>OV281300.1:45000-10045000 GCA_923062465.1 Acleris sparsana | reverse complement strand
AATAATATCTAGAGTTAGAGCTTTTGGTGGTAAATCGTGGTTCTAGTAGAATCCATGGAGTCGCTATTTCCTATACATACCACTTTGATTTTCAATTTTTGACTTTCAGTATTTAATATTTCAAAATTATTTTATTAATTATACAGCTAAACCAATTTAAATTAATTTTGGTATGGAGGATGTCTCAGCTGTGGAAACGTTACAAACAAGCAAATATTAGTAAGTATGGAATAACCGAAATAAAAATGTATTTAGTTCATTTTGAAATATGACCATACTGAAGGTCTAAATCAAAGTATTATAATAATTAGGAAATAGCAACTTCATGGATTCTAAAACCACGATAATTATGCCACCGAGATCCTAACCCTAGTCATATCAAATACTGAAAAGCGGAACCGTGCATCTATCAGTCTGTCAAAGCCCTTTTTTCTGAAACGTTTTGACTTGAATTTGTTACTGTTTTAATTTTTTTTGTCATAATTGAATTTAAAAATTGTTTATTTAAAAGGCGAAAATAAATTAATATTCGAAAAATATATTAGCTAAATGTAACCTATCACGGGAACAACCCTTGAAAGCTTTCAAGTTCAAAAGGATAGGATTTTTAATACAGTAATTTATATAAATATTTTTTTTTTTAAAACAGGCGACAATGTCACACCAATTGACCTAGTCCCAAACTAAGCTCTAGGCTTGTATTATGGGCAGGTACTAGAAAACGATATAAATACCTACTCATATAAAGAAATATAATACTTAAATACATAGAAAACACAGCACTCGGACTTAGAAGCAAATATTCGCGCTCAACACACTAATATCTGCCTTACCAGGATTTGAACCCAGGACCGCTAGCTTTATAGGCAGGGTCACTACCATCAACTAGGCCAGCGAGTCGATTTAAAATCGCCTTTAACTTTTTTGTATATCCATTATTTCCACTAAACATTCAAGCGTTAACCAAATTAGCGCAGTTCCATTACAAAAGCAAATCATTCTGCAAATCCCAGTAAAGATATTACTCAATACACATTGAATAGCACACACAAGTACACTATCGGCCGATCAGTCGATCGCTCGATCGGTCGCTCATGTCACTCAGCCGTCAGCTACCGACGCATTGTTTGTCCGTCCGATGCACTATCACACTAGTTACGGTAAATATTGATTTTAAGATGAAATGTCGTAATTTAGATCAGATCAGAACTAATGAGGCTGTCAATTCAGCTCAATGGTTTTCTGTGCTCGGAATATTTGTTACAACGCGTTTAGAAGATGTACTTGGTGATTGTAATCGAGAATTGAATGTTAGATATAGCTAAACTTGATATTGAAGTTAGGTGCGGTATTTAACAGCCTCTCTAAGGACGTCTATAGCAACAGTGTCATTGCCGCGCGTTTCATACTAAATGTATGGAAAGTAAAAACATCTGATACCTATAACACCGTCCGCGTAGCAGTGGTTTATCACTTTTCCCACGGATACTGTTGTAGCATTCCATTGATGGGTTGGTTTAACATATTTGAGACGAGAACTATTGTAGCAACGCAATGAAACACGAAATGAAACTGAATATTAATATCCGTCGTCAAAACTTCAAACCAATTTGCTCTAGCAATAGTCACAGTTCACAGAACACTCTAGCATTCCTAGTGACAATCCTTTAGAACTCCAAACTATCAGCATTTATTTCCGCGTCAAATGCTCCGGATCGGAAGCTATGAAAAATCCGGCAGCCTGTTTTAGATACTTGTGTTATTTTCATGTTAACAGTAAAAAATGAAGCATTAGAAAATCTTGGGATAAAGATCTACTTACCCAAAGATACCCCACTCTGTAAAATCTTTCAAGCCGTTCCAGTAAAATTCTTGTTCCTTCCCTCGTTTCTATTCAATTGACTGACTAATTAAAGACAATCAAATCAAATGGGAAATTAATTTACGTGTGTCGTAAGAAACAGTAGCTGTTCTACCCCAACCCAGATTATATGGAAGCTAAGCTCTGGTTTAGCATAAAACATGTAAGGATATAATCATAGTAGGGTTATGGCACCAGTGTTGAACACATTTAGCTGACACACCAGCAATGGACACTTAACTCTTAATTCAAATTTCTATATTCCTAAATTGATTGTTGCAAATCATGTGATGTTTTGCGGGTGGTAGGACCTTGTGCAGGGTCTGTCCGGATCGCTACCACCATCTTATCCATTAACCTACCGCCAAACAACAGTGTGTGTAAGTGGTGTAATGACTAGCATAGAGGCATTCCATCTTAGTCCTCAGGGTTGGCAACGCATTTGCAGTAAATTAGGCTTGCAGTCTTGTGGATGTGAATGTCTAGGGTCACAGTTTCCACTTACCATCAGGTGGCCTGTTGCTCGTTTGCCATCTCTATGGCATAAAAAAGTGAATAACTCTTATCTTCTGTAAAATAAGAATCAAGTGTCCATCATTGGTGCTTGGCCATTACTGGTTCCGTCACCCTCCGAGAACTAGTTACTTGTCATAAATAATATCGCGTACTTGCGAATACTCGGGCCGTCTCATTGAGATGCCAATTAACGTGATGACAAACAACACCACCGTAGCGAAATTCGAACAATTGAATGATGATTAATAGGTATATGTCGAAATTAAGACGTCTCGTACTGCAATTAGGGTTGGCAACGAGCACTGAGCAGAGAGTAATTAATCGCCAAGTAATTTAAATTTAGGTTTTAACCATGAAATAACGTTTCATAACCCTGTGCTGATGATAAGTAGAAATTACCTACTCAAAATATAGTTTCTTTTTTTTCTTAAATTTCTCATTATACAAAAAAAATAGTTTATTTAAAAGTTTAAAAAGTGTCCAATTTATTGAAAAACATAGAGTTGTATTCATTTATGAAGATAGCAACGTTACTTTACGACCTTGAACAGTACCTATAGAATTTTTACTAAAATTGGAAGTTGCAAATACGCTTTAGGGATGTTAGCTTGTTAGTCAAACTTACTTCCTTTAATTAAACATAAAGGTTTCGTGAGACTCATACATATTAAAGAGATCACACCGGGTTATTTACGTAAATTCCTTTATTTCACATACCTAAGGCCATAAAAGAGCACATTGTTCGACGCTAACGACGCTTTTAAATTTGAGTAGGACTGCAAAACAGAGCAACCCAGATACTTCTGAATAAATAAATTGACTCACCGAACATTTGGTCCAGCTTTTTAGCGAACGCTCAAGTAAATTTTCACAAAAAAAAATCAAATAATTTAAAAGACAATAATAGACTTCATTTGGTTTGGCATTAAAAATATACTCATATTTGTTGACTCTCTAGAATGCACGTAATCGACCAATTGCTTACATCGTTGGAGCGGTTCACTTCCAACATTTGGTAGAACCCACGGATAAATTTTTTGCTTGTCTTTAAATTTGGTCAATGGGGTCAACCCTATTACATTTATAATTATCAAGACCATCTAGCCGCAATTTGTTGATTACTATTTGTGAAGCTTTTGCAGTGGTCCACTAATAGAGTCTTAACGAAAAATTTGCACGAGTCAGTATTTCGTGACGGTGGCAAAAATGAGCTCGCAGTGCGTTGATTGGTGGCTTGACATCGTCGCACGATGGTCTTGACAATTCTTTCCTTTATTTTCTGCTACCTCAAACAATGACAGTTAGGAGAATTTTAAAGATGGAAAATAGGTACCAATTGTTTTTTCTCTTAACGCCTAATGCCGCATTTTTAGTTTTATACGAAATGGTTCTCTATTTAAACGCACATAATTATTCCTGAACTGGTAAGTCACTTTATACACCGTGTTTTTTTTGATTTACGATAACTTCGGCATATTACTAGGTATATCCATAGAAACTAATTGGTACATTAGATTTTTAAATACTGCGAAAAAAAAATTTTTTTTCGGTTTAGTACAAAATAATGAAATCTTTTATCTTTGGCCATTCTAAAAGGGCCTTTAGAGTTAACTAATAATCAGTGTCAAATACGTCTATGTTGGCGTGACATACACACACAAGTAAAGATAACCCTTGACAGGTACAAGATTGTCACTTTATATTGACGCGTATACAAACCTAACAATTGGAAACTCTTTACTCATAAGAGTCATATAAAGTATTAAAAGAAAATTGTTGTTATCAATTAAGAGAGCCTTTTACACTAGTTTAACGTGATTAACTGATTAAATTTAAAAATTAAATATCTTTAAAACCGTTAGCCTTATCATTTGTCTGTCTTCGGGAAATTAACTTTGTTTGACCTAAAGAACGTTCCCTTAAAGTTATCGTAAATCAAAAAAAACACGGTGTATAAGTATCGGTAAACGCTCTAAATTAACTTTTAAAATTTAATTTAGCACAATGGGAATTGTTTCTAAATAAAACAAACGATGAAGTAGTCATTTCAATTACAATACAAAAACCGGTGACATAATTTATCATTTGCAAATTTCCTCTACAAGTAAATCAATTACCTAACGTAAATATGGATTGATATAGGTATCATCAAAACCAAAAAAGTTATATTATAATCAATCACAAACAAGGCGTTTTGTTGTTGATGATCCAAAGTTTCTAAATGCGTCATCGTAGATGGAGCCAAAATTATTCCCGGCCTATGACTAAAACCGTATTTACTATTGTGTCACACGGCTTTAAACGTATTTCAACGATTTTCCCCGATCTAAGATCCATTTAATACAAGGTTACCACAAAACATTTGAAAATGGATAGAGGCTATTGAACCACGCAACTAATTTGAACTGAAATATTGACATTGCGCGTTCAACTTTTGTCTTGTTGTGAATTGCGATTGGAAATTAATACAGAGCCTGTAATGTAAACTATACACTTTATTTAACACTGTGTTCTCAGAAAAAATATGTTTATTTTCTAATATTTCAAGTAATATATTAATGTTTTAAATCACTTGTGATGCTTGCTAACGGTGAAACTTGTGATCCATTATGTTTCACAAGAAAATGAGTATTCACGTCTTCAATTTACATACAAGGTGTTGTAAGAAATATGCACGGGTATATTAAATCTAATGGATCTCGTCATTAACCTTACGGTTTACTTAAGTTTGCGTTTATTTTTTGTCCGCGCACAAATTATTTTCTCATATTGGTATTAAGGTATATTTTGGAACGGAGTCAAGACCTGTCGAATTAACATGTGATTGTCGTGGGGATTTCAACGAGTTAGCACCTTACAATATTAATTGTCGGAGATAAGAGATATTTAACGGTTCTTAAGATGTTTTGGATAGTCGAAACCGTTGTTAAATATATGGAGAGCTTTTAACTTTAACAGAAGATGCTATATCGAACTATTTTTACTTGCACTTTTTTCTGTTAAATTTTGTCCGCAATAACTGGCCACTTATAAAAACAAACCATAAAACTGTAAAAACCCGATCTATTTTTGAATTCAAAACTTAAGACCACTAAAAAATAAATTATTTGAAATTGGAATTGTTTTTTTTCGGAACGTAGCGAATGCGCTGCTAGTGTCGCGCCGCGATGTGCACTACTGGTGAGAAGCGCACGCGCCGCCTTCCATTGATGTCAGGAAAACCGAGCTGACGTAGTGAACATACTGGCCGGACGGGTCATGATGACTTAGTTTTATAGTGAATTCCAAATAAAAGGATATGTTATTTACTAATACTCTTTATTCAAATCTTCGTTTCTTTATTCAAATCTTCGTTTTCTATTCGTAAGCCTTTCCTTATTAGATTTACCTCGTTATAAACACCTTATTGTGTATTCGCTTTGAATGTTCATTCATGGATATGTATTTTACTCTGATTTTATTTTTTAATAGTAGTAATGTTTTGAAGTAGAACGAAAGAAGTTACCGACACAGTTTTTTTTTTTTTTTTCAATCAAGGAATAATTTAAATCACTACAATAGTTCCTTCATTCGGAAAATTAAAAGGCTTATTGTTAGTAAAAATACTTTACTCAAATATTACAAACCGTAAAAAAAAAAATATAAAGAAGGAAAACCATTCGTATTTAGCGTATCGTATTCGTTTTTATCTCAACTATAGTTTTCAGACAGCTGATGATATCTTTTCAAGTTTTCTGGTATTTTTTTTGGTGGTAAAATAAAAATGAAGTATTACATTATTTATATTCAGGTAAATCATGTTAGTTTTATTAGAATACATTACACTAATTATTAGTTAATAAAATTTCTGAACAGAATAAGTTCGTAATAGATTTTCTAAATTCCCTACATGAATGATTGTTCCTTATCGAGAAAGTCAGAGAAAATTACCACTAAAGGTGCCTCAGTAAACATATATTTACTCCTTGACTTGTCAGTACCCTCTCTTGTTTACGTAGTCAATAACTTAAGAGATTTCCTTTAACTTTCGTATATCCTTGTTCCTCTTTTATATGTAATATTTTTATACTTATTTTATTTAAGAAATATACGTATTCTTATAAAAACAAAAGTATGTGTACTTGTTTATCTTTATTTTCAAGTAAAACAGACAGACCACTGTAGGTCTAAACAGCCTAGTTTTTTTGTTGTTGTTGGAAAGTCTTAAATTTAGCTGTCATATCTTTGTCTAAGGTTTTCCACAACGATCGGTCCTCTGCTGCTGTCATCCAGCGGTTTCCCGCGACCTTTATCAGATCGTCAGTCCACCTTGTGGAAAACCTTGGGGAAGGCCTTTGTCCAGCAGTGGACGTCTTGCGGCTGATAATGATGATGATGATGATGATCTTTGTCTATGTCATTTAATTTTAATCCCATACATTCTTTCGGCTTTTATAGTCGTATTTTTTGTAGAATGCGACTTAGCTACTAGGGTCAGAATGATGACTTGCAGGAACAAAAAATGTAAATTTTCCGGGAAAATTGGGATAAACTTTGATGAAATTACGGTACAGGGTAATGAAAATAGCTTGACCATGGCTCGAGTTCTCGAAAGTAACAAAAACGTGTTTATCTATGCAAAGTGTTCACTCTATGTTCATAAATATTCGCGTACATAACCTTATGACTGTCTCCATCTCCGTGTTTCGCGTATGTGACATTATGACCGAATAAGACTTAGTGGTTATTTAACGACTAACAGAAAGCTAAATAAATGTAAAGATAGTCCGAAACGAGCTTTTTGACAAGCGACGTCTGTAATAATCAACTAGGAAGGTTTTTATACATTGTACATAAGGTGAATTCAACACATTCGTATAAAAAAAAACCGGAGCCTCTATTCTACTGGGTACCTAAACAATATTGCCTTTAACATAGTATCGAATTGTCAACCTACTAGAAAGTAATGGTGGCCGAGTTAAAAAATATACCATAACATGTTGAAGAAATAGTACATTATTGCCTAGCCACGGAAGTAGGCAATTGCGGGGCGAGGATTGGTTTAAACGGACGAGCTTGCGAGTCCGTTTAAAAATACGAGGCCCGCAATTGCCGTTCCTGCCGAGGCATATATAGTGCTTTTCTCAAAAATCGCAAGAATAAAATTATGTTGGAGTAAAGTACTTTATTAAGGAAAGAAATACCACACAATCTATACAGACAATATTATTACCTACTCTTTACCGTCTTTTGTTTATGACAAGGAGAAACGCAAGCTTTTTTTTTAAAACTACTCAAGCTATTCGAGATACAGATAAAAAAGTTATATTCCGAACAAAATTTGGATGTAATAAGACTTGTGCCCTCATTTTATTAAGGCCGTTTTCACTTTTTAATAAGTTAGATACTAGATGGTAATGAAATTTGTATGCAACATTGCGTGCTTGTGTAGCGAGCACGCAATGTTTTTTTTTTTTAATTTGAGATCTGTCAGTAAACTATGTACTTCGCATCCCAATATATAGATAGTAATGTCAACTTTTCCTGTCATTTTTGAGAAAATATAACTTTACCGCTTAGACTAGAAGCCCAGTGAGACTAGACAAGTTGCTTAACGCTAACGTAAACGATTTTCGAAAATTGACAAAATATATGGAATTGACGTAGGCGCCCAATGCGACCTTCTGACAGCTTACGTCAATCCTATACATTTTGGATAACGATAACGAACGCTAAATGGACTTGCCTAGCCTCTGTTTCATCCATTCCATACCTTTTGTCAGTATTCGAAAGTCGTTTGCGTTTGCATTATGTACTTATCGTGCCTAGCGTCGCTGCTCATCATTAATCAGTGTTTTTCTCGCAGTGCACTTCCTATTTCACTAATGCATCATACATCATAGCGCCAGATTCGGTTTCGTAAAGACAGAATCAACCGATTATGTCAATAAATCGACGTTGCTCTAATTAAACGAATCGAAAATAACTCCAGTCGCTAAAAACAGTTCGAAGTAAGAACACTATTGAAAGTAATGGTTTCTTTGCGTATTAAATAATTATCTATAAAAAATACTGAATTTTACAGGGCTTTTGGTTAACTTCTTTATACCGAAGTTTGTATGGGAGTTCAGGCATTTAGAATAGTGAAAAAAGGAAAGAGAAAGTCTGAATGGGTTTGTCTGTTTATAATTTGTTTTCTGGACTGCTTATTACAAATCAAAAATACCAGTAAAAAAACATCCTACCTATACTGTTATTTTCCAAATATATCCCTAAAAAGAAGACAGGGGTTTGAAAGTTCATGTAACATGTTAGATACCTATTTGAAAATCGATATCAGCAAAACCTACCGACAAATACTAAAGCGATTTAAATCCAGACGTTGATGTTACAGCCCCAGATAACCGAAACTAGTTTCTATGTCAAGATCACTACACGACTCGAATGCACTTGTATTTGCGACGAACAATTTATTATTTCATTGTTTAATAGTGGATCATAAAATTGCATATTCAAAGCCACTGTTCCACATACTGAGACAGTTAAGAGTTTTAAATAGAACGATCTCAGAACTGGCCTTATTAATATGCATAACGCTAATGTTAGCAATTTCTGAAAATTGATAAAATAGTTCAGAGGGCCCTGCCAAGATGCATGTACGCTAACTAGCGTTTCTTTCTGTTCGTTTCAACAATCGCGTCACTGGTAGATGACGTGTTACGAAAAGTCATGTCATCTACATGTCACGCGATTGTTTAAAAACGAAACGAATAGAAACACTAGTTAACGTAGTGCATCTTGACAAGAGCCCTCTGACTGACGTAAGTGGAGATCTATCGCGGCGGCGGCTTTTGACAATTCGCCCTGGTGAAGTTTCTTATTTCAAATTAATAATTAAGATATTAATGTTGTGCATTTTGGACACGGTTTCTTACTCGTATCTCAAAATATTATTACCTAAAATATGACTGAAACGACATTTACAAATTTAGCTTCAGTTTCGTAAAGTTCTTAGGCATATGCGAGTTTAACATCCAAGGACTTTGAGTAACTTGTACCACAACATTTATCGATCTATGAAATATTGAACCATATTGACAAGTTGTCAGTCAGCTACGATAGACATATTCATAACCTTGACTCTAGTATTTTAGGCTCTGACATGCCTAGCTCTCTGTTAGTCATAAACCATAAGTGAATCTGTTCAGCCATTGTACATTGTACATTTTACCGCTCTGTCAATTCAAAAAGCAAAGACTATTCATCCAATGGTATAATAGGTACTTGAGTACACAGTAAGAAATGTAAACACTACGACTGCGAAATAAACACTTTAAAAGCAGTAAAAAGCTCGTAAAATGAAGGCTTCTGATTAATATTGTTAAATGGACGCGGCCAGTGGACCTTGTGAGGAGACATGGATTGAATTTGTTTATTGGAAACATTTAATTGGCCTTGTGATTTAGTGAAGTGCACTTTATAGTTCAACACTGGCTGTTTTTCATTCGGGACAGGCTCCTTAGAAAGTCTAGTAAATTACGATCGTTTATTATTAAGAGCCGGCAACATTTAAAAAACTATCATTGATGAGTAGACAGTTTAAAACGATATATCGGTATGATGGGTTAGTTTTTTTGTTCGGGGACTAATGATTGCTTAATGAAATCGTGGAGAACAACCGTCAGTTGAAATGACAGTCAGTCAATAAGTCAGTGATGTCAGTTAATAAATTATTTTTCAAAAAAAAACTTGTTTTATTTTGCTAATTAAAAAGACATTTAAACTTATTTGTACGTTTTTATACACGTTTAGGCTGCGTTTCCACCAGAGCTAAGCTAAGCGAGGATAGGTAAATGAAGCGCACATCTCTGGTGGAAACGCAGCCTTAAAGTAGTGTTAATTGCTTTTAAAAGAGTGTGTTTCAAGTTCAAGGATGGTAAGTATAGTAAAATCCCTAAATGGAAATCGAACCATTAAAAACGTTGTCGCCAACGCGAAAGACCGATCTGTAAGCTTCGCATGCAAATTGCCCAATAAATAAAGGAGAGAGATTAATTATTACTGGGTCAAGACAAGAATTTCTCAGAATACTGAATATTCCGATCACGGGAGAATCTCTCGCTTTCTACATAAAAGGGGAAAGAATGTCTGATTTCCTCTGATGTCTGGTATTCTGGATATCTCGACGTTATTTGCATTCTATTAACTACTACCTAGATTGTTAATTGTTGATCAAAGAGGACAATGTGGCGTGATTGTACCTACATGATTAAAATTACATGGGTAACTTTTAGATTTAATTTTTCCATGGATTTAGTAGGGATAAAAGAGGGTTTTATAACTAACCCTAAAATTTATTTTACCTTAAGCTTAAGTTACGGAGCAAGCATCAACTATACGAGTAGTAAGTTTAATATGGTAGCTATAGCCTCGTCCCAACGTGGGGTACGTTTTATGGAATATATATTTTTGAAACTTTAAGATGACATTGCTTAAGGATTAGTTTGCTTTGTTTCTAAGTCCAAAGGAAGGATGTAGGCACGAGTATAATGATACAAGAACTAGTTTAAAAAATATTTTTTTACGATATTAGGTATATCTACAACACTTAGTGGTCATTTATACTGGTTTCGACAAAGAGACGTTTTGGTATTACTTACATAAAGAAAGAAAAATACTATTTTTGAATATTCGTCAAATCCCGCCGATGTTGCCGCAGCGTCAGAGCATTATTTAATATTTCAGCCAAAGTGACAGTTAGATACCTGATACACGTGCCTGTGCGCGTGACAACTTTATTTTGCCGGTTAATACTTCGTCCACGAATTTAATAGTGAGTTATATATAAAATAACACCCCATCTTAGTGATCGGAATAAGTTTACAACGCTGCAGGCGCCAAGTAATCGGGCATCTACGCATTTCCACGACAACCTGTCTACATACTAACACAGCTGATCGATCAGCAAAACTTGATTCTGCTGAGTAAATGGATGCTGTTACTGTTACTTTTTAGGGTTCCGTGCCTAAAGAGAGCTCAACGGGACCCTATTAATTAATATGCCTAAGCTGTCCGTCCGGCCAAACTTTAAAGAGCCGTATCTTTTGACCCGTAATACATAAACGGTTTTTTTTAGAATGTGGTATTCATCATCCTCATCATCATTTCAGCCATAGGTCGTCCACTGCTGAACATAGGCCTCTCCCAAAGATGTCCACCTCACCCGGTTGGAAGCGGCCTGCATCCAGCGGGTCCCCGCGGACTTGACCAAATCGTCCGTCCATCTCGCGGGGGGTCGCCCTACGCTGCGCTTGCCGGTACGTGGTCTCCACTCGAGAACTCTACTGCCCCAGCGGCCATCAGTCCTTCGAGCAATGTGGCCTGCCCATTGCGACTTCAGCCTGCTAACCCGATTGGCTATGTCGGTAATGTGGTATTACGGAGGATTTATTAACAAATAAAAGAAAGTGAAATAACAGGGGTTCTACACAAAAAACGTTTTTCTTCGAGGCAAATTTTTGATGATTTAAAACACGGTAAAACATACAAGCGTCAAACTTGGTATGATTGTACAAAATTTACAAACCCCGAAAAAGAACAACAAATACTAAAAAGTGGTCAAGTGTGTGTGTGAGTTGACGCTTTGATTCGATTTGTAATTGAATTCAAATTGGAATTTAATAATACCAACTGTGCGGTAGCACGAGTTCCACTCGCAATTAACCGGTTTTTTTTAATGGCTTGTATTAAGTAAAAAAAATCCCATATACAATTTACTAAAGCTTTTTAAGGTACCAAGATTGAACCCAAGCGGTGGCCATGTTCTAATGAGTTATTCTAACTTAACTAGCGTTCATCGACTGATGTTTTACGGTGATGGAAAAACATCAAAGCAAAACTTACACATTGGAACACTTTAGTGTGTAATTGCACATACGATCATAAAGGTAGCGTACCTTAAAGGGCACCTCTGTTCAAAGATAATATACCTTTGAACAGAGGTGCCCTTCAACTGATTGAGGAAAACCGGTCAAGTGCGACTCGGTCTCGCGCACCGAGGTTTTCTTACCACTGCACAGTAGAATCAGCGTTAGTCCAACTCACACTCCACTATTTTTTAGCATTTGTTGTTTATTAGCGTTTTTTCGGGGTTTGTACTATAATTGATTTAATTTAACTTTATTGCACAATAAACAATGTAAGTACAAATGGAGGCATTCTCTACCATATTGAATAATCCGTTATTCCGTAATAATCCGTAATCTTTTATTGAATAATCCGTTAAACTCCGTGGATGAATATATGAAAATGGAAATGTAAATTTATTATTTTGTTGACATTTATTACTCATTGTACATATTTTGACATCGGATGAATGACCATTATTAGATGTTTAACTTTTATTGTTTTAATTTATGAATTATTATTGTATTCTATTCTTTGATTATTAATATTCATGTTTTGACGATCTCAATGTAATTTCGTATTTTTTGACATGCAATGCAACTAATATTGTAATATTACATTGACAAATAAATAAACTAAACTAAACTAAATAATTAACAAGGTTTCAGAAATATATACACACCCTTATTCCGTTGCAGCGGTGTTTACATATTTGTGAAAGTTTCACTGTGGCTATATTATTGGACGTCATTGTACCTTTTACGGTTTTACGATAAAACAAAAAATGTAAAATACGATGAAAAAAGTTCCGTGTGTGTGTGTGTGTGTGCTTTACAGCGGTTTATTAACTTTCATGAATTATGAAAATTTCATGTGTACACGGAACTTTTTTCATCGTATTATAGCACACACATAGCATAGCACATTACTGTGAGTAGGTAACACATTCTGAAAAAAAACCCGCTATATATTAAGGTTGCATAGAAACAGCTCTTAAAAGTTACGACGGACGGACGGACGGACAACGCAGGCATATTGATAGGGCCCCGTCGAGCTCCCTTTGGATATACTGAACCCTAAATAGCAGATAAAAACATGTCAGTACACGCAACTTTCATGTTGCTTAATAGAAAAATCATTACGCATGCGCAGGGCACACGCAAACAACAAAGGGTCAGTACAAAGGTGTAAAATCTTATTGCCTTAACAATCCTAGAATCACAAGCGTTAGCAACAAACAGGCGATTACAATAGCATTAGTCGTATAAGGTTTGCGTGGTCACGGGTGGCGCCGACTCTGAATATACCTACCACTTAAGCCGGCAATATATGATACCGACATATTTTGCAGTTTGTACTTACATTGAAGCTTTTACATAACGGCGGTGCATCGGATTATAATCGCAAGTGAGGTGACCCAGTAGCCTATAGAGTTCTAATTACTTAGACCTACCCTAAGGATCTCATTCAATACACCATGAGTCGAAGCAACACCAATTCCGAGTTTTCATTAAGGTTTGGTTTAATTTATAATGATTTCAAAAAATTGTCTTGTATCAAAACATTCCGTTCGGAATTATGAAAATTCGGGATTTTGATCAATTTGGAATTATGACTCTTCGGAATTAATCAATTCGGATTGTATAAACTATCGTAGTTAGTTATTATATTTTATTGTAAAATGGGTTCTTACGGTGTCCATCCATAACTTCAGTTATATTTATTTTTATTCCGATTAGAATACATAACCGTTATTTTACATTTGTTGTGCAAAGAGATTAATTACAATTGTATCTTGTTTAAGTAATTAATAACAAGAGTATGTAGACATTTTGTTTTAATTATTATCTCCTTTATTAAAGGAAAAGTGTGCGAACTTGATTGATACATTAATCTAATGAAAAAAAAACGAGATACCTACATTTGTATCCCGTTATTATCGAAATATCGAACACTCCAAATAATTATAAACGCTGTAAGAAAGAACCAGTTATTATTTTTAGTACAGCCAACTGATTGTTTTCCTACTCTAAATAAATACTTAGGTACCGTATTTTTTTCAAGATTGACGGTCGTCACGCTGCGGTAATAAAAACCTGCATACCCAGGTAGTTGAGTATCAACTACCTGGGTATGCAGGTTTTTATTACTACAACAACAACAGGTAATTGAGGTAGATGTTCAGTGAGTATCAAAAATATCTAATTGTTCACACAATCTACAATTACCAAATCAGGAACTCTGAAAAACGGGAATAATAGGATGTAAACCTAATAAAGGATGTTGGTGCACAGCGTCATTACTGTACTGTAATGTACTACAAAACGGGTCTGTTACAACGGTGTGTATGTTGCCAGCCTTAAATGCCGCAATACGTGTTAAATACTACTTTATAGACGCCCTTTTATAGATTATCGTGCTTGTAATTTTGTTTGAGTGTGCATAAAATAAATATCTTCCGTGAGCTGCTCTGGAGGTCAGGACTGAGAGAGCGTACCGTTAGTTTGATTGAAAATGCATCGCACCAAACGAGGAAACTTGTATTTTCAAGTTACAATAGTTGCATTGTTACAATTTTGAAAGAAGGCAGACGTGTTTAAAATATGTGGTATTGTAGCTCCCAAATGGATGTACTGATTTCGACGCAGAGTTTTTATAACATAAAGAACCGGTAAGAGATATCTCAGAAAAAAAATGGGGTTTATTATCTCGTTTTAATAGTTACCTAATGTTATATATAAATCATCGCAAATTAAGTAATATGTTTATTTCTAATGTTACTACTATTAATAAAGAAGGATTTTACATCGTTTAACAGATGTAGACTCGACTTCACTAATAGCGTGAACTGACATGACATGTGTCAAAACAAGCTAAGACAGCGACTCCGTCACCAAAACAATAGTTTCAGATAATTTACGATGATGACAATCATGTCCTTGGCGACACATTGCAACGGGAGTTTAAACAGAGCAGTCAGTAAACCTCAGCATCTAGATTTACTTCGAGAATATTTAATATACAAAAAAAATACCTCAATTACATTTTAAATGGGAGTAGAGACACTGTTTGGATGACCTTTTAGAACGCCATACCAAAATACGTCATATGTAATTTTTTTTTTTGGCAACCCATGTGGTTTTCGGTTGTTATTACTAACCTTTTATGACATGGGAACTTTCAAGAAAACAGTTTTCATTTCCATAATTGGCTGGCAACAGACTAATAGATAACACTTCTTGAGTCGCTGGTGTTTATGGGAGGTGGTGATTACTTCCTTTCCATCGAATAACCCGAATACCCGTTTACCTCCTTTTATAAAAATATTGTGGTCAAAAAAATTCTGATGACTTTATTTTGTCTGTAGAATATGGCCGTTGATAAAATGAACAAATTACAGTGGCGACTGGGTGCGCTGACTGTCATATAGGTAGTAAATTTAGTCAATCGTCCATTGACGTTGACGTTTATTGCAGCGCGTAATAGGCCACAATCGAAAGAAAATTATTGGCTAAGATGTTACCATGTCAGCTAGACTTATACCTATTCATTTTATTAGATGCCTAGGACTCATGGCGATCGTGGCTGTGGTTGAACGGCTTCGAATAAATCCTTATACATACATACCTTTACGCCGATAATCCCGGAGTGGGGTAGGCAGAGCTACCGAATTACCTACCACTCTAATAACTTGTTAATCCTTATATTACCTACCTATAAATGCGGTAGTGTGTTTGTTTATTGATGCTTTAGGTTAGACTTGTGACGTGACTACATAAAAAATAAATCAACTGCGACGGGAAATATTGGCAAAAATTGGGAAATGATGCATTCGAGCAAAAATATTTCGCTCGAACGGTAACGACCCATGTTTCTTTATTCCATTTTCACGGGAAAGCGAAGAATTTCTCTCTTGATATTTTGTTCTATCGGCACAACTTCAATTGGGGCCATATGAGAAATGCTACTCGACAACAGATGGCGCTTTGTCGAGTAAAATTGTAATGTATGTAATGACTACCCGTAAAACTCCATCTTTCAATTTTATGAACAGAATCGAATTTATAATTTTTGTGAAGAACCTGGGTTCTATGATGATACGAAAATCAGTTACCTGACAGTTCCAGAACGATTCTCATTGAAGGAATCATCTTCACACGGAAAACATATCCTGATTTACAATTCAGCTATGTCATATAATGCCCTGCTAACCTTTGAGGAGGGAAGGTGACCGAATGAAAAATGTTCGGCGTTTAGGTTCTCACTCACTCACTTGTCACTGGCGTAGCCATACAGAATCGTGGCAGTGGACCGCCATAAAAATGGAAAATGTGAAAAAATTAAGACACCGAAAATACTAAAAAATAACTATTTGTTGACGATTGGTGAACCCTTGTGTAGGGTCCGTCCGAGTTTGTGTTAATCAGGGTTTACCATCATTTTGCTACCAGATGTATCACAAACTGATTCATTGTTTTTGAAGTGAATGACGTTTTGAAATGTGGTTATGTAGTGATTGTACCTATACCGTTTATCAGCTCTTCTGCTTGGAAGCATCCACTGCGTTGTTTCAGTATGTAACCCAGTCGGAAAAAATACTAGCATTCACGCATTGTATTTTAGGCTTGAGAGTTAGCAACGCATATGAGCCAAGGACTTCAAAGCTCAGACTACTTACCGTCGTGCGACCTGCGCTCTTTTTCTCCTCTGTGCCAGAGAAGAAACCTAATAAAAATATAGTCTGTGTCGATTGAAATTGTCCTCACCGATTGTAACCTCAAATATTCATCAAGCGTGTTTTTATTTATAATAACATATAAATAACAGTTATTTTATCCTAAACTTAATATGAAAGTAATGATTAAGTGTATAAACTATTGCAAAAACTTTACTTGATCTTTAAATACTCGAAAAATTATCGATTAATAATCACAAAATTGATCCGTTTGGTTCTGTTAACATCTTTGCCAAATTCAATGGACACAGACTTTAGTTACAACTCCTTAATGACACCCAGAGGGTTGTCATTCTTACGTAAGACTCTCTACCTATATTTGAGGATGCTTACCTTACAGGCGCCCTGTACGCAGATGGCGCGGAACCCAGGCCTGGTACAGGGCGTCCCGTCTGCCACCAACGATAGGGATGCGTAGAAATGCTTCCCCAGAGGCCTGCAGTTTAGCGTGCATGGAGAATCACCTGTGACAAGAGGTAAGGCAAATTATTGACCAATTTCATAGATTATCATTACTTTACATACATAAAATGACTAACAAATAGATAAAAACCCCTCATACAAGGGTGACTCCTACTTTCAGAGCCTGATATATCTTAAACGCCTCAACCGATTTCGATCAAACCTAGCTAAAAATCGCGTTAGCTGTCAAAAAGCAGTACACATTTAGCTCCGGGCGATATCGTTTCTGAACCCCTAATTCATCTCCGATTTCCACGATTTTTTTATATGTTGTACCTGTTATGAAAAACGAGGTTTGTGCGTTTCCATTTTGTTTTTTCTTGAAGAAATGTTTTCTTGGAAAGGAATACGTACAGACATAGTTCTTTTTAATATCTAAAAATTTAAAATTGGGCTACGTTTAAACGTAGGGAAATGTTATCGCATTTTGTATGGAACATTTTAGCTTCACAATCCTCTAAAAGTCACGTTCTATTTTAAAAAAATCGTGTCAGAATTGGCCCAACCATTAAGGAGCTACAATACTACAGACAAACATATACCTACACACGTGAAACCTATAACACACCACTTTTTGCGTTGGGGGTTATGGTATCGTGAGTAAAGTTGGGTCGAAGTTATTTCGGAGGTTTTATCTATTACATACGTCTGCATATAAACATGATAGAATTTACCGTCAATGTAGGGGACCCAGGTGTAAAACCGCCCCCGGAACGGCCTTCGGTCGTAACCACTGCACTGCTCCGCGCGCATGTCTGCCTCACCTCCAACGCAAGGCTGTGACAAGCAAACAAACTTGTATAGGTAATTAAAAAAGATCACCGACACTCACAGATAACTTTAGCAACTGATTTACTGCGTATGTGTCATAGAACTGCGTATGTATTAGAGACCTTATTTCTTAAGATTAGATTTCCTTTCACTATCAAGTTGCGTGCATGCGTCCTTTAATAAGGGCAGTACTAATAGTCTTCCTTCTATTCGACTCGGTAAAACCATATCATCTTTAACATGTTATCTACGTTCTCTATATTGTCAACGTTATGACAGATCTTATTTACTTGACAATAATGGTGGCCGAGTAAGAAACCATAAGATAACACGTCCAAGGCAATATGGTCTGTCTTGAATAGAATACAGACTCTATGCGTAAAGATTTTGTACAAATTTCAAAACTGTTGAGACAACATGGCACAAAACTAAATTTTAAATTGCGTACACGCGTATTAAATTAAAAGAACGTTTTACATGGTAGGTCGTAGCTATTTCTGCTTTATTAAACTTAATAACAAGAAAGGACAAACAGATAGATATTCTGGAATTGTTTTATTCTAAACTCTTGAAGTCTGACGAAAAACACAGTAATAAAGTGTTTTAAGAACGCAAATATTTCTACGAACATATAAATTTGAGTGAAATCAAGGGCGGCCATAAAACGTTAGACAGTTGGCACGCTGGGCGCCGACGGATGACAAAGACGAAGGTGCATTCCAACCTAGTATTCATCACTCACTTTTGTACTACTATTGTGCCTTTTCTAGTCTGCTATGAGATCATTTTCATACTAGTTTCTAATTATGAATCTATAATCGAAATTTGCTTGCTGATGGTTTACTCTTTAAAATTATGCCAGTATTTGTTTAGACGTAGAGTTGATGATCAATACGAGAATAAACAAAACAAAAATTAACCAGAAAACTCGTATGCATGTTCAAAATCAGTTTGGGCAGGGCAGTGGGAAGCCTTTATCAACTATACATATTATTGCAAATTCATGGCCCTCTTGGAACAATAACCTACCTACAGGACGTCAACAGCTATATACGAATACACAGGTCCTCATACATACACCCGAAAAACCCTTCTTCTGGGTAAAAAACGTAAAAACTAGAAAATATCGAATTCCATAACATGGCGGAAAAGCCTCCAATGGATCAGGCAGCGAGGTACAACTCACCACTGGTAATTACTCATTAAAACTGATTAGAACCTTTTTGTACCCGGGAGGAACTTAATCATCCGAGACCAGTTAAACAGAACAATGGTAATTAGTAGTCGTAGTTAGCATTGAACTGCGTTTCAGTGCTAGTTTACTGTAGTTCAGATCAAATTGAACCGATGATTACAGGTTAATTACTTCAGTAGGTAGGACTAATTAACAAAGCTTTTTTCTTGTCCGCCCTATTCCTAAGTATAAAATGTCAAGACTTGCGAATATCTAGGCAGTGGAGACGGAAGACGGAGATATGTTACTGCTATAACGCTATAACTTGTACTGCTAGAAACTTGACAAGTTTTGACACATTATATGGCCTCTGATACGAGACAATTAGGGCCTTTTTTTTTAAACGACTTCAAAAAAGGAGGAGTTTCTCAATTCGACCGTATATATATATATTTTTTTTTTATGTGTGTTCGCGGGTAACTTCGTCGTTTATGAACAGATTTTGATGATTCTTTTTTTGTTGGAAAGGAAATATTCCAAGGGTGGTACCATAATAAGAAAACCGGGATCTGATGAGGGAATCAGTGAGGAGTTGAGGGAACTCCTCAAATATTGTAGCCAAACATATAGCGATTTTAGTATTTGAAGTGACTTCTCCAGCATTTGCATTCAGAAAGTATCATTTGCTGAAGCGGAACTGATGATGAAGACCACAGATGGCCACCGGAACTCCTTAACGGTTACGATTTCAAGGGTGGCGATACGATATCTCGATTAAGATAGTTGAGCGACTATAAAGAAAAACATTTAATTGTTCAATAAATATGACTGACTTTCCCGCGGAGGCGTTACAAACTTGCGGTGAATTTGAAATGTCTTAAAATTTCATATCAACTAGGAAGTGAAACTACTTAATAACAGCATATTATGATCACTAAAAAGTATAAAATAAAATAACTGTTTTAAAAAACAAAAAAACGCCTTCAAAAAACAAAAAAATAACTTCTTTTAAAATGGTAGGTACTATCAGCCCATCGGAACCTTGACCCACCATAGAACGTTGTCACAGTGACGTTATGATTCAAGTTGTAAGAAGTGCCAAGCAAATGTTTCACAATGTCACTGTGACACTTTTCTATGATGGGTCAGGGGTCCAATGGGCGGATTGATAGTACCTATAGGTCAGTCAAACTGAAGTCGGCTTTTGGTTGAAAATATTGTCAGTCGCCGACTTCAGCTTGACTGACCTATAGGTACTATCAATCCGCCCATTGGACCCCTGACCCATCATAGTAAAGTGTCACAGTGACATTGTGAAACATTTGCTTGGCACTTCTTACAACTTGAATCATAACGTCACTGTGACAACGTTCTATGGTGGGTCAAGGTTCCGATGGGCTGATAGTACCTACCATTTTAAAAGAAGTTATTTTTTTGTTTTTTAAGGCGTTTTTTTGTTTTTTAAAACAGTTATTGTGTGTAGCATTGTTAGTCCGAAGTATCAGATCTAGTATGCAACCAAGATACCTACAGTCTTACTCGAAACGTTTCAAGTAGAAAATAGTGCAACCATATTTTCAAAAAATGTGCTGTTGGCTTATTTACTAAAAAGGTACTCCTGATTTTACTTATACCTACGAGCAGACGTGAAAACCTCAGCTCCCCGATTAGTTACCGTGACATGGCTATGCAGTGCATTTTACGGCGAGCGTAAGGACAGAGCTAAAGCAGCTTTATTAACTATATTATTTCTTTCAACGTAAACTGAACTACCTAAATATAATTATGGTAACCCCAAAGTCAAAGAAAACGCAAGCATTTTTAAGAGTATCAACAGCTGTGTTCTTTTTACTGCCCTGCTAACCCAAATAGTAGCGTCTCAAATAAAACTCTTGTAGCAATCACAACCCCATTACTAACAGGAGAGGATTGAGTCTGCTTTGGTAATTGAATTTGAGATACCGTTTATAGGCTTAGAAGGGCAGTTTAGCATGAGCTCTTACAGCAGTATTGCACTCGTGGTATCTCTTGTCTACTCCGACGCAGCCGGCGCTGCGCACCCGCCGCGTCACCTGCACCGTGATCACCGGCGCCGGCAGCGTCGCGTTCAGGAAACTGCTGGACCTGGAACAAGGAAACTGAGTGTGAGATGGAATTCGGTTTCGGTTTTAAATTCTTACGTTACAAACTTAAACAAAGGGCGATGGCACTACAAGGAATTTGCAGTCCGATTTTGCGCAAACTAGTCCTTATGGCTTAGTATTTATTGCTTAACCGTAAAAAATCGAACTGCCGGACGGTAAAATTCCTTGTAAGTAGGTCACAATCGCCCAAATGGAGTTATTAAAATTAAAGTACGCGGAAATAAATGACTAAGTTCAAAAACAAAGACCGATTAAATTTAGTGTTGCCAGAACCTCTATTTTAGGCGGCAGAAACTTCTTATTTTGCTTGACGGTAATGGCGGCCGAGATATAGTTTTACTCCTAAAGTAGAGGCCCCGAATTCACGTGCTGACATTATATTTCATTGCTCATCTTCTTGGGCAGGTAATGTAATAAGCTTTTAATAGATTTGATACTAGTTACAAAGAGTCATTACAATATATATTAAGAGACCTCTTAACGGCTGACTATAATATTAATAAATAATAATAAATCTTTATTAAAAGCACTTTTTAAAAATGTATAACTTTGTACTAATAAAAATAAAACAGACTTAGTCATTTCCTATTTCGAGTTACATTTTTGGATGTGCGAGTAATCTTTCTATTCACGCTTCTCTGTGCACGCAGGAAATCGAATACTTGCGTCGTTGCCACCACCAGTGTTAATGTAAATTACGATACATTACAAATCATTATTCAATTAACGGAAAACAGCCTCATTGTGTCTATAAATTCGGTGTCAGGATAGATAAATCCTTTCGATTCTAATTACACACCTGATAATTCACGGCTCCGTCTCAACACAAAAAGTAAACTTAAAACACGCGGTACCACAAAGAGCCTGTAATGAAATCAACGACGTTGGTAACAAATAGCCCTAAATACGTTAATCTAATTAACTTTTATACAAAAAGTCTAAAGGATGTGCCCCACAGTAAACCAGCCTAACACATTTGGAGCCCGATCATTATTCTGTAGACCGTTATCATATGTGACTCTGGGTTCCTTGTACCTCTCGTTACCTATTTTCTCTGGCGGCCAATTTTTTAATGGTCAAGATGCAAACCGCTAAGTTTTCGATTTTCGAAATCGGTTAAATAGGATAGACGAATTTAAAGGATTGACGTAAGCTGATGACAATTCGCGTCGACCACTATGTATAACTTACGAGGCAATAGAAAACGAAACGTTAACAGCCGTTTGCATCTTCGCTACGCCGTTTAAACTCTACGATAATGTATCAGTCGACATCGTCATGTTTTAAAGGCATGGAGAAGGAAACGAGCACATAGACTGTCTTAGTAAGTGGCGTCTGAAACTCAAGTATTTTTGCAATCTCAAGATATAATGAATGATGTTCATACTTAGGCTTTTCCATTATCAGGTGACTATCAGAAAGCGCTCAGTCTAAACTACTGAGGATAGCACCATTAAACGTACAGTCATGTAGATAAATTTAAAATAGAGGCAAATATAGATCGTTACCAGGAAGACATCATGTTAAAATGGCGGGATCGAACTTTACGACCACGAAATCGTGCGTATCCTTTAATGAACCACATAAATAACAAACGTTACTTATTGCTAAATGTTTTTAGACGGTCGGTGGGAGAGTAACCAACGTTACAAAACAAAGGCATGGCTTTACAAGTATTTATGTAATCTCTGCAAATGCAGGTTCAATATCACAGTAGCGAGGGGAAAGATATAAAGAAGCGAAATTGCAAATACAATGAAATTATACTTGAGATTTCCGTCCTATATTGAATGAAAATGAAACTCAAGAGGAGCAATGACTCAATGAGTCATGTTTAATACTGACTCGAGACTCATTTTAGGGTTGGGATAAATTAATCCTAAATATGCAAAGAAAACAGTGAAAAACAAAATACATAATTCTGGAAAGGATTGAAAGTAGTATTTTAAAGCTATAATGGAATATTCATACCAGTGGGTATACGCCTATGGTTTCTGCAGTTATTAATTCTATGTTTGTGCCTGTTATTGTAATTGAGATGGATAGGTACTTCACAATTAAAATGATATTTATGTCTCATGACATTCACGACACTCCAATTCTTGTCGCTTAACCTTAACGAATCTCGAACCACAAGATTCTGACATCGAAATTCCTCAACAACACATCGTAACATAACTCATCTCCGCTTATTAACCAACTAATTTTAATGTGTACTCTGCATGTACTCTGCCCAGACGTGTTGTATGACAAATGGCGTCTCTCCTAATTTGTCTGGGATGTTATACGGCACGCTATCGGCAGGACTCCGTAATGGTTATTTGTAGGAATTTATGTCGTACATTTCTGTCATGTAATTGTGTGATGTTTATGTTTTAGGATTAGACATTATTTAGTACCGTCTTGTTGACAAATGTGAATTATATTTAGTCGTATTTTCAATAGATTCTGCAACTACTTTGTTGTATAACCTACTATCATATGATTAGTAATGTTAGGTATATCCTGTTCTGAGTAATCTATGTACTCGTACGGTGTTCTCATATTTTACTGAAGCGTCCTTTTTTTCTACTGCGTCTCTAATAACACCAAACCAAAATGATGTACGCTTTTGTTGACGACCATACTTTTTTGCATAGTCATCAGCTACTTATAGAGTCCTATGAGGCCTAAATAAGTGGGTACACGTTAAAAAAAATCGAAAATCAATAGCCATCTCCTCCTCTCAGACACCATAAAAATAAAAATGGCATTTTCATCGCATTTAAATAACGTATTTCAAATTGTAGCCCATCCCATACTTTAGATTTATATTCTTTATTTTATAACAGAGGAATGTTATGTTGTTTAAATTACGCGTTGCAATACCCTTACAGGGTTGTACTTAGATGTAAGTTTATTTTGTGCAAAATGCAATAAATAAATAAATTAATCCAAAATCGTTTTGAAACCTATTAAATAAAAAAAAGTGACGTTAAGTAAACAAAAACCTTTTCAACTCCAAAAACTAAAATTATTATCAAATGAGGTACCTATAGTCCAAGGGTGTGGTTCTATTAAGTTTTTAACCCAAAGCAGCTCATATTAACCGGCATTCTGAACATGGAATACTTATTCATGACTTTTTTTCATCTTTAATTCAGCTGATTCATGTAACAAACAGTTAAGAAAAAAAAAATAAGGCTTCACAAATCACTAAGATATAAGCCAACAAAGATATGATCCTCTCTTTCTAGCAAAAAAAGAATTTAGGTTCACGTTTGGTGATCTTCTACGGTATTTTCATATTGTGTTGAGAAATGCGATCTCCAAAATCTATGTTTAGTCCTGTAAAGTAATATTTCCACCATCGGATCCGATCGGAAAGAATTTTATAGTCTTTAAACGATACTGAATCATATGTATACTGTTTTTAAGTCTACATTAGCAAGTTGCGCACAACAGCTCGACCGCGGGCGCGTCTTCCGCGACACGCGTACGTCGCCGTAAGCCGTAAGTATGCCGCGACGCGCGATCGGCTCCGTCATAAGTAGACAATAATAATTTCAATAGAGCCGTACGGCTGCCGCGGCATCCGTACGTATCCTTTCCGATCCGATGCGATGCGAGCCGTTTGGTGGAAATCATCCTTTAAGCAGCTTTATACGACATAGAGCTCGACTCACTTCTCACCTCACGGTAAAGCCTGACCGGAAAAATAAAAAACCTCTAATGGGGTCGTCGGTCGTTTCGTGAATCGCAATAGAAATGACAGTTCAAAAAAGTTCCGCAATATGGGGGGGGGGGGGTATTTAATTTTCCTGGTCCGGCTTTGGCCCATCCCTAGTGATCGCTGCGTTGACAAGAGCCATCAGTCCGCAGGCGCTTCCTAATCAAGAGTGACGGTATTCTGATTACCTACTTATCATAGCAACAGGACCTCGTATCAGGTCTATTAATCCTGGGAAGGACGTCAAAGCTATCTGGGATAGCGGGACTATTATTAATGGTGATTAGAACTGCTCGGTAATTAGTATTATTTTGGGAATAATTAATAAGCATTATTTGTTGAGTATAGAGTTAGATTTGTTTTATTTTAGAAAAAAAATGCTTTATGTTGGCGCCATTTTAATTCTAAGATCGTTCGATACTGTTAATAAATGGCAAAAGGCAAATTACCCTTACTAATTTAGCTCTCATATTAGCAAATTTAAATCTTCTACTTGATCATTTTGTTGAGTCAGTTCTTGCTCGGTTCGCAATCACATTTTTCTGGTCGCAGAATTTAAGCTACAAGATACCCCTAAAAGAAAAATTCGCCTTTGCTCAACACTTTTTACTTTTTGAACTGAAACTAGTACCTACCCATCTACATTTTAACAACTGCATACACACAAATTACCGCGTTTTAAGCACAAACACGTCCAAATCACAACTTATTTCGTCACCAACTAACTAAAACCTGTGGCAAAAATCGGAACTAATCATAATTTGAATTGAAATCCGTATTTTCTTAGACAGTGGCGCCACGTAGAACTATCTACTTAAATTTGTACAATAATCACTAGCTCATTAGACTCCATCGACAGTGATGGGCGTCAATCATGGCCGCCGTCAATGCACAATAACGGCTTGTTACTAACTTTACGCTACGGGGTTTCCATTACCTTCATTTAGCCGATAAAAGCGAGCGGGTCGCAAAGGCATGTTTAACCTTTGAACCTAAGGGCTTTTACTTTACACGTTTTTTTGTAACTGAGCGTTGGAACGCGCTTGCGAATGTTGCTGTATTGAACCAGATAAATTCCTCACTACTCCACCTTTAAATAAAAGTAACCTACTTAATCATGAATAAGCTGTGATAGAAATGTATTTCCACTACACATTAGAAACAAGTGAATTGTACTGTAATGTGTTGTTTTCCTTTGGACTCGTTAGTGACAGTTCATAACTAGCTAATTCTTGAAAATAACATCCTGTGTGTCCTTAAACGTTTGAAAGGCAGCCGATTCTTTCCTATCCTTAGCAAATCGTCGTCGGTCTACCTAGGTGGACCTTCCAGTATTACGCCGTTTGGTATGAAGCAGCCACTGGAGCAACTTTTCGCCTCAACGGTCATTCGTTTTAAGAGAAATGAGAAATGTACCTCTGCCTACCTGTCATGTTATAGAACGAGCCTTTGATCTTGTAAAAGTTTTACGGCTTTCGAGATAATCGCAATTTACATATCACATCTTGTTTCAGTTTTTTTCAAATTTTCCTTCCATAACTTGAGGATTTATGTCTTTATTAATTTGAACATAACATCCAACCCATTATTATTAGTCTATAGCCATATTATGAAAATGTAGCAAAAATGCTCAGTGCAATCTACTTTGATTCATTAAACCACTTACATCAACGATAATATCCCCCAACTTTACATTAACGATCGTAACAACCGCTCCAGCGGCAATTTAATTTTTTTTAAATAGTCTTATGGTGTAAAGAGGCTTTTATAAGCGAATTACCGCAATGGGCTTGTAAACGATGTTTACAGTTTTTTCTTTTATGTCCGACACTTACGAGTACATCTCTCAGAATTAACAGACGTTCGGAGATTGTTCGACAATTTGTACCTTGTAATTTCTGGGGTTACAGTGAAAAAAAGTCGTAAGTCGACTTAACTCGTAATAAAAAGGGTATATTTTTATTACAAGTTAACTCGACTTATGCCCTTTTACACTAGGTCCCCAGATTTAAGTTCGTCGATTATTGAGAATCAAGCGCTACATAGCTACAAAAATGTGGTAAACGTAAGTAACTACTAATAATAATCCAATCCAAACATTGTACATTTTGAGAATGTTAACATCAGCAGAAATTAATGTATATAAGGATTCACATAGACTGTCATGTGCTTCTGCCGTGTGCCAATAGCAGTTCCATACATATTGACAGATTTCTATAACCTTTATATTTTATAAAAGGCATTTTATTGCCTTCATTAGACGAAGTCTAAATAAGTCTATAGTTGAAATTAAAGAAAACTTTGGAAACAAACAAAATAAGAATTACACACAATATGTGCCGCAATTCAAATAGCAATACATATTGAAAAATCAAATTAAAGTAAGGATATTTTTTATGTGATTTACGCCACTGGGCCACATACCTGGGCAAGCACTCTCGCTCTTGCACAGCGACCCCCCCTCCGCAGGTCCTCGAGCACGCGCTCCAGCTGGCCCACGCGCTCCATGCGTACGCGCCATCTGCGTCGTCCACCTAAAACATAACACCGTCAGCCTTTTTTTGTCAAGGTTGATTAGGGGTTAAAAACAGAGTTCGGTCGGTCGAACGAGTGAACGAGTGAAAGCGTCCCAGCTTATAAACCGGCGAGTTTAAGTAGTCCCGTCAGAGCTTTACAAAACACATTTGCAGCAGGGCCTCTATTCAACACGGTAAACACCATATCGTGTTTGAGCTGTTATCGTATTGTCACCGTTTTGATAGCTCTTATTTACTTGACAGTAATGTCGGATGACGCCAAAACAATACCATAACAGGTCAAAGACGATATGTTTTTTACCGTCGGGAAATAGAGGCCCAGGGCTTCTGGCAAACGATCCTACGTATATGCATTTCCCTAACCACTACACGCCCCTTTTTGGCTAAACTACTGGCTGGTATTAATATTGGATCACTTCGAAAATAATTACTTTGTGACATTGTATATCATGTAAGTATGTGTAGTAATTCCAATTTAAGTCTCACCTGGGGGGCCATTTGCAACGTCAAAAGATTTGGAAGGCGTAATTTGTTTTAGTTATTGTTTTTGTGTATTTAGGTGTTCAAAGTTCTTTTTTGTTAGTGATTTGTACTTTTAATGCCTTTGTGTTGCACAGTGATAGAAGACTTGGACTTATTTCATGTATCCTGGCATATTTCTCGTTTCAAGTGGACTCGCAGTGGTACAGAGGTTAAAACTATCTTGGCCTCTGTCCTACATATATTATCACCGTACAACGTTGCCCCCAATCTTCCTAGAGAAGATTGGATTGTGTTTTATTGCTATATTGATTTATACTTATATATACTTGACACTGGCGAAATCACTTAATTGTGGAAACGCCATATTCCCGCGGTAGTAAGTAGCTGTTCAAGTCGCCGCGGGGCAAAGAAAAAAATAAAAAAATAAAGTCTCACCTGTGACATGTCCGTTGTATTTATTGCTGTCGTTAACATTGCTAACTGAAAGACTGCAGCAACCCTGGAAAAAAGTTGAATGCTATTAGTTATTTTCATATCTGTAGCAAATTTTAGGGTAAGCTTAAAATGTCTCTTCTTCTTGTGTAAAATAGCCATCCATGTTTTTATAAAAACGACGACTTCTTTTCTCCTGAATTAAATTCACATGTAAACATACTTAGACAATTTGTAAGTTTATTGATATTTTATAATTTTAAATATGAATTTTGCTTTACTCCTGTAGATCATTACTATTAACTAATTTATTATTATTCCAAATTTATGATTTTAAAATTGATTAATTTAGGTTTCATTCCATATAATGTAATATGTTTATTTATTGTTTCCAACTTAATTTTGTTTTAATGAAATAATTTCATTATATTTTAAGGATCAGAATAAAAACTAAAAAAAAATGTATTCGCAGGTTTTGTCAACAAACCAGCTAGGCCAAAGCAACGTTACTTTGCCGGTTTATACTTGGTCCACGAATTAAGTGCAGTTGGTTAAGATAATAAAATCCAAAGAGAGACGTTTGTTAACACGCGGTAACAGGTAAACCGTAAGGCGCGGATTCACTTTGTCTCAGTTTACTTTAGTTTACAGATTTGGCTTCTTAAGAGTAAGCAGTGGTCGCAGGGTTGAACAAAGCTGTTTTGTTAAATATAATTTTAATAAGTAAAAAGTTCAAAACTTGCATGACGCCCCGCTTTAGTTTTTTCTAACTGTTTCCCGCGACTCCGTCCGTGACGAAGTTGTTTATCGCTATTCCCTCAAGAATTGTCAAAATTAAGTCCAAATTTCATTAAAATTCAGTTCTTTTTGCTGTAAAAATTTAACGACGACCAAAGAGTTACTATCGTATGAATTAATGGTTTACAATAATTTGCTAAAAAACGTTTCACAAACTGGTTCATTTCACAAACATATCATTTTGCAAAACGCTTTTTTCATAAACTTTTAAAATTTCAGGATTTGTTTATTAAACTTATCTAACCTAACAGTTTCGGTGTAAAAAACGTTTTACAAAAATTATAATGTTTAAAAAAAAATGTTTTGTGATAATTGGATATCTAATTAACTACTAGTAGTGTGGATGTAGCATATGATACTTTAGTAGTAAGTATGTAAAACTTAATACCCTTCTTTTGGTCCACCACCTTACTCAGAGGCAATTTACCGACAATTAACTCGTTCCTTTTTCAAACTTGTGTATGAATAATCTTCACTAAGGAACGGCAAAAAATTCCTATTCCGTAAATGTTGTATTGGAATTTCTGTGTTTTGTACAATCAAGTGTTTACGTACATACATACTTAATCGTCATTAACTGACTCTGAGCACTGCCGTTAGTGCAGTTCGAGTAAAGGTTAAGGAGATGAACCGTCCAGTTGCACTGTGCAGTTGCTCAAAAACTGATTCTTTTTATAGCTGCATATCGTGCTGAAAGTTGGATTCTTCGGACGAATGTTATAATTAATGTTCCATTTTTTTAAATTTACTTTTGTTAACCACTTCGTAAGGCAAACTGTATACTTGACCGGAAATATATTACCCTGAGTTGTTCAAATTGCACTCTGATTTTTTACCACATTAAAAATGTATAAATATTATCTTTTGATAAGTAACTGTTTTATTTTTGTTCGTTTCACATTTTGTCGCAAATGTATTAAAAAAGGTCGTTGAGTACACGAGTATGTCATTTTTACACGTGGGGCTCTTGAAATGTACTATTTTAAGTACCTTTGAAGACGTTAGATACACCACCTAAGATTTTAGCTTTGGTCAACGTAATTGAGATACATAGCTAAAATCTCACTTGGTTGTTTATTTTTAACCGACTTCGAAAAAAGGAGGAGGTTCTTAATTCGTCGGGGTTTTTATTTTTGAATTTATTTTTCGTTGTTTGAATGTGTATACTTTTTTAGTTGTTCCCATTGTCAAGTGTCATGTCAGAAGAATGGGATTTTGGAGAAATCAAGGGAACTCTTCAAATATAATAGGCACACCTATAACGATTTCGTTGTAACTCGGTGTAACATGGTGAAATGGAACTGATGATGAAGACCACAGATGGCCATTAACGGTACCTTTTTGTTGGGTGGCGATAAGATATCTCGATTAAGGTAGTTGAGCGACTACGACGAAGAACATTTAATTGTTTAAATATGACTATGACTATTCCGCGTTGCTTGCGGCGAGCTTGAAATGTTCTATATTTTCTCATTAATTGAGAAGTGGGACTACATAACAACATAAACAGGATCACTAAAAAGTATAAAAGTTAAAAAAAAACAAAAAGCCGCCTGGTTGGTAGGTCAGTCCACCTGTATTCGGCTTTTGGTTTACAATATTGTAGGACGCCGACTTCAGTTGAACTGACCTACCTACCATTTTATAAGAATTTATTTTTTGCATTTTCGAAGGCGGGTTTTTTTTTTTTTTACTTTTATAGTGTAGCTAATTCCGCCTGGATTAATCCCATCGCCAGCCCTGGCGCCTACGCAGTTCTCACCGCATTGCGCAATCCGACAACTCCATTAGACGTTTGAGACGTTACATTTTCGACGAGCGCATCGCATCCACTACTGCATCGCACATTAAAACGATCAAACGACTTCGGAACGCTCTAATGAAGGTCTTGAGTGGTTCACAAAGTGCCGATAGCCGTTATTTTTATGTTAAAATCACTTCACTCTCGTCTGTCCTATGAGAAATTTTATTTATCGCTTTGCGATTATCGGTTGTCATATTTTATGACAGTCAAAGCATTTTTGCTTGGTCATCTCAAGATTTGAAAAATGTTTAATTGATGGCAAGAGCTTTTTTGAAAATAATTGTGACGAAAACATGCTTAAAGAGACTTATCTCGTTTTGTTTTTCTTTTTTTTTCATTATTTAAAAATAAAAAAACAAATTTCTGCTGATGGCTAAAGAGCTTAATCACCACATGCTATTTTCTACGTCACAGTTAGTGCTAGACTTAAAAAAACAAAACGCGTTAGCACACAAAATGACTAGTCCAACGCGGAGCTAATATTTAATTTATTTTTTTCTCAGTAGTTAGTGATAAAAAAAAATGCTTCGTCAAACCTTCTATAAAAGCATAGTTTTTTTTCAACACACGTTTTGAAAATGTTCCCTATCAATTAAATTTAGTTACGACGCAAGCGTCATTTTGCCAAGAGTACAAAAAACGTATTTAAGTAAAAGGTATCGAAGGTCTTAATTACAGTCAGGGCTACCTGTCATTCAATGCTCCCGTTATCTTGAGAGCTTAACTAAAGTTGCTAAGTAGTTGCAAAATATGTTCATACTATCTTTCGTTTTTTCAAATTCATATCAAAGGCTTTATGATAAAGTAAAACACGTTATTTATCACTTAAAGAGAGCACAAAACCCTCATTTATGAATAACAACTACCTACTACTGGCGGCTATTAGCATTGACCGCGGTCTACCCGCGAGATTACCTCACTTCCTGCGTGTATTAGAAGCACAGAAGCGTTATTTTTCCGCATACCACCTTTATAGCCCTTTAAATCAAATGTGTAGCTTTCCACATCCACATAGCAACAGTAAACAAAGAGGCGATTGAACAAACCAAGATAATTACCGGTTGGTGATTGCTTTCCTTTACTAAAAGATAAACACGTCAATTGTACTAATTGGATTTACGCTGCGCACGCGCTGTATATGGGACGATACGGATGAGATGAATATCAAGTAGGTGGCGGTATCCCGTAAAAAGTATTGCCTTTACGGGAATGGAACTGATTGTGTCGTGGTCGCGTAGACAAGTGGGTGGTACGCTTTGAGAGGATCACCACTGGTCTTATCTTGTACAGTGACCAGCACTAATATTATACATAGACTAAATTTTTAGTGGAATAGAGGAATCTAGATATTTTTGATGTCTTGCCAACGCGTTGACTTTGACTGAATAAATAGTAATACTTCGACTTGCAGGATATTTTGTTGACGTAGGCACTCAGTTGTTTGGATGAGCAGAGGGCTATTTGCCTAACACACTCGCAATCGTAATCGTTTTCATTTTGAAAATCGAAGGCTTGTCTGCATACAAAATGAAAACAATTGTTCCGCTTTGAAGCCGATCACGATGTTTTGCTTCACCTTAATGGCTGGTTTACATTGATCCAGCAATAGCATGCCAGGCCAGTAGAAATACATTGACGAGTGGTTTTCACGTTTGAGCCGAGAACTATTGTAACGACGCAATGTACTTCTACTGGCATGCTTTTGCTGGACCAATGTAAAGAGCATTGGAAATATTCTAAAGTTAGAAATACTCATTGGAACATGACAAGCGCTGAGAATCGAAGTCGGGTCCTTAATCAACGTTCTTCAGGGTCACTAACTGGTACTACTTCAATGTATATTTCTGGTCAAATTACGTCTTGAGAAGTGTCAAAACCTGCCAAGTTCCAGGCAGTGAACGAGCCTTTAACTGCCGTTCATAATACGGCCTCGGTTTATGAAGTCAAGTTAGTTACCACAGTAGGTATAATCGTGTTGGTATTGTACAAAAACAAGAAATATATCCCGAATATGCAGATTTTTTTTTCAGAATAGACGTATTCCATTTGAGTCCTTAGGGTTGGCAACGCATTTGTGGTCTCAGGATTGCAGTTTTGAGATTGTAGTTTTAAGAAAGGCTATGGGTTTTAGGTCACATTTACCATGTGTTTGTTCGCCTTCTACTAGCCATGAAATAAAAAGTTTAACTTACAATTCGCACGCAACACAGTATCACACCAAAAGAGCTGATAAGTCAACTACATAAGAAAGTTATTGGATATAAATTCCATGTTTATTGAACTCAAAGAAAGACACAGACGGCCGAGACATAAGTATAATTAACTATGCAAAGTTTTGCTGAGGTTGACACACAACTATAGAAATTTATAGTGTCACTAGCTGTTTCCCGCGACTCCGTCTGCGCAGAATAATAGAACATAGCCTATGTTCATCAGGGATGATGTAGGATTCTAATGGAGAAATATTTTTTCAAAACGGTCCAGTAGTTTCAGAGCCTATTTAATTCAAACAAATAAACAAACAATCAAAACTTTCCTCTTTATAATATTAGTGTAGATGATATGATATGATATAATGATGTGAAATTGAGTAAGTAAGCATCTTTTTTTTTTCTATTGTACGATTTTATACATAGATCGATATAGGCCAAAAGCCTCACGCTCCATAGCTTGATAGATAATAAATGTGAGTGTCACGCGGTTTAAAAGGCTCCCCTAGAACTAAAAATATAAATCGAACTAAGAAGTAAATAATGCATTAACTGCGGCTATGATGCATCTTTAAGAGGATTCACAGCCATTGTACATGCTTCACATACTTTTTTACAATTCTAACCACAATTCAATTCTGTCAAACTTTTGGAGAGCAATCTTGAAACCTACATTATTAGTTACTATAAGTTTAAAAGCGACTAAAACACGTATATTGGACAATTATAGCGGGACTCCGCACCCCGACCAAACCCTCACTTGACCTTATTTTTTTAACAGATTCAGCGCCCAGAGCACCTTGCTGCTCTATTTTAACAATAAATAAGACATCCTGGCATTTGTCCGTTAATCCTGACTCAGCGCGTGCTTGCATGAATGGGCCGTATAATTTTTGTTTACTTTTGCTCTCGAAGGAGCCTCAAGTAGCCAGAGGTGTTATTCTGATAAAAAAACGGCTCTTTTAAACGGTCGATCGAGTGAGCGAAGTCATAAGAGCTCGCTCACTCGACGTCTAAAGCGGTAAGCTGAGAATGCACACCTTTAAATATAGCTTTGACGCTCTGACCGGACTACTTCACTCGCCGGTTAATATTTGTTGCGTCGTGTTCAACAACAAGTTATTTGAGAGAATCCCTACCTGAAAAAGGGTTACCGTTGTTGTTCATACAAAAATATTTATCATGGACAAATGTTAAATGTTTCTGTAACGGACCGGTACGCATCAAATTAGTAAGTGGGTTCTTTGTTTACGTCATTACGTTGTTTGTTAACTCTACGCATTTCATTGACATGATTTTTTCTGTAAATAAACTTTGGGAATACTTTTTCCTAACCGAATGTGGTGGTGGTATGCCACGCTGGAGCCGTTTTTGATATTTTAACGTCCTTGTATATCTTCGTTTTACGCTTCGGCGGAATCTACGGAGAGGTTTGCTCAGCCAAATCTCCAGGTAACAAGTTCCAGAAATACATTTTAGCACGTTTGGCAATTTCAGACGCGTTATACATAATTTAGGGTGTGTTTAGCGCATTTTTATCTCTTGTTTAGAATATCTAGCTTCCCGCCGACGTTTCGGGCTACTTGCACACCATTAAAATGAGATAGTGCCGGCGTACGCGCAACTCGTAAAATTCACGTGCGCCCGCGTCGATTTATTAGGTATTGAACTGTTGTTTACCGCAGCGCTTTCACTGAACCTAGATAGTTATTAAAAAGTTTATGCCTCGTGAAAACCTTTAGGTCAAGCGTGTATATGCATCACTCTTACTCAGAGCGAATCAGGCTCTCGGACCGAGTGTTCCGTGCCTTCATAAATGTATTGTATTAAGAAGTGAGGCTGAAAAATCCCATTCAAATTTCGGGAGCGTTTCTCTCTCCTTAACTATATAGGCGGTATCATGAAAAAATAGGTCTGCGCCTCTATTCTCGGCGGTAAAGTCCAAATCGTATTTGACCACGGTTTTGATTTTAATGGCCGGTCTTATAAAGGCCCGTTAGTAAATATGTCAGATCAAATTTTAGTAACTTCATACAAGTTTTGACATTCCTGAACGAAATTCGATTAAACGGATCTTTATAAAACCCAGCCTTAGACGGCCGTAATTACTGTCAAGAGAATAAGAGCTATCAAAACGTTGACAATACGATAACAGATCCAAAACGATATTGTTTTTACCGTGGTGAATAGAGGCCCTGTACGTTTTTCTTTCGAACAGAATATTAACTGACGTACGAAACGTAAAACATCGTTGTTCATAATAACTACAACATATAAAAAAAATGTGAAAATCGGACTTGATTTGGGGTGAGAAACGATTCCGCCCGAAGCAAAATTTGTATGGAAAGCAATGCTATTTAAGTGTCGCTTTCATTATCCTCTTTCACTTCGCAAGATTTGACCCGTCCATACATACATACATACATACATAGCAAGTTAAATAAAAGCTTGTAAAAAATAGGCCTTAATTTATAAAGCCATTAATTAATTAAGTAAGCACTAATATAATTAAAAGAAAACAAGTTATGAAATTTATTTACATCCTTTCATGATGTAAGTGAGTACTAAGAAGGGATTTTTGGAAATCCATCCCGTAAGGGGTTAAAATAGGGGGAGTAACAGGAAACTAATTCTACGCGTACGAAGTCGCGGGCGTCCTCTAGTGTCGATATACCTAAGCTTGAAAAAACCAAAAAATAATAAAAATACAAAAAATATTTTTTTTAATCTGACAATACTGTAAAAAGTTATACATAACCATACATAAAATAATAATACGGGTTTACTTGAGGTCCTTCTCCTTTTTTTTTGAAGTCGGTTGGTCCATAAACTACGAGTATTTTAGGCACTACAGTAGTAACCCCAGAAGCAAGAACATTCTATACGTACCAGAGGATCTCCATTCGTATTCTTCTCTCCATATTAGGTCACTTGTATTTAACGCACTTGTTGATCATTATGTCTCTCTCACCGGAACCTGTCTCTAGCTGAGGATGAGGAGTATGAAGAGTCATAGCATCCCATCGTCACGTCACTCCGTGAATCATCGCGCTGTCAACAAATGACGGTGAGTTCAGGACTTCTGGAAACTTCGAGCATATCCTGGAACAAAACATATGGACAAAGTTACCTTTTAGGAAATATGATATGTGAGCAAGGGAAAACAAAGACAAATTATATTTTAAATAGTTTCTAGGGTTCCATACCCAAAGGGTAAAACCGGGAACCGTATTACTATGACTCCGCTGTCCGCCTGTCTGTCTATCCGTCTGTCTTTCACCAGGCTGTATCCCATGAACAGCAATAGCTAGGCAGTTGAAATTTTCACAGTAGATGTACAGGGTGGGCCATAAATTTTTGCAAATAGCAACACTGAATTTTTCGGAAACTGTCAGAGTGGGCGGCGGGAAATTAGCGGGAAACTATAGGTTACTTCGTGCAATTTTATTTATAATGGAGCGTTACACGGGAAAACAACGGGCTTTTTGTGTTAAACAGTTTTATAAAAACAACGATTCTTACGTTTCTGTACGACGCCTATTTAGAATTGAATACGGATTACGCCGAGTAAGTGAGTGTCCAAGTGTTAGTTTAATTCGATCTTGGGTCAAAAAGTTCGAGCAAACTGGTTCGACACTGAATATCAAACAAACAGGGCGGCCACGTTCAACAAGAAATGATGAAAACATACGGCAGGTTGAAGTTTCTGTAGAGAACGATCCAGAATCATCTACGCGTAAACGTTCAGCAGCTCTAGCAATACCAAGAACTAGTCTACGGCGAATTTTGCATCTGGATCTGAAACTACACCCATACAAGCTTCAAATTGTGCAGGAAATGAAACCAAACGATTACATTCATCGTAAGTTATTGGCTGACACTATACTGGAGCGATTCTCTAGCCTTGAGAATGTATTGTTTACGGATGAGGCCCATTTTCATATCAATGGGCACGTTAATAAACATAATTGTCGATTTTGGAGCAGAGAAAACCCTCGCTTTAAACACCAAAAGCCACTTCATTCACCTAAAACCACAGTTTGGGCTGCCATATCAGCAAAGGGCATAATTGGTCCATATTTCTTTGAAAATAACCGAGGAAATAACGTAACGGTGGATTCAGTGGGATACGTGAAGATGTTGCGAGAATTTTTGGCACCAAAGTTGCATGAATTTGAAGGTTACAACAGCAGAACATGGATGCAACAAGATGGAGCAACATGCCATACGTCAAACATGAGTTTACCGGTAGTTAAAGAAATGTTTCCGAAAAAGTTGATTTCTCGCAGAGGTGACATCCCATGGCCGCCAAGGAGCCCGGACCTAACACCGTGCGATTTTTTTCTGTGGGGATATTTAAAGAGTCGAGTGTACCTTAATAAACCGATGACAATACCCCAGTTAAAACAAAACATTCAAAAAGAGATAGCCGCGATCCCTCGCAGCACGTGTCAGCGAGTTTTCCAAAGTTTGCGTAGTCGATTGCAGGAGTGCCAACGACGAGACGGAGGACATCTGGATGATGTAATTTTTAAAAAATAAATTGCAATTATCTGTTACTAGGTTAAATAAATAAAATTTAGAAAAACATATACAGTTTATTTTTTATCGATGTTTCGAAAGTACAAAATTTTTTGGCCCACCCGTATTTCTGTTGCCGCTTTAGCAACAAATAGTAAAAACGGAAATAAATAAAATATTTAAAATAGGGCTCCCATACAACAAAAGTGATTTCTTTGCCGTTTATTGATAATGTTATATTGATAATGGCAAGGAACCGGATTTAGTAGCCATGTGATGTTGTATGTTTTTTTTGACGATCATTCAATAAATTACTTAAATTCTAAATGACTTAGTACTTTCATGTCTATGTCCAGTAGAGAACGTCTTCCGAATTATATTGATCAAGAATAAAGTTAGACGTGTCAATCCTTGTGGCAGATCTACTATGGCCATAAGTTATTTTAGTTGACATGATAAATAAAAAATAATAGAAAAAGGGAAGTAAGCAAATATCAATATAATATACCGCAGAAAACATGAAATATGTAACTTCACTATTTTTATGCAATTAGCAGTAACGTCTAAGAATACTCTTAATTTTTCGAAAAATGTCCACAGGTTTTCAAAGAAGATACTTAATCAAATACCTATTTGGAAACCTAAAGTAGAAATTAAATGTTTTATTCCAAACATCAACGGCATGGAAGACAATAAAACTGGACCAGAAAGTAAAACTGTGAGGGTGGGAAATGTCATCACGACAAATGTAGCACAGTTGCCCAAGCGCAGCTACCTGACGTAGAGCCCTTTCACACTAGCGTTTTTGCCGGCGGTTTCTCGGCGGAGCGGGAACGCGGCGTGCACGCAGCGTGCACGTGGCGTCCACGCCGCGTTCCCACTCGCGATTATTTGCCGCCAGCATGCCGTCGCGGTGACGCAGAACAGTAGTGACCGTACGTGACTTGGTCGCCGCGTCTACGCGGCGTCACCGCGACGGCACGCTGGCGGCATTTAATCGCGAAGATATCGCAGTGTGCTCGCCGCATGCACGCCGCGTGCACGTCGCGTGCACGCCGCGTTGCCGCTCCGCCGAGAAACCGCCGGCAAAAACGCTAGTGTGAAAGGGCTCGTAGCGTCAGCGGATAAGGTACTAGAACAAACACGACGTGAGAAACAGTGACTCATGGAACTAAACTGGAGCGAACAGTTAAATTAACAACGGCCCTATAACTCGATTTGAGTCTAAAAGAAATGTGCTGAAATCAAACGTTAATGAAAGATACTTTGGGCTCTTAACAAGTAAATGACAGTTGCTGTCAGAGGTCAGGTTAAGTATTAACCGGCTGATTGACCTAGTTTGTTATCTTTGGCTGCTAAACCAGGGGTCGTGTTTGATTATCGTGTATGACAGGCACTGGTGTCGTAAATATTATACGATAATGATGAATGTGGGATGAATGATGATGCTTATTGAAGATTTAGGTTAGTACATATTCTTTAGTTCAAGGGTTTTTGTTTGACAAAGTCTAAGCGATGCTGTATCCAATAGTAAGCCATAATGGTCTTTACCCGGTTTTTTAGCTGACTGCGTCAGGAGGGTTGAGATTTTGGAGTGTATGTGTGTATGTATGTGTATTCCTTTGGCACGCTCTGCAGCCTAAACGGCTTGATGAATTTTAACATTATGAGATATTGTTATAATATTTTGATAATATCAATAAATCCAGTAGGGATTTTTGAGCTTTAACAAAGTAATAAATTAACGTTTTTGGAACTAACCGTATTCTACAATTTCTACATAAAAAGCTCAGCAAGCAGTAGCTCGTTGATTGTATTGTATGGTTTACAAAAGTAATGATTCTAAGATCATTACTAATTTATTATTAACCCAGTATCTTTGTGTCATTTTCTTCATAAAGTACCTAACAGTATTATTTCCAATTGCAACCACTTTTTGTTTCACCTCCCTACTTAAGCTTTACTAAAATTACCCTAAAATTTACAAGAAAACTTGTTCTCACACTTCGTAATAAATAATAGAAAAGTAAATATCCAGCTGTTACCTAAGGATTACATGTGTTGTAACCAGTCCCAGTGTGTCAGTGTGTTAAGAGATAAAACCTTATCACACTGATTACACGGGAGATGTTGGTCTTTGCACCTTTGTTGAATCAGAGATTGTGCAGACAAAAGAAATTGAAGTATAATTTAAATGTTAAACACATTTTGCCGATGGTTTTGTACGTGTAAAAAACATGTTTTTTGAAATTAACGATACAGTTATCGCAGATGCATTATCGTTACCAAAAATGCATTGGATTGAGGTTAGCTGTCAGATGGTCGCGTCTAGCGCCAACGTCAATTCCCTGCATTATGACAGTTTTCGACAATCATTTACGTTAGCGTTAAGTGACTTATAACCTCTAGCCTCACTCACATTTTTATGAACTATATTCTTGAGGATTAAAGGATAAGATGATCGAAAGACGTTTTGTTTTGCATGCGTAGTCAATATTAAATTTATTAAAAAAAAAAAAAAAAAGTGAGATAATTTTATCGAAATTGTTTAAGGTTTTGGATACGCTAACTGTTTGGCAAAATATCATAATGACGAAATAAGTAAAAAAGAAACAAACCTAACACCCGTTGACGTAGTCAAAAATTAAGGTTTATACTTTTACTATGAACTATGAGTACCTACTAGACAGGATTATAATTCTACATACAACATTCAAGACTATTACTTTTATACTCTTCAGATCAGACAAGAAATAATCATTAAACTTCAAATCTACTATCATTAATATTTATTTATTTACACATCGCGAAACAGTATTCAGTTAAATCAGTTAAGAAAAAAAAACAACACGATAACTTATGATTATGAATGACACAAACAACGCAAAACTTTAACGACGAGTAATATCGTACGGAAACTAAGAAAAACCTTTATTTGATCACCATAATCACTCACATTTTTTTGTTTTTTTGTACCCATTGTGTTATGTTGACTCCAAACCGAAAACGACTTTTCTATTTGTGTCAAATTAAGAGACGCTGCAGCATTAAAACTTCCCTTAGATGAACTATTTCTAAATGTATTCGTCTAAATTGATGTAGTTGAACGTGTTTGATTGTGAGATAAAGTACACAGGTGGAGTGAATCAGTATAACACTTGAGTTGAGTCCACATTAGTAAGGTAAATAACGCAAGAGCATTAAATAGGTCGCGCCAGTGCACTGCATGTAGCTAAGCTTTCATTATGACTGAAGATTACATATGGGCTCAATCTCCTTACATCCAAATCAATCCAATGGCCGAACGTTACTTTTTGTAATATTTTTAACGTGTTACTACAATATAATTGGTTAAGCATTATACTTATGCTAAATCGTGTTTTAGATAAAAATAACATAATAGCTGAAACTTTATCACAGGTGTGAAAACTTACCTAACGCATAAAATTAATTAGCGATCTGTAAAAATCCAACATCAATATAATGCCAAAAAGAAAAAACGAATTTGGCGCCCTAATATATTAAGAATCACATTTTTTTTAAATATTCAAACGGTCCGAATTGTCTTAACGGTTTCGAATTTAAATTTCGATTTTCCCGCGACCGAGAAAGGGCAAGCGCGTCGCCCGTATGCCCGTGTATGATGCCTTTGGCAGACTGGACGCATCCATGCCTTCTAACATGGAATGCCAAGCAGGTTATAATTAATAATGCCAGGAAACTAGAGCTGGCTGGTTAGGCTTAGGTATCGCCTGCTCATTCAACAATAAATAAATTCAGTACTCGGGATATTCGAACAAATTTCGAGTGTGATCAATTTATACGCACTTTTATTAGTTCGGTCTAGAATTGGCAGTAAGTTATTGATTGATAATAAAAAATGCGCATGTCGAACATCGATTTTATTAGAACATTTATCATCCAATGATTTTGACATGAAGGTTAGAATCAATAAAATCGTTTGGCTCGCGAATAGTCTGCAACTTACCTAAAATTACTCTTACACTTAACACTTTAGAAGATCTTAATCTCGAATTTCATGAACCGAAAATAAATTTCTGCATTAACCTTGTATTAATAAAATGAAAATTTCTGAAATGCTTGAAGGTCTTACATGTACAATCTATCGGACTCTACCACAATAGGTACTGATTATTGTTCATTGAACCCAACCTAACACTAAAAGCAATTAAATTATGAATTTAATTTAAAATTTCAATAACAACAGCGAGTTTAACCTAGTTTGTAGTGAAACCTACGAATCTAGCGGTCCCGGGTTCGATTCCCGGTATCGGCAAATATTTGTGTGGTGAGCGAGTCTTGGATATTTCACGCAAGTTAACCTATTTAATTCCCAAACTAATACTACTAATACAGTGTTATCATGTAGTTCAAACTCCTTGTTAAATACTTTATACAATAAGCCTACTATGCCCAGAGCAATAGACGTGTTTCGGCTGACATGATCATGGCGATGATAATGAAGTGATTAATATTAATATTTAATCCGATAATTCCGCGTAGCAATTTTTCATTCGTGATTTTACTCAATTGCATTTTTCCCCATTCTTGATTTTTCTCAGTCGCTTATTTTCTCATTGTAATTAGGCCAAAACAGGTAGGTAGGCTTAGGTTATGTTAGTTTTGCAGCAGGCCCGAAGGAGCAAACTGCCCAGAAGTAGGAGCTCCGCACCAGCGGACCTAAGTCGACTCTGTGGAAATGACATAACTATCCTACTGAGAAAAAAATCTTGGGAAAAAAAGCTACTGAAAAAAAAAGACTGGTAAATTTTGAAAAGGGAAAGGTAAAAACCAGATAAAATGATTTTGAAAAAAATATCGTCATACTCTCCAACACTAACAGTAGTACCCAAGGTAGTCATTAACAAAGTAAAAGCCAATTAAATTTAAAAGCAAACTCATGTGGTCTCTTAAATAAATAGCTAACAATTCATTAGGGTTGCCTATTATTTTTATTTTTATTGTTTAGTTTATACGTCACAATGGTCGCCTCACTTACTTCTATTACGTGGACACCTTTTTGAACATTCCTTACGTGCCAGTATTAAGGGCACAGCTATCTGTTTGAAGCCATAGATAAAACAATAGTGTTTTATTTAATTTAAAAATATAATCTATATTACAAAAATGCTGGCTGATAATAAACTTCTAGGCTAACTTTTGGTGTGCATTTATAACATTTATTTTTGTCAATAACTTGTCTAGTGAGCAAAAGACCCAGAGGGAAAGGCAGAGACCACTTTTTATTAATGTCTTTATAAAAGTTAAATAACACTCGGGCATCAAACGGGCGAAGATCGCGGAAAGTGTATAATAATTAACATGGAGATTAGTGTATCCTCAGTGAATATAATAAATTGTCATATTTGTACAGAAATAACCTTAGCACGCGGAAGTGCGCTTCGACAAATTCTATGGCAGCCATAAATTACTCACTTCCTCGCTTTTGTCATCGTAATGTATTTAATTTAATACCTACTCACTATGTGTTTAGGAAACATTCTTACTTCAAAAAGAAAATTTTGTTAGAAGTTATACCTTTTAGGTTCTAATTCTAAGTACCCCAGCAAAATCGTTGTCAAAGTAAACTTCAAACAGAACATCAAATGACACACATGACAATGACAAGGACATTCACAATGACAAGGTTCTAAATATGCTAAACATTTTTATTGGGTGACTGTATATGTATCGTATGTTCTATAAGTCGCTTTTATAATCACTTTGATGAATTTAAATAGTATAAACGAAAATAATATAATGCCAACATTATTTACGACAGGTGCAGTATCATTGTCAGACTTTACCTTATATCTAAAAGAAATCTACAATTTAATAAACAATATAACATTAACAAACATAAAATTCTCCTTTGCCGGCCGTAGTCGAGTAAAAACTGTGCTCGAGCAGCTTCTATTTAACATTTAACGCATTCTATCAAATACTTCACCATACATCGAGCACCTAAAAATACCCCGCTAGGGTGGTCCAGCACTTTTCATTACCACACAACGTACCCGTTAACTAAACTGATAACATTTTATTGTTTCCAATGTCCTCCAGTTCCATTAAATAGTAAATAAATAGACCTCAAAATATGGGCAATTCCACTTACAGACAGCAATCTTAAAGAGTCTGTAAACAAAGCACTGTCCTGTGATTTAGATAGAGAAGTCGCTTAAGATAGGAGAAAGGATGAGGTTGTTAGAATTTTATGTGAAATCTATTGACAATACGTTATTTGTAGATGTTCTGATTAGTGTTAAATTAGGATTATCTGTAATGGTAGTATTTGAAGTTAGAACAATTCTATTAATAAGATTAATAAGCGTGTTTATGGTGCCGAAGCTTCACACTCATAATGTTTATTTAGGTAAGTTTATTCATTTATAAGGTACTTTAAAATTAAAATGTTATCTAATTGCATATGGTTTGGTATTCAAGTATCAATAATAATACTAACAAAGACGGGAATGGATTAGAAATTCCATTTGAGTTTACAATTAACAAACAACATTGTGTAGCTGAAGCTGTAACAATATTAATTTTATATCGTCATTATGTCTGGATTTAACAGATTGAAAGGTGAAAGTTGCCCTTGAATTAGAATGTATTATTTCTTGTCCACTTTAATGTTGTTTTAGTAGTTGCAGTTGTCGAATATAGGTCTCATTCGAAACTCTTTTATCTGACTTATCCCCAATTTCAACAAGTCAAAAAATTCTGTTTAGAAATAACAATATTGATTCAAGTGTATCAAGAAAAAAAAAGTTAGTGAATCGAATTAAATTATTGAATTCAGAGTACAGTTTGGATTTGTTTAACGCATCAAATTGACTGGTGCGAATTTTTGGAAAATAGTTTCCCAATACCAATTCTTGACATTCCAATAATAAAATCAAACTTGTGCTACCGGGTATATCAAAAAGGTCGTTCACTTCCTTTGTGTTCCTAACAAAAGCCGACATTATAAGCAACATTCTTCAAAGCCGGCGACAAGATGATGGCGCTTACCGTTTACCCAAACACGACTTAGCACATATTAAACCTTCTGCTTGATGTCACGTCGACTTTGCATGGAAATGGAGGAGTTGGGCACTCAACGGCTTAAAGGCATGAGTGTCAGTTAGGGCATAATTAGCGACTGAGGGCGCCGACCTTCCACCTCGTCGATACACTGACCCAGTACGGAGAAGGGCCAGTTTTATAATTTTAAGTAACGAGTATTATGGTACAAATAATGGTGGTGGTGTATAGAAGGAATATTTGCCATTGCTTGATTAATATTTGTGGTGACTTAAAAGTCGAAAAATTAATTGGCCTCAGATTTTCCGAGCGGATGGAGAAAAAGGAATCATCAACTTTATAAATTTATTTCTTATCTGAGTTTTTTTCTTAATTCACATTTGATTAGTACTTACCTACAAGCAAAATATTAAAAGGGTTACCTACTGATCTCTTGGATTTGGATTTTGATGGTCTAAAATACGAGAAATTCATTTAATAGCACTAGCAGATAATTTCTACCATCTTTCGATTATAAGAGTAAGCTGTATGAGAAGATTTAGAAGCAGCCGCAATAGGCATATCGTACGTAAAGGTATATTAAATTAAATGGCAGCGTATGATGGAACAAGAACTCTCCAACCACACATCAGCCGCTAGTAGATAAAGCTAGTGACACACACTCACTTTTCTCGCGGTTTTCGGTAAAAGTATAACCGCAAGTATGCAACCCGCCTGGCTATTTAGTCATTCACGGCTTATGTACTTTTATGACTTGGAGAAACGTTTCGATTTTCAAACGAGTTTGTTGCTTGGAACTCTTGCAAGTTGCATGAAAACAACCGTTTTCAACTTCTATTGTCTTGCACAATGGTCCTGCTATAACTTTAACAGCAGTTTTGTATTTAACCATTTTGTCTGCATAAATTGCCATTAGAAGTTGACATTCCGTCTGGTACTTTCACCAAGGGTGCTTCTAAATGGGCACTAATTTTCCAGCAATATACTTAGGTGGTTGCTGTGGCTGATTAGCTAGAATTGCTAGTAATCATGCCAAAACGTTGAATTTTGAAAGGGTTTCGAATATTAATAACCTAAAACATCGATTTTTCCTTGCAAGCATAATAGGTAATTTCTTACTGTCTTAATTGTAGTTAGAAATTGTTGAATTTACATTATACAGTGTGATGTCTTCCTTACTCTTCATGTCAGCACAAAAAGCCGCAAGTCCACACAATCTATTGCCATTAATCAGGAATGCGCCCGCGCTTGTTTATGTTTGGTTTAACTCTCGCTGTAATCAAAGCGTTTTTATTTACGAGTAAATCTTTTTCCTGGTCAAACATTTAGAGCATTTGAAAGGAAACTCTAGCGTTTGTTTTTAAATAGCTATAACATTAAACTTGGGTTAAAATTATACTCTATATCATTAAGTTGAGTAGTCTGGTCAGCCACAAAACTTATTTCTTTTACAAATATTAAATTAACCTAATTTTTTATTTAACAAAAATACTCCTTATGTTTGTCAAACGTTCTTTATTTATCAAATATTACCCCTTTTAGCTTATACATGCTCATATAAGTCCTGTTGGGTCCTGTTGCCTCGAATGCCGTCGTCATAACTCTATAAGTGCTCGTGCGTCTAAAATTATAAAAATGTAATCATAGTCAAATGACTTTTTTATAGTGGAGCAAGGATTCGACCGCGTAACGTTTACCATTAAACAATAGACAAAAATCAACTTTTACGACTTGTGAATAGTCTCAAGCAAGGCCAGTGGTGTTGGTGTTATTCTAGAACTAAACGACATTCTATCAAAAGAAGTTGTCATCGACACCTTAGCTCTTTAAAACGTTGAAGAAATGAGCAACAGCCAAGAAGAAGAGACAAGAAGACAATAGAGCCTACGAGCAGGCGCCCTCTAAAAAGCAAGTAATATTACAAAATGTTACTATTTTAAAACTGCGCAATTTTCGTTTCCTATGACTCTTCGTCTGCCTAACACACTATATTTGACACCGTCAAGACATCGAATGCGAACACTGCGAAGACAACGCAGCGGATTCCGATATTTATTCTCTCACCTAAACATGACATCCATACTAATACTATAAAATGTGAAAGTAACTTTGTCTGTTTGTAACGCTTTCACGACTAAACCACTATACCAAATTTGATGAAATTTTATATGGAGATAGCTTGAAACCTGAGCAAGGACATAGGGTACTTTTAATCGTGATAAACAACTTCTACGCGACGCGGACGAAGTCGCAGGCAACAGCTAGTCTCAAAGACAACAAGGATAGTAGATAAGAGAGGGATCTAAAATTCGAACGCGGTTAAAGAATAACACCAAGGCAAAGAATAATTGAAGCCAACGATAAATAGATAGACGCGCCACTTGATAGGTCAACAGCCAACGATCTGCGGCTACAGACGTAATTATACCATTGGACACCAGAGATTTCAGAGTCAATGACACCCTCGCAATCGAAGCAATTTGCTTGTTTGTTACATATTGTTTAAATTACTATTCTTAAAAAAAAAAGTTCCTCGTGTTATCCTTTTCTTTCCTACGTTATGCACTATTCTGTCAGAATTTAAATGATATAGGGTGTTGAGTGGGAGAGTTCTCAACATATAAAAATGACATTTATTAAGTCTTTATTTTATTTATTAACGGCGGCCCATCGTGGTATTGATTTCGTCAATGTCAAGGAGTAGAATAAATCAGTAAACAGAAAAAAACAAAAATATAAGGCTGGACGTCTTCCTTTCCATCTTCCCTTCCCTCCCCAAAGGTTACCGGAAGACAACTCAAAGATATTTAACGGCCGAACCCCATATTCAAACCGCGGATAGATAAGACTTACTTCGGGTTAAAATTTGACATTTGCCCGTACAAAATGTGTCAGTTTTTAATCCGAAGTAAGCCTATCTACCCGCGGTTTGAATATTGGGTCCGGTCATGACAGATAATCAACTCGTTCTTTTTTCGAACTTGTTTATGAAAACTCTAAGGAACATCTTAAACGTGCGGCGTTAGATGGATTGCACGCACACTTCAATTGGGGCTCTATTCTAAATAAGCTAAACCCTTTTAAATTGCTTTTTACATATTATCTTATTCTCAACGTTATAAAACAATACGTGCGTATAGAGACAAAGCATATAAGGCCCCGTGCAAGTCAGCGGGTTTATGAACACACTTTATTTTATTGTATAATATCCATTTGTCTTCCTGGGTTCATTTGTTTTTTAATCTCCGCCAATTCCTATGAATTGTATCGTCTTACACAGTCTACTACGAGTATATTGCGTAAGACAGATTATAAAAGTGCAACAGACGACAACGTAAAAATATCTCGCGTCTGTTCCTGCGTGACGTCACATCCGCTGCACCAGCGTAATGCGCGAAGATTTTGTATATTTAACATTCCTCCATAAGATGGCTCAATGGCGTAAGATATCGTAACCTATTGTTAGCAAATTCTGGGAAAATTAATATTTTAAGTACCGGCTTACGAGTATATTGGGCATAATAGAAAAGTTTTAATTTAATCTTTGACTTTCCCAACCTACTCATAGACTAAAAAAAATAAGTTCGTAGTGGAATTAGCCATTAGGTGAAATTTTGTGGTAGTTCCCACTGCATATTATAATTTTACCTATCAACCGCGTTAACATACGGTTTTTGGAAATAGTATTTAGTATTTTTAATAACGGAATCTTACTCTAAGCGTAGTCCGACATGCTCATGCCCGATTTTTTTGGTCACATGAGACTAGTTTTGGGATAAAAATTGGGAATATGCTTAGGTCACCATAATCTTAAACAAAACGTTTTGGTAAAAACGTCCAGTAAGAACTATTTGATCACAAAGTTTTACCTATAACTTATAAATTTTATAATAGATGAGAATTAAAGTCAGTCACGCGCCTATGCGTTTCACAAGGCATTGTAAAGCGGCTGTTTTGATATGCAGAGCCACCGTACTCATATATGTAAATAAAAGGTATAAAACATGGTTTGAAAGTTTGATTACTTTATGTTTCGGCTCGTTCCGTGGCTCAAATAACAAAAAACCGACAGACAAAGCCTTAATGTACCATTTTAATATGTAAATTGAGTGTTTGCATTAAATAACAAAACGGTTCGTGGTTCTTTTATGTGGTTAATTGGAAAATGGATCATTGAACAATCCAATTTAGTTTTAATTGAGCTCGTTTTGGAGTTTTTGATGGTCCATTTGGCTGCTTTTTGATTTGTATTAATTTGAAATCAGAGTCCAGCTTCCGTATACATATAGATGTACATTGTTTAGTTATTTTATTTCACATTGTTGACCACAGCTTTCAGTACCTAGTTACGAGTACGATAAGATCGCAACTTATCCTGACAAATTAATACACAAACACACAACCACAATAAATAACAATAGTTTTTTAACAATAAATAAATATTAGTCCTTAGGGTTAGCAACGAATTAGCAGTCTTAGGCCTGGATTAATAAACTGATCTCAACTCTAATGCTCGTCTCAAGATGCGTCAAAAATGTCAGTGTTCTATGGTTTGGCGTTTACTTTGACGTATCTTGTGAGGGGCCTCACAGTTAAGATGATTTCATTAATACGGCGCTTAGGTTTGCAGTCTTGAGATTTAAGTCTTGAGAATGCAAATTTATTTGAGAAGCAGATCTCACTTACCATTGGATACCTCTGCCTTCTACTAGCCATACAAAAAAGATCCCATGGCCTAGCTAAGTAATTCTAGCATTAAGGTACCTATATGAAATTATTCTTAATACAATCCATTCTTAACATCTTAATGTCGCCGCGTCTTACAAATATATTAAGTTTAAGTCGACACCATTTCTCAGATAAAAGTCAAATAGAGAGATTATCATTAATAACGACTTACTACGAGATTCAGTTAATAAAGATGTAATCCGATGTACCGACTATAATAGGATTACGTTTTCAGATGTCATTTTGATTGTTCAATCATTTTGTAATCGGTTTAAAATTTCAACAGTCTCGACGTAGAGCACGAAGTTTGTTTAATTCATTAAATTATATTACGCAATAATGTACTTTACAAGCTCTAAAATGGTATCAAAAATTTATCAATTATGCTAAATTGAAACACATTTGAATATTGTGTTGGTATTTTTTTTATAATGGGTTTGCTCTTTGCTAACTCTTGCCTTTGGAGGACGAAGATTTTGTCGACGATAAAGCGAGCTAACTTAGAACATTTCTTTTTACCATAGGTTTAAATAGATTCAGAATGTATGCACATAGAAATACAGACACCCGAAGCGCATTCCACTCTTTAGCAGTACGCATTATGAAAGATGTCCAAAGTGCAACGTTCGAAAAGGCAGAATATGGTATCCAGCGGAGCGTCTGGAAGTCCATTATTTAATCTATTATTGGTTTTATTATCATGTAAATTATTTTACCGTAAATAGGTAGGTAAAGATTTTATTAACGTTCTAAAGTTTTCATTAATAAAAAACTTATCAATGGCGGTTATGTCAAACATGTAATGCCATTAACGATCCCCGTAAAACCACAGTTCACTAACTAGACCGTTGATCTCGTAACACTTTCCAATTTAAACATAAAAACGTTACGATCCTAAATCCTTTTCAACCTGTTCGGTACTTATAAACCAATTAACGTAATCAAACCACACCAGGCTATATAATAATCGTATAAATAATTAAATTATCGGTCCAGTGGAGTGGAATGCACCCACAAACCTGTGCCGCTGTCGGGGGTTTCGGTCATAGTTTGTGATACGATACGATACACTATTTATGAAAATAGAAGTCAGTAGGAGGAAATATTAATATCGTGAACGTTAGTTTTACAAAATAGACGCAATGTTTAAATGCTAAAGTTTAAAAAAATACGTTCAATTCACTTTATTTTAATATTTATAGTTCTATATTTGTACTGTAGTATTAAATCCTAATATTTCTCGTCAACCACTTAAGCTAAAAGTTGTATTAACTTTTTTTTTTTGCAGAATATACTCATTAATTATTGCCTACAAAGAAACTTGATCGGTTCTAACAAGATTGTGATTGTTGTGAATAAGCGTCTTGAACCGATACGAGCCTGATAAGACGTTAGATACGTCAACTAAGTATGATGTTAGATGAATCACTAAATAAATTGCTGTTGTTAAAATCATTTGGGTTAGTATAATTAATGTCATATATAACTCATAACTATTTTAATATTTTTTTATAAACATCTCTCTTAGTTTTAATTTTTGAGTGTAATTTTATCTAACATAAGCATATACACACACTTAACAAACATACACCCACACATATTTTTTTGGCAAATATAAATTTTCCATGATCGTCATCTGCATACCAAAATGCTGCCAAGTGTAGTCCTTCCAGTAGAATAAACACCTAGCTAATTATACGCCAACATTAACATCAACGTTAAGTTGTTGTGACCTAAAAGTCCAAGATTTAAAAAAGTGGACCCCCGATAGACGTACCAGTTACACGCCGGCCGCCAGCGGGTCCAAAATCACTCCACTATCGTATCTATATGTAAATAAATTTAATTTAACAGCGTGTCTTACATTAATCGGTTGACAGGAACAGTGTAATCGACGTGTTTCGTCATTCAAAGCTGTAACATTCTTCTGACTGAAGTATTTATGGGAGCAATTTTGTTTTACGAATTATGTCTGACAGTTGACCCGTGATTGACCCTACAGCCTTAAGAATACGATAGTCAGTTGTTTGAGAATGTCCAATACACTGTCTTAGTCTTGACACTTAGGGCCGTATTAATAAACTCATCTTGACTGTGAGGCCCGGCACAAGATACGTCAAAGTAAACGCCAAACCATAGAACACTGTCATTTTTAACGCATCTCGAGACGAGCATTAGAGTTATAAATAAATAAAAAATAAATAAAAAATAATAAATAAATAAATAAAAAATAAATAAATAAATATCAGGGTACAAAGTCACACAAATTGAGCTAGTCCCAAACTAAGCTCTAGGCTTGTACTATGGGTACTAGACAACGATATAAATACTTATATAGAGAAATATATACTTAAATACATAGAAAACATCCATGACTCAGGAACAAATATTCGCGCTGATCACACCAATATCTGCCCTTACCGGGATTTGAAACCAGGACCTCTAGCTTCTTAGGCAGGGTCACAACCAACCAGGCCAGTGCGTCGTCAATCGAGCGAGTTGAGATCAGTTTATTAATACGGGCCTTATAGTAGTAGGTCAGTAGGTGATGATGATAATGATGATGATGTCCTCCTAGGCGTATTCGTCAACGGCGAACCCAGCTAATTTCGGAGGTGTCTGTCAAATTTGGTCTTAAAGGTACAGTTGCATGGCGTGCAATACAACTGACCTAATACATTGTACGTGTAGGCATAGGAGGGCTTTGGACAGTTCTTTTTATAACTGCGTTTTAATTCGAGATCTTTCACACGAGATATCAAAGTTTGCTAAGGCCTTGTGAACAGAGCTACGCCATTCCTGTCTCCGCTGCGCAAGATCCTCCCAACCGCGGGGAATGTCACATGTAGGGCTTGCAATTCGAATATTCGAATATTCGAATAATTCGAATATTCGGTTCATTCTGATATTCGAATAATGCGGTGCATAGTATTCGAATAATTCGAATATTTATGGTTATTTGGAAAGACGGATGTAATATCGCATCGGTACTAATCGGAAATTATCGGGAATGGTCGGCTATCTCTGTCTCACTCACCCATCCCATTCACCCACTTCCCACCTACTCTGACCGCGTCGTGCGAATAGTCAGTTGGACTCACGTTCACGTCGGGTCGCGTCGCGTGTAATGTGATTTGATTTATGATCTCTGATTATTTTTGTTTATTTGATTAGATTACCATTTTAATTACTTAATTTTAATTTTGTTGTTGATCAGTCTTTTTTATTTAATTGTTCTTATCGTTGCTATTTTTATCTTTAGTATTTTTAAGATAATTATTTAAATTCAAGTTATTTTGTTTTGATGATTTATGATTTGACGTTTTTTTTACTTATTTTAATCACTCCTTTGACTACTTTTGTTACTTTGTAAAATTTTGCAGTTTAGTTTAAATGTAAGGTAGCAGAGAGAATTTTCAATCAGTAAACTTACGCGTTGATTACATTAATATTTTAACACATACATATATTTTATTACTTATTTTCATGTTGTTGTTGATTCTGTCTTTTTTTAATTGTACTTCCATTAAAAAAAGACATAATCTTTGTGCGATTGATACTAAATCGTTGTTGTTCGTATCTTCAGTTGTTTTTAACACAATAATATTTCAATTAAAGTATTTTTTTTTATTTATTCTATAAAGCCAAGGACGTATTATTATTTTAAAATGTTTATGTTGATTTTTTGAGCTTTCAGACTGATAATAAACGAAAATGAGCATCCAAGCCTGTTTTTTCTTTATTTTTTTGGATTATTCGAATAGTATTCGAATAATTCGAATATGTTCAAATTAAAAGTCGAATATTCGAATATCTGAATCTATCGAATATTTGCAAGCCCTAGTCACATGCCGTGAGATGCCGCTTGAAGACATACTTGTAGCGTAAAAACTGTCCAGGTTTACGCTTTCCTTCTTTCAGCTGCGAATAGAAGAGTACTTTAGGTAACCTGGAGTTAATCATACACACAATATGCCAGCACCATTTAATTTATATGACATTTTAAATATCCTTACCATTTGTTTGTTTCGTCTTCATGGTAAGCTCATTTACAAGCACGGAGACGGACATATGGTACTTTTTATTTTTGAGTCACCATAGAACTCTATTCTAATGACAGCGTCTTAGTCACAAGTAATATACACATAAGGTTATAATTAATTATTGATGCAACAGAGTTCCAAATTAGCTTATCAATTAAAGCTTTTCAATGTTACACGTTACTTGTCACATCACTACAGTCGTATAACTCTTTGCGACACACACACTCCCTAAGGATACCTACCTTAGAATACATGCATACACTATTCGCATAATCCGTCCTGGGTAACTCAATCCCGGCAGAGTTAGTACGCTGCAGCGCGCCATTACGCACATATCGAGTTCTCTTCCTGCGCGGGCGCAGTATGCTGTTCTTTACAGAGACAATGATGCAATTGAAATCGATTTTATCAACAAATCAAACTATTAAAACACTGGGCTAATACCCAATTAGTGGAGAGAGAGAGAGGCAAGTATAGAAAAGCACTAAGTAAAATTCTATCAAAATATTCTGGCGAAATAAAATCGAACGCCATAAATTGTGAATCCACATTTTGATGTTTTAATTTTTATTTAGGCCAACAAAGGTGTAAAAGTGCTTATTAAACCTTCATTTGTCGCCTAACGTCATTTCCATTTCCATCTTACTCTTCCTTTTCCAATTCATCATTCTTTTCATCACTTGTATTTCTGCGAGACAGGTTTACCTTCGTGCAGATGACTGAGTAAACAGATTATTTTATATTTATTTAGCACCTATTTAAATTAAAACTAGCAACTTAAGGCACTGTATCAATAAATATATTTCATTATATTTAACTTCATTTCATCATAGTTTGTTTCTCTTCTTCTTCTGCTCCGAAAACTTAGATCGTTGAGGCTAAGGAAACAGTATGAGGGTCAAATAATAACGGTTCGTCATTGTTTTCGACATCTCCTTGTTGATAGAGGGTAACATGGAATCTATGCTTGGGTAATACTAGCTTTAGTTAAGCGGCCTCTACAATATACTGTGTGAGAATCGATACATAGGATATTTTAAAAACCTAAAAGTCTTAAACAAATTTTTGGCGGTAAGTAAGTACTCATATGTTCGTATTGTGTAAAAAATGTCGTCCTGAAAATTTGAAACTGTTTGAACGAAATTTTGCAAAAAACAGCCTCGAAATTAAATGAAAAATGGCAAAAACCATATTCACAAATAATTTATTGGCTTAAATTTCAGTCATAAGAGCTGTTTCCATGAGAATAAGGGGCACAAGAAGAAAGATCAGAGCTTTCGAGTGCGATGATGGAGCCGGAATTCACTAATTAGTCTCAAAATTAATTTCGTTTTTAATATATGTAATTATTTTATTTTTTTTACCTTAGATACATGTTCTGTATTTTTTAAACGACTTCTTGTTCTTTGCAGTTAATAAATTTTTGGTTTCTTTTTCAATTTTGCTTCACAATGACTTTAATTTTAGTACAACTGAGTCGAGCGTTAAGTTTTACGAGATACATATTTACCGTGGTTTCAAAGATAATAATTCTACATTTTGGAAAGAAAAGTGAAGAATAAAACGATTTAGATAAACTCATACATATTTATAACGAGGAAGTGCACAATAATATTGAAAATGAATTGAGTGAGTGAGCTCTAGAAATGAAAATAGGACAAGATAAAATTGATTGCTACATAAAACGAGCTAAAACTTTTGGTATGTTAAAAATTTACCATATTTAATACTAGGAATGAGTAATAATGTGGAGTCAAGACATTGTCAACCTTCCGTAAAGCCATAAGAAACGATAATGATAATCCAGTAGGAAAGCTAGTGATTAGGCATTAAATTTAATTATGCTAAAATACTCGTTTGGATGGCTTTACACGCTACTTTATAGCGGATGAGCCTATTTATAATATTATTCATAACACTTAATCGTACATAATTCTATCGTAAGAGCCATTATAATTAAAATCTTACTTTGACACTTAGAAACAATGTAAAATACTGTTGAAAACGAGAATTTTGTTAGGTATTTAGTTATAGGTTACTGTTTCTTTTTCGTCATTAATAAACAGGCATATATTCATTATTCACAATTCAATACAAGATTTGCATACAAAAAAAAAGTCTCAAAATGTAAAAGAATAATAAGGCTTATTTAAAGATGTCATTTTTTTAAGTTTCTAATAAATCCCACGCCGTATTAACTATTGTTTAGTCGCATTACCAGTTAAGCAGATACCTTATTTAAGATAGTAAATAGTGAATCAAACAGTGAAATAATACGTGTTGAATCCAAGTTACATTGTTATGTATTTACGAGCGTCTTGCCCGCCAGTCATAATACTATCTGACATCAATTACAGGTGGAACCGAATGAATAAGGCTGCCGGCACGGTGCGGTATAACATGCAACTGTTCTTGGACACAAAACGCAGAACACTAAATAATTTTGATCTTTAATCAATTGGGAAAATACCATTAATAGTTATCTTGAACATTGGATCAGATGTAAATGAAATCAAGACACTTAACGCACTTATAGACAGAATAGATATTGTAGGAGTTGAATGGTTTGGATAGACAAAGCACGCAACTTTGATGTGGGGTAGGCTTTGAACCTAAAACTATGTGGTTTTCTTCATAATTCTAAACCTCACAATTTGGATAATATCTCTCATTTAATCTTGATTAAGGTGCTTCTTATTTTTAATTTCGTTATTTAAAATGGTAATTGGAGATCTTTAAGCTTCTTGGTTAAGGAAAACGTTCATGTTTCAAACGTAGACACTGGAGTAGCCTCTCTTATCCTAATGCCCTCAAGCCGTAGCTTGTCTTCAGTAAGTATAGCCACAGGATTAAGATATGTAACATGGTTGTCTCAGTAATAAATATCGCGCTTGAAGCTCTCCGCGAGTCGCGCTCTCGTATCGGAGCCATCTCGCTCGCAATCCTGGCTACTGGCTATGCAAATACTGCACAATAGCGATACAGATCTGCGCGAGGAATAGTCTAGCATGTTTACGTTCTAAGTGATGTCAGATTCGTCGACGTTGGGGGTACGGAATGTTAGTTTTGGCATGGAATGAATTTATACGTCAGTTCAGCTGTAGGGATATATGGCCCCATTAAGTGTCTTGATGATTCTGCCAATTCTGAAGCATGATTTAGTGTGCTATGAACATGCTGCTGATTTACAGCAGGAAAAGCTTTCCAAATTTTGGCAATGAATAAGAGGATTGTGAACCGACGCTTAAATTGCGTTATTTTCGGGCGATAAAAAAATGTCAGCCCCTAAATCAAAAACATATTGAAAACTACATATGTTTATATATAATTATGGTCTATGAAATGAAAACATACAGACCTATTTTTTTTGTATAACATATTCAAAAATCGTGTAAATCAGACTGTGTATAGAAAGGGGAGAGAAAAGAAATCCCATTTTGTGGAAATTTACATCTATAGAATCCTCTTGAATTAATTTGTGACGTTTGCCACTTATTTGTTTGTTACTTAAGAAAGGAGTAAAGAACCCATGTTTTGGAATAAGAATGTCAAGTTTGACGATGTAGAGGCTAAAATGTTGTTGTTAGGTACAATTATAGCTTATCGTCAACATAAATCAACATCTCGCAATGAACTGGGATACATTTTATTGCGTTCTCAGCCAAAACAACGTTTTATAACCTAAAAAAAGATTCTGTCATACTTTAGGTTCTTGTCTACATAAACATTAATCTGGTTCTTTCGTCAAGACATGTTCAAAAAAACTATTTGTAGTGTATTGTGCCCGCTATTGGCACAATGGCGTGGCCCTTAGGCTGAATAACCTGTTATCGTGCACGTGGCGCATCCAGTGCAAACACGACCAGAGTCGCAGCGGTGCAATACGCAGACGAATCACTAACGAATTATGCGGCGGGTTGTTCTCTTAAAGGACTCGTGCTATTAGTCTATTACTCAGAATCAGTTAATGACGATTAAGTGGTTTCTTAATGACGATTTTTCACACTAATATTTGAAAAAGGAACGAGTAAATCGTCTCATAAATGTCCCTGAGCACGCCGTTAAGCCGCAAATTACCTACTGGTAATTTAAGTCGAGGCTCTTAGGCTCTAAAAATTCAAGCGCATAGGGCTCACTACAAGGTTTACGTGGCCTCCGAAATCTCACTCTTTCAGAAATTCAAACCCTTTAAGTCGTAAAAGTTTAATAAGATTAAAAACTAATGAAATACTAACTTAAATACTAAATACTAACTTATAATAAAAATACTAAATACTAACTTATATAAACCCTTCAAGGCTTTGGTCAGAGGCCATAGACAAGAACGCTATCGGAAACGATTTTCGAAATCTGTCAAAGTGTATGGAACTGACATATGCCTTGACACGACCATCCGGCAGCTGACGTCAATCCTATACATTTTCGATAAGGATAACGATTTCCCCACGCATCTTATCTAGGGCCACTCGTAAGTCATGCGTTATATTTTTTAATTAAAAGTAATAACAACAGACCGCATAGTTTTGCACTGTCATCGGGTTTATATTTTATCTACCAAACAGCTCTAAAAAAGCGGTAACTGGTTCTGAATCGACTTGCAAATTTTAAACTAAAGAATACGAACTGACATACACAGAAGCATGTCACAGCAACAGTTAATAAAGAGCTGAGACTTGACAGACGCGCATGGTGCTAACCCCATGTGCTTCTGTTTAGTCCATTAGAGTAAATACTTTTTACCGAACAATTGTCCTCGCGTGTGATATTTCTCCAATAAGTTCATGGGGATTGTCTAAAACTTGACAGTGAAAAGATAATAAAAAGCTGTATGACAACAAGACCTGCAATAGTGTTTTACACACTCATTTTATTTTAACCGCGTCAATGTCCTTCCCGCCGCACACTGACGCATCTTGACGTTATACTATCTGCAGAGGCAATCTGGAGGGAACACCGGACTATCTCGCCGCGGATTATAGATAGTTCGCTGAACTAACGGCAGCGTGAACTGCGGGGTGACATGTCCGTTTGTATTATACTATGAAGGAAATAGAGGTGCAAGGGTTGGTTAGAACAAAATGTAATAAAGCATCACTCTCCTACTTAAACGTGTCAAAGAGTGACGGATTTTTATCCACATTTGGTCACGTGACAAACGCAGGCCTGGCCTACGGTGATCCGTTGTTGAGTGAAATGAATTTGACATCACCTTTTGGATATTTTTTATCTGTCAAAAGTCTATTCAGTTGCAGATCGTACATTTTAAACGTTTGTAAATTTAAATTTAGATATCCAGATATTTATAATTAGAGAACACTGATCCGAATTAGCCCCAATGTGAAGTTAGATAAAATATTCAACATTCGCTCATCCATTACGAAAACAATCGGAAATGCGTGAGAAATGTATACTCCATTGTTAATTATTTATGATTCTTACCGCTTCACTATTCAAGATTAGTCAAATAACAAAAGCAAAATTATGACATCAATTCCAACTCTTACCTATTTTATTTACTGCGGAATTCACTTCACTAGATCTTTATTTTATACACAATCAGTTATCGTGTCAAATTATCAAAACATTGATTAATCGATTATTTAACACACATAACGATTCCAGAAGTCTCTTTTTTGTCCCAACTACAATAACATAAAAAGTCGTGTATTTTCGTGTGAACTCGGTAAACTTGCGTTCGCGCAGTTTAAACACAATTTCTCTAACACGCCGCGCAACTGGCGCGCGCAGCGGCTTTCAACTGTTTGAAAAAGGGCTTGGTATACAACCTGGATTACAAGCAGAGTGGAAAGTAAAAATCGTTATGAGTAAAAGTAAGTAATTGCTATCGCGGATTGGTTAGTACGCCCCTAGAGCTTATAGAAAGAAAATCCTTATTTAACATTTTGGTTTAAAGCTATAAGTAGGAGATGCGAATAGGAGACGATTTGCACGGGGCTGTTTATTCGATAAAAAGTATTTTATATCAAATTTAATATGCTAAAAAATTCAGTCCAGCATTCAAATAATTAAAAAAATTAAAAAATAACTTTTTTTTTAAAAAATGCAATTGACAAGATTTCATATATACAAGACTTTAATTTTATTCGTTTTATAGATACTGTTTGGAAGGAGGAAGACACTACTAGTTTTAAATTTTCTCTAGAATGAATAATTATTTTATTATTAATTTATTAAGATGTACTTATTCTAAAAGGGCGTAACTTCATTTCTACGACACAATGGACATATTACGTAAGTCCAATCTGTATTAAAAAAAAAATTGTGTCAATGTCAAATTTGAAGTAGGACAGCTTTTTTTCTCGTGAAAAAGGCAATGGTATTGTATCTATTCAGGCATAGTATTGGTAAAACTCGATATTTTTTTTAACTTACTTGTAATTTTGTAAATCAAGAAAAACAAATCTAAATAAATATTTTGCCGTGTTCTCCTGAACCCTTTCGATTCGTATAGTAATTTGCAGGTGTCACCAAAATGAAATGTTGTCAATTGCTTGTGCGTATGAAGCCTATTATAGAATATGCAAACGTTAGGTTGACTATTTTTTCCCGTCAAACTATTGGGTAGGCAGGTATAAACAGGTAAGTCGGTACTAATAATTTGCACCAAACCTAACGTTTACCTATTCTATAGGCTTCATACTTTCGGTTAGTATGTAATTTGTCTATCAAACAAGAATTTTCAAATTTAAAAAAAAAGTTTATTTTTAATGATATGTGTACAGGACTGAAATTTTTCAGCGTGCCTATTCGCCACATATTAATTAGCGTATTAAATTTGATATAAAATACATTCCATCGAATAAACAGCCCGGTGCAAATCGTCTCCTATTCGGATCTTGGACCATATTTTCAACATATTTTTCTTCTTCGGTAAGTATATTACGACGATAAGTCTGAAAAAAGAAGAAAGAAAGGTTCGCAAAGAGTTAGGGATTTGGTGTAATAAAGTATACTTAGGTTCGTTCTTTTGTATATTACGTAAAGCCGTTTGACTAGTCTTTTTACCCGACAGCGGCGAAAGCGAAAAGGAGAGTTATGTGTTTGACCTGTATGATGTATGCAATGTACGTCCGTTCCTATGTCCCATTGTAACTACTCAACGGGACATCCGATTTTAATAAATGATAGCTTATTGGTTTTTATAGGCATTTCGTCTTGATGGTGTTAGTGTCATTGGGTAAATAAAATTCCTAAAAAAACATGTTTTTAACATATCGACGACAGTATCAAAAAATGCAGTCGTGTTTTTAAAGCCCTTTTTTAATTTAATTGTTAACTAAAATTACTAAGTGAATAACAGAGTGGTGACGCACGTGACAGTATTACCCAATTTATCTACATAATTAATATCAGAAATGTTTGTTACGAATACCTAATCTCTATATAATTTCCAAAGCCCTTGCAAATTATCTCGCAAGTCGTATAAGCCCATTACGAGTACCTACGTGTAATAACTTCCTAAGGAAAAAATCGAAAGTGTTGACATGATGATCAATTTGCTGCAAAAAAACACATTTTCCTTTCTTTGAACTTCCGCGGCTCGCCGTAGTTAACTGGTGAATATATGTCCTTTTTACTCAAGCCTGTATTAGAAAGAGATGGAAGCTATAATTTTAGACTAAGCACTAATGTCCTAGGATCTCTTCACTTAATAATTCGACGCGCTTCCTGGTTTCTCGTAAGATTACAAAAAAAAGTTAGAATAAGTATGTCCGCTGAGATTAGATTTTGCTGACGCTCCGAAGACTGTTTTAGCTTCATGGTTATAACAGGATAATACCTTTAAAGTACTACACTCAGGAGCAAAAATACCGGGTCAGAGTGCGTTTTTCATACAAACGAGACTATTTCGAAGCCTTCTTTCCTCGCCAGGGGTTGTTTTGAGTGAGTTTTAATGGTGGATACTGCGAGGTTCAATAGAGGAGGTCAAAAGTTCTTAAGATACATAACTAATCGCACAATCAGTTAACACCACAGCGGGAGAGTTTGGGTCAGCACTTGGATTTCCTTACATTTTATTGCCATTTTAGATGTTTTTCTGAACATGCTCAATTCCGGCGTTAACCGCAGATTCATTCAGTTGGGTATCCTAGGCACTCTGGAAGTGCTGTATCAATGCTCGAGGTATTCAACATCAGATTTCACTAAAAGCATTCCCTGGCGAGGAACAAAGGCTTCGAAATAGCCTCTTTAGTATGAAAAACGCACTCTGACCCGTTATTTTTGCTCCTGAGTGTATTGGAAACACTTTTTCTACTTTAAGTGGTGCATTTTCTAATCATCAGCAATACCTCCTACTAACTTACTTCTTATGTACCTCCCAAACTTACTTTAACTTTGTACTTTGATTTAAAACAAAACGGTTAGTTAAGTACGTATGAGGCTGGACATGTTGCTTAAGCTATCGTTAACAATTTTCTAAAACTAGCAAAATGTATGGAATTGACGTAGGCGCTCGTCGCGACCGTCTGACAGCTTACGTCAATCTTACACATCTGATAATGAACGCCGAATGCATTTTTCTAGGGCTTCTAATTATTCAATTTTGAAGTTGACTATAGTTTTGCTACTAGAAGGCTGGCTGTATCTCTCAGCGATATTTAAATTAAGAGCTCGAGAGAAGCCTTAAAACAGCCACGTGTGTCAAAATGTCTTAAGTAATTATATGAAATAAGTATTATATTATTAGTTACTAATATAATCATATAAGTACATCACATGACTATAAGTTTAGTAATTTTGGATTGACAAACAGAATCACAAAAATTACATATAATTATAATTTTAGTACGACTACACATCTCTTCATTTATGTAGGGCTGTAAAAGAAAAAAACGAGCTATCGATTAATAGTATTTTATTAATTTGCAACTAACATAAATACAGCAACCTGTTAACAAGTTAGTAATTACTTTTATTTTACAATTATCTTTTAAAAAAATGAATAAACGAGTACGCAATTATGACCACGTGGGTCACGAAGACAATTACTAGGTACGCGGTAGGGAGGGAGCTAGATTTAAAAGTAATGCCTTAATACGGTATTGATGGACTGGACTATTTCTGATAGAGCTGGCCGTGGAAGTTATCGATAATATTTTTTGGATTCATATATTTTGCTGCATCAAAACACCATAATTTAACGCTATCTAAAAAACCGACCCGAGTTTAAAATATCCTTTACTAGTTCATAAGCAAAACAAAACAAAAGATTTAGGTGCTTCTTTAACAAAAACAATTGGCAAAATTAAGGCAAACTTGAATAGAGAAATACGTTATGAAGACTTTGTTTTTTTACAATGGTAATTGAACCATCTGCATCTGAATATGTTTGATACAATTGACATATTTATTTAAGACACCTGAAAAGGTCAAAACATAGTTTCATCAAAACATTTCTATTTGTTATCGTAGATATAGCAAAACTGAACCAAATGATAATAATTTTTGATTAAAAACATGTTAAAACAAAAATTAAAAACGTCGTCAATTACTTAACCACAGATGTAAATAACAAAAACACGGTCCTCCGTTTAGTTATCGAGTGTATGTATCGATATCCGCCATCCTTATTGGCTGACGATCGGATGGACCACACGTACCGTGCCCTTAGCAACCGACTCCTGTCGTAAAAAGGCCTAAGTCATGACGACGCTATGGGCGCTTGCAACGTTATCGATATAAAATAGCCCGCCCCCGTACATCCAAGGTCTATAATCTCTATTGCTTTCTTATTAAGATATTTAACTACTGGCCGCAAACGCTATATTAAAAGCGGACGGCGCGGCTTTGTGCTTGCTTCAGTTTCCATTCTGTGTCGGTTGCAATAATTTTGTCATTTAATTAGTAAGGAAGAACAAGTAATCTTTGAAGGCATCGAAAATAAAACTGATACGAACAATAGTAACTATCGCTGGTTACATAATTATAATTACTTTTTTAAACTTGTAAGGCCCAACGTCCTAAATTTAGTGCATTTGTCAAAGTGACTTTTGACTTTAGTTGACCGACATAAGATAATTTTTCAAACTAACGAAATTGGACGTGGGTCTTACAAGGACTTAGTGCTTATTTATTACAAATTGGTATTATTGGTAAAATGATATTCTACTAGCGACCCGCCCTCGCTTCGCTCCAGTTTATGGGAGTTTTCTGTACAACCCGTACCTACATAGGTAATCCAGAATTAATTATACGGAAAACGGCCATACGGACGGAAGGGACAGACAGCGGGAATCGTGGTTTGTCATTTTGCAAGACCATTGAGGAACTAAGTAATATTTGTAGGTATATTTTAGGCACTTCTACACATATTTGGACCTTAGCAGGGCTTTAATTCTACCCTGGTTTAGACCATTTTACATCGATATAGTAAGCATTACGATATCAATCAAGCAAGATAGGATAGATCAAAATGGAATAAAGGCCCTAGGTAATCAGTGCTATAGTACCTATGCCGCTGTAATTTTTGTTTTTTTTTAGAATATTAAATGTAACACTTTAATATTGTCAATAGAATAATGTATTTATAGTTTTTTTTTTGTGCGTTTAGTTAGATACGTGGGACCTATTGTGGGTACCACGTGTTTGACTGAGCAAGACCAAATAGGTATAAGTGCTAATTAATTAGATGTTAAAAGCATGGAGAATTTGAAGGTGAGTGCAATAATTGGCATTGCTATAAACAAAAAAAACACAATTGCACAATTTCTGGTAAAATAGCAATAAACGTATATACAAAGTCACGGATAAAAGCTAGTCTCAGCATAAACATAAAATACGTAAGCGAAACGTGCTGACGTAAAACACATCGTGCCCAAAGCGTAGTCGAAACGATAAATCTACCGATAATAATCAAATCACGCATCCCTATCCCATGAATATAGCTATCCTTGACTATTGCCTTGGATAAGACAGAGATGACGTGATAGTAGAGACGTACCGTCGGGTTCAGATAGCCAAAGCGGCCGCATATTGTATCGATTTATAATAATTAACAACCATGAGATGACGCGGGCCTGCGCTGGCGCTTTATAAAGTAATACTTTGTTCGATGTTCTCACATAATTTAGATTTGCTACGATACGAGCGAATCTTGTGCGTCAATCATATCAACAAGATGCTTAGACATTTTATACGCGGGTAATGCGTGTGAAATGTCGACTTAGGGGTGTTTGTTTGTTTCTTCTTCACGTTTCAGCGACGGATCGACGTGAAACTTGGTACAAAGATATTTTATAACCCGGAGCAGGACAAGGTTTTTACCCCGGAAAGTGGATTCCGAGGGACTAGACAAATGACTTCTGTGCGGACGGAGTCATGAGCAAAACTTATACTTATATTTTATTGGTTGTGGCTGGCTCTTTTCCGCAACTCGACGACTCAAATTGGCGCCTATTTTAGGTAACTTTATACTTATAACCTTCTGATTTCATAAGCCCGTAATAAAAAAATATTACCGAGCAAAATTAAAATGACAACATGTTTTAAAATGCCTTATTAAAAAAAACAAAGCTGGAAAGATTACCTCATGTTTCCGCACGGAAAAAATCGTAGATCCGGTACTGCAAGACCAACAGAGTGTTTAAAGCAGTCGGACACCAATGTCTGTTAGTCGATCGGTCTGTGGCGGTCTTGTAAACGGATGGAAAGATTGAGGCAATTTTTAATTAAAAAAAAATACATTTATGTGTGGAACAGTAGGTACAAATATGGTGTTACCATCTCAATTATTTGTACAGAACTACAACATAAATTGAATTATAAAAACTGATTATAATTATTACCTAAGTAAGTTAAATATTAGACTTTATTATTTATTCTATGTTATTACGTTGATAATCTAAATAATAAGTAGGTACATTTGAAAATCTATCACGCTGTAGTTGGCCTAACACCCAATTTGCGACTGCCCATCCTTCACTGTGATATCCTTACAACAAAACTAAAAATTCATAGAAAAACGCCGCCCATCCACGGCGCTATAAATCACAATAGAATCGACCGTAATCGATACACGACCTGCCTATCGATTTATAATCGTAACGTATGCGATGCGAGTAATGACCGAGTAAGTTTTACCTTTATCCTGCGATTTGTGGACAGAGATGCTAGCCATCATGCGTGATTATGGCTTTGACTTTGTTCAAAAATAATTATACAACCCTTACCTTACCTTACTAACGCTTGCCAACGTATACCTGTTGTGTATGTGTTGTATACCTGTCTGCAAACTTTTAAAAACATATTTAAAAAAAATGGAACTGAAACAATCAAACAATCAGACGAAGTGGCGGGCAAAAGCTGTACTAGGTATTACAATAATGCAATTATGTGAAAAAGTGGATACATCTCTTTGTAGTCGACTGTAGCTTATTAAGCCTGTTACTTAGGTATTACTGAGATTTCCACAACCGCATTAGGTAAGCAATTAAAAAAAATATTACCCTCGTTTCCGGTCATGATTGTCAACTTGAAAATTTCAAAATTATTTTCTAACCGTAGTCACCGTCATCTTTTAAAAATCATCTGCCGCACAACTTAATACCAAAATCTGTTAGGGAACCATTTCAATAAAACACTAATAATATTTTCTTCTCCCTCGTTATCGGATCTTTGGGTGACAAATGGACCCCGCCTCCATACCCCAAAATTAAATTTCGAAGTTCCACTAACCCTCTCGCTTTCTCGCCTTGCTATCACTGCATATGAGTAAGAGGCATAGAAATAAAGAAGACATGGAGATTAGGTATTTTATATGACAAAGTACTCACCAGGCCCTCAGGAATTCATTAGGGCTTATTAATTGGGGGCGGACACTCCCGTCTAATATGCCGCGGTGTAATAAAATGCTTTTTTTAACGCATCTGAGCAGGATAATTAATAGTCGGTGAATGTATTAAGGTTGTTTTGTTCTTTTTGTTTAAGTTTTATTTTGTTTGGTAGCAGCTGGGTTGATTTGCAGCATTTTAATTATGAACTTGTAGAGGACCAATTCCGTGATGTTCCGGAAATAACATCTTGACTATTACCTAATTAAGAATAGTTTGCTTCATCTCAATAATCTCACATCGCTTCGCTGAAACGATTTGGAAAAAATGCATTTAATTTTTTATTTTGGGAATAATTTTAAATTTTCGGACAATTGAAGTAGGTTAGTCGAAACTGAATAATTATAATGTATTCTGATAACTGAATATATGAGATCTGAGCGATTTCAAGGGGGTAAGAAAAAAAATGTTTTTGTTTTGATAGTTTCTAAGTGGGATTGGGCCGGTCACGTCTGCCGCATGCACCCGGACCGGTGGGCTAGCGTAGCCACTAAGTGGGTGCCGCAAAATGGGCGGCTTAAACGGGGCAGGCCTAGACAGAGATGGCGGGACGACTTGGACGCATTCCTCAACAACTGGCCGGAAGAAGCACCAAATAGGGACTCATGGAGATCAAGGGGAGAGGCCTTTGCCCAGCAGTGGGACACTCATACATGCTAGGAAAAAAAAAAAAAAAAAAATTCTAAGTCATACTTAGTTATAATGTTTAAAGCTGCCGAATTCAGATATTGTAAGTTGGAGATAGGACTTTGCCCGACATCTACCGACACGTAGTATAACTTCAATGCGCCGTGCTGTGAAGCGCCATCTAGCGGTGAGTGGCAGAGTTAAATAAAACTACTCACAATTATAATATTTATTACGTACTAGCGGACCCACACAGAGCGGACCGTCCTGACTTTCCCCAGGTTGATTCATATTTATAGCCTATGCCCATCTGAAATAATATATCTTTCAAATGGCAAGTAAAAATTTTTTTAGAAATTGGTGCAGCGGTTCCGGAGATTACCTTCCTAGTGTTTAAAAGGTAACCTGATTATCGCCTAATATTAATACGATCATTTACGGACTTTAAATCCTACTTAATTACCCATAGGTGGTATTAATACTCAGAAAAGATAATTATGGATGTACCTATGACTTAGTACATTCAACAAATTGGATTGCTGAGCCTCTATAGAACCTTATCGGCCAAAGCCAATTATTAATTCTTACTTAATTTGATTCTCGTGACTTTGACGCTGTTATTGTGACAGGGTTATATTGTGGCTGCACAATCTGACTGTATCTACAATCTCCATGTAGTAATGTAAACAGTAAAGTTAGATCGAATTTACTGACGAAAAAAAAAACGTAGCCAAACTTTATTCTGGTAAGTCTCCGTGGTTAGAAGGATGTAAGCGGAGGTAGGTACTTAATAGTTAGAAATTAAAGCTTTTAGTGAAAATTAAGGGTGAGCATTAGCTATTTCAATGTCTCTCGCTCTTCAAACTTGTAAATTTCACTTAATTCTCTGACTCGGTTATAAGGATTATATTAAGGACTTAGGTCCTAATCAGTTTAAATATGACTAGGTTTCTATTTAACTGGGTAAATATTACTTTGATGTATTGTTTTTAACTTAGCCGACATTAGGTAGTTAATCTCAGCCAAATCTCAACAACAGCAAATTCATTGATGATTTTGATAACACCCTATTTATTCTTACCTAACGTTTTGTTAGGCTCTTACGGAACCAAGGCGTTTATTCTCAACAATCACATTATTGTTAGAAGCAACCGATTTTTTAGGGTAAGGAATTTCGAAATTGCAAAAAATGCGAACGAGATTAACCTAATCAATCGAAATATCTCGTATTATCACCAGTTGCACAATCTCCTAATCTCGAAACTGTCAACTCCTCGATAGCTGGACCTATCGAGCTTTCCCGACTTATCTCAATACGGTATCAGTCGAGATCTTAGAGTTAGTACGTAAGCTGTCCATGTGAAGGCATAGAACGGTTTGTGCGTGAAAACGGTTCGAAAGGTCTATTCAGTAGCTAGAGTAGAAAAAATGGATAGACCTAGCACGAGCCAGCACTCGGTGGAGAAGGTGGAGATGTTCGAGGTCAGGGAGCACGTGCCTTACCAAGCGGAGATAACGCGAGCACCAGGCACGTATGACGCGGAAAGTGGTGACGAGTATGGCAACTCTTGGGACTCGGCGTGGCTGGCGATATGCCAACTCGTAAACCTTCTCCACCATATGCAAGTGGCGATTGTGGTGTTCTGTTTGTGGCACTTTGCACTCACCGTGGAGCCTAGTGGTACCATCAGTAATATGCAACTTCACATCATCATCGCTGGAACTGGCGTACGTATTTGTTATGTCTTGTGTTCTTGATCCTGTACCGTTTTAAAAGCGCTTAAATAATTAGCTAAGATGGTTACCATCGGACTATGAGTACTTATTCTTGCAAAGGTATAGGCTTTTCAGACAGCGACAAAAAGGAGTCAATCCCGTTATGCCCCTGAAGAATTTTATAAAACTTATAATAATACAAATTTTAATCGTCCAGTTTATAATTTTGGTATCTGTTACTACTTATTTTCATTATATCAGGAAACCAGGCGTTCTATAAACGTTAGTTTTTCCTGCGGTCTCTCATAAATCCATCAGATCTTAAACGTGTATGACAAGGGCAACTGCAACACTTCGGTAATGAACAGATGGTTTTCCACATTATCAAGCTATCGCACTAATGCAACTGCCATATGCCATATCGCTTAACAGCACATTGCTATTCATATGCAATAGGCGCTTTATCTGTTTAATGATATAGGTAAAACTAGATTTATTAATATCTAAAAAAAACTGCAGCAAAAAACTAGATTTACCTTTTAATACAAGTGACCTTTCTTTCATCTCATTTATGATAAGTAGGTAGGTACAATTCCACCAGCAAGAAAACTTCTATGAAAAATTATGGACAGACACATTTAAAAAAGTTATCGTGCAGTCGCATTTATGGGTTTTTATAATCAAAAGCTTACGGCATATTCCTACTCTTCCAGTATCTACTGTTTCTGGTAGAAGCCATTCTGACTCTCCATCGACACAACTCCTGGTCCTTCCAACTGACTCCGGATGGGAAAGGCATCGTCCACGGATGCCTGCAGCTGATTGGTTCCCTGCTGGTCATAGCTGGCACATTCCTTGCACTTGCCGAGACTGAGATGGCCATCAATACTCCTCATGGATACTGCGGTAAGATATCTTCAATTAAAAAGCGGACAACCTATTCAGCTCTTCCATATTGATGAGTTTCAAGAATTTTGCGCTCACTTGTGTGAATAACATATTTTTAAAACATCTGCGTACTCCACCTACACACGTTAATCACCTATCAGTAATTCTATGAGCTTGCTGCGGCTGATACGGTATTGCCACTATGAGAGCCTATGACGATCTGCATGACCGAGTCCTAAAATGGATATGAAAAGAGATACATCGTATAAATAAATCGCTTCGTTCTTAGTCTGGTCTTTTAAAATCATCCTAACTAATGTCACAGTGATTGTTCTACCTTTACAAAGTATTAAGATGTGCACAGTAACGCTAAAACGTAACTTCACACAAGCACAAGTACTTTATCTTCAATTTTATCAATTTCAGGTGTTATCGCGCTTGCGTTTGCGCTGGCCAGCTTTATCTCGGGGATCATAGCGCTCTTCTCTTCAAAAGTCCGTCTGATGATCAAAAGTGGCCCGGTGAAAATACTCCACATCTCCCTCGGCATGATTTCCGTCTCCATGGGCCTTATTACTACTGCGATAGGCTTCAATATGGAGTATTACAGCGCTAATAACCCAGGGCTGTCGACGACGATGATTGCCTTCGTAGTGTTTATTTTGTTATACATTATCATTCAGCCGATTATCAACTTGGTGTCGACCTCTAGGAAAACGATATGACTTACCCACAGTATTGAGGGCTCGACGGATGGGCAGAGTATCGCCTGAGTATTTTTATTAGGGTAAGACATTTTTCGGTATAGATTTGGTTTCTGAGGTTCACGACCATATTTACGCGTATTTTTTACATATTGTTCCCAAAATTAAACCTCTATCCCCCATTTTCATGATCAGTAGCTGTATGGCTGCGTCTATATCGCGTGTCAAATGTGGAAAAAGCATCCGTCACTCTCGTACTTATTTACGTGTCAGAAGGTGACGGATGCCTTATCCGAACTTTGTCTCGCGATAAAGGTAGCCATGTTAGGGCCCCAGGTGTAATTCTAACCGTCTCACGTATAATTGAACAGAAGTTTTCAAAAGATAGAAACCTAGTTCCTAAACTGTTTGCTTACTTGTTGTGCCCCTATCTATGTAGGTAAGAGTAAATTAACCCTCCCTAAGTATATTATAAGATTTATAAGTGCTTAATAAAGTTAATAAGAAAAATAAGTATATGTCAGGTACCTAACATAAACGCGATTCCATATAGTTAGCATTTAATCTATTTTAATTTGTGTTTGTTTTATATTTTAATATTTAACAGTCTAAAAATAACAAAATATAGTGCCAAGAATAAAAGTGTGTAAGTGATTTTGAATCCATTTTTATGCGTAAATGGACGTTTACGTATAATAATCAAAAAAAAAAGGTTTTTACAATGAAAAAATATTGATTCGTTAATTAAAAGACTGCCTTTGGAGTATCGTGAAAAGTTTCACTTGTAAAAATAAACATTCTAAATGCAGATATCAAGTTTTATACATATTTTTTTATCGGCGAAGTCTAAAATCAAACGTGACGTAATCACCAACTATTATGTAGACAGAACCCTTGATTTTGTTGCTTGTATTGTTATTCTAAGTATAATAATATTAAGTATTTGTGTGTGTTCGTAAATGTATGGATGTAATAAAATTCAGTTTTTTTTAAATGGTGTTTTATTACTTATACCTAATTGCTCAACTTAATTATAAGTAGTAGTTATAAGGCATATCATAAGTTAAAAGTTTTTTATAATAAATGCGTTATCCATTGCAATACGACTAATATTTAGTAGGCCGATTGTTGTTAGTGTACATAATTATCTATTTTTTTTCTTAAATTTTTCATGCACCATCAACATACTAATTTATAAAAACTTATACCTCGTCTATTTAACAGAGTTAATACTAGAAAACAGAGAATGCACGTAATTGGTCAGCGATAAGGACGATGCACAGGCACAAGGTAGGTTTACATGCCTGTCAAAGTTTAGTCAACATCTCTCGCTCGTACGGTGCGGACGCTTTCAAGTGCTTATCTTTGGTTACAAATTTTTACCTGGCTCGTTTATTGGACTGTTTCCCGTTTAACCTGTGACTCGGCTTGTTTTTTGGACTGTTTCCTATTAAACCTGTGACTCGGCTTGTTTATCGAACTGTATTGCCTGTACTATACGTCCCACTGCACTGCACGGCACATATTTAAATATTATTATCTACTACTTTAAATTACATAATTAGGATTTATAGATGAATTAACATGACATGACAATGTCATGTTATCAGTAAGTTAATTATTTGAGGTGCCTCTAACTACAAACAAAAATAAAGAGAAATATTACGAATATTTTAACAACAGGCGGCATGTAAGCCGAGCCCGCCATCGACGTGCGTTTGTTGACGCCCACTGGCAGTTTCTTGACCCTTTCATTTTCATTCAAAAGTGCAACAGAGACAACGCTTTGTTAACTCTGTTAAATAGACAGGGTATAGTATACATTTTAATATGTTCTGCCTTATTGAAATCGTTTATAAAACCGGTCAAGTGCGAGTCGGACTCGCGCACCGAGGGTTCCGTATTTAAGATATTAATGCTTGGTAACCTGAAAGGAAAATACTAATTTTGTAATGAACTTTATGTTCTATGCAATAAAGTCAATTTTGGCTAGCTTAAATTTTAGTAAAGATTTTAGTGTTTTTTTTGTTATTTCTCATAAACTGTAAATAATGAACACTTCATTTTATTTTTCCTATACGTCAGGAATTTGTCAATTTTCTTGATTAATAAACTTCGGAGATAATGTGCGGGGGGGGCACGGTCATATTTTGTAAGTTTCTGGCTATAAATCAAAAAGTACATCACAGTTTTTTTTTAAATGCAGATTGAGCCCTTTCATACACCCCATTTTCTATAGTCAAACCCCCCATACTACCTATAGGCTACTCTTCAATTACCTACTAGTTAAAACATTAATTTCATAGTTTTTTACAAAAAAAAGAATGCGGGCAACCAAGTTTTACACTAAGCCAAATTTTAAGTTGATAGCAGTTGTATTTGCTGAGAAAACCTGCTGTGACATACAAACAGACCGACAACGAAGTCTCATCATAAGGATTTTCTTTTTACCATTTTGGTACGGAACCCTGAAAACAAATGTTTGCGCACTGTTTTGTTGACTTTACCTACTTTCAAGACTGAAATCTGACTTATTACTAAATATAAATTATACTTACTTAAATGATAAATATATAGAACACGACAAAACCAAATTAAAATACTAACAATAAATATGTAACATTTACTGGGGGGTTACCGTAACCATGACATGGCTAACCATTCAGTTTACGGTGAGAGAATGAGACAGAGCCGTGTAACTGCTATAGCTCTGTCTCATACACTCATACTGAACTGAATTGCTTAGCCATGTTATGGTTATCCCGCCGCTGCACTGAGAAAATAAACTGAAGATAGGTATATCAAGTTAAACCAGATTCATCTTCTATCAGCAAATATCTATCTTGAGTAGTATGTATTCGCCGGTACTGGCCCCACCGCCGCTCCCCCCGAAAAAAGGTGCTCTGACGGCCGAGGGGCGGGCCTTCGCGGCAAAAAAAAAAAAAAAAAAATTTACACTTTTTTTCGGTGTTTTGGGGGCCATTTAGAGCGTTTGGGGAGGGTCCCGAGGCTCTCAGACCGCTCCTTTCCATACTTAGCAATAGCACCTGTATTAAATAGAAAAAGGTTATCAACTACCTGACCCTTTTTCTATTACCGGGCAAGCTCTCTATTGTGTGTGCGCGGGCGTTCTCGGGGCTTTTGTCTTGCACCCATCGACGCGTTTCCACCTTTTTTATTGTCTGATTATGCACTATTAACTGCTGTTATGTGATTTTTAATTTACCTATGTGTTTTTCATATCATTTAATTAAGTAGCAATAGTTACTTTCTTAACATATTGTTCATAGGGTCATAGTTCTAACCTAACCTAACCTACGTTGTTGAAGTAAACCTAACATCATGAAACCTATCCTAACTTAACATAATTATCTAATGTTTTTAAGGATCATACTTCTAACCTAACCTAACCTAACCTAACCTAACATAACCTAACCTAACCTAACCTAACCTAACCTAACCTAACTTGTTGAAGTACCTAAACCTAACATCGTGAAACCTATCCTAACTTAACATAATTATCTAAAGTTTTTAAGGATCATACTTCTAACCTAACCTAACCTAACTTGCTGAAGTAAACCTAACATCGTGAAACCTAATATAACTTAAAATACCTAGCGTTTTTAATACTTTCGGAAAATAAAGATGATTCAATCAAAGAAGTAGCTACACTTGGTTTTATATTTGAACAATCATACTCAACTGTTATTAAGCATCGCCTAACTTAACCTAAGCTAAGACCTAATTTAATCATAGCTTAAGTCCTAAGCAAAACTTAATTCAATTTACCCATGATAATCTTAGTAAACCAAGCTAAAATTAACATTTATTATCTTGTATATATTTCTAAATAAATTACCTACACTTAGGCTGATAAAAATATGGTGATTAAATGTAATTTAATCCGCGTACGGGTATGTATCTACCTCTAACATTAACTAACATTATCTATTCGTAGTAGATATATTATATGGGGTTCAGCTTCACATACCTACATGTTTAATTTTACTGTTACACAGTAGTATGTAAAACTAAACCGAAGCACGTAAACTGGTTCCGTCTTGCTTGATTCAAAATACCTACTATGGAGTATATCAATCTAAAAAGCCTGTACCGACAAGTTTTGTGTGCCCTAGTGAATGCTTTTAACGGCTTACTTGTTTTATTGGTAGCAGCCTATTATGTTTTATGATCACAAAGGATTCGTTTTATTATTTTGGGTTTTGATGAATAATACGGCGTCTGTTTTACCTATGAGTTCAAACTTGTCAAAAAAGCCTGTACCGACAAGTTTTGTGTGCCCTAGTGAATGGTTTTAACGGCTTACTTGTTTTATTGCTAGCAGCCTATTATGTTTTATGATCACAAAGTATTCGTTTTATTAATTTGGGGTTTTATGAATAATACGGCGTCTGTTTTACCTATGAGTTCAAACTTGTTTCTAGAAAGTTTCTTAACTTACGAATGGTATAAAAGCGGTGCGCTATTGTATATCGGCAAGTATTGGCTACTCAACTGTGCTCGTTACCGGATCTCCCTGTACATATAGCAGTATATAGACTTAACAGTGTTGTTTCGTGCAGTGAAGTGTTTATACAAAGGGCTAATAATGGATGTGAGTATGTACAAGTATTATAACTTAACTGTGTGTCTTTTAGCATTTGTTCAGCGTGTTTTTATTAAGAGTAGGTATTGTAAACAGTTGTTTAATTTATTGTTTGATATTGTTGCAGTTCTCTGAAAATACTTTCAAAAACTATTACTACCCGGAAAATAAAGATGAATCAACCGACGAAGAAGGCACGCCTGGTTTTAAAGTTAAGCAAGCCATGGCAAAAAAGCGTTCAGCAAATAACATCGACAGCTTCTTTGAACTTCCCAAGAAGAAAACTAAAGCGTTGAAACGATCTTCGAATGTCAGTCAAAGTTCTCCTGACGGAGTGGGTTATATATCAACCGGACAAGATGACGGAGCATACGCTTCTCACTTGATTAAAATCGAGATATATGATATGCAAAAAGTTAAAAACATTCCACCCACTGAGCACTGGAAACACGCTGATGTAAGATTAAAATTCTACACGTGTTCCGAAGAAGACATCCAGCTCCAATCTACACGTGATGTTATATTTAACATCACAAAGCAAGTAGCTTCTAAAGACAGTTGTATGAAATATTTTATTGACAATAAGAAACAGTGATAAAAAGTGTTTGTGTAGGTTAAACAAAAGCTTGTTATTGTATTACACCTTTCAAGAATTCAGCTTATTATCTTTTCTTTGTAAAATTACTTTAATCCCTAGATAAGCGTATGCAGGTACCTATTAACATGTTTCCCATTTCTTTTATCTTATCGCAATGTCTTACGCGGAATTTTTAAACTTGAATGAATAACTATTGGGTGTTCCGGATTGCAAAAATAAAGCATGTGGTGATTTTGTACTTTGTAATATTTGTAAAGATAACAGTCCCCACCTTGTTTTAGAAATGTGTAAATTAAACAAAAGGTTAATATTGTATTACATATAAAAATAAAAATCATATTTTCGTTCACATATTCTTTTATTTCACAAAAAATGTCTTAAACATATTTCTTAATATAAGATCATTACATAAAGAATTTTCAGAAAACAAACTTAGCAAATCTTTCACAGTTTTTCCATGAAATTTAAAATACAAATATACTAAACAATATTCACCACAAACTGAGGTAAAATGGTTTTGAAGTGGTTTATAGTTATAAAACCAACGCTTCGTATTCCTTTTTAAAAATAACTTATGATAACCTGAAGGTTTCCGGGCAAAGGAGTCAAAGTATTCCCCTATACCATTAATGTCAATATGTATAGCAACCCAGTGGGAGCCTGGTTTCGAGTCTGGGTCCAAATTACTTACAATAAAGACAGGAAGATTAACCCAAATAGGAATTTTGTTAGCAGCAAAAACGTTGAATTCAAACGAAGGGTTGATTTTTTTCATACAAAATTGAATTTCATTGGTATCCATATTTAATAAAATAAAATAAATGAATAAGTTGTTGATGCTGTCAACAATGGTTACAATGAAATAAAGTAAATAGGTAAAAACATTGTATTTATGTATTTACTAACTGTTGTAATCTACAGTTACATCACGATTTTTGTTTATTTCAATAATGTTATCAAATTCTGCATACACAATACAATTAATGGTGGAGGGTAGAGCTACATCAAAGCGAATTTCTAAGCGAACACTTCCGTGTCTTACAAGATTCCAGTGTGAAGTTGAACTAGCAGATAAATCGGGAGTTAAATCAAAACATAACAAACAATAACCTGCTCCATATTCAGTTCTGCTTATAGCATTACCTTCATTGTGAAAATGTATACCAGTTCCAGAAAATAAAGTGTGATATGACGATGCTATTAACCCAGAACCAGAACTAAATGATGGTTGTAATGTTTTAGAAGGAATTTCATGACCATCAACATATAAACTAAATGAATTCATATTATAGTGTTGAAAATTAAATGGATTCATAGCTAAATTGCCATTAAACCCCGAATTTGATACAAAACCAATAATACATCTTTTAGGAATTTGTCCGAGAAATATATTATCCAATGTTTTACCCTGTATCCCCGACGGTAATGTAAGCACCTTAACTTCTGCTCTTGTGATAGGATATTTTGCAGTCGTTGTTGCCAATACTTTTTGGTGTGCTAACAAAACGCTAGGATTAATTCGTGTCCTTCTTATAATGAGACTAGCATCCATTATTTGTACCTTGAATTTTTTATCTTGATGACAAATGAGATTAAATGATTCCTTGGAACGTACTAACTTAATACGTATTTCGACACCATTTATTAAGAATTTCTCTTGGTTAAATATGTCAGCGTGTAAATGACCAATCATTTCCACTTCCTTACTCTCTTTGACAAATTCTAGTCTTTTGTGAAACCCTTTGTTATTTGCATCAACGGTATCCATATGAGTTGCAGTATCCTCATACCACAATCCACAAGTAAGATGAGTTTCTTTGGCTGCCGGACCATAGTTTAGAAGATTTTCCATATAAGCACGGTAAGCATATGTATTGTTTGGGGGTGATATTAGTTTTTGATTTAAATATACATCTAGTTGACTGAAAAGGGAATGTAACCAGTTATTGACGGGTGCAACCACGGTATCTGTTTTTAATTTTGTACCATCCTGATTCAATATTTTAGCATTAATATGTAACATTGTGTGTGATAGATCAACATAGTCATCTCCTGATCCAGGAACTTGAAATTCGATGGGAGCATCATCACTTAAAGATGAAATTGGTTTGTAATGAACCCACTGTCCACTTTCAATACTTGTTTGAGTCGATGGAAGAGCAAATATATCTAATTCAGATTTTGCACATTCACAGGAATGACTATGTAGGAATGACATTATTTAGCTTGTAAATATATCCTCAATATTTTTGTTTTTATTTTTTTTACTTCCTCTTCGTCTCGATGCTTTCAATGTAATGAGCGGTTCCCTTCTTTTAGATGACATTTTATACCCAGATCCCGACATGAGGGAATCAATTTTTTCATCGGCTTTTCTTTTTAAATTAGCACTTGCCTCCTTGAATCGTGATCTAATCGAACTATCCATAGGGCGTGAATTTACCATATCTGATAACAAACCAGCGCCTGCACCTAAGGTTTCTTTTCCAATGGTTTTCAAACCACTAGATAATAAAGGGAGCACTGATCTAAATAGCCCTCCCAAAAAACTACCTATACCATGCCCTCGTTGAAATGGAACTCCTTTATAGACAATTCCTACACCAGAGCCGGCCTGATGCGAATAATAATGCTGGTAAGGACAAGAGACTGAAGATCTGTTATAATTCATTTTACTCGTTGAAAGTGTAGTTTCACGCAAGAGCTACCAAATTGGAATGGTACATTAACACCAGTAGTTGTTCTTATATCTATTTCAATAGTATCGAACTCCCTACGTAAAACCGGTACATAGTGAGCGGGTGAGAAAATGTGAGTTTTATATGCACCATAAATGAACTTAGTTGGATCTAGTGGTATTATTCTAAGCAATGCTGTTATAACATCCCCAACTACTTGCGGATGAATTATATCGGTGTAAACAAATATTTGTGGTGGTAATCCTAAATATAAATTGGCAGGGTTTTTTCCATATGTAATTTGTTTCAAATTTGATCTCGGTTTGAAACCCAGCTGGAGACTTAGTATCGGGGTTGTTATGATAGAGGTTATTTCATTATTTGTTGTTGTTACTCCAACCATTTTTGTCAATGTATCATATCTAAATTTGACATTATTTTTTAGTTGTGGGTTCTCATTAAATGCTTGAAGGAAATGATCAATATTATCATATGTAGTGGCTGGTATATGGGTTTTTATATCAACAATTTTCGTTGATTTGTTGTTGGGTGATACCACTTTTTTCTTTATGTAAATTATATTTTCATGATCTTGAACATTATACATGGAACACGGGTATTGAAATTCCACTAATCCAACTACCCACTCCCCTTCTAATTTTATGTTCTTAGGTAATTTAGTCAGAAAATGTGCAGTTGTGTTGTCAGTATAGTAATCCGTTGAACTGTTGCTCAACAAAGTTAAATAAAAACTGTTTTCATTCATATTTTTTTCAAGCTTGATGCAAGTATCCAAGAGTTAAATTTATTTGGATAACCTTGCCACTTCACTAGTATTTCCTTTATGCCTCTAATATGACGCGAACGTATTATTTTATCAATTTTATACTCGGTGGAGGGGAGGTAAGTCACCTTTTGTAACTCTTTAGAATAAAATGTACCAATGATGGGTTCACCTTGCAAATCCTTTAACATATAAACAACTCGTGGTGATCTGTAAATAACTGAATTAATTATAAATATTTCATCACTCCAATTACTTTCATAACCCTTTTGAAATACATGTTTATATTTAGTTATTCTAACATGATCGCCTACATTCAATTTTGAGGTTTCCAATGAAATTTGCCTATCTTTTTTTCGATAATATAAATTATTCCAAACGGTCATAATATTATTAGAGTTAACATCAATTGGCCGCATTTTAATGCTAGTATGATAGGTATGATTGTAAGAATGAAGAAGGTCTTGTAAAATATCGGTGTAATTATATGTATTATTATGAGTGAAGTAACGCCACATTTTCATTTTAAGAGTTCTTTGGAACCTTTCTACTATACTTGCTTTAATGTCGGGATTATTAGTAGTATAATAATTAATGTTTTTGCTTTTAAAGTAATCTCTTACCACCTTTGAAACAAATTCTGTACCTTTATCAGATTGTATATGACGAGGAACAAAGTTGGCTTCAGTAAATATGCTTTCAAAACATTCTTTAACTGTTGATGAATCTTTCTTTTTCATAGCCCTCGCAAAAGCATATTTACTGAACACATCAATAACACAAAGAATATATTTGTATCCATGGTTATATTCAGTATATGTACTCATGTCACTTAGATCAGCTTGCCAGAGTTCATTAAAGTTAGATAGGATATATCTATTTCTGGTGAATCGCTTATGAATAGGTTTATGTAGCGTATACGTATCTTGAGATTGTAGCCATTTTTTTACTTCCTCTTTGTTCATTTGTTCTTTCATCTCCTTCGCTATATTATTTAAACTACTGTAACCAGCTGGATTGGAGACATCATAGTAGATTCTATTAATATCTAATAAGGGGTCCATTTTTCCCAATCTATTTTCTTATGTTGACGCTTAAGTACTCCTGTGGTAAGTGGTGTAGCTCTAAGTTTTTCTTTATCTGTTGATGATCTCGTACTTGTAGATGCAGATAATGGTTCAAACGATTGAGCTGTTTTAATGAATTCCAAGTTTGCGGGATTACCTATGCAGCTTAAAGGAACTCTTATATCTCTTAACAGTAACGCAAACTCTTCCCATCCTGTTGGTTTAGGTCGTTTAAGAGATCTAATCGTGTCGCTGACCAGATCAGTAATATTACTATTTGAAATAGTGCGGTTGTTTATTACAACTTCACCAGTTGGCTTCCACCAAATTTTTGGTCTACTCAAAACAATGTAATCCAACAAAATTCGAGTTTTTTTCTCATATGATTTGGGTAATATATCTATAATTTTAGATGGACTAATTGGCATCGGTTCTGGATTTGTTTTATCAATCGGTGTAACTGGTGTAGTAACATCTCCTTCTCGCAAAGGTGGAGTTGCAACTGAGTCATTATATTCATTAAGCTCCTTTTTGTTTACTTTTGACTTTAGATCATTACTTTCGTTGTTGACTTGAAGCTCCCCCTCCGTTATGATAGGTATTTTAAACGGTTTTCGATCTGTTTCAATAAAATGTAAAAATCGTTGCAATGCTTGAGAATATAATGTCCACTTTTCACGATCATTCATTTTACTTTTAAGGATTTTTTGCATCTCACCATCTAGGCGGGATGATGAATTTTCAGGTAGACTCTCATTGCGTTTCAGTCTTTCAATAAAATCTGATTCAACTAATAGCATTTTTTTTGTATTTTCCATTATGATTATGATAATGAGTTTACTAAGGCACTTAAAACTGCTCCTAATATAATAGGTAGAAATGCACCTCCCTTTTGAATTATAACGGTTTTTCTTATTTTATGTTTCCCTTTTGAAATTAATTTTCGCAAGATATCTTTATGTTTTTTTAATTTAGATTTTTCTTTTTTTTCTAATGGAATTTTTCCATTTAGAACGTTATAAATGCACTCGCAAATAATGTTGATCTCATCGTCATCACAAGATTTAAGTAACGCCGTGCGATATTTTGGTTTTAGCAACTGCAATGCTTCAAGTAAATGTTTATATGTGTTTACTCTCGCATGCATCATGTAGAACTGACTAAAATTTGCTGATTTTTATCGTATTTAAACCCCTTTTTAGGGACATACACAGTGCAATGCCCATCAAACGGAAATATTTTTGTTTTAAAACGACATATGTCATTTGTATTTTGTTTCAGATCAATCATGAGGTAACCATGTGGTTCTTGAGTAGCATCTTTGTAGGCTTCATCTACAAATTTTGGGTTTTCTGGGTAAACTTGTCGTGACAAGTAGCGTATTTGTGTTTTGTCCCTGGGATTCTTAAAATATACAATGTAGCTTGTATTCAGCGAAATATCACGTTGGCCTTTCCCCTGATGAAATATGTTTTGTGTAATATAAAAAACACTTAAATTTCTATGATGACTACCTTTTGTAAAAATGTCTACGATTCGTCCATCCGATTCTCTCATCAGATCATCTATTATAAGAAGCTTAGGTTTCTTCCCATCAAACATTGAAAAATCTGGTATTCCTTGACTATAATTTACATTTTCCAGATTGTAAAGAGGCTGCATTTCATCATAACACCAAATAATTTCATCAAATACAAGATTACATACTTCTTTGGAATTATTTAAAAAGTTTGTTACAAATTGAGTTTTACCACACCCACTCGGACCAGCTACAATGGTTGTGAAAGGATGATAAAAATGTATCATAATTAAAACTAGTAATACGTGTTGATATGTAAACAGATAAAAGTGAAATGATGTAATATTATGAGCTCAATTACTTTTTAAATAAATCAACTAAAACAACGGTAAACACCTTTAAAAAAAAAACAAAGATATCATTGTAAAATATGTTTTATTTCGAAATTGTCCGTTCTTTTTTAATCTACCAGCGCTCCGGAAATGAACATCATTGTTGAGAAGGAACGCCGCAAAAAACTCAACAAAGTTTTTTTTTTATACCAACAATAAAAAAAATTAATAGTTGAACTAAAAACTAATTTACATTATCTACAATTAGTACCCCCACCACATGCTTTTTTGATTCAGCTTCACCAACCTATATTTACAAAACTTAAAATTAATTTACATTTCTACAATATAAGTACTTAATCTTAATTTACATTTCTACAATTAGTAGCCCCACCACTTGTTTTTTGATTCAGCTTCACCAACCAATATTTACAAAAACTAAAATTAATTTACATTTCTACAATTAGGTATACAAAAAATAATGATGACATTTTTGAATGTTCTGTGATTATAAATTACATGTCAAATTAATTTTGTGATGATTGATGTGGTATTTTATAATGTCCCCACGCAAGAGTGTCCGAAGAGTTTTCTAACAAGAATCGTTTTGTATCATTATGAGATAATGATACTTTATTTATGTTTTGGGTAAATATTACATGTTTTATTGATTTAAATCTTAGCATTTGGGCATGTTGTACATTTTTTTCAAATAAACACTTTTTATAATCGTTGAGAGTCAGTTTTTTAGTAACACATTTATTTACTCCTTTGGCTTTTGATATAAGCCCATGATTTTCAACGTCTAAAGCATACATTTTAGATCGTAGACCAACAAACTCTTTAAAAATTTTACCATTGTTTTCATCTTTGAAAAACCCTAACCGCTTTTTATTTAATAATGGTAAACCATATTCATTGTTCGATGGGTAATCTGATGTATCAAAATATAAATCAAGGTCTGATTTTATGTCCTCATAATAGTTTTCCGTGAATATTTGATATACTAAACTATCTGTATCTGTATAAAGAAGCCTTAGATTTTCTTGATATTTTGTTTTCATGTAGTCATAATGAAATTTGTACATGAAAGTTTTCGATATATCTAAAATGCAAAATCCTAAGTAAATTGGTTTATTATAAAATATTTTAGTTTTATTCAATTGGACAGCAGCTAAGTTCTCCGAAAATATTGATAAACTGTGGAACTCAGGTTTGGCTATCATAGTTTCAACTCCCTGTGATTTCCCATGATTTTCCCAATGATTTAGCAATTTTACGTTCACATATTTCAAAACGTTTTCCATGGTCTTACCAAACATTGAATTATTCATACTTTTATAGTGGTCTTTATCAGAATCACAAGTTGCTTGCGATCGCATGTGAGTGTTTAAATCTATGTAACTTTTTAACCACTTTGATTGTTCAAATCTCAAAATGCGGTGGATTTTAGTTAATTTCAAACCATTCTTCAAACATTGTTTTAGATTTCTATAATGTAGAACATAATTCGTTTTCCCATTTAAATTAGGAATTAATTTTTTTTCTTTGGAATTCCCTAAACAAACATTTTCTGGACAGAATGGCAAATCCGAATGAGAGTCATGCAATTCGTTGGGGTATTCTAGATCGACTTCTAAAATGAAACCATGTTCGGCATCATCAGAAACATTGAAATCAGTATCTACATTCACCCATTCAAATTTACCAGTAGGGAGACATTGAGACATAGCCCACCCATAAAGATTATTTGCATCCAAGTACATAAGATATGAAGAAGGAATATTTTGATCATAATCTGCCATAAATTTATTATTAGCTTTTGCGTGCCTTTTACTACATTGCGAGATGCCACCTCGAATATTTTTGGTTATGAAAGCTATTTTATCAATGTCGGTTAAGAGTTCTAGAGTTATTTTTGTGGTTTTTAACATCGCGTCCCAACTTAATCCCGGAGCAGTATAGTAATGGGCTGGATCTAACCCATATGTCCTAAGACATACATTTCTAAAATTTTCAAATACGTCGGTTAGTAACAAAACATCAGTTTTTAAATATAAATCAGAATAATCCCCCATATTTTTACAATTAAAATGAGTCCAAACATCTCTCGCATGTTCATAATCCTCATCCGAAATGTTGCAATCAGCCAGGGAACTGTAGAATTTATCTTGAGAGGGGAGAGAAGTTAACTTTAACGTGTCATATGATGTCATGTACTCATATGGATAGATACCCTTTCGTATTAATCGTTTAAAATCCTCTTTACACGGAAAACTCAATTTTAATTCACGAAATTGTTCAGGTGTCAGGGTTTTGGCTAATTTTTCAAGACTACAACTCATAAATTTAAATGAATCAACAAATTTTAACTTGATTGTGCGATTATTTATTTGCAAAGATTTGGAAAAGGAAATGTATTTCTCTTTGTTCTCTGGTATCAACTCAATGTCGCCTTCCTCAAATCCAAGCCCATGTACTATAAAATGACTGTCATAGTTGCTCAAATTATGGAAAAATACAGGTACAAAATTAGGTGCCATGTATTTTTCAGAACAAAATTGATGTGCTACTCCTTCATAAAAACCTGTATGATGATTATAAGAAATAGTAGAATCACCATTTAATTCTTTATCACAAATGTAGCACGTGTTGCTCTGTGCAATATCTAAATTATTTGCCTCAGATAAAGGCAAAGGGGTTTTTACAAAGGTATTGCTCCTACAAATGTTCTCTAAATCTTTTTTAATGTATTTCATGAATGTTTGCGCACAATCTTTACCTTTGTATGTTCTATACATAGATAGCTTATCATCATAAGAACACTTTATGTAGTATCCAAAACTATATACCTCATGTTTTTGTACATTTGTTGTAGAAGATGTACTAGGATTGTTGAAACATGAAGGAATTGGATTTAAAAATGCCTCAAAATCGGCATAAACAACAAAAGGTACCTTTAATTTTCGATCATAATTATTGAAGGTAAGTAGGTTAGATGATACATTTTCATTGAACCAGTTTTTCCTTTTATCCTGTTCTGAAGGTAACTTTGTACAAACATGGAAACAGTCGTTTCTTTGATGATTTATTAAATTTTCATTTGATGTAAAACTTGTGAGACAACCATCACAAATATGTACAGCATGTTGCATATTGGATAGTTGTTTAGATACTAATCTTGATAAATTTTTGATAAAGCAATAATGTGCTTCACTACCTTTGGTTATATATAATAAGTTTAAGTGGGTAACTTTTTTACATTTAGTTAAATGTAATGGTCCTATAACTTCGTGTTTTTTACTTTGTGCATTGTACTCAAGCCCGAAAACATTTATGCTTATATTATTGATTTTTTCAAATTTATGAATATCAGTTAATTTAAATGGGAAAGTCAAATTTTCAAAGTTTAATTTATGTTTATGCGCTATATATGAATTCAATTTGTTTGAATGATTGTTTGTGGGTGGATATAAGCCTGACAATATGCTCCATCTAAAACATTCATGATCATTGTTTTTTACATTAATAACTGCCTTTTTATTCATTATATCTCGCGGCAATTCTATATAAGAAGAACCACGTAATGGGTTAAATTTATTAACATTCACATCGAGATGGTTGAATTTTACTAAACTCCAACCACTATCTTTCCTTTCAAAGTTAGATAATCTTGTTAAAATTTCGTTAACTATAGTTGTAAAAATATCATTTTTGTCACTGCTAAGATTCACTATATTGTTACTAAACTGAAAATCAAACGTATTATGTAGCTGTTTGGTTACTTGAGTAAAATCTGCATTGAGAATAAAATTTACTTTTAAAGCACAGTGATCAGTAAGTGATCGATCCAATAATGTAAAGATTTTTTCTTTATTTTTTTGTAAAATTATTTCGGGGGTAAATGAATTGTGAACATTTTCACTAAGCAATATTCTATAGGTAGCCACCCTATTCCTAAATGCGTTTTCAATCAACTGCACGTTAACCCACTGAGTGTCAGATCTTAAAACATTATTTTTGTGTATATTGCTATTTAAATGATTGGAGAAATATCTTTTGGACACAAACTTACTACACACAGAACATTCAATATTATCACTATTTTTTGTACTTACATTTTCATCTAATATCGATACTGCATCACGACTAGTTGAAGCACGAGCTTTCTTTGTGGGCACTTCTTCTGCTTCCGACACCGTAGCTGTCCTTTTTACTCCACGCCCGACTTGAGAAGATCTACAAAAAATAAAAAAAACGAAATTAAACACACCGTATGTATTAATAGCAAATACAGACTTGGGGTATAATTGGTTGCGATATTATACTAACTTAAATCTTGACTACATTGTTGGCAGTATGCTTGCATTGTTAAAACTCCATCAATCACATCCGACGACGAATTGTTCTGTTTATCTTTAATGTGTCCATCACATGGTGTAAAATAAGGTCTTATATCAGCATCTTCTAAAAGTGTGGTTGGTAATTGATTTGATATAAACCACAGCCGTATGCTTCTATGGAAATTAGCTATAATAAACTGTTTGCTTAAACATTCAATTTGATCACGAGCTAAATTAATAATGATGAACACCATGATGGAATAAACTAGCACTTAGTAACTCAAACACTGTAACCCAAACAATGAATTATTTTGCAACGGACACCACATTTATAAAGGGACACCCCTCCTAACTGTTTCAATAACAATAAGATCAAGTCACAACGAGTCAGAAACTCATCCTTTGATAAGTATTGCTCAAGCACTTTTAAACAGGTTAGAACAGGAATATTTAAATAAAAAAATATAACTTACGCCTCACGATGAAGTTGGCTTATAAGTTCCCCGATGCCGTGTAATTCTTGATCTTCTTCAAGCTCCTCACAGAGGCTGATGAGTTCAGGATCATAGATATCGCAGTTCAAACTATCCATTGCGAAATGAAAGCAAGAACTAGCTAACCCTATACTGATTCCCTAAGTTTAAATAGACCCAGTACAGGTAGGTGTGTGATTTCTAAAACAAGGTGGGGACTGTTATCTTTACAAATATTACAAAGTACAAAATCACCACATGCTTTATTTTTGCAATCCGGAACACCCAATAGTTATTCATTCAAGTTTAAAAATTCCGCGTAAGACATTGCGATAAGATAAAAGAAATGGGAAACATGTTAATAGGTACCTGCATACGCTTATCTAGGGATTAAAGTAATTTTACAAAGAAAAGATAATAAGCTGAATTCTTGAAAGGTGTAATACAATAACAAGCTTTTGTTTAACCTACACAAACACTTTTTATCACTGTTTCTTATTGTCAATAAAATATTTCATACAACTGTCTTTAGAAGCTACTTGCTTTGTGATGTTAAATATAACATCACGTGTAGATTGGAGCTGGATGTCTTCTTCGGAACACGTGTAGAATTTTAATCTTACATCAGCGTGTTTCCAGTGCTCAGTGGGTGGAATGTTTTTAACTTTTTGCATATCATATATCTCGATTTTAATCAAGTGAGAAGCGTATGCTCCGTCATCTTGTCCGGTTGATATATAACCCACTCCGTCAGGAGAACTTTGACTGACATTCGAAGATCGTTTCAACGCTTTAGTTTTCTTCTTGGGAAGTTCAAAGAAGCTGTCGATGTTATTTGCTGAACGCTTTTTTGCCATGGCTTGCTTAACTTTAAAACCAGGCGTGCCTTCTTCGTCGGTTGATTCATCTTTATTTTCCGGGTAGTAATAGTTTTTGAAAGTATTTTCAGAGAACTGCAACAATATCAAACAATAAATTAAACAACTGTTTACAATACCTACTCTTAATAAAAACACGCTGAACAAATGCTAAAAGACACACAGTTAAGTTATAATACTTGTACATACTCACATCCATTATTAGCCCTTTGTATAAACACTTCACTGCACGAAACAACACTGTTAAGTCTATATACTGCTATATGTACAGGGAGATCCGGTAACGAGCACAGTTGAGTAGCCAATACTTGCCGATATACAATAGCGCACCGCTTTTATACCATTCGTAAGTTAAGAAACTTTCTAGAAACAAGTTTGAACTCATAGGTAAAACAGACGCCGTATTATTCATAAAACCCCAAATTAATAAAACGAATACTTTGTGATCATAAAACATAATAGGCTGCTAGCAATAAAACAAGTAAGCCGTTAAAACCATTCACTAGGGCACACAAAACTTGTCGGTACAGGCTTTTTTGACAAGTTTGAACTCATAGGTAAAACAGACGCCGTATTATTCATCAAAACCCAAAATAATAAAACGAATCCTTTGTGATCATAAAACATAATAGGCTGCTACCAATAAAACAAGTAAGCCGTTAAAAGCATTCACTAGGGCACACAAAACTTGTCGGTACAGGCTTTTTAGATTGATATACTCCATAGTAGGTATTTTGAATCAAGCAAGACGGAACCAGTTTACGTGCTTCGGTTTAGTTTTACATACTACTGTGTAACAGTAAAATTAAACATGTAGGTATGTGAAGCTGAACCCCATATAATATATCTACTACGAATAGATAATGTTAGTTAATGTTAGAGGTAGATACATACCCGTACGCGGATTAAATTACATTTAATCACCATATTTTTATCAGCCTAAGTGTAGGTAATTTATTTAGAAATATATACAAGATAATAAATGTTAATTTTAGCTTGGTTTACTAAGATTATCATGGGTAAATTGAATTAAGTTTTGCTTAGGACTTAAGCTATGATTAAATTAGGTCTTAGCTTAGGTTAAGTTAGGCGATGCTTAATAACAGTTGAGTATGATTGTTCAAATATAAAACCAAGTGTAGCTACTTCTTTGATTGAATCATCTTTATTTTCCGAAAGTATTAAAAACGCTAGGTATTTTAAGTTATATTAGGTTTCACGATGTTAGGTTTACTTCAGCAAGTTAGGTTAGGTTAGGTTAGAAGTATGATCCTTAAAAACTTTAGATAATTATGTTAAGTTAGGATAGGTTTCACGATGTTAGGTTTAGGTACTTCAACAAGTTAGGTTAGGTTAGGTTAGGTTAGGTTAGGTTAGGTTATGTTAGGTTAGGTTAGGTTAGGTTAGGTTAGAAGTATGATCCTTAAAAACATTAGATAATTATGTTAAGTTAGGATAGGTTTCATGATGTTAGGTTTACTTCAACAACGTAGGTTAGGTTAGGTTAGAACTATGACCCTATGAACAATATGTTAAGAAAGTAACTATTGCTACTTAATTAAATGATATGAAAAACACATAGGTAAATTAAAAATCACATAACAGCAGTTAATAGTGCATAATCAGACAATAAAAAAGGTGGAAACGCGTCGATGGGTGCAAGACAAAAGCCCCGAGAACGCCCGCGCACACACAATAGAGAGCTTGCCCGGTAATAGAAAAAGGGTCAGGTAGTTGATAACCTTTTTCTATTTAATACAGGTGCTATTGCTAAGTATGGAAAGGAGCGGTCTGAGAGCCTCGGGACCCTCCCCAAACGCTCTAAATGGCCCCCAAAACACCGAAAAAAAGTGTAAATTTTTTTTTTTTTTTTTTTGCCGCGAAGGCCCGCCCCTCGGCCGTCAGAGCACCTTTTTTCGGGGGGAGCGGCGGTGGGGCCAGTACCGGCGAATACATACTACTATCTTGCTCTCGGTTTTTTAGCAACTTGTAATACAGGACTTCTGCGACACTGAAAGAAAAAAATGAATTTAGAAATTCCAAAAGATATGAATACGAGTATGTAGTTTACATTACATTATTTGAGACCTCGCTTCGCTCCGGTTTATGTGAGTTTTCTGAAACACCCGTAAATAATCCAGAATATATTACACATACAAATCTTCCTCTTGAATCACTCTATCTATTGCTGGGAACTGAATTAAAATCTGTTGAGTAGTTTAATAGATCTAAGCGAACAGACAGCGGAAGTGACTTCATGGTATACTATATAAAAATTAAAACAATTCGCTGACTCTAGTTTAGTACATGTAGGTACCATTTAAGAAATGGAAAACCCATGTAAGTATGTTACTAGAGACATTTATCCTATAGGTTCATATACACAGCAGGTGGTATGCATACAAAATGGTATATCCCGTGGCTTGCATGTGTGCGTGCCTTGACCATACGCGCCGCGAGCCACCACAAGCAAACTAAACAGGACGCACCAAGCCGGTTTAGTCGGGGCCGCGCTGTCGCCTCGTTTGGTTGCGTGCAGTGGTAATAGGGAACAGAAACTCTTAAAGGGCCGGAGATTAACCACTTTTCTACTTATACTAGGGCTGGGTCGAGTCAGTAGTATTAAGGTAGGTATAGGGACTGGTTAGATCATTTTGTACTCACGAAACCAAGATGAAGCACACGATGAGCAAACATGCAGAAATTACATATATCGCTCCGGGAAACGTAGCTAAAGTTTTGTAGTATACCGCATTAAACAACATTGGGGAGAAAATCGGTATTATGGCCTCCACACTGGTTATCAATGAGTACAACTTTGATACTTCGTCCCCTGGTACCACTTTGGTGATCTGGGATCGAATTAATGGAGGAGATAAACTTCCCAACATGGACATTATTCCAGCTGAAATGAGAAAACTGATTAGGTACGTTTAATATAAGGTTTTTTAACAAGGAGTAATCAGTTAATAAATAAGTGACCAGCCCCCTATTTCACCATCTTGACAATGACAAGTGACAGGTGATTTCAGTGTACATGGCGCAGCTTATATGAAACCCTGAGTTGTATCAGCGTGTTTATTTTGCAATGTATAGCGAATTTTCACCTGTCACGTGTCTTTGCCAAGGTGGTGAAATAGTAGGCAGATAAAACAATTTTAATCTTAGTAAAGTGTAGTCTTTATGAGAAATATTGAAGAAATGCAAAAAGGTTTCTACCACTAGGTACTATTAGCACCGTCTACCGCCTACAGTACATAGAGCTTAAAAGTAGTATTTCTACCTGGGTCATCTATGTACAAGTGCCCCTATGGATAAAATGGCAGTAGTTGAACTCTATTGACACTCAAGTGCAATGAAAACGGGTCACTTTCAATGGAAATTCTATACAAAGTGACCCGCTACATACATACGCTAGATACATTTATGTTATTTTTGTTATTTTGTTATTCTCTTATTTTCGGTATATAACTTAAACTTTTTGTGATGTTTCGGGAAAAATCAGTCAAATTGCAAATTTCGGGAAAAATCGGTGTCATCGACGGTCATTTTAATAATAATGGGGTCAAAATCTCAAATAAGGTAATTATTTAACATGATTTAATTGCCATATTATTCTCAGGACAGTAATCTACAATAGCTTTCTTTATAACGGAAAATTATTTGCCGATATTTTAATGTCAGCAAGGATAATTTATTGATTAATAACTAGTACATTATATTAATTTGGAGAAAACACAAACTTACCAAGATACATGTGCCAAGATTTTTGCGACAAACTTCTAACCACAGCATCAGAGATAGATGACAAATACGCCAGTATTAGAAGAACACCGTCCGTCATTTTGAAGAATGATTGGAAAAAAGACATCCCCAAGAACATCCCAAGTAGGGCTATTATGGTATTGACGGCGTTGAATATGGAGTACTCTTTCAAAAGCCACTGGAACTTCTGCCTAGTGAAGAGATAATCAACAGTTCCCACTCCCACGATGCAGAGTATCGTGATTGCGAAAGTTGTTATGAGGAGAGTCAGTATAGCAGCTACTAAACGATTGCGTTTCTTGAAGCAAACCCGACCCATGTCTTTTATTAGGTCACAATTGAAAATTTTCAACAGACCTCCCTGAAAATACAACCGGTATTGTTAAGACAAAAGTAACAAAACATAATGCAATAGAAGCAAAATAGACCATATTGTGGACCACTTGGGAAGAATTTTTGCAAGGAAAAAAAAAGTGGATTGTGATGCTGAAAATTTCCGTACAAAATGCGGTAATATTCTCTCCCGTTAAACCTAGTCAAATTTTTACGATTATTGAATATTGGAAAGAAGCAATTAAAAAAACAAAAGGAAACGTTTTATAAGTTTATCGTTTATTATAACACATTCAAAAATCGTGGAACCGAACTTAATTTAAAATTTAAGCTAAAATATAAAAAAAGAATTGACATCTACGCGATTTAAGCGTCGCCTATCAATCCTCTTATGATTAGTCTACCTACTTGTGCCCAAGAGACAAAAGTAACCTTTGCTTTGCTTTTAATAAAAAAGTGATTCAACAAAAGGAAAATACTTGTAAAGTAACGGTCATACCGATTCAGCAGTGACGACTGTCTCCTTAACGAACGCAATTGTGTAGAATAAGCTGAGAAAATTAATTGTTGCTGAAAATGTGAATAACGCGTCATATCCCATTGCGTCATAGACGTAGCTGCATGCCACCGTGCCTATAAGTACTCCGGTATAACCAGAGCCTTGGAGAAATGTCAGTCTGAAAAAACAAAAAAGTGTCAATGGAGTATTATGCGCGTGGAATCAGCATTATTTTACCCTAAGCCATTATTCCGCATGTCTTTTAAAAATAATTGTTATTATATTCGAGAAATTTTTCTTTTGTTTCAGTAAAAGTTTTTTTACGATTTACGCGAATGAAGGGCGTCTTTTCGTCATTGGCTAAATGATGTGCAAAAATTCTTGCTAGAATATGGTAATTTAGTAAGTAGGCAATTGTGACACAGCATCTTTATTCTTGTTGTAAGTAGTATGTTGAATATTATAAATACAACAATGTGTTTGTTCTGTCTTCACGGCTCAACGCCTCAACCGATCGACGTGAGAAGTAGGTAAAGAGATAATTTTCAACCCGGAGGCGGATATAGGGTACCTAGATTATATCCCAGAGTAAATAGCGATAAGCGATCGAATGCAAACGTTAGGAAGATGATACTTATATAGGATCATCTGGTCAGATTCTATATAAGTATCATGAAGTTGTTGAACTCAAATTACCTACAAGACCTATTCTCTTCTTTGGTGATATCAGTGATGATCAGGTTGGCCCCCAACACGATGGCGCTGCTCCCCCCCAGCATGGCAAACGGGAGGGTGCATAGAATAAACCAGTAAGCGCCTAAAGACGGTGCCAGACTGAATACAACGGTGAACACTGATGTTAAACACTGTCCTGAAAAATAAGTAATTTTAATGCATGGAACAGGCCAAGTAGAAATTATTTGGTCTGAGTACAAGTTTTATACAAGATTTGCAGTTATTGGCGTTAGTTTAGGAAAAATACTCTTTCTATTCTGAGTTCAAGTGATACTTGAAATAGAGCATCCTTGTGGCGAAAACAGTAAGATATACTTTTAATTTGTTAGTAAGTATTTACGTCTTTCATTAGTTACTTTACGTCTCTTAAGCATAAGTTTGCCTTTTTACATCACTATTTTGTAAAGATTGTACATGATACACCAAAATATTTAAATACCTACATTCATTGTATTATTATGAATTTATCTAAGTGTTTTTATTTATCAATGACTAATAACAGTAATAACTTATCTTATAATGATTGTTAGTAACTAATTGCATGACATAATAACACATCAAGACACTAATAAATAAATCATGGAATTGAATCTGGCTAGTATGGTAGCAACTTAAATAAACCCAATGATAATTTCAGGAAGATTAATAAAGACGGTTCTATGTAATACTGGATGGACAGTTGCAGATAATATTTTCAATTTATAAATGAGAAAGAGTTGAAGACTGTAAGTAAAGAATATTTCCAAACAACAATGTTACTTTGGCCGACAAGTTTACTTGTAAAAATATATTGAATCTGCATACTTATGTTATAATTAAGGTATAGATGGAAACCCAAAGACGGCTCAAAGAAATACTTACCGAAAAGAGGCCACACCACCAGCGCTCTCCTTCCGTACTTATCAGACCATGATCCCAAAAACACTGATAATATCGCAGGCATGACGCTGCTGAAAATGACGAGTGTCATCACAAGGATGGACGTCTGAGCCTGCACCTCCGTTTCCAGGACTTTGGCCTCCCCGGTCTTGTTCAGGATGTTTAGGAGGGCGCACTTAGTGGCATTGTACTTGAGATCGACTATGCAAGTTCGGTAGAGCAGAAGATTGAATGTGACGCCTTCTGGAAATACCACAAATATAAAAAATACAATACAATACAAATACGCTATATTGAAAACCACACAAAGAACATTATAGAAGGTTAAACAAATAGGTTACATGAACTTCTTAAGCGGTAGACAAAAAAGTATTAAGGGACAATCATTCTCAAAATAACTTAGGTCCCAAACTAAGCTCTAGGCTCGTCCTAATCAAATATCTACATAAACATCTATAAACAATAAAACAAAGACTCACGCTCATCACACAAATATTTGGCCATACCGGCAATCGATGCTGGGACGGACCGCTGTAGATAGGGTCACTACTTACCAGTGTCACCACCAACTAGACTAAACGTATCGTCAACATATGTAGTATGTTTGACATTTAATAGCATTGACTTTGGTTTAAGAAATTGTGTTGTGTTAGCATGAGACTGATTATTGTTCGATCGTAATGAATTGGGTGTGGCCTTTGCCCAACAGTGCAGGACTAGGAAAAGCAAAGGTGCTCTTTGACACAGGGTTAACGCAGTAACACTAATCGACGTAAGGCAACCAAGATAACCATGTTGTCTCTTTTTAAAATTCTACCGTTTAAGGCTGGCAAAGCAACGAGCCACTAAACGTAGAAATACTGATTTTGGAATGTATGTATGTACTCGTAGGTTATACGTACGTGTCCTTTTGTAAATCCTATGAGAAATATTTTAGCGATAGTCGAAATAGATGGAGAAGCAGAGCTGGTAAGCAAACCTACTTGATTTAGTTTGTAATAATCTATCGTCAAAACAAATGTTTCCTACGTATTTAATTTATGGGATATGTCTTGCCGTATTCATAATACATTTGAGAGTGAGTGGAGATGTCAGTACCCCGGACATACAGAATAAGAAGGAAGGATAAGGAAGAAGAATAAGGGACCAATCAAATGAAGAGGTTGATGATTGTAGAGAAAGCAAAAGTTGTCTGTTTAGACTACCTGGCGTTTCATAGTCTCTGCCTACCTCATTGGAAGAAAGCCTGACGGTATGTATGTATGTATTATTACATTTTAATTCAGCTTGTCGAATATTTAAAAAAAAAAACATTAGTATTTCTATCTCAAACACGCGATGGTACTGGCAGGATGGTCGACAGCTCAGCTGCATTGATAATTAACTGTGTCAGTGCAATGCATCTGACTCTGCAAGGGCACTTGCCAGATACAGTGCGGTTACATCAAGACTGGTTAGATTACTTTGTGTTTATTTAGTACTAGTGACCCTCTACTTCACAAGGTTTGTTTGGTTTTGGGGTTCGATTTCTGGAATACTTACCGAAATTAAACTGTCTTTTTTTTTACTTACTCGTGCGATTAATAATCACTTTAAAGGGTCTGAAAATATTTTCCATAAAGGAATTTTGTCTATTTTGCAAATTAAGTTCCTCAAAATGGTATATTATTAAAATTACGATGTTTTAACAAAATTGGAGCTTAGTTTAATATATTTTTTTACATTTACGTTCAAATTTATAATTATGTACGTAGTTAGATTCATCAAAATTAAAGGTTAGTGTTCTCAAAAATACTACTGCTGACTGGTTAAATTCGGACGCACATATGGGCTTTTCCCAATCCTATTCCCACAAACTTATTTTAGGGAGTGGTAGATCCAACGGAAGATTTTTGGCTTGACCCTGCGGTAAAAGTGAAATTAAGTATTAAAAGAAATAGGTAGGTACAACAAACCAAAAAAATTGCTGGTTGCAATGAGATAATATCTTTAAAATTCTTATCCGAATTATGATTCAGCTGTCATATAAAATCACTTCTGATTGTATCAGGTGTATAATGTAATGTAGTTATGTGTTGACTAATAAGTACTTATTCAAATTAAGGATGAGGTATTCCGCGTTCTTGACGTTGAGAACGTATAGGTAGTTAGGTTTGGTTTATCTTTTAATTCCCTTCTTTGTACAGGTAAGGTTACTGGAAGAGATGCTATGCAGCGTTAAAACCGCCTATTGATTTACTGTTATGTGTTGTTCAATAAATAATATTTGTATAGTAATAATGATTGGTTGGTATTAAATTTAATGATTGCTTGTTTTATTCAGTTTTAATCAATGTAAGTGGTGATATTTAAGGTGGTTCAGAATTACAAATTATAATCGTATTTTTGAGGTAGCACGATTCAAGGATGTTGTTATAAAACTAATTTTGTGACTAGGTATTATTTTTAAGTTAGCTGTCGTAATTTATTGGCTCGGCGTTAGGCATGATCCCATAAGCGGATATGAATTAAATAATAAAGACAAAACTGGGCTGCAAAGTGCAAAAATAATCAATAAAAAACTTATTAATACATGCATCCCGAACCTGTAAGCGCTGAACTGAATAGCAGCAAGAAAACCGGTAATTCCACCGTCAGCTTGAAAGTTCGGCTTGAAGAACTGTCACGCTGGATAAGCACCTCCAACTCTCCATCACCATCATTTATAACTGCCATTTTTCACTGGCCAGTTACATTACCATAAATAATCGAACAACACTATTTTTTATAAAGTTTGTGTTCCGCGGTATTTTTAATCTGTCAATTGGTTTTTCGCGCCTGTTATTTTACGCAAAGTTGCGCATCGATACAATTTGCGTTCCGTATCATGTCAGCTGTTTGACTGAGCAAGGATTTTAGTACTATAGCGTGGACGCCGCGTCATCAGCTTGACCCTGACTACGTTTTTATTGTTTTTTTTTTTGTTGAAACAAAGAGTAGGTACTTCATGAATAATGTATAAAGATTGGACTTGTTGCAGTAGTAGGTAACTAAATAGTAACAGCTGCTTACTGACAATCAAACAGCAAATGTTTTGACAGTTTATTGTACAATTACTTTATCGTCTAGCTTTTATTCAGCAAATTAGCGAACGCTTTTCGAACGATGGATATCCATAGCCGTAGGTGTATTAAGTAGCTTGGCAAAAAATAAATTGGGAAAAATGAGGCCGCTGCTCGGAGTGCAATCGAAAACATGATCCAATCTTTAAGCTAACGGATGTCATCTTGAGAACATTGCAGTTAGAGTCTGGCCATCGAAACGTGATACTGAAAATGACCGCGAAATTTAAAAATGTAGCTATAGTATGTCTGAATGAGCTACAATTAAACAATGTTGATGCTTTTGTCATTAAGTATTAAGTTATAAGTTAATGACAAAAGCATTACAATTGTTTAATTGTAGCTCATTCAGACATACTATAGCTACATTTTTAAATTTCGCGGTCATTTTCAGTATCACGTTTCGATGGCCAGACTCTAGGACCAATTTTTATCTGCCTTTACTTATTTATAGTCAAACTGTACATCTCTGGACTGGATAAGATTCAAAAATCTACCCTACTTCTCTGTCTTTGAATGCCTACTTGTACTAAACGGATGGATAGGTACTGTTCTAGTTTCGTATACCTAGGGGAAGAGTCAGCAGCCATTATCGCCTTAAGAGACTGTCTGTAAATTGAATCTATGATTTAATATTTAATCTTCCTACCTAGGAAGGTAAAAATAAACAAATCCTACCTTTAAAACGTGATACCCTCGCCTCGCCGACCTTGACTTTCACGTTCATAATATTTAATTGTCTTGGCCTATTCTTGCGTTATTATGGGATTTGTTTGAGTACGGTACTTAATAGGGTATAACTTCCGAACTACTCCCCAATAAACACCTATGAAGCGCACGCCGGACTCGCGCAGCGAGGGTTTCTTGCTAAAATGAGAAGGTTAGGTTGATGTCCTTTTTGGCTTAAGTTGATTAGGCTGTTCAAATTGTGTCTAAATAGGTATTTAATTTTAATGCACAAATTAAATTTTAAAAAAGCTTGAGTATATGGAAAGCTAGCGTGATCTATCAGATAAAGAGAAAACAGCATAGATAGATATCCAATCTGCTGAGAGACGGCTTAATGGCCTAGTAGCCAAAGTTTCAATAAAAAAAAAAAAATGTTTAGTTTGTACGTAATATTGGACCCGATTCTACGTGCACATCGCTTAAATAGCCTAAAACTAAATTGTCGACAGATTGACGACGGATTTAACAAGTGTTATTCCAGAATTTCAATGTAAAGTTGAATGCCGCCGCCTAAAATAAGAGTCAGATTCAAATTAGCGCTGTCATTTTGATTATGACAGCTGCTCATAGAATAGCAAAGTGTTTTAGCGACACCTAAATAAAATTAGGAAGTTTAGAGGCCACTGTAGAATCGGGTAGATCGTATGTATAAAAGTTGTAAGTATTAAACTTATAATAAAAAAAACACTTCGTAGCTGTATCTTTACATGCCATATTTTTGACACATTATCATTGTTGTATAAAGTATGCCATCTGTAAACATTAAGATGAACTAAAGCATAATAGAGAAAAATAAATTGCGAAACCCATCGCAGATGGCGCTACCAACAAACTAAAGATAAAAAAAACTGTTCTTTAAACGTTAAATATATTATGTTTATTTTTTAATTAATTGATTACATTTAAAATAGTTACATAGTATATAGAAAATAAGGCTGAATTCACATGCTACCATGTCATGTATCAAACACATACCTTAATAATCTGTGGTACCAGACAGCTTTTAAAAAGTATGAATTGAATTGAAATGTTAGCTGTCATCGTCCGGTAAAAGAAATAGTTTTATAAAACATAATTTCTGGACAAAAGCCTCTATAACATAGAGCAGTGTTAATCATTAGTTGAAACAATAGCATTTTTCAGTGAACTTATTGAATCATGGTACGTATTAGACACACGACGTAAATAAATTGGTTAGGTTAGCAACTTGCTTGGTCATTCCTCGACTAAACACTTATTTTCGTTTCGTTTACAGGCTCGCCGTTATGATACACGTACCACTATATTCTCGCCGGAAGGTATATAAAGCTGAATGCATAACATTTGCGGTACTCTTACTATGTATATAGTGTAGTGTCATAATTTTATTATTTCATATCTTTTTTCTCAGGTCGACTTTACCAAGTTGAATATGCTATGGAAGCGATCAGCCACGCCGGTACATCTCTCGGCATTTTAGCAACCGACGGCATTTTACTAGCTGCTGAGCGCAGAAACACAAACAAGCTGCTGGATGAAGTGTTTTTCTCAGAGAAAATTTACAAACTCAATGATGACATGGTTTGCTCAGTTGCGGGAATCACTGCTGACGCTAATGTGCTGACGAATGAGCTTAGATTGATTGCACAGAGGTATCTGCTTCAGTACGGTGAATCTATCCCCTGTGAACAGCTGGTTTCCTGGCTGTGTGATGTGAAACAGGCCTACACACAGTACGGAGGTAAGAAGTTCTTTCTATAGCAACGTCAGTAGACAATTCAGATATTTTTGTGGGGTCCGTGTCAACTGGTTATGGTTACTGTGTGCATGGTACCTACTTGTTTTTTCCATGGCATGTAATACATGTTTGACTAAAAGGGAATTTCATTTACCATGTGCGGCCTGCACTTAAAACATAAGCTGCCTCAATCATTGGTTTGGTGCATGCTTAATTAAAAATGAAACCAAGTGATAATTATTGATTATATATTATTTTTAGGCAAGAGGCCTTTTGGTGTGTCCATCCTGTACATGGGTTGGGACAAGCATTACGGCTACCAGCTGTACCAGTCTGACCCCAGCGGTAACTATGGTGGATGGAAAGCCACCTGCATTGGCAACAACAGTGCTGTGAGTTCTAGTAATTGAGCATTATGTTGATATGCTGATCATTATTTTTCTATTTCAACATTTATTTATTAAATTTAAGGCAACAAATGTATTATTGCATCAATTGGATTTGTAACTGTAAGCTTTTGTGTTCATTATTGTTATATTTAAATAACATTTATTGCACCACAGAACCAGAACCATCTTTCCAAAAATACATGTTGACCCATTTGATTGGTTGGCATTTGTAAGGCCAATCCAAGAAATACATTTTTCATATTCATGTTTCTTTTATAAATTGGTTATTATTATCTATTTTAGTTACATCCTCTATTCATGTTTTCTATTTAATTCAGTTAGTTTTTTTTTAATTTACTTGTACATTATATACATACATACATACATTATAGTACATTTATTTTACTTGTAGTGGTAGTATAGTAATAACTGTTTAATAGTAAAACAGAGTTAGTAAACTTACAACTTGTAAGTAGGAAATCTGGCTCAGCTATGTGTATCTGTAATCAATGTTGAAATCATGATTTATGTTCATTATTATCCATAGGCTGCTGTATCAAGCCTAAAGCAGGAGTATAAAGAAAACGAGACTACCGTGGCTGAGGCTCAGGCGCTCGCCATCAAAGTCCTTAGCAAAACTCTTGACATGACCAAGTTAACTCCTGAAAAAGGTACACTCAAATCACAATTATTAAAGACAGTAAAAGTGTACAGTCTTACCATTTTAGTTCGACTGTATTCATTGAATACATTCAATGCCAAGCAATCATCATTTTCATACAAAACGGACCAATAGACCAGGGACCGGACCCGCTTACCCTAACCCGGGGTTTTTTAAGGTTTTTTATAGCGCTGATTTTTATAAACCCAAACATTTCGATAAGCGCTTAATCGGTTCACACATTAAAGGGATAATCCATTCGATCGAGTTAATTTGGCTTACCGCTTACCAGTATCAAAACCTCCGAATGTGTTACCGCTTAAAATACCTTCAAGCAAATTTAGTTCTTTAACAAACTACGTACGACATATTATTGGACCGTTTAAAGAAACCTAAACTCGGGCGGCGCGCGCGCTTCAAAGGTGAGTATCTATAGTGACACGTGGCACGAGCCGCTCGCTCGTGGCGGCATGTGTCAAAGCTTTATGAATTGCCTGTCTGGTATCCTTTCCCAGTTTTACAGTTTTACTGTTCATCTGTAGCCAATAGTGCCAATACTATACCATTACACGTAAAAATAGCGGCGCGCGCGGCGCGCGGGAAGGGAGCGAAAGGGTTACCCTAACCCGAACGGTAAGCGCTTATTCAAATAAATATCAAACCCAACGACATTCGGTAAGCGGTTACAAAAGGGTTACGGTTAGGGTATCCCGGCTTAATAGGGCTATCTAATCGTTGGGTAAGCCGGTGAAGAGGTTACCGAAACGATTGGCTTACCGTATGAACGGGTAAGCCGTTCGAACGGCTTAAGCAAAGGAACGGGTTTTCCGGTCCCTGCAATAGACAGACAAGGGGGGGACTATTAAGTAAAAAATTGTATGTAAACCATTTTCATTCTTAATTGTATAATATGGTAAACTACTTTCTTACCTCAAAATCATTTCTTTTTGCCTAAAACGGTTGTTTTAAATAAAATAACGCTATCACAGATTTTTAGTCACTTTACTTTAAGGGGCTATAGTATACAATCAACTTTTCACAGCAATTCATCATCATCATTATCAGCCGCAAGACGTCCACTGCTGGACAAAGCAATTATTTCCTAATTAATTAAACTATCTTTCCTTTGTTACAGCTGGGTGAATAAGTAATGGGGCAGTGTTTCATTTGTTTTATATTTCCAGTTGAAATGGCGATCCTCACTCGTCAAGACAACAAGACTGTCATCAGGGTGCTCTCCAACACTGAGGTGGAGGTGTTAATCACTAACTTCGAGAAGAGCGAAGCAGAAGCCGAAGCTGCCAAGAAGCAGCCATCGAAGTCTAAATAATTTTATCTTTTGTATTAAGAACTCTTTTACATGTCTATTAAATGATTTGAGGTCTATTTGTGTTTTATTTATTGGTCTTCTAGTCTCACTTCATTTTGTAGTTAGTTGTGTTTAAATTCTAGTTTCAACTAGGTTACTTATTAAAGTTATTGAATAAACCAAATTCTGTTACTACATCGTTATACCCTATTAGTAGTAACTAGTAACTGTTTATTATTATTTTAGTTAGTTTTTAGCTTCTCCCCACGATTTTGTCCTTTTATCGTTATTCCCTTGGAACTTTAAATTTTCCGGGATGGAAAAAAGCCTGTCTTAATCCAGGGTGTAAGCTATCTTCATTTCAAATTTGCAACGTGAAAGAATCAAATCAAATTGTTTATTTAATAAAACAAGTTTCATTACATATGACGTATCTTGCAGACTCCAAACTAGGTTGGGCCTGTATCTTGGACGCCTGCGAGTGCGAACGACAAACTATATACATTATTAAAAAAAAGAGAAAAAGAGTAGAGAAAGAGTACAAAACTAACACAAAAAACTATTAAGTATTGTGTCCTTGGTGTAACATGACAACCCTAGCACTAAACGTGCCGTGTGCGAATGGGTACGAGTTATACGATAGACCGAGCCGAGACTACACTGAGAGGCACGTAAACAGAGTATAGAATTTATTATTCTTTTCTCCCTCTACGGAGAGGCATAACGTGGAAACATTTCTTAAACCTAAACCACGATATTGTGTTAGGAAGATAATTTTCTGTACTTGTTATTTATTTTCAGTGCATGTACAACCAATTACTATACAAGTAATAGAAAACTGGTATCGTTTTATTTATATACAAGTAGACAACGTTTTTTTTAGTAGGTGGAATAATTTATACGTTCCGTAACCAGACCGCTACTTTTGATCGCGTGGATAGGAACGTTTATTCAGTCAGTGACGTTTCGTTTTATTGACTTGACTGTCATATTCACGTCATATATTTGGTACCAATTTCGTGAATTTAGTTTGATTTCGTCTGAACCGTATAATTATTTATATTTACCGTCGCATATCCTATACCTTTGTTAAAAGTATCTAAAACAACTTGTTATTCGAATTTAAATAAGTATCTTTATTAACGTATCCATAATGGCTGTAGAAAAAATAAAAACGAGTTCAGAATTTGTGCCGAAAAAATCCAGATTGGAAATGAATGTGAGACAGCTTTTAAACAAATGTGAGCTTATTGCAAAACAAGAGGCTGTAGAGGGAAACTGGAGGCTAAAAAAATACGTGGATTCATTAGGAGAAATGATTACTGAACTTAAAACAGGCCCAGAGTGAGTAGTATTCTTAATTTTATTAAAACCTACCACTGCCCCAGCCACAAATTAGGATTAGTTATGATTGTATTACCACTTTTCCCTTTGTTTTTCTTAATTAACTTAAATAGGGGAATTTCAAAAATATTGGACAATAGTTAAGAACTTAATTGGGACAATGACTTAATACACAAAATGCTTAATTTTCGTCACACAAAAAAAAAAAAAAAACTTCAATTGAGCCCTTAACCATATATTTATGAAATTCACCAATGAGATTCCTGAAAAAATAATTGAGTATTAAGCAATGCATAATGCAGGAAACATTAATACATTCTGTGTCATCTAAATAAACCAAGAATTGAGAGAAGTGGAGGACATATTGCATCACAAATACTACACCAACAAAACCCTTGCTATTAAATAAGCAGATGTATTAAAATTAAAATTTTAACCTTACAGCAAGCCTTCAAAAGATGTGCTGACAGAGTACACAAAGAGAGCAACATTCCTAAAAGGCTTGATCCAAACTGCCACATTAAATACTCCAACTGAAAAGGTAAGAAAAACCTCTTTGTATTGGGAGCCCGTTGTTTGACATATTTTTTCTTAGTCATAATATCTTTGTTGACATAATTATTGATAGTCACAATTTTTATAATGCAGAAACTGTGAACTTTTCGTAATATCTAATGTTTGTTTTATATTAATCTTGACAAAGTAACGGTGTCTTAAAAAAACAAGTTATAAATTATGATAATAAATTGACCCACATTATGACTAAAAATAATTAAACCAGACAAAAACTGAATTGTACACCATGTTGAACCCCTCATATGTTTAGGCAGAAGCCTGTGTTTATAGTTTGAATACCCTATTTGTATTTTCTTAAGTTATCCTCGTAAGGCCCACGTCAAATCTCTATAGTTCAAAAACAAATCTTGTGTCAGTCAAGTTAAGTTTGAAGTAAGTTTTACATATGTTCTACATATAGGCCATCGGGCCTCACTAGGTATTTTTTGCCATACAGATGAGCATCAAAGATTTATATTGATATAGACTTAGATCTAGAGTTTGTTGCGGCGCTTCTTCTCTGCAACAATGCTCTTGTCTGAAGCGCTGGTAAATTTACTTCATATTACCAATGATTGTGGGCAATTTACCGAGTAAAATATTTCATTTCATTTTATATTGTCTGCATTTAATCATGGCATTTGTTTTAGCTTGAAGCTGTCCAGTTGCTATCTCATGGAGCTGCCACTCTGTGCACAGATGCATCAGCGCAAGAAATACACCAGAAGACTGTTGCTAAATATGGGAACGAGCTGCGCACTGAACTTTTTGGGCTTGGTACGTATTCAATTAACAAGCCGGCCTGAGTGCTTGTGTGCCTTAAAATGCATTAAAAAAATATAAAAAAACATACATTACTTTCTATGTACTGTAACTAAACCTGTGTATTGCAGTCGAAGCTTGAAACCATGGGAAAAGCTTTCAAACTGAAACAAACTCAAACTTAACATTTATTTGACAAAAATACACTGCAACATAACATGTTAACATGCAGTAACAGTCTCAATTATAAAAAAATAAAAAATAAATATGCAAATCTCAGTGTATAATGTCGCTAAAAACTCCACCCAAAGGGTTAGCTGGAAGTGATCCCTTAAAGAGATAAGTTCGCCTTTGTACATTCCTTATCTGTAAATATTGTATGTGAATTTGTGTGTTTTGTACAATAAACAGTTTACATACATACATACCTTCTTGCTGACTTGTTTTTTATACCACGATGGTGGATAAAAAGCTTACGGCCCACAGAAGCCTGAAATACCAAAAGTATTGCATGCATGTTGCTGACCCTAAAAAACTAAGACAGCTGGTGTAATGACTAGCATAGAGGCATTCCATCTTAGTCCTCAGTGTTGGCAACGCATTTGCAGTCTTATGATTGCAGTCTTGTGAATGCGAATGTCTATGGGTCACAGTTTCCATTTACCATCAGGTGGTCAACTCGTTTTCCTTCTGTTTGCATAAAAAAAAACTTTTTCTTAATTTCAGAGGATAGTGATGACACTCTCCGAAAACGGAACATTATTAAAGCGCCTAACTTCACCAGTACAAGCAGCAGTCAGGAAGACATGGATTCCTTGCTGAAGTACCATCAGAACATGCAGGAAAAAGTGGCCGAGAACATGGTTCTACTCACCAAGAGTCTGAAGGAGCAATCACAGATAGCTAGCACCATCATCAAGGGTGATACTGAGGTTTGTATTTTGAATATGAAACAATGGAAATCATTCACAGATCTAAATGATAATGAAAAAAGTTGACAAACAAAACAGATTAAGGAGCTGACCTGACAAATGATATTAAATGGTCCGAGCATTCTGCTGGTTTTCTAGCTAAGGGAGTTATATTTATGTATAAGTAGGTCAAATTAAGAAAACTAAATAAAAGTGTAGCTTCAAGGAGTTGTTAAATTTCTAATATTAAGTAATATAAAAGTCTCATTAAATACAAAGATGATGAGTGTCATATAATTTGAGTAACACACTCACTACTTGTTTATTGTTGTTTCAATTATTTGTTTTTCTATGTGTCTTGTGTGTGTAGTGAATAAATGTATTTTTCTTTTAACACCCAATATTTTATTAATTTCAGGCTTTGAAGAAATCATCCGATTTGACCGAACGAAATGTGGATTCCTTGAAAGTTGAGTCTGATAGACTGCAAGAGCACAGTCGCAGTGCATGGAAATGCTGGTTGTGGATCATGCTTGCCATAGTTATGGTGATATTTATAAGTGAGTTAAGTTTCTCTTCTGTATTTAAGACAGTGGTACTGTTTATGTACTAAGTATGACATACAGTGCTATAACTCTAAGAAGGTGCTTTGGGAGACAAGTACAAACACGAAGTACATTCTAAGTAGACTGTACATTTCAATTTTTGTCCAGTAGGTACGATAAATCGTCAATAACTGAAGGAAAAATTGACATTTACTTACTAGCCATCAATTTTATATACTGATGCCGTTAGTAATAATACTTGACAGTACTCCGGGTAGTATTTCTGGATCTGGGTATTCTGGTTTAATCAAAGAAATATAAGCGTTTTTTGCTATGCACATCTTATTGCAAAGTAGCCAGTTACCAAGAGGTGGCCAGTAACAGGTGATTTCTTCTTTCTTTATGTGACTAATACTGTCAAGCCGGATCCACCTTTGACGCAAACACTGCAGGAATCAACTATACGTTAGAGTAAGACGGAAATACATCAACGTGCGCACTCTAACATATAGTTGCGTCTTGCAGTGTTTGCGGCAAACACAAAGCATGTGGATCCAGCATCAGATGAGAGTTGTCTAAAAACAAGTGATAATGCCTATTATTTTAGAGAAAGAAAGTAGTTGCATCCTTTGGTATCTATAAGCTGACAATTTAAATTAAATTGACATTATTTTGTTTCAGATATGGTGTTATTCATGAAGGTAATGAAGAAAAGAAAATTAGAACTTTAATATTATGTAAGTATAATATATATTTTAGTTGTAAGTGCAGTGTAAATTATTTTAAATTATTCAGAAAAATAATTATAATATAATTTTAATTATTATGTATTCATGAAAGATAGCTTGTATGTAAATAAAAATAAATAATTTTAATTCAACAACGGGTTTTCTCTGGGTCGGCTCACAACACCAGAAATGAAAGAAGTTTTTTTTTCATTTTATTCGATTATTTTATTTCTACTGAACTTGAGACTTATATAATTTAGAAAATGTGGTTACACCTAAATACCAAATCCAGGGTTGGTCCATTTGAGTTACAATAAATCTGAGACCAGGATTTTAGTAGAAGTTCATTAGGCATTGAGGCATTGGCTACTCTTCGGAATATCCAGCGGAACGAAGACATGTCTGCTAGGCACTACGATCATGTGATTGTTATTCGTTCCTTATTGTAATTTAAAGATGAAAGCTATTAATTACTGTATGTGTTAATGGTCAACACATTTCTTTAAGTACCTATTGCTTTTTAGTTGATTTTATAATGCCACCTAGCACTTAGCTTACCTGGACATTAACATTTTTATATTCAAGTGCGGAAGTTTTTTAACATATGTTATATAATTTGAGATTCATTTTGCAACTAACAGTATAGCACTATGCAGGTAAGAGGTTAATCCTGACACATTACACAACCATGACGTTTCTAAATATTTATAATGTTGACAGCAGTAAAACAATTGCTGTTATTACACGCAACGAGTAAGTTAAGCATTGTTTTTCTGCTCGCCATTATTAATATTCAGAAAATTTATGATTGTGCAAAGTGTCAAAGGTATCTTTATGTATGTAGGCCGCTTGAAACGGTAATCGGGAAAGCTATAAACAGTGAAGAGTCCTATAGTATGCCCCTTTGGGACACCTTCCATACGCCTAACCTAGGCATAGACTATAAATACCTTTTGTTATGTATGAAATATATCGAACTCTGTGCGCAATGACGTTGAACCTAGTTCAAACGTTAATATACATTTATATATTATATATACTACAAACATCTAGCAAATGGATATTTGTGGGTACAAACATAAATTACTTCAAATCCGATTGTAGTATAATGTTAAACAGAATAAAGTTGAATTTCTTTCGTTTTCAATACTCGATGCCATTGTGTGAAATGCAACTCTGTTTTATTTGTTAGTATAAACCTTATCGACATCCGAACAGTTCGTTGTATACGTGTCTTATATGGGTCCTTCTTTATGTCTTCAACGCAGCAAGGTATTATTGGGATTGAATCATAATTATCTTGTTCTAAAATCCCTTAGTTGAGAATTTTATGAATAGCATTTATTAAAGATGCGGCGTACCTATTTCTACACTAGATATATGGCAGGAACTTTTAAATAATAGTACCTACAATTATAAACTACAGGAATTAAGGGCGATTATATTTAGTTGCAATGCTAAGTAATACTGATAATATCCAACAATTCACCAAATTAATAAAATCAAATGCTCTGGACGAGACACATTTTTGTAACAACTGGCAAAGTTATAAATTGCAATTATAATAATATGTGGTCTGTTCGAAACACTTCGAGAAACACTGTATATCTATGTGTGTACTTATATTTATTAGAGCATTTAATTTAATTTGTTTTGCGTAATTCGCTCAACTTAGGTATATAATTGTTGGACAAACTTAACTAGAACGTTTTTCTCCACCGGAGCAGAATACAATCGTTTTCAAGTGCACGCAATTTCAAGAAGCGAATTTCATTCGCTCTTACACACTAAGCATTCAGGGTACATGTTTTAAGAAAGCTCTATATTCTCTACATAATTGTCGCCCTACTTCTTGTCGTAAACATCGGTTAGCTCGAACTTCCATATCTTATTGGGGCCTATTTCCGTCACGTAGAGATGAGAGCCGTTGCGTGTCACTGCCAGAGAGTGCGGGTTGGTGAAGCCCTGAAAAAGAATTGTGTAGGTATTACTAATGGGCATGCGTTTGATCACAGTCTTCTTAGTAGGCAAAGTAGAAAGGACGATTATTAAAATAGGTTCGATATTACTATTATAATGTCTAATAGGGTACAGTCTAAGCTAAAATAAGTAGACGTTTCGTTAAGACGGGCGGGGTTGTTGCAAACACGTAAGATCATTTAAAAGAAGTAACTTAATTCAGACGCTCGCGAATATTCACTACGCGCTTCTCCCATATTATTTATTTATCTATATAGGTGACATGATGTTTTCAGGACATCTTAAACATTACGTAGATTAATAGGTTAAGTTGACTAAATGCCTTTATAAATTTAAATAAATAAATAAACAAATATCAGGGGACAATGGCTCACCAATTGACCCAGTCCCAAAGTAAGCTCTAGGCTTCTAGGCTTTCTATGTAATGAAAATTCTGCATATTGATACGTTCGTTGAAAGGTGATACAATAAAATAATACGTACCTACCCTTTATACATACAGTTAATGATACATATAACACTCAGGAGCAAAAATACCGGGTCAGAGTGCGTTTTTCATACAAACGAGACTATTTCGAAGCCTTGGTTCCTCGCCGGGGGTTATTATTATTATTTTATATATTTATTTAATAAGTACAATTATAAAAACTAATAATTAAACATTGCCCCACAAAACTGGAGAAACAGTTTGACCGTGGGAACGGCAGTCTAAGGTAACACAATATAATATTATATTATTATGTAGGTTAACATAAAAACAGATTAAAACAAAACAGTATTATGCTGAACATAAAGATCAAATAAATTAAACATAACTCGTCGGGGTTGTTTTGAGTGAGTTTTAATGGTGGATACTGCGAGGTTCAATAGAGGAGGTCAAAAGTTCTTAAGATACCTAACTGATCGCACAACCAGTTAACACCACAGCGGGAGAGTTTGGGTCAGCACTTGGATTTCCTTACATTTTATTGCCATTTTAGATGTTTTTCTGAACATGCACTATTCCGGCGTTAACCGCAGATTTATTCAGTTGGGTATCCTAGGCACTCTGGAAGTCCTGTATCGATGCTCGGGGTATTCATCATCAGATTTCACTAAAAGCATTCCCTGGCGAGGAACTAAGGCTTCGAAATAGCCTCTTTAGTATGAAAAACGCTCTGACCCGTTATTTTTGCTCCTGAGTGTAGATCGTTTGCTACCAATCGCATGTTAGGTAGGTATGTTGGTGATTTATTTCCCGCATTCATGTTTCAAAAAATTGCCTGAAGAGTACCTTTCCTACCTAGACTTTAGTCAGTTATGATGACTTTCTAATGTAAAACACATTGTTTGAAGTATTTTCGGCCTGAGTTAAAGTCGGTGTAATCGTTAAGTGTGTCCAGGCGATTATTCCGTAAATATAACGGATATTATAAAACTTTAAACTGATATCGAAAGTACGTTACTCAATAAGTAAAATGACATTAATATTATTTTTTAAATAAAAGTAGTAATATTAACAATATTCAGTTTAATAATAATAATAATAAACGCTCCCAAACCCATATAGTGCGATACGTTCCTTGAGGCTGTAATTTCCCTGCCGTAACAGATAAAACTGTTTAAGATTCATTATTTACACGAATAAACTGTAATCAGTAAAACAATTCATGAATCATATGATAATGGTGAAATGACTAGGCCTTTTAAACTAAAGCCTCTCAAGTCTCTCAACGACCGGCGCATAAATGTAACACAATGTAATTTTAGTCATTGGGTAACGTACTTTCGATATCAGTTTAAAGTTTTCTGATATCCGTTATATTTGCGGAATAATCGCCAGGACACACTTAACGATTACACCCGGTATACGCATAAATGAGCGAACTATATCAGAGGCAACAAATTACTTACGGTGCTTGGCTCCCAGGTATCCAGAATGTTTCCATAAACAGCGTTTACAGTAAATCCTCTCACGGCAATATTTTGTGACGTCGGTCCGTTCACGGCGTAAAGCGTATCCCCATGCGACGCCACAGCGAACACCCTTCCCAAGGTGGGATCCTCGATTATGGTAGCCGGATCCAACATCTTAACGTAACTCTTCAGGCCTGCTTTAGGACACACAATCCTCATGTTCTCTCTATCAGCAACACACACGATGTCCAAGTGCTCCAAAAGAGTAACACTGTGAGGAAGATTCAACGTCAACGTGTCGGAGTACGTCGGGATTGCAAGCAGGAGAGTTCCAGCGGCGTTGAACTTGAGGATTTGATTGTTGCAATAGCCGTCGGCGACGAAGATCTCGCCAGTGGTTGCCACGGCGACGGATGTAGGCATGCAGAGAAGTACCCTGCGGCGGTATGGATATCCCGCTGTGAAGGCTTCTCCAATAGTCAAGGTTGGGTATTTGTGGTTCAGCGGCGTATACTGAAAAAATATATGATATCAAACTCGAAATATTTTAAGTAACTAAGTAAGTCGTGTTTTCGTTTGCGGATAATCACCTTAAACACTTGATGCTTTGCCACGTCGGTGACCCAGACGTTGTCGTGGTGGTCGACGGTAAGGCCATGAGGCATGTAAAAAGCATTTGCTCCCCAGCTGTGTAAGACAGAGCCTGAGTGTGGATCCAACACAAGAATTGTGTCTTCAACGATAGGGCCCTTGTCCAGATTTTGATACACATTTGATTCGTTGAAAGTGCTGAAAAAGGTGGGTTGGGTAAGACGTAGTTTATTCGTAGCTGCTTCGAGTAGCTTAACTAGTTCGATAAATTTATTGTTTCCAAGCGTCCCATATTTCCTACATCCCTTACCTTTCGTCCCATACTCTCTCGGCCCTGTGAAATATAATCGGTTGTCCCAAAGAATTGATAGAGACTGCGGTAATCTGTCCGACGTTCAAGGACTGCTGCGGCCAGTCCTTAACTTCTTGAGGCCTTAGAACTATATCGTCTTTGGGCTAAAATAAAAATAAATGTTAGGCTAGAACATGTAACTTTTCAAGGATTCTGAAAACCAGCTATTCACTCACCAGATGCAATTCTAAATTCTTCAATAAATCATCGTTAGACCCGTAACTGAAATAGTCGAAGTTTTCCCTCACTGTTTCTGGTTCACAATTTATTCCGCGTAACATAAACAGGAACAATAATATCGGCAACATTTTTGGGCAGATTGTTGTGATCTGATGTCTACGTTAGCAGTCCGCCCTGACTATTGATTCTTAAGCCCTGTCTGCACTGCGCATGCGTATTTCAGCTGCGGATTTTGTGCTTACGGTCACGAACAAACATCAATCATCCGTATCTCAAGGGCAAAAAATGTGTTTTTGACATGAAAAAGAAACTAATTTAGAAGGAAATATTTGTTTATTTGTCACATAACAGATATCTCCAACAATTTGGTCGAAAAACATTCATCACATTTTCAATGTGGAAATCAGACAAGCTAATTTCCGAAGCCAATTACGAAAATAGAAGGCATATTTTCTTCTGGGTCAGTCTCAAATTAGAGTCGTTGTGAGGCATCCGATACGCAGGGGTTGTGAAAAACAAAGACAAACTTAGTGTGATTGAGAGATTAGAATCTATCTAAGGGTTACTATTGCGGTCTAAACTCTGAGTTGGGCTGGTCCCAGATGTACCCCGTCTCGGTCATGGAGCAGACGGCGTTATAGTATCGCCCGGGGCTGCGGCAATATGACCAGGAGGGGCACTTGCATCGGAACAGCGTCTGGAACTCTTCCTTGCACACCTCATTCCACCAACATGTACGCTGCAACCATAACAGTGTTTCATAGGGAGCAACAGGTTGTAAAAATCGATGACTGTACAATTCCGTTTCTTATGTTAGATGATGTAATTATATCTTATTCTTTGCAAATATTAGCGTGGGATATTATTTCGGATTATATTGTAGTGGGCTTTTTCTGTTTTATACTTACGTAATATTTTAATTATGTGTTAAAAGATTAGGCGGGTCAATAACTTTGTCACTGTCTTAATAGTATTATGTATTTATGTTATTAGTTACCTTTTACGGTAGATATAACATACCTCCGTGACATATTCTTTGATGGACTGGTCCGAATAACTTCTTTTGCTCACAGAAGCCGTCTGCATCATCCCACTAATCAGCAGTATTCCTACGAACGTAACATATTCCGCCTGAAACGTGAAATACACACTCACCGTGAACACAAACACTCGCACACTTGCTCATACATTTGGTCTGTAGGATTTCGCGGGTTTTACCTTAATCATATCAGGGTTTTGGTCTTAAAATAGATTATGTTTGCGCGGTCGCGTAATATTTTCATCTCACGCCCCCTGACGGAGACTTTCCGCTTTGCGATGTAGCGCGCCGCTCCGCCCTGTGTCACCCCTTTAGACTGGGATACATTGGCGCTTTAATATTGTCGGCATTCTGGCCCAAAGTGCATTGCGTTTATAACGATTTAATGTACACGGAATACTTAGGTGCGTTTTGGTGGCATGTGCTCTGCAGGCGTTTAAGATTAATCAATTATTGGAATACACTGAAGAGTTTCAAAGCTTACATTGTTTTACAATATTCATCTGCTGACATAATTTTTAAGATATAGTGCCAGCCGGTGGTAAAGAAATATGCAAGCGATTAATGTGCTTGCTTATACAGTGTGTCCCAAAAATAGCACGTCACAGTGACACCGGAGATTCCCTAGCATAAGACCAACCAAATCAGCCTAAGATGACCTTGTAAAATCTGCACCGTTTTCAAGTTATGCCAATTTAAAGTTTTTTCTTATTTTTCATCTCTTTTGACATTGTAAGTGCCCGCATTTACTTAATTAGATTTAGAATTTGATTTTTTTGTTTTTATGGTCTCATGAATAGTTAATTAAGATAAAGAAACATTATTATGTTAATAACTAGTGTAACAGTTGAAAAAATACTGGAATAAACTTTAAGTTAAATTATCAGCAAAACAGTCATTGCGACTTTGAACACAAGCCGTGTTTTCTTTTACAAGAAACGAAACAAGCCAATAACTTTAAATACAGGTGCATGTTATGACGATTCAAAAATGGTTTGATACATGATGTTTTCGTAATTTTAAATTTAATATGTATCACCTTTCCGAATAAGGATCCCCGGAAACCAATGCTAATAATGTAAAAAAAAGTGTACGATATCTCATTTATTTGTGCTATTTTGAATATCATTGATTTTTGGTTGATCAAGGTTGAAAGATAATCAAAACAGGTTTAACTTTCATTCGTTTATTTACCATAAATGTTCAAATTGTTTCCCCCGACTCTACCTAATGCACAAATGACATCTTCTGTTAAATTACGGTTTAATTTCCTTGAACTGCATTCCGATATGTCTCGGACTACGTTGAAGAGACGTCGCCGTAGTTCTTCTTCGTTACTTATCGGTTTTGAATAAACTTTATCTTACATCCCCAATAAAGAAGGCCAATAGGCTTAGATCCTATTATTTGGGACCGGTGGAGTTGCCTTGATTAATGCCATGAATGAAAGATATTTAGTCGTGTAATCTGATTTTAAATTCACTTTTGTATTCAAATTAGCTATACTTCGGTATAAACCTAGGCACAAAAAGCCTTTTTTCGGACGCTTACCCGTGGTCCCACTACTTCGTCCCACTGCTCTTTTCGACGCAACCCTCGCGGCAGGGCTTCTAATCCAGGCCGATTTGACCTTCGGGCATTAATAGATACTTAACGAACCTAACCTACCTATTTTTGGTATCACAATTAAATTGGACGATAAAACCTGGGTGCAACTTTTTCTGCGGTGGGACAAACAAGTGGGTCCACGGGTAGGTAATAGTGTTATTTTTCAGATCAGGTATTTGAGACTCATTTAAGAGAACACTATTGGTATTGGAGAATGGATCACTGTGTTTTAAAATGCCATTTAGTTTTGTAAATAACAGTTTATTATACTCTTATTATAATGACTTAATCGTAGATTTACAAAAATAACTAGCTAAGTAGGACTTCAATGAGCTTAACTAAAATGCATCCGTGCATCATAAAAATGATATAAACATAACAAACATAATGTAACTACTAACTTACGTCTAGTTTTCGTATATTGACTTGATTTACCGAGTCTTTTATTGACAGTCGTCAACGTCGAGGTTATATGGAAGACACAACTGTAACGTGATGTTATATAAAATTATGGCGATCACTATTCCCTTGGTCAATGTTGAATAAAGATCGATTGTTGGTTACATAAAATCAAGTAAGAAACAGACATTGTATCCGCCTGTTAGATTAGATTACTCTTGTATAAAAGAAAAGGTGAGCTAAAATTTAACCGCCAGCTAACTTTATCAGAAGTGTAATATCAGCCCGCAATAAAGTCAACCGATGGAACTCAAAAGATTTCCTTAGAGATAGATTATGCATTGCTAAAATCAGTTACTCTAGTAAAAAAAATACATTAAATATTTTAACAGAAAATCACTTGTAACAAACCTTCTACAAATAAATGCATCATCGTATTGCGGAATGGCACTTATAAAGAATAAATAATTTAGACTAAATACAATCAACTTTGGTCGGAAACTAAACTAATTTTGGGATCATAAAGGCTCACTTGAAATATACGTCGCTAACGATCAGTAAAAGCTGACACATTCTTCCAATCTTGACAACATTTTTAGTACCTAGTTATGAAACACATGTTATCACCACTACAGAAGAGTGAACTGTGAAACATGATCCGGGGAAGAAAGGGACGACAACAGATATGATGATACTTGATAGGAATGTCGAAAAAGAAAATGTACCTACTGCCTCAAGTCCAAATACGAGTAAGTGGGTTATAATAAAAAACAAGCGTGAGGGATCTTGGTTTTTTTGTCGATGCTCATATCCTTAATGACACACCTATTATCTTTCAATTTCATAACGCTTGATTATGACAGTGTTTAAAGTTTAAAAAACGTTAAAGATAAAGATAAAAGAAATTTATTCAGTAAGTAGCGCTCGGGCACTTTTACACGTCAAGATACTACCAGCGCTTCCCAAGAGGAGACCACTGCTGAGAAGAAACGCCGCAAGAAACTCGTTAGATAATTTGCATAAATAATATTGGTAAAGATTTGGTAGAAGGTTTCAGCATACTGCCCGCTAGCGCTGCTGGCCACTACAAACTCCATTTATGTGTCAACAGTGCGTCTCTTTTATACTTTTATTACTGATTAGAGCCAAAAAGAGACACACTGAGCCACTAACATGTATTTTTTAAATGTATTGCGTGGTAGCAAATTCCAGTAGCCTTCATTTACTGGCACTAATATGTGCATATTTAATTATACTACATCGCACGTACTCCGTCTATATCTATATTGTTGTCTATATTATCGTGTTCTTGCCTTCTGTGCAAATCTTCCGCACCTTTCCTGAAACAATATTAATTATAATGGTTAATATAATGTTTCTAGCACAGGATGTCGTACTCGGGAACACATATGATTTTAGCATCCCTGGCATGTCTAAGGCACTTGTCCCACCACCGCCGGCGAGAAATCGATTAGCTATCTACTATTTGCTCGCTCAGTAAACGAACAAAATATATACCGAGATCCCATGTAAATAAAAGTGATGCATATATTAATTTAGCACTCGTCTCCCAACTTGCCCGCGTTCTGAGCATATATTCTTGTCCTTCACTCACAACCGATCATTGCGAAACTCACGAGTATTTGTTGGGTGACGGTTGGAAGATGCTTCGTGGACAGAGCCGGTAGTAGGGCCAACATTCGCCTCCTGACTCGCCCGCGCGTTGAGCTTCCACGTACTCGTTGAGGAGAGTCGCGTACGGAGACTTGCTGGGCCTGGAATATATTTTAATTTTTTTACATAAAATTAATAAGTAAATATCAGGGAACAATCTACTAGCCAACTTACAGTTAAGTTGTCAGGATTGACTTATTAACTATCTGGCTACTAGTGTGAACTCTAAGGCCCGTATTAATAAACTGATCTCAACTCTAATGCTCGTCTCGAGATGCGTCAAAAATGACAGTGTTCTATGGTTTTGCGTTTACTTTGACGTATCTTGTGACGGGCCTCACAGTCAAGATGAGTTTATTAATACGGCCCTAAATATCTCATTGATCGCTTAGGTCCTAAAGCCTTTTTGGCAATTAAGGCAAAATATATGTAGGTACGTATAGTCGATCGAGAATCGATACGTACATTTAAAGCCCCGAGCTCAAAGGCACCCTGTATATTACGTTAAATTTAAAGCAAGGGAATTTCATTGTGCAAAGTAAGTGCTAAAAGCAACGAAATGCTTGTTTTGTTCTTAGCAAGAAGAATAATGGAAACTTACGTAAAGAACAGCTTCATAACCTCGCCAAGGAATCCGAAGTTGGTAAGAGGGTGCGCATGTATCTCGCAGATGGCTCGGAGGAGGCACTCGTGGCCCTCCATGCCGAAGTTGGCGAACAGGTCCTCCGCCACGCCGTACAGCAGGGCTCTAAGCAAAGAGTACATACATACATACATACCGTCACGCCTTCATTCCCAGAGTGGGGTAGGCAGAGCTACAGAATTACCAACAACTCTGTTGTTAATGTTAATTCTGTAACTACATTTTGCATAATAAGGCTAACATGTAGCAACCTGTCGCTAAACATGGTAATCCATGTTTAGCGACAGGTTGCTGGGCTTACTGGGCTCTAAGCAAAGAGTAATCTCAATAACAGTGACACAATACCTGCGCCTCTATTCTAGGCAGTAAAAGCAATATCGTATTTGACCTGTTACGGAATCGTTTTTCACTCGGCCGCCATTACTGCCAAGAAAATAAGAGTTATCAAAAAGTTAACAATATGATAACAGATCAAACACGATATGTTTTTTACCGCGTTGAATAAAGGCCTCCTAGGTAAAACCATATTGCCTTTGACTTGTTACGGAATTGTTTTTCACTCGGCCGCTATTACTGCCAAGTAAATAAGAGCTACATAACGTTATAATGTTGACAACACGATAAGCAAAAACGAATATGGTTAGTTTTAAGTACCGTGTAGAATAGTGGCCCTCTTCATTTAAGTATACCTATTGCCCAGTTACGATTACTATTAGGGCCAAATGTAGGTATAGGTACCTAATCTATACCTAATTTTAAGATTGTTCCGTAACAGACAATGCAACCTTAATACCTTTAGAAACGTGAGGTAACTACTAAATACGAACGTGATGAAAATTGACGATTAATACGTGGTAAGTAATACGCACTTGACTTACACTTCATTCTTTTTCTTTTCAAATAAGGAAATAATAATAATTACACCGCGACCGTGTTTTTTTAACAATAATCGAAGGATAAAATTACGTCTATCCATTGATTCCACAAGTCTCCAAGAATAATACTGCATAAGAACCTGTTTTCGAATCGCACAAATATTTCAAACAAGTGCTCATCGGAAACAGTGCCGACGCCAACTCCCCTTCGTGCGAGGAATTCCTGATGAAGACTTTATTAGTCTGAAGGTGAAAGTAATGGCCAATAACTAAAGCCACCGACTGAGTCCGCGTGAGGCCAATCAGTGGAATACGTGACCCAGCCAACTGGACATCTGGTATGCATAACTGCGGAGTTTGTTTTAGTTATAACCCCTATCTGTATAATGTATTAATGTTTAGAGTAACAATTTATTTAAATTAAAGAATGAAGAGATGTATTTCAGACGTGGCTTTATTTGCCATTGAACATAATTATATCTTGTTCCATCCACATCATTAAAAATTGGAATTTTGGTAGGTACTACTTGTTCAGGCAGCAAAACAATTAGGTAGTCACCTATTTTTTTTTAACATACAGGACAGTTTATAAAAGTTGTCTTGAAGGCTTTCTGAATTTAAAGTCAGGGGCAGCAGAGTGGCATACCTATTTGTTTTGGTTGACGTAGCGCCACGAGCACTTATTACGATACCTTTCCACTAAGGCGAAGAAAAACGGAGCTGTGCTAATTTTAACCAATAGAATCTAAACTATAGTGCGCAAGGCGCGCTCGACGTGACCGCATGCGCCTTCTATTGGTTATGTTGACGCATCTCCACTCCGCTCCGCTGGTCTCCACATCAGTGGAAACAGCATTCGTATCTGCTAGTAAACAGATGAAGTTACAATCTAACCTCTCTCCTCCATGCAGTCGGTCGAGCACCGCCGACTCAACCTCCGGCGGTACAGGCTGTTCCGCCTCTCGCTTCCCTCGTCGTCTCTCCAGGTACTGCCCCACGTACTGCGCCATCACAGACGCGGCAGCACTGCCCATAGAACGCGCGAACAGCGGAGGCAACGTCCCGTACGGATTCTCGTTGTCAGTGAGACCAAGCTTGTCGAAATCAACTGCGATAAGAAGAAAAGTTGTTCATTTGGTTCAAACTGTTATCGTAGCTTTATTCTGGCTCGTATAATTTGGCTTTTATATTATTACTATTTTGAATTGAGACCCTGAGTCAATCAAAACATTCTTATAGGTACTCGTAATAGGATTGATCCTATAAAGGTTTGTGTTTGAATAAAAGTAAACAAAACAATGGTACGAGTAGAACCGGAATAAAGCTACCGTTTACTAATTAAAATACACTTTCACCAACTATCCACATCCTTCCTTTAATCTATGTCTAATACTAATTTATTTACTACATGACTAACTATTGACTAAGTACCTACGACTAAGTTACCTGTGATAGAAATATCATAAATGTCCTGAAATGTTCTCACTCGTCAATTTGAGATATTATAAAAAAAAAACCCGGTAATACAGGATTGTGGAATAGCTTTAGTAAGTAGGTACTTAAAGTAAAACAAACAAATTTCTTATAATACCTTACCTAAGTGTCTATAACGAGGATGATAAAATAATTTGTAATCGGCTAGTCAAGAGCTAATTTAATTTACCAGCCTAAAGTTCGTGTATTAAGTTAACGCAATAAAAGCTAAGTTGCCCGAAGTTTAGAACAATATACTTTGTGCAAGCTTCTATTTACGCGCGACTTCGCCCGCGTAGAATTAGTTATTCGTGGCCATCACATTTTGCGGGGGATTTCCATTATCGCCATTCCATCGGGAACTTTTGAATTGAAGTAATGTGTTAATCCAGCTAGGATGTAAGGTAACTCCATTTAAAATTTCATCCAAATCCTTCCTCCGTTGCAGCGTAAAGGAGTAACAAACTAACTCACGCACAAACCTTCGTATTAATGATAAGACCTATTAAACTATACCACTATGATTGCTATGAAAGCGGGTACCAAGGAGACCGATATCGTTTGTACGTTAGTAGAGATTTTATACGGCTAATTCTGCAATCGATTTAGTAAGTAAACAAAATACAAACTTTCAACAGTGACGACATAAATAAATATAAAATATCAAAACTTGGGACAAAATGTAAGTTTGCTCTCACTTTCCTACGAGGGATCAAACCCGGGACAGCTCGCGTCATACGCAGGAAGTAACTAAATTATTTAAATTCGTCGTTCTCAATAAAGTTCCCAATTTAAAATACCAGAACGATCTAAAGAACATATTTTAGCTTAATATAAATTAATGTTCTATTTTTGCGGCAACAAAACTACAGAAGCGTTAACTTGCTTAAACTAAGCTACTTGCTTTGCTAAATCTACGACTATCGTCTACTTCTGCTCTACTTATAAACCTTTAAATACTGACTCATAAATTCCAGATTGTACTCTATTGTACCTGTAAACGATTAGAATAACAAAAATGATATAGGGATAACCAATAATTTAACTAAAAATACCCCGATTCTGTTAAATTCTACGATCACCACCACGATCTTCTACAGAGAACTTGTCTATTAAGTAATGATTGCTCGGTACTGACTCTTGAATTCCAGTTTGTATGATACTGTAGAACCTGTAATCCGTTTGTAGGAGTCAATAAAGCACTTAGTTGATTACAAAGTAAATTTAATTAAAATGCTCATCATCAAAGGGTCTTCTGACAGGTACACACATAAGGTACAGTCGAGTTCAAAAATATGTGTACACTTAAGAACGTTGTCTATTTGAGGTCATGTTTAAACTGCCATATATGAATTGTCAGAGTGATTAAAGTGACAAGGTACTAAAGTGTATACATATTTATGAACTCGACTTTACTAAGAGGTGCTAACTGCCAACCTATCCTATTGTTAAATGTACGTGATACTGATAACAAAATCAATTATTCAAAAGCTTGCTTTGATGATCGGGTTCGAGCTGAAAATGTTCAATGTACGAAATAATTAAATAGCCACTAAGTTATCATATTATAAGTTTTTCAGAAATCGTCTCACTGTTGCGTTCTTCAATTGTTATAGATGTCTATGCCATGTTTTGGGCGCTAGCAGAATGATCATGAAACTGCTAACTACGTCTTGAAATTCGTGACCATTCCTTCTTACGATTTTCGGGACAGAGTAACATTTATAAAAACAGCTTACTGGTAAAAGGGAAGCTAATAGACACGTTCGAAAGGAATCCTTTTGGAGGATGCCTCACAAACGGCATCGAGAGTGAGGGTGATATCGTCATTGTTGTCCCAGGCGGAAGCGCCAGCCGTCCGTCATTTGTTATCCATAGGATCCTCTTCTGCCTTGAGTGGGGAACGTCCTCCTTGGCTGCAGGACCTTGGCTGTCTGGAGACGCCATCGGCAGCAGAGCAGCCAGGGCTATGCTCAGTATGACGCGAGGTATCGTGTCCATTGCTAAACTGAAATGAATAAGGAAGAGATTCTCCGTAAGTCCTCTATACTAATACATATTATGACGAGCAAGTGCGAATTTTGTTAGTTTGTATCTATCCGGTTATTTCCGGAATCACAAGACCTATATGAAAAAATATTTCACGATTTGGAAGGTATGTTATTCCGAATTTATATAGGATATTTTTAATTGTTTAAATTAGTTTCATGGTTATCCGACTAGTATTATGAAGTGAAATTTTGGATGTTTGTTTGCATATTTGTGTTTGAAGCACTCCTAAACATCTGCACGAATTTGGATAAAATTAGATAGATAACCTTAACCTGGTGGTTTTTTCACCCGGATCTGATAGGTTTCAAGGGAAAAGTGATAAAAAAACACTTATCACAAATGATCCTCATGAATCCTATAAAGTTAACGGTTTAAAAATAGTAAACTGTTCAAAAAGGGACTAAAACAAGCCATAATGACACGAGATGTTTAGCCACCCAAGAGGAGCGTGGGTGGCTATAGCCCGAGTGTCATTATGGCTGTTTAGTCTCGCGTTAAACAAAACTTTTCACTTTGAATGAAAGGAAAAAAAACAACGTTCTAACCAAAATTACAATGTTGATTACCTATAAAAAAGTTCCTTACTTGTTCCGCGGTTTTTTTTTGTTGTAAAATGATGCTTTAAATCCTTGCATACCTATTTAGCCAACAGGTTCAAACTTGAAAACTATTTGAACACTAATTGGAACATGCATAATAAAATGAATTCATCCATTATATAATAGAATAGATTCATATTCCTAATTATTAATCGTGTTTCACGAAATTAAGTGATTTATTTTTATTTTTGTTCATTTTTTCTTTTGAGGTGGTTTTCACGCCCTAAAAATTGTCTATAAACAATCACTGAAAATGGCGATAATCCTCCATTCACAAGCGCCATAATTGGCTTGGCTGTTTAGGGGATTCCAAACTAAATTAACAAATAAAACCTTTAATCCCTAGGGATTAAGTAACATTTTAAGAGCATGAGAAATGAAAAAAGAAAATAACCTTTACACTTCTCGGGTAATCAGAAACTCCCAATTATACGGTCTGTGCTCCTGACATTGACACCGTCATAATATACATTTTGTCAAAGGCTACGAAAAGGATATAAAATAATTTTATATTCTTGCCCATTATAGATATTGGCTAAATTGCCTCTCCAGACATTTGACATTAATCAACATTAAAAGAAATATATAATAATAATTATTTACATTTCACCTAAAGGGCAAAATGGAAATCGCGAAATGCAGTCACATACGCATAAGAGACGGAAACAATTACAATATGGACGTCGAACGGGTGATCAAAGATTTTGAAGCGCGGAATAATTTCGATATTCGATCTTTACCGGAATGGGAGGGACTTGTGAATCGGTTGCATCTAGCAGTAACTGATGCAAAACGAATAATCCATGTCTCCAAACAACGTAAAACCTTGATTATAGATAAATTATTCCGTGAATTCTGTAGGCCTTCTCCGTTTCAACTTACAGAAAGGTTAGTGCGTACGAGAAAAAAATGGGAGACAATGAAGAACAATTCGAAAATAAATAAAAAGCCTTACATCAGTGAAGTTGAGTCAGATAGTCTGAGTACGTTATTCGAATCATGTACAGAGGGTTTATCGAACGAAGATGAAACTAATAGTATTGGCCACCAGAATACAGAAGATGACACGGTGTCTGCAGCAATAGGTTTATCACCAACATCAATAGCATCGACTCACTTGCCTACCCACATGTGTGTAAACAAACATAACGGTTTGTCCCCTATTGGTACTGAAATAAGTTCATTACATAGGACCATCACAACCCAAAATAATGAAACTAAGCATAATAGTAAACAAGAAGAATGGTTATTATTGCATCAAAGTGCAAAAGTTATTAGTCAACCCAGTAAGATCTTTATTAAAAATACTTCTCTTGATGAACAAATATTGCGATTCTCACTACTTAATTGTACAACAGAATATTTGAATCTCAGATACATGACAGTAACAAACAAAGATCCTTTTCACAGAGCTAAAGTTCGTCCATTCAAACCTTTAAAATTATATCCTGGTTTAGCAGTGAATTTCGAGTTCATTTTTAGATTGAGACAGAATGAGGAAGATTTTACATCACAATTATATTTTAGAGTTGGAAAAAAAGTTTCGTCTGAAGCTCCTTTAGAAGCTTTCTGCATACCCTTAATCAGTACCTTTACTTTTAAACCAGAAATAAGTGTGCCTGACATCGTTAATATACCTCCACGGTACTTATGGCATATAAATGCTAAATGTGGTTTTCCAATCGGAACAGTTGCTATCGCTGTAGATGAAGGCTCATACGATTTGTACGTCAAGAAATTGCCTGTAAATTTAGCTGTAGAGTCAGGATTAAATTTAGCCTCTTTAGATCCCATGAGTCCCACCACAGAAAGAGAAGAAGATGAAGAACTTATAGATCAGACCAAAAGCCTCATTGCTTCACAGTATTATGAAGAGGATCTTTCTCTTTCGATCAAATCTGAAGATATATTAATTATGACGTTTATAGATGAATGTATTGAAATGGCTTTGGATATCTTTGTATTCGAAAAAACGTTTTTACATTTAAAACCACTCTCAAAGCACACAATAAGAGTAAGACAAACCAAAGCCGCACATATAGGATTACATCAAGACGTATTTGAATTGAAGTTCACCAACCCACAAACTGGAAATATTCGTCTTAGCAAAAATGTTAAAGTCTTTGGAGAAGTGTTACCTAATCCCGTACAAGTGCAACCGATTCTTCTCCACATAAAATCGCCAGAGACGCTAGGGTATTGCGAAGATCATTTCACGATCACAAACAAACATAAAATATTTTCTGTAAACGTTAAAATTAAACTGACGTCAAAAATGAAACAATTGATTCATATAGATCCTCTGGAAGCAATGTTGATGGCTCATGCAAGATGTAAATTTTCAGTGAGATTGTGTTCAAAAGATTTGTCTGCAGAAGCTAAAAGTGACGATTTAGTACATTTTACTATTAAAATTGTTTTGGATGGACATGAATCAGTGTACAGGAATGTTCCGCCAATATTTTATGAAATAATTGCGCCGTGCTCATCTGAATTCAAGAAGACGTATGACAAAAAGTTTTTCGATGATACGGAAGAATCTATATTAATATCATCAGACATCATCTTGGAAAAAACACATGAAAATTCCCTATCTATTATTACCTAAGCGTAAAAGTCAAAATTATAATAGGTTTATTTTTTAACCAACTAAATAACCAAATGGTAGCCATTATAATCGTGCAGAGATACTCATACTTACCTACTCGTATTAAATAAGTTGACTCGTTATTCGAAAATGTAATTTATACTTCCTGGTTATTCCACATCTAGTTTTGATATCGTAAACAATAGGATTACAGATGTTATAACTGCTCTTATTTACCTGATAGTAGGCACAACAAAAATATCAATGCTATAATTAGGTACGATATCGAAGCAAGATGGGCTAAAGCAGAATTGGAATAAAGCCCCAGACCTGACCTGTTATTACGATTGATGTTCGAATGTTATGTCAAATAAGAAAGCGAAGTTATGGCAGCCATCACCGCCCGATTCGCGCGACAATAGCCTGTAAACCAGGACTATCTCTGATGGAGGATATTGTGCTGTAACTCGATTGCCTTTAGTGCATTAATATTAAGTTTGAACGACTCGACAACTTGACCAGGTCGATGACCTTATCGTTCAGTTATTAAATGTGTCCGGATGATAGGTCTACTTAGTTCTATTTTCGGATTAAGGCAGTCTTAGGCCTCTGTTAATAAACTAATTTCGACTCTAATGCTGGTGTTAACGTCAAACCATACAAAACTAAGAGAGTTTAAGAGTATGCAGTCGAAGTAGTCTGTACGTAGGTTTTTATTACCACTTAAACATACTAACGCATGTTTAACTTTTTTTTTGCTGTATATTCTAGTTATGTATAATATGTAAGCATAAGAATGGGCTTAGAGCGCTAGATCTCACTTTGTTGTGATGTTTAACATTTGTAATTTTATTATTATTGATCTATATTGTATTATTTCACAACCGATCCGTAGTCACACCAATTTGCCACACTGGTGTGACTATGGTTCATTTTATTTACCCGTAGTCACACCAAGACCGAACTTGCGTCTGTTTCTCTTTCAAAATCAAACTCAACAGAGTCAACGGAGCTCCGCTTACGCGGAGCTCCTATTTCTGGGTTGTTCTGGCCCTCCGGGCCTGATATAAAAACGAACCTAACCTAAACCTTCCTCCTATTTATGTGTTCGTGTGACTACGTCAGTGTGGCCAATTGGTGTGACTACGGATCGGTTGGTTATTATTTTAATTATGTCCAGAATAGTTCTATTATTGTTATTTTTTTTTATTGTTTTTGTCATCTTACTATCTCTGACGGGTCCACCTGAAAATCAGCGTTGCGTACGCAAACACACTCTAAGCTGGCACTCCGTTTAGGCAATTTCATCTTTATTTTAATTATGTAGTTATAAATAAGATACTTTTGTTTTTGGTTGTTTAAATGCATGTGTTTTTTGTTTTAATTTAATAGTCTAATAAATGTATATAGCTGTCTATCTTTATTCAGACCATGATAAATTGATTTTGGCGTGTCTTCAATGTAAAGAGAAATCGCGACCCGCCCTCGTTGCGCTTGGTTTTATGTGAGTTTACTGTACAATCCGTACTTAGATGTAAAAAACTACGATTCAGAATTTATTATAATAAAAACTGGGTAAGGCACTGGGCCCAAGATAATCGCTATACATTTATAGTTCATTGCTGAGCTATAAATAAGCTGAAGCTCAGCGATGAACTATAAATGTATATCTCTCTCTTTTATTTACACAGGAGCGATTATCTTTTGTTCGTTTCTTGGGCGAGAAAATCGCCGATAGTTCATCGCTTGCTCGCTCGCGGTGGGACCAGTGCCTTCGAGCGTGTTCTGACAGTTATAGCAGTGTTGTTATGAACAAGTCAAGCCATAGGGGTTTAGTCCACTTTCACAACTAAGATTTCATAACTGGTTATGAATAAGGATTTTTTTTCACTGTTTCATAACCAGTTATGAAACAAGACTTTTTTTTCCATTTTCATAACCAGAAACTAGGTAGGTTTAGGTTATGTTAGTTTCCTCTATTCGCAGTAGTTCGGTTGTTAGTCCGGTTGACCGAACTAGTGCTACTTTTTAGTAGCAGTAGTCCGGTTGGGACATAGCACCGGACTATCGCTACTGCTTTAGAAGCAGTAGTTCGGTTAGTAACGTAATTAAAAAAAACGAAAGAAATTATTGTACATACCTACTTTCCTTATAATTATTTTAAAATGAAACATGTAAAGAGAGCCACTTTGTATAAAAATATCTCAGTAGAAATATCGCCACAAGTTAACTGTAGTTGGGTTTCTCTAATAAAACCATCTCTTTCAGTACATTTCTTACTTCTTTTCTTTAGCGTCTTCTTTCCGAATCTCCTGTATTGATCGACTTTTAAATTTGCAAGAGTATTGTCATCCTGCAGTACGTGCAAAATTTGTATCATGGTTGGGTTTTTTTTAATCAGCCCATTCATTTTGAAATTCCAACCTTCCACAATATTATTCGTCCGATGACGATTAGCAAAAACTGACCATATATGAATAAAGTCCGGCCTCATCCAAAAATTTTCAAAATATGGCTGGAATTTATTTAGATTTTCGTCATCAGAGGATATTTCATTCCGTATATATTGCCAACCCGCATTTATTTCTTGCTCAGGCAGCAAAGCTAACACAGAACATAAATTAACTATATATTTATGTTTTTTCTTTCGTTTTTTTTAATTACGTTACTAACCGAACTACTGCTTCTAAAGCAGTAGCGATAGTCCGGTGCTTTGTCCCAACCGGACTACTGCTACTAAAAAGTAGCACTAGTTCGCTCAACCGGACTAACAACCGAACTACTGCGAATAGAGGGTTAGTTTTGCAGCAGGCCCGGAGGGCCAAACCACCCAGAAATAGGAGCTCCGCGTCAGCGGAGCTCCGTCGACACTGTCCAATTGATATGAAATAAGAGTCGTATAAGAGTGGTACCTAGTTTCTGGTTATGAAAATGGAAAAAAAGTCTTGTTTCATAACTGGTTATGAAACAGTGAAAAAAAATCCTTATTCATAACCAGTTATGAAACCTTGGTTATGAACGTGGAAAAAGGGGCCATAGGCAGGGCTCCGTCGAAAGGCACTGGTGTGACGACGAGTCTGCACCCAAAAACAGGGGTTGACTCGTGGTCACACCAGTTTGTCACACCACTGCTATTCGCTTTAGTCGGTTATTCGTCAGAAATCATTTTTAATCCGCAAAAGTAGGTAGGTAAAGCCGGGTCCAGATTAGTGACAAATCGCCGAACCGAACACCGTGGCCGTGACAGAGCCGGGAGTTTGTACCGATAGTGTGGACGCAATTTGTTACACGATCAGTTATCCGTTCAATTCTCAGAACAAAATATCCGTACACCCAAACATTGTACGTACTGCCACAATGTGGTTGTGATACAATGTGGACGATGTTTTGGTTTTGTTACGGTCAAATGACACGGGGCACGGGCCGATCCATCCAAAGTGGGTCTTTTTCAAAGGATGTTCGGTACTGTCTCGGTGTGTGGGAGAGGTCCACACTGCGATTTTTGTCACGCGTACAAGCACGCGTGTCATCACGCTCGTACATACAAGGGATTGATGGATCGGGCGAATGCACGTCTTGACAAGGCAACACCCGCTCCCCCGCCCCTCGCACGTGTCCGAGAAATCACTGCAACAATATATTGAAGGTATACTCGAAACTGGAATTCAAGACCAAAAAAATTACGACAATGTTGCCACTGCAATAAAATGTTCGTACAATAGTATATCCCTTTTTTCTAAAAATACACGCTGAGATAATTTATTTATTGGTAATTTTAATTCCATAATTTAAAGAAGTAATTTTATTTACTTATTTTTACATAAATACAAGAGGCCTTATTAAAAACTTAATCATCCGCAATTTTTGGTTGCAAAGCTGGTATTGTGCTTGTATCACTTCAGGTGTTAATAACATTTGGTACAAGAATTTCCCATTGAGTTGGTATGGGCTCAGGTAAAGGGGCATGTAACCGGAAAAAATAAAACTTTTAAAATCTCCTTTTTTTCGCCGCCCTATTTTTTTTTAAAGCACAAAGTAATACAAATGATGCACTTGCAAGAGCAATATTTAAATACATTTCGGCTAATTCTTCTGGAGACGACATGACTGCGTTGGTTGAAGTTTCAAAATGGCATCCATAGGTTGTAGAGGACCATCGTAACATTTGTACGCGTAACAAATGCCGTCCACACTATCGTTAGACATCGGGCTTTGTCACGGTCACGGAGCTACCACCAGCGTCCGATCCGATGCAAACTTCCACCCGTCCACACTATACGTAACAAGTCCGCGGCGACGTCACAGTGTTCCGTTCGGCGAATTGTCACAAATCTGGACCCGGCTTTAGGTTCGTTAGGTATCTTAAGATGCCCGAAGGGCAAATCGCTCAGAAATAGGAGCCCTGCCATAGGCAGGGCTCTGTCGAAAGGCACTGGTGTGACAACCTGGTGTGACAACGAGTCTGCACCCAAATTAACCGCTCGTTCCCTTAAAACCATAATTGCAAAATATCTAATTGCCGATTTACCCGTTTTCTGAAATATGAAATACCCAAAATACCAGACTTTCTTTTTACCGTGTTTCTTTTTATATCGGATTTCCAAATCAACGTGTTTTCAAAACATCATGTTCTCTTTAAAACCGAATTCCCATAATACCAGATTTTGATAACACTAGGCCGGCAAAACACAATTTACTTGAATCACCCAGTTTCTTAAGCTACCAGATACTCCAAATATCAGATTGCCAGTTTACTTAATTCCCAACACACCAGATGCTGATCATACTTGATTTCCGAATGCCTAAATTCCTAAAACACCGGATTTTTACTTTGGTAGATTACATAAGTACGGTTAGACAACAAAACCAACTGTAAATATCAAATTTTTATTGTCAACTATTTACAACTGAACTTTATCATTAGCAAATGGCAAATACAGTCTATAAATAAAAAAAATCATCATCATCATGGTGGCCTTTTGGTGATCCAATCTTGGATGTAGGCCTCTTCCCTCCAAAATTTTGGTGAATTCAAAATATTTATATAGGTATAGGTAGGTACACATTTTTTTATCGGCTTCAAAAAAAGGAGGTGGTTCGCAATTCCCCGGAATCTTTTTTTTTACGTATGGTACCTAATTAAGGTAAATGCACCTATCATACGTCAGAAGGAGGGTTATGTTTTTCGAGCGTATGTATGTATGTATGTATGTATGTCTATTTCTGAGCACGCTCTGCAGCCTAAACGGCTTGACGGATTTTAACATAGAGGTGTCATTCGATTCGTCTTAGTTGGCGAAGTGACATAGGGTACATAATATTTCAAAAGGCGTCCTCGAAAAAATAATGGACGGGCATTTTTTTTAATTATTATTATGACAATATGCGTATCAAATGAAAGCTATGAACAACTCATCCCCAAAAGAAGAGAAAAGAAGTGACAAAGTTGGTATTTAACGCAAACGAAGTCCTGAAGCACCTGACCGTACTTGTTTGATATTTGATATTCTGGGGATCTGGTGTTCTTAGATCTGGTATATCGAAAATATGGTTTATCTGAAATCTGCTCATTGAAAAATCTAGTATTACATGATCATGCTAAGGCGAGATAAAGTTCTTTCGAGAAAATTGTGTTTTCCGAATCAGGTTTGTAAAGTATTTCAGTGTTTTGAAATTCTTGTGATTTCGAAATTTGATATTTTCGGTATAAGGTTTTATAGGGAACATCGTGTATTGAGAACATGGTATTTTATAAAACTGATATAAAAAGGAACATAATATATAAAAATACTGGTATTGAGGGAATCTAATATTTTGGTAAGCATGTATATCGGCAATAAGATATTTTGCAATTATGGTTTTCAGGGAACGAGCGAAATTAACCGCTCGTTCCCTTAAAACCATAATTGCAAAATATCTAATTGCCGATTTACCCGTTTTCTGAAATATGAAATACCCAAAATACCAGACTTTCTTTTTACCGTGTTTCTTTTTATATCGGATTTCCAAATCAACGTGTTTTCAAAACATCATGTTCTCTTTAAAACCGAATTCCCATAATACCAGATTTTGATAACACTAGGCCGGCAAAACACAATGTACTTGAATCACCCAGTTTCTTAAGCTACCAGATACTCCAAATATCAGATTGCCAGTTTACTTAATTCCCAACACACCAGATGCTGATCATACTTGATTTCCGAATGCCTAAATTCCTAAAACACCGGATTTTTACTTTGGTAGATTACATAAGTACGGTTAGACAACAAAACCAACTGTAAATATCAAATTTTTATTGTCAACTATTTACAACTGAACTTTATCATTAGCAAATGGCAAATACAGTCTATAAATAAAAAAAATCATCATCATCATGGTGGCCTTTTGGTGATCCAATCTTGGATGTAGGCCTTGACGGAAGAATTCGAAAATGATGATTTTGTTTTATTTGTATCATGACAAAAAGTCATATTGTATTAAAATTAGAAAAGGATAATTATAAGCCCAAGGGTAATACTAATATTATTACAGTGAGGTTTATTTTTATACTAATGATTATTATTTACATAACTTTTTGCGGTAACTTTGGAAAGTTTTGCAATTTTATAACAGAACAGAGCCGTATATCTTGATCGCGTGTCATCGTTAATACCCGAAGCATCCTTCTAAAATCTGAAGGTTTTTTAAGGGCTCACGGACTGTAATTATCTATTACATTTTAAGTTAAGTTTTAAGTCTTAGACGACTTTAGTAGGTTTAAACACCAACTCATTTTATACAGTTAAACATTACCTGAATCGGAGTAGTGCTGGTCACTGTAAAACCAAAGTAACTTTCTACGTGCCGTCCACTTGGATCCATTGCATGGCTCCATTGATGGATCCTAGTACACGTTTTCCTCCACCTGAATCCATCGTACCAGTCAGTTCCAAATAATGGATTCTAAGACACTTTAAGGTGCACTTGGATCCTCCACTTACTTAAATACTAATTATGGTTGTAAAAGTAGGTAGGTTAGGTTCGTTAGGTATCTTCAGATGCCCGAAGGGCAAAACCACCTAGAAGTAGGAGCCCCGCCCTGGGCGGGTCTCCGTCGAAAGTCAGTAGGACAAAAATAGTAGGACCACGAGGAAACGGCCATTTAAATCATACTTCGTTTGATTAATTCGGAGGATCCAAGTGCACCTTAAAGTGTCTTAGAATCCATTATTTGGAACTGACTGGTACGATGGATTCAGGTGGAGGAAAAAGTGTACTAGGATCCATCAATGGAGCCATGCAATGGATCCAAGTGGACGGAGGGAACTTTCTATAATACAGTCATTAAGACGGTAGCAGCCAATTTTAGTCAGTCTGATGATCAACTTTGTTCAGTGGAAAGTGTGACATTTTTCGCAGAGTGCATTTTTTGAGATTTTGAGGCACAAATTTAATTCTTTGACTGTAACTAAGTCAAAGAATGAAATTTGTGACCCCCCTTAGTTCCGAAGTCAATCTGACATTCTACAGCAATAAGGTTCAATTTCCTATCAATTACAAATAACTTGGCATCTCTTATGACAATGACACCTTCAAGAAGATTTTCTTTGAAATGGGTATCAAATTAACGTCCGCGAACGAAAGTTTTAAATTAATATATGTTATTATTGTTATTATGCACTATTTGGTAAAGTGTGTGTAATCTTTCAAAGCTAAATTGATATGAAAAATAGAGCTCATTTATCGTTGGGTTTTCTTTGCGCCACGATTGCGCAAAAATTACGATACAAGTAGAATTTGCGCCGCTTTTTTTGCGCTACCAAAAGCAACAATTAAAGAAGCATGCACACATTATATTTGCGGTTTCCGGGTGTTTTCTTTTGCATTTGTCATGGTTTACAAGGCACGAATTAGGGTAAAGGAGTGAGTTTCTTTCTTTGGGGTTTATTAAGAAGAAGATTTATTGGTTTAAGTTGTGAGAACTTAAGAGTCTGTGACTTCTGCAGTGATTACTTTTATACCGTATCATACCAAAATCGTGTTTTTTATTTTGTACTTACCTACCTAGACGCAAATCCTGAGGTTTACTAGTACTGGTAATTCCACTTTTCCCAATTTTCTGTTTTTTCTACTTTCCTTCTATTTTAAATGAAAATACAGTGACGGATCCGTAGTCACACCAATTGGCCACACTGGTGTGACTATGGTTCATTTTATTTATCCGTAGTCACACGAACACATAAATAGGAGGAAGGTTTAGGTTAGGTTCGTTTTTTTATCAGGCCCGGAGGGCCAGAACAACCCAGAAATAGGAGCTCCGCGTTAGCGGAGCTCCGTTGACTCTGTTGAGTTTGGTTTTGAAAGAGAAACAGACGCAAATTTGGTATTGGTGTGACTACGGGTAAATAAAATGAACCATAGTCACACCAGTGTGGCCAATTGGTGTGACTACGGATCGGTTGTGGAAAATAAGTGTTTATATTCCAAATTTGATTTTTAAATATCTTTCACGTATACTTAATGAAATTCATGACAATTATTATAGTTTTCGACTTGGCCTAGCGTGTTTGAATGATAATTACAGTTAGGATAACACTAACACTACATTAAGACATGTTACTAACACTCTTATGGATCTTGTTATTCGAAAGAGAGTAATATTACAAAATAAATTGTTTGACACTTCTTACGATTTAATTTGATTTGATAAATAAATCTCATTGCTGCTATGAATCACTTACGACTACGGAGCTCGTCATCTCTGATTTTCATCATCAAGTTCCTCTTCGGCAAGGGATGCTTTTAGGATGAAAATTGTTAAGGCCTTATAGGTAAAACTAAACCCGCCGTATGTGTGCCTGAATCTTTTGAGCAGTTCTCTCGATTTATCTAGGATCACACTGACTTTTTTTTCTAGCCTATATGTGTGGCTGGGCAAAGGCCTCTAATAGAATAAATGCAAAGGAACTTATTAAACAGGCATTGCCGCTTAAATCCAAGAAAATTTAAAAGTCAGAAGCGTCAAACATGTCAATACATTCTAATTCATGTACGTTTTTTACATTATCACTGGTTTATTTCCTCGTAATCGAAGTGAAAAGCAGAGTGTATAACTCGGTCTTAACACCCATTTTCTCCTCGACTAATTATCCAACCTCGCCTGCCGGGTCGGATGGATACCATAAGTTGTGATACGACTACAAAACACATATAAATTAATTATGCATTTTTCTTAAGAAACCGTATATTCCACAAACAATCCTACTGAATCCTAAGAAGTTAACGGTTTAAAAAAAATGTATTATACCTTAGCACATCTCGGGAAATCAGAAACGCCAATTATACGGTCTGTGCTCCGGCGACCGGTGACTTTGACACCGTCATAACATAAATTTTATTAAAGGAAATGATATACATATATTATACAATTTCAGTTACGGACTTTTAGATTTAGTATTTTTTCTTTGTTAACTATTTTTCTGTTCTTGCCCACATTGGCAAAATAGTATCTCCGGACATTTAACCTAAAGGGCAAAATGGAAATCACGGAATGCAGTCACATACGCATACGAGACGGAAACAGTTACAATATGGACGTCGAACGGATGATCAAGCATTATGAAGCGCGGTACAATTTCGATATTCGATCTTTACCGGAATGGGAGAGAATTGTGCATCGGTTACATCTCGCAGTAACTGATGCCAAGCGAATAATCCAAATCTCCAAACAACGTAAAACCTTGATTATAGATAAATTATTCCGTGAATTCTGTAGGCCTTCTCCGTTTCAACTTACAGAAAGGTTAGCGCGTACGAGAAAAAAATGGGAAACAATGAAGAACAATTCGAAAATAAATAAAAAGCCTTACATCAGTGAAGTTGAGTCAGAAAGTCAGAGTTCGTTATTTGAATCATTTACAAAGGGATTATCGATAGAAGATGAAATTAATAGTATTGGCCATCAGAATACAGAAGATGACACGGTCTCTGCAGCAATAAGTTTACCATCAATAGCATCGACCCGCTTGCCTACCTACGTATGCGAAAACGAACATAAAGTTTTGTCCTCCATTGGTACTGAAATAAGTTCATTACATAGGACCACCCCAATCCAAAATGTTGAAACTAAACATAAAGAACAACAAAAAGAATGGTTATTATTGCATCAAAGTACAAAAGTTATTGGTCAACCGAGTAAGATCTTTATTAAAAATACTTCTCTTGATGACCAAATATTGCGATTTTCACTACTTAATTGTACAACAGAATATTTGAATCTCAGATACATGACAGTAACAAACAAAGAACCTTTTCACAGAGCTAAAGTTCGTCCATCCAAACCTTTAAAATTATATCCTGGTTTAGCAGTAACTTTCGAGTTCATTTTTAGATTGAGGCAGAATGAGGAAGATTTTACATCACAATTATATTTTAGAGTGGGAAAAAAAGTTTTAGTTGAAGCTCCTCTAGAGGCTTTCTGCTTACCCTTAATGAGTAAATTTACTTATAAACCAGTAATAAGTGTGCCTGACATCGTTAATATACCTCCACGGTACTTATGGCATATAAATGCTAAATGTGGTTTTCCTATCGGAACAGTTTCTATCGCTGTAGATAAAGGCTCATACGATTTGAACGTCAAGAAATTGCCTGTAAATTTAGCTGTTGAGTCAGGATTAAGTTTAGTCTCTGTGGATCCCATTAGTCCCACGACAGAAAGTGTATTAGAAAGAGAAGAAGACGGAGAAGTTATAGATCAGACCAAAGACCTCATTGCTTCACAGTATTACGAAGAGGATATTTCTCTTTTGATCAACTCGGAAGATATAATCATGCCGTTGATAGATGAATGTGTTGAAATGGCTTTAGATATTTTTGTATTCGAAAAAACGTTTCTACATTTAAAACCATTCTCAAAGCACACAATAAGAGTAAGACAAACCAAAGCCGCACATATTGGATTACATCAAGACGTATTTGAATTGAAGTTCACCAACCCACAAACTGGAAATATTATTTTTAGCAAAAATGTTAAAGTCTTTGGAGAAGTGTTACCTAATCCCATACAAGTGCAACCGATTTTTCTCGTCATGGAAAAATTGCCAGAGACGCTAGGGTATTGTGAAGATCATTTCACGATCACAAACAATCACAAAGTATTTTCTGTAAACATTAAAATTAAACTAACGACAAAAATGAAACAATTGCTTCATATAGATCCTCTGGAACTAATGTTGACGGCTCAAGCAAGTTGTACATTTACAGTGGGATTGTGGTCAAAAGATTTGTCTGCAGAAGCTAAAAGTGACGATTTAGTACATTTTACTATTAAAATTGTTTTGGATGGACATGAATCAGTGTACAGGAATATTCCGCCAATATTTTATGAAATAATTGCCCCGTGCTCATTTGAATTCAAGAACACGTATAGCAAAAAGATTTTCGATGATACGGCTGAATCTTTATTATTATCAACTTAAAGAAAGACATCACCATGGAAAAAAAATATGGAAAATCGCTATCTATTATTTTATTACTTAAACATAAAAGTCAAAATTAGATTAGGTTTATTTATTTACTAATCATACAATGATACTGAAACCTATTAAATAATTTGAATCGTTATTCGAAAAATTCATTTGTACTTCCTGATTATTCCGCATGTACCTATTGGTCCATCTAGTTATGATACTTATGATATCGTAAAAATTATGACTAACGTTATAACTGCTCTTATGCACAACAAATACCGAATATCGAAGCAAGATGGGTTGGAACAGAATTGGAATAAAGCCCCAGACCTGTTACGATTGATGTTCGAATATTATGTCACATATGAATAAGCGAAGTTCAGTTATTAAATGTGTCCGCATGATCAGTCTACTTAGTTCTATTTTCGGATTAAAACAGTGTCTTAGGCCTCTGCTAATAAACTGATCTCGACTGTAATGCTGGTGTCAACACACGTCAAAGTAAACGTCAAACCATAAAAAACTCATTTTTGGCGCATCTTGAGACGAGCGTTAGGTATAGTCGAGAATAATTTATTAATCCTTACGGCCCTTAGCGTCATCCCCCAACACGAGATCTGATTGTTGGGATATCGCAGAACCTCATCATAAATTGATGTAGGGCATATTACAGCATCGTACCTACTCTAGTAGTTTTTGTAATTGATACATGATGAGAGTTCTTAAAACACGAGTGTGGTTTTATGAAACGAGCCAAAGGCGAGTTTCGTAATAAGATCACACGAATGTTTTAAGGCTTAATTATGTACTATGCATACAGATGTAGTGCATAATTGTTTTCCTTCGTATTTTGTCGGAAATGTTCGTATTTGTCATGCTACTTCAGCCAACCTCAGTACTTTTTGTACTGTGACAGACTGAAATAGCAAGATACGTTCGTACGTTTCCGTGAATATACGAAGGAAAACAATTATGCACTACATCTGTACGTTACTTTATCTACACACATAATTATAAATACTCTAAGATCATTTCAGAAGCCGACGACTTGACGACAAAAATGGCGGCAAAACAAACTGGCGCTTCTCTGTGACAAACTAGTAAAGTCCCTCTATTGTCCCTATTCTCATGTCGTACGACATTGTACTGAAAAATATGCCGAGTTGACGTTTTAATTGATACTAGAATTGGGCCTATTTAAATTGTGTTGGCTTTGGAAGATGTTCCAAGAAGCTCATTACTTTATAATATTTGATAACGTAATTACAATATTACGTTACAGCTGTCATTGCTGTAACCTACTACCACAGGTAATGTTGGTCAGTGCCAAAGTATTCTGAACGCATAGAGGACTTATGATATGTGTGTAGTTAAACTAAACTTAGTATTGGTTATTTGTGACGTTCTAAAATTATTAATTATTTCTGGAAGACACAGTTGTATTCAATTTCTAATTTTGACTTCGTTGGTGAAAACGTGTGCAAAATAACGATCATTTATAATTAAAATATGTGAAAAAAAATATCGAAGTACGAGTAGTGGTATGCCGACAGTTTTCACTGCGTTATATAGGAACTCCAAAACTAACGTCGCCTCTGTTGTTTTACTGGGTACGAGTAGTGGTATGCCGACAGTTTTCACTGCGTTATATAGGGACTCCAAAACTAACGTCGCCTCTGTTGTTTTACTGGGTACGAGTAGTGGTATGCCGACAGTTTTCACTGCGTTATATAGGAACTCCAAAACTAACGTCGCCTCTGTTGTTTTACTGGGTACGAGTAGTGGTATGCCGACAGTTTTCACTGCGTTATATAGGAACTCCAAAACTAACGTCGCCTCTGTTGTTTTACTGGGTACGAGTAGTGGTATGCCGACAGTTTTCACTGCGTTATATAGGGACTCCAAAACTAACGTCGCCTCTGTTGTTTTACTGGGTACGAGTAGTGGTATGCCGACAGTTTTCACTGCGTTATATAGGGACTCCAAAACTAACGTCGCCTCTGTTGTTTTACTGGGTACGAGTAGTGGTATGCCGACAGTTTTCACTGCGTTATATAGGGACTCCAAAACTAACGTCGCCTCTGTTGTTTTACTGGGTCCCGTAGTCAATCGAGGAATTTTTGCCATGTCCCTGTTTCTTTGTCACGGTCGTTTTAAAGAGCAGAAACTATCTATTAAAATTTGGTATAATTACAAATAAGCATGACCGCTAATAAATAACGCCTTTTAAATGTCTTTGTGTTTCCTATAAAAAAACATCAAAATGTATACACCTAGAAATAACGGATAAAGCTTTCTTTGCGCTGTTTTTATTGCGCAACTTAATCTGCCCTTTCTGGGAGTTAATCATTAGCAGTATTTGAATCTGAGAAGTAACCCAAAATAATTAATATAATCAGGGGAAATAATAATGTGTAGTTTTGAAAATTGGTACAGTTATACCTTACGGTATCCAGCGGGCCAATTATGCGTGGCACCTTTTTATCGTGTAGATATGTATAAATTTTTAATAAAGTCGTCTATTTTATCGAAATCCCTAATATGGTTGACAATGTCGATAAAGTTATTGCGTCGATAAAGCGACGACTATTGTGTTTAAGCCCAGTGTGTGACAAGAATCACATGAGATTACTACCAATTTGCAAAAAAGTTGCTAGTGTCACGAAATCAATACATTTTTGCACATGTTGGATGTTGAATGGCGGACTTTATATAATGCTTCTAAAATGGGAAGTTGTAAATTAGTCATAGAAAGAAGGCGGACGCCATACTATTAAAAATATATGGGTTATGTTGACATCTTGATTCGGTAGTTCTATATTCTATGGTTATTAGTTTATGGTTAGTAGTTTAGTACCTACGAAAGTTTAAAGTTTGTATTGGAATTTTAGTTCGGTCCGAAATTGTTCTTGGATAAACCGAAAATGAGACAAACAACAAAAGTGTAAGCAGTGTTGCCAGGTCTCCTGATTTATCAGGAGATTTACAGATTTCAGGGTAGGTCTACAGATATACAGATTTTTATAGAGAATCCCCTGATTTTTTGGAATATTCCTCCTTTTAAACATTTTATTCGACCTTTTTAACTCGGATGCAAACTGAAACGTTTCTTTTTTCGTTGAATTGGTCGAGGTGTCTGTGATCAAATAGACCAATAGCGTCAATTCAATTTAATTAATAGGACTGTCGCACTGTCTGTCACGTGTCATCAGGTGTGAAGCGTTAATCAAAACAAAACTAACATCTTCAAACCAAACTTCCGATAACTTTTCGAAGCTCGAGTTGGAATCTGGCCTACTACTTTGAAACCTGTAATTCGAACTTCGAATCGCCCAGTCGCTTTCTTGCGAACTATTAACGCTTAGAGAGCAAAAGGGATAGCAATAGACGAAGTTCAAATTACGGATTTTAAAGTAGAGCCCCTGTGTATATCTGATGTATGCTTTTTTTTACATGAAAACAAAATATTCATCTAAGACAAAAATCATGTTCATACATAAACTGATTAATTTATATTTGAAGTCAAGAAACTTGATTAAAGGTAAGATATTCGACTTGTAAAAATCTACAGATTTTTTCTCTCAATCTCCTGTTTTTCTGGCATTACGTCTTCTGACTTTTTCAGATTAGACCTGGCAACACTGAGTGTAAGTTTAACACTGTGAACTAATATGAGTTTAAGTGCATTGTCAATTTCTTTATTTATTGTTAATGATTAAAACAATCATGTTGTGTTACAGTCGCTGTACAGCAGTACAATAAAGAAAAAATATTGAATATATGGCCAGCCACCCCTTATTCGCAAACTGGGAGTTCAGTGGGCCACGGATCTCAAAGACACGAGTCCGAGTGGCAAAATCTGGCTTCGATGTTGCGAGAGTTTAGCCCGGAGAAATCCGTCGCATCATGGAAAATCGTAAGTATTTTGTTTATTAACTATACATTCATATTTTTCGGGTAACATTAACGTTTTAGCCTACATCGCCTTATTTACCACATTACATTGCACACAAAGAACAGAAGAAAAAGAAGGGCATACCTAAAAGTTATGAAGGAATTATTATGACAGAATGATCTATTCAAAATTCTATATATTCTATCTATTAATACTGTCTTTTAGTAATGAAAACTTGAAATGTATATCTTTTTAATATTTTGGCTCGAATATTATCAAAGACATTTAATGTCATATATTTATATGTAGGTAAAGGTCCTCTAAACTATTTTAAGAAAATTATCCATGTCCGCTGGGAAAAAATATGACCATATTGTCCATACAAACTTACCTAATGCCCTTTGTTTCATAATGACTTTTTTTATATAAAAGTAATGCAATTGTATTTTATGTTACAGAATATAATAGAACAACTAGTAAAACTGAATCAGCTCAAGTCAGAACACAATGACATTCTGAGGGAGCAGAATAGGATTTTAAGGAGAAACCAGCAAGCTTTAATTTTATCCATACTCAAACATAATATGGTAGATCATTTATAATCCACACTAATATGTAGATGCAAGGTAACTCAGTCTGTCTTTTACGTTCTAGCTGCTAAACTGCTGAACCGAACCTTAATCTTAATTCAAGATTGAGTTTGGTACAGATAGCTTGATCCTATTTTTTATACTGTTAAAATATAGTTTTCTACTTTAACTGTTTATATGGGAATGGAATAAAACACAATAGTAAGCAAAATAATTATTTACTATGGTGGCCCTTTTTTCTTGGGCCACTCTTAGTAAAAGCCCATTTGCCGGTAGCTGCTGGGTGGTGAGGATTTCATTGCTGTTTGTGGCAGCCAGCTCCATATCAAGTGTTCTGAAAAATAATATGTAAATAAGAAATTAAATTCTAAACTCTTACAAGTTATATGTATGTACTTAGGTATAGGTAAAAAAAACGGTTCTCTCGTTATGGCAAATTAATTTACATGTAACAATTAATAATAATGTAATGTAACAATAAAATATAAAATGATATCCGTTTTCTTTTCAGGCTGGAGGACACGCAAATTATAACTGAGGAGGAGCCATGAATCTTTTTTATTTCTTTATTTTTTTAAATTATATTAAATGATTGAGGTTGAATGGATTTCAATGCATTTTAATTTAAATTAAAAACTTGTTTTTATAGAACGATAAAATTCTGTTGGGGTATAGGAGCAATTACATGGGGGTTTTGACCTGCTTAATGTTTTTTACTTACCAACTGCACATTCATGGAATGAAACCCCTTTCTATTGAGGTAGTTTATGCTGTGGGGAAGTGGTGGCGGGAAAATTTTGATGTGTGTGCAGTCAATGGTCCCTAACACATTGGGCACTCTGTAAGCTGCGCTAAACTCCCCAGCAACAGCTTGTCTATTGGGGTCTGTTCCAGGGAACTTTGCCCATCTTCTCATGAGCCTGAAAATAATACTTAGTTATACCTACTGTAATTGCATTTGTATTTAACATCAAGTTTGTGAATAATTATAAGTTCATATTTAACTATTTTTATGTTTTATTTAAAAACCAAATTCCCATTTATTGTAGTAATTAAATGATGTTAGTATTAAAACTTGAGTAGGTATATTATTTGTGGTTCCCTTGCAGGGTATCCATGTGGAGCTAAGTTAAGACAACAACTCCTGTCTGAAATATATGTGCCATAATGTGAGGACAGTAATTAAATTTTCATTTATATATTAAATGAGTGTAATATAGTGCTAAACATGAACCATATTAGGGTATAGCAACCTTGAAAACTAAATAAAAGATAACCCAAATATACAAAAGTTAGTACTATTACACTAAAAAGTTACAAAATATAAAATAAATTAAAAGCAATTTTCCCACGGGATGGTGTGTTAATAACACTGCAGCACTGTGCACTAGTTAAATCAAATATTATAATTGTGTAAGTGTGCCTGTTTGTTTTGTTGTTTGGTCTATACTGTTCAAAGCCTTAAAATATACCTATAAAAATTTGATAGGTACAGAGATAGCTATATCCCGGAGGAAGACTTATAACTGATGGACTTTTTAATTAAAAAAATTAAAGCAAGTAGCACATATGAAAATGTTAGTAAGTAAATAAACTTCACTTCAAAACTATAGGTCCATTGGGTCATTAACAATTTAGAAAACGATAATGTTATATATTATTTCAACTTTCATGCCTACCTTCTGATTACAGCGTCCGTAAACTGAGCCAGATAGTTGCTCACAGTGCATTGTGCAATGCACAAACCGTGGTCCTGCCCTGTTCTGCGTTGGTAATTACCATCCAGAAAATGCAACGATGTTAGAACCTGTGAAAGGGTACATTTTTACGAATTGCTTTAACAATAATTTTCTGGCTCTTCACCTTGTGCCTAAAGTAACATGTATATGTATGATAAACAATAAATATTACCTTAATATAGACGGGTAAACCGTCATTATTGTGCGGCTGGAGGTCGACGTCGAGTTCGGCACATAAATGGAGAGCCATCTCCTTACAGACTGTAGACGTGCCGGAACTCTTCCTCCGGAAGCTCGAAAGGATTCGACGCGTCTCGAATCGTCCTGCGCTGTAGTTTTCGCCTTTCCTTCTCCGTTTGCAGCGTGAGACTGTAGTAGTAGTATCTAGACATTCTACGAAAAAATACAGCTTAGGTATACCAATTATAATGTAAAACGCCTTTATTATAAGTAACTAAACGGTTTTTAATAAGTAAAAATATTATAAAACCAATACTTACGCTTAAATTTTACATGAGTTGAGTATTTTTCCAAATGAAATGTCTTGTCGTCACCAACCCGGCACTTGTATAAACTTATCGAATTGAGATGTCAAAAGTCGATCCAAAGTGGCCACCCATATTAAGCAAAGTCGATAAAATATGACGTTTGTCGTATATCGTTGTCAAAAGTGGATAATGCAATGTAACCGATGCCACCATATTAGCTTACGTCGACAGTGATGTAATGTCGATGATCTTGAGATAAAAACGTTTTATCGCGTCGATAAGTGTCACCATAATCGGCCCGCTGATGAACATACTAAAACTCCTTAAGGGTGGGGGGTATGCTGAGGGTGTAGGGGGGGTTGAAGGTACGTTTTTCAGAGATTTGCTCATATCTCGAAAATCTGTGCGAATATCAGTATGATAACTTCTGACAAAAGTTTCTACAAAATTTTATATATTATTTTTTACTCCAAGATCAATACTTTAGGGTACAATAGGGTAAAAAACCCGACTGTTGCCAACCAACTTTAAACCGTTATACTTAAATCCTAAATAATCATTAATAATGAAAAATTATGAAATAAACCTAATGATGAATTTTAAATACCTATTCAGTGATACTCCACTTGTTATATTTTGTCGAAATTATTTCTTATTCTTGTAGATTCTTAGTAAAATAATTCGTGTAGTTTTGAAATACCAATTTTCAAAACTACACGTATAATTCCTTGATTTCCCATATTTGGCTTAATTTGAACGAATTATATTGGTAAAACCAAAGTAACTGTCCATAGGTTCAGGGTTTCCAGGATATAGTGGGCAACCTTATAGGGCTGGATAGCTCAGCTCAGGAGTGTCGGAAATATGATAATCATGTACCTATAGTAAAAGTAGCACGGAAAAAAAGACATCTCAACTTTTCAAAATTTTGGAAATGTGGTACCATCGTTCACCATTTTTGATGCCAGGACCAGTAATTAGCATTTTTCAGTTTCGTTTGCTGTGAAAGAAAGCTGATTAAATTTTCTTTAATTCCCTAGTAACTTTTTTTTAAATGTTAATCATTAATTCATAATAATCAATTAATAATTATAATTAATTGATAAAGGCATCCCCACTCACATCGCTAGCCGCCCGTCTCTGCTCCACAGGCCGTGTGTGTGGACCTTAAATTAACCATAGATACTAAACATAGCCCCTATTTGAGCCTGATCAATAATGTTTTGATTATTATACTGTTTGTGTCTATAAATAAATAGCAGTTTTTTAAATGGTCCAAGTCTTTAAATCCTAATATTTTACAAAGGAATCTATTTATTTCACAAAACCCGCAATATATTTAAAAGACCTATCCAACGACACCCGAAACCATAGGGAAAACAAGAAAAAAAAACCAAACGTTACGTCCCCCATACGTGTGGTTTTTTTTTTCTATATTAAGATTTAAAGACTTGGAACATTTAAAAAAATGATAAGCCCTAAAAATAATAATTCAAGATTTTATTTTATGCCGAGTAACAGCTTTCTAGAACTAAGAGTAGACGAACGGACGGACATGGCGAAACTAAAAGGGTTCCTAGTTTTATTACGGATCCCTAAAAACCTTCCTCTTGAATCACTCTATTTATTGTTGAAAACATTAAAATCTGTAGCGCAGTTTGAAAGACCTAAGCGTAAGTACCTACATTCAGAGAAACAGACAGCGGGAAGCGAAGCGACTGATATTATATACTATGTAGTGACTTAAATTCGCCACTGCTCAACTTAACTGCTCAACTGATCAAAATTTGTATCATAAAAATGAGGTAAGTTTAGGTTATGTTAGCTGGCACGATGGGCGACAACAATCAGAAATAGGAGCTCCGCGAGAGCGGGGCTCCATTGGCGCTGTTGAATTTGATTTTGATATGCATATCAATGGTCAGGTTGTGCATGCTAGTTGGTCGGTGGGAAAGAAGTCGTAAATATTAACCGCTAAATAATTCGCAGGCACAGTTTCCGAGAGACCCGACAGTTCATGGCCGATGAAGTTTTGTTTATTGACATTTGTTTTGCGATTAGGCGCGCTCGAGACATTTCTATAGTTATTTTTCCCCGCAGTGTGGACTTTGTTAATAACTGTTACGGGTCCGACTTCGGCTTTGTCTCGGCATAAACAATCGTTGGAACCGTCACGACCATCCACTTACTCTTAACAAGCTTACATACATTAACTAGTTACCCTACTTACTTGACATTTTCCAGTAGTTTCAAGAACTAGGGGCAGTAAAAGACGCTGTTTCTCTCGTCGTCTTTATTTTGGTAAGTAGCTCTAGGCGGGTTTTCTTAAATAATTCTTAGCTCTTTGCGGCATAGACAAGGCAAACGCGCACACAGGCCACCTGATCGTAAGTGGGTCTGTGACCGACATTTGCATTCTCAAGACTGCAATCTTAAGACTGCAATCCTAAGACTGCGTTGCCAACCCTGAGGACTGAGATGGAATGCCTACTGTACTAGTAATTTCACCGGTTGTCATAAGACAACTCCACACCGGAACACAATAACGCGAACACTGCTGTTTGGCGTTAGGTTAATTGATTAGATGGTGGTAGCGATCCGGACGGACCCGGCACAAGGTCTTACCACCACTAAAATAGTCATAGTCACAGACAACTAAAATCTACTAAAATACTACGAAACTTTTTCGAATATTAGGATAGACGTGGGATAGAACTATGTCGTCTCCTCGCAACCCCAACACTTATGTTATGGATCACAAAAGCATGTCAAGAAACCCTACTCTTCACTCAGTTAAGTTGGAATATTTTAAACTGAAACTACAATAAAGACCCGTTTCTCTTTGAAGGCCTACTTCTAGGTGCTCATTAATAAAAATATTATTTATTTTGCTGTATGTTTATTACATGTTTTGTTCTATCAAACTTTTCTACTTACTACCTATAATGTATTTACACATGAATTCTCTTGGATTTTTATACCTACGCCGGGACAACAATATCTAGAAGTAAAAAAAGAAGTAATTTGGAAGAAAAAAAACAGCACGGGACATACAGTAGCAAAAGCGTTGAAAAAAATCAGGGTTATCTAGGCAAAAGCTGGGGACAGAACCCTCCTAACCCAAAGGATGGTTAGGTACTAAGTTAAATAATATTCGGATTCGAGTCCCTCTCGCTAGTAATGAGTTGTCGTATCTTACAGATGCTGCTGTCCTATTTGGTTTGGCCGGGTAGCAGCCACAGCTATTACCTATTGCCTTAACTATCGTTTAAGTACCTACTTGTGACTCACAATGACGATTACAAGGACTACTAAATTTCTAATTGACGCCTATACGTCGCCAACATTGCCAAGTAGTGAACCTTCTGCAGTCTATTTGTCATTCACCAAACGATTATCGATACTGCACGTTGTCACTCAGGACTCGATAATTCCGATTCGATTCTTAATGCCGTCGGGATTTGTATGCATTCCGTTCGATTACTTTCACAAAGTAAAATTTAAATTTAGGGAAAAGGTGTCGAAATACAGCTTTGTTTAAAAGCTTGGCGCGACAATCGAATTTTGATTTTTGGTTACGGATACCTAAAATGGATGATTGCCAAACTTTCTGGTGTTTTTTTTATGTTAGCAAGAGGGTCACTGAGAGACAAAGAGTCACCTGATCAGAGGTGAACCTGACGTAAATAAAGATCACCGCCGCCCATAGACACCGCAACACCAGAAGCTCCATTCTTTTCTCTCGATTTATTCCAAAATTACGAATGAAAAGGAAAACTTTGATTTTCAAAGTAAAGCCTCAAGACAGGAATCGTAGATGCGTTACCGGTCGGAAAAGGAAGAGTATGCTACTCGTATATTGGTAAAACGGTTAAAAGTCGATAAGGTAGTTCGTTGGTTGTAGGTCTTAAATAATGACTTCATATTATTATTATTATCGTGCTTACGGATTTTTTTTATCAGGGCTAATGTATCAGTACTTACGTCCGGATCGCGTCTCCGATTTCACTTGTTTTTACTTTGTTTGGCGATCTCTGATACCGTGGTTCGTCAACCATATCTTATCTTATCTTGTACTTTCGAATTCACCTCGATCGTCATATTGTGCAATTACATACTGAGCTGTTAGAATGTGCAGGTTTCCTTACAATAATTTCCTTAACCCGCGCGCGCGCTTAAATCGCGCAGCTGTCAAAAAAAAACCATAGAAATTTAGCTCCGGGCGATAACGTTTCTCACTTCTAAGAAAGACTGATTTTCACGAATTTTGTATATGTTGTAGTTATTGTAAAGAACTAGGTCTGTACGTTTCTGTTTTTATCTATTTGTTTCATTTTAAGAAATTTCTTGAAAGGGAAAACGTATAGACAGAGTGTTTCATGATATCTAGAACATACCTATTCTGAAATCGTAAAAATCTGACTAGGTTTAAGGAGAGGGGATGTTATCGCATTTTATATGGATTTTTTTAGCTTCACAACCCTCAAAAAAATAAAGAAAAAAAGTCATTGTTAGTTACATGGCAACTCGGAAACTTAAGATCACGACTCGAGAGCAGGTAGGCCACGGTGTCTCTCAACAAATTCCAAACATTTACGTGGGACTGGTTTAAGTCTAAACTGATTATTAACCAATCACTAGTTGATTGATTGATCTGTTGACTTTACTACAGCAGCGCTACTTTTGCATGAAGAAGTAAAAAAATATGAAAGTTAGCATAATTTTAAGTAAGTTAGCAGATGTTTAACGAAAAATAAAACAAAGCCGAGGTTAAACCGGGGTCACTGACTAAGCAACAAGCAGCTAGGAAAGCAGATAGTTGCTTATTTTTAAGAAAGAAAGAAATTGCATTGCACGCATACTAGTGATCTATGATTCATAGTTTAAGGTTTTGGATGTCTTTATATATAACCGGGGGACAAGTAAATAAATATGTATCAAGGGACACTAGCCCAAATTGACTTGACCCAGGTCCAAAAAGTAAGCTCTAAATAGTATTGTACTATGGGTACTAGATAACGATAAACAGACTTATTGTTGCATAAATAAAGGTCTTCCAAGATCAAAAACAAATTTTATAACGTTCTCCCTTACCTGGAATCGAACCCAGGACCACTAGCTACGTAGGCAGGGTCACTACCGACCAGGCTAACATCGTTGGCTGCCTTAGAACTATCACAAGTAAATCTGGTTTCATAATGCACTTGGGCGTTTATACCTATTTGTGTAGATGAGTTGTTGACGTTAACGTGGGAAAATATTAAGAAGTACTTACAAGTTCGACTTTACAGTTTTCGGGTTCGGGTAAAGTCGGGTGGACTCGCATAAGACCGTATAAGACCGAGTGAGACAGTAGTATACGAACCTGATGGTTGTTTTAAAAGTTATCGCATTGTACCTATGTGGTACTTATTGTGGAAAACCTTTGTTCTACTAGTCTGACGGTAGCACCGAGTCAGTTAATGACAATTAAGTCGTTCCTTAGTGACGTTTTATTATACACAAGTTTGAAAATGGAACGAGTTAATGGTCTCTAAAAATGACTCTTAATATCGCAAATAGCCTAACTAAGACTTATCAATGTTTTGTGACCCAACGGCGATACTAGGCTTCGAAGTTTCATCGAACCTCGTCATAGATTAAGTACCGATTAACCTCATCACTAAGTACGACCAGTTTGACATCTTGTGGTTGACCCATAGAGAATCTAGATTGGCACAGAGCAGACAGCTAGGGACACGTTACAACTGTTACAAGCTCTAGTGCGAATCACAGCAATACATCTCCGCCAAATGTGTTATTGTTTTAACCTGTGGTTCGTTTATGGCGCCGGAATGACTTTTATAACTCGTAAACGATGTCGTTTTGCGATTGTGGTTTTGTGTGCCAGTTTTAGATTTGCGAATAGTGTTCTATACGGGTGGTTTTTTGATAGGTTCACGTTTTCTTGCTATTCTGGGATTTCACTTTGACATTGTTTATGATGATAAAGTTCACCGCAATATATTCCACAGAATTCTACTTTGCTTTGTGTGTGCGGTGGTAATGTCCATTTAGAAGGTGGAAGTATTTGGAAGGAATTGTTAACTCGCGGTTACCGTTCAAACAGAGAATCTATTACATCTATTACTGCACCCACTCCATCTATAACTCCCAAGAAATGGCACCGCAAAAAGGATATCATATCAGTATCACAAGCAAACCTCAAGAAAAGACATTTATTTGTGACAAACAGACAAACAAAAGGCAACAAAATTCTGAGATAGATAAAAGATGTCTTGTCACGAAATGGCTACAACGCAGTGTTATGCTGGCGTTAAAGCCAACGCTGGTCTTCCCTTGGAAGCATGAGGATGCTAGACTGTGGAAGCAGACTAATCAGAAACCTTCGGCTAGTGCCATCTTGCTGAGGAAATGACGTTGAATTGATAACCGCCTCTCCCAACAAGGCTTGACACGGTATACTCGTGGTAAAAGAAGAACGGGACACCCTCGTAACACATGAGGTAGCTCTGATGGACGAGTTGGAAGTTATTGCCTAGTATCAAGAGAAATAGAATTCCCTTCTACGATAAGAGATATAGGGGATAAGAGGATTTCACCACCAGCAAAGACCTCCCGCGTAAAGACCCCACTTGTTTCAAATTAATTTAAACCAATAACATAATCATTACGCCGCATGTCTGAGCGTGATGGTGTGAGCGGCATTTAAATAAAGTACGTACTTTAATAATTTGAATTGGACTGCTCGAGCTCCTTTTGGTGCGAATTATCATTATTTTATCGTAATTGTTGGACATTTTAAACAAGCTGTGGAGCGTGTTATGTTATATTAACTATAGCGTTACTTCTTATTAAATGCACTGATTAAATGGGATTGTTTGAGGGATTGTTTCTATGACACAATTGAGACGTTTTTACATGATTAAATCACGTTGCCGAGGACAAATTGCCTAGATAAGTTAATTACACTAACGTCAGCGATATTCGAAAACGGAAAAAAATAATGAATTCTTAAGTCTTAAGAATCACGACTCATCAGTTCTCAATTAGTAAAATAATGTTGACACTACACGCCTAGGGCTCGAAACACGGTTAATATTTAAACCGGTTTAGGTCATTGACCTAAAACCGGAATCGTTGACAGTTTGGGATACCGGTTTATGAACCGGTTCAATACCGGTTTTCACAAATTTCGTTTTGTTGGGCAAAATTAACCGGTTAATTTGAACTTGACACTGGAGAATATATAGATAGAGTGGCGTATTGTTATCTTTTTTACACGCTAGCTTTGATTTTAATGATTTAACATTAATTTACGACACTCGAATTCGACCGCGTACCTGGCTGGGTGGGTGGATCATTATTAAGTGTGAGTCTGAGTTTAACCGGGTTAATACAAGACTATGGCAGTTCTTCAATTTCGTTCCTCCTATTCACCGGAAACCTCAATAATTTGGGGTTTGTCCGGTTTAGGGATGAACGAAATGATACCGGTTTTTGAATTTAAGAACGATATTAACCGCTATCATGAAACCGGTTCCGAGCCCTGCACACGCTAAAACTATTGACATAGTCTTTCACTCTGGATCTTCCAACAGTAAATCACATTATAAATTAAATTACACACAATTACACACTTGACGTTTACGGTAGCCGACAATCATGCGCAGGATCATCGTAGCTTTAATACACGGCGCTACATAGATGTGATGATAGTGATGGTAAATTCAAAACGTAAACGATTATAGAAAACTCTAAATATAATGGAACTTCTCGCTTTAGTACAATATACTGTATCGACTTTTTCGGACTACCTTAGAAGCTTGTCGCTAATAAATGTTAACTACGATTTCCCAGGTGTGTATGGTGATACAGTCTAGGGTTTTATTTTAGTAGGTAGTTTATGTTAGACTTGCCACGCGAATCGTTTAAAGGTGTTAAAGCGACCAGATCCTTGAGTGTAAAGCTAGGAATGTTCTGTACATCAAAAACAGGGCAGTGGCCCTAGACAAGATGAATTTGACAAACGTTATCGCTATCGAAAATGTATCTAGAATAGACGCTAGCCGCCGGACGATCGCGTCGAGCGCTTATTTATTTTCAAATTTATTTCAGAACAAGTTCCATATGTTGTTAGTACTGGCTGGTTAGTAGTGGCTTATGTCGATCCGATACATTCTGACAGTTTTCGATAATCGTTTACGTTAGGGTTATACATATCTTGTCTAGGGCCTCATTACAGCTAATTACATTGAAGCACTTCAGTCAATCTTGTAAAAAAAAACGATGCGGAAGTATTAACGGCTGCCTAGCGTTTGACTATTCATACCACGTGGTTGGCCAAAGTTAGCCATAGAATTGGTAACACTACTATAGGTTTTTCTGGTACAGCAATAAGCAAAAGTGATAAGTGTGAACTCAGTCGATAGGTAGCCTAGGTTTTTTTTAAGGCCGGGAAATCATTACCTAGTATAAATATATATCTCCGGGCTTTATATGTACAAGTAGCAGCCATTACCACTATAATATTTGTAGTTTCATACAAAACATCTTATAACTACAGACAAAAACACGCGCATAAACGCAGACAGTTCTTTGAGAAAAATTGCAACCTTTACCTCTAAATAAAAAGCAACGGCAAAAACGCAATAACTCCTACACATTTTTGCAAAAACGTTAACCCAATAACATACTTAGAAAGCATAAGCATAAATTAAGAAGCGCAATATAAAATTGCAAGTAAAATAAATAGGATTAAAAGGAGGACGAATATACAGAAGAAGTTTATCGTGACACTTGGAACAGGCCCGACGGGTTCATTTGAATCCTTGCATGTAGGTACATTTTGTAAACGCGTTTAACTTGCGGATTCACGGAGCAAATGTGTTTTATTTATGTGCTGACATTAAGCCTGTTCCGGATATTGACTAGGTCTCAAACAGCTTAGTAAGTAGTGTTCTATTTAATTTCAACGGTTATTTTGTTAACTAATTAAAATAAATAATAAATGAGTGTCACGGGGCAATCTCACACCAATTATACACCTTGTCACCTTGTCCCCAACTAAGCTCTAGGCTTATACTATGGGTACTAGACAATGATATACTCGTAAATACTTATACACGAGAAGTAAATACCTACTTAAATGCATAGAAAACATCCAAGACTCAGAAACAAACTACTCGCGGTCATCACACAAATATATTCCCGGATTGAACCCGGGACCGGTAGCAGGCAGGGTCACTATACCAACTCGGCCAACGCGTGTCGCCACAAATTGCTATCTTCATAGTATCTGAGCGCCGTTTATTCCACTTTGATTCAGCCAATCTAGCGTCGATATCGTAATCACGCGGTTAACGTTATAACAGCTCTTATGTTAGGTGAATAAGGGCCGTATTAATAAACTCATCTCGGCTGTAATGCTCATCTCAAGATTGACTTGGCGGTTACTTTGATGTGTCTTGTGACGGGCATATCAGCCAAGATGAGTTTATTAATACGTCTCTAAGGCCTGATTTACACTGCGAAGTGCAAGTGCGAAGTTCACACATTTGCTGTTAAGTGGCAAGTAGGAAAATGAACTTCGCACTTGCACTTTGCAAAGTGTAAATCAAGCTAACAGCCGCGTAACGTCAACAATATGATTTTGACATTTAAATAAGCAAGATGAGCTAAAATACAGTGTGGGATAAAACTATCAAAGGCGTTCCGTAAATGTTCATTATATTTTAATAGTTTAATAGTTTTGTAAACACAATTAAATGCAAAACAATAACTTCATTTAATTTAATCTGTTAGAGAAGTTATATCAATTGCAATGTTACAAAAAAAACTCACCTTGTCTTCGGCTTCTCCTAACTCCTAATTCATTAAATCTCAGATAAAATCCTTAACGAAATCACTTTAAATTACACAGTTCATAAACACCAAGTGCGAATATGCTTCACAAACAAACACAAGACCGGCTGTTTCAATTGTTCTATTCCGTACTCCCGGGTCGCGTCGTCGCCAGCCCCTCGTCCTTCCGTCTGTAATGTCTTCCGTCGCGAAGTTATTGACAACGACTTTGTATTCACTTGCCGCCAAAACTCTCTACGCTTATTGGGATGCGAGGCGCGTTCGGCGAGTTTCGTTTTGAAAGACAATAGCGCGCACCCCTGGGTGATAGGGGGGTCATTGTAAGGCTTTATGGTCCGGCTATAAGGTCGGTTCGGTGGCCATGCTCGTGCGGGCTCGGTGCGGGCGCAGGCGCAGCGGTACCGGTACCGAATGGAGGCTCGACCGGCGTAATCGCTCGATGTCGCCTGCCAGTTGGCCACTGGGTTAGCGGCGTTCCTTTTCCTGCTACACTACTTTAATAGGTAACATACTTGCGCTCAATGAACTCATTTTTGATTAAATGCGCGAAAGAACCTGTCTTCAGGGCTTCGGTACCAAGTAAGAACATAACCGTTTTTATGGCGACGTTTTCGCTCAAGTTATTTCATAATTCTTTAACGACTTATTCTGCAAATTAAAAAGGCAGTAGGTATGCTAACTTATATGAATTATATACCGTTTTTTAATGTAGGCTCTTCTCGACTATACTCGTACCACGCTATTCTCTAGAATTTTCTACTGTTAAGAAATGTTAGTCGGTCAGATTATTAGGTTATTTGCTATTCGACGAAACGACGCGAAAGAGGGAGCCTAGGCTGCGACAGCTGAAATCACTAGGTAAATCACACATTAGAAACTCGCGAGAATATTTACCAATTGATAGGGAATATGCGTGGATATTTTAAAAAAGATCACCGAAATATAATTAAAATTAAAATCTTCCAAGAAATACGGATGAAACAAGCATTTTAAACTGCTCATTAAACAGCGATTAGACTGCGAGATCCGATGTGCACTGTGACGTCATGTAACAGGTCGGCCATTAAAATCCATGTTCAATTCTCTTTTGATATAAAGAGACAGGAACAAATTCAAAAATTCTTTGGCTTATATCTTGATTATTTTTATAGCTATGCAACAAATGATTTTTCTCAACTGTGGTTGACATGAATTAGTTTTTATTGGAGCTATGAAAAAGTAATGAATATTCCCTATTAGGTTACTGGAACTGAGCAAAACTATTCTAGAAGAGGACGTATGGTTATCCAAGACATTGCAGTTGACAAGAGAGCTCTTCAAACAGCACGATACCAAAGAGTGGAAGCGTATTAGTTTGGTAGGTAGTATCAGCCCATTGGAACCTTGACACACCATAGAACTGTGTGACGTTATGAGTCAAGTTGTAACAAGTGTCAAGCATTTTGTTTTGTAATGTCACTGTGACTCCCTTCAATGGTGGGTCAGGGTTCCTATGGACTGATAGTACCTATTATTTTACCGAAACACATTTCAACGAACGTATCATTACTCAGAATTTAATTTCATCGAAAGTCACATCTTGCCGCATGTTTTTTTGTTGGTAGTCACAAGTCTAATCTAACCCACGTACCTAATTAGTGTTTAAGATATCCTGAAAACCTCATGGTTTTAACATGGTTCGATGAAATGAAATTCGATAAAATGATACAATCGATGAAATGAATTTCAATACGATGCGATGTTGGGTTATCTATTTTGATGAGTTACAGGTACACTTCTAAATACACATACAGCCATTTCGTGGCTACTTTCTTCTTGTATATTTTTATCTGTTCTCTTTATATTGGTCACTAATAAAGGATTTTCTTGTTTCTTCTTAAATTGGTTGTTATTTTATTACTTATCCTGAATGCTTTGATAATAAGTTTACTTAACCTAAGCATGCCTCCTTACTTTAGTCGTTACGGTAGACCATGTTACTCACATAGTTACGCAAGACTACCGGTTACCTCTGTTACCGTATCTTGGTATGTCTAGCTTTAATAAAATCCTGGCCAGCACGAATCAAACTAAATTACAGATACAGTCCACGTAATAAAACGAAAGCGAAAACTCTAAATGAAGCTACGCATAGTATACGTCAGCCATCAGCGCGGATTGTGTGGCAGAACTGGAACGGAACAGTCGTGACGAAGATTTGTAAATGCGCCCAATAATGTAACAATGTTATAACGGCAATTACGGAAGCAACGACACATCCTAATTCCTCATGGTTTGGTGCCGCTGTAGTGATTCAGGAAATACAGGGAAAATAGTTGTGTTCTTTGGAAAGATCTGAGGGATCCTGAAGGGGTTTAGGAATTTAAACCTTTGACTGCCGCTGTTTGCTTGCGTGCGTGGTTATCCATACCATCCATAAGAAAAGTGGAGATTATCTAAACAAAAATCTCCTGTCGTCGGGCTCCTTTTTGCGTAAGAACTTCCTCGTTTTGCTACAAAGAAAATTCACATTGCTAAAAACCATAAGTTAAGCCCTTCTTGCATCACGCATGTAGTTGTAACACATCAGTATAGACCATTCAACAGGCTATATTTGCAATTTGATATTAATTCTATATTATTTTAGTAAATAACTACATAGATTTTTTTTTATGGCATAGAGGAGGCAAACTAGCACAGGCCACCTGATGGTAAGTGGAAACTGTGACCCATAGACATTCGCATTCACAAGACTGCAAGCACATGTGTTTTAATTTACTTTTTTGCATATTCTCACTCTTGTTATTGTATCTTGTATATGCTTACCTACGGCTAAAAAGACATTAATCTGATAAAAAAGTCACACGTTGACACCACATAAAGATCACAATGCAACACCAGATGCATCTGTATAAATGGCCATAGCATAATATGTGTTAGATTATAAAATGTATACAGGGCAGGGTTTCATACAATTGTTTCATATCGGCTTGATATTGTGTTTGATATTGAAATAGGTACCTACGCACTGTTGTTGATTGATTCGAAGATTTATAGATTTGAAAAGCATTATTGATTCGATACCTTTATTAAATGATTATATTTAGATTTAACAATTGACGTATAACATTAGAACACGTACCTATACTAAAACAACTATTTTCAGTCGTTTAGGATTAACATAGTAGGTACCTACTTAACAATATTTGGTTTCTCTAGGTACTATCCCTACATAATTTATCCGCAACATAAACCGATTTGCTACGCATTAGTTAGTCACGGTGGGCAACAGTGTTTAGATTTCCAATGCGCTGTTTAGAATCCTCACAGTTTCCTTAAACACTATGAGTTTCTACCGCATGCGAAACTAACCCTTCCATAAATAAAACATTAACATTTTTGTTGTGCTAATTTATTTAGCCCAGATAATGTGAAAACTGCATGCACTTTGTGCTTACCGGAAACTGTTTGTTCAGTGGCACAGATATTGAAGAAAACGTTTGAAACGACACATAAGACAGAGAGTCCCGTTTTAAATAGCTCTCAGTCAACTGGAAGTAGGCATTGTTCGAGGCGTTTGGGTGATTAAACCTCGCTTGATATGCTGAGCGTTGTTCGAGGCTTTCTTCAAAACAAATTGAGCGATTTATTTTCAAACTTAGAACAAGGTAAGCAGGATGGTTTATGTTCCTTTGTCATTATAAATTATGGTCGACCTCTTTGCTTGAAGTCGAAGACATTGATCTAGGTCAAGGGTAATGTGGCTCACTGGTTTGCGTAAGTTTGAAGAAAACCATCGCGGACGCTAGCCCCAACCGAAATAATAAACGTAGGGACCTAAACCGTCAGAGACGGTCTCGTTGAGCGCGTAGCAATTTCGTACATTTCTCGATAGTTGTTAGTTAGGTATCGTAGAATGCAATTTGTAGTAAAGCTGATCGAAGTATTTACTTATTATTATTTTTCGAATCCAACGATAATGATGAATTCAAGTTGTTATTGGTGTGCGGGTGCGTGTGCGTGGGCATGTGCGAGTGCGTGTGCGTGTGCATGTGTGAGTGTGTGCAAGGATCAATAATGTCCCTACAAAATGTTGATGTGTGTAGTTAACTTTAAGTATGAAAGCTATAAACAGATATTCATCTAGGAAAAATCTTTAAACGAGAAGTAAACTACAAAAGCGTTGTCACGTAGCTCTTCTAGATGAAACGATAGATTTATTTCGCAAATAGAAGCAACAAACCCGGTCAAGTGCGAGTCGGACTCGCGCACCGAGAATTCCGTACCGTATTATTATAATATTTCGACTGGACTGTTATGTTCCTTACCAAATAAAATCATTATATTTCATAAACCATTAGCTAGAGCCTAACGCCTAACTCACCCTTGATGGATTTTCTTAGTATCACTTTGCCGTTTTTTTTTCAAGTTTTTGTTATATAATCATACCAAAAGACACCGCACGGAAAGTATGGGAACATTTTTTTTAAATCATAATTTACCGATTTTTTTTCCCATACGTTCCGTGCGTTGTCCTTGACGCTTGCATTATTTTATATTCTTGTATATTATTTTTTTTTTAAGGAATCTGCTGGAACAACACATATTCTGGAAAAAACAATGCAATTTAACTCTTACGATTCTACAGATACAACTTTTTAAAGTTAGGTTTGACAGACGGAAGGACGAACTGACAGTATGTACTAATAAATGGCAAATAATGTGCATACCAATAGCAATATCAATTTTACAAATAGGTACTAATAATAATTTAGGTACACTTATTTACATCATTTTTTTTTTGTTTTTTGATAAAAACATAGAATCATTGTAAACTCAAAAACAAAAGTAACAAAATTGCAATGCATCTCATGCGCGAAAGGTCAAAAGACCGCATTGTTCAATTTTGCGGAATAATTCGCATGCGACAAGATCTGTGGACTCGAGTCGAATGTGACTGGCTTACTAAACGAATTTAGAGAGTTTTCGCGATTCGTGATAAAATTGGCGTGTTCAATGTATCGCGCTACTTGTAAAGATATACCGTTTTGTTTGTCAATTTAGACAGAGATGACATTGAAGAAAACATAGGTACAACGGCCAAAAATGTGGTCTACATGATACAACAAGTTCGATTTTCCCTTGCAATGATATTATAACACAGTGACAGTCTCAACCTTAGCGATAATTAGATCTCACAGAAACTCTTGTCAAAACTAGTAGACCACTTTCTTGGCCGATCGTACAGGCTCATTTTTTTTTGTAAACTTCAAGAAATAAAAGGCTTTTTTATTTTTTTATTTACTTATACGAGTAGGTTCTGTAGTTAGTTCTGTAAAATTAAATGACACCTCAAGATGCCAGGGCCGACATTCTGCTCGGTAAACCCTTATTGCTTTTGACGTGTTACGTATTGTCGACGATTTGATAGCTCTTATTTACATGACAGTAATATGCGGCTGAACTAAAAAACTAGGTACAGTCGACCAAGGACGCGGTCTACTAGTTTTGACAAAAGTTTCTGTGAGATATAATTATCGCTAAGGTGGACTCTTGTCACTCATAATATTACCTATTGCAAGAAAAAATCGAACTTGTTGTATCATGACGTGCAACTGAACTTCAACCGTGGGGTAGTCACACACGACATGACACGTGACACATTTTTGGCCGAGTGTACAGTCAAGGAATTAAATTTGTCACCCACCTTAGTTCGAAAGTCAATCTGACATTCTAGAGCAATAAGGTTGAGTTTCCTATCAAATGACTTGGAATCTCTAATGACAATGACATCTTCAAGCAAATTAACGTCCTCGACCGTATCGATAGGTACGATACCATGTTAAAGTCAATATATTTTTTCTTTATAATAGAGGCCCTGAAAATAAAATGTCTTCAATTGCAAAAAAAATATATACATATACACTTTTTTGTTAGATCGTGTCAGTAAATTCAGCAACCACAGCGTAATTAATTTTTTCCTGGTTAAAAAGTAGCTATTTACTTCCTCTCCTTCCTCTAATGACATGATAAATACAAAGAAACAAAATAAATAAAATGTATTGTTTTACTATACAAAACTGCGTATAGGTGAAAAACTTAAGTAAATACCTGTTGCGTGTAGTAACACATCTGTAGACAGACATAGACCATTTGACATTCTATATTTGAAATTTGACGTAAATTCCATATTAGTTTTGTGCACAACTACATGCCACAGGTGATTAACTTAAGTTTTTCACCTATATAATGTTACATGACTAGATGCTATTGGCACTTTAACACAACTTAGTATCCAAACTGCTAGTTAATCGAGTCCGCATTCCCTCCCAGTGATAGTGCATAACGGCGCCGTAGCCTCCGACCTCTGAGTCATGGCTATAGCTTCTAGGGATTCATGTCCTATAAAAAGACCCAGACGTTCGAGAAAGGCAAACGGCCATCTTTGGGCCCTATTCCACTTATCGAAACTATTTTGTTTCTTTACTATACTTACCAATGTTCATTTTTAAGTACCTAACAAATAAGAACACGGGCTTATAATCTTGATCCACCATATAACCTTGTCATAATGACAGCGTCAAGTGACGAGATAAAAATTACATAGGAATCCATTGTCGGTTTGATGTGACAAGGTTCGATAGTGGTTCATGAACTAAAGTCCGTGGCCGTACAGTCAAGTGTAAAAATATGGGAGAAAGCAAAATCTTAAAAATATCTCCCAATGCACCTTATTTCAGTGTAATAAGAACTTCGTAACATAATTATGCGAGGATTCTTTCGATAAATGACAATTTGCGTAAAGGACAACTAAATTGTACCTAGGTACTGTAAAATTGTCCTATAGGCCAATTGCCATTTTAACCACCGAACGTTTTAAGTATAGAAATTTTCGTTACGAAATGGAAAAAAAAAGGATTTAATGAGGCCTTAACGGTCCTTAACAATGTACATTTTTTTTGTAAATGACCCTTTAACGGTACGTTTAAGTCCACAACAACGATAAAAATAAAATAAGAAATTGATTGAAAGAGTTTGTGCTGAAAATAGAAATAATATATTAAACTTTATGATAAAACGACGTACTTATGTTTTTAATAAAATTACAGTCGATATGTCGATGCGGTTGTAGACAATGCAGACCTTAAGAGAACATTTAAAACGTACCTACCTACCTACTCAGAATACGGTATTACGAATCCATCCTAAAAATGGTTAAGAATGATTATAAAATGAAGTTAATAAACAATATAATGACGGCAAGCATACAGTCTTCACCTGTTTGCAAGTACCGTTGCGCAGTCCGAGCGCCCTTAAAATATTGCAGCCTCGATTACGTTTCGATAACTTTCTCGCGATCGACCAAAATTATTAGTACATATTATGACTCACGCGCAATACTTTTCCCAATATACATTACGAACACTGAAAGTAGCATCATAATTACGCAAAACTAATCGTGAAATTATAGAACTGTTAGATAAATAAAAACCGCTGATATCAGAGGCTTTAAACGCTGATATATCTGGAACGGGCCAACCGATTTTTATAACCATACACCGGATTGACCGGGGCAAAAATGTACCAGTGCTAGTGATTCATTAAATATCGACTAGGTTTATCGATAACTTTTTTAAAGTATAACTAAAAGACGTTTACATAATTAAAAGGTATTCAAACTTGGTCATTATTACTTATGATAATGATGATTAAAAATTGCTTGTTATCGATGTCGATAAACTTAGTCGACATTTAATGAATCACTAGCACTGGTACATTTTTGCCCCGGTCAATCCGGTGTATGTTTATAACACATAACTAAGATCCACCGGTAGAAAAAATGCTTTATAAAAAATGTATAAGGCGTGTACCATTGTGTATGTATCGTCAGACCCGCCGCACCCGTTACACCGCCACTATAATCTCTGCGTTGCCAAAAAGTTAACTGGTAGAGAATGCATTACGGCATTAAGGCAATCTCGCCTTTGGATATTAAGTATGTTATTTTGTGCAATTAAGATTAAAAAATTAAATAACAAATAATACAGCACCTAGAGCGTGGCCCTTACCTATTCTATCTACATTAATTTTCCCATATGGAATTTGTACTTTTTTCGACTCAGCCGCCATTAGTACTTAAATAAGAGCTATCATAACATTCACAAGAATGTTGAATAGAGGCCCATCTTTAAAAAAACCAACAAAGACTTCAATGTCAATAAACTTTGTCAACACGTAACATAGAGCCAATTTTAAATTCGTTACGGATGCTCATTCCTATATCCTATCTCTGGTTAAGATAGCGTCCGTGTAAAGAAAACTCAATTTTAATAAATAGATAACGTTAATTTATAGTTAGTAGTTTCCACGTAGTAGTAGGAAATACTTGCCCATCTGGTCCCGGATTTGATTCCCGGTATGGGCAAATATTTGTGTGATGACACGAATATTTGTTTTTGAGACTTTGATGTTTTCTTTATTGTGTACACTAGTTAATACAAAATGATATCGTATGACAATCATGACATGATGTCTTATTAAGTATTATTACTCAGTAACTGATAATTACAAGTTACTGAAAAATTACATGAATAGCCAATCGCTTTTTCAACATATAGCATGTGGTGTGGAGGCCTAGTATGGCTGCGTCTATATCGCGTGTCACATGTGGATAAGACATCCGTCACTGTCTTACTTATTTACGTGTCAAAAGGATGCCTTATCCAAACTTGCCCCTGACTTATTTTAAACTTTTAACCTCTTACAGTACCAATAGTTCTTAAATTAAACATGGGGTTTGTAATTCTCCTTTAATCGCTCATACGCTCTTATCTATTTATGTAGGTAAACACTTAATTGTGCTAAAAATAACATTATAAAATTAGACTAATATAATTAGTACTAAGGCGAACTTATCCCTGTCCTTTTCTAATGCTTGTCTTACCGAGTTTACCCGAACCCAATAGACTTTTTAAGATTAAGAGCTATTGCACAAAGATCCGGTAGGTTCCGTTCCGTAGGATATCGAATGCGAAATTACAGAAAAAAACCTTCGCTAACTTCATTGCCTTTATAACAATGAATACTAGTTAATGTACCGAAGAAGTAAAGTGACCAGATATGTGTCAGTACTTATTCGTTATTTACATAACTACATGAAATCACGCGCCTGTTTCCCAGAGGGGTAGGCGGCGAGACCACTTCTTTCCACCTGCTACGATCTTGACAAATTATTTTCATTATTTAATTATGAATTAATCAGCGCATTATAATTACCGGAAATCAAATGCTAACATTGTGATGTGAAACATCTGCGATCAAGTAAACGATAAATAGACTTGTGTAAGTAAATTATTTAATCTAATCTAATGATTACTTACCTACAATATTATCAAGCGATTAAACACCTTCATAGAATCAAAGGGAGAACCCGCTAGAAAAGGATGCAAACACTACTTTAATGAAATCCATCTCTCTTTATTATCTAGAAATGGAAAATCGTAAATAAAAAAGACGTTTGAATACTGAATTATCTTTTCCAACAACAAATTAGCGATAACTTTATCAATTGATTCAGTATCCGACTGTCATTGAAAGTGTTAAGTTGCAAAATGGCTGAGAAATTAAAGAAGAAACCGTCGTTTTTCTCTTTGAAGAGTTTTAAAGGGCACAAGGATGGGCACGTGAGCCCTAAAACCCCTGGGACGCCTAATGGACATGAGTCGCAGTTCTTCAAATCACAGTCTTCTTCGAGCAAGTATTCACAGATCCAGGAGTTGAAACCACGGAGGTGAGTACTTGAACAAAGAAAAAACTCGTTTTAAAAGACCATCATCATTTTAAACAATTGAAAAGTGACATATTTATCCAGAAAATGTATTAATACTAACCAATTGAATTATAATAGGTACAGTCAAGGACTCTAATTGTTGAGCCACTGTACACACACCACTAAGCCCTTGACTGTACAGCTATAACAATGGCGTCGTCTTTTTTTAGACCTAATGCCTAAGCCTTATGTTGGTAGCACCGATTGGCGCTTTTACCCCTCTCCACTTCCTTGTCTCCTGTGCTCAGTTGCCTTCCTTTTTTATTATTTGTATGAATATTATGAATATTTATATTTTACTCCTCTATTCCATTTTTCTACTATATATTGTATTCTCTTATTAGTTATTATTTAAATCAGTGTATATGTGGGCAACCGCTGTCTCTTCGTTCGTGTGTCACGTTGGCGCCACTGAAAATCAGCGTCGCGGTTCAGGCCGTGACATAGTGCTGAGTGGTGTCAATTTCGACGACAGGAATCACCCATGGCAACATTATGCTAAAATTTCTAAATTCCTTTTCCTTATTGTTTATTTTTTTTTCTGTGTTGCCATTCTTTTTGTCAATGTTAAATTTAATCTGTGTTTTATTTGTTTTTTCCTGTGATCGTCGAATAAATATTTTCTATTTCTATTTCTATTTCTAATGCTTATCTCTTAAGCGGCCCAACCAATTTTCATGAAACATATCTAAGAACTTCCCCGATTCCACTAGCATTCTTTAAAAAACCGGCCAAGTGCGAAGCGGGCTCGCGCACGAAGGGTTCCGTGCCATCTATAGATACTATGACAAATCAAATGCCGTTGTTAATATCTAGCAAAAAAACGACAGAAAAGCACGATGCCACAGACACACAGATATACACATAAAACTAATAACACCCTTTATTTTTCTCGGGGGTGTAAAACAGAAGTGTGTTTTGTCTCCTTTTATCGTCGTAACGCAGCAACTTTTTCAATCTTTACCGCAGAGATGACAAATGCGATGAAACTAATCTATAAAATAAGTACCTATTTTTTTTTTTTATTTTTTTTTTTATTTTCAAATTTATTTCAGAACAAGTTCCATATGTTGTTAGTAACATCAATACTTATTCTATATTAGTAATTAAGAAATATTAACAAATTATGTAATATAATATTTTATTCCTATGGCTACTGCTACCCAATGTCGCACCATGGGGCAGTCAGGCCGTTCAGCAACCATAATAATAAATAAGCAAATTACACCATCGACTCCATCGTCACTTATCATATCGAACCCTCTATTCTAATAGAGAAAACGCCCTCCCAAAATGTAAAATAATCATGTCATATACCTAACCTATTCTTTCTATTTTTTTGGTCTATCCCAATTGCTAGCAGTCACAAACAATAGCTAAAAATTCAAGCCTGGCAGGTTGTCAACCAGCGGCATCAAGGAGCTGGTGCAATGCGCATTGTGCCTGGAGGTGCTGCATAACCCGAAAATGCTGCCATGTCAGCATACGTTCTGCACAGCGTGCCTGGCCGTGTACATAGCTGGTTTGTATTTTCTTTAAAATATTACGGTCCGCCTTATAAGTCGCAGCTAGCTGCACACTTTACAATTTCAACACCAATGACGGATAGGTACCTATATCCGCACCATTGAACGCCAACGACGGATATTTCCACCATAGTTACCACCGCAAATTAGGCCTGAGTCTCCATGAGGTAAGTTTGACATTTGCTTTGGTTTTCAGCTGTCATTGGCGTGTGAGTGACGTTTTTTTGTCTATTGACATAGCAAGGTCCAGATACTTAATAACGCCAACTGTAATATATTTGTATGAGTCTATTTCTTCATAAGAATAAAGTATTTGACAGTATTATCTAGTATCTCCTCTATTGTTTGTATATTAATTATATTATACATTACCATTTTTCCAGATCTACCAATTATTGAATGTCCGCTCTGCCGCACCAAAATTCAAGTGACTGGTCCCAATTTCCTTAAGGATCTGCCTTCAAACCTTTACATAGACTCCCTCCTCCAACTAGTGGGTATACAAAATGACAAGCCAAAGGTGTCTACCCCTACTGTTACTCCTCCCGTCACCCCAGTGCCAGGGATGCAGAGTGTGGACCTGTATGCTGCCGGAGTGAGGTGCAGCCAGTGTCAGACCATGTGTGACAATATTGATGTCACTCCGTGTGAACACTGCAAACTGGTAAGTATATAACCAATTAGCATGTTTTGATATATTTAATCCATAAAAAAGATTTTGCACTCTGCTCGTTAAATGATAATTATCCGTCGATTTCGTGAACTGTGGCGTAGTATAGTTCGGTAAAATATTATTTCGGCCTCTGTTGAATTACTTTGCTATGCACAAGCTGGCTACATAATATTTGACTAGGTATACGTAAATCATTTACCTTTTCCATCGTATCTGCGCAATGGCTTATACGCTAAACAGCCCATTTAGTAAAGTTTCCAAAGTTTGTGACATGATACGGCCAGCAAAGGAAGCAATATTAAATGCATGGTACAATTTCACTTACTACTTTGTTTCAATCAGACCACAAGTGTTTTAGTAACCCAGAATCACATAGATAAATGACTGTTTCCTTACCAGCAATGTTAAGATGCCAACTGGTTTTAATCTAGCTTAGTTTACCCACTTAAAGGCTTTAAAAGTGTAATTTTCCTGGTAGAATTTCTGCCGCGTTTGTTGGGCGCAACACTTGGATGACATGAGGACGCAGGTGGAATCTATCCTGAAACAGTTGGAAGCGGCAGCTGGAAGGCTGGAACATAAAATTGAATATTATAAGGTAAGCTTCTGAGGGGCCATCTTTATTGATGATTGGGTTGGAATTTTACGTTTCTTGGTCAGTTGTTGACATGTATGTCCTTCGGCTCTTATTATATAAAGACCAATAAATAGTTTAGGAGTGTTAGTGGTTTTTTTCCAATGCAGTTGAATTGAATATATTTACTAGAACTTACTTTTAAGCCACTTAAATTAATATTAAATCAGGATCGCTGCGAACACATAACGAAACAGATCACCATAACCGCCGACGAAAAAATCAATGCCATCATCGAATCCAAGGATAAGCTTCTCAAAGAAGCCTTTGACCTTCAAAGATCAGGAGACATGTCGGCGTTGGCGCTCAAGACCTCTCTAGAAGAAGCACAACAAGTTGCGATGAAAACCATGTCAATGAAGGAACAAGTGCAAGACAAAAACAAGGTTTGTTGCTCCACGACGTAATTATTCTTAACCTGTTTGCCGTAGGTGTTGCACTGTCGGCGAAGAAGTGGAAAGCGATAAAAGGTTTTTGATAGTTATGATAGTTACAACAGCACGAGCAGACTGAAGTGGAGGGTTTTCGTCTGCTTGTGCGAGTTTTTCAACCTTTTTCATTATTTGGAATGTCATCATACCGACACAACAATCTGACGATTTATTTGAATACACACTTCCTCGCTTACATTTTCTGGTGACTGCATTCCAAGTAGTCGATAGCCTATAGGTACCCATCTTGTCGGTTGGAATTTTGATGCTTTCTGATTTCAACGCCTTCACGTACCATTCTCATGAAGGCACGTACCATTCTCGCATAAAAATGGCGTTCAGTTGAAATTACTTAGGACTATGCAATTCGATCCAGTGATTTGGTCCTGACTCCAGTAAATGGTCGGCTATGCTATGCGGATTTATTCACCTGGCGGTTCAAAAAGAGCTATAAATACATTGACAATACTATATCACGTCGAAGATGATATGGTAGTTACAGTTTCTTAAAAACTTGACGATGACGGCGATGATTGTAACCTAAAACACATGACTAAAATAATTATGTCAGACAATATTTACCTTAACGTGGCATAGGTAGGTGGCTATGTTATCGTCCCGCGCACTCGCTTGCACTGGAACAAGTTCTTTTTCTTGATAACAGTTGTTGATGTCCGCGCTTGTTGTTGGTGGCGATTTATTTTGATTTCAATGAGGTACTCGTGTTTCAAAATATATTTTTATCTTGGTAATTACATCGTTATGATAATCTGAATTATGATAATGCCGAGACGGGAGTGCAATTGACGCGATCAAACCAGGTTACCTACATGATAAGTAGCTACGAAATGGGGAATGACATAAAAGAAAAACGGTTCCTAAGAAATAAAAATATTTATGAGGTGGTACTAAGTAGGTAATTTAAATATCGGTTTTAATATTTGTATGTAAACCTAATTATTAATGACTTCAGTTAAAAAATGATGAATTACTCGCTCACTTGAAACGTGCGATAAACGCAGCCATGTCAGCGCCTCAGGTGTACGAGTTATTCATTATTTAAGTACTTAGGGCCTCCGAAAGTTAGTCGCACGGGTGCACGAAGCTGTTCCGCGCGACGAAAAATAGTATGAAATATCCGATTCGATAGGCGTGCAACCCGCTCCTTGCACCCGCGCAACTTAGCGGAGGCCTTAATGACTAAGTATACCTAATACTGTTTTATGTCTTTAAGTCCTTAATAATTAAGGTTTAAATACGAAAATTAAACCGCTGCCGATATTTAAATTACTTACCTACTTAAAAATATTTCTACTTCTTAGTAAAAACCGGTTTACTTTTATGTGATACCGATTCCCCATTTCGTATAAGACAAATGACGGTATTGACGGTCACAGTAGTAAAGTAGGTTAGTAGGCACAGTTAATTAAATATATTTTTTAATATAGGTAGGTTATCTATACCTAATAGAAGTCGCAGATAATCTCTGTTCTCGAGGCAAATCATACGGCTTGGGTTTTTTTAGCTCTGATCGAGAGACGTCTTACAATTTGACCATTCCTGTTATTTTCATTACATAGATACATACCGTCACCCCTTCATCGCAAAGTGGGGTAGGCAGTACCGCAGAATTACCAATAACTCTTAACAATTTGTTGTTAATTCTATAACCACATTTTGCACAAACAGGCTAAGATGTTTATCAGGTGTATACCTATTAGTCACAGGTTGCAAGCCCATCGCTTAGTCGTCTCTTACGACTTCCACAGGAAGGCATGGAGTGGCACTATTCTATGCCGGCAACTGGTTTATTTATTAGGGTTGTAATTTTTTACCCTAAGTTTAAGTTAAGGTTAAGTATCTACCTGCTTTGGTCTGTCATAATATTTATTTACAGGTAACCACATACATAAACCTGCATCAGAATGCGGTGCAGCTCTTGTCAGACGTGTCCAAATGGGACTCCGATCGGTTCGTCTTCGATAAGGAGAACTTCCGTATCGAGTTGGACTCTGCCACGCCTCTGGAGGCAGAGTCAGACGAGCCGGAGCCAGAGGCTGGCCGGCAGAATAATCCCATGGAGAGTGAAGATAGCTTGACGCTGCATTACAGGTAAAGTCTAAAGAGGAAAATCTGGGAAAATCTTTCGACAAGTGCTTTTTTTGGTATTGGCTTTTTGTTTGTTTAGTACAGTCAACAGCATATAAGTGATAATTTATGAACTTTGTCGCTTTCAACCGTTTGATAATTTTGTATGACATTTCAAACACGACGTTAAAGTGACAAGGTACATAAATAAATGATCACTTATTTATGCTGTTGACTGTACCTATATTTTAGTCATCTTTAAATTCGATCTGTAAAAAAAATATCACGCCTGGCCAGGCCTCAGTGATTAAGTATCATGTTTAGAGTTATCGTACCTGGATTCAAATGTACCTAGGTATCTTCTAAAGGTAAAATAAATACTTACTTACTAAAATTACATCCCAACTTAGGTACAGGCCTAAATAATAAATAAATAAATATCGGAGGACAATCTCGCGCAAATTGATATAGTCCCAACAGTAACTAATCTAGGCTCGTAGTATGGGTACTAAACAACGATATAAATAGATACTTATATAGATAAATAAATACTTAAATACATAGAAAACATCCAAGACTGAGAAACAAATACTCGTGCTCATCACACAAATATTTGACTTACTATCAACTACATTCAGGAGCAAAAATACCGGGTCTATTTCGAAGCCTTGGTTTCTCGCCAGGAGTTGTTTTGAGTGAGGTTTGTTGGTAGATACTCCGAGGATCAATAGAGGTCAAAAGTTCTTAAGATACCTAACTGATCGCACAATCAGTTAACACCACAGCGGGAGAGTTTGGGTCAGCATTTGGATATCCTCACATTTTATTGCCATTTTAGTTTTTCTGAACATGCACAATTCCGGCGTTAACCGTAGATTCATTCAGTTGGGTATCCTAGGCACTCTGGAAGTCCTGTATCGATGCTCGGGGTATTCATCATCAGATTTCACTAAAAGCATTCCCTGGCGAGGGAAGAAGATTCGAAATAGCCTCTTTATTTTTGCTCCTGAGTGTAGGCTATCGCGTCATCATAATGAAATGTCACATGTTCACTTCCACTTCTCTCTCTATATTCTATAAATATTCTATACTCACAAACTTTATTTCTCCATTACCCAGATCTCGCAGTTTCATCCCCCACTATGTCTGGCGGAAGACCGCTCGCCCTGCCGGTGTGGGCATTAGCCCGTGGAACAACCATCTCTACGTATGCGGAATGGACACCCATAGCGTGCTGGTGGTGGAACGGACGCAGGCCAAGATCCTGGCGCGCCTGACTTGTGATGACATGCTGTGTCCTGTGCACATCGCTTTCATGAAGAGCTTGGGAGAGATCTATGTCACTGGTAAGATTCAGGTGTCTTGTCCACAGAAATATTACTGAAATATTTGCAATGGCTGTGGTGATGTAATTTATCTGCAGACTATCATCATATGAAACTTTAGTCTATCGTTGACAGGGCGCTTTAATATAAGAAGCAGCAGCTCTTACGCTGATATAATGATGATTTTTGTGTAGGTTTAAGATGCAACACTTTCAGTTGAGTAAAGCGTAAATCACGCTTTTCCACCATACCCAGCCAAATTACTGCCAGTTATCTATCATAAGTAGAGCTTTATCTCGTAGGTTTCCTTCATTCTATCTCCTTTTTGATACCACCACCATTTCCAGACAAGTGGAAGCACTGCATCCATGTGTTTAACAAGGATGGCGAGTATTCACGCTCCATCGGGCAGAAGGGCAGCCGCGTCGGCATGTTCCGGTCGCCTGAAGGCATCGCTACTGACAACGCGAACCATCATATCTACGTTGTTGACACTGGGAATGATCGGATTCAGGTATGAAGGGTACACAATTAGTTCATTCTTCGGAATATCTAAAGGCTTAGTGTCATAGGTCAAAAGCCCGCAAACTTGTAGCATTGACGAATTGTTTTGACATTATCGAGCCGGGATTTTAAACCATTAGGTACAAAAACTTTGACCGTTGATGATCATTAAGAGTGCTTTTTAAGTAGGTTGAAATTGGATTTCAATAATATTTTTACAAGATAATCCCGAAAGAGACCTGCTTGATAACCGGTTTTATTTTTCGAATTTCAATAACAGTATTGCCAGTTAGAGCCCACTCGCGATAACCACCAAACTCATGCGCCTATTTAGTACAAGAAGCAACGTATCAAAGCCAGATAATTTCTAACTTAAAATGTTCACCACATTTCCAGATTTTGCAACCGGACGGAAAATTCGTGGACCAAATCGGCGTAGTGACCAAACTTCAAACAATATATTCCGCCAATAACTGGGAGACCAGAGAAGTCACGAGCACTGAGCTCAATGCGCCGACCAGTGTCGCCGTCACCAACGACCGAGTAATCGTCCTCGACAGCGGAAACCGTAGGGTCAAGGTTTACAATAAGGCAGACAAAAACAAAATAATAGAATTTGGGTCAGTAGGACAAAGGAAGGGGCAATTCAGGCAGCCAGAAGTTCTAGCTGTCGACCCTATGGGCTTCATTCTCGTGGGAGACTCCGGCAATTGTAGAGTGCAAGTGTTCAAACAAAGTGGCCAGCTAGTCAGAGCTTTTGGAGGCATGGGAACCGAGTCCGGCAAGTTCGGATGGATTTCAGGCATACACGTAACCAAACAGTTGGATATCATAGTCAGTGACACTAAGAATCATAATGTAAACTTTATTTAGTGTGTTGGGTACGAAGTCAATAAAAACAATGCTTTGTGTATAACAATATTTTATACATATGGAATTGTTTACAGAAATTAAATTGACATTTAGGTACAATTATATTTTGGTCTGTTTAAGTAGTATTTAGTATGATTACAAAATAAAGTATTATTTTCGATCCAGCACTGTGAGAAATTTTGATTATAACTGCTAATTAATATAATAATAATATAATATCAATTGATTAAACTATGTCAGTATCACATGTGAATTAAGATTCAAAATAGCTTGCAGTGAGAAATAAAATCACAGTCATAACTCTATTTAAACATAGGCCTAAAGGCATTAAATTGTGACTAAAACATTACAAATACATTTTATTAATTAAGAATGTATAGCAATTATTTTACTTTTGGACGTTATCTACATTCTACAATATGCAATTATGGGCAATATTATAAACATCTATTAAAATTAAATTATTTATATACAAGTTGCATATAATTTAAGGAACGTAAATATTTCAAAAAGGCCGTTGCTGAATAATGAGTTGATTGGCTTACCCTGACCTAACAACCTACTGCTACCTAGCTGCAGATAGTTTTACATATTTACTTATTTAATATGAATAAAACTAGCGCGAGTCATGATACGAACAAAATAAACATTGGTACGGCTTACTCACGTATTATTGCCAGGAAACCGCCAGAAACGTTTAGGAGTCCTCGATTAGGGAGTGTTATCGCGGAGGGCGCGGTCTCAAGGACACTGTTGAGTCACAGTATAAACAGTAGTTCATCTTCCAATCAAAGTTATATCATGACGCACCAAGCTGGTTTAGAGAGGACCGCGCCGTCGCCGCGTTTGGTTGCGTGCGTATTAAGTATCGAGCAACGCGCATCGACGCAAACCTAGCCAAAGCGCAGTAGTTCGGCTAAAAACAAAAGTACATCAAGCTGCTTGTATGTGTGCGTACGCGACCGTATGGCGCGAGCCACCACAAGCAAAGCTCGCTTTAGGTATCAGAATCTCCTAATGGGCCAACGAAGTACTTTTCTATTTATATTATGCCTTAGCGTCCGAGCGGCAATAGGTAACAGAAACTCCTGAAGTGCCGGAGACGAACTACTTTTCTATTCAAACTTTGGTTGCTGGTGGCTGCGCCGGCGTCGCTATGTCAAAGTCAAAGTCAAAGTCGAAAGTTCTTTATTCTTCAATTTAGGCATAATATAATGCAGCTATGAATGTCAAAAAGCATTACCGCGTAATGAACCACGTGTCCACGAGACACGTGAGGAAGCCGTAGCAGTACCTATTTATTTAGCTTTAGACGAACTTCGATAAATCGAAACAATAACACATCGGTAACTTTCTATAGATAAATCCGAAATAACGAACGAGATGGCAAATGAAACCTAAGCGCTGCTGTTACCCTGGGATAGGCGTATCGTATCTAACGTATAGGATTGATGTATAGGTTGGTAGCTTACGTCAACTCCATACAATGTGATAGGTTTCGAAAAACGCTAAAGTTAGCGCATCTTATCCAGGCTCCCGTCATATCGTAATCAGTATTAGTCGCTATACCAGTATAGCAAGTTTGATTTGGGCAAACAGGAGGGCTAGCACAAGTTGTCCGCGACTAGTTTATCGCACGGATCTCCGATTCTATCTAATCTGTAACGATAGAGACTTACTGAGCGACAAGCGAGAAAATACAACTTGTGCTAACCGTAGAGAATACAGTTGTTTTATCTCACGAACGCGGGTGGGCCACACGATACCTGTATGTGTAGATGCATGTACATGTTGTCTCTGAGTGCGTAGCCGTCGCCGCTATGCGTCGCCGTAGTGTGCATCTGTATACGCATTACAACTACAACCAGACCCACTTTCGTGACATAATATAACTGTACCTACTTTTATTTACAAGCACCGTCTTCAGAAAGCAAAACTCTCAAATAGTTTCAATGGAGTTTTAAGCTTTCAATATCGACATAGCTTCACAGCGTGATAAGAAGGTAAGTAAGATGAGATGGTACCGGATATTATAATCACTTTATGATGCGTGAGAGTAAAGCAACACAATGCTTTAAAGACCCCAATTTCTAATTATATTCGTACTTAGTCCGAGATAACTGTGTGTAGTATCGTCCTTTCTTGCTCCTCATACGCGAAGTTCATAGACACCTTTAAAAAAATAAAAATCGCCACCTGGCAATACTAGTGGCATATGCCATTCGTTATTTCGCGCTCAAACGCAACCGACACGGAATTAATTATTTTCGATATTATTTGGTTATAAATCACTTTAACATCGACATTAAGTGCATTGAGAGACATTGAGATGCCGAAGCGTAATAAAGAAAACAACGACGACGATAAAACTCGGAAAAAGATCGCAAAGCTGGAAAAGAGACTAGCTAGGTACTACAAAGAACATGAGAGTAAAACCTCAGAGACTTCGGAGGGCGAAAAAGGTAAGAATCGGTCGTTTATTTTAGTCAAAATTTCATTGAAAATGTACAGTTTTTAGCTAATTTTTACAGCATTCATGTTAGTTTATCGATTCAATGACCACGCGTTTTGATGCCTACTTTTCGAGGGAAAGTATTCTCACAATTTGTGATATGCCCGAGAAGAATTACCAGGAATTCATATTATGTGCTTTATCGTGTGACGATAATGCCTCTGTCCGTGGGACGGAGATGGGCAAAATTGACCTGTGTGTCATATTATAACCTATCTTAGTTACGACATGTTTGTCGTACAACCGGTGCAAAATTAAACTGTGTTTATGGTACCTGTGTGTATACATTTCAGCTCAAACCGAGGAGCTAGATCACCTAGACCCAATTTCATTCCCGGAAACAGATGACGTTGTCACTGTACCGGAATTAGATGAAGAAGACAGTGAGCTTGAGAGCGATATTCTAGCAGCCTTAGGAGAATCTGCTACTGGAACCAAACAATATGGAGAAAAAATCCATGAAAAAAATTTTGATCCGGTCAAAAACATTATTATTGAAGGCCTACCTAAACAGGCAAGAGAAAAACTCACAGAGTCTATACTTGTACCTTGTAACTGTAAACTTTTAGATGCACCTAAGTTGAATAATGAACTGCTGGGAGTCATTAGTAATCCAGCAAAGACTCGGGACAAGCTCCTACAGGAGCGTCAACAGGAAATTGGTTTAGCCATAGCAGGAGTCTGTCAAACCATTAACAACTTATCCAAAAAAGATTATGAGAAAGTAGATCAAATCAAAAGACTAAGTGATGTCTCACGGTTACTAAGTAATCTGCATTTTAATTACACTGAGATTCGCAGAAAGTTACTTAATCCATTTATGGATAAAAATTTGTCAGAAAGCCTGAAGGATAACAAAAGAGAGCTATATCTCTACTCCCAACTGGATGATTCAGTAAAATCTTTTTCAGCAATGAAAAGAGCCTCTGCTATTCTAAAATCAAAAACAGTTACACAGACAAGACAATTTGTAGCAAAAAACTACCAACATCCTCCACGACGTCCGAACCAGAACCAGGCCCCTCCAGGGAGAGGGTCATTCCGTGGGGGAAACCATCAACGGTTCAATCAGCGCCAACCACTGAACAGATCAGCAAGACCACCGTTGAGAGGCCATGCCAAATACCCATAAAAGAGGTACCTTTTGCTGCTAGATTATGTCATTATTATGAATGCTGGGCAAATATAACCCAAGATTCCACTGTCTTAGAGTGGGTAAAAGGGTACAAAATTCCCTTTTCTTCCCCCCCTCACCAAAATCATACCCCTCATAACTATAATAGTAATTTAGATTTTCAAGTATTATTAGCTGAAATAGATAAATTATTAGAACTGGCTGTTATATCAAAATGCAGTCCAGATTCTGGCCAGTTCTTATCAAGTATTTTCACTATTCCTAAAAAAGATGGTTCACACAGATTTATTCTGAATCTTAAAAATTTAAATAAGTTTGTAGTAGACAGTCATTTTAAGTTAGAGGATATAAGGACATTATGTAAACTATTGTCTAAGGGTGATTACATGTGCACCTTAGATTTAAAGAATGCCTATTATCTGTGCCCAATACACAAAACTTATAAAAAGTATTTAAGGTTCCAATTTAATGATCAGTTATATGAATATAATTGTCTGCCATTTGGTTTAAGCACTGCACCATTTGTTTTTACAAAACTATTAAAACCGATTATAGGTTACCTGAGGGAAAAAGGTATTCGTCTAGTGGTTTATTTAGATGATTTGATTTGTTTAGGTTCATCATACAATGAATGCATACAAAATGTCAGTATCCTTGTGAATAAGCTGCAATGCTTAGGCTTTGTGATAAATAAGGAAAAAAGTAAAATCATTCCATGTAACATTACTGAATTTTTAGGTTTTAGAATTAACTCGATTAAGATGTCATTAAGCCCCACCCATGAAAAACGTGAGAGACTACTGTTAATAAATAATAAATACCTTAACTTAAACCAGAGTACTGTTAGAGATTTCGCCAAGATGTTAGGAAGTTTAGTTTCGGTGTGTATGGCGGTGAGTTATGGTTTTGTATATACAAAAAATTTGGAAAGAAATAAATTTATAGCTTTGGAACGTTTGGGGGGAAATTATGATGGTATGATGAATATCAGTCAAGATTCTAAAACAGATTTACTATGGTGGAAAAACAATATTATGATTAGAGAATGTAAAATTAAACAATATAAATTTGCACTAAAAAATTTTTCTGACGCCTCCTTATCAGGTTGGGGTTCAGTGTGTAATGAAAAGTGTGCAAGGGGTAGTTGGTCAATAGCAGAAAAGCAAAATCATATAAATTACCTTGAACTATTAGCTGCTTATTTTGCTTTGAGATGTTTTGCAAGCAATTTAAAACAAAAGGAAATTTTATTAAGAATAGATAATACAACAGCAATATCATACATAAATAGAATGGGTTCAGTACAGTTTCCTAAACTAAATAACCTTGCTAGACGAATTTGGAAATGGTGTGAGGATAGAGATTTATGGATCTATGCATCCTATATAAAGTCTAAAGACAACTCAGAGGCTGATTATGAATCACGCAACTCTAGCCAGGATACAGAATGGGAATTGTCACAAAATGTATATTATAAAATTATAAATACCTTAGGTGCCCCAGATATTGATTTATTTGCTTCACGATTCAATAAAAAATGTCATAAATATATTGCCTGGCACAGGGACCCATATGCATGGAATATAGATGCTTTTACGGTTGAGTGGAAAGAATTCTTCTATGCGTTTCCTCCATTTTCACTACTCTTAAAGGTGGTAAGAAAGATTATAACAGACAAAGCAGTTGGTATAGTAGTGTACCCAGTGTGGCCTACTCAAGCATGGTATCCCCTGTTAAAAAGTTTAACAGTCTCTGAAATTCTAACCTTTTGCCCGTCTAAAACACTCTTAATGTCTCCTTCCAGATTACCACACCCCTTACACCCCCACCTTACCCTGGAGGCCTGTGTATTGTCAGGGAGGCAATGAAACGAAGATCATTGTCTAATGATGCAATTGAAATTATGATCTCATCTTTATCTGATAATAGTTTTAAGCAATATAATAGTTGTTTAAAGCAATGGTGGCAGTATTGTAAGGCCAAAGATGAAGATATATTTAGTGCTTCTGTACCAAAGCTTCTTTCATACTTAACATCTCTTTTTAAGAAAGGAGCTTCTTACCAGTCTTTAAATTGTCACCGTTCGGCTTTATCTCTAATCATAGGTAATAATATAGGTATAGATGATAGGGTAAGACGTTGGTTTAAGGGTGTTTTTAAATTAAGGCCTAACATTCCTAAATATTCTTATACTTGGGATCCAGCCACTGTCCTTTCTTATCTTAAACTCTGGTACCCTCTAGAAGATTTAGATTTGAGGAAACTCACATTGAAGACTGCTATGTTACTAGCGCTAACTACAGGACAGAGAGTACAAACAATTCACCTAATTAAATATAACAACATTATTTTTAATGAAGAAGGAGTGAATATAGCTTTGACAGATATTCAAAAAACATCAGCGCCGGGAAGATTCATGGCAAAATTATCTCTTCCTATTTTAAATAATAATCCCAGTATATGTCCAGTTAAAACTTTATCACAATACTTAAGAATAACAAAAGATAACAGAAAGGAAAGTGGCTGTTCTAATTTACTGCTGACTTTTAAGAAGCCATATAAGTCAGCTTCAACTCAAACAATTAGTAGGTGGCTTAAACTTGTTATGAAAGATAGTGGTATTGATGTGTCCATATTTTCTTCTCACTCGACGCGTCATGCGGCGTCGTCACAGGCACATAGGGCAGGACTCACAGTAGATAATATTTTGAAGGCAGTAGGTTGGTCTGATAAATCACTTACCTTTGCTAAGCACTATAATAGGCCTCTGCTAAATGAACAAAATTTATTTGCTAGAGCTGTTTGTACCTCAAATACTATTTAAGGAGCTTGTATTACTATTAATATAGTGAAGTTGTTTTGGGCCTATTGAAATTAATAATATAGGTCTTTCAGATGATAATTCTTATTTGTTGTTCTAAAGGAGTATGTTTTTGTTTTATTCAAAGAGATGATTATAATTTCTGTTTTCACTGAAATACTATTTCTGGTTTCTCTAAACAACTACACAGTTATCTCGGACTAAGTACGAATATAATGATAGGATTAAACGAACTTACCTGAAGTGAAGTTCGATCCTGATTATATAAAGTACTTAGTCCGAGATAGAAAACTTCCCACCCTAACACACAGTGGGGGACATATAATTATTATATGTTATATGTCCACCACTGTATATGACTATACGATGTATAGTTCCCTATCCCTTATCTAATATATTTTTCTTATGACTCTAAACGTAATGACATATGCCACTAGTATTGCCAGGTGGCGATTTTTATTTTTTTAAAGGTGTCTATGAACTTCGCGTATGAGGAGCAAGAAAGGACGATACTACACACAGTTATCTCGGACTAAGTACTTTATATAATCAGGATCGAACTTCACTTCAGGTAAGTTCGTTTAATCCTATCATAATAACTGACCTACTACAGAGTATATAACATTAAACGACCTACTCATGCATTCGTTTGCATACATAGTAAATATATGAATTTCTGGGTTAACAACAGCTAATACTAACGTATTATTATGGCTTATATCAGTCTCGACTAGGTGGTATAAACGCTACATTATCTAGATATTTACAGTATCGAAACTGATAAGCTTAATACTAATACATTAATCATTTCCACCTACAAGTCACATTAATATTATTAACCATTTCCACCTTTGACTCTGCTCTAGCCATAATTATATATTTAAATTAACCAACTTGGCTCAGAAAACTTGATAAAAAAAATCGAGCTATGATAATTATATACTCAAGATATTTCAAACAACATTTTTTTCTAACTAATCAATGATCATCGATCATTTTCAAAGTTTTGGGTTTCCCTTTAGAATTTGACTATGACCTGATATCAAAAATTATTATTATATGTAATTGATATTGAATATTGGTGGAATTGTTACTCTAGGCCAATTATCAAAACACCGCTATAATAGCACAAATAGATCATTCATATGAGCAGTATGAGCACCGACAGAAACGTAACATTAAACTCAATAATTCAAATAAAATTAATAAGTAAACAAAAATTATGTCTTAAAAATAAAGTTCAAAATAATCTCTTTGAAGTTATAAAAATAAGATCATTATGATAATGATAATTATCTAGCACATAAAGTAAAACTACTTGTCAGTTACTTATATTCAGAGAGAAAGTTAATGCAATGCAGTGCATGTTATGCTTCGCTTCATTTCATTGTAACCACATAATGGTAATAGGAATTTCATAATTCCTAATAAGGTGAACATTTCTCTATCAAAGTAACAATGCACCCGTAGTTAACCGCTTTTTAATTTAAGACAATTAACCCTTAATTTAACAGTATTCATCACAGTAAACATATATGATTCCAATTTTTTCTTGCAAATTTTTATGCACCTGTATAATCTAAAATTATTTTGTCAAATTAAGGGTTGTTTTGAAAATATACAGTATTTTATTAAAAAAATCATACTTAACCAATGCATCTATTTTCACCAAAACAATTGTGTATTTCCATTATAAACCCAACTAACCATTTAATGACTAAAGGCACATTCGAAGAATAAAAATACTATTCAGATTTAATCTTGCACCAAGATAAACGAACATCAGATCTCATGTCTCGCCATCGAATACCTGGTAGTTTAGTTTGTGACAATGTTTACAGTCACATATAAAATGTTTTTAAATGTTTGGTGTACTTTAAACAAAAAATACAAAGGTGATTTTGAACAGTCTAAGTTCAAACTTTTAGAGTGTAGTATACCTGATAATTGTTCTAAGAAGAGCGACAAGGTTGACACCTTGTCACTGGGTGACTCTCGCCTAGGACCACGGAATCAGACTCCGCTGGAGGGCCTTCACTGTTGTCATGCTGTCTCTGAAAGATGCCAAATATAACAACTTGGTCATAATTGCAATTAGGCCCATTATCGATTAAACATACACACTTTATATTTTTAAGGTCTCATACATAAATTGGAATAGCTATTGAGAAAATGACTTCCCTTCTTGGTTAGCATGTGGGGTATAAAGTATTTACTTACTAAGGTAAAAAATATCATAGCATATACACCCACGCAATGACAACTCATAAATAAATACTGCAAAAAATGTTCATTGTTTCATACACATAAATCACACATAGAATGAGAACAATGCTACGCAATTTGCTTTTTACTTTGACATTATTTTACAGACACTTTTGCGTTTTGTAATGGGTCATTGAATCCCTTATATGTGGGAAATAAAGTTGTAGCCTTTTAAGATTATGCTTAATTCCAAACTAGCTGTGCCTGTGACTTTGTCTGAGTGGACTCTTGGTTTATTTTAACTTATTTTAAAACACAATCTATCTCTGTCAAGTTGTGGTAACATAATTATTATGTCTTACCACAGGAGTGTTAACTGTCACAGTTTGTGGTACGCTCTAAATTAACAGCTCAATAACCAAACTGGCCATGAACAATAATTACTAAGGTAATGCATTTTGTTCAAGACATTTTTTACGTTAAACTATTGTGCATAGAGAATGGGCAAGTTTATTGTCCTGCTTAGCCTGAAGGTCACTCTCAATAGCCCAAGTTGTTGCAACTGCAGCAAAACACAACACTGATTGCTATTGGTTTGTTTAAAAGTGAGATTTTGGCTTTGGCTGTTAGTTGGATGTAATCAGTTACCAAATAAGTTAAAACTGATTTATTACCAACAAACTTTTGCCCACAATTCTGTCCACATATCATATGTCTGTCTCTACACTATAAACTATGTGTCTAGCAAATTTCACATACATTGGTTAAGTTGTTGAACCATGAAGACTGAAGAAATAAATAAGTTAGTGCACTTATAGTGTGAAGTCCTAACTTTTGCAAGAAAATATAGAATTTAAGTATAATAATGTAAGAATACCTTTAATTCTGTGGCCAGACTGCGGAATGTATCTTCAACATTAGTATTGTCCTTGGCAGATGTTTCCATAACAAACATAATCTCTGGAACATAACGGCAAAAAGACTTTGGCTCATCCGGCTCCACTTCTCGCTGCTCGAGCAAGTCACATTTATTGCCAATTAGGGAGACAATCACATTTGATGATGTGTACCGCCTGACCTCTTCAATCCATTTTTGGAGGGACAAAAACGTAGACCGTTTTGTAATATCATACACTAGAAAAAATCATATAGTTCCTCAATATTATCATTTTAATGACTCATCTCAACACTACAAGTTAGATATAATTTTATTATTATAACTACCTATAATAACCCCATTTGCAGACCGATAATAACTCTGAGTGATTGTCCTGAATCGCTCCTGCCCCGCCGTATCCCATATTTGAAGCTGTAAGCACCACCCACATTATTATAATATTCAAAGATTATACGCAGTTAAACACAAAATTAGATCTTCTCACCTTGACCTTCTTTCCGTCCACTATTATTGTTTTCATTGAAAAGTCAACGCCTATCGTATTCCCGTGTCTTTCTATAAAATTTCCAGATTTTAATCGTTGCACAATGCATGTTTTCCCCGTGCCACAATCACCGATCAAAACAATTTTAAAAAGATAATCATACTGTTCGTCTGGGACACTCATAAGAGTGTTAGGATTGCGACTTGTCATGATTGGCTTAATTTATAATAATATATAATTGAATCTCTATTTACTTCACCCATCCATTTTTTACTGTGAGTACTGTGACTTGACTTGACTGACCGACTGACTTAAGTGAAGGTTGAGTGAAGGAATGAAGGAAGACGCAACGACTGTCAGTCAATTGTATTTTGAAAATAGCAAACGTTTTTATCTTTACCTTAAACAAACTAAAAGGGCACTGTCTACGACACTTCCTGACTGCGTTATTATTATTTTATACATTTTTATACATTATTTTACTTAATACATTGCTTAGTATTATGCAGATATTGCTTCTACTCAAAGACATTAAATGTACCTAGTATACTATTTGTTATGATGTTGTTTTAACAAGGTGTGTTTGGCCAATGTCATGTTTTAGACAATCACCATGTACCTACTTATTAAAGAAAAATGTCCATGGATATCACACGACTAAACAACAGCACATGGGGTTAGCTCCAGGCGCTTGTCTGTCAAGCAAGTCGACGTTTTTATATATTTTTCGTTTCGGGTGTATCGAAACCATGGACTTATACCTACACTGGACTGATTACTAACTTTTCCTAGCCAATCAAAATTGAACTATATTACAAAGCAAGACAGTTACAATTATGTGATGATAGGAGATGAGGATGAGCGAGAGCAACCAACCCGAGGACGGTGTCCCACTCACACAAGTTGCCAATGTAAAAAAGGTAATGACATAGTGGTATTAAAAAATACTGTAAATAATTACCTGCATATATACTAAATAGCTACATTTATATTTAAAAAAAAAATGTTTTACCTAATTTGTAAATGTTTAAGATTTTAACATTATTTACTGATTAAAACACGTTAATGAATAAAATATTGCGGTAATCAAGTGGTAATTGTAAATTTTGTCTGGTATCCCCAACGTAGACATATTTCAAATTTGTTTAATGCATGGACTTGTCGACTAAAAAATAAGCTAAAAATGGTGAAAATATGTTGTGTGAAGGGTTGTAGAAGTGAAAGCTTTGGTGACTGTGGAATATCATTTCACAGGTAAGGAACATTTGGCTCTATTTTACAATAAAACGAGAAAACCATAGAAAACCATTATTAGGGTGGCTATGATTTGGGCCGGTGTATGTATACGAATGCAATTTCATAGATAAGTTGGCAGAGAATTTATATTTGGTACTTAAACACTATACAAATTCTCGATATTTAAAATTTTTGTGTACTGGTAGTATGAAAATATTAATTTGTAAATGTATACTCGAATGCATGGACTTATATATAATATACTTACCTAAATAATACCTTCTCAGTAGGTAGGTACTTAAACGTAAATAGTTTAAGTCCATAACTCAAATAATTTCTGTTTGAGGACGCGAGTGCTACGTGTTTTATTAATATAATAACTAATTTAACTCAAAAAGACATTGCACCTGTCGAGCATCAAACAAAAATGTGTCGGCTTGAAATTCACGAAATTTCCACACAGACGTCCTCTTCAGTTGGCTTGAAAGAAGAAACATTGCGGAGAAAAGTAAAAACTTTACAGCAAAAAATCAACAGAAGGAATAGTAAAATTCAAAACATACAGAGTTTATTGCAAATAGTTAAAAAAAATTGCACAAATTATGAGGAAGTTCAAGTCGTCATGGAACATAATTTTAAAAATATTCATAAACACTTCAATTTAGATAAAAGTAACAAAGGTGTTCGATACTCAGATGATTTAAAGCAGTTTGCACTTACTTTATATTATTATTCCGGACCTGCATATAACTTGTTACGAAATCGCATTGCCTTGCCGCGTCCTGCTACATTGCGTAAAATATTGTCAAAAACAGAGTGCAATGTTGGATTTATAAAAGAATCATTTGAGTTTTTGCGAGGTCTGTCTTTGAAGAATGATCCTGTAAAGGATGTGTCATTAATATTTGACGGCATGCCAATAAAATCTGAACCAGTGTTAGATAAACACAGCGGCAAATATGTTGGGTATATAGATTTTGGTGGGATCTTTCAAACGGACTCGGATGTGTTAGCAACAGAGGCACTAGTATTCCAAATTGTATCACTAAAGAAAAAGTTCAAGTGCCCTATTGCTTACTTCCTCACTAACAAAATGACTGCAAACGTGCAAGCTCAACTAATAATGACGGCTATTCGTATGTTAAGTGAAGTCCCCATATCGATATATATGATACATGTATAGTAATCTGTTATGAATAAATATTTCTTAAATAAATATTCTTATTTTATTTAACAATTTAGATTATTTCTTACTTATGTAAATTGACACATTTATAACTTTAAAAAAATCCTATCTCCTATTTTTCTATCCGCAGATGTACTTGGTCACCCTAATTAAAACGAGATGCAATTCTCTAGTATGGTTTCCCTGTCGGTCACACTTTTTTATCGCAGTAATCAGTCCAGTGTAGGTATAAGTCCATGATCGAAACTATCGAAAGGTGACTAATCAAATTGTATAACATGACTTCTTGGCTGTATGGATCAATGTCCTTAGCCTTTCCCTCAGGGATAAAACATATGAAAACAAAGTATAATATGACAATATGATATGACAGTGACATGAGTGACAGTAAAGTTTGCTTGACAGCTGATAAATAAAACTAACTGATTGCCGCACCTAATTTTATTTAAACTATCGTTTTTGAATGGTTTTAAGATGTTATTATCAAATATACTCTCAATCTTCTTCCTCACAATAACAACTACATTACCATGCATATTCGCAATAGAGGTAAAAGTTAATTACTTTTTCTTAGAGCTTCTAGCTTTCTAGAGCTTCCAATCATATTTTTATGTTAACATTCAAAGTTTTTAGATTCCAGAGCAATTCCAAAAATCAAATCACACGAATAACTGGGCCGTATTAGTAGATACATCTCGATTTTGGTTTAATTATCGACATGTAGCCAACGTGTTGTCGATCTATCGTAGTGTGAAGCGGCTTGGAATTCCGGACAGTCAGATTATACTGATGATATCTGACGACATGGCGTGCAACCCGCGCAACCCGCGCCCGGCTACGATATTCAATAATGCACACGAGCAGATAAACGTGTATGGAGACGACGTTGAAGTGGATTACAGGGGTTATGAAGTAAGTTATCTGAATCAGAATAAACACTTACTTTTATTGTTTTTTTTTTTTATAGTACACGCTTTTTATATCTGTACTTAGTGGATCTTTAACCCTTTTACTGCTATGGTCTAAATAAAATTATAAGTCATCTGGCTAATTTATTCCTATACACACATCAACAATGTGAAAGGATCAACAATATTCCTTCACTCTTTTGATTTTTTTCAATGTAGGTTCTGCTTATCAAAATAATTTGAGGAAGAATGCTGTGTCCCTCGACATCTTTGATTTTTGTAGTAATATTGAAATTTCTGATGATAAATTATTATAATTTTCTATGGTTTTTGATATACCTGTGAGAATAGGTTGTCAGTTTATGGTTAATTGCTGGTAAATACCAGGAGCTCACATGACTTTCATGTTTTTAGTGGCAATGACAGTACACCCAACCTATTTGATTCATAGGTAAGGTTGCCATCCGGTTTCCCCGGATTTGTCCTAGTTTAGAGGGTGTCTGGGTGGGGCTTAGGTTGTAGTCCGGGAAAAAAAAATTAAAGTCTTGGGCAGCCGCGCTGCTAAGCGACGCGACGGCGGCGCGACTTGCGCGCCGCGGTGTGGACAACCGACGAACCCACACCTGGCACTGGCATTGGTCCAGATTCTGGGCTCCAAAATCTGGGGTTTTCACGAGTCTTGTCCTGGTTGCCAAATTTTAGAGATGGCAACCCTATTCATAGGCAATGGGACTCTGTCAAAGAGATGCTATAATTTAATTGTTAAAAAGTGTAAATCTATTGTTGCTTATGATTCAAATTAGTTGACTGTACTTTGAATTTTGTCTATACCATTAATTATTTTAATACTTCTACTAGCTCATAATAACCCCTGTTTAACTTATAGGTCTCTGTAGAAAACTTTGTCCGCCTCCTGACTGGAAGGCTGCCCCCCGATACCCCTCGCTCCAAGAGACTCCTGACAGATGAGGGCAGCAACATCCTCATCTACCTTACAGGACATGGTGGAGATGGGTTCCTAAAGTTTCAGGACTCTGAAGAAGTTACCAGCCAAGAGTTAGCAGATGCACTTGAACAGATGTGGCAGAAAAAGAGGTAGTTATAAAGATTAATAAAAACTGGTGGTCTGGTAAAAGAGCTAAAAACTGTTATGTGTTTTTGCTACAGAAATGCATTTAGTATGCTAATAATGGCTTACTATGTTAATAAAAGCCAATGCTATAGGCATACAACTTAATGGAGAGCTAGGGTAAGTATGAGGGGGTAAATTAAATTGTGCGCCTATAGTTTTTTATTCTTTTTCAGATACAATGAGATTTTCTTCATAATAGACACTTGTCAAGCATCATCTATGTATGAAAAGTTCTACTCTCCTAATATTCTTGCTACTGCGAGTAGTTTGGTTGGTGAAGACTCCCTTTCTGTAAGTTTTAAAAAGAAATAACATCGTTGCATTTTTTTTTAAATGTATTATTTTGATGTGTGAATATTTAATTTGCAGCACCATGTGGATTCAGCTATCGGTGTCTATATTATTGATAGATACACATACTATGTTTTGGAGTTCCTGGAGAATGTCCATCCAAACACCAAGAGGACTATGTCCGAATTTGTAAGTTTAACACCATTTGCATCGTTGCTTAGGAACCTGGAAATCTTTAAACATTTAATTCCTTGGATAACTATAATACTACGAGTTAAGAACAACCCACTGCTGGTAAACATGTTCAACACATTGTTTGGCAAACAATTTGTCTTGTTTTTTATTTGGTTAGTAACATAGCTTTATCAATTCTCCTGTAAAAATGAAAACATACAAAACGAACTTTATTACCTGGCTACTCAACAAAGAGTTTTTATTATTATATAAAATGAAATAAAATAAATTTTATTCCAAAAACCGGTTTCATGAAAACACAATTGCAAAAATGTCAAAACCTAAATGTGTATGTATGAATCCATGTTTATTTGTATTCAAAATTTTGAATTGTGTGGTATTCCCCCCACCCACCCATAGTTTATCTCTCTCTATCGTGATGGTGCAGATTTAGTACAATATTGCCCTGCTAAGGCAAATAGCAGCATCTCAAACAAAACTAGCAGCAATCACGACCCCATTACTAACAGGAGAGAATTGAATCTACGGAAATCTAATCTGATATAATCTTTAATGGTTTTGGAGGGTATAATAATAACCGCCTCCTTTGTTTCCAGCTGGCGGTATGTCCCAAAAGCGCGTGCCTGTCTACAGTGGGCGTCCGCCGGGACCTGTTCAAGCGCGACCCTGCGCGGGTGCCTATCACTGACTTCTTCGGCTCGGTGCGGCCCGTGGTGATCACGATCGACCCCATCGACATACTCGATGTGCCCAAGAGGAAGAAAAAGACTGAGCAAGAGTATGTTTGTTAGTTATAATATACTTACTAATTGTTCGATCGTCTGGGATAAAAGGACCTAACCTCGTACCGAATTTCACATCAATTGGTTGAACAAATAACTTTTTCGCATTTACAATATTGGTAAGGAGAGTGGTGATCTGGGTGATCTATTATAAAAATATATTCAGCATTTCATATGATTACTGACTGATCCGTCCGATGGGGTTGAAGTGATATTAGTTTGCCAACATTTTGACAACTATTGTCCGGTTTTTTTTTTCAATTAATCTATACTAATATTATAAAGAGTTTGTGACGTTGTAGGGGGTAATTTCTGGATCTACTGGACCGATTTTGAAACCTCTTTTACCAATAGACAGCCACGTTTATTTGTGAGTGTCATAGGCTATGTACTAAATCCAAAAAAGTTAACTGCCCATCGAAGTGGGCACGGGAACAGATAAAACAGAAACTCATGCCTTAATTCCCATAATTTTAGGCGGACAATGGTTAAAAGTATTTTTTTAACAATATTTACCCTTGTATGTACTAATCCTCTTAAAGGATCTCGGACCTGAAGGTTGTGTGTTGTGAGATAAAAAGCTGTTTTACTATTAAAATAGTTTTTAATTTTTCGGGATTTATTAAGTTTTTTCATTTTGATATTTTTTATAGGAATGAAATAATTAATACGTTAGCGCGATTTCCAAAACCGCGCTGTTTAATTACTTACTAGCATAGCCATCTATCGGTTATTTAGAGAAATAATAGGTATTCAGATTTCCGATAGGTAGGCGGAACCCTCTGTGCTGTGATATGGTCCGTTTTTCCTAAATTTTTACATTTGTTTCAGGTATAAACCAAAGCTCCCGGAAAAACGCAGTTACCTACCGCAGTTTCCTGTGCATTTACTGCAATCGAACTGACCTAGTCCTGTGACTGTGTTAAGAACAAACTGAACAAATATATTTAATAAACTTACTTTTTAATAACTTATGCCTGAGACATTTCGACTTACCCCACCCTGAATTACGAGGCGTGATGTCCGTCGCTTATTTAATGTGAAAAAGGAGGCACCAGAGAGAGATCATCCGGTGGTAAGTGATCATTGCGATCAACACCAGAGGAATCACAGGTGCGCTGCCGGTTTTTTGAAGGCCCCCATTATTTTGCTGTAGGTATGTAGTATATTTTATCACCTAACTGCCGCACTCAGAAACGTCAATTAAATTTAATGCTTTATTAAAGTTGCTACTGTCACATTGTTTGCTATAGCAATAGAATAAGACAATACGGCACTAAACAAGCCTTAAATTTAATTTTAGTTCGGCAGTAAGACTACTGCTTATATTTAAAATGCTATTAAAATTTTAAAAACTTACGCGCACTCACACACGGATTTGAGGATTATGATATTTTATCGTAAGGGAAAGGCAAATGAGCACACAGGCCAAAGTAAAGATGGAAAGGGACATCTTAGACTCTAGATCATTTGCATTCTCAAGACTGCAATCCTGTCGGCTAATGCGTTGCCTATTCTGAGTACACAGCAAATCCAACATTGCAACTGGCGGTAGGTTAAAGGAGGTGGTAGTGAAGTCGGTGACAAAATAAAAGAACATACAAAATATTAAATAATTTAATTCTCTATAAGTACTAAGAATAATCTGTAACATCACGTAACACAACCGGATCAGTTAGTGCTGGAAAGTATCAAGCATCGCACATCCATCTCAATATGATATGAGATCATAATCTAAACTATAGCACCATTTCCGTTACGATCAAAGTAGGCCATGTCTTTTTGGTCTAATTTAGCTACATATTCATCCCGTTTAATATCTATAGGTACACAGAGTTTTAACAATCAATGAAGTGAAGATTATTTTTCAAAATTATTTTGGCAAAATGGTTACCTATCCATGTTTTGAAATGTGGTTGTCCGCCGTTTCTTTTGTCCGAATTTTCTTTGACCGAAAGTCATTTTTCTCGAGCACATTTTCTTTTCAAAATGTAGATATACCTACAGAACCTGAAGGTTAGGTTAGGTTAGTTTCATAAGAATCCAGAGAAAAAAAAAACGGAGAAAAGAAAATTCGAACAAAAGTTTTACGAAAGTAAGATGAGTACCTAACCCCGCTTTGGTCTAGTGGTCGGAATGACAAGACGTTTAAAAAAACATGTTGTCAATTCTTAAGCCAAAATTCAGCAAACGTGATCTACGCGGATCAATTTTCCTATGCGGTCACGTAGGAGTATCTACATACATTTTCATACGAACAGAATTCATACCTATGACGTGTGCGTGCTGGGAATCCGCTAAGATTTTTAACGTCACTGCGACACAGTGCTATGTTGTGTCAGGGTTTCATTTTGCCATTTGTTCAACGCAAATAAATAACTGATTAGTTAGAGCAAAACTTAATTAAGACTAAGTTTGATTCAAGTTTTACTTGGCTCATAATCCTTTGAACCTTTTCGAATACTAGCAGTAATGTCAGGATAAGGTGTGTTTAAACCAAAATGAATGCTAGTTCTACTATGCTATTTTATTATCTAATGGTGTAATAACATTCCTAAAGCAAATTTTGTTCGTTTTTGTTCCACGAAAATTATCTATATCTATCTAAGGAATGGACGCTCTATATTATTTTAATCTAAACACACCTTTACGATTAATTTTTTGTCCAAGTAATTACCTGATACTTTATATGGTTACAATAAAGCTGTGTTAGTGAAATACCTTGACGAGAGCAAAAACTGTGGTACACATAAGTATACCTACAGGAAAATAAATAAATAAATAATGTACTGAAGTGTGGCGAAGAATACAACAATAGAGGCTTAATTTATAAATATGCAATCCCTGAGGTACAGCCATTGAAATATGCGGTCTGCCACTCTAAGCTGGAATTACGTTTGCGCGTCAAAAAATTATAGGTCGAACCTACATAGGTAGGTAAGTCTGTTAATTTGAAAAGTCGACTTATTTTTCTTTCATGCCTGCGTCATTGACAAAATAGGAGAACCATTTATTTGACCGACTGTACAAACTGACAACAATATCGTTATTATAAGTCGTTACTTTAATACATTGTTTTATTAGTTCTTGGTCATTCTCAAGGAGATTAAATCCAAAGGGGTTAGGTCAGGCGATTGTGCGGGCCAATAAGTTTGTCCCACGATATTGTATGGATAAAAAATTCATAGTATTTGACAACTTTATAATAAAACTGGTTTGAGATAAATTCCTGGGTTACAATATTATTTGTTACATTGCACTTACTTGAACATCATTTTAGTTATTTTAGTATTTAATGGTAATACTAGGACCATAAAACTATACTTACTTACACACTTAGCCATATGACTAGGCAAACAAACGTTTCTAAAGAATATGTCATATAACTTATCAAAATATTTTGTATTCTGTCTGGAGATATAAATTAAAAATAACGTTGATCAAAACTTAATAATAATATATAAATAAATTATTTAAAATAACTCTGAAAGTAGGTACCTACCTAATACTTGCATCAAAATTATGTACTTAGTTTACTTTGTTTTTAGTGCTATATGATTATGAGTCACCAGTACTTACATTAGTTTTAATTTTTAAACGGCTTGTTTAAGTAAACAAAAGCGCTGCAATTATACGTATTGGAACTTTGGAATAACAACTTTAATGTAGCCTGCAGTTTTATGTTTTGTATGAAAACTTCAAATTGCCTGTAACTTTTTACTAGGTGTGGTGCTTATTGAACAATGAGAATATAAAAAAATGAAATACGTTGTATGGTAACTCTAGGGTACTGGCGACTTTTTAAAAGTGATCTCGACTTTACTGCCGTGTGAGTAATAGATATTGACATAAATAACAAAAATAAAAAGCGTACCATTTAAAATTTAAACCTCTCAAAACATAGTTTTAAAAACAGTATATAAAAAGCGAAAAATAACATCACGGTATGTCACATACCTACTGTAGATCGCATGCATAGGTACCTACCTACTTAATATTCAAACATTAATTATGGCTTAGGTACTAGGTAACTATTTTTGGCTTATATGCTCCTTAGCCGCAGGTCCGTTTGTTTTTTGCAAGTTTTCAATGCATTTATTTAAGTATTCCAAGATTGCCAAGAACAAGACAAGTTAGCCCACAGTAATTTTAGATTTGTGGGCTACAAGATCCATGGACATTTTGCTATCTCGAAATAGAAATTGCTAACCTTGAAGACAAAGATGAACGCCACATTATCAGTCCATTTTTGTGATTTCACCAGCTGATTACTATCACATCTATGTATACACAACACAACAAGACGAACACTGCTGACCAACACGGGTGCCGTTTAATTTGCATAAAAAACATTAGGTAAGCATAAAAATAAAAAGCTTAATTTTATCAGGCATATGATCAAATAACATAACACTCATTTATAGGTTGTGGCGGGCTCTTTTACGCAACTCCACGACTTAAAACACTCATCTATCACAACGATCATTTACTTCATGAGCATTTATAGTCATTTTTTTCTTACTAGATTTGTTTTGGTTAGTAGGTACTGTGCCAAATTACTTCCTATGAACATTATGTTTTAAGAAATTATGCATTATATATAACCAGTGATCGTACATTTTCCGTTAGTTGACAGTAGTGGCACATATTAAATTGTTTCAGCCAAGAATCAAATAAAATCAAAGCCATTTAGAACTAAGTAATATGTAGATTATGGTTGGTAAGTAAACAACTATTGTACCAACTTATTAAGTTAAGTTAATATATTACATATACACCTCGACAACCCTAGGCCATCACACACCGTACAGTGTCGTATGTAATTGTGACGTGATTGCACCGGTTTTGCTGAAAAATCTACGATCACCGATTATCATTATATGATTATATCATTGGTTTATTATAGAGACCGAAATTGTACAAAATGAAAATCAGAACAATAGTATACCCAGGCGATTGAGGTCTTTTGTCTTGTAAGACGAAAATAACATAACCACTTGAGGGCTCATGCTAACTATAGCAACTTTAGCAATTGTTTGTTTGTACTTTAGCAATCAGTTGTCCTTGGTAGCTAGAGTTACCAACAGCTCTCGTTCCTTAAAGCACTATGATTGTCTGTGAACATTTGATCTTGCAATACTGAGAATCTTAGATATCTTCACATAATTAACTTATCTAACTATTTTTTGGACTAAATCTATGATATTTTAAATAACAAACTTTAAGAAACAGCGAGCGCTACAGTTCAAATCCAAGCTAAAAAAAAACCAAAATAACTATTTCAAAATAATCCTAATAATATGACTGTAACGATCCATAAAAAGTAGTACGATTCAAATTACAAATTGATAAAAATCTTTGATAAATTACAGAATAATAAAATACTAGGTTGCTATCAACGTTAACCTACTTAACTATTGAATCTTAGGAAAGACTTTGTACCTATCGCTTACGTTTATGTACCAAAATTTAGGAAATTGTATTTTGTTTATCACAAAACACTCACTTTGCACGAAATGGCCGCTCTATTGCGGATAAACAAGCTTACCTACATACTTAGCGCTGAAGGCGTGACGCTTCCAGCATAGCTATCCAAAAATTCGGCAATCAGTTAAGGAACTCCCGTCTTATGTCAAACAACCTTCATTCGATGCCATCGTTACTTATGCCAAAGAATGCTACCTAAACAACGCAACATTACGTCTTCCGGTTCCCTCCCTATACATTGCTTAAAAAATAAAAAATATTCAACATCTATTCCATCTATTTTAACCAACTTTTACCTTATGGAAGCACTAAGAATTGTGTTCTGCAGTACAAAACTAAACACATTACTCTCCGCTCCACCGGCTACATTTTAAACTACGTCACTATCAGTTCAACAATTCATTAAAACTCTTTATTATTCAACTCATTATAAATTATAACAATCTCGTGTTACAATTCACCAAATAACTGGATCGTTATAAGTACCTCAGCGTGGTCATTATGTTTTATTATTATAAACTTAACTGTTACCGACAAATTGTTACTTAATTCAATAAAAAAAAATGTCCGTAGCTCTCACCTTATGTTAAGTGGCTTAGGGTTTACTTACAGCCTTTAGAAACCGTACAACAACCCTCTACGTCTTAAATGGTGACTACAGCCAGAATAATATACTGATCTATACTGCATAATATAACATCCTACCTATTTAATATTTTCAATGTACGAATAATGTATGCTTTCTTTCCGGTCAGTTAGTAGTTACTTTACTAGGCACCTAACAAACAATATTGGATGACCGTTATATCCATTAAAAGATATTGGATCTCGCAAATATTAGCCGACCAATTAGCCGTTTGCGCAAAAAAACGATGGCAATAAGAAATAATAATACATCCAACATTTAAAAATAATGCGCTGTTCTTCTAACATATTGACATAATTATATATTTTTCTGATTTCTAAATAGGTACCTACGCTTGGGTCTGCAATGTGACGTTGTCTCTTTAATATTAATGAGAACTATCAAAATAACATATGCACTAACTTACCTAAAATAATATCAAAATATTTAATCGCCAACTATCACGAGACACAAAGGCAACAAACCTTTTTTACCACGGTCTATTTGTAGTAATAGCATTGCAAAGAACATACGAGTAATTGAGATCACACACATGATTTCTTTCTTTGTTGGCAGAAAGCGTAAAATCATTACAATATCGAACACCAGAAATAAAAAGTTAGCACACCATAAACAGTAGACCAAACAATTGACAAATGGCGCGATCGGATCGACCGCCATGTTTGAGAAACAATCAGTCTTCCCTTTTCATTGATGGGGAGTCCACCAACCGTCGATGCTCACCGCTATGCTAATGTGCGCATTATGTATAATGACGAAGCCAAATTATATAATTATGCTCATCCGTGACTCGACTCGTCCTCTTGAACGATTTCGTAATAGTTCTCTATGGTATAGTTGAACAGTTGGAAGTCGTATCTGAAAGAGAAATTAAATTATCAGTTTGGAAAGTACGTACGATTCACGAAAATAATTACTAAAGGATTTCATAGCTTTTAAGGCTGGGTTTTGCAAAGATCCGTTAGATCAAATTTCGGTCAGGAATGTTAAAACTTGTATGTAGTTGCTATTGATCTGACATATTTACTAACGCGCCTTTATAAAACCGGGCCTAAATCTATTTATCTTAATTATCATCATAGTCATCATAATCATCATAAATAAGTCGAAAGGCCACTGTTTGGCAAAGGCGTCCTATAATCTTATTCCTATTCCATACATTCATACACACAGATGACCAAACTATGTTTGGAGCATTTGGACCTACACAATTTTACGAATGCTTGGAGAAAGTATTTTACAAAATGAAATTAAATTTATTTATTTATTTTATTTATTGAACCACTCTTATGCAATTAAAATTCCTCAATTTTTAAATATATTTTTTGTTAACCCAGACAAACTTTTTAAGACTACTGTGCAGTAACAGCCGATAAAGACCGAGGCCTGTGACAGGGATCGTTATATTTTTATGACAGTAATTTCGGAGAGCGAATAAATGGCAAATTCTGTAAAAGTTACATAAATTCGAAAATTGTGCAAGCCTCAAATCTGTATCTGTTTCTCATCTATCAAGATACGAGGCCATATATGATAATGTCGACATTGTACCGCGACCTGGATCTCAATATGCTTAAGTCCTTTGTCTGTTCTTTGGATATATTAAACTTAGTCATATAACATTGCGAAATGAGTTGTAATAAAACCATTGGACAGAGTGTACTTGCACACGTACATTCAATGTTTGTTTTCGTTCCGTGCTTACAGTCATGTGGACGCTGAACAAGGTTTACGTAAATGATTAAGTAAATAGATTAAAGGGCAAAAGCAAATTAACTTCGGGGTAAACATTGCAATTTTCCTTCACATGCAACGTATCGTGTTGGACTTAACATCACACAGATTATTTCCGTATGTAGACAAAACAAAAACATTTGTCCCCTAGTGAATTCTTGGCCTAATAAGAATATTAGGCCAAGGATTCACTAGGGGACAAATGTTTCGCGACACGTGTCGCTAGCGACGTCCGGTGAAGTGACCTTGCATGACATACTGGCGACATCGTGCGACACATTATGTCAACGTGATTTGACCGACAACTGTTGTGCGATGTTGCCAGATATGTCAGGCGAAGTTTCGCGAAGTCTACCGACATCGCCCGATTTCCCTGCCGACATCTGTCGGTCGACTTGACTTGACATGTCACCGACACGTGTCGCGGAGCATTTGCCCCCTAGTAAATCCTAGTGACTTTTAAGCTAAACTAAAGTATTACCTAACCTATGTTCACATAGAGAGTGCATTATAAGTTTACCGTGAATGCAAGATATAATAAGGTTATTATTGTAACTCGACTATTTTCCACGATTAGCAAATTCAAAGCCTAATTAACTCATTAGGGTCTTGTTATTGCGTTCGATAATGACAGCAAAATCGATGCTATTTACATCAACCGTTACGGGCTAAGTATAATTTAATTACTTTTTGATGTAATCTACATCAAAAAGTAGAACAATTATTGAGAATGAATTATCATTTCACATTGGAGATACACGCTCTGTGTCATTGTATTTACACCCCTCTACAGCTTTTACGCCTTTTACTTTTTATCCTATACAATCTCACTCACAAATTGCATATGTATGCACCAGATATTGTAACCACATCGCTTTTGCGAAAGCAAATCGAATACAGGCCGTGCCTAACCGAATTATTAGTTTGGCATGGCTCGGAGTAAATGGGTTATGGCCACGACCCGGTGCTGCGGCGAGGAAACCGTTGACAATATTATACCCAACCACGAATGCGAGGGATATAGCTATCTGTACCTACTGATATGTTCAAATGTGTTCAGGGAATAATGTAACACGGAATTTTTCGACGTATTTTCGTGTATGGTTGGCCTTCGTAGCAGTTTTAGTGCTTTGTAACTTTAATGTCATGTTTGAACTGCTGCAGCAATCTGTCAAAGGTAGTGTACAGTACCTTATTAGGCCGATTGTAACTTGTACAAAAACTCTTGGTGTGGCGTATCTATTCGAACATAATTACAAATACAATTTCAACGCATAAACGTGCGTCGTGGGTGTAATAATGTTAATAAATAATAAATAATAATGTTGAGTTCAGGTGGCGGATGGTTCATGGTTTGAATAGTAGCTTCCTTGCCGCTGTTGTGCCACTCTGTCTCCACCGCCTCCTGTGATCGCACCGGCTGGTTAAGTATGGTAGTACTCACTTGTACAGGTTATACAGCCCCCTCAGCTGCGACCGCCGCAGTCTGGAGTACAGGTGGTTCATGGTGTGAAGTGTTGCGCCCTTGCCGCTGTTGCGCCACTCAGGCTTTACCACCTCCTGTAGCCTTGCCAGCTGGATCAGGTACCTTTGGTCCTCCTGTAGGGTAATACGATGTAAATTCAAATGTGTTTCTCGAAAACTGGCACACAAGCTGTTTTACGTCGGTTACATGGAATAAGTTTAGTGGCACTGCGGTCAAGACGATGCACGCTCTCAGATCTTTCTTTAAAGAAATAGAACTTGGTGATTACTTTGACCACAAATTGCGTAGGTAGTTACACGACTTGACTTTTTAATCCATTTGGCTAGAAAAGAGAGCCAAATGCAAGGAGCGAGACCTTCTCCGTTTTAAATTGCAAGTTCCATAATAGGTAGTAACACATTGATATATAAAAAAACATTAGGTAGGTATGTTAAGGATTTTCAGCTTACCTATTCTCTATTCTTTTGCCCTTATCTATTGTCATAATTACAAGTATTACAACTCACGTCTAAAGTCTCGAATTTGAGCACGACGTCGAAGTCGAACTTGCAGGGCGTGCAGAACTCCGTGTAGGGCGTCCAGTGCATGTCGAGAGTCCTCTTAGCCCTTGCTTCATCCAGCACGTACGACACGAACTCTTCGAACATCGGATACCGTGCCGTGGGCGCCGGCTGCGCTGTGTTTAACTGGAAAATAGCGAGTAGATTCAATCAGATGATGTATTTATGGATGATCTTTGTAACGAGAATTTAAGGGCCTCCTAATAAACCTGGTCATGGTCAAGATGTCCGTCACAAGACATGTCAAAAATGACATATTTCTATGGACCGACGTTTACTTTGACGTGACTTGAGGTGGGCATCTCGGTCAATACGAGTTTATTAATACGGCGTCCCTAACTCTTCTGGAACTCGGCGGCTGGTGAAATTGGCAATAAAAGGTACAGTGCTGTAGCAGTTGCATATCTCAATTCCTTTCAACGTTCAATTTATGCAAAGGAATACGGCAGTTTTCATCGAAAAGTACATGCTTATTTAAATAGTGTCGAGCTCTTTAGGCAACTGAGAGCAATAATACGAGTAGTACCAAAATTTTATAAGAGAGGGGAGTAGTTTTAAAATGTGTAGTTTCTTTTAAATCTTAAAAATGCAAGTGGCCCGGTTGACCTTATGTGACGCTATTGTATAATAGGCACAAAAATATACGGCTTCTTAAATTAAATTTCCAGGTGTAAAATTTCTTCAAACTAAATTATTTGTAAAAATGTTCCTATAATTAAATTTCAAAATGTCAGGTTACAAGTTTTATCAAAGGGAATGTTAGCTCGTGACGAGTAAAACAAGGTTTTCCCTCATTTGTTATGAATTTATGAATTGCCTTATGATTATTCACGGCGGGAGGGATTACATAGGGCTTCACCCCTCCACCCTTCAACCCGCCACCCGTTTACCGCCTCTTTTATGTTGCTCGCCACTGCCTATCGAGGTTACAATAGCAAATATTGTGATGTTTGTCATCAATTACCCGAACAATCCTTGGATTTAGGTGCATTATCTTGTCATGCGCCGGTGATCTTTGTGTACTAATAATGAAGACATGGTTTTATAATAACCGTAAACTCGAAATTTGGATGGTTTTGTAGGTAGGTACTGAAACTTATCTGCAATAAGTAGGTAAATATGGATAAATGTCAATGAGGGTTGTCCTGTCAAAAAGGCCTCACTTCCTAGAGGCGCCATCTAGTGAGAAAACGGATGCACGGAAACCCCCATTGATTGGATGTTACTCTGTCTCAACACTATGAACCTAACATCTACTTTATACAAATTTATCAACTTATAAACGTACATTTCTTGTTACGTGATCCAGTTTTAAAGGTAATTGCTGTAAAGATCCCACGGGGTCGACGTGTATCCGACAGGACACCATCTAGATGAGATAAGAGCTGCCGCCAGCGTGGGAAGGAACATGGCTCCTCAAATTTAACATCGACAGAAGCAAAAAGTAGGTAAGTAAGATTAAACCGGCCGTAATACCTAATCGTCCTTTAAAATATGTATTATACCGTGTCTACTACAATTAACAACTTTCTAACCTAAAAATGAACCATTTTTGGCTTAAACAGCTCTTTTAATCGTAAATAAAGTAAACCGAATAAATATTTTGGACACCACTTGGCTTGGTCTGTGATTGCTTAATTTTATTAAAAACAAGCTGTGGCCCGCGACTGCGTCCGCGCAGGAAAACAAAACATAGCCTATGTTATTCAGGGGCAGGTAATGTAGCATTCTAATAGTGAAATAATTTTTTGAAATCGGTCCAGTAGTTTTTTATTTTATTCGTTACGGAAATACCCACATAAATATCCATAGTATTAGGTTTTAGCCAAAAAATAATCATTTTGAGATTAGAAAGTTATTTACTAGATTATTCAAGAATGAATGATGAAATGAGAATGAACACGGTAATTTACACACATAGGTACAGTCGACTACAAAGAGATGTATACACTTTTACACCTTATTGCATTGTAATAAGGTCCAAAAGTGGATACATCTCTTTACATAACTTACCTACATATGACATGTATTGAACAATACGCAAAACGCAAAACAATCAACGAAGTAAGCATCTAATTCAGCGAATCATAAACGAAACGGAAATGGGTTCCGCGTAATGTATTTGGATTTGATTAGCTTACCTTTCTATATTTTTTAATAATTCGGTATCCCATCTTGTCATGAAAAGACTTGGGCCACGCGTGTACTATTTTATCATTGTACGCTGACGCTAGCCTCTCTAGGGGATGTCTTACGATGAGGAACGATATAGAATCCACTTGAGCCTTTCTGACCATTTCTACTGACGGTCTGGCGTATTTCTTTCTAGCCAGACCCAATGGCACCTCTTTTGTTTTATCTAAGAAAGCAGCTGTATAATTCGCCATCAAATTGAAGTTATACATCCAAGATGTTGAAGCCGCTTTGAAAATGTTACACCTGAAAGTAAATTCTAAATTATTTGGCGCTTCCTGTGATACAACTGCCTCATTATGGTGACAAGGGTTCTCACTTTAGCGACATTTCCGTCGTGAAATTAAATGCTGAACACATATTGCGTTTTTGTAACATACTGATAAAGATAAGTGAACACCTATTAGGAATACATAATAATACATATTTAACCAACATCTATAGGTATTCGAAAGGAAATATAACTAGGCACGTTATTTTTAAATTATTTACAAAGTGGCCCGTTATATACGTCAATGTAGTCATTTTGATGGCCTTCATGTTTCCTTTAATATTGATGACAATGTTAATTGTTTCTGTTAAGTATACTCCAACAATGGTACAAGAATTAGAATTTTTTGCATTAATATGTCTCGAATTATAATTAAGTTATGGCACCATATCTGGCACCAAAGTCACTCATTAAAATGAAGAAGCGACTTCCAATCCTTGAAACACAATTTATGGAATAAAGGTTGATCTTAAATCCTCATTAGGGAAATTTGTCATTATGTAGCTGTGTTATTTTATTGTTATATATTCACTCAATGCATTTACTGCCAGTAAAATATATGAGCGTTTTATGAACATTTGCACATTGCCCTCAAAAATGCACATAGCATTTATGATATCAAAAAGACTTGGGCAAAAATACTGCAGAGAATGCGTTATGAACCAACTCTTACCATATGACATGATACTGGCGATTGATCAGGTACTCCCAGGCATATGCCTTGTGGCTGGACCCATCCAGCCCGAGCTTCGAACACTCACTCCTCAGGAACCTCCTCCTCGCGTCCATCCTTGCATTGACTTCCATGAACTTGTCGCGAGTGAGCAGTCCGTCATCGTTAGTCCCGTTCTCATACATGTACTGCAACAAAGGATCGGTTAGAGAATGGCTGGCCTGTACCTATGGGGTCGTTTGTCGATTGTTTTGGGAGCAGCGTAGCTCCCAGCTACGGCCCCACTGTGTTTTAAGTAAGCCTAGAGTAGATAACGTGTTAATAGGGAATATTCATGACTTTTTCAAAGTTTTAATATAATTAAGCTGATTCATGAGTGTAACAAACAGTTGAGAAAAATCACTTTTTTCAATACCTAGCTATAAAAATAACCAAGATATAAGCCAACAAAGATTTGTTCCTCTCTCTTAATAGCAAAACTGTTTTTAACATGGAGTTTATATGGCCGACCTGTTACATGACGTCACAGTTTAAACTGCTTGTATCATCCGTATTTGTTGGCCGACATTAATTTTAATTTTAATGTTGATGATCTTTATTACGGTATTTTTATATCTTGTTGAGAATTATGATTTGGAAAATCCATGCATGTTCCCTATTTTTAGTGGTAGGTTTATTAACTGCTCGGACCTCAATTCAACGTTAGCTAAGACATATGGAAAACAAAGTAAAATAAAGATGGCACTGTTCATGACAATATTTTGTTTCACTCAACACCTTTTTTTATCACTAAGTGAAATTGAGCTCCGGTCGTTGATTTAAAGCATACAATTACGGAAGGCATCTTGTTCGCCAGATGTTTCATCCACGAAGACAACCAACACCAAAGAGTAACATAAACCCGTAATTACAAGTAGCTGTGCGTTGGTACCGTCACCGTTCACCCCATTACCTTACGAGCCGATGCAACTAGGTTTAATTAACCATAATCAAGCCGTGAGACAGCCCGTATACCCATTCACCATGTTGGACGCGTTTTCAATTAAGTTTCATGACAATACGCAGCTCTTAATTCAACCTCTTAGCACATACAGTAGCTTGAGCACGAATATTTCAATCATACGGAAGTTTTGGAATCGCCTTTTGGCACTAAGATCCTACTTTTAAAATCGATGTTCAAAAGTACGTCGACTCCGGTCTCTATCCCTTTCTCTCGATATAGTCTCAAGTGACGAAGACGCGAAGGCGAAGAGAGCACCCGAAGTTTCGAATCTTTAGAAAACGGGTCCCTTCAACCCAACCGTTGAAAGGGACCGTTATGGCTCTCGTCTCGGGACTCAAGAAAAAATCATCTATCCTTACCCAGATCCTTATCATTGCAATCCTTGCTAATATTATAAATATGAAAGTGTGTTTGTGGGTTAGTTTGTTCCGCCTTCACCGATCGATCAACGTGAATTTTGGTACCTACATAGTTTAGATCGGAGAAGCATTTAAGGTACTTTTAATTCCGAAAAATTGGACTAACGGAATTGCGATAAACGAGTAGAAAATAAATTGGTTTTTTCCTGTCTATTGACTTAACAAGTGCAAATGTCATTTTCATTGCAGTTTGCGCCGACCTTGCAATGCCCGACTCCATTAGCATAGTTTCCCTTATTAATTACTGCCGCTGCATGACTAAACGAACTTAACATTTATCACGATATTTACATATTGTAAGGTTGTAAGTGGTAGAATCAAACTGTATAGCGATATAGTATACTATAGTAATGTCAAGAGAATGTTTTAACGAGTTGAATAGAGTCCCTGTACTGATGTAGTAGATTTTATCTGGTCGGAAAAGCTCGATAAAGCATCTGTTACTCTCGCACTTACATACTGGTCAGAAAGTGACCGATAAGTCAATTGAGAAAGCAAGTTGAGTAAGAACTTATTATCCGACCAAGTAGGATGTAATATAGTTATCCACAACGTCTGTATCAGTTTACAATAATAGGTAATAATGGAGATCGCCTAAAGCTAAGACATCCTTACCCCGCCCCCTCCCTATTGCTCCCTTCCTATTTTCCTCACGGTCAGTAACCGCTTATACCACACAGTGTACGACGAAAGATTCTTTACCATTGAGGTGAATAAAAAGAAACCGGCACAGTGCGAGTTGATCTCGCGTGGAGAGGGTTCCGTAAAAAATAAATTTAATTTTTTTGATAGAATTCTTATAGGTTTTTTTGTAATCTACAAGCGATTAACTATGTGGTATTTTTGTCAAAATTTTATTCTCAGTAGTTTCGGAGATCAGGGGGAATGGTCAAGTCTTCTTTCATGAATTAAATCAAAACTATTTATTTTACAATAATAACAAAAATATATTTCTTATCCTCATAACGAGCCCTTTCATTTGATATGTGACACAGTAAGGTTTACATATATATATTTTTTAATTTCTTAATTTGTTCCCCGAACCCCTTTTTTAAATAAGGGTCATTTAAAAAAAATACTTTTCACATCTGTTTTTGGGTCATCAATTTACATATGTGGACCAAATTTGAACTCAATCGGTCCAGTAGTTTCGGAACAAATTGGCTGTGACATACGGACTGACAAACAGACGCAAGAGTGATCCTATAAGGGTTCTACTGCTAATTGGCGTGACGCTAATGACTTTGGAGTAGAGAGATTGTTAATTAGTATAATAAGCAATTAATACTAACGGTAGTGGTGGTGTTTCATGTTGATTTTAAAAGGCTTTATAGCCGTAACGTTCTCTATGAACCCAGGTTTACCAGGGCTTCCGACGACCACGATCTACTATGTGTAGGTTGGCAGCCAAAATTTTGATGATTTGTGGTCCAGACCCCTTGGGGAACCCCACTGTTACAGAGGTTAAAAGGCTACAGCATCCCAAAAAACTATCCATTTAAAATTTTTGGGCCGTTTTATACCTTCACCTTTTGAAAGCTTGACGTCAAATACGAAATAAGACATTAACATGTTTGCTAACAAAGTCTCTTTTAATCCTGACGTTGCGTCGGCTGTGGCCGACGGTGGCCTGAGTGGCACGACTTTCATAGATCAATTGTCGCCCAGAGCCGACAAGGGCATTCAAACTGAAGTTATTTTTGTGGCTGATCGTTTCCAAGAGCTAGTAGAAAGTACCGATGAAATATAACTATCAAGGTATAACTGTTATAAGATATCCACTTTTGTTATCAGTAGCAATCAAACCGTGTCACTTTCTATGGTAATTCAATACAGAGTGAGTTTTCATTGCTCTAGACTACCTATAGTTAAACTAAATTAACCATAACAATCGATGACACTTATCGAACAAATGATAAAACTAATGCTCCAGTGTTAAGATTGCCCTCAACAGGGCCTCTTAGGTAATTATAAGTAAACAAATCAAATACCTACTATGCAACAATATCGTTCAACATTTGAAAGGTCAATGACAAAAATAAAAATAATGTATCACAACTCGAATAGGTATTCATCCAGTCAAGTCTGCCCGGATGCAAAAAGTAAACAAACTCGTTTTCGCAAACAGAAATGATTAAGGTAACCTTGGCAAGTGAATTCAAAAATTCCTTAGTCTAAAGATAGGTTCCTTTTCACTTTCTAAAGTAGTTGTCTACCTAAGTTAGGTTTAGTGCTCAACTTTCTCGGGCTTTCACTTGAGAGCCTGCACTGAGTGCGACCCCATTTTCCAGCTATTCCGTCGAATGCACTTGTCTCCGAGACGCGGGACCAATCTCAATACAAATAAAAGTTTCCTCGTGGCTCAATCGGGGTTCAGATCAAATAGAATAGGGAATACGAGAGTAGCAGGATTTTTAATCAAATTGGTAGATGATGTCGAAAAGTTGTCGGAAGACTCAATGTTTACACAAAATAAAACTATTGTATTGTTATTTAATCTCACGAAAGCGGGTTTGCTATACTTGTCTGCGTAGATGCACATGCACGTTGTTTCTGAGTGCGTAGCGTCGTCGTGGAGCGACACAGTAGTGTGCGTTCATATACGTGTTACAGCTACAAGTATGGCAAACCCGCTTTCGTGAGGTAAAGCAACTTACATACTCATATACATATAATTATTTATTTTTTATTTTATCTAAAACGTTAAAATATCAGCAGAAAATTTAATTATTTATTACGTAGGTAACCTGGGCCAAAAGTTAAATAATATCACCGTACGTTGTAATTCTGATTTGGTCAACACCTAACTATTATATCTTATTTATAAGGTTGAAAGCAACGATTTTCCTCTAACTATATAAGTAGGTAAAACGTATTAAAATTCGTAATTTAGCCTACAAAAGTTTTGATTAATCAAGACTTACGGCAGAACTTGTCTTTTTACGACATACGAGTAAGTATTGTTTGTCGTCGGACAATTTAGCAAGACGATAACCTATAAAGATACCCATTCAGGTAATCCATCAATCACCATTATCATCAACTTGAGCGGTTTGTGGCCGGCTGATTAGAACAAATACTACCTACTATTCAAGACGTAAACAATACACGTCAATAAATTGTTTAGATTGTTTTTATTTTAATCATGAATTCGTAGTAGTATCATTGAATGTATATTCAATAAGAATAGACTAGACTATTGTTTTTCAAGGCTCGTAAAGTCACGTTACAGGGCATTGTGAGGTCTATGCTTGTATAGGTATACACGCACAACGACGACAAAGAAATTTCAAACCATGTTTCTTGAAATTACAATAACTCAGGGATACGTATATTATTTACTTGAATGGCTATGGGTGGACAGCGGAGGTTGTCAGTTGAGAATAATGTTATTCAGAGAGAGTATTCTCTGATTGCAGCGATGCGGGCGCAGTCGCGAATGCGAAGTAAGAATTTAAAATAGTTATTACGTCAACAATAAATATTATACTGTTACATTACGCCGGAGAAATTTCTTGTGCACTTTACAAAGACTTTAGCACGAGAAAATTAATATGGTTTCTGAGATTAAAAGAAAAAAAGCCGGTCCAGTGCGAGACGGACTCGCGCACTGAGGGTTCCGCACCGCCGCACAGTGCGGGTATTATTATAATTCCGTTTTGAATTGGATTTCAAAGCGGATCAGCGCGAGCCCAACTTACGTGACCATTTTTTAGTATATATTGTTATTCTTCACTATAATCATACATTTCACTATTGTTTTGTACCGTTCTTACGATACAAAAAAATATATGAAAAAAACGTTACATTTATGTGATCCCCTTTATTATTTTGATTTATTAAAAAAATCCGTTCGAAATCCCCCGTAATTAATAACGCATTCTGAAGAAAAAAATCAACCGGCTATCTATTACGATTCAAGATACATACAGCTCTTTAAAGTTTGAACGGAATACGATACATCCACTAAAATGTTAGTTCAGTGACAAAACAAACTTGCTGAAGTACTGTTAGCTTTGGTCTTAGCTATTGCATTTAAGTATGTCGACTAAAAGAAAATCTCTCTAGGTTGACTCTCATCTTATTGAGGGCACTGAAATAAAAACTATTCATACGTCCGCCTGTGTGTTTAAAAAGGGTCTATATTGGCTGTCATAATCATCGCAACTCATAACTGTTACTTTTCAGGATTTTTCTAAATCAAACCTAACCTAACCTAGTCTTATCTACACATTGAATATATCAGGTATATATTTTTCATTTTCGGAGTTCCGCTAATCGGAGTTGCAATTTTATATGAAATTTGGGGCACCGGTTTATAAGATATGGGAAATGAAAATTTAAGCTTTTTCAACTTTTGACACGGTACCTGTGTATGATCGCGCTGTGAAATGTCCAACTGTATGTTACGACTATAAATTAAGGTAACGTTCGTTTTGTGTTCTCTCTGGAGCTGCACGTTTATCGCACAATAAAAACAAACGGGTGCTTCAAAGGCATCTCCACGAAAACGTTCAAAAGTCGCATTACAGTTAAATGACGTGTAAAGAAAGATTTATCGCAAGCAAACTCTGGAATTTATTTAATATTTCAATAAATCTGTATGAATTAAGGGCTACCTTGCAAAAGTTCGGGTACCGGTTATTTACGCACATAATTATGTTAAAATTATCACATATTTTATTAAATATATCCTAAGTTTCGCAAAGTGTTTTTCTAAAAAAGTAAAAAAAAAATGAGCTACAATTTATGTATTTTACTTAATCATTCTAAATACCTACCCAATAGTTACTGAGATTTCACAGTTCAAACAATGGGCAAATACTATTTGCACATGATTGCATAAAGCTCTGGGACATATCCAAACATGGTGGGATTTTATTGTACTAAGTAATCATTTCATCGAACGATGTTAACTACTTAACAGACGATTAGAGCGTTAGCAGCTGTCAAATGTAGAACTAACAGTCGATTAACATTGATTAAATTTAACATCGTTTGGTGAAACTGGTCTATGTGTAACATTACTGGCAGTTTATTTTTGGAAAAAGAACGTCAAACGAAGCCGGAGAAAATGCAAGCTTTCGAGAAAATAAATACTTTTTCGCCACGACCTCAGCTGTTGGAAGCAGCCAGTCATTTACATTTTTATGCCATTTGGAACGATCGCTCGAGGCAAAACAGGAGCGTTCATGTCACTTGCAGTGATTCACCGACCCTTGAAAATAAAAATATAAAAAGAAAGCGTACTTGCGTTGTTTCGGTACGAAGTACTCATTGCAGTAGAAAGATTATTTCTGCTGAAATATACTTTCAAATGTTTATTTGCATATAGCGGAAAGTTCTCATATCTCTTCGTAATCGACTGTAATTACAATAACGTATGATAAAATTTTAGATAACAAAGGCGAAGAAGTAAGCCAGGGGTATACAGGAATACAAATAACTGTGAACTTATTATCACTTTTTACCCCTACCTTACTCTCTCTCTCTCAGTATGTAGGTCTCAAAACGCTTTTCTTCCTTGTTTATTCTTGTTTCACGTCTAAATAATTATAAAGGTAAAAAACTTAAGCATGTACTCTTGCATGTAGTTGTAACACGTCTGTATAGACCGTTCAACATTCTATATTTGAAATTTGACGTAAATCCCGTATTCGTTTTTTACACAACTACAGGCAAGAGGAGCTGTACTTACGTTGTTTACGTATACTAACAAAGACGTACATCCGTAAACATAAGTAGTAATATAGTAAGAGCCGTCAACGGTTTTTTAATTAAATACGGGATCTAGGTCGTTTTTTTATTAATTGCCAGCTAGCAGCAGTGTTCGCCCTGGTTGGTGTGAAAGTAAGATGAAATATCCAGCATGCAGGGATCATCTTAGTCTCAAGCCGGCCACGTAATAATAATCTTGAGGTTCCCAATATCCATGGGTCTCATAGGACCACTTACTATCAAGTGTCCTGTACTCCTGTGCGTTCATTTGCCTTCTTCATGTCATAAAACAACGAAGACCTTTAGCTCTGTTTTAGTTTAACATTACATCAATTAATCCTATGGATGTTTATGGGTCGATAGATCACCAAGTCGATGGTATTCGCGTCGTGATCCGAATGTCGTGAGCGGGCGCACGAATCCAAAACTAACAGATTGGGTTCTAACATTTAACTGTAACGACCGCCACGAATTTGGTTTTAGCGGCGAGTGGCGCGGGAAGCGGAGCGATATCTGCATTCTGCAATCGTTGTCTTGGAGGCGTCCATACCACATACTTCGCGGTAGCAGCAGCGGATGCAGCATCGACAGAGCTTATACATTTTATTTATGTACTACAGTGTTTTTATGGTTTACCCTTGAATCACCGACATTCATTTCATACAATATTTTACTTCGCCGAATTTTCATTTCATCGATAGGCATTTACATGTGTAGGAGTTATAATTTCTTGATGGTCGTACTGCGGAGAGTTTTCAAATAATAATACATTGTCCGAATTTATGATTTCGCAGAATACTAAGTTCGCGTAATTGTTATTCTACTCTATCCCAATTTATTTGAAATGCTATAAAATAAACCTAACCTAAACCTACTGTATTCTACTAGGATTACACAAAACGTTTTTTTTTTTTTATTGAAAAAAATATTTTCCGTTTAAGCCGGAGAAAAATTATGTGAAAACAAAATTCGGCGTAACTATACATTCGGCGTAATAAGTTTCGGCGAAATAGAGGGAACCCGTAAATACAAACTGTAATGTTCATGAAACCGATAGCAATCCTGCAAATTGAGGAATTTATACCCACCGTGTCTACCTGATACCGAACTTCTGACAGATAAGCATAATGGCGTAATAGGGTTGTGGGGCAATGCTAGTAAGACCTGTAAAGCAGTTGAGTACTACTACCTATTTTGTGTGTAATCAAAGCATCCAAAACCATTTCATGCGAACCAATATTAAATGAACGTTTTTTTTGCCGAATACATTTTAAGATGGGCATAGACTGTGAGGTCACAACAAAACTGGGAACGATCTCGGGAATAGATTATACTAGGCTGATAGGATAGAGGGCAACGGTCACATTGGTCGCGTTATCTAATATAGCCGCTGATAAACGTTGTTATCGTTCCCAAAAAAATAACGATAAGGTAAATGGATGAAAGTAAGTACTAGTTGTTCTCATGTCAAATATGCAAAACTAACCAAACTTTTGGTTGCGTTATGGCGCTATACCCGTTCAAAGATACTTTTGTGACCATAAAAACTATAAGGGAAATGGCTGAATGCACGTAAAGTAAGTATTAGTTTGATTCGTCGTCGCAAATAGTCGTGGCCATGGCGGATAAAGCTCTATTTGTACCGTTACATTGAATTATGGAACAAGCAATGGGTTAAAAATTAGCACAATACGTCATTATTAAAAGGAATTTCGAGAAGCAAGGCATTTTACATGCCTAGTTTTTCCTGTGCGTGCAGTGTGTGTTTATGGCTATAGCGGCCATAGTCAGACATTTTAGAGACAATTAGGTAACTGGTTCTTTTTTTAAACTCGTACAAATATCGTCACTGAGGAACGACTTAATCGGTATTAATTGACTCTACAGCAGTAAGACGCGTAGATAAAGTCAGAGCGTGTTTATGACATTTTAGTGCGTTATTTTAGTTTTCGCCGCAGAATCAGCTTTGGTACTCATCGGTAATAAGTACCATAATAATTCGTCGACAAGTTGAGAGACAGAAATCGTCGAGTGGTTTTCGAATGAAACGCTTCGTTCGATTCACCATTGAATAAAACTGGTTATAACCAGCGGGCGTTTTGCCTAATGCACTCGCAATCGCAATAGCCGCTCGGGTTCCAGACCTATTAAAAGGCATGTGGACTCATGATTAACCTCAATGAAGTATCGTCAATCATTTAGATTGGAAGGTATGTGCTGCGAATGCGCCCTATCAATTATAATAGCTTAGCATTCGTCATTATTAACACCTATTTGGGTGACGTGAAAGGGTAGGTATGCTTTGCTTGCTACTCATAGCTGTTTTAACTTTGTCCGCAACAAAAAAAGAAACAAAAAAAAACAGTAAGTAAATTGGTTAGATAAGGGCACTTTAACATGTCCGTAATATGGTGTAAGTAAGGTAGGATGTCCAATTTGATGGCCAGCTAATCAGAATAACTACGATAACTAGCTATTAAGGTTTCTACTTTTGAACTTATTTACGTTTAAAATATTGTTTGTTTCCTATTTGAAACATGTTGTTTCACAATTCCTCGGTTATTTCATTCCTTTCTCATCTTCGAAACAACAACTAATCTATTGTCACCGCACAGTTCACAGCGTTTAAACAAACGTTGTACTGCCGGAGCAAACTTAGATCAGACAATGGGAAGCTGAGTGCATTTTCAGTTGCAGCGGAAGTTCCGCCCGACGCGACGCACTGCGGCAGATTCCGGCCTTGGGCTATTGTTGCGGCAGCCTCTGGAGGCCGGGGATAGCGTATTGAGTGAATTGCAAAAATATTGTACATAGTTAAGGGCTCCTGTTAAGCCCTTGACTTTTTCCTTTGTGTAACGAAAATTATTATTAATAAATGTAACAAAACTGATGCAGTGACCCGTGGCTTCGATACTTATTGTAATACCCACTTTTGGAAAGTCGAAGCCGATCACTAAATTTAGATATCAATAAAGACCAAAAATGTAGTTTAGGGCCGTATTAACACTTTCGCTCTCTATTCAACTCGGGTAAAACCATACTTATTGCTTTTGACATGTTATCGTGTTGTCAACGTTATGGTAGGTGTTATTTACTTGACTGTAATCGCGGCCGATAGTTAAAAACAATACGATAATACGTCAAAACGAATATGGTTTTTCCGAGTGGAATAGACCCCTAGTCTTAGTGACGTCTGTTGACGTCAAACAGTAGGTACAGGTGTATGGAATCCCCTTGTTCCGTCTAGGTAACCGGGATTAGGTAACCAGTGATCTGTGAAGAATTTTTTTCCTCCCAGGCCACTGGTTACCTGCAAGGATTAAATTTTCCTTGTAGTAAACTGATATTTTCGATAGTTGTCTGTAAAGAAAAAAAAGTTCCTCCCAGGCCACTGGTTACCTGCAAGGATTTAGTTCTCCTTGTAGTTAACTGATATTTTCGATAGTTGTCTGTATGCTATCTTGAAAGTCAAAATTGACTGTGTTTAATTTTGACTTTATGTTTAACGTAGTAAAAGGACGACATTAAATGTTTTAAGAAAAGTTTTTTTATTATTCTTACCTAGTTTGCTTGTATAAGAAAAGCATTCCTGATAGGTGATCGTTGTCCTAACGCTTATTTTAAATTAGCAGACTGATAACTATTACATATATTTGACAGTATCATTTTAGGAAAACTAAATCCTTGCAGTTAACCAGTGGCCTGGGAGGAACTGTTTATCTTTACAGACAACTGTCGAAAATATCAGTTAACTACAAGGAGAACTAAATCCTTGCAGGTAACCAGTGGCCTGGGAGGAACTTTTTTTGTTTACAGACAACTATCGAAAATATCAGTTTACTACAAGGAGAACTAAATCCTTGCAGGTAACCAGTGGCCTGGGAGGAACTTTTTTTCTTTACAGACAACTATCGAAAATATCAGTTAACTACAAAGAGAACTAAATCCTTGCAGGTAACCAGTGGCCTGGGAGGAACTGTTTATCTTTACAGACAACTGTCGAAAATATCAGTTAACTACAAGGAGAACTAAATCCTTGCAGGTAACCAGTGGCCTGGGAGGAACTTTTTTTCTTTACAGACAACTATCGAAAATATCAGTTAACTACAAGGAGAACTAAATCCTTGCAGGTAACCAGTGGCCTGGGAGGAACTTTTTTTCTTTACAGACAACTATCGAAAATATCAGTTTACTACAAGGAAAATTTAATCCTTGCAGGTAACCAGTGGCCTGGGAGGAAAAAAAATCTTCACAGATCACTGGTTACCTAATCCCGGTTACCTAGACGGAACAAGGGATGGAATCATCCTTTCGCATCGGTTTATGTCGGATAAGTTCGTATTTATCAGAAAGGATTATTCACTATATCTGTACGGTTAATTGAATTCTCATCTCGGGTACCGCACTTCAAATTGAACTTAAAAGTAAGATCCGTCTCATGAAATGTAAATTCTATTAGGGCCGTATTAAAACTGATGTCGAGTAACATGCCTATCTAATCAGCACGGCTAAGACATGTTGTCCGCGACTTGTTTGTCGCATCTCCTTTTCTTTCTAGCCTGTAACCTTGCGACCTTGCGTCATAAATCTTATCTTATCTCATCTTAATAGTGGGGCCCTTAGGTACTGTTCCCACCAAGAGCGAGGAAGCGATTAGCTCTCGGCGATATTCTCGCCCTCACAAAATATAAAGATTCCCTGACAGTAAAAGAGACACCTATATTAATAGTTGGCTGTTCACTGCCTGCGAGAAGTCTTTCCACTAGCTTCACGAAACAAAAATTATAGATCCCGTGTCAAGAAAAGAGACACGAATATTAATATTTGATCGCAGGCTATACTCGCTTCCCTCTCATCGTCGGCGGTGGAACCAGTGCCTTACGTATTCATTTCGACCCTCTGGGATCTTTTGTGTAAGTACCCCTCTTTTAGCGCTTAGTCCAATGCAGCCTCCACCCCTTCTAGAAAGCGGATATATTGGAGTGCAATGGCAGTGCCTTGAAATCGTTTGGTTCTGGGAGATGCGTCCGTCATAAATACTAGTAGCCCTGAACTCGTCAACGAACACGCCACGGTAACGGTAAAAGAATAACATAACTTAATTAAGTTATACCAATCAAATGGAGTAGGTGCATTTGGCTGTTCATTAGCAATATTAAAATAGTGCGATAAGCTCCGATAATAATTCATTGGAAGGCTGGAGCCGCAATATTTAAATTGAATGAAAACTATTTATTATACAGTGGGCTTTATAACACAGTTTAGTACCTTGTCGTTTTAAATTCTTTGACACTTAGTGCCGCTGTTCAAACATGGCGTTAACGTGACAAAGCACTATTATTGTGTGTCGCTACCTAGGTATAAGGCCGACCGTCCATTGGTGCTATGATAGGTAGGGATGTTACGAATGGTACTTATATTTTTCACATTCGCGAATGCGAATGTTCGTAACATCCCTAATTTTACCTACGATGTAGGTGTACCTAGAGATGTAGTGAACTAGTTAATAGTTAAATTTTGTACAGTACCAAATACCTATGAAACAAAATTGACTGCTACGCGATTGAGGCGTCGCTTCAAAATCGTGTTCTTGTTTTTTATGTCATAAATACGGTTTTTTTGTCATATTTTAACGTCAGATTTCTACATTTAGGCTGTGAGTTGTCTGTGAGTACCTAGATAGCGTACAGTTTTAACAGGTATTTTATAAGTTATGTATCTTTCTTCCATTCTCTTTATTTTTTCTTTAACAACCTCTATTTATAACTCAGGAAACGCACTATTGCTATCGGAGGTACATATATGTAAATATGAAAAGTATAAACCACTTAGTTAAATTATTACATTGGTAGAATAACCAAAAAATGTCATTAATCACTTTGGAATTAACATTTTCGACCAAGCTATGCACCGAAAATTAGCCTTCTATTCATGCCTAATGGTCCATTAAATTTGAAGCGGTAAAAGTTTTTTAATGGACATTTTTATGTTGGCTTTGCCCTTACCGGCAAAATTTTATCAACGCCACTGCAGACCGGAAAGTGACGATAAAAAGTTCGTTCATTCAAAAGTGATAAACATTACCACAATAAATACCCATAGGTCGCTGATAAGTGATATTAAAAACGTATCCGGAAATTCGTTTTTTTTTAAATCTTTTAACACACTTCAAGTAAAAGACGATGTTCTCAACTCGTCGGGATCTATTGGCCGATTTTTTTTTAAATGTTTATTTTATATGTGCCTCGTCACAGTCGCTCAACTATCTTAATCGAGATATCTTATTGCCATCCTTGAAGTAGGTAGATACCGTTGAGGAGTTCCAGTGGTCACCTGTTCCCATTCACCCAATAGTGCTTTCCAAGAGCAAATGCAGGAGTTGCTATGAGAAATACCCAAATCGCTATAGTGTGCGTAATATCCTTCGATTTCTCCAAGATCGCATCGCCAGATCCTGACATGCTGACAATGGGAGCAAGTAGAAAGTATACCTAAACATTAAAAAAAAAACAAATCGAGCCAGCCCTTTCAGGAACCGGGGAACATGCATTAAAAACCTGTCAAATTGAGACCCTCCTCCTTTTTATTAAGTCGGTTGATAATTATATAAAACTAGTTTGAAAAGTTAAAATACTCCCCTCAGTCGACCTGACCTTATCTATTTGACCTACCCAAAAGTGACAACATGTCAAATAGGTATTTATATCGTTTCACAAATACGTGCAACTGCACTAGCCGTAAATTAAATTAGTGTCGTATACCGCTATGATTTGCACCTGCTGTTTTAAGGTTGTTGACTGTTTCAGCGTGACACGTTAAAACGTACATACATAAAGTACTTAATCAAAGTAATACAAAGTAAACTAAAATGTTCATAAGAGGATTGTGAACAGACAGACGCCTTAATCGAATAGCTGTAAAAAAACATACTTAAGTATTTAGCTTCGGGCGTATAACGTTTTTCATCCCCAAAATACGGTCCGATTTTCACGATTTTTGAATATGTTGTAGTTATTATGAATAACTAGGTCTGTCTGTACTCGTACGGTTCCAGTTTTTTTTTTCTTTTTTTAATATTTTCTTGGAAATATTTTTTTCGTAATATCCACAAGATATTCAAAAATCGTAAAAATCTGACTAGGTTTAAAGGAAGAGGAATTTTTGCCGTTTATAGTATGAATTATTTTTGGTCTCTTAAGTAGTTTGTTTGAAAAAGTTTCAAAAATTGCGTGCACTGTAGTAGGCAGTTATCATTTTGCAACGTTATCGATTATACAATTAAGTATAGGTTAATGTGTACAAAACTAATATTGGATTTACGTCAAATTTCAAATATAGAATATCAAACGGTCGACACACATTCGTAGAATGTAACTTGAGGCGCCTGGCAATAATTGTAACTTTTTCAAAAAATATAATTTTTAGTTTCAGTGTTTTTACTTTCTTAAAAACGACTTTTCGAACGGTTCGAGTGAGTGAAGTCATACGAGCGAGTTTCAAGCTACCTAATTAAGAATGCACGCATTCAAAATATTGTTTGTACTCTCCGACGGGACAACTTAAACGCGCCGGTTAATAATTCGTCCAACAAGTTGTAAAGCGAGTTGATTACACAATCAAATACCTGTAGTCGTTAATATTGATGTCGTTGACTGGGAAATATATCTATACTTACTAACTTACTAAATAAAAAAGACCTTGCCTACAGTAATTATCCTTTACTTTATTTATGAACCCTAACAATGTATCAGAATTAACCTTGAAAACATTGAACAACCATATAAAAATAGATAAAATGTTTACGCCCCAAAGGATACCTACATTACACACAAAACTACCACTTTACCACAAAATACTCCTTTACGATTTATCTGAGGCTCTTATTGGCTATCTGAATTGAGAATGCACGCCCTAATAGGTTTTTGTACACTGACGGAACAACTTAAAATCGCCGGTTAATATTAGAATGAAATGTTACACATAACATTTCAGAAAGCAGAGTCATACGTGCGATAAAATTATAATAAAATAAGATCGGCATCATACGCGTCTGTAACGTAAATGCCGCCTTAAGGACACCACAGGATAACAATCCGTTGGCCGATATTCGCCTGAAAATTCACCGGATTAGAACACAGACGATCTCTTAAGGTTACGTAAATTTCTTTAAAATTTTGGACTGCTTGTCTGTGGGAGCCTTTATATTTCTGGTCATCGGTGACCTTTTAAACCGGTTGGCTCTCAATTAATTGGGAATGGTTGCGTAATATGCTAATGATGCATATTACCAGTTATTTTTAAATGAAAGTGGTTAAACGCATCTAGGTGTTATGCGATGGTAAATAGTAAAATAATGAAGAAAGAGCCGGCCTCGTCTAAGGGCTACAGACCTTTATTTAGGAAGAATGTTACATTATTATAGTATAATTAGTAAGCCAAACATTGACATCTCATTAGTCCTACTTTAAGAAATCCGTTATTATGTACCCTAGCACATAATACCGAATTTCTTTACATCTACTATGAAAACCGAATGTATTTAAGAAAATACTGGCTGGCTGACTGATGCAGGCCTGCAGCCAAAACCGCTGGACCCAGGGACTTGAAATTTTGGAGATAATATTCTTTAAATATCCTAGGGGTGCAATAAGAAGAGGTTTTAGAAAAATCATCCCCTAAGTTACAATAGTTGGTGTAGCGGGAATCTAATCTAAGCGTGTCAAGTCGCGGGCGTCCAGTAGTATTGCATTAAATTATGATGATGATGATGATCACTTCCTTGACGCATGCGCCAACGGCGAATATAAACAAATTTGTAAACTGCAGCGACAGTCTTGTTACTTAAGAAAAGTATTGATTTAACAACTGTCGTTTACTTGACTATTTTAATAAATTACCATTCGGTATATTAAAATATGATGGTGGCATGACATGACTAATAGCTATAACCTGTTAACTGTTCAACTTTTAATTCACCGTGGCTATATTTCTTTTCCATGGACTGATGACTCTGCGTTGTTTAGAGTGGGAATTTTTGATGGATATTCGTTTTTGCTCTGGGAACTCTGGCAAGACGCCATGAATTTTTGACAATCCTAATGAGACTCATTACTAAGCTGTCAAAGACCAAAGAAACAAGCGAATAAAAATGGTTGTCTCACCTAGCATCTACCTATTTGTCTTTTCAAAGTTAATTTATGACTCTACAGCCATTAGTAGTTACCTATAAACACTCTAGTATGTTAGGCAACACGCGCTGGAGAGTTTGGTAATATTGAATAATTCATTAAACATGATCAAGACAATTCTTGAATCGCTTTTCAGAATACCAGAGAAACTTACGAAGAATCCGATTTCCCAATTGTACCTATATCATAAGAACAAGAAAGTTTTTATACATACATACATACATACATAAACTCGCGCCTTCATTCCTAGAGTGGGGTATAGGCAGAGCTACAGAATTGCCAACAACTCTAAAAAAAATTTATAATTCCGTAACCACATTTTGTACAAAAGTTTTTATTTATTAGCGATTTTTTAGTTGTTTATTGTAAAAATCAGAAGTTATGTTAGATTTCCATTTAGGAAAAGCTCAGGAAACATTAACCAGGCTCAGGTAAAGAGCATATTTTGTTATTTCCCGCTTTATTTTTTACAGTTTGCATGCGTTTAGCGAAGTAAGTATAGGATCTTATTGAGTTACAACATAAAATAACTGAAACTTTCACTTTGTCCTTCCTCGCATTTCCCTTTACCACTAAGGTAGTAAACTAAAGCCGTGGTTGCTTGCATTAAAAATAGCGTGATTTGAACCAATTTAAGTGGTTATCTATTCTAACCGTTTATTTTATGGGTGTTGAATCGGAATCGTGTCGAATAGCGACGGTACCACTACCCAAACCATAAAACCACCACTACGCCAGCAAGTAAAACTTCAATAATTATACCTAAGAGTTTTTGCAGTCGCATACTTGTATTTTTCTTTGCTTAGCAATTTGGATGTTTGATAATACCGGTAAGTTCACAGAAAACCGCTAAACCTAAAAAGACGATTATCTATTTCAATGCCGGTGAATAACGGGAATATCAAGAGAGTGATACAAATAACTGTTAGTTATCTTTGAAAAAACTGGAATTTAAACTAAAAACGCGTAGTATTTAAACTTTTTACTTATAGTTCCATTCGTAATTTTTGTGATTGCGTAGATATTTGAACGAGATCTGCCTACTTAGATGACGTGGTGGCCTGGCTGGCACGTTGGTCCCGGGTTTGCTTCTCAGTACGGGGATATATTTGTGTGATATTTGTTTCCGAGTCTTGGAAATATTCCAAATATTCCTACTCGTATTTCTCTATGTACCTAAGTCTAAGTATTTTAACGTTGTCTAGTACCCATGGTACAGTCGAGTTCATAAATATGTCTACACTTTAGTCCCTTGTCACTTTAAACGGTGGTAAGGCCGTTTAAACATGACATTAAATAAACAAGGTAATAAAGTGTACACATATTTATGAACTCGACTGTACAAGCACCCATATATACGTTCCATAGGCATCAAAAATATCTATACGCTCCTACGCCACATATAATAAGGGTTATGTATGCTATATTAATACCTTTAACACATAGATATTAATACCTTTGACTGTACTTAAGTACTATATTTATGTACCTATCAAAAAAAGGGTGTTTTGCGTTAAGCCCATTAAGCGCTTGTAAAGCTTATTCGCTAGATACCCTAAATACGTTTTTTTTCCTGAATATCGATCACAGCCAGTTTTATTTCTACGGATAAAAAGAACTGTGAGAATCTTATAAAATTTTGTGCCCCGGCAACTTGTACAGTAAACACAACACTGCAGTAAAAGTTCCGAGTTTGATAGAAACGGCGCGTTGGCAATAAAAACAAATAGCCCGCTGTTCCGAAACCGCATCTAGAACAAAAAGTCCACCGCGAAATGCCGGGCAATTTACATAATGCCAGCTTGAATGCGCCTGGCAAAAACCATTATGTCAAGGTTTGGGACGGCCATTTTTTATAAATATCCCCTTTATTCAGCTCACTTGGGAATATAATTATGGAAGATCCTTCGCCTGCCACTTCGTTCACGCGGAACTCATTAATGCAATGTACCCTCGGGAAATTTCGTTTTTTTTTCAGGGTACTTATGGTCTTAAAATCCGTTTGTACGTGTGATTGAGCTACAAACACTTATGCAATTAAATATTCTCACGAACTTTCACATTAGTAGTACTCGTACTTCTTTTAAAAAAAACCTTTTCATCTCATTAGGGTAGATTTTTAAGAATCAAGCTCCCGAAACTGTTACTCGAAAATGTAACGGTAAATAAAAGGTAAAAACGTTTTTATAAGTTCGGGGTTTGTTTTGATGTTTCTCTCTCATCTCAAAAATCGACCCTCTGCTGGTCGTAATCGAAATCAATTGCCTCGCAGCAACTTTTTTTTTGTTTTGCACGAGGCCGTCATTTAAAAACTCACGAAATTGCCCTTGCCTCCTGTGTTTACTAAATAAACACTCAGATAAATATAGCTATACCTGCTGGCTATATCCAAAAATACAGCGCAGGAAGCGGTAGTTTAGCTTAACTACGAAATGATTACCTATTTATTTATTTATCGTCATTGTTTGTGGTGTTCAATAAATAATATTTGTATTCTATTGTAATGTACCTAGTTGGTATTTTTAACCTTACTGAAGTCACAGGGCTCGCCCTTGATGGTTACTATAAAGCACAAAATTCGTAACTTCGGATGCTCCATCCTTTTTACTTGTTATTCGAGACTAAATTGGCAGAAAGGGGTGAAGATAACTTAACTTCGAGCTTCGATTTTCAAATAAGAGCCCGTTATATTAAAATCATGGACGAATTTGTATGGTTGGTCGAGGCTAAAACGTGACATGTCACGACACGCGAGGCACTAAGGACCATTCAGCGAGTTGTCACGCAAAACCATCCTGCACGGCAGCGGCACAACCTAACTTAGTTCACGTAAGTTTTGTGGGGTTTGGTTTTAATTTTTAAACATTATTCTAAATTGTACCTCCTAGCTTTTTGTACTAAATTCTAGATAAAACCAACTAGGTACCTACCTAGTTACAATATTAATAATACCATTTTAGGGTGACGATATTCGATTTTTACCACGAAAAAATGTACCTATCATTATTTATTACCACTCCTTTGTTTTATTATAGATATGTAGTCATTTTAATCCATGCTTTGTCTATTCTCATTTACAATGTTAGAAATTACAAAAAAACTCCGACAACAGCACAATAGGTTGTTAACAAAGCTAATCTAAACGTAGTTAGTTTTAAATAATCCGTGCATAGACGCGGGGTCATAACATAATGGGGGCGACGACCTTCGAGGCTCGACACATAGGTACGTCGTTTATAGTAGGGCTATAGTGCAGTATACATCTACCTTTAGGACTAGATCATTTGCTATCGACTTGTCGTTGTCGAAAATATAATTTTTTCAAAATTCTAGGCAAGTGACCAGCTTGAGAAGACTGTACCTTTTAACACTGATTAATGAAGTTTGCTGAAAAATATTTTTCAAACATAAAATAAAATAAAATAAATAAATACATATCTGGGGACAATGTCACACCAATTGACCTAGTCCCAAACTAAGCTCTAGGCTTGTACTATGGGTACTAGACAACGATATAAATACTTATAGAGAAATATATACTTAAATACATAGAAAACACCCATGACTCAGGAACAAATATTCGCGCTCATCACACAAATATCTGCCCTTACCGGGATTTGAACCCAGGACTGCTAGCTTCGGAAGCCGGGTCACTACCAACTAGGCCAGCGCGTCGTCTACCTAACAATAGCTTAAAAATATCCCAACATTCTTTTGATATTTTGCAAAGTGTTGCTGATATTATACAATTCTATCCAACATCTATTGCCATTTCAAAATTAAATTATCTTTTTATCTTAAAACAAAATGATATTTATACTAAAATTAGCTCTCGAGACATATTCGTGTGGGGCATGTCATATTATCATATCTTAAAGAAGTGTGACAAGCCGACACTTTTCATTCGGCAAAGTAACTAGCAATGCAGTTATTGACGCAGACATAAAAGGAGGTGTGACCCGGGTGACCCGTAGTAATATACAGTTATATCAGTCGATACTGGTTGTCATAATGCTCCAACCATGAAGGTAGTTTTATATCACGAAAGCTAGTTTTCGTCTCTGTGTGCGTAGCTGTCGTCGCAAACGACGCTGTAGTGTGCGTGTCTATACGTGATACAACTACAAGTATGGCAAACCTACTTTCGTAAGGAAAACAACTGTATACTGTTAGCGAAAAAAACTTGTGTTTGGGTAACCAATCGCAAGGCCGCCATTTCGTTTCCCAACTGTTTCATTTGCCAAATGTTCATACATAAGTTAGATTTAAAAAAAATACATTAAGTTTTTGATTTTACACCTATAAAAATTATAATAGGTTTGGATATCATAAAGTTAACAGTTTTAGAGTAACAACGCAATTTTAACTTATGATGGTTTGGCACAATAAAAATTCGGATTAATGATTGGAAACCCTTTGAGCACTTTGTTTATGGAGTCTTACTCTGCCAGAGTAAGACTCCATAAATTTAAGTACTTCCAAAACCTTTAAAAAAACTCTCTTTTATTCTACCAATTCAATGACAAGGCGTTGACTATTATAGTTATCAAAAATAATGTAAAGACGCGTAATACTTGAATTGATTGATATGATATTAATAAATAAACGTACCGGATTTCATAAATTCACCTACTACCTAATTAGATTCCGAAAGCCCTTTCACAAAGCGGTTCACTATTGATAATTATAATTATATTGCCGCATTTTTTCCGCGTCGCCAAGAAGAGAGTTCCATTCCATTATGTTTGTAAAACATTCCAGATCTATCCCGTTACCGTTACGCTGTTGACCCCAGACAGACTCGAATACAAATTCAATATTTCTTAGAGTTTTCGGCCATTGTCAGTATCCACGGTGAATATTTGATGAAGTTGCTTTTTGGCCGGTTGAAACTTCAGGTAACGAAGAAATTAGGTTCCTGTTCAAATATTAAATTTAATAACAGCGGCTTGAATTCTGTTTTTGTAGCTGGCGGATTTTTGCTGTTGATGGTTTGTTTTGTGAATTATTGTAATTAGGCAGAATTTTTAATTCATGAATATTAATAGTAACGTTACTGTTTTGTATTTACAATAATTTACCGACTTCAAAAAAAACAGGAAGCACCGACTGTTTGTCAAAAAATCTAATGCGTATTACTAAAGTTGCAATTGAAAATAGATGACGATGATCAGGGCCTCTATTCTACAGGGATAACCATATTACTTTCGAATCATTATCGTATTGTTTTAACTCGGCCGCCACTATGTCGAGTACATAAGAGCTATCGTAACGTTGATGATACGATAACATGCCCAAGGCAATATGTTTTTACAATGTAAAGAAGAGGCACTGTCCGTTATAATAACTAACCTTACACAATGTTAACAAATAATGTTAATATGATCATTTATTTTTCATAACGAAGTTATCAGCATGCATTATTCTCCATTAGTCTTCCCTATTCAATTTCTCCTTAATGGTTATTATGTGTAATCAGTAATCACTTGAATAAATGGTTTAGTTCGCGGCCTACCATAAGTTAAAAAGGCATTCAAAGTACCCTAATAGCTTTATTGAATACACATTTATTCCACCCAAACATATTTGATGCGTTACCAATACGATCGGCGGCCCATTAACTAATGTAAAAGTTTACGATCCTATCCATTAACGTCCGACCATTAAGTATTAAATTCCCGGAATGTGCTAAACCTACTTAAGTGCAAATATGCTTGCAATAGAACTTTTTTTCACTGTCATGCCGCAGCCGCCGCTTGATGTGTGATGAGTAGCACATCTACATAGACATTTTATCCTCAATCATTGTCCCAAAAACAAAATTCCAATCGATGCTTGTTTGTAGTCTGACGTAAACTCCAAAGCGATTGAGGTGTATTCGTAGGTACCTAAATCAATTATTAACAGCTTCGGTCAGTCAACACGAGAAACTTAAACAAGCTCCTTTAATTCTGGTGACGCTCGGTGTCGCGCCTGTTCCAGTTTCGTCGTCAAACAAGCGCACGATCAATCACAATTATAATCAGCTTTCAAAAACTCTGGTGTTGTAATTTCGTCGTGTAAACTACACCACGTCAGGTGTTTAACTAATTAATTTGATTAACGTCGACATCGGAACAACATAATTGTACTTTAACAAGCTGCCAAACACGCCAAAGTATTCGACTCGAAACATTTCTCAATAAAAATAACTTAACATTTATTCCCAAACCGCCTCGATCTGGTTAACATCTAACAATCGTTCTAACACTCAACATATCTAAGTCCAAAACATCTCTACAGGGTGCTTGCTTAACTACTATGATAACCCGACAAGTATCTCTTCCACAGTTCATGGCAGCAAGCGATGTCGTCGATGTGTCAGTAGCATTTTGGGGAGCGGACGAACAAGTGTGAAACAATCGTGCAAAGTCGTCATCAGACCTTTGGTTACGGGTAATGTAGTATTATCTGTTAGTAAAGCATGGGTGCAACGTGTTAGCGACGGGTTAGGTGACATTTCACATCAATATAACGTATGTATCTGTTACCTGCGTCCGCGACAAAGTGGGTGTCGTTACCGCGTATGCGGGCGCATAATATGTGCCATTTATTTTATAGAAGTTACTCTGTAAAAGAAGAAATTCGGCCTGAATCTAGTTCTGATGTTGGTTTTGGGAAGTCGTTTCCTTCTGACGTCAACGCCGGTGGCTACTGGATCTATTCCGTTAACGCTGTACAAAAAACGGCGCGTACGTCCTATATTTAACGGTTGAATGGATGAAAAAACACGCGCTTGAACTTGACAATGGACCTCGAAGTTCTTATGGCTGTACGGTGTTTTTAGAATGGACCCAGTAACTTAACATCAATTGATTAGACACAGTTTGTTACACTTCTGTGTATGTGACTGGGTTAGATGGATTATGGCGTGGGTGTGTTGAGATGGTGAGAGCGGTGGGTTACCTCTTGGTAGAAAACTCGTTTGGAGTTGTAGGTGAGGTTGTACTGCTGGTCAGCGACCATCAGGAGGATGGTGAAGGGCAGGAGGAACGCCGCCGCGGCCAAGAAGGCCACGCAGCGCCCCAACCGCATCATGCTCACATTCCTTCTCCCCATCGTGTCTTATTTCACGCAACTTTTCCTGACTCTTTGAGTCTTGTAGCACTTCATTCGGTCAATTGTGATTGGGGCTTCAGGTATCTGTAAAAAAGAAACAGTTACAAGATGCGATTCAGTCTCCTGAAGATTGTTTTGCAACATTTACATAATCTTTAAAACTTGCAAAAGTGATTATTGTTGAAAGGCAGAACGATACGGATCGATACTAATTAAGTGAAACCAATTTAGGTGATTAGAATACTGATATTAGATTTCAACAATCGGTATTATGGTTAATTAATCAATATTGCGAGGACTGAGATTAAAAACGTCAAATGAAATCGATATTTGATAAGCCAAGTATTATACCTTTTCAAAAAAATATTTACATAATTATAATCAGATTTCCTATTTTCTATTAAACATTAATATCTTGTAATCATTAAATAAATAAAAAACAGGCACTGAAATAAAAATGACTTTTTTCTACTAAGTATTAGGTAGACCTAGGGTATTCTTGAACAAAAGGAAAATGAGCTGTTCTCACGTTACAGTAATACGCCAGAGTAATAAAATTTCGGGGTTCGTGTTATGAACCGTTTAAGTAGGTATAAAAGTTCCGCCAGTACCAGAGATAGTACCTAGAGGTATAGAAGTCACTTAGCTTTATCTTTCACTCCCTTAAACCAATATTATTTAATAACAGATTGCAATACCGCCTCAGGGGGCCAAGACAAGATAAGTATATAGTGCTTTCTAAAATTGTTAATATATGGAATTTTCATAACGGTTAATGCGATAACGTTTATGTTATGCATCTTATCTATAACCTTGTCAACTTTTTGTTTAGGTAAACTACTTAACGTTTTCTTTAAACTTCTCTTATTCTTTTAATGTCGAAGGCATGAGGAAGATAAACATTACATCACTGGTGTGGTGACAGGATGCACGTTCACACTCAAGGCTACCAACGCCGGATTTGGTAGCGGCCGTGACTCAGAGAATGGTGACATGTGAAGGGCCCTTGCTATGGTGGCGGTACATTTTTGCGTGATGAGAGTTCTTGGTACCTTAAGGTTTTGTTATTAGATTAGGTACAGAGTTTTCGATCAGGGTGAGGTATTGTAGTTTTAGTGTATGTACTCGCATGTTAAAGCCACTCAAGACATACAGACGGACCAATCTTCATTATGGGTGTACCCTTGAGTAGACTCCGACATGTCAAACATGTCTTGTTTATGTGTAATAAAGAGTGTACATACATACATTCTATACCTGCACATCGCTATAGGTGTGCCTATTATATTTAAAGAGTGTTACATCATCAGAACCTGACCTAATAACAATGAGAACACCTGGCAAGTAACACACTTTCAAACAAAAATAATAATATTCAAAATCGGTTCAGCCGTCTTCAATTAAACAGTAACATTTAAAAAAAAGCAACAAACAGAGAACTTCCTTCTAGTTTTGAAGAAGGCTAACAAGATCTATTCAGCTAAGTTTTAAATATAAAAACTGTGTAAGCCGTAAGAAATTTTATTTAAATAAAAACATATCGGTTAGTAGTTCAGCCTCTAACCATAAATTATCATCACTTCATCTTGTTTGCACTAAAGTTTTCACTCGCATCCATTATCGACCACATTAGGACATTAGTAAACAGTTCCGATCCCATTCGTGCGAATTGTTTTCCCTCACTCTCAGTCACGAAGTCGTGAAGTGTTGCCGTGACTTCGTAATTCATGGGAGAATAAGGCCGGGACCACAAACATCCGTATCAGGTACTTCCCTAGTTTACAATCCATCGATGGAATTATACAGCACCGCATTAGATTAAATTTGATTAGATATGGTATTATGATTAAGGTCGGCATTGTAAAATTATAAAGCAGCAAGATACACAAATAGCCACATGTCATATCAGTTAAGTAATAAAACAGGTAGCAATTTCAGTAAAAAAAAACTTGTTGCTACATGTTGAGAACATACTAATAACCTACTGCACTAATGATTTTTACTATTAAGTAGGTAGGTGGGTTCCTAAAACTACACTAATATAACAAATCAACGAACTTACAAACTTACTTAGTAGGTATAACAATAATGTGATACAGATTATTACAGAAGATATATACATTTGTAATCAATTTTAAATTAAATACCTGATGACAAGTAAGAGTCTTGAAATTTTAAACAAAGCCTGGAACTAAGCTAAAAATAAAAACTTGATGATATTAAAATGACTAGCTAGCTATATAGTTTGTCGTAGAATTTGAGTTCCGGAAGGGTCAGTATCCATAGCAACTCAAGGACAAAATTACGCTAGAAAACCCACATCGTAATAGGTAAGCTTTTTCAGCGTTCCACCCGCGTGATGATACCCACTGACACTTCAATGTATTTTGGACGCAAACAAAATACGGAAGTGTTCGAGCCTAAATAAACTAACTCAATGAGTTTCTAGAATGTAATATTTATTTTCAGAATGACCGATTAGGAGATCGAAATGTTACAGGAAGTGGTTGTTTGACAAAACTATAAAAAACTATAATGTAATCATATTACGGTATAGTATATACATTGTTGCCGAGGCTGGAAAATACGCAATTTATGGACGACCATATTAGAGTACCTATAGGTAAAAACATAAGTAAAGCTCCTCTTGCATGTCGTTGTAACACATCTGTATCTATAGACCGTTCGACATAATATATTTGAAATTTGACGTAATTCCCATATATTAGTTTTGTACACAACTACATGCAAGAGGACCTTTACTTAAGTTTTTTTACCTACGAGTAGGTACACCAACGAATCCATTAGTTGCCCTTTTCGCTGAGACGAACATAATGAGACAAACCTATAATTTTACTTCATTATAATGTGACACAAAATTATATAAAGAATAATAAACGCACGAGGCTTTATGTAGCAACGTCGAAAGTTTGTTGAAATACACAAGTCACACGTTTTATGTAAACGATATTTTGGCTTTTTCGAGGGTCTTCCATGAAATTATATTTACGTAATCTTAAACATGTCCAAGAATTCACAAGCAGCGAATTATTTACCTTGCCACTGATTTTTCCATTCGTGAATATTTTTTGGTGTGAGGATGTGTCGCATGTCACCCTCCCCGCCCCCTCCTATATCCGGGGCTGATCACTATTCTTCTGGCACTCACAATTAATTTACATTGTAGTTGAAATTTACATACATGTGTATTTTGTAACAGATTGTGTTTTTTTTTATACCTAAACCATTGAAAGACAACTCTGATTGTACCAAAAAACCACTTAACATTTCACAAAACTAAATTATGCGTTCCGATTCTCTGATTTGTCGATTTTATTACTTAATTTGATGACGCTATAAGCCTCAGGGTTTGATATAAAAGTGGTTGACCAATCAGCAAACAGGCCGGCAAAAATATTCTTGGCCTGTTCTGTAAGTGCAGATTTGTGACCCCAAGTCAGACCATTTTTGGCTATATTTCCGATGTGTAGGTACTAAAAAGCCAAATGTTAACAATAACAACCTAAGCTTTTACATTAAATTATAAAGTGAAAATTGCTGATAGCCCCATTAGAAATATCCGTAGGTGTTATACACGATACGACAACTCTATAAACTCTATGGTAAATACCGCCTAAAAATACTCCTCGATATTTAAAGGTCAACTCACAGTATTATTGTTTTGTACACCGTTATTATACGCATTTATACATATTAATTATGTATACAGAGCAAGTAGATCAAAAGTTATTCTTGTAACGTTGACCTCACCTAACGTAAACAATTCTAATGAAAGCTATTATCGATTAGGTTTTACTGGGTTACGAGCAGTAATTAGTACATTTCCTAGATCTTCTTCATTTATTTTTATTACATAGTTTAGACCAAAGTCACTTTTCACGTCTGTCTTAAATCTGCTAGCTCCTCCTTACCACGTAACTACAGACAGATAACACAGACTGTTTGCGCATAGAAGAGATAATAATGGAAACGATAAATGTTTAGAATAATTTATTATACCATTACAACAGCTTGGTATCTAGATGCTTTTGTGTTAAGATTAGGACACGCGACGTGTGTGCTTGGTGGTGGTTAGTGAAGAAGAGAGAGATGGCGGTGGTCGCCCGCAGCAGCCAGCTTCCCGAAGGCCCTCGCTATTGGTCCGCGGCGCGGCGCACGCGATTGGTTAGCGCCTCGCGCATGCGCGAATCAACATAATTGTAAATCCGCGAGCCGGCGAGGCGTCTTGTGGGAGCGCCGTCAGATGGCGCGAACATACTCGGGGCCGCTGAAAGCTAGCTTTCAGGAATTTTCTTTAACCGGAAGGGGGCATATTCGGTTGAGTGCCCGTCTTATGAGTCCTCTGGATGTGGTGACATCTGCCACGCGAGGTACGCCGTCCTTGCCGGGATATAATTTGGTGACGCGGCCCATACGCCAGTTCAGTGGCTGCAAGCCTTCGTCCTTGATCAGCACGAGTTCTCCTAGTTGTAGGTCACGCTGCCGCGTGCGCCATTTGCCGCGTTGCTGTAGCTCGGAGACGTACTCTGAAGACCAGCGCTTCCAAAAATGTTGCCGCAGCTGTTCCAGTTTCTGGTATCGGTCTAAGCGGCTCGAGTTGTCTTCTAGTAGCGACGCGGTTGGCGGCGACGTCAGCGACCTGCCAACCAGAAAGTGCCCTGGCGTGAGCGGGGAAAAATCGTTGGGGGAGGGGGAGAGAGGACAAAGTGGTCTGCTATTTAAAATAGCTTCGACCTGGCTGAACAGGGAGGCCAGCTCCTCGAACGTGAGGTGCGTATTACCGAGAATCCGTTTAAGATGAAATTTGGAACTTTTAATGCCAGCCTCCACGTAGCCATTGAAATTTGGGGCGTAAGCCGGTGCGAATACAAATTTAATCATTTGATCAGCTGCAAACTCAGAAATGTCATCCTTGTTAAGCTTAATGAAGTCATTCATTTCCCTTGCAGCAGCGGTGAAGTTACGACCGTTATCACAAAGGAGCTCCGTAGGCTTGCCGCGGCGAGCGATAAACCTTCGGAGAGCCAAAATGAATGCATCTTTAGATAATTCGCTTACGGCTTCCAAATGAACACACTTATACCTTAGGCAAATAAATACACACAAGTAGCATTTTGTGATTTTACATCCGCGGCCACGGCGATCGGTAATTAAAAAAGGACCAGCCATGTCTACTGCTGTAGCCGCGAATGGAAAATCAGCTGTTAAGCGCTGCGCTGGCAAATTTCCCATTATATTTTTTAAAGTTTGACCAGCGGCGCGCCTACAAGTGACGCAGGTGCGAGCCGTGCCCCTTGCGAGGTTCCTGCCCCCAACCGGCCATACGGTGTCTCGGACTGAGGACAAAAGGAGCTGCGGTCCCGCATGTAAGAGACGAGTGTGTTCGTGTTTAAATATGAGTTTGGTGAGTGGGTGCTTCGCACTTAATAACATGGGATGCTTCTTATCATAGCTATAATCAGAAGCGTCCAGCCTCCCCCCGACTCTCAAGATGCCTTGAGAGTCTATAAAAGGTGTCAAAGACGCAATGTGCGACTTAGGAGTTAAGTTTTTATTTTTATTTAAAATCTCGAGTTCAACAGGAAATGATTGCTGTTGTGAAAGCTTCACCAGTGAACAAAACGAGTCAGTAAGTTCTTGCGTCGTTAATGTGCCTTTCAATTTAGGCTGACTGCGTTTACAGTAATTATTAATGAAACGACGCACATAGACCATAGTACGTTGTAACGTTTTAAGTCTAGAAAATCTATCAAAATCTATAATACATTGAGATGACTCTACATTAGCCACCATAGTGGTAAGCTTTACTTCAGGCAAGGTGTCAGGTGTGTCAGAGTTCAAGGTCGGCCAATTACTTTCATGCTCTAGAAGATACTCAGGGCCGTGCCACCAGAGGGAGGCGCTGGAGACGTGCTGAGGATCCACGCCGCGCGTGGCGAGATCCGCGGGATTCTGTGCAGTAGGCACGTGTCTCCAGGCCGCCAATGGGGCAAGCTCTGCTATAGCAGCGACTCTGTTAGCCACAAAGACCTTCAACTTTGACACATCAGTTTTTAACCACGCTAGAACTACGGCGGAGTCTGTCCAGAACACAGTACGTGATATAGGCTTTCTTAGAGCTTTCACTACAGCGCTATACGTTTTAACAGCTAACAGGGCTCCAGCGAGTTCCAGACGCGGTATTGTGGTGGGCTTAATAGGCGCCACTCTGTCCTTTGCACACAGTAGTTTGACACATTGCTCACCTGAGCTTGAAAAAGATTTTATATAAATACATGCAGCTATAGCATTTTGGGATGCATCCGAAAAGCAATGAAGTTCAATCCTAGATAGTGCGTCACTAAGCACATACCTAGGTATTTTTAATAATTTAAGATGATGTAGGTTTTTAATAAATCGTGACCAACAACGATGGATTTCTGGGGGTACAGGATCGTCCCACCCAGCCTTTGCTATCCATAGTCTTTGTATTAAAATTTTTGGTTTGACTGTACATAAACTTAAAAGCCCCAATGGGTCAAATATTTTAAATGTTGTAGATAAGATAGTTCTTTTGGTCACATTTTTACTAACATCATCAACATCAATAGAAAAACTTAACATGTCTTGACTAGGATCCCATCCTAGACCAAGCGTTTGGCAAGATTGACTTAAGGTCAAGTTACCTTGTGACGTGATGGACTCTAAGTTCAACAATTGAGTCGAGTTTGAACGGTATTTACGTAGGTTAAAACAACCAGAAGCTAAAGCTTGGGAAACCTTGGTTTGTAGAAACAGTAAGTCTGATTCGGAATCTGCACCCGTTAATAAATCGTCACAGTAAAAATCATTATGTATGACAGTCTTAACTGAAAGGTCATTGCACTCAGCCCCTAATTGCCACAAACACCTAGCCGCCAGAAAACTTGCAGAAGCAAAGCCGTACGTTACGGTGTTTAAAGTGAGCGAGCGAACAGGTAAATGTTCGTCCTCGCGCCACAAAATGACCTGCAAGTCCCTGTCAGACTCATCAACTAAAATCTGCCTGTACTGTTTTTCGATGTCTCCTGACAGTACATATCTGTAATGACGAAATCTAAGCAGTATGTTAAATAAAGAGTCTTGGATGTTAGGGCCTACCATCTGAATATCATTAATAGAATATCCCGACGAGGTGGGGCAGGAGGCATCAAAAACTGTTCTAAGTCGAGTGGATTCACTATCTTCCCTCATCACAGCATGATGCGGGAGATAGTTTGCTCGATACTGGAACTTTGATTCAGTCAGATGACCCAGGCATCTATATTCGTCTATGAAATCTGTATACATTGATTTAAGTTCAGGCTGCTTAGCAAATCGCCTCTCTAAATTAAACAAACGCCTTTTTGCAATATTAAATGAATTTCCTAAACAATCAGGCGTGTCAATTAAAGGTAATTTTACTACAAACCTGCCATCTGGCTGACGATAAGTGTTATCAGTAAAATGTTTTTCTATGGGGTGTGATTCAAACGTATCCCCTGGGAGGCTCACCTCAATGGGTAGCTCCTCTGTCTCCCAAAACCTTGTCATTTGGGCAGACAGATCAGATAATGAAAGGTTACTGCGTGTAACAGTACTTAAATTGTAACTTGTACTGGCTACTGGACCTGTCAAGAGCCAGCCAAGTCTTGACTGAATCAACATGGTTTGTTTGTTTGATAATGTTTTTTGTTCACCGCCCACTATTTGCCAAAAAATATCTGCTCCTAACAAAATATCTATGTGGGACGGGACATTAAATGTTGGATCTGCAAGCTTTATAGAGGCAGGCATATTTAGTTGACTTACATCAAAGTATCTCTTAGGTAAGTTATCAGTTATTTGGTTTAAGACCAGGAAATTAACGTTGGCACTAAAAGTATCAACCTTTGACTTTATCTTTGCCGCACAACGACCTGGAATGCACTTAAGTGGAGTGTTACCTATACCTAAAATGGTTGTGGCAATTACGGGCCGAGATACAAGCTGTAAGCGTTCTCTCAGTCCTTCACTCATGTAGGATGACTGGCTTCCACAGTCCAGAAGACACTTGACGGTTTCTATCCTATTGTTGCAAGGATTAATTACTTCTATAAGAGCTGTGGATAGCAGCACCTCACTGCTAGACAGTGAGGAGTTAGCAGTGGAGGTCTGTGGCACCTCTGCACTGTTAGAAGCCGTCATAGTAGAGGAGGACGCAGGCTCCACCATACCACTACTGGTAGGCTGGACGCTCCGATCCATGCTAGCACCACTAGACGGACAGTTTTGTGTTTGTGTTGTGTGTAGGTATGTGTTATGTCGTCTCTTACATACGCGACAGCCGCTCAGTTTACACCGACGCGACTCATGGTCTGGTCTTAGACAGACACAGCACAGCTGGAGGCTGGAAACCCGCGACCAGCGCTCGTCGACAGGCAGCTGCCTGAAGACGGGACAGTCGTAGACACGGTGGTCGCCGCGGCACACGACGCACGGCCGACCCCTGCTGTCACTTTGTTTTGCTGAAATTACAAATGTTTTTATGTTTTTATCTTGCTTAAATGAAGTTTTATTATTTGCAATTTCTGGCTTGTTGTTTAATTGTTTATCCCTTTTTGCCCTATATAAGTTTTCTAAAATGTCTGCGCGATTTTTCAAAAAATCTTTGAAATCACTTAGAGTAGGCCACTCCTTAAGAGTGCTCCTGTACTCTTCCCACTTTATATTTGTACTTGGATCTAATTTTGCAGATAACAAATGCACTAAGATTGTGTCCCAATGTTCAGTAGGCTGACCAAGAGTTTTCAGCGCTCTGAGATTCTTTGTAACATGGTCACTTAGAAAACGTAAGGATCGGTCAGACTCCCGCTGCAAAGAATCAATGTTAAACAAAGAGTTTAAGTGGTTAGTGATCAACTGTCTTTTATTACTATATCTTTCACACAAGAGTTCCCAGGCTTCAGTATAATTAATAGACGAGACTTCCAGATTGGAAACTACTCGAGCAGGCTCACCCTCCAAATATGAAATCAAATAATGAAACTTGTGAATTGACTGAATTTTATCATTATTATGAATTAAAGATTCAAATAAATCCCTGAACTCCATCCATTTGTGACACGAGCCATCAAAGCGATTGATTTTAATTTGTGGTAACTTGAAACCGAGTTCATCAGCATGATGACAGCTCGAAGCACAATTTTGTAGGGACTGAGCACGGGCCTTTTCTTTAGATGCAGGAGCCCTGTCGAATATACTCTGTGCAATTGCAATAGCTAAGTTAATATTATCCTCGAACAGCTCTCGGTGTTCGAGTTCACTGTCCAGTTCATCACTATTTATGACCTCGATTGAAGTTTGCAGCTCATCAAAGCGCGCAGATAGCTCAATGATTTTATTTAGTCTTAAAGTTAAATCGTTAGATTTCACAGTATCTAATATTTCAGTATCATCAATTGCATCTAAGTATCTTGTGAATCTAGTTACTTGTCCTTTCATAGAACTACGTTTAGTTTTTAACTCAGCAAGCTGAGCAACAACATCCTTTGTATCAACCATATTGAATAATTATTGTTAGTTGTACAAGAATGATAAATAAAACACTGAAGCTATCCACTTGCAAACAAAATTAAAGCTATAATTCGCAAACAGCTCACGCCCCTCGGTTCCTTGGCCACGCGGAAGCTTCCGATGCACGACAGAGGCAGGCACGGGAGCACCCAGCAGGGCACGAAGTAGGTGAAGAGACACGTGTTAGCACGCCGCGCTTGACACGTTGACACGTCGACGCATTAATGCGTGGCTGAAATAGCGTAAGCAACAAGGTGCATATGCGGCAAAACAAAAGAAATGAAGGGGAAATAAAGTGCAAAATAAAGAAAGATTTCGCAAATACCTAAGTTACAAGTTTAAGAAATGTGCTGTTACACGAATAAAGCTCTAAGTATAGAAGTCGCAGATATGCGCAAAACAATTGAAATGTGGGGTTAATTACGTAAAACGATGCATTTAAACGTTACATGCGCAGGCATTAAAAGTTAGGTTATAAAATTTTAAACTTTAGAATTTATAGTAAACTAGTCAAACACGAGGTGCATGATGCAATGCTAAGAACACGTGGTGAAAAACCATACGTAATGAAGTTAAGTTAGCAAAAAAAAACACGTGGCGCGTGGCACACGGTAAAAAAAAACAAGGCCTGCTGAATCAGGTTAGTTAAAGCGGCGTCCCTCAAGTGTAGGGGGCCGCGACGCACCACGCACGTGGGAGACCGGCAGGCACCTGCAAATTAAGCAGCCAGGCCGGCACTCGACCACCGGTTAGGGTTATTGTGGGCAAAAGGGTAAATTGGGCTGGGCTCACGGCACTTTCCTGTTGGTTTATAGCGATAGCGCGAGTCGCCGACGAGGCGCGCAGCGGCGGCCGTCCCTGGCCGGGCTTCTTATGCAGCTCGCACGGTGGCTTCGAGGCGCGCCTACGGCGTGCTGGACCCCGAAGTTGCGGCTCGGCGTTTTTGTCGCGTCGGCGGTGCCAACGCGGCGCCGACACAAGATGGCTTCCTTCTATCTTCTGGATCTGGAAAGCGAAGTGAGCACGGTCGCGTGTCCTGTCACGGTCGCCACTTTCTATGTTTGCGCATAGAAGAGATAATAATGGAAACGATAAATGTTTAGAATAATTTATTATACCATTACAACAGCTTGGTATCTAGATGCTTTTGTGTTAAGATTAGGACACGCGACGTGTGTGCTTGGTGGTGGTTAGTGAAGAAGAGAGAGATGGCGGTGGTCGCCCGCAGCAGCCAGCTTCCCGAAGGCCCTCGCTATTGGTCCGCGGCGCGGCGCACGCGATTGGTTAGCGCCTCGCGCATGCGCGAATCAACATAATTGTAAATCCGCGAGCCGGCGAGGCGTCTTGTGGGAGCGCCGTCAGATGGCGCGAACACAGACATAACAGATAGTTTTTCACCGAAGGTTTTTATGTGTAATGAATTCTGGTTTATTAGTGTAGTGTTACATAAAATACACATAAACAGAAATAAAACGAGGGCGGGAAGGTTTTGTATATTAAGGGCATGCATGCAACCACTGATGCCGCTGCATACTTTAATTAACGTGTCAATTATAAGTAGCTACCTTTTGTAAAATGACCTGAAGTGTCTAATTGTCGTTGGGACCTTAGTTCCCAAACGGATAAACCAATTTCGCCCAATTTTTTAAAGTACAATATTACACCAATTGATCTAGTCTCTATCTAGACAACGATATAAATACTTATATACATAGAAAACATCCACGAATCAGGAACAAATATTCGTGCTCATCACACAAATGTCTGCCCTTACCAGGATTTGAAGCCAGGACCGCCAGTTTCGTAGGCAGGGTCACTTACCTACTAGGCCAGCGGCAGTCGTCGTCAAAAAGAAAGCTTGATTGAGTTATTTTTGTTTTTATAGCAACATTAGAATGTTCAACTTCATTTAAGATTTTATACTCTTTGGCAGCAGTACACAAGGCTTTAATTCCTAACCAATATCTAAGGACTAAGCAAGAAAGGAGTAGTACTGAATGCAGTCTAAAGTTATAATTTATAATCAGGATTGATTCGACGATTAGGTACTTCTCGTAACGAGTAGAAAATTTCTCTTATTAAAAGCCACATCCCATTCCGTTTATGTTAACTAATGATTTTGAATTTCCACGGTAATTTATTCAGATGATGTTCTGGTGGGTCCATGGAGGACATCCACTGGAGTGCTATTATTGTTATTAAAATAATAAATAGAGCACAAAGCAGTACCTACTTCCGCTTGTTATGATTACAGGAAGCAGGCAACGAGTGTTTTGCGTGTTGTTTCGTATTCCTACGTCTTATACATGAGGTGGTTATAACAGCTCTATAACAAGTTGTTAATACCGCAATAATATCTGGGCACCGATGTTGCTACGTTGTTGCCGATAGCTTGCTGAAGTTGTAGAACTGCTAAGTGTTTATACTCGATCGTTAGTTTTTTTAATGTTTGGTTATTATGTGACGCGCTTCTCGGTCTTTCCTTCAAGACCTTATTAAATACAAGCTCTGCTAGCGTGTTGATATAAGAAACAGTCGATTGCACTTAAAGAAGAGTTCAAAGCTGCAACAGGTTGTCATCGCGTAATCGGTTTTATTTTGATAACTTCTGCTTTTAAACAATAAAGACGTAGAGTGTATAGTCTTGATCAAGCTAATTACATATTTTTGATTAAGCATGTGAATAAAAGTACTCAATCAAAAACTTATAATTTTTAAAATATGAGCAGATACTACCTAACTACGAATAATTCGTTAATTGGGGGACAATATTTGTACTTTTAGCTCGACCGCCATCTACCATCACGTCAATAAAGTTCAAATACCTACGTTTGTTCGAAAATGCCATTATCAGTTCATGAAGATAAACCTTATTCTTATCGCAACACAGCTGCAATTAAATTGCCTCGATTATGTACATCCTATTGCACACTGGGCCTTACGATGTTAACGTAGGCCCTAAGCTCCCATCACGGCCATAACCCTAAGGTCTGCGGAAACAGGAAGGAGAACGTCCTCGCCTTTAAGTGATACGTATGTTACAGATAAGAGGACAGAGAGAGTGGAAGAGGACTTTGAAAATCGTAGCTCGAAGTTATGTTAGCTTCAGGGATGTAGGTCACCCGACTTTATCTCGAATAACGAATGAAAGGGATGCGCCATCAAAGTTTCGAATTATTTGCATCGGGATAACCTATTTTGGGACTATCGTTGCATAAAACGACCCATTGAAATGGGGCATGACACAGTAACACTGCCAGACATATGCAAATGCGTTGACTAATGACCGTGTGGGATTCAGTGACGCAAGTCTCCGGCATCGCCTTCTGCAAGCGCCATTAACTTGGGAACCCATTGTAGTTTCAAGTTACAAGAGATGAAAGTAAAAACAATGAAAAAATAAAATATACATATAAAATGGATTAAGACACTGAATAACATAAACATTTTTGCTTTTAGGCGCGACTCCATCCGCGTAGAAGTCGTTAAGCTGCAAACCAGCCTGAATAACAAGTAGATATATATGTGTATACAGGGTGTCTCAGAAACTGACGTCAATCCGCCTAGGGCTGATAGAGCAGCTAAAAAGCTATTGATTTAACCCCTATTTATGTTCAGCGATTTTTACTAGTTTTGGAAATATTAATCATTTTAATCTGAATGTCACTCAGCGTCACTCAGCTCAGGGTCACTCAGCGTGCAATGGAAAGAGCTATGCTCGGAGTTTCTTTGCGCGATATGATCCGTAATACGGTAATTCGCCAGAGAACCAAGGTCACCGACATAGCTCAGAGAGTTAGCATGCTGAAGTGGCAATGGGCAGGCCACATAGCTCGGAGAACTGATAACCGTAGGGGAAGAAAAGTTCTCGAGTGGCGGCCCCGCACCGGTGGACGGAGTGTTGGACGGCCTCCCACCCGGTGGTCTGATGACCTGGTTAGGATCGCGGGGAGCCGCTGGATGCAAGCGGCTCAAGACCGTGACTTATGGCGCTCTTTGGGGGAGGCCTTTGTCCAGCAGTGGACGCCCCCGGGCTGATGATGATGATGAATCTGAATGTTTGTGTTTTTCCCTTATGTCCATGTCATGAAAAATCATTAATTCCATGTTTTATTTCATAAGATACCCTGTATATGTCGCATCCTTTACAGAAAGTCGTATTAACGAAGACTGCTATTCGATGACAGCTGTCAGTGAGCTGTCAAACGAATGACACTTAGGAAGGAAAAGGGCGGCATTTTATTCTGGATCGGTGGCCATGACGCCATGAGCGGTGCTCTCTGCGAACTTATCGTGTGACGTTTTAATCCGGCGATATCTTTCTTTATCAGTATTGATTTGTTACAACTTGGTGTGGATTATACATCAGATTACAAAGTACGTGTATCAGAGGTTTTTTCAATATTCACTACCAAACTGATTTTTAGCGTCGGGGGTTAGATAGAAAACTTTAGTTTTTGTCTGGTGCCTGTACGTTACACATCAACCCAATTGTTTTCCTTATGGTTTGCGAGGCGGAACAGATGCAGCACTCGTGACCCTAGCCACTCACGGATATTCCCTAACCACGACCACTCCGCATTTTCCGCTAAAGTTTCCATCGTGGTGCATTAAGCAACTATCGTGTTAAAAAACAAGGAATTGCAACTCAACCAAAAATAAGAAATGAATCTAATCCAAATTTGCGAGTATCTGAAAAATGATAAAAAGATAAAAGATGTTTATTCAGTAAGTAGGCCGCCCGGGCACTTTTACACGTCAAAAATCTACCAGCGCTTCGCAAGAGACCATTGCAGAGAAGAAGCTCCGCAAGAAACTCAACCGTCAGTCGTTTTAAAAATATAGCTTATGATATTATATAACGACAAAACTTAACCTAGCGTTATAAAATAACAATGAATCTAACATAAAATAAAAATTAATTTAATAATTCGTAGTTGAGCAGGAAAATGTGTCAAAACTCAGAATTTTCACAAGAACTAATAAGTAATAATAATAATAAAAATACAAATTATACTCACCTTTGACGGTGTAAGACAACCACACAAAAAGTTTCGATACATTCTCCTACATAACCCGTGTCCCCTAGGGCCTAGACAACATATATTATTTAAGTTATTTAGGGGTTTAGTTCCACTTAAAGGTACCGCATTATTAGGGCTCCATCGCATCGGCCTGCGTGGCAAATTTACAGGACTTATTATTATTTCGCTAAATACAGACTGGACAGTGTACCTAAAACATGTGCTGGGGATGGGTCAGATCACGACAGCACGTCGTAAAATGGCAAATGCCGTCCTTATGTATAACCGTTACTGACACGTTACTGACACGGTCACGGAACCATGTTGCGAATATCACAAATGTTGACCCACCTTCAGTGACAGTGTCGTGTCGTGTCACGCCGGTGCGAGAGTAATTGCCGTACCATTATCACAATTGTGGGATGGAATGATTAGGATAAAAAAAATCCACTTAGTCTCATTGTTGCAATCTATTTATGTAACTAGTTCGCTTTTTACTGGGAAATTGATTGTTTAATGTTTGAGTTTTCTAAAATAGCCTAATGGATGACTAACTTACTTTATATTGCAAATAAGCTAATGATGACGTATAAATACCAAACCAGGCAGCTAAATGCAATGCAGTAGGTAGTCGAACCATTCTATAAAGTCTATTGGTAACCACATTCAATATATATATTATTTTTACTTTTACTTTATTGTTTGCCCCCTTCTTCCACGTACATATATTTCGTTTTACAGACTAGGTACTGTATTGCAACATGTAGTTTTGAATTAGTCTACAAATGCATAAAAACATTACTGTCTATGACTTTTATTGATTAGGTTTAGCTTGTTTATTATGATCCTTAACTTTATGAATATTGTAGATTGTAGGTAATAGCGAATTATATCAACTACTTTTATGACTCTCAGTCATAATCATGAAAACTAACCGATTCTATGGTTAGATAAATCAGATCAGTGACGTACCTATATTAAAATAACTCGACGAGTCCAACTCGTACTTCACTGTTTTTTTTTACTTTACCTCAATAATGTCGAGTAAATAAGAGCTATCATAAGGTTTCGAATACGATAACATGTCAATAGCTATTAGGTCTTGAAGAGTACAATAGAGCCCCTGCGGCCTATTAAGGTCGTGCTTATCGATGTAGATTAAACATCAGTACCCTTACCATAAGTTACAATTACCGTAATCGCTAACGAGTCGGATGCTCTATCTCTCGCACTCTATAAGAATACTACACTCAAGGAGAAAAAATAACGGGTCAGAGTGCGTTTTTCATACTAAAGAGGCTATTTCGAAGCCTTGGTTTCTCGCCAGGGAATGCTTTTAGTGAATTCTGATAATGAATACCGCGAGCATCGATACAGGACTTCCAGAGTGCCTAGGATACCCAACTGAATAAATCTGCGGTTAACACCGGATTGAGCATGTTCACAAAAACATCTAAAATGGCAATCCAAGTGCTGACCCAAACTCTCCCTCTGTGGTGTTAACTGATTGTGCGATCAGTTACATCAAATCTTAAGATCTTAAGAACTTTTGACCTCCTCTATTGAACCTCGCAGTATCCACCATTAAACCTGACTCAAAACAACCCCAGGCAAGAAAACGAAGGCTTCGAAATAGTCTCGTTTGTATGAAAAACGCACTCTGACCCGGTATTTTTGCTCCTGAGTGTAGCTAGGTCTGCGAGGGATAGAGCTTCCACTCGCTAACGAGTACGGTAATTGTAACTTATGGTAAGGGTGCTGATCATTATACCTATGCCGTTGTGGTTTTCGTATCAGGTTCGCAAAACTTGAGTTGCATTGACTATAAATATAGAAGAATATATACATTTACATAAACACACATCTACGCAAATACTTTAACACTTTATGAATCGCTGTCTGAAGATTACAATAACACAGCATAATATAGGTAGGTACTCGTAGTAAATATACTTAGTAATATGATCGACCTCAGTTTACTAATGCTTGCTAGTTGAAATTGTGTCTTAGTTGTTTTTCGTTTGAAATATTTAATTCTTACTCTAGTCTAGTCAAATTAAGATGGCGTAATTAGTACGAGTAGTTTTGGCTACTTTCCAATTCCAATCTCTGCCGGTTTTTCGCTGTTTGTAGAATATACCTAAACTATGTTAACGGTGCAACGAACGAGAGTATTCTGCACATTGTTAAAAACTCTTATTATTCGGTACTTACATTTTAAACATTGTTGGCATTAATGTTGTTATATTACTATATTAGATATTATGTGCCCATTTATATATTAAGTTTTATCAAATTAAAATTACTAAACATAGAATTATTTATATTAAAATAATACTAAGCTACTAGTTATTTTAGTTTTTTTGGAAGTATTATTTTAGTATTATTACCTATGAGCGTCTACCCGCTAAACTTAAAAATGTAACATCCGACGAAGCATTTAAACATCAGCTTAGAAACCTTTTATTGGATCATCCATTATACTCCGTTGATGAATTTATGACACTTATATTGTAAAATTATTATTGTTTGTTTGACCTTTACTTCTTGCATATTGACTTCGGAAACTGACCATTTATTTATTAGTTGATTATGTACTTATTAATTGTGTCTTTGATTATTTGTGTGTTATTTTTATTTTATTACCTTTTTATTATTTTTGTATTAATGTTGACGATACCAATGTAATTTCATATTTTTTGACATGCAATGCAATTAATATTGTAACATTACATTGATGAATAAATAACTAAACTAAACTATGTTGACATTTTAATGTAATTTCGTGTATTGTGTCCTCCAAATATTTTGAACAACATTATTGAAGAAATAAACAAAATAAAACTCAGCAAATATAATTATAATTTTCAGGCAGTTGAAAATTTAATGAATAGGGTAAGAGCACCAAAAGATGAACGATTAAGCGACTACACCAACTTTAGACAGTTTATATTCAGTGAAAGTAACAAATTTCACCCTATTTTTTTTTTTTATATGGTACAGTATATGGTCTAGATTGAAAATGACTATTATAAAGCCTGTTATTATATCTCCGTATTTTTCTAAAAATCATTGAAACCAAAAATGTACCGATTTGCCCAAAAGATGAACAGCGTGCCCTAATTCTGAACGGTTGGGGCCCAAAAGTTGAACTAACATAATAAAATACCTATATCATTTTAATTCTATTCACTTTTAGCAATAAAATGCGAGTTAACGAAATATTCTTTATTTTTTAATTGTTTACATTTATTTAATATTACTTACGTACATAAGGTTCCTATTTTTTATGGTTATTTGTGTCATAAAAACAACGAATTAGTATTTTATTTTTTATCAATAATCATTAGCAAAACTACTTAGGTACTTATTTTTTTAAACAGATAAACCGACAAAAAGTGTTACTTTAACATTTATAATATTAGTAAACATTTCCATAAATACTACTAGTGTTCATATTATAAAACTATGCCTAAAAGTTGAACAACTGAATTTACTTAGTTCAATTTTAGGACACAGAATTTATGAAATGAACAAACAAAATCAATTAGGTGTTCACATATTGGAATAGAATCCAAAACATGAACTAGTAAATTTAATTCGTTCAAGTATTAGGCACACATTTTTTATTGAACAGTGATAGTTTTCATAGTATTTAAAACTCCAAAATCATTGGATTAGACATCAAAAGCTATGTTCATCTTTTGGTTTAAAGATACAAGAGCATTTAACGATCATTTTACGTTCTAAATTTTCCATCTGACATTTCAGTACGATTTATTAAGAAGCTTTAAAAAAAGTACGCCTTGCCTAGTAGCTGAACACCGTTCAAGTATTGGCTTAGGTATACATTTTTGAAACCATTACTTGAACGGCATATTTCTCGTTAACTAACAAGAAAAAAGAAATATCGTATAACTCCAATAAAAGAGTGATTAATCAAGAATACATACCAAGCAAATCCTTCTAAGACTGACAATTATTGAATTTTATACGTAATTAAAAGCTTAAATTTGGAGAGCACTGTCCTTATTTATTTTCCCATACTATCGACGTTTTCAGCGGGAAGCTCCAGAACGACGACCGATCACGGCCAAAAAGAATATAATACTATGTTAAGATTTAATGGAGGTGTAAGCAAAGAGTTGCTGTTTAAGAAAAATAAATTCCGACCTATGTAATATTTGTCACGATTTAGTTATGTGATTATTTCGATCGAGTGTTCAGCTTTTGGGTGTCGTTCATCTTTTGGTGCCCCTACCCTAGTTATATTTAGGTAAGTACCTACTACGTGAGATAGGTAGGTATCCCATCGCACTCTGAAATTAAAAACTGGCTAATAGTACTTTATTTAGAAGAAATAAGGTAACGACCATTGCATTACAGGGTTACAGATAACAGCGATAGTTTTCACGTAAGAATAAACAGGAGAGTGTTTGGAAATGTATATAAATTCTTCGTCACGCAATCTCGACGTTCTTCCTCGACCTCCTCAGTTCCTGCTTTTTCTCAGTGAAGTTTTGCCGAGCACTTAAACCTGACAGAACACGGGAACTAACTAACATACCTAGTTAGTTGCATGAGAGTATGTAATACTTTTAATTATACTTCCTCGAATACACATTTGACACTACAACCCAACAGTGGCAATTACAGGGTAAAACAACCAACAATTGGCATCCAAAATCCAGTTTCGACTTAATATTTATAAAAATATTAAGTCGAAACTGCATCTAGTAGGTAGGAACTGTTGTATTGTTGGCCACTACCAAATAAATATTGGCACCATAAACTTTATTTCCAGTGGAAAAAGGCAATAATTGAATAATCACTAGATGCGGTTTTCAAAAAACGAGTGGTATAAAGTAACTACAGATTCAATTAAACAAAAATAAAAATAAATAGGGGACAATGTCACACCACACCAATTGACCTAGTCCCGAACTAAGCTCTAGGCTTGTGCTGTGGGTACTAGATAACGATATATAAATACTTATATGTATAGAGAAATATATACTTAAATACATAGAAATCATCCATGAGACAAATATCTGACCTTACCAGGATATATGAACCTACTAAAGAGGCCAGCGCGTCGTCGTTAACAGCCGATACCATATTCAATCTATCTTTAAGAGCTCGTTTGAAATATTAATGTGATAACTTTTTCAGTTTCCGTCTTCACTTGATAAAAAACGGATAAACATGTTTTTTTTCCTGCCACGCTACTAACTACCTTAACTACCTTTTTTAACTGCTCGTACAGAAGTCAACGAGCGTGCTAAGTGGGAAAGTGCAGCGCATTGCACTAACTGGCCTCGTAAATTGCTGGTGAAGGAGCAAACTTTTCAAGAATGCATTTGTCTGGTTTTTTTCGGTCATCGTTATTAACAACGGCTTGTGTAGCGGAAGATTAAGGATTGAATCCGACTTTTGCTAGAAACTTATGTCCTGGAATGGACACACCAAAATGTGTTTCTTTCGAACACATACCTACATCCAGTTGCATAAAAGTTAATTGGAACTATTCTCCCATTGAGCCACTTATCACTTTCTAATTCCTTAAGACAAAAATTGACAGCCAGAAACTTAAGGCAATATATATAAAATGTTATAAACGTTTCTGGAAATAGGCATAAGGCTAGCATTTTTGGATTAGATCTCACTCTGGGTTTTTGCTATATTTTCACATTTAGATTGGTGTGGCAAGTTTCAGTGTACAAATGTAAAGACCTAAATGGGATTGATGTGCTACTGCCAATTGTTCGCTTATCAATGCTATATTTTGTCATATTTTTACTTGTTAGCGTGCCTTTCGTTTAACTCTCTCATGTTTTTTATCGAAAAGATACGGAATTATTTTATCCTAGTAGGCCTAGACAAGATGTCCCCTGCAAACGCTTACAACAGCAATCCCAGCTTCTTAACAACCTTCTGATTATCAGACAGACTCAAAAACACGCCGTATATTTGTCACTAGTGTTTCATATAATGACTTCAGCCTTATAAGTATCTGCAGTATTTTGTACCTTATCGCTTGAATACCTTTGACAGATTAGTGCATCACTTCCAACATAACGTTAGTGACAAAGCACTAAAGTGTGCAGTGAGTTATAAATCTTATAATACCGACCGCACGAGTGCAGATTATCAAAAAAATATGCAAGGGATTGACGTAAGTTTCCGTGCGTTCGCCTAATTAAAGATGTCAACTCCGTACTAAAAGACAGATCCTCTATTTAACTCGCTAAAACCATGTTGTCTTTGACATGTTTGACATGTTGACAACACGGAAACACTTCAAAAACAATAAGGATTTATTTTGTAGAATCTCAGCCCTGATCTCTAATGAGTGTAGCTATTGAAGAATGCAACTTAGCTAGTTCTACAAGTTAGCAGCTTTATTACTTGTATTAAATGCCGAGATCATTCGTTACATCTAAGTTGTGAAACTACAAAATCATATTTGCAAAACGCAACCGACCGACTACCACTTTCTAGCGTTGAATTTCATCTCGAACCAGATTTCTCAGAAGGAAGATGCCGTTTTATAAACTCGTAAAAACAGGACTCATTTTAAGGAGAGAGAAACATTATGTCATTTTGCATGGATTTTTTTAACTTCACAGCACGATCCTCTTCAGCCACGAGTTGGTTGGACGTTATCGAGCAAACTGAATAGACAAACATCTAAGATTGCTTTTACCATTGACAACAAAGTTAATACTTAGTAAAGAATATCGATATCGTTAAAGTAGATTTTGAAAATCCTTCACAGTGGTATTTTAAGATCATGCAGATTCAGTGCAGTAGGTAGGACAAATGAATGCACACACTCCTATACAAATGTACTTACAGTCGGTTCATAAACTGTTGACAATAACAAGATTAGAACGTTGCTTGTCGTTGTGATTCTCATCGTCGGTGTCATGCTTGTCGTTCTATTTTCTCTTTAAAGTTTAATACCTACCTACGACAAGGTAGTAAAATGCAAAACAGTTTCTTTGGCTTACCGCCCATGGAAGGTGAATAAAGCAGATTTCTTTTGTCTTTGAATGTAAGCCGCGACCGCCTCGACCCTTGGCTTTGAGGTTGGTTCACAAGTAGGTTGGGAGCGGTGTCTTAAGTGTTCTCTTGCTTCGCTTCCGTAATGCCTATGGTTTCTTGTTTAACATAAAATAGATACACGGTACTGGCTCCATGGCGCTCAAACACGCGAGCACGTAAAAAGAGATAGTATGTTGCAATAGTTAAGCCCAAAATCAACAATGGCAAGTTTGGTTATAGATAAAAAGAATTTACATTTACACATTGGACTAAGGTCTCGCAGTGTCAACAATTCTATTAATATTTACGATCATATTGTTAACGAGACAAGTAAGGATAAACGATAGTAAAAATACTTACGAGTATATTTAATTACTCTTTATTTTGGTTATACGAGTACTACTTATCCTTGCCTACAACCTTAAAAAATCTCATAACTGAACCTATTGGTTTTGACACTTTTGACATAAACAATATGCCTAATAACAATAATATGATTTTAAACAAAGGTAAATAGATTCCTAATTTTCTAGACAATGTTAACAAGTTTTTTCATCGCGCATTACATTCATATACGAATAATAGATAATTTTGATTAAGTAAGTTCTCTGACTTATTCAGTGGTTTTAGGTAGTTACCTTTTTATTTTTGTGTTCCATTTACTTTTTAGTTATTGAATCTTCACACCACTATTCAACCCTTGCTAACCTAATTAATAGACATTGATTTACAATAAGGTAAATTACAATTAATCCGCCTTCTTTAATCCATTTTTTTCAATATTGCTATCACTATTGGTGATTCTGTAATCGAATTTCGTAAAATGATATTGTACCTAGATAACAATATGATACAGAAAACTTCATCTTCCGGCCGCAGCGCTCTCATTCATAGAGATCGGCAAGATTGATTAGCAATCTATAACGGCTGATGGTAAAAGATACAAGTTACATGATAGATACGGGTATCTATAAGATATAACTGTCAGAAGCCGACGTTCAATTGTTTACCTAATTCATACCATGGCGTATAGACGCTAGAATAATAGGATCCGTCTGTAATAATAACATCCACTCTCATCATAATTGTATATCTACACGCAAATTGTTATAGACTGGTTAGAAGTGGTTGTTATCGTTTATATACGGTACGTATTGGAATAGAAACACAAAATAACCTAAAAAAATGGCGCTTTGAAGTTTAATATTTCGTTCGGATCTAAACGGATCAGTATTTTTTCGTAAATGTTCGACTAGTTAATTTTAGAATACGGTCGCCTTTAATGCATACGCTTTAGTGCTTTGTCACTTTAACGTCATCTTGAACGGCTGTAAAAATCTGCCAAATGCGTTTAAGTGACACATGGTACAAAGTGTGCAACTACTTAGAAGGCCGACTGTATCTTTGGACTGTTTTTATTAAATTAACACCAAGTCTTAAGTACAAACAAGCTCTCGTAAGGTCAATTTCGAAATCAATTATCACAACCATTTAGGCAACGCAAAGTACGAGACGCATGTGTAAACACTTAAACTCGAGAATGTATCGCATCGAACAACATTGCGTTATGTTTTTTCTGTCAGCGCTTTTGTCGCCTTGACATCCAAAGTCCTATCTATTTATTTATTTAAGAAATCGATCTTTCAGTGCCTTTATTCTAGTCGGTTAAAACCATATCGTCTTTGACTTGTTATGTCATCGTATTGTCAACGTTTTGATAGCTCTTATTTACTAGACAGTAAAGGCGGCCGAGTTAATTACAATATTATTATGATAACTGGTCAAAGACGATACGGTATTCACCGCCCAGAATAGAGGATCTTCTACGGGGATCTACGTTTGACATCTCGATAAATATTTAGGTCATCATCCGTCTTGTAACAGCTGATCCAAATGCCTACGGTCAATTGAGAAATACGCGATGAATAAAATACTGAACTGCCTGCCTACGTGTTACTCATATCTTTATCTTAAGAAGGTATATAGGTTCTGTGAGGCTAGATAAAATGCTTTACGCTGTCGTAAACGATTTTCGAAAACGTAGGCGCTCGAGGCCACCGTCTGACAGCTTACGTTAATCTGTACATTTTGAATAACGATAACGAAAGCCGAATAAATCTTGGACAGTAGCCATATATTAAAGAATTGAACTTCAATGCATCTTGTCTAGCGCCTCTGGTATGGATGGGCAATTTACCAACTGAATATCTTCTACATAAATTCTGTGTGTAGGTACTCATGTTCTACTAGAAACCAAGGTTGAAACTATAGATATTGCGAAATGAAAGATCATTTCTGAAACCGCTTCGACGGTGATCGTAGATATGTCTGCACCTTCCCTATTAATAAACAGAACCGGAAGACATGAGCATAACATTGTGATTTCTGAAAGTTTACCGATATAATTACAAAACATTTACATGTATCAAAATATTCGTATTTTATCTATATAAAAAAACGATAAAAAACGTTTCTTTGTTTTAAAAAACGTATGGAAAATTATAAAGCGATATATAATAGAATAGAATAGAATATAAATAATCTACCGAACGCTTACTTGTTACAGGAACACTTAAAACATATGAAACAAATAAGGAAAAAGATAATAATATTAAAAAAAAAAACAAACACATACCTATTTTAATATTTTAATTACTTATTATGTTTCATGTTGCTATTTTACCTACTGAAAATGTACCTAAATATTCCGTAAATTGGGGGAAATCGAGTAACGGTAGGTACTTGTATCATTTAGCGGGTTCCTACTTAAGTGGAATCTGTGACCCATAGACATTTGCGTTCTCAATACAATATTAAAACTGCAATGAGACCTCAAATACGTTGCCAACCCTCAGGAATAAGATGGAATGCGTCTATGCTAGTAACTTCACTGGTTGTCTTAACCCCACACCGGAGCACAAGAATGCGGACAGCTGCTGGCGGTGGGTTAAAATACGATGGTGGTAGCGACCCTGACAGTCAAGGTCCTGTCACTACTAAAATATACCGCACCTTCGGTAGAACAAGGGCACAATTTCACTTTGTGTCTTAGGGCCGTATTAATAAACTCATCTTGACTGTGAGGCCCGTCACAAGATACGTCAAATTAAACGTCAAACCATAGAACACTGTATATTTGACGCATCTCGAGACGAGCATTAGAGTTGAGAATAGTTTATTAATATGGGCCTTAGTGAATATTTCGTACCGAACGTGCGATCGGTATTGTTTGATTATTCAGTACCACATCTGTACTCATTTTAAGTGAAAATTGTGTATCCACCCACCACACGGGATGCTAATTACATTTGACATCATTTCAGTGGCATGATGCGCCTCTCGTTAACATAACCACCACTTGGTTGCATCGCTCTCCGAGCACGTTATTTTAACGAGTACTTATGACACACAATTTAACTACGAGATGGCATTTGCTGACCTCGCCGGGATTGTTTATATCGCTTGCAAGAATTTTGCCGCTAGCACGTGCGTACATCTAAATGGGTTTCATGTTTATGCTTAAAACTTGGTACTCTTTACTCCTTGGAAGTCTTATTGGTTCATTTAATTAGTCTCTCAGTAGTGTGACTTATACTTCTACCGATTGCAGTAATCGGTCTAACGGCTACAGTAGTTATCGGCTACGTACCCATCGGGGTACGTAGTTGAAAATCGAAAGTTAATATACACAAACATAAAATATCGGAAGTTGAAATATCTAACGGTTATTATGTTGATATTTGAAATATTGAAAAGGTACTTGATTCATTAATCTTCCATTTGAAGTTCATAATTTCGTTGTTCATTTTGTACTACACCCACTATCGAAGTTCATAACCATAACATTATGTATTATTCAGAAAATGATTGAAGAAAATGTTACAAGGAAACACTAAAGATAAAAACGCTCCCACCTTAGCCTTCTAACCTAACCTGTCCGAGTCGCTTCTGCCTGAGAAATCATGCTCGCTCGCTTCGCTCGCTCACTCACTGCAACATGACCCTCATACAGTCAACAACTTCACTTCACGCCACTAAGGTAATGTTTATGATATTCAGTTTCATAAATAACATCATTAGTGTAAGTAACAGTTATGTTTAGAATTAATAATCAAGTTAAAATAGTAGTTTTAGAGTTACGTTTACTTACTTGATTGTTAATAAAAGAGACTAGTGATGAATAGTGATTAATTATGATGTAAAATCTTGTGAGGAACATTTTCGAATTTCGGAAACATAATCGGGGTTGAAAAATTATATGAACTTTGGCGCACCCCGAAAGGTTACGCAAATATTTCTATACTTAAAGTGTGCACATTTATTTTTACGCATATTATTTTGTTTAATAAGTGTCTGTATGTTTTTGCGGCTTTTTATTTAAATGTACTTAATCAAAAAATCTGACCAAAATAAAGTAAAATCGCACATTGAGAATCAAACCATCACTAAACAAAATATATAAGAGTTCGAATAATGACAATATTGCCATCAAAATGAAGTTGGATTTCAAATAAAGTATTTTTTTGTTTAGTGACGGTTTGATTCTCAATGTGCGAAATGGGCACTGAATCAGGTTAACCCCATGCACAGTAAAGTAAATTAATTCCATTTGTCTTACATTTTAGTAGTGAATATTACGGACAGTCTAAAAACACTCTTCGGCCTTACCGTAAACTTATTCCTCATGTCAAAAAATACTTTTCCAAACAAATAAATGCATTAAACATTTTTGCTTGTTTTATAGACATTGAGGATTTATTAATGGTTAAAAGCATCTACATAGTTAAAAGTTTGACACGAGATAGTTTCCCGGGTTTGCCCTTAAGCAACATGCAATCGAAACCATCGCAAGGGGGGCCACGCGAAGCCCCCCAGAGACCTCATTAGACTAGATTAACCAATGTTGCCAGAAGAAAATATAGGTAAAAATATCTATGTGGTCTCTGAGGATTTTTTTTTCACCACTTTTTGTAAATGTGCTTCAGTATACAAAATAAATACTATGACCGTTAATTTATCGTGCTTATCCAATCCATCATTTCCTTCTGTTAACTAAAAGACTTTTTATTTTCGTCTTTTTACGTTTCAATGGCCATTTTTCCTCTTCATTTAACATCACGGGACTAAATTCCATCACAATTTGAAGTCTTCAATCGATGGTTTTACGACTCATGTCAATTGTCTGGTGGTGCTGGTGGTCACAAAAGATATAATAGTACCTACGCCTCAATAAGCCCCTTTTGTGTTTTATAGGTTTTTAACTACACAAAGAAATTCATGCTCAAGCATCAGCCTTCACTATGAATGAATACAGAAACCTAGTGTTTTTATTGCTCTAGTGACAAATTCTATAATTTAAAGTGCTCAACGCTTTGTACTCTAATGGCCTTATTGAAGCTCACATTACATAAATGGCAATGTAATGGTAATAATAGTAATATGGTAGTGATACTTTAGAGTGAGTTCCTCTTTACCTAATCGAGAACAAAACAAATAGTCCATGCACTTTGACATGTACGTATGCACATAGGTACTAAGATTATATAACATTTAAAGTGAATTGAAAGTGAATTCAAAGCAGTCAATATTTTTTTTAATCCCTTTATATGTCATCATCACTTATTATAATTTTGTTGAAAGTTGTATAATTTATTAATTCGTCGAATTCAGTAAGTTGTTTGGTTTCATCACGCGATGTGCCCATTCAAGTTTGTGGCTCTACAACTTTATTTAACTTTCTTGATTGCAAGATAAAGAGGGTTAAAAAACCCATTATAATGTACTACATAGTAAACCATGGTACCCTCAACCATAGAATATAAAGAAGTTAGTCAAAATCATGTTTCATAGAGATATCTCAGGATAAGTTTTATTAGTAACAAGAGGACGGACGCCCGCGACTTCGTACCTACGCGTAGAATTAGTTTCCGGCTACTTACTCCCTCTTTCTTAGTGCTCACTTACATCATGAAAGGAACCCCTGTACCCAATTTCAAGTTTCTAGGCACAGTACTTTCGGCTTTGCGTTGATAACGTAAGTCAGTGAGTCAGGATATCATAATAAACAATAAACGATCTTATCCACCTCGATGACACAGGGGCGGTATATAAAAAAAGAAAACCGCCCATAGATCTTATTCCATTATCATTACATCATAGATTAGAATTGAGAAAATCTATCCATTATTTTTGATTTAACGACATTGTCTGCCGTATAAAAATCGTAAAACTGCGGAAACTGGGTGCCAAAACAAAACTTTATGGTCGTAATGAGATTTTGCGTTGGACAAAAGAGTTACGTCTAAAAAAGATAAATAGGTATGTGCGTGCGATGTTTCTTTTGATCTGACAAAGTTTTAATTACTAACACACTCAAAAAAAGCCAACTAAGAGAATCAATCAAATGATGCACCTATCTATGCCAGTATTACCTACAAAACCGACCATGGAGATTCTTTGGGGGAGGCCTATGTCCAGCAGTGGACATCCTTGGGCTGATTGATGATGATGACGAAGAAAGTGGTTTTCTTAGTTAAATAACATGAATAACTGATGATTGGCTATGATGTTAGTCAAGTAAGCAAAGCCGATCGAAAGTTAGAGCAGCGAAATCACTTGTGATTCAATAGACATATTTGATTTATGTAGGTATCTAGATTTATGTTAGGCTACCATAGAATCACAACAATCAAAATCTAGTAGAAGGAACCAATTATTATTAATCGGTGCAGTTGGTTGAGCTCGTAATCAAATAATTTCAAGATGTCAGAGGAGAATAATAGCAATAAATAGATGATACAAGAGCTCGGTCTTAAGGAGGCTACTTTATGTTTAAAGAGTTATTATAGAGTAAGGTGATCTAATTAATGACGTTATTAGCGAAAAAAAACCGACTTTTTCTTTGGTGGTTGATAGGATTTTGTTTAAATACATGTTAAGAGAAATTTTGTCTAATTGTTAATCATCACAATTAACATATACCTAGCCCTTTTAATTAAATGGCTTTTACACTCTTATTTATTTACTAAGAACGCAAATAGATTATTAAATGTAAAAAATATACAAAAACGAATGCTCAGTTTTTTTCAGCATCTCCGAAACTACTGAGCCGAAAATGAAAAAACGACTATCAGAATAACCTATAGTAGGTACAGAAATTTTGCGAGTGTGACTCGCACTTGACCGCTTTTATTGGTTTATGATCATGAATATCACGTTACACTTGTTTTTACCATTAGTGTTTAATTATCAACTTTCTACTTTACTTTTACATATTTTTTTATTGAATTCCGTTCATAGTGATTATTCAGCCGCATTTGAAAATGTCCTGTTAATTTAAATTAATTATGCGAGGCAATATTATGTTAATGAGGAATTATACATATGTATAAAAAATGTGTAGGCATGTGCTGTTTTATAATTTCGCATATTTATGTAACTTCGAGATCGGGCAGAGGTTATCGAGAAACGAGAGGAGGGCGCCAAACGCCTCCGCAATTCTAAGGATATCCTTATAAATGATGCGACTGTTTCAGGACTCACTTAGTCAATATCGCTGCTAACCATTATCTCATAAATTTTCTCATCAAATAAACTTATATTAAAAAATAACATTCAAATAAACGTGCATCAAAATTACCGAAACAAAACGATACATACTGGTCCAACGTGTTCCTAAATGCTTTTTCTGACTTAAAATGTCTCTTGAAAACAAACTGATTCACAGAGTTCTGTTTTGTATGTTAATTTAAATCACTTATTACAATTTATAAATCCCGGTTGCGCAGTGCACAAACGTCAACACGCGCGCGCCGGGCCGGGACACATCCGCTCTCCGCAAAAGGCGCGTCGACACTGGCCTGATGTATCGACCTCCTCTGCCTCTGACATAACAATGGACGGAGCACTCGCACCGCAGTCTCGGCTGCAGGCCCACTACTGCACTGCAGCTTTATTTTTGGCAAAGCACCCCGATAGTGGAAGCCGCTTTGAAAGAACAGAGCAAAGTGCCAAGATCCAAGCGGATTGCGTGCCGTGCAGAGATTTGAGTCAGTGACCCTATTTCAAAAGATCGCGACCGAGATTTCATGCTAGATTTTTGGGTATTAGGAATTATCTCTGAAAATTTGTGAGCACAGTGTTGTGGTTTTATTTTGTTCATTCATCCCATTTATCAACTCTGCCGTAGTCTGGATAGGTACCAACGCATGCGCTCAGTCAACAGACACACAAGCGCAAAGTAATCTTGCATCTCATATCTTGGAAAATTTCATGGTCACTCGTTCAAGGTTATTCAGGTGCATTAATTTAATTTACAATAGATTCGTTATCGCGAGATAAGTGTATCGGAAAACTGAAATAAACTTTAATCTCCGATTTGATGACGCCTAGAAAGTATTAGTAAGATTTTTATTAGGTGGCCCAATCTTATGAAATCACTTAGTGGAAAACCTACCTAGTTGAGTCCGTTTAGATGAATGAGTAAGTCGGTCGTCCTTAGTGTTGTGTTATGTCCATAGGCAGCGGTAACGATTACTAACTACTTTCCACCTGGTGGGCGCGTCTGCCTGTTTGCCTGTCTTTGGCAATAAAAAAAGTATAGAGTGGAAATAGACAATTTCGCGTCGATTGCATGCCTTCTCAGCTGGATGAAGTTTGTTATCTAACGCTATTTTACTCGTGACTAAGTAATATTGAGGTGTGTCGTCGCTTCTTCAATATGGTTGGCATCCCGAACAAGGTTGGCGTCTTGTTCATTTTCTGGGAATAAAAATAATCCAGTTCAGTAACATTACAAATTATTGCATTAGGAGAAACGTGGTACAAGTTTGTAGAGCCTATAGGGAAAAAAACTACTGTACATTTTCAATTTTCCGGATTTTAATGTCGATAAGTGGATCTAAATATTCTAAACCATACAATCATTTATCTCGACTAGCACATAAGAAGCGAAACCATAAAAAGTGCGATATTATTGAAACTGGGGCTCTATTTACTCGGTAAAAACATATTATTATTGGTTTTGACATGTCTTTATTTCACAGTAATTGCGAAAGAGTTTAAAACAGTACGACAACATGTCAAAGCAATAAGGTTTAATCGGGTAAATACATAGAGACCGTGAGAACGCCAAAACAGATTCAGATTCCGCGTTGTTACTTTTTACTCAGTTGGATTATTCTATTTTAGAACAATGATTTTTCATAGAAATGAACTTTTTATGACACGTATTCATTCTGACTTTACTTGTATCACTAATAACAAACTTATATTTAACCCGATTTAAAAAAAGAATGAGGTTCTTTAGAGATGTTTGTATATTTTAATGTATTATCTTCACCGATTGTTCCATCAATTGTGGACCCATTTTGAAAATTATTTTTTGTTTGATAGGGTACACTTACCTTAGAGGTGGTCCCAGTGTCACCAAATTGGTACCTGATGAGCGAATCCGTGTGGAATTGAGGTAACTTCTCAAATGTTAAAGGCGTATTTTAAAGAGATTTTTTATAGAGTTGTTGAGTGATTATGACAAAGCACATTTAAAGGGTTTGTCTTTCCCGCAGCGTTGCTTGCGGTGAGTTTGACATGTCCTATAGTTTCTTATTAATTGAGAAATGGGACTACATAACAGCATAATATTATGTCTAAAGAGCACCGACTACAAAATCACAATAAATCACTTCTTGGTTGGTAAGTTTTAAAACCAGTTTAGATTTGGAAAAGGTTATTTTGAAAAGATAAATTCTACGAAGTTTTATTCAAACGGAAATTGTCGAAGCCACCTTCAACCTTTATTATCATACCCACTCTTTGTTATTGTACTGTCGACAGAATTGCATAAGTATGCAAAACAGTCAATCCGATCAGTATAAGTAAGTGAAAGCTGAATTAATTAAAGCTACTGATTCACATATTATTGTATCAGGCGCAGGATAAAGTTGCGGATGTCGGCACTAGGGAATGCAAATCGGTTAATCGGTTAACCGATTAACCGATTTTAATCGAAAATTTATGCCAAAAAACTTAACCGGTTAAAATATGAAATTAACCGATTAACCGGTTAATAGAAGTGATCTGCAAAAAGCTTCATTTGTTAAGTTTTTATTAGAAAGACGACACAAATTAAACTAAATATACATATATTAAAATTACACAAATATCGCAATATACGCAATTATGCATAATATCAATTAAAAAACTCTTAGTGAGCTGTAAAATTAATAAGATTTTCACAAATGAAACAAATAACGTTGGTGTCGCTTTTATTATTTTGTTTCTAACAAAAGAAGATATGTTGCACTGCACTGCAACGGCCGGTTACACGTTTATGAGTGAAAGAGAGAATGCTCTACGCGCTACAAAAAACAAGGCTAACCGATTAATGGTCTCTTTCTAAAACACCGTTATAATTTTGACACTATGCCTCGGACGTTATCATCTGAGCTCTGGGACCATATATATTATATTAAAGATAATTTTATTTAGATGTTACGAGGAAAACTATTTTTCATATTATACAACTCCATAAGTAACATTCTATTATACAGTTGTTGTTTTTTTAAGATACTGAATGTCCTAAATGTGTAGAAATGAAACTAGTATACTGGTGGTCTAAATACTGATCTCTAATCTAACATTTAAGAAATAATTATAGCACTAATTAAAACGTTTTCACATAATAAATCCGTCTGGTTTATTTACACGTCTTTGTTCACAAGTTTTTATGTTAAATAACCTAAAGGAAACCATTATTTTTAAGCAAAAAAATCAATCGGTTAATAACCGGTTATTAATCGGTTAATCGATAAATTTCGTCTTAACCGGTAAATTAACCGATGCTACATTTAATCGGTTAATTGCATTCCCTAGTCGGCACAAGGATTACGCAGCTGAAGTGGAGATGGGTGAGACACTTGGCTAGGCGAGACGATTAGGTGGTCGAGGGTGGTTACAAAGTGGTGGCCGAGATTAGGTCAGAAATGGGTGGGAAGACCATCAGCTCTTTGGTCTGATGACTTTTAGCAGACAGTTGTAAAAAGATAGATAGCGTTAGAATGAGATCTGGCAAAGTGGCGTGAAAATGAAGAGACCTTTGCAGGGTAAAAGTGGGTGGATGTTGGCTGAAAATAATGTCGAATGGCACAAGCATACCTACTATTTTGAAGCACATGCTACCTACTAACATGCGTGTCTATAACAGGTTCCCTCTATTTCGCCGAAACTTTTTACGAACGTATAGTTATGCGCATATTTTTTCTCCAGCTTAAAGGGAAAATGTTTTAAATATGTTTTGTGTAATCCTGGTAGAATAGAGTAGGTTAAGTTAGGTTAATTTTATACCTTTTCAAAAAAGTCATATAGAATAACAATTATGCGAAATTAGTATTCTGCGAAATCATACATTCCGACAATTTATAATTATGCGTAAACAAGGGGAACCGTCTATGACTTCGCATTAAGCATACTTATTAATGGCATGGTCGAAAATCAATGCCGTTTGATTATTGAGCGTGCTATGAACGTAACATGCTCATTGCTAGCAAATGATAACAGTTCAAGAGCTGCTAATTTTCAGTATTAGGTAACTATACTCATAAGCATGCTTTCAAGCATACCTATAGATATAGAGCATGTCTATCTGCCTAAAGAGATTCCTTTGCAAACAATCAAGACAAGCAAGGTGTGATAAATTACCATTCAGCCTGTATTTATTAAAAAATAGGAAATGACAATGACCACCGAGACTATAAGATTAAACAGCAGACATTTTAATTTAGGTGACAAGCTTATCCCTCAAAATGATTTTTGAATGACCATACATTAATTATATTCTTCTCGTCTCGTACACTTTTGATTTGTTATAAGCAGCACGGCCGAGATTCTACATGGTAAAAGCCATATTGTATTAGGTCTCTTATCGTATTGTTAACGTTACGACAGCTCTTATTTACTTGCCAGAAATGGCGGCCGACTTAAACACAATACGATAGCATGTCAAAGACAATATGGGTTTTACCCCCTGTAATAAGGCCTAGTATTGTTAAAGATGGTTTAACTTGTTTTTCCAGTTCCTCATACGGGCAGTATCATTGCCAGTCATGTCAAGGACGAGTGTAAATTGAAACATTGACATTGGTCCCTGCCTCTCCTGCGATGATCGTCGCCAGAGGAAGTCCGCCATTTACAATAACTATTTTAAACTGACCGACTTCTTGCGTAGGCGGTGCGCTATTATCCTCTTTTAGACTATTTGCTTTTGTATTTTTTGGAACGTCATTTTTATTAGCTTCTGTGATTAATTATTTATATCCATCATGTACAGAGACACACATATGAAGTTATGAAGTTAAGCTAAGCTGATTATTATAAATCTCACAGTTTAGGTATACCTTTAAATTTCCTGTTAGTAATGTTTCATCAATAATAGTACACCCGAACAACCAAAATAAAATATTTCACAAATATCGTATGAAGGTAAAATCATAAATAGGTAGCACAAAGGAGATCGCTCAAGAATTTAATTGCTATTTTATCGACCAAATTAATCTTCATTCCAACAAAATTCTTAATAATAATAATTAAAATATATTTAAGTATAAGAAATCAAATGCAATTTTACCTTATTAAATTTGTATGAAACTGACAAATTCTAATGGTATTCAAAACAATTCGCTCATTAAAAAATAAGCATAGTACTGGCTACTACGGCATAAGCACTAAAGTGATATAAACAGTTAGTCCTATTATTTCGCCCCTGATCAGTCATATAGTTAATCTATCTATTGAGCATGGTGAGTTTCCGGACAAGCTTAAAATTAGTATCGTAAAACCACTTTTTAAAAAAGGCAATAGGTTAGACATGGCTAACTACAGGCCAACAGCACTACTCCCTGTTTTCACAAAAGTGATTGAAAATGCCATTCACAAATGCATTTACTCGTCGTAAACAACCTCTTTGCTGAAAAAAAAAGGATTTCGCAAAGATAAATTAATAAAATTGGCAATTTTTGACTTGATGCGAACTATTTTAATGAATGTTGATAGACGGGTTCCAGATTCGGCTATGTATGAACATGACAAAAGCATTTGATCTTGTTGATCACGATATACTTTTGAACAAATTATATACCTACCTACATTATGGAGTACGAGGCAATGTCCATAGCTTACTAAAATCATATCAAAGTAAACGCAAACAAATAACACAAATAAATAGAATATGCGTCAGAACTAAAACTGAAATTACTTACTCATCAAAATTTAACAAACTAAATATGGCGTGCCGCGGGAACTGTACTAGACCCTTTATTATTTCTCATTTATATAAACGACTTATTGAGTTCCCAATGGTTATTTTCGCCAACGACAGTAGGTACTGTAATTTTTACTGGTAAAGACCCAGAAACTTATAAAACTGACATAAATACAACATTGGGAATTATAATTGAATGGCTTATAAGCAATAACCTAAAAAACAATTTAGGGAACACTAAATTTATGGCTTCTAACGAAGATCAAATGATATGCACCATTTATAACTTATAAACAACAACTCATCGATGAAAGGGATTCTACAAGATTTTTAAGATTAAATTTAGATAATAAGTTGACATGGATGAATCAAATGGACACTATATGTAAAAAACTGAATCGATGTTCATATGCTTTATATAATTTAAGAAAGGTTGTAAATGAGTCGGTGATTTTAACTGCTTATCATACCTATGTATCATCAATACTTAGATATGGTATCATATTCTGGGAACATTCGACATTCAGAAAAACGGCATTTAAAGCGCAGAAAAAATGTATAAGAGCCTCATGTCATCATGTGGCATTAATTACATGGATTCCTGTAAACCATATTTCCAAGAATTACGCATACTAACTCTTCCTTGCTTATACATATATACATATATACGAAGTAGTAATTTTTGTGAAAAGTAAACTGACCTTATTTAATAATTTTAAGAAAGAGTACGCGTCTCAAGAATAAAATGAGAGCGATGTCTTCTAAAGCCCGTATTGATAAACTGATCTCAACTCTAATGCTGGTCTCGAGATGCGACAAAAATGACAGTGTTCTATGGTTTCGCGTTTACTTTGACGTATCTTGTGATGGGCCTCGCAGTCAAGATGATTTTATTAATACGGCCCTAACATTGTCCTTTGTCAAAAAAGTATACTTGGAATGGCCCCAAAAATTTATAATAAAATACCGGCAGATATTTTATGTAAAGAAAATATGTCAGATTTGAAAAAACAACTGTACAGTTTTCTAGCACAAAAATCTTACTATAGCATAAATGATTTTGTATCTAACTGAAGCAATGTGAACTATTAATGCATGCAGCACGCTATTGACTGTCTACAATTTGTATGCCTTGCGGCACAGCGCAGTGAAACAACCGTAGAATAAGACCTGTATATATTATGTACTTACCTGTGTTGAACAAGTTAACATACATACATTCAAAAATTGTTTCATTTAATAATTATAGATAGGCGAAAAAAGGGTTCCACAGTTTTATAAATATTTGCAGGAGTTAGAAACACTATTCGTGTGTTCTTAAAAATAAAATAGTTTTATTACAAGACTTTAAATTGCTTGATTTCTCTGGGCTTGCTGGGTCTGGGCCTCGCATCATAGTCTTGAACAAATTATCTTTGTCAATGACAGCTTGGCAGTAGTACTGCATCCCTGAATAACTATGACCGTGTTACTGTAATGTCTAGCTACATTTAAGCAGATAGTCTACTTTATCAAATTTAATATAATTAGGAGGGACATACGATTTATTCACTCTGTGACCTTAACATCTGGCGTCAGCTGCCATTTTAAACTTTGAATTTATAGCGTAGACGGTCATTATAAATACATCAACGAAATCACTTCGTGGTAGTCTCGTTCGCATCTTTGGTCCAAATGAATTGACACAATTTGCTAGTTTTTGCTCTCTAGTTTCGTCGAATTTGTTGAGCGGAGCATATCATTTCCTGTCCTTTTAAAGAGGCACTCAACCGTGATATTTGGGCTAATGTCGACCATCCGCTTTGTGGCGATCATGCCCTTGCGTTCATTTGACCGATAACAGAAGGCCCTATAATTCTCGTAACTATACAAATGGAGCTCTATCTGCTTCAATTTTGAACAATCGCACTTTAACATTACACACAATCACACAACACACATCACAATCACAATCTCATTATCTATAGTGATGCAAAATGTTTTGTAATTGTTTATGTGCAATAAAGAGTTTACATACATACATACATACATACACAAATCTAACGTACCGCAATATACAGCAGTTTAGGGGATGATTTCGTCTGTAAAGACTGGCATAGTAATAGCTTTCACTGTTTAAAAGTAATTCTTTATTTTTGTAAAACCATAGCGCTCAAAACAACAGCTGTAACTTCTAGATTGCCACATAAAATCGGCATTTGTTTTTAAAATCAATCTGGTCTTATATATTATAATTCAACCCTTATTCGGTAACAACTAGCATCATCGTATTGCGAGAGTGAGTGCTAAGGTATTCTCAATTTGCAGAGTTTGTTGATGACCTCATCTTCGAACTAATGAATGTAGAATAAATTGATACGTGAAATGCGCCAGTGGTGATATGAGTCACCAGACGATAGGTACTTACGCTTCCATTGGTTGAGATTGTCAAGAACTACGCAAGAAAGTCCCACCCATCAGCGCTTATCAAATTTTATCGTTTAGAAAGAACACCTTCCGCACTTACCGAGAAGCTACATCGCGGTTAGATTGTGGGAATAGCTCGAGTCAGCCATAACCGCTCTCTAAACGATAATGGCTATTTGATGGCAACAGTGTGTGAAGATATGCGAAATATTTTCGTGAACATAAATCACATACAGGGTGGAAAAAACGAACGCCACGTGGATGGCGACTACCTTAAATATTGGAAATAGCAAGTTCTACGCAAAGGAGACTTACTTTTATTTTTGAAATAAATAAATGCTTCATTAATGGATATTTGAAAATTTGTCTGCTGTAACCGGAAATCGAACTGGTTGAATACGACAAAATAATAAAGTAGGGTTTTTTTACGCTCTTTATTGAATTTCAAGGTGTATGTGTTATAAACACAAATGATTACTATCAATGACCCTTTCGATCTGTATCATAAAATTCATAAAACACGACTTAATTGTTAAGAAAGAGGATTTTTTCAAAAATCCAACTATGCAGTTTTTTTTTTAATAAAAGTAACCTTTGCGTATAACTTGCTATTTCTAATATTTATGGTAGCTGCCGTACAAGACGTTATGACTTACATTTTAAGAGTTTGTTTTTATATATTTTATTATCTACACCACCGTTGTACGTTGATATTTGAAACCTATGCACGTGTAGTCTCATGTTGTCTATTGCTTACTGATCACGCAAATAACAGTTACGGATTTAAATTTATTGAGCCACCATAGAACCTTGTCGCTAAGAGTCGATGTTAATTTAGACGTAAAGTATCGCATGAGTTTACGTTACGAAAATACGACAGGGTGATATGACGGTTTAAAATTATGAAGTCTGCGATGATATGCACTATGTACCCATCAATTGATTATGTAATACCTACCGTTACTGACTTACTGGCGTAATGTACCAAGAGCCTATGTAAATTGACGTTTGAAATCTGGGAGGGATTCTAAAATAATCGTCAATTTTTTATACGCGTTTTATACTAATTATCGTTTTTATCACATTTCTAAAACATAGTCATTGAAAATCACTTTAAAAAAATCATTGAGGGGATTCTATTTTATCTTCAAGATGTGATGGAACGTTCAAGGATTATTTGAAGAAATTAATTATGAATAGGTTCACGTTGTGTATTTAACCAGTGCGCTTTTTCATCGAGCTCCATGTAGGTATGTCCTTATTCTTTAAACCTACCTCTAAGCAGCAGAACATTGTTGTGTTCTGGTGTGGGGATAAGTCAACCGGTGAAATTATCAGCATAGCCATTCCATCTTAGTCCACAGGGTTGGTAAATTTCTGATCTAGGGAATGCAGTCTCAAGATTGTAGTTTTGAGAATACAAAAGTCTGTAGGTCTAGAACCCACTTACCATCAGGTGGCCTGTGAGCTCGTTTGCCTTCCCGATACCATGAAAAAAGTAGATCATTTCGCATTATAGTCCTAAAAATATTTTTCCTCCTTCCTTCCACCCGTCCGTCCGTCATCTCTCGATAGGAATGTTCTAGAAAGAAACCGATAAACTTTATTCACTTACTCGGCACTGTTGGAAACTCTGAAATGACTCTTTCATTATCATTAACATAATCTGGTTCACATTCCATATCTTACTCTATTATAAAAAAACTTTAACAGTTACGCACTAATGATAACCTTACTGGTCTTATGCTCAAGCAATGATGTCTTTTTTAATGGACTTCGTATGGTCTTAGTCTTCGTAATAAGTGTATCATTACGGTTACTAACGGAAAACGTTGAATTATAGTTAGGTACTTTCAATTAGTAGTCACTTTGACGGTCATGGCGATATTTTACACGTTATTTTTGCTTCAAAGGGATTTCATGTTTAGGACCAGATCCTTAAATGATGCGGACAATCTTTACACAAAATAACCTACTAGTCCCAAACTAGGCTTTCGGTTTGTACGATAATCATTAGACAGCCATAAACGTAGATAAAAAGAAAGATAAATACTAATAGAAAAAATAATAAAAGATACATACATTGATGACGCGTTTAGCTAAGTAGGTACTGATCCGTCTACAAAGCTAGCGGTTCTAAATTCGATTCCCGATATCAGCAAATACATATTTAGGTGATGAGCGAATACCTATTTACTCCTGTGAGTTTTAGACGTTGTCTGCGTATTAAACTCTTAAAGTTATTTTGTATATTTTTTTAAATGTAAAATTGTGTGAACAGTTTAAATCGAATAAGGCTGAAACATAGTTTGGGACTCGGTAGGTCTATTGGTATAAGATGGTCCCCTGATATTCCTTTATTCATTTATTTATAGGAAACCATTCAAGAAAGACTCGCGCTCATCAGTCTCATCACACAAATACATCCTCATACGAGGATCGAATAAGGGCCCGCTAACTTCGTAGGCAGTTATTTGATCCAAATGTGTTCAAGATATTGTATTCTTTTAAGTAAATACCATAATATCTAGCACAAAAGCGAATTAATTTAGGTTAGAAAGTGTTTTTAATTTAAGAAGATGCTCTGATGCTTTTCAGGGGAATGCCAACGAGCACCATTCCAGTGTGATTCCAGGGAACAACAACGATTCATTCTTACTGTAACAAGTTCGGTTTTCGTCTCTCAAATCGTCGTAAAGCTGATTGAATTAGTCTGAGAACTCTGCCCTCTATCCCGGTTCGATATCTGTAATGGGCACTTATTGAACTGTGCTTCTGATACAACTAGGTACTTGTTATTCTCACAGATAGCGGAATATAATAATATGTAATTTTATTAGTTACCTGTGCCCTACGTTGTTATAAAGTACCTAAATCTATGAGAAACTCTACGGTGTACTTACGTACTAGTCTTACAACACTTGAACTTAAGAACAAACCTATTCTGGCTCCAAAAAAAAAACACGTATTAACGTGGAAGTAGGAAGTATAGGATTTGGGAGCATATTTAGTGATTGCGAAATTTTATACAATACTATGCATGTAACAAAAGACAAAACACACGTTACCAAAAACATACAATAGGTACATTAAAATACTCTTTATTGACCACTATAACAAACTTGGTCCTTTGAAGGAATAAATTCGCCTTTGTACATCTTTTGAAGACGCGTTGGCCTAGTTAGTAGTGACTCGGCTTACGAATCTAGCGGCCCCGGATTCGATTCCCTGTATGGGCAAATATTTGTGTGATGAGCGGCAGTATTTGTTTCTGACTCTTGGATGTTTTCTAGGTAGTCTAGCCTAGAGCTTAGTTTGGGACTTCGTCAATTGGTGTGACATTGTCTCCTGATGTTCATTTAGGTTTTTTTTTTGTATTAATTGTATCGTTTTGGTTTTTCCTTTGTAGGGACCTACAATAAAGTGTTTACATACATACATACATACAAGCCAATATTTACTATCACAGTCCGTACCTGTCAAAACAAATAATGACCTACACTATTTACAATTACTCCGTTAATTAAACCCGCTTCCGTTGCATGTAAATGGCGGTACAAGTTTCCAACTAAACATGCTTTGTATTGTTCAGCCTCGGCGCGCATGCTCCGTGCGATGGGAATCTAATGCAGTTATCAGTTTGTCACACGATACCTGCCTTATTACTGTTACTGCTATTTGTCATTGCTCATTATCCACAGCACACGTGAAACGACATACCTAGTTAGGGTCAAGTCACACCGAGACGCGACGCGACGCTGCGACTCAAAATATACTTTATTCAATACACAAAAAAATAATTTCATTGTGAGAATTCATGCTGCGTGGGGCGACGTAAAATTGAGAACCTTTACGTTGCGTTTCATCATAACTCTTGACACGTTTTTGTTGCCCACTGTATTTTTAACATTGTTAGTGTACTATACCTAATTATTCAAAGGCAAGTCAAAGGAGGCAAGGAGGGCTATGCAGCGGGGCTAGACAAGTGATCACAGCTGTCACTTACAAAAATGTATGGAATTGACGTAAGTCACGTGATATATCACTCGTTACAACTGACACGCTTTAATGTGATCACTAACACTCGGACTAATCGAACGTCCGTCGTTACGTACTATTTACTACGTACTATTTATTACGCGGTACTATTTTGACAGGTTGAATTTAACACGAGCACTATCATGTTATAAACCTTGGTATCTAAGGGCAACTTGGATAGCTTTTTTCATTTTTGTCAACGCAAAGCGATAGGTGATCAGTGACCGCAAAACGCTAGCGTTTATATTCGATGGCCACTTGTCTAGCCCCACAGGTTTCGCAATCGTGCTTATAAAAGTTCCTACTCAAACTAAGTAGGTGCTCAACCGATGACTTCACTGTCAATTTTGTACAAAGAATAGGTAGTAATACGTAGCATGTTTTTAGTTTTCGGAGTTTCTTGCGGCGCTTTTTTGCAACGATGGTTTTTACTTTTGTCCGAATCGCTCGTAGATTCACTTATTATAACCGACGTGCTAACGAGCCCTGATGTGGGCAGTTTACTTAATAAGTAAATTTATGTTTACATCAATTTATTTTACTCAGCGACACGTCTAACTGGTAATGGGAAGAAAGAAAGAAATCGCAATCTATAGTCGAGTAGTGTTTTTCATTGGTATTTCCGGTGTTTATGTTTATATTAGATTTCTCAAAATCTTTCTTCGAACCTGCGAACGCTCTCCACATTCACACTTTCGCGCTTTCGCGTATTGTGTTCGCGCATTCTCGAGTGAATTTAGTGCGCGCATAAAAGATAAATAGAAGAATTCTAAATGTCTGTATTATGTCCATTCTCACGAAACATTACAAATTTCCAATTTTTATAAGGAAGTCATTTATATAAGAAAAAAAATATTTTTAATTTTATGGAAATGAACTGAATTGTTTTACACTGAAAACACAAGAGATAAAGCCATAATATTTTTCTAGCGTTTAATGGTTTAACTGAAACATTCTGTACAATTTTGACATTTACCTGATATATTTTGGCAATTGACTTTGAGCTGCTCAGCTAGATAATTTGTTGACAGCGATCTTCGCGGGTAAACGTAACAAAAGTTTAAATAATTACAAAAATTCACGAATTATAACGACAATTAATAAACCATGATGAAGAATATTCCTGACGATGTCCTCCACGAAATTAAAAAGTTAGTTCCTTTATCAGTCGTTAATGAAATCGATTGCTTCGTGTTTTACGACAACCATCCGATAGACAGGAAACATTGCGATATTACGATTTGTACAAAACACGGCGAAGTCAAAGAATATTACAAGCGAGAAGAAGTGTCTTCTCTGTTCCTCCGCAGCACTTTTAGAGCGTTGCAGATAAGGATTTTGAGGAATAGTAAATGCCAATTGTTTTACTTTGTAACAACGGATCATGAAGCAGTTATTTTGACTAGAACAGAAGGGAAACTGAAAGTTCACCAAAGAATACCCAACTTGCATTATTATGATGTCGAAGATACCGTGTGCAGAGGACAGGCTTGCCTAAAAGTCGTTCAAACGGATGATGCTGTTCCCTTGATATTTGATGATAGATTTGAGAACTTGGGTAATAGAGCTGTTGTGTTGAGCGGCATTCACGTCGACGACTCGATACCGATCCTGACGGAGCTGAGGAGAAAGCTGACCCAAGCCAAATACAGCATAAGCTGTAACATGAAGACTCACAGGGAACTGATGGATCTGCGGAAGTTGACTGCCTTTGCTGCATACCAGAAAGTTCACCCAAATTTGGATGATTCCATGATTAATCAAAACTACAGAGAGGTGTGTCTCCCTTGTGTTTAATAGTTTGCTATAGGTGAAAAACTCAAGTAATGCACCTGTTGCATGTAGCTGTAACATATCTGTATAAACCGTTTGACATTCTATATTTGAAATTTGACGTATATTAGTTTTGTGCACAACTACATGCAACAGGAGATTTACTTAAGATTTTTACCTATATTCTTGTTGTTTGCTGAACTGTCATTATCATACATTGCTGGGGCAAAAACGTTTTGACACTACTGAAAGATTATGACAAATTAACAGAGGAGACACTAGGGAATGCAATTAACCGATTAAATGTAGCATCGGTTAATTTACCGGTTAAGACGAAATTTATCGATTAACCGATTAATAACCGGTTATTAACCGATTGATTTTTTTGCTTAAAAATAATGGTTTCCTTTAGGTTATTTAACATGAAAACTTGTGAACAAAGACGTGTAAATAAACCAGACGTATTTATTATGTGAAAACGTTTTAATTAGTGCTATAATTATTTCTTAAATGTTAGATTAGAGATCAGTATTTAGACCACCAGTATACTAGTTTCATTTCTACACATTTAGGACATTCAGTATCTTAAAAAAACAACAACTGTATAATAGAATGTTACTTATGGAGTTGTATAATATGAAAAATAGTTTTCCTCGTAACATCTAAATAAAATTATCTTTAATATAATATATATGGTCCCAGAGCTCAGATGATAACGTCCGAGGCATAGTGTCAAAATTATAACGGTGTTTTAGAAAGAGACCATTAATCGGTTAGCCTTGTTTTTTGTAGCGCGTAGAGCATTCTCTCTTTCACTCATAAACGTGTAACCGGCCGTTGCAGTGCAGTGCAACATATCTTCTTTTGTTAGAAACAAAATAATAAAAGCGACACCAACGTTATTTGTTTCATTTGTGAAAATGTTATTAATTTTACAGCTCACTAAGAGTTTTTTAATTGATATTATGCATAATTGCGTATATTGCGATATTTGTGTAATTTTAATATATGTATATTTAGTTTAATTTGTGTCGTCTTTCTAATAAAAACTTAACAAATGAAGCTTTTACAGATCACTTCTATTAACCGGTTAATCGGTTAATTTCATATTTTAACCGGTTAAGTTTTATGGCATAAATTTTCGATTAAAATCGGTTAATCGGTTAACCGATTAACCGATTTGCATTCCCTAGGAGACACTCATATTGAGAAACTTTTATACCTATGAGTTCAAAATGTATAAATTTTCTTTCAAAGATCTTACCTCCGTACTTGACTTGATTACTAGTACATATTATGTAAAAAGATTAGCTACTCAATCCTAACGTCAACCTCTAAAACAATTTATATTTCATTTAATAAATTCCAATTAATATTCAATGTGTATACAAATATTATATGTAATAAAATTAGTTAAATCCTTTACCTACTTAAAACTAAATCATGTACTTTCTATGAAATTTTAATAGGTGGCTTTTTATTATAATTATTATTTATAGATTTAGGATACCTCAGGAAAAAATACTCCCACTCAGCACAAATATTTGCCCTTAACTGGAATTTAACCTGAGATCGCGAGCTTTGTAGTTATGGTCACTTTTGACTACGTTAAATGTGTCAACACCTTTATATAAAGCATTCTTTTGTTTACTCGACTCTGGCAGGGGTTAAGAATGACGGGCCATAACACCTATTTTTATAGTTTGTTCATTTGCAAGTGTAAATTTTATATTATTGTTTTTCTATTTCCAGGGATGTGAGGCATTGAAACTTCGATCTCAGAAACCACTTGTCAAGATATGCAATAACAAGGTTGTTATTATTTTAGATGTGGTTAATAAATTCAAAGAGTAAGGGTTTTTTTAGTAAACAGAGGTGTCAATTAATTAAAAGCTTTACTTCTTTGTTGTTCCAGTTTTAAGTATAAGTATATGATTTTATTTTCAGACCTTTAACTGATGTCACGGTTCTACTACACTTCGCTAACAAGCCATCAATTGTGTATACAACAAAATTATTTCAACATACAACAAGTGGTCCCTTCTGGACCCCTTCTAGGACCCAAGTGTTACAACCTGGGGTGAAAACGGCTGTGGCAGTAGTTATGGACTTAACTGAGCTTCAGAAACGTGAGACGAGCCGCTTGGAGTTTAACGGGGTCATCTCATACAAGAGCAGAGAGAAAGAGAGTCTTGTGCCATTTGATTATGTTGTGATATCACATTTAGAAGTGCTGGGGAGGGAGTTTGATGTCCTTGCTAATGAAATTGGTGGGTATTTTATTTATTTATTGTCTTCAATGTTCCTCTAAGGTCCTCCAAACTGTGGCATGTTAAACTATAAACAAAAAAGATTTACATTTTGTTTGCTTTGAACACAGAGTATATTTTGATTCACAGATGCACTACAAAAACTTGATTGTCTGCAAGAAATTTACAGCAACATTTATTGCTATTTATTTGCCATAGGCACCATACTTAATCTCAATTATTACGTGGGCTTAGTTGGTTTGGTAGTGACTCTGCCTACGATGCTAGCGCTTTTGGGCAAATGTTTGTGTCATGAGACTGATGAGGGTCATACGTTTTCTTTTTTCAGATAATGAGAGCATCCTGCCGGTTCTTGCTACTACCGAAAAGTTCGATTTATTGCTTAGATTAATTGGTTATGAAGATGAAACAGCAATGCCATTACCTGATTTGTTCTGTCAATATTTAGAAATGGAACAAGTGAAACAATTTGAAAACGCGGTAATCCATAAGAAATCGCCATATCATACATTGAATGGTGTTTTGGTTATTTTTGAGGACACTCTCAATTCTGCTAATACATTTTCAGTTTCAGTTCATGTCAGGTAAGTCACCAGTGTCATCAGTTTCATCAGTCATCACCATTAACTTCTCTACTTAAGCTAAAATAATACTTAAATAACCAAATGTCTTGACTATTTTAGTTTTTTTTTATTGCGTCCATTTAATTTGGTTCCTAAATTGTTTTGTTCCAAACCTGTACCTCTTTTCAACACGGTAAAATCATATTGATGGTTATGGTATTGTATTCACCTCCGCCGCTATTACTGTCAATTAAATAAGAGCTATCAAAGTGTTGACAATACGATAGCACGTTAAGGTCACAGTATATAAATAAAGCAGTATAGAAACTAGGCCTACTTTTCAAGATAAATACCTACTCTCCAATTGAGCGTAAGGGTTGTCCACTAACATTTTGTGAAATACAAAAAAAGTTTTTGTTTTTTGTATCTCAGCTAGTTAGTGCAAAATCGATACGTGTGGTCTGCGACAACGAATCCGTTGATAGATTGAGAAAAAGTAGCCGCCATCTTGAACTTTTTTATTATTCGACTGATTGCTTCCAAAATCGATATCTGGGGAACTGTGTAGTCTCCGACAACGAATCTGTTGGCAGAATGAGAAAAAAGTAGCCGCCAACTTGAACAACCGTATAGGTACCACGCAATACACTCGCGGCATCTTTATAAAGAACGAATATAAAATTCGAAGAACACCATTCGTCTCGACGCGACACTCGCGACTGACAGCACCGCCATGTCCGCTTAGCGGTCTCGTAGAGGCGTGCTTCTGTGTGAGTGCGTCGTTTCGAGCGTTTGTTCGTAGTTTCTTTACTGCTTTATTTATGTACTGTGTTAAGGTCGATATGGTTTTTACCCAGTTCAATAGAGGCCTGCGTCCTCTGTTTAAGGTGGTAAAACTATGTCGGTTTGACCTGTTATCTTATTGTCAACGTTACGGTAGCTCTTATTTACTTAAGTTATTACGGCCGAGTTATAACAATACGAAAGCATGTCAAAACCAACCAGGTTTTACTAAGTAGCATAGAGCCCCTCATATACGCTTTTTACTCTAACTAGATATTTTGCATCTCTCAAAAACGGTAGGTATCTTTAGGTAAATATTCAGCACAGATACCTGGGTATATTATTTTCAATAGATATGCCCTACCTCGGGTGCGTCTTACGGCCGAACCCTGTATTAAAACCGCGGATGGATAGGCTTACTTCGGGTTAAAATTTGACATTTGTCCATACAAAATATGTCAAATTTTAATCCGATGTAAGCCTATCTATCCGCGGTATGAATATAGGGTTCGGCCATTAGTCGATTGAAAATACTATAGCAGGGTCCAATTATTAACAACTTTCAGATCTGACAATCAAATCCTGCCTCTGATCCATTACATCCATGAAGCAATTCCACTGCGCATCATAGTGACATCTAAACACCATAGAATCACCACCACGGTTGAATCACTGCAGATTTACAATGAAGAAATACCTAAACCTGAACCCCCTAAGCTGAACTACACAGGTTACGCTTCATCGATTTTGGACCAATCAGCTATGGTTTTGGAGTATCTTGATAGTTGCATCGTTAAAATGAATGCTAGTAAAGATGCTGATGTGAAAAGTAAGATTGGTAAAGAGATAGATCTATTTGCTGAAGGGATGGCTCCTTATAAGGAATTCACAACTAAATTAAAAAAAGAAGCACTCACAGGAGCTCTGTCTTTGAAAGATAGTCAAGTGGTACCAATTGTGCATAGAGGTAGTCGAAGCATGTCCTTGGATAACCAGTAAGTTGCTTTTTATTAAACTTGTGATGTCACTAAAGCTGAGATAATAATGTCGATTTTAAATCAATTGTTACGATTATGCATGCAATCTGTGATATTGTCGTATGAGAGAGTAAAAATTAATTAAATAAGTGTTAAAATAAATAAGTAAATAAGTGTGTGTGCTGCCAGTTAAAACGATTGTTAAGGTTAAATATTTAAAATTCGTTTAAAACTCAATAAGTTGTTTTAATATTGAACAATTCATTTAATTTCATATAAATGTTACACAATTTTTAACAATGTTCTTTGCAATAAATATTACTTAAATCGAAATAGAAAATCGTTATAAAATTAAATCTATAGGAAGGTACACTTATAAATAAGTAGTTTTTTAAATAAATAAATATTAAGAGAGCTTTATGAATATTATTTCCACTTAAACAAATAAACATTTATTTTCTGTAAGCTGAATAAATTATTATTTCTAAGTTACATTTACTCACTTTACTGTTGAGCATAACCAAATTAAAAATTACTTCTTATTAAAATACTTCGTTAATAATTCTTAGTAGGTACTTCAGTCCTTGTTAAGTACCTACTTGTTTATCATCTTACATATCTATTAAGTACCCGGTTTCCCTTTGCTCAGCTGTTAGCACCATTATTGTCAGCTTTATTCGGTATAAAATAAAATATAATCTCTGTACAAAGCTTAACTAATTATAACCAAATAAAAATATGCTAGTACATACCTATGTATTAAGTTAACAAAATAACCCACAACCCAAAATATAGTGACTGTTGGAAACACGTAATCAATTAAATAATCGGAACACTAATAAAATAAGCACAAAATTGATAAAAAAAACATTATTTTGCATTTTAATGCGTAGATGTCTTTTTTATGACAAGGAAAAGGCCCACCAGCACTTAGGCTATCTGATGGTACAAGTAAGTGGACACTGAGACTCATAGTCATTTGAATCAAGACTACAATCTCAAGACTGCAACCCTATGACTTCAAAAGCGTTGCCAACCCTGAGGACTAACTAACATGGGTTGCCTATATGATAGTAACAACTAAAATAAAATAAAAAGACGATCAAAATCAAACGAATAAAAGTGTAAATAATTTGGCAAAAAATTACAACTTATAAATATAGGCCTGTTAGTCTATTTATACATATAGTTAGGTCAAACTAGGATTATCTTTGTGACAACGTATATTTATAAACCACGGCTCGGAAACCTGTTTTTTTTAACCAGCTCGTCAGGAACGCCATACATTAGAGCCGTTTCATTTCCAATACGCCCGAACAGAATCTGTATTATTTCAGTTCTGATCAACGAGCAAAATAAAAGTGGTAATTTGTTCGCATCGCCATCGTTTTCTCGTCTTTCCTTCTCTATTAGCTCTTAAGTTGCATTTTCATTGGCTCAGCTTGAAGTTAAGCCGGTCTTATCATTTTAGTCGCCATACCATCCAACTGCAGGAACAATCAAAAACTAAAAATACCAGGTCCACTGCGATCGTAACACTCGCGAACCGATTCCGCTCCGAGCGAGCGTTTACTAAAACCTGGTTAGGAACGAAAAGTAACCGGTATTTTTCCGACCGTTCCTGAGCCCTGATATAAACAAGTATTTCACTTGATTCTGTGGCTGTAGATAATACTACGTGTTGATATGTTACAAACTTTGCTACAATGTCTAGTAATTTAAATAATAAAATTTCACTTTTTACCCGACTGCGCCAGAAGAAGGGTTATGTTTCTCGAGTGTATGTATGTATGTCTATTTCCTTAGACGCCCTGCAGCCTAATCAGCTTGATAGATTTCAACAATGAGGTGTCGTAGATGACATAAGCTTAATTTAATCTAAGTAATGATGCTTGGTGGGGGGTTACGTTTATATCGACGTCAATATCAAAAAAATGTCACAGGAATCATCCTACATTGACCTAACTATTGTTTGAATAAACAATGTAAAAATACGGTGTATCCCAATCGCTTTCAATTTTTAACTGAATATTGCTCACTTTAATGATAAGCGTATGTCACAGAAAAACTTGCCATAACAAAGGCACGATTAGATGTTCCCAACGTCAAATGCCACAACCCGATGTGCTCTAATGTCCTAACAGAGGGGACTTCGATCAATATCTCTAGCTGATATTGGAATCCCTCTCCGGAGCACTTTTGTTCTGTCAGGTACTAGGAAGCTTTATCTCGCTGCCTGACTCTTACATTCACTTAACTAATGTAAAATAATTAAACTTATACATAAATCAATATACACCGTTTTTTTTTTGATTTACGATAACTTTAAGGGAACGTTCTTTATGTCAAACAAAGTTAATTTCCCGAAGACAGACAAATGATAAGTCTAACGGTTTTAAAAATATTTAATTTTTAAATTTAATCAGTTAATCACGTTAAACTAGTGTAAAAGGCTTTTAATTGATAACAACAATTTTCTTTTAATACGTATGAGTAAAGAGTTTCCAATTGTTAGGTTTGTATACGCGTCAATCTAAAGTGACTTGTACCTGTCAAGTGTTATCTTTACTTGTGTGTGTATGTCACGCCAACATAGACGTATTTGACACTGATTATTAGCTAGGTAACTCTAAAGGCCCTTTTAGAATGACCAAAGATAAAAGATTTCATTATTTTGTTCTAAACTGAAAAAAAAAATTTTTTGCTATATTTAAAAATCTAATCTACCAATTAGTTTCTATAGATATACCTAGTAATATTCCGAAGTTATCGTAAATCAAAAAAAACACGGTGTATAAGTCTGGTCTAACCTAACCAATGGAGCCTAATAGGTGTATGTTCCCTTCGTCAATATGAATGTTTTCCACTCTCACAAAAAAGTATAAAGTTACCTTAGCCATGTGTTATAAGCCACAGCTTAAGTAGTGTGAAAAAGAACGAATTTTAGTGCCTGAGAACGAATACCTGAATACTTATAGATTCAATAAATAGCGGTCAAATTACGTGCGGCCCGGGGGTCTATTCTGGGTAAAACCGTAATGTTTTTGTCATTTTTTAATTTAGTTTATAAGTCGGCCGCTATTACTGTCAAGTTAATAAGAGCTATCGAATACGATAACATGCCAAAGGCCATATGGCTTTATCCAGTAGAATAGAGTCCCAGTCCTAGTGTTTGGTTTTGCCACGCCGAAAAAGGTGTGTGTAATTGCAGGTGTTTTTTCCAAGTGGCGTTTAATACCATTAATTAAGTGGTAAAAACTTTATTTTTATAAATAGCTACTTTTCCCAAAGGACTTTCTAACCATTCGCATGTTTTCCCACTATAATTATTTTTCAATTGGGTTCTTCCCCACTGCTCAACTATCATAAATATGAGGAAGGTTTAGGTTATGTCAGCTTTGCAGCAGGCCGGCCAAAACCACCCAGAAATAAGCTCCGTCGACTTTAATTTTGACGAATTTAATTTTGATATAAAAAAAATTGGTCAGTTGAGTTGGTTGAGCAGTTCATTGAGCGGTGGGGAAGAAGGGGAAAATATGCAAATGGTTAGAAAGCCCTTCGGGAAAAGTAGGTATTAAGAAAAAAAAGTGGTAAAATATGCGAATAGTATACATCGCCACTTGGAAAACACCATTTTCGGAATATACAGTACACTGTCCAAAAAAGGGCACTGTTCGTATTGTCTTGCTGCACTATTTTTTCTTAAATATTGTACGTAGTTCCTACAGTTTTGGAATGTCGAATATCTAGAAAATAAATTAATAATATTAGAATCTATCTCCAACGTATCAATTCCATTCTCTCTGTACATTACATTAAGTTTAAAAATAGTTTTTTTACCTTACATATCTAAATTAAAATAAGTTAAAAATAACGGTTTATGAACAAAACGCGCGGAAGTTTGCTATTAAATAACTTTTTTTTCCAATTACTATACTAAAGGACCAAAAATAGTTCGCATCTTAAAATACGTAAAACGGATTCTCGATTAAAGAGAAGTCCTTACACACAACAAATAAAGTAATGAAATTCGTAGAGAAGAGACTTATATCTATACATTTTGTATTCCATAAAATATGAGAACCCTGTTATGTTTATAACATCAAAATATTTAGCTTATTCTATTATTGCATTGCACAACCGGCCATTTACATACTATATATTTATTCATAACTATTTGAACCTATAATTCAAATAAAATACTTAACAACTCTTGTATAGAGGTATCGTGTATCAGTACTGCATATTTTTACAAACTTAAATATATTTCTAAAATAAATGCAAGTTTCGATAAAATTACCTTATAAAGATGATTGATTGCACTATATATTGCACAAAATTTTACCAAGTAATTATACGTTTACTGTTCGTACTATAGACAGTCTTTAGTGCCCTTGCCACTATTTCTTGCACTTTTATCATACGTAAACATTTTCAAATCACTTTCAACTGTTTGTGGTTTTCTAAAACTACCGAAATACACCGAATGTGTTTCTACACTTTCTGCGCCTGATTCACTTCTAGCTTCATTTTCTGTATCGTCACTTTCACTACAACTTACAATTTTTGCGACCACTAGTTTCCTTTGAATGCGTCGTGAACCAGCTGAGTCGCTACTCAAATATCCCGAGTCGTCCACATGCCCCTTTTTACGCTTCATCCTAAAAGATTTCCCAGGAACATCTTTTGGTTCTTTTACGAAAGTGTTGGTGTTAATTACATTACTACTGTGTCTTCTGTCTAACCGTCTGCTGGAAATCCTGCATAACCCATCCTTCGCACTCGTAGCATCCTGACTAGTATCTACGTGACCGATGTTTTCGTAGTCCGAGAATTGCGTTTTGACAGAAGCTCTCGTTGGACTGCAGGAATGTCCAATGATTGATTTACGAATGTCTAAATTTCTGTTGATTGGCTGGTTAGTTGTCGTATTCTTCGTAAATGTTCTCGGACTGAGGCTTCTGCCATTCAAGTTTTTTGGATGATTCTCTATAGGTAGCCTTGAACTCTCCACACGCCTTGGTGGGAATGCTGGCTGTTCGTATATTGGGTGATCATTGGTTGGAGGGAGCGGCGGCAGAATGTCCGGCCGTGCTAAGTTTTTTATTTGTTTTATTGTTGGCGGTGTACATTGGCGTTGTCTCTTGGAGTGCCTAAGTTCTAATGTTAGTATACGCCCTTCCTCTGTTTTCCAGTCTGGAGCATCATCTTCCCAGGGTTCTGTCGTATCTTCAACACTCTTCGAATAATTAAAAGTCGTAGGTGATAGCTTTGGGCGTTCGTATATATTTTTTCGTGTTTCATAATCGTATCGCAAACTATTAAACTTAGATGCAGTGACAATACTGTCTGCTTTTTTAAATGTGCCACTACTACGCAATTGAATGCGTTGATTAATCGGACTTCCGTTGCTATCGATATTGTTGATGAGATCTTTTCTACTGAATTGAATATTCTCGTCATTCTCTTTTTGCTTTGGATATTTTCGATCAAGCGTGTCTGGCTCAAAACCATCGGATTCATGAATCTTGATATAGTTTTCAGGTGAATCTTTAACTTCGATTGTTAGGCATCCCGGTTTCTCTTCGTTGATTTTTTGGGAACTATGCAATTTTCTACTTCCCATTGAACACTCTGATCCACTCGGCGAAGTCGGAGTGCTTCCAAAATTGTAATTGTTGTTAACATATACTTCGCTCACCAAACTATAGCTATCATGTGGATTACTACTGTTTCTTTTATTTATATTATCATCTTGTTTCTTTTTTTCAATGGTTTCGTAATGGTTGTGTTCAATGTGTACATCTCTGTGGGGTGACGGAGTGTTACTGTTACTGCTTGAATGAGTTTTATAAACTGCATTGGTCATTGTGAGTTCCTCTTCGAGTGGAAGTGCGTTGCTTAAACTGGGACTTGCTTGAGAGGAAGGAACTTCGGAGTATTGCGGTGGTGTCGTAAGTCCTTTTTTAGTGGACGTTCTTTCTAAACTATCAGTTTCGTAATCGTTTACAGGAGGACTCTCCGAGTTCTTTCTGACTGTATTGACAATCTTATTACAAAATTTCTCTTCATCCGAGCTATTTTGGTTGTATGATTTGGTACAATGATCAAGTGCTATAGCTTCATTGACCATATCAGGTAACGAATTATTGTTAGGTATTAGTCTATTCCTTTGGTGGTGCATGATTGGGTTACTTCTTAGAGACCCTGTGCGATAGTCGGACAATCCAATTGGCCTGATATCGTCTATGCGTGAAATAGTCTCCCCATAGTAATTTCTATTAGCATTATGAGTTATTTTATCGAATTCTGGTAACGGCAGGTTGTAACTTCTTAGTGGGGGTTCCGATCTGACTGACAGAGTAGAAGTTTTTCTGGTCTTCGTAAAGTTTTCAGTTAAGTTCATGGGGTTCGATGCTGAAAAACTATTTTGTTTTTTTATTTTACATTGATTTTCTGCATTTGGGAGAGATAAGAGAGAGTTGACTAATCCATTTTGATTTGTTGGTTGGAACTCATTGTAGAAAGATGGTTTAACCGTTGGAATGTTTTCTAACCATTTCCGTATGCTGTTCTGTTTATCTCCTTTAGTGGTCAGACAGCTTGAGCAGGCTGGTATATCATATTTGATGAAATTATGAATTTCGCTACCAGTTTCAGTTTTACACCCAGGACATCCTACGCAATTTATTGATCGTTTTCTACTGTTTTCTCTCTTTAAACTTACAACGCTTCCGCTTCGTTGGCTCCCCATGGCTTGGTAGAGATCTAAACTGTTGCCGTGTGAGGGATACGTTTCTTCTTCTGGTATTTCATTGAGCACTGGCTGAAACCTTTTTGCCGCCATCTTGTGCTTGGCGACTGATATGACTTCTCTGATTTTCGTGAGAAACTCTAAAGCTGCAGCTGGTGGTTCCTGTGAGCAAGAATAAAACATTAATATCATTCAAACACAGTGGATGTAACGTACGAATATGAAAAACTACTCACTGCCATTAGATGTGGTTCAAAATAAGCTGGATTGAAATACAGCTTTCTTCTAGTTGTCCCGACCGGCCGTGCGATTTCTCGGTCGTCAGTAGTCTCCACTATAGACACGTGCTCGTGCGGAAGACGTTCGATGCCCGATTCGTCTCGGTGGCTTATGTCGGAACAGCTTCGAAGCTTTAGCTCCGAATTATGAGAATGTATAAGAGCTGATGTTGTTTGATCCTGGAATCGTAATCGTAACGAATTTATAAGACGTCTTAAATAAGTTATTATACTTATTTTAACTATGGACGAAACTACTTACGTTAAACATGTGGTCATCGCTTCGGACACTGCTGTCTGGAAAATCTTCTGAATCAGATAAGGTGCTGCCAGAATCGCTTGGATAGTTATGTTTAACTTGATGGAATTGCCTGCTCATTCCTATTAAAGGGTTATTTTTGACGAGGCCATCATCTAAATCCAACGAGTTCGGCAGTGATGGCACTCGTTCATTATTGATACGGACTATATCTCTTTCCGTAATGACTGTGCCATCTTTATTCTTTAAGCTCTTTACTCGCCTCGAGCTGCCTTCAGAAGAGACTTTTCGTCTTTTTCGAATATGCAAGTATAGAAACACTGAGGCAACATAAATGAGTCCGAGAAGCAAAGAACTGATACCAATTGCGACGTACTCTGATACTGATAGTCCAGAAGTGGCAGTTGCTTGCGATGTCTGTGCATTTGGAGCAAATTGTACCTCAGTTACATCTAAAACATTTGAACAAAAAATTAAGAAAGAAAAGGGTCATTCCTTTTATTATCTGTATGTTTTCTTGAACTTACTGGAAAGTGGTTTTGGCGGTGTTCCTTGGACTCTAAACGCAACGCACGGAGTGAAGACCCCTCTAAGATCAAGCGGAGAAGCCGGAGTAGCAGCTACATCACGACAAAGAAGTCTCACCACCATCATTCGACCTGACATTCGCGATCGAACGTCGTCCTCTCCGCTCCACTAAAAATAATGAAATAACATTTGCTTAACTATGTTGGGCCTATAACATCAATAAGTCTATTAAAATAATTTTATCTTTATTAGTTACCTGGAGAAATGTTCTCCCCTCATCGCGAAAAAGACTAAATGGCACGTCTGCATCTAGCGTGTTCCGAAGATCTACGAAACCCTTTGGAGTGAGAAACTGTGCTCCGGACACAGCGCATATCGGTGTTTGGACACCTGTGAGAAAAAACACTAATGCAGTCTTGTTTGTCTTCTATAAGCACGTTGCAACAACGTAGTATAGGATAAGGAGTATCAATCCACGGCAAAAATATAAAAAAATGCTATTGTACCTTGAAATGTTATATCTCTGGACGGATGAATGATTTGCCCTTTCAATGGCAGATACACGAATGGGATCCGCTGCACTCCCACTCCAGTACCGAAAGAAGCCAAAGAACATTCTGCAAAGTGAAATAAAAACCATCAAAAATGATTATACCTTCACACAACACGTGTTATTGTCAAATCCGATAAAAGATCGACTCTTCAAGATGCAAAACTGGCAAAATTTTATTAAGCGTCTCATTTGTAACGGAATTAAGACTAATACCTAAACGTACGGAGATAAGCTTATTTAAAAAATGCATCGTATTATTAACGGTATAAATTAAACCATATATTTTATTCCACTGAGGTAGTTGATGCGATTACAGTGCTAATTTATGGAGATTAAAAATATTTTTATTGCCTGTTTTAAAATTGTCTCTGCTGAGACGTTAAGTAAACATTTTGGAATTTACTTAGACGTGTAGCAGTATTCTTGTTCCAATATTATATTATAGGTGTCTTTGATCCCGGCACGTGCCTATTAAAATGTTTTGAATTCATACGTCGGCGTTACTTAGCGTTGGCTTGATACTTGACAATTTGAAAGGCAACAACCCTGTGACGGTTCGATTGGTGCGTCGAATGGACAGGACTCGCTACTGATTAAAGTTACAAACGTTCTTGATGCGGCATTTATATATCCAAATAACGTCAGTTAGACAAAGTGGTGTGGTTAAATAATTCAATAGTCATGACAGAATCAAATTCAAAATTATACTTACCTACCCATATAACCACCTTTATCTAGTGTATAAAACCAATACTCCTATTATATGATCAATTTGCTAGCTGGATGCCTAGTGCTCAACGTGTTCCATGGAGGGCGGGTCGTCAGTTAGCACAGCGGGAGACTTAAATCGTCGATGTAAACGCACGTATTAAAAAAATATATCGGGTTTATCGAAGACTGAATATTCGTGTACCCATTTAACATTAATATAAGCATTCTTATTCACGCTTATAAGAAAACTGTTCATTTATTGGCTCTAGTTTTGAGTAAGTTAAACCAATTTATTAAAGTTCAACTCATCAACTTTTGACCAATCTGTTTTTTAGTATCTCAATGTTTGGTCAACACCTAGATGATTAGAGTATTTCCGAGACGGTAAATAAATGTGTTGCCGAAAAGCAAACACGTCGAGCACTTTCGACTGTGTCTACTTAACAAAAAACACGCATCACGGAAACGTGCGAGAACTAGCGTATCTCGTAAGACAATCATCGGGATGACATCACGAAACTAACGCGATTTCGATATCGACTTTCGTATTTTTTTAGTTTAAGTAGAAAACATGATTATGCGTTTTTATTTCTTTGCATAAACTCGATTCTGTGTATATTCAAATTTGTTAATCATCATCCGCTACTTTTAATCTTGTCAAGATTAAGAGTATAACTGTAGCATTAATATTAGGCCACACTAAGTAATTCGTTGTTAGTACCGGAAGCGCATGTGTATGAATGACTGGACTGTCAATAGGTTGAATTAATTTAATTTCACTATGGAATATGTGATATAGTGCACAGTTGAGGCAATCCTTATCTACTGCTTTTTTTTAACGAAATTTTGCAAACGATAATACACGAACCAAGCAAGATCCGCTAAGTATGTTTTGTTCAGACAATCTACCTTTAAAAAGGCAATAATTACAGTACTTCCAGATTCTTAAAAGCGATCGGCAATCTTCATTTTTCTATGAAACACGACACGAGAGACATAGTCCTGTTGTGCGAGTGCAAGTGTGATAGCATTGGCCAGCTAGGCATTAGCAGCTGGGTGCTGTTTGTAAGTACCTATGCATAATTTTGGAATCATTTTAAACAAAATGCCTTTTGTATGATTGTTGTTAGCTAATTATTACCTGGTAGATCGTCGACGCACAGTTCCCGGTCCTCTCTGAACAGCGGCGCACGCTGCGGACACGCGCACGCGCACCCGCTCTCGACAGCACGCGCGCCGTGCTCCGCGCACTGCGCCGCGCCGCATTGCTCGCCTGCAACATCATAATTAACAAATCGATTCAATCTTTTTAACTTTTGAATACCAAGCAGCAAAGTAATGTGCTTCAGACGCCACAGGGTTGTAGCGTATTAAGTTTCACCGACTTTTGGCGTCAGTATCACGAATTTCCGATGACGTGATTTGCTAGTTTTAGCGCCTAAAAGGTTAAGGTGGTTGTCCGTTGGAACACACTTCTATAATGTGAACTCGGGGATAAACGCCGGTTGGTGTCCCATCACTACTAAATTAAACTTGTCTAAAGGGCCTCTGCGTGTTAGCTTCAGCTCCATGTACGTTTTTCCAAAGGTCCGGGACTCCTGTAGTCCCGTGTTTGGTAAAGACATACTAATAGTAATAATAATCATCCGTATAACGTTAGCTGCTCACCTGTGAGCGTGAACACGTCGCCGGTGTCGCGGCGCGCGAGCTCGCTCACGCCGGCACCCGCCGCGCTCGCCAGCCGCGCCAGCGCCAGCAGCACCAGCGCGCCCCGCATGCTACCCCGCGCCCGCACCCGGCCATTCGACCAATCGCATCGCTCGCACCTCTTCTGCAAACATTAAACAACATTAACACCTCTTTCTCAAACCATTCACAGGATTTAAGTATAACCAAGTGCCAATTTATTCATTCATAAGTTTGCTCTAATTGCTTATCTTAATAAAAGTGAGAAAACTCTACAATTACCGGCTCGAAATTCAAGCAACGCGGCTTTTTTTCTTGTGTCGTGTTTTACCATTGCGTCTGATATTAAACTTATAATGTTACCAACAAATGTTATTAACTGTTATTCTGTCTAATCATCACATTCATTAGGAATCAAAGACCATATTTTGCCTGACATTTGAATAGAATAAAGTGAAAACAGGCGCTGAAGCGGAGTAAAATTATAGAAGGTAAAAAGAAGTCAGTGAAAGCCCGCACATTGCAAAAATTCAACGGCATTGTGTTTGACGGGCGATTTCACTTAGTTCACATGATTTCCTCACTGCAGCCTGACTAGGTGGCGAGCGAGATAGGCTGGCAATTATCTGCTTTATCGCTGCCTAGTTATAGCCTAGGGCCGACTTTATGGTTAGTTTAGTTGACTCTTAACTCGTTACTTGAAATTTAATGTTCGGTTTACGATATCTAGGAATTACTTAGTATCTGTTAGTGTTAAACAGTAATAAAACCATTAGAAGTGACATTCGACAAGAATAAAATAAAAAATATTCACGAGCTCTATCCTCAACAACGTCTCTGAACTGGAATAACAGCTGGTGGCACCGCACAATAGATATGTTACGTATCGAGTGTGAGCACACGACAAAATTGTTGACTTTTTGTAAATCCGTGTTTGCCGGACCACAGATTGGTAGGTATTTACTTAACTGTCTCGTGCAAACACTGCTCTAAAACCAAGAACGGTTTAAATATTATTGAAGTGTCAATTTTGTGCGGCGTCAACTAATGACATCGACCAACTCGGCTGAAACTGGCGCTCCGGTGGGCGGACCTCCTGGTCACCTCGCACGTGCGGTGTTAACTTGATACAAATACACACAATGTGTCACAATGTTGAGGTTTTAATACTCGCGTTGTATTTTCCTAAATCAAACAATTGTATTCCAGAAACAATCGTATGGTATCGTAATATACCTATAGTAAAAACCGAAACAAAACTATTCCAAACAGTACACAGAAAATGTTGATCAGGTAGCTGAAAAAGGGGGAGTTCGCTTTAGGTAAACAAATGTTTTGTTAAAATTAACTTTAATGTCTCAGGAATAATCGTGGCTATAAATCGAAGAGAAGGCTTTAAAAGGCCGGAAAGGCCCACCTGTTCGGTAGACTTAAAATGAGAAACGATCTATTTAGGCCCAAGAACAAAGACGGGTTCGTTTAAACTTTACAGCCTGTCAATGGCGTCGCCAGTAAAGGAGGCGATTTGTGGCGCAGAACGCTCGGTTTTGACCGTTTGAGGGCAAAGAGCGGCTCGTCGAGAACCTTAAGTACCCAAGAGCCGCTAGAGTTCAAAAATTAATAACTAGGAAACTGTTTTTGTAATAGAAAACTATTGTTTCCTGGACACAGGTCTTCAGCTTGTGATATTACGAAAGTCAACCTTAATGAAAAAGCATATCTTCTCGTACAGGCCATTATTCTGATATTTATCTATTATTTCTATTAAGTACATACAATTTTCATGTCAAATCATGGATAGATTGTCATCAATCATAGTTACGCAGATACTTGACATAAGAAATCAAACATAGTTATCAGTATTTCTCATGGCTGAATAGAAAATATCGATCTTAGAAAGCATTATCACGACATTGCGATCGCATCGTATTCAATGTAGCGAATATGAGCAGTCATATATGGCGCACGGCAAATACCAGTCTCCTGCAAGGTGCTATTACCCGCGGACCGCCCCGGAAACCGACGTGCCCTGGTCAGATCCATCTATTGATATCCAACGTAAAGATAATAATTGATGCATAACAACTATTGCAACGAGAACCACATTATCCAATGCAACTGGGAAGAAATCGTATTCGAGAACAGTTTAAACTTTGAAAGTCTTTGTGAAAACAACGCTGATTTTACTGGAAAAAATCATATATATTAGATTTTCAAAATTTATATTTTTTGATATATTTTGGACATTTTAGTACGATAAGGAGGCACTTTTACCACGGTTATATCACATTAAAGCCACATTTTTCGCACCTCAGGACTTAATTCATTTTCAGACTTGCTAAGTGAAGCTTCAACTACCCAAAACGCAAAAAAATATGGTCGTTCCTTGCGTTCTCTGTGGGGCTATTATTATGAAAGCTGACTAGTATTTGACTTATCTCTCGCATTATTGTTAGTTATCTTATAAACACTGATACGGGCAATTAATTGAGCATTCAAAGACAACGGTACGAACGTCTCATCCTGTTGAGCACACCAAATTGGAGTAAAGCAGCTAATGATTTTAGATATTATTTAGGTGACCAAAATATAGTTAGTGTTTAAGGAAATGACTGTGGTTGCTGAGAAGAACCTAGGGCGTCAGTGACACCGGTCCAACTGGTTAATTGCGTATTATTTGTTTGTAAAGTGGAGTTCGTCTTATGAAGATTAATGTATGGTTAGGGTCTGCTGGTTCCAGGGCAATTAGATGACTTTCTAGGGACTGGATACGAGCGCTTTCCGGTGCCTGCCAATAATAGTGTTCGTGACAATTACTCTAACGACACCGTAGTTTGCTCTGACGTTTGTTAAGTTGGCTTTGAAATAGATCTCTATATTAGACACTAGCGACCCGCCCTCGCTTCGCTTCATTTTACTTGAGTTTTCTGTAACATACGTAAGTACATAATACATAGCGTAAAGATTTTTCGTGGTTCCGGAGATTAATCTCTACATACAAACAAACTGACAGAGTTCGCTATTATTATGTTATATTATTATTATATCATTGTACCTAATATAGTAAGATTTAGTAGGTAATATTGTTTAGCAAAATAATAATATCTTTAATGTAGTATATCTTTTCATAGTCATATCTCTATTACTAGTCAAGTAAATTGTATTTCATGAAACAAAAACTAAAACCGATTCTTGCGTATGACCAACTTTTATTAAATATATCGCACATTATTATTAGTCGTATACTTACTTATGTTTTTTAGAATATGTATATCTTGTACCTATATTGCCTTTTAACACCTACACGTGAAGTAAATAAAATAATACATTTAATACAGGCGCACTTTCCTCTCGTATTGGGTATCGACATTTTGTTATTTGGGAAGGAGTCTAAAAATTCCGCGATCATTTGTCTTGTATCTGGCGTTGACTTCCCACGGCCGCAACAAAATGCCTTCCTATCCTCAGCAGCGCCTTGTCAGAATAAGGGATGATCGATGAACTCCATAGACGTATCCGCGCGCCTCGTATCATTATTATAATATTATTAACGGCTACCGTAAACCTAATCTCGTGCTAACTCTGTTCATCAAGATGGCATTAGGCTAACGCGGGTTTAATAAGTTGTCGGGGCTCTTAATGGATGATATAGAGGCAATATTAGCATACTATTAATTTGTCTAAAGAATCCTCGCCCACCCGGGTGATTGCCGGTGACGATGTAATCGTATTTTAATTGAGTACACACTCCGTAATGCACTTAAGAACTTCACAAGTACGTGCCGGTATTATTATAAAACAATCAATTACGCTGGAGTGCATACTACGTCCCTAGAAGCACTTTCTCAGTTCACGAACTCTTAACTCACGACAGGTATGTACTAATTAAATACTTGTCTTGTCTTATTTGTAATCTAATCTCTCAGGAACTATAATGTCAAACAAAACCTTAGCTAATGATCGTTTCAAGAGTTTACTTAATACAGCTAGGTCTGCATTTAGAAATATTTGCAAATATTAGTTCAAACACTTTGCACGGGCTCCCGCACAAATTCCTACCAATGACCGTTCTAGTATCAGACAACGTTGGGTTTTTAAACTCCACAAATAATTGTCTTATAAGCGTTTTATGTTTTTTTTTTATGGCAATGAGAAGGCACGCGAGCTCTCAGGCCACCTGATGTAAAACAGCCGGTGTTCATTTAATTAAGTTCCAGGGAAATCTTGATGGCTGGGTCACGTAGGATAATGGAGTCGTTTATGTGCTTTCGGCTATCATAATACGATCTGAAATCCCAATCGCACGCGTGATTAATATCTTCGAATCAATATTTACCGGATTAATTGTCAAAGATTGTTAGCAAACGGTCCGCCCTGGGCTGGGCACGCGTCAACTAAACCGAAAGATGACAATTTGTTTTTATTAGGCACTCCTTGTCCCATGAAGAACAGACATTTGGTCTAGTAAGCCGCGGAATCTAATATTTATCAAACAGCGGACGTCAAACACGCGGTGTTTGCTCTCCGGAGATTGTCACGCGCCATTACATATGAACGGTCTTGGCGAGTGAACATCTTTTATTTCGGTGAACGACAGCGGAGCGCCTTTGTGCAAGTCTCTGAGGAGCACCTAAGTCAAGCGCCCACGGAATATATGGTGACCACTCGACTCGAGAGCTCTTACCTCAAATATTTTTTGTGCAACGTCTGATCGTACAAATTCGAAAATTTTAAATATAGCTCCCAAAATAACTTGTTATTTGGTTCGTTCGTTAATAGCTATTCGCACCTTGGAACGTGTTAATAAGCGTACGTAATTATGGATAACGGCTAATCATTTTTCGCAGCACGATGTCAATGGGACTTCAATACAGAACTTGTCCAATACGTGTTAATAAAGCCCAGTAATTGGATATGCTGGCTTCATTTTTTGGTTGACAAAATGGAATAAGTATATTTTTTTGCACAAAAGTTTATTAACGCAATATTATATTGTGAAGCGTATCATTAAAAGTTTTGGTGCAATGTTGCGGTTGAGATTGCAAGAATGTAGTTATATTACGACACAACATTAATTACAACTTTTAACCTTCTAAATTCTAACCCTCTTATTCATAAACGAACAATAAACCTATTTTAGTTTAAGCATGCTCTTTGACTTTCAGTCAAATTCAAATGCCACAGCTACTGTGGGTTTATATATGTATACATACTAAGCAGTTGTAAAATGTCGAAAACATCAAACGTCGGGTTAAGGGCTCCATTCAAAACTGTTAAAATGTATGTAATTCTTTTATAATTTTCGCCCAGCAAGAATAGAGTCTAGACATTTAGAAATTAAATATATACTTTTAAACTTAGGTAGGTAGTAAAACGACATAGAGTATAAGTCTACAATTGGGCCTATTACAATGTAGATATAATTAAGAGATATGAACCTCGGTCGTAGTGCAAATGGAATCTTCGTTATTATTTATAGGTACCTACTCGGAAGTATGGTAATGTGTGTTATGTGTCATTAGTGATCCGCAAAAAAGGTCCTCTCGCATTTGAGAGTTATTCAATCAATCCATCATATTACAAACGGAAATTGATTACAAGCCTCGCAAAGTAATTAGAATCAATCATAGAGACGGACTTCTAATTACTAGTAGTTAGTTGCCGATTATTATCGACTGAGCTTTTGTATGTCTTGGTCGCTTCGAAGTTCGGGACCTCATTAACCAATTTTAGAATTTGTATAATTTAGAATACAATAGAAAAACGTTTATTTGATGGTTGTCCGGTACAATGAGAGTTATTAATACATCGGATTGATCAATACAATTTTGTATGATGATGATGTTGCACTTAGGGCGTGTTATTCCTGGTTATTCGTTAGTTTTTGTAGTTTGAAAATAAATGATGATTATCTTAAACAATTTAGTAGATGAACTAATGTTTAGTTAGTGTCAAATACATTATAGCAGGGCTCTATTTAACTCTTGAAATCCATATTGCCTTTGACTTTGTTATGGTATCTTTCGATAGCTGTTATTTGCTTGATAGTATTGACGGCCCAGTTAAAAACAATAAGTAACGTAACACGTCAAAAGCACGTTTTACCATTTTTAATAGAGCCCCAGTCACTTAAATGTCGATGATGAGTTGGTGATGTAATGTTGAATCCAGGATAATCTCAAATCTCAGTCGCGTTCAAATAAGCTTATTTTGTCTATTTACCCGACTGCGGCAAAGCCCAAAAGCAGGCTTACGTGTTTGATCTGTACGTTATGTCCGACTCTTATGTTCCCTCGTTACTATTAAACGGCAAAACCGATTTTAATAAATTATACGTGGTTAGCTTCGTTTTAACCACTAGGCCGTCATAGGCTCTATAAAAAATATTTAAATGTGAAATAGGGGAAATAAAAAATAAATATATCCTATATGTATGTAACAGTATATTGACGACATTGTCCAGACAGCAGTTGGGTTTTTTAAAGCTGAATTTTTGTTAGACTTGTTTATTGTACTGATATGGTATTCAGTTTGTAGGTGTGTTCATACATTTGTGATAAAGTTTGATGCTTTTATGATTGAGTACCTACGAGTAGGTATACTTTATTATTCGAAAATTCAGGTTGAGTGTTTTCATAATGTAGATCGTTTTCATTAAGTTCCAAAGCATATGGGTAGTATGAGTGAGTGCGTTTAGTACCAATGTGACGTATTAAAATAATAATAAAGAAATTGACCTTTTTTTTCTAGTGAAATGACCTCACACTATGGGTCAGCTTCTTCTACTACCAGTGCTTTAAAGAACCCTATTCTTCCAATAAAAGCGATCGTTCAACTTTCTGACGCGCCACAAATTTCCCATTCTTACGTACATGCCACCCGCTTCGCCCGTGCTAACAATCTATTCGAATATCAAATATTTAATTGACTTCTGTCAGATGATAGAGGTATGGATGTTACCGTGTGAACGTCGGTCTCATCGTGACGTATGTTTGAATGAGGGCACGTCGATTGTCAATCGGCTGCTGTTGGGTTGGCGGGCGCAGCGCGGTTCCCATGGCAGCGCCGATAGCATTTCGCGCGTTCACGAGATGTAGCGAGGTGACTTACGATCAGCCGAAATCGTGAATAACAAACACTTTAACTCTTGAGAAAATCAGTTTTGGATTACTATGATTAGTATTAGAATATATAGTGTCATTTAGAAATGGAAATTGAGGCGTATTAATTTTCTTACTCATTGAGTTAAATTCGGAGCTAACTAGATGATAAATTAAATCATGGAACTCCCCAGGAGGTCACCAACATTAACAAGGAAGGTCAGGGTATGTTGCTCTAGTATATTTATAGTTCTGGAGTTGGTACGAACTTGAGAATATGGAATCATAGTCAAGCTTAGTGAAAAATCAGGAGAGCTTAACGGGGTGACACTTGTATTCTCGTTGAGTGACAAAACGAAAGAAAGAAATGGTAATGTTGGCCATGTTTGCCAAATATTGGTCTTACATTTGACATACTCAATGAAAGAGATGCTACTAAAACATTAGACAAATAACGACCAACCGAAGGGTCATTATAACAAACAAGTGAATCTGTAGACACGGTATTTGTCGGAGCTTGCAATTGCAAATCTGCTTGAATAGGTTGCAAAGTTTTAGGTTATTAAATATTACCTACTGCTATCTACTTTAGTCTGACTTCAGTAAACAAACTTTTTACGAATGTTATAAATAGCGCTTTATTTTATAAACGACTGTAAAACAAAGCGACAGCAGGCTCCGAAATCTTTACTGATCAGCAATTGAGGTATCGTAAAAGGTAAAACGGTCTAAATTCGGCTGCAAATTAACGTCGTGTGACATTTATTATATCTTAACGTCGTCTTTGGTCTGATTTTGTTATATATTCTTTTATTGGTGTTAATTTTTTATCGCTTTTCGGATTATTTGTCGCGTGACAGAATTTTGTCTCCCACTTTGATAAGACCGGTAAGTGTATCCTTAAACCGGTAAGTACCCATAGCCTCAAGCATTACCCTCCTTCCTCGCTCGGGTAAAAACAGAGTAAACTTTACGGCGGCCGTACAAACATTTTTAAACCGTACACCAGTGATTCCAGGGTTATTGACAGTTCTGCAGTTTATGCTGTACTTAAGTCATTTTATTCGGATTAATAGTAGAATGCGTATTAAGGAAAACTGAAGAGAAAACCATTTAATTTATGAAGGTATGTTTAATGTCTTAATTTGCTGGGGTCCTTATTAGGTCGTCATCGGTGAAACCCATCAATTCATGATCAAGAACGCGGCGACTTATATCGTTTTGAAATAAATGATAATTGGTGAGTAAACCCAAATAGCTAATCTGGTTTGTTTACTGTTTCCTCTTAATGTTACATTCGTTTTATATTTTAAAGTGGCTGAATTAACGCATAAAAGTGAGGTTATTACTAGTTAGTGTAAATTAATCTTGTATTTGTTTAACAAAGGATCAGTTTATCGGTATTCTGGTAGGTAAAAACGCGCTATTGAACTCGTCGGACGGATTATTAAACAATCTCAATTAGATAGCTTTACCCGTCGAGTGAGTCTGCTCGTATGACTTCGCTCACTCGATATATATGGTAGAAAGAAGGTTTTAAAAGAATAACACCCCTGTTTGCACATGTCACATATTTAAGTACTTTAAAGTATTCATTGATTGATTGAAACTGCTACACGGGTGCTACTACTGTCAAATTTCATACATATTGTAAGTTTTGAATCGTTTACGTTACCACACTGGATCTTGTCCAGCTTTGCTGTTCTTACCTATTATTCGTCAAAAAACAAAATTGGATTTAGATTTCTTGCTTCTAAAAAAAATTTGATGTATGAAATTTACGATGTAATCATAACATATGACCTCCATGCTGATACTACATTTCTCGGTGTTGATTTCGACCGCGTCTATAGACATACATGTTACGATTTCTCAGTAAACTTCGATACTGGTTTTTTGCCTGCTCTGACCGTAAAGCTGGTGTGAGTTTTGTCAAAACTGTTGGACAATGACCATCGTTAGCTGCGCCGGCGCAGTAACGAGCCTGGCCCGCTGACCCGAGGGTTTTAGTATTTTTTGTGGACGCTATAAACTTTATCCCGGAACTGGTGAGACTAGCATAACACGGTTCACATTTTTGCTAGCACTAGTGTAGCTAAAACTCATTTATTATTTACCTACTCTGATTTTGCAAAGATAAATCTTGTTTATTGAAAGACGCGCTTTAAGTCGAATCGGTTGCAAAGAGTTGTCCGCGTAAATGTCGTTCGTTTCAAGATTATTGTGGTTTATTGGATTATATTAAACCATATTGTTACGCTCGATATAATGTTAGTAGTTGTGAGTATTGTGTAGTCGGGAAATTTGATTTGTGTGCATTCTTGTCATGTCTACATCAATATACGTTTTGAACTAACGAAGATGATGCGAGAATGACGCTGCGTAGCCTTGAGTTACCATTTTTTTTAAATATATTATGCAAAAAAGACGTAGAACGATTTATTTCTGTTTCCTTCGAAAATGACCCCTTTTTTGAAGTTGTTAAAAATATAAAATTTAGTAACTTCAAAATGGCGACATATGTACATATTCCTTTCGCCTATGTCGCACGATAACTCGAAGTTATAGGATGTTCGATTAACTGCATCCCTTAAGCATGAAGCTTAAGCTTCTTTGTTTACGTACGCTCAATCTTCTTGACAGTTCCATGTAATGTCACATCTGCAAATATTGTGCGCAAAAAGCGGCAATTTCTTTCTGGTTCTATAAGCCAAACCAGTAGCGGGCCCTGAGCAGCCTTAGATTTTTATCTAAAACAATAAAACTCGACGGAGCGGCGAGATTGACATATTTTATTGTTCGCATACAAACTTGTGCGGACGAAGATTTAATCTAGGCAATCGCCTGCCATGTTTGGGAATTGGTTGAGCCTAGATGTATTGGATACATATGGGAACATGAATTGTCGAGCTTATTGGCTCTACATCTTTGGCGAGTATGTTAGTTCACAGCAAAGATGTGCTCTTAAAATATTTTCATTTATTTTTCTTATGTGATAATACTCTTATTTAGTAAAATTCAACTGTCAAAAGGGTCAAAAAATGAAGTGCATGATGGCCTTAAGTGTAACGAAAAAAAATATGTTTTTACTTAAGACGCCATGTTGCGTAATTCATGTAAAAAAAGACCTTGCGCGTTTATAATTGCTAATGAATGTTTACAGCCTTTAATGCAAGAACCATTCATCATATAACCATTCAAAACCAATTTATCTTGCACCGTCTAGCAACAGCATAGTCTTAACGACCAGTGGACGGTACCCTAAACCCCAATGAAATCATCATGGCATCTACAGGAAGTCCCAGATCTTGACGTAAATAAGAAAATTTGTACAGCACTCTTACAGTAATAGAGTGACACTTATTACGAACACCACCTGGATACGTGTCACATAAGGGATGCGGTCGTTGAGTGTAGTGAAAGCCAATCACTTCAATGATTCAGTACAAAATAGTTGCACTCATGTTTTGATGCTCGTATTAGATTGCGGTTGATATCGATTTGTACATGTTACACACACGTACGCAAACGCACAGCTCAAGTGACTTTAGCTATACTTGTCGTTGTAATTGATAACGGGTGCGCTTGCGACGCCTGTGCCATGTTATTTCACTTGAGTTTGAGGATGAACCAGTATACTTTGAACCCCACTAGGCCCAGAAAAATTAATTGACATTTTTATTTTTTGTGTCGAAGTTTTGTCAATATAATATACTATTGGAACTTTTGTAAAAGGTGTTCTGGAAAAATCATGCTTATAAAGGTTCGTCTCAAAAGCATACGTTTTTTTTTAAATATTATTTACTGAGAGAAAAGAAAAACAATGTTATCAGTGATTGCTACGGCCACTTTGGAATAGTCGTTGGAAAGATGTCCAGATATGGTCTAGACATGACCATGTGACGATCAAGCTAGAGAGCTTGGCTCGATAGCCATTAGCAATTTTGTTTATTTTACAGTACCTAAATAACGAACGAAAAAAATTTGTATGCTTTTAAAACAAACCTATAAGTACCAATGTTTCTTTTCAGAACACCTTTTATAAGCTCCTATTGTCAATTGGTAAGTCCCACAGAGCTACAAAGTTTTTACTATCTGTGATCCTAAGTCTTGGGATCGATATATATTGGTCCTATGTCAAATTTGCCGGCGAGTTTGTCGATCGATACGTTAAAGAGTAACCGCTGCCGAGTCGTAATTTGGTTTAGATTGCGCACGCACCGCGACGTGACGCGCGCGCAGATGTCCGCTCTAGTATTGATAATGCTTAATCATAGATAGATCTGAAATCTGTTATATTATTGAAATTGTAGCAACTTCCGGGTAAGCATGCTCCCTCATCAACTCTGTTACGACTATGATTAAGCGCAAGATCACACAAAAGAGAAGAAAGTACCTAACTTTATAAGGGGTAATGAATAGAGGTTAGGGCATTCTCTTTCAGCAGAATATATTAATTTCTAATATAAATGTATTGTGATAAATCAAGTACCACAATTTTAAAAGCCAATAAGGGTGACCATGTTAAGTCTAGAGATATTTTTTTCAGATAAGCGCAAAGATTTGTGTAGGCTATTTTCGCAGAGTTACGTGTACCCACACAGGTTAGTTTGGTAAAGTTACATGTACAAATACTAAAAATTTGGAAAATATCCTTTAGGATATTTAGAAATAAAAGCGCATGTAACGAATTTAAAAGGAAAACTATCGTGACTTGATTGGTTCTTGAGATACAGGCGACTAAAGTGTTGTTTATACCAATTAAAAATCATCTAAGACCACACCAAATAACTACTTATCAATAGAAAATTCGTTTACACCTAGTTGTTTCTCGGATCGAATGTACAGTAAGCTTCATAAGTGCATGGACAGATTGCAAACAAATTCCTATGAGGCAAAACATTACGCCATCTATCTGGTCATACTGTAAGCTGAGTTATCTATGATTTACACTAGTTCAGTAATATTCTACTAGATGGCGTTGAATTACCTTAAATATGAAAAACTTAATTTCCGCTTACCGCAGATTAAGTAAGCACGACACGTTCCTATACTTTATTATTATTTAGTGACAGCCAATGTTCCGAATGTTCCGATTGTTTCGAATCTCCAATCCAATCTTATTACAAATTTCAAATACAAAAACATTCATCACAGATGTAATTGTATCGATTGGGTTCGAACCCGCGAACACGGGGACTGCGAGTGATCCCTTATGCCACTCGACCGTCGAACGTTTAATTATATCTTCGAAATTAAGTATATCTTTGTTTACTTATACGGCTTATTTCCCAACAAATATATTTATATTAACACTTAGGGTAGTCTGAAGATTAATAAATACCTGTTAGGATTTCACAAAGACTCCTGCTCGTTCTTTCGTTCGCTGCTTCTTTGTTTCCTCTTTGGTAAATATTCACTGTTGTTCGATCATTCGATTATAATGAGTTCTCGTTGTAATATTGACATGGTCAAGAGAGCACAAATAATTGCTTTCTACAATGAAGGCAAAAATGTGTCGGATATTGCTCGAGATACCGGTGTAAACGTAAGTAACTAGTTTTTTTTGTATTGTCATGTTTATTTCTCAAAAGATTTACAAAATCACTTCCTTAGAAAACAATATTGTTATCTTTAGGAGTAGAGGCCAGTTACACTAAACTTTGTTCATTCTTTGGTTATCGATAGGATTATTGTTCAGGATAAAATCTCCCTAATAAACATTTGGTCTTAGAAATAAAAAAGATCGTAAAATTTAACATTAATTATAGCGAGTGATTTTTTAACTGGTTCGATTCCCGGGTGAGACAAGAATAATTTTGAAAAATATTTTTTTTCCTCTTTTTATATTTATACACCCAGCAGAAGCCATAATGATGTGTTTAATAATATGTCTTGTATAATAAAAATGACTAATTTCTAATAAATTACTTACTATTATGTATTCAAATGTTTGATTTTTGCTACAGCGGAAAACGGTTGTTTTATGGGTACGAAGATACCAAGAGGAGGGAACTTTACTCCAACGTCAAAGATCGGGTCGACCACGTCTCATAGACACACCGCAGCGTCAAGCCATGGAACGCGAGTATGAGGAAAATGGTTTCATACCGACGAACCATTACGCCGGCTTATTCGGTACGAGTGCGGGCACTGTTCGTCGTGCTCTTCATGGCGAGGGTTTGCATTATCGGAGGCATGCCGTCAAACCTTTACTTACGGAGAATCATAAAAGAGCACGGTTGGAGTTCGCTACACAGTACTTGAATTTCGACTGGAATGGTGCAATCTTTACCGATGAAAAAACTTTTAAATCAAGCCAACATGGTCGTTTAAGTTTGTGGCGTCGGAATAATACGCGATACGATAGCGGACACGTAGTGCCCAATATGGAATCTGGTCGTATAACAGTGAACATGTGGGGGTGGATGAGTTCAGCCGATCCAGGTGAGCTAGTCAGGATACCTAGTCGAGCGAATAGCGCAAACTATGTGGAAGTGCTGGAACAGACCATGTTGCCTACAGTACGAACCGTATATCCGGAAGAAGAAACGCCGCTGATTACATTCGTGCAGGATAACTGTCCGGTGCATCGTTCGCGTATCGTGCGGGAGTGGTTTGGCCAGCACAACAACATCAGCGTTATTCCTTGGCCTAGCAGATCGCCGGATTTGAATCCCATAGAAAATTTATGGGGGATTATTGTCCAACGCTGGGAAAACCAGAATGAGCGAACTCCAGAAGCGTTGGAGGCTCACTGTTTAAAAATATGGGACAGTATCCGGGGTTCAAATCTGTGCAAGAATCTCGTCGACTCAATGCGCTTCCGCTTGCAAGCTGTCATCGACCAGAACGGAGGTTATACTAGTTACTAAATTGAGTTTGAGGTTTAAATAATTATGTAATTTTTGATAAAACGCAATATGTGTAATAGAATTGAATGTTAGTGAATATGTTTACGTTATTTTAGTTTAAGCGCGCTGCACAGCATGTTTGTATGCCGAGAAGCATAAAGGGACATAATTTCATAACTGTATTAAAGATCTATATGTATAAACCTATGCTGGACAAACAAATAAATGATTTATGATTTGAAAATGGAGACCGGGTTACACCTAATTTAACTCAATATTTAAAACAAAACCTAAACCCATTTTTTTTCTATATCTTTGTGATTATTAATTTTTACCTTATTTTATATACTTAAGGTCAAACCAAATACACTAGCGTACTCTTAGCTATTCGTACTTTCAATAATTGATAACTAAGGTAAGTGATAAAAACTGCAATGTAAAACATACCAGCACCTAAGCGTATAACCTTTATGGCAACCCGGTCTCCAGTTTCACATTATACTTACCACTATATGTTACTTTGGTAAAGCTTCAATCCACTTTCCGATTTCGGAAACGAATACTTAAGCTATTACCTCAATACGGTTGGTGGTTGTTTTATTGTTAAAAACTTACGGTGTTATTAACAAACATGTCGTTGAACATGTGTTTATCAAATGTCAGTTCATAGAAATCTGTCATTTAAGACGTGTCTGAAGTGTCTAACTTTTTTGTAATAAGTGATAGTTAACACCGTTAATATCGTTAACAGAATATTGATTTTGACAATTCGTCTTAACTTTTTTTTCCTTCTTGCATATTGTTGTCAATTAAAAATGTATTAAATGTAAAGTAAGTGAACCACAATTATTTCTATAACCACCAACCATTATTCAATGCGATTACTGGTTTATTGTAAAATAAATAAATATATGTTTATCTTGAAAATCAAGTTTCATCATTTCTGGTTAAAAATAATTATTTTTTAAATAAATAAATCGTTAAATCAAACTAGAATCAATAATTTTATCCCGTAATATTAAATTGTAATAAAAAATACTTTCTTGCCCCAGTCATATTTGAACTCCCGTCCCGTGGAATCATATCGCGATTCAGGCGAGGCGCCGACCTGTTAAGCCAGCAACTCATTCAGACGAACGGTCGAATTATCGATTCAGATAGTAAGAAGTAAATAATTACATTGCTACACCTTTAAACAATAACTAAACTAGGGTCGTTAACAGCGCCATCTAGTTCAATTTTTGAGAACGTGATCTCAACGGCGCACACGATTATCGTCGTTAAGGTGTCCATGCACTTATGGAGCTGACCGTACCTGTTTCATGATTAAATTTGTAAACTCAACGTCAAATTAAACTGTGCTCGCTCCGCTGTTAATCATTTAAATCGGCATCAGATAATCATTAAATTTGTTTCAAATCATGCCTGGTAATGACGAGCTTGCGTCTTATTAGCGACCATTTTTGTAAACGCTTGATCAGTAATTCGGTAGTTGATAACTATGTTTCAGTCATTAAAAACTGACTAAACATTTACATTTCAAAACACTAATTGTAAAAAAATACATCAACTATTCATAGCAATTATGGTACGAGTAGGTATTAACTAGGTGCAATTTTACAATAAAAAATGAATGTAGAAAAAACTCGCATCATTAGTTGGATCAAGATACATACCTTCTTAAGCACTAGTCCGTTTTGACCAGCTTATTAGTGTTTAAGTTTTAAATTGGCCCTGGAGTTACATTTATATTCACCGCGATACAAGAGTCCTTTCTGGCCCTTACACGTCAACAAAGGGCCGGTTAGTAAACAAACGTACGTACAAGCTATAAGCGTCTGTTCCATTGGCTCGAACAGCGCGAACAAACGAGCTGCTGCACCAAACTTATGGTAACCATTTGTGGTTAATTGGCCAAACGTCTACTGAATTTAAATGGAAAATAGTTGAAATTGTGTTGTGTTTTGTTCACTATACCTGTTGTCTACCTTAGGTATTTTTATTTACTCAAAATCACTCCAAATGTCTGTGATAATGAGTATTTATCGTCTTCTCGTGGCTACAATCTATCACTTTGCCAAATTTCGTATCGTGATAATGTAATCAAATAAATACGAGTAAATGACCAAACAGTCACTTTTGCATTACTAATTTACAAGCGGCCCCCCAGCAGCGGGTTCGCCGCCCCACTGCAAATTTCCGACTTTCCCAGTGAATTTTGTTTTTCTGCGCTATTTTCTTATTTTTTTCAATGTAAAACATTTTGAAAAAATATCAATAAAATCGGTAAAGCCGTTCTCAAGTTTATAGCGTGACCAGAAGAAATAGGGGTTCATTTTTATATAGATAAAATAACGAAAACACGTGTAATTCAATAAAACTACATGTGTGTACCGATATTTGATTGACATAGAAATACAACAAGATATCGCACATCTTGAAACAAAGCTCTTTACAAGAATAAACGCCTTACCACGAACGGTATTCTAACGTAAATCTGACTCCTAATTAATGAAAACACTTGATCGCGTGAGATTATATAGTTTACACTATTTGGACTCCTCAATAGCAAATCACTTCCCACCTGTCTCACTCGACACGTCCAAGATAGCTCTACCACAATCTACTAACAGTAACAAATAGTTATTTTTAGACAATTTAATTAATCTACCCACATACTTTAACCGCTTAAAAAACAACCTTTTTGTATTATAAATTTTAGATTAGATTCTAATACATTTAGATTTTTAAATTATATTTGAATTGACCTTCGGTATTGAAACCACAAATAGATAGATTTAGAATGACATGTCGTTGTGAATAGAATTTCTATAGTTAGCTTCGTAGGTCAAGTCTGGGTCAGTATAAATTCCATTTTGAAATTGGCATATAATAATATATATGTAGACTTTTCATACTAGTGGCTAGGGTTGGCAACACGTTTGCAATAATGAATTTGTAATGTTTATGTGCCTACTTAACAACAGGGCCGCTATGTCTTTTTAGCTCCTGCAGTACATCTGGCCAGTGGTTCTTTATGGATGTGAGTCGTGGACCATAAGTGAAGACCTGCGTAGGAATCTTGAGGCGTTCGAAATGTGGTGCTATCGTCGGATGCTCCGCATCAGTTGGACGGACAAAATTACTAACGTGGAGGTCCTTAAACGTATGGCGACGAAGTTAGAGCTGGTACGCTCGGTCAAGCAGCGTAAGGTTGCATATTTGGGTCATGTAATGCGACAGGACAGATACCATCTATTGCGCACCATGATAATGGGAAAGCGGAAAGTGGGATGAACGAAAATGTCATGGCTTCGTAATATCAGGGAGTGCCGGTCATTAAGACCGTAGAACAACTGGTCAGGCTAGCTCTGGACAAGGAAAGTTTTAAAAAACGGATTGCCGACCTTTTGTAAGGGAGAGGCACCTAAAGAAGAAGAAGAGCCCTTTTTTACTGTCTAGCTAGAGCTATCATAACGTTAACAATACGATAACAATGGGGGTAGATGAGACCCCGCAGTCTTATTGCCTAACGCACTCGCAATCCCAATCGTTTTCATTTTGACAGTCCGAAGGCGAGACTGCATACAAAATGAAAACCATTGTTCCACTTTGAAGTCGATTGTGATTGGGCCTTATCAGCAGATGCCTTGTGTGAGAAATTATTTCTCCATAATTATTGGTGTTAGGGGCATTGTTATAACTTATAAACCAATTGCAAATACATATACCTATAATGAGCGTCTCTAAACTGGGAAAGAAATAGAGCTAAAGCCGACTTTAATCTTACAACTTACAAAACTGATGGTGAGATGATGAAAATAATTTTAACAAGGAAAAGCAAAAAGATAAAAAAAAAACAAAATGAGCCGGGTTAGCACTAATAGCACTTGATGTGATTGCGGACGGGCCGCGTCTTCACAGCACGTTTCAATAGGCCCCTTTTGAGTATGTTTCTAATTATATTCTGTAATTATAATAACCCACCCACCCCGTATTACTTATAACGGAAGCTATTTTTTACTTTAATATTTAATAATCCGAGACGTTTCATAGTATTAGTATAAAGATATGTAATTGCATATTCTATCACTACTTTATATTTGTCAAAAGGACGAACGGTCCGTAAACCTGAATCATCACAATACGGGACTCATTATTTTTTTATTATTGGACAATAGGACATTGTATTATAGTACTTCCTATCAAAAGACTAACACATTGGTTAAAAACCACAATTGCACATGAATTGATTAGTTACAAGACTATTAATTGTATCTTGAAGTAGCAAAAACAGTATCAAACTAAGTATGTTTCTAACGGTATTGGATCGGGTTAATGTCTAGTATTGAACGCACAATAGTGCATTCATTATCAGTTGCGAGTCAGTACACGCGATTTTTTGCCTCCAGCCACCTCCAGTAAAAAGACAACATCGTGCTGTCTCCCGACAATCGCTGCAGCGCGCTGCTCCGTTGCTCTGGCTACAATTTCGTTGTCAACTTTTTACTCTCCTTCACAATTTCCTATTTTTTATGCAATTGGCACAAGAGGCTACTTTTAAGACAAATATATGGAGCAGTTACGGCTTTCGTGCGCGTACACAGTAGTTTTTGCAGTGCTTGGTAATGATAGCGAAGAATGTACTAGCTTAAAACTCTAGAATTTGTACAGTAGCTTTTAGGTTACTTAAGCTGCTTCATTTATAACAGTTTTACAGTCTGCTTTTCCTTTAACTCATCTACATTTATTGAGGTTCTTATTGTTTATTACGCCATGTGGTCGTCGTTAAACGCAAAACCCATTAACAACTATTAGAAGAACAGTGTAAGCCGCACACTCCTCATTCAAAACAAAACCTGTCGGTCATGTTAGTTTGATCTGTAGTTTAACTTTCATTCATGCTCCAAGCGGCTTAACTCGCGTGTCTTTATTAGTCTTAGTCCAGTCGGTTTCCACAGGGACCCGATATGGAAACGAGTAAGCGCTCTATGGTGTCCCACAGAAAGCTGTTTAGAGTAAATACTGTTAAACATCTCATTAATACATTTGTACATCTATATTAAATGTTTCTATTCAAAAAGTTTTAGGCCGCAACTTTTAAAAAGAGAGTGTCTAACCCAATGTCCTGAATGTGTCACTTAATTAAGCTGTGTGAGAAAAATAATACTATATATAAATATATTCTCCTTATCTTCAGATACTCTACCGATACAAATATCATTAGTCACGGGTTCACGCGTGTCATCCGCCGCCTCGAACCCGCAAACAGTTTTATTATTGTCAAACATTATTAAGAGAACGGTCTGACAACAGAACAATAAAAATATCACCATCAATAGAACGAGGCTTCGCGCCGCTTTTGGTCGACATCTTAATTAAGTAGGTAAAACTTGAATTCCGATACAATGGTCACTCGGCATTTGAGCTGCGATTATCGCTGATCTTTTATATCGGAATTATTAAAACATATTTAGGTAATACTTAATGGCCGTCTATTCATTTCTTTGTTACTTATTGTACATCCATAAGTATCTATTTATATACTTACAGTTAAAATACGAAATTAACGAAAAAGTTAAAGATGCAATGATGTATTTGTATTGTTTAAATTAAGGTTATGGTCGCATAAAAACGACTTTTTGACTGACTAGAATAGAACCAGGATGACACTACAGGAAACCGCTATAAAACCAAGGGTTACTGGCATCGAAGTCGTAATAGTGCCGATACTGTTGATTGTACATATAAGTCATTAATAAGAAGCCATTATGAATATTGAGAGGACATCGTACAAACCTTTACGAGGACATTATAAATCTGCTTTAAAATTCAAGCACTTCTATCCTACTCTGGTAATTAATTCTCTGAAATTAGAAACACGCTGTAAACGCCAGCTCGCTCCTGAGAAAGTAATGTTTGAACCGTTGCAATCGCGAAATCACGTATGATCGAGATTTTTTAAAAGAGAAAGCTTAGCGACAATTTATACCATTGCCACAATCAGAGGTAATGCGTGTGACATGTGGCGGTCGAGCGCATACGGCGGTTTTAGTTGCAATTTGCTGCAATTCCGTATCTGTCGCATGGCAGAGCGATGCAGACGTAATTGCGGCTCAAGAACAGGTGAGGGCAATCACAACACGCAAACACTTAGGGCTTTAGCGAATATTGGCTGGTAATTCCATACCTTCTCTAGTATTTCAACCTGTCTCTTAAACGGACGACACACGCGAGGAGCAGTGTTCATGTCTGCCTATTCGGACCGACAACTAAAACAAATTTCGACCTCATTCTCATCGAACGTTGCTAACCTTCCGGACTGCATAATTTCAAGGACTGTGCAAATTTTAATACGTGTCGTATCATATGATATACCAATATCTATGTCTCGCAAACTATGACATTAACAAGGTCAAAATTAGACGCCGTTGATATCTAATTATTTTAAGAGACCTAACTGGTTGACTTCAGATTTTGTTAACACCCTGTATACATATTGCGATAAACATATAGGTAGATGCCTACTTTTTTTTCAATCATCAAAACACACTCAAGCCTAAAAATAACCTTCATGGTTAACTATTATTCAAATAAACATTTTATAGAAGATCACGAGTATATTCGAAAGTAGCCATATTCAAACGAAAACGTGCTAGAATTTATTGCGAACCACTTTATTGAATATCAAATAGAATCATAAATATATCCATTTAATACGTTAAAGCGGCTATTTTGAAGCAGATTTTGCCACTTGCAATTAATACTTATTTATCAAACACCTACTTGATGTCGTCTTCACATCTTTGTAAGTAAAGATTTAAACAATAATAAATGTCTGAGCTGAGACTGAGAGTCCACTTCAAATGAATATTTAATCAAAGATCTAACAAAAACGATAATAATAAAATAACAGCTAACAACTTATGCGTCAAGGAGATGAGTAAAACTATGATTTATCACACCTGTTAATCAAATATCAATTGCTGAGAAGGTATTGTGATGCGGGCGGTGCTTTATGAAAAGGCTTGCCTTCACCTGTTTTTTCTTTATCACAGTCAGCGCCACTCTGTCTGATTTCTATTCAAAATAGACTCTCAAGCGTGTTCCTGGCAATGGTTGTGCTAATAGTATGATAAACTTCTAAAAAATAAGGTTGCTAAAAATCTATGAGCGTCTCGCAGAGATTATTTCGCTTAGATGCACATTTAACAAGCTTCATGCACAATTTTGATTAGCTGCCTACTTAAAAATTGTGACTTGAGATTTGTTTGGCGTGCTAAATATTTGTAAGTAACCGAAATAATAACTTATGCTCTTTCTGAAGTAAATTCCACTTTCCAAAAGTTATAAGTTCAGATTTAAATGAAATTCCATAACGCGGAGCTTCATGAGTCTCATTTGAAATTTTATGTGCGTAGTTAATTACAAGCCTAATAGACTATCAGTACTCAAGAAGGTACCTAATCGTAATATGGTCACTTCCGCATATCAACAAAATGTACTGCGTTAGACATTGTAGACTAAAGCTATTAGTAGACCAATAACACACTGCTAAATAACATTGGTTGAAAACTTGAGAGTCATATTGCAGAAACTAAATGCAAAATGTGTAAAAAAGGTAAAATAAAACGATTTCTAATTCGATTTCGAAGTCGCGGGTCAGTCGCTAGTTAATTATATATTTCTAGGTGTTGCTGTACACGTTTACTAGTGACTGTGTCTCATAGAAATGCGTGTCAAACTTATGAAAGTAATTTAATCTCTAACTAAATCACGCAATGCATTTGCATGCATGCAGTAAACATTAACATTGACATATCTTTCAGTAACCATTACAAAGCTCTTCGGGGATCAGCACAACTTGTCCATGACTCCTTACGTCTTCCACTAACTAGTGCCCGCCGACGCACTGACTGACAAATTGCTGGGCGTATTGGGGCCTAGTCAAGACGCATAACGAGTATTTGGTCGAAAATCAACCAAATTTTTTTTTTTTTTTTTAAATTGACGTAAGCTGATGACAGATCACGTCGACCACTTATGTCCCCTCCATACATTTCGAATCGATAGAAAACACAATCGTTAGCAGCGTTTTATCTTGGCCGATTCCTGCGGACCAATTATGGTTGTGTTTATAGATGTGGATAACCGTGGATACAGCAACTGTCACATTCTGACCAGTGTGCAGGTGCGAGAGTGACGGGTGCTTTATCCATCGCGATAGAGGCTACTACAATATGGGCCAAGTTTGATTGTCTAGTCTACCCATAGATGTGATGTGAAAAACCGCATGCGCGGTGCGCGCGCGCCTGGACGACATCGATCGCGTGCGCAGCGCAGCCTCGAGCGCGGCTAATGGTCACTATTTGTGGTTGGACACACTGCCAGTAATACCTTCGTAACGTAATGGACAATCGTGCGGTAATGGTGCATGTGGCGAAAAAAATGCGATTTGAGACGCTCTATATGTGAGACCAATGAAGTATGATGCTTAGGAATTTTATGTTGTTGATGGCTAAAGAATTTAAATCTAACCAGGCTTCCCGTATGCTAGAGACGGAAAGCTTTATAGCGTGGCGTAGCAAAAAATAATTTTACGTGGCGATAATAGGAACTACCATATTCTACCGCATTTAGCAGCAGTTTTTCAGTTTAAAATCGATCATGTGGCCAATTTTACTTTAAATAGCGCTCTACTTTTTTTAAACTTTATTAACCAAGCAATAATTACGATTTAAAAAAAAATATACCTAAACCATGCCCTAACCAACCCCCAATACATGCAAAAACTTTAAAATAAATGAAACAGTGCAAAAAAAAGCCCTTACCTTCCATCGAGTGACCTTTCGTTACTATTCATTACCGAGAAAAAGCGATTGAATAAAGCGCGACATTGACGTTTTTTTGAAGACTTTTGTAACGTCATCGAGTAGTTAAGATGAAGTAGGTATACATACGTAAAATAATGTGTGGCTATTCAAATCAAATCAAATCAAATCAAATTTATTCACTTGAGACTCTTTTAATTATTAGTACATATTTGCTCGCTGGCGACACCAGCATGCAAATATGTACTAATAATTAAAAGACAAAAACTAGATATCATGCATTGACACTCCAATAAGTAATACATTAATTATTATTAATTATGTTTTAAGGATAAGAATTCTTTAATACAATAAAATCTCTTTTCCGGTAACCATTTACATAGTACATTCGAAAACATGACGTATGATTAAAGTATTCGTGCTCGAGTTACTAATGTTCGAAGATAGGTACTTAATTATTTTATTTCCTAGAAAACAGCCGCATGATGCATTGACGTCTTTCCTCGCGGTTCAGAATCCAAATTGGAATGCAAACACAATCGAATGCTTTCGAGTAGCCTCGTCAATATTGACCCGGGCGAACGAGATTATCGCGTAATTGTTTAGAATGAAATATAATCATGATTAATATGCATAGAATACAAAATGATGAGATTATGGCGTGGGGTTTTCCGATGGTAGTTGAATAATATTGATGTAATGTACGAGTATTTTCTAAAGGTGCGCTAAATTTAAGGTCGATGGATTAGTCAACTTTATAATCTAGCCTCTACCCGTGACTTTATGCGTCCGCGTAGATTTCGGTATCGGTATTCCATCGGGTTTTTTTTCCGGGGAAAAGGTAGCCTATATGTTAGTCTACAGTATAAGCAATCTCCATTAGAAGTTTCATCCAAATCAGTAGCTACCTTTAAAAATCATTTCAAGAATTATTTATTAGCTTCTCAAATATCTGGATCATAAGCAGTTGTACACATACGCACATGCACACGCAGACACACTCAAACGCACACACACACACATACACAAGCACACACATTCAAACTTACACACATACACGCAGATATACAAGATGTATTAAATTTTTTGTTATTGTATGCTTAATTTGATCTCTCTAAAATGATCTCAAAATAGTAGCGATATTATTTTAGGTATTTGATATTATTATTATTTTAAATTTTTAACGCCTTCGATTGCCATATATCTACTCTCCCTGGTCTCACTGAAAACCAGCGCCTGTGTATGTTTTACCAACATTCAGAGGCATAAAGCTGAGCGGAGACCATTTTGGCCATAATAAAAAATAAAATAAAAATAGGTTAAGACATTTTCCTTGTAAACTGTTTTTTATTTATTTGCCGAATAATTTTTTTTTCATTTCATTTTCAAATCCAGTCCAGCAATTTGAACCGGGAAAGGTAAGCCTAACAAACTAACACACATAAACTTTCGCATTTATAATATTAGTGCGATAATAATATAAACACGTGAATTCTTACTAAAATGTTATTTCATCCATCATCCCATGTCTGGTGTGAGCCGTAAAGAGGTATTAACTAAACATGACCTTTTCACAATCAATCAATTGTGTTCATCACAAACCGTGCCAATTATTAATTGCCGAAAAATCATTTAATGTTGCATGTCGACTAATTCTGATCATTCTCAAAATGTAATCTGTTAGCCGAATCCAATTTCAAACTCTTAAAAGTTGGGTCCTATCTGTGCCAAAACCATATCAATAATATAAAAATTCACAAAAAATATAACAAAAGTTTATCAGTTGAAAAGTTCACACCAATGGCCTATAAAACCGTTTAGAAACAGCTACTCACATGTTTGTATTAAACTATGATTTAATTATACAACATGGATGTCTGACTGAATAGTTTTTGTATAAATATTACGTGCCCATATTATTTTATAGGCAGTTTGTTACCTCATAACACTTGAATTGCCAGTCCGATACGATGCAGTTTTTGCTAACGATGAGCGTTATTGATTGAAAACTCGTTTTAGTAACAAAAACATTTTTTTTATATTCCATCTCGATTGGGGATCTAGGTAACTTCCTGAGAGCGGTTTTACTTCCATTCATTTTTTCATACAAGTACCAAAACTAACGTGATAATCGTAGTTTTAAAACATGGTGTCTATTCTAGCTTCTAACTGGCTATATCAACTTTTTCACACATGTCTAATGCTTCAATGTTGCAGCTAGAAAAATATATACCTAATCAAAACTTGTAAACTAGTATTTTAAGGGAAATTGCTCCTATTAAAATATTTTTATATATATTGCCTCCTCTGCTGCTGGCAACAATATTTAACTGCCTGCAGATGCCCTTGCAACACTGTCACTTTACAGTAAAGACGTGTAATTACGCGATCAGTAATATATTTAATGATCGCCTATAATAGTTAATGATTAGATATAACTGTCTAATCTGAAGGCAAGGAACATCGTAAGTAGTTTGTGTAGGTATACATGCTTGCTTGTTGCGTATGTAGTGTTTATATACATACTTACATGACCATCACTTGACAGCTAAGAAACGACAATTTAAGCACATTGAGGGTGTGCTTATACTAGCAGTATGGGATTTGATTGCAAGTGCACTTACGTCATCGAGTACCTACCACATGGGGACAATAAACCATTCCAAAATTACGTAAAAAAATAACAGAGTCTGCCTTAGTTCCGTTGGCCGGGTAGACAAGTATAGCCATCCGGGATTATTCTTTTTGGTCAAGACCTTTTTCAACCCTATTATTTACGTCATGCATGTAGTACCAGAATAGGACGAACGCCATGTTATGGCTTAGACATCCCAGGTCTTAAATACAAAAGTCTGTTACGACGCAATTGGCCGAAACTGCCTGGCAGACTAGATTATACGTACGGAGGGAAATTGAATTAATTAACCGTGATGTTTGAGATGGATTTACCCAAGAAATTCTTCAGCTTTTTTACTTAAACTGGACATGTAGATAACAGATTAAAAGCTATACTAAAAAATATACAATCAGGTCCCGTCATTAGGTACTGTTAAAAAGTTACAAGCTGCCTCAGCTCATTTTGAACATGGGGAACGTTTAAAAAATAAAATATACATTTTTATCGTAAACACATTGTACGGTAATTTTAGGGGTATTATGTATGATCCACTTTTTATGCGTTGATATTCCAAACATCTGGATACTCCATTTTGATCATTTTGGTATCAGAGAAAAACTAGCCATCTGCACTCAATCTCGCATCAGACAATATTCTACGTAGTGTTAAATAAAAAATATTTTTTATTGTATTTTAACATTCGTGTATGAACCAAGAAAAATGTCTATTAATAGCTTACGCGTACCTTAGTACCACTGTGCCCCAGTGATGTATCGTCTGCAAGTAAATAAATTAGCGTGACATGAAGTCGCTGACTCACTGCGTAATGTACTAGTGGTCAAGTGTCGGCCATCTTAACGTTTGATAACGGGGAAACTGTCACACTGACATTGACAGTTACTATTTACAGGCGATATCTTGTGCTTACGGGTTATAAAATAACCGTTTAAGACATAAAATTTCGATACGTTCATCTTCCTCATACAAAGTCTTAGATCTGCCATTAGTTTCCTTTGAGAACTTTGTAATGAGCGACGCGTTTCTAGTAAAGCGTAGGTACTTGATGATTTGGCGTACAGTACTGGCGAACCCTTGTAGATTCGCCATGTCCGTCTGTCCTTCTGTCCGCGGTCTAAGGCTGAAACTCTTGGTGCGGTCGGCCAAGCAAGTGGTCTGCCAGTTAGTTTCCGTCACATCTAACTATCACTAAGATTGACACTTGTCACTGTCATAATATTATTGCAAGGGAAAATCGAACTTATTGTATCATGACGTGCAAATGGACTTCGACCGTAGGGTGGTAGACCACATTTTCGGCCGATGGTACTGCAAAGCTGTAATTTGGGATAGTTACGTTAAAAACCCTTTATTAGGGTAAAATTCAAGATTCAAAATTCGAAATTCAAAAGGGTACCTACTTACCCTCTGTACGTCGCAAACATGTAAAGCAAAACTATCACGACTAAGCAGAGTTGATTGGATCTTGAGATATAGAAGATTAAAGAGTTTATATACATACTAAAAATCGTCTAATACCACCAAATAACTTTGAATAGAAAATTCTATTAAATACTTGTTATTTTTCGAGATAGTTTTTTATGTTTGTTGGGACGGCGGCGTCGGAACCCTACACTGAGCATGGTCCGCCATGCTCTTGGCCGATTTTTATTTTATAAATCGTTTCTGATGAAATAACCAAACAGTATTTTTTACGTTTGACAAACGTTTCTTAGTGTCACCTCTGTTAGCTGATGTCATACTCATATTTTGGGCTTGAGTGTTTATGCAAAAAGTTTTATCTTAGTAAGTATATAACTTTATATATTAGGTACTTTGATTATTCCGCAGCAGTATGCTGTTAATAGCTGGACTATGCAATAAATTAAACTCATTTGTTTGTTGAGACAGATAAAGATTTCAAAGCAACATTACAAGAAACGGTAGTCTACAATTACATACAAATATGCTCGGACAGCCACCGTATCAACGGGTTGTTATTACTTATTACTATACACCCTCAGGCGTAATACAATTGCGTTGCTATGGCAACAGGAACCTGCGCGCGAGATGAATAAGTAAAGGACCTAAATGCACGCTGCGGACTATCAATTACATGCGCCATTATGTTGTAAACTGTACAAGTTGATTCTGAATCAAATGCTGATATTTGATATAAGGTTTGTTCAAATCATACCTAACTTACTTACGGTAATATTAACGTTATTTTATAGAGTACTCTTGTTGCTTAGTTACACCGGAAATTATTTATATTGTTTTGGTAAAATAAAACATCCCTAAGTTTCACAATCGACGAGTAAATTTATCTGTCATTTAAAGTTGGCTTTCTCCTTGTCTATTTTTAAGTCTGAGAAAGAGGATATTGCTAAATTTATTTGTCAAATATGCTCTACTCGTCGATTGTGAAACAGACGGTAATTGTTTCAGCATAGTATTTGCAAGCACCCTATAAATTGGAGATCACTCCAAAGGTCCTAGATCAGATGCAGTCGACGTTCGTTATCGTTATCCAAAATTTAAAGGCACGTCTCATTCAACAATAGTAAACGGTTCTGAATTAATTTAGAAATATAAATAATAATTATTATAAATCATTTATTGCAACATTTATAGATGTCCCTTTAAACTGTTTGAACGGCGTCAGGGTCCAGGATGTTGAGAAGTAGAAACGTGTAAACGCATTAAATGTATTTTATTGTTGCGTTAGGAGTTTTGTTATAAAACATTTTGAAATTGGTTTAGAAATGGTCGAATTGGACGGTTTTATTTTCAATTCGTAATTGATTTTTAATGTATATACTACTTAAGTTAGGTAAGGTTAGATTGGCTGTAGACTTATTATTTTTAAACTGGTTTAGGGTTTTTTTTTTCAAAGTTTGCATTTTTTTCCTTCTAAAAGCAATGGGACATAAAACTATCAGGGGCTCTATTCTCCTCGATAAAATCGAATTGTTTTAAATATGTTATCGTATTTTAACTGAGCTGCCATTTCTGTCAAATAAGAAGCTATCAAAACGCTGGCAATACGATGACATATCAAAAGTATTTAGGTTTTACCGAGTAGAATAGAGGTTTAGAGATAATATTTATGGTTTATGCCACGTTGAATATAGTCCTTGGTTAGCATGTCAAGACACGGTCGAAAAGCATTATTATTGCCCTAGTGCGTTACGGTGCCAACTAGTTCCAATTTTCCGCCTAGCCTAACAGGTAGGGTTCGTCCATGTGCCTTGACAAAGTAATCCTGACCGGTCGCAGTGTGCACCGGTGCATGGAAAATGTATGTGTCCGACCGCGGCCAAGCATCTCGGGGTGACCAGATAATAAGACACCAATCGGCGGGCGTTCCTGCAGCCTACAGGGGGCTAGGTAGACCGGTTCGATCGAACTAAGTGTACGAACTAGACCTTAGGACGTTGCTGCGTAGGAAAATGACACCACTCGCGATAAGTATAACAATGTTTATTAGCTATGCGATGTAAGTGATTCATATGTTCGCATAACGGTCGTTTCTGAGTGAAACTAGGTAAGTGCAAAAGAGGTATATTTTGAGGAATTACCCCGCCCTGTTTTATTTTTGTATCTCCTTACTTCACCATGTATTCAGCAAACGTGGTGATCACCCAGTTAAACGAGATGTGCCATTGCATTTTTTATACGATGCGGTTTACTCTTCCACCCGTAAAATTACCTCCTTGGTAGGTATTTCCGAGAATGCAATGCGGTATTCGGTCGTCACTTTGAATATGCTCTATTTTCGCATCACCATATTTTTTATCACCAGCGCTATCGTGATTATTTATATGATCAAGTGATGAATCACTTTCTTTTTTAAGAATGTGGTTTTGGCATAATTTTAATTGTATTATGTAAAGTTGCCTTCAAATGTAACAGATTCGACAAGGTAGTCATCATATCAGTACTCATTCATATCAGTCTTGTGCCTAGATAATTTTGGAGCACCCTGTTCCCTCCGATATATTTTATTACATTTTTGTGCCTCGCTTAAAAGCTCATTAATTCCGAATCAATTGTACTCGATCTCGCAGAGGTGAACACAATAAATACGGCTTTTTTGAGTATGTGAGTTGCGTAACCAACCTTTCTCTTGGGATGATTATCTTTGGCCTCGTAAAAATATCCTTTATTGGGTCTTTCAAAGTTTTCTCCTCGCTATTAACACGTTCAGTGCTAAAAATACTGATATTGAGTTAAATTTTGAACAGAAATTAGGAAGCCTTATGGCTCTGAATCAGTTGGCCACCACTTTCAAACTTGCTAATATAAGTCAGGATAAGGGAAAGTCGATGTTATAAATATTAAAATTTTATAGTGTTTAATCACATCACAAAGTAAGTGGCCAGAATATATGGTAACTTATACTTTGTAATGATTTTATATCGTATCATACATTCCAATCGAGCCTGATTTCAGATATAAGTAAACAAATTGATAATGCTAATGTGAAAATTACACCTGGGGGCCTAATACGGCTGCGTTTATCGCGTTACAAAATTTAAGTATAAGAAATAAAATATCCGTCAGTTGCTGACACGTATAAACACGAGTGACGGATGCTTTATCAACATTTTGTCACGCGATAAACGCAACGATACTAAGTCCGCAGGCGTCTTTAATAATAATGATAAAATCTACTTAAGTGCAGGGGGTTACCATGACATACTAGCAGTTCAGTTTAGGTTAAGGGAAAGGGACAGAGCTTTAGCAGTTATACAGCTCTGTCCCTTTCTCTCAATCTAAACTGAACGGCTAGTATGTCATCGTAAGCCCCTGTTCACAATATCAACAATATGTATCGACTTGACTCTCGCGAGATAGTTTATAATTATAAACTATGTGATGTATACATAATTAGGATATGCATCATGTCATGAACCAAAAAATATTTAGCCTTAACGGTATTGCTGATTTCATTAAACATGTTGAGAACTTGTAAATCAATATTGTAAGTTCCGCATTTTCAATTCGAGACCTACTCTTTCTTAGGTTTTTTTGCTTTTAACATCCTGTCCGCATTAAACCAAAAGGTATAGTTACCTAATTTTTTTACTTGCAAATGGATAAATAAAACCCGTTACTAAACATTAATAAAATTAGAATTACAATAATGTTATTATTAAATTTAACATTTGGAGTGGCTCTTCAGTTCATGGACTCGATACCGTACTCTGACGAATGAAAACATAATACTTCTTGGTAGCAAGTTGTGACGGCTCGTGTATGCTTGACACGGCGCATTGTGCGAGCCGCCGCTTCTGAGTCTTGCATACATTTTTTGCCCCATACTCGTATAATGTTGCTAAAATAAAATAACTGGACATGACGGTCGCTGTAAGTATTGAATCTTACCTCAATAGTTCATTGTAGCTTTCATGATTGCTGGGATCTGTAAAAAAAACGACACGGTTAGCACGATAATGAGCAGTAGTTTATTTTATTAAATATTTCTCACTCTTCTTTGGTTGGTATCCATGAATATAGATTTTAGTCAAATCTAGCAAAGTCATTCTTCTCTCTGAAGAAGTGCATACGTCGGCAAGGAGATAACGCAGCTGAGGTGGTTCATGCATGTGTTACAGAAGGTGGCGTAAATTAGGTTACAGATATGGGGCAAACGTTGGGCTGATGACATTTAGCACATGGTTGAAGAAGATGATAATCTCTTATTCTGGTTTATGACTCTTAAGAACTGATATGAAATATGCTGATCTAGCTATGCGCTGTTGTGATCATTGTCCATACAACAAAATTTGTGGCATTAGAGAAGACTAATTGTGTGTGACCACACGCAGGCATATTATTTGAAAGGGATTTCAATGAACGTGAAAGGTTTAAAAAAAAGTCTCCATAAAAAAATGAAAATTTGTTACAAGTCGAAGTTGTGTTTTTTAAACCACTATGCATAATGGGCATCCAATCATTTAATGATACGATTTCAGACGGCAATGATAATGATACGCACACACATATATGCACTCTTTTTTGGGTCAAAGGTAAATCGTTGACAGTTATCATGCCTTCAAGTGTACAGCGGCTCTATTCCCGACGGTAGAAATCATATCGTCTTTGATTTGTTATAGCATTGTTCTGACGTCAGTCGCCATTACTGTCAAGTAAGTAAGATCTATCAAAACGGTGACAATACGGTAACAGCTCAAACGATATGGTGTTTACCGTGTTGAACAGAGGCCCAGATCTGTTCAATCTAACCTGACATTTTGACTCGAAAACTTTGTAAAACCCGGTGAAGAGATAACAAAGCGCGTGTTGATTTTTCTAACAAGTGCTCGGCACTCGGTGTCCCTAAACAAACCTTGTTAACTGCTTTAATTGCGCTTTCGTGTCATACGCTCTTTAAAAACGTCTGTTTACTCCTAAAATGTCTCTTGCCACCATTCATGAAGCTAAATCAGCAATACCTAAGTAATTTACTTAGAACTAAATAAATACTTAATATGCGCATAGTTCATTCACTTAAAGAGCGATTATTACGTTGGATGTGAGCTTTGTAATTTTTCTTTCAATTGTAATGCGTTTCGTGTCTTATTAACCAGTGTTTGAGGTGCTTTTTGGTTGGAAATGTTTGTGTGGAGCGGTTATAAGTTATTATTGCAGTAGCCGTGCGATATGGTAGGATGGGCGGCGCTCGACCGTGCCGAATAACTGCCCAGAATTACTTTGCTAAGCTTGCGTGGTTAAGGTTGCTTCCCTGATTTTCTAGAACGGAAACGAGAAGATTAATTGTTAATCTATAAAATTACAGACTTACTGCTTTATCATTTTTATATAACATTGTTAATACGCTCGAGCGATTACCCGAGCAAGCTTGAACAGTAAATTACTAGAAAAAAACGCAAAATTATATAAAAGTTGGTTTATAGATAGTTAGTCGATCTCTCTTTGATTTTTATGATTAAAATAAACTCGCTTGCTTGGCTCTTTTTTATATTCGATAACTCGCATGCCTATATACCTATTTAGTTATCCTTTTCGCACTAGATCCCTACTAAATACCAAACCTAACCTAACATGCAGACTATATTGTCCTAAAATGGGATTAAATATGTTTGTTCTTCAGATTTTTATGATTATCTTGTACCTACAATTACCATCAATTTCCTTAGTGGAATAGGCCAGCTTGTTAGGGGTGTCGAGGGGTTCCCACAGTTGAATAAATTCACAAACCGCAGGCGCGTCGCGAGCGCAGCGCATCGTGGCTAATATGATATAATGAGTGGCCGTCGCGCCGTGTGCCGGCGACGGTCGCCGCAGTGCATTTAACACGTTCATTGATTCTAAACTTGATTCAAATGTTTATTTCATCTTGATTTAAAGCTTACACTTAATAATCGTCATGAAGAGGTCATAATGCTCTGTGCTGCCCAATGACCGTCACAATCTTAACTTAGTCTTTGTGCCTTATGGATTTTTAAATGCATCCTTACTATCCAAGTCATCTTCGACCCTATTATTATTTCTATAATTTTAGAATAGAATAACTTTATTCCGGTGCCTGCCTCCTTTGTTTCTACTCAAAATGGCTCCGATATGTCTGTGGCACCGAATGTTTTGCTCAGGCACAGTGAGTTTGGTGATGTTACTTTATCGGTATTTTATTCGTAGGAGATGTAATACCTATACATTTATTGGATCTACGAGCATATTATACTTTTTTGTATTATGGATCTTGTCGGTATCATTAGTACTTTGATTGCTTGTACTCGTTACGAGTTGCTATGCTAGGAGAAGTACCTATAATGTAACATTTTATTACTATTTTGTAACTTGGACAAAGTTCTACGGGTAGTGTGAACAACCATATTGCCTTTGATATGTTGTCGTATTGTTTTTTACTCAGACGGCATTACTGTAAATAAGAGCTAACGTAACCTTGATAGTAAGTAATATATATCATATCAAAAGCCGAGAAGAATAGAGGCCCGGATATTATGTAATGTTCGCATACTGCTGTACATTTTTACTGTGACCATTAGGAACAGGTTAGGAAGTGAGTGAAGCACCAGTGTTTGTTTACTTTACTGTCATAAGAATTTGTTGATGCAGTAGGGATTAGGGATACACCTGAATTTACAACACATGGAAATTCGAAAACGATTAGGAGAAATAGGCTTTCTGTATAACTTTTCGATTTAAGATTATATTATTTTTAGGAATCTCTAATTTTACATATTATAAAAATAATAACACTATTCGAGTTGGGGTATGATAATTCGAAAAACGTTCGAAGGATTTAACCTAAATGCTATTTTATTCTGCTTCCCATCATTCTATTATATTACAAACCTTAAAAAACCACCTAGGTAGTTTAAATTTATTTAAATACGGTCATCCATAAAATACACGATGTATAAATATATTAATATTTCCTCTCTTTTCTAAATTCAAGTAGTAATTGATAGTATTACCACTTAAGGCGTACTTATCCCAATTCGTTTATTCTATATATAAATTTTTCGCAGTGCTCCGCATGTTTGAAACAAGTAAAAGTCAAAGAATGTATGGTCTGCTCAAATTGCCGATCGTCATTCCATCATCTATGTTTACGTATAGATGCATTGGAGTTTGACGCTTTTACTTCTGCACAAAAGCTAACTTGGATTTGCCCAAACTGTTGCAAAGAGGCAAAAAGAAGGGTTAACCAAAACACGCCGGTTCGAGCTACATCATCCGCAGCAGGAGGTGGTACAGACGTAGAAATGGAAACGCCATTATCATGGGTATCCGAAAGATCCAAAAAATACAAGCCAGACCAATCCGTCGTTCTGCTGCAATCCGGATATGGGCATCGTGAATCCCTTACTAAAGAAGACATACGTGAAGTTTTGCAATCAGAGTTGCGCAATGTATTATCGGTTGAAGTTACTAAAATTGTAGATCAGTGCTTGTCAGCTTACCTGAAAAAAATATCAACAGAGTTGGCAGATATGAAAGGCGAAATAAGTGCTGTAAAAGAATCAATGGATTTCACGAACCATCAATTTGAACTTATAAAAAATGGCTCGATTAATTCGTCAAAAGAGTGTGAACAGTTAAGGAAAGAAGTTGAAACCCTGAAGACCTCTAACATTGAACTCAACAGACGCATTGGCCAGGTCGAGCAGCATTCTCGTGCATGCAATATCGAAATCCAGTGTCTGCCTGAACACAGATCAGAAAATTTAATAACTGTGATTATGCAACTGGCAAGAGTTGTTTCGTGTGACATCAAGGAAGATGACATTCACCACTGCACTAGAACTGCCAAATTGGACGCAACCAGCTCAAGGCCGCGCTCCGTAATAGTTCAGATGAAAAGTCCGATAACCCGCGACAGACTGCTGGCTTCGGTCATCAGGTTCAACAAAACACACCAGGATGATAGGCTGAATACGAGACACCTCGGTATTGGCGGCGGTAAATCTCCGGTGTATGTCGCTGAGCATTTATCACCATATAATAGAGAGATTCATAGGGCTGCCAGAATGGCAGCCAAAGAGAAAAAATATAGATTTGTTTGGGTGAAGAGTGGGAGAGTTTTTGTTCGCAAAGAGGAAAACACGCAGGCTATAGTTATTAAAGATTTGGGTTCGATCAACAGATTATTATAAAGTTAATCGCCAAATTACACCAATTTTACTTATAATGCATGATTTTTAATATTTTCATTTTTAAATTCAACAACTTAAATTGTTATTATCAAAATTCTAGAGGTCTGAACACTAAAACTGCCGATTTCCAACTTAATGTGTTAAATAATAATTATGATATTATTTGTATCACGGAAACATGGCTCCAAGACAATGTAAGTGATAATGAACTTTTCGATGATAGATATAATGTTTACAGGCAAGCTCGAAATATTCAACGTCCGTATTCCAAAAAAACTGGTGGCGGAGTAATGATAGCAGTTAACAAAAAATTTACTTCCTACAGAGTGTTCGAAATAGAAACGCAACTAGAAGACCTTTGGGTTGTTATTGAGACTAAAGCTAAGAATGTCATTTCCAAAATTTGTCTTTGCTGTATATATCTTCCCCCTCCAGTAAAATTAGTGGACTTAGATTTATTCATAGATAGGGCATCCGCAATTCTGGCTGATTTCACTGACACTTTAATCGTGGGAGATTTTAATTTGTCTGCTGTTGATTGGGCTAGCAGTGACCCGGTTGGCTCTTTTGTACCGGTATGTAGTTTTTGCAATTTATATCATAGCCTTGTGGATTTTATGGCTTTTAGTAATTTAAAGCAATACAACAACGTACTTAACAGCAGCACCCGGATTTTAGACCTAGTATTATCTACTGGCACCGTTAAAGTAGAGCCCAGTTTGAATTCTCTGAGTAATGTTGACCCATTTCATCCGCCGCTTGAATTATCCATAAACTTGAAACTCGACACAACTTTATCTCCAAACTTAGAACCAAAATTAAATTTTTATAAAGCAAACTATCAAAAAATAATAGAAGATCTAGATAAAATTGATTGGCCGCATTTATTTAATGTTTGCCAGGACGTGGATGAAATGGTGCATATATTGTACGAGAAGTTAAAAATTGCTATAAAAGAAGTTGTCCCTATAACTATACATAAAGGTAACAAATATCCAGCCTGGTTTTCAGGGAATCTTATACGAATGTTAAAAGAAAAGTATAAAATAAGACAGCGTTGTAAGAAATACAAAAACCCAATGGATATTCTAAGCTTAGATTTAATTAAGAAGAGGTGTATCGATGAAACCCTTAAATGTTATAATCAATATTGTAAGGACTTAGAAGATAACATTGCTAAGCACCCGAAATTTTTCTGGACTTTCATTAAACAAAGACGAAATAACAAATCTACCATACCGTCCAATATGAAACTTGGAGATGAACAAGCACACGATAACAAGAGTATTTGTAATTTATTTGCTAAAAACTTCTCATCCATTTACAATCAAAATGTAGTAAACTCTAGTGCAACCGACATAACTAAAGATAAAACGGTATGGACAGATCCATTGAGTTCAATATTAATCACAGAAAGTATGACCCTAAATAAAATAAAAAAGCTCAATTTATCCAAGGGACCGGGCCCCGATAATTTACCGCCAATTTTTGTGCACAAATGTGCGAAACCTCTATCTCTACCCTTAACACTCATTTTTAATAGATCCCTTGAAACAGGTGTCTTTCCGTCAGTCTGGAAAGAGACAAGTATAGTGCCAATTTATAAAAGCGGATCAAAGTCGGAAATTAAAAATTACAGGCCAATCGCAATTATATCTGTAATGCCAAAAATTTTTGAAACTATGGTATATCCATATGTGCATTCTCATTTTGCTCAGCAGCTTACTGATAAGCAACATGGATTTATACATTCAAGATCAACCAGTACCAACTTGATCGCATTTGTTGAGACATTAACAGAGCAAATGGATAATCGCGTGCAAGTGGATGCTGTTTACACAGATTTTAGCAAGGCATTCGATAGAGTTAATCACAAAATTTTATTAGACAAGCTGTCGAGCGGTGGGATTGATGGAAAGTTACTAGCCTGGTTTGGGTCATACTTGGCAGACCGTCAACTGTATGTGTCGTTAAACGGGAAGCGATCTAAGTCATTTTGTGCATTAACTGGCGTCCCGCAAGGCTCACATTTGGGGCCATTGCTGTTTGTTATTTTTATTAACAGTATAGTAGATTGTTGCCATAACTCAGTGCCGTACCTTTATGCGGATGATTTAAAAATTGTTCGACCAATTCTTAGTGGCACCGATGGCTTACTTTTACAGAACGACATAGATAGGCTGAGTTCCTGGTGCTCGCAGAACAAAATGGAGATGAACACTAGCAAGTGCTCCTATATTAATTTTAGTCGCAATAAAACTATAATACTGAACAAATATAATATAGCAGGTATAGAACTACAAAGAGTAGATACAATCAGGGATTTGGGAGTAATATTGGATGCTCAGCTTAACTTCAAAGCTCATTATGATAGTATTGTCAAGAAGGCATGTCGAATGATGGGATTTTTAATTAGAAATAGTAAACAATTTAAGCGTATAAGTACTAGGGTTTTACTTTATAATACATTAGTGAGAAGCAATCTCGAATATTGCTCTCAAGTTTGGTCACCTTACTATGAAGTTCACAAAGGCCGCATTGAAGGGTTGCAGAGACGCTTTCTAATATACTTGGGTTTTGCTTCACGCAATGCTAATAAACTTCACTCATATGAGGCAAGACTTAAGTTCTTCCGATTTGCTTCTCTCAGCAGTAGACGAAAATCTCTAGATTTAACATTTATTTACAAGCTAGTCAACGCCAAGGGATTAGACTGCCCAGAGCTTTTGAGTAAGGTCAGAATAGCGGTGCCAGCAAGATTGCCTCGTCCTGGTACTTATAAATTATTTAGAGATAAGCTTAATAAAACTAATTTAGGCCGTAATTCACCACTGTCAAGAATGATGAAGTTGTATAACCACCTACCAGGCTCGGTGGAAGCTGATATATTTCACGATAATCTTAATAATTTCAAAAGGAAAATATCGAAGTATCTCAGGTCCTCACCATTCTAAACAATCGAGTTTTATGTTATGTTTGTATTCGTTTTTGTAGGTTCCTAGACGCATGTGTAAGTTGTGGTTACCTATAAGTAGATAAGCATCAACCTGGGATCTATATCATATAGAATTAAGAATTTGTACGATGTATTATCTGTTGGTAATCCTTAATAAATAAATAATAATAATTCTAGTGCGCTAAATAGATGGTAAGTAATAACAAGGTTTTGGTGAAAGTTATAAAAAATATTACGTGATTAAATACCCAATACTACTTCGAGTATTTATTCACTTTAAATTTCAATGACCATCCTCAGTCGAAGATAACATCTGCCAAACCAGAAGACGTAATTCTTAGTGATTCATATTTTTTGCCATAACTAAACATGACATTTATAATTGTGTATTTAGAATTAGCTACTTCCAAGTGTATCATCACATCATCAGATACGTATAGCGCTCACAACGCAGACTCATTTGATCATGTCAAAAAATAATGATAACCTAAAAGTACTATTTTGCTCTGTATAATTCAGACACGCGAAAACTAACTAACACTTTGAATGCAAATTTCATGAATTGTTTAATGACTCGGGTTAGGCTGCAGTCTCAGGGTCGCCGGTTCAGTTCCCGCACGTGAAATGACTCATTGATTATGGTACGAACATTATAGCAATGGGACTTGACACACGTACGCTCATAACGTCATTCACAGGTCAATTCTATTTAAATTTTAGAAATTTCAGGTCACATGTTCACTGCGTTTTATTATAGAACTTGGTTGTAGCGCAGATACCGCAATCGAGCACACATGCATCCTTTTTGTAAATTCGACGTCAATGCGTAAGAACTGAAAAAAGTTATTTAAGTTCCTGATCGTAGCTGCTCGAAAGAATTGGTCACTGCCTAAGTGCCTACCACACACAGGAAACAGTGGAAACAGGCGTGATTTAATGTAGGTATGTATGTAGGTAAGTTCCTGAATGGTGTTCTTTTTTGAAATACTTTTCATTGGTATCGGAAATTCTTACAATGAAATTGTAGTTGATTTTAAATAAGTACTTTTAAAATAGAAGAGATGTTGAAATTTATACTGATACTCTCTTGTACTCAATAGTAGTGTATTTTATGTTTGGTGTTTATTTTTTAGGTGTTCCTAATTTACGAAATTCGTATGCATAGCACAGTACATACATCGTGATGTTTGGTGGACGAGCAATCAAATCACGATCGGGTATTACAACTAAAACGTGCCATGATTTTTCTGTTACGAATTCATTACGTTTCACAGATTTCTAAAAGAAAATAGGCATGGTCCGTATAATAAGGCGAACTAGACATGTTTGTTTGGCAGCCATTCGCTTGCACGTCTTATGAATAAACTCCATAGACTCGAGAGGACGCCGCCGGCCCACGACTTTGTATACATGCATGGAATTAGCGTCCCTGTGAGGGGTAGATTAGAGTCAGAACCCTGAATATTCCCTCCATCTTTTAAACCCCTAGCTAGGTCCATCGCTTTAGGCTCTGCGTTGTCTGCCAGTCAGTCACGAAAGTAATCTATGTGCATAACATTTGGAGCCTGCTTTTATTCCTAAACTTTACATGCCAAAAAATCGGTGTGGTGGCCAAACCACTATGGAACCTCGCCATAACGTTTTATATGGAGGGAAAAAAAACAGACAAGGTATTTGTTGGAAGACACGTCGTTGGTAGACCTCCAACAAGGTGGACGACGACGTGACAAGGGTTGCAGGAAACCGATGGACGCAAGCAGCGCAGGAGCGGTCCTTGTGGCGAACCTAGAGGGAGGGAGGTCTTTGTCCAGCAGTGGACGACTTTCGGCTGAAATTATTGTTGTAAAACCCGAAGTTATAAATAAACTCTTAAGGATTTTTCTCATACAGTCTGTCACATAGCTTATAATAGTTAAATGTATTTCTAAAGATTAATAGTAGCCACTCAACAATAGGTACCGTATGCAAGAGACGACCATTTTTCCTTGTTATTTAAACTGGAAAAAGGCCATCCTTAGTTCAGATAATCTTAACAAAATTTACGAGCTTACGAGGTTTTGCCAGTTTGTTCACAAATAAACATAACGTTACGGGCAGTTTTATTCCTAACGCTAAACGCGAAATAGTTTCCTAGGCAGTTCAAATGCAAATTGAGTTGATGTTTGAACTTCACGGTTGTTTAGTTAACGTAATACTTAACTACTAATACACCTGTAGGGTTGCTATGACTTCAGTACCGATGCCGGACAAAGTCATCTAAAGCCAGACATATTTAGGTTCAATTGGAATTTGTCTTTAGATGAACGTTACCTACCAATGATGTGATTTACTGAATAGAGATATCTAACAACGACATCTTCCGTTTTCTTCGTAATTGTTTAAAAACATAATCATGGCATCCTGACGTCACCTGACCTGGGCATTGCGATTTCCTAGCCACATTACAAAGGTCTAAAAAGCGGTTGTTAAATTTAAATATTGAAAACAAGCTATAGACGAAAATATAAGTTCTAAAATATTGTAGATTGTAAATAGATAAAAAAAGAAGTGGGAATAGTCGTTTAGATTACGTTAGTGTTGTAGGTAGGTTTGTTTGTTACGAAACTAGGACTAACTTGATGAGTTTTCTACTTTGTTTGTACTTCAGATGGTAAATATTTAAGGGATGCTGATGTTACCCGAGATTCTGAATGACGCGTGGTCGTTATGACTTTTATCAACAAGCAGAGGTAAAAAAATTCTACTGTTATCTCTGTATCTATCAAAGAAATATAATTTAGGGGTTACTTAGCTTAACATAATGGTATATATATGTATATATATATATATATATATATATATATATATATATATATATATATATACTAGCCAACATAAATAATAGGTACAGTCAGCTTCATATAGTTGGTAGCATCCAAAGTAGCCAAATAGTACGTTACACGTCATTATTACCGTAGTAACAAGGGCGTGTAGCGAACTATTTGGCTACTTTGGATGCTACAAACTATATGACGCTGACTGTACCTACGAATGTAAAGCTTTTGATTTTTTTCTTTGCAAGAAAGTCGAATTAGTCAACGAGGTGCAAAATCGACCTGCAAACTTTAATGGATTTCCTATGCTTCAACAATTATGTGACGACCAACAATAGTTTGTAATTCAAAAGTCGTACAGGTATATTGCCGTGTCCACGTTCGTACGACGACCATAAACACACGATAATTTAAGGCTGGCCTCACAAACTGCTGTTCTTCTTTCACGTTCAGTGTAAGCATGCATTGTCTATGATGTAGTTCGTAGGTACGCGATTGTTTTCAAGGGTTGATGTGCCGGATTTAGTACGTAGTCTTGGAAGTTATGTCGTTCTGCACGTGATTGCACATTAAAGTGGCCGGTAAAACACACAAGCCGGACGGCTTTTGTGGCACGTTTGCTAAAATATAATGAACCTTAGCTACTAACGCAGCTTGAAGGCAGCGTTACGCTTGGACACAAAAAAGTTACAGCATAAAAATTAAGGATGATTTTTGTTTGAAATTGTTAATTGTTAGTCATTAAAATACGATAAAAAAACATTAAACACCCTAAGTAAATACATTAGTTCGATCTTTATAAACCTAAGCTATAAATTCAAAACTTCAAATACGTAATTTCTCAGTTTCTTTCACCCTTTGTGGGCAACCGCATCACCTGGCCCCTACTTAAAATTTTCGAGTGCATTCTATACAGAATAAACTACGTATATCAAACTATTCTCATGTTCATTGTACTGGCGTGTACCTATCAGCTATTTTAATTGTAACTACGACTGTAATGACTGCTGCTGTTCATTAGCGATCTGTAAGAATGTTCTTGAGAACTAATGTAACAACGCTGGATTGTCAATGGAATGCGCTAACTGTGATTGTCGCAAATAATGCAAGGAGACCGGGTTCAGATCAACTAGTAATTTCGAGTTCTCACGTTAATATTTATCCTATTCTATTAAATTATCAATATTTGGTGGTCACATAATTAGGGACGCTTACGTTTTTCCCAAACAATTGCCTACAGATATAACTTTTACATTTTGACAACCAATCAAAAAATTCTTAACCAATTTCATTTTTAGTTACCCTTATCCTAACGAATAAACTAAGGTTTGAATGTTTATATGTATAATATATCTCTGTTGAAAACGATTCTTTTCATCAATTAAAGAAAAAATGATTTCGTACAAAGTTGTAAACCTTTGAGAATTTATTATACACAAAAACCTTCCTCTTAAATCAATAATTAATTGATGAAAAGGATAGCAAAGACACTTCCAACGGAAGACCACCGCTGGTTTTAACGCCAGCATAACGTTGAGTTGGAATCATTTCGTGAATATTCGTGACAACAGGTATCTTGTCTATATCAGTATTTTGTTTGTCTAATTGTCACGTTTAAATGTTTTTAATTTCTTTTCTCTCTTTCTTTTTTTCTTTCTAAAGAAGCGATTCACAACAATTAATACCTGCGTTAATATTTTCTGCTCAAACGATTTGCAAACTCCCGCACCGACGACCGTTTAGCACCACAAGTGCAATTACTCTATATTGTTACCACTCAGAAAACAGCAAAGCATTAAGAATTGAACGCTTCACTAAGTATAATAAAAATAGCGGTCAGTTGAAACTTGAAACTGTATAGCTGAAACTACTGCGTGTTATTTCTGGACGAAACAAAGAATTTATCATTATTACATTTACACACGGGTTTTATTAATCTTAGTTTCATTTCATCAAAACTAAATAATAATGTTTTAGTTTCAATTTAATTTAGTGACTAAGGATTTTCAAACTTTTTAAAACTTTAAATATATTACCAATTGTAATTATCTACCACCCTGAAAGTATAAAATTGTGATTGATTGATTGTTGATGCATGACCGTATAGAACATAAGTAACACGCCGGTGACACGCAACGGTGTCGAAATCATGTACAATTATTATCTGCCGGCATCGAATGCTACGCTAGTAACGTGTCGAGTACTTGAAGTAATCTCGATCCATGGATAATCACCTGATCTACATCGCTTGTTACAGTATCGTGTTATAATTGTTATCCGTTACTCGGCGCCGTTACGGGATTGACCATAATGCGCCCGAAATAACGGGTGCGCGCGCGCCACTTTACTCCAAATTTTAATTTAAATATTATTAGGTAATGGGTTTGTTGATCCGATTGTTTTATTCCCCCTTGAAATCAAATCTCAAGATAATCTAAATTTAAACTCGCGCATTTATTTGCGTTGTAACACAGCAGGAATAGACCTTTGATTTGATTGATAAATCTTCTAGCTTTAATTGTCAAGTCAATATTTTAACTTGATTTAAAGGGTAAGATTTCATTAGCATTTACGAATCAAAAAGTACATTTTTGTCTTTCTCATTATTTTTGACTTTAATGTCAATTAAATGCCTTATCACTCTTACTTGTAACAGGGGCACGTTTTATAAAGCTACAAGTAACAATTTTACAGGTCTAAACTGGCAACACTGTTCAAATGGCTGGTTTTCATTGGTCGATGTTGTGTCAAATGGAACCTTGTAACTTGCGTAAATTGTAATATGTAGCTTTATAAAACTTGTCCCAGGTGCTTTCCGCGCCGTTCTATAGTCGTTTATCGCTATTAGATCAGTGAAATTTTTCATAATAAAAAGTACCCCGTATTTCCTTCCCGTGGTTCAAACTCCTGACCAAATATAATTATTTCTGTATCAGCGGATTAGCTGGGAAAGCGTAACAACGAACAAACAGAGTATCTTTCGCGTGATGATCATCATCAGCATATAATAGTCCACAGCTGGACGAAAGCCTCTCCCATTGCACGCCACCCAGCACGATCTGCGACCAGTCTAATTCAGCTCTTACTGGCACCTTGTGAAGAACGTCGCTCCACCTAGTCTGAGGGCTTCCTACATGCGTTTGCCGATCCGTTGTCTCCACTCAAGAACACGATAACTCCAGTGGTTATCCGTTCTGCGGCATATGTGGCCGGCCCACTGCCATTTCAAGCTGCTAATGCAATTTCGGGTGATATTAGTATGAAAATATAGTCCGCCTGGCAATACAAGGGGTATGGGTAAGATTCTAATAAAAAAACTGAAAAAAATGCTACCTTAGGCAGCTCGGCTCAACAAAAGTCTAGTATTGTAAAATGTATGAAACTGAGTTGTAAATCTAAATTTAAAGCTGTTAAATTTTACTTTTTAGTGCCAAGTGGCGAAGACTTTTTTTTTACATTTAGTTAAACGGAATAGATACAGCAGTTGCCATGCCTTTTGCATGAATTATTACAGGTGAAAGCAGTTGTTAAATGTGTCTTTTATTTTACATAACTCAAATTAAACATTGTCTCAGATATAAACAAAAGGCAAATTATACCCGACAAGCTCAGCAGACTTTGCTCATTTAAACTTAATGTTGCGCGACAGATGAGTAATAAGTTATTTTCATTACGCGACAGTAATACTCGAAGTTTTGATAGCGGACGAAAAATACTGAAGGAAGTATTGTTTTTTAGTCTGGCTTTACATCAATATTTTTATTTAATTATTTAAAATTCATCACAAGAATTACAATACAAGAAGCATCAAGAAGTCAGTTCTAATGGCGTACAGTGAGCCATACGTAGAACTTTACAACTCTTTCTAATAAATACTTGTTGTTCAAATTCGTTTGTACAAACTGGTTTGTTATTAGTCCATTATAGTGTAACATAATAATGAAATATAAATTATAGACAAAAATATAAAATCGTTGCGGAAACCATAAAACACAAGGTTATGATCATCACTATTTAAAAAAAAGTTCATGCTTTTTTAAGTGAAGAAGCCAGTAACGGACAAGAACCAATGATGGACATGTGATTCATATTTTACAGGAGATAAGGGTTATTCATTCGTTTTGTAACAATCAATCATCTTACGGTTGTAGTATGATCATCAAATCAAGTTCAAAAGTGTTCAACATTGGTCCTAATAAATAGTAACTATGTGACAACACTCCTTACATGACTTACATCCACTATGTTTTTTTTTTACTCACGCCAATACCACATATGCAATGCAACCTACAATATAAAAAAAACGTTTATTTCGGACCATAAAATCCATACTTCGTTATTTACACTTGAAACATTAAAAACCATGTTAGTACAACGAGAAAGAAAAAGAAATAAAATAACATAAAATACGTCGTATGGCTATGAAAAAGGGCCAGTAACTACTTGGCCGTTCCAACCACCACATCGACCCAGTTTTTAATGAGCGGGCAGTCCAGACGCTCCGACAACACCCTCAGCATAACATTAAAGCCCCTTACTGTACTTTATATTTTCACCATTATCGACACATTTTCTCTATAGTAAGGTCAGCAAAACAGCACTGGTCAAGGCGGGGGCACGCACCGTTACCAGCCGAGCACATTGGACCAATCTCAAGCACCGCCTTCCTTCGGAGGCGGCACCAATCACAAATATATGATTCATCACATCAGTCTATGGAAAACTTTAGCAAGGAAATTCGGCCATCAGTAAACACAAGGGAGGTTGATGACATCGTGTGAATAAAAAAAAAGGTAACCTGAATGTATAGTTGCAAAGTATAGGTAAGAATGAACGTACCACTTTATTTTTTTAAAGGAGCTAGTATCGTAATGCATTATGCGATCACTGCTGCTTAGCAACCACAAAGCGCCAAATAAATAATACTTGCGACTGTACAGCAAGAAACATTTTTGGTAAAAGTACCCAAATTATGCTCATCTTTAATTTGCACTCTACATACCAATAGGCACCACCACAAGTGTCAATAGACTTCAAGTCAAATTGCTTTTTGCATGATGTGTTTTGTTTTCAAACCAATACATATTTCGTAACTGCTATTTCACGAATGTAATGAGCAAGGAAACGTACAAACATAGCCATTTTCCATTTAAGATGAGTTTAGTCCCCTATTTACTTACCTACAAGAACAAAGGCCGGTTTAACCGAAGAATATCTTCACTGCAGTACAGTTCGATCACTTAAACCTTATCTTTGTAAATGTGTGTGTAAGCATTCACAGACAAATGACCATTGCAATGGGCATTTCATCTTACACAGACGCTACCATGTGTGCGTCAATGTTGTCCTGAATTATTGGTGTGTTGGCTTCACTACTACACAAGAAACCCGCTACCGCCAAACGATTTACAAATAACTCTCCATGGTCAAATTTCTGGGAATCCGAATTCCACCTTGTATTTGTACAATGATTGATTCCTCTAAACGTTCGTTTGTCAATGAACAGCTATGTTATTCCATTAAATAATGACCCATAGACTTGCTTGAATGTCCCAAAGACAGCTGTTTGAAAGTGGAGTTGAAATATTCTGGTTTGCGTAACACCCAGCGTAATTTTATTAGGCTCCTTTATTATTTTAAAAATAAACATTGCACATTGAAACTAGTAGTGAAAACTGTTTTGGCTCTTGTATTAACCATATTATTCTATATTTCGTTTTGTAATATTTAAGCTGTTTGTTTTCCAATAAATAAATAAATAAAAATATTTTTCACTAATATACATGCTATATGTTTAAGGTAGATTCTCTTCTCGTGGCTTTGCATCGGATCTTTGTAAACGACCCTGTACTTCCTACAATAAAATCAATCAAATAATATTTTTATTATTAAAATTAGACTTCTTAATTTATTTATACTGCAACTTTTAATTTTGAATCTGAGGGGTTTCCTTTGTATGGGCGTTTTCCCCCCAATTATTCCCAGCCGACAACAAGTTAACCCTGACACATCGTATAGGGTTTCTGAATATTGATAATGTTGACAGCAGAAAAACAATGCTAAACTTGTTTGTTGCGTGTTTAATTAATAACAGCATTATTTTTTTGACAATATTCAGAAACTTCATGGTTTTGCCATTGTCGGGATTGACTTCTTATCTGCTGGGCCTTATAGTCAATTATTCCGTTAGAAAATATACTAAAAAACAAAACAAAATACGGCAAATGACTCGTATCGGGTCTCTGCCGAAGACGTTTTACTTCAAGAGTGTTATTGCCAATTGCCAAATAGTTGACAGGTCGTTATGATAGTACTATTTTATGCAAGCTCAGTGTGCCTAATTTCCTAAACAAACTATTCTGGCTGTTTTGAACACATTTCGACCTAACTCTCTACCTCGCTACGCTCGTCTTCGTACCTTACCATTCTGGGTTTGCTTAGTCTTACTTACTCAAATTTGACAGAAATGATGTACACATACACATTATATGTACACTTGGTCAAAATGAATTTGCTATATTAAAAGTATGCTCATCGTTCATTTGGACAAACATTTACGATTTTTTCGTTTTCATAAGGAAGCTCAAAGTCACTCAGAGGGCTATGGAGAGGGCTATGCTGGGGGTTTCACTGCGTGATAGAATCAGAAATGATGATATCCGCAATAGAACTAAGGATACCGACATAGCCCGAAGAATAGCTAAACTTAAGTGGCAGTGGGCGGGGTACATTGCTCGCAGGACTGATGGCCGATGGAGTCAGAAGGTTCTGGAATGGCGTCTGCGGACCGGGAGAAGAGCTGTAGGTAGGCCTCCAACAAGATGGAGTGACGATCTCGTATGGATCGCGGGAGCGCGGTGGATGCGAAAAGCACATGACCGGTCTGAGTGGAGAACTTCGGCCTATGTCCAGCAGTGGACGTCTTTCGGCTGACATGATGATTTATTGCTGTTGGAATAGTACCTATAACTAATAAGGATTGACATTTTTATGTCCAAGCTTTGGCTTGGAAGCCAATGTAAACTTCTAGAAATGCTTATAAGTGCTATTGAGACCAACAAATAGTACAAAGCGTCATTCTTGTTCGATTTCAATGGTAGCGAAAGGTATATTACATATTTTACATTTTCCTTTAAAATGATACGGACACAAGATTTGGGCCTCTATTGTATAATGGGCAGGGTAAAACCATATTGCCTTCGACATGCTATCGTATTGTCAAAGTTACGTTAGCTCTTAATTTTACTTGACAGGCACATATTAAAAGAAACATGATTTTACGCTGTAGAATATAGGTAGAGTCACTGTTTAGTTATAGTTACAACTTTAAAAGAAAAATGTACTACTATTTCAAAAATTGTATTATTGTAATGAGGAAAAGTGAATGAAATGTACTTACTGGCACAACAACATTAACTTCAAGCCAAATTAAAATATTTTGTAATATTTCACAATAAATTAGCCAAGTGAAAAAATAGTAAAAGTATTTAATTGTTTATTTTTAGACATAGTAAATATCTTCAACTATTATTTTATTACGAGTAACCGTAGTTTACAACTTCTTTCATTTGAGATTGTCTTTTTTTTTAATGACTTAATCAAATAAATTAATGAACAGAAAAGGTGTAATCCTAAATTCCTGATTAAAATAATTTTAACTACAGATAAATAAAAAATACACACCAACATAGTTACATTTATAACAATTACTTAGTATGGAGATGTAATCACCTGTTATAAAAAGATCGCTCGCGCAAGGGCATTGCCCTAGCGCCTAAAAAAACAATACATTAAGTGGAGTGCGGAAGTAAATATTTAATTATGTATGTGCAATCTCAAAACCAGCGTGTAAGTAGCTAGCTTTATTACGTAAAAATGCAAAACGCATAACAAGTGCGGGGTAAATGATGACTCTTATTCGATGGACCGGAACACGATGGTTTTTATCGTGATCTGTGTTATATTGCCGTTTATTACACTCATGGTTTTAATACTCCAATAATTGTACGAAGAGAGAACTACATTTTATTTTTAAATCAAAACAATCTTCAGAAAGACGGAAAGAAAAAAAAATACTTGTGACAAAACAATAGGTACACTCTAAAAATCACTACACTATTAAATGTACCAAAACGAACAAGTGTAAATAAAAAAAATCATTAAAAAAGGCGCTTTTTAGTTTGTCATTAGCCAAGCAGAAAAAGCCCAAATCAAAAAAATTATGATACATTGAAATTGAAAAAAAACTACAGAATACGTATCAAAAGAAACAATTTTATAATGAAATACGTACTTAAGACTTTTGTATGAAAATTGTAACCTGTACCGAAGAATTGATACTCAATTTACAGTCACTTACCTAATAATAAAATGCTGAAGAGTTCAAAGGGACTTTGTCCGTATCAAGCTGTGTCGTTTTTTATGAAACGTAAACTGTTACCTACTAAAAGTAGCAAGTCATTGCAAATATCAATTTATCCTCTAGTCATTAAAAATCTGAAGTTATAAAAGTACTTTAAATTGTTCTTACATTATTGTATTTGCGAAGGTAAATCGATGGCGAAAGCGGTGTTTGAATATGTACAATTACAGAGACCGGACTAAAAAGCCGGTAAAAAACCGTGGCGCTTTTGAGAAAACGCGCCTCCGCGGCGCTACCACTTCAGAGCGTTTACAGCTTAACTGAATGAGGTGCAAAGAAAGTCGGTGAAATCAAATACGAAGCGTACGATTATTAGATACATATACTATTGATATGTCTCTTTCATAGGACAGTCAGATGAGAATATAAACTCTAAGTACTCGACGCGTGGGATAAGAAGCCGATCGATTTAAAAGATAGTAGTGGTGCTGTTAAGATAAGGTCATCAATGTATTTTGGTTATCTTACCAGGTGTATATTTTTTAAACCGCCAATTTAACTTTTTTTTAAAGTACCCAGTGACTCTTGGATGCTATGACGAATCTAACCCACACTTGTTTAGCCTTAACAACATAGGTATTTACACCTCCTCCTTCGGCAGTCGCGTAAAAAGGGATACGCAATGTTCTATGTTGAATAGGTGGTGGGTAAAAGTCACCCACCCACCCATACATCAATACATCATTTAGAATAAGAATTAGAAAATTAAGGCGATGTCAATTTAACTCTGAGTAGTAAAGCGAATTGCAGGAAGGCATGTCAACCAGACAACATAGCAGATGGCCTTTGCCGCAACCTCCAGGCAAAATTTGGATGTAAAGATAAAAAAAAAAACAATCATCGTCGTTACTACACTAACGTTTTATTAATATATTTTTTTAAACAATGGGTAGGCACACAAACACTTAGGCCATTTGATGGTAAGTGGGATCTGAGATCTATGTAAGGCCGTATTAATAAACTCATCTTGACTGTGAGGCCGGTCATAAGATACGTCAAAGTAAACGCCAACCCATAGAAAACTGACATTTTTGACGCATCTCGAGACGAGCATTCGAGTTGAGATCAGTTTATTATTACGGGCATAAGACTGCAATCCTAAGCAGCAACTCCTAGTGCGTTGCCAAATCTGAGGACTAAGATGGAATGCATTTATGCTAGTAATTTCACCGGTTGTCTTATCCCCAAACCGGAACACACTAATGCGAACACTGCTGTTTGGCGGTGGGTTGAAAGATAAGATGGTGGCAGCAAGCCGGACGGACCCTGCACAAGATCCTGCCACCGCTAAATCCAAAAGTAGGTAATTTGACAAATCATGTCCAGCATTATTTGGTAGTGGCATCTTTTAAAAAAAAACTATTTATCTACTCAGTGGCGGCTTTGGTGAGGCAGACAAATGAAACCGACAAATCATTGAACACGACTTAAGGCAAGTTTACAATGTAGGTGTTCTGACTCAAAGAAAATAATACCATCTCCCCTCCCTAAATAAAATTCAGAGCCGCCACTGTCACTACTTGTACAACAAACAATTAATAATAACGTCAAGGGTTTGTCTACGGCTCTAAGACAGAAAAAGTTAGAATTTATATAGTTAGCAGTGTAATGACTGCCTGTGTATAGCAGAATGGCGCCTGCATGTGTGCGTGGCAATTATCTGCACTTATTATCGAGCTCTCCTTTTTACTGCGGCGGTGGGAACGGGCCGGAACAATATTATCGGAAGCATGCGCCGTGATACGTCTCACGTGCGACGACACTAACACAAATTGATTTTGTTCAACAATCTGCAAAAGGTAACAAAGGACCAACAAGATAAATGTAGTTACGTCATTTTGAAGCTGAACAGTTTCTTAGAAATATAATTTAAAAGCTGACCCCTGAAATAATCTTTTGCAACTGTAAAAGAGGCAATCTCTTTTTCTTCTTTATCAACATAGCATTCATTGCTTTGGGCCTTTAAGTGTTTTGACATTATCTGAGTGATAGTATAACCGAACATAATATCCTCTTGCCAAACAAATGATTTAAGTTTTAGTAAGGATGACAGGGTTTGAAAAAATGAATAATTCTTTGAAGTTTGTCCAATATCCAATATAAATACTAGACAACATTGTACAATTTCTAACTATCGCTGCTTAGGTAATGAGATAGTTGTCAATATTAAATATTATAGTTTCATCCTTTACTCATGTAGTCATGTGATCCAATCTTATTAGTAATTGTTAGCCAGATGCGCATATTTTTGGATTTATTTTTTCAAACTAAGTTATGATCTCGCTAATAAAGCTAATAAAGGATTAAAAACATCGCTATAAAAATATTAAGCACCAAAATGTTATTTTGGAACAAGTACCCACTTTTGGTTTTATGGTTTTCGGGAAAAAACAAATTTTATAAAAATATATGGCTTAATAATTGGCACTAACTTCAATATCCCAATTTGTTTTTGATGGAGAAACGTCAATTATTAATATTATATCCTTATCGCATTTTTTCTAAAAAAGGAGTTATTTAAGTGCTTGCACAAAAGTGAAATGCTCGTGATCTCGTGAAATACTCGAAAACGGATATAAACCATTCGATTGCTTTCTCGAGACGCCTTGTGAGCAACAAATAGTCTACTTTTAATCAGTATAATGTTAATAGCGATGGTCTGAATATGTTACAAGTGTATTGAACTTTTCATTGGGATTCTATATGGTTTTGTTAAATAAGTCCGTAGGTTTATAGTTTTGATGTTTACTATGGCAGTAGATAATTGTACAAACAATAATATACTTACTGCACATAATTGCGTAGTTGATTTAACACGATCATACTCCTTATATACCTAATTATTAAAGAAAGGTAAAGTTACTAAAACAAATAAAAACCGGGATATTTTATATTACCGACCATTCATATTTATTTAAAGAATTACTAGCTGTCTACAATTATAGTCATTTATGTACCTACTAAAGTTACTTATAAAATAATGAATGAACACAATGAATTAACAAATCAAAAACAATATAAGTTCTTACCCAGGAGCCGGCAACCGGCCGTGCGAACTTTTCAAACGCAACAATACAACATTGTGAACCGACAGCTCAAAGCACATTACATTTTAAGTTGGCAACACATAAACACAGATTGAAAAAAAAGTTTATTCAAAAATGGAACGCGCCATTTTATTTTGAGGTTAGATGATTCGCGCGCTTTGCGTTCCCGGGTGCGCGAGTGTGTGGTATCGCGTGTGTCGGGTAAATGCCGCGCACCTGTGGCGTCGGCTGCGAGGTATCGCACGGGGATACAAGATACTAGCATGTTCACTAGTACATGGTTATTAAATTAGACCCGCGGCGAATTAACAAACTACCATATAATCATGATTGATTCTCTTTAAAAATTGCTGGAGACTTTCAATTTGAATTATTACTATACAAACGTTGTAAGTGGTTTAGGGACAGTTAAAGTTGATTCATGACTGTCGCTGTCAGTTTGATGTCTTCTTCTGTCTGAGTAATTACAAAGAAATTGGTCCACTAGATGAATAAAAGTGGACTTTGCATGATTAAGATTATTGTTTTGGTTTATGAATACTAATTTATGTAGTTTAATTTAGGCAGACGTTGTCGTAAATCACTTAAATATTCATAAGTTATATTTAGGCTATAAAATCGGTTCTATTTTATTTACTGAATCGCAAGCTTATTATTTAATTTGCTGCTTTTGAATTCTTAGAAGTGAAAAAAAAAACTGGTCTAATAAATTGAGTCGGTTTTTTTTCTGGCATCACGAAACTAAATACTAAATTACGTTTTTGTTAGTTCACACTTATTAATAATTTTAAACAAAAAAATACAAAAAAGTCATGTGGCAGCGGTGGGATTCGAACCCACGCCTCCGAAGAGACTGGTGCCTTAAACCAGCGCCTTAGACCGCTCGGCCACGCTACCTATTAACCGTAGCGTCGAAATTATAGTACTATTTCTGTGCACTAATTTTGATCTCACGAGATCTAAAATTAGTTATTTTCTATGTGGAAGTTATGTTATAGATCTAAGATACCGTTTAATCGCTTTGACGTTGCATTTGCATAAGGACGTAACTATGTTATAGTAGCCAATTTTTTTGACACAGTAGATACCTAATCGGTTATTTTCATGTAAAAAAATTTACTAACTTCGAATAGGTCAATTTATTTGTAAGATTAAGAATTTGAAAAGTTTCATTATTAAATTTATGTACTTAGGTACTTTTTGTAAATTTACCTGCAATTCTACAAAAAAACAGTGGGCGGTAAACAGACGACAGTAGGTACATACATATGACAATTATTTTTTTATTAAAAAGACCGCATTGTATTATCGAATTGCCAACCTCTGTAGAGCTAACTTAAGAGATTTTCATGTAATTTATTTTATTTTATTTAAATATGCCTATTTTAAATTAAAGAGCCAATAAAATTGTTTTGTTAAATATTGTCTCTTTTTGCAAAACTCCCGATGGAGTAAAAATTGTGTTCAAAAGTTTTTATAAAAAAAACACGTGGCCACGTGCTTACCTCCTTATCTTATTTAAAGGCTCTCACAGATCAGTACAGGTAGTTCCAAATTCTAATAATATAGTAGGGACTTATGTAATAATATAAAATTCTAATAGGTACTTACTTTCTGGCCACTTATCGATTCCAAATTCAAAATCACTTAGTTTTTAGAGAATGTCTCTAAAATATGTCTAAGCACGGTGGTAAGGCAGTAAGTCCAAATTCTCGGAAGTGACGCAACTCTTTCGCGGTAGATTTTCCGTAGAAAGCTGTAAACGCGCAGGCGCGAGTTTACGGGACCACGTGACCGCTGATTGTCGCGGTACTGCGCTAAATAAATAATTATGAACAGTATCTATTATGTCAATAAGTAACTGGTTTACTTACTTAAAATAATACTTCGAGGGGAGTTATGTATGTGTGGGTGTGATATGTTGATATATAACATAACAATGATTTTTTATCGGCGTATTTAAGACATAGAGTCAAATTGTGTTCAATTTTAAACACAGCCATAATGTTGCCGCACATACCATACAACAGAAGCGTACGTAATTAGTAAAAAAATAACTCTACCACTCCACCTTATTACAACGAGCAATATGATTTTGAACGCTTTGTTAACGCCATGAGAGGGGGAGGGGTGACACGCCGCTCTCTAGCGAACATTACACTTCGAGTCGAATTATCGAATATCTCCTAAACGATCCACCAAATTGCCGCATGGGAGGTACCCATGCATTTAGCGCAGGTAGCGTTAGCTGATGCGATGGGTGCCTTGTTTCTTATCGCCAATTGAGACGATTTCTGTAGTCATCATCAGCCTGTATCAGTCCACTGCTGGACATAAGCCTCTCCCATGGCACGCCACTGAGCTCGATCCTCAGCTCTCCTCCTCCAATCACTGCCCACTGCCTTACGGATATCGTCGCTCCACCTTGTCACAGGGCGCCCTACTCTACGTTTACCGATTCGCGGTCTCCACTCTAACACGCGTTTGCCCCAGCGGTCATCGGCTCTACGACAAATATGACCAGCCCACTGCCACTTCAGCTTGCTGATTCGTTGAGCTATGTCGGTAACTTTGGTTCTCTGGCGAATTATTTCGTTCCGGATTCGGTCCCTAAGAGACACACCAAGCATAGCTCTTTCCATAGCTCGCTGAGCGACCTTAAATTGGTGAATAAGTCGAACGGTGAGTGGCCACGTTTCGGCTCCGTATGTCATGACAGGTAGGACTCACTGATTAAAAACTTTCGTTTTTAGGCTTTGTGGTATGGGCGACCTGAAGACTCGACGCAATTTTCCGAATGCAGCCCAGCCTAGCTGTATTCGCCTCTTAGCCTCCTTGTCGAAGTTGCCTCTGCCTAGTTGGAGCATTTGCCCTAGGTACACGTATTCGGACACAACTTCGAGGGAGACTCCATTCACGGCGACCGGTCCCGGGTCAACATGTTCATTAAACATGACTTTGGTTTTATCCAAATTCATTCGAAGACCGATACGCTGAGACGAATCAGCCAGGCTGTCCAGCATCTGTTGCAGGTCCAGCAACGTCTCGGCCATGATGACGATGTCGTCAGCGAATCGTAGGTGAGAGATGTGTTCACCATTTATATTGATGCCTCGACCTTTCCAGTCCAGCGTCTTGAACATATCCTCCAATGCGGTCGTGAACAGTTTCGGTGATATAACGTCACCTTGCCGCACTCCTCGACATAGGCGAATATGTTCAGTCTGCTGATTCTGTACTTGCACAGTCATAGTGGCTGCCTCATATAAACATCTCATCACCTCGATGTATCGCCAGTCGGCTTGGCAACGTTGCAGTGACTCCAGAACAGACCAGGTTTCGACTGAGTCAAAGGCCTTTTCATAGTCCACAAAGGCTAGACACAGGGGCCGGTTATACTCTTCGGTCTTCTGTATAACCTGCCGCACTGTGTGAATGTGGTCTATGGTACCGTACCCACTTCGAAACCCGGCCTGCTCCGGGGGTTGGAACTCGTCGAGTCTTCGTGCGAGACGGTTCGTGATGACCCTTGAAAACAGCTTATAAACGTGGCTCAGAAGCGATATAGGTCGATAGTTTTTCAGCAGGGTGGTATCACCCTTCTTGAAAAACAAAACGACAACGCTTCTGTTCCACGCTTGCGGAGTTCTCCCATTGAAGAGGACAGCATTGAATAACTCCTGAAGCTCCGTCAGTACGGGGAAACCCCCCGCCTTCAGGAGCTCAGTCGTAATACCGTCCTCACCTGGGGCTTTTCCATTTTTAAGCTGTTTAAGGGCCAACACGATCTCGTCTAGGCTGATTTCAGGCAGGTCCTCTGTCAAGTGGCGCGTGAGTGTGGCTCTGGGATCTTCATCCTGCGGGTCAGGCCGAACTGCGTGCGAGGTGTAGAGCTGGCTGTAGAAGTCCTTAACCAGCGAGAGAATCTCCGGCCTTGAGGTGACTACTGTCCCCGTGTGCGTGGTCAACTTCGTCAGATGGCTTCTTCCGAGTGACTGGACGAATACTTTCGACCCCCGGTTCTGCTCAATTGCTTTTTCAATCAAGAGCGTATTGGAAGCTCGGAGGTCGCGTCGTACCAGTTTCGTTATTCGATTGTTAAGAGCCCGTTGTTCTGACGAAGATTGCGGGGGGTTTTTGCGTCGCTCGCTCATGAGCTCTAGAGTCTCCCTCGCAAGTTTAGACTTCTTGCCTGTGCACTTCGATTCGCAGAATTTTTCGCCTTCCTCCCTAAGGATACCCACCACTTGGCCGAGTTTCTGGTCAACGTTGGTTGTAGTTTCCATGGCAGCGAATCTGTTTTTCAAATTTGTCTGAAAAACTTCAGATCCCACAGCGGTTTGGAGCAAATTTGGTCGGAGCTTGGACTTCATCAATCGGGCTCTCTCGCATCTATAATCAAAGTTCAGAGTTGCTCGAACAAGTCGGTGATCGCTTCCGGTTTTCACCCTGGCGATCACTGAGACATCTCTAATAATTCGTCTCTTATCCGTCATGATGAAGTCGATCTCATTTCTTGTACCACCATCGGGGCTCTGCCACGTCCACTTCCTTTGGGGCTGTTTTTTGAAGAACGAGTTCATCACAAACAACCCCTCTTTTTCGAGGAAGTAGAGCATTTGCCCCCTATGGTTTCTGCTGCCATACCCATGTGGTCCTACTGAGCACTCGCCGCTGGTCTGTACTCCTACTTTGGCGTTGAAATCACCCATGACGACGTTGTAGTGGGCTCTAGAGGTGCTATGTAGGGCCTTTGAGATATCCTCGTAGAATGTCTCCACGTCGTCGTCTGAGTGTGCCAAGGTCGGCGCGTACGCTTGCACAACCTTGAGGGTATATCTCTCGGTCAGCTTGATGATAAGGTATGCCACCCTTGTCGACACACTAGACACTTCTACAACGCTGTCAGCGAAGGTTTTATGCACCAGAAACCCGACGCCTCCCTGGGAAAGTTGGTCTCCCTCTCTGAAATACAGAAGATGGCCCGATTCCAGAGTTATGGTGTCCTCCCCTTTCCTTCGGATTTCACATAAGCCCATAACGTGCCATCTTATGTGTTTCAGTTCTTCTTCCAGCTGCACAAGATGTTCGTCGAGTCGTAGCGTGCGTCCGTTAAACGTAGCCAGGGTCAGTTGTTGTTTAGAGGGTTGGCGGCCTACCGTAACCCGGGGATTCTTAGCACCCCCCACCCCGCCGGAACCATGACCGCCACCTTGGTCAGGAATAGCGGGGTAACCGGGAACTGGGGGCCGTGGTATATTGTAACTTGCCATGTAACTTGCCATGTTAGGTTTTGCCCATAATCGCCACGCTGGGCATGCGGGTTGGCGATCGCAGGGCGTAGCCATTTGCACTAGTGACGCTGCTGCCCATCACCAGTCTGTCGTACTTATTGCTACGCGATTTTTGAATGGTTATACCGCCATTGATCGGTCGTCAGAGCCTCGTCTGTTGTTCAGCAGGATGTACCACGGGCAGGAGAGGTTGACTTGGGCGCTTAGGTGGTGAATGCGCTTCCTTACGCTGCTGCCCGTCTTTTGCCATTCAGGATCTAGTCGCCTCTTACGACACACCTCCTGGTAGGGTGGTGGGGAGTTGTATTCTATACCGTCCCCACACGGCTAGATTTCTGTAGTAATTTTAGCCAATCTTAATTCTGATTTAGTCAATCTTATCGCGAACCCTCTTCGACCAATATTGAACCCCACTAGCCCACTTTGAGAAACCCTGGTATAGACGGACGGTTGGTAGAGTCGAAAATTGTATGAACTTTTTAAGAAGTCCCTTTAAGCCCAGTGGGTTTGTTTGAGAACAATCTATTGTTTTTATTAAAAGGATGCGGTCATGGAAAAAAAATCAATTAGATTGTTGTGTTCCGGTTTGGGGATAAGACAGCCGGTGTAATGACTAGCATAGAGAGGCATTCCATCTTAGTCCTCAGGGTTGGCAACGCATTTGCAGTCTTAGTCTTGTAGTCTTGTGAATGCGAATGTCTATAGGTCACAGTTTCCGCTTACCATCAGGTGGCCTGTGTGCTCGTTTGCCTTCTCTGTCATAAAAAAAAAAAAAAGTTTAGTGAGAGCCGGCGAGGTAAACCCAGGCGGAGATGACTTGGACGCTTTCCTGAAAGACACACAGAAACTTATAAAAGTCCAGGAAGACATTTGTCCACCACACATAGCAATAAAAAAAAACATGATTGACCGCTCCACCATCTTACCCTTTTACCTTCCACTAAGCAGTAGAATTCGCATTGTTGGGTTCCGGTGTGGGGATAAGACAACCGGTGAAACTGCTAGCATACACGCATTCCATCGTAGTCCTCAGGGTTGGCAACATATTCGCGGTCTGAGGATTGCAGTGTTAGGATTGTGGTCTTGAGAATACAAGTGTCAGGTGGCCTGCCACAATGCCATAAAAAAACTAGGCTACCTACTTGGGCATCTATCCTACTGGCTAGAAACCATAATGCATTCGATGTGTTACGGTTTTTTTTATCGCAATGAGAAGGTGGTCTTATCCCCACACCGGAACACCGCAATGCGAATGCTGCTGCATGGCAGTAAGTTAATGGATGAGATGGTGGTAGCGATCCACCGGCGGACGCACCCTGCACAAGATCCTACCACCACTAAAACTCGGCCTGGACTAGGCCGCCATTACTGTCAAGTAAATAAAAACAATTCACCGCTTTGCAGGTGGTAGGACCTTGTGCAGGGTCCGTCCGGATCACCACCGCCAAACAGCAGTGTTCGCATTGTTGTGTTCCGGTTTGGGGATAAGACAGCCGGTGTAATGGCTAGCATAGAGGCATCCCATCTTAGTACTCAGGGTTAGCAACACATTTGCAGTCTTAGGCTTGCAGTCTTGTGAATGCGAATGTCTATGGGTTACAGTTTTCACTTACCATCAGGTGGCCTGTATGGTCGTTTGCCTTCTCTATGCCATAAAAAAAGAGCTTTCAAAGCGTTGACAATACGATAACATATCAAAAGCAACATGGTTTTTACCGTGTGGAATAGAGGCGCAGTTGGTATGTAGATCATTTTGTTTAATAAAAGTATACAATGTTGCCTTATCATAGCCTAGCTGTGGTTCGGCCGTATACTGCAACTAACTACCAGGAGCACCAGTTTATAGACATTAGTACATATTAATGGCCATAAACATAGCTACTTTATAGAGGCCAAAAGCAGTACAATTCACCTACATTAAAACTTAATCGCTTGTCTTGCGTCAGTGTACATATTATATGCGTTAGCATGTGCAGATATATGACGATCGTAGCCGATAATCAAAATTTGTTCTGAATAACTATTGTTGTCTTTACTAGTGATTTACCTTGAAGTTTGTAACGATGTTACAGGCGACGACGTCTACCCCGGTTGTTAAGAAACTTTGATGGTATGAAGTAATGGACCAAATGTAGCACAGAAGGTAGGGAAGTATATGTCATGGAGACACAATTGAAACAAAAGAAAGAACGGTATTTTATTAAAAAGTTTTTTTTACGTAGTTTCATCATGAAATTGATGAACATACGTACGTCACGTGACGAATGTCAGTTGTGATTGTCAATAAAGGTTCCCTTGTTTATGTACCACTGTGTTATCATTGGAATACCTAGCTCTAAAAGATATCAGGCCAGTTTTTGTTGATAAATATGTCATGTTAGGCTGTTAACGAACTAATCAAATGACAAATTTTCCATTGTTTTTCCTTACCGCAAAAAAATGGAAGCGTTTGTTTTTTCTATATCAAAACCTTAAGGTCAAATAAATGTGTAAAACCAAAACACTTTAATGATATATTTTTCAATATTGAAGAATATATCATTAAATAGCTATATATTATAAGGATTAAGGATTAGGGATAAGTTCACCTTGGTACTTGTTTTATTTTGTTATATTGCCTGAGTGCCTGTACTTATTTTTTATTCATTGTTCAATAAAGAGTCCTACAATACATACGTATATAAAATTTTATAAGACTGCTCAGTACATAAATCAAAAATTAAGCAGATAATAGCTATAGCGGCCTGCACACGTAAAGTTCGGACCGCGGGAAACGCCTCGCGCCATTCCACCTTCGTTCCGAACCGTACGTGTAAATGCAACTGTAATAGTAAAAAAATAACGGTTTGGAACGAAGAATGGAACGGCGCGTGGTGTTTCCCGCGTTTATAACTTTATGTTTGCGTGTTTTTTATTCTGTGTTAACTATACATGCTAGCACACACACGCAAAACGCAAAGCTGCACCGATTGAGCTGTTTAAAAGTATATTCCTGCGGTGCCCCACATCAAAGTTCGTAGGTATGGTCCAGCGACATGGGCAGCGTAAATCACCCTGTAGTTATAGTAATTACTTACGGAAATTACACCAGCACCCGCGAGGTACCAAGACAGGCTCCCGTAAACTTAGTTTACAGCACGTTATCAATTAGCATGTAGTACAATGTTGTGAGAATTTCGTAGAAGGAAAACATTAATTTACTTTTAAAAGCAACTTATCTTTCAATTTCAATAAACGTGATGTTATAAAATGTCGGGGTGGACTGTGTGGTCTTTGCTGCCGCCGGTTAGTTTGATCGGCTGATCGCTATCTGCAATTAATGTTTGACAAAAAATATGGTCAGATTTCTATTTTCATGGTTCTTTTAAGTGCACCCTGTATGTGCGATAATCTGTTAATTGATTCTGGCAAAGTGTCAGGGAAGTTTTGTTTTGCTAACGAATTTATAAGTAACTAAATAATATACGTTCTTAGCATGTTCAGATAAGTTCTTTATTTACTGTATCTTCTTAACAGCCTAGGGTTGTAAAATGTGGTCTAAGAACAGAGTACTAATATAATATATGCTAAATTGCCTGTAAAATTATATTTAAGCGGTTGCAAGAGTTTAGTTTAGGTATTATTCTAATACTGGAAACCAAGAAGACTAAAATAATAACGTCAGTATTATCTCTTAATGAGGATTTTTATAGAATACGTGAGTTAAGAAAATAATGAACTTATTGAATAACCGCTACAAAAAAATATTGAAGTGTGTTGAAAAAAAAATAGGCTTGATTTTTAGTCTCTTCTATAAAAATGAAAACGTCATGTTATAACCACCTAGCTACCCACGCTCGCTTCACTTCGGTTTGTGTGATTTGTGAAACACCAGTACATAATCCAGGATTAATTACTTGAACAAAAACCTTCCTCGAAAAATTATCTAACTGATGGTGAAAACCGCGTGAAAATCCGTTCAGTAGTTCTTGAGATTATTGCGTACATATAGAGGGACTGACGGCGGCAGGAACCGACTTTGTTTTAATATACAATAGAGAGATAATGTAAAGGCGCCCAAGACGTTATTAGACCGAAGAATAATAATGCCGCATAACACAGATGATCAACTTAAAAACATGTTTTTTCAAGCTATACTCGTATATCGAAACCATGCCTAGCTAATTGGATCACCGTTAACTAATGGAATTTCAAACATGCACATTTCATAATTTAATTATATATCAACATCTACTTAAAATGCATAATCAAGACGCTCTCTTGACTTAAGTACAAGTAGAAAAAACTTCTTCCTTAACCACGAGTAGCAGATACTGTTTTGATCTCAAGTAGCCCGTAGGTATCAAACCCTTCAATCTTAATTAAATTATAGCGTAATACAGTCCATAATTCCCTTACCGGGTACTGGTTTTGGGTTAAGCATTAACTTAAGTATTGTTTCGAGGCTGATCAGCGGCTACTTTGTAATTATTTATACATTACTTGCACGTGTTTTGATAGAAACTGGATGTATTTGACACCGTAGCGACTCATGTTAATTGTTTTTAATATTTCAATGTTTTTATCAACCTCAACATCAATATCCATTTTTGTATATTAAAGCAAATCTCGGTTGTGAAATAATTATTATATTATATTCAAAATTCCGTTAAGAAATTATTTTAATTATTTATTTCCTAATAAGCATTCGATAAATTACGGTAAATTGCTGCTGCTGAATATAACTCCTCGGTCGGCTTATTCAGTAAATACGTAACTTGCACCCCCGGGTGGTCTTTGAAACAGGTTATTGGTCATCAATAAATTCCCTGCTTTTTGTACTAAAGAATCAAGGGCTTATTAATCGTTTGTGATCATCCATAAACCAGACCCTCGGCGAAGTGTTACATTGACACATTGGTGACGGATTAACACTGTCACACCGAATTGAGGTGTTATTTTTAAATGCATTGTCGTAGAATTTCGAGAAACCGTTCTAAATAGTTATTTTGCTAAGTTTTGATGTCTACGTTGAATAATCTACATAGCTAGTCCGGACAAAGTACTATGTAATTAGCCTAATTTAGTTTAATTCAACTGTTGATACAATGGCAGGTCGCAGTTTTAAACTTCAAGCTAATGTGTTATTGAAGATTAGTAGCCTAGACAAGTTGCATCTTTTCTGATGAGGTTGTACTTAATGATTAGTACGTCAATAGAAATGTACGTATTTGTACGTTGGTTCCATTTGCCTTTTTTGTATGCCACTGAGTTACCTTAGGCTTATTGGTAGCGCGTTACTTGCATCACTTGCGTGTGCTATCATAAACCTTAACAATATTACACTACGGTGTAACAGTGCGCCGGTTTCTCTCTTCCCACGCACCAAATACGTACATAGTGATTAGAATTTCATCGCGAGTCCGCCCCGATAGGTTTTAATAAAGGTGTTAACTAAATGGAGTAACTTATGAACATTAGGAATAGAGTTATAAACTCTTTTTAATAGATGAACAAGCATCAAATCACAATCAACATTATTGAAAGCCAAGAGTTCAATATCAGAAGTGTTATTCTGTTAAAAACGGCTTCCTGTCTGAAGGAAATCATACAAGCTGGCTCACTCAGTGCTGGATTAATAATAATAAATAATTGATTAGCTAGGTACGTAGCAAAGGCAGCAAATGCTATAGGCCCGCGCATTGGTTATACCCACGTCTTCCTGACGCTGTCCCCATGGATCTAGGGCTTTTTATTATCAAATGTATAATTTCACCGAATTTCAGTTCTTCAAAAGCAATTGGCTGCTGTTTTTTCAAAATATGTTAAGTAATAATCATGTAAGTTAGGTTAGACTCACAAGTATGACTATTACAAAATGTTAATCCCTGCGCTTTGAAAAGCCTGTCAATCAACTGAAAATTCTGCGAAGTGTTATTCTCTATGAATGTATAGAATATTCATAGAGAAATGAGGTCTGACCAATCAGGGGTAAATCATTTCAATACGCCTTTTTTATTTAGCACCCTAAATTTAAGAAAGAACTACAAACAAACCAAGAGCCTCCGGATACAATTTACTACAGGCCCGCGCTATTGTTATTATTGAGGGGTTGAGGTGGGTTTTGTGTGCCACTTCGACCATTACTGATCTTTTGTGGCAGCCCTTTGTTAGAGCTCACTGCAAAGGCCCGTTGCGTCCAGGAATTTCCAGATTCTTTGGGCAGTGAGGAGTTGTATCTCTTGTGGGTCCATGATATGTCGCCCCAGGTGGATGCTTCTTTTGCGCATTAGTGGTCCGCAGGAACAGAGGATGTTTATTGCTTTCTCCTCTGTCTCCTGACAGAACCTGCATGTAGCGTCTTGTTTCATTCCCATTAGAAACAGATGTCTGTTCAGTTTACAGTGGCCAGTTAGGATCCTAGTCACTGCGCAAGTGTTTTCTTTTTTGAGTTGAGCTTGCTTCTGAACCCTTTAATTAGTGATTTCGAGTGTTTTTTTTCTTTTGTGGACTTCCACAGCTTGATCGCTCTAGATCTATATAGGTCGCTTAGCAGGGAATGGCTTTTTGTTTTGTGATGCCACAAAACGGCTCCGCGCCGACCAGGGAGTTGTCAGCATCGTTCCTAGCCAGCTCGTCTGCTATTTCGTTTCCATCAATGCTGGAGTGCCCTGGTACCCATCTAAGTATTGCTTTGTTGGAGTCTCCTAGGGCATTTAGGTTTTCTTTGCAGTTTTGGACTAGTTTGGATTTTATTTCCAATGCATCTAGTGCGAAGAGGGCAGCTTGGCAGTCCGGGTTGATGTAAATGCGCTGGTGTTTACGGTTCTTCTCAAGGTTGATTACGCCTCCGTACGTATGCTGACGCTGACTTCGAGTTTTGGTCTCTCACTCACTATAGATACCGCACTCCACATCGTTCCCTTTTTTGGAACCATCTGTATACCAGATGTGGCAACCCGCTTTATAGTCCAACTGGCCTTTCAGCCATTCGTCTCTGGAGGGTATCTCCACTGTGTATAGTTTTTTAAAATAATATATAGTATGCATTTCATCAGTTGGTATGCATAAGGTTTTTTGTTCATACACCGATGCCATGAGCTTGGTCAGTGCTTGATAGCTCCATTTTGTCCTTGTCGTGGTGCAGATTCTGTATATGGACTGTTCAGCCTCTTTTTGCACTTTTAGGTGCAGTGGTCTAGCAGCGCATCCAGGGTGCTCCCGGTGTGGAAGATATAGCTCCTGTTGCGATAACGCAGGCTGTGCGTCGCAGACTATTTAAGGTTTTTATTGTTGTCTTTTGGTTGGTTTTGTTGTACCAGACAGCGGAGGCATATGTAATTATAGGCCTTACCACTGCCGTGTACAGTCAGAGGGCAATATAGGGCTTTAGGCCCCACCTTGACCCCGCCATACGACAACTAGTCCACATAGTCATTTTGGCTTTTTGGGTTATGTTTTTCATGTCTGAGTTCCAAGTTAACTTTTGGTCTAAGATGACCCCTAGATACTTCACTTCACTTGATGGTATTGTTTGTTCATTAGGCTTCAGATTTAGTAGCTTTTCAAGCTTCCTTTTCTTAGTGAAGGGGACTAGCATAGTTTTGTTTGCGTTTATGGACGATTCGTTTCTTTGCACCATTTATTGATGGTGCTGCGGGCTCCTTGCATTAGAAATGAAATTGTGTGAGATGGCATTGAGAGTTAGAGATGCCAGTCGGTTAGAGAACATATTCTGAACCCAGTTGATGGTGGTAACGTCTACACCCTTTGATACCATTCCGTTTAGAATAGTATTTGTGGGCGTGTTGTCGAAGGCACCTTCCACATCAAGAAAAGCACATAGGGCTGTTTGATTATTCTCTAAGGTTTTCCGTATTTTGTCGACCAGATTGAGGAGGCCAGTTTCTGTGGATTTTCCTTTTTAGTAAGCGTGTTGGTTTGAGCTAAGGGGTTTGGCTATAAGGTATCTAGCTCTGATATGCTGGTCTATAATCCTTTCCATAGCCTTGAGTAGGAAGGATGTGAGACTGATCGGTCTAAAGGATTTAGGCTGCGAGAAGTCCTTTTTCCCTGCTTTTGGTATGAAGTGTACCTTGAGTCGTCTCCATAGCTCTGGTATTATACCCCAGGCGAAGTTTGCCCGAAATATTCTAACCAGATACGGAAGGAGGATTGTATCTCCCTTTTGAAGGAGGACTGGAAAGATTCCCTCTTCTCCCGCTGATTTAAATGGCTGGAATTTCTCATTAGCCCATTTAACATTGTTAGGCCTGAAGATGTTTTTGGCCTTGTTCCAATCAGCTCTGTGCGCCCTGTGATCCGGGTGATTTCTTTGGGCACATCGCTGGGTGTCAGTGGAGTTATACGATCCTGGAAATCGGATTACTCTCCGGAGTTCAAGAGGAGACTCTCTCTGAGGTCGTAAATCTATTATCTGATCTTTTGAGTAGGCCGAGATAGTTTGTGCGTATCTTGGTGAGTATTCTGTGAATTCTAACTCCTTTGTGTGTTTGGGCGATGTCTTCACAGAATCGTCTCCAGGACGCTCTTGTATCTTTTCTTATTTCTTTGTTATATTCCGTCAAAGCTCTACCGTACTTTTCCCAATCGTGCGGCCTAGAGCAGTGATTGGATATACGTCGTGTGGAGCTGCGAAGCCTTTCCAGCTCTTTGTTCTACCACGTCGCTGTAGTAGGCCCACGCTAGGTTAATCCAGCACAATGGGCTCACTCGACGGGGAAAGCGGGTAAGTTGATAGTGCACACCCGTAAATATTGTTTTTATACTCTTACGGGACAACCTCGACCTGCCGGTTAACAATTATTTTTGGTCAGACGAATTTAAAAGTGAGTTGTTTAAAAGAATCTTTATATAAGAGTTAGAAGCATGTATTGTAAGTATTAGAAGAAATCCAACTAAACTTCTCTACTTATATAGTCGGTTTCTTCTTTTATATAAATACATTTAAATTGTTGAAGAAATCATTCCTAAAAGAATACTATAGATGAGGTCACTGGCGAAAACTTTGTACTTATACATACAGGGTGTTCCAAAACATGACTTTTACGTGACGTAATTATATTAGTCGGTTAGAAATTTTATACCCCTCCAGAATAGTTTTTGTTTACAATATGTTGATGAGTTAAGGAGTTATAAAGATTTTCATGATACCTAATGGTAACGTTGATGGTAAAAACCTTCGGTTCTCTTTGCCAAAAGTAGATAAAACTAATCAAAATCCTCTATATCGCAACAATGCATCAAATTACACCATTATCCCAAAATATGAACGCAATTGATAAATCCATACTTTCTAAGCCAATAAAGCATTTCTCGTTTTTCATTTGACAAAGACTAAAGTTTGAAACAACCAGTTCTCATGCAGTGACTTGACCTATTCTAATTCTGTACCTACACGTAAACAATTCGTCTATTTTATATACCCACTCGTTAAACATCTGTGCGGCTGCCAACATGCAGGATGGGTACGGGGCGGGGCCGCGGCGCAAAATCGATTTAACACTAGTTATCTTTATAACTACCGTGATCCAAATATCGGTTATTTAGCTCGAGATAATTTAATCGAAGAGGTTATCGCTGGTTGGTTTGGTTGTTGATACGGGGTTCAGAGGTTATGTTTACCGACAGGTAGTTGTGGTTGTGGTTTTATTTGGTGCTTATGGTGATCTGTTTTAATTAAAGTTTTAGTTACTGGGTTTTATGCAATTTATGAATTAACAAATAAAATTTCATTGTCATAATAGAGAATATTTTTCTATAAATCAATAATCTTAAACTAAACTCTAGGCTTGTAGGTACTATTACTACGGGTATGTACTAGACAAAGATGAACTAAGTTATTTAGAGAAATAAATACCTCAATAGTACCTATGTATTTAGACCAACCTCCAAGACTCATATAACACATACTTGCGCTCATCGCACAAATAACATATGCCCCTACCGGGAATCGAACCCGGACCGCTAGCTTCGCAGGCAGTGTAACTAACTAACGCAACTAGGCTAACGCATCGTCAAAATATATGTATATGTAAATATGTATGTATGTATGTGTATACATATTTTAAGGGTTGAGATTCTTTATTGTGTGATCAGCACATAAGTGCGTATCGTAGGTAGGTATAAATTGTCTTGCTTTGCCTTAAACGAATAAAAAAGGTATAGTATAAAAGAGTCGTGGCCCATGAGGGGATCGAACCCGCGACCTTCGCGTTATTAGCACGACGCTCTAACCAACTGAGCTAATGGGCCGGTGTTATCATACGCCGAATTCTGATATACTCACTGGGCACTGCACTTGCATATACTTACCTACATCTTAGCAAAGAACAGATATTTTAATTACAACTTAAATATCCAATGTTTTTTTTTATTATTGGAATTACGGCGATGTTACTGTCTGTCCATCCGTAAGTATTGAACAAATATGTCGCTCTAAATAGCTTTTATTTTATAAGCTTACATCCAACATCTACTTACGTAATATACAAACCAAGTATATTTTTTGCTGCACTTTGGTATATTATGACTAACCAACAAGACAATAGTAAGTATCTATTTATCTATTCAATAGGTATATTTACATGTCCTTAAAGCTAAATAAATTTTAGAAAAATATGGTCAGAAAAAATCTATCTAGAGTAGGTACCTAAGTGAAGGGTCCACGGAAAGAACATGTCTAGTCACGTTAGTAACTTTTTGAGATATCGCGATTTGAAAGTTAGGAACCATGTCATTCTGTACGTAATTTTCATGTAGAGGTTTTTTTAAGTGAAAAAATACAAGTTATATGAAGATTTATATCTAAAACTGTAGGTTTTCATTTCCAGATTCAAAACTCATTTTCAAAAAAAAGTGACTAGACATGTTCTTTCCGTGGACCCTTCAAATAAGCCAAATATGTTGAGATAGGAATCACGCTAGCAAAAAAATGTACAGTAAGCCACATTAATAATACTGCTGACCAAAACAAAAAACCAGTAGGTCTACCATTTCCAAACCTTCACTTGTACATTCTCAAATCGCAACGTGTTTAAACTCTTTATTGCACTTTTGCACTTAAACAACTGTAAATCATTTTTGCATTACTATAGATAATGTACATGGTGAACTTATCCCATATGGGATCTCTTCCAGTTAACCTTGGAGCAGCATTACCAAGGACAATGCAAGAGGATAGCAATTGCGATAGGTTAAATAAGTAAAGCAAGTACTTTAAACGAAAATAAGACTATTTTTATGAACAAATACAATCCTTTTGCATAGAATAAATTAATATCAGAAGCAATTACCTACTTTCTTAAAAAACATACAGACCTATGACACCAATCTGAGAAATTTTACTCTTTATTTATATAATATTCTATAACAACAAATAATTTAATTAGTCATTAGTATAACTTTTGATACTTACATTATAATCCTCAGTTTTATTATTTAAGTACATACTAAGTTGCTATAAATGTCTTCGCGAATGAAATCGCGGGCAAAAGCTAGTTGATTATAATAAGTTTTATTTCGGCATTTTGTTTAACTAATACATGTGCTTAGTATCATTAGCGATACATTGTGTTATTCTTTTGTTTGATATCCAGAGCGTCGCATTCTGATGACTTATTTCGGCTCAGAAGCTTGTCGGCCCATTAGCTCAGTTGGTTAGAGCGTCGTGCTAATAACGCGAAGGTCGCGGGTTCGATCCCCTCATGGGCCAAGAATCTTTTTGCTTTTTTTCAGGCTTATACTTGTATATTTGTACTTGTACAAATAAAATTAATTTCTACTTGTTCTGTGTGTAACCTAACATCGCATTAAATCATAGAGTTCTTTTTAATTCGTCTTGGTAAGTAATAATAGTAAACTTTTTTACTAAATAGATGTACGAGGGCTGATTTATTGAGTCGTTTTAAAAAGTAAGAGTTTTTTTTTAAACAATTTTCATTTATTTGTCCTATGTGGGCCAAACACGTCTTGTTCCAGCGAGTTTCCAATGTTTTTATCCCCTCCAAAATAGGCGTTTACACCTGCGATGCAGTCCTCATTTGTCAAATTTTTTTGCCCTTCAAGCCATCTTTTCAGATTTGGGAATAGGTAATAATTGCACGGAGGTAGATCCGGCGAATACGGAGCATGCGGAACCAGCTCGAAGTCCAACTCGTGGATTTTGGCCATTGCAATAGTTGACGTGTGCACTGAGGCATTGTCTTGATGAAAGAGGACTTTCATTGGGGACAATTTTGGTTTTTCCAACAATTCGGCATTAAAACGGTCGAATAACTCTGCGTTATAACGGCCATTGATAGTCTTTCCCTTTTCCAAGTAATCAATCATAATAATTCCTTCGCCATCCCAGAAGACTGTCGCCATCACCTTCCCAGCCGACAAAACAGTCTTGGCCTTCTTTGGGGCACGTTCACCAGTCGCCATTCATTGTTTTGATTGCTGTTTTGATTCAGGTGTATAATGATGAACCCAAGTTTCGTGCTGGATTTTATGTACTCGCTCAGTAGAGATGCCTGTGTTCTCAGTGTCCTACTCAATTACGTTGTACTTACTTTTAAATTCAATATTTTTGTTTTATTCGTGCATATTATTATCAAATCAATTAAGTAATACGAATATTATAAATCTACTCTCTATATTCAGAGGTTGACAATGAACCTGTGTATGCAAAGAAAGTTTTTGTTCCATCATCAGCAAGCCTGATATAGCTCTAGTAAAAGTCGGTTAAGAGAAAATCACAAGTTAATTCAATTTTAATTTTTCGCATCTAGATTCAAAATTACTATAATGCAATTAATTTTATGTTTATGTTTTAACGTTTGTTTTAGTTTGTGTATCTATCAAGGACCCGGGAGACTGAGCGATCGTACGGGTTAAAAACAGTTATTTTGCGAAAAAGAGCACTTAACGGATCGAATAAACCCTATCAATAATCGCTATATCTGTTTTCGAGAACACTATCGCAAACAAATAATAAATTATATCTGCTCTCACCTCAGACTGTAAGTATAGGTAAGTACCAAAACATAACTAACCTCTTTAAAAAGGCCGTCGTTTTTTCGTCATTTGAGTTAAAGTTTGTCTTGAAAACCAATAGACTTTTGTACTAAATTTATGTAAGACTGTTTAGATAGAGCAAAGCTTTCGTCAATATACAGGTAGATTGCGCAACTTTAAATAAAGGACAGCCTGTATGTATATACCTACGTAATTGTGTAGTCAGTGAATTATTACAAATTAATGTGTTCAAATCAATTGCTTTAATTAATTACTTATATAATATCTGCCTGGCTTGCTGTTAGTAACAGAGTAAAGATCCTCCGAGAGCAAATTAGTGATACTATTTAAAGATACTGTCACTGTCCATCTAAATAGCAACCCAAAATTTTATTACATTTAAAGCTAATATTTAAAAGACCAACATGCGAGTTATTTTTATACCATCATAAACAGCGCGTGCGCCGGTGATAAGATTGAAATAAATAATGACTTAACTAATGCGCTACCAGACGCGGTGCTATCTCACTCTGTCTTTATCCTGACAGGTTTACAACGTTAGATATCGCGAACGTATTCTTCAAATGCAGATTAAGTTCTATTATCTCTAAGCAATAATGAATTAAAGAGTAGTCTTGAACGTTTGAAATCTAATTTTGGAAAAAAAAAATTTTTTTATTTAATTGGCTAGCTGCGTCGTACGTATCCATTCAAATATTTACTTATCTAATTGTTATTTTAATAGGTCTGCTGTTTATGTAAAATAGAAGTCACAAATATGTAATCGGCCGTATCGTCAAATATAATTATAATTATGTACGCAGGCCTATTATTGTCAGTGGCGTAGTGGGTGTAGGTAGATGTAAATATATGTTTGATGTCTTAGGAACGTCTATACTTGTATACTTCGACCGTGCAGTCAAGTCACAATGGTATCACTCGAACTTGACTCATTTTCCATTGATCTAAAAAACAAACACGTCCCAAGTTTACCAGAACCGTTTGAAAACATTAGCTAATCAGAAGACAGCTGGATTTAGCTCCAGGTCCAATCGTTTGTCAGACTCCGACAGTTTAACACGTCGGCCTAATGAAGATTAACTAGGTAGTTAGCACTCATTAGAATTCACACTTCGATCCACAGGGAGTACGAGTATCTATATTTTTTACAAGCAGGTTTGTATTTTGTATTCGAACGTTGTTTGTAGAGAGTATCACGAAAGTCGAGGATAACTCAACAGACGTAATGAATGACGTGCGGATCTATTTGAGTAAGAACAAGAAATCGATAAACACACATTGCTTTTGTATATCTGTGAGTTGTGTTCGTTTGTACTATATGTACATATAGTGGATAATTGTGAACGAAACTAAGTGTTGTTGTAGGACCGTGAAATGGCATCAATCTCGTAGTGAATCTTTGTTGCCAGCTTTACCTGTTGTTCATCCAAAAATCACATCTCCCAAGCAAATAACCTATCTTATAGCAATTAAATACCGTTGAGTGAAAGTGCGTTGAATTTTAAAGAAGGTTTTAAGAAGATATTATTCCGATAATTAAATTAAATTCATATAAATCGGGCGTTTTAATCTACATGCGCAAGCCGGTGCGATCAAAGACATTACTGGGACCATCGATTCCAATGTAAGATTTGTCAAGTTTAACCTTTTTAAATCCGTGAAATTAACTGTACGATTTGGTACTTACGTCCATAATAATTGCACTTTATTTTTGTCCCCAGTGGACATAAATCTTATACTTCTGCGGTGGATTAACAACTTGGCTTTTTTGGTTTATATAAATAAGGATGATAACTTTTGACGCACAAGGTTGTTGTTCGAAAATGCTATCGTAATAACGCTTCAAAATACTTAAAATAAGTGAACTGTTGACAAAAACAGGTAGATAATCCATATTTAAGCATGTTATCGAAACGTGGACCTTTTCATAAACTCGATACTTAATAAAAGGCGTTTGGCTTCATTAAGTGTATTTAGTTCGGAACCAGTTTGATTCGGTACCTACAATCGTACTTTTTACGATAATGTGCCCAACCTTAATGGTCCTTCTTTGTACGCAGCCAGAGAAACAACTCTGGATCTTACACATTTTGGAAAATGGCATTCCGGTAAAAGCCTGAGTTCGCTTGGTAACAAACACAGATGAACTCTTTATTTGGTCCGCAACTGTCCGCGCAAAACTACGCGAGTATGGCCTGAGAACCAGAAAGACGGGACAAGAAGCTCAGCCAAGCATTTATTACCCGAGATTATAGGTAAAACAACATGGCATTTTGCATCTTAATACTTTAAGGAGCGTCCTTCCTTACTGAGAGCATTCGCGTGAATATTTGAGTTGACCCAATCGTTACAAAGCTTACATACCCTCAATGTTCGCGCCGAATATTCGTTACACACGAATGCTCTCAGTGAGGACGCTCCTTTACGTTATTTTGAGCCGAGAATGTTTACTTACTGAACTGCTAAATCAACCAAGCCACAAAAAGTTTGGGATTGTATTTTAACTTCTACGAAACTCAATAAAAATAATACAAAAATAAAACCATTTATTCATACAATAATATTTTCTTAACCACTTTGTCCGCGAACAAAGGTAAAAAATATCTATTTAGACGACTCAGCCCATAATATAAAATATCTAATAAAACAAAAACTAAACGTAACCCAATAAATATTCGAGCCTCTAATCGTACCAAAACCAAGCACCTGGAATAACTCTTGGAATTTTCATTTCGGTGTCCCCTACATGTAAAGTTATCATTTAATTGCACAACCGGCCGGTCATTTAATATACATCATTATAAATAACACAATTAAACAATTTTAAACAAACCAAAATTTAAACAAACATATACAAATAATTTTGTACCAATTATGCACAATAAAATTATCAACAATATCCACTAAGAATTAATGTTTTAACATGAACATATAACTATGTCAATGGTGGGCTGTATGATTATTTGCTAGTATTTATACATATTTTTTTCATTATTATCTTGTCGGCAAACAAAAAGTTCTTAACTTGAGGTAAAAATGGATAAAATTTGCTCATTACAAAAGAAAACTTACAGTTTTAAAGGTAACAATATAACGCAATATAATAATGTAAACTGTAATTCTATGGAACTTGCTAACTATGTAAACAAGCCGCCATACTAAAATTGACATTAGATGTCAATTTCAATAAGTATATTGTTTGTTTACATAGTTAGCAAGTTCCATAGAATTACAGTTTAAGTATTACTTAAAGGTAAATTTAAGACAAGTAATAACAAATAACATGAATGTTGTTGAAATAAACAATGATAACCTAAATAATCTCAAACTCAACACTATTACCTATTTACATTTTAACCTAACAAGTGAGCATTTATTATTGATGATTTAATTAACATTCAACAGAGTGCACAAATGGTGGCTCATCTAATTGCGCGATCGAGGCTGCCGAGGCGCGCCCATCCCGACCCGCTATTATAGAAATAACACTCCTGTGCTCCGAGTCACTATCTCCACTCAGAATTATATTGGTCTCTCCCATGAAACCAGAATCAATCTGCTCTTGACTCTGTATCCTTTTCTGACCATCATAACTATACATTCCTAGCTCGGCTAACATTTGCTTCGACTCGTCAAAGTTACCAAAGAAAACTGAATCTGTCTCCACACTCTCCCCACCGGATTCACTTCGTCCGTCGCAAAGAGATTCCAAGTCATCAGTGTCCGATTCAATCTGAAGTGGCAGTGTCTTATTAGATATCGTTACTGATGGCACCATTGTGCGTACTGGTTCAGGTACAACAGTGTTCGGCCTTATTTGCATCAAGTATCTTGCTCTACGTTTAGATTCGTTTGAATCCGTACTCATGTAACCAGAATCTTCAGTTCTGTAGAGTTTCCTCAAGTCGGTTCTACGAGATCTGGTCCTGTTTAGTCTACGTCCAGATCGTCTAGCGTTAAGATTATCTGCTCTTGTGTATGGGGGGAAACGGTCTCTTTCTTCGAGAGCTCGTCGTCTGTCGCCAGGAGGACTATCACGAGTCGGCATAATGAACTTAGGAGACAACTCCGAACCACGACGCTGTTTCAGAGGTACTGGTGGCCTCAAATCTTTTTGCCCAGAAACCTGTCGAATCAAATCTGGAGTCTTCAAAGAGTCAACTAATCTTGACAACTCTTCGCTCCCGTAAGGTACGCTACCGCGTCTCTCGTAGAGTGACTTACGCAAAGAATCGCCTTGTACCTTTGTTTTAGCTTCATAGATTTGTCTCAGACTTCCAATCTTTCTTGTGAATCCTTCATCAGGAGATTTGCTTTCCTTATGTTCGATTTCTGTGAATTTATGTTTGAAGCTTCCGCCAGATTTCAAAAGTATTTTGTCAACTCTCTTTTTGACATCCCGTTTCGGTTTCCTATCGAGGGTATCTGGATCGAACTCTTCGTTGACGTTACGCCTGTTTTCAACTGGGGAGCCGCGCACTTGAATAGTCAACGCCCCAGGTTTGGGCAAGTTATTATATAATGGCTCGATAGTGTTTATAAACACTTCACTTACTGGTAGACTTCGGTTTTCGTATTCAGAATCAACTGAATTTGTATTTGAAACCTGATAATCTTCAACTGCTCTCCTCACATCACGCCAACTTCGTGATAATCTTTCTCGGGCCTCGGACATATTCGGCTGATACTCTGTTACATCTCTATGAGATATTTCGGGGCCACAAGCAAGAGAGAACCTCCTCTTTTTAAGCAAATTATTTCTTTCCAAGCTATCAAAATCGATAAACTGCCCACGCCTTCTAGTTTCAGTCAGCAAATTGTCATCACTGAAATAATGTGAATCTGCTGCTAATACGGGAATCACTATTTTAGGAGCAATTGGAGTGATAGTTTCTGTATTGATTTCCTCCAAAACTTTAGGTTCTACTCTTCGGCATTGATTGAGCTCTTGTATAACGGCTTGCATTTTAACTTTAACTTCTGGGAGTATAGGTTCTTCTTCTTCCTTCGGGGATTGAGGCGGCATTTCGGGTGGTGGCGGTGGCGGTGGTAGTCTCTTCCTAATACGCCGAGTAGCGTGGCTTGAAGGACTTCTTTTATCAAGTGTTACCATGGTTGGAGCTTTTGCTTTTGGTTCTTCTTTTGTACAAATATTATCCTTAGTGTTATCACTCTTAGTAATAAGTTTAATATCTGGTTCCTTTCTTACCTCCCTCCTCACTTGTGGTTCTCCTATCTGAGGAATAGCATGCAAAGCTTCTTTTAAATTCGTTTCTATAATTTTCAAAGGTTTTGGCTCCACACGCCTAATTGGTTCGGGGGTATAACTGAGTGTTTCATTATTCTTCATTTCAGTAACTCTAGGGGTTCCGCTGACCTTGGCTACTGATTTGACTGGTCTTGTGGATGCAGGTGGTAATGGCACATCGTCCAACCATTTACGAACAATTTTTTGCTTGTAGTCGTCACTGACGCACGTTTTGCACGAGTTAGATCTGACCAATGCAACAGCTTTTTGTTCTCTTTCACTGCTGTCGCAACCCGGACATCCTCCGCAATGGACGGCTCGACGGCTATTTTCACGTTTAAGACTAATTGCACTGAACCGACGGCCTCGCCGCGCGCACGGTATGTCCCAGCCTAGGTCAATTGTGTGATACAACTCTTCTTCAGGTATATCTGATAAGATAGGGATAAATCTCTTGGATGTCATCTTTTCTTTGGCGATAGACATTACTTCTCGAATTTTTACAAGAAACTCTAAAGCGGCTGGTGGTGGATTCTGGAAATGAAATTATTTGGACAATGAAAGTAATATTTAATTGACTTCATATAGATCGTGTCAAAATAATGATTAGGAAAAATGTACCTTTAGGTGCTCGGTTTCAAAAAATACAGGGTTGAAGTACAATTTCCTTCTTATAGCAGGCTCGCCATTGGATTGTGTTGATTGATTTGATGTATTGTTTTCTTCTTTATAGTCTACAATAGACAGGTCCGAGTGAGGAGCCCTCTCAAATGTATCTGGGGATGCGGAACGTCTTTGTAACCGTTCTGTCATTCGCTCCGGAGTAGAGGTAGCCCTTACTTGAGGTCTGACAGGCTTTTTACGGCGACTATTGTGAACCATTGCAGATACGATGTTAGGGTTCGTTTTCTGAAACTAAAATAACAATTGTTTGATTAAATGGTTCATTGGTGCCTATATAAATTCTGTTTTTAAAACTTTCCACACCTTTTGTGAACTGAATGAATCAAGCGTGTCTTCAGTTCGCTCACTAACATCAGATAAACCGGCGTCATTTAAGAAGTCACCATCCAACTTCATCAGGGGATTTGTTTTCATTCTCTGTAATCATTTCAAATGGTTAGCAATCATTATCCTCAAGTTTTATTTGAGAAGTTTTAATTATATTATATTTAGATCGTACCATACTATCCATTCCCATTCTGGAATCTAACGTGGACGCATTTTCTGTTGACGTAGTGGTAGAAAAGTTCATTTCAGGGTCCTTATTCTTTCTTTTCTGCTTTTTTTTGTAGTGTACATAAAATACAATACCAGCTGCATAAACGAAGATCAACATGAGTACACAGACGCAAATCGCTAAGGATTCTAAGACGCTTAGACCTTGACTTTGCGTTGCTGGTTCCGTGGTGACAATTTCTCCGGCATGGAAGGGTATGGAGCGAACGTCTGAAAGAAAAAAGATATAGAGTTATTAAACATACAGAGTAGACATAAAATCTAGATAATATATTCATGATTGTGGCAGAATGTGCCGGCTCTAACAGAGTATCTACAGTGGCAGAATGTGCCGGCTTCAACAGAGTAGAATCTTATAATAAATGCCCACTTGCCCAGTACCTCTACTTCTCCTACGATGCTCCTTTTAGCTATTCCATTTTCTACTTTCTGTTTCAAATAAACGTGTAAGTGATACTTCTTTTATAGCTATTGCAAACATCTAAAGGTTGCGAAAGCCACTTGCCTTTTTGCCAGGTACAAGCGAGATGGCAATATATTATTGAAGAACATGCATGTACGAGTAGATCCTACTGTCAGAACTGGACATTATTCGACTGCAGTGATGAAGATCCTGATGAATATTTATAGGAGACGAGCTATAAAGGTCCTTTATTTTCATAAACTTACCAATATTGTGCGAAGCACCAGCCACTCTGAAGGCAGCGCAAGAGGCTGCGAGGCGGGTGGGCGTGGGGGCGGAACACAGCACGTGCACCGCGATCAGACGACCCTCTAGACGGCTGTGAAGTGCCGACGAGCCTCTCCACTGGAAAACAAACGTTGAAATTGAACACAATATTCCACTCTATAAAATAAAATTGTGCTTTAAAATAAGGCACAGTTCACTAAAGAACAAACGAGCTTGCGTTAAATGAGAAGAGGCGGTGCTGGGCTTTGTAAGACGTTGATTTAGTGCTAAATATGTATAGTAGAGCTCCTCATTAAAGAAACTTTATAAGCTTATATGTACTTGCAACATAGGAGCACATCAAATCAAGTTACATGAGCTCTACTTAATTTTGTAATGAAATTATAAAAACGCTATAAAACTGCGTAAGTTTACGGCGAATTTAACGTATAAGTAGCCCGTTATGGGGGTCTACATTTTGTCAGCAGCAATTAATTACTTTGTTTTATTAATGTCATCTCGGTCGTTTAATATTCAGTTATAGCCAAATAAGTATAAACATTTTTTTAGTTGCACACACCCGTTGAGTTTCACTGGTTTGATACAGCCTTGGTTGAACGTTATCACTATGTAGACATCAAAATGCGGTGTATTTTGAGGGTTCGTACAAATTGCTCCTTGACGCCTCAGTGTTTATCTGAAAATTTATCAGGAGCGAGTCGCATTTCGACATTGCGGCCTGTCCGATTGATGCCGTCTGCCACCACTGGCACCCGGCCAAGGATACCGCCCGAGACCGAACAGAATTTGGTCCGAGATATCATCTTCACACTTTCAAGATTCCACTGCATTTCTTGTATGTTATATCAAAATCAAGTTTGACCTTGTAAGAAAGCCGAGCGAATAAGCTATGCTGTGTTTAAAAAAGTAACTTTATTTAGATTGTCAAACAGACCCCAACCGTGGCCAGGATCATAAAAAAGTAATTACCTACTTAATTCCTCGAACATTTCCCTTTTATATTAGCATAATTATCGAAAGAGCTTAAACCTGGACCAGAAACTGGATTGTACCCAATTAATTGGTAACATATACTTACTTTGAAAGTTTAATGTATCGTATTTTATTTATGTACGATTGTCTAAATTCTGTTTGAATATCTTTCAAGTAGATTATAGCTATGTGATATAACATTGTCAGATGCAGGTATGACGGTAATGCCTTACGATTGTGATACGATCTTACGGGAGTGGACTTGATGTGACATATCACAAGTGTTTCCAGTAGCACCAACTTGTATTTCTGGATAAACCAGTTGACATTTATTTCGCTTAAGGACCGAGGAAGGATTCCGGTTCTCAATTTGTGCATTTTAGGGGATTAACCCGCTGCCCCTAAAATCAAATAGGTGGTACCAATGTCAAACTTTCGATAGGTTTGAATATAGTTTTCCCAAAATGTACTTACATAAATGCAATTGCCAGTATATTTTTCAGGTCAGAATATCGGTCGCTATTGATAATGATAATGCAGAATGTACAAAACGAAAATTTCATGGAGTTTTCTATAACATAAATCGAACTTTCGTGGCGGTTAATTAATAAGCACCTTCAAGTTGTTTTAGGGATCCTTAGAAATTTTTGCGAAATACCAAACCTCCAGAAATTAATTGGTTCGTGCTTCTAATGTTCTATTTGCGCTGAGATTTTTATTGCAATAATGTTTGGTGTGTAAGTATAATACTTTTTGCTGTCTGTATGCGCATTTCTTCCAAACCGAATTCATATAGTACACTTATCAATATCTTGGCAACTAATATCTGTGTCATAAATTAACATTTTAGTATTAATCGCTCGTATCGTATACCTATAGTGCTCTCGTTTATTACTCCGCGTCCTTGCGGGTCGATCGAACTGGTTTTGATGACACTTGCCAGTAGGGCTTCCAAATACCGGGCTTTTCATAATACCGGTATTGATGCCGGTATTCGTTAATCAATACCGGGATCCCGGGATCCCGGACCGGTATTAAGAAAAAGTTATAAAATTTGAGTTTTTTATTAAATAAAACTTGCAGATTAATTTCGATAAATCCTTTTATTAAAAAAAATCTTTTTTTTTTACAATTCAAACAAAAATAGTAATAATCAAGATAGTTTTTATATTTTTTAGCTTTATTAAACTATAATTCGGTTTAAAATAAAAAAAAATAAGTACAGTAACAAAATAAAATCTAAACTTCAAGATAGATAGTATTTATATATTTTTTGTATTATAAAACTATAATTCGGTTTAAAATAACAAAATAATTATAGTAACAAAATAAAATCTAAACTACAAGGGCTTAGTTACTATGGCATGGCACTATAAAAAAAATTAATAGGTAAACTTTCTTAGAAACTCTTAATTAAATTCGTAATATTTAAAAGTAATCACAGATGAGAATATTAATAACAGGATCTCAAAAAATCAAATACATATGCTATCTAACCAAATAACACTAATAGTAGTAAAATAATTAAATGCTCTTAAACATCTTGAACGTAATGATAATAGATTAAAATGAAAATCAAGAAATAATTGCACGTATTAGAAATAAAATCAATAGGTAATCAGTCTTCCTACAATTTTCCAATATTCCAAAGTCATATTATTGAGTTCGCTCTCGTTCGCTTTGATAGTATGATCTTAAGAAGGATAGGGTATTTAAAGTCTTATCCGACAGCGAGCTCCTTAATTTGTTACATAAGTACCCCACAGAGGAAAACGCTCTTTCTGACTCTACACTAGTGGGCACAACAGAAAGCAAGTAGTGATAGGCGGCTGTCAAAAATAATCCGCGACCCCCTCCACTGCTATCATAAACGCACATCTCTACTCTAACAAAACAATTGAACTGAAATCAATATCATCACTCGGATCTGTCACAGGGTTAGTACGTTTAGACGCCCTAACATTCTTCAACTCTTTTTCTAATTCTTCCTCCATTGTGATATTTTATTTTTCTTGACTAATATCACAAGCGTCATGATCTTGTGTACTTGTTGAGGGTATAGTCAATGATGAAACTCTCGGTTCTGTTTCTTGAATGTTTCGAACGAACTTCAAAAGTTACGAAGCAATTGAAAACACGAAATTTTGTAAAACATAATAAATAAACGAATGGTTTATTTTTCCCATTTTTATTTCAATACCGCGGGATCCCGGGATTGCATATTGAATACCGGTATTAAAAAAAGTCACGAAATATCGCGGGATCCCGGGATACCGGGATCCCGGGATCCCGGGATCCCGCGAATTGGAAGCCCTACTTGCCAGCAACTTAGATGGAAGATAATTTACTTACTTACATTTTATTCCTTCATGTGTTTTTTGGTTATGGTTTATTCTCTCATGATACCTATTATTATTTAATTAGCACATAACTACAGTAAAAAAGATTAAAAATAAATGTGAAGGTCGTAATGACCTTATTGAGTCATAACTCGACTTTGAAAATTTGCAGAATTAATTCAGGGGAAGGAGAAAGGGATGTTAGGTATCATAATATAATCCAATTTTCCTGGCGGAGACCGATCTCTCGTGAGATTGCATCTCGAATAACAAGACAATCGAAAAATATCGGTCTAATTGTACTTTATTGTTTCATTATTGTTTGATCGCCATCATAAATAGAGATGTTCAGGGGTAAATTAAATAGATACCTGTAAGAAAGTGCTGCCCTCATCTCGGTAAAGTCCAAAAGGCACGTCGTTGTCCAAAAGATCCCGTAGAGTAACCCAGCCGGAGGGAGACAGGTACTGCGCACTGGTTACTGCGCATACTGCGTCCGCAACGTCTGAAAATAACGCGGTATTTTGCCGAGTTATAATATCCGGTATGGTCTAGTGGCTAGGATACCTGGCTCTCACCCAGGAGGCTCGGGTTCGATTCCCGGTACCGGAATATCTTTTTTTTATTTCTAAATAAAAGTATCGAAGTAAACCGTAGATATAGAATAAATAGTAATAAAATTAATTGTTACCCGTGAAAATAATTTCTTTTGAAGGATACATGATTTGTCCCTTCAATGGCAGGAACACCAAGGGAATTAGGGGCTTGGTCGCCTCTCGACCAAAACTCGCCATGAGGCATTCTGAAAGTAAATTATAACTTCAGAAATTTGGTAAAACATGAAAAATAGTCACATCAACGCAGTAATGAAGCAAAAAGAAATCCTAACAAATATTTATTGCAAGGCTAAACTTGCACGAAAAATGGTGTTCTGCCGTTTGACCAAAAGTCATTGGGAAAATTACACTTGACAAACACGTTTTGCAAAAAAATGTTTCGCCAATTGATCATTCTACTAGTAGTCATTTTACAAATGACTCACTTATTCAAATGATCAACAGTTAAATTTACATTTTATAAATAATTATTTGACAAAATGAACATTTAGCAACGAGTTATCAGACAAAATTTTAAATGCAACGAGTAAGACGAATCAGTGCAGAACTGACTCGGATAGGTTAGGTTACAAAGCCAAGGCCTTCGAGGTTATTTTTTTTTCTGCCCAGAAATAGGTACCTAAACAACAGGAAATAATATTTGGTGAAATGGAAAACGGTCAATTGACTTTTTGGTAAATGATACTTTTGTCAAATGTCACGTTTGCCAAATGATTATTTGGTGAAACGTTGTTTGTCAAATGATCATTTTGTCAATAATGTTTTGGTCAAACATTAGTGAACACGAGTGAACCACGAAAAATACACGAAATAAAAAGAAAACACCACATTCCACCAGAATCTGATTCTTTGTATTTACAACATATAGTTGACATATTGATCGAAACCAACACGAGAATGCTAGAAAGGTTTGGTTTAATTGCAAATTCAGTATCTCGTCATGTTAGAATCATTTTTTATTACATCTGACCTATGATACAGCATGAAGATAGTAAGGAATTAGTATGGTATGAATTAGCCTTTGTACATGTAGTTTGCACTCCGTTGTATGTTAATCAGATAGCTCGTAAAGATTAACGGTGCTTTATTCAACAATCATTTTGATTATCTGGTTGTTGATAACAGGTTCATACAACAGGATTGAAAGCATCTTAAGTGAACGGATGTTTATATCAACTAAGATTTTCATTAATTTCAAACCTTTCAACACTAATTTATGTAATTTAAAAGGTGAACCTACCAATGTCCAACGGAGCAAAAGAATTAAAAAAAACGCCTACTTGAACCCAGTATGAAACTAAACGTGCAAAATATTTTAAAGTGACAATTTGTGGCAGGCGCCATACCGTGAGAGAACTCCATGCATCTACCCATGCCGCAAGTTACGCAGCTCTAACCATCCATATGATTGACGAACGTTCGCTGGTCCTCCTTAAAGGCGAAGGTCCCGTGGGCCGTGGCCGCACCGGCACACGCAGCCCTCACCACACATTAGCTGGCCTGGCACTGCTGTGCCGTGAGAGATCTTCATGCATCGAGCCATGCCGCAAGTTACGCTTATAGCTCCTTCCATCCACCACGTTATTGACACATGTCCGTTGGTCCTGCCTGAAGGCTGGGGTCTCGCGGCCGCACTGATACACGCAGTCCTCACCACCCATTGGTACGGCCGTGCCGCGAGAGACCTCCATGCATCGACCCATGCCGTAAGTTACGCCTAGCTCTTACCATCCACGTGGTTGACGCATGTCCGCTGGTCCTCCCTAAAGGCGGGGGTCTCGCGGCCGCACTGACACACGCAGCTTTCGCCGCCCATCGGCAGTGCCGTGCCGTGAGAGACTTCCATACATCGAGTCATGCCGCAATCTGAGCCTGCAATATAAATAAACATTGTTGACTTTGTTGTAATGAAGATTGAAGGTGCAGAGATTTTAGGGCAAAAAAAAATTATTTTAATTTTTATGAAAAGGTTATTAAAAGATCATGTTAGGAAATTAATTTAATTTAAATACCTACTAAGGTTGAGTCTTTTTTTAGAAAGTAAAACCTACTCCTGGGAATCTGGGAATTAAGTAAGTAGATAGTGATCTGGTGTCACAAATATTCCGTGTTCATATTAATGTTATTGCTGCTTCTAAATACTTAGATTCTTTGTATTGTTCATTTATTACATTATACATACGATCATAGTTAGCGATACTTGCAACAGGCTTTCTTTTCATAACTGTTAACTCAAGAAGATTGGGAAATAATAAGTGCTTTTGGTAATTTCAACTTGGTTTTAATCTGATACTTACTAACGAGAGCAAAAATATCTCCTGTAGCAAATCTTGTCACGTTCGCTAGCGCCACCTCTCCGCCTGGAGTGGAAGCACTGGCCGCGCCAAGCGCCAACAGAAGCAACACTAACGCCATCTTTGATTAAGTGCGGGAATTAAATCACAAAAGCGTTTCCGAAGTCATTTTCTGTTTGTGCCTAGATGGCACCCGACTCTTCTTCTCTTTGAGTTTATATGAAGTTTGTGTTTGTTTTCAACCATCTTTAGTTACTGACGGTGCTATCTGTAAACAAAAAGTTTTATGTACTACCATGGCCTCCCAACTCGAACAACGTATAATTAATTACTTTAATAAACTCATAGATGGCGGCACAGGTATCGATCCAAACATTTGAACCAGTAATCGTGATGATTGAATGATTTTTACACGTTAAGAAATTCAACGCATCTTAATTATATTTAAAAACATCCTTCTCTACATAAAATAAGGGTATATTTTATAAGTTTAATAAATGCAATAAAAATTATATGAACACTATCTAACTCATACAATACGTGTGAGCTTTCAAGCTTACTGCGTCTTATTGGGTACTTTCACTAGATGGCGCCATCACGGATCGCGAAAGTTCTATGGAATCACAGGCTCCAAGCGTTTCGTTTTTGTAAATTCTTGGGTGATGCGTAATATTGTCTCAAAATACTACTTTTATATTAAAAGCAAAAAAAAACGTAATAGGTAGATAAAATAATGTCTTAACAAACATAAATGGCCATTACAAAATACTGTTTTGGCGGTTTTGGTGTATTAAATGTTAGTACAAACACGGAACGATTATACATGATCAATGAAATGAAATGAAATGCAGTGAAATGTTTATTCACAGAACATATTATATACTTATTCAATTATCAGATTGGTAGGTACCTATTGACTATTGATATTTTCAAAAAATTAAGCGTACCTCGGCCATTCTCAAAAATGCAACATTTTGCGTGTCCGGTTCATTAATACCTAATACCTAAATACGTTCAGACGTTAGTGCAATATTTTTTATTGTATACTTCATGTTTTTATCTATAAGTAGAATAAACATTTTAACTTTATTATTTATTTATTACTAATTATTTTATTTTTTGAACCCTCGTTCGTCAATTACCATAGCCTGTCCGCACGCTACCTTTGTCTTTAAATCTGCTCCTCATTTTAGTCAGGAATAAGTTCAAGCTACGCCATTCAAAATCTTGAGAGACCGAAACATTACCTGTGTTATCAGATGAAAAAAATAAAAATAGGACTATTTGATCAAAATTTATCATGATTTATGCCCCTGTCCGGCCCGAATGTATAATTGCCATCGCCATTCACTTTCGAAGTGCTCATCCCTAAACAACGAAATATTCGGACATCACTAGTGCACGGATACGGGACGCAATATTCGGACAGTGCCAACGTCTCAGTGTTGGTGTATACGCCGAGGATGCACGTAAGTACCTAATTACCGTAGCTTTGGTTTTCAAATTTTCTAATTCCCGTTCCTTTACTTATTAATTCGATTTCTTATGGAAATATTCTAATACTTAGTGAACCGAAAGAGATGTGAAGCCTTTGTATATTACGATTTTCCAATAGTTTCAATCGCTTATATTTTTTGATATATTTAATAAATTGTTTTGTTTTCTAAGTACCGTAGTTCTAATTACCGGTTATTTTCTAATTACCGTAGTATGGAAATATTCAAATGTTTTCAATTTTATAAACAGAGTCACGAAATTTATAGAGTTTCAACATAATTTACACTAGGGGCCCATTTCACAAAAGCTTGTTATAACTAACTAAACTTCCACTTGTCTAACAAGCGGAAGTTTCGTTTTAATTCATATTGTTGGAAAGAGATTTCCGCTTGTAATACAAATTACAAGCTTTGCAGGGCCCCAGGTTTGAAGACTAATCGACTACATTATCAAATTAATTAAGTAGGTATCATATTTATGCACTTTTTTACAGAATGGGAAAACCAAAGAAGACCAAGGAGGAAATTTTAGAGAAAAAAAGACTTTTGGCACGTCAGCGGCGGTAACGTATTAAAAATGACCCTATTTTGTATCAGCGAGCGAAAGAAAAGGAAAAAGAAAGATATGAGAAGAGAAAAAATTAAATTAAAATAAAAAGAAGATTGTTATTGTTATTTTGATAAAAAAAAAATTGTTTATATTTGAAGGCAAAAGTGTTCTTCAAATGTTTTTGAAATAAATAGTTTGATTATAAAATAAATAGTATTTTATTTCAACGTCGATATAAGCTCATTAAAAGAAAAGGAAAAGTATTCATATAAATAGTCTCACTTCAAACATTTGCCCTTTCTAATTACCGTAGCCATGTAAAAATATTTTTTTCTAATTACCGTGTCCATACAATATTTGAATCTCAATAACTCAAAAACCACTGTATTTATTCTAATGGCATTTTTGACACATTGTTTAATTAGCTTACACTTGTTCATATTCAAAAGTTATTTTCACAAAACAACGAGAAAAAAAAAATCCTATGGTAATTAGGCAGAGAACACTCGACTCTGAGAATGGCCGACCTATTACAAAGTGTAGTGATTACACAGATACTCGTAAACTGAATAAGTAAATAGGTACCCTGTCCTACTCTTCGGGTCCTACTGTTTAGAACTTGTTATATAAGTACGTTATATAATAAATAAACCAGTTATTTTTTTTACCTATTGCTTTTATTTTATGTCAGCAAAAAACTTCCCGAACATGTCCCATTCCTATTTTATCCTGGACATCATAGTCAGGGCAGTTCCCGTGAATTAATAAAACGCCACTACAATGTGACTGGTAGGAATATAGCGATTAGATATTAATTTATAATGGTCTAATATCCGAATAGGAGAGAATTTGCACCGGGCTGTTTGTTTATTCGATGAAAAGTACTTACCTATTTTATGTCAAATTAGATGCCTACGCTAAATAATATGTGGCGAATAGGTTGTGGCTGAAAAACTAACAAAACATGTTAAGTACCTAGATGTTTAAAAACATCAAAAACACGGCGCAGCGGACGCGGCTCTAAAGGCAAATTATATAGGTACTAATCGAAAGTATGAAGCCTATAGCACAGATAAAAGAATACAAGTCCTATAGAATATGTAAACGTTAGGTTTGGTGCGAATTATTAGTACCTACCGACTTAGCTGTTTATACCTGCCAACCCAATAGGGTGACGGGAAAAAAATATTCAACCTAACGTTTGCATATTAGATTAGTATGCAATTTGTCTAATAAACAAGCAATTTGCATTTCTTTAGTACAAAGTTATTTTATTTTTTAATTAATTATACCTATACCTACTGGACTGAATTTTTTTAGCCTAACTATTCGCCGTATATTACTTAGCATATAAAATTTGATATAAAATACGTTTTATCGAATAAACAGCCCGGTGGAAATCTTCTTCTATTCGGATCTCCTACTAAGTACAACAATTTTCTAGATGCCTCAATTTTAAAATCAAATATATTTTTTGAAGTCAACGCCATCTGGTAATATCTCAATAAAACGAATAGGTAGGCTGCCAGCGTCATAGTAGTGGTGGCTCAGATACGCCATCTACTGGTGTGACTACGGGACTAAAATTGCCTACAGAATTGCCTACTTTAGGACGGCACGCTTTTGCTGTATGGGATTGGGTATCTGTACTTGTATTCTTTTATCTGTGGTACTACTAAGATGTGGCGTGTGTTGGCTACTCTAGGAACTACTATACAGGGCGTCCCACGGCTATGCCACATGGAAGGAAAGTACCTTGAATATTGTAGATGGAACATTTTACTGAAAGAAGTCATTATTTGAATTTAAAATACAATTTAAACTGCATTCATAGATATTTAAATAAATACATGGTTGAACCGGGAATCGAACCCGTCACACGATAAAAATAATTACCCTGTAGCTTTATCATACCGATCGAAAGGCTTCATCATAAGGATTACTATTTGCTAAATAACATAGTGTCAGAAATAAAAGGAAGACCATGAATTTTAAATTCAAATAATGACTTCTTTCAGAAAAATGTTCCATCTACAATATTCACGGTACTTTCCTTCCATGTGGCATAGCCGTGGGACGCCCTGTATAATTATAATTATAATAATTAGGACTGCAGAACACACATAGATACCTAAGTTTATTTTTGTTCACGCTTGGGAAAATGCTTTTATGCATAACGCCTGGGCCGAGCTTGGCAAGGAGGTTATAAATATGGGACTCACCCACAAAAAAACCAGTGAATCTCCCTCCACATCGTTGTTAGCTAGGAACCAACTCACGGAGGTTAAGTGTAAACGATCATAATTTTAATAATGTATTCGATACCTAACCTATACATATTCAGTTACAGTCTACTTAACTTGGAAAGTTTATGGTTCTATACGAACTTTGAGCTCCTAAACCGCATTTACATTTTGTTTAATATGTAAGTATTAATGGAGCGGTTAAAAGCTCCGTCTGGGCCATAAAAATCAAAGACAAAGCGGTAACAATGTATCAATATTCATGCAGTCAAAAAATGCAGTTATCACATGACGCCACTTTCCAAAACACACCAAATGGCTAGCCGATGAATTATGCATGCAACATTCTGCAGATCTTAACTGTTTTAAACACTTAAATATACAAATATTCTAGTTTTTTGTAACGGAAAAGGTCAATAAACGACAGCGCATACCTAATCAAAGTAATGTGTTATCCACGACTATACCTACTTCTTCTTTCACATTCGATTAATATCCTCGTTGCACATTAGGCTTAAATAACGAAAACGCAGGACTGAACAATGTACGAAAACGCAGGACTGAACAATGTATGTATACCTAATTGGTCTATTGATGGTAAGTGCTACTTTTTAATTTGTTTAAGTAGATAACGTATCAAAATTAACTAATTTATTGAAATCTATAATCATAATTATATCTTGCAATTGACAGTTTTATCTCATTCAATAATAAATCGCTATTAACTATTATGTACCTATAGATTTTTCTTAAAATATAAACTGATAGTTTGTATCTATGAGTGTTCAAATACGAAAATACCGTTCAGAAACATTAGGCGCAGTTATAAATCTCTTATTTATGCTGTAACTATCTAAGATTGTCATCGAAAATCAATTATGATACCTAAAGCACGCCGTCTTAAAAATAACAACTCAGTAGAATATCATTACCACCCCCACGCAAACAAATAAAGATGATACTCAGGCACAAACTTCTCTATTTAAATTCGTATGGCATCCATAAATACTGGTTTATTACCGTTTAAAATGTATTCCAATTCCTTCCACTGCAACTTTTTAAATATACGAGCTAACAAAAGCCGACAGAGAATGGACGACACGCATACATTATCACACCGATCACTAATCTTGTCGATTTGTTTGTTCGTTTTTAACACCGATATTTATGACGCGGGTCGCGGGTCGCGCTACTGCATTGTTTTTTTATGGTTCTTTTGTTCTCGGAAGCCTTGTTGACAACTTGATTGTCAATCAATTATCATAGTGTTATTGTATTACGATGCGTTAAGATAAATATAGCCGATTATTCAATTCATAATTTAGTAGCGAGCGACGTGTTTGACAAGTGAGTTTTCTTTTTAATTATGTTTACTAGTTAGCCTCAACGTTTTCTCTTAAGATATGTAAATCAATAATTATTTATAGTTTTTAGGGCAGCTCATTAAACTTTCATTGCTATTCGGAACTCGCGACACACCTGCGTAACCTAAGTTGCTATTTAAAAATAATTGGTCGAAGTCGGAACTTAAAACACTACGCCGTATAGGTTCAAGAGTTCAAAAGTAATAAACGCGTTAATTATTTCTAACGGAAGCCATAAAGCTTATTGATATTTTTAAAACCGAAATCCGTGGAGGTTTGACGTGAGCATTAACATTTTTTATTAATTAATTACAAAGAACAATGGAGCCGGAGGATCGCTCGGCTGGCTGTCTACCTAAAGGTCATTAAACGAATCTTAAGCTTAATTTTAATTGCGGTCAGAGCCCGTTTATTTTCGCTGGAATAATCCCACGGGGTTAAAGGTCAACTTAATTATTTTTAAAGCAGCGCGCGGGTTGATTTAATGAAACTAATCGAATAGCGTTGGTAGTATCACATCGCCTGTCTGAATGTGCAAAGTCGTCTGCCTTAGCTGTTTTTTTTCCGAGCAACATCTGTTCGTGAGCTCCGTTAAATCCAACAGAAACCACAAGATTTATCCGGTGTGGCTGATTGATGACAAATACTTACCGGTTAACGTCAGGAAAAAGTACAATTTACCATGTGAGAGCCTTTTTTAACCCCGGCGCAATATAAAATTATTTATACGTGTGTCTGACTGTGGCATCGCAACTCCCAAACAGATGATCCGATTTGGACGAATAAAATATAAGCTACTTTAATCGGCATCATTCTTAAGCGAGTTTCATGAAAATCAGTAGGGCCTTTTAACGGTCGAAACCTATATTCAAACCGCGGACAGATAAGGCTTACTTTGGGTTAAAATTTGTCATTTTCCCGAACAATATGTGTCAAATTTTAATCCAAATCTATCCGCGGTTTGAATATAGGGTTTGGCCATAAGAGATATACCTTCTCTAATAGAGATTGAAAACTTTTAAGTCTTAGTAATGAATGAAAATAAATGCAATTTCATTTTACTTTACTCTATTTTTTTATCGCAGCATTGAGGTTTGAGGTAATGCAAAGGCAATATTTAAATGTAACCCCGTTGACTTCGCATGTCATGCGTCAATCAATATGATTATTGGGCCCCTGGGCTACCTAGTTATTTGCCTTGTCATATACTTAACCACGTAAGTCAAGTCATTGAAAGTAGGTACTTTTACGAAATTTCTTTATTATAATCACGTTCTTATTGCCGAATAAAATCTCTTTCTCTCTCTTTTTAACCTGCTGTACGTACACACATTGCTGAGTACAGACCTCTTCCATTGCACTGCATATAAATACATAAACGACATCAATTATATTGATGAATATATGATCAATCAAAAGTATACTTACACCTAATTAAGTAATAGTTATTTTTACTATTGAGTAAAATTAAGAGTGTTAACGTTTTATGGTATAAAAGAGATATTAGATAGATATCTAAAAATTTGCCACCAATTATAAAAACCAGTATCACACGCGGCGCATAGAGGGTCCGTGTCCGCCCATTCCTTTTCACCGTACACCATCAAAACTGCTGATTGGTGGTAGGCGACGTATTTATTAGGCTATTTATCAATTGCTCATAGTAATTAATGGCAGTGATTATTTTTAAACAGCGTCTATCCGGGTCTCTATAAATTGCCTCGCACTAAAATTACAGCTCATCTCTTTCTATATTTTCACTTTTTCAAAGAGCCCGACTACACAGCATGTGTTATCGGATATCGGTTGATAATTTATGGTCTTTTAAAACGTCCACGTCTGAGTTAATATAATCATGCTTGACCTTTGTAACTTTTGATACCCGGTGCATTTGAAACGACACAAAATAATCATACATGACGACGTAAAAATACTTGAAAAATATCGTTGAGCACTTGAAAAACAAATGCGAAAAGGATCGATTCTGCATGATAATATTCTATCTTAGATCAAGTAAATAGCTTTTTCGGTTAAAAAACTTAAGAAATAATATAGGTACCTAATCTGCATACAATTTCTTAGGTACACGAGTATACTGTTACTTATTTATGAAATAGAAACTTAAGCGTTTAGAAATTTGAAACGCGGTATACAAAAATATCTTAATAAATAAGGATCAGAACGCCCAAAGCATTATAATTTTATGTATTCGTTGAATGTATTAGATGAACGAGCATCCGAGAGTAGAGCTGTATGAGAAAAATATGTAAATATCATCTCATAATGTATTTGACATCTAAATCGACACGTTCCGAAAGTTATAAAAGTTTACCGAAATCTCATATGACACAGTTTTGGTAAATTATCTGCTTAACAAATATTTAAGGGCCGTTTTGGGGCTTTCAGAAATAGAACTTGATGAATAAAACATGAAAGAAACATGGACACGCTGTACGGGTCATCCATCCACTTTTCACACCTGCGAAGATATCTTTAGATATAACATTGACTATGGCTTTTATGGTGATTTATTTCTTAGGTTACTCAGAAGGTGAGGGATCAAGGCGTGTTTTGCAAAATACGTAGAGTAGCAGCTGCTAACGAGAATCAATATTCTGGGACATCAAAAGAAAAGAGAGAATTCATTAGAGTTACTGAGCAGTTCAATAAAATCGCTAACGAAGACCGCCCGCTTCTATAGAGCTCATTCAGCCTCCCCGCCGCCACAGGGGGTGCCATTAGATACGCATAAATAGAAGCCATATCTCTAAACATAATTGGATTGATTTCGATGTTTGATAATGCACTAAGCGCAAGCTCAACATGTTTGATAGTAAAAGACCTAATATGGAGCCACTGACTTAAACATGTTAATGTTTTGTGGCACTGATTAGGCAGTAAGTAGGTACCTAGCAAGATAAGGTACGTGGAAACATGTACGTACATTGTAAAGCCAAAACATTGTCGTATTGTTGCAAATTCGAAAGGCAAATTGCAACAGAACAAAGTTGAAAGAAAGCGCACCAATTCTGAATTACCCTTTAACTACCCAGTTTATTCTCTGAACGTAATATCTGTGTACTAAAACATCCGCCTTCGGATGCGTTTAAGATAATTACGTAAAGGCTTTGGGATTAACACTTTGTTCAGATATTGTGTTGCAATACTAAGTAAGTAGGCACTGTGGAATGTGCATACAACATCCTTAGACTCATATTATAAGTATTGGAAATCAGCGATTTATGAAGTCGGCTACGTAAAGTGAGTCCACGATGAGACAAAAAAACCTCCAAAAAGCAAATTCAAAATGATTGGTAGTAGTTTTTTGGAATGTGCAGTAGTTAGGTCTTCCTCCACTACCTATAGGTACATATTTTACATGAAAATGAAGTCAAAGGAGAAACACGCTTACCTGGGCCTATATTTCCAACGGTAAATAACACCTTCGGTCTTTGGTCTTTTATGGTATTTTTCTGACGTCAAGTAAATAAGAGCTATCAAAACGGTGACATTACGATAACAACTCAAACACGATATGGTTTTCACCGTATTGAATAGAGGCCCTGATAGATTAGTATTAGTACTTATTCGCTCGCGACTTAAAATAATTTAGGATTAAAGGTTAAAGCTAGTTTCATCCTTTAGCAGTTCTCCAATCACCGGGGGCCTAACATTATATGGATATATACCTTCCTAAATGGTTAATATGACATATGTACAGAATTATCACAAAATTTTGGTAATTCTGTGGCTCTGGCTACCCTGCTCTGGGAATGAAGGTGTGAGTTTTTGTTTGTGTAAATGGTTAATATGTACCCTTAGCTCGTCGTATATTATTATAATTTATAACAATCGGACAGCGATTGTTATCAAAATGCAGATGTCATAAAAAACTGTACAACCAAACTGCTACAATCATGGTTATTTTAAATTGATTGACTGTAACGCATCCGATACTATAGAAACTATGGTATTAAACAACCGTTTACGGTAAGATTACATGTAAGATATAGTAATTTAACGAATAGCATGAAGGTGTTATGGGATTCGAGGTAATAGTGTAGTGAATGCTAAAAACTATACATCTGATAAAAAATACTGTTAAAACGGGTAACTTTATGTGAGGACATTATTATATCAGATTATGTAATACGAAATCTGGCTATTTTAGATTTCGCAATCAAATATAAAAAATGATAAAGGTCCTTTGTCTAGATAATTATCATTATTCTGTATAATAACGAATGAAAAGCAAAGCTGTCTAGATGGTGTCCGGAAGGAAATCGATTTAGTATGATTTGAAAGATAACAATAACAAGAGATAGCTCAGCTGCATCGAAATTATCGAAGAAGCTGCGACATTTCTACACGACTGAACATTAAAAGGTATGTAAGGGTTCTACAATGCCACTTGACAATTTTATCGAATAAAACACGCAATGCCCGTAATAAAATGGCTTTGATTACAATCAAATGATCACCGGTTTTTTTAAATGTAACGGTAGACCGCGAAGGCACAGTAGTTCTACAGGCTTCTTAATAGTGATCGGCCATCTTCGTTATTCTATGAAACACGAGTGAAAACTATACTGTCAGTTGCGAGTGCAAGTGTAATAGCGATATTCAACCCAACGCTAAAATAGGGGGAGTACTGTTACCTACACACCTTTATATATTTAAAAACAAATCTTTGTAGACCTCTTCAATCTCAAGACTACAATCTTTAGACTATAATTCATTGTCAAACCTGAGGACTACGATAGAAGCCTCTGTACTAGTAATTTCATCGGTTGTCCTATCCCTGCAATGGAACACAACACGCTGCTTGGCGGAAGGTTAAAGCATAAAATGGTGATAGCGATCCGGACGGACCCTGCTAAAGTGCTCGTGCTGCTTCCTATAAGCAACTTAAAAAGTCACAAATTGAGCAAAAACCCTAATATTTACTTCTCGCCATTCCTCGCAAAACTTATGGGCCTTTTGCGTTTAAATTCACTAGCAATATATGAGCAATATATTCAAATACAGCACTCACCATCTCAAGCAGGTTTGGATACTCGTGTTGGAATTAGGAAACAGCGTGTGTCCATAATACCATAGTAACGAGTAGGAGGAGTCTACTAGGTATATGGAGCGTTACCGACCCGTCTAACGAGTACCTAAAACTGTGCATACCGATTGCATCTTTATGCAACTGTTATGCTGCCTCATAAAAATGCAGCTCATAGACATGTATGACTTTTGTAGCCGAATAAATGGTGTAAAAGGGAGAATCGTGTTCAGTTCTTAAATTGAAATTCGTAGCTTTACTTAATGACTCGTCTATAAAAAGGGAAAATATTGAATAAACACTTGTGTACAAAATAATTTTAGTTACCGTAAAAATCTGTAATTGCTAGTATATTTGGTTTGGAAGTTTCACTGGGTTCGACCACAGGCTAAGGAAAAAATAACGACTAACAAATCAGACCAATATAGCACTCATCCGGTTATAGATTCCCCTGCATAATTACCGACCCACGAGAGAACATTTAAATTTCGATCTCAAAATACGGAAATATCAGCAGATGTGTGTCAATTATGTTGGTGAAATATTGGTAAAAAGTGATACCGAAAACTGTGCCAGAATTTGCATCTGAGGCAAATTCGTTTTGCTTTAATTAGAAAGAATTTCGAGGTGTTTATGAGCATCATAAAACTGAGGCTTTCGTAAAACCTAATACATATTCCTTGATCTTGGTTGTCGTATAGCAAAACTTACTGTAAATTGGTTATTGCGTCACGTCTCTTTGAAATTGCTTGATGTGCTGGAACGAAATGAATATAGGTAGATGTAAGCTTGCTGTTCGTTCGATTTTACTGTTGGAATTTCTGATATTTAGACGTAAACATGGGTGGTTAAAAGTAAACTTTAATTCATTTGGTTTCAATCATGTAACAATAATATTTATTACCATGGTTCCAATTATATCATATTTAAAAGCTTTTCTATTTTTTTAGATTATTATTATTAGCATTTCTTAAAATGACATGACACTGACGATTTCCAACTTCTTTATTATCCCATAGACAACTAAAACTAAAATAATAAAATAAATAAATACTATGGGACAATCTCACACAAATTGACCTAGTCCTAAACTAAGCTCTATGCTTGTCCTATGGATACTACACAACCATATAAATACTTATATGAAAAACAAATACTTAAATATATATAAAACATCCAAGACTCAGGAACACATACTCGTCCTACAAATACTCGTCCTCATCCATCACAACTAGGCCAACGTGTCGTTCTTTAAATATGTTGCTTTGATTTATACTTCAGTTATTTTTTTCAGATGCTCACGTTTTCACACAAAAAAAGTCAAAAATGGAAATTGAAAACCTTCTCTTATGACTAATTAATAACAAGAATTCGAATAGTTACATGGATATTAACGGAATATTATTAAATGTGTGTGAATTTGACCATAATTCCAATGTAAAAATCAAACGCAATAGGTAAATACTATACGAAACCTACGAATGTCTTACAACGAAACTAAATTTCGTACTCATTTGGGATGGAACCCTTATTGCGTTGAAGAAAACTACATCGATTACAGAATCAAGTTTCTAATAGGATTTAATACATAGGTATTCTAGGATCCCACGGGATCGCGAACTCGCGTCCGCATTCGGCTTGAGTAGTTATTAGGGTGAAACTCCATCACGCGTTTACCTCGCCCGGGGACATACGTGTCACCTGTTAGAGCCTACGCTTCCAAAACGGCCGTGGGAATATTGATAGCCTATTGGCTTATTATTATAGCACGTCCCTGTTTACTTATACTGGTCTAATGGTTGTCTCAAATTGCTGGCATAAAAAGGCCTGATATATTTTTTTATTTTATTTACGGCATAGTAAAGCTAAATGTGCAAATAGTACCTGGTGCTAAATATGCGCTTTGAGGTCTATTGTATTTGAAAATTAAAACTATGTGAAATCTCGTGTTTGCAAATGCGTACAGTATGTGAGCACTTAGAAGGTGTTTCGGGTTTGTACTTCTCTCTCATTCTATAATAAGAGCAAATGAGAGTGAGTGAGAGACAAGTATAAATCCGAAGCACCGAGCTATCGCACTGTGGCTAATTCTGAGGCAGAAGATGGAATGCCTCTATGCTAGTGATTTCACTGGCTACCTTTCCTATTAACCGATTTGTTTCACAATCAAATATCAAATACATACGTAATGTATTGTATCGCCTAATCTTTCGTGCTCGCGCTATACTCTCTAATTTTTACAGAAAATATTGAGGATCGTATATATCATTATGATGCCTAATGCAATTATAAATACACCGTGGGCCCGAATAACCCGACCAATTTTAACAATCGATACTAGAGCCTATTTGTAGAATATAATGGGTATAATATGTAGTCCAATAACGCATAATTTCCGAGATTTTCATTATTTAAAAAACAATTCCATAGTTAATTTAATTTGAACTCTGTCACCTTAACCTAAAGCATTATTTAATAAGAAATTGATTAATTAATTTATGTTGTATGTGGATGATATTGCTACTTACAACATGAATCTTTCTTAGTAAATAATGCTTTAGGTTAAGGTGACAGAGTTCAAATTTAATTAACTATGGAATTGATTTTTAAATAATAAAAATCTCGGAAATTATGCGTTATTGGACTACATATTATACCCATTATATTCTACAAATAGGCTCAAGTATCGATTGTTAAAATTGGTCGGGTTATTCGGGCCCACGGTGTATAGGTACATTTAAAAAATGAATTTACCTCTATGCAGTAAAATGATATGCGAATGTGTCATTCTGAACAAACCGAATCAAAAGAATCTAGGATTTAGTTATTTGCAGAAAATCTTTTGTGAGAATAGTTTTCATTTGTTTTATTACAATAAATATTTAAAAAACATTTCCGTACAACACAGATAAAACATTGTCATATGAGGAGTAATGAAATATCAGTAACCGAGAGTTATAACGGTGGTAGGTATAAGTACCTACTAAAATAAGCTCTTTAATATCAAGTCACTACATTTTATATTTCGTAGGTATGATCTGTATCGTAATCCGGGATCAAAAAATTCGTGGCTTCGCAGTTAAGTAGGTGACTCACAAAATAACGGAAAAATAAAAAATGCCGATGAGGTAAAAGCGCTTAAGCCGTCGCAGTTTATTATATAGGCGCTTAGATCTATTGAAAGTGATGTGTTTTTTTTTTCAATATAATGCATGATACTTTGCTAATTATTAGTGAGAGCAGGAAAGAATATAATATTTGAAAGTTTCCTAACATGTTTCCCTTTGATTCTCTTGGGCGTTTCATTTTTTAACTCGGCGCATATAATTTTAATCAGCAAGTTTAAGTTGTTTCGTCACAGCGTACAAAACACATATAGGGGTTATTTTGACGTAGCTATGCAGTTTATTTCTGGAGGTTCTGGAGTGGCGTCCGCGGATTAGAAGACAAGCTATAGGTAGGCCTCCAACAAGATGGAGAGACGACCTCGTCAGGATCGCGGGACCGCGGTGGATGCGAAAAGCACAAGACCGGTCTGAGTGGAAAGCCTTGGGGGAGGCCTATGTCCAGCAGTGGACGTCTTTCGACTGACATGATGATGCAGTTTATTTTACGGCGAGCATAAAGGGCAGAGCTATAGCATTTATAAATCTGTGTCCTTTTCTCTCAGTGAACTGACCTGCATAGCTATGTGATAATAACCTCCCAGGGCGTGCATTCTTGTCTGTGTATGTGACAGATTTTTTAAATAATAATTGTGTAAACAAGTCAACCTTGACATGACTCATAGATAATGTTTGAAGACATTAAGTCCGCTGTGCCATTTTTTTTGTGCAAAGGAAATATTAATGTTGAGCTCGGTAGCGCGTTGATGTCTTTCCAAGTGTAAATGTTACGTAGCGCTTAGCACATAATATTAAGTTTATAGATTTTTTGCTGACTGTACATTTTTTGCATCGTCATCAGCTGCTTATGAACACTTATAATATGTAACGAGTTCAAACTCTGTGGGTATACATTAAGGAGAGCGGAGATCGCTTTGCCATCTTCCGACTCTATCATCAGATGAGCTATTAGACACCATAATCATATTAATCATTGTTATTGATATAATATGAATTATGTATACCTATTAATGATTGACTGAATGTTTTTTGACTAGCAAGATTTAAACTAATAAAATGATAAATGTCCAACAAGTAAACAAATAAACATCAAACCCAAGAGCCAACCAAGAGTGATTTTCTCTTAGTTGACAAAAAATATTCCTTTTTTTTATGGTATGAGATCTTTTTGTTTTTTTTGGTACCTATAGAGAAGGCAAACGAGCAGGCCACCTGATGGTAAGTGGAAACTGTGACCGATAGACATTCGCATTCACAAGACTGCAAGCCTAAGACTGCAAATGCGTTGCGAACCCTGAGTACTAAGATGGAATGCCTCTATGATAGTCATTACACCGGCTGTCTTATCCCGAAACCGGAACACAACAATGCGAACACTGCTGTTTGGCGGTAGTTTAAGGTAGCGATCCGGACGGACCCTGCACAAGGTCTTTAGTGATTCAACTAACATCTTAGTTGATGTATCTCACGTCTTGTCAGGCTCGTTTGGAATCAAAACGCTTACCAATGCAAAGCAATCACAATCTTGTTAGAAGTGACCAATTATTTTTTTCAGTGCTCTAATGTTGCATATTTTTTGGTAGGAATGTTAAAGTTTCCTATTTTATATAACTTACAAACCAGGGACCTTTTCTTTACTTGCCCCCTGTTGTGAAGCGGGTTACTTGCAGAATAAAGTGTATTACAAAATAAAAATAATATTATTCTGATAAATGTAAAAGTTTGTGAGTCTATCGAGGTGTTTGAATGTTTATGACTCAATCATATTACCTAATGAATAGCTGAGCAAGAAAGTAAATAGGTATAGGTATAAGGTAATAAATATCAGGGGGCAATCTTATCAATTTGAACTAGCTCTAGGCTTGGCTAGACAACGTGTTTACAAAATTTATTGCAATAAAAAATAACACAGGTTTTGATGAAATTCGGGAGAGTAGGTTATGTCCTAAAACAAAGCAGGTAGGTCTAAGTACACATTTCCCGAAAAAAGCTAAACGTGTAGGTACGTTCCTATAATATGTATTTTAAAAAAGTGACAAGGAATGCAGTGTCGATGAGAGGCGCGATGCGGAAGATGAGCGCGAGATGAGAGCTATGGGGGTAAGAAAGCCATAATAGAATTACAGTGTCGGCGTATCGAGTTTATAGTGCAAAAACGTAACCAATCCCCTTTCTCAAGAGTTAATTATGACTCGATTGGTTAATGATTCGAACTATTTAACAAAAACTCGAGTGTCTGTAACGCTGAATTAAAACTTTCGCTGAAGATGATTACCGTGTTTAGTAAAAGTGTACTTAATATATGTATTATTGAGATACAAAAATTATATCAGTGTACCTATGTATGTACCTTTGTAAACTAATACTCAAGGCATAGGCATAATATAGAGAGAGAGCATGTCCCTTTGAGCTTATCTCTTCTAGTCTGAACTATGATGAGGTAATTCTTCTATTCTGTGATAATGTTAATATGGTCCGATCGTGCTATTTTGTAACAGAACATTCACACCTGCAGTACTGTTTCGAATTGTGGGCGGGAGCTGCAGACTGGGCCAGGGCCTTTCGTCTCCAAAAACGCGCGATACGTGCTATAATAGCCCGTGTGCCGCAAACTGAATCTACCAAACCACAATTTCAGTCACTGGGTATCTTAACGCTGCCTTCACTTTTAATTTTGCACGTGGCACTGCATACACGAGGAAACCTGGACACTACTCCCAGGATCGACGCCCCGCTCAGGCACATGACCCGCAGCGTGGGCGCTGGAAAGCTGCCGCTCGTTCCACACAAACTAGCTAAATTTAAAAAGTTTAATCGCATTATAGGTCCCAAGGTGTACAACCACCTCCCGGATGACATTAGCGATACGCGAAACACACCAATATTTAAACGTAGCAGGCGTTCTACGACCAAAAGGATTTTTTTAAGCTGTTTGCTAAATTTATTTTATTAGAAATTAATATAGCTGTAATACTTACTGTAATAACTGTAAACTGACATGTAATGTATTTTGTTTTTATTTTTTTTATTAGCTTGTTTTTGTGTCCCACTGCTGGGCAAAGGCCTCCCCTCGTTTTCGCCATTCGTCTCTATCCAGAGCGCACTCCCGCCAATCCCGCGCAAACGACTCAAGGTCATCTCGCCATCTCCTTCTGGGTCTACCTCTGCTACGATATCCATCGCGTGGAAGCCAATGGGTGGTATTTTTGGCCCATCTCTCATCGTGCATGCGGCAGATATGGCCAGCCCAGTCCCACTTCAACTTTGCGGTCTTTACCCCAACATCAGCAATACCAGTTCTGGAGCGCAGATCTGTGTTCCTCACCCTATCGGATCTTCGGACACCCAGTATGCTACGCTCCATTGCTCTTTGGCAAACCTTGAGTTTGGACTTTTGAGCCTCAGTTAATGACCACGTTTGCGTTTTACCAAATAAATAATTTGAATTGTAAACTTTAATTAATTCAATCGAAATTATAAGACAAAAAGTGTGGTAGATTAGTGCTAAATATTCTTTTGGTTCCGTGCGAAGCACTAATAACGGAAACCTTTTAAAATGGCTCTCTGAAACAGCTAAAGCTATTGAGCTAAAATTTGGAATGTGTTGTATTTAGTAGCACAGTCAAGACATAATCAAATTTTTTTTAAACTATTTTCATCGAAATTGATGTATAATTTAAAAGCTTTCAAGTAAAACAGTTTCAATAATATTTGTTCAAAAAAAATAAAGTACCGGAATAAAAAAAAATACGCGTTAACTTAACTGATAACTAAATAATGAGTTACTTTTTGCTTGGTTTATTGTTATGGCCTCAGATTGGGGTAATGCTATTTAATATTTCTAAAATCCGTATCTAAATCTGAATTAAATAAATATAACACAATTATCAATTAATTTAACTAAAGTTATATAATAATAACCTGCAAAGTATTATTACAAAAAACTTACCACAACACAACCAACATAAATTCATCCCTTTTTTGACACCACCAATCAAAATGCGAGACAATCCGTAATCAATGTTATCAGAGTCCATTAAATTATCCACAAAAGGAAACACTTTTTCAATACCATAGACTACGCGACAACGACGACGCCGCAATTTCCCGCGCGTTTTTCGCGGCAACGTTCGAGACGACCGCCCTACGGGTGTAGTGTTTTCAATCTGCATAGACGAGCAACTTGCGGTCGGTGGTACCATATCGTACAATCCGGACCGTTCGGATCACGGAATTAATGAAATGAAACACGGTCAAAGCGTGGTCTATTGACATAAAAATGAAATGGCGAGATTAGTAAAATTAAAATTCTTCGAATTTGGTTCGTAAGCATACATTAGTATATGTTACACATTAAAGGAGCTGTGTCGGTCTTTTAAATTACAAATCTCTTAAATTCACTTTCTTTGTTCCAAAAACTATAAGAACACCTGATTAAAACTTAAAGTCTAATCAGTGTGTGTTTATTTATCCTCCACAACATGCGAGCCAAAGAATTGCCAAGATTCTATTGTACAAGCACTAAAACAGTCAAATAATTAGTGGGTCCAAAAAAAGAACTCTATGTAGTTTCCCAAATAAATATTTATAACGGGTGCTTTGGGTGCTCTAAGAGCGATGGAAAACAGTAGGTATCTAAGGAAATCAAACCACTAAGCACTTGGTTATTGAATTGGTTAGCGAGATAGTTTTGACATAATTGCTACAGAGGTCCAATTGCAGTTGTGTTTTATTTTTTGAAGAGTAGTAAGAACGTGTAAGTAAATCTTATGATTTTCTAAATCGATGCTAAGCTTGACGTTACAGCCCCTGCATATGCTGGGATTATTCAATCTCCTGAAAAATAGAAAAAAAAACTAAGTAGATCATGCAACGGTCAATAAAACAAATTAAAAATATAAATAAATGAAAAATGCGCATGTTTTATGAACATTGGCCCTTTAAATCATTAATAATTATAAACTACGAAACCGAGATATTGAAAGTAACAACTAAGGTACAGAAATATTCAAAATTTTACCATAAATCTTGGTGTAAATGTCAAAGATAGGTGCAATCAAGATTTGAGCCTAAAGTTGCTGGTGAATATATCGTTGTCTTGCGCCTAAAGTTATTTATCTTTATTCATCTGCTATATTCATCAGAAACCATTTTGTCATGCTTTCTTACCCAGTCGTTGTTTGATTACTTGAGAACGTCCATTTAATTATTTTCTGTCTTCAATGACACTGATATATTTTGCAATATATTTGCGTTTAATGACGTTATCTATTCTGATTAATTGCCGTTAAATACGTTTCCTCGCGTTTGAATTTGATAGATGCATTCGTTTTTGAATAAGAAGAAATGCGAACTTTTACATATATACCTACAGTTTAATGATCGTCACGTCACACCCATAATTATTTTGAAAAGTTGTATTGTTTAAATTATTGTAATAATTTTTAATTTATCTTAATTCACGGTAAAAAATACTAAAAAATATGTACTTGTACCTAATGACAAATACCTACATATGTACTGTCACTGTTAAGAAACTGGGCCGAGATTGTGATTGTAGGCGGTAAAAACCATATCGTCTTTGAACTGTTAATGTATTGCCAAAGTTTTGATAGCTCTTATTACCCGACTGCGGCACAGCCCAAAAGGAGGTTTATGTGTTTGACCTGTACGTATGTATGTCCGTTCTTATGTATCTGCGTAACTACTAAACGGGTCAACCGGTCATTAGCTTCATCTTGATGGCGCGAGTGTGCGTAGAATTCTTAAAATAGCATTTTCTATCGGGTTTTATGTAATTTTATGTTTTTACGTATATTGACAGTGTGAAAAAATGCAGTAGGGTTTTTTAAGTTATTTTTTATTTACTTATTTACTTGTTAGTAATGGCGGATGAGTTAGAAACAATAGGTACCATAACAGATCAAAAACATATGGTTTTTACCACCTAGACTAGAGGCCCTGGGTGTTTACATAAAAGTGTTCTTAAAAAAACATTTTCTTCGGCTTTATGTGTCTTCAAGCAAGCCCTAATCAAGATGTATTTAACTAACGTCATCGTTATCGCTAATCGAAAATTTGTAGGATCGAAGCAAGCTGCCGGAAGATCAATAAAAAAAAAATGTGTAGAAAAAATATTTGAGTTGTACATGATAGTTACCTACATTATATTTTAAATTACCAGCGGGGCTAGACAAGTTGCCATCGAACACAAACGCTAGCGCGTGGTGATCACTGTCGCTTTGCGTTATCATAGAAAAATGTAAGGAATTGACGTAAGTCAAGTTGTCATCTTCTTCTTTGCCCCGCGGTGACTTAAACAGCTACTACCGCGGGGATATGGCGTTTCCACAATGCAGTGATTTCGCCAGTGTCAAGTATACATAAGTATAAATCAATATAGCAATAAAATAAAATCCAATCTTTTCCAGGAAGATTGGGGGCAACGTTGTACGGTGATAGTACAGAGTATAGATAGTTTTAACCTCTGCACCACTGCGAGTCCACTTGAAACGAGAAGTAAGGTGCCAGATACACGAAATAAGTCCAAGTCTTCTATTACTGTGCAACACAAAGGCATAAAAAATACAAATCACTATCAGAAAATAACTTTGAACACCTAAATACACAAAAATACAAAACTAAAACAGATTACACATTAGCCATCTTTTCACGTTGCAAATGACCCTCAAGTCACGTTATAATTATGTCACTCGTTACAACTGACTATTTTTAATTTTTGACAACGCAGGTCGAGTGATATATCACATGACTTACGGACTTACTTATTCCATACATTTTTCTATGATAACGCAAAATAAAAGTGATCACCAAACGCGTAGCGTTTGTATTCAATGGCTACTTGTCTGGGCCCAATGTGTAGCCTGCATTCAGGCGTGCAAAAATAACGAATTAAATAATCAACTATCGCGATCGCTTTTGACAGTTATCGAAACGCGGTAACGTTTCGATAACGTTGATTAAATTATATAAATTAGTGTAAGGTTATCTTTAACATTTCTATACAGGGTGTTAGGCAGAAGGTTGGACAAACTTCAGGGACTAACTCTGTAGGTCATACTCATCAACTTTTATTATGGGACCAACATCCAAAATTGCGAAAAAAAAACACCTGTTCCATACATTTCGGCTGTTTAGATCTCAAAGTTTGTTTGGAAAAGCTGTTTTTTTTTCGCAATTTTGGATGTTGGTCCCATAATAAAAGTTGATGAGTATGACCTACAGAGTTAGTCCCTGAAGTTTGTCCAACCTTCTGCCTAACACCCTGTATAATAACCTAAGGGCGTTACCTCATACCCTTAAATGATCTGTCTACGTTTCAGTGGTTGTTATTTTTAGAACTATAACTACAGTAAGAAATAACGGTTAGAAAAGAAAAATATCATGTAAATTTTCAAGTAATTCAATTGCTTTTTTTTGATTTGCTCGCGTCTTGTTCTCGTCTCGTGTATAGTCGTTCTTAATGCATAAGTGGGAAAGAGATAAACTAATTAATGTCACTTGGTACTGAATCTATGCGACAGTTCGTTGAAATTAGAAAGGTGAGCATTTAATTTATGAGTCCTTTAAAACGGTAAAAACCCGTTTAAGGGTTAAACATATTTTGCCATACACTCGATTTTAGAATCGATTGCGAAATTACCTACCTCTCTTCGTGGTAATTACTTGAATCCGTGTGGCAATTCAAACATAACATTAAAACGTAGATACTAAAGCGGATAGTTATTTAGGTAATAAATTAAAGTTTAGTATTTGGTTTCAAAAGTGAAAATAAGGCTCATGTTTAGATTATCATCAATTACAACCGCGGTAGGTATTTATTACCGACGTAAAAACCCTTATTAATATTCGGACATGTTGATGTTTGAAGCGTATTTTCATTAATTATTTTTAAGATGGGACAGGTCTTCGCTGTCTTAACTTACTCGAACCCAACGGATGACGAATATAATTTCTCTTTGAGCTTCAAACAGTGAGCAATGGTAAATTTATATATAGGAAGGTAAACGGTTACTTCGTAAAGTAGCATATTGATTCAATTATCATAATGCAATTGCTTTGTCTTAACCCCATTCAAGATGGACGTAAATGTAAGTAAATATAAACAACTAAAAAGTTGGAATGTTTTAGTAACTATAGAAGAAACACCAATTCAAGGTAGGTATTATGTCGTATAAAAATTCTAAAAAATATTTAATTGTATTAAATAGTCAACAAAACTTGGATTCTTGCGGTTGTTACGATGGTGTTTTCTATAAACTCCACGAGTGTATAAATAAATATAAATTAAAAATAACATTATAAACTTTACGGATGTTAATAATAACGGAATAATCCAATAATCAATGCGGTATCTAAGTATATAATTTAGCACTTCAGTAAGCATATCCGTATCACGAAAGATTGTTTACCTACTTGTAAAATATGTACCATGTTTATTGTCTACATCACTTTCATAGTGTAGATAGAAATATACGAGTACGCGTGACGCACACACGGACATGCCATCTTACACTTCGCAATGTTAAACTATTGTAGGTATACGCAGTGCGGTAAAAGTCTCCCAATTCTCGCGTCGATAACTACGAGATATCTAAATGAAGAGAAGACGTTAAGTTTGTGTTATTTGAATTAGAAGTAGATATAATTACTAATTCAGATTCTCCTTACTGTAGCATACGCTGTTGCACAACAAAGAACGATTTATGCGATATTCATATTCCGGAAAATAACTGTATGCTGGAAATTACGATTTTTAGTGTAATTCTGAAATGACATCGATCAAATTTGCAAGAGCAATCAATCTACTATGGATATAATTAGTATCACGCGAAACATGTTATTATTTAAAATATAAGTAAGCATCGCAATAGAGGGAAATAGGTACCCTCTAAAGTTCAAGAGGTAGTCTTTTGATTTATATTATAATGCATGACACTAAAAACACTACACTCGCGTTGCGCTACATTTGGAGTTTCCTTTACAAACGCCAGTTTAAACTACACTAGGTACTGCGATGTGTGTTTGCCTCTCAATAACAAAATTGTTTTGATGGAAGAGGTAGGTAAGGGTGGGTTTGGTGTATATTTTAGCAGTTAAATGTTAATATATTCTATAAAGTTCCGGATTTCTTGTTTCAATTCATAACGCTCACTAGACGCACGGCGCTGTGCTGTGAACTTTACCAGTAAATGGTAAGCAGTAAACTGAGAAGATTCATGTAAAGTCATAAATAAGGATTGTTTACCTTCTTATTTATTGCCTCAATGCGAATAGTAATTTAATATCCTGAGAAGTGAAATGCTTCATTAATATTAAAGCATTGGTCAATACAAAACTCTTTGTGGCATTTGTACAGGGACCTCTACCACTTAGCTAATAAATACTGTCATTGAATAAATGTCTCTTAAGCAATTTAAATGTTTCATTTTAGGAGTAGGTAGGAGTTTCTCGAACTTCTTCGATACTTACTTATTTGGTTCACGTTCAGTGCGCTGAAGAGTACTGGCGTTCAATTATATTTTTTCTCCACTTTTGCCCTAAACGTGGTTGGAATATTGGTTATTGGGTTTTAAAAGCTCGTTCAGAAACAGCATTGCCAATAATTGCTTATTCAGGATATTTTTATTAAATAGTTTTTTTTTATAATTGCTTCGAAATAGGTAAATACCTAAATTAAATGTTAGGCTTTTTTTCAACCTACTTAATGAGTATGTACTACGCATGATATTTTTATTTTATATTCATTGACCCAAGCGGAGATGGCCGTTGATTCAGATGCTTCTCTGCAGGATTGGCCGAATATTGACACAGAGAGAGGTGTGGAAATAAAGGGAAGGAGGCCTATGCCCAGCAGTGGGACACTAAGTATATTAGGCTAATTAATTGATGGTTATATTATGTATGAAAACGACTGACTGTTGAGTTTCTTGGTGCTTGGAGTGCCCGGTCGGCCTACTTACTGAACTAAAATATTTTATCTTCTTTTCATGACTCACCTTTTATTTACGCGGTTATTCGAGTCTACTCGTCTTGGCCCAAACCCGAAATACTTCCTCTTGCACTGTTCATTTATTGTTGGTGGACTCGCATCTGTGATGATTTTTTTCAGACGTTAAATGCCTGTGATCTTTGCACCCCTTGAATCAGAATAAGATCTATATCGTACTTTTAATACATACTCATACTGTCACGGGAAATTGAGAAGTTTGGATGTGTCCCGACAGCTTACTTGCATGGGCGACTGTTTTCTGACTTTCTTTACTATGGCGTCGATACATTAGCTATGGGCTAATTTATGTATAATAAAAACATAAAACAGGGATCATAGTGCAACCTCTAGGAATTGCGATAAAAGGCTAGATAGGATCACGTACATAACCCACTTGTGGAGAAATCTAATAATAAAAGCATCGTTTGCAATTTGCTTACATTACCGTATTGCTTATGCCGAACCTTATTAGGTTAGGTTAGGTTAGTTACACCTTTTACTAAGTGTTTCCACGTACATCGTCATAAGATTCCCACAGATAAAAACGTTGCATTGGCTATTCCACTTCTAAAAATCACATAAAGCAATTAAAATTGTTGGCATTTAGGTTTTGCCATCCTTTTAGGAAGTGCGTGGCATAAAAAAATATAATTTAAATCACTTTAGGTCGGTAGGATAGTAATAGGATTGTAAATCATTAGCAGCCATCCATCAAGGCTGCCATCAGTCGGCTCGCAAATGACTGGGCGCAAAAACTGAAGTCTACTTACATTTGCCGGACAAAGAAAGGCATGTCGCCGCATCTCATTGCCCTTTATATTTTCTAATACTTTTTAGAAATCGTAATTTTCTTGTAACATAAGTAGACACTTAGAATTGATGAGCTCTCTATGACAAGATAAAAGTTACACATATTTTTCAAGGCGAAAAGCTTGCATAATTTCGTACTAATACTTACGATATGACCACACCCTTAAAAGCCTACAGTCATCGTTAAAGCTCGAAAGTATGAAATGTTGGGTCTATCTATATACCAAGCACAAAACACAGCTTAGATACTTAGGTATTAATAAAAAAACACTCTAAATCTATGTTGGAATTTGTGAATAAAAATATCAAGGGCCTACTTTACACGTTAGTTTTTTACTAGCTCTAAAATCTAGATCTCATAAAGAAAATTGTCAACTATCAACAACCCGCGTTATCTGCCATCTTTATTACTATTCTAAATTATAGTTTTCACACATTCATATGCTAGGAAACGTTGCTAATGTATGCCTTCCCCGAAGTTTTGAAGAGCATGAGAACAATGCAGCAATTCCATTGATTGCGGCACCAAGCCGTGCTTACGACTTCCCGGATAAACGCCCGTTTTTATCATAAACCATTTCCTCACATTTCACGTTTAGCATTCAAATCAGTCATCGTAGATTATAAAAACAACTGCAGGTTATTCAGGAAAAATATCCGCTTTATTTCTTTTACGCGTTGGCTCTTCTCCGCAGAAGGCAATCTTAGTTCGTTAGTCGAATAGATTCGGTATGGTACCAAATTACTCTGCAGCCATAAACTTTCTCTGCTTATTATTAAAATACATTTAATTCTTGTATCGATGTTAAAACAGTAATGTATACCCAAATCGCTCTTTAACCGGATTTTTTATCGCTTAACAGGTATTAACCTCTAAATCGGTTTAACTACATAGCTACAGCATCTTAAGTAGATAAATCTTGAGTTGATTAGAAACGATTTGCACACAATTATAGTGAAACCTAAGAATTTAAAGGCCCGTTAGATCGGCATTTGATTATAAATAATTACTTAGCAAACTATTCAGCAACAATTTTTATGAATCATTGTTATCTCCTAGGGAGATCTAAACGACGATCAACATAATGTTGTCTGGATGTTTGATGACATGTTACCAAACATTTATATATTTTTAGCAAAAAACAATGATTCTTAATTTATTGTTATCGTTCACACAAGCTTATTAATAATTATTATTTATGTTATTGTCTTTCAAATTCTGTAAGTTATCACATTCGTACTAGAAAATTAAGTATTTTACCATTTTCACTTTGTCTAACTCGTTTCAGTCAAACCAAGGGAATGTAAAGCCAAGCCATTAACTCATTAAGTACACTGCCATTAATATACATATAATAATTGCGCAGTGTGTCTTAATTGCTTTCAAATACATTATTCTTGACCCTAAATGCGTCAGTAACTCCATTTGTTTGTTAAGCTTTCACAGACTAACCACTTTTCCGATTTTAATGAAAGATATGCAATTACGTAGCCTAAACTCCAACGAAGGTCATAGGTAGGGCTGTTTATCTCGAAAAGTGCCGGAGGGAATAGCGATAAACGAGTTCTACACGAATGGAGTGGGGCAACTGCTAGTATGCAGGTAAATATATACCTATGAGTACCTAGATGTAGGGGGAGGAGTCTTATCATTTAGTTGTGATCTGTTGTGTAACGGCAAACACGATTTGATTGTCATCTTGTCTCTGTTTTGTATTTTTTTTTATAATGCAATAAACATTAGAAAAGTAAATTATTAAGACACGGGGAGGCGAGTTAGTAAGGTGCCTCAATAATAACAGAGTGACTGTACCAACTTTAAAATGAAAACTTTCGCTGTGCGTTTGTCTGAATGACTGCGCTAATCTCGAGAACCCGAACGTATGCCTTCTTAATCGGAATCAGTTTTTACTTCCATAATCCGGATTTCATTTGGCAGATTTCTCAAGTTTTCACTGTTTCAAATCACTAAAAAATTTCGTCAAGTAACATCCTTTCTCAATAAATACCCAATATTGAAGTTGTTACGCACCTTCGCAATGATTGGACTGGTAACAGCAGTCATTTTTGATCTATTTACGAACTATTACCGCATGACTTTCGACTTGTGTTATTAATTAGAATGCGTAATGGTCATCAACGTTGAGAGCAGAGTTGATGAGTCAGTGGTGAGTGATTAGAAAGATTTGTCTCAGCAAGTTTCTCCAGAGTCCGTGACTAATTATGATATGACAAATAGGTAAAGCGAATCTGCCTAACTGGTTCAGCGTTTTTCTCCAGTTTCTTCTGAAATTTAAGATGAAACTGGAAGAAAATATCATTAATTTTAGATGTTTGTTAATTTATTACGTACAAAAAAGTGGGTACCTACGCAGACAATTTACTTACTTGTGTTAAAAAGGTTTATGATCGATTCATTCAAATAAATCAAAATAGTATTAATTTTATATGGTTCTAATTGTTAATAGCACGTAAATATGTATCTATGGGAAAGATTTATCGTTATTCTCAAACATCTTTCTCGTGTACCGGGACGTTTATTTGTTCTCATTGATAAGTTGTAATTATTAACGTTTAATAACTTTTATTTATCAATCCACAACGGTTAAATAATTTAAGAAAAACTTTTCTGTGCTTTTTACCGAAAATCAAGAAAGGCTATAAAAGAAGAAGGCTAAATACTTCCAATAGTTGATCACTACCATAATATACGGCCCTAGCAATAAAGCACAAATCAATTTGTCACATAAATTGTGTTTTAACACGCCACTTTATGGACGGTGTAAATCAAAATGCAAATTGTTTTTAAACCCAAATCCATAATAATGCAAAATCGAAGCGTGCTAGTTAGTTGCCATGTTCCGGAAAAATGTTTTTTTTGATTACGTAAAGTATCGCTGTAAACGAAGTTATCTAACGTGACTGGAAGCTATAGTACATAACATGCGTTTATGTAAACATGTAGAGTCATGGTAGAGTCTGCTAAAAGTGCTAAGATATCAATTTGCATTGCTTTTAAAGCCTTTAATAGTTAAATAGTTTTTTGCAAGACGCAATGGAAGGTAAACTTACTTGATGACTTTTTGCTCGATGTGCAACCTTCCATCAGCAGCGATGGTTGTAAAGCCTATTTATGTATTAATTTATTATAGTTTTGCGGTTCAGTGGTTGATATAAAAACGTAAACCCGTTTGTTTTTTGTTTTTATACGAGTAGCTAATAACACCGTCTTCCATATTCTGTTTGACGGCATAATATTCGCTTCGTTTTGCACAGGATCTATCCCAATTGAATACGCAATTCGATAACTTAAAATAATTCACACTTTTAGGGAGACTGACACTTACCGATTTGCGCATTTTCCTAACAATTATTTTGTGTCAAGAATACAAACAAAAGGGTTGAGTCGAGATCCTTGTCCTATAAAGCTGCCTAATTGAGAATGCACGTGCTAAAATGTGTTTGGTACTCTCCGACAGAACTACGAGTCGAGTTGAAGTGATACCTCTTAAGAGAATCACATCCAAGCACGGAAGGAATCTCACTGATGGCGGGTGGACTCCTAGGAACCATAGACTGCTCGTTATAAATTACAAAAAAAAAAGTCGTTTCTAACCTAGAATAAAGCAAAATATTGAAGACATTCTGAGAAACTCAGTAGGTACTAGAAAGCACCCATTCATTAGTGAATTACTCCCCGAGGCTGATATCTGTCCTAACAAGGATAGATAATATTCTATTAACGATTTACGATGTCATAATAATATCATCCGAGATCCAACGACGGTCACGGTCGACGAAGTATTGAATTAAATCTCAAATTATTATCTACCGCTTAGTAAGGCTAGCTAGTCCCCAATTGACAAAAAGAGGTTTACCATAAGGCACAGTAAACTATATTAAGGCAAAGTGTATTTTTTAAGCTTGTAATAGTGAATCACGCATGCATGGAATTTATTAATAGCATATCTCATCAATATTGGCAAGAAAATACCGAAAAGGCATAAGAATACAGGAAAAGAAATACGGATGAGACAAGCATTTTAAACTGCTAATTACACAGCGATTAGACAGAGAGATCCGATATGCATTGTGACGTCATGTCCATATTAAATTCTGCTTTGCTAGAAAGAGATAGGAACAAATCTTTGTTGAGTTATATCGTGGTTGATTTTTGTAGCTATTGAAAAAATGAAGCTTCTATTGAAGCTGTGAAAACAGTCATGAATATTCCCTATATTGTTTCTGCTTGCCCTTCTCTTACACCTAAACAAATAAGCCGAAAGCATGATGTTAGATTAACGCTATTAATTATCCTAAAAAAAATGGTTTCCGTCAATGACAATATTGAACAACTGCATTGGCAGAAAATTGAGGATTGATGTTATCATGATTTTAAAAAATGAAAATGAAATGAAATAATATTTATTTGGCACTTAAAGCACTTAAGATAAAAATAAAAATTATACAATTTGCTTAACTAAATAATTCAGCTTATCCTAGATATTATTTATAGCTTTTATTTTTATTTCCATGTTAAACTCTGCAGCAGATGTATTTTTAAAACTTCCTGATAAAAATTCACACAGCACGAAGGAAGTTGGTATCTAAACAGCATTCTTTGCCGATGTCTCGTAAATGCCTTCCTAACTATGGGAACACACGAAGTGTTTTGCTTTCAAATGAGTCTTACACTGACAGTTTATTTACTTACCCTGTACCTACTGAATGGGAGGGATTAAACCGATCAAACGCAAAGTCCTTATATCAAAAATAATATGTCTAAAAGTTAGCTATCAATAACGTCAACTCAAAATAAAGTCACAGTAGATGTAATAATGATGATGACTGATGACTTACGGATCTGAGACGTGGGCGCTAACAATGGGCCTCATAAGGAAGCTCAAAGTCACTCAGGAGGCTATGGAGAGGGCTATGCTCGGGGTTTCTTTGCGTGATAGAATCAGAAATGATGATATCCGCAGTAGAACTAAGGTTACCGACATAGCCCTAAGAATAGCTAAACTGAAGTGGCAGTGGGCGGGGCACATTGCTCGCAGGACTGATGGCCGATGGGGTCAGAAGGTTCTGGAGTGGCGTCCGCGGACCGGAAGACGAGCTGTAGGTAGGCCTCCAACAAGATGGAGTGACGACCTCGTCAGGATCGCGGGACCGCGGTGGATGCGAAAAGCACAAGACCGATCTGAGTGGAAAGCCTTGGGGGAGGCCTATGTCCAGCAGTGGACGTCTTTCGGCTGACATGATGATGATGATGAGATGTAATAATGTAGTCAAATGAATATTTAAGAGAATACCTACTACGACTAGGTATACCTATGTATTTGTAGCTGTGATGTTGTTTGTATTTAATTAATAAATAAATAATCATCATAATAATAACTTATTTTCTTGCGGACTATGAATTATATCAGTATTTACTATCATTGTAATATATGTAGGTACCTATAAGTTATAAGTATTTTTAATACAAGGAAAATTACTTTTAAAAGAACGTCTAGTTATCTACTTTTTTGCCGAGCTTTTATCAACAGTGGTTTTCAACCAGAAAGCCGTGATTAACTCAGCATGTTATAAACTGTCTACTGGTAAAATGATGGTAGTAATTAACAAAGTCATACATAAGTTATAAAACTACAAGGGGAAGCTATTGAACCGACACAATACTAAAAAAATGATTAGGAAATGCATGCATAAGATAAAATAAGCCTTCCAGAACACGTAGGCTAACATAACTAGTTCATGAAAAAAATGTAGAAAAACATCTTTGGAAGGCAAACTATTTCAATAAAAAAATTGTTGCTGTTACGACTAATAATATAAAAGACTAAGTACATAAATTAAAACTGTACTTTTTAACCCTTTTCACGCGAGGTAAGTCAAGCGTATCTTCAGTTCATTAAAAATGCTTATAAGTACCTACGTCCTGAATCATGAATATATTAATTAAGAAAAGATAAATCAAATTTATTGGACTTTATAGTGATAGAAAATGTTATGTTATCTCTATTTAATGTTCACCGAAGTTAGTTAAAGAATAAAATAAAACAAATTATTGAGCCATCAGCGGTGGTAAGATCCTTCCGCCGCTTATTAAGCAGCCGGAACTGAATAAGTGTAATTATTTCAAATTTTATTTTTGTGGTCTTGTCGCGACCCAGACTGATCTAGTAAAAAAAAACCAGACGTTTACCGCCGCAGTATTATTTCGCGCACACGGTTCAATATAGGTTTGTCAGTCGAGATGAGTTCGTCTTAGTCGTATAACAAAATAAAACCACAGAATGGGCGGAAATAATATGTGAGAACCTTTTCCCATTACTTCACTAAGGAATTCCCCAATTGCCTCACACTCTCGGTATAAACATTTACATTTACAAGGCAATGTATAATGCATGAGATCCATGCTGGTTTTTAATTTCACAGAACGTTGTTTTTAGTAATTTGACGTGGCTAATTGTACATAAAGCCGCATCCTCATAATTAAAACATCTTATGCGATAATTATAGTACTTCAATTGAGAGAACTTAATTTATGAAAGTTTTTTTACGGATGAAAAACGGCTCTATTAATACATTTTATCGGGACTTAAAAACATTACTTAAAAATTGTTTTTAAAAATATAACGAGTGTTTTAAAAATGTTTAACAAACTAATGGCAGAACGGTTTTTCATGGCATAGTCAAACGAGCACATATGCCACCTTATGCCTGAGTGGAGTATGAAGCTCATCGACATTTTCAATCTTACGATGACGATCTCATGTCTGCAAATGCGTGGCGAACCCTTAGATGGGATACCTCTATGCTAGTGATTTTACCGGGTGTCTTACTCATGTACCGGAACACAACAATGCAAATACTCCTGTTTGGTGGCTGGTTAAAGGGTAAGATGGTGATATCGGAGTTAGACGGAAACTTCCGAAGGTCCATAGACCACCAATACCGACTGCGAGCCAGTAAGATCGTTTATCGTTGGATCGTTTAAGTTGGTAATGTTGGCCACTAAACTGTTTTCCCTGAGCAACCTTTGTTTCTGGTAGAATTAAAAAAAGATCGCTCTTGTACATTGGCTGGGCCATTTCACACGCTCGGCTTAATACGACGTAGTGTAGTTATTATAGTGACAGCTACAACAGTTAAAAAGTGTTTTTAAAACTGCGCATTTAAATTGAAATCAGACGCTTAGAGCAAAACGCAACTAAACGCGTCAATAAGGAAACATTCAAGTATATTATTGTGCTTAATTTTAGATTTTTTTATAATCTTAATAATATCGTCGATCCTTGACATTCTGGCTAGACACTAATAATTTAGTCAATCGACAACTTTTAAAGGCTAAACTAATTCGTATTTATGTATCTGGTTGTAAGGTGACATCTTGTTCCAATTTTTAATAACCTAGAAAATAAATCGGATTTGTATATTTTTAGTGTTTCGGCAAACCCTAGGAAACCAAATATATTCATAACATAACCTATTGTTTTAGAATACGATGACAAGCCTCACGTTCAACATTATTAGCATGTTATGATTTCCGATGAGAATTTTTTGCAATCAATTTCCACCTGCCAATGACACGGAAATGGTTCCCCTTTACGCACAACATCCTAGAAATCATACGATTACCGTGCAAAAACTAGACCTCGATTGATTCTGTGCTCCGATGCATGTCTTATCGATCATCAGCGCAGTGGGTTAGATGATAGAGCACCCATACTGTCATGGCATCATGATTATCATGACAGCCGTAAATAGATATAAATAACGTGACGAATTGAAATTAATAAATTGATTCGCAGCAGATCGAAATCATTAATTTCAAACCAGATAAACGGATAAAATGTCAAAACCTATATCTTCGATTTGCAAATTAAAAGTCAACTTTCTCATTTGGTAACGGAAAGGATACCATATGTAGAGATCGCAATTTTGTTAAGTAAAACAATTGCAACTGAAAACTGGCTCCCTTCAAGGCCCCGCCGCATTCACATATTTTGTACGATAAGATTACTAAATATTTAAGCTTACGGGTGTATTAATAAAAAACAATTTTACGGCCCTTAACAAGCAACATTGGCTATCTCGAAATTCGACCAAGTGAGTGTTAATGTGATCCAATTTCAGCAACCGCTGTCATTCATTATACCATATTGGTAAAATGTTGATACTATAGTTAAATCATTCAGGTGTTACTGACATGTTTACGAAAGTGTAGAGTTTATAGGATTCAATTAATATTTCTTCATAGTAGTAGTGGGAGTAGTGTAGTAAGTAGGGTACTTAACGCGTTAAAACAAGCAGTGTAATGTTTAGCGGAATTCTGAAATAAACACAACACCAAGCACTATGTACTGGCACTAAACACTAAGCCTCTTATTCATAAACGCACTATAAACTTCTTTTAGTAAAAGTATTATCTCTATCTGTCCAATTCAAATGTCAGGATGACAGATAAGGACAAAGCATGTTTTAAGCACGCATTTACTATTACGCGTTTATGAATAAGAAGGTAAGTAATTAAAAACGTAAAATCGGACCTGTCTCTTGAGCTTATTAATAACTTCAGAGATATGATGAACGTTGACACAAAGTTAAATTATTGCCCATAAAGTGAACAAAATGGTTTGGTTTGGAACCATCACAAATCGTTTGTTATTAATTACGACAGAAAAACAATACAAATGTGTTAGTAAACATTATAAAACTTGTAACGATAAATTTCGCGGTGTGTTTCCAAATTCACTGTCATAGGACTCATAGGTAGGTGTTGGTGTGTGAATGGCGCACGGATTGCTTTTTGCATTCAACACTGTAACAACTCGTAACATCCGACGGCACCAATTAGACCGGGGTTATGTTATGAAACAGACAAATACAGTGAAAGTGATGATTTACTGTTTTACCCGACAAATGAAGCCCAAATTACTCTTAGGAGTACAAAACGACTTTTTAATAACTTTATTTTGTTTTCCACATCAAAAACCCATGAGATCGTAATTGAAATCGTGTTACGGTTAGATTACGTGGGTTGCGCAATGAAGAAGGCCTGATTTTGGAGTTTGTGAACAAGTCGAATGTATTAAGCAGGACACGAATGATAACATTATGATAATTTGATTGGTGAAGCATCAAACTGGCGCAATGACCAATGACATAACGATTTAGATCGCGACTACGCAACTAACAAAAAACTTAATGGTTATCGCATCATAATAACTTGTGTTGAATACGAATTCATACAAGAACTTACATTAAGGGAATGTCTCTTAAACTATGGTAGAGCCACTATACTTATTTAATTTTAGTACGTATTATCTAGTAGGTATTCTGGAGTGGCGTCCGCGGACCGGAAGACATCGTAAGGATCGCGGGAGCGCGGTGGATGCGAAAAGCACAAGGCCGGTCTGAGTGGAGAGCCTAAGGGCCTATGTCCAGCAGTGGACGTCTTTCGGCTGACATGTATGTATGTATCTAAAGATTTTTATTATTGTTCCGGATTAAATAAATCTTTGTTCATGAATTGTTTGCATTTTTAGCAATTAGGTACAATATTTGATATTACGCTTACACAACCACTGAGATGAACAAACATTTAGTGTATGTAAGTATATGTTTTGTTTTGTTCTGAGATGAACAAATATTCAGTGTATATGTTTTACCAAAAATGGTTTATTGGTACAAAATGTACATGTTATTGTCATTAAAAGAAAAATAACCATAAAATGTAATGCAAACGGCTTACAAGAAAGAAATTTGGATGTTTTCTTAAAAGAACCGTGCGTAACAGTCTCGGCGACACCTCGAGATTACAAACAACAAATCGGCGTATCGATACTTCCTGTAATGCTATCAAATTGTATACATTTTAAAACCTTTTGTGATCCAAATCTAGAATGTCTCTATTGTTAAAATTACACCGCGCGGTTGGATCTGTGACCAGCATGCCATAGGATAGGACCCTATTATTGACGTAAAATGCAGTTAGGACAGCCGAGGGCCAAGAATAAGTGATGGGTGTCGTAGAGCAGAATAGAAAGGGCCCGATAAATGACTTGAGCTTTAGAATGGCACGCAAAAATGTTCAAATGCTAAAGTACAATGCTCCTACGAGACAATTTGTCGGATTACAAATTAGACTTTCTTAACACATTTACTGCTAAGATTCGTCAAACGAGCGTTATGTTTTTGGCACTTATTTGTCAATAACACATTATGTAAGCTCAACATAAGCTGCTCAAGGAATACTAGTAATCTTTAGAGCTATTTCGCAGATATACATATTACCCGGCCTTGTGGGAAGTGACAAGTTTTCTTGGATTTTCGTTTTTTTTCTTAATAGGGGTCGTACGCCGTAGGCAAGATGCAAACGCTACTTACGTTTTTCTTTTCTATTACTCAAAATGTATGGGATGACAGTTGACTCCCATACATTTTGAGTAAAACGTTAGTAGCGTTTGCATCTTGGTTAGAGCCTACTTACGAAGATTTCCTCTACAAAAAATAATAGACACTTTAGTACCCATATTTCATAAAGTATTGTGGTAGAGAAAGAAAGTATCGCAGCAGCCATCTTTTATCTAAAGCCAGTGTTCAATGCTCAATCACGTCGCTGTCATTAGGCGGTGGACGCTCTGATAAACATCCGGAACGTCGCCTGCGCATTATGGTTATTTACCAAATATCGCGGTTTCGTCGCCAATACTGTGACGGTGTTGACGGGAAAAGTATTGGAAAGGTATTAATAGTGAATTGTGGTTTTGGATTGTAGGTAAGTGTAAGTTTTTTAAATGCAGTATGTTTATTTGTTATTATACTACACGTTCTAAAATGTCTGGGTCTCGACATGCAGTACCATATAGTAGGTTGTTAGAAGTGCTCCTTACCTAGTGTATGTAATAGGAACCTAAAGTGAATCAATCGATTAGAAATCTGCCGGCATGTGGGTATGTATATTATACGTTAAGGTAACGTGTAATTACAGGTAAAGGAGCGTCGTCACTGAGAGCATTCGCGTGAATATCCGAGTGGTGTGGACGTTGAGCCGATCGTTAAAGCTACACCACTCTATGTTCGCGCCGAATTCTTTTAACGCGAATGCTCTCAGTGATGACGCTATCTTTTATGCGAAAAGTCCTTTAATTAAACGCAAGATTGTTATCAAGGAAGCTTGTATGCTTTTGTCTTTAAAAAATGACTCTATAGCGGTATTTTGAAAATATTCAAGTTTAACCTAGTTCATTGATCTAGGACTAGTTTTCATTATCGTTATGTTCGATGACATGTGATATTTCAATGAGAAATTATTTGAATTCACAAAGCAAACCGAGAAACCGTAAATATTGACATAAGAAGTGATTAACAAGCAAATGATGACAAGCGCATTACACCTAATAGTTCAATGAATGTGATTGACAGGCCCGAGTGTGCCACTAACTGTATCAATAATTATATTAAAATTATAAACTGTGTGTGTGTATAAACCTAGATAATAATATAGACATCAGAAGACAAAAATGCTCTCCGTCATTGACCTAAACCTAAATGCCATAATCATTGTAATTATATTGAATTACTACGTGAACGAACGACTATTGGGGATTGGGAATTCGTTTTGGAATTAAGTGATTTGAGAGATGGTGATATGTAAAGTTAGTATTACTCGTAAACCGGACAAGTCTTCGTATTAGTAACATTTAGCAATACGCACTATATTATTATTATTTAGAATGGATCTAACAATGCATGGAATTGACCTACCGAACAGTTATTTACATAATATGTCTTTAATATACCAAATTTTGTTATTAAAAATATAGGTGCTTTATGGAACTTTGAATTTTGGGGTTCTTTAATCTAACAAATACTGAGTAAGATTAGCACACTTTTACGGTCCCTATTAAAACTACCTTTCCTAAATATTGAAATTTAGTACAGTCGACTACAAAGAGATATATCCACAATGCATTAAGGTGAAAAAGTGGATACAACTCTTTGTATCTCTATCAATGATCGACGACAAGATTTTAAAATTTTGATTATTTTATTTTTCGTGTAATATTTGCGTGATCTGATTAAACCGTAATAAAAGAGAAAACTAATATATCCGAACTGTTGACGCAATTGTTAACCTCCTCATGCAAATATCTCATCTATCAATGATGCAACGATTATGCATCTCGCTTTTAGTTTACATAAAATATATGACATAAGTAAGTAATTATCTATCGACAAACAACATGTCTTTATACAAGTGTAATTATTGCAATCGTAAGGATTCTATATGCGAAAGTGTTTTATTTGCCAAACGTTACTTGATTGCAACGGGCAATTTAAAATGAAAGATAGGAATAAAATAACTCTTAAGTTACTTATTTATTTTGTTAACTTACTTCTAATCTTAACAAAATAAATAAATAACTTAAGAGTTATTTATTTATTTTGTTAACTTACTTGTAATCATTTTAAAGCAAAGAAAAAAAGACAATATCCGCATCTTAATACTTGTTCTGTGAACGACTTAAAATTCTGACATAGACAAGAATAATTGCTTTTATAGATGCTAATGAAGTTAACCAGTACACTCGCTAGCGTGAGGGTTGTTGCGTGCGTGACGGATGCTCGACTCTTCCACGCTCCATGGCTCAATTATGTGTCAACTTCACTGAGGAATCGCTCACATTTTCACCTAATCTACGTAAGATCTAGCTAACCGTATAGGTACTTCTAAATCAGAAATCATAAGTCTCAACTATAAGTGATATTAACACCACTGAGGACCGGACGTTATTAATGATGCGGTGTGATGAGAACATTTTTTTTCACGTCGATTTGAGATTGATTGATTAGGTGAAATATAGTGATTGATTCTTTCTTGTGACGGAAACAGGTAAAATTTACACTGGTGTCAATCTTCATCGTTTGTATGTTTACATAAATTGTGCATTAATATTTTTTAACAACAGACATACAAACAAATAGAGATATCAACCAGCCGCATCAAATTGTTAAATCTCAATAAAAGTTGAAAGCACTTTATCGTTTTTCACATTATTGTTATTCGTTTGTTTTAAATTAAACACATTATTATGCTTGTTGTTTCCAGTGTTTTTTTACATAATTTACGAGCAAGCACTAATATTTTATGATTTGAAAATGCATTCTGTGTTTGCTAGTATTGTTGAGATAACTCAGTCAATTCATGGGGCGATGATCGTTTTCTATCAGTAATTGGAATAACGTGCGGTAAAGAGGGGAGTTTTGTACGTTATGACGGGACTCCTTAAACTCGTCGATGAATATGAGCTGTGTCGAGTTGAAAAGTGATACGTTTAAGAAAATCTCATTCCAGGTTATTAGCCCATGGAATGAAATAGTACCTACATTTTACCTTGCACTGAATATTGTTCCAGTTTTTTTTATGTTGTATGTTGTAGTCATTGTGTGACAATCCCAAGTGTATGACAAAGAATATCAGTAAAGGCAATAATTTGTTAAAGGTGACTACCAACCAGAGTAGACTAAACGCGTCGTCCTGATCCTAAACTCTTTTGTTATGATCACCATTCCTGCAAACTATTTTTGCGAGAGGATTAAAGTCGGCGTTTATCTCACAAACTAACTTTGGTGTCCATGTTTAGCGATAAAGTGCCCTCAATCTCTGTGTAGGTATATGTATTTTATTAATTTCACCTCCAACCGATGTGAGCAACAAGAATCACGGTTTTACGGCATCTTAAACTGCGAGGCAGCTGCGATCTCTCTTCCGAAGGCGTAGTCTTATATCAATAAATCATTTAATTCACCGTTAATAACATGCCTAATCAATGATGAGATATCACCACACCACCACGTTCGTAAACACGTAGGTAAATTTTTCGAATTTGAATTTCTTATAAATCGAAACTTTTCAATAATTAATTACCATTCCGTTGCGATGCTACGACCGGTCTGATTTAAATATTTATAGCAATATTAAACAGTATCACGATTTTTAACTTTCTAACTCGAAATCCGTGACCGACCGATCGCAGGTTCAGACGGCCTGACAAACCTGTCTACCCTTAAATATGAATCGGTTTCATATTTTCGATGTTGCTATTAATAATATCTACTGGTCTGCCTACTTCACACTCGAGAGTTGTACTTAAGTAAGGGAGCCGGCTTCTGAAACTTAATATTTATTAGATACTTTAGCTTATGCCTGCTGTTTATTTTTCTTGTATTGTAACGGAACATCTCATACTGAGTTCTGATACCCTGTTATTTCATTACATGTCGATCATAAACGCAGGAACGTACCTATAAAAGATTTCGAGTTCTCGACATCAAATTAATAACATGACACCTGACCGGTTTTTACATAATTATTTGGAGCATATACAAAATAATGGTACCGTTACATCTGTTTATATAACAATGCAGCCACATGAGAACTTTAAGTACAGTATCGGGATTGGGTGTATAAGTTTATTTTTCTTTAACTTAAGCGACGATATTCTCTGTTGGTGAAAGCGAACGGCTAGAGTTTCAGATACTTTTCTTAGGTATTCAGCTACATTGACTACCTAAGCTGATTGCCTGGTGGTATCGTCAGAATCGTTATGCTAATATCGTCGACTACATACACATTTCTGTGTCCAGGTATTTGATTGCATACCTACGAAAAGAAAACAGCAGCGGCTAAACACAGATCAGATTACACCGCGATGATGCCTGGGATTGTGCAGTCAATTGATTCTTAAATAACCGACATGCTACGTAAATGAAGGCTCTGCTAGATAATATTTGCTGTAATGTACACTAAAACAATAAAAATAGGTACCTTAAACGGTCATCGACCTTTGACCCAACTGATTTAAAAACGAGATGTACTTAGAGTCAAACGCACTAACATCTATACGGGCATCGCATCGCGCCAAATATATGTAAATATAGACCTTATTTTCAATATCATATTTTCTACACACTCGCAGTGCAGATATTTTCTACGCCTTGGGAACGTATACGTATGACTTTGACTGTACTTACGTGGTATTTTAGTTTTTGACTTAACTGATGTTTTTATGCGATAGTAGGTTTTGAATTTGAAATCACTTAAATTTATGATAGTTACTAAATGTGCGTTTAAATTGAATAATTAATTGTAATAAACGCACACGTTTGTAACTCGCGACAAGTGTTTCAAATGGATTGAAACATGAAAGTTTAATTATAAGGATTCGTGCGTAATTAAATAAGTACTTAATTCATTTTAATAATCAAACCATCATCAACTTGATAAAACCATCATTAATATCATTATTCACTAATACCTACCTCCTCTCTGATCCACAATATTTTCGGTTATGTACCTAATATATTATTTAGTCGCGCGTTCCGTGTAACAAAGTTTTTTTTTATTTACAAATCGGCGCATTTATTTATTTAAATACGTATGGAGATTACACAGAAAATATTTATTATTTACTTTATATCGTATGAAAATATTCAGGCCATTATTAAAATCTAAATCTGTATTTAGAAAATTCAAGAGGACTTTAATCACTTAATAATTATCAACTCATCTCGTGACGTGACCACAGCTCACAGATACATACAATTCCATTAACATATTTAAATAAACAAAACACAAAAGTAAATAAAACTAAAGATATTTAAGCAGATTAACATTGGTTCTTGCCCCAGACTACAGTCGCAATCTATCTCAGTTAATGCTCCATAACAACGTGTGCGTGCGTCCGGGATCCCTCTGCAGATTGAGACTTTTAAATTATCATATGATGGCGGGACGGAATGACGGATCTACGCACAAATACTCATACATTAAAAGATAAAAACAAAAGATGTTTATTCAGTAAGTAGGCCGCACGGGCACTTTTACACGTCAAAAATCTACCAGCACTTCGCCAGAGACCACTGCTGAAAGGAAACGCCGCAAGAAACTTAACTTATTCATCAAAGGGTTTGCTTGGACCCAGTTCTACTTTGACTTACTTTTCATCGACAATGATAAATAGATAGGTACCTGGTTTCTTATTAACAGCTAATACTGTACATATAATTAAATCCCAATTCCAATTAATATATCTAACACATCTTACCTCAAAGACGTTCCGCCACCTAATTCCATAAAAGTGAATATTTAACGATGCAGACTTTAATTTGACTGCCGACCGTTTCTCTAATGGTTTTACCATCCATTTTATAACGGAGCCCTAAAAACTCATAAGCGCGTGCATAGATCAGAAGATAATCATAAACGGGTTCAACGCCAATCTCACTGTTTTCCATTGAAAGGGAAGCCATTAGACGGTAGTACAACCAACGCCGATCTTATTTAATATAAGATTAATATCCTTTGTTATGCTGAATATCCATCCGAGCTGTGCGAGATAGAGAAGCGGTGTGCGAGGATAAAATCCACCAATAGGGATGGGTGTCCCTCGAAATCCCCTATAACGTTTGCCCTAACGCATCATTCGTCTGAATTATTATTTGTCATAAACTGTCTTTCAGCCGAGTCAGATAACTTTTTACGTTATCCAAAATTACCTGCGTTTAGGTTAGATATGTTAGGAATGGATTGTATTTGAACAACACCACATAGTTTTGAAAAGGGCGGAAATGGCTTTAATTTAAACGAAGATTCGGACAAACGACGCATTAGGACAAATGAACATTAGGGATTTCGATAAAGACCCAATAGGAATACTTAATTTTCCTGGCCTTGCTCGGCGCAGCTCTCCTGTTGGTAATTTTTTTCTTCGCACACCGCACCGCACCGCTATTAGATTATGATGAATAGAGTGGCGGTGAAATATCTAGTAAGTATTCCTCACCTCTATAGTTCTACACCAAGGCAAAAGGTGGAATTCTGCTTTTTGGTATGCAGTGTGTGCGGGGTAACACGGTGGTCCTGTGCACGTGGACCCGAATGGACCCTGTGCAAGGACCTCTATTCTTCTAGGTAAAACCATATTGCCTTTGCCGTATAATCATCTAAAATATTGTTTTTATTTCGGCAACGATGAATGTCATGTCAGGTAAATAAGAACTATCGTAACGTAACAATACGATAACGTCGATAACATGTCTAAGGTAATATGATTTTACTGTCTAGAATCTCGGCCTTGTCCTATCACTTGCAAAAACAATGTGTTTGTAGGTATTTTATTATGTATTATAATTGTAGATTCGGAGAGATTTGAACCTTGTAATATTATCAACAGTAGGTTTGACTTGACAGAGAAAGCCGACTGAAGTAAAGACTATTCCAATAAGTGTAGCTCAGCTAAAAAACAAATAAACCACATTTTACCTTAAACGATATGTACGTGGTTTAAACACCGACCTGTTTTTTATTAAGTAGCCTAAGAGAAGTTACACGTTTTACTACATTCAATTGATTGTGATCTATGTATGTTTTATGATAATGATCCAGACAGTAATAGAAAGAAAATTAACATCAATGTAGAAACATTTCACTCACCTGCGGTGTGAACTATCAAACAATTATTTTACGTCTTTCCTCCGCAGTAAACTTATAAATGTGAAGCATGTTATCATTTGAATTATTATTTTTGTGATGATGTTAACTCCAATTTGGTGTGAACCTAGTATACCTCTGGTTGGTAAGTACACCGTTTTTTCAAGCGAAACTATAGCAACCGCCCTGACACTCCAAAATGAGCTTTGACATTGAGTCAATAAGTATAAGTATATATTATATACCCAGGGGCAATCTTCAAAAAATATGATATGACCCATTCTCCACACTAAGCTCTACAATAACAACGATAAACATACTTTACTTGTTAGGGTAGATAAACTTCCTACTTTAATACAGCCGAGACTTAGTAACAAATACTTGCGGTGATCACATATGTGCTCATACCAGAGGGGCTATTGCCTAGCGCACTCGCAATCACAATAGTTTTCATTTTGAAGATCGAAGGCTTGTCTGCATAAAAAATTAAAACAATTGTTCCACTTTGAAGCTGATTGTGATTGCGAGTGGAAATAGCGACGCAGAAAGGTCAGACGAAATGCAAAACGTTAGACGTTAACCATTTTCGAAAACTGACATAAGCGCTCCATGTGACCGGCAGCTTACGTCAATCCTGCATGTTTTGGATGACGATATTGTTCTCTAGTGCCACAGAGATAGAACTCGTGCAGGACCGCTAACTTCTTAAGCAGGGTAGGTAGTTACTAAAAAAGCTAGTAAGAGAAAGAGAGTCAGGCCGGGAGATTAGTAGACTACGGAAAGTTCAAAAAAGGGTATACCTATCTAATGAATGAGTTTTGTCAGTCTTACGTACAATATGTATGTATGATCCATACGCGGCCTAAAAAATGTTAAATTCTAATCCTGAATTGGCTGATGGTTTTATTACCCGACCGTAGCTGTGTAATGTATAGATAATCAACTCTAGCTCGCCGATTGTTGGACTGAAATATGGGGTTGCAATTAATTTGCAAAGGACGTGCAGTGCAGGTAAGTGTCATGGGATATGTTTCACTATAAAAATGATAAGGGTGCGCCATACCTATAGTCGACAGTCTGGTTTTACTTTTAAGTCTCGAATTATTCAGTCTATAAATAGGTCAGTTAAGATCGGCAAATGTTCAGAGGCACATCCATTATAGCCAAAATAAATTAAGATAACACTTACCAAAGCTTCCATCAAAGTTGAATACTATTATGATATCCACAGTCACCAAGACACTTCAGTACAAAAGTTAAATAAAATATAATTAAGAGTCACTAATTATCGCGTACCGTACCGTAAGTTTTATTTTTCATGAAACGATCGAATTTCCGCGCATTTTTTTTTAATGTTGACGCAGCTTCGATGTATTTCAGCCGGTGGTGCTCAACCGAAGAGGTTAGTTGTTTTGTCTACCGGCGAAGCGGCTATTGTTGTCTCGGTTGCGTGAATTTTGCGACGTGCACCGAGCAAGATGTACACGGGACGTGTGAAGTAGTGTTATGCTTCGCGTGTGCGTATGAGCCCAGCTTTGCATGCGGTTCCTCGTGCGTGCAGTTTTTCAATATGAGATTACTTTTTTCTAGAGATTAACTAAGTAGTGAGTAGTGAGACACAGGCATACCATTGTGGAGATGAGCGGACACTTTGGCTAATTAATGCTTTGTTTTCACTACCCTTATTAGTTATGTAAACAAAACAAGTCTTAGTGCAAGGGCAACATCTCATCTAAAAATGATTTAATGCTTTTTAAGCTTTATTTATTTTATTACTATTTGAATAATATGATTGATCGTATATTTCTAAATCTGTTTTAAAAAAAGTATTTTTTAGGTAGGTGCTTACAGATTTATAAAGTCAAATAGTTACTTCGATAGGATTCTGAAATTACTTATCACCTTTGTCACGTATTACCTCTACATTACGCAGAATTTTCATTTCATCGGAAGGCATTTCTCACCACATGAGTGTTTTTTTTTTTGAAGTAGCAGGTCTACCTTACCTTACTTACGTAATTAAAGGTTGAGATATCTTGGAAATATCATGGTTTCAGCAGAAAATAACGTTCGATGAAGTGACATTCGATAAAATAAAACTAAACGAGAAGCCATGAAATATTATTGTAGATGTAGAGGTACTTAATGTGTTTTTTTAATAAGGAGCTTACTGAACACAACCTCGCATCGTGTCAGGTGCACGCTTGATTTAAGACACATTTTGAGAGTTAAAAGCTGATTGTTAAGCATAGGTAATTATAGTATAACGCGCGCGTAGGTACGTACCTACACTACACCTACACCTTCATAACGGTCACGGTCTTTAATTGCTGAGCTGAGCGTATGTAGAACCTTGTCGCTGAAAGTGAACTGTTAATTTTGACGTAAATAATTGGGCGATTTGTTGTCCTACGCAACGATTAAAGCACGCGATGTCCTACGTTACATACCTAAGTAAAACCTGACTCACTGACTTACCTATATATCAACACAGCCGAAACTACTGTACCTAGAAACTTGAAATTTGGTTCCTTTCATGATGTAAGTGAGTAAGTACTAAGAAAGGATTTTTGGAAATTCACCCCCTAAGGGTGAGTAGCGGGAAACTAATTCTACGCGTACGAAGTCGCGGGCGTCCCCTAGTTGTGGATAAAAAACTTGGGTGCTTATTGCATTTCTGGTATACTTGTATGTGTGTGTACATCTCCTAACTTGGTTTAAAATTAATAGAGTGCTAAAAATGTTTTGCCGCTAAGTTTCAGTGGTAAACCATCGGCGTTCTGGAGAGTGTTTACAGAACATACCTGGTCATAACATTGCCAGGTATGAAAGCAACTCCAAATATAGTTAAATCTACGTTCAAAAGGTACCTTCTTAATAGGTACAATTCAGGTGTATCTTCCTCGCTTTGCGGTTACGAAGGCGCTAGGCCGTTGCGTGCTACGTCGAACCGCGTTGAACGTTGCATATTGGTTGTTACGATTAACCAGCCATTTACATCTTACCTGTTTTGGCTCAGGCTCACGGGAATTTTAACAGCCATTGTGCTACGGTCGTTATAACGGAACGGAGACCTCGTCGGACAGGTCACGGAGGTCACTCGAACTAGGAATATAACTTGGAATAGGTCTTATAAATAATACAGTCGAGTTCATAAATATGTGTACACTTTAATACCTTGTCACTTGAATCGCTGTGTAAAAGAGCCCTCATGTGGCCTATTTAGGGAATAAAAATTTTGAAGTTTGAATTTGAATTTTGCTGTGACAATTTATGTATGGCATTTTAAACATGACATTAAATAGACAAGGTACTAAAGTATACTTGCAATTTTCCTACATTTGAACTCGACTGTACATTTTAGATATCAGTTTATTAATAATTTTCAAGAACTTATGCACTTCATCAGTGTTGCATTTCGATTATTTTTATTTTTAACAGCGATTTAGCAGAAAATTGCGTCGGATGAAGTTAAACCTACTTTGAAAATAACAGTTCGGAGTTATGGTATATAGCTCCATCGTTTTTTCTCGATTTAGTCCGAATGAAGAATGAATGAGACTGAGAAACTTTGGACTCCTCAAGTCTCCCATTAAGCACTTATTAAACCATCCGGACCTTGTATCTTACTTCCATAGACCCACAAGTCTGGTTTTATGATAACTTTACTCTGGAATTAACATTTGTATACACATAACTCCTGGTAAATAATTACTATTTTCAGTTATCAGGCGTTTGTTCAATAAAATAATTTAGAGCCGAAATCGGTCTACAATGTCGGGTAGAACTCGAAGACTCTGTGGCTATTATTATTTTTTAAACTTCCAGTTACGCGCAAAGGATATTGGAATGAAGGTTTCCGATATTTCCTCCATCAGGGTTCAGTTTACGGAAATATTAAAATTTATTGTAAAAGTCATTGTAATTCCAAGCGCAAATGGCAAAAGTATTTGTAATATAACCTGATGCAGGCTATTTAAGCGCCTAGCTCTTATAATATTGCTTTAAAGCTTGCGAGTTAAAGTGTTAAAGTGTCATAAATTATGCCTATCCTGTGTAATAAATGTAGAGAGGTTAGAATGCTTTCACAAAAATCGTTAAAGTCATCACATCATAAAATTGAACCTACTAAGTATTTTATAGCTATTTATAGCATTATCAATAAACGACAGATTACTTGTTTAATTAAATTTGAATATGTTTAATAATGTATAGTTTTAATCAATTTTGACAGAATCAACATCAGACGCTGCGAAGTTAGTTTATAAGTTTTTGATCAAGACAAGTAGTTAATCCTTCCTCCTTCTTTTTTTTTTTTTTAAATGTATGTGTTTACATGAATGTTAAAGTACCTAGAGCTGCTTAGCCGGACTGGATGGATCATGATATGATCATTAACCCCCAGATTATTGTAGAATGTAAATGTAAATAAATAAATAAATATATAAAATGAATAATCATAGGTATTTAATATGCGAGTTTTAACATGGCGAACCCGCCTACACGCTCTATGGGCACAGCTATGAGTCCTAGTTTGAACATCGAAACTACGGAAAAGAATGATCATCCGAAGTAAAAATTATGTAGTAGGTAATTAGCCTTCAGGTACCTTAGGTCCACTTTCCTAAATGGTCCACTTGCCTGAATGGTCCACTTTCCCATATGGTCCACTTGATTTTCCTGTATAGTCCACTTTCCTACATGGTCCACTTGCCTAAACGGTCCACTTTCCCGTACGGTCCACTTGCCTGAATGGTCCACTTTCCCATATGGTCCACTTGCTTGAATGGTCCACTTTCCCATATGGTCCACTTGATTTTCCTGGATGGACTTTTCTACATGGTCCACTTAATCTCGATGCCATTCATTCTGATCATTTCAGCTGAAAGACGTCCACGGCTGGACATAGGCCTCCCCCAATGTTTGCCACGAGGACCGGTCAATTTACTTAATATCTTATTTACAAAAAAAATGCTCCTGGCCTGATTGAAAAACAAACATCCTTCGATCCAAACTTACGCATTTATAATAGAATATATCAACTGGGTTTATTCTACGGGGGTGACGAAATGTATATACGAGGTATTAAAAAAACCTACCGAACGGACACATTAGAGGACAAGATAGCGAGTTATATAAAAAAAATAGCCTGTATAGTTAAAGGTTCACGTAAGGTCTTCTATAACGTAGATTGCTCACTTTTGTAACTAAATGTAGTTTTTGCTAATAAGTGTAATGAGGATAAACCCATCATTTCATCGAATTTCACTTCATCAACTGTATCATTTAAATATCAATATCAAGCAACTCATCCTTTAACCTACCGCAAAGCAGATGTGTTCGCATTGTTGTGTTCCGGTAAGGGGACAATTAAATTACTAGCATAGGTAGGTATTCCATCTTAGTCATTTGATAACGCATTTGCGATCTTAGGATCAGTCTCAAGATTTAAGTCTTAAGATTACGAATGTCAAAGACTATTTTTATCATCAGTTGGCCTGTGTGTTTGTCTTCTTCATTTCATAAAAAAAACCAATTTAAACTCACACGATTTTGATTCATTATTATTACTACACGGGACTTAATCGCATTAAGGGATTATATAATTAATTACTAGAATTAATTATTACAGCTTGCAGCGAACTTGTAACATGCGGAAGGTCGACGAAGTTGGATTCGAGCTCTCGAAGTCCGTTGATGTCTTTGAAAGAAAGAAAGGAAAGAAAGAAGTACCTACGTTACACATGCATACTCTCACACACACACATATTCACAATTTTTTATACATTTTCACAAATATCTCAACAAGTATTGAACATTTTTTTTTTTAATAATTACCTACAGTGCTTTTATCTCGCGAAAGCGGGTGGGCCATACTTGTAGTTGTAAGTTGTAAGACGTATAGACACGCACACTACGGCGACTACTTTAGTTAAGTCAAGGGGGTTGAAAATGTTCTGAATGGCTTCGAAAAAAGGATGGTGCGGCTGTGCCTTTGTTTATTTGTTTTTGCTCGACTTGGCGGGGGCAATGCCGTGCGTGTCCCCAGATAAAGTGGGCCTTTTAGGAAAGTACACAGTTTGGGAAAATAGACGGTATGAGAAAGTAGACAGTTTGGGAAAATAGACGGTATGAGAAAGTAGACAGTTTGAGAAAATAGACAGAATGAGAAAGTGGACCGTTCAGGCAAGTGGACCATTTAGGAAAGTGGACTTAAGGTACCTGAAGGGAAAAAAGGATGGTGCGGCTGTGCCTTTGTTTATTTGTTTTTGCTCGACTTGGCGGGGGCAATGCCGTGCGTGTCCCCAGATAAAGTGGGCCTTTTAGGAAAGTAGACAGTTTGGGAAAATAGACGGTATGAGAAAGTAGACAGTTTGGGAAAATAGACGGTATGAGAAAGTAGACAGTTTGAGAAAATAGACAGAATGAGAAAGTGGACTGTTCAGGCAAGTGGACCATTTAGGAAAGTGGACTTAAGGTACCTGAAGGGTAATTAGGTATCCATCCGTAAGCTAAGTGCGAACTTCACTGGTTTTGTTGATCGTCATGATCATGACCTAGGCCTAGGTAAAATAAAAACACTACTAACGTTTCTCGTTAATACAGCTTTACTATACTCGAAAATGTAATTAATGACCAAACTCCTAACCTCAACGGGCGCACATTCGCTGTGATTACTGTATTTTGATTTAAGTGTAGGTATTTTTATCAATAAAACTTACCCTAACATTACTAATTACACGAGTTTTCATTCATGTTTTTATGCAATAATGTTAAAATAACGAAATAATCAAGATGGGAACTGTCAGATTTTGGCCATTAAGTAATTAGATTGTCGAGAATAGGTTGGTTGGTACCCGGGTATATTAGAGGTAAACAAATAATACGAACAGATGTTATATAAACTTATTTTATTCAATATTAACTAACAAACTAATCTATAGGAAATGTATCTTCCAGCCGTCTCCGAAGATCTGATAATTTTCACTACCTGAAAAAAAACGCAATTACAAATTAAGGTGTATCTTCTCGCCCGCTTTTACTATCTCTTATTAAATGATTGCCAAAGGAACATAATTATAGCCTGGTTAGGATATTGTTACAAATATATTTATCGATTGTTTGATATTTACGTGTATGTAACTGTTATCTACACATTTTTCTAGAATTTTCCATAATCATAGATAGCAGGCAAACGAGCCAGCGGTTGCCCTTGTGAATGACGCCGTCCATAAACACTGGTCGTGACACCAGAAGTAAAATCGCTGGTGCGTGCCAACCCTTTAAAAATAGTATGATCGTCTGAAGGCCCCAAAATTTCGGAGCGGTCTCCAAATACCTAAATAAATAGGTGCAAACTTAGTTACCGGGTATTAATTAGCTACCTTCCTCTGTGCCTTGCATTCACAGTAAAACGCTCTGATGTTGTCTTATCCTTATCGGTCGTCTTTAAAGCCGGGTACTCTAGCGAACCAGTTTAGTAACGACCTTCTAGTGGAGAACTGACTCGCGAGCCGCGAACACATCAAGTGCAAACGGAAACAGTCGCAGCTTAGAGAGTACCCGGCTTTTGATTTCTATGGCCCGTATTAATAAACTGATCTCAACTCTAATGCTCGTCTTTGCAACCTTTACTTTGACGTATCTTGTGACGGGCCTCACGGTCAAGATGAGTTTATTAATACGGGCCTATGACTTTTGACTTATCTTGTGACCGGCTCTAAGAATGCAGATGGCACTCGTGAGGACTAAGATATTTCTTCTAATTTTACAACAAAACAATGTGAATAAGATGGTGGATGCGATGCAACAAGCTCGTCAGTAAATTTAGGTTACATTAAGGAGTTACCTGTCCTCTCTTGAGTCCGAAGTACCGCGCCACTGGGTCCCCGGCCTGTATTCTCATCAACATGTTTTCTTTCAGTTTGCTGTTTATGAGTTAAGGGAGAATTAGTTACGTTTGACGTGATTATCTGTGTGTGTACTGTGTATCAGTGAGTATCGTAGCTCCTAAACGGATAGACCGATTTTGATGGTTTTTTTTGTTAGAAAGTTGACTTAGGTAGTAGTTTTACCTTTTGTGGGATGAGAATCTGTTAAGCCGTTCAAAATTTATGAGATTTTGCCGGAAATTTTATATATTTGAAATCAATGATGAAGAAGCGAAAATGTACGTTCGCCCCGGAGACCGTTGAAGGTTTTGCTTGTACAGAGGATTTTTTTTTGGCGCTGAACTAAGAATTGAAGCAAAGCTCTCGTGTCGCGGGTTTTTTTAAAAGGAAGATTGTTTAATCGGAATGGTTCTTAGCTAGGTTTCATTAAAATCGGTTTGGCCGTTTAAGAGATGTGAACTCTGAAAGAAGGGGTTGCCATTATATCAGGGGTTTTTGTCTATTGAATAGTTATATTGGGCTATTCCTAGTTGTCCGGACCCCTTTGTTTACACTGCGGACAACTGTTTTTTTTTTCCCCGAGTTGTCCACGTTGCAGACAAAGGGGTCCCATTGATGGGCCACCTTGTTTATCTCACAATGGGATGTCCCAAATGTGCTGCTGTTTTAGGCGTCTTTGTTTTGTCTGTACTGTCTCGGAGCATCATAAATCTGTATACATTAACAAGGTTCCAAAAATATATATACAACCTTATTCCCTTGCAGTAAAGTCGTGTTTACATATTTTTAAAAGTTTAACTGTGGCTTATTAGACGTAACTGTACGACTGCATCATGCGATCTGCTTCTTCCTTTACCGTGTCAATATGCAAGTGATTAGGTAGTTCCTAAATATGAATTTACAAAGGATACTATCGAGTCAGCAACTCCAGCTTCTCATCTGGTGTGAGGACGATGTGTTCCGGAACCAACTCATGTTCAGTTATGTTGATCAACAGTTCCGATTCCAAGAACTGCTCCAGGATATACTTCGGAGCCATGTCCACCAAGGACTGCTTGGCTGATGGTGTCATGCCTGGAAAAAAAAGGTTTTTTATTTTCCAGTGCATCTCTATCAGGATATCATGATTACGTCAGTGTCAATCGAAATGGGTAAAGATGTTTGACGACACATTAGTTTAGTTGGTAGTGACCCTGCCTTCGAATCCCGGTTTAAATCGCAGTAAGGCCGAATATCTGTTCCTAAGTCTTGGATGTTTTCTATGTATATTCTATTTAAGTATGTATTTCTCAATATAAGTTAATCGTTGTCTAGTAACCATAGTACAAGCCTAGGGCTTACTTTGGAACTAGGTCAATTTGTGTGAGATTATCGTTCTATTATTGTTCTTTCTATATTTATTTCATTTTGCGTAAATTAGCTCTATGTAAACATAGTACTGTTTGACACATAACCTCAAATTTTAATTAAGCATGTTTATTAAATCTTTAACCTTGCTTATAGAAAATTTTATAAATATCTAAATAATAATAATAATAAAGCCTCTTTTTTTCGGAATATTATCAACAATAAGATATACATATTAGTACTAGCATTAATATTAGTCTTTGTACGAGTGCTCTATAGCAAAAGCCTCCTCCCTTTCCTTCCATTCCGTTCTTTCTTCTGCAAGTCTTCTCCATGTTCTACCAGCAAATTGTTTAAGCTCATCTATATATCTTCGGTATTGCCTTCCGCTTTTTGTTCTTTTGTCTCTTGGATACCATAGTGTTGTTCTTTTGCTCTATTTGTTGTTACCCCTCATGATGTGGCCTGCCCATCCCCATTTAAGCCTTTTAATTGTTTTTCTCACATCTAGCAGTTCCGTTTCTTCTCTGACATTGCTGATTCTTATTTTGTCTTGTCTCTTTAGGCCTAGTATACTTTGATCCATAGATCGTTGACATACTTGAAGTTCCCTTTCCAGTGCTTTTGTTGGTGCTCATGTTTGGCATCCATAGGTCATTACTTGTAAAATGCATGAATCACTTTATTTTTGTTTTATACTGATGGTTTTGGATTTCATAGTAACCAGTATCTGTTTCATGCATTTGTTACCCTTTTGTTTATTTCCTTAGGCATCTGGCCCTCGAATGATATTGTCTGGCCCAAGTAAATGTATTGGTATATTCAATGATATTCTGGTTTACTCTGATGGGTTCCTTGTATGTATTAGACTAGACATGACTTGTTTTTGTAACATTTTCACTTTCCGTTTCAAGTTCTGACATCATAGTCTCTAGCTCTTCTAAAGTTTTGGCGAATACTATTATGTCGTTTCATCGATTCAACGCATCTTGGCTGGTCAGAGCAAGTGGTATCAGGTTAGCAGGTGGTCGCTTTACAATATCGAGCGCCATGAGGGTAATTCTTCGGGTACCTTTCTGGTGCTGGGTATTCCACGCTTACCGAAACTCTTTGGCACGACTTTGACCCTTTCAAAGGAGGTCAAGTATTCAAAAGTAGTCAAACTAGAAAAGGCCTGTGTCATATTCTGGCAGTGTAAAAGGTTACTTGGTAGAACCTGGGGTATACACCCAAGAATTGCCATGTGGCTATACACGGCTGTGATCAGGCCTATTATCACCTATGGTGCTGTGGTCTGGTGGTCCAGAACTAAACTGACCACAGCCAAAAATAAACTGCAACAATTTCAGAGACTAGCTTGCGTAGCTATTACAGGTTGCATGAAAACTACACCCACAGCAGCGCTGGAGATACTGTTGGGTCTACCGCCCCTTAACCTTTTCATCCAACAGGAGGCGGCGGTAGCAGCCATCAGACTGAAATCTCTCAACCTCTGGGGAGCAACAAGCGGGACTCATACCGAAATCCTTCAGGAAGCAATCACATATCAACCTCTGATAGGTGCTCCTAATGACAAGGTACCCAAACAACACAACTTCAACAAAAGCTACACCATCCAGCTTGCTGAAGAACCCACTGACCAGTCCAGTATATACGAACTACGCATATATACGGACGGATCAAAGACAAAAAAGGGAACAGGTACAGGAGTGTACTCACCCGAAATCAACATTAATATATCAACAGCCTTAGGCGAATACAGTTCCATCTACCAATGTGAATGTACTGCCATACTACAGGCTGCCGAGGCAGTGGCTAAACGGGGTATCAAAGACCAAAAGATACGAATTATTTCCGACAGCGCTGCAGTACTACGAGCTCTAGACAACAAAATAATACAATCCGGGCTCATACTAGAGTGCCACTCAGCATTGGAAGTGATAGGTCTAAACAACCAACTCACGATACAATGGATAAAGGGGCACAGTGGATCTCTAGGTAACGATGCGGCTGACCAGCTGGCCAGGAGAGGATCGGATCGCCCAGCGATCGGTCCCGCTCCAATGCTTCCCTTAGCATTCAGCCAGCTTAGGTCATGGTTACGCTACAGAACACTCGAACAACATGCCAATCAATGGGCAAATACCAGTACATGTAGGCAATCTAGGGAAACCGTGCCACACCCGGACGCGCGTCTAACAAAGCGTCTCCTATCATTAGATAGACAGGCCCTACGAATAATTGTAGGAAACATTACTGGACATTGCTCGCTTAACAAACATTTGTATGTTCTAGGTATGACCGACAGCCCCCTATGCAGGGGATGCCCCCCACGTAATCCTGGAATGCGTAGGTGTAGCCGCTCAACGGACTGAAATCCTCAAGTCACCGAGGTCACTCCGAGAAGCCTGTGGAGATACCAGGAGGATCCTGCGCTTCTGGTCGGAGTTAGGCTGGCTAGATCACTAGCCGGTACCACGCACAATGGCCCGACATACACGGGCTAAGTGCGGAAAAAGGAGTCCATCACCATAACCATAACCATAACTATTATGTCGTCTGCAAATCTTAAGTGGGTCAGACCGGTTCAATGCTGATACTCTGCATTTTCCAGTAGAGTTGTCTGGACACCTGTTCCAGCACTGCAGAGAACAGTTTTGGTGACAGCGGATCTCTTTGGCATACTCCTCATTGTATTTGTAGCAGCTGTTCTTCCATTTCCAGTTTAACTTTTGCAGTACTCTCTTTGTAGATGTTCATTATTAATCTCATGTATTTACTGTCCACTCCTTGGCTATTCAGGGCTTCCCATATTTTGTTGTGGTCTAACAAATCAAACGCCTTGTTGTAGTTGATGAATGCACAATATAGGTTGATGTTGACTGTATGAATATGGTCTAACGTCAAAAACCTTTAATTATTTAACATGTTCGATGCCAAGCGCTCTGATTTCCATACAGAATGGAGACACTGAATGTGTTAAACTTGATATGAAAGTAATGATCAAACGTATAAACCATTAAAAAGACATTACTTGACCTTCAAAAGTATGTGAATTCTGATTCTGATTCTGACTATGGAGTACCTTCAATAAAATATATGTAGAGTATGATAAATTGGTTTGTTTGGTTGTATTTATATTATAAACACATGTAAGAAGAAACTAAGTAGTATATCCCACATTGGACTGGAAAATATCTGAAACTTCTACATTATTAGAGGTATAGCAGCCACTCAAATATTTGAGTGCAATAAATTTTTTGGTACTCAAAGGAAAGTCAAACTCACATTTATTTAACATTAACAGACTGCAACACAACAAAATATTTAAATCGAAATACTAAGAAGTAAAAGAATAGCACATAAAGATATTTAATGAATACCACTAGAATCCTACATTACCTGCTTGAACCACAACAATAGCTCTATGAATATTCTCCTCCTGCATCCTAGTACAATAGGTTTTGATGGTTTTAATCCCAATCTTGGGCTCGTCGGGGAAGAACACAAACATCTGGTCTGTTGGATCATCATTGTGTGCCACCAGTACTATGAGGTCACTGCGGGCTGGACGTTTTTCACTGAAAATATGAATTTTGCTTTGTCAGCCATTGCAATAAGTTTAAAATGAGAACACCAATGATTATAATTAACAGCACCTGAATATACTTCCTTGAGAAACTGAACAAAGCAACACAGATATATTTTTTGTCAATAGGCTTCAATTAAATTCAATCAATTAAATTTTTTTGGGCTCCCAAACACCTATTTACTTTTTGTAATACAAACCTTCACTAAACAGACACAGAGTTGTCTAAATAATCATATTAATCATTCATGTCATAACCATACTTCTAAAATATTGTTTATATTTTATCTATTGTTGCTGGCAGGTTACATACATGTACAAAAAGCGATTAATTTCTATTGTCAATTTTGTCAAAGCATGATAAAAATAAATATAGACTTATGTCCTTTTTAATGCGCAAATTTTAAGTTTACTTATTAAAATAATAATGCACTCCCATCGCACTACTGTCCTGGAATTAATTGAAGATAAAATTACAAAAACCATTTCAAAACATCCATTGTCAGAAAATGTGAAGTTGCACTTAGGTAAGCCTAATATATTGTACTACTACATCCTCAGTTTACATAGCAGGCAGACAGAAGAAGTTTATTAATATTGGTGTACTGAGTAGGCCTTTTAAATAGCAAGATTTTATTGATTAACCAATTATGCTAGAGGTGTGGGGCCTATTGCATAATAAAGTGCTAGCGCATACTATTAGTAAACAAAAAACTGCCTTCAATAATGCAACAAGTTATTTTTTGCATTTTTGAAGGCGGTTATTTGTTTTTTATAATATTTATTTTAATTTATACTTTTAAGTGATCATAAGCAGTTATGTAATCCCATTTCTTAATTCATACAAAACTTTGAGATATTTCAACCAGCAACGCCGCGGGGAAGTCATAGTCATATTAAATCATAAATGTTCTTCATTATAGTTGCTCAACTACCTTAATCAAAATATCTTTTCCCCACCCTTGAAATAGGTAAGTTGAAGAGTTCCATTGGCCATCTAAGGTCTTCATCATCAGGTCCACTTCACCAAATGATACTTTCGGCATGCATTGAGGAGTCCCCTCAATTCATCATGGATCCCCTCATCAGATTCAGATCTGGTGACAATGGGACTACCTCGGAAGCACACTTTAACGATCCAAAAAAGATTTTTTTAAATTGGACCATAATTGACGGAGGTATCGGTGAACATAAATTTAAAAGAAAGATACATACAGTGGAACGTATAACCTCCTATTCCTTTTTTGAGTTCTGTTGAAAATCCATACAAGCCCACAAATAATAAATAACACCATATTAGGTTTAGCTTTAGGTTTGGCAATTGTCATACTAAAATTAATTCAAACAGACAGTTACTTTTGCATTAAAAACAATCTATACTTATCAACACATACCTTGGTTTGTCACCAAACTGTTCTTTAAACTGGTCGAGAGTTTGATCCAATTCATCTTGTGTCACTAAATATCCACGATCGTGGCACAGCTAAAATCGTTAAGAAATAAATAATTAGTCAAACAAACCACAAGATACCTACACAAAATACTGTTTACTGATTCTAACCTATAAACTTACTTGCATTACAGTCTTTCTAATTCTCCACAACTTGTAAGTTTCCGCATCGTCATCCATAGCTAGAGTAGGTAGAAAGCTTAAATTGGATCTCCAAAACTAACTCAAAGATTTGATAAGTTTTATAGCGGCGTTTCCCAATCTCACACCATAACACATACCTACCGTTGGCAAAGCAATGCAAACATAACTTAAAAAAAAAACGAAAGTTCGAAACGTCAAATAATCTTTTGCTTCTGTTTGTTCGGTGCAAATTTAAAAACGCGTGATTTATCTTAGTCACGAAAATAATTGCACAAACAAAACTGGGCAGTAAAGGTGAAGAAATTTAATGATTATTATTTTTGTATTTATGGATAAAATATGTCTCCATATTTTTGATTTTATTCTTTTATAACACAATTATTCATAAATAACTACACTTTGTACAATATCAATTTATAAATGTTCATGGTTAATAACTCAATAAATTTTAGTCTATGCCTGAACTTATTAGTCTATGCGTTAGATTGTTGCAATTTTCCTTGTGCGGTTTGTTAATGTTAAAAGTTTATCGAAAATCCAAATAAAACTCAAGTTTAGGGTTGATAACAAGTATTATACGCAACAATGGCAGGAATTAAAGGTGATTATAAGTTTTTTTTCACTGAATACTACCTAATTTAGCGATGACGATAGATGAAAGTCACTCTTGTCTTGTGAGTGACTCACGGCTCTTATTTACAAAATTAAATATGTACATAAATCTTTATCGCTTTTGTAATTTGTTTGTTTCTGATTTTCATGTTACCTTTCGCGATTGATGAACAAAACAGGGTAAGTTATATCAATGTGTAAACATTTTCTATCATATTGTAAACAAAACGAATATACCTACTTATACTTACCTATTTCATAAATAGGGCAACCGACCATTCGTTTATTTTGTTCGAATTTGATAATAAACATACGAAACCATCTAGATATAATGAGTTCTTTATTATATTTCTGTTAGTATGTTTTCGCTAAATAGGATAATATGTTGTTTATATATTATTATTATAGTTTAAAATGTTTGAATGAATTTACTTGTAGGTTTTACTCATTATTATTCTTTACATTACAAAATTTGAATGATGCAATCCACTTCAGTGTTGATTGTAATGTCATTAACCCCTTGTGGGAGGTGAAGGATAGGACCAAGTTAATAATATAATGTCTTAACCTTTGGAAGGGGTTAAACATACAAACAATTCAGCGAACACTCATATTACTAATTAAATAGTTACACCTAACATAATATTATGTCTAATGTCTACAACCTATTATGTCTTTTGTCATGATTTCAGACTGATATCTCTGGCTTTTGCCGGATCCATTGGGATGACACTAGTTATACTAGCATGTGCCTTACCACAATACAGGTAAATATTATCATAGCAAAATAAGTTCTGAACTTGTAAAGGTCAATCTTGGAAAGGCCACCAATATCTAAAATAGCAGAAGTGTGAAATGTTACGTGGATATTGATTATGGAAAAGATAAATGCTTAATACAATTTATTTTCAGACTATGGTGGCCATTCTTCGTAGTTGTGTTTTATATATTATGTCCGATACCAACAATGATTGCAAGGAGACACACAGATGGCACTGGTGGAGGCAACTCCCCATGCATGGAGACAGCTGTCTTTATTACTATGGGCATAGTTGTCAGCTCGTTTGGTCTACCCATTGTACTAGCTCATGCTGGAACAGTCAGTATTTTTCCATATTTATTTATATTGAACATGAAAGAGGTCCCAAGTGACTGGGATAAGTGCAAGATGATAATTTATATTTAACAAAATTATACCAATTTGCCTAACAATGATACTCATAATTAACATTTTATGCAGTTTTCTTTATTCAAATCTTATTATACTGAATAATAATGTGACCTTATTATTGTTTATTATAATGTTAATTTCATATAAGATGGTTTAACATCATGCCCACATCCTTGTTTTAGAAAACTCATATAAAACAAAGCAAAATAATAAGCAACGTCATCTTAAAGTTTCAAAAATATATTCCATAACCATACTCCATGTAGGCACGAAGTTAAATAAATCAATTCATCTAAATATCCAACCACAGACATGTGCATCCTATCTCTATGTACCTAGGAATCATACAGTTGTGTGCAAAATAATAGCAGTAAAGGCAAACTAAAGATTAAAATTTATTAAGTTAACTTAAGAAGAGATATATCTTACCTACATTTACAATTTTATGTCTAATAGTACAGTCACGAACCGGGATTGTTGAGCCACTAGCTTATCATCATAACTTGGTTGTGTTACACGAATGCCGCTGTTTTTCATTACTTAAATGTGACCATAGCAACCCTTGTAACTACCAATAAAGACAGTTCAGTTTGAACCAATAGTGGCTGTTGTTTAAACGTAACCATAGTAATCATCAAAACAATATTCCCTCTCTCCAGCTCTATTTCGGTGAAATGATCGTCCCGCACTCGTTTCGTCGGGTTAGCATAATTGAGCACAGTTGCCCCTCGTAACGTAGGTATAAACCAATACCAACACTATCAACTGACATGATTTACTTTAAGAAGGTTGCTATGTAACGAAAAACGGCGGCAAAATTGCAAAACTCCAGGGGGACGATTTTTGACTTTCATTATTCATTACATTAGGCAATCGGGCAAAGACGACAACAATCGTTCGTGGAAAAAGAGATATACGTATACCGGTCTTTGTCATGAGTTCATCATGACACGCAATCTTATTAAGATAACCTTTGATATCAAGAAGTATTTATTACAAATCATCCGATAATGCTAATGCTAGCGGCTATAGAGAAAGGCGTTAATACTTCACGGTTGTGGAATGAAATGCCACTGAAATACTAACTTTCAAAAACAACTTTGACAGTGATTTTGTCAAATAAATGTTAATTTTGGTATCGATACTGTGTAATACATATAATTAGTATTGAAACATTAACATGCCACCATCAATTAGCAACGAAACGAGACATCAAATTGTATTATTGCACCAGCAGGGGTTAAGCATACGTGCAATAGCAACAGCTTTAAATGTTCGGGTAATTTTTTACAGCTTATTCATTTTCAATTACTTACTCTCTTATTTTATTTCGCTTCACATCTAACTTCTACATTTCTTTTAGCGAAACACTGTCAGTTTGTGGGTGACTAGATATGCCGAGGAAGGCAATATTGTAGATCGCCGTCAAAGCAATCATGGTGTTCCGATACTCTCAACTGAACAACGCAACGAAATGCGGCAGAGTTACGAAGCAAATGGGTTTATAGCTACTAACTATTTCGCACAACGTTTTGATTGTCATCCCAAGACCATTCGAAAACATTTACATTCGATGAATCTACACCATAGACGTCCTGCATACAAGATTGCTTTGACAGAAGCTCACAAAACAGCAAGATTAAATTTTGCCCGACAGTTCCTTAATTTTGACTGGAGTTCAACCGTATTTTGTGACGAGAAATGTTTTAAGTCAAGCGACCACGGTCGGTTACATCTCTGGCGGTATGACCAAACAAGATACACGGAAAACCACGTTATACCCAACAAGGAGTCGGGACGCATAAGTGCAAATTTATGGGGCTGGATGAGTTTGAGTGGTGTAGGCGAGCTAGTCCCATTACCTCCAAGAACAAACGCTCAAACTTACGTTAGTGTATTAGAGGAAAGCATGTTCCCCACGGTGCGAACATTTTATACTGAGGAAGATGTCCCCAGTTTTCATTTCGTGCATGACAACTGCACTATACACAGGGCCAGAATAGTTAACGAGTGGTTCCGTCAACATCCGGAAATAACGGTCATACCATGGCCCCCTAAATCAGCGGACCTAAATCCTATTGAAAATCTATGGGGATTAATGGTCCAAAGATGGGAAAATAGGAATGAGCGAACAAAAGCGGCCATTGAAAGTCACGGTCAAGAAGTGTGGGAAGGCATACGCGGAACTGATATTTGTGCCCGATTGGTCGGGTCCATGTCTTCACGTCTCCAGGCCGTAATAGATAACCGTGGAGCATACACTAGTTACTAGCTTTTGCTCTATTTTGTATAAATAAAACAAATAAATAACCATATCATTTTTTATTTTATTTTGAAGTTTAATTGTAAAGTAGATTAAATGATAAAAACAGTAAATGATAAAATAAGGTTTTAAACGAATCTTCATTTTGCCATAACATAATGCACCGTTACTCTGAAATGTAGATATGAATATTTAATCCAATCCAATTTATGTTTTAGTGGTAACTAACGGTCACAATTACAGCCTTACTGCCAATGACTGATATGAATATTTATCAAACTATTCCCAAGATCTCTCAAACTGACAAACCCCGTCAATCACGTCATGTGTCATATGGAAGAGGACAGTAATAGCATTTCATCTCTTAATTTAAGCGAATATATCCGACTTTGACCGATCCGTGTAAGTAGGTAACACAACCAAGCTGTGACTGCAACACGGGAATGTTAAGTCACTCACGTCAATATTCTTCATAATTTAGCAGAGTAATACATACTGGACATACGAGTATAAACGACTAAACCCGATTTGCATTACACGGCCAAAATACGAACAGTGGCAAGTGGCTCAACAATCCCGGTTCGTGACTGTACTAAATCAAAATGAACCATAAAATAATCTCAAGTATTTTTAAGGTAAACATAAAAAAATCAAGAGTACCGTTTTCAAAATAATAGCAGTTTATTCATTAAAATTGAAAAAATAATTTGTAATCAAACAATCAACCAAAAAAAATATAAATCCTTGTTAGTATTTAGTGGTTTGACCTTTATTTCTAATAACAGCTTCACATCTTCTCGGCATTGAGTCGCCTAAAGCTTGACATCTCTCTATAGGGATATTGTTCCATGCTGACTGTACTACATTCCATAATTGGGACTTCGTGGTAGGTTTTTGATCACTTACAGCATTTTTAATGTCTGTCCACAAGTTCTCAATAATTGGATTTAGGTCCGGCGACTGAGCCGCCCAAGGTAAAACATTTACTTTGTTGACTCTAAACCACTCTTTCACAACTTTACTTGTGTGACAATTACCCTAAAGGTCATTGTCTTGTTGAAAAACCCATCTGAGCGGCATAGTGTCATTGGCATATGGATACATTACTTCCTGGAGCACCTTCTTTAAATAGTATTCTTTGTTCATTATGCCCACAATTTCAATGATAGGGCCTACACCATTGTATGAAAAACATCCCCATACCATCAAACTAAGTCCGCCATGTTTGACCGTCTTTATTGTATACTGCGGCATGAAAGCGGCACCCGCAGGTCTCCTAACGTACTCTCGACGTCCTTTACACCCAAACAGTACTACTTTACTTTCATCACTCCATAGAATATTACGCCATTTCTCCAAGGGCCAATCTGCATGTTCTTTAGCAAAAATAAGCCTCTGTTTTATGTGCCTCTTTAGTCAACAGTGGCATCTTTCTCGGACTCCTGGCGTGCAGATTAGCTTCAATGAGACGACAACTAACTGTAGAAGTACTCACATTTAAATTTAATGAGCTTTTAATGTGTTTTGAAGACAGAAATGGGTGCTTTTTCGACAGACGAACAATTCTTGAATCCCCTTTTTTCGTTGTAGCACCTTTACCTACCTCTTGTTTCGGGTTTTTCTTCCCACTTCAGAGCATTACTGATAAAATTTCTTGAATATCTTTATGTGTTTTTCTTTCTTGAATCAACCTTTTAATCAATATTCTCATTTCTCTGGAACAATGCCTTCCTCTTCCCATAGTCGTATTTTTTTTCTAGCTTTAATTACTTTTACACAGCGACCAATAAAATTGTCTATTATACTATGAATAGATAATAATTGTATCATCCGAGTCGGAAAAAAACTATGTAATGAGGACATTTTCGTGACACTGCTATTTATATGGAATATATATTTTCGAAATTCGGAAATTAAAGTAAGAACTAATAAAAAAATATGTATTGCTAGCCAGTGCTAACAACCCCTGGGTGAATAGTTTTTAACTGTGAGGCCCTCTTTTGAGCACTTGGCTTATTTTAGAAAATATTTACTCAAATACCTACACTGCTATTATTTTGCACACAACTGTACATGATGGTTCCGGAATGTGTTTCTACTTTGGCAGTTCATTATTCTGTTAAGGAAAACATGATGTTCTATAATTTCAGATCGCAGCAGGCGCATGTTACCTGACCATAGCCGGCAATGTCATAGCCTACTTGACCATTCTTGGATTCTTCACAATCTTCGACATGGAGGACTCAGATTATGCGATGTGGTGAGAGATCTAAAGCGTCACTGTTGTACTGCTGAAGGGACAATGTTAGGGTGATGAGAGTTTTATATTGTAAGATAAATAGATATTGCCAAATTAAGCAAAGTTCTTTTTGAAGTGATACTCTTATGTGTATTGTGAACAGCTTTGGCAGCCATAGTTATTAAAATTGATTGTTTAAACTCACAATTGAGACAAAACTGGCTATCTGCCATACAATACAAGTGTTGATAGCCAGATTTGATTCTATAAGACTCAAAAGTTCAGAATGGTTGCCTAAGGACTAAAACATTTGGGACCATTCCCAACTGATTGAGATTAATCTGTTAATATTAATTTTAACTAGTTTTACTGCTGTCCAACTTGATTACCTCAAGAAGTGCTTTACTTATTTTGTCAATCCTGACAAGTGTTTTGTCTATGCTTATAAGTCTGAGGAATATAACTGATTATAATGTTAATAATAATGTTATCAGACAATAGTTAATTTTGGATACTTTGCTTGACCAGGATAAAATAGGAAGCAATATTTAGTGGAAGGAATTAAATGATATGGATGCTTAGAATATTGAAATCATGCTTGATCAATCGACCTGAGCACATCTTAAGGTAATGGGTTATTACTTATACATATAATAATTGTTATAAATAGAGATGTTTGATAAGATCTCTGTAAAATGGTAGCTTGTTCTGTTGCCCATATATATCTTTTCCAATTTTAGTTTCCAACAATCAAGAAATGTTGATTACAAATCATTTGTTTTGGAGTGATAATTGGTAAGAAAATATTTGTTAAATATTTAGTAAACCATGAAAGAGCAGTCAATCTCAGTTTTATTATAGGTTAAAGATTTTTAGCGTAAGTTAACACTTTTTAGTTGAAATTAATTTTGTTATTTTGGTTTCAATTACCGATCTATTATTTTATGAATGTTACTCAAATACCACCAAAGGATAACCAGGATTATTTATTTTAACGGAGTTTCATATCTTTGATAATAATATGATTATAATAAAATTGTTAAATATTTTATTTATTATGCATGCATACAATTAGGCTAGCAGATCACTCAATATAAAAACAAAATTAACAAAAACATTGAGAAATTGAAAAGATGCATAATGGCTTATGTAACAAATTACTAATTAATTAATTAATATGCTAACATTAAAACGGCTATTAAGCCTAGTCACAGGAAGATATTATAGAGTTCCTAAATGAAGACAGGCTTTGGCTAAGGTTGTCAGTTACACAGCAATCTAAGGTATCATACAGAAGCACATGCGTTTGAGTGGGTTGTTAAATGATACCCTGTTTGGTGTCTCGGTCATTGCGAAGAGTCTGCGGTGCTTTGGAGTACCCCTAGGAACCCGTATAGGCAGCACCGGAATGATGGACGTATCACCGAACCATTGATCTCCTTATACAAAAATATGAGATCAGACACTTAGCGTCTAAACTCTGGGTAATGCATATTTGAAATATTTAAGTCTGTCAGTATTCTCGAGCAATGACTGACGCGTTGCGTGGCATTTAATATATTCTCGACATAAAGATGCGATCCGGATCCGACCGCTGCTTAAAATACGACGACGGTACGGAATCGGAGTGACGCATCGTATCCGTACCGTTTTTATCGCTTGCACTCCACACCGCTGCTTAACGGTGCGTCAAAAACGGCGCCATATTGTTACTATGACCCCGTCTTTTGTTTTTGCCATGACACCGTAATTAATCAGCGGTGTGGAGGGCATGCGATAAAAACGGTACGGATACGATGCGTCACTCCGATTCCGTACCGTCTCCCGTATGTTAAGCAGCGGTAGGGTCGCACCTTTGATTAACGTATCGAAAAACTTAAAAGCAACAGGTTTTGATTAGATTTAGAGCGCATCATTCATCAGAATTGTGGTCACTGCATTGCTAAAGTTAAAATGTTACCAATTGCAGAAACTGACTATGGCTTGTCATGCTTTCTTTGTCGGACATGGATGTTAGTTGAAAATGATGACGTCTCTTTCAACAGTATGTAGAGAGCAATAGTTATTAAATATCTTAATATAAGCCATCCCTTAATTCATCTTTTGCGGTAGGGTAAAGTATGCATAGATGAGTCTCGGACATGTGATATATGTCCTGACAATCCGTATCAAGACTTGAGGTGATCATTGACGGTCAGTTCATCATCGTCCTGCCAAATGTGATCGTAAAAATGGGTTCATAAAAACATTGGACGGACATCTTAAGTGGTCAAAAATGTTAGACTAACCATTAATGAGCACCCTTAAGGATCAGTACCCTGATTGTTACCGTCAGGGAACACTGGATACGAGTATAGGTAATTTAAGGAGAGGCAGAGCTTGTATTTTATTAAAGTAGTGTACCTATCAAATCAGTAGTTAGTTTATATATTTTCTGGAGATTAAACACTTAAAACTGAAATGCCAAGTCCGCCCAAGCTGTAAAATCAGTTTTTTAAATGTACGTATTATAGTATAAGTATTAAAATGTTGTAATGGTATCTGTTAACTCTGGCAAGATGAGTTTTAAAAACGTTGAGTAAAACTCGATACCTAATCTAATCTACAAAGTTAAGAACTAGATTCTACATATAACAACTAACTGCAAGGTGAAATTCTCTTGCACATCCGCTTTCAATGCTGGTGTGGTATTGATTTTATGAGTGAGAGGACTGAGACATGAACTTGAAAAAAATAATTTGAAATCCCCGCAGGTTTGAAGCCCTCCAGGGTCACTCGGAGTATTACACGCAATCTACAAAAACGGAGAAATTGTATGCTCCAACTTATTTTTTGTTAGTTTATTTTCACATACATTTTTACATGAAAATTGATACCTAGCTACACTAATAAACCCACCACTAAACTTAAAAATAATATCTATGTAGCTAACACTGGCGGCTCCACTCATGGCCACACCCCACCCCTCTTAGACCGGCTATTGTAATTCAATATCTGAAAAAGTAAAAGTACAAGCTTTGCTTCATTGATTTCATTATGTTTACATACCTACTGATTATTTTGCTGGGTGGTATATAATATCATAGTTATTTATTGTGTTATTGCGTCTCGTATGAGAATAAAGACGAAGCTAAACCGCTTTGCAAAAAAACCCACACCTATTTTAGCCACCAAATCAATTACTTATTTAAACAAAGACTAACTACTTTAACATCAAACTCTTTAAAAGTATGTAGGCATATTAACATACCACTTGTTAGTACTAACAAAATTATGAATATACTTTCATAATGTTTTAAAATAAGGTAAAAGGTTTATTATAAAAATTAAATTGGCATAAATTACACTATGAAATGTTGTTAATTGGAAAACCTTGATACGTTTTTGTCTTTACATTCCTGTAATGCAAGTTTTGTATATATAGTGTTAGAATCAGGTCACAATAAATATTACTTACTACCTGCTTTAACGTATATTTTGTTTTATTTAACCTTATTGTTGGCACCCTACCTATGTTGGCACCATTAAGTTTATTTTTAGGTTATAGAGGAGAAAATTCTTCAATCACTAGGTGCCACTAGGTGACTGGATGTTTACCCTGAATTTATTTTATATTTATAATCTAGTATGGAATAGATTACAAGTTCGACAGTTTAGTTTATTGTTTTATCTACATCCATAACTTCCCTTCAATACCTATGTTCAGAAACGATAAGCAAATGGCATATATTAAGAAACCTGTATCTGTGGTTGTAATTTAATGTTAAAATTAAAGTATTGCATGTCATTAAAGTATCGGCTATCGATGTGGTGGCATCATAATGTTACTCCGTTACTTTAAGGTAAACATTAAGATACAGGGCAACCCCATATACAAGTTATTACATTATATTGTAGAAAACATGAAATGCATGTAGAAAAAGTTATGTATGCGGCTGTACACATAATTATGCATTATGCAGCAATCACATTAACTACCTACTGATAGCCAACTTCAAAACAGATTCTTACTTTCTTGTCCTGCCGCTTTTATTCACTTGTTAACAAACTTAGTTTTATTTAACAACGTCCCGCAAAACTATTTTCACAACTTGACTGTGGGATCCGCGATTATGATAACTAAGCAAGATGTGCTAAACCAAATATAACCCAAAACGTTACAATTAATATAAAAGATCCCTATAACTATACCAGCTAACCCGGCAAACGTACAAGATTGATGTAGAGTTTGTCGCTGCTGCTATGTATCTACCATTTATTTAATTTCGGTATTCAAGCATTATGTCGAGATGACTTAAAAGTGGTGAAAAAGAATCTGTCAGGTGCGAGTCGAAGTCGAGCACCGAGGGTTCTGCATGTAAGATATGCTTGACAACCGAAAAAGACAATACGTATTTTGTTATGAACTTTATTTTCCATGTAATGAGGTCTATTATGACTGGCCTAAATTTTAAAACAGATTTTCAAAGTATTGTTGTTATTGCTTAAAAACTGTACCTAAATATTTAACCTCCTCTAAGTCCCCGCGTACAAAAAAATGTACATAATACGGCCATTGCAATAAAATATCAATTATAAAGAAGATAAAGTTGAATTTCTCTTGTTTTTATGACTGGCAATTAAATTAGAAAATAGACTTTATTGCAATCGCAATAAGTTTATTTTCCACTGGAAAATTTCGTTGTATGGTGGGTCACTTCATTTTATTTTTCCCATGAAATATAAATAATTATCTGTATCAGGTTTTTTTCAGAAGTTTTGATCAATAAACTTCGGAGTTAAGGGACAGTCATTTCCTTAGACGCGTGCCCGAAATCTCATGGATAATTAGCGATCATACAATGATGATCAGCGAGTACAGACGTAATCATTGGTTATCGCCGATTGTGTAACGGAGCGACAAAGGGGTATTTAACCAAATGAAAATGTTAAATACAGAGCAAAGCAAAGAAACGCATAGTGGAATCATGGAATCCCAAATGCAACGAAGGAATAGCCGTAAACGCACTGGGAGCGAAGGCGGCCTGGTGCGGCGCGTTCCCGTGCTAAAAACGCTTTGAGTACACTTATTAGTATGAGAACGCAACGGACCGCGCCGCCTTCGCTCTCAGTTCGTCGTCAGTGCGTTAGACATACCTTGTAATCTGTGAGTGCATTCACTGCGTAGTTAGCGTAGTAGAATTAAAGTTATACTTACTGCCTCAGAAACAAACAATCTTCCGCATACGCAGGGATTTATTTTATTCAGCGTTTAAATTTGTTACTCGAACATCATCGACACTAGCTCCCATAGAGGAAGGAAATTATATATCTGTGCTAGCTCCTTATTGGTTGTTATTTGACAGTTATCTGTGATTCATTCTTACGTCAAAAGCTAGCCAATATTTTACACAAGAGTCCGCACCCATTTTATTCTTCAATTCCAAGTTTGTTGATTATTTTGCTACCAATATATAAATAGTGTTACAATGGGCGATCATCTGCCTGCTTGTGTCATTGATGTCGGTACCGGCTATACCAAGCTGGGGTTTGCCGGCAACAAGGAACCTCAGTTTATCATTCCGTCAGCCATAGCGATAAAGGAAACGGCGAAAGTCGGCGATCAGAGTACCAGGCGCATGACCAAAGCGGTGGAAGACTTAGATTTCTTTATTGGTGACGAGGCGTTCGATGCTACGGGGTATTCGGTGAAATACCCGGTGCGCCACGGCCTCGTAGAGGATTGGGACCTCATGGAGCGATACATAGAGCAATGCATCTTTAAATACCTGCGGGCAGAGCCAGAGGATCATCATTTCCTTCTTACCGAGCCGCCGCTAAACACACCAGAGAACCGCGAATATCTTGCCGAGATTATGTTCGAATCGTTTAATGTGCCAGGATTATACATAGCAGTGCAAGCAGTGCTTGCTCTCGCGGCGTCATGGAAGTCGCGTGCGTCAGCAGAACGCACCTTCACGGGCATTGTAGTCGACAGCGGCGATGGCGTCACCCATATAGTGCCAGTAGCGGAAGGATATGTCATTGGATCGTGTATCAAACACATCCCCATTGCAGGTCGAAATATTACCTCATTCATCCAATCTCTCCTCCGTGAGCGAGAGATCGGAATCCCACCAGAACAAAGTTTAGAAACTGCAAAAGCTATCAAAGAGAGATACAGTTATATTTGCCCTGATATTGCCAAAGAGTTTGCCAAATATGACAGTGACCCAGCAAAGTGGATGAAAAAGTACACCGGCACTAATGCCATCACTAAGAATCCATTTGATGTGGATGTTGGTTATGAACGATTTTTGGGCCCAGAGATTTTCTTCCATCCGGAATTCTCAAATGCGGACTTCACGGTACCACTGAATGAAATGGTTGATGATGTTATTCAAAACTGCCCCATTGATGTGAGGAGGGGCTTGTATGGGAACATTGTGTTGTCTGGTGGCTCAACTATGTTCCGTGACTTTGGCAGAAGGCTGCAGCGTGATATTAAGCGCACTGTTGATGCTAGACTGAAGCTCTCGACTATGCTCTCTGAAGGGCGCATTACACCAAAGCCTATAGATGTGCAGGTGATTTCCCATAACATGCAAAGATATGCAGTGTGGTTTGGAGGCAGCATGCTCGGGTCCACCCCTGAGTTCTATCAGGTGTGCCACACCAAACAAGCATATATGGAGTATGGCCCCAGCATCTGCAGGCACAACCCAGTCTTTGGTACCATGACATAATGATGGCAACAAAATGAACATCACACTGAAATTACAGAAAAATAATGTATTTTGAAGTTTATTTACTACTTATTAGTCAAGTATTCATTGTTTTTAAAGTATTAATTTTTTTATCATTATTTTAGAATGATTATGAGTATTTTATACACAAACAGGAAATTGTGCTGAAATAAGTTCTCAAAGATATTTAATTGAACAATATTGTCATTAGTTAACATTAACTATTATTTTAAGCTGGAGGCGTTACTGTACATTTAAAGCATTTAATTTTGCATTCCAGCTTTTTAATATACTGAGAATTATTATGTTGAGTATCTTATTTGATACCTAGCGAACTCCAAATTATATTTGCTGCTACATAAGCATTAAAGACAAATAGAGAACCTCCTTTTTTTAAATTTTCAATAACTTTGCAGCTGTTCGAACTTTCTTATCAATGTCATTTACAACAAAATTCATTAATATCAATAGCATTATCAGTGCCAGTAAAGCAATTTGTCTATACATATACATTGACTGCCACTAACCCGCTATGCGGATCCATTTTGTAAGAAAATCATTAGAGCCCTTGGCAGTCAAAGTGTTAATATTTGCAAAAGAAGACAAGTCAATACATTTTCTTTTCTTTTTAATTCTAATTGCAGCTTGTTTTTCTGAGGGCTTGGTCCTCGTCTCTATCTATTACACCATTGGTTTGGTACCTAAAAGTGTGGAAAGTTAGAAGTGTGTTGAGCTTGACACCATAAAAACCAAGTTATTGCATAGTTGTTACACTGACAGTATTCCATACATAATGTCAATTAAAAAGAGTATGCAGTGCGAACTCTTAATTCTCCCTGGCTTTTAATTACCACCCTCAGCCCTATTCACAGAATTCCATTCAGAAAATATCAATGATGCTCTTTTATGCTGCCTCTAATTAATGTGCACTCTAGTACATTTTTAAGTTTGCTTTGCATAATTCTTTCTATGAATTTTAAGAAGATTAAGGCTTGGAGTTAGTGACTTTTTTTTTTGTGCTGTTTTTGTACCTAGACAAATTAACATTTTTTAACTACTTGCAGACAAAGAGTAGGTACATTTCATGTTTTTCGGGTTAAACAGAGCTATGTAATAACTTATCGGAAATTTGTTTGTCCAAGCATATCGTTTTATTGTAGGTAATAATGTTTGTACATTTCATAAACACTATTATGATTCGCATGTAATGCTTTTTCACTTCGTGTGGAATTTAGTCGAGCAGGATCACTATCATAGTGGAAAAAACATTTCGATACGAATTGAATAGGTAGGTACGATAACAGTAGCTATCTGTTTTGCATCCAGAAAAACGGAACTTTCTACCTAATTAATGGAACTTGCTTCATGTCCTCCAAATGTATTTATACACTTCGTCGAGTTATGTATGTTATGTACCTATCATATCATGCATGAATCACGTAAATGACATGATAAGATTGTAAATAAAAAGGCACTTTTGATTTCAGTGCCATCTATTGGCAAATCCCAGAGTATCAGTTGAATTTTGTATTTTGGCTCCATTATATTCGTTATAAAACCATACCTATTGTTTATGGTAAATTAAATTAGGTAGTACATTTTAAATTATTATTTCAGTAATGGACAAATGGACGCCATATCGAAGTAATTATTTGATAAAGGTAAGCGTTTCCTTTGAAGATTGTAACAGTGGAATTGTTTCTGCAGGGTCCGCCGATGAAAATGAGACTGATAAAACGCCTAGTGATTGAGGTCAAACAATATTATAACAACTTATCATAGTTACTGGCAAATAGTTATTTCTTTTATATTATATTACTTATTATCTTCTTTCTTTATAGTATAAAATGAAGTCGCTTTCGCTGTCTGTTCGCTTACTTAGATCTTTTATCTACATCCATGGCATAACTTCCCTATAATATGTTCAGAAACGATAAACAAATGACCTACTTATGTTCGTAAACCTGTATCTGTGGTTGCATCGTAATGTTTAAATTACATAATAGGTAGCCAAAACTTTAATCACATTCAAATTTCGAAAATCTTCAAAGGAATCGTATTTGGTTGTGATTATCGAATTAGCCGTAAGTCGTAATTTCATTTAGTGAGAAATTCTTGTTCAATATTTTTTTTGAATCTCGAATATTACCTACATGGATTCTCACAATCAAACAAACAAAACATTTTTTTTAACGTATATTAGGAGCGCATAAACATTAGAAGTACCTGCCTAACCTACAGTGTAACGTGTGAGTCCGCGCTGTGGGGCGCGCCCGCGCACCGCCGCTGCGCCGCACAGTCATTTGTTTCGAACTTTCGAATAGTTCCGAAAAACAGAAAATAAAGTTATATACAACTTAAAAATGTAGGCCATATTATACATGTTGTAGAAAACTTATGATATGTATGTAGATAAAGTTTTGTATGCGACTGTACTCATAATTAGGCGTTAAACACTCGTGTGTGATCTTATTATGCCTCTAATTTAATTATGCTCTAGTCATATAACTATTAAACTGCACAGTTTTGAGCAATAGTTACAGAAAAGAAAACTCACATGAACCGAAACGAAGCGAGGGCAGGTCGCTAGTTTATTATGAACTGTACAGTCACCCAATAAAAATGTTGAGCATACTTAGAACCTTGTCATTGTGAATGTTATTGTTATTGTCATGTGTATCATTTGTTGTTCTGTTTGAAGTTTACTAGGACAACGCACTAAAGTGCTTAACATTTTCGTTTTTGTACTGTACATGCCAGGGGTAGATCTCACTATTCCCATTTCCCATTGCAGTGGTAATACTGAGACTGCACTTTTTTTTCAAATCAGTCTCACTATTCCCATTGAATTACGAAACGCCGAATGGTAATAGCGAGACTTATGTTCTCCTACAAAATGTCTCATTATTCCCATTTTGAGCGGTTTTTTTTAAACGTCGGGTGTAAAATAATATACTATCCTACAGAAAAAAACAGGGGCTGACTCGTGGTCACACCAGTTTGTCACACCACTGCTATTCGCTTTAGTCGGTTATTCGTCAGAAATCATTTTTATTCCGCAGAAGTAGGTAGGTTAGGTTCGTTAGGTATCTTAAGATGCCCGAAGGGCAAATCGCTCAGATATAGGAGCCCTGCCATAGGCAGGTCTCCGTCGAAAGGCACTGGTGTGACAACCTGGTGTGACGACGAGTCTGCACCCAAAAAAACAAATATACGCATAATATCCGAGCGTTTTATTGGTCGCGAATAGTAGCGGTTATATAAACGCAATGGGGATAGTGATACAAGTAGTATTACTATCCCCATCAATGGGAAAGCTCAATGGGAATAGTGAGATCTACCCCATGCCAGGGTCACTAGTGTCACTACTCAAGTTTATTACCTAAGTATAACCTATTCTGTTTTGTAACGAACCGCTATAGCGGTAACTAAATTGTTTACCTACTCCTACTGGTTCGGTATTTTCCTGAACTGTATGTTTTCAAGCTTGGTAGGTATATCCATCGAAAACGACTCGTTAAAAATATAGCTAACTAAGAAAGTAAAGTAGGTAACACCCGTATTCACAAACGTCAGCATGAGGTCTCACAGTGCTCACGAGCGCACAGGGTGGTTCAAATCGGGTGCAGACTCGTCGTCACACCAGGTTGCCATACCAGTGCCTTTCGACGGAGCCCTGCCTATGGCAGGGCTCGTATTTCTGAGCGATTTGCCCTTCGGGCATCTTAAGATACCTAACGAACCTAATCTACCTACTTTTGCGGAATAAAAATGATTTCTGACGAATAACCGGCTAAAGCGAATAGCAGTGGTGTGACAAACTGGTGTGACCACGAGTCAGCTCTTTTCAAATCGTCTCATAAACAAAAGATCGGTCAAAAAGAACCAATCACAAAGCTGTATTGAACGCAGTGCGTTTACTCAGTGAAGGATCCCTTAAGTATTGTTAGTGAATACGGGTGTAAGTATGCCCTTATTCCGGAAAGTTTTCAGTGAAACGTAAATTACGTATCTATGATTCATTTAAATACTTGGATTGCATTCACGGGTGGTAGGACCTTGTGCAGGGTCCTCTGGATCGCTAACACCATCTTATCCATAACCTACCGCCAAACAGAAGTGTTCTTATTGTTGTGTTCCGGCTTGGGGATAAGACAGCAGGTGTAGTGACTAGCATAGAGGCATTCCATCTTGGTCCTCAGGGTTGGCAACGCATTTGCAGTCTTAGGATTGCAGTCTTGTGAATGCGAATGTCTATGAGTCACAGTTTCCACTTACCATCAGGTGGCCTGTGTGCTTGTTTGCCTTCTCTATGCCATTTAAAAAAACATTTTTTACTTTCACCTGAAGTTGAAATCGTTTTTATCGAATCAATTAGCAGAGAAGTAATTAAGAGTCTTTGGCCCTAATTGTACTTATTGCTTTATATACCTTACTCTCCAATTAAGAGGGAACACTTTTATTTGCAAACCGAAACGTACGGTGACTCTGAACCGTGCGATTTAAATTAAGCGGTGATCCCGTTTTAGTCCCCTAATTAGTCCCAGCCTGTGCCTTGCGGCGGCGCTGTATGAAGTCGCTTCCGCTAGTACCTATATACCCGCTTTCGTTATTGCTGTGCTGCCTGTCGTATGGTTCCTACATGCCTAGGCAGGTAAGCGCGGACTGCTTTTGGTAACCTTTGTCGGAGGATAAAAAATAATAATAACAGGGCTGGAGACGTACTTTCTGCGAGTCTAGAAATATGAAAAGTGATTGGACTAAGACAAATGTACATCAGGTTATGTTGATCATATGTATTACCTACATAAGTAGGTAAATTTTAATATTTCCACAGTCATCAATGTTCACTTTTATAGCTCTAGAAAAATAGAGCATTGCACGATCAATAGGTAGGTATATTAAAAAACAATGTATGCTCTTCTTTAATAAATATACCTATAGGTAGCTGGGAGTATTGAAGCAAACGAGGGGTTTTTAATATGTATGTACTTTATTGTACAAAACACTACCAGAAGGGTTTATAAAAAAAAGTGAATGTTTAGAGGCGAACTTATCCCTATAAGGGATCTCTTCTAGCTAACCATTGAGAGTCCCTATATTGATTACTCTTCATAGTGGTGTTTAGTAATGCAAAACATCTTGATTAGCTTGAGTTCAGCAGTCATTGGTTGCAAACACCCATAGTCAGAAAGTGACATAACTTACATTATGTTACTAGTTAGATAAGCATTGGTTTAAATAGCTTCGCAAATTACCAAAAAAAAAACATTCTATCGTTTGATAATAGACATACTTAAATTGTTGCTGTGGGTCTACCATTACAGATTGATACACATAGGATAGGTACACGCAGACCTTTTTGTAATTATTTAAGATCTACAATTCTTTGGTTAGTATACTGTTTTGTAGTATTGTATTTCAAGGTTTAGCCAGCAGCCTGCCATGCCTATAGGTATGCATGTGATCTAAAATATTGGTTACTTTACGACTTGTTTACAAAATCGACGACATTTAATTTCGGAAGAACCATGCGGACAAACAGACCTACTTGTATTAAGCGATTTGAAAGCGATTGGTAAAAATCTCCCCTTTTATATTTTCTATCGCTAAATAATTCGAAAATACCGACTCCAAGTAGTAAAATATTTTCGAACGAAACTTTCTCGCGCTGGTATTCAAAAAATGACTCGTTGGTGCAGGGCAATTTTTATCTACCTAAGTATAGTAAATTATCAAGGTCAAATTAGATGAAAAAAAAACTCCATGTCTTCCTGTGGAAGTCGTAAGAGGCCACTGAGGTATTAAAGGCGATGGGCTTGCAACCTGTCACTAATATACACTGGTAAACATCTTGGCCTGTTTATGCAAAATGTGGTAAAAAAAAAACTGTGCTGAAAATAAGGAAACGCCACAATTCACAAATATGAAGTAAAACTGCCAAACCCCTTGAGGACCTGTGTAGGTATAACACCTATTACATGAGACCTCTATGCTAAGATGTGAAGTAGGTATGTAGGGAAAAGTGTACAAAGTAGGCGGATACAGCGTGAACTACATAAAGTTGCGAGGCTGCAGGAAATCCTGCCAACTCTTCAAAGGTTAGGAACAAGTGTAGTTTGAAACCGGTTAGCTTCAATAAATAGCGTGTTGATGTCGACAGGTATTTAGAAACAGCCGTTGCAACTAGTTCATAAATAAATTAGTGAGAATTGCCAATTAACGTCAGCCTTAATAGCACTCTACATTAAACAACCAACTATGATTTTTATAGCCCTTACTTAGTTCATACATATTAATTTACTTAATGTGTACTGCGTACTTTTAGCATTATACCTACCTAGCATACTATTATAGTAGTTACCTATTCTTATTCATGCCTTGAACATTTTTACAAGGTGGCAATCTAAGCCTTTGCTTGCCATGAACCCTACAGTTAGGTACTAGGTCTCTATCGTCTTATTTGTGTTTTCAAATGAAATAGCTAATTAACTACACAAATACAAAAATCTGTATTTTAACTATACAAGTGGGAGCCTTGTATGGCTGCGTCTATATGGCGTGTCACTGTCGTTCTTATTTACGTGTCAAAAGGTGACGGATGTATTATCCAAACTTTGCCACGCGATAAACGCAACCATGTTAGGACCCCAGTAGGTACTTTCTTTAAATTTTACCCGGCATTAAATCGAGTGAACTGTTAGTTGTTCGTCCTGTCCAGTTTTCAGCGAGTAGGTACGAACTACGAACCTCATGCACTGGGTGCCGGCATCGAGATTACATTCGCGTTAGCTAAGTGATTTGGTTCGAACTAGTTTTGAATTACTCGGTGCTGTTACTCAACTCAATAGATCTAAGAACACTAGGAACAGTTTTCGAACTAAAACAAGGATTTGGGATGAGTTTGTAAAATGTGAAACTGTTAATTTTAGTTTATATTGTTAGACTATATTTCAAGCAAACTTCTCTTTACGAGTAGACTCAAAATAAAACGATCTCTTTATAACTAAATCGTAATACCTATCTACGTAACGTGCGGTAGAGCCATGGTAAACGAACTAAGCCTTATAAATTGCTAATCCGTATCCATATGTCCGTACCATTATTATAAATGCGGAAGTAACCCTTTTGGTTTATTACGCTCATATAGCTAAACCGCTAAACTGATTTTAGTTAAACTTGTTACTTATGGCAATAAAATAAAATAAAAACTTGAAATGGTCCTGATTTCCTGAAATTCTTATTCCAAACCCGTTTTCTAACTTATTTCAAAACTTATCACATGACAATTTATCAAATGTTGCCATCAATCTTTACAAATTCGTATAAACATCGCTTAAACATAGGTTAGCTTATACCGCGTTGCTGATTTAAAAAAACTCATTCCCTTGATATTTATTTAAAGGCAGCAGAGCATGCGCGTTTGCGCCTCCATAGGTATATAGTATACCTATACCGTACCTATCGCAAGGGTGGTGGAGCTAATTGCAAAGTGAGACTATTGTCTCCGTGCCCTGCGACCGAGGAGCCGTGCCTTGACGATTTTAATTATTCTGTCTGACTTTTGCCTTTTTTGTCATTGTATTAGGCACATTGCTTTAGAGCGAAGTGGAATATTTTTTAAGTATTTATCATCAGGCAGGAAGTGGAGCCAACTTGGGTTTACATATACGTATAGAAGACAATATAAACAATGCCATAGGGTTTTTAAAGCTTCCTTTTATTATTTATTTAAACTTATATATGAAAATCTTAGGGCCCGTTGTTTGTATCGTAATTAACTGAAGTAGGTAATACAAATCCTTTATCATATCACATCTTCAATACGTTTTTCGAATTTTCAAATATCAAATGATTGAAACGGCCACACTCAGAGTCAGACCGTTTGCAAGTATTATTCGGTGAACGATTACGTTACGTTTGAAAAATGTATGGAATTGACGCAAGCTACCGGTATTCACGTTGTAAATCACTTAATATGAGAAAGAAACGAAAAGCGATGACTTTAACTGTATAATTACTCCGAATCCTAATATAAGGTTCAAACGATAATAAGGGTTGAATATTCACGATATTCCAGATTAGAAGAATAACGATCACGTAACCCGTTAGCCATCTTCTTACATAAATACTTCGGTTGGAAAAGCAATTCATGTGCACCAATGTATTTAAACCTCACACTACAGCGCAGTCTCTTAATTCGCTAGAATCGCTGGGTACGCGTACTTAATTGTGTTAAATGTTAATATACCTATCTATGGTCTATCCTTTTAGATTTTTCTGTCAAAATGCTTGACTATATGTTTGATGTGTTGCAGAGTGTTTTTGTCAAATTAATGTTGTGAGCATTGTGAGTATGAATTGGAAACTAACAAATACAATTCTCATTTGCTCTATAAATGTAACTTGTAAGGTTCCACGAGGACTTGTAGGTTATTAATTGCGTACTTTGCAAGAAGCAATTAAAATATGACTTACAGCGGGTACGTACAGTCACGAACCGGGATTGTTGAGCCACCATAGAACCCTGTCATAATGACAGCGTTGTCAAGTCATACAAAGGAAATTACGTCAAAATTTTCTGTTGACTTTCTGTGAGAGGGTTCTATAGTGGCTCAACAATCCCGGTTCGTGACTGTACAACGCTTATTTCCCGCGGCTGCTAGCTGCTGCCACCTGCGTTCCTGTATATTTTACTACTGGTATGAATAAGCTTTATTAATTTACGACCTTACGTCATTCGAATTTAACAATGTCCTCTGCTTTTAACCTAGCTGTAGCTACGTTGTTTTAAATGTACCTAGGTGTTTTCTTCTGATGTTGACTTACAAAAAAATGCTGGTCAGTTCGACGAGGAATTATTAATCAGCGAGTTTAAGCTTCCTGTCAGGAAGATTTATTTTCGAGCATCACTTACAGTAGATACTGTTAATTATTAAAAATAGGTTTCTTTTAAATGCCGATACCTAATTTTATTAACTACTTACATGTTACAAAAGCTATTATTTATCTGTAAAATAACATTATGAGGCAAGTTGTTATTTTGATTGGCTTTCAATAATATTAACCGTTTGTTAGTCCTTTACCTCAAAATCATAAATTCCTTGTAGCAATTCACTGAATCGCATTTCACCTCGAATGAACAAAATTTCAATAGAATCTTTTACTTGGAGCAATTTTTCGCGTGGCTTTTTACATTAATATAATTAATATGTAGCATTTAATTTTTCTTGTAGTATTTTACCCTAGACGCATTTCGTCGCGATCGATGTTTGTTTGGGACTCTATTTAATGTGCTGCGTTAATTGATGTTCGCACTAAAATTCTGTAACATTTTTTTTAAAACGCGTTTTATACCTGTAGTTTAATGTCTTAAATGCTTCGATCAACTTAAATTTTATCAAAGTCATTGAAATATTATCTTTGTGACTAATAAATATTAGATGATATTCTGTCATTGCGAAATTGAAGTACAGTGACATTAAAGTAGGATACAATAATTATTATTATAATTATATAATTCAATATTTGTGAGAAAATACGGAGCTTGAACCTGGCTAAAAAAAATGAAAAAAGTACATTGCGACTAAAGATATGGTCTAATACTGAATTAGACGATTAAGATACAAAGCGAAAAAGTATCACACGATCGAGGTGAAATGCGACAAAAACTTATAATATACGTTCGAGGTGAAAAGCGATTCGGTGAACCACTACAAGGAATTTATGCTTTTGAGGTAAAGGCCTAACAAACGATATTAACGTACTAAGTGACCTCTAACATACTTAGTAATTAGTTTAGGGATAGTTAGATTGGGGTTCAAACTTTGTACCCTGGGGAGTGGACCCTAAGATCGACCTGTCTGCAAGTTATGGGTCTTAACCACCGGAAGTTGCCGATAGCGGCTAACAAACAGGTTAACAGCTAAGAAAATATATTAGCACCTAGCAGAATATCTCGGCTTTGTCTAGACCGTAGATTTTACTTAAACTGATAGAACAGCCTCCCAGTTAACATATTTTTGGTAAATCCTTGAAAATGAAAGACCATGTTTTATAAAATGGTATCAATTGATCAATCTTAATTAGTCAGTACCTATGGATATTTCGGAAACTAAACAGTAAGGGCATAGATAATCTGTTCTTAGAAACTAACGCCTCGATTTTGAGAAAAAGATAAACCACTAACAGAGAGTTGAATCAAGTAGTTTTTCCCGGAAAAATAATTAGCTAAGTAGAGTTGCTATAGTTGATAGTGCACAGATACCAGCAATAATATATGATCCAACACTGGATTCAAAAAATCTGACACATCCTTATTACGGGGGGCATAAGAGCGTGTCTGATGTTTACAATCCTCTTTCTCTAGTTCTTCTTAATTAGTTTCTCTGAGTAGGCGGGTATTATCTAGAAATATCTTCACTTTACTGGCAAATGAGTTTTTTTCTTATTAGTCTTTCGCCATCTAAATACCTACTTGTAGTTCTCCATAACATTTTCACACCTCTATATTTACGGTAGAGACTTTCCTCCTAATTAACCTTCGCCAAATTATATTATTTTCGTCGGTTTATTAACATCACAATGACAATGGCGTGCTCTTGTGTAGAAGTGGTCCCCGGGTCAATGCAGACAATGCTATATTAGAATGCCCGCCGCGCCGGCCCGATGACCCGGCTCTTCGCTCGTTTTAGCCTCCGCCAAAATATCTTGTAAAATCGATAGTGGAACTGGCTTTCGCAATATTGCAACGCGGTATGTGTGTCAATTAATTTCCAATCAAAAGGCAAAAGGATCGTATAGGTATCAGTGGCGAAGCGTCACGTAAATAAATAGACAAGCCGGAGAAAAAAAAGGTGTATGGCGTGTGTCGGTTTTACGTTTTGTTTGTATACCTACTCTATGCATAGGAATTTTTGGTAAAGCCGTAAATAATCGGCTTGTACGAACGCCTCGCGACTGATAGGTATAGTTGCAAGTAAATGTCAAAGGTTATTAGTTAATCTTTTTATAAGTTTATAATACTTCTGATTGCTTCGCTGAAATTGAATTGTATCCAGATTTCACTGGAATTGAATGAAAAGAGCCGTTATAGTTTTACAGAAACATAACAGGCAATTTGTTAATAGAAAAATAATAATGTGAATCAACTGCTTCGTCGCTTTGTTAAACATCAGCAAGAGTAGAAAATGTGGTTTGATTTTTATGCTTTCTCATTCAAAACTCACAACTTTCCTGTTATTTCTTTTGCTGCCTTTCAGCCGTCTCGACGTTTATAAATACCCGAGATATAAAAAAATATTGTTTGAAGGCATTGCTTATTCACAAGAAGGTGTTCTCTCGGGTATCGTAATACGGTAGTTTCTGTTTAATTGCCTTGCTGCGCTAGTTTTCCGAACATCGGCCGTTATCTCTCGCTGTTCATTGGCAGGCTGCCTTAAATAAAATGGGAGCTTAAACGTGGTACGCTCATAACCTGCCCAGCATAAGTCGACCTCAGAAGACTGTTAGATGTTCCCCTGTTTATAGATATTTGTTTAGAACGGGGAGGGGCGGGGTGGATTGATTAAATTGGTGCCTACGAACAATGTGCAGTAACGGCCAGCGGCTATTGCCATGAAGGCTTACTTCCGATGTGAGCAGCGGCGAAATCATGTTTGGCTTTTGTTGAATAAACGTCGTTTTAAATAAAAGTCATTAAGTATCGAAAAACTAGGTATAAAATAAAGCCTACGAAGGTCCTTAGTGAGAAAATGGTGTCCCTGTTTTCAATATTGAAGTCTTTATCTGAAAATGTTACGGCATCAAAGTGCGTAAAACATCGAACTAACTAGTTAGACGATGTAGAGAGCTGCTTACGTTTACTTCTATCTTTATAAATTATACAAGTTTAATTTTTTGGTGTGAGTTGGAAGCAATTTGTATAGACCTCGCCTTTCCTCGCACATACCTCGCGCATACCTCGCGTGCTTTTCAACGTAAATAATATTAATAATGTCAGCAATTTCATTAGCCACAGAATTTCCGAATCATTTATTATCGTAATCATTTCGGACGGCAGACTTGATGGATTATTCTCCCGTGTAGGCGCATCACAACATATGTCGGCGCCCGAGAAATGATGGCATAATTGAACAAGACGTTCGTCGGAAAAATGGTCTGCGTACTGATATGTAATTTTACGGAGGATAGCTTTGAGAAAATGGCGACGGGTGTCAGGATTTATTTGTCTGCTGTTTTATTAATTTCAGCTTATTATGGCACTCAGTGGGGTTATAATAGAAAAACGTAAATTACCAGATAGAGATAATAATATTATTTTGATACTAAAATTATTCCTACAAAATGGTAGCCCCGAAATAAAACACATGCATGTAAGATAACTTAAAACGTCGTAGACTTCGTTCGCTTACAACTTGGTTATTGGTCTCAGGAACATTACCTAGAATAAAAAGTAGGTATCATGTCAATCCAGGACATCGACTAGTTATGTGTGTTCCGATGTGGTTCCCGAATATTTTTAAGCGTGATAGAAACATCCAAATTTTTAAACTTCTAATGTAAGATGGAAGGACCTTGAGCAGCGGGTGGTAGGACCTTGTATAGGGTCCACCCGGATCACTACCACCATTATTATCTATTAACCTACCGTCAAACAGCAGTATTTGAATTGTGGTGTTCCGGTTTGGGGATAAGACAGCCGGTGTAATTACTAGCATAGAGACATTCCATCTTAGTCCTCAGGGTTGACAACGCATTTGCAGTCTTAGGCTTGCAGTCTTGTGAATGCAAATGTCCATGGGCCACAGTTTCCACTTACCATCAGGTGCTCGTTTGCCTTCTCTGTGCCATAAAAAAGAGAGATACATTAGATCAAATTTTTCGCCGGCATCCCAATTTCCGCGGAAAGTATGTAATTTCGCGGGCACATTCACATCGGTATACTTAGGGTTGCGCTGCATGAATGAAGTAAAAACCAACCAATATACTTACGAACTTATAGAATAGCAGGAAATGAGGTAGGATGTTGATTAATCAATATATCAACTCTCAAAGTGATCGATATTTGCCATACACAGCTCGCCTCTGAATCTGCGTGCGGCGGCGTCTTGATTGATGGCCGGAGTTGTTTGTTGCCGAACAAAGTTACGGCAACGATTAATAATGATTTCAGTTCGTACGTCCATCTTTCTTACCCCTAATTATTTGGAAGACTTTCGGGCGCAATGACAAATTGGTTTTTGCACAAAGTGGCTAAGATTTTGTCACGCGTCAATCACTGTAACAAATAATGGGGCTCCTTCACCACCTACTTTACGTGTGCAACGTACTCACTAGGTACTTACGCATATTTTAGCTGTGATGCACTCCAATCAAATTTTAAAGGTAGGTATACTCAACAAAAAAAAAACTAACTTTGATTAGAGGTCGTAAGAGGTGACTAAGGCATTAAGGGCTTGTAGTATTGTTAGGCGATGGGCTTGCAACCTGTCACTAATATACACTGGTTAACATCTTAGCCTGTTGGTGCATAATGTGGTTACATAATTAACAACAAGTAGTTAAGAGTTGTTGGTAATACTGTAGCTCTGCCTACCCCACTCTGGGATGAAGGCGTGACGGTATGTATGTATGTATGTATGTATACTCAACAGTGTATAGATAGACCTACGTTTCAAATCGAATTGTAAATCCTGTACCACTACCGATGAAGCATCAAGCAATTTTAAAGTTTAGCTGATTGACATACTTACCTTATAAGTAAATTATCCTCGTTAATAATTTCCTGAGGTAACATACATAATTATGACAACACGGGAGAAATGTAAAACTCGTCAAATTTACGTACCCAACTGCTAAAATATTAAAATTCCTCGATACCTACATTATCAACATCTTGCCTTTAGCCCAATAATTTGGGATCTATATAAATTAAACAATAAAGTAAAGTATCAAATACGTACTTTAGTGCTTCGTCACTTTAACGTCATGCTTGAACTGATGCACTAACCTGTCGAAATTCCTTAAAGCGACATGGTACAAAAGTGTTCAGCTACATATAGGCAGACTGTACATCAAGTTTTCTGAAGTATACCTTAAAACAGACGAACGATAGTCACGTACTCAGTTATTATCAGGAATTACCCGACACGTTTCGGACTCTTTACGAACGGTCCTTGATCAAGGGAGTGTTAACGCGGGCGCGGACCTTTGGACACTATGAATAAAAAAAAATGGACAAGTGAATATTTGGAAAAAAATATCGGAATTTTAATGTTTTCTCGTTGAAAATACATGCTATTAGTTCGGAGTTCCCTTGTTTCACAGACCAAAATTTCAATTCATACTATTGTGTCAACGAGTATTTACTTCAATGAAACATATTTCACAGACACAAAATTCAAAGAATATAACCTCTTTTTTTTTATTTAACAAACTAATCAGACAGTCGTATTTTTTAAAAGAATATTGTTTGATCGGTGTATATTTTTTGGTGTCCCCTTGTTTCACCGACACTCATTTCGTAGAGCGTATCACTTCGCAGAATTATCGTTATGTAGAAACCTATTTTCTGCTGGTCCCGTGTTATTTCAGGTTATCTACGAAGATACGTTTTATGAAATGAGTATCCTCTTAACAAGGGGCAAAGCCCCCCGCATTAGAAAAAGCCTTATAATGGCCTCAACATTACACATGCACGTTCGTTAGTTACCTTGTATCCTTCAGAGCGGAAAGTAGAACGTTCGTCGACTTGCTGACAGGTATGTCTCTCTCTCTGTATCATTCATTTTATCTCAACAAGCAAAATAAACATAGCATAGTAATAATGAAGTCACTATTAATGAGAATAACAATAATGTTTTCCTGCTTGACTAGAATTTAGCCGCATTATTTTTGTGAACGCGGTGTTGTAATTTTAAAGGAGGGTATGCATTATGTCAAAGTTTGAATTAAAACGTTTAGTAACTGTCTGTCGATAAAATGATATTATTGGTAATAAGTTTCACATTAACTAAACAATATGAGGATCAAGAATATTTGATTTGATATTCTTTGAAATGAATATCGAAGCATAGAATTTTATTTGTAAAAAATATATATGATGAAAATATAAGTTAATATTCTGCGTATTGATTATTCTATGAACTAATAATATTATAAACGTTTTCTTTGAACCGAAATTCTATACAAAAATAGTCTATGAAACAGTGTAGAACCTATTATTTCACTATCTTTTCATTTTATTCTTTTATTTCTTCTCAGGATTTTTCGAGATAAAAGATCTATTCTTGTATCATCAGCAACACAGTTAACTTTAAATTTATATCTTTTCGCCTTACAATATAAGCGTCACTAGTGATCAGTTAACTTAACAATGATGCTTTTTGTACCTTAACATACTAGGGGACCATTTTCCAATCACCTAATAAAAGTAACTGACGAAGAAAATCACTTTCCCTCTGTTTGTCATATGAAATAAATGGAGGAGGAGGAGATAATATTTAACTGATCTGTCGACGCGTTAGCCTAGTTGGTGCTTTGGTACTGACCCTGCCTACGAAACTAGCGGTCCCGGGTTCAAATCCCGGTAAGGGCAGATATGTGCGATGAATGAAAATATGTCTGAGTCCTGAGTCTTGGATGTTTTCTATGTATATATCTATATAAGTAGGTTTATCGTTGTCAACTTAATACCCATAATATAAGCCTATATCTTAGTTTGGGACTAGGTCAAATGTGGGAGATCTCCAAACGTTTTTCAGTGCAAGTTTCTACAACAATCTCGGAGTTTCACTACCGTTTATTGTCACACAACGTATGAGTATTACTGCAACAAGTTTGTCGTGACGTGCTAACTTTGTTAGTTGGTATTAAATTATTGTTGAACGCCAATTTCCCCGTTGTTCCAACGGGCGTCACCGCGGACAGGCTTCCAAGTTTGCAGACAACCTACCATACCTTACTACGTATTCTGGATCTAAATATATGTTTAGTTTCAAACTAACAACGACTTTCGCTTGTGTTTCATCGCTTATTTTTAAACCGTTTAGAAAGGAATGTTCTTCTTTGTAGCTTTTACTTTGTAGCTCAGGTTTACTGTTAAAAGAATGGCAATCCAAATGGGTCATTATGACGAATTTGGAAGCTGTAAGAGCTTGGGTAATCTTATTTTAGGGACTAAGGCCTTGTATTGGAAAGGCAAAACAGCATTTATACTTTTTTTTTAAACAGATAAATGCGTACCAACAGGGAATTGGTAGGCACCCTGTATAGTTTGGGCTTAATGAGTTTCACACACACATTCCTAATGGTCTGGACAAGTTCAAATAATGTTCATTAGGGTCTCTAGAACTATCTTATCCAATAAGGTACTGCGCCGCAGCAGTGTTCACAATTTTTTGTCCCGGTGTGGGGATAAAACAACCAATGAAATCACTAGCTTGAGTAAGAGTAGATTAGATAGTAATACTATATTCAATAGTCACGCAAAATCCTTATCTGAACTACCTGGGACGTCGATGGATGCAAATAACAACCTAGGATGTACATATGTAGATACTTATATGTAATGCACTAGATGTCGTCTTTACTGTGTTTATTATATCACTCGTTTACGACGTTTTGCCATTATGTGGCATATTTGACTGTGCTAACACAAACCATGAAAAAATTTAAAGGTTACGTTTATACGAAGAAAATATGTATGAATGTGGGTACTTTTATATTAGACTAGCTGTTGTCCGTGACTCTGTCCATATAGAAGTTTTACGAATATAAACGTTTATCGCTCTTCCCATGAAAACTGTCCAATTAGATAATGTCAAGCGGGACTCTGGGATCAGTGGGCAAATACGTCGAGTGGCTTTATCTCCCGTTTTAAAGTTCGTATCGAAAAGTTACATCTATTGACAAGAAGATCTACTTGGAGGTTGCCTCATTGATCTTAAAATAAACCTACTTATTAGAAATATCTATATTTTTTTCTCTACTTCACAAGTTAAAGGCACTTGACGTAATTGCCCCGCTGACGAAATAACCCCGCTTGACCTCACTACGAAGTACCCTCTATGTCCTTTCTCGGGATTCAAGTTATATTTATGCAAAATTTCATCGAAATCAGTTTAGTGGCTTGGCCGTGAAAGCGTAACAAACTGACGAAGGTACTTTCACATTTATATTATTATTGGGTTTGTTTTGATTATTTATATTCGTGATGAAATTACGTAATTTGAATAGTGAAGAGGGATATAAAACTTTTTATGTGAAGATGACGATAGGTAAGAAGTTGACCCTTAAATACCAATTTTACACCGTTACGTACACGACGCGATCCGACGTTTAATATACGGAAATGTCTTTGAATCGGTACACAATACACATAAACTAAAGAGGTTTCCTGCAAAGGCATATTTACTTACCTAGCAAGGTCTGCATGAAACGGTGAGAACCAAGTGTAAGTTGAGAGAGCAGAAAATCTTTCGTGGGGTGTTTGACCCATTACAATAAATAAATATTAATATCCACTTCCTGCGCTATTATTCCGTAAAGGTAAAGTCTTTCAAACCTCATAAACGCTCGCGTCTCAAAGACAACGAAAACGAGCCGTAATCACCTCGAAGTGCTATAAAATTAATGGCTCTATTTTTCAGAGTATAAAAACCTTTTCGCGGCCGTTGTCCCTCACAGAATAGGCCTCCGCGACCCGTCTGCTCTCACCAGGTGACAGCACAATGACGCCCCCCCAAGAGGGGGGAAGGAAACCCTAGTGTCGGCATGCAACTGTGTCGGCATATTTCAGAGGTGAAATTTTGATGCAGCCGCTCACAGAATTTTGTAGGTGATTTTTTGCGCGTTGACCTAATTTCTGGCAAGCGGAGGTTTTAAATTATTTAAATAAGTTTGGTGAATGGCTCGGAGCGCCTCAACGGGAGTTAGGAGTTCTATGACTAGTTTAATTTCCGGGTTTTCTAAACTGGCTGATAATTACTGTCTGAAAGGCTTTTGCCTCATTGATCTGGATTATTACCAGATTTGCTGGAATAAAAAGGATCACTGTGTTTTTATTACTGCCTAAGAGTCGTCTATTTAAATCATGTAAACAGGCCTGTGATACGCAGTACTAACAACTACTACCCGCAAATCTCTTCAGTCTAAAAAAAAAAACTTTAGGTACCCACTGACAATAACCAAGGACTCTAAAATTCTTCTTAGTAAAAGCAAACCTATTGCTTTTGACGTGTTATCATCATATCAACGTTATGATAGCTTGTATTTACTTGATAGTAATGGCGGCCGAGTTAAATACTATGCTATATCGAAAGCAATATGATTAATAGCGGCCCAGTAGATATAAGATAAGATAAGATAAGATAAGATTTATTTATTTGTAATAATCATACATAGTCATTTTTACATTAATAATATATTATTATATTCAATATACCGACATACCGTAATAATAACAGGTATCTAGAATCGTAACACACTGCTTTTTGATAACGGTGTCATAGCCGCCCTCTTGCCGCACCCGGACTAACTTGCGAACGGTGTGAGCTCATCCCCACATCCAGTACGACTTACGATGTAGGCACCCTACATAAGTTTCGCTCGCGACGCTTACGCGTACCACAAGGAATTAGATTGTTACCTCAGCGTTTTGTCTTACGCTACAATAAAGAGTAGTATCGCTATAGTTAAAAATAACGTAGTTAATATAATAACAGGTATATTGGATCACACGTAACCTCTGCATTTGTACCTTCATGACCAAGGTCGTTGCAATACGATTAAATCGTTTGAAGTACCTAATAAAAAGCTGTGAATATCGTAAAGGTTATCTCTGTATTCGCTTTGATAGCGTTCTGGTTTCTACAATTCAACGTAGGTACTTAAGTATCTATGTTTGATTTGATTATATTAATGTCTCTTGGAGCGCTGCGTCCATTACATATTAGTAGTACAAAAGTGAACTCTATGGGATCTCTTCTAGGTAACCTTTCGTCGATTGAGGAACATAAACTAAAATAAAAAATACAAAAACTTTCAAACTTTCAATCGTGGTTTAAAGTTGACTCCAAACCCGAAAGATACAATGGATGGTATGGCAATATTGTTGGTGCTACTTTTTATGAGACAAATCTTTAACAAAATAATGATCTCAATATTTCAAGAGAGTATATATAGCGCATTCTTCATTGTCTCCTGCAGACGGCTAACTTATACAAGTCGTATAACTTCAGCAGATTAATAATAAAGAGCACTAGCAGCTGTTACCCACCGGGCCATAGCGAGTTGTATAAATTGTACACGTGAATAATGGCAGACAAAATTTAGTGGAAATTAATTAACGATTTTTAAATTTTATTATTTCAATGGAAGGTTTGGTGCAGTAGTTCAGTTTAAAACTAGAGTTCATGTTATATTTGATACGTAAAATACTAATATATGTAATGTGTTGTTATTTTACAAGATACCTAATACAAGTAACAATAAGCTGAGATAATTATGCTGGTTAACCTACTGTAACACTAAGCTGAGATAATTGTGCTAAATCATCATGTGTGCTTTACAACAGTTGTAATTTAAGGTAACTACCTACCTTTCGATGGAAGTGGCGATTACCTACAGTACTAACAAAATGCCTTTCTATGAAGCGACGAAACCATAAGATATGACTGATATGAGTGACAACACTCTTCGTTCGACATTGCCCCGACGAAATAGTTACTTACCGATAGTTCTCTTTCTTAATATTTTTTTCTTCTCTTCCTGGCTTGGGATAAGAAAAAGGCAAAAACAACATTAACAACAACAAAGATTATTCAAAAGTGACTCAAATTTAGAACTCCTAGCATCTAAATTTAATTTTGGTGTTTCTTCTCAGCAATGGTATCCTCTTGGGAAGCGCTGGTAGATTTTGACGTGATATCTTTTATCTTTTTTTAGCTTCATTTCTTTTTAGTAAAGAACACCGATGATGCAAAAACTGTACAAGGAAAACTCTTAAAACTTGCTGAAAAACTAAGTTAACTTTTATTTTAAAACTAGGGGAAGATGCATGCATTATGAACTCCTTTATTTGGGACGCGCCGCAGTCACAATGGTCGTCTGGGGTCCAGATTGCAACTCGTTGAATTTTAAAAGACCTCGAGATCGGCACTTGACGGCTCGCAGCGCGCACGCGCGCCGCAGGGTCGACTAACTTTGTTCGACAACTCATTTTCAAGTTCCACTGAGTGTACATTAAGACGCTTTATAAACGCCGAGCTGCAAATTAATATTGCTAATCAAAGAATGTTTTGCCCAAAAAGTTATGAACTTAGCATTTGGAGTTATCGATAAATATTGTTGCTCGTTTACAATTGTTTACCGGAACGCAACTTTGATCAAGCAGTAATAATTCAATTTCGAAAATTCAATATCAGCAACGCCTGCGGTGATTTAAAACGGTCGAACCTACAAAAACTTTGATTTGTCGTGTTACCACACGCGGCAAACACGACCCGTTGACAAACTGCCACTCTCAAATATTCGCTGAAATATACTTGTTTACAACTAATTTGTTCCGCTGGGACTCAACCCGATCGCCTGGTTAACCCCGGCAATTCTCCGGTTCCCTTATCGCCCAAGTACCCTGTTATCTCCAGAATTCACTAATTTACAATCTGAGAATGAATATTTAATAGGAGTGTGTCACCCCTGAAAACTCAGCTCCCCCTATTACGGTCATAGATTAAGGGGTGATTTAGTACGAGATAGATGAGAGCAGTGACGTTACTGTGAACATGATGAAGATCACGGTTTTAATATCTCATTCAGGTGAGGCTTATAAAAGGAAGACACAAATTTGTGATGGTTCTGAATAATAATGACTTAAATAGATAGATACCGTTAAGACCTTAAGACATTATGATTTATTTGTGTATCACCCAAACAAATCCCACGAATTTAAAGAACTTTTATAGACTAGTTTGCATTGTTTTCTCAAACCCGTTTGCGTTTCTATAAACGATTTTCCCGCAACCTACTAAAACAAACGTTAAACACCACTATTGACTTGAAAACTATCAATTTTGCGCCGTTTCATCGACAGTGAAAACACACATCCTGCTACAAAGTATGAAAATTGTCACAATCTACCTTTTTCAGCGTCTGCACCCCTATGGTAGGCTACGCGCGGCGCGGGGCGCGGGGCGGGCGCAGCCTCCCTTCCCGGCAACGATTACTGATTAGTGTGGAAGCGAGCGCGGCGGGGCCGCCCGCTCCCAGTCCGAAGCCCCGCCAAACCCGTGACAACCTATAACCTATAAACTTACTCAATACCCTGTCTTCCGCGCCACCAGCTGACCCGCAGCTGACTGCGTACTACGTGTGCTTACTACGTGTGTGATATGAATCGTTTGTGATTGACCGGATGGCGGTACACGCGACACGTTATCGGTGAGTTTTTGTTTATAAAATGATCCCAGTAACCTGTTAGCTTGAAGGAAATAGATAGTACACGTAAATGCACCGTATTTATAAGAATTTATAAAACTACTTTTAATCTTAATGTAGTACGGGTGGCTGATTTTTAGCTGAAAGCGTTAATCCTACCGAACGGTTTAGGTTATGTTCAGGTGTTTTCTGAACTGTAAACTGGGTAATTACCCTTTAACTCTGGTTGTTTTCATGAAAGTAACATAGCAAAACACGAGTGTTCTCTAAAATCCAAGAACATGTTAAGGTTCAATTTAAAACTGTTGTTGTAAATACCCCGAACGTGACGTTTACCGTACAATTTTCGATACTGTGTACGTGGTGGTGAGCAGGAATAAGTAAATTGACACAATTACGTGTCAATTATAAATAATTACGTTTTGAAAGTAGTAAGGGGAAACGATGGGTTATAATACTGTTAAGGTTTACTGTTTTACTTGCATGGCGGTTTTTAACAATGCCTTTTGTCTCAAACAAACAATATTCATGCCTACTCATGCGCATTACTGCAGCGCCTACATAGTTTCATTATACTAAACCTAAGCTAGCCTTCCTAGTTATTTCCACGGACCTAAGCCTTAATTAACTTAATACCCGCGCGAGATAATAAGTTATACTTAACGTAGTAATATAACTAGCTCCATGGGTAGTATAACTATGTTTTCACAGTTAACGAGGTATAAATAGAGAGTAGGCGTTGATGTCTTTATTACGGCCGTAAACGTGTTTGTGGATGCTGGCCTTAGAAAACGGGTTTATGATGACGTTGGAGGGTCTTTTGGGGTACTTGGGAGACGTGGAGGGATTATTTTCATATTTTAAAAATAGTTTAATGCTGCTTATTGTTTTTAAACATATGACAAAGGACAACAGGCGAAGTGACGTACATTTTGTGCTTTTGTAGGGTGGATCACAAATCATTAATTGATCAGGAAACATAAATATACAAACGTCAGTAGGTAACACGGGCCGCAGGGGCTATTATTACTGTCACACCTCAATAATTCGTCGAGGTGTCAGCCCTGTGACCGCGAACCGCGGATTTTTCTGGTTACGAATGTGAGCCTAGTTCTGTATTTCGCTTGCGTACCATAAATAATGGCTGGGTTACTAATGGGGCGATAAGAGTAATTAAGTTTACAAGCCTTTTTTCTTCACTTGAAACTTGTTAAAAGTCTTTTTTGGGACTACTTTGAAGTATGTTAACTTAATCTCTGAGAACTGAAAGGGATTGTGCATCCATTGTTTCTATATTGCTTGGTCTGATCATGTCGGACATCTTAATGCACTGCTATATATGCTATCTAGACAGTGTGGAGATACGAGTATATCACCAATAATTAAACAGACGTCTTATTTATTGTCTGTCTGTCAATCCTTGAAAGGTTTGACGGCTTTCAAAATGTATCCCATCAAAAACATTTATTGTAAAAGTTAGGCCAAGTCCGTAAACAACTCCCTCAATTTGGCACGGTCCAGAATAATGTACACAATACATAATCATAATGCACCCTTTTGTTGATTGGATTGTTTTAATTTTTTTGCTGATTTAAAATTTAAAAGGGTTTGAATTCCCGATTTTTTTTTTGCCAAATAAAGGGTTAAGATAATGCAGAGATAATATCTTTAAACTAGCAATTCTTGTATATATAATCTGAATCTCGGAAACGGCTCCAACGATTTCGATGAAATTTGAAATATGGGGGTTTAAGGGGACGTAAAATCGATCTGTCAAGTTGTCATCTTCGGTAAAATTCGTTTTCAACCCAAGAAACGATCGGTTTTCTTTATTTAACAACACAATCTATAGGTTTTATTCTTTGTATTGATATTGCCTAACTTACTTGGTAATTATTATATATTTGACGCGATGGCTGTACAGATATTAATGCCTGACTGTACTTTATTATTTTGATATGAAATTGACGAAATAAAAACTATACGTATACATGATAAGTATCATTATATTGATGACAGACATCCAAACAGCAGTTGGGTTTTTAAGCTTGTTTTTTGTTATTGCTGAAATGAAAACATCCTAAGAGTTAAGCAGATATCGTGCTATGATAAAATACAAAACGCATAAAAATAAACCAGACATCTTATTTTTTGCCATGTCGCAGCGTCACAGGTATGATGAAACCAAGTAGTTCAGCCATGAAGCGAGCTCAAGTATTCATAGTAAAATCATAAAAAGAAATTTGTATGAAGGACACGAAATATGGAAGATAAACAAACGCGGCGCGCTCCGAAAAAATACGGCCTCGTAAAAAACTGAGCGCACGGATTTTTACTAAATACCTATTCCCCTGAGATTTTTCTTCTCGTTTTATGTAACAAATAACCACATAATTTACGTTTCTTGTTTGCATCATTAAGTTTTTAATAACTTTTGTTTTTACAACTCTTGAGATGGAGGATATTACAAATTAAACAGTCTTTTCGTTATACAGTTTATATTTATATATCTCGTTTTGAATTATGATATAGATAATAAGTAACAAAATCACATGACTTAATTATATATTGATAGGTAAGGTTTACAAGCCTGGTATAATCTTATCACACACATGTAAGTTAGTTTCGAAATAAGCTGAAGTTTGACATCTACTTTTTAATCATCTTACCAGCGCTAAAACAGTTTGTCCTGCGGTATAAATATACAGAACTGACTGAGTGATTTACAAAACTGATTCAATTTAATAATTACAGGGTAAATCAGTTTTGTGTTAAGCAATTTAGGTAAACGGCTTTTAAATCGTTCCCCATTCCTTACGGATCGCAAATATAACAAAAGGGATAAGTTCGCCTTTGTAATTGATTTTTTTGTTATATTTCCTGGGTATTGATTTTTTTAAATTCTTTTACAATAAAGAGTACACATACATATTTTCATACATAATGACTTTTAGTACAGAAATAAATTACATCACTATGTTATCAGGGTTGTAATAATACTTAATTATATTATGGCAACCGTTAGATAATAATAAAACATAATAGAATTACTTTATTTCGGGGAACAAGTCACATGATTATATATACTCGTACCTTACAGACTTAAGACTTACTTACTTATGAGAATTCTTCTTTTAACAAGGCCTCTAAACAACACGGTAAGAACTATATCGTTTTTGAGCTGTTACCGTATTGTCAACGTTTTGATAGCTCTTATTTACTTAACAGTAATGGCGGCCGAGTCAAAAACAATACCGTAACAGATCAAATACGATTCAGATGGTACCGCCGAGAATAGAGGCGCTGGTCGATAGGTAATATAATGATACAAATAAGTAACTTACTTACGGGTGTCGAGTATAATATAATAGCTATATCTTCAAGACGATGATAAGTTGGCTCTAACTTGTTAAGCTTCGGTGAAGCCCAAGGGCGTGCCGCGAAGCCGTGGTCCCAAGGGATAGAAACATTACTACTATAATCAATGCGACAATTTGGATGTTTGTTACTCAATCACGCCAGTTTGTCAATCTAGAACGGCTGAATGGATCCGAATGGAATTTGGCACAGAGATGGATGATACTTAGTCTGAAATAAGGCGGGTGGTAAAACCTTGTGCAGGGTCCGTCCGGATCGCTACCACCATCTTGTCCATTAACCTAACGTAAACAGCAATATTCTCATTGTTGTGTTCCGGTTTTGGGATAAGACAGCCGGTGTAATGACTAGCATAGAGGCATTCCATTTTAGTCCTCAGGCTTGCACTTTTGTGATTGCGAATGTCTTTGGGTCACAGTTTCCACTTACCATCAGGTGGCATGTGACCTCGTTTGCCTTCTCTATCCTTTAAATAAAAATAGCACATGGATTACCTTTAATCCCGAAGCAAGTCACTGTTCCCTTGGGATGGCTAAATCACGAACTTTACGCGGACGGAATCGCGGGCAGGAGCTAGTGTATTATATATAACTGTTTGTATACCAAATAGCTATATTTTCCAGACGATAATAAGTTTACCGTAACGTTTTAAGCTTCGGTTAAACCCCGTGGGACTAAAATTCTAAATAATTCGACTGCCTCAAGAAATGCTGTGGATAAAATAATCGGCATGAGATGTACAGTCATTGTCACGAAAGAAAAATAAACAAAAGGAGATGAACATTTCTTAACATCAGAGTTAGCTAAGCGGTAATAGCTTCGGCATTTGTTTCATTAAGGCTTAATCAATGTTAGCGCAACGCAATTAAGAGCCAGTAGTTCGCCTCATTAGGTTTTAAATTACAAAAAAAAGTATGACTACTGCTACTGTTTTAAATTATTAATTTAAACATGTAGAATAAAAAAAAATATTATTAGGTAAGTACAGGGTGGGCCAAAAAATTTTGTACTTTCGAAACATCGATAAAAAATAAACTGTATATGTTTTTCTAAATTTTATTTATTTAACCTAGTAACAGATAATTGCAATTTATTTTTTAAAAATTACATCATCCAGATGTCCTCCGTCTCGTCGTTGGCACTCCTGCAATCGACTACGCAAACTTTGGAAAACTCGCTGACACGTGCTGCGAGGGATCGCGGCTATCTCTTTTTGAATGTTTTGTTTTAACTGGGGTATTGTCATCGGTTTATTAAGGTACACTCGACTCTTTAAATATCCCCACAGAAAAAAATCGCACGGTGTTAGGTCCGGGCTCCTTGGCGGCCATGGGATGTCACCTCTGCGAGAAATCAACTTTTTCGGAAACATTTCTTTAACTACCGGTAAACTCATGTTTGACGTATGGCATGTTGCTCCATCTTGTTGCATCCATGTTCTGCTGTTGTAACCTTCAAATTCATGCAACTTTGGTGCCAAAAATTCTCGCAACATCTTCACGTATCCCACTGAATCCACCGTTACGTTATTTCCTCGGTTATTTTCAAAGAAATATGGACCAATTATGCCCTTTGCTGATATGGCAGCCCAAACTGTGGTTTTAGGTGAATGAAGTGGCTTTTGGTGTTTAAAGCGAGGGTTTTCTCTGCTCCAAAATCGACAATTATGTTTATTAACGTGCCCATTGATATGAAAATGGGCCTCATCCGTAAACAATACATTCTCAAGGCTAGAGAATCGCTCCAGTATAGTGTCAGCCAATAACTTACGATGAATGTAATCGTTTGGTTTCATTTCCTGCACAATTTGAAGCTTGTATGGGTGTAGTTTCAGATCCAGATGCAAAATTCGCCATAGACTAGTTCTTGGTATTGCTAGAGCTGCTGAACGTTTACGCGTAGATGATTCTGGATCGTTCTCTACAGAAACTTCAACCTGCCGTATGTTCTCATCATTTCTTGTTGAACGTGGCCGCCCTGTTTGTTTGATATTCAGTGTCGAACCAGTTTGCTCGAACTTTTTGACCCAAGATCGAATTAAACTAACACTTGGACACTCACTTACTCGGCGTAATCCGTATTCAATTCTAAATAGGCGTCGTACAGAAACGTAAGAATCGTTGTTTTTATAAAACTGTTTAACACAAAAAGCCCGTTGTTTTCCCGTGTAACGCTCCATTATAAATAAAATTGCACGAAGTAACCTATAGTTTCCCGCCAATTTCCCGCCGCCCACTCTGACAGTTTCCGAAAAATTCAGTGTTGCTATTTGCAAAAATTTATGGCCCACCCTGTACTTTGCGAAAGTGTATTTTATGAGCGAGCTATACTATACTATAGTACATCATGGCGATTACAACATCATCGAAATTACTGGAACTCGCTAAATACATATCTAATCACAGCAAGAACCTGTATTAACTTTAGTGTCACAGTATTTATGAAGAGAATCAAACAATTCATGGTTCGGTATTTATGTGGACGATCTCGTTTTTTTGACATTCAACGCAAATTATATTGTTATATGTATTACATTGATCAATAAATAAACTAAAGTAAACTATACGTTTAATGTAAAAAAAAATGGCTTGAACTAGGTAAAACATGAATAGGTCACTCAATAGTAAGGGATTATAAAGCTTATAGCTATTTTCAATCTCAAAATTTCAATCTTACTATACATGAATTTATAAACCTAATTGTCTGGTGCTAAGAAAATTAAGATTGTCATTTTCCACGGTGATTTCTCTTGATTGTATTTTAGGGCGAAGGTTCATTAGAATGTTTTTTGTTGTACTGGTAATATAATTCAGATTATGTTGTTATTTTAAACTGCAGATATACACAACCGGAAATGAAATCACCCAATTTCCAGTTCGAAAGTACACCGTTCTAAAACCCATAATGGTAACCTTCTTATATATTTTATTGCAGCCGTATCTCTTACTGAGATTTGTTTATACCGCTGTTCCTATCGTATTGTTATAGTCAATTAAATAAGAGTATCATTAATGTAAAAATACGATAGCACTGGGGGGGTAAAGATAATGTGGAATAGACTCCCAGCCTAGAATTACTGTATGTAGTAATTCTTTGCTACAAAGCGAAAAACGTGGCTACGAGCGTAGTACGTGCTACGAAGCACGTAGCAAGTGTTAAAGCGAGAATCGCAACAAGATTCGAATCTCCTAAGCCAAACAATAAAAAAAGCAATACGAAAAAAATGTTCTGCATCCATTTTTGAATAACTTTTTAACATATATCCACACCACAAAGCTTTGGACATAGACTTATCTTTACGTTTACCCAGTATTTTGACCAACAATAACACGAAAAAAAAAATGTTTTTTAAAGCGGATTTTGAAGCTATACGTCTTGGTCTTGACTGCATTGATTGGAAAAATATGTTTTCAAATATGACGTCGGTTGAGGACATGTGTACTTCTTTTTACAGCACTCTTAATAAACTTATAGAAACACATGTGCCAAGTAAACCCATTTTGAGCAACAGTAGATACCCGCCTTGGTTTACTAGACCACTTATTAAATTAAATAACGAAAAACAAAAAGCTCATAAAAAATGGAAAACTTACGGTAACCAAAAAGACTACCTAACCTTTGCCACGTTAAGAAAAAGATTTAAAAAATTAGAACATAATTGCTACAGCACTTTTATAGATTTTAGTGAAGAAAAAATAAATAAGTATCCTAAATACTTCTGGGCGTATGTAAAAAGTAAAACAACGAACAATGCCTTCCCAGACAAAATAAAGTACAAAAATATTACATTAACAGAAGGTAATGATATGTGCAACGCGTTTAATCAATATTTCAACTCAGTCTTTATTCAATCAAATTCCGAAACTCGGCTAAATTATCCTACTGACTCTGCATGTCAATTGTCCTCAACTGTTGATATTAATTCCATAAATATAAACCGAAGTGAAATTCTCCGTGAATTGCAAAACGTTAATATTTACAAAGGTGCTGGATCCGACGGAGTACACCCGCATTTGATTTCAAAATGTGCTAAGGAACTAGCAGAACCTATCACACTTATTTTCCGTTATTCTATTAAGACAGGAATATTCCCGGGAATATGGAAGCTCTCATTAATTACTCCTATTCCTAAAACCACTGAAGGTAAATATAATATTGACCAATACAGACCAATCTCTAAGCTATGTGTCCTAGGTAAGATCTTTGAAAAAATTGTCACAGCTCAACTATGTAGCGCAGTTCAACATCACATTTCAGAAACTCAACATGGTTTCGTTAAAGGTCGTAGTGTAGAAACTAACATGTTGCACTTTACTGATTTTTTACTTCGAGCTATGGACAAAAATCAACAAGTTGATGTCGTTTACACCGACTTCTCAAAAGCATTTGACAAAATAAATCATGACTTACTTATAAACAAGCTTCTGAGGGTCGGTGTACATGGCAGCCTACTTAGGTGGATCGAATCTTACATACGCAACCGTAGTCAAGCTGTGTGCCTCAAGGGATACTGCTCAACCTTTCTGAATGTGCCTTCAGGCATCCCTCAAGGGTCCCACTTAGGACCTCTCCTCTTCACTATATACATTAACGATATTGGGTCCACTTTTAATAACTCCAGTCACTTATTGTACGCTGATGATACTAAACTTTTTAAAATAGTAACTACTGCTGAGGATTGCGTTGACCTCCAACGCGACCTCACAGCCCTGTCGTCATACTGCTCTCAAAATCAACTGTTTTTGAATGCCGGTAAATGTTATGTTATCACCTACACCCGTAAAACTAATCCAATTAAATTTGACTATAACATTGGTGATAATACACTTAACCGAGTATTTAATATTAGGGACCTCGGCATAACCATGGACGACAAGGTATCCTTCAATACACATATCGATATGATAGTTCAAAGATCGTTTAGAAATCTAGGCCTTATAAATAGAATCAGTAAACCCTTTAAAACGACACGTACCCTTAAAATTTTATACTTTTCTTTTGTCAGATCCGTTCTGGAATTTGGCAGTGCTATCTGGAGTCCTTATTTTCAGTGTCACATTGCCAGAATTGAAAAAGTACAAAAAAAGTTCATAAAAATACTCAACTATCGTAATAATCGTCCTAACTCGAATTACCAGCACTCCCTGCAACACTGTTCACTATTGTCTCTCGAAAACAGGCGTAAAGTCGCGGATATGGCAAGCTTGTTTAAGATTATCAATTACAAAATTAATTCTCCTACATTGCTATCCAAAGTAAGCCTATCATGTATTCGTCGTCTCCCCATTCGCCCCTCACGCAAAGTTAATCTTTTTTCACCTAGCCACCGAAAAAAACAATACACTCGAAACTGTTTCTTCTCCCGCGCTCTTGATATGTATAATAAACAATTCTCGCATATTGATCCTTTTAGTAACTTAACTGTGACATCATTTAGAAATAAGATAACCCAATGCTTGTTGTAGGCGGCCTGTGATCGACAAATCTTAGTCTTAAGGATTTACAGGTTTAGTCCTTTTTTTTTTTTGTATAAAATACTCATTTAATATAAATAAAAAACTAACAAATAAATGTAGTACTTTTTAAAAAAACTTTACCATAGTGATAGGTGAATGATAATGAGATAATATCATATTATCACATTACCATTTAAGTAGTATTTATCACACAAGAGGATTGGGAATGTCGATTATTGGTTTCGCTTTCGCTTTCAAATTTGTAAACACTAACTAACTTTTTCCATGTGACTTGCGATTGCGAACTGCCGAGACATACTTACATTTTTCCTCAAAATTTACATTGATCACTATCCAGTGACTCCGTCGGCAGTACGTACCTTAGTCGTTGGTCGTTAGTTAGGTGTTAATTAAGGTCTTTTAATAAAATAAAAATAAAGTAAATAATCATAAGGCCCTCTTGTATCATACAATAGCTCTTATTGTTAGTGTAAGCTCAAATTTTTGTTTAACAATATAACTTTATTGTAAGTATTTTGGGCACTGTTTGTCTTTTTTTTATACTAGTTCCAGTGCAATTTGTACATCTCATAATGTAATGACTGTTTGATGCCATAATAAAATAAATAAAAATAAAAATATATATAAATATATATCAACGGAAAAATTGACCTAGTCCCAAACTAAGGTCTAGGCTTGTACTATAGGTAGAACTAGACAACGATAAGCTTACTTATATAGAGAAATTCATACTTAATTAAACAGAAAACATCCAAGACAGGAACAGATACCTAGTCGCGCTTATAACGCCTTAATCCAGATTTGAACCTGGGACCAGTCACTTCGTCGGCAGGGTAACTACTAAATATGCAAACGTGTCGTCAGCATATTGATGCAGTTAATTTAAAACTAAATACGGTAGTGTCTTTAATGATTTCCGACCCTTACTACATAGTTAAGTGAAGTTTCGTTACGAAAGCGGTGTCAACGATAGCCCTAAGTGCCATTATGGCAAATTTTGATGAGCGCTATTGGAAGGGCGCTGAGTCGGCGCTCTAAGTCAACGTCCGAGCCAGGCGAGCGCGCTAATGCCGACCAATTATCCTTAGAATCACAGTATATTGCTGAAAAACAGTAAAATACCTAATATAATTAAGTGTGCTTGCCGCCTTAGAATAGTACCACTCTATGTCCTCCCGTGGAAGTCGTAGGAGGCGACTAAGGGAATAAAGGCTTGTAGTATTCTTAGGCGATGGGCATGCAACCTGACTTTAATATACACAGCGGTCCTAGGGGAAGACCAGCGCTGCTGGCTTAACAGCCGGCACAAGCTGAGATGAGACCGTTTCACAACAACTGTCCAACTTTGTAACGCTGTTGTTTTTGTATTTTTACTTTAATTGTGTTGTGTGTTGTTGTGAATAAATTTTGAAGAATTTTGTTTTGTTATTTTTTTGACACTTGGGCAACATTTTAGCCTGTTTGTGCAAAATGTGGTTACAGAATTAACAACAAGTTTTTAGAGTTGGTAATTCTGTATTTCTGCCTATCCCACTTTGGGAATAAAGGCGTGAAGGTATGTATGTATTAAATCTAACAATCATAAAGGGATATAATTAAGTTATACTGAGTAAACGACTAGCTGTTATCGCGAACGTTTGTAATTGTAGAAATAAAATACTACGAGTATGTATAGAATTGACTAAGATGTCGTGCGTTTCCCGATAATAACTACTTACAGAAGATCAAACGAAACCGTTGCGCTTGTTCAACACATTTATGTACTCTGGCGTTCGAACGTGTATTCTATATTCTATTAGATTCAAGACGATCACTTCGAACGCACTCTATTCTAATATACACTTCAAAAATGTCCAACTATAAAAATCACGGATCAAAATATCCCTACAATTTATATAGGCATATTTTAGAACCTTAAACATTTTTCATATGTAGTATTTGTTCTGACGTTTAACCCCCATCCAAAATTATCATTAGTTCTAACAGATCTTCAGCTGAGTTCTGCTGTTTCCTACTGTTTTGACATTGTTTGGTGTTATAACTATTCGATGACAATCAACCCTTACGCATTTGGTGAATTTTGTGTAGGCAGGGCTAATGATAAGCTATCAATTAGGATTGGCTAGCTCTCCGGGTTTCGGGTTGGATTTTTTTTTCAAGCGGTTAAATTGGGTCCAGCCGGGCAGTTATTTGGAGCAGAAATACAACGTTGGGGTCTCATTGCGGCCGCTGTTGGATTTAATTACTATATCTCACGTGTATGTGGTAGTTTGGCGAGCCGTTTCGGTTGCTAGGAACTTTGAAACTTTACTTTGTATTTGACAACTGTAACGTTATATTAAGTTACAATCTGAATTTGGTGGAAGGTTCTACTTTTTTATCCAAATGCATAAATTAGAGGACTTTTTTCATGTCATTAAAATTTTGACTTCTATTAATATGAATAGAATCAGGTTAGGTTACTTCATAATTAATTATTTTAACTTTATTTAATTTTACAAGCTTTTATTTAAATTGCAATGGGTGGGTCAAATCTTGCAAGATAAATTTGACCCACTTCCTGTTAACGGAACGTTAACGTGGAACGCTGAAATTTGAACCACATAATTATGTAAGCCCGATGACAATACAATATTATGGGATCTAAGGCAGACAGGATCTTCACTATTCTTAACGTAGACCACCGTGTTAAGAGTCAATACTTTGGTCTTGATAAGCAGATAAAGATTTTGCAAAAAAGTACAATCGGCAACAAAAGCATTCATTCATTCATTCATGTGCCATAAATGAAATTGTTGACAGAAACTTATTACTCATAGCAGGTTATTTAGTAGATACTGAGATCCAGAGGCAAATGTTTATTACTGAAACGGTAGGTCATTAAGCTGACGGGTAGTAGTAGGCTTTTAACTGGGTCTCTATTCTCCATGGTAAAACCATATTGCTTTTGATATGTCATCGTATTGTTTTTAACTCGGCCGCCATTACTGTTAAGTAAATAAGATAACATCGCAAAAGCAATATGGTTTTATCGAGTAGGATACCCCGTGCTGTGCAGTCGAGTTCATAAATAATTGTACACTTTAGCACCTTGTCACTTTAATGGCTCTGAAAATTCATATATGACAATTTAAGCATGACATTAAATAGACAAGGTACTAAAGTGTACATGTATTTATGAACTCGACTGTACTGCTGTGTTAGCGAAATATATTGCGCCTAATATCATTTCCCAACTAACTTGTTGTAGTACTTTTGTTAAGTAAACAAATCTTTAACACATTTTTATTTTGCAACTTTTAATTTGGTAAAGTTATGATTTACCAAAATATTACAAAATTCTGCAAAATTTTACTAAAATAACTAACAATGCCTAAAAATTATTTTCCGAAATTAATACTTTTCATACTTGTTTATCTCATACTTTACAAATCCAATGTTAGGTTAGAACCAAGACCACAACAAAAACAAGTTGTTAGGTTATTTTATACTTTACAGTCATTTCTAGGCGCGTAGCGTCTCATCCATACGGAATAGGAGCCAAGCGAAACCGAGCTCCGTCGACCTTGTCTTAAATTAAAGGTATATTAATCGTTCTTAAAGTTGTATCTTATATCCAAATTTAAAAATAAAATTAGGACAGAAACTATACGCCATACTTTGTTTTGGTAAAACTATGATATGCCAAGCGATACATTCTACAAGATAAACGTCATATTTTTGAAAAATTACCACGCAAATATCTGATAAACAACAGTTTGCCAAAAAATTCAGTTCCGAAAGCTAAAAGTGCAAAATTGGTTTTGCTTATTATTCATTAGCCAAGATGGAAATGTGGTACGAGTATAAATAGATTGGGAAGTGATAGGTACTTTGCGATACAATTTCGCCTATTCATTAGTAAACCAGCCGCTGTATTGTGTCCTATTCTCGTAGGCTCATAGCCGAGTCTAGACAATCGGCGCAAATTACTTCGGAGGGTTAGCCAGGTCATCGTCGCAGACAAAGGAACATAATTAAACCTCTGTAAGTCATACCTAGGAAAATAATCTGACTTCAGGCCGGCAGTAAATCACCGTGCTCGGCTGAATTTATTATCCCTTCGACTCACCCTTTTCCTGTCTACGATGAGTAGCACCTTCTAGAAAAGTTCCCTTAGGCAAATGGTTTATGGTAGACAGATGAGTTGTTTATCTTTGGCATGTTTGAGGTTAATTTAAAGATCAGTTGTCACAAGTTAAAATAAGATTTAGAGGTACTTTGGTCGTTAAAATCGATTAGTATAAAGATTTATCACTAACTAATGAACAGTGGTGTCCTTTTTGGCTCTATTCAAACGTTTATTTATGGGATAGAAAAAGCCTATCTAAGTAAAAGTATGAATGAAAACTCTGTGTATTGTCGGTGACTGAATGTAGTTTGAAATGTCTAAGCCAAATGCTTAATTACTTAATAAATGTATTCATTGGTTTCACCACAACAACATATTCACGTTTGTATACATTCCCAATTCGTACCTTTATTGAAATATTACACGGTATAAGTGATTCACATTAAAACTTCCAGGTGCCGAATTATGAATAAAAAACGCGCCGAACATCTTTGCACGTGAAACTCAAGTACTTAACTCAGTTAAAAGTCGCAGAATTCATCGTTTTCTTTTCCGTAATAAAATTGTAAACGAGCTCGAGGCGCCCGTGTGAAAAATGCAATTGGACCGTTCTCCAAATTTACCCGTTGTCCTCGTTAATGTTGAACAAAAAATACACACCGTCGTCCATTACAATGCACCAACAATGGGTCCTCCAATAAATTAGATCCGCCATTTCTTAAATAAAATAGCTGGTGAATAAAGAGGGCGAATTTAAATAGGGAAGCGTCAACGAGTGCTCGTCAGGCGTCACGTTCAAGATGGCGCCGGGCGACGCGCCCTCTCGCCTACGTGACAGGGCACGCTCCAAATCAAAATACTCTTTGTGCTGGACCCGACACTTATTCAGGTATTTGTTACTTTGGCAGTGGGGTCATCGAAGAGTCTTGTGAATGCCAGCGGGCTAGTGGCTTGGCAACTCGCAAAAAACCGTGCTCTCAAGTATCAGGAGCGACGTGGGTGTTTAATATCATGAGGCGTCATGTAAAATGATAGCATGACTTTAATTTAACAACATAGGCGACCACTTTTTCGGCATACATCTTGTTTTTGTTGGGGTAAAACCACCTAATTAAAACAGGATATATCTGAAAACCAGCTAACTAAGTTGGTAGCGTAATATGACCTCTTTGACTCTTTGTTTTCTCGTTTTGATCTCAATTATATTTTGATTGCGCAATTAATAGTAAAAGTTTCAGAGTGAAGTACAGCGTAGTGGTAGGGATTCCACCTATCACATTTCGGGTAAAAAATGTTAACTTTTTTAACCGATTTCAAAAAAGGAGGAGTTTCTCAATTTGACTGTCGCATACACACTGTATTCAAAGGAACTACTCATGAGGTAGCCGTTTACATAAACATTTCGAGTGGCATGTCATGTAATGTATATAACTTATGGCCTCGTGCAATATTAACACTAATTTTATCGTTAGGGTATCGAATTAGAAATCGTATCCAATTTCGCAGTCGGCTACGTTTGCTAGTTAGAAAATTATGGCGCGTTACGTAACCCCAGCTAAATATATAAGCGAGTACAATACCGGTACATTAATGAGGATTGTGAACAATATCCCAGGGCCTTTGCGAGATTCTCCACTGTATCTTAACTCATTATGTTGGACATTAATTGTCGGGGCAAACAGTTGGGAATTAATGTAAACAAATACGTACAGAATTACAACAGGGCTGGTAATGTAATAAGTATCTCATTTGAATTGAGTGGATATATTGCGTTTCAACTTCAAATTTAGTGCCTTAATTTAACACAATACTGTTGTGTTATATCAAAGAGCACGTTAGTGGTGATTATCATTGTTCCGCTTGATTACCTGTTGTTAATACTTGACTGTAACAGAAACAAAGGCTGGCATTAAACGTGTGCCTTCAATTATGTTATGAATAATAGGCCTTTAACAATGAGGAACCTCCATTATTTACGAGAGAATTTTAGGCATCAACAGTTAGATATGAATCGGTGAGATGTATTATGTTTCACGGCGATGCGTAACCCTATGTTCAACAATAGCAATACAATAGAAATAATAACGACAGGTACTTGTCTTGGAAGAACAATTTCAGCTCATTTTTTCCACGTTTTTTGACACAGAATGTCTTTTGGTGTGTTTTTTTTTAAATCGCATAATCCATGCCCATTTCCATCTAAAACCTATTTAACACACATTATACATTTGTCATACTACTGACTGATGTATCAACTAGTAGTAGTCAGTGTAAGAGCAAGTCCCAAATACTGTAACTACTGACACAAATGCTTGGCGTCTTCGCAGCCTTACTATAACCAGTATTGTAAATCAACAAACTCCCAATCACTTCTTGAACAAGACTATAAAAGCTGATATCTTTTTAAGTAAATTTAAAATTATATACAAACCTTCAATAAGCCTTCATTCCCAGAGTGGGGTAGGCAGAGGTATATAATTATGTGGATAACTCAAAAAAAATGTTGATAATTCTGTAACCATATTTTGCACAATTAGGCTAAATGTTTACCAGTTACAATTACTCGCCTCATAAAGCTACAAGATAATCTTAAGTCGGAAAGCGTGACATTTAATAGACAGTGAGTTAAACCACCACGTATCACTTTCGTGAAATACAGGGCGTAAGTTATTATGATATTCTCAGTTTAGAATACATAGCGGGTGTTCCATTTGGTATTCCGCGCTGGGTTGTAATAAATAGGATTTGTTACAGCCCGCATAACCGCGGTCTTCATATCGTTTTGCTAACTGGGGATAAGGTTGGAGGTAGAACTGGTAGATAGTGATATTAATTGCTCAACGTTTATAATTTAAAGTTACATATTTTATTACGCGTAATTCGATCTCGAAGAAACCGTATTAAAACAAGGATAGTCCTGAGGAAGGCCGATGTCCAGCGTTGAAAGTTTTTCGCTAAAACTATGATTAGTATGCAGTAATAATGGGTTAAATGGGTTTTCACCAAAGTTAAACAGACGTTTATTTTAAAGTTTTAAACGATCGTTTTACGGTGAGTACATTTAGCAACTATATTAAAAAAATACTCAAGCTTAATTTAACTAAGTAGTTAATTAAGTTTATTCCATTTTAAAAACACTTCATCTTCCTAACATACTAACAAAGTACGAAAATCCACACAACAAATGATTTACAACAAAAACCGACAAATCGAAACTCGAATCTCCAGTTGCGATCGTCATTTATCCGTACATGAATAGTAACATCCAGCACTTAATTCGTATCTTTGGATGACCCATATCTTTTACTCGTCATATATCTCACACCCGTGACTGAATCGAATAGCTATAACTTCGAGCTCAAAGTAGGGCCCATGCTTAAACACCCGAATGTGAACGCAAGTCTTGAGCGGTGTGGGTAATCTCGTATCATCTATCTTACTAACATTATAATGCCTACGCCTAGTATGCCTACGTCAATTATAAATTGATTAATTATACATGAACACACTTAGCTCCGCTGACGAAGTTTCAACAGACGGTATATCAAATGTGGATACCGAGCTTGATTATAACTCCCACTCAACTTATCGAGTGTGAAGGTAGATTGAATCCGTTTGCTGAGTTACTCGTTTCTTATTAATTGCTAAAACGGTCATGCTGAATAGTGACAATCACTGATAAATTTATTCATAAAATAATTTGTTAGCTTGTATTTAAAGTATATATTATTATAAACACTAGCCTAAGGGAATAATGTTTTGTAGTAGGTACTGTTAGGCGGTAGGCTTGAAACCTGTCACTAATACACACTGGTAAACATCTTAGCCTATTTGTGCATAACGTGGTTACAGAGTTATCGACAAGCTTTTAGACTTGTAGGTAATCCTGTAGCTCTGCCTTCCCTGCTCTGGGAGCGAAGGCGAGAGTTTATGTATGTATGTATGTACTATATAGCCTTTCACACGACTTCCTACACTAGAACTTGTTCGGTTTACCTCAAAAACTGGGTCTTAAACTACCCCATGTACTACTAATCCAAAATATGAACTGTTTGTCTTTTGAGCTTCATCTCAAAACTTTCAGGCGTTTAAAACAAACATACGTTCTAGCTATCTCAACAACTAAACATCTTATTAAAACTTCATTTATAATATTAATTGTTGGAACAGATCCTTAATTGGATAAGTTTGCCTTTGCTATATTTTTGTATATTTTATAAACGTTATATATTTTGTTTGTACACTAGTATTTACATACACAGACATTGCTCGAAGTCGAATAAAGCCAAACAATGATTCGCAGAAATTAGCGAAATAATTATGGTTGGTGGTTTTCATTGAAACCGTGTTTTTCAATACCTTTGTATGTTTATGAGCATTGTTAAAAGGATTTCCATTTTTGTGCCTTCTCATCTTAATTACGTGGTTAAAACAGGTACGAGTATATCTATATAAACATTTGTAATGTCATTTTGATCTTACATTGGATTTGACCCCCAGGGAGAAACGAGATAACAGTCTATATAAAAAATAATATCAGCTTGTTATCCCACCATATTAATAAAACACTATCTAGAGACAAGTCTGGGGCAAGCGGTCTTTTAAAAGACTATCAAATTTAATGCAGCATGGGCACGAAGCATCTCGCAAATATCAGATTCCGGTAGTAAACTACTTCCAGTTTTATCTCGGCTCAGTCCAGCCTTAGTTCATCTCTATTTTCTCTCCGGTTAACAAGCTAATAAAACGTATACTTTACATACTGTAACATCGGTAAAACTTGCCGTTCAAAGCCATCTTTCAACTATTCAAAAAAGGAAGACCATTTAAATATACCGTCGTCTGAATATATCTTCGTCATCGTACGGCTAAGAGGAAATAAAGAGTCAATCCCGAATGATATTCCCAGGGAGAAACGAGATGAAAGTAATGAAGCTGCCATCTCTATAAGATTCAATAAGCATTAGTCAGATATATGTTACGGTTGTTTACTCTTTATAGGGTTGTGTTTATGGTATTGCCTGTGAGGAAGCACAAGTTGGCGATCCGACTGGTTTATTGATTCATTCGGAAGTTGCTAACTTAACAAGTAAAGCTAGCTGGTTTATTGGAATATACTTCAGCAAACAGATTATAACATCGACTATATCAACTCTAGGCATTTAAACCTTTACCTAGGAATTTAACTAGAGTTTGAAACGGTTAAGTAAGGACAGATTCAACGTTTTGGATTTGATTTAGATAATTTTAAACACCCCTTTGGCTCTTGGAATTATCGATGACTAAGATCCTGTATGTAACCTATGTTCCTTTTTAAAACGTTATTTATACGCTACACTGCTTTTGTTTGGATAAGTAATACGGGCTGTTCATACCTGAATGTAAATGTTTTAACACAGACATATATTTTAAAGCTCGAATCTTAACAGATAGTTTTAATTCATGCTGTATATGTTGTCTCATCCGTACAAGTAAGAACCTGTTAGATACCTGCGTCTAAAATGAAGATCTAGATAAAAGTCCTGGAACAACACTAAAAATAAAGTACCTTGTTCACGTACTAGATAATGGCGTAATTTGTTCAAGGAGTAAGCAAGGATTCATGGGCTGGCCTTCATGCCCGGTCCCTAATCAATTTCAATAAGGCAAGGGTCAAACGGATAGACAGTTCGTGTTGGGTACATTAGTAATTTGTCCGGAGAATGACATTCACGTGGCGGTAACACGTGGGACCATTACAGTAATGAAAAAAGACAAGGTCACTTAAATATAAGCTTACTAACTTGTTGAAATTGTGTACAGTTTCGAGCTTCTTAATAGCGATCTGCTACTTATCCCTATTACACTATTACACTACAGACTACACACACACACACATACAAACACATACACTATTATTACACTATGAATACTATGATTCTACTTTTCTTGTTTTCCTCAATCACCCAAAGGTTAGCTGGAAGAGATATCTTAAAAGGAAAAGTACGCCTTTGTACATTCCCATTCTGTAAATAGTGTATTTAATTTTTTGTGGTTTGTACAATAAAGTGTTTACGTAGATACATACACTTGTATTCGGAACTGACGGTATATTTGTCACTCATAAGTATTTCATAGACAAATTAAGTTTGTCGATAATTATTCAGAACCAGCGAAGTGCGAGGAAAACACAACGGGTTCCGTACCACCTTACAATAAAGATCGAGCATAAGAAACCTTTTTCTAAATTTTCTTGTTTAATTTTTAGTATTTGTTGTTAATAGCGGCTATTGTAATACACACTCTGTGAAAACTTCAAGTTTCTAGCTATTATAGTTCATGAGGGACAGGGTTGTAGCCCGCTGGCGGACGGACAGACAAACACACGGACAGCCTAGGCTAAGTAACTCTAAAAAACGGGTAGTACTGTACATTGGTTATTAATAATTGGCGAAACGGTTTTGGCTGCAACTTGGCACAGAGATAATCATTAATTGTTTCAAAAATAACAGAGAAAATGCTGTCGAGGAACATTGTTTCTTATTGTAAGGAAGTAGCTTTTAATTCTACACGGAGGGATATGCGGGTATACGGATTATATTTATATAAGAATCCTATTGAAATATTACGTTTGGCGGTAATTTCAACCGACATTCAAACCGTTCGTTTTAATTAAGAAAACAGTGATAAAATAAAGGTTTCAGCCAGACCATTCAATAAAATTATTTGACTTCTGGTTACTCCACAAAAACAACGCAAAAGAGGGTTAACATAGTCTATATTCAACCGAAAAATAAACAGTTTCAAAAACACATGCACAAACACATTGATCGACTTTAAAACCCGCAAACTTTTGCCTACTAACTCAGAAACATGACTCGGTGTTCAGACGTTTAAATCTAAAACGTGAGAAAACTCTAACAAATATCACGGCGCGCTTCGAATAGCAAACCTAGAAATGTTACTAACGTTAAATCCTGTAAGTGTAATGTAACCACGTAAGGTTGCGATTTTATTAAAGTCAATACAACAGTGAGAGGTCGTAGGAACTGTAGGATCCGTCCGATTCGGTACCAGTTGCGTTAATGACCATCGGTGAAATGACTAGCAAGGAGCCATTTCATCTTACTCCTCAGGGTTGGGATACGCATCAAAGTCTTGAGGATGCTTGCTAATGTCTATTCTCAGATCTCGCTTAATACCACCAGTGCTGATATTCTACTGGTTAAAACCATATGGGTTTTGACGTGTTATTGTATCGTTTTCGACTGAGCCGCCATTACTGTCAAGCAAATAAGAGCTATCGTAACGCACGTAACGAACGACAATACGATTACATGTCAAATGCAATAAGGTTTTGACGTGTAGAATTTCAGCCGAGGTGGCCTGTTTGCTCGTTCGCCTTCATCATGCCGTGAAAAAAAAACAGGTGAAGTTCGAGTTGGAATCGCGCACCGAGGGTTCGGTATTAGCCTTAAATCAGAGTTTTCCGATTTTTGGTCCATAAACTTCGGAAATAAGGTGGGGGGAGGGGGACCGATAATTTTTTGTAAATGTTTGGCTATAAATCAAAAAGTACGTAACGTAAAATAGTAAAAAAATGAAATTTGTAGACTGAGCCCTTATGCTATAATCAAATCACTAAAATTAGCTAGACTATTCAAATATATGACTAGTTTCTGAGAAAAACTTCTGTGACAGACAGTCAGACGGACACCGAAGTCTCACCATAAGGGTTCCTTTCTTACCATTTTGGTATGGAACTCTAAAAACACATTACACACTTGTAATCTATTGGTGCGTTATTTATTACATTACACACCCGATTGCATTTGCTAGGTTCTAAAAGCTAACCCATTTCACTCACCGTTCTAAGCCTGGGTTACCTCTCCTCCAGAGATAAACACCCACACTGTAAACCCTCGATACCTTATCCAGGCTGTCAGTGCGATCGGGTTAATGCGGGATCGATACAACCCGCATTCATTATCATTAATGATAATCCCAGTTTGGGAGCGTCGTGGCGCCTGCGAATGAATGGAGTTATTTACCTGCAGGATATAGGTAAATGGGACACTAATGTCTCATTACTATACCTAAGTTTAGGATGAATAGGCGCAGATGAAGAGATAGATGCAGCGGTTACTTCTGTTGGAGACAAACATTTCTGGGATCCTATTCTAGGGATAAAAACGATATAGTTTTTACCTGTGCCTCTATTCAACACGGTAAACACCATATCGTGTTTGAGCTGTTATCGTATTGTTACCGTTTTGATAGCTCTTATTTGATAGTAATGGCGGCTGACATTTCTCTGCATTCTCTATCGCTTGTACAACGGGGAGTGCTCCGAGGAGCTGTTCGGATTACTTCCCGCCGCATCCTTCCGCCTTCGTCCTACGCGACAGAAATTCCACCACCATCATTTAGATGGTTGGCAGTCCACAACTGTGCGTTTCAATCGGAATTTCCTGCCTCGCACAACTAAACTGTGGAATGGTCTGTCGCCTGCGGTATTTCCGGACCGTTTCGACCTTCAAACCTTCAAGAAAAGAGCGTACTCTCATTTGAAAGGCCGGCAACGCACCTGTGACTCCTCTGGTGCTGCAGGTGTCTATGGGTGACGGTAATCGCTTTCCATCAGGCGATCCGTCTGCTCGTTTGCCTTCTATACCATAAAAAAAAAAAAAAGTACAATATCATAACAGATCAAATAGGATTTGAATTTTACCGCCTAGACACGCACTGATTTTGAATCGTTTTTAACTCGGCCACCATTACTGTCAAGTTAATAAGAGCTATCAAAACGTTGACGATACGATAACTGGTCGAAGACGATATCGTTTTTACCGCCCAGACTACCAGCCCAGTGCTTGTTTACGGAGACGCGGGGCGTCGGGCAGCGCGGTCTCACTAAATTCAAACATGGCGTTGTATAAAAGCGTTAACGGCGAAGCGGTTTTACATGCGTTTGCTTCAAATACAGCGTTATTTGCGGCGGAGCCCGCGGATGGCATCGCCGCGTTGCACGCAGCGTCGCACGCTTCAATAACGGCGGAACCTCCTAACAGTCTTGTGCTCCGCCGCGTGCTCTGCTACACGCTGAGAGTCCGCCGCGGATGCAGCGGCCGGCACCGCTACTCTCTACGCCCCGCACCACGCGCCGCATCACGCCGCGCTTCTTCATAAACAATACCGTACATTGCCATATGTTTGCGCGTGTGATTTACGCGGTCCGCTGCACGCGCCGCGTCTCTGTAAACGGAAAAAACGCCCGACGCGCCGCGCTACGCCAAGCCGCACGCCACGCGCGACGGTCCGCGTCTCCGTAAACAAGCCCTAACGTGTGCAAGTTATGGTTAGGGTGTAGGTACTTCAGCTAGTCAAATTGTAGCTGGTTAAAATGTTTCTAATACAATTGTTTTAAAGTTGTATAAAAGCATTGTAAGTAAATCGATAGTGGTATATGGAATGGTGGATGTGCGGTTGTTAGACGACTTTTTACATTTGTAAAAGACTAAGTAGATATATATTTGGATAGTTTTCTGAATAATTCCCAAGCATTATTTTTTATGTAAACTAGGTAATGTTGCTCAGTAAAATGTTAAACACTGTAAGATAGTTCAAGACACTATTATACAAGTACGATTTATAATTACAAGATACAAACATACTTAACATTTTTATTGACAGACGAGGTATACGCAAAGAAACAATATTCGAACACATTATTTTTCAGATTCAAGATGTTTCAGGGGTAAATTTTTAGTAAGTACATACACGTAACCGTCAAAGACCATATTTTTTTTATAGTAGACGCTTGGTAAACGGACGTCCTACTCTAATGTTGTCTTTACTCAACGAATGTAAAAATTTACGGTATTTACTTGAGCAGATTATTCATGTATATCTAAGTGCGCGATACATAGAAATCGCCTCGCAGTGTAAAAAGAGAACCAGATGGGATATGAAAATCCCAACTTCAAATCCGCGTCACGTATTTCCACCCCAGGCGGTACCCAACTAGGTACTGTTTTTGTTCACGAGCATGTTCCGTTACCTGTTCCGAATGTCAACATTCGTGATTTCTCGGTGTAAAGGCCACAGGTGTGGAAAAACGAGCCACTTTTTTATACGATTTCCGCTTTCTTATAAACGATTTTTTGCGAGGCCATAACGCCTTTGTAAGAGCGGTAAGGGTACATTGCGAATCCTTTATGACCGTTGTGTTTAGATGTGCTCATAAATATCATTTACGACGCTGATTTCCTTTTCTAATTTTGTAAATAGGTCATTTTTAAAGCAATGAAATAAACTGATGATGACAAATTATTTATGCCAAAAAAATACGCTGGTTTACCTTCTATTTTCCTTTAGTCTGTAGCCCCTGTTTCTTAATATAATCCAGATCAAAACACGTTATACTTAATATCATAAGGCCAAGGTTATCATTGGGAAAGAAAAGATGTAAACTACACGTACCTACACATAATCTTCCAACCTTGGGTTAGTTTGTAAAAATAGTCAGCGTCAATTCCCTCTTATACCACCCCAGGGTGGCTTATAGTGTTGGTTCGTTAATGATCAATGAACAGTAAAGAATTAGAGCCCGCTTGGGATCGGATACAGAACAAAAGGAAGATTCTGAGGGTTCATCTCGCCTTTTAGTGGCCAGATAATGGCAAGTGTAAGAAACCCTAAGAGCGAATAGATTCAGCTGTTTCTAAAATTGAAATAGACTTTTGTTCCTATTTATACTTTTATTTTTAAGTCGGGTTAGGTGTAAAAACAGCCGCGAGTAAGCAAATGCAATGAGTATTAATTTCAAGTATTTACTTCGGTTTAACGAACTTACGCAGGTACTAGCGTAGATGACCAAACAAAAGATAAATAACAAATGGTAAAATAAACCTAACTTACGGTTAATAATAGGCACTTAGTTGATTTGGTTTTCGAGTACCTAATATGTAAAACTAGTTCGTTTTTAAATACATTTAAGAAATGAATTTCTAAAATAAACTGACATATAGACAAACGCCCCTGTCTGTCGCCTCTGACTTTACGAAACGCCGCCGTCGCGTCAGAGGGAAAATAGCCTTCAGTCTCGGTCACATAGGTACGGCGCAACGAATGAATGAACGAATCCTATTACGGTAGTTATACGCACGGTGAATGAGAATGGAATCGATCCGGAAACCGGGGATAACCTTTATTGACAGATCAATCAAACGGCTCATGAACTGGAGCCGGCATTCTCAATCATGATGCAGTGTAGTTGTTTTGTGTGCAATATTTTGAATAAAAAAAACCGGGCAAGAGGATGTCGGACCATGCTCAGTGTAGGGTTCCAATCCGAAGCCGTTACTATAATCAAATTAGACCTCGCAACAATCTTAACTTTGCCGTTGGAACACTGTTATCCCCATACATCGACATAGGTCACGGTAAGTTTACCAACACCGCTAATAAGTAGGTTTAAACATTTAAACAGTTTGTAACTCAAGAACCAATGAAGTCTACTTATTGTTAGTCGTGATAGTAGTAATGATTGTATGTGATTTCATTTAAGATATTTTTTAGTTTTTTAATATATTCATGCCAAATTACAGCTTTCTATTTCTAAGAGTGTCTGAGCTAGACTGCGGACGGACGGACGGAAGGATATGGCAAAACTATAAGGGTTAATAGTTTGACTACGGAACCCTAAAAAATATAACATTAGCATAATACTATGTCGAGTAAATAATTTTGCGAAGTAATATAACTAAGAACTAACTGCACTAGCACGAATACGTAAAGGTAGATTTTTCTGTGACAGAAAACCGTAAGCCTTGTGCGAGTTCTCTCTTATTAAGTTTGCAAAAACATGCATATCCAACATAACAGAAAGAAACCCAGTACATTCTGGACTCTATACTTAATGTCTTTATTTGAGTTTCGTTTGTCGATATTTACAAAACAAAATAGACACGTCAACGTACGCATCTCATTTTTCAAAATAAACAAATAGCGCCGGTGTATTGACGGAAGGTTCGATATCCGATACTTTCAATATTGATAAAATGACAACGGGTGAGAAACACAAATCCAGTAGATATCAAGTTATACTGCACGTGCCGATGAACCGCAAATAGTTTATTTTTAGCGAGCTGGTTACACGATCGATGACAACCAGTCGACTGAGTCTGTAGGTCTAGCAGAAAAACGGGGAGCGAATTAGATTGTCGCTCTGAGGATCCTGCATACTTGCACAGCTATATTTCCATTACACGATGTGTTTTTTTGGGATCTATTGACAATGTTTTATATGATCATCCCAATATATATATTGGGATTATATTTCAAAATATCTAGGTAATTTAAAATTGTATTTCGACAACACTAATAACGACTTTATACTTTAAAATGCACGTATTTTTTTTGCTTTTTTTAATTCATGTCTAGGTATATCTAACTAACTTAATAGCTGACTAAAGTAATTGGGCATACTTTTATGCTAACATAAGTTTATTTTATTCCACCCTCAAACTGATTTACCAACTCGTAAGCGAGTGACACACGACTCCATTGACGTGAGAATAAGAGCTTCCGCATCTTCCCACGGAACACTGGAAACGGCACCCATTTCATTATGGCTACGTGCCATGATCGCACTGCAGTGGGATTATTCCCTAACGCCGTGAAACAAACATAGATTTTGACTGTGAACCTTTAAGGTGTAGAAGTAATTTTACGAAAACTGAGATTATAACCACAGCTTGATAAGAAAAACGAAAGTGTGTACTTAATCTTCTCTCACGTTAAGTTACTTATGAATTCTATCGACTGTAAACATCATTCTATATATTAAAAAATTAAAAGCAAAAACTGGCTGTCCTTTACCTAGCTATATCTACTACGTTATTGCGAAGACATCGTTTCATAGAGTCTATTATGTTTTATATCGTTTGCAACTGACTTAGTTCTTTAGGGGTCTAAATGGAAAGATGCCAATCCGACGTGTTTCATATTTTACTGCAATAGAGAATATCACCATTTCGAGACGACTGCTGGATTAATGGCAGACATATCTCACTTCAAGCGCACCCGTCGGCCACCGCAGCAAGATCAAATAGTGCAAAGAGTAAACGTAATGTAGGCGCGAGATTGGTAAATGAGCGCTCAGATTTGACAAATATACCGACTAATTTAGATATTGGAGTTATGACTTATTTCTGACTTACGATTTTAGTGTAAAGTATGTACTTATTTAATGTATAATAAATTATGGTCCATGTTCGGGTTAGTTCTTTTATCAACAACACGTTCACTCTTTTCATTTCATCATCATCATTCTTTGCCGTTATTTTGAATTGTTTAGAGCAATCGTGAGTTTATTAATTTAAAATCGCCACTATTAAATCATTGTGCAACCCATTTCCTCTATTCATATATACAGTAAGATCATTCGATCTTATTATTATCCTACCCGCGATTGAATTCATAGGTATATCAAGTGATACGAGTATGACATATTGGCTTGGATTCAACATTAACACAGGTGCCAAGAGCTCAACATTGGGTCAATTTTGCATAGAATCCACGCAGCCTGGTCCTGAACGCATTAACCACGAATATCGCTCACGTCACAGCGAAGTGCAAGCACTTAAGCCTTCTCGGTGCAGACGTGCAACAAATGACGTAACTGTCGTAGGTGCAATGTTTTCAGTGCACTCTGATAAACAGAATATTATGTTGCATCGACGGGTTTTCTATTGAATGGTTCTTGCAACAAAAAGTTGTTATTTCTTTAGAAAGAACTCTTAGCTCTAAACAGTTTCAGTGAAAGTAGTTTTGTCGTATGTTAGCATTTTGTTTATTTTGCCAAATGTTCTGTTTGAAGTTTTAAACTCCATGACTTTATCTCATTATGAGTACGTAATCTCGCCCCCAACAGTTCAACGTATTAAGTGATATAATATTTATACATAACGTATTATGGGCCTTATTGTACATTATCTCTACACGTATTGTTATCGTTTTATTTTTAACTCGGTCGTTACTGTAAAGTCAATAAGTGCTATAATAACGTTGACAATAGGTACGATAACATGTCAAAAGAAATGAGTTTAGCCCGTGTAGAATAGAGCCGCTGTTAGATAACCGTGAGGATACCTACTGGCGTGTATTTTTTTTAAACATTTCGTTTGATATTATTAAATGTTTAACAATGTATACCTACTTAAGGTTAGTTCTGCAGCGAAAGCTAGGTTGCATTTACAAAATTTGCAAATGTCAATTCTTTTCAGTTATTTTTCTCGTGTTTTCCGTTGAAGTTATTCTGTAACGTGGGAGAAAAGAAGTCCGCATTTTATATGTAAACAGAGCTTCGAATTACTAATGGATGGTAGAAAATTGTAAACTAATAAATTAGTTCAAATATAACTGTTAAAGACGACCCTGTTTAATCGTCTAAATCACAGATTACAAAGGGTGTATAAATACAGATAAGTTTACAAGACAAGTAAAAGCACAGATAAGAAACATTATTCACCGAACGTGACATCACTTAGGCCCCCCCTAAATGTTTCCAGTTCTATAAATGAAAAACGTCGCCGAAATGTCATAAAGGCTTCAAATCACAGCCGACCAAATGGATAGAGATTACGAATGAAGAATTGGGGTGGCGGCGGCCAGGAAAAACCGGGAAGATGTGACATCATCAATTTTGTGTCTCGGCTTGGAATGTGCCGCGTATCTTAATTGCATGTATAGTCGGCCAAGAAACTCCTTTACCACTGACTCTATTTGTTAAGGACGTTAAGGTTCAAAAGGGGACTACGTTGTAAAACTATCTGTCTTTATATAGTATAAAACAAAGTGGCTTTCTGCCGTCTGTCCCTCTGTATGTACACTTACATCTTTCAAACTACGCAACGGATTTTAATGCTGTCTTCATTAATATACAGTATGTGGCCCAAAACCGGGGATAATATTAAAAACAGGGGCTCTATAGATCACCGGTAATTACATTATAATGGTATTTTTTTTCTAACAAACTTAATCGCAAATTCAATGTAATGCAAACACCGCTAAATCTACCGCGTGTTGTCAATGGCACCCTGTACTCAGACATACCGCGTACCAAGTGACCAAGCGACGATATCGCGACGGGAAAATGCACGATTGCACCTACGATTTTTAACTTTGTAGGCCATTTTCTCCAAAATTATAGACTTTGTAATATTAGATTCTTGTGATAGTTAATTGAAATGTTCTAAAGAATCCCCATTTACTTTTTTCGCCCCGGTTTTGGGCCACACACTGTATACAGTGATTCAAGAGGAAGGTTTTAAATGTTAATGTACTTATTATAAATTCTGGTATATGTACGGCGTTGTACAGGTGTTACAGAAAACTCACATAAACCGAACCGAAGCGAGGGTTGAACTTAATAAGACTTGTCTTTGCTTTGTTATCCCAATAATGATCGTAATAAAAAAGCATAAAATAATTGAATGCGGAGTAGCTTCGAATTTATCAAACGGGCAAATGCAATATTAGTAATAATAAATCGGTTGAACACTTAAATAATTATGCAGGTACCTAAACTTTCAATATAAACTTAATGGGTATGCAACCTTTATGAAAACATTTTTTCATCACACTTGCTCGTAAATGGTGTTATTCCATGCCTGTATACAGAAGGACAATGGCCTAAATTGTTCCCGCGGGAATTATGGCGAGTTTGTCATCCCTAGGGAGTAATGACTTTCTTTTTAAAATTTGCAACTCTTTCGTACATCATTTCTGACTAAGGAGGTTTAATTTTCAGCCAAAAATTAAATCGGTTTCTAATTTCATCTTTAAAAATTAGCTATAGACTAACTTACATTACACAAAACCTATACGCTTCATTAAACTTCATTATTTTTATACCTATTTCAAGTTTATATTAACATTTATCATTAATTTTAGTAATTATACATTTTTATCAAATTGGCTAAATCTGGCTCGAATCCAGGTCGAAACTAAACGCAGTTATTATCTGTGGTAGAGGTCACAAAAAAAATATCGTTTCCATTTACGTTCCCGTTCTTCAAAAGTTATTTCTTTATATTTTGCAGAGTTAAAGTGTTTTCTCTTTGTTTTTTTTCCTCGCAAATGTGATGAAAACCATTGTGTGTATCACAAGCAGTAAGGGGATTACTAACTCGAGTCATTAAAAGCCCTCCGCCTTCGGCGTCGGGCTTCTAACACTCTCGTTAGTAATTCCCTTCATACTACCCTTGATGCACAATGTACTATTACATTATTTTTTTAATCTTTAGCTTTAACCGAAGATAATAATACCTTTAAGCGTTTAACACTTGGTTAAATCATTTGACGCAATTTTATCTGTGTAATTATTATTTCAAATTATACGGTCACATAAAGCAGATGGCGCTATAAAATTTGAGCCACTTTTATTCCTCCAAGTAAACTACTCGGAAGGCTGTTGTTTAAAGCCGTTTTAAGTGAATTTTCCCCGCAGTTGAGTTTAGAGTCACGTTCGGTTTAAGTTGCCAATTCCTAGAGACCACGTCCTTTGCGCTGCACACGCTCCATTTAGTTTAATTAATTTACTTATACTATACATATTACTAGCTAACCACTGCAACGAGTTGAACGAGAGATTCTCACTGGATTTCTATCATAAATAAATTCACTTTGCCAAAGTTTTCTAATTCTTTACTGCAAGTTTATAGAAAAAAAAATGCATCTGCCGTATGACCTTCTTCTTCTTTGTAGTTTAAGAAGTATCAAGTTCCAAGTTACAAGTTTAGTAGTTGGTTATAACTTAATAACTACCCGAGATATATTGCTGTAAGGATTTAAAAAATCCTATTCTTATTATCCTGCTCTTGGTGAAATTTACGAACGTTTTAAATTCATTTTGCATTTAAAGGTTTCAATTTAACACAAAAGCAACTTAAGGTAGCGAACCTCATCGAGTGCTTTGTCACTGTAACGTCATATTTGAACTGCTGCACTAATCTATCAAAGCCGTTAAAACAACAAGGTACAAAAGTGTACAACCACTTATAAGACCGACTATACCGAGACTAGATTTAATACCAGTTAAATAATAGGTATGTTGCATAAAATTGATTGTCATAATTTCGTTTCGCATAGCAACCTTTGGCAGAATCATCATTTCACAGATTTACTTTTCGCATAAACTTAGCATAATGGCAGAATAGTACATTGGCACAACGTTTATTAGAAAAATAGTCCTTCTAGTTGTACTAAAAACGATTCTGCGATAGCTGTTATGCGAAGTACATTTCGGATAATCGATATTATGCAAGATAAAGGGAACCCCCATTTAATACCACATACTGATCAAACCCAAGAATTTGTTTGACACATTCAATTCTCTAAATATATTCGGGCATACAGACCTCAAGTGGACTACACCTTGGAGATATGAGGAGCATCGGTTACATCCGCGTCCCCGACATTCGTTATTCCGGCACAATACGCGGCAGGACACGTGTGAGAAAGATCGGGGCATCACTCACGCCGGCTGCATTATTCAGGCGCCATTTTGGTGTCTGCTGCGGTGCTGTGCTGTAAATGTACGTCGAATTACAGCGACTGAACATACTATTAATAATTGTCGTTGTCACAGCAAAGCTAAATTGCCACAGAGTGTGTTTGTATTCGATTTTGTAACGGTGCACCATAAAGAGAAATACAAGTATTGCAACTGACACATTACACGAGCACTGATTGAGCAGCGATTGAGCAGCAGAGGGCATCAATTGAGATTTATCTCAAAAGCATACTTATATTTTTTCATTCTGTTTTGATTTTAATTTACTAAAAAAAAACAGTGTTTGCTACGCTTTTGACTAGTGGTAGGAATGATGCCATTTTATTTGTAACCTCATTTAAAAGATAAAGAGGCATTTATTCTCAACAATACACAGAGAAATTGTTGCGAAACGTTTCCAAATTAGCAGATTTAGTTTTTTTTATGTCCAGCACTAGTTGTGATTTAATGAGACCGTGTGGCGTTTAAGCTCTTTAGCCATTAGCAGTGTTTATTTATTTTCTCATTAAACAGTGAACAAAAAAAACAGAATTGTGTGCTTTTGAGATCAACATAAATATAATTTTTTAGAACACGTTTTACAAAAGTTCCTCTTGTGAATTTTTTTGGAATGTTGCATGGAATGAACACAAAGTATATCCCACGCCGAAGTAATTTAACTTTGATTAACTGGGAAATAATATCAAATTGAGGAGTGACAGTTTTTGGATTAGCACGTTGCATTGCATGCAACTCGTATGTAAATCCATTATAATTTAATTACAAAGTTGTTTACAACCGTAAATGACACGATTACGATCCTCAAACTAATATCTCAGGCTCAGAAGCTCAAAAGACTCGGCATAATAACGAAGTTAACTACGCACTTACACGTGATAATCACGTTAGCACGAGGGTGAATTGAGTAGATTTGGTTATTTCAAGATTACTGGAGTTGGAGCTCCACGGCGTGTCAATATGATAAAGATATAGTCTTACCTTTTTATATACATATCTACCTACTAGCAGTCCGCGCCCGGCGCTCCGCCCCGAGTGTAATTTTTTTTTCACAAATTTTATAAAATATACTTTACGTCCTATTGTGATACCAAATATATATAAAATAACTAATAAAAATCGCTCGAGCCTTTTCGGAGGACTTCGACAACCAATGCCGTGACACGAGATTTTAATACATATCTATGAGATAATGTACCTACACATGTATAAGAATTTTTGTTGCCAACTGTACTTTTTTGTATAGGTACGAGTACATTCATCCATAGAGTCTGGCCATCGCAACGTGATACTGAAAATGACCGCAAAAATTAAAATCGTAGCTATGGTATGCTTGTACCTATGGGCTAAAGTTTAACAAAGTTGATACTTTATTCATTAAGGATTAAGTTATACTTTAAGTTGATGACAAAAGCATTACAATTGCTTAATTGTAGCTCATTCAGGCATAATATAGCTACATTCTTAAATTTAACTGTAATTTTCAGTATCAAGTTTCGATGGCCAGACTCTATGGAATGTATATAAAAAAGTACAGTTGTCAACAAAACAACTTATACATAAGTAGGTAAATAGGTACATATTTTATATGCTCATCGAGAACAAAGTAGCCTACGTAAAGTACATCGGAAATTGTTTACACCATTCTATCCCATCATAAGATCAGGGGGGTTACCATGACATACTAAAGGGGTTCACTTTAGGTTGAGAGAAAGGGACAGAGCTGTATAACTGCTATAGCTCTGTCTCTTTCTCTGAACCTAAACTGGACTGCTTTAGTATGTATATGTACGTAAGTATATAAACTCTTTGTTGAGCAAAACTATAAATATTACAATATGTCATGTTAACCCTTTAAGTTCTTATTGATGCCTTAATATTGAATTGCATTTGAATTTATTTATTTATTTATTAACTTATTTAATTCAAATTGGTTTGCAAGTCTTGCACCGCAATACCGAAGTGACAGACATACGAAACAAGTTAAATGAAAGTTTGAAAAAACATTATATCTCGGTACTTTAAGTTTAATACGACTATTTGTAACTAAACGAAAACATTTACCGAAATATTATGCTGCTGCGAGGTATTTATCTTGTATGGCTTTCAAAATAATAATAGCTTTGGTAGTCATTTAAACATGATCAAACTGACATAGCTAGTAAATTCATTGATAGAATTCATATTGAAATTCCAATTGCAAATTGTTGACGTGTCGAGAGCATATTTGATACAAAACAATAATTTACCTGTCATTAGTATATCATTATACTCGGGACCTTTTCAGTCCGCCACTCGTGTATACAAATCAATTTACCATTATTACTCCATATTCGCGTACTATTGAAATAATTGTCTTCATGTTTATTTTGAGGTAGTAATCTCTATTTAATCTTGTATTATTTGATGAAAAGCATTTTCATTGAAAATACAATGAGACTGACTGATGCTTGTGATATACATTTTGTTTTTCGATAGTTATGTTTTGATAGATTTGATTGATTATTTAGATAAGAGGGGTTTAGGTAATACGATGATGATGATGAATATATATTCAACCTTTGTAATTTTCTAAATAGAGGTGACGTTATTCTCATCACCATTTCATCCTCTATCTAAAGATAATTACAGTCAGGTATACTTGTTATTGTCACTGGAGGTCTGAATAGGAACATACTTTAGGTAAAAAACGGAGCATTTCATTATTACACGACTGCCCAAAAAATGTATATGTAATGATTCTTTATTCCACCATAACTTACAAACGGCTGAGCTGATCTAAATGTGTGTGGTATCGTTAGAATCTTTTCACCATCCCGGGTGACTCAGAATACCTAAATTGTTAAAATTTAAATAACAACAATGGCAAAAATTTAATTAATTATGTCAACAAATAAGTCTTCTAATTATTACAATATGGGTATCATTAGAAAGGTCTTAATGTGACCATCTCAAATATATAAGAATATAGTAGCATTAATGAACGGGTTTAATAATAATATCAAACATGTTCATTTAGTTATTTAAAAGTTTTTACGGATGGTCTGTTATGTTCGTTAATTTATTCTGGCTTGTGGTTGTTTTGGTATCATTTGCCGTAAGAAACGCGTTTAACTAACTGGTTATTTTTAACTAATTAAACATTTGTACATGCTTATGGACTGTATTTGGGGCCTGTTCGTAATTTTGTAAGGTTCCGTATTAAAAGTGTACCCACGGGACCCTTTTAATAAGTATCCGCTGTCCGTCCGTCCCTCTGTCTGACAGCGGGCTGTATCTCATGAAACATAGTCAAATTAAATTTTCAGTATCTAGAAGACCGAGCGTCGTTCGGGTTGATAACGAAATTTCCCGAACATGACACCTATATTTCAAATTTCATCGAAATCGTTGGAGCCGTTTCCGTGATTCAGATTATATATACGTATATATACTAGAATTTCTCTTTTAAAGGTATTAGATAGATAGATAGATAGTTGGCGTACCTATTGACGCTATAACATCTTAATAAAAATAATTTTAAATATATAATTAAAGAGTGCCCCCCCCATACAAGAATGGTACGGAACCTTTCGTGTGCGAGTCCAACTAACCCTTGTCTGGTTTTTTAAATATTGTTTGAGATCTCTTTTGTTTTACTTTGTTTCACATAGGAGTAGATATTAGTTCTAAAAATATAGAAAACGTTCAAAAACAATAATGTTTTGTCAATTTCGAACACAGCTCCAAATTAACCGCAAAGCTAACATATTGAGTTCAAAGGTAACATATTGAGTTCAAAGGTAACATATTGCGCCCAAATCCAATAAAGGGGCCGAGCATCCCTGCCAGGCGTATCCGTAAACTGTGCGATCACATAATGATGGGAACGCGTGACACCCCGACACTATCCGACACAACCTGACAGGAACCCTAATACAAATCCAAATCACTAGCGCCGTCCTGCAAAAGTAAACGTACTGGCACCAAAGTACAAGAGAGATGGAAGGTTTTGGTCCTTTTCAATGGACAGGGTGTGTTGTGTGCATAGTGCCGGATATTAATGAGGCTCCAGCGCCGAAGCCGATCGTAATAGGGAAGTGAATCGGCCGTGTGTCACCCCGCGCCTGTATTCACGTGGAAATAATCAGTTTTACGCGTTGATGTCAACCCTAAATTAATAAACGACTATCTGTGGTAGGTAACACGCGGCCGGTGTAAAAAAAATATGTATTATATTTTTTACCGTGTATTAGACAGGGTACTGGAACCTGGAACACACCTAAAAATAATAAAAAATTTAGGTATCAATATGTAAAACAGAATACTGTTAGAAGTATAACCAAACGATAGCCGTGTGGTTGCCGGCTTAGAATAGTGCCACGCCATGCCTTCCTGTGGAAGTCGTAAGAGGCGACTAAGGGACTAAACGCTTGTAGTATTGTTAGAAGATGGGCTTGCAACCTGTCGCTAACATACACTGGCAACCATCTTTGCCCTTTTGTTCAAAATGTGGTTATATAATTAATAACAAGTTGTTAAGAGTTGTTGGTAATTCTGTAGATCTGCCTACTCTACTCTGGGATGAACGCGTGACGGTATGTATGTATGTGACAATAGACAATCCAGTATTTAAAAAAAACTTATTTGTTACAACTCTATTGTCATAGAAAGATAAACTGTAATTTTCAACAAAAGCAAACTAGGGGGCTTTTGGATTTTAGAAAGCTAAAAATACAGGACGGGACCGATCAACTCAATAATAACATCAGAGCATACTTTGAACCTAAGTAACAAATATTATTGTCATGGACATGCTTGTCATTTGATGGTCTGGGGCTCTATTTTACTCGGTTAAACAATATTGTTTTTGACATGTTTTTGTATTGTTTTTATCTCGGCCGCCATTACTCACAGGTAAATAAGAGCTATCGTAATGTTAACAGTTCGATATTATGCTAAATGTAATGTTTTTACCGAGTAGAATATATAGCTGCAGTTTAAAGTTTATTAAGATAAGAGGTTTAAATATTTGATATACAGATAGGCCATGTTCTAGGTTAGTTTAGGATTATATAGATCCATTAAATATGAAAGCAGTTATCAACAGACGAAGCCGTGGGCTGAAGTGAGCACGTTAATAACAGTTTAATAATAAAAGCCGCAAATCACTGAGGGAGAACATTTGTGGTTGCCATATTTGGCTGTGAGCAGATTATCTTCCATTTTGAGCGACCGCGCAGTAGTTCAGTCAAATAGCGAATTACACAATCATTTAAAACATTAATTAAATTGAATTTATTAAATTACGAAGCCTAGGCTGTTCTTAAAAAAGAGAAAAAACATTAATCTTATATTTCTTCAAATACTTCATTGCACTAAAACAAATTCGTGCTTCAAGTATTATCTGCATGTCAACCAACCTTAAGTTGAAACCGATATCAAAATGTACGGTCACGTCCATAAATACATATACATTAACAAGGTTTTAGAAATATATATTCACCCTTATTCCCTTGCAACAGAGTCGTGTTTACATATTCTTGAAAGTTTTACTTTGTCTAAATTATAGGACGTGACTGTACTTAGGTGCCATAAAAACATAACTTTAAACGAATCTTACTAAATTTTATGTTATGAGACATCAGTGTTTTTGCGTATCAACCCTTAACAAGCAAGGAGATAATTATTTAATAAGGCTTTATATCAAATTCACTATCCTTTAAAGTTTAATAAAAAAGGTGCACGGGTATTTAAGTCACAAAGGATAACTTGCAGCTAAAAATAATACTTCGTTTGACAAAAATGTGCAATATTGCAGTTGACTTCTTTTCAGGAAAGCTTCTATTTCTCTGCATCCCGTACCCTGTAGTGTTTTACCACTTTGGAGAGTTATTTATTTTATTAGATCTTGTACAAGAACAATGTATCCGCATTCTTTACTATCTTTTAAGTACCAACAATGTAGTTACCTTTTTAGACCCACGCAATAGTCAAAACAAGTCTAAAGAGCAATTGTAGGGTAAACCCGTCTAATGATGTCGCTTATTAGAGCTGTAACTCTTAAGAAATACATCTTTAAGGGACTTACTTAGAACTTTATTGAAACAAAAAATGTTCGGTTATTTACAGCATGTTTATTTTTAGGGCTCAGAGATAAGCATATTCTCGTACAGCATTATCTCGCTCCTTGCTAAACACAAATGGATTTAGGATTCCCAGTGTGGTTATAAATTCGTTATTCAGAGGGCGGTTTTATTCTGAGGCGTGCAATAAGTAACCACGAGCCGGCGTCAAACCGAATCCGCAAGACGCAGCTGCTCCCGGATTTAATAGTGCTGACGCTCGTCGAATATGACATCAATTCTGCTGCATACTCTGTGCTGCAACGTTATGTAGATTTCGTTTAAAATGGTGACAAAAGCTTGGTCGATGTGTGAGAATAAGAACAACAATTCAATGTTTATTCATTCACTATTTGTGTTGGTATGAGACATGATTCAGACTAACACAATTAGGTACAGCATCTAAGAATCCTTTTTGTACAGTCAGCTGCAGAGAAAAATACCCCCTGCATACAAGTTTCCTAGCAAAGGAGGTTACATTTCTCAGCAGCTAACGTACGAACTCTAATTCAGTGTTAAGAGTATAAATTAACCATCAAGTCATATTTTTTTAACGGCATAAACGATTTGCATTTTACAAAGAGGAGTAAACTTGTGCTATCATTTTTTGCTTACTTCTAGAACATCCTGTACGTATGTGTTTCAAGTACGCAGCCGTAAACTCTTACTTAGAATTGTACGCCTAGAAATGAAAACTTTGTTGGTAACTGGAACCATTACAGTAGAAGCAGTCCATGTTTAGCGCCCCTTCGTGAAATATTATGTTTATTTTAACATTTAATGCAGCAAATACCTAAGTTGACTACATTACAACCTGAACAGAACAAGTTTCCTCCAGAACATGTTTTGCTGCAGTTATTAACTTTACAAACAGTTGAACAAACCAGAATGCGAGAGTAAAACTCCCGAGCAAGTTCAATTGCATTCCCCCAGATATTCGCCTGCATGCATGAGACCTGCCCGATTAAATCTATCGCCATGTTGAGTCAAAGCGAGCTTCTTCTAAGTTTGCGATAACTTTGCCGCCTGGTAAATACTGCATAAGATACGTTAATCACAGCAAAATAATAAATACTTTTCTTTCAAACTGTGCACAATTTGAAAGAAAAGTATTTTTTGCAGAAGTTGAGAAGGTACACGAATAGCCTAATACATAAATACACTCACGCCATCATTCCCAGAGTGGGGTAAGCATGAGAATTACCAACAACTCTAAAAACTTGTTGACATGTTGCAAGCCCATCGCCTAACAATACTACAAGCCTTTATTATTCCCTTATTATAGTCGCCTCTTACGACTTCCACACGAACAGCCTAATTTATTGAAGATATTTATGGTCTTATTTAGAATTTGTTATTTCATAAGTGATGATAAGTCGCTACAAGAAATAATCTTGAGAAAATTAACCCATCAAAACAGCAAGTGGAGAAAATTGGAAAAACGATTTAATTAACAGGCATCTTGCAAAGTAGTCCATCATGTAGATACAAGAGACAAATACAAACTTACTTAGAACGGTCCGTGACATCTAACATGTCTTCTGAGTACCGTACACAAATTTTCTGCGTCACGGTTAGGCACCAGTTTCCGGAACCTTAATAAAATTCCTGCACATTTATCTGAAATATCACGTAACGTTTAAATCCCGGCATCCTTCTCGTCCACTATTTTAAACACACTAAACTATTGTAAAGGTTTATTGACGTAACAATATAGCAGCAGCTGGCCGTGCTGTGCACAAACTCAAGCTTACCGTTATTCATGAAAGCATCTAACGTCGGCGTCTGATCAAATTTCAGACAGCACGGCTCAAGTATTGGAGCATCTCCGCCAACTAAGACGTTACCCAGAACTACGTCTTAGTTCTTCCACCTGCTTATGATATTATGATTACGTATGCCGCCGCGGTGCGCCCACGTCCCTGCACCTAACAAGGTACGTGCCGCAGCATCCGCTCGCTGTATTACTTACATTTTTCCTCCATTTCGTACCGTGCGCTAAGTACTGCCTGGTTCGTGTTAGTGCTCTAATAGATAAAAATGTTTACCTACTCGTATGTTTTATTTTACTTGATTTGGTGAGTTTTTTACATACCTACGTAATTTGAAACTGGATTTCTTCATAATATTCGTTCTGATTTAGGTACCTATATCAAATCTCATCAGTTTTAACACTTTACATTGGCTGTCGAAGCCGTTTCTAAGTTACAGCACAAGTTACAAAACTTTAGTTACACGTTATTACCAAGTAAATTCAAAAGCTAACGCTTGTGTGTGTTTTTGCTTATGTCATCGCATATAACATATTTTGACCGATTTCTAGTGGAGTAAGGTACCATAGAAAATTACTAAAAATTACTTAAATACTTATTTGGATGTGAAAACTCCTTCCATTCTTATTATGTTATGTTCTTATATTTACTTCTACAACTGCGCACCAAGGGCTTACGAGTATATTATCAAAAAAAAAATGTTTAATAATAATAAAGTTGTGAGCTTTGAAACTGAGAATGGAGCCGTTTATATTTATTATCATTATATAAGACAAAAGACACATTGACCGAGCCGTGGCTTTACCGCCCTGTCTTTCGCAATTTATTTACGTAAATGATACGAGTATGAGCTTCAACAAATTGAATGAATAAGTTCCATTACCACCCGTTATGAATTAAACGCTACGTGGAAACATAAAGCATCCGATAACAAAGGTGACGCGGCTATTCAGGCGTTCGAAAATGCATTGTTTTCGTTCCACGTATTTATATCAAAGCTTTATTTGATAAAATAATGAGTCCCCTTGCAGCTGTCTGTCATTCAAGCCAGTAGTGGAGTATATTTCCTCCCTCTTTACTTTACTGGTTAATATTTGATTTGCAATAGATTCTCTAGCATCCAGCCATCAAGCACATGGCAGTTAGAGTAGGATAACTCATGATTAAAATAGTGTGACTCTAGGCATATTGCTAGTCAGCCGACACCGCGAAGGTGTATTAACTGATTTTGTTAGCTTTTTTATTTATTTATCATGTATGTTAGCCTGCAAGTTATTTTTTAATATTGGTATTTTTTGGTTAATTTTCTATCGGTCGTTTGTTCCCTATGTATAAACAAAAATTACCAATAAAAAAAGGATATTAAAATGATATTTTTGATCCCTAGTCATTTTTGATTTTTGATAAATACCTCAATGTCTCTAGCACCGGGAATCGTCTAGAGGTATATTTTAAAAACATTTCGATGCCTTGTCTGAGGTACACACTAAATTACTGTGGATTAATACCCCAGGGTAGGTGTTTAAGGTAAACAAGCGGTCATCATATGTATAGGTAGGTATATATTAAACATTTAAGTACACAAAGGCTATCTCGTAACGCCAAGCATATTTTTATATATTAAAGTTTCAAACCCATCTAATGCGACATGAAACAAAGGTCAATATGAAGCACGGGTTGGGGCAAAATAAAAGGTAATACTTTTTGCTTTGATAACAAAAATAGATCTCAAACAATATCCAATGATCATGATTCCTTTTAATGGCTGAAAGACTTGTGTTTGTTTGATTAAATGTTTCATGCGAATATTGTTGAAGTAGGTATTGAAGCTGTATGATTCGAATCGACTGTGCAAAAAACAGTGCGTGATTGCTCACCTTCATCTTCTTCACGAGTACATAGTGTACAACGAGTCGCATTCCGCGTCTGTCTGTCTGTATACCCGCTAACTACTTCTAAACTACGTAACGGATTTTGATGCGGTATCCGCCACCAGTTAGGACTTTATTCACGAAAGGTTATGTATAATAAATTAGGGTTTTTGTACGTGTGTTACAGAAAACTCATATACACCGTAGCGAAGTGAAAACACGTCGCTAGTATTTTAATAAGTGACAGCCACTTCTATTCGAATACAGGTAATATTTTCTCTAAAGCAATGTGAAAACGCGTTTCATGTTGATTCACTTCGCACTCGGATAATGATTTTCAATCGAAGTTATTTTAGTTATTTCTTTCCAAAATAAACGCAAAGGAGAGGGCTAACTTGAACTGCCAGATATTTTAACGATTCAAACATCAGCCTCCGGTTTCGCTAACCTGACAGACAGATGATAGGTGATTGATATACAGTGCAAAGTCGACAAGTTCCTGGGTCACAGGGCAAGTTTTCATAAGTTACGACATCTACACTAAATAGATTGTCACGTGCCAACTGTCATTGTTAGGTGGATGAAATAAATGTCAAAAATGACTGTTTTCTATGGGTTGACGTTTACTTTGACGTATCTTGTGACGGGCGTCTCGGTCAAGATTCGTTTAGTATAAGATGGGTCTAGAATTGCAGTCTTGAGATAATAAATGTCTATCAGTCTTACTTACCATCCTATATTCCCCACGGTAAAAACCATATCGTGTTTAAGCGGTTCTCGCAATGTCACTGTTTTGATAGCTCTTATTTACTAGACAGTAATGGCGGCTGACGTTAAAACAATACCGTAACAGATCAAAGACGATATGTTTTTTACCGTCGGGAATAGAGGCGCAGGTGGCCTGTGTGCGCCTTCGCCATGACATGGAAAAAACTTCAACTTTTCGGTGTAAGTGGCCCTTAAGGTTTTGGACGGTCATTTTTTACGGCTTGTGTAAATGTGTGAGTATATTCGGGCTATCGATCTACTCGGACGTCGGGCGGACCTCTAGCCGACGGGCAGTCTGAAAGGCATCGCCAGCTGCCTGTCAACCGACTCCTTTTCTGCCTCTGACAACCTACGAGGTTAACTATTGGACAATTCCTACCATAACGTTAACGAAAATTGATAAGTTGTTACTAAGAGCCCTTTCACACTAGCGTTTTTGCCGGCGGTTTCTCGGCGGAGCGGGAACGCGGCGTGCACGAGACGTGCATGCGGCGAGCACGCTGCGATATCTTCGCGATTAAATGCCGCCAGCGTGCCGCCGCGGTGACGCCGCGTAGATGCGGCGATCAAGTCACGTACGGTCACTACTGTTCTGCGTCACCGCGACAGCATGCTGGCGGCAAATAATCGCGAGCGGGAACGCGGTGTGGACGCCACGTGCACGCCGCGTTCCGTCTCCGCCGAGAAACCGCCGGCAAAAACGCTAGTGTGAAAGGGCTCTAACAAAATTTGTTGAAACAAAGCGAACTTGGAAGCTCATATCGTTGAAATGAACTAAATGACTTAATGGGTCCTAATTAATTGAGACCATAATCTTACAAGGCCATTCGATATAACCAAAGTAACTCGGGATGGTTTGTAGCTAGGTTTCATTGAAATCTGTTGGGCCGTTTATGACAGTTACTTAGTTAAGTGCGATTTGAAGATTTTGGTCGGAATAATACCAGGGTTACCTACATCGGAAACTGGTTACTTCATTTGTTATTTAGAGTCGTAATTAAAGCTTTTAAGAGAAACTGTAATACCGTGATGTAATTTTTCCGTTTTTAATAATCAAACAACGGACTGAACTACTAGACGCCAGTAATAATTTCAACTAAAACATCCTTGGGTTACGAAATCGAAAATGATATTTCAAAATGGCGCCCATAAAAATAATAGTTATCGCTCGCAGCTCCAGACAGTGTCTGTCGGATAATGGCCGTTACACGCACTTGTTGCTTGATTTATGAATAAATTCACAACTTTGCCAACGCCCGCACTGGGAGAATATTAGCGCTTTAATCACTGCAGCATTCAGCAGAGATATTATATTATTGTGTCTTTAGCGTAACTTAGGCGAAGTGGTGTATAAGGACGCATCCGCCATTTATATTTATAAGTATATAAATGGCCGATGCGTCGTAATAATAAATTGTTGTTTGGGGATATTATGAAAGATGCCTAACGTCCGTTCCGGCCACACTAAGAGAAAGTTAATTACGATTAACTCGTGCCTTAGTGTTGATTGGACTGATCTTTCGTTTGGATTATCGTTGTAAGTATTATACCTATATAGTAAAATTAGGCCATTTTAAATACAACTATAATAGGGAAATAAAAAGTATATGTAAATGTGCTTTCATTAAATAAATTGCTTCACAAATAGAAGAAAGCCTTCAAGTATGAAACTCATATAGGTAATTAATAAAAACAAAGTTAGATAATTAACAAATCAGTCATAAATATCAACAAATCAGGCTCAAAACTAAATTAGTCACTAGGAAACATGTTAAAAAACTATCATTATTTTTCTATTTTTCCCATATTGCTTCAGGCTCAGGCTCGGTAGGTAGGTACATCGATTAAGTCAAAGGGTTTCGTCTTAACTTCATGTCTTTTAAAGGACAGCAAATGATCTGTAGTGAAATGGAGAGTTGGTATAGATACCACGTCTAAAAAGTCTTCAAAGCGTTGGAGAACAGAAGTGTATTTCGAAAAAGCGTAGAAGTATAATTTGAATGTAAAGACGTAACGATAGAAATTAATACATTCTTTTAGCTCTACGAATCGTATAATAGTGCTTTAAGTTTACTATTAAATTTACATAACGTGGTATGAATGTTGAGTGATGATCGTTTTTCCCCAAAAATTTCACCGCAACAAAAAGTCGAAGGTCTTTCTATGTTATAAGTCGAAAATTTCTCTTTGACTGGAACTGATCACGGAGATCTTTAATGGATCTTCTCAAAGGGTTTATAATGGGTTCCACCGTCACTCGATTGATTTCTTTTAAGCCTGGCCCCTTCTTTTAATTACCCCAAGCAATTTATCTTCCCCCGACGCCAACTTTGAGGCTGAATTCACGTTTGGCCTGAGGTTTAAATACCTATAGAAACTTTTATAGAGCAGTATATTGATGGTCCGTTTGGCCTCAAGTTAATTTTACTTCTTTAAGTTTAAGTTACATACGACGACAGTAGGTAGCGGTACTAACCCTGCCTACGAAGTTATCGGTCCGACTCGATTCCCGGTATGGACAAATATTTGTGGGATATACGGAATCCTAGAACTTGATCAACTTATGTGAGATTGTTCACTGATATTTATTACTTTATACTGATTATCTTAACATAACCTTTTAAGTCGTATTTCAATGCACATGATTATATTCTGTGTTATGAGTGTTATTACACTTATTAGTTTTCACAAACTGCTCGAAGTCGAATTTATCCATTTGGAACACACATTGTCGTCAGCCGGTTGACGTGTTAGTAACCTAACCAACGTAATTAAATCTTGATTTTGTTTTTTTTTAGTAATAGCTTTTTGGTTATAGTTTTGTGTTTACAAAAGATAACCGCGAAATTCGCTCGACGCCGCTCACATTCAAAGACCACCATCAGCACACCGGCGACGGCATTAGAGTTGGGCAATTCAAATTTTGCCCATAATGGGCAATCAACTCTTATTCCAAAGATCATACCGTCGTAAATTGATTGTTGCGAAACAAATGAATAAACTTTATCTTCTGTGAAAAGATAATCAGGTGTCAATTTAGTCCATAACTGGTAACTATAGTCGTCACGCCATAAAGGCTTCAAGATTCTGTAACGTTATAGAATGTCACCACTTCCGGATCTATCTAATTTATAGTTTCAGTATATAGAATCCGGGGTATATTGCTCTTGTACAAACAAGGGCTCAATCCGTCCCCGCCTGGATTTGATCGGTGTCGGACGATGGCTCCATTTACCAAACGTCTGATTCCATTGCAGTCCCGGAATGATGTAAATTCGGGGTCGGTGGTTTATGATTAAATGAATATTTCAGATATTGCTGTCATCTATTCAATATGCTAAGATTATAATCATTAGACTACCCCACCGGCCGGACATTATAATAATGTTCTGGAATGGTGTCGTTTTAATATCGTGCAGTAAAACTTTCAAAGGGCGATTACGTACTTGATGTTCGCTTTTCATGTTACAAAGATTCAATTTTATTAATTTCGCCATCATCATTTCTCCGTTTCCCGCTACCTGCACTAACAAATGAAGATTCTGTGTTGATTGCGTAATTTTTACTAAGACCAATGACGCATGAACTCGCTGACTTTCCAATGTAAGTATACTAAACTACCCTCTTCCATCTATCACTGTCAGGTATGTGAAATAGAAGCCGATCCATCTCGTTATTAACAATTAATCGACAAATGCTATTGGTTTATTACTTAGTTCACATATTAATTTTGGGTACAATAATTGTAAATATTGTGTGATGATCTTCCCTATTTAAAGGTTGTTAAAAAACAATCGTTTGTTATACAACTATATAGTGGTATTTCTACATGGTATTGAGACTATCTTATCCAGCATTCTATAGCATTCCTGGACTAATAAGATGTATTCATATATGTATAGGTTGGTTTCAATCTGTGGTACAGAAGACGAAGGTCCGATTTATAGACAGCGGAATTGAATTTACGCTTTTGGTAGTAAAAACACCTATAAATACTATGTTACAAGAAAGAGTGACATTTTGTTTTGTATTTCGTGAGCCAAAAAAAATCCTTCCTAAAAAAATCTTCTCTCAGCTATTTTATTTATCAAACTTCATTAAAACTTTCCTTTTACTAAACACGAGATCTTCGTTCATTAGAAAATTAACCCGATTATTTAGTTCAAAACGCGCTTAACGAGTGACTAGAACTAAACATTTTAGGCAAATTGGTTCCTCCTTAAATTGTGTCACTTCGAGGACAGTTCTATTCTCCATTGTAAGCTATGTGAACTAAACATTTTAGGCGAATTAGTTCCTCCTTAAATTGAACCGAGTCACTTTGAAAACAGTTATATTCTCCATTCTAAGCTATGTGACATGTCTTTTTTATCACTTTCATAAATTGGAAAACGTTTTACCTCATTCGTTAGTGGTTCCTGCATTATTTGCTCTAAAGGTTCCTAGAAGAACAACGTAACGTTGTATCTTTGCTCTTTTAACGACTGTCATTTAATGAGTATCAATAACGAGACAACGTTCATCGTTGTCTCGTTACAAATATTTTAATGATGCTAGTCGTTTTTTTTTATGGCATAGAGTAGGCAAACGAGCACACAGATCACCTGATGGTAAGTGGAAACTGTGACCCATAGATATCTTGTCGAGTAATTTATACGATCAGCGGGCCAAGTATGATTGCGTTTATCGCGCGACAAAATGTGGGTGAAGCATCCGTCACTCTTGAACTTATATACGTGTGGGGCTGAGGGCTTGAAATAACACGGATATATCTTGGAGAAACAATTTATTTTAAGAGAACACGTACAAAGCGTACTAGGCGCGGCCATTGCTCGTAAAACAAACAAGCATATTTTTATCTCGCTCACACACTCATACCATCCCTTTCATACATTCGTTTCATGTATCTTTTTAAATATAAACTAAACGAGATATACTTTTACACGAACAAATGTTCAAGTTCTTAACAATAATCTAAACAGAGTTATAGAGCTTATAGAAATACACAATGACACATTAAAAGCAATGAGTTTTAATTTTAGTTTTTTTTTTACTTTCATTCATCTCTTACATCCCTCCAAAGGTATCGTGGAACACCTACCTATAAATGACTTCATAAATTTAAGTTATGATGGCCTCGGGCTATTGCTTCATGTGGTTGTATATTTTCGTCACATTACCGCGCATCCGCTCATTTCTTTGGCTCAATCCCGGACGAGCCCCCAAATGTGGGACTGAGGGCTTGAAATAACACGGATATATCTTGAAAAATCAATTTATTTTAAGAGAACACGGACAAAGCGTACTACGCGCGGCCATTTTTGATAAAACAAAGAAGCATCTTTTTATCTCGCTCACACACTCATACCATCCCTTTCATACGTTCCGTTTCTTGTATCTTCTTAAATATAATATTTTTACTGACATTCCACATACGTGTCAAAATGTGAGGGATGTTTTATCCAGATTTTGTCACGCAATAAACGAACCATACTAGGCTCGCAGGAAATTGACTGTAGAAATTCTTGCGCTCGAAAGTATCATAAACGCTATTTTTCGGAAGCGATTCTCACCGGGAAGCGTTAAAATAAAGTTTTTTTTTTCTGTTTTGATACAGAAAATCGATTTCTATATAAGAAACGTTGTAACAATTTATCAATTAAGGTTTTGCAGCACCAGTCTTGTAGATAATCTATGTTTGGGTGAACTATTTTTTTTATTAAATTTCCTCTTTTTCATGAATGAATACCGATGGCAAGTGGTCGAGAATTGAATCATAACACATAAGAAAATAAGTAATAAATTAATATTTTATCCGCAACAGGCTTCGTCAAAGCGTTTAACATAGGAATGATCATCGGCAACACGCTTCGTCAAATTCCCTTAAGAGTAACAAAACATATTTAACAACAGAGACTTATCCTATTTACCTCATCCCTGCAACGTGACCGGCTCAAACGTTCCCATTACACCGGCCGCATTGCCCCGCTGGATTGCAATGAAAACCTGCTGAACCAGCCACGACCCAGAATGAGGATCCCCCCCCCCCCCCCTCTGTCACGCAGACAACGGCCGAACTCCTTAAAAAGGTCCTTGGCTTCCGAACCCCAAGGTCCCGATATCTTCACCGCGACAGGGACAAAATCGTACTTTGGCTATAAGGCAGAGTACTTAGAGTGCTTCATCTTCGCGGCGGTGTCTACTACTGAACCAGCCACCCTAAAAGTATTCTTCAAATGGAAAGCGACGAAAGTACTCACACAAGTCGCATCCCATAAAAGACAGCGCCCTCTCTGCCATGGAACCAACGTAAGACCGACCGTCCGGACTCTTTCCATCCGTTCGAGACAGACCTGAAGATTCCAAAACACAAGGGATGTTAGCAGAAACTATAGCCCGTCGAATGATGTTATTAATAAAGTGGTGCCTTGGAAACCGCCCCTTCTCCTCAACCATAGTGCCACAAATGCATCGGTGCGCCTCGCAAACCTTGCCACCCAGCCGTAATGCTACAGCAATTCTCAAGGAGTCGTTGTCCAGTAATGTACCCAATTGCGTAGATGGCAAAGCATACAACCACGCTCCTGAATTCGGCCTTGCTACAGCATTAATACGGGCCCCGTCAGTTCCCAAAGCGCAATCTAACAAACACTGGTACGTCTGCCTGCAGAGTATGTCATCCCACAACCTCAAAACATTGGGCTTGTCTGGCCGCTCGTTACTAGGACAAAGGACATACCATCTTTCCAAAGCCTCAGCCTCAAACGGCACCCGAATCCAGCTACCATGAGCATTTAAATACGAGTAACAAGATCAGAGGGGCCATGAGCAGAAGACAGAAAGGAAACAAGACCCACATCCTGAGCGCGACGTACCCCAATCCCACCGTGACGAACGGGGAGAGAAGCCTGACACCACTGCGTGTCGTTTAAACTCACGTTAAGTACTGTCTTCATAATTTTCCTGAGTGTATCATCTATTAACGCGACATCTTCTTCAAATAACCAGGTTGGTGATGTTCGCAGAATGTATATAAATCCAAGTATTGTGAAACAATTGCGAAGCGACGTCAGGGACACGTGGGCTGACAAACGCGAGAAATGATCCCGAGATGAAATAAGGGCCTGATTTTTTATTTACAAGACAGAACTGATACCCTCTGAAAAAATCGGAGCACCTAATAAGGTCAGCGAGGCCTTACCCCGCTGAACGATTCCTGGCAATATGGATTCGAAATCCCTTAAAGAGTCCAAAGATGATGACCCACAGAGAAAAATCTCACATTTACTTGTAATGATGTCTTACCCAACATCTTGTAAAGCCAATGTCAACTTCCTCAAATCGCTAAGAACTACTTGTGGTCTCCCACCTATAGTACCATCATCAAGACACATTTAGTGGCGAGTCTAAGCCGGATATTATTTTTTGAACAGCCAAATAAAAAATTAAAGGACCTAATGGATCTCCCTGTTGCACACCCACCTGTGAATACAACAATCTTCCGTCAAAGTACAGGTTACTAGGCGACGAATAGCACTGGTAGAGGAACGGGTAAATGGAAGGCACACGCTCCAAAACTTCAGCCAGAAAAACATCTCGTTCTACGCTGTTGAAGGCATTTTTAATATCAATTCTAACAATAACCGCGCCAGTACCCTCCTCCTGAACAAATGCACAAGTGGCGTGTATTGCCGACTCACAACCTAGCGCAGTACCAAAACCTACTTGCTTTGGCTATAAATATCAAGACATCTCCTCCCTGACTCAACGAGAACAAAGCTTGGCTGCGAACCGACGAAGGACACTGCCTACACACTGCAATGGGCCTAATACCGCCATCCTTTTTAGAAAAAGTAAACAGATGCCCCATAAATGTACGGGCGCACTCCTAAATTAAGCAATCCCCTCATGAGGAAATTGCATCATTTTGCAAGAGATTCCAACTAGCGACCCCCATTGCTTCCCGCGGAAGGCGTTTGACACGTCCGAAGGCGTCACCGTTAAAAAAAGGCTCGATTGGGTCGGCTCTGGAGGCTACTAGTCTCCTAAGAGAAGGAAGCTTCTCTCGCAACGCCTTCAGTGTATCTTAATTTGAAGGTGCTAACATGGAACCCGCCAAAAGCAAGCGTACCGCACCCCTTAAGTCCCCGTCGTGCGCCTTAGTTTCAATAGTCCTTTATGTCGACCGATGGTTCCTGACAGTCAGGAACCATCGGTTGACATAAAGGACTATCAACGCACCGTCACCGGTGGAAAGTAAAAAGTAGCTACGTCAATATTGTTTTTAACCTTAGTTGTAAGCGACTGACGGACTTCTCCCTCCGGCACCGCTAACGTACAATAAGAAAATGAATGTAACCTAAACCAGTCCTCAACACTATTTAAACGCAAACAATCTTCTATAACAGAATATAATTTTTCAGCGGCGAGATTTCTTGCCCCCTTAGGTATATGTCTAAGAACCGGAATCTTCGCTTTAAGAGAAGGTAGGTCAAGAAAACTCGCACTGCTTTGAGACCCCAAAGCAGCATTATTTAAGTTTGGAATCCTCTGCCCATTCGATCTTTGATCTATGACTAAATTATTCCCATTTAGACATACAATATCACTGTGAACCCGGCTTATATGAACATTAAGGCCTCTAAGCTGCACAAATTATTTGTGTGTATCCGGACAATAAGGACAACTAAACTATTCATTACAAATACTTTCAATTCAAGAAATTACTATCTTTCCAAAATAACATGAGACTAATTATCAAATAGTAATAATGAAATTATAATTTAAAAAAAACGTTATATAATTGCTGAATAACATCATAATACATCGCACAAAAACAAAACTACAATGCAATGTAAATAAATTTCACAAAACAAAAACGACTAGATAGATAAAAATGACTACAATGACTACAACCGAGTTACAAAATATGAAATTAGAACCCAAGTAAGTAATGTTTTAAAATTTAAATATTAAACACGAAAAAATATTAATATAAATTATGAAAAAAAAGGATAATTCAAGTCCGGGGTTTGAACCGCCATCTCCCTCAAACAAATTTGTTACTGGTACCCGGCACTGTATCCACTGAACCAACCGTTGACAGAATGTTGTTGACAAAAGTAGCGTACAGAATCTGCTCGACCGCAATGGTTTTCTATTTGCAATATAGGGTATATTTTCTAAATACTGATAATTATAATTTGCTTTCCAACTTAATTTAGTCTGGCCGAGAATATAGATCCACGAGTTTATCCGTGAGAGCCTATACTAATTTATTAGCTCAATCATAATTTGCAGAAACCGCCCAATGGAAGCAGTCCAAGTGCGCGGAAATACCGGCGTGCCGAATGCTTTTTGTAGGGTTCGTATTACAGCCGTAATACCGTAATTCAGGCCGTCAGGTGCAGCTGCTGCCAGCGACTCGAGCGATTAACCCATTTGAGGACCACCCGGCCACTCCAGCCAGACCCACCATACCCTCTAAGAGCCCACCGACACCACCGGATCCCCGAACAAACCCCCACACGTAGGGAGGCCATCCGCACTGGAGGCATACCGCGCAAATGGAATGTTTGCTACTGCTAACACTTAGGCTTACTGATATTATACTCTAATATTCGAGATTGAAAACCTTTTAAGGCTGTTTATTGAGTGACAGCCGGGATAAGTAAAATTTCTGGCCGCTTTTGATATAAAATTAAATGCGCGAGAGAGTTATTTAGTATTTCAAAGTAAAAGTGATTAAATGCTTCCAACCGACAGGGCTGGTAGAGTAATGCTATACGAATAAGTATCGTAGTAAGTGTCGTAGGTATAGGTATAAGAATAATGTACGTTGTATTTCTCCGCTTTCTTTCTGCAGTAAAAAACATTTCTGTAGAAAATAACTTCTACTTTCACGTCGAGATTAACTTGCCCGGAAGTTATTCTCTTGACGTATAATTAGTTTTATGCTTATTACGAACATACCACGTTTTCATTATCTTCGCCAATAGCACTATAATAATTTTAAATATTATTTAAAAAAGACCTGGAAAGCAAATGGAGGCAAACGAACTAACTGCTTGTAGCACTTACAAACTGACCAGTATTTTTATAAAACCGATTTCCAAAAAATAAAAACTTATATTTCCGTTACCAAAGTCATATAATAGGGTTATCTAGATTATAAGTTATTGGGAATTACGGAAGATGTTGAAGTTTCTTGGAGTTGGTTGAGTAAATAAATCGCCATGATGCGTTACCCTTGTCAAGAGACGACGCGAACTTTGACAAATGTCACGCTCCGGGTACCTTGGGGGGCATTACAACTTTATATCCATTAATACCTGCCTTCCGATAGTTTGGCTTTGTTCAGGACTTCAGGTCACTGAAAGTGGTGGTTCCTACGGGAAATACGGTTTTAATCAAATGCTATGCTGTTTATCTTGTCAAAATCTTTTGCATGCGACTTTGTCTTTAGGATAGGGCATTTATTTGGGAATGGTTTGTTTTACTCTTGACAAAAAGTAGTTCATTTGGGGTAGAAATACTGACTTTTATTTCCCATGAAACCCACGTAAGGAACTACTTTAAAAATATTTTTTTACTGCATCCGAAAAATATTCTATCCAAAATTCAAGTTATAGCAAACTGCGTTGTTTGTCAGGTAGTTATGGAAGCCTTCTAATTATTGTTTATGTATGAATGTACTGTTATTCATTAATATGAAATACATCGTAAATAACCAAGCAGGTATTGACAAAATACTTTTATTACATAGGCGAGCGTATTCCTTAGAGAGATTTCTTCTAGCTAACCTTTAAGATAAGAAGTAAAAATCACATTTTTATCAAAATAATCTACAAATTGAATGCAAAAACTCCGTGTGGATTATTTAATATTTGGTATTACATTTATATTTTTACTCATTATTATAATTACTAATATATGTGATACATTGATAAAGGTACCTGTACATGATTATTTACTATTTATCCTTCACCAAAACTTCACCTTATTTTTAACCAGTGGCGGTTTGTACTTTACAAAAATAAAACCTGAATATAAAATCTTTTTTATCATAATATAAATTAACTAGTTCACTGCCATGCTCATCGCTGTTATGCAAATTGAACTCTATATAGAGTTCTTAAAATTTAATATGTTAATGAATTGAATGCTTTTATATAATTATCATTATCAATAAAACCTTTGTTAACAAATCATTGGCTTCGTCGTGCCTCCAGCCAAATTAAATAAGAGGGTTGGAATATAAATAAGCTTAATGGAATTAAAAGCATACAAACGGGGGTAAATGCGGCTGTATCTCAATTCACAAACCACCATATTTCATGTATTCAGGTCTGTTATACACCCAACAAAGCATGAAACAGAGGGAATTATTATTTAAAATATCTGTGAACATTGCTTACTCTAATAACCGATGGTCGTTGGGGCGGAAAAGTTGGTAGGTCCACAAGGTAAACCGACGATCGATAAACGACGATTCACATGTTTGAAAAAGGAACGAGTTAAATGTCACTATAATGTATCTGAGTAAGGAGCTATGTCCACCAGTGGACGTCTTTCGGCTGACATAATGACGATGATTATGGATAATATTTGTGATTTCAGTTGAGGAGATGCGGTAACTCTATTTTTATAATTTCAAGTATAAGTGAATGAAGGGTTTTTATATTCTCTAGCTAGATTACGAGTTCTAGCTATCTTCGGTACATATTTCCCTACTAAGCTACTTCACTATCTATATTATTAGTCTTTCGGTATTTCATATTTGCTATGGAAAAGTAAGAGAAGATTTTCTTCCAAGTTGCATTATTTATAGCGACATGCAACAGCGCATAGCCAACTGCATGTCGACATGGTTTATGCTCTGAAAACTGCTTCAAAGAAATAACTTCGAGGTTACCGCGCTGTTACAAAGACCTATCCTAGTTTCCTTGCTGTTTATAACATAATGTCTTCAGGTAAGTCTGGTTTCTAGGTGTATATTAAATAATTATATGTATCGTAAATGTGTTCGTATTTATAGCATAATAAGTACCTTACCGTTATCTTATCATTATTATGTGATTCTGTTTTTTTTGCTAATGCAACAAAAGGCTCCAAAGGCGAACGCACCAAAACCCTTGTTACCGCTCTGAAGCATGCTTGGCTCGCCACACGCGTCCCACTATGTCCCAGTTGACCATAAAGTCCACAGAGGATAAAAATGCTGCCAAATTCGGTGTGAAGTTTGAACAAGCACAAGTTTTGAACGAAGTTCGTTTGTTTGCAGGGCGCTCGGGAAGATGAAACTCTGCACGTACCTGCTGCTCAGCTTCTTGGGTAAGTTTTTGAATAATTCGCAAACCTTTCATGCCGGACTGTATTATAGTATCTATATTTTACTGATAACCATGATCAAGTACCCGACTTAATACTCTTAACACCTCATTGTTAACGTTATGATAGCTCTTATTTACTCGACAGTAATGGTGACTAAGTTAATACAATACGATAACAAGTCAAAAGCAGTGTAGTTATACCGAGTAGACTAACTAGAGCCCCTGTACGTAATTGAAAACGAATAAGTATCAACACCAATAGCTTGAGCACGAACATATCTATAAAGTAAATCAAGTCATGAGTCACGTTTTAGATGCAATGTTTTTTTGGCAATCACCACGGAAATTAAATCTTACTCAAGGACTGTAGTATGTGCGTCAACACTCAAACATGCGATGTTCCCTGAAGTGAGTACAACTTGTTTTCTATTGTTTCCTAATTTAGGTTTAACACTGTACTGAACTTTATCTTATACTCGTACGAGTCCCTATGGAGTGTTTCAGGATTTTACGGTACCACCCTTGGATGGGTTTTGCCGAGAAAGAACCTATTTTCCTGTACAAAAGTTTGTAGCTATAAATCAACTCGGGGTTTCGCAAAACTGTCAGTAACAGTAACGACTAGTCAGCATAATTTTATGCAAAATGGCTAGCACAACTCGAATTTATGCAACATTTGTTCTAGTGGTCTTTTCCTTTTAAAGATTCCGTGTTCAAGACGAATGAGTTAATAGTACCCATGCATAAAAAAATAATAATTAAAACTTAATGAGCCTAACCAAATCTATAAGAGTTTTCAAAATTAAAAAATATATTTAATAAACAAACAGTTTCAACTTAAATATCGAGGTACAATCTTGTACAAACATTTACCTAAGTATTTTGTTTACAAGGTGCTCAGGACACCTATTGATTTTGGATTTGACGGTCGGCCAAAGTTCTGCGGCGACGTATTTCACCATTTTCAACCAAGTCAAAGTGTCAAAGTGAATTGCGTTCCTTACTGAGCGTGGGCGTCCCCGGGGCTCGGTAAATCTGCGGACACAGATCTTTTGAGCAAAACGTGCCACGTGCCCTTATCGTGGAATTATTCTGTTACCGGCCACGAGTTTGGACTTACAGCGGCAGCGGCAGAATTGGGCGGTGAGTAGGAAACAAATACATGAAGACGTATAATGCAAGCCCCGAGGCACCAAGCCGAAGGCCGTTATTCCAAATCGAAATTGAACAAATGCCCAGATACGACCGCAATATTTAAATTTTAGCATGAGATTTTTTTGAATTTGATGCGTTACAAAAACATTCTCGTACAGCCGCCCAAAAATGTGGTCTACCGCCCTAAGGTTCATTTGCACGTCATGATATAACAAGTTCGATTTTCTTACCTTAGCAATAATTAGATCTCACGGAAACTTTTGTCTAAATTGGAAGATGACTTTCTTGGCCGACCGTACAGCAAAGATAAGTTCAGGCGATCGAACTGGCATATCTTGACCTCTCCATACTCTAGGCGTAGTTTCAACACTACCTTGAGAAAACCTTACATTGTAGAGGCTCAAATTACATCGGTTCGACAGAATGAACCCGATTTTGCTGTGTAAGATAATTACTCAGTGGATGTTTTGAACAAAAGCATTGTACCCAAGGACACATGGATCTCCAAGCAAAGAAGACAGATAGCGTGGAGTCTAGAATGTAAGGTAATATATAATATGTGTATGATTTTCGTAAAAGAATTGCGATTGTACGCTGAATTACGAGGTGAGATAAATATCCATAAATGAGTTTATGCTGTTTACCTGACTTTTACCCAGTGCCTTGAACGACTATGTGTATTTTTGCTGTATAAAGGTGCTTTTCCACCGGCGAGGCAAGAAAACTATATGGAATCTATAAAAGAATATACGGAATATAAACCCGACTAAATTTTAATTATTATTTTTAATGACTGACTGAAATGGACTTATTTAATGTATTTTTTATTTCATTTTGTGTAATTATTAACACTACTATAATCATTTTTCTTATATTGTAATATGATTACCTAAGTGAATTGTCTATACATCTGTAAAGATAGAACTTGGTGAAACTAATAGTTAAATACTTGTAACAGCCCATGTGTAACACCCCTATCCATACACAATAAAGATTTATGATTTATGATGTCTGAAAGCACCTTAAGAGCTTCTTATAAAACAAAAGATGTGGCACCAGGGACAGACCAGGGTCTTTATTCTTCCATACCACACACCATTTATGTATCATATTGCCTTTGACGTGATATGGTACTGTTTTTAACTCTGTTACCATTACGAGCTGTCAAAAAGGTAAGGTTTTTTAAATATAAACGAGAATGTTTACTGTTTATTAGTAATTAACTTCGAAAGAACAAAGTTCGAAATTCAAATTTAATTCTGACTCTTATAAACTACAATGTAGTCCTATTAATTTGGGCGTCTCATCTCTTTTCCAACAACTTATTTAATAAGCAAACTTTCCTAGCTTATATGAATATACTTATTATCTAGTTACAAAACTTTAAAGAAAACTTAATAATATTTACTTAAAGCGACTTCTTAGAAAAGTATTCATTACATTGCTTGTAACTTGTAAATTGAAGTGAATAGAAAAACAAGCTTCGAGTGGAAATAGCTCGTGCTCAGTCGCAGCCGCTGGCTTCAGTTGAAATAACTTAGCACGCGAAAGGGTTCGCGGCGAAGTTGCTGGTCTGTCTTATCGCGCTCTGAGGTTGGCAAACTTGTCTTTTATATCATTTCAAACAATGTGGTTTTAGTAAGCGCTCATTTTGTGTTGGAAACTTTATAAAACAAAAATAAGCTTAAAATACAGCTGTGCTTGAATAGAAGTCTGCGTTTATTGAACATTTTATTTTCCGCTGTGATACTTCAGAAAACGTTTTTAATGATTTTTTGTATAAATACTACACTAGCTGCTGCTCGTGATAATTTCCGTGTTGATCAACCCACGGGAACAGTAATTTTTTTCTGGATAAAAGAAAGAAAAAACGTTTATTTGCTAACATCTAACACAAGTACAGAAAAATAAACTAACAAAAAAACAAAAATACAAAAAACATCTGAATCAGTGCCAGACGGAGCAAAATGGTTCCTGCTCAGTATGTTACTGGTTTTTAGGCCAGAGCTGGTCTTCCACAGGAATCATTTCATGACACCAAGGCAGAAAAGGTAGTCTTTGTGTTAATAAAATTCAGAGTATAAGCTATTAAATTTCCAAATTCATTTAGTCATTTTTAGCGTGAAGAAGTAACAAACAAACAGACAAATTATAGCATTTATAGAACTAGGTGATTGATGTCCCTAGGTCTCCCCTCCTCTCCTCCCCGTGGTTTTTTAAGTAAGTACCTACTAAAAGCTAAATAAAAATCTTTCAATCGTACTCGTGTGTTCTCTCCTCTATGTAGAAAGTATTGGTAGATAGATAGGTATCAGCCAGTCATCGCCCTCAACTACATAAGGTATCCGATGTATATCCGATGCCACATAAGGCAGGCATTATCTGTCTGGGTAAGACAAGCCTATCTTATGCAGGCGCTTGCTCTGCAGTGGAGCGTGTCTACGTTATTAACACTCCTTTTAACTCCTTGGACAAAGGTTGAAACTTCTCATAATTTAAAACTGAATGAATAAAGTTATAGTTAAGACTAAATGAATTGTATCAATGTTTGTGATACATTATTATGAGGCGGTGATTTGATCGATTGTATCATTTCATAGAATTTAAATTAATCGAAAGGTAGGTTTTATTTTCTATTGAAACCTTATTGTTTTTAGGTTATCTTAAGCATGGGTTAGGTAGGTTAGGTTGGGTTAGGTTAGACCAGGGATTACTAAAAAAAATTACACTGTCATTCTACACTAGGTACACACATTAGACTAACAATTTTCAATCGAAATATTGAGATGAACCGACCGACAAGTAAAGCATTAGTATTAGGCAATATTCAAAACTTTTTTCACAGCTTCAGTTCAGATTTATTTTTGAATAGCTATAAAAATAACAAAGACATAAAGCTAAGAAAGATTTGTTTCTATCTCTTTCCAACAAAACAGAATTTGACATGGAGTTTATATGACTTACTTTTGTTGATCTCTTTTACGGCATTTTCGTATTTTGTTGAGATGTGTTAGTTAAAAAATCTATGCATATACCCTAATTACGCGTCGCGCGGCCCACACTTGCAGTGCGACGAAGACGTCAGTCGACGAGCTGTAAAAAACTGATAGTCTGTGGCACAGATTATTAAGGTATGTCTAAAGATGGTCTGTGGGGCTTCCATTGTCATGTTAAAATTGAAATTAAAAACAAAATTCACTAAGTGTTGCCAGTCTCACGTCCCGCGTTGAGTCGCGACGGCCAGCCGGCGAAGTTTACTGCTTGTCAACTGGGTTGCCATCTGCAAGCTAACTAAAGTTGCTCTACTTGAACGTGTCCTGTCTGCGTTTAATTTATGCTACGTTTAAACAAGTCACAGAGCGCTGCTTGCTCATTTAGAAACGTCATGTTTCCGATGGCGAAATGTTATTGCCGTTTCTTTACTGCCAATAAAATATTAATTGTACCTATATTGATCATAATTAATAACTTTTAAAGTTAATTCTGACAATGAAATGTCAATAAGTGATGTTAAAAACATCTTTGTTTTATGGTTTATGAAAGTTTCATGTAGGTGGATTCGGTTCATGTCATCTCTTTCACGGACAAGGTTAACACAAAGGCAAGTAGTTTACCCTTGCAAGTACTTTTTTTTAGGTATTTGGAACCAAATGTTTACGTACCTACATTGATAATCATGATGTAATCATAATAAGAACAACACTTAGAAAACGTTTCGGAGTGTATAACTTTGTTATTATTGCATTACCATTGATTGCAATAACGATTGCTTGACTTACTGTCTACCTGTGATGGCTGTATTTTCCGTTAAATAATGAAATCTCTATTATAGGTATGTATAAACTTACTTTTATAAAGTAGGTGATAAAAAGACGCCGGGTGAATTTTAATAAAACAGTAATGGAAGCTGTTTGTCATTATCATATTTCTGCAATGTGCTGTTATGAATGGAGCAGGTATTACATTATATTATTAAGAAGAGTTCGATTTTTTCAGCAGCAGACTTACTATAAGTGTAATATTAAACATCCATTTTGAAGGAAAACGTTATAAGATTTTCTTCTTTGATGGTAAAGTTTAGATTATTTGGCCCTCATTCAAACAGTTTTCTTTTTTCGTGTGATTTTTAAATATTTTGCCTTAATATATTATTAGCTTCGTTGAATTTGTGTTAATAGGTAAATATTATATTAATTCACGGGTAATGATCCTACGAGTATTTGGACTTCTCCCCTTCTGGATCATAAAACAAACTATTTGGATAACGTGTACCTACTTTTTCAATATAGGTGAATAATTTGAGACGACATAATATATTTTATAAAACACGGACTAACATATCAGATTTATTTATAACAATGTGATAAAGACTATTAAGCAGCTGAATATATTGCTCAACAAAGGGGCTTAAATAATGGTTCATTATTACACGAGAACGTAGCCATTGTGTAAATGAGTATTAACTTTAAATTTAACATAATGTTGAAAATATTGAAAATTAGTTTACCTTACGGCTTTATTATCTCGTGGGATTAGCTTAGTTAAGCCTCTTGTTATACAGTATGTAATATACAGTAGGTACATAATATGTTATCCAGGCGGGTTCTATTCAAACTAGCTTTAACCCAAAATTCAAAATTCCATCACCACATACTGGAATGAAGGCTCAGATTTTCGTTAATTTGTTTTTACTATATGGTTAAAAAAAAAATTATGATTGGATTTTAAATAATTAAAAGAGAGTAAATAAAAACCAAAATAATGTATACAAAAATGAATTGCCGAAATGAATGTAGCGTATAACTTCCGAACGATTGCACCAAATTGGATAATTATTTTTTGATTGTGTTCGTTATTATCAGGAAAAGGTTTGTAAATATCACAGGAAATTAAAAGCCAGCTATTATAATCGGAAATTTGCAGCCGGTGAAGCTGCTCGCGGTGAGCAGCTCCGTAGTATGAAAGATTATAACGATGCCGCGATGTGTAAGGTTTACAGATAGAAAACTAGGTTGAGTCTAGGTCTTGGAACCCAAAATCTTTCGCATTCAAATGAGTACAAACGCTTCAATTATAAGAAGAAAGCTAGCATGCTGAAGTGGCAATGGGCAGGCCACTTAGCTCGGAGAACTAATAACCGTTGGGGAAGAAAAGTTCTCGAGTGGCGGCCCCGCATCGGTGGACGGAGTGTTGGACGGCCTCCCACCCGGTGGTCTGACGACCTGGTTAGGATCGCGGGGAGCCGCTGGATGCAAGCGGCTCAAGACCGTGACTTGTGGCGCTCTTTGGGGGAGGCCTTTGTCCAGCAGTGGACGCCCCCGGGCTGATGATGAATGAATAAAATAAGAAGAAATACATGTAATTCATTGTACACTTTTTGATTATAAACATACACAAACACTTCTTTACCGGATAATAAAAACAATATACTTGTATGAATAGTCGACCAAAAATCTCCTTTACAATTTTTCGGCCCTACTTGATGAATATTAAGGTCGAAAATGTTAAAGGAATTTCTTAATCGACTGTACTTCATGAGTCTTAATATCAAAAGAAAAAGCTTGTTAACTCCGGTCAGGAATCGGCTATCTCTAACTCGGCAGATAAGCAAAATGAGCATTACAATAGATTTATGCGCTCCGAGGACACAACGCCGGAGATCAAACGGGATTGTAGGCTTCGGGAAACTTTGTATCGGATTAAGAGCTTCCAGTTTTTTCAGGGAGCTATCATGAATAATAAATAATAAGTTCAGAATTTAAACAACCTTTTCCTTACGTATTTAATTTTATCGTGTAAAAGCTTAATCTGCATTGCAATATATCTTGTTAAATAAAAGGTAGAAAGTGCATCAACTGGCAATATAGTTACTAACACCATGAAGTAAATGCGTTCTTCCATTTTTGAAATTCCATTCATAATTATTTTCAAACGTATTTTAACCAAATTTATCAGTATCAAAATTAGTTTATCGTTATCCGTACATTTAATCTCTAAAAGAAATCAAAATTCCAGTAGTTTACCGCAACGTAATAAAAGTGGTAAAAACCAGATGAAAAAACAAATTGGTGCCTGACTGAAAATTATTTTAGTGTTGTAATCCATACTAATATTATAAATGCGAAAGATACTCTATCTACCAGTCTAATTTCGATGAAATTTGGTATGTGGATAGAAAAACGACATTTACTTAGACGAAGTCGCTAGCAACCGCTAGTAAAACATAAACCTAGAACAGAAATGTTGACTTAATTCAATGAACTCATCAAAATCTGTCAGCATTGGTCAGCAAATTCCACCAACAGTGACACTTAGCTCCCGAACCCGCGGTGCAACATTAATATTTTAAATCCACTTGGAAACGACATTGGCGCGGACACGAAATTGACTTAAATTTTAAGGCACTTAGCCGAAAGTTTGGAGCAAGTTTGCTGAGTTACTTAAGGATTGGATCCCTGCGGATCGCGGTGGACTTGCCACTTAGTCGCATCATTATAACTGTTGTGTGGCACCGTGAAACACGGCTGTGTCTCACGGCATTTACACGTCCCCAATGTAAGTGGCACATTAAAAGTTACCCGGACAGTGTTTATGAATATGTAATGGGCACTTTTCCAAGTTGAAATGTCGTCTGAGTTCTCTGTTTGTGTTTAATTTCATATTTAAACTTGATGTGTTCAATCAGTGCGCAGAATTTAAATAACGCCATCATTTATTTAAGTTTATCATCAATATAAGTTTGCAAGATATAATTAATATGTCTGTCTTAATTCAGTAGCGGCAAAATATTCAGGGAGTCTTCACCTCTACGTAGTACTAATGGGTCAATTACAGTGATTGAGTAGCTAAAGTCGATTCATCTGTTTGTACTTTGTAGAGTCAAATAAAGGAGGTGATTTTGCTTAGTTAATAGAAATTGAACGGCTACAGGCACCAATTGAATAACTTGTTCACTGCTTAAAACATGCTAGGTATTAAAATTAAAAAAAAAAACATTTTCGGCTATCATCAGATTCCAAAGTTGCTATCGAGTTTCCAACTAGCAACTCAATTCAATTTGGTATTTTTATCGAACAATATACGAAATAGAAAAGTAAAGCCCAAAAACTGATGACAAAAACCCAGGCCCAAAGAGATAAAGATGTGTTGAGCAGAATTTAAAGAACTATATCAATGATACCCTATCAGAAGGCTGCGGCTGTTCTCTATGTAAATGTATTCAGTTACAAGTAGTAACGCTGCGAAAGGGTTTTCATATTATTCTATTGAACAAAATTGAATATTTCTGCTATATAAATTTCAAGACAAGTAAGAATCTGTTTATGTATGATGATATCTACAAAAGTAGCGAACATATCTTTTTTTATAAATAGTATGTACTCGTTTGTATTCTGACCTTTGTCATTTGTTGCTTTAAGATTCCATTTCCAGACAGAATAAGTAGTAAACTGAAAAAAAAAGTACTGTAAATCCCCTTTTGCAATGTGTGTACGTAAATAATATGGAAAGTTTCAAATATACCTATAATGTCGAACGGTCTATACAGATGTATTACAACTACATGCAAGAGGGGCTTTACTTAAGTTTATTTTATCTATAAAGTGATTTTTTACTTTAGAGCTTAACCGTACTAAAAGTAGAAAGAAGGAGACGCTCGCTCTCTAGCAGACGTATTTAAGTGCAATCAATATAAGTAGTGTCTTTGTTGCCATGGCTACAACTTAAATTTCATGACATGAATCTTGGTTGTATGATTCAAGGTGCGTGTTGTAGAGTATTCAAAGGATAAGTAACACAGAAAGGCATCATTTTTGCTACTAAATCATACACCTATTTTTGAATTGCTTGACTGACACATACGTAAAAATGTATCAAAGAATTACATTCCTAGTTTTCTATCGACGACCTTAGCGCTTGACCCACCACGTACCAACTAAACGTTCAGAAAAACTAAAGGCCGAATGGATATTAAATAACTATGTAGGATGCTTCAAATGGCCCATTGGTGAGGGCCGCAATATCTATAAAAATCCCAACCCGCTGATACGGCGTGGCGCGCATTTATGTGGTCATGAAATACAGCGATTATCATAAACGGAGCGTTTTCGTCATCCAGTGTTGCCATTAGCGGCGCGAGTTCGTGGAATGGCGCGCTTTATCGCCTGCCAGCCATCGCTGCGTAAGATAAACATGAGTTGTGCTGTGTGGAGACGCCTTTGTTTAAATGATGAATATACTTGTTTGTACGTGGTCAAATTCAGATGCGGTCATTGTGTAAAAATCGAAGTCGTGAAAATTTGCACCCGTTGAAAAAAATTAAGATAATAGATTAGTTTCTATTTGTTTCTCTTGTTGTATTAAGTATCATTTTTATTTTCAGGCTCTGAATATACCTAATTTTGAGATTAAAACTATCTTTTTTTAGTATAATTACAGTACGCTATTAGTAAGGCATAGGTAAGTTTTATTACGCGATGCGAATTGTGAAGCGTTCGTATTTTGGACGAAATGGTTTGTAGAAGGTTTTAAACCCTCTTGATTTGAAACCGTGCCAAAAATATTACCCCATATTGTCAATTCAAAATTAGTCGATGCCAATTAATGGAATAATATAAACTCGCCTATCGCTTCTTGCTGAGGGCTCACTTGACGGGTAAAGCTATCTAACCGAAAATGCACATACTTAAATGTTGTTTGTACGCTGTGACGGGACAGCTTAAACTTGCTGGTTAATAATGTGTCCGTCGAGTTCAAGAGTACAGATGTAGTAAATTATCCTTTCCCATCGTTTTTTGTCGGATCAGTGCGTATTCATCTTGCTTTCTGAGTTAGCTTCAGCTAGCTAGTTTTCTAGCTAGCTGAAGCTAACTGAGAAAGCTAGTAAAATATAGATTTATTCGACAAAAAACTTAAGGATTATTCACTACATCTGTACTCGTACGTTGTTTAAGAAAATAACCTTCCAGACTGATTTGCTAACTCAAATGCATTTAAAAAAATCGTTACATATCAGAACATACCTAACTCAATTCCTTAATATCCTGTTCGAGGTCTCGAACTTCTCGCTAATGTCAAATAATATATTCGTGTACACTGTTGCGGGTATCAGAAGCCATAAACATTCTAATTTATTCCAGAATGAAAACGGAATATACCAACATTTCCCGCTTACAACCAAAGCAGCATTCTGTATAAACTTGCAAATTAAATGTGCAAAGGAAAACGAAAACAGAAGAGCCGTATAAGACCAGTATTGCCCGGGGACTAGGGGGGGGGTAGGTACTAATTATAATAATTACTAAGGAGGCTAAACTCAACCCTCCTGGTCAGCAACATTACGAAGACTGTATGTAGGTAGGTAATGTCGTTAGGTATTGTAGGTGGTCAGTTCAGTAAGTTGTTCACAATGTACAAATGTGTACGTACGGGCTTAGACACGGTGTATAGTGCTTTAATAATTTGGAGTTGCCACGTCATTGCTATAATAGTTTAGATTCGGTTTAGCGTTGAGATGAGAGAGGGTATTGATCCGTGTTATTAGAACGATAGAAAGAAAGATAAAGTGTTTGTTAACATAAAACGACACGATTTAAGATAAGCAAGATGAACATTATTTTCTTCTATTTCGATTAAGCATTTAGGGGGTAACATCACATCATCTCATTAGATACCCGAATTTTCGTGACACTTTTGCAGATCGCTATTGAGTTCACATTTATATATTATGTATGTATACAATACAATACAGAAAACAAAATTCAAAGAAGTTTAAAATTAGAGGTAAACGACAGATGGTCTTACCGCTAAGGAGTGATCTCTTCTAGATAACCTAGTGCTAACAAGTGTTTCTTTAGTTTCTTCATAAATAAATATTTTATCCCATTTTTTTCCATATTATCTGGTTACCGGCATGCCACAATAAGTTGCTAACGATCTATTTAGAAAAAAGAAAAAAGATAAACGTTTATTAAGTGCACGACAAAAAACTTATTATAATATTTTTTAAGATAGCATAACAACAAAATGTACATGCAAGCACGATACGACAGCCCAAAACTGCCACGAAAATTTCAGTCTCTGAAACTCATCACTAACATCTATCGGTTTTGAAAAAGTAAAACCCTACTACCTCATCTTGACATCTCTCTGTTCTTATCTTGTCATCACTAAAACCTAATTTAAATTTTGCTGTCGCCGTCGGCCATTTATTAACCAGTAGCTTTGCTGTCAATGCATAATATTAATAGTCACAACTCACCATCAACTTATTACTTTTGCCAGTTTCTATAAAGTTTGTGGAGTAAACAATTTCCCGACTAGGTATTTAGTCTGTGGAGACTAAGATAGTGGAATACACGCCGCATGTCACGTATTCTAGTCCCGGTATGAAGTTGTTGCAAATATACAGTTGAGTAAAAGCAGATACAGGCACGTGCTTGGTGAGCGACGCGAGGGATTTGCTTTGGAGTCGGTCTCCACATGTGTTGACCGTTGATTAAATTGTCGCATTTACGAGTATTGGTTAACTTATGATAGATATTTGTCAGTGCTTGTTGTGGTCAGACGGGTTATTTGTAAGAGTTAATTTTTGTAAGGTTTTGTCCGTATTTTTCAGAACATTAATAATACTCTGCAAGTCTGCAACCATTGTTAAATTACTCGAAAAATGCAAAATGTTCGTTTAAGAAAACGTATTTTTTTAAAGTCTTACCTGAGCAACTGAAATGTTATTCTTCGATAAGTGGAAACTGTTTTGGCTAATGTATTCTTAAGCTATGATTGTATCTCAATGTATCAGATTTTGCTGTTTGTTTCCCTAATAAATAAATAAAATAAAAATTAGCTAGGAGTATTGCCGGTAGCCCCGTTTTAAAAGTTTAATACTTTTGTATTTAGCTAATTAGCATTAATTACCGTGAGGTAACATTTTTAGAAAACTTAATGCGGTTTTACTCGTTAACTAAAAAATGGTAACAATGCGAACCACAATTACAGTAATAACTGTATTTTTTTTATTATACCCTAGCCTGTCTATTGTCTAAGGATGGTGTAAGCGGGCTTGTAATTTGAAACCCCCCGTGGTTTAAGTGAGCAGTAAAAACGACGAAGTTTTACCTGCAATAAGTTTATTTAGCAGGTTAAATAACTAACTGCCGTATTCGAGATTTAAAAGACAGATAAATTGTTCCTTTTTCAAACTTGTGTATGAAAAATAGTTACAGTCTGTTAGCATTGAAAAGGTGTTTTGGTTTTGTATTTTTCTCTCACTTGCTCTTAATAAGAGCGTATGAGAGTATATACACACTACTAAGGATCTACTTAATCACCATTAACTGACTCAGAGTGCGACCGGTGTACTAACTTCTCGTACCTAAATGAAAAGCACATAATCTGCGTTTGTTTCGCGATCAGAAAGAATAAGTCTTTAATATGGTCATCAATCCTTTTTCGTTAGACTTTAGCCACTCTAAACGGGTGTCATTTGCTTATATAAAAAACAATCGTTTTAACATAGTTTGAGGTTTAAAAATTGTTACGAGACTCAGCGAGATAGGCGTCATACATAAGCTAATTTAGTGACAGAATGATGGCGAATTATTTAAATTTTCAATCCAGACCCACCTCTAAAATAAAGCAATTTGAATTCAAGTAGACATTCCTTAGCTAAGACGCTCTCCGACCTTAAAAAGAACCCTCTTTTCCTTGGTTGACGTAGGCCGACGGCAGTAACGCAATTACTGACCGTTATTAATGCCATTCAATATTTTTGCTTTTGAATTTGAATTCTGTTTTTAGAACCAGTCCTCTTGATAAACTCTAAATTGATGAAATAATTCGATTAAAGGTAAAAATACAATGAAGGCAAAGTGACTTATGATATACCGGCAAATATATTTTAAGTCAAACACGCTGGAATCAAATGCAGAAAGAAGAAAATAGGTAGGTACTAGACAATGAACTATTTTAAGTCATTGAGTGCATGCCTTTTGCTAGTGAATGTTTAACGAGATTTGCCCGTGTTAAAATAGGTAGGTATTTCGTTTTAAAAGGTCAGAATAAAATAAGAATATTGTTTTTAATAATCCAGATAAGTAACTAGTACTTACTGAATAAACATCTTTTATCTTTTATCTTTTATCTTTAATGTGAGTTGTCTTAAAATCCATATTATACTTATCCAGCCAAAAATAAACATTGTAAATAGGTACTAAGTATGGCATATTCCAATAGCGAAAACTTACATAACGCGTCCTTCTAACTTTAACCTTCGGTGTCTTTACATTGAATCGAAAGGGAAAACACGCCGACACATTAATCACGCACTGACTGTAGATAGCCTAGTATTTGCACTCGTAAATCGTATTTATTCAATTCGTAAACAGTAATGGCGGCGGTTGTCAGCCAGATGATGAATGTGCTCATCAGAGTAAGGAATCCGTACACTTCCTACTAAAACCGTATCAATCATTTTCACGCATCGCCTCGTATGTAAATATAACGTTTTATGCGACAACACGTTACGTTACGTTCCCATTGCGTTACCCAATTCGTATTTACGGGATCCCCCAAATTCCCCAAATGTGTTACGTATTATACAACAATGAAATCGTGCAATCAAACGAAATGAATTACGTGTTACTGTCGTAAACTGTTACAATGTTTACGTTTTAGGAATGAAGATTTGATTAAATAGAGGATAGCGTTGCATGATATGTTTTTTTTTATATGTCTATGTATGTATACTACACACAAGTAATAGGCCAACATAATCGTGTCATAATCGTGTAACGAACATAACCGTGTTAACAGGGTATATTGTTTTTACATCTGCAGCGAAGAGCCCCTGTCTTTAAAATAGTCTAACTCAAATTAACCACGAACGGTTGCGTAAATGTTCGCAAACGTGGAATGGCACCATTTTTTTTAAGAATGAGAGAAGTATCTGACGTTCGTGAAGCCGTGAAACTAATATATTCAGCGGCCATCTCGCTGTGGGAATATGGTAGTTACTACCCCTTTCTCGATGAGCTTGTGATGACGTGTCGTATGGATGGATATTAATTTAATCATTAATTTTCATAATGTAAATGATTGTTGGCAAAAAATTGTATGATCGTATATAGTCTCGGCCGGAAAGACGGAGATCGTTGGATCGATTTTCACTTAGTAAGTCAACTATAATTAGCTTGTATTTATCTTGAGGGTGGCGGTTTGTACGCAAATATGATCAACGACTGGTTATCATAAATACGACTCACTAATAAGAAGATGGTGAAAACTCCACTATAGGAACGAATAGCGTCAAACTATATTTTCAACCGCAATGAGGTAATTTCACCAAGATAAACGGAACAGAAAGGGAATCATTATTCCCCGGCACAGTACGTGAAGCTGCGGTTCTAATCTCCGAGGCAGGCTGTAATTAGTATGGGTCCCCCGTCACGGGGAAACACCGCAAAGGGTTCATCAGCAGGGTTTGAAAGGGCTGGGTGTAAATAAAAACCCTGCCGAACTCCCGCCGTAGACCGTTTAGAAATATCCCTGAAAGTTGAACCGTAAATGAAAAATAAAATTGAAGAGAGTAATTCGGGGTTTGAGATGATAAAAGTGACCAGTGTGTTATTATTATTGTCCTAAAAAAATGATATCAGAACACAAACTACGCGTATAATAAAAAAATCGAGGTCGACGTAGCCTAAAAGCAAATTGAATAGGTAGTATTATCCAATTATAAGCATTTTTTAATTTCTGCTTTGAAAATACGTTTTTTGCTTGTGTGTGAAAGTATATTTTTTATGAAACTTTTTCAACACCGTTCGAATGATGTCCATAAAACTGAAAACACCGCACAGTTTAATAACGCCCTCATCTATACGCTTACCTAAGCCACTCATCTTACAAGCTGGTTTTTTCTAAGAAGAGTGTTCAATATTTAAGGTATAATATATTAATTGACCTACAGTTATGTTTACAATTATTTCATATAATCAGAGTCAACTTTAGTATAGCACGTGCTTTCCTGGGTGATATTATTGAGGAGATGAGGGAGCGGTAGAGAACAGTTGATGAAAGATAAGTAATAATAATACTGATTACTGAATTAGTTTCCCGTTACACCTCATGCTATAGCTTTCCGTTGGGAGCCCATTTTCAAAAGATTCTTTCTCAGTGTACCTAAGGACTATTCCTTCTTAATTTAAGTCAGTCGTCAAGGAAGAGTTTTTATTACACATTGATTGTAATTTTAAATAATATAATAATTAAAATGTTCAAAAATAAACAAAGTATTTAGAGTGAGAGCTATAATATTATTTATAGTCACGGTATTTTTCTGTAAAACCGAGACGTATTTTTCATATAATTAAGTTCGTATAAATCCTCTAGACTCCATTAGTAGAAGCAGTTTTATAGGTTCTTCTGAGAATCTTGTCTGCGCTCTAAACTTTTCCCATCAGAGAGGAGAAAAATCATTTCCTTTGGCTTCCTCGCTTAGCTTCGGCGTTAATTTTGCCCTTTTATTATTCCTGCTTTTTATCGCTCCAGCGTTTGATTCATTAATAAAGTCTTGATAACTTTCAGCACTAACTTGGTCCAGTGAGGGAAATTAATGACGCGCGGTGTTTTAATTTCCTGCATGCGAATCACCTCGGCCGTGAATATATAGGGCAATATATGTGGTATATTACCATTTAACCAATGTGCGTAGTTTAAAGGATTGAGGAAATGCTATTTCCTATTGTACAATGCAAAACGATACGTATACCTATAAGCAGTGTAGTTAAGTGTTCCACGTGAGTGTTTTCAATCTCTAAACAATAAAAAACTCCAAGCAATGCTGCAGTTATAATATCTATGGCAGACGAGTTCTCGAGTGGCGGCCCCGCACCGGTGGACGGAGTGTTGGACGGCCTCCCACCCGGTGGTCTGACGACCTGGTTAGGATCGCGGGGAGCCGCTGGATGCAAGCGGCTCAAGACCGTGACTTGTGGCGCTCTTTGGGGGAGGCCTTTGTCCAGCAGTGGACGCCCCCGGGCTGATGATGATGATGATGACGAGTAATTCTAATAGGTATCTGTGAGATTTCAAATTCTATTTTTTGGTAGTTAACCATATCTAGTTGCGACACATGATTCAGTCTCTCTATTTTAACCAGTCTGTCGAAGCAAGCTTCATCATGGAAATTATCCTTTCCTGGATGCTGTTCTGCCACTGGTACTTTCCTCTCCGAGATTTCTCCATCCCTCAAGCTATGGGTTTGGCCAGTCGAATTAAGTCTTTTGTATATTTTTTAATGTCTCTATATTACGATACCTAGCACCAAAAACAACACTGAAATGTTATTCAAACAGCAAATTTCGTGCTATCAATATTTAATTTAACTCTGCTCCATGTTTTGACGGACATTTCATTAGCCTGGTTCCATTCGATTGCGGTGTCGTCGCGTGGCGAATAATCCCAGTCAATGGGCCAATCAATGCTTCTATTTTAAACCGATTGGAGTTCATGCAAGCCGGTTCAAAGCGTGATGCAGTTGTTTGATTATGAATGCATTGGCGTTGGTAAATTAGGCTTAGAGCTCTAAGCAACGCGGTGCAATCTATGATATCGTCGTCAAATAGGTCAAAAAATGCGGTTATTGAAGTGATTTCGTATAAAAAAATATTTTTGGTAAAGTATCGATACGTCCCATGAAACGTACTACAAAGTCAAATCATTTCGCAGAAAAGGGTTTTGTTAAAACTTTTGTTACTTTTATGTCATGGTCTGGGGGGGCAAATGCATCCACGTGGCAAGTCCGCCAAACCAACGATATCTCCTAAAAAAATACATGGTTTGTCACGCTTGTTTGATCCATTGACGTGTGTCATGTGTATGGTAAATAAGTAATTGAATTAGAATTTGAAATTGAAATTGACGCACTTGCCCCTACCGACCTAAACTATTTTTGAAGCAGTATTGTACTTAGTTATAACATGGGGTTCATTTTACCCTGTGAGTTGTAATCTTTTAATTCATATTCATCGACACAAAAACCCAATTAACAACACTACATAGTATCATTCTCATGGTACCTATACGACATTCGATAATCGAGTCAATAGCATTATTTATCGACATGCCACGAATGGGTACGATAGCGTAAGCCTACTTTATACGGGCCTGTAAAAGCCCGAAATAGATTCCCAAAGAGTTCAATAAATTGTTATATTTATATCTTACGTGGAATCGTCGTAGACACTGTAATGCAGACTATTGCTAACGAGGTCTTTGCTCCAGTTCTCTATACGTTTATTTAGCGAGATTTGCTACACAATCTTATGTGAGTCGAAAAACGATAAGCAAACATCTCCGCCTTCAGCACAAGATACGTGCGCAGGTGCGTTATCCCCCTTTCAGGAACGACCAGCTTAATTGGGGTGAAATGAAAAAATAACCCGTGTATTATAAAAAATATGTTTTTCTTTAACCTCTCTTCTTTGTATGTTTGGTTGGAAGACCACCTGTTGATTATGTGTGGTGATAGCTAATATTGGTTATTTACAAAGATATCGAAATAAAATGTGTGAGTTTTTTTTTTGGTATCATATTTGCCGAAATACCTCCACTGCTAGACATAGCTTTTCCGCAAGAATTTCCGCGAAGGGCGATTTTGTGATATTCGCATTGATCGGTTTCAGACGATCTTCGCCAGACTGTCAGTCTACCTAACGGGAGACCTATCTTCGGCAGCAGTGGACGTGTTTTGACCGGTTCCCCTATGGAATCCCTAAACGTCATTTCTCCTAATGCATCGTTTGTCCGTATTTTCATTTGTAATAAAGCAATTTCCGCTTCAATTTTAGAACTTTTTAGTGTTGTTTATATATAATACAAACCTAACCTAACCCAACCGCAGGTACAATTGGAAAACTTAAAAAGTTGCCTGAGTCATCTGAAAACCAGTTTAGGGCAAATGAAAATTCGGCACAAATGTCGTTAGGGATTTCGAGGGACACCCGTTTTGACCGATATTATAATTATGACAATAAATACTGATGTTTAGATTTGTTACAAATAGTAGGAGATCCGGATAGAAGATGATCTGCACCGGGCTGTTTATTCGATAAAAAGTATTTTATATCAAATTTAATATGCTAAGTAATACTCGTATATGGCTTATAGGTAGGCTGAAAATTTTCAGACCAGTATACAGGGTGTCCAGTAAATAATGGATAACCTTCTACCCATCCATGGGGCACCTCAGGCTGGTCCCTAAAAAGGACTTACAGGTTTGGTAAAAGTTGCATGGTTTTCGAGATAATCGATCTTTTCTATTTTCTTAATAATTAGCACCTTGCTTCACTGTAATGACTGCCAAGGTCACAAATAAAGAGATTTTGTCATTCTGTTTGCTGTTAAATATTCTTTAATAGTGATGCTAACGGATGTGTCTTAGAGCATTATGGTAGCGACACTAATTTCTTGTTAAACATATCTTAATTTATAACTTCACATTTTGCTTTAAAGTTTGCAACAACTTTGACTGCTTGTGGTGAAAAAAAATTGTATGAAGACCAGAATGGCCAATATGTTGAAAAATAGTGTATCTAATATTGATTCTAAACTGGTATAACACATGGTGTTTACGTCTTTACAGATAAAGTTATTGCTGTTAGTATTCACTAAGAGCGAATTTTACCAAAACACCAAGTTATTGATAAGTAACTCTTTACTTGATTGGGTTAGTCATATCATAAAAAACGCTTCTCTTATGAAAACCAACGTCTAATTACTGCAAAATAATGAATCACAGAATACTTGAAACCTACATCAACAATAATATTTGTAAATAAAAACCGAATTTAGATAACGTCGTCAATGTAATCGTAAAAACAGATTCGGCACATCCGTTAGCATCACTATTAAAGAATATTTAACAGCAAACAGAACGACAAAATCTCTTTATTTGTGGCCTTGGCAGTCATTACAGTGAAGCAAGGTGCTAATTATAAGAAAATAGAAAAGTTCGATTATCTCGAAAACCATGCAACTTTTACCAAACCTGTAAGTCCTTTTAAGGGACCAGCCTGAGGTGCCCCATGGATGGGTAGAAGGTTATCCATTATTTACTGGACACCCTGTATAATCAAATAAAAAAATAAAAAATAAAATTGTTTTAAAAAAATGCATTTGCCTCTTTATTAGACAAATTACATACCAATCGAAAGTATCAAGCCTATAGAATATGCAAGCGTAGACAATTTTTTTCCCGTCAAACTTTTGGTTGGGCAGATATAAACAGGTAAGTCGGTACTAATAATTTGCACCAAACCTAACGTTTATATTCTATAGGCATCATACTTTCGATTAGTACGTAAGTACGTAAAAAGAAAAATCATTTTTCATTGTTTTTTAATGATATAAGTGCTGGAATTTTTCAGCCTACCTATTAGCCATTTATTATTTAGCGTATTAAATTTGATATACAATACTTTTCATCGAATAAACAGCCCGGTGCAAATCGTATCCTTTTCGGATCTTAGACTAAAAGTCTGTCCACGGGGATAGTAGGGTATTCAACAAAATGTTTTTTACAGGTTGTAAAAATAATGTGTATTCGAAATTGGAATATACTTACACCATTTTGAAGTATTATCCACATTTTAATGGCAGATTTCTTAAATGTTATTTTTACTTATTAATTTCCTAAAAATCCTAAAAAAGGGGAAAATATCTGCAACTAATAAATGATTACGAATTACGAAAAGTGAACAGAACAAAGTTTGTGACACGAGCATTTAATTTTCATTTGGTATTCTAGCGAGTGACGGCAAATGTTACGAAGAGAGTTTGACAAACTTCGGATGGAGTGTCACTAAGAAGTTGATAAACTAATGTGTGTTACGTATGAGAATGAAACGACGAAATTAATTTTAGCTAATGCTGAAAGGTATTTATTATAATTAGTTTAGTCTGAGTAGGCGAGTTAGACATTATAATTATGTAAGTATGTTTGTATCTAAACGTCTCGCTTGTGCAAACCTATGTTTTTTTTAATAAAATACGCAATTATTTACTTATTACATTTATGAGATTCCAGAAATATTAAGCCACTACCAATTACTTATAATCATCGAATGCAAGTCAATTATTGAGTTTTCCGTCTGCCAGGGCAATGGACCATACATTTTTCTAGTGAGAGTAGGTACTTAAATTCATCAAAGAACCACATTATATTATTTTGCAAAAATATACGTTGTATTAAATTATAAACACTACTCTTTTTGACAAATGCTTAACAGTTTTTCTTGGCCATTCATTGTCGTTTTGTGTAAAAAGACCTATATTACTTACCTATCAATAGTGTATAGAATCCTTTGACTACTACATTGCAGTTAGCAGCCTTCTTTAGTATTAGGCAGTAAAGTAACTAGCTCTAAAGATTTTTCACTGAAACTTTGCACAGGGCCCGTGACGGGGCGCACGGCAGGTCGTTGCCCGCTCGTGGCGCACGCGTCACGCTTGCCACTGAGCAAATAAGCAAATTGACGCCACGACCCTTTTTGAGCAAACACATTACGCCCTCTTATTTCGGAGGTTTATTTGACGTGGCGCCTAGCAACAAACATGAAATTCGATCCTGAAAATCTTACTATCTCACTCGGACGTGCAAGAGTCGAGTGAGTAAGAGTGAGAGATAACGCAAGTTATAGCTTAAGGGCCGCTATAGCAAATAGATAGATAAGTATAATGTACAATAGATCGCCAGCGACTTCGTTCGTGCAGAATGTTAGGCTGACGCTAGGCTCACTGTATCTTTCCTTCGGCGGATCATTAAAAAAAAATGCTGCACCCCTTTGATACCCAAGTAATGTTCCCTGTGGTGTGTGTTTGTAAGCCCTGCATTGGTTATTTAGTCAGTCAGTATGTCAAGGAAGAGTTTTATGTGTTGTTTTGTATGGTAACCCATCATTTAATCGAATTTAAATCATTTCGAGTCGATTGTATCATTTCTTTGAATGCTGAAACCATGATGTTTTTTGCGTAACTTTCGTTAACAGGTGTTTCGATAAAAGAATAGGTAACGGTGTTGTATATTTATCTATTTATTCAATTTATACGTTCGTTAAAGCCTGCCAGTGCCATACATATTGACATTACTACATACCCTTTAATACTACACTATAAAATCTTTTATTAATACTAACCAATAATATTAAATATTTATTTAGAGTAGTTTTATACAATTAATAACTATAACTGTAGAGGACACGACGCTCTGCATCTGAAAAAAAATAAAGAATTAATAATGTTTAGAATTTATATATAATTAGTTAATATGAAAAGCTTACCTTGTTTGCTCCCCCACTGCTCATTCCTGTAATATCTATACCAATAAAAGGTTGCGCACGAGCGCGTGCATATGTGTGCGTAGCATCCCCGCCAGTTGCCCTCTGACCGCGACGGAAAGCACGCATGTCCACGTACTTTAAGCGCACCGCTATCCGAGCTTTTGTTGTTTTAACTTATCACAGTACTTACCGATCCGCGCCTGCTCCCATCATCTACATTTGGTCCTTCGAGCCGGATCATAAAGGAACTGCGAACATAAAAGCAGCGAACGTCGGAATGTTCAGCACACCGCCGCCGCCGCCGCGCACAAATAAATCGCGCAGTGAACGCGCACACTTACGTGAACAGCTGAAACAAACCATGGACGATCGTGTGGAAGTGTTTTCAACGCAAACATGCCCGGTCAGAAAACTCACAGATTTAGAAATCCAGACAATGGATACTAATTTACCTTCAGGAAAAGAGGGTAGTGTAAAAGGGAAAGAGGGTAGTGTAAAAACTGAGATCCACGAACGCGTTCCAGGTTCGTCGAAGAAGAGTTCTGGGTCATCAATAGAGGCACAAAGGAAACGATTGGAACTGGAGGCAGCCATGGCCAAGGCCAAAATTGAAAAGGATCTGATTGACAAGAAATTGGCAGCTGACCTCGCCGAGCTCGATGACCGGTCCTCAAGGAAGTCTCGCTGCAGCGACGACCATTCGACTCCGGGAACCTCTCAAAAGGTGGAACAGTGGCTAGAAAAGAGTATACATGATCCTACCGCTAACCTGCAAGTTCACGAACCGGCTTCGGCACCAGTTACCCAATCTGCTCCGGAACCGTTGTGGCAGTTGTCGCACGCTATCACCAACCTCGCTTCCGTGACACAAAGTGCTAACACTAATTTACTGTCAAGACTAGCTACGTCTAAGGATTTACCGTCGTTCTCCGGCGAACCACTTGAATGGCTGCAATTTAAAAGGAGCTACGAAGAGTCAACAAAATTATGTAATTACAGTGACAGGGAGAACGTCGCTAGACTCAACCGATGTCTTCGTGGTGAAGCAAAGGAAGCAGTTTCGTCGCTACTCATAAGCGACACTACACCAACTACTATTTTTGAAGCACTAGAACTACGTTTTGGACGACCTGAAATTATTATATTCAAGATAGCTTCTCAATTTAAAAAATTACCTGCCCTGTCACAGAGTTATCACTCTGAAATAGTGAATTTCGCAGTTAAAGTGAAGAACTACGTCGCAGCTACTCAATCGATAAATCAGAATGATTATTTAAGAAGTCCCGACTTGCTTAATACTGTATTGTCGAAGTGCCCAACTACACTTCTTAATAAATGGGCGGATTACATATACGAGAATACCTACAATAACAAGGCTAAACTACAAATTTTCTCCGAATTTCTACACAAAGAAGCAACAAAGGTAGCCGCAGCTGGGATAAGCCACATTAACACGCAGACTGAGAACAGAACATTTAAAAGAACCGAAGAGCGCAGAATTCATTCGCACGCAGTTCTGAACAACAATAATAGCGACGCGAAGTGCAAATTTTGTCGCACACATGTTCACCTTATTTCTAACTGCATAAAATTTAAGCGCGCGCTCCGCAAAGATAGGTGGCGATTCATTAAAATAAACAAAATGTGTCATAAGTGTTTGTTATCGGGGCACGGGATAGAAACCTGTCCAGCAGCGCCGTGCGACATCGATGAGTGCGGCCTACCCCACCACCGCTTACTGCACTGGCCCCATAAACCTGCTTCGCCATCCAGCAGCAACCCCGCGTATGAAACCCCTAGAAGTGTTCCCCAGTTGACTACAGTAAACGAAAACGAACCTTCTTCCAATAGTGAAACAGTAACAAATACTATTGCGACCCGTAATGACACAAGTGTTATGTTAAAAACGGTGTGTGTGAACATACACGGCCCTAATGGTGCAATTTCCACGCACGCCTTGCTCGACGACGGTGCCACAGTGTCTTTGGTGTCAGCTGATCTCGCGAACAGTATTAACCTACAAGGTCAGCCTGAAACGTTACGAATGAGAGGCGCGTGGAACTCCGACATCGTGTGTCACAGTGAAATAGTGAACTTTAAACTTTCTAATACAAGAAATCAAATGTACGAAATGCGTGCGCGCAAGATAAATGAACTAGATTTACCAGCACAAAAGTTATCTAAAGTGAACCTAGAAGACTTTGAACATTTACGAAACCTAAAAAACTATGTAACCTGTAGTGATATAAAGCCCAAAATATTGATTGGACAGGACAACTTCCATTTAATGATGACCTTGAAGACTATTCATCGCAACTTCAACGAACCGTGCGCCACCCTGACACCTTTGGGGTGGTGCGTGCACGGGATTGTACCCGCCACCGCGCGCAGCCTACTTCTAACCACTGAACATGCATTAACTACAACGCTGTACGAGCCGCGCGGGCCGCCGATTAGTCTTATCAGCGGTCCCCCCCGCGCCCCCGCTCCGCTCTTCGACTGCATTCCAGACAAGACGCGCACATGCGCCGGCGCACACACGGCACAGTACTCATCGTTGCAACAATTATGCGAAACACACAGTGACAAAGTAGATACGGAACTACATGAATTAGTTCGCCGCTCGTTTGCTATAGAAGCAATTGGGGTGAACTCTAAACCCCGTGTAAATAAAGACGAGATTCGCGCAATCAATATTGTGGACCGATCTGCACAACTTTGTAATGGTCGATGGGAAGTGAGCCTACCCTGGAAGAATGAATTACGAATGCCAGATTCCTACTCAATCGCTTTAAGGAGATTTCTTGCCGTGGAACGAAGAATGAATTTAGACAATAATTACGCAGCAAGATACCGAGACCGCATAAATCATCTGTTTGAGAACGGTTACGCTCGTGAGTTAACTGATAGCGAGATTTCGATACCTGGAGGACGTGTGTGGTACCTGCCACATTTCGGAGTAGATAACCCAAATAAAAACAAGCTCAGATTGGTGTTCGACGCTGCTGCTAATGTCGCCGGCAGCTCCCTGAACGATTTTTTGCTGCAAGGGCCTGACCTACTTCAATCACTTTTAGGTATCTTACTACGATTTCGAGAAAGGCCTGTCGCTATCATGGGAGACATCAGAGACATGTTTCTTCGTATCCAAATAAACAGAGAAGACCAGCACGCCCTACGTTTTTTGTGGCGCGAAGATTCAAATGGGAAGATAAAGACCTGCGTAATGAACTCATTAATATTCGGTGCCAACTGCTCGCCCTTCATTGCGCAGCATATAAAAAACAAGAACGCGACTAGGTTTAGAGACGAAATGCCTGAAGCCACTGAAGCCGTCATACAGTCACATTATATGGACGACTACATCGAGAGTGTGGAGGACAGCGAAAACCGCAATAAAAATGATCAAATCCGTGACCTACATTCATCAACAGGGCGGATTTGAAATGAGAAATTGGACTAGTAATAATCAACAAGTATTAACCGCCATGTCAAAAGAGACCTTAAGTGATAAGGCGATAAGGATCAAAACCGCAGGCGACGAGTTACCAGAGAGGACACTCGGATTGTTATGGTTTCCCGCCAGTGATTCGTTTGGGTTCGACCTGTCACTTAAGCGTATACCTAAAGAAATTTTGGAACTCCAAAGAATACCTACGAAAAGAGAACTCTTACGCATTTACATGTCCATATTCGATGTTTTTGGTTTTCTTGCTCCATTCACGGTGAAAGCAAAAATATTGCTACAAAGAACCTGGAAAAGCGATATTAAGTGGGACGACGAGATATCACAAAACGAAAATAAAGTTTTCCAAGACTGGATATTAGAATTAAATGCCTTGCAAGACTTACGAGTACCAAGATGTCATTTCACCTCATTAAGACTGTGTGAGAAAGAGAGCGCCGAGAAGGCATCTGGCGGAAGCGCTAGCCAAAACGAGACAACTATAGATTTGCACGTTTTTTGTGACGCTTCCCCGGCTGCATTTGCTGCGGTCGCGTATTATCGAAAGGAATTTGTAAACAAACAAGTCAGAGTGTCATTCATCGCCTGCAAATCACGAGCCGCTCCCGTAAATAAATATATAACTATACCGAAACTGGAATTGCAAGCAGCGGTTATTGCTTGCCGCCTCGCTGACACGATTACGCGTGAGAACCGATTAGTTGTAAACAAAAGATACTTTTGGACGGACTCGCAAATAGTATTGCACCAAATAAAAAATAACACGCGGAACTATAAAGTGTTTGTTGCAAACAGATTGGGGGAAATCGACGAATTAACTCGGACCAAAGAGTGGAACTATGTACCTACAAAGTTAAATATCGCCGATAAGGCTACAAAAATTAATACCTATAAATTGAGTATCGACGGGGAGTGGCTGCGAGGTCCGCATTTTTTACACTTGCCGCGCGAAGAGTGGCCGCCGATGGACCCTGAAAATATAGAAGAATACAATGATGAGATGTTGCAAGTTAATATTGTTTGTGAAAACAGCGTCAAAGACTTACCTGTGCCGGAAACAACTAAGTTTTCCTCCTGGCTTCGCTTGTGTCGATGCATGGCAAACGTGTTTCTATTTATAGAAAAATGTAAAACGTCGCGCAAAGCTAAACTTACTTTAGAATTAATGAAGCGCGCTGAACATCAGTTATTACGCTGCTCACAAGTGCGATCATTCCCTGGAGAACTGGCCCTTTTGAAAAACAATAAATCCATTTCGTATGATAGCCGACTACGAAAATTGACGCCAGTCTGGAACGAATATGGATTGCTGTGCGTCGGGGGGAGAATAGAAGCAACTACGAATGTGAGTTCAAGTGTGAAACGGCCTGTAATTCTGGATGGACGTGATTATATTGCACGATTAATAGTCAAATATTATCACGAGAGGACCGCGCACAGCTGTAACGAAACAGTAGTTAATGACATACGTCAGAAATATTGGCTGGTAAATTTACGACCCACAGTACGAGCAGTCGCCGCGAAATGTTTATACTGTCGTATAAGAAAAACAATACCTAGCAATCCGCGACTAGGAGACTTACCGGAGGCACGATTAGCGCACCATAAGAGACCATTTACCCATTGTGGTGTTGATCTGTTTGGCCCAATGGAAATATCTATTGCCCGGCGCCGAGGAAAACTGTACGGAGTATTATTTACCTGTCTAACTATACGCGCCATACATATCGAAGTGGTGCCGACGCTATCAGCTGATTCCTTTATAATGGCCTTGAGGCGCATGGCGGCGCGACGTGGATGGCCGTATAAAATGTACTCCGACAATGGCACCAATTTTCGAGGTGCTGACGCAGAACTCAGGAGGTCTTTCGAAGCAATCAACCAATCTAGTGTGAAAGATGAATTAATTAACCGCGGATTGGAGTGGCATTTCATATCGCCCGCTAGTCCCCACATGGGAGGAGCGTGGGAAAGATTGATTAGAAGCGTCAAAACAGCGTTGAGAGTTGTCCTAAAAGAAAGGGCCCCTCGCGAAGAAGTACTCATCACATTACTGGCCGAGGTGGAGAATATAGTTAACAGCCGCCCACTGAGCCATGTCTCCGTAGACCACGAGTACCCTGAAAGTTTAACACCGAACCATTTTCTCATCGGGACCTCTTCTAACCTACCTGTTCCGGGAAAGTTTGACGACAACGATTTCTATGGACGAAAATTGTGGAGAATCACTGAAAGACTCACCGATATGTTTTGGCGACGCTGGGTGCGAGAGGTTCTGCCAGCTCTTCTTCCACGTCAAAAGTGGTTTCAGGAAGGACACCAACTGAAAGAAGGCGATGTGGTCTTCATAGTAGACCCAAATATGCCACGAAACACTTGGCCTAAAGGACGTATAGAGAACGTCTACCCCGGCGCCGACGGTCGCATACGCATTGTCGACGTAAAGACGAGGACCGGAAAACTGACCAGACCTGTAACGCGCGTGGCCTTGCTCCCCACAGCGGCTGATGATTGTCCCGAGTAGACAATGGGGGGGAGAGTGTAGAGGACACGACGCTCTGCATCTGAAAAAAAATAAAGAATTAATAATGTTTAGAATTTATATATAATTAGTTAATATGAAAAGCTTACCTTGTTTGCTCCCCCACTGCTCATTCCTGTAATATCTATACCAATAAAAGGTTGCGCACGAGCGCGTGCATATGTGTGCGTAGCATCCCCGCCAGTTGCCCTCTGACCGCGACGGAAAGCACGCATGTCCACGTACTTTAAGCGCACCGCTATCCGAGCTTTTGTTGTTTTAACTTATCACAGTACTTACCGATCCGCGCCTGCTCCCATCATCTACAATAACTATGTACTAAATAATAACAAAAGCGACTCGTAAATGACTTGCCTGAACTAGGATGTTCCTGTATCTAAGGCGTAAGAGAACTTTGACTAAATTAAAACAATTATTTACAATGATTTGCTGTTATAGTGGTCCTAAATTTGTAATCTCATGTTTTTAGATAAATTATGCTTAAGTGATAAGAGGATTTATAGTTGATTCAAAGCAAACAGCGTAGGAGGTTGATATTCGAGACATACTTAATAAAAAAAATATCTCAAAAATCTTATTAGTATCTAGGTAGATATGTTTACATACTACAAGCACTAGGTATATGTATTTTTTTTGTTTCAGGTATGTTCGGCACTTTATGCTGTATCTGTCTAGATCTGCGAGTCGGTAATGTGGCACTTTTATAACTAAGTACATCAACAATTATGTATGTTGATATTTATTACGTGTTAAACTATCCGCGTAAACCCTCTCGAAAAGCCAGATCGGCCCTTTTGAAAACACGTGAGTACATATTTAGAGCACCGAATAATTGAAGCTGGAAATTTAGAGTAAAATTATATTTTGACTACAGTGGTTAAATTTGCTGGATAGAGTATTGCTTGTTGAACAGCGGCGCTCGAGCGTGATTGTGTTTGCGCGGACTTGTTGCTGCGTCGCCCACGCTACTGTCAAACGGCCCGCGGCTAGCTAAAGGCCCTGACTTTATTTACATAAAATAACCTCAGTTAGAATTACAAGAAAAGGCTTCTTGGACTTACTTAGCTGCAAGTGAAATCCCCTCTTGTTACAAGGTATTTAGATGACTAGTTAGAGACAAGTAATTGATTTATGTACGCTTGAGTTATTGAGGATCGAGACTGTTTATACCACAGATTATAAGGTATGTTTATACTCGTAGGTATCTACCTACCATTTACTGGGTATTGCCCGTTTAATTTAGTTAGATAAAATTAATAATCCTTTATTCGGTAGGTATTACAGTCGCAGTTTTCTCTAAATGTTAAATTATAAGCAGCATCTGCCTACACACATGCTTTTCTTATAATTATTGCTAGAAAGCTTGTCTTCTTTCGTTTTTTTGACAGCGGCTAAAACAAAAGATTCAACTTTTTAAATAAACCGTTCACGCCGTCGACCAAGAGTCTAATTATTGCTTAAACGGCGCCCTATATTTTCGTAAGTGTTTATCAGAAACCAGAAAAGGCAATTCGGTAAAATTACAGCAAAAATCCTTTAAAGTCGAGTAGTTGAATTGAGAATAGAATTGTTTTACTTAAAACCTCTACACAGCCGCTGTTAAAAATCAAAGAATCACGCGCACCGCTTCAAAAGGTTTGATCCATTCAGATCCTTTTAGCAAAAATGGCTCCGGCTTTTATGTAATAAAAGAAAAATCAAAATTGTTGGCGGCATATTTTAAAGCTCGCCACGCTCGTTGCTCACCTTTACGAGCTCTAAGTCGTTTTTAAGCGAGTTAGCTCGCACGCAATCTCGCCGAGAATGTTTCGCTCGGAATAATTTATGTTTCACAGCATTCTCGTACTCTTCAGAAAGCATAAAGGTTTCCCGTTATGAGGATAAAGGCCCGCGAAGTCGCGGTTTGCCTCTATTTTCTAGGTAACTTGTTAACGGCGGAAATTACCAGGCGTTCTTCTCGTAGAAGTTTAAGTAAACTTCAAATCTGCAAGCAGTTTGTAGAGCTTAGAGAAGCAACTGCGCACTGTGTCTTTACACATAGATAAATTTAATTCTTGATTAATGTAAATTAATAACTTTACAAAATATTTAAATTTAATCTATTCAATTTTTAATTTTGTAAATTTTCACGCAGGCCTTTACATGATCTGGGACGAACCCGATAATTAAACCGTAAACTAGTTTCATCTATAAAGACCTTCATGTGCCTGGCTGATGGATGTAGTCAGTGAGGCAGCGGTCATACCACGTGTACGTTATCATGCGGTATGAGGTGGATCCACGGTATTTTCAGTAGACCCGTTTTAAGGCAGAGTTGAGTTAACTAAGTAAATAAACGATATATTGCACTTATATGAACATAAAGTATGTACCTTTAAAGGGACTGTTTCAGCTAACCTTGGAATAACTGTATAAGAACAACATGAGGATGGCAACAAACCGGTTTATCTCAACAACAAAAAATACAGAACGCAATTACATAATGCTAATATTTTAATTAAACTAATATATTATAAGTACAAAAATAATATTGCTACAATATATACACCAACTGTTTGATTGGGTTGTGGGATTTAAATGGGTTGATTATAAAGAAGTTGCGCATGCGTTTGTTATTGCTGCTTTAGATACTGACATCGAACATATTCCATGGTATTATTTCTATAATGAACCTGTATTTTTTTTCAACCAGTATGATAGTTTCTATAATGAACCTGTATTTTTTTTCAACCATTATGATAGTGACCGTGAAATTATAAATATGCGTTCCTTGATATGGCGCCTTGCCTCACTTGCCTGGCTACTTTGGTCAGGTCTCAGGTCTATACGCGGGAATATCTATCATCCTTTGTTCCAAACATTGAAGATAAATCATGATTAGTCTGTAATTCTAAATTAGCCGACACGCCCAACCGGCTTACGTTGTCGTCCCTTGTAATTCTCACCTCGCCAACATTTAAATTAAGAACCGTTAACTTGTATCAGAGATTGGTGCCATAAATTTCCAATTTAAGGGGATTTTTGTAGGTTTAACAGGTAATTAATTGAGTAAAGTAAAGATATGGACGCTGACTTTTCTAATGTGAATTTATATCTCTATTCGGTACCCTATTAAAGATTTCCAGTATTAATCATAATTTGAAAGGTAAAACTGGTAAATTCAATTTGACGCTGGTGGGTGTGGTATACCAATGCTTCACATATCATCATTCATCACGCTATCAATAGCTTTGTTTTGTGGGTCTTTGAGACGAATGTTGAATAGACTGCGTTAGAATTTCTGATTACCTATTCTGCTTTAACAGTTACAAAAACAATAGACTAGGCAGATGAATTTCGTCAGGGATAGATAATCAACTAACAACTGACGCTCAATGTAAGTACTTAAAACATAGTCTTGTTTGTTAATTAACGGCTTTCACAAGATGTATTTCGCCAATATGACTTTTAGAGAAACAAGTCCATGAACATGACACGCGAATACAATTGTTCGGTTTAAGAGTAGTTAGTTACTCTTGGGGACTGAACAGAAGCAAATGAGGTCAGCTCCACGCCCACTTCTGTCAAGTCCTAAATAATATAGTCAAGAGCAATGAAAACGGGTCACTTTGCTTTGAATTACCTTAGAACGTGACCCGTTTGCTCCTTAGTGACTGAATCTATCAAGTATTACTTAAATATAATATTAAAAAAAGGACGACACTTACAAATCTGTTTGTTTTATTTCGTTGCTGTCTAGTCGAATATTGGGATGAAATTGGGAAAATTCGGCACATAAATAGCTTTAGGGAGGTCACCCCTCGTCCGTTAACACCCTGCGTAATGAAAAACCGACCTTTCCCGCCCTGTAATCTTTATCATCTGCAGAAATATTAACAAAATATCAACCTATTTTATATAAAATATATTATCTGTAAATATTAAAGGCAGAAATCCCTTAAAGCTGGCAATGTCCAAGCCCTTAAACGCATTCCTTACCATTTTTTTGTACATTATTGAATTAGCAACAGCATTTCTTTTAACCGTTGTTGTGTTGCTAAGAAAGCTTTTACGCATTGTTTTACTATTAATCGGTATTCTAGGAACTGTTAATAAATCAACAGAATTTTAAAAACATCACGAATTTAAATGCAATATATTTCATGATCATCAGATTTAAAAGCGTAGGTATTAATCAAATTTATTAGCGTGCGATTTAATTTTCGACTGATATTGCAATAGCGGTGACCACAATTTCGCATTATTGTGCAATCATTTCCCAACAGCTAACTAACGCACAAAAAAAAGGAACCTGCGAAAGTTTGTGTGTTAGTTTGTTACTCCTGCACGCTCCAACAGCTGGACGGATTATTAAAGTTCCTGTGCGATAACGATAATCGAAATCTACCCAGACGAAATCCCGGGCAGAATCTAGTTTACAATACAATGGAACACTAACCTACTCGTACATGTACCTAAGTAAAAAATATATTAGCGGTGCTCAAAGTAGGTACAAATATATATATCTATATATATATATATATATATATATATATATATATATATATACATATTACCATGTGTTTTGTAGCGATCCTTCGGGGCTGCTTGCCTATGCATAGCATCGGACATCGCTCTCGGTTGACTTGCAATGGTGAGGTATTTATTACCAGAGCAAAGATTAATCATAAGCGAGACGTTGCTTATTTACTGCCTTTTGGCCTTCTAAGGACCTATTTTGTGCGTGGGTTCTTCATAAATATTTATCGCCACTGTTAATTAGGTTTCGTAATTCAAGCCACCCCAATTTTGGCGGCCATAATATTTATTTTGTAGTTAAACAGCCTGTTAATACTACTGAAATATAAGGTCTGACCTAAATAATATTACCTAAACGGAAATAATGTACCTACAATACAGTTAAGGAATGAACCGGTGTGGATCTAGGATAAGGTTGCTATGGGTCATAGTCAAATGCGCAAGCAGAACCTGCGGCCCTTGCCAATGGGAGGGGTGGAGGGGATTTTTATAGGGTATTCTGGCCACTCTTGGTTGGTGAGTCCCCTAGCCCAGGTGGTATGGGTAAAAGCCCAGCGTAAAAAAAGGATAAGAGTGCTATGCTTTCTCGCAGACGTGCTTCGTGTGACAGCCGACAGAAAATGACAACGAACAGTTGAAGCAATCAAGGGTACTATAAAGAATACTATTACGTGACCCTTGCTGCAATAGTGCATTAGTTTCCACGCATAAATATTTTTAACTGCGGACGTGCTTTGGTTTGTATTAAATCAAATTGAGATGATAAATTATAAGGTAAAGAGTTACTATTTGTTCCAAAAAAGCAGCATGGATCAAGACAAAAAAATAATTGTACTGGAATTTGAACTAAAAACTGTTACGAAATGTTTACTGTAAATAATTAACTCGGGACTTAAATCTAGTCACAAACACGATAGAGCACTAGGTAGGTTTACTTTAATTAAATGTTTGATCGCAATGCTCACTAGCGTCAAATATCATTAAGAATTAGTGGGAACCCAAGCGAGGTCAACGGAAACCATTGTTACGTATATTCATACATAGGTACACATATGGGCACATACGAGTATGGTTACATAATATGTGTGCCCGGTCAACGACCCCGTTTACATGTCCGATCAGATTTCTATCGAACACCTACCTGATCCAGATCCAGGTTAAGGTTAGACTACACAAGTTATTTTAGGAAGTCACTCCATACTTAGCTACAAACTTACGAGTGTGTGTATAATGTGTCTAATCGAAAATAGAAATCTTAAAAAATGTCGCCGTTGATATAATGTTTAAGACGACTCTTTTAATTAATTCCCTATTAGTAAATCGAATCTAAAATAATGTAGTGATCATTAACTAAAACATAGTTATAATTCGACTTTTGACATGTTATGGTATTGTTTTTATGTCGACCGCCATTACTGTCAAGTAAATAAGAGCTATCATAACGTTCACAATAATAAGATAAGATTATTATTGAGTTAATAAGATTTTTAAGAAGGCCTTCGGAGTCTTAACCCCAGAACTAACCCTTCAGATTTTTAAATTATATGTACGACCCAATTTAGAATACGCTTTTCAAGCGTGGAGTCCTTATTTTGTCAAAGACATTGAACTACTCGAGAAAGTCCAACGCAGTTTCACCAAGATACCGAGACAACTTAAAAATAAATCTTACGACGAAAGACTGCAGGTGCTGAAACTCACGACTCTAAAGGATCGTAGAGGTGGCGATTTAATAGAAACCTATAAGATACTCACAGGACATTACGATTTACAGGAGTTTCATAAATTGTTCAAGCTAAGTACCAACACTCGTCTCCGGGGCCATCAATTTAAATTACTAACTGAGCTCTCACACAACAATCCCCGCAGACACTTCTTATGTAACAGAGTAGTGAAAGCATGGAACAAACTACCAGAACAAGTAGTCTCAGCACAGAACGTCAATCAGTTTAAAAACCGACTAGACCAATACATTAAAAGTACAAAGAACACTTGATCAAGGGACAGCTGGATACAGGCATCTATCAGTTGTTACAACTGCCGCCTGATAAATAATAATAATAATAATAATAATAATAACAAGGCCCGACGTAGACTTTTTAGCGTCCGTGAACTGGCTACGGTTCGGTGACCTCTTTGGGGAAACCGAAGGTTTTGTCTGTGCAATTGCTGACGAGGTCATAATGACGAATAATTACCGGAGATATATTCTGAGGGATGGCACGGTTGACATTTGTCGAGCATGTCGTTGCCCCGGCGAGTCCCTCAGACATATAATTTCCGGTTGTTCGCATTTGGCCAATGGTGAGTACTTGCACAGACATAACCTCGTGGCCAGGATCATCCATCAGCAACTTGCTCTTCAATACGGTCTTGTTGAGTTTGAAGTGCCGTACTATAAGTACACACCGACGCCAGTTCTCGAAAATGGTCGTGCTACGCTCTATTGGGATCGATCTGTCATCACGGACAGGACTATTGTCGCCAATAAGCCTGATATCGTTTTGACAGATCGATCTCAACGCCGGGCAGTGCTCGTCGACATCACCATCCCGCATGATGAGAACCTCGTGAAGGCCGAGAAGGACAAGCTCAGCAAGTACCTTGACTTGGCTCACGAGGTGACCGCCATGTGGGATGTTGACTCGACGATCATTGTCCCAATAGTTGTTTCGGCAAACGGTCTTATAGCGAAGAGTCTCGACCAACACCTCAAGAGACTCTCGCTAGATGGCTGGATCAAGGGCCAGATACAGAAGGCAGTACTCCTCGACACGGCACGTATTGTGAGGAGGTTCCTCTCTCTGCAGCCCTAACCACCGGTAGCTTGAGCCCTGCCCCGCTGCCGGCGGCATTCGTAGGTTAGGTTTTTTATAATGTTTATTTTTTATATTAGTATTGTTATTTTACTTTTATAATTGAATATTCACTGTAAAAAACCTAATTGTACAGATATAAAATAAATATACGGAATAATAATAATAATAAGATTGCCAAACAGCAGTGTTCACATTTTTGTGTTCCATTTTAGGGATAAGACAGCTAGTGTAATGACATATGAGCATAGAGGCATTCTATCTTAGTCCCCAGGTTTGGCAACGCATTTGCAGTCTTAGGCTTGCAGTCTTGTGAATGCGAATGTCTATGGGTCACAGTTTTCACTTACCATCAGGTGGCCTGTGTGCTTCGTTTGCCTTCTCTATGCCATAAAAAAAAAACAATAGGTGTAAACTCCACGTAGAATAAGCAGTACCCACCTGACTAGATTACATTACAGCCAAGTTGGCCAGTTGTAGCTGATATGCATAGCACAAAACACGGTACGTGACTATCTGGGCAAGATACGTGTTCCTTTGTCCACGCTCGCCTTACAAGATAAGACAACCGTACGATAGATGTTTTTTTAACCTAAGTACCTACCTTAGTTCCGAACGCCGCCTGATGCACTCCCTAGCTTGTATTTTCAGGCAAATCCGGGTAGTGTACAGATTAACCCCGCGTGTCTCAAATATCTTTTATGGTGGGTACCTTCCATACCTAGTAAGTAACTAACAAGTTTTTTGCAATTAAATACTTACACTAAAAAGTACTTAGGTATACACGTAAGAATCTTTTACTCTTAAAAACTCCTTCAAAAAACAGAAACTTATTCGCAGTCTTTTGGCGAAAAACACAACAATGCCGCTCTTAAATACAGAGGGCCCTGCCAAGCTGCATTACGCTAACTAGCGATTCTATTCGTTTCGTTTTTAAACCATTTGCGTCACTGGAAACCACGTGACTTTTCGTATCAAGTCTACCAGTGACGCGATTGGCTAATTAGCGTAATACATCTTGGCAGGAGGGCCCTCTGTACAAAAGTGTAAATGCTTAATGTAATACCGCCCAAACCAGCTTGGTGCTCGTTATTTATAATTATAATATTCGATCCATAGTTACTTGCATATCTATACTTATAAAACTGTTTCATGATTAACTGACAACGCACAGCCTGTACTACTGATTGTAGCAACATCAAAAGTAACAATAGTAATACCCGTGACTTCGTCCACGTAGACCTTGTTATTTACTGCTATGCACTAGATAACTTTTTATGGGATCGAAAGTAGTATATTTACATACGTTCCCGGGGTTCAAACTGTCTTTATTCTACAATTCCATAAAATAGGTTCAACAGCGGTTTAGGTCTGAAAACAACCAAACAATATTTTTTTTCGCTATCTTAATATAACTTGTAAAATGCAGATGAATATAATGTAGTTTTTGCGTAGCCTAAAAAAAATACGCGTACAAAATCGCGAGCATCCTCTAGTTTCGGACAAAAATATATTTCGTACAGCATCAAAGGATTCCATGCGAGTTTGCTTTAGTGGAAAAAGTTTGTAGGGAAAAAAGTTTCTGTAATTGCTTTGCGGGAACGTCCAAAAATATCGAGCATTTCGCTCATTTTATTTTTCACCGAAAATTACTAATAAACACAGCTTTTGAATTGCTGGCTGATATTATTCAAGCCACAGGACATTTATAAATAGAACGTATTTTAATTTATAATTGAAATCTCCTCCATTTAAATGACTGCCGCGACTTTATCCCTAGCGCCGTTAAGTAGCAGCGACTCACTTTTCAGTTTATCGCTGCAAAAATAAAGCTAAAGCTGATTGTTATTCACGACGAATGTTACTTCTTTGCATTGAGTGAGTGAAGAGGGAAACACGAAGTGCCGCGGCGTGGGTTATCAGTGCGATCGGCGTCGGGGCATGCCGGCCGGCTGTTTATCGGCTCTAAATATCTAGTTTAAGCACTACTACATGCTTTTATTAACAAGTGCGCTCATACAGGATGTAAGAGTCGTGCGTAATTAAATACAACACTTGAGGTTGATAAAATAGGGGACTAAATTAGAAAATTCAAAATGCTGAACTACAGACCACTCGTGACGAGGTTTGATCAAAACATGATAAGCATAAACTAAATAAATTTGGGTTTGTGACTTTGACACATATTAACAACGTGTATGTCATGCTAAAATGATGGTCAATTAGGTTAGAATGATTCATTTTGCCTTACTTCTCAACGCTAACTTGCCGTTATTGGGGTTAACTTCTGTTACTTAGCAAATTTTGAATTGCGCTCCCGATTACCTAGTTAATACGTTAATAACATAGGTTTGTTAAGTTCGGTAGTTAAATTGTTCAACCTTATATGCCTCCGAACAGAAGTGAATGGATTAAACATCGTCTTTCATTAACTGCTTATCAATTAATCTAGGAATGCTTGCTACACATAAACACAGTTCATTCTAGAATCGTTACGGCCGCCATGTTTTAAAGCCCATAGTGTTAATGAACGCTTTTTTTAAAGTCGACGCCGCAGCACCGGCGCGCCGATCAGCCTCCATCGAGAATGTCGAGGGCCCCTGACAATGGCGTCGATCCGTAATTAAAAATGGCGGACCATTTTTACCGAACGCTATAGATTCCAATAATAGAGAGTAGTTTAAAAAAACTGGTGTCGATAATTAATCCACGTGGATATATACAAGACTTAATAGTCGGTTTAATTATTTTATGGTCTATTGGCGCTCTAAATTGATTACACTTTGGGTTATTTTTGTATTGCCTCGTATATAAGCTGATCTTTGCACGCTTGTATATTAGGTGCTCAAACTTTATATTCATTAATTATAAACTGTACCTACCTACTTACCAACTTGCTTTGCTACACGATATTACTCGCATATTCTGCATGTTTGCGCGTGCTTGTTTTGATTAATTTATTATTAATAATAACGCGTGCGTATCTACAAGAATACGAGGTCTCTTCGCCATCCAGCGAGTGCCACATGTTACCGATGAACGTATGTATCAGCGGACAAAAACGAGACATATGCACGAGAAAATTACGCCCAATGTAAAGGCCTTAGGTCTCTGCCTTAGATGTTAGTGTGAGAAAACTTAAGTTGTACAGTCAACGCTTAAATGTCCACCTGTGCCATATTTCAGTGATAGAGTGGCCACTTTATTGTTGTATCCAATAGCTACATAGAAACAGATGAGCTAAGAATTGTCTATTTTATTTTTAACATTTTCGGAAAACAAAGGACAAATACGAGCAACACATTCGAGTACAAATTGTACCTATTCTCAGTGTAGTAGGTAAGTTTAGTGTAGAAGTGGCAACAGCGACGGTTCATGGATTCCCTACAGGGCTACATTAAGTGCAACAAGCACACAAGTATCTCTTCTTTATTTAAATGTTAGTCTATTATATAATACAATTTTACACCAGAGACCGTCTGTAACTCGGCGATATTCGCAACGATCTGTGCAATCGATAAATAGCTGCATTGTCCCTTGCGGAGGCACTGTCGACGGAACACGGTTTTAAAATATTATGACTCCAGGTACAGCTACAAAAATAATGTATCGTACTATATCAACAAAGACTTACTACTAATTGGTTTTCTTTTACGACTAAAGGTTTTCAGACAGTCATTCGAAGGGCCAGTCACAACGTCATTCTAGACTGTCCGTACACACTGGGTGGGGCCAATAAAACGAATACCTCAATTTTCCATTCGATAGGGATCATTGGGAGTGGTAGCGCAGTAATTGATTAGTTTAATTAGTTTACGCACTTTGTACTTACACTATTGTTGAGTTCATAATATGTATACTAACAACGACTACTACTATAGGTACTTTGGACTATTTGTCTGAAATAAAGAGTTTTATATTATTTATTAAGGCGGCTTTTGGATTCGTTATTTACTAGTCTAAGTACCAATTTCACCAAACGATGTTAACCACTTAACAGGCGCTGAGCGTTAACAGCTGTCATAATCTATGAACTAACAGTCGATTAACACTGATTAAATTTAACGTCGTTTAGTGAAAGTTGTACTAATGCATAAAAATCGTAACCATTGATTAAATCATGAACTATGTTTTGCTCACACATGAAAAATTAAATAACTGTAGTTGTAGTCAACTAACTGGCCATAACTCAATTTTTTCTTTAGGTTTAAGGGTTTTAATAACTTTCTGCTAAGAGCTAGTTTGCAACCACACATGTCGCCCTTTATTTGGTTATGTTAAGATACCTGCACATATTTTACTGGTCATATACTTAGCCAAAATAAGTGTCCCACTGCTAGGTAAAGATGTCTTTCCGGGATCTCATTAAGACCCTTTTTGGTGCCTCATCCGGCCAGTTACTGATGAATATGGCCAAGTACCTACTTAGTCTCGGCGCCGCCGCTTAGGCCTACGTCGCCCAACAAGCAGCATCCACATGGTGGCTACGCTAGCCCACCATCCCGGGTGCACTTGGCATACGCGACATGTCCAGACCACTTGAGCTGAATTTCCTTTAGTTTCACTGACAAAATAATAATCGTAATTAGATGTTTTTTATACATTTGTAAGGATGTACCTACACAGTGTGTATTTGGAAGTGTGGATCAAACGAAGCAGGTCGTTAGAGGAGTGTTCAGCGGTATTTACTAATTTCGGAGATATTGATCATTTTAATCTTAATTTTTGTAATTTTCCCTTATGGGCTTATGTCCATGTCACGAAAAATTATTAATTTTATGTTTTATTTCATAACTTTTTCAGTAGTATCTTACATAATTAGAGTCATTACGAATCAGCAAAGTTTTTAAACCTACTAACCCTTTTTTTTTAAGTAATCACATAAAGTTGTTTTTTCCATACAAAGTGAAAAGCAAACACTGGGACACCAAGTATGATTCGTATTGACTCTAATTATGTAAGATACCACTGAAAAACTTATGAAATAAAACATTAACTTAATATCTTTTTCGTAACATGTACATAAGGGAAAATTACAAAAAATAAGATTAAAATGATCCATATCTCCGAAATTAGTAAATATCGCTGAACATACCGGGTGTACAATCCAAATGGGTCAGTATGGTGAAGTCGGAAACTATGAGAGATAGCGAGATCTGTTCTTAGGAACCATGACGTAGATTTTAGATTTAATAATAATTACACTCAACCTTTTTTATTAACTCTCATACTTTAAACAAGATTCCATTAGTGTTGTGCTTCTTGCGAGTTGCAGAATTTATACACATTGATTTTGACCAGGTTCGATTCCCGGTTATGTCTTCTTCTTAGTCGGTATCTTCATTGCTGAAGGTCGTGTCTAGTTTGAACTTCTCGTGACTTGATGCACCATGTTCTTCCATGCGTTCCTGTTTTCGGCGGTCTTAATAGCTTTAGGTATCGACTGGCCAGTGAGCTTCCTAACGAGATCTGACCAACGGGTAGGTGATCGACCGCGCGGTCTTTTCCCGTCCACTTGACCAACTACCATCAGCTTTTCCAAACTGTCCGGGTCTCTGCGAGCGACGTGTCCGAAGTATTTAAGTATCCGCTGGAAGCAGATAGTCGATAGCCTCGTGGTTATTTCGAGCTCGTTAAGAATGGATACATTGGTACGACGTGCGGTCCATGGAATTCGAAGCATACGCCTCCAACACCACATTTCAAAGGCGTCGATTTTTGCCCTTTCTTTCTGCCTTATCGTCCATGATTCGGCACCGTACGAGAAGATTGAGAAGATCAACGCACGTACTAACCTCACTTTAGTCTTTCGGGAAATATTCCGATCTTTCCATATCCTAGTAAGTTTAGTCATCGCTGCTTTGGACATCTGAATTCTCCTCAATACTTCCTTCTCACTGCCACCCTCGTTGGTAATAAGAGAGCCAAGGTACACGAACTGTGTAACAAGTTCTAGGTCCCCGAGTTCGTTGGAGCGAATTAGTGTTCCCGGTCTGTCCACTACCATCACCTTGGTCTTAGCCTTGTTAATACTGAGGCCAACTAATTCGCTCTCCTTCTCAACTCTAGAAAGCAGTTCAGCTAGTTCTTGCTCAGACGATGCAAAAAGGGTAGTATCATCTGCATACCTCAAGTTGCTGATTTTCTTGCCACCTATGGATATGCCACCATCCCAACCCTCCAAGGCTCGTCTCATGATATATTCCCCATAGATGTTAAAAAGGATCGGGGATAGGATGCACCCTTGTCTGACACCTTTTTGCGGCTTAAAGGGCTTCGACAGAACATTGTTCACTTTTACAACCGTGCTTCCATCTTGATAGAGTTTGGCGATGAGAAAAACGAGGTGCTTGGGCACTCCCATTTCGATTATGTATGAGAGTTAATAAAAAAGTTTGAATGTAATTATTATTAAATCTAAAATCGACGTCATGGTTCCTAAGAACAGATCTCGCTATCTCTCATAGTTTCCGACTTCTCCATACTGACCCATTTGGATTGTACACCCGGAATACATGGAGGTGATTTGGATAGGTCTACACATTCTCTATCGACGTGCTTCGTTTGATCCACAATTCCAAATACACCCTGTATATACCATTAAAGGCTTCGCGTTTCATCCTTAACATAAGATACATATTGATAAACGTATTTACACGCTTACGTTGGTCACATGTCCCAAATTTCTTTCCCAAGAGAATCTCGTTGCGATAAGCAAGTATACAAAAAGGGTTAAAATAACCTTATCTCAAAATTGTATTTGCGATATGAAACGTAACCATTTTACCAAGAAAATCCAAGATCAAATGCCGCAAAATGTTTTCTCTCAGGACTCCAGCGGAGTGCGAACTCCTTTGATGAGCGATACATTGATTCCTAACACGCCGCGCAATTTTCTCTAATAGAGAAGCTTTTCGATATTCGCTTAGAAATATCGTAACATGGCTGCCAAACCCTCGTAAATTTTCTCACACCTTTCGGTAGCGAATCCAATAAAGTGTGACCCATTTAAGTTTCTACCCGCGCTCCGTTTACATCTTGAAGCCGTACTACGGAAAGAGTTACGGGGGTCCAGTTAATTTGGGTGATGCGTTACTGCTTGGCAATATTTTATGGTATTACGCATTATGGCTCTAATCGGGTGCAATAATTTCATTGGGTAATTGATGCCAGTTTAATGTATGTTGTTACATGACATATATTACAATGTGTATTTAATTTGATGAAAATAATTTTAATACTTTTTTACTTAGACTAAATAGTCTAGATAACGAAATTTTCTTAAGTTTCCTGCCATAATAATGCTCCTTATAGTTTCTGTCTGAATTTATGTCACAATTTGTAACTATGAAACTATTACTTTCCAAAAATCCTTTTCAACATTTTTGCAAGAACAGAAACCCAATTTTAAATCCAACGAATATAACATTTTATACTGATTTTAGTTTTCATCCCTTGTGACTTACTGGAAAGTCTCGCAAGTTTAAAAACGTTAAAATTTTAAATGCAACGATGTGCATTTTATTTCCGCTTCAGCATTCTTTTGTGCGGTCGCAAGATAATACAAACAGGGTGTGTTTTTTTATGTTATTATGCTTACGTCAGTTACCTAAAGCTGGCACGTTCACAGAACACACATAATTACAATGTACGTAAGTATATGCATGTTTAATGTCTACTAAGATCGCTCGAGACATAACGTTACGCACATAGACTTGGTGTCCTGTGTACAGATGCCAGGTACAAGCATAATCATAATCATGTCAGTTGAGATACAATCTTTAGCTAGATTCGTATTGCGCTCATTTAATTTGGAAAACGAAAAGATTTTTAAACTTTCAATTTCTTTTGATAAAAAATCTGAATGAACAAAAAATTGCATAACCAGTCGTTGAAATTCCCCTAATTGTTGTCAAATCTACGGGATCATCTGAAAATAGATAAACAATATCAGAGCACAAATTGTCCTAGTCCTAAACTGAAACGAACGACGTCCTTTATTCGAATATATCCTGTTCAAAAATTCCAAGTATTATTACCTCAAGTAACCGGAAATCTTCTCTAATGAAACAGTAATTCTTTATTGGGAGCCATTTGTATGTAAAGGTCGTGTAATAAAAAGTCGTTCGAACACCAGACCGAGGCAGCGGCTGCTCACTCGGGATTTGCCAAATTCCGGAGCCCCGCAGCTATCCTCTGGCAATGAATTACCCAATAAAACCAAATTGAACAAAATAAATATCCCATTATGCCTGTTTTTCTATTTGCCCGAAATTTGAGGGCGGCTTTGTAAAGTGTTCTTTCGTGTAGTATAATTGATTATGGACAAGTTGTATTTTTGATTGGATTGTGCAGTTATGTGAAAGATTAGGTCACGGGTTTGAGATGAAATGTTTTTTTAATCGGGCTACATCTGCCGATTGACAAGGAATTAATATGATATGGGTTTTTTTTAAATTCAACATCTACATAATTTTGTTACAGTGTATACAGTTAGGGATTTTTGCAAGATTTTTGGGAAAAAATTGTTAAGGTTATTCAACATTATTTTTTTAACAAATGGCATATAATTTTCCACATTACAAATAGGTACAAAAATATGTATACTTATATGTTATATGACAAAAAAAGTTATTAAAAATACAAACTAATAAAACAGCTTTATTTGGTAGGAGTCCTGTGGAGTTTATTCCAAAGCTCCTGGGAAAAACTTCACAGGGATTAATACAAAGGAAATATTTCGTGTTTTATTAATTTTAATATTAATTTAATTGCCTTAGCCATTGACACCTTATAAGCACATAAAATAACTTGGCTTTCGTTGTCTAGAACTTGTTAAGTAGCCTTTGTTTAGAAACAGTTAGATATAAATATTGAATGAAGTATTCAAATGAAAGCAAACAACTTGCTCGTGCAAATCAAAACGGAACCGCGGGGTCAATTGCAGTATTACTTAATTTTACATAGTAACTCCATCGGGAGGCGTTGTTTACCGACAAAGCGGAAAGTTAGCGAAGTTCCTCGTGTTGGTGTTATTCCTTGCAATGAACACTTCGTCGAATTCGTTGCAATAACAAACTGGTTCAGTGAGAGTTAGTCTCCAGATGTAAGTGGAGCTGTATGAAAGCACATAACTATGACAAACTTATAATACAAAGATAGAAGTTGAATTTTATGAATCAAACTACTGCATAATTGATGTTGGATTGTTATGTATTTGAAGGCATAGTTTTTATTTATAGTTTTTGGCCATATAGATCCCATTTTATTTAAACAAATAAAATAATTACAGTTGTAGACAAAGCAATTTCAACTGCTGATAAAATAAATCCATTAACTGATAAAGATCGAGCAGTGCAATTTTACATATCGATGGAAAGACTCGAACATAATATTTTGCCGGAGTTTTTTTATAGTTCAAACCGTTGTATTTATAAGAAGAGAATTACTTCTCAAAGAGTGCCTCGCACAACCCTGGGGCTTGGTAAGGCCTCTGCATGGCTCCGCGTAAAGTAGAGAACAAAGTAATGTAAACAAAGTATTGTACTTCTCGAAAAAAAATTGTGAACCGCTGTAGAGAATACCCCCACTGATAACGCCCGTTGCGATCGCCGTAAGCCACCAACCCCCACTTTTTCCCACTTTTGTGTACTTTATTTCTTAGTTCAATTAAATTTCGAAAAGCGCGGTAATAAATTTCTCATAACGAAGCGACTTATTATGAAAATGAGAATATTTGAAAGAAAATTATATGAAAGGATCATTAAATATTGTAATTAATTTTAATGAGTGAATATTCTCATTTATTCATCATATAGATTTATGTAACACAAAGCGTGTTTAATCAAATACGTGCGAACCTTGTAATTGGAAACGGAACGTTTTTAGTTAAAATTGTTCAAAATTTTATTTTAAATGTTTACCAGCGGATCCACCGCTAAACGGAGCGGAGAGCAAGAGGTCTCATGTATATTCATCGGGTATAAGTATACAAAGATGCCCAGTTTACTCAGTTTCTGTTGCACCGTCTTCTAAATCTCAGAAAGCCCGATATAATTGGTCGATGACATTGCCTCTGTATTGTTGTAGCTGGGAAGATGTACACTGGCAATTCTGATAAGGTATGTGCATATGAATCATCCCAGTGGTAGTGAGCTACGTTACACCGAGCAGCGTCGAGCGTGTCGGATGCCTGAATCCCTTTATTCGAGCATGACGAAAACGGAAACTAAAATTTGCTATAGCAGCTAGGTTTGTACTGTTATAAGTTAGATAGCAACTAAATAACTACCAGAGACGTGCCGTTTCCGAAATTTCTTGAGAACTCTTCGAAATGGCACGTTTCTAGTATGGAGACCATCGAGATTTTTGATAGCGGCACATCTCTATATACAATAGGTACTTATTTAATAGTATTTTATTAGGGTAACTATAGGTATAAATAAACCAAAGAATATTATTCTTTGCATCGTAGTCCTCAGGGTTGGCAAAACATTTTCTACCCCGAGATTACGATTATATCCGTCTTAGAGTGCACTTTACCGTCGTGTCGTGTGGTCTGTGAGCTCGTTTGCAGTTTAAATGCCACGTTCACATAATTATTGCGAAAGTGTCTGTCCTTCTTCACGGGAAAACGCCACTACCGATTGATGTAAAATTTACATACATACATAGGGTACTTTTATGCCGGAAGCTTAATCTGTTCCCGAGAGAATAGTGATATGATAAACTACTACGCAGACTGTGGCGGGAAAAAACTATCGTCCAGTAAAACTCAAAACGATTATTGCGACAGTAGCAGCCATGTGGCATTTGTTTCGGGAGTTAATGCGGTTTCCCTTTTCCGAAGAAACAAGGATTTATTTCGCATGCTTTGGAACATCCGGATCCGCCAAATCAAGCCAATTTGATAAAAACCAGGGTCGTATTTCTATCTCTCTTTCACTTATAATAAAGATGCTTGACTAGAGAAGGCAAGAATCGGACTGGTTAGCTTGTGAATGTCCGAATATAGGTTGGTAAAGTTGACCTCGACGGGTAAATCAATTTAACACAACATTTAGCGTTCACGTTCCAATAGCGAATTTTGGTTTGAGTTTGGACACTTCGGGGTCGATTTGGCGATGTGATATATTATAAGATCTACGTTGTTAAAACTGCCCACAAAACTCCATTGAAGGTGATATCAGGGTTGAGTTATTAAAAACCGTACTGTAAACAGTTTTTCAAATTAGACTCTGGGTAAATCTGTTTTTAGTGTCCAAGATATTAATGTAGATATTTGTTTACGAAAAATACTCTACTTAGCACTTTTTTACCGGAATAATTATAGTACTTATCTACGGGGCTAGTCAAGTAGTTATAGACCATTACTGTAGAGGCCGGAAAGCATGCAGTTGCTCGACAAGTACCTACTTATTAGCGAGGCCGAGGTCATGGCTGCAATATATTACGAGTATAGCACTTTTATGAACTTTTCTGAAATATTGGACGTCGAAAAAAAGTGGCCCGTAATGTATTTTCATACAAACTTCTTGGCCTACTATGCCGGGAAAGAGTTATCGAGGTGGCGTGAATGTAAGCGGGAGTTGCCAAAACTGAAAATATTGAACTTCATGTCCTTTTTGCGTAAATAGTAAGTTTATTTCCCATTATGTTTGTAAAAAAAAGGTGGAAAATACTTCTTAACGCTTACATTGTTAGTAATGTTTGTATGGTTATGAAAGTCGCAAAAAATATCCTTAAGAGAATGTAGTATACAGAATTTATCTTCAGAATGAAGATCATTTATAAACTTAAAAACAGACCCAACTATGGCGACATAACAGAAGTATTTGAAGCATCAAAGCCGTAAAAGCCAGTTTGACCTCCTTTAAGTTATCGGCTGGAAGTCGTCCAATCTTCGCCCATTGTCTTAGCTTGGAAATTTTGAAAGTGGACACGTAGTAACTTTTATTCGTAATAGGTAACCATAGTTAAGAGTACAACACTTGATGTTATTTCATTTGCTTATAGTTGTATGTACAGATGTAGTAATTAATAAGATGGCGTGTCGAATAGGCGAATAAACAAGAAGATTTGAAACAAGGCTCAAAATTAACTTGGCGATTCTAACAACTTCAAATTAAAACTGCATTGAGCGCCAGCACAATATCACTAACATACAACCGTTTAGGAAATAGCATAAAAAATATAAAATCAATGAAAATCATTAAATTAATAGGTATAATAAATAATTGAAGATAAAACAATATAAACCTCAGTGTCCCTCTCCTATTGCAGTGCCTAAACGCTTTCATTTGCTTATTTTGCCTAAAAATTTGTATGTTAATAGTAGGTAAGTTAGGTGCATGTGATTTTTATAAAGTAAAATATATGAAATATGAAAGAAGTTCGTACTTATATAATAACCCCATTCTCAATTAACTAATCGATATGTACTTAAGCTAACCAAAGGCAGGATAAAAAACGAATCAAACCGATAAAATACGATGTCTTTTGATTATTCGCTATAACCGTACAGACGGACGACAATCGCAATTTGAAATTGAATCTAACAGCAGCTCTGGCACGAACATTTCAATTATCCGTCACGTTTTCGTATTGCCTTTACAAAATCTATTCGTAGCACGAAAGAGAATCACGTATCCACACATTACTTTACTTACCGATACTTCACCTTTACTTCTCAATGACGATACGAAATCAACGTCAGTGTCAACGAGCTAGGGTTTAGTACTATAGGTAGTTAGGTACATACAATTTTTCTAGATGACGTCATGTGAACTTTGGTTAGCGTTCGAGGTACAAAATCATCATCACTCATCGTGTCGTTCGTGCGTCAATGTTGTTCGCAATGCTAGACATAGTTTGACCTACTTTATATTTAAGTTAAAATATGACATCAAGATACATTGCATTTTTTTTAAACATTAAATTATAATTCATTACTAAATAATACTATAAGAAGTAGATTTGAACTACATAAAATGGCTTGCAACTACTGGTACCGTATTAATAAATTCTTTCATTTCATTTCATATTTCAGAATCATGAAAATTGATATTCATTTCAATATTGACAATACTCAATATCTAGGTACAAATTCAGATAAATTGTCTAATAGTTTTTATCTTCCTATTTGAATACTTTTCACAATAGTCTCTTTACTCACTGACCGCTCCTGAAGCTCATGGTTTTTGGCAAATCCATACTAATTTCCATCCCTTGCGGCACTGGCGCTACAATTATTGATAAAACATTCACACCTTTATGCAGCTTATTAAAACCTTTCGTTCTAAACGTAGCAGCGACTGCGACACCGTCGACGGCCCAACAACTACACTCAGGAGCAAAAAGGATTTTCATACTAAAGAGGCTATTTCGAAGCCTCGGTTCCTCGCCAGGGCATACTTTTAGTGAAATCTGATGATGAAAACCCCGAGCATCGATAAAGGACTTCCAGAGTGCCTAGGATACCCAACTGAATGAATCTGCGGTTAACGCCGGAATTGTGCATGTTCAGAAAACATCTAAAATGGCAATAAAATGTAAGGCAATCCAAGTGCTGACCCAAACTCTCCCGCTGTGGTGTTAACTGATTGTGCGATCAGTTAGGTATCTTAAGAACTTTTGACTTCCTCTATTGAACCTCGTAGTATCCACCATTAAAACTCACTCAAAACAACCCCTGGCGAGGAACGAAGGCTTCGAAATAGTCTCGTTTGTATGAAAAACGCACTCTGATCCGGTATTTTTGCTCCTGAGTGTAGCTACAAAAGTATTGCAACTACTCCAATCTCCGACATATTCTTACTAATTGCTCACGAGTGCGCTCCAGCCGTGCGCTGTAATAAGACGCCGTCTTATTGGACTTCGCCGTGAGTCTGCAAGTCTGCATAAGCCGGACTAAGTATTCGTTCGACTAAGTATTCGTGCCACTACGTATTCGTCCTTAACTATCCTAGACGCTCCACGTACGAGCTCATTATAAAGTTTAGGGAGATATGGCTACTCTAACAGCTCTAGATATTCGCAATAGCACGTGCATTTGTTCTAACGTAACAATAACGTCTTTAATAGAATTTTGTGAACGAGTGTCATCTATGTTAGTGTTGATAAGTAAGATAAATATAATTTCTTGTTTACTGTCGCTATTTTTGGCCAAAGTTAAAAGTTAGTTACCATTAGTGGAGTTAGGACAACGATTTTTTAATGTAACTCTTACGTAATATGTTATATTTTGAATAATGTTTCTTTGATATTTTTATAATGCGTTGAATACTCGAAAATATTACCTTCAGCGATACACTTACATTAGTATTGTGATATAACTATGAAGGTATTTCAATGCTCCAAACTCGTCTCAACAGTTTGAGGAGGGGGTCTCAAAAATTATAATCGTAATAGATAAGTAATCGACCTACATTGCTTAGGCCCAGTCAGCCACAGGCAACCGAGTTCAATGAGCATTTAGTCTGCTATACCTTAAGGTATGGAAGGCTGAGTGGAAATTAGATTTGAAGTGCCGGCCGACAGACGAGGCGAGCAAAAAAACGATCGAATGACTGATTACAAGATGTATTATTCTAAAGGCCAGAGCAAAATGTTATTTGGTTTGATAATCTAAGATGTTATTTAAAATTCAGGCAATCACTATTTCGCACACAAAAAAATCTTCTTAATTATTGAGACAAAGGCCTTGAGCGAAGCCACAATTTTGTCGTTTATGTACGGAGTAGTATAATTGTTTCGCTGATGTTCCCCGTTTTTAATAACCTAGGCAAAGAGGCGAGCTCGACCAGCCTGGGGAGAACTAATTTCATTATAAAATGGAAATTGCATAAAGACACCACATGCTATGGTTACATTTTAGACACATGAAATCAATGTATATTCATTACGGTCGAGATCACAAAAATAAGCGCAGCTATCATCTCAAATACAGTTCTGTCTGTGGTTTAAAGTCGGTTGACTGGAATGAAATGTCGAAAACGTAAAGTATGCCATCAGCGTGTGTATTCTGATTTAAAAATATAAATACTCGAAGCTCATTGAAAAAATACCACTTTATTTATTTTTGGTTACAATCTAATTGCATTATCATCTAGTTCTAAGTTAATGTTTAAAAAACAAGTCACAATGCTTCATGATTTTTTTTTATTCACTTGTATATGTATAAGTACGTCGCATGGCAAATGTGCATGTATCTTTGTAATGTGGTTTTGTTTTGTTGCGAATAAATGTCTCTTTATCTTTATCTAAATGAAAACTGACGGACAAGCTTATAAAATTGTGGTAAAAAGCAAGCCTTCATAATAAGATATCATAAGGTATCATAAGATCAAACTAGTTGCGACGTAGAGTTGGTTTTAAATTTACAAGCTCGCTTATCCCATCCTATTGTCAGTCAATAACCAATTTGTTACTAAATCGCAAGCGAAAATCCTACAAAATCCAAACGTACCAATCCCCTTTTCCATAAACTTTGCAAATAGCCTCTTTAATAAAGTTAGGGCGACGCATTACTTCCAGAAAACAAGTCAAGTTCGACAACAATGGACCATTAGGCAAAGGAGCCGTTCAACTTATTTACAGCACACCTACCGCGGAGGCCATGGAGCTTCGTTTATGCCCTCTTTTGTTCTACTTCGAGAACTAGCTCTATAGGTACTCCTGATTCATAAAAATACTTCTCTTATTTTGTTATTTCACTCTTTGCATTAATTGTTTACTTTAGCAGTAGCTTCATTTAAAATATTGCGTGCGCAGCTAGATACAAGGCAGCCCTCCAAATAAATTAGGTCAATTATTATAGACAGGTGCGGAGCGGCGGCTGCGTTTATTTTTGCCGGATCCTCTGAGCTTCCCTCCCTTGTTATTATATAAAAGTTGGACATTTTAGCCTTTGTTTTCGGTCAGTAGTTTGAAACTCTCTAGCTGGACGAAATTCTTTACGTGAAAAATAAAACTCGTTGAGGCCAAAAATGTACGCTTTGTGTACCCCCACGCTTGCAGGAACTCCACTAGATAATTAAAAGTTCTCTTCAAAAATTTCCTCGTAAATAGTAGTTCACTTGGTGTTCTAAAATTATAAATTTGCATGCAACTACAGAAAGCCAATTACCATCTGGAACGTATTTTGTTTAAATGTATTTTATTTTTGGCTAATTGTTAAGTGTTGGTGCCAAACTGTCCTTTTTAATTAAGGAATAAGTTGGAGAATTACGGAGAAAAGATTGAAAGAGTTTGAAAAAAAGCATTTGTCGTTTCTTTTCCTTATTTTTATATTTATGTGTGTTATTGTTTTGAATAAATGTTTTTCTTTCTTTATTTTATTTTAGGGCCTTTCTATCTGACTGTAATGTGGGACGCAAAGGTAATGGCAACAAGGACCAGTGCTGGACGCTTAATTCTCATTTAAAACAAGATAAGGTCATCCTTCTATTGTGCAACAGTTAATTTATAACCGTATTCGTTTTAATTAAGAGTTAATGTCCATTATTGGTATCTGCGTAAAGTGTCCAAACACTGTTGCCAGTATGTTTACAAATTTATGCTATGACATGATAACAACATAACCGCAAAAATAAGTACTAAAAAAACTAAATGATTCCAACAGATTTTATAAAATACACGAAACCATACATGTACGAATTAAATGTCTAAGAATTTTGAGGCCAAGAAAACGTAAATGATATTGAGATTATATGGCGCAGAAGGAAATTTCAGAAGCCCCACTCGATTTGGAGTAATTTAATTAAGAAGTCCTTCAGCAGAGCATAATGACTCTCCTCTTGATTAATAAATATAAATTTCGTTCGAGTTCAAACATGCAAAAAGACTTTATTAGACCACGACATTCGGGACTCTATTCATTTGTCATAAATAGGCTGGGTATTACTGAAAAAATCTTCCACATTCTTGCACGACGGCTATCTTTTTATGCCATAACAGCGTATCTTTTTTTACTGACTACCGGATAAGCACAAGTACACAATGAATGTGTACGGGTTGGAATTTTGAGACGGGACCTTTAGTTTTTGCTAAATAATTTACTTTTGATGACGACTATGTCGATGTTTACTATTATTTCAAGGGATGACATTCCCTTAAGCACATTACTCGTTCACTCGGTGCAGCTCATATTAACCGGCGAGTTAAAGTAGTCCCGTCAGAGCGTACAAACACATTTTAGCGCGTGCTTTTAAGTTAGGCAATAGGCAGCTTTGAACAATATAGAGCTCAACTCACTTCTCACTTCATACTATTATTATTTTTTGAGTTTGACCTTATTGATCGCTCTGTCATGCTTGTGTCTTACCAGCGACTCGTGACTCAAGCATTTTTTTCTATTCTTCCCATGGCAATGTCACCTATGAAACAAGCTGTCACATTGTGAGTCTTTTTTTGTGATTTTAAGCCTGTAGCTTTAGTTTTACGCTTTTTTTCGTTACTTAACGCTTAGCATTATTATCAGCATTTCAGCAGAAAATCAACTGGTAACTATGCCTTGGCCTCTAAATAGAGAAAATGCATGGAGTTTTTAATCGCATTTCTCAACAAAATATGAAAATACAGTAAAAGATATCACCAAAAGTGAAATTTAAATTAAATACAAGAATTTTTAACTGCTTATTACACAACGATTAGACAGATCCGATATGCACTGTGACGTAATGTAACAGGTCGGCATTATTAACTCCATGTTAAATTATGCACATTTATCTTGGTTATTTTTAAAGCTATTCACAAAATGTGCTTTCTCGACTGTTTGTTACATGAATCAGTTTTTACTGAAATTGTGAAAATAAAACATGGATCATACCAACCGATCATTTAAATTTCGTAACAAAACTAACTAAGTAGTTTTTCCGAAGATAAATAGGTACGTACCCTCATTAGAACTTCCCAGCTAATATGAAAGACAAATATAACCTTTTGCGAGTTTAGAAAGGAAATAAATAGCCCTGTTAACTTGCCTCGAGTTTCCTCGTTTCCAGTATAAATCAATTTGTTTAATGGTACTCGGGTGATTTTATTTGCTCCCTCACGTTTCTACAAAGATGTATTGTACTTTATATGGAACACATTACCATCCGTCCGTTTGGTTTGGATGTAGGTTGTAACAACACATAAATTAAGTCGTAGAAGACTTCAATACAACTTAAAGACCGCGTCAATCGATTACCATAAACAAATACGTTTAAATTTCAACAATAAGTAAATATATTTCATAACCGAGCAAGGTTATTACATTTCTAAATCATAATACTAACGTCTTATTAGTGAATAACTTTGCACACCGGCTCTATTCTACTCGCTAAAACGATATTGCTTTTGATATCGTATTGTCAACGTTATGATCAGTGATCGGATCTCGGATGCAATTTCCCGGGATTTAAGTCCGTTATCTTAACATGGATATGACTTACAATTCCGCGAGTCTCTTTGATACCTACATTTATAAAAAGGCGAATAACTTTTAATTGTAAGTAGTTTACACTATAAAAGTAATAAAATAATATGTAGTTAATAAGTTAATAACAACATTTTTACAGTACTGCATAGAAGAACTGAACGTAACGTGTACGTCTTATCTTAATAGTCTTTTCATAAACAATTACCACTTATCAACCTCTTTTATTAAATGATATGGCTACTTGAAATAAGCACTCGATCTGAATGACAATGTCTGGACTGACATTGTCATTCAGATCGAGTTCTTCTTATCATATCACATTCTCATTAACGACAAATAATAATAATTTCAGGTATAAATAACCATTACTAGTAGACAATTCTAGTGTTCGTTAAGTGTGCACATATTAAGTGACGTATTTTTAATTTGACGACTTATATCTAAAATATATGTTTTAAAAGTATGTGTCAAATAAATGACCTATTATAGATAGATAGCGAACATTTTCATTTTGTTTATTTAGTTTAACCCTCGACAAAAGTTATTAATTATTAATAATAAAATAACCCATTTCCCAAAATCCCGGGAAATCCCGTGTCACATCCATGTTAAGCATAACGTTTGAGGTCGTTCACCCCAAATTGCATCCGAGATCCGATCACTGGTTATGATAGATCTCATCTACTTGACAGTGATGGCGACCAAGTTTAAAACAGTACGATAACATGTCAAAAGCGATATGTTTTTAATGAGTAGAAATAGGTCCCCTGGATAATACACGCTCTAAATTATCAATATGGCTCGAACTAAACTTAGTTTTGCAGGCTAAAAACCGCTAACGAATTGATAAGCGAGTTATTTTCATAAAAATACCAAGTAATAATAATAAAATATATAAATCATTTATTTTTGAAAACTGTCATGGAATAAACAATGTTACGCCAAACTGCACAATCAGGTTCATTTAAAATTCACTCTTTATTATTTACAAGAAATTTTACGTTTCATTTCTGTTTAATTATAATTAACCGTTTAATTGTCTAATTAATCGTGCCGCCAGGTGCCAGCGATGACGGCCCAATTCTCGCTTGGCTTTTGCAATTATTTTAATTTAATTTTGAGAATAAATTTCAATTTGGTCCAACCATTTTACTTGCTACAAATTCCTCATACTTAACCTATTTGTTTTTAGTATAAATTATTAGTTACAAAATCGAAAATTTGTTTTAAATTATTCCTTAAATATTTATGTAACTAATGTGACCAAATTTTACCTACTATTATGAAAACAATAATCCTTACTATTATTCATGTAAAAGTAAGTTTGTTGGTTTGTTCCGTGTTTAACGCCTCAACAGATCGATGCGAAATTTTGCACATAGATAGTTTACAGCCCGGAACATATAAACGGTTCTCGAGGAAATAACGATAAAAAATTCTGCATGGACGGAGTCACGGAATAAAACTAGTATACTACAATAATTTAAATAAAATTGCTTGTCATGTAAACTTTTTCTATTTTTCTTTTTTTTTTATGGCAATGAGAAGGCACGCTGGCACACAGGCTACCTGATGGTAAGTGGGATCTGAGAACCATATACATTTGAAATCTCAAGACTACATTCTCAAGACTGCAATCCTAAGAAGACCTCAAATGCGTTCCCAACCGTGAGGACTAGATGGAATGCCTCTATGCTAGTAAATTTCACCGGTTATCTTATCCCCACACCGGAACACATCTCTTCTTCTTCTCTTCATTTAGCCTTTCTCTACCATTTTGGTGTAGACCTTCTTTTCTATATACCATTCCTCCTTATCCTGTGCCACTTGTATCCACTTCGAACCAGCAGCTCTCTTTATATCGTCACTCCACCGCATTCGGGGCCTTCCTGCAGGTCATTTCTCTCCCCATGGTCTCTTTTCTATTACGTGGCATGCCCATTCAAATTTAAGATTTGTTACTTGCTGCCATTCTGCCCTCCTACGGAAAAAAGGCACAAGTTCAATTAAATCATAGAAGCATATTAAACTCTCAAAGATTGTAATAAGGTTGGAAGTGCACTTCATATAGGAGATGTGCCTTTTTTCCGAAGAAAGGCAGCATTGGTGCCTTTACTTTGCTACCGCAGATATACGTTCGTTCTTCAGTCACACAATGTCAAACCACGCTTAATGTATTGATGGAATCTCTTGTGAGGACCTAAGTCTCAGCACAGTGAGCACTGGCAGGATAATGAGTCAAATAATCGAGCCTTCTGTTCCACAGTGATGTTCAAACTAAGACGCATTTTCAGCTTAGAGTATGCAGCTTATACAAGTAGCGTGCATCTGTTGAAACAGGCTTAGCCATTGTTTATGCTATCAAACACAAAAAAACACGTACACCCATATCTCTACCCATATATACTCTTAAACTCCTACTATCAACTCTCAAATGTATTTTTTACTCAGTTTCGTCAAGTTACGACCCGACCCTTAAATATGTCACGTTCTTGTTTTAGTACGTCAGTGTTGTTCGTTAAATCTCAGTTGAGGCAGTATCCGTGTATTATATTTCTGCTGGGAAGTGTTAAGATAAACTGAAGTAACAATGAAACAACCGTTCGGACCAATGACAGGTTTATTACTGATAATAACGAAGGCAGCATACAAACACGTCACTCCTCCAACGTTATTCGGGAAACCTGATAACAAATTAAAATGACAGGTACAACATGGTTTTAAAACTTATTACTAAATACATTTTTTTATTTATAATTAATCTTTTTAGTCCTAGGTCTTAAGTTACTGCGGTACGGAACAAACCCTGTACGGTCAACGCAATCGTCGGTTCGAGTTTGTTCGCGTGCAGGCTCCGTGCTAGCAGCCGCGCCGACCGGCGCGCTCTGACGTTCCGGGGTGGTTTCCCCTCCCTCCTCACCTTGTTCCACGCACTCATAGAAATCATTGTCAGACGCCATGTCTTGAGGTTCTTCATCAACTGCGTCCGGCAATGATCTTAATACAGGCGATGAGTGAGTGGACACTGGTATTGGCAAACGCGCGGGCGCTGGTGACGGAGGGACGGGGTCAGGCGGTAACCGCACCAGGGGAGGCGGGCGGCGGGGCGGCTGCACCGCGTCATCAACGGGCGCTTGTCCGGAATATCGCAACAGCTGATCGACGTGACGTATGCATTGGCCGCTACCCGCAATATCTACAGTAAACATTCTGTTACCCATTTCCTCCACTATTTTCCCTACTCGCCAAACTGGTTTTTGAGCAATGAAACATCGTGCCCAAACAACCTGGCCGACATTAAATTTGCGAGCGCCCGTTAAACTTTGCGGGTCTTCATTGTTTTTCGGTACATCACTCGGTAAAATTAAATCGAGCCTACAACGCAGTTCCCTGCCGAACATCAATTTTGCCGGTGTCTCGTTAGTACTACAATGAACACTGTTGCGATACTCGAACAAATAACTTAACAATCGCTCGTTGATGCGCTCAACTGACATGTTGTTATCTTGACTGACTATACATTTTAGCATTTTTTTGCATATCTTTACAGAATTCTCTGCCTGTCCATTACTACATGGGTGATATATTGGTGAATTTAAATACTTTATTCCATTTATTTTACAAAAATGTTTAAACTCTTCACTATTAATTTTTGGATCGTTATCTGATACTATAGTTTTGGGTAAACCGAACATGGATATCAGATATTTTAATTTAACAATTAGAGATTTAGTTGTGATATCTTTACACATGTATAAGCATTCTAACCATTTACTGTAGGCATCAACCACGACCAAGTATACCCTCTGGCCTAGCTGCATGTAGTCGAGGTGCACGCGCTCCCAGGGCGCGGCGGGGCGCGGCCACGGCGCGGGCGGCGCGCGCGGCGGCGCGCTGCGCACGGCGGCGCACGCAGCGCACGCGCGCACTACTCGTTCTATCTCAGAGTCCAAACCAGGCCACCATAATCTGCCGCGCGCAACACTTTTCGTTTTTACAACTCCTAAATGACAACGGTGCAACTCTTCTAACAACCGAGCCCTATGTACCGAAGGAATAACTATGCGATGCCCGCGTAAGATGCAATCGTTTTCGACAACTAAATCGGTTTTACACCTAAAAAATGGTTGTATTTCGCTGCAAGTAATCTTTCGAGGCCAGCCATTTTTAATGTATTTTTTTACCATTTTTAAGATAGGGTCTAATAAAGTTGCCTCTTGTATATCTTTGAACGCAATAGGTAAAACATTTTCATCTAAGAAGTTAATAAACGAACTACTTTCATCTACGTCTAATTCGACTGTTTCATTTGTTGATACAGGTGCCCTTGAAAAATAATCCGCCGCTACATTTTTTTCGCTTGTTATGTAACTTATTACGTAATTATAAGCCGATAAGTAAATAGCATACCGTTGTAAGCGTGACGCTGCCATGACTGACACTCCATTTTTCTTACCAAAAATAGCTAATAAGGGTCTGTGATCAGTTTTAAGCACGAAAGGTTCGCTTCGCCCGTACAGGTATTGGTGGAAATGCTTTACCCCAAAGACGATAGCCGCTGCTTCCTTATGTACTTGGCTGTAATTTTTCTCGCTAGATATGAGTGACCTGGAGGCAAAGGCGAGCGGTCGCTCGCGGCCCTCCGGGCCGGCTGCCAGTACCGCACCGAGGCCGGATGGCCCCGCGTCGACCGTCAGCACCAGGCGAGCGGAGGGGTCAAAATGCGCCAACACGCGCTCCGAGGCCAACTCCTTTTTGATCGCCGAGAACGCCGTCTGTTGCTCGCTTCCCCACTTCCAAGCGGCGTCAACCTTAAGAAGATCGTACAATGGACTTAATACACTTGACGCCCCCGGAATGAAATTACGATAGTAATTTATAAGTCCTACAAAACGTTTTACCTCCAAAACGTTACTTGGCCGAGGTGCGTGAATAATTGCATCGACTTTCTTCGGGCACGTCCTCAAGCCATCCTTGTCTATAACGTAACCTAGATAAGTGACGCTTGATTTAAAAAATTCGCACTTTTCTCTCTGGAGTTTAAGCCCGGCGTCCCTAAGCCTAGCGAAAACCTCGCGTAGCCTCGCCAAGTGCGTCTGCCTGTCGGGCCCTGTGACGCACACGTCGTCAAGCCATATGCTGACGCCGTCCACTCCTAGCAGCAGCGTCTCCATGGCCCGTTGGAACACGGCGGGCGCACTGGCCAGCCCGTACACCAGCCGCGTGTAGCGGAACAGCCCCCGCGTAGTGCTGATCGTGGTGAGCTTCTGAGACTCTTCGCTCAGAACGAACTGATTATATGCATTGCTTAGGTCTAACTTTGTATACAGCTCCCCCCCGCCTAATTTGGCAAATACCTCTTCAATGCGAGGCATTGGGTATTTATCAATAATCAAGTGCTTATTAAGAGTCACTGAGTAATCGCCTGCAATTTTAACTTTACCGCTTTCCTTTAGAACTGGTACAATTGGGGTCGCATACTCCGAAAAATTTACTGGTATTAGGATCCCTATACCTACGAGTCGGTCTAATTCTTCGTTAACCTTATGCTGTAGGGCAAAGGGCACTGGTCGTGGTTTAAAAAAAATAGGTTTAACGTCTTCTTTCAGTTGGAGAGTAATCTCAAATTTGTTAAATCGACCCAAGCCCTCATTCCATAAATCTGAATAACAATCCAATAATTCTTTAACTTCAGATTCATAGTCGTTACACACTAAATTATTGTTGCGGACGTTAGTGAATGCGATTCCAAAGCGGGTCATAAAATCACGCCCTAATAATGGCGGGCCGCCATTGGGTATCACGTAAATGTTAATGCTATTTTTGACGTTATTATATTCAACTTTGGTACTGATGAACCCTAAAGGTGTGATTTGGTGCCCGTTGTAAAAACACATTTTAATGTTGCACTTATTTAGATACACATTTGAAAAATATAAGTTGTAACACTTGTCGGAAATTACAGATATACTGGACCCCGAATCTAATTCCATTTTAAGTTTGACCTCGTTAACGTGTACATCTACAGTGATCGGTGCAAAATGTTCATACCTCAGGTTATAGAGTGCACATTCCTCACACTGCGCTCCGGCTTCTTCCTGTTCCTCTTCAGCTTGGATATTGTGGAATCTCATTCTGCATACCTTTTTCAAATGTCCCTTTACTCCGCACTTTTCGCACTTGTAGCTTTTATAACGACACTTTTCCGCACCGTGGTTCTTCATACCACATACTGCACATCTTGGAACGTCGTTATCATCTCGCCAAGAATAGCCCGAAGGAGATGAGGGAGCGCCACCGCCGCCGCGGCCGCCGTTGCCGCCGCCCCGGCCGCCGCCTGTGCGCCCTGTGCCGCGCCACGGGTATGCCGCGCTCGTTGCTCGGTACACTGGCTCCTCCTTCACGAGCACACCGCTGCCACTCGCTCCTCCGTTAAACATTTCGTGAGCTTGTCTTGCACATGCGGCTTTCTCCGCAACCTCAAGCGCCGATGATAATGTAAGGGTCGATGCATCCTGTTCAAAGAGTTTATCGCGCTCGGGACCCGAACCTAGACCGAGGACGAAACGGTCCCTGAGCACCGTTTCCAGAGCTGTACCGAATTCGCAATAGCTTGCCAATCCACGTAATCGCGCAGCCCAGTCTCCTAAGGATTCGCCTAGACTCCTAGTTGCCCCGTAAAACTTTGCTTTATCCGCGAAAGAACACTTCTTATTATCAAAATGTTTGTCCAACACAGTAACTATTTCGTCATATTTTAAGTCCTCCAATACGCGCGGGTACACGAGATTACGTGCCAGGCGGTATGAGTCGTCCGAGAAATGCGTTATTAACACTGCACTTTTGTTTTCAGCTTTGATGTTATCGTTCACTTTTAGAAATTGTTCCAACCTGCCCTTAAAAATTGACCATTCTCCGGATTTATAGTCAAAATTAGGCACACTTCCGAGATAAGGCATAATTTTATCCGCTATTATTTTTTTCTTGTTTGCGTGGGTACTTTCGCGTCGTCGCCAGATGAAGTAACAATGAAACAACCGTTCGGACCAATGACAGGTTTATTACTGATAATAACGAAGGCAGCATACAAACACGTCATAAACGCAGAGATCGTGAAGTGAATGGCTGTCGTTCAGACCAGAGACAGTAGAGTTACTGCTGTGCACCACTAATGGCGGGCTTCTTGTAATCGGTAGTGTTTGGAATAGTTTATTTTCTAGAACTATGGTTGAGATAAGAGTAAAAACTTGAAAAAACTTAAGATTGTATTGTATCTACTGGCTTATTTTTTTATTTTTTTTACCTTTGACGACGCAGTTTGTATCGGGTGTGATGAGCGCCAATATTCAGGTGTAAGCAGAAAACAGCATTTTGATGAATTGAAATTCGATGAAATCATACAGTAGAAGAAGTAATATGTGATATATTTGTTTTTTTTTAAATTAACGCTGTTCTATGTTATAAAAAAGTACTTACACAAAAAAAGAACTACACTATTAAACATTTGTTTATAAAAGTTTATGTCGTTTGAGTAAATAAAAAGGTTGTAAATTGGTCAGTAAATTGTTTCGCAGTTTGGCATTAATTTGTAAGAAAAATAATCGTAATTTTTTAGGTTGAAGCATCGTTCGAAAATATAATTCAAAGCAAACATTGATCCGAGCTCAAAGACAAAGGGATTAATTTACACAACAGTGCGTATAAACTTTGGGATGAAGGGTTTTTTTATGTAAACCCATTTAAACCCTTTTATTTTACAATTGTTGTGTAAATCAAAAGCAATCACATAGCATTTTTTCTACTTACATTAGTATGGGCACCGGGCCAAAGTACCATCCAATTATGATTGGTATTCTGAAACCAATTGTAGGACCTTTTTTGTAGAAAGTTTTAGAGACCTGAGTGCGTTCGCAGGACTTCCACTTGTCTCCCAGCAGGCAGAGACCGCGTAAAGTCACATCTCATTTCCACCGTCATTTTTAAATCCACGTGGAATCCACTCATTAGTAAGTGCAAACGTGTGTAGGTAATTCGCCGAATACTGTGTTTAATGCGTGTGAGAATACCAATTGCGGGTAGCTTACAAAACGTACGTGTACAGCAAACTGTCGCGTATTTGTAGGTATAACGCATTTAGGTTCCGTTTCAATTTAATTTTAACTGTCTCAGGGATTTTTAATGGTTTATGTATACATATTTATTAGTAATACTCGTCATACGCTCGGAAACGGTTCGTAATTTGTCGAGTGAAAGGTCCCGCTTCACGCGTGAGCGCGCTACCGACGGCGCGGCGCGGCCGCAGCCAGCCATCCATTGTTGATCTGCATTCTCATATTCCAGTTGACTTTTACCCGACTATGACAGTAATTAGTTATGGGGATAGCAACAACGATACGACACTCGTTTAGATGAAATATAATATCGTCTGGCCTTTTCGCAAACGAGAAAATAGCTGATTGTTTCTGGCTTTCTCGGCGGCAACTGTAATTAAAAGATAATAACTACCCACTCAAGAACTATAAGTTTTCCAACGAACTTACTTAACAAGTCTCTAGGCCATCACGTTTCTAAAGAAAATTACTCGTCCGCTCAATACTTACCTAGTAGCGCTCCACTGTAGACAGATCGCCGTTTATTGAGATTCAGACGGGTATATTAATACGTACGTTACCCGCCCTTAATTAATTTGTATGGATTACATAATATTTGACTTGTAGCTAACAAACGAACCCTTAATTTGATAGGCATATCTATATTTGAGTAAGTGTGTGTTGATTGTTTGATCGAACCAGGCATCGTTACTTAATTCAATATTCAGTCAAAGTCAAACAAAATGTTTACTAGCGTGTTAGACATTTTTAAGTTATATCATAAATTTAATATAATAAATAATATATCGTTCAAATAGGTAATGCGTTAAAGAAATACAAAAGTGATTTCTACAAAATACAAAAGTGATTTCCCTGTTGCACACAGTCATGTTTTCAGGCTAAATTATTATTACGGTTAAGGCACGACTCTAAATAGCTCAGGCCCATGCATCACGAGGTTCCAGGCAGGACAGGCTGGCAGCTGTCTGCCGAGCCGCCGCGGCCTACTAAACTAATGCCTACTTGTGCCTAGGTACTGACTAATTTATTCAATGCTGCAACCATGTGATAGTACTTTTCCTAGGATTTTTACTGGGGAAGTCACAGGTTGTCCGCTAGATTCTGATACGTAGATATCAAAATAGCTGATGTACTTCAGTGTTTGCATGAGATTGTGTATATTATTGCATTGGTTGCAGATATATGGAAATGATATTAATTGTTTATTTATAAGAAGATAATCATAGGTAAAAAAAGGTAATGTCATTGAAACTAAAAACATACCAGTCTACTTATTTGTTCTAATGAATTTCAGTTCTCACTATCTTTCAGAAGCCATCTGAATCAATAGGTATACAATACAACAAGTAAACGTACAACGATCCTCTTACAGTGCAAGAGGTCTTTGAAAGTTTTACCAGTTCGGATAGAATGAGAGAAGTACCAACCCGAAAGCCTTTTTCTAGAGCTATTGCACTGTGTACCGTTCATGAGATTTGTATTCGCGAATAGACAGATATGAATGCTAACACTCCAGCAGATTAAGTCTGAGATAGTGCGGGGCGTTATAAAAATGCGTATCGGCTCGGAATGCAGCCGGCGACGCAATATCGCGCTGATGACATTCTGAGCACACCTCCGTGACCTATTTGTCTTTGTCCCGCACGGTATTGCCGGCGGTATTTACGAAATAAACTTGTTTGTGCGCATTACGCTAGAAGAGGACTAGTAAGATACTGACTACCCGCAAGTTTGCTCAAGTAAAGTTCAATCTTTGGACAACTAAGCAAACATTTCAAGGGTTTTTAGCCTCCGACGCGATCACTCAAGAGCTTGTTTTAGTGCTGAGAATTCTCAATGCTTTTTTATGAATCTTAGCTTAGTACCACAGCCGATTCTTAGCTATTAATTAAAGAAACTGGCATTGAAATCCAGTGATGTGTGTTGCCAGTAACTTACGGATCTGAGACGTGGGCGCTAACAATGGGCCTTATAAGGATGCTCAAAGTCACTCAGAGGGCTATGGAGAGGGCTATGCTCGGGGTTTCTCTGCGTGATAGAATCAGAAATGATGATATCCTCAGTAGAACTAAGGTTACCGACATAGCCCGAAGAATAGCTAAACTTAAGTGGCAGTGGGCGGGGCACATTGCTCGCAGGACTGGTGGCCAATGGGGTCAGAAGGTTATGGAGTGGCATCCGCGGACCGGGAGACGAGCTGTAGGTAGGCCTCCAACAAGATGGAGTGACGACCTCATAAGCATTGCGGGAGCGCGGTGGATGCGAAAAGCACAAGACCGGTCCAAGTGGAGAGCCTTGGGGGAGGCCTATGTCCAGCAGTGGACGTCTTTCGGCTGACATGATGATGCAATGAAATCAGCCCATCCGTTGGGGCATGATAGACAGACACCATAACTTGACAGACGGACACTTAAACGGGCTTCTAATAAGGCTTCTAACACGGAACAAGCTCTTTTCCGGATCAAGGGTCGCAAATTAGTCACTTTGGTCATTTAATTAACCATGTAAAAAATACGACTCGATATAAATGAAAGCCGAGAAAGAATATCTAAATACTGTTAAGATTCTCAGAGGTCGAAACTGAATGACAAAAATGCGGTTTGTTTTTCTTACCCAGACGAATATTAACGTCACAGCTGTACACGCGCGCGAAATCAAGGTAGGTAGTTATAACCAGTACAATTTCAAGAACCTGTATAATAATTATAATGTTGTTTACATATTAATGAAAATTCAAGCAGTTAATAGTTTTGGCTTACTTAGTCACACAGTACACCGAATACTTTTGTGTCGTTAATCGCTTCTTTGTTGTATCATAATAATATGTTTACTGTAAGCCTATTATATCGATGTGGATACACGAGGATAAAACATCTGTCACTGTCTGACCAGTATGTAAGTGCAAGATAAACGGATGCTTTATACACTGTGAAAAAGTTAAAGAAGGAAACAGGGAGAAAAACATATTAAATATCCTTTAACACATTCAAGGCCAACAATGTGATGTCGGATGCACTGTTTGTAGCAGATTTTCGCTTTATAGCGGAAAAATGCTGACCTGGGACTTTTTTCTAGGTGGTAAAAACCACCTATACTGACCTGGGGGCCTAATGTAGCTCCGTTTTACCGTGTGACAAAATGTGGATAAAACTTCTGTCACTTTCTGACACGTATACATATAAGTACGAGAGGGACGGATGCTTAATCCACGTTTTATCATACTAGGCTCGCTCAGCCGCGCCTGGGTCAAGTAAATAAGAGCTATCAAAACGTTAACAATACGATAACAGGTCAAAGACGATGGTTTTTATATTACCGCCTTTCTAGGTGGTGGTCGGCAGTGTAGGCGACAGCGTAGCACTCGTAGCATTGCCTGGCGGTAAATGTATTTTCTCAAAAATGCTATGTAATCTTGTCATAACATCATCAAATAGGAGCCAGTAGGTTAAAATTCCTGGAGCACTCTCAAAAGTGTCCAGTAAGTAGAGTGATTTTGAATTAGGAAACCAAAAATGTCCAGTAAGTATGGAAAATCCATAACATACCATATTATTTGAATTTGGAACTATCTGTACAGACCTGTGACAGCCTTTGAAAAAACTAAAGAAGTAGCAAGATAAAGCCACATGAAATAAAAAATAATTCAGACCAGTATATTTTCTCAATAAGGATTTTCACAAAAACAACCATTCATTAAAAAAACGCTTTATATTTAATTTAAAGTTTCATATTTATATTACATTTTTAATTGATATGAAAAACTGAACATTCACCACTACAGAGGTAGTCAGATTGATACTAACTACAACAAGGTGTTTTAAAAAAAATAAAGAAACGAGGTCAGTGTTGACAGTATATAAAACTCAGGTATGCTGCCAGGTAACATAAGTTCAACCGTTCGGTGTTTTAATATTTCTTAATACATTTAATTATACTTTTTTTAAAAACAATCTACTTGTTTTATTTTTGAGAAAAGCACTATACATGCTATACAGGCTCACTTACTGGTCTTTGCAGTAATATACTATAACTGGCAAATATTATGGGAACATTAAATTTAACCGAAAGTTCCTATAGCAACTGTTTCCGTTATAATATAACGCACATTGCGCAGCTTAGCTTTAGCCCGCTAAAGTTTCCTCTCCACGAGCAAAGGATTACGTAGTATAAAAATAGCGTTTCATAAAAAAGCATAAGTACCTTTTTCACGTAACAATGGATTGCAGGAAAATGATCATGTAACGTTCACCACAGTCACAACTAAATAATGTTATGCCTCAGTACTATTTTTATAAGTAACATAAAGTTTTTGTAATTTTAGTTACAAAAACGCTGTTTGTTTTAATTCCCTTATAGTGCCTATACTTATTCGCATACTGTAAATGCTTTGTCTATGTTAAAACTAACATTCTAATTTATTATCTGGACAGCACCTTGCTTTGACACTGAGTGTCGTGGTGTATACATTTTGGAAATAAAAGTATCTTATCGCGGAGATGTCGTGACACTACACTGACGACACTTAAGACGTAGTGAATACAAAACGTTATATTTCAAGCAGAGTAATAATATTATCAATATTGAAATAACTTGCATAAAATGAACTGTGCCAGTAAATTTAGCTTGCACGTAGGTATTCATTGATCCATAGGTTAAAACCCGCTTGCACGTTACTTTAACCCAAAATAACCCCAGGTTTAATTATTTAAGAGTGTCAGATTCATATAAGAACTGTCGATTGTAAAAAAATTACCTGTTAACCTAGGGTTAACATTAACGTGCAAAATGACGTTAGAATTCAATTCTTAAGAAGTTTGATACGATTTGAATCACCATGTTCATTTGACATAGTTCCATCGTGGGCTTTGATTCAAATCATTCGCCCAAATTCTATACGGTAATGTAATATATGTATTTCAAAGTTACAGCGGCAAATTCTTACGTAATTTAACCTTTGATAATTATAATGAAGTACCGTAGTGCAGGTGCCGTTATATGTTGTATTATACCCGCTTATTGTGGGCGGCCCATTGTGCCGCTAATGAGCAATAGCCCACGCACCTTCCCACTTTGTTATAAATGCGGTTATGGGAAGTGGGAAAGGTTTCTTTATGGCCCATACACACGGCAGACAGTGGCGTAAAGCCGTCGCCGGTTTATCAGCTGGGCTTTGTTCATTTTGACAATGTCTCACTGCTATCTTTGGGACAATCTTACACCAAGATAACTAAGAACAATCTTACGCTCTGAGCTCTGAGTACTACGGTAGACATGGTGATACAAGGAAAAAACCAGAGGGGAACAAACCATACTGTGTATTAACTGATTGCTTTATTGAAACCGTTTTCAGATGTTATTAATATTCATTCCAAAAATAATAATGTCTTCTTTGCAAAAATGCTACTCATATTAGTTATTTAAAAATGCTCACCATCAATACTGCATAAATTTGATCTAAAATAAAGAATAAGTTTGTCATATTACTGTTAAGAACCGCTCTGTGGGATAGGGATTTCATTTCATACATTCATTTTATATACACGTGCAGGAGTTATATTTTTATGGCGGTCACAGGTCTAACTTAACCTACGAGTAACCTACGTAACCAATGCTTCAGATAACCTAAAACCGGACAAGGGCGTGTTGAACTCGCGTGGAGAGGGTTCCGTATATTTATGACACTGCACAAAATATCGCGAGTTAACTACTACTAGCGCTATCTAGTGGTGTTTTAGTGAACTATTTTCCGTAAGTGACCATATTATTACATTGAGATTACCGCTAATTTTCTAATTATATGTAGAATTCTTATAGGTTTTGCTATAATCTACAAGCAATGTATTTTTTTTTTAAGCCAATGGTTTCAGGTCACGGGGGAATGGTCAATTTTCGTCTTCTTTCATAAACAAAATCAAAACTATTTAATTTACACATTGTCCACCGAAAATACATTTATTTAAAAAAAAAAACTTTGCACATCTGTGTTTGAGTCATCAAGTTACATATGTGTACTAAATTTCAATCCAATCGTTTGGGAGCAAATTGGCTGTGACAGACGGACGGACGGACGGACGGACGGACAGACGCACGAGTAATCCTATAAGAGCTTCGATATTTTTTTTTTTTTACGGTGCCCTAAAAACAATAAGGTTTTAGTAGAAAAGCCGTCGATGTAATAATACATTCGATTAAACGAGTTTCAGTGATTCAAGGGGATCCTGTTGGATAGGCTATTTGTTAAACTACACAAAAAAACTGTTTGTTTGACATGTACTTAAAAACAACAACTATTATTTACTACCCTTTTTATTTTCTCTACATCTTAGCCTGTTTATGCAAAACCTTGTTACAGAATTAACATCAAGTTTTGAGTTTTTGGTAATTCTGTAGCTCTGTTTACAACTCCCACTTTAGCGTTACAAAAACATCCTTATTCTTCCCCCAAGCCGCAATCGTCTTAAGCGCTATCCTCAATCAGCCGTGGTTGCAGAAACTCTGTATCAGCAAATCTGAGAGAATAAACAAACAGACCGACTGCTGACTCGCATTATGTAAATATTTATGAGATACAATGACATCACGACCGCGAGAAATAAACGGAAGCCGTTCTTGGATATTGATATTATGTTTTATTGTCATAAACTGATTTTGTTCTATTCCTTCTTGCACATTACAAAACGCTATATTTTTATCTATTTTTTTTCTTTCATGCTTTCAGCTGTTATCCAAATATCGCCACTATTTTTATAGGATAGTTATAGGGTAACGAAGCACCAAATTCTATAATGGTCACACAGAAAACGGTTATTGAGTTGTAAATAATACTGGCCACTTACATAGGTAGCGGAGGTGTTAGCTATAACAGTACCGGCACGGTTTTTCACAAGAATTCCAATTTTAAAATTCCAATACCGCGACCGCCGCATACTGGATGTTTTACTGGTGCATGCTAGGTCGTTGAGGTTTAGTACTACACATTTAGCGAATACTGTAATGGCGTATGCTAGGTACTCAAAATGAAAAGTGGTTACAGAAAGTGGGAACTCTATTTTAAATCGTAATTTTAACTAAAAATGTTAACTGTTATATAAACTTTTTAAAAATATTCTGTAAATAGAACAACACTAGAAAGTTTTTAACCGTCTAATTTGTTGTCATAAGTTCATCTTGTTCCCCGTTTAATGTTGCAGGAAACTCAATTCTAATTAAAATTATACAGGGTTATTGGTAAGTCGACCTATTCCCGTTAGGAGGTGATAGGGGTGACTATTTGCGATAAGTTTGACCCCCATATGCATTATGCAAAAGTGAACCATTTTTGAGTTATCGCTTTTATTAGTTTTTTTTAAATTAGTCAGAAATTCAACTTGAAAAATTTATTACAAAAAAAGTATCAATTTAAATCTTTTTTTTTCTTCTGATTTACAAAACCGATTAAACACTGGTTATTTCTCAATATTAAAACAATAATTATCGGTCCAAATTTAAAAAAGCGAGACGGAAAACGAATTTTTTTCAATATTTTTTGCGATCGCTTTCCACTAAAATGCCTTAAAAACAAAAAAAAACGTTATGAGACTTGGCTTGCAGATTATTTTAAAAACTAAACTGTTTTCTTAGCTCTCCAAAAACGCATAACAAGTAGAAAATTATTTAAAAAAACCTGAAAAAATAATCATCACAAAGGAAGCGGGCGGAAACAAAAGTCACAAATGCAACTTCAAAAATTAAAATTAAAAAACATACCAAATTTAAATCATACATTTTTTATTTGCTTTTGTACAAGATGAATTTGTTGTTCCTATGCAAAATTAAAAAAAATATTATCCGTACACGTTTGAGAATTCGAGTCCGAAAACTAAAAAATACATGTTTTTTTTATCAAACTCCAACATAATGTACACGAAAACAGAAAAATTACCAATACATTTGGCGTGCAGATTACACATAAAACATTGACCTTTTTCCAGCTTTCTAACGAGCTATTAAAACTAAAATGAGTTTTGTTAAAGATTACTGGAAAGAATTGATCACAAAGGAAGCAACAAGGAAGTCACGTCCGAACAAAACTTAAAATTAACTAACTAAATCTATCAAAACTAACTGTTATACTCGTAAACACAAATATAGTCTTTATTATTTCTAGCGAGCCGATCTTCTACACAAAGGCCATTGTTTGTGTACAATACTATTATCTTTCTTTGTGTCCGTAACCGCAAGCCGATTACATACAAAAAAGTTAGAACTACATTTAATGTCCATAGAATTATCAACCCTATCCTCTTAGTCAGTAGGTTTAAAATGTAAAGTGTCAGGATACAGATATGTCTTTATTATTTGAACCAGTCTTATTCCCTACACAATATTACCATCTTCTAATAAAGACATATCTGTATCCTGACACTTTACATTTTAAACCTACTGACTAAGAGGATAGGGTTGATAATTCTATGGACATTAAATGTAGTTCTAACTTTTTTGTATGTAATCGGCTTGCGGTTACGGACACAAAGAAAGATAATAGTATTGTACACAAACAATGGCCTTTGTGTAGAAGATCGGCTCGCTAGAAATAATAAAGACTATAACACCATTAACTTATGTGAGAATAAGAAATGGAGGTAGCCATTTTGAAAATGAACAATAAAAATCCTGATTATTTCAATTTTAATTGTTTATTAGTTTTAATTTGGTAACTTTTTACATAAGTTAATGTTGTTATTGCATTGCATTTGTGACTTTTGTTTCCGCCCGCTTCCTTTGTGATGATTATTTTTTCAGGTTTTTTTAAAATAATTATCTACTTATTATGCGTTTTTGGAGAGCTAAGAAAACAGTTTAGTTTTTAAAATAATCTGCAAGCCAAGTTTCATAACGTTTTTTTTTTGTTTTTAAGGCATTTTAGTGGAAAGCGATCGCAAAAAATATTGAAAAAATTTCGTTTTCCGTCTCGCTTTTTTAAATTTGGACCGATAATTATTGTTTTAATATTGAGAAATAACCAGTGTTTAATCGGTTTTGTAAATCAGAAGAAAAAAAAAGATTTAAATTGATATTTTTTTTGTAATAAATTTTTCAAGTTGAATTTCTGACTAATTTAAAAAAAAACTAATAAACGCGATAACTCAAAAATGGTTCACTTTTGCATAATGCATATGGGGATCAAACTTATCGCAAATAGTCACCCCTATCACCTCCTAACGGGAATAGGTCGACTTACCAATAACCCTGTATATAGCACTGTTTAGAACTACAATAATAAATAATTGTATTTAAATACTGGTTCGCTGCCAGCATTTTGTCCTTTAACCTACCGCCAAACAGCAGTGTTCGCATTGTTGTGTTTCGGTGTGGGTAAAAGTACTAGCATAGAGGCAAAAGAGGCATTCCATCTTAGTCCTCAGGGCTGGCAAATCATTTGCAATTTTAATATTGTAGTCTTAGGAATTCAAATGTCTATGGGTCATAGTTCCACTTACCATCATGTTATCGTCTTAAGAGAGGACTCATATTGTTTCTAACTTTTCCTCCATCTGTCAATAAATAAGAGCTATCGTAACGTTGGCAATAAACCACACATGTCAGGAGCAATATGGTATTATCGAATAGAATATTATAAGCCCCACTTATAAACTCAATGTCGTAGCACATCACTACGGATGAGTGCTACGCGCCTACGACGTCTACGACTGTGTAGCAACCGTTCGACATTTCAGTCGAACGTGCTTGAAATCATGGATCCATGCGGGCAATTTTGGGGATGGGCAAATGGCCGTTTGGCCTGCATTGATTAAATGTTATTAAATCACTTTGTCAATTATTTGATTTGTGTATCTTGGGGAAAAAGACTAAAAAAAAAATTGTTTTAAATTAGCCTAAGTCGAATTGAAATAAACAAATAGTATATAGAATATCGTATAAAATAATAACTATGGTATTTTTTGGATGTAAACAAATATATTCATCGTCGTCTTTGTCATATATGCATTTATTTATTTAACTTAAAAATAAAAAAGATACGCGTATAATCGTTTATTGTATTTCTATTTGTGCAACCTCTATAAATTTGCTCTAAGTAACTCGCTTATATTGTTTTATGCTCGGCTATAAATCTATGGACTAATGATTGGATGCATCCAATGTTTGACATTTATCCCAAAATGATTCGATTTAATTTGCTGACACGTACGCATATAATACTCACCGCGTTACTGTAATTCAATGAAACGTCATAAAATACATACAGCGTTCTTAATTAATGACTAACCTAATGTTTCTCGTTCAAAATGTCCCACATTTACTAAATATCTTCCAATACCTAATTACCGAAGATAATGGTAATGTATTTTTTTTACTACTAATAACAGACTAACAAATGCTTTGTAGGTTGTATTGTGATATTGTTTTTGACGAACTGTTGTTCTTTAAGTATCTTATTTTATCTTTTCTTATCTTATCAGTAAATACGACTATTCAACCATATGCATGTATGCGCAGTCGTGTTGTGGGACTGTGCACTAATCTTTAGTGATTCGGAGTTTCCAATAGTGTTAAATCACGTATCCAAATCCATCTATTGTCAGCTGTATTTACAAAAAAGAAACTTTATCTAAAGAACATAGACAGTTTTTGGTGTAGGACAAGGTATTTGTCGAGCAGACTTTTACGCCATATCAGACAAAGCAACCCTTTCCGGATCATCTACTGTTAAGGAAATTTTATACGGTATAACGCTTTTCTTCCCACTATGTCAGAATACCACAGCCTTTCACAGCTAGTCCTGCACAATTTTCTGCGTCTGTGGTCACAGACATTCTATTAGAACGCAATTAGGCACCGACGAGACTCCAGGAAATGCCTTTGCTTGTTACATTATCTGTATAGCACTGTTCTGACCTTTATAAATTCTACCTAAGGTTGTATCTGCTATAAATTTGCCGGAGTAAATTCGACCTTTTTTCTCGCTGATCAGGCTGCATTTACTATATGCATTCCATTGCAGATACGCCTTTTGGTTTAATAAGGCAATATAGGCTGTAGGCACAATTGGTTTGCAGAATCGCGGTTGTCGTGAAATTACCCTGTTGGCTGGCTGTTATCGCGTCTGACTGGATTACTGGCAGTAAATTAATGACCTTTGGAGTTTTATTCGATTGTTATTATGGGTAGCTTTTAACCCTTAATGCACCTATTTTTAAATATTGTTAATTTTTGCAGTGGAAGTGGTTTCGAAGTTTACTGTGTAACGACGGATAAGCCTTATTGGGCGTCGTCGTATTCGATACGATACGTTATAGGTAATCTAAAACTTGAAAACTTTGAACCAAAGTAACATTGTAAGTTACGAATCTAACCAAGAAGCTTTTTAAATCACGTGAAAAAGAACGATATCTACCAGTATATATACTTCTGCTCCAATTTTATTAAATTGTATTGTCACTGACAGACGTTTCAAGGTGTTCCACTCCCGAAAGAAAGCGTGGAATCTGTCCCGACACAAATAATGGTTTCTGGTAAATATTGAATGAATAAAAGAATCCTCAGCTTTCCGGTTTTCATTCTAAATTTTATCAGTAAAAGGCCGCAAAGGGGCGAGATGCCTCGCCGCGCGTTAGTTATGTGAGACTTTTACGACATCCTCTTTTATTATTTTGTGTAGGGCTACCTTTACTGCATACTTTGACCATAACAGCTCCATTTTACAAGATTCCATTCAAACCCTGCGCGTATATCACATACAATGGGCGATAGGTTAAGGACTAGGGTAGGGTGCGCATGAGCTATGATTCAAAGACTATCGACTAGTTCAAACACGTACATGGCTGAGATACGCGTCATACTCGTGAACGGGCTGTCTGTGGGGTCCGGTCTGTTCACGCTTGCAAGGACCTGTTTTTATTATGTTAGTATGTTAGTTATTTTGATTATCGTTCCTGACGTCGAAACCTCGTCATGTTGTTCTCCTAGTCACTATTTTTAATTTAATGTTATTTAGCTTAAACTTATATTGATTTTATTTGTGTTAGTTTAAAAATAATTATTTATTACTTTATTACCTTGTAATGTTACTTTTAAGTATTATTGTATTTTGTTATTGGAAAAAATGACCTGCCGGAGATTCTTGCGGCACTTCTCCGCAATGATGGTCTTGTCCAAAGCGCTAGTAGATTCACTCCATGTTATCAACGTGTAAAAGAGCCCTCATGCGGCAAACCTAAATAAATATTTTTATTTTTTAATTGTGACACGTTAAATGTTTAAGTTACTCATCCAGACATAGGAATCCAGTGGTCAAAATTTTATGACAGGTAGGGAGTGCCTATATCGTCGATGTGAAGTGATCCTACTCAATCATCGATGCTTGTTCTATATACTAGTGATCACTCCAAGTTACATATGTAAAAATAAAAATCATATCTTCATGCATGGGTTGCCAACAGGGAGACCCACTCGGGCCTGTAATTTTTAGTTTAGTCATTCATCCAATTATTTCAGATCTAAATTCCAAATTCAATCTGTGGTACCTTGATGACGGTTCCCTTGGTGGGGACGCGTCAACTGTACTACAAGACCTGCATACGATCATCACTAAATTTTCTATTATAGGCCTCTCATTAAACTTTACTAAGTGCGAAATGTATGTGCCAGATCACATTTCTTTAGAAAAAAAAATTGATATCGTCACTAATTTTAACGCAGCTTCACCCAATATTTCGGTCCATTCAAATTCATCTTTAACACTTTTAGGTTCACCGATTTTTGACGAAGCAATCAATCCCATTATAAATTGCAAATTAAATCTTTTTAAAAATACTTCTGACCTTTTGTACGAAATAAATCCCCACATGGCGCTTTTTATTATTCGTTTTTGTCTTTTTACTCCAAAGTTCATGTATTTATTACGGAGTTGTCCAATTTGGAAATTTCCAGACATCATGGCTTCTATAGATATTACCCTTCAATCAACTCTGTCTAAATTATTAAACATTCATTTTAATTTAAGGTCTTGGACTCAAGCGGTTCTCCCAATTCGTTTCGGTGGACTTGGTATTCGATGCTCTTCTAGCGTGGCACTGCCGGCTTTCCTGTCCTCCGCTTATGGTTCGTTGTCTCTCGTCAGTATTATTTTAAATCTCCCACAGATACTTGACGTTGAGATGGCGAACCTGGTGGAGGCCAGGGATGCTTGGTGTAAGTCTTGTCCCGGAGTGGATATGCCAGTCAAGAGGCATATCCAAAGAGCATGGGATACACCTCGACTCGAATCAATTCATGCATCTCTTGTACAAAATAGTCCGGACGATTTAGATCGCGCCCGTCTCCTCGCTGTCTCAGCAGGCGAATCAGGCCACTGGCTCCACGCTCTTCCTTCCCGTAATATAGGCACAGTCTTGGACCCAAGCTGCTTGCGAATTGCAATAAGCTTACGGCTTGGAGCCAGAATCTGTGAACCTCATACTTGTACGTGCGGAAAGGAAGTGAGTGAGCTGGGACGACATGGCCTTTCATGTTTTAGAAGTGCTGGCCGTTTGTACCGCCACGGCACAATTAATGATCTGATCCGTCGTTCGCTTGCCACTGTCTCTGTGCCTGCTGTCCTGGAACCAGCAGGTTTGCATAGAGACGATGGCAAGCGACCAGACGGAGCTACGTTGGTGCCGTGGAAACTAGGTAGGGCACTGGTGTGGGACGCGACGTGTGTTGATACATTCGCCCTTTCTCACGTCCAGACAACCCGTAATCATGCCGGTGCAGCAGCTGAACAGGCCCAAACCAACAAGCGCCGCAAATATTCATCATTATTAAATAATTTCGAATTTGTGGCGCTTGCGGTGGAAACAATGGGACCTTGGTCAGCTGACATGAAAAGTTTTATTAAGGCCCTGTCATCCCGGCTCATCGACACCTCCGGAGACCCTAGAGCTGGCGTTTACCTTTCCCAAAGGATTGGGCTAGCCATCCAGAGAGGTAATGCAGCCAGTGTCTTAGGGACCATGCCGCGAGCGGACCTGCTAGAGGGGGTGTTCTTTTTATAGTGGTGTTTATGTTTAATTTTTAATATTTGAGTAGCTTAGTTTTATTTTATTTTATTTTAAATAAGTTTAGTTTTAACTTTAACTTTTAAATTTTAATGTAAAGTCCGTATTTATAGTTGTATTATATATAGTTTGTAAAAATATATTTTTTGTTAAATTTTAAAAATTAAACAAAACGATGACGTATTTCTCTCCCATACTATTATTAAAATACGGTCAGAATTTGTTCCAAATTTTCGTGCGTTTAACGTCTCCGTCTTGGCTGATAAATTCATTTCAGGTGGCTAAAATGACTTTCTGTGGAGACATAGGGGTATACATTTATTTTTAAATAAACTCTTTGAACCTCTCTTCAGAACAATACTTACAAACAAAAACAATGCTGGGGGCGATCACTAGTATATCGAAAAAGCATCGATAATTGAGTTTATCGATATAGGAACTCCCTACCCTGTCATGAAAATTTACCCCCTGGATTCCTATGTCTGCTCATGACTCTGTGTGCATTGGTTGTGTTTACTGTTATTTCGGAGAAGGTCCAACTAACGCGGAAATTAAGCCTTTATAAGCATCAACCGCGGCTACAATTTTGGTTCAAAAAAAACGCCTACTTGCTAGTCTGTCGGTTTTGCATAATTTTATTAATTCCAATTAATATACGTTAAGATTACGATACTTTTTTAACTAAACAAATATAACTTTAATCGTTTGACAATTCATACTAGTTTATTTATAAAAATATGTAAGATCACATGTGTAAAACATTTTTTTTTAAATATAAAAATGGTTGATACGCCGCCATCTACTACTACGTGTAATCAGATTTAATATTAATAGCGATTTGTGAGTGATTGATGTCACGACTGCACGCAGTTGATGGTATTAACTGCGCACTTGCTTGCTGTCTGATGCAGCCTTCATAAGAATGCAAAGATGGCACTATGACCAACAATTTCCCCTGAAAATGGCCTCGTATCGTGTGTGACATGGATCCGAAATCTCCTTGCGTTTTACAAAAAAGGTTTGGGAATTTGATGGAATATATAAACTATCAAAGTTTTACGAGCGACCAACAAGGTTCCTACATAACCAGTATCGATATAGTTCAGTGAAGCCGGTGCGCTATTGGCTAATACTTCAAACTTCACTAAGCCGGTCGCCATGGCAACCAGCCTCCTCAAATTGCACCCGGGCACTCCAGCAGAAACCGCTTTGTTAACAATGAGTACGGATACTAAGAACTTATATATCTACAACATTACATTGTTTATTGGTAGGATTTTCTAAGAAGAAATTATAAATGCCAAAGTTTTTGTAAGTGTGTGTGTGTGTGTGTGTGTGTGTGTGTGTGTGTGTGTGTGTGTGTGTGTGTGTGTGTGTGTGTGTGTGTGATCGTTTATTACTACTTCGCGCTGCAACGGCTAGACGGATTGTGATGAGAATGAAGATAGCAAGTTATACTTTGGATTAACATATAGATTTACTTTTCATCCTGTAAAATTTAAAACTTCTCGAGGGAATTACGATAATCGAAATCTACGCGGATGAAGTCGCTGGCAGAAGCTAGTTTAAAATATATTTTATGTAGTTGTCACGTGTGACGACGCAGCCAGCCTAGTTGTTTGTGACTACCTACGAAGCTAGCGATCCGAGGTTCGATTAACGGACAAAGCAAATATTTGTGTGATAAGCGCGAGTATTTGTTTCTTAGTTTTTGGGTATTCATTTATTAATATAAGTTATGTTTAATTTTCCCTAGGCTCCAGGGCAAGCCTAGAGTTTTAGTTTGGGACTAACTAGGTCAATTGGCTTAAGATCGTCCACCCGATACTTATTATCATTGAACCTATGAAAGAAGAAAAGAAAAAGAAGACATCCCATTTGGGGATAAGTTCGCCTTTGTACATTAGTTTAGTAACAATATTGTAATATTTATATTTTTGTACAATAAAGAGTTTACATACATACATACATACCTATGGTGTTAAGTAGCTTTTCATGCAGTTGGAAATTATCCATCAATCCAATTAACTTATATTGCCCCACAAATTAAATGCCATACCTATCTTACGAATCTTGTGCCTCATTGAGCGCTTCCTCAATTGAGAAACCTTACCAAGCTATCAGCCTTATCATATGTATTTGCAAATTATTAAATATTGCACACTGCTACATTAGACATACACTTTACCAACTTTAAGTAAAATGTTCAACAAGGGATCATGACGCGTAATGTTTAGCCACTTGAGGTGAGTGAGGGTGGCTATAGTTCGAGTGTCATTATGGTGGTTGTCTTGCGTTACTTTTCGAGGAAAAAAAACGACGCACTATACAAAATTAAAATATTTATTACAACAAAGTTTCTTACAAATGTGACTCTTTAAATGCTTGCATATTTGGATAACAGATTCAAACTTGGCAACTGTTTTAAAACTAATTGGACCATGCATAATTAAATGAATTCATCCAAATATAATTAAATAGATTCATATTAGTAATCATTAATCGTGTCGCTTTAAAAAAAACTTGACCTAAAAACGTAATGAACTTAAAATATAAAATGAAACAATAATTACTAAATATCCAATTTACTAACACTTAGCAGACGTCGTTTGTTTATACCATTTGCATTTGCAACCAGCGCCAAGGCTTGTAAGCCGGACCCCATACTCAGTGGCAACCTTTTCGTTTATAATGTTAGATTAAGTACTCTAACTTTTTACTACTATTTTTTTAAATGTATTTGTTGTTGTTTATGTTCATTTTATTTTAGCACCGAATAAACCATTTATTTTCTTGTCTTTTAAAAGTGAGGTTATTAAACAGCTGGTATTTTTACAGCAGTGCGCGCGTCTCCCGAGCTCCGACGGCTGACGCTGCAGGAGCCGCCGCACCACGTGGAGTTCACCAACAGCACCGGCGCCGTGCTCAGCTGTTCCACCAGAGGAGATTACCAGGTGGGTGCACTATTGTGTCAGAATCTACGTATCTAGCGAAACTTTCGAAGAGGTGCTTCCTGTTGCATTTTTTTTTCATGCATACTAGTCTTATGCATGTAAAAAGCCTGCGCAAAGCCTGAGTTATACCCAACGATGGAAATATATATTTTTCTGAAATTCTAGGTTGCTAAATGAAACTGTTGTCGAACGTACTTGAGTCAAAAGTCTTGGTATCATATTAATGCCTACGGAAGTCAGGATGAAGTAGAAAAATAAAATTATTCAATCGAAAATGGGCGAAAAAGTAGGACAACTGCAAGCTCTGCCCAAATTTTTTTAGTTAAAAAATCTATCTGTCTAACTATTTGATGACATTATGCGATAGAAAAGCCGTGACGTCACGCTTTTGAAGATTCATTCAATAGTACATTGTGCATCAAGGGTAGTATGAAGGGAATTACTAACGAGAGTGTTAGAAGCCCGACGCCGAAGGCGGAGGGCTTTTAATGACTCGAGTTAGTAATCCCCTTACTGCCTGTGATACACACAATGGTTTTCATCACATTTGCGAGGAAAAAAACAAAGAGAAAACACTTTAACTCTGCAAAATATAAAGAAATAACTTTTGATGGACGGGAACGTTAATGGAAACGATTTTTTTTTTGTGACCACAGATACTGCGTTTAGTTTCGACCTGGATTCGAGCCAGATTTAGCCAATTTGATAAAAATGTATAATTACTAAAATTAATGATAAATGTTGATATAAACTTGAAATAGGTATAAAAATAATGAAGTTTAATGAAGCGGTTTTGTGTAATGTAAGTTAGTCTATAGCTAATTTTTAAAGATGAAATTAAAAACCGATTGAATTTTTGGCTGAAAATTAAACCTCCTTAGTCAGAAATGATGTACGAAAGAGTTGCAAATTTTAAAAAGAAAGTCATTACTCCCTAGGGATGACAAACTCGCCATTATTCCCGCGGGAACAATTTAGGCCATTGCAATGCATTACAATGCATTGTCCTTCTGTATACAGGCATGGAATAACACCATTTACGAGCAAGTGTGATGAAAAATTCTATGTTCAAACTCGCTACCTGGCAATTGTTTCGATACTGCTAGATTAGTTTCTTACGCATCTAAAGGTAAGGCAAGTAAAGGACGATGACCGCAGTTTGTGATATTAATAGTTTATTATGTTTTATCAAAGCCACATATCAAACTGTCAGAGTTTCCGTGACCACGACACCCACAAAGTGGTTCGGAACGTCCAAATCCTAATTTAAATTACATTTATATAATATCCGCGTTTTCTTCGGAACTTATCAATTAAATCCAAATTATGGTGTCTTACGTTCATCATGTCAGGCGAAAGAGGTCCACTGCTGGTCATAGGCCTCCCCAAGGCTTTCCACTCAGACCGGTCTTGTGCTTTTCGCATCTACCGCGGTCCCGCGATCCTGACGAGGTCGTCATTCCATCTTGTTGGAGGCCTACCTACAGCTCGTCTTCCGTTCCGCGGACGCCACTCCAGAACCTTCTGACCCCACGGTGTCTTACGTTGACATTCCCGAACTTGACTCGGTCTAAAGTTTGCTACGATTAGAGGGGCCGTTGCCCCAGCACGGGACCACAATTGGATCTACCGATAAACCCCAAACGAGATGAGATCGGACTCAGCAGGACAGTGATCCTAACGCGATAGTTAATAATTTAGATTACAGTCTGTTAGACTGTGAACACTGATTAAGGTTACACTTATTTTTAATCAAAGTAATTATATTTTTCTTAGTTTTAAATTAAACTATAAAGATGGATAACTGAAACAATATATTTTCTGCCTCTTCTTATATATTTGGAATGAATAAGTACCTAACCGGATTTCTGATGAGCAGTTTTAACGTTCTGAAACTTGACATTGACCTAGATTATTGCATTATTCACTTTATTAAAAAGTTGTAGTCCTTCAGTTAAACGAAACAAATATTAATTCAATTAAATGTAAATATACAACATTAGTACACCTATAAATCCATTGGCTGGTATGGTATTTTACATTTATACCAATTAAACTTGGCTTTAGCTCAATATCACTCAACAAATCTCTGCAATCTGGTTACTCCCGTTTCCAGAGCCGTATTAAATCGAAGATTTATCCCAAACACGAGTGACTAATGGAATAAGACACAATAACAAATTGAGACAGTGAGATCTAAGCCGAATATTTCACCGATTCTCTTTGCGTAATTCTTTCGTGAAGGAACAAACAAAATGCTGTGTTCCGAGATCCCTCGCGATGTCACTGGAGCGAAATGTCCTCGAGCCAAATCTGCCACTTTATGTAACAATACACGATGTTACAATTGATAGCACTTTGTGAGCAGTGACACGCTTTACTTCCAACTTGTAGGTCTTATCGAGACGTTATTTAATCCTTTGACCTGTTTGCGCTGGTCGCCATTTTATGCCTTAAAAGATTGATTTAGTCAGCTTTCCACTTTTAATCACATTTTTGATCCATTTTTGATCACAAAAGTGAAACTCGTGAGGTGAGCATTAAATCAACTCGAACCTTGACATCACCTCGACCGACCGAACAGAAGTAAATTTATCCATAATATTCTATTAAGAATATAGAAAGGCGCAACCAACATAAATTGTTGCATCAAACGTAGCCTCTAAACGCCAATCTGATTTTGTATTCAGAAACCCGCTCGCCCAACTCAAATATAAATAAAGTTTTTCCATTCGACGAAGTTGTACTGAAAGTTTACGGTCGCGCGGACCTACTGGGAAATAAAGATATGCACACTAAGACCACTCGTTGTCCATGTTCATTAATATGAAAGTGGGATGTCTGAAACTAAATCTTTTATTAGCCCAAACGCGGCATTCATCGCGATAATTCGATATTATTCGACACTTGGCGACTTCGGAGATGCATCTTCCGATATTTACTGGCCCGGGTGATATAATTGTGTTGACGAGCCATTTCGCTAAGTGCTATGTGGGAAATATTACTGGCGATAGCACCATAAATAAGCACATTGATTTAGGTATTTTAGGTGGTAGTTCTAAATATTACTTAACCGTGTATGATTATTTTCTTTGTTTCAACATGGGTTTAATTACATTTTATAAAAATGAGATTTTGTTGCAAAAACCCTAAAATGACTAACAGTGCGACAATAAAGAGTAGAAATTAAATGAGGGCGCCACTATCTACGTAACATTTTTGACGTAAAATTCTTTTAAACATGGCAACAATTTAGTATAGATTTGTTTTTGGTTCCATTTTATTTAATTTCTACTCTTTTTTCTGTGTATATAATATTACGGGGCAAACTACGTTCCGCGTTTGAACGTTGTTATAATGTGATTCCGTGAAGTCGGAAAAAACCGCGGGAACTTTGCAATAACAACATTCTTGCGAGCGCGGCGAACTTCCGTGGTTGAAGCAATAAGACACCGTATACACAAATTTAACGCTCGGAATAAGGTGCTATGTTTAAACAATTTACCTACTATTTTTAATGTAACACGCTTTGACGCTTACGTACATTAGAGTTTCTGAGGATTAGTCTAATTGATTAACAACTTTGAAAACCTGACTGCAATATGAATAAGGTCCTCTATACACTAAGGTCATCTGTATGTATATATAATGTGTTAAAAAAAGTAACCCCTCTCTTATTACTTTGATTAAAATATTATGATATTATAGCTTATGTCACTTCCATAGCCAAAACGAATCTAACGACATCATTGTTAAAATTCATCGAGCCTTTTAGGGTGCAGAGCGTGCCGATTAAACAGAGACAAAAATACATAACCCTCCTTCTAACGCAGTAAGGTACAAAGTAACATCTCGTTAAACACGTTCATAATAGTTATTCTGAGTTAACAATTAATTAAACAACGATAACGTCTTTTAACTGCAACCTTGGTGTTTGCATTTTTAAATGTAATTGAATGAAATATTGCGGAAACAGGTTACATAAAAGCACAAAAATAACACAATCCAAACTAGAAAATATTAGCCACAAGTGCTTGGTCCCTGGCTAGTTGGATAAAGTATAACGTAACCGAATTCTCAATTAGGTCTACAGTCCACTAGTTTAACTTGACCGGCAAAACCCCTTGTACATTAAATTATACATATACAGCAATTGGAATAAAGATCAATTGCCAAGGAGATAAAGCAGATTTTCCTTTGCTTGTGTGTCGTATGATCAAATTACAAATTTGACTCTATTGTATTCACAATAAGTGCATATTCCGTTGTATAGTGGGGTTTGGGAAGCCAAGCTATTACTAAAACTAAAGTGTACGAACTCGCCTTTGTTGCCATAGACAACATTATCGCATGAAACAGGATAACCCTTTGATTTATTTACAAAGCCTAAGGCCTGGGCCTGCAAACTTGAATACATGTTCAGTATTGAAGATATAGAACATAGTTCGAAAGGAGTTTATCAAGAAGCCCCGTTCCTTACATCCATTTATCATTTTGCGAACATAAACTTGCCGGATTCGACGTTTATAATAGCGCCTCGAGATATCGGATTAGGGAAATATTTCGCACAATAATATATGCGATCTATATTTACACGCCCGGACAAACTTCCTCATCGATAGATTTATAGTATTTCACGTTAATATAATACAGTATGATAGGCACATTTAGTAGGAAGAATGCCTCGTGTGAGTTAAGTTACAGTTTTATTGTTGTACTAACTAGCTTCTTCCCGCGACTTCATCTGCGTAGATCTGGATTATCGTTATTCCCTCTAGAATTTTCATAACTATAATTATGATTGCGTAGTTCAAGGAACAATCATGTAGGATTTAGTTAAACATTTAACGTTAGAATTAGAATTAAAATGTTACCCTTTTTGTAGGAAAATTAACACAAAATGATGGAGTCACATGTGTGACTTTCCTAAGTTGTCCGCATGTTGGCATCATGATGCCGTCATGGTGATTTAAAGGTTAATCAACTGTTTATCAGTATATTTTAAACAGATGTTACATCTAAAAAGCCCATGCCACTTTTACTGGGGCAGTACGGTTAATCCTAAATTATATCGTCGACGAACTATTATGTTAACTATATTTGGTCAATGATGATACGTAACCTGAATCTAAGAGTTTCATATATTTTAAAACTGTAGACACTTAACTTTTGCCGCAAGATGCCTTTAATATAGCACTTATTCATTATAATTTGGATCACCAAGTTTTGGTAATTATAAATACAATTATCGTGCGCTTTAAATTAAACCATTTTAATTAGTTCCGCTCATAAAAAATAAAAATAAATTAACAAACAGAGAATTCCCGAAATTCGTGTTGCGCCAGCAACACGTTGAATCTTTAAACAAATTTTGTTAAATTAAAAGTCCTTGCAAGCAGGAATTCCGAGTAAACTTTTCATATCAGCAGTGAGGCGGGGCCCGGAACGGCGCCCGGGGGAACTGCCTACCTGCTGGCGGGTCTGCCAAAATTCTGCCATTCATTCTATAACTTGACATTGGAAATATTCTATTTCGGAGAAATACCAATTACGGCGCAAATGATGTTTTAATTAATTCAATAAAGACACGGTTCTCATTCTACGGAAAATCTCCACAAAATTTCTATATTTAGCTACAATAGACTTAACGTAACTGATTTAACAGTACGCCTCAAGCATTTATAAGATTAGTTTCAGCTGATACTTAACATCCGTATAAAATCCGAGAAATCTTGTTATGGATTTTATTTTCCTGTTGAATTGAATACAACCCTTTGCCACCTCTGCAAGGAAGCGACGAGCTTATTAAAAACTCAGGCAAATATGAGAGGTATAAAATCCGATTGTGCTTTATTAATGGAAGGGGTGCAAAGCGAGCTGGAGTCGCGGCAAACAATCGGGATGCGGGTCGCAGCTGGCAGCCTCGACCTAATGAAGTGCTGCTGCCGCTTTTAAGAAATTGAATATTACCAGTGCTGGTTGCGTGCTTCTGTTCATGGAAATTTATAGAACCCGCTCCGGCTCAACGTTTATGTGGAAACTTCATGTTTATTAAGTGTTTTCGAGTTGCAAACAACTCGAAAAGCATTATATATTTTGTAATTTTTGTTTTGCGTGTTTATAATCTCTCTACTCTACTCCCTGTGTTAGCACTACAAAGTTGAACGTACAATTTAACTCTTCTATCCAGTTTCTCAAACGATTTATTCATTTAGAAATTGCTGGAAGTATTTCGACAGACTTAATTAGGAAAATCTGGTTAGAATCATTCATAACTAAAAGACCCATATTTCTTTGATTAAAAACACGATTGTCATTTCAAAAATGATCCTTTTGTTCTATTGAACTCTGTTAAATTGTAATTAAAAGTAAATTTAGTAATTGCCTTTTAGACGTAAGTCATCGTGGGTTAAGATAAATAGAATTAATGACTACCCGTAATGAAGTACGACGCGTCGAGAAGTTGTCAACGTTAATTGTAATTTGAGCGAGACTACGACTTAGAGAGGCCGACGTTACAACAAATTCGATACACCAGCTATCGATCTTCTTTGTTGTATGAATAAATTTGAATCTGTAGACAAAAGTAAAATATGGTTGGAGGCAATGTTTAATTAGAAAAGTTTTGCATAAAGGTTATAATTGAATTGCCAAATAAATTTATTCTCATCTTATTGTTTAATTTGTTATAACGGGCTTATTCGGAAATGAGTTTCTTGAACGTATATCTTGATACTTAATTAAAATTGAAACCTATTAAAACTTAAGTTTATACCCAAGAGTGTGCACCTTAAATAATTCACTATAAGCTTCACTAAGTTTCATATTTGACCTCGTTCGTAAAATGTGAAATTGTATACGAGTAGGTTTATAACAAACTCAAGCAAACATTCCCGAAGCGATATTTCCAGTTGAAGATTGAAATATGTCCGATATTTGCATCTGAATATTGAACGTCCTGACCCTCTACAAATAGGACTTGAGGCGACTCTAACCTTCGAGATGTCTTGATCAATAACATCCTCGTCGCGACCTCCTCGAGAGCTCTATTTCACTTGAGTAGGTCCTCGGTAATAAAACGTTTGACTTTATTACGTAGAAGTCGTAAAAAAAGCCATAACTGTAAAATTTTAAGCTAATTATAAGATCTACATTCTTTTAGAAACGTGATTAACGCAAGATATACGAAATATAAATTTAAAAAAACAGATGTACGAGAAAGGGTATACGTACTTGGATTCTCGGGTGCAGAAATCGATCTGTCAAGTTGTCGCCATCGGGAAAATTCGTGTTCAAACCGAGTGACGCTTGGGCGTCCAGGTAACTTAGATACTTCCAGCTTTAATGCCACGTCGTTCGGGTGGCAAACGCTATCACAACTGGCAGTATATTTGACATTGTGTTACAAAGACAAACAAGATTTTTTATAATTATTATTGTACCTAGTAGTATTGCAAGGTAAAAACTTCAAGTCATTAGTAATCTTAAAAATACAAAACTGTAAAATATCACGTAGCATCTAGGCAAAATATTTTTACTATGCGGAATTGAATCCGAAGAAAAAAGAATGTATTCGCGCTGTGATCGTCGGTCGGACAACTCACCCCCGGCTTACATCAGAGGGTCCCGAACTGCTCACGGCCGTCCCAAACAAAGCCGAAGTTCCATCAAAGCTAAAAGTACAAAGAAAAATATAAAACTTGTAAGTTTCAAAGGGATGATCCCTTTATTTTCCACTCTTGTTCTTTTGTAATACAATACCGATGATGAATTGTGTTTTGGTTTGTAACTCGTAAGAAATCCAAATCTTTTTTCTATAAGCGTCGTATTTCATTTTGGTCTTAATTTACGCAAATGAGGTGGTTCGATAGTATATTGTTACAAAGGCCCTTCTGTTGAAATGGGAGACTAGACCTCGGTAATAGTTACTGGATCCAATCCTGACCTTCCAAGAGCAATCTGTATTAGGTAATTGTATATGTATATATACATTATTTATTACGGTAGGTAGCCTACAACAACACTTTGTGTAGGTTACATTCTGATAAAGTTTTAATTGCAAATGATGTACACTGTTTACATAACAACCCTCGCTGTTGTGGTACAACACGACGCCCATGTAGAGAGGAAGCAATTATTCATCGTAACCGCATTGTCAGTGCCTTTGCATTCACAGCTGACCGGCGCATTGTGCCTGCTCCATTACTCACTATAGACACAGCCGATACACAACCGCGCAGAAGCTAAATAGGGTCACTATGGTTGGGTCAATCTAGGACGATCCCTGTAGCCTCATACACACGTATTCAATTGTTTCATTGACTTCTCATAAATACTGCATCTACATAACAGAACTTGCGACGAGACGTTCGTGATATAAGTTAATAAACAGTTATTTTTATATATGCGTTGCTTGCAAGTATACTGAGTGTTTGAAATTAGGACATACGGCTGTAACGAAGATCATGAAGTAGTTCAATATTGACCAGTACACAAACTTATAAAAAAAAAATATAGATAACATCCACCCATTCCATCCCATTCATTTGTAATCAATATATTTCGATATTTATTCAGATTAAAGCATCGGCAACAAAGCTTTCTTTTTTTTGCGCAGCCTTAAAAAATCAGCATTGTTCATTCGCAGACTTAAGGCATTCGGGTGGAACAGGGAATACGCCTTAGAGAAGCGAAAACAAATATTTTGCCTCTCTCAGGAATTAGAAGCGTATGTCGTAGCGTGGGAAACGCAAACACTAGGCGGGTGGGGACCTAGGCGAGCGGCGATAGGGAAACAAAGTGCGTGCATATACAGCCGTGAATATTGCAAGGCATGCCAAATGTCAGCTGCCATGTTGCCTAATGGAACTTCAAAGCGTTTCCGTTATCGAAATTGTCTTGACTTTTGCTCAAAGGGTTATCAGTATTTTTCAATAGTCATCTCTTTGAAAGGTTTTCTTTGAGCAACTTTTTTTTCCGGAACCTTTTGACGTCCACTCATTTTAAATTATATTTTCATTAATATAATAAAAAACATTTGGCTTTTTTATTTTTAGTTTAAATCTTATAATGAATATGATTTAGCCGCGTAGGCTTTCGTGAGATTTAGTTGGCGGACAGCACCAGTAGTGTTATAAAGACAAATGGTAATATCATTGAATTAAATACAATGATAATTTAATAAGTAAAGACACGACTTTCTGACTCCGACTTTACGCGGTCTTCTATATCATAAACCATTGTCAAATAGAAGCCCGATTATTGATGTCCATTACATTTAATACATTAAACCGACCCAAGGCCCGTCCTCAAGCGTGAAAACTCACATCAATAATTACATCTGAAAAGGGTATTGTTAACCCAGTATTAAAAAAAGGGCCGGTTTTAACATTAAGTCTGGGGATTTGCGTGTCAGGCGCTGGAAACGTTGAGCCTTTTAAAATATTCAATGGTGTGCCCCGGCGCACAAAGCAAGGCTACAGCAGGAGAGCCTTTGCGTTATACATTGCGAATTCTTAATATTTTAGACGAGGTTATAATAAACAAAACAGTTTTCTTCCTTTTATTACAAGCTTTTGTTTAACTTGCACTGTTCTATGTTTGTAAGTTTTTTAATTATTTATTATTTGTTAGCCTACGGTGTCCCACTGCTGGGCAAAGGCCTTCCTCTCGTCCTTCCACGCATCCCTGTCTTGTGCAACCTCCTGCCAGTCCCTTCTAAAAGCGTCGAGCTGATCTCGCCATCTGCGCCTAGGTCTGCCGCGACGCCGAATTCCGTCGTGTGGGATCCAGTTCGTGGTGGTTTTTGCCCAATGGGTATCTGGCATGCGACAAATATGACCGGCCCAGTCCCACTTGAGTCTGGCGGCTGTTTGAGCTACGTCAGAAATTCGGGTTTTGGAGCGTAGTATTGTGTTTCGGACGCGATCTGTAAGCTTAACGCTCAGAATACTACGCTCCATGGCTCTCTGGCAAACCTTAAGGATGGACATCTGAATGTTCGTCAAAGACCAAGTCTGTGCACCGTAAGTGAGGATCGGAAGAATGCACATGTCCATGAGCTTTTTCTTTAGCGCCATTGGAAGGTTGCCCTTCATGTAATCCTTCATAGCCCAGTAGCTCCTCCAGGCATTTTCAGTTCGTCTGGTGACCTCTTTATCCTGTCTAGCCTGGAAGGAGACTATTTGGCCTAGGTAGATATACTCATGGACATATTGAATTCCTTCCCCATCTACTTCTATCCTATTATTGGTGCTGTTGGTCATAAGCTTGGTCTTTGACATATTCATCGACAGTCCGACCTCCCGGCTTGCATTGCTAAGGTCTTGTAGCATGAGCCTGAGCTCTGTAGCTGAGGAAGAAAATAGAACAATGTCGTCAGCAAAGCGCAAGTTTGATAGCTTTCTCTCGCCAACGAGAATACCCTTTTCCTTCCATTCAGCCGCCAGTTTACGAAAGACGTGTTCAAGGGTACTGGTGAACAGCTTTGGAGACAGCGGATCACCTTGCTTGACGCCTTTTTCTATTGAAAACGATGGTCCAGAAGATTGCAATTTGATGCCAGCGGTACTAAAATTATAAATATTGCGAATCAGGTGTATATACGTGGATTCTATGCCCTGGTTCTCTAATGCGGCAAATATTGATGGATGTTTGTAAGTTGTCCGTCAAAATTTGCAAACCAACTTTGAGTTCCCGTTAATTGAATGGGCTGAATTTGGACCATAAACTCGGTGACAATGCAAGATTATTGGATATCTAAGAGCTGATCTGATGATGGAGTCAGAAGGTTGCGACAGGATGTTATTTTTAGTTTGGTCTTGATAAGCAGATAATGACTTTACAAAGAAATGTACCCACCCAATATCTTCATGTAAACTTACCCAATAAGTTCTTACACTAAGTACTTGTACACTATTTTTCTGACGTGACCGATTCTCGCTAGAGTTAAAAGATATTTTTAATGTGTCATTCATAATTTGACTTGCTTGCTTTTTGCGTAGTAATGAGCTAACCTTCTGTGAGACACATAATCATTACATAATGGCAAGCATAACACATGGCATATACGGGATTGTTAGATGAGGCGCTCTCGGATCACTTTATTAGAACAATACGAAAAATAAGGTAAATTTCCATATATGTGCCCAGGTTGGCTGTCAGATTTCATTATGTTGTCTGTGGATGGTATGCATGATGATGATCAGTCGCTTTCTTTGTAAAGTTAACGCACGAGCCTGTGTGATATATCAATTTATTGGACCTGCCTCCTACATTTTGATTAGCCTTTCAGAACTCCGTAAAGTAGATTAGGTTAAGTTCCGTTCCGCTGAAATAACAGAATGAAGTTGATATTCAAATTAACGGGAATGCCGTTATTTTGTAATTCTGCAACGCGTTGTTTTCCGTTGCTTCATTAAAATCTAGGCTGATTAAGTACTAGCTTGACTCTTGTTCCTGATCGAATACTGAATGTCTCTTCTACTTTTAATACTTATGTTATATTTATTGATTTATTTAGTAATATATTTAATTATAATTATACTAGTATTTGTATATATGCTATTTTTATTTTTATCTTCTGTATCTTATGTTGTACGTTAGCCGTTGGAAGAGATAATGAATAAGTTCGCCTTTGTACATACCTTTTGTGTTTCTGTTTCTTTTTTAGTGCGTTATTTGGAGCAATAAATAGTTTACACACATGCATAGTAATAGGTACATACTTTTACCTGATCGAGAATTCAACGTATCGCAAGCATGACCACGCTTAATACTCGGTATATAAAACGTGTGCCGATATAAAATTACAATGTTATTGAGAGAGAAATTTAATTTTAATTTAATAACTGGCGTGTTTTGCATGAAAAGCAGTTGCTGTTTTACTTATAAATAAAAGTTGGTAACTAACCGTTGCATGAAAAAGACTCACCGGGGAGTGGAATAACGCTCCCGAATATTCCCCCGGGCGCGATAAATATCGCGTTGTAGCGTATTAGCTGTCGCAAAAACCGCAACATCTCAACAAGTTTCTCTTTTTACGCCAAAAAAGTTGTGCAATAAGTTAAAATTGTTGAGTCGTGCGTCATTACTCAGAGGGCACTTTTGTTTTTGTTTCGAATTTACCAGGATATTCAGCAATATATTGTTTGTTGGCAATCCTTAAATACGAAGGTACTTTATAATTATCGTTATTTAACATCGAAACGGACTCTTGTGATTGCCTAACAGTACCTAATATAGGGTAGTTTTCGTATAGTAAAGTGAGATTATTCAATGTTGTTTAGTTTTGATTCATAGCTTGATTATTTTTAAAACGACTTAGGAGACTGAGAGCTACTCGGATTAATGTCTTTTCCGTTGATGAAAGTTCATGTATTGCTCTCAAAACCCCATAGCATGTAGATTTTGATGAAATTTCGAGAATTCAATCTGTAAACCATGGCTGAAATTCTATATGGTATGCAATAGGTGCCATAAAAGGTCAAAGGAAATAATATGATTTTTCGCTGTAGAATAGAGGCCCAGTACTCACGCAAATCTTTTGTTCAATAATATGGAATAAATTTTATTAGAACGTTTATCCTTTTCAATGTTTTTTCTCAGATATTTAGCTCCTCGAAACTAACGCACTTTTTAACTTTTTAATATTCAGAAGTATCGTTTTTGGCAGGTCACAGTCGTGACGGTCATCGTTGACGGTTCAAGACCCAAATAAATACTAGTACTACAAATATGACGCGTGGTCAACTCACCCTCTTTGACCTCACTTCGTGAAGCCAATGTGTTTTTAGTGCTATAAACGTAATTAAAAACCATTTGAGCCATTTTAGCTCCAAAACAATTAAACTTGTATAAATACAAGATTGGTCAAGAACGTGTGAGAGTCATATAGATATAGATATAATAGTGAAATACAGGCATTACTTATGAATAATTTGTCCCACAGATGGACTGGCTCCTCGACAACGCACCGGTGTCGTCACTGGCGGGACTCCGTCACGTGCTCGCCAACGGATCTCTGCAGTTTCCGCCGTTCCCGGCGACACGGTTCCGACACGACGTGCACGCGGCCACATATCGCTGCCGGCTCCGACTGGCCTCCGGGTTCGCTGTGCTTTCGAGGAACATACACGTGCATGCAGGTACTTTATTGACCCTCTAAGCCAATATGCAGTATTTCAGATAAAAACTTTGTACCAATATAAACCTTATTACTAACAACTAGAATGAAAACTGTTTTGGTTTGAATTTGAAAGACTGCTTACTGGCTTAGGAGGGGCAGTTTCGTGATCCGACCTCGCTGATTGATGCGCAAGCTGCTTATTCACGTTTCCGACTTGAATGCGGCCACGTTACGCTGCCGCCTCACATTATAGTTCCTTAGTTAGAGATTAAGAGTTAAGGGCTTTGTGCATTGTATGAATGTTGGAATTTTAAGTTTCATCCTTTTCTGTTAATGGGAAACTACCCGCTAAAACCAGAATGCCCACTTGCGCCGTCGCTGTTTTTAGTATTTCCGGACAAGTCTTCAATTCATAAATATTCGGTTTGTGATAAGAGACAAATCCGTCTTATCAGAGACAAAGTTTATATATTTCTAAAGAGTACAGGCACCTTTTAAAATATTCTTAAAAGAGGTCCATGCACGGTTTCTTAATTGATGTTATATCACGCGTCAACATTTCAGGCGTCAAAGGTCGGAAACTCATCCTTCTGGAAATTGAACGGTTCAAACCATCGGAAAAACGGCTCGGAGTTATAAGCAACGAACCGATGTAATAAAAAGGGTGACAGTGTATTGTTGTTTATACGTATAATAGTACAGCGAACTCCATCTTGCAAAAGAAAGCATTGTATTAAACAAACGACTTGTTGTTAGATGGACTTTACCATTCAGTAAATTAAGCGTAAATATTTAGTATTTTTTTAAAGCTTATTGAGAAAACATTTTCAATTTATAGTAAAGATATCTTGAATGTGAACAGACTTGACAAAACGTGCTTCAACTTCTAACACCATGATCATAGATTTTCTATGCGCAGCAGCTTAGCGGGGCTTAAGGAATAGTTTCACCTGTAACGTATTTCGGAGCCTCGCAGCCCCCGCACGAGACATACATATTTACTACCTGTGAGATATCGCGTGGTGCTTAGCGTGGAAGTCCTTTAGGTTTATCGACGTCGCCACATCTGAACGTAAATACACATGCATAGTATTTATTTTTGTATGTTTTTAATTTCGAATGCGTAGCGGAACTAAGATTCTTAATTCTTTAAACCAGTCAGGTAATTGGTTATAAACCGCTTTGAACGAAGCTAGTAAATTTCATTAAATATATAGCAGATTAGCCAGTAATATAAGATGGTGATGATAGCTAAGACGGACAAACCTTCAGATGACTCGCTTGCTCGTCTGCCTCCTTTTTCATATGAATAACTTACATTAGTTAAGTTTCTTTCGGTGCTTTTCCTTAATAATGTTCACATCTTGCGAAGCACTGTTAGACTTCGAAGAGTAAAAGTACCCTTGCTGCCTTACAGAATAAATATCTCTATCTTGAATTTTATCTATCTTTGTTCCTAGTGCTAGACACGCCATGGGAAGTGCACGTGCCTGACGAGTATGTGATGGCGGGCAACGCGGCGGTGCTGAGGTGTGCGGTGCCGGCGCATTGCGCGGAGCGCGTCGCCGTCACCGACTGGCTCGCCGAAGACGGCACCAGCGTGCTCAAACATTCAGGTGAGACAGCCGCGCTAGCGCAACGCTACGCAGCGGTACTGCGGTGTGCGTTGCCGGCGCATTGCACGGAGTGCGTCGCCGTCGCCAACTGGCTCGCCGACGACGGCACCAGCGCGCTCAAACATTCAGGTGAGACAGCCACGCCAGCAGAACGCTATACGGCGGTGCTGCGGTGTGCGTTGCCGGCGCATTGCGCGGAGCGCGTCGCCTTCACCAACTGGCTCGCCAAGGACGGCATCAGCGTGCTCAAATATTCAGGTGAGACAGCCGCGCCAGCAGAACGCTTCGCGGCAGTGCTGCGGTGTGCGTTGCCGGCGCATTGCGCGGAGCGCGTCGCCTTCACCAACTGGCTCGCCAAGGACGGCATCAGCGTGCTCAAATATTCAGGTGAGACAGCCGCGCCAGCAGAACGCTTCGCGGCAGTGCTGCGGTGTGCGTTGCCGGCGCATTGCGTGTCACCAACTGGCTGGCCGAGGACGGAACCTGCGTGCTGAATCACCTAAAAAACAGCCGTGCCACCAATATTTGTTGACTCTGGTAATAAAAGCGCAACGCGGTGGTGCTGTGGCCTGCGATCTCCACAGAGAACACCAGCGAATAAAAACTTTCAGCACCGATGCACCGTTAGAGCGTAATATGCCCGTTGGGGCCACACAATTTATTAGATATATTGTGACATAAACACATATATCTCACTTTATCGCACGACTGCATTGCTTAATGGCCCATCAAGAAGACAGTAGGGTTACCCTTCATCAGAAAGTGCAGTACTATTAACTCTTATTCAAACTTCTTAATTACCATCAACTGGATTGCTATATGGCATTTATTATTTAAAAACCTGGTTGGCAACCTTAAAATGGCATTATAAATAAGATGTAAATTACTATATTTTGACGATTTAAAATAAAAAGCCTCTAAAGCTAATCATGTTGCGACGTAAATATAAGACTCTTTCAATTTCCCAAGAGAAGACGTAAATAACGATTGCGCGATTTTCCTTGGTGGGGAAGTTTTAAAAAAAATGTTTATTTTTAAATTTTAAGTTTTAATTTTTTTAAACTAAGCTTGGTGCACGATGCTACTTAATTTTATATTGGTTTCCTTTGTTATCTAATACAGCAGCAAACGTCAACCCCACTCGCTCATCTCTATTCTTTTATTTTATGTTGCCCCTGGCATTGTGGGAAATTAAAAGTATAGTAAGTATTAAAGGGGGCGCCACTGTGCCACTGTTTACTTCGAGTCCATAATAAACTTTACTTTAAAAATATAAAAGTCATCAATATCAGCCAATAAAGCGGTGCATTAGAATATCTGGACACTACTGCATCCACAAAAGTGAAGGCGAAAGTGAACATTCAATAGTGAAAGTGATTTTCGAACATAAAAATTAACGACCTGTGAATACAAAGATCACCGTAATGTAAATCAAAAAGGATTTTGATAATCAAGATCAACAGTGTAAAGTGCTAAAGAAGCGGATCAACAAGTTAAGTGCGTTAACGAATTGTGAAAATGTCTAACAATCGTCGAAGATAAAAACATAACCTTAACTGCCACAAAAGAATTGCATGGTGACGAGCTATTTTTAGTCGCTCCCAACATTAACGTTACCACCAACGCCATCTAACGTAACAGTTCAAGACTAAAGATACCGTACCGAGATTCCATACGCTAACGCCACCTTGCGTGAACATACGATACTGTTTTTGTCATAGATCCAAGTAACGATAACCGATTATCTACAAAGGAGACCCTAGTACAAACAAGATACAAAAGAGGGCGCTAAGTCCGTCAGGTCTAAAAATAAACTATGGACGAAATTAAACATTTATTAGAGAACATGCAGTTAGAGATGCGGCAACAGAAGAGTGATTTGCAAGAAATGAAAGAAGACATAAAAGACACAATTAATAATAACATAAACGAAAAATTTAAAAACTTGGAACTGAAAAGCGAACTATTAGAGAAGAAAGTAGAAGAACAAAACACAGCAATAAACAAGTTTGAGAGATACATAAGACGTAAAAATCTAATAATGTTTGGAGTTGAAGAGAAAGAAAAATCTTATCACGAACTAGAAACCAATATAATAAATATAATAAACATGTACTTTAATTATCGCTACGAGAGCAACAACATTGAAGCTGTCAGAAGACTTGGGAAGAAAGGTGATAAAATAAGACCGGTGATAGTAACATTTACCACAATTGGACTAAAAATTAATATCGAAAGAAATAAAAAATGCCTAGATAATACCCCGTATTACGTAAAACCAGACTACCCCTTGGAAGTCCTTACCAAACGCAAGGAACTACAACCACAGCTGATAAAAGAGAGAGAACTAGGCAAAACAGCTTTTATCAAATACGACCAGCTAATCGTACTGAACAGCAACAAGAAGTACAGTTCTCGCAACCAAATAAACAAGAGAAACTTATCCGAATCCCCGGAGACATCTCACCCGTGCAGCCAAACTGCTCAAACAGTAAATAAACAACCATTAAAGAAAAATAAACCAACCTACATGAATGATTATATTCTCCATAAACCAAGATTTATTTACTCTCAAACCGACACTTCTCAAGGACACGCGAAGACAACACAACTCGATGCAGTATAGCAACCACAGATGGACCCTCTTTCCACCCCCTATCTCCCAGTACGGCTGGTCACCGTGGGAGAGATCGACCAAAACCCTCCAAGAAAACGACTTATGGCAAAAAAAAACAATTTGAATATTTGCACTTTCAACGCAAGATCATTATCGTCAGCAGAAAAACTTATCGAGTTAAAGGCAGCACTACAAAACATCAACCACGACATATTAGGATTGAGCGAAGTTCGTCGACTAGGAGAGAACATTATCGAAGATGACGATTACATCATGTACTACTTAGGTAAAACCAAAGGCCTGTACGGCGTCGGCTTCCTAGTCAAGAAAAGGTTCAAAGAAAATATTAAAACATTTAATGGAATTTCGGAGAGAGTATGTGTACTTGAAATAGAACTAGAAAGCTTACTCTTTGCAATAATACAGGCGTACGCACCTACAGAGAGCTCATCTCAAGAAGACATTGATATTTTCTACGATGACCTGGCAAAAGCTCATGACTCTATCACCACAAAATACATAATTTCTATGGGTGATTTCAACGCACAGATTGGGATACCCAAACAACATGAGCATTCAGTTGCTGGCAAATATGGCTTTGGGAATAGGACCATTCGTGGCGATAGGCTCATCCAATATGCATATGAATACAATATGAAAATAATCAATACCATGTTCAAGCTAAAAGAAATCAACAGGTGGACATGGATCTCTCCAGATAGAAATACAAAAAATGAGATCGATTATATAATGACCACAAAACCACACTTATTTTCTAAGTATGAAGTACTGACCTCATTCCCCTTCGGATCTGACCATAGACTGCTAAGAGCAACAATTAACGTACAATCAAGGAAAAAGAATAGACACAACTTTTCCAACATATCAACGACGCTAAAAACATTGAAGGAGCAAGACACATACCTTAAAAACCTAAACATTTATATACCACAACTTATAACAACGTCCGAAAATTATAAAGCAGAAGAATACTGCCTAAAAATAATGCACTCCATAACTGAGAGCTTAAAAAATATAAAAAGAAATAAAATATGTACAGTCTTGTCAGAAAAGGCGCTTGAGCTCATGAAAGAAAGAAACAGCCTACAAAATAAGCCAAATCTGAACAGGACAGATAAAGAAAATTTGAAAAAATTATATAAAACTACAAATAAAGAAATAAGACGGTGCTATGATACCTACAGAATAAACACTATACAAAGACACCTCGAAAAATCCAGATCAGCCAAAAAAGGATTTAAAGAACTAGACAGGTCAAAAAAATGGATTCCATCACTCCGGCCCGGCGATACCAAATGCAATTCACGAATGGAGATTATTAATACAGCTACGGAATTTTATGCTAACCTTTATAGCCAACCAGACTCACAACAAGAAACTGATGTCGCTTACCAAGTTAGGGATACATCTTTTCCGATTCAAGAGTTTACAGAGCCCGAAATTCTAAAACAAATAATTAAGCTTAAGCCCGAAAAAAGCCCGGGACCTGACGGAATTACCAACGAGTGCATCAAATTTGCGAGGACTCTGCTATTGACACCCATCACGCTACTATGGAACAAAATATTAAATGAAGAAACCGTGCCACCCTTATGGACAGTATCTGAGATCATTTTGCTATACAAAAAAGGCGATCCAGCAGACATAGCGAACTACCGCCCCATAAGCCTTATGCCCTGTCTTTACAAATTGTTTGCCGCTTGCCTGCTTGAAAGAATATCCTCAGACATTGACGCACACCAACCGATCGAGCAAGCTGGGTTTAGAAGCGGTTTCAGCACAACTGATCACATTCAAGTGGTCGATCAGGTGATAGAGAAATATTTAGAACTCCGTAGACCATTATATATAGCTTTTGTCGATTATAAAAAAGCCTTCGACACTATATCACATGGCAGTATCTGGGACGCATTAAAAGAACAAAATATAAATGAAAAATACATAAACATCTTGAAAAACATTTATGCTAATAGCTCAAGTAGAGTAAAATTAGATAGAACAGGCACAAAAATAGACATAAAAAGAGGTGTGAGACAGGGCGACCCGATTTCTCCAAAACTGTTTATAGCCGTCCTACAATATATTATGGAAAAACTGCCCTGGTCTAAGCAAGGCATCCACATGAATGGGAACTTTTTAAGCCACCTCAGGTTCGCCGACGACATCATCCTGTTCGCAGAAAACCCAGCACTGTTAAATAACATGATAAACGACTTGCACCACGCCAGTATAAAAGTGGGACTGGAAATGAATCTCGATAAAACGAAAGTTATGACTAATCATCACATGGCACCCATCGTAGTAGACAACATCCCTCTCGAGTTTGTACAAAAGTACATCTATTTAGGCAAACAGATCTCTTTTAGCAAGGAAAGAAATATAGAAGAAATAGACAGAAGAATAGGGATTGCCTGGAAGAAGTACTGGGCGCATAAAGAGATATTCAAATCCAAACTCCCTCTACCGGCCAAAAAGATAGTTATGGACTCAGATATACTACCATGCCTCACCTACGCCTGCCAAACTTGGGTATTTGATCTCAAAACAAGAAACAAAATCAGTACTACTCAAAGAAGAATGGAGAGAAGTTGCCTAGGTTTAAAATTAAAAGACAAGGTGAGAAATGTGGTAATTCGCAAGAAAACCAAACTAACTGACGCTGTTACTTTCTCGCTAAAAAGAAAATGGAAGTGGGCAGGTCACGTGGCCAGGTACAGCGATGATAGGTGGACCATACGATCAGTAAGATGGACTGGACCACGAGGCACTAGAGCGAGAGGCCGGCCGCGTGTCAGATGGGCAGATGAAATAGTTGCCACGGCGGGTCGAGGTTGGCTAGCCACAGCTACAGACAGACAAAAATGGAACTTCTTGGAGGAGGCTTTTACCCGAAAGGGGTCCATACAAACTATTTAACTTATCTATACATTAAATTAAATTTTAATAAACATGTAAAATATATATATATATATATATACATGAATGTGTATATGTGTATATATATATATATATATATACTTTGTACACTTTGTACACTTTGTACACTTAGCAATAACTTTGTGTGGAATCAAATAAAGCTTTATTATTATTATTATTATAAGTATTAAAAAGTAGTTTTCAGCTCGCTTGCAGTTTAATTTAAAAAAATGCATGGTAACATCGATTGTAATAGTTCCTTTTTTAACCTTCATTTTAGAACACGGTTTATGTTTTAACTTTTTGTTTCGGAATCCTAAAATTAGTTAGAGGATGCAACTATTTTAAAGAAGATAGCAAAACACTTATGAAAATAGCACATACTATTAACTTTTTTAACTTTGAAAAGCAGAGCGTTTACTTGGGTGAAAAGTCACCAATTTCACACTCGGTCTCCAACTATGTATACGTAGGCACACTTACTCCGTTCGCGCCCCTTAATGTCTTTAGAAAATTTGGTTCCTTTCAGGACATGGTTAACAATGAACTTCTGATTACGCAGCAGACTCTTCATTGATTTAGAATCCTATTTATTGTATCTTAACTTCTCAATACTCGTATTACCTTCTCTGGTTTTGTGTTATTTTTTTAGCTCATTTTAGTTTATTAATAAAAATATTGTTTAGAGTCTGGCCATCGAAACGTGATACTGAAAATGACCGCGAAATTTAAAATGAAGCTATAGTATGTCTGAATGAGCTACAATTAAACAATGTTGATGCTTTTGTCATTAAGTATTAAGTTATAAGTTAATGACAAAAGCATTACAATTGTTTAATTGTAGCTCATTCGACCATACTATAGCTACATTTTTAAATTTCGCGTTCATTTTCAGTATCACGTTTCGATGGCCAGACTCTAGTAAATTACTCTGTCTATAATAACATTAGGTTTATTTATTTGTTTATAAAACTTTATCTCAATAAAGCAAGCAAATGGAATGAAAGCAGTACGTCTCATAAGTGTAACCAAAAATGTTCTCAAGAAAATTCTCCTTCAATTTTTTCTCATCAAAATACTTGTCAAATGGGACACGACGCACGCAATTACATTTTCATTACATATCGTATTTTCGGAAGAAAAATACGCGGCTCTAAAATGAAACTCTGACGCCTTTAGGCGCTGGAAGAGGAGCTAACGGACGTGAACATTAGGGCACAAATTGAATATGAATATAACATGTTGATTCGAAATTATTCACACGCTCAGTCCTTCACACCGTGATGCTTACGCAATACTCTAAAATGTTTTACGGTAACGTGAAATTGAATTTTTATAAACAAAGAGAGACCATGAATGAAGGTTTTACTTTCTTAAGTCATGGAGAGAGGTTTTACTGAGTTTTTTTTTGCACAGGTGAATAGGTCATCTACACACTTCGTCTTCAAGCGATTACATTAATATCATTAAAGAATCAGTTCAAAAATATTTGATGAAATAAATTTCTGACACAAGCTTTCGTGGTTCGTTTTTGTTTTTTTTTGCACAGTCGTCATGTGCTTCTCATAAAACTTGTGAATCTTAACTTAGTGATTTTTTGCTAGTCAGAGCGGAGATACTGTTACCACAACCTTCTGAGTCCTTTATCAGATCAGTTCTTTGACACCATAATAATTGAAATTTTGTTTACACCATACTTATATATGTCATAATAATCCATAAAGTTAGTTAGTAAATACCAAATTGAAACTTTATTTAAATATTATACAATATACAACTAACCGTAACGAGTTTTGCTTAATTCTCAAATTCGTTAGTATCCGACCGCCGGCCGCTGCATCCAAAACCTGATGAGCTTTTCCAGGCACTGGTTAGACAGTTAGACAGCGATACTTTATTGAATTGTTTGTCTTCCTTCACAAATAAATCAACTTCCGACCTTACGTGGACAGAATACGTTTCGGTTCTCCACGAAATGCAATATCAGACTTTTACCGGCGCGTCTGACAGGCCTCATTTGTTTACGGTCCTACTGGCTCACATTCTTTTGCCTTTTTGCTCAGGGATGCTCTCGCTCGGATACCTACTTTATTTACTGCACCTCCTACTTCCCCTTGATTAGGTCTATTGTGAGTCCCGCGGTAGTGATAACTTTTCTTGAGAGCTACATTTACACTTTTACACTTGATTACTTTTAGGGTACATCTTTACACTTCCTGCATTAAGGTATACGAAGTTCGGCCGTTTTGGCTCTTTCATGGCTCTTGCTGCGTGGTTGTTTTCAACATTATAAAGTTTTTCGGTTTTATCTGGTTGTCCTTCCTTTCATTGCTTTTTTATTACTTTGGGTTCTTCGGAATCTGGTAGGTATACGGGTATATTGTATCGTACAAGAAACTTCTTGATAAGCAAAACTCATTATTTTTTCTAATCGCATACTGAAACTTTGTTGTTCATTTGGATATAATAGTAACATAGAATACATTAATTTCCCTTTTTTCAATATTAATTGTATCCCTTACTAATCTCAATGCAATGGTGGGTAAGGAATAAAATCAGCCCCGACTTCCGACATCCCGAATTAGCGTTAAGAACCTTTCTACTCTTAGGGGAATGAACCCTTGAACCCTCCAAGCATTTTATAAATGCTGGATAAATAAGGGTATTTAGTTAAAGAATTTGAATAGTTAAGTATTTTCTGTTTATTATTTCGCTTGAACTACAATAAGTAGATATAAAAAAATCACTGGGAAAATGTTTCTCAGGTTTGTCTAAGTCAGAAATCTGATTTGTTATCAAGATACCAATTATTCTTAAAACATTAATTTTAGTCACAATCTGTTTTCTCTACAAATGAGAAAAGCAGCTAGCCGTATAAGCAAAGTTTCCCCAGGCAACTATACTAGACCGCAAAACTAAGTATGACACTTTATATGACATGTTCTTTTAAAGTGTGATACTTAGTTTTGCGGTCCAGTGTATTTAAGACTAATTTGTCTAATTACTTGATCTTATTTAAACTGAGTAAAATTAGTATACGTAGCTGTTTTAACTTCCTATAGGTAAGTACATTTGCTTCATAATAAGCGCGCTGAAGTGGATTGTCCTCCCCAGGGCCGACGTACCAGCGTCTAGACGACGGCTCGCTGTACATAAGCTCCGTGCGCGCCGGCGACCGGAGCGCCTTCCGGTGCCGCGTCCGGGACCGGATCACGGGCCACGTCCACACTAGCGAGTATTTTGGTATGTAGTTAAGAAGTAATACATAAATTAGACGTTATAGGGTAAAGTGAGAGACATTTGAACAATCTGCCTGTAGATTGTTTAATAGAAGTCAATAAAACCACTTGTGGTTACAATGAGTATCATCATTCATCGATATTGGTTAACATTGAGTTTTAACCCTTGGATTTTAAATTGAAGATAGTTTTTTGTTAGTTTTTATTGTCTTGATGCGTAAAAATATTGAGTCTTTCATTTGAAAATACAGTTAGCCCGTTCATATTTACGAGTTCTTAAAGGCTCATTTATTGCGTTTCGCATCGCGTGTTGCGTCTACGTGGCGCTTACTCTCGTATACATAGAATATATTACGGGCCACGCCGCACAACGAGCCGCGTTTCCATAAATGAGCCCTAAGAAATGTATCAGAGTTTTCAGTGCAGTCTACACGACTATTTTTCTCGCGCAGACGACGCGCAGATAACTGGCAGGTGACGCGCGTTAACGAGATTCAGTGGCAGCCAGTCAACCTATGCACACGTCAAAAGAATCAGTGGCGTAGAAAACGCGCATCATATAAAGTATAGTCGCGCATTAGTTCGTATCGATACACGAACGCGCAAGTACCTCGATGCAGACGCACTGTGTCGCTTCTATGCATATAGAAACTCTAGCTCGTTTTGTAAGGAATCACCTGAAATCGTTTTTATTGGTGTTGTCTGCAGGTCACGTGATAGTGACGGAGCCGAAGGGCGGCGTGCGCCCGCGCGTGGGCTCGGAGCCACGCAGCCGGCGCGCGCAGGCCGGCCAGGACGTACGGCTGGCGTGCGCGGCGCACGCGTGGCCTGTGCCCACCTACAGGTACACACTTCTATAATACTGCCATTTTCTTAGTAGCTATCGACTTCCATTCCAGTTATCATTATTATTTATCTACGCACATATCATAAACCCTCTATTATGCGTTCAGAAACCGTAGGAAATGACCAGCATATGATGACTAATTTTACTATGAGAACTTTCTTGTCTGTGGTAGTAGGTAAAATCTGTACTGTAATGTTATTACAGTATCGATTTTTTAACGTTATGACTTTAAATTTGGAACAGGTGTCAAAACTCAAGAGGCTTTCTATTGTAGTATCCATAGAATATTAAAACAGTTATCGATACCAAACGTCAATTCAGTACGTTTTTTTAATATAGACCGCACGACATCTCGAGTGACATGAGAATAGGGACTTCATTCGTTTGTCTATGATTTAAAACAAAACCCTTCAAATTCGTTACATTGACACGGCACAAGTTGTTTTGCCGCCATTTTTGTCGTGAAGTCGTCGGCTTCTGAACCCATCTTAGAGTACTTTTGATATGTGTGTAGATAAAGTAGTGTATGCAAGTGTACATAATTAGGCCTTAAAACAATCGTGATAAACCATGCTCGTGTTTTAAGGCCTCTCATTATGCGTCAGTTACATAAACTACTATTTCAATATTATTTAATAACGACATATCGCATTTGGCAATTTACACAACAGAACGTTGGATATTTCCTTACTTACCTGTTTGTTGTTAGTGTGTGTTCCATAGAGGCGCATCACCAGAGCACTACCAAGCATGTTTATTATCCTTCGAGAACCCCTTGTCCTAAACAGTACCAGTATGTATTAGCGGAAAAATATCCAGTGAGGTAAGATTGACCCTGACCCCAACAATGTGCTGAACCAGCGAGGCCGTTGTGTCGGAGCTAATAATAAATAATTATGTTTATTTATTTATTTACTTAAACTTTATTGCACAATACACAAAGTAAGTACTAATGGCGGACTTAATGCTATGCTTAATATTATAAAAAAGGTGATATTTAGTAATCCATATTACATGTATCAAAGACATTCAGCCGTACCACAAAATACTAAAACCTGCAGGTTTCCTCCTTGGTGTCGTAAACAATACCGCAGCCTCGACCACTCCGTCCCGAAACACACTTTTGCATACATAGTCTTTTCTTTGTTCCCGATCTTTTCCCAATCGACTGCCGAGCACTTAACTTCCCTGTAATGTGCTTTAAATCTGTGTTTAAAGCCAGTGAATTATGCAAAGTGTACCCATTCACAATCAAGGTATTTTAAAAGCATTTTTATGCTTCCAATTAAAAGTATATCGACCTTTCCCTTTGTGTGGGCCAGTTTCTGACTTTGTTTTTTTAATCTTTGAGATTTTTATGTGCTATTTAAGACTTAATAAAAAACGAACTTGTGTTTTTATTTCAGAGGGGTTTTTATACTGAGAGAAAAGGACAGAGCTATGTAACTGTCATAGCTCGGTTCTTTACACTCGCCGTAAAATGAACAGCATAGCCATGTAATAATAAACTCCCTGTAGATATTTTACGAAATATCACGGTTTAGAGAAATTAACGATATAATAAACCTAGGCTCTATGTAAAAACGGTTTCCCCAAACGTTATTGCGACGTGACTCAATATGTTTAATTTCAAAAAGAATTAATATTAAAAGCGTATGTATGCGCTTATAATATTAGGAATGATTATAAACTTGCCCTTTAGAAAACAGAAAATTATTACGCATTCTAACGCGCTATAGTGTAGTAGAGTACTAGGGAGATAAGAAGTCAATCCTGACAGGATTGTGAATGGATTGACTTGTTATCTGTAAAGCATAGCACAGCATCATTGCTCACGCCAGCTGCAAAGCAACTTCTCATACATTGAACACGTAACAAAAGTCACAATGATAACCACTTTACAGCGTTACAGCGTAACGGACGACTGTTGCATTCTTCAGTTAAAAGCTTCGCGTCTGCAGCATGCATACAAATAGGTGAAACGTGTGACATTTCAGCATTTCGCCATGCAGCGGGAAATGGTGCCTTTACAGTAGGTATTCTTCATTGCGTAATCGCTATCGACAAGTCATTCGTTTAAAAGGTTTTGGAAATAAAATTGGCTCCGTGGGAATTTGAGCGGAACTCACTTACCCATATCCACTTAGCGAGTTGTGCCTTACGCTTTTCACTCCGTAGATTAAATGTGGCGCCTTTCCGTAATGAAGTCAACCTTCGTCTGCTTTAATGGATTATTTTTGCCAAAAACGGTTGCGTTCGCTCTTAGTAATAAGATTAACTTTTATAGTTGCTTTGATAATTAAAATTTCTCAAGCTTGTCTTACTTTGCCGTTGGTAGCGTATTATTTATTTCGGACGCCATAACGAGCCAAAACTCAATCTGTTTTTACAGTTCTTTGCCCTAAGGGTGCCAATGGGATCCTATTTCTAAGAATCGTGAAAGTGGACATAACTGTCATACCTGTCCTTGGATGTTAATTGTCAAATTAAAACATAGCGGAAGGGATACCGCATTAAGCCAAAAAATGGGATAAATTAAAACTTATAAAAAGCGTATATAAACCAAAATTAATCTCCAGTTAAAGAAAAGTTTTGTCACCGTAACGAAACTGTCGATTAACGTCAAACACATACATTTTTGTGTCATAATTGTAAGTTAGACATCATTTAAGTGACATTTAAATAACGTCTTTATGTACATTTATTTTGGTTTGTACCCAAAAATATTTTAATTAAATTAGCAGCACGGGATTTAGGACAGAAGTTTAGGGAAGATCTGTGTAAAACATTATTATCTTATACCAATTTGAAGTCACCCGGTAAACAAGAAAAATGTTTTTATCTGCGTATTAAGGAACCTCTCGTTTGCAAGTCCGTCTCGCGCTTGACCGATCATCCAGACTATTAAAAAGCAAGAAAATTTCATTTTGACTTTTGTGTAGGCAGCTAAGTGTAATACAAAGTACTTACAGGTTGTTTTATTTCGTAGCAAATCTGTTTTGATCCCGCGTGAGATTCCGCCGCAATTTTATAATCCCGTTGCTACGTGATTCGTTTTAACTGCCAAGGAGCAATTTGCCTCGCAAACCCGCCAAATTGCATTATACCCTCGTAAATGTATTTACGCGTACGTAGGTGGTACTAGCCGCTAAAATCCGGGCAATTTAAATAGAATCTCGTAATGAAATCATTAAACACCTAATTTTAACGGGTGTTTCATGAAACAAAATTGTTTAATAATTATTTTACTGGCTAAGTAGTAGGTAACGTGGTGTTTGAGTTGATTGCAAATATTAAGATTTACTCTAATTAAATGTTTCCATTAAAGTCATTATTAACGTTATGAAGATTTATAAGTGGGTTAAAATCGGCTATCGAATAGACTAATATCCTAACTGGAGAAAGAGTAACTTCTAAAATAATACAACTTTGATTCTATTAGAATTGCAACGAAGATAGTACAAAGATTACGACGAAGATTTTTTTTAAGTCCTTTATCAAGTCTAACAAAAAGTAAGCTTTAAAAATATTTTGTTACTGTCATCTAAATATAGGTTAATACCCATGTTATACACTTCTAACCCGTGAGTAGAGAGAATAAATAAAATAAACAAAATAAATAAATATCAAGGACACTCTCAAACAAATTGACCTAGTCCCAAACTAAGCTCTAGGCTTGTCATAGTACAAGCCTAGAGCTTAGTTTGGGACTAGGTACTTGACAACAATAAACATACTTATATAGAGAAATACGTACTTACATAGATAGTTAACGTCCAAGGCTAAGGATCCTAAGGGACAAATTCTCGCGCTCATCGCACAAATATTTACACATACGGGAATTGAACCCAGGACCGCTAACTTAATAGGCAGGGTCAACTCGTCTTCAAAATGTGCGGGCAATGTTAAGAACATTACCGCCTTCTTCTACAGTCGGGTAAAAGGGGTTCAACCAATAGAAATATCAAGAACGGTGGGCTCTAGCAAGCATTGCGCAACGCAAATATTCCGGGTTGAGTTCAACATCAAACTCGATCGTAAGTTTGCAGAGCGAAGTGAAACGTCTTAGTCTCAACAAAGTCAAGTTGATAGAAAAACTTCAAATTTAGTAAATGTGGTTTACTGTAATTTGAGCGATAATTTATATTTTACTCTGAAGTAAAATAAATCCAAATTATTAAGAGAAATCCACTGACATATTGTATTCGCGGACACGTCATTTTCATCACTATTTATGGGCATCCTAACGCAAGTTCGAAGTTTTGATCCCAACTGTTTCTTTCGTCCAAAAATTCATTAGTAAGATAACATTTTTTATGAAGCCATTAGGGTTTTAAAATGTTAAAAGAGATATAGAACTACAGAATACGTAGGTAAGGTTAGGTTTGTTTTATAACAATCCAGGGAAACAAGAAGAAGGTTTAAAAAAAATGATTTTCTTATTTATGAAATTTCGGACTATCAAAACGGTTGGTAACTGAAATTCGATCATGTATTAGACTACCCTATTGACGCCATGTGACCAACATATTCAAACTGTGCCCGCATCACGTCCATTCCAAGTCCTCAAATATCTTATAGTTATGAATTACATATATACATTACTCGCATAGCAGAATTGTTTACGCATCAAAGTCTGCTCAAGTTGGCCATGTTTGGGCAAACAACCCCTGGGCAGGCGTCCGCAGTCTCCAACTTACTTAGGTACTGTATTTGTCTTGAAACATTCAACAGGAAACTCAAATTGAAAGTTGAGGCAAATTTAAAGTTATTGTCTCAAGTCCTTTCCTCCAGATATATGCAATAATTTTAAGGCTTATTCCTATTAAGTAAGTTTTATAGTTATTTCACTAGCTTGGATTCTGTACAGTTTCAAGACGTAAGGTGTGCCTAAAATATCTTTCATTGTGAATAATAGTAATAGATTTTTGGTAATAATTACGTTACCATTAGGTAACTAACACTAATACGGTCAGGAGCAAAAAAAACGGGTCAGAGTGCGTTTTTCATACTAAAGAGGCTATTTCGAAGCCTTGGTTACTCGCCATGGAATGCTTTTAGTGAAATCTGATGATTAATAACCCGAGCATCGATACAGGACTTCCAGAGTGCCTAGGATACCCAACTGAATGAATCTGCGGTTAACGCCGGAATTGTGCAAGTTCAGAAAAACACCTAAAATGGCAATAAAATGTAAGGAAATCCAAGTGCTGACCCAAACTCTCCCGCTGTGGTGTTAACTGATTGTGCGATCAGTTAGGTATCTTACGAACTTTTGACCTCATCTATTGAACCTCGGTGTATCCACCATTAAACCTCACTCAAAACAACCCCTGGCGAGGAACCAAGGCTTCGAAATAGTCTCGTTTGTATGAAAAACGCACTTTGCCCCGGTATTTTTGCTCCTGAGTGTAGGTTATTTGCGTGTCACGATACTTCAAAGACCCTTTTAGTGATTGTACCTGGTGCTACGATACATAACGTCGATATTAATAATATATGGAAACAAAAGTAAAGACAACGTTATAAATAGTTTTTTCTACCCTTTCTCAGTACATGAGAAGATGAGACTACACTGTTTTTTTAAAGCATGCAAATTTTAGTTCGACAACTTTCATCCATGTTTTAAATCCAGATTGACCACAGTTCGGCACTAGTACGAAATAATAACCGCTGGCAGATATGTGTCAGCCGCACAAAACTGTATTGCAAGAGCGATAAACAAAAACGAGCATACATTTTGAAAGAATAAAACTGCCTACATCTATGTCACAGATTAACTATTACTAATAATATTTTCTTTTTCATAGTACGTAAATTGGAAAAGTTATATCTACACGACGACTCTGTTGAATACGTAATTCATCACGCCTCACAAAAGGTCGTTAAGAATTTGATTTTATTGGGGTCGTAAGAAGCAGTTAAATTAAAACTTAGTTACTTAGCAGCGTTTAAATTCGCCGAGCAAATTCAAAGCATTCGAATGTCCCCCGGGAGGAGCGGACTTCGAAACGAAATGAACAAATACAGGAGTTGTGAGACGTTGTTCTTAATTAAAAACAGTGATACTACTTATTTCAACTTCAACTTTAATTTGTTGAAGGCATTTTGCTTACTTTGTTTCATAGTTTTTGAAGTTGCTTCATATTTATCGTGCTGAATTTCGACATAGGGATTTTAATTTAAAATATTTACATTTTATAATAGACCCGCGGCGCCTTTTGGGCTGGGGTTTAGTATTTCGTTACAGCTATTACAGCGAGAACATTACAATTCCCGGTAATTAGGGTGTATGGTTACTCAAAACATAGGTAGGTATATGCCAATTTTCAGAGCAATTAATCGAGTGGGGCTAGACAAGTTTCCATCGACTACAAACGCTAGCGTTTGGTGATCACCTATCGCTTTGCGTTGTCAAAAATGAAAACGCTAGCCACGTTGTTCTTAGATACCGCCCTTAGATACCGATGTTTATATCGTGATAGTGCTTGTGTTGAATTCAAGCTGTCAAAATTGTACCGCGTAACGACGGACAAAACGTCAAAACTATCACTATTCGATGAGCGCGAGTGATAGTGATCACATTACAGCGTGTCAGTTGTAACGAGTGATATATCACGTCAATTCCGTACATTTTTGTAAGTGCAGGTGATCACTAAACGCAAGCATTCGTATTCGATGGCAACTTGTCTAGCCCCGCAGTAGTAGTTACACCATAAATTACAACAGCTACAGCGATTTAGAGGACGATTCAACTGAACATAATTAGTGTGTCTAAAGGTTATCCGTATACCATGAACTTGCTTAGCCCATTCCCCAAAGGAAATCTTTTAGAATGCAAATGTCTCGCTCATTTCTACTCCTTTCAAAACTATTTCTAAAAGACTTGGTACCTAACTCGGCGAACGTAAGCGCACCCGCTTGCAGTCCTTTCTTTCCGAGCATTCTACATAGGTTCGGATATGCAGGTCGGTGTATTATACGTATTACTTGTGACATTTCCGCATTAGATACGTTACAATCCTTGGTCCTTGGTTTACTTCGGTTGAAAGTATTGATAAATGGTACTTAAATGGTCTTAATTTATTAGCCTAGACGTGTTTTGTAAACGCTGTATCTAATCATAGAGATAAGTACAAAGAACTGTAATGTAGTTTACTGTCTTAAACTTTACTGATAGCGTAATTTGTCTTGTGTTTTTAACCAATTTCAAGAAAGGAAGAGATCGAGCTCGACTTTATGTATGTTTTTATTACTATGTAAATCTAATAGCAACAGTTGTTGATAAGCCTTTTTTTTCTAAAACTGCTAAAAGTGTTAAGTTTTAGCCAGCTGTGCTGATGTAATGGATATATTATATTTACTTCGTTGTGGTTTTGAACAGTAGTTACACCGTCATAGCGTCCGATCTCACGTGTAATTCAAGCGGAAAGTACAATATCTGGGCAAACAGTTGAGTTATCTTTATGAATAAATAAATAAATATTACACCAATTGACCTAGTCTCAAACTAAGCTCTAGACTATGGGTAGTAGTTAGACAACCATATAAATACTTATAAAACAAAAAAAACAAATAGAAAACACACGTAACACAAAAAAAATGCCTTTGCCGCAGACTTCAACCAAAATAATACTACAATATCAATCTTCGTAAATCTTGTAGGAGTTAATAAAGCGCACCTTACCTGCAACTACCGTCCACAACAAGATACCGCGATGTTTTCCTTACTAGAGAGGAAACTACGAGGGTGTTTAACGTTTCGAGCAGTTGGAGTTAGTGCGCTACAGGCCACTGCCGAGGATTTATAAAGTTTAGCTTTCTGGGTTCAGGCTGCATTAGTTCAAAAACTTTAAACGTACCTACTTATATGGAATAAACATTATACTATCTTATGGAAAATGCGCTGATAAATGATTTAAACTAAAGAAATGTAGAATACCAAGTTTACCAAGACCTGATAAAGTGAAAATCAAAGAACCATTGCAGTTTTAGTACCATACATTAAAGTGTTTAATCGTGACTTGCATGAAACCGTCTGCTTTATTTTATATTCCATTTAATTTATAAGTAGGTAAAAGTAAATACTATATTAATATTTTACAATATGTCGTTAGATTCCAATTGGTTTTGGGAATGCTATTAGGCTATATATTTTAAGCAAGGTAATGAGAGGCGGAGTCATTTATTTTTTACATAATTATTAGATACATGACAATATCAAAAAATGAAGTCGGGTTTTTAAGGCTTGTTTTTTATTGTCTAATGTCTTGTACTTACCATGTAACTTACCACAAAAATCAAAAATTCAAAATTCAAAATATTTATTCAGTAAATTGGCCACATGAGGGCTCTTTTATACGTCGATAATATAGAGTGAATCTACTAGCGCTTCGGACAAGAACATCATTGCGGAGAAGAAGCGCCGCAAGAATCTCCAACAGAAGGTCATTTTTTCCCGTAATAAAATACAATAATACTTAATAGTAACATTACAAGCTAATAAAGTAATAAATAATCATTTTAAAACCAACACCAATAAAATCATTACATATGAAAGCTCAATATCATTAAATTAAAAATAGTGACTAGGAGAACAACATTACGAGGTCTCTACGTCAGGAACGATAACCGAAATAACTAACTGAAAAACAGGTCCTTGCATTCGTGAACAGACCGGACCCCACAGACAGTACCCGTTCACGAGTATGACGCGTATCTCAACCACCAGTAAAGTGACTTGAAACTCAATGTTGGCAAGAACATCGAACAAAAGTTACACTTCTTCCTTGTTGCAGATGGTTTCGCGAACACCACGACCAGCTGACGCCAATAGAGCAGACGGCTATGTGGGTGCGCACGCGCGTGCAGGGCGCGCTGCTGACCGTGCGCGGCGTGCGGCGTGAGGACGCGGGCCGGCTCGTGTGCTGGCTCAACAACACCGCCGGCGGCGAGTCCGTACACTTTGCGCTTGCGGTCACAGGTACAGACACCACCCTTGTACAGTACCCCAATGAAAATGTTAAGCACTTTAGTGCACTGTCATAATAAACTTCAAACTGAACATCAAATGACATGTATGACAGTTAGAATGGCAGTCACAATGACAAGGTTCCAAGTACGCTCAACATTTTTATTGGGTGACTGTACATACATACATACACTCACGCCTTCATTACGCTTGTGTCCGGCGTATAAAACCGGGTACTCACTAGCACGCTTGGTTGTGGACAGTAAATGTGTCAAAAGCTGGTTACCTTATTCATGGTTCTTATTAGAGTTGTTGTTCTTCACGGGCGACATACAAAAACTCAGTGGTAAGACATAATATACAAATGTAGTATCTGTGAGACACGGCGAGCAAATTCTAATAAATAAGTCTACTCTCTCAATGCCAATACATAGCCTCACGCTACGGGATCACTTGGTTACATATTCAAGTCAGAATAAACGTTGAATTCCAAAATTTCAATTTCAAAACTCCCGCTCCTTTTATTCTAGCGCAAATGTGCATAGTAAGCAATCATTTCTCATATTGCAGAACCTATCTCCGTCCGCATAAAACCCGAGGTTCTACGAACTAAAATAAACTCGGATATTATTTTCGAATGCAAAGCCTCTGGGCACCCGATTGAGAAGTTGTCCTGGGTGCACAACGGGAGGACAGTCAAGCCAAACGAGAGGGTTTGGATATCAGACGACGGCTTGAGGATACATATCAAGGGGTCGCAGAAGGACGACCAGGGAGTGTACCAGTGCTTCGCCAGCAACAGCCGAGACCAAGCGTATGGCATTGCGGAATACTTCATTGTTGGTAAGGTCTAAAATCTGTAACTATTAGTTGAACGCGAAACATTTTAATCTAAGGCACCGCACAGTGCAAAGTGTTCACAGACTGTACATTTAGTATCCGCGTAATAGTTCATGTGCTTTAAAAAATATTAAAAGTAATAACGTTATAAATAAACAGGTAAATAAAAATTTATATTGTGGAGGTTTTTCATTTATTAAAACAGCAGAAAACAATACAAATAGGGAGCTTTAAAGCGTATTATTTTCAGTAATAGACTCTTTGTATTAATGCTGTAATGCACCAATGAAAAAATCCAGCGCATTGTACAATTTTAAAATGTGCCCTTCTTAAAGTACATAATCCAAAGCAAAAATCCGTCCGCAACTTTCAGATTTACTATTCACAAAGACGTGTAACATAAGAGCCGCTTACATGAGTTTAACTCCCGTGTTTGCGGTAGCCGTCTCCAATCGTATTCTTGGGGAATGGGGGTTTATTCTTTGGGTTTATTTTGCTGAGAAGGCTTGTGTTTGCAGTGTCCGAGCGGCCGCGGGTGGTCGCCAACCGCTCGCGGCGTGCGCCGTACGCTCGCAGCGCGCACCCTCACGACGTCGACTGGAATTTCACTGGAACAAGAGGTAATATTAGCATTGATAAAACATTTTTTTATTTTTTTACGGCAATACAAGTTATTCACTTATACATATAAAAAGTGTACATTTTGAGGACCCCCTTATAAAACTTACCTAACTGTCAAGCCACTGACTGATTCGTGAAGATAGGCTCGTCTTCGTTGAAATAACGCGCTCCTTCACTGCAACTTACATTTAACCTTTAACTGACGTGGTATATGTCTCACAGACGTGATGACAATAATTTTGAACTTTGTTGCCATGACATAAGTGTTACTTTGAAAATGCTCTGAAACCACCTCGGCAATTAAAGGTTAAGCATATCAAGTTTCTGAAGTTCATGGTTGGGAAAAGTGGAAACTGGTAAACTGTATAACGTTGATCTAAGTCAATAACATGAGTGGTTTATTATTATTGAGTATCTGGATGACCGAACTTTGCTCGGTATTTTTGGTAAGTTTTCTGAATATTAAACCTAGCTAGATCGATTTATCGCCCTCTAAAACCCCTGCATACTAAATTATAATCTGATTAATATACGTTATTAAACTTGGCTTAAAACCTGTCTCAAAAAAAAGTATGTTAGCTTGTGAAAGTGAATCCTTCTATTTTTTTAATGCGCGCAGAGGTTTTTACTGGCAGGCAGAGGGCGCAATACAAAAACTTTTCTTGTATCAGGCCCATTGTCGCAGTGCAATTTATAGCAAAAATGCGTACAATATGTGCATAGTATTGTTCAATTATCTTCCAAATAAAATCAAATTGTCAAATGGCTTAGAATTTAAGAACAAACTTGATAAATTATTGTTTGTATATTGCTTTTATAGTGTGAAAGAGTTTCAAGCGTCGGAAAATATGCACCATCGATAAATACGTACTTATAATATAGATATTATTGTTATTAAAGTGTTTGTGCTCTCCTAACATATTTGCAAGTCGATTGTTTTTCGGCCGAATGCTTGACACCAAACTACCAAACACCTTGTGCATTGTTCACAAATCATAATTATTCATAAGTATTCTGGCAACAAAATATTTCATTTCATTTCAACAAGCATTTGTTTGTAGTTAATGTAAATATAAGTATCTATAAACCTCGGTGGTGTTTTCAACTTATAATCACACAACACGATACAACGTTTCGCATCCTCATAAAGGCTACATTATAATTCTTGCAGTTGCAGTTGCTTTCTTTATGTTTTTAGAAATAGTAATTTAAGCAATAGACAAACACTAGTAATTTAAAATAGACACAGGTACGGTCCACTAATTCTCAGCCGCCGTCAACTTTAATACTAGGTACCCGCAGCAGACAGCTTGCTTGTTGCAGTAACTAGTTCGTCTCGAGCCCTAGGGAGGTTACAACTCTGACAAACAATCCAGAATTTACAAGCGATTAGATACAAACTCCCCGAATTCCTCCTGCGGGTTTCAATATAACTTATTCAACTTGCATTAACTACATTGTTTGAAACCAATCAGCTATTTAGTAAGTACAAATAGCGAAACATCCGTTTACTTAATTTAATGCTCTTCAACTAATGTCAGTTATATCTTGACAAAAACACGCGAGACAAAAAAATAAATATGCCCAAGATATATTGCATAGTATTGATACGAGTAGCGTTAATCATAGCTAAAGTTGGTTAGGAGGTGTTTTTGAAAAGCGGAGATAAATTGGCTGAGACTCGGGATTATAGTACGTACCTACTGCTCATTTCAAGTGCTCATATCATTTAATAAAAGAGGTTGATAAGTGGTAATTGTTTACGAAAAAGAATATTTGAAGTCATCCTTTGTGCGGTGCAACGTCATCGGCACTAAAAGTTCGAGCCCGAGTGATAAGTTTAACAAACTAGTAACCTATTACTTTAACCTGTATACCCTGGTAAACAGATGAAAATAATAAAAATACCAATATAATACGTGCACGTTACGTTGAGTTATTCTATTCAGTACTGTATTTATTTTTGTTGTTATTACATATTTTGCTCACTTTATACTTGCAATTTAAAGTTATGTACCTTTTTATAAAGGTAAGGTAACAAATCAACTCGTGGGATTGTAATTCATTGTTAAAATAACGGACTTATATTACATCCTAGATCCGATCACTGATTATCAGACCTTTCTAGAGTAGGTAAGCAGACTTTCAAGATTTGATGCAGAATATTCAGTAAGTATTTTCATAAATTTTCAATCGTAATATCAACGTGTCAATTTCAATGTGGACACTCACAACAGATGTAAAACCTTGGAATACATCGTGCCTTTCGAAATCCCAATCCAATATAAGCTAGGCTTGATATCACGCCACATTTGAAAATACCTAAACAAAAGGTTCTCATAAAGTTTCCCACTTAAGCCCCGTGTCACAAGTTGATCCAACTACCTACATAAACAATACGAGAGGAAGTTTTGGCAGTGACCTACGACCGTACCGTGTTTTTGCTCTAATCCTCAATATAGGTAGGGTAAAATGCTTGTCTCTCCCAAAAAGAGAAACAAATTATATAACTGTCATACAACAAACAAATATACCTACTATAGTTTGAGTCACCGAAGTGCCGCCGATAAGTCATTATCGGTCATATCTATCCTCAGGAAAAATATTATTTTCGGAAATAGAGATCGAGTAAACTCGGCTTTTGATGATTTTATTCCATAAAGAAAACCTTATATTGGTGTTTTACAAGATTACAATTTCAAGTCAAAGGATTTCCAAACCGGGAAGCTTGTTTTGTCGTTATTTGTTTCCGAGAAAGCACTTTTTTCATAAATTATATTTTTAGCCCTGTTGGACTAATCAATATTTCAAGAGCTAACAAAATAATATTTTCACGTAAAAGAAAGATTAATTTACTGAGAAAGGACATCGTAGCGCCAGCTACCGATATGTTTAATAGGATTTGCTATGTTTATAGGTTTCTCGTAAACTGAAAAGATCCTTTCGTCACTTTACGTCGCATACATTACTCTAACGGGAAAAAACGAGCGCGACAACGGCGTCGGCTGTGCGATTTATTCACCTCCCGCGTCGCATGTGCTAGTAATTTTTCGACTTTTCGTCGACGGTTACCCGTTCAGATTTCTCGTAAAATATTTAAAAGTTCATTTTTAAGCGCGGATTCGCTGCAAGCTATTAGAGCCAGCTCTTCAGCTCAAACAAAGAGCTTCAGTGACGCAGGCAGGCTTGCCGCAGGCGCATCCAGCCGACGCACTAAATGCCTTTCCGTTCAATTTCAAATTAAAATCCTATCATAAGCGCATAAGGTTCTTTCTCCCATCTCGTGACATACTTATAAGTCTCTTTGTTTCATTACTAATTCGCTCCCCGCTATTTGGTGTCACTGCTCTTCAGAAGTTCCGTATGAGCAGGGTGACGGGAAAGTCGTGCGAGTAACTATTGGTAGGCATCCCGCTAATATACTTACTCTTTTAGCTTCTTTACGATTTTCCATGTAGCCAATATTCCTTAACTCCATTCAAGCAATTTTCTTCGACAGAAAACGTATCCAATTCAATTTGTCCTACAACAATTGACTTGTCCTCCAGCGCATTGTACGGACAATGTAGAAGGATTGCATTCAGGATAAAGCCTTTTAAAGAAATGGACTAATGTGAACACATTTTATAGTTTTCTGACTTAGACAGTATTTATGTAGGAAAATAACGTTAAAAGATGATTTCTTAAAAAAAATTGATAACGACTACTCGTATGATTTCAAACGAGAAGCAAAGGTTGAGTAAATATTATTTGCAAAAATCTTCCACATATGAAACATTGATGAAGAACAAGATGAAATATTGCTCCTATATTTGCTTTACCGGCTAGAGACTGAATAACGGCTTTATAGACCGCTGAGATTATTTTAAAATTCTATGCCAAGGAGCTAACGTAGAAAACGCGCGGGAACTATATTTATAGAGAATTTACGAAGAAAAATGTGCCTGAATTTAATGTAAGATGGATTGAATAAGTATTTGTAATTAATTATAGTTTACCTTTGACCGTACTCTCCTGTCCCGTTGTAGGTACGTACGAGTACATGAATAAAGATTTTTCGTTAAGCAGTTCTACGTAAATTAGATGTGGCCATACGAATCATCCTTAATTGGCATTGGCACGAAGTAATTGTCTTTTTTCTGTCCCTGTAAATTCGTTTATGTTGGGAACACCCGCTGCAAGGAAATCTTATTATAATATATTATCATCTGAGTTTTACTCGTATTTGGAATTTAACTTGTGTATTGCTTTAGTAGGTAGATGACATTAATTTATGAAAAATAGAATGTTTGAGACAAAAAAAAAAATCTGCCTCTATCATCTATTTACCGTATAACTTATTAAGAGTAATAATGTTCTCTAATGTCTGAGATTTAAAGATATCCTTAGATACTTTTGGACGATATCTTATTTTGAGAAATAGTTTAGTTTAAGTTGGTCTAAAACCAGTTTGACGCTTTACAAACTTACACTTCGTATTTTAGCCTTGCAAATGACGCGTCCGAGGGCACAACACGGCGCGCTAGACCACTCTCAAACTTACGTATACATTAACTTTCAACTAAGTTAGGTAAAATATTTTAAAGCTGAACTACATATCGATGGGTTCTAAATTGAAAGATTTAAGTGATATAAGAGCACCTCCCTACATTACCACTTTCCTGGTTCCTCGCCAGAGAATGCTTTTAGTGAAATCTGATGTTGATTACCCCGAGCATCGATACAGGACTTCCAGAGTGCCTAAGATACCCAACTGAATGAATCTGCAGTTAACGCAGGGAATGAGCATGTTCAGAAAAACATCTAAAATGGTAATAAAATGTAAGGTAATCCAAGTGCTGACCCAAACTCTCCCGCTGTGGTGTTAACTGATTGTGCGATCAGTTAGGTATCTTAAGAACTTTTAACCTCGCAGTATCCACCATTAAACCTCACTCAAAACAACCCCTGGCGACGAATGAAGGCTTCGAAATAGTCTCGTTTGTATGAAAAACGCACTCTGACCCGGTATTTTTGCTCCTGAGTGTAGACCAGCCACAAAATGAAAGTTTACGCATTGACCTTACACGTAATAGGCCCATCGACTGCTAGCTATGAAGCTGTAAAACAATTTCCGATGTAAAGACGTTATGATCACATCGCAAAAACGGCACGATTTGCCGAATGGCCCAGATAAAGTGGGGGTGTGCTCGAGACGGCCTCACTCAATAAATTATGCGAGTCGTTGACCTTCTGTAAACAAGCCTCATTTGTTCGTGCCAGCCGCGAGACTACTACACCAGTACACCTCTGCTTTGAATTTTACTTCGATTAATGCAAATGTAAGAAGACAAACAGAGATTTAAATGAGATTGTTACTTTAAACATGGAAGCTCGCTCGATCTACTTCCGACAAATTTTACTATCTAAATGCGAAAATTTGGATGTTTGTTGTACTCATCACGCCAGAATAGCTGGATGGTTTTGGATGAAATTTGGCAAACATAGGTTACTCTTTATCCCGGAACAATGGACAATTCCCGAGGGAATAGCGATAAACGACTTCTACGCAGCGAAGTCGCGGGTAGACGCTAGTATTTCATGAAACGGTGCGTTTTACATGCTGCAAAGCTCTGTTACATCCACATTAGTTAACACTCTTAAAACGATAAACACAACTTCCTTATTGTAAAAGTACGTGATAACACTAACAATGCCATTTCAGTTAATCACTCTGAAATGTGGGTCGTGCGAATTTTATAAAATAGCCGTCGGAAAATTCCGCGTCTCCCTAATGAAGGGACCGCTGTATTATTGCGTTTTACTTCAAATCCCGGGCACATGGCGCCCGCGGGGAAACTATGACATAAATTTAATCCACTTCCATTGTCTCATTTAAACGGGAATACAGAAAAGGACGCTTCTAATGGCCGATCTCGTTTTAAACGAGAATAAGCCCAAACGGTAGTTCTCTTACAATATTGCGGACATGTAGTGGGGGAGGAAGATGTTTAAGATTGCGCCGTTCTGAAAATAAGAATTGGTTTGTACGCCTTTAAAAAATACGACTTTTATTTGTTGAATGGGTGTATGGCGTTTCTTTAGGGTTCAAATATACTTACATGATAAGACACGGTGGAAAGGGAGGTTGCTAAGTCGCTATTACTGTCTCTATTTTGAGTGAAGTATCTATATATATAAAACGCAAAGGTGACTGACTGATTGACTGACTGATCTATCAACGCACAGCCTAAACGGCTAAACGTAGGCACTTGAAATTTGGAAGGGACGTAGCTTAGGTACCGTAGAGGTGCACTAAGAAAGGAATTCCCGAAATTCCCACGGGAACGGGAATTAGCGGGAAAATCCTTTTGTATGAAAAATCTAAACCGCGTAAGATAGATGATTGAAATTTGGCATGTAAGTACCCTAATGAACGTAAAGCTTACTTGCAACGCGATATTGCAAAATTCCCACGGGAACGGGAGTTATTGGGAAAAAACTTTTGTATGTAAAAATCTAAACCGCGTAAGATAGATGATTGAAATTTGGCATGCAGGTACCCTAATAAACGTAAAGCTTACTTGCAACGCGATATTGCAAAATTCCCACGGGAACGGGAGTAATTGGGAAAAAACTTTTGTATGTAAAAATCTAAACCGCGTAAGATAGTTGATTGAAATTTGGCATGCAGGTATCCTAATGAACGTTAAGCTTATTTGCAACGCGATATTGCAAAATTCTTACGGAAACGGGAGTTATTGGGAAAAAACTTTTGTATGTAAAAATCTAAACCGCGTAAGATAGATGATTTAAATTTGGCATGCAGGTACCCTAATGAACGTAAAGCTTACTTGCAACGCGATATTGCAAAATTCCCACGGGAACGGGAGTTATTGGGAAAAAACTTTTGTATGTAAAAATCTAAACCGCGTAAGATAGATGATTGAAATTTGGCATGCAGGTACCCTAATGAACGTAAAGCTTACTTGCAACGCGATATTGCAAAATTCCCACAGGAACGGGAGTTGTTGGGAAAAAACTTTTGTATGTAAAAATCTAAATCACGTAAGATAGATGTTTTCAATCTAGCATGCATGCATACCTTAGTAAATATAAAGTTTAGTTATGGCTGTATTTTGAAAAATGAAGTTAGCGGGAAAAAAATGTTGTATTAAAAAAACTAAACTGCATAAGTTAGGTGCTTGAAATTTGACATGCATATACCTTAGTGAATGCAAAGTTAAAAAATCCCCTGGGAACGGGAAGCGAGTTAGAGACTCCTTATACTATAACCTCATTTAAAAATAATAAAATTCAGCATTGTTTAACCTTTCTCCCACACACAAAGATCTCTCTTTTATATCTTCTATTATCTATATATATAAAACGCAAAGGTGACTGACTGATGGACTGACTGATCTATCAACGCACAGCCTAAACGGCTAAACGTAGGCACTTGAAATTTGGAAGGGACGTAGCTTAGGTACCGTAGAGGTGCACTAAGAAAGGAATTCCCGAAATTCCCACGGGAACGGGAATTAGCGGGAAAATCCTTTTGTATGAAAAATCTAAACCGCGTAAGATAGATGATTGAAATTTGGCATGTAAGTACCCTAATGAACGTAAAGCTTATTTGCAACGCGATACTGCAAAATTCCCACGGGAACGGGAGTTATTGGGAAAAAACTTTTGTATGTAAAAATCTAAACCGCGTAAGATAGATAATTGAAATTTGGCATGCAGGTACCCTAATGAACGTAAAGCTTACTTGCAACGCGATATTGCAAAATTCCCACGGGAACGGGAGTAATTGGGAAAAAACTTTTGTATGTAAAAATCTAAACCGCGTAAGATAGATGATTGAAATTTGGCATGCAGGTACCCTAATGAACGTTAAGCTTATTTGCAACGCGATATTGCAAAATTCCTACGGAAACGGGAGTTATTTGGAAAAAACTTTTGTATGTAAAAATCTGAACCGCGTAAGATAGATGATTTAAATTTGGCATGTAGGTACCCTAATGAACGTAAAGCTTACTTGCAACGCGATATTGCAAAATTCTCACGGGAACGGGAGTTATTGGGAAAAAACTTTTGTATGTAAAAATCTAAACCGCGTAAGATAGATGATTGAAATTTGGCATGCAGGTACCCTAATGAACGTAAAGCTTACTTGCAACGCGATATTGCAAAATTCCCACAGGAACGGGAGTTGTTGGGAAAAAACTTTTGTATGTAAAAATCTAAATCACGTAAGATAGATGTTTTCAATCTAGCATGCATGCATACCTTAGTAAATATAAAGTTTAGTTATGGCTGTATTTTGAAAAATGAAGTTAGCGGGAAAAAAATGTTGTATAAAAAAAACTAAACTGCATAAGTTAGGTGCTTGAAATTTGACATGCATATACCTTAGTGAATGCAAAGTTAAAAAATCCCCTGGGAACGGGAAGCGAGTTAGAGGCTCCTTATACTATAACCTCATTTAAAAATAATAAAATTAAGCATTGTTTAACCTTTCTCCCACACACAAAGATCTCTCTTTTATATCTTCTATTATTTATCTAAATATATAAAAGGAGAAACTGACTGACTGACTGACTGACATATTAACGCACAGCCTAAACGGCTAAACGTAGGCACTTGAAATTTGGAAGGAACGTAGCTTAGGTACCGTACAGGTGCACTAAGAAAGGAATTCCCGAAATTCCCACGGGAACGGGAATTAGCGGGAAAATCCTTTTGTATGAAAAATCTAAACCGCGTAAGATAGATGTTTTCAATCTAGCATGCATGCATACCTTAGTAAATATAAAGTTTAGTTATGGCTGTATTTTGAAAAATTAAATTAGCGGGAAATAAATGTTGTATGAAAAAATCTAAACTGCATAAGTTAGATGCTAGAAATTTGACATGCAATATACCTTAGTGAATGCAAAGTTAAAAATTCCCCTGGGAACGGAAAGCGAGTTAGAGGCTCCTTATAAAATAACCTCATTTAAAAATAATTTAATTAAGCATTTTTTAACCTTTCTCCCACACACACAAAGATCTCTCTTTTATAACACGCCACGCGGACGAAGTCGCGGGCAAAAGCTAGTATAGTATAAAGTATTTCGCCTTTATAATTTGAAATACGTTCCGTCAAGTTCGCTCTATTTTGTTACTGGGCTGACGTAACTAAACTCACTCACGGATCTAATGAGTGATAGAAATTTCACTGACATAATAATGCCCGTTTTTTTAAAATAACAGCTGTTTCATAAATTTCCTTGGAAAAATACGTATCTAAATGTCTGGGCGTGCCGTCGAGGCCCCGCGCCGGATTTGCGCCTCCCGCCGCCTGTCCCATAATACCGTCCTCATGCCGCTTAATCGACATGAAAATTAAAACGGAATCTATTCCCGGCCGCGTGCCAGCCAGGAAGGGATTAGCGGAATGAAATCAAGCGATACAGGCTTATGTGAAAGAGGAAATATGACAATACAAAATGGAATAACGCTCGGAACGGTTTTTGATATTATGGAACAAAGATAATGTCTTTAAGATGTCTGACCCAAGATCCTTGGAGTTTCCCCAAATAACTCCCCGTTCAACTAAGAATGAAAATACTTTCTGTAGCTTTCCACTCTCAAGAATAATGATTTATAAGGTCTTAGTTACGAGTATAGTTAGGCACTACAGAAAATTTTCTTGTTTTTTTTTTAATGTTGGTTACATTTTTCTCTTGAATTATTAAATTTAGCTTAATTAAGTAAAGATATTATTATACATTCTTTTTTTTTAAACTACCTATTGTTTATTGACTTATGTCAATTATTGTACACCATAATTATGGTAGATTGTAGTGGTGCACACAAAAATATATTTAACACCTGTGTAATATTAATATACTTGATACCTACTGTCATGCAATAAAAATATGTACATTTGATTTGATTTGATTCCTAGAAAACTGAAATTAATCAATTTTTCTTATAACCTAAGTATCCTATTTAACAACTAACCTAACCTAAGCTAACCATTATGTTTTTTACTAATACTAATAGTGGATGGAAATTGGTTATTGTTAACGTAAGACACTTTACATTATTTGGATGTTATAAACATAAGTCTCAATACTAACTTCCATGTTTCTAATGTCAAAGATACCGAACTCTCGGGTAAACGATTACCGTCGAAATGGTCAACCTCCGTGTTTAGGCTTACGTTTTTTAATATGTCTTATTTACAAATTTCACGTTTTTAACTTCAATAATAACTGACTTACATACAAGCTTTAGACTTTATACTTGAAGAGATCCATTAAAAAAACAAGTACATGCCATCTATATTTTTATCTACTTCATAAGTAATTGAATTCTCTTTTGTTTGTAAAATAAAGTATTTACATTTATACTTTAAACAACAGGTGATGTTTTCTAAAAGTTCAGATTTACCCGTTATTTTTTGTTGCAGAATCCAAACCAGAGCTAGTGTACTGGTTTTCAGAGCAGACCCTTCAGCCAGGCCCGAGTGTGTCGCTCAAGTGTGTGGCGATGGGCCACCCTCCACCCCAATTCACGTGGTTGCTTGACGGCTTTCCCATACCTGCCAATTCAAGGTACAAATACCACAGCACATGCTGAGCTGGCACTCCGTTTCGGCTATCTCATTTTAATTTTAATTAGTTATAAATAAGTTACTTTTGTTTTTGTTTAGTCAAATGCATGTGTTTTTTTTCTTTGTTTTATTTAATAGCCGAATAAATGAATCTATCTATCTATAAAAAGTGTTAGTGATCTAGGTTACTGTGAATTATTGGTTAAGGCTGGATTTTATAAAGATCCGTTAGATCAAATTTCGGTCAGGAATGTCAAAACTTGTGTGAAGTTACTAAAACTTGATCTGGCATATTTATTAACGGGCCTTTATAAAATCATGCCTTTCTTTAAATGACTTGAATGTATGTCACATAACTTCTGTAAATAGTTTGCTTTTAAAAAGTAGCTAGCTTTTGCCTTTAATTCTGTCCGCGTGGATGTTGTTTATCGGCATTCCCTCCACAACTGTACAATTTTCCGTGATAGAAAGTACCTAATCTATAAAATTCACATCAAACAGTTGAGAGGTTGACTCGTCAAAACGGAACAAACCAACACTTTCGCATTTCTAATCCTACTAGTATTATAAATGCGAAAGTTGGTGTGTGAGTGTGTGTCTGTGTATGTGTGTGTGTGTGTGTGTGTGTGTGTGTGTGTGTGTGTGTTTGTAACTTCTTCACGCTGTAATGGCTGGACGGATTTGGATGAAATTTGGAATGTAGATAGCTTATACCCTGAATTAACACATAGGCATAGAAAAATTTAAAAGTTCCCGAGGGAATAACGATAATCGAAATTTACGCGGACGAAGTCGCGGGCAGTATTTAGTAAGGTAAAGACAAGCATAAGCATGAAATAACACGTCAAGCTTGGCGAACAATATGTATTTCCTAACGTTCATGTCGCATTATGTTTGTTTAGATTTGTGGTCGGGCAACACGTAACGGTTCAGGACGACGTTGTCAGCCATCTTAACGTAAGCAGAGTGACAGAACAAGATGGCGGCGAGTACGCTTGTGTGGCCGCCAACTCGGCGGGGAAGGCGTTGCATGCTGCCAGGGTGAACGTGTACGGGCTGCCGTTCATACGGGAGATGCCGAAGGTCACGGCAGTGGCTGGCAGTGACCTGGTCATCAAGTGTCCGGTTGCTGGGTATCCTATTGAATCGATCACGTGGGAGCGAGGTAAGTCATCATTAGACAGTATTAATTTCGAATAAATGCATCACATATTCAAGTCTACAGTAACAAACGTGAAATATAAAAAATACGCAAAAAAAAGCACTAACAATTTGAAATAGGGACCGGAGTTCTTCCTCTTAATAGTTTTTAATTTAACTTCAGGTAATACCTACATTTTAGAATTTGGTGTACCACATTTTAATCTATAACTCCTATAAGTGTTTAGCTAGGGCTGTCACGACATTGCGACTTAAGAGGTTAACTATGTCCAGTCAATTTTAGGAACTGGCAATTATCCGTAAGTTATTTACCATATTCTGGCACCACTCCCGGTTCCAGCCAGAACGTAACATGAACCCGCTTGGTTTATGAAATGAATCAATTTGCTCAAACCGATTTTCAGTGCCTTAATAAACAGAACAGCTTTTGAATATTTTAGCTCTCCAATCTCTCAAAGCACTTCTAAGGTTATCTTACAATTTTGATCGCGTAGCTTTGCACATAAAGCCTGAGTTGATCGTTTATTCTGACGTGTATTTATTTAAACATTTATATTAATCATGAAAATCCCTACATCAAACTGTACATGATGAGGTAATGCGACGGGCTCTACACACATCACATAACATGCAATTACGATACTTTCGAAAATAGCGAAATAATCTAGGCACATTTTTGATCCATAAACATTTTTGATGTGAACATAATTCAAATACAGGAGCTACAAGCATGGCTTATGTAGATATTCAAGTAAGTACATATAATTACTAAATATAAAATGCTCTGAAACGTTACGAAAGCGGACAATATCGCTTTTAAAACCGACTCTCAACCATTATAAATACGTCGTCGCTGTAATTGGCTTTTCGATATACGCCGTCTACAGCTTCCTGCATACATGGCAGCCAATTTTAGTGCCGCTAAGCCCTCAGATCTGGTTGTTGACATATACATTAAGTCGGTTTAAGCTGGGTGATGCACGGGTTCCGTGAGGACAAGAAGCGAAGGTTTTCCCACCTTAATTATGTGAGAGAATGGGGATTTTCGGCGTAATGATGTCATTAATTTATGGGAATACGGAGTAAATTTGGTGAGTAAACCCTTATTAACAACATCGAAGAAATCTAGTTTTTAAATGACCCTGTGACCGTTATTAGATATTTCGGTGGTTCGATTCGATTAATGTTTTAAATATGTCGCAATTTTTCAAGAAATCCCTTAAAGGGATAGTTTCACCAGTTTTGTTGTTTGTTATTTTCTTGCTTGTACAGTCGAGGAATTTGATTGCTTAACATTTGACGTAATACGTCGATTTACCGGGATGTACATTTTCCTCGTGTCATTAGTCGTGTCACGCCGGGAAATGTAGGACACGGAAATTTCCCGTATTATGTCAAACTGATAAACAAGAAATTTCCTTGACTATACAATAAAGTATTTCACATACAACACAGTTTGCAGGTCTAAATATAACATTAGGTATATTTCAAAGTGACCACACATTGTAACAAACGACTAGTATAATTTTAATCCTTTTGTAAGGCACAGATCAACTTAAATCTTGCATTGCTTTATAAATTTAACTAGATTGTTTCAATACACGCCAACGCTGTAGTCCCAAAACCTTTCTAGTTTCCTAAACTTACTCGCTCCTGAACTTACTACGAACTAAACACCTTCCAATCGGCGTTTTACCTGAAATCTTTTTCGTTCCAATCAAGCCGATTGGATATTCGGGAGCGAACCCTGAAAACTGTGGTTGAACACTCGAGCCAGACGGCACGGGGGCACCTGGCGGGGGCAATCGGATCGCGCTATTAGGAACAACCCCCAATCTGCGGTCCTTAGCGCCACAACCGGATTATCATATTAATGATGATTACATTCGTAATTTGCGTGACTGTGACGTGTTTGCGAACAATTAGAAAGGAACTATTCCATTGCAGATCTGTTTTTTTCTTAATCGGTAGCTTAATGTGCATATTTTTATAAAACAAAATACAAAACACGCTACAAATCGCACCTCCATGTAAGGCAATGGATAAAATTAAGTACCTATACTTTTTTCCCGTGTCAAAATTATTGCAATATCTGGATGTTTGTGAGTTTCCGAACGCAACTGATTATAAATCATGTACTAGTTACTGCAGGGACACGCCTCGCCCCTTTTCTCTTCAAGATTTAGAACTGAACGCATGTTGCAACAATATTATAAAATAATAAATATACGTCTCAATAACGAAGTTTCATTAAATACTTCATTGGGAAACTCACAAATATCCACAGAAATTAAAGTTTTATTCATTACACTCGATTAAGGCCTGCCCGTTTCATACAGTTTGGCTTTAGGTACCTACTAAAACAAAATTAAGTTTGAATCTAGATCATGTGCCTACAAGCTAACGTAAATACTGTTTTTTTAATCTCGCTCGATGTTAATATCGTGCAAACGATTTGTTGTTACATTTACTCACGCGTCTAATTTATTAAATTAAATCCGATTCACCATAGATTCGGTTGATTAAGCTGAGCCGAGCTTCAAGAAACGATTTTGCGTAAAATAATTTCAGCCTGTTTCATATTGCATGAGCTGAGTGACAAGCCTGCTATTCTCAAACCTGATGTTTTATTCATACAAAACGTCGTTTAATTTTAGAACGAGAGAAGTTAAAATGTAAAGATTTTTTGGTTCGCTGACAAAAAAAAAAGATCATTAACGCGTTTCAAGTACGGCCTGCGCGTTGTGTCGTGTTTCGTTTAAAAATCTCGACGTCTTAGTTGTTTTTACATTACCATATTAGGAAAAAAAAAATGTTATGTAACCAACAACCGAGCAAGCAATGTCTATATAACAATACAATAAATAGGATGGTATTTTTTTATATAACACAAATAAAAATAAAAAAATCTTGCCTCTGCCACGTCGCTACTGATACTACCCGTAAATAGCTAGATAGCTACCCACTAAAAGTAATTGATCCAAGCTGATATCATAACTGTAGAAGTGTATTTTTGCCCTTCGTTCATGCCACAAAGGAACTACAGATTATATTTTTATTAAAAATGCAATAAGAAAGCCAGAGAACGATATAAGCTACTCTTGATTCCGTATTTATAAATTTCAAGGGACCCCACATCCAAGGCATCGCGCGATTTCTGTGTAGATACCTATAAACTTGTGCAAGCTAGTATTTAATATGCTGCAACTAACCGCAATTCCTGTAATTTATGCCTAAAACAGACAAATAAAACTGGCCTGTTAAAAGTCTTAACAAACCAATGCAGGTAGCAATATATTTAAGAAAACGGGCAAACGAAAGAGTAAAGAATTAAGTTCCCCGGGGAGGTCGCGACTCGTGGCAACAGGTCGCCAAGGAAACTACGCGAACACGAGCTCTTTGTACTGCGTTACAGCGCGGAATGCCTTCTCTGATAATGTAGGTAATTCTGTTACTGAATACTTATTTGAAAGATCGATCAAGTGATGGAGATCATATTTTGTTGCGAAGCTTCGGTCGCTGGTTAGGGAGCGGAACTTCAACCAAAACTGGATGGTTTGTAACACAATTTATTATTTGTTTGTTTATATTAAAGTTATTTTCCAATTACAAGCTGTAATTTATAAATTTAGGTGTTACGGCCAAAAGCCTACGAAAAATCCTTATTTTTTTTTAATTCGAACGCCAAATAAAAAACCGAATTTGATCGTTTAAAAATACATTTCATTCATAATTTAATTCAAATTAAACTCGTTGATAACCATAAAATACCCATATATAAATAAGTCTCGCAGGCGCTGTAAAAGATTCATTCTTTGGTGGAACCAAAAGAATATTCGAATATTTAAAGGAAAATAACAAATTGACGAGTTTCGATTGATGAACCCTCTTCGTTCCGCCCAAGCGACCTTAGAACGTAATGAAGTAAACTCGGACTGAAATTTATAAGACCGTAAAAATTCCCTCTCGCGTTTAACGTATTTACTGCGCAAGATTAAATTAAGGTTCCCCGGTCACTCCTTAGCAATTCTCCTTTTCTGTAGCGACCCTTGTCAACAACTGGGCCTTATCTTTTTCATAGAACACTCTCATTAAGCTGACCGAAGGTTTTTGATACCTGTATTGATATAAAAGGTTGGCTGCCCATGCGAATCAAAGATTACCTTTATATTCGAGCCACGCGGGATCCGGATTCAGTGAGGATATATGAGAAACCGAACTCGCCTTCCTTTACGAGTAGGTACGTAGGTGGCAAAAGACCGCCCTGGCTGCTATTTAAACATTATTCTATCTACGTACCGCAACCGACGCTTTATGAATAAAACGTAGCCACAACGGTAAAAATCTTAAATTATAAATGTTAAGAGGAGTTTTATTTGGTTAAAAATGACAATTTATTTTAACCCATTTTATTATAACACAGACATTAGTAGAAGCATAGCTACCGAAGTCTCAATACTTTGTGACAAAGTATATTTTGAATGTAGGTCTTTTAACAAAAAGTGTATAGTACCTATTGCGTTAGTTTACCCCGGAATAGCCGGGCACTTTTCAGGGGAACTTTCGGCCCGCTAACAGGCGGAATTTTGTTTGGCGTCGTTTGGCTGCAGCGCTCGACCGGGTTGCGCCGGCACTCGCGGCTCTGACGGACAATTTACAATAAGATTTTACTTTGACCTGGTTTAGGGAACCAACATCGAGCTAGGCAATTTAATCGGACAGCAAAATTAAATTTTATCCACTTACATACAAAATTACGCAAAATAATGTACAATAGGTACATACCTTAAAACAAATCGATTAACTTATCATTTATAAATATAGCTTGTATTTACACTTGTGTGTTAATTCAAGGATCTAATTATTATCAAGTTACGAAGTGTATTTATTGGTTACGTATCCAATCATTATCTAGGAAAAATAAGTTAATAGTCATTTTAACGATTTTGTGCTTCAACAGATGGCCAAACTCTACCGCTTAATCGTCGTCAGCGAGCTTTTCCCAACGGCACACTAATCGTCGAGCAAACCCAGCGGGGAGAAGATGCCGGCACGTACACGTGCCAGGCAGCGAACAGGCAGCGCCACGCGGCTCGGCGGGAGGTCGAGGTGCAGATACTAGGTCAGTCACACGCACCAATTTGTTTGGGAACAGAGGCTGTAGATAAGCTGCATAACGCAAACGTAAACGATGGACGAAAACTGATAAAGTATATGGAATTGCCTTAAGCGCTCATCGCGGCTGTTCGAATCATATTCATTTTCGAAAATGATAACGTTCTTCCAATGCATCTTGTCAAGGCCACTAGGCTCTAATTATGGAGAAGTTACACAGTATAAGATACCATCGCTTATCGACACCGTTGGATTCAGATTACAGATCTAGATCAGTCTTCCTCGGCACCAAGGACTGACCGGCTACTTGGCTAGTGTACCGCTAACCCATGCTACTTCGCATCCTAAACATCCTTGATTTTCTTTCTTTATGTCGCGACTGTTTTGTATAAAATTATAGCAATCAAGACTCACAACATTCTCCTAGTTAATCACTGCATTTTTAATATAACGCACTGCGATTAGATACTCCATCCATTGCATAAATTAATTGTGACTGCAATCTTTAATTATTAAATGCATTCACCGTGTGCTTTATATCCAAATTAAAACCTCGAACACTTTAACGTCAAACGTAATCAAAATTTCGGCATAAACTTTCTCGTTTTCTGTAGTAAGCTTTAGAGCGCTATAAAATCACAAATTCAAGAGGGGCGGAGTAACTCATCCGTAATTCATTAAAGTTAGCACGTTTACCATTCCCGCGGCATCCACGGAGCATTAAACTCACAGCTTTTCCCGGTTAATAGGGCAATAAAAAAAAATATCTTCAACAGTAGCCTGTGTAAGGCAAACCAGCCGCACAGAGCACTCGCAATGTGGTCGAGAACAGAGGCAAGAGAAATTACCTTAATTAACGGTAAATAAAGAAGTTTTGTTGGAAAAGTTAGGTTATAACTCATATTTTAAGGGCAGCCTTGGGGTTTCGATTAGAATCCAAATTGAAACTTTGCGCAAAGTCGAAGTTACTCAGTTATCAGCGGAATATCTTGGCCGTGGTATCAGTCTCTCTAACTTGCAAAGTATTTTAATATTTCATCCCCGCAAATATTTCATAAACGAAAATGATATGATTACTAATTTAACCGAACCATTGCAATAAGTATATACTGAAAACATATAGATTACCTTTATACATATTGTGTCGTGTGCACTAATAATTAATTTTCTTACTGTTATTAATGTTTATTGTACTATAAGGCAAAATAAAAACTAACTAACAAACTCTCTCGCGCAAACAGCAAAACTTTTGATAAACTATTCCTAGGGGACTGACGCGCAACTCAGCAAATTATCAGACAAGGGGAAGTTTCAGCAAAAAAGGCAAACTTTTAAATTCCTAATTATATTTTCACGCCCAATTTCCGTGTTCAACGCTAGGCGTAACATTTCATATTTCCCCCAGTGCCAGTGCATTTAAACGCGGAGTTCCATAGTCGAATGTATTACATTCCATCGTAGGTATTACATTTAAACAAGAAATATTTACGTACGAAATACCAGCTCCCGAAGTGGAAAACCACAGGCACTTATGACGTTGTCACGTGGTCAATAATTGGACGACCCGCCGCTCGCACTGAAACCGCTATTTAGGTTCCGTAATTAAAATTTGATTAAAGCCGCCATCAAAATTCAGCACGACTTTAGTCTGTAGTGCTGAATGAAATACACTTGGATTATATTGACACAGTTGCAAAATATTTTTATCTACCCACAGTTCAGCCGAAGATCTTACCGATCCAGCCTCTGACAAACTTACTCAGGGAAGGCATGAGAGCGGCAATATCATGCCAAATCTTAGAAGGTGATCTTCCGATTGCTTTTCGCTGGGAGAAAAACGGGCAGGCTGTGACGTCATCACCGTATGCGCCAAGTGGAATCATCACTAGAAGGATGGACGAATACAGCGCATCTTTGGTCATCGAGCACATCACGTCCCTGCACAGTGGAAACTACACGTGCATAGCGTCCAACGTGGCCGGCTCTGAACGGTTTACAGTTCCGCTCACTGTCAATGGTAAGTCTATGTTTGTTAGAATTGTAATTTAATGCACCAAGCGGCGAAGATGGACGAACGATGATATTGAATGTAACCCGCGAGGGGGTCAAAGTTGAACTAATGTTTAACTATAAATTGAATGAAAATTATCTTTTGAGACCCAAATTCAGAAAACGACCACCAATTGGCCTCTGTAGATCAAATTTAGTAAATGACTGCCAAATATTAGCGAGTAAAATTACTTATCAGCTGTGAATGGCCTCTCGTGAGTCTCGTCCGAAGCGAGAGTCAAGTGTGCAAGTGGTGCGATGGAGCGTCGCGTGGGAGCTCTGGCGAGAGCCCACTTATTTTAGTGGTCGTTTACTAATTTTGGTGGTCATGTTTGGGTTACTGTACTTTAATATAATAATGTGACGGTCAATATTTGGACTTCTTTTCTAAATTAAAATAATCTGGTGAACCATAAAACATACGCTATTGTTATTAAACTTTTTTGAATTATTATTATTTGTTCATTTATTTTTAATTTACCTGATATCTCAAGTTCTTTTATGATCATCAAATTAGTGCCTCCTCGCTGGCGATTGGAACCTAACGACGTGGCAGTAGCAGCAGGCCAAGACGTCACTCTGCAATGCCAATCTGACGGATACCCGAAACCGACTATCACCTGGAAGAAAGCCGTTGGTGAGTTTGCAGAGCTATAGTACAGTCGGACTTAATATTACTAGCTGTACACTTCAGTGGTTTGTCACTCAATATCTTCTTTGAACTGTTGCTGTCCAAGGCATTGCATGCTTTAATGCCTTGGACAGCAACAGTTCAAACAACCTTGTCTTGTGCGTACAAGACTTGGTTGTACTTACAAGGCCGACTGTACCTAATAACATAAGACACTAATATTAAAAATGTTTATGCATACATTCTCGTATACTCGTATTTATATTTGAAATAAGTAACTGTCAAACGCATAATTTTACAGTTTATCTTAAGAATGCTATAGCCCAGACATTCAATGGCAAAATATTTTTTGTAATTAAAGTTACACAGTTCCCACAAGCGGGTTGAGAGATAAACCAGCGCGTACGAATCGCGACTGATTCGCATCCGACAAAATATAGTAGGTAGGTAAACTTTGAGTCTTGTATACGGCTATGACATCTGTATGCCAAATTACCGTGGTAGGTTCTTAACATAAACAGTACTATACTGGGAAAAAATAAACATGACCAAGATGTTCTGAAATTCTTTACAAAATGACCCGTAGTTTTTGCTTGCCAGAATTTGGGCTGTCAGCGTTATAAAAAATCTGGGATCACGCCATTATACTATTATATGTAGTGTATATTTTTAATAGTAACCAACTATTATAATAAATTAGGTAACACTCCCGGCGAGTACAAGGACTTCATGTTCGAGGGAAGCTCGCGTGTGCTTGACAACGGGTCGCTGGTGTTCGAGCGCGTGGCCAAGGACAGCGAGGGGCACTACCTGTGCGAGGCGCGAAACGACATCGGCGCGGGGCTCAGCAAGCTCGTCTTCCTCAAAGTCAACGGTAAGTCAACATTAGCAGTAACAAAATCGCTTGTGGTGCTAAACTTGTCTCCGCGGCAGCGCTACTTTATAAAGCACATATCTGGAGTCACGGAGCTAAAACGTAACCTCGTCTAAGCATGATTGATGCATGTGAAATGGCTGTCTGTGAGCATGTAGGTACACGACCACACGTGCTGTGACGGCGCGTTGTCTTAGTGTATCCTTGTGCGTGCGATAAGTCGTGTATAACGAACGAAAGTGCCGACCTTGCATGCTTCACATCTTTTTTGTCGTATTTTTCCTAACCTAATCTAAGTTCCTGTCAGGAGCACCTACAGTTTACACCTTTGACCAGGTTGATTGCATCCAGACACGTGCCATTTGCATTGTCAACGGTTCGTTACTTACAAGAAGGCTTTGAGCCACTTAGTCTACGAAGCAACGTTGGCGTCATTAACAGTTTTTACAATAGAGAATTGGGAAGTATATATTACCTCTGGTCATCGTCAGGAACTTCATCCACTGCATTTGTTGAGTGCCTTTAGAAAACTCTTGTATACAGGCAATGCTAGATTAGCTCAGTGTAACCACCAGGTGGCTATTAGGGTAGTTTGTCAGTATTTAGTAATATAAAAAATTGGATGATGTGGGATTGGTATCCAAATACTTGCTAAACACCATTTCTCAAAGGGATTTATTTCACAAACATCATTTAAGTAACAAAATGTTTTTTTCCGAAACTAGGGTAAGAGCACCAAAAGATGAACGATTAAGCGACTACACCAACTTTAGACAGTTTATATTCAGTGAAAGTAACAAATTTCACCCTATTTAATTTTTTTATATGGTACAGTATATGGTCTAGATTGAAAATGACTATTATAAAGCCTGTTATTATATCTCCGTATTTTTCTAAAAATCATTGAAACCAAAAATGTACCGATTTGCCCAAAAGATGAACAGCGTGCCCTAATTCTGAACGGTTTGGGCCCAAAAGTTGAACTAACATAATAAAATACCTATGTCATTTTAATTCTATTCACTTTTAGCAATAAAATGCGAGTTAACGAAATATTCTTTATTTTTTAATTGTTTACATTTATTTAATATTACTTACGTACATAAGGTTCCTATTCTTTATGGTTATTTGTGTCATAAAAACAACGAATTAGTATTTTTTATCAATAATCATTAACAAATCTACTTAGTTACTTATCTTTTTAAACAGATAAACCGACAAAAAGTGTTACTTTAACATTTATAATATTAGTAAACATTTCCATAAATACTACTAGTATACTACTACTACTAGTGTTCATATTATAAAACTATGCTTAAAAGTTGAACGACTGAATTTACTTAGTTCAATTTTAGGACACAGAATTTATGAAATGAACAAACAAAATCAATTAGGTGTTCACATATTCGAATAGAATCCAAAACATGAACTAGTAAATTTAATTCGTTCAAGTATTAGGCACACATTTTTTATTGAACAGTGATAGTTTTCATAGTATTTAAAACTCCAAAATCATTGGATTAGACATCAAAAGCTATGTTCATCTTTTGGTTTAAAGATACAAGAGCATTTAACGGTCATTTTAAGTTCTATTTTTTCCATCTGTCATTTCAGTACGATTTATTAAGAAGCTTTAAAAAAAGTACGCCTTGCCTAGTAGCTGAACACCGTTCAAGTATTGGCTTAGGTATACATTTTTGAAACCATTACTTGAACGGCATTTTTCTCGTTAACTAACAAGAAAAAAGAAATATCGTATAACTCCAATAAAAGAGTGATTAATCAAGAATACATACCAAGCAAATCCTTCTAAGACTGACAATTATTGAATTTTATACGTAATTAAAAGCTTAAATTTGGAGAGCACTGTCCTTATGTATTTTCCCATACTATCGACGTTTTCGGCGGGAAGCTCCAGAACGACGACCGATCACGGCCAAAAAGAATATAATACTATGTTAAGATTTAATGGAGGTGTAAGCAAAGAGTTGCTGTTTAAGAAAAATAAATTCCGAACTATGTAATATTTGTCACGATTTAGTTATGTGATTATTTCGATCGAGTGTTCAGCTTTTGGGTGTCGTTCATCTTTTGGTGCCCCTACCCTAAATATTTCAGGATTAATTTATGTAGGTTAGGTTAGGTTACATTTATAAAAATCCTGAAATATTATATTTGACGTCGGAACTACAATTTTTCTCCGTGTACCCATATTTTTATCACATCAATTGTGACAGTTCCTATGACAAAAGTCGTAAAAACTGCACAGGCGCGGTAGTGTACGTATAATACAAAAGGTAAGTACAGGATGGAAAAAACGAGCGGCACATGGACGGCAACAACCTAATACCTATACTGGAAATAGCAAGTTCTACGCAAAGGAAACTTACTTTTATCTTTAAAATACAAAAACTAACCGATTATTACATTTTTGAAAAAAGAATACCTATTGCTTAACCGGGAAGCGAACTGGTCGTTGATAGTAATCATTTATGCTTATAACACAACTTTAAATTAACTAAAGACCGAAAAGAAAACTTCTGTATTATTTGGTCAAATTCGACTAGTTCAAATCCCAGTTAAAACAGACGCATTTTCATAAATCCATGAATGCAGGATTTATTTTTATTCATATATAAAAGTAAGTCTCCTTTGAACTTGCTATTTCCAATATTTAAGGTAGTTGCCGTCCTTGTGCCGTTCGTTTTTTCCACCCTGTATAAGTAAAATAAATATTAAAAGTTGTGTTACTTATAAAATCAACAAACGAGGAAAACCATTACGAAATTTGCCTTTTTTTTACACTATATTTTCCTCCAGCTTTCCCAAAAAGGTGTTTGATCCTACGTAATTAAACAAAAGCCAGTAAAACTGGAGGGGGAGGGAAAATGTATTTTATCATCGGTAGGTATAACTCGGTAAAGGCGGCATCTTTTTGTCGAACCGTCTGCGAAAACTTGTGGAATGTCTTGATGGCAGCCATCGGCGGGATGAGTTTGGTCGGGACAACCGACCGTACTCAAATGAAAATTCTTTCGCGTCATTATTGCTCTGCAGCACGCCGAGCTATCCTTCCTTTTGAAAACAATAGAACTCTTCTTAGAAGCATAGAGCGGAACTAAGGATTGCGACTGCGTGCGTAAACGCGATCAAAGTATTTTATTGAAGGCATTTTTCGTGACGGCTTTTATTTTGTAGCCTATTTAACACTTGACTGATTCATCCGTTAGTTTCCTTATTTTATTTCAACACGATAAAGACTAATAAATACCCAATAAGCTTTCTGATCAGCTTTCGCTTAATACTCCTGCCACGTATATTTCTTTAGCAGCCTGTCGTTCTTTCAATTATCATTCGAATCACGGAAGGTCGGCAACTTTTCCTATAATTTTATATCCAACCGCTCCTCCCTTGGCGGAACTTTATTTAATTCTATAGAATTCCGCGCAGCGCCGATAACTCGCTCAAATTGCTGAACTGGCAGCATTCTATTGTACTTATGTAATATCGGAGGAAGTCCATTTTCTCGCCACTCCGCCACGTCTGATGAGCGTCGAGTGCCACCGCTACTTTAAAATTATACCCGGGTCACTTCAAAGCGCGCTCGTCGTTTCCTCCTCGCCTTTATGAATGCAGAATATCTTTTTGTAATCAGTTTATACAAAAGTGAAGTTTTCTATTCACAAAGTACTTTTAAGTTCTATAATAGAGTACATCTTGTAATGGATAGTTATTTATCGCGCTAGTAGGGAGTCGGTCGGAAGGCGCGGCGTGACTGGCGCGCGTCTGAGCAGAAAACTCAATGACCGTGCAGCGCAATACGTCTCCTCTTTATTGGAAAACGAGACAGTCGGTTTCCACAAGAATAAGTTTGCCGTATACGTGTTTGTGTTCACCGTTATTGCCTTCTGTTGAAAGGCAAATATCGGAAAGTAATACAATTTCAATACTATCGGACTCCGCGGACTGCATTTTACAGCCGTTAAGTACTTTTCAGATCTGATAGCATTTCTCTAAGGAAATCCTTAAGCTACCCTTTTTTAAATAAAGCCCTTTAAAAAGAAAACGGGCACTTGTTTTTATTTCGAGTATTTAATAGTGTCGTATAATATATTACGTAGTAAATTATATTTTATGCTACTTGGGATATACGGACTGGATTTATGCGTCCCAGACGCTCTGGAGATGGATTGATTGGTTATTAGTGACAAAAACCTAGGTTAATCGTTTAATATACTTAGTGTAAAAACTTTAGTGCCCTTTTTCTTTACAAGGGGTAAAGAACTAACTTTCCATACTTGTGAGGATGATTTTATTCAATCCCTATGCTTTATGAAATCATGACACTTATGTGCTTAGATTGCAACAACGTGTAAAGCTAACATCCGTAAAAGTGTTCCCCGCCTCGATCGCTCGGTGGCCGGGCGGGCACGTCCGCGGCCAGTTTGTAAACAGTTCCTCGCCTCCAACCGTAATTGTATTTCCCGCTAGTTTATTTCGGTTTGACACGAGCTTTACTTCTGCGGAAAGACTTCGCCGACATACCTTTTACGCGAACGAGCTCAAGCCATCATTTATCTTTTTATGATCGGTGTTTATCGACGCCGCGGAAATAGAAGCACTTCGGGTAGTGTTGCCGCAAATAAAGTATGAAACTTATTTCCGCTTCAATGCTGGGACGTCAACTTTGACTGTTTTTTTTACTGAAGCAAATATATAATAATTATACGAATATCTTTAATGCATTAGGTTAACATAAAAAATGTTTTCCAACAGTTTTACAGACTAATTCAATTTTATAGACAATGAGTTTAAAATCCCGCCTCGCGGCCAAAATGCGTATTTCAGTCCTCCGGGGAAGGCTCGCGGAGCTTTTCATTTCTTTGTTTCTGTTTTGGTACGGTCGGAATTAAAATACTTACTTTTATTATGAAATACAGAATTTATTTCAGCAGCGTAGTATACGTTTGGAATGGTTATTTTAGACAAGAACTAAAAAATATTTTTAGGTACATGAACTAAAAATATTTTTTATGTAGTTTCCAGAAGTAGGTACCTAAATATTTAAAAAAATTGCGTAGCTTATCGTACCTTAGTTCCCAACCTTGATTGATTATACCATCAATACGACCACCAGCTTTCTCGTTTCTCTTTTTACATAAAACAACTTAAGGATTCAATTGCTCTCTCGCCTAGGCAATTTATGTAAATGCTACTAGCACTAAATCACAGAAAATATATAGTAGTAATAGGTTTTTTCCCATAAATATTACTGAACGCCACAAACATTGCCTCATAAATCTTTCAACCTTTTTTCTTCGCCGTAGACAATATCTAACCTCTGCTTAGCGAGGAACCTTTCTCGCGGGCCACAAAGGACCACCCCCGAATACAGGGACAAATACCCATTTAAAGTGTTTCTAAGAACCAAAAGGAGTTCTTACTTATAAGTTAGTTTAATTAAACTTCGTTTGAAGGGCCTTTATCGTTCAATACAGGTCGAGAGGTATAACTTCGGGGTATAACGGACCGGATTAATGCTCCTCAGTCGCTCTGGAGTCGAACCGATCGGTTATTGACGTTTGGTTTGGTTTTACAAACCTAATTGTTGTTTTCTTACAAGTCTCTAATTCTTTGGAAATAAGTCTGCCTGCAGATATCTCGGGATCACCGAGATTATTAAGACACAAAATTGATTTTATTCAAGCAGAAAGCGGTTTTGATAAGTAGCAAAGTCACGTATCTTTCTGAACGCGACGTAACCGTCGTGAACTTTGATTATTTTCAAAATGTTTTTTTTAATTTGACAAGGCGCGTAACGTACTTAGTGGTAAGTGAACCTGTCACTGTGGTTTGAACCCCGATAGCGGGAAATAATTGAGTATTGAGCACGAGTAGGTATTTTTTTCTCAATCCTTTACCTTTTATATGTATTTCTAAGTATTTACTACTCTATACATATACATATAATATATTTATCATTGTCTAGTCCCCGTACCTAGTACCTATAGTCAAAGTTAAAAGTGGATTAACGGTCGATTTAACATTGCTTATTTGGCTGTAAAACGACAAGGCACAAAAGTGTGCATCTACTTTTTATAATTATTTATAGAGAAAAAATAATATTATAAGTGTTCACTACGCCCGCTTTGCGACATAGAATTTCGTAATTTTGTGTTTTTAAGTCTTAATTTTTAATTTATTTATTTATTTTCCTAGTAAATAATGAAAAACAGAATTGTATTCTTCTTAGACAATCCCAAAGCATGGTATTTTCAGAATATCTTTTAAAAAAAGCATTACAATAACTAGCATTTCTATTTGTTTCGTTTTTAAACCAATTGCGTCACAAGTAAATGATGAAAATGAATATAAATGAAGCGATCGGTTTAAAAACGAAACGAATAGAAACGCTAGTCAGCGTAATGCATCTAGGCTAAGCCTCAGACGGCCCTGCCAAGATGCACTACGTGACTCTTCGTATCACGGCATCTACCAGTGACGCGATTGGTTTAAAAACGAAACGAATAGAAACGCTAGTTAACGTAGTGCATCTTGGCAGGGCCCTTTGTTGTCAATTTGTATGCGCGGCGCGGCGAAGGTTTGAACGCTCAGTGAGATTTGAAACGTATTTCAGCGCCTGCGAGGTTTCCGATGAAGAGCAAGACGGTGCAGGTGACAGCGGGCGAGGCGGCGCACCTGCAGTGCGCGGCCTCCGGCGACGCGCCGCTCGAGCTCGGCTGGCGCAGCCCGCACCACCACACCATCGCGCCGCACCTCGACCAGAGGTACCACAACACCATACACAATTGTCCCAAAAAGAGAATATAAATATCGTGTAGCGTCAATCCAACCCTGCTGAGAAGGGATTTAGGGTTAAGGCAGTTGAGTAAGAGTATTCTTTCGCTCAAGAAAAGAACAAAGAATATACAAATATTAATAGTTCCAACAAAATATATTTATCTCATGTCAATAATAGGGACAAATGCTGCTGCCTGCGGCGGGCGGAGACGGTTGGTGCAGCAAAGGCGACGAGACTCGCATGCACTGGTCGGTTTAGTATTAGTGGCTGGTCGGTGCGGGTTAAGTTTCTTGTGCTCTGCCGGCTATTCGCTACTCTTACCGGACCGGATGGGGCGGGAGTGCTTTTCCCCGCTAGCCTAATCTAACATCTCTCCGTCGCGGTCAGTGCGTACGGGTCCTTGCAGCAGAATTGCTGGCAGGAGGTGTCACCAGAACAGAACAGAACAGTGCCAATAAAAGAGACGCATAAATTATTAGTTGATCGCTGGCTCTACTCGCTTTTCGCTAATCATCCGCGGTGGGACAAGTGCCTTAATGAAAACTTATAGGATCTAGGTAGAGATCACAGTTGCGTAGCTTAGCTAAGCTAGGTAGGTAACCAAAGAGCATGGCGCAAAAAACTAAGGCCCTACTAAACTATTTAGATTTAACCAAGTTAAAAGTATAATTTTGTTTAGTAAAGTATCATTTAGCTAGTTTAATTTTGAGATTTGCTGGTCAGGGTTCGAGGGTCCCCTGAGCTTGGGGCCCCCGGTGCACGGCACCGCCTAGCCTTCCGGTAGCTACGCCACTGTGAGCTCATCGTTTGTAGCCGTCGTGCCTGGAAAACAGGATGTCCGTCAACATTTGGCACTGAACCAATTTAAAACAACAATGAAATTATATTACCTAGAATTTTCCATTTCACGCCAGTGTACGGAAATTGGTAGCACTCTCCCTTGCCGGCAAACGGTTTAAGTTTTAACTCGTTTATAAACGAAATTGTTTCCACAAAGTTTTGATTGGACGTTATTTGCCTGCAGATACACAATTCGCGAGCAAATTTTGGACGATGGGCTCGTATCAGAGCTGAGCATATTGCAGACTTACCGACAAGACACCGGGGCTCTAACCTGCAGAGCATCCAACGCTTATGGTCAGGACGAGATGCTCATTAATCTTGTCATACAAGAGGTAATGTTTTCATAAGTATCTTTATAACTTATCTACTTAAACTAAGTTTTTTGTTTAAAAAGAAATTGACTTTATGCAAGTTCTTTTACAGGTGCCGGAAATGCCAAAAAACATAAGGATAATAGACCAGCAATCACGATCAATTCAAATATCGTGGACACAACCCTACGCTGGGAACAGCCCTATTATAAACTATATAGTGCAGTACAAAGAGGCCGCAGGTTTGTGTGCATAAAAATATGTTTAAATAATTATTGGTGAAAATAACTGTTTTGAAAATTTTACAGGACCATTAAAGAACGTAGGTTGCTAGAGCTGAAGTACAATACTTACTTATAATAATTGACGTTAAATGGCCACTTCAATCAATATACACTTGAATATTTATATTCTAATGTTACAGAACCATGGCCAACAACGCCTCAAAAGGTAATCGTCCCGGGAAGCGTGACATCAGCCAACGTGCAGAACCTTCAGCCTGCGACGTCGTACCACCTCCGCATCATCGCCGAGAACCGGCTCGGCCAGAGCGAGCCCAGCCAGCTTGTACAAGTCACCACCACCGAGGAAGGTTCGTTAAAACTTCAAATTAACAACTTCAAAACTCGACGTGGGCTTACTTAATACCGTTTAAATTTTAACGACCATTACGCAATTTATCAAATTAAACTTCTTTTGAAAGTGGTTTTTGTCAGAATAAAGTTGTTTGAGTTCATACTTTGTCACGTGGATTCTTTATTTTATTTTTTTCGCTTTGTTTTTAGTTGGTTAATTCTATGAGTTTTTTTTTTCACCAAGTAGGTTTTTTTTTTTGCTTAATGTAATAAATAACATTTAAATATTTCTGCATAGTTTTTATTAGGTACGTACGTACGTACGTACATGGTACGTAATAGGAAGGTACGAGTATGTGTCGGTGAGACTCAAGATAATGTATGTCTGCAGTACCGAGTGGGCCACCGTTAGATGTGAGAGTAGAAGCCAAGAGTTCCACGGAACTAACCGTGAGCTGGGAGCCGCCGCAGCGGGACCTCTGGAACGGAAACATCCTCGGCTACTACGTGGGATTTCAAGAGGTAAAGTTTTACACTAATTATTTTATTTTATTACATATCTATTTGGGGTGGAAATATCAATATACTTGGCTCCGATAGGGGAGGACTTAACGAGTAAGACAGAAAACCTATCTTGTATGCCTTAAAACGCTTTTATACAACTTTCGGACCGTTGACAATTCAAGGCTTGCACATTCGGGCTTATTCCGGCCTAGAAGTAATAATAATTCAACACAGCATTTCTGTATCAGTAACTTAATTGTTTTATACCCCACCTCAGTTGAACAGCAACAGCACGGTGCTGAGCGCGAGCGGGCCGGGCGGCGCGTCGTACACGGTGCGCACGGTGGAGGGGGCCGGCTCGGCGCGCGCGCGCACCACGCTGTCGGGGCTGCAGAAGCACGCCGCCTACGCGGTGGTCGTGCAGGCGTACAACAGCCGCGGCGCCGGGCCCGCTTCCCCACCTACTACTGCTAGCACCATGGAGGATGGTAAGAGATATTGCTGAAATAGTTAATAAAACTTTAGATACAGTGGGTAACATGCATCACTAATGCTTTACAAAGCAGCAGCAGCGATTTAAAAGCCTGTAAAAATAATGCTAAATATAAAACAGCAACTTTCAACAAATAAATTGCCCCATCTTGATTCGGTTTAAAGTTTAATTGCAAAGCTGTTTATGGATTTGTATGGATTATTGGGGCTTTACCTACCTACAAACAAAAAGCAAATTTAACATCATATCAGCTAAAAGACTGTCATTGCTGGACATAGTAAATCCCTTGTCAGTCCCTTCAGAAGTCTAACAATCCCCAGTCGCATGACACGGTCACAGTTGCGGCCACCTATCGGATTCCCACAATATTTACGTCGAAGCAGCGTTTTAGCTTTTTTATCTAATCACGACTTTCAATGAATCTGTTTTGGGCATCAGCAATCAGAATACAAGTGCGTATTTTAAAGATGCATATCTATTTGCCTTGACAGTCCCGAGCCTTCCTCCGGGCCTCCTCCAATGCTCGGCGCTAAGCTCTCAGTCTGTCCGAGTCTCGTGGGAACCACCGCCTGCGCGCGGTCGCAACGGCGTGCTGCAAGGGTACAGGGTCACGTATGCTCCAGTTACCGACTGGTATGGTAAGTACCGTAAAAAATATGTATTTGGCTCAATAGTCCTCAATGGACAACAATTTTATCTGAGATAGGTATATGTTGGTCCTGTAAAGGCTTACTACGGTTTTCAGGGGTTTCTAATTGTTTTTGTACCTTGGGCCTGGTATGATGAATAGATCCATAGACAGTATTATCGTCTTGTGACATGATGAGTGAGTAAACGAACCATCAAAGATTTTATACTTACACGCCCTTTTATTACCGTATTTGGCTCTTATAAAACATCCCTTCTGCCATCGGTTTGCATGATTGCAAACGTTAATACGGTTTGGACACAGCAGAACTTGACCTATGAGGCCGCTGAAATATTTATTGGAGTAACGAAATAATCATACAGTTTAGTGAATAAACGAAACTGACATATATGAAGTAACCATCCTCTGTTAAAACAGGAAGCGAAGATGCTGTCACGAAGCAGATATCAGGCATGCACACCACCCTATCGGGGCTGCGTCGGTACACGAATTACTCTGTGACTGTGTGCGCCTTCACAGCTGCTGGTGACGGCGTGAGGGCAGCACCTGTTTACTGCCACACGGAGGAAGACGGTAACATTACATGAGGAGTTAACGGGAGTGTGTCATTGGTCTTACGAACCATTATGATTTAAAGTTGTATACGCATATTCACCTCCATTTATTACTTATCATTTGCAGTGCCATCTGCTCCTGCGGACATCAAGGCCGTAGTGTCTTCGCGTAACAAGATTCTGGTATCATGGCTTCCACCTGCTTCTCCCAACGGCGTTTTGGTCGGATACACTCTCTACATGAGCGTCATAGAAGATGGGCGAGAGGTGGGACTTTGACTAGAAATTAGTCGTATCAAAGCTTTAATTAACTTTTTCATTTAAATTTGCTTTCACAGGAGGGCACTCACAAACGCATGCTGTCTCCAAGTACTCTCTCGCACGAGACCTCGCGCTCGCCGCCTCGGGCCACGCACCAGTTCTGGGTCTCGGCTTCGACCAGACTCGGGGAGGGAGAAGCTACTAGAGTAGCCACTGTGCTGCCTACAGATTCAGGTAAGCTATTATAATAATATTAATCTTGAGGACCTGATGGTTATGCAGCAATTAAAAAAATATTGGATCGTTTAGTTGTACCTGCATGGTATAAAATTTTAGTCTCCTAACTAAAGAAAAAATTAAGATCCTTTTCAATTATTCAGTTCCAGCAAGGATAACTTCATTCAGCCGCAGCATAGTAACACCTTGGAAGGAGAACATATCGTTGTCCTGCAACAAAGTTGGCTCCCCCACTCCTTCGACCACCTGGAGCATGAACGGAGTAATACTGGAATCCACTTTGAGGAAAAATGTTACAGCTGACGGCACGCTCATAATCAGGTGAGTTCATTGGTTTTAAATGTATTTTTACGAAGTTGTATATCAACAGACACGACACGGTTACCGCCTTGTTAGTTGACAATAGCAAAAGTAGTAGGATGGTAAGTTACATATTCTATCTGTTTTAAGCCCGATGTTGGAAAGTAAACACAATAACCTATGTAAACGTTGTACAGTGGAAAATAATCACGTAAAATGTATACGACTGTGACGTTCAAATGTTTAAATTAAGAGCCTCGTCTGCTCCGATATATTTGATGCCGACTATCACCTCGAGAAACCTAGCATGATTTAGAAAATAATACCCAAGATTTCTCAGCTCTCATTACTCGTTTGCTAAGTCGTTGTTACCGTTACAGCATGAGCCAATACGCGGACAGCGGCAACTACACGTGTTCCGTGGAGAACGCGCACGGGCGCGACGAGGTGACGTACGGCGTGGAGGTGAAGGTGCCGCCGCAGCCGCCCGTGCTCGCCGTCGTCGACTCCTACGCTGACTCGCTGCAGCTGCAGTGGACCGACCAGGGCGACGGCGGGAGCCCCATCCTGGGTAACGTTCGACACTTGTTCTGGGACCTGGGGGATTACCATGACACGGCAATTCAGTAAAGGATGAGTGTAAGGGACAGATCTATGGCCGTGTAGTTCTCTCACCGTAAACTGAGTTGCCTAACCATGTCATGGTAACGGGTGCGTAACGATCGATATAAAAATATTTTCTATAATATCAGTCGATATAACGCTCATTTGATATAATAATTAAATCATATAACAACATTTAATATATTTAAATATGATATAATTATCATTTTATATAACGATCATTTGTTCTAAAAATATTTTATATAACATGCATTAAGTATAATGCATATTTACTATAATCAACTTATGATATAAAGCTAATTTCATATAAAGTACAGTTGGTATAAAAAAATATAGTAACCCCTATTGTCGAAGTTGTTAACCAAAAAAACACCCTGTATAGGTTAGGTTAGGTTAGAATTGTGTCAAGGCGCGAAGCGCCATAACTACGCGGAATAGGAGCTCCGCAAAGCGGAGCTCCGTCGACTTTGCCTCACTGTCAGCGTTGTACCAAAAAAACATGCGACAAAAAAAGTTATTCCAAAGAAATATACTTAAACTAGCTTTTGCCCGCGACTTCGTCCGCGTGGCGTGTTATAAAAGAGAGATCTTTGTGTGTGTGGGAGAAAGGTTAAAAAATGCTTAATTTTATTATTTTTAAATGAGGTTATAGTATAAAAAGCTCAGTTGAATAATGAATTGTTATTAATTTTTAGATTATTAGTTTATGATAATTTGGTTTGATATAAATTTAGGAAAATACGATCAGTGGAGGCTAACCCTAAAGTACCTATAGGGTTTCGTCTGGAATTCAGAGGTGAGAATGTGGATGTCAGTCGGTATGAAAGTAAAAGTTTGACCACATGAAAACTAAAAACCGGCCAAGTGCGAGTCGGACTCGCGCGCGAAGAGTTCCGTACAAAATTAACAAATAAAAACTCGTTTGTTGTATGGGGACCCCCCTATTTTTTATTTTATTCTTATTTTCAGTATTGGTTGATATAGCGACAATAGATATACATATTCTGTGAAAATTTCAACTGACAGACAGACAACGAAGTCTCAGTAATAGGGTCCCGTTTTCACCCTTTGGATACGGAACCCTAAAAAGAGTAGCATGGAAGAGTGGTTCGGTTGGTGGGTGGCTGGTGCAACCGGGATATGGGAAATGTATTTAGGAAACATATTATTTATAAAATTTCCTTATAAACAACGTTTCTGGTCTTTCTGGAGGGTGGTGCGAGAATGACCAGACTGGATGGCGAACTTACGCGGGAGCACGCCACATATAACTGACCATGGGAGAAACAGGGCTGTCTTAAATCAACTCCTGCTAGCGCGAGTGTTTGACCCTGCGACTTATTAATGATCATGGCGAAACATACCTTCAATGGAAATTGTAGTCTCCGAAATTCGAACATACAACATTTTTTTCTCGCTAACTTAATTTTTCAAAATACATCCATAACTAAACTTTATATTTACTAAGGTATGCATGCATGCTAGATTGAAAACATCTATCTTACGTGATTTAGATTTTTACATACAAAAGTTTTTTCCCAATAACTCCCGTTCCCGTAGGAATTTTGCAATATCGCTTTGTAAGTAAGCTTTACGTTCATTAGGGTACCTGCATGCCAAATTTCAATCATCTATCTTACGCGGTTTAGATTTTTCATACAAAAGGATTTTCCCGCTAATTCCCGTTTCCGTGGGAATTTTGCAATATCGCGTTGCAAGTAAGCTTTACGTTCATTAGGGTATCTGCATGCCAAATTTCAATCATCTATCTTACGCGGTTTAGATTTTTACATACAAAAGTTTTTTCCCAATAACTCCCGTTTCCGTAGGAATTTTGCAATATCGCGTTGCAAGTAAGCTTAACGTTTATTAGGGTACCTTCATGCCAAATTTAAATCTTACGCGGTTTAGATTTTTACATACAAATGTTTTTTCCCAATAACTCCCGTTTCCGTGGGAATTTTGCAATATCGCGTTGCAAGTAAGCTTTACGTTCATTAGGGTACCTGCATGCCAAATTTCAATCATCTATCTTACGCGGTTTAGATTTTTCATACAAAAGGATTTTCCCGCTAATTCCCGTTTCCGTAGGAATTTTGCAATATCGCGTTGCAAGTAAGGTTTACGTTCATTAGGGTACCTTCATGCCAAATTTCAATCATCTATCTTACGCGGTTTAGATTTTTACATACAAAAGTTTTTTCCCAATAACTCCCGTTCCCGTAGGACTTTTGCAATATTGCGTTGCAAGTAAGCTTTACGTTTATTAGGGTACCTTCATGCCAAATTTCAATTATCTATCTTACGCGGTTTAGATTTTTACATACAAAAGTTTTTTCCCAATAACTCCCGTTCCTGTGGGAATTTTGCACTATCGCGTTGCAAGTAAGCTTTACGTTCATTAGGGTACCTGCATGCCAAATTTCAATCATCTATCTTACGCGGTTTAGATTTTTACATACAAAAGTTTTTTCCCAATAACTCCCGTTCCCATGGGAATTTTGCAATATCGCGTTGCAAGTAAGCTTTAGATTCATTAGGGTACCTGCATGCCAAATTTCAATCATCTATCTTACGTGGTTTAGATTTTTCATACAAAAGGATTTTCCCGCTAATTCCCGTTCCCGTAGGAATTTCGGGAATTCCTTTCTTAGCGGATGCCTACATCATAGTGGCTATCAGCATGCCAAATTTCAGCCCGATCGGTCCAGTAGTTTGGGCTGTGCGTTGATAGATCAGTCAGTCAATCAGTCAGTCACCTTTGCGTTTTATATATATAGATATACCACTTGATAGTTATACAATATGATTTTTATACAAAATGATGATTATACCAAATGATGTTTATAATAAATAAACGATATACCAAATGATAATTATAGTAAATAAAAATAGATATTTTGATAATATACCAATCGTTTATTATATAAAATGAGTCATTATATCCTTTAAAATTATATCAAATGTTATTATATTAAATGAAATTATATTAATTATTTTTATACCGATCATTACACACCCCATGGTAACCCCCGTAACCCCCTATTAAATATTGATTCAAATATTTATTGAGTGGTAAATTAGCCATGTTGTGATGTTGTTGTTTATTTAATGATAGTAGTATGCAATCAATTAGCTCTTGACCATCGTTGCTGAAAAGAACCGCCCAACAAAACTAGCAGTTTTTTTCTTTTTTTTGTTGTAGAGTGCATTAGTTGGTCTAGTTGATTGTAAAATAACAATTTATACATTTCCCACTAGACAAAGATAAACAAACTAACACATACATAGGTACATTGAATACATTTAAGACCCAGGAACAAACCCGTAGGCAGCGTAGTTCACTACTAAAACCGCGTCAAATGACTAACATGACGAGGCCTCTGGCGTATTTGCCTTCTAAAGCTGGGGCCTCACTATAGGGCTCCATCGGCTCGGACTGCTTGGCAAATCTTCAGGACTTGTTACGCTAAATGTGGACAGAGTAGATCATGCGGCAGGGATGGGTCACATCGTGACAATACATATTAACATGACAATATCGTCCACATATCCGGTACTGACACGGTCACATTTCCAATGCGATAAAATGTCACAAATATGGACCCACTCCTTGTCGTTCCAGGCTACGTGATCAACTACAAGCGCGAGCACGGGGACTGGGAGGAGCTGCAGGTGGAGGCGGGCGCGACGGAGCACGTGCTGCCCAACCTGTGGTGCGGCACGCGCTACCAGCTCTACATCACCGCCTTCAACCGCATCGGCACCGGCCTACCTTGCGACATCGTTCACGCTTTCACTAAGGGCACAGGTATCTTTACTTTTGGAGTCGCCATCTGCTTAAGGTTACCAAAATAGTCCCAACTTGGTGGAATCCTAAAGTCGTTGCATTCCAAATTAGAAATTCAATAATATCAGATATCTAAAACTGAACGAAGAAGTAAAACACAGCTTAATGGGTGTAGTGTTTGTCTATTACAAGAGTCCGATGTAGTCTCTGGTTTTTTTCAGTGCCTGTCAAACCGAAGCACTCTCAAATGATAACCTTGAACACGACCACAGTGACGGTATGGCTCGACTCGTGGGGTGATGGTGGCTGTGGCATATTGTACTTCGTCATAGAGTATCGAGAAATAAGCCAATCTCAGGTATGTTTAGTACATAAATATTTGATTGTCAAATTAAGAAATAATAAATAAAATCAACAAAGGTTAGCCTTGAGTCCCAAGTTGGGCGCCAGCTATTAAATCGCTAATTATTTGACTGAAAAATGTATATTCTGATATAACTCAATGTGCATATACATTAGAGATAATAAAGTTCACTGTTATTTGACATATATGTATAATTTAATCTTTGTTCCATAAGAGTTGTCCTTAAATATTAATTACTTTTCAGTGGCGTTTAGTGTCAAACAGCGTGCAAGCGACGGAGCGAGTATTCAGTGTGCCGGGCCTAACACCGGCCACTCAGTACCAGCTACGAATAACCGCACACAACAACGCTGGACACGCCGTCGCGCTGTATAACTTTACCACGCACTCGCTGAGTGGCAGTAAGTTTACTGGTATAACTATAACTCCCAGATTATAATGTACCTATATTTTGCTTTTGCTAAGTTGTTACTAAATTTTCAAATTAGATACAGTTCTAATAGATTTCAATTAAGCTCAAGGTCCCACGTTGGGCGCCAGTTTTTATTAAAACCGTTTCATATAAGTTACTTGCATTTTAGAGCATTTGCCGGAATTTTGAGATGATTTATTTTTTATTTTTACATGATTCGTACAAATTTTCGCTATTAAATGGTAAACATACACTATCAATATGCATAACCCAGTGATTTAATATGATTACTTGGTCAGTGTTAGACGGAGAGTTGTCACCGCCGATCCCAGCGGCTGGCGCGCGGTCTCTCGGCGGGGCGCGGGTGATCCTGCCCGCAGCGCTATCATTGCTAGTACTTGGAGCCCTAGTGGCCATCGTGCTGTTAGTAAGGAGAAATAGTGAGTATTATCTATGCTATAAATGTACCTATCTACTAATTTGCGTTAATTTTATGACTACCAATTGATATACATTGTAACATAACGTCTAGCTATGCTAAAAAAAGTAGGTAAAGTATTAAGAAATTCAATACTTAAATGAACACGATTTCTAGTTCACTTAAGTTTACACTAAGTGTATGAAAAAGCAACAATTTCAACAAGTCGTGGATGAGAAAGTATACAAAAACTTCTCGTCTGAAACTACCTAAGCCCCGTCACACGCGTTCTTTGCCATCGCCGATTATAATAAAACAAAAATAATAGGAAACGTTGTGTTTGTAGAAGCAGGCGGCACAGAGACGGCGGCGACGGAGAGCGCGGCGGGCGAGTCGCCGTCGGTGGCGCAGCTGCAGAACAAGGTCAACCGCGACCAGCAGTACCTGGCGGCGCGCGCGCAGCACCCCGCGCCGCCGCACCACTACAAGCACGCCTCCAACGGTACTTACACTACACCTGCCTCCACTAAATATGTAAACCAAACTACCTGGCCAATTGAGCTTACACTCAAACAAAACTTTTAGTTCTTTTTAATCCTACAACGACCGTAATTACCGGGACAATGTAACATCGAACAGTATAATGCAATGATAATGACTAATACGGTTCGAAGGACCAACATTAGCTTTTGTTTATTTTTAAATGTATAACTGAATAATTTAGTTTTTTCGACTGATGTTACAATGCTGACGTTTCTATAGAATACATCGAAGACATCTGTCCGTACGCGACGTTCCAGCTAACGAAACCGACGTACAGCGAGAGCAGCTACAGCGGAAACGTGTACAGCGGCCCTTACCACTCGGTGCGCGGGTCGTTCGTGTACCACGACCTTAAGCAGAACGACAAGTATAAGGTGAGCAACACTTACAATACCTGCTTTACTTTACAATGTATTTTTAATTAATCTGTTATTGGTTAGGAGATGTCTTATCGATGCCCGCGTACGTTCATGACAACCGGTGACAATTTAAACGGTGAAAATACTTATTTTTTCTAAACTTCTCAAGTAGTCTCTACCGTTATGAATGCATGCTAAAGAATCTGTTTGCTGTATTCGGAAATCTAAAATACTATTTATATAAATTCGGGCACCGTTACTGAACTTAGACTTAGCTATTTCACTTTCTTAAGTGTTACATACCTACAACTTGAAGAAATATTTCTAATATAAACGTAATATTTTGTCACAGGGCAAGGAACCAGAATACACAAAAGTGAGAAGAAAAGGGAACCGCCTGCGAGACCCGCACTCTGAGAGTCAAGGTACGGCCTCCCAAATACAATAACAGACTGTAAACGAACTAAACGAAGCTTATCTATAAGTAGTTAGACTATTGCCAATTTTGTTTCAAGTAGAACGCACCTTCTATTGGAGTTTAATTTGTCCCGTTATAATTTAAGTATTGAGATTTAAATTTGACAAAATGATCGCCTTTTATGCAACCTGATGGGAGCGTAACTGGTGTTGTATTAAAAAAGGTAAGCATGCACAAAGTATGTATCATACCATACCATTTAGCTTTCTTTTATTACATACCTATCGTAGTTAATAGTGACGTGTTGTAGTTTTTAATACCGCTTTGTTGTGTAGTTAAAATATTCCCCCATTATGTAGGTATCTTATATTATTTCTGTATATTCGCATTTAAAAAAATACAGCTTTTTTAACTTTTAGGGACAGTTAAGCCGTGAACGATTACTAAAAAAATATTGAATTTAAGAACAGAAACTCTTCAGTTATACTCGATAACTCATAAATGCGTGGTCAAATATCTTGAAAACCTTTCGACTTAGACAATTTGTGGTGTTAATAAACGGTGGTCAAAATCATATTTAAGGTAATAAAAGGACTACCAACATATAATCTGTGATCTGTAATAGGAACTTTAAAGAATACAAATCCGACATGTTGCATTTCTTCTAAAAACCTAATTGAAATAAGGCATGTTTTTGGTAAAAAAGCGCATTCGTAGTTTTCACAGATAATCATCGCACCACACCCATTCATTCATATTTATTCTAACACATTTGAATATCTGCCCAATACAAAAAATAATCTTGGCCAAATATTTTATTTATTCATTACTCAATTTTGAATCTTTGGTGGCCAGTCATAAGCGTTTCAGATTATTGTGTTGCTCGTCATTTTACCTTCTGTTTCATTCATTTATTTTACGGGAAAGATATGAGTATTCATGTTAAGTAAAATCAAATATATTCAGTCAGTCGTTTTGCTTGCCCATCCAAAATAATGGGCCTTTTGGATTTACAACTGATCAGCATATGCACCTATATAGATAGGTAATAGGGGAGACAAATAATATAAACGGCTTTGAAAATACCTTATCGTAATCGTTTACATTTTGCTTGATGCAGTTTTTACTTCAAAACAACTATCAACTTTCTCTACTAATTCATCTTGCCGCATGAAAAGTAGGACTAAACGTTTGTGATTTACAGAATATCTGCCGTTAAGTCATTGAAATCAGACCTCTCGTAACATAACTTCACTTATTTCTCTGATTTTTGTGGATAGTCATATCTTCCCCGGTCACCGCCGCTTCACGCTCGCGCAACTGACACGTTTCTCTCATTGCAGAGTCGGACAACCTGGGGTCGACGGACTCGGAGGTGAAGAAGATATTAACGCTGCACCTGCCCATTACAGAGTACGAGGACGACGCCAGCGACGACGCCAGCGCGCCGCACTCCGACTGCGAGCCCGCGCGGCTGCGGCCCGCGCACCCCACCGCATGTAAACTTGCGCATTCAGAGACAACAATTTGATTTGTTTTATAGGGCACTGAATGTGTTGATGATGAAGTTCTCTAACAATTAAAAAGTTGTTCAATCTTGAACGCCTCAGTCGACGCAAAGTTTCTGACAATGAAGAAACATTTTTTTTGCAGACTTTTCGATATCGATACCAAACTAACGAGATTTTTGTAGAAGTATCTTCCGGCCCTTGATACATATTACATGCAAGTGATTAAAAAAAATGTATGCCCAAACTGCGCAAAGTTCTATAATTCAATATGGTGGCTCGCCCTTACCCCATCGATGTCGATAGCTTGGTTTCTTATTAGAACGCACGGGGCGTTTACAACATAAACATAGGTACATCAAAATTTTACTATGCTCCACCTTTTGTAAAGCCTTTTCATGTCTGAGTAAAAATCACTCATCTACAGCGTCTTGTGCTACATATTTCCTGTTGCTTTTTCCATGCATTCTCAATTCATCATACTATCCAGATACCAGCGTGGAGCGCGAAGAGTCGTCATCGTCGTCCGAGAACAGCGTGGGCGGCGTGGTGCGGAAGGCGTTCCCGTCGCGCAAGGGCAAGGCCGGCGCGCTCGGCAAGAGGCACGTGCGCAGCTCCAGCGGGTACAGCAGCCACAACGACGAGACCACTTTCAGGTGACACACACTCTTGAACTGTAAAAACACTACCATCTATCTATATTGCAAACTCTGTGCCTACTGTAACCTATCGTCCCACAATATACAACACGGTTTTCCACGAATCAATTTGTATTTCATCTGCAACATTATACAGGGTGGGCCATACATTTTTGCAAATAGCAACACTGAATTTTTCGGAAACTGTCAGTGAGCGGCGGGAAATTGGCAGGAAACTATAGGTCACTTCGTGCAATTTTATTTATAATGGAGCGTTGGGAAATGAACGGGCTTTATGTGTTAAATAGTTTTATAAAAACAATGATTCGTACGTTTCTGTACGGCGTCTATTTAGAATTAAATACGGATTACACCGAGTGAGTGTCCAAGTGTTAGGTTGATTAAATCTTGGGTCAAAAAGTTGGAGCAAACTGGTTCGACACCGAATATCAAAAAAAAGGCGGGTACGTTCAACAGGAAATGATGACAACAAACGTCAGGTTCAAGTTTCTGTAGAGAACGATCCAGAATCATCTACGCGTAAACGTTCAGCAGCTCTAGCAATACTAAGAACTAGTCTACGGCGAATTATAACTGCACCCATACAAGCTTCAAATTGTGCAGGAGATGAAACCAAACGATTACATTCATCGTAAGTTATTGGCTGACACTATACTGGAGCGATTCTCTAGCCTCGAGAATGTATTTTCATATCAATGGGCACGTTAATAAACACAATTGTCGATTTTGGAGCAGAGAAAACCCTCGCTTTAAACACCACAAGCCACTTCATTCACCTAAAACCACAGTTTGGGCTGCCATATCAGCAAAGGGCATAATTGGTCGGTATTTATTTGAAAATAATCGAGGAAATAACGTAACGGTGGATTCAGTAGAATGCGTGAAGATGTTCCAAGAATTTTTGGCACCAATGTCGCATGAATTTGAATGTTACAACAGCAGAACATGGATGCAACAAGGGGAGGAGCAACATGCCATACGTCAAACATGAGTTTTCCGGTAGTAAAAGAAATGTTTCCGAAAAAGTTGATTTTTGTCAGAGGTGACATCCCATGGCCGCCAAGGAGCCTGGACCAAACCTTTTGCGTTTTTTTTTGTGTGGCGTTATTTAAGGAGTCCAGTTTACCTTAATAAACCGATGACAACACCCCAGTTAAAACAAAACATACAGAATGAGATAGCCGCGATTCCTCGCAGCATGTGTCAGCGAGTTTTCCAAAGTGTGCGTAGTCGATTGCAGGAGTGCCAAAGGCGAGACGGAGGCCATCTGCATGACAAATTTAAAAAAAATGCAATTATCTGTTACTAGGTTAAATAAATAAAATATAGAATAGTAGATTGTTCAACAAGGGACTAAAACAAGCCATAATGACACGAGATGTTTAGCCACGCGAGCGAGCTTGCGAGCGAGAGTGGCTATAGTTCGAGTGTCATTATGGTTGTTTAGTCTCGTGTTAAACACTCTACTTTTCACTTCGAATGCGAGAAAAAAAAAACTCTTTTTGTAATAATTTTGCACCGTTGGCATTTTGAGGTTATTTCCACGGCCTAAAAATGGTCCATACACAATCTCTGAAAATGGCGATAATCCTCCATTCATTAACAACGTGATGTTTAAATGCTTGCATATTTAGCCAACAGATACAAACATGAAAATTATTTGGACCATGCCTAATAAAATAGAAGGTGTCCTGCCGTTTGACCAAAAGTCATTTGGCAAAATTACACTTGACAAACAACGTTTTGCAAAAAAATGTTTCGCCAATTGATCATTTTACTAGTTGTCATTTTAAAAATGGCTCACTTATTCAAATGATCAACAGTTAAATTTACATTTTATAAGTAATTATTTGACAAAATGAACATTTAGCAACGGAGTTATCAGACAAAATTTTAAATGCAACGAGCAAGACGAATCCGGGCAGAACTGACTCGGATAGGTTAGGTTAGAAGGCCAAGGCGGGAGCTTTGCTCCCGCCTTGGCCTTCGAGGTTATTTTTTTCTGCCCAGAAATAGGTAAACTACAGGAAATAATATTTGGTGAAATGGAAAACTGTCAATTGACATTTTATTATTTAACACATTTACCAAGTGTAGTGTTTGCTATTTGATCATTTGCTAATTGAGTTTTTGCAAAATGATACTTTTGTCAAATGTCACGTTTGCCAAATGATTATTTGGTGAAACGTTGTTTGTCAAATGATCATTTGTCAATATTTTTTTGGTCAAACATTAGTGAACCAAAATAGAACTATCCCTAATATATTTAAATATATTTATATTAGTAATCATTAATCGTGTTTCACGAAATTAAATCTTTTTTTTAATAATTTTGCACAGTTGGCATTTTGAGGTTATTTCCACGGCCTAAAAATGGTCCATACACAATCTCTGAAAATGGCGATAATCCTCCATTCATTAACACCGTGATGTTTAAATGCTTGCATATTTAGCCAACAGATACAAACTTGAAAACTATTTGGACCATGCCTAATAAAATAGATTTTATCCCTTATATATTTAAATAGATTCATATTTGTAATCATTAATCGTGAAATTAAATCGATTAATTTATATTTTTTGCAAGAAAAATGATCCATATACAATCACTGAAAAAGGCGATGATTGGCAGTTTAAGGGTTTCCAAAGTAAATTAAAAAGAAAAAGTACTTTAGTCCCTAGGGAGTAAAGTGTAGTTTTATTCCCTAGAGATTAAATACATCACTTTAGTCCGGCTATACAAGCCAATTGTGAGTCATTTTAGAGCCTGAGAAGTGAAAAAACATGTATAGTTTAATTTTTATCGAGATTTAAAAAGTACAAAAAAAAATGGCCCACCCTGTATTTGAAAGCTCACTGTTGTTGCTCACTAAATGCCTATCTAAGCTTCTTCCAATTTGCCCTATTAGGTATGAGTTAGTGTGGTGAATAATATTGAGTTATTTGCGGCTCTTCTTCTCAACAGAAGATCTCTTGGGAAGCCCAGGTGACTCAAGACATCTGATAGTCACTACAGAAGTATAGGGCGTACATACAGGATAACGATTTTCTTTTTCATTTTCGAAGACATTTAAAGTCTATGAAACTCTTTAGCTACTTACTTGTGCCACATTATGGAAACTTTTGTTAATCATAAAATATCAAAAACCAAATATGAGACAACCCAGTCTAATTTGACGGCTACTCGTTACGTATTAAAGTGATGGGCCCAACCATATGATCTACCCTCACCGAAAACATTTTTGTTCCTGTAAAAAAGAAAATATGGGCTAATACTATCAACGCTTGATATGATTCAAATACTTAGCACTTGTAAAAAAAGAGTTGAAAAACATCTAAGTCTCGTTTAAGATATCATAATCAAGTCATACCTAAGAACTGTACCTATATAGATAGATAAACCTACTTCCCGCCTAATACATTGCAACCCATCCGCCATAGAACTAAATCGTGAACCGTTCCAGCATATCCAACTACCCGTCGTTCAACGAACACATCCACCCGCCGTCGCGGTTCTCAGACGACACCGAGTGCGAGGGCCGCCGGCGCAAGCGGCACGAGAAGGTGCCGCGGGAGGCTTTCCAGATTAACGTGTAATAACGTAAGCGATGTTGTGCGTGGACGCCACTCCAGCATGCTCCGGTATATTGCCTAGCACCTACACGCTTAGGGCATGCACTAGCGCGAGAAACTACCTCCATGGTCCAGTGGCGGATCCGGGTTAAGAGGCTCAAGTGGTGGGGGCACCAAAGGCATGAAAATATTAATTGAGAATTTGTGAGGACAAGGTTATTACGGGGCTCCGCTGCTTACCTGTCTGGAAAGAAAGGATTTAACTTGATGTCTTGAAAGATTAGTGGCATAGAATCTTGAGTAAAGCAGCTCTTACCGTTCCAATTTTCTCCTTTCAAGGTAAGCCCCTCCAAAACCAAAATCCTGTAACCGCCACTGTCATGGTCAGTTGTTTGTCATAGCCGAAATGCAGGGAAAATTATGTGCAACCACTGTCCTTGGCAACAAGTTTGCACAGACACGAACTTACAGTCACACAAAGTAAATGGTGACCCATGTGCTGCTCTTAGTTTCAGAGAAGATTCAAAATTTTAAATTATTTATTGTTTATGAAAGTTAATGTAAGTACCTACTAGTATCTAGATACTCGTATGTGTTCTGGTAAAATGATAGAAGACGTTTATATATTGAGTAGATAATTCTTTCAGGCTTTTCAGTGTTTTTCTTAATGTATGTAACCCTATTGCGGCTGAAACGACTGACCATGTAACTATCCACTGCATCCAAACCAGATTAAGAAACGAATGAGTTGCTCCGGTGTTTTATCGGGCCGAGAAAACAAAACATTATTATGAATAAATAGTGCACCAGCTGCTCCAATCATCTTGCCTGATTCGAACCGGGCGCAGGCGCAGTACAAGTCCTTTTCTCGGATATGTCCACCTGCATGTTCAACGGTTTATTTTACTTTATTTCTTTCTTTCCTTGATATGCACTTTAACGAAAAAAGGAGAGAATTGCCAAATAACTCTTATCCATCATCACATGCTCGATTCTCCATTGATGCGACGTTAATCACCTTAATCATGCTGGTGTTATCAATATGTAGGTACAGTACCACAAAGAAAATGTCGGGCACTTAAGCCTTGTCATAATAAACTTAAACTGAACATTAAACGACAAGCATGACAGTGACAATGTCATTCATAATGACAAAGTATGCTCAACATCTTTATTCGGCGACTGTACTTCAGATGTTAATACAATTATGACCTTCATTTACTGCATGCTTTAGCTTAACTTGAAAGTTTAGCTTCTACTTAGATTGTCACTGGACCATACTCAAGTGCTAAGCCCATTTTTTTTCATGAGGGGGTGTCTTGCATGAATGTTGGCCAAGAAAGTTATCTTTTGTGGCGACACCCCTACTGTAATATGTTTATGCAGCTCATTAGACGAGGCACAGGCAAGTCGCACTTGAGCAACACCAGTAGCAATCGGACCTCACTCTTAGTAACACACATTTCTAGAGTCACCTGTGCCCCCCGCCTGGCTCACATTCTTAACAGTATAAATAGTGTAACTTCTTCTTTAGTGTATATCGGTGTGATTAAATAATAAACATTTATTAAGTAGAACTGTTTTTTTTTATTGTCAAAGTGATCACCCACACTTTCAGTATTGACAGCTTCTTAGCAAATGAAAATACCGCTGAAGCCTACTTTTCGAATTAACAAACTCACTTGGGGCCCCTATTCTACTTTATCTTGAACCATATTGTATTGTCCTGACACTTTCAACTCGCTCACTTTTCATTTCCTGATCGCTGTTGCCTCTCTCCTTTTTTTACCTCTTTCCTTTCTCCATTCCCCTCTCCCTTCTTCTAGTTCTTATCTTTGTAGCTTTCTAATTATAAGTCCATGGTTATTTATAGTAGTTTCATCATGCTTCCAACCTAAAGGAGCATGGGCAACTTTGTATGGAGCCTGGTTCTGAAACCAACAGAGCTGAAACTTAAGTCATTAAATAGGTCTTTAAATCTACTTTATTTCATTATATGGGCACAAAGCCGAATTCCATTGCAGAACTGAGATATTCATATTTAAGTTAGAGTAAATAGGATCTATTATAAAACAGATCCTCTTTGAGAATACAAATTCAGAATTATTAGGGTAGGGTTAGTGTGTGAAATAAACATACGTTTTGGAGCAATCGATGGTTTTATTAATTATATATATATATATATACGAGTATACCTCATTACATCAATAATTAAGTCATTTAAATGACCTGCAGGATGATTAAATGGTATGTGCCTGCCTAACCCTAAATACCATATAATAGAAATTGTGTGTGCACAAGATCTTATTGTTCGTCTGCCAGTCAAACATGGACAGTAATAGTGTGGGATAGCATCGGTGCCAGTTTGATTTTTATCAACCAGAATGTAGACGTAGTACTAACGTGCTCGAACATGTCTAGATTGCACATGGCCTCTAATCAACCAAACATTTTCAGCCTGGATACCCCGTCCTGCTAAGTAAGTCATGCATATCATTTTCACGGTAATTAATGGAACGGTCGATAGGTCGAAGGTTTGCTCAATACCTACCCTCCAGAATATGAATAATTCTCCGAATGCATTTATCGTAGCTCGTACTCACCGTGACTAAAATACAAATATCTTAGTTCTGCAATGGAATTTGACTTTGTGCCCATATAATGAAATAAAGAAGATTTTAAGACCTATTTATTGACATAACTCTCAATGCTGTTGGTTTCAGGCCCATTTTGACGCATGGTCCTTTCAACATCAAACTTTTGAAACAATGCTTACTTGCTTTTGATGCTATAGATCTTTGTTTGATTGAACTTTGATGGTTGCCTACGATCCTCTGGGTCTATTTGTACAAGTTCTTCTTTTCGGTTATTTATTTCTTCCGTTATTGTTCATTACAAATACCAATTAGACACAATAATATACCCTCATAGCTCTGGGTGGCGTTTCTAGACATTACTTGAAAACTAGAGTAAGGGAAACTGAAGAACGTACCTTGCTTGCTCTTAAATCGATATGAGTAAGACATAAAAAGGGACGTCTTTTAGTTGCCCTTACCGTACAAACAGAGTGTCCCAGAAACCGGCGTCAATCCGCCAAGAGCTGATAGAGCAGCTGAAAAGCTATCGATTTAACCCTTATTTATGTATAGCGATATTTACTAGTTTCTATAGATATTGATCAGATTACTTGAAAAAATACTCAGTAAAAAAACGGGCAAATAGGTTAAAAAAATTAGGAGATTCGTAATGATCTAATCATATCAGATTTCACTGAAAAACGTGTAAAATAAAACATAAAATGAAGACTTTTCGTGACATGGACATAAGGGAAAATTACAAAAATTCGGAATAAAATGATCAATATCTCCGAAACAAGTAAAAATCACTGAACATACATAGGGGTTAAATCGATAGTTTTTTAGCTGCTCTATCATCCCAGGCGGGTTGACCCTGTATACTATTAACCGCCGTACTCAGAGATATTTTTGAACAATTCACTCGTTCCTTTTTCAAACTTGTGTATGAAAACTCGTCACTAAATAACGATTTAATAGGCATTAACTGACTGTGAGTGAGGCCGTAAGAGTAAAGTTACAATTTATAAATCGAATTCGCAATATCAATATGGTTAGTATGTGTTACGTGAATTATAAAAGGATGTGTATTAATTAACGACGTTGTTCCAGTGGCGCCCCGGACAGACCTCCCGAGCAGTCGTTCCGGCGCTACAGCCGTACCCCCGACCGTCTGCTGAAGCCCTACCAGTGAACCGATCTGTTGAAATGTATATGCCCAGATTTACGAAAGGGCTAAAATTCTATGCCTAATAGCGTTGTTGTTATTTATTAGGACTATTACAAAGAGTGTTGTTAAATGAAACAAATTGCTGCAACGGTTGCCAAACTTCGATACTTCCGTACCTCCTTGCTAGTGGTGTACATACGACTGTAGATAGATAGGTAGGTATAGCAAATGACTACTCCTAGTGCCACTTGCGATTGTCGATTTTGTACTCGGGCAGCCGACCGGCCCCGACCTGGCTCTGTCGTTCTGTAAATATTATTGTAATTACTGTGTACTTACTATCGAATGTAAACTTAAGAAGAACAATAATTAAAATTAAAATATATATTTAAACTTAATGCCTTATTGACCAAAGTCTTAAAACTAGTTATGGATGTAATTGTGAAATTATATCCCATAGGTATTTTCATTATAATTGTTTATTGTTGTAAAGTTTATGAGAAATGTTTGTTTCAATTGGCAATCTTCTATAACGTAAGATGTTTCACATATTTCTATCGTGTAACTGGACGCTAGGTCCCGCGATGCGCGCCTTCGCGTCTGCGGTCGTTGCGTGCGAACAGTTTATGATTAAAAATAACTTTAACTTCATACTTACATGTCTAAAATATTAATGTCGTTAATACGACTAACGTAATGTGAAATAATTAAACCCATTTGGTTTCGACTTAGCCCCTAAACTAAACCCTCTGTTCTTGTTCCTATATGGATGATATCTACTCCTGTAAAGCGCATAAACCAATACCTACCTACACTTAGTTAAATATTAGCAAATAAAACAATCCTCAGTAAACGGTAACACAAGACAATACACTTACCTATAGTTTTTTGGTGAATACGGCAGGAAGTTAACTTTAATGTACATTCGAACTGTATCAGTAGCGTTAGTTTGGAGTGTTGGACACTTGACACGACATTTTTGTATTCGACAAAATATTTTTTAAGTGGATTGTGTGAATTTTTACTGTTTTACAATCGTTTGCGTTGACTCTTTCGTAATTCCAACGAAGACTGCCCTATATTTAATTGAGATCTATTTTATATATACTAAACACAAATACCTAATGCTAGTCAGTCGGGATAGAGTAGGATGTAAGAGTCATCATGAGGTTTAAAGATTTTAACCTGTAGTTCCGATTGCTATGGCGTAGATAAATATGAAAATACATCTGTGTGTAATTCATGCGATACCGTCGAATCGTTTGAGTTATCCATAGACAAGTCAGTTGGACTGAATTGATCGAAAACGAACTAGATCTTAAAGAACCTATTTATTATTTAAGTATTTCCAATTTTTACATTCGACATCAAAGTCATTTGGATTCTAGTCAATGTACCATATCATTTTTTAACGTTATGTTCCCTTACCTTGAAACACGTACTTGTAAGGGTTAGTTAAAATGTTGTTTGTTACAGATATGTTTTTATAAAGCAAACAAATGAGTTATTAGAACAGTATGATGTGAACGAAAATAAAAAATCATTTAATTGAAAATTACGTCTATTATTTGCAACATTGTACTCAACTCACAGTTACCTATGTACAAATCATCATAATCTTAACTTAAGAGCGCCTTTGTCGGGTGAGTGCCCGCCATTCCTCTATTCTTCGCTAGGTTCTTGACATCTTGATACGACACGACCTTAACCTTCTTTCACTCGCTCCAAGTAACTTCGTCTGGGTGCCCCTCTGCTTCTTCTGCCTTCATTTTTTCTTCTATCATATTTTTATGAAATTATCGTGCCATGTCAAGCGCCCAAGCAACTTCCCTCTGCTTTCTATAGTCTCAAACAGGCTTTTCTTTTCTTATAAGTACAGAAATTGTCACTTATATTGTGATAATCTTATATCGACCACATCTTCAAAAATCGGCCTAAGTTTAAGGGAAGAGAAACTATACAATTTTTTAGCTTCACAATCCTCTTAACCAAAGTTACTAACTACTAACCCCACATCGCACTTAGTCGCTGTCGCTGCCCTCTTCCGCCGTGAAGTCGAAGGGGCGGAAGGTTTCCCGGAACTCCGCCACATAAGCGTCTTCCTGCTCGCGGCTGAGCAGGCACTGCCGCCAGTCTGCTTTGTCTTCGCAGTTCAGCAGCTCGGGGCTCGATAATACGTCCCTGTATGAATTAACCATTCACTATTATGCTTACCAATATAAAAGCTGTGTTTTTTTAAGCAAGAATCAAGCGCGGCAAAGTGATCTACAGAGGAAGTAAGAACCTATTGACAAAAGTTGGTAATTACCTCCCAAATTGCAGAGGGAAGTGCTGCTTCGTCTTGGCGAATATTTGATCTCCGGAAGGCAGCTCCGCGTGAAAGTAAGGTGCCCCGGGCAACGTCACCTGCGATATTTCAGAGTACGGAGGCAACACTTCTATCTGCACGCTGTTGATGCCCGCTTCTTCCTGTTTGAGATGGAAGATCTGCTATAGTAGTGGTCTCAATCCACAAAGTTGCCTTTATATACTTAATTTAATTTTCAACACACTTGCTCAAAACGACCTTTTTGTTCCACCGATTTTTGGCTCATAAACCTAGATATTAAACACGCGTGCTTTTTCAGTATATTATGCACAAGTGCCTTTAGTTTATTAACCCAAACAATTTACATTTGTAGCCTAGTACCAAGTTGTAAGTACGAAGAAGAAGCGATATAATTTAGTCGGGTTATACCTTTTTTTTTTCTTAGCATCAAACAGTTTTTATGCGGCAAATTGTAATTTTACCAACTGTTTTAATAATTAATTAAAATTTGACTAAATGAAGTCTTGTTTTTTTTTCGCAAGTGTGTTGAAAAACGTCGTATGTAACACCGTCGTATGTATGTAATATACACGGCTTTCTTGTGGCGCACTCGCTTCCGCTCGTGCGCACACAATAGCGCCTTGTATACAATGGTCAACTTAGCACACTTGTATCATAAATATCATAATGTACTATTATAGTCGACCAAGAAACTCCTTTACCAGCTTTCAACTTTTCAATTGGTATGGCGGTAAGGTTCAAAAGTGGTAAAGGAGTTTTTTGGTCGACAACAGATTCACGCAAGATCATATACAGTGGTGAAACGAGTATTTAAGCAATAAAAAATGCCGTTATGATGGTAAAGATTTTTCAGAATAAAATAAAAGATCTTTGTACGGTCAACAGCATAAAATAAGTGATCATTTATGTACCTTGTCACTTTAACGTCATGTTTGAAATGTCATACAAAATTGTGAAACGATTGCAAGCGACAAGGTACATAAATGATCACTTATTTATGCTGTTGACTGTACGACTAAGAACAAATTAATGAAGTTGATCCAATATAATTCTTCTCATCATACTAATTGTAAGCCAAATTGTAAAGGATTAAGTCGGTCTATAATCCAATTACCCATGATGCAAAAAAGTTCATTTAAAAAGTCTCTTAAAGGTGTCATCGATAGCATTTATGAATAGGTACTTTTAAATACTCAATCATTTATTGCAATCATTATGTTTTACATAGATCATTCTTGCTAGCTTAGAAGTTAACACAAGAATAGCTCATTATGAACCCTGATGATACTATTCATTTTTATTTACAAATTCATTAATTTACAATTCTTAAAACCTTTATTAAGATTGTTTCACTGCTAATGGTAAAATAAAACCAATTTACCTGAAAAACTTCCAGTATCTGCCCCTCACAGGCCTTCGGCACGGGCACGCATTGTATCTGCATGTGCGAGGTGCGGTAGTTCCGCTCGAAGAACACGACGGCCTTGCCCACGGCCGCGTACGCCTTGCGGAGCGCCTCCTTGAATTTCTTCATCTCGGCTACTACTTCATCGGGAGCCTGCATTTAAAACAAACTTAGGGTTTTGGGTGTGTGCGCGTGCGAGTGTGTGATGTGTCTGTCTGTGGCATCATTCCTTCCAAACGAATGGACCTACACAGACGCGATTTTTTTAAAGAAAGCTATATTTATCTGGACAGTTTCATGAAAATCGGTTGGGCATAGAAGAGATATCAACTCTGATAAATGAGATCGCCATTACATTGGGGGTTTTTACTATTTAATTAAATACTTGGAAGACCGACTTTTAACTAATAAAAAAGCGTTCTTTTTCGTAAGTGGAAAAACATAATTATCATAATTGTTTTCTTGTATTAAGTTAGTTCAGTTAAAAGTTGTTGCTGAGCAAAATTCATAACATTTTTATATTGTGATGAGGATTTTTACCACATGGTTAACAACATACTTTAGTGGTTACCAGATACTTTATCGGTGTCTCAAATTACAAACAGTAAAATTTATGTTTCTGTCTTTTGATATACCTACTAGGCACTAAATGCACCATACTTCAGGAGGCTAAATAAAAGAGTTTTAAGTACTCACTCTCGTCAATGACTGGTGATGCGTGATGGGCAGTATCAGCACGTGGTCCGGGGTCAAGGGACCCTTTGGCAGCGCGAGGTAACAGTGCGTGCCCACGCTAATCACTAGATGCTTCTCCACTGTTGGAGATGATAGGCAGAACCAGCATGAATCTGCACACCAAACAATTATCGAATCATTCGTTCACAGACCCTCTATAATTTTATTAACATTTAACCCCCAAAATAGGGAATATGCATGGATTTTTAAAACGCATTTCTCAACAAAATATGAAATTACAGAGGACAGAAGCATTTTAAAATGCTAATTAAACAGCGATTAGACAGAGAGATCTGATATGCACTGTGACATCATGTAACAGGTCAGCCATAATAAACTCCATGTTAAGTTCTGTTTTGCTAGAAAGATACAGGAACCATTATTTGCTGGCTTATATCTAGGTTATATGCTAGGTTATAGGTTATAGCTATGACATTTTTTTTAACTCAACTGTTTGTTACATGAGTCAGCTTTTATTGAAGCTAGGAAAAAAATATATATTCCTTAAGTTCTTTCCAAAATCCTTGGTACCATTATTACAAACCTGGATCAAATTCCTTCCTCTTCCTTTCTGGATTGTCACCACCCTTTCTTTTCCTTTTGCCCTGATCATCATCTTGTGCATCCATATTGAAAAAGAACTGACCATTACCCGTAAACTGAAATGAACGTAAAAATATCTCATGTGTGAAACAGTTATTCTTGTTCATGTATTTAATGCTCATTATTATGCTCATCGGGTTAATTATTAGCCACCACTAGGGCATGCGGTACTGGTACCATTTCGAGAACCGGAACTAAGATATCCGGTACTGAGTCAGAACCGGGAATTCCCGGATTTCGGTACTTTTCGGTACTGAAAAAATTATTTGTACTTTTTTTGTTTAATGGTTAATTTGTTAGATAAAACACCAGTTGTGATAATTATTAACAATAGGCAAAATAAATCAACAAATGACAAAACAAATCAACAAATTTTTTTTTTTTTTTTTTTTTTTTTTTCTTCCTTTTCATATTCTGCAATCGGCTTATTCAGCCATAATCAGAATTTCTGTCTTCATAAGTTGTTCGACCAGTATTTCACCAAATACTGGCTCCACTATCTTCTGTAGAGTTCACAAACTAGTGTCTCTGGTCTAGCAGCAGTATTTGCCATCTTTTCAGCCTTGAGGTATCATTGTTACTCTGAACCAGGTCCCTGGCAAGTGGGTTTGTGTGCTGTTGAAGCCTTTCCTTGTAGTGGACACAACATTTATTCATCTCTTCTTTAACTGTTGGCATGTTTAAATATTCGTGTATTTCAACATTTCTTGCAAACGATGGAGCACATGATATTGCCCTTAGGACTTTATTCTGGAACCTTTGCAGGATTTCAAGATTTGAGTTACTGGCAGATCCCCATAGTTGGATTCCGTACGTCCATATAGGTTTTATGATGCATTTGTAAACCAATAGCTTATTGGTCAGTGTAAGTGATGATTGTCGCCCGATCAGCCAATGCAGGCTTTTGTAACAAAGATCTGCTTGTTTTCGTTTTGTTTTGATATGGTTAGCCCATGTTAACCTTCGATCTAGGTGTAGTCCAAGGTATCTCACAGATGTTTCTTTGGGTAGATGATCACCTCGCAGTGTTACAGCTGGGCATTCTCCTCTTCGGAGGGTGAAAGTAATTTGGACTGATTTAGCTACACTTGGTTTTATTCTCCACATTTCGAGCCATTTCTCTATTTTATGTAAATAAGTTTGCAGTTTTTCGGCTGCAACAGCAGGGTCTTTGTGACTTGCAAGACAGGCAGTGTCGTCTGCATATGTCGCCGTTACTACATCATCACTACAAGGTAAGTCAGCCGTGAATATTGAGTATAGAACCGGACCAAGGACTGAGCCTTGAGGGACAGAGGCTCTTATTTTGTATAAATGGGATACTTCATCGCCAACTTTTACTTGAAATTTCCTTTTATGTAGATAAGATTTTAGTAGCATATAGTAAGAGTTTGGTAGCAGAGTTTTAAGCTTATATAACAGCCCCTTGTGCCAAACTCTGTCAAAAGCCTGCTGTATATCAAGGAAGACTGCCGCACAGTATTCCTTCTGTTCTAGAGATTGTCTTATCTTGTGTACTACCCGATGTACCTGCTTATTTCGCACTCTGTCAATCAATTCTCACTTACTGTTTAACATCTTGGGGTGGGTCCTGTAAAAGTTATCTTCTCAAACTCGAACGGGCACAGCGGTCGGTTCTTAAAGTCAGTTCATGCCTACCATTCTTCCATCCAACCTATGAGGTTTACCAAGCTTTTAATGTCCTCTCCATCCGTCAACTCTTTATTCTCCACACCATCATGAGGCAATACTCTCTCACTCCCTTTAATCCTCTCACGACAACAAATAAAAGGCGTTGTCACGTAGTGCGCAACAAAACTATTTTCAAATCGCGTTTCGCACACAGATTTTTTTGCTTCTTGGGTAGCCACTTATATAACAAAATTAACACAGTTCTCAACATAACTCCACTCACTAGGCAAAAATGTAAAACTGTAGTTACCGAATGGTTACATAAACTTAGTTATGACCAAACTGAAGAACTTATTACGACAGTCAAATGAATAACAAATCTTCAGTAACGGCTGGATACAACTCATATTTTGTTTCTTATTTCTTATTTTAACTTCCAACACTTGTATAACTCTCTAATCATTCCAAATCTATTATATTGTACATATGTCTGATAGTGTAGATATTAATTACCTAAATTATCACCTGGCACAAATTGTTCAATTGTTAGATTGTTAAATGGTTCATAGTATTATTTAGTGTATAACTATATTATTATTACCTTTATTTACACAAGAATTCGATCTTGTGCTACCGTCATACACCTGCTTCTTTGTGAAATCGGGGGAGGGCCTGGTGATCTGTCATACAGGATTTCCTAGTACGGACGCCAGGCTCTCACACTGGTTATTAGCATACTGTCATTTTTTGTAGTAGCCCTAAGTATATCTCTGACCTTTGTGAGAGTAAATAAAGATTATTTGATTTGATTTGATTTGATTTGCTCTACTGTCGCGTGTTGCTCTCGGAAACCAAATTGATGGTTGGGTATTACTACTTCTGCTTCTAGAGTAGGCTTGAGTCTCACTAAGAAAATCTTTTCAAAGACCTTGGACACAATTGGCAGAAGGCTGATTGGCCTGTAAGAGCTGATTTCCGTCGGTGGCTTTCCAGGCTTGGGTATCATGCATATCTGAGACACCGACCACAGCCTAGGGTAATAGTGTATTCTCAAGATTGCGTTAAATAACATAGTCAAAAAGACAATAGGTTTTCTAGGTAGTTGTTTCAGGACTTCACCAGTGATCAGGTCAAAACCAGGAGCCTTTTTATTGCTTAGTTTTGTTATTATGTTTTGCAATTCCCTTGGTGTAACTGTTTTTATAGGTAAGGAAAGCTGTTGATCACTTTCCAGAAATAAATTCACCTCTTGTTCAAAATCTTTCATAACAGAAGTATTTGGCTCAAATACCTGACTAAGATGTTCAGCAAATAGTTCAGCTTTTTCCTTGGGGTTCCTTACCCATGTTCCTGATTGCGACCTAAGCGGTGGTATTGTCTGTTGTGGTCTCTTAAATTGTTTTGTAACTTTCCATAAAGAATAGTCATCACATTTTTTTGATGATAGTGAGGAAAGTTTTTGTTGAAAAGTGTAGTTTTCATTCTCTTTTATCATTTCTTTTAGTGTTTTAGCTGCTTTGTTGTACAGCTTTTTATCTTCTGTGTTTCTGCTTGATTGCCATTTTCTTCTTAGTCTTCTCTTTTCAGCTAATTTATTTCGTATCTGCAGAGGAATGTTTATAGTTTTGCATGTTGTTTTCAAGTATGGTGTACAGTTCCAAGCAGCACTCTGTATCAGGTTAGTTATGTAATAAGTTGCTTCATCAACATCAGTTTCGTTTTTAAGTTTTACTTTCAACTCTGTTTTTTCTTCCAGGTATTCAGCAAAGGCCGTCCAGTCAGTTTTGTGATTATATAATGTTGTTTGCGGTTCTCTGTATATTATAGTTCTACTAAATGTACATATTACAGGAGAATGATCTGAGGTTGTGTCCCAGCAGCTTTCAACATCTAAATAGTTATCAGTAACTCCTTTAACAATGAAAAAGTCCAACAGATCAGGGACCTTGTTAGGGTCTGCTGGCCAATAGGTTGGTTCGCCTGTTGAGAGGGATATTAATTTAAGGTTATCTAGGCATTTCTTGAGTTCTCTTCCCCGAGTAGTTGTCAGTCGAGATCCCCAATGAGTGTGTTTACAGTTCCAATCTCCTCCACAGATGTATCTGTGTCCAAGGTCCTTGAAGTAGTTTTTAAACATATCCTCTTTTATTTTATATCTAGGTGGGCAATAGACAGCACTTACATTAAAAGTGCCATTTCTATCTTCTATCGTGATTGTAGTGGCCTGTAGATAGTCTTCGTTAACCTGATTATGTGTGTGATGTTTGATATGATTCCTTATCAGTACTGCCGTACCACCATGACTGGTGCCATCTGGATGGTTCGTACAATACACATCGAAATTCTGAAGTTTGAAAACTTTTCTGTCATTGAGGTGGGTTTCAGAGATAAGCATAATGTCAATTTTATTGGCTTCAAGTATGGCCTCTAACTCACTTTTTATGGATGCCAAGCCGTTTGCATTCCATGTACCAATTCGTATGGATGTCATTTTATCTTAGTAATAAGTGTTGTTATGAGATTTAATAAAGTCCCCATTTGTTGAAGAAGTAATTCAATTTTTTGTGCTTGTTTATTTATTGTTTCTAGTAAAGTGTTCTCATATTCATTACATGTTTGGTTATCAGTCTGGGCTGAGTGAGTTGGGTGGACGTTCTGGTTTTGTTTTTGATTGTTTTTAATTTGCCTTTTCAGTGCTTCGTTGTAGCCTTGTCTTACATTTGTAGTGGTTGGCAGTTGCTGTTGTTCTCTTGTCAGGGGTAGCTCCTTTCTTATATCTAAGGTATTTTTATTATCAGTTTGAATTTGTTGGGTGTTCTTGGTTTCGTCCTGATGTTTTGTATGATTTCTTCTGGTACATATTTCCCGATAGACGAGGCACCCTTTATAGCTTGCAGGGTGACTACCCTGGCACAGGGCACATGTTGCAGGGGTGTTTTTATCTTTGGTGCAGTTTGTGGTGTTATGCGGGCCACCACATTTTACACACCTAAATGGTCTCATACAATTGTTTTTAGTATGGCCATATTGCTGACAACGTGTACACTGGACAATAGTTTTATTTTTTCTTGGATCCTCAATTTTAATTTTTTGGTGGAAAATATATTCTATATTTTTAACAAGTTTCAGGTTCTCACTTGGTTCTACATTTACAAAAAAGACATTGTAGGGTTCCTTAGTATTTTTCTTACGGGCATTAACAATCTCACCCCTTACTTTGTTTCCAGTCGATTCAATAGCTTCCAGAATAGCTTCCTTAGGTGTTGTGTGGTGTAGATTTTTAATAACAAACTTTTGGCACCGCTCTTCTTTTCTTGTGAATGTATGTCCAATTAGTCCTTTCAGCCTTATGTGTTCTATAAGTATTTTATAACTTTCTACAGTTTTAGAGGAAATAATTAGCTGATCGCGTGACAATATCTTGTATGAGTATTCTTCTTTTTTTATAGCCTTATTAATAAATTCAGTCAACTGCTGAAGATCTTCAATGCCATATAATATAATAGGTGGTGGTTTTGAAATCCTCTTGGGTTTGGAGGTGGTGGTTGTATTATTATGATCACTCTCTTGTCCTTCATCTTCAGGGAGCAGGGAGAAGCTGTTACTGGTTTCTATTGTTGATGCACTTTCTTGTGACATTCGGGTTTTGTTGAAAGACTCTTGCCTTACTTCAGTTCTTTTTTGAAGTTTGTGGGTAGTTTTATTTTGCTCTGGTGAGCGGTTTCTTTTTTGGTTTAATCCTGGGACCCTTTGCCAAGGGACCTGGTTGAGCGTGAGTGAATGGTTAGCTTCCATATCATCGTTAAGAGACAGGATGGATTGGTGATTTAACGGGTGTCTTTCACATTGTATGAAATTTGTTTCGTTGTGTAGGTTTTCATTGGTGTTGTTTTCGGCATTCGGACGCGTAATTGGTAGTTGAATATCTCCAGTCGAATTACTTCTAGGTCGGGCGGCCGTATTAAACAACCCTTTGTGAAAAACTTGCTGTACAAGTGGTTTGTTTACATGGACAGGTTTAGGTTGTTCACGTGTTTGTTGCAAATTGCTGTCTTTATTATTCATTTTTAATTGGTTTAATATTATTATTTATCCGTATTCCGAGTTGTTTTCGCCAAACATAATGATAATTTAGATTTTTTACACAAAAAAACCTGATGCAAAATTTAGATTTTTGAGGTTAGATTTCAGTTAAGATTTTTGTGCACTGTTTTCACTGTATTATACACTATTCTTCTAATAAATAACAATAGGTCCGAGGGATTAGAACTTTTAGCATCCGAAAAAGTCACTTTTATGCTAGATTAGGTAATTAATAGGAAAATTGCGAAATTTTTGTCGGCGGGACAAACTGACGCGAGCGCGTTCCGTTTCACTCTCCTGATCAACAAATGAGGAAATAAAAAATAACACATAATTTAAAAAAAATGTAAGTCTTTTGCATCCAAATAAAACCGAGCTTGTCGGTTGGTCGGAGCGAATCGGTCAGGTGAAAACGTCACCCCAGTCATACTCGGTCCGCACGTAGTTTAGAATTGAAAAAATAACAATTAGTCTAGTCACAAACTCAGTACCGAAGGAACCGAAGAACGGGGTTTTTTTCCACCAGTACCGGTACCAGTTGGAATAATAGATATTAAAATTAAATAAGGAGCGTGCCCTAGCCAGAATGAGCACAGACTGAAGAACGAAAAATAATGTATGTTTTTTAACATACCTTTACAACTTTCCCAGGCTGTTGCTGCCTTAATAACTCCGGATCAAAAGGACAGTTTGATTCATCTGTGGTGGCCTGCAAGAGATCTGTCATACGCATTTTACTGATGGGTTGAAGTGAACATGCATAAATCCATTTCTCCTTATCTTTGTTGCCCACTGGAGCTAATCCTATGAACCTAGTAGCACCTTCTCTGTAATCTTGGTGCACACTCAAATTTCTGTAAGTTAAAAACAAAAAATATGTCATATCAAAAATTTATATGAGTTTGGAAACTTCAAAGTAATAGGTAGGTACCTGTAGGGTTGTCTTTCAAAATATTTATCTGAGGAAGGCACAAAATGATATCTTGGTTTAACATGCATTGCCAACCATGCTATTAAATCAGACAATTTTTCTTGTGCAATGTCTACCTGAAACAAGTATAAAAACATTTATTTATTTATAGTATATAATTAACATAGAAACCAACATCAGTTAAAAAATAATTGAGACGAATTAATGAAAAAATTTGAGGTACTCAAATGTAAGTACCTTTTGAAATTCATCTTCCTGTATACCAGCGGGCCACAGGGTAGTGATTAATAGATCAACCCCTCTGTACTCGCTCTGAGACCGGAAGCAGGAGTCTCTGATGGTGCTGCAATCACTTGGTTCAAACATACACATTGGTACGTCCTTCCCGAGTTCTCTGCGAGACAAGCCACTTAAGTAGGCAATCTTAACATCTGAGCTTGTTGTGAAAATGCCCTTTTTGCCTGAAAAGGAATTTCAAGAACAATAACATTATTAATCATGACCGAAGTTTATTATACTGTCCGTTACATCACGCAAAAGCCAGAAATACATCAGGGCCTCTATTCTACTGAGAAGAACAATATTGCCTTCGACATGCAGCCATTACTGTCAGGTACATAAGACGTATTGTGAACATTAACAATATAACATATAAGGCAATATGATTTTACCCAGTAGAATATGGGCCCAGGTGGTTGGTCACAGTAATTTAGTTATTTAATAATGCTTTACCCATGTATACAACATTCGGGACAATCTCAGATCCTTCGTCACAATAGTACTCGCAGTGTTCACTGTTGCTGGGACCAAAGACATATGTTGTAACTGGAACTTGAAAAATAAACACCAGATAAGTACTTAAGTTTCCATATCACAATGATTGCAGAATATTAATGATGAGTGAATTTACCTTTCCTATAGCCCATTTTATAGGCATCCAGTTGCGAATTATCATCTCCAAAAAAGTTTCCGACACAAAGCAATACATCAAATGGACCGTTCTTTTTTTCAATTGACTCAACGCGGGAAAACAAGCTTAGGAAATTGCCATTTACGTCACCGCAAAGCAACCTGTGGAAGTGACACTAACTTTAAGTACATAAATAAGTATGTAAATGGTCATTGTATCGCAAACAAGGGAAATATTACGTTTTCTGTTTGTCTGACATTCCACTTAGTTTCAAAGCGTATTCTTTCCCACAATAATATATTTTCTCTTATAGTTTATATCGATGATAGTGTTTTTAGAAATCCAGATCTTTATACGATTTGCGGGAAATATTACAATATCAATTTAGATAATGTTCTTTCACTTGATTTTGACTGGGCTCGACAAACAATTAAGTATTATATAGTTATTCGCATTATGGGGTTTTTGCCGAGATAAAATGCTAAAATTGCTAAATGCTAAAATTGCTAAACAGGTATTGTCTATACTAATATATCTAAATGTCAATGTCAATCCAATGAAAGAAAGTTCACGTCCAGAAAGGAAAAAAAAATAAAGTTCAAGAATATAACAGTTTTTAAGAGTGCTCAAGTAGTATCGGCGCCGTATATGTTGGCTAAACTGATTTTTATACCAAACTGACGTATAAACACCAGCTCATAGCATTATCTGTAACTGTAAATGTCATATGTCATTTATTTTTTTATGATGCTGTGTAACTTGTAGCGTTGTTTGTTGCTAATTTGTAAAACCGAGTGTTATTATTGTTTGTTTATTTGTTTTTATAAATTATGGCATCGTCTAGTAAGTTGCCTGGCACGGGCCTTGAAGACGTGGGAGTTCCTGGTCAAGCTTACCTCCGAGACGCACTCACTAGTTGCACGGACCCATTGAAAGCCATAGAAGAGTTTCAACTTGAAAACGGTATCCTGTTGCCTTCATTAAGGCCTATGCTTCCGTTACTGGATCTTCATGGAGTGCGCAGACTAGACTTTCATACATCAGTTTTAGAAGAATTGAGGGAGAAACTTATATCACATATTAATGAAATGGGCTCTAAAGAGAACAGAGAGCATGACAAGAAATTAAAAGAATTGTTAAATAAAAGTTTCTCAGTAGTAAGGGTTAAGGCGCTGAGGCCTGTCATTATGAGCATTCTCAAAAATACACCTCATATTGATGACAAGTTTCTAAGGGTTCTTGTTAAAGACCGGGAACTGTACAATGACACAGACACTGAAGTGAAACGACAAATATGGCAGGACAATCAATCTTTATTTGGTGATGAAGTGTCACCATTGCTAAGCCAGTATATCAGAGAAAAGGAGAATGTTTTATTTGACCATGAAAATCTTAATAATTTATTTTTTTCACCATCGCCAAAAGTGAGACGACAAGGTGCAGTTGTACAAAAACTTGCACACATGATTGGCAACAGTGTCAAACTGTATGACATGGTGCTACAGTTCCTTCGAACCCTTTTCTTAAGGACAAGAAATGTTCACTATTGTACTTTAAGAGCTGAACTTTTAATGGCACTTCATGACTTGGAGATACAAGATATTATTTCTGTGGACCCATGCCACAAATTCACTTGGTGCTTGGATGCTTGCATCAGGGAGAGAAATGTAGATATCAAGAGGTCAAGAGAACTACAAGGGTTCTTAGACAGCATTAAAAGAGGACAAGAGCAAGTGTTGGGAGACCTCTCAATGACATTATGTGACCCCTACGCTATCAACTTTTTGGCCACATCTGTGATAAAAATCCTTCAGCATCTAATAAACACTGAAGGCCTCCCAAGGGACAACCCAATTCTCATTCTCTTGTTAAGAATGTTAGCTTTGGGCCTGAGTGCGTGGGTAATGATTGATTCTCAGGAATTCAAAGAACCAAAATTAGACAGTCAGGTAGTTACTAAATATTTGCCAGCATTGATGTCACTCATGGTAGATGACCAAGTACGTGCCACACATAACAAATTACCTCCAGATGAGAGAGAATCAGCTATAACCACTATAGAGCACTCTGGGCCCCCTCCTGATGCATGTGAGGCGTATATGAGAGAGAGCTCAGTTTGTGGTGTCCTTGCTATGTACTACACACTACATGCTGCAAAATTAAGAGACCGTGGAGCCTTGCTTAGGATCCTTAGTATTCTAGGCAGTTGTAAAGATGGCAGAGCGTATGAAGATCCATTTTTACATGCTTTGGTTGCACTATTGGTGCAGCTGCCAGATGAATTCCAAGGAGAGGACTTCAGCACTGTGTTATTTGACGAGTTCTTCTTTGCCGGACTCTCTAAAGACAATGTTACTAGACATCTCCTTAAGCTTCTTTGGTACATACATCCCAAATTGCCTGAAACTAGGGTCCAGACACTTATGAAGGCATTGCAACCTGGCACACAACATAATGAATCAGTACACAAGCTGTATGAGACTATACAACAGAAAATGACTGTGCAAACTGAGCCAGTTGGGCCTACTGCTACGGAAATGGAGTACTTGGACTCACCACTTATGAGTGTACCAACTCCCGCACCTTATCATATGTAGTATTTTATGGTATTTTAATACTAAGGACATCTTTATTAAAAATATATAGTGAAGACAGTAAAACCATGATATTTTATTTCTTACTTAGTAATAAAAATAGGTTGCAAATGAAGCAAGTTTCAATTTAAGCCGTAGCCTTAATGATAAACTAAAACAAGGAAACGAAAATCTCTGTAAATATTTATTAGTATTGACTTACAACAAGCTTTTTATAATTAGGGTACATTATTGGACGTTATAATTATAACTATTTACGGACGGAAATCTGAGCACATTCATGGCAGTTAAAATAACAATAAAATATTAATCTGAGATAAAAACATTGGTCTATTTACTATTTTAGTAAAGTTTTAAGTAATTATACATATTAATCAGACTGGGCGTTTTGTAAGAACCACCATACATCACACTGAATGGTTTTAAGTGGCCTATATTTTTAATGTTCACGTCGTTCAGGCTTCAAGTCAAGAGAATGTAGAGATCGGAGAGAGCGCGAGCGTTCGAATAGAGAGGGATCCGTGTAGATAGGCTCGCTGCCGTCGTCAAAGGCGCTCGCCAATCGGCCTGCAGAGCCCGACTCCTCTCCCACATCGCCAAATGTTCGCCCCAAGCCGCTGAAAAAGCCAACAAATTAATTTAGTTTATCTCACGACATAACAATTGTTGCTACGCATTTATTGCAGGCATTAAATACATGACACATCTATGTATATAAGAATTTATTTCATAAAAAATGTGTTTATCCTTGCATAGTACGCGTAGTTCAAGCCTAGAACTTAGTTTGGAACTAGGTCAATTTCTGCGAGATTGTCCCGTGATATTTATTTATTTTTATAATCAGACAATGGTTGTGAAAGTGCAACCAGTTCTATTTCCATGAAACATGCTTGTGTTTCAACAACAAATAGCTACCTACTGCCAGTTGCAAGTGCGATAGCGTTAGCCAGCCGAACGCTATCAACTGCTGTAGTAATATCTCAAGCTGTTAAAGCGACAAGGTATTAAATTAAGTCTACCTACAGCTACTTAACGCCGACTGTTTGACGAGTTTGGTATTGTGCGTTGTACTGTAATCGACGGCAAGCTTTTAGGTACACATTCCTTATCTGTCATTGTGAAATTTGTATTTGCCAGATAAGGACAAACCATGGTTTATAGCTACACCACCGTTACTCAACGGTTGTACTCAACGTTTATTAGTAAGGGGGTAAGAGTCTTAAGCAACGTAACTAGAGTGCGTGTCTCTCGTATTCGTCTATGGTAGATCATTCTTTTGCTTATTTTATACTTGTGGTATGGTCGAATTTAGACATTGTTGTTACCTTAGTGAAAAGGGTTTGTGTAAGTGAGACGCGGAGAACAGCGAGGGCCGAGAGGGCCGCGGGCCCGGTGTGACAGGCCGCAGCGCCGGGGCTGTGCTGGACGCGTGGATGTTCTTGCGCAATACACGCCAGTAACGCCTGTAAAATACATCGCATCAAAAACCAACAATATCGAGTTTATCTTAGTTCTAGGGTAATAGTTTAGATTGATTTAGAGATTCGTGGTAATAGTTGTGAAAATATTATTGGGCCGTAGGTATAGTACCTACTGTTTTCAATCTACGGACTACGAGAGCGCGCCCCGCCAGACAATTTAACGTAGCTTACGTAAAACTAAGTAGCTGCATCCTACATGGTGTGGAGGAGCTTCGTGGATTTAAAACGCTATGTTTAGATTCGTATTTTAAACAAAGTATTTTTTTACCACTGAACTAATTAATCCACCGTTTCTCTTTCGTAGTTTTAACTACCTAGCGACATCTAGTGAAAATACTTTTTTTAATGAATGATTACCTGTAGATGTACAGTGCTGCTAAAAGCATTGCCAGCAATAGAGACAGAAGCACGCAGAGAGCCACGAGCAGGGCGCGGTAGTGGTACGGAGACACGCACACGCCCACAGGCGATACCATCAGGGCGGAGTCCGCAGGCCCGTTCTCTTCTAGCAGCTCATTGCGGTTGTCGAATACCTATCAAATCGAACAACACGTCATTAGGCAGTGTCAAAGCATTAAATGCTTCGGACAGCCAAACGTGTTTGTACATACTCTTGCTATATGTCAGTACGAGTTTCTGCCCGCGACTTCGTCCGCGTATATTTCGAATATCGTTATTCCCTCGGAACTTTTAAATTTTCCGGGATGAAATGTAGCCTATGTGTTAATCCTGGGTATAAGCTAGCATTTCAAATTTCATCCAAAATCCGTCTTGTCATTGCAGCGTGAAAGAGTAACAAACATCCATCCATACATACAAACATTCGCGTTTATAATATTAGTACGGTTTTGTAGCCAATTTTAAGAGGGCAGTAATAACCATGAAAAGCCTGAGAATAACATTTATTAAACGACCAATAAACCCTTGCAACCCTAGACAAATCTCTTGAAAAATCAGTAAATCGGGGCTATTCCGAGTCTGATCATCGAACGTTATCTCTTACCTCAATCATTTTCCTGACGTGACTAGGAGTCTCTACTTCCTCCTTCAAATAGGAGTCAACCTTGGCGTCGTCGAACGAAACCTTGTACACAGCATCCCCGGGATTATCTGACTTCTCAGAGTCATTACTGGTCTTCGAAGAGTCTTCATTCAGAACAGATTCAGCAGTATCGTTGGCGATTGTAAGTGTCCCGTTGACGTCTCGTCGCCGTCTGCCAAAAGAAGGTCCGGATCGACCCGAATGACTCGGACAATACGCCTGGAATTAAACAAGGCCGTCACTTAGGTACACAAATCCAAAAAATCCGGTACAAACTTACATGACTTGCACGATACCTAAATAGGTACTACTCGTATCTACAGTCGATTGACTGCCAATGACGTACTTAATTACTTGATCATAATTTAATTAATAAATGTTACAAGTCATATTGATAAGGGTAGGGTGAAGACAGTGCTAGGTCTGGATAGTTCAAATAATCACGCGACTATTACTCAGAAATAAATATAACCATTAGGCACTCAAATATTAAATCTCCATCATCAATTGTCTACGACTTACGTACATAATTGTATGTAACATTCTCACAACAGTGCCGCACTGTTAAAAGTTTATCAACAAATAATTATAATGTTACATATTATGTACCTAAGTCGTAGACAATTGATGATCGATATTCAATATGTAAGTATATAACAAATACTGTTTTTTCAATTAATAGGGACTTTAATCATCATTTTACCTTACCTACAAGGTACCTATTTAATGCATATTCTAAGACCTGTTGGTTCCCACGGAAGACCAGCGCTGACTTCAATTTCGTACTACATTCTTCTTGTGCGTATTTCTCTGCTCTTTGTAGGTAATTGTTGTTTGTCACGAATAAATGCTTCTTTCTTTTTAAGACTATACCAAGGTGATTAAAAGGGGAAATTTTTAAATCTCTAAACAACTTCTTCTGAAACAAGTTTAATCCTTTAAGTTTAGAGCGTAACTTGTGTCATTTATCGCTCATCAATCAATTAATCACTCAGAGACCGTCCATCGTTTGAATTAAAAGTAGCCTAGTCAGTCACTGTTAATTGTGAAAGTGTTTTCCATTTTATACAGATACCTACATTTTTAAAATATAGTCGTTACGTTAAATGTCATAAAGTAGGTACAAAGATAATATTGAGGTATTTAATTATAAAGTTACTTACACAGTACATACTTACTTAAGGGGTATCAAGTTATCAACACGAGTTGCATGAATAGCATCTATATTACTTATCATCAATACAAAGATAACCTTTATGCCTATCCGAAGATAACCCGTAACTGTATGTAGCTCGATAACAGCTTTAAATGGGGGATATATCGGTATCTTAACGGCATTGACGTAATTCAGCCTGTTTACTACATGATATATTTTGCATCGGAAAAATAGCGCTCGCAAAGATGAGAAAATATAATTAGTAAGCAAATTCCTAGATTTTGGATGCTCTCTAATTTTCATAGTGCTCCTCTTCCTTCGGATTTCGTTACGAAGTGATTCGATTTAAATCTCTTCTGTTGACCGACACATGTGGTCCTTGCCGACACCCAATCTTTTGATAGAAAGTCTGCGGGGGTCTTGATGATGATGATGATGTGTGGGGACCCCCGGCCGGAGCAGGCGGGCGCTCGATCGGTTTTTCAGTCATTCCACCCTGTTCGCCTAGAGGTGCTTACAAAACTCTTAACCAAAGAGTACGTGCGGATGCTAGTTTTTCGGTAGCATGTGCTTACCGGTTGACAGCCCTCCCGACAGGTCCTGACCGTCGCCTCAAACACCAAGAAGTTGGACTCCGGTATCTTGAACGCATTGAAGCTCGCCTCCAGTGAGTCCCCGCTGCGGCTTTTGTCCAGCTCAGGGAACACGTACGGGTCCACTGGACACCTGCAGCATAAATGTAACCATATCTTCGCTTATCTAACATCAGCTCTAGTAATTTTGACCAACTTTACAGGAGGGCGAAAAAAAGGGGCGGTATTGGGAAGCTAACCGACTGGAGCTTGTCACAACTTTTTGAATACTGGTCTCCGATTGGTTAATAGTCTAAAATGTGATTGGCAGTTCGACGCGCAAGAGTAGCTTTATCCAATGGCATTTACACGTAAAAACCGCAAATTTTCGACTAGAGCGTAGTGAATTAAGACTAGGTTCTTTATGATTAGTCGGTAATATAGGCAGTAAGGGCCAATTGCATAAAAATAATATCTAGTCTAAGGGCTAATTTTAAGGTTTAATTCAGTTCTGAGACAAAATGTATGAAAAATGTCAGTCTTAAGTATATCCAGGATTTAGACTCCATTCCACTTTGTCTTGCAAGTAGCCCTAAGATGGGTCTAAGTCTTAAAACTAGATTTATAAGTAACAATTACCTACCTGCATACATTTTGACACAAGTACACTATGCTTAGGTCCTAATCTAGTTTTTTTTTTTGATGCATGTTGCCCTAAGAGCTGGGTACTGTATAACGTCAACAAAGTAATTACGATATCGAAGTAAGATATGCTTAAGCGGAGTGGATTTTAATAAAGTCCCATTAAAGAGATTTCGTAAGTATTCCGATAGTAAATAGGCGCACAAAAAACATATTATAGTCATGGCAACACAATAGCCATTGTTGGGCTTTATCGTCGCTGCAATAAGGCGTCACATCCGCCAATTAAACAGTGTTGTTTATAATTACTGGCTTAGCAGGATAATATTTCAGGATATCTAACTAGAGGCGAGGTTTGAATAACATGCCTTTTGTTTTAATTACTGTGCGCGACATACCAAAACAAATTCTAGGGAATATAAAAGAAACTCCTAAATATGAAGGTATACGCACTTGGAATGCAGAACGTAGATCTTTATATTATGACATTTACGGTGTTAATATTTAAACAAACTTGTTTTCGATGACGTCATTGTATCTTTGCTTTCGATAATGTCAATGTAAATAATTGTTGTAGGTAGGTATAATTATGAATAGATAACGACTATTTATAGATGTTTTGATTTAAGTTAAGTGGCAGTACACACGTACCGTACCTGACTCAATCGTGCGGAATGGAATCTTTGAATTTGGCCTAAGGTTTTTTCACACCGGGCTCAATTTGGATCTGATAGGGTGATCAAATAGGGTGTGAGTATTTTGTATGGCTATGTTGTTACAGAAAAGACATCCAATTTAAGAAAAACGGTTTTGGGCGGAATGCCCAATAGGAATTTCAACTTACCCCCCTCTGTCGATCAGCTGCACAGATCTGCCAGAATACGGATCTCTAGCAATGACGTTTGTTGCGAATATATCCGTCGCATAATTGTAACCGTCCTGGGCTTCTAGCCTGAATGTCAGCGGGTCCCCGACGGCGATGGTAGTGGTCGGGCGGCCCTGGTACAGGATCATCAGGCGAACCTTCGAGTTGAGAGAACTCTCCTCCGGCAGGTACTCTATCGGGATAGGGCTGCCTGACCTGTCAACGAGATCGTACCCAAATCTACGGTTAAATATGAAGTTGATTGTCTATTTTAAATACACGCCGACTTTGAATGAACTCCAGGAAAGTAATTACTTGATAAAATAATTTAAAAACTATATCTGAGCAAAAGAATTCATTCAAAGTCACTTGTTAGTAGCTGTTAGTGAAATAACAGCACTCAAAATGAAAACCGCCAATCCTAAGTAAAGCCAGAAATCAACAAATCAGACTTTTACAAAACTTAAAACATTTTTTTCACAGCACACGAAAAGCAAAATACTAAATAAACCCATCGAAGCCAGTTCACCGTTATTGAAAATGAAAACTAGCTCTATTTCAATAGAGTTAAGTACAGTTAGGCGTTTCCAACCGGTCACATCCATCGAAGCTAACTAGAAGCGCAAACCTTCAGTCACGCTGTTAACAGTTAATCCAACAATGGTTTACCGTGTCTATTTGAAAACATGACATATGAATAGATGCTTCAATACCCTCATTCTAATTTACAAGAAACTGTCAACAAAAGACTACAAACTTGACCGTTGTTTAGAATTTACACGTACCTACACAGGTAAGTAGTCTCATAACACACCGATTACACGACCAGCAACAACATTACAAATTTGCCTAACTTGAAGTAAACAGAATGTAAGATATGTTTATGTCATGTCATCAACATAGACAGCATCACTGAAAATGCAGTCTCACCCGGCTCCAATGTAATTGGACGTCACCACAGCCTCAGCGGGTCCACGAAATAGACATGTCAGGTTAAACCGTTTGTCCCTCGAAGTTTGCACGTTGTCGCTAAATTGTACAACCACAATGTTTGTCATTGTGTCACCGTACTGCAATAGAAACGTTCAGTCAATTTGTTGCTATCTGTAAATGAGTACAACACTTGAAAAGGTTTACTTACTCGTTGAGTGCCGCATTCAGGGTACCCATGCGCCCCAGTGATCCGTAACACATTAGAAACTCCTCCATTTCCTCTGAAGAAGCAACGATCGTAAAAGCCGTAAGTGTACATCCGACCGAAGAAACCTTCTGGCAACCGCAGCGTAAATTCCATACCATCCTCGTTACACACTTGTGATACTGCAAAATACAAAAGAAATCACAAACCTTCCGCCCCGATGAGTTTTGTTTAGAACTTATAGAAGTTTATACAAAATATTACCATCCAAGCAGTCATCAGCGATACGTCCAAGAGCTCTCTCGTAGAAATCATATTCTTTGGCCGTATTGTCGAAATGTGCAGGGTTAGCGGCATCCAATCCCCTTGTATCTCGGTCACTGAGCTCACAGTTATCGCGAGGCTCACTACCGTAAGGTACATCCCTGCAGAAAAAATAAGCAACAGTTTAGTCTTTTTTTATGTATGTTCCCCGATTACTCGAAGACCACTTTGAAAGTATGGGTATACTTTCTAGTTAGTCTCATTGTCAACATGTCAGGATCTGATGATGGGATCTTGGAGAAATCAAGGGAATTCCTCAAATATTATACACCTTTAGTGATTTCACTGTAGGTGGAGTGGAACTGATGATGAAGACCACAGATGGCCACCGGAATTCCTTAACGGTACCGGTTTGATGGGTGGCGATAAGATAACTCGATTAAGGTAGTTGAGCGACTATGACAAAGCACATTTAATTGTTCCAATATGACTATGACTGTCCCGTGGCGTTGCTTGCGGCGAGCTTAAAATGTTCTATAGTAAGTATCTTATTGATTGAGAAGTGGGACTACATAACAGCATAAATAGAAACACTAAAAAGTATAAAATAAAATAAGTGTTCAAAAAACAATAACCCGCCTTCAAAAATGCAAAGAATTACCTGTTATAAAATGGTTGGTAAGTCATTCCAACGGAAGTTGACGTCCTACAATGTTTAAACCAAAAGCCGAATACAGTTGGACTGACCTACCTACCATATTATACAGGGTTATTTTTTGCATTTTTTTTCCCAAAACATGATATTAAATATGATTTAAATGTAAACCTGTAGTTGAAAGCTCGACAGACGAAATCCCGCTCTTCAATACATTCCCTCTGGCAGTGTGCTAAAGAGTGAGCCGTAGTAAAGCGCCGCACATATCGCCGCTGCATGCGCTGTCTGCCGACTTGCCGAAAACTATCCTCCTCGCATCGCGTGCCTTGCCACGGCCTGTGGCCGACTGGAGGGCCACCAACGGGGGCACCTCCTAGTGGATTACCGATGGGTATTCCTACAGGCCCAATGGGCGCGCCAACCGGTCCAATGGGACCATCAGGATCATATCCTCCGTATCCATCCCCACCTGAATTGGTACAATATAGTATAATGATTAAGGCAATGCTACACATAATTAAAAGATAAGTTTCAATTTAGCATCTTCGAATACACAAATTACCAATGGGTCTGTCGATACCGGCAGGTGGGTAACTTCCACGGTACCCGTCAGGTCTCTCCAAAGGTCGTCTTATACCATAATTTGGCCTTGGTTCGACCGGGTACCTTTAAATAAAAACAATAGTGAAACACAATCTAGACATATTCTGTTTTCTAAGACACAAACTGAACTAAACACCTAAATAACTGGATAATAAATGAGTCATAAAAAATATGTAAAAATTGTATACTGTCTAGGGGACACGGTTTCTGTAGGAGAATGTATCGAAACTTTGTATGTGGTTGTCTTGCACTGTCATACTACTATACTACTACTTATTACTCCCTATGAAAATTCCGAGTTTTGACACATTTTCCTGCTCAAGCTACGGTTGAATTTTTTTTTTAATGTTAGGATCATTGTTTTATATAATGCTAGATTAAGCTTTATAATTGTATAATATCATAAGTAGTATTTAAAAAAAAAGACTGACTGTTGAGTTTCTTGCGGCGTTCAGTAAAAGTGCCCGGGCGGCCTACTTACTGAATAAACATCTATATAAATAACTATATCTTTTATCTTTTTTTTTAATTAAAGAGTGCCTAAATATATTTTTTATACTTTACCTATCAGCTCCTGGACGAGTGACCCCCCTGTCAGGAAAACGGTCTGCGCCGGGGTAATCAGACCCACCATAGAAGCCGCCGCGCCCGGAACCTCCTATAAAACCATTGCATTTACACAAGTTGATTAAGAAAGAGACGCAGAATAATAAAGTTTTTCTAATTGTGCACTTGTTATATGAATGGAACTGTGCTTACCAGGATATGACGATCCGGTCGGCGGATATCTGTTATAGAGGTCTGGGTAACGGTCTCCGCCGAGTGGTATCGGGTCCCGGTTCACCCCTACCGGATAACGGCTACCATACGGGTACCGTCCCCAGTCGCTCGTGCCAGGGTTTCTGTCCTGATCGTATCTATCAGGATATCGGCTGGGAAGCCACCCGGGTCTGGACGGGTATCTCCCACTACTACTTCCTCGAATAGGATATCTGTCAGAAGGATTATACCGATCCGCAGGGTATCTCTCAGGGTAAATGTCGATGGGGTATCTACTAACAGGATAACGCTCTTGCGGTGGGTATCTGCCAATGTCGTTAGTGCTTGGGTAATCGAGGAATGGGTATCTGTTGACCGTAGGATACCTGTCACTGGTTGGGTATCTATCGCTTGAAGGGTATCTATCAACTGGGTAGCGATCTATACTTGAAGGATATCTATTGACGCCAGGAGGGTACTCGATTACTGGGGGGTAGCGATCTAAACTAGGGTATCTATCCATTGGATATCTATCAGAAGGGTAGCGCTCTGGTCCTACTCCAGGAGGATATCTGTCGTCAGGGTATCGGTCAGAAGGGTAGCGGTCGCCCGGTAGGTATCGATCCGGGTAGTCGGGCCCGGCCGGGTAGCGGTCGTCGGGGTACCGATCCGGCCGCCCGCTGTAATGCTCATCATCCGAGTAGCGGTCGTCGTCGGGGTAGCGGTCAGCGCCGGGCGGGTAGCGGTCGCGGTCGCGGTCGCGGTCACGGTCGCGATCACGATCCCGATCACGATCCCCGTTACCTCCTTGAATGGTTAAAGCGCAATTATTAAGGTATGTAAACACATGGTGAGTTGGAACAATCAAATAATAAAAGATCAATAGAACATTATACGCATGCGGAATATTTTATCAACTACGCATCTACTCAGAAACCATGCACATTAATGAATTAGTTCTACTTTTACGTTATACAGCATGAATATTATCTACTGAATATACTTGGATTTTGCAGGAAAATTGTAGTCAATGAAGAAGAAAATAAATGCGATCAAATAAGCCCACACGAAACGAAATAAAGAGCTAAGTAAGAGCTTTTAGTTGTAAGAGTGACTTATCGAAAACATGACTTATTTGAACCCATATTTCCCTTTTCAGTATGAATTAGGTACTTTCACGAACGTTAATTTGTGACCCATTTAAATAATTATATGCTTGCATAAAGATATGCTTGAAGTCGCCAATGTCACAAGAAATGTCAAGTCATTTGTAACTTATAGGAAACACTACCTTATTGTTGTTATATGTCAGATTGACTTTGGACCTAAGGTGAGTCCTAAATTAAAGTTCTTGACTGTACAGCTCAGTAATGAGACACCGTAAGGAAAACCAACTACATATATTATATGCGTACTAAATGTAAAACTAATTAAGTTGAGCTACAAGTACTACTCGTGTATACTTACATAGTTATTATAATAATAAAAGTCTACCAAATTCATTGGTATACTCACGGTATACTACATCACGACTATCTAGGGCCTAGGGTTTAAAATAACTACTTACATAAAAACGCTAAATACTTACTACGGACTACAAATATAATGGATGATGCAGGACTAAGGCAGATTATTATAAACAACAGCATGATCTTATCAGCCCACACTAAAGCGATGTCCAAGGCAATGATACAAAAATACGGTCATGATTTCGATGACCGAATATACAAATGAAATAATAACTGGCCACTACGCGTAATTATCCACCAAGAATATCTGAGCTGCTCGAGAGCCCAAAGTAGACCTCGCGACAAACTTAGCTTTGGCGTTGGAAAGCTATTATCCCCATAGATCAACATAGGTCGCGTCGCGGTCAGTTTATCAACACCGCAAATGAATTTTCGGTAGTTATAAACATTTAAACCGTTTGTAACTCAAGAACCAATGAACTTTACTTAGTCGTGATAGTTTTCCTATTAAATTCATTATATTTATAAATAAATAAATAATAAATATCAGGGGACAATGTCACACCAATAGACCTAGTCCCAAACTAAGCTCTAGGCTTGTACTATGGGTACTAGACAACGATATAAATACTTATATAGAGAAATGTATACTTAAATACATAGAAAACATCCATGACTCAGGAACAAATATTCGCGCTCATCACACAAACATCTGCACTTACCGGGATTTGAACCCAGGACCGCTAGCTTCGTAGGCAGGGTCACTACCAACTAGGCCAGCGTGTCGTCAATTTTTTTCATTTAGGATATTTTTTAGATTTTTAGTATTTGGGGGGGGGGGGGGGAACACTTGACTCTAACAAAAATTTGCGCTTTAAAGCTTAATATTTCCAAAACAGATCCCTCAATCGAAAAATTGTTTGACTACGGAAACTTAAAAACGGAGGAGTTCGTAGTAAGTAGTGTTAATCCTACTTACTACTAATAATTATATACGATAAACCAGTAGGTTTACAAAACTAAGTTTTACTCGTTTTAGTATTATGAAACAAACCCGAAAAAGCTGGAATATGTTTAAAAAAATGTACTCTGAATATCAATCAGTAGGTGTCTTATTAAACATAGTGGCCAATTATATCGTGATTCTTAATCTGCCTTAAATGATACTCGTCTGCAAGTTGACATCTCAAGCATCCTCTACCATGCATCGAACCTGTTGTAGACGGGCGTCCCCATGGCGCCTGCGACCCGCTGGTTGTTTCTGCCTCCCCACTCACTAATTGGTCTGCCTCCCCACACAAATCATAGTTAAACACAGGAATAAACTAAAATAAAACTAAACTTAAAACTAAGTTCCGTAAAGCAGAAGGGAACCGCCCCTTATGTAGATTATCGTTTTACCTATGATCACCATATCTGTTTCGCACCTACGAAACTACACTCAGGAGCAAAAATACCGGGTTAGAATGCGTTTTTCATACAAACGAGACTATTTCGAAGCCTTGGTTCCTCGCCAGGGGTTGTTTTGAGTGAGGTTTAATGGTGGATACTCCGAGGTTCAATAGAGGAGGTCAAAAGTTCTTAAGATCCCTAACTGATCGCACAATCAGTTAACACCACAGCGGTAGAGTTTGGGTCAGCATTTGGATTTCCATTTTAGATGTTTTTCTGAACATGCACTATTCCAGTGTTAACCGCAGATTCATTCAGTTGGGTATCCTAGGCACTCTGGAAGTCCTGTATCGATGCTCGGGGTATTCATCATCAGATTTCACTAAAAGCATTCCCTGGCTAGGAACCAAGGCTTCGAAATAGCCTCTTTAGTATGAAAAACGCACTCTGACCCGTTATTTTTGCTCTGAGTGTAGTAAACTTAAATATATATAAACGAGTATTACTAAGTACCACACCCGACACGTAACTGACATAGGTATGACATAGGTACAATATTATGTCCATTATTCAATCAAGCATATTCTCACAAATAGGGCCGTCTATTTTAAGACCATTGATGGGTTCAATGTTGCGGGCCCGGGTCGACTGATCAGTGATCAGAACACGTGCCTCGTTGCGGCCCATCAATGGATCACTTGTTCTAGTTATCAGCAATATCTCATACGTAACAGACATAACTTTTATTAGTGTTCCAATTGAAACTGTCAACCTTTATTGATCTCATCCTTTATCCCGCAAGTAATAACCAAAAACATGTCACTTACGCATTAAGTTCTCGTAATAATCAAAGTCGGGGTCATAGAGCAGTCTCATGTTGTTCTTCTGGTTGTATCTGCTGAGTCGGCAGGTCCTAGCGCGGTCGCTGTACACTGCAGATCTGCAGTAAACAACGACCAATAAAAATAACTTTGTGTGTCATCCAATATCGGACAATGAACTGAAACGCGTTATCGGAACATTTGGAGCGAATTTGTTTGACATAAAAACATCGTGTTTTGAAATGAATACTCGAAAGGACAATAACATTTTCAGGAAAATAATATGGGTCGGTTTTGTCAGATCACATTTGAAATAATGTCGATGTTTTAGTACCTGCATTGGAAGCTGGTTTGTCTGAGGCATTCGTCAAGGCATTCGCTGAGGGACCGGCCGGTGATCTCGGAGTGGAACTCGCCAGTGATCCGACTGTTCCGGTAGCGCTGGAAAGCGGTGTCCGGCCGCCGGCCCGGAGAGAACAAGTGTGACGTCACACTGTTGTCCGGGTACTCCGTGCCGCGAGCTGATCGATGAGAGACTGATCATAATTGTAAGAAAAACCTTGTTTTGACTTCATGCTCTGTTATGGCGGGCACTTTGTAAATCAAATTAATAGTTGGCATTAGTCAGTTCATTAATGTATTCATAATAACAATCATAATAAGTCCATTGTATTAAGAGGATTGTGACGCTAAAAATCTCCATACAAAATGCGAGAACGTTTCTCTTCCCGTAAACCTCGTCCGATTTTTCAGATTTTTGAATACGTTGTAGATATCATGAAAAACGATGTCTGTACGTTTTACTTTCCAAGAAAATATTTCTTACAACAAAACAAATTAAAAAAAAAAAACAGAAAAGTACAGACCTAGGTGTTTATAATAACTACATATTCAAAAATCGTGACAATTGGACTTGATTTAGGCGGTGAGAAACGTTTTCGCCCGGAGCTAAATTTGTATGGATTTTTTGGTGACAGCTACGCGATTTTAGTGGCGCTTCACAATCCTCTTAACATTAAAATCAATGTTTGTAGATAATTAGTCTGAATAATTTAATAATTTGTTAGCCAAGCTGTTAAAATGTTTAGAAAAGAAAACAAAAGAAACTCACGATTGTCAAGACAAACAAGGTCATAAAAGTGATGGGTGAGCGATCCGCTGACAGTAACGTCATCCTTTTGAGACACCGAGTCTTCTTCAGAGAGAACGCACTGGCGCGTCATGGCGTCATGTTCGATAGATCGACAAAAATACCTACAAACAAAATATGGGTTTGATTTGATATGTGTAGTGTATATCATTTGAGTGGTCGCAAATACCGAAGACGTCATCACTTACTTCTCGGCTCGAACACACATAGATTGACATTCGTCTAATGTCATGTTGGAGAAGACGTCGACCTCGAAAGGTCCTCCGAGGCGTTTGTTTTCTTCCTTTATGAAGACAGCAAGACCGTCGCATCTCCTCTCAGCTGCAAAAATATTTTCGCAGGTTTAATTCTAAATAAGTACCTACTATATCACTTTAAATAACTTTAACTCATACGAACCGTTTAGGCAAGTATTTTCCAAGTAATCAGCGTTGTGGTCGTCTTCCAGCATTTCTGGATGGGTCCTCCTGGTGAATCTACTTAGTGAGCATGTCCTGAGCGCTGAGTCATAAGTAGCAGATCGGCACACAAAACTGAATTCATTTAGACACTTGTCTTCACACTCCGTCCTGTTAGCCACCATTATCTCCTTCAGGTCGGACGTTGGAAGTTTCAATCTTTTACGAGCGTGTCTCTCGAAAATGTAGCGACGAGACGGGCATTCTCGCTCAGGACGATTCGCTAAAGAAAGATGAAGATGGAATTTATTGTATTCATATGTAGACATAACACATAGGTATAGTTATCATTCGATTTTTAATAGAGATTCTATTGGTACTCACAGGTCAGGCAAATTTCGTTGAAGTGAACGCTATTGGGGACAATCATAAGAGTACCGATGCCTTCAGGCGCTGCCTGTTCCCTGGTCAAGTAGCAAGTTGATTCCTCGTACTCGGGTTCGGGACTAAAAGCAGCAATACGCGCTCCAGGTTGGAAGTCAATAGATTGGCACGTCCTTACTAAGCTGTTCGCGGATCGATCTCGTAAACATAAGTCCTGACATTTTTCAAGGACACGGAATGGTGGCGCCGTCTCGCGAACCTAGGTAAATACATAACATATCAGTAATGTATTTAACATTAAAGGTGTTATTTACTCTGTGATTAGAATATTATCAGAGGTGGTAAAAACATTTGCAGAGTGCACATATACTTACGGCGTCATCGTCAAATGCGTGCAGTTGCTGATTTGGGAGGCGCTCGTACATCACCCGGCCCATTCCTTGGTTACATGTTGCTTGGGCTAGAAAATGTATGTTTGTAGATTTTTATATACATATTTAGCTGATGGTCTTTGCACTGTTAAAGGTCCTTTTCTTGTTGTAATGTTATTGGTAGTAAGTGAACAATCAGAAAAAAAAAAATGTGCGATAGGAAATGTTACGCTATTTCAATACATATAGCGATAAATAAGGTTATTTATTATTTCAAGCGTTAACTTCGCTTCATAAGTATATTTGATTCAAATCTTGTATAATCCAATTTTAACTCACTAGATTATCGGCTCAAGCTGAAATTGTGTACACATGTTTTGTGTAGGTCTGATAATAGATAACAAAAGGTGGCAATGTTGCATAATGGACTAAGAATCATTACATTGATTTAACCATGTGTTGTTAAAACTATCGCCAATGTATAATTGACTCCAAGTCAAAAACCAGGATAAAAACCATAATAATAAAGATCAATTATCCCGCAAACTATATATGAACCACTTTACTTCAAAATTGCAATCGCTACGAGTTTAAAATCAACAATAGTATAGGTAATGCCACCAGAGTTGAGGTCACGCACACAACAACATGTCGTGTAGTGACAGCGGGATTTAGAAATGACCTACTGTTCTTTTTTCGGACCTATAGCAAGTTCACCAGTGAATTGCAAGATAGACCAAAAAGTTTATTTAAACTCATCAAACAAAACAGAAAGTAAATTATTTTGATCTATTTTATTTACTATTTTAATAAATGGGTTAAATACGAATAAATGTAAGTCAGATATACAGGGTTATTGGTAAGTCGACCTATTCCCGTTAGGAGGTGATAGGGGTGACTATTTGCGATAATTTTGACCCCCATATGCATTATGCAAAAGTGAACCATTTTTGAGTTATCGCGATTTTTAGTTTTTTTTAAAATTAGTCGGAAATTCAACTTGAAAAATTTATTACAAGAAAAGTATCAATTTAAATCTTTTTTTTTCTTCTGATATACAAAAACGATTAAACACTGGTTATTTCTCAATATTAAAACAATAATTATCGGCCCAAATTTAAAAAAGCGAGACGGAATACGAAATTTTTTCATTATTTTTTGCGATCGCTTTCCACTAAATTGCCTTAAAAACAAAAAAAAACGTTATGAAACTTGGCTTGCAGATTATTTTAAAAACTTAACTGTTTTCTTAGCTCTCCAAAAATGCATAACAAATAGGAAATTATTTGGGAAAAAACTGAAAAAAAATCATCACAAAGGAAGCGGGCGGAAACTAAAGCCACAAATGCCACTTCAAAAATAAAAATTAAAAACATACCGAATTTACATCAACTTTTTTTATTTGCTTTTGTACAAGATGAACTTGTTTTTCTTAAGCAATATTAAAAAAAAAAATCTGTACACGTTTGAGAATGCGAGGCCGAAAACTAAAAAATACATGTTTTTTATCAAACTCCAACATAAATTACACGAAAACAGAAAATTTACCAATACATTTGGCTGACTGAAATTAGTCTGACTAACTTAAAATAAAACTAAAAATCGCTTACTTTTTCCATAAGTTAATGTTGTTATTTGTGTTTACGAGTATAACAGTTAGTTTTAATAGCTCGTTAGAAAGCTGGAAAAACGTCAATGTTTTATGTGTAATCTGCACGCCAAATGTATTGGTAAATTTTTCTGTTTTCGTGTAATTTATGTTGGAGTTTGATAAAAAAACATGTATTTTTTAGTTTTCGGCCTCGCATTCTCAAACGTGCACAGATAACTTTTTTTTTAATATTGCATAAGAACAACAAGTTTATCTTGTACAAAAGCAAATAAAAAAAGTTGATTTAAATTCGGTATGTTTAATAATTTTTATTTTTGAAGTGGCATTTGTGACTTTAGTTTCCGCCCGCTTCATTTGTGATGATTTTTTTTTCAGTTTTTTTCTAATAATATCCTACTTGTTATGCATTTTTGGAGAGCTAAGAAAACAGTTAAGTTTTTAAAATAATCTGCAAGCCAAGTTTCATAACGTTTTTTTTTGTTTTTAAGGCATTTTAGTGGAAAGCGATCGCAAAAAATATTGAAAAAATTTCGTATTCCGTCTCGCTTTTTTAAATTTGGGCCGATAATTATTGTTTTAATATTGAAAAATAACCAGTGTTTAATCGTTTTTGTATATCAGAAGAAAAAAAAAGATTTAAATTGATACTTTTCTTGTAATAAATTTTTCAAGTTGAATTTCCGACTAATTTTAAAAAAAACTAAAAATCGCGATAACTCAAAAATGGTTCACTTTTGCATAATGCATATGGGGGTCAAAATTATCGCAAATAGTCACCCCTATCACCTCCTAACGGGAATAGGTCGACTTACCAATAACCCTGTACATCAGATAGGCTTGGTCTGATAAAACAAATAAAGGATGTGATTCGTTCTAAATAAAATGCTGGAAGAACATGGGCACTCAGTACTTACTACCTCTGCCACCATACCATCCTGATCTCAACCCTATAGAACTTTGTTGGGGAATCCTAAAAAGACGAGTGGCAGCTAGGGCTTGCAATTCGAATATTCGAATATTCGAATAATTCGAATATTCGGCTCTTTCTGGTATTCGAATAATGCGGTGAATAGTATTCGAATATTCGAATATTTATGGTTATTTGGACAGACGGATGTAAATTCTCGTTGCTACCTTAAGTTAAGGTAGCAAAGAGAATTTCCAATCATTAAACTTACATTATATTGTATTGTATCACAAAATTCACAAATATCATTATTGTTTCGTGTTAATTACATTAATTTTAACCATATATTTTGCCATTATATTTTACCATTTTTATTATTTTCTTTTAATTTTGTGGTTGATTCTGTCTTTTTTTTATTGAAATAGGTACAAAATCTTTGTGCAATTGATAATAAATCGTTGCTGTTCGTACCTTCAGTTGTTTTTAATTTAACACAATATTTTTTAAATTCATGTTATTTTTTATTCATTCTATAATGCCAAGGACGTAGTATATTAATTTAAGATGTTTATGTTGATTTTTTGAGCTTTCAGACTGATAATAAATGAAAATGAGCACCCGACCCTGTTTTTTCTTTACTTTTTAGGATTATTCGAATAATATTCGAATTATTCGAATATGTCCAAATTAAAAGTCGAATATTTGAATATCTGAAAATATCGAATATTTGCAAGCCCTAGTGGCAGCCATTCATAATGAGTTCACATTTAACAGCGCCATGAGAAAATTAGACGAAAAAATTGAAGCACTTGACTAAGAGACAGTATTTTTAGAAAAACCCAAGAAAAAGAAGAAAGATACTGGTTGATGTAACCTAAGACCTGTGTTGATGATTTATCTGAAAACGATAACCTTGTAATCCATATATCAAGTGACTATAGTTTATAAAAAAAATAATTAACTATTTTTTAAACTTTTTAAAATATATATTTAAGTGTTTTTATTTACATTTACATTCACTCATTCATTTCATTCATTTACTGTGAAAGTTTTTTCATGTAGCTGTGTTTAATTCACCTCAACTCTCGTGGCACTACCAACAAGCAGTGACGTTCCAGTTTGGTAATTCAGACTAAAAATGTAAAAATTACTGATTTTCCCTGTCAGTCTTCTGGCCCTTGGTTCCTGTTCTTACCGTTAGCCATGGTGAGCATGGTGACCGCTGTAAAGGCGTGCATGACACCCGCCCCTCGCGGCTTCATCTTCCTGCTGCACTGCCCACCGTCACCGACCACTCATGTGGCCACCTGCAACCACACCAATGTATGTGACTACCAAACACCTAAATATTACTATAAAGGCCTAATTGTCGAACAAAGCATTCTTGGCAGCTTCGGCGTTGATTAACAATCAGTTCGGATTCGGATTCGGATAGAAAACAACCATTCTGCGGTAAACAAGAACAGATGAAGTTACTTTTTAAGAGCCTGCATACGAGACTACTAATCCTACAAAATATATCAAGGGAATGGGTCAAAAATCTTGCGAAGAAAGTGTCACGTTTGAAAATAAAACTATAGAGGTTTTTCTTTTTAGTCCTGTTTTCACGTTTCAAAGTTTCAATATTTAATAATGCAGTTTTTAAGATCCAGATTGCGGAACACTATCAAGTTTAGCATGTTACGTAAGATGTGACGTCAAATTGAATATCGTATGACGGGGCTCCACAAACTACAATTAGCGAGGCAGCGAAGAGGTGCACGAGAATAAATAAATCAACACGATAGCTATGCGCTCCGCGAGGCTATTATGATGTACTTAGTAAGTAATCCTAATGCAATAGGATAACATTGGATAAGTTTTTACTCGCGGACTGGTAAGCTAAACGCAGCGCAGGAAACGTAGCCTAAAGGTGTAAGCCGAGCCGGCACATTGCTGTTTCGTTTACTGTCCTGCAAACAGTCTTAATGAATATAATGATATTACATAGTTTAATTAATGATTTAATGATATTATTGTTGTTTATATGTAATTTCATTGATCGAATATTATAAGCCCGGCGGGATGCGCAGTTTGAACGTGTGGTTAAAACAAAAAACAAAGCCTAGGTTTCCGCGTCTTTGGCATATTTTTCAGAAAGGTCAACTTCTCTTCGTGACCAGATCATGCCACTGAGTATTTGTCTTACCTAAGTTAATATCCCTAGGTAAGACTCAACGGCGTAGTTAACAAAAAGCCGTGATTAAACAGAGTTTTATGAAGGCAATTACGGCCAAACGAACATGAGTCATGTGTTCAGGCTAATCATAGTTTTATGAAACAGCGTTTGCAAAACGCTTGCCGGTCCGCTGCACTCACTGAATGCGCTAAAACACTAAAACCATCGGGACCAAGGTTTTATCCAATTTATTTGTGATATGACGAAGGTAAACGAGCACACAGACAACCCAATTGTATGTAAGGAGATTATGAGGCTCATGGACAAATGCAATCATTCAAGCACGATGGCAGCACGTGACCGCAGAATTTGCTAAATACATTGCTCGTATTTTACCTATAGATTTTTTTTATTTTTTATTTATTATTAAGATTAATTTAATTTAGGGAAGTCTGACGTTTGTTTTCTTAAATTTGTCCCACTGGGAGCCTGGACATTCTGGATAAGATGCGTTAGCGATTTTTGAACTCTGAAAAAATGTATAAGATTGACGTAGTTACGTTGAAAATCGCTTACGTTAGTGTTATTTATAGTGGCTATGCCCCCAGCCTATGAAGTCTAAGTTTTATACATACAAGTTCTCTTTTTAAGTTCAAATTTATTACGAATTGGATTTTTGTTGCTGAGCTAAGGATGGCCTTCTATGGCAGTTGTATAAAGAAGCTCAGCGGCGTAAGTGAAAAACAATCCACAGTGCAGTTTTGCTGTAGGTACATTTGGTAACTTCCTCTCATAATTCCGGTAAAAAGCCAGCCTAATTCTATTTTATTTTTGTATAGTAGGTATGATTATGAAAATAAAAATGAATAAATAGAATATGTATCCAGTCACGTTAAGTGTGCGGAAATCTAATACACGTTTACGTAATGTATTGACGGATAAACTTTGCCAAATGAGAACTTTACGAAATGTATTATTTAACTGTCACAAATAATAGACTAGTAATTATCGTTACTTACTCTTGTGGTTACTGTGTTGTTATTATTATTTTGTGGTTTGGAATGGTTATAAATTACCCATCTTTACGGGCTGCAGCTCGGGAAAATTATGGAAGTCGTTACCTACTTTCAGAAGGTCATAAAGCTTACATCGTAAATTATGTCGACACCACAATGCAGCGGATGCATTTAGGGTCCAATTTTCTATTTTAGCGATAGCTACAAGGTATATATGTTATCCTACTGTGGGGTTACAGGTTGCGTTGTGCGTACGTAGAGGACTACAGTAATTAAAGAATATGCATATCTACTTGGTTTGACGTAAGCTGTCGATTCGAGTAAATTACATAATTATAATGATTATGTACCTAATTTCTTAATAGGGTCCAAGTTTTTCTTGGTTTTTGAGACCGTCATATACGCTTCTTAGCATCAGGTCACGGATTATTCATTAATTATCAAACACCCTGTAGATACCGCACAAAAAACCAATAAATAAATTAGTAAAACATAAGCTAATTGGTCAACATAATTAAGTAAAAGTATTGCTTGATAGGTCTTAAAAAAACCATTATTAGATTAATATTTGGGAAGCGGTTTAGGAAATATGAAACTCAAAAACACACGTGTAACAAACTCAGTGCTTATTTTTACAAGGCTTGGTTTATTAAGTTACTTTATAAATACAAAAGGCATCTCAGATTCATTGCAAAATATTATCTTCAATCATTTCACAATATTATCAGTCTGAAGCATTGTCGAAGCCTGAACACTAGAATAGCTACATAAACCGTATTGAAAGCAAAACAGGATGTTTCAATGTTTGGAATGAATAAAGGTTCCACGAAGTGGTTCCTTTTCTAAGTTGCACTGTTTTGTTTTATTATGGCAAGGTAATGGCAAAAGAGCATACAGGCCAACTGATGGTAAGCGGGGTCTGAGACCAATAGACATTTGTATTCTCAAGACTACAATCGCAAGACTGCGATCTTTGACTGTAAATGCATTGCCATCCCTGAGGACTACGATATAATGTCACTGCTAGTAATTTTACCAGATGTCTTATCCCCACACAACAATGCGAACACGGTGCTGGGCAATAGGTGAAAGCATAAGATCTATGCACCAGAGCAACCATAAAAATCATTATTAGGTAGCTAGATCGTCAGAACAGGTCCTGTGCCGTCCACAAAGAACTCGTTATTCTCATCGGCCATCCGTTCTACAAGCAATCTGCCTTGTCTATTGCCACTTAAGTGTAGTTGAGACGCCCAGATCATTAGAAAAAAAACATGTGTTATATTTCGACGTGTCATTTTTGTTTCGATCTTGCAGATAAACTCTAAGTTCCAGCCAAACTCTTTCGATTACTATTTATCAACCTGACAAGGCCATCGTGTATAATTCTGAGGTCCCAGTGAAAACGGGTATAAATCTCTCGAAGATCAAGTAAAAAAGGGTACAATGGACTGATGGTATATTCTGTTCACTATATATAAGTATATACCCTTTTTTATAGGGCAGTACTTAAGTTGATTACCCCCTACCCCCCTACCCCTACCCTTTACCCTGTACCATTTTTCACTATGACCCCAAAATTATTCTTAATTACTAGCCTATTTAATTCGATCACAAAACTAACTTCAACAGCGAGTAAATATTGCGGGCCGGTTGCGTGTCAACAGCACCCAGCGAGCACAAAGCAGCCATTTAGTAAATAAAATAGAAAATGCGTATGGACGTGTAACTGTACCGCTATTGATCTGCGGACATTATTTGTAATGGAGCCGGCATAGTCATCGATACCGTTACCTTGCGCAGACGCGTGAAATTGGGGCTGGAAAATTGCAAATGCCCTTTATTTAGACAAACCATAATTGTTTATTGCTCATTGGCCTTTTTGCCATGTTTTACCATTCAGATAACCGAAGTACCTACAGTCATTTAATATTAATTTGCAAAAAAACAACCATAATAGTTGCAGGTTCGAAGGGATACAATAGTTTTTTTCTTTAATAATTTGTTGATATACGAGTATATGTAGATGGTTCTTGAAATAATAGCAATAAACGAATTCCATATGAAGGCAGTGGTGGGGAAAAATACATATTATAATCCAGTTATTTTCAAAAATTTCCTCTGAATGACATCGTTTACCAATCAGTATTTAAAACATTTCGCAACGTTTAGAGTACCTATAACATGCATACATTGCATGATTCTATTGACGTTATGCAGTCTACTCTGACATCATATAGTTTATCTCTCCCGACTTGCTTGCGGCGCATTACATACAAGCGGCAAAAACAAACACCGAGACGTTTCTCTTGGACAAAGAAAGTCCCTCTTTCATGATTTTATCGTTTGTAGAAAAATATAATGTTAGGTATTAAATCGTAGTGGAAGTGAAATCGACTTGTTTTGTACAAGTGCGTACTTCCCAAAACAATTTGGCTCCTAGCTCACGCGATTCATCGAAATATGAAAATTTGAATGACAAAGCTCGGAGGCCCTATGAAAATTTTGGCGCTCACCAAATGTGCCGATGAAAAACGGATGTGGACTTCCGGCCCATTGTGCACGAGCGATGTCCTCGTCCACCCATTTCCACTAAATGACATCGCGTCCAAATTTTATACTGTTATCAGTATCGTGAAATCGCTGTCTGATGTGATTTCGCACGCTTTGCACTTATTTTGCTCATTTGCAATCCTAGATGAGAACTTAGGGCGCATCTAGGATTCGGGCGATTGGGTAGAACGAGACAAGCGGGCGCTCCACCATATTTTTTTTATGTAGGTACCTAAACTGAAATATATTCGAAAGCGTCAACCAGAGCGCCGAAAGACATTCATTAGGCCGAAACATATGATTTAGTGTTGTAACATAGGGCAGGGTGGGGGTAGGGGTCATGATCCCGTGATGACGTATGCCTGCAGCTCTTATACAATGATAGTATACTTCACAAATATTAGGTATACTTATATTCAGGTATGTTTAATAAAAGGCACAAACACGTCCAAAGCAATAAGGGTGTCGTAATTTTGACAATACAATAACATGATGACGACGCGCTGGCCTAGTTGGTAGTGACCCTGCCTACGAAGCTAGCGGTCCTGGGTTCAAATCCCGGTAAGGGCAGATGTTTGTGTGATGAGCGCAAATATTTGTTCCTGAGTCATGGATGTTTTCTATGTATTTAAGTATATATTTCTCTATATAAGTATTTATATCGTTGTCTAGTACCCATAGTACAAGCCTAGAGCTTAGTTTGGGACTAGGGCAATTGGTGTGACATTGTCCCCTGATATTTATTTATTTATTATTTATTTTATGTTAAAGGGAACATGGTTTGCGCCTGTAGAATAGAGGCCCTGATAGCATACCATTAGCTTCATCAATTGTTTAAGATAACAAAGTAAAAGTAGGTCACTCCCATCATTCATCAATTAAAGAGAGACATGCGGATGCGAGACCTCCTAACTGTCCCAGCTCCTTTCATGATGAGCAATGACGCACATCGAAACGGTGTGAAAACTGTGGACTATTGTAGAAATGTGGGATGGGTTAGGATTGGCCGTGGGAAAAGCATCCCGGGCCTTGCGACATCCCGAAGACACACCCTGTACTGTAGAACCGTAGACTGATTCACAATTTGGTTGAATTTTAGGGTGATCACAAACGTGTTACTTAATCGGTTTTTTTTTACAAATATTTCATAAGCCTATCTATTAGATTCGAAACGTGACCTAACTAAATTATTAGACCGATACTAACGATCGGTACAAATGTGTTACATATAAATGGTTATTGGTGTTGAATTCAATCGTTATCGATAGATGGTAAAACGTTTTCATAATAACCTAACTTTCGATTACGAGTCATTTTATAGTTTTAGTTGTCTTTTATTATTTTACACATTTAAATTTGTGTTAAGGAAAAACTGAAATTAATGTGTAGTTTGGTGCACATGACACAGTATAATAAAAAGTATTAAAAAAAATGCTGGATTCTTAAAAAATATGTAACTAAAGTAAGTGTGTCGAAAAAGACACCCATAATACTTTGTAGCAATGTCGTAGCACCATCGTAGCACATCCGCGACTATCAATGCTGTAAGATGACTGAAGATGATCAATAAACGAGCTTTGGGCTCTTGGGCTGATAGTACAGTCACCAGCAAAAATAAATTATTAATTCAGCTCGAACATTTCTGACACGCTCATGCTTCTAGTAATAGAGACGTCGTGAGCCCAAAGTTGTACTCGTATATTATATTATAGCTGGTAACTATACTACCCGTTTAGAAATACAGTTAACTGAGCACTTGTGAATCTTGTTACCTTAGAATAAGGCGCACAGTTGTTGGTTAACAGTGATGCTGTAGCAAGAATGTAACGCAGCAGCCTAAATCAAAATCTGCTCATAGGTTTTAAAGTGCGACCGCACCACTGCTTAACGGTGCGTATATTACAGTGCGTCAAAAACGGCGCGTCGTTCGGCGTTCAGTACCGCGAATGTCAGATTGTAACTCAATATAACATTCGCGGTATTGAACGCCAAACGACGCGGCGTCATGTTGTTACTATGTTTTGTTTACGCAACGACACCGTATTTTACACAGCGGTTGCACCTTTATGAAACAGCGATTAGTTTGGGATTGAAATAGCTGTCAATTCGTATGCACTTTGACGTAAGTAAATGTATGATAAAACTGTCCGCTCTAATCCCTTTCTAATCGCGGCTAGATAATATTAGGGTACGGTTTAAAGCTATTTGCTTACATTCTTATAATTAACCTGATAAAACTTTTTTTTTTTAAATAAATAAGTTAATAATATTCTTAACAAAACATCTCGTAGACATACGAAAAATAGCGATTAGCCTGGAATTATCACGACACGCATATAAAAATATATAAAAGCGTATGTATAGTAGGGTTTTAAAATGGTTTTTATAGGTGACGTAGCTAGCGATAATTTTTATATCTTTTGTTGAAAATTAGTTTCAATGCAATAATGTTTAGTGCTCTGTCACTTTAACGGCAAGCAGACACACATTAACACCTCTCTTTATACCCGATTGCCGAAGGAGGACCGTAATGTTTATTGACCTGTACCCTTACCAAGAGTTACAATAGCAGACCTCGCAGTATTCTTATAGAGAGCGAGGGACAGAGCATTTGACTCGCTAGCGAGTACGGTAATTGTACGGATTGTACCTCATGGAAGGGTACTGTATGAATGGTTCTTTGTTTCCCTAGTAAAGGTTTTACACACGTGTTACATTCGTCTTAGCGTCGGGTGTCATAATGGGTACTATTTTTAAATGTTAAATTGGCGAAATCAAAAATATATGGGTGATAACTAACATTACATTGATGACATGAGCCAAACAGCATGTGGGATTATAAAGTTTATTATATTTGTTTGACGCTTGGGTAAGTGGTTAAAAATTAAGTCGTGGAAACTAAGTTTTGTTTTGTTATGCATGACCAAAAGAGCTCAGATTTGAGATTGCTAGCTTGGTAGAAAGCTTTAGTATCTTACCGCATATTTCGTGAAATAAACTTGGACTTCACTGATATTCGCATAAATATTGGATATTCGCAGACTTTATAATCCTTTTAATGTTTACTGACCTTGCACTAATCTGTACCAGTGTTCTTTGCACGTGATGATAACGGTGTAATTGGCAAATGTTTGCGAGTTAGTCCACGGTTTGCTACTTCATTAATAAGTTTAATTAAAACAGGGTATATTATTGATTTCATACCCGTTTCTTAGATAAAGTGGAAATAATTATACTTATGTATAATTATGTGTACAGTATGCTTAACAGTGGTCTATGCCCCAACTGTTGAAGATAACAATAACCTTCTTAAATAAACGAGTGTTTTTAAAATATAATAATGGCGATTCAAACTATCAATGGATGAGAACTGAACTATACTAGGAAAATACGTAGCTAATGTTTTACTTTAGTGTTTGTTGCATGTTGAACAGTTTAACCAATCGATGTTGTATTCACGTGAACACTTTATTGTACTAAAACAAATTACACAAATTGTTAAGTCTTTTATATTTTTCACTCTTTCAAGGCGCTTTCACAAAAGTAGGTATACGGGGATTTTTTACGACGAAGATGACAAAGATAAATGTTTTTTTTTTACAAAATGTAATAAATACTGGGCACAAATATTTTTGCCTGTCAGAGTAGATAGGTATATGAACCTGTTTTAAATGACTGTTATGACTTAAGGGACCAACCAACATTATTGTTATGATCTCATCAGCGAACTATTATGCTGTTATATCAAAAAATTAGTACTCAAACGATCTCTGAAATGATTTGCTGGTAAGTAAATATACGCTTTTGACAAAAATATAAAACACTTTGCAAATCGCAGTTTAATAATGAAATACAATAAATTAGTTTTTTTTTGTATATCATAATCGGGCACCAAGTTACTATTCCCCAAAGAAACGGACCGTTCCTAAAAAAATATCGTATAAAAATCTCTTATTAAAAAATATCGTACAAGCGGTTTCCGCACCGAGTCCGATTCCTGATTGACAAAAATAACTTCTCACTTTACTTACTTCTCAAGTGGCCACAGACTAATTGTCTTAGTGATCGTTTGACAACTTGAAATGAGCAGATATTGCCACAAGTAGTGCTGTTCGTAAGTTAAGTATGGGGCTGTTCTATTTATTAAAATAGTCTATCGAAATTTGAATTCTATTTCACAAGATTAGGACTGTCATTCGCATACAAAGTTCTTGGACCCTGTCTTTGCGGAAATGAATACTTAACGTAAATTTGCATCATTGAGCATAAGTTAAAATTAGTTTTGCGGTAGCGGTAGTATTATTCACCGGTGACTACTTTTCATTCAATATAAACCGCACGCACGTGCCACACACGCGTGCGGTTGCGTAATGCGTCACAGCACGCTGCGCGCGCGCAGGAGACGCCCTGCCGCGCAACACTGCTCTCCAAAATAAAAAGGCAGTATAAAGTACAGAGTTCATATGCTCATGCTGCCTTTTGGATTTGGAGGGCATAACACTCAATAGAACTGTGGTAACCAGGCATTCATTAAATAGTTATATCTATACTGGTACAAAACAAACTAGCATTCTGTATTATTTTAATATTTATTCAGTCTAAAAGTATTCGTTTTCAACCTTACCGCAATAAATTTATATACCTACGTACATATTGAAGCCATATTTTACTATGACGTGACAAGGTTTTGGGTTTTACACTTACTTTGGCTGTTCTAAAGATAACAGAGAAGCTTTTTTAAATATTACGAGTACGTATAACTCTCTAAAAGATTAGCGCTTGAGTTACGGTGAAAAAGATCGAAGACACTAATTACGTCCAAAAAATGCGGATTGTTACTCTCATACTCGTAATACCTAAATACTATTTTAAAAGGCCAATATGTATAAAAGACAAAATCCTTTTGTTCTGATTTCAATTAACATTATTTTTTCACTGGATGTTAAATAAGACACCGAACTATTTGAAAACATGTTTCAAGATTTACGTAATTAGCACCAAGAAGTATTTTTGTATTAAACTATAATACTAATTAAAGGAATCCACTTCAAAAATTTAACAACAGTGTGTTGCCACATATTGCGTAATCAATCACGTCTCAGTTCAGCCTTTCAGAAACCTCTACAAAGAAACTTACTTGCGAAGCTTTCCTAGCGCGACCAGCTACGATCGTAGCGCGTAGCACTCTCACAGTCAAAGTCCAAAAACACACAAATTGTCACTTGTCAGGAGCTGCGCGGGCGCTCCACCGGACAGTCCAAAATAAATTGTGGACATTTCTACTCCATAATTCAGTTAAATCACATTTAGTGGGGGACGACAATAGGAGAGCATTGATGTGAGCGAATCACACCATCGCCACGGTTCGCTAATTTTCCATGGCGACCCCGCGCTGACCGAAGCGATACTATGCGCTGGATCATATTAAAATACCTTTGTCGTTGTTGGACAACGAATTCACTGGGCTCATTAAAACTAATAGGTATTGAACTATAACTGTTACATTTGGGAGCAAACCTAACGGTTTAGGAAATTTTGTTAGAATCATTCAGTCTGAAAACTGTCTGTACGCTACGTTATGGAAAGTTAGCCTTCTTTTTTACTGTGTACCTACTGAGCTAACAAAGGTATACAAAAGTTAATGAATTAGGTTTAGTTCGCCGTAATACGTAACGCGATACTATCCGCATTCATCGCAATAAGTAGTAGGTACATACATAATGTCAATTAATATCACAGCTGAGGTGGGAGGAAAGTCCCAAGTAATTGCTATAAGTACTAGGAATAGCTTAGTTGTGCAACTTGTACATGAACTAAAAGTGTGCAGTAACTAAAGGGCCTCTATTCTAGGTAGGCGATAAAAACCATATCGTCTTTGACCTGTTATAGTATGATTTTAAACTCGGCCGCCATTACTAAAATAAGAGCTATCAAAACGTTGACGATACGATAATGACGAAATGTTTTTTTCATCTCTCCTGTTCGGAAAGTTTAATTTGCACGGGTGGATAGCCGGGTGGAAAATTGCGTTTTCATCTCTAGGGTGGAAAGTAATTTTTTTTTAATAGTTACGATTGGCCATGGAGTCTGAGATTATTGAGCTACGTCATATTATTAAAATAAAAGATTTTCATATATCTAATCTCGGCTATACGTTAAACGATGTATTTATTACGGCCTATAGGTTCATATGAAAATCATTTTAAGACTGGTCTATTTTTTTCGCAATTACAGAAAATCAACATTTAAAATTATTCCTCTATTCTGCTGCCCGCCATAATGCCGTGATAGCATAGCATGACACTTTTTCTTTCACGTTTCGGCATGGCCATCTAGAAAATACACTACTGCCAACATTAGAAAAGTTTAATCGAGTTGGTCACGACCAAGGAGCTTATTATACAACAAGGAGGTTGAACACCGAACATCCGTTCGAAACAAGAAATTTGACCTTTATTACGTCACGAATATATTCCATCTCTTTCTTTAGTTAGGGTAAGAATGAGATGGAAGTCATGCTCCTTGGCCGTTTTCAATAGATAAAGCGGGAAACGAGATTAAATATATTTTCCTCACAGTCGAAATGAAAAGTAGAGTGTCTAACTCGGGTGAAATTACCCATTTCCCCTCGAACTATTGGCGCTCTCACTTCGTTCGAGCGCCAGAAATATCTCGGGTGAAATGGGTCACTTTCAACCCTTGGTTATCAATCTACTATTACTGTCTTGAATAGAAACCCAGCGCCTCTATTCAACACGGTAAAAAAAAAAACGTTTTTCATCTGTTTTGATAGCTCTTATTTTCTTGACAGTTATGGCGGCCGATTTAAAAACAATACCGGAACAGGTCAAATACGAATTGAATTTTACCGTCTAGAATAGAGGCGCCTTTATGCGCGTTTGTTGATGGTTGTTAGGGAATGCATACTGTCTACCTAGTGCCAACTGTATCTAGTTACTACCGAGAGATGGCGGTTGAATCCCGCCAGAAACTTGTAATAAACGAGACCGCTTAAACCCATGCCCCATTAATATTAATATCCTTACTGGTATTTAATAAATTACATGGGATGATAATTACAAAACTAAAATTACATTTTTAATCTTATTATATTTTAAAATTAAAAAGCTATATCTAAAAAAGGGACCCTGTGGCATTGTCTTGAAGATGCTGGCAGCATTTCCTCGCTGGATAGTTAAACTTATGCGTTGAGCGAGGAAACTGCTAGCTCTTCGGTCTCCCGTGACGTCAATGAGCCTCTTCGAAATTTCTTTGAAGAGGCTTTGAGCGCTAGGACCCCACGGAACAAGGGTCTAGACGCCGAATGAAACAAACATATATTCTGGGCCGACACCACTATATTTGCCTACCTTTATGCTTTCTGCTGCTTCGGCTGCCTCACCAGCCCTATTAGAGGTCCGGTGGAGATGTGATGGGGCTAGCGTGTCTACGCAGGTTGCATCCCACACTAGTATCCGTCCCATATTCCACGGGACCAAGGACATTCCATCAGGTCTCTTGCCATCATTTCTACAAATGCCGGTCGGCTCTAAAAGTGCCGGCACGTTTATTGAGGCAAGAGACCGACGAATGATGTCATTTAGTGAAGCGTGTCTGGAAAAGCGGCCAGCACTTCTCTGGCAAGACAGTCCCCGATGTCCTATCTACGTCACTTCCGCAGGGGCACCGATGTGGAGGTGACGTAGACCGATACCCCAAGACGAAGGCAAACTGAAATTCGGAGAGTGTTAGGGTCTAGGAAAGTACCGGTGCTTGGCGAGGGATGAGCTTGAAGCCAGTATCAAGCCTCTCTTGTACCGACTGCTAAAATTCTAGCACGATCCGCTGCGCAGCACTGGATAAGAAGGGAATCAACGGTCAATTTACAAGCTATGTCTTCCCAACACTTCTGCGATTTTGGCTTAACAGGAAAATTTTGACCGGGGCAAGCAGTTAACCACAATATCTTCGCAGCCTCCAAGCCTGAAGTCCCAAAGTTTAAAGGAAATTCCCTAAGGATTTCACCTATGAGACTAGAAGAGCTATGGATCGACGAAAGGAAAGCTGTTAAAGCAATACTAGAAATTTTGCGGATTCTTAAACCACCGTATCGAATTGGAAGGGATCTTTGGCTCCAGCACTGCTCGCTTAGCTGAATGTTAAGAATAGATTGCAAGTTACTTTTGATCAAAGTATCAATTTTTGACAGAAGATCTTGATGTTTCCAAAACGGACAGCATTTAATAACAAGAAGTGCGAAATGTGGACTAATGTCAAGAAGCCGGTGAGAATGGTTTTCAAATTTAGAAATAGAATTTTGAATATAATCTGAAAAACTTTCTTCATAAATAGGAGATCCCAGGAGGCAAAGTCTTCTTTTATCTACTAATTTTATATTCGGGCATGTTCGTTGAATTTTTGTATTATGTCATTGTCAGCGTTGGAAGGGTTTCGGATGAAGAGTTCACACTTACTGAAATTTAGTTCAAAACCTATGGATTTAAAGTTATTTTTTAAAAGTGAAAGATCGGAAAGAAGTGTATTCATCACCTCCTAGGGTCCCATCGTCTACATAGATACCAAATATTAAATTTTGAAGCTAAATTTTGAATTAAAGGATTAATAGCCAAACTGAAAATTGCTGGCCCTAGGGGATCCCCCTGCTGACAACCAACTTCAGATGACAACTCGTATGATCGGTACATGAACTTCGTTGGATCTGAATAACAGTGAAGAATATAGTTGTAAATTTCAGGAATGTTGTATTTTATTTCAGACAGCAGGGTATCCCTATTTACAGAATTAAAGGCGTTTTTAACATCAATTTTGAGTTTCACTTCGCATTGGTCGTTGCTAAAGTAGTACAAAGTGGGTACAATGTCCGGTTGAATGTTGCCAGAGTACAGTCAACGGCATAAATAAGTGATCATTTATGTACCTTGTCACTTTAACGTCGTGCTTGAAATGTGATACAAAATTGACAAACGATTGAAAGCGACAAGGTACATAAATGATGACTTATTTATGCCGTTGACTGTACATCATGTCAATAAGGTTAGTTATGCAACTGACAAGTTGCTTACCAGCATCACCCACACACCGAGATGTCAAATCTTTTAAATTTTGTGGTGTGAGGCCTTCCAGGCCCGCAGCAGAACCGGGTTTAAATGATAAAATTGCATTAGCGACGTCGTTGTTTATAATTTGCAGGCATGCATGGTTTGCTGTTGGAGAGTCGAGAAAATAAGGCGTTGCAGGAGCTGGGAGGTGTTCCGTCGGTAGGGCCAGAAGTGTATCAGGATTATCTGGAGAAAGCACGTCACTAGAAAAGAGAAGACGGGCTTTGAGATCTCCGTCGCTAATTTTATTTTCAGTGGTTTTCAGCTGATTGTGGGAACTATGAGTGGATTTATGCGAGGGTAAGGGAGTGGAATGGCTTATGCAGTTATTTTGATTTTTTTGGGTTAAAAATAAATTTGAATTGTCCACTTTAGCATGTAAAACCAAAAAAGGAAAAAGGAGCAGATTGTGCCAGTCTTGAACGGAATTACTTTCTGTGCATTTAAATATGAGATGCGACGGAGATTCTGGCGCCGCGGGGGATTCGTTTGACTAAATTTACATTGTTTTCGAGATGGCTGAGTCGAACATGGAATGGTTGTTGAGTAAACGGATTAGATGAATCTAAGTTTTATGGAGAAGTATCTTGGCTTAGGCAGCTACGTTGTGTTTTACTTTTATGAATGTTAAAGCCACGAATGGATTTAAAAGATTACTTATAAAAGTCCTTACTTATAAACTGGAGTAGCTAAAGCATGCTTTGTCCTTATCTGTAAAATTCAAATGTCAGGGTGACAGATAAGGACAAAGCATGGTTTAGCTACCCCACGGTTATTCCACGTTTATATGTAAGGGCATAAAAGTATAATTAGTGATTATGATTGTACCTATTACGCTATCACCAAACCCATATTAGGTACAGAGAAATATCGTTTTTGGGTGGTAATCGTTTCATAAATGTAATTTTATTATTGAAATATGCTAGTTCAGGCACAATTGATTGTCCTAGTTCATTTAGTCTAACAAGACACGACCAAGTGGATGTGCACTCAGTGACCCCAAACCGTGCGCTTTTCCGGAAGCCGCGCACAATGGCGGCTGACATGGCGGCCGGCGCGCGCGCCGCTCGGCGCGAAACCCGTGATTAACATCATGCGTCATTATGAATGATACAATTATCATTATTTTGTATCACGACCTTGGCTGCGGTTACCTCGAACGTTCATCTCATGCTGATCACGAAGATTGCAGGTCGACCTGTCGGTTCAGAGAATTCGCTAAATACGCTGTAAAGCTAACATAATGTGGGCGGATCCCCTGCCATGTCCGACCACTTATCAATCATCACGCTTTTATTCATTATTCATTAGCCTAATCTAATCCATATCAATTATTTAATTCGTATAATACGAACACACCTTTTGTTTTGTTGATAACCTCGTAGACTCGTTACCCCGATTCAATTTGAACATATTGTACTGGTAAAATAACAAAATAACTCGTGGCTCATCATTCTTATAACTTGTGGTTAATGCTGTCTAACCAATTAGCTTAGATATAGAAATAAACAAAGTTAATTTATGTGAGTAGGTATATTTTCTACTAGTGCCTACTAAGAGAACGCCCGCGAATATGTACGCGTAGAGTTACTTTCCCGCTATTCCTCATATTTTTCCCCGAAGGAGGTCGATTTTCCGAAAACCCTTTCCTTTCCGCACCCCTTTGGTACCCAAGATATATTCCCTCCAAATGTTATATCCCTAGGCTTAGCGTCGTCTATCCGTCAGTCAGTCAGTCACGGTCAAAAGTCAATGACGGAAGAGTTTAATATTTATAACATCAGATTTTTATATTATATACATATAGCACCCAATGTATAATAACGAATTTGTAAGTATACGTGTAACGTTCAGTTTTCTGACCCAATAAAATAAAATAAAAGATCCTGCGAGATGCTTCATAGGGCTATCGTGCCAATGTTTAAACTTCCGTACCTAGCCTAGACAGTCATGAAAGAATAACAAACAACTTGGATTTTGTTTTCATAATATTCCTAACTGTCGATGACTGTATTTATAGTTCATTAAACCGCGAGTACTGCAACATTGATAACAGTGTGTGGTAGTTAGTGACGAGGTCAGGATTCATCATCGTATTCATCGTCATAATATCACACATCATCATGTCAGTGAAAAGTCATTAATCGCTGTACGCACACGCTGTACATAAGGGCAGCCTGATGCACTTGCCACAACAAACGATGTTGTGCTGCCAGAAACGAGCTAGGGCCGCCGGAGGGACTCTTCAAGAAACGAACACTTGATTTTCGAAGTGAACTTTAATGTCTCTTAACAAAGGTGCAGATACAGTGAGGTTTATATAACTAACTTAATTTATTGATCCAGATCGATCACACGACCTTATGCTACCGCGATGGAGAACGTAAGACACTCGCGGCACCTTGATTCTCACCAAAGTCGATAATGTTCACTCAGCACTTTCGTGGGAGTCCGGCAATCGGTTATCGGGAAAATTGGGTGACTCAGTGAGTCACGTTGTCGCCGTGTGGGAACCGTATGGCGTAACACCTCCCCTCCTAGACGAGTGACTATTTGCCAATGCTTAATGCAAATGTCGCGGCTCGACGTTCTTCCAGAGTTTGGGTACCAGTGTCCATTCTCGGGAGTTCTATCTCAGTCTGCGTTAAAGTCTTCGGCCGGTGTTTGTAGTAGTAATAAAAGATAATCAGTAGAGTTGCACTGAATAAAATGATGCCATAAGTGGGTATCGTTGTATGGTATAAACTCGAGAAATTTGGTTCGTCTGTCACAGCTGGTTGTTCCATAAGTACTTGATGTTGAATATTGTGCAAGGTGTTCAAGTCGATTGTAGTTAGATTGTAACGAAGTGATTGTTTCGTTGAAGTCGGAAAAAATGCTGATTTGGGCAGCGTCATGATTTCGACAGCGTATCCTCGGGATTTGTCGTCCATGTTTATGATTGTGAATTCGGGTGTCCGTATTTTGCAATTTCGTGGGATAGTAGCCAAGAAACTTCCTTTAAGAGTACGGTGTTCCTCCTGTCTGCATGATATCTGTACTTTAGTTTCTGCCGGAAATGAAATTATATAATGTTGACTATCAAGTTCCAAAAGGGCTTCTTTAGTAAGTGATACGGGCGTGGGTGTGCATAGTGTGTCCATTTCTTGTTCGTGTATAAGGCGGGCTATACAGTCTCGTTGAGTCCGGGTCTGGTGGATGGTTTTTTGCTTGCAGATGTACCATGTTTCAATCTTAGGGCATTCAGCCTCCATGTACACAAATTCCTTGGAATTGGTTGCCATAAAGGGAGAGGGCGGTATAATGATTTGGGAATATTTATTAGGTGTAGGACATAGTCTAAAAAGATCGTAATTTTCTGGGGACAGGATGGGAACTTTAAGTACGATTACAATCTTGTGATCAATAAAATAAGATCCTAAATTAATCATATCATAGTAATTTCTTATATCTATGTCTAATATAGAGACAGGTCCGTAAAGAGCCTTTATCTTACTTATCATATTTCCTAAGTCATTTATCGTTAATAGTGAGTGGTGCATGGAATTGGTGTGACTAAAAGCTAATATATTTTCTAAAGATGATAGATCTCTATCGAATCTGTGCGTTCGCCACGAATCGGGCTTACTAACACGATTTGCGCGTGGGTGAAAAATTTTGGTTAAAATACTACTAGCTATCTAAGACAAAAGTAACTTAAAATGGGGCTGCAAATGGGGTTGACAGCTAAGTTAACTAGGATAGGTGGTGCTGATAGGGTTGGCAACCAATAGGATTCATGTAACTTCTTAATTCTAAACTCACAGTACAAGTATCTGCATTGCAACTGGAACTTGACGAATCGATGTGTGATACCGTTGTCCGCTGTTGCTACCGGTCACTCGGCCACTCGTAGGTTCTCCTTGTAGACGTTACGTCGACGAACGACTCTCAGCACAGCACAGCACTCGAAGTTGGAGGCACGCACTGATAATGTCCACAAGAACCGACTGCGCCAGAAACGAGCTAGGGCCGCCGGAGGGACTCTTCAAGAAACGAACACTTGATTTTCGAAGTGAACTTTAATGTCTCTTAACAAAGGTGCAGATACAGTGAGGTTTATATAACTAACTTAATTTATTGATCCAGATCGATCACACGACCTTATGCTACCGCGATGGAGAACGTAAGACACTCGCGGCACCTTGATTCTCACCAAAGTCGATAATGTTCACTCAGCACTTTCGTGGGAGTCCGGCAATCGGTTATCGGGAAAATTGGGTGACTCAGTGAGTCACGTTGTCGCCGTGTGGGAACCGTATGGCGTAACATGCCCTTATTCTGTATGTTTTGATAAGGAGACCAGGTTCTCGTGGCCACCAAATAGTTAATAAATTATAAAAATACAGGCCGCAAGTGAAATTTGGGTGCGAACTCGGACTTTATTGGCCATTAAACATTAAAATTAGTACAGGAAAAAATTGATACTGGTTATAGTTACTACTACTTATACGACAGACGAGTTTAATTGCGGTTTTGGTGGTATACAGACGATGAGTTGGAGAATTAAATCGCAAGGATTAGTAGGTCAAACCGCAGCACAAACATAGCGCTCGGATACCTAATCCAGCTACGGCAAAAGGTTAAAAAAATATCTAAATAAGCGTTAGTTCTTTTTACCTGAAACGAAATAATGCCACTATTATAGCAGTATTTTTCGTAATTTTATGTCACTGTTGGTTTAACCGTGCAAAGGTTAAATTTTCTGTGAACAATCTTTAACGTAAGCCGCACGTGTCGATCAGGGAATAGGTAATAAGGACGTTAATTCTCGTCGCCTAGCAATAACCTTGTTAAAAGAAGGTTAAGCTTATCCTAAATCTATATTTTTCTATCGATCTAACTTCTGCAATGCACTCATGTTGCCAGGTAGTTTTTGAACATAGACCGGACTATTTATACTCGTAATTATCAAGTGTCATTATTTTACCTTATGAGGTAACAGCCTTATTGTTGTATTTATTAAACTTTAACAAACGTAATTGACATTACCATTGCGTGTAACTACCTAAGTATATCTCAAATAAGCGTTTTTCCTTCTACCGGTTACACACCACGTACCTTGAGCTATGGCGAATAACGTGGTAAAAGAACACGATGATATGATGATAGATACGTGTAGTGAAGAGAGGGAAACCTTAGATATATGTATCTTGTGTTCCATGGTTTTTGATTATATTTTTGAGCCTTGAACACGTTTTGGGAAGGTGTCTGCTAAAATGTATTATGGTTTTACTATTTTGCTGGAAGAAATATTCCACAAAATGGAAAATGAGTCAACGACCTGGGGCTTTTTTTCCCTATTTTTACACGCATTGTTATCAGTTTATTTTTTAATTAGTCTTCGTTTACTGTCAATTGTCAAGAAAATTAAGAGCTGTAATAACGATGGTATTAATAAAGCAAGCTTTATAAAAAGACCCGACTGCATTTTTTTATATTATCGTCAACATAATGTTATTTTTTTGTCATTTTTATTTTTATTCTCATTACTTTGATTAAAATATTATAGCCGTTTAGAACATTACTCTCCTTCTGGGTCAGGCGGGTAAAAAGAAAAACCGGTTTCCTGAAAAATACCTCAACGATAACTGTGAAATGTGCGAGGAATTTTTAATATCTTTGCTTGAATGCCAAGTATAAGTAACGAAAAGTTTATTGCTTCCTTCTTTGATTAGATTTGGTTTACATCATAGTCGTTTGTAAAATCTTATCTTAATATATAATTGTAAAATTTACATTCGTATCAACGAAAAATAGTCAACTTATTCACATTTCTGAAACTAGAAAGATACTTTTAAAAGTTATTCGTAATTTTCCTGTTGATACGTATCCAAGAAACGATATTATACGACCATTGAACATTATTGCAGCCGCCTACTAACTTGCGCCGTCGTCCTCCCACACAGTCGTTCATTTTCTAACTCAATGAGCCGATAGATTGAAAACCTATTGCACTTGTCAAGTGAGGAGGGTTATTAGATTTAATTCAAATAAAAACAAAAATGTTACAAATGCTCAAATATGTTACACAGATTACGATCCCCTAAATCACCGACACTCATTGAATCAAATGTATCATTTCATTGAATTTTATTTCACTAAAAAGCTGAAACCATGAACCATATTGTTTTTAAGTAGTTTATTTTATAGAATATCTATTCAAAGTCAACGGTTCACGTAATTTTATGTCATAGACAATTCATTTCGTGGAACGTTTAATTCGAGTATGACCCAATCACCGATTTTTAAATTTTAAATATATTATTTAGTAGATTGGTAATTTTATAGAACTTCATAGCATGTTTTTTTTAAACATTATTTTGAATTTCTTGTGTCAAGTCTTAGAAAATCATTTCAATATGTGTTATTCGAAAAGGCAGCGATATTGAGTTTACGCTCAAATTTTGAGAATATTATCTTGCAAGGCTGTCATTTCTATTTTGCTCAGATAATAATGTACAGGTAATAAATTGGTGATTTTTTTATAGATTTCTAATATTTTTCTGGCTACTTTTACCTTATTTTAAAGTTCCGTAGTGAAACTAGTAACCCTTATAGTTTCGCCATATCCGTCCCTCTGTCCTTCCGTCCGTCCGCAGCCTAGCTCAGAGACTCTTATTACCAGAAAGCTGTAATTTGACATGAATATACATATTAATAGTCACGCCACCAAAGTGGTAAAATATAACCTTGATTATTTTTTATTTTTAGTGTACCTCCCCTACACGTGACCTGGAGATGACATTTTTTTTCTCGTCTACCCTATAGTGTGGAGGGTCGTTGGATAGGTCTTTCAAAAATGTTGCGGGTTAGTACTAACATTTTTTTCGAGTAAGTGGTCCGATTATGAAATATTAGGCTTTAAAGCGCCAATTTTTGTTAGAGTCACGTTGCTCGGTTTTGGTAACTTAAAAAGAAATGTACGAACAAGTCGACGGAGCTGCGCTGTGCGGAGCTCCTATTCCGCTTTGTTCTGGCGCTTCGCGCCTTGACGCAACTCAAACCTAACCTATCGGTTAGGTATATCGTCCATTAGGTATATTAGGTCCGGTAGGTTGTAACAATGCAGTTGTTACGCTCCTTACCTGTGTGCATTTTATAGACAAACTAGCCTTAATATCACTTTATTTTCACTTAAAATCACTTTCACATCTTGTATTTGTTTATCAACATCTGTAACTGTCAAACAGACAGCACGTCACCATAGATAAGCGATGATGTGACACTCCTATATTGACATTGTCAAATGTTAGCGACGCTTAGCCAACAGATGGCGGCACGAGCTATTTTCTATTACCTCTTGTAATTTTCAATTCTTTATTAATTATTAAATTAAAAGTCAATGTAAATGTAAATAATCTTTTAAAATCAAGTATAATAATAATTAAATCAATTAAATATTGATCATCGTTCTTTTTACTTTATTAACATTCAGCGCATGAGAAAATAATTGAGGGTAAGCTGGTGTCTTTCTACATGACCAGTTATTTTCCACTCATGACGCGCAGTAGTTTGCTAGGATTCCTTTGTTCGCCCAGCTAACATTCAAAATTAACCGAAAAGGGCGAAAGGTTATAAATAGGCCACGCTCACTTCATTCGGCCTCTTTGCTGCTCAACCTTAACGTGAAACAGTTAGTTATACACGTGAACACGTCATACTTTAACTATCTTTTAGAATCGGTGCAATTCCCCAAATCGGGTAAGTTAGTGCAACGAACCTATTTATCTATTTTATTTGCTATCTTGCTGTGTACCTACGGTATTTGTGTTTTACCTTTTTATAACGTGTTCTTCTAGATTCTTCCAAATTGTTCTTCCAACCTTTTTGTCCTAAATATCTGACCGTTACTTCATAACGGTCATTAGTAATTATTAAATTGTTCTTTTGGCTTCGCTTCATTTTGTAATTGTAACTCCGTTCCGATAGTTCTTGCCACCGCCAATAATTAAAAAACTACGCACTATTCCCACGGGGTTTCAACCCTCAACGGCGGCTGGCACGGACTATCCCAATGCTGGACACCAGGCTCACACAGCCAATGCTTGGGTTTTCCAGGGTCCACCGCTAGGAGTACGAGCTACGCTAACTCCACCGCTAGGAGTACGAGCTACGCTAACACCACCGCTAGGAGTACGAGCTACGCTAACTGCAACGCTAGGGGTACAGCTCCGCTAGGAGTTACCTTTCAGAGTCGGGTTCTACGCCCTGTCTACCTACGACACACTACTTGGCCGGAGCGGCCTCTACTCTGGTGATCAGGATCGTCGTGTGGGTTCCGGTGCTACACACCGGGTGCTACCCCCGACGCCAGGGTCCAGTCACCGCGCACCGTCGGGCTGCCGACGGTTTCCTCACTGCCGCTCCACGTCACCAAACTGCGAGGGAAGTGCTAGCTCGCTTCGCAGAACCAGACCACCCCTACGAACCTACCCTACCTCTTCTGTTCACACTACCGGCGTACTTTTAAAAATAAACCTTTTAAACCACTTAGTGTTTTTACTTGCCACCCGGTAGGACGTGACAGTGGCGCCCTTTACGTGGTCTAAGTCTGGTTCTGTGTAGTGTTTAATTGTTGGTGTGTGTGTTTTTATTGTGTTTTTTTTTAGTATTTTTGTATTTCGTGTTTTGTTTTGCAATTCGCAGCAAGCTCTTATACCCGTGTGGTGTCCGGGTCTAGAGTAGTGCCACCCTCTTTCTATCCGAGGTGTCGTAAAAGGCGACTAAGGAATTTTCGGGGCCGTTTCTTCTAAACGGTCCACGCTAAGCTCACATCATTACACCCGGTGTGAGCTGACGCGCCGCCTTCTGCGGAACCTTTTCTTTGGGTGTCGCCTTCCGCGCACTACTACCTACCTACCTAACGTTTTTTTTTTGCCCTTCTGGTTTTTTATTCATTACATTACTTGCTGCGGGTTACAATTATTTTTATTCATCTGCTTATTCTTCATACTTTGTAACGGAACGGAGAGTAGTTATTCTAGTCGGTTCGTTGCACTATCTACCTACAAATTTTTTGGTTTTTTTACTATCTACCTACATTTTTTTATTTTATTTTTTGACTATCTACCCAAATTTATCCGTACAGTAAAATCATGTCTGAGGTTAAATTTCTCTCTTTACAAAAGGATGAGCTCACCTATGAGGTGATCATCCGCGGTTCTACGCCGGCTGATTTTAATGTAGGTGATGTAGTCTGGAAGAGAACCTATTTCTTGAGTGACAAGTCACAACATTTTAGTAAAAAACTAGCACCAAAATTTGTAAAATGCCGTGTGATTTCTAAAAAATCACCATTAGTCTATGTATTGCAGGATATGTCCGGCAAGGATTTAGGCACGTGGCATATCAAGGACCTAAAACTTGTAAATTCTAAATAATCTATTTCTACTATACTATTACTACATTCTAAAATGATTTCTGTGCTGGCAGAATTATTTGTGACTTGTGGATTATTTGTTTTTTTTAACATAATTGTCTTTTGTTTTTTTTTAATTTGCATTACACCATCTAGTTGTTAAACTTTAAAATCTCTTTACTAGTCGAACTACAAAGCCTTTCACTCAAGCGGTTGGTAACTTGGAAAATAAGCCCTACCTTGACCACTACTTAAGATTGCAGCTATGCTTTCTTCATCTAACATACGTGCCCCGAGCGGATAGTGACTCGTTAAATAAGCCCTTGCCCTGCATGTATCGTTAGGTGATCTATATATAGGACGGGTGGTGATCCTATGACGATGTTTAGAGGAAGGTTTAACAGTTTTTCATCCAGTTCCATCTAGCCATTTTATTTTGCGTCAGGGTCAACTAAATTGCCTAAATAGTTTACTCACTTTGAAAGGATATTCTGCTAGTTATTTGTATGTGTGATGAATGAAAGAAGTTTGAATGTGTAGACGTAAAAGTTTTTCTTAGGCGGATTTTTATCTTAGGATCAAAATCCTTACTGGAGAAGGGGGGGTACTGTAACAATGCAGTTGTTACGCTCCTTACCTGTGTGCATTTTATAGACAAACTAGCCTTAATATCACTTTATTTTCACTTAAAATCACTTTCACATCTTGTATTTGTTTATCAACATCTGTAACTGTCAAACAGACAGCACGTCACCATAGATAAGCGATGATGTGACACTCCTATATTGACATTGTCAAATGTTAGCGACGCTTAGCCAACAGATGGCGGCACGAGCTATTTTCTATTACCTCTTGTAATTTTCAATTCTTTATTAATTATTAAATTAAAAGTCAATGTAAATGTAAATAATCTTTTAAAATCAAGTATAATAATAATTAAATCAATTAAATATTGATCATCGTTCTTTTTACTTTATTAACATTCAGCGCATGAGAAAATAATTGAGGGTAAGCTGGTGTCTTTCTACATGACCAGTTATTTTCCACTCATGACGCGCAGTAGTTTGCTAGGATTCCTTTGTTCGCCCAGCTAACATTCAAAATTAACCGAAAAGGGCGAAAGGTTATAAATAGGCCACGCTCACTTCATTCGGCCTCTTTGCTGCTCAACCTTAACGTGAAACAGTTAGTTATACACGTGAACACGTCATACTTTAACTATCTTTTAGAATCGGTGCAATTCCCCAAATCGGGTAAGTTAGTGCAACGAACCTATTTATCTATTTTATTTGCTATCTTGCTGTGTACCTACGGTATTTGTGTTTTACCTTTTTATAACGTGTTCTTCTAGATTCTTCCAAATTGTTCTTCCAACCTTTTTGTCCTAAATATCTGACCGTTACTTCATAACGGTCATTAGTAATTATTAAATTGTTCTTTTGGCTTCGCTTCATTTTGTAATTGTAACTCCGTTCCGATAGTTCTTGCCACCGCCAATAATTAAAAAACTACGCACTATTCCCACGGGGTTTCAACCCTCAACGGCGGCTGGCACGGACTATCCCAATGCTGGACACCAGGCTCACACAGCCAATGCTTGGGTTTTCCAGGGTCCACCGCTAGGAGTACGAGCTACGCTAACTCCACCGCTAGGAGTACGAGCTACGCTAACACCACCGCTAGGAGTACGAGCTACGCTAACTGCAACGCTAGGGGTACAGCTCCGCTAGGAGTTACCTTTCAGAGTCGGGTTCTACGCCCTGTCTACCTACGACACACTACTTGGCCGGAGCGGCCTCTACTCTGGTGATCAGGATCGTCGTGTGGGTTCCGGTGCTACACACCGGGTGCTACCCCCGACGCCAGGGTCCAGTCACCGCGCACCGTCGGGCTGCCGACGGTTTCCTCACTGCCGCTCCACGTCACCAAACTGCGAGGGAAGTGCTAGCTCGCTTCGCAGAACCAGACCACCCCTACGAACCTACCCTACCTCTTCTGTTCACACTACCGGCGTACTTTTAAAAATAAACCTTTTAAACCACTTAGTGTTTTTACTTGCCACCCGGTAGGACGTGACAAGGTACACTTAGGCAGAATTACCGTTATGTATTAAAAAAACAGGTAATTCAAATTAATTTGCATGACCCCCAGATTTATCTAAAATAAATTGTAATGAATAGTCGATGAAACCACATTCCTTGCAAATAAAATATGCTACTTGAATATTCTACAAATCGTTTTCAATGAAATTAAATTCGATATAAGGTTTGTCTATATAAGAGAGGGATACCGTTACGTAGGAGATCTGTGATTACCAAAAAAAACCTTGCTCCTGCACGTGTAAATGCCTCTCGATGAAATGAAAATTCGGCGAAGTAAAACATTACTATGATATTAGTGTCGGTGATTCGAGGGTAAACCTACAGACTCATTTGATGTACGTATAACATATATTTATATACATTCTTTAATGTTATCATGTGCTGGCCCCACATCTGAGCAAAAATCATTCTCTACAAGGGTAACTGTAGGTACTTCAGAATCTAGACCACCTAGAGACTCACATCGAGTACTGATACTTTACAGACACGGATATCATGGAATTTTTGCACCAACTCGGATTATGTGCGCAGAATGCTTATGATAGTTTTTTCACCGGTAGGTATAAAAAGCGGCCCGCTAGAGGCACAGAATAAGTAATAGTACAAATAGGTACTAGGTCGTGGAGGTAGTGGAAGCAGAAACTGCCATTTTCAGGCACTGGGGGCCCTGCCAAGATGCCCTAGATCACGTAACTTTTCGTATCACGTCATCTACCAGTGACGCGATTAGTGTAAAAACGAAACGAATAAAAACGCTAGTTAGCGTAGTGCATCTTGGGGGGGGTCCCGTGGTCCCACCGCCGACGATGAGCGGGAAGCGAGTACAGGCAGACAGATAACATCGAGTGACAGGTATGACAGTTCGGTATTAAATGCAGGGCAACCACGCTACGAAAAATAGAAACACTTCAAATGATTATAAATGTTTTGTTAGAAAATTAACGGTATTTAATGAAGGCAAATTTAAACCACTGGGTTAATGTAATACACCATTCGTTATTGCCTGAGCCACATGCAAGTGTTTTGTATGACCAATTTGAAGTCACCTGGATATTATTTTCTAAACATGCCCAGTTCATATTGATGATAAGATGATAATTAAACACTGTGGCCTAGGGGACATTTGTACATAATATTATTAAAGTTCCTGAGAATAAGTCAATTATTTTTAGTATTTAATTTTAGATATGTTTTTATTATTATTATGTTTCTTGTTTGTTCCTTAATAAAGTAGGTACTTATATTCCTTACAAAATAATAATAATATATAAATGTGAAATGAAACACCAAACAGGTTTCGGACATCACATTCAGTTTGATAAACAATTTTGGTGCTGAATGTTATCGCCGTCATTTGGCACTAATTTCTAGAGTTTATTTTTAAATCATTCTGCAGCAATTTAAACTCAGTTATTTGAAATACACTTAAGAACACAACAAATAATAAAATGAGCTCCATGCAATTATGTAACCTGCTCGCTTTATCTCAAGAAGTCACATACAACTCTCATAATTGCAAACAATTAAAACTAATTGCCTACCGTCTGACTATTACAAGCCTTACATCGTCACAAGATAACAAAACAATAAAGAAACATTACTCGAGTCAGTTAATAGTCAACATTCCATTGCTGCCTCTGATAACCAAATAAAATATTACATTCTGCAGAAGGAGCTATATGTCGCGTACATTGTAAGTTTATTTTCCCCAGCATTTGTTTTGATGTTTATAACGCCTTGATCTTAACCTTGAGAGTGCTTTAAGTGTTTCTATTTCTGCTCGATGCAAATGCGTGTTACTTGATAATAGTGGCGCCACATTCTTATGACTCAACGTATACGTATACTTAGATTCAAACCGAAAATAATTGTTTAGTTGATGGTTAGAATCTGGAATTCTGGATACATAATATAAATAAGCATGAAGTCCGCCATTTGTACTTACTTTTAATACTGTGCAATAAAGTTTAAAAATAATAATAAATATGAGTTAAAGGCTAATTAATTTATTTTAAGTAATATAACGCTATGTAGTTAAAATCCGTGTAGTGTGTCTTAATTAAAATATGTGTAGGTATTCCTTTCTTTATCAATAATATACCGCAAAGCCAACTGACAAATAATTACTTAGGCACTTACATCATAAAAAGGGCAAATATTTATAAGCGATAAACTTAATAAACAGCGTTTTTTCCCCTAAGCTGGCAACGTTTGAAATAATTGCATAGGATGCAGATGTTATTTTAGGAACAAACATTTTCAAATAAAACACTTGTATTTGTGGGATGAGCTTGTACTTTTATTTACTGAGGTTTTAAAACAGTCCAACGGCTAACATCGGGAAGTAAAGTATATATATGTATACCTAAGAAACCGTCGAGCTCAGATTTAGCTGTAAACTTGAGTACAGTCAGCAGCAGAAGTACTCAAATACTCAAACATTTATTGCGATCCACAATGTATTGGCAGTCGACAGGCTAATCTTAAGCTATCACAGTAATAAATATGTAACTTAATTATGGACCCTGTTGGGCACAGCAACATTAAGAGAGGGCTTTAGCATTATAATCTTACATTATATTTACTTAATAATAATTATTGCACATAAGGTATATTATATAAATTATATAAAATTTAATTTGAACAAGATTATTAAACGTGAATATCTGTTATTATTATTTTGTATTATTTAATCCTATATTTGTTTAATTATCATTTATTCTGTGTATTATTATTATCTCTTACTTATCTTACCAATGTACTGTATGTATGTGTACTGTAATGTATCTTACCAATATATACTACCTATGTCACTGTTTGTTATTTGTACCTATGTTTAGGTTTAAGTTTAAATTACAGTTTGTCTTCCAAATACTTACATATTTATAGCATAATGACTTTTTCTTATAAGAAGTTTCTTTAAGAGTTTTATAAATTTGTTTTCGTTAGTATAGTTTTTATATTGTGTGGTAATTTATTATATATTTTTATAGACATTATATAAGTTCCGTCAGAGCACATCTTCAGTTTTGATGCGGGTAAAATTAATCTATCTCTGTGTCGCAGGAAATGGGTTGTGGGTAAGTCTTCTCGTTTTTTGTAGTAGTCAGGATATTTCCTAACAAACTGTCACATCTCAAAAATGTATATGCACGGTAGGGTAAGTAGTTTATTGCCCTGGAAGTGGGGTTTCAGTAGATGGACAGTCGAAGACCTAAGAATAACCTACACGCTCTTGCTCTTGCAAAAAGAATTGTGTATGGAAAATTTGATACTCTTCGACTGTCCACCTACTTTTGCTGCGGACTGTACTTTACCGTTTTGCAGTTAATGATGTACAAAATTCAAACAACTTTCACCCTAATAAGTTAGGTACTGCTAAAAGGTACTAAAATGTACAACTACTTCCGAGTTCTACTGTACCTACATATTTTAATTTATTTAACGATTACTATATTTTAAAGGGTTCGTTTCATCAGGCAAGCCGATTTATCCACTATCTTACGTTAATATTTCCCACTTTATTTTAGTTTAGACATCCAAAGATTTTTAAAATGGTCCAAAACGTAAGTATGCCTATTGCTTATAAAGTAGTCTTACGTAGTCTACTTTCACAGAATTTATTCTAATTAAAGGATTTTGCCCTTTAAAGTACTATTTCCACCAAACGGCCCGCAACGGATCGGAACGGAAATAATTTTATGGTCTTTAAACGATATTAAATCATGTTCACAGTATTTAAAGTCTATATAACCAAGCCGCGTACAGCAACTTGACCGCGGGCGTCTTCGCCGACACGCGTACGTCGCCGTAAGTATGCTGCGACGTGCGATCGGCTCCGTCATAAATAGACAATAATAATTTCAATAGAGCCGTACGGCTGTCGCCGCATCCGTACGTATCCTTTCCGATCCAATGCGATGCGAGCCGTTTGGTGGGAATCATCCTTAATCATACGTGTACGTGTAGGCTTATCATCTATAATAAGTTATAGGCTTATGAATGCAAATGTCTATGGGTCACAGATCCCACTTATATTATACCTATAGGTACCATCGATGGCCTGTGTACCCGTTCGCCTTCTTCTTGCCAAAAATATAAAGTTCTTTCGTCCCGCATAGTAGGTTAGTAGTAGCACACGATTACACGAAGGTGCCATATATGCACGTGGAATCTTCGTGTAATCGTGTTTATCATTCGAAGTATTTTATTAGAGTTGATCACCTCGTATCTGATAAACACCTATTGAACTACGCTGTTTTTGGACAATTGTTACAAGGTTTTCACTATCATGTTGCGGTGGTTATCTATAATGTTATTTTTACGATGAAGTCCGTGCAAAGGTGAACCTTTGCTATAAATATACAACCAAAGGTGGGCATTAACTCGTTTCGTTAACCGTTAATTAACGAAGTAAATATTTCGAGTTACGGATTAAGTTTTAGATTTACTTCACAATTTGTTAACGGACTCATTAACTTGGGTTAACTTCCCATAGGTCCATTAATCAGTAACTTAGTACCTACTATTTGCTAAAAGGACACCACGTGACCGCGCCGCGCCAATAATATCAAGTTCTTTTTTATGGCCTTAGAAGGCACGCGAGCCAGGCCAACTGATGTTAAGTGGGATTTGAGAACCTAAGACATTTGAAATCTCAAGACTCCAATCTCAAAACTGCAATCCTAAGAATTCAATTGTATGGACTAAGATGGAATGTCTCTATGTTAGTAATTTCACCGGTTGTCTTATCCCCACACCGGAACACAGCAATGCGAACACTGCTGCTTGGCGGTGGGTCAATAGATAAGATGGTGTTAGCGATCTGGACGGACCATGCTCAAGGTCCTACCACCACAAGAACAGCGCGTGCCTAAATAATTAATATTAACTGATAACCAATTCCGTAATCATCCACTCTTCTTTTATTATTTTTTCAAGCCGTGCCGAATTTTCCATAGCCCGTACCAATTGCATTTAATAAGAATAATAAGTAAATTCCTAACGCCACGACATGTAAAATGCTATTTTTATCACGTTATCGATTAACCATTAACGTTACTCCTGTTTTTCCAGAATGTAACGCTTTAATTAAAATTCAAATTCAAATCATTTATTTCATGTAACATGACACATAATATTACAAAGATAGATTATATTTTTATATTACCATTTAATAATGCTGGTGGGCGCATGCAATCCCGCACAGTGTGACATAATAGCACAATCAGGCTTATCATCTATAATTCTTAGAATGGTATTGGGACTGTCCCGCACCCGGCGCACCAGGGATGCAGCGCGCCCGCACATGGTTGCATAGAAGCATTCAACGCGAGCCTCCGCAAACATCCCGGAAGCGCTACAAAAACGAGGCAGTCCCACTATCACCCGGAACGCGTATTGGACTCGAAGGGCCCTATAGGCCCATTGCGAATAATCCACCCAGAGGCTACAGGTATACAGGGACGTTAACGTTTAACTTTTTAACTAACCGATTAGCGATTAACGAAGTGAACTATTTGATAAACGGCGCCCAGCTATGCTATCGACTAAATATCTTTCGGCATGAATTCGATTTAAATGGAGTTGACGATCGATTTCGTCGCGTCGGTGTCATCCACCTCCCGATTTCTTACCAATTGAGATCAAGACACTTAAGAACTTTACTGTGTCAACTCGACTGAAGCTTCAACTGTATTGTATTTAACAATAGTTATTTCGTTCTTTGACTTCATTGAAAACCATTGTGACGAAACGTATGCTAAAATTTTGTCACATTAGCTGTGTGACGACCATTTTGTTAGGTTTTAAAAAGTGCAAGATGCAATTCTTTTGTAAATGTTAACTTGATTATTTATTCAATTGACCATTTCCACTCTCACAATTCTCCAATTAAAAATAAATATAGTTAGGAATTATAATCCGACAGATTAGTCACCAGCTTGTCGGATTATAATTCCTGCTATCCTCCGTGCGAATAAAAATATTATACCACTAACTAACACTCTAGATATACATTTATACGTATGTAAAGGAAGGCTTATTAAACTATCACACCGCATTTGGATTCGCACCGCATGCGAGAAATTTTGAAGCCGAATTCAGAGTACCTACAAACAATATTTGTATGAGCGGTTGCCAATTAGACTGTCATTCATTACTCATAATATTCATCCATGAAAAATAATAAACTTAACAAGACTCTCGGACCGCAATTTCTCGATTACAAATCATACGCTGTGCGATAGCGTTCAATGATTCAAAGCCCTAGTGTTTACTGAGCTCTGAGCCAACCAAAACAACCAAATTAATTTTCTTGAGTTGCACTTAATTTCTGAATTGCTGAAAATGGAACGTTTTGTAACAGATTGCGGTTGGGCAACGCGCTTGGGCAATGTCGCGCAAAATTACTGCTTTCATCTGTTGTTGCCGCGAAATCAATCCCCGCCCGACAAAAAACAAATACCTATTGCCGTGGCCCACTTGAAACAGAAACTCTCATTTTCTAAAACGAGAATAGGCACTTACTCCGGAAAATATATTCACTAATTTGGAAGTGCCAAAGATATTGCAAAAATATATTGAGCCGTTTTAAATGCTCGATTGGTAGGTAAGTTTTCGTTAAAATACCTTACTTTTCTTAGATTGTGTTCTGTACAGAGCCGTGACAAGATTAGCTCTAGCTTGATCCACATGACCGTCCAGATAAACTAGATCAAGGAATGTATCAGTACCTAACGAGTTCACCTCAATAGAAGGGTATGAGTATATTGAATGTGACACGGTTGTCTTGATAGAGCAGCAAGACATTACGAAGTCAAGATTTAAGATAATTAATACAGATGTGATCGTAAAGAAAACTTTCTAGGGGATCATTCTCGTAAGAAAATCTCCTGCAGGATCTTGAAGTCTATAACCGCAATTTATGCCGTAAATTAAAGGTAATTAATACTACTTCGTCGTAGGCAAGTAATAAATAATAATAATAAAATAATAAATGTGGTATGCCTGAAAATTGTACGAACGACCGGTTAAAACCTTTTAAATCACCTCATAAGGAAAAAAACTTTCTCGGTTCAAAAACCGTGAGACCATGACTATTGGAATTATTGGCCTACCTACTGTAATTTGCCGAGTCGTCTGAAAATATCGTTGTGGAGAAAAGCCTGTTTCGTAATCTACCGTGCATACGTGATGTTCTTCACTCGGTGCCCGTAATTTTGGGTCATGGTGTGCAATGGTGATCGAGTGGCGCTCGGGGGCGCTCGGCTCGATTCGGCTCCCCTCGGCTCGGCCGGCTGTTGTTGCTGGGTGCCTACGTGACGTCGCCCGCGTGGCCTGCCACCGGAGGGGAGGGGAACGGCGGCAGCCAGTTTGTTTTGCTGCGCACGCAGCCGCATCTAGGCATGGGTTGAACTCGATAGCAGGCAATATCGATAGTCCCGCAATCAGAACCGATGTTTTATGGGAAATACCTTCTTACGAAACTACTATCCAAATACTAATTAGTATCCGGTTCGAGGAACCACTATCAGCGCTTTAGATGCGTTTGAATTTGTAGAACTTATTATTTTATGGACAAATCAATACGCAAGGACTCGGACTACCGACAGTAATCAGGGTCAACTGCAGAATATATAATGGTTGGAAAATAACCTGTGCCCAGTGATTACGACCCTACTACTTAAATAATATTCAAATGATCAATCGAGCTGAGCGGCACTTGAAATATTGCGATGGAGAAAAATATATAAAAAGTTCTCGATGTGAGACTGCTTTCTTCGGTTTCGTCTGGTGTAAGTATTCCAGAAAACGATAAGGAATATTGATTGTATGCTGATGGAAATATTTTCAATACTTATAACACAAAAACAACAAAGATGAACTTGGAACAATTTTAGAGGGTCTAAGTATGTTCCACCGTATGTAAAGAAATATCATTTGATGAAGTAGAACTGATGATGAAAACCACAGATGTCCACCGTATTTCACCGGAACTCCCCAACGGCACATATTTCAAGGGTGGCGCTAACATATTTTAAGTAAGTGGAGCGACTATAACGAGGAACATTTAATTGTTTGACTTTCCCGCGGTGTGACTTGCGGCGAGCTTGAAATGTCTTAAAGTTTCGTATTAACTAAGTACATATAGTTGGACTACATTACAACTTATTATGATCAATAAAAATGTCAAATAAAATAAAAGTTTTAAAATAAAAAAAACTGTTTTCCTTTAAAATGGTAGGTAATAAATACCACGACGACTCACAATATTTTTAACCAAAAGTCGACTTGGACCGTTTTGGAGTGGCGGTTTTTCTTTTTGAATCAAATAACAATCGCCATAATTCGCAATCTTATAAGAAACTTTTTGAACATACAGAGAGGATTACAACAATTTGTAGCCCTTTTCGAGCTACAATGATATAGGTAGGTATGTTAAGTCTCCAACCAAATCTGAGCCCTCGTACTGTAGGAAATCTCAGTTCCTCTCCCCATGAGAAGAACATAGTACGTATTGTATTGTAATTTGTAATGGACATGATAAATATTAACAAAACATACTTTTGTAATGAGAAAAATCAATTACCAATTTTTACAACTGTTATCTATTATTTCCAGATCATTAACAATTAAGAGATCTATCGGTCGTTACAGTAGGTATTTATCAATAGTCATCTCTAGGTAATACCCTGTTTCAGAAACATTTTCAAGAACAAATAGACAAACGATTCATTAGTGTCGATGAATCAGATGTAAACACAACAAACATCACTACATCGTATTTTGATTGAATGTAGTGAAACCGGCAACGCCGGCAAGGCAAGGCAAGGAGGCTAAACACAACAAAGAATCAGTCGGTCATACATGCTCGTGTTGATCAGACGTACGCGACCGGAATACTTCGCTAACAAATACTCTCTCAACTATTGAAATAAAAAGAAACTTTAATTTGAGCGACGATAAACCACGCTGTTTTTTTTAAATAAAAAATTAAAGTAAAATTTCAAGGATGTTTTCGACTTCGAAAAGTTTGGAGAAGATCGTGCAGATTTACAAGAATGAGGTCCGCCGGCAGATCAGCAAGACTACCAGCGTGACCAACTCTGACGCCATGGCGCCGCGCTTGGACCAGGCAGCCGCCAAGACCCCGACCAACGAAGAAACCGGCCCGAAGAAGCTGCTCAAACTGCAGAAATATCACAGGTCAGTGAACCCAATGTGCCGTGCGCGGACTTTATTTTAGCACACGTCGCAAACTTTTAGTAACATTTTAATTCCGAATTTCTTTCAAGTTTTTATCAAACTAGCTTACCTACTTTTTTAGTTTTTTGGTAGGTTACCCAGTTGTCATTTATTTTATTTTTACTGATAACGGGGCGATCATGCTTGTACGCCATGACCGGTTCGTGCATGTACGTTCTAACCGCTAACGATGCACTTTGAGTACGTGGACCATTTTTCATAACCCATTCTTATTTGAACTTAATGGAAACCAAATTTGTGTTGTTCATTTATAATTAAAATCGATTTTGCGCAGTCATTTCTTGCAGAAGAACCCTTAATTTAATTAAGAACGTTCCCGATGATAGTGACGTTATTATTGAAATAATCAACTTTCATAATATTTGGTACCGTTTAAAAAGTTGTAAACCTGTTAAACCTTTTAAACAAATTACGTGAAGAATTGTTTGAGCTACCCTTTTTTGTCCCTCTGTGTACTTACAACGAGGGCCAGGTACCGGCTGCCTGTTTTTTTTCCACAAAGACATGTCAACTTTATCTGTGTTGCGTCGTCTCATCTTACATCAAGCTCCGTGCGTGATCACACTTGCGCGCATTCATAACCGTTACTATTAAAATGTCATGACAGATAAGCATCACTTTAATATACTTACGTATTTATCTAAGAACCGTTTTAGGTTCTCGTTTAGATAATGGATAGAGAGTATTGAGGGCATTTTGATTACCTACCTTCTTTCCTACAAAAACTGTTCGAAAAACCGAGAAACACCTAAATAAAATTCGTTTGCACAAACGCGGGCAGAACTACTAGCCTGGTATTGTTTTTAATTTGTCTGTTTGCTGATCTTTTCTGTAACTGCCACGTTGTCCACACTATGAAGGAGACGGAGCATCTACAGCCACAACTTCGACTACGACACTAGCCGTGTTTGTAAGCGAATGTTTTTGGTCTCTAGATTCCTGTCGACTCTGACGCCTCAGCAAATGCCCCTGGCAGCCCGAGGACTGGCGGTTCCCAAAAACCAGTCCCGGGAGTTCATGGCTTGCTTCCCGGACATCGTGAGGGAGCTCACTGACTCTGGAAAGCATCTTGACGTGCCGGAAGCCAGCAAATGGTTGGCTAAGGTACGTTTTGTGCTTGTCGATCAGTGGGTAGGTAGTAGAGCTTGAGTTTACCAACAATTGGGAACTTTGGTAGTAGCGCTTTTCGCAAAATAATTTCATAATGAGAAATTAAACAGAGTTGGTAACCTTAAGCTTGGAGATATATAATATTTTTCAGTTGCAGATTTAGATCAGATCAATGCATAATACATATCAATACATATCAAATATTCTTACAAACAATTAAATTGTAGAGGGCGATTGTTCTTCCAGTTCAACAAGTTCGCCTGATTCGAACAAACCAATTCAAGTTTGACCAACAATATTTTGCATTTAGCATCCTAAGTTCTCAAATCCAGTTTGATCGAATCAGGCCTTGTCTTGTAAGGAACTGTATACACCGTGTTTTTTTTGATTTACGATAACTTCGGCATATTACTAGGTATATCCATAGAAACTAATTGGTAGATAAGATTTTTAAATATTGCAAAAAAAACATTTTTTTCAGTTTAGAACAAAATAATGAAATCTTTTATCTTTGGTCATTCTAAAAGGGCCTTTAGAGTTAACTAATAATCAGTGTCAAATACGTCTATGTTGGCGTGACATACACACACAAGTAAAGATAACACTTGACAGGTACAAGATTGTCACTTTAGATTGACGCGTATACAAACCTAACAATTGGAAACTCTTTACTCATAAGTATTAAAAGAAAATTGTTGTTATCAACTAAGAGCCTTTTACACTAGTTTAACGTGATTAACTGATTAAATTTAAAAATTAAATATCTTTAAAACCGTTAGACTTATCATTTGTCTGTCTTCGGGAAATTTACTTTGTTTGACCTAAAGAACGTTCCCTTAAAGTTATCGTAAATCAAAAAAAACACGGTGTATAATGCTGTGGTGTAGTATTACCTTTATTTATACGGATACCTCGCCTCGCCTTCGTCGTGTATGATTATTGTAGCGGAGAAAGCTGCTCAAACACTCGAAGTGGTTCGTACTTTAAATGGGATGCATGACAACTTTGATAAGTACCTAGGTAGTTACTCTATGATTATCAACGTATTTACAGGACTGGAAATCATACTCGTAAACACAACAGAAATCGTATATTCTACAAAATAATCATTATTTTACGTTAAAAAATATAAGAGTTGTTGCTTATTGATACCTGGTTATGACTTATGTTTATGTATTCTATGAAAATAATATATTTTCTTTTAATTTTGCTACGTTATCTTTTGTTGTTAAAAGCATTGTTCATTTCTATAAAAAAAAGCTTGCGTGTGTTCCTTCTATCAGTTGAGTATTACTGTCGTTTTTTGGCGAAACCGGCTGTAGGTAATTCATCTGTTACCTCATACCTACCTAATATACAAATAGAACTGGGCCTGTATTTTACATTATTCTTGAACCGTATCTTAATCCTATTTTACGCTTTATGGTAGCACAGCTAGAATCCTAGTTTTTGCTTAAAATCAAAGATTACAGTAAACGTAAATGTAAGTAGGTATGTTAACCCTTTCTTGTACAAAGCGCAGAGATACAATATTACACGTATAGTACCTATTATTAAACGTGTATAATTCTTGAAGTTTTCATCATTCTATATGCGTTTCGTTACGAGTATCAACCGTAGCGTTTATATGTTATCGCCAGCATAACAAGTATTATTTGAATGCTCAAACAAAGGTGACATCATCCAACGCCATTAAAGTCGAGCCCCTTTAAATTCAAAACATTGATGACAAATTTAACTTGCACTTGATCAAATAAATACTGGCCGTTATTATCGATGACCTCATTAAATTCTTTGTTTTGTCAAAAACAAAAGCATGTCCTGTATAATTATTTTGTTACAGCTGTTGCAATACAACGTTCCGAATGGGAAAAAGAATCGAGGGTTGGCCACTGTGATGGCCTACAAGATGCTGGAGTCGCCTCAGAACCTCACTCCTGAGAATGTGCATCTGGCGAACGTCATGGGCTGGTGTACCGAAATGGTAATTTAACCTATTACAAACACTTCAACAATCGTTAACATGGACTTATGGAATGTTTCTAAAACAGTGATTATAATACTTTCTTTCTTCTGCTTTGTTTCGTGCTTCTGAGACCATAGTTTGGAACTCCTATACGAGTACAAAATTAGCTAATGCTATCAAATTAACATAGATATATGTGGTGGTAATAACTTACCCTGAGTGCTAGGGTCTATGAACGAACCGTTTGCCATTAGGTATGATAGGTATGTATGTTAAAACGCGGAACAAGAAATGTGTGACTGAACGGGTAGGTAGCGTCTATTTTAGGAATTTCACTTGACAACATCTGTTTTAGTCATGTTGCATTTGCATGGGTCTCTTTATATATTTTTAGATTAGAAACGTAATTGCATTTGAATCAATATATCGATGAAAAGGCGTTATCAACTAATTATATTTGTAGCGAATAGGTATTACTTTCGAGGCTTACTGCTTAAAATTCAAAATTATATTTGCAGGTGAATGCTACTTCACTGATAACATCAGTTTCGCTCACAGCCCACATGAGCTCTTTATCGAGTGTACTTTTTTATGGAATTATTTGACACTCAATTCATTGGTATCATTTTTGTCTACGAATATTATGCTAATCAAGTAACAATATGTGTCATAGCTTTAAATATTGAATAACACGTAGACCTTGAATTCTGTTTAGCACAGCTTGTATTTGTTCGTTCGTTATCATTCGCCATGGATACAGTGTGATAACGACACGACAAACAGCCCGTATTTGTTAAAACCGCAGTCTGAACACAAAATAAAAATCCATAATTTATTAGTTGTGCACGTGATTGATAACTTAAGTTTAACTTAAGATACTTGAAGTATTCCTTTGTTTACGAACATCGATAGCTTACGCACGTAAACCCTTATTTACATTATCTACGTGAGTACCTAATCAGTTAGCTGCGGGTTCAATTAATTTTATTTAAAAGTATTTTTGCATTAATTACTAACTTAAGTAGTTTCATTGTTCACCAGAAAGTACGTAATAAGCCTTTCTTTTGCAACTTGGCTTAACGACAGGGCCTCTTTTCAACTTTTTTTTTTGAATTTTTTGAATTTTTTTTGACGGTAGTTCTCATCTATTTTACACACAACACTGTAAAACTGGTATATTTACAGAACCATAGTAAAATACTATAGATAGAATATTCTCTATACTGTGACAGAACTCTCTTTAAAAAACATTCCCCTAATGCTCGTGCTTTGTTGACTGTTTAAAATTCTGCTCATTTTACATTAACGGTTGTTACGAGACAATGGGTTGCGGACAAATATTCGTAAACCAAAACAAGTTAAGCCAGTGTCTTAGAGATACGTTGTACCTATACACTAGTACATATACCTACGTCAGTGTGGAGCGGTTGGTTAAACTGTTCAATCATTGTTTACCGATCCGCGATTGACCCGGAATATTGACTATAGGTACCTAGAGATAGTCAACAAAATTATACCTAACGTCTCCTCTCGATCTTCGATGTTGCGTCATTGTTTTATGATAAGTGTATCGTACTCGTACTTAACTTTTGACAATATTATGATATGTGAAAACGCACGAGTAGGTACCTATTATATAAGAGCGTCACAACGTAAGTGTGTAAATAACAATTACCCGCAGCAATTATCTATAACGTTTTAATTTCGCAGGATTTTCTCTAAGTTCGTGCAGAAATGACAATAATGCTTTATGAAAATCGTGCGATATTTAAACACTAATAGCGAAGATCGTCAACACATTCACGAAACTGCATCAGTTGATCTTGAATTTCCCGACAGAAATGTTTATTTTACGGATTTAAATATAAGTTCCGAATGTTTACAACTCGTGTTGGTTTCTGTCTCTGTTTAGAGACCGGTTGCGTTCATGGCCACTTTTTGCGAGTCCCGCCCGGCGCCCGTTCGTATTTGCGACTTATAATATGACCATAATAGAAGTGGGTACCTACCAGGTAGGAGTTTTCATATGGTTTTAAACCGGTTAAAATGAATTTAAATTGTTAGATTTACATTTTTTGTCCATGATTACTGTCTGACTGAGAGTAACATGATTACACTGTCGTGAGTAATATTACTGACTGTTGAGTTTCTTGCGGTGTTTTTTCACAGAAGTGGTCTCCTCTTGGGAAGCAAAGGTAGATTTTTGATTTGTAACAGTGCCCTTGCGGTCACTATTTATCGAATAAACATTTTATATTTTTTATCATTTTACTAGAAACTAACCCGTCAAGCGATCGGCCCTTGATTTACACAAGTTTATGAAAGGTCCAGCTGATTTTAAAGTTTTGTTTTGTTTGAGTTTAGAAAAAGTTTCCGATTGGTTAATATTATTTTACACAATAACTTTTGCGCGCGACTTTGCCCTCGTATAATAGAAGTCATTTATCGATATTCCTTCGGGAACTCTCCAGTTTTCCGGGATAAAAAGTAGCCTATAGCTATTCTATGTAGAGTAGTGCTAATCTCTGTGGCAAATCTCCTCGAGATCCATTCAGCCGTTCTAGTGTGATTGAGTAAAAAATATCTAAACATTAGCTTTTATGATATTAGTAAGAAGTGGATAGCTAATAGACGACTGATATATCAATAGAAAAAAGAAGAACAATCAATGCATGTAGAAAACAAATAAATATTATACACAACTGTTATATTGATGAAAATAAATGTTTTTATTGGGTTTTAATTATATTTTTCATCCGATCGGTTTATTCTTTGCCCTAAATAAATTGCCACATTTCACTTTTCTATTGCATAATTAAGTACATCAATGTATTTATCACTAAACTTGTAAAAAACAACACAAAACATATATATTATGAAATTGAAACGAACGGTGCGACCATGCGAGTATTGGCTGGCACATTAGGTAGGTACCTACTGGTTTTTTCTACAAACATGCAATTTTTTGCTGATTTAGGTGCTTGGTTAAACCCCACCAGGTTGCCAAATAGAAGTTTTTAGGGTTCTTTACAAAATGTCCGCTTCCCTATTTCGCCTTTTCCCTATCCGGATATATTATTATAATGTGCCTGTGCCTTTGTATTCCCTTTCTTGCTCTCCATTTGTCACTTTGTAGGCTGTTTGATTGTAATTTCACACAGTGGTGTAGTTTTTCTAAATGTAGAACCAACAAAACATTTTACCTTATTTCTACTACCACCATTTTTGTTCATAATTGTTAGTATTGTTACGTTATCTATTGCTTTGTTTACATTTGACTTAACCATAGACTATAGTTCTTTTTTGTTTTGTTTCCTTGGTGTTGCCAGTAATAACTGGATGCAAATGTTGGGTCGTTCGAGATTGTCTCGAACGAATGATTGTTTCTTAATTCTTGTAGTTTTTTGTTAAGTGTGTCACTTTCCGTCTCTTCACCTAGCGGTTCCAATGGAAGATCAGTGCTGGCTTTACGGCTAGCGAATGCTGAGTTGGGACCGTTTCGCAACAATTACTCAGTCTTGTTCTTTTTTGGATTTATGTGATGTAATATTGTATTGTTGCGAATAAACGTATCAAACGTATCTTATCTTTATCTATCTTTATCTTTAAACGCGAGTTGAACTCGCACTTGGCCGGTTTTACTTCATGCTGGCACTGGCAGGGCCCTCGTTTGCTAAAAATAAATTCTCCAACCACAGCACCTATCTACCTATCCTTCGCACAATTATCGTGCGCAGGACATTACTGACCAAAATTTTGTACACTTGACGGGTTAACCTGCTATAATCAAACACTCCCAACCTACCAACCAACCAACCAACTACTAGTAGCGAGCGAGTTGAAAGTCTTGGAACACAGCTAAATGTAAAGGCTACTAGCGCGTATGTATGTAACCTATGCATTTCGTAAGTTGTTTCATTGACATGCAGCCAATGCGTGCATTTCCCTAGTAGGCACTTAAAATCATTTAGGTCCGTAAAACAGTCACGATAAGGCATTAAATAGTTACTGCGTTGTTACGTTTGCAACGTTTAAAGAAAATACCTAAGAACTTGAAAATAATTTCACACAAACAATCTATCAGACTGCTAGGTATAATATTTAACAACTGTTTAACAACACCTGTAATAGCATGATAATCTGTTATGGTAATTCAATACGATGATGTCGATATGTGTATTTCGCTTGTTCCGAGAAACCATTAAGCCCTGCCAAGATGCACTAGCTACGCTAACTCGCGTTTCTATTCGTTTCGTTTTTAAACCTATCACTGGTAGATGACGTGAGACGGAAAGTCACGCGTGGCCCTAGCCTTTTCTATTACTCAAAATGTATGGGATAACATTCTAGTGCGTATTGCGATGAACCACGTGGTCAACTGTCATCCCATACATTTTTAGTGATAGAAAGGTAAAGTTGGTACCGTTTGCATCTTGGCTACGGCGGCCCCAGAATTGTTAAATAAGTACTTACAATAGAACCACAGTATTAATAGTAGGTACTCTCTATGGTGTCACACTCTCTCAGGCATCAAATCTGTCAGTATGTTTGGATAAAGCGATAGACTGCCGAGTACAATTAATATTCTGGTTTTACTGTAAGTACATACCTGCTGGTTCTCAATGTGCCTTTTATCCCAAGGTACATTCTGGCCTTTTAAAAGAAAAAGCAGTATCTCAAATTTAATAGCCATAGCAAATTCAATCCTCTCATGCTAGTTATAATGTTGCGATTGCTACAGGAGTTTTATTTGAGATGCCGTCATTTGGTTCAGCAGGGTAGTATTAATGCTTTCAATCCACCCAGGCGCCACATAGCCCTGCCCGTTACCACCGTCACCACCGTCACTTAAATTGTCAATTGCACTGTTGCAGTGTAAAGTGCAACAGGGTCTACTGACGTCGTGGATTAAAAACACAAAATCCCAATTATATTCTTCACTATTTGCCCCTTCATAAAGGCCGATGAAAATTCTACAGCTGTTGTTAAATTCCAGTTCCACACTCACCAACTCCTCCTGACCGATCTGATGGAGAACACCGAGATGCGGCGCGGCGCGCCCAGCTGGCACCGCCGGCCCGAGGTGGGGCTCAGCGGCATCAACGACGCCATCCTGGTGCAGTCGGCCATGTACTCCACGCTGAAGAGGCACTTCCACGCGAAGCCGTACTATAAGAACGTGATCGAGATGTTTAATGAGGTAAGATTTACTATGACGATGAATGGTCATTTGGGGAACGTGTCTACGGGTCAAGTGCATCAAACCAACAATTTCTAAAAATAATATTTATTAATATTAATTTTGATCCAAAACTACTGAGTTTTTAAGAAGGACAGTGTTACAGTGCGCTTTTCCAATAATGTATTAGGACTTTAAAATATACACAGGCATAGGTATAGGGTTGGTTGGTTGCCTCATTGATGTACTCGCTCCATCTTATTTTGTTACTTGATTATATTCTGGCAACCCCTTTTGGGGACGTAACGCAAGAACTATCCGGCTAGCTCGTAATCAGAGTTACTAAGATTCTAGGTAACTTGAAAGTAGTTTTGAAGTTTTATAGTGTAATTGATTGTTAACTTCTCACGATTTAAAAAAATAGTATAAACATTAGTTTTTTCTAGGTTAATACAGACTTCGATAATTTAAACCTTAAACCTAGGATGATATAAGTATGATATTTAGTTAGCGAGGTCTCTTTCTCCCGACTTAGTGATGAACATGGTTGGAAAGACGTAATCATACGAAGTTCCGACGCGTGTCGCAGGTGAACAGCCAAAGTATAATATATGGCATTACGTAACAGTTAAAATTTCGGTCACTTTCGTTACTTATGTAAGTGTTAAAAGTTATTTATGAATGTACTTACAATTAGTACTTTACCTTAGTAATTATAGTACCTACCATAAATTGAAATATATTATTTAGTTATTAATACCTAACTAGCGACCAGCCCTCGCTTCGCTTCGGTTTATGTCACTTTTCTGTAACACCCGTACCTAAACCATAACTTATTACCTTCTTACCTTTCGTGAAAATTTACCTGACCGATGGTGAAAACGGCATAAAAATCATTTCAGTAGTCTTTGAGATAACCGCGAACATGCTTACAGATAAACATACGCGGCGTAGGACTTTGTTTTATAATAGTGACTACATTTTAGCTCTCTATGCGAGTCTTGTTATGTTCTTGACCGAGATAGTCCATCACCTATAAAGATGATAAGACTCAGTAGGACACACGCCTAAAATACATTTTGTAATTTCGGAAGGTACTTTAATCAGATTTTTATTAGTGATCACTTAACGTTTATGATAATGCTATCATGCCAACCACGTGTTGCTTATCCATGCACTAAAAGTGTTGATATCGATTAACATTTTATCATGTTTTTACATTATATTCGCGTACTTAATCGTTGCTACTGTTTTGACATGGATACAAGAGAATATTGATGTACCAGCTTCGCTATGTTCAGTTATGTAGATTCGGATTAAGTTTACAATGTCAGACTCGGTATTGAATTTTAGTAGTTTATGTAACTGATACATAATGAGAGCCCTTAAAACACGAGTGGTTTTATGACACGGCGCAAAGGTTGAGTTTCATAATAAGACCACACGAATGTTATAAGGCTTAATTATGTACACTTGGATACTAGTTATTTATGTGACTGGAGCATAATGAGAGGCATTAATACACGTGTGGTTTTATGAAACGAGCCGAAAGGCGAGACTTATCTTGATTCCACTCAATTGCAAATAATGATAAATTAAATAATTAATGCCCTATTTGACAGTTCTTCACTGAAAATCAAAACTTTCAAAAGTCAGTCAAACATTGTGGCCACGCCCCTATTCTGTTCGAAAAACATGTTAGATGTTTAAAAACACCGAAAACACGGCGAAGCGGACGCGGCTCCCTATTCTAATGTCGTTCGGAAATCAAATGTCGTACGATACTGTACTGAAAAATATACCGAGTTGACGTTTCAATTGATTCTAGAATTGGGCCTATTTATATTGTATTGTATTTGGAAGATGTTCCAAATTTGAAACTCATTACTTTAAAATATTCGATAACGTAATTTCAAAATTACGTTACAGCTGTAATTGCTGTCAGGCTGTCACCTACTACCACAGATAACGGTGGTCATTGCCAACGGGTTTTGAACATTTTGTGGCATAACAAAGGACTTATGATATGTGTGTAGATAAAAATATTTTTGTAGCACTTTTTAATTGCATGAAGTTTTGGTTTTGCGTTTCCGTTTTTATTCCTCCAGGGACAGTCCAAAAGATCTGGGAGAATATCCATCTCGGAACCAAATTTCACTTTAAACTTAATCGCTTGAAGCGTTGAAATGTGAAAAACAACACAAACGTATTAAAATTTGTCCTTTGTGTGACAGTCACCCAGTCACCATCCTCTGTGAGACCCCAATCAATGCCGACATCATCAATCCAACTCTAGCTGCATTCTTCAATAACTTAGTAACGATTACTTTCTTTTCAGATGCTCCTGAAATGCTCCACCGGCCAGTTTCTAGAAAAATCAATGTCCAAGACGGACAAACCAGATCTGACCCAGTTCACCATGGAGCAGTACCTGACGATCGCCAAGTATAAGACGGCATACCACACCTTCCAGATGCCTGTTGGTCTGGCGCTGCTCATGGCTGGAATCGATGACCTGGAGACCCATAGACAGGCTAAGACCATCCTGCTGGAAATGGGACAGTTCTTCCAAATCCAGGTTATTATTAGACCTAAAAGCCCTCATTTAAAGATAAAAAAGAGATCCAACACTAAACCATGGATACAAGCACTTTTATTCATAAAAACGCGATACGTCGCTAAAGTATGCGGGCGTTTTTTGTGTGTTTATGAAAAAGAGGATTAGCTTTTAAATCTTCCAATTTGATTATTTTAATTTAATTTCTTGGGTAAACAATCAAGAAATTTCTGTTGTCAGTGTTGCTTGGACTAAATAACAATATTTTTCCAGGATGATTTCCTCGATTGCTTCGGAGATCCAGCCGTCACAGGCAAAAACGGTACCGACATCCAAGACGGAAAATGCACATGGCTTGCGGTCGTCGCATTGCAAAGGGCTTCTCCTGCTCAGAGGCAGGTCATCGAAGCTCACTATGGCAGCTCTAACCCCGAAAGCGTTGAGAAAATCAAGGAACTGTACGAGACCCTCCAACTCCCACATACGTACTCCGTCTACGAAGACACCACATATGATCTCCTGAGGACACAAATTCAGCAAGTCACCCGGGGCTTACCCCATGAACTGTTTTTCAAAATCTTGGACAACATTTTCAGACGACATATCTAATTTAGGACAGAAAGCTGGACTTTTTATTTTATAAATTAGTGTTTTTGTTGATTTGATTAACAAAATTTAGGGATTAAGTTTATATGTTTATATGAATTGTTCGAACATTTCTATGAGTTTTAAACCGTATATTGTATAGAGATGTGTTGTGATAAAATTTGTAATTATGATAAAAACGAAGTTTTGACTGGAGCTAAAGATGGTTTACGTATTAACTAACACTTGAAATGTAATATTGCACCATCCCCTTTTTGCATGTAAGGTTCTTAAAGTTAATGATGTGGTCAGGAGGTGAATGATCGTGTAGACTGTTAAAAGTATGATGTGAATGTTTTTTATGATATTATTAAATGAAAGTGATTATTTAAAATTCAGTTTTATTTATATCGGTATACGTACGTAAATACAACAATCTCGTCATTCGTCAGCTGTCGGTGTGAATGCTCATGTCAGCTAATGTGAATAGACATATTGACAGGGTTGTAGACTGTGCAGTGCAGGTAAATAACACATTTATAAATATATTTCCTGGGTATGGGTGACCCTTCAGCGTCGTCATGTCAGCCGAAAATATTACGAGCTAAATATTGTTATGTACGTGGGGGTAGGTAACTTATAGAAATGCACGAAAACACCGATAATCAAAAGTAGACTTTAATAACGCACTCACTTAAACCGTTACAAAACAATTATCGCACAAATACTTCGAAGACTTAGACTTAGATCGCTCGGGTCGCTCTTGATCGCACTGTTCGCTTTCCAAGTAAAGACTGACTGTGCCCACAACCGCGGTCCGCCTTTTATAGTTCCCACGTTATTCTAGAACGCCTTCCATCCACCGGATCTTCCAGAATGATCGATGTAGTTTGCTCCGCCGAGGACGATCGAGACTATTCGTTTCTGTAATGTTCTACGCCTTGCTACCTGCTCGCTCCGTTAACAATGGCGACGTCCTTGGCACAAAGGTCTGAAATGTCCTGCGCATCGCTGTCTCATTGCCAATAGTGTTATATCCTTCGCTCTTAGTGGGTAATGAAACGCCTTACCACATCGGCGTAAGCGTAACACTATGCTCATTGGGAAGTTGTGTCAGGTTAAATATGTACGTGCGATAGGTATTTACCCACTAAAAACTTACGTTGTATTAATTTTTTGATTCATCAAAGAAATTATGTTAGTAGGCCTAGTTAATTACCTAGTTACCTATAATATTAAATCTCTTTGGTTTTCAAAAACCCAATTTCTCTTTTGAATTAATGCACAGACTACTAAGGGATACTGTTATATATATGTTACAAAAAATAATGATTTCCTGGTGAGGTGACGTCGGCCGAGAATTAACCGTAAACCCATGATCGGAGATAAGGGATCTCGGAATATACTTAATATAGGTATTAAATCTTGACCAGGAAGAAGGGGCATGAACGAAATGAGGTATAAATTGACGTCAGATAGTTAATAATTAATAAGCTATGGTCTAGTGCTAAAACAATCCTTATACAAAAATAATAAATGCAGTTTAGGTACGTATTTTCCGTTTTTACCCGACTGCGTCAGAAGGAGGGTTATGTTTTTCGAGGGTATGTATGTATGTAGCTATGTCTATTTCTGGGCACGCTCTGCAGCCTAAACGGCTTGACGGATTTTAACATACGAGGTGTCATTTGATTCGTCTTCATTGTCGAAGTGACATAGTGTACAATATTTCAATATGGCGTCCTTAAAAAAAAAGGAGGTGGAATTTTAAAAAATAAGTACTCATATAAAAAAAATTGGGTATGAAATGAAAACTATTCAATAGCCCATTCCAAATATACATAATATATTATAACACTTTGATGCTACCATTTTTGACAGGAAAGTCAAAAAATACGTAAATGTTAATTAATAAACTCCTTTTACAAGAAAGAGAGTTTCGCTTGTAGGTAATTTGTAACTTTGTAGCTTCACAACATTAACCTCTCGTATGCTTAGGAGCAGATCTGCTCCCAAAATTCGGATATCTTTTGTAATTTAAGCTTATTTTTTCGGACTATATTGTAAACCGAAGAGACTAGAACTTGGTATTTTCTTCACCTCCCGCATACGAGGGGTTAAAAATATCGAGCTCCAGAGCTTAGATATAGTAATAATTAATTAAATTAATAATAAAAACTAAAAAGAGTTTAACGAATTAAAAAACCTATTTCTTGAAAAATAAATACATTTGGACTACTTAGGTAGCTTGTCCCCGCCTGGAACACCTTTTCCAATATAGGTACAAGTTAAATTTAAATTGTTATAAATATGTATAAGTAGATTAATTTATTGCTCTTACAATTTCCTATAGATTATATAGCTTGTTTTTCACTTTTCAGTTGATTTTTTTATTGCAGCCGTTTTCCTTTGTTCTTTTTTTAAATAATTTTGTGTAAGTAGTTACTTTAGGTACAAAATGTCTATCATGACCTTGAAAACAGGTCATCTTGACAGTTGAGCATGTTGAACCGACGTGAAAAAAATAAAGAAGATAAGATAATAAGTACTGGGGGGCTAGTGAAAAAGGATTTAAGTCGACTTAACTCGTAATAAAAAAAGGACAGATACGGAATATACTAGACTTGAAACCCTTTTTAACCGACTTCAAAAAAAGGAGGAGGTTATACGTTCCACTGTATGTATTTTTTTTTTTTTTTGTGTATGTTCACCGATTACTCCGTCAATTGTCGTCCGATTTTGAAAATTATTTTTTGATTTGATAGGGTATACTTCCGAGGTGGTCCCATTGCCACCAAATCGGAATCTGATGAGGGGATCAGTGAGGAATTGAGAGAACTCCTCAAATATTGTAGGCAAACATAAAGCGATTTTAGTATTTTTAGTAACAAGTCTAGCATTTGCATTCAGAAAGTATCATTTGGTGAAGTGGACCTGATGATGAAGACCACAGATGGCCACCGGAACTCTTCAACGGTACCTATTTCAAGGGTGGCGATAAGATATCTCTATTAAGATGGTTGAACGACTACTACGAAGTTTATTTACTTGTAGAAATATGACTATGTATTTCCCGCGGCGTTGCTTGCGACGCGCTTGAAATAACTTAAAGTTTCATATCAACAAAGAAGTGGGACTACGTAACAGCGTATTCTCATAATAATATAAGACAGACGTACGCTATAACTACACAACTGGCGAAGGAGCTGGGTCTGAATGACAAAGTTAATAAGTACTTTGGGTAGGACCTTGGGCCTTAGGAGGATATGATCAGCACACGTGGCACACGTTATTAAATTTTAGCACAATCCTCTTAAACGTTGCATTTCGCACAACGCTTTTTCATCATGTGGTTTCTTTAGCACTTTATTGGGCTCTAAGTCGCAAAGAGCAATACCATTAAGGGTCTTTACGCGACTTAGAGCAACATAAACTTGGCCTTTGGCAAACATTTTTTTACCCAAATCTATTACAGCTTTGTTTAAGGTAGTGCCCTGGAGTTTATGCACTGTAACCGCCCAACTGAGGATTAGCGGCAGCATCCTTCGTTCAACATCCCCGTATCCTTTAGTTGCCTGATAGGTTGTTGACACAGGCGCTATGGCGACTAACCCGTCTCTGTCTTTCACTTTTGTGCCAATAGTGACATCATCAAATTTAATAAAAACAGATTCAGGTAACTCGCCTGATTCTATTTGGTCACGGCGAAAGGCAAGCCATTTAAACTTGGACACAATCCCCATTGCCCCGTTGACCAGGCCTTCAGTAACAGAAATGTTGCGTCTTAACATGACTCTGGAGCCTATGCCAAGTTTCAAAACGTGCATCAAACCACCACAGTTATTTGCATCAGCAGGAATAACATTTGATGGTGGTCGTTTTCCATAGGTTGCTGCCTCTCGCGACTCATCGATAGCATACAAGGTGTATACGCGACTTGACTGAAGCAGTTGGTTCGTCATTTTGGAGTTGTAGTCTTCTACCAATTTGATGGTAGGAAAAATTCTAACTGCCACACCATCTGCGAATTCACCAACCTGTTCAACTCGTCGTCTCTCACACAAAGTTTGCAATTGTGAAATGGTGATTTCACCAAACCGCAAGCTATTTAATAAATCAACAAACTCCAGATCGCTACTTTGACGCATGTTGATGGTCAGTTCACAGAAGGAGAACTGTTGCCATAAATGTATTTCGGCGTTTGACCATGGCGGTTGCTCAAAGCACCAATGCCCTTTAACTGGTGGTAACTGCATTATATCGCCAAATAACAACACATTTATCCCACCAAATAGTAAATTGTTGTTTTTAAATTCCTGGAGGCGTAAGTGAACTATGCGCAAATTTTCATAGGAAACCATCGAGATTTCATCTATTACTAGCCATGTATCACTTGGTGAAGTGGACCTGATGATGAAGACCACAGATGGCCACCGGAACTCCTCAACGGTACCTATTTCAAGGGTGGCGATAACGATAAGATATGTCGATTAAGATAGTTGAGCGACTACAACGAAGAATATTTACTTGTTGAAATATGACTGTAACTTTCCAGTGGCGTTGCTTGCGGCGAGCTCGAAATTTTCTATAGTTTCTCATTTATTGAAAAGTGGAACTACATAACAGCATAAATAGGATCACTAAAAAGTATTAAATAAAATAAATGTTTAAAAAAACAAAAAACCGCCTTCAAAAATGCAAAAAATAACTTCTTATAAAATGATAGGTACCTATAGGTAGGTCAGTCCAACTGAAGTCGGCGTCCCACAATATTTTAATGATAGGTACAAACAACCACACACTTAACTGCCCATTAAAGACCGAAGTTAGAAAATGTAGAAAGAGATGAATATAGATTTTACATAAGAGACAGTTTCTCTCTGTTCATCTTCAATAGTCACTCAGCTGTGTTGCTGTTTGTAAATCGGCTTTTGGTTTAAAATAATGTGGGACGCCGACTTCAGTTAGACTGACCTACCTATAGGTACCTATCATTTTATAAGAAGTTATTTTTTGCATTTTTGAAGGCGGTTTTTTGTTTTTTTAAACATTTATTTTATTCATTTGATCTTCCAGGGAGACTTTTTACTACACCGGTCAACGATAAATAATTATTATTAATCGAACAGGTTATGTTCGAGATACTTATAAAGCGGCTTCGATATTATTTATTTTCTTGATCTGTCAAGTTGGTAGTGACAGTGACAGACGTGACATTGACATTGATAGATAGTGACTGACAGCAAAATGGCAGTTTTGATGACAGACAACAGTTAACCCGATATTAGCGGTTGGTTGTGATGTTGTCTGGTAAAGTTACTCGCCAGTAAATTTTCGTTTTATGATTTATGAACCTAATGCAAAGTATATTGTGTTCAGTGTTAGTATTAATTCACTTATAATTATGTCTTGGTTTTCTTTATAACGTCTTCAGTTACGACACATTATATATTTACAGGAATTCAATCATCAAGGAAGAGAAAGTTAGTTCAGTAGGTCATTACCAATTATTTGAATTTTGAAGATGAACCCCTCAAACATACTCCGGATAATAAGCAGGAGAACACGGGCCGTGAGCAGAAAAAATAAAGATATGTAAGTTTATTCATAAGAGTAGGGAAAAGAAATTAAAAAAAATCAATTGAAATTTATTCAGAATTAATATAGTTTACCTTTGAATATAATGAGTAGTATTATAAATAGTTACGAAATCTTCGATGTTTAACACAAGCACATTGACCAAGTACCAACTAGGATTTCTTGTGCCTTTTGAATTTCTGAAATCCTAAGCTATGACTAGCTTAACTTTTTTTATGGCAAAGATAAGGCACGCGAGCCCTCATTCCACTTCATGGTAAGTGGGATCTGAGACCCATAGACATTTAAAATCTCTAGACTTCAAAACTGCAATCCTAAGACTTCAAATGCGTTGCCAACCCTGAAGACTAACCACTACCCTTGCAGGATTAATGAATGTACTGATTTATGTATGATTATGATTAAATATTTTTGACCAGCTACTTTCACCCATCAAAACCTATATAATGAGTAGTAAAGTAAAGTGTCTATTTGAGTTAACAAGGTACTTTTAATTTTATGTTCAAGTTATAAAATAACAAGAAATGCTATTAACAGGCCTTGAAGTATTATCACTAGTGGTTTACCATGAAGACCTGATGATTCCCCCCCTTATTCTGTTACCCCCTGACCAGCTCTGTTATATTGTTCATACCCAAAAGTTGGATTTTCCTCATCTACTCTTCTACCATATTAAATGAAAATCAACAATACTCAAATTATCAAATGCCATCTCAGTTCATTTTAAGATCTCACTCTGTTCAGTCAGTTAATTATTCAAGGTGCCCTCTCACCATTTTTACATAATAATAATAAACAATCTGATAAGCAGTTTGATGTTGTTGAAAGAAAATGATAAGACATTCATTCATATTTAAATTATAACATACTCTGGCCAGTGCTGTGAACCACTGTTCACAGTCTTTCGTTGTTCAGAATCGAAGATAAACGTCTCACAACACTGTTTTTATTGATCACAAATATTTGTCTGATATGATAATCAATCGGGTTTTCAACTTTTTCTTAACATCTCAATGCAAAAAAGTTAATATTGTGTGTCATCCTCAAAGATTTAGCATCAGGTTTTGTTTATGACTTTTGAGTATATTTTGTGCAGTTATATTAATTTGAAAAAAAATATGTTTGTTTTTGTTCTAACTGTTGTATAACCCCTCTGTTATGCTGAGACCTCCCCTCTTTCCGTCCACTTCTTGTTCAAGATTTTTTTGTTCCTTCAATTTAATACTTATTTTGTGTTTAGGCTTGGTATACATTTTTGAATTTATATTTTCAGATGTGTACAACATTATAGTGTGCCCACAATGTCTACCAAAGTATCTCAAGCAAAGTCAAAGGAATCCTTTCAGGATCTTCTTCCTGGTGTCCTAAACACTATCACAACCAACAAGGACCTTTCTGAAGTCCCTGAAGTTAGGGATTGGGTAAAAAAGGTAATTAATCATGATCCATAAAAGGGTTTATGACTTATTGTAATATTAATTGATTGAAGGATCTAATTTTCTATATTTAAAACGTCTGTTGAAATCTAAAACTATTTACGAAATTTTCTTATTAATTACTTACTACCCGTACCAACTCGCGGGTGTCCTCTAGTATAAATATAAATACAATAAAAGTAGCTTAATTTTGACCTGTCAGTTAACATCGGTATTAAATAGCCGCATACTTCAAGCACTTAACAGGAGTTTAGGAGTTTGATTTAACTTATACTAACTTTTTATGTCTCATTGTATTGTTTGCGGAAGATTATATAATGGTCTTAATGTTTATTTCTTTCATTCTTGATCTGTATTTATGGTAAATGATTTTATCTTGTATTGTGCTGCCCATGGACGAAAAACCAATATTCGTTGCGTTTTATTTAGACTACACAGTAACATATAACAAGAAATAAGTAACCATCAGTTTTCTGGTAATGCGTCTGGTTTTTTATTTCTAAGGGCCTGATTCTAAGCTAATTTCTTCTTTATTTCTTTAGGTACTTGATTACAATTTAGCTGGAGGAAAAAAAGCGAGGGGACTGACAACACTGTTTGCTTACGAAATGCTAGAAAAACCAGAGAACATAACCGAAGAATCTATTTATTCAGCCAACGTTATGGGATGGTGTGTTGAAATGGTAAGTGGTTACATCTTTTCGCCTCGGCGGTCATCTTTTTAAGCACCATTCCTATTAATGGTCTTTAATAAGATGACCCCTTAAGGAAGATAAGGTATTATGGCTTGAATAAACTTGAATATCGCTATCACCACGGCCACACAGTCTGCTTAAACTGCATCATTTTATATGGCAGAACTTACTAGCGCGTCAGTCGCGTGTCTGTTCTGGAAATTCTTAAGATTCGCACCAATATGCGGGTTATCTCGCTCTACACTTAGCGGCGCGTACATACTCGCAATGTTTCGCGGTAGTTTGCTCAGTTAAAGTTCGGGCGGGTGAACCGGCATAGCGTCATAAATAAATTATAAGCTCATTGTTATGCAAATCAACGGTCACTAATAATAAAAGATAATTCAATATTATATTTTATTACAATTGACACGATTACGCTCCCGACAACAGCGAAAGTGACGGAGTGTGCATTCGTACTCGTTTCACGCTTCGCGACCTTTTTGTCGCGAGACAGAAAACAGTCAAAAATCAGGGGAAAAGGTGCAAAGCCGTGTAGAATATAGGAATTCACTACACATTCGCGGCTTGCGCCTCTTCCGCACTTTCGCGCGATAAGTGTATCAATTATACCCTCTACTTGTTGGTCTGTCCGTTTTGTATTACAAAAGTAGGTACCTGCTGAACATATGTATTTTTAATGCAATTAATTTTGAAGGGAGGGTGACTACAGTAAAGCTGTAAAATATATGTATATTTTCATTACTCTCTTCCTAGGCCTAGAGGGTTGAAATGTCGATTCGCGATGTCGGCCCCGTGACCACCTTGTACCAGTTGAATGAAATGAAATAATGAATTCAGTAAATTGGTCACATCAAACAATGTTTTCTGCTTAAAGCCCGTTATGAGCGGGAGGCTTAAAAAGCAAGATGCCTATCGAGTAGGATGTCTAAAAAAAACCGCCTTCAAAAATGCAAAAAATAACTTCTTATAAAATGATAGGTACCTATAGGTAGGTCAGTCCAACTGAAGTCGGCGTCCCACATTATTTTAAACCAAAAGCCGATTTACAAACAGCAACACAGCTGAGTGACTATTGAAGATGAACAGAGAGAAACTGTCTCTTATGTAAAATCTATATTCATCTCTTTCTACATTTTCTAACTTCGGTCTTTAATGGGCAGTTAAGTGTGTGGTTGTTTGTATCTATCATTAAAATATTGTGGGACGCCGACTTCAGTTGGACTGACCTACCTATAGGTACCTATCATTTTATAAGAAGTTATTTTTTGCATTTTTGAAGGCGGTTTTTTGTTTTTTTAAACATTTATTTTATTTAATACTTTTTAGTGATCCTATTTATGCTGTTATGTAGTTCCACTTTTCAATAAATGAGAAACTATAGAAAATTTCGAGCTCGCCGCAAGCAACGCCACTGGAAAGTTACAGTCATATTTCAACAAGTAAATATTCTTCGTTGTAGTCGCTCAACTATCTTAATCGACATATCTTATCGTTATCGCCACCCTTGAAATAGGTACCGTTGAGGAGTTCCGGTGGCCATCTGTGGTCTTCATCATCAGGTCCACTTCACCAAATGATACTTTCTGAATGCAAATGCTAGACTTGTTACTAAAAATACTAAAATCGCTTTATGTTTGCCTACAATATTTGAGGAGTTCTCTCAATTCCTCACTGATCCCCTCATCAGATTCCGATTTGGTGGCAATGGGACCACCTCGGAAGTATACCCTATCAAATCAAAAAAGAATTTTCAAAATCGGACCACAATTGACGGAGTAATCGGTGAACATACACAAAAAAAAAAAAAAAAAAATACATACAGTGGAACGTATAACCTCCTCCTTTTTTTGAAGTCGGTTAAAAAGAAGAACCCTCGCCTGGATAAGACAAACGGAGCCGTTTATAACTAGGTATATTATATTAATATGTTCAGGGGTCACACTTTTGGTGGCGATGACGTCAATTTGCATACAGGGTGATTAAAAATAAAAGAGTAGTATTGAAAAGTTGATATTTGGTTTCAAGTATCGCCAAATAAATTCTGCATAAACCCTTATTAAACTTTGTGAGTTCATGGATACTGACATTGAGATGGACCATGTCGCAAAAATTGACGAGTACCTAACATTATCAATAAAAAACTGTTCTTATGTTGTAAATGTTGTAATACTATTCCGGCATTAAGATTCATAAAAGAAAATTGACCCAGTTTCCCATTTTTAGTAATATATAGTGAAAAAAATATGTTTCTGCTATTATTCGAGCGTATAATTGCAATTAAGCTGTAATAACCCTTATAATTTCACCGCTTTTTATTTTACAATACTTATTTATTTGTACCAGTTAATACCTAAATACCTGCTAAATGAAAGCTGATTACTCCTGTGTAAAATGACATTTTGACGTCATGGGCACCGAAAGTGCGACGCCTGTATATGTTTGTGTTTAGTTGCAAGCGTACCTGGTGGTGCTGGACGACATCATGGACGGGTCGACGACGCGGCGCGGCGTGCCCTGCTGGTTCCGCTGCGCCGACGTCGGCATGGGCGCTATCAACGACGCGTTGCTCATCTACACGTCCATCTTCCACCTGCTGCGGACGCACTTCGGCACCAACAAGCTCTATACCAACATGATCGATTTGTTTAATGAGGTAAGTAGGGTAATAAAATTATTGGTATCGAAAATCCCTGTTATTCGGTTTGTAATTGTCGAATTATTGCCGTGACATGGTTCATTGGTAATTTTGCAGTATCCCTTAGCTGTCTTAGCTATGGGTGTGATCCTTTTGATGATGTTTTCCTTTTTATGCAGACACGCTCATTTTATTGTAAGAAGTAAAAGGGTAGACTAGAAAATTATTGTACGTAACTAATAATAAAAGTTAAAAAAAAAAAGTTTAACGGCAATTTATTAGTCATACATTTCTTACAGTTACTATTAATTACACCGTTTTTTTCTTACTTTTTTGGAAACTTACACATCATAATCTAACACCCCTTATAAGCCGCGACATCTCTCGAGTAAACTTGGTCTCCAGTATAAACATAGTTTTATTTTTATTTATACACAGCATATCCAAATGAAGTGAAACTTTAACTACAATTTGTAATATAATAGCTGTTGTTAGTTATTTTCGGAAACTATGTTTCGACCCAACATACTCTTACATATATATTTTCACCCTCTAGCTAATAACGATATAATTACTTCCACACAATCTATTACGTTTCAAATAACAAGAGATTTTATATTACACGTAGTTCTTAATCCAACTGTCTCATAATAAAACCTCTTAAGATATGACTGCCGAATTTAGGACACCAGCGGAACACAAGTTAGTGTTGTTATAACAGCAAAGAGTATCTCAACAGCTGATGTTACATTCTCCACAAGCTTAAGTGTTAAAACTGGACATTATTTACTGAGATGATCATTATTATTCATCAGAGTTTGTTCCGCACTTCCATCGGCCAGCACCTCGACGTAACGATGGCGCGTCGCCACAAGAGCGACTACAGTCTGTTCACGGTAGAGCGGTACAACGCTATCGTCAAATACAAGACTGCCTTCTACACGTACAAGCTGCCTGTTTGCCTCGGCATGCTGCTCGCCAATAACGCCGACCCTGCGATGCACAAACAGGCTGAAGAGATTTGCGTGGAGATTGGGAAGTTCTTCCAGATGCAGGTGTGTTTGTTTATAACTGTAATTTACTTCTATGAGGCTAACAAGATTAGTTTTCCTTCATATTATCCCGTAGTACTTTTCTTTAAATTGGAGTGTAACTGAGTGATACATTATTACACGACTGCCCAAAAATGGAGTGTAATGTTTTCAGGGTTCATGTATGTATGTATGTATGTAATGATTCTTTATTCCACCATAACTTCTAAAAGCCCAAGCCGATTTAACCGTGTGTACTTTTGTTAAAATCCTTTCACCATCCCGGGTGACATAGGATACCTAAAATGTTAAAATTGAAATAACAACATTGGCAAAATGTCAATTAATTATGTCAACAACAAAAAAGTGTTCTAATTATTACAATATAGGTATCATTTGAAACGTCTTAATGTGACCATCTCAAATATATAAGAATATAGTAGCATTAATAAACGGGTTTAATAACAATATCACAAAATGCAGTCGTGTTTTTAAAGCTTGCTTTTCATTTAGTTACTTCTTGTGTGATTATTCCTACGTCTGAGATTTTGGAAGCTGCTAAGTATCCCTTTGCCATCTTATTCCCGTATTCAAACCGGGGATAGATTAGGGGCTTTGATCATAACTTGATCATGTCAGCCCCGTTAGGAAAGCTTACTTCGAGTCGACATTTGACATTCGGCTACCCGAGTCACGCCGCCGAGCCGAATGGCATATTTGTCTCATTTAAAAAGTAATAAAACTAAATCGTACCATGTAGTTAATATGTTTGATAAGACTGTACCTATGTTATGGACATGTAGTACAAAAAAAAAGATGTTTTAAAATACCATACTATACGATAAGATTGGTAGGTACTTTATGAGACCACGACTGAATAAGTCAACTCGTCCGCGATACCCATCACTGATTTTATCAATGCTAATTTTATTTTAGCATAACATTCAGATGAATTTCCTTTGTATTCGTCAATAAGTATTCCTTTACAAAATCTGAGGACAAAGAAGATTATTTACCATGTGATACTTTAAATAATAATACATTGAATATAATTTAACAATACCAGAACTCATAAAGTTTATTTATCATTCATATCATCCATTACAGCCGTGCATTCGACTACTGCATAATAACTACTTGGACAGACGTGGCTACCGCTATATCGAGAGCCAACCGAGACTTAACATTATGTTCAGGACCTCTCACGCCATGTCATGTGTCTTACTTTGGCACATTTTAAAGTCCAATCATTAATTTAAAATATTGGAATAGGGTAAATTACCCAGTCTTTAGCATCCAAATGTCGACTCATGACCAATTAGTTTTAATAACTTAAGCAAACTGCGATTTTGCATGCAATAGTTGCATATTCGGTTCCTTAGTGAGTACTCGGCTTTCCTCGCGCCAACGTTTTCATGATCCATGAGGGATTAAGCGGCGAATGAGTTCCATGCGAACATAGTTGCTGGCCGAAGCAAGTAGAGAATTAAACCTAAAAAATAACCTTAGAATTAGATTTGGACAAAGCCTATTTTACAATAAATGAATTTGTGTTTATGCTACAACCACGCCATTGTTTTATCAGGACGACTACATCGACTGCTATGGGGACGAATCCATTAGCGGGAAAGCGGGCACAGACATCCAAGAAGCCAAATGCTCGTGGTTGGCCGTGACGGCCCTCTCGCGCTGCACTCCGGCGCAGCGCACGGTGTTCGCCGCGTGCTACGGCAGCCCAGAGCCGGCGCACATCGAGCGAATCAAACAGCTGTATCAGGTACTCAAGATCCCGATGTTGTACGCGCAAGAAGAAACTCGGCTGTACGAGTCGTTGGTCAGCCAAGCCAATGCGCTACCCAGCCAGCTCTCGCCCGCCTTGTTTGTGAGGCTGATCGATATGATCTATAAGAGGAACCATTGATTTCTATATTGATGGGTAAAAAATGGGTAACGGTGACGGGTTTTAATGTGGAGACATAAATAATTTAATTAACTGAGTCAATAGACTATTCAATTAATTAGTAAGATATGTCTGTTGTAATTTCGTATGGCATTTACTAATAGTATTTAAATGCTCAATGTTTAAAGTTTTTTTCTTTCATGCACTATTTACCGACCAATGCCTGATCACATTTTATTTTGTTTTATATAAACGGTTATTGGTATTTTAAGTTCGTCTTCCACCAGATTCGGTTTCGTTTCTAACGAAAATCAAAACTTTAACTTTTGTGGTTATCTGTATTTGTTAAATATTTAAGTCACAAACATGAAATGATATTAATAACATTATTATGGATTTAATGGAAGCACCATGTTTCAATATTAATATTAGTAGCAAGGACTTGATCGATTCATCTTTCAGTGGAATGATGAAAGGGATAGTTATTTGATAACTAGGTATAATTATTTATTATTTTATGCAATAATTATTTACGCTATGATATAATATCAGTATTCTAAAGCACCTTACCTACAGTGAAGGAATAAAGCCAAACTCTTATTTATTTCACTATAGTCCGACAAGTTCGTCAGGAACCTTCCTAGGGGGTAACAGACGATGGGATTGCCCATATGTCTAACCTAACGCAACCTTCGTAAAGCAAATAATAGTGCATCCATACTGCATACAAATATCATAAATGTGAACCGAATAAAGCTTGGAACGGAGATCGAGAACAGAAGCTTTAACCCTGGGGAAGGATGTAGGTTTATTTTTATCCCGCAAAATTAAATAGTATGAGAAAAGCAAAAACAACTTTTATATAAAATAGCTTAACAAATTACGGTAGGGTAGGTAATTTCAGTGTATTTTTTGAAATATTTATTAGACAGTATGTAACCTGATTAAAAGCCCCGCTACCGCTGAGATACCTCGTCCCCGCCAACGTCCGTTTCCCCCCGCACGAGTCCCGCGCGAACTTGTCGGATTTTAGACATGGGCATTGTTGATATTTACCACACTTCTAAGTCATATGTTTACGTTATTTTTATTTTTTACACAACTGGAAACTGCGTTAGGTATATATCTTAGTTATATGAAGAGTTCATAAAATGGGTAAATATTGAAGGCTGCTATATTTATTGAAATATGAAAATAATAAATTGTAATTTAATATACAGGGTTGTTTTAATAATGGCGATAGAATTGATTTATTTACTTAGATTTCATGACAGTTAAAATAAGCTAGGTGTTTGCAATAAGGCTCTTTGCATTTAATTACATTATTTACATGAAGACTTAATTTGAGACTTGAAAAGTAAGTTTGACAGAACTGCACCGCCTTTACCCTAAAAGTGCCCACTAGAACATCACCCAGTATTAATTATTCTGTATTAAAATATGAGTAAATAAAATAAACGTAATAATATGAACTTTTACTTTGTTAATGCCATGTGATGTTTCATTGGGTAACTTATAACCTGTATAAAATCTAATGTTTTAAATAAAAACCGTGTGATTTCATATCATATGAATTGATTAATATGAATGTATAGCACATTATATTATAGGATACAAGGACCGTTTTCATTAACACATGTCAAAGTGTTTGTGTACAACCGCATTAGTGCTGCGTAGTGATTGGGAACAAGCAATCGATTCGATATAATTATGATAAAATCATAAAAACTGATTTAAATTTATTCATGTTGAGTGTATTGGTGAAATAATGTAAAATTTTAACCTTTTTGCCGCTAACAAAAATAATGGGTAAAAATTAATGGAACGTGGTACCCGCAACAGGACGAATTCATATATCAATAGAAAGGTTTATGCGTGGAGCAAAGATAACCAGGTTGGTTACCACAAAACACTGAATCTCGAAACTTCGAGTGGCGAGTCCCTGTTATTCGTCAATCGAGACTTATCGAGAGAAAGGGATGGAACTAACGTAACTTCGAACTTCGATTTTCAAAGTAGGGACTCAGCGTGCATATTTTCATATGTGGTCCCTATTTGTATGACCAAGTCGACGACACCACTATGACTGTTGCTATTAAGCGGGTACCAAAATGCTCATTGACCTTTAATATAGCGGCTAAAGAGTTCGTTTTTATAAGTATACTAAATTTTGTACTGGTGGTGGTGAGGATGTTGTAAAACGGTTTGTTAAGTTAAGACATAGGTCTACATATAATGTAGAATTTTAGTCATAGACATTTTAACATAAGGTTTTTTCTACATCTGTGTAAATGTTCTATCCTAACAATAGAAATCAAAATAAACGGTATAATAATACGAGAGTTCGCAAATGACGTGATGTCGAACGAAATATCCACGCGCGCTTCGTGTGATTTAAAAAAACTACTTATTTTAGATATTTTTCTCGTTTTTACAAAGAAAACGTTACTTTTAACCTTTTCCACGCCACTGACAGGTTCAACGCCAACGACGGATAGATCCGTCATGGTTGACGGTGTCAAAAATACCCCGAGTGTCTATGGGTAAGGCTGACAAGCTCTGGTGTTTAGCCGTCATTGGTATGTGAGTGACGACTGACGACTTGTTTCGACATAGCGTTGAAGATCTTTTATAATCCAATCGGTTTTATCAATGTTTTTCAGCACTAGCGATATTGTAATACAATTAATTATTACACGTCGGCGATAGATGTATAGATGAATACAAGAGCATCAAAAATTTCACACTTGCAAATACATATGATGCAGGCAATGTAATAAGTAAGTTTGGTACGGCACCTTACGTGAGGTGGTCTGAAGATTGAGATAGCGTAAAAGTAACTTACATACGTGCCCGTAAGATCTGAATTCGCGATACATCACGGTTTGGGAATTGGGAGTGACGGTTTTTGTATTTAACCTTTTCAACGCCAAGAACCACTAAAGTGGTCGTGTACTGTGGTGCCTACCACGCCATCGACCGTTTTAGTGGCTCATAGATACAGTGCAAAATACACCCGAGTATTTGTGACGTAAGGTTAACATTAGCTGTGGTTTTAAGCTGTCATTGGCGTGTAAGTGATGTCTTTTGTATTTGATATGGCGTTGAAAAGGTTAACATCACGTTGAATAAAATATTTTTGGGTCATAATTAATACTGTTGTTAATATAAAGATCCTAAGCGGTATATATTTACTTTTGTTCCTTTTTAATTATTAATAAAATTCATTATTTTCTCAAATGCAAATTTATTCTTGACATATGCCCTTAAAACCCCTTTCCCGTTCCTGGGAGATAATAGTGCTTCCATACATGAAGTAGTTCAACAAGACAGAAAACAAAGCGTTTAAAATAACCTACAGGATATAAAATAAAACAATAACCTTCTATCATATCATAGTATATTTCCAAAAATATAATGTTATACATAACATTGCTTTTACATCGATTGTTACGTTGCCCGGTGCAGGGACCTGCTTACGAGTACGTAATACATTGACTCAACTTAACAAACTTAATAATTAATATTATTAGCCATCTATGAGATACCCTAACGCTTTTGCACGCCATGATACATAAATGAATGCACATATACTTATGGTCAATACTTAAAATAAGATTATTTTTCATTGTTTAGAATATTTTTGGATTGCAACTCCTTTTATTTTCAAACTTGGTTACAACCCAGGGTATTTTTAACATTAAAATATACACTTTTTCCATGATTAAATATTAACTCAAATATTAAGCATGATAGCACAAAAACAAACAGTGGGTGTTTGTTTTTGTTGTATCACGGTTAATATTTGTGACAACATTAATATATCATAGCTTGCAAGCAATAAATCGCAATAGTTATCAAAATATCCCAACGACGACTTGCTTAAACATTACAATAATAAATAAACACGTTGAATTTCGCAGCTGAGCAGTTGGAATTAAGTAAACGGAAAGGTTAGTTACTGACACTAGGTAAAGCTGGGTCCTTAATGACGTAGTTTTACAAAATACGTAGCATGTACGAGTAATAAAGCCAAAGGCGTGCTGTTAAAACAGATCAGGACCCAGGTAAATTGATCAAAGGTAAGATAACATGTGCTAATATAATTTTGACTAGTAAGCACCAATTGCCCTAATACATATTTGAATGTCTTTTATATTTACAGCATACTCGAGTATGTGGCTAATAAAATTTAGCCGAACGACTTCTATTGACAATACATAGTGCTAGCTACGTTCCTATTATTATTTTATATAAAGAAATAAACATTTGAGCGAAGTTAAAATCAATATAACCCTAGAAGGGAAACGAAGTATGGGACAAATAATAATAGTACGTAAATGTAAATTAAGGCATTAATGATAGTATCATCTGGAAGACGGAGTAAACGTTTGTAAACGAATTTGTCGAAAATGACAACATGACAGATCAATTTTTCGCCCCCGTCCACTAACTTACAAACTTAATCGAAGTCGTTAGAGATAAATATACTTACATACAAATATTGCTCGTTTAATAGTATAGGATAGGACAGCATAAATATGACACCGATTTACTTGTAATGCTATAGGTTCATTCGGATACAACCACAGAATAACAAACAACGCTCGAGTGGTATAACTGACGATCTCTATATACGAGTACTACAGTAGCAAAACGCGGTAACATTACCGAAAGAAATTAGAGTCTTATCATAAAAATATCACTCATAATATACATCGATACATTCTACTGCAAGTGACCTGTCCCCGATCGTATGACGTCACGGATTCTCACCATTTCAGAATCTATGTGAAAAACAAATTTCTGCTGCGTGACGTCATTTCCATTAGATCTAATAACGCATAGAATGAAGATGCTAAATCTTTTCCGCAAAATAACTGTACAAGGATATCATATTTAACACTAGTTATGTGTGGTTGTTGGAGGGTAAAAACAACGTTCATTTTTACTTAAGTTTACAAGAACGTTGTCGGTTATATATATTATTTACTTTATAACACATGCAAAGATGAAACAATATAGATCGGACGATGTCATACAGGACAACGGCTGCGATGCTCAGCATCTCAACGTCAAGCCATTAATAACCGTATTGATAAACTGATTTAAGCCGAGATGTCCATCTCACGACAGATGATAAATTACAGTTTTCTACGACAATACGTTTATTACTTTAACGTATCTCGAGGCGGACGCCTCGACCAAGATTATATACGGCCTTAAATTGTATTGCATAACACTGTCAACCAATAGTGTTGTTGTTACCCTCAAAATATCGTACTTACATTTTGAGATGAATAATATTTATTTTACAATTATATTCGTTATTAAAATTACACTATAGTGGATTCCATATGAGATGGGTTGTGTTGGAATGGAATTTACATTTCACGCAGCAGCTGTTGCAACCAAACGAGCTGTCAAATAAGTTTAAAATATCAAATTCAAATGTTATGGTACTACGTAGACCTGAATTATATCGACAATGTCTATTAACTGTCTGTTTTGTTTGACGTTTCCGTGTATTAATTACTTTGTCTTGGTTTCGTAACGAAAGTACACAATTTTATGTAACTCGACTCTGAAAAATAATAATTTATAAACTAACTTTACTTATTGACGACTATTTTAATTGTAATATATTTTTTAATGACGTTACAGTTCGCTAATTTGGAATTAACTTTGATTGAAATGTAAAGCTGCTTAATTTAGCAAACCCATCTTATTTGGAATAATGGATTGTATAAATCTAAAACAAAAATAACCCTCTGTTAAAGGTTTAATTACGAATTATTAAGTTTGGCGCAGTGAAAATAATTATTATCATTTGAAATAGTAACCTTGGCTTGTTGAAAGTGGTCCCTGATAGATATTGGTGGTGCAAGAAATGTAAACTTATATTATTTTTAAAGATAGTTATTAGTGATTTAGGCATTTAAGTAAAAGTGTGGTGGTGGGTAAGTTTATTAATATTTAGAAAAACTTAAAACATGATCACTCGCCCGTTAAAGTATACTCAAAAATCCATCATATAAGATACAAACTTATTTGGTACCATAGTGAATTAATACAAGTACAATCAAAGCCATAAATATATATACGTGTTCCTAAGACGTTTAAAATATCTACATGCCTCCATGCCACTAACAATAAGGTCTGCGTATATATTTGACGCGATAGCTGTATAAGATATTATGACTTTGACTGTACATACTTATATTATTCGTTATTTAAATTATGACAGTAATAACGAACGTTGAAACGCATCTGAGGATTTTCCTTTTTCCCTTACTTTTTTTAACAGTAAATTTATTACCACAGAAAAATAGCATAAATTAAGGCGGCACAAGAAGTTGATAAAGATATATCGTTCGTTCGACATAACAATGTTGTTAGATTGTGTATACTTGATGGCTGTCACAAAAATAGTTGATACACCTGAAGGACTAGATAAGTTGCATTGTACGAAGAAGAAGTTATCTAATTACTGTAAAACTGCAAAAGAGATGTCCTATACACTATTTTTAAATTTTTGTGCTGTAATTAATCTTTTAGACGTCTAGCCTCGACGTGCCTTCAATCGATGGCCAAATCCAATTCCATATTATTTTTCAGTCGTTTACTTTCGTACAATGAAACTTATCTGTTCCTATTAGTAATAAAAGTTTCCATTAATGCAATCGAGCGTTTCAGATAAACCCAGTACAATAACCGAATCGGCCGAAACATTTCGGTTATAACTGCTAAATATCATCACAAATCACCTAAAATAATTATCCTGTTCGGTTACTTCATCCATCCGATCCCTTAGGGTGTTTAAGGCCGTTCGATCCCTTGGAAATGGCACGGTTGGTGTATCCTCACCCGAGCTTGTCGACGTGCGGCGCGAGGATGGGCAGCTGCGCGGCTCGCAGCAGGCGGCGGTGCGCGGCGGTGCCGGTGAGCGCGGCGACGGTGACGCCGGCCTGGTAGGCGGCCGGCAGCCGCACGTAGCGCGAGCGCGTGCCCTGCGCCGCCCAGCCGGAAGCGCGCCATTCGCGGATCACGTTCACTACTTGACCTGGAATAGTACATTTCGATGCTAGTGCGGAAAGTATGTCATTACTTTACGAGTACCGAGATATCTTGCCACGAGCCGCAGGCGAGTGGCAAGACTCGGTACGAGTGAAGTAATGACATACCGCATGTGAATCGAACGACGTTTTTTAATACAGTTGCGAAAAAATGTGTATCTGTGTATCTCTGCTCTTCCCCCGGACCTTTGAAGTGAGCTTAACGTGTGCACACACTCTGTCCGAAGTTACCTAAAAATCAAATACTAGGAAAGCATAAACATTAGAAGTACCTACCTTACTTACAATCCGCGTTGTGTCGGGCGCGACCGCCCGGGCCGCCCGCCGCTGCGCCGCACCGCGCTACCCTCCTAATTACCTCTGCGCTCCTGGTACTTTATTTACATATGCAAACCCTTGGTTGAATGCACGGCCTAGTTTATTTAGTATAGAGCCTAGTAGTGGCCTTGTTTATTTAGTAGGAAAAGTAAAAAGCACTAGTTCGAAAAAACCCAACTTTCCGCACGATATACAGCTACGAAAAGTATCACTTTTTGAGCAACTGTATTAAAAATTATAATTATACATTTTAGAAAGTATTTGGACGCGTTTAGTCTAGTTGGTGTTGACCCTGCCTACAGCGAGCGGTCCCGTTTTCGATTCCTGGTTTAGACAAATATTTGTGTGATGAGCGCGAGTCCTGGATGATCTCAATGTATTTATTTATATATATATATGTTTATCATTATCTAGTAATAATACAAGCCTAGAGCTTAGTTTGGGACTAGGTCAATTTATGCGAGATTGGCCCCTGATGTTTATTTGTTACTCAATCGCACTAAAGCGACTAAATGGATTTGGGTGAAATTGAACACGCAGGATACGTCGTCGATGAACATATTACGATAGATTTTGACTCAGAAAATCTCCTGATAAGGAAATTGGTAAGTAAATGTACAACGCCGCGGATCATCAAAATTATTGGGTCGAAGTATATCCGTAAGGACCCCACCAATAAGATAAGATATGATAAGAATATTCTTAAATTAAGCTACGCGGTTTTGAAAATTAGTTACTGTTAGTTACGCAGAATCACCATCGTAATAATCAACATCATTTCAGCCGAAACACGTCCACTGCTGGACATACGAGTAGCTCTACCCCAAGGTCTGCTACAAGAACTGGTTTTACCCCGCATGGTTTCGTCGGTTTCCCGCAATTTTAACCACGTCGTCGGTCTACCTTGGTGGATCCACGCTGCGGCTTCCGGTACATTAAACGATTGAAAATTTACAGAGTAAAATTCACGCAATGATTTAGTTGCGTTAAATGAAGCGTTTTGTGTTTCAATTTCTTTTTTAGTTGGTTTTTTTCTGTTTCTGCCTTAAAGTCGAGTTTACATACATACACACATACATATAAAAAACTAGATTAACGACAACTTTAACGATCAAATACAAAGAAAAAATATGTATGCGATACCGTCGTCAAACTTATCGTTATTTCTTTCTGTTTAAACTTTACGTTCTTACAATATGATTATAATAAATTTGAATACACTGATAGAAAACTGATAAAGAAATCAAGGAGGAAACTCAACTTCCTTCCTGCTTACCGTTTCGCGTCGATTACTACGGTTTTATTTAATAATAATGCAATTATTACCAAATCGCTGTCAGTTTAATGAGTAATTTATTATCAGGGCATACCACTTTACTTTAACTCGGCTTGTATTCAAATAAAACGATAACGATGTGGTTTAAGACAAGTTAAATTCCAAGGGTCAATCAACATTTAGTCACTGGTTACTAATTTGTTTTATGAAACAAAAAAAGAATTGAATGATTAGTTGGTGTAAAGTAAAGCTGTATACAGGGTGGAATAAACGAACGTTACCTGGAGGAAAAGTACCCTGAATATTATAACATATATTTGGAATATTGGAACATTATCACTTACCCTATCAGTTGGTACAATAAATAAAATCTGTGATTTTTATGCATTTTCAGTTTGCTCAACTATCGGATACGGTAATCATTTTTTTTCAAAAATAGGTGAGTGTAATCATTCTATTAAACCAAAAACCTTGAGTAATGTTTACTATATTTAATATGAAGGCTACTTTCCCTCTACGTAACGTAATTACGTAATTATAAAAACGTAAATCTCGTGTTTTATTTTATTTTGTTTCTATGCGAAATAGAGAAAATGCGCTGCCTTAACGTCTTGATATTTACAAATAATATTCTCATAAACGCCGTTGAATCTTAGTGAAGGTATCTCTTCATATGCCTCTAAAACTAGATATTTAATTTAAAGAGATGTGTATTGATGTATGATCATATCATGTAATATCCTGTAAATAATACTTTGCTTAATTTTCTTATTATTATTTTTTATCCCTGGAACTGAAAGAAGTTAACAAAAACAAACCCTCCACTTACCTAAAACGTTGAAAGTGTTGAACCGTCTGTCTGGCACAGCCATCAGCGGCGTCAGGTCAGTATTCGGCGTGAACCTGACCAACACGTCTCGTGATCTGACAAGCAGGACTGAAGGGGAGGTCAGGCGGGGCCACAGAGCGCACTCCCGGATGCACTCCATCGGGTTGCTCAGGAATATCCCGCGGGAGGAGACGCCGAACACCATCTGATGGTGCCATGCGTCGGGCATGTCGCCCTCGCACCCTACTTGCAAGTTTATCGTTACGATTGGCACCGCTCCTAAAAATAACCAGGTCAAATTACAGGCAATATTTGTTTTTGTTTTATTGTTAAAATGGTAAAACATACACACATACAATTTTGTGTGATTATAGTAAAAGCCATAAAGAAAACAATAGATAATAAAAACCGATCAAGTGTGAGTCGGGTCGTACGGAAGTCTCAGTGCGCGAATCCGGCCCGCTCTAACCGATATTTTTCGTTTTTGGTTAAAACAAAACATAGCTGTTTTTTCAATTCGGTAGAGAGAATCAGCAACAAAAGCTCACAAGCTCAGCAAGAACAAAGTTCCCTTGGCATTGATATCGCATATAACCCGCCAGTTTTACCGAACGGAATCGCCGACATAGTAGTCCATTAATAGAACATAACTGCAGAGATGCACTCACGACTCACAAGGAAAGGTATCCAACTGTCCGGCTCCGATTTTGTTGATTTTGATATATGTTAGAGAGTTGTCTAAAATAACAGACACGTATTTTTTTAGCTGCCCATACTCAACCTGTTGGGAAAAATTGACCTCTAAAGTACTCAAAATTGACTAAACCTTGTAACTTCTATAGAGATTTAAAAACAATGCTAGTTTCCTACTGGTTTGATTATAATATAATCTTTAAGAACATGAAAAAATAATGAGAACGCGTTTTGTTATATCTGCTAAAATTAATATTTATAAAAAATACCAAAGAAAGTGTATCTTCGATGAGGTATATAACTTATATCAAACTCAACATAACTCTCTAACATATATCAAAATCAACAAAATCGGAACCAGACAGTTGGGTACCTTTCCTTGTTAGTATGAAACTGAAATCCATTAAATAAAGTCACAAATTTAGATGTACTAAATCTACTTTGAATACATTGACATTTTAAAAAGTGAAATAAACATGGAAGAACTTTGATTTGTACGAGTATTTGGCTGTTTGGAGTTAGTTATCATAGTCCAAACATAATTTTAAAAAGCTAAAAACGCAGGTTGTTATTAAATTTCAAACTATTTTCGCGGCCGCTGCAATTGCTAGATCATTTTTTGTTACATAATTCTTGACTTGAAACGGTGAATTTCCGATTTCACAAAAGTAAGCTCAACATTTCCGAGCATGTAGGAGAAAAGCAATGTTTCTCACCTATTGATATCCAGTCAGCTAACCAATGCGACAAAGACACCGCTCGTTCCGGGTACATCGGGAAGAATCGCGCCGCCACCAGCCCTTCCGAGGCTTTCTGGATGCCGTTGACGAGGTCAGCCGCCGTGCAGCCCGCCACGGACCGGGATAACAAGTACCTGGAGACAATACTCAAAAGTAAAGTTAATCGTACATTTTGATCCAGGTGCGGAAACTTAGGTCATTTTACAGTAATTGTTGTTTATTCAGTTTTGGCTTGAGTGAAAATGATAGTTCCGCACGTGTATCAAACGACGTATTTTAATACATTCGTGAAAAAAATATGACAATAAAATTACCTAAAACTAATAAAAGGGCAAAAAAAAAAGTTAAAAGCACACTTCCCGCACGATATGCAACTACAAAGTACCACTTTTTGTAATACAGTTTCTCTCAAAGTACCACTTTTTGAGCAACTGTATTAAAAAAATGGTAAAGAATGCTGACAAAACTACATGCAATAAAAAAAACCAAAGACATTTCGTAGTGTTTAATTAAAGAAGAATCTCCTTTGTCTCGTTAACAATAGTGTGAAGGAAATTAATTTAGTTTGTTTTCTCATTCCTTTTTTTTAGTCTCTATCAAAGTAATATAGATCCATTTACGTAGTTTTAGAGTGCATTTTTTAAAGGAATCCGAGCAAAACTACAGATATCAATTGCAATCCAGTTACCTCGGTATTGGAGCGTCGTTTGCCCTTTGCCTTGTACCAACAGCTGAATTGATTTTCTCTATGTTTACTGGAACACCCAAGGCAATCTGAAAAAAATCCTTTATTATATGTATGTGGTACAGAATTTTATTTCAGTTTGAACAAAATAAAGCTTAAGTGTGAATGTATCGTGATGATTATCGCTCGATCACAGCGCCTTATACACTTTTATTCTAAACTAGCGACCGGCCCTGGCTTGACAAAAAAACAAAAAACCTTTCATCCAATCACTACCAAATTCACAAGATCACCACTGGGCTAATGTGAAGATTTTCTGAAAAATTCATCAAAATCAGTCCAGCCGTTTAAGAGTCCATAGGAAACATACCCACATACGACGACACTTGACCTAGTTGGTAGTGACCCAGCCCACGAAGCTAACGGTCCCGGGTCCGTTCCCGGTATGGGCAAATATATATATTTGACTGAATGAGTACTAAATGAGTTTTATGTTATTTGATCGTATGCCTGATGATATTACATAGATTATATAGATACAATTGGTTTTTATGCTAGACGTTTATTATCATTTTAGTGGTTACTTACATTAAATTATACAAAATGTTTTTAGACTGATTGAAGCGCACCACATAAAAATATATGTATTCATTTCTGAGTCTTGGATATTTTGTATGTATTTACGGTGTGATTTCTCTAAACTATTAATATTGTGGTCTAGTACCCATAGTACAAGCCTAGAGGTTAGGTTGGGACTAAGTTTATTCGTGTGAGATTGTCTAACCCAATAACCTGGGGCCCTAACACGGCTGCGTTTATCGCGTGACAAAGTTTGCATAAGGCCTCCGTCACCTTTTGACACGTAAATAAATACAACAGTGACGAATGCTTTATCCTCATTTGCCTAGTGATACAGACGCAGCCATACAAGGCCCACTGTTGAACTTAATAATCAAGCTCCAATATTGCTTTTACGAAATGTACATTCAAACATCACATCACTTAAGAAACACAGACAAATTAAATTATTTCAATACAGAACATGCCATTCTTTCATCATCATCATCATTCTTTAGCTATGTTTAAATCAAAATGAAACTTTTTATAAGTGATTAAGTAAATAGGTAGAATCGTTTGAGGCACGAATGTATAGATTTAGATCACTTCTTAATTATCTGACACCCACATAAACCTCCCCTATTAAACCCTCGTGTCCCTCCTTCCTCAATAGCAACTCACAAAGACATTGACGACAGCGGTGGCCCCGCAGGCCGAGACTCCGATCTGCGTGACCTGCCGCTCGCAGGCCTCCCGCTCCGACCACACCATGCAGCAAGGGGGCTCCGCGACGCCGGCCGCCGAGCCCGCACCCGGCCCACCTTCGCTCGACTGGAGGATGAGACAATATTAACATAACAACCTATTTCTACTACTGTATTTAATATCATTTAGTTTCTGTCACAGAAACTAAATGACTTTAGCTTTTTATTACATTAATACATTTAATACATTTATTATGACCATGCTTATATAAGCATGTTTTATTATGGTTATAATAAATGTATTTGAACTCTTAAAGGGTTGTGAACCGAAGCTCCTCAAATCATCATCATCATCATCATTGTCAGCCGCAAGACGTCCACTGCTGGACAAAGGCCTTCCCCAAGGTTTTCCACAACGATCGGTCCTCTGCTGCTGTCATCCAGCGGTTTCCCGCGACCTTTATCAGATCGTCAGTCCACCTTGTGGAAGGTCTGCCAACACTTCGTCTCCCGGTTCGCGGTCGCCACTCTAGAACCTTTACCACCCTAGTCTTTCCTCCTCAAATCGAGTAGCTGTAATAAATTCCATTCAAATTCAGCTCCGGGCGATAACGTTTCTCATCGCCTTAATCAAGTCTGATTTCCACAATTTTTGCATCTATTGTATTTATTATGAAAAACTAGGTTGGTAAGTTTCAGTTATCGAAATGTCTTCATCGAAAGTAAAACGTACTGACCAAGTTTTCTATGATAAAATAAAATAAAAATAGCCTTTAATTTTTCTGAAGCTTGATACAGTTCTTATAATTATTACTATAATCATAATATGTCCCTCATAGCTTCAGAGTGTCTGTTGACAAAGGCCTCCTCCAGGCGTTTCCATTTTAATCTGTCGTTTGCTACTCTTCTCTAGAATGGGCCAGCTGTTAGTTTGAGGTCGTCCTCCCATCTGTTAAGTGGTTCCCCTTTTTCTCTTTCCATCTCTTGGGTACCAGTTTGTGACAATTTTGCACCATTTTTCTCTCCCTTCCGTTAGCATATCTCCTGTCCATCTCCACTTTTGGGTGTCAATCTTGGTTAGAATTTCATTAAATTTTGTTTTGTTTCTCAGGTCTACATTTCTTACTCTATCAAGTCTTCGTACTCCAATGGTGCTTCTATCCATAGCATGTTGGCATGTTGCAAGTTTGTTTCGTAGTTGTTTAGTCAAGGCCCACTTTTCACAGCCATATATCATGCTTGGAAGAATGCAGATGTTGAAAACTTTTCTCTTTATGCTGATTGGTATGTTACTGTTCTTCATTAGTTCTTACATTGACCAGTATTTTCTCCACCCAGTTGCTATCCTCTTTTTTACTTCTTTTGAGAGTAGGTCTTTTACTGCTATTATTTGTCCTAGGTATATACAGGGCGTCCCACGCCCACGGCTCTGCCACATGGAAGGAAAGTACCTTGAATATTGTAGATGGAACATTTTATTGAAAGAAGACATTATTTGAACTTAAAAAACAATTGAAACTGCATTCATAGATATTTAAATAATTACATGGTTGAACCGGGAATCGAACCCGTTATACGAGAAAAATAATTACCCTGTAGCTTTATCAAACCATTCTAAAGGTCTCATCATAAGGATTTTTTTCTTTCACATAACATAGTGTCAGAAATAAAAGGCAGACCATGTATTTTAACATTTGATATGAAATTTTGTTAAAAAAAATGAAAAGCTGACATTGCCGTAAGGACATACAATTGACATTATCATAAGTACCAATTACTAATAAATGTACTGTAATAAACAGAACTTGGACGTATTATTCTAAATATCCACCACAGCAAGATCAAAAAATCGACAGGGAGCGAAATAATCAAAAGAGTGCGACTTTGTATTCAACAGGAAGGGACTCATTTTGAGCATTTGATAAATTCATTAATTTTGTATTAAAAATGTGTAAATTTATGGTCTACCTTTTATTTCTGACACTATGTTATTAAGAAAAAAAAAATCCTTATGATGAAGCCTTTCGATCGGTATGATAAAGCAACAGGGTAATTATTTTTGTAATTATTTAAATATCTATGAATGCAGTTTAAATTGTTTTTTAAATTCAAATAATGTCTTCTTTCAGTAAAATGTTCCATCTACAATATTCAAGGTACTTTCTTTCCATGTGGCATAGCCGTGGGACGCCCGATATACTCTTCAACATATTCCACTGCTGCCTCGTCTACTTTGACTTCTTTTGATGTACAGTTAGTCATTAGCTTTGTTTTGCTGATGTTCATTGAAAGGCCGGCTTGTTTGCTTTCTCTTGCCAGCTGTTGCATCATTATTTCTAAGCTTGTAGCATCCTCCTCCAGTATCACCAAGTCATCTGCAAATCTTAGGTGATTTAGGCGTCGTCCATTTATGATCAGCATTTTAAATTAGAAACCGTTTATTTTTGACATGTTTACCAAAATATATTATAAATATATAGTATTGTATGTATATCTAAATATACTAGGGAATCGTTTTATTTCCCAGTATATATTCAAAACAAAACCGCATTGAGACAATATTCTATATATAAAAATATGTTGCTCAAAACATATTTAGAAACTGAAAAAATCGGTGTATGTTTGAGGGAAGAGAAACGTTATCCCATTTTATATGGAAATATCAGCTTCACAATCCTCTTACCATTTGTAAATAAGGTTCTGCGTGGTTCATGATTGGTCACCAAAGAATAGTTCTGACAGCCAATCACAAGCAAAGATAAACCTTCGTATTTAGAAATACAAAATTGTAAATGGAACAATTTTTAAATACCTATGCACGCATGTTCGCGTGTCGGAAGGGCGGAAGCCATCCGTCCATCTGTCCTACGTTATATGTCCTATCCTTTGAACCGTAATAAAATGATAATAATCACTTTTTTTATTAATATGACGGATTCCCTAACAAATAATTATTATTATTTACCTACATATTGTGCGATAGTACGGAATACGGAGCCCTCGTGCGCGAGTCTGACTAGAACAGGGTGTCCACTCTACATCCTAAAAAAACTTCCCTGACTTTTCCCTGACTTTCCCTGACCATATTTGTAAATTTCCCTGACCAAAAATACAGCATTACTGAATATAAATTTTCTGATGTCGCTTTTGAACAAAAGTCCATCTTTTTCCGTATATTTTGCCTCTTTTAAAAGGAGTTTAGCTTCATAGCCAATATGGATGCTCTCCGTGGCTAATAAGTTATCCGAGCTACTCAAATCTAAATCTTTCATGTTTTCATCAGAAGTGGCCTCAAGTTTCTTTGTCTTTACAATTTTTGCCATTTAGTTTTTTACTAACTCTAAAAGGGCTCCGTATAAAAACGGTGCCAGAGGTTTATTCCCTTGAAATCGCCGTAAAAACGATTCACAGTCACCTACAACTGACCTTACACTTGCCAATTGCGCTTTCAGCAAAGGTTTTTTCATAGCTGTTTTTAATGTTTTCTTATTTTCGCTTATAGGTACAGAATCATTATCAACAAAGTCTTTTACTTTATCGAAAACTTTTAAAGCCCTCTCTAGGCATGGACCATTCTCAAGCCATCTTATGGATGTGAACTTAGTGGGATATTGTGTACCTCCAGTTATTGTTGTATAAAGTGCTCGACGAGCTGGGCTGTCTTTGAAATAATTGTACATTGTTCTCAAAACTAGGTACACGTCCCAGCCAGCCTGCTTATGTCCGGTCTTGACAGCACCACTGACGGTGTGTAAACCACATACTCCTAAGTCAATTAATGAATTATCATAATTTTCTGCAGCAAGTTCAGTTTTGAGTTTTTTTAGAAAGCTAAAATTCACATTAGGTCCATCCATTGAAATGGATGGACCATTGAAACTTGTAACAGTTTAGCAAGGTCTAGGTTTGACAAACCCTCTAAAAAACTGGTTAATAGATGTTCAGCAGTTGACCGCCCCAAAAAGACGCTATTCCAGTATCTAGTATCAACTTTTCCTGTACTAGTATTCCAAAATCTTATCATTAAATCCATTTGGCATTTTTGTGTGACTTTATTTAGGCTCTCGTCGAAAGCAACCACAAAAAATTACACTCTTTCAGATCATTAAGCAAAGATGTTTTTATATATGGTGCTATCCCGTGATTTATTACGTACGCGACCTTTGTTTTGCCCATTGAAAAATTAAGTGCTATCTTGCTGTCATGAAACATTATTTTAAATGCTGCAGAAGTCCTGTCACAAGAATTTAGACTCATTTTATTAAAAATTACCTGTAATGCCCAAACAATTTCAGCGGACGTAACCGAATCGTCATGATATGTGAAATCATAAGCAGTCTTGGGGTTCAATGTAGAGATTTCGACTGTCGATGTTGTTATACTAGGAGTTGCACTTGTACTAGGTTTGATGTCGTTATTGTCGGATTTTTCAATTCTTTTTTGTTTAAATAAAGAAATAATAGGCTGTTTTTTTTTTAGTTCAACCATTTTTATATATTTTGGGCCTTTTCCATGAGACACTACTGCTTGCTTGCCCATATTACTTAGTTTAAACGTTCTGCAGCATACTTTACAGTAGCCCGATAAGGGATCTTCAGGGAAATCGCTAAGCCAATCCACAAAATCTGGGTAAAGTTTTGCATCTAACCACACTCTATTAAATGTACAGTATTTTCCACTCATTTTGTTTTCACACTTCACTTTTATATAGGTATACTTAAATCACACATATATTTCACTTTACTATAACAAACAGGACACACACATTGTAGGTACTAAAAAAGAGAAATCTAATTATGATAATAAATCATATTATAGATCCCTCCAATGCTGAAAATAAAATGCATCTATAGACTGGATTAAGGTCAGCTAGAGCGTGAAGTGTCCCTCATTTAACAATCACTGGACAGAATTGATGTTGGTTGGAATGAATATGGATGGAAAGTATCTTTTGAAACAAAAATCCCTGACCTCCCCAGAGCTTCCCTGACTTTCCCTGACTTTCCCTGACCACCCTTAGCTTCCCTGACTTTTCCCTGACTTTCCCTGACTTTCCAGAAAGTGGACACCCTGTAGAAATTGTCATATTCTTTTTACAGAGGGGACATAATAAATCAAAACCAAACATTTTGTCACATGCGCTTTGTAGAAACTATTGTTATTGATTTGTTTACTATCAATTGATGAGTCAATAAATGCGAAATAGAATTAGGACACAGAAGGTATGATTATTAATTTAGGTTAGCAGAGCAGATTCAGAGGGTTGATATGTAAAAAAGAAATATGTACACAAGAACGAATGTTAAAAAAAACACAATTTTTGAATTGACACAAAATTATAGCTATAAGCTATTTAGTTCATTTATTAGGCAATATACCTATCTCTACCACCAAACCTAAGAAAATAGTTTAGGGAAGTAATTAACTGCCCTGCAGTTTAATGGAACAGAATTGGTTGTGTTGACCTAGTGTTAAAGAGCTAGTTTTGTGTCAGTCTCTCTGAATAGAAAGGATTAAATGAATATTTTAATTTTCATATATTGTATTGAATATTTAGTGTTCATTTAACTTTTTTTCTGTAGGCTCGACGGTACTCGGTCAAGCTAAACCTACAGTTCCAGCCACTAATAACCTTACCTTTACCTTTGTACTTACATCTCATACCTACAAATATAACATGCCAAAATTGAAGACCAATCAGGAACTAGCTAGTATGTTTGTACATATCATAGTTTTCACAGAGGAAGTATTTAAAAAACCATTGCGGATGTGTTCATACTAATTTGTATGAATTAATTAGTGTACAATTATAGAGACACACTGAGCGACAAGCGAGAAAATGCAACTTGTGCTAGCCACACAGTAATGGATCGAGAGGTTATAAATAAAAACTTCTTAGTGTGCTTTAACTGAAATTATAGGATAAATTTTAACAATTATATTTTTAATATTATTTTTATGATACTACCTAAGGGTGAACCAAAATGAAATTAAAAACATACCACTACAGTTGCTTCACTCTCTTCAACATCAGACCTATTCTTCTCTATCATCAGCTTCTTTGCCATGGTCATGTGGAAAAGTGCAGCAGATACTTGAGCAGCATTTTCACCCTGATTGATTTTATGCACTAAGGGACCAGCCTGGTTTTCCTCATTCTCCTCATTATCTATAAAGTTATAAATTAGATTATACCCCAAGACCATGACTATTTATATTCGCAGTTTTTTTATTCATTTGTTTCAGGTAATGACATCAGTGCAATAGTGCATGAAACAACCATCAGGTTTGTATTTCTTCATCTCTGTCTTTCATATGCTCAAATAATAGTTTAAACAAATTTACATGCACCCGAAGAATTTTTAAAACCATTTGGGCTTTACAAACAATATAAAACTCCATATTTTATATAACTTTAAAATATTATATTGTCAAGCACAAGCCCTTTGGAAATTTTAAGCACAGGCAAGCAGAAAGCACAAATTTACATTCAAGTTGGTGTTTCTAATTACCAAGAAGGTTTACCACTCCCCCTTAATAAGAACACCCATTAACAAACGCACAGCAGTAACAAACATAAAACATCACCTAGCACCTAAGCTTCAAATAAAATTAGATTCCTAGCACGACTCACAACACACTTGGCATGAATCAAGGGATATACTTACAAGGTAATATTTCTCTAGGTGTTACTAAGTCCCCGTTAGTAAGATGCAGACTGACTGGCAGTATGCATGGCCCGCGAGCCATTGTCCTGCGTACTCTGAGTTGCTCACCCTTTACATTCACATGTGTTATGTATGGCCCAAATGTATAGTTGTTTCCAGGCTCTTCTTTTACAATGCTTTGAGCTGAGCTGGCTACGCCTTGGCTTGTGGAAGGCATGTTCAAACTGTGAATTGTTGGCTCAGGGCAGTGGGATGTCGAACTAACTGGCCTAGTGGGCTCTGGATTATGTGGAGGAACCACTTCAGGAGTAGGCTCTCTGAGCACTGGTTCATTTTCTTCAGGCATATTCCCCGCCATTTCCAAATCAGCATCTGGACTTGATTCATCACCAGTGTCTACCTCACAGGAGGGTCCTGGGTCAAAGTCCATTTCCAAAAAGTCCATATCAGGGCTTGAAGCTCTTGATCCTTGTTCTCTAGCATTACCGCCTGCCTGCTGCTGGTACATCGGAAGTATAGGCAGATGCTTGTCCAGCGGCAGACCCATATCAAGACTGAAAAATGAACTAGGCAAATCAGCCAAATGTTCCCCACCTCTATAAGTGTAAATACAACCATCCTCAGAGCCTAAAGAATAGTCATCATTTCCAGTGTCGCTTGAACTGTCATCTGCATCTAAATTTGGCCTGTTCAACTTCAAGCTAGAAGGCCTTTTTCTGTTTTCTCTTAATACTGCATTGTCAAAAGGGTTATCACAAGGCCTGTTTGTGCTTGTAGAGGGAAGGGTTGGGTTGTAACTGTTGCCTGCTTTCTCCAGACATACCTTGTGCCTCTGGCAGGGCTGCAGCTCCGGGCCCACGACGCCGTTGTCACGCGAGCCACCGTCGACCTTGCTGCTACTCGCTGCCTCAAGGTGACTGTTGTTCATTCTAACATTAGGAGGCTGGATTGCACTATTAAGGTCTTTGTTACCACCCACCTCGCCACCGCCAGCGAGCCTACTCGACGGCCCAGGCTCGCTGCCGGCTGAACAGCTCGGATACCTCGTCTGCGCCTCATCCGAAACGCAATTTGTGTCGCCAGATTCCGACGTATTGAACACATTTTCAGCATTCTCATTCAAACTCCGTTGTCTTGGCACTCCTTTGCAATTTTTACTCTTATCACCATCACAGTTCAATTTTAAAGGCTTCTTCATACATGCCCCGTCTCCGACGGAATCCATGTCTACGATATCACGAAATTCGTCGGCATTGTAAACATTAATTAACTTTAAGGTTACCAATGAGTGCTGTCTCGGGAACTAATTACACATTATGTATTGTTTGTAAACGAGACATAATAATTATTTACTGGCGATAAATAGTCTAAATAACATTACGAAAGCTTGAGAGAAATATTTTTTTCTGATGAATAACAACAAGAAACCAAATTGACATTTAATTCAACAGACTCGCCTTCAAAATAGTGGTGCAGCGAAATGAATGAATGGTTCATGCCACAGATTATAAATTTATAAAGTATGTCTAAAGTTCATATTATATTCATTAATTGGCATAGCCTCAATCACATAGGTACCATTATAATCTGTGGCCGCAATGCGTAAACATAGGGAGGCCCACAGATTATTAAGGTATGTCTGGGAGGCCATTTGCAACGTCAAAAGATGGCGGATGTGTAATTTGTTTTAGTTTTTATTTTTGTGTATTTAGGTGTTCAAAGTTCTTTTTTGTTAGTGATTTGTACTTTTAATGCATTTGTGTTGCACAGTGATAGAAGACTTGGACTTATTTCGTGTATTCTGGCATCTTACTTCTCGTTTCAAGTGGACTCGCAGTGGTACAGAGGTTAAAACTATCTTAGCCTCTGTCCTACATATCACCGTAACTGGTTTATTGTTTTGTTTTAAGCTAATGGCCTAGTAGCCAAAGCTTCAATAAAATAAAAAATAAAAGCGTAAACAGAATAGACTAGGCCCGCGCGTATACCTTTGAGATGGAGATAATATATATATATATATATATCTATATATACATATAAGTGTGGTACAATCAATTATGAGTTGCCAACAATTTGCTAAATTTCCCCAAAGCTACTTTTTACCTGTCTATAACAACCGGTCGTCGTCGCTTGTGAAGCCGCGTTCGCTGCTGCGTGTTTTCGATGTTTTTAAACATCTAACATGTTTTCGACATTTTTTCCATCACGGATGGAAAACATTCCCCGCGTTCGTCTGCGGGGGAGGGGAGTCATGTTTTGACTTTTGAAAGTTTTGATTTTGAGTGAAGAACTGTCAAATAGGCCATTAATTATTTAATTTACAATTATTTGCAATCAAGTGACATAAAGAAAAGACGCTGGTTTTTTAGTTAATCGGTAAAGGAGCGGCCTATAATTTGACAAAATGTACTGGGATGACAGCTGTCAAAAGAAAAGTGAAATGTTTTGACAAACAATACATTGTTTACTCCAAAGTCGCAATGGACGTGCAGTTGTACCTATATTTTGTAACGTATTTTTGTAACATGTTTTGTTAGTTTTTTAGCGCAGCGGACACGCCTTGACATTGGTTTTAGAACATAATACACTATAATTTTCATACGGCGTTGCTTACATTCACAACAACCTAACCTCTAACAGTGTGTACGTATTTAAATATCGAAGGTCAAAACATCTACAGTATTTTTATTTTTAGGTCTGAAATGCCTACGATTACAATGCCACTTCAAGTATGTGTAAAAATCTTCCGAAATTCATACCTTCGGTAAATAAATTTCGATTCGTAAAATTACTGAATAAATAACTAAGTAATTCTAATATTTGACGACGCGCTGGCCTAGTTGGTAGTGACCCTGCCTACGAAGCTAGCGGTCCTGGGTTCAAATCCCGGTAAGGGCAGATATTTGTGTGATGAGCGCGGATATTTGTTCCCGAGTCATGGATGTTTTCTATGTATTTAAGTATATATTTCTCTATATAAGTATTTATATCGTTGTCTAGTACCCATAGTACAAGCCTAGAGCTTAGTTTGGGACTAGGTCAATTGGTGTGACATCGTCCCCTGATATTTATTATTATTTTATTATTATTAATAAAATAATTTATTTTAGTTTTCGACCAACAATTTTCAATATTTGGTTGTTGCAGAACAGTGCGCCTATGGAGTAGTTTAATACTTAATCTTTTTTGCAGTCGTAAATTTAATATTAATTTGTAGATTTCCTGGTGATTCACTTCAATGTGCGATATGGAACTCTATCGTCGCAAGTGAGGTGGCGGAGGAGTTTTTTTGAACCACAAAAGTGAGATCCTTATGTCATAAAAGTAATTTTTTTGGGCGACCAGTAAACGGCCACTTAACGAGTGTAAATTTTACTATGTAACTTATTTATCCTAAACAAAAATAAGCTGTGTGGAGGAATGATTTGACTTTCTTTTTTTTTTTGAATACCCTTTTATCCAGTCAGAATTTAATGATGAGATCCATGGCGAATCAAAGAAACCCCTGAAAAGTTATACGCACACACAGCGATTTTGTTATTTTCTGTAAGACGTTATGGATTTGCATTCTAAAAACACCTCTCGGTAAAGAGAAACTGATGACGAAGACCAAAAATACTCACCGAAAATCTTAAATCATAATTATTTAACGGGCAGTGATGAGATTTCTCTATTAAGAATATGAAGTTTATTTTAATTATCACTATGCATGTAGGTGGTGAAGTACGGGAGAACTTTTTAATGATTAACGGCCCTCCATCTTGGACCGCAAAGTTTTGTAAAGGCTGATGGAAAATTAAAAAAAAAACCGTCTTTAAAAACCCACTAAACATATATAATTATACATAAATAGCTTCACATTTGTCTCCCAATGAGTCTAAGCATACGAGTATAACTTTCTCATTCTCTACTCCTAGAAATGGCCTATCCGGCGCCTAATATACGGCTTGGATATATTTCATGTACCTGTGAAATATATCCAAGTCAGTGTCAAGTGGTTATACTTACACAATAGCAATGCCACATGATTCCTGCCGCCGACAAAAGTTAGTCGATATAAGTTTTTCAACTAGCTATAAACCCTAAGGTGTTTGAAGTCGGTTTTATTTTTTTATTAAACAAAAAAAATGAAAGGTTTCGAGCCCACAACATTATATATATTATGTTAAATAATAAAAAAATGCGTTGAGTTGTTGTTTATATTAAACCCATACCCCCCATACCCATACCCACCTGAGATGTCAACACAGAAAAGTGTAAAGCTACTCTATTTTTTATTTTATTTGTCTGTTCGTGGTGACGATGGCACTCCGCTAGTAGACGCTGCATAAGGTAAAAAAATAGCCTCTAATCGAAGCCGCATAAGGTGATAAATTGTGTAAAATTAAGCATTACAGTAATGACATACCGTTTAAATTAGAATGTTTTATTTTGACAACGATTTTATACAAGTATGAAATTTGTAAAGGTCGCCCTAAGACACTTTTCAAAGGAAATTTTGTATGGAACCCGGCGTCTATTGGTTGGTATGTCGATGCCGAAATCAGCAAAAAAACTCCGCCAATTCGCATCCGCTGTTTAGGTTTGTCTGCCACAATTTTTTGTGCCAAACATACGCGAGACAGGGACAGGTAAAAGTAAGTGCATCTCGTTTATTCATACGAAATATGTATAAACGCATCTCAGCCTTCCCACCTGGTAGGTGCCTAGTCCAATGTCTATTCTATTCTCCGTCTACGCCTCAATGTAATTTTGTTCCATCTATTCGATGCTTGTGAGATTGAGGTTGTAATCGGAAAAACGCCTTTAATGTTATTCACTCATTTCGTTCACCGTTGACATCGTTCGTTCGTTCAGTGACGTTCAGTCAGTTTTCAGTTTTTCCACAATGACAATTTACTTTGACCAGCTGTGAAATTCTCAAAACTACGTCTTAATAAATAACAATTGTGCTGTTAACCACGGTCTAACTTTGTTCTTGATTGTAATCCATTTAGATCTAAAGAACGAAAGCTAAAAATGGCTTACGCCTACTTGTTCAAATACATCATCATTGGCGACACAGGTATTGATTTTATTTCCTGATATTTTAACTTGTCTATTTTTTTGTGTCGCAGTATTATATATGTAAATTATGTTGTCAGTGTTGCGAAGTACGACTCGTTTAATCCCTAGAGCTCATATAACTTGATGAGTGTATTGTTTTCGGTAAGTGGGGTGCGTGGATCAGTGTTATCTATCTATATTACCTCTTGTTGTATTCCGCCCACGCTCGTTTCAGAGCGTTTAATATTCAGGCGCATATCTTGAATGCGCGGTTGGTGATTATCAGGGCGAAAACATGTTATTAGTGGATACACCAAAATGGTGAAGTCTCAAGGACTTGCTTTGTTTATTATCTTACACTTGCTTTGTCTTAGAATTGTCACTTTGAATTATGTTATGTAAATAAACTACTAGGGGTGTATTACGTACGTATACTAAGTTTATGTATTTTGCAAATGGTTAACATCAAACAGCTGCACTCAGAGTCAGTTAAGATGATTAAGTCATTTCTATAGAATTTTAATTATAGATTTCAAAAAATATCACGTTCAGAGTATTACCCCTAAAACTAGTCTATTAAGTTTATTCATTTAATACTCATGATTATTATTGATTATGCACCTACTTACTTATTTATACATTACTTAAAAAGGGACACCCACCAATGTTAAAATGTATTTATAGAGAATAAATAACAATTTTAATTTTAATTTTATTATTGTTTTTATTTACATAAAATAAAGTGGACCAAATGCACAGTACAAATGTCTAATATCTTGAACTTAACCAAAATTAATAAAATAGGTATATTATTTTTAATATCTTGTAAATGGGAAGGAACAAACAAGCCCACATGCAACCTAATGATGAGGTGGGCTTTTACAAACATTTAGAATATGAAAATGTTCAAAAAAAAAAACCCGCCTCCAAAAATGCAAGAAATAACTGCTTATAAAATGGTAGGTAGGTAAGTCCAACAGTATTCGGCTTTTAGTTTAAAATATTGTGGAACACGGAAAAAAAAATGAAATCTGTCCAGTGGTCTCCGTGCAATTGGGGAACATACATTAAGAGAACCTCCTCATTTTTTTAAGTGGGTTTAAAAATGGCAATTTTGTTCCCAACCCTAAAGACTTAGAATGCTAGCCTATTCACCTTCTGCCTTACCTTTTTGCTTTTATATGTATAATTTGATTAGGTGTCGGTAAGTCCTGCCTGCTGCTCCAGTTCACCGACAAGAGGTTCCAGCCTGTGCATGATCTGACCATTGGCGTGGAGTTTGGGGCCCGCATGATCACTATTGATGGCAAGCAGATTAAACTGCAGATCTGGGACACTGCTGGACAGGAAGCCTTCAGGTAGACCAACTCTTAGTAACCAGACATTTTAAGAAGGAATTTATGATTTTGAGGTAAAGGACTAACAAACGATTTTTAGGGTATAATTTAACCATAGTCATTGATCTAGCAGGTTGGAGTATTATGATTGAATTACTCTCTGAGACAGACAAAAAAAAACATTACGGTCTGTGAGCACTCGGTAGGAGCTTGGGGTGTGTACTTCTCTGTTACTCGCTCTTAAGAGCATATATGACAGCGCATGTCAAAGTCAAAGTCAAAGTTCTTTATTCTTCAATTTAGGCATAATATAATGCACCTATGAGAGACAAGTACGAACCCCGAGCACCTTCTAAGAGTGCATCTTTGCAACGTACCTGAATGTTTAGATATGAAGATTTGAAGTAGTCAGTATCCCAAGGCGACACTATTGCTTCAGAACCCCTTGCCTGGAATAAAGGTTTTGTACTTGTATTCATACAAAAATATATTTTTTACTTTTTCAAATGCACAGAGTTATATTAAAGGTCACCATTGTCACCAAATAGCTGTTATCAAATATGGAGTTATTATATGATCCAAATCAAACAAGATTTTTTTTAGACCATTTTAAGCTTCATATGCCTACTTATTTTTTCTCTGAAGAGATACAAGAGTTCATTAGTGCCATTAGTGGGCATTCTTTTGTTGTATGATAATGATAACAAACAGAGCAATGTATTAGATTAGGAAGTTGACTGAACATACATAGGTGTATATAGACAATATCATTGAACTTAAGCACAGATAGTTTTATTGACATTCCACAACATTGTCTTTAGTTTTAAATCTTTGTATATTGTTTATAAAAGATACTGTGTTATTTAGCAACAAAGAATCAGTTCCTTCAATTAAGAAGTGACCTTTGTGATGTAGATAACTTACTACATTAGTAGCTTAAGGTTAGCATTATGAATCACTAACATTTTTTAGGTGCAGCATTTTTCTTAAATGTTCTTTGTACTTCACCTTCTTCATCTTCAAAGAAGAAGATGAAGTACAAAGAACATTTATGGTATTATAATTCATCAACTAGTTTACTGGCTTCGGAAATAATACTATTAATAATAGGTAATTTATTCAGTAAAATAATAATGAAATCACAGAACTCTCACTCACAAATACTCTTAACTTAAGACTAGCTTAAGCCTAATAATAACATATTTATTTCCTATTAATAAAATTATGATTGTGCTTTTCTATCCCAAGTCACAATATAAAATATTTAAAAAAACATATTTTTAAAGCAATCTTCATGGTGATTTCTTTGCGACTATACAGGGTTATTGGTAAGTCGACCTATTCCCGTTAGGAGGTGATAGGGGTGACTATTTGCGATAATTTTGACCCCCATATGCATTATGCAAAAGTTAACCATTTTTGAGTTATCGCGTTTATTAGTTTTTTTTTAAATTAGTCGGAAATTCAACTTGAAAAAATTATTACAAAAAAGTATCAATTTAAATCTTTTTTTTTCTTCTGATTTACAAAACCGATTAAACACTGGTTATTTCTCAATATTAAAACAATAATTATCGGTCCAAATTTAAAAAAGCGAGACGGAAAACGAAACTTTTTCAATATTTTTTGGGATCGCTTTCCACTAAAATGCCTTAAAAACAAAAAAAAAACGTTATGAAACTTAGCTTGCAGATTAATTTAAAAACTTAACTGTTTTCTTAGCTCTCCAAAAACGCATAACAAGTAGAAAATTATTTAAAAAAAACCTGAAAAAATAATCATCACAAAGGAAGCGGGCGCAAACAAAAAAAACAAATGCAACTTCAAAAATTAAAATTAAAAAACATACCAAATTTAAATCAAACATTTTTTAGTTGCTTTTGTACAAGATGAATTTGTTGTTCTTATGCAAAATTAAAAAAAATATTATCTGTACACGTTTGAGAATGCGAGGCCGAAAACTAAAAAATACATGTTTTTTTATCAAACTCCAACATAAATTAGTCGAAAACAGAAAATTTTACCAATACATTTGGCGTGCAGGTTACACATAAAACATTTACCTTTTTCCAGCTTTCTAACGAGCTATTAAAATTAATATGAATTTTGTTAAAGATTGCTGGAAAAAATTGATCACAAAGGAAGCAACAAGGAAGTCACGTCCGAACAAAACTTAAAATTAACTAACTAAATCTATCAAAACTAATTGTTATACTCGTAAACACAAATAACAACATTAACTTATGTAAAAAGTTACAAAATTAAAACTAATAAACAATTAAAATTGAAATAATCAGGATTTTTATAGTTCATTTTCAAAATGGCTACCTCCGTTTCTTATTCTCACATAAGTTAATGTTGTTATTTGTGTTTACGAGTATAACAGTTAGTTTTCATTGATTTATTAGATAATATTTTTTTTAATTTTGCATAAGAACAACAAATTCATCTTGTACAAAAGCAAATAAAAAATGTTTGATTAATTTGGTATGTTTTTTAATTTTAATTTTTGAATTTGCATTTGTGACTTTTGTTTCCGCCCGCTTCCTTTGTGATGATTATTTTTACAGGTTTTGTTTAAAATAATTTTCTACTTCTTATGCGTTTTTGGAGAGCTAAGAAAACAGTTAAGTTTTTAAATTAATCTGCAAGCCAAGTTTCATAACGTTTTTTTTTGTTTTTAAGGCATTTTAGTGGAAAGCGATGGCAATAAATATTGAAAAAAAATCGTTTTCCGTCTCGCTTTTTCAAATTTGGACCGATAATTATTGTTTTAATATTGAGAAATAACCAGTGTTTAATCAGTTTTGTAAATCAGAAGAAAAAAAAAAGATTTAAATTGATACTTTTTTTGTAATAAATTTTTCAAGTTGAATTTCCGACTAATTTAAAAAAAACTAATAAACGCGATAAGTCAAAAATGGTTCACTTTTGCATAATGCATATGGGGGTCAAAATTATCGCAAATAGTCACCCCTATCACCTCCTAACGGGAATAGGTCGACTTACCAATAACCCTGTAGATGTCTTACTTATTCTCACCTACCTACTACATATACTTATGCCCTCTAGTCCCAGTAGTTCGGTTGATTAGTCCGGGGCCGAACTACTGCCACACTTTTCTTCCCATTAGTTCGGTTATGACGTCAAACCGAACTACTGAGAATTAAAACGACTCAAAAGTACGGTTAAGGATGCACACACATACACAACACAGCTAAATAAACAATCAAAGAGATTTATTTCATTACATTTTTAAATAAAAAAAAAAGGATAAGTAACTTCGTCGTATTAGATCGCTCACGCTTTAAAGGTTGAAACGGTTCTCTGCCTTTTGGTCGAAATACGTTTGGTCGAATGTATCGTTTCACAACTTTTTCATTTGCCAACCCGTATTATGCTAAATAATGTCAGCAGGCGGGCCCCGCCCACAGCTGTAGAAGCTTAAAACAACATGTTTATTTTATGGGTGGGTCCCGCCTGCGTTGACTATAAAATAAAGCCTAAACGTTGCAGTTGCATTATTTAGCATAATACGTTGCTGGTTTTTTGCTTTTCCGTCAAGAAAACGTTTTTGCAGTCGGGTTTTTTGCCTTTTTTATTATTATTTTAGTTTTGACTTTTTAGTTAATTTTTAATATTAATAGGTACGAGCAAGTGCACGAAAGTGTTCAACTAAGAGCAGAAGGAATGGTATCTATGCCTTACAATCGTTCATTCTGTACCGACACTAATATATTTATATCCCCAAAAAAAAACGGGACGTTTTCCCGGGATTAAATGTAGCCTATGACACTCTCGCTGCGAAGACAAATCCAATGATACCTCATTTGTCAAAATAGTCCAAGCTGTTTTTACTGTAGCGGGGAACATAGAACTGGACATACATACATGACTGTGAAAAACATAACCCTCCTTTTGAGCTCCGCCGCAGTCGGGTAAAATATTCAAATAGTTAAGTTTGTAATTACAATCTAAATTGCAGTTTATAAACTAACCACGACCTATGTCGATGTATATTGTAGGTATAGGGACAATATTTTTTTCAATGGCAAGTTAAGTTTGTCCCTCAATCCAAAACACAGATTTTTTGGCGTATCCGATTCGCACTTGGCCGGATTTTTTAATAATAAAAGTTGTTTGCACATCATTAACCGAACTACACACCACTTCCCAATAGTCCGGTTTGACGTCACAACCGAACTAATGGGAAGAAAAGTGTGGCAGTAGTTCGGCCCCGGACTAATCAACCGAACTACTGGGACTAGAGGACTTATGCTATTTAGCACATGCTCAAGTATACAAATAAACTAAGATAGCAAAAGGTTCCGTCGCCGTTTTGTAGCCTTTATACTTTGACTCAATTATATTTCCGTCATTACTTTTCCAGGTCAATAACCCGCTCGTACTACCGGGGCGCCGCGGGGGCCCTGCTGGTATACGACATCACCCGGCGCGAGACCTTCAACCACCTCACCACGTGGCTCGAGGACGCGCGCCAACACTCGAACTCCAACATGGTCATTATGCTGATTGGGAACAAGAGGTGAGATTAACAGATAAGCTGGTAAGGTTAATTGAATATTATGATTGTGCAGTTATTAGCAGTTTTACATAGATTGTGGTTTTGTTTTCTGTCGTTTTTTTATAAAGAAACAATGTAGACTTAGTAAATAATTATTTTCTTTAAGTCATACCTATAGGTACCTGCACAGAATAGGCAATAGATAGTACTAACGTACAGAAAGATCACTCTCGAACAAAGCGGGTGTTTAGGTACGAAATAATTCCTAATCATGCCTTCACTCTCTGACACGTGCATTTTCGTGTAGGGTTGTCAGTGTGTCATTTGCGTCACCCAGTTCATGAACAAGTAAAATAAACAGTTCCGTCGCTATGACGACCTTAAACTTCTAATCGTAACCTATATTGATTATCGTCGAGTCGCCGCGCGACAGCCGAGTATACCTAAACTGTGGAGTGAACTCCCTGCTACCTGTAGTAAAACCAGAATATTAAATAGTGCTCAGCTGCCTATCACTGTCACACTCTCACTGGCATTTGGCAGTATATTTGTTAAGCTAATTTCACACTCTGATGAAAGCGCTAGACAATTCTACTATAAATTACTATAAGCTAGCGGTCCTGGGGTCAAATTTCGGTAAGGACTAAGGGCAGATATTTGTGAGCACACCGCGAATATTTGTGTCTGAGTCATTAAATATTTCTATATATTTAAGTATATATTTCTTTATAATAGTATTTATATCATGTCTACATGTACCCATGGATGACGACGTTAGACAAGTCGCGGGAACAACATGGTCTAGAGTGGCCTTAGAAAGGCCAGAATGGAGATGATTGGGGGAGGCCTTTGCCATCTGGCAAAACAGAAACAAAACTGGAACAAAAGAACACTACGAATAACAAAGAAATACCTATAGTCGTGTCTGAATGGAGGCTTATAGCGAATAATAAATAAGTACCCATAGTACAGCCTAGAGCTTAGTTTGGGACTAGGTCAATTAGTGTGACATTGTCCCGTTAAGATTTATTTATTTATTTATAAATGCTAGTTTTACTTGTACCTAAATATGTGTTCCAGACCAGTCCCCAATGAACAATTAATAAGTCTCATTTATAATAACGAGAATCTTGTGGCTGGTAATGAGTCATCTATTTCCTCACAAGTTCCACAATTTCCGATTTATTTAATGACACATTATCATCATTAATAGGAACAGTCAGTGACATTATGTGATGGGAAAGCTATATTAAGTAGATGCAATTGTTGCTAACTTATGACTTGTATTTAGTTACATATTTCATTTAAACAACTCAACTGAAACAATTGTTTTTACAGCATGGCAAAAAAAAGTTACAAACGAACACATTAAGTAGCAGTTTTTAAGTAAATATTGGATCATATTGCCAATTTTATCCCTGGCGGCCTCTTTATCTCAAAAACAAATGCCAAGCTAAAATTATTTTTCTACTTATGTCAATGCTCTTAAGTATAATTGATGATTGTCTCTAGTGACCTGGAGTCAAGGCGCGAGGTGAAGAAGGAGGAAGGCGAGGCGTTCGCGCGCGAGCACGGGCTGGTGTTCATGGAGACGTCGGCCAAAACCGCCGCCAATGTCGAGGAGGCCTTCATCAACACGGCCAAAGAGATCTATGAGAAAATACAAGAGGGAGTCTTCGACATCAACAATGAGGTGAACTTCTACTTCGGAAAAGGTGTAACAGTGTTGCAGAATACGTCATGCAATTAAGTGTTTATTCGTTTGAGGATGCGTTTCCGCATACAGGAACACTTCTGCGATAAATGTGTGACTGTGCTGTTAGATAGTATCTGGCATGAAACTTGTGAGTGTGGTATTTACTACCTACTGTCTGACTGAACTGTTGGACATTTCCTATTGGTGATGGACGCCTAAACTCTACTTAAAAGTCCTTTATTAAATGTTCAACAGAATAAATACATCTTGAACAATGAGGTTCATTTCATCTTTACAAGTTTCACGTAGTAGATGATTCACAATGGAGTTCTTAGTGGTTGCATCTCCTCGTATCATATATGATTCATTCAGCGAGTAGTAAGTGGAGTACAAAAATATATTTACGATTTGGAACCTTATTACATTAAAATAAGGTACCTAAAGAGTATTACTATATCTGTTTTCAAATTTATCCTTCAAGTCTAAAGTTTACAGCTTTAAGTATATCGCTTCGAACGCAGTTAAACAAGCATATTAGCTCACCACCAGATGACCCTCAACCGAGGGTTGGCCTTTTGTTATTATTTTGCTTGTCGCATTTCGTTATAAGAGGCGGTGCTACAAGTGCGGTAACGTTGGTGTGGTGTGCAGGCGAACGGCATCAAGATCGGGCCGCAGCACTCGGCGGCGGGCGGCGCGGGCGCGGGCGCGGGCGCGGCGGGCGCGGCGGGCGGCGGCTGCTGCTAGGTGCGCGCCTGCACACACTGAACTCGCGAGCCACGCCGCACGAGGTGACTCTTGTACATATCGCTTATGGTTTACCTCCTTTTATACCACCTGCTCAGGACACCTTCTATCTTAAAATAGTACATCTTGATGCAAGTGCGGATGGTATGTCATTTTACACGAGTCTGAGGTGTCTTGTCCCTCGCTTGGGACGAGTGAAATAGTACATTGTGCATCAAGGGCGGTAAGAAGAGGATTGCTAACGAGAGACTATTAGAAGCCCGACGCCGAAGGCGGAGGACTTTTAATGACTCGAGTTTGCAATCTCCTTACTGCCCATGATACACACAATGATTTTCATCACATTAGCGAGGAAATAAAAAACAAATAGAAAAAAACAAAATTAAGCGAACTCTATTCGCTAAGCTAAAAGAGTTTGACAACTTTTTTTTAGTCTTCCACAGATAATGCTTAGAATTGCTTTTTTTTTAAACTTGACAAATACAGGCCATTCTGCCAGATAGTACAAATTTTCAAAATGAAATTTAATAAAATAATTGCGAATGTCTCTGAAATAATGGTAAAATAGAAATATAATGCAGACAAATGTGCCGTATAAGTTTAATTAAACAGTAAAATTGGTTTGTAGCCAAGTTTTGAATATAGGAAATAAACCTTGGCTGATTTTACACCTCCTTGGTCTGAAATGATGTACAAGTAGATTCTATATTTTAAAACAACTCATAACTCCCTAGGGAGTTACACCCCCACAAAAAAGTCCAACTTACCGCACGATTTACATACAGCTACGAAAAGAACCACTTTTTGAGCAACTGTATTCAAAAATACTATAAATACAGATATTACAGTATGTTTAATTACAGATTTTCATTGTATGCTACATAATGAAACTTCCATTTTTTATATAAAATTACTACCTTCTGCCCGCGACATCTTCAACGCTCCTCCTCCTCGTCCTCCTTAGCTTTCCATTATCGTTATTCCCTCGGGAACATATTTTTTTCCGGGATGGCAGTGGTAGCCTATGTATATACGGGATCTCCATTCGAAATATCATCCAAATGGAACGAACGAAACTAATCTCAACTATAATTGCAAGAGTTCTGTGCTTCTAGTTTTCAAATTTTGTATCAAAAATCTGTATTTCGTCAGTCGCCATTACTGTCAAGTAAATAAAAAGTTTTTACCGTCGGGAATAGAGACCCTGCTCAATGCATACGTGACAGCTCTTATGAAACTAACTATACAAGTGGACGTAATATTAAGAACTTCGGTGTAGCAGCGTAGATATGTACAACGATGATTATTAAAATCAGTGTCCTTATGACACGTGGAACAGGATATTGGATTAACTTTCCCCTTGTCCCCAGGAAAGGCGCAGCTGTGTGCAACGAACAATGGTACGAAACTTACTGCAAGACGGTTTATGTATTAGATTTATTTAAATGCTGCAACTTTGCTTGCATCTGGACACTGAACTCGTTTCAATACGGTAGTATGCCTCTCGGGCACTTAATAATAAATAAAAAATGAAAAGTAATGGGTAAAGTTTTAAATGCTACTTGACTAAAAAATGTATGATTCAGTTGTAACTTTCGGGGGTGCTAACATTAACTAAATATAACAAATGATAAATATTTGTCTTTGTAAATTTTAAAGATAAAATCCAATTTTCTAGCGTTACGGTTTCGTAAAGTTACTACTTGGCGATACAAAAGGTTGACTCGATTTAGAAGTAAAGTAATCTAGTACTGTAATTAAAGTCTCAAACTCTAATAATGTTTTTTACTGTAAGTGAAACTATCATGTCGGCACCTTGACGAACGAGATTGCGGCTGGTCGGTAAACTTAGTTGTAATAGAGCAGGGGTGGCTAACTTTTTTAGACCCAAGATCTACTGTTTAGTGACGACACCCTGTGAGATCTACCACTTACATACTTCTTAAAATCTTAAATGAAACAGCATACTTAGTATTTATGTTTTTTCCCTTCTAATAGTCGATCGACTGGACTAATAGTCGCGATCGACCGGTTGGCCACCCCTGTAATAGAGGATATATATTACGAGTGGGTAGCATGTCTTGTTCCTCTGCCGCTCAGTGTATCCCTTTCGTTCCAGCTAGGCTAGATCAAATAGAATGCTTATTGACTATCAAAATAAGTTTGTAGCCTTTTTACACTTGTCAGTATTGCATAGCCCTTTACTCTTCATCTTCATAGCATAGCAACAAACAAATTCAGTAATTGCGGGACACATGTTTATAAATGTTACAAATTGATTGAGACCACATTTAAGTGCAATGTTAGATCCTTCATGATAGAATGAAGCTTTTATATACTTTTATCTTATATAAAATGTTTATTTTATATTCGCAAGTCTCACGACATACCGCATTTATTTACCAAAAAACAACTATCCAACACAACTAGCACTTTCCTTCATTTAATGTTGTGGTTTTGGTTTGGATATCATCTCGTTTATTGTGATATAATAAAACCCAAGTATTTTGTTTCGAAACTAAATTTGTTACTTATATAAATGTCATAGTTAATTATGTACAGTTCAAAAAAATACATTTTGGACTGGGTTAAATATTTATTGAGTGAAATGAATGAATTATTTTTGTTTTTCAAAGTTTAGGTAAGCATTTTTGTACAATAGTAAAGGAATAATATTATTGTGTTAGCTATGTGTGTATTATTTTATCATCTGATGTCACTAAATTTTTTATAAGACTTCATATTAAAACGCCTTGCTTTGGATTACAGTTAAATTAAATTTAAAAAAATATCTAATACAATTTTTGGACAGGATCGTTAATATAAAAATAAGATATTACATTTTAATGGCATCATATAGAATCATTGGAGTGTTTCAAATGTAATCAAATCAATGAAAAGGACTGCTTGCAAGGTAAGAAAGACAGACATGATTACATAATAGGTTATTTTAAGTTTAGCACATTGTAATTATGTAATAATTTGTAAGGTTACAATATGCAAAACACATTTGTAAGGTGTAATTCATGAGAGTAAATGTTAAAAAACAAGTGATTGGTTTAATTTTTATTGTAAACAAAGGTACATCTACGGTGACCATCTACAAGTTGTGAACAACAGTAGGCATATGGTAAACATGTTTAAATGAATTGTAGGAATATGGTAATAAGACTTAATAATTATGAAAATCCATTTCTTCAATCTAGCCCAACAAAACAACATTTCGGCTTGTAAATTAACAATACTCAAACATTGTAGGTCAACTTTCAATTGGAGATTCATTGCAAATGATTTCATTCAGCACTTTGAAAACTGAGTTTACAACTTCAGGTGATTTCATTTTAACAATGCCATTGCTTTTGACTTCTCCCTTGGGCAGTGTTATTTTATAGATATCCAACACAGATACGTCAAACTTGATTGTGTGTACAATTTGGCTCTGTAGAGTCTGATACACCAGGCTTATAAGCTCTGACATATTATTCACTTCATCTTTTAATCTGAAAAAAGGGAAAAACTACATGATTTTTATTGACAATATACAGTATTAAACATATGTTGACTATACAGTAATTTATTACAAGCTCTTTTCCCTAATGAGCCAGCAGATCACTTTATGGAATAAAATATCCAGAAAAGAAATGGAAAATGCAATGGAATTTTTAAGTAAAGAGTAGGATCTTTTCTCGAGTCCTTAGGTTGTAGTGGTCCTGAAATTCTGCCACAATAAGCTGATTCTACAGAACTATCACGCATGTTAAAAAGCTTTTAATACATTACTACTAAAAAGCCCAGGGATAGACTGCCATCCATTAGTTCCGACACATTTGTATTTGATGTGGAGCATTGAAAATGTAAAAAAAAAACAAGAATTGAAAGGGTTAGTGAAAAAAAAATTCCATTCTTATCCCTAAGTTACCAACCCAAAACTGCCAGATAAAAAAAACAAGTCTCTAGATAATGATTCTACACACAAAAATGTACTAAAATAAAAATAAAAAAGTACTTAGAAATATAAGAGGTTCATTATTAAATAGACTTAAAAACACACCCATTCCACATAATGTGTACATCTCCGACTTCAAACTTAAAGTCTAGTTTATCCTTAACATCTGCTTGAGGTGTAGTGTAAGACAGCACAAATGGGTCTGTGCTGCGAGAGGTTGCACTCTCTACAAAATTGAACCCAAACATCAGAAGTTGGAACTGAAAAAAAAATTTGACATCATTTAAAAAGGATTTATTCATTTGTGTAGGGTTTAAACAAATAAAATATAGTCTATCCTCACCGTTAAAAAATGGTTTTGCGGTTCCGGAGATTACTGGAGATAGATACAATTCAAATTCTTTACAATATTACTAAAGATAATAGTCCACTGAACACATTCACTGTCACAAGTCTAACTGTGCATGTGTGGGGTTGTGACCCTATAGTGGAAGAACGGACTCCTAAAAAAAAGGTTCATGACCCCACAATGGGGGCACCTGGACAGCGAAGGTGTTAATTGGAACTCAGCAAGGACCATACCTAGAGCTAGATTTATTTAGGATTCTACTCAAAATACTGTGACAGAGTAGCAGGACTTCAGATCATTGCTAAAGTGAATTTACCTGTGTAAAACTGAATGGTCTGATATTACAATCAAAGATTTTTTGCAGGCAAGTTTTAACAGCTTCTGCTAGCTTCCGCTCTCCTCTTTCTAGCAGGTAAGGCAGGTGGATTGCATCATCCAGGCTGCTACTTAGTCCCCAGGACAGTAAGATGCCTGTGTATGCCACTTTAGTCTTGTTGCCACTTGTAGTTGTAGCAATGCATATCTAAAACACATAAACACTAATAAAAAACAAAACAATACATTTACACACCAGTATTGAACTTCACATACCATTACTACATGGTACCGAAAACAGATAATCCGACCCCAAGAACACAAAAAGCCACTTGCAACGTTAAGTACTAAGCAGGTGCTTCTAAATCCCTAAGAAACCTTACAAAGATCTCACCTTCAATGCATCCGCATCTTCTTCACAGTACTTTAGCAGCGGTTGGTGGTCAAACTGCACAGCGTATTTGAGAGAGGACTTCGCAGATACGCTACTGACCAGTGCTTGTCTTATTTTGGATGCATATTGCTTCAATTTTACTCTGTCGTAATGCAAGTTGTTAAGTGGTGAAACTTTATTTAAAGACCACTGACCCTCGTGATATATTACTGTAAGACAAAAAAAAAGATTAAACTATGTCCTAAAACTTTACAAAAACGTGAAATAAATCATACAAGAGTTTGATTTCAGTTACCAGCCAGAGGGTCATTGATGTGATCTGCATTGGCTTCCCACTGCCAAGAGGGCTCCACGTTTGAATGCAACATAGACATTGATAAGCACTTTGTAAAATAGTATATGGTTAGTGGGCCACCGCTTTGACTAAGTAATTTATTTACATAAAAACCACAAAACGATAACCCACAAGCATTTTACTTTAAAATGACGTGACGGTTTGATTAACTTAGTTATGTTGGTAATGGTGAGATTAGTGAGTGACAAATGACCCTCATCTCCTATCTGTGGGAGTAAAGCGGGCTCGTCACACAACAGCGGCAGGTGCAACTTCTGGCTCAACAAAAAAACAAATAAGGAAATGGCAGTCATGTCACATCCAGTGGCAGGTGTGTGTGAAGCCCGCTTGACTGCCACAACCCTAGAAGTATAATCACTGAACTATATCGAGATAGAAGGAGAGAGTTCGACGATTTATATGAGAACCGAGCGTGTAACATTTTGCGTAGGTACTTTGACGTCACGCGAGTCTTTTAGCGATGTGCACAACTAAAACAGAATCGTTACGAATCGTGTATTCGTGTCATCGATTCTATCCATCTATTTTTTATAAGAAGATATTTAGGAAAACTGGAACAAAATTGCAATATAGTAACTATATTTTTAAATTATCGATATAACTATAATTATTATCTATTTCTTTTTGACTACCTTTATCGTCTTTTCTGTTTTCAAAATCGATTTTAATCGATTAACAAATTAATTTTCGTTGCTGATTTTCAAATTGAAAATCAGCAACGAAAATTAATACAAACCAAACTGTCGAGCACTTGTCGAGACGCGTTCAAGGTTGAATTCTCATTTTTCTGTCAAAAGTAAGATGTAGTGTTGTACCCTACGATTTTCAATGCCAATTTGTTAATCGATTAAAATCGATTTTGAAAACAGAAAAGACGATAAAGGTAGTCAAAAAGAAATAGATAATAATTATTTAATTTGACGCGCCAGACTTGGCATGCATTGAAATTTTCAATGCATGCCAAGTCTGGCGCGTCAAATTAAAGCAGCAATGGAAAAGTAGCATTAGACACAGAGTCGCCCGCTACTGTTTATATGAAATTAATATCGAGCAACAAAATAAATTGTTTTATAAATAATAACAGATATTTAAGGGCAAAGAGTACTTACCGATGAAAGGAAATATCCTAATTTACAGCTCCTACTTTTTTGGTGGTGTTTGTACAGTTAATTATCGAGCAAGAGGGCATTTTGTTGTTATATTCGAACGTCACACGCGGACACCGGTCGAGAGCGGACTGAGCATAGTGAGCATCGCGGCGAGCGATGGGGCGCTCAGCACCTCTTTTTAGCACGCGAGGTACATACACTCTTTCCTTCTATATCGATATAGTTCTGTGAGTATAATAACGTAGACGGAGTATAAAAAACGGCCAATAGAGTCATACTCTTCGTACCTATACTCTAATGAAGTGTGATACACTCCACAACCCTAAAAAAGGTACACTAGAAAGCGGTCATATATAGACGTCCCTTTTTAACAAAGGTCATTTGTGACAGGTGTGAAGAGTATGATTAATTTAGCCGTTATTATATTATACTCTTTCTATGTTATTATACGTCTATGGACCAATAGCATGATTAACGTAATGTTAACGAACAAGTTTTGACACTTTTGACGTTTCATTTACAGTTTTGCCAGAAGGAAAATTGAATGTTGACTGCGGGTCGAGTGTGGGGTCGAGTTGTCCATGTCAAGTCAGAAGAAGTAAGCAAAGGCACGGGTGAAAAAACAAGTTTCACATTGGACTTTGGCTCATGATAATATTTATTAAGCGAACGATAAGGCATTGTACGTTGCGTTGCGTAGTATAGTGGCGTGACTTATCACTTTTGTTTCATTTCGCGTTGGTATCTCGTGGAGTATGGAGCAGCTACGTTTCGATGGTCGCGTTGCGGTGGTGACGGGTGCCGGTAACGGCCTCGGGAAAGAGTATGCGCTCCTGCTGGGCTCCCGAGGAGCCAAGGTAGTGGTCAACGACCTGGGGGGCGCCCGCGACGGCGCCGGCAAGTCGGCTAACTTCGCCGACGAAGTCGTCAAGCAGATCAAGGACAAAGGTTACTATTGTTCTTTCTTAGTACAGTAACATGTTAGCAACAGACAGTTTTTATTCGTTTTTCTTACTCATTGCTTAGTAATACTAAATTGTGTGACATGTAAACAAAATTGATGGCATTAAGTTTTAGCTTCTGTTATAGCTGTGAATGTTTCTGATCTCTCTATAATTGGCCTTTATTACCTACTGATATTATACTGGTTGCTTTAAGTTTAGTAATTGAACCAGAGGACCAAAGAAATGTTTAATTTTATTATCCTATCCGTGTAGTATTTTTTTTCCCCTCTTAAGATTAGTTGGATATTCATATCAGATATGTGGACTTATCACTAACATATTTATGGGGCTTTTAATCTATAATAAAACTTATCAAATCATACCCTATAAGTTCTTTTTTTTCATATTAAAAACTTCTACATTTGCAGATTTTGGGAACCATAAGATATTTTTATTGTAATAATCCTTAGCAAAATTATTCTAGGTTTGAAGTGGGTTATGTAAAGGTATAAAGTAACCACAAAACTTTATGGTAATAAAATGTTGCTGTTTGCATATTACAAAATCTCACTTTTTTGTGTGGTGGTGGTGGGGTCAACCTGCTCAGAAACAGGGTCACAGCAACCTGCAACTAGTTTTATGACAAAGTTATTGCCTACTTGTAGTTTTTGCTTGAGTTAAATGTGTAAAATTATTATAATAACATAATTTCACGAAGACCCAGTAAGTAAGCCCTATAAAATAAGGTGTTAAAACATTATCTGTTTATTTTGCCTTTTTCTGTGTTTTCATACACTAGTGATATAAAGCCTATGCTTAAAAAAGGTGCACTTACTGTGCAAAAATACTGTGACATTGTAAACTATCTATAATTATTATGTAATGATGTAAACCTTTTTCTTGAAAAAAATATACCTTGCCGAGTTTCTTACAACTCGGGGCAAAGGTTTTATTTTTCGAACCGGTGGTAATGCTTTTTGACATTCATAGGTGCATTATATTATGCCTAAATTGAAGAATAAAGAACTTTGACTTTTTGACTTTGAAAGAGGAAAGATTTGATTTTTTGTTTGAATTGAATAATATGCTTTAAAACTACAGGACCAATTTGCAAAATTCTTTCACCATTAGAATCCTACATTATCCCTGATGAACATAGGCTATGTTTTATTTTTTTGCGCATTTGGAGTCCTGGGCAACAGCTTGTTAATAATATGGATGGATGTAATACATTGTGTTTAAATGTGAGTATGTGTGACCTGATTATTTTGCATTTTTAATGGATATTTTTATTATTATTTACTCAGGTGGAGTTGCTGTTGCTGACTATAATTCGGTGGTTGAGGGAGAAAAGATTATTAAAACAGCGGTTGATAACTTTGGCCGTATTGATATTATTATCAACAACGCTGGTATTCTCAGAGATAAGAGTTTTGCCAAGATATCAGATCAGGTAATCTGCATGATAATTGTTATATAAATTATATTCTAATCGCATAACATTGTAAACAGCTTGGAATTTGAAGTATGACCCTTGGAATGAACTGTGAATTAGGTTAAAGTTTGTAATTTTTAATTACATTTATACCTATATGATAATTTGTTTGTTAGTTATCAAGAGTTCATGGTCTCATTTGAATTATATACATATTACAAAAATACCTAACAAAAAGAAGTAATTTGTATGACTGTGATGACAGCATACTAGAGTTGACATTATTTTTATAATTTCTATTGGGTATGTTTGTAAAACTTTGTATATGTGTTCATGGTCTCATTTGGTTTATAAATATGTATATATGATCATGTTTGATTTATATATTATTATATGTATTCTAGGATTGGGATCTAGTGCACGCTGTTCACATGAAAGGTGCCTTCAAAACCACACAAGCAGCATGGGAACTATTCAAGAAGCAGAAGTTCGGCCGTATCATCATGACAGCCAGCAATTCTGGGCTTTTTGGCAACTTTGGCCAAGCTAATTACAGGTAGTGTTTTTTTTCATTTTTAACCGACTTCAAAAAAAGGAGGAGGTTATACGTTCCACTGTATGTATTTTTTATTTTTTTTGTGTATGTTCACCGATTACTCCGTCAATTGTGGTCCGATTTTGAAAATTCTTTTTTGATTTGATAGGGTATACTTCCGAGGTGGTCCCATTGCCACCAAATCGGAATCTGATGAGGGGATCAGTGAGGAATTGAGAGAACTCCTCAAATATTGTAGGCAAACATAAAGCGATTTTAGTATTTTTAGTAACAAGTCTAGCATTTGCATTCAGAAAGTATCATTTGGTGAAGTGGACCTGATGATGAAGACCACAGATGGCCACCGGAACTCTTCAACGGTACCTATTTCAAGGGTGGCGATAAGATATCTCTATTAAGATGGTTGAACGACTACTACGAAGTTTATTTACTTGTAGAAATATGACTATGTATTTCCCGCGGCGTTGCTTGCGACGCGCTTGAAATAACTTAAAGTTTCATATCAACAAAGAAGTGGGACTACGTAACAGCGTATTCTCATAATAATATAAGACAGACGTACGCTATAACTACACAACTGGCGAAGGAGCTGGGTCTGAATGACAAAGTTAATAAGTACTTTGGGTAGGACCTTGGGCCTTAGGAGGATATGATCAGCACACGTGGCACACGTTATTAAAATTTTAGCACAATCCTCTTAAACGTTGCATTTCGCACAACGCTTTTTCATCATGTGGTTTCTTTATTTTATGTATCTTCACCGATTACTCCGTCTATTGTCGTCCGATTTTGAAAATTCTTTTTTGGTTTGATAGGGTATACTTTCGAGGTGGTCCCATTGCTACCAAATCGGAATCTGATGAGGGGATCAGTGAGGAATTGAGGGAACTCCTCAAATATTGTAGGCATACATAAAGCGATTTTAGTATTTTTAGTAACAAGTCTAGCATTTGCATTCAGAAAGTATCACTTGGTGAAGTGGACCTGATGATGAAGACCACAGATGGCCACCGGAACTCCTCAACGGTACCTATTTCAAGGGTGGCGATAACGATAAGATATGTCGATTAAGATAGTTGAGCGACTACAACGAAGAATATTTACTTGTTGAAATATGACTGTAACTTTCCAGTGGCGTTGCTTGCGGCGAGCTCGAAATTTTCTATAGTTTCTCATTTATTGAAAAGTGGAACTACATAACAGCATAAATAGGATCACTAAAAAGTATTAAATAAAATAAATGTTTAAAAAAACAAAAAACCGCCTTCAAAAATGCAAAAAATAACTTCTTATAAAAATGATAGGTACCTATAGGTAGGTCAGTCCAACTGAAGTCTGCGTCCCAAAATATTTTAATGATAGGTACAAATAACCACACACTTAACTGCCCATTAAAGACCGAAGTTAGAAAATGTAGAAAGAGATGAATATAGATTTTACATAAGAGACAGTTTCTCTCTGTTCATCTTCAATAGTCACTCAGCTGTGTTGCTGTTTGTAAATCGGCTTTTGGTTTAAAATAATGTGGGACGCCGACTTCAGTTGGACTGACCTACCTATAGGTGCCTATCATTTTTATAAGAAGTTATGTTATATATTTCTTACATTCATGTCTAAAACTTCAATATGTTTAATCAAATAGCCCTTTCCAGTAACTGTTTGCTTATAACAATTAACTAAGAACTTCTTTTACTACTTCTATTCTACTTCTGTTTGTTAACAATGATTTTCTTTTTAGTGCTGCCAAGTTGGGGTTAGTCGGGTTGGCTAATACTTTGGCTATTGAAGGAGAGAAATATAACATTAAAGTCAACACCATAGTCCCGACTGCTGCATCTCGACTGACACAGGACATCCTCCCTCCGAGCATGTTTGAGGCAATGAAACCTGAACTCATCGCTCCTGTGGTTGTAAGTATCTTGTATTTGTAACTATAGACAATACCAAATAAGGTACGACATGAAAAAATTTTTTATTTGTGTTGTTAATTTTTCAGGCGTACATGGCACATGAGTCATTTGCAGACACAGGTCTTGTCATTGACTCAACTTTGGGATTCGGTGTTAAGACTCACTTGGTCAGATCACAAGGGGCTCCACTTAGGTTAGTGTTTTTTTGAGTCTCTGCGGTTTCCGGCAACAGATGTTTCTTGAATGTATTGTTTTCAAATTTTCATAAGATTTAAATTTCCTTTCTGACATAATTCGCCCAACAACAGGCACCAATACTTTTCATAACGTTTTGAGGTTATCTGCTGTTATGATATATTTTTTAAAGCAAATAATTATTAATTACAAATTAATTAGTCTCTGCGGTTTCCGGCAACAGATGTTTCTTGAACATATTGTTTTCAAATTTTCATAAGATTTAAATTTCCTTTCTGACATAATTCGCCCAACAACAGGCACCAATACTTTTCATAACGTTTTGAGGTTATCTGCTGTTATGATATATTTTTTAAAGCAAGTTCACATTCTTATTTATTCCACTATATTTGTTTAGAAAGAAACCAACTGATCCTGTGACCATAGAGTCAGTAAAGCAGAGCTGGGAACAGGTTGTGGACATGAAGGATGCCAAGCACTTTGATAAGATGACTGAAGTCACCATAGACTTGGTTGATAAGTTACAGGTATCACTATACCTTAAAAAATTACACTTAATGTCACTTTTTTACCTATGTTTTGGATAGTTGAGTATGGCAAGAGTATGTTCGTGATTATTATTTATATGTATGTAGCCTTCATCTTTTGTTTAATTGCAATAGATGAATATTATGTTTTTTGACGCTCTATTTCCGATATTGGCGGTAAATAAAAAAACCGGAACCCTTGTAAGAACACTCGAGCGTCCGTCTGTCTGTCTGTCCGTCCGTCACAGAAAATTTGCTCCGAAATTACTGGATCCATTGAGTTGAAATTTGGTACTCATATATAAATTGATGACCCAAATACAGATGTGCAAAGTAAATAATATTATTTTTAAATAAGGGTCATTTTCTGGGGACAAAGTAGAAAATTTTAAAATATAGTTTTGCTAACCTTACTGTGTCATATATAGAATGAAAGGGCTCATTATGAGGATCTCGAATATATTTAAAAAAAAAACATAATATAATTGCTTGCAGATTACAGGATGACCTATAAAAATTCTAATAAAGTGGTAAAGTCAATATAATACATTCACTTACGGATAATAGTTCACTAAAACACCACTAGATAGTAATAGTTAACTTGCGTCTTACCGTGATCATTTCAAATGTGATATTTTGTTCTGTGGCATAAATGTACGGAACCCTCTCATCGCGAGTTCAATTCGCACTTGGCCGGTTTTTTTTATATATATAATAATGTGTACTACAGTTTGCATAAATCACTTGTATCTCTTCAGGACTTTGAGGATCGCAGCAAGATGGACGGCGACCGGGCTTCCTACTGGACCACATACAGCTACAACGCTAAGGATTTGTCGTTATATGCTCTGGGAGGTGAGATCATAAAACCATTGAACGTTAAGCAGATTAATAATAATAATTAATACGTACACCATTTTTTGTGGCTAATCGAGTAAAAAATGTTAATTAGACCCTGACCTTTATGTTTCCCCTTAAATTGCAAATTTTGAATGTGTTGTGAATACAATAGCGATATGCATGACCTTAATAACATACACGTATACATTGAATGTATACATTAGGTAAAGTGAAACAACTTCTTGCTTACATCGTGAGTAAGGACTGGTTTTTACCCGACAGTAGGGTGTTTCACATTACAATATGTATGGATAGAAAAAATAGACATATTTTTTGCATCTAGGTTAAAGGCGAATGGACAACATTTCGAGTTTGCACAAATTGACCACTTTGTGCTATAAGATTGTAATTTTTAACTGTTTTCCCAAAAACAACAAACAATAACTAAGTTTGCAGTAACTTATGTCAAACAATAATGATATCGACCATCATCACCATTTTTTCTGCCTGTTGCGGCTTTGTAGAATTTTAATCATGAAAATTGATTGAAAATGTGGTCAAAGTTTGAACCCCTAAATGCCAACTAATTTTACTATAACTTTGATTACTGGTCTTTTAGATAAATAGGAGCAAGAAGGCGAGCGAAATAAACATTTCTAAGTTTGAAAAATTTAACACCCAACCGGACACCGTGAGGCCAATAATACGCAATGAGTTCAACACTTGTAAAATACAATAAGTACAATACAAATACACTTTATAGAACACCATACAACAAAATAAAGAAATGAAAATAAAAACACTGAATCCTGACACGGTAGATAGGCGGCTGATAGTTGTGTCAAAGTCATAAATGAATGTAAAGACAAAATATTGCACAACTTTATGCCACTGACAATAAGGTTTGTTTATTCAGCTCCTGAAATTTTGCACCGATTTTACCAAATAGTGTCTTGGGCTACGAAAAGTATTAACGTGTTTCATACTGGTCGTACCATACAGTCGTTTGATCAAAATTTCATAAGAAAGTCGTAAGGTCGGGAAACGACCTACCTACATTTCTGTAATAGTGAGGAAAAATAGTTTTAAAGCGTTGTATTCGTTTAAAATCTTTAAAAGACGCGTTTATATACCGAATAGCACTGATGGTTTGCAAGCTTGATCTGCCGCTATCGTTAACTGGGTGAATAAATATTTATTTGTCAATATAAGTTAAGTATGTCTTATTTCTACAACACTGTTTAAACTATACTTGTTAGTACACGTGCAAATACGTTACGCAAATGAGAATAAGATTGTGCAAAAAAAACTGGGGACTCAGTGGATAAGCCACTATTTTTAAACGAAACCGGAATACAACCAGAAATACTGTGTTACCAATGAAAAAAAAAAGTTAAATAGATTTTTCAACAGGTTCATTAAAATAAAGATAAATTTATTTGCTTAACATGAGTTAGTGTTCAGTTAAAAAGGCCTCATACATAATTAATTATAATGTTTTGGCTTTCGGCTTACATATTGGATATTGAAATAGGAAATAGGTAAATATCCATGAGTCCATGACAATTACCACGCACAAGTTGTAAACACAATGATTTAATCTTAACAAACGCTTACGTCATTTATGAATTCACTAACTAACACTACTTAATAACATTTTGTTGTAAAATATTTATCAATTCCCTTTTTAACATAAACATACTGGTGTCTCTTTTTTCTTTCGGTATTTTATTGTAAATGGTAGGTGCCAAACCGATATTTCATCAATTATGTGTGGAATAAAAACACGATATTTCAAAGAAAACTCAGTTAGTTTTTCTTTAAACCTAAGCTTCAAGAAATTATATAACAAAAATACTTGGTTAACCCAACTCCATTATCTATCAGTTGGTGCGTCGGTCGCAAACCCGAGCGATCTGAAGTTCCTGTACGAAAGCCACGAGGACTTCGTGGCGCTGCCGACCTTCTTCATCCTCGCCGGGATGTGCTTGGAATCCCCGATCGTGGCCCAGAACATGCCTCCCGGCAAGCACGCTGACTTCACCAATGTAAGCTTATTATCTGAATAACCTTTTTATAAAGCATGGAGATGGCAAACGAATACCAATACCGTCTTTGACCTCTTATGTCATAGTTTTTAATTAAAAATTATAAAAAAAGGAAAAGACTATATGGGTTTTACCGCATACAATAGAAGCCCTGGGACGAGATTCTAGGTGGTATAAAAGGTAATGTGAACGTTTTGATAGCTGTTATTTACTTGACAGTTAATGGCGGCAGAGTTAAAAATAATGCCATAACAGGTCAAAGACGACATGGTTTTTACTGCCCAGAATAGAGGCCCTGATAGTATTATCAAACCGCGATTATAAAACGATTCGAAAGTACCGTTAGTACAACAGTACTTATTATTAATAAATATTATCATATGTCTATCTTTATACTTTAGGTGTGGACTTATAGATAATATGTATTATACTTTATCATCACTACATACATATTTCAAATCTAATCTTGGTTTCTTAGTTGTCACTTAATTTTAACATCTTGTAAAATATGAATCGTGGTATAGATTTAGCGGTCGGTGCTGAGTAATTATCTTCAAAGTAATATGAGAATTAGTATTTTATTAAAAAAAAATTTTGATGTTTGCTTGGAAAAAGCTTTAGAAATTCATCATACTGAAAATAAGCATTTTCATTTACCTGCACACTGTGCCATTGACAATGTAATTTCATGTATTAATTCAAAAACGACATAATAATGTATGTGGTCAATCCTATTTTAATCGCGGTTTGATTAAAAGTCAGTCTGAGACTAACCTAACCTAACCTAACCTAAGCCCTCTCCAGACTTACTTGTCTTGTATGGTAAACAACTTTCTAACCTCAAAATGAAACATTTTTGGCTAAAACAGCTCTTTTATCGTAAATAAAGTAAACTGAGTAAACATTTTGAACATCACTTGGCCAATGTATTGTCCGTGATTGCTTTATTCTATTTAAAATGGCGGTTTTATACAAAAAAGTTGTATTTTGAGGTTAGAAAGTTGTTTACTACTTAAGACAAGTAAATAGGAATATTAAGAGAATAGGAATGTACAAATGCGAACTTATTCCTTTAAGGGATCTCTTCCAGTAAACCTCTGGCTGATTAAGAAAAATAAGAAAAACAAAAAGCGGCAATATGTAGATACGAGTTTATACTCGAAAAATATATCGTACAAAAACAAAGTTTAATCTTAGTACAGTCATCCTATGACTGCTATTGCATCTACAATCCATCTACATCGGGCTGCTTAGCGCTAGATTAAAGAATAAGATGGTGGTAGCTAGTAAACCCTTTGTATAACTTAAATGATGAAACCGTTTTGTATCGGTATGTAGTTGTTTCATTTCGGAATTTTAGTTTACCACTTTACCGGACGGTCGGAATAATTTAACAACATTGTCTCATGCGTCGCGATTGTTGATATGATGATATGATAGCAAACAATCGTAAAAGATAAGATTGGTAAAGGTTTTCACAACTTTGCTGCTAATGGAACTTATATGAAATGTAAATGTTTATTCATTAAAGTTTTGAATAAGACTTGTAGTCAACGAATGCCAAATTACCTACCAACCATTTCTAATGTAGTTTTACGTCTCAGAATCATGATTAACTTAACATTTTAGTGCATAGTAGGCCTAGTATGGTTGCGTTTATCGCGTGACAAAATGTGGATAAAGCATCCGTCACTCTCGTACGCGTCAAAAAGTGACCGATGTTTTGTCCACATTTTGTCACGCGATAAACGCGAACATATTAGGCCCCCTGGGCTCTATTCAACTCACTCGATAAAACCTAATTGGTAAAGTTTAATTCAAACAGTCACTTCCACATTTATAATATTAGTAGGATAGGATATGATACGTGTACGTCATAGTCCCCGTTTGAGATTGAAATGTTTAACTTTAAATTATTTAAAGGTTTAAAGATTCAAAGTATCTCTTTAATGGCCTTTTGATTATACGAATGATGGTGGCAGATTCTGCACGGAGAGCAGTACATTGAGTTCGTCGGCGAGTTCCCGAAGAGCGAAGGCACGTTTACTACCAGGTGCTACGTGGCGGAGATCCTCGACAAGGGCTCCAGCGCCGTCGCTGTCGTCAACAGTGAGTTTTTCCATTTCGATTACGACACTAACCTAGCCAAGATGCAAAACGCTAACGTCAGCGAAGACTTTGCGTTCAGAAACGTTTAGGTAATGACCAAATAACGACAAACATTACGTCAGCTGGTGTTGTCTTTATAAATTTATCTTTCCTGTGATTGACTTCAGTTCATTGCACCGATATTGTAATGTCCATCAAAATTCTCCAATTCTAGTTTCACTTCAAGTTTACACTGCAAAAATAACGTAACATGTATGTATGTATGTACAGCAGTTGTGTAGAGGTATGTCTCGCATTCAGCATCCTAAGTTATTGGGCAAAGTTAACAATATTCTTTGGACAAGCAGAAAAATCCTATTATTATTAATGGAAAACTAACAAATACATTTTACATGCAAAAACAGCAACATCCGAAATGAATTTGATGCGGAAAGTCAAAATCTCTCCGGACTTTTGTTATATCTTATATCCCTTTATAGGATACATTATTTGATTATTTCAATTTATTTTGAATTCTAATGTATAGAACAGTAAATCACCCATTCAAACACGACATGCGGTCTGAAACGAGACAGCTATCCTATAAAGGGATATAGAGATTAATATTATATTATTTGTTCAACAATAGATGTAACTAATAATGAATAGAAGATGCTGCATGAAATGTAAAAGAAAATTATCGTCTGTACACTTTTCAGTTAAAGTGGATATTGCTTTGCTTCTATAATCACTTATTAATTTCAATAGTAAAAACAAGTAGGTAAATCAATATTCAGAAAATTGTGCATTACACACTACTACTCAAGCTATGTGGCTGAGAGTTAGTTTCATTGCTTTAGTTTGCATTACTTTAAGAGTAAATCGAGTGTAATAAACACATGGCTGACTTTTTTGACACTATCACAAAAATGGTTCAAGTTAGGGGGCGGAACATTGGAGTGTTGCCTAATTATGAACTGGAATAAACGGCACTAGAAAGTTTAAATATACTCACAGATGCACCATCTCCTTCCCGGTTAGACCCTTTGCACGATTCTTGTTCAGTGCGACACAAAAGAGTAGAAATTAAATGAGGGCGCCACTTTCTACGTAACCGTCACATTTTTGACGTAAAATGCTTAAACATGGCAACAATTACATATGGTTTTTTTAGTTCCATTTTATATCATTTCTACTTTTTTGTGTCGCACTTTATGCAAAAGGAAGGTAGGGTAAATATATTCAGTTTTACCAAATTCGTTTTACATGTTTCAATTTTTATTAATATAGACCAAATTTAAAATTAACAAACGCTTGAACCTTGTTTCTGGTCTTATTGTTGACATGCAGCTTAGTTCAATCGTATGGTGGCATACCAAATCTTTGGCCATTGGGTATGTCTGCAATGCACATTTCCATTGGTTCCTTTCCTTTTCAAAGGCGAGATCTATCAAGACAAGGAGCTGTTGTACCGCACGCAGCAGCATATATTCGTGTTGGGGCAGGGCGGGTTCGGCGGGCCACGGAGCAGCAAGGCAGCCACGGAAGTGTCGCCGGCGCCCGCGCGCGCGCCCGACGCCGTCGTCCAGCAGGCCACCGCGCCGGACCAGGCCGCCCTCTACAGGTGCCCACACTCGCAACTATACTACCTCTCTACAGGTGCCCACACTCGTTACTATACTACCTCTCTACAGGTGCCCACACTCGCAACTATACTACCACTCTATAGGTGCCCATACTCGCAACTATACTACCACTCTACAGGTGCCCACACTCGCAACTATACTACCACTCTACAGGTGCCCACACTCGCAACTATACTACCACTCTACAGGTGCCCACACTCGCAACTATACTACCACTCTATAGGTGCCCACACTCGCAACTATACTACCTCTCTACAGGTGCCCACACTCGCTACTATACTACCTCTCTACAGGTGCCCACACTCGCAACTATATTACCACTCTATAGGTGCCCATACTCGCAACTATACTACCACTCTACAGGTGCCCACACTCGCAACTATACTACCACTCTACAGGTGCCCACACTCGCAACTATACTACCACTCTACAGGTGCCCACACTCGCAACTATACTACCACTCTATAGGTGCCCACACTCGCAACTATACTACCACTCTACAGGTGCCCACACTCGCAACTATACTACTACTCTACAGGTGCCCCTACTCGCAACTATACTAACACTCTACAGGTGCCCACACTCGCAGCTATACTACTACTCTACAGGTGCCCACACTCGCAACTATACTACCACTCTACAGGTGCCCACACTCGCAACTCTACTACCACTCTACAGGTGCCCACTCGTAACTATACTACGACTCTACAGGTGCCCACACTCGCAACTATACTACCACTCTACAGGTGCCCACACTCGCAACTATACTACCACTCTACAGGTGCCCACTCGTAACTATACTACGACTCTACAGGTGCCCACGCTAGCAAATATACTACCACCAAGGCGGCCACGGACCACCACTTCCTACAATCCAGACAAACTTCCTTCCTCAATGTACCATTTTGTTATAAATTATTACTTCGTTTGGATATACATATAATTGGTTTATTGTTGTTTCCTGATTTCATCCCCTCAGAAATTGCGTAACATATGTATATTGTAGTGGGTCTGTATCTCTACGTTGTTACAAAATTTAACTCGAATTTCATGTTGCTAGCTGCAGTTCTTCAGTTTGTAATGTTTGTTTGTTTATGTACGTTTTTATTTAAATTCCCTTTTTAGGTATCTGGGAAGACTTAACTTTTATTATTAAACTTATTACTATTGATGTATTTTTGTAAATTTAACAGTCACCCCTATTTACAGACTGTCAGGTGACCTGAACCCTCTGCACATCGACCCTAGCGTGGCGACCTCCGCGGGGCACGACAAACCCATCCTGCACGGAATGGCGACTCTTGGCATCTCGGCGAGACACGTTCTAGCTAAGTAAGTATTTTTACGGAGGAATTCTACACTGAAATATGAGATAGTAAAATACAGTTAGAATGTGGTTCGTGACCTTTGGACCTTAACGGTATTGAAGTGCAGTTGAAATGTTGCAAACCTTTTCATACCGCGACTGTAGAGTATTAGCGGTTTTTTTTACAAAATAAAAATTACACGGGAGTTACCACACCAATCGATCAGTCTTCGATCCGTGGCATGAATCGACGTTGATCAATTGACTGACAAAGTTAAATTCAGCTGATAGATCGACCATCGATCGATTGGGTGTGTTACTCGATACCCACTTGGCGAAACTTGGCACTTGTCCCACCGCCGACGATGAGCGGGAAGCGAGTAGAGCCAGCGATAAACGATAAGCGATATAGTGTCCCTTTTATATCTCTTGTTTCGACAAACAAGTGGAGATGGTTCTCGCCGGCAGTGTGAACAGCCAGCGATCAACTATTAATTTATGTCTCTTTTATTTACAGGGGATCTATATGTTGTTCGTTTCTTTAGCGAGAAAATAGTAGATAGCTATCGCTTCCTCGCCGGCAGTGGGGTAATTGAGTTCGGTTTTCGTAGGTACGCCGGCAACAACCCGTCCAACGTGAAGGCCCTGAAGGCGCGCTTCGTGAAGCCGGTGGTGCCCGGGCACACGCTCGCCACCGACATGTGGCTCGAGGGCACGCGCGTCCACTTCCAGACCCGCGTCAAGGAGACCGGCAACGTCGTCATTGCAGGTAACCGAGCGGGACCACTCCTCGTCTGGGGCTATTGAACTCAGTACCTGTACATTTTAGTACTTTGTCACAGCTATTGATATACCACAGTTACTTTAAAACGTTACTGCGACATGGTAAAAAAAATTAGGTTATTTAGGAACTTAGAGTGAAGCCAAATTTTTTGAGTTGAGATATTTATTTTCGGTCGTGTAATTTCTATTACATACTAACTTATTGTAGTAGAAATTATGCGACTCACTACTCCAAAAATTCGGCTCATTTGGCTTCACCCTCCTCGTCATAATAATAAGTAAATAAATAAATAAATAAATATCAGGGGACAATGTCACACCGATTGACCAAGTCCCAAATTAAGCTCTAGGCTTGTACTATGGTTACTAGACAACGATATAAATACTTAAATAGAGAAATATATACTTAAATACATAGAAAACATCCATGACTCAGGAACAAATAATCGCGCTCATCACACAAACATCTGCACTTACCGGGATTTGAACCCAGGACCGCTAGCTTCGTAGGCAGGGTCACTACCAACTAGGCCAGCGATAATAATATACAGGGTTATTGGTAAGTCGACCTATTCCCGTTAGGAGGTGATAGGGGTGACTATTTGCGATAATTTTGACCCCCATATGCATTATGCAAAAGTGAACCATTTTTGAGTTATCGCGTTTATTCGTTTTTTTTTAAATTAGTCGAAAATTCAACTTGAAAAAATTATTACAAAAAAAGTATCAATTTAAATCTTTTTTTTTCTTCTGATTTACAAAACCGATTAAACATTGGTTATTTTTCAATATTAAAACAATAATTATCGGTCCAAATTTAAAAAAGCGAGACGGAAAACGAAATTTTTTCAATATTTTTTGCGATCGCTTTCCACTAAAATGCCTTAAAAATAAAAAAAAACGTTATGAAACTTGGCTTGCAGATTATTTTAAAAACTTAACTGTTTTCTTAGCTCTCCAAAAACGCATAACAAGTAGAAAATTATTTTAAAAAAACCTGAAAAAATAATCATCACAAAGGAAGCGGGCGGAAACAAAAGTCACAAATGCAACTTCAAAAATTAAAATTAAAATACATACCAAATTTAAATCATACATTTTTTATTTACTTTTGTACAAGATGAATTTGTTGTTCATATGCAAAATTAAAAAAAAAAATTGTACACGTTTGAGAATGCGAGGCCGAAAACTAAAAAATACATGTTTTTTTATCAAACTCCAACATAAATTACACGAAACCAGAAAAATTTACCAATACATTTGGCGTGCAGATAACACATAAAACACTGACGTTTTTCCAGCTTTCTAACGAGCTATTAAAACTAAAATGAGTTTTGTTAAAGATTGCTGGAAAAAATTGATCACAAAGGAAGCAACAAGGAAGTCACGTCCGAACAAAACTTAAAATTAACTAAATCAATGAAAACTAACTGTTATACTCGTAAACACAAATAACAACATTAACTTATGTAAAAAGTTACAAAATTAAAACTAATAAACAACTAAAATTGAAATAATCAGGATTTTTATAGTTCATTTTCAAAATGGCTACCTCCATTTCTTATTCTCACATAAGTTAATGTTGTTATTTGTGTTTACGAGTATAACAGTTAGTTTTCATTGATTTAGTTAATTTTAAGTTTTGTTCGGACGTGACTTCCTTGTTGCTTCCTTTGTGATCAATTTTTTCCAGCAATCTTTAACAAAACTCATTTTAGTTTTAATAGCTCGTTAGAAAGCTGGAAAAACGTCAGTGTTTTATGTGTTATCTGCACGCCAAATGTATTGGTAAATTTTTCTGTTTTCGTGTAATTTATGTTGGAGTTTGATAAAAAAACATGTATTTTTTAGTTTTCGGCCTCGCATTCTCAAACGTGTACAATTTTTTTTTTTAATTTTGCATATGAACAACAAATTCATCTTGTACAAAAGCAAATAAAAAATGTATGATTTAAATTTGGTATGTATTTTAATTTTAATTTTTGAAGTTGCATTTGTGACTTTTGTTTCCGCCCGCTTCCTTTGTGATGATTATTTTTTCAGGTTTTTTTTAAATAATTTTCTACTTGTTATGCGTTTTTGGAGAGCTAAGAAAACAGTTAAGTTTTTAAAATAATCTGCAAGCCAAGTTTCATAACGTTTTTTTTTGTTTTTAAGGCATTTTAGTGGAAAGCGATCGCAAAAAATATTGAAAAATTTTTGTTTTCCGTCTCGCTTTTTTAAATTTGGACCGATAATTATTGTTTTAATATTGAAAAATAACCAGTGTTTAATCGGTTTTGTAAATAAGAAGAAAAAAAAAGATTTAAATTGATACTTCTTTTGTAATAATTTTTTCAAGTTGAATTTTCGACTAATTTAAAAAAAAACGAATAAACGCGATAACTCAAAAATGGTTCACTTTTGCATAATGCATATGGGGGTCAAAATTATCGCAAATAGTCACCCCTATCACCTCCTAACGGGAATAGGTCGACTTACCAATAACCCTGTATAATATAATATACGAGACTTATGTTTTGCGTCGTAACTTTTTGTTAACCACAAAAGTTAGCGGTCCCAGGTTCGCTGAAATTTGGTATTGAGATAGCTTGTGTCCCGAGGAAAGACAAAAAGTAGTTTTTATTCCATTTACTAGTTCTACAGGAAATAAAAACTTGTTTTTGTTCCACATGGACATAATTTAGACCTTACTGATCAAGTCGAGATAATTTCGCCATTTCTTCCAGGAGCTTACGTAGATTTGAAGAAAGTGGAATCAGCCGCCGCCCCCGCCCCCGCGGCCGCCCCGCAAGCCTCCGGCGGCTCCCTCAAGAGCGACGCGCTCTTCGCCAAGATCGTGGAGGAAGTCAACAAGAACCCGGCCAAGGCCAAGTCCATCAACGGAGTGTTCCTCTACAACATCTTGGACAATGGAAAAACTGTGAAACAGTGGAGTAAGTTGACAGTTATAGTTTAGCAAAAAATAATTGACATTGCTCACCAAGCGCCAGTTAGTTCGGAAAATATTGGATCATGTTGTCAACTTTACCCTCCGCAGCGCCCTCGTGTCTTCCAAGCTCTTTCCATGATATTTATTGGCACAAGTTTCCCAACGAGAGGAACAAAATTTTATCGTGGTAATATTATAAAAATAACGGTGTTTTTTTTAATTTATTTTTCTGCCACGTGCATCAATACGAGGGATATATCAATACAAAAAATGCTAAAAGATAAAAAAAAAACCCAGTGTATTTTACCCATTCAATTCATATTCGGAATCTCATGTAAGACAACATTTCTACTACATTTTTTCTGAGGTGACCTCTGACTGTTTCATGACTGTTTACATATTTCAAGTCAAGTTTGTAAAATATTATAATGGATTATCAATGTTCTCTCATTTGTTAAATCATACTACAAACAAGATATCACTATGTCGTGTACTTAACTTGCAGTTTTAATTTGCCAGTATTATTATAAATATTCTTTTATATTACAGCTCTAGATCTCAAAACTCCAGCAGTGCATGAAGGAGCCCCGAAAGGCAAGCCTGAAGTTACTATGACGGTGTCAGATGATGACCTGGTTGCTATCGCCGCTGGAACTCTTAACCCACAAACTGCTTTCATGAAGGGAAAACTCAAAATTGCTGGCAACATTATGCTCGCCCAAAAACTTGGTCCACTGTTAAAGTCTGATGCCAAATTGTAAGACTGATGAGGATTGTTATACCTTTTGTGCGCACAGCCGGCAAATCGTCATCGGAAATTCGTGGCACTGACGCCAAACGTCGGCAATTGCCGTCAAACTTCATACACCACAACAGAACATCTGAGACGTATTACTTTGCTGCTTGGCATTCAAAAGGTTTAAAGGTGTTGATGGAAATGTATTGTGATGAGCTGCAATATTTAGTATTTACAATTGATATGCATTAAATATGGTGTGGTGTAAGGATATTGAAGTTCATAACATAATGAATATTAATTGATTAAATAATATTTTACCCTAAAGTGCCTTTTGGAAAATCATTATATTATTAAAGTAGATGAAATATTATATGATAATGTGAAGCATTCCATTTATTGTAATCCTTGGGGAATGTATTCTTCAGTGTTGGAGCGTATTAAAGCTATTTAGTATTAGTTTAAAAGTTATGCTTCTTATTTAACTATCTACATCATATGACACTTATGTTTTACATGACTAAAATACCAATTAAAAACACCCAACACATAATTGGGCAGTCAGAAATTTTGAATATTTTATATTTGTTATTAGGTGAGGGATTATATGAGTTTTAATGTAATAAAAATGTTTATGTTATACTGCAGGCTTTATTTTCCCGACAAGATATAAATTGGCCTCCCTCACTTCATCTTCCCAAACTTCCTTCATGTGCGGCTGAGAGGTTAAGTCAACAAACTTGCTGGCTTGCACTTCCGGTAATCCTTTAGTTTTGATTGCTGTTCCTAGAACACAGCAGTATTTTCCTGGAAACAAACTTGCCAATATCCATCATTTGTATAATATCACTCATCTTTTTAATATGTAAAGCATATTAATATTCACAGTTTAAAAGAAGCGATAAAAGCTTAGGCAATCCAAATATAAAATTAAAAATGTATGAAGCGCAGGGGCTCATAAGCAACATGCCAGAGACATTCTTCTGAAGCAGAGGTGAATAAATTAAAGCAAATTCCTTCTAAAAGTTAATTTCCAGTCAGTTAATTTGTTTACATATTATCTAGCCCATCTGTAGGTTTTAATGAAAAACTAAAATTAAGGTCAAACAGGGCCTTACCTCAGTGGGGCAATTACATTAAGTGGCTTTAACTCCCATTCTAAAGTTCGTATCGAAGAGTGAAGTAGGAAAAACTTAACTTAAACTAAAAACTTGTCAATAGATGAAACTTTTCGATACTAACTTAAAAACGGTAGATAAAGCCACTACACGTAATTGCCCACTGATGTAATAGCCCCGGTTGACCTTACTGAAAAATATATACAATACACTAATTACTAAATGTTTATTGTTATTAGTATTTTAACTATAGATTGGTGACTTAATTCAACTATCTAAAAGGAGGGACACCATTATTATTCATAGTTTTTAGAATTTATTTTACAGTCGAGACGTCAACTGCTGGCACGACTTACCTTTTTGTAATGATTCTTTATCAATAACCCCATCTGCTTTTTCGCATTTAGTTATCTTCGCTCTTCCAAATGTGTCGGAAATTATTAAAATATCATTACCAACACTTTGTTCGATTGTTCCTTGTAACCAAACATCAAATGGTGCCGGTTTGTTCATTAAATCTTTTATAAGGTACTTTCTCGGATTTAACGCCATTTACACGTTTTCGCTTTATCTTAAGTTAGGTAGTTAACACTCACTAGAAACTAAATTACATCAGGCCAGTTGTTGGGCATTTATAAACAAACGATAAAAAGGCCGCTTTTGTCAAATAAATCGATAGAAAACAAAATCACTACGGACAAAAACAAAAAGGTAGGCAACAAAACAAAACATGACAACAAGACATACCTTAATAAGACATACCTTAATAATCTGTGCCTTAATAATCTGTGACCATCTGTGACTGTCACACATGTAATGTAATTTTTTGACATTCCAATGTTACCATGACGTAGTTTTAATTTCCCTTAAAGTAACATAAAAACATTTAATAAATATTTTTTAGTTAAACTAACACAATGTTCCAAGCTTAATGTTCTGTCAAAACATCAAATGAATCGTGGCAGTATAGTCTGTCAAAAAAGTCTTGAAACACTGTAGTGCCGTCCCTTTTTTCTTAGAATGATTAGAAAGAAATGACACTACAGTGCTGCCACTTTTTAAATTCAAGACTTTTTCGACAGACTATATCTATTTAATTATTATCGCAACATTCTTAATATGGCAACAATTTCACCTGACAGACAAGCTGCCACAAAATCGAAGTTCGTATTTACGTTAGTTCCATCCCTGTCACTCGTCATTCGAGACTAAGCCGAGTGACAGGGACCTGAACCTGACCATAAAATATGGTATCTAATCCGCGAAATAGACTAGCAATAAAAATTGCAGAAGTTGATCGCTGTATTCAGTTCTAGAGCAAGAAGCACAAGTTTAAGTTAGAGTAAGATAGCAGTCACTTCTGCAATTTTTATTGCTAATCTAAACCACGCTTAAGAGCTGATCTGATGATGGAGTCGGAAGATGGCGATAGGATCTCCGCTATACTTAACGTGGATCTACCGTGCTGGGACTTAAGTATCAGTTTGGTCTTGATAATGACTTTGCAAATAACAAAAAGCAAGCTTTAAAATTCATTTTAAATAAAAATCATGAAAAAAATAAAGGGGTTTTTTATAAGTAATTTCTTACCTATACCCCACTTGACATAATTCGTCGGCTTTACTTTTTTAAATATTAAATTTAAAAAGCTTTAGTGACACTCATTGTCATAAGAATCATCAAAATCGGTCCAACTGTTAAGTTTCTAGACCGCCACAAAGGACAAACATACATAAAAACATAATTTAGGCTGATAAACACATTACTCTCATTGGTGTCGTGCAGTCGGGTAAAAAGCACAGTTTGCAAAAAAGCTTGTCCGAAAAATGAAATTATTGACAGAAACTTATTGCGGTTACAAAATAAAAATTGTTATCCAGGAAGATATTTCATAAAATGGATAGATGCTACTAAACATGAGTTATATTATAAACATCGGTATACTTCTATATTTGTATATTTAAAATAAAGTAACATTTTATATTTCTGACCCACTGCTTGGCGAAAGCCTCCCTCAGTCCAGCATCCGTGCTCAGTCTTTACAGAACTGCGTTTCTATTGCCTGACGAACTTGCAATCGCCCTCGCCTTCGGACTGTCAAAATGAAAATGATCGCGAGTGCTTTAGCCAAAAACGCCCCCTGGGGGCATAACATGGCTATGCAGTTCATTTTACGGCGACGGAAAAGGACGGAGCTATAGCGGCTGTATAGTTGTTGTTGCTGTCCTTTTCCCTCAGCGTAAACTGAACTGCATAGCCATGTCATGTTAACCCCCCAGTTCGCCCTACCGTCTTCTTGGTCTGGCTCTTGTTTTCTTGGTGTAACTTAATATTCTCTTTTCTTAGCGACGTGACAGTGAATAAAATGTAAATGTTAATAATGGAAGGTAGGGAAAACAAAATACGAGTATGGTCACAATTAGAAAACGTACTCGTAGACTAGCTTTACATGGCGTAAACGTGCCGGTAGTTTGAAGTTTATAATTTTATTTCTGTGACATCATGATCATTGTCATCATTCATCCGAGACGATGAGACGACGAGACTGATGAAAGCAAGCGGCGTGGCGCGGCGCGGCTGCGGCAAACCTTGGGGGAGGCCTATATGTCCAGCAGTGGACGTGTTTCGGCTGAAATGATGAAGATGATGCTGATGATGATATACGTAAATTGGTTTGTCGGAAACGGCTTCTTTTGATGAAAATAACAGGATTCTCTTCTTTTGATGAAATAGCTTAGGTGTTTTCGGATTTAGAAATAGATTTGACAAGATGTAATTTTCGGGAAAACTTGTATTTAACCCGAGCCAGATTCGAGCTCACACTACGGTAGGTCTGAATAGCAAAAATATTATGGATGTGACGAAAATAGCTTGGATGAAGTGGACTTTTGATGCTTCCAAATTTCTGCGGTATTTTTACATAGTAGGTAGTAGCAAGTAAATTATAACAAGATTGAAACAAATCAAAGCATTCTTCATATCATATGATGCAAACACCGCAAACGTTTTTCTGTTCTATTGTCTTTAAATGTACGTGATGACAAATTGAATTGATCACTGGTTTATCTAAACGAATAGCTAATTGGTAGCCAACGACCTTATTTTCGATCGTCTTAATAGTAAAAAGAGTTGTACTGATTGAGGTATAATTTATACTTTTGTGATCCTTACTACTCCCGCGGGAAAAATCGGCATCTTAACTAACTTTGTGCAGGTATATGTTCCGGGCAACTAGTTGTGTTGTTTACTGGGGCTTTGAACCCACTAAGTAATTAAGTAAGTAATGTTTTGTTTTACCAAATGTTTCATTTAAATACATGTCACGCCCTGTGTAGGTAATCAGTCTCACCTCGGCCTCGAACCCGACCCGCTTATCACGTCGGAGTCTCACCAAGTTTGGGAGAACTCTCCCGGATGCATTGAGATCATCCAAAGTTCAAACTAGGACAAATCCGGGGGAAATATAAGTAATAAATTATTTGCACTGATGCACACCGCCACTTTCTACAAAATTGCTCGAATGCGTAAGTGTCGATCATGGAACTCCTAAGTTTCCTTTATTTGAAGGAATTTGAGGTCCAAAAATAGTACAGGAAGAAAAGTAACGATAAAACAATGTTCCTAATCGTTACTTCTCCGCTGGTCTCCTTCTTAGCATCAATTGAAGTCAATGTAATTTTCATTTCGTTGTGTTGAATTACTACCTACCTTCACTGAAATAGTACTTCCAACATTTTAATTTCAATGCCGATATCACTTAACTCTTTAAAGGTTTATGAGAAAGAAACAGGGATTGTGACACTCAGATTTCGTAACATATATGTATATTACTATATGACTAAATACGGTTTGGGATCTACTATACTATGCAGGTTACCCTTGGTCAATCGCGAGTCATACATAATACAAGCTCGTCGCATCGTGCTATGTCATGCATGTTATAGGCCCACTGTGCGTAGGGTCTAAAATTTAAATGACTGAATGAGTTGATGACTGCAAATGTTTCATAGTCATGCAAAAAAATTACAAAGTTTTATGTAGCTATGCTAAACCGATCCCACTTCTGATTTCTTGGGCATTTATATTTTAGTTATGAAATCGTAGACTAAAAAAGCGTGAAATCCGAGCAAAACATCAAAGCCTCTATTCCAAAGCCGCGCAGCCGCCAATTAGCAATGTGCGCATCCACCAATTAAGGCCGCGCGCTATCTTTGTATCAAGTGTACAGGCAAAAGCATGAAATTACTCCCGCCGCAAGCCCGTAACAACTCAATCAACGCAATTTTAAAATAAACTTTTTTTAAACACTACAAACATTGACCGAGGCGAACAAAAAATACAGCTCGACGACCGAAGGTCTTAATAATAATGACTTTCTCGAGAACTCGTTGTGGCTTCCTTGTCGAGCCAAAATGGGCCTTAAGGGCACCGGCCCTTACCAGGTTGAGAGCGCGGGCTTCTGTAGCTACACGCTCAAGATTCAGAGCGGCAAGGCGTCGATAAATAATCGGAAACGGTGTAATTACGTACCTTCACCGTGACAATTACATAATAGGCATTCATGGAGTTTAGGGGTTAAGTCTAGAAGTTTGAAATTAACGGTTTTTAGTTGACGAAAATTGTCAGAAGCCTTACGTCTACGTTCGTTGATTAAGCCCGTAAATTTAAAAAAAGATAGGTACCTAAATAACATGTCAGTACTCCAACAGATTACCGGCATTAATCATTTATTTATCAGAATACCCGTAGAGCCGAAGACAGTTCGAACATTGATGGACCGGTTGGTCGAATAAAATAAAATAAAAACGTATCTATTCTGTTGAGTGAAACGCGCGCGAGAGAAGGGAGTAGGGAACGGGGGCGGGAAGAATGAAGCTGTCATCTGGTGGTAGGTATGTACTATGGCGGGAGAGCGAGGCGACTCAGGCGACGCGGCGCAGTCGTGTAGCGACTCAATCGAAGGCGCGCGCGCGGGCCGGACCAACGCGTTTCCGCGCGGTATTGAACGACGACCGTCCGAACATCGCCAACAAAAACAATAACATTAAATGAAACTGTGCACAAAACTTCTCCAACAGTGTTCAAAACAACCTAACTCTACTATTCAGTGATAAATGCAGTGAACATCGTTAAAGTTAAGAAAACACCGGAGTTCTAAACTTTCCAACGAATGCGAGCCATGTGACTACGGCGGGAGCGAGTATTACAGCTGTACGTACTATTTTACTTTATTGTAATGTATTTAAAAATAGATGGATGAATGATTGCATTCCACTTGCAGTGATTCGTTTCAGTAGTAGTGTTTATACTGTTTGTTGTGGAATTTTCTTTCTCTGTTCAATTAAAGTCTGTAGTTATGAAGACGAAATAAGTCCGCCAAAAGCTGTTTTAATGAATATTAAACAACAATTTTAATAAGAGAAAATACTTGGTTATGAAAAGTGAATAATTAGGATTAGTTATCGCAGTAGAAAGGCAAGAAGACTTGAAAAGCACAAAGGCAAGACGTCATTGTAAATCAGAACGATAAAACGTTGATTCCTAATGCACAACAACAGCATTGCACTGCAATCGTAAATCTATGAAACAATGAAAGCCGAGGTGCAAATAACAGGTATTGCGAATGTTAATACGCTGCATCATAAATCAGATTTGCATAGTCGTGTTCACGTGATAAGGCATACAAATCGTCCTGTAATGGGACATGTACTGATTCTTATGCGATGTCCTCGCTATTTTGTGTCCTTAGCTGTATCTGAGACGTGGACTGAACTAATGAGATGGTGAATCCGTTTGACGTAAATATATTATCTCGCCGACATTGTTGATGAGGACTTTTATGGAGAGCACGACACGAGATCTTTACAGAAGCTGAAAGCTTGGAGATGAATACTTCGCGACCTTGCTTACGTACACATCTAGTCAGGCTAGGACACAAGCACTAGACTAGGACACAATTTTACCAATGTAAGCATTCTGTCTCCTCCTGGAGAATTTTCCAACAATAAACATTCGATTGTTCTAACTGAGCATACACTCCCATCGGCTTGATCAAATACAATCCAATTCGGTTTCAGCAATAGCTAATCAAACGATACAATTGATTAAGTCATTAAGCATTTAATGAGTTCGTTGCATGAAAATTCTAAATTAAGATTGTAGTAGGGCTTTAATAATGCTCTTTATAGAGTCGCTCAGAATCGTTAAATAGCTGATTGGCCGTTCTTTAGGTGGAGTATTTTCATGTTTGGAAATCGCACAGGTTGGGCAGACATTAATTATATCTACACGATTGTTTGTCGCGTTGGGAAGCTTGACGTACAACCCATAAAATAGAGCTCATTGGCATTCGGCGCCAAGTGATTTATGGCCCCATGGCTTCACGTTGCCCATGCTAATGGCAGCGCCGAACCTGCGATAATCTTGCTGTCAAACTGAATGGATGGAGAAATTAAAGGAAATTAGCGTCGTGTTTCAAGTGACATATCTAGTAAAGGTTACTAAATGAATATGCCATTACCAAATGGGCAACAGGTGTAGAATGGGTACTTACCAGATAGAACAAGAATTTCGCCCATCTTAAATGTCAATTATCAAGATTACTGTTGAAAAAACCCAAGCAAATCACGGACAAAAGACAAAAACATCCAATATAGCTGATATAGGTACCTGTTAGTAATAAAACATTTCATCACAACAAAAATGACGAAGGGGAATTTGAAAGACAATAATAGCGAAGAAACCGTAGTAAGTACCTATGTTCATGGTAAATTTTGACAAACAATGTTGGCACCCAGAATTGCAAACGTGCCTATTTCGGTTTTTAGTTTTCGAGATACGGTTTTATCTTACGAGTAGAATAGTTTGTTTTCCTCTCCATTTGTAGAAATAAGTAATCCAATAAGTCGAGCTTCACATGTCACGTCGCTTTGTTTACCCACGGAATTAAGAGCGTCTAGTCTTCAAGCATATTAGGTTACATATCGTAAATCTACTGCACTGCCTACTACATCTTGTTCCTACTTTTCCACACGAGATAATTATTTGTTTTCATCTTAATATGATATGATAACGTCACCCTAATTAACATGACAAGAGACGAACTAGATTAAAGCGGTTTCCGCTAATTCCGTAATGTTTAAGAAGTTTCAGCCTTTGGTGATCTGATGAATTGATTACTTTTCGTCTAAGACTTCATATTTCCATAAATACTGTTATTAAAGAGTTTATTTACGAGGTGTCACACTTCGAATCTGTAAAATGGTCGCTGCGTTTAACGATCGATTTATGGAGAGTGCTACCAAAACGGATTGCGATATTGGCGTTTGTTTTGGCTTCAGTCACGTGTGGGACCGACCTCTTTCCGTTTATAGCATTTTGGGCTTATGTTTCGTCAAGATTATTATAAATATCGCCTTTTGCCAGAATGATTGGTGCTTTCACATCCACGATAGACAAATGAAAGCGACAACTAAACAAACTTTAAATACCTACCCGAATACTAACTGGATTACTCTTTCCTATTTGTAGGATCACATATCGCATCTCCAAGTTGTCAAATCATAATAAATGGTCGATTCAATGTGTATTCCTGCAGCTGCCAGCCACATGTCACGAATTTGTCTTTCAGACCAACCTTTTCGGTGATTTATGGTAGCATACATCGTATTGAGACGTCACTAAACCCTGGGATCGGGATTTTTTCATGTTCAGAAATTGAGGTTCATTTTTTACCGTCCTATTTACTACAGACAAGTTTAGCAAATTTTCATGTAAAAGCATCGACTTAGTTTTAATACTTCAAAATTTTGCAGTGGACTGGTTACTCATTGTAAGAAAGGCCTAATAGTGGCTAATGTGTTTCGTCTGAACGCACAATTGGACAATTACAAGAGCCTTAAGGTCGGCTACCTGAGCCCTATTTACGTTAGCATCCCTTTTTTGTCTGCCACGTTTCTAAATTCGGCTACCGGCTTTTGCAATGGAGATTACTTTTTTGTGTTTTTTTTACGCCCTCTCTTCGAGGATGTTTTAATCCTGGAAATTTGAAGTGGGATGTTACTTTTCTTTTGTATGGTGATAAAATAAAACTCTTCCTTGCAATTAGTTTAGTTTGTCTTTCAATATTTTATTCCTCTGTTAGAAATGCACGCCACCATGTCTTTTGTTGATGTAAGTACCTAAGTTTAGTTCTTAAACGGTACTACTGACTGATAAGAAGTACCGTCGATATACCATTGTAAATATATTAAAATTTGTCCCGTTACCGAATTCCGTTATTCTCTTTCTATTATTTAACTGACTCAAGAAGGCTGAGGCGACTGGCGTCAGATTTATCGCAATCATAACTGAGTGTTATGGCACTTTACAGTAACTGTATCTAGTGGGAATGAAGCGCAAACGTGTTGGGTTTCATCTGCATTGCAACGGTTCCCTGAAACAGAGATAGGCATTCAGGTGTCGGTCCTCTCGTGATGCAGATACTTAGAATTGCATCACTGCTTAACTATTTAAGAAGTGACATTTAAAGATCATTTTAGTTAGGTCTTTACTGCGTTTATAAGAAACTGTTGCTAGGCCGCTAGCACGGTTTATCAGCGAGAATTTTAAACAGAAACTTGTTTAAGCTATTTAATTTGCTTTGCTTTGCTATCGTATCGAAGCTATAAATAGTCGCATATGTACCTATGATCAGGGTACTCGTTCCATTGAAGAACGTTTCTACTACTTGTTAGACACTTGATAAAGACTGAATAAGTTTGTCTGCTCACAAACATGGTAGGTTCTAGACGTTCTAGTAGTTTTAGCATTTCACTGCACATTAAGAAGTTTGTACTTACAAGATCTTAGTTTTAATTAGGAAGTTTGCTCACGGATAGCAAGAGCAAGCAAGGTAACAGAGCTATAATTATGCTAACGTTTTCTGAGCAAAATTTTGCCTAATATAAGAATGAATAAAAGTCAACTTCCATGAATGAAAAGTGGTTTTTATGAGATCATAAGGTCACTTAAAAACCACTTTAGATTGTATAAAAGAGACAATCAAAGCGCGATAACCCCATTACAGTCGCGTACAACAGTCCCCAAAACATCCACATTCACACTTCCATTGCTAATTTTGTGATACGCATCCACTTCTACTGGTATAACCTGAGCCCCGCTATTCTTATATCTTTAGCTGATTAGCCATTACCCTTGTAGGTCAGCATTTCTGGTTACGGCATATAACGCAATGCAGGGTCTTATCACAAAAGCGGCGATAGCGTTATCTAAATCACTTGTTTTCATGTAATTGCCATTCGCTGGTTTCGTAAGGAGAGACGTTGCGATACGAATTATGTTTTTTTTTGGTAGTTTTATTTTGTCATCATTATAACAATGGAGCTCTGTTGAATATTATTGTTGAATGTTAAATTCGAGGCTAGGAAGTTCTGATTAGGTACCTAGTTTGTTTAAAGACGTTTCCACCATAATTCTGCTGTAGCCTAATCATCATCATAATAATAGGTATTGTGATATATGCCAAGTAATTCGCTTCAGTTATATTCCTAATATCGTTTAATCAAAATTGTGTTCTCTGTGATTTTTTCTATATTTATACAGCTACAATGCTGACGGTATCATAGTGGTAAATGGCCCGTAATAAAGTCTTATAAATAAATAATTTTGCTACAAAATATAAATATGGGGAACCCAATAAGTATGAAGACTTGTTCTTTGTAGACGTCTTAAGTATCCTAGAGCCATATTTGGCGTAGGAACTTGAGAACCTTATATACTTACGAACATCATTACATACGAACTTTAGGCATTTATAATATTAGTGTTAGGTACATTACTAAAGATTGTCTTGATTTGAAAGTAAATCATTTGACGTAACATTGCCTTCTCAAGCCATAGACTCAAGAATCAAGATCATGCCTATTTTGAGCAGAAATCAGAGCGTTTGGCTCTCAATTGTTAACTTTGAAGAATTCTAGTTTAGCAAACATTGGTTCCGAAGCCAGTAGCTGTTTGCCCTATCACTTGACGCTAAACGACATGCAATAATGAGGTGCGCGGGAGTGCCCGTGTTTAAACACTGGTTAGCAGGCGCAAGAGTCGATCTACAGAGAAAGATCCCCGGGTTAAACGAAAATGAAACTTATTCTTCAGGTTTTTAGGAAGTGGATAGTTCTTTCGTTGCGTCATCAACCAACTGCGGCAGCCTGTGACTTCCATATATGTATAATGGATATTATTGGGTGTTTTATTTCTTGTCTGGTACCTACACATGAGCTTTGGAATCAGTTTTATGTACCTACTTGGTCTGATTTGTATCGGTTTTGCGCGGGTCTCAAACCTTATTTGAACCGTTATTCTAAACATTTGGTACCCTCCCTTTTTGTTTCCGTCTCTCCCATAACTTATCATAGAGATTAAAGAAACCTATCACTTTAAATTATCGCTAAGGAAATTAAGGTATTTTTCCAAGTACAGTAACATTAAAAATATGATATTCCGTTGCACTATAAGCCCGCACTTGACCACTTTCTGTTGACTTGTCTTGCTTTTCACACCTAGCTGCTAAATGCTCGTCTGTTTGGATTACGAAGGTAAAAATGTCGCAGCGATGCTTTTCTCGGATCTCGATTATTAGATAGTTAAGGTGTCATGTCGTGAAAGAAAAATTGTGTCGGGACGTCACGTAGTCGTAGATCGCCTCGGCACGACGTGTTCTTTGAAGCTATAAGTATCATGTTTAATTCTATCTATGCCTATGTCTATACCTTCTTCAAATATTACACACTCACATTTAAAAGGTTTGGGCTAGCACAGCGAATGATGCAACGAGGTAGTTATCTTTATTTTTGCAAGTGTAAATGGAAATCTCGTGAAGCATTTCGTGTTCATTAAAATATCACTTCAGACGCTTCGCCTCGTCTAATAATTAAACTAAACAGTGGCACGAATATTTACCTGCTGTCGCTAGCCTTTATTGTTATACTAATAGAGGCTACATTGTCGCCGACACATTGTTATTGTAATTTAACACTTAGTCGCGGGAGTGGACATCTCTAATTGTCATTTTGTTTTATTTTGCATCCACGGGCGACGACCCTGACTCTCGAGCTAAGGATGTCGCAGTCCCGAGACTCACGAGTCATGAAGCTAGTCCAAATAGTGAGATAATCGCGTTGTGATTCGTTCCGCTTAGCGACGCTTATCAAGTCTATTTCATATTCTAAGCGTTTTGTTAACGACGTCGTTCTATCGTCACCCACACTATGTTTATTGAGTCTTTCCAATAATTTCCTCAGCGCTTCTCTAGAATATTTCTTGTTAGTTCAATAAGTATACGAAATAAATATTCTGATGTTATTTCACTACAGAATAGTTTCTGAAGGGCGTCATGAAATCTCTTAAAGACTATTAACGCAGGAGTCCCTTTGCCTTCCAAAATAATATCTATCAGCAGTAGCAGTAACCGCTGCAAGGTTTTTGGCAATAAAACAATGTCACGGCTTATATACAATCAGACACTACTTACTCATAATAATGCTCAAGTCCGCCAAAAGAAGTTCACTGGGATATGTTGCCTATATTTGTATTCTGTTATCTGTGCCTATATCATGCAGGCCCACTCCAAGAAAAGTCAAATTTGACCTTTCTTGAGCTGCATCTGAGGAGTTTGGTGGATGAAGTATTATGTTATTAACCAATGTGGCTATAGAAAGTGCCAGCCCTAATCCCCACGGTTACGGTACCGGAGTTGGCGTGTAAGTTAGTAGCGAGTGAGTCGAGGACGTGACGCGGCTCTGTTTGTTTTCCTGCGCCCGCGCTGCGCCTTCCAAGAACACCAGACATGTCGTCGAGGACTGTTTATTATTATTAAAGGTTTATTTATTATTGAGTTGAGATGTTACATTTGCTGTGTCATAGATTTTGTCATTTATATTGCGTAGGATGTGATTGTTTGAAAAGAATGTAGAAAGTCATCTCTTTCAAATTTTATCACAGTTTTTAATGATTCATTAGCCTGAACCTGAACCTGACTTAATTGTTTTTATTTTGTTCCATTGTTTGTTAAATAGTTTTGTCTCTAGTTTTGTTCATTTAATTCGTAGCAGCCCTCATGAAACTACCAATCTTTGGGTTCTATAGCAATTGCACATGATGTAATACAGTGTGGCTTCGATGCCTCTTGAGCACATAATATATTCAACGATATCTAACTTATCTCCTAAACGCAGAGATGTTAGTAAGACTTCATGTACCTATGCCCTTGCCTGCAGGTGATGTGGCTGCTCGCCGCATTGCTCGCTGCGTGCGCGGCGCGCGTCGCGTGCTCGCCGTGTAACGAGGCGCGCACGCGCTGCGCGTACCGGACGGGCTGCGGCACGGCGCTTAACAACTACATGATGCTGTGCAACGACGTGCTCTCAGAGCCCACGACGGTGTGCCCAAAGCCCTGCGAGCATGCGCTCATTGCGCTCACGTCCACGGATGAGGGGAAGGAACTTATGAAGGTAAGGGAAATGTTTTGTGTGAGATGATGCTGTGTCGAGTGGTGCTGTCAGAACCGTGTTGGCGCGATGAGTAAAATACCTACATTACATACCTACCGAAGAAAGTGAAGAGCTTTATTTACAATAATAACGAAGTTTAGCTAAATAACTCTTAAAAACGATAGGATTAGTAGGAACGTTAGAACATTACTTTAGTGATTCAATTTTGAATTTCATGCTTTATTACTTTCATTTGGTATTCTGTATCTTCCGTATGCCTCTTTGCCTCAAAATATTTAACTTCAATGAGTAAGGAAATCTACCAGTGAACTAGCAAAGACGAAATTGCTAAGGAAAGTATGGCTAAATATGCTCATAATTTGAGATCTATTTCTGTAGTTTAAATAAGTAAATATCAGTATGCAGACAATGTGACGGATTGCTAAAAATAATAAGATATGAAAAATGTCATAAAATTCAAGAGTGAAATAAACTAGGGAGCATCGAAACAATCTTAACTTGCTGTTAAATAGTTATAGCACATTCTCATTCCCGCTCTTGAGTTCGCCGGGGCTGTAGTTCAAGCTTGTCAAAATTACTTCTCATCAACAGTTGTTTATAGTCCGTACATCGCAATTGATCATCGCGACCAAATAACTGCGGCCCCTCATTATTCACCCGGAGAAGCCATTTTGAATGAAGTCGTCACGATGGGAAGGGTCTCGGTGGGGTGGTGTTAGGTGCGCGGACGCAGACGCCCAGCAATAAAATCTAATTTAGACGTCGTCGGGCAGATTTGTCGGACACGACGGCAACGAGATCAAATCGCGGCGAGGGTCGCGGTTGACGACCTCGGTACACGTCACAAATAAACTGCATCCATAGATGCACTGAATCAGTCTACATACACTGGAATTTTATTTGCGCACTGTATTTTTTTTTCTTATTTGTAAAGTTATTAACATTTTAACGTCGTATTAAATATGTCAATAATTATAGTTATAGTTGCTGTGTTGTATAAAACTGTCTAGAGTGAATATTTAGCTCATTAATAGTTTTCGTTAACCGAATACCTATAACTTCATTGGGAATATCACAAGTTTATGTTAGTCGTTATAGCCCTGTTATCAATGTTTCAAATAGTTGAAGCATCTGCTATTTTACAAGCTTTTATTTGCAATGGGAAGATACAGTGGCAGGGCAAGACCTACAATTTATGTGGGCAAGGTACATTCCGCGAGGCCTCCTAGTCTCGTTCACGGCTTTTGTGTAGTGCATAAACCATGGAGCTGCGAGGCCCCTCGCACCACGAGGCCGTAGATGGTGGGCCACATCGTACACGCCTTACGCCGCTTCTGGAAAGATAGTACTGAAGGACATGGACATGGTAGTGTCTGGACTGTCATGCATTCGAAGAAGATGTTTAGGATGGAGCGATAATATGTGGTGAAGCAAAATAAGGAAAGCGGACCATCACTTCGTGGGATATAGTGGGAGTATACGATACGGACATAGCTAAATTAACGGATGAAGTTGGCGCGTTTTCTTAATTTGTCATAAACGGAAATCCCGTCCGTTCGTCCTTATTTAGAATTGTCTGAAATAATTTGAATTAGTTATTATATTTTGATGGTAAATACTTACCCCTATATTCATAAACGCCTATAAACCCATTATAGTTAATATATGCGTTGCCATTTTCTGTAAAATTCAAGTGTCACTATGACCGATACGGACAAAGCATATGACAAAATTTAAAATGTGTTTTGCAAAAAAGAACATAAACACCCTGCCTTCGTCCAGGCTTTCTTTCTTCGTCTCGGCATCTTGGCTAACCAAGATGCAAACGCTACCACCGTTTTTCTTTTATATCACTCATTTAATGTATGGGATAACACGAGAATGACATCCCATAAATTTTGATCGATAGAAGCGTTGGTTCGGTGCCCTGCAGGTGTCACTGTATCTAACTTCTGAGACTGTGTAAGGCCTTCGGGCGTTAAGTTAACACATCCCAAGTAAACTAGACCCTGGGCCTATTTTAAGTAAGAGAACAGCCAAATAAAATATAGAAAAATATTAAAGTTTAGGCGCCGACGCAGTTAGCCTTGTTGGTAGCACCTTCGTCTACGAAGCTTGCGGTCCCGGGTTTAATTTCTCTTAAGTGCAAGTATTTTTGTGTATTTGATACCGAGTCTTAGATGTTTACACACACAGGTCCTGATGTTATGTACATTTGAGAGCACTGAAAAAAGGTCACTTTCTATGGAAATTCAATACAAAGTGACCCGTTTTGGCAATGGCTCTTGACTTTATTTCACACCTACGATCGTTGTCTAGTACCCGATTGTACAAACCGAGAGCTTAGTTTGGGAGTACCACAGTTTGTGTGAGACTGTCCTGAGGGTACATGTAGGCACAGTACTACCTCCCTTAAACGCAATAGGAAATCTTCGTGTTTGTATAAAATAAATAAGTGTTTGTATAAAGGAATTCGAATGAGAATAAGTTTATTTCACCATATAAGTATGCCTACAGTTAGATTACATGTAGATCCGTGAGAGTGAATGACAACGATATAAAACCAACGACTATTAAGTTGTGTGGCTTCTACCTCCTCTACAAACGTTGCATAGATATTCTGAATCAATTGACCGGATATTACAAAAGCATTTTTCGTGCTGAGTGTTCCATTACTTAGACCTCCCCGAAGCGCAGGTGTTCGCTGCACTAATTACGCTCAGTATTGCATTAGCCGAGTTGCCGTGTACTGGTGTAATCCATGTAAGGAAATACAATTACGTTCCAAAAGTTTCACGAAGCCCGGCTCAATGTGCCGATACTGTCGATCCATTAAATATCCATTAACTCCGGTAACACGCTCTTTATGATGTTGGTATTCATAATATTGCTCTTATAATCGGAATCGTGCATGCCCATATAGGTCTACTTTGTTCATAATTTTAGGGAGTTTATTTGTTGTTGTTTGGAAAAATATATCTGTAGTTAAGGATTACTTCGATTAATATGGGCTAAAGAAGATCGGGTTATTTAATTAACTACTACTACGTACGTAGAACTATGGTACACTTTTTATCCGGATCGAAGGACCAGGGTTGAAAATTCAAATTCAAATTATTCATAGCAGAAATCACAACTATTTATTGTAATTTCAATTAATAATTATTATATACCTACTTACTTATGTAGGAACTTATGAAACGAATATGTACTTATGAAAGAAGTGAAGAAGAAATAACTAAAAGCAAGCTTTATTTCGCCATTTTCGCATTTAGATAATTTTAATATAGCCTATGACACTGTAGTGGTTAAAACACTTAAGACGAATCTAACCACATATAATTTATTAAAATCGGTTAAGCCGAAGTTACGAGTGGACTAGAGTTAAACGTTTAACCCTCATTTTGGGCAAAAACGAGTAATTAAACTTCCTTTAGAATTTTCTAAGATTGTTTTTCTTTTTTCCGTTCAAGCCATGCTCTACCTACACCGATACAACAAGTCTGACGGTGCCTTTACTTACAGATCAGAAATGCAATTTTGACACAAAAAACATCCTTTTATAAATGTTTGTTAATTATGCTCGGTATTTGTCTCTCGAATAGAATAGGTACAATAAATAAACATGAAATTACATACCAGCTGTCGCAAGTAGCAAATAATTAGGTACAATTCCCAATAGGCTTAGTAGTTTAAACTTCTCGTCGTGCGACGTTTTTTCCATTTAAATGGAAACATTTCCCGTGGCATTGCTCTTAGCGCAACGCATTCAAAAGCCTCTCAGAGATTCCAGCGTCGGCCGCATTCATATTTATAAGGCGCGCGTCCATAATTTAGATTAACATCACTTAAAGCCTTAATTAGTAGAGGCGGTGCGATTATTGTTGTACTGGGCTATGTGTATCGAGGGCTCGGAGCGGCCTCGGCCAGCCTTGAGTTTTGACGTCTTGATCGCAGACCCACCGCGACGACTCTTGCGCAGGTGTTGCCGTGCCCTCACAAAAAACGAGCGTAAGACGGCGGCGGGCCATCATTACTCTCATCCGAGCTAGGTATTAAATAAATTGACCATGAAATTAAAGCGGATTTTGAATAGCATCCTGATTTATAACGCTTCGTAGAACCTCATTCATGTCAGTTACTAATGAAACGTTTATTTTCGCGAAATATCATGACGTCTACTATTTAAGGTATCTCGCGCGCGCTCATTTCACGGTACGCTACAAACAACATTTTGCATAATCAATTTAAAGCCGGGGCAGTAATAGGTACGAGGCTGAGTGAAATACATCTCTGTGCATCCGGCCGTCGTCCAACTTCAATATTTATTAAGACTTTACAAAACGCGATGTATTTTGATAGCGGCCGGAATGTTTCATATGTCGTAAAAAACTTTTACGACCGTGAAACGTTATTATTATGCGATACCGACTGCGGAAATTTATGATTTTCTCAAAAAGTTTATTAGGTTTGAACTCGGACGTTTAACTTAGTGAATAAAAATAGTTCTTTTTTGTTGCAGTGCGAGTGTGAGGACGAGTATTGTTTGGAGGCGAAGAAGCGGATAGACGTGTGTCGGGTGTCGGTACTGCAGGGTGCGGCTAACGCGACCATGTCGTGTAGGCTGTCGCAGCTGATCTGCCTGGCCGACGCGCAATGTGCCATCGCGCTGACGTACTACCACCGGCTGTGCCGAGCCATGTATCGCGGCAAGAAGTGCTCCCACAAGTGCCTCAATTCCGTAGAGATCTTAAGAAAACAAAACGCAGCTGCCGCCCTCACCGGGTGCCACTGCGACGGCAACGAGGAGTACGACTGTCCTCGCATGCAGAACAACCTCGCCAGGCTCTGCTACCACAAGAAACTAGAAAGCCTAGATAAAAAAGTCAAGACTCAACCGCCCCAGGTAGTGTTGGCAGGTAGTGCTTATTTAGCGTCTGTGTCAAAAACTTTACTATTATCAGCATTTTTCTATGTCTATTTGTATTCGTGATACTTAAAGAAGAGGTTTACCTCATGCACACAGTTATATGTAATTTAATATTAAGCGCAACAGTTGCATTAAAGTACAAGTTTTGTAAATATGTACATAGATTTTTTACGAGTAAGTGTAAGTGGTAGGTAAGTCGTGTGAGGAAATGCAAGGTTCAAATGGTTTGGTTGAATGGAACATTGTCAATATCAGTTCAATGTAGTTTTAATACCGTAAACGTCTAAATGCGAATTACATAATATATGTAGACACCAAATATACTCGCATCGGAATAGATATTTTTGAACACCTTGTAATTATTCACTCACTAATATATTCAAACTGACCTGCATCGCATTCAATAAACGTGCGATGCTCATTTATCTATATTCTCCTCCTCCTTCATAATTACATCTTATATAAAAATAAAAAAAAATCTGCCTGTAACAGATATCCGTAAAACTAAATTTGTTATCTTATTAGTAAAATCTATGTCATTATCAGCTTCCTCAATGGATCAAATCAGTCCTAGATCCTCATTTTTGTGTTATCGCGCCGACGTACATCGCGAGCGCAGCGGGCCCGTAATGCAGCAGTCTGCGTGATAGAGGGATAGCGCTCGCCCACAGGACGCGCGGGCGCCGCTATAAATACGGCGGCGCCGGTGGTCCGGTGACAAATGCTAGGCTGTTCCCTCGACGCCACGACGATTGATCTAACCCCGCTACCATGCACTGTCAAACACACGAATTTACACGTCAACGTCTCAATCTCTCCCTATTACTCCCTATCTGCATACACGCGTTTGAAAGAAACAGACTCGTTCTAAAGCTCATTTAGAAGAATAGGGAAGTGGATGTTCTAATGACACAGTTGAAGCTAATTCCGGTAAGCTCGACACTAATCGCTCGCTGATGTCGGGCGGCTGAGGCGGTATAAATATGTGGGATGGATTCCGACGTCGCGTAAGCATGTGTGGTTATTAGTCAATGTCTTTGAAATATTTTCATTTTTGCTAATCAATTTCTGGTAAAGACTAATGAGGTTATATTTCGTTTTATAAATGTTCTTGGTTGGTATGTATAATGAATGACGTAACTAACTCAAGGTTTTAAGTTGATGATCACTTTTGCACATTGCAAGTAGGTAGAGGTCTTAAAAAGTCTCTTAGGCCCGGCTGAAGTCGGTTAGACTAGCTTAAGATTAAGAGCGTATTAGAGCGTGGGAGAGAGAAGTGCTAACTGGATGTTTAAGAGCTATTGTACAGTGCTATGTTGTATTAACTTTAGGGTTAAAGTGCCATACGAAGTTTTGAAACGAGTAAAAGCGTCTAACTAGTTAAAGTTAATCTTCTTGATATGTTGATTTTCCAGAGCTCGAAGAAATCGCAATTTTAAAGTGTAATGCCTATTATAATACAGTGACAGTGTATCTTTTGTTCTTTCACACTATTAAATCTTAAACGTGGGTCGCTCGGTAATGAAGAGGTTGGAACCGGTTCGGTAAGTCAGCCTATTCGAGCAATTCTCGCGAACGTGGCCGAAACGAGAGCACGGGCTAACTGATATAGCAGCAAATATGCCGTTGCAATATTTTAAACGAAAACTTCAGTGGACCATCTAGGTATCTCAATAATAATATCATGTTTATTATTTCATAAAAATCTTATTTTTATAGTTTTTAGTGATATTCCAGGGTTTTCGCGCACAATTTTAAAGCTACGGACATTTATTTATTCATTCATTCATTTGCCTTAAATTGTATGTACATATACATGAGGTGGTATAATTTTTAGATATAAAATAGACTCAATACAATTTTACCAGTTCGGTGTAGCATGTTAAGGTACCTAATACTTAAATAATTAAAGAAAAAACATTATTAAAATTAGTAAATCAATTTCAGCCATAATATTTTGCGTTATAAAATTCGCTTAAACTATATGGACTTAATTTAATAAGGTACCTTTTCAAGGAAACCAGGAATTTAGTATTCTGTAAGGACTTAATTTCAAATGGTAGCGCATTATATACCTTCACAGCGACATGCCTGTGGCATCTCAGAAACGCTGCAGTTTTACTACAAGGGGCTCTTACGTCACGTGCAAATAGGGTGTTCAGTCTATGACTGTTAAAATTGGTTTTTGGGGGATATATATCCGGATTTCGTCGAACGAGCTTACACAATTCTATAATATAAAGTGCGCACAGAGTAGGCAAACCTAATTCTTTGAAGGACATCGTAGGTATATCAGTCTAAAGATGCTATTACACATTGACTAAGTTAGTAGTAGTTTTAGTACTTGCGGTACTTGGGACTGATGTAAATAAAGTAAAACCTGTTAATATAAGCCCGAAACTGTTATTCACCGTTAGTAGAGATCGAAATATCCAAGTAGGTATATACTTAAATTCTTTCATGAAAATGGGACGCTTACTTTTCCAAGAGTCCTTGATACAAGTACGATGTTGTTTGGTACACATCTCGCGAATGTTTACTAATGTTCCGACGCCAAATCACGTCGTTCTTTATGCATAATGCAGTGGTCACGGCGACTCGTGGAATACCAATGGCTGCCCATATTGCTCACTTATTTTCGCATTATTTGATCATTGGAAGATACGCGGATAGGATTGTTCCCATGCAACAACAACTCCTTATAATCAAGATGTTAGTTCTTTGGTTCAGAGTTGAATTTGGTTTTGCATTTTGAACCTTTTTCGTGAAGGAAGTGGAAGTGTATATTAGCATTTTTACAGTTTGGTGTTTCAAGGGATAAGTTTGTTGTAAAAGCATTGGTAGAAATAGCAAAATATAGAGGCATTGTGTGAACGAGTGTTGTGTGCGAGAAGTAAATAGTATAGATATTGTTGCGTGGTTTGTGTGAGTGCAGAGAATTATACAATACTTAATTTTAGTTAATATAAGTATCCATAATTGTTAAACCGATTAACCACAGTTTACCAAAGTGAGATTATTAGATTAGTGCCTAGACGACGATAATGACGTAAGTACGGTTGAGATACGTAACTTACCTATAACGTTTGAAATTACATGTATAATATAATTATAAAGAAAATCGTACAAAGTATCTTGGAATTTTAAGTATGAATTAAATAATAATTTATTAAATTAGAATTATAATTAGTGATTTAATTAAGAGTTTGTAAAAATTGTTGCATTTTTTCGTTTTGTAAAATTGTGTTAAGGATTTATTTGTATTTATTTTACTGTATTGAAATAAAAATCTGTTTTTTTTATTCAGTTGTTTTCTTGTTAGATCTTATTAATGTAGATAATTACGTTTTTGCGATGGTAAAGTGACATAGAGCGGAAGTTATTTTATTCCAACATTTCATAATCAGTTAATAGAGTAGTATTGTAAAAAATGCCGTTTAATCTGGGAATAACACCAGTAGTTAGGAGGTTGAAGTTCCTAGACAACTGACGTGTCCAGAAAAGTCACGTTTAAAATCGCCGTCAATAGAACTTGTCAACGATGTAAACAAATTAGTATACTGTTTGACACATAACCTTAAATATTAACCAAGCGTGTTTTTACTAAAAATAACGTACAATGAATAGTTATTTCATCTTAAATTTAATATGAAAGAAGTGATCTACTGTATAAATCATTGCAAGGACCTCACTTGATCTTTAAAAGTACGTTATTTTCAAGTAATCATGGTGAATTGGTTCGTTTGGTTTTGTTTACATCTTTCGCAAGTTCTATACGACGGCGACCTTAGTGATTTTAGATTTGGAGTGTCCAGTAGGTAAGTATTTAAATTCCATAACTCAACATATTAATTGAATTTGGAACTATCTGTACCTGCCTGTGACAACATTTAAAATGGCTTAATAGGCTTAAGAGGTAAGCACGAAAAGGTCACATGAAAAATTTAACAATATGAACATTAGTTTTACTCCAATCAGGATTTTTGCAAAAATAACCATTACCTAAAAAAACAATTTCATCAGCCTTATAAATAAAATAGGTATCATATTTATATTCATATTACATTTTTAAATTACATGAAAAACTGAACATCCAATTCTACAGAAGTTGACAGTTTGACATTACCCTTTAATAAAGAAGTAATTCAAGAACGAGGTCAGTGTGGCCAGCATGTAGGTACTCAGGTTGTAAAAAAAAACCATAAATGCCTCTTTTAACACATACTCGTCCAAGAAGACCCATTTACCGTTTCTGCAGTAATGTACCTACTAGGTATAACAGTTAGATACTGAGTATACTAAATAGATTCAAAGAATCCAGAAAAGAGAACAGCCACACAAGAGTCATAAAAAACCATCATTCGTGCTTCAGATTGTAATTGGTAGTACCTACACGTAGGTACCGTAGGTCCTTAATATGTTGACGATAATATTAGATTAATGTTAGATTTCATTAGAATCAACATTCCTAGGTAGAAAGGTTCTCGAAGGTCCAATGACATTTCCAATCTTAACATTGCAACCTTGCACTAGTAAGGAATGCCTCCATGCTAGTCATTTCAGTCACCTAACAATTTAAAAACTACAGCACGGGAGCAGGCATACAATTTTAGACTTAGATTTTTTTTATCTAGGTATTTTAAAGGCTTACAACGCCTTTCTCTTGAAAACCCAGCGTTTTTTCAGATTTGGATGATCTTCAAAGAGTAAAGGTTAAAAGGTAATTAAGGCAGGGTTACAACTGTGCACTCAATATAAACATCAGATTTTTTTTCTACACGTTGATAAACTACTTATGAAAGCTCTAAAGAGATTAAATATTTTATGTTACCTCATGTGCCTTATTTAACTTCATTTATAAACCATTTTCCGGATGATAGTTAAGAATAGTTTACGCAGCAAAAATATACCAAATGACATTTGACATGATATTGATTTGAAAAGTCAAACCAATATCATTTCAAATGCCAGTTACCAAAGCAAAACAAATAATCAAGAAACAAAATCTTACTACACCCTTAATGAATTTGTAAATTAAAATTAATAGTACAGTAAGTCGTCCTCTCCCATCTTTGCGGTGCCCATCAGGGTTCACAATGAGCTTATTTCTAGTGTTAACTTCTAAGCTAGCAAGTAAGATCTATATAAAACATTATGATTGCAATAAATGATTGAGTATTGAGTTTTGAGTTAAAGTTCCGAAGACCTTAACATTTATAGAATGGGATAGCCTTTAGGGCTGCCATTTTTTAGATTCAGACAGCAGCTGGCCTGGACAAAGAGTACGGGATATTAATTTAGCAAGTTAATATGTGTACCTGTCTACTGCCGAACCGAGGCCCATCCATCTTGCAACGTATCCGTATATACGGATGTGTATGTAATGATTTGAGCTGAGAACGAGACCCCCTGCGGAGCCTATCCAGCGTTGTAAAAACTTGATCATGAGGAAATCAGAGGTCGGCATGTAAGAACGTTTTAAATACTTATCTCGGATGAAGGAAAGACAAAGTCATCAACGGAGGTGATTTCAAATCGGTCGACACATTTTCCCTAAACTAAACCCCTCTCCTAAGCATTATGGGAATGCTAATTTAACTATAAAAAAACAAAAAACCGCCTTCAAAAATGCAAAAAATAACTTCTTATAAAATGATAGGTACCTATAGGTAGGTCAGTCCAACTGAAGTCGGCGTCCCACAATATTTTAATGATAGGTACAAACAACCACACACTTAACTGCCCATTAAAGACCGAAGTTAGAAAATGTAGAAAGAGATGAATATAGATTTTACATAAGAGACAGTTTCTCTCTGTTCATCTTCAATAGTCACTCAGCTGTGTTGCTGTTTGTAAATCGGCTTTTGGTTTAAAATATTGTGGGACGCCGACTTCAGTTGGACTGACCTACCTATAGGTACCTATCATTTTATAAGAAGTTATTTTTTGCATTTTTGAAGGCGGTTTTTTGTTTTTTTAAACATTTATTTTATTTAATACTTTTTAGTGATCCTATTTATGCTGTTATGTATAGTTCCACTTTTCAATAAATGAGAAACTATAGAAAATTTCGAGCTCGCCGCAAGCAACGCCACTGGAAAGTTACAGTCATATTTCAACAAGTAAATATTCTTCGTTGTAGTCGCTCAACTATCTTAATCGACATATCTTATCGTTATCGCCACCCTTGAAATAGGTACCGTTTAGGAGTTCCGGTGGCCATCTGTGGTCTTCATCATCAGGTCCACTTCACCAAATGATACTTTCTGAATGCAAATGCTAGACTTGTTACTAAAAATACTAAAATCGCTTTATGTTTGCCTACAATATTTGAGGAGTTCTCTCAATTCCTCACTGATCCCCTCATCAGATTCCGATTTGGTGGCAATGGGACCACCTCGGAAGTATACCCTATCAAATCAAAAAAGAATTTTCAAAATCGGACCACAATTGACGGAGTAATCGGTGAACATACACAAAAAAAAAAAAAAATACATACAGTGGAACGTATAACCTCCTCCTTTTTTTGAAGTCGGTTAAAAAGTATTTTTTCGAAGTTTTAATTTGTTTAAATGAGATTGATAACATAGCATGACATAGGACTTTAATTATTAATTTTATTATAAAATTAACGTTATTTAAAGAAGGAATTTAAACAACTGAGTTAATGTAATACACTATTCGTCATTAACTGAGCCAAAATCAACTGGTTGGTATTACCAATAGTCATCCTGAATATATCTAATTTCAATATTACTTTCGCAATCCCCTTCTGCTTCCTCCAATTATAATTTGTATCAACATGTAGATAAAGCTATATAATGCATCACAGGTAACTGCAATAGCTTGGAACAAACTTCAGAAGAAAATTTTACAATAGGTAGTCGGGCACGATTATTTCGACCGAGGGGTACTTAATTCTAACTATTCATACTAATTTTAAATGAACGATAAGAGTTATATAATTCATTCATACATTTATTTAACCCTCAGTTCAAATAACCCCGCTATTGCAAGACTACCTGGGCTCCATTTTACCGCTTATTCTCGGCGTGTCGTCCCCATGTCGTCTTTGATCTGTCAAGTAAATAAGAGATATCAACACGTTGACAATACGATAAAAGGTCAAAAACGATATGATTTTCACCGCCTAGAATATCAGCGCTGACCTATTTTAAAATATCCAAGGGACCTGAGGGGCTATTGTCTAACGCACTCGCAATCGCAATCGCTTTCATTTTGAAAATCGAAGGCTTGTCTGCATAGAGGTACAAAATGAAAACATTTTTTTCCGCTTTGAAGTCGATTGCGATTGCGAGTGCGTTAGGCGTTAGGCCAGCGGGTTGGAAATGCATAGAAAAGGCATATTAGGAACATACTCGTATTGTGTTCAGTACCTAGTGAAAAACATGAGTAATTAAAAGAATCACTATGATTAAATAGTTATTGTTTAAAACTCCTGCTACCAACAATATGACCGTCGCTAGTTTTTTCGCTATTTCCGTTCTCACGCCCGGCAGGTTGAGGTTTGCCAAATAATCACGTTCTGCCAATTACTCTCTCAGCTCGAGTTAGCTCTGAAGAGCCCTTGTATTTGTGACGAAGTACCACTTGGTACTTATAAAATCACGATACGTCACTTCCTTGAGGACCGTATCCGTAGCAGCGTGAGAAAAATAGGGGAGTTATTCCGCATTATGACATATTAATAAAATGAGTACCGTCCCGATAATTTCTTAGCATTTAAAAGTAGCAGTTAAGTAAGGCTGCATTTTTTTAAGAATGGTATTGACTGAAAAGTTTCAGAACAATTTTTTTAGCATATAAATGATTAATTGTACCAATTAATGATCTGTTACGACAAATAAAGACATATGGCTAATATGTACGAAACTGAATAATGCTGTTTAATATTAGTGTGTTCTTTTTGACGATCACAATGTGACTTCTTATGCTTGCCTTGATGTCACACGCAATAAATGCTGTTAATTTACTATGATAAATAAAAATGTTGATCAATTTAACTTTTTTATAATTAAAAAGTAATATTTAATACAACTATAAATACGGACTTTACATTAAATCTTTTTAAAAATACTTCTGACCTTTTGTACGAAATAAATCCCCACATGGCGCTTTTTATTATTCGTTTTTGTCTTTTCACTCCAAAGTTCATGTATTTATTACGGAGTTGTCCAATTTGGAAATTTCCAGACATCATGGCTTCTATAGATATTACCCTTCAATCAACTCTGTCTAAATTATTAAACATTCATTTTAATTTAAGGTCTTGGACTCAAGCGGTTCTCCCAATTCGTTTCGGTGGACTTGGTATTCGATGCTCTTCTAGCGTGGCACTGCCGGCTTTCCTGTCCTCCGCTTATGGTTCGTTGTCTCTCGTCAGTATTATTTTAAATCTCCCACAGATACTTGACGTTGAGATGGCGAACCTGGTGGAGGCCAGGGATGCTTGGTGTGAGTCTTGTCCCGGAGTGGATATGCCAGTCAAGAGGCATATCCAAAGAGCATGGGATACACCTCGCCTCGAATCAATTCATGCATCTCTTGTACAAAATAGTCCGGACGATTTAGATCGCGCCCGTCTCCTCGCTGTCTCAGCAGGCGAATCAGGCCACTGGCACCACGCTCTTCCTTCCCGTAATATAGGCACAGTCTTGGACCCAAGCTGCTTGCGAATTGCAATAAGCTTACGGCTTGGAGCCAGAATCTGTGAACCTCATACTTGTACGTGCGGGAAGGAAGTGAGTGAGCTGGGACGACATGGCCTTTCATGTTTTAGAAGTGCTGGCCGTTTGTACCGCCACGGCACAATTAATGATCTGATCCGTCGTTCGCTTGCCACTGTCTCTGTGCCTGCTGTCCTGGAACCAGCAGGTTTGCATAGAGACGATGGCAAGCGACCAGACGGAGCTACGTTGGTGCCGTGGAAACTAGGTAGGGCACTGGTGTGGGACGCGACGTGTGTTGATACATTCGCCCTTTCTCACGTCCAGACAACCCGTAATCGGGCCGGTGCAGCAGCTGAACAGGCCCAAACCAACAAGCGCCGCAAATATTCATCATTATTAAATAATTACGAATTTGTGGCGCTTGCGGTGGAAACAATGGGACCTTGGTCAGCTGACATGAAAAGTTTTATTAAGGCCCTGTCATCCCGGCTCATCGACACCTCCGGAGACCCTAGAGCTGGCGCTTACCTTTCCCAAAGGATTGGGCTAGCCATCCAGAGAGGTAATGCAGCCAGTGTCTTAGGGACCATGCCGCCAGCGGACCTGCTAGAGGGGGTGTTCTTTTTATAGTGGTGTTTATGTTTAATTTTTAATATTTGAGTAGCTTAGTTTTATTTTATTTTATTTTAAATAAGTTTAGTTTTAACTTTAACTTTTAAATTTCAATTTAACTAATAATATACAATTAATATTAAAGATCAAGTTCAAAAGACCCTTACGAAGTTAAATATGAATAGTGGATCCATATTAAAATAGATAAAACTAAATTCGAAAAATCTCATGAAATAACATACATACATACAAGCACGTCTCTTCCCCGTAGGCAGATACCACTTCCTTCCACTTGCTACGATCCAGAGAAACTTCCCTCGCTTCCCCGGCACTCATAAGTCTGTTCATACACATGCGTCGGTTTAGGGTACTTTTGACCTGGCCCTTTCTTAATACTTCCCCGATCTGATCGTGGAATGTTCGCCTTGGCCGCCCTCTTCAATCACTCCCATTTACTCTTGCCCCATACATCTGTTTCGTCAATCTCACTTCATCCATTCTTTCCACATGACCAAACCACTCAGCATTCCTTTATTAATCCTTGTCACTATATCTTCTTTTAATCCAAAACGTTCTCTTATTACACGTTCTTAATCTTATCACACCAGTTCACCCCAACTTGACCCCAACGCTCATCAACACTCTCATTTCCACCGCATTAACTGTACTTTCATGGTGCTTCTGCCATACCCCACTTTCACTGCCAAACATCAGTGTTGGAATTAGCACCACTCTGTGAACAGCCAAACGAGCATTATTTGACACTTTGTGACTGTTCACAAACGTAGGCAGTGCTCCATTTACCATGTTTCCAGCATTCACTTGTCTTTCAATATCCCTTTCACATTTCCCATGTCTTGAAAATGTCGATCCCAATAAATACAAACTCATTCACTTGTTGCATGTTGCCACCTTTCATTTTCAATCCTGATATCACACTCCATCGTCTCCATCCTATCTTCCTCTCATTCAAAGACCATTACTTTCGTTTTACTTACGTATACATATGGTTTATGTTTCAATCATAGAGTAGATATCAAATGATTTCTAGTTTATTGTCTACATATAAATTCAACACTGACTGATTTGTTGGTCCAGTGGTAGGTAGTGCCGAACCTTCCTTAATACCACGCGTGCAATCAAAATGTGCTAATCTCGCTAAGAACAATATTCTCCGAGTTTTCAATGTTCCAAACAAGCAATTTGGGATTAAAACCACAACAAAAATATGATAAAGCAAACGTGTACCTACACAACAATCTTCTCAACGAGGTCAGTCAGACAGTACAGTCAACCAAAAATATTTTTGGGCCGTTTCGGAACTATGTCAAAATAATTTGAATTTTTAAAGTTTTAAACACAGATTTTACTTCATTTATTGCATTACTTTGAGATAGTTACAAAAAGGCTCATAAATTAGATAGACTGTTTTCTATCCCTTTAAATTGCCCTTTCATAGAGACAGTGCCTATAACTTATACTAAAAAGAACTTAGCTGACAATTCTCGGCCGCCCTATATTGGACAGCTTAATTAAAGTAATGGCTTGGCCTGGATTCGCATAGGTAATGCTTTGTTTCCCTGCTGGCTGGAGCCCCGGCCTCCGCGGGTGGTCCCAATTACACGAGCCTGTCTCCCGCCTGGCGTAAGCCTTCTAATTACAACCAATTCAAGTAAAGATGAACATTAGCCGATACAATAACGGAGTATTACAAACGAAACAAAAAAGCTGAGGTTGTCCGCTTTTGTTATGGTGAATTCTGTAATTAGGCTGTTGTAATGAACTGTGACGGAATCAAAGTGAACTCGGAAAATTGTGTAAATGCTTTGTAACTTGACATTGAGCATATTCTCTGAAAAATGTAGTTTTAACCGCTTACGACATAAACTAAAATTTGTTGAATGTTTAAATTTCCGATCGAGATACATTTCAAATATTTTTGGGATAGATAATATATCTCATACTCGTATCTCGCAGATCCGATTATTCTTACGTATGATAAGATTTTAACTAAATACGAAATAATTCTATGAAATGTGTATTTCTCATTTTTTGTGGTAGTTCGAAGGAGCAAATGGGAATGCTTTGAAATACTTACTACAGATTTCCACACTTCCGTTACCTTTTTGACGATCTACTTTTACACGTTAGTTTTGTGAAAGTATACCAAGCAAGTTAACGATAATTTTGTGCGATCCATCGTTATGTTGTCTCATTCTGACTATGTAAGAGTGAAAGAGGAACTACTAGGTATGATTTGGATTCAGTTATTGGGAGTACAGACGGACCACCGCGCTCGGGCTCGCGGCACGACGCTCCACGCCTCTAATGCGCGACGGATCCCCTCAGCACGACCGCTGCGCCCGCGCACCAGATCAGCCATTACACTGCTGAATTCGTGAAAGATCTATGATGTATTAGTTTTAAGGTAACAGTTGTCGAGAAAGATTATTTTTGATATCTCTCGCGAACTCTTACAAACGTTGGATTAGAAATGCGAACGATAAGTACAAAACCCACAAGGATTCCGCAGCTGGGAGTAGAACCCAGAACTTCCCCAGTAGAAATGTTAGATGGAGTCACAGGGGCGTCTAGCTAAACCATGGAATGTACTATGTGTAATAGTTAATAGTAAAGCGGCATTCCATCTTTTTTCTGAAGGTTGGCAATGAATTCGCAGTCTTAGGATTACAGATATGAGCTTGTAGTTTTTATGTTGCAAATGTTCATGGGTCAGACATCCTGCTTACTATTAGTTGGCTTGTGTGCTAGATTGCCTTTTGCATGCCATTAAAAAAAACTTCTGTTATTTATGGAGATTTTAGAATTGAGTTAATAGCTCTCGGTAATTTAAAATTTCCTCACAAACTTAATGCCCGCCTTTCGCTGTAAGCGAAACGGACTTGCTTAGTATTGCTTCCACCAAGAAGTAGGAAATTACTGCGCATTTTACATTTGTAAGATAATGGAGCGTTTGGAGTTCGCTCCGCTTGCAGTGAAAGGCGGGCATATTAATTACAAGGGTGCGTTTTCATTGTAGCCGAGCTTGACCGAAAAACAAAGCAGATTTGAGCAGATAAAACGACGCATCAGACTTCGGTCAACTGTCCGAATGGACTTCTCTGGTATCTGATTGGTCGTCTTCTATTCTTCGCTCAGCTCTGTTTGAGTGGAAACGTGCTCTTAGGCTAGTTTTTCCGATAGCGTGGGTTTGTTAGACCATTTTCACAACAAGCATTTTTTCATAGTAGCGAATTTTTACGTAGCATTTTTTCATAATCGTTAATTTTCTTAATCGTTTTTCCTCATGTCGCTAATTTTTATATAGCGCGTTATTTAATGTTCGGTGGTTTTTACCTTTCGCATTTTTTCATAGTAGCGAATTTTCTTATTCGCTATATATGATAAATTAAATGATCAAACAAAATGTGAATTAATATTCACAATGCCAGCCTAACCTCCACGCAAAATGAATAAGCTGTTGTTTAAGGGATAAGTAGGTATTTCCCTTTTTAATCGATGTATCTAAATATGCCCAATTTGATCCAGATTTTATGATTTAGTAGTGATGTTTGAATAGGGCGGAATAACGTCTCTCCCGCGTATCTAGGTGTAAATATCTGTTTTTACTTAGGTAGGTTATGTTGGATTACATTGATGATTTGTGTAATGAGCGCAAGTATTTGTTCTTGGTTATTGGATGTTTTCTATGTACTTATTTAAGTATGTATTTCCCTATGTGCATATGTTTATCGTAGTCTAGTACCCATAGTACAAGCCTTGAGCTTAGTTTCGGATTTGGGACTGGTCAAACTTTATTTATTTATCGGTTTAGTTTGATAATACGTTTCAGTTAACAAGAAACAACTTAATCAACAAAACAGATAACGATGATAAAACAATAAAAACATAAATATTGGTAGACAGTGACAGTAGGATTATTTGAACTTATTATCTCGGTGCTGTATCTTGTAATCCCAATTATTAAGTCGTTACGGTGCGGCCATAAGAATAAGAATAAGAAATTAAAGAGATATAACCTTCACGGTTTGGTTTAACTGCTTCCTGCCCTTTGGTCACAAAAATTTACCGACTGTTAAGGAATATGTATCATAGAAGCCAGCTTTAAATTTATTTTAAAGAACGATTGCGACCGAGCAAGACTTGGTTGATAGATAAATTTAATTAATCTTCATCTCTTTCGTTACAATGAACATTTCTACGATAGCCTAGCGCTTGAACTCACTAACAACTCCAGCCGATGCGACGTGATCATATTACACTGATTCAGTTGTAAACTCAGTGAGGCTAGACAAGTTGCTTACTTAACGCTAATGTAAACGATTTTCTAATACTGACAATTGATTTTGAACCGCTTTCGAAAACAGGAGGAGGGTCTCAATTATTCTGTTTTTTTTGATTATCATAACGAACGCCGAGTGTATCTTCTCTGGGGCCTCTGGGGGATACCATAACATACTAAAGCAGCTCAGTGTAGGTTGAGAGAAAGGGACAGACTTATAGCAGTTATACAGCTCTGTCCCTTTCTGTAAACCTAAACTGAACTGCTTTAATGTCATGTTAGCCTCCCAGGCTACATAGCATATTGCAATCGATTAGTTCCTATATCTGTATTTTGAGCCATAATCTAGTTTTACCAAAATAGGAGCAAATATATGGTCATAACATAACTTAGCTATGTAGAAATCGACCGTGGACAATATCACTAACGAAACGTCGAATAAAAGGCCCAGGCTTCGTATTTTCACGTTTATCTTTACTAGGACCCTCGTAAACCAGCATCGGAATGTAGACTAGTAATGAGCGTACTTAACTCGTAAATCCTCAGTACAAACCTAACAAGCAGTTGCAAGGTCATAAAACCTCTTCAGAAACTATTCTCCTTGATTGCGACATCAAATCTGAAAAGCTATACTCAAAGGTTGTACCTATATGCAGTATTTTAAATTGAAATGAATTGCCCTAACGATGTCACTTTTAAAGCAAGAAAGGAGCCTGACATACCAGCTAATTTTGATCTCTGGCCAAAACTCACGGCAGATAATAACCTACTTATCAGCGGGAATGATCTCTTTTTAATCTGTAGTAAGAAATAAGGTATAACCACGAGAAGAACGTCAGTTCAGACTATGTTGCATCCAACTCCTTTTTAAAGCAATTGACGGACAGTTTACATTTACAATGTCCGAAGTTCGTGACTACCCTTGAGGACGCCCTGTCCAAGGCTACTGAAACCGTAAACAGACCGCGGGTGGTCCGTAATGACCGCTGATGATGCTGTAATTATGCCTCAAACCAAATAGTTTCCTCATTGTTGCGCCACGCCGCGTGTGGTGCGCGTGCGGCTCAAAAGTACCAGTTTTGTAGGCGTACAAACTTTCGATAGTTTTTTTAACGTCTCTCGCAGAAAATGTTTCTGTAGGACCATTTTATTGTAGACGTAGCGCGTAAAGTTATATTCATGCTTCTACTGTGTGTGTGAAATATAAAGTAGGTACTTACTGGGTTTACGCAGCCTGTTTTATTCCTAATCTGGGCGTCTATGAAACAATACATAGGTCCCTCCACCATTCCATGACTGCCTGCCTGTAGGCCAAACGCTACGATTAGTGTAACTTTATATTTGACTGCATGCACTGTCATTTGTTTTTATTTGTCAACGGTCCTAGTCAAGATACATAAAGATTAAGACAAAATGTCTAGGATTGACATAAGCTGATGGCAGGTCGCTACGACCACTTTGTCAAAACAAAAAAGAAAACAGAAACGGTATACATAGTAGTTTACATCTTGGCTCCACTAATATTTTGGTAATAGATTATTAATTACTACCTACTGTTTGATTTTGTTAGGGTTGTGCAACGGGATCGTTTGTAGCATGCAGTTTGCATATAACTATTTGATTATTCGTATTTATGTTGACGATCTCAATGTAATTTCGTATTTTTTGACATGCAATGTAATTTATATTGCTGTAGTAATATTATATTGATGAATAAAAAAACTATCAAATCTGCAATTTTGTAGTGGACTACGAGCTCAGTCAGTTTATTGGTAGAGAGCATCAGGATCATACGCTTTATAACTTTAATAGTTTACCAGTATGAATCTGTTTGTCCGTTTCTCAATCTCAGATGTGGCTTTACCAGTTTGCTGCATATTAGAGATGGTATTAGGTACCAGTAAGGTAACGGTTGATTTAATCGGCATCTTCATTCTCGACTTTTATACTTTGTGTGTGTGTGTTTATGTGTGACCGGGTGAAAGTGGAGCTCTATACGAAATTATTTTTAGCACCTAGTTGTGAATAAGAAAATACAAGAATCGAAGATTCGTTAGAAAGCCGTCGACTTAAACGTTAATTAAAGTACTTTTGCTTTGTTGAAAAGCCTCGTCAACTTTGAGATATACGTATTTTTTTGATAAATAAATTCTGTTTCGTCTACGCTAGCAGTCACTAGAGGCGTGCCTCAAGGGTCGATTTTGGGACCGATTCTTTTTATCCTATATAGTTCTGATATCATTAACAACATTAAGCACTGTAACTACCATAACTACGCAGATGACATCCAGCTTTATACACCTTTTAAACCTAATGAATGTAATTCAGCTACCCATGCACTCAACGCGGATGTGGACCGAATAGCCGACTTAATCCTACAAAATCTAAGTTATGTTGTTGGGATTGAAAAAACGAATTAGTGATATTATAGCCCTAAACCCAAAAATCGCAATAAAAGGTGACCAATTAGAACGTGTCCCAGAAGCGCGAAACTTGGGCTTAGTATTTGACGGAGGACTGCAGTTCGAAAGCCATGTCCTGGAAACAATGCGAAGTTATTTCTACAGGAAAGGTTTTGTACCGTATCCGCCAGTACCTACCCGTCGAAATGCGTATCAGACTTTGCGATTCGCTGATTCTCTCGAAGTTGAGTTACGCAGATACAATGATTGGTGGCTGTTTTTTAGTGAGGACAAAAAAAGTAATACAGCGTACCCAAAATGCCTGTGCGCGCTTTTGCTTTCCCACCCCTCGTCTATCGCATGTCAGTCCATTTTTAAATATAAATAAATTAATGAATATGGCTTTTAGACATAACGTACACCTGGCTTCACTACTTTTTGGTTTAATAAAAAGCAAAGAACCTCCTTACTTGTATAACAAGCTTAAAGTCTCACAACGCGAGATCCATCATGCCACACGCTTATATGTACACCTAACACCGTACGACTGCTTTTCGTGGCAGCTTTCGCTTTGCTGCCACTAAATGCTGGAATAATATACCACCACTTATTCGAAATTTAATATCAGTAGCTACTTTTAAACAGCATTCGTAGAATTATTTATTAGCTTCTCAAATATCTGGATCATAAGCAGTTGTTCACATACGCACATGCACACGCATACACACTCAAACGCACACACACACACGCACACACACTCAAACATACGCACACAGATAAATAAGATGTATTTTTTTGTTATTTTATGTAATATTGTATACTTAATTTGATCTCTCTAAAATGATCTCATAATAGTAGCGATATTATTTTAGGTATTTAATATTTTGTTGTTTTTAATAATTTTAACGCATGCGATCGCCATATCTACTCACCCCGGTCTCACTGAAAACCAGCGCCTGTGAATGTTTCAACAACATTCAGAGGCATAAAGCTGAGCGGAGACCATTTTGGCCGTAATAAAAAATAAATGTATTTAGGTTCAGACATTTTGCTTGTAAACTGTTTTTTATGTGCCAACTAAATTATTTTTCATGTATATTTTTCTGATTGAAACCTTCCAAAGCTTACCTCAGATCGGCCTGTTTATAACAATAAAAAATAATAACAAACAGTCAGACAGCTGAAAGAGACAATTTTATAAATCCCTTTTTTTATCGAGATTTTTGAAGTTTTACGAGTAGGCCTCTTTTTATACTCGCAAACTGCACAAATGTTACTTAAATTCAAGTCGCCTTAAGTCACGTTTCACGTGCTGCCATTTTGTATCTTAGCATAATATGCTTCTAATATTATTAGAAAGTGACAGAAGGTGTTCTTATAGTTCGTCAGTGCTAATGGAGGTTTGTGCAACTGGGTGTAAGACAGGATTTTATGAAATACGTAGGTACTCATCATCATTCAAATGAATAACATTTTTTTAGGCTAAATATTTCAGAGAAGAGACATATTATTACTGCAATGTAGGTGCATCCGGGTAAACTTAAGTTTGCGATAAGAGCATCACATCAAAGTCGGTGTTACAGAAAGCTTACCATAAAGCTTACATTATTTTGAGAACGCTTTTCGCCCATTCTATTGTTTGCACAGAGCGGCTACTGGTTTTAAGAAGTACTTACCTAAGTACGAACTCGTTTTTTTTCATAAGGCTGTATTTGCTTTTAATCTTTTCCTGCTTACTCAAACAATAAAAAATTACAATACAAACAACAAAACACTTCAAAGGGACCAAAAAGTTCCTAGTCATATTTAAATGTTTTGGCAATAAGTATAGTTAATACGTGGCTTAAGTAGCCGTTTCCGGATGAAAGATTTCGAGTTTACGTCGTATAAAGAAACGATATTTTTTTATAAGCTTTCTGTGGTGTCGCCACTATTGGGCCTAGACCACTTCTATTACTTCACTTAACCTTGTGCAGAGTTCACTGAAAGATACGTCTGTTTACCTGGGTCATAATTTATGGAATTGGCAGTCTTCAATTCTGATTTAAGACCAAATCTAGATGTATATCTGACAATAGCATACATTTAGCTTAAAATTGGTTTGCTGGAAGCGGCCATGAATAAACGAATAGTTTCATGCCTTTATTCCGCTAATTTGGTACAATTTCTTAGTTAAGTTGGGATCATTTTCATTTGGTAAGGAGGTATAATAACACTGAATTAAACCTAACAGTGACGCCGCTTCGATTAAAACCCGAAGAAACGTGCGGATCTCGATAAACACATCAGCCATCGTCCAAGAAAGGGAATAAATAAATCATGAGTTTTTATGAAGGCGTCATCGCCTCCGCACTGTCACCGGCCTACAGATCGGGCGGTGAAGCGGCAACTTCAAAGAGTCTCCTTTGAGCTGCCATTAAGCCAAAATGACGCATCTACATAATGATTTCCGACCACATTTCTAATGGGATAGAGTACGGTCTTCCTTAGCTTTGGAATTGAAGTTATGTCTTTATAGATTTTGGAGGGTAATGTACCCATCGGCGCACGAGGTCTTCATTAAGACCGTCCGATCTGTCATTTGTTTCGAACACCTAGGCTATGATTGCTCGGCTCGGAGATTGTAATCAGTCAAAGTCTCATCATAGTTTTGATGCGGGAAAAAGTGGTGATGCCCTCATCGGCACTCCAGAGGGTTTCATGATCAATGTTGTTTTTACATCCAACTTAATGATATGTAGATGATTTACCCACCATTCAAGTCGTAAACAGACTACATACTTACAATGTCGCTAAAATATACAGTGAAAAGTTATTATTTATTGTGTACCCTCTTTGTTAGGTAGTTAATTTATTTAAGTACTGCCTGACTGACTATAATAATAAATAAATTATTTGTGCCGCGCCGTCATGCAGTTCAACGCGCTTTATACAAAGTTTCATAACTATTTTTTATTAATTATTGCTAAACTATTTTTTATTTCTATTTTATATACTTACGTTATTTTTGTTATAGTTATTTTTGTACAATATAGTCTTTCGATAAATAGGTACAAATACTTCGGTACTGTTAGGCGATGGGCTTGCAACCTGTCACTAATACACTGGTAAACATCTTAGCCTGATTGTGCAAAATGTGGTTACAGAATTAACAACAAGTTTTTAGAGTTGTTGGAAATTCTGTAGCTCTGCCTACCCCACTCTGGGAATGAAGGCGTGAGTTTATGTATGTATGTATGTATGTACTTCGGTAAAAACTAAAGGAAGGGAGGTTTTGCATTAACATGTACAGTATGTTTTGAATTCCACATTTAAATACATATCTTAATCTCTTAAAAATACCTAATAACATTCTCATCAGCGAAATTCCAGAATAATTTTAAAAAGTCATTATTAGACAACAGAAGCATCCAACATATCCTGTTGAACTTTGATTTCCTCTGCGGCGTTCGTGCATACATCTCCGTAATAAGCAGTTGCGTGTTCCCAGAAGGAAGCAGAAAAAGAGCGGATGGCTCTGATCCGCTCGCCGTCGGCTCTCGGGCGCCGCCGATAGAGTCATTATGGGCCATTATCCGCCACGGATGCTCAACCTTTCTCGGTCACAACCAACGCCACGGAGGTTAACCCGTGGCGGATGGATTTGGAACTAAAATTATGGGCTATGGGACAATCGCTTCAGTTTATGTGAGTTTATGGGCGCAGCACGTCTTTTTCTTCCAAACATCCCCGTCAGTCGCCATCTCAGTATTCATTCTCTTGTTTTTAATATCGCCCGCACATACTCCATCCATTTTTTCTTAGGTCTCCCCCTTCCACTATATCCCTCCACATTCATATTTAAATCTAAGTAGTTTAGGAGTTAGCGCATATACGTATAGACAGTCAGACGGAAAGAGGCTCTATCCAAAGTATTATGTAATGATTTTTTTAATGCCATGGAGAATACAAAGTGAGAATTAATTTAGGGTAGGAAACTCCCAATTTACTTATTCGGTTGATACTTATTGGCTGGATTATAATATTATAATAAAAGTATGGATAGTACAGGTAACTGGGCTAGATTATATTTTACCTTTATTTTATGTTTAGTAATTTGTTTTGACTATCCCACTTCAAAACCTTAGTACAAAAAAGGACCACCGACATTGCATGAAACCTACAAAAAGTAATCACCAATACAAAAAGTTAAACAGTTGACCCCTAAACTTTGACCACCACTGACTGTGCTTGGCTGATTAACTCGTCGAGAGCCGCGGGGAGGGAGGCGCGGAGCCAAGTCCGAATGTCGGTATACACTTTACTGCCCGCGTTATAGCATTACCCGCTGGAATGAGGCTTTGTGCGAATTCTTTAAGAGAAATGGTAGATTCACTACAGAAATATTGTATGTATATATAAGCATCTTATTTACTAAAACAATTACATCAGCTGCGGTCTCTGCCTGGAAAGTGAATTAATTACGCGAATAGTTTTTATCCTATTAAAGTTTTTATGATCTGACCGCAGTAATAATATTTCGACTGAATTTCATTACTTAGTCTTTACTTGGGGTGGATTTAATTAAAGACAGTAAACTACATGTTTTATTATAAAACGGTTTAATGATTCGTATATTTTGATTAGGATTTTTATGTATTTTTTATATGACTAACCGATAAAATAGAGCAATATTCGACATACATTATTTAATTTATATTTTTTATTGTATCCCATCGTCTTACGTTTTTACATACCTACCACTAAATTATGTCTCATTCCAGAATTTGAAAAAACGCATTACGATATTGAAAGTTAAGGAACGAATTGCATATTTCAAATTTAAGCTTTAGAAGCTTGTTAGTATACTTACCATTCAAATGCATCACAACCCTTCTTTTTAGGGTTCTGTACCAAAATGGTTAAACCGGGCAAGAGTATGTCGGACCATGCTCAGTCTAGGGTTCCGAACCCGCTAAGTACCACAAACATAAAAACAACAAGCAATAACATATTTTCGTATTTAAAGTCATTTGGAACCGTTTTAGATGATTTTAATAGGTGTAACATTTTAGCCGAAGTGACGTGCGTACGGGTGACACACTAAAAACTTTGTGACGTGACTAATGTGTATTCATGCCAAATTTAGTACTTAGGGTCTCTGAGCTAGGCTGCGGACGGACGGACATAGCGAAACTATAAGTGTTCCTAGATTGACTACGGAACCCTAATAAACAGGAACCTAACTTAGGTTCGACGAGCCGACGACGCATCGCTATAGCGACGTCGTTCACCCGTACCGTCAGCGTCGGTCGCATGGGTGTTTTTTTAGCCGACTGCCGAAGGAGGAGGGTAATGTTTTTGACCAGTTTGTACGTATGTAGGATTCTTCGTTACCCTGTAAAGGCTGTGAAGCGGGTGTCGATAAATTCGTCTTAGCGTCGCGGGTGTCACTGGGTACTTAATTATTTTTTAATGTGAATTTGGCGAAATAAAAAATATATAATAATAATAATAATAATAATAAAGCCTCTTTATTCCAAACTTGTTATGTTACAAGTACATTACCATACAATTCAAATAATTCAATTTTAATTAGACAATTAAATTTAAAATATAAAGTTTGTAATTTATAAATCCAAAATAATTTACGCTGATAATGTACATATATAAAAAAGCATGCTTGTAAATAAAATTAATTAAGTATAATTTATCTTTTAAATCACAATACATTAAAATAAAATAAAATCGATTACAATCATCGGGATTCAAATTAATTGCATGCATATTTTAATAAATAATTTAGTTAACCATTGTTTTTATTGTTTGGGTGTCCATTTTTGGACGTAGGCCTCCTCCATGCTGCGCCAACATCTGCGGTCGTATGTTAACCTTTGCCATTTTTGGCCAGCGACTTGGACTATGTCGTCACTCCAACGCTTTATTGGCCTGCCTCGGGTTCTCAACCCGTCCCTTGGGTACCACTGCAGGACACGCTCGCTCCATCTATCGTCTGAGGCCCTGGCGACATGTCCAGCCCACTTCCACTTTAATCTGCATACAGTTTGAACTATGTCCGTAGCTTTTGTTATTTTTCTTATATGTGTGCTCCTGACTTTGTCTTTTAGTTTTATTCCTAGCATAGATCTTTCTGTTGCTCTTTGAAATGTTCTTAGTTTATGAATGGTTGCGTTTGTGAGAGGCCAGCATTGGCACCCGTATGTGACTGTAGGTAGAATAGTGTTGTCTAATAATTTTTTCTTCAGTCTAACAGGTAGGTTGCTTTTGAATACATCTTTATTGGCCCAGTATTTTCGCCATCCCATTGCGATCCTTCTATCTATTTCGCATTCCATCGTATTTTCAAAAGTTATTAATCGACCTAAGTATATATATTGCTTTACATACTCTATATATCCGCTCTGTACTTGAATATCTTTTTCTTCCCCGTTAGTAATTATATTGGTTTTTGTTGTATTCATACACAAGCCGGCTCGACGACTCTCCACGTCCAGTGTTTGTATCATATTTTGTAATCCTTCATGTGTTTCTGATAAAATTACAATGTCATCTGCAAACCTGAGATGTGTAAGCTTCTCGCCATTGACATTTAGCCCATAACTTTGCCAATCTAGTTTCTTGAATATTGTTTCTAATAGGGCTGTAAACAATTTCGGTGATAGAGGGTCTCCCTGCTTTACTCCTCTTCTTATCGGGAAAGGTTCACCGATTCGTTCTAGTTTTATTTTAGCTGAAGTATCTTTATATATTTCTTTTAATATATTTATGTATTTTGAGTGGATACCCTGGTCTGTGAGGCTTGCCCACAAATAAGAGTGTGAGATTGAGTCGAACGCCTTCGTGTAGTCAATGAATCCTATATATAAGACTTTGTTGTACTCTTGATATTTTTCTATCACTTGTGTTAATGTGAATACGTGATCTATAGTAGAAAACCTCTTCCTAAAACCTGCTTGCTCTCTCGGCTGCTGTTCATCGAGTTGATTTGTTATTCTTCTTAATATGATTGTAGCAAATAATTTATAGAGCGTTGAAAGGAGACTAATTGGCCTGTAGTTGTCAAGTAGTTTAGGGTCTCCCTTTTTATATAATAGGGTTATAATTGAGGATTTCCATTCCTCTGGAATTATTTCTTGGCAAACAATATCGTTGAATAATTGTGTTAGGTGTTTCGACAATGGTTCTATCATGGCCATAATAGTGTCATTTGTTACCCTGTCTTCCCCTGGACTTTTATTTTTCTTTAATGTTGAAATTGCCTTTTTAATTTCGGATGTTAGTAGAGTTGGTATCGCTTCTTCAATTTGGTATGTAGAGTCGGGTTCCTCGGGCTCGTGGCACGAATATATTGATTTGTAAAAGCTCGTTGCTATTTCGATAATATCATCTCTATTTGTGTGCTTTCCTCCGTCCAGACCTGTAAGAGTTGGTATCCATTCTTTACTATAGTCAAACCTGTATTTGGTTCTTTTTGTCGAGCTCCTGGTTTCAAGTTCGTTTTCAAGGGATGTTAGTTTAGCCATGTCTCTATTCCGCTTTATCTTTTTGTTTATTTTTTTGTAAAGTTTTTTTAGTCTATTTCTTTGCTCTTTGTTTCTATGTTCGATGTTCTTCAGTATGTTTCGTTCCGTTATTAATCGTTCAATATCGTCTGTAATAATAAGTTGATTATGGCTCTTTTTATTTTCTTTTGGTAGTCTTTCTAAGCACTTCTTGATAGATCGAATTGTATTTTTATATGTTACATCTATATTATCTGATTTTTTGTTTTCTATTTCTTCCTTCAGCATATTTTGCAAGCATTCCGTCTCTATCGGATTGAATTGTTTCTGTTTCACGCTATATTGAGCTCTATTTTTCTTATTTCTGTTATAATTGTTGTATGTTAAGCGAACTAGCCTGTGATCTGAAGAGAAAGTTGTATTTATGACTTCGTGATTATGCACCTGTTTCTTGTTTTTAACTAAAATATAATCAACTTCGTTTTTCACATTACCATTAGGCGACAACCAGGTCCATTTCTGTTTATTATTTTTTCTAAAAAGTGTATTTGTAATGTACAACTTATTTATTAGGCAGAAGTTTATTAGGAGCTCACCTCTTTTGCTTCGTTTTCCATATCCGTATGAACCACAGACAAGATTCTCCTCTTTGGATGGGACTCCGATTTGGGCGTTAAAGTCACCCATTATTATTGTGTGTTTCCCAGTTCCTTCTAAAGCTTTACATATTTGTTCATAAAATATTTCTATTTCTGTATCTCTCTCTTTTTTCCTTTTCTTTTTTGGTTTCTCGGTGGGGGCATATACCTGTATAAGATGCATATGGTTTCCTTCGAAATTTAAGTCGAGTCTTGCCACTCTATCCGAATACACTTTGAAGTTGGTGATATTATTTTTAAAATATGACTTTATAAGGAATCCCACGCCATTCCGTCCTTTTTTCTCGCCTTTGTACATAAGGATATATTTTTCTTTTTCGACAATGCGTTGTCCATCAATTTTTACCTCAGATATTCCAATTATGTCCCAGTTTACTTTATCTAAGGCGTGTTCCAGTTGTATAATACGTGTTGGGGATTTAAGAGATCTTATATTATAGGTACATATTTTTAATGGTTTTTCCTTTCTGATGCTAGATGTATGCGCATCTTTGTTTTCATTATTATTGCTTTCTGTTGTATTTTCTGTTGTATTTTCTGTTGTATCCTCTTTGCATGGAGGGTTGTAGTCATTTGCTCCCGCGGCGACCACCCGTATTGGGAGACATATACAATATATATATAAAATATATACCACTAATTAAAGTTACCTACATTGGCGGCATTATCCAAACAGCTGTTGGGCAAAAAGCTTGCTTTTTTTTTACTTATATTTAGCAACTATTTTCTAATGCTAATTATTTAAAAATATTATAAAATTTAGTTATCGTCACATGCTTTATTTTCTCTTGACCTGTCCTACGACAGCCGACAACAAAGTCACAAATAAGCGTACACGCGTTACTCCAAGATGCATATGCATGATGCTAAAAGGAAATGATTTGAACGTTAAAAATTAAAATACAATCGTTAGTTAGCTTGTACCGTGCCAGTGTGGGAGTCCAGCCTACGCTCCAAAGCCTCCAGCCTCCACACGTGCGCCGGATGCTGGGGGGGGGAAGGGTTAGTATGATCTACGACTTTATTACATTTGGGAGATTATTTTTTATTTATATCGACTCGCCCAAATCAAGTCATAAAATTATATTGATGTGTATTATAATATTGTAATGGTAGCGCTATTGTACGCTATAAATATCTTGATTGTGTTTATTTGATCCATGTTTGATCCCCTGGTTTGATCAGTGAATTTCCTTTCTCTTATTCTCTCATATTTTTCTATTCAACCTGAGGCCCTAGACAAAATTCAATTTAAAAAAACTTAATTCAACAAAAACACGTAAAGTATGATCTTAGGGATGGAGCCTCCCTGTAAGCAAAACAAATGCCTGTGTTGGGAGACACCGCTCTTCCTCAGGTAACTCGAGGTAAGTACCGGAGCAATTAAGTATCTACTAGATTATTATTTATAAGTATAAGTATCTTAGGATAATTAAAACAGATAACAATACAGAACTATACTAACTTAACTAACTATAGTAAGAGATAAAACATTTTCTGAATATGAATGAATAAAGTGCCTAGAGATGTAATGTTAGTAAGTGTGTGAGTGCGAAAATACATTCGGCGTTCGTTATCGTTATCAAATTGTACAGTATTAACGTATGCTGTCAGACGGTCGTGTTAAGCGCCTAGGTACGTCAATTCCATACATTTTGTCAGTTTTCGAAAATATTTTACGATAGCTTTAAGCAAGTTGTCTAGTTCTTCAGCGTATTGGTACCTGCGACTGCACTCCTTTGGTGTACCGCCCGGATGTTAATGCATAGATTGGACACGGTGGTGATTGCTAAAGATGATTGCGAATACGTCAGTCCTTGATATCATGAACTCTTTAATCATTTTTCCTACGTACGGATTATAATTTGAATACAAATCAAACGGTTACAATTTTTTCTATTAATTAGAAACCATTTGCTTTTGGAGACTGATTAACTTCAAATGGTTAAAAAACTATCCTGCTAGCAATAGCATACACACAGACATAAGGGTAAAAACATGCCTACATGCGCGTATTTACAGGCTGTGTTGATCAATAAATACTTAACCTTCGTAGAACAATGAAGGTTCGGACTTAATAAGTATGTAGATGGAGATCTACAGTTTAATAGTTATCAGATAACGATGATTTTGTTTTATTTTATCCTTATTTTCCCTTCATCAAAACGGGATATTTATAAATAAGATACGATGTTGCTTAAAAAATATGTCAAAAGGGCTAGATCAGGAGTACCCTTAACTGACGAACGAGTATGAAGAGACTAATGACTGTGGAGGAAGCGAGGGAAGTCTGTCTGGATCGTAGTAAGTGGGAGGAAGAATGCGAACCAATTTAAAAAACGCGATCATAATCCAGGGACTGTATTCTACTCAGTAAAACCTAATTCCTTTTGACATATTATCGTATTGTTTCTAACTCAGCCGCCATTACTGACAAAAACGATAACTGTCAAATATGGGTTAACCCATTATACCAGGGTCCAAGTACACATTATAACGTTGTATTAAAACCTCTTGCATCGCAAAATAGCTGTGCACCTCAAGTATTCCCCCTGGTAAGTGTCGCGCGCGGCGCGGGCGCAAAACGAGCACCACGCAGGCGCGAGTAACAACTTCATCGGCGCTAACGAGCGAGAACTGGTTCCGGCGCCATTGCGCGCGCACGGGTTCAAGCCGCAGACAAAGGTGAAGCTGGCTGGCAAGAAAGATTGCGAAAGAATCGAGGTTTACCACTACAATTTCAGTAGCGTAAGCTAAGCTGCGTTCTACACTCAAAACAACTAAATAAAAAGCAAGCTTTAAAAACGCGACTGCATTTTTTCGGGTTCCGTAGTCAAACTAGGAACCCTTATAGTTTCGCCATGTCAGTCTGTCCGTCCGTCCGTCCGCAGCCAAACAGAGACTGTTGATACTAGAAAGCTGTAATTTGGGTTTTTTTTTCTCGTCTACCCCATAGTGTGGGGTGTCGTTGGATAGGTAGATAGGAAAATATTGCGGGTTTGTGGCAACAATTTAATGAAATAGTAAGCTTTTAAGCGCAAATTTTTGTTAAAGTCAAGTGAATACAGCCATTTTTTTCTTAGTTAACCAAATTGAATGAATACAATATTTATGATAATAGCTACATCAACTAAAGAAATTAAATGAAAGGAAATTTTAATGCATATGGAATTTGGGTTCAAAATCATGCAGATACAATTGCTAGAGAGTTGTATAGTCTCACCAAACCCTGCCTTTACAGGCGTATACGCATTATACAATTGCAAATATTAAAGTTTACACACATTTACCCTTGAAAGTGAGAACTCACTCAAAATCATTAGACATATTCAATAAATATAGTATAAACAGGTACCATAAAATATACTAAAACTAAAAATGACAAGTATCAATAAAATAGTACAAAAATCTGAATGTCTCATAATATAATAATTATGTAATTTCATATTAGTTTTCTTAGTACTCCCTAACACTATAATAACATTTCTGTGTAAACCATCACTTCAAGCTATTTTTAAGCATTGTAAATTGTAATCTTGCAGTCTTTGAAGTGACCAGGCAACTTATTATAAATATTAATAGGTACACATCATACAGCAGTTTTTTTGACGACAATGCTAGTTTAGCCAGAGGGTGGTGTAATTTATGTGTGTACTGTTGTCTAACCGAGCTGTTCTCGAGCGCGTAGACTGAACATTTTGGAACAAATATTTATAGTTATGCACGAATGTACAGGTTTTAATTTATAAAGACATGGTACAGTCAAGATGCAATATTCTTTAAAGTATGGACGGCACGAGTCAAATCTATGAATATGAAATACTGCTCTTATGCAGCTTTTGAATTAGAAGTGCTTTATCTTTCGCTGTGCAATTTCCCCAGATAACAATTTCATAGCGTAATGTCGAATCCACATACATTACAGGAAGTCACTGCAGCTTCAACCGACACTGTCTGACGAACCCTTCTCAGGGCAAACACAGATCTACTTAACATAGAATACAGATTGTCGACATGTTCTACCCAATTACAATGACAATCTACCTCTATTCCTAAAAAAAATATGCTTAACTTCTTCGACGGTATTGCAACGAGAGGCAATATTCAGATTTTGTGTATTACTTCGTAACGAGCGAAACTGAATATAAGTACTAAGTTTATATTATATTATATTTCGCCAGGATCGCGGGACCACGTGGATGCGAAAAGCACAAGACCGGTCTGAGTGGAAAGCCTTGGAGGAGGCCTATGTCCAGCAGTGGACGTCTTTCGGCTGACAAGATGATGATGATGATATTATTTGCTCTTAAGTTATTTCTTGTAAGCCAATTCACAGTAGCTTCTAATGTTCTATTTATTTCAATATTATACGTTAGCACGTCATTACTTTCTATATTTATTGTTGTCATCGGCAAATAAAATGCATTCATTTGATATATGGTTCGGTAAATCATTAATGAATAGTAAAAACAGTAAGGTACCCAGAATACTACCTTGGGGCACTCCCTAGTGGTTTGATATATAAGTAGATTGATGTGATTCTACAGTCTTAATATCCTGACAGTACCTTATCGTTTCATCGCACTGAGCCCTGTCGCTAAGATAAGACTTTATCCAGTTAAGCGCAGGGCCTCTTATGCCGTATCTGGAAAATTTAGTAAGCAGTCGCTTGTGACAAAAAAAAACAATATAATAGTAACAACCAACAGCCAGTTCTTTAATGATTCAACTAACATGTTAGTTGATGTATCTAACGTCCTGTCAGGCTCCCTTAGAACCAAAACGCTTATACACAACAACCATAATCTTGTTATAATTGGCTTTTTTTTCAGTGTAGGTACGTCTACGAAAGTCAGAGTGTAGAAATTCGTTTAATTTTTATTTAACCTACGCAAAGACGACCGGTTGGGTCAATCTGCTATCTCTTAAGCCGGGTACTCACTAGCGAGCTGAAACTGTTACTGTTGCACGTAAAATCGTGATGAGTACGCGGCTCGCGAGCCTGTTCTCCACTAGGAGCTCGTTACTGTAACTGCTACGGTTACGGTTACAGCCCGCTAGTGAGAACCCGGCCTTAAGCATGTTTGCTATGAATTCGATTTAATCAACTAAAGTTGTATTAAAAATTTAGATTTGGACTTTTAATCCGGAATACCAAAACTAATATGATAGTGTTATTATGCTTCATGTAGCGTCTACGCGATAGCTTTAAAATACCATCATTACCCTTCCACCCAAAGCTAAAAGAGGGAAATGATAGGAAAGGTGAAAGTGTGCCTTGTAAATTAAACATTTCACTTTGATTGTACGTATGTACAAAACTGAGATTTCACAATGTAAAACTTTATTGTTTTTGACGTGTTTCCGTATTGTCAACGTTTTGATAGCTCTTATTTACTTGACAGTAATGGCGGCCGAGTCAAAAATAGTACCATAACACGTCATAGGCAACATGGTTAACCTAACCAAGATGATTACAGGTCCCTAAAAATATTTCCGATAATCTATACGTATACGTACAGCGGTAAAAAGATCAAAAAAGTCTTTATGAAACACGACGGATTTGGAGCCACATAAAAAACTTGTATCGATAAAAAATATACGGTTTAAAAAAGAGAAAGCTTTTTGTAGGTGTTGTGACAAATTGACCATAAGACTGATGATGTTGTGAGGCAGGTTGGATCTTTTCATGTTAAGGGGGACGCGTGTGACGAAACATTTGAGAAGTGGCATTAGAAAATACTGTTGCCATCGTTCTACGGTGCTCACGACGAGGCTACTGTGCGATAAGGAAAATTTTAGCTCCCGCTAAATAATTAAATAATGTTAATAATTATGTTTTTGTTAAAAAATTCTCATCTCGAACAATTTTTTGCTGCCTGCTGCAGTTTTCTTAACTATCTGCTTAAAAACAGACTGTATTTCCAAAATTTCTACTCAGGTAGGTACAAAAAATGTGTTTTTATGATGACGGTTAACAAAACATAACTTACTTTATACATTCAAAGTTTTCCGCCATTTTTTATATTATTATTTATAAATGTGCACACTATACTAAAAACATTAGAAGTCCAAAACGACAACCTTACAATATTCGGAGCTGCGCCCTCAAAGAGCCTCTAATTTTTAATTATACGATCACGGTATGGCAGTTATAAACATAAAACTCCGGCAATAAACTAGTAACTTATAAACCATCTTTTAGGGAAACTTATGGAGGTACCAATAAAATACCAATTAAACGCATTTCTGAACGGTCTTGTCTAATTTACACCCTTTATTAAATTGTTAACTTGTAAAAGAGACAAAAACCTTTACGCCACCTTTATAAACCTTTATAAAGGGAATTATATGCTCCCTGCCTAACACAAATTGAATGCTGCTTTACAACAAATCGTTTTTTTTTTAATGGGAGATAATTTTGTTTAAGTTTTACAATAATAAGTAAAAAGAAAATTATTTCTACTGTTGTCGGTAGTTCTGTGTTTATGCCGCTATAGATACTAGTAGTAGTAACTTGTGTATTTAATTAAAAGTTGGTGTACGGTCGGCCAAGAAAGTGGTCTACCTATTGACAAAAGTTTCTGTAAGATCTTATTCATCTAATTATCGCTAAGGTTGACACTTGTCACTGTCATAGTACCTATTATTGCAAGGGAAAATTGAATTTGCTGTATCATGACTTGCAAATGAACTTCAACAGTAGGGTGGTAGACCTATTTTTGGCCGACTATACCTATATAGTATAGTTTATTCGCGGATTAATTCAAGTTTGGTCGAATCGGCCTTAGTAGGAGGTATGAACGAACGAGGAGGTATGACAGTGGCGCCACCATCGACGTCAAAGTTTCACAGTTTTATATTATAAAAGTATTCGGAAAAAATAGAAAAAATAACATAAAATTGTATTCTTACTAACTTCTTTACACTGTCTCAATAAAAAAAAAGATTTAAACCAGTCAAACAACAGGGACGTCGCGCGTTGATGTCTATTGTATATGCCCGCCGCAAGCGCAGGATGATTTCCTCTAAATTCGCCATCAATAGAACTTGTAAACCATGTAAACAAACATTTTTGGGAAACATTACTTCGTAAATTTTACGTTAGCTCTCCAGCACTACTAAATCCGTATACAGGGTGGAAGGGGAGGAGGGCCATTTCCACAAATATATAGTATCATATAAGTGATCTATAATCGTTTAGTAAACCACATGAAGAGCTTAAACGTCATTATTGACAGGGCTATGAATTGTATACCGGAACCTTTCATAATACATATTGGTGACACGTCTTCCTCAATCGGATAGTGATTCTGACTAAAAAATACATTTTAAGCGATTTTTAATCTTAGTATAACTTTTTCCTTTAAATGACCCTGGATTTGTTGCGATAGGGTATTTTTAAAGAGCTCAACATTTCCCGTGGGGGGCGAAACACATGATCTAAGAGTATGAGCTGTTAAGCATTTTGGAGCAGGTGTTTTGTGTGCAAACTAGTACAGTTTTTAAACGTAACAAGTTTTTTCTTTTGCAAAACAATGCATCTTGTAACATTAAAAAAACAAAAGAATACCTAAAAGTTAAAAAATCAAAGCCCTTTAGTCGGTCCTAATATTGAGCCAGGTGATTTCAAAAGTATCATTAAAAAACAAACGAAAAAATGTATCCGAGGCACGTTGGAATTTTAGAAGAGCAATGTAATAGTTAGTAGTTTTAGCCTTAATACGCTTTAGGTAGGTTCTTATATAGTTTTTAATTATCATTAAACAAGAACTGAGAACACCTAGTCAAAAATGCTCAGCATCTCTCCCACTAACAATCCGAATACCTCAAAGCGATTGTCCGCATTACTTGATTACCTTTTACTTATTTATAAGAACGCTTTAAAATGTTTAATTAATAATTGTATTACCTTTTTCCTGCGTCATTGCTCATTGGAGGTAAAATCTCCGGTCACGTAGGTTCGATTCCCGGCCGCGCGGTTGGTCGCAGGTGCAGAAATTAAGTAAACAGTTATCTTAATGATCATGTTGATTATCTTAGACTATTTCTGTTTTGAGCTTGCGTAAATATCTCAATCCTTACTAGTACACGCCTTCATTTCTAGAATGGGGAAGCAGAGCTACAGGATTACCAACAACTCTAAAAACTTGTTGTATTACAAATGTGAAGTTTTACTTTTTATGCTGAAGAAGGGACCTGATGGAACAGCGATAAACTAAAAGTAGTTGCTTGTACTACGAGTAGGTATTGAAGAAGCCTCTGTTTGTGAAACTTTACTTATATATTTCTAAATCTTCTAGCGGGAAGGTTTTGTTATAAAATGAAGGACATAACTTTTTTTCCGTATTACGTATAGTGTCCTGCCGGGACAGGCTGCCATTTCCTGTAGAATGTTGCCAAGAGACAGTGTAAAAAAAAGATAAAGACCTACCTATTTACTTTATTCATGACATTTTCCAATTCTAGACGCGAACCGTAAAACTAAAACATAACTACTCGATAAAGTACGTACACCTACGTTCAAACTTACGACATATACGAACATACGAATATATTTAGTTGTATACAGGAATACGAGAGAAATAAATAAAACCTTTAGTAAAAAGAAAAAAACCTACACGCTTTCCTACAGAGCCCACAAAAGCGAGAGAGACGGGTATAAGGCTTAGTAGAGGTTGGAGAGAGATGCGAGAGGAGCCACGTGACACCTGCCGGCCGCCAAATGAAGATATCGCAGCTGGATGTGAGAGGATCGTGGGCAGGGGTCGGGAACTGTTTAAAAGTATTTTTATAAGCTCATATAAGTAAATAATATAAATAAATACCAGTGGAGAATCTCACACAAATTGACCTAGTCCGAAAGTAAGTTTGTACTATGGGTACTACATAGATAACAATACACATACTGATATAGAGAAATACACGCTTACATAAGAATCATCCAAGGCTCAGGAACAAATACGAGCGCACGTCGCACAAATAATTACATAAAAATGTTGTACGTAACAAAAAAATAATTATTGGATCCCATGAGTACGTTTAAATACCTACCCCCTTACTAATAAACGTTGAGTAACCGTGGTGTAGTTAAACCATGCTTTGTCCTTATCTGCCATTGTGACATTTGAATTTGACAGATAAAGGACAAAGATGGTTAAGCTCCACCACCGTTACTCAACGTTTTTTGTAAGGGTTTATAAAGAACACTTAATTTTTAAATTTAAGTTAGAATAAATTTCTGGCAAAAAAATGCTAAGACCAAACTAACCAACAGACGTATATATTAAAAGTAGGTAAAGTTAAAAAATGTTTATAAAATGAATGCTTTTATTAATAGATATTACGATCTCAGTGCATAGTAGTATGGTTGTGTAATTAATTAGGTATTAATTAAAATAATCAAAACCAACTAAATTACAAATAAGTTGTTTTGAAAAGGTTGACGACCTCAGCAAGCCCAACATCAAAACGTCTACAGATGCTACTAAAGCACGATGCTAAAGCCACGCAGCGTTATTGTAACTTGAATAAAACGAATAAAAACTTATATTTATTGGTTCGAATGTAAGTAACATATCGAAATTTCTTACTTTCTGGTTCAACCTTTTCGTTTTTAGTAGTGTCTTAATAAATTTAAAAAAGAAACGAAAGAAACTTTTTTAAATATTTTGTAAAAATTAGGTTAAGATTAAGAACTTAACAAAAACAAAGAAAACCCAAAAAACGGGAGCTGTCGACACGTGCAACGCTACAAAATGAACTCTACACATCATTTCCTCCAAAACCACCTTTATTTTGAACGGTAATGCGACCTTTCTATTTCGTTAACTCCGTTAATAAGTTGGTAAAAGCGTCAGTTTACACACAGAGGCACTGAGCAAATATTGACGCAGTTCAGAGTCAAACAGTCACATAATTTGAGCACGTATCTGTGCCACGGGATTATCTTGTTCTGAGCGCGATGGGCCGGAAAGGCAAATATGCCGCTCAAACAGCTTAGCCATTGAGGTGCATTATCAGGAAAGGATGCTAGAGATGCAGCTATCAAGCTCAAAACCAGTCACTGATTAAAGTTATGTATTACTATGGTATCACTACACTAAAACAGTACGTCATCTTTTTGCGCGGTCATCTTCAACAACTTTTAGGGAATTCATTACCTATATTTTGGCTGTGCCGGTCTCAGAGCCAAGTTCAGCAGCAAACGGTATTTATTGATTTTGCATATGTCATTTCAATGTTGAAGTATTTTTTTGACTACGTATTTGATTCCGAAATGATCAAAATTTCGAATTTTCATATTTCCATTTGTTTGATATCGCTAAAAACAAATCACACCTAACCTAACCTTCAGCGTAACTAAGCCTTCGGTAAAAATGGAATGAAAATTTGGACACATGAATACTGGAAATAAAAGATAACAAATTTTAAGATGTTGCCATTTTTCGTTTATTGCTAATTATGTTACTTGAACTATCTAAGCTTTTTACAGCTTACAGCTGTTTATTTCATAGTTACTTCCGTTAACCTGCAGCATTGTTGTGTCCTTGTGCTGTAGCATTCCATCTCAGTCCTGCGTGTTGGTCGCTAGAAATGTCCATTGGCTTCAGCCTATTTAATACTAGGTGGTCTACATTCTAGAGTCTAGAATCTAGACCAATGAATAATGATGAATACAAGTAGACGCAAAAAGCACAATACTGGTCTGAGTGGAAAGCCTTGGGGGAGGCCTATGTCCAGCAGTGGACGTCTTTCGGCTGACATGATGATGATCATGGACAAGTAGACACCCTTCTTGTATTCAGCTGTGACGTAAGTCAAAGGTCAACTTACTCAGCTAAGCCCCATCGAACAGGCTGAATTTTTTTTTTCTTTTTTGTATGTAGGTATTAAAACTTTTAATGCACGTAAAAGCAAGGTAAAAAATAAGGCAGTAAGTAAATTTATCCCTGTAAGGGATCTGTTCCAATTTTTTGCATAGACTCGGAATTTGTAAAATAAGTACTAAATTCTAAACTTCTGACTCTTAAGCAAGAAACAAATCCCTCTCAACCTTATTCGTGTCCGAATCGAGAGAAAGAGGCAACTAACCTCTTTCAATTTTGATTTTCGCAGTAGGGTTTAAAGCTTTAAATACAGAGTTCTGCCTGGGGTTTTATTCTACTCGGTGAAACCTTATGTCTTGTGGAATTATAATATATTTTTAAATCGGACGCCATTACTGCAAGGAAATAAGAGCTATTATGATAGCTCTTATTTCCTTGCGTATTGTCAACGTTATGACGTTGACAATACGTTAACGTGTCAAAAGTAATATAGTTCTACCTCGGTATTCTACTCGGTCTATTTACCTAGCAGAATAGAGCCCGTATTCGTACGTCTATAACAAAAGGAGCAGGTAGTGAAGCACCGTCATTTGTTTCTTTCAAGAGCCCAACAAAAACCTAAAGCGAAATTTACAACACCGACTGACACCCCAAAACGCGGCGTTAACTTTTAAAAACGTTATGATTTATATTAAGCATATTACAATTTACAGCTCATTCGATTTGGGAACTAATATATTATTCATGAGGAGATAAAATCAGTTCTGAGAAGCGATATTAAATTAAAATGTCGCGTCACACTGTCATGTCCGCCCATAACCGGCACCCAGAGATTATTTTTATTTTTATTTTTTAATCCTAGATTGTTAAATGCCAGAACTTATGTATACTCGTAAACGTCTTGACATGGACAAAAATGTATTGTGCCACGGGCCACGTTTTACAACAAATTCATGCTATAGCAACATTTTGTTTGGTTACCAACTGACCGAGGAACGTTCTGTTACAATAGGTACAATAAGTTTATTAAAAACTATGACTCTTGTAACGTGTGCTGTCTATCAGTCAAATAAAAAACCGTATTCTTCGAAGCTTATCTTGATATTCTTGATTTAATTCCTTGGAAGTGAAGTCGGCGTTAACAGACAGATAAATTAAGTAGCTTGAACACTAAAATATGTTTGTGATTATTTTCATCATGTGGCGAAATAAATCAGGAATGGCATCTGGCATTAGTTAAAAACTTAAAAAGATGTTGCAATAAAGAAAAATATTTAACACCGTGCCATGCAATAAGGATACATTTTGTACAAATTTGAGGGTCAAACGTTTAAAGAATAATTCGATAAGAAGGACAAGTTAAGTATATTAATAACTTGTATAACTGGTTCCAACTTTCCTGCGTTATAGCAACTTAAATCGTTTCAAAAAGATATCATGCGTTTACGGGAGACAATCGTTTATTCAATTTCGAACAAATAGGGATAGGGCTGAAGATAATTTGTGTAGTAACATGTAACTAAATAATGAAAGTCCGACCAATCACAGTCGAAGGCGGTAGGCGCGGGCGCAGGCACCGACGCCGCGCCACTCTCGTCTCGGACACAACAAGATGCTAACAGGAAATAAAAAACGTGAGAATAATATAAATTAAGTCCTCTGCCCCCTCTCAAAGTGAACAATTTACAGTAGGCATCCTTTGAAATGGTTCGAAGGAAGTAGGAAAAGTTAGAGGTCGCTTGAGATTTGCAAAGTTTTTTTTCACATTTAATAAATGTGTGTACGTATTCATCGCGGTGACTTTGTTACTCTTAACGTCCATTTCCACCAGCTTTAAACACAATAAAATGAAATGTCGAACTTCAAAACAGCTTACTGGATTTGAAATGTTATGGGTGATTTTTATGCACGCGGCCTTTTTCAGTAATTCTGAATATTACAAGTATTTACCTACGAAGAAGTGCGAAGTATATTTATTGGTAACTATAAAGATCCTTTCATTGTGGATTCGTATTCTGAACTCACTTGACTATACACCGTACAACATTAACATGAATAACCAAGCGTAAATATTTAAATATATTGTATATTTTATAAACATCGATACCAACATAATATCCATCGTACTGTAGAAACATTTCGGTATATTAAACTGCCAAAATAGTCCGGAGAGTCCTGAATGTTCATTGTAATGCGTGTGCAATATTATTAACACTCTCCTCAATCATTTTCAATCAAAATAAGGAAATATTACTTCCAGTGCACGGACATAACGTCAGTTATACAGTTCTGCTGTTTTTTCTCCACCGCACAATTTCCGAGCTCGCAGCCTACTGTTCTTTTATCTGCTGGCCACGTTCCTCGGCGCTCGATAATTGAGACGTCAATTTTTTTTGAAGCCGACTCGAGAGCTTTTTGAATATTTATAACTCTAGCGACCGGTAATTTAACGTCGGGTACTGCTCGTTATCTCGGAGGCTCTATCTATCCGCTCGTTTTGTTCCTTGCCTACAATTAATGAGGATCCCAAAGGGTCGAGGAACTGGAAGGTATTAAACCTTACGATCCTATCAAACGAAATCGAAGTGTTAATTTAACATGTTCTAATTCCCGTGGGTTAAGTATTATGGTGTGAGCGGATTTGATTCGTGGACTGAGAAAATTATGTTTATAAATAATGTATGTATATAACGACATTGAAAGAAAAAGAAAGAAAGAAAATCATTTATTCGTGACATACATAATATAAAAAGGAAAAGATTAACACAGACAAGAAGTAAGTAGCCACGAAATGGTCCCAACTCACCTTAATGCTGGCATTAAGTCAGCACTAGTCTTCCCTCCCATCAGGTGAGGTTGCGTTTTACGTAAAGCAAATTTAAAGTGTAGCAATGCAAAATAGTATAATACCTACTATTTTGCATTGCTACACGTTAAAATCAAAATCAATCACCAAATCATATTTTTCGACTACTTTACCGCTGAGGGGTATTATACCTACCTTTCTTTCTTGATAAAGGTAGATTTGATCGTCGAATCATCATTACGAACAGTGTGTCAGCACAAAATGCTTACTGCTAGATATAGGAAACTTAAGGTGATTAAAAATCACTGGCTATTAAATCAAATGTGGACCATAAAAAAAGGTTTCAGCATAATGCGTTAAATGTCGTGTAGAAATACAGCGAGTTGCAACAAAAAAAAGCGTTGAAAAGATCCCTTTAAGAAGACCTGCACAATTTAGCTGTCAATCAACTCTATGGATCTCCAAGGGTTTTGTCCATGTGCACACAATGATCCTTCATAATGTTCACGCTGCGCTCGCGCACCTAACTCCCCTATTGTGTTACAAATAATCCGTAAAATTAATGGCTGCTCCTTTGCGCAGGAATTAAAATTGTAAAAGGGCTTTTGAATGACAGATTTCATTTATTATTGTCTCGATCGTGCCTTTTTGGTATTGGCTACGCATATTCAAAGTCCGATTGATTGGTAGAGGATTTTGACCGGGAATGGAAATTTCTAATAATAAGTTCTTAATATTTTATTCCAAGATGTTTAGCATGGGTTAGCGAGCGACCAATCCAATCAGGCACGTATTGGTCACACTAAAGCTCCAATGGGCGTATAGTTGCTGCGAATAAATGTGGATGTTACATCGGACATTGCTCACTTTCTATGAAGCATGAAAGTGTAAGAGTGACTGATGATTTATTATTTGTTCGTTTCTCTATGATTATTTAGTTGACTGGTAGAAAATGCCACTAAGCATTAAGCCCATTTGCACTTTTTTATTTGAGCAATAAATTTTTAATAAATAAATGTATCCACATTTATCCAAAGCAAAATATTATCATAGGTACGAATTGTTATGCCAGCAGTTTACATTCAGCGTCATAGAAAGGCATGTTATTTATTGTAAACTAGAGGACGTAGAATTAGTTTCCCCTATTTTAACCCCTTTTGGATGATTTTCCAAAAATCATTTCTTAGTGCTCACTTACCTACATCATTAAAGGAACCCCTGTTCCAAATTTCAAGTTTCAAGGTACAGTATTTCGGCTGTGCGTTGATATCTAAGTCAGTGAGTCAGGTTTTCCTTATATATATATATATATATATATATGTATCCAAATATATATTTTTTATTAGTTATTATTCCTATCTTGTTTTAAAGAGTGAACTATCCCGATAAAGTCCGGTTCGTACCAACCTACAACAGGCTAGGTACCTTCTGCAAGGCTTTATTCAAATATGAGTACATTCGTGTACAGAGGCTTTTAAAACAAAACCAGTGAGAATAGCATGGTTTCCCTGCACCGGCGTGTTGAGGAAGTAGTGCAGTGCTCTGCGAAGACACATAAGCAGTGATCGGAATTGGTACTTATTAACCTAAACTTGATGCACCTTATTCAGTAACGTATTCCCATATCACTCACGCATGAATGAACATGCTTAATAAGCACAACCTATTCCTGCTCCTACAAATGACAGTAACGGCGGAAGTCAAGAGTGAGTTAATGACGATTAAGTCTGTCCTTAGTATTAATTTTTCATACACCAGTTCGTACGTCAAGTAAGAACATACATTTATGGCCACTGGCACCAAAAATTCAACACTGGGTTAAGACACTAACTTGAGTTAAAATGACAGTTTTCGTAAGAATCTGACGTTTACTAATTCGAGCTAGTAGTGACTTAACCCAGTGTTAAATTTTTGGTGTAAGAGGCCCTTAGACTATTTATTAAATAAATAAATAAATAAATAAAATAAATATCAGGGGACAATGTCACACCAATTGACCTAGTCCCAAACTAAGCTCTAGGCTTTGTACTATGGTTACTAGACAACGATATAAATACTTATATAGAGAAATATATACTTAAATACATAGAAAACAACCAAGACTCAGGAACAAAGATTCGTGCTCATCACACAAACATCTGCACTTACCGGGATTTGAACCCAGGACCGCTAGCTTCGTAGGCAGGGTCACTCACTACCAACTAGGCCAGCGTGTCGTATTAGATTAGAGCACCGTTAAAATATCTGACACGACGGAGGTACCTATCAACGATTATTGGACGTACAAGAGTGTGTCACATATTTTGATCGTATATCTGTTCTGTCCGTGGCGGTGACCGTTCCATGACAACTTTAATAGTTGGGCCACAATAGAACCCTATCGTAATGACAGCGTCGGGTCATGAGATTAGCTTTCTACGAGAGAGTTCTATAGTGACTCAAATATTACGTAGTAGTACGTGGGTCGAAGACAGAAGTAGCTGTACCTACATTTTAGTACCTAAGCACAACTGTATGTTGTTACTGCGACATGGTACTAAAATTTACAGCTTCTAAGTTTGCAGGTAGGAAAAGTTTCAAGTAGGCAGATTACAACGCGATAGCTCAAAAGTTAGCTAGATTGATAAAAACCGGGGAGGAGCATGTGGGAATAGGCTAAGCGTAGGGTACCGAGGCTGTTACAAATAATACAAAAATAATAATCGAAAAGCACAAATAAGGTTTACTAATGTTTGGTCAAAAATCGTTTCCCAATGTATCACTTCCCAAACATTTTTTTCCCAAATTATCATTTGGCAAAAAATCACAAGTCAAAACAACGTACAGATGTAGTGCATAATGGTTTTCCTTCGTATTTTCACGAAAACGTACGAACGTGTCATGCTACTTCAGTCAACCTCAGTACTTTTTGTACTGTGACCGGCTGAAATAGCAAGACACGTTCGTACGTTTCTGTAAAAACACGACGGAAAACAATTATACACTACATCTGTAGGCAAATTATCTGTTAGCAATTTTTTTTGTGGCAAAGTATTGTTTAACAATTTATTATTTGGTCATGTTTTATTTTAGCAAATTTCATGTAGTCAATTGTTTCGTTTCGCATAACATACTTTTCCCAAAATATGGTATGGTTGCAAGCGAGTCTAACCTACTCTCGGTACTTTTCTCGTTGCTGTTCGTTTTGGTGGCGGGTCACAATTCTAACCTACTTTTCTGGTAGCAGTTCGTTTCTGTGAGGGTCACAGTTCTAACCAAACCTAACCTACTTTCCTGGCAGCAGTTCGTTTCTATTAGAGTCACGGTTCTCACTCACCTAACCCAGCCTAATCTAACCTACTTAAGAGTATTGTAAAGCTAAAAAATGCATCGGTTTTGGTACTGAATTTTACAAATGGTTTCCTGATTTATTCAATTAAATATGTTTTTGCCAATTGTTCGTTTTATACTTGGCATTCCTTTATACTTTAATCTCGATAAAAATAAATGATCATTTGGCAAAGATATGCTATAAATTGAGTGTGCGAAATAACATTTTGAACAAACATTTTTTTGGAATATAATATTTGCCAAAGGGAAACGTTTGCTTAATAAACATTGGTCTTAATAAAACTTGACATAGTAAAATGATGCCAAATGATAATTTGACCAAATGAATAAAATGCGAAATGAATAAAATGCGAAATGTAAATGTGCTAAACATTCTTTTGGTAAATGAGACTAGGTATTGCGATAAGTTTTTTGGGAAGTGAAATTTGGCGAAAAATATTTTGACCAAACGACAGTACACCCACAAATAGATATGAACGAATTTGCTACTCAAAGTTACCTATTTAGACCGTCTCAGATGATTTTTAATAGGAATATTACTTTAGTCGCTTTTATATCAAGATCTAATCACAGAATTAAGATAAGAATCAAGTATACCTACTTACTTAATCCTGTCAGTTTTCTTTTTAAATTAATTATAGGTTGCATTAACCAATAGTGCTATTTTCGCTCGAGTTGTGTAATAGGTACCTATAGCCAAAACTACACGTAATAAAAAAAACATGAATAATATCTGAAATGAAAGAACATATAACGAATTTTATAGGAAAACCATCACGTCTAAGTAGACTTGATTGGTTCTTGAGATACATTATCTAAGACAGAACCAAATACCGAGCATCTGCCATTATTATTATTTACACCGTGGTATTCATGGCGGTATTCGTTATTTTATTTTCTATCGAATTTAATCTACTCTTAAAAACCCCAATTCTAGTTCATACTTGTTGTTGTTGTTGTTGTTGTTGTTGTTGTTTATAATATAATATAAATATCAACACAGGTTTTCAATGATCGCACATAAAGTAACGGCACAAAACATTTGTAAGTATTCGATTCTACAATGCCCTTATTAATTTAATAATAGGTAAACTTCGTAATCTTAAATATAAAAATATAGCTTGCGCGATGTTATTTGCGTGTGGTGCCATCTATCGCACCAGAATGAAACTGAACTTTAATTGTTATTGTAGATAGCGCTAACAGCATTCGTTCGCGTAAAATAATACTTTAATTATATTATCTATCTAAAATGAGTACAGATTGCGCCATCTGTCGTCGAGTAGCTAAATTAAATTAGTTAACAATCATATGCCGCACTCGTCCGGCTCCGTTAAAAATCTTTAATTCCAAATCGAAAATGAGTACAGTTTAAGCCACCTGTCGTCAATTAGGTAAAAGTATTTTTTTATGATCTGTAAGATGGTTGAATCTGATAACTTCATACTTTCCTATAAATGTATAATCCATACTGAATAAAGAATTATGAATTATAGGTATGTTATAGGTATGTAAAATGTAAATAGATATCTATATTAGTTTGAATTATTTCAAATTTTTCGGCTCGTAAACTTCAGAGATAAGATAGGTAACGGTCATTTTGTGTCCGTCTTTGGTCATAAATCCGAAACTAGATTCTGATTGGGATTTTTAAGTTTAGGGTGATAAATAAAACGGAACCGGTAGAAATACATTTCAGGGAGACGTGGGTGCGCGGGGTCTCCCAATGTGTAGGGCCCGTAGCATCTGTGCGTAAAATTTGCTACTCTTGCTAGGTACGTAGTTAATCCGGCAACGATAGCTTTACTTTCATTTTTAATCTCCCCGTTTAGACCCCATTTTCAATTACTGTAAAACTTTTTTTATTTATTACTTTATTTATACAACACTTTTTGCTTTTCTTATTTTTCTCAATCTCTTGAAGGTTCGTTGGAAGAGATCCTTTAAAGGATAAATTCGCCTTTGCGTTTCGCACAATAAAGTTTGAACATGCGGGCAAGCAAGTTCTAAACGTGTACAAAATTTAAATTTTATATTATGTTGAGTAGTTGCTGAGGAAAACTTCTGTGACACAAACAGACAGACACCAAAGTCTCACTATAAGTGATCCTTTACCATAAGAGTTCCTTTTTTACCATTTTCGTACGGAACCCTAAAATATCGTTTATAAATAAACCACAGTTATGTATAAATAAGCCAAACATGCGTATGACATTAATGTTGCCGCACTTGCCTTTATTCTTAAAGGTGGATTCACATTGAGAACTTATATGCGATAAATTAAGGTAAATAACTGATTCCTTGGAGTGAAATTTGCAACATTAACTGATGTTAACACAAAACTGTAGCTTAATTTTTCAACGGATATGATTTAAAATTTTATTTAATATACTATGCGCGTGATCATTATAGCTATTTTATTGCGTGAAATTTCTTATTGTGAATCCACCCTAAGAGACAAACATTTTTCAGGTACTATCAAGGAAATATTAATAGTTCCGTTTTTTTTCGTCACGTTTCTCTTAAAAATGTTGGCAGCAATGGAACTGCGTTCAGTTTAGTAAAGAACGATGGTATTTTGTATAAATGAAAGTAAGTAACTCTGTCTATGGTTATATAAATACTCTCCATGGTCAAGATCCAAAATCTTCTCAATCCCGTACCCAATGACATGTCAAGAATTTGACAGTTTCACATATTTATCCATGTTATCCATATTTTCACACGAGAAAGTGACTTGTGTCCAATAGGTTTAATACTCTTAACAAGTGTTAACTATTATTAAACTCTACGTGTTCAAATCATATATTGTTTTCTAGTTTAAACGACAATATTTTGCTCATAATACTCATTTCCTAAACAGAGGTCAGTTCCATTCCTCCGTGTCGATTACGATATTTTTTGTTGATACCATGGTCAACGACGTGACAAAAATAATAGAAGCTTGACAACAAACAGTATCTTGATTCAAAGCACCACGTAATTGGCAACTTTTGGACTTATGTCCTCTAACATTGACAGGAGGTTAATTTGTTTGTGAGTTATTGCCACTCTTTACTTTCTTCTAGGTGGGATGCGTAGAGTACGATTAAGATTTAAAGAACCCTCTAGTGTGTGTTAAAACTGCTGCAATGAGTAATGCAGGAGGGCCACAGATAATGAATAATTTGCCACCTGGAGTGAATCCTGAGAATAACATACTCCCTGGAGGGCCCGTGGTGAATCCCACTATGAATCGACAAAGAAATAATAATCAGAATCCCTTATTCAATGTAAGAGAAAGGCTGTTTCATGCATTGTTTTTTAAATTTGCTGTGGCCTATGCTCGGACATTTCCCAGGCCAGTGAGAAGGTTTTTTGAGTTTCTTGTGCTGTTGAAAGCAATTGTGGCCTTTTTCGTTCTTGCATATATTCACATAGCATTTTCGAGGACGCCAACCACCTGTTTGAACCATGTTAAAGACTCGTGGCCTAGAGATGGCATCCTGAGGGTGGAGATCCTGAGGAACCCTGCCCATGATTATACCATCGAGCAGAGCTATGCGAAGGAGCATAAACTGAAAAAAGATAAAGAGGATCTTTCCATGCTTGGAATTTTAGCTACAGAAGGGTAAGGGAAGCTGAAAAAACTGAATTAATCTACCTATTGTATATTTGGAGTGGCCATTAGTGTTCTGCAACCAATAGTTGTCTACTAGTGGTTTATTGTGTCCAATATAAGGTTGTGTTCCAATTATTGGTTAATTAATGTAATCAAATTGAAGTTTTCCTATTGCTAGGATATTTTTTTTTTCATTCAATTTGCTAGTGATCTGGATATTATGTGCGGCTGTTTAATACATCACTCCTATAAAATATTTCAATGGTGTTTACATAAGTTCACAGCACTGCATAGTGCATGCATCAATTTAAATTAATTCACTTTAGTATTTTATTAACACATGAATGCCGCAGTATCGTAGTATAAAGAGGCCAATAGAAGTATGATTAGTTACCATTAAATATTTTGTGGCAGTGAATGTGTTAACAAGTTAATAAAATGTGCTGACTTAGCAATGTGCAATCTCTGACCCTGACATGTAGAGTGGTTGATTCAAGCCTGTTTAGACATAAATGAAGGTTAAGATTTGCTTCAATGTTATTCACAATCTTTAATTTATTTAATAAATGACCTTGCATTTAAACTTGCTATACATTAGCAATTGTTTCTTTGAAGGTGGTCATTGATGACATGATGTTAAAACAAGAATGAAAAAATGAATATAAGCGGAAGTTATCTGAAGACATTTTTTTTTAATTTGTTTTTTTTTTCAATTGATTTGTAGTGTGATGAAATAATTATCATCATCATAATCATGATCATCATGGTCATGGTTGATCATCTCCACAGTGCATATTCTTTATACCCTGATAATAATATAACAGCAAGTGAACTTTCTCTAGGCCATGGGTGACCATGTTACTTTCACTTTTATGGAAACAAATCATATACAAATAGATACTTTAACATTCCAGGTTCATCAATATTGAGTCATCATCTAATGATGATGTGAAAGAAGATGAATATCTCCGGGATGGCACTGATTATGGCAATATCACCCGGATCCATGATGAAATTGAGGAGGCAGGGTCTCCTGATCAAGTCATGGAAACTACCTACATTGAAAATAAGTCTCAGGATTCCAAGAGTATACCAGAAGAAGGTGGAAATGACCTTAATGCTACTATAGTTTCCGGAGAAGATGTGGAACCTTCCTCATCAATTTGGGAAGGAATTATGGGACTTGTGGAAGATCTAGACAGAGATTCTAAAGTTGTTGATGTAAGGATTCATTTGTTTTTATATATAGAACTGCCCTACTTATTAAAACATAATGCTTGTGTATCTGCTAGACTACACAATAGGCATGCCATCTCATTGTTTTTCACTATCTGTCAACTAGTCAAGGAATGCATGTGTGTGTGCTATTAGCCCACTAGGTATATTTGTCTGAGTTGTACTGTCTTATCTATCATATTTTTTAACCTTTTGAATGTCCTCTCAAATGGCAGTAAGACCTGTTGCACATCATTGAACTGTTCTATATGGGTTTAAATCAAAATAAATGTTCATGAAGACACTATTTAAATGTCACTTAAATGATGTCTAACTTACAATTCCGTTACAAAAATGTATGTGTTGATTTTAATTGACAGTTTTGTTACAGTGACAAAACTCTTCTTTAACTGGATATTTATTTTGGTTTATACCCATATGCTTCAAATGACGCGACGAAATTATGTAATGATGTCCTAGTGTTTGCGGCTTTGAAAATATGATGAAAGTGTGTTGAAAATCTAAGAATTGTACAATTCTATTTGCTTGCATGAAAGGACTGTATTGGAAAGAAAATAGACAACTTTAAAATGATATTATTTCATTCTGTGTGAAAACTGATGATGAAACAAAAAGAAACTTTATTAAGACCTGTTGTATTATATCTATTTTGCATGCAATTTAACTTTCTTTTTAATGTGTCTCATTAAATTATGCATGAACACTTTTGATACATTTTTAGATGCACTGTTCCACTTTTAAAGTCGTCAAATGATGTGGCAACTTTGACGTTTTTTTGGAGTTATTGATTCATGATAACTTCTGGGTAATTAAGAGGATTCATATCCTTATCCACTATTTCTACCTTATAGGCTTTATACCATTCCTTTGTTGTTTTAGAGTAATGACAAGAAGCCAAATCCGGCCAAACTAAAGTGCTAATCCTGTGCTTCTTTATGAGTGGTAGTTATATTTTCTGTAAGCACTTGTCACAGTGTACCATAGCGGTCAAAGTCCCTGTAGTGAAGAAGGATTGCAATTGCATACCGTCTTGACAAATCGCTTGCCACTAACTTTACTTTACTTTTTTGCCGAATTTCTCGATGTTGATGGCCTTATCTTATTGAGTAACCTTCCTTATTAACCAGCACCGCAAATAAAATAAATTGAGGCCGTGGTAAGACTTTAAAGTCCAATTTGCATAGGTCTCGTCGGTCGTAAAAGAATAGCTGTAAACGAACAAGGAATAATTTCCTTGTTCGTTTTCTGACAGCTATTGTTTGATTTTCATCTCATTTTGGTTGTTTTTGTTTTTTATAGGTTTTTTTAGGTTGCATCTTAGTTTGATTCTTTATATCATAGCTGAAGAAGTTTTGGCTCTTTTTGCTGCATCTCGTATTGAAATGGACAGATTTTGTTTAAACATTCTTACCACTTTCTTTTCTAGTGCCAAGTCGATTATCCCTAGTTTTCTTCCAGATTTAGGCAAATCTTTGAGAGAACAGAAGTCACCAAAATTCTTTATTATCTTGTGCACCCCCGCGGGACTCATCTCGTACTTTATGCCAGGTTTCTAATCGTCATACGTTTTATTTTGGCACCAATCGTCCAAATATTTTTTACGAATGTGTTAGTTAATTCGCCCTATTTTGACAGTTTGACAAAAATAGCTAGTTATTTTTATAGTTATTTTTGGTTCCAATTTAAAGAAAAGGATATAGTTCAGTATTAAAAAAAAAGTTAATGCGCATTTTATGTATGTGCCAACGTTTAGAGATGCCTAAAGTTATCTACTTTGTTTCCGATACGGTCCTTATCCATTATACAGACTCCAAAACTATTTTCTAGGCCACCACAGACCTGTGTCTAAAGTGCCCTAAAAAGAATCTGAAGAAGAAATGTGATTTGACTTAGTAGGTTAGTCACTTTGTCTTAAAAAGTGCATTAAATCTTTAGTAGGTATAACCTGTATGTGTGTGAGAAGTGTCAGATGGCAAAACATTAATTCAACTTGTATTGATTAAATTTTTTAAGCTTTGTTATCAATGAAATCCAAAGAGGACCTGTTGGACTGCTCTCTCGCATATTCTTTTTTAATAAAATATACTGTTGTTATTATTAATAAATTCATTTTATCTGCAAATAAGTAAAGAACAGTGCAATAGGTACCTTTTAAAAAAGACCTCTTAATTTATACCTCTTTCTTATTCGCTCTGGTTTGCACTTACTCTAGTCTAACCAACTTAAGAGGATTGTGATGAAACGCTTAAATCACGTATCTGTCAAAAAAAATCCATCCATCAAAAATTAGGTCTGTATGTTTTTGGTTTTTGTTTTTTGAATTTGTTTCATTGTAAGAAATATTTTCTTGGAACAGAAAACGTTCTGGCATGTTGTTTTAGAATATCTACAACATGTTCAAAAGACGGAATAATCTGACTAAGTAAGGGGAGAAAAACGTTATCGCATTTTGTATGGAAATTATCATCTCCATGGTCCTTTTAACCTGAACCCAAAATACTTTTTAAGACCCCTTGCACTGGACTGTGCCTATATTCTCTCATGCAAAAATCTTTAAGCAAAAAATCTTTCAAACACTTCAAATGAAGCCCTTCGAATGAAAGAAGCCCTAATCATTACTTAGATGCCTCTTCAAATCTTAATCACGTGTCAGTGAGCTCACTAATGACATTAGCCATAATCTTGCATTTGTCAGTAACTCAAAACAGATATATTATTTCTTTTGGTTTGATATTGAGCTAACCACAAACATTATTTACTCAATAGTATCGTTAAGAGTATGAGTATAATAGTTGACAATATTAAATGAATTTCAGAAGAAACATTGAGTTTCTTCTTTGTGTGCTTGCATAGTTTTAAGGGATAGGCCCCAGATTGATAAATTTGAAATGTTTTTAAAAAATATTGTTAGTTTATGGTAACTTTTATACATTACATTTATGTGCATACTGTAATTATTGTTTTGTAATTTATTGCAGGAGTCTCTTGATGAAGCAGCTGCTAACGACTCGTCAAAAGGTATATTATTGATTGTTATATTAATTTAACTTTTTTTTTAATGTCTCCAATCATTGAAGGATGTTGAATTGAAGAAAGTGGACAAACAGTAGCACTATGTTGTTTATTTTGTTGGGTTTCCAGGCTCATAAAATAATTATTGACAGTTTGTTGATATTGTTAGGTCGATTAATCACTCAGGGCATGGCCACGTCACCACGGCACGGAGTCGTTCACATGAAACGGCGCGGCGCCGTAGAAAGGCACGTTGCCGAGTCGTACTCGGTGCTGTGTGTCATTATAAAGTGCAATATTAAGTCGAATGTCCAGCGCGTAGAGATTGAAATAGATTTAAGGCGTTGTTACATGGCACCGCGCCGTTCCACGTTGATGACGACGTGTCATGGTGATGTGGCCAGGGCCTTTCATGTAACATTATTTTTGGTACAGTTAATTCCATACTTTTCCATATGTTATTTTAAATTGCGGTGTACCTAATCTTAATTTAAATAAGTAAAAATAACCTTTCCGCTGGTATAACAAATAATACCAAATGCGGCACGGTTATTTCCCCATCGTTAACAATAAGAATGACGATCCCAATTGCCTCTTCTCTTATTATTCTAAAGTCGAAAAATTAAATTGAAATATCTGCAACTATTTTCGGCATTAAAGTTACAACAATATCTTATTAAATATTCATGTCGTTGAATATTTACATCGACGATATGCTAATATGGTTTAAAATTGCACATATTATCATTCCCACTGAAAATCTGTTTATTGATTGGTAGGTTCACAAGAAATTATTTATGATACTAGAAGTGCATCACAAAGGGATGCCAATGCGATGGTATAGTAATGCTAATATTTATAATATATGTAGATTAAAAGTAAGGTGATACCATCTACTAGATTGACTATGTAACATCATTATCTTCATCATACGTAGGAATTAACGAGGCACGAAAAGAATAGAATACAATTGAATATAATATATTTATATTAATGAAGCATTTTTTAATAAAAAATATGCTAAGTATTACTGACATTAAATTATATTATGAATAGTCATGGTATCCTTATAACTTTAGCTTTACTATCTAAGTAGGCTTGATATCAGATCGAGGTACTTCACATAAATAATGGTAGTAAAAGAGGATTAGCGATAAATATTCTGTTATTTATTTTAGATGACATATTGTTGTTTTTTAGGTCTTATTTACCGTAATAAGTAGACAGCTGAAATTTTCACAGTGTATTTCTATTGCCGCTGTAACAACAAATAATTAAAATGAATTAAAATTAAAAATGAAATGCGGCCTCCATTCAAGAAACTTTTGGCCTTTCGTCGACACGGAGTACACAACTACGATTCCGACGCGCACCGGTTTTTTTATCTTGCTTTCTCAGTCGGTATTATGTACCTATCTTTTATCGATAATTTCCTTTCTTCTTACTTTCATTCAACATTGCATTAAAAAATGTCTGACAATGTCATATGCCTCTACTAATAGAGTCGTAGATATTTTTTAGTCTAATCCAGGATAATATAATATTGCTGGTGACTATATAGTATACCTCGGTGTCTTCGCGCGGACGGGCAGTACCGTAAGACCCCCATCCCCTCAAGCGCGCGGTGACTTTAGGTTCTTGTCCCACTGTCGGCATGGAAGCGATTAGCTATCGACTTTGTTGTCGCTCAAGAAACGAACAAAAGATATAAGGCTAGTCTATATCAACACAAAAAGGCAAACATCGCAAACCCGCATGTAACTCCTTTTTGTAAATATTTTGTTAGGTGTCTTGAGAGTAGTTAAAGTCACACTTTGCAACATTGAAAACCCTGTGCTAATACTATTGCGCTCGAAGAACTGCGAAATTTTGGCACTTGTTTCAGTATTTTCGAAAAAACAACCGTAAGGAAGCGTAAGGAAGCGTGTTTAAGTGTCTTTGTGAAGTACGTTAATAAAGATAACAAAATTAGCTACAATTTGAGTAACTTTAGCACACTATATCCATTGGTTGCGGATATACAGTATGTCAAAGATGGGCAATGTGCGCCGAGCCCGCTCCTCAAACCCTGCTTAAAATGGTTGCTTGCAAATGCCCAAAGAAGCTGCTTAGAGTCTTACACTTTCAGAAAGCGTGGGATCAAGTGCTCTACCCAATATTTCATTTGCCACGGGCGAAATTGCAACTATGCCATCCTTATCGTCCTGGACGATGAGGACGAGGATGCGGACGACCCAACACCATATGCTGACCCGGCTCCACCTCCAGAAAACATTTTCCCTCGTCCCAACTCCCCCACTGATCTAGACTGGGTGAGACCCAGACAGGGCAACAGGGCGATAGTCTAAACTGTTTTTGCTTGACCGTGGAAATAGTATTATTTTATAGTCTATATTTATGTTTTTGTTGGTTTTTTATGTTTCCGTTTATTTGTTTGAAACCATGTGTTACATCCTAGAAGTCAAATTTAAACTCTTGGTTTTTACAATGTTTTTATCATTTAACCGAAAACCGACTTTTTTGTAAATATTTTTGAAAAACAATATGAAAGCACTTTTGTATTAAATTAAAGCTGATTAAATTCCCTACAAATTATTTTCAACTAATCTCCGCAACTAATAAACACAGTCTCAAATAACGCTCACTTAAAGTACTCAAAGATATTTGAAAAACGCTTCCTTAGGGCAGTTTTTTGAAGAAACTGAAACAAGTGCCAAAGTTTCGTAGTTTTTCGAGTACCATGGTGGTGGCACAGGGTTTTCAGCGTTGCAAACATGGGCGTTAACTACTCTCAAGGGACCTAAAAACATATAAAAAAAAATTAGTTACATGCGCGTTTGCGATGTTTGATGTCGTTATAGACTAGCCTATACGGATCCTGTGTCAGTAAAAGAGTACTAATAGCTGATCGCTAGCGGTTCCTACTGCCGCCGGCGAGAACTCTCGCTACTAGTTTGTCGAAACAAAAGATATAGATCCTGTGTCAATAAAAGAGACACATACTAAATAGTTGATCGCTGGCTGTTCACACTGCCGGCGAGAACTCTCTCCACTAGTAAGTCGTAACAAAATATATAGATCCGGTGTCAATAAAAGAGACATATATATTAATAGTTGATCGCTGGCCCTACTCGCTTCCTCTAATCGTCGGGGGTGGGACGAGTGCCTTACACTACTTGTTTCATTCGCCTTACTCCTCCTTTATTGTGATTAATGACTTCAATGAGAAACATTTTTGTTTCAGACGATGATTACATACTCGAGTACTCTCTCGAGTATGGTTTCTTGCGCTTGTCGCCGAGCGCGCGTCTCCGCCTCAAGATCCCAGTGAAAATTGTGACTCTGGACCCCAGTAGGGACGCTTGCTTCGGCGACCCGTTCTCGAGGTTCGTCCTCGACGAGTTCCTGGGCTACGACGACTTGCTCATGGCGTCGATCAAGTCGTTGGCCGAGCAGGAGGATAACAAGGGCTATCTCAGGTAAATAACTCGTCATAGGTTTTGAATCAATGACTGCTGGGTTTCTTTTAAGTTAGATGGGAGTAGAAGTGACCGTACGACCCGATTGCAGAATAAAGTTAATTCATTCATGATATTATTACGAGTATAAACCTGTATTTGGTGAGTTAGTATTGATGTCAGCTCTCAAATTTACATAATTTCTCTAGCTACTTAAAACAGACAACTTACGGCCTTACTAGTCACTTAATGACGATTAAATCGTTCCTTAGTGACGGTATTTCATACAAAAATTTGAAAAAGGAATGAATTGTCTCTTAAATGTTCTTGAGTACGGCGGTAAGTAACATAAAACTAACTGTAATTTGAAACACTCATTAATCATTAAAGATGTAGAAAACTACAGATGTATTTGAAGAAGTTAACAAATACACTTTTTTGCATTGATATTAAAATAAACTATAATAGGCACCAAGTAATTGTAGAATTATCCAACAATAGGACAATACCATGTTTATTGAAAAATAAAGTTACTTTAAATTAATTGGTTCAGGCACAAGGCAAAACTAGATTTTTCCTCATTATCTGTTCTTATAACAACTGGGTATTGAAGCCATAAGTTCTAACGTTCCGTTGATACACGAGAATGTCATTTACTAATGGTCTGTTTACAATTAGCCAACATATAAACCAATAGGATTAACATACAATCTAAATTTATTATGACGCGCAATTGCCGATTGTAAGGCTAACTGTAAGAAGGTCGAATTGAATTGTAATATACGTCAACTGTTAACACCTGAAGGTTAAGGGTTAATTTCAGACACGGTATTTTAATTAATCATTTGCTGTAATTCTTATTCTATAGTGGTTAATGTCACTGTACATAATGAAGGGCATTAAACATGAGTGTGGGTTTATGATACGAGCCGAAGGCGAGTTTCATAATAACATCACACAAGTGTTTTAATGCCTATTTATGTACAGTACGACGTATATTACAATTAAATTCGACCTTCTGAACTACTTAACACCAACCAAACCAAATTAATCACTTAAGTCTATACGTCATTTAATGTCAATGAGAATAAATGAATTCGTGGGTCGGAAAATCGCTACAATCTTATTTTGTTTTATATATAATACTCAGTGAATAAGATGATCCGGGGTTAGTTTAGACACGATGATGCCATTTGAAATCTGGATCAGAAAACGTTATATTTGCTATAATAGTCTTGGATGTAATTTCCCCCAAAAGCTATGAGAATTACGGTGACATAGTATGGGAGTTTGGATAATGAATAACACCACTTTATACACCTATATTAACTTATTTTGCAACAAAATTATTTTTACTATTCTAATTCTAATTGTTTTTGTATTTTTACCAGGAATGTGATCACCGGAGAGCACTATCGCTTCGTGTCCATGTTGACAGCCCGCAGCTCATACATCGCGGCGTTCTTCATCATGCTCGTCTTTGTAAGTATTTCAGTCTATAATTGCAGTTTAAATTGTAAAAGCAAATATTTTGACTTGTTATTTAAATAATGGTTTACATTTTCTGTTACCTTTCACTTGAAAAACGACTCGTGAACTGTCACTTTACTCCGATTTTTAGAAAATAGAAAGAAGCCAAAAAGAAAAACTCAAGTTGCGTCGAACGCAGGCAGTTATTGAATATTTCAAAAGTCAGTTTTGGTTTCATAGGTTTCTGGTCATTGTTATTCGAAAACAATATTTTGCATCTTCGAATAGCCTATCGCATTTATTTTTCATCTAGTATGATAAGATAAACGATACAATAATGTTTATTCAGTAAGTATAGCCGCATGTGCACTAATACAAGTCAAAAATATACCAGAACTTCCCAAGAGAAAACCACTGTTGAGAAGAAACGCCGCAAAAAAGTGAACAGTCAGTCATTTTTTAACCATATTTCATCTTTTTTTTAAATATTGCTTCTGGAAATGATAATACTTTATCTAGCATTATATAAAACGATGAATATAAAATAAAAATATATGTATAGAGCAGGAAAACGTGTCAAAATTAAAATACTTTCGCTTTCGCACTACTTTAATATATTTTGAATACCTATACCGCATATGGTAAACCATAACTTTAACCTCGATTCGAGTTTTAACCAAGTAAGCAGTTAAATTTGTATTTTGTGTTACAGTCGAGTTCATAAATATGTGTACACTTTAGTATTATGTCTAATCACTATGACAATTAATTATATGGCAGTTTAAGTTTGTTTTTTTGCTGTGACCATGATAAACATCAAACGTATTAGGTAACATTATTGTTTAATAATTAATAGGATTTTATTTCTTATTATCATTTAATTTTATTTATACACCTTTGACATGTGAAAGTTGATCGTGATACCTACACCGCGTAAGAAAAGCTTAGGGTTAGGTTAGGTTAACATTTCCGGGCATGTGGGAGAGAATAACATGAATACTTTAAAATTTTCTATACGTTGGCGACCCTTGCTATCGGGGACGCGGCTACCGGTTAGTAAACCAATGCATTTACAACTTTTGTACACCGACTTCCGTGTGGGTTGCGCTCGAGTCGACGACTTTCTTTTCTTAAAAAGGCGACTTTCGTAGAGGTCAAAGGAGAGAATCTGTACTTGTGCTTATCTATTCTGTGGCTGGACGAACAATACAGTTAAAGGGAATAATTGCCGTTGAATCATTGACAGCGATGTGTTTTCTCAGTGGCATTACACATAGGATGTTAATTGTTTCTCTATTAAAAACTTTATTTTATCTTAACGAGGCTTACAAAGTGCCTCTAAGAATTGACGTATTGTGTACATGTATCAGAACAGATATCAAAGTTCTTCATGTAAATGTTCTCAAATTTGTTTGGAGAATTTTTCATCATGTCACTAAATTAATTACATTACGAAATCCTTTTACCCAAAAGAAGAGTGGCGTTTTCCTATAAATGTTCTATAAGCAAGTAAAATTCATGAAGCGCGCCATCTAGTATCGAATAGACAAACTTTCTGGGTTGGTTGGCAGCGCCAGGGAACAACGGCTAGGAGTGCAAACTTTGCTTCGGAGAAGTTGTACTTTCTGCCATCTATTGTGGAGTAGCGATATTAAAACTATTCTTGTCTAGTGCAAGTGAGGAGTAGTTCTAGTAATACACACACACACACATTTAACGCCAATGACCCGATAGTCAGGTACACTGTTTGTAGCGGATTTTCGCTACGGAACTACGGGGTACAGCGTAGCATTCGTAGCCGTGCCCGGTTGTTTGCGGTGAATGTGTTAAGGAGTTCAGTTGATAAATGATAGATGGCGTATCCTCTCTTTTATAGACACATATTTTATCGAATTTCATTTCATAGAAAACGTTTTACAGAATATTCAAGTAGCAGATTTTATTTTCAATGAATACGGTTTTGTCGACTATTCATTACAATTTATTATAATTCTTAGAACAATTATTAAAAGAATATTATTTACTATAACATACATTTTATCAAATATTCAAGTAACTTCGATGTATTGTTACAAGAAGGTTTTATTTTATAGCCCATACTATATTTTAGACATGTCTGGGGGTCATGCAAATTAATTTTAAATAACTAATTTTAAAATACATAAAGGCAATTTCGCCTAAGTGTATAATACCTAATGGACGAAATATTTACTTAACCGATAGGTTAGGTTAGTTTAGAGTAGCGTCAAGGCGCGAAACGCCAGAACTACGCGGAATAAGGAGCTCCGCGCAGCGGATCTCCGTCGACTTGTTCGTACGCTTATTTTTAAATTACCAAAAAAAGGTAAGAGTAGCCAGAAAAATATTAGAAATTTATAAAAAAACACCATTTTATTACTTGAGCAAAATGAAAATGGCCGCCTTGAAAGATAATATTCTCAAAATTTGAGCTTAAACTCAATATCGCTGCCTTTTCGAATAACACATATTGAAAAGATTTTCTAAGACTTGATAAATACAAGAATTAAAAAAAAAACCTATGAAAAACATGATATTATACAATTTATTAAATTTGTCAAATCGGTGATTTAACCAATTTATACATTTTATTACGTTTAATTCGAGTATATAAAACGTTCCACGAAATTAATTGTCTATGAAAGAATATTACGTGAAACGTTGACTTTAAATAAATAGAAAAATGTTTATGGAAGTTTCTATCTGTGTCCACGGACCACCAGGATGACGGTCATCACCTGGGTCTTGAACAGGTAGCCGATTCCATTGCGATCTTTTTATTTTTATCTCGCTGGCGGTTCTTAGCAAATTTAAATTAATGAAAATAGGTTTGGCTGAAGCGTATTATTTATACAGGTTCATTTAACTGGTGTTATCTTTAAGAAGTAATGAAAACCCATATAAAAAAATGTTAATTGTTATCAAGGCTCAAGAATTGTTCGACTTTGAAATCGTATACCACGCAAGATAAACAATAATGAAATAGCAAAAAATCATAATTATGAACATGATTTTTTTGTGTTTGTTTCTAGTAACGGCTTTGGAACCGTGCACTGAGCATGTTCCGAAATGCTATGGCCCGTTTTTTTAAATTTACTTATAGGGTTGAAAAAAGTGGTTTCTGCCTACCCCACTGGAAAACAGGTGTGTTTAATGGGTCTATATCGAATGGCATACAATTTAATAATTGTATGCCATTCGATATAGACCCATTAAACTCCTATCGTTGATGTCTTTTGTCCTAATAACGTGTGGCATACACTTTGTCCCGCATATTTTAAATTGTTGCTCCTATTATCGTTTGTCCTAAATATTATTTGTCCTATCGTTTGATGTGGCTTAGATTCAACTTTCGAATGATTGATGTGCATAATTGTAATATTCCTAATATTGAATGTGCTAAAATTGTTTTGACTACATGTCATTAAGCATTAATCTTTTTAGTAAGCAGAGTTAAAAGTTAACGCCTAAAAAAACCTATTTCTGATTATATATAAAAACATGTTTTATTTACAAACCTAACCTTGTCAAACTTGTTGGTTCTGGCGTTTCACTCGCTCGTTAGGGTCACAGTTCTACCTAACACTCCTCCTCGCTTCGCTCGTCGTCGTACCTAACCTAACCGAAATCTGACCAGCCTGAAGGTAGAATACGTAACGATTCTGACTTCACGCCTACCGTAGTTTAGTTTAGGTGCTGTAATTCTAGCCAGTTTAATAATAGGCAAAATAATTATTAGGACAATTCATGTTAGGAATATTATGCTTTAGGTAATTAGACTTTAGAGTTATCAATATTAGGACAAACTTGCTTTAGGACGTTAAATGAGTATGCGCAAAAATGATTAGGACAAACGAGTAGTATGCCATTCAGCAGTATGCCAAACATTTTTAGGACAAAAAACGTTATGCGATACGACAGGCGCCCATGTTTAATGTATGTATGTATGTATGTATGTATGCACGTATAGGGTTCTAATTAAGCTCGAATTGTATCAAGACACTTATTCAACCAATTACAATATTGTATAAGGCAACCATTTTTTTAGTATATTTCTATTCCACACAGTAGCAATACCGTGTTGGCACGTGGTAACGCTCACATCAGATCAATTAATAGGTATCGTAGAGGCGCGGCCTCTGCTGCGCCACTAAAATCAGGGCCCTCTCCCCGAGTTACAGTTATTGCTCTTTTACAGCCCTTTCAAACTTTATTACGGTTCCAAATTCCACCTCTGACGCGCCGCCGTAACGCTAGCCGCGTAGTTGTTTTTACAAAAGTCATTGAGCAGTTTTCTTCACGTGTAAAAGTAATTCTTAGTAGGCAAAGGTTGCTCTAGTCAGCGGTTTTGAAAAGAAAATAAAGGTTTTTTTAGCAATTTAAAAATGACAACTTCTAGAAGATTTCTCTTATTGAATTCATTGAATTAAATAGTTATGATAGTAGTTACCTGTATCAACAATGGCTGGTAGTTGCAACTGTAAATTTCTTTCTGATTTAACTTGCATCTTAGTTGATTTATCTTACGTCTGAGTGAGCTTGAAATGCATATTCACTATCTTGTATTCTACCATGTTTTTTGTATTGAACAGGTGCTATGAATGAATCGAATGAGTGATTCTGATTACAAAGTATGGTTCACGAAATAAAATGTTTATATACGAGCTCACAAAAATAGGCGTTTGCTTATTGTATGCGTTATACGAGCGCCCATGCAGGGTTATACGAGTATGTAAGTACTCGTTTGATGTACCTGGCTTCCGCAGTATAATTTTGTAATTTTGTAAAGGTCTGTTCTTTATTTTTTACGGGGATTTACATTAAAACATTCAACATACATTTAAAAACATTTTGATAAAGATAGACGAGTTGTTTTAAAATAAAGTGTATTGTTGAACCATTTTGAACGCCTTAGGCTGCATTAAAATGGTTCAACAATACACGGCGTAAGTAGATATTCTGCAGTTGGGCGAGTCTAGAGATATTTTGTAGGCTACTTTTTATCTCATTAAATTGGACACTGGACACTTTTCGAGGGTACAGACTTCCACGCAAATGCGGAGTGGCGGGCAATTGCTAGTAATATAATTAAATATCAAATCAAAACTATAGGTCATATTTATTCCAGTTTATATGCCTTGCTCAAAAAAGAGAAGTGATAGTTGTTTGAGGGCTTTCGTTTCCCTGTCTGTCTGTCATCGCTCATCTCCCGAGGAAACCGGATGAACTGATTTATGTTTCTTATTTAAATGATTTTCTACATCATACGCTATAAATTCGGTTGGCCACTTCAGTCGGTTATCGCCTTTATCAGCCATCGTGAGTTTACAACCGGTTTAAAATATTCTACTTCAGATTGTATTTATTATTGTAGATGCTTACGCTAGCAAAGTATATTCATTGCTAGTATTCATTTAGCTCAAGAATATTTCATGCTTTATAATAAAACTACTAATACCTACTAATCAAATGTGGGCGTGTAGGCGTTGAACTGGTGCGGGTAAGGTCAAAATGAAATTTTTATTCAAAGGTAGGTGGCTCTCATTTAGCAGGTGTTTACGTATTAAATGATACAAATAAGTAAACAATGTTAAATAAACGCTGTAAAATGATAAGAATAGAATATGATAGAATAGAATAGAAATATATTTATTGACACGTTTTGACACAATGAATTGAACACAAAAAGAACACAAAATATACAGTATATAACAAGCTTTTGAGTATCAAATAGTTAAATTGGGTACCACAGCATGATGACGTAGCGTGGCGGACCACGACCCACGACGCTGTTTTTCAGTGGCTCCTATTTGAATGCCTTAACGGGAAACAAAAAGATAATAATAGTTCAATGCGGCTTAATCACAATCAAAATTCGGATCAAAGTACCAGTGAAATGGCAAATTTAGTTGATTTTCTCTCATGAATGTCCATTCGGCGAGTGTTATACAAAATAATGTTATTACAACATAAGAATTGTGTTTTTTTGATAATGTTACTCTATGATTTTTACTACTGTCCATCTCAAGATCGGTATCGATGAACTCGGAAAATGGTTTATGCAGAAGTGGTTCTGCGAAACCAGGACCAATTTTTAACCTTTCATTATTAGTCTTTAATTTTTAATCGTGCAAACTGACGTCATAAGTACCTTACGGTACTAAACTAGACTGTACCAAACCATCTCGAAACTTGCAATTTATGTTTGTGTGGAGGAAAACTGCAAAGAATTCCAGTCATAGATGAGATTATATAATTTTATAGCTTAGGATTATATTTGTCATTTGTCTCAATTAGTAATGTGTAAAGAACTGGTCCCACTAAGGGCGAGGAAGCGATTAGCTATCGGCGATTTTATCGCCCAAGAAACAAACAAAAGATAAAGATCCCCTGTCAGTAAAAGAGACATCGCTGATCGCTGATCGCTGATCATTGATCGCTGGCTGTTCACACTGCCGGAGAGAACTTTTTGCACCAGTTTGTCGAAATAAAGAAAAGAGACAAAAATATTAATAATTGATCTCTGGCTGTACTCGCTTTCCGCTCATCGTCGGCGGTGGGACCAGTGCCTAAAGGAGTTAAGGGGTTCAAAATTGTCATCTATTAATTCTGTTAGTCTCCATGATACATCGTAATGAGCCTCAGCTTACCTCAATATCCACCCGTCGGCAAATCCAATAGGCCGGTGTCGGAGAGCAGAGAAATTGCATTAATCAATTGTCAAACGGCGCACATACTGCGTGACATATATTCGGTTACATGATGCATGCAGGGGCTCTCGAAGCTCTGAAGTTAATTTGAGTTATTCCAGGCCCTCGTTCCCATTAAATAGTCCGCTATTTACTATATTTCTGCTTCAGCGTTCAAATGACTATTACAATAAAGTGAGTTTGCACAAGCACGACAAATTAAAACTGCAAAGTAAACTATGCGACAGATAAATTGCCGGCGTTGAATGCTTTATTTCACATTTCCAGTAGCATGAAGCACTTTTTTACTTTCGATTAAAAATACGGGTTCAATCCGTTGCTGCGGACTAAACCATTATTACTTTCTCCTTACTTATGATAAATGTTGTTATAAGTTGTCGTCAAAAGGTCTCCCAGTTAGCGCTCGCTCAAAGCTTAATCAGGTTAAAGTTATGTCGTTCATAGTGCTTCATCAAGGTAATACTGTACCTAACGATCGCGCAACAATTTCCAACTTGCGAGTTTTGGAAACAACAAAGCGTTAGCTAGGTGGCGTCTGATCGATCACTGTTGGGGGCTATAATAAAATCAGGAGGCCGCATATTAACCGCGGCGGTTTTAATATGAGGTGCGGTGTACGATCGATGTGCGGTCGCTTTTTACTTTACGGTAAACGTAAAAACTAACAGCTTCCCGGTGGGCGGATTACGTCCGGCCCATTGCGCGCGGACGCCGCACGATTCTGCACGCTGCGTCGCTCTTTGCAGTGCCGTGCAACGAAAATACTTTGCTTGCTCCAAAAACTCTAGCATATTGGACTTGAACAAACTGCCGACCGTCGCTTCCCCTGGGCGTATCGTGTTTGGTAGACGCTTTATATCATGGACTTCGGTGCTAGTTGTAATTTATTTTTTCATCGCTTCTATAATTTTCGTGCACAAAGAAGCTTATATGTGAGGTGGTCATGTCAGTCGTGTCATCACATCACACTAAAATATTAAAAATGCGAAACTGTGTGTGTATGTATATGAATGTTTGTTACTCCTTAACGTTGAAACTACTGGATGGATTTGGATGAAGTTTGGAATCAAGGTGGGTTGTAACCTGAATTAACACATAGGCCATTCTATCCCGGAAAAAATGCTGTTCCCGTGGGATGGTCAACGAAATGGGAGGTATAGCGAATTACTAACTCTACGTCTACCTGCAAATGACTGATATTGTAATTGCAATTGTGTTTGTAGTGTCGTTGTGCCTTATCACAAAGTTGAATTCTAGTTCGCATTGATTGCGTAGTCTCGTACGTGGAGGTAGGGACGGCGTCGCTGGGGCGCTATCAATCTTTTCGCCACATCATTTGCTCCCCGGGCCGCATCGGCCCGATTGAATTTCATTAACGAAACGCTTAGTGCAGATTGAATCCATTTAAGTAACAGTACGATCGCTAAGTATTGCCCTATGCACTGAACGTTTCGAAAGATTCTGGAATGTGTCTACGTTCAGTTTACTTGTCCACGGTCAACCATGGCTTTGCAGAGAGGCCGTAGGTAAACGTCTGTTCGGCTTAATTATTGCCGCGCAATTTTAGTATAAAACTAGAGGACTCCCGCGACTTTGTACCCATTGGGGGATGAATTTACAAAAATCCCTTTGCGCACCCCTAGGATATTCAAGGAATATTGTCTTTAAATTTCAGCTCCCTAGGTCCAGCGGTTTCGGCTGCGCGTGGATCGATCAGTCAGTCAGTTTCTTCTTTTATATATATATATAGATAACTTGAACAATATCTATAAATTTGTTTGCTGCTGCATTCGTATATTATTTAACCCGCAGTTATAATATGTCGTCAAAACAAGCGCTAAAAATTCGGGGCTAGTTATTGCCAGTGGTTATTGATAAAAATAACCTACACTTAAAGCAAAATGCAGTAATCACGGCGAATGTGCGCTCGTTGAGGTTAAGATCATGGTTTTGAATTAGATTTTTAGTTATGAAAGGCAAAATAAAAGTACTCTGACGTTCTTCGGTAGCGAATTTTAAGATCATTTTACCATATTTACTAACAAAAAATGCGATTGAAGTCGACGAGTGTTTGTAAAAATGCTGAAAGGAATTTTGGTTGAAATTCAAGTAGGTACTATCGCGATTAGATGAGATCTATTTATGTTAACTACGGTTGGACTTTCAATTGTGTTTAAAAGTGACATCTTCAGTGTTGTCAGTTAATGGTCAAAAGTAAATAGTGATGCTATGAGTGATATTTAACCAGTTATGTCAAAATCACGTATACTCCTTCTTAACCCCCTTTTAATAAATAGTAGTGAGATGGATTGGGAGTAGTCTCATCTCTCTTCAATCCGGTGCTTCAACCGCTGAGTGGCAACCATTTCGGTATTAATTTTAGTTTAAGTGCTCTAAGTTTGTATTACTCTACTTTTTTAACATAAACCATTTCTATTATATTCTCTTCTATTCCCTTCGGCTTCGCGTCGGCAGGCTCCTTGCAGCATTTTTTAGGGTTCCCTACCAAAAATGAAAAAAAACGGAACCCTTATAGGATCACTCGTGCGTCTGTCTGTCCGTCCTTCTGTCACAGCCAATTTGCTCTGAAACTAATGTACCGATTGAGTTGAAATGTGGTACACATGTAAATTGATGATTCGAACATAGATGTGCAATTTTTTTTTTTTTTTTTTTAATAAGGTTCATTTTCAGAGGCACATTAGGAAATGAAAAAAAAGCAAAAGGGCTCGTTATACGGATTTCAAATTTTTTTTGTTATTGTTAAATAAATAGTTTTGATTTTATCCATGAAAGGAGACGAAGATTGATCATTCCATAATTGCTTGTAGTTTACAGGAAAACCTATAAGAATTCTATCAACTGAAAATAAAGTGGTAAACTCAATGTAAATTGTAAATGTGGGTCAATTCACATCGCGACGCGACTCGACGGGACATGCGACTCAAAATATTCTTTATTTACTACATGAAAAGGTACACATTTCATTGTGAGAATTCATGCTACGTGGTGCAGCGTAATCTATCTAAAGTATTATTTGAGTCGCATGAGTGCGCAGCATCGCGTCGCGTTGTGTCTCGGTGTGAGTTGACCCTAAAACACAACTAGATAGCGCTAGTAGTAGTTGACTACTACTGTGAGGATTTCAAATGTGGTATTTTGTATTAATTTAAAAAGCATCGTAAATATATTTATAATTGTACGAAATCCTCTCCACCCGAGTTCAACTCGCACTTGGCCTGTTTTTTTATATTGTAAATAGTTGTCCCTAACCTCTTCAATATGTTACCCCTGTAACATATGATGAAAAATTATTCTATCCCGACTTTTAATGGTATGGTGCAGTTTTTGTTTTGGTTATGTATCTCTCCACTCTTTTAAACTTGTTTAGGTCTTAATAATTATGTTCTTAACTACCCCCTCGGTTCGGACCCCCGGCAGGAATGGATAATGTCGATCAGCAAAAGACCCAGATTTATGACTCGCGTGATTTCCGTTACCAAACGCACGCTCGCCTCGTTTATAATCTACGTCTTTCTTCTTTTATTTATTTTTATTAAGCCTGTCTGAGTGTTCCGCTGCTTCGTTTCTTTTCCGCTCCGGTCACTCGCTCCAAAAAATTAATTCGGTCCGTTTCTTCTCCGATGAAAAGAAAAAATAACTATAGTTTTTTTACCTAAAATACGAACGTAGGTATTAGAAAAAAAAAAGATATTTTAAATTTATTAACTCTAAGTTTAAATTATAAAGGAATAAAGGCTTGTAGTATTGTTAGGGTTTGGGCGTGCAACCTTTTACTAATATACATTGGGAAACATCCTGGCCTGTTCGTGCAAAACGCGGTTACAGAATTAACAACAAGTTATCAGAGTTGTTGGTAATTCTGGAGCTCCGCCTACCCCACTCTGGGAATGAAGGCGTGAAAGTATGTATCTGATTTTAAATTATTGTAACATAGTTGTTTGTTGCAGACTGTATCCATCTCCATGTTGCTGCGGTATGCCCATCATCAAATATTTGTTTTCATTGGTAAGTTTAGTCTTTCTATGTTTCAAGTTTATATCTGAGTCGTTATGTGAGCACGTTTATTGAGCACTTCGTATTCTAAGAAGTAACGCTATCTAAATTGAAAGGTAAGGTTTTAACTTTGAACATGGTTGTATTTATGGGGTACCTAGTGGACGTTTTAACTAAATGGGGTTTATCAACTTAAATAGGAATAAGTACTTGTCGTTGTTATCTCACTTTAATGAAGATTCAATGCGATGTACTGTGGCTTTTTACAACAATTTTATATAGCAGGTGCGAGAAGGTCTTATCGTGTTCTTAGTACCCACGTTATAAAAGTGGCAATTATGGGCTGTTAGATTAATTCGGTGAAAAATTCTCGAGTTGTGAGCCGGCTCAGCGGCAATCTCTTTGTAATAACAACAATTGCGAACGGCGCCCGCGGCCCGCCCCACCCTGCCCCCACGTGCCACTGGAAAATAAAAATATCATGGGTCGGATTTACCTAGCTCCCCCCTCTTTGATCCGACGACAATTAGCTAGATTGAGATAAATTTTTCCTCTCCTATTTGCCTCGGATACGGTATTCGGGGTTTTTTTTTAAATTGAGTTTGCAATCAACTTAACTATCGCGTAACAAAATAACTTTGTGAAAAGAGTTATATACAGTGGCGAACTTACCACATATGGAATCTTTAGGTCATTTTGGAGTAGGGCGAGCTAGGACAATGCAAACGGAATGTACATGTGAACAATTTAATCACATAATATGTAAACCCTGTTCAGACTCACTTGTCTTAAGTAGTAAACACAACTTAGTAACCTCTCAAATATTTTATATAAAATAAAGTTACTACGGACAATACATTGGCCAATTGATGTCCAAAATGTTTTCTCAGTTTACTTTATTTACAACAAAATAGCTGTTATAGCCAAATAAAAGTTTCATTTTGAGGTTAGAAAGTGGTTTACCATACAAGATAAGTAAGTCTGACCAGTGTTTACGTATATATCCCTACTCTTCCTGACCATGTATTATTTTTCGAACCGAGGAAACTGGGCCCCTGATTTAACGATAATTTGTATCGTGAATTTTAATAATGTAGCAAGCCCTTTGACTAGGGGTTTTAGTGTTATTTTCACGCTGTCGAGTTATATAAGCTTATATTGATAAGCTCATTATAAGAAAAGAGATTTGCTCTTAGCGCTTAGAGATTATCTGATTGCGTGGTAGTAAAAAGAAGTATTATATCGGACAAACCCCCTTTTTTTAAAGAATAAAATGTTAACGTAATAACCATTTTGCTCTTTTATGTATTTAAATTTATATTAAAGTTAGTTGGGCATTTCCGTTTGATTTAGAAGTTTACCAACGTTTTAACTTCATTAAAACGGCACTAGAATAATCCCTTGTATTTAAAGGAAAACATCTTTAAAATATATCATTGTTTTAAATTATATGTATGTCGTCAAACATGGTTGTATCTAACTCGCTTTATGAGTGACTTAAACGAGTTTGTAATTAGAATAAGTTGGTTTACCTTAAATTCATACGCTTATAGTTTTCATCAGCAGCCAAACCGAGACGAGACCAAGCCTAATATCTCGGCGAAGTAACCATTAAAATCAGTTTGTAGAATAAACTATTCAGCTCACAATACAACATGAAGGTAAATCTTTTCAATGGGATCCAGGTGGTCTCTATGGCGACCCATCCGTGCCTAAATAAAAAACGTACCAAAAACGGGTAAAGGCCCGGAAAATGCTCAATAATCCGTTTTCTGTGATTTCTTTTGTTAGTCTGGGTTTGTTATCGAGTATTGTTTGATATCACAGTGTTTATTTCAAAATGTTTTATCAATACTGTAGTTTTTTGTGGAGTCGAATGTGGGACTGTATTTCAAACCATTTCTAGATCATGGAGCGGTCCTAAGCTTACTGTGAGAGTTTATTTAAACATGTTTATGTAAATGCCGTCTTTTATAATGGATGTTTTAGACGGAAGATGGGATTAGATTACAGAACACTTTTAGATCTTGGAATCCTGAGCTCTCTGATCCTAGGTCGTGTGGGATTATTACACTGAAGGGATTAGCTATTGTGTTCGATTGTATTGATCTCCCCGGCCGGGATCTCGTGCTACCTTTGCGCTGCATGGTACCGTTTGAAATATTAATGCTCTCAGTTAAAGGGCTTTGTGTAAACTTGTTCAATACGGCCACAGCGATGTTTCACAAATAACAACATAAGAGGAAAAGCGGATAACGAATTGAAAAGCATTTTAACAAAATATATCGTAAGCATCTTAAAACATGTCTCTTGTGAATTTATCAAAATGCCTGGAATCAGAATCGCAGGTGTGTATTGTAACCTCTGCATTTTTATGGAATATGACTATTCGTAAGAAACTATTTTAGGTTTCTTTCGGCCAAACTGGAATAAGATCTTATACCTAGATTAAACGCCGAATTTGTATAGACTAATCTCTGAGTAAGTCTTATTCCAAGTATCCTAATATTATGAATGCGAATCGTTCGATCTCGTTGATCACAATATTTTATTGAGAAAACTATACAAGTGTGGAGTCCGAGGTAACGCTAATGATCTAATAAAGTCTTACCTAATTGGAAGAAAACAAATATAGAAAATTGACAAGATATGTGTTAAAACAAAACCGGAGGTTTCTGTATCATCATTATAAAGAAAGAAATTATGGCGTACCACAAGGTTTTAGCTCAATTACTATTCCTTATCTACATGAACGACATGCCGAAAGCCACTGAAAATTCCATGACTCTTTTTGCTGACGATAGTACAGTTATTTTTACAGGAAATGACCGAAACACATTACAGCTTGATAAAAACAAAACTTTAGAAACTATAATCGAATGGCTAAACAAGAACCACCTAAGCATAAATTTAAAGAAAACTAAAATCATGAAATTCAAACAAAGTACTGACAGAATACCTAATCTTATTGTGACTTATAAAAGAAATAAAATCGATGAAACGGATGTTACAAAATTTTTAGGATTTAGTTTAGATAGTAAGCTGATATGGAAAAACCAAATTGACATTGTACGTAACAAACTCAATAAATTCTCATATGCATTATATAACCTCATTTAAATAGTAAACCGACCAGTAGTGCTGACAGGCTACCATGCATATGTAACCTCGACGCTGAGGTACGGTGTTATGTTTTGGGAAATTCCATCGACCGAAAATTGGCTTTCATGGCACAAAAAAAATGTTTGCGATGGGTATGTCGAATTCTACCAACAGAAACCTGCAAAACACATTTTATTATGCTTAAAATACACTACCGTGCCTTTACATATATGAGGTAGTATGTATCTTAAAAGAAACACGACCCGTTTCTCAGTTTTTAATAGTGCTCGGCGTTTTCACGGAACTAATCAAAACAGCTCTGCATGCAAAAAGTGTTTTCGGAATGGCACCGAAACTCTACACTTAGCGAAGTTCCAAAAATATCTGTTTTTTGACAAAACTAGTTTATTTTTTACAAAAGTCATGCCTATTTTTTGGAAATACGCCGATTTTATAGATAGAGTAGCATAAATCACTTTTTGATCATTCAAGTTACTCTGAACCCAAAACACCTTGGTGTTACTGAAAGGTAAACAAAGGCATGCCACGGTATGAAGAACTCATCAAGATTACTGAAAGGAATAGAAATTTAAGTACCTATTTCAAATAATACATCCTTGAATAGATGACAACAAACTTAATATATTACCAGTGGATATAATGCTTATAATTAGCGCGAGCTGAAATCCTATGCAGTGGTGGTCAAAATAATGAGTTCAGGCTTTGATAATCACGATCGGTTACGATGACGCCAGGCAAAAGCTTTGCGATTTGATTGCGGCTAATACCCTTTCAATTATATTATATGCTAATTAAATTGTATTGGAAATGCGCTAATGGATATTATTTGTTTCATATTTGAGAGCGGATTGTTAAAAGTTTTTGGGAAAATAGTGTATTGGTTCGTTTACCACAATGTAATGGCTAATACGGCATTTACGTCTAATACACTCTGGAGCAAAAATAACGGGTCAGAGTGCGTTTTTCATACTAAAGAGGCTATTTCGACCTGGGCTCCTCGCCGGAGAATGCTTTTAGTGAAATCTGATGATGAATACCCCGAGCATCGATACAGGACTTCCAGAGTGCCTAGGATATCCAACTGAACGAATCTGCGGTTAACGCCGGAATTGTGCATGTTTAGAAAAACATTTAAAATGGCAATAAAATTTAAGGAAATCCAAGTGCTGACCCAAACTCTCCCGCTGTGGTGTTAACTGATTGTGCGATCAGTTAGGTATCTTAAGAACTTTTGACCTCCTCTATTGAACCTCGCAGTATCCACCATTAAAACTCACTCAAAACAACCCCTGGCGAAGAACCAAATCTTCGAAATAGTATCGTTTGTATGAAAAACGCACTCTGACCCGGTATTTTTGCTCCTGAGTGTATAATATCCACATAAGTAGGTATGTAACTGGAAAATAATATCCACATATTTCTAAATAATCGGTTAAAATCATACAATACTAGCAACCCACCCTGTTTTTATTTTATTTTCTGCGTGGACGGAGTCGCGGACAGCTAGTTATACATACATAAAAATCTTCCGTGAAAAATTATCTAACTGATGGTGAAAACGACGTGGAGCGAATTAGTTTTATACTATATAGAGATATGGTATATTAATACTTTTAACATATGATCACATAATTATTATAAGTGGTACAAATTCTAGGACTGGTGAAATAGTTTTCATTACTACCCAATTTCATAATGCATATCTGTCCTGTAGGCCTAGTAGGGTTGCGCTTATCGCGTGACAAAATGTGTGTAAAACATCCGTCACTTTCTGACGCTATATAAGTACGAGAGTGATGGATGCTTTATCCACATTTTGTCACGCGATAAACGCAACCATACTAGGCCCGATGTATCTCAAAATGTTTTAGTTCCATAATACCTAAATTAAAATACCCGCATAAAATAACTTTGATACAAAGCTTCTGATTCCTAAAATACCTCTATTCTGTTACGACTCAATCTTAGAATACTTAAAACCAAAACATCTGTGGGCCTAGTATGCTTGTGTTTAACGCGTGACAAAATGTGGATAAAGCATCCATCACTCTCGTACGTGTCAACAAGTGACGGAATTTTTATACACATTTGGTCACGCGACAAACGCAGCCATATTAGGCCCCCTGAAAGGTATAAAATGTCTGTCTCAAAATGTCATATAAATAAATAATATATAATGGATATAACATGCTGTTATTACTATTCTTTCACACGCAACAATTAAGTCTGGCATTTTTTTATTGCTCTCAACAATGTCATTAGTCAGAATCTTCATGGTCGTGCAATGTGTGAGGTTTGACTTCTTATCTGCCTAATACGTTACTTAGGTAAGGAGAATGCCCATATAATGCCTGGAATGTACAAAGATGTCCCATATTTCAAAAAAAATGTCGTAATTGATTATAACTAAACAGATTAAATAGAAGTCTGTAGAACTCCGGAGAAACAAACACTAATTAATTAGTATATTACTGGAACATCCGCTGCCGGTACGGTTTTATCTTTCGTTACGTCGAGTTGCCACTTTATAACAAAACAAATAATGATGATTTTCTGCTATCACTCACGTAAAAAGTTTTATTTATGCATGACAATTGTCGCTCGTTTGTCTTAGCGAACAAAACAGGTCACAGTTAAATATATGAATGATCGTATTGGGAGTCTAAAAGTATGATACATATACACCACTGGCAACAAAAAGATGAAGTAGGTACTAGTAGGCATGAAATTGCCTTTTTCTGTCTACCTCCTTTTTAGTTGTTTTGACATAATGACGTACTCACCAAACTTGACATTGGTGAAGAAAAATAAAAAGAAGACATAGTGACGTTTCTGTTGTGTATTGTTTCGCCATCGTGAGATTTTTTTACAATGGAGCCTTAGATTTCGCGCTGTTGAAAGTATTGATTGTTGATTGATACGTTTAGTCCACTGTAAACCTAGCCGCCGCCTAGTTGTAGTCTTTTCGAAACCCTATCTCACATTTTTATTATATACACGATAGTGTCATCTATGTCGTTCTTATATTTTAACATTCACATAGATCTGAGCGACATCTATAGTCGTTTTTTTAAGTCAACATAACCTCTTTCATTGTAAAAAAAATCTTAATAATAGCAAAATCCCAAGTTTTCAAATCATTTTTGAAGTAGTTTCAGAAACCTCAATTTTTTTAGCGTATTTTAATGTATCATTGGTTCTTGTACATCTCAGGCATTTCCTTGTATGGGCGGTGGGCATTCTCCTTTGTATATTAGGCGTTTTGGGATAGGGGAATTTTAATCATATTGAGGATTCGGTATCTTAAGTCGTTTTGAGATCAAGACACCGCCTTAGTAACAGCGTATTTTGCAATTAGCGCTCAATGAGATCTACTCGACCAGTGACGTACACACAGGCCTTAAATAAATCTGCGAGATAAAGTTACCGTGTTATTTTGTGTTTCGCTGCCTGCATCTCGGCGGTGCCAATTACGCCACTGCATAGTTTAATATATTAATTGAAATTTCCGCTGTGAAATTATTCGAACCGTGAGGCCGCATGTCGATATGCCATACAAAAAACCGCACAGTCCGGAATGTGTCAAACAAACCGCAGCGCTGCGCCTCGCTGCGGCGCTCTCGAATGTTATGACGAATTCATTTTCGCTTATTATCATCGTACCGACACGGAGAGTCAATATTCACAGTTCATTTGGTGCTCGCTTGTGATAAAAAACATTGTACACTGCAATTTCTCATTATTTTTCCGTGGCCCTGATAATTACAAAGTCGACCGTATATGTTTAATTGTTTACTATTTTTTGCATAGGTATAATTGTCGTAACGTTAAATAATGTGCTCAAAACATTGTTTCTGGTATAAAGGGAGACGAGCACACGCGCTCTGATCTAATTGTTTGTTAAAGAGGTTCTACAAGTAATACACAGATAAAAGTGGGTTGTACAGGTAGGTCCTGGTAGGTATTATAGGTAAGTTATATTATATCTATTCCAATGGCTTATTAACTTATAATCTGAAGTTTTCTGGTGTTAAAAAGAAAATGTTACTACAAAACCGGGCAAGAGCATGTCGGACCATGCTCAGTGTAGGGCTCCGAAGCCGCTAAGTACTACAAACATAAAAACAACCAGTAATAACTAATTTTGTATTTAAAGTCATTTGGTACGGTTTTTGATGATTTTAGGTCAAAAACCAATGATTAGTGATAGTTTATCTTTTAAATTCGTCATATGTGGTTTCATTGAAGATATTTTTGAAGACACTTGACTCTTAACAAAAATTAGCGCTTTAAAGCTTAATATTTCATAAACGGACCCTTTAAAGGAAAAATTGATTTTAAAACTCGCAATAGTTATCCAACGACACCTTACACTATGGGGTAGACGACAAAAAAAAAATCCCCACGTTACGTGTACATAAAAAAAAAATGCTTCAATATTTTATTTTACCACTTTTTTGGCGTGACTAATATGTATACTCATGCGAAATTACAGCTGTGTCTAGCACTAAGAGTCTCTGAACTAGGCTGCGGACGGACGGACGGACGGACATGGCGAAACTATAAGGTTCCATGTTGACTAAGGAACTCTAAAAAAACGTAGAACATCGTTGAGTTTCGTAGATCGTAGAGATATACATATCCGTATTTTTATATCCGTTATACATGATAATAGACATAAAAAGGTTTATGCCTTGTTTTAATTAAATATTCAATTATAAGAACCAAAGCAAACAAAATAAATATTCTAGCGCATTAAGATAATTTCCCGTAAAAAGTCTTCGAAAAATAATAAGCCTGTTCGACTCACTTACCTTAATTAACCGAAAAGGGTTTCCATAGAACATTCCGGAAAAAAAGGCTTTAACATTTGCATAATTAAATATCGGAATGAACTCCGCGATCTTAAGGAGATAATTAAGAGCTCTACAAGGGAGCCCGGAGGTATTTTTAACCTATCCGGTTTTTTACAAAACATTCGGAATTCAACACGAATGTTTTTCATTCTCTGTAGCGCAAACATTTTATCCCCTGTCGCTAATGGATGATAAAATAAAATAACACAACCCTATTATGAAATTTGAAGTGAGTTTACTTTGTTTTATTTAAGGCTCGTTCTTCGTAAAATAATAGAGATAAGATAAAGATAACAGATAAAGATTACATAGATACAAAAATATCAAGACACAGAAAAAATGTTGCGAAACGGCCCCAACTCAGCATTCGCTAGCCGCAAAGCCAGCACTGGTCTTCCGTTGAAACCGCTTGGTGAAAAAACGGAAAGTGACACACTTAACACAAAACAACGCTAAAAGAAAAACATCAAGGATCAAATACAATCATTTGTTCGAGATGACGGAATAATGAAAAATTAGTAATGTTTTAACGATATTTGACGCTAACTATGAAGTGACTAATTCATATTCAAAGTATATTGTGTTTTACTATAGAAAAAACAAGTCTATTATATAATATAATCATCTTTACAAATGCGAGAATCAAATGCTCAACTACTTCCCCAATTAGATACTTTTAACGCAAAATAATGGCGTATATTTTGATATAAAACAAGATGTTGTAAGTCGTTTCAAGCGTCTTTGTTCTGAATTTCCTTGATAAAATTGAAGAAGCAAAGCTGCAGGCAATTTTCTCTTATTAATTGTTTACGAGGAAACTTTCATTTCAAAAACGTGACTTATTGATACCATCGACTTGGTTTCTATTGAAATTGTATACTAGGTTCTGTAGCCAATTGTTAATATACATTTTAAGTACTTACTTGCGCGCGCAGTTAATGACGATTGAGTCTTGAAAATTATCGATATTTAAAGAAGGCTAATTTAACCAATTAAGTTCACTACTATTCATCATTAACTGAACCACAATCAAGTGTTTTGTATTACCAATTTAAAGTCACCCGGTATAGTAAGAAAAGTGTTAAAAAGAAACACATTCTTGTTTGTCCATGGCTATATTGTAAGGATTTTATGCGAATTATGAAGGTACCTCGTTTTTTTGACAAACAAATATAAAAAACACACTCATGGAAGTTAAGTATAAGCTTCTAGGTGCTAGACGGGAGGTAATATTTTTCTTTTCCATGAAGAAGCCCGATGTTTACCGTTTTAGATTGGCTGAAAATCCTTTAAGTATCTAATTTGCAATATTTTCTTTCTATAAGGCGATTTGCGATGTAATTTGTTCAATTATTTCCCTCTCAAATGGCACGGAATTTTCCGAAGCAGGAAGGAAGGTATTAGAAGGTATCGGGGCAGAGTGGAAAATAGGGAGATAATAATGATGTGCCAACATCAATAAAACCTGACGTCTTTTGCTTTGGCTTTTTATACAACAGCTTCACCGGGTTACAATAAAAAGATGAAATTTGGTCTGATATTTATCTATAATTACTCACATGCAATAAATTGAAATTATTTTTTTATCTTGAAAAATTCTTCAAAAGTTAGGGAGTTGCATGCAAAATAATATTTTATTTATAATTGGTGCATCAATTTGTTTGAAGGTTGTTCGTACTTAAATGGAGCTTTTTGTCCGTGCGCCAGGCGTATAATTAGGTATTAAGACAACTTATAAAAGACGTTACGCGTAGATTTAAGTGACTTAGTTATATAGTTATATAATCGAGAGTAGTCTTATAGGGGTTTCTTGTTTTTTGTCTCCGGCTGGTACAGGACCCTAAATAAAAATATCATAAATATTTTTATTCTAGTGTCTGTCACACACGAGACTAGCTACGGTAATCAGTTGCATTAGGTATAACAGCCAACACTAAGCTACCTGAATGTATACTGAAAAGGTATAATAAAATTGCTGGTGCACTGCAAACAACAAATACAATCAAACTCTAGGATTATTGCTTTGTTCCTCTGAGCCAGGTGTCTTAGTTCATATTACTCTAGAATGTAAAGATTGATTTGAAATTGCGGTTTTCTAATATAAATCATTTTGTGAAGGAAACAATCAAACAAAATAGTTTTTTACCACTGACGTTTACCTGTTTTTAGGGTTCCGTACTCAAATGGTAAAAACGGGACCCTATTACTAAGACTCTGGCACAGGCTGTATCTTATGAACTGAGATAGCTAGACAGTTGAAATTTTCACTGATGATGTATTTCTGTTGCCGCTTTAACAACAAATACTAACAGAATAAAATTAATATTTAAGTGGGGCTCCCATTATACCGAACGTGATTTTTTTGCTCAATATTAATAACGGCAACTGGTATAGTGTCTAATGTTGTATATATTATGGTACAGAACCCTTCGTGCGCAAGTCCTACTCGCACTTGAATGTTTTTTTTTAGATCTTCCTTAAGCCCTTTTAATCATGCACCCTGCTGCTATCCGACGGTCTAACGAATATTTTAAGTAACATCTACATTGCAAGCTTACATTTAATTTCCTCAAGAGTGATGGATGATAAGGTAAGGTATCCAATGGTGTTTCTAACCCTATACTTATCTAAACAACATTAGATACCTACCGCAAGCCGTTGTTACTTGCTTTAGCAAGATAGCGCGTCGTGTATTTGATATCTCCAAGTCATTTCATTTTTCCGCTGGTGTTTTGTTTCGTGATAATTAAAGCGAGCAGTATTAAGCGCCAGCCAACCCATATGGTAATTATAAGATTTCATTTATTCAGACATTTTCATCCATTATGTTAGTACCTATGTATGACATAACTTACACACTAAAAGTTAAAATTGATAAAATAATTATTAAATATTAAATATTAAATAAAATTAAAAGTCATTAGCTATTAATACAAAATCAGAATCAGAATATAAACTAATGTAACAACACAACACTGAAATAAACTAAATGACACGTTTGAAAGGAGGCACTGGAGCGTGCAACGCCTGCCAGTGCCTCATGAAGGGCCCGTCCAGCCGCTCGGCAACGATCGCCAGGAGGCTGCTGCCGCTGTCCCGCACGCGGCGCGCCATTGATGCCGCCCTCTTACGCATCGTGGCATAAAAACAATCCACGCGTGCTTCAGCGAACATGCCTGAGGCGCTACAAAACCGGGGCAGCCGCAACAACGTCCTTAGCGCGTTATTATATTGAACACGGAGGGCGCTGTAAGATTTTAGCCTATAATTAACCCACAGGCTGCTCGTGTAAAACGAAGTGCAGTATGCTCGAAACAAAGTTAACTTCACAGCCCTCGAGCAACGAGCGAACCTGCGGGCTATCATGTTTGCTCTAACCGACAACGCCCTCCGCTCTCGCTCAATGTCCCGGTCATCCTTTAGGTCATCCGACAAAATATGACCAAGGTACCTAAATTCATGTACCCGCTCCAAGGGCTCACCATTTAGAGCAACGGGAGGCACTACTGACGGACTTTTGGTCCCCGACTTAAATACCATGAGCTTACTCTTCTTGCAGTTGTATTTAAGGCCATTACTATGAGCAAACTGTTCGCAAATACTCATGAGCTCACGAAGACTACCAATCGAAGCGCTCAGCAAAGCCATGTCGTCTGCGTAACTAATATTATTGACGCAGACTCCGTCAACGTGACATCCGACATGACGACTGCTCAGCGCAACGATTAGTTCATTAATGTACAAGTTGAAAAGAGTAGGTGAGGTCAAACCACCCTGTCTCACCCCACACTCCAACCTGTACTCATCCGACAGCGTCCCGGCCCATTTCACGTTGTTGACCTGGTTTCCATACCAGTACTGAAGAATACTAATTAATTCCGAAGGCAGGCTGGTTTGGGCAAGTTTCTTCCATAAGATGTCGTAGGAAACCAGGTCGAACGCTTTTGAGAGGTCGAGGAAGCAGGCGTACACGGGCGTACTACGCTTGGTGTAATAATTGACGGCATGCTTCAAACAAATAATAGCACTCTCTGTTGAAAGTTTGGGTCTGAAACCAAACTGATTATCATGAAGAATTACATGCCTGCTAATATGTGTGTTTAACATGCCGTCAAATACCCTAGCTATCGCGGTAGCAAGCGAGATCGGCCTATAGTTGTTTTTGTCAGAAATATCCCCATTAACAGGAACCTCCGGGATGCTGCCAACTTCCTTGTTCTTGTTTAACACTGACAAAGTCGAATTACACTCGGTGTTTGCAGTGGTTTTAAGTAACCGAGAAGGCGACTCCTGCAGATAGGAAAGGCCAAACGGTCCACTGTTTGAAAATGAACAGGAACCCCCACCCCCTCGCTTCATATTAACGTTCGTACTAAGTCGAGGCAAGGAATCGTACTTCAAGTTATTAAATTCCGCCTTGACTTCCTCCAGTTCGTCCTTCGTAACGCAAACATTTTCGATGTTTTTGACTTGGTTTTTAAGCAAAGTCAACTCTTTTAACAACTGAGATACGTCCAAGTGGTCAAATAAAATGGGGGGTAGTTTCTCCAACCGGCGCGCGACGAAGGTTGGAGTTACGTCGGGATCGCTTATTTTCAAAAGAGCGATAATATCCTCCAGGTCCCGATTCTCTTTGCCCTCTGCTCTGCGATTGATAATCCTTTGGTCACTCGGTACTGCTTCAAAAAGCAGTGACTTCGACTTTTTTATTTCGTCGCTGGTAAACTCCGCAACACAGATTTGCTTTAAAGCGTTATCATCGATCGAAGATAACTTATTTTGAATAAAACATAACATTTCGTCGACCACCAAGTTACACTGAGTACATTTTAATCGAAACGAACACATTTCGCGAACGCTAACGGACGCCGATACAGAACGATGTTGCGCTTACGGATGCGCGCGCGCGACTGTGATCGCGCGCGCGACGGTAATGCAATCAATAAACCATCAAGTAAGCATGTATGCTTATATTTCAAAGCCTTAAGGGGCTTCTAAACGGGCCATGTTTTGCTGCAATTTGTGGCCGGCAACTAGTGCTATCTTACTCTTACTTCGTATGTTAGAGCAAGATGCGTATAGTTGCCGGCCACACATTGCCGTGAAAATGTTGCTCGTTTAGAAGCCCCCTTAAAGACATCTCTAAATATCCGATTTATCGTCATTACGAATCATCGTCATCTGATTGTTGGTAAAGGAATAAGAAGGTCGCATTAGCGTTTTATCGTGAAGGGAATACTTACCTTAGTCATTTTACTCGTAGGTATTGATATGACATTATACCTTCTTTCAACTTTAAGATCTTCTAACTATATACTCGTATAGGTACTTTCCTTCTTATAGTTAATGCAAGCAAATCCCGATTGACGACCTCCACACACTTGGTCTTCACTTAGAAGCCAATAAGAATAACGTGTTGCTGGTACTGTGATAGTATTTCACGAGTTTTAATATCGACAACGGTTTTTTGCTATCAATACTTCACTTTAATATGAATCCCGGGCTCCAGGAATCCGCAAAACGGAACGGAACGGGATGCGTAGCGAGAGCAAAATTAATTTCACATGATGAATGAGTATACTGCGTTCGACGATGCGATTTACAATTTTCTCTGAAAATATTAAAGCTTATCTGCAACAACAAATCTGTTCTGACAGCAAGGAAAAAACCGCACGCGGTCTGAAGGCGAGGTTTGGCTTTGACTCTTTTCTTGAATATTAAAAACGATATCAGCCGACGATGCTGTGTTAATTTGCTCATGCATCTTATTAAAAAAAAAACATTGTAAATAAAAGTTTACCGCAAGGAAAATCACTGTTACGTTGCTTCAAAATGAACTATTGTTCGCACGCCGTAAAAACCGAATGAAACAGCAGCTGGAAAAAGCTCTGAATGTTTTTATTATCTTCGTAATGTTCACATTTTGGTTCGCATTAGTTGTGACACGTTCAGACAGGCGTGAAAGCCTTGAGTGTGTGGACGTGAAATTTTCTTCTTACTTAGAAATTGTCATTTAGGCGGTAGTAAATTAAATAAATTTACCGCCGCCGACCGCCTATTTTTCCAAAGTTCTTATAATTCAAATATCTGATACGTAATGTTAGTTCGTGGTTTTGCCAATATTAATTAATTTCAAACTTTTTTGTTTTAGCTTTAAATAGCTATAACAAATATATTAAAATCATTTTTGTCCTACGAAGTATCTGATTTTAAAGTTTGTGAGCAATATGTTGTAACTGTATCTAGACGAAAAAACATATTTGCTTTGCCACCATGATCTCCCCTAGACGACATCAAAGATCTGGCGACAGGGAGCGGCGCCTATGGCCGGGGAACTGTATCGGGATTATCCCATCACGAGCAAACAAGCGGCCGCAAAGCCCCGTCAAACTGACTGAGCACACGTGAACTATGCTAACGAACAGACGATAAATCCTTTATCTTATTACGAATTTCCACGTTGGAAAAACTCACGAAAATGGAGTGTCACTCCGGGCTAAATCCTATTTATGTGATTCCTCTTGCTGGACATTAGGGTTCGAACGGTCGGTTTGAAACCCGTTTTTTGCGTCCGTTTGATCCTAAGTAGATCTCGTCCTATAAAGTAGTGAGTAATACTCAGGCACGTGCCCATCAAAACATGTGCGAAATAAAAACAAAAAAGTTATTTCCTTCGTAATTTTCGCTCAAGGAAAATGGTACTTACGAGGAAACAGCCACTAAACTGTAAAGCAATATAGTGTATCCAATCCGCACTTGGCCTACCGTGTAGAAACTAAACAAATGCTTTTCTTCCAGGACTGTCCAGTAGTTAGTGCATATAATACATGACATTACGAATGGGTGTCATTTTTCCTTTTCATGAAGGAACCCTGACAATTTTTTTTTGTATTTGCGAGGTCATTACCGCTCGTTTTTTTTCAGCAAACTTTTTACACATAATCCTTTAGCGCGAAGCTTAACGAAGGATTGAAACGTAAAAGTGGATTTAAACAAAGTCCGAAATATCCGAGCGAGTTAACCGTATTAGATGCCGTAAAGCAGAGCGGTCAGGCACCGGAATGGATAGACCGTATATTTTTAACGTTACCGTTGTCGGATCGTAAAGAATGATCCGACGTCTCGGGCGACACCATTACTTCTCGTGCGGCATGAAAAATTCATACGGCAGTCGTTTGATCGCGTTAACGTGCGAGCCGTCGCGCGCGCATCTCGGGGGGCCGCTAGAGCGCGGCTTATGGCGCGCCGCCGTCGCTGCCGACTTGCAACCTGCCGTCGTAACAGTTACTTCAAATTAAATTTATGCAATCCACAATATTATTTCCCTGCGTTCACACCCGTCCTATTACTTTATACCCCGCTTTTATACAACATAACAAAAGGTGGGGTCATAATCTAATATATATCTTTTGTTTCAGTGGATCTTCTCCAGATGCTTGAGTTTAATGTCACCGTGTCCTTCCCCGCCGCACCACTGCTAACAGTCATTTTAGCATTAGTCGGTAAGTGCTTGTTTTTTCATTGCTCATTCAGTAAGCGTGTAAGTAGTCTGCAAGTTGATAAATTAATTCGCCTGGGAAGAGACGAGAGCACTCCACGGTATAGCAATGCATGCGGCGTGCAAACAGTCGGCATGAGTGACGACTCGTCGCTCTTCACGTTTCGCGAGCTCTCGTGACGCTCGCAGCCGGCTCCTTCACTCTCCCCGGAATAAGTTCGCTTAAATGTTTCTCGATGCAAAACCTTTGATACCGTGACTTTGCATGCGTCATGTTAAACTTTGAAATTGCGAAGTCGTCATCTCGCTTCAAATGTTATATCGCGTGGTGTTACTTTGTAATAAGTCTGTTATTATGAGAAACATTGCAATAAGGCATAAGACGATTTGATGTAAGATTTTTTTGCCATCAATAGATTTAAATGAAAAAATAATATTACTGCTTAATTATGAACATCAGTCTACATACTCTACATACAGCATGGGTAACTGGAAGTCGGATAAAGATAAGATTGATAAAAAAAAAATTAAAGGGGTTTCGTTTCCGCAACTTGCCGGTTTTTTACGGTTTTACGAAGGTTTACCTGGGATTTAAAAAATGATCATGATCATATAAGCAATTTTTTGTATTCCGATATTGCAACATCTCTTTAATTTTATTTACTGTAATAAAAAAAATCTTTAAAATTCACTTGAACAGCGGACAAAACCATACAATTTTTACTGCCACTGTGTTCACTCGTGATATAGGGAAACCGTTGTACCTCAGATATAGATTAACCGCGGGCAGTTGCCAATATTTGATATCTTCTGTGATCCTTCAAAACCACACACACTTATTTATGCTACTTATGTAGCACAGTAAAAAAAAAGTTAGATCAGAAACATAAAAAAAATTCTGCTCAGGCTATACATAAAATATTGTGAAAGACCAACTTTTGGTAATAGGTTTCTGTCTATCTCTATCAAGTTTACTGAAAAGAAAATACACCTACGTGTAGGTGGGAAGTTGGCTCACCTGGAAGAAAATCAGTCGTAACTTTTAACAAATATTAGAATCGTTTGTTACATAATTTTACAAACAACAAAGGTCGGGCAAAATTTTACGTTTTTTTTAAGTTAGTTATATTTAATGTGACATATCATTGGGAAGTTAAATGTTCATTTTATATTTTTTAAATAGATGATGATTTTAAGCCTTGAAGCAGCAGCAGGACAGGATTGGTTTTCTTATATTCCATATAAAAAAGACGTAGGTGTGGAACCCTTGATGCTCAAGTCCGGCTCTCACTTGACCTGTTTACCAACATTAATACCTTGGAATAGCAATTTGATTAAAAAATTGCTACATTATTGCGGATTACGCATTTGAATCGTAAATTAGACTCTTCCAAGCTATCCAAAAATGTGAGACTAGATAGAGTGATTTCAGGAGAGTTACCATTTTGTTTGTAACTAAAATGATAATCCTATCAAAAGTTTATTACTATATTCTGGAATGATATAACCGGGCCGGTAAGAGACACTGCGAAACCAATATGAAGACAATAAGAAACCTAGGTGTACTGCGTCTGAACATATCTATCTAATTTATTAGCATTGATTTTTGCGAATTGATTGCGATGTCAAAAGTTGATCAGAGTTAGTTGCTTAGCAAAAGGCAAATAGGACTTATCCTATCAACTTATTGCGCGATACAATAGCTATCCTATACGTAGGTAGCTGCTTTTAAGGTTACTGGGTCACGAGGGTATTTTGTTAGCGCAGTTCCTGTTAGGTGAAGTTTTATTGAATTTAAATGTGGGGAGCTGAGCCTTGCTAGGGTAGAATACAAAGTTATTAAATAGTCCTTAGTATACCGAGTTAATTACTCAACACATTTTGTGATAACTTTGGTAGAGTCGTCAATTGACCATTAAAAAGGTGAACCTGTGTAAAAACGACTCGTGTCTTTGCTTATTTAGTAACTTTAGCATTCTTATAAGGTTCTATTTCAGTTTTTGTGTTTTGCTGTCTTAGGCAACCTTTTATTGGGAGTGCGGTGGTACAATTCAGAGTCGCGCTTGGCGTGGGGGTCTCGGCTCTCCCGAGCCGTACTAGAAGTTAACCAACCTAGTATTGCGAACATTTCTCTAATGTCTATCGTCTCAGCGTTACTAGGTCGGTCGATTCAACAAGTAAGTCGGGCGCGGTTCGGCGCGGCCGGCGCCTGTTGCGCGGGTCGGCGGGGCGGGGCATCTGTTGCGTCTCACAGGCGCCTTCAGGCCGCCCACTTACCACCCGTGCCATTGCCCATATATTGAGAACATTTCTGACCCAATTTATCAAATCCATAAGTCTTCCCCCCTGCGCATCCGCTGCGAGACGTAGTCAAAGGTTCCCGTTCGCACGGCTCCATCACACGTCACAAACCATCTCGTAAATATGATACCGACGTTCTGAAAGTAGCTATGTTAAAGTTGACCCAAGTACCTTACAAATTGATTTTTATAACAACACTGAACTGCTGCTACCATAACTACGATTGATTAAAAATAACAGTAATCGTTGCAGCGTGTCAAAACTCTCGTCTTCACCATGAGCATTCATTCGCAGGCCTAATCGGTGAAGTAAAACCAAGTCGGTCTGCATTTTATTTTGTTGTGAGATGATCAACAACATACGACAACCCTTAACGATTCACAAATTACAGACATGCTGCACACGCAAACAAGCTATTTATCGCGATGTTTGCTATTGATACCGTCTTGGATCCTTTTTTTTCACAGCTCTAACGAGACAAATTCACAGTGTAAAACTACATTCGTGGCTTCAAAGTGAAGAGACGTCAAAAGCCATCGAGTTGTTGGAATTGCTCGCATGTATTTGCGTACTAATGATTTGTACACATTATTCTGTTGCCAGTGCCATTGCTCTTTGTGTACGTAGTCTGCCTCCTTTCCGTTGAAATCGTCAATGGTAAAATAATATTAAATAGAAGTTTTTCTGAACTCAGTTAGAACACCTTTCATCTTGGAGAAATATATTTACGTAAAATTACATGTTCAAGCGCAACGACCAAGTCTAATACGACATATATATATTAGACAGTAAAAGGCGTTTTCTTTACAAAAGGTAAGCATAGAACTTTTTTGATATATGTTGTTAAGGAATGGAATCCTATTAAAAATACAAACTTTTCAACCTTGGAGGAAGAAGAGGGAAGACGCTAGCCACCATCTTGAATTGAAGGTGCCAAAAGTAGTTTGGGCATATAAACGCATGTTGGCCATAAGCTGGACAGACCGAGTGACCAATTTTGAAGTTCTACGTCGTGTTGGGAGGAAACGTGAACTAATGCAGACCATCAAAAGAAGAAAAGTTGCCTATCTAGGTCATGTGCTTAGCCACTCCAGATACGAACTCCTGCAATTAATAATGATGGGCAAAGTTGCTGGAAGAAGAGCTGTCGGGCACAGAAAGAAATCGTGGCTGCGAAACATTCGGGAATGGACTGGTGTCACAAGTGCAGCGGAGCTTTTCAACCTCGCCAAAGACCGAGCAAAATATGCGGAGCTGACTGCCAACCTTCACTAGTTGGAGAGGCACTATAAGAAGAGGAAGAAAAGTAGTTATTTTTTAAATATTTCCTCTACCACAAAAGTGTCTATGAGAAGTAAAAACAAAACAAAATTGTGCACAGTTTGTGTACTCGTGGTTTTTTTGTATGTCTTCCCGATGAAAACTTGCAAATGGCGGAATAAATATTTTTACAAACATATTACAACTCACTACTTATTTTCCGACGCTGCGAGGAAAGGAAACGCATGAATGCTGTGACGTTATGTCTGCAGACGTATTTTAAAAGCTTTATTTTATTGTATGTTTGGGTCACATCTCGCAAGTCAACCTTAAACCAGTTACAGTTATTTTATTAGAATGGGCTAATATTTAGAATACGTATGTAATCCCGATAAGAATGAAAATATTATAGTGTCTTAAAGCTGATTTCATGATGGAGTCCGAAGGAGTCAACAGGATCACTGAGTTTGAATTCGTTGGTTCGGTCTAGATAAGCAGGTGACGCCTGTTCTGTTCTGTTCTTTTCTGGTGACACCTCCAGCCAGAAATTATGCTGCAAGGACCTGTACGCGCTGACTGCGACGAAGAGGAATGTTAGATTAGGCTAGCGGGGAAAAGCACTCCCGCCCAACCCGGTCCGGTAAGAGTAGCGAAAAGCCGGCAGAGCACAAGATCCTTAACCCGCACCGACCAGCCACTAATACTAAACCGATCAGGGCATGCGAGTCTCGTCGCCTTTGCTGCACCAACCATCTCCGCCCGCCGCAGCCAGCAAAGCACCTGCCCGAGACACCGGAGAGTCAAGTAGATAGGATAGGAATGTAGGGTTTGCACTCGATATGACAGGCGAGAGTGAAGGTGGAGCCAACCTGAATTCAGGCATCGTTAATTAGAGAGAATTAGAGAGATAGATACAATACTTGGTGTAGTATATACTAAAGGGTAACCCCGTTATCGGAGGTGCAATTTGGTAGCTGGACGTTCTTATGCATAGGTAAAAATATTTATGAGGTCGATATCGATACTCTTACTTCTTCTTTACAATTAGTTTTATATACAATTTTTAGACAAATAATCAAGATATTTATGTGGTTTTCCATGATAATCAATGTCATCAGAAGGAGAATCTGTTATCAGTAGAACAGAAACACTGGCTGCTATTTCACAAATGTTCAAAGTTACTAAAAACCTTTTTTAATGTTTCTACTTGCAGGCCAGTGCATGAACGCTTTTTAGATAAACCTGATAATTAGTTATGAAACATTGAAGATTTGTATTTCTAAACATGAAAAAAAAAGATATATAAATATTTTGTAATTAATAATTCCCTCTATATTTTTCATAAGATGAGCTAAGTCATGTCATGTTTAACAAAATAAACACGTTTCATTTTTTGTCTAAGGTAGAGAAAAAATATCGACATAGCTATATTTCAAAATTATTTTTACCCATGCCTAAGAACGTCCAGCTACCAAATTGCACCTCCGATAACGGGGTCTACAAAGGTATAGACTGCCTAAAATCAAATTTAATATTCATTTAGTATGCCTCAGTGGGTATCCATACTCATGCCCTTCTGGCTCAACTTCTACTCTGCTCACTCAATATCCTCGGGCTTTGACTCTGTGTCGGTTTCAGGTTGTTTATAGATCTTTTCCTCTGCATTGCGTTGAGCTCTTTGACTGTCTTCAGCTCTAACTGTGTGTTCCAGAGTTAACAAGGACATTTCGACGGGTACTGACAAAGAACAGGACCAGGGCACAAAATAAGTCTAAAAATTACACTATCAATATCACACAATAATCTCTTAAGGATATGTATAATGATTTAATATTTATTACAATAATTTTACTATTGTAATACTAGCGTCACTAATATATACGTAATCTTTAGTTAAGGCTTTAAATAAGCCACATTACCTACTACTAAAACATGACTCAACTAAATTCCTTTCTCCCCGTCAGTGTAACTTAATTTTATTTACTTTCTTAGCTATATGGACAGTATTTTGTTAAAATTTAACACAGAAGTAAAAGTAATTACAAGATTATGGAATATTAATACTCCCCTGGTTTCTTTGATGATCATTGATCGATCAGCACAACAATCAGTGTACTTTTTAAAATATGTTTCGGCATTTTTTTCCCTCGTGGAACATTTGGCCAATATTTTTCATAGCTGAAACGCGTCATTACTTAAAAATGCCACTCCATGATCGGTGGTCTACTTTCTGGGCCATTAATCCATGCATTAATGGACCCGGGTTTTATCTCGGTAACAGAAACTTATTATGCACTTCATCAGGATTATCTCGGCACAAGTACAGAAAGTCGGAACAGTTAGCAACATGCGCATATCTTTGAAACTGCGTCACTATTCACGGTTCTTTGCCGTTTAGCAAAACTACGTTTCCCAAACTGATTCATTTCCCAACTGTTTCATTTGGGCAAATGCTTTTTTTCTAAAACTGTTAATATTTCAGTTATTTTTTTTAATCTAACCTAACCTAACCTATAAGGGTTTACACGATGGTCCTGAAATAAACCCTGAAATATTTACATCTTTGGAAAAAAAATCATTTGCCCAAATGAAACAGTTGGGAAATGAATCAGTTTGGGAAACGTTGTTCGGCGAAATGAAAGGACACCCTATTCACATCACTCATGTACGGTTGAATTTTAGTACCTTAACACAGCTTATGATATACTCAATTCAAACGACTTCACTTTAAATACTTTTTTGTACTCGTCGATTAAAATCTGTGTATTAAGATTTCATAGAGAATACTGCAACGTCAATCTTTTCATCGTTGACACTTCCGAAACAACCGAAATAACCATTTCGATACGCTCAAGACAACTGAAAAAAAATTGAAAATAGAACTTCGTATTTCAATAATATGTGTCCTTGTTTAAGGAGACTCGATCCGATACAAAATTGCCAACCTATGGCGTTTCGGAACGTAGCAGCGTCGCGTCATCTGTCAAAAATCTATTTAAACCTGCTTCTGTATCCAGGGCATAAAAAAAATAAAAAAAACTACGGTTTGTGATTGGCTAGTTTTTAGCCAACAGAACAGCACAGTACTGCAACAATTACGGACACCGTGGTTTGATACAAATGTCGATGTGGTGGTGATTGTATTAATTACTTAAATTATTAATTTTAATGAACTCGTACAAAAAGTATTGTTCACAATAGTGTCATAATCAAGCTTTTTAATCTCGTACCTTACTTAGGCCAATGAACTCGTACAAAAAGTATTGTTCACAATAGTGTCATAATCAAGCTTTTTAATCTCGTACCTTACTTAGGCCACTCAGCAAGCTTCGTGGCCTAAACACGGTACTCGACTAAAAAGCTCTCTATTATAACACGATTATGAAAATAACTATAATGCGACATGATACTATAATGTCCAGCTACTTGTGAGTTCGATTGTACCTAGGTTACATTTACATTTCACATATTTAGATAGTTGAAACGAACAAGTTTGCCGTGTGGTTACTGGCTTAGAATAGCGCCACTCCATGTTTTCCCGTGGAACTCGAAAGAGGCGACTTAGGGAATAAAGGCTTGTAATATTGTTAGGCGATGGGCTTGCAACCTGTCACTAATATACACTGGTAAACATCTTAGCCTGTTTGTGCAAAATGTGGTTACAGAATTAACAGCAAGTTTTTAAGAGTTGTTGGTAATTTTTTAGCTCTGCCTACCCCACTCTGGGAATGAAGGCGTGAGTGTATGCATGTATATAGATAGTTGAAAGGATTCGATTTAACCTTCCCTCGACCATTTTCCGTAATAATATTCCCTAGTATTTCTGTTTTGTGTAAAGTAAAGCTCATTATTTAAATTGACTTAGCCTCGTCGACTTGATGCTTGCTTAGGTCGTCTATCATTAGTGTTGTACCTGTAATTTGATTTGATTTATTTTTCATCAGAGCGAGGATAGTCTAATTTGTTTTCTTTCTATTCTAATAAAGAAAACTTGTTTACGAACAGCAGAAAAATTGGCATAACAAAAACTTATCAATTGTAGAAGTTGATCCATTAGAAAGAAGTAGTTTATGTTCCTTTGTCCATAGTGTTCTGTATACCCTTAATAAAGAAATGCAACGAAAATGAATGGATGTCAAATGTATCGACAAGATAACTGTTATTAATAAGTGCGATTACATTATAATACTGAAAGTAATACAATAAATGATCGTTTGTTTCGAAATACTGTACTTCACTTATTTATATTCAAACAAAATTTTCAAAGCAATACCGTAACAACCAATGCATTGAGAAACTCAATATTACATAGAGAAACAAACTTAATATTTTATACCTAACACAAACACAAACTGATTGCAGTTTTAATTAAAAAGTTTTCATTAAGAAATTCCACTTCCATCCATTTCTCACTAATTACTAAATATGTCAGTGGACCTGTGCAGTAGCAGAAAGCTATGTCTTCAACCTCTTTGTAGTGAGATTAAAACTTGTCCCAGAAAAAAACGACGCGTGCAGTTAACAAAATTAAACTAAAAAAGATTTTAAAGTTTACTTATGTTATATGACTCAAATCTTTATCTTTACATAGTACCCATATAAAATAAAATCGCTTCCGCTGTCTGTTCCCTTAGATTTTTTAAACTACTCAACGGATTTTAATGCAGGTATAGGCGATAGATAGATTGATTCAAGAGAGAGATTTGCTCGCTTTGCTCGAGCCACAAAACAGGGACCGTACCTTATACCTTTATGACAACGGACAAGTATCGAGAAAAATAAATGGTACTTTTATATTTCGGTACCGATAAAATCTTGAACGCTACCAAAACCAACCGAAACGAAACGGAATGACGTGATACCGTTTTAAAACGGTACCTTTATTTTTCCGGTTATGCAATCCCTGCCCCAAAATATCTGTAACAGATGCCTGTCATCCCTTGTTTTACAATCTTCTGTTAAGTGACGTCGATCAAGCAGTCAGCTTTTCATGTCGCTCCTATCAATACGAAATACACCACTAATTTTAAAATTCGTCTACCTACCTAAATTCTATGCTGGGTTGCACTCTATATCTTACATATTCGCTTTCCAAAACAAGTTGTATACCGAAGTGCAGTTCCTCAGACTCAATTATTGTTACGAGTTTGCTCAGAAATTCTAATCTTGAAGTTGAGCACGTATGCGCCCGCATCGCATATCGTCTGATTAATATCGCCGGTTGAGTCGTGCTGCCGTCACATGGCTTCTCACAATTTTCGAACCCGACCGCGCTTTGTGTACTACACGTATAAAATATACCGATGTTCATATAAATACGGGTAGGTATGTACTTAGGTACTCTTTGCATATACTCGTACAATATATTTGTAAGTGACGAACAAACTTCCTTTCTGTCCCTTGTTTGCTAGCAAGTTATGAGTTCTTCGTGGGTAAATAATGCCTATGAGGAAAACACTTGTTTTTATTTTGCCGCATAAACCTATGTTCAGATAAACCTTTTGTTTCATATAAGTATACAGACAGTCTTACGCAATCTATTTGATTTGATCTGTCCAATTCTTTTCAGTCATTTAAGCCAGAAAGACTTACGCGTTTTAAATTCCCGTCCGTCTCCGGTGATGGTATCGGGCGCGCGGCCCGGCCGCCGTCAGCCCACTCTTGAACTCTAAAAATGTCTACCGAAGGGATTATTTTCAATCCGTTCCCAGCCGCGGAGAGGTTCGGCATATTTAATAAGTTCTATTATCTACGTCACTCCGTCCCGAGGGCTCGCAGACTTTCAATTATACCGCTCAGATTGTGAACTTGTGAGACCCGGTGCCCGCCTCGGCCGCACGCCTCTCCTCCTTGCTGGTTTGCACTTCACATCTTTCGTGTGTCTTACGAAATAATTCAAAGTAGATTTCTGTTCGAAATTAGTTTTCTAATCAATTTTAGAAACTTGACAGTATATCTTTAAACTTACTATGTCCTTTCGTAAATTAAAGTATCGATTAGTTATAGGTAAAAAAAAACAGTAAACGGTGCTCTTGAATGTAGTTGTAACACATCTGTATTTATGAACCGTTCGACATTCTATAATTAATAAAATTTGACGTAAATTCTATATTATTTGTATACAACTACATGCAAGAGGACCTTTACTTAAGATTTGTACCTATACGAACTGTTTGTTTGTTTTATGTTTTTTTATTGAGAACTTGTAAAAAAATTACATGTTTGTGAACTCTAGTCTAGTATTAAAACAGGCTGCTGTTGAAAGTAAATGAAACATTTTGTTTATAAAGGGCGTTTTATTTCTGTAGTAATATGACTTTTTAGCTTCCTAGTGTTGGAATTCCGCTGCTCCAATTTTATTAACGCAGAAAAACAGTCAGCACCAGTAAGGCAGCACCTGGATATTTTTTTTAGGGATTCTTAGTCAAACTAGGAACCTTTATAGTTTCGCCATGTCCGTCGGTCCGTCCGTCCTCAATCTAGCTCAGAGACTTACTACTAGAAAGTTGTAATTTGGCATGAATATACGTATTAGTCATGTCGACAAAGTGGTAAAATAAAATGTAGTTTTTTTTAGTATGCCTTTGCGTAACGTGGGCGTGGGGGTGTATTTTTTTGTCGTCTACCTCATAGTGTGGGGTGTCGTTGGATAGGTCTTTCAAAAATATTGTGTGTTTTATATAAACATTTTTTGATTAAGGGATCCGTTTATGAAATATTAAGCTTCAAAGTGCTAATTTATGTTAGAGTTAGAGTTAGAGTGTTCCCCCTACAGCCAAAACTACAAATACTAAAAATCAGAATAATAACTTCAATGAGAGCGCATACTTATAACGAATTTAAGAGAAAAACTATCACGACTAAGTAGACATCATTGGCTTTGAGGTACAGGCGATTAAAGTGTTTATACCCTACTAACATCATCTCAAACGGCACCAAATGACTTTAAATAGAAAATTCGTTATTACTTGTTTTATTTTATGTTTGTAGTATTTAGCGGCTTCGGAACCCTACACTGAGCATGGTCCGATAGCTCTTGCCCGGTTTTGGTCTTGTTTTGTAGCAGTACAATCAATTGCTTTGTGTATAATTGTCATTGATTCGTTTTAACCTCTTGATGTTTGAATTTCGTACGCTGCTGTTATCCAATTTTATTTACCTAGAAAGGGACAGGACAAAGGGCAGTGGAATCTCTGAACCTGGTATATTTCAAGAGCGGCTGTGTTTTGTTTGGTCGCGGCGCGCCCGCGAGCACGTACGCGCGCGCCGCGCCCTGAATGTTAATAGACACCGACTGCGGATGGGCGCCGCTCAGGTTGCAAAGCCCAAAATTGGATTCGCTTCGCATCCAGTGCAGCGTATTAATGTCGAGCCGTCCGAAACAATGCCCAATCAAATGGCCTCTACCCTTATACTTCGGATTCTGTTCGCTGCCCGCCTGTTTTGCTATAATTTGATCAGCGTATTCAAATACGTTCTGTCACAATATTGTGAGTTTACAATAACGTATGCATTTTTGTTGTTGCTAATTTTTTTTGATCGCAATCGACCATTCCATTGTTTTACGTTTAACAAACATTTAGCAAATTCAGCGTTTTTAAAAAATATATTGGAAATATGAATGAATCGAGACCTATATTCGGTCGGTGTATTATTCCCTCATAGTGCTACGTCTTTCGATTATGTAGACTATAGTCGTAGCATGGCCTACGGTTCGTAACACGGCTTACGTTTCGTTCGATTCGTAGCATAGTTAGTTTCTTATCGAGTAGAAAAATATCCCGACGAATTAGGAACCTCCTTTTTTGAACTCGGTTAAACCTTTACAACTAGGATTTACTAGTTGTGTCTTGTTAGATATTTGTTCATGAGTTTTGTATGTATTCTATTTATTTCTCTTGTACATTTATCGTTGTCTAGTACCCATAATACAAGTCTAGAACTTAGTTCGGGACTAGGTCAATTTGCGTGAGATTTTTCCGTGATATTTATTAATTTATTTATTTACAAAGTCGTTCCTAATTTGTAAGAGTCAATTTGAAGTGTTGAAAATTTTGATTAAAGAACAGGGCCTCTATTCTAGAATTTGTTTTTAACTCGACCGCCATTACTGTCAAGTAATAAGAGCTATCAAAGCGTTAAAAAAACGATAACAGCTCAAATACGATATTGTTTTTACCGTGTTGAATAGAGGCCAAGTTCCCATGGAATTCACCTGATTTAGCGTGAATTCGAATTCCTTATAATAAGGAAAATCGGCGCGTGACGAATTATAATCTGTGCGAGCCGATAATCCCCGCGCAGCGGCGCGCGGCATGAATCAAGGCTGTTTGCGCGATGCACCGTCTGTTTCTATCTAGCATCAAATGATTGTTTTATTTGCCGTGTTGCGAGCTCGTATTGCGTTTGGAAAACATCCTTTGACATCAACTTACCAATATATCCACATCATAGGATCAAATGTGATTATGACAGAAAAACCCGTGCGTCGTCCAGTGTATTATTTTAGAGTGTAACAGTGCGGTACTTTGTGTATTGGTTTTCTGCCCAATCTAGAAAATGATTTTATCATGATGTTGATGCTATTCAAAATTAAGGGTTGACACTGCGGAATATACAACCATTTATCGTTTAGTATTTCAATTCCTGCCTTTAGCTTTTTCGTATTTCGATTTATAATTAGAGTAGTTGTCATCTTTGGTGTTGGCTGTGTTCGATTGCTTTTTACAAAATAGCAATCGAACACAGCCAGCGTCTGTTTTTAATATCAATTCCACAAATGCCCTTAAAATTAATACGGCTGAATCTTAAAATGAAATGAATGCAAAATATCTGAGAAAGCAAATGTCACTGTTTCAAAACTTTATTTTTGTCATAATACGCTGCAGTCATTTTGAGATATTGACTTATTGGTTGTTAGTTATAGTAATCTGTAGCAACTTTACTGGTTAATGCATTTTTGAATAATATGTTTTATAAGTCTTATTGTACCGTTTCTGCCCAAATAAACATTAAAACATTGATAATAGGGTATAAACCTAGCTACTATTTAAACTCGCACGGATTAATAATTAATTTGCCCTATATTTCAGTTAACATCTCTAACATACATCAAGTCTGTTAAATTGTTTAATATAAGACTCACCTTCTGCAATAGTTATTAATCAATATATTTAAAATGTATAATTTTCATAACCTTTATCCTAATTATTCAAAAGGAATAAATTAGTGTAATAGGTTGTGGTTGGTTATCCTAACTTAAAGCCCAACCTCAAAATAACTTTTAATCTATGAAGTGCGAATGCGTAATAGTGGTAGAGCTAATACGCCTTCATACTAAAGTGGTATTCACTTCGCCGAGGATCCTGCATCATCATTACCATGCATAATTTTTCACTATTTCCTAGCCTGAATTTTTGAGGCGCCGCCTCTTATGGTGCGCGACAATTTTTACGTTCTAATAATAGTTAATTCTACACTATACCTAGTCTTCTGTTGCACAATAATTTCAGTATTTATTGTAATTTTTATTTTCTATCAGTCAAAGCATAAAGTTTTCTTTCGAGAGTTTGATTTAAAAATTCCTTTGGCACAGCACATAAGAAAGCGTCATGAAAATGTTTCTATAAGTAATTAAAAATTAAGAATTGTCGTCGTGAATCCGTCGTCCTGGAAACTATAACTATAAAAGCGCATATAGCCCGTAATTATCATTCTTACTCTAGGTCCAAGAAGAGAACTATCTCAACCAAGATGCTTTCTCTGACTCTAAAAGTAAGCATCGAATTTGTCCGTCATTCTCCAGCTCGAAGAAGTTAACAGGCTAAGGCAGGCTATCCGCCGTGGTTCCGTTTCGGCTATTGTTTAACGTAGCCCTGTTTGTGTCGGAAGCAGGCTTGCTTTCTCCATCACCGCGTTCCTGTCGTGACTGAGACAACCTTCTCTCCTCTACAAGGTTACCTCGTGCTACTGTTGTACCTCCGTTTCTCTACGAGGGTATCTCGTGCGTGGCTACTGAACTTCCTCTCCTTTACAAGGGTACCTCGTGCGACTGCTGTACCTCTACTTCAATACCTGGTACCTCGTGCCGTTGCTGTACCGCATCTCCTCAAGGGTACCTTGTGCTGTACCTCATCTTCTCTACAGCTCTATCTTCAGCTCCACTACACTTTTAGTTCCTAATATCATCCCACGCCCTCTCACTGCTCACTATCGCTTTTTATATACCATATTTTTTTATAATACGTGTATAAATACTTTGTTTGACCTCTTCTTTCGATGCAGTATGCAGCAGACACGAGTCTGAAGGTGGGACAAACAAATTCTCGCCCATTGTGTTTGCAGATGCGGCAAATTAAATCCCCATTCGTAGAGGCCGACCTTACGCTGCGACATGAAGTAAAAGCGCGTAGCGGTCAACATTATTTTTAAATTTAGATTTAAGTTAAATCCATTGCTTACGTGCTGTCGTAAGTGTTGCGGCGGTCTGATATAATGGTTTACTAACTGCAATATGAACGATGGTTTTTCTTATCAAAACATAACGATACTACTAAGCAGATACGAAGTCAATCCTGACACATTGCACAACCTTGAAGTTTCTGACTGTGAATGTTGAGAGCAGTACAACAGTACTAAACTTATTTTTCGCGTGCAATAGTAATAGTTTTACTGCTGTTAATGTTATCAATATTATAAACTTCATGGTTGGGCTTTGTTAGAATGATAATATGTTGACCGTGATAATAAACTTATAAAAATATTTTTTTGTTCCCAAGAATCGGTTTCCGCTCGGCGTATAAGTTTGGGGACTACATGTACAGTAATCCATGGTCGCATCCTCCGCCATTGTCGTCCGCTCGTGCCGGGCTTAAGGGCTCCGCGAGCCGACTCCACGGACATTTGGCAAATTAATAACCAATCACGCCGATACTTCGGGAATATTAACGCTCGAGGCTTATCTCTGCTGTACTGGGCACTCTTGTTGCTGCTATAGAGCTAGGTGTTCTCGAATCTCAACGATATTTAGCGACATATTGTTGCTGGTGAATTTTAGAAGTTTAAAGTTTTCCGTTTTACTCAGAGACATTTTAGAGACAAATTTACTCGTAACTTGTTCGTTTTTCAATCTTGTGTATGAAAATTGTTACTAAGGAACGACATCGTCATTAACTGAAATAAATGACCCTGAGTGTGTTTGCCTAGAGGAGGGTGTTGTGTGTTTATCAGACTATATATGTTTGTTCATTTGTGGCGCTCTAGAAGCAAAACGCGTGGGGCGATTTTGATGATTCTTATGTCAATTGATTTGTCTTGATCTTGTGAGTGTCCCTGTAGATGTGTGACAGTACCTACAAAATTCAATATGGCAGCTACCAGACGCCATATTGTAAAAAAGAAAAAATAAGTCGACGAACTATGACAAGTGGGGTATCATTGAATAGGTATCAATTTAAATCATCGTTAGGTTTCTTTCATATTTTTTCATTGAAACTTGCTTTTTGTTAGACTTGTTTCATTTAATTTTACTCCTTAAAGATATACTGCGCAGTTCAGCGCCGGCGGTGTTATGATTTTTAAACCTGACAAGTTACAGAAACACAACAATAACATTTTTGCAATTTTGGTGTTTAGCATATTTAGGACATAATAATAATGATAACAAACAGTGTCATTGTGTAGTTGAGGTTGAGCGTAAAATCGGCCGGGTCGCGTGGAACAATATGAGCCGGGACGGGAGCGTGACGCGCGGCCACACGAGACGGCGATGACGGCGCATTAAAATGAAATCCATACGGGGATGATTGATGAGAGCTGCAAACACCGCGCCCGCCTCATTCAATTTACTGTCATCGTATACACTGCACTTTTACATATTAAGCTAGGTGAGTTTTTTCGCGCTCTGCTCTGTCGAATTTTCACGGGTGAAGCCGTGACGCGGAATATAATTTGAGAGGCTTTTTAGAGTTTTGCGGTCTATAGTAATATTTTATCCGTGCGTCTGAATGGGTGTGTGCTTAAATTTGATGATCGCAAGATCGCAACGGATATAACTCTCTTTTAGCTTAGTGGTCGTGATCCTGCCTACAAAGCACCCGCAACCATACTTATAGTACAATCCTAGAGTTTAGTTTTGGACTTGGTCAATTTGTATATCAATATTTAGTTTTAGACTCGTACTGAATAATTGTTGTCACCCCTTCAACTAATTTAACTGAGTTCGGCATGAGGCGTTCGCCGCTCGGTCTGCCCCATCGTCAAACAGTATTTTAGCAGTTTAACTCGGAAAATGCGTTATTAAATGTTGCACTGCAAATAATTATGCTTTGACTGATGTTACTCATCGAAAACCTCAGTTTCTATTACGAGTAGCAACATGTGTCACACAATCAAATAGTATAAATTTAGAATTTAGGCAGTTATCTTGTACATTCGTCGTTATTTATAATGTAAATTACTCACCGCAGTGTACATTTTTTAAATCATCCAAACGACTGGCTAGTAAGAGTGACTGCGTGAATTGCGTCAGCCTAAAGGATAACTATGCGAATGTTAAAAAACTTGAATAGTGTTTTTTTTTTAGAAACCACCGATGACATGGTTGATTTTGTTTGTGAACATGTGTTATAACGACGAATTTCCAAACAATAGCGTAGTAAATAGGTAGTTGGTACTGAACCCTCGGTGGGCGAGCCCGTCTCGCACTTGACCATTTACACTGTTTTTATAAAGCGAGTAGTATTCCTTTTTCTCGTATATTTTTCGCTAATGTTGCTTAAACTCATTAAAGAACTGCACAGGGGCAACGGCAGCGGGCATTGTGTAAAATCCTGCACTCAGCTTTGTATTTTAGGAAGCTTTTGCCCATTGTCTTTATCTTTTTATTTTTTAGCTGTGAATTGACTAGCGCTCACAATGTTATTAGATTACTCTTATTGTTTCTTCATAGAATTTAGAAACAAAAGTATATTGTGTGCAATAATATTGTTTTGCAGTTACCTTTTGCTTTTGATTTACAGACATTAATAAACATTGACGATTAAAATATTTAAATGAAGTTGTTGTGAAAGCTTGTTGTGGTTGTATCTCATTACACTTTAAACGAACATGGGATTCAAATATATTTGTAATGTTGTGCTAAAAGATTGTTGTGTTGGATTGTAACTAATACACCTAAAACATTGTTTAGACGGCACTTGGCAATCGTAAAATATCTATGGTAAATACTTAGCCTAAGATTTCAGAGTAAATCGTAGGTGTCTAAAACTGCGATAAATTGGTGAATTTTTCAATAAGATTGTACACTAGCGACCCGCCCTGCTTCGCTTCGGGTTATGCGAGTTTTTCCGTAAGACTCGTAGGTACATAACCCAAAATGTATTATACATAAAAACGATAATCTTGAATTTCTCTATTTATTGATGAAAACCGCATTAAAATTCGTAGTACTTTGCAAGATCTAACTAACAAGGAAAGGTACCCAACTGTCCGGCTCCGATTTTGTTGATTTTGATATATGTTAGATGGTAGTTTAAAATAACAGACACGTAACAGACTAGGTGGTAGGAGGGTTTAGTCACTTTTCAGTACTTTGGAGGTCCATTTCTCCCAATAGGTTGAGTTTGGGCCGCTAAAAAAATATGTGTCTGTTATTTTAAACTACTCTCTAACATATATCAAAATCTACAAAATCTGAGCCGGACAGTTGGGTACCTTTCATTGTAAGTGTACAGTCACCCAATGAAAATGATAAAAAATGTTGAGCATACTTTGAACCTTGTCATTCTGAATGTCATTGTCATTGTCATGTGTCAGCTGATGTTCCGTTTGAAGTTTACTATGACAATGCACTAAAGTGCATAACATTTTCGTTGGGGTACTGTGCTGTACATACTGACGGACAGACAGCAGGAAGTGCCTTTTTATACTATGTAAGTAAAGATTCAATTCGACGAATTCATTTTTTTTCTTTTTTCAAATGTGTGACGAAATTATAAATATGATCGTATGACTAATTTTCTCTACACAATGGAAGAACGTTCACGTTGTCTCAATTAAGGCCGTAATAAAGTATAGTGTACCAATTTGATCCCTAGGCCACTATGGAAAATTATGAAAGTGACGCAAAAAGTAAAATCGTATGAAGTCTCTTACATTTTGATTTGTTACGTCACTTTGATGTCGTTCCATAGTGGTATAATATTTTTGAAATTCACCCAAATGTACCTCTTTAATAATAAGCTGTCAACGAGCGTCCACCGCGGATGCGTTTATCGCACGGTTTCACGGTGGCCGCTGACAAATGAACGGTCGGGTTCCCTCGGCATAGAGCGCATATTGAAACCGGGGTACGATAGAAACCTGCGAAACTGGACACAGATGAATGTGCAATGTGCATGTGTGTGGCAGTGTGGCACGGCCTTTTTCATTGACCTAGATATCAGGTAATTGGATTGATTGGATGGTCCATTGGGATTTTGAAGCGATGTCATCTGAAAATGCGTACCGGTTTTGCTATCGAGTAAATTAATCCAATATTGATATTGAAATACTATGTGCAATATGCATCAAGAATATGCACTATGTATACGTATCAAGTATTGTTCTCGTTATCGTTGTATTGTTTTCCATTCCACCCACCGCCAAGCAGCAGTGGTCGCATTGCTGTGTTCCGGTGTGGGGATAAGACAACCGGTGAAATTAATAGCATAAAGTTGGCAACTGCGAAAAATACCGCAAAACCCACAGCCTACCCTATCAGCAAGGTTATTCACCAAAATTTATATCAAAATCAAAAATATTTTTCCATTTTAAAAAGAAACATTTTAAATTTAAAGTCATTGCGTTTAATTAATTTAAGTTAAATGCGTTCAATCATTCGTAAACTGCCCTTATTTATATTATAAACTAGCGGCACGCCAGCGGCTTCGCTCCGCTGCATATTTCCGACATTCCCGGTGGTTTTTTTTCTTTCATACACACCTTGTCCTGACAATAACGAATACAACAAAAAAGAAATCAGCCAAATCGGTTCAGCCGTTTTCGAGTTTTGCGCTTAGCAACACATTTAACGATTCAATTTTTTTATATAGAAGATTAGACCACGCCCGCGACTTCGTACGCTTAGAATTAGTTTCCCTCTACTCCCCAAATTTTAACTCCTTAGGGGATGGATTTCCAACAATCAGTACAGCGGTTTGGGCTGTGCGTTGATATGTCAGTCAGTTTCATCTTTTATATATTTTGATTATTATAAGCTCAGAACTCAAACTTAAAGGTAAATCAATTAATTGAAGAAACACGATTCATGGAGATATTGTTTTCCTTTGTAACAAAATACAGTCACAATTTTTAAGCACATTTTTCAAACTCGTAAGCTCGTAACTTCTACTGTCGTTTAAGTAGCGGCTCGCATCGAGTTTCCAATAAGAGTTAGTTCAGGCTTCCTGAGCGAGTTGCGAAGTTTCGCATCTATTGTTCGATCTCGGTACCAGTCGAGTGCCATTGATACTTTTATTATTTCCTTATGGACTTAAATCAATCTACTTCCAAACTATACACGAAGAATCAGGACTTGGAAACTTTGTACACCTGTTGGGATTTAGGTGATGATATAGTTACCTTTTAGGTTTTAATGACGATGATCAAACAAACAAGGAGCAAAACGGTTAAAAACTACGAGGGGCGTTCAATATATTCTCGGTATTGGTACCTTGCAAACTTTTTTAGTCAACTTTTAATACTGGCCGCTAAGAGTCATTCATTGACTGTAAAAAAAAGTAAATTTGAAGCCCACACGTTCTTTTGTTTTTCTGCTACGGCTGAACAAACGTGATCACCATGAGCGATTGTACAAAGTTAATTAAATTGGAGCATCGAGCAGTGATAAAATTCTTAACTAAACAGGGAAAAAATCAAAAGTCTATTAAAGAAGAAATGGATTTAGTTTACCGTGAGTTCGCTCCTTCATTATGTACTGTCCAAAAGTGGAGAAATGAATTTGGGCGTGGGAGGGAGAGCATAGAAGATGACCCTAGACCTGGTCGGCCTGTTGAAGATACTTCACCAGAAAAGATAAAAAAAAGTGGAGAAAATTATACCGGAAGATGGTCGAGTGAAGGTTAGGGTTTATAGCACAAAAAACCAAAATATTTCTATTAGATAAATACATGTTATTATCCACGATCATCTTAACATGTCAAAGTTAGTGCGAGATGTTTACCACGAATGTTGACACTGTTTCAGAAGCATACGCGCGTTGCTTGTTGTTCCGACTTTATTGAGCTGTGTGGTGAAAACCCTGATGGTTTGCTCCAAAAATTTGTTACCGGAGATGAAACTTGGGTTCATCATTATGACCCTGAGAGGAAACAAGAGTCGATGCTGTAGCACGTTAAAGGAACACCTCATCCCAAGAAATTGAATGTCGTCTCTTCAGCGGGCAAGATCATGGTGACAATATTCTGGGATTGTGAAGGTATATTATTAATAGATTATAAAGAAAAGGGTTTAAATATTACAGGAGAGTATTACGCTAACATTTTACGCCAATTACGGGAAGCAAGCAAAGAGAAGAGGAGGGGAAAATTGACCAGAGGAGTACTGCTTCTTCATGACAACGCCCCTGTGCATACTGCTCATGTTGCCAAGGCTGCTGTTCTTGAATCTGGGTTCGAAACTATTACTCTCCCGCTGTACGCGACTACTTTTTGTTTCCCAACCTTAAAAAGGATCTTCGTGGACATCGGTTTTCTAATGATGAAGCGTTGAAGGCAGCGGTGGTGGAGCATTTTGATACCAAAGACATACAATATTTTTATGAGGGGTTAAGAAAACTAATTGACAGATCTTTTAAGTGTATAGACATTGGGGGGAATATATAGAAAAATAAATGATCGTGTGCTTTTGTTTTCCTTCTCATACCGAGAATTTATTGAACGCCCCTCGTACCTATATGTTTTGTTGTTACTTGAAATCGTACTTCGTAATACATATAATTCGTTTTACGCTTCAGAAAACCTTTTATTAATTTGACTTGTTAACAGAGGTACGGTCGAGTTCATAAATATCTAAAGTGTACACATATTTGTGAACTCGACTGTACTTAAAAACTAAACTGAAAGTTGCGATTTTCAAGTTGACTGCAAATTGTCTGTAAATCACCTAGTAACAATAACGTGATATGTATATAGTCGAGTTCATAAATAAGTATACACTTTATTACCTTGTCACTTTAATCTTTGTGACAATTCATATATGGTAGTTTAAACATACTAAACGTTTAAACGTACTAAAGTGTATGCATATGTATGAACTCGACTGTACAGTTTTTAAAATAATAATATGAAGCGGGTGCGATCCCGAATCGCATCGAGGTTTAAAGTTATGTTATTATTTAACAAGGAGAAAGCAAACGAGCATAGGTATGCTCGCTATTTCAAATGATTATCAGGTGATAAACATTTGAAATCTCAAGACTTCAATCTTAAGACTGCAAATGCATTGCCAACCCTGAGGACTAAGATGGAATGCCTCTACGCTAACAACTTTACCGAATCGAGAAACAATCAAAATATCCATTAATTAAACAAATAATAGATTTTGTTTGTCTTCATTTATCAGTTGATGTCTGTTTTATTACATTTTTGACAGTTACCTTAAGTTACGATTTGGTTTCTTGACTAAAAACTTTTCAGATCAAAACAATTATACAGATCCCGTTCCCGTGCAATATTGGAAGGACGCTTCAGACAAAGCATCTGCACGTCGATAATTCTCTCGTTGTAATAATCCACACTCGATAAGAACTAGCTTAGACGCTCAGTCTTATATCTGATGAAAGCTTAAACTTTGACCGTAGATTCTTCTCTTCCTCTGAATTTTATTGGTAAAATTTAATTTCTAACTTCGAACACTTTTTAAATTAGTCCTAAGCTATCTTTGCCGGAAGATAATTCGTGTTCGTAGTTTTAAAATAAGTCTATTCTACGGCTGCAGAAACTGCATCGTAATTTGTGGTTGTTTTATTAGGATAAAAGTTAAAATTACTATTTGCACAATACTAAAAAATATTTCATACTTTAAATTGGTTTTCTAACGTGCCAATTGCATTTCGTAAAACTCTCCCGCAACATTGTTAAATTAGAATACATGGTTGCGCATCTACATGTAACTCGAACATTTCACAATCCACATTCCATCTTACTCCTTTTAAGGCACGTGTAAATTGCACCTTATAGATTTCCCCAGCGCATTAGGGTGTTGGTAATGCGAACTGGACGCACGTTTCGAGGTGTAAACCGTCGATGAGTCCGAACACTCCGAACTAATCTTACTAAGTGAATCGCAGCGCTCCCGCCGAATGGAGCTGGCGGTCCAAGGGGGACTATTCACGGAATGGATCTGCTGTGTTCTTGGTAGCACTACAGTGATGAATTTAGTTAAGATTGTCCGGCTGAGCATTGAGTAATATGAATACTAACCCGATTGTAATTACATTTAATCTGACAGTAAAGTAAATAAAGAGGTAATGTAAACTATACTAGGCAGATAAGAAATCAATTCTGACAAATTGCACAATTATGAAGTTCCTGAATATGATGATTTACATCAGTAAAATAATGAACTTGTTGCGTGTAGGGATATAACAGCTTTTTTTATTGCTGTCATCATTATAGAATTGAGAAACTTCATGGTTATCTGCCTAGTTAGTACTCGTACTATAGCGTTCCACCTACTCGATTCGCTCCGATTTAATAAAATAAAAATTAGCTATGCCCATCTGGCGTAACGTAAGTTCCTTAGAAATAGAAATAGAAATAGAAAAGAAAAAATTATTCGACGAACACAGAAAAATAAAAAAATAAAAAATATAACAGAGAAAACCATCGTGAACAAAGGATGGCAACACAGAAATCGAAACAATAACAATAAAGAAGGAAAGAAAAAAACACAAAAAATGTAGGATAATGTTGCCACGGGTGATTCTGTGACGTCGAAATTGACACCACTCAGCACTATGTCGCGGCATAGACCGCGACGCTGGTTTTCAGTGGCGCCAACGTGACACACGAACGAAGAGACAGCGTTTAATTAAAGAATACAAATAAATGCAGTGGTTCCGGAGATTACTCTCCACGTATAAACAAAGTTACATTATAAGGCTGCGGCTCAACTGAGGCGGAGATGAGTGGAGTGGAGCAGAGTGGTGCCAATTATAACCAATAGAATCTAAACTAACGTGCGCAAGGCGCGCTCGACGTGACCGCATGCGCCTTCTATTGGTTAATATTGGCACAGCTTCGCTCCGCTCCGCTCGTCTCCGCCTCAGTGGAGCCGCAGCCTTAACCCGCTCTCTTTCTTTCTAAAGTTATTAGTATATACATTGTAAATTTAGTCTAAATGATTGATTCCTGATTGGACATATTCTTGTTTCGGCAAATTCCGTTTTTGGCATAAATCATTATGTTTAACAATAGAAATCAATCGTAGGTGTCGTCATTTTATATTTTCAAGAATTTATTCTTACCTAAGATTGATTTCATTTGTTGTATAGAATGATTTATGCCAAAGACGGAATGTGCTGAAACAAGAATATGCCGAAAACGGAATAGGTCCAAACATGAATGTGCTGAAACAAGAATATGTCCAATCTGGAATACGACGAACAAGGAATCAATCCAAAATTGCCTAAATTGTGGTTCACAATAAGAAAACAGCCTTACAAACTTATGAGTCATAAAATTACAAACACCACTGTCAGCAAATTGTGGTAACCGATTACCGGTTAATTTGAGAAAATGATTCCATGCGACTTGTGTCGGGTAGGATAATTCACTTAGCAGATTGGCGATGGCCGTACGGTTTACGGCGTTGCGTCCGGTTACGAGCACTTGCGACTGCCGTGGCTGGACGATGGCGCGGGTAAATGTGTTACAGGCGCGCGGGTCCATGCCACCTGCAGACTGTGCGTGCAACTCACATACTTTTACCCGACAGAGTTAGCAAAGCTTAACTGAATAAGGTGCGGTCAAAAGTGTCTTTTGATTTTATAGTTCATTTTAAAACTATACCTGGGAGTAAAGAAATCTTGCCACTTTCTATGGGAATTCAGTACTAAGTGGCTCGATTTATTTTCTCCCAAGTGTACTTATGTTCTGAAGGTATTTGGAATTTATGTTTTTTATTGTGTTTATTATATATGTATCTCAACATTCTCAACTGATACAAATCTACCATACCTATATTAACATAATAAATACACTGACATAAGCCAGAGTGTGTCAGCGACAAAAAGCCGAAGTACTATCAGTACGTTAATTTTACTGTAATATCGTACCGTTTATTCTAGTCGTAATTATATCTAAGTATTTTGTGAGTTGTACCGTCCGTTTCTCAATATCTTTTAAGATCGCGCTTCAACTTAACTATTGATCTAAATTCCCATGATGTTTTAAAGCGCTCCGTTTCCGATTAAACTGTCCGCTCTTCCGACAAGGTAATAACCTGCGCTTTATGATAAAGTTAATTAGATAGAACATTTCTTCCCCCGAGCGAGTATACAGATGAGATGCCAACCCCTCTGAAGAAAAAGGCTGGGTAAATGGAAACAAGAAATCAAAAAACTTGTATTTCGCTTCATGCCCATGTGGTTCATCGAATTAGGTGCTCAAAAGATGCAACAAGTCCACAAACAAACAGCATTTGCGATTGCGAGCATTGATACGTGTTTGAATACTTTGATCATTCTACTCGGATCTTTTCAATTACGATTCATGTATGCATTTTATTATTTGTGTTTGCTATGCCAATATACGTTGCTGGAATTTTCCTTTACGTAAATTAATATCTCCGTGTGCTCATGTTACGAGTTACGACAAAAATACTAATTAACTTTTCACTTTGTCCGTAGTGACTGATTATTCCTAGGTATTTAGTCGCTCATTGTCATAATACCAGACTAATTAATCTCTTTACCAGATAGAGTAAACACCAGATTCGAAATTTTGGCCATACATAATAAAGTTACGGATTCCAGTATATCAACAACATGCTATTTAAAAAAAATGGTATATCGAGAATAAGCGTATTTAGTAAGTCTGTAAGAAAGTAAGAACGGACAGAGGACGCCCCGAGGTATAATTAGTTTGGTGCGCAGCCCTCCCGGACGGGTAAAAGTCAAACAGAACAGCGTAATCGGCGCGTATGCGACTGCAGACTCACCATAGCCTTTGCTTAGGTATTGTTCCCAATAAAACTAAGTAGCTTTCTACTTTTACTTATTATTTAATATTTTATTACATTTTCCGAGAATAGCAATAATGGGTCCAATTAAAGAAAGATCTGCCCACTCGTCATATTTTTCTGAGACATGTATTTATACACCAACACGAAATAAAGTTTCGTATCGCAAACGTTTAAATATATTATGTCGTCTTAGATATATTATGATCATGTGTGATTATATAGTTTAACTTTGCCACGGGTGGAATTTATTGAGCCATAAGCCATAACTCGAAGATATTGAATTCTTGATGTTACATCAGTACATCACTAACTGAGATTACTCTACTCATGTTGTTTTCTTGTGACATATACAGAAACGTGAATAGTTGGTTTATTATCTGTTATACAAAATCTTTTAATTAAAGGCCTTCATTTGTTTAGCACTTAGTTTGTGTCATATTATAATTGTGTATGTGGGTAAGAACTCGTAAAATAAAGTCAGTCTATCTCCAGCTAAAGTGCGTGTCATTCAATCCTCCGTAACATAATTATTTTACATGGCGCAGCCGGTTATTTCGAATCTCAACTATTGTTACAACACGTGAATTAATAATAAATTAAGGAAGATTAAAAACAAAAGTGAAGTTTACGTATAAATATTGGCTAAATACAGCGAAACGCGAAAACAATGGAAGCAGTTTTACAACCACCCGCACCATTTCAATTCGAGAACAATCTCGGTAGTGTTACATCGGGAAATTTGTGCAAATCGTGGCAAAATTGGAAAAAATCTTTCGAAGTGTACTTTGATGCATGTGAACTAAGCAAAAAAGATGAAAAAGTGCAATTGAACATATTACTACACGTCATAGGTGCAAAGTGCAGAGAGGTGCATGAACAATTCACGGAAAAACCAACGACCTTAAAAGCACTCTTAAATAAATTTGATGAATTCTTTCTACCGAAAGCTAATGTCACAGTTGAGAGACACAAGTTTTTTACGCGGGACCAAAAGACGACTGAATCGACAGAACAATACGTTTTTGAGTTGAATAAAATGGCTTCCAAATGCGGGTTCAAAGAGTTATGCAGTGATTTAGTTAAGGACCGATTAATTTGTGGCATAAGAAACAGTACCTTGCGAGAACGTTTACTACGGGAATCGGAATTAACGCTAAGCGCGGCATTAGATATTTGTCGATTAGCGGAGATGTCACACGCCCAAGCGGGCACGATAAAACAGGAAGCGGAAACTCATCATGTTCACGAATTAAAATGCACGCACGACGCGGGTCTGGAGAACAGGCCAGGTGTGGAAGAGTCAGTACATTGGGTCAACAGTGGACAATGCCGATGTGGAGCTGGCACCGGGAGGAATGCGCCCCCGGGGGCCGCCGCCGCCGCCGCAGCGCCCGGCTCGTGGGAGCCACGGGGACGCCGCAGGCGCGGCCGGGGCCGCGGGAGAGGCCGCCGCCCGTCGTCGGGAGCCGCCGTCGCGCCGCAAGAACGAGCACCTAGGCCTGGCCCTTCCAACATCCCGTCTTATCGCCCCCGGCCATACCAAGTGTGTTCTAGATGCGGTGATAGTCACGGTGTTTATAAATGCCCCGCCTATGGAGTTCGCTGCAGCAACTGCAATGGTTACAACCATTATGCGAAAATGTGCCAGGTTTATGCTGTTGAGGAAGCCTCCAGTGATCAGGTAAAAAGTCATTCTTCTCTTAGTACTGAATGGTCAGCCTCGATAGATATTAATAATAGTAGCATTCAATTCAAAATCGATACAGGAGCAGATGTTAATGTATTACCACTAAATCTATTACATAAAATAAATATAACAGATCAACAACTAACTCCTACATCGATTAAATTACGAGGTTATTCGGGTGATGTCATTAAAACTATTGGTAAATGCTTTTTAAAATCGCATTATAAAAATAATCACTATATATTAAAGTATATTATTGCTGACGTTACATCTCCGCCAATATTAGGACGCAGTGCTTGCGAGGAGATGAATTTGGTGAAACGTGTCATGTCAGTAAGTTCGAATGACTTAAGTAACATATTAGATAAATATGCTGATATTTTTGATGGCATAGGGTGTCTCCCGGGAGAATATAATATTCAATTAAAAGAAAATGTGCGACCGGTCATACACCCACCTAGAAAATTACCCATTGCGCTTAGAGAAAGTGTCAAGAATAAGTTGTTAGACATGGAAAAACAAAATATTATATCAAAAGTCGAGGGACCCACCGACTGGGTAAATAGTATGACGTTAGCTAAAAAACCAAACGGTGACTTTCGCATTTGCCTTGATCCCCAAGATTTAAATAAAGCAATTAAACGGGAACACTTTCGGCTGCCAACCCTAGATGAGATAACATCCAGGCTATTAGGCGCGAAATGGTTTAGCACCCTAGATGCCAAGCAAGGTTTCTGGCAGGTAAAACTCAATCCCGAGTGTACGGATCTCTGCACCTTCAATACTGTGTTCGGAAGGTACAAATTTTTGCGTTTACCTTATGGCATTTCTTCGGCTAGTGAGGTGTTTCATAAGAAACTATTGGAGCATTTTGATGACCTTGAAGGAGTGTGCCAGTTTATTGATGATTTGTTGATCTACGGCAAAACTAAAGAAGAACATGACGAGCGATTGCGTAAGGTTTTAGAAAGATGCAGGAAAATAAACATAAAGCTAAATAAGGACAAGTGTAAGATAGCTTTAAAAGAAATAAAATACTTAGGGCATAAAATAAGTGAGCACGGTGTATCGCCCGATCATTCGCATACTGATGCTATACGCAATATGCCACAGCCAAAAAATGTTAAGGACCTTGAGAGGTTCCTAGGGCTTATAACATATGTCGGTAGTTTTGTTCCAAATTTATCGGATAAAACATGCCTTTTGCGACAATTATTGAAAAAAGATGTCGAGTGGCATTGGAACGAAAAGCATCAGGAAAGTTATGATTTATTAAAACAATGTTTAGTTAGCCCGCCCGTCCTTCAGTTCTATTCATTAGATAAACCTATAACTTTGTCGGTCGATTCAAGTAAAAATGCGCTGGGCGCTTGTCTATTACAGGACAATTTACCAGTGAGCTATGCGTCAAAGTCACTCAACAAAACTGAACAAGCATACGCGCAGATAGAAAAGGAGTTGTATGCGTGTGTTTTTGCGTGCGAAAAATTTTATGCTTACATATATGGACGCACCGATGTTACGATAGAAACCGACCACAAGCCCCTTATTAGTATAATAAATAAACCCATAGTAAGCGCGCCGCCCAGATTACAACGAATGCTGATGAGGTTACAACCCTATACATTTAAACTTGTCTATAAACCAGGTAAGTATCTATTCATAGCGGACACACTGTCGCGCGCGTGCGATAGCAATAATAGCAACGACCTTGACACTGAGCCGCGCGACCATCTCGAAGCGCAGGCGCAGGTATGCGCGCTGACCGCCTGCAACCCGCTCATAGACACGCACTTCCTACTCATACAAAAGTGCACGCGTGACGACATTGAATTGCAATTGCTGTCAAAAACAATTAAAAAAGGGTGGCCCATTAACAAAAATGATGTTGATCTCGCGATACGTAGTTATTGGGATGTACGAGACGAGCTCACACTGTCGTACGGCCTAGTTTGGAAAGGTACCCGTATAGTTATACCTACCTGTATGAGATCTTACATGTTGCAAAAAATTCACGTAACTCATTTAGGAATTGAGAAATGCAAATTACGTGCTCGAGAAACTGTATATTGGCCAAATATAAATTCACAAATAACAGACATGATTTCACATTGTCAGGCTTGTTTGTCTTATAGAAAATTAAATTCAAAAGAGACTTTGCTCCAACATGACATACCTGATTCCCCGTGGCATAAAGTTGCAGCGGATGTTTTTCACCACAACGGTGAGTCATACTTATTAGTAATCGACTACTATAGCAAATATGTGGAAGTTGCAAAACTAAAATCCCTAATGTCAGAAAGTATTGTGAAACAATTAAAGTTAATATTCTGTAGGCAGGGCATTCCAGTTATTTTTATGTCTGACAATGGCCCAGAGTTTAGTTCGGGCATTTTTGAGCAATTTGCAAATGAATGGAATTTTCAGCACGTTACGTCGTCTCCTAGGTATCCTCAGTCCAACGGTCTCGTTGAAAGAGCTGTACAGACCATCAAAAATATATTAAAGAAAACTACTTACACTAATTCTGACTTTCTCCTCGCACTTTTAGAATATTTAAACACGCCTATAAGTAGGGATATTCCTTCACCGGCCGAATTATTAAATAGAAGAAAACTTCGCAGTATTGTGCCTTGTGCTACATTAACGTCGTCGCGACCTCGTCTCAACGTCATGAAAAAGTTTAAGGAACGGCAGACTATTCAGAAACGGTATTATGATAAACATGCTCGCGACCTTCCCCCTTTAAGAAAAAATCAAAAAATCAAAGCACTCCTTAATGACCGATGGGAAAATGGTACGATCAAAGAAGTGGTTGGAATTAGGTCTTATTTAGTAAAGTTGGTAACCGGAAGTGAAATTGTTAGGAACCGCAGACATTTAATTCCAGATTCTAAACACCGCAGCAATAACATGCATAATAATGATTACAGCATGCGATATGACTACGATGACATCGTCGTCACCCCGAATAACCCCATTCAACCAAACGTTTCTATGGCACCTACTAATAATAATAACCCATACGTTACTCGTTACGGCAGGACAGTGACGCGGCCTGATCGCTGGGGCTACACCAACACAGCATAAGAAACAAATCCAGATTTAAAAGGTTATCAATAATACTTTTACTGATTTAGATACTTTAAAAATAATGTTTATTATTGTATACTTTTATTCCGTTTCAACAAATATTCTATAAATAACAATTTGTAATAAAGTGTGAATGATGATAACTGATAACCTATAATAATGTTGTAAATAGGTAGGAATGAACCTACAAACTTTAAATTTTAATTGTGCATGAAAATCAAAAATATATATAATATTATATTAAATGTATGAAATGTAAGATTGTAATAAAATTATAAATTATACATTTTGCATGAAATGTTGTAAAAATAAAATTAAAAAATGTCATTATAAAATAAATATGTATAATTAAAAAGTTCAATATAGGAATTGCATAATATAAGAATAATTTTATACAAAATAAAATGTATGCATGTTTTAATCAACTATTACAATAACAATGCTAATTACATACTATGTACAGAAACATAATAACGTACTGCTACTTAATTTAATTTAAGTTAGTTCATGGGTTATTATGTATACTTGATGATTAGTTTTTGTTACATGTTTAATTAACTTTATGTATACAGGTAACCCAACTTCAACTCAATTTGTGTAAAAAGGGAGATGTCATATTATAATTGTGTATGTGGGTAAGAACTCGTAAAATAAAGTCAGTCTATCTCCAGCTAAAGTGCGTGTCATTCAATCCTCCGTAACATAATTATTTTACAGTTTGGTCCAATAGTCAATAAATCTGTTCTGTTTAACACTGAATGGTGCGAAAATCGCTTTTAATAATGACTGGTCCATTTGTTGTTTAGAAAATTGGACTCTTTGATTGGTCTGATCATCTTTGTGTGAGCTATATCTATGAAATCGTTCTGCGGTTATCATTTCGTTCGAAGCCTTGATTCAAAGATAGCAATCATAACTATATTATTTCCCTGGGCATATTACCTTGTCGGCCGTGCCGCGGGAATTAGTTGGCCCGTTTCATTTCAAACATTTTTATTTCTACACGGCGACGGGACGGAGTTGAAACCTTGTTGTTTAAATCGACTCCCGCAATATTGCTTGCTCTTACGTCCCAGGTGAGTTTATAGTTTTTCCACTCAATTCTAGTTTGATGCGGTCATGTTTCATATGCATCAGATAAATTTTATGTTAGTAAGGATACCTACTGTGAAAACTCACTGTTTGTTTCGCTATAGGTTTCTGTACATTACTACTCCACACAGTAGAGAAAAAAACACTTAGAGTAACTGATCACGAAAAGTATCATCAAGTGCTTGTAAAATCAGTTAAAAGACAAAACATTCACGTTAACTCATTGATCATTGCCTACTATTTCATTATTATACAATATGTACAATGCTTATAAATACACTTCAATTTTCTGTCAAATAGAAAATAAATGCCGCGAGCTTTAACTGTTTTTGGACCGGGGTTCTATTCAACACGGTAAAAACCATATCGTGTTCGATCTATTATCGTATTGTCACCGTTTTGAAAGCTCTTATTTACTTGACGGTAATGGCGGATGACGTCAAAACAATACCATAACAGGTCAAAGACGACATGTTTTTTTACCGTCGGGAATAGAGGCCCAGCAACAATTACCGTTTCGATCGTGAGGCTCATATTCATGCCCATGTATATGTGTATGTATATGTATATGTATGTATATGTGTGTGGTAAAACATCCTGTTTTTTATGTGTATCATTCTTTTCGTTTTTACTTCGCAGACACAGTTATTTCGTTTGTAAAATGGCGCACAGAAATGCACCGATATTTGAGTGTTTCTTCGATGTTCAGTTCTGTTCCGCACATTTGTCGCGTATCTGTTTCCAGGTCGCGTGGTGTTCAATTGCACATGGCCGCGTCGTAACCGGCCGGCCGCAGACACTGATATATCTTCGCAAACGCCTCTCTTGTTTTACGACCATGCAACTTGAGTATCATACTCGGCGGAAATAATTAACCAGCTTTATTCTTTTCTTGTTTTTATGACACCAAAATACAGGGCGGAATCGAAGGTCGTATAAAGTTGGTCGAATACTTATTAACGTGAAATACTTGTCGGAAAATGTCAGCGTGGGTAGACGAGAAAGAGATGTTTCCATTTGTGGACCTTATTACAATGGCAACAAAGTGAAAAAGTGGATACATTTTTGTAGTCGACTGTACTGACAATATGTCGACGGGTGTTTCTTAGAATTCATTCCTAATTGTAGAAGCTTTCAAAATAATAGATCCAAATAAAATCTTCAAAATAAGTTTACAAACAGACCAGTTAAACTAAAAATGTAGTTTTTACTTCCTTGTAATTAAAAATAACCGCCGTTGATCAGTTAATACTTTAAAATAAAATTTAGTTTCAAATTTGCTAGTTGAGTAAAGTTTTATATTATTTTTCCTCGGCGCGGCGTAAAATACCGGAGAGCGTGAGGATATTGCATTAGTGGTAAAATTCGCATTTTTTCCGGGCCGGGGGTGCAAAAAGGAGTGCTGGCGCCCGGCGGACGTTGAATCAATTACGTTACGTTGACGAGACACGGTAATTCGAGCCATCGGCAAATGTTGATTCGACCGCGGGGCATGTCCGCCGCCATCCGATGGCCTCACTGATCTATTTTCTTCATTAGCACTTTGTAACAGTGTAACCCCAATTAATGCCCAGACCCTTAATTGAACGGTCTCAATTGCTGTCGGGTGTTTCACATTTTACTTAAAATTTAACCTTCTTTTGGTCACTGTTTGTTTCGTTTTTTCTATAAGTACCTATTGTTACTATTAAACAACGAAGCAAAAAGCTAAACTATTTAATAACACGTTACAAAAAAAAAGGAATTACAAAGAGTAAAAACTAGAGGTATGTTCAGAACTTCAAACAATCGGCGCCAAGTCAAAGATGCCTTTTTTTTTGGAGTAGACTACATTTTCGATCATGCTGCATATGTAACTCTCATTGCACTTATTTTAGATATATTTTGTATTTCGTAGGGGTTAAAGCAATAAGTCCAATTTATAAAGTGTGAAAGGTTTTATGGGTGTTGAAACTGAAATGGGACGGGCATTAGATAGTAATGCGAATGAAATCCACAGTTTTTAGCAATAATTTAGTCAGATTATGCATTTTACTGTAACACAACTGACCTGGGATGACAGTAATCTCCTAAAGCTTAGCTCCTACTCAAAATCATCCAACAGGCGCCAAATAACACAAACCTCCTACTATGTCGTTCATACGCGTGTGTATAAAAGAGATAGAACCAGGATATACATCGCTTTAGTGAGTCGGTAATGGCTTCGGATCGCGGGTTGCACCGTAAGTCAGAACAGATTTTAGGTGAACGGCAAAGCGGATTATCGAAATTAACCTCTTCAACGGCTCTAATGATTGACTCCTCTTCCGCCCGAGCGAGAGGGGTCTCGCGAGACGCTTGCTGTTCACCCGCCAATAATCCTTATTAGGTATCATGCTTATTTATTTAGCAACAATAAACTGGTTTTAATTACATTTTCCGAAATTAATTTGGCTTAACATTTACTTACTTTTGCACTAAAAATAAATTAAGTTTATAACGTTTGTAACAGTTTTCCGAGTCATATAAATCATGCAAGCTTTGCATTCATTGTATACGACGTACGCTGGGCTGCATAGAATAGACGCCTTGTTCGTGGATTAATCTCTAGGCAGAGGCAGAGGACACAATAGGCTTTATTAACATGCATGCGCTTGGCTCGATACAAATTGGCGATGAGTCGCCGTATTTGCGGCAAGACGCTCGCCCGGCCCTAGGGTTGCTATCGCTTAACGAAGACTAAAATCGGAATTTGTCCATGTTAACTAACATTGTTTTCTAATTAAGACACAAAGCTACCATTCGTGATTTCACGTTGGATGCGTTATGATTTGGTCGGTATTAGAAAACCTAAAAGTCGCCTTCTAGTTCATCCTAAGAGCCCTAAGAAACCTAGTCGGATAACAGACAGCCCTACTTGTCCAGCCAGAGCCGGGACAGTCGAGCGTGTAATAATGTCGCTTGTTGTCGAGTTTGTAGCCTGCCTTGCCTCTAAGGATTAGATGGAATTATCGTTATTACATACGTGTAGGTAAAGGTTACAATATAGACTAAATGCGTGTCGTTCCTTAAAAGGCGTGTTTATTTTCAGATGAATTCGCACTATTTGATCAATTTAACATTTATTTATTATTCTTTACATCAGTTGTATTAAATTGTGCGTTGTGTTGCGACTTACGAGTGCTCCGTTCGAATGTTAAATTCGATCTTTCTATCTTACAATTAGTCGGTACATATTCCACAGCAACCATGATACCACAATGTCAGTCTACCTGACTATCATCTAGCTCATGTAATTGGTAGAAATTCGCTCTGATTCCATTGTTATTACGTACTTCCAATAAAAAACTAAACATACGCAGTAGTTTGTTTCACCTTTCATTTTCACGTGTAATTGAAAATACAAAAGGATGTCGGAACTGTCAGAACCAGTAGGAAAATGCTTGGTTGTTCAAAATATCGAATCTGCCTGTTATGCCTTTGTTTTCACTAAGTTAATTAAAATCCCCGTAAAATGTATTTTTATTTACTGTAGGTAGTGAGGTAATGTGACCGTTCCGGTTAATTTATAAATGCCCATTAATGCAGTAAATAGGTACCTACGGTACAGCAGGTGTATTTATTAGATTTTTGCCGAGTTAAGCACATGATATATTGCTATAAGTGATACAAGTAAGTACTCGTAATTAAAACAAACACTCAATGTCAGTTTCTTTAAAATAAACACAGAATGGAAGGGTGAATGAAACCTGAACCAAGCATTACCTGAGCCCTTAATTGCCACGTTTTTGTCTCTAGATTTAGATCACGCGAGGGCTTAATTTTACGGGTCTAAGTCATTGAATCACTCCCTTAGGATCTGGATCATTAAGTGGGTAAATGGTTAATGAAAATAGAACGAGCACTAAACATCGAAGCGGAATTTCGCGAGTCACCTAGCCGTCATTAAATGTTGTTATCGTCGCGATTAAGTAACAAAACAAACTTGGCTGGAGGGCTTCGGAGCGCGGGGGCGAATAATAATCTCAGTTTACGATGGCAGCCGAGTGAATCAATAAAAACACTAATAATGCACAGGCGTAATCCGGCCGTGCAGCGTCGCGATTACCGGCACTAACGAGCTCGTAAAGACGGATCTCCAATGCACGGCTTAGTCGAGCCGAAACATTAAAAGCGCCGCGGGATGGGGATACGCGATCCTAACACTATTTGGCACGACGCGTTTAATGTGAGCTAAATGCATGCGTCATATTCGCATCTCTCCAGTAAAAAATGATTGGATTCTACGGCACATATTTTGGCAGGTTCTGCCAAACTTCACGTAACGCTTCTCCTCTAATTGTGACTTTATGAAAATATATCATTCATTGCCGAGCCAACAGCCAATCAAATAATTGCCTGGAAACGTAGTTACTAATTTAATGTGTAAATAAAACAATTAGATAAGAACAATGGGGCATTGTGCCGCATTTCAGCCACTTTCAGGCTCTTTAAAAAGGTATAATATAAAATATTTACAATAAAGATTGGCACCTTGTTTAGTTGACTTCCTTTTACTCCATTATTATTTTTCATGTAATGGAGTAAAAGAAAGTCAAATAAATGTGCTATTTTAAGTTCGTATATGTATCACGATGTGATTGACTTTTGTTTTGCAATATTCTCTCTCAATATGGACGTGCACGATCACTAATTTTCTGCGGCCATTTATTGGCGAGAGAATCTTTACTAATCTTATATGTTGACGGATATTTTGGCACTTTAAACGAAGTCAGGTGATAAAAAAAAAATAACTTCTAGGAGCATCACGACAGCATGCAAATTGCTGTAAACAATTTATACAGAGATTCAACTAGCTGACGTACTTTGAATGTTAAGTTCCCAAGTTACATGGAATACTTTTTATTGTATCCTGCTAGGCCAAGGCAAACACAATGTAGATGATTAGATTTTTCCAAGGAACCCTAAAATGGCGCTCGGTCTCCATTATTCTCAATTTGCGCCAAGTTCAAGGAAGCCGGGATGCTGGCGAGCGCGGCGGGTGTCCCCCTTGATTAAACCCCTGGAAGTAAGAAGTAACAATTTGTGTGCATTTCTCTATCCACCTAGGAAAATTTATATTACTCCGTCCTGGATTGCACTTGAGCTTAGTGCACCAGACTCCGCTCGAAACCTTGTCGTGTATTGTGTCTAGAGCTGCAGAGGCAGAAATGGTTTGCGTATAAAAATTGATTTTAGCGCTCAGGGTTTTGCACGGGAAATATTGAGAATCTGCTGTGCAGTACGGGGTAGGGACTTGACGCAATTGTCTGACGCAAACATTTTCTTAGCTATTGTATTATGAAGCGAATTTTAATAAATGAAAAGCCTTATAAAATATTAAAATTTTCCGCGAAATGCAATGTAGAATTGTAGACTGTTGCAATAGTACGAGTACAAAGCTTATTCTTAGTTATTCGCTTGTATTCAGGGACCGACATTTGTAAAGTAATGTATTGAAGATTTCAGCTACTTGTGTTTATATACAATGATATTGTGCTTTATACGTGTACAATAATCCCACGAGTATCGCCTACGGGCATATGATTTTTCCGGGAGCAGGATATTTTTTCTGGGATGCTCTATTTGCTTCTAGAATTCGCTATGCCCATATATTTGGATTAATTTGTTATTTATTCAGAATAATCATTCATTTCCGTTTGCTTCTATTATAATTTGGTCGTAGGTAAACGGATTTAGACTCAACATTGTCGCTTCTTTAACGAGTATTTAATCCAAAAAACAACATTTCGGAAACAAGAGGTAACTTATAGGTTTCTGCAGCCGTTTTACGTGTTTATTTTTAGGAACATAAACATAATGTACCATCGTTTTTAACTGCACCTGTTTTTTTTATACGAGTAAATATTTTAATGACTGATAAATACGATCATACCCATTCAAAATAAGGTTAATTATTATTACCCAATATTTAGCCAAAATAGGAATGGCGGCGGGTCACTTTGTTTAGAATTAAAGATATTTTATATAAAATTTGAATAGAATAGAAAGTGACCCGACTTCATTGCTCTTTAGAGTAAGTATTTAAATCTGACGCTCGGATTCCTAGTTTGTATGGGCGTACAGTTTTTTGTGGAATTTTGGGAATAATGGAATAAAATGTTAATATTCTTCGGTTTACATAATAAGAAAGTTTATGAAGAAAAAAAATACGAGGAGAAGAATACGCGAATAGATCGAGGCTGTTTGTGAAATATCGCACAAATGGTTTTATATATGGAACTGTAATAAGTTAAAATTTGCGCTTACCATGTTGCATAAGAAACTGTGTAAAATATTATGCCTTTTACCCCTTAAAATAACCGGCGTGTCGAATGTGAATGGATGTCGCCGTCCAAACGTTTCTTTGTGCCTTATTACCGTCGGTGTGTGGACACTGGACAGCCCGACAGACGGGACGAAGCGTCGATTGCAAGCGGACCGCCTGCGGGCTGCCTGCTATTGACGGACCGCTATGATGATACATTTTTAGTCTAATTAATACAAGTAAAATTGAACTAAAACGTTGTATAGAACGGAATCATCGCTACCTACCTAAAAAATAAGCTACTAATCTCATGGTATGACGCTCTCCGAACCGCTCAAGAATTTATTGCAAAAATCACGACGAATTACTTCGTTTAAGGTAAAGAAGGAGAGAACAAGTTCACTTATATTTTAACTTTATATTATTCGTACTTTCGTGTAAAATGCCTGCAGCAGTAAACGTATTTTCTTTCTTTCTTTCACTTGAACAAAAAAACAAAAAATGATAGCGCACAAAAACATTATAAAGAGCTGAAGAAATGTTTCCGGGTCATAAACTCAAATCCAATTTAAATTTTCAATATACCCAAGTAAAACAACTGATAAAAGTATTAGCCGCAGACAGAATTAAGTGAAAGGGGAAAAAGAAAATCTAAAAGGTGTTGAGCTGCAAAAATTGGAATAATAAATTCATAATGCACAATTTAGAGTAAGGGAAGTTCGTTCTTGTTTTGTAACAGAATGGTGTATTTCATTAAACACTCGCCACACAAATACTTTGTCGTATCCATGTCGTCCTACGAGTTTTGTACCATTGTACATGCAAATGCGGTAGGATTTAGTGATTGCTGCTAAAATAATGTTATGTAAGGTCTATAAACCGTTAAACATTCACGAAATGAACAGAATATTTTAACTTATAGGTGTATGTAAAACAACTCAACACTGCTTAAATTGAAAATGAAATATATTTAACTAAACTCGCATACAGCACTATCACCAAGTTATAATTTCATAATTATTTTACATTTTAAACACATTTTTATGTTTAATTAGCACCTCTTTCAGTTTAACTATTTTGTAAATAGTGTGTTTATTATCAATATTTGAGTTGGTTTTATGACCCTTTCAACAAAAATCATTTTTGTTACAAGACGTTACAGTTTAACCTAATTAATTGCTAAATCAATTTGATCGGACGCTATCAAAGGTTCAAACTCTAGTCGCGACAGGAAGCTGATGTTTGTCGCGCGTGCCTTTCACCCATCTTCGGCGATCTCCGGAATTAAAATTAATAGCGGACGGTGTCACGTCGGCCGGCCTCCCCGGGTAATTTGTTTACTCGTCTCGCCCGGGATTACGTCGCATGCTCTGTTGAATAGGTAACGGCCGGTGACTTCCGTCACACTTACGCTCCGTCGCACCCCGAACACTCCAAGCCGATGTTTTGTCCATCTTACTCACCCCCATTTTCATCGAAACATTAACTCATACTCGTAGATGGAATATCATTTCGGTAAACACGTGTACGGGCTTATGGTTCGGGGTGTGGAATTATGTCTTTGTACTGTACAATCTTTGGTTGTGGTGTTTCAAAAACATTTATTTAAAACATATAATGTGTTATTTATGTACAAAATACGAATGTATCACTTATTCACGCTGTAAAGTATTAAACTTCACATGATAGGCCCCAACTCGGTAATAATTAAATGTCCCTTGTTAGATGTGATTCAGTTAAACGTCGGCCGAGTTGGGTCCGCCGTCGGGCTTGCGTCGGTTTCCGATGCCAGCCCTAACGTGTTTATTGTATCAGTGTCGAGCCTCATCAAAATGCAAATAAAGTAGGCACCGCCCGGCCGGTCGCTGGCGCCGGACAGTTGCCGGTTTCCTATTGAGTTACGAGTATATCCTCATGGTATTTGGGATTTACAAATATGAACCTATTTGTTGCATGCTTCTGAATTCATTTGTATTCATTTGAATTTGACGTGGTAAATAAATTAGTTGGTTTCTGTAGTCCTATTTTCCATGAGCTTCTAGCATTAATTGTAATTTGTACTCCTTATTTGAATTAAATTTTCGAATACAGTTTAAGAATGTTACGCTAACTAGCTGAAATAGAATGTAGCGACCAATTTAAACGAGAGTTAAATAAATCTTTGAAATTTCGCAGTTGAAATTGCAGCGTCTGAAGACAAGGTGTGGAATGGATCGTAGGTCCTCGTTGGCCTGAACCGCTGTTAATAAGCTCGCGCTCGGGGCTCCGGCTCAGATTTCGGTCGTTAGCGAGTAATTGTCGGCACCTAATTAGTCTGACACTCGGGTGGGTCTCCGGTGACGCTCTCACACATGACCCCCCCGATATTTAATGCGCTTTTCCGTACTGCACCGGGTAACTTGTTTAATAAAGCAGATTCGGTCGGCTACGAGTCTGATCGCGCCATTTAACACGGGTAAATATCTGACAATACCCGAGAGAGCGTTAAATTGATGAAATAATTCTTTGTTTTTACTTTGACTAGAGAAAATGTTGCGTATTGTCCGCAGGCATGGAGGCTATAATGTCGGAGTTCTTCAACGACACCACGACCGCATTCTACATCATATTGATCGTGTGGATAGCGGACCAATACGACGCCATTTGCTGCCACACGGCGATCGCCAAAAGGCACTGGTTGAGGTAAGTGGAAACCACAGTTGAACCCCTGTCAAGCGCAATATTTGCTAGCCATTAGCTTTTTAAAAACTATATCTGCTTTAGGGATCTCGACATTTAGAATTTCCTTAACTTTCTGTAGTATTTAGACCTTAGAATCCTCACCGCCTCACAATAAAACTAGGATGATGAGATGATAGAATAGAATTTATTTATTTGCTTGATAACAAGGTTACAAAGTTCTTAATACTAGAAAGTATACCAAGTAGCTGAGTGTCACATGTTTTATCATTTATCATATAATGACATGCAACAACAAAAACAATCCAACAGAGACATACAATCAGTTTTAACCATAACTAAATGAAGTATGCCGCGCATTGTACCTTAATACCAATTTTTCACAATGTTTTAAACTGCGGACAATTTGTAAAAGGTAAAGTATAAGAATTGAATATTGCTTGACAGCGTAGCATTATTGTGCTACATTGAAAATTTGAAATACGATACGCCATACTAAAATTAGTATCAAAATAAAACATAGTTTACAACGTCAAAGTTATATTATAACAAGAGTTAGTAACTAACCTCATAAAGTCTTTGTTGTATTAAACGAGCATTTTATTATCCGATGTTGACTTGACTCGCTTCTTCTTGCACAGGACACTACAATATCCGGCACTTTCTAAGCACAGACAAGTTTCAAAGAGATTTATGAGACTTCTTAAAGTCTAAAGTAAATGTTGTAAGAAGTTTTTAGAAAACCTGGTAGTTTCTTAGACATGTCAGTCAATTTCACTTTCTTCTTACACTTCAGGGTGTCTGTTTAAAATGTTAGACACATATTCATCCAAGCGAAAATAGTAGTAACAAAATGAGTTGTCAAAATGAGATCGCACAATATCATTGAACAAATAATGGCGCGCTGTATGAATATCCCAACACATATCGCAATCTAATTAGTGGCTTCGATGGCAGTTATTATAAAGTACACGGTAGCCTGTGTGATATTAATTTGCTATTGAAACTGGTCGTTGCGCTGACATTATTAATTTTCACATGAAAAATGATTTCGTGTAGTGCCGCGGTGTGGATTTTATTTGCCAGTCTAAATGAAATCCCTGATCATAACCTCAGTCGTCTTTGCCTAAAGTTTTGTTTGAAATTTGATTATAAACTGGTATCAAAATTTACTGGCTTTACTATTTAAGCCAGTTAACGTTCGACCGCTCTGTCAACGGGCAGCAGGTAATGCAATTGTTCGGATTGTAGCTTCGCCGTAACTAGCCAACGTGACAACTGACATGGAAACGCACTGTTCGCGAATTGGCACCCTGGTTTAATCCCTGGTCGACATATCAGTTAGTGTTATACGGTTTTGTGGTTTAATGTTTTCAATCCATGTATTCCAGCGGTACCTACCTACTTAATTTTATTACATTGTCATTAACGGAAGGGTGCGCTTCAATCAGTCTAAAAACATTTAGCATAATTTCATTTAACTACTTACGAAAAGCATAATGAACGTTGTATAATTTTATCAGGCATACGATCAAATAACATTACCACTCATTATTCATAACGATAACGAATATTTATGCATTTTAAGTCAATTTCTTCTTAATAGGTTAGGTTAAGTTAGAACTGTGACCACATTAGTAGTATTCAAAGACGTTATAAATGTCTAACTTTAACCTATGAACATTTTGATTTAAGAAATGCATCTAAAATTGTGCATAATTACTACAAAAAGTATATCTGCTTTAGGGATCTCAACATTTCGAATTTCCCTAACATTCTGTAGTATTTAGACCTTAGATTCCTCACCGCCTCACATCAGATTAGCGTCGTCATTAGCGAAATCAGCGTTAGTCAAAACTGAATAAAACTAGTATGATGAAATGATAGAATAAAATATATTTATTTGCTTGATAACAAGGTAACAAACTACATTCGTTTTTATGCATTTCATTACACACCGTTAACGAAACCGTGCTACGTCAAAATAAAAATAAAAACAAGATTACATGAGGGCTCTTTTACTCGTCGATTTAAGTAGCTGAGTGCTCCTTTGTAAATTAAAAACCCTATAGATTTATAGTTTATACGTGTTCACACGATCAAAGATGATTTAGCTTATAAATAGATTGTGTAATAAATTTGCTACGTTTGATCTTTGTAACAGTATTTTAGCATGTAGATAGAATAGTGTCCGAATAAACAACGCGACAGTTTTACGCTCAGTTCAGTGCGCCTCCTTAATCAAAAGTCGTCCGGGCACGAAGCAATTTGGCTGACCGTCCACGCGCAATAAGGAGTGAGCGCTATTAAAACAAGCGCAAATAAAGCAAATTGAAAACGGCACCGTCCTCTCGGGGTGGCTGGCTCCTCCCGGCTGCGGGCCCCTAGAAAAATACGTCGTCTGGACCTCAGCTAGCTGAAAGTATACGTATTGGCGACATGCAAGAATTCTTATTTTGTTTCTTACCCATATACATAAAATTTTTATTGCGATGTTATCAAATTGTAGTACCTTATTATTGTCAGAATATTTATATACAGAGTACCATGTCCCTACAGTCTTATAAGTAGCTGCACACTTTAGTGTTTTATTATTTCAACTTCATGTTTGAACTGCTGCACTAATCTGTCAAAAGCGTTAAAGCGACGGAGTATAGTGTATGGATCAAATAACACAGTAAAAACGAACAAGTCAGTCAAGAACAACATATGTTGTACCAATACTCATAATATACTAAGTTAAGTTTGACTTTATAAATAGTCTATATTTATTCAATTAAGTCGGGACCTTATTGTCCTCTGTCGGCGTAAAAATAACGATGATACATAGGTAGGTAGCAAGAACTGATTTTTGTTCACAGGTCCCTAGGATAAACATCCATGTTTAATAAAATGGACGTAAAACATGTGACAAAGAACAACGGAGTTAGGTACTCAGCGGGAGTCTAATAGAAGAAAAAATCGGTCAAGTGTGAGTCAGCCTCGTGCACCCAGGATTCCATTACACAGTATGAACGCTAGTTATTGTTAAATAATACGCTAAATAGATATTACCATTACAAATCGAACCAGCAACGTTAAGCGACCACTATAATACCCAATTAAGTCGTTTTGGTAAGACATCCTGTACAATAATGGTGTACGGTTACCCCGTTTTAGGGCTCCATACCAAAATGGTAAAAAAGTAACCCTTATGGTGAGACTTCGTTGTATGTCTGTCTGTTTGTATGTCACAGCAGTTTTTCTCGGCAAACTACAAATGGTATCATCTTGAAATTTAGCATAGTTGTACAACTTCCTTTCCCGCATCTGTTTTTAGTTTTTTTTTAAACTGAGAAATCCCTGACGCATGGCTAATTATTTGTACTTTATGGGAAAAAATAAATGAAATGTTTTTGAGTAATAACCAAAAACCTTTACAAACTGTATTAAAATTTAGGCTAGTCAAAATGGACCGTATTACATACAAAATAAAGTTAATAACTAAAACCAGTATTTTCTTTTACCGTTACCAAGCATATTATCTTAAATGCGGAACCCTCGGTGCGCAAGTCCGACTCGCACTGGACCGGTTTTTAAGATTATTTGTCAAGGAACAACAACACAAATGTTATTTTTAGCCGTTTAAAATTAAGACATAGGTACAGAGGGCGAAGGCTTTGGGGTCCTGTTGCCACCGTATGGGAACGGGACCCTAAAAAGACGAATTTAGTAACGCCATAAAAAAATATAATATCAGCAATATCTCTTGCTGCATGGTCAACATATTAAACCTTCGCTTAATTACCTCCCTCGAGCCAGCGACAAAGAATATTTTCATTAGTGCCTAATTGCCATAATGAAATTGTTGCTTGCAATAAAAGTGGATACGTTCTATTTTTAAACGTTCCTCTTTAATGTCGTACAAGTTAAATTGTAAAGTAGTCTAAGTCAATGATGTTGGTAACATCATTATGCATCATCACAAATTCTTTGTTAGTTCAAAAGGTGCCTTTTTTGCGATGCACAGAGTTTCAGCGTCTTTGTCGTCAATTTAGAGTGATGTATTTAATATATACAGAAAATGCAATATACCACCGACTCAGCGTACGCTAAACGAGTAAGCGAACGCTTTTTAAATTTTCATAAGCCCGTGATAGCTTGCTGTGATGAGTTTTGATGAGTACCTGTACGATAATTTAATTTATTAGTGAGCTCGTATACCGCGCTCGAATTGAAAAATACACGTAAAGGCCGCTCCGTGAAATCATGCATCATTTAATTAAGTTATCGAATTTTTATTCTTGTATGCAAATGTTATGCAGTAACTAACAAGACCGATGGGAAAATTAACTTAATTGTCTGAAAATTCGAGTGTGCGCAATATTGTACAGATTTTGTACACAACGTAATAATATGTTAGTATAACGGGACATTTTGGATCATATTGATGCATAATTAAATACCTTCTTTTAGAACTGCAAAGCGGTTGAATAGCCCCGAAATGATGATAAGTATGTGTTGAGAGCTTGAGAGGTCCCGTAAGGAAGTTAATGGCTGATTGGTCCGGTGCGGGTGGTGCGGTCGTGTGAGCCGGCGGCTGCGTGACGAGCGGCTCCCCGCATAAATCTCCACGACCGCCAATTAAGGTCCGCCCCGACAGTTTGTCTACGACGCCGCCCTGATTGCTTCCCGCGAACACGCACTCCCGACCTATCAGATCGATACCGGCTTCGATGACCCTATCAACACAACCTAACTCTTCGCTTGTGCCTTATTAAACACTCGGGTCGAGCTCTGTCGTTGGATTGATTTTTACAAGGGTGTTGTTTTTCTGCAGATTTGCGACAAGAATGATGCTAAGTTTGAGCAGGTAGCGATCATGGTGTAGAAGTGTTTGGGTAATTTAACCTCCGTCAGTTATGGACCCGGAATTTAGCCGGAAATATTAATAGCAACCTTCTGATGTAAAGAGAAAGCTGACTGATTTCGCTTAAGTAATATGCAAAGATAATTATGACGACTGTTAAAACGCCAGAAATAATAACCTAATAAAAATTACAAGTTCGAACCATGCAAGTTTACCAGTTAGTTCAACGATTGCGCTTTTCTGGTTAAGGAGTAAATCAATAAGTAACAGAATGATGCGAAACGTAATACACCTACCCCTCTTTTAAAAAGATTTGTTAGTAAGAGCGGTCGCTGTAAATAGCATTTTTAAAGGAGTCACGCATGTTAAGAGGTAAAGTGGCGCGAGAGTAAATAATGATAATCCGAAGCGGTAATGTGCGTGCGATTTATTTATAAGAACGGCGCTAGAGTTGACGCGGCGGCGTCGTTAGGGGCGCCCTTCTCGTGTGTCATTTTAAGGATGTGCCAAATTGAAGGCTCCGCCGGGCGTCATCGCGAGGGGAGACTGATTTATGCCCCGGGCCCCTAGCGCGCCTTCGCGCGTTCGATTAGAGGTTTATACACTCCGAGGTCAGTTTTCTAATAACTGCCCTAATATGTCCCGTGCAGATTTTATTACGAAACGGATTGGAGCAAGCACAGAGTAGATGTTATATTCGGCATATTAATTTATAGAGATGCTGTTAACTATAATGTTAATGTTAATTGCTTCTTCTGATTTTACCTCTGGTCGGTTGATTACAAAGAAGAAAAACAGTGTCAAAACACCAATAGTTAAATCTTTTGGGAATTTCCATATTTTCTTCTGATTGTATGCGGATAATAAAGTTCAATGGTAACAGGCATTCAATTATTCATTCCAACACTGCGGCTTATATTACAAACAAGTTTTAGGAGGCTCGTGACTCGGGTATTTTCTCTACTATAATACTTTTATCGAAATTAAATTAAGCATGAAAAGCTAAACACTGCGGCTATACTTAACAAAACCATTACAACCTAATAATATCTCGCCCAGTATGGTTTTCAACTTTACAGTTTTTTTTAGTCAATTTTACGCTACTCTGAGACGTCAATTTGAGTCACGGGGCGCGCCGTCGTAGATTAAAAATACTAGGTAGGTATACACCACGACAACATGCCACGCACATCTCGTCTCGTTAGAGTTATTACAGTTTTATGATACTCCCGCTGGCTGGTGGACTGCCCGGGGCCTCGCCAATTGCACTAATAACCGATCGTCAACCGAGTGCATAAACGCGCTCTGCCATCTATTTACTTTTTACTAAAACTAACGGTATTTTGTCCTGAGGTATAAGGTAATTATTGTGTAAACACCGAGTTTTTGAATTATTTCTCCTTGCTTGGTCTTTATTGACTGCCTGTTGTGGTTCGGATGTTTTTTATTTGTAAAAGCAAACTAAAGTTGTGTATATCAACTTATTTTTGTATATTAAGCTTTAAATGTCTGCCATATCCATGCAATATCTGGTAAATTACCCTAATACCGACATGTAATAAATTATATATTAGAGAGTTTAGTTACTTTTCAGTACTTTGGAGGTCAATTTCTCCCAACAGGTTAAGATTGAACCGCTAAAAAAAATACGTGTCTGTTATTTTAAACTACTCTCTAACATATATCAAAATCAACAAAATCGGAGCCGGACAGTTGGGTACCTTTCCTTGTAAGTCCGATTGTCAACTAAAAAAAAAACGAATAAGGTGTTGACTGTGATTTGCGATATGGTTTTATTTTATCCTTAGTGCCAGCAATGGAATTATCATATCCTCAGCTAAAGATGCTGAGCTAATTATTTATTCATTTATTAGGTTGACCAACAATTGTTTACACTGTGATTACATTAGTAGCTTGCGTTAACAGTTATTTACTAAATACAACAATCACTTGCATGCATTATAAGAAGAAAAATAGTGAAGTAACAACAACAATAATTTAAAACTCCTTAAAGAGCTTAAACTCCACATGCATTATATAAAAAAAAATATGAAATAAACAACAACAGTAACTTAAAAATCTAAGGCCTAAAATGCTTACGTTAAAAAGTGAACAGACACTTACGAACATCGTACTATCTCTTGACTTTTCTAGTAATAGTAGATTGTGTCACAAGGGAGCAAAATGTCATTTACGGCTACTTTTCTAATGGAATCCCGAGCGTAGCGAGGTATTCTGAAATAGAATCCTGAGCGTAGTGAGGGATTGAAGTGTTCACGCATAAGGTGAAAATAAGTTTGCTACCATACTGCTTTTCACATGACCGATGAGGAAAATAAAAGATCTTAGTGATGAAACCAATTTAATTATTTACACTCTAAAAGCGCTGAAATTATCAAATTTAACAACAGGGAATTATAAAATTCAACAACAATTATCAAATTTGGAAACAAAATGTCCTTGAACAGAAAAGCGCCACTTTGATTCCTCCTAGCAGAAGAGTCACCTTTCCGAATAGGTAATGTGAATAATGTATTTTTAGTCATCTGTGATGTTCACTAATTTTCCAGTAAACACGTGTCAAGTCGTATTATAATCAATTGTCAATGTGCTCAACCGGCGGCGCGGCGCCGCGTGCCCGCCCGAGCGTGCGTCGAATGCGCGATGACGGCTGCTCACTAGCGTTAATTACACTTCAGCGACACCTTACAACCGCACCGACCGTTTGGGGTTTTCTTTTACCTATTTATAAGAGGCTTTCATACATTATCAATAGACTGGAACTGGAAGGGGCCATCCCAACCACCTTTCTACTTTACGGGTATTTTTGTAACACCATTTATAATATCTTATTACAACGTCACTCATGCAAAATAATAAACGCGTTACGGAAGCTATCGAGGTGTCCCTAAAACCAACGTTAAAATTAAAAGGGGTGATAGAGCAGCTCATAAGCTATAATATGAAGCAAATTTGACCTTTTTGAAAATTTCATGGCTTTCGAGGTATTGGCATTTTTTTTAAACTCGTGATTTTTGATACCCTGCGCCAGTATGTCGATTGTAATCAATTGGATCTCTTGTAAAACATCTTCATCATAATCTCCTCTAGGTCTTCCAGATCCACCACGATTGCCAGGCAAAACGCCTTGTGAGTATGCGAGATGAACATTTTGTAATACTCGATCGTCCGGATGCCTTAAATTTAAATATCGTTCCCGATAGAGTCTAGCTGCAGCACTAGAGTTACCCTGACATTCTCCAAGATTAAATGCATGTTTGCATATTCTTGAAGTGTGTAATTTTCTGGCATTTGTTTCAAGCGCACAACACTTAATCTTACTTAACAAAGCCAAAATAAATCAAAGTAAATACCAATAGGCTGAACACGAGTCCAAGATGCACAAAGTCCTCTAGTTATTCAAAATCGAAATCACTAGGCAAAGCTCTTGCTTTTTTTAGAAAATAAAAGCCCAAACTAAATGAAGCACATCAAACGAATTAAAGAAGTGTACTGAAATTACTAAAATAAACTATTATCAAAAAGCCGTCTTGAATTATAATTTTGAATTGGGTTTCAATTTCGAATGAAGTATTCTTCATTTCGAATTTTTGTTCGATATTCAAACTCTGAGACTGTTATGGGCTCTGGTTCCTAAGTACGGAATAAATGCAGTATGAGCTCCTTTTGGTGTAAAATAGCAATATCTCTTAAACTGCTGCGTAAATTAGGAAATGCAGTACCTTTTTGAAAACTACAATATTTTTTTGTGGTGTGCCATGGTACTTTATTATACTTTATTAAAATTAAACGCGATCTAAACCGCAGGCGCTAAATTTAATTAATTGCTTCGTTTTTGTTTTTTTCTTTTACAGTCAAAGCATAATTACATGTAATAAATTTAAATTAAATTCGATAGATTGTTTTTGGTAACATCCTGCAAAAGACAGATTTACAAAATAGCTTAATATGATAGCTTTTGAGCTGCTCTATCACCGCTTTTCATTTTAACGTTGGTTTTAGGGTCACCCTACATAAATATAATATAGTATGTAGTAATGCAGTACATTTTACGCAGTAGTCTTATAAAGGCTGAAACGAAGTTGAGGCTTTTGAGAGCACATTAATTACTCTTTCCACCGAGGCCGGCACAACTTTTCACAAGAAGGTAATGCGAAGAAAAATGTAAAACAAAAATTATTACTTAATTATAAGAGGTAGGTTAATTGATTAATTCTAAAGATGCGACATGTTACGCATTTATTAAAAAAAATACGGTTCATAACGTCATCATACGGCTTTAGCGGTGAAAAGATTGTCGAAATGCGTACGTAACTCGTATTCAGAGAACGATATTTTAATTTTTCTTGGGCTTCCTGTACAATTATGTTTACGTAAGCTTTTATACATTTGTTGCAGCTTTTCTCAAGCAACAACATTTGTTAGTGTGTCAATGTTTGTTCTACACCACGAGACGAAATTATTGTTGCTATTCGATGATTGAAACAAAATAAAGTTAAAACTAAAACCCAACTACGAAATCAACTAATTGCTATCACATCGCGTCATGCTTTTTCTAAGTTGTATGACCTATGTTATAAAGTAACGGTACATTTCGTATTAATTATATCTTTTTGAGAACCATGCATTGAAACCATTAATTTGATACCAAACATTTGTATATGAATTATTCTATATGACATCACAGAGCCTATGACAACCGGAGCACTAATAACACCTCATTTTTCTAAACATGATGGATAAACTAGACAGCTTCGAAAGAAGGGATATAAACAAACATACATTCTAAAGAACTAGCATACATAGACTTTTGAAACCAGTACCCTTGTTTGTGCTTCGCAGGTGTCGGGCTAATAGAAAAAATATTTACAAAATGCGGTTTAAAGTCGCTTTATTTATGGCAGGTGTTTCAAATAATAACCATTTTAATGTTGTAAAATAACAGTATTTACTAAATAAGTCAAGTCATATTGTGTGGGGGTAACTACCTACTTATATGTAGAAAACAACACTGTTAAGAAGAGCAAAAGAAGAGATGTCTATAGATAAATATTTAGTGTTATATGTGCAGTTGTAACGTATATTTGAAATGCGCCAATTAAATAATATATTTTGTAGGGTTGCCTTTTGTTTAAACAGCGTAACACCATGCCGATGCATACACAAAGGGGATTTCGGCCCGCGAATATGCATGCTATTCCACGTCACGATACGTAGAAATACTGAAATGTTGATCTGTCTGTGATTTTGTTTTAGTATTATCACAATTATTTGGTTGAATATAAAATGTGACAATAACGTGTAGTTTGACATAAGTGTTATAAATATTGGCAACAAGCGCAAACATTACTTTACTTATTTTTATTAACACAAAAAAACTTAACCTTCACATAGTATCTGCGTTTGGTTTAAATATTGCGACTGAGTTTGAAGCCAGTTCTCAGTTTTCGTTATTGGAATGAGCTGAAATTTGGAATACGTTTTATTTCAACCCGATGATACTGCAATATATAATGGTGATGAAGAACTGATCTGATGGAGTCGGAAAGTGGCAACAGGATCTCTGTTGTACTGCACCATAGAGCCACCGAGTTCAGAATCCATAAGCAGAGAGATACGTGTGCACAAAAATTACTTTAAGTCGGCCGCATAAGCTAATCTGTAAATATTTTTTTTGACAGTAACGTACTTTAATTAAAGTCGTTGTTTTTTTTTTCTTACACTAAACTAGAAATCGCGTAACGCTTCCCAAAAGTATCTATAGAAAAACAGTTCATTTGGGACGCGTTATAGTCACAATTACTCAGTAAATATATTATGTGCAAAGTCCGCACTCATTTATACGCTTTCACCCCACATTCCCATTACCAACCTCATCAAACTGACCTGTATGGGCACGTGTATAGCAGTTTCAAATACTCTAACAAAGGGATTACTTCTCAGTTCACATGCTTTCAATTACCGACCCATATTTCCCGTGGACGGTTAGCAGCGATTAGTGTCGCGATCGCCGGCGCCGCCCGGCCGCCGCAGCCTCATTTGCATCTCGACTCAGCGCCGCCATGCCTGTACCGATACAGTCACCAGGAAAACTGACGAATACGGCGATCGAAATATGTAGGAATTGTCTAATTTCAACCGGGTTCGAATACCGGTATGATTTTATTACAAAAATACCGGTATTCAATTATTGTATCTCGGTTATTGGTTATTATTTTTGTTCTTCAATGAATTTAATAATAATATTAGGTATTTGAATTTTAATTAATACCGCTGGATCCCTGATTTCAACGGGAACGCTTATAGGGCATGTATTCTACCAGGTAAAACCATAATGCCTTTGACATGACTCCACTGGCATTACGTAACGATGACAATACGACGACATGTCAAAATGGTTTTACCCAGCAGAAATTTATAAAGCCCCAATTCATATTCGAGTAGCTCTGTAGAACACTGTCATAAAGGCGGGCAACAACACTCAAACAGAAAATATTAATACACATTTTTATGGGTTCAGAGGTTATTAAGGCAATGGCGCCGCAAATTTAAAGGATACGGCGATGTCAAAAAATGTTGGCTGTTTTATCTAGACTTAACAACTGTTAAGTCCATCCTTCTTGACTTCATGATAGTGAAGTCAAGAAGGATGGACTTTGTAACCTATACTGACAGCAAAATCAACGGATCATCTTGTAAAGATTTTAAATACATTTTGCTTGCGTTGCTTTTGTAAGTGAGTATAGTCACTGAGACAGAATGTCGGAACATAACGGAGCTTAACGGATTCTTGTCTAATGATGACCTGTAAGAAATAAAGAATGAAGAAGAAACCGCTACCAATACACGAGAAAACCTCTTAGAAGAAATCTTTGACTACTCGACAATGTCACACCGCAGTCAAATAAAAAATATGTTTGTACTCGATTGTCTTGTTTTTGTTTGTTATTTTCTTTTTTTTTCAGCGGCTACGATTGATTATCTCATAATTGTGTCGACCACCTCTAAAAACACACATATATATAAAAATGCGTTAAATAATATCAGAGCGGAGATATTAAAGATTTAGGTATAATTAAGTTTTTGGTACTAAAAGGATGCCCAGGTATATTTAAATATCTCAGGTCCGATGCACTTAAGAGTATTACATTACATAACATAATAAGTTTATTTTTAAAATATGTATCATAATTTACCACTTCACGACTGGCAGCTCACCAAAAATGTATTCAACTTTTACAAATGACAACACCTTTACCCCAACCCTTTTGCACTCTATCCATAACCACCTTATGTTCAGATTTAGTTGACAAAGCAATGTTGTATTGTGATATAAATATATTATAACGATCTATATCGCACTATTATGTAAATTGACATGAATTGTTCGGCGCTGAAAGCGCATCAGTACCTAACCGTTCATTTCGGCAAACACCAGCGCGCGAAACTGTGTAACAAAGCAATTACATTAGGTAACCTAATCGCGGGCGGCCTAATGAAGTTAAGCGTATCTGTCGACGGCTACAGCCTCAATTAAATTCTCATTATGGGCAATACGCTGTAGATGTTGTCGTACTCTCAGATTGGCGAGTCTTATGCTACGTTGCGTCTCGTGAAGCAATTCAAACGATTTTCTTAATAAAGACACAATATATGTTTATTAGGGAGATACGTAGGCAAGTAGGTACTTATTTGTTTGGGATGTATGCGTCAGTATCCTTTAACTTCTCCCACTCTACAGTGTGTTAAAATGCTTTGCGCTACCTTGCAAACGCTTGATAGATATATTTTAAATTTGGTGTAGATGCAATTCAATTCCAATTAAAAACAAGATGAAGACAGGAATAAAACTCATAGAACTTAAAAAAACGAATGATCGTTGATTTATCCAAAAATATTGTATTCAAACTATGATTTATGAACCCAATTTGTGATATTTCCTAATATTTTGTTTATATACTGAATTATTAATTATTTTCTTAAATCGGAAATATAATGAAAGGACGTGTGATCCATGGTGTATATTTTAGCGGTAGCAGACTGTCTCTTCATTTGTGTACATTAGCATTGGCTGCTGAGCGGCTGACTAGTCGCGCCGCGGTGTCTGAGAGGTGACACGTTATTTTCATAATCGACTCATTCGATCGGCGACGTACACACTCCGAAACAATATTACAATAGACGCGCACGGGATGTCACATCGTATAACGTTCCGTGTGCATGTTTGTTAGGTCTGAACGCGCACTCAGTTGACTGTGAGGAATAATTATGTCGTGGATGATTCTGTCAGTTTGTTTTAGTACTCAATATTAAATTAATATGAATATTCTTGTTTAAATTATTCATTAAGACAAACTCTACGTGGGTTTAAACACGATAAATAATTTAGTGAAACTGAAAGATTTATACGGGTCTCTAAGTATTTCTACAGTGCGTAATACTTTTGGCGTTCAGGCTACTAATCAGCAATTTCTTGATATAAAGAGGGTTGGTGTAAAGATGATCGGTCAAGTGGTGTTTGAGCACGCGGGCTCGGCCGGCACGCCTCTGTTTGTAGCCTCTGTTTGATCGGTTTCTTTATGGCGACGGGCCCTTGCCGATACAAGTTACTGGTACCTTCGAATTATGCGGTGGATGAGTCACTTGGAATTATTTTCGAGTATTATGTCGTATCAAGAATTGCTAAAGAATGACCAGGCAGTTGTGTGGTGATTCTTCGTCGTTTTAACCGCCGTCGTTGTCGTCTTCGCATAGGAATCAACAAAAAAAAGTTTTATAAATTCCGTTTCTTCTTCTATTTACGTAAAAAGATGCTGGTAAGTATCGTTATGACAATATATTGAACATACAATAACGGTTGTTGAAACGTACGAATATTCACTCTGTTACTGCAAAACTATCCCTGTTAATGCAGTCCGGTCTTGACTTAGCCAAACATGTTGGTAAATAATAAGATTATATAATTGTATGGGGTATTTTATAGTTAAATATATGAAAATGTTACTAAAAAAGGTATATATTTCTAAAGAAAGCATATTGCAACGCGCAGGCCGTAGACTAGTTATTTATTAAATTGTTATGTCGGCTTGAAACTTCAGTCGATGCTACTAATTAAGCCTTGCAAATGTCCGCACGAATTCCTCCGTTTATTATGATGACTGCAATTAAATAACCCTGTGCCACTATCGACGCGTGGCTCCGTAATACGTCGCGCTGTAATTACATTTTCAATAATAAGCGCGCAAACTACACAGTGCCGACATCGGACCCTTTTGAAGAACTCGAAATGCGATACTCGCAGTCAAATGGACATACAATGGTATCATCACAACAAAGGCATTGCAGTGATTCGTTATTTGATTTTCGGTCGACAAATGTATGCAGACTTGTTTTAGTACCAAAGGTATTTAATAAAAATATTCAGTGGATTTTCCACAATTCGTCGGTTGAATGCAAAAAACTTTAGTTCGAAATGAATGTTGAGTTTGTTTCACGACCACCGTATTCAATTATATATTTTTAAATGTTGGTTTACGTATGTATATGTTATCTTGTGTTTTCTGAAATGAACAAAAATGTACATTTCGGTCATACACACTCGGAAAAACAGAAGTTGTCTTTCCTGTGGTCAATAGTTAAAAGCTCGGTATGCATATAAGTTATGTTTCTATCTGACAGGACTAAAGTAGACCGACGCTGTTTATATATAAGTTCAGCCAGAAAATTAGGCCTTGAAAACGTTAACTTCCAGTATATGAACAGGAAAGACCAATTTATTATAATATACCTAACCTACACGGTTAATGATTGAGTAGAACTTTTTGGTTGAAGCAATCGGACTCCAGAAACTATACATTTTTAAACACTTACTGCCGATGAGGTGTGAGTACTGTGCAGGCTTAATTACCAGCATTTTTTTTCAAAACCTCCGTATCAGACGGGCTAAAGCTAGTCATCTTATAAGGCTTGCGACCATACTTGGAATGATACTCGTTTATTTTAAGTGTTACGCGCTTAATGTAAATTTGAAAATAAAATGAAATGGAACATGTAAAATATTAGATCATTATCACACACACCGCACCATCACCATCATAAACAGATAATTAGAGATCCTTGAAATGTAGGGTGCGGTAGTGCAACATCGATATGGGTCCTCACTGAGCATTGTGTTACTACACTTGTTAGTGTCGCAACCTTGTCGCAACGCAGGTATTCTTTAAAGTTTGCAATATCGTTTTTATCTGTTATTGTATTGCCAACTTTTTGATAGCTCTTATTTTCTTGGCAGTAATGGCGGCCGAATGAAAACCGTTTCCGTAAAGGTCAAATACGATATTGTTTTTACTGTCTAGAATAGAGGCGCAGACCGCGTGCGTACAATTTATGTTCCTGGGCCTCAATTCTAGGTGGTCAAAAGAATGACGTCCTTGACCCTTTATGGTATTGTTTTTAACTCGGCCACCATTACTGTCAAGTAAATAAGAGCTATCAAAACGATAACAAAACGGTTTCTAACGTCTAGAATCTCGGACCTGGTGTTCTTCCTCATATCTGTAGCTGTCCGAGATAATAAGTTGGAGTTCCCGTTGAAGGCGGGTCGGTGTCGGCGCGCTCGGCTGGCTCGGCCCGCGGTCACAACACATGAAGATTGCCGAACTGACACGTATTTTCCTCTGAAGATTAGCAGGCAGGGTGTGGTTCACGTAATAAGTGATATGCTGGACAGAATTAATGTTTTATAAATTTACTCCCTATCAACATCATTCTCATAATATGGTTGCTGTTATGACTAGGTTTTCTTTTTGACTACTGCGCGAAGCAAAATACTTAGGAGGGTTAGCATTTTTCCAGTCTATGTATGTTAGTTAGTTTAGTATGTTAATCTGTTCCCTAGTAGCTTCTAGAATATCTCACATAATGACAAAAAATGATTGGCTTCGTCTTAGTACTCTGCGTGTCATATGCTAGGTTACGACCTTCAAACCATCATGGCGGAATTCACCTGCGTAAACTGCTAAGCGAAATTTTTTCTTTTTTACAAATGAATCGAGTTTCGTATCAAATGAAAGATTTTAATGCATATACCATTGTACATTACATTGTAACATAAGTTTACAAATAGCATAAGGGCGACGTGATAAGAATTAGTTGTTTTCATAGTCTGGTTTACTTTTAACTTTATCTTGTTTATGGCATGGAGCGGGCAAACGAGTAGGTACACCACGTTTGGACTCATTCCCGTATACATTTGAAATCTCAAATCTGCAATGAAAAAATATAAATGAAATAAATCAGGGCATAAGAAATATTCAGACTGCAAATCCAAGGCTGTCCGTTTTTGAATAAAATAGAAGATATTTAACACACACAGAAGATAAAACAATAGAAAAATATAAAACAAAAATATAATATACGTTGAACAGGATTCAGTTCCCTTTGTGCCAACCCTGACTTTTTGGATGATTAAATATATATGCCGCAGCATATTATGTATTTTATAGCCGCTGCGTTACTTCTGATCGGCTTCACTACAGACTAGGAAACACATATTTGCGTCTTCCAGTCCTCTGAATTTTGTTAGTATTTCAGTCGTATCTTTACATTATTAATCGTACAATCTAGGTGATTGGTTTTAGTCTGTCAGTTCGCGTAATGCCATAGTAGATTCTGCAAGTAACTAGGTATTTTTATGAATACAGGAAGATACTTAATAATAATGAAAATCTGCAAACAAATATTTTTTTATTAGTAATTAGCGACCCTCCCTCGCTTCGCTTCGGTTTTTGTGAGGCCTGCAATAACCATATTAAAATTTCTAATTATATTCCATAATCACATTATAGATAAAAACCTTCCTCTCCAATCAAATCTATTGATGAAAACCGCATAGAAAGCCATTGCGTTGTTTAAAAAATCTTAGCGCACGTACAGAAAGACAGACGGCGGGAAACGAATTAGCTTTATACCATGTAAAGACTAGCTTATACCTAATACTTGTGAAATAATAATCCTTCCTAAAACTATACGCATATCGGGTCATGTGGAAATTAGAGAAACGAACATCGTTTGTATCTTGCACCGTCGTATAAGTTCTTCAGTAACAGGACTGTCAACATTTCGTTAAAGGTATTCCCAAGCGACGCGGACTCCTCGCTCTTATCTGATGTGGGTACTTACATATATTCACATATTTCTCATTTTTCATTTCATCTTCTTATTGGAATAAGTCTTACTTTTGGATTCTCTTGCCTGTAATCATTTAATTAGATGTTTCCGGGTTATGACACTGAGGCCCACTTGCACGTAAATGTTAACCCCAGGTTAACAGGTTATTTTGTTAAAATTTACCGTTTTTATATGAATTTAACCTAGGATTACATTTAGGTGTGATTGGGCCTTATAAGTAACGGTAGGCATTAAACGTTTTATTCCAATGTTATGTAATGTCACAATTCACACGTCATATTACGACTGGGGCTTTATTCTACTCGGTAAAAATGAATTGCTTTTGAAATGTTATCGTATTGTTTTTTCACTCGGCCTTCATTACAGACAAATTGATAAGAGCTGTCATAACTTTGACTATACGATAGCAATGGGAGAAAAGACAATATAGAATAAGGCTGTTGGTTTATAACGCTAATTTAAGTTTAAAACTTGCTCAGTTGTTTTTTTTAATAACTTATCGAACATGGAAGAAAATTACATAGTAGTTATAACGTATGGTTTGTATGTACAGTAGAGTTCATAAATATGTATACACTTTAGTATTTTGTCTATTTAATGTTGGGGAATAGGTGTTAGGGTCTAAACGTATATAAAGAGAAACACTGATATGGACTTGAGTGACAGTGGATGTAATCGGGCTACAACATTAGAAATATTAATTAAATCTTAGGGAAGTTTTATGACGTCCCTTTATACTTTTATATAAGAGAAAATAATCTATTGCGAAACCAAGGAATAGATAATCTAGGTCGTCAAATGGCCGACTGCCTGGATTCACACATACTGCGCAAACAAATTATTGAGTAATTGTTAAAACTGCAAATAACACGGCTGTATCGATATCCAAGATAATCACAGTGCGGAATCTAATTATCCAAATATTACAATTTCAATACTTAGCTTTCTTTCCTGACAGCCGTATATCAACTGCCGTCACATCTTTTCTCTTTCAAAACTCACAACGTTTCTCACGGTGGAGGTTTGAGTAAACGCGGGCATAGCTATATTCAATGTTTGTAACCAAATAGATATTTAAATCTCATACGAATAACCTGTTTAACAAGGTACAACATAATAATAAGTCCCTTATACATACATACACATACATACCGTCATGCCTTCATCCCAGAGTGGGGTAGGCAGAGCTACAGAATTACCAACAACTCGAACAAGTTGTTGTTAATTCTTTAACCACATTGAGCACAGACAGGCTAAGATGTTGACCAGTGTATATTAGTGACAGGTTGCAAGCCCATCGCCTAACAATACTACAAGCCTTTATTCCCTTAGTCGCCTCTTACGACTTGCACAGGAAGGCATGGAGTGGTACTATTCTAAGCCGGCAACAACACAGCACCAAGTCCCTTATTAAATTGAATAATGCAAGCACACCCTACACTAACTCTCAACACTTGTATCAACAACATATCAAAGTAATTGTAGATCAAATAGCTTCCCTAAATGGATAATGTGACAAGGTACTAAAGTGTATACATATTTATCACTTCGACGGTACAAGTGTACACTAACCATAAGAAAAAGACTAATACCGAGAGTGTGTCGAAATTATACGTAACTTAACGGTTGAATTCAGTTGAGGATGAATCGAGCGCTATTGTCGCGCTGCTGTGTCTATCTATAGCTGTCTTGTGTGCATTGATTGTTGTGGAAGCGCGAGTGCAATTTTTCACAGTATTTGCGGGCGCGGGCAGGGCTGCGTTCCCTATGATTTCATTATTTGCTTTCAATCAGCATTGTGAGCCGGCGCCCCGCCCCGCTCCCCGTGAGCTCTGCCCGGAGTGAATTTTGTTTGGTTTCGTTTTCGGTTGCTGTTTGTTGTTGAGTTACCAAGATTTTTTACCCAATTGGGTACGGTTTCTTTAATTTTGTGCAGGTTTCCTTCAACATTTTAATTATTTTATTTAGTGTTGGAAATTATTTTCTAAATATTTCGAGATTTTTTACTGTTACTATATCTGCAAGAGTTGATTAAGGTAAATAATGAGATAAGTTGAGAAAACGTTTATGTAGAGTTGTACAATTATCATGAAATAAATAAGAGCCCTAAAATATTCCTTCTCAATTATATCCTTCACCACTTTAAAACATCTTTAATCATTTGGAATGTTTGATCTTCATTTCTTAATATTTCAATGATTTTTTGCTGTTACTAAAATTGAAAGAGGTCAGGTAAATAAAGATAAAGGTAGAGAAAAGCCATTCGGAGCCATAAAGGTTTCTCATACATATCACAAAACGCTCTAACGCAGTATTCTCGATTTTAATACAGGCATTTGAAAATAGGAAATATTATCTGATATTCCGGTTATTCTGTAATATTGAAAACCGGAATCCATGCTCCAGTACTAATATATTTAATGTTGACTGTACTGCCAATATATCCTACTCAAGAATGTGAATCCGATTTCAACTAAATTGTTCGCGCTGCTCGCTGTATTAGGCCAATATGAAATTCTACTTGACATGGTGCGCAGTGAAGTGCGAAATAATTTCCACCAATATTGCCGCTCCATCCTGTCGATGCACCTTGAGAAATATTGACGAAACAAAATTTTTACTCGCGCTTTCTAGATCTGCTTTATTGGAAGAAATATAAAACGGAGAAGCAGCTATAAATTTTTATAAATTGGTTCGGCCAGCGATTTCGTAGAGCTTCGTAGCAGGTCTACGTACGTCTACGAAGCGTAGCATTATCGAATTTTTGTAGCGTTCACTCACCTGTTCGTTAATGAAGGATCATCGGCGCGTGAGTGTTGTCGCTCATTAGCCGGAGGATGTGCGCCACCCGAACGCCTTCCGTTCATTTTCAATTGTCAAGTCAGACGCGTAACGTGCGCACTTCCTTGCGACTTCGCCGAAGTCTGCAGCAATTGATTCCAATTAATAATATATAACATTATTTATCGAATTGCACGTTCTTTCCAAACTTCCAACATGTTTTATCCGGTTTCTCTTCATTTTTACTTTGATGGAACATTTTGAATATTGCCATCAAACCGCGGAGAAGCCGACTTAGGGATATTGAAAATGTATTGATGTTGTTGTCGAAGCAACGCCCGGTCCACGGTGAGAGGATACCCTATCATAGCGCGATTGGAAAGAATCCTCACAAAGTGGGCGCTTTTTGACTTTGAAGCGTCAAATGCTCGCGGTATTTGTCGCGTCCCACCTTTCAGCGGCTTTCGTGGAAATTTGCCTCGCGAATGCTTTTACGTGGCTCGAAATAATTTTAACGACCAATCTTTGGAATTATGTGGGTGTTTAGAAAAAATCAATAAAATTCTACCTTTGATAATATTTACACAACCTCACTAACTTGATTGGGTATTACAATTCTATATTCGTATCCAATCTGTATACTTATTGGGTTTCTGGAACATCGCTAAATTAATTGGTTCTCCTTTGACGATGGAAATGCAGAGGGGTTTTTTATCTCTTGCATGGAACAAAATTAATTTCCAACTATAGTAAATTTGACGCCTTTTATGTGCGCGGTTTCTTTCCTCGAATTTTACTTTAATTTATATTACTAACAGTTTCTTATCGGCTTTTTTTCGCTCGTTATTACGAAGTTGTAAAATGCACAGGCAGGTTTGAAACATTATGGAAATTTTATTAACCAAAGGCTATTTTTTACGAGTAAACCCAGCACACGCGCACATTTGGCACTTCACGCGTAGAATCTATCCCGAAACCTCGCGAAGCAAACCGGCAGGAGGTAATGCAACAGGCAACTACCAAGTGGGCTCCATTAGTGGCGATACGCGGCAATTGTTGTCGCTTATGGATCGGAAGTCAATCGCGGTATCGCCATATCGCGATTATCGTTCAGGCGACAAGGAAAAGCTCTCGGGGAGGTGCCCCCGCGGCGCCGCAAGGGCCACTTGCGAGGCTCGCCGCCGGTGCACTTCTGTGCATCGCTTTCGCTATAGTACTAATCTATTACTCCTGCGGCAATATTTTAGTCAGTTAAAGTCCTATACTACCAGTGTCGCGTTTTCCACAAAATAAGTCTTGTAAAATCTGGCACGGTCATCAGTCTTCCATCCGTCATCCTTTCCATGAAAAACTGGGACGGTGGGATGGGAATCAATAAAGGGGTGTCGTTGTTTAAACATTCCGGGGTGCAGATTCCCAGTTGTCTGAATTACGGGAACTACGAAAGCGGTATTAATGAATGACAAAAACGTTATTTTTAAATTAACGAAAGTAAAGTGCGCTCGTTTGTGAAAACATTTTTGAAAAATGTTTTCATGTTCTGAAGAAGCCGAAATTTACATAAATTTCGCTTTACCTCAAGGGTTTCTTTACAAGTTTCCGTGCTTCCTGCTTGGTTTAGTTCGGGTGCGCAAACAATAACAGTGCGGCGCCCGCGGCAATCCAGTAACCGATGTTTGTGTTTTCCATTTACCAGTCGTATCGTACCTTCATTTCTGAACTAACTAGTACCGCCGATCGAGGGTAACTTACAATGATTAGTGTCGATTTCTCTGACATACTTAAACTTAATGTTGTGTTCCAAAATCGTAGCAGCAATTAGATTAAAGTCATGACCAAATAAAATCACAAACTGACGTTGGATTATATTGTATTTACGCTTGCACACAAGATAATTATTAAGCAAATAACCGTTTTGAAGCGCAATCAATACGTGACATATAAGAAGGTCGGCATGGAGCAGACGCGGCCGCTGCTGCCGCGTGCGCCGCGGCGCCGGCCCGGCGCGCCCCCCGCCGATCATTGCTCGCCATTATCCCTCCAGCATTAAGCCACTTAGCTCAATCATGATTAATGCTTTACCGAACGTCCCGACCCGACGCAAATAGAAAACTTATTTACTCAACGCTCGTAATTAGGCATTCACGACGAGTCGTAGACGCTGCGGGCTGTCGCCGCTCGGAGCCGACTAGACTGCGCCGCGCCTCCGATGCGTGACATTTATTTACTTAGCGCAACGTGTTTTTTTCTATTGCTTTGCGCGCTGTGCTGTCTATTTTAAATATTGGCTGTAGAGTTTTTAGCCAATAAAGAGAACGCAAGAAGGCGTTACTTTCAAAATCATTACTGTTATGAGAAAAAAAGGGTTCAGTTATAAGGCAAATCAAATAGCCTAACCAGTGTTCACCGTCACTCACCGAAAAACAATTGAAATACCCAAGATTTATATATTTATTTAGGCCAACGAAATAGGTAATATTGTCTTTACTCGTTTTGATTTGGATTTAGTTAATAATCACAACATAAAGCTTGTTATGGAAAAAAACAAACTTTGACTGCCTCAACCAAAAATGATTCCGTCCAAAAACTCTTCAACGTCCAAACATTATTTTTATCACGTTCTTATAATCCTATATTGTTAATTGAATGCAGGTAGATATAGTATAATCATAAAGTCACACAACTAAATCTAATTAAATCTGAATCTACATGCAGGACGCAATAAACATGTAGCAAAAGGCTGCGTCGTATATATTTACCAATAAATGAGCTCTAATGTACCCGTGGAGCGAGTCGCTGCCGGCTCGGTGTCGTTTTGTCTTTCCGCTAATTAAAGGGATCATGCGACTCGGCTTTACGTAACAACGCGATATCGAGCCGGCTGCAGCGGAACAGCCAATTGTGACTCGATTGTAAACTATGACAGTCCGCGCGATATCACAACTGCGAGATTTACTTTTAATTGCAATGGAATCCGATATTTCTTCGGAGTTACGGATAGTTGCCGTCGAAACATACTATCGTTGTCGCGACTTTCCCTTGCCAGCTTTATCTATATTTCCATATTATTGGTGACATGCCGTTTTCTCTTTAGTTGAGATACAGTTTATTTTTACCCGTCTGCATTAGAAGAAGGGTTATGTTTTTTTTAACACGTATGTATGTATGTGTCTATATTTTTGGCACGCTCTGCAGACTCAACGGCTAGATGGATTTTAACATATGTGGTGTCGTTATATTTATATTTGTCTTGGTTGTGGGAGTGACATACGCTATAAAAATTCAATTAAGGTAATGATTTTTTTTTTCTATCGTTTAGAATTTTTAATATACGTTTCTGTAAAAAAAAAAGAAGTTAAGTTATGAGAGTTGTGAAATTGTTTAATTATTCCTAGTCTCATCTTTGATCGATATGCTAAAATCGTAGTCTGAAGACCGTCAGGCACTGGTCCCACCGCCAGCGAGTACGCAATGAACTATAGACGATTTTCTCGCCCAAAAAACGAAAAAAATATAATAGCACCCGTGTAAATAAAAGAGAGAGAGAGATATATATTTATAGTTCATCGCTGAGCTGATTTTTTGTCTGTTCAGCTCAGCGATGAATTATAAATATATATCTCGCTCTTTTATTTACACGGGTGATATTATATTTTTTTCGTTTATTAGTTAGCGATAGATCATCGCTTACTCGCCGGCGGTGGGACCAGTGTCTCAGGGTATTAGACAAAATGTATCTTTGTTAACATGTTGCTGAGTTTAAATCTGATACAACAATAATATAAACTTTGGCATTTAATTTTCATTCTATTTGTAAACCCAATTCCCTGAGAACTAGATATAAAAACAAATTTAATGCTTTCAGAGTCACAGGCCTTATTCTATTTTGTCTTTACATATTGTCATTGTATTGTTTTTAACTCGGCTATACTAAACAATAATAAATAACAATAGGCATAAATACAAACTAAACTATTCAAAACGCGATCGTATTTATTTTCTTCGTCTTAAATAGAAAAATAAAAACAAGATTTAAAAAAATATATTCCTATCTTGGCTTTGATTTAAAAATATTCCGATCATTAGCCGTCTTCAACAAATCGCTCATTGGGTAAAGCTGCTAATTGGTATTAAAAAACATTAGGAGCACTTATTGATTTCATCTGATCCCTTTTTTCACTCAATTTTAAAGCATAAATAACTTTTTTATTTTACGGGTAGGCCTTTGAAACATGTTTTAAATGTGTATCCAAAATGATTTTAAATTGAAGTTGACGTGTTTGAAACCGTAGCACTCGGCGTGCCCGCTGCGCTCGATTCACGTCACGAGCACTGTCGTTTTGTTTGTGCCTCCGCTCGCTTTAATACGTAATTTGTTGCGAATGACGCGAAATTTTCACTGGCCAGGGCCTCTATTCCCGTCAGTAAAATACATAATATATCGTCTTTGGCCTGTTATGGTAAAGTAAATAAGAGCTATCCAAACGGCGACAGTACGATAACAGCTCAAACACGATATGGCTTTTACCGTGTCGGTTAGACTTCGGGAGAGCCCGGACCTTTGGAACGTTCGCGAGACAATCTGTCTAAACACGTTAATTTATTGGACTTAGGGAAAGTTAGCTCACGGGTGAAGCAATCGGTTATGTTATGAAACATAATTGACAACAGAACCTTATATTCAAGGTGTCCTGAAAAAAAAAACTACCTTAGTGGTCTCAATAGTGTACTTTTTTTTTTCTTTTTTACGAAAATAAGTAAACCAATTACTGCTAACTGCTAAACGCCGCATAGTTTTTTCTGCGTCACAGCTAGTGCTGAAACAAAACGCGGTGACAAACGGAATGACGATATTCCGACTACTAGTCCAAAGCGGGCGTAGCAAACACGGATGTTTTTTTAAATATCTTGTAAGGACCTGTCTAAGGCTACCTCGTAGTGCTTCGTAGTGATGGATCGTAGCGTTCGTAGCGTGTAGCATTTTCTGCCGGCGCACCCAAAAGCCAGTCTGTTGGATTTTTTCTAATTTAACGTCTTGATTCCATACCAGCCTAACCAAACACCAACTTGTAAAACATGCTGTTGCTACCTTAGGCTGGCTTTGCTTGATGTATCTTTATGGGAGCTATTTCATTAAATTTTAATTTTTGTCAACTAAATAAACTCTCCAGGCAAAATCATAGTAATGAACATAATTATGTAGTTATAGGCGCTTTTTAAAATGGTTATCATATCATACTAATCATCATCAATAAAATATAAATAATGTTATAACGTAATATGTACGTAGTAAAACTTTTTTTTTAAATCATTTACCTCAATATTAAGTAGATATACTTATGTACATACATACTTACACTCACGCCTTAATTCCCAGAGTGGGGTCGGCAGAGCTACAGAACTACCAACAACTTTAAAAACTTGTTTATTCTGTAACCACATTTTGCACAATCGGGCTAAGATGTTTACCAGTGTATATTAGTGACAGGTTGCAAGCCCATTGCCTAACAATACTACAAGCCTTTTATTCCCTTAGTCGCCTCTTATAACTTCCACGGGAAGACATGCAGTGGCACTCTTAATGGCGTACGGGGTACTTATGTTTTTACTAGAAAATATTTTTATGCTTCAGTTTTTTTTTTATAATGTGTTCTAAAATCTAACAATTTAGATGAAATAACTGCTCATGTAATGTTTTATTTATAACATACTTAAAACGCCCACTAACGTGATTGTTCATTCAATAACTACATCCTAAACGTAATTCTATATATTTGACGAAGTCTAAATTGTCTAAATTGGACCGTTGTATTTACATGATGCCTACGACCCGCGCCAGGCGTAGTTTTGATAGAGCGCTCGTAATACAGGCTGTAGAGGTCACTACACTTCATAATAATATCGCAGACGGGCCCTTTTGTGCCCCGGCCCGGAAGTAGCAATTTTTCCATGACATCCGGAGCGCGCCCCCGCGGCGCTGTCCCTGCCACTCGTCTTTGTTGCCGGAGCGTCGACGCTGCATGACCAAAATATGGGACTAATTCATTTGTCAGACCTATATCTCACGCTTTAGATGTTTTATTACGTATACTTACAATTACGTGTATATGTACATATTGTGGTAGTTTTAAAACTAACAAAGGAAAAGATGATTGCCGCAACTGACTTGGCAACAGGCCGTAAGGAGCGCTCTTTTGGTTTTAACTACACACCAAGCTTTGCCTTTGTTTAAGTAGTTGAAAGCCACAACTAGCATAAATAATCAATATCATTTTAAAACTCAAATAGTCCGATTTGGTTGTAACATTGGAGCGTGTAGCGGGTTAACGAGGCGCTTTATTACCGTAACCCAATAATTGGTTAATTTACTAAGTGTCGATGCGTCTCCGCCCCGGCCCCGTCGAGTGCCGGCCGTTGCCGGTAAACTACGAGAGCCTCTCTCCGTTTCAAATTCTAAGAGAATACTTTCGATTAATTTCGGTTGGTCGACAGCTCGTTTTAATAATTTACCCTAAATTGTATTCATTTCCCGGTTGTAACCACCACTCACTTCCTCCCGGAACGTCGGCTCTCCTTCTCCTGTTTTAAAGTCTACTTTCATGTGTATTATGGTGTCATTGTGTAACCAATCGGACCTATTCAAGTAGTTTATGCGAAGGGAGGACTCGGCGGTGTAAATAAATAAATGTACTGTTAACTGTTAAATAACTCTCAATGGACAAATTATTTTCTATTCTCGGTAACATTTGTAAAGGTTGTTGTTCGATGCGGCTTTCCCATTAAGCAATAAGAACCATCTGTCCATTAAGTTTAAGCTTTTTGTGTTTCAGGACATGAATCCCAAAATATAGTGTGTAGGTACTTAATGTTGAAGAGTCGCAATTGGTTTCATTATGCTTGTGAAAGCTATCATACTCGTAAAAGGACTCACGCTCTCGCGTGTAGGCGTTTGTTAGTGGAAACTCTTGGGCCGAGCGAGGGGCGCGGTACCTCGGATCAAGGGTAGTCATGACGATGCCCCGCGTCCTCTCGCCTCTGTTATTAACCTCCTCTCAAACAATATGCCGCAAATTGAGTTAACTCACTAATAATGGTATCGCGACCGCGTAGGGCTCGACTTGCCCATTGAGAATGAAGGCAATCTTTCCTCCCCTCCCTCGGCGAGGCTCTATTACCTTTTATTCGATTTGCCGAGATTAATAGCTACGACGTGTGTTACCAACCTCAATTGGCGGTTTCGTGAACTGATTGGCCTGTGATGTGAGTGAAGTCATTCGTAACATCGTATCGTGTTAAAGATAGCGTAGACTACAATTACTTCGGCAATAACAGGCGTCTGCTCCGTGTGAGCTGTAGAGCGCCTGTGCCGCAGCGCGCGCTCGCGGAGCGCATTAGACCCCCGCCGCCAAGCGAGCTATGATTCCAATTATGGTTTGATATCGTTATTTCTCTTGTGTTTATTCGGGGCGCATTTCACCATTTTTTACTTCACCCTTCTCCCTCATATTTGCTCGCACAAACACCGCTACGGAGGTGCGCCGTAAAGCCTCGGAAACTGATATGTTTGGCGCGACGGCTGAGATGTTTGAACAAGACGCGGCTTGTAGCCGAATCGAATTGAGTGCAGTTACTTTGAGGACCTGCCTGCCTCATCCTAATCTTGTTTATTTTGTTAAAAGTGTGTATTTGGTTTAAATGGTAAATAATATAAAAGCATCGGTCATATCACGCGTCGAAACCCACCCATTTAACCCTCGGCTTGACCAAGCGTAAATTTATCAAACTGGAACGTCGGTTTGACCAACAATCCGCCCCTCCTAGGGAGAATGCACCCCGACTTTTGGAATACGTGTCCCAGCGGAGTGTTCATCATTGCTGAGGTTATTTTCTTGTTTTTAAATTTTCTTTCTCATTCTTTATTGTGGCATTGATCAACAATAAGTATAGATAACCTATTGTTCTTTTGGAACCTGATCCCTGATATGACATTGTATACCCTACACATAACGCGTAAGCTAGTTTATTAGCGACGCATTAGTTGTAGGTAAAACGTCAAGCTGTCCGTCGCGCCCATTGTGCGCTATTGTATGTGACACTGAGAACTTAATGGACGGCGCTCCGGCCTCGGCCTCGCAAATAATACCTAGATAAGGATATCATGTGTACACCTTATAATCCAATTAGCTTCTGTAGCTTCTCTACGTGAGAGGTGTGATGATGATGACGCATACCCGAGCGAATATAAATGTGAAGTGAATTTAAGGAGCAGAAATATTAGACAAATTTATAGCAGGTGTATCTCGTGTTAATCATAGAAGTGTATGACGTCGGGAGTAAATTTGTAAAGTGCAACTTGGTGTGACACTGAGTGAGCCAAGATGTATGCGGCGCGCTGCACGCCCGTGATTCACGCCGCGACGGCTGCGGGAGCCGGCACCTGCGTCCTCGCCAGCACCTCCTGCTGGCGAGGCCTGCTGGCCTGCACCAACTGCAACCCTACCTCCTTATACCGACGACTCTATTCACAACAACTCTAAGCACAACAACTGAAAAACTTAATCCGAAATGAACAATTCCCAGACTTCTTTATAACTCCAGCAGTAAAGATGATTTTCGTACACTCCGCTTTAAAAACACTCCGCCACAATATTTCAACACTTCCGCGCGAAATAACAATGGCTCGCTGGAGAGAAAAGCACTATACCATAAACAAGCGCAGGCAATACTTCATCATCATAACTGCATGAAATCCGAGTGCGATCCCCAAGTTGCTACAAGGCTCTCGCATCCTGCAAAACGAAGTTTCACAATCGTGAAACCTTTCGACGTCTTATATTATATGTATGTGTGCACGTATGTGATATATCCATCCTACTAATTTTATAAAAGCTTTATCAAATTCGTTACGTCATAGTCATATCCGGCTGACGAGCTGTATCCCGTTAAGCTAACGGACACCTTTCCCCAAAGTAACGTGTGCCAAAAACATTTCTGTTCTCCTGTCACAGCACTCGAGCTCAATATCTTCAACACGTTTTAATACTTAAAAATTTAAAAATGAAAGAAATACGAGTTCGCACAATAAGTGATGGCACAAGTTGTAGGGTGGAGTTGCGGAACAATGGCTTCGGACAGACGTCCTCATAAGCTCTCGCAGGTGGCGGGCTCAACTTTCCATACAATGCGGCCGACGCGACAAATATCGGGAACGTGAGAATGTTCAAAGTGTTCGTGAAACAACTTCACAATACCTCCGTTTTAAGAAGCTGTTTGCGGCTCTTTGAAATCCTATAACATTTGTTTTGTGTACACGCGACCCAAATTGTCATTTGTTTTCTTTTGTAAAGTAGCAAACAACCGCGTTTTCAAACTTGTGTTTTTTTAAATACCTGTATTAATGAACGTCGCTCTTACTTCAAGGGTATAATAATATATTCCAATTGTTGTTGTTTCTCGTGAGTTGTTGCCGTAATCATTTCAGATTTACCTTTGATTTGTTTATAAATTCTAGGGTAATATCGAATGTTCCGATAGCCGGAATACCTGCGGCGAGAGGAAATATTGTGCTAATCGTTAGGTAACGCAGTATCAACCATTCTACGAACACATGCCTGGTTGAATGGCGAAAGTAAACAAGGATTGTGTTTCATTTCGTTAGCGGCTGACTTATGTCGGTTCACTTCATTAGCGCTGCCTTTAAGCAGATTAAATTATTTGCACGTTACCACGGGGCTTATTTTAAGTGGTTTTATTTTGCGAATCATTTAATGAGCTAGTGTGTGAATTTACCTGGGAACAACCCTATTTAGGTAATCTCTAAGAGCCCTGTTTTAAACACTTTTGATATTCGTCGTCGTTTTGTTTAAAAAAGGGAAATAAGTCCGACGCTGAAGTTATTATGATTACAACTCAATTACAACTTTATTTACAAAGGTTAATATTGAATGAAAGTATCAGCATATTACGTTTTATAACGTTGTGACACGCTTTGTCCTGATTATATTATGATTTGGCTGCCATCTTACTCCCATTATCCTTCTAGCAGAGATGAACCAGATCAATTAAGTCATTGTGACACGTCTAGATAGGTACATGCGATTTCTTACTATTCGATGCGTTTCTGCAATACAAATGTAAGTTATAGTACTTATAATTAAGAATGCAGTCGCCATTAATAATTAACCGGTACACAGCCGGTTTGACTGACTAACTTCGTTTTTTAAACGTCAGTCGGTGTATCTGACTCGGGAGCTATCGCATCAGTCAAACAAATCCGATCGACTAACCTCGTGTATGGTCAAGTCCGTATGCCTGATACGGCAGCAGTCGCACCAGACAATCGAGTCCGACTGACCCTCCCCGAGTTAGGTACAGTTGTTTTATCTCACGAAATCGGTTTGCCATACTTATGTGTGTAGATGCACGTGCATGTTGTTTTAAGTGCGTTACTGTCGTCACTAAGCGACGCCGTAGTGTATTAAATACTTTAAACAAATCGAAAATTCAGAAAATATTCTATGTAAAGCCCAATATGCATAATGAAAAGAATAATAACTGGTATTATAATAACTGAGTAAAAAGTTATAGTGTTTCATTTTCAACGACAACATGATATTGCATTATTGTAAATGTCAATCATGTTAAATACACCTCGACAACCCTAGTGACGTCACTGCACCGGTTTTGCAGAAAAATCTACGATCACTGGGCTTCCATTAAACACGGTAAAAACAATATCGTGTTTGAGCTCTTATCGTATAGTCCCCGTTTTGATAGCTCTTATTTACTTGACAGTAATGGCGGCTGACGCCAAAACAATACCATAACAGGTCAAAGACGATTATATACTTTTATCGTCGGGAATAGAGGCCATACTTATCAGTCTGCCTGATACGGCGGTCGCATTATTCGCGCACGAATGCGCCGGACTTACCTCGTGTTAACTCTAGTACGGTCGCTAATGGGTGTACGGATCGCGTTTACAGTACTTCGTTCACCCCATAGACCGTGTCTATCATTAGCAAAACTCCTGAACTCTTATCCGGTGAAACGAATTAGGTAATTGTACCTTATCACACACGACGACCAGAAAAATTGTGAGCGACAAGACGCGGAAATATAAATGAGGATGTAAAGGAAAGAAGTGAAAGTTTCAAACATGAGTTTCGGGATGGCCGGATGATTGGTAGCGGGGAGTATCCGGTGTCCGCGGCGGGCTTCGGGCGGGGAATAATGCCATTTCCGATGAGGGCCCGCCGGGCGTGTCGACAACGAGATTAAGGCAACGAGACGGTATTTAATAACATCGACATACATTCACTGCAAATAAACATCTCCGGTGCCCACGGGCCGCCGCTCGGTGCTTCGACTAATGAATATTAACTCCGTGCTTAGCCGTAAAAAAATCTTACTTTAAGATAATATTACTGTTTTAATGGAGGCTTCATAGAACTATATTATATTATAGCGATATAAGTGACCCCAACAGTGTCAATAATGTATGCGTAAATCAAATCACTTACGTCTAGCGCCACAACACACATATTCTTATTTAAAATACAATGATAGGTAGGCATTTATTTCATATTGATAATTACATTATTCTATGTAACATAATCATAATGGATTCACAATACGATCGTCAAAATGTAAAAATAATAATGAAATAAATAAAAAAAACCAAGTTAAAAATGCAAAATTTAAAAATAAGAATTAAATTAAACAACATAATAATATAGCCAATTAGCTACAGTCACAAATGTAAAAAATATATTGATTAAAAAGAACAAATCAAATTAAAACGATCATGTCAAGAGGTAATAATAATAATAAAAACAAAAACAACAAATCAATTAAACCTAGTTATCACTATACTCTTTTACGGAATATAGTAATTGCGTCAATAAAAGATCTTTAAGTCGGCGACCAAATACTCCATCCGAAGATTCGTTTTTTAAGTCTGCGGGTAGAAAGTCAAGTCATAGAAAGCGGGCCCTATTATGCGCGGGTTTATGTTGAGCGATAAACAATGTATAATAATTTCTAGACTTATGTACGTATGTAGGTTTGTAACATACCGTAGTGCGCCCGATCCATCACTAGCGTATGCATTTCCATTCGAATGTAATTTGATATTCGCTGAAACAGTATTTCTGACTTAACCAGTCGCCGCTGAACTAAATCGAGTAGGGGCTCTGAATAGTAAATCTGCCACAAGGTGCTATAAGAATTTTCATCGTGGCGTGAGCGACTCAAAAAGCGGAAGTGCGCTTAAAATGTTTCGTAGTACGTGACTTAGCCTGTAGCGCTTTAGATCGTTTACTGCCCACGACGCACACTGAGAGTCCAAAATACATACAAATGAGGATCGTGGGCTTAGAATGTGAAGGGTCGCCGACTACGAAGTGCCGACAATAAGTTAATTTAATAGGCCGGTTGCAGACAGCGACAAATCGCTGCCGGCTCGCGCCCGTCGTCTCTAATGATATCCAAAAGCCGTAACATTAATTTCAATAATTAATAATGATTTCGCATTCAATTATGAATAGAAAACTTGAGTTCTGATTAGACCCTTGGGTTTCTTGCAGGGGATCGCTAACTAATTAATTGACGCGTGTTAAATTATTGTGGTTTGTTATAGAGAAGGCGTTTTTTATAAGAATTGCTGGTAAAGTCGCATATTTTCGGTTTTTCTGTTTAACGCCCGCGACACAAAGGGGGGTGTTATAAGCTCAGCGCGAGTATCAGACGTTTGTTAGTCGTGTACCTCAAAATAGTTAATTTCTTGTAGCTATTCAACTATACGTGCTTTTCCGCGATCTCAAAATTTCTGAATAGGTTTTTTGTTATTATTTCTCGTCGCCCAAAGTCGCGTCGCTCGTCGGTGCTTAAAATTCATAGTTTATTACTTTTTTGTGGTCGTTTTTCACGGCCATATACAATAAAATACACATATACATATACATATTTAAATCGGTCAGTATGGGAAAGTCTGAAACTATAAGACATTCGAAGATCTGTTCTTAGGAACCATGTAATAAAAAAAACTGCATTCATACATTAAAATAAAAGTTATACTAAGCTCGGGAATCGAACCCGGACATTTATAAAATATAACTATTTCTATTTAGATATCGATTCTGTAGGTCTAAGGCAGTAGGTAAATAGGTAAATAGGCAGTAGGTGAACCTAAATATAATAAATACGCCGAGTTAATAGATAACTTTTAGCTAATTAAGGCAAACTAAAAAGTGCGACGTTGTCAACTCTCTTTTTAAAGACTCATTTTAAATCGAATAATAGATCAAACTATGTTTGTATTGTATCACTAATGAATAAAATAATCGTACTGAAAAGGTAAATCAAATACTGAACATCAGTGGTGAACGTTCCAGTCAAAGTCAAAAAGTTGTGAACTTCGCAGGTTCAGTTCGATTGACTTAAAACCTTAAACAGGGGTGGCCTGATCCGGCAATTCGCAGCCTCCCAACTGTCGGCAGTCGTAACTTCGTCCTTCCGAACTCACTAAAATAGAACGTGTACAACCGGGAACTTCTAAGTTGGGTAGGTATTATATCTTTGTAGTAGATCAAGAAGCCTTTGACAAGCCGACCGGAAGGCCACGAAACGACTTGTCGTGTTGCCTTCTTGATTTGTTGCCGGCTTGTCATCATGATGACGGTTTATGGGTAATTAGAACTGTTTCTCTGATTCATTTGATCGTAACGAAAATACTGTCACTGTTTACCGAGCACAGACAATTTCACTGCACGTGTGGGTGACACACAGAAGGGGCTTTTGAATTTACAAATGAACGTAGTTACATAAACAGTTTTTGAAATTTATATAAAATACGTTAATTTAATTATTATATTAGTAAATGTGCGAATCCGGTGAAACTTACTTTATAAAATACCGTTTGTCATTTTTGCCTGTTTATATTTTCGAGGCTATACAACTGGTCAATATTTTATGAAGATGCCATTTGTTGACTTGAGGGTTAGTAACATGGGGCTAATTTCGATCAGTGTTCTCTAATTTTAAATACCTGTAAACCTTAAACCACAAGGTTTGGATACAAGTGTTGTCATTTGTAAAATTCTTACATCTTTTAGGTGAGACAGGTCATTATTAAAAGTGGTATATTGTGTGTGATAGATTAATGCAAAACAAACGTTAAGTGCCTCGGAGCAGAGATATTTAAATAAGTATTGATATATGGCCGTACTTTTAGTTATAAAAACCTAAGCTGTATATCTCGCTCCCATATAATTTAACTCATAAAATTTTACATATTTTATAAAAAATGTACAATAATCTTCATATAATCTTACACAGGTGCAAAAAAACAAACGCCACATGGACGGCAAAAATCCAAAAAGGCAGTATATTTTTGCTTTTAAAAACAAGAGTAGTCGCCGTCCATGTGGCGTTCGTTTTTTCCACCCTATATACCCAATGCCCAGAATGTCAAACCCAATTCTTGATAGAATATAATAGTCATAATACGAGTCAGATGTTGATAGATTTAGAATTACAGTTTAAAGAAATAGGGAATAGTGAGCCGCCTTGGCCCCACTATCATTTGAAACACTCTTAGGTTCCATTCTCGTTACACGTAACTCATTTCAAATTAGTGTGCATCCTTAGATTTATTTATATCTGATAATCAACTCGCTCAGTATCGGCGCACGGGTGGACGGTCGAGAGTGAACTTGGCAGAGCAAGTTTGTGTGTTGAACCGCATTTGTCGGAGTCGATGGAAACTTCTCCTCTCGATTAGCATCGACACCAACTCTCGCTTGATACTGTCTGACTCGCAATATTGCTCTCAAATGGCCTACCTCCAGGAATTTAAAATAAATAGGTACACCATTCCATATAAAAGCGCTCATTCTGTAAAACTGGCGATGATTGACATACCTAACTGTAATATATAATTGGATACAAAAGGTAATTTGTATTTGAATAAACTATTGAGTCAAGTTACACTAAATTGAAATTAACCATACATTTTCAAAATTAACTTTTTTGATAAATTATTGCAAAAGTTGGTAATCGAAATACAAACATGATCTAACCCGATATAAATGATGATAATGTGATCTACAGGCAGTGCCTTGGCCCGTGCGCCTACAATGTATATATCCATAACTATCCCCTAATAGTTATTGGGTAGTCGGCATTGTGTCAAGTCGCGGTGGCCGCGCCCGCGCCTCGTCCGCGCGGAATGCTCTGCGGAATTTCATTTCGTTACAGTCGGGGTTGTGAATATTTTGCCAGTATCATATCTGTATGTAGATATTTACTGAGTTTGTGTCGCATGAGTTCTAGTGATTAGTTTGGAATAGCTCATTAATTATCCAGATGTCAATAAGTTACCGACTATAATGAAATTAATGACTTATGCTGCGATTTTTATAATATAATAACTTATCTTCTCAGAGCATAGTTTTAGGCGTGCTCGACGGTTGCCTAGGAGCATTCGAAATTACCTTTAGTGCCCAACATAACTCGTCTCTTTCATGCTTAGTCTGAAGATGATGTCCTATTCACACGAAATCCCATAATAGATATTTGGTAAGTTATATTAATTTTAACGTTCTTAAAGTTTCAGCAATCTCTGAGTTAATAATCGTTAGCAAAATAGGACGGTAGTGATCTGACCGAGGCGAGCCGGAGTCTGGAGGGTTCGGAAGCAGATAAATAATATTCAAAGCATTTTCCGACGCGCGGTATTGTACCGGGGACGCGCCGCGCCGGGCACGGCAGCTGCTCTCCGTAATATTGTGTTATACTTTATCGAATTTGCATGTTTTTACTGAATAACATTCCTTTGGCGCACTCGACATCAAAGGCTAAGGCAAAAGTGATTTCGCACTGAGTTAGTTCACAAGATTCAGTTTCACCCCTCCCCATACTCGGCTTCTGAATAATTTTGTTTTACCTAATAAGCGAAGCTGTAAATCGGCATTCTAGTTTTCATATTTTAAAGCTTAGCTCGGCGCGCTGTTTGCAAGTTGTTATAATGATGTGAATCCGGGCACGTGGCTTACCCCACCTTGTGGTTGTCAGTTTGAAGTGTTCCTGCTCGTAATATTGCTGTTTGCTTGTTGGTCGTTTTGTTTCCGGCGGCAGGGCGCAAACACAAACATGTCAATTTAGAACGTGACTTATGAAGGCTCAATAAATTAATGAATTACGATTACCCTATCTGAATGCGCACTAGATTGAGTTAGTTACAAAGTGTTGTGAACTATGGGTGTTTTTGACTAAGATTAACATTCCATTAATGCCTTTCTTGAGGAAATTTTTGTTTAAGATCTAAAGAACCTATTTGCAGCTCATATCGGCACATTTTATTAAAAGAATATGAATTAAATAATAAATTTTTAACTGAAAAGTTTTGTATGATAAACACGTGAGTCCCAAAAGTAAGTGTACGCCGATAAAATCCATTTCCCTTGGTCACTTGCGACGTCATTTACATCTTTCCATTACCGCCAGCGGCCCGGGCGGTCCATAAAATATTTATGTCCGAAGAAACATTAAGAAAACGCCGCTTATTTCCTGTAAATCCACTACCATGTATGTTTAATGCTTAATCTTAGTCGTTTGATGTCGCTCAAAGACGGCGCCTGCGAAGCCGCTTAGCAGTGGACACGAGAATTGCCTCTTTGCTCTGCTCTGCCCCTCTTTAATTCATCCCCGGAACGATCTACCCGTGAAATTGTTACTTAAGAACTTAATCGACGCATCGCTCTTTGTCTTTGTACCAGGCGCTTTGCAAACAACATTTTATTGAATTCGATGTTTACTGCCCTTTCTTGTAAATATAATTTGTTTTTTAATTGCTTTCTGGTTGAAGGCGTTGTGTTTCTCTTATTACATGACGTACTGACACTGACACATGGTAAATTAAAAAAGTATTTAAAAGGCAGATGCTTACCTTTTGTCTGTTACTTTAAAAATTGTCAAGGAAGAAAGTGACAATACAAAAAAAAAACTGTCACTTCGACTCTGACAAAAATGAGCAATTTAAATCTTAATATTTGACAAACGGATCCCTTAATCATAAATTGTTTTCACAAACCCTCAATATTTTTGTAATACCTATCCAACTCACACGGATGGAGGGACTAAGACTAAGAAACCCTAAAACGTTAATTTAAGATGAATGCCGTCACTGCTCTTTACACAATCTGTATAAGATATTTCTGTCACTCGTCAGCCACCTTTGAACCGAATTATCTAACCACAGCCGCCACATCCGGAGCTAGTCGGATTAATCTCGGGCTAATTAGACGGCGTTGTGCTCGTAATGACCTGATAATGGCAATCCACTTTACGCGAGTGTTCACTGTTTCAATGGCGAATTACATGAGCATTCACACTCGCATATATATATATATATATATATATATATATATATATATATATATATATATATATATATATATATATATATATATATATATATATATATATATATATTATATATTCACAGGATGATTGATTCTTCGATTTATCCCTTAATCCGTTAGTAGAGCTTATTTGCAAAAAGCAAAAATGATCCAGTTTCTCAGATATTGAATAGAAATAATATACTTATAAAATAGAAAGTCAACAATATTGCAAGTAATGGCATGGCGCAGAAATTGAAACTGAACTGTAAATTTTTCTTCGGACTCAATTAAAATCTATATCTATAAAAATCTCTATCTATATTTATAAAAAGTCTGACATATTATATTTTAAAATAAAGTACGGAATATCTTAAGATATTATTAATACCGTCAAGATGCCTATAAGTGTCTATACATTTTAAAGGTAATTCGTTATGTATAGTCATTCTAAAAGTTACACCAAGGTTGTGACATGTCCGACCGGTCCTTGGAGGATATTTGATGCCTATATGACTAGTAGTGGACGTATTTCGATTGGCATTATGATGACGCTGGTGATTCCTCGAAAACACGATCAGAGCAAACTAGATTCAAACAGCCGTTATTTGAAATAACAACTAGAGCGTGAAGCTCTAGTTCCACGAATACGTAATTGGCTTGCCTTTTTGAATCAACAACTATTCGCTTTAAGCGCACTGATACTGCAGTTTGAACATCTCATTTACGGAAATAATACTAGGAAAATTTAATGTAGGTCGCTTTAAAAGAGCTTCTACGAATGGCTCGCTTGTGCGAATTGAAGTACATACTTACTTATACATGTGTGTCGCGTTAACACAGGTTTTCGGTTGAAAATTCCATCTACGTCTAAAAGGACGACATTTGCATAATCAAAACTTAAACAAGTTTCGTTCGTTCCATTATAACAATGAGACCTATAAATAATACCAAGATCTAACTCGACGCACAAATCCGTTTAAATTAAATGGGTTCTAAATTCTGCGTTTCTGTTAATGTAAACCAGCCAAATAATAAAGTTGTTTAAGCAATGTCGACACGTATTATAAGGAACATCGATACTGGCTCCGGCGGAATTATAAACGCCAACAAAGAGCAACATGTGGCATCGCCTTACAAAACAGCAGACCGCACTCGGAGAAAAATGTATATCAGAGTGAATATCGATTTCAAATAAAATTGCAACCTTTTCTGATAACGAGGCGACATTTTCCCCTTTTCCGGGACCCGTTTGTCGCTCGCGTCTCACATTGGGAATTTATCCACCGAAATAAGCAGATAACGAAGATAATGATAGCGCCAGCGAGTGAAATATACGACACCCAACGATTGGCTCCTTCTGAATGGACGCCTTTTGTTGGAATGCAATTCAAGTGCTGCTGCTTTTACGGTGTCAGAATAATTGACGTTCTGAAGTAGGTTTAAGTTACTTGTGCGGCGTGTTCTTGTTAGTGAAGCGTATGACACATTTTTACACAAACACATTTGTTTTATTATTGTTTCTCTAGACAGAACACGTCGTTACATGGTGGTTTACTGGCTGTTCTAGGTTTGCTAGAACCGGTGGAAGATGCTCGTAATAATAAATTGTTCTTTCTTTGTTCGCAGATTCTTCTACTTGTACCACTTCTCGTTCTATGCGTACCATTACCGATTCAACGGCCAGTATAGCAGCCTTGCGCTTGTTACATCGTGGCTTTTCATTCAGGTAATTAAAACAAATGTTTTTGGAAATGGTTTACCTATGTTAGTATGTGTTACGATTTAGTGAAACAACACGTTATGTTTTCTTTTTTTTTATAGCATAGAGAAGTCAAAGCAGCTCGGACTACTTTATGATAAGTGACCTCTGAGGCCTATATAGACACTGGCAATCTCAAAATTGTAAATGCGTTGCCGATCCTGAGTACTAGGGTCTCTTTAATACTAGTTATGTCAGCTAAATAATGACTTTAGAGTACGGCGAGGCCTGCCGCGGGTGTTGATTGAGGGAATATCATGCTCATATTACCTGCGTCCTGCGTGCGTATAACACGAGTAGGCCATCCGTCCGTCCGTTTGTTCAGCGCACTTTGATGTCGGCGGCCGCGGGCGCCGAGCGGCCGTGTGTGCCCCAGCAAAGTTAACAGATAAATTGTTTGTCTAAAGCGATATTAACATTCCGCTCCCGTAGTCCGGTTATTAAATCCCTGCCTGGACTACATTTAAATACAATTCTTGCAACGCATGGTGAAACTTTTTTTAATGTTATATATCGTTCAAGCTTTACATATTTTGTCGTATCGTGCACAGTTGAACCTTCCAGTTATTATTTTTAAGGACACCATAAGAAAGAAAAACCGACTTTGCCGGCTCTAAAAAGTTGGGGTCGTCCCGCAAGCATTTGTCAACAAATCACGTCCCCATACGTTATTGTGACCGAGTGTACACTTCACAGCCTTGTACCTTACAAAATCAAACTTTAACCTGATGAGAACAAGAGCGATTTTTTCTTGTGAAATTTCGTCTGTCTGTCTAGCTCGCGAGATGGACCTCGCCGCCGTATCCAAGTTTTGTCAAATGTTTTCCGGGGCAATTCCCAAATAACATCCGTGCGTGTAATATTTCCGCACGCCCGAGGCGGCGGGCGGCCGGCAGCGGCCGGCGGGGGACGATGACGCACTTAAACAACGCCATTTGAGGGATCACGGGAGGCGTTTCATGACCTTACAATAAGCAGCTTTTGTATGAGCAGATTATATGTTATGTTTTGAAAATCGGAGTATAGGTACTTAGATGTCAAACTGCTGCAGTTACCACGGGTTCAATCATTATTTTATTTTGACTATATATACCTATTATAAACCTTCACGTGAGGGATTAAATAGAAAACGTATTGTAGTGACGCAGTTTCGATATGCATGCGACAAACTCATTTGGAATGCAAAGTATTTATTGATTGAATCTGTTGTGATGTTTTTGAACGAGATAGAATAACACGGCAAAGGTACATGTTCCGTTATGCAAAACGAGAGTGCCTCGAGCCGGCGAGGTAGGCTCTGCTGGATTACAACACGGAAAGGGCGACGGCGAAAAACAAGGAGCCCCTTCGGAATGCAAAGTGAGGGCTTATCTTATAATCATCGAGCGTGTCAAGTTATTAAAAATCATATTTCACCAGGTCGCCTTCCCGGCCGGAACGTGGCGCGCATAACGTCGCCGTCCGCTACATTAATTTAAACAGGCTTGTTGACAACAAGCTTAAACTAAGATCCATCTTAATAATAAACAATTTTCCAAGGGCATTTTTGATTTTGCAAAAGGGGTCCATCTAAGATAATAGACGCTCTGGCCTAATTCCCGTCAAGTCCTAAATAAACAACCGACGGCTGCTATTACGGAGACGTGGTTAAGAGCGGTTATCTTGCTGATATCTTGCTAATTGTAGTTTAGCTGAAATAGAACCGGCCCGACAATTTACCCCCTTTAAGTACTTACTACCTACTTACTACTTACATTATACTTAAGTAGTACTTATAAATACTTGTAAACATCTTTACGGCAAATGATATTTTTTGCATATCCACGGTTTTCTGTATTTGACTTTAAAAAGCATCTAGATTAAGTCTTCCTGCTGTGTATTATTGTTTAATTCAATGTCTCTGCTCCTAATTCGTGATTCCTTTCCGTTAGCTGCAGGATTAGTTAAATGAAAGCGATTTTTTCTCCTCCGATGCCCCTCGCGCCACGCAGTCCGCCGGCCGCTGTTTTTTTCCTTGCATTTTAAATCAAAATAACTTATTTTCGTCAGAGTTTTCTCCCGTCTCGGCATAATCAACGAGGTAGCTGTAAAGTGTTTAAGACATTTTGCGGCAGAAAAAATATCATCACAAAGCGCTCTCGCTTTCCTTTGAAGTGTTAAGTCGGATGTCGAGTGATGTTTAGTTCCCCGCGGTTGTTCGCGACTGCAGCCCACTGCCGTAAAGTGCACGCTCTCGGCTCAAAGGTCTGAGGAGCGGTGCATCTGGCGTTAGAATTTAAACTAAATTATAAAACGTTGGTTCATACTTTTATTTTCCGTTTTAATATACACATGGGATTTTTACCATTCAAAGCGAGTGGTAATTCTCAAAACGGTCGATGCTAATGGACACATAAAAGGGCATCATCTCTGTCCATTAAATACCTTTTAAACGTTTGATCCTTTTTTAAATCCGTCGTGGCGTTTATCCGCCATGTGATTGGGCAGGTCGTGTCAATTAAGGTCCTGCATGTAGAGTATGCCAGTAGGGGACAACGTGCTATGGGTACTGTCAGTAAAATAAGGATACAATTTAAAAGGCCTTGTTGAAATTTAAAATTCAACGCAACGCGGCGCTATTAGAACGGGCGGATACGCGTGTGTTGTAACATTATTAGGACGTTATACGTCTAGTAGGGCTAGCCTAGTTGCCTTCTACTAAAGCTATTGACTAGAAAACTTTCAAAATATATGGAATGGACGAAAACGAAGTGCGACAGCATATTATCAATTTTATACGTTCTTTCTTTAGATTTCTACAGTTGTGAATATGATGCAACTAACTAATATATATTCATTTATAGAAGCAAAGTGCATGAACCATTTTTAGCAATTAAACATAGAATGTGATGCCTTACGGAGCAAACCAATTCTTAAACAATAACCTAAATAAGTCACATCCGATACTTAATGTCAAAATTCCCATCAAAGATTTCAATTATAGATGATGAGTCAAGAGTGATGAGACAAGTGACGGTGGGGTTTCATTCGCGGCAGCGTTGAGCGCTCTCCGAATAATAAATCAGAGAGGCGTTGCGACCTGTCGCCGCCGCCGGTAACCCGTTACACCCACGACTCGAAAAAATCAAAACGACGAAGATCACAAAATATAATTTCAAGTAAAAGTTCACTCCGGGGCGGTCACAAGTTTCTTAATTAAAACTTACGTCGGACGTCGTCGCGAGGGAGGGAACTTTGACCCAGAAATAAATAAATAGCAACAGAGATACTCTCGCTGTCACGAGCCGCTCATTTATTTGTCTAAAGGAGTTTTGCTCAGTTCGAACGTGTCTCATAATCTGCACCGGGAAGCTCGGGACGTCTGCGAACAAATATCGACGCCCGCCACTTAGCTGCGCCGCCGCCGCTGCCTTCCTGCAGCTTATCTCTTTACCGTTTATTTATTGTAACTCGTGTCATCCTCCCGTGGAATTCCGGCTGCGCATTTAGTGTTTCGTTGTAGGTATGTACTTAATTTATCTTTTTGTTACAGCATTCGATGTTGTACTTCTTCCATCACTACGAACTGCCTGTGATACTACAGCAGGCTCAGTTGCAGCAGTTGCTCCTTCGCACTCACCACGGCATGGGTGGCATGGTAGGGCTGGCTGGCATTGCCGCGCTCGCCAGCGGCGCGGCCTACCACGACGCGCCCGGCACTGGTACTCAGGCCACTCCTCCCACAGCACAATCCACTACGCAAACAGTGCAAAACACTGCACAATCTACCACGCAGACAACTCCCTCAGTTTCCACCGCGCAAACCAATACCAACCATACAGGCGACGTCGCCTCTAGAACGGCGTCCGCCGAAACCGCCGCCACCGGCACCAACACGCTAACTGTCAACGATGTGGAAAGGAACTTGGCGATGCCGGCCGATGATAAAAGCAGAACCCAGTCCAATATATTAGACTCTATTAGTCCCAGTGGAGAAAGTAATATCAAAATTGAAGAGATCGCGAGAAAGCGTTCTCGCGATGAAGATAAAGTAGTTAGCAGTAGTAATGTCACTGCTACCAGCCATAATAATGATTTAAATAGTGCTTCAAGTGCGGCAGCTGTGGAGGCTACGAAAAGCGGCCAAGACGAAACGTCGACTCTAGACCGTCGACGAAAGGGCAGCGGCGACATGTCCGACGCCGACCCGCCCTTGCTCACGTCGATAGCCGAAGACCACGTGGCCGGAAGAAGGGCTTTCTCTGAGGAATTAGACTAATAATAAATAATAAACTTTCTTTGTTATTCTTACAACTGTCAACTTTACATTGAATCTACTCAGTGTCCATTGATCGTCTAGCTTATGTGATGATTTTTCTGACTTAAAACTTTAATATTCACAACGTAGTAGGATGAATACTACACAAACGTGCGTAATTAAACAAAGTGTTTATCTCTTTTTTTATAATATGTCGCTATTAAAGACTGGCGAACAACTACATACAACTCGGTGATCGGAGAGAGTTGATCGGAACTTGTTAGTGATATTTTGTAGGATATCATTTGTTCTGAAAGGTGATTGTAGCTTGTAAGACGATGTATGCCATTAAGGCAAATATGTAAATAAATTGATGTCGATAAAATATTTATTAGGATCTTATTTTTGTTAACTCCGTTTGTTATTTTAATATGCTTAGTGGATGGCGCTGAAGGTTGGCATACTCTTATCAGTGATTTAGTTTATTGCAATAAAATATTTTGAGTCATAAATATGTGCGTTTCAATCAATTCGTTAAATCATATTTAGATGTTCCGGGGAACGATAAAACCAAAATGGTTCAATGGTAGGAAGCCTCTTTCATCCTGCCCTATATTTTTTTACTAGACTAAAAAAGGGTGTTATTAGTTTGAATCCCTTTCCATCTCCGTTTCTAATTTCCATCAATTTTACTTTTCAAATTCTAATGCGGCTTATTGTCATTGTTAGTGTAAAGCATAGATAAGGGCATCTAATTAACACGGTAAAAACCATATCGCGTTTGATCTGTTATCGTATTGTTAGTGTTTTGATAGCTCTTATTTACTTGACAGTAATGGCGGTCGAGTTAAAAACAGATCAAATACGACTTCCATTTTACCGCCTAGAATAGAGGCGCAGGCCACCTGGTGGTAAGTGAGATCGGAGTCCCATAGAGATTCGGTTACAGGTAATTTTGTTGAGTCTTAGCCGAGTTGGATGGATATTCTTGTTTAAGAGTTCAGCTTTCAAAGCTAGGGTCATAAATACGATGGAGGTTCTTTATACGCCACTGCGGCGAAGCCCATAGGAGAGTTACGTGTTTGACCTGTATAAATGTATGTATTTATAAAACATTGAAACAGAAACAGAAACAGAAACAATATATATAGTTTTAAATATTATAATTTAAATAATCCAATACGGAATAAAACGAACCGTCTGTTAAAAAATCTCGTAGTAGATTATGGGTAAAATTCTTAACAAAAAACAATGTCTGGAAATACCGCCGCACAAAAAGGGGTTATAGGTATATATAAGGTGCTAACAAATTAGTCACGGATATTTTTACAGCTGATAGTACTCGGTTCTCGGAGTACATTTAAGTATGAAACATCATAGGTTTTCTTATGTTTTTTTGGAGAAAACTAGGAAACAAATTTGACCCTGTTAATAAGATAATTAAATGAGACCTCTTTAGACATTCTAGAACCTCTTTAAACTATCATTCAAAAGGCCTCTTAAAAGTTGATAATTAAAATACTTGAATGTCAATGTCATGCAATTTGCTCTCTGACTTTTGACGTGACATGACAGACAGTGTTTAACATCTTGACAACTGTATAATAGGGTGATTATTTTAAAGATTAATTATAATTCTTTTTTTTGTTCGGTAAATTAAAACAATAAAATGATATACAAAGGTTCCTTAATTACCTACAGTTAAAAGTTAATTGATTTAATGTAATCTATTATCTCTTAAAATATCCGTGACTAATTTGTTAGCACCTTATATAACTCTGCCTCTATTTGCAAAGTCGATGTCCTAACATTTATTTAACAAACACACTGCAACACGACAGACATACATAATACAAAAAAAAACACAATATTAGAGCAAGTTTAGAAACGTTGCTCTGTAGTGTGAAGTCAAATAGGACTCAGCTCAGCATGTGCTTCAGCTTCAGCCGGAGCCGCATCACTGGGTTTCAGCCGGACCCTGGTGGAAATTGCAGGCACGGGCAATAATCGTGATGATAATAATAATTCAATTCAGAGGTTTTGTTACAATACGGAGAAGGCAGACGATCACACATACAGGCCACCTGATGGTAAGTGGGGTCTGTGACCCATATACATTTGCATTCTTAGGGCTACAGTCTGAAAAATGCCACCCTATGTCCGCTCCAACCCTAAGCACTAAGATGGAATGGCTCCTATGCTAGTAATTTTACCGGCTGTATTATCCCCACACTGGACCACAACAATGCGAAAACTGCTCCTTGGCGGTAAGTTAAAGTTTAAGATTGCGGTAGCGATCCGTACGGACCTCGCACAAAGTCCTATCACCACTCAAATAGTGAGTACAAAATTCGCGCAATTTTACAGCTTAACCTTCTTTAAAGGTTAATTAATTAAACCATTAAACTTCAGCATAATATCAATACATTTATTTCTATGTAATGACTAGAAAATATACAAGAAAATGTAATAAAAACAGATCTGTACGAAACCTAGGGAAGGTTCATGTGCTGATAATTTTAAATTCAAAGCATGCTGTTAAACTGAAATAAATGTCTCTGAGATACATTGGCTTCAGCGTTCGAAATTATTTGTATTACTTGATTTTAAGCGAATTACACCAAATAAATTAAAAATGTTGGATCATATCACACCTAAATAAATTAAAGCAGCTTAAACATTTACCGGACAAGAACCCACGTTTGTTCACAGGAGTAAATTTGAACGGTCATTAAAACTTAATCTCCCTATTCCTATCGATATAACTTTAAAGGTTGGTAAGACGAAGCCGTTATTCAGAATTGAATACTGTCCATTCATTTTGTTCAGTTTCCATTCAATTTTGAATGTAATATTTTATGAAATAATCCCGTTCGCAGTTGAAATGAAGAGGCGAGTGCCGGAACGAAAGGCTATTGTTCGACCCTGATATGAAATTACACTAATTTGAAACTGTTCTGAAACAGCCTTTTAACGTTATTGAATAGTTTTCATCAAGATAATTCTCGTTATACGTATTTCTGGTAATTTTTCCAGACCAAAATAATGCCAAATGTTATTTCAATTTTAACAAGAAAGCCATGAAAATGTATTGAAAGAGTTATACTTAATAGTACCAACAGTAGTGTTATTCTTATATTTTACTTTATCCTGCGATTTCGCCCGAATAGAATTCATCGACATATGTAAGTAGGTACTTACCTCTTTTGAAGATTGTAGGTGCGTAACCCGCTGGGGGCAAACTGGATTGGTTGGATTGATTGGATGGAAATTATAGAGACAATCAAGTGGTTCCATTTTAAAAAATGTATAAAAAACCGTGACTAAGGGACGATCTAATCGTCACTAAGTGACTCGACTGCGGCCATTAGTATTAATGTTCAGCGCCGGCCCGAGCCAGGATGTAGGAAGAATCGAGATTCAGCTATGCATGCTTACCCCCATATATATGTACCAGTTACTTTTCTGTACACTTTTCTCATACTGAAGCGGCCATTCCGTTCCCCCCTATGGTTACCTATGGCCGGCCCAGTCTATGTTTTATCTCTTTATCTGAGAATTTAGGTACATACATAATCTCACGCTTTAATTCCCAGAGTGGGGTAGGCGGAGCTACAGAATTACCAACAACTCTAAACTTGTTGATAATTATGTAACCATATTATGCACAATAAGGCTAAGATGTTTACCAGTGAAATGTTGCAAGCCCATCGCCTAACAGTACTACAAGCCTTTATTCCCTTAGTCGCCTCTTACGACATCCACGGGAAGACATGGAGTGGCAGTATTCTAACCCGGCAACCAAACTTAGTACTTAGCTACTAAGCATTAAGGTCTGGTACTCATACGAGTAATAGTTACCATTGGCTCAGCAAATTTTCTGTTTTTGGCTAACAATGTACCTAGCTCATGTGCTTTTTTACAAACCAAAAATATCGTCCCCTGGAGCCTTATTCGAAAATATTTCACACTTTTTTTTATTGTATTGTTTTTAGCAGGGCCGCCATCATAACTTAAGTTTTTAAGTTAGTAAGAGATATCGTAACGTTGACACTACGACGCCACGACTAGGTACATTACCCCTATTGTTAGGAATCAAGACAATGTGGAATAAGGCCCCTGGGGCCATACTTTACTCTGGCTCACCTCAATTACCTACATGTTATGGGATTGTCATGTAGAGACAAAATAGAATAAGGTCCCTGCATACGACATTTCGTCACTAAACCTTGATTTTTATTTCCGTAGAATTCTGACTGCTGTCACATTCTGGCTTTTTAGGATTTAACATGATTAAAGTACATAAAATACATAACATGGATTAGTAACAAAGAAAAATTAAAAAATAGTAGTAACAATGATCAGAATCATCAATCAATTAATCTAGACCAAGAAACGTCAGAATTCTATGGAATTAAAAATGGTTTAGGTATTGCTTTTATATTTATTTATTGATTTATATCTTTAAAAGTCTTACCATCCAATCTTGCAAACTTATGTTTCTTTTATTTACGAAATATAAAAAAAAAGTTGGCAGCATCGACTGGTCTCGGCTGGAGATCTTGAGTGGCCGCACAGGATCGTGAAAATTGGAAATCCCTTTTTTGAGCCATATGTCTCAAATAAGGAATAACAGTAACTTAAGTAACTTAAGTTTTGTTTTTATTAATCACCCTAAGTCAAACTACTTACTACACAACTAATGGTAAGTGGAATCTAGGCTTCTTAGATATTTGAATTCTTAAGAATACATTCTTAATACTAATCCTAAGACAGCAAATGCGTTGCCAACCCTGGGGATCAAGATGGAATGCCTCTTTCAATGCTACAATTTGCGGCCAGTGGCAATAGGAAATTGACTTAAGGGTGGCGGTTTCCGAGTGTAGTGGTAAAACCACCACATCAATGGTTCAGACCGAACTGACGCGCGCACATTACGTGCTTGAGCAAGATGACAACATTTGCTTTAGATTCCTCTAGCGATGATGATCAGTTTTAAAAAGTTAGGCCAAAGAGACGGGATTGTAAACTGATTAGTACTTTTGATCTCGTATACCGCAGGTTTTTTAAATTATTTATCTTAACTCGTTGGCCCCTTCTACGCCTTTGATGCAGAAGGAAATGTTAACAAAACTTGTACTTACTTACTCCCAAACTCCTAATTAGTACTTACATCGGCCGCATCTCTTATTCTTCGTCATCGAGTCCCTACTCGAGACTGAAAAGTGTAACAATAATGAAGTACCCATTTGTTTTGAGGTAAGTAGGTAGTTCTTAATTTTAGACCGGTAGTTAACTTTTGGCCGACACATTTGCATTCGTACAGGGCCTATTTTCCCGACGGTAAGAAACATATCGTGTTTGAGCTGTTATCGTATTGTGACCGTTTTGATAGCTTTTATTTACTTGTATAGTAATAGCGGTCAAGTTAAAAATTATACTATAACTTGTCAAAGGCAATATGGTTTTACCAGGCTGAATAGAGGCAGTACCTACGTTGTTCGAAGAGTAGGGGTTTTGTTTTAGAGGATTATGAAGCGCCGCGCCGCAAAAATCGCGTAGCTGTTAAAAAAGATCCATGGATACAAAGTTTGCTCTGGGCGATAACGTTTCTCACTCCCTAAATCAAGTCCCATTTCCACGATTTTTGAATATGTTGTAGTTATTATAAAGAACTAGGTCTGTACGTATCCGTTTTTTTTTAATTTTTTTTTTATTTGTTGAGTTCTAAGAAATTTTATTTTGGAAAGGAAGACGTACAAACATAGTTTTTCATGATACCTACAAAAAAAATCGTTTAACTCGGGCTAGGTTTAAGGGGAGAAAAACGTTATCGCATTTTGTATGTAAATGTTTAGCTTCACAATGCTCTTACAGTCCGTGAGCTCTCAGAAAAACGTTCGTGTTTCGGGGGAAATCGGAAGGCTTCGTGTAGTAGAAAATTACAGTGCACTTATTGTGTTTTCATTGATTTATACAGAGCAGTAACCACCACATTTTTTTTTTTCGGAAATCGATATCTGTATACGTTAGTAATCATCTTAGCCTGATTGTGCAAAATGTAGGTAGTTACCGAATTATCAAGAAGTTGTTAGAGTTGAAGGTAATTCTGTAGCTCTGCCTACCCCACTCTGGGAACGAAGGGGTGAGTTTTTGTATGTATGTAAGTTTTGTATTTCCATGGGGAGTCAACTTAAATAGTGTATTTCTGTAATAAGCCAATCACGGGAAATTGTTTATAATGTACGGTCGGCCTTATAAGAAGCTGCACACTTTAGTACTCTGTCACTTTAACGTCATGTTTGAAATGATAGACTAATCTGTCAAAGGCGTTTAAGCGACAAGGTACAAAAGTGTGCACCTACTTATAAGGTTGACTGTACCTACCTATACTTTTTTTTTAAAGTATCTGAAAGTTTTAAGGAAAGTGTTGATTGTAATTATTTTAATAAGGTAGAAGCAAAGGGGATTTCAAAAAGTGCATTAAAAATATAATATATAAATGTAGCTTCTAAGAATTCACAGGCAGGGATAACAGCTCTTTATATTTCCAAACTAAAGTAGTGTGTGAAGGCGGGGTGTTCTCTATTTAAATTAACGAAGGAAGAATTTGAAAACGATATTTTTGTTTTTTTTATCATGACTTACAAAGTCATATTGCATTAAAATTTGAAAAAGATAAATAAACGTAATATTATTAAAGTAAGGTTTATTTTGTACTGGTGATTATTCTTTACATAACTTTTTAAGGTAACTGCAAAAACACGATCGCGTGTCATCGTCAATACCCGAAGTATGCTTCTAAAATCCGAAGGTTTTTTTAGGAGCTCACGGACTGTGCAATACCTAGGTACCAGGTATTGAAAATACGAGTAAGGGCAAAGTAATACACGATACACATGTTGCAAGGTTAAATAAAAATAAAACAAATTTGCAGGTTGGTAAGAGTGTATATAATATGTAATATGAAATATGAAATATGTTTAAAAAATGACTGACTGCTGAGTTTCTTGCGGCGTTTCTTCTCAGCAGTGGTCTCCTCTTGGGAAGCGCTGGTAGTATCTTGACGTGTAAAAGTGCCCGAGCGGTCTACTTACTGAATAAATTTCTTTTATCTTTTTTTATCTTTAACTAGCCATAAACACTTTTTTTACAGTTTTATTAACGCCTGTAGACGATAAGTCTAACAATTGTCTTATATTAGTACTTAATGTAATAAACGGCCAATACAACTTTTATGTTCGCATCTCTTGATATATATAGTACAAAGTAAAAAATACAAATAAAACTAAAACTATGGCAAATTAGGTATATTCTTACTTATATTTATTTTTTAATTTGCTTTGTTTTATAATTTGTAATTTTTACTTTGGTATAAGTACCTAGTTTAAGGTATTTTTCATTGCTAATATAGTTCTGTTCACAAAGGCTGGGTATTTAGGGTCTTACACATCGAGTTAAAACAAATCATAATGACACATTGCATTTTTATCATTAACTATGTTGCGGACATATTTTGATAACCAATAAAACAAAATATGTAAACATTTAATATTTGTATTTCCAATATGATGGATAAAGTACCTACTAAGTACATCTCTGTTCTTATTAATAATAACCATTAGTGAATTATGAATTTGCGATGGGGAGGACTAATAATGCTTCAACAGGAAAGATATTCCAAGAAATTTAATGAAAGGAGTAAGTTTGTATGCATGACATTCTATGACAGCTTATATTCTAAACAACAATCTAACAACCATACAATTGAGCATAATATCTATAAACGGCAAGTTTGAGTTCGGCGAGACTACAGCTCTATTTGGTAAGTTTCACAGAGATCCTTCAAGGGGGGCGACAGGTTACTTCCACGTCCTTCAGTACGTTGCTCAGCTTCTGAAATGAAAAGGCTGTGTTAGAACGTTTCGGTTTGTCCGCATCGCTTAAACTGAAGGGGGGATCCATCGCTAGCGCTCAAGGGTCCCGAGCTGGATGGCCCCTGTGTTCCGGGCGTCTTTAGCGGATAAGGGTAAAACAAACCCTGTTGAAGACGGGCCGGTCAGAGCCAACACCGATACACGAGTTAGCCGTTGGAATATCACTGCCGTGTCCTCTTCCAAGGTGGGAGGAGGAACATCTCAGGGGTTTTAGTCGGTGGAAGTCCGTCATAACCGCTTGGCCGCTTCGTGTGCGTAATAGATACCCTGAGAAAAAAAAAGATAAATGGTAACATGTGGCCGTTTTACGAAACTACCAGTTACAAATTACAAGCGGAACTCTCTTTCTAGCCAAAAAGAGTTAGAAAGAGACTTCCGCTTGAAATTTGTAACTAGTTTTCATGAAAAGCGCCTCCGGGGCTCTATTCTACTCGGTAATGAGAGCTATCGTAACGTTGACAATACGATAACATACAATAATCAATATGGCTTTATGGCTTTAGAATAGAATCCCTGCATTTTAGATTAGGTAACACGATACAGAGTAAATATTCCTAAAGTTGACGTTGCGGAATTGATGTTTTGCGTGATGCATTATAAGTAAGTACTTACAGATTATAATCATAAAACCTGAAAAAAACTGACTATGTACATTTAAGATAAACTAGCTATACCTACAGAGAGTTTGAGCTCGATTTGAACAAGTAGTAATGAGAAAGTACATTTACAATTAAACATCTCCGTAGTCTTAAAAATGGGGATATATGTTTCAAAAATGTTATTTCGTGAAAACGTTTCCCGTAAAACCAAAAAACCATAAAATGATTTTTATTAGGATTTTAATATTACGAAGTTTAGTATTTTTATCTCCAAAAGACTAACCCTAAAACCCAACCGTCATTAACGACTGTTCGATGATGAGCTCAATTTTAAAGGGAGGGATATTGAACACGGGCAATACAAGTCAATCATCAGCGCTCCTATTCTACTGTTCGTCCACACCGGTGCTCAAAATTCGCTGACGGCCCGTAAACGCTGCGACGTGACGTCACTTAAGGCCTGGTCACATCACCATGGCACGACGTGGTTAACAATCACATATCAGTGAAAACATTATCGGTTAAAGAACGCGGAAAAGAGAGACTTTTTTTAAAGACTTAAGGTAATAAGGATGGTCGTACCTGTAGGTATATTGTATATTATTATCTAGCTGTATCTACCCAAATATACCTAAACTAAGTCATTATGTCAACAATTCTCATTAACAATCACCAAATAAACTCAAACTAAGTACAAGTACAGTCGGCCTTATAATTAGCTGTACCCTTTTGCACCTTGTCCCTTTAACGCGTTTGACAAATTAATACAGCAGTTCAAATATGACGTTATAGTGACAAAGCACTAAAGTGTGCAGCTACTAAAAAGCCCGACCGTACGCATCATTAAAACTGGCACACGAAACAGGATTTTTCCTTTATAAGGTTTGCCGATTTTAATGGGAACATTCAGATACATATTCATCACAGTTTCAAATCCAGAATGCCACTCTGTGGGATAAAAGATTGAAACTTTGATAATGAATAGGAATAAGGTCAGAAGATCATATCTTAGGATTACGTCAAAGATTCCGTCCCCCCGGAATATCGGTTCCGAATAGACGAATCATCCCTCGGACTTATCTTTGGCGCAATACTAAATAAGGCACATGTAATTTTTTTGAAGTTAATATTTTTTTCATCTTGATTGGCCGATGGGGAGTGCAGTGATCTTCATCTGATGAATGTATCGTTGTCAGCTACGTGTATTCTCAAGCAATAACATCTCACAATGTGTGTTAATTCCCCAAGGATACGCGTGACCTTCAAGATAGTTTTATTCCAGTTTTTGTCTTCCATCGCTTCCAACTGCCAAGAAGAGAATGCAGCATATCGTTGTACAATCTTCTTTGCAAGCTGGACGCGCGACCGACGCGGTCAGGACAATTCTTATACGATTATTGGGACATACAGTAAAACCAGAGAATTGAAAGTAGGTACTCGGATGTGTATCGAGTTCACACTACCTCTGGCATAATGAAATATGCTGAAAAATGCAGGAGTGTCCAGAGAATGGTAGACAGACTATTACTTTTGCTATTAATACTCTGGTTTTAGTGTAAGTACATGCATCAATAAATACAAACTAACGTTTGCCTCGAGGTTTCAAGCTTTTAATAATACTTATTTAGTTATTTTAGACCTACAAATGACACTACTGATCACATTGCCACTCTACGTTAATTCGATAATGATGTAGCGCATAGTGTGATGATAGAATACAATGTTAATCTTATAGGGAATATGCATGGATTAAATTGGAAAAAAATTGAAAATACGAAAATACCGTAAACGAGATCAACAAAAATACGGATGATGCAAGCTTTTTAAACTGCTAGACAGACCTTAGACGGAGAGATCCGATATGCACTGTGACTTCATGAAGTTTTATAATGAACACACATTACACAACACAACACAGGTCGGCCATTATAAACTCCATGTTCAAATCTATTTTGCTCGTAAGACATGGGATGAAACCTTTGTTGGCCTATATCTTGGTTTTTTTATACTTGAATAAGCTTCTAGGGAAGCTGTGAAAGTCATGGATATTCCCTATTGGTAGAGTAGAGGTCACAAACTACACAAGTCAAAAAGATCAGGGATAAAAATATCCTTACATCATTTTGATATTTTGCATTGTACTGCGATTATTTGCGATTGATTCGTAAAATATGAAAAAAAAAAAAAAAAACGAAAAATGTTTATTTAGTGCAAGCCCAAACACTTATTATAGTGTACTTAAAAAAAGCATAACAACGAACAGACCATGCAATTACTTACTCGTAAAAGGCGACCATCTCATCAAGATCTTATAGTCACAGCGCTGATTTTCAGCTGGACCAATGCGTTTACGCAGAGAGCACCTTATACATTATATACATTCTATGAAATTAAATTCGATAAAAGAATGAGAATACTTGTGTACAATTAAACGCGATATGGTTTCAAAATACAAACAAAAATAAAAGGTAATGTCGATTGATAGTGACAGATCATAATTATGTAGCAGGCGTTGGGCCTACAACTATGAATTGATATGTATACATTCACGCAAAGTGGGGGAATGTCGCTACCTATATCGAAATAATGTGAGAATATTTTTATATCTCGACATTTTTGATGTGTGTATTAACACTGAGGTCACACGTCAAGATTTCAATGCAAATTTTCAGTTTTATTTTAGGATAAGGAAGATTTTATGACATGAGTATATACATTTATAAACATAATATTTACATATCATTACATAAGTACCTACAAGTAAGTAATATGTTACATAATATGCGAACACACTTTGTCAATGAAAGTGTATTCGGACATGTACAAGTCATTCGTCCGCTTACACGTAACAGTATTAGAGAAGCAAATAGATACAAGGACAATCCAATGATATGAAGATGATAGAAAACTAAACAGTAGCTCAATATTTGTTTCTACTTATCTATTTCGGACGCAATCCGGGCATGGGCCAGGTCGGGCGACAAGGAGGGCAGCGGCCTAATCGCCGCCGCGGGTGCCCCGGCACGCGCGTGCACATCCCGCCGGTAATCCGGACAGAACACGGGATACCCGGGGATGCCGCGCCGGGTTTAACTGTAAAACGAAACAGAAGCTTGATTGTCGAGATTAAACGCTGGCCCGGTGTAGTAGAGAGATTTGCTGCTGTTTGGCGACCTGGTGCAGGTTACGTGATTCACGTTCTGCTTTATTTATACTGCTACTAATTGCAATTAGTTCAATTGTAGGTAGACAGGTCTAACTTATACTCACCTAGTATAAAATCGGGACATGAAAGTCTTTTGAACACGATTCTAGTTTCAACAATCCTTGTTTCAAAAATCTTAATTGCTAATACCAAGGTAGGTATACAGTTTTTCAAATATGTGTAATAATAAGAGCCTACATAGTAAGGTAAAACCACCTATTATGGACAACGCTCCAGGGATGAACTTTAACATTTTATTAAATGAAAACTCGTCGATACTGATTATTTTATTCTAATTGTGGTAATCCCGAATAATTCATACAAACTAATTGTAACACTAAAAGCATATCAATCTCAGAAACTTATATTTATGGGGTTGTTCATTGGGAACACTGTTCATAATAGCAGCTTTTACCTTAAGTATGTCCATAAGGTCAGTGCTTTACATGCATTGCACTGTATTTAACAATAATTTCTCGTGTATTTCGGTGTTCTCATGGAGCAAAGTGTGTATGTAGGTAAAGGGTTGTAGCGAGCGCGGAGCGTCATGAAGCCAATTAGGGCACAGGGCATGCTCCCGTATAATCGCGGATCGATACCCGGTCAAAGGTCGCCGCGTCTGAATATGGATACACATGTAGATTAATGATTCAGGGAATCATTTTCGTGTAAATGTTTGTGCAACATTTTAATGATATTTTGTATACGAAATTTGATTGATGTCAGTATGTAACTGACTTCATTCGATGGTCGCTCAAATAGGAATTTGTGAAAAAATATGTTTTAATGCTGTCCATAAGTATCCTATATATGCTCGCAAAAAAAACCACTGACTTCATTCAGTACTCGTGCAAATAGGAATTGGTATGTAACTGACTACATTCAGCGGTCGCGAAAATAGGAATTTGTGTCAGTTTTTTTTAATGTGGTTTATAAGTTTCATAACTTATGCTAGCGAAAAAATATTTTTTGTAAGCTTTTGGGAGCCCAATTAGCTCAGTTTGGGTTGAAATTGGAGTTACATTAAAATGTTTTCAATTTCATTGGTTACCGTGAAACAGAGCCGAATCTATTTCAACATCGTTTACTCGATTAATAATTGAAATAAAACTTTTTTCTAGATATATTGAACATAGAATAATGCAGAATGCATATCTACATTAAAACAGTTCAGTACACAAATTCTTATTGTTCGTATTAAAGGCAGAAATAAAAAACTTTCATGAAAGTACATTAGATATACTTAAATAGAAATCCGACTAAGATCTTAAAGATTTCTTATAGACCCAACGATCGGATAACAGCTTTATGCGCTTTCAAAATGTATCCTTTTCAGTATTTGCGAGGGCGGGATCTCTGGCCTACAATCGTATCAGGCGCTTACCTGTCAGAGGTTTTATCAGTTATCCGGCTTTGATCCCTTTGAAGCGCCGCCCTTTGTCACCGCCGCCGTGCCGCTCCACCCGACCTGTTCACACGATTAAGACATTGTATGGACATTAGGGTAAATTTCTTTCAGCAATGTTTTTTGAAAATGGCCTGTGAAACTTAGTAATATCTGGATTTCCTTATATTTAAACTATTTCATTTACTTTCTGCGAAAGATTTTAATTCCCCACGACTTGTTGCAGAGTACAGGAATGTCTGGGCCTCTATAGAACTTTATCGAGATGACGGTTGCGAAATATAATCAATAATCATGGCGGATATTAACTTTTTGACATCTTTAACTAATAGATGGTCTAGGACATAGACAATAGATAAATTATTTATCTGCATATTGAGTTGACTTGCTAACGATACATGCTTAGTCGGCCTTAACGTGTCTTCAAAAATGTATAAATATTTATTTATATACATATAGAGGTGTGTATGCATGCAATATTAACGTACGTACTTACACACATGTAAATACAAATTAATTATTAACGGAACTTGCGATGCTATGAATCCAATATTACGAACATTATTTACGGGTTTATAATCGGTTCAATTTCCGGATTCCTAAGCCTTATTCACTTGGGTGTACGTGCGTCATTTAATCGCGCAACTTGGATACACGTGAAAGCTTTGCTATAAATCGATCTCTTGGTTAACGCCATCGTAACACGATATATATAAATATCATAATACTATTTAGATTCGTGTTTTTAATTAGCCGTAGTAAACGAACGCTTGCTGGGATGTAAGTTTTTAAATAAAAGGGGGTGTGTTGTGGCAAAAGCATTTTAATTTAACACTCAATCAGTACTATAGTACTAGTTAGATATAAAGTGAATCCTGACACATTGCACAAGCATGAAGTTTCTGAATAATTAATATTGATAACGTTGACGTATGTTTTAGTCATTTAATTGATTTTTGATTGATTATTTGTTTGAGGGTAGAGGAGGCCATTAGTGCAATACGTAATTAAACAGTAAATAAATTAGTGTAGGTATAGTTTCATAACGCTACCTTTATACTCTGGTTAAGCAACGTCACTAAATTAACGATTTATGTACTTAGATTCAACATTATTCTTGTACAAATTGGCAGTGGCACTTCTCAGAGTACACAGCTTAAAACAAAATACGACTACCTTGTACTTAAGCCCAGATTTAGTAAATTTATTTGTTGTGGTTTAAAAATGATTAAGTTTCGCATTACAAGCTACAAAAATGTATTTTATTATCCTATTTTTATGGGGATTAAAGCTATGTATCAATTATCATAAAAGCTAAATTTATGGATTCTGATGTAGAAAATAACACAATTAACTGACCATTTGTGAATCTAACGCACCACTATACACTAGTAGTGAGAAAAGCGATGCTTTTTATGTCTGAATAATAAATAGCTTACTCAATTCGTTTGAAAATAATGTTACTGGCACTTTATAATATACCTAGCGAAATTACTGTCAAATGACGCGCACTGCAAAAATGAAATAGCTACCTTACTAACAAACATTTGTCCGCGCAAAAGAAACGTTCCGAATAAAACGTTGAAAAGTTAAACTCGCATTTAGTTGAGCTTGGATGTAAAACGATTTAAATCCGAGTGCAGTGGCTGCAGCAAAAAGCCTGTCTCATAAATATGAACGCCAATTAGGATCCGGGCGTCTGGCCGCCACCTGTGGAACCCGGAGGACGGGAACTGAACGCTAGTGCTTGGTCTCCGGACTGAGCTCTATTTTGAAAAGTTGGCGATTCTATTTAATTATCTACAATAAATAGGTAGTTCTTAAAAACGGTTCATTTAGTCATGTGAGTAACGTCATGGTAATTTCCACCCAAATACGAAATCTTTATTATCGCACGGAAAAGGTAAAATAAAAATTCAGGCCATCTGACGGTAATTGGACTCAGCCATAGAGTGGTGTCTACCACAGGTTTTAAAATATTATTTCGTCACGTTCAAGTCAATTTTATGTGAATCGTTGTATTGGTTACGTGTATGAGAATATTTAGGTAGGTGGTCGGATGACAATTCTTGAAATTTTGTTAGGGTAGTAGGTAGATTGTTCTACATGGTTTTGAAGCCTAAATAAAAATATTAAATTGTGTAATACCATATTGAAATGGCGCTCCGCTCTATCAGCTTTTAACCTATGCATGTTGCGGCTCTGAATGCATCGCATTGTACGCGGCGTGCGACTAACGTGCTTTATACGTTGATTTTATTGTGCTCGCAAAATATTGCACTCGGAGCGCGTTTTCAGTGGCCATAAAACTATTCGCTATCGCCATTATGAATACTTTTAACGGTTATTTTAGTAACACGCTGTTATGATTGTTATCCTAGTGTACTTTTTTTTTTATTAAAATGGCGTTTTTGGTTTAAGTTTGCTTATAAGATTATATTTTTCCCTTTGAATTAAGCCGTAGAAATAACGTTTGGATAAATGTGACCCGGAATCAAATAGCGCATTTGGGTCGTGCGTGCTCACCCATTTGTTCAAAGGCATTACTTAGTATTTTCCTGGTTGTTATGCGCCATTGTACGCAACAGAAACCTTTTAAAATCGTTCACAATGCGTCCCGAGGCGTGCGGTCTACAAAGCTAAATGAATGTTAAAATACACGAAAAGAAATTAACTTTCAACCGCAACTGGGACCGGGAAAGTTTGAAGCGCGCACTTAAAGGGACTTAAAAATAATAAAGCGGGCGTGATTGACTCGGCGTCGACACGTGCTCTATAAACTGCCTCGGTTCCAGCCACATTTCTGTTTTATTGAAAACTGCTGCTTTGTTTACAATATTTACTGACTCTAGAGGCTTAATAAAGTCTCCTAAAGACCGTTTACGGACGCTGTAAAGGCTCGGATGTGATCTAGTTACAAGTACGTTAATAAACGAGGGATATTTCTTTGAGGTGCAGTTGGTTCTCATTTCAGACGTTTTAATTTTCCGAGCGCAAGCATTCCCCGCGGTGTGCTTAAGCAGTCTGGGACATTACAGGCTAATTTTTACATGCCTTTTTGCGAGAGCGGCGGATAATCGAACTGCCAATCTCGACGGGAACAAAGAAGTCTTGAGACTCAACTATGGGCAACTTTAATAAATCAGCCCGATCAGGCTGCTTGTTACGGCTTCCCGGATACCTGTGCCAGTGTGCAGATAGATGAGTATCGATTTACTTTACAAAATGTTTTGAACAGCTATCAAACTTTGACTGTACTATGAATGAAGCTTCACCAGATATGCCTCCTATAGAAATATGGTGGACTTTTCAATTAATTTTACGAGTTGAATTATAAATAAGGTAATAAGGAGGAAACTAAAGGGCTTAACAAGAATGACACTTGATAAAATAATACCTTTGTGCGTCTAATTAACCATTATTAAAATGGATTCACTTGAATTTAAAACTCGTAGAACTTATCCTTGTGTTATTTATGTTGGGTCCGCAGAAATGCGATTTTTCCTCAAGGGCTCCATAAACTTTGTAATGAATGTTCATGGGATTCTAATTTTTGCAGCCAAATTCGCAAGTTGGTCGAGTTTAAACAGAAATATGCATAATTGTCAAACAAGCGGGTCTTAGGGCAAAGGGCCGGCGCAGGTGCCAGGGCTGCGTCTGGCGCGACAGGTAATTAATATGCTAATGAAGCGAGAGGCAGCCCTGAGCGAGGAACGACTCAAGGAAATCTCAAAAACGCATCGAGGACCACCTTTGCTTTAGTGCAGCTATGCTTGCTTTCAAACTTCTACTAGACTTCGCTTTGGATACTTAGTCTTGCTGATGTTAAGAATTTGATTAGATGCTGGACTTACAAAATGTTTAAAATTGTTGGATGCTGGCGGTTCATTTTGTCTTCAACTTTTACATTATCTTAAATATCTATTATAGGAACTATAATACGTTGTTGGTAAAAAGTCAATACGAATAACCACGATAAGAAAACAACGCGAAAAGAAAAACCCTTCATTCGAAGTGTCGCAGAAATTCATATGCGATTGCTAGTCGAGATCAAAGTGAGAGGAGCCGGGCTCACAAATAACGGCGATAACTTTAAATGAATTCCTTAATTACACTAGTGCTGAATCGCTCCGAAATACACCCGAGGGAGACACGCAAATTAGCTATCAACAAATTAAACCCATTTCTAAGGCCTCCGTCTATCGGCTTACACCTTTTAATAATATTACGTGTAAATTATATCCACATGTGTAAGTAAACTTCATAATGATCAATCCCGCGGCGTAGGCGGTCTGACTTAATTCACGTATTTTTAATTAAGGCAAATTTCTACGAAAAGTAAACCAGGTGAAGTTCTGATGTCAACAGCCATTTTATGTTTAATTATAATAACAGCTATGTGTCTTTACATGCGTAACCTGTACAGTATTATTTTTAGCCTGTATTAGTGTCAACTGCTTGGCAACCCCCTCCCCTCATTCCGCCATAAGGTAGTTCCTACCAACTTCCTATTGCTTCCGCGACTCTTCAAAACACGTCGACGTCATTTTTCAATCTCCATTGTGCATGTGTTTAAAAAAGATGATAGTATTTAAGATGTTTCAAGGATCAGAGGCTCTTTTCCAATTTTTCAAGCCGACCCTGGTCTTAAATCGTCATAATAATATCGACATTCTAGTTTACTGAAAGGCGATTAAAGTTATCAGAACGTTGCTAATATGATTACAATATAGAAGCTAGATAGTCTGAAAAAAAGTGTTTTCGTAACTAGCTTATCTTGTTTCGATTGTAAGCAATTCGGGCTTCAATTAGACTAACTGTAACTAGATCGATGACCATTATCATCAGATTTATTTGACCAATACTTAATGCAGGCAAATATTTGGCTTTTGCTTTAAAATTCTTTGCGTGTTGCTTGGTTATGTGTAATGTAGACTAGTAACACCCCGAGAAATCAACTACATCATGACTAGATGTACGATAAAGAGTTTAGTGCTATTACTAAGAAAAGGTAGTCAACACCATTCGCCCTAAGGCTACGCGGCAGATAATCTCTTATATTGACTCTGCCTAATAACTAACTTCAAACATAATTATCCCCATCGATTTACGGTGAAATTGGCGATTCCCTCAAAGGGATTCCCCGATATCGCCGGGCAAATTTCTTGTGCCAACACGCCGCGATATTATGATATTATTGAGGGCCATTGTTTGATTGTCTCATTATCGGATGATTGATTCCATCAACATTGCTTATGATATTTTCGGATATTCCCCGATATTTGCGGATGGATCAGATTGTTCTTCCATCATTTCGATATTTCTATTGATGGTAGTGTTTATGTTTATTGAATTATTATAATTTAGTTCTTTTCTGATCGTATTTCTCCAACCAACTGGTATTAAATTTTTAGTAATGACGTATTTTATGTAAAACTTTTTATCGGCGTTACTCATTATCAAAAAATGCAAAAACTTTAGAAGGAAAAGAAACGGATACCAAGTATATGTGGGAATGTTCTCGTGAAGCTCGAAGACGTCTAGAACGTCATTATCGTCTCATCTCGACCCATCGAGCTCGAGCGAGTACGTGCGTGCATATTGTGCAAGGCGCTGCATTTTCACCAGGCATCGAGGTTACTTCTAATAAATTTAAAATATATGCGTAGCCGCCTCGCGACCACCCGCGACCCGCCCTGCATACCAAGTGCCCGCTACTCACAAATGATTTTAAAAACCCCTCTCTCCTTCCACTAACTCGTTTACTGCATTTTATATTCATTATTTCACCTCGCCAGGTCGTGCGCTTTTACGACGTACTTAGTTATGACGTCCAATCTGTTGCAAGCGTGGAATACCTATCGGTGTAACAACGGAAATATAATATAACCTCATAACCAATACATTTCGTTAATGTTTTTTTTTTATGGCAATGAGAATGCACGCGAGCACTCAGGCCACCTGATGGTAAGTGGGATCTGAGACCCAAAGACATTTGAAATCTGAAGACTACAATCTCAAAACTGCAATACTAAGACTTGAAATGCGTTGCCAAAATTACATAAGTTTGACGGGCGAGGCGCGTGTGTTGGTACATGCCGCGTAAAGATTCGAAATTAATTTAATTTTAATGCTACCGTATTGGGTTCAGAATTTAATTTGTTTCGCTAATATGTAACACGTATCAAAGTCAATGAAACAAGAGTTGTACGCGCCTGTTTGCGCAGCGCGCGGAGGGGGGGAGAGTAATTGGAAGGGACTCGGCGTCGTTGTCGTCTTCGGCTGAAATTAACAAAACACCTAATTCCGTAATCCATCAGTAAACGTCACTCCGGAGAGATCAGCCGGCAAATTTTAATTCTGACTAGAGCTTAAGGCGCGGTTTATTGCGGGGCGAACTTAATGTTTCGCGTGACTCGAATACTGAGATACCATTTTAATTTTAGCAGCCCCCTCCGCTATCTGCGCCGCCGTCTTCGCCCCGTCAACTTTACATATTTTTGAAGAAAATAAATCTCGTTTGACGAATAAAGAAGTGCGCTGTAAACAGAACCCGGTTGATGGAAATTTGCCTTTAGTATTCAGTGGCGTAAAATTAAGGTAGAGATGTATAATTTGCCAACTCGTGAATTAGGTACGCACAAAGGTCGCGCGGATCGGCTCGGCTCGCTTTACAATACATGACACGTAAAGCTTAATAAAATTCCTGTCAGACGCCTCCTTACCGTGATTACGCACGAGAATAAGATCCTGCCCAAATTCCAAAATATCACATCTAGGTAGGTATGGACAAAAATCATTATGACTAAATAGATCTTTGAAATGTTACATCGGTAGCTGATTTTTACTGAACTAATTATATTTAATGTAAAAAGCTAAATTTTCATAAAAGCTTACCTTTTTGTATTTTCGACTATACCTAAATACTATTAAAAGCGTAAAGGCACTACCGTCAAACGCAGCGAATCAAAGAGCTCGCCGCCGAAATTCGCAACAATTTTATGATTCAATTATGTGCCGTCGCCGAGGCAATATGCCGCGTGAAAATGACACCGCGCCCCGTGCCCGCCGTAAGCTGCGGCTTACGGCCGACTCGATGCCGTATCTCAACCGGATAATAAACATTGTGGTTAAGAAGATTACTTTGTAGTGCAAACTTGTTCATGAATTAACCAAAATAAACATAGCGGGGCGTGTTTTCCAAGCGGGCCTCGACGGCGCCTCTAATTAAATTTGGATAGTCAAGAAGTTGGAGCCTCAACTTTGAATGCAGGTGCGCGTAATCTCGGGGAGCTCTCACGCGGACATACGACTGTAGGAGTAATTTGTGTCAGGAATATAAGTTAGCTGTTTCGTAGAATTAGACTAAGTAGCTTGGGATTCACTTCGGGATTGCTCTGGAACTTTGGTCAGCACTTCATAACTTGCAGGACTTCGCTCGGCAATTTCGCAAACAGTACATGTGTGGGAATTGCTATTGTAGTGCGTTGGGACGCGAGCAATACCGCTCCGAGAGTTAGTCGGAGATTGCGATCACCTACTGGCTTGCCGCGTGCTAAGTGGATTGGAGTGGGACCTCATCTGTTCGCCGTCAGTCGCCGAGACGGCCGGGGAGGAGGGGGACGGTCCCCCGACCGCCTGCGAATTGTGTTAAATAAAGTCAAATTGAGCAATAAAGGCTGGCTTCCCGCACTAATGCAATAGAATCGCGGTCGGCCGCCGTTGAGCTATCTGCACTAATTTACACTCAGGTCTGGCTAGGTGTCGCATATAGGGTTTGCCCTACTCTATAAGGTTGCGTGTACACGTCTCCGATGCTCAAACCGCGATGATTTACACATGAACCCTTGCGCTTGTGCCACGTTTAAAGGGGACTTTAGAACATAATACACGATGGGATGACTTAGAAAACAGATCAACTGTGAAATGATAAGTCACGAAACGTAAAATTGAGCCTTTACTCTCATAGTTTTAGTAAATAACGATCAATGCTTTATGTAGGTAGATAAATATAAATGCCATAGCGAGAGATGGGTGGGTCAAATATGAGGCCTTAGAACGAAATAATCACCGCCATTATGTTGCAAGGCCGGGAAAGAATAACTCGTGCGCATTTGTCTTGATTATAACCAAAACTTATTGGGTCAAACATTTCGGTTCTCTATTACCTACCTACTAAGGGGTTAGCAAGGTCGTGTGTTTTTTTTTTTAAATTCTTGATGTATTATACGTAAACATGAAGCTGTTGGCCTAGTACACAATACACTGTATACCCTTTCTATCCATCTTGCCGCCCATCCACGCGCTCTGCGGGTTCAGAAGGCGCTGGTTTAAAATTCAATTTGTTTCAATTTGTGTATAATCACCTAGGGGCGTTTAACACAAAAATACTTCCTGTGTCTCGGTTACGGCTACGTATTGCGGATGGTAATGAGTCGAGGTAGAGAGTTATGCCTTAAATGCGTATAATTTTATTTACCTGCTGTGCGGTCTGATTTTTAGAGTTAATATCTTGGAAGTAAAATTGATGGAACAATTTGTAAAAGGCTTGCAAAACAATTTGTGACACGATGTTTAAATAACGCTTTGGTTTTTTGTACGGATAAATTTGACACTTAGCTGCTTAAAGTTTCCTCGTGTGTGAGAATGAGTCAATAAACCATGCAAACGTGTGGGGCCGACAAGGATTCCCGCACTCGATTCTGGTATTGCATCGCTCGAAACCCGGATCCGTTTTGTCCCGCGCCGCGTCACTTGTCACGATGAAAATTCAAATAACTTGCACCCGCTCTCTGTTGTCTTTTTAAAAGCGTTTTTAATATTCCTCGACCGTCTTTGCTCGCTCTATGGCAATTTCGTCCTGTGTTAAAGCGGACGAATTGAGCTTTTTTGTTTATACAAGTTGAGAGCAGTTGGAGCGTGGGTAATCTCTTTTACGTTTGTTGGATTTGAGACTGCCGAGACTTCGTTTGCCACCGTTCCGTAGCTCCTGCGTGTCTGTTTGTCCGACGCTGAAAGGCATTCCTCTCGGGCGGGCGCGCGCTCACTATGCGTGTAAATTTTTAAGCTCAGTAATGTTTCTTCCATTCTTTTTCCCCGTTGCGCCTTTCTTTATTCAAATACGCGTTTGCAGTTGTCAACGCAGTTGGCGTTATTTGCTGCCTCGCCGTCGCCTCTTTGAGCCGACTTTCATTAGAACATTATCCTTCGCGTAATGGTTGCCATCCACAAAATCAAAGGATGTGGGGTTAATGTCCCGGGACAATACCCACTAACATATCAATTGCTAGTTTAGCATTGTAAACAGTCTCCGAATATGCAATTACTGGCTTTCGCGTTCTAACGTCAACGTAACGTCAAACCAATTAACTGTGTGTGAATTCCGTGAACCCGCTAATTACGCGGGTATCGCCTAATTTAAGAGCTAGACAAGGCGTAATGGCAAGACAAGCCCGCTAACAAGACGCGGGATCGCTCAAACGAATACCTAATTTGCACTTTGATGCTGTCACACGCATTAATTGCTACACTCGGCTGTGTTCGGGCGGAGATCGAAGCGCCGCGGCCGCAGCCGAACCGCATCGACGCAATTTCTGTATAAAAGGGTCTCTGTTTAAACAAAATCCGAACGCTGCGGTCGGGACATAAAAGAACTTAGCCTGAAGCTTCCATTTGAATTTACCGGTGATAAAAACAACTGAAAATAATTCATAAAAGTAAGCGAAATAAAAGTTCACAATAGCAAAGACAAACGCGGGCCCCGGGCAGAGACGGAGCAAATTATCTTTTTGCCGCAGAGCGCATCTTCGCTCTTTAAGAATTCTCTTTTAAATTGTGTTTCGGTTTTGGTCTTTTTGTCGAGTGCGATGTCCTTTGGCCGGTCGCAGCCCTTTGCATTAATAACGCAGACTAATATTTGAGTTATATTAAGTTCGGCACAAAGAAGAGAACATTCTTTATCCTAAGTAATTATCTTTTGGTTTTATCACCGATTTAAGGAGCAACCAGTTTCCGAATATCATTACTATTTCTTGAATATTTTTATATTGTAGCCATAAAGTATATCTAGAAACTCAGAACAGACATTATACCACCAGAAATTTTAAACTGATACATAATTCCTTTAACGCATTTGAAAACCTTGTACATTTAAAGATATTTATTTAGTTTTCCGCTCCACTAACGCTCGAGCGCACCCTCTAGATTAGGTGGAGATGAAAAATCAGCGAGAAACAATAGCGTTGACGTGCGAACCCTTCGGCAATCTTATCGAATGCAAACACTCGCGCGTTCCGGCCATTGAGCCCCTATTACTTTCCGCGACGCAACGCCGCAGCAGCCGGGAACTGGCTGTTATCTATCCCACGCTTTACAGTTCTGATACAAAGCAAACTGGAGCCTGCACATTTAAAGTTTAATGGAATTCATTGTAATTCGACTTTATTGACTACGTAAATTGGAATAACGATGGTAGATACAACTTTAAACATCACTATCGTCAGTTACCTTATAAAATGATCGAAACTCTTTTTACTTTTAAGCGAGCTTAGATAAACTGTGTTTTGGCGACGTAATAAGGTCTTTTCACTCCGTAACTCGTTATTTGACACAATTTAAGTTCCGTCCTAAGTAGGTAGGTAGGTACTTACACTATTTTGTTCGAATAATTGTTCGTCTTCAAACATCACTTCTATATTTCTCTCTCCCCTAAACCTGTTCCAAATCTGTTCTTTTCATTTTTCATACCTAAATTTGTCACTTTCTCTGACAAATAATAATAAAACTTCGCCAGTATACGGAGTATCAGATCCGCGGTCGTAACATAACACTCTGTTAGCGGGGTGTCGCCGCCCCGTAAAATAGTAATAAAAACCGAATAAATCCACCCTCCCCTGTGTCGTCCCTATTATTATGAACATACAGCTCTCACATGGGCAACTATTAAATATTTCTTTAAAGCACAATATCAAATACAATTTTATATTGGATTTCGGGTGCAAAACGTTATTTGGTTAAACTTCGGTATTTGTATATCGGAATGCGTTTCGTAATTTAATGAAATTTTCTGGAAGTTTCAACTAAACCATAAGTCTTACATCATGTCAGGTAAGTACGTCGGTTATGGCAAAAAAAAATTTTTTTTACAACAAATATATTTTATTTCACCTCATTGTTTTGTTGATATTTAACCAGATGAAATATTCCACAAACGTCAAAAATATAGAAGTATATCTACCTGGCTATTTGACTTGTACCCTCGCTTCCACTCGATTCCAAACATGTAGACCTATGCCAAAAAGGAACCCGCAGGGACCCATATTTTCGACATTTGACAACTAAACCCATTTGTAGGCTTATCGATTCTATCTTGAAGCTAAAAAAAGTCCCAACAGTGTACAGCGCATATTTTCTTTAACTTGAAATACTCTTTGTAAATAAAAACCAAAAACAGGAGCAACTACCAATTCACGAGCTTCAGCGAACTACGTTAAAACTAAACGTTCATTTCCTTAAACGTCCCTAAACGAATCTATGCGCAGTCTCAGGAGGCAATTCTGTTCATTTAAATTTCTTCATAAATAGATAATAAAGGGTGGCGGGTGTTCGGCGCGGCTTGTAAACTGCTTTATTCGATCAAGATTGCGGCGAAGTTGGCCGAATACGCGGCGGTTACGAAGTGAGCGAACATAGGGATTTAGAAACGACGTCAGAACTTGTTCACTTGGTTGACTGGTTTCTTATAAAAATAGGGACAGTGAAATATTTTTATCCTAGGCCAGTTATCTCGAATTTTATATTCAGATAACATGATATGTCCATGAAATAAGTGGCATGTTAATGTCAATTTAAAACATTAGCTGACACTTATTGTACCTGAGACAAGGGTTACTCGGGTTATCGGCATTACCTCCGCAAAATAATTGAAGCTACAGTAAAACACATTTTAATTCAATTCATTTAAGTGGTACCCCTTACAATAAATAAGCGCGGTCTCGCCGCTATTGTATTTCAGGGCACTACAGGCAGATTTTATTTTCCGCCTTTTTGGCAATCAATAGGGGAAACGGGGAACTCGATGCTCCGTAACAACTAAACAAGAAATGCGAGGAGCAGGTAAGACGATATACTTTTGTAGTCCTAATCTGAGTTATTGGTATATATTTGTAAATTACGAGGCTACAGGGACCAAATTTTGTGCTAAGCTGTGTCGACGTATAAAATCCAAACCTATGTGGCGCCGGCGCCGAGTTAAGCCTACGACATTTGATAACGTCACGAAATCGTTCCAAGAACGAAAATCTAACACGTTGTTTGTCGATAAGTCTAGGCCTGCTCAATGAAAATACCTGATTTAACATCAGCTTTTTGGTTAACTTAATGGTAGACATATTTCAAAAGTGATCCGTAACAGAATTAAAATGTTGCGTGTTGCTTCTGTTACCATCCCCATCGCCCTAGTCTCATCTTGCTTCGATATATAGTGGGAACTCGTAAATATAGATATATATACATATAGATATATATATATATATATATATATATATATATATATATATATATATATATATATATATATATATATATATATATATATATATATATATATATATATATATATATATATATATATAATTAGTCTACATTCCATACATTTTTGTCGATAGTAGACGGTATAGGTACTTTGTGTACTGTGTCTTGGGTAATTAGTAATATAGTTGGCGATCATACTAAAGTGATGGCACCAATGTTGGACACTTTTAGCTGAAGGCACCCAACATTCAAAGATACGGTTATAAATTGTCTGTTGTAAAACATTTTACTTATTAGTTTCTTTTTTGGGATAAAACAGGGCCTCTATTCAACACGGTAAAAACCAATTCGTGTTTGAGCTGTTACCGTATAGTCACCATTTTGTTAGCTCTTATTTACTTGACAGTAATGGCGGATGACGTCAAAACAATACCATAACAGCTCAAAGACGATATGTTGTTTACCGTCGGGAATAGAGGCTCTGATGTATTGCAGATAAAACTTATTTTTCATAACACTTGCACGTAAACAGTATCTAAACATACAGGATAACTTGGCCGTAATGATCCATTTAAAACCTTCGAGGTTTCTTTTTGTCATGAAACCCAAGGTCGTGTTTTTTTTTAATTTATAGCACAGCACAAGCAAGAGGTGTACGCGCAATTGAAAAATTGTCTCAAAATGTTATCTAAATAGGAATTTAATTGCAATCTCGCTACATGTTACTTAAACACTCAACTAATATTCTTAAAAATCGATTTAATAGTTTATTCTATAACGTCGATATATTTTTTTACACTCCGTCATGGCTGTTTGCCTACGTAAGTATTTTCCCTTAACGTTTCTGAACAAAAAAATTGTATAATCTATGGTTTGGGCAAAAATCCCGCATTCCGCTTTAAAAAAAGTTCACGTATTTCGTAATAATACTTGTGTATTAAAGCTATAATTCATAATTATTTTCTAGCCAATAATTTTATTTATTTTATTAATTCAAATTCAAATTCAATTTCAATTTATTGCATCCATGGTATTTACAGTGGTCTTACAGAGTATTATAGTGCTAAACATGGACCCTATCAGGGTATAGCAATATTAAAAACTAAATAAAAGATATAACAAAGCTAGTAATAAACTAAAGAGTTACAAAATATAAAACATAATTCTTTTATCCTTATTTTATTACTATTTATTTATTTATTATAACAAACACAAATTTTAGATATTATACATTGTTCCGCTAAACTGTTTACTCGCAAATGTGATGAAAAACATTGTAGGTTTCTCGGGCGGTACGGGAATTACGAACCTCGACTCAGAAACCCCTCAGTCTTCGACTTCGGGTTTCTACTAGAGCCTCGATCGTAATTCCTTACTTACCGCCCTTAATATTTACCCAATGTACTATTACAGAAGAAAAGGGTTAATCATTTAACCTTCTGTAAAATAAGAATTTCATTATTCCTTATCCGTCACTGGTTATAACACCTACTGAAAATATTTATGGGTAGCGCAGTTTTTTTGAAGTGCGTGAATGTTTTCAATATAATATTGTTGTGTTAACATTGAATCGCATACAAAGGGACCCTCAATTGTTTACGCAAAAAAAAACTGGTTTTACAAATGTTTGTTCAGTATCGGATTCACAGAGTTTTTTGTTTCAATATTGAATAATACGTTTTGATAGAAATGAGGGACGCTGTTGCACCGAGCGCTCCTGAGTTCGTTTCATAGGGATTTAATCATCGATTCAACATTTATTTGGAATAACTGAATTCATTCTCTTTACATTTTTTTTAAAACCGAATAATTTCTAAAATATTTGTTTTCTTATATTAGAAATTTTGCACGGGATTTTTTAAAGATTCGCGGTTAATTTCACTGGCCGTAAATATCCAAGGTTTCCTTAGCCCGTGATCATGACGCACGTAACGACATTAAAATATCACGACTTTAACATTAAATCTTAAGCCAACTGCGGTTTAATATCATGTTGAAAAACCGTGTAAGCATTGGTTTTGCTTAATTCCGCTGTCTCAGCATTGTTTATCTCAGATGTTTAACTAAACTTGTTTCTAAATCTAAATTTTATCGTCAATCTTATTCAGCAATATAAAAAAATAACTTCTAATAAAATGGTAGGTAAGTCAGTCCAACTGTATTCGGCTTTTGGTTTAAAATATTGTAGGACGCCGACTTCAGTTGGATTGACTTACGTATCATTTTATAAGAAGTTATTTTTTGCATTTCTGAAGGCAGGTTTTTGTTTTTTTAACCCTTAATTTTATTTTATACTTTCTAGTGATCTTCTTTATGCTGTTATGTAGTCATATTTAAACAATTAAATGTCCTTCGTCATAGTCGCCCAACTACCATATAGTACTTTTCAAAAGCGAGTAACAGTGAATAATTCCGAAATCGCTATAGGTGTACCTATAATATTTGAGGAGTTCCCTTGATTTCTCCAAGATCCCATCATCCATTTTTTTTTCGAAGTCGGTTAATTATAATCGAAACATGTTGATTCTACAGTGTAAAACGATACTGTTTTGACGTCATCCGCCATTACTTTCAAGGAAATAATAGCTATCAAAACGGTGACAATACACGATTATGGTCTTTACCGTGTTGAATAGAGGCCCAGAACTTGCTACGGCGCGTAGCACTTCATGTAGACACGACTACGGCGTAGCGCCAAACTCGCGAAACTTTGATAAAGAACAAAAATCTACAAGAGTAGGTATATTTTTATAGCTACGAGTATATGCCTCTAAAACATTAACTTTTAGAGCTATTCAATAAATGAAAATCGACATAAAGTCGCCATTTGAGGATTCTTTCAAGCAATCTCTTACGGTGGTCGATTCCATCTAGAGCAATCGGCAGACAGCGTCTCGAGTGGATGATTGAGCCGGAAAATAGGTCCCCACTCGTTAAGCCCCTGTTGCAACTGCACTTGTTTTACTTTAAGCCTGCCCTGAGTGCCCAATGGTTTCGTTGCTTCAATATTGAGCGGCTTATGTTGGTACCGTAACGTATATTGTTTACTCGCGAAGTAAGAAGAAGAATAACGTTGTTGGTGTAATTGGAACTGTCTCGTGTTAATAAAATGAGAATTACCACTATCAAATACTAAAAAAGTGGTTTGTTACTACTCATACTTCCTATTGCCCCTATTGGTATGGTATTGTTACCATTATTAGAGCTGCTGCTCTTATTAACTTGTCAGTAAAACCAGCTGAGTAAAACTCAAAGACCTGACCTTTCAGCGCAATACCTGAGTCTTTATTAGTCTGTTTCAGCTCATCGTGCTTCGATATTTTTAATATATTGATGACGTTATGTCAGTTCTTATTCAACTGAGATGAAGAGCTGTCACATCGTCAACTGTGAGACTAAGATATCAAAGCTAGATGGGGAAACCAAAGTAGAATAAATGCCATTTTATTGTTTACTCTTAATTGTACAAGAGTAAAACATACAAAACACAGTCAATATAGAAAAAAACTAGTACAAATGCGAAAATGCGTTTGATTTGCATGCTATTATGTTATTGCCTTTTTTATATTTACTGGTCAACACACTCATAATAGTTAGTTTTTTTCGTTAAACAATTATTGGTGTGATTTCAAAACTGGATACCTACCAAAAAAGCATGTTCGAATTTAAACTCGTCACTAAACACAATCATTTTGTTTAATAACTGTACAAAAACTACAATTCACCTTAATTTATTTACAACCGCAATCGACTAATGACTCGAACGGCTGAGACCGCCATTAACACATTAGTTAGTGAGCACTGGCCTTTTTCAGGCGACGTAAAGGAATTAGAGTTCAATGCCCACCGAGCAAGGTGTAAACTACAATGAACTGATGAATGGCCGATAGCATATGATATATGTTGGGAGCGGTCGAATCGAAGCCGGTGCTAAGTGGATTAAGCCGAGAGTTATGAGAGCACGGGGAGGACCACGGCACAGGAGAGAATTAACTTAATACATATCATATTGAAAAATCTAGGTTTATAAGAAAAAAAAGTATTTGTGATGGTGGCTACCTTCTGCGTCAATATGAGTGAACGCTTAAACAATGTATTATCAGGCTATTTTCCATCGTCTATTACCTAATTCCATCTACGACCTTATGCTGGACGCAGACAGAGATCAGAATCGCGATACTCAATACGAGTTGTATGTTTAGACCAGTGAACCTGGCTGTACATAGTTTTTATCTACCTCATTAAGAGACAGGCGTGAAGGTATGTGTGTGTATGTATTACCTAATTTAAATAACCTTTTTAGTTCAGATTTAAATATTTAATGGCATGATGAAAAATTAACAAGAAAAGGCAAGAGGCTGTTTAATAAAGATTTAGTTAATAATACAACATCTTATTTGGTCGGTCAGATTTAGTACGAGTACTTGCACTTGCCCAATAAGTTAATTGAGAAAGCAAGATGCTCAACGTATTCGAAAAAAATATGGTTTATAAACATACGATTTATGCATCTGTATATGCTGTTACTCTTCTACTGACGATGTAAAATTGAACCAATAAGTTTAACTTGCCCTACAAGCGTGAGCGCATAAGTCCTCCTACGATCTAAAAAGACAAATAGTTTTAATAAAGTGCTCGCGTGGCCGGCCCCGCCGCGGCGCGCCGCAGTAAATGTAAGCATACATTTAAGTGCTAATTTAATTAATAGTCCCATTTCCCCACATCGCGCCGCACCTGCCTCACTAACTACAGTATTTTTCACTTACATCACCCAACAAATTGGTAACGTTATTACTCGACTCCGCGACGCGTTTATAAAAGGAAAATAACCGCTGAATAAAACAAACCCGCGGCAAACGACGCTGGGAAGTTGCCGCGCCGCGCTAACGTGCCCTTAACGATCATATTCCAAACTAATTTATTTTTACAAATTCATTTGCGAGATTCGTATTGAACGTCACCTGTAGCTCCTACCTAACCCTCCAACAACTTTGCCAATTTAACTTTATTTGTATCGGGGCAATATTTGGGACTTGATATAACTTTTTCCGACTTCGTCGTTCTTAAATATTGTGTCAGATATAAAAAAAATGCTTCAGTTATCTGTAAATACGTTAACTGATTATGTAAGAATGGTATCGGAGTCGGAGGGAAGCGAGGGGCGGGGGGAAGGGCGACAAGAACCGTCGTGAAGAGATCCGCCCGAGGGAGGATTATTGAATTATCAACAAAACATCGTACGCCTGAGAGCCTACGCTCGTCTAATTACTTTTTACTCTCTTTACCGGTATCATCTTAAACCCCATTGAGATTTGAGTAGGTAATCGATGGCGCTGTGATTGCGGACTGTTTGCACAGCACGCGAACGGTTTGCCGTGCGAGCACACGCGGCTAACAGAGGCTTTGGCCCGACAAGCGCCTTAAATGGAGGCTGGAGCCGCGGGATTTCCCGGGGAGTGTTTTTAAGTCCCGGAAGCCCCGGCTCGATATACGTTCGGTAAATTAAAAGCGGGCCATGCGTGCGGGCATTGTGAGTAGGTCCGCGTTTTATTGTTGCCGATTTGTCTGCACGGGAAAACACAAATGGCGCGGAGCCAAGTTAAGCTCTTTGTTAATCGAACGAGCGATGTACGCGATAGCGGCCACGGCTCTTTGGATCCGTTGGAGGCGAGACGCGGGCGCGAAGGCCTGTCGGTGAAGTGAGTTGCCTAAGTCTACAGTGTTCATTCATCAAATTTAATTTGTAATTTATTGTGTAAACAAACTATTGAGTGTTGAAAGCTTCTAATATTATAAATGTGAAAGTTTGTGTGTTAGTTTGTTACTCCTTCACACTGCAACGGCTGGATTGATTTGAAATAGAGATCGCTTATACCCCTGGTTTAACACATAGGCTCTCATTCCGGAATTTATAACGGTACGGAATAAAGATAGTTGAAACCCTTATTGAAAATTTGAGTTAAGTTCAAATTAATATTATAAGAAATAAACATGTTATAATATGTAGGTGATAACATTTGGATTATTTTCTTCTCGTTTGAACTGATAAAATAATGTTAATTGATACCTTAAATTCGATTGTCTTGACGTTATTTTGTATAACCAACACATAATAATTAACTAACTGACTCGAAATGGTTGCGGCGCCGACACTGTCCACGGCACCAGAGCTCCATGGAGAGCTGTCATCGCCAGTCCGGCTGATTGTAATTAGGATGCGGACGGACACAGGAGTTCATTTGCATAGGTTTGTGCAAGAATTAAAATCAAGTCTTTCTTTTGAACCACGAAAAAGAGTTTTTGGTACATTTTACACCAACAAAACCAAACATCTCACCAATTTCAAAGAATTACTGACTATTTGGCGGGAAAAATCACTAAGAAGTCCAGGACTCCGGGTAACAAGATTACACGACTTCACTTTTTACATGCTGAAATATTTAAACGGTGAAATCGCCTTTGTGGGGGGCTGGAGGGGGTGCTCGTGTGAGAAATAGCTCCGAATATCTCGCGACTATCCGAGGGATTCCTGCCCCTATTTCCACGGGATCGCTGAAATGACAACAGATTTAGGGTAAGCGTGAAGCGAGACGTGAAATGTATCCGAGCGCGCTCCGCCTTATATGACATTCTTCGCACCTACTACAAATGAAAGCGACGAGCCGATACCGTAATCTCGCTTTTATTAAAAACTTACCGAGTTGAGAACTCGCTTACGGGCAACTATATTACGCGTTTCGATGGAAGCGCTATCCCTTTAATAAGCTGTAACTTTTTTCATAGAATCATTATCCGGAAATTTGTTTGCGCCAATAAATATGCTTGAATATAGCGGAGTTGTCGTGTAACGAGGGTAAACAGCGAGAGATTTGCATTCATTCATTCTTCCGCTTGTCGAATGCTTGACGTTTGTTTGAATATCCGATATCCGTCTTCGCTCGCTTGGTGTACTTTTATTTTGACATTGTATGTAAGTTTAAGGGGATGGCTGATATGTTATTTTCTATCTATTTCGAGTAAAAAGGGTATCATAAAACTTGCGACTGTCCATAAAGATCAAATACACCATTTATTATCCCGATGGATCACTCTCTCTGGATGTCTCTGCGTATGTTGAACCCTCCACCAATAAGGGGGGTTTTATAAGTTTGACCACCTCCCAGAACTATTTGTGATATCTGTCGGCGTGAGTGTGTATCCGTCTGTGCAATGCATTTTTAGGGTTCCGCAGCCAAAACGGAACGCTTATAGTTTCGTCATGTCCGTCCGTCCGTCCGTATGTTACTCAAAAACAACAAGGGGTACATTGATGAAATTTGGAGTATAGGTGTCTTGGAGAAGGTGCTACCTAGTTAAATAGTTTAATGACAAAAACAAATATTTCTAGGGGTGGCACTCGATACGTGTAACAGAGAATGATAAAATTAATTTCATCGTAAATCATCGTGTGTCAAATATTCGAGTTCTTTTAAAAACACTTTAACGTTTCCAAGTAGTTTTTTTAATAGGAAAATATATTTTCAAAAGTAATCGCTCCCAAAGTTGTGTCCCCTGCCTAAACCGTATGTACAAAAATATAAAAAAGAATCAGATTTTTTTAAATAAAAAATCGAAGACATATTATTATATTACACCGTTTTTGAGTTATTGCCGGAAAACTACTCTTCTCAACAAATGGATATAAGTGCTATGAAGATACGCTCTTTTGCAGGTGCACTTTTCAGAAAAAAACCGTATTTTAACATTTTGAGACTAGTGTTTTTTTATTTGTATTTGTGTTAGTAGGAACTACATCGGAACCCTAGACCGAGTATATTACTCGTTTTTCTCAAAGTAGCTTATTTTGTCGATGTGGTTTATAGTTAAATTGGGTAAGAATCGATTGGGCCGTTCAAAAGTTATCAGTCGACGGTTTTGAAATGTCAGATGTTGTTTACGTATTACGCATAATTTCCTGTTGTACTTACTTACTATGATTGTATACATTTAGTGATATACACTTGAATCTTACTATAGAAAATAATTCCGATATCAAACCGAACCATTGAATTATTAATTCATCCCAGAAACAGCTACACTTTATAATTTTTGTCGCAAACCTAAATTGCCAGTCAACTCTTCGTTTTAGCTCAGAAGTCAGAATTAAAAGAAGTTGCCGAGAGGGATCTCGTAACGACACTTGTAATTAACTCGGTAATCCGACCCGCCCCACCGACCACCAAATAAATTAGACTCTATTGTTACTGGCGCACTCACTAAAATCGCCTGGAGATTCGTAATTGGATATTTATTTCAATGATATTTAATTACGTCGGGCATTATCATGTTTTATTGGGCTGTGAAATAATTTTGTGGTTTAATCACGGTCGGTGGATCATGAAAGTTTAAGGAGTCGGTCAGAGGTGGAAAAAAATGGACGTATCTTCAGGAAAAGATGAATCAGGACACCTTTTTAGAGTTCCGTAGTCAATGTAGGAACCTTTATAGTTTCGTCATGTCCGTCTGCAGCTTAGCGCAGAGACCCTTAATTCTAGAAAGCTGTAATTTGGCTTGAATACTTATACATACGAGTATGTATCAGTCACAACGACACAGTGTTTTTTTTTAGAATATAATAGTTTTCGTGTGGTAACGGCTTTGGAACCCTATACTAACTACTGAGCATTCGCCCGTTTTAAACCTTTGCAGTTTAGCTTAAAAACCTTACGATGACGTCGTCCACATTGGAATAATTATAACTCGAAACTTCACATGAATAGTAATACGTAATGAATATTCGTGAAATAGGAAGCAGCGGGCCACGTGTGGGGCCGCGCGGAGGTGAATGGCTACAATCAAGCCTGTACCCTCATTTAAATATCAAAACAGCCTCTTTCCGCGCGGTTAGCCGCCGTCTATCTCCGCAACATAACACAAACAAATTAATTCGAATAATGAACCCTAATAAATAGGGATCTGTTTACCCCATAAAGAATAAATGTTATAATAATTGGGGCAAGAGGCTACAATTTACAGTTTAGAATACCAAATTTTGGAAGGATGAATTAATTTCAAGAACAACGCAATAATAACACAATGAAAAGTTTATTCGGCCTATCAACAAATTTGTTTCAAATTGTTATTTAGTAGAGGCCCTTGGCACGATTTGAAACAGCTTGGCAATGATGATGAATCGAACCCCGCGGTACATTAGCGTTATCAATGTGGCGATTGCTTAATTTTTCAAAGCTAAAAGCTTAAAAAGCTGCAAAGTGCGTAAGCTAAATGAGAGTTGCTTGTTTAGGACGGCTACTATTCAAAAGGCCTGTAGAGAGCGAAGCGCGGACAAAGCGGAGGTGCCAAGATTAAGCGACGCCGGCGGCTGCATGAAATACCGTGTAACATTGTTCACGGACTATAAAACTGCACAAAGCCTTTTCAATTAAAACTTTCAATGGCGTCCTGGTGCTAATTATAGGGAAGGGAGGACATCTATTAGTATAGAATAAAGCGCTAACCGCGATGCGTCGCGCTGGCGGCGCTGTCGGCGCGGCGCTGCCGGCGCCCTCGCGGCTAAGTGAATTCCTTTAATTAAACCATAAAAACTTCGATAAATTAAGATCCAGCCAATTCCCCTCTCTAATATAGTCCTGCCTCGAAAGATTTCAGATGCAAACGACACCGATACCGGCCGGTGGGGAGCGAGAGAAACAAATTGCTTCGGCCTCCTGGCCCCTCTACATTTGTTTGCGGTTTAATTTAATTCGGATCCCGTAGCATTTAGCTAATGCCGGGACATCATAAAGATTCAATGATACTGTCGTCGGTATTAAAGCACCCAATTGTTCATTAGCTTGTGCGGCTTTTATTACATGTTCCGAACAGTTGTTGGAGATTTCGTGACTGCGAGTAATAATTGTTAAGATTTCTAAAGAGGGGTCGGGTGAACTATAACTCCAAAGGTGTCTGCTTTATTATCTAGCATATCATGATATTAATGAAGTATTGAGTGTTCAGTCAATTAAAATAAGTGCATTTATCATTCGGATGTAGCTGTTTCTGGGCTACTATAAAACCATGTAATAATCAAATCGTCAATTCTTACGAGCCTTTTTCTCCTTTCACTCATTTCCATTATGGCCCAGAGATCAATTTAGTCGAGTGTAACATACGTCGGTCAGGCGTCGATGCAAGTAGTATAGTCAGCCATAGAAATGTAATAGTGACAGGGCGTGCTTGTTTTCGGCAAGTCATTCAGCTCTGCGGGTCCTCGGAAATGCCATAGGTTAATTTGCGGTCGGACGGAGCCGTGAGCCGCTGATAGTCGATAAGGCGCGGCTTCATTACGGCTCGAGGTTAACTGTTTGTGTGTTTTAGGTAATTGGGCCGTGTGTGTCGCGCCCCCGCCCGGCTTATCAAATACTTTTTGTGTGAATTTGACATATCAATTAGCAGGCTCTTTTGATTGCGCCGGAGTTTCAGTTAACTTTGCTTAGTTTGTCCAATTAATTAGTAGGTATATTTTTTAACCGTAGAATTTCAAATATTTTCTTTATTTTACATGTTAAAATGTTATTTTGCCCTTATCATCATTGATAAAGATTTTAATGGCAAGTGTCTGGTACAATTTACTGTAAAATCTTATGCTATAAGTCAATTTATTTTTGTAAAAATACCTATGCAATAGTGATTAGGATATATATAATATTTGATAACATACTTTGCTTTTAACGAATATTTACCAAATAGGAGTATAAATGTGCTACTGTTTAACTTGGATCTAAGAGGTGCTAAAAATGTCTTCAAATACTGTACCAATTCAATGGCGTTTTCTGATTAGACGATAACAATGTCCAGAGGCTAAGAAAGTAACAAAGTATAAGCTTGTTTCGATGGTTTGTACTATTAGTGAGTCAAAATTAGGATGTTTTGAGGCTGCTTTAGCTCATTGTTGACTATATTTTTGAGCAGTGTCTTAGAAATATATTTATACAAGAAGAACTAACCTTGTGCTGGATCCAGTGGCTTTTTCCATCGATTTGTGTTCGGTCATTGTCTTCTCCCCATCACAGCTCGTATCTAAATGTAAAATATTTAAGTCATTATTTACGAATAGGTTACTCTTAGATAATCTCAATTATATCATTTCTCCTAGAATACGGACACGAAGAAAAAACCCTCCTTAATTTAAATAGAGACAACAACGCCTCCCTCTGCTATAGTTTCATATTGTTCAGCTTCCTCTCCATCCAGATAATTAAAAAGTCGCAAACACTTTCTTTTATTCTTTTAAAGCTTCAGGGTTTGCACAAAATCTCGAAGTTATTTTCCAACAGGTAAAGCGAGTCAAAAACCTTGGGTGAAGTTAACTATCACAAAAGGAATAAGATAAAGTGCTTGTAGGATGAAACAGTATTCAGTAAGTTGAAAAGCGTCCTCAAACAGAAGTTTCTGGCGAGTTGGAAGCAAATCTCCCGCAGACCATCTGTCGAGCGACCGTTTTCTACCAATAAAATCTTTTTCGAGAACACTTTGTGCTCTTTGAGGCTATAGTCAACAGGTGGGGTCTTTTATCAGTTGGATGTAATTGCTCTTTGGTGCCGTTTGCGTCCGCTCGAGATTTAACAGGTGCAAAACGACCGCCTGCAGCTCCTTATAGACTAAGAAACCATAATACCTGAATAAAGATTGAATCTATGAAGAAATCTCTAACATTTAAGATATATTCCTAGTGGTTTTTATTTGTTGGTAGATACAATAAGCTCACCGTGGACGTAGAAAAGTTGATGCTGTTGTTCGTTACAGCACCCATACCACTGGGTTTGAATTATTATTACACATATTATATTTGTAAAAGGAACTACGAGACGATGACGGTATATACGTACATAGTCCAAATCTGCTACAGACGTTACTAACCGAGTTTACGAGGCAAACAAAAGCTTTCAGGGAATATAAAAGAACCGTTTATAATGTCCCTTGGACAGTTTTAATTAGGTAAAGAACCTAAATTCTCGACATATTTCTTGTAATTATTTGTACCAGTAACTTGGCCTGTACACTACTTTTTCTTAAAGCTTTTAAGAGGAAAACTAAAATTATTGAAGAAATATTTATATTTTCTTATGTTTGTAACGAATAAACTCAAAAACAATTGAACCGATTTATAAAATTGAGTAAAATATTTTGATTCTCTGCGCGTACGGAGTGGCGGGCAACGCTAGTTCACTTATACGCCAGGCCATATTGTAAAAAAGGCTTTCCTTAAAACAAAGAGGAACACGTTTTAATTCAATCGCGTTACCAACTAAATCTGAAGTCCTTTCCGCAGTTTTTATTTAAATAGAAAGCTTTAATGTGAATTCAATTCTGAAGGTAAATTAGTACTGTAATTTAAATAATTGTAAGCTAAATTAAATAGCAAAAATCTAAATGAAGGTAATTGCGTAGAACTGAAACTTTTAGCAACATTTAGCCGGTCTCATGTTTAGCCAGTCTTCCCAACCTTCTGTACTTACCTCTATTCCTTTGTTTGAGAACTCAACTTTATGTTTAAACCTCAAATTACCATAATTATTTAAGATATTTAATTTTGAAGGGTCAAACGTTTTTGTACCAGGCCAGAAGATAGTTCTAATTTGAATTCCGCCAGAGTCTTATACTCATATAAAATTTATTGCTTTTATCTGGAGACCTTAAGAGATTTCAAGATTCTATATTCCCTGAAAACTTTGACTTAGATAGATAAATAGCTAAATTCTACGTTATACTACACACATTAAAAGTGCCTAGGGATATTTTTTATCCCTAGACAGTTTTAAACATTTCAATATAGGCATATTACTACTGAGTCAGAACATCAATTTTGTCTAGGTATACTGAGTAACCCAAGACTTTTTTGATGTGTATAGTTTAAAAAATCAGTGTTCGGATACAATACACCAAATAAGGAAGCTCAATGTTTTGTGCATCCGGCGAGGTGCCCCGGGGGAAATACTGCAACATGTGGGGTAGAAAAATGAAGATGAATTCTGTTTTCCTCTCCAGCTTCAAAGGCTACTAATGTAATGACTTGTGACAGATCCATGTTGACATTATACGGGACAATATGTTGCATTGTTGAGGCAATTAAGTTTTGATGATCGCATACAGTGATTAATGGTTTTGATTGTTTTATTTATTACCTGCTCTGAATAAATTATTTTAAGTGTCCTACAATTTATAAACATCATTAATTATTCTTCTTAAAGATTAGAAACATGATTATTGATCTTAACAAAAACTTCAGTTCACAAGTTTCAATAAAAATCCTGTCATTATCTAGTGCAAGATGTGAAAATGTGTTATATAAACATGGTATTCTAAATTTTGTGATCATTGCAATCTAAAATGTGTTTGCGAATGGCGATGACTGGTTTTTCTTTGAACTTTGGCTATCATCATCATTTCAGCCTATTGCAGTCCACTGCTGGACTTAAGCCTCCCCCAGGGTTTGCCACAAGGCCCAATCTCCCGTTTTCGCCATCCAGTCACAACCAGACACTTTTTTCAGGTCTTCGTTTTTTGGCTATGCGTGAATAAATTTATTTTCTTGTCTTTTTTAATATCTAATTATTGCACAAGTTCTTAGTTTTACATAACAGTTAATCGTTTTCAAATGGTTGTTTTACGTATTTTTAATGTTGCCGACAGTTTGTTGAAATATTGTAAGCCCAAAACCAACCTCGATGTGTTAAAATAAAAACTATTATTATAAAAGCAGTACCGAAGTGTTTCAGGAGGCGGCGAACCGTGACATTAAACTTGGGCATAAACTGAGCGTGCAATATCGAGTTAGCGAGTTCAGATCAAACAAGAGTACTGGCTTCCGGACGTAAACTACTTAAATCTTGACGCGATGTTTGTCTGCGGACAAACTTGGCCGTGACTCGCGCCGAGACTTGGCCGACTTGGCCGTCTCCGTGACGCGACGTATCGTCGCGGTCGACTTGTTTAGAATAGATTTAGACGAAAATAACTTCTTAGAATTACTTAGGTATTCGAGCTTAATTCTGCCAATGATACTTTTTTAATGACATAAAACTTGATTAGGCTTGAATAGCACTGAAACGCATTTAAATGTTTCTAATCAGTAACATGTATACTAATTTGTAAGAGAGTCATGTACCTAAGTAACTATAGATTAAAAAAATCATTAATCTTTTTTATTCATGCCATGACAACGAGTGTATAAAAGGTAACTCAAATTTCAGTCGTCCTTTTTGATATATACACTCATTTTTATCGCAATTTAAAAGAAGCGTATCCGTTTGCATGTTTTTAACAGGAATTACTTTGACTGAACTCTTTTGGTTTTTTAAAAAGTCTTGTGCCTCGAGAAACAAACCAGTGAGGAGGAACTCGCCGCGAACATTTCTCTTCGGAAGCAACAAGTTAACGTTATTACTTTTCGGCTGTCGGTTGTTTTCTCTCTTTGTTTGCCGCTTCAAACTTTCTATGTAACTAAGTAGAAGCAAGCTAAATCTAAGGCTGGAAGTATTTTTAGATGGTTGGATTTTCATGCTCAAACTCATGGCTCCTCAATTATTTATAATATCAAACCTTACATGCGATTATTAATTATTATGTTTGATGTAAGTTACCATTATTTTTACATCTATTTATTTTTTATTTACTCAAATCAGCATTATTCCTTGCACAATTCATTTTATCTTACTAAGAACGCATTTATGGCTGTAGGCGTAATGTATAAAAGGTACTTCAAGACAACAAGTCCTCACACTTCAATTTAAACACAGTCAAGTCACTTTTGCATTTAAGATTCAATCTGCCTAAGACATTAAACGAATCCAATCCAAATACACGTAAAGCATTAAATGCGAAAGAGCCATTTTATTTGCACGGCCATTAGATATAAGAGCAGCTGCTACCGCCGGAATTGATGAGTGTAAAGCGATCCGGCTAAATGCCGGACGGTCTAAACCGAACACGGCGTAAAACCGGCAGTTAACGCCGCAGGCGTCTGCGGCCCGCGCCGGATGCGGTGGTCCAAACAACGATAATACAGGTATGGTCCCTCTTGAGAAACACCATTTATTTTCAATACTTACATTAAATTTCAGGCATTTAAAAAAGTCTACTTCTTAAAAAAACCAATTAATTGTAATTTATTTGCTAATAAAAACCTCGCATGCCTCTGTTAAGCTACAAACAATTAATTAAGGGGCTTATTGGAACCGCAATTTATCGTTGAGGTATGCAGTGCAGAGTGCACTGGTAATTAAAACATGTAGCTTTGTAAAATCGGCCTAACTAATTGACGTACGTTGGCAATTGTCATGGACATAAAAACATTTATTCGGTAATAGCAAATCTTTTGTGCTGCGATGCAGTTGCGAGTTGCGATTCACGATTTTCTACTTCACGTAACCGCTTAATCTCGCATCTCGGGTCGTCCGTACTAAGAAGCTATTATAATACCCAATAACGACATGATATCGTTTGGTTAGCATAACGCGCTCGTAAGGGCAAGTGGTATGCGCGGAGTTCAGCAGATATTCGAGAAGTTGCAGAATGAGCCGGACGCGCTGCATAAACGCTGGCTTACAGACTTAACTTCGGACCTGTTTACCGGCTGCGGGTGCTATGCACTATGTTGTAGACACACCTAGTTACTTTAAAAATAAGAAATGTCTGCCTTGTTATATTTAGACCAGTCTCGTAAAGCAAACCAGACGCTGTCATTGCTATTGCTGCTAGTTTACTAGAATGAAGGCAGGTAAGTACTTGCTGTTACCGTTTGTTCTGATTACTGAACAAAAAATTCTACATAGGCGGTTCCTATGACAATCTGCTTGTAGGCAAATTATCTGAAGGCCTCTGTGTAGTGTTGCAGCAAGGTTTGTTTATTCACTATCAAAATCTAGCCGTGTCGATTTAGAACACGATTTTTTCATTGTTTTTTTAAAGAGCGGAAGCTTGAAAACGTACTTAAAATACTTAATAAATACTTATATAAAGAAGAATGCAAAAGGACACATTAGCTAAAAGAAACGACCGTGTGTCGCGTGGTCGAGGCACCTTGGATTAGCGCAAATAGACAGTTCAATGGTTGTTTAACAACCGAAAAACGAATAAATTGAATGTGGCTTGTTTTAGCTGGCTACGTGACCGGCGGCAAGCGTCGAGCAAGTCGGCAACCTGCAGCGGTCTTACCCGCTGTAAAATAAAGGCGCACGTGCCGCCCGCCGAACACTTTACCGCTGCCGAGAGTTGCCAGACAAATATTTTTCCATTTCCACACAACCCTCCCAAATCGAGGATTAAGAGCGTGTTTATGCTCGGAACACTTTTATCTTTTTGTTATTGGTCGTTGTTCTGAGTGCCTGTTAATAATCGAACTAATATTAAAGTACTGCCTCGTAACTTCCTGTTAGCGATCGGACTCAATTTGTGTGCTCGGCCGTTGTTGTCCCAGCAGAGGGACGGCTTCCGGCCGATGTAATAGCTGAATTAAATACTCCAGCATTTTGATCATGGCCAATCTTGCAACGATATTGGGCTGAAAAACGAATAATAACTACACTTGAAATTTTTGGTTATGAAATTAACTTGTGTTGTGCTAGCGTACTACTTATCCAAACAAATAAGTATTTGGTACAAAATTATATGTATCATCTTCTGTATAAATTGCCACGTAACGTCGAAAATATCCTGTGCAAACAAGAATCTAAAAGTGTTCGAAGTAAGATATTTTACGTGGATAGCATAGTTGGGTCGAACATCGCATATCGATCAGCAAACAATCCCGTCGGCCGCAAGAAGTAAGTAGGCAGGTGTCCCCCGCGCAAACAGGGCGGGCACTCCCGCGCCGCCCGGGGCCCTACATCAAAATGACGGAAATCCCATATTGCCTACATCGGGGACGGAAGCACGATTTTATAAGTTAAGGGATTTGTGTCAATATTTTACTAGGATGCCGGATGGCGGTCCCATACCTCCAGTACATTACATCGGCCGTAATACGCGGAACCTCGCGCCTCCGAGCCGAAACTTTGTTAATTTATAAGACTCAGGATGCTAACGGTCGCGTTCATTTGATAATCGTTATTGAGTTTTCCAACAAATTGTTAAGTAAGTACCTATATTTTTGTTAGGTCTTCTTGTTCAAAATTCATAAGTGTAACGTGATTTATGGAATACATTTTGACGTCGTACGCTTCAGGTTCCAGGGAAGAAAAATACGGCCGCATGATCGCCGAGGAATAAACTTTCCGGGAGGAAGTTTGGCCGATGTTTGAAATGTTTAGATAGGTTTGTGATATGAATATTGGGGGCGGCGACATCATATCGATATTCTGTAAACGACGTCGCTATATTCTTCAATATTCCTTGTTTAATAAATCTTTAACTCAAACTAGAAAGTCCTGCCGTTCGTCTTTTATTTTACACGTATTAGAACCTTGTTCTTTTCTGAAAAACGCATTGTAAGATCTCCGTTTAACTGAAGATTTTACCCCCAGCTCAAACTCATGTAACATACTTAAAATACGCTTGCTCTGGGAGCGAGGCGTAACTCAAGACATGTTCAAACTCGTAATCGCAGAGTTTTAAAACATTGAAACACACCTTTGAATTACACGCGCTTGTGGAACAAAGCTCAGTTTACGTATTTAAGGTTGTACTCGTAAATAACGTCACCCGCAGCGGAGCAGTGGTTAATTAAATATGTTAAAGGGTGTAAGACAAAGAAAGTGCGCCGGCGGGCGCAGGGTTGCCGCGACGCTCAATTAGCGACCACTTGTGTAAGATCTATACAGGGAAATAAGACAAAACTATACATTTGTTTCATTATTCGATATATTTAATTGTCTTTGCCAACTTTGTGCTAGTGATGAGTTTTTTACTGTGTAATTATAATTATAGTATTTACGCAAAATGGAAGTTAAAGTGATATTGCTATTAAAGATCCAGATAATAAGAACCAGAACCACAAGCAAACGAGCGGTTTCATCGCTCAAAATTAGACCTTAAATTTATTTCATAACAATAAAGCTACTTTAAACTGAAATGACTGAACTACGAATGGCTTTTTACTGCCTCAACTGTTTCATTTACAAATACTCGTATATCCACAACAATATTTTTATATTATTTTAGTATTTGTATAGCCTCCTATCACTGAAAGGTTTTAATCACCACCACAGATAACATATTATTATAAAAAATGCCAATTCTCATTATGTTGTACGGGTGATCGATCTGATGACTGATCACGTTTTAATGTTTTCATTGGAGTTGCGGCAAATTTGAACAAGGCCGCTATTAGTCGCTGTCTGGGCGTGTTGACAATTAATATTGACCGGGTCCTAATGACGCGAGAAATGTAGGGGAATATTAGGCTTAACCGATATTCCCAGCAAGGGAATTAGGGTTTATCCTATCATTTTAGCATATTTACCAAAACATGGTTTTTTGTACATTTACATTCTACATGATGGTATGTGCTTTAAGGTGTTTTTTTTTTCAAATTTACTATTTTATGTCTACTTAGGTACATTTTTGTTGCGAACCCTTTGGACCAATAGGGAAAGTTTCCATGCTAGTCATTTTACCCGTTTTTCAACCCTATAGAATAACTAAGAAAACAATCCTATCATCACTAAAACACCACTATAAACATAATTAAGTTAGTAGGCAGCGCAGTTACTAGTGTAGGAATTACAACAAAAACCCCTCAAAATATTAAGGCAAATATGTTTGTACGTGCAATCTTATACAAGCTGAACAAACAACTCCAAACCAACTTCCACGTAATCTTGTCAATTTACAACGCCACTGCACCTACAAATTAAACAAGTCAAAATGAGCATTCGGTGGTCTTTGATCGGCCGCGCCCCGCGTTGCCGACGAACTTGCGGCGCCGCGGCGGGCTTACTTCTTAAATTATTCTCCAAAAGATTTTCTAATTTGCTCGCTCGTCTCGAGTCCTTTTACGAGAATACGGAAGCCGCGAGCACATGCGGTTCACAGATTCCTTTACATGCAAACCCATTACAGCCGTAAACCCTGCACATAGAACACTTAATACAATGCCCTATAAACGCACGCCTTTTCCCGCCGCGAGTTCGGCAAACGGCTTGGCACACCAAAATGTACTTTAGCACTCATTAATATGATTCAAGGGCGCATGAATGAGGCACCACATGTTAAGGGTTGGCCGTATTCGTTCCGCGTGCGTCCTTTGGGTAATGTTACGTAATAGGTAAGAGAGCAGCCGTGATTTTGTCAAAGGTAAGAAAATTGGTTACGTTAGTGGGTAATACTGGCTTCCGACAGGAATGGGAATTATGGGAGGTTTTATCTATACGCTATCGACGTAATTGTGGACGCGTTTGGTGCTTACAATATTGTTAATAAGGTGTTTTGTATTTCTTAATTACGGGTTTTAAGGTCAAAATCTTTGAAGTCTAAGATTAAAAAGTAGGTACCCTATGTAGAACCAAACTATGATCGCAGTCCTTGAGAGAGGGTAGCTAACACTTAGAATATTTCCCTCTGATTAGGTATTATCAAATAAGATATAAAATATTGCTTTGCTAGTTGGTAGTGACCCTGCCTACGAAACTAGCGGTCTTGGGTTCACATCCCGGTAAGGGTAGATATTTGTGTGACGAGCGCGAATATTTGTTCGTGAGTCATTTATGTTTTCCATGTATTGAAATGTATTTTTCTCTATATAAGTATTTATATCGTTGTCTAGTTAAATAAGTAGGTCAATTGGTGTGACATTGTCCTCAGATATTTATTTATTAAATTCTTTATCTAAAATTAACACGTCACAAAAGATACACATTGTTGTAATGCATTGTTGCATTGTTTTATGTTGAATGTACTAAATGAGAACTACGGACAGCGATAGATCTACACAAGACTAACATGATGCTGATACTGGTACTAATCCAAATATTTATTCGCCGTTCTGTTTAAGAGCATACCGAGAAAGGCGCAAGCCTGAAACAAACCAGAAGCAAAGAAATGCCGAAAGCAAATACTTAACTGAAATACTTTGCCATGGTTTTTTAAATACCGTCAAAGGTAACCAGAATAAAGAGCCAGACCGTGTTCTGGAGGAAAGACGACCACCAAATTTAAAAATTCAAAATTTAATTACATTAAGTACGGCGGCGATGTCTCATTCCTGTAACGAGCTGCAAGGGCCCTCCAAGTCGCACTCTGGTTGCGTGACCTAATTTTAGGGGAACCTTATTTTGCTCACTTAATTTGCCTTATTCGTGTTTGCTCTGCGAATGAGGAATGAAGAAATTTTATTTTTCTTTTGCGAAAACTTAATTGAGTGGGGCGAGGGACACCGCGCCCACCTCGCCCTCTATAAACATTTATCGCCGCTCTACATCTCACTAACTTCACTTTTACAGAGTTTTATGTCCGAAAAATTTACGCGAAGAACGTCGCTGCGGCCTTTATTGCGGCAGAGGAATGCCGCGCAGTCCCGTAATTGAATGTAATTTCGTTAGCTTCTTTCGTTTACAGCTGTAAAATAAAATTTAACGTCTTATTTATTGTCACGAACAACAATATCTGTGCTATTCGCCGACTCCGTACGAGTGCTGGGTAAGTGCTGTAATAAAAGCATTCCAATAAAGCTAGTCGCCTGCGCACTTTTGGACGTAAATGTGGTCCCACCACTGAGCAGAACACATATTTAAAGCCCCTTTACTGCCTGTATAAGTAATAGGATCGCCGTATTCCGTGATGCCCGTTGTTTGTCATACAATTTAATTTACAAACCTGTCGCTATGAGGCGGTAGCACGAACCCAATTCAATTAGTTTTTCAACGAAAATGTTTTAAATTTGGCTATTCGGGGTAGTGGAGTTTTCGGTAAATTATGGGCGGACGCAGTGCAACGAGCCCACTCTCCGTTGGTGGCAACATGTTAAAGGGAAATAGTAAAACAACTAAAATTTTTGGCCTTGCCCTGTGGTCTTTTAATATTGTTTTTTCTTGTATACATTCGTTTTCTGACGAATGTTTGTGAACATTGTTATCTATCAATATTATTGTTCCCTAGTTTTAATTAAGTACAGTTTGGTGGTAATTTAGTCAATGCCAGATAAAATGTCACGGTTCTAAGCATGCTTATCATTATACATATCATTTTTTTTAAAGTCGCAGTATTCAAGAATAATCTTAAACGTAACAAGTTTATGAAACTAATTTTCTTCAGGATATACTACTACAATAGTGATGTTGGTCTCTGTTTCCCAATATTTCGATAAACTGTATTTATCTTCACAATGCTGAAATGGGAATCGGTCGGTAGTTGATTACTGCACTGCCGTCCTCGTATATCAAGGCGTGACATCCAATAATAAGCCTTTTAAAATTCGCCTGCCAAAGTATGGAAACGAATGCCGAATATTTATTTTGTCGTTTAAAATAATCGATTATTCGTGTTTGTTTTATTTTCAATTTGTGAAGATTTCATTAAATATTGCTTGTTTATTCCGTAATGGATGAAGTACTGATGATGCTAGCAATCTCGTTCCAGTCTTTGCAGAAGATACTTCAAATTTAAGTTTTATTTAGATAAATTAAGTAATTTACATATTCTAGACTAGACGCAAACATTTACCGGTTAATGTAATGTTGTACACGCTAACGCTATATTTACTTTAACAACCAAATAAGATCTATTCGATTTGCATTGCTACCAAGATTGGGCACTGGTTTATTTAGTAGGTATACAAGTCTGAGAAACGTGACACTTCTCTGATATTCCTTTTTCCTTACTCTCCTTTATTCGACATTGCCTTAGCATTAATGGTTTCGTTCGATTTATGTACTGCTATGTTTTGTTCTGCTCTTGCATTGCCTAGACAGGAAAATGAAGCAAAAGACAAATAAGTATGAATACGATCAGAAACAATGTTGTCCTATTCATGATTACGATCACAACACCAACACAACCTGTCTGGTTGTGATGCTGATCATGATAATTATTTATAAGGGCTCTTATTAAATGTGTTTAATCCATATTGCTTTTATATTGTAATTCAATTGTTGATGTTTTGTAAGCTCTTATGTTCAAGTGAATAAGAATTACCTTATAATGTCAACGGATGATTACAATAAAGACGCAAGATTAGATAAAACATATTAGAGCCAACAGATTAGAGCCTACACATTTCACTGAGAGTAGTGAGTCGTTACTTGATGTTGTATGTACAGACTTGCAGTCCAAAAACATCATTTTAGAGCATGTGGGTTCTCTTTATGGGCACTGCCTTGTGGTCTGTGAACTGGATGTCAAGCGTGAGAAACCTAAACCTTACTCCAGAGTCTACAGACCCATGAAAAACTTATGTTTGGATAACTTTAACAGGGAGTTACAGGACATTTGCGGGAATTTATCTAGTTCGGGTGATGTCAATATTATGGTTGATAGTTTGAGCCAGCGCATGGTTGCATTGTTTGACATGCATGTACCTAAGAAGTCAATTGTAATCAAGCATCGCTCCTACCCCTGGATCACTGACACAGTAAAGCTTATGATGCGATTACGTGACAAAGCTTTAGCTGATTTTCACAAAGCTAAGACTGACATTAAAAAAGAGTATTACAAGGACTTTAAATCTTTAGTTAATCAAGCACTTTATAATGAAAAAACCGCCTATTTTAAACAAAATATTAACAATAAGATACATGATCCTAAGCGTTTATGGAAGAATCTCAAATCTACTTTGTTACCTAAGAATGACATTGAATTACCTTCTTGTTTCAATGATCCCAATGTCATAAACAACCACTTTCTCAACTTGCCTTGTGTTTCAGAGATCTCTATTTCACAGCTGACTTATTTCGAATTTCATAGGTATAGCAATTTGGTCTTCCATATAGAGCCCGTCAGTCTGGACAACATTATGAAAATTGTAAGGAACTTAAAATCAAATGCTGAAGGTAGCGATAGAATTAATTTGGACATGATTACTTTGACATTTCCACATACATTAGATATTATTTTAGATTTAATAAATACCTCCATTTCAACCTCTACATATCCTAACTTGTGGAAACAGGCAATTGTGCACCCTCTACCAAAAATCTCTAACCCATCTGAACTAAAAGACCTTAGGCCAATTAGCATATTACCCTGTCTCTCAAAAATTTTGGAAAAGGCTTTGTGTTTGCAATTAACCAGTTTTTTAGAAAAAAATAAAATTTTGCCTGAAGTTCAGTCAGGTTTTAGAAAGGGGCGTAGCACTGTGACAGCTTTACTAGATATTACTGATAATATTCTCTGTGCTCAAGACAAGGGAATGTGTACCATTTTAGTATTATTAGATTTTTCCCGCGCTTTTGATTCATTAAATATTGACTTGTTATTATCCAAATTGAGCTATTATGGGTTTGATAGTGATGCCCTGCGTTGGTTTAATAGTTATTTAAGAGAGCGTTACCAGTATGTAAAGTTGACAGATAGTGACGGTTCCATACACATTTCTGATAGGCTGTCTGTCACCAGAGGGGTTCCTCAAGGGTCGATCCTCGGACCGATCCTGTTTGTGTTATATTTAGCTGATATAATAACGCACATAACTTACTGTGGGTATCATATTTATGCAGATGATATACAGGTGTATATTTCATGTAAACCATCTGAAGTAGATATTGCTATTGGAAAGCTTAATGACGATCTGTTAAGTATATCTACTTGGGCTTCAAACAATTGTCTCATACTAAACCCTTTAAAAACTAAATATTTGATTTTAGGGAGTAAACAACAGCTGGCCACACTTAGACCAACGTTAGATGTCATGCTGATGGATGAACCCATTGAACTTGTTTATGAGGCACGCAATCTTGGACTTGTAATGGATTCTGAGTTACGTTATGAGAAGCACATTTCTAACTCAGTTAGGAGTTGCTTCTATAAGCTTAAAGTTCTTTACAAGGCCCGACCATTTTTAAACGAAAATTTGCGAGTAAAGCTAACGGAGTCACTCGTCCTTTCGAAACTCAATTATATGGACGCAGTTTTTGGTCCACGTCTACTGGCGAAAACAAAAAGGCTCATACAACGTATCCAAAATGCCTGTGCTCGTTTTTGCTTCAATGTTCCTTTAAGGGCCCATGTTACCCCATTTCTTAACAATCACTCCATTCTTAAAATGCATCACCGCCGTAAACTTCATCTGGCCTGTCTTCTTTTTGAAATACTTAAACACCAGGCTCCAGCATATCTTTTTACAAAGTTGCTACATGTGTCCTGCAACAGGTCGCGTGGAACTCGGCGATGCGCTATACAACTGTTAACACCTCGTCATGCCTCAGCCGCTTTTCGAGGTAGTTTCCGCTACGCAGCTACTAAATGCTGGAACAACATTCCACCGCCAATAAGGAACCTGCAAAGTTTGCATTGTTTTAGATCAAAATTAAAGAAAATATTTGTTAGGTCACCAAGCGAGTCAGGAACTATTGAGGCATGACACGAGCGGAATATGACCGATGTTATACAAACCTTAGTGATATGTCCCACGAGCTTTGCAATGTTTGTTGTTTTGCGTTCTAATTATTCGTTTGTTCTTTGCTCTTTCTTGCTGTCGACATCTGTGTTTCCATTGCCTCCTTCCACTAAAACTCACCCACGATAAAGGCTTCATGTTGTTGTTTTGTCTCTGCGTCTTATTATTAACGTAGGTAATAAATATTTCTTTTGTAATGTTTTTTCTGGAAAACTTGAATGTTGTTGTGCGCTTAGGCATAGAGCCATAGATAAAAATAAAATATCTCTTCTCTTTAACTGGTATAGCCACAGATTAGTGAGTATTTTTTCATTTTATTTTTTTTATTTTTTTAAATGTTTATGGCCTGGACTCTGGTTCTTTAAGCCACATATTATGTAGTGTTTTTTTATTTAAGTTGTAAATTGTTTGTGTCACCTTATTTGTAAATTGTTTGTGTCACCTTCCGTGCTGCCACCGAGCGGTCTCAACGGAAGACCAGCGCTGGCTTAACAGCTGGCACATGCTGAGTTGGGACCGTTTCACAACAACCTTTTTTTTTTTTTTATATATGTATTTTCTTTTTTTCTTTGTTGTGTGTTGTTGTGAATAAATATTTTTATTATTATTATTTGTATGTCTTTACCAATCACGGGACTATGGGAGTCCCGGACCTTTGGAAGGCGTACATGGAGCCGAAGCCAACACGCAGAGGCCCTTTAGACAAGTTTAATTTAGTAAAGTTATGGGACATCAACCGGCGATTGTCCCTGAGTTCAAACTAAAGAAGTATGCTCCCACGGACAACCACCGGTCAGTGTAAAGACTATTTAAGAAGGATGGGAATACTAATAATAGGTTCTATGAGTGAACTGATATGGATTGGTGAACTAGGCTATTGATGAAACTACGGCGCCTGCCTGGCCAATGCTAATTACTTTGGTTTAAATGGCAGGCGGTGACTCGCCAACTCAATGGAATGGACCTCCCGAAATAGCCACATATATATAGCAGCAGGGAGGCAACAGTTCCAGAGGGGCTAAGGGTGGAGAGGTGCTTCTGGACTTTAAACGACCATAAGGTGCCCACTCGCCACTTATGCAACACATCCACCCTTCGAGCATATAGCTCTTGCGACTCCACTCTGACCGGCCAATAAAGGCAAGCCAGAGGTGAGGGTCTGTTCCTCGTCATTGCACACCGCAGCCGGCCGGTGAAGGCAAGCGTGAGGTGAGGAACAGGACCTACCCTCGGGAGCACTCAGGTCCGTGGTGTCGCCACTCACCACAGCTCGCCACTAGCTGCCTTGCGGCTTATTATTATTATTATTATTTACATTTACTGCTAAATCTTTAACTTGGTCTACACTCAAAAGCAATGAAATCGGTTTATTTTCCATGGAAATTCTGTACAAAGTGACCCGTTTTCATTGCTCTTGACTATATTTCCCTATTATTATGGTATTGTTAACATTCTAACAATATTAAATTGACTGTTACAGCGGTTGTGTAAGTAGCAATCAAAACGATTGCAGAGGAAGTATAAAAAAATATAGGGCCATGAATACTGCTAAATCTTTTTTTACGTCATTAATACGATTGCTTTAAAAAAAAACGTCAAATGGTTTTGTAGCAATGCTCCAATTCTCTCTGGGCCTAATAAACATTTTAACTATTAATTTCCCGCAAGTGTCACGTATGTAAACCCGTTAGCTAGCTGCTAGCTATCTACGGATAGATAGGCACCGTAATGAAGCGTTTAATTTCCGTCGGATCTAGATTGTAGATGCAGGCTGGAATGCACTGACCGCATAGCTATGTCGGCTCCTCACAAAATTACATATTCGACCATGCCTATACAATATTCGCTATAGAACTTGAATATGATATTATCATATTATAGAGGCGATGAATAATTATGGTTTTAGGCAAAAGTTAGATATATCTAGTTATAGAACATGATTACATGATATTTATTTTCCTCCTAGCTGTAATTTGATTATAAAATATTTTAAAACATGTAATGTAAGCCTATAAAGTAACATTTTTTTAGGTTTATAAACACCTAATATAATGTATAATAAAAATAAGTACCATCTTTATAACATAAGCTATGCTAGAGCCAAAACAGTGTACCAGCGGACCTGTAAAAGTAACTATGAGAAAAAAGCAGGGCTCTCATTTTCGGCCGCCCTTTAGGCGTTTCAGTAAAACAGCAAGCTGTCTTGTTTGGGCCCGTCATTATTTCCATGTCGTTCCTTCTCTAAGTCGAGGCTCGCGGCGTCGCCTGGTAACACTGGCTTCGGATTAAGCCAAAATATGACAAGCGCGTGCACACTGGTACAGTATGCAGTGTTCGGAATACAGAAATATACTGAAATATGGAAGTAGACTTTACTGTCATGAGCTTAAGAGATTTTCTACAGATGTTACTATTTTATAGATCAAACGTAATGGGAAATTGAAGTTAGAAGGAACAACCAGACCGAATTACTTAATCCCAAAGTCAGAACTGTTTAGAAGGTTCTATGTGTTGCTAAGCCGAAGATCGATGTGTATGATGGGACTAGGCCAATATGTATGAGATCGCCCTTTTTTTTTAATGATATTGTTAAGCAAAAAATGAAAGTCATTGCATGCCATGGGTTATTTCTGCTCTTAAATAAGTTTTATGTACGTATATTAACGCGCGGACTCTCTGTAATCTTCTCCCTGTACGCAGATTATCTGTAATTCCACCTTGCGCCGGAGGCATCCGGTCGGCACGCGAAACTTGTTCACTAGGTAAATAGTTTAAGTTGTAGCGTAAGTTGTTATACAATATTGTGCTGCGTAATGTCAGCAGACAAGTTCACGACTTGATTTAGGAATTGGGTCTTCGTACGGAGGGGGGTTGAGGGTGTGTGATTTTGATGAGCTCATCAAACTTTGGATTAATTTGGGTGATTGAACTCCTCATATTTCGTAATAAAAGAGTTTATTTGCGCAAGAGATGAGAGAGCAGATACTGGTATGTTAATTAATTTAGGGTAAGAATTTTGATTAGGAATATGGTAACGATCTGTGTTATGATATCGACGGGGACGTCATCTAAAGAAAAAACAAAGTATTTGGTTAGGAATACTGTTAGTTAAAGGTATTTTTCCAGTCACAAGAATTCTACGTGGTTATGAAAAGAAAATAGATACATATTCGACTTCATAAAAAGTCCGTTTCTTTTATTGTGGGCACAAGGTTTTGATCAGTACAACTTGAGACTAAAGGTTTCATCATCTTGAAAATCAATTAAATTATTCGGCTTTCAACTCAAGTCCTTAAACCAATCAATAGTGAAAAGCCTCCACCACCAAGCTCGAACCATTACACCAACATTGACGCGCTTAATCAATCGAACAGAAACAAATGGTCCAAGATTAAACAGCAGCTCCCCGAATAAACCAGTATAAACACTGATAAAACATTTAAGAAGACGAAAAAAGAAGCAATTAATTCCGGAGCGGCCGCAGTTGCAATATGTGGAACCATTAATTTAATTCAGTGCGTGGGGCCGAGACACGGTTTCAACCTTAATTGAGATTTAAGAACAGCCCGGGGCGGGATGTTTTTGTGAGGGCCCAGGGCGATGCGCAGCTAAGCCAAGGAATTGTGCCGGATCCCCAGGTAATTGTGCTTTGTATACGTTTTAATGATTCTTTTGTTCATATTTTACGTTTCCTGCCCTGACAAAGGTCAGGAAACCATTTTAAAGTACAGTCACCCCATAAAAATGTTGAGCATATTTATCATTTGAAGTTCAGTTTGAAGTTTATATGACTGTGCACTAAAGTGCTTAACATTTTCGTTGGGGTACTGTACAATGTTATCTAACATACACTGCCGTGACTGACTGACTGGAAGCGCCGCTGCGTTGCACCTATGGACTCGAAATTTGGAGGGAATATTCCCTAAGTAGGGGCGCGTTTGTAAACGATTTTTTGAAAATCGATCCCTGACGGGGACAATCTGAAACATAATTAATTCTTCGGGTAAAAAGTTGCGGGAGCCTTAAAAGTATTAGTTAAATGCTAATAAACGCTTTACGAGTTTTCTATTATCATCTATCTATCTGATTCAGAGAGATGGCCTTGCATAAACATAGTACCGTTTTTACAGAGTCCTATTAAAAACTTTTTATGGGTCTGCAATAGACAGTGTTCTGTGTTACTAATCCTCAGTTGCTTCTAACCAATTTACAGATTTTCTCCCCCACGAAAGCGCTCTTATGTTGTTGTTTTACGCCAAAAAGGCGGATAAAAATGTTAAACAAGTCGCGTCGGCTGCGGTGCGAAAAGCTAGTTTACTCTAATAGCATTATTTAGCAGCCGCAGAGTGCAGAGTCCCGCGAACACGCTGTCGCGCATCGCCGTGTTTACGCGACGCGTTATGCATGCGGGGGATACGGAGAACGTTACCTTACACGGAATACTAGCAAATAACTATATGTTATCGAATACCTTTTTCCTGGAGGTATTTCGTAAACGCGCAATATTTTTATAAGGGATCGTGATAAATTACAATAATAAAATAAATTATATTTAAAACCTTTTTTTATTCTCAGTAGGCGTACAAAAAAGTCATACGCATTGAAATTGTTTAAACTAAGCTAATAATTTGCTTGACACTAGCGGTCAGAGTAAGCGCTCAGCTACGAAGTGCTACGCCGTAGCAGTCATCTACGTACAAATGACCTCACGCCTAATATTCAATTCATGTAAATACATTATTTAAAAGGAGTCAAGAATCTGGTACTTTTCCCAAACGGCCAACCGTTTCCTCCAAAATTAAATATGGCTATTTAAACACCGCGATGAGCAATTAATAAATGAAGCGCAATAATGCCATAATACTCGCTTAAGGGTTTTGTAAAATAAACCTAATATTTTATTCTCAAAGCAAAGATGCAAGGCGCTTAATATCTTTACAACTTCATACAAAATTCGTTGTATCTAATTCGAGGCTTATCTTGCCATCTGTAATCTCGCTCGCCCTCCTTGCTTACTTCTAAGGAGATACCTCAAATACCGCCCGCCCCCCGCGCCCCCCACGGGCCCTCCGACAACCCTCAGCCCTTAAGTTCTTGCCGGAAGTTCATAATACCCTATTAGTGGCACACACGACCAGCGAACATGAAATCTGTAGTTTGATGGCAAACGCCGGGACCGCTGTTTGTTAACACTGACTAATTATAATTGAGGCCAACCAATTAGGGGTGGAACCATTTGTTCACTTTGAACCCTTATCACATTAAATCATGGTCAATATGACGAGTCAATCAATCGAAAAATCACTCACCTATGCACGTGATTTATACTTTATTTCATTTTACAAGAGCTGACGCTATGCAACGCTCAAACAATTTTTCAAGTTTTTGCTTTATCGAATTAAAGCTACTCGTAAATCATTAACACTCTGTATACTCGTAACCCAAACTACTTTTTAAATTGTGAACTAAATAGGTTACACCTCCGCGGTTGCCACGTGGTTGAACTTAATTAGGGTGTAACCAAACCGGATTTCGCCGGATACCGTAAGAACTACTCCCGGTTTGCCGGATGGCGCCGCGCCGAGGGGATGGCTCCACTGGAGCGAATAATAAACTTGTTGACAATCTTTAATTCCCCACTCAGGGGATGATACTTAATAAAAAATATGTTGCCTCCAGCCATATTGTAATTGGAGTAAGATATGTCTTATAATTTGATTTGGGTACTATTAGATGGAATGAGCAGTACGCGTTACAATATTTTTATACGTGACCCGACATCGATCCAGCGGGACATCTCTCGGTACAGAATGCTTAGCGAAATATTTTGACCTACATACGCGGAATTTTGATAATCCATCCAACTGATTACTGGAAACAAAATTATTTGTATTTACATAATACTTTAGAGTTAGACTAACATGTGTATGCGGTATTGATTAGTGCACCTTTTTCTAGTGCAATAAATCATGCCAATTTGAAGCGCATTTTTTTAAATTTAATTACACTTGTGCTATTTAATTACAACTTTTTTTTAAAGTGATATCTTTTATACACATTAAAATAAGAAAAAGAGATATATACCTTTTGGGTTTGGAAATCGATTTGTCAAATTGTTATCGTCGGGAAAGCTCTTTTTAAACCCTAGTTACCTACACTCGGGTGTTTAGAAATAAAATGTATGAAACAATTTGCATTATTGTCAAAAATACACTTAATATGTAATGACCTACGTAATGTTGAACTATGTATTTAAATAAAAATTATACCATACTCATTACTGATATAATATTTGAATTTTATCTTGTTATGATAAGTTAGACGTAAATAGTAATGAACTTTAAAAATACACGTAGGCTGGGGGCATGCGAAGTTTTGGTATAGTTCTGTTAAATAAGTGCTTTTGCTTATCTTTAGTCACGTCATAACTGTCTACTTATTACCTATTCTTCTCTTAAACACACATCAACCGTTTTATTGTAATCGGTAGAACGTTAGCATAAATCTGTTAAATCCCCGTATGTCCTACTTCGCAAGCATGTAAACGACAATCAAATGAAAACAAATGTCACATTCAGGCAGCCTGTCCCAAACTATAGCCCGACAACTAGGGTAATAACGTCGCATAAAGCGCAGCGTACTAAAGTACACGTGGCGCGGTGATGAGAGCCCGAGCACGACTGAGCGCGTCCGGCCTAAATTGTAGGAGCTGAATGCGGGTAGGCGGTGAATGGGACGCTGTAATTTGCACTGCCAAGGAATGACGGGAATTCGTGGTTAATTTATATCATTTACGCTTCTAGGACGACATTTTCTTTTGCCGTGACTCTTTTAGTGTGCTGTTGTGATGTGGGCTTATGACAGTGGATTCGTTTGTTCATTATTTAATCATCCCATGGAATCATCAAGGTGGAGTTATTTGTGGAAATGCAAAAAACGGTTCTTGTATAAGATAGGTACCGTGAAGCACCCGTAAAAACGCCTTTTAGTTTTAAACAGAGTACTTACATTTTATATTAATGACCGACTCCAATAATAATTTAAAGTACAAAGTTGACTTTTACTAAACTTTTATCTTTATCTTCTAACTACTTTATTGAACAACATGCCCTTATCTTTTACAATATCACAAACTAATACAGTTTACATAACCTGGATAGTTTGCAATAAAATTAGTAGCAGCGTATGGCAGAGGGAGCCGCGGCAGACACTATTACCATTAGCGCGGCAGGCTTAGCGGCCGGTCAATACTGCGCCCTCTGTGGACCGCCGGAGGAATTAGTTTGATGTCCCCCACAGACTTAGGCAAAAATATGTGCCCGTCTAAAGCGTATGGCTCACGGATGCTACTAGCGCTGTTTTAACGTACCTAGCAAATAAATATCGGTGCTAGTCTTGAAAGCGTGTTATTTTGGACGACGTATTGTTTTGTATGGGTTGGTACAATTAACGTCTTTCGTATGTACGCTCATTTATGTGGCTTATCGCTTTAACGTTTGGTTTGATCTGCCATAAGAAATCGGAAAAACGAATTAAAACGACGAGCTACAGAGTCAGCATCAAGTAATAGAGTATCCGTCAAGATTTAGGATTTTTCATCCAGTTTTAAAATATAAACTAGCTATTTTTTAATACCCACCACACCGAAACACAGCGATGCGAACACTGCTGCTTGACGGCAGGATTTATTTATTTATTTATTTATTTTATTTATTTATTTTTGGGTCAACAAACAGTGATCACAATCAAAACTTATCACTAGATTAGCTAAAGAGAATTAAGTTATTGTGCCACCAACACCGTTAACCACAGATTACTGACAAAAGTAAACAACATTGAGAAGTGGCAATGTGAGCAAATTCACATATTTCTTACAATTTTATATTCTTAAAATAGTTATAGGTTAAAGAAGAAAAAATACATATTTTATTTTCATAGAAAATTAAACTAGCGAGTTTAGTAGACTTACATTAGATTAGATTAGTGAATATGGTATTTGCCAAAGTTTCCCAACACTATCGCGTTAAGGACACTCTAACATCACCAATACATCTTTTTTAAATTTTCCAATACGTGTAGCCATGATGTCAATTGAAACAAAGTGTGCGTTATATGAATCAACTAGTCGGTAAAGCGGAGAGCGCTTACCAGCATTCGTACGACACGAGCTAATAGCAAAGAGACGACATTGGTTACGACAGTGCGTCCTATAGGGGACCCTATAACATATTTTATTGTTAAGTTCCATACAGTCGTATTTATTATGACACAGGTCATATAACATCATTGTTTCAAGTAATGAACGCCTAGATTTAAGCCGAATCAAGCCATATTTAGATAAAAGTTTGTCATAAGGTAATTTGCCACGAAAACATTTAAAGTGCAAGCGACGCAAAAAATTTGATTGAACAGCTTCCAGTGCATCGATGTATTTATTATAAAAAGGATTCCATACAGGCACAGCGTATTCTAGCTGAGAACGAATAAGTGATTTGTAAATATGAAGAAAGGTTGATGGTCGGGTAAATTCAGCACATGAACGCATGGCAAATCCGTACATTCTGTAAGCATTACTTATTATCGTATCTATATGCGTGTTCAAATGCAATTTACTATCGAGTACCACTCCGAGATCTCTAATAGATTCAACAGCGTCAAGAAAGGATCCACACAATTGATAGTCATGACGGATAACATTTTGTCTTTGTTTTTTGGTGAAAGTGATTGTTTTACATTTGTTTATACTTAGATTTAATTTATTATTGCTGCAGTAGTCGGAAAATCTGTTAAGATCCTGTTGAAACTTAAGGTAATCATCATCACTTTCTATTGTGTCGTAAATTTTCAAGTCATCTGCGTATAAGAGGAAGTTACAATATTTAAAACAGGAGGAGACATCGTTGATAAAGATTATGAATAAAAGCGGTCCCAGAATAGACCCTTGGGGTACTCCTGAGCTGATTGAAATAAATTCTGACTCGTGACCATTTATGATAACTTTTTGGGTACGATTGGTAATATAGGAATTAAACCAACGCCAAAGGTTTCCTTTAATGCCATTGAATGCAAGTTTCTCCAGTAGTATTCTATGATCTACTCTATCGAAGGCCTTCTGGAAGTCTGTATATACACAATCAGTTTGTTTGTTGGCATCTAGGCTTTCAAAGAGATAAGTGGCATATACTAAAAGATTCGTCGTAGTAGAACGCCGTTGCACGAAACCATGTTGCTGTTCAATAATAATCTTATGTAAAGAAGGGTAGATGATATTATGGATTAGTCTCTCGAAGACCTTCGATAGAGTGGACAGAATAGATATGGGACGATAGTTCTCTATATTGTTTTTTGAACCGCCCTTATGCACAGGCACAATACGAGCGGCTTTCCAGATTATAGGAAAGAGGCCATCCTGCAGACACAGGTTGAACACATATTGAAGCAGCTGACAGAGGAAAACAGCAGTAGAATTGAAAAATATTGGGGGAATGTTGTCAAGACCGGGGCCTTTAGATATATCAAGAGCCTTAAGTTCATTAAGTACATCGTCTTTTGTTATATGTATTTTACTAATGATTAGGTCAGATTCTAAATTAGGATTACTGATAATATGTTGATACTTCTGGTCAGACCATGCATAAGGTCCTGCCACCAGAAAAGCCTAGATTTGGCTGTGAAGGTAAGTTCTTCTTGTTCACATTTACTTTAGAATCACAATTATTTTTATATTTCTTAGCTGTTTAGCCAAAGCAAAACATAAAGTTTTCCTTTCCTAGATGGTGAATAAACAAGGCGTGTCACCTTATCCTTTCAGTTCCTAACTCAACAAAACCTTTACTTCAGAAAACCAAAACGGTAACAACGCACCAAACTTCGACTTCCCGACTTTGTGAGGAAATTTAATAATTTAACAGCTTTCTCCCCCTGGATTCGCCGCGAAACTAAATAACGTCTTAAAATGTGAAAGTTTTAGAGAGATGCGCTCCCCTCAGACCCGACGTGTGGCCGGCGTCTCGTTCGAGCTGCGGCTCCCAGGTGGCAGCACAGGGCAACACAGCTCCAATAATCACAAACATGCCCCTTTGTTACCTTTTTTTAACTATAACATTATCGACATTTCCGTAATTAATAAAGAAGGACTTTCTAGAGACGTTGCCGTTTTGTGTGACGGTTTTTGTTTTTAAAATTTACATTTTTTACCAGGTACAACATAAGAATTAAGAATTATTCCCAGTTTCTTAATAGCTATCGGCTGGCTATCGCTATCACGCTTGAACTCGCAACTAACAGTATATTTGTCACTCGTGTGTCGTAGAAAAATTAAGATTGCCGATAGCTGTTAGGAAAATGGTAGCACTGCAAGCTTACGTATGAGATATGTTCTACTTAAACATGTCTAATGAAGCAGCGACATCGCTCGTCATTTACTTCAACCGACTGACGAGCTTTTGGAGGTATTATAAGTTAGTAACAGTTAATAGCTAACTCAAATTATTAAATTTATACAGTGAGCTTGTTTTAAGCAGTTCCGCATATAAATAATAGAACGTAACGTTCTTTTCATACTAACATTAAGCCTCAGAGCTCGTTCAAAGATTGTAAATAAAATCTTCAAACCGAACTAAGTGCATAACAAATTCCAAAACAAATAAAATGTTCGCAATAGCTACTCCACTCGTCTGAGCGCACCGTTGACGTATTTATTATTTATTTGGGAAATTCTCAAGGCACGCCGACCGACGCGTCAGCATTATGGAAAAATAACTCATCTCCGACGACATATTGACTTCGCCCGCAGACGGGGAAATAGAGGCACGCATCCTTTCGGGAATTGCACCGATACACGTAGTTTTCGCGCTACTGCGAGGGGGCGGAGGGTGCGTGACCGGGCATTTGAATATTCAAATTGATTAAAACTGATCAAATTTTAAAAGCTTTTAGAAAAAAATACTTTAGTATTGCTGGACGAAAATATAGCGGGGAATCCTGACTTTACGAACTTTGATCACGAAGCAGCGCTTGTTTAATAGTTCGTTGCCCCCCGATCACGCTGAGCGCAATGTTTTCCCAACATTGAAAGTCTAATTCCAAGATATCGATTGCTCCGCGCCGAGGCGCACAAATGGCGAGCGGAACCGCATTGTGCTCAATTCAAAAAAGCGCTATAAAAGCAATCAAAACAGCAACAAAGGAGGATACAAGCGAAACTCCGCTGTTTATTATTCGCGTTCCATAAGAAAGTCTACTTTAACCAAAACGCCGATTTCAATAACAGACGAGTTCATTGAATAGAGTTACCTCATAACATTTTTATTGTACAATAAGGGGTTTCCGTCGACAGGGGAGCATAAACGGCCGATATTGCTTATATCGAGCGTTTATTCGGTATCGTGCGATTCGAATCCGCGCGAGCAAACTGTCTGCGGCTCGCGGCGTGCCACCTCGTTCACGTTAAGTGACTTAGAAACTGCGATTATTGAGTTCCACGGAGGGCGAATAAACTCATATCGTACCTACGTACCCGCTCTATTGTTATTTCAGCGATATTGTACCTCGTATCACGGACTTCTTACAGAATATTACTTCTGTCTATCCGTCATGAGTTTCAGATGCAGGGACGTGTTCTGTTTCGATTGCTTTATCTTGCAAATGGAGAGTAGAGAAATATTTTCTCTTTGAAACTTTACAGTCTATTTGCTGCGTCGACATGAATTACGAACGCGATTTACGAAAACCACTCATAAAAGTTTTAATCGCCCCGTTCGCAAACAACTCATTAAACATTTAAGATTTAATTCTGTCTACAAAGTATTGGTCATAAAAGCTCCCTAAAATGACGTATAAAGTTTTATTTGTGAGATTAGAGAAGCGGTGGTATCGGGTAGTAAAAGAGATAAACAGCGTCTGTAACGCATGGAGGCGGCCTGTAAACTATTTTCCATGTCAGCGAAAGTGCGCGTTTATGCAGAGCTGGGTTTATGTCCGCGGCGCAGATACGCCATAAAGCAGCTGAGTCCAGGTGATAAAGCCGTGGTTAGTAAATTCCAGCTGCTGCAGCGCTTTAACGAGTGCTCTTTTGAATTATTTCACGGCTTTTTAAAGCTGCCGGTAGTGCAGATTGCCGCTTGCTTTTATTGCTTACAGACGTTACGGGTTTATTTACAAGTTTTACTGCAATCCCAGTAAGAGTTTCTTTACGGGGCGCGATTGAAGACGCTTTCAGGCAGGTTTTTTGTTAGTTTGTAAGAAAAGTGCATCTTCGGGGTAGGTGCAATAAAGTGTAGGTATTTATGACTTGAACAAACACACAACTTTTTAAATAAAGTGTAACTAAACAAAGGCCTGCTGCGCCCCTCTCCCCTCCACCGGCGGAAAAAGATATGGCTGTGTTGTGTCTGACTGCGGCATCGTAGCCCCCAACTGGATTTGGACGCTGTTAAATGGTTTTCAGAGGCTTTATAAAAATTGGTTACGCAGATTATGAGATATCGGAGATATCAGCCCTAAACGTAAGAGTCGCCGTTACATTGGGGGTTTTTATCTATTTCATAGTTATATTAAACCGATTGCTAAGTATAAGTCAGTATCAAAAACCACTTGGCGTATTAAACTGGTGCACACGCTCGAGCTCGTCTTGTTGCAATCTTGTCCGAGTATTGGAGTGTTGGCGAGGTGGACCGGCCGGGCACGGCTTGCCGATTTCCGTCCGCCTCGACCACATTTCCGATGCTCCGTGTGTATAACTAACTACTACAGTGTTTAGCGAGAAAAGCATTTGAAAAAGGAATATTATACTTCTTTTCGAATGCCTGATAATATTTCAGTGCCATCTTATAGGTTTTTGTATTTTTTTTGCGCTTAATTTGTTAGAGCACCAATTAAAGTTAATTTTATCGAAAATACTTTTCGAGTAGGTACTATTTCTGGGGAGGTATTCATTTCAATTACATTCTGTTTGACCCGTAGGCCAGGCAGTTTGGAGCAGACATTTACAGGTTCTACACTCCTGGTAATAGGATGACAACACTCTCATCTGAATGATTCATCTGTATTCTCTGCAGAAACATGCATGTACGTATGTAAACTCTTTATTGCACAAACAAAAAATAAGAAACAGAACCACAAAAGGTTCGTACAAAGGCGAACTTATCCCTTTAAGGGGTCGCCTCCAGTTAACCTTTGAGCGATTGAGAGATTAAAACAAACAATGGAAGGCTAAACGTACAAAAATTAAAGAAACAGAACATAAAAAAAAAGCAAATAAATACGTATTGTTATATGTATTAAATATGATAAATAAACGAATTTATACGTATATGATACTAAAAAAAAAGTAACTAAATCAATAAATATAATATAAGAATGAAAAGTAGAAAGGACCTCAGCAGTAGTTCTTCAGCTTAGATTAGATTTAAGCACGCGTCGATGGCAAGCTTAACCTAGTAGGTAATATTAAACACTTTTGTTATTTTTTTATTAATAATATTTTCATTCGATTCAGCGCTAAAAAATACATGAACTCTTCTTCACGGGCCTACTCAGACTCGGCAGATTTTCAGTAGTGCCAAGATGTCTAGTGCCAAGTTATAAACAAAGTTTCATTGATGTACATAATTTGTCCCCAAACTGACGTATTTAGTCTTACTTTACCTGTATTACGGAGCTCCGTCGGCTCTGTAGAGAGGATATACCTATGATATGATATAATCATGTAACTATTCAGATAAATACAAATTGGGAAATTAAGATAATGGAATTATTTTAACTGAGAAAAAACTCTTCGGCAAAATAAGCTACAGAAAAAATTAAAAACTGGTAAATTTTGCGAATGGAAAGATTGCTAAAAAAAGATTTTGGAAAGAAAATCGCCATACTTCTTATTTGTATGTACCTATGTGTCTTTTCCGAGAATTACCTCGGTCTTTTCAAAATAGATTTTTATGCCTGTTGAGTTTGTTTTCGAGAGGTTCAAGTTTTATTGTGAGCGGGCAACACAAGGGCCCGCGGATATGGGTAGAGTAGTTTTACCCCATGTTTGGGGTAAGAAACGGACTCCCGAGATACACGCATTATTAGGATGCGATGGACATTCTTGACATTTTATCAAGAAGTAGATTAGGGTGCCCGCTGTCTTCCATTCATTGTAAGACGTAATTGGGTTCCGAACATAGTTTTCGAGACCACTTAGTCAATTTTAAATGTACAATAGACGAGTTTTCCGATTCCCCTAAGGCACAGATCTACTTATCCGTGTATTTCCATCAATCTTAAAAATGTTTTTCCTTTGACATAGTTATTAAAGCCGGGATACAACATGTCTAGAATCAGGTTGGAATAACAAAACTACGGCAACATCCAGGAATCGATATCGAGTACAGCGACGGGTTGTTTAAACACAAGCTCCGAAACGAATATGAAAGTTATATGCCCCGTGTTGTTTTAAAGGGTTGGTGTATGAAAAATTAACTCGCGGAAGGTTCCCCCAGTTAAAAGTAGGACAAAGGATCTAGTTAAGAATTCAGGAAACCAGTTCAGTTTTAATTTTATTACGGAAATAATTCGTTTAAGACATTTATATCAATTGAATTAGGGAGTATATATATCCAGCCGCATACAGACTATGATTTATTATGCTGTTTTTACACGCATTCCTTCAGAATTAGGCATGATATTTTACATTTAAAATTGTATGTATTGCAAGTTATTAAGTAATAAGTAAATATTTTGTTGGAAAATAATAAGAACTGTTGAGTTATTTTCAACGCTTCTTGCCAACAGTCGTCTTCTTTTTATAACTGTTACAAATTCCCGTACTTACAGAATATATTTATATGTACATTGTTATTTGTTATTTATAAAAGCAAGAATTTTTTATCCTGAGAAAATATCCTACACCATTGATTCACTTTACGAAAAGGTCTTAAGGAGGTTAGAAGAATTTGTCCAAGAAAAAAATCGTTGCAATAAGTTTTTGACGTGATGTTACTATCGTAATTATAAAATATTTTTGCTACTCATAAAATATAGAGGATGCTCATACTACCTACTAGTATTTTTTATGTTGGGTGTCAATTATCCAAAATATGTCAATTATCTCCTCCAAGATTTAAGTCCATAGGGACATTATAGATTCAGATGTTTAGGCTGTGCGCTTCAGTCAGACAGTCAGACACGGAAGCTTTATATGTATAGATGGGTCTGAATCGCACAGCCCCCTCAATCATCGAGCGAATCGACTCGTCACCCGACACTCGCGTATCGCGATCGACTAATTTCTCTCATCGAGATCCCGTGTCGTCTGCTCAAACACTCCACGTAAGTGAATAAATGGGTAACTCGACTCCAACGCCTTTGAGTCTAGTGCATTACGAACCGATGGGAAATGGCTTTTTATATTTACATGAGGGTACTGGCGGGCTCATATGAGTTTAATGTTTACCTACATAATTTTTAAAGACATTTAACGTATATTTTATTGTTTAGTATACGTTAACCAAACGAATCAAATCATTATTAATGTACCTAAGCCTTATAAAATAAGGTTTCCTTTTAAAAATAAACTAATAATTATTGATGAATGATCATTACCTCTATTATGACTTTGTCAGTAACGAGATATCAGATTTTTTGACGCCTAAAATTTGAAAGAAGCAGCTCTTAAAAGCGTTAAAGAAATTAAGTGTACGATAATGCACGTTATTCTTTACTAATCAGCCAATTCCATAATACAATTCAATAACCAGGGCCTAAGAAAGTAGCAAGTAGTGAGTTCACAGCCGATCCATCAGGCGGCGCGGCGCGGCGCGACAGCGCGACGTGCTCGAACTCTTTCATTTATCTAATGAGTTTGTGCACGCCCCGATGTATTGATGAGCGATGTTCGGGCGCGCCGCGGGGCTTCCGCAACTCTTGATCAATTAATCGAGAACGAAGAAGTTATACCGTAGTAAACTTATTATGTTCTAATGGAATTTAATTGGTTTCTTTTCTTGTTGGTTGACTACCGGGCCTCATACAAGGAAGTTATATCAAAATGACAAATAAACGCCCATGTATACGTCTGGCCTTTAATTCTGAGTAATAATCTTCTCATTGTAAACATTTAAGGGGATTTTGTGAGTAAGAAGGAGGTTTCATCACTATTACGAAATGCGTTACCTAACTAGGTACTTTTATTATTCACGTCACGCTGAGTTGCTCACGCTGCAACGGCAACTGGCTGTAACGTGGCTACTTAGCTCTCTAAAAAAACATTTATATTTAAAAATCATTTCATAATACAGTTGTGACATTCCCGAGTGACAGTTCCATTTAGGTAAGTAACTCACAAAAATACCTACTTAAAAATGTTTCAAACCGGATTGAGGTACAAAGTGCAAGCGGTGCTGGGAAAGCTTTCTGTCAGACTTAATGCTGGATTCAGGCTTAACCAGATCTGAAACGCGCTGCCCCTAATCCACTTAGAATAACAGCGGGGCTAATGTCTGGCGAGGAACTCGTTTCTTATCGTCTCGTGTCGCGGGGATTTTACAGGCGCGCCGTATTACCAGGAGGAAAGGAAAATATTGCCAAGATTCGCTTAAGTGGTTTTGAAAGTGAAAGTTTTAATTAGTTGGTGAATCAATGCTATTTGATTGGTGGTTTTTCTTCATTTGATATTTTTTTAATCCTTTTACACTTTTAAACATAGTTTTTAATTACTCTAATGCAATTAAATTGACTTAAACCGTCCTCAAAACTTGAAGAATTTAAAGCAATGTTAGCAAAAACAAATTCTCCTCCGGTTTATAGAGTGAAATTAGTTTGAAGTGCCTCCAAGTTGGCAAATTGTTGATGTCCCCGAGGACGTACGTGCGAGCTGTTTAAGAGCCGTGCGTTTAACGAACATAAGAGAGATAAAAGGCATTCAAAACTTCCACACCAAAATAAACTTTTTACAAGTTTGATTGAACTGAGAATTCCGTTTGAACTAAGTGAGGGTTTACGGGAATAGTCTGCGTTTCCCGCGACTCGACGTTTGCATTTAGTGCTGTTCAAAGTTATGTCACCGCTTGCATGCGGGGCTGATGCCGAGCTTTAGCGCCGTGTTTATTAAGGCTGAACGCGTGCAAGCGTTCTGGGACAAGTTTACTTTGGTTGAAATTAAGTTTTTTCACTGTTATATTGAGTATTGACTTTTAATTTAGTATACTTAGATAATAGTTTGAAATATTTTTAATTTATTTTGCAGAAAGTACCCGAAATATCCGTATTGTGAGTTTTCGGCACAATTATATGGATAAAAACATAACAATATATTATTATGTAGATAAACGATAATCAGTAAGTAACCAGAAACCGTCGATCGCGTTAATTGTATAAAAATTACTTGTAAGTCCTTATTATTGAAGAGAATTCTAGTCAAATCGATAATAAACAAATTTGTTCAACTAAAATCCTTTGAATCGGTCTCTAATTACAACTTACGCCTCCGTCCACCTACTGACCTAAAGCGGACTGCCGTAATCGTGACGCCTATCTATAACCGCGTAGATAAGGGTCGGCAAAATCAATACAAGCCCCTAACTGCAATTATTACACTGCGGTATTTGTCTGTATTTCATTTTCAATTAACATTCTGTTTGACCCGTAGGCGAGCAGTTTGGAGCAGACCCTTACAGGTTCTATACTCCTGGTAATATGATGACTAAACACCCTCATCTGAATGATTGTCAAATTAGAACAGCTTGACAAACTGGATTCCTCCAAGGAGTCTTGACTTGTATTTGACTAATGTATAAATTAAAATATTTAACTCTATCACTAGACCAAGCATTCAAATATACACGGAAAAAAATTAAAAAAGAAAGCGGTTTGATCACTAAAAACAGTGACGTCACAAGGCAGTTTTTCATATAAACTCAATACTAAAGTAGCAATCGTTTTTGTCAATTCAATAAAAGTTCCTGATTTGATATAGAGTCAACTAGGTACCGTATTTAGTGCAACAAAGCAGTCGAGGCAGAAAAAGGCACACGAGCGAGCGATGCCGCGCCGACCAACTTCACCGCCTGGCGTTCATTAGAACTTAGACTTGCATGAATTTTCACCAACTTTCCTACGTAATGAACACTAAAAGGAGGCAAGTTCGAGCGCTTCAAATTTTAATACTCCCCCTTCCCGGCTCGCCGCGGACACGGCTTAATACCAAATTGGCCGTATGGAATTCGTAACAGTACCTGTGGAGTTAGAAATCCAATATCCGCTCTAACTTCACATAAAATGGTCTGGGACTGGTGTTTGTCTGGCTTTTGAACTGTCTTCATAATGCGAGCGCCGTGAGTCGCGGCTATTCATCGGCGACGGGGAACTCGCTTGTTTGCTCGATTGTTCGGGTTTATTGGCCGTTGCAATTAAAAGCGTTCTGCTCACTTTTACTCAACAAACTTTAAATAGCCAGTAAGAGGATTAGACAGCAATAATCAATATCGACTGACTGAAAAGAAACCCAAGTTCGACATACTTCCGTAAAATTTCAATGGGTTCCGTAAAATTTCAATGGGTTCCAAATAAAAACTGTTATAAATGGGTCATTATATTCTTCGCGTTATGTCCGTGCCGATGTTTGGTGGACAGTGTTGATGGTGCTTATATTGACTTAATAGTAATTATTCTAATCGCAGAGGTTGATCGTAAATAAAATATTTCTTAATTGAATGTTATAATTATAGATAAATTAAAGAATTATTAATTTAATTAATTGAGAAATGGAGAGCAATCTCTGTTATAACTTTTTGAACATAATCGTTTTTAAGGGTTCCGTACCGAAGTGTGTTATTACGGCGGCTTTTATTAAAAATAAAACCGTGCAAGAGTATCTTTGACCACGCTCAGTGTAGGGTTCCAAAGACGTTACTCAAAAAACAACAAGTATGGACTAATTCTATATTTAAAGTTTTATGGTGCTGTCTAAAAAAAATACATCTCCACGTTACGTGTAGCGGAGGTACACTATTTTTTACGGTTTTTAGATTTTATTTTACCGCTTTGTTGTTGTGACTAATATGTATATTTATGCCAAATTACAGCTATCTAGTAGTAAGAGTCTCTGAGCTAGGCTGCGGACGGACGGACGGAGATGGCGAAACTATTTAACGGTTCCTAGTTTGACTACGGAACCCTAATAAAGAAAGGGGGTCCCTATACAAGAAACGTTAACTTTTTACGTATTATTATTTTGGTTGTATCGTAAAAACGATAAAAGATACAAGCGTCGAATTTGGTACGAACTCAGTAGAAAAACGACTCATACAAAAAAAATGGTCAAGTGTGAGTTGGGCTCGCGCTGATTCGATTCAATTCGTAATAGAATTCAAATCGGAATATAAAAATACCAATCTACTTGCGATAGTACGGATCCCTCGGTGCGCGAGTCCGACTCGTACTTGCAGGACGCTTTTTTCGTTTTTTTGCAACCGATTGCATTTTTTTTATAAACTGCCTTAAACTGTTTTCAGGCAACACTTACTAAAATACCCCCCGATTTATAATGTAGTTTGTAAGCGGTGAACAAGATAGACAGACAAGATAGTAAAATACCAGCATGTTTAGATCTCTTTATTGCACGCGTTCGTTACTGCTCCAGAGATCTAACTTTTTTAAAGCTTTTCTGCTTGAGTTTTTTTCGAAAATCAATAACTGCCAACGGGACCGTCGGTGCGCGAATCTGACTCGCACTTTCGGTTTTTTAGGTTTCCGCACGAAATACAAAAAAATGGAACTTTGTAGTCCATCTGTTCGTCGGTCTGTTCCCTTTTCGCTGAAATGGCTAAAGCCAGTCGGGCTGAATTTGCAATGGGTGTGGCTATTTATACGAGTGGGTTGAAATTTTAATTTTGGAGTTATTTATTTACCTAGTCAACAAGAAAATTGAGTCACGAGTGTCACGACATTATTAATTAATAAATTACTTATCATGTTAGGTTTTCGTAAATTATATGTATATTTTGAAAGCTAGTAACATAGACATATTTTTTTTGTTTTTTTAAATCAACGACTTTTACAATATTTGTGTAAGAAGATAAAAGACGGTCAGTAGGCCGGCCGCACGACCACTTTTACATGTCAAAAATCTACCAGCGCTTCTCAAGAGCTGTCCACAGCTAAGAAGAAACGCTGCAATGAAACTCAACAGTCAAAAAATGAAACGCAAAAAATACCTTGTCCTCTGTTTATTTCAATATACCCTAAAAGATATTTATATTATACCAGGAGCGTTAAAAAAGACGCTCTACCACTAATGGTTTTAGGAAAATTATTGTAGTAGTTGTAGTAGCGGGAATTCTCGTTGGTAAAATATCCGCAAAGGAACAAAGCAAGAAAGAAAGAAAAAATTGCATTTACGGTTTCTGTTTATTTAAAAGGGCTATCTTGTGTGCCAGTGTTGATTTTATAAGATTATGAGACCAACCAGCAGAAAGACTTTATAAGGTTTAGTATTAAATAAAACTTAACCGCAGAACCCTCGGTGCTAGAGTACGACTCACACTTGGCCGGTTTTTTATTTTGTTTGGCTGCATGCTCAATATGTGCATTAATTTGAAACCGACTCCGATTGTATATTTTATTTTTCGTTACAAAGTCCCTGTTATTTAAGTAATACTTACCTACATGCATTTATCAACGAGCTTCATAATACTTAGTTCTAAATTTAATTTTTCTTTCTCAAACTGGTTTTAAAAACTGTTGTGACAGACCGACGGCCGTTATGATTTTCTTTTAAAGGTCCCTTGTTTCCATGTGAGGTTAGAGTCGCCAGGATGTGCTTGCGTTGGGTCCCCATACAAAATTAGATAGGTACTTTTGGTTTATTGTTCACATGCCTCATTAGATAACTTAACCTTGGTACTCGTAAATTAGAAACGAAAAGCAAAACGTACATCGAAAATAAAATTAGACTGCAAAATATAAGAAGATAAACCGGGGAAGGGCATGTCGGACCATTCTGTGTCCCTTCACTTCCGAAGCCATTACTACAAACAAAAAAGTGCACCAGACTTCTTCATGGCACTTACGTCCTTTTCTTGAGAAGAGCAGTTTTTCGGCAATAACTCAGAAACGGTATATTCGATCCGATCATGTTGAAATTATGATTTAACTATTAATCAGCTTTGTGATTTTTTTTCATAATTTTTGGGCATATACGGTTTAAAAGTTAAAGGGGGGAACCACAATTTATGCAACTTTTAGAGTGATTATTTGCGAAAACATTCACCTAATCAAAAAAGCCTGCAAAGGAACCTGCGTTTTGAAAAGAATTGTCGAAATAGGTATGTGCCAAACGATTATTTAGGCTGAATTTATTTACATGTTACATGTATGTATGGGTGTTATTTTTGTTATTTAACTATCAAACTAAGTAGCGGCTTCTACAAGACACCTGTACTCTAAATTGCATAAACTCTTGTAGTTTTCGAGTTATATAAACAATAAGTGTTCCGTTTTTGCCGTTTTGGCTACGGAACCCTAAAGACGAACAGGCTGTTTTGTTTTCAGACAAAATAAAAACGCCTACCAACTACCAATTTCTTTTCGTGTTTTTTAATTCAGTTGAATTTTATAGAACCAACAATTGCTATTCCATCATTTATAACTACCTACACTTACTACCTTCAAGAAAAAGACCATTTGCCACGCCCAGTTTTAATTTGATCTGTGTGTATTTTAATTTAAACTTTTGCTCTTTAATTTTCATTTTTTATAATTTGTACTTGGTGAAGCAATAATTCCATTTCCCCGTTGGCACTAGGGGCTCCTAAAACGAATTCCGCTTTTAACCGATTTAGTTTTAATACAAACATATTGTGACTTAAATAGAAGTCAATTTAGCTAGTGCTTGTTGCATTTTTGCCTATCAATTATAATACCTTCAAAACACTCATCAATTTGAACGCGTCTAAGTGGCAATAAAATACTATTTTTTGTTCAAAACTTTCTATTGCAAACCCTGAAACCCTTTTACGATACTTTATTTACGCACAATGTTTGAAAACTTCATTTCCACATAAATACTAAAAGTTTTGAGAGCCAGAGATTACTATCGAACGTAATCAAGCCATTTTAAGATCAGTTTTCATCATGAAGAAAACCTACGTTCGATTCTTTTCAAAAATAAAACAAAATCTTGATACCTATCGAATTTTCCAATTTTAAAACATCTTTCTGCCAGAATTAAATGATAAAAGAATTTATAAAACAAAACTAAAATATTTATCTACAGAAGACATTTCTAAAAGTGGCGCCCAAACTGGGACTAAATTAGCCAAGTATTACATCTCCTATTTTTCTTTACAGTTTATAGTTTCTATAAATGGTTTTAACTGTATAAATAAACCAGCAAACATTTTAAATTATAATATTCGTTTTAAAAAGGTATAACCCGTAATAAACGAACTGATACTCTTTGCTCGGATAGAAATAAGTTATGCCAAACGTAGAACTGAAGGGCGGGTCGGAATTAAATACGGAAAAGCAATTTCCAGGTGGATCTGTGTCTGGGTTAGTTATGATAAAGTTGGAGCACCGTCCCCTCAACATTTCCCTGATGTGGGCGAGTCCTAAGCACCCGCATGCCGCTTATCGCGACGCTATGCGAGTAGTAATGAGAGCGATCGATACCGCTATCAGCACTCCAAACTTTACTTATGAAGGTAACCCTCGATTATTTTGGACTGTATGAAAATAGTAAGCGATAGGCTGGTAGTCTTTAGCCATTTTATTGTATTTTAGGTAATCGCATTAGTATTGCATAACAAAGAAAGTATACACATAAAGACTTCATTGGATAGTCTTCCAACATAGCCGACACCAAATATTGTATGGTTCCATGATTCTAACTTATTTTTTTATTAAATTTAATCTTTAGTTACTCGTATTACTACCACTTTTTTGCGTAAACTACTATTTTATTCCGCTTTTGATGTGACCGTAATTTAGGACACGGATTTCCGTATATTTTCTTTGTTTTAAATATTTTTTTATTTTAGATTTAAAAAAAAATGTGAATGTAATTTGAATTTTATAAATTCACTGTAGATTAGAGTAGTCGAAGATGGCATAATTAAATTACACACTTTTGGCCGACATTATATAAGTGTACATGACAAACAGAAGCGATACCGTTTGTAAATTTTATAGGAGCTCTTAGAGTAAATATTCATTCCTTTTTTTGCGTCCATGATCAAAAATAATTGTTTAAAACATAATTATATAATTCCAAACCGTTATAGAATAAATAAATTGGCATGGCTTTTTGTTACGTAAAACTAAATAAAAAATCATTACAGTTTTTATTTTATCAAAAATGACGTGTCGTCTAGGCCGGATATTAAAAATATATTTCATTTAAAACGAATAAAACCATGTTTTTAAACATAAAAAATACCTTTACATACGAGTAAAGAAATAACAAATATTATTAATTCTACGCTTTTTATAAAATGTATAAAACTCGTCAAGAAATCAACATTTTACCATTAAACAACCAAATTTTCACAGTTTTCAAATGCACATCACTCAAAATATGAATAATAACTATTATTTTAATGATTAATATTTCACTTCACGTTTAATTTGCAAATTAAACGTTAAGTACTGTTGTAGAAAATCGCTTTTAACATACCGGATTTAAATAATTACGCATAATCAGATTCTCGGTATCAGATGAGATCTAAAAAAGCATTTGAGCTATCTTTTTTACTTGTAGTTTATGATCAGCGGCATAGCCTTTTATTTGACAGCGTCTAAAATGGATGATTTATTTGTAAAGCCGTAAATATAGTCCAGATTAGTTTGCATTTTCAAATTACCTTTTTAATAACAATTTCAGTTAGCCATAACGTTACGGACCACTGTATCTCATAAATTACTACGTTTTTTTAGTAAAGAGCTGTTAGATTTTGTCAGAAAAATTGCTCATCATATCATAACTGGTTTTTGAGCGCAAAAATGCCTGTGCATCTAATTTGGTGTAAGGTATGTCACTAATGCCTAAAAATATTTCTCCTTGTCTTTATTGTTTTTTAAAAGCCAAAAAAGTAAAATTTTAGGTGTGTCTAAAAGGCAAGATCCCCTGACATTTTAATTACTCCAAATACAAAGTTATGAGCCCTCCTAACCAAGATTTACCTTTTAAAAATAAATTTAACATCCTTCTTGATTAAATATGTCATTTTCAGCGACTTTTTAGCAGAGGGAGGCAAGAAAATTGCGTAATTTAAGGGACGGTGAGTAATTAGCGAGGAAAGCTGGTCTAAGGTGTTTATTAGCAGTTTGCGGAATCGCTCCGCCGGCGGGCGTCTCGCGGCGCGCCAACCTGTTGCCGTCGGAACGCCTTCCGCCCATCGCCGCCGCTCCGCGCTCGCTTACCCTCGCCGCCCGGCGCTCCGCCGCTCACCGATCACCGCTCGCCGCTCGCCCGACTCTGCCGCTGCTGGACTGACCACTAGACTCGCACTCACCTGCACTTCTTCTTCATCCTGCGGCTTCATCTGGCTCAGGCGACGGCAGCATCATTTTTAGTAGATACACAAAATTAAAGTCAAAAACCAATTAAAACTTAATAAACTTTTAAATATTTTTCTCTTAGAAAGTTAACTCAATAATACAAAATCACTACGAAAAATATTGTTAAGAAGAAAATATACTTGAAATGGAAATTAGGAAACGAAACGTTAAAAACTGGAGTTAGCGCGAAAGCGGCTCAGGCGGCTAAGTTATCGGCAGAGGTCGGCTGGGTGGTGGTGGTGTGTGGCGCGGCGCCGCCGCCGGCCGACTGCGGAGTGCCAGCAGCGGGCCGAACGGCTGCGGGCCCCACCTCTGGCGCACGCGCGTTGGAGCCCGGCCACCGCGCATGACCGACATCCTACCCAAAAGTGGAAAAGTGACTCCTCCAACGTAGATACACCATTATGTACTAAATAAATATTGTATCGTAATAGATGTCGGCCCGTGTACATAATATTAAGCTCAATTCACCATTTTATGCGCGATTTGTAGAACAGAATTCCTCAGAGCCTAACTCGATACTTGAGCCGTGATTCGTTTTTCTATCTATTTGCTTTAGTTTTTTCGAGTAGATAGGTACCTATTAGGATATTTATGAAAAGGGACCGATATGCTGTGGAGCAACTTTTTAATCATGGTTTTTAAAAAGTAGCCTGCTGCTGCGGGTGTTTTTTATCTTCTACAACTGCGGTAAAGAGTTCTTGGATGCCACTCATGTACCCGATGCGGAGCGAGGTGTCGTAGCCCTTGGGCAGCGCCTGAAATTTGGAGATTATGTCGAGGTCCGCGCCGTGGTAAACGCGCATCTCGTACGCCAGCGCACCGCCCTCATGCATCTGGTCCACGCTGTGCCCGCAGTGCGGCGCGCCGTTCACGTGGTAGATGCTGTCGTTCACAAACTGCTGAATCCCGCGCCCTCGCTGGTTCACCCTCTTCGCGATGTCTCCTGCGACCTTTGCTGATCGCGACTTATGCAGAGGACTGACCTCCTTGTGAGCGTATGGGTACAATATGGAGTGGCCGCCGCGTCTGATCGACAAATAAGCCTTAATCTGTTTTTTATACTTATTCATCACTTCCGTAACGAAAATCGTCTCGTTTTCAGAACCAGCTTTATCTCCTGGGTAGAAGGCAGAGAAGCCGTTTTCGTTTTTACCACACAAATCCCAACGAAAATTGAAATTTCTAGTGATGTCCACACCGTAAGACAAGCCGTCGGCTGATAATTTTGTATTCTTTCTCCAAAGCGGTCGATCCTGTAAGTTACATGTCAGCATGAATTACAACAAATAATATGCGGTCATTAAATAAAACACTAAACAGTAGTAGGTAGGTTTTTAAATAAGTATTACACTTGAGGTACGGATTCCTAAAGTCGACTTGCAAATTAACTAGACCCTCCCTGTGAACCTTACATATGTCAAGTAATATTAGTGTTTTCAGGTAAAACACAGATTTAGGTTACATCTTTCTTGTGAACATACCCGAAGTTAACGTTTTTAAGGCTAATTTTCAGGTTTAAATCATATCCTCAGGTCTACTATTTAGTCCTATCAGATAAAAACATAATTTGTGCCTTGTGTGGTTGTGTGTGTGTTGTGTAGCCTTTAACTATTGACCAATGAGATAGATAGAAAGATAACTTTTGGTTTTTTGGGCAAAACTATTAGGCTTTTAAAGTCAAACAACATTAATAATAATAAAGACACCTCAAGAGACTCTTGCTAGATGGCTGGGTCAAGGGCCAGATACAGAAGGCTCTCTGCGGCCCTAACCACCGTGCACCGGTAGCTTGAGCCCTGCCCCGCTGCCGGCGGCACTCGTAGGTTAGGTTTTTTATAATGTTTATTTTTTGTATTAGCATTGTTTTTTTACTTTTATATTTAAATATAATATTGTAAAAAACCTAACTTATAGAAAATTTAATAAATATCTGAATAATAATAATAATAGGTACAGATGTTGTGCATAATTGTTTTCCTTCGTATTTTCACGGAAACGTACGAACGCGTCTTGGTATTTCAGTCGGTCACAGTACAAAAAGTACTGAGGGTGACTGAAGTAGCATGACACGTTCTTACGTTTCCGTGAAAATACGAAGGAAAACAATTATGCACTACACCTGTACGTGTTTTTACTAACAACAGTGAATGTTCGTTCATCTCTTTTGGGTGCATGTTTACGTTAACTTAACTGCACTTCAACTCTTAAAATGAGTATAACCTTGGTCTAAGTAAAAATATAGACAAAATTCATACAAAATGCCACGTAACTAATGGCTGATTTACATTGGGCCAGCACAAGCATGCCAGTAGAATTACATTGACGAGTAGGTTTTCACGTTTATGGCGAGTGCTATTGTAACGATGCAATGTACTTCTGCTGGCATGTTTTTTCTAGACCCATGTAAATCAGCCATAAAGTAAGTTCAGCATGTCCGACATCAGGGCTTCTATTCTACGCGGTAAAATAATATTGCTTTTGACATGCTATCATATGGTTTTTAACTCGGCCACCATTACTGTCAAGTAAATAAGAGCTATCGTAGCGTCAATACGATATCATGCCAAAGGCAATATCGTTTTACCGAGTAGAATAGAGGCCCAGGTTCGTAAATAAATTAAGTAGTGATACTTTTGTGAGTTTGTGTTCACTGAAAGGCAGCCAATTGGTTTTGCCCTGGGAGTAATGAAGTTTATTGGTGATGGTGACTGTTTACCGTCTGGCAGCGCGTCGGAACTTTATGCCATTTAAGGCAAAATAAAACCCGGAACACGCTAGTTTACTATTAAACAGAGGCCATACATACGGCATATTTTGACACTACGTTCTTGAGTGAGTACCAAACGTTAGGCTTTGGCCTCTATTCTACTGGGTACAATCGACTAAAATAGATGTATCCACTTTTTCTCTATAGGTATGGCATTGGAATAAGGGGCAAAAGTAGATACATCCCTCTGTAGTCGACTGTACAATAATTTCCAATGTCATCGTATTGTTTTTAAATCGGTCCCACAACGTGTGAAAGCCCCCTTTGTACCAGTCCAGAAATATCTTTAACGTTGCAATTTGTTCATTTTATACGTATCTCCGTTCCTTCATAAATAGATGAAGAATCTCAAATAGTTGTAATAATTTTGGTTTCTATCCTTGATTTGGTTCATTCCAACAAAGCTGACCACGAAGTCGGTTTTTGAATCTGAACGATGTTTATAGAGTAGTTTCAAAATAATATCACGAAAAGTTTTCGTTTACGAGTAGGTACTCCTATTTGATATCATTGGTGAAATTAAAGACAATTTAAATCATTCCGTTGAGCCAAATGCGTTGCTGGCATGGAAAAAAATGAAATGATGATGAAAATTATCGACCACTGATAGAATGCGCAACTTGACTTACAAATCGGGTGTACTCCATCCCGTCGGGGTTCACGCAGGGTAGCACGACCCAGCGCACCTTGCTGATCATGATGTCCTGGTCTTGGCAGGCCACCAGCTGCTCGATCAGGAACATGGCCAGCTCCACGGGCTCCATGGCCGCGTCCTGGCCGGCGTCCACCAGTATCACTGGGTCAGGTTCTGCTGGCTTATCCTTGTCCTTCTCCTCTTTATCCTTGGAAGATTTAATTATTACCTGGTAATTTAAAAGACGATGGTTATTTGAAAATCACCAGTAATCAGTAACCAGCAGGGCTAGACAAGTTGCCATCGAATACGAACGCTAGTGTTTGGTGATCACCTGTCACTTAGAGAAATGTACGGAATTGACGTAAGTATCACGTGATATATCACTCGTTATAACCGACACGCTGTAAAGTTATCACCATCACTGGCGCTGATCGAATAGTGATAGTTTTGACGTTTTGTCGGTCGTTACGCGGTACTATTTTGACAGGTTAAATTCAACACGAGCCCTATCATGATATATACGTCTGTATCTAAGGGCGGTATCTAAGGGCAACTTGGCTAGCTTTTTCATTTTTGACAACGCAAAGCGATAGGTGATCACCAAACGTTTGTATTCGATGGCAACTTGTCTAGCCCCACAATCATTTATTGCAATATCATAATGTTACAAATGTCTAGGTTTGTTAATAGATATACCATTTCAACAGTTCATTACATTATGAAGCCTCGGGTTCTTTTTTGAATCTCACCCGGTGACTAAAGCACACCAAAATGGGCAATTTTCACTGATTTCCAAAAGTTCGTATTTATAAAACTCACCGGTATTAACCGGTATTTTTTAAACCGGTTCCGAGCCCTGTCCACTAGGCGTTGTCTATGACAGAACCGACAGGTTAGCTGCGTATTGGTAGACAGAGTATGACATTCAAAAATACCACTTTTGTAAAATAGTGTCAGTGTGTTTCAATGTCATCGCATCGCTGTGGATATTTTCACTAGTGGTTTCAAGATCATCAGTGATTCGGGTAGTTTGTCCGGAAGAAGTGTATGTTTTGAAGGTGGTGCGATAAGCTTATTTTTGTCACGGATCGAGGAAAGCGGGGTACTCTCCCCGTATATTGATATCCAAAAATTAGGAAATACCGGGCTCAGTAAAGGTGAATTTTAATTTGCCAATTGCGGAAAGTAATTTGAGTTAATACAAAAAAGGAATTTAAGTAACTAGAAGCCGATGGGTTATCGGTGATGTACTTATAGAATTGACGTCAGCTGCGGGACGGTCGCGCCGAGCGCAAACGTCAATTCGTTTTCGAAAATCGTTTACGTTAGCGTTAAACATCTTGTGGAGGGGCCCAGTGTAGTGAACTTTGTTATTTTTTCAACATCAACAGTGATCAATAAACACAAGAACAAACAAGATGAATTTCTTATGAAAACAGTTACAAAACACATGTCAGGCTATAATAATAACAGAAAGAACATGAAAAAAAACCTCATACAGATGTCTGCCCTCAAAGCTTAAATGATTTTCTATCACATTTATAACTTCACCGCAGAATTGTGTCAACGCTTTGAAGAACACCAACATCTGAAACCAAGGAATTATTACATACTAGCTGCTGCTCGCGGCTTCGTCCGCTTTAACCATTCAGGAACTGTTATTTATTCCAGGATAAAAGATAGCCTATGTGTTAATTCAGGGTAAAAGCAAATCATTTCAATTCGTCCGGTCATTTCAGCGTGAAGCAGTAACAAACATACACACTTATTCGTATTTATAATATAACTGTAATTAAGTATTAAGAAAGCAAAGGCGCTTATGTCGTGCCTTTGATGTTTCCTCGTTGAATATATAGGTATCTATTTGAACTCAACATACTTTCTTGCAAATTGGTTGAAATGCGTCGTTTGATACACGTAGCTTAGATCACACATCAAAGTTGTTAACATATTCTACTCCGCGGAAAAATTCTAAGCAGCCAACGTGGGTGGCGAAAAATAATGATAGACTTTTTGCACGTACATATAAACATTTGACATTATAGCACCTTTGCTAAAAATACTAATAGCTAATAAAAAAAACTGAACTCAAGACTACGAATATAATATGTAGGTTAGGTTAGGTTAGTAAAAGTAGTTATTAAAACTTTACGAGGGAAGAGTGGAATTAAAGTGTTCATGTGTGTGTGTGTGTGTGTGTGTGTGTGGCCTGGCCGCACTCACACCAAATGCTGACCTTGCTCCTTTTGCCACAATGTTTTTTTTCTTTAGTCATATTGAAATCTTGTCATAATATTTTTTCTCGATGTGCAAATTATTGTAACAAAAATGTGTGGCAATCAAATTATATTCTATTCTATTCTATACGGGTAAAATAAATACAAATTTTGACTTTGAAATTTTAACTACGTTTCAAAGGATGTCACTCACAAAAGAATAGACTTTTAAAAACTTGGGCAGGGCGTGGCTATTGTTATTTGATGGGTTTATAGACGTAAGGACCACAGACAGTATTATATAAACACTACGTTTTTGGTAATGATGGTGGCTGGCATTAAATACAGGGTGGCAATGCATCCGCTAATAGGATAACTCCGTTATGCGAGCTAAAATAATTAGTTTTAGTGGTTTTTTCTGCTTCCCGATTAGCTGCCTCGTGCAGCTCCGGTAGAAATACAACCAAAATAATATTTCCTGTCGGCAAGCCGTCGCCGTCGGCTGGCGGCAGCGTGCTTAATTTTGCAGGAGATGCGGCAGGGTTCAATTCTGTATTATATGTGAAAAACCGTAAGTTTCTAGAGTAATACCTGCATATAAATATAGAGTTATAGATATAATGTTTATTTATTTGTTTAAATACTTTATTGCACAAAATTAAAATATAGTATAATAGGCGGACAATGCTAGGTACAAGGTGAAACAGAAATCAAAGAATAGGTAAGAGTAGGTGCAATAATGAAAATCTTTTCCCTTAAATGAAATGTCAGAATCACAACATGATGTGGTATCATCTTACCAGTACGATGGTATATAATTATGAAGACCGACAAATTGGAGCTCAGTATGAGTAAAGTAGGAAATAAATGCTTTTATTGAATCTAGTGCCAAAAATGGCACCCTTTCAGAAATCACTACTTTTGGTGGCAGATGAGAACCACCTAACCTATTCTCGTAAATGTATGTTCCTGGAAGGAATAGTAATTTTTGGTAAGTAGTGGATATCAATATTTAAATGACATAGAACTAACTAGAGGATGTTGCATGCATTTAATAATGTATCATATTTTACTCTTTCCGATTTTTACTTATTGTAAGAAATTTCAAGGACGTCTAGGTCATTGGGGGAATATATACCTTTTTGGTTTTGATGAGTGAGTCAGGATAGTAGTACTAACGTAGAGGGGAAGTAGATGCTGCGCTGCGGGGTAATTTGTTTACTAAACCATAACTTTAAGTAATTTGTATTAATATTAGGGTCCTTACTGTAGTAACTACACTCGGAAAAATATATGAAGGTGGGAATACAAATCTGCATGGGTTTCGGGTTCTTTTTCTTCGACCGGACACACTGTCGCAGGGTGTCTGGATTGTATTTAATGATAGTTGATTTTATCCTCTTTTATATATATAGATAAGTATAAGTATTTTTAAGCATTGTGATATTGATATAGCAATCGTAAGGCTATGAATATTGAGCAAATAATTTGTACTTGTAAAACTTTTACCTACGGTTGAGACAGCTAATTGTAAACCGTATTTGGCATAATTTTTTACTTCAGAGCCAAGATGCAAACGCTACTAACTGTCGGGCGATCTGTCATCAGGCTTAAGTCAACCTAATGTTGATTTTCGAAAATTGCTTACTCTGATACACCAAAAAAAATAACTACCTGCTTTTACATTTTTATTCGATAAAATAGCCTTTTCTAAGAAGATGTAATTTAAAGCATTTTATGTTTTATTTTTTATTTTTACTAAAAATAATTTATCAAATATAATTAACCTCGCCTACTTACCTACGTGCAAAAATGGCAGCGCTAATTAGAAAAATAGGTATACTTCGTCTAACATTTAGAAAAACGTTTTTATTTTTATTTTATTATCTGTTTTTAAAGTCATAATAGACGAACGTCATTCAAACATAATATAAACAAACAATCATGATACAATAGCTTATTATTTTAGAATATTTTAAGCATATTGCTACGGCTATTGCTTATTTAAGTACCCAAACTTAATTAATTCAACACTTCCTGCATGACCCTTGTTTCTAAAGAAGATTCACTGAACACAATCACATTACATTTTCTGATAGGAAATTTCATACTTCCAATTATGAGTTTCTACAATAAATGTTGATGCCGTCGTTATGAACCTCTTCGAAAAGTTCACCATGCAAATTATTAACATTCATCACACATAACTCAAAAGAGAAATGGTCTCATTAAAACATTCATTTCATCATAAGAATTACAGTCAATTTGTAAACAAATAATGAAACGGTAATATTCGCAAAAATCGACCCGTTGGAATATCTTACAGTGCTGGCGCCCATGGAGGTGTTCTCGATGCAGGACTCTTCGTCTTTCACCTGGAGAGCTTTCAGCATTGTTTTGTAGCAAGGTCTTAGCGTTTTGCACCTGGCCATATGAACAAAATATTAAGGGGTGCGTAATGTTTAGTATAAATACAAGTGGTCTAATTTTCATATACACGAATTGCATAATTTCGATCTCTATACTAAAACAACGATATAATAATTATGATGCATAAAACAAAACGCATAATTTCAAAAACTATAATATTCATAAATAAAAAACATAATATTTCTATCGGCTTTCATTACTATTAATGTGGTCACAGTTCTAACCAAAAAAGTGTGGATAAAGCATCCGTCACTCTCGTACTGCCTTTACGTGACAAAAAGTGACCGATGAAAAGTGACGTGATAAACGCAGCCATTTTAGGCCACCAGATTTATATTTAGTACTATTTCAAGGCTGCAAATGACCTTACAGACGTTTTCCTTTTTATTTAAAAGCTACCAAAACTAAAAAGTAATTTTATTCGTAAAGTTGTACACGATTACCAAATAGATGCTCTGTTTTTTGATCGGGATTCCGTACCTATTATTAGTACCTAACCCTTACTGGTTTGATTGTTTCTATTTGTCTTACCCACATTGGCCACTTTTTTCAGCATATACACTCCTAAAACATGTAGCAACTGAAAATATTTTGGAACTATTTAATACTCAAACAATCAACAATGCTACGATAAACACACACAAACCAGTTTTTATACCTATAAAGAGTAAGTTAATTGATATAAAGTACTTTTTCATTTTAAATCACTAGAGTACGGCAGGAGTTACCGACTAATAAATAAAACCGCTGTAATAGTTATAATAAAACGCATTCAATTTTGTTACAATCAGTAGAGCTCATAAAATAAAACAATAAATATATAACGACATTCCCATTTATTTGTATGTGGCATTTCTGTTGGTAAATATCACAACAGACTTAAATAAATAATAGGTCTAAAACTAATATATATTATTAACTTATTAATAACTTATAAATTCCCAAGTTACAACTTAACAAAACGTACCTTTTGAACTAAATAAAGCCAAATAAATTTGACGTAGGTATTAATTTGAAATCAGATTCAAAATCAATATTATAATAATGTAAAATAGGTTGAAAAAATATGTTAATTCGAAGTTGAACATAATAATATGTTGATTGTGAACTTTGTAGGGTTCGGTGCCAAACAGCAACCTATTACCAAGCCGTCCGTCCGTCCGTCTGCCCTACCTACCTTTATAGAGCTGGATAAATCTGTATATATTTTGAATTGTAATACTTATTTCCGGGCATATAACTACATGGAAAGTTTCAACGTATTTTATTTTCAAGCAAATTTATAAAAAACTGACGAAGTGTGAGACGGGTGGTTTTTATATTATTTGTTAATTAATCGGAGATGAAATGTTTAAGATTGCGCATCTTCGTCATCGTAATATTCACTATATTCTTTTTGTATTTGTACAACATAAATCAAAAAACCCTCATAGTATTGTTGTAAAACATTTTTTAAAAGGTTTTCAGGGAACGCGTAATCAAAGCCTTCGGTTAATTCCATCTCATAAACATAAGGGATCTCTATTGAACCGTACGCATAGTCAATGCTTGATCCAGCCACTTCGGAGCGCGACCCGGCGCTCATCACCTTGAACGGGGGTCCTCCTGACCTTTGCACAGCATCAGACACCATATTTGCAAGATTCTTTAACCTTCGCCACGTGGGTACCTTCGTCTTAGTAGTATAACTCCAAGGGTAAACCAAGTATTGTCCGTAACAGTTTAGAGACACGAATAATTTAATATACTTTTTTTTTTCTGTTAAGAAATCGCGGACTGCCGCTGTTTCGTTTTCGGAGAATGGTTTTGCCCCACCGTACTTGTCACTACACGGGTCTGTAATCCCGTTGTCGGTCCAGGAATAGCCATAGTTTCTCTCGCCGTCAACTCCAACGCAATTTTTGTTTCTCTTAGACCTGGTTTTCTTCCATAAGCGGTTCTGAAAAAATATTATGATTTGATAAATACTTCATCATCATCATCATCATCATCAGCCCGGGGGCGTCCACTGCTGGACAAATACTTAATACTTAATACTTAATAGTCACAAATCTAGATACTTAAACAGCGGTCGTACTCTGTTTTATAGATAACTCTTTGCTGGTTTTTTTTGTCATAGTGGTATATTTATCAGATAAATCACGGTGTCAATAAACGTTGTCGTGTAGCGACAATTTAATAAAAAGAAAAGTGAAAAAGAGTATATTTACGGAAGATAAAAAAGGTTTTTCAATAGGTTTTATAAAGAAAGTACTATATTATATAGTTTAGTTTAGTTTAGTTATTTATTCATCAATGTAATGTTACAATATTAATTGCATTGCATGTCAAAAAATATGAAATTACATTGGTATCGTCAACATTAATACAAAAATAATAAAATGGTAATAAAATAAAAATAACACACAAATAATCAAAAACAACATTAATAAGTACATAATCAACTAATAAATAAATGGTCAGTTTCCGAAGTCAATATGCAAGAAGTAAAGGTCAAACAAACAATAATAATTTTACAATATATGTGTCATAAATTCATCGACGGAGTATAATGGATGATCCAATAAAAGGTTTCTAAGCTGATGTTTAAATGCTTCGTCGGATGTTACATTTTTAAGTTTAGGGGCAGACGCTCATAGTATGTAGGACCGATGACACGCGGGTTCTTACCCGCAAGTGCCATGCGACGGGGAACTGTTCTCAAACGCCCGGTGTGGCGGAGTTCCTTGCCAGGAATATTGACGCGTGCAAAGGATGAAATATTATTCCTTACGAACATTATTACTTGAAATACGTAAACTGAGTAGTGCGTCAATATGCGGTGCGTAATAAAAAGGCTCCTGCAAGAGTGCCTAGGTTTCACCCCGGCTAACGTGCGTAAGGCACGCTTTTGCATAAGCATTATCCTGTTGGCATCCGTGGAGTTTCCCCATAGGAGCGTACCGTACGACATCAGAGAGTGAAAATGTGCAAAGTACACCTGTTTCAATGCATCATTTGCGATAAGCCTCTTCAGTTTACGCAACGCAAAGACTGCACCACTCAGTCTACTACACAGTTTGTCGACATGGCACTTCCAGTTAAGGTTAGAGTCGAGTGTGAAGCCCAGGAACCTACACTCATTGCACATCGGCATCGGACCGTTTGCCACGCACGGAGGAAGGGATACACTTCGGCCTGAGAAAACCATGGTATTCGATTTCGCCAAGTTTAAGATTAAACCATTTGCCGAAAACCACGATTTTAACTGCTGGCACGCGCCATGGATCATCACCCCGAGCTGTTCGTACGTGCGCGCACTAACCACGACAGTCGTGTCGTCCGCAAAGAGCATAGAAAGGCCTGTTGTAATGGCTGTCGGAAGGTCGTTTACATAAATTAGGAACAATGTGTTTCCTAAAGCCGACCCCTGAGGGATCCCAAGACCCAGTCTTCCGGTCATAGACTGCATTCTTTTGCCATTTGCGGACAACTTGACTGCCTGTTGACGGCCGGTCAGGAACGACATGAGTAGACGGTGGCTGATATCACTGATGCCGTAGTGATGCAACTTGTCCAGAAGCATTCCATGATTGATCACATCAAAGGCCTTGGACAAGTCACACAAAATACCCGCCACCTTGTATCTCTCGTCCAGACCAGTAACAATGCAGTCAAGTATTTTACACGCTGCCGCGGTCGTCGAGGTCTTCTGCCGATACGCAAATTGCCGGTCCGTCAAAAGGTCGTTAGTCTCAAGGTGAGTCATGATGTGCGACGACAGGATTGACTCCACTATTTTAGAGATCGTAGGGACTATTGTTATCGGTCTGTAGTTGTTAACGTCACACTTGTCTCCCTTTCCCTTATACACCGGACACACTCTGGTACTTTTAAGGACATCAGGGTATATGCCAGTAGAAAAAATATAATTAATCAATATAACTAAAATATCACCAATAATCGGCCAAATAAATAATAAAATATCAAGTGAAATGTCATAAGTGTCAGTAGTTTTACGCGTTTTTAACATAGACTGTAAAACCTGATCCAGCATGCCCCTCGTGACGGCGGGCAGGACGAGCGCGGGCACGTCCGCGTCGCGCAGGTGGCTGCGGAGGTAACGCTGGCTCAGGGACTGGTCAATGTCGATGACATGTTTTGAGGCTATGTTCAAAAAGTGAGAGTTAAACATGTCAGGAATAGCACTATCAGTAATAATCATTTGCGTTGTTGGGTCTCTGAGGTTTATATTCATTGGGCGGGTTTTTGTGCCTATTTCTTCGTTAACTGTCCTCCAAATTTCCTGACCTGGGTTTTTGCTACTAGCTAGTCTTTGCTCAATGTGGGTTTGTCGAGCTCGCAACGTTTCAGTCTTAATTAAATTATAATATTTATCTATACATTCCGTTATAATTACATTATTAGGATACTGACGACGTATTTCATGCAGATCCCTGTGTTTCTGGGTATACTCCAACAGTTTGTCGGTTAACCAAGGGACAGCACTTCGTTTTTTGTTTAATTTTAAAGTTTTAATAGGAAAGTGAATGTTTATATAATGTGTTATAATCAGAATTAATTTATAAAATTTTGTGTTTATGTCAATGTTTCTGTCATAAATAAAATAAAAATCATAATTGTAAATATCAAAATAGAAAAAGTAAATAGACTCATTATTAAATAAACGACGTTCAACCGTGTCATTAGATTGATTTTTATGCTGCATGGCGAACTCGTACCGTTGTGCGTTGTGATCACTTATAGCAGTATCCACTGGTGATACAGTTAAATCATTGCAGTCGAGGTTCGCAATGCCGCAATCAATGGATGAGGCACAGTCGGCAGTCACGCGAGTCGGAAACGTAACGATATTGGCGCACCCATAACAGCTCAATACGTCATCTACCCGCCGTCTCAAATAATTATCACATAAATAATCTACATTTTGATCACCAACTAATAGAAACCTTTTCTTTTCGTCAATAATCTTAGTCAATAATAATTCTAATTTTTCCAAGTAAATGTCAAAGTCACCCATACCAGTTCTATATAAAACAATAATTATTAATTTATAACAACAAATTTCAACGGCAGTGCATTCAAAGTGATATTGAACGGATAAGCTTTGCAGGTCGTTTCGCTGTCGGTATACTATGCCGTCACGAACATATAGCGCGACGCCGCCGTGGGCGATGCGCGTTCGGCAGTAATAGTTAGCTAGTGCGTACCCACTTAACCTTACCCGTTCAATCTCGCCTTTTTTACACCATATTTCACTAAAATCAAATATATCCGGGTTTTCCGTGCTAGATAACAGATCTAACAAATATATATATATATATGTGGAGGTGAGCTATGTGATGAAGGCCGTGGGACGATATCAGGTAGTAACGTAGTGGAGCTCAAGGTTGAGGAGACGTGGTAGAGCAGGAGACATGATAGAGCAGCAGAACGTAGAACTGTCACGGAGAAGCGCAGGTACAGGTGCAGCAGTGAGGAGGCGGTATGGCACTCGGTGTCCTCGCAGAGAATCGTAGGTACAGAAGTAGCACAGAAGATGAGGTATGGCACTCGGTACCCCGGAGGAGGAGATGCGATACCGCAGAACAATAAGGTACCCTCGTAGAGGACAGTCCTGGCAGAAATCTGGAGATGGTGAGAACAAGTATGTTAATGATAACCCAAACGGAGCCGGCGGTTGGCCTGAGTTAGACTATACATTTCCATAGAAGAATGACGGACAACTCTGTGACTTTTAGAGTTAGACTTGAGATAGTAGTACTAGTTAGTTCAGGTGGTTCACTTCATGAAGCTGGAGTAAGAATGACCATAAAAGCGGGAAGTATGCGCTTTTATAGTTTTCAGAACAACGATGCAAATCTTCTTAATTTTTCAATTATAGAAACGTTTTAGAGACAATTTCATGTGTGCCAAAAGATTTTTTAGATCAAACTCTCAAAAGAAAATTTTACGGCTCGACTCTTAGAAAGAAATCATGACAATGTCGATCTGTCAAAGATCGTGTCAAAAAATAGATACTAAAAGTAAAATAACCATGCAGAAATGGCGCATAAAATAATCACTTCAGTGATTAGTGAGTAAAATGCCGACAAATACCGCTTGGTCGATAGGATCCTCAGGTACGGTACGTCGCTATAACTTGCAGAAACGTCCAGGTTCAATCATTTATTAGCTCGCTTTCTTGTCTGTGTCTTTGTTTGTCTATTCGGTATAAAGTGTGAATCGAAATTAACCTTTGAACATTAGTCAGAATTGGATGCCAATGCAATAAAATGATACCATTACTAAAATCAACATTATGTTTCTGAGGTTAGGATATTTATATGAAAGAGGAAAAAGTATCAGTATCAAAATAACTAGACTTTTTTTGATTGAATGTCTCTAAATGAAGCCTTAACACAACAAAACTGCTGAACCTTTTCGATGGTCCCTATATCTTGCTTTTACTAAAAGTAACATCAGAATCGAAATTCTACATGGGACACTCACGGCTTTCCTATGGCGTGAGAACTCGTAGCCGTCAGGGTTGGCCAGGGGCATGATGTACCAGTCCACGGCGTCGAGCTCTCGCTGGAGAGCCTCAGCGTCGGAGGTTAACCGCTGGATCATGTACAGGGCCATGGCGGTCGCAAACCAGTCCCGAGCGTGCGTTCCTTTAAAAAAAAGTATTGCCCTCAGGTCTTAAAGTATCTCCAAACCGAATTTTATCGAAATCGGGCAGCGGTTTAGCCGTGAGCCCGTGAAAGCGTAACAGACTGACAAACAGAGTTACTTTCGCATTTATAATATTAGTATGGATATATAGGGTGATGGGGCGATAGGTGCAAAGTTTTAAGATGAAGCTAGTACCTATAGACCATTTAGAACCATTTATGCCATGGTTGTCTTAGACGAAGTTTCAGCTATTTTTTTTACCAGTAATTATGTGTTTTGAAGAAAATATCCCAAAAAATTACAATTAATAGCTAATAATGGCCAATTTGAACAAAGATTTGTTCATGTTCCTAGTATATTTGTCTTTAGAACTTTTTTTAAAATTGTGAGTCTTTTTCTAAGACAACAATGGCTCAAATGGTTCTAAATGGTCTCTTTGCATCTATCTCCCCATCACCCTGTATATAAATTAGTATTTTAAGCATTGAAGTCTGTTTTTAAGGTTAATAAAGCAGTTGGTATATTTAATTGTATAATGTAATGTAGTGAAAATAGAAAATAAATTGTTTAACACACAATACAGAGTACCGAATTAGTGTATAGTGACACTTTTATGAAACAGCTACCCCTTTTAAAGATCTCTTTAGTTTTCTGGTTTACTCTGGGCTTTCTATTATTTTCTAGGTTTCATCCCATGCAAATAGATAACGAGCAATGTGCAATGCAATAAATGTATTGATTAGTGAGCTCGTATTTATTGTGTTTATAAAGAATCATAAACACAAGACCTTAGGCCCCAGCCAAGGTGAAAATGCTACAAACGCTTTTCTTTTCTACCGCTTAAAATATATGAGATGACATTTAATCCCGTGGTTTATCGAAACGCACGGGAATGTCATCCCATGCAATTTGAGAGATAGAAAATAAAAACGTTAATACAGTTTGCAATTGGTCTAGGGCCTAAGGTCTTGTGTTTATGATTGTTTATTAAACACAATAAATAACGAGCTTGAAGAAAGAGGTAATTTAAAAGTAGTAATAGGTGCATATGTTTATGTATGTTTACCAGCTAGTATAAAAATGCCAGGGTTGTGGTAAGATTTTTCTTTGTCGAGGTCGGTCGAAATCTTGATAACTTGTAACACGCGCCCCTGATAGCTCCTGCCTATGTTCATAACTCTCACCAAATCCGGCTTGTCCTTGGATAGTCCATTTAAAAAGTCCCTTATCTGTGAAAATAATGGTAATATTAAATATATTTTTAATGTTGTTTATTATATTAGTATGAATCCTGATTTTAACGCGCTGTTTGTAGACATATAAATATTTTAACATTTTTGTTTACAACCCACAACAAAATATTTAAAATTAAGTGGGATGGACTCGCACACTAAGGGTTCCATACTATACTTGTATAGCACAGTAGAAAAACTAGAAAATCCTCCATTTTTTTCTTATTCATTTCTAACGAACTTATTCGTTAGGATTCATCGCGTTAAGACGTGTTTTTTTATAAATACAACTTAATAATAATGAATAAATCATCGCATAGCCTACTACTGATCTAAAAACATACATTTCGGAAGGGTTTTTCTTGAGTGACATAAATACTTAAATAGAGGGACTTCTTGAAACTAACCCCAAAAGGGGTTTACAGGAAGAAGCCAACATTGCGATCTAATAATAAATTTTGTAAAACAACTACGTACGGTTTTAAAAGAGTTGAACCCGTACATGTCGAAGCTACGCAGCGATGGTTTCTCATCGGAAGACCTACAAACATTAGCAAGACCAATTTTAAATAATTACACTGAATCGCTTGGAGGAAAGAATAATACCACTAAATAAAAATAAAAAAATAATTATCGGGGGTCAATTTTACAGATATCGAGCGAGTCGAGAACTAAGCAATGGGAAGGATAAACATAGTAGGATGACTACTTATAGAGATAAATAAGTAGATACATAGAAAACATCACACATCAGAGGCATGATCATTGTTTGTCCTAAAGTTACGTTCTTTTTTACGAATCACATTATAGATCTATTTTTCGATATTAAATTCTGTAATTTCAGCCAAAAATATGTTAGGCGAAAAGATTTCAGGGCAAATAGTGTTCTGCGTTTCAAAGGGATACAAATATGTGCCCTGACTGGGATTCCCCGGGACCGCTAGCTTCGTAGGCTGGATCACACGAACAAGGCTAACTGCGTCGTCAAAGTAAGTAGCGCCCCGCAAGGCGAGTTGTCATTTGTTTCCAACGTACTCACCTGTTACAATCATATTTATACTCCACTGGCTTGCCATTTTTTGTCGCAAAGTCTGCCAGTTTTTGTTTCTTGTATGGGGACTTCGGCTCCTCATTAGGTTCATTTATCCTGCGGCTCCTTAAAAAAGTCGGTAATCCCGCCAAGGAGACTAGGTCATTGTCAGGCGATGCTAGGGTGTAGCTAAAAGATAATAATGTATGTGATGTGATGATAATAGGTCTCATTTATCAATATAATGTTGTTAACGCCAGTGCGAGTGTGGACAATCTTAACAGCCTGCAGCCCCCTGAAAACGTTTCTTGAAATAGGTAATAATGTCCTTTTGAGACATCCAATAGTCGAGAGTACCGTCGGGTGCTAGTGTAAAACGCTGAAAACTGATGAAGTGGCGCCCTATAACGACGGGTATCAATTAAAAAAAAACTATTTGCTCCATATCAATATCTAAGCTTGTACTAAAGGGTACCTATTAGGTTATGATAATCTCACTTATACACATACAAGTATGCATACATAAGTACATATAGAAAACATCAAAGTCTCAGGAACAAAACATTTGCGCTCATCACACAAATATTACATTTGTCCATACCAAGAATTGAACCCGGGACCGCTAGTTTTGCAGGCAGAGTCACTACTAACAAAACTAACCGTGTCGTCTAACCTCCTTATTAACCACGTTAGTTACTACCCCTGTGAATCCTAAATAAATGCTAATTTTATTGGTTTCCTGACTTTTTACGAAATCATCATTCGGACAATGACATTTTATAACTTTAATTTCGCAAAAATGTAATTGTGCTTTAACCATTATATATTACTTAGGCTACATAGGCTTGTTAAATAAGTTAGGTTAGGTTAGACTTTTGACCACAAAATATATAAAATTATGTGGTGTGAAATACATCAAGTTTGTAAAATGACATTGTTTGCTAAATGATGATTTGGTAAATCTTAGTGAACCAATTTTATTAGTATACATGTAAAAAAATCGTGAGTATTGCTATTCGCATTTATAGAATAAAACGGCGTAATTTCAGTTAGTTACTTGCTGTTTTATTTAGACTTACTTATCATGTTTCATATCATTGGCACTGATCCGCAAAGAAGAACCAAAAATACCTAAAAGTAAAGGAATTACTGCAATTTCAAAGTAGTGGTGGTCAAAGCTATTCTAAAATCAACTGCATTAATGGGCTCTGGCTGGTTCCTGTTATAACGTCGATTTCAAATCTGTATCACTTCATTTCAAACAGAAAAGTTTATCTTATAATGTTGCATAATTTCTTAAAAAAAAGGAGGAGTTTCTCAATTGGTCAGGAAAGTACTTTATTTACTTGATAACATGTGTAAGTTAATAGGGTCTTTAATGGCTAAATGAGAGAAGTCAGTGTTTGTACATTAAGTATGGGGGCTGATAATGTACTCCTTAGAAAAATAAATTTCTTAGAAACGAGGTATTAAATCAATTTGTAATTCACTTACAAAACGTTAACACTGCCGCCTTCTCCATCACAAATTTGGCAATCAAATCGCATAATTAAGTGTAATTGAGTCCATGAAAGCATTATACGGTGATAATAACAAAGTAATTTTTAGGAAATTTTCAAGAAAACACCAACTGATGAAGAATCAGTATTTTCCTTTGTGACCGAATACCCAAATACTATGAAACCACCCGGCGGCTCTACCCAAAAGTTGTCATGTAACATGTCTGCAGACACATACACTTCTCTACCCATTAGCACGTTTTTCTATCCTTAATATTATAAATAGACGTTTATACGTATTTTGTACATTATTCAACCAGCAAAGTCGGGACGGGCCGCAATTATTTTAATAAAGATACTATACGGGTAATAAAAACCGAGAAATACTATAAAGTGGTTTTATTATTTACTTTAAACATCGTCAGTAAATCCTCGTTTTATTTGATAAAAAAAATGATTTAAATCCATCGAAAATAATTTCTAAAAGTCGTTCAGCAAACGTGAACTCGAAGCAAATCAGTAAGTTCCATTGCGTAGACGTAAATAATCCCTACACTGTGGCTGTTTTTGGACGAGGGGTACCATTGTGCCCGGCTCATGATGTCAAACGGGCGGCCCCCAGCTCAAAAACACCACTGAAAACCAGCGTCGCGGTCTATGCCGTGACATAGTGCTGAGTGGTGTCAATTTCGACGTCACAGAATCACCCATGGCAACATTATCCTACATTATTATTTTCTCTCCTTCTTTATTGTCTTTGTTTCGATTTCTGTGTTACCATCCTTTGTTCATGATGTTTTTCTCTGTTATATATTTTGTTTTATTTTTCTGTGTTCTTCGAATAAATGTTTCTATTTCTATTTCTATTTCTAAAAACCTTGAACCTTGAACGGCTTGATTTGTGTAACCCTATGGGTACCTACACCAAAAAGTTTCCCTAAGAGTGCAGAAACACGTACAGTTTAAGTCTCCTCGCGTTTTCAAGATAATACTGCGGACAATCTTCGTTTCTGATTCAGACAAGACTGAGGTCTTGGATCTTGTTTTCCCCCGTACGCGGTCTTGTAAACCAAATGCTGGGTAAAAAAAACTATTTCAGTATTAGGAAGAAATTCAGGTTAACTTCTACGTAAAATTTTATTGGTGTTTTTTTTTCCTCGTACACCGCTCCGCTACCTAGCACAACTCTGGTGCATTCTCACTTTTATATGTTGTATGAATAGTTAGCTGTAACGGAAGTTTAATTAATAATTAGGCCATCGTCGCTAAGCTACTTCCGCCCAATTAAAGCGCGTCACTGACACAGATGTAACATTTTGTTTTTGCCAGAATGCCGTCAAGACCCTCATTTACTGAGGGTTTGCTCGTAATAGAGGGTTGAAACAAACAACGTTAGCAATATGTCGCTCCGTAGTATCAGCTCCGGCAAAGAGTGCTTCTACATCCCTTGTCTCCGTTTTATGACTTCTTTGTGTCGGATGCCTCCCAATGATCCTTATTGTTATTATCCGGGACTAGATCACTTTACAAGTTTCATAACGACCCACATGAGCTAGACAGCTCTACCCAACCACATACCCGTAACTCAGTCTACACCTTCCCGTGTATCTTCGGTCAATATTGGCTACAATCCAAGCAGGTGTACCAAAACTTCCAACTCGAACTGACATCACCCTGCGTTTATCGCGTGACAAAATGTTGATAAAGCATCCGTCACTTTTTGACACATATATGAGAACGAGAGTGATGGATGCTTTCTCCACATTTTGTCACGCGATAAACGCAACTATACTAAGCGCTAGTTTCGCGACACTGCGAGATATTCACCCATATTTCCATAGGTTTATATATTTTTGGGGTCCTATTTAACGTAATGTCTTCTTTTTACTTTATTTTTAGGGTTCCGTACCAAAACGGTTCAAAAGGAACCCTTGGTGAGACTTCGTTATCCGTCTGTATGTCGGTCTGTATGTCACAGCAGGTTTACTCAGCAACTAGAAATGATATCAACTTGAAATTTGGAATAGTTATAAAACTTGCTTGCCCATATCTGTGTTTAGTACAAAAAATATGAAATTAATTTTATAAATAATTGAAAAGTGGCCAAGTGGGAGTTGAAAAATGAAAGTGGTTTGATTACAGCAAATGGGATGTCATATGAAAGGACACAATTTTCAAATTTCATAACTATTTTATTTTAACTTTTTGTGATGTACTTTTTGATTTACAGCCTAAAATTTACTTATATTTTAAAGGAAAAATAAAGTGTTCATTATTTACAGTTCTTAAGAAAGTACAAAAAATCTTTGAAAATCTGTATTGAAATTTAGGCTAGTCAAAACCGACCTTATTGCAAAGAAAATACAGCTCGTAACAAAATTAGTATTTTCTTTTGCAGTTACCAAGCATATTATCTTAAATATGGAACCACTTGACCGGTTTTTTTTCTTTTGTTTTACTTCTGTGTGCATTGAATAACGAATTCTATTATATTCTATTCTACTCTATATTCATATACCGCGTTACGTGTCACTACACCTATGCAATATTAGGTACTAATGCCCTATTTTTGCGGGTGGTAGGACCTTGTGCAGGATCCGTCTGGATCGCTACCACCATCTTATCCATTAACCTACCGCCAAACAGCAGTTTTCGCATTGTTGTATTCCGGTTTAGGGATAAGACAGCCAGTGTAATGACGAGCATAGAGGCATTCCATCTTAGTCCTCAGGGTCGGCAACGCATTCGCAGTCTTTTGAATGCGAATGTCTATGGGTCACAGTTCCCACTTACCATCAGGTGGCCTGTGTGCTCGTTTGCCTTCTCTATGGTATAAAAAAAAAGCAGAACTGATAACTCTTAAACGGATCAACCAATTGTCATCAACCTGGAGACGCCACCATTGAACTAGCTTTTCATTTTAATATAAAACCGCGTCTGTGTCCACGTCCGTGTCCACGTCGTCATTCATTTGCAAGCTAATACGTAAACTGCGTAGGTAATTCTTAATTAATTAATTCAGTAAATAATTACCAGCGTCTGCGCCGTTGGTAAAATTTGGTGTGTTAACAAGTCAACGCTGAGTGAGGCGGAGTGTCCCGGTATTATTAATGAAATGCTAGAATTGTACCAAAGAGAAAATTCTTAAATTGCTAATGGTCTATCAAAAACTCTTGGTAATTTCCTAGAATATTTTTAGTGCTCTCAAATGTACAGAAAAAACACTTACAGCCTCATCAGAAAATCGTTGGACAGTACAACTCGCCTGTCATTTGGTTGACTCATTTGTACAACGACTTGTCCATAGCAGGATAGGACACAACCAATGGCTTCTAACGTAAACTACTTATATGCCACATTCGCAGTTTGAGAGGCTATAGTGCAAATAATAGGAAATTATTAAGTACAGTAGAAGAAAAAAAAAATTTTTTTGCTACCTTTTTCTTTGTCCGTAGCCTGTTTGGTGACACCAGCACGTCACTGGTGCGGTTCACCCCATTACCTACTTCGTGTCAAGAACCCTACTTGACCATCAGGGTCCCACGGTAACAATTTGTTTTAACCCAGTAGAATATAAGCCCAGAAAGAACCAATAAAACCAATAAAACCAATAAAAGCACAGCTAGCCTTAGCTTTCGACTTTACTCTAACATTGAGTATTAACAAGTTTGTCTCAAAAAATATCAGTAACGGATCCGTAGTCACACCAATTGGCCACACTGGTGTGACTATGGTTCATTTTATTTATCCGTAGTCACACGAACACATAAATAGGAGGAAGGTTTAGGTTAGGTTCGTTTTTATATCAGGCCCGGAGGGCCAGAACAACCCAGAAATAGGAGCTCCGCGTAAGCGTAGCTCCGTTGACTCTGTTGAGTTTGGTTTTGAAAGAAGAACAGACGCAAATTCGGTCTTGGTGTGACTACGGGTAAATAAAATGAACCATAGTCACACCAGTGTGGCCAATTGGTGTGACTACGGATCGGTTGTGAAAATATCACCATCATCATATTCTTCTTATTCCAAATATCCCTATCAGCCGTAATATCAGTATTCACTCCCTTGTTTTTCATATCGCTCTTCAAGCATTCCATCCATCTCTTTTAGGCCTACCCTTTCCAGTTTAGCAGTCTTAAAAAAAACACCAATTGAACCTTTTTTTACAGTCATCGGCTGCTAAAGACCTGTCTGACGAGTTCCAACTCGATGGATCTACGTTAATTACGCATTGCGGACCTTATGATGCCCCTTTCCAACTTTATCTTCACTTCAGATCAACTCTAAGACACCACAATATTGCAATATTATTGAGGTTTGTATGTTATTAACCCTCCAAAATGTGCTGGAACGTAAAAAAGTACGCAGTTCCAGTCTCTTAAGATTATCTCTATGTTTTGTTTGTACAAAAAGATGTATGAAAACTCAGCACTATAGATTCGATTCGATTATAGTCAGTGATACGAAAGGTTAAATATTACAAATTTCAAAATATTGCAACAGGAACTGGTTCAAAGTTACTTACAAATTTTAACTAAACGTACCTACTCACTAACAAATACGCAAACCTTTGAAGTTAAATAAATAGTCAGGTCGCTAAGAAATTAAATTAATTGTGATTACAATCATTATTTTATTATAAGTAGACCTCAGTCCTCAATCATTAATCCTTTTTACCAAATTCTCGTCTTATCTGAACAGCAAAAATTCTAAAACCTTCATAATATTGCGGCAATACAGTTCTTAAAAGTTGCCTAGGAAACGTGAACTCGAAGCCATCAGTTAGTTCCATCGTGTAGGAGTATGGAACTTTTACGACGCCCATTGCGTAGTCGTCGCTGGCTCCTGCGGCCGGGTACCACTGCCCAGCGGTCAACACCACTAGCGGGCGCCCTCCAGCCCTCAGCACGGCATCAGAGACCATGGTGCCCAGGTATATAAACCTCTTATAATGATCTGGCAGTATTTCACTCGTGTATCCCCATGGGAACACCAAGTAGTTCCCGTAAGAGTGCATCGTCACGTACAATTTGAGGCGCTTTGCGTTAGCCAGCATGATATCGCGGACAACCCGCGTCTCCGGCTCGGAGAAGGGCGCGGGTCCGCAGTACACTTGTTTGTTGCACGGATCGAACGAGACTCCACTGACACCCCATTTATAACCGAAGTTTCTATTGCCATCAACTCCGAAGCAACCTGGCGTTGTTGTGTTGGATCTTGTTTTCCTCCATAAACGGGTCTGCAAACAGAAGTATGCATAGTGCAAAAAATATATACTTTTACGTCGTTTTAGTATGATGATATGATTGCTAGTATAATAGTTTAAAATTGATTGCTTAATTTGTATCAAACAGACAAACAAACCAACAAACACAGAGACAAAAATGCGAGTTAATAGAAACGGGCTAAAATGTAATAAAAATATTTTGCCCAATCAGATGACAAAAATAAGTGGAAATTTAATTATTCTTATTAATTACTATTATACCTATTACATTTTTCCTTACTCAAAGCACAATAAAAACGTTTTTCTTTAGCATCGCCGTCTATTCCGCCGGACTCTCGTAGTTAGGATTAATCAGCACACGTGGCAGACGTTATTAATAGCGATAATTATACCCTAAGAAACACCAAGGGCCAACGGTGGCACCGTGTTGTCAATTGACAGCGTTTCAAAATTAAAAATAAAGGTGTGCTATATTATGCGTACATGTCTGCCTCTGGGGCTCACAGTCATCCTGTAAACACAAAAATCGAAGAGGCAGACATCAAGGGCTCTGACTGTTGTAGTATATTTTTTTTTAGTTTTTATTTTATTTAAAACACTGTATATGAAGTGCACACTTGGCAGATAAAGATAAAAGATAAAATAATTTTATTCAGTAAGTAGGCCGCTCGGGCACTTTTACACGTCAAGATACTACCAGCGCTTCCCAAGAGGAGACCACTGCTAAGATGAAACGCCGCAAGAAACTCAGGACTTGAATTGTTCGATTAAAAACATTGAGAAAGACCACGGAAAAATAGTCAGCCGGCTTTACTCTCGGCTTTACTCACAGTCATGTTGATGCGGCTATACTCGTAGCCGTCTGGGTTGATGACAGGCAGGATGTACCAGTCCACGCCTGCCAGGTCGGTCGCCCGCGCCTGGGCGACGTGCGTCAGTCGGTGGATGACGTACATGGCCATGGCAGGGGTTACCCACTCGCGAGCGTGGATGCCTGCAGGATTAATACTGTTTTCAATCCACGTTGGCACGCCCCACTACAGTTCCATAGGGGTTAAAGTTGTTTAAACTGGCATAAGCGCGTACGAGACCACCTATGTCTACGTAGTTTTAAGAGCTATCGCACATGCCTCATTTTTAGCGTTCTGTATCCGAAGGAAGCCCAACGAGAGCCTATTAATATGCCTCCGCTGTCCGTCCGTCCTAACTTTAAGAGCTGTATCTTTTGAACCGTAATAGATATATAAAATTAGTAACAAATATAAAAAAAGAAGAAAGTGAAATAATAAAGGGGATCCATAAAAGAAACGTTTTTACAGCATATTTTTGATTTTGTTGTTTCACACGGTAAAACATGCAGCATAAAAGTTGGTATGATTTGTACAATCGCTGAAGATAAATAAAAAATACATAAAAATGGTCAAGTATGAGTTGGGCTCGCGGTGATTCGATTCGAAATCGAATTCAAAACGAAATGTGATAATACCCACTGTACGGCGGTGCGGGACCCTCGGTGCGCCTGTCCGACTCTCACTTGACCGGGTTTTTTCATAGATTGACGCAACCGTGCAACCATAATTTGACTGACCGTCGTGGATTGAAAACACTATACTATATTCCCTTTCTGTCTATCGTTTATGGTCGGCGGGTGTTAACTTAAAATCAAGTCTTTGTAAAATCTGGATGCAGTGTTTAGTATTTGAAACTCATAGAAAAAGAAGTCTACTCGAAAAAAAAGTAATATTAAAAAAATATCATGTGAGTCATTTTTTGACTACATGGATGAAATGGGCTAAGACGTTAAGGCTGACCTCACAAGGAACCCTAAACGTTCAATAAATTTCGACAATTAACTGTATGTTTCAAAATAGCACTGTTCTATAAGTAATTGTTCAGTCTCAGCAAGCAAACCTAAGCGTATATCTTAGTAAGCCGAATTCATTTTTGAAATTAATTACCAGCATCTATGAAAATTATGGGATTGTTGGCTTGAGGGTTAGCAGAGATCTTGACGAGCCTCATCCTTCGAGCTTCGAAGCTGAACCCCACGTCCTCGACCGTCACCAGGTCTGGCTTGGCTAAGACTAATGCATCTATGTATTTTTGTATCTGAAAACAAGAGACCAAGTGCATGTTATGCCAAATCATTGTACAGATTCGTGGATCGTCTCACACGAAAATTTTGAGTTCCATGAAACCTGACAAAATGTATGGAAAAGACATAATTTGATTAGTTTTCAAAAATCACAATCGTTAGCATTGTGCATATTTTCTAGCTTGAATACGTCCAGCCAGTTATAACTCGTCTTATAGTCTTGGAAATTGAATCCTAGACCACTTTGGACTATGTCATAGTGACACTAAATAAAATCATAAGAAATCTCTTACGTTTTCATTGATTATATCACTTTGACATAGTCCAAAGTAGTCAAGGAATCATTTTCCTTTACTTTACCAATTTTTTTATCGAAACACCTTTCAACGGACGTATCATTACGCAGAATTTTCATTTCATCGAAAGGTATTTTTCGAGGGTCCAGAAGTCAATACCTACCTCGCAAAAAGACTATGGCGAGAAAAGCCTACAACGCAAAACGACTATGGCGTTAAAAGTCTACAAATCAAAAAGTCCACGACGTGATAAAGCTACTTCTGAAAATGACTACTTCGTATTAAGCCTTTATCGTAAAATGACTTAGTCGCAAAATGACTACTTTTTAAAATGTACAGGCAAATAAAAAAAACACATTCTCAGAAAAATATATATTTAAATAATATACTATTACTTCACAAACAAAAACATTAAACTCTTCTTTAAACTCTTCTTCTATAGCTAACTAGGTATTTATTTACAAAAACGAATTCACTGCCGGAGAATTTGTCTTTTAATACGTGAAATATTTTTTAAAAACTGCAAGGCAGTGATGTTGCCTTGCTGCAAGCTTTTGATTTCACTTTTATACATTTTGTCAAACTGTACGTGGCGTCGCAATCTGCGTGAACGTTCAAAATAAAATTGTTTTAGGCGAATATCTTTTAGTTTCGCTTCTTTCCTCAAAATATATAAAAATAAAATCAAAGTAGCCTTGTGTGGCACACGGCTGTTCATACGTCTGTGCCAGCTTTCCATCCCGTTGTTGGTACGGTGCCTTTCTGCCCCACAACATATTAGTGTGAACGACTTTGCCCATTGCCGTTCAAAATATCTTATAAACTTCTCAGTAGCTTCATCTTTGGATGCTCGTTCCGTTATAGATTTCCAACCGTCCTCTATATAGGTAACCGGCAATAATGGCAGATTTGCAGTAAATCTGATCGTTTGTTTGTCTTTCACGTTGAGATCATTACCTTTCTTCCATATGGCACGGTTAAAATGATAGTAGCAGCCAGTGATAACTGCCCGGGGAAATATCGTTTTGAATGCGTTAATCAAGCCAGGTTCAAAATCACATTTGAATTTTTCGATATTAAAATGAAGTACATCTCTAACTATGGTAAACATCCTTTGGTAAGTAGCTTCAGCTTTGTCCGGTAGTAAAGCATATATTATCGGTATGATATTGGTGTACTCTTCACAGCTATTTAAATCCACATGTATGGAGAAAAACTGCTTAAAAGGTTTTGGACATCTTTTGAAGGTTCCATCACCAAAATAGCATCTGTTCCCAGCAGATAGTTTTGTTTTTCTGGCGATCTTAGAACAAAACACCAATATTTTGTCATGTTCACCACTGTCTGCTACCAAAAAATCAGTTGCCAGTATATTCGGGACTTTTACCTCTTGTAGGTTATTGAACTCTGTATTTCGTAAACCTAACGATTTCTTTCTAGCTCTATATAAGCTATCCTTTTTTTCGAAATAAGATGGCATCAGTAACGTGTACGGAACTTTCTTTTCATGTTCTAGAACATGTTTTTCAAAAATTTTTTTTACTGGTTCCATGTTACTGCATACCTCTTGCCGACAGTTGTCCATCATCAAAGATCTCTCGTTCTCTTCATAATGCGGTGCACAACTGTGAGAGCTTTGTCGAAGGATCTTGTCTCGATTTTCATTCAGGGTAACTGACGCCGAACACTCGTCTTTGTTAACACACCGCCACAAACTGCTGCTATTATTTGTTTTCCAAAATTATATCTATGCCCATTATGGAGGAGAGCTGGATTTCCTTTTTGATTGGAAATAAATTTTAAAAATTTCTCCATTGTGCAAATAAATTACAACTATCCAAGGGCAACGTAAAATCCGAGATCTGTCACTCACTACTTGCATTTGTTTTATTTTGAAATATGAATAATTCCAATTCGATACTATATTGTAAGTGGCCATTGTGGGGATTATAGTAAATAGGCATGATTACATGTATTATTATCTATACATAAAAATAGAAGTGTCTGTGTGTAATATCTAACAACTACTTTTACTAATTGCATATGAAAGTACAACGGTGCTATGATAACAAAAAGCCATTTTATATTTTTTGTTTAGCTGTTTTGACGAGAAGGACAGTGACAAACATAAATTATATAAGTACACAAATTTTCGCATTTATAATAGAGGTATTACTAAAATAAAACGGTTTTTGAGAATGTGTTTTTTTTATTTGACTGTACATTTTAAAAAGTAGTCATTTTGCGACTAAGTCATTTTACGATAAAGGCTTAATACGAAGTAGTCATTTTCAGAAGTAGCTTTATCACGTCGTGGACTTTTTGATTTGTAGACTTTTAACGCCATAGTCGTTTTGCGTTGTAGGCTTTTCTCGCCATAGTCTTTTTGCGAGGTAGGTATTGACTTCCGGACCCATTAACGTTTAAGATATCCCGAAAACATCATACTTTCAGCAGAAAATTGCGTTCGATGAAATGAAATTCGATGTATGTCTATATGTATCGGTAGTGTACCGTATCCTATAAGTCCTTATGTTCTTAACCTATACGCTTTCATAGCAAGTGTTCTCATTAAAGTGCTAGATGCTTTGACGTTTAAGAGACCACCTATGGTACGCCCCCACAAGAATGAAAAGGGATGGCTATGTACTGTACTTCCGCGCGCATATTGTGAGATGGAAATAATTCGCGTGCCTTGATGGCAGCGTCAAATATGATCAAGTTTAATATATCTAAAGAACAGTATAAGGCCATATGGTTATTAAGATCCAGATCACGGAAGACTACAGCCTTTATAATAAGTAGGTAGCCTCTTAAGTACAAATGTATGTAAAATAACAAGGTCCAACACGTACTGCTTCGTAGGAGTTGTAATTATTGAAGTCATAGCCACCCAAACTTGCCGCAGGTTTGGAACGGGCAATCGACTTCATGGATCTGTAATTGTTAATTAGATTAATTATAAATGTGAGGATAAGGAGACACGATATATTTTTCTAATCGCATTATTTTTAGGTAAGGTATCTGTTCCTTAGACTCTGTTCACGAACATAGGCTTTGCAAACCTTCCGTAATTATGTCTATATTCCACTGCCATATTGTATTTCTCTGCAAAGCGTTCAAGCATCCGCAGCTTGTTTGGCGACACCAACACATCGCTGGTGACGTTCACCCCGCTGCTCCTCTTAAAGAATTCCACTTCACCATCAGGGTCCTCATGAAATCTTGCCAAGGCCGCTACATGCTGCTTGTTACGAGGAGTAATCTTTAGAAGAGTATAGCTGCAAGTAATTACGGACGATAATAACAGGACATCTTTATCGTTCGCGACAAAATGCTATCTACGTGCAATGTCAATACGTACTTCAATGGGTATCTTTTCAAAATTATTACAAATAAATGTAATTTTATAAATTCTAGTATTTTATACAGTACGATTCTTAAGTTAGGCCGTGACCATGACTTTATGTAGTTTACATACATACATACATACCGTCACGCCTTCATCCCAGAGTGGGGTAGGCAGAGCTACAGAATTACCAACAACTCTTAACAATTTGTTTTTAATTCTATAACCACATTTTGCACAAACAGGCCAAGATGTTTACCTGTGTATATTAGTGACAGGTTGCAAGCCCATCGCCATGTAGATTATGTGAATCAAAATAATATTTTAATGTAAGTTTTTAGGTGGGCACATTTACCTACCGACAGCGGAAATATTTCCACCATAATATGTGACATTATTAATATCTTAATAAACATACACTTGTAGGAAGCCCTAAGGAAAAACAGAGGTTTCTATAGTCAGGCCTAACCCACAAGCTATTTGCTTGGAGTTTTCCTAACTTATTCCCAATATCGGAACCGCGGACAGATTTGGTACTTAACGATGATATGTGACTCATTGTGTATTGTGTTCAGTGCATTGTTATAACAAACTTCAAAATGAACATCAAACGTCAAGCAAGACAATGAGAAACACATTCACCTGGACAAGGTTGGGGCCATTTGCAACGTCAAAAGATGGCGGATGTGTAATTTGTTTTAGTTTTTATTTTTGTGTATTTAGGTGTTCAAAGTTGTTTTCTGTTAGTGATTTGTACTTTTAATGCCTTTGTGTTGCACAGTGATAGAAGACTTGGACTTATTTCGTGTATCTGGCATCTTACTTCTCCTTTCAAGTGGAGTCGCAGTGGTACAGAGGTTAAAACTATCTTAGCCTCTGTCCCACATATCAACAACGTACAACGTTGCCCCCAATCTTCCTAGAGAAGATTGGATTGTGTTTTATTGCTATATTGATTTATACTTATATATACATGACACTTGCGAAATCACTTCATTGTGGAAAGCCATATCCCCGCGGTAGTAGCTGTTCAAGTCGCCGCGGAAAAAAGAAAAAAAATATAGGACAAGGTTGCCATGTTGACAAGGCATGCTCAACATTTTGTGACTGTACGTAACAAATGTAAGATTTGAAAATTTAAAACGGACATCAATGAATGTAATTTAAAGGGTGGGGTCATCATATAAATTCGGTGACACTTGTCATACTTATCATATTCCCCTTTCATGCAATCGGTTCTCCAGCAAAGTCCAAAAAGACCTATAATGCAAGATACACTGCAATTAAATTAAACTTAAGTCGGTGTTGAAGCTACAAATTAAAAAGCTAAATACGTGCAACACTCGCTTACCTAATACTAGCGCTAATTTCAACATCACTAATTCGCAATTTGCCCTCCGAATGAAATGTAATCAAAACATTAAACCATGTCTCTAATTCTACAGAATTACGGCGCATGTTCATTAAAAAATTCATCAACAATGCGGAGCCGATCGAAGTGAAGTCGATAATTGGGATACGCCATATTTTTACATTGGTAATTCAGAATTCACAATTAAACTTTCATAGTCTTTAGTTGATGATTCTTTCTTACATGTATGTACTGCACGTTCTTACTATAGAGGAATTTGAAGGTTGAGCGGGTTGATACCATAAGTAGGTTTGCCGGGTTGTACATTTTCCCCATGTCGTTAGTCGTGTCATGTCGGAAAATTCATTGCACGGCTAAGTCTGGGGTCCTATTTAGTGAAAAAGGGTACAAGTCAACATAACTCGTATTAAAAAAAGGTATATATACATGAACGGAGACTACTAGACTTACTTTTTTCACTTGATCTTCAGAAGACATACCTTTTTTCACTAGGACCGCAAAATTTTAGGTACATAATATATCGAAATGCTGTAAATATTTAAATAACAAACTAGTACTTACATACTTCTCCTTAAATTCTCCTTTTTAGGGTTCCGTAGTTCCTTACCCGTCTGTCTGTCTGCTAGACAGTTGACATTTTCACAGATGATGTATCTATGTTGCCGCTATAACAACAAATACTAAAAACAGAATAAAATAAATATTTAAGGGAGGCTCCGATGCAATAAACGTGATTTTTTTCTCGCTCGATATTAATAACGGCAACAGGTAGACGCTTGAAATATTCACAGAAAATTTATTTGTATGTTCACTTTAATAATAAATAATTAATTAAAATAAAATGAATATGGGGCTCCCATACAACAAACGTTAGTACAGAACACGTAACCCTTCGTGCGCCAGTCCGACTCGCACTTAGCCGGACATTTCAATGGTTTTTACAAAAAAAATCTCCAAAATGCCCAAAAAGGATTTTTTTTTCTTTTGAAAAACAGACGGAACGGCTGTATTTTCTTGCTATGAGTTAAATAAGCACATTAATCCTCAATACTGTCCGCTGAGATATTTTATTTAAAAATCAAAATCAAAAAGACCATGAAAATAATCCCCTACACTCAATTTCATTTTCACGTTTAAAAGATTCGCTCTGAATACGTCAAATTTTTTTTTTTCTTGTAACTATTTGTTTCATTTCCTCTCATTGTTTGGGATAAGCATTACTATATAAATATATATATATATATATATATATATATATATATATATATATATATATATATATATATATATATACAGGGTGTATTTGGAAGTGTGGATCAAACGAAGCAAGTCGATAGAGGACGTCTAGACCTATCCAACTCACCCCCATGTATGTTCAGCGATATTTACTAATTTCGGAGATATTGATCATTTTAATATTAATTTTTGTAATTTTCCCTTATGTCCATGTCACGAAAAATAATTAATTTCATGTTTTATTTCATAAGTTTTTAAGTGGTATCTTACATAATAAGAGTCATTACAAATCAGCGAAGTTTTTAAACCTATTTGCTCATTTTTTTTCCAGTATTTTTTTAAAGTAATTACATAAAGTAGTTTTTTCCATACAAAGTGAAAAGCAAACTCTGGGATACCAAGTATGGAGAAACAAACTGGGGTGAGTTGGATAGGTCTAGACGTCCTCTATCGACTTGCTTCGTTTGATCCACACTTCCAAATACACACTGTATATATATATATACCTCAGTGGAAACCGGGATTGCTTGACTCGGAATTTAGCAGTCCGCGCCAAGGCTCGGCCCTCCACCCACGTCGTCAGACAACCACCTAATTTCCGGGCCTACTTTCGGGCACTATTTCTTAATAAATGGCTTTCACTCCTTCTTTTTTTTTACAATGTATTTCACCAATGACGAGTTTTAGACAATCACCATGGACTTAGAGAAATAAGCCCACGGATAACACACGCGAGGACAGTGTTCGGTTAAAGAGGGCTTTCACATTTTATTCTATTCAATATTTAATACTGTTGACGGCATAACAGCATAACAGCTTTTACTGTCAACTGAATAAGTGTTGTGATAAAGTCAACGACTCAAAGACTACAACGACTTGACAGAGGCGCGTGGTGCACGAGAGAAAATACTCTTTTACCGAACACCTTGTCCTCGTGTGTGATATACATGGAGTCATTTCTCTTATAATTCCATGGGAGTATGTATAAATAACTACGTATGATTTGTACCGATCTTGAAAAAACAGCATTTAATAAAACTTAAGAGGGTTGAAGATTTATACGCGAGGAGTAACAAGTTGTTCATCGGTTATGAACATAACCTAAGATGACACCATTAAAAAACACTAATGTATGGACTAGAGTCTAGTCCATACCTACATTGAGAATGGGATCTATAAATGATGATGTGCAAATTCCAGTTTTATTTGTGCGCCGAATGTTTTAAACCCTTCGTAGAATCGCGGCATTATCTTAGGTAAATGCCGTTCAGGAAAGAAGAACTCGTAGCCATCGGTCAGTTCCATCGTGTAGGAGTAAGGAATCCCAGCAGCACCGAACGCGTAATCGTCACTGCTACCAGCCGAGACGTACCACTTCCCTGAACTCATCACCTTAAACGGCCGTCCTCCAGCTTTTTCCACGGAGCCAGAAACTTGCCTCGCTAGGGCATCTAACTTTCTCCATTTTTTCGGCAAAATATCACTCGTGTAACCCCAAGGATACACCAAATATTGACCGTAAGCGTGCAAGGTCACATACAATTTAATTCTGTCTTTGTATTGCATCATGATTTTTGAGACTATTTCTGTTTCGACTTCGGAGAAGGGCCAGGGTCCAGCGTACACCTCCTCGTCACACGGGTTTTTGGAGGCGCCGGTGCCTCCCCACTTGAAGCCGAAATTCCGGTTACCATCAACTCCTATGCAGTATGAACGTTCTGAATGTTGTGATCTCGTTTTCCTCCACAAGCGGTCCTGTTGGCAATTTTGGTTAACAAACTACGTAAAACTTTTTAGCACCTACGTATATGCCCTGCTGATTGAATGATTACAATGGATAGCTAGGCTCTTAGATTTATTGCAAAAATGCACAAACTTCATTATAGTTCTCATTTATAAACGGTTCTGATCACTCACGTGTAGCATTGTACCGAAGAGAGACTTCTCAAAAAACAACTTTTTGTTATTGACTGACAGTCCCCACTATTTATGGACATAGTGCATGGCATGGAGTGGAAGGTGATAAGCCTCCCTGCACTTCCTTACAATCATTATTTACTTTTTACTAACTTACATATTCGCGGGAGAATTCGTAGCCGTCTGGGTTGACGACGGGCAGGATGTACCAGTCTACCCCGTCCAGCTCCGTGCTCCGCGCGGTGGGGTCACTCGTCAGCCGGTGGATGAGGTACATGGCCATCGCGGGCGCCACCCACTCGCGAGCGTGGACACCTGTTTAGAAATAAATCAGCGATTAGTTTTATAAAATCCAGCGAACCTTTGACAGGAAATTTTCCAAGCGATGCTTAATCACCGGCGTCGATAAAGATGACGGGATTTCCAGCATGGGGATCAGTCGAGATCTTGACAAGTTGCATATTCCGTCTTTCATAGCTAAAACCCAAGTTTTTGACCACCACTAAATCAGGTACCCGGTTCCGTAGGGTGTTAATGTACTTTGTTATCTGAAAAATTAGAAAACCTACTCAACAAGCACAAGCACAAAATTACCTTTCAATTAAATATGTAGTTCTCGCTCATAATTCGTTGAACCAAGTCGGAGTCAGATGAATACTTACGGCATCATAGGAGTTGTAGACAAATCTATCATAGGCGTTGAATCGGTTCGAGTTATATGGCAAAATGTGGTAGTCGTTTAATGGTGCTTTCAATCGTCTCTTTATCGAAATCTGCTCTATCAGCCCCAAACACCTGAAAACCCTCGATCGTTTATTTCGGGTAGTTATTTATTACATTTCAAATGATACAAACTCATATGTCACTTGTTCGTTAGAACAACTATAATTATACACCTGCTGTACTCGCAAGCAAGGCATATACAGGGTGTCCCGGGACGCGACGTCAAGCCGGCGCCGGGTGGTAGGCCACATTATACCAGTTATCAGAAAAATAATAAAAAAAATCTATGTCTTATATTTTGAAAATTATGACCATCCAAAAAAAACGGAAAAAGTTACACCCTGTGATGCGTTTTTCCTTCCCATTTCTACAAATTTCCACTTTTTTATTATTTTTGTTTTGTTTCGTAACCCTGAGTAATGCTCCTGTAGCTAGTAGTCTTAAACTTTTACTCAATTGCTCTAACTTTGAAAGAAAATGACAAATCATTCCCAGATCAAGAGAGAAATTTACTTTCTCGTTCAATTTCAACTCACTTTCCTGAAAAAAAAAAGTATTACACTGGTTGGGCAAGTAACTTTAAAAGTTTGGGCATTTAATAAGGATTCCAAAATGGTATGACAGTTGCTACTTTATTTGTTACATTATTGTCAAAAAAATTTTTTGTTAACGAAGCCGGTTTTTTACCATTGTTTTTACTTTTTTTTTGTAATGACGTAGGTACCTTTATCCTTCCTTCAGAAATGTCTTCTCTTCTCTTCTGTCATCTTTACATTATTTTAGTGTAAGAGAGACGGAGAGAGCTATTTTATGAAGTGTGAGCGGGGCAGATAGTAATGCCGCTTATTTAAATTAATGGCATCACAATTTTTTGCCTTGAGCTTTGGATAGGTTAATGAAATAATAAAACATTTCTGAAGGAAGGATAAAGGTACCTACGTCATTACAAAAAAAAAGTAAAAACAATGGTAAAAAACCGGCTTCGTAAACAAAAAATTTTTTTGACAATAATGTAACAAATAAAGTAGCAACTGTCATACCATTTTGGAATCCTTATTAAATGCCCTAACTTTTAAAGTTACTTGCCCAACCAGTGTAATATTTTTTTTTTCAGGAAAGTGAGTTGAAATTGAACGAGAAAGTAAATTTCTCTCTTGATCTGGGAATGATTTGTCATTTTCTTTCAAAGTTAGAGCAATTGAGTAAAAGTTTAAGACTACTAGCTACAGGAGCATTACTCAGGGTTACGAAACAAAACAAAAATAATAAAAAAGTGGAAATTTGTAGAAATGGGAAGAAAAAACGCATCACAGGGTGTAACTTTTTCCGTTTTTTTTTGGATGGTCATAATTTTCAAAATATAAGACATAGATTTTTTTTATTATTTTTCTGATAACTGGTATAATGTGGCCTACCACCCGGCGCCGGCTTGACGTCACGTCCCGGGACACCCTGTAGAACGAGGTGTTTATCATTTAAATTACTGATCGTCGTCGTAAGGTTTGTGTAAATGTAATATTTATGAAAAATCCAAGTAAAAGTAGTACGTGTTTTCTGAGCTGTCCCAGGAACGTGTACCATTTAATAATAAATACAGTAAATAAAAGATTATTAACAGTAAATAAAGGAAGTATTTTTAATATTTTCATAAAAACATGATATATAAAAGGTGACAATGAGACAATGAAATAAAGGACGTGAGTCGATGTGGATAACTAAAAGCGAAATGGAGCTGAAGAAGGAACTGTAGAGGAGATGAGGTACAGCACGATGTATCCTCGTAGAGGAGATGAGGTGCAGCAGCTGCATGAGGTACTCACATGGAAGAGATAAATCGAGACGGTGAAGTTGGCGCACCGAGCAAACGGCGTCGCCTCGGAGCCTTGAGAGGGGGGGAATCCTGTGATAGCGGATAGTGACACCCGGATGCCATATAGGTGGAGAGGGAGGAGGTTGACTCACTCCTGGCAGGAACGGGGAGATGGAGGAGGCATGCTCACATCGGGTACAAATGAGGCCTGGAAGCCCATGTCAATTTATAGCCAAACAGCGCCTCCGCGGATGAACAAATTTACACAGCTCACTTCTTTTAACTGGAAAATAAGGGACGAATTCGATTTTCAATTTTAGAGTTGGAGAATATATATCATAAGAATGAATATTAATTCTGGAAGTATGCGCTTTCATAGTTTTCAAGAAGATATGGTAAAATTCCTAATATTTCAATTTTAGAAACATTTTGCAGACGTGTGCGTTCAATGGAATTTTTAGGTCAAACTCTCAGTGTTAAACATTGAAGTATTGAGTTAAAATATACGAAATGTGAAGTTATTGTGAAGTGGATCAATATTGGTGAAGAGAAGTGATCATTTAAGAAAAAATGGTTCGCGCCGCATAAAACGGCGTTCCATAAGACAGGATGTGGCTCGAGAAAGGCTTAAGAAGTAGAGCATAGGATTCTCGGGTAAATGAATACCGCTATATTTGCTTGAGAAATTCAGCATATATGTGTAGGATCATCGGGTAAGTGAATAATCCTGGATTGACCCAACTATTTATAAATACACTTTCACGATACGGGACGATGACGAAAATCCCTATAACTTGGAAATCAATAATGGTACGCTTGAAGCTAATTTTGTAGCTACTAGAGAAAATGTAATTAAAATATGAAAAAAAAACTAAAATTATCGACAACGTAGATAAGGAAAGTAAAAAAAAAAACCTTGAATTTAGAAATAAAGTCAATTCGCGGTTGTTTTACTTTTTGCTTGTTTCTCTTTTGTTTTCAATCTGTCAAATCAAAGTGATATAAGGCGGTCATTATCGTGTTTCGCCATAACTACTGAATTACCATCATGTCTCTAACACCAGAACAGTTTATACGTATAGTCGCTATGTTAGAAGAAGGCAGAAGTCGGTAAACAACAACATGCAACAGGCGTGTCACTTTATACAGTGCAACTTGCCGTCCACCGTTTCTGAGAAACTGGGCAGAATATAAGAACCAGAAAGACCAGGAACCTAGATGTTCCACGGGTCGAGAGGATCAATTAACATGCTGCGAAATTGGCACCTCACGGCAGTTCAAGAAACGAATCAACTTCGGGAAACCCGTAGAGCTGACGTAAGCGAGCCGACTGGTAAGGCGGCGGCTACATGAAGCTAGCCACATGGACCCGCAAGTGGTCCAAAATTTAAAAAGGGACATCGGGTTGCATGATCACGTTACACCCGCGAACATGCACAACCGGTAAATGAAGATAAGCAGGAGTAAGACGATTCCAGATTTATGCTGCACCTTTGCTTTACTTGTATGGGAGGTAATCAATAATTTTTCAAGATTTTATTTTACAACTTTGTCGGCGTAATTTAATGTAGGTATAACTACTCGTATGACAAATTACAGCTTTGCAGTATCAAGACTGTCCGAGTTAAACCACGAACAAATGGACAGACGGACATAGGGAAAATATGTTATTTGTTGACTACGGAATCCTAAAAATGGCACTCAAACCATCAAGCACATAATATTCTACTAAATATTCATGTTACAAAAATAAATACATAATAGCAACCTGCCATAATTATATTTGTATTTCACCGACAGGTTGTGCCTGTGGATGAACTCTTCGAGGTCCTTCACTCTGTCTGGAGGCACCAGCACGTCAGCAGTATCGTTAACCCCATGACTCTTTTTAAGAAAGTCCACTTCAGCGGTGCGCAAGACTGCAAGCTTGACCAAGGCCTTGAAATGTTTCTCACTATGTGGTGTAATCTTCATAAGAGTATAACTGAAAAAATAAGTTTAAGCATAGTTCGCTCGTTGGAATAGTTTGCATGCTTTGATGTGCCGCTACAATTAGTACGAAGATGTCAGCGTCTTCAAAGGGTTGCAATGCACACTATTTGGCCGAACGAACTACACTCAAGAGCAAAAATAACGGGTCAGAGTGCGTTTTTCATACTAAAGAGGCTATTTCGAAGCCTTGGTTCCTCGCCAGGGAATGATTTTAGTGAAATCTGATGATGAATAAATATCGCATAGCATCGATACAGGACTTCCAGAGTGCCTAGGATACCAAACTGAATGAATCTGCGGTTAAGGCCGGAATTGTGCATGTTCAGAAAAACATCTATCAATCAGAAATTAAAAAGAGTGACGGAAGTTAAGGATTTAGGAGTTAAATTTATATTTGATTTGAGGTTTCGGGACCATATCGTCGGTATGTGTAAAAAGCCTATAGAATGCTCGGATTTGTACTTCGTCGTTCTCATGGTTTTACAAATATGGGCGCGATTATAGCCTTGTACAATGCGCTTGTCCGCAGTAGTCTCGAATGCAACGCGGTGGTCTGGGCTCCGCATGAAACCAAGTATGTTTTAATGGTGGATCGTATTCAGAACAAGTTCGTCAGGTTCCTGTATTTAAGGAAGTATGGAGTGTATCCTTTTTACCCTCTAATGTATGCAAATTTATTTGTGCTGGGTATGGTTGGGTACAACGAGCTACGGGTGCGCAGAGAGCTGTGCTTAGCAACATACATGTTTAAATTAATAGCGGGCAAAATATGCAACAGTCAGGTGTTGAGTTCCTTGGGGGTGTGTGTTCCCGATGGGTACGTGTGGCGGCGTCGGCGGCCGCGGCTGCTAGTCGAGCGGCGCGGGCGCACCAACCTGCTCGGTATGGCTCCGCTGACGCGAGCTGTGCGAACCCTCAACCAAATTTTTTATCTTTTATCTTTTCTTTTATATACAGTGTGTGACATCCATACGAACATATATTTTAAGGGCAGTTAGATAAGACCCTAATTAACGTAAATTGGTACATTAAGTTAACAAAAGAAAACATATTTTTTTTCATACAAATTAATTCGGCACGCAATGTATTCAAATAACCATGTCGTCTACGTAAGCACTTTCTGTTCATTGATTTATTGACGACGTTATTGTCAACTCAATATTGAGTTGTACATTGCTGCTCGATGGACCTTTTAAAAATGAATTACACTAAATTGATTGGAGCTATTAACTCTCCTTCTGTAAAAGGTTCACAACACTTAAAGCTATCGTTACTTAAAATGTATGTTCTTATGGATGTCACACACTGTATACTGTACCAAAAAGTAGCTACACTATTGTCTTTGGGCAAGCCCTGTAAAAATAGTTACATAGTGTGGAATAAATAAATAAATAAATCTAAAATGGCAATACAATGTAAGGAAATCCAAGTGCTGACCCAAACTCTCTCGCTGTGGTGTTAACTGGTTGTGCGATCAGTTAGGTATCTTAAGAACTTTTGACCTCCTCTATTGAACCTCGCAGTATCCTCCATTAAAACTCACTCAAAACAACCCCTGCCGAGGAACCAAGGCTTCGAAATAGTCTCGTTTGTATGAAAAACGCACTGTGACCCGGTATTTTTGCTCCTGAGTGTATATCATAAAATTACTGTAGTATAGAGGAAGTCGACTCGTGATTATCCAATATATCCCTGTATAACCATATCGCTTTTGGCATGTTAAAAACAAGCCCAGAAAACTTCAAACGCTATTATAGCATAGGGGCCCGGGCCGAATAGAAGCAATGTAGGATGTGGTTGTATGTGCCGAATTCTCTATTCTGAATCCCTTGATTTTGTGTAGTGTTGAGTAACCTCAAGGTGTATTAGAAGAAACCTTGAAACATATTCAATAAATCGATTGGCCATATAGCGCATGAAACTCTTTACTTGGTGTGTAATTTATAAACACACTTACTTGTCATATTTGCCGTCCCCACTAACAACTTGCCAGTAAACCCCAAAAAGACCTGGAAATTAATGATGTTTTTTATTTTATTGCGAACGTTTTTATCGTCAATCGTCGTTATCGCGGGAGCAAAAACAAATCTATTAATGAACACATTTAACAGAATGTCTGCTTAGTAAACGGAATACTCTGCCTATACGTTATAAGCCTCTAAGAAGTTATATATCTAGCACTAAGTTTTCGCCGAAAATAGGTCAATCAAACTTTTCTTACACTGAGTAGCTTACCTATAAGTCAACGTCCAATTTAAATTTAAAGAAAAAGAACTCAGGTTTTCTTTTTTTTGTTGTTGGTAATCGCCTGGGCCAAAGACAAAAGTCCTTGCTTATCCAAAAAGGGGGAATTGGAGTGGGGGTTGGGATTTATAGCTATGTGAATCGTGGAGTGGGAATCCTGAGGCATACATGCTTACGGACTAGGGGCATCCTTTCTTTTGCCCGACAATGGTTGGGTCGGAGACCTTTTTTGGACCACTTCTGTAGCTGTGGACACCATCTTTATACCCTATATATACCTATTACCTACCCTTTTTTGAGGCTTGCTCTTTTGCGTGGAGATAATTTTTTTTGCACGTGTCTCCTTGCGCTGCCCTCTTTCGTGACCTCTGCCATTGTGACTTAGCCTATACATCATTAAAGGAGGGGGGGGACTGGTGTTAGTTTGACGAGGGACAAGTGAAACGCGCGCGGAGCCTTACCCCAGCCAGCCGTGCTGCTGAAGAGCCGTTAGAGAAAATCGTTCTCCCGTTTAAGCGGCCGCAGGATTCCCCATCCTCCGTCCTACCGACACCCGTTAGGTGTTCTGGAGGTGCGTGCGTCAGGAGGTTGCTTATGTTAAATTACACTTTTTTAAGGTTAGAGTTACCTTGTGGTTTAACTTATTCAATGGTCATTGAAATAAAACAAAGAGAGAGATTTTGTGACAGAGGTGCTAAGCGACCCCTAATCCAGTATTTTTATCCATAACTAGTTTTATTTTTTTTAATATATGTTTTCCATTTGCACTCAATTTAAATTAGACATATTTTTGTATGTTTTTGTACATGTGAACAATGTCTAAAGTAGCAGGAAAAGTGACTTAAGAGGATGACGTTAGGATTGCGTAGCTAATCTTTTTAAATACTTATGTACTAACTAACCAAGGTAAGTACGGAGGTAAAATATTAGAAAGAAAATTGTTACATTTTGAACTCGTAGGTATAAACGTTTCTCGATACGAGTGTCATTTCTGTTATTTCCTATTTGTCATAATCTTCTACTGTCAAATCGTTTTTGCTTCCGCTGGGTTATGACGTTTGCTTATCGTCAAATATTTTTGGGCTTGTTTTATGCTTGTATTACTTCGGCATAGGGAATCTTTCTAAATAGTGACACACTATTATTGTATTATTGATAATTATTTTTGTAAGTATATAAAAGTATAAAATAAATATAGAGACAATCTCACACATTTTTTGTCTTTTATCTTATCTTTTATCAACGATAAACATACTTTTATAGACGTCCAAGACTCTGGGAATCATCACATAAATATTCGCCAAAACCGGGAATTGAACCCAGGACCGCTAACTTCGTAGACAGAGTCACTACCAACTAGGCCAAAGGCGTCGTCTATTTATAATGTCCCTATTGTTTACTTCTGAAATTTGATAAAGCAATTGAAGGCTAATCTTGCCGAAATTCTATTCCCCGTCTGGCCTTTTCGTTGACTGGTCAAGATTGCCTTAACGCATTAATTCCGTCATTTAGATAAGTCTTGAGGACAATTAAACACAATTTGACCTTCCTTTTACAATTGTAGGTACTCACTTTGAATATTGGGCACGAGGTTTAAGTAAATAACTAGATTAGTTGCATCATACAATTGCCCTCAGTTAGCGCATGTTCTATACGGTAGTTAAACTCAGCAACTTTTCCTTAGAAAAATATAGGCACAAGGATATACCAATACCTAAATCAATTTGTTATTCACTCACCAAATATTAACACTAACGGCTTCGCCATCACGAATTTTCCAATTAAGTCTTTAAATGTTGTGAAATCGATTGAACGAATGGGTAAAACACAAGTTTCTAATAACTACTAGGTACGACACAATAATTTAAACATAAAAAAACATAGTTGCGTGTAGCTGTTAAGACAACAGAGTGGTCCATTTTGTATTCTCTTAACCTTTTAGTGGTAGTAGGATCTTGAGCAGGGTCCGTCCGGATCGCTACCACCATCTTATCCATTAACCCACCGCCAAGCAGCAGTGTTCGCATTGCTGTGTTCCGGTGCGGGGATAAGACAACCGGTGAAATTACTAGCACAGAGGCATTCCATCTCAGTCCTCAGGGTTGGCAACGCATTAGAGGTCTAGATTTTAAATGTCCATAGGTCTTAGATCCCACTTACCATCATTCTCATTGCCATAAAAAAAACCTAGTTGGTAATGATGATAATCACAGCCTCTTCTTAAGCAAGCGGTCCTGGGTTTGATTCCATATAACAGCAAATATTTGTGAGATGATTGCGAGTAATTGTGATTTTTCTTGTATGCTTTCTATTCTATGTATTGATCTATCTAGATAATCTTTTTTATCGTTATCTTGTATACCAGATCCCATAGTAACTAGAAGCACTTTTTTGTGACATCGGGTGGAAACCTTCTGTATGGTACTCAGGGACTTAAGGAGACACTGGGTTATATGATGTTTTACCTACTAAACCCCCCTTGGTGCCTTGCGTGAGTAACTACTCGTTAGAGCCTCCGGGATCTTCACAGGACTGGCGCCGGAACCTACACTATGTTCGTGCACTTCCCAGGTCACAGGTGTGACTATACAACGCCGGGTGGTTGCAATGAGCGGAATAAGTCCCCACTTTTTTACAGCCCTGGATCTCGCGCCCCCTTTTTCACAGGCAAACAGGCAGACCGATACCGCAGCAGTATTCTGGTCCCGTGCTGTGGGGACCCATAGTACAAGCCTAGCGCTTAGTTCGTTCAATTTATGGAAGATTGTTCAATGATATTTATTTTTTAAGAAACCAACTTGCACAGTTAAAGCTTTGTCTGTCTCTGATAACATGATAAGTTAGAAAATATTTTCAGAATCTAAGGCACTCTGACACCTGTATCAAAGGAGCTTAAAATTATGTGTTCTATTTTCAACTGTGTTTCAACAAGGGGCCAAGTAAAGATGGATAACGCGCTATGTCAGCCGTTTAAGAAAATCGTCAAAATAAATAGGTTCAACCTAAGCTGAGGATAGATCGCGTCGACCGGTTATGTCAACTCTACATACTTCGAGTCGACAATGACAGTCTGTCTCAGTCTAAGTGAAAAAAAGCCGTCATAATGTCAACGGTATTACTGCGATATCGAAGCAAGATGGGCTTAAGCAAAATATCACAGCCATGATCTTTTATCTTTTTATCAGCGCGACTCTTTCCCGTCAGCTGAGCCGACTGACCGCATTTAGCAATAAAAAAACAAGTATGAAAAAAAAGCTTTTTATCGGCATATTCATTTAATCCGAAATTAATTGTAGTTTAATTTATCTTGTTTTCTACTTAATATACAACGTTATTGTCCTGAAAATAATAAATTAAATGGGATTTTAACCGAGTGCTGTACATTATAATATAATCCGTATGCTGCAATTACTCAGTACCGAACTCTTTTTTTATTTGTGCCCCGAATGTTTTAAAGCCCTCGTAAAATTGGGGCAAAACCGTTGCCAATTGTTCTTTGGGGAACGTAAACTCATAGCCGTTGGTGAGTTCCATGGTGTAGGAATAAGGAATCCCAGCAGCGCCAAACGCGAAGTCGTCACTGCCGCCAGCCGCCGCGTACCACTTGCCAGCGCTCATAACCGTGAACGGACGTCCTCCACTTCGTTGCACGGTGTTGGACACCATCCTCGCTAGGGCGTCTAATTTTTTCCATTCCCTTGGCAAAATGTCACCCGTGTAACCCCAAGGGTACACCAAGTATTGCCCATAAGAGTGCAAGGACACATACAGTTTGATTCTATCTTTGTAATCCATCATGATTTTAGAAACAATTTTGGTTTCGATTTCGGAGAAGGGCTTCGGCCCGGCGTAGGTCTCCATGTTGCACGGGTCGTTGGAGACGCCGCTGACTCCCCACTTGAAGCCGTAATTTCGGTTGCCATCAACTCCTACGCAGTTTGACCGTAGTGAATGTTGGGATCTTGTTTTCCTCCATAAGCGGCTCTGTAAGCAAACAATATTAAAACACTAAATTTATTGCTCCTAATTAAAACGCAGGTTCTTGTATATTTCCAATTACCGTCGGGGCGTATGATAGACTAATTTGTGGGATACTCACAGATCTACTGCCACGGGAGTATTCGTAGCCGTCTGGGTTGACGACAGGCAGGATGTACCAGTCTACCCCGTCGAGCTCTCGCCTCCGCGCAGCGGGATCACTCGTCAGCCGGTGGATGAGGTACATGGCCATTGCGGGTGCCACCCACTCACGAGCATGGGTACCTATGGAAACACAGTTAGGTTAAGTTGTTTCATGTACGTGACAATCAATTCGGTTTTATACGGTGGACTCTCAACGGAAACGGTCATTTTGTGCAAAGTGGACTATTAAGTGGTTGCGTAATGTTTCCCTTAGCAATTGTGTATCAAATTTTAATTTACCTAATAGGGTTTCGTATTGCGAAGCGTTCTTCTATGGGGAATAATAACCCCAGTAAATACTACACAGATCAGTGGCGTATACTTCCTGGACCAGTCCAATACTTGGCTAACTTCGACAACAGTCGACATTTTTTACAGTGCTGATGGGGCTGCCTATATTCTGGAGCCCAGGTATGTTTGCAAAAGGCTAGAGTAGATTGTATTTACGCCACATTGTAATAACATACATATTCCTAATACGCCAGGTGATGTATCAGCTCTAGGACCTTGTACAGCGCTAGTGCCTAGAATTACCAATTATTTTTCATGGGTTTGATTGCAATTGGTTTTACCGGCGTCAATAAAAATGACCGGATTCCCAGCGTCGGGAGCAGTTGAGATCTTGACAAGTTGCATTTTCCTATGTTGAAAGCTTGCACCCATATTCTGAACTGTCACCAAATCGGGTACTCGGGAGGGTAAGGCATCTATGTAGTTAGTCATCTGCAAAAACATTAATTTAATTAAGTAGGTATGTTGTACAAGTGTATACAAAGTGCTACTTGAAGAATGGATCAAATAAAGCACGTCGCGTTGATACGTTAGAGACTTAACGGTTTAGATAGCATTCATGACGTTAGGTGTTAACAGAGGGCAGTAAAATTTTACAAAACAAACACGTCTAAATATTCTATCAACCTATATATAATTCATCCTCATTTCGAGATACGTCCTATATACTCACAGTCCGCTAAATTACGAGTTATAATTCTAACGTAAAACAAATATTAGACAGCATACTCACGGCATCATAAGGGTTAAATGAGTAAACGTTGAAGACGTTCATCATTCGTCTTCTCGGAAGCCGCTCTACCGGTTCAAACGCTCTGAAAAACATATAATAGGTTACACATTTTAAATATACTAAACAAATGTGCTATTTCGTTTTGCTATGAGATAACTAATTAAGACCAGTCTAAACTATTACATATTTTTAATAACGTTAGTAAGAAAAGAGGTTTGCAATAGATGGCTTTAAACTGTCAAAGGTCTGGAATCCGTTGACGGTTTCACCCCCAAATCCCTCAGTGCACCCTTGACAATAACTCATGTATCTCAAAACTTCTGAAGCTCAACATTAAACCTAAGGTATCAGAATCACCGACCTGCCATAATGGTGTTTATATTCCACCGGCATGTCGTGGTCGTCGACAAATTCTTCGAGTTCCTTTACTTTGTTTGGGGACACCAGCACATCAGCTGTGTCGTTGACTCCATAACTCCTCTTTAGAAAGCCCATTTCACCGTCAGGGTCTTCTGGAAGCCTGGCCAAAGCCTCTAAATGCTCTTCCTTATGTGGCGTGATCCTCATAAGAGTATAGCTGAAAATAACATTTCATCTAAGTATATGAATTCTATAATTTCAAGTGAAATAAAAAAGTCAGAGAGAAATGTGGACTAAAAGAAGATGTAGTGACTAAGATTGAAAAGGGCATGCTTCGATGGTTCGGTCATTTGGAAAGGATGGATGAAAGAAGATAGACGAAAGAGATATACAGAGCGAAAGTGAGTGGAAGGGTCGGAAGAGGCCGCCCTAGGCGTACTTTTTCGAATCAAATCGGAGAAATACTAGAAAAGGGCCGAATCTTAAGTACCCGAAACCGACGTGCGTGCATGACTCGATGTATAAATATGGAAGAAGCGAAAGACATTTGTCAGGATCGTAGCAGGTGGAAAGAAGTCGTCTCTGCCTACCCCTCTGGGAAACAGGCGTGATTTTATGTATGTATGTATAAAAAAGTCGGTAGAATAAAGCTGGGGCCCTATTCATCGCTGTGCTATTATTTTATTTTGCTCGTTATTTGTATTTGTTTTGTGTAAGCGTTGAATAAAAGAGTATCTGAGAAGGTTTAAACTCCGGTTATGTGACCTAAATAGACCTGATGCTACTGGGTCTGTAAGTTCAGCTGCGGCCGTTTAATCATTGTCAGATCAACTTCAAAGCTTGCAATAATGATACCTTGCAGCATCAATTCTTAATCAAATGGCAAGGTGACTTGGCTGGCAGTATGCAAGCATATGCAACTTTAGCTGATTTCGTGTTTTACTGAAAGTTGCCAAGACTGGCAAAAAATTAACAAATAACTTAATGGTTTTAGTGTGTAAATACATATACCATACTCAATCATAATTATTCATCATAGACTCACTTATCATATTTGTTGCCGCGGCAACCAACTTGCCAGCAAAGCCCGAGAAGACCTGCAAATGAGATAAGGACATTAATTTCATTAAGGTTACACTTAATATATTTTTCCATTCCATAAATTAAAACTGTTCTAAGTTTTCGCATTCAGGACATGAAATAAACTCGATAGGAGCATAATTTTCTTAAAGCTTAATACTGACGTCCTAGAAACGTATATAATTGCCGACCGGCATTCGCCTGCGCGCCGGGCCCAGAGGCGGCGGCAACAGTTGTTGGAGGGCTTCCATTAAACGTCGGGCGGTATTCGTGCGCCGAGGACAGATTGTTTGCGGCAAACGAGTTTTTAATTTGCGGCGACATTCATCGTGTTTGCTTGGCTTCACGTAATTGAACCACCCCGCCGTAAGGTAAATAAAGCAGAGGGTTAGCTTTGCTGTAATTGCCTATTGCTACGCGCTTACGAAACAACAACATACGATATTCATTTAATTTGCAAGTTTTCGGCTTAGGTGTATTGTCTGTTAAAACTATTAAACCGTCTTTAACGTATCAGGAGTGATGTTATTAATTTGTACTTGCATACACATTACTTTGAGTTTCAGTTTAAAAAATTGCTGAGGCTGCTTATATTTGTAGGTATAATTGCAGGAAGGTTAAACACCCCGTTTGCCGATAATTACTAAATTTTATCCTATTAAACTGTAATAATAGCGTTAGATGTACTGTTGTACTCAAGATGTGCGAGAATGCCGCTACTGCATTCCCTACACTGCGCCGCGCTTGCTCCAATAGCCGCCTAACCAATCTAGATGCGGCTTCGCTCTGGACCAATTCCATGATTGACGTAATAACTCCCTTTGATCGGCCCATCTCAGAAGCAATCCCTGATTATTATATTATAAATCAAAATGTATTTAATTATTCAGAATGATGCCGACTAAACTGATTGATGAACATAAACTTTGATAAAGAGGCTTCTATAATTGATTGAAAATATATTAATTTGTTCGCATTGAATTGAAATAAGTAATACGTATAAGTAAAGTTGCTCCTTTTTTATTTTGGAAATGAAAATGTAACTAATAACGCCTTTCATAGTTATGATGAAGCGATCAAAGGCAACATAGAAATGATCAAAAGAAAATGATTATACATGTCACAATACTTACCACAATCGGATCTAGAATGATCACACGTGCCGAGACCGGAGCAAGTCCGATCGTTACTCTGCGCACGAGTGGAAAAATTGTGCATGCGTGTAATGTGATCAACGTGTAACTCTGAGTGAGCAGTGAGAAATTAAGTAGCTTCAAATGATTAGATTAGAAGGGTCAGTATTATTATCAGCGGTAAAACATGCACGACCGCATCCGACAGTGATTTTAGACACTTATACCGAAAATAATTTGGGTCTATTCTTAAACTTAAAAGAAACCGCATTCATTTCGGTGTAATGCACGTTTTATGGTTAAATATTATCAATGGTAGCTGGATTATTATTATTTTGTCATAGCTCTCTTTTTTCTTGTTTTCTTCGACCCGTATGTGCGTATTGTTGTGTCTTCGCAATTACCTTGAAAAAGTAAAGATAAAAGATGTTTATTCAGTAAGTAGGCCGCACGGGCACTTTTACTCGTCAAAAATTTACCAGCGCTTCACAAGAGACCACTGCTGAGAAGAAACGCCGCAAAAAACTCAAGTAAGTCGTTTTTTTAAATACAACTTATGAATACAATTATAAAGATTAACCTAGCATTATATTATAAAACAATGAATCTAACATAAAATAAAATAAAATATATATTCAAGCGTAGCTTGAGCAGGAAATTGTGTCAGAACTCTGAATTTTGTTATGGACTTATAAGTAGTAGTAATAAAAAAATTATAGAAATTATACTTACCTATGACAGTGCAAGACAACACATACAAAGTTTCGATACATTCTCGTACAGAAACCGTGTCCCCTAGACAATATACAAAATTTACAAAAAAAAGACTAATTTATTATTGTGCTATTTAGGTGTTTAGTTTAGTTTAGGCCAAGCATTTTGATCAGTTTGATAGTTCTCGACCCTATACCTAGTAAGTTTTAGACATCAACGACGTTTTCAAGTGAGTTTTATGTACTGGAAATGCTAACTTTAAAACTGCGTCAGGTAATTTATTATAGAAATGAATGCATTGACCTACAAATGTTTTATAAACCTTACAGACATGTTTTTTTTTTACTAGCAATTTTATTTTTATTTCTTGTATTCAAGTTATGTATAAAACAATCCTTAAAAAAAAGTCTTTATTTTTAATGACATAAATAAATTGTGACGCTACCGTCAAGATGCCTACTAATTTCTATAAATAGAACGAATGGCTCTTTTTTGTAACACGAATATAGTCTGTATGTCAGCAGCTTTTCCCTAAACCAGAATTCCGTACGGCATAACACTATGAAAATAACTATAATAAACTAAGTAGGTAAGCTGTCTCAAAATTGGTAAGTTGCCTGATTTTCCTAACAGCATAAGCTGCCGACCTTAATTTACCTGCTAGTACTGCTATATGGGGACGCATTGCAAGTTTGTATCTATAGTTATCCCTAAGAAAGGCGCCTTATCTACCATTTCCAAACATTCATCATTTAGAAATATACTAGTTTCTTCTGGTCTATCATTAGGCAATGCGAACCTTACACGTATGCACAATAATCAATAATCTTTCAGAAATATAATCTCCACAGGCGTCGTACCGAATCAATGTGTTAAAGAAAAGGGTCTAAATAAGGAAGAATGGAAATTACTCCATCCTTCAAGACCATACCTACCTAAGTGAATCACGATGACTACTAAACGATGACTAACTTACAAATAATTGTACCTAAGATAGTTTAGACTGTAGTCGGCGTCTCAGGTGATTTTAAGGGGGTGCCCTTTTGTAGTCGGTAATTAGTTTTGACAACCTTAATTTATTTATCTGTAGTCAGGTAAAAATATTCCAGGATATATTGATTTCTTCATACGTTTAAATTTAAGATTTATGGTTGCTTGTCCGTCTATATACTTCGCTTGTTGAAGACATATTTTTTTTTGTTGGACAAAAAACAACTGAACAAAGTATTTTGAAGCATAAGAAGTACAGTCTAAGAACATCCATGACTCGGAAACAAATATTCGCGCTCATCGCACAAATATTTGCCCTTACCGGGATTGGAATCCAGGACTGCAAGGTTCGTAGACAGGGTCACTATCAACATCAACTAGGCCAGCGCGTCGGTTCAGTTGCCATGGTGGGGGCATGTAGTATGAACGTGGATAGCTATACGGGTAGGGGAAGACCAAAGATACGATGGATGGACTGTCTGAAAGATGATATGGCTAGAAAGTGAGTGAGTACCGAGATGACGACTAATGAGAAGTATGGAGCAAAAATACATGTTGCGCCGACCCCAAATAAGTTGGGATAGGGGCAGGAGAACGGTGATTTATTGTGGTTATGGTGTCATTTAGTTATGATAACTGCAGAGAAAACCAACATTATTAAGTATGACTAGGTAATAATATTTTTTAAGCACGAAAGAACTTCTAAGTATATATAGATGTCGTTTTTTAACAACTTAGATTACTTATTGTTAGTTGTGACATATAATGTTAAACTTTTCATCTAAATAAGGAGCCGTTTTCACGATACAACCTTGTATAAGTGTACAATGTATGAATTTTACATAATTTTGTTTTGTTTTTAAGAAAGTTAAAGTCGCGGAATAAAGTTGCTTTAATTAGCGTGATACAAGTTTTTTCCTTATACTGTTTCGGAGAACGGTGAAAGTACGATATACCATCTTACAATGACAAACACAAGAACTGACTAAGCGTTGTTGGATTAACGTCAGGTAAACAAATACAGAAACTACGGTTAGAAAAAAAGTAAAATAGGATATTCTCTATTCGGCCTATATTCGACCGTTTTGGAATATATTATTTTATGAATAAATAATTGCAAAAAATAATATGAACATGTACCTTTACATTGTTTTTAGCCAATGTTTTTTTTTGTAAAAAATGTTTTACTAATAAAATAAGTTTTATAATTGGACCTTGATAACATTCCCCATTACTCAGGGTATGGCTAAAAACGTGCCATCCAAGATTTCCGGGCACTTTTGAGTAACGTTTTTATTTCATACACCCACAAAAAGACTTCATTATCTTCAACTAACTTCATATAACAGATAAATTACGTTTAGCCATTTACCATAAACATACTTACAATGATTATTTACGCACATCAAAAATATAATATATAATATAATTTACGTAACGTGTAGGTAGGTACCTGTATATTTTTAACAAGTGTAGGTGTATTGATAAATTGTAAGTTCAGTCTTTTTTAATAATTTGATTTAAAAAATGTTACATCATTGAGGAAGTGCAAGGTATCTTTAATGAGTAAGTAAATAAATGGTAGAAAAATAATTTCATTCTTGTATTAAATAATACACAAATAACTTGAAATATTGACTCACCAAACACGAACACAACCCACTTCGCCATCACAAATTAGTCAATCAAGCCGCAAGTTAATTTGATTTACGGATCGCATTAACTGTTTATCGAATTATCGGTCGATATGCGCAGGAGTCACTGTGGCGTGCTGCGCGTGCGCGGTACCGGCGTGGACTACAACCAACCGGCCCACGCCTGTACTTTAGTATTAAAAAGGCGCAAATCAAGCTTAATCGAATATTCATTATACACTTTATCAACGTCCCATAAGAATCAAATTAAAATGAATACGCATATAATATTATTTCTTTTTATTATTCAATATGCGCTAAAACAACCGTAAGGACCGGACGGGGACGGTGGTCGGATCAGTATCGGAGAGTTCACCCATGTTCGGACTGAGCTCGAGATTGAAGGGATAAGAGCATTCGTCCCTTCCTTTATCTATGGGTTAAGTAGGATGTTCACATGTTCAATTTTAGGGGTGGAGTAACTTATCTTCAATCAAGTTTTAATTATTCTTATTTTTTCTTATCACAACAGAACACGCTGGCGTTAAAAGAATATTAAAGTCAGTTTTAAAACTCTTAATTAGAGCATTTAGTTGGATAATACCCTAACCTGTACTTTTTTTACGGATAAATACATAATATCTATTTTTTTAAGGATAAGTTGATGCTGTCTATTTTGAAGGATGACACCTGGCTATTAAAGAGCGAGAGGGATAGCTCAGAATTTGCGCAGATTAGTCCTTATCACTAAAAATAAATAGACGCACACTTTAGAAAAACACTCAACACTTTTACGGTAATTACTACACATCAAAAAGTAATTACATTACACCGGAAAAATGTTTAATTACCGTTCTAGGTACGAACATGTTTGTACAGTCGGCTTTCAAATTCAGCATAGTGACAAACATGTACAAATAAAAAAGTGGTTTAGAGTTTTCCTATATGAGTACCTACTCTAAACCGCTTTTTAACCTAACCTAACCTTCCACTAAAAACTTAACATTTACATTCAGACAACTCTGTTGACCTAAACCCTTTTGTAGCTTCTTTTGTAGAAAAAATATATAAATACTGTTATACGTTTAAAACTCAATCTTACTTGCGCATAGACGCATATGTAAAATATCCCATGAAAAATACAAAATTTTCATGTTCAAAAGTTTAAACACACAATTGTGATATAAATAATAACAGGTAGGTACGTACTTACCTCTAATTAGAGCAAAAAAAAAACAGTTTATCCTTAAATTGTGCCTCCGGAATCCTTATCATAACCCTACATTAAGCAGGGCATTCACGACCCCTCCAACAAGCGGAATAGAGCAGCGCCGCGCCAAAATCGAACCGTGAATGTCAAAACTGTAGCGTTTAAAAGTACTTGGCGCGGTCCGTTGGATTTCCAAATGTACGGAAAGCTAGCGCAACGTACCACCTCGCCATCCGAATGGAACTATCGTGAATATCGAAAATCAACTTTGGAACACGCCATGCCTCCGCGCCAAATGGCGTCGTCGTTAATGCGTTCCTTGGTTACCATTTTCTAATGAGTCTGCGCCGTGATGTCGCACCGTTGAGGCGTGGTGTGGTGCGCCTGTGAATGTGGTTAAAATATTACGCCTATCCAGTTGTATTCACTCCATCTGTCGCCGAGGCAAACGGCGCGTCCGTGAATGCCCAGCTTTAACCGCCTGTCTTGCTTTGTACTGCACAGCGGTTATTTTTTATATTGAAGAAGATCTATACTTCACCTCTGAAGCTGACTATACCTTAACCACGTGAGGTTCCGGCAATTACTAGTTGTAATGGCAAATAAGTAATAATAAGCATGCATATTAGGGCTTTCATGCGATTTATTTACTTTTTATTGAATTTGACAAAATGTTAGATACAATTTTAGTGTTTTTAAGACTGGTTGAACTACGACAGTATTGAAATATTTAAAAACAGATTTGGGCTAAAGAAATTATATCTCACTCACATTTTCCATAGGTTTTGACTGCTCCTGTGGTCCCGGGACACTTTCACACCACTCTCACATGGATTCCATTCCAAAATGTCACAGTTTTGGATTAATTAAGAGGACGCGCGCCGGCCGGCATTAGCGCGAGATGAGAAGAGGAAGATGGCCGCCCTGTCGCGGCAGAAGACCGAGAGCATCAGCTCTTTCGGTCACTCCGTTCATTCAGTTTGAGAACGGATCAGTAGTTGATGCGCGGGAAACTTGAACGCACATTTACGAGAGAGATTTGGTCTCAAGCCCGAAATCGTACATAAACCCCCCACCGGGAATCTACCCCAGATTCCCCAGTTTATAAACCAGGGATGGTTGTCAGTGTATATGACAGTGGACTGTATGATAAGGTATAAAAATGTAGAGAAAACAATATTTATAATGAAGGATGTGTAACCGTAATTAGGCACTTGAAACTTAACTAAATAACATAAACTTGACACTGGTGTCAGTTATGCAATATGAAAATAAAAGAAGTTACTCTGAGTCCAATTCCATTGGAAGAGGACTAAGTTTTACAACGGGTCGCGTATACTCTCCATTTTGAGTTCGTACTTTGACTACCCGGACTACCCCGTCGGGGCCCGGATGAAGCTCGGTCACACGGCCAAGGGACCATTGAAGTGGAGGAGCGTCGGAATGTATCAAAACGAGTTCGCCTACGTTAACGTTACGACAATTGCTAAGCCACTTCTGTCGCTGCTGGAGCGTGTGAAGGTAGTCGTTTTTCCACAATTTCCAAAATCGTTGCGACGCCTGCTGCACTAGTTGCCAGCGACTCAAACTGTGAACCGGTTCGTCAGAAAGGTCGTACTCAGGAACGGCTAATAGTTCGCGACCGACTAAGAAATGTCCGGGTGTGAGCGCCTCGTACTCTGACGGGTCGCTCGAGATATTTGTTAAAGGTCGGGAATTTAACACGGCCTCGACACGAGCGAAGAGGGTGCTAAGTTCCTCGAATGATAATGTCCGGTTGCCTATGACACGCTTCAACATCTGTTTCGCGGATTTGATACCACTTTCATACATACCACCAAAATGGCTGCCCGTGGGAGGATTATACCTCCACTCAACCAATCGATTATTAAAGGCAATTGAAATATTATTCATATGTTGTTTAAGAAATTGATTTACTTCAGCAAGTTGTTTGCCAGCAGACACGAAGTTTTTACCGTTGTCAGACACAACAGTGTGACAAAGTCCGCGCCTAGCCGTGAAGCGGTCAAAGGCTGCGAAAAAACATTCAGTTGTGAGCGCACTCAGAACCTCTGCGTGCACTGCACGCGTTGCAAAACAGACGAGGAGCAGTAAATATGACTTGGAAATCTTGGCGTTGCGCCTGTTACTCTCTCGCGTGTAAAATGGGCCTCCGATATCAACACCCACAGTGTGAAAGGCATGTATATCTTGAATACGAAATTTCGGTAGGTTACCCATAATGGGTTGTAAAGATGTCGGTTTTACTTTAAAACATTGAAGGCACTTAGAAAATCGCGACCTTATAATTCTCCTTGCTGAAATAATCCAATATTTTTGACTAATTAGACTATGAAGCGTGCGCGGTCCAGCATGTAAATACATTTTATGAAAATAGTCGATTAATATTTTAATGAAATTTCCCACTTTGGGAAGCAACAACGGGTGCTTAATTTGATATGGCAGGTCCGACAGCGACAGTCTACCCCCCACCCTGAGGAAACCAAGGGGGTCCAAAAAGGGTGCTAGCTTTTTAATCGACAAACTACAAGATTTACCGTTTTTAAGTGCATCGATATCAGTGAAAAAGTGTTGACGTTGAACTGCCTTGATAATAATATCGTGCGCTTTCCTTAAATCGGATAGGAGGGGCGGTCCCAAGTTGCGTTTTGATCTGATTGACTTACAATTATTGATAAATTGAAAACAGCGTGCTACTACATTTTGCAGTTTAACAAAATTTGAATATTTTTCAGTCAATTTGATAAGAAAATTCGACTCTGTACTATCATTACTAGACACGAGCGTTTGAACTGATGACTTGCCAGTGATTTGTAATTCCGGTACATTGTTAGATTTAAATTGATCAATTGATTTAATTGGCCAACTTTCCTGCGGCGTGTTGAGCCAGCTCGGGCCCGCTAGCCACTCCGGCGCTGCCAGCAGCGCGGAGGGTAGCGCGCCGCGCGAACACACATCGGCGGGGTTGGACGCACCGCTCACGTGGTACCAGCTTTCGCTAGACACGGTCTCCAATATTTTGGAGACACGCGTAGCCACAAAGGTTTTTAATGTGTAGCTGGGTGTGTTTAGCCAACTCAACACCACAGAAGAGTCAGTGAACAAAAATATGTCATCTATCGATATTTGACCAAGTAATATTGACTTAGTGTATTTGACTAGTTTGACCAACAAATGCGCAGCCATCAGTTCAAGACGTGGCACGGATACGGTTTTTAAGGGAGCAACTTTAGACTTAGCAATAACAAGACTGACCTTGGTTTGAGCTTGATTGTTGAAGCTACGCAAGTAAATGACCGAAGCTATTCCTTTAGTAGAAGCGTCGCAGAAACCTAACAGCTGATAGTGATTGTGATGGTTGACAGTAACTTGACGATCATACCTAAAGTTTGACAGCAGTGGAAGTTCAGACACATAGGTGAGCCATTCTTGCTCCAACTCCGGGGAAAGTTTCTCGTCCCATCCGAGCTTTTGGAGCCAGAGCTTCTGCATAAAGCATTTCGCGTAGAAGATGCATGGCGCTACGAAACCTAGTGGATCGAACTGACGACCTAACTGTGACAGGACACTGCGTTTGGTAACCGCCTGTGAAGCTGAAAGTAAGTTTGTCGCAAATGAGAACGCGTCCTCAGCAGGCCGCCACTGAAGACCTAAAACTTTTAATGATAGATTTTTATCATCTTCGAATGCAACTGGCGTTTCGCGATGATCAGCGGGTACACGTTCTAAAAGTTGGGAACAGTTGCTCGCCCATTTCCGAAGAATGAACCCTCCTCCTTTTAATAAATTAATCAGCTCATCTTGAAGCTGAGCTGCTTCCTCGTACGTACCTACGGACCACAGAAGGTCATCAACGAAGAATCCTTTTTTTAGAACCTTGCTCGCTAAAGGATACTTCTCGGCGTCGTCGTCTGCCAGCTGGTGCAGGACACGAATCGCTAAATAAGGGCTACTAGCTACCCCATAAGTTATGGTGTTTAAAGCATAGACTTTTATAGGTTGATCTTTATAAAACCGCCATAAAATATGTTGGTACTTGCGCTGAGCTTCCTCAATCCAGGTCATACGAAACATTTTACAAATATCACTTGACAAACAAATTTCGTTAATACGAAAATTGGTTAAGATTTCATTTATGTCTGCTTGCAACTTAGGACCCGCGTAAACAATTGAATTTAACGAATTATTATTTGACGTCTTACTTGAGGCGTCAAACACAACACGAAGTTTCGTGGTTGTGCTTGAAGGCCTTAAAACACAAAAATGTGGAATAATATATTTCGAATCGACAGACCCTAAGTCACCCACACAAGTCATATGACCGAGGTCTTCATATTCGGACATGAATTTACAATACTCTTCCTTAAGTTCAGGAATACGGTTTAATTTAGTTTCTAAATTTTTGAAACGACGTAACGCTTGTTGAGTTGAATCACCAAGCTCACAGTTAGACTTGAATGGGTACGTCACCGTGTAGCGCCCGGTGCTGTCACGGCTGTGTTCCTTTTGAAAACACTCTTCCACATAAATGTCCTCTGGATTTTTAATCAAATCACAGGGTACGTTTTCAGTCTCCCAAAAGGAGTTCATTATTTTTTCGATACTACTATTTGCCGAGAACAAGCCGAGGAAAGAGTTAAACGATTCGCGACCACTTTCGAGCACTGTCTGGCCAGCTATGATGTAACCGAAAATCGAGTGCATCGCAACGGGTAAACCCGGTTCTCGCGGTAGTATGTTTTGACCGTCATAAATGTACGGAAACAAGTCGCCCGCCAACAGTAATTCGACAGGAGAGGCCGAAAAGTAATTAGGGTCTGCTAACTCGAGATTTTTGAAGTTATTTATAATTTTATTTGAAAGCGTCATTGTTGGTAAACTACTTGTAATATTACCTACAACCACAGTCTCAGTACTCAGAACTGGACCAGTTGAGTTTCGTGGCTTAATTGAACATGTAACCAAACCGAAATCTTGCACTGGTGCACCTCCCAGACCCATGGGTTCAAACGGACACTGGCGTCGCGACAGACCTAGGCGCTGAGCACATTCATTTGTCATATAACCGGACATGGCACCGCTGTCTATTACTGCACGCACGGCGTGGTAAGTTCCCCATCGATCTGCGACGTGCACCACGGCAGTGCCTAACAACACGGTGGAATTTGACGAACAAGTCAAGCCGACGTTAGGAAGTTGACCTTGACCTCTAGACGGACCTTGACTACCACTAGAATTTTGTACACTTGAAACTGTATCTAAGTGTAGACTATGATGGTGCGGTTGTTTACACAAAACACATCTAATCTTTGAAGTACACTCTGACAGCTGATGCTGACGTAAGCAATTTTCACATAATTGAAGCTGTTTCACTTTGTCAAGACGCTGTGCGGGTGATAAATCTAAAAATTCGTAACATCGGTACGTTGAATGCGTTTTGTCACAGAATAAACACTTGTTTGATCGGTCATTGCTCCCCTTACTAACAGCTGACAAGCACGGTTTCGTTGTAGGTTTGTTTGCGCCGGTATAGAAGTTATTATTATTCGATCGCAATACGTTCGGTTTTGATACGACGTTAGTAACAGCCCTCGGTGTAAACTGACCCTTCTGTACACAATTTTTAACTTCGGACATTTCTAAAACACGCGCTTGCTTTTCTACAAAGGCGATCAGCTGATCGTAAGTAGGTATTTGAGTTTGTTCCACAGTTTGTTCGAACTCTCGTCTAGTAACGGTGTCTAAGTTACGCAACCCCATGTAGAACAATATGAAGCTCGATAAATTGTCGATATTTAAATGTGTTAACGCTTTGACACATTCCTGATAGGTTTGCAAAAAGGTGTTAAGCCCAGAGACCGATTCCACCAACAATGGTTTAAATTGAAATAACCGGTCCAAATAACTGGTAGCTAAGGCGCGTTTGTTTTCGAATTTCTTAACTAACAACGCCCATACGATTGGATAGTTATCAGATGTAATTGGCATTCCTTTAACTACGGTTAACGCGGAACCGCTAACGGCAGAAAGTAGATAGTAGTATTTTTCAACATTACTAATGCCTTCGTTGTTATGAATCAGACTCGTAAATGTATCATAGAAAGTTTGCCAATTCTCCAACTTGCTATCGAAATGAAACAATTCGAGTCTAGGTAAACGCGGTTTAACTGAGCGCAAATCATTGTTGGTGTCACCGAGCCCGCCGCGGCGTACGGCGTCGGTAGAAGGCGAACTGCCGCTCTCGCACGACTGCCATATTTCGTTAATAGTTGTGGCGACGCTTAAAATCCGATAATACATGTCGTCATAAGTTTGAATTTCCTGATGATTAGACTTGTACTTGGAATTTTCTTTCTTTTTTAAAGCATTAATTTCGAATACGGTTTGCTCGAATACTTCGCGGTTTGAATGAATGTCCTTAAGACGTAAATTAAATTCCGATATACGTGTTGAATCGGTGACAACGACTTTGGATAATTCGAATAGTGTTTGAATACGTAAAAAACACATCTCCTTTTTATCTATAAGTTGTTCTAGAATGTCGGCCATTTTGAAACAATAGACACGCGCGACGCGTTGCAACAATTGAAATTATTGAAATTAATTACGTAGTTACACAAACTTTAGACTCGAAATAAAGTCTTGTGTTTACTAAAAACTGTACTAGGAATATATAATTGGATGCTTTAGAGTGTGTAAAAGTGTATCTGGTTTACAAACTGGAGAATCCCGGTCGAATGACCAAAATGGTTGAACTACGACAGTATTGAAATATTTAAAAACAGATTTGGGCTAAAGAAATTATATCTCACTCACATTTTCCATAGGTTTTGACTGCTCCTGTGGTCCCGGGACACTTTCACACCACTCTCACATGGATTCCATTCCAAAATGTCACAGTTTTGGATTAATTAAGAGGACGCGCGCCGGCCGGCATTAGCGCGAGATGAGAAGAGGAAGATGGCCGCCCTGTCGCGGCAGAAGACCGAGAGCATCAGCTCTTTCGGTCACTCCGTTCATTCAGTTTGAGAACGGATCAGTAGTTGATGCGCGGGAAACTTGAACGCACATTTACGAGAGAGATTTGGTCTCAAGCCCGAAATCGTACAAAGACTTATTCTTAACTAGCGACACGCACTCGCTTCGTTTCGTTTTATGAATTGTTGAGCTACCGTAGAACCCTGTCAGTATAACATCTTCAAGTCACGAGAAAGAAATCTTCTCAATTGCAATGACAACAGGAACTTTGCTTTGGAAAACATGCTTATATAGATAATTGTCTCTAAATACTATTTTGTTGTTCATTATTTACAGAGAAATAATAAACAAATTTCTGCTAGTGACCAAAGAGTTTAAGCTAGTGCTAGAGTTAAAAAATAAACCGGACAGGTGCGAGTCGGACTTGTCCCCCGAGGGTTCCGCACATGACACGATTAACTCAATTCAAAATTTGGATCACCGTTCCTTGCATATAGACCCTGTTTTTTTTTATTTAATTAAAAAAGGTTTCCGATTTTTCCGTATTATTTGTAGTATACGACGGTATAACCTGCCAAATTTCATAGTTCTAGGTTAACGGATAATACCGTATACATTTTGATTCCCTTGAGAGTGTCGAATATACGTTTTTTTGGGGCATGAACGGCCGTATCTTTTTTTTAACGTTAACCTGGAACTTTGATTTTTTCACAGCTTCAAGGGACCCAGTATATGGTTATAATTTCAACTCGATACCTCCACGCGTTCCCAAGATAAAGGGTCTTGACAGACAGACGGACGGACAGGCGGACAACAAAGTGATCCTAAGAGTTCCGTTTATTCCTTTTGAGGTACGGTACCCTTAAAACAAACAAAATGACACCTTTCCAAACACTGATACTGATAATATTCAATAAAAATATTCTTAGCAAATAATAATAAAATAAAATACTTAGTCTTGTTTTGAGACAAACCTCTATAAATATGACTTTTTTCAGAACACCTTTTCAAATCCTGTTGTCAATTAATTATTGACTTTCTGCGACAAGGTTCTATACGGTGCCTCAATATTTAAACGGAATAACGGAATATAATAATACCTACTGTGCGGCGGTACGGAATCCTCGGTGCGCGAGTCTGACTCGCACTTGACCGGTTTTTTTGTACTATACAGGTCAAGTGACTCAACAAAAGAATAACAGTACCTAACCAAAAATATCCTCGGACACAAAGCGACGAGGCTTTTAACTGTTATACTTATAAAGGCACTTAGGAGATAAATTGGATTCTGACAATCACAATAAACCTGATCCGTTACCGAGCCTCCTCTGTAGGTCAATGCGACTTGACATTAGCCCGCGGAAGATTTGGTCTCCGTATCGTCTCTGAGTCATCACACCAATGTCACCTACTTTCTTGTCGCTGCTGTTTGTAGGGTAATGCCATATTCACACTTATGGCAGAGAATATATTATAAAAGGCGCTCTTCCTCACAAAACAGCCATGACATGACATACCATGACAAGCTAAAGCAGTTCAGTTTATAATGAGCGAAAGGGACAGAGCTTAATAATTGCTATAGCTCTGTCCCGTACTCTCAACCTAAACTGGACTGCTTTAGCATTTCATGGTAACCCCCCAAGTAGCTCAAACATGCCCATAGAGGTACTCTTAGTCTGAATTTCTATCGCATAAATTTGCACGTCTGTATTCATTCGCAGGCAAGCCAGCCTACACAAGCCGATATATTGGTAGCTTCGCACTTTATGCGCGGAGTACTCCTAACTTTCTTAGGGTCATGATGGTAGACATACTGTCCTATCATGGTATATGTGTGCATTCAAGAAAAGAGCTTTCAGTTCTTCAAGTGGTCGGCCACTGACCGACAACTCTTCTTGAGTTACTGGTGTGTATGCGCGGTGGTGATTACTCTACTCCCCATCAGGAAACCCGCATGCTCGAAGGCCTCGCACCATTATAAAAAAAAACATTCCTCTCTGTTTTTTGTTAGGTCCTAACCCAGTAAAATACGAGTTGTATTTGTGTTTATTATTTCTCTTTGTGCTGTAAAAATAAGTGTCATTTGACTTACTTGTCATTTAACTATGCACTTAGTAACTTACAACGTTATTTTACCCATTTCATTTTACCACAACAATAAATCCTGGTAGAAAACTACACACCAGAACATAATGTGTTGTTTTCGATAAGTATAAATTAAACATAGTCAACTAACAAAACACAATAACAACCTTTGAAAAAGATGGAACAGCGTTTTTGTGTCTGGATAAAGTAGCCTTCATTGTCGCATTTTAAATTCCCTGTATATAAACTCTTTCTTCTGTTGCAGAAAGCGGTTTTAATAAAAAACTAATTGTCATTACATTATACGTGAGTGAAGGTAATTCCCTTAAGTCTCCGGCGGGCTGTTTACACGAGGTCGGGTTCGCTGTTGGGCCCATTCATCACCGTTACAACTTACTGCTGTCACTTCTTGACACTGAACATACAGGGAAATACATTTATTATCATTTTATACCGTAAGCAATATTGAAAAATGGCGTTCATTGGTTTTTAAAACTATTATGCAGACCCGTCATTCGGACTGGGTTGTTATTTAAGCGCACGTTTTATTATCACGATTGTAGATGGTCTGTGTAAGTAACTAAATAACATGTGGTCGTTAACCTAATATAAGGGTTTAAAAAATAAAAAAAATATCAAAGCAATTTATCTTTGTTTCAAGTTCACGACACATCAATACATGGAACATGAGAATCTAGTTACTAGACTAGCACTTTGTAAATTTAGCAACCACAGTAACGAATTTCAAACAGAGCCAATCAAAATAGGACTCCCATAATTAATCAATAATTGTAGTAACACGTTAGCACTAGCCTTTCATTGTAATTAATTAACGGTTTGTTATTCAAAACCGGCCCGTACCGGTTCAAACTAAATTCTTTTGTACTACGCTAAAGCGATCGTTAGGATCTATGTGTACAAATCTCTTTGTCGCTGTTGTTGGTTTTCATATTGTTTGTAACGTTGCTCCAAATACCTAACAGCCCATCCAGCCTGGATGGTATAAATCACGTCACATCCAAAGGAATAATGTCACAACAGCAAAATGCGCTATCTGAATTAGAGACCTCAAGTGCATGACGTAAGATTTCGATTTTTAAGTTATTGTGTCTTGCACGTGAGCAAAGACAGTTTTGAAGTCCTCGGAACGGTACCTTCACTTTCTTCCGTATGTTTATATGCGGAGCCTGTTCCCGCAACAAAAACAATGACACACTTGTGCTGATTCTCTGCGATGTACCGTTAATTTGTAAATGTCACTTTACATTGATTGTTATTGCTTGACTCGAGTCGAGTAAGAATAACAGCAATGAGCGTTGTATAGATAACAACGCGGTAAGTTCGTGGAATTATTGAATGAGTAATTTGTGTCGTAAAAATGCTTGCTCTAGAGAAAGTGTTATGCCTATGTGCCAACTGGTAGTATTCGCTCAAACGCTTAGGTATATTCTGGTATAATAAAATGTGTTTAAGTTTCCTGTCTTGTCTTTGACAGAAGTTTAGCCGGCGCGGTTAGCCTAGTTGTTAAAGAACCAGCCTACAATGATAGTGTCCCAGATTGACGGTAAGGGGAAATATGTAGGTGATAGATGATCATGAGAAATTGTTCCGGAGTCTTGGAGGTTTCCTATGTATTTAAGAATTTATTTCTCCGTGTTAGCATAATTGTCAACGCCTAGTAACTATACGTATAATACAGCCACAAACAATAGTTATATTATCTACCTTGGAGCTTAAAAATATCTGACACGCTCTTATGCCATTGGTGATAAAGTCGCGTTAGACATTTTTGAGCCCAATTGGATAATATTATTGGGTAAGCCCTTAGGATGTGCCCACGGCCACAAGAAATCAGAACCCTATGGCAACGGTTTAGAAGATGCAACAAATAAAACAAACGTTCGATTTTTGGTTCTGGTTATTTATTTACATCGTTATTTTGATTGTTTCTATGGATGTTCGTAAAAACAACATCAATGACTCTTTTCCAGATCTCGGTTAGGACGTTTTCAGACGTCTTCTCGGTGGAAACCGCTGACACAATGTCCTCGTACGGCTGCATCACGAACTCCAAAGCGTAAGGGATGCCATATACCTACCAAACAATAAGGTTCAACTCTTAATTTTCATCAAAAATATAATTGATAAGAAGATAAGTTAGCTTATCCAGTGTCATAGGAATCGTGCCGCGGCGGACGTGTTAGACGGGTGTTCTTTCAATACCTAGTAGTGTTTGATTAATTTGATTATTTATTTCAACCTTTCATTATTTAAGTAACTTTGTTTACATTTATAGTAGGGTAAAGTCACCAGTGGTCAGCCAGAGACCAGTAGTCGACCTTATATGAGTGCGAAGAGTGGGAAATATATATTTCGTACGCTTCCCACTTATACAAAATATAGGCAGAGGTCGACTACAGGTCTCTGGCTGTCGACTGGTGACTTTACCCTAAGTGTTTTTATTTTTTTTATCCTAGTGTAATTGAGAGTAATGTTATAAAGTTTAATACAAATATTTAAATGCCCTTCAGATAAATTGAAAATCAAATGTAAATAATAAGCACTACGAGTATTAAAAACAGTAAGTATCTTAAATCTGATGGTAGGTAGGCACTGATGTCCGTAGACAATTGCAATCTCTGACTCAATCAAGACTGCAATCTAAAGACTGCAAATCCGTTGCTTACTAAGATGAAACACACACCAAACTAGAACACAATAAAAAGACTGATGCCAGGAAACTGGTCAAAGGTTAAAAGATAAAATTTAACTTAGTTATTAAACAGATTTCCATACGCTTTAATAAAGATATATATTCTTGTTTATGTGAAACTAACTTATGTTACAGCAAGTTATATTTAGGATATTTTCAAGAACTGTATCCATTACCACGTTTCCAATGAATAAATGAAATTAAAGGAATGAAATGACTAGTTGATTCAATTTTTATTACACCGTAGCGCGCGCCGCAGGTATTGATCATGATTATCTTCCCATGAATGGCCTTTCATTACTGTCCTTCAATAGGAAATTATTTACCTAATAGAAACTACTTCCTACAGGGGTCCTATAGTCTAATTTGTTGTGCTTCTTTATCGTAATTATATAGACGACATCAAAGTAATTCTGATAAACCTTGCTGCCGTTTGGATGAGAGATACTTTGAAAAGAGACGGCCTTAATGAATTAAATTAACCAGCAACAAGCTACATCAAAATTGATTCAATATTTTTGAAGTTATATTTATTAGAAATTTTGTGAAAAAAGGACTTGTGCGTGAGTATTTTTGCCTGTAAATAGTTAAATCAGTTACCGAAGACGCATAATCCACGCTGGTCCCGGTGACTTTCCCGTACCAGTTGTAAAGCGTGTCAACTGTGACAGACATGACCTTGAAGCCAGCGATCCTTAACGCCTCGTCAATTTCTCCTTTAATGTCCATGTACTTGTCGTCGTCTGAATTGAACTCTACAAAGCCTTTTGGAAAAAGAACGGCTTCACCCTGTAAATCATCAAGAATCTTTATCATAATCATAATTCTTTACGATAGCCATTCTGAACTGAGGCACCTACCGTTATTGATTTTGGAAATGGCAATGGTTGAGAAGGACTTAAGGAACTCGAGATGTACTAATGTACTTGTATAGTCGACAATGTTTAGGATGTATTCACCTTTAGACCTTATTACATTGAAATAAGGTAAATAAGTTGATACATCGCTTTGTAGCCCTTGTACCGGAAGTTTATCGCACTTTGTTATCTGAGGAATAGACTTAACTTCCTGTTCCATTAGCCATTAAAAAAGGATAAATAATAATTATTAATCCTTTTCTTACACCAAATCAATTTATAAATTCTTCCAGATATTCTAAGCCGATTATTATTATAAAGACGAGGGATTATAAGTCTATAATAATTCCAACATAAAATCAGCGTTTTCGAACACAGCTGCTCGAACGGAGGTAAGAGTTACTTACGCCAGTGGAGAGGTTCAAGTATTTGAGGAGGCTAATAGCAAGACGTCATTATTTATAATAAACAAGTATTAATTACTAACTTGAATGACCTCACAAAAAAAACCTAACAATGCTCTTATAGGGCTCCAGCGGGACGGGGTCGCGCTCTTTACTTACACTTAGTGGTCAATGACCATTGGTCATCATTTACGTAAGCATTTGTCTATTACACCATGGTTCAAAACTATGTTAACAAACATAAACAGCTTTTTTATGGTTATTTATTTTAACATCCTTAGCCGCCCCCTTGAAATATTCTTTTTTGAAAGTTCTTGTTTCTTACTATTAGTCTTGCAACCCCCCTACCCAGAGGAATGGTCAAAGTATACTCATTACTTTGACACAAAGGCGAGGTCGTAAAAAGTTCTCAATCTCAGAAATCAATTTAGGACCGTATGAAATTTGAATTAAGAGTGAAGTGTCCATTACTGGTGCCTGTCATCTAAAAGTGTTCATCATTGGTGCCGTCACCTTGTGTGATGTGAATGAGAATAAGTGAATGTTAACTGTAGATTGTATTTTTTAGTTTTTAAATAAATCACAAGCCTTTGGTATTGTAACTTTGGGCCCTGTATATTATAATTGGTTTTTATTGATTATCCATTATCGTAGAGGTATTGAAAATACAGTAGGTAACTTCAACATGAATCCTGCAAGGGCACTGCAACAAGACACAATAATATACTATTATGTCTATTGAGAAAATCACATTTACATTATAATAATATAACGGATGAAATTTTATAATAAAAGCCTAACAGATGTATTCACTCTAGAAACGCTTCCAAATTATTAAAATAAAATAAAATCTAAAAACTCCTCAACAATACACAATAAAGCCTGTTTTGTTAGTTATATTTTTAATTTTAAGAGGTATTTTACTGTACATTTTCACAGCCATGTGGTGTGTCAAAAAGCTAAGAATTTTTAAATTGGTAAAAGAGCTTATTACCAGATTTCTCCTCTTGAGGTTAATTTGACATTTATTATGTCTTTCTTGTGCAAATTTGGCTGTGTGATATCGTTACAAGTCTACATATTTCGTAAATATACATAGACACCAGTGTTAGGATACTTAAAGGGGTAAAGTGTGGCCTGCAGGTATATTGACCATCCTAACGCACTTGCAGTCATACATTAGTGTTTGTAGTCATGTCGTGACCAGTCGGTATCTATATCGACGACCTGTCAATCGTCATGTTAATTCTTATCAAAGTTTAGTAAAAGAAGATTATAAGAGTAAGATCAATCTACCTGTTTTTTTTAGTGAACATTTACTTGTAATATTTAAAATTATTATGATCTTTGTACTCTACTATATACCTAGGTCATCTTAGATTGAGCATAGAAAAAATTGCATGGTGTCTCAACTATTGTAGAAATTTGTAGAAAAAATGGATCACCAATTTGAAAATTAATAAAATTGGCCAATCATGTAAACAAACCAATTTGCCATTGGAGTGCCATCTCCATACTATTGAAGATCGAGTACCTATATTTATATTATACAATTTGACACTCAATCGCTATTGTCATATTAATTTTCAATTTCAATTAAGTAATAAATGTTTGTTAGTTCAATTAAATAATTTAGTGTCAATTAGGGGAGGGGTGTTATTGTGTTTTCAATCCACCACAATGCCCTATACTTTTTTTTATATTTCAGCAAACAAGCGTACGGCCCGCTTGGCAAGTCGTTACCGTAGGTAGCCTATAGACGCTGCAATACCAGAAGTATTTTAATACATTTATGTAACCGCGGGACGGCATATTGACTAACAGGGCGCGCGGTGGATTGTAAACACTGTATCACTATAATATTATAAATGCGAAAGTTTAGGTGTGTGTATTAGTTTATTACTCATTCTCGCTGCAACAGCTGGACGGGTTTGGATACAATTTGTTTATTAAAATGTTTTTATTTATTTATTTTTATTTATTTAAACACTCCCCCACCATCCCCCTCTGTACATACCTACCTAATCTATCTTCATTCCAAATTAACACATAAGCTACTTTTCATCACGGAAAATAAAAAAGTTCTCGAGGGAATCACGATGGTTGAAATTGACTCGAGAAGGCTATTTGGTTTAAGCGTTTTTTTTTGCGATGTTGAGTTTTAAATATATTCAGAATTAGTAAATTTTAGTTTTATCTAATATAAATCAAACTAAAAATAGCAAAAAAATGGTATTTATAAAACAAATACTGCCGCTAAGTGAAGATCTATGAAAGTGGCCAAATGTATAAGCCGATGGGTAAAGGCTATTATTACCTTGAACACCTCAGCAGTATAGGAGCCAGCGTGCACGTTGATGTAGGCCGCGATCCTGTTGTTGAACTGATGCAGGATGTCCCCCACGGCGCGCGACTCGGGCTCCGAGAAGGCGCTGGGCCCGGGGTACTGCTGGTGGCACGAGTTCACGTGGAACGCGTTCCAGGATACGTCGAAGTTACGGTCCAGCGCCACGCCGGAGCACGCAGTTTGGGGCGACTTGTTCTTACTCGAAAGTGACTGCTGTTGTCCAGTATAATTTCAGTGATAAAGCAACGTCCTTTCTACAGTGTTTTCGTTGAAATCGAAGTTCGAAGTTAAGTTAGCTCGGTCCCTTTCTCTCGATTTAGTCTTAAATGACGAACGACAGGGATGGAACTAGCGTAACCTTGAACTTTGATTTACATAGTAGTGCCTAAGTACCTATACGTTATACTTATGTCTGCGTCCATGACGTACATTTAAAGTGTTTATGGTTAAGCACTTTGAATTAAATTAGTTAATGATCGTAATCTCCTTGATTTTTTTATCTACCGAGTATATGGGTGATGTTTTATTTTGTACAATTTGAACTGAGTTACCACGACATAATAAAGCAGCGCCTCTATTCAACACGGTAAAAACGATATCGTTTTTGAACTGTTATCGTATTGTCCACGTTTTGATAGCTCTTATTTTCTTGACAGTAATGGCGGCCGAGTTAAACACAATACCGTAACAGGTCAAATACAATTTGGATTTTACCGCATAGAATAGACGCGTTGTTCGGTTTAGGTTGAGAGAAAGGGACAGCGCTAAAGCAGTTATACAGCTCTGTTCCTCCCTCTTAACCAAAACTGAACTGCTTTAGTATGTCATGGTAACCCCCCGAACATTGTAATACCCACTGTTAGATCTTTCTAATTACACTTAATTATTGGTTGCAACGATTGGGACATATTTAGGACAAGTTTTGGTCGGAAGAGCATAATTTTAAATTTTAGGGAGGGATACAAACATTTTTTGTTTTTTTTTACTTCCTTATACGCAATGGAGTAATAGTTTTTAATTTCACACAGCTTCACTCGTCATTTCGGTGGGTTCTTTTTTTTATATATATATTAACATACCTATTTCAAGATCTCATTTCTTATAAAATATTGGGTTTAAACCTCATGTAACTATCATTAAATTTCTAATTTAAATCTAAGCCCCAACCAAACGACCAATTTTACTAAAAACCACAAATATATATCATCGAAATGACGAATGAAAACTATTCAAGTTCACCCAATCGACGAAAAAGGGTATAAGGGTGAATTTCAACAAGCGTCAAATTATCCTAATTTTGGTGGTATTTTTTATTTTCTTAGTAGGGTTTACAATTAAACGTTTAAGTGACGTCATTAGTCATTATAAAAACAGTGTTAAAATGACCCTTTATTATACCAAGTGTTTTTTAAGATATAACGATTTTACTAATTATGTACCACCAAAATTGGTAGTATCCACCAAAATTACTTTTCTTAGAAAAACTCACGATCAATAATAACATATCGGGCTAATTAAAATATAATCGTTAGGGAATCTTCCTTGTTATTTTTGAAAATCCAAAACGTAAGTTTCTAATATAATAAATAATGATTATTTGTTGTTTAAATAATTTTGGTGGAGACCAGAAATTTTGATAATTTTGGTGTTTCGCAAAAGCCACCAAAATTGTACCACCAAAATTATAAAATTTAACATATTTTTTAAATTAAAAACAAATGATTTAGTTTAACAAAAACTTAACTCGTTACAGTTAAAAAGACACCATATACATACTTGAAAAAACTATCACACAACAAAACTTTTTGCGAAATAATGACTTATCTAAGTAATCACGATTAATAAAGTGTATTTCATACCACCAAAATTAGATACTAATGTGCTTAGCGGGAAGACGCAGAAAGATGGTACAAATCTTTCACCGTCTATTGCTGGAGTGAAACTGAACGAACATCTGACGCTATATTTGTTTGTTTAATCACGTTTCGTTCGATCATAAAATCAATTTCAATATTCACCACCAAAATTAACTATTTCGCTTGGACAGTTTTATTTACACTGCTCCCAGTTTCCTTTTACTTGCAAATGCAATAATTGATACAGTTTAAAATACCTCAACTAATAAGGAATACAGATAACTAAAATATAAGTCTAGTGGAGGCTTAATAAGTTTGTACCACGACATATCAGTATATGCGGGAAGTACAGGACACGACACCAAAATTGATTTTGGATTGAAAATATTTTTTTACGATAAACATAATAAGTTAATAATAATTTTAACTTTGGCTCAATATGGTACTTTGAGTAAGATTATTTATAAAATAAATAGTTTTCTAATACATGTACTTTACACCCCAATTATCACGTCCGCCGCTCAAAAAATGTGGTTGAGATAATTACCCATAAATAGGTACAGCATCCGTAAACTTTCCAAGGAAATTAATAAAACAGCTCAATATTCTCTCTAACGTAAGGTTATAATGTTGCTTATATGGCTACCGTATAATCGCATTAATTTTAAGTTTACCCATAACACACGAAACGCATCTCCTAAATGACTGGGTTACCGTTACTGCAGCACCACAAGGCCTCTCTTCTAGGTTGTTAAAATCATATCGTCTTTGACCTGTTATCGCATTATCAACGTTATTTATTTGACAGTAATGGCGAGTTAAAAACACTACCAAAACAGGTCAAAGACTATAGTTTATACCGCCTCATCATTCTTAAAAGGGGTTACTAGTGACGTGTAGATATTTAGGACTACCATGTTCGCTCAACAATTGCGGTTGATGACTAACAGTTTACTGTGAATTTGACTTACATAATCACTGACACCGTCTGGATTCGCAATCGGAATTAAATATATGTCAAACTTTTCCACATGCTCCGTGTAAAGCTTTAGTAACTTTATAAATTGTTTTTCTTGGTATAGACACGGCACTGCATTAAACCCCATCGCACTGAGTCCGTGCACAATAAATATTATTTTCTTTTCTGTCTCTTCGTCTGTGTATTTATCATCATCAGCTTTAGTTTTATTTCTTTTCGTATTCTTATTTTTCACATCGGTAATTTTGCAAAGTACAATGTCATTATACTCGGCAGTTCTGCCGATTACTCCAACGCTAGCATTTATGTTTGGAATTGAGCTCAGCATCCTTATCATATCTCCTCGCAGCTTAAAAATATTTTATCACGTCATTATATGTTTTCTGTATTGGAATTCTTTTCGACACTAAATAAATAAAAACTTACAGAATATACATTGAGAAGTTCCGGTTCAGGGTCCTCCTCCTCGTCATCATTTTTTTTTTTATTATCATCACCGCTGGGGGATAAACAAGCTCATAAATAACACGCGTGAATAAACTTCTATTAATATTTCAACGTTAACGATTACAAACCTCCTGTGAATCTCGATGTAAAGAGTATTTAATAACTTAAAAATAATATTGTATCACGCGGCCAACAGGATGGGTAAATAATTTGTAACAATTATAAAATAACAATATTAAATAATACAATGCTTGCTTACCCTGTATCTCGTTGCCTCAAGAAGACAGGAGACCGACTTCTAAGAAAGAGCATTACCTATTATTAGTCCGTTTTCTATTGGGAAACAGTATGAAATTTTAGAGTACAGCAATGCCAGTTGGTACGAATGTTATACACTTCCACCTGACCCAAACGCCCGACAGCCAGTTTGAACTCCGCGATAGCTAGATGATGCCCAATTCATTCCCCATACCAGTTTTTCCCTAGCAAAATATGACGCTATACTTAAAATATTAACTTTTAGCAGTAACGAAATACAAACAAAATCTCATATTTTCATATTTTTCTGGCAAACTTGGTTTATAAATTATAAAAAATATCTTCCAAAAGCCCTGTTAATGCATATTTTAAGAATACCAACATTAAGTATCAATTTGATCATTTTGAATGTAAAATAAGCAGCGCAGCGTAGGAGATGACAAAAATAAGTACTACTAACAAAAAACCCAGCCAAGTTCGAGTCTGAAGTAACAAAAACACACACTCACAAACTTTCGGCTATATATTATTAGTATTTTCAATCATCAATTTATAAACGAAGTCGGCTAACATTGTTAAAAATAAAGACAAAATAATAGAACGTTTGTGAATTCATTTTATTTACAACCACCTCCACAATTGCATAACTTAGTACATTTGAGCTGGCGTTTAAAACAATTACATCTGGAACTGCTGTTTTACGCACCGAAATCTTATTATTAGTCTTAGTAGTCTTGAGCATCCATAGGACTTTGGGTACACAGTGGCACCCAAGCTTCTTCTTTCTGCCAACCCTATTCAAATGGGCAAGGAATATTTTGTGTCTTCATTAGGCACTGCCCCCAAACATAAATAGCCTGTAAAACTGCCCCTAATCGATTTGCCTGTCCTTTTTCGTAAATAAATACTAACGACACTCATTTACTGACACAGATGGACATAATCTGAAAAACAAATGTACTAATAAAAAATTCAATCAATTCATTGGATAAGAGTATCTTTTAAATATCGTTCCCTTACCTTACATTTCAATCACAATTTTTTGTATTTCAGGGTCTGCTCCCCTTTGTTTGCGTTCCATGCCTCAAATGCGTTTTTTTGCCCCTCCCATTAAAAGATGAGGTTGTGTCAAATCCGGTAAAAGAATGGCATAAGGGCAAAACGTGTGTTCTTTCAGTACCTGAAACAAAAGAGAAATACATTTCTTTAGTATAAAATGTTATTATATCTTGTCAAGAAATTGATTTGGGTGCTAATAAGTCCGTTACCTAAACATGAAGCTATAGTGTGACATGCCAGGTATTAATGATTTCGTCCTGTTCTGATGTGTACCCATAGTTCTTCTAGGCCTTCTAGCTTTGGAACACAAGATACGGCTAGCACAACGACATCTGTGTCGGTCGACTGTCCTTAACATTATTTTGGAGTATCCTTTCAGAGCAGCATCAGCAAGATCAAGCATCATCCGTGGGTCAGTTTACTCAGACCTTGGTCGCCATCAGTTATGATAAACTCTTTACCCATTGGTAAGTCCATGTTTGAGTAACAATGTGGCGACAAAAGACGGTATATAGCTCTTCTTTGTTTGTACCTTCACGAAGAAAGTTTGCCCATCCTTTTCGACGCGTTGGCCACAACGTCGTTTTTTTCGAGTTGTATTCTTAAGACTGCCTTTCTTGTATGTATCCCAAACCACGTCCAGTCTTTCGACATTAGATAGTTCTCTTATAAGAAAGGATGAAAACACATTGGCAGCATAATCCCCGAATGTTTTTGACGGTCCTGGACTCGAGATATGCACTGTGGGAGTTGTTGGAAAACTTGTTTCCTCATCAAGACTGGTCAAACATTTTAGTATGTCTGATTTGACTCCAGATCTCATTAAACCCATAGATGATAGAGCAGGAGGACTACTTTGATTGGATATCGGGTCGGCCCGGAGTAAAGTCCAATGATGATGAACGCGAATGGCGATGGTCACGTGGGTACGTGCAAGTATTATTATATTTTATATTTAAAATAGTTGAATGTATATTAAATGTTAATGTTTTGAAAATCTGCATTAAATGGGCTTTTGAACGACATTTTTTATAAATCAAGTTTCATACAACCATATAAAACTATACGGGTTTGTTTGCATTGTGTCACTACTAAAAGTTTATTATTTTAAGGATTGCGTCATACTTTGCAACGTAACCCTAAAAACTGGTATGGGGAATGAATTGAGCATTATCTAGTTACCTAATAATGATACCAAACTTGACTCAAAGGTTCAAACTAATCCGCATGAATAAAACAAATTGAGCGCTGGGAGCTCTGTACTTTGATCCCGCTCCCCCTACCTGTCGCCGGCTTTAAACTGGCTACCGCGTTTTGGGCTCAGGTGGACGTGTATAACATTGGTATCAAATGGCATTGCTGTACTCCAAAATGTATACCTCTCCAATTCCACAAGCTTCCCCAATAGAAAACGGACTATACGTTACCGTTACGTTAAACGGTACATACTTAATACAAATAAAAACAAGAATGACTACTGAATCTATATGAAATTGTAAATTGGCCAGTTAACACCCTAAAATCTCAAATTACTTAATTTCTTTATTAAAAATATCAAAGGTCTGTTCTTTTATAAAATTGCACACGACTGAATTATTGAACCCTTTCATTTCATATTAGCGGGTATAAAAGCCCAAAGACTATTTTAACGAATGTAAAATGTACGCATATTGAGATTAAATTAATTTAGTTTTTTTTTTTCCGAAAAGTAAAAATTCGGTATTATGACGGAAATCCCTATCCCTTAAATCCTCGGAAGTATCGTTGGAAACGGCGTGATTGCCGCATGTTCTATGCTAAATGTATGGAAGACTAAAATCTTCAGGGGTTAAAACGGGTGCGGCAGACAAAAGTAATGTACGACAACTATATTATAACGTAGCGAGGGGGCCTTATCTAAGGTCTGTGGCAACACCAGCGGGCAAGCCAAGCTAGGTGTAGGACTGGCAGAAGTTGCCTTCTGTCTTACTTTGAACTTAGAAAAATACAGTAATTTGTGTTTCTTGCTAACTGAAGTTAAAGTAAGAAAGCAATTAACATCTGCAATTTTTATTGCTAGACTATTTCATGCTTTATATGAAAACTAAACTGGGGGCCTACAAGATTATGCATCTTCGCTAATCGCTAAGTTAGCGATTTTCTAAATTCGACAAAATCAAACGCGTATGTCAACTGTATACTATTCGAGAGAAAACAGAAACGTTAGCACCGTTACCATCTTGACTAGGCTTGGTAATGTTGAAACTGGATAAAACCAAAGATACCTGAGCACAACCCCGAAAGAGAATTCACTTTTGTTCTAAACATTGACTTAATAAGCTTCTATATGCATTTTTGAGAATTGCTCTCGTAACTCGTATTTAGCAATTTATTATTAAAATTTGGGGTCGTTTGGAACAATCCTTACTACTTAACTAAGCACAAAAAGTACTGCGAGAACGTTAAATTTTGAATAGCAACTATTATACTGCCTCACATACTGCCGACCCGGAGGTTTGATTGCTATTCTGTAATGACCTAACCATACAATACTGGAAACATAGTCAAGTCAAAACAACCCCAGATAATGGACAATGGCTCAAAAGAGGATGCTGATGATGACGACGTCAGTGAACTACGGTTTGGCAAAGAAGAGTTTGATATGGTAATCGAATGGACCAAAATTATCACAACTTAATGTAACTTTGTTTAGCAGCAGTTTTTTGCAGATCCTGCGGTATCCTCATTTCTTCTCTTCTTTTTGCCAAGCATATGCAGTACTTGTAGCTAATGGTGAGAATGTCGCGAGGAATAAAAACTGTCATACCTTTTGTGGTGCTGACTCTTATTTTTATTACTCTTCACGGGCCATGGTGATGTTGCTTCAATACTAAATACATATAAAATAAGCATTACTTTCTGTGCGTTTACTGAGCATTACATATTTACACTCATCGCATCTTAAAAGTCGGGACGATTAATATCTGGTTCACTTTCCTCAAAAATTCGGACCTGCTTTAAGATAAAATGGTTGGAAAACCCAAAAGAAAATACTTAATTTTTATGAACTTTAGTGTCTATGCAATAAGGTGTATACAGTGTTTTAAACATTTTTGATATTTTTTCGAAAACTGTACAATTTGACAATGTGACTGTAAAATTTTAGCGTAAAATATAAATAATTATCTTTATATCATGAATTTTTCAGATTTTCTGTCCTTAACCTTCGGAGATAAGGGGAACGGTCATGTTTATACAATTTTGGCTTTTTAATCAAAAAGTAAGTCACGGAAAATTATAAAAAAAATGTTTTGAAATATTATGCAGATCGAGCCCCTTCAGATGACACCCCGTTTGCTATACCTAATCAAATCACTTTCATTTTTCGACCCCCTATTCCAGACCCTCTTTCACATATTTAGAAAAATCATTTCATATTATTTTTAATGAAAATAGTGGAGCAAGCAAGTATGCCAAATTTCAAATTTATAGATTTTGTGGTTCCAATGTAATACTGTTGTGACAGACTGACAGACGGACACTTAAGACTCACAATAAGGGTTCCTTTTTTACCATTTTTGATTCATATACATATGAATCAATTTATGGTGAAAATTAACGACCTATTATTCCATATGTGTATTCCACTTGTGTTTTTTTTGCGTAAATATAGTCTTTTTAGGGTTCCGTACCAAAATGGTAAAAAAAGGAACCCTTATTGTGAGTCTTAAGTGTCCGTCTGTCAGTCTGTCACAACATAATTACTATACAGATGTAACATTTCTATATAGTACTTATGAAATTTTCGTTTTTTTTTCCTTTGCGAAAAACTGGGAATGGCGATTTTATTTCTGAATAACAATTCCTAGTAGTTCACATTGACAACAAAGGGCTACCAATGTGAATTACTAGGAATGTGGAATCAACGCTAAAATACCATCCGAAGCAGAACTCATCGTATTTCGGCGAGTTCACGCAGTGAAAACGAATAGGAAACATTGAAAGTAGTGCACTAAGACACTTACTCGTCATTGAATTTTTTTCGGGATTCCAGATCTACTTCATTATTCTTCTGTTCAGCAATCTCTTTCCCATCTTCGTTACTTATCCTACTGCCCTCACTGAAACAATATACCTGGTTAAGCACGAAAGTTCATGGGCGATTCAGCGAACGCTCCGCAACAGCAGACTAATCAGCAAACGTGGCGGTTCTTGACAGTTGCAGAACGTTACTTGACCCTTTCAGTTTAGACCAAGTGCCAGGTTGTTCGTAAAACGGGTTACTAACTTTTCATTCGACAACCCGCTTTGTTTTCTGTAATCGTAAATATTTCAGGATGTTATAAAAACTAACGTAAACTAACTTATACTAAAAAAAATGTAACATTGGGTTGGCAAATGAAAAAGTTAGGAAATGATATATTTGGCAAACATATTTTTGCCAAACGGCAGGCTCCCTCGTAAAACGGGTGTCCCTCAGAATCCCTAACAACGTTGGTCAAAAATAATAAAAAAATGTTAGCGAGTGTGCATGATGGGCCGGGGTAGAAGCGACGCGGATAGGTTAGGTTAAAAGGCCACGCTACGATTCGCTCCCGCCTTATGGTGCTTTTCCACCGGTGAGGCGAGGCGAGACGAGGCTTATAAACATATCCACCGAAGATGCGTGAGCGAACTTTTTCATGGCAAATTTCTATTCTCGTTTCGCCGCACCTCGCCTCGCCGGTGGAACAGCATCTTTACTAGCGATGTTAGGTTAATTTTTTACATGCAATGCAAAAAAACATCATGCTTGCATGTTCGTAACTTTCTGCCTGGTGATTGTATGCGAAACTAGACTATGCCATTAGAGTTTATGCCCACAGTCACTTATGCTTAAACTAAATATGCGAAACAGAATTATTACAAAAAAATATGCTTAAGAAAAAGGAACCTAAGTTGAAACCAGCCAGAGGGGCTATTGCCTAACGCACTCGCAATCACAATCGTTTTCATTTTGAAAATCGAAGGATTTTCGGCATACAAGATGAAAACAATCGTTCCACTTTGAAGCCGATTGCGAAGTGCGTTAGGCAACAGCGACGCAGCTCTTACACATTTGGTACTCTTACTGGTCTTGGTTCCATTGCATTTCGCTATCCCTCCTCTTCGTGCTCTGGTTCTCCTCCTCGCTCTTTCTATTGATCGGGATCTCTTTCATGACTTGAGCAGTTAAACTATTAGGCTCCCTGAAATCCATCGGTATCATTGTTATTTTGAACCTGTGTCCTATTGTGTAAAGCAATCGCAATTAAATTCAAAGCGGAACAATTGTTTTCATTTTGTATGTAGACAAGCCACAAGACAAGTTTTCAAAATGAAAACGATTGCGATTGCGAGTGCGTTAGGCAATAGCCGCTCTGGTGCAGTGGCAGTGAGAATAGCCGCGTTATTAGCCGACAATTACCCTCAAGCAAAAGTAAACTGGACAGAGATTCTACTCGGTATATACCCTATTGTTATCGTATTGTCAACGTTATAATAGCTCTTATTTACTTGACAGTGATGGCGGCCGCGTTACAATGAAAGTGGTACAGTCAAAGAATTAAACTTCTGACCCACCTTAGTTCCAAAGTCAATCTGACATTCTACATCAATAAGGTTGAGTTTCCTATCAATTACAAATGGCTTGGCATCTCTAATGACATTGACATCTTCAAGCAGATTTTCTTTGAAATGGGTAACAAATTGACGTTTGTGACCGTACATGTCAAAAACAAAGCAATTAAGTTTTCCTTATGCTCTAAGATCCGAATAGGAGAAGATTTGTACCGGGCTCTTTATTCGATGAAAGGTATTTTATATCAAATTAATAATACGCTATATAATATGTGGCGAATAGTTAGGCTGAATAATATCACTCCAGTACTTACATAATTAAAAAAAAAACGTTTTTTAAAAATTGCAAAGTTTGAAGCCTATAGAATACGTAAGCGTTAGGTTTGGTGTAAATTATTAGTACCGACTTACCTGTTTATACCTGCCTACCCAATAGTTTGACGGGAAAGAATAGTCAGCTTAACGTTTCCATATTCTATAGGCTTCATACTTTCGATTGGTATGTAATTTGTCTAGTAAAAAAGCAATTGCATTTTTTTAGTAGAGAGCCCCAGACATTGTAGCGGAAAGTTTAAGATAAATATTATATAAGAGTATTGTAGGTATGTCAGTATCTTTTCAGTCGGTACGGTCGGCCTCATAAGTAGCTGCACACTTTAGTACTTTGTCACTTTAACGTCATGTTTGAACTGCTCCAATAATCTAGCAAAGGCGTTAAAGAGACAAGGTACAAAAATGTGCTGCTACTTATAAGGCCGACTGTACTAAGTACTTCGTTTTCGAAGTCGTTAAAAAAGGTGTATCCCAATATGGAATTGTGTAGTGTACCCGGACGGCACACGTGTGAATATTGGACGACGCGCTGGCCTAGTTGTTAGTGGCCCTGCCTATGAAGCTAGCGGTCCTGGCTTCAAATCCCGGTAAAGGCAGGTGTTTGTGTGATGAGCGCGAATATTTGTTGCTGAGTCATGGATGTTTTCTATGTATTTCAGTATATATTTTCTTTATATAAGTATTTATATCGTTGTCCAGTACCCATAGCACAAGCCTAGAGCTTAGTTTGGGACTAGGTCAATTGGTGTGACATTGCCCCCTGAATCCCTGATATATTTTTATCATTTCTTACTCAAGGTTCAGCAGCTCACGGCTCTTTCTATTCCTTGTGCTCTCTCCGATGTCCTCGCGGTTTTTTCTTGTCGTGTCTACACCTACTTCACCGCTAGGCTTTCTGGAATCCATGAATATGATGAAATATAATAATAATAAAAAAGTATTTTCACAAGTATTTTCGTGTTATAATAGATAGCTTTTTAGTCGAGTACCGTGTTTAAGTAGGTGTAAGAAAGGACGGAGATTAAAAACAATACTTTTTGTTTTGTACGAGTTCATTCAAGTTAATAATTTAAGTCATTAATACGAGTATAAAAGAAAACTAAGTATCGTAGCTCGTAAGTACTTTATGGTCTAGTTCTACTATCCGACTTCTTTTACACAAGATAATTGAAAAGAAAAGTTATCACACCACCGGCGTCCGTAATGTTGCAGTACTGTGCTGTGATGTGATTGGCTAAATACGAGCCAATCACAAGCGAAGTTTTTTTTTTTAAAGTATGCCCTGGATACAGCAGCAAGTTTAAGAAGATTTTTGACAGATGACGCGACGCTACTACGTTCCGAAACGGCATACAGTGGCAATTTTGTATCGGATCGAGTCTCCTTAGACAAGGTCACATATTATTGAAATACGAAGTTCAATTTTTTTTCGCTAGTCTAGAGCGTATCGAAACAGTTATTTCGGTTGTTTCGGAATTAACATAGACTATTCAACGATGAAAAGAGTGACGTTGCAGTATTCGCTATGAAATCTTAATACACAGATTTTAATCGACGTGTACAAAAACACTAAAATACTGTTATTAATGATTGCTAACAAAATATATGAGCCATAAACATTATAGGACTATACTCGTAGTGTTCAACTGGCAACTATACTAGGTACACAGATTATGACAAGTGTGAATATCATTTCTTACTCAAGGTTAAGCAGCTCTTGGCTCTTTCTATTCCTTGTGCTCACTCCGATCTCCTCGCTGTTTTTTCTTGTCATGTCTACATCTACTTCACCGCTAGGCCTTCTGAAATCCAATAATATAATTGGTTTTTTTTTATAATCTTCAGACACATCCATTTTGTAATGTCATATTTTTCTTAAAAGAAAATACTGTTATTAATGATTGCTAGCAAAACATATGAGCCATAAACATATAGGACTATACTCGTAGTGTTCAACTGGCAACTATACTACACACATTATGACAAGTGTGATTATCATTTCTTACTCAAGGTTAAGCAGCTCTTGGCTCTTTCTATTCCTTGTGCTCACTCCGATCTCCTCACTGTTTTTTCTTGTCATGTCTACATCTACTTCACCGCTAGGCTTTCTGGAATCCAATAATATAATTGGTTTTTTTTTTATAATCTTCAGTCACATCCATTGCGTAATGTTATATTTTTCTTAAAGGAAAATACTGTTATTAATGATTGCTAGCAAAACACATGAGCCATAAACATATAGGACTATACTCATAGTGTTCAACTGGCGAGTGAAAGGCTGTAGGACTATTATATACTACACAAATTATGACAAGTGTGTTTATCATTTCTTACTTGTGGTTAAGCAGCATTTCGCTCTCGCTCGTCCTGGCGCTCTCTGGTCTGTCAACGATATCAGTCCATGTCGTGTTTGGACTATCTTTAAAATTCGACTCCCTGAAATTGATTATATCATTTTTAGTTTTTTATAATCTTTGGACACATCGATTTCGTTTCGAAACATAATTAAAACCTTTCTCAAAATGAAACCACTGTTGATTGTTATATCCAGCGACAGCGAAAAGCCCTCTTGACTTCACCTGACCGTCCAATAAAAGTAAACACGAAGTTAGGCCATAGTCCAAATTTAACTGCTGTAGTATGTCGTGTCATAGAAAGCTTACACTCAACTGGGTCTTTTCACCCCTACTGCTATCATATGGTTTATGGCTCAATAGCCGCCTTTATTGTCAACATTATAAAACCTATCATAATGTCAACACGCACGATTAACATTTCGTACTTACTTGTCTTGGTTTCTCTTCTGAGAGAGAGAGACGCGACTCTCTCTATTTTCCTTGACCCCTGTCTTAATTGTGTTAAGAGTGTCTTCACGATTGGACTCTCTAAAATATATCAGTAAAATTTCATTTAATGTTTTATAATATTTATTATTTTATATTTATTATATCCATTTCGTAACGCAATAACATATTGAAAGACATACAGGTTGGCACAGCACGAGTAGCACAAGTTGTATTTTCTCGCTTATCACTCAGTGCGTCTCCATCGTTACTAACTAGATAGAAAGGGATATCCGAGCGACAAACATGTCGCGGGTACCTTGTGCCAGCCGTGCTGAATTGACGAACAATTATTACACGTGCAATTAACATTTAATACACTTACTTATGTTGGTTACGCACGTTTTCGTTTTTTATCTTCCTCCCACTCTCTTTTCTTTTCTCTCTTTTCTCTCTTTTCTCTTTCTTATCTGTGTTAAGAGTATCTAAACTATTGGACTCCCTGAAATCCATTTTTTAGGGTTACGTACAAAAAATTAAAATACGGAGCCCTTATAGGATCACTCGTGCGACTGTCTGTCCGTCCGCCAGTCACAGCCAATTTGCTCCGAAACTACTGGACCGATTGAGTTGAAATTTGGCACACATATGTAAATTGATGTCCCAAACACAGGTGTCCAAAGTAATTTTAATTTTTAGTTTCAATAAATGTCATTTTTGGGGAATAAAATAGGAAATTTAAAAAAATGTTTTGCGAACCTTACTGTGTTATATATCAAATGAAAGCGCCTGTTATAAGGGTCTCAAATATATTTTTGATATTATTGTAAAATAAATAGTTTTGATTTTATTTATGAAAGAAGACGAAAATTTACAATTCCCCCCCTGATCTCCGAAACTACTAAGCCTAAAATTAAAGTATTGTAGATTACAGAAAAACCTATAAGAATTCTATAAAAAACAAAAACGTACGTTCGGAACCCTCTCCACACGAGTTCAACTTGCACTTGGCTGTTTTTTTTTACACCTTGCCACTGAACTAGAATTATTCCGCATGCAAATAATAATCGGTACACTTACTTCTGTTTGTTAGTCAACTTTTCACTCTTTCTCTTTCTTGCGCTCTTCTTGTTTTCCTCGATCTCTGTCTTAGTCATGCTTAAAGTAACTATACGATTGGAATCCCTGAAATCCACAGGTATCATTGTATTTTTAAGTAGTTGGCTAAAGAGTTCAGTAACACTTTCGAAACTTTCCCAAATTTACTATATTAGCTAATTTGCAATGTTTTATAAATTGTACCGTAAAAAATTAATCATTGTATAGAAAGCTATACAGCTTGCCACGGGGCATGGCCTCATATTATCTGCGTTATCCCCTTTTAAAATTGGATTGAGCTGTAATGTAAATACTTGTGCGAATAATATTTGGTACACTTACTTGAGTCGGTTATACAGCTTTTTGCTCTTTTTCTTTCTCACAATCTCTCTTCTTTCATCGATCTCGATCTTAGCTGTGGTGAGTGAGGCTGAAAGATTGGACTCCCTAAAACCCATAATACATATAATTGTATCTATTTTAATATTCAGAAGTTGGTTCGTGTAGACCTTTTAAGTAAAATGTGCAGAAAACATTTTGCTTGAATAAGAAATAAGTGCCTGGATGATCCTTGCTCGGCTTTTTTTTTTGGTAAAACGACGTTTTCCAAAAATGAAACCTAGCTAGATCGATTTCTCGTTCCGTAAAACCCCCTGCATAATTTCATGAAAATCGTTGGAGCCGTTTCCGAGATTCAGATATATCACTTTTATTCATAGAAAAAAACTCAATTTACTTACATAATAGATAAATAATACATCGATACTATGATTTAGAATCACAAAGTTTCTCTGCAAGTTCAAATGAATATAATTGGGTAACTTAAATTATTGCCACTCATCTTCGTGTCTCTATTCTACGTATGAGAACGTATGAGAGCGAGTGAGACAGAAGTACAAACCGAAGGATTTTAAAGAACTATTGCTCTCCTGTATGTCTTGTTAACAAAACGTCTTCTTGTCGTATTAAGACCGTCATGGTAGCCTTTATTAACTTGACACTAGTCAAAAATACATATGTTCTCGTATTCTCACCTCTCTTGGAACTGAGCAGCTATTACTGAAAGAAATATTATTATTATTTTACACCGTCTAATCATAAACGTTCAAATCTCCGGTTATTGTTATTGGTATTCGTGCACATCAATCGACATGCTGATGATTTGAGGAAACAAAAACCAAACCAGAATAGGAAAAAAAAGATAAAGAGGTTTTTCAATTAACTTATAGCTAAAATGGCATGGTGCTGTGTTACCTTATTGCAATGGAATAAGGTGAAAAAATGTAAACATATCTTTGACGTCGACTGTACAAATAGACGAAAATTGCAACCCATATTCAATCTCAGATAAGCACCGTGACGACTATGCATCGGCTTTGTTCAGTTAAGTGATTGTCATATCACCACGCGGTGCCGTGAACAGGAACGTTGTGAACTACAGATCGACGGTTCTGTAACTGAACCTCGTATATTAAATAATGTCCAGTATAAACTGTGTGCACTCGCGTACTTAGTGAGTGTCAATTTATACTGGACAATATTCTATATAAGAGGTTGAGCCACAGAACCGTCGAGATGCACGGTGCGGTGCCGCGTCGTACCACGGCACGGCCCGGCGCCGTGGTGATGTGGATAGGCCCTTAAGGCTAAAAGCCTTGCCTTAAGGTTGTAATAAGTTGCATTGGTCGATAGTCCGCAAGCTTGTAGCAATGCATTGACGGGTTGTATTAACATATTTGAGCCGAGAGCTATTTCAGCGACGCAATGTATCACGAAAAGCATGAGGCGTGAATCATAATCTGAATCCATAATTGAATTCATATGATTAATTCGGAAAGCACAGAATTGCATACAATTTAAACATTTCTTTGTGCCAGAAAGCAGGCATTTATTGTTACATGTCCTAGTAAATGCATGCCTAGACAGCATTCCTCGAGCAATTTAGGTACTTATTATTATTTATTGAAATGTATCTATTGAATACAACTTGTGCGAATCGTTGTAAAAGGAGACGAACCGGAGGACGACCCATGTGGGTTATCGGGCTGAGGTGACACCTCTCTCATTCGATCATTTTCTGACGCTTGCACCAGGACTAAAAAATAAATCACTTCTATGAATCCCCATGCGATAAAATACAAACAAATACATAGAAAAATCGTCCATACCCGAATCAAATTGCAAGCATAACATACACAATATAATTAATATAGAAAATATATCTCGGATCACGTTCATGATGATATATTATTAAGTACACGTTGTGTGTTGTGCAGAATCGATTTTAAATTTGTAACACTTTTCGTTGCGATACAGATTTCACAATTTAATACGCACTGCGCATTTGAAATTATATTACCTGGTTTGTTTTACACGCACTTTTATTATTCCTTGAGTCCGCCCATTGTTAATCGATTCATGGTTTATCGGGTCGTTTCTAGTTTGAATTATTTTAAGTAAATAATATACAGACAACCAATAAAATGTTGAGCATGCTTCAAACCTTCTTATTGCGGTTGTCATTGTCTTACTTCTCATTTGATGTTCAGTTTGAAGTTTATTATGACAATGCACTTAAGTGCTTAACATTTTAGTTGAGGCGCAGTGTCAACCAATTTGGATCATAGGCCACTATGGAACTATGTCAAAGTGACGTATTGATTCAAGTTGAAATAGACTTCGTAAAAATTGAATCAAAACGTCGCTTTGACATAATTCCATAGTGGTCAATGAATCAAATTGTTCGAGTGTACGTCTCGCGCTACAACATTGTAATCAACGATGATAGCTTACATTTAGGATACTTGTCAAAGTCGTTGTGAACTTTTAGTCAGATTGCCATAACATTCAATTTCTTGCTTAAATTATTCTCAAGTTTGGCTTGATATATATGACGCTAGTTTTAAGAATAAATTGCATCGTGGGTAAAGTGTACACCACCAATAACTAGAGCAATGTGATACTTTTTAATATAACTAGTCACTTCTGAAGACTTAGTAAAATGTCTACTAAGTAGGTACTACTCAATATCTACCCTCCTAGAGATGTTATAGGTAATAAAAATAAAAAACCTTTTTTATTGAAGATGTTACTTTCGGCACTAGCCCTATATACTAAACAACTGCAAGAACTCCCGGATCTGATGCTAAGTCTGATGCTTAAGTTACATCACAGTGCAATAAGGTCTTTAAAAGTCTTTCGGGTTCGTCAGATGGATAAACTTGCTGATGGTTACACTTGCTTTGTACGCCTACAAATTGCTTTGAGTAGCCGTAGCTACCAGTGGAGTTTAACTATGCGTTTTATAATTGTTATCCTGTGGAAACTCCATATTTATGGTATAAATGGTCTTCAAAGCACAGACTACCAACATGACAACATTTAAAAAAGTTACAGTGAACTTGAGAAACCAAAACAATTGTCGGAACAAGTATTGCAGAATGACGTACCGGTTGTTTATTTACAATGACATTGTATGTTAAACATATTTTTTTTGTTATTATGCTTACGTGATTGTTAAGTGTATATTATAATGTGTTTAAATTATGTGATATTTAAGTATTAAAATATTTATCTTGTTGGTGATCTTTATTACAAAAACATCTAAATTTAGTAGGTACGTAAACCGTTTTTTTGCTATTTTATTTTATATGGGAGCTATCACAGCGGTAAATGCAAAAATATACATTTTACTTAATTCTCCATTTCTTAAGCTTTATAATGTATATCTTAGCAATTACTTTTGTAGAAGCAAAGTTATCGATTCTCAAGTAAAGCAAACACCGCGCCGACTTGTTTCCGGAATGTCCAAGCGATTTAGGCCACCCTTTTTTGAAGTCGCAAGCAAGTGAGTGGATAAGAGCATTATAAGACCGAGTGAGAGAGAGGTATAAACCAGAAGGACCTTTTAAAAGCTAACGCACTGTAACTGCATTACTGGACTAAGCCCAGTTTTTGGCACCGATGTTAACAGTTTCAACAAGCACTGCGAAACTGTTAACAACTATGACACATAAATTACTAGTCCTTATCAAGCTCTAGATTCGTACTACGGGTCCTCGACTAGAAAACGATATACATACCCATACAGAGTCTAACGAAAAGCAAGCTTTAAAAAAACACAACTGCCGTTAGCATAATGTCGTCAAAGTAATGTAGTTATCATGTATTTTTTTTTTCGCCAATTTTACATTTAAGTAATTTTAATATAGCCTATGACACTCCCGTGGTTAAGACGAATCTAACCACGTATAATTTATTAAAATCGGTTTATCTGTTTAGCAGTTACAAGCGGACATTGAGTCGGACATATACACAACCCAAACATAGCCCTCCTTTTGGGCTTTGCCGCAGGCGGGGAAAAATAGGTACTTACATACAAAACATCAGAGAGTCAGAAATCAAACTCAGGACCGCTTCATGGCCGGTCACTACCAACTAGATTAATTCATCAAAGACAAGCTTTTGCCGACAGTTATTTTACAGTCATTAACTGATAAAACTATCTGATGCGCATTAGTGGTCCGCATGAACAGAGGATATGCAATGCTGGCTACTTAAACCGATGATTTAAAATTATGTTCAGTAATTTTAATTATGGCGTCGAAAGATGACCACATAATCTCGGCTCTAGCTAACTTAGCCCTACTTCTAAGTTATCATAATTAAAATTACTGAACATAATTTTAAATCATCGGTTTAAGTAGCCAGCATTGCATATCCTCTGTTCATGCGGACCACTAATGCGCATCAGAAGTAGCTACTTAGGACCCACAAGAGATACAACTCAACACAACGGGCCTTTGCGGTGAGCTCTAAAGAAAACCACAAAAGATCAGCAATGGTCGAAGTGGCACACAAGGCCCACCTCAACCCCCCAATAAGTAGCCAGCAGGTTCAAGTTCAATATTTATACTTGCAGAGCAGTTAACATTTTTTACAGTAAATAATAAAAAATACGTAACACAATTGTTTTCTAATATTACCTACTAAACAAAGGAATTCCGATTAAATTATTCATTTTTACGCATTGAACTTGATCGATTATGATGAAATATGTATATAACCCGGCATTGGACCACGCGGTTAAGGTGCCGTGACGAACCGGCACGCTAAATTACTAAAAACCGTTCAAATACTAGTCATATTCGCGCATTAGGTATTATTATTATTAGGCTTTGCAATATAATCATACCAGACGCTTGTATGTTTTACCGTTTTTACGAAAACAGAAATAAAAATACGTTGAAAAAAAACCGTTCCTGTATGGGGACCGCTTTATAATCTCACTCTCAGATAGAATACTTTCAGTGATCATTAGGCATCCATGACAGGTCATGTTGTCATAAATCGGATTCCAAATAGTTTTATAATCAAGACTTATCACCGATCTTCCATACAGCGACCCTTTATCTCCTATAAATCTCACCCGATGTTAAGCGACGATAGAGTTGATGGTAGAGATTTTTTCTAACACCTTACACTCGCCATAAGATCATAGAATAACGGGTATACCTACCAATTGTTTTACCGAAACACCTATAAACGAAGGTGTCATTACGCAGAATTTTCATTACATAGAAAGCCATTTCTTGCCACATGTTAATTTGAAGTCTAACCTGACCTAACGTAACCCTAACCGACGTAATTATTGAAAACGTCATGGTTTCAGGAGAAAATCTACAATCGATGAAGTAAAAATCGATTAAATAATGGGTAGTCATTATTACCCGTTAAAAATACTATTATCTATCTGCCTTTATACTACAGTTAAAACAAACACGAGTTACGCGGGGCAATACCATGACCGTTACTTTAAATCTTGACCGCTGGACGTTAAAAATTTCACGAGCCCCTTAAAGCCTGTTTTACTGTTCATGGGATGTTATGGCAAAGGTCTGGACATAAAAATGGGGCCTGAGTCACAAGAGAAACCGCCCTGCTAACGAGAAGTTGTCTAGGTCATTTTGGAAAAACGTAGAGTTGATTTTTTTATGGAAGTTTGGTCTATTTTCACGGGCAAAGAAATAAATATGTGCTGAGGTTACCCACAAGTCCCACAACGTTAAAACATACAAACGTAGTAAATTTTAAAAATACTTCTCGAGACAGAGAAGAGGGCGGTCTTATCACAGATCTGCACTCTCTGCCAAGTGACATCATGTTAAGTCAGTAGTAGAGATGTCCGACTGCAACGAGGCCTAAAACGAATGATTCCGTCGCTCGCCCTCGATCTCTGGACCGCGGGGTGGGCGAGCCTCGTAAACGTGTCTTAAGATTTACACCTACACAAAAAAACTGTTAGGGCTCCCGGCTCAATCTATCTGCTTTAGGCCTGCAGGGTTCAAAACTCCAAATTAAACAGTACTGTTTGACTATTGAAAAATTGTATTCATAACACAAATGATAGCAGTTACAATTTTATTTTCTGACCTGTTTAAGGTGTGTAACAAAATATTTAAAGATGTCCTATTTTTCTAAATAGCTAAAACTATGGTCGTCTAAGTTTAAAATATTGTTTAATGGCTTAGCAACCAAGTTCCTTTAAGACCAACTAAAGTGAATTAAGCTAAAACCATAATTCAATCAGGGTTAAAACCTATTCGTACTTAAGTATTTGTAAAATATGTTCAGATAACTGTTGGTAGATGTATATTTATATAATATCATAATTTGACTTCAGACGAATAACCCTCGCTAACTTTCAATTTCTTGTATATTTAGATACATTTTATGAATCTACGCTTGAATAAGAATGTAAGTACCTATTTGCTTTTCAAACTTTCAACCTCGGAGTTTAGTGTTAACCTAAATCGACTCAAACATTTCAGAACCAATTCAAACTTATAAAATAAGTGAGTACCTACTAAATTACATATTAGTTAGTAATTAAAACTAGACCATGATTTTAAACTACACTGGACCGCAATACTAAGTATCACACTTTTAAAGAACGCGTCATATAAAGTGTGATACTTAGTTTTGCGGTGCAGTATATATGAACCTATTGACTTAACAATAATGCTTGTCTGTAATACATAAATAACTTCTAATTCATTTAAAAATAACTGCGCACAACACAACGTAAAATTGGTGGCTTAACATCAGTTCCCGCTATAAAAATATAGGTAGATAAAATGAGCAGCGTAACCAATTGCCTACTGGAATAAAACAGCCCAATAAAAAATGTGTTTTGTTAATTAGAACCACACTCTAAATGGACTTTTGGGCCAGAATGTAAACGTCCAAAGTTACAACATTGTATATTTTTATGTAAAGATTTACAAGGTGTTAAACCCCGCGAGCGCGGCGCGGGCACGAAACACTGCTTTCCTATTTATCCGAGTGACCACAGTCACTGCACTGCGCTTTATTTACGTGCCTGTCCCATCGACAAAGTATCGAGGCCAAGTTATTACTGTTGTACTTTCATTGCCAAGAACTATATATCGAGTCAATTTTGTATCAAAATACGGACACCCGGTACTGAACGTGTCATCCATTTCAGTAACGGTCTTCGAACTAGTTCCACGTGTTAGTAGCTCAAAAGCCTCGAAACACTCATGAAAGGCTCAAAAATACTTATCATAAAAATACGACGGTTAGTACCAGCGATATGAACACAGAACGTACATTAACATCAAATTCCGCGGCACTAAAACGAACCGTTAAGCAGTGAACTGGTTCGAGGACGAAGGGCCGACATAAAGCACACAAAACGGGGGCGTTGACACGAATTATCATAAAACTGCAACAAACCCGCGATAAAACACAATATAACACAATTAAGCCTTTATCACGGGGCCTAAGCGGTCGAGAGGGTCGAGGTTTTGATATTGAATTCTACTACACTAGGTAAGTGTAAATAAATAGACAATAGGTACAAATTGGAAAGGAATTAAAGCACTGTAGTAAGTTCGTCTGTATAAGTAGCACTCTTTAGTGCTTTGTCACGTTAACATCATGTCTGAACTGCTGCACTAAACTGTCAAAGGAATTAGAGCAACAAAGTACAAAAAGTGTGCAGCTTACAAGGCTGACTGTACTACTGGTACCTATTGTTAATATTTAAGAAAACAGAACAGCGCGGTAGGAAAGCTTTCAAGATGCATAACGCGAAGTTAGGGATTTTAAAAACCGACTAAATTGATTTAATCTTATGACAAATCGCGTCGACCGCTATGCGAACTCCGTTCATTTCGAGTCCATAGAAAACTTGCCTGTCTACTTCAACGATACATAGGTACATCTTCTCAAAATGGACCAAATGAATATTATAAAAACTGGTTGTTTTTGCTGAATTTGTCAGGAAACTTGCCCTTCGAAATACCCGATCGTGTAGGTAATTACTCGCAGCGTCCTGCAAAATGTGCGAGGAGGCGCCATGGAATCCGATATTTAGAAATATCTGGGTAGGTAACATAATATTTTTTCATAGAACAAAGAGACAACAAACAAAGCTCTAATTAGAAATTAATATCTTCGCTTTTCTTAGTATCGAGTGACATCCGGCCAGTCCACATAATGGCCATTGTTTCTTAGGGTATTTATTTTCATCGCGGATAATAACTGACAAGTCATGTCAGTAATAATATAAGCGACGCCATAGGTGCCCACACACGCGCCGCGGTGTCGCCCGCTGTCGCCCCGTCCCCGCCCCGCTGTCGCCACGTCGCCGCCCCGCTGCCGCCTGCCGCTGGCTGAGATCAAATATCACATTTATTAATACCAATTATAAGTTTCATCACAATATGAACTTACTTAAAAGCTGTTGGAGCATTATTCCTTCGTTAACTTGGAAAATAAACGACAATAAAGCTTGAGCGCCCGGCCCACTGCTCTTGGTATCGAGGTGTGTCAAAGTTTTTCGTTATGGAAGGTACTTTTATATTACAAAGAATACGAAGAATTATTGAATTGAAAAATTTTGTCGTTATTAAGTATCAAACGTTAGTTAGTATGTAAACTGAAATCTTTAAAAAAAAACGAATACTTTCCCATAAAAAAAACAATGACAGAATAGTAAAAAACCATCCCCGTTTTACGAGGATGGTTTTTTACTATTCTGTCATTGTTGTCAATAAAAATAACAAACCGTTGCTTGATATTATGTGCAAACAATCACGGTAGTAGTTTATGGATGTATATACAGAACCTTAACAAACACGCCTTTGATCGATTTTCCCAATTTCCTCTTTTTCTAAACCACATTAATTATTTTCTCTTATTTATTAATAATATGTAGTGTGTATTTAATACCAGTACAAAACCAAAGCTGCATAAAGTCAGAATTAAATGGCGATTGCCCATCCCTTATGCCTAAACTTGTCTTCAACAGTTAAAACACAAATTAATGTTTCGAACACATTTCTACTTCTAATGCTCACAATAATAATTGGTCGAGATCCACCGATAACTCGTGTACGGGTGACGTGCCATTTGTTTTTATTATCCTGTTTCACGACCCCTGAATTATAATTATGACATGCATTGATAAAGATAAATTGTACTATAGTTTTGTTGACATGTCAACATTTTAAATAACAGCTTGTTCACTACAAATAATGATTAATTAATTATAATAAAGTTGTAGAAGGGAAAAATATGTATACTTATTCGAGATTTCAAGATTTCAATAAACGTTGACCAGTTTTATATAACATTTTAGATTTTTCTTATATTATAATAAAAACCTACTATATGATAATAAAAGGGGGGGAAAGAGGGGTCAAAGTTAGTATGGAAAAAATACCGGCACATTGCTCGCAGGACTGATGGCCGATGGGATCAGAAGGTTCTGGAGTGGCGTCCGCGGACTGGAAGACGAGCTGTAGGTAGGCCTCCAACAAGATGGAGTGACGACCTCGTCAGGATCGCGGGACCGCGGTGGATGCGAAAAGCACAAGACCGGTCTGAGTGGAAAGCCTTGGGGGAGGCCTATGTCCAGCCGCGGACGTCTTTCGGCTGACATGATGATGATGATGAGCTGGTTACTTGAAACTTTGTATAATAACTCTTCGTAACAAATTAAACTATAAGTAAGTACCTACCTTTTTCAGGATTTCTCGATTAAAGTTAAAACAACTAACAAATTATAAATTACTCCAATTATATTCTTTAGAACTTTATTTGAAGGCCGTCGGTTAATTTCCGTGATTACAAATATCACAGTTTTATTATCCGTTTATTACTTACATAGAAACTTAATTCAAGGATTCTTTAAAATTCAATGTATTTAAAAATATATATGTATAAAGAGGCAAAATAAATTATTCCAATTTGTTGTTGTAATAAATGCTATGGGACTAAAAACGAATCGCATAGAAACGCTAGTTAGCGTAATGCAGCTTGGCTAGGAACTCTGGCGCATCTTGGTGCTTGGTGCGGCGACCCTTTTTAGGGTCCGTAGTCAAACTAGGAACCCTTATAGTTTCGCCATGTTCGTCCGTCCGTCCGCAGCCTAGCTCTTAGTACTAGAAGGCTGTAATTTGGCGTGAATATGCATATTAGTCACGCCAACAAAGTGGAAAAAAAAGGTTTTTTTTTTAACTCCCCTTCACGTAATTATTTTTTCTCGTCTAACGTGTGGGGTGACGTTGGATAGGTCTTTCAAAAATATTGCGGGTTAGTAGAAAACATTTTTTTGATTAAAGGAGTTACAGCCTAAACTACAAACAATAAAAATCTCAAAAATATCTTAAATGAAAGCACATATAATGAATTTAATAGGAAAACTATCACGACTAAGAAGACTTCAGTGGTTCTTGAGTTATGATGTTATGAACGGTTTAAATGTTTATACCTAGCGAAAACTTATTTGCGGTGTTATTAAACTGACCGCGACCTATGTTGATGTATGGGGATAACAGTTTTCCAACGGCAAAGTTAAGTTTGTCGCGAGGTCTAATTTGATTGTAATAACGGCTTCGGAACCCTACACTGAGCATGGTCCGACATGCTCTTGCCCGGTCTTTAACCCATGTACAAAAGAGAGGAATGTTATTAGTTTGTATCCCTTACTGTGTGCCTGTGTATCTGTCAAGTTTTTATACTTGTTGTGTTTTTTATTTTAGTTTTATATAAAATATATGAACATGTGATCGTATTGTCAACGTTACGATATCTTTTATTTACGCGACAGGTAATGGCGGCCAAGTTGAAAACAATAGGTATTTACGTGTCCGACCAGCGAGAGGTGACACAAGCACTCTTCTCAATCATATGGAAACCATTTTACCTACGAAACAAGCTGTCACGTTATGAATACCTATACAGTCGCTATGCGTGTTATCAGCTAGGGATATTATGAATTTGCCACTTTTTTTTTGTGTCACCACTCGCTGGTCGGTTTTCATCGTATTGTCTTTTAGTCGGCCGTCATTACTGTCAAGAAAATGTGTGAAAACGTTGAAAATACGATAACAGATCAAAATTAAATTATTTTTACCGTGTTGAATAGAGTCACTGTTTATTATCCAAATTAGTTTTCCTTATAATTGTAACTCCATCTTACATTTATTTTATGTAAAGGGTACGGGTACGGACGGTGCGGCGCTTACATTTATTAAGAAACAATTTGGATGACGTACCTACTCGAACAAATGTTTCGCAGCTGCTATAACTATCAGAACCTTTCAATTAAGTATTATTAGAACTGATTTTCCTCACTTAATAATATTATCAAGTCGATCACTTGACACTCAGTATTCACCCCCAGTCAATGGAGTAATGACATCAAAATTATACATGCACCCGCACTCGTTTAAAATACAGGGTTCTGAACACTATAGTTTTAAGCCGAACTCTATCACTTCTGCAGTAAATTGAAGCAATAATTCTTGCCTTCAATTACATTAGAACTCTTTCTCCTTCGGGGCATGCTTTTACATATTCGTCGAAATACTTCTCTGACTCCCTGAAGATAGTGGTATGCACTTCAGCTGATTACTGTAAAATGGCAGGTTCGTATAAGACCTCCGAAGCGATGTTCGCTTCTCGTCCCATTCGGGCGGCGCTCGACGACGTAGGGGAAACCTTACTTAAGTAGGCGAGGGACGTGTGGTCACCTTCGACTATGATTGTAGAACATTGATGATATGTTTATGATACCGATATTTGAAAATAAAATACACACGTAAGTTATTGAGTCTCAAATAAAACAATAAAAAACTTATCAAAAAAACTTTCTTACTAGTATACAATTAGCAGATATAGAAAAGACAACTATTACTTTTCACAGATTTAATATTGCTTCCAGAATGGTAGTCAAAACATAAACACAATCCGCTGTAAATTTTGTTGAACAATATCAGAACCTGTATCATTTGCATCCCTGCTGCATTCATCGTCCGAGACACTATGAATATCATCAACGGCGCAGGAGCTCAGGAATACACGGGAAAATATTCGTTATGATCCTTATACAGGATTATATAAGATATACATTTGTAAAGTTCCAGCAATGAGGGTTACGCCGTTTCGGCGGGGCCGGGAAATAATAGCCATGTCAAAAGCACTGCTCGGCTGACGCGAATACTTTCCGACTGCTTGGCTTTATCACGCTTTATTTTATTGCGCATGTTTTAATATTAATTGTAAGTTTAAGTTTTCCGCCTCGCCGGGCCGCCAACGACTTCATGCAAATGCGCGTTTGTCTAAACATTCACCGAGCGAATGAGAAAAGCGACCGTTTATTTTGCAAGCAATTTATTTTTTATTTTGAAATAGAGAATCCCTAGCAATACACGATTATTTTACACGATTGTTTTAAATTCGAAATACGCAGGCGAGTTACGCAAAACTTTCCAAGTTGTTGGGAAATGTAAAAAAAAATGCTTAAGGGAAGCCTAGAAAAATGAAGTTTGTAAAGAAAGGGGAAATTCGAGTTATGATGAAAGGCAGTTCAAGTTGTGGGCGAGGAAACCGAAAAGGCTTTACAGGAGTGTGTTGGCGGTTGGCGGGGTCACGTGGCCCCGCGCGGGGGCACGCGCGCGCCCCACGTGCCCGCCCGTGACGCGGCCGACCGCTTCCAGGCTAATCAATTGATGTCATTAAACAACTATCGGTGTAAATTTAAGAAGGTTGTAGTTCAGTAAATCTGTGGAATAAACAATAATCGAAATTTACGCGGACGAAGTCGCAGGCATAAGCTAGTAATATTATATTGCGTCGCATCGATAATTTTCTTGACTCACTAAAAACTGAAACTTTTCTTACAAGTGCGACACAAAAGAGCAGAAATTAAATAAAATGGAACTAAAAATAATCCATACCTACTAAATTGTTGCCATGTGCATTTTACGTCAAAAATGTGACGGTTAGTGGTAGAAAGTGGCGCCCTCGTTTAATTTCTACTATTTTGTGTCGCACTGTACCTGCCTTCGATAAGTACCTACGGAAAACGGTATAACTAAGTCATAATCATAAGGTACCTAAGTATCAAAGTATTGGTCTAAGTTTTATCTAGCACCATTGGTAGATGCTTTTGTGTACCAATTATACATTCACGGTTTCAACAAACTTCATCGTATAGGTAGGTATAATAATGTTTCAAGCGGCAAATGGTTGCCAAATTAGCGATTTTATAAAGTTCATTGCGGTATTTGAACCTTTCCTATTATCTTTGATGTGTCTAAAATCCACTAATTCCACTATAACCCTGGTTTATCGCTAAAATAACTATTGGCGCTTTAAAGACACTCTTATACACTACTAGAACCACTATAATGACTTTATATATGTATAGGTTATACCTGCAATATTGTGCGCCAAAATCGACGATATAAAGGTGTTATAATACACCTTTGTCATATTATAATTGTGTATGTGGGTAAGAACTCGTAAAATAAAGTCAGTCTATCTCCAGCTAAAGTGCGTGTCATTCAATCCTCCGTAACATAATTATTTTACATGGCGCAGCCGGTTATTTCGAATCTCAACTATTGTTACAACACGTGAATTAATAATAAATTAAGGAAGATTAAAAACAAAAGTGAAGTTTACGTATAAATATTGGCTAAATACAGCGAAACGCGAAAACAATGGAAGCAGTTTTACAACCACCCGCACCATTTCAATTCGAGAACAATCTCGGTAGTGTTACATCGGGAAATTTGTGCAAATCGTGGCAAAATTGGAAAAAATCTTTCGAAGTGTACTTTGATGCATGTGAACTAAGCAAAAAAGATGAAAAAATGCAATTGAACATATTACTACACGTCATAGGTGCAAAGTGCAGAGAGGTGCATGAACAATTCACGGAAAAACCAACGACCTTAAAAGCACTCTTAAATAAATTTGATGAATTCTTTCTACCGAAAGCTAATGTCACAGTTGAGAGACACAAGTTTTTTACGCGGGACCAAAAGACGACTGAATCGACAGAACAATACGTTTTTGAGTTGAATAAAATGGCTTCCAAATGCGGGTTCAAAGAGTTATGCAGTGATTTAGTTAAGGACCGATTAATTTGTGGCATAAGAAACAGTACCTTGCGAGAACGTTTACTACGGGAATCGGAATTAACGCTAAGCGCGGCATTAGATATTTGTCGATTAGCGGAGATGTCACACGCCCAAGCGGGCACGATAAAACAGGAAGCGGAAACTCATCATGTTCACGAATTAAAATGCACGCACGACGCGGGTCTGGAGAACAGGCCAGGTGTGGAAGAGTCAGTACATTGGGTCAACAGTGGACAATGCCGATGTGGAGCTGGCACCGGGAGGAATGCGCCCCCGGGGGCCGCCGCCGCCGCCGCAGCGCCCGGCTCGTGGGAGCCACGGGGACGCCGCAGGCGCGGCCGGGGCCGCGGGAGAGGCCGCCGCCCGTCGTCGGGAGCCGCCGTCGCGCCGCAAGAACGAGCACCTAGGCCTGGCCCTTCCAACATCCCGTCTTATCGCCCCCGGCCATACCAAGTGTGTTCTAGATGCGGTGATAGTCACGGTGTTTATAAATGCCCCGCCTATGGAGTTCGCTGCAGCAACTGCAATGGTTACAACCATTATGCGAAAATGTGCCAGGTTTATGCTGTTGAGGAAGCCTCCAGTGATCAGGTAAAAAGTCATTCTTCTCTTAGTACTGAATGGTCAGCCTCGATAAATATTAATAATAGTAGCATTCAATTCAAAATCGATACAGGAGCAGATGTTAATGTATTACCACTAAATCTATTACATAAAATAAATATAACAGATCAACAACTAACTCCTACATCGATTAAATTACGAGGTTATTCGGGTGATGTCATTAAAACTATTGGTAAATGCTTTTTAAAATCGCATTATAAAAATAATCACTATATATTAAAGTATATTATTGCTGACGTTACATCTCCGCCAATATTAGGACGCAGTGCTTGCGAGGAGATGAATTTGGTGAAACGTGTCATGTCAGTAAGTTCGAATGACTTAAGTAACATATTAGATAAATATGCTGATATTTTTGATGGCATAGGGTGTCTCCCGGGAGAATATAATATTCAATTAAAAGAAAATGTGCGACCGGTCATACACCCACCTAGAAAATTACCCATTGCGCTTAGAGAAAGTGTCAAGAATAAGTTGTTAGACATGGAAAAACAAAATATTATATCTAAAGTCGAGGGACCCACCGACTGGGTAAATAGTATGACGTTAGCTAAAAAACCAAACGGTGACTTTCGCATTTGCCTTGATCCCCAAGATTTAAATAAAGCAATTAAACGGGAACACTTTCGGCTGCCAACCCTAGATGAGATAACATCCAGGCTATTAGGCGCGAAATGGTTTAGCACCCTAGATGCCAAGCAAGGTTTCTGGCAGGTAAAACTCAATCCCGAGTGTACGGATCTCTGCACCTTCAATACTGTGTTCGGAAGGTACAAATTTTTGCGTTTACCTTATGGCATTTCTTCGGCTAGTGAGGTGTTTCATAAGAAACTATTGGAGCATTTTGATGACCTTGAAGGAGTGTGCCAGTTTATTGATGATTTGTTGATCTACGGCAAAACTAAAGAAGAACATGACGAGCGATTGCGTAAGGTTTTAGAAAGATGCAGGAAAATAAACATAAAGCTAAATAAGGACAAGTGTAAGATAGCTTTAAAAGAAATAAAATACTTAGGGCATAAAATAAGTGAGCACGGTGTATCGCCCGATCATTCGCATACTGATGCTATACGCAATATGCCACAGCCAAAAAATGTTAAGGACCTTGAGAGGTTCCTAGGGCTTATAACATATGTCGGTAGTTTTGTTCCAAATTTATCGGATAAAACATGCCTTTTGCGACAATTATTGAAAAAAGATGTCGAGTGGCATTGGAACGAAAAGCATCAGGAAAGTTATGATTTATTAAAACAATGTTTAGTTAGCCCGCCCGTCCTTCAGTTCTATTCATTAGATAAACCTATAACTTTGTCGGTCGATTCAAGTAAAAATGCGCTGGGCGCTTGTCTATTACAGGACAATTTACCAGTGAGCTATGCGTCAAAGTCACTCAACAAAACTGAACAAGCATACGCGCAGATAGAAAAGGAGTTGTATGCGTGTGTTTTTGCGTGCGAAAAATTTTATGCTTACATATATGGACGCACCGATGTTACGATAGAAACCGACCACAAGCCCCTTATTAGTATAATAAATAAACCCATAGTAAGCGCGCCGCCCAGATTACAACGAATGCTGATGAGGTTACAACCCTATACATTTAAACTTGTCTATAAACCAGGTAAGTATCTATTCATAGCGGACACACTGTCGCGCGCGTGCGATAGCAATAATAGCAACGACCTTGACACTGAGCCGCGCGACCATCTCGAAGCGCAGGCGCAGGTATGCGCGCTGACCGCCTGCAACCCGCTCATAGACACGCACTTCCTACTCATACAAAAGTGCACGCGTGACGACATTGAATTGCAATTGCTGTCAAAAACAATTAAAAAAGGGTGGCCCATTAACAAAAATGATGTTGATCTCGCGATACGTAGTTATTGGGATGTACGAGACGAGCTCACACTGTCGTACGGCCTAGTTTGGAAAGGTACCCGTATAGTTATACCTACCTGTATGAGATCTTACATGTTGCAAAAAATTCACGTAACTCATTTAGGAATTGAGAAATGCAAATTACGTGCTCGAGAAACTGTATATTGGCCAAATATAAATTCACAAATAACAGACATGATTTCACATTGTCAGGCTTGTTTGTCTTATAGAAAATTAAATTCAAAAGAGACTTTGCTCCAACATGACATACCTGATTCCCCGTGGCATAAAGTTGCAGCGGATGTTTTTCACCACAACGGTGAGTCATACTTATTAGTAATCGACTACTATAGCAAATTTGTGGAAGTTGCAAAACTAAAATCCCTAATGTCAGAAAGTATTGTGAAACAATTAAAGTTAATATTCTGTAGGCAGGGCATTCCAGTTATTTTTATGTCTGACAATGGCCCAGAGTTTAGTTCTGGCATTTTTGAGCAATTTGCAAATGAATGGAATTTTCAGCACGTTACGTCGTCTCCTAGGTATCCTCAGTCCAACGGTCTCGTTGAAAGAGCTGTACAGACCATCAAAAATATATTAAAGAAAACTACTTACACTAATTCTGACTTTCTCCTCGCACTTTTAGAATATTTAAACACGCCTATAAGTAGGGACATTCCTTCACCGGCCGAATTATTAAATAGAAGAAAACTTCGCAGTATTGTGCCTTGTGCTACATTAACGTCGTCGCGACCTCGTCTCAACGTCATGAAAAAGTTTAAGGAACGGCAGACTATTCAGAAACGGTATTATGATAAACATGCTCGCGACCTTCCCCCTTTAAGAAAAAATCAAAAAATCAAAGCACTCCTTAATGACCGATGGGAAAATGGTACGATCAAAGAAGTGGTTGGAATTAGGTCTTATTTAGTAAAGTTGGTAACCGGAAGTGAAATTGTTAGGAACCGCAGACATTTAATTCCAGATTCTAAACACCGCAGCAATAACATGCATAATAATGATTACAGCATGCGATATGACTACGATGACATCGTCGTCACCCCGAATAACCCCATTCAACCAAACGTTTCTATGGCACCTACTAATAATAATAACCCATACGTTACTCGTTACGGCAGGACAGTGACGCGGCCTGATCGCTGGGGCTACACCAACACAGCATAAGAAACAAATCCAGATTTAAAAGGTTATCAATAATACTTTTACTGATTTAGATACTTTAAAAATAATGTTTATTATTGTATACTTTTATTCCGTTTCAACAAATATTCTATAAATAACAATTTGTAATAAAGTGTGAATGATGATAACTGATAACCTATAATAATGTTGTAAATAGGTAGGAATGAACCTACAAACTTTAAATTTTAATTGTGCATGAAAATCAAAAATATATATAATATTATATTAAATGTATGAAATGTAAGATTGTAATAAAATTATAAATTATACATTTTGCATGAAATGTTGTAAAAATAAAATTAAAAAATGTCATTATAAAATAAATATGTATAATTAAAAAGTTCAATATAGGAATTGCATAATATAAGAATAATTTTATACAAAATAAAATGTATGCATGTTTTAATCAACTATTACAATAACAATGCTAATTACATACTATGTACAGAAACATAATAACGTACTGCTACTTAATTTAATTTAAGTTAGTTCATGGGTTATTATGTATACTTGATGATTAGTTTTTGTTACATGTTTAATTAACTTTATGTATACAGGTAACCCAACTTCAACTCAATTTGTGTAAAAAGGGAGATGTCATATTATAATTGTGTATGTGGGTAAGAACTCGTAAAATAAAGTCAGTCTATCTCCAGCTAAAGTGCGTGTCATTCAATCCTCCGTAACATAATTATTTTACAACCTTTATATCATTTTTAATTGAGCATTGTAGCCATCGATGGTGGCTTACACAACGCTAGCAAAACCTACACCAAGATTACATTATCGTTGACACACGTCAGGCTGCCAGATTAACATCTAGACTGATAGAAATAATGAAGGGATGTTTGTAGATGAAAGCTTGAGATAGGTTTCGTCGACGTCCGCCGCCAGGACGCGCTGACAGCTCGTTAAACCCGCCAACATGGGAATAACCGCAATTGACAGGGCACCAAAATAAAAAGTAATGCATACTGTCTGAAAAGAAGTTTAAAAAGACCATCACTGGTCTTACCTAGGTAACTTGGGACTAAAAAAGCCTACAGTTTATTCAGTTCCATCACGATTTAGACACATAGTTTGTATGAAAAGGAACTTTCGATAGGTAGGTACGGTCGGCCAAGAAAGTCGTCTACCAGTTTCGACAAAAGTTTCTGTGAGATCTAATTATCGCTAAGGTTGACTTGAACTTGAACTTATTGTATCATGACGTGCAAATACACTTCAACCGTAGGGTACATTTTTGGCCGACTGTACGTATGATAATTTTATACAGTGTGTGTTTTTTGTCCTGCTTTGTCTTCTACCATATCTTCTTGTGTCGTAATCCTTATAGTTCAAGAGCTTTTGGTGAATTAGGCACCGTGATAACTTGTATAGTCGACACGTCAAAGATATGTTAACATTTTTGCACCTTATGGAATAATGGCATGAGTTCACCAACGAATTTAACAGACGGGTAAGGTTTAATCAGCTGTTAGTCATTACATTTGACAACCGTCTAACCGCTAACCGTCTGTTTAATTGTTGGTGAACACTGCCCTAAGAGGCCGACCTGGATGAAGGGTATTGGGGCTAAACCGAGCTTTATGAGTTTTATAAATAGGTAGTGAATATTTTTCGCAAAAAAGGCCTTGAGTCATTTTGAAATATTTAAAAACGTTAAATTGAATATCTAAAAAGGTAAAACGTTTGCCCCCTCAAACGAGCTATCGGGTCATTTGATGTGCCTATATAATGATTTATGCCAAAAAAGGAATGTGCAGAAACAAGAATATGTCCAATCAGGAATACGACGAAAAAGGAATCAATCGCCTGGTTAACCTTCATAATAAGGGATGACATCTGCTGCCAACAATCTACATTTCAAAAGTTGTGGCGTTTATTATACCGCTAAAGAGTTCCACTACTCGACAATAGATGTAGCTGACATCAATGTTTCATCACTGCCATCTAGTAAAATTTATGAAAGTAATTTACTCAGGTACTGTATCTATTATGTTGTCTTTGCGATAACCAAGTATGCTATTCGACAACAGATGTCGCTACTCTCAATCTGTGAGCTTACTGGCCAGGTAAGAAATTTATTAAACCTGCTCGTTTAGAATATTTTTATTTTTTTACAATATTTATTGAATATTAACTATTTTAGTAAATTGAAAATACAGCTCTTGTGATGCTCCAAATATTAAATTGAATACAAATAAAAATAGCCCAAGTTGAAAATTAAGTCTCTCAGTGAAAAACTAGGAAATGAAAACGCCTCACATCATAAAATAGTACCTTAACTTTTTTAATCTGTGGAGTCGAGCTGGAGCGGAGCGGGCGGCTAAACGGGAATGTCAGGATCGGAAGGGGATATTTGTTTTCCGTGATTTTTACAGGTGTAGTTTGTGTTGTGTTAAAACCATCAATGAAAACATTTCTTATTTTTAATCCTTTATTATTAAACTTTCGGGCGTGCGTAAACACATCGGTGCAGCGGTGTCGCTGAGTCAAGAGTTGCTGGGTTTGGTCATGTGAATTTGTGTAAGTAGGCAATTCATTTAATTTTATAGAATGGTATATAAAAATTACTGTAAATTGTTGCCAATGTTACTGTCCCTAAATTAACTTTAGTATAGCGGCTGATTGTTATTTATGTTTGTTTTATATGTGGGTGAGGTCAACACCTTATCTTTGTATCAATAATTTGTTTGGGAATCTGACAAGGTAAGATCAAATAAATAACAGAATACTAAGATTCCAGAAAATCTCAAGGTTTTATAAAAATAATAGGAAATTGGAATGGCACTTGAATTATAAATTATTTGGATAATAGGTAGGATAGGAGGTACTATTAATATTATTATTTGATTTGTTACCCTATTTCATGTTTAGTTTAAAGTTATTTAGGTTAATTGCATAATGAAAACATTTTTAATGGATATACTATTGATTTAATATTCTTAGGAATTAGGATCATGGGTTCTAAATGGTTCTAGCCAACTTTGAAAGCAGTTATTAAAGTTACTAGAGCTAAATATCATGCTAGAGGGTGTGAGGAAATTTATGGCGTTATCACCTCCCAATTAAACAAATTCAGTTTGTTTAACATTTGCTTATCAATAACAATGCTATAATTTATAATAATAATAATAATAATAATTTATTTCCTTTTAACCTTAGGTGGTAGGTACAGTGTGGTCGAGTCCTTCTATTAGGTAATGAGTACCTGTATCAGAAGGCCTCGCTCTTCCAGTTTATAGAGGTTTACAATAAGCGTTAAAATGGATATCTCTTATGTTTACATATATTTAAAATTACATTTTCAGATACTAAACCTATTTATGAGCTATGTGTGCGTGTGTGTGTGTGTGTGTGTGTGTGTGTGTGTGTGTGTGTGTGTGTGTGTGTGTGTGTGTGTGTGTGTGTGTGTGTGTGTGTGTGTGTGTGTGAGTGTGTGTGTGTGTGTGTGTGTGTGTGTGTGTGTGTGTGTGTGTGTGTGTGTGTAGTCTTATCATTAAATTACATTGCTAACCATAAACTAATTTTTCAGTCTCCTGGTAGTTAAGTGGAATTAACCATTTAGATAAAGCTAGTTTACATCCATACTGATTTAATTTATAGATACTAGTCTCCTTGTTTATCTTATTATATAATAGTGCTGATTGCACATCAAATTGCCTTTTTGCGAAAGCTGATTTATAATCAGGGAAGGGTGCAACAGTATGTTTCCTTCTACGAGATAACAGTTCTGGCCTAAAAACCAATGATCTATGAAGTTTTAAGATTGCAGAGGTGATATATAACTTGCGCATGCTAAGCACTTTAATATCTTGATAGAGTTCCGTAGTGGGGTATCTATATGGTTTAAAGTACATAGTTTTTAACAAACATCTCTGTGCTCTCTCTACTTCCAGGTATTTGGTTTTATCAGCACCGCCCCATACTGTAATGCAATACGTCATAATTGATTGCGCAAGTGCAGTGTATATTTGTTGTATTAGTGAAGCGCTACTAATGTGTCTTAGAATTTTAAATATCCATACAAGTTTTCTTATTCTACCATTTATAAATTCAAGGTGTTGATGCCAAGACAGACGTTGGTCAATAATAATCCCCAAGTATTTGATTGACGCGACTTTTCCTAGTGAGGTACATTGACAGTTACTATTATTCTGGAGGTCACAGTTATGAATTTTTAATATAAGTTCTTGAGGTGGTTGGGAACTGATGGTCTTTGAGAAGCAGATAAAATTAGATTTACTAGTGTTGAGTGTGAGCAGATTGGATTTTAGCCATGAGTTGATTTTATAGAGGCCCCTCTCCGCTGCCCCGAAGACCGACCCCCATTTCTCGCCTGTGAATACCACTACAGTGTCGTCTGCATATGAAATGACGTGTCCATTATCAACAGGCATATTCGTAAGGTCGTTTATGTAGACGAGAAACAGAGTCGGCCCCAGTACACTGCCTTGGGGGACCCCATAAGTCACCTCCACATCTGAACTTATGTAGTCTCCTATCCTGACCCTCTGACTACGATTCTGCAGATAGTCACTCAGCAAATCCAGGGGTTTGCCTCTGATGCCGTAGTGTTCTAGCTTTTTTATAAGAGTGGGGAGAGAGACCGTGTCGAATGCCTTTTTTAAGTCAAGGAAAACAGAGAGGCACTTTTTTCCTTTGTCAACTTCTTTGCTCACTAACGATGTAAGTTTAAGTATAGCATCTTCAGTTGATTTCCCCTGCCTAAACCCAAATTGTAATTTTGAAAGTAGGTTGTATTTATTAAAGTAGCCTGTTAATCTATTATTTATGAGTTTTTCGATTATTTTTGAAATCGTAGTGAGCACCGAGATTGGCCTGTAGTTATTCGGGTCTGTTCTCTCTCCACTCTTATAAACCGGCGTAATAAGTGATTGCTTTAACATATTTGGAAAAACACCTTGGGCGAAACATAGATTTGCTAGGTGACTAATAACGGGCACTACAGTCGTTTTGCACAGCTTTAGGAATTTTGTGGGAACTCCATCAACTCCTGGGGCACTATCAGTTTTTAGGGACATCAATATATTTTCCGTTTCTAGGGGGTCTGCTTCCAGGAGAACGAAAGATGAGGTTATGCAGCTGTTGTTTTGTATGGGATTTGTGTCGATTGTTGTAGAGTTGTGACCAGGAATATCTGTGGCTAGCTTTTTGCCAATGTTAGCGAGAAAGTCATTGACGCAGTTAACAGCTTCAGTAGGGTCAGGTTTGTATTTGAGAAGGTCGAAGTTAGTATTTTTACTACCTTTATAGTTAGTTAAATTTTGTATAGATTTCCAGAGAGCCTTAGAATTTTTCTCAGTATTTTCTAGTAATTTACGATCATAATTACGTTTAAGTTTCTTGATTAGTTTAGTTGTAAAGTTTCGGTATCTCTTGAATGTGACCTTCAGAACCTCATTGTCCGGGTTCGCCCGTAATTTCAACTGCATTTTATTCCTGTTTCTAATACATCGCAGAATACCCGGAGTGATCCATGGTTTAATAATTTTACGAGACCTAGGTATTTTGATGACTTTATTACTTTCATTTAACGACTCATTTAGTTTTAAGATAAGTTGCTGTATTATGAAGTTGGGGTCATTACTTAGAAGGAGGGCACCCAGGTTTTTTTCTAATAGCTTGTTTACAGCGTTTTCATAATTTATGATTTTAATGGAATTAGAGATGATTTTTTTATTAGAATTGAACGATAGAATCAGAAGAGTGGTTTTGTGATCCGTAATTGTAGTGTTTAAGGCAGCTGTATATGCGGTTGAGTCAGTCTTGTTTAATTTTAGCATAATGTGGTCTAGACAATTTTCGAGTCTGGTTGGTTTACACAGACCTGGCAGAATACCATGTGCACTCAACATGTTCAAATAACTATGTCTGTTGTTATATTCATAATGTTGCTCCTGGGGCCGTGGGATCAGATTTATGTTTAAATCCCCGGTGATTATTATAGTATTGGCCGATAAGGAGTTTAAGTGTTCATTTAATGAGTTTACAAAGTTAACTGCATTGGTGTTAGACGGTGTTCTGTAGATCCCTAGGATGATTGTGTTGTGTGTGCTAACTTGTAGGCACGTTGCCTGCTCCAATTTTACTTCTTCAATGGTTGAGTTTAAGTGGGTTTTAACATACACAACAACACCATCGTTCTGGTTTATATTGTTTGTAGTGGCCATAGAGTTATAATTAGGAATACATGGAATGGGTTTTATTGGGCTCAAACGACTTTCAGTCAAGACCAATACATCAGGGTCGAAATCAAGTTGAGCCATAGTTACCTGAAGATCATTGAAGTTGCAATATATACTACGGATATTCTGCGATATAACTGAGAGGTTATGATTACAGTTTGGAATGTATTTGCGGAGCTCCTGAATGTCACATTCGAAAGATTGGGCTATTTCCATTCTGTCTATTTCATCTATGAGTTGACTAGCCATTTTAAAAGTAGAGAGAATAGGGTGGTAGATTTATAAGGGTTAATTATGATCGTTTTATGAATGTGTAATTGTACTTGCAATAAAATACTAAGTGATGATTGTTGTTTAGTGTTATGATTTTTAGCGGTTTTAAAAGATCTGTTTATAGGGGATATTGTCATGATTGTAGGGGTAAGTGCTAGAGCAAAGTGGTGGTTTGTCTTTTTTAGAGTAATGTAATATGTGCGGTTGTGTAAGTATTTTAGTAAGTGTTTTATGATATTGTATGTGAGTTGTGTTGATGTGTGTGTGTAAGTTGTATTTTGTTTGATTGGTTGGAACCTTATATATAAAAGAGCCAATGTACCAGGACCGCATAGTCCATAGGAGGTTGGCGCTGTGTGAGTGGTTTGAGTGAGTTTAAGTAGTTTAACTTGTGGAAGTTTTAGCTTAGAATTATCAAGGACATAGACAGTTACTTTAAAGTTTGAATTTAAGATTTTTCTTAAGTTAAATACATACTGTATCAGTTCAGATATACTAGGGCAACATGAGCTGAAGAAAAGAAAAAAGAAAACTTCGCAAACAGTTATTACTAAGGATAGTCACGCTTGCTGGTTCAGGGCCGGGGTGGACTGGGCACTCGTCGTTGCAGGGGTATAAGTTGCTGATCGTTTCCCTTTGATGGCGGTTTTCGTGTTCGCAGCTGCAGTACTGGAGTCCTCCATGCTCAACTTTTCAACTTGATGTTCATTTGTAATCTGAATGATTTCCGTGTTGTCGTTTTTCCGTAGGTACACTTTACCGTAGCTGGTCCAGCAGTGTTTGAATAAGTTTCTTCTTTTAAGTTCTCTAGACAAGAAGTACAGCCTCGACGCCTTAGCAGTTAGCTGTTCAGCTACGAAAACTGCTGGGTTAGCCGTAAGCCCGAGGTGGGAGGCATTCAGGTTGGTTTTGTTTCTTATATTATGTGCCTTGCACATTCTTAGGATGTCATTTTTAACCAGAGAGGAGCCCAATTCAATAATTATTGGGGTATTTTTGGAACCTTCTTGCTTAGGTCGTACCCTGTAAATATCTTTAACGTCTGATTTTTGTAGTGGGCAGTTAATTGTTTTTGATAAAGTTAATATCATATTCACTAGGTCTTCTTTGGATTCCTTAGGTTGTTTTGGCACGTTTTTCATTTCTAAGTTGTTCTTCCGTGATTCTCTTTGCAGGTCCTCAATTTTTTGTTCTAGATTTTGAATGTGGTCCCTGTCTTCGGCAATTTGACCTTCAAGGCTGACTATTTTATTTTGGAAGGCCTCATATTGTGAAGAAAGAAACGAAACCGAGTCTTCAATATTTCTGTTTGTTAATTGTATTTCCTTAAGTGTTTCGGTATTTTTTAAGATCTCACTGAGTTGAGTAGCCATCATAGAGGAGATCATGTCACGAATATCATCTTTGAATGATGAAAAATCTGTTAGAGTATCGCCTTCGCGCTTTCTCTTTAGTCTCACAGTTGTGTAGTTATTTGGAGGGGTACTTTCGTGGACTTTGTCTAAGTCGGGTTCCGATAACGAGCGATCTTCCATGTAGCTCATTGTAATAGGTTCCCAGAAGCTAGAGGAGATAGAATTATGGCCGCGTTTCGCGGGAGCGCTAATTGGCAGTGAGCGCAGTAAGATGGAGTCTAGCCACAGGTGATCGGCTAATCAGGTGGCAGGGGCGGGGTCATAGATAACAGCCGCGACGCGATTGGTGTGCGCCCGCGCCACAACCACCAGGAGATCACGACTTACTGTAGTATTCTTAGTCCACTCTAATTGCGCTGCTATATCCACACAGTTTATGCACTCCTATTTTTCTTCTGAATTTGTGTCACAAAATTTAATATTTAATTTATTTAAAATAATTTAACGCAGTTTATGAGCACAACTACACCGTGCGGTGGTCCGGGGGGAAGAGGAAAAAAATAATTAAAATAAAACACTGTTGGATAACCAAATTAACCAACTTTTATAGCAATGTTGTGTTGATTCTTTTTTTTAAATACATTTTATTTAGCTTCACGATCAACATGTATTGTTTTATAGCACTATTCAACATAACGCTAATGTTAATTCTTTATTAGCCGAGGACATAAAAAGGAGGATGTTCGCAATTTCACTGTATTTCTCACAGCATTTTTACTTGTAAGTTCACTGTGTAGATATACGGCTCTTCAAGCTCATTTTAATTGGCTCTATTTTTAACAGACTGTTAAAACAAGGTTTTGTTGTTGACTCATATGGATATATTTAGTGCAGTGACCATTTCATCATAGTTTTTCAACCTTGAAATTTGCTATTGTGCAAGTGCCTAAGGGACCAACTGACAGAACTGTGCTTTTTTGTATTCTACAGGCTACAAAAAAAGCTTGTAAAAATTTATAATAATACAGCTGTTTGACCAATTGACCGCTGTCTCATATCATTGGTCCATGGGATTTACGCTGATGCTGAATTACAACTGGGTATCCTAATCACAGGAACCTCTAGAATTTCATTTCGTGGGGGCATGTTAGCCCAACTGGCCAGTCCTATATTTTTAATTTAATTTAACTCTACTGTAAAACAGTTTTTGGTTTCGGGGTCAGAGCATGGATCCGCGGGCCCTTCTCAGAGCTGCCATAGATATGATGAGTGTGTTTATATGAAAAGCCTTATGTAAAAAATCTTCCGAAAGTAATGTATTCCTTAAGTATTTACGATTTTTTAAACACATTGCTTGTGAGTATAGTAAGTGATTGAAATTAAAAAATATGGCTGTCATTCTAATCATCTTAGGAAAATCACAGTATAACTTGGTACCTATGCATGTCATTGGTCTAGAAGTAAGAGATTCCCTCTCAATATGCTGAGGTCATTGCTGTTGGATGTTTTTTGTAACATATAATTGTTGTAATTGTACAGTAGAGTTCATAAATAATGTGCACTTTAGTACCTTGTCTATTTAAAATCACGTTTAAATTGTTATATTTGAATTGTCACAGAAATGAAAGTGACAAGGTACTAAAGTATACACATGAACTCGACTGTACCTAGGTATTGGTTACTTACCTGAAGGAAAGGCTTAGGCAAGCTTAAGTAATAACAGAAGTTGGTCTTAATTATTTGATAAAACATTTATTATTACCTACCATATTACAATCATTATTATATTAGGATAAGGGCAGATATTTAGGTGGTTTAGTGTCGCACTAAGCTTAAAGCCGAGCGACTTCATTTGACATCGCGCGACAGGGTGTCGGTAGCGACATCGGACAAAGTCGAGCTACTGCGCGAAAAAAGGGGACAAAATGTCCCGCGACACGTGTCGCCAGGGACGTCGGGTGAAGTGGCGCAACGTTGCCAAATTTCGCACGAGATATCTGGCGACAATGCGCGACAGGTGTTGGGTGCGCCACATTACGGCGACACGTGTCGCGCGATGTTGCCAGACTTGTCGGGCAAAGTTTCGCAAAGTCGCCTGACTTCGCCGTCGACACGTATCGTTAGTAATTTTTGCCATTAGTGAATCCCTGGCAAGATTAAATTTAAGCAGATTTAGATACCTATTTACCTCTAATTAAGGTCGATGTTATCGGACACAACTTCCTTTTTCCTGTTGAATAGCTGTTCCTACAAATAATTTAATTTGATAAGTTTTTCAACCTTAATATTAAGTAGGTAGAAGCATAAATAACTACTTACTTGACCTAAATAATATGTTGCTTAGTCTTGAAGTAAAGTAGTTAATGGTTGTCTCTTAACTCCTACGTAGCAGTAATGGAGGTACCCACAGTATATTATAAACCTGTTAGAGCGATATCTGGCTAGCGTGGGCGTGGGCGAGAGTGGGCACTGGGCAAGCCTGTTAACAGGTCAAGGAACCATTTCGTTGAGACATTTAGGGAGATTTTTATTCAAGTACGTGCGATATTTATTACGATAAAGCCCTCTTTATCGTATCGTACCCGATTGCTCATGACAGTGGCTTAACACGTAAGTGCAGTCGGCTAAATTAGTGGTACGGTGAAGTTATATTATATGTAATAAAATCATAAAATAATTAAGTCGAAAGCTCCTGTCAATTTTAAATGTAGATTTTTCGTAGTCTTTTATGTGATGTATAGTTTTGTCAAACTTGATTGACCACGTCACGGAAAGAGGATTGCAATTTATAGAGCATCTTTGCTCTATAATCGGTCAGATCGACAAAGAGTCGGACACGAAAAAAGGGTTGCAATTTATAGAGCATCTTTGCTCTATAATCGGTCAGATCGACAAAGAGTCGGACACGGAAAAAGTAACTTTAAAAAAAACGCACCGCCTTTAAACTAATGCCAGGCTCCAGAAACAATAAATGATGTTGATATGGCAGCCTGATTAGACGGGTTTCATTACTCAATAAATTGCTACCCTTTTTCCGTGGCCAGCTCTCTGCCAACAGACAGTCTATCCGCTGGGTATATTGTGGGTTCAACATTTTTCATATATTATATTCAACTAAATATTATAAATATTAAAGTATGTGTGTGTGTGTGTGTGTGTGTGTGTGTGTGTGTGTGTGTGCGTGCGTGCGTGCGTGCGTGCGTGCGTGCGTGCGTGCGTGCGTGCGCGTGCGTGTGCGTGTGTGTGTGTGTGTGTGTGTTAGTTTGTTACTCCTTGAAGCTGCAACGGCGGATTTGGATGAAATTGAGAATGGAGATAGCTTATACCCTCGATTAACATAAAGGCTACTTTACATCACGGAAAATATAAAAAATCCGAGATAATTACGATAACCGAATTCTACTCGGACGAAGTCGCGGGCAGAAGCTAGTATTCAATAAAATGCATAATACGTACCTGCCTAGTTAGGTATGGACCAAATCCTGACCAGTTATTGGGCATCAACAGTTAAAAAGGGCATCAAAGTTTAACAAAAGCAGGTTTTGTGTAAAACATTTCGATTACCGTTCCTAGTAAGTCGGTCTCTTTATTCGGCTATTACGTTAAAATTAACTTTCATCCACATCCACCATGCATGCGTTCCATTTAGTTCCAGAATTCTTGGAATCATCGCATAAACACAAATCATAGCGTTAAATTGAATAATAACTGCCTCATTGTTTCCACTGTCGGTTTCTAATTGAAACTCGTCGACACCCGGCGTCCAATTCTGTTAACTAGGTAGGTACCTACTTTTAGTCATGAACTCATGACAGATCATCGCGGCTGTTGCGCGCGAGTCGTTGGCTTTACGTTTGCCTTTATTGAGTTCATTGCTCTTTGTCATACATCTTAATTTGCTGCGGCATGGAAATGTGTACGAGTCGCAATTAGGTATATCCTCGCCAATTTATCTAGAGCAGCTTTTCAACTCTGAATCCGTTTGTTATTTTATTTATCGGTTACGTCAGTTATTTACCTAGATACATGTAACCATTTAGGTATGATAGGGGTGTGACCTGGGTCAAAAAATATTAATTCTAATTAGTCCGTCAGCAAGATTATCAAAAAATATTAAACTCGTATTTTTTGCTTTTTCAAATCCATCAAAATTGACAAATATAACGCGCATCAAAGTTCGGGAGTGGGGGCTCGTGACGTCACAACGTGTTATAAAGTGTGCCACAGCGTAACTTTATCTTCGTCATTTTGGATTTAATTGACAAAAGAAAAAATACGTGTTTAATATTTATTGATAATCCAAAAGACGGACTAATTATTTTTTTGTAGGACACTGGCCTATTGTGTATTAACGGATTCATGTACCTATTTAAATTTTGAGAAATATCTTGAACGACAATTCGTAATCAATAAGAACTAAACATTAATGCCGTTACTTATAAACGTGGAATCACCATGGGGTAGCTAAACCATTCTTTGTCCTTATTTGTCATTGTGACATTTTAATTTGACACATAAGGTTAAAGCATGGTTTAGCTACCCCACGATTATAAGTAAGGGCACAAGTCTGTTTTACATTAGAACACATGAATTATTGTTGAAACCTCAATAGGTTTGAATCCAAAGATGGATCATGTGGCAAAGTATAAGACTGATTATTTAATAAGTACGATCATTACAAACATACTATCCATAAGCATTAAAATAACCGAAAAATGCTTTGAGGAATTATGCATGTTACTTTACTGTAAAAACTTTTAAAGTTAATCGTTATTCGTTTTTTTTTGTGTAATCGCGGTGTTCTGCAGGGTGTAAACCACTAAAATCAGTGTAACAAGTAACCTTGTTATTATCGGTGAGAACCTGTGATTATCTTTTAGTATCTACTTTTGAGTTATTGTTTGGTTTTATAACTGTTGATTTTCAACATATACATAAATTTAGATTCAGATTAAATAAAGCTCAACTGGTTATGAAAACCCAAAGTAACCGTCCAAACTTTCCGCACGTAACAACGTAGTGTTATCTATCACTTAACACCTCATCAATATGAGACCCGTCTATCCATAAAGTATCCAATCCCGGCCCGATTGTTCAGCCTTTGATGCAATAGCCTCGCTGGCCTTAATTTGGAACAGATCGGGGGAACACATTCGTTTATAGACAGAATTAATTGACCACAATGACGAGAGCGACGTGGTTGCCGTTGCCGAGCGGGTTGGCCGCGACTCCGGCCCGATTGGCCACAACAGCTCTATCACATGCACGACACTGTTTACCCGTAATTGATAGTTTCTATTATGTGCTAGCACGATGCGGCATTGGAAGTGCACTGATAATAGTGCATTATTTTAAGAGCATTGGGTGGCACGTAGAGATGTAAATTTTCATGAACGTATCTCGCAAATGTATAGTTAATAATCATAGGGCATCTTGGGTTTTCGGATACCTAAGTTCATATTTATCTTACTTTCTCAAGGTGCTTTTCCACCGGCGAAGCGCGAGACGCGCGAATTGATTTTTTTCTATACAAATTCTCGCCTCGCCTCTCCTCGCCGGTGGAAAAGCACCTTCAATTAGCTTTTCGAGTTTCTTGCAGCGCTTCTTCTCCGCAATGATGGTCTCGTCCGAAGCGCTAATAGATTCACTCATACCGACGTTTAAAAGAGCCCTCATGTGGCCAATTTACTGAATAAATATTTTGAATTTCAATTTCGATTGATACTAGAGCCGACTTATAAAGAAAGATAAACACAAACTTTTCCGATCATATCAAATAGGCACAATACGGTATCTTATGTTTATTCACTATATCTGTACGTTAACTAATGGACTTCCTTTATAAATCAGTTTCTTGTTTAATCAATTTAGGCAGTTGTCAGTCATCGAACATCAAAAATTCATAGTATTTAAATATGTTTTTATCTTTATTTGAATTTGAATCAGCTTTATCTCCAACATCAACATTCGAAGTTTTTATCCTCATTAAATTTGATGCGCTTGTATAAACACTAATAACCTGTAAAAAAATTAAGCACATAGGTAATAAATTATAGACCGCATAGCTATTATGTTAATAGACAAGGTATCTATACGTTTAGTCATACTTATATAGGAATTACCTCGTGGTGAGTATAAATAATATTTTATTTCTGCTCACCTACGAATCCATACCTAGCGAGATTCTAAAACAATTACTATTTACTAGGTTACTATTTTAACTATTTCCGTAAGTTTACAATTCATTGACATCGTAATTGCGGATTAGAGAGTACAGTGCCGTTACTATTTCTGCTTGCGAAAAAAACAGTGAGCTAATTTAAATATCACCTGACATAACATAAAAAAATACATTTTATGACACGCTTTATTACCGACTGTATTAATTATAAACTTTTCAAATGAAATTAAAAGTCATCGGAATTGTATGTGTCAAAGGAGCAATTTTTTGCTGTGTGGTGAATAGGCCCCCAAACACGTAATGCAACGTATACTATTAAAAATATATCGATTGATATCTCTTAATCTATAATTACAGTGGTTAAATTTGATTAACCCGTGTCTAACCGGAATGCTGAAAAATATGAGTGTTAAATTAAGAATCTCAATACAAATGTGAATCAATAAACGTAACCGTTTCTAGTGGGCCCAAAAATTACTCTCTTTTCAAGTCAATCCGACAGTAGGGAATATGCATGGATTTTTCAAATGGCATTTCTTAAGAGAATTTGAAAATACCGTACCTGAAAGAGATCGACAAAATTGAAATTAAAATTAAAATCGGCCAAGACATACGCATGAGACATGCATTTTATACTGCCAATTAGATAGCGATTAAACAGATCCGATATATGCACTGTGAAGTCATGTAACAGTGGGCCATATAAACTCCGTATTAAATTCTATTTCGCTAGAAAGCGGAACAAATATTTGCTGGCTTATAACTTGGTGTATTTTTATAGTTATTAAAAAAACGTTTTAACTAAACTGTTACATGAATCAGCTTATATTGATCCTGTGGAAAAAAGTCATGAATATTCCCTAGGTTAAAATGACATCCAAGAATTTTGTTAGTTTGTTACAAGTGAAGTTGATATAAATCTTGTAACAATTATGATTTCAGGGGTTCTTTAAACTAAAGGTCACCTGAACGACCGTATTAGCTTTGACTTACATTTTAGGGTTCCGTACAAAAAATGAATATACGGAACCCTTATAGGATCACTCGTGCGTCTGTCTGTCTGTCCGTCAGTCACAGCCAATTTGCTCCAAAACTACTGGACCGATTGAGTTGAAATTTGGTACACATTATGTAAATTGATGACCCAAACCCACATGTGTAAAGTAAATAAATAACATTTTATTTAAAATAAAGGTCACTTTCAGGGGACAAATTAGGAAATTAAAAAAAAAGTTTTGTAATCTTAGTGCGTCATATATCAAATGAAAGGGCTAGTTATGAGGATCTCAAATATAATTTTGATATTATTGTTAAATAAATAGTTTTGATTATATTCATGAAAGAAGACGAAAATTTACCATTCCCCCCCCTGATCTCCAAAACTACTGCCCCTGTCATTTTGATAAAAATTCAAAATATATTTAATTGCTTGTAGATTACAGGAAAACCTATAAGAATTCTATCAAAAACATATTTTTTATACCTGTTCTACTCGCACTTGGCCGGTTTATATAGCACATACCTAACTTATTTATTTAATCGTATGGCGTATTAAGATAAACATTTCAAATAAACACAACTAAAGAGATAACTACAGATCCACGCTCAAGGTCCCTAGCCACCTAATAACGGTAGGTTTATTAAACACGTAAGTCCGTCCTAGGCAAGGCGTCAAGACCTCATTACTTTAAACATGTGTTTTATACTATTAACTATTAATATAGATGCCTATTCTTTAGTTGCTGGCATAGAGTTTTGATTCTTTTGTCTCCTTATTATAATAAAGAATCAGTTGTGCCTTTTTATCTTTTTTGATGCGACTTAGTGCCACATTTAACCGGGGTAGTTTTATTGTTTTATGCCTGAGATAAACTACTCTGTCGACAAAAATAACACGATCAATCTAAAGATTTTTTTATCTTGGGCTGAGTCATTGGTGCACATGGGCAGCATGTGTGTGAGCTTAATCAAAATCCGTTCCGTGTATATAAAAAAAGTAGGTCGCTTGAAAGAGTTAAACATCATTTTCTTTTTCTTTTCTTTTAAATCGCTTTTCACTTATCGCAGTTCCCCTAAGGCAGCCTAGTTTTAACCTAACGAAGACAAGCTTTACCCATTTATTAAGGTCCTTCTTGAAAAATTCTTAAGCAAATTTCCCACCCGAAGGTGGAATGTTAATTTTGGAGGTACACGAGTGCTCCCAGAAATTTTATTACTGCGTCGCTCATAAAGTAAGGGGCGTACTTAATCTCTCCCAAGTGCTGAGACTACTAAAATATTGCTGAATATTTTGTAACAGTAAGACTTAATTTTAGGGCTCCGCAGTCAATAAGGAACCCTTATAGTTTCGCCATGTACCTAGTATTGTCCGGCTGTCGTCTGTGCGCGGTTTGACTCAGAGAGTCAAGAGTACCAAGAGTGGTACTAAAAAGCTTCATCAAATCTTGTACCTGCCGTACAAGCAAAACTAAGGTTTTTTTTTACATTATGGTATCGGGTGATGTATCATTACTTCATTAGATAGCTCGTAAAAAACAATATGTACATGTTTTTATAATTTTTTAGCGTTTAGGAAATATTGAACTCGAAATTGGTTCCCGAGATTATTTGAAAATCAAATTCAGGTGCTTGTTTTATAAATTGGTAAGTTGCAAAAATATTGTACATAGTAAAGGGCTCCATTAAAAAATCCTTAACAACCCTCAACTTTTTCCTTTGTGTAACGAAGATTCATGTAATCATATACAATCATAGGTATAGTTTCTTGCGGCGCTTCTCCTCCGCAGTGATGGTCTTGTCCGAAGCGATTCACTCCATATTACTGACTTGTAATACATCCCTCATGTGGCTAATTTACTGAATATTTTTTTGGGTTTGAATTAGAATTTTGATAATTTTCGCTACACAAAGGAAAAACAATGGAAGAAGTGTAACGTTATCTAAATTAACTCCTTAACTATGTAAAATATATTTGCATTTCCCCCAAATATGGTAGGTACCTAACCTAAGGGTTTTAAGATTCTCATTGCATCAAGACATTAAAATGCCCGCATCATTCCTAAAAAAACTCCTGTTTCTATTTTAATATTGATATAAATATATGAATTGTAATTTGCGTGGGTTCGCATTGCTAGACATATAAGGTATTGTGTATATTTGAATTCAATAACACATAAGTCCTTTTAGATCGGTTGGACAGCTGCGCGCGCGCCACCACTACCGCCACAGACGGCGCCGGCGTCTGCGTGAGTCATCGGCCGATAGCGCGAGGTAGATAAGAGGCATCGATGAATATGTCATGATAGTGCCCACACTCCGGATGTATTCACTAATATAAAACTAACGGGGGTTTGTACCCCAGTTATTATCTGCTTTGTTAAAGTAAGGTTCCATTTTTAAATACAGGTTCTGAATACAAAGGGAAAATACCCAGTCTAGATGGGAAACCGCAAACACAGGAACTGTTTTCGAGAGTATTCTATAAAGACGAACGAGATGAAGTCACTAGTTACAACTATACATAGTTCTTCGTTCGTCTGCGTAGAATATTCTCGAAAATAGTTCCTGCGTTTGCGGCTTCCCGCCTTTTGCCTAGACTGGATTAACTTTAAGAATGACATGGTCAATAGATGTAAGATAAAGTACCGACTGTTAATCGTAATAGTTTATTTATAGTTGGTATGTTAATAATAGAAATCCATTTCCTCCATTCGAGCCGGTAAAAGTTGATTGAGACTCCTGGAAAGTTCGGTATCGACTCGATCGCTGGCTGCCTCGCGAGATTACTCTAAGAACACTTTTGATTACACCTCATGCAATGTATTATTTCTTGTATTGCAGGAATAATATGTGGTTTGTGGGAATAACATGTTTGATTTGTTTTCAGCTAGACAAACTCGAAAGACGCATTGGTTTAATTTTGTTTTATTTTTATTTATACCTCATTTGACGTAAGTACGTAAATATGAAAATTATTCAAAAGATAAAACTGAAAATATTGTGTTATTGATAATATCAGTTATGCTGAAATTTAAGCCTTGACTCAATTATAATCCTGAACGAAAGTAATCAAAGATAACTTTTATACGGGAACTATCGCGTGTGCAAACATTTGCGTGTGGCCCACATTAAAACTGATAAGCGTCGAGATACAGCAATCTCATCGTTACGGCATTCAGACCGCGTTATAGATTAGATAGCGCTGTGACGTCGAAACAACACGAAAAGTTTCTTCCAGAATTTGTTGTGGGATCGCATTACAAAAGGCTTGCTTATATCGCGTCTTCTATTCCTTTGCAAATCGTTATATTTGAATAAAATACCCGTTGCGGGAATTAAGTAATAGCATGCCACTCGTATTGTGCAGACTTAGACAATTCGAGTCATATCCTTGGCGCCGGAACTTCATAATAATATCTCATTTTGCGCAGCGAAGCTCCCGCTTAATGAGGAACGCGAAATTATGAATCCCGACCTCTTATCCCTAATGGAGGGTAAACTGAGCTATAACGTTTATCTTATTTCATAATTCGAGCCATCATTTGACCTACTGCGCTTAGTTGATGTTAAGTCTTACTTCACCTGGATGGAAAAACGGATTCGGTTAACAAAGCCGATGTAACCTAATTGAAAAGTTTATATAATTCTTCGGATCTATTCAGGTCACGCGCCTTTTATCAAATATTCAGCGAATCGCCGAGTAATATGTAAGATTATTTGAAGGGGAACTCTCAGACAATCCCGATGCGTCCCGCCATTTTCATCCACTAGGGATAAAGTAAAATGTCTACTGGCTTTTTTGCGTCGACCCCCTGCATCATTTATAATAATAACTCCTCTAGCGGACGCTTTAACATCGCACCTCGCAGGCACTCTCCTTCATACTGGAAAGTGAAGAAAAAAAACATTTTCGTGAGAGCCCTTTGTGCTCTGGCTTCTTTTAGTAACGCCTTAGAATTGTATGCTGCAACTTGATGTTGCGAGAACTTTCAATCATTCCTCCTTCACTTTGTGTTATCACATGGAAAGGCGTGTAAATGTTTAGATGAATCTATAATCTATATCTATAATAAATATATATATATATATATATATATTAAATCTGAATCTTGGAAACGGCTCCAACGATTTTCATATTTTTTTGTATGCAGGGAGTTTCGGGGGCGATAAATCGATCTAGCTAGGCTACCAAAACGAAAAGGTCGGTCATCCAGATAGTATTAGTTTATAAATTTGAGGATATTTATTTACTTCACGTAACTGTATCAACCTGAACATGCACATGACCCCATCGTATCATAAAGTAGCGTTGTTGATAGTGATAGAAATGTATCCGTCATCCTTAGCGTGACAAATGTCACTTCCAAATAGGGAATTTGCCACATCGTAGACCTATAACAAACGACGCTTATTAGTTGCTATGAATGTCGCCGTTCTATTTCCAGTGTCGATCTAATAAAGCTTTATAGAGATGAACGAGAATAGGGTGTGATGGGGTCAAACGTGAATGCCGAAGGTTAGTCGATAGCTGTATTTAGTTAGGCAATAAATAAACCGGGAATGGCGTGGCGTCCTTACTATGTAAATAGTTGAATATATCACTACAGAAGAAGGTATTCATTAGTTGAATGTTAACGTAATATAACCTAGGTCTAGTGTTTAAGGCATCACCTCAAGCAGAGTACCAGCACTTCGTGAACATCGTGACGAAACTTGGTAAAATCTGCAAAGTAATTCAATGATGTTTGTAGAACTCCGAAATCTGCTGCTTAGTTATAGAAGAGGAAAGAGGGCACGTGCCCAGTTGTGGGCCGAAAATATAATATATAAATATTTGATAACAGAAGTCTCAATTACAATCATTAATATCGACACAAAATAACCGTATATAAACCTCTCGAACAAGTCAATAACCTATTACAAAACAGGACGTTCCATTAATAAAGCAGAACAATAAATTCTCGACAAAATAAATCTTAAGTACATACTTTGGTGTCTAAGAACAATTGCTTGAGAATTATGAGGCATGGGATTAAGCCCGGCTTTGCATTTAAATATCTACTTATCTCCAGAAACGAAAGAGATCAATTTGCGTACAATAGAATGAGGGCTACTTGCGGCTGTATAATGTCAACTGCGCTATCTATACCCGTCTTTATTGGTATATAAGAATAGATAGTTCATAATATGTGTGTTATGTTCTTTGATATGGGTATGACGTAAATCGGAGAATGCTAACTAATTAATGACGATGGCAACGCATCAACGTTATTACCTGGGGTATGGTAAAACAAGTTTATGCGGTATTGTGAGGTAGTGATCAGTGGGAGTGCTCGTCCTCAACGGCAATAAACTTGAAAAAATATTGGTCTAGCTGGCGAACGCTAACGAAGGCGAAAAGGGGTCAGAGAATACCTTCGCTTCCAATTTTTTAATAATTTAGATGTCTTCAATAATAGTCCGTTAAAAGCACTTAACGACTGTCGTTTGTTACAGGTCAATTATCTTGCTGAGTCTGATCGAGGCTTCCATCATTATTTTAAGGTAAGCCTACTACATTATTACGTCACTGGGACCCTGTTGTCATTATTTTGTTATTTCATATTGTTTGATGCAGTGTGGGAATAAGACAGTGACATTACTAGAGGCATTCTATCTTAGTCCACGGGGCCGGGGTTGGCAACGTATATGCAGTCGTAGGATTTCAGTCCTGTAATTTTAGTCATGAAAAACTGGTCAGGACTGGTTGTGAAACTTGCAGCTCTAAAAGATGTGCGGGTTTTTTCGCGTTCGAGTACTGTCTCTCAGACATATAATTCTCTTATCCAGTGTGAATTGAATAGCTTCTTATTACTTGTGTAATATTATTAATAATGAAAGGAGTCCCGTCTCAGCGCGTTAAGCTTTCACCGCGACCGTAATACATTCCCGGGGGAGCGTGTTTAGAGACTAGACAGAGCCAGAAGATTACCACTACACTACCACTTTGATTACATGCTGTTAATTTCGTGATCGATTGCCCTGGGGACTGCAACTAATCTTCTCGGATGTTTTATGTTTTAACATACTTAATACCTGCTTTAGCTGGAGTTTTAGGCCGGGTAGTACCTTTATGTGTTGATGGTGAATGAAACACACAAACACACACACTTAAATTTTAATGAAGCTTGATCCGATTTTACTTTTGTAACATGCTGTTTTTCTTGAAGTCAAAGTTCATCAGTTCTTGCATTAATCTAGCATTTTTACGTCTTATTTGTTACGGTTGTTGGGGCCTTATGCAGGATTCCATTCGTCCAGCTTGCTACCTCCGTCCAACTCGCAAAACTTGACCCAATGTTACTCTTGTAACATGCTGTTTTACTTGAAGTCTAATACTATACATTTTAAATGACACGGTTTATCCATTGACCATTTTTACGTCTTATCAGTGGTTACGATTGTTGGGATCTTGTGCAGGATCCGTCCAAATTGCTACCTCCGTCTTATGTACTCGCAAACCATCGCTCGAAACAAAAATGTTCGCAGACTTAGAGTATCGCAAGCGCAGCTTTTTCTTCTCTAGAATTTTCGAAGCCCTTTAAAACATCCAATAGGGAGTTTTGTCGAGTCACTGGTCCGTGTCCCGAAACTCCCATTATCGTGTTACGCAACTTCCCGACACTGCTCTTCGAGTGCCGAATTTACCGCAACGCTGATTTTAACCAGTTTGCTAAAAAGGACCCTTTTTGCTGCGCTAATTTATTTTTCCGTGTTTTTTTTTTAAGTTATTGGTAGTTATATAACGTCGATTTTAAAATTAGGGTGGTGTGTCTAGTTTCCTATAGCTGTAATCATTTTTTTATAAGTAAACTGAAGTCATTTAGGCTATTTGAAATTGCGTTATAAAATTGTTTTCTATGTTTAATTAACGAGTGCCTATGTATAATGATAACTTGAAAGTTGAATACTAATAGGTGTTAATTATATCTTTAATTAATATCTTGTAAAAATAATATTTTGCTAAGTACTTGCGAACTCCGAGTTAGGAAAAATAAGTTTGATCATCATTTCACAATCAACCTGTAGGTACCTTATTTTTAATACAATACAGGTGTAGTGCATAATTGCTTTCCTTCGTATTTTCACGGAAACGTACGAACGTGTCATGCTACTTCAACCTCAGTACTTTTTGTACTGTGACCGACTGAAATAGCGTTCCGTGAAAATACGAAGGAAAACAATTATGCACTACACCTGTACTTAGAGGACACTAACCTATAAATCTTCTGTAACAGACGTAAAGGTCTATATTATTATTAAACTGTGTAATCAGCTGTATTACAATTTGTCCGTCGAACGTTATTAATTTATAGTCATGGGGGCCCACGACGCGGAGACACACCCATGACATTATACTCACAAATTACCATTTTAATGAAGCAATTATTATTGGTTAAAACGAAACCTCGCGGCGGTATTATTGATATCGTTAAATTTACATTTGATTAAATAAATCAGATGATTCCGTTTTCAACAGAAGATGGCTTGTAGCAGCTGACTGATAAAACTGATAAAGTTCTCACAGCTTAGCCATCATTATATCTTCAAGGTAAAATTTGTAGTAATGGAGCAAAAGTTACGTGAAAATTCTTCAGATTTTCCGTAACAGTAAGAAAGTTTGAGCACAAACTACCCACTGTTTCTGAATTTTATATGGAGATACTTAGGATGGACAAAGTTTACTAGCTAATGTATGGCTAGGTGAAACGATCTTAATAAACAGTGATGGAAGTTTCTACATAACTATTATGTTGGTAACTGACGATAATTAATTGTTATAGTACCTACTTACATTGATGGCGTGGTGTTACACAAACGTATTTGCATTATGTGAGCTAATACAGTAATTACCTCTAATATTAGTTTACCAATTGTCAATCTTTGGTAAAAACACTAAGGACAACCTTTTTCGTTGCCAATTATTATTTTGCATTACAAGTTTCAACCCAAATATAATTGTAAACAATAGTTTATGAACGTTACTCAGTGATTCAGATTATTTAGTCGCTTTTGAGGTTTGTATAAGTGTTTATTCGAGACCTCAAGGCAATAAAGAATATCATTATGGCATACTCTATTACATTTTTGTAGAGGGTGTACTGCCGTTTCGGCGAAATATATTCCTTCCAATAGCATTTCTCTACTAACGTATCGCAGTACTTTTATATTTATTTTTTTAATATTAACGTAATTATGAACTATCTTTTCCCTTCCACTGTAAGGTACTGTTGGCTATTCGATTATTTCAAACATTTCGCAATCGCTCAAAGGTCGCTCAAACTGGAAGAGATCCCTTAAAACCATACCAGCCCTAGGCGGGTTGACGCCGGTTTTTGGGACATCTTCGGTTTTTTCCTTTTTTTTCTATGTAAGTACAGTAAAGTAATTTAATCATACATACATATATAATTAGCCGAAATACAAATATGGTATAAACTGTATGGGAAGTCATACTTTGCGATACAATTCTCGACGATTCATTAGTACCTAACTAAACCGTTTTAGAGTGGTGTCGTAAACAAAAGCCACGTCGAACGAAAACACCGGGCGGTACTTTAAAACCATTGAATATCTTGATCATGTATTTGTATTTACATTCAAAGCTGTGAAAGCTGTGCAAGCATTTCGTCACATTTAAATCTCGTAAATCAAAAGCTTTACACCGACTTCATTAAGTCAATAGGCCTTCACGATAAAGCTGAGCGAATATCAACCTGGAACCCATTTGCGTTAGATGTAGATAGGTAAACCACCAACTTAAGGCCTACAGCCGCGACGACGCGAATAGATAGCTCGAATCAGTCACGGTCTAGCCAAAAGAGGAAACGCGGGATCAGATTCGCCTTGTGCTGAATAGCACATTGTCTGTCAACCTCTGCGGGTTTGTGCTTGAAGGTACACTAAAACAAGATAGTTACTGGCAACGCTGCACGCTCGCCGGAATGACTTGCTGTTAAAGTCGCGTTTCAGATTTTAAGGGGTTATAAACGTTAACGACCTCTGCTATGACTTTGCCAACACGTTACCGGAAGTGCGGAGTAATGCATTAGACGTTTTTATTTACACTTCTTACTTAAAATAACTATAAGATAAAATATAAGTAATAAGTTTCTGTCATAAAGTTATTTTTAGGACGTCTTCAGAGATCATTGCTTATCAAGACGTAACTAGTACCAACTCGGCGGGTAAATATTAAGAACAGTAATGATTCCGTTGCCACCTTCCGACTCCATCATCAGATCAGCTCGATGGTACCATAATATTGCATTGTTATCGGGATGAGAATTGGTTCAAAATCGACTTGCAAAGTTCCAGGGCATACAAGATGTTAAATACCTATTAGCTTGTAAAAAAAGCCCAAACCTATTTTATTAAGTGTGTATTAGGAATAATTGGTAACTAACCGAATATTTTTTTGGTTGAATTACCAATCGTTATGAAAAAAAGCTAAGCTAAATATTATTGGTTGCTTAGTTGCATGCTCACATACATGCATGTTTAAACGAATAAAAACATTATTACTGCTCCTACGCTTTTTCAATTAAAAGATCTAATGTTAAGTAATGTTATGTTCAATACGTTTATGCTGTAATCATATTTTGCATGATACATTTACATGTTCTTTTTATTTCTTGTGACGATTCGGATCATCAATGTAATGCTTGAAAATTATAATAATTAATTCAACTAACGAACTTTATGCGAAACTAGAAAATGCCATAAGAGTTTATGCCTATGCATTAAATGGTTATAATGTAATACATTTAAATATGCGTCAGAGGGGGCCACCGTTAAACTTATATAAAAGACCCCCTTTTTTGCGTCGGGGGTTATAACGCCTGCATCAAATAGTATCAAATAAACTTCTTCATCGTGTTATTCTGGGTTTCCTCATCCCTAGGCGGACCTTTATTTGTTCAGCTTCAGCATTGATTCCACTTAATATCTATAAAGTGGTTGTCGATGCGGAAAACTCGATTTTTCTATTGGCTGTTATTTCGTCCCCGTCCGACGTTGGCTATAAACGCAGCAGTAAGGTTTATTATTTGCCATAAAATGAGACTGCGGTGCGCTTGCCATTTCCCAGATAAGCTGCAGTCGATAACAAATGACATTTGTCGCTACAAAAATGCTTAATGGAGTAATGTATAACATTTATATTTATTGCAATGCAATACGATTTCTATGTTGTTACGTTTTGTCTCAATCTGGCTTTGACTCTACATAAAGATCAAATCTAGAGATAAATGGTAACAAAACAACAGGAAACGTACCTTTTACGATATATAAACAACTAGATTAGAGGAATCTTAGTTCTCAAAGTTGGCAACGCATTTTGAATTTGCAAATGCTTATGGGTTTAATATCCCACTTAACATCAAGTGGCATGTGTGCTCGTTTGGCTTCTCCAGGAGAAAAATCGTTTAGATTTAGACAATGTCGAATACAGGCCCAGTTTTTAATTGTAAACCGTACGAGCAAAGATGTTGAAAAACCAGTTGAAGCTAAAAGATTGTGGGCGCACTCTTGAAGTTGGAACGAGAACAAAGTGTTATGAGTGAGGGCCGGATGTCATAATTTCAAGTATTTAGTTGACATGCGCATGTGTATTTAACACTACGAGAATGATACAAGCCGGCTGGCCTGTTATTTAGAAAAATCATTGTTTTAGCATCGCGTTATGTTTGAATCGATTGCATCGATAGTCAGACTCACATTTTGCGTATTTTTACAATAAAGTGTTTGCAATCGAGTACTAAGCAGAAAATTTTAATCCTTTCGGACCGAAATGATATTAAATGTTATTGATTCTCCTAATTTACAGATAATAGACTCGTATTGTTTTGTTTTAAATGTTCAAATTAATTTGTGGATTGCTCATTTTATGCGCAATTGATTTACGCAAAAAAGGTTCATTTTCAACCCCATGATCGTGTCATTCTGTATTATTTTTATTTGCAATAAAAGCTATCGGCCATTTACCTTATAATCTTGATGACTTACCTACTTTTCAACTCGACTGACGAATCATTAATCGGCGAGTTTAAGGTGTCCCGTCAGAGCGTACAAACAACAATTTCAAATTGTAATAAGTAAAGTAAAAATTGTAAGTGTATTTCTTTGCTTTTAGTCTTTTAGTTTTTTACCATATTGTATAAGTCTACGTGTTCGGTTGGATGTCTTAGTTACGGTTGTTTTATTTCGATTAATGGACGTTTTATTAGTCTGCAATAAAAAAAAAACTCAACGAAGGTTTTTAGTTTTTTCACGTAAATTATATTCTATTGGCAGATGTCACTGTCACTTATTTATTGTACTTGGTTATTTGTTTTTATTCCGAAGTAATTTTGTGACGTCGTCTACGTACTAAGTACAATAATATATTAATTTTCTGCTTCCTATGTAGTAAATTGACCACAAAATGTCCACCAATGAAAAAAGGTTTAGATATGTATCGTGACTGGTGACTTTAGAACGTTCAGGAAATCCACAATTGTTCCTCCTGTCGACAAAAACCCTCGGAACCCTTGTCCGATTTGCACTAAGACGTTTTTTATTAGATGGGCTAAGTCCTTAGAGCTCGCGGGCTGCTCGTTAAGAGGTCTTGCTTCCATTTAAGGTATAGTGGCGTTTGTGGCCGCCAGTCCTGTTCCTTATATGACCATAGGGCTATTTACAGGTTGCTTTAGTGCTGGATACTGGCGGTATTGTTGTAAAAAGCTACTGAGGAATCGTATTATGCTCGTTCATTAATTTTGGTAATAAGACAACGGAACTGATCTCAATTTTTGGGGTAGTGCTGAAACAGATTTAGTACTGGATACATTGAAGTGTCGATGCGCTTAACGATTTTAGCAATTCACATCGAATATCTAAAATCGTATCAGGAAAGATTCTTCAGTATGATTTACTTGGTTTTTATGTACCTGTTTTTGTATCGTCTGGCTCTAGATTACGGCATAGGCACTTCCTTCCTAAGCATAGCAAAACATCTGACATTAACCGATCAATGCTTCGGAATTATGAAATCGAAACACTTTTTACTCATTTATAACTCTCGTTCCAAGCCACGACTAATTAGCGTGACGTTACTGAAAGGGGATGTTGTTAGTAAAGCTTACAATGCAACTTACAACGTAACAGAGCAAATCGAAACCGCCTGCGAGTGCATTTATCCGGAGTGAGTCAGATCTCTATTTTGAGCGGCTTGATGCATCCGAGTCGGTATTCGCACTTGCGAGCAAACCGCGTACCGTCATAACCGCGAGGAATCTTTCTACTTTGCAATATGAACTTCAGAATGGCACATCAAAACATGTTCATGACAGTCATTTCCAACAGTATTTCATCGCTTATCACTTTCTCAACCAAGCATGCTAGTATTTCTTATAAAAATGGACTTGCAAGCCAGATCTTCCCCTCCCAAGTGTACCATTATTTTTGACAAGCGTAAACTTGTATTTTCCTGATTAAAGCTAGCGATCATTCGGATCGAAACAGATAAGCCTACGTTACCAACATTGTGACATTTTATAAAAGAACTTTGTTTTTAATTCCTTTGTAGGGTTCCGTAGTCAAACTGCACCGTTATTTTGTTAAAGGTTTAAGAATTTGTAACGTAGGCGTAACTCAAATAACTGTACGCAGATATAATCGAGATTGGAAGCTACGAATCGGGATGGCCACAAACTTAAAAAACTAAAACTAAGTGCTCACGGCTCGCGCAAAACCATAAATAATTAACTAACCAGAATAAATTAATCATTGATAAAAGTTGATTAATTTATGTGTTATGCTACATTGTTGGAGCGTGCGCGCACAGAAGTGTTTTGCCCAGAGCCAGTCAACAATTAAGCCAATTAAGGAGTATCGACAGAACCAACGCACTCCATATCATACTACAAATATCGCTTAATCAATTCGGTCGTGTGTAACTGAACTGAGGTCGTTAACATCTCGATGTTTCTTATTGCTATGTTTTTACTATATTTCGCCGGCGCGTGCTATATGCCATCATAAGTCTACGATGTGGTTGAACTGCTTTATAGATATGGCTGCGATTAACGAGTGCATTCTATTTCATTTACGAGTCCTTATTAGAACTTGTGCGCTGCAGACGATTCTTATCTGCCATTTCTTGTTTATTGATTAAAAATACATGCATTTAGCATGTCACTTACTATTCCATCGTGCTCCATCTATTGATTGTATCGACCTTTCGTTGAGCCTTGTCGGATGTGATTGAAAACTTTAATTTCTATTGATCGAAGTGTAACCTACCGCCTAATTACAATGTACATTCGTAATGTTCCGCTGCGCTGGTATTTAGGGCAATGTGATTGGTCTGCCGGATTCCCGGCGACAATAATGGCCCGGGCCCGCTCATCAGTAGCTCTTTGTCTCTCCCATACAAACCAATCCCTTTTCACCATTCCCTCTCACTCATTAGTCTAGCTAGCAGCAAATTCTAAAAACTCCAGCTTTTAATTTTCAGCTTAGTAAGTTTGCTTTATAGAGTGCTCGGTGAAAACGCAAAAAGAGAGTTCAGACCGTTTTCTGAAACTTGCGTTTACACATTCGTTTCGTGTGTCTGTGTTTTGATTAACATTAAATTTACAGCAGCAAGACTTTATCCTGACCTAACTAGTTAAGTTGTAAACTACTAGCTAGCCAGGCGTTACGTGCCTGGCACTAATTAGAAGCTTAGCCAAACAGAAGTCGCGGAACTCGTGGGTGATTGGCGTATGGGAATACTAATCCTTTCGGCATGAAAAATGTCCTTCCATCATTTGCATACAATAACCGGTTGTGAACGGCACGGAGCGAGACGTGCCGTGCTACCGTTTCTTGTCAGGAATTGCACATTTTACTTTAAAGTCACGTGACAATTTCCCACACACCGCGCGAACGCGAACTCGTCGTGATTACGGAAGGAAGGAATTTAATTTGTTTGCCCTACGCGAACCGAAGGAAGTGAACATTTTTTACTCGGCAACTCTTCCTTTGTTCGTTTTAGGCGCCAGCATTGTCCTTTATGAAAGGCGCAGGAGCGAATTTGAACCTATTGTTTGGTATTACAATTAGAATAATTTTTATTACTGCTGCTCAAACTCGTACTTAAAATAAAGGAATTGTTTTCACAGTGCATTAATTTAGCTTTTATTTGAAAATTTAACTTATGATACGCGTTTAAGCGAAAAGTAAAAAATGGCCTTGGGAAATATTGGGACTTGCAAATATTTAAACAACATTTTGCAAACACCAACATGTGGGCATGTCTCAAGTTACGGTTCAGACCACACCGTCAGCACAATATTACATTGCATAGTGTACTTAGTTATGAACAAAATACATTAATTTTGCTAAACAAAATATTATGATTAAAATATTCATGCAGTTTTTAGCTTAGGTTTCCCATATTTTAATCCGAGCAAAGGTATTTGCAATGTTTTGCGCTTGTTTTGCTTCCCCTTTCCCGGCGGAAGCCTTTTAAATTCAGCCTTTTGATGATATCGGTTAACTTGCCCGGGTGAATCTGATATGAGTTGCGCCAGACTAAGGAACCGTGAACAGTGTAAAGCTCTTAAATTCAATAGATTTCAGACTTTCAGTGTAAATCAAGTTGCGAAGTTTGTCTCGGCATCCCTTGCTTGATTTTGTGAAATATATCCCGCCTGTTATTTGAGAATTGCTTTATTTTATTTACGAGTATATTTGGTTTCTATACGAAAATGTACACTATTTTTTTTAAGAAATTGATTTGTAAAAATAAATTTGACCACTAAAAAAGTTAAATTGATATAATAGTCATAAAATACTTCGAACTATTGAGGTAATCCAATCTTTAGTTGCCTGATACCTATTCAATAGATATTAGACCTCCTATATTAGTGTCAGCCCCCTTCTTATAGATCTGGTATCTCTCAAACGGACTTAGAGATTTATATGAAATGTAGCTAAAGACCATCTTGATTAAACGGTTTTTCTTTTAAAACCGCATCCATGTCGGTCCATCCTTTTGGGAGCAACGATGCTACAGACAGACACACATACACAGGTATACATATACGTATAACTCATAACTCCCCCCTTTATTAGTCGGAGGTTTTTTAAATTTGTTAAATTATTGGCATTAACTGTGTCATAGTTATTTGACAACAACACATTTAAGATGTTAGAATAACACAAGCCAATGGATGATATTGTTCCGCTTAAAATCAATTTACTTTCGCTAATGCATAAGTCGAGGACCGACATTGATGGATCGCAGTCAGAGACACAAAACGTCAAGATAAGGCTAATTTATAGCCCTTGTGTACATTGCACCGCAGAAATGAGACGAGCTTGATTATCTCACAGCTTGAAGGACGACCACAATAAACAAGGCTTTGGACTGCGAAAAACTGGGACGAAACGGACTGCCTATTATTAAAGATACAGACTTAGCACGTGATGTGTTCAAGAATGGCTTAACTTAACTGTTTGAACTGGTTCTTGACGTTTACGAAGAAAGAGCCTGATAAGCCTTATGGGATGGGAAATGTTCTAACCTTTTTAATAGGTAACGAACGAGCAAGAGATAACGTAGATAAATTCCGGAGTAGGGTTTACGTTAAAAATAGTTACACAATCTTAGCAATTTTACCGTAATTTGAACGTAAACCAAATAAAATCGCGTATTATTTCAATCGTAGATTGTATAAAAGACGTTGGAATCGTATCAGTTGAGAGGCTACTAGGAGCTACCCACTTGTGAAAAAATAGGTCGCGTTCGTTGACCTATGCCTGCATTATGAGGGAGCCACAAGTGCCGTGATTACTGCTTATATTCCCCGACATATTTTCAACGTAAACATTGAATATTGAAGACCGTAGATGTAGCATATTGATAACCTCGTTGACATATTAATGAGATGTCGGAACGAATCGCTAAGCACGGGCGACGAAAAACACGGGCCACCGTCGAGCGGCCGATGCGCTCTATTTCGAGCTCAAGGCGTTGACCTGTTGCTTACTATCTGCATCTCATGGAGATGCATCAGCGCTTTCTAAAGATTCAAATCGGTATTTGACAAATTCCGCCTTGTTAACGTTTTCAAATAAGCCAAAGTCGATACTTTTTACGAAATTGTTGTCGGAGTGAGGAGTGCGACAATGGCTCTGGATATTTTACCATATGGTATCTTTCAAATCGTGTTATTTGTCCAATATGTTACTGTAATAATGTTGTTTAGACACAAAGGAGTCTCATTCCGTGTCGCCGACGGTCGCCGGTTGGGTTGGGATTCGTGTTTACCTATTGTTTGAGGACAATGTGCTCCATCTACAATTGTTCCCGAGGCAATTTATGGTTTCTACGGCGGGATTCACATTTTTATAAAGTATTTCTTGTAAATAGTGTTCGGTTCGAAGGTTCGAACGGAGAGGCGAGATGATAAAACGATTTGCTTTTCTGTATTGCGGGTATTGCGGCGGACGGGAATTGCGCTCGCATCGTTGTATCTCTTGAAGTCTCGACCTTACGAACCGTCAGCGGAGGAGATACATGAAAATTTAACATAGATATTGTACATAAATACAATGCTTATTTTATTTTGTGGTCTAATATCCATGAAGTAAGCAAGCTCTACCTACTTCGTTATATGGACACCCACTTCCTGCCTTACTGCCAATACCGCATTGTTTGAAAACTGTTTACACTACTAACTCCGTCCACAATTTAGTCGAACGGTCTGGAGAACTTGGTCGTTTATGGATCTGTCATCGTTATTTTACAAGCACTAACAAAATGTAATTTACTTTCAAAAACGTTTGTTTTTTCTGAACACTGATGCAAGTATCAACAAATTTTAACGTGATTGTACCGCCATATGTAAGCCGCACGTTTAACGGCATCTGTTCGTAACGTATATGTTCATATGATACTTGTGTATAGTAAGCATCAAAACAACATCAACATTCAAAATTTTCCTAGCCTCCACCACAAAAATATGGTCATCTTTCAAACTTAACCTATTGGGAGCTTGATTGAAAAAGTTTTTCACTTGGAAAGTAGAGTTATTTCTCTTGATTTGCCATTCAGCCGACGGTTTTAAAACGAGTTTAGCCGCGTCTGGAACTTTTGTTAGCGAGTGCTAAACCAAGAGCTTCGCCGAGGTTAAGTGTTCAAGTCTCCGCGTCTGAGCCCTTGCTATAACAAGCTCTACCATCATAAAATATGCGGCAGCTGTGTATAAACATATTAGATAAAACTATTGGCTCCAGAAATAGTTTGATATTATAAATATATTTTTATACATACATTATTAGTATATATTTACTGTAAAATGTATTAGGGGTCGCATGGTCTAAATTTTTGTGCTAAAATGTTTTGGTCGAAAATGTTTCGTTTTACATTGATTGGCATACTTCTTTTTTAGCATAAAGATTTTTTGCACAAGTAAGTACATACTTTTTGTTCTAAAGCACTTTTGGTCTAAAATTTTAACGACTAAAAAGCTAATTCGATAATATTGTTAGGTCGAATTGTTATATAGCTTAACATGCAATGTCCTGAAATAAAAATCTTCTGAATGCTGAACTAATCTATAGCTCTGGTTAGATTAGATTTGTGTTAAGGCGTGAAGCGCCACAACCAGGCGGAGGAGGATATTTTAATGTACTTAGCACGGTTTGTTGTCCTTTTCATTAAAATTGATTTATCGTTCACTGCTGTTGGCTTTTGTTTTCTTAGTTTGCGGTCATGACTCAGAAATAAAGTGTTTAAGACTAACTCACTTGCAAACAGACCTTACTCATGAATACGATAACAATTTATTTTTCTTTATAATTCAAACAAACACTTTAGGTACTGCTATAAATAATTTTAAACATATTCGTGAGTCATTGAATTTGAATATCAACTGAAACGGGGTTGTATTTACCAGCGTGTAGTGCTATCTATTTTTCAGCGCATGCCGCGTGCACGGTTGACAGTGCCAACAGCAACTGCATTCGTGAATAGTGCAGCGCTTGTATATTGGCGGTAGCAAATGCTCTCAAAAGCTGTTACCGGTTTGAAATAGACTGGTTTTTTTATAATATCTACAATAGTATCAACAGTCAACATGCCAATGTAATAAATAGTGTTGAATAGGAAGCATTATAACCGATTCTACGCATTCCTTTTTTTAAATTGCTTTCTGGAATAACAGAAGACAAGAATTCTCATTTTATTGAAGTTTCGCCAGTAATAGCTGTCAAGATTTCTCAACTTAGCTTTCAAGGTACCTTTGTTACATAGTTTTGCTTAAGGGCACTCTGAACTCTTGCAAAGTACTCGCAAGTGCCGAGTTGAATCCTGTGGTTGGTGACAAATGCACTTTACGTAACAACAACAATGGTGTACGATGTTTTGTTTCATAGTGAGTTTAGATATAAAGATTCCGCTTTCCGTAAAACAAAGAGCCGTTTTCTAGGCTATAAATAATGCAATAGAAGTTGATGTTTTCATTTCAGCATCTAAACAATACAACTTTAGTTTTTATAAAAGTAAACGCAAAATAAGAAACATGACTGCGAATCTCCGCTTAACGTAGCAAAGTAATGAGCTGTCTGTAGCAAACCTAGCGAGTTACTTTAAAGGAGAAGCTTCCTCGTAAGCGCTTTGCCTCGATCCTATCTAACCATAGACTATTGGGTTACGTATTAAGAAAACAAAGCGATGTAATTTCAGCTGCGACCACAAAGTTTACGACCTGCTGCACCCCTCTAACAATGCATTGCCTTCTGACATAGTTCTTTGACTTGCTTAAAGGTGATCCCATGCTCATTATCATAGGAGATCTTTATTTCACGGTACAATTACCGGCAAAAGGGTTGGGCGTGATGTGGTTAAAATTATCTGCCACACCCTCGAATGATATTGACAATGGAGTCATTTTGTGACTCTGTTCCTTCCTTACGCATTATAGATATCATTCATTGCTTGCGGATTCGTTCATGCAGGTTTTGTATATTGTTATTTTGGAACTTTACAAGGGTGCACGGACTTGTCATCTTACGCTTCACCAAACTCATGCTGAGTCTGTGCCTTTTGTCACACCTTTTTTTATGTATAAAATTTTGTTATTTAGTATTTTACTTGTTTTTTGGGTGACAATAAATACTTCTTATTCTTATTCTTATTCTTATTCTTAACTTAGAAATAGGTAAATTGTTATATGAGTTTTCTCTTATCTTGTGAACATCGTTGTTCCTACTTTAAAGCTACTGTACTTAGAAATTCCTAATGTGTACCAATTATAACATAAATAATCAAAAATGGTACGTGATGTAAACGTTTATTATTGTTGAACATTTTATGAACACCAAAACCCGCTTGCCTATTAAGAGCCAACGCTCTTGCTATTAAAAATAGCAATTCTGTGTCAATGACTTTTGCGGGTGATTCATTTCCCGATTGTTCTCTGTACAAAAATATAGAAATACCGTAGAATCCCTGGTGCCAAAACCAGACAAGAGTCTAAAATTATAAAAATAATAATTATAAGTTTTGTTTTTACATTGATGGTTCTGTGATTTGTTTTGTTTTGTATGTCTCTATTGCTTCTTACAATCCAGTGCTTTATCGTAAGATCTTGTAGCCTTCTTCAAGATAAAGGTAAGTAGGCTCTATTGCATCGCTTTAATGCCTCAAAGGCCGTTTGTTCTCTAATCACGAAACAGAATATTAAAACATAGGAGTACACGGAGCTTGCGAAAACACCTTTTGCGAGATTTAACGGCTCTCTTTGAGCCGAAGGATGATTATGAATCAATTTTCCTGCGCAAATGGTGTTGTGTAAATAGGAGTGGTTTGAAATATACAAGGACAGTGCAATAGTTCAGTCTAATCAATGTAAAAAGTCCATAAAACCGAGGGTGAACTTTTACTGTCTAAGTATAGCAATGTTGAAGCTTGTCTTAAAGAAAGAAGAGTATTTCTTTTCCGGAAAACCAGACGGAAACCGAATACTAATCTTTACCAGTTTGTATTCGAAACGGCGACGCGAAACGCTTCGTGCGATTATTTACCTACCCGGAAAACACTACTCCATCAAAGTATTAATGTTTAACATTGAAGTTATTGTCAATAAATCAAAACGTTTCATAGACAAATCAATTATCTACAGTAAGTAAGGGACAATTCCTCGGTCGGTCGCTTACGCCCGCGTCATCGCGTGACTGCTGATCGCTTCCTATATATGAAAAATTCTTCAAAGATTTCGTTTTGACACCAGCCACGTTTTACGTATTACAAATTTGGAAGTCACAACTTTATTTGCTCCACTTTTAACTTACACCGGATAGGCGCTCTTCATATCGAGCATATACATATATTTGTATTTCTGCTGATCTTCACACATGAACTGTAATGCGATGGTGATTATGACAATGATCATAAAGAATAACTAATCAAATGAAATTCATTTTTATTCGTTCCTGTAACCCTTCTGTTGTATACATTGTAATATTGACTTTTTGATGCCATCCTACTGAATTTTCGCTGTAATTGATGGCAGACATCATGAAAAACAAAATAAAACATTGGAGTAAAACAATGGAGATCTCACTTTAAGCATATTCTGTGTCAATGTTTAAATATGTATGAAAACCTGAGTCCCCGCTTTCTCCAGTGACGTCTTTACGATATTCTTAAAATATCTTAGTACAATTTTAACGAGGATGAAACAAATTTGTTTCCTTTTATTTTTGCTTCTGAACTTATTAGGTATTTGTGTATAATTACGAGACTAGATGTAATATCTCAAATCTTTTCTTTTGCTATTTTTACGATTTGTTTTTAGTTGTTTAGAATATTCTTTAAAGCTTTTGCTCGTTGTATGTCGGAGTTCCAGAAAATGTCTTAGAAAAAGCGAAAACATAACAAAACTATGTTATTATGTATTATATTACATAAGAGATATAGTTTTAAACCTAAGCACCACAATTTTGTGATCAAATTAGGACCAAGCACGTCTGGGTAATTGATATTGTAGTAGATGGTAAGGTACGTAAAACTAATGTGAATAATAAAACGTTGTAAAGATCTCAATTTCACTCTATTTTGTAATTACAATAAGATATACCTAAAGGCTGCAAAAAGTAAGGTCAAAATCATGTGTATAAACAGGAAAAGAGGAAATAGAGAATCCCCTATTATCCCAAAAGCGAACGTCAAGCTTCAAAAATTTCAAAATAATACCACTATTCTGCTTCTTCGAGTCAAATGACATCGGACATTAGCATATACCTTCTGAAAATAAAAGTAAGCCGTAACGATGTCTCGTTTTTATATTTTTATGCGCAGGGCTGTTTTAGGTTGTTTCGTGTCAGTGATTGATGATATTCCAAATGAGACTAACGTCAAGCCGAATAGCGTGTAAAGGAGAGCGGAGGTACTTGAGGATGAAAAACGCGTTAAGTAACTTCGTTATTTTGATAACGACAACATTAAACGCAAGAAATTTTGGGTGTTCGAAATCTTGGTCACGTTATTTTTTAGTTCACACAGGGCTTGGGTGGCTTTTGGTGTTGTGCACTTGAATTATATTAATAATTGTAAATATAAGAAGTAAATATATTTTTTACTCTTGAATAAATCTGTCCGTAGATTTCTAAAAATATGTAGGGTCTGCAGCATAAATCTTCTTAACTACCGGGAAGTCAATTTTTGATCAATATCGCTCTATCTATTGTGTTGTGTGACTAAATGGATAAAATTGCATTCCGACTCCGCACACGGCATGGTGGTCTACAGTTTTATAGTTCTGTGCCCCCATGCAGCGGCTGGGCACGTGCATATGGTTATTAATTTATTATTGGGCTGAAAATTAACACAATAAATATTCAAAGCGTAAAGTCGGATGCGTATCCGTTTGCGTCATGCATGTCCTATAAAAGCTCTACGCATTCTAAAACCTAAAATCACCCGTTTGACCGGTGACTTCTCAATAGGTCCTTATAATTATAAATATGTGAAGAGTTAATGAACTCTCCAAGTGCCTAGGTGTCACTTTCGATGGTGTTTTTGATTATGAGTCATCGTTATTGCCACCCATTTAACTTAAGTATTAGTACAATAACTTATCGACGACAGATGCGTGCCGCGGATAAAAAAATAACCTTTTGTAGCGATAGGGATTCTCAGCTGATCTCTGGATTCTCGGAGCGGGGAGGGGGGCGTTCATTGGCTTGCCGGTGCAGTCGGCTCTCTCGCGCCGCCGACGTCTGTCGACCGCCGCGGCTGAAGCCTCGTGTGCGTAGTGACTTGAGTGAAGTGGAGTTCAATTTCAGTGACCACTTTTTAGTGACCAAGTGCCACATAAAGTTGACGACTACGCACTGCTAGAGTTAAAAGTTACGAATGTAAGTTTTGTTGGTAGTTGTGTTTTACTAAATTAGAATAAATGCACATCGTTAACATTATCAATTATCATCATCATTTGCATGGTATTTGTTAAAATAACTTACTCTTAAGATGCAGTGCTGGTTTAACTTGGTTTTAGAGTTATGGCCGCACTCAGAATCAGTTAATGACGATTAAGTCGTTCCAGTGACGATTTTTCATATCTATACAAGTACCGTGAGTAAAAACCGGCATTCCTACCTCAAAAGCTGTTAAGAGCTTATTGTACTTAACTCTAGTCTTTAACAAAGTCTCGTGCGATTTCAATCACGCGTAGTCGTTATTAACGTAGGCAATAAATATTATTAGCGTCATAAAATTGAAAGGGGTTCAGAAATAGGGTAACTATTGATTGCCAACCCTAATAAAATTCACGTGGCTTGCGAACATTGTTGCCATGTGCACCGTAATTACGGTAAATGCACCGTACTCAGCATGAATTTACCACCTACCGGCGATGTGCTACAACGGTGATAAAATCTACCGTAATCCATAAAGGTTAAGTATTTTCCAGATAAAGCAAAATGTACTGAACAAAACTCAAATTATTCTAATTATGAACGCACTCTGACCGATTCTTAGTTCGGGGATTCCCGGTGTTGCGGGGAAATACTGTCCTGTATAACGCTAACAAATTAAGTAGGCGTATACACATGTGAATTTGCAAGTAATATTACGATAGTTAAATTTAGTTTCATTACATTCATGTTTATTTCTTCTCATTCCGTTTTTAGCAAGAGGTCAAGTCGTATTATTTTTACAGATTTAGATTTAATTGCAGATTGTTAAGGTTTCAATACGTTTTGATTATGAGTGGAAGTGAATCTGACTCTCAATCTGAAGTGGAAGTGCCTAATAAAAAAAGAAAACAATATAAACAAAAATTTCGGGATGAGTGGTTACAAAAAATTGAATTTCGAGATTGGCTAAGAAAAGATAAAAAAGACGAATATGCCGCTATCTGCAACATGTGTAACGATAAGAAACTGTCAGCTGAAATCAGCGTACTTTCAAGACACAAAGAAACCAATTCTCACATTAACAATTCTAAAAAGTTTAGTGCGTCATCTTCCAAAAAGATACAACAGTCAATAGTTAGTGCGTTTCAAAGCAGCTCGCAGAAAGTAACCGAAAAGGAACAAATAAAAATTTCAACAGTAAAACTGGCCGCTTTCGTTGCAGAACATAGGATACCAGCTAAAACTATGGACCATCTGACAGATTTATTACCACAATTATGTCCGGATTCAAATATAGCTAAAAACATTAAATTAAAAAGAACAAAAGTCCAAGCAGTCATAAACAATTGTATAGGAGCATCCGAAAAACTGAGTTTGATAAATGATTTGAAGGTTCAAAAATTCTCAATTTTAATAGATGAAAGCACTGACATAAGCGTAACTAAAACTGTGGCGATCGTGGTGAGATACTTTGATGCAAAACTAGGCCAGATAATTAGTCGTTTTTGGGACTTAATCCAATTGTTTGAGGCCAATACAACCGATCATTCAGCTAATGCGGAAAAAATATTCACATTAGTCATTGAATCTTTCCAAAAAAACGCTATCCCTTTGGACAACATAATTGGTTTCGGTTCGGATGGTGCAAATACCATGATGGGCTGCCGTAATTCCGTCTCCAGCCGATTACGGCAACTTTGTCCAGGAATCACTATACTGAAATGTGTTTGTCATTCATTGCATCTTTGTGCTAACGATGCCTCCAAAGAGCTTCCTTTCAATTGTGAAAAGTTGGCTAGAAACATATATAATTATTTTAAAAACAGTAACAAGAGACAGAGTGAATTTGTGGAGTTTCAACACTTTGCTGAACTAGAAGTTCACCGCATTCTAAGACCTGCACAGACGCGTTGGCTTTCATTAAATGCTGTCGTAGATAGAATATTGGAGCAGTGGGAAGCATTACGTCTCTACTTTGATGGCAAATGGCTCACAGACGCGGAATGCAATGAAATCCACACCAATCTCAACGACCCTGTGATAAAAGCCTATTATTATTTCTTAGCGTGGATGCTGCCGAAATTTACCGCAGTCAATACTTACTTCCAAAGTGAATCTGTTGTGATCACAAAATTGAACATAAAAATGACAGCTTTGTATACAGAATTGATGGCGCAAATTTTTCCAGCAAGCCATATAAATTCGACTGCTATAGAATTGATTGATCCGACTGAAGAAAGACATCACAAAAACTTAAAAGATATTTATCTGGGACTTGGAGTTCAAAAACAATTAGAACTAATTGAAGAAGATCGAAAGGATATACTACGGAAAAAATGTAAACAATTTATAATAACAGCATGCACAGCAATTCGTAAGAGATATGCTATTAACGATCCAGTTTTAACAGCTATATCAAACTTAGATCCTGAAATTTGCGTTTCTCAAGAAAGACTCGAGAGCCTAGCGCCTATATTTACACTTCTTCCCAGACTGACCCCAAAGAGTTTAAACGAACAACAGGAACTTGACGATGAATGGCGTAGGTTACTTATCTACTTACCAAAAGACTTAGATGCAAGTCAACAACCACCTGATAAATTCTGGCATCAAGTTTCCCGAATAGGTGAAGAAAACAGAAAAGATTTTAAACATCTGCCGTCGTTCATGCTCGGAATGCTGTCTTTGCCACACTCCAATGCCGAGTGCGAGCGTATATTCAGCAAGGTTAATGATATTAAAACAAAAAAACGTAACAAACTGATAACTCGCTCTATTAAAGGTAATATACTGACCCAACAGTCCATAAAAAGAAACGGACAAAATTGTATCAACTTCAGACCAGATGAGAATATGCTGAATAAAATGAATCAGAACATTTACAAAAATGAGGAGATTTTAGTTTCCGATTCGGAACAGTAAATTATTTTCAATTAATAAGTTTTTTTTTTATAATTTAATTAGATTGTTTTTATTAATGATTATTTCATAAACATAGTATACCGTAATTGCACCGTTTTTTATTTTATCCCATTTACCGTTATTTTATAAAATCTACCGTATTTTTTAAATTTAGTCACCGTCGACCAGATTTTGGACATGGCAACACTGCTTGCGAAAGTAGCCCTAGCGTCTGTCGAGAGAGCATGGGGAGGAGGAACCGTCGCTCAGGGTCCATTCATAATAAGGATTATTCCATTTATGGAGTTTTTGCTTTCATCGCTTCTTCAACTGTCCAATAGTTTTTTTATTACTACAACTACTTTTCTGGTAGGTACTCAAATGCTGTAAATTAAAAACCGAATGAACATTTGAATATTTGTGAACACATACCTAATACTCAAACTATTGTCTTTATAATTACAACGGCAAACGAAGTAAGTAAGTACACTTTTTGAAAGAGAATAAATAATGACTTAGTCATGCGCTGCTTTCGGTAAAATAATAAACACGAGCGCACGACCTGAGTAATTTGATGCCAGTCCTTCGTATCACATTAACGGCATACTATACCTTGCTCGTACTACACTCAAAGCTCAAACAAAAGGAATTACGCGGCGAATACTCGTTCTGAAATCTAAACCAATTTATTCATTAGGAACTTTTACGGCCCTGAAGTTCGATCCATACATTTATTATATGTTTATACCTCTGGCCACCTCTGGCTTTATTCCAAGTTTCCTGGTTCAACATTGGAGTACAACTTTGATATTACAAAGGACCAATAGCCCCCAAAGAATAGTCCGCAGGGCATTATTATGTAAAACAAACTTTAGAGCAAACATTTTCCATAATTGCGTTTATCCATTGTATCCTTGATCATACAAAATCTTAGCCTCTTTATTGACTAACTGTCTTTAACCTTGGGCATTTTTATAACAATCCTCTTAAACGTCACTGTTATAAATATGTAAAAAAGTGAACTGTCGGCACTTACAATATGCTTGTATCTTTTTCGACTTGTATTGTCGTTCGCTTTAAAACCCGCATGTACGTGCAAACAACCTAGTTATGTAATTTTCGAAATTTGCTATGTAATCGTTTCGATCGTTTACACAAAATGACAAGAAAAATTAACAACGAAAGAAAACATAGCTTATACGGTACATGTATAGCAGCTACATTCTTAATATATTCTATAAATGAATATACAGTTAGGTAAAATTAGCTCGTAAACGACGAGAACGTTGGCTACTCTGCAGAAAACAAAGCTAATTAATTTAATAAGTTCTCGGGCAAAGTTTCAATTTAGTCATGTTACGATCTTGGAAATATTATGCAACATCGAGGGAGTGTTTCTGCCGTCACTTGGTTCATTGTCCCCTGTATCCTTGGCCTATCCGGTGACAATGTGCAATAGAAGTAGATATAGTTATTAGAAAACTGTTGGTGTCCATGGCAACGGCATACACGAGCGGTCACGCTCCGTTGACGCCGTGGAACATTCTCTCTACCACAGTGCGTAGCAATTCCTGGTTTAATTTGACGCATGATTTGCATCTAATTTATTTCCTTTTACCTCTACGTTTTTGTATCTCGTGCGTCGATAATAATAAATCTTATGTCACGCTTTTTAGCAAAAACAGAATACTACTTTAATAGGAACAAGATGTCTTCCTCGTGTCGTTGATCTCGAATAAGTTTCATGTTTTACGTATACCTATAAAAGCGTAGTCTGATTTGTCTAATCAATGAGCACGCACGAATTGTGAATAATACACGTTAATTACACATTATCATTAAATTACCGGATTTTTTATCGGCTTAATGCAATTGCTTGAGTGCATTTATGCGAATCTGGTGCGCTATGTTGTCAAAGTGACTTTTTCCTGACTTTTTATTGGTACTTAAGTAATGAATGTCCAGACAAGATGATTATCTAACGGGTGTTCGTTAGTTTAATGCTGTTCATTTTGTCACGATATAAACTATCACTTGGTTTACCTTTGTTACATTGGCAGTACTCGTAATTGTATAGAATGTATTTGTAGATTTTTTTTTCCATCCACTGGCAACACCCACACCGGGAGGTAAAATTTGTTGCTAGGACGAGTATAACCTATTCAAGATCTGGACTCAAAAATAGAACTCAGAATAAAATAACTTTGGGTGCAAAGAGAGTGATACATTCATATAAAACAGTTGTCGGCAATTCTAGCGGTCCCCTAGTTACTAACTATTAAAATATCATCATCCCAACGCCAATAATCGCTGCCGAAACCTAACATCTTACGATTCGAGACTCGAACACTACAAAATGATCCCGCTTGTAACAAGGCGCAAAGCTGCTGACATAATTTGCCTACACAAAATAATAAGCGGGGCAGTGGACAGCCCTGACCTTCTTGAAAATGTAAAGTTTTCTATACCACGAATTAGTAGCCGCCTGCATAACCGTAAAACCTTTAGTCTCCCGCCATGTCGCACTAACTACAGCCGTCACTCACCACTGTTCCGCATGTGTGCAACCTACAACGATGATTGCCAAGAGCTAGACATCTTCAGTGCATCGGTTAAAAACATTAAGCAATTTATCTTTTCTAAATTATAAGTACCTAACCAACTACTTTGTTATTAGACTGTAATTTTATTTTTGTTTTGTTTTGTTTTATCTTATTTTGTTATAATTTCTTCATTTATTTTGTTATCTCTAAGTTTAGTATTGAGAGCGATTACTCGTGTGCATGTTGTGTTCGCACCTAGAAGGCCATGCAGCCAAACTTGTTTGTTTACCTCTATTTATAAGTCACAATGCTGTAATGTCCAGTTTGCGAACCTAATAAAAAAAAAAAAAAAAAAAAAATCCCCAATGTAGTTTACAAAGTCAGATATTGTATTTTTTTTAATTCTTGAAAACTCGCTATGTTCATCGGAAAAACAATTATTTATTTATTAAACACCTGTACAGCCAGTATTGAATAATTTTTTAGTGTTTTACCTTCGCAATACCTTGGTTCTTCAAAATAAAATTGACGCCTACTAATGAATTGTTTTTCTTGCAGACATAGTATTTTTCAAAACATTTAAAAAAAACAATATCTGTAAAAACCGTGCAACTTTGCATAATAGTAAATGTGGTTAAAAGTGTTCAGAATGAGTGAGACTGCCAAACATGTATATTAAAGTATATCAAACGCGACCTCAATAAATTGTACACAATTATATGGCAAAGGCGATGTTCACAACGTAGGTACGAGCGTACGCTTTTACAACCCATGTTAGAAAGAAGATTGAACCAAAGGTTGACATTAAGCCTGAATTCGAAAAGCATCTAAACTGGACTGGACTAAACCCCAAGGGGTTTGTAAGTCATTAAGAACTTTTTCAAATTTAATTTTATATGCCACTGTGTCTTTAGTGCGTAAGCCGCAAACTGGTTCAAACCTCACGGCTTTAGGGATGGCAATGGTTGGCGGCTTAAAGTTAAATCTGAAAGAGATTTCTCCCACACACAGTCACAGCTGGCACAACAACTTACCTACTCAATAAAAAAATAAAAGATAAATTAGCAGTCTGATCTGACAGATTTTTTAATATATATGCAATACTATAGATACAGCTGTGATTTAAAGACTGTTAGGAGTTATAAAATATGCGAATTACATAAGTAATGTAATGATTCAGCGTGTGAATATGACCGTTCAGTGTCAGAGTAATGTCGCAATGACTATTCGGCTTGGTTGAAATCGATTCACATCCTCAAATCAATCTCGAGTCACATCACATCACGTCAATCGGGGGAAGGCAAATCAATATCGTGCCCGGCAGAGATCGCGCCCGACTCACGCATCCGCCATATCGATCGGCTAAATATTCTATTTTATTTCCGAGCAGGTGGCCCTGTTTGTTTATTCACGGTCTAACGCCACAAAGGCGGTTGGGTGCATGGATGTTATTGAAAGCGGTGGAAGATTTGTCTTCACCGCTATTGCGGTGCAGGTGGTTGGATCTAGTCAAACGATGCAACCCTATTATTTTGTTTTTCGATACACTCGAAACGTGCACTTACGAGGCAATTTGGACGTATTTTGTCCACTTCACAGATAGATCGTCATTTCATTTGGCGGGACGTAATCTGTACCTACCAATACGGATGGCATGGCATGCCATTCAATCACCGCGGTCCTAGAATGACATGCCATTTTGCGACAAAGAATCCAGACCGAGGGATCTGATTACAGTTACGCATATTGTTCTTTATTTACGTGCAGAGGTTCTCATGATATTTTTATTGTTGAAATGCCGGCTACCTTACCATTATTAGTATAATATACATAACGAACGTAACTAGAAAAATCTTAATGGAACATTCGTGGCGGAACGTTAGGTATGAACTCTTGAGTCGTCACATTAATCTAAAACTACAGGTATAGGAAGTAAGTAAATTTATAGCATTATTTTCGCTCTACCGTTCCATATTATCAGTGCTCGGAGTGGTAGTCAAGAATACAAGTGCACCCAAAAACATACTCTACACGTAGGTACCTACTACAGTTTTACAGAATATCCTTATTTATCGCCTTTCCTAAAATAACTTCGTATCATGCCAATTAGTCTTTATAAATATTTCAATTTTACTAGTTATCGCAGCCTAAAGTTTTGATTGCAGTCGTAACTCGGTTGGAGTTCCACTGGTCGACGTACAATCACAAAAATAATTTCTAATAGTTAGGTAAAGTAACCTTGTTTGTTGTGCAGTTAAACGTTGCGTTGCGACGTTTCTGTAAAGAGAAAATTCAGATAAATACATTTTCCAGCACTAGCAATGAATGACGTGGTGGAGATAAGAATGATCATGTGTTTACTTCTTGATCATTCTCTTTCTTTCTCGTGACCCCTGAAAACGGCAGTGTATTTCCTCACAAAGGTCTTTATCTTTTGGTAGACTCAATCCTTTGGACTAGTTACTTCGTAAAACGTAGCTCAGAACGCGCTTACGTAGCAGCTTAGTGAGTGAGTTGAGTTGTTATCCTCTAAGAGAATTACCACGGTAATCGCATTACCGCCGGGAACGGACCAACTTCTTAATTTGCTTATTTTTGTTAAAACACGGAATAGTAGAGTCGAGCAAACTTGGTGCGCAACACAATTATTTTTTAATATTGTTATCTTCTTAAGTGAGATTTAAATACCTAAACGCTGAAAAAAACATCCCCTATTGTATATACAGTGGTGGACATATAATTAGAAACACTTGCAACGTATTTCACATTATACAAGGCACATTGCCGTAAAACTTTTGTTTTTGGAAATAAAACAACAAAATGCATAGAATACGTTCAACAACTTATAATTAATTAAAAAAAACAAATAAATATCCGAGTTTACAACTACCATTTAGATATTTAGTTACGTACAAACAACTAAACGATATTCGCAGTACCATCCGTCATGGACAAGTAATTAGAAACACTAAAGAAATGAGGTAAAAATCAAAGTTAATAACGTGTTAACGTCAACTATTTCAAATTATTTATGTAAAATAATGTTTGGTTTACAAAATTTCTTAAAAAATAATATTTAGTTGCATAGCCTTTGTTATTAATGACGGCTCTGCAACGACGTGGCATTGATTCAAGTAATTTCATACATTTATCGAGTGGGATCGAGTTCCATGCTTCACCAAAGGCTTTGTAAAGTTCATTTTGACTGGAATTACGTTTAACGGAGACTTTTTTTTAACGACGTACCACAAATTTTCAATAGGATTTAAATCGGGACTATTTGCAGGCCAGTCTAACATGGTAACACGTTGCTCACTAAGAAAGGATTTAACACTGCGGGCCGTGTGTTTTGGGTCGTTATCGTGCTGAAAGATCCAGGTCACAGGCAAATGGTCGTCGGTGTAGGGAATCATTGTCTCTTCTAAGATGTTTTTGTATTGAAATTTATCCATTATACCTTCAATCTTACGGACGGGTCCAACTCCGCAACCAGAAAAACATCCCCATACTTTAATATTACCACCGCCGTGTTTGACTATGCTCCTCGTGTATTTATAATCAAAAGCATGGTTTATTGGACGTCTAACGTAGCGTTTGCCGTCAGAATTCACCATATTTATTTTTGTTTCATCCGAGAATAACACTTTTTTCCATTCTCGTACGGTCCAGTACTCGTACGTAATGTAAAAAGATATTTCTTTGCAAATAATAATCGCTTCTCTCGGTGTTGCTTGGTAAGAAGCGGTACCTTTCGAGAAACCCTCCCGAACAATTTAGCTTCCACTAATCTGCGGCGTACCAGTTTTGAGGAAATGTTCCTTGGGTCATCAGGTGAAAAAACTTCATTTCTAATCTCGTTGGAGCCTTTAAACGGGTCTTGTTTAGCTACACGTATTATTTGCAAATCTTCCCGGGGATACGTTTTCCTTGGACGAGATTTTCTAACAACACTTTTAGTAGTTCCGTTTGTTTTATAATGAGCAATAGCGTTGAAAACTTTCTTCACAGAACATTCTAGATGTTTAGCAAATCTTCTATAAGTCCACTTTCGATCTAAATGTAATTTAACGATTAATTGCCTAGTTGACTCGTCACAACTCTTATTTTTACCCATTTTTAACAATACAATTATTATTCACGTAATTCCAAATTGAAGTTTAATTGCCGCCGAAACTACAGGAAAAGCGTAAAAAGAGGTTTTTTTTTTTAAATTTCAAAAATGGAACGATTCGTGGGTCCTGTATCTAATTAGTTGTCCAAGAGGCCAGTAATAGAAATTCAACTATCATGATATTTAAACTCTTTTAATAATTAAATATGAACAGATTTATTTTTTAATAATATTTTATGAGTTTTTTAACTCATTGGCTATATTCTGGCATAGTTAATAGTGATTTAATCAATATATTTTTTACTCATAACGATAGTTCATTCTGTGTTTACCTAAGTATAAGTACTGTTTCTAATTATATGTCCACCACTGTATATCCGTTGTTAATTTTCAATTAGGTAGGTACACAAAATTTGGAGCACTTGGAGAATTATGTAAACAGGAAATTGCTATGAATGAGTAGTAAGTTAGTGGTTTCTACGTACGTAATGTAAAAAATCTATTAAACTGAAACATTTGTTAAGGTGTCTTTCCGCTAGTGAAATTTAACTTAAACTATCTATATAGCAGCAACTAGGCAGCAGTTTTGGTCCCAATTGATACAGTACCGGCAAATAATATATCATCTTTGTACATACATCTCACACGATTACCTACAAATGTGACTCACCAAAATTGACAACCAATCAAGAACTAGTTGAACAATATTTTACTGCTTTTATTCAATTCTTTAGCTTTAAATAAGGTTCAAAATGGTATTCAACAAATGTTTGTACATATTGTAGTTTAAAAAACCATTTCTCACGTATTCATACAAATGTCGTAAATTTAGTATGAACGCGTCGGCGGCATAGGTATTTTAAAGTACTAAACTTTTTTAAATTACCGTATGTACAAACATTTGTTTTATACCGTTTTAACCTTATTTAATCAGCTAACGAATTGAGTTATAGCAATACAATTGGTCAACTAGTTCTTTATTGGTGGTCAATTTTGGTGAGTCACATTTGTAGGTAACCGTATGAGATGTACCTAAGTACAAAGATGATATATTATTTGCCGGTACTGTATATTTTCCGCAGTCAGCACATGCCACGTTAACGCCTAGTTGCTCATACGTTTGCCCTGCTATGGATGTATACATATTGGATATGTTAACAACGGTTTTCGATTACATCGAGCCTTTAGCTACGTAGGCGAAATTGTTACCAAGTTGTCCAACTAGTTATTGTGCTTCTTGCTGCTAAGTTTCACGCTGTTAATCAATGACAAATGCGAATTAGTAGTTAGTGGCAATTTATTTGTTAAAGAGGAATTTTGAGTGCAAACATGCCTCAATGAATTCTTGACCTACTTTTAATTGTTTTTTGGTAAAACACTCCAATTAACAATGCTGATAGTTAAGGCACGTGCCAATCTTCATCTTGAAAATAATTTTACAACTAGCCAACTAGCATTCCAGAAACTCTTAAGCTTTTAATTCATAAATTAATCTGACCCATTTCACGCCTTATAAATCTATAGACAGACCCGTATCTAACAAAGCACATATGTAAACGTGTACTATTTACCAATCCTTCACGGTAAACTAATGAAATATAGCACGCACTAACCCGATTAACCTACAGGCAATTATCTTATGGCTGTAGCATTCGAGCATTCGCTATGCACTTTCGTAATGAGCTTTAATCGGACGTTGCCGTGTCGGGTTGATGTGCAGACTAAACACGGATACTGCTGCGAATTACCGGTAGTCCCATTACAGTAACTACCCAGTTCCCTTCTCCATTGACAGCTAAAATTGAGAACCTCGTTTATATTTCCATAGCATCTATTGTAATGTTTCCCCCTTCACACGGACACTTAAATTTTACTAATATGGCCAGTTGAGACACCTTATTCTTCCAGGTTTTTATGGAAAGAAACACGAGCTCTAGGCCACCTGATAGTAAGTGGGACCTGAGACTCATAGATATTTGAATTCTTAAGACCACGATATCAATACTGCAATCCTAAGGGCCGTATTAATAAACTCATCTTGACTGTGAAGCCCGTCACAACATACGTCAAAGTAAACGCCAAACCATAGAACACTGTCATTTTTGACTCATCACGAGACGAGTAATTAGAGTTGAGATCAGTTTATTAATACGGGCCCAAGAGCGTTGCCAAACCTGAGTACTACTACTACTGTTTATTTTCTAGGTAAGAACCATTTTATGTAAAAGTCATAAATTAAGTAGGCACCTACATGTGCTTCGAAATGGTTATTAGATAATTCTTAAAGAATAATATAATAACAGATCCAAGTAGTATTTAAGAAGTAGTTAACGGAACGTATTGGAAAACCACTTATGTCTTAAAGATGATTGAAGGACCGGATGTTGGCGGATCTTACTAATGAGATGGGTCTGATTGCAATAATACCATCTGAACATTCTGAACCATACTTCTTTGATGATATTTAAGACCGCCCTGAGTTTACTTTAGCACCCCTATGGGCCCATATTAATAGTCGAACTGATAGGTCGAGAGAGACGCAGTTATTTGTTACAATGAGAAAGTTATATACGTCTGTGGCATACTGGAAGTCTCACCACTTGCTGTGTATTTTATTAGAACGACGGGAAGGTTTGCTATCAGCCCGTTTAAGGCCCTAAGTACAAATATGGAACTGCTACGATTACGAACCGTACAGACACAGACCCACCTCGAAGCCTCGAACATGTAATATGGTATTTATCCTCGTTTACAAGCGACTGCTTGTACTCATTGTGCCCATGAATACCCTTTTTAAGTCGGGTGTAGCGAAACTACGTCGATCTAGATACGCGAAAAAGGACGAAGCAACTTCAGAGTTTCAGAAGCTTTGATAAAATAACAGCTGTTGTCTACCAAGTACGATGGAGTTTGTCTATTGCCTTTTAGTTCGCAAAGCTCGCAGAACTCTAACAAGATCTAGTACAATCTGGATATCGTATGTTGTTATGTGAGTAATTTACTAAACTGATATTTTCTAGATGTGCCTGGAATTTAGTTGATGGTAATAAAGATGTTTCAGTAATTAATAGTTATTGAGTCACATATCTCGTATAATATTTTTTAATTAGGTAAATATGTTTAAAATATTCAGTGGCTCTAAATCTCCGGCATTAAGCCTCTGTGCTGCGGTCTTGCCACGATACAAAAATAATACGTGCTTACTTAAGTGTAATAAACTATAAGTTATGTTTAGCTGCGCGTTCAACCATTACCTAGAAAGTAATATACTTACCTATGATCTGCTTTTTATCTTGCACTTAATAATATTATGAATGCGAAAGTTTGGATGTTTGTTACTCATTTACGCCAGAACGGCTGCACGGATCTAGATGAAATTTGGCACAGACACAGATTATAGTCAGGAATAGCTCATGGGCTACTTTTTACTTTAAATGCACGGTTTCCGAGGGAAGAGCGATTAACGACTTCTACGTGGACGGAGTCGCGGGCAACAGCTAGTTACTTATAAAAGTATTTACTTATTAGTAAGTATAGCTTTCGCTAGATATAAATCTTATACTTAATATTTCGCCTACCTTTACATGTATATATTACAGCAGAAAAATATTTTTTTGAGTAGGAAAGGCTATCATTTAAATTGTCCACAACTTTACCACACAGAAGGGGATCATGGTTTCGCAAGTAAAGCATTCTTACTCGCAGAAAGAGTTAATTTCACTTTTTTATAGATTCTACTTTGCCCTAAAATATATCCCACTGTAGGTGAAGTAGTACAGATATTTTCAAAATAGGTCTTTGATATATGATCTTAACCTGCCCCACCCGCGGTTATTGTTCTCCAAACTGGGTGTGAGCGAAACGGTCTAATTATAAGCATTAGCGCGGCGTTACCTCGATACCAAGTAGGTATACCGAGCGCACTGCACGCGGCATGACAGTTCACTCACCGTGGCAGATTAATTCTGAGCCGAGCAGCGCGTGACGACTATCCTCTGCCTTCTAATCTAAAACAGCATGTATGTTTAGCATTTTAAGATGTACATACGCTGTTTTACCCTCGAGCTTTAACGACTCCTGCGCTGCAGTGAATATAAGGGAGTGTCTACAGATGATGATTTAAACTGTGTCGTTTTGGTATGACGCATTCACTACAATTTTACACATCATAAAGTTTGAAAAATGTTATACACGTTTCATTTAATCAAATTCGCTGCCGATAATTGTTTGCAATTTTGATATGCCCAACGACTACTATGACCCTTTTGCGTAAACGTACTACATAGCATATTACTTCGATACAAAAAAATTATACTGCATCAGACGACAATACGACTAGAGATTTATAGTAACCCTAATTTGATATGTAATTAACGCTTAAACTTCTGGAGTAGCGTTGTTTGTCGAAGTACATATTTAGATAAAATTACATACCTCTACCTTGTACTCGTAAGTGCACGCTTCAAAGCCGACATGTGCGCACGCGTGGGCTTGGCCTAACTAAGCTCGGTAACGCACTGCATCCGATCCCGATCTATATCCGAAGTATACGTAGTACATACTATTTGAATGGCCGGTCATGCACTAGATCCTAGAATTCGGACTGTAATCGGAATACAAAATTATCTAACCGTGTATTCCCGGCTTGGAATGGATGCAGTGCGTAAGCATTCTAAACCTGGCTACTGTTCAGTTCCATTGAATCTTCGGTGCAATAGATCTATTACTTTATACTACGAACCGATGTTACTACAGGAATAAAGCTCTTCCGCAAGTGACTCTGCCTACGAAGCTAGCGGTCCTGGGTTTATATCCCGGTAAGGACAGATGTTAGTGTGATGAGCGCGAATATTTGTTCCTGAGTCATGGATGTTTTTTATGTATTTAAGTATCTATTTCTCTATATAAGTATTTATATCGATGTCTAGTACCCATAGTACTAACCTAGAGCTTTGTTTGGGACTAGGTCACTTGTGTGACATTGTCCCCTGATATTTATTATTTAAAATTAAAGCTTACCTGCCTATGCACAAACCAACACGAAAAAATATTTTAGCAAGTTCAAAGGAAAATAAAATATAAAACGTAAAAATATGACAGAATAAATAATGTTCAAAAGAACGAGTTACTTATTTCTGGCTCGGAATCATTCTCAATCTGTCAATCAAGACTCGATTCGCGTTCTAAATTTAAACATTATTTCGATATGAATTAAAAAATCCGACTTTAATAAACTCATACTGCCCGTGCGTTTCTTATCTAGACGATAAAAAAATATGTACCAGCAAATTCGCTTTTAACGATGTATGCACATTGCACAACTCTAAGTAAACTCTTGTGCAAACCTCCTTGAATCTTCGCTACAAGGAGGTACTGTTTAGGTTTATTCCCGAAAAACTTGTATAGAGTTAATTGTATGTTAACTGAAAATGTTCTTCTAGAATTATACCATAAATTACTTTATACCTCTATGTATTTATATTTATTACTCTATACTAATGTTAAGGCCCCAATCGTAGTTTGATCCATTCAGTACCAGCCTACCCGTTTTCCCTACAAATTTGACGTGATCTCAGCATTGTGGATTGTGGCACAGAATATGTTAAATTACTTCCGAGACCTGTCCATTCAACTGCGGCGACACTACGCTACATTTCACGGCAGTTACGATCCCTTCACTAATAGAGATGTCCAACGCGTTACGCAACCCGGCGACAATCGAGCGGTCCAGATGACATCAGACTGGCGGAATAGTATCGATGGTGAAATCGAACATACGGCGGTTCACAGTACCACTCCTATTATGATATTGTAGCGGCTAATTGCTTTGGTTATTGTCATTTGAGTGGACAATATACCGGAAAATGTTTGTCAAAGCAACAAAAGAAAACATTAGCTAAATGAGAATCTTTAACGCTTTACTGCTTTAAACTGTTTGTTAAACATCAGTAAAGTCTATAATCATTATCTCTATTGGTGGCAGATGTCGGCTAACTATATGCTCCATTTCATTCTGCATCAAAATCATTAAATATTAATAGCTTTATTATCATCAAACAGCTATAAAATTGATGCTCAAAAATGCTAATACAGCGTTTCAGGGGATGGTTTCGTGTTATTTGAATAGGCTTTAAAAATTAAATCGACAACAGATGTTTCTATTTTACGATCCAATTTCACCGTTGTAAATAAATGGTTGGTTTCACTCAACATTTTGTTTAATTTCATTAACATATTAACTGCGTAGGAATTTAATAAAGGATTTTACCTATTCGCCGTTGGTAGATTTATTACTAAAGTTTTAAATGTACAAAATATCGTTAAAGTTAATTGGGCGCGGAGATGTACTCATATAAGTAAACAGTTAAAGGTAGACATTTTATAGGGCACATTTTCCAAAATCTGTTTTCTTCCATGTTAACCTTTGACAGAAATATCAACTACGAAACTCGTTATTATAAGGTCTGCGCAATATTTTTGTGACTTTCCGACTTTAGCCTGTTAACAAGAAACTTGACATAAAGACCCTTCAACAAAATAAAAGGTCACGTAGCCGTCTAGTTGGAAGTAATAAATAACGAAGATTTTTATTCTTACAAAGTTTACATACCTAAAATAGACCGCCCATAGCGATGCTTATGTACCCTACTTTAACAGGAGTGTCTGCAAAGTTAAGTGGTCTTGTTGACATAGTAGCCGAGCTCCAACGCATGTCGTTTCACTCAATCGTGTGGTTGTCAATAGCGTCCCTAACTAAGCATAATTTAGAAACATCGATGATTATTGTAAATGGCTTATGAAACTGTATCTGTAACTCTATTTAGTCTGTACGAAGAAACATACTAAAACAGCATTTTAATATTTACCCGAGTGACCCAGAAAGAGGGTTAAGTTTTTCACGTATATGTTTGTATGTATGTCCGTTCCATTGTGACCTGTAGCCTAAACGGTTCATCGAATTTTCAATAGTAACATGTTTTTAGATTCGTCTTGGTTGTGCGAGTGACATAGGCTATAAGTAATATTTTAATCTAATTGTAAGTTATGAGAATAAAAATGACGTTCTTAAATAAATAGCAGTAGGTATATTGACGACAATATCAAACAATGAGGTCTTGTTATTTTAAAGCTTGTTTCTATCATTAATTAACTACACTAAATACACGACCTCAGGTCGAGCATGTTGAGCTTGGCCGCCCAATCCAAGCCCCATACGCAAACTTGCTAACAGCAGCGATTACCCGTTTAACAAATAATGAGTCAGCATGTGATGAGATGCGCTCGTGAATCATGGTCACTACAAGGTAGTGTCTTACTTATTGAAATGATCAACCTTTGGACGGACGCAATAAAAATTACAATTTAAAATGTTATTTTATTGAATATAAATTTTACGACCAATGGTCGGCTTTAAAGTGCAATACCGCGTAAGGAAAAAGTTAGGGTGCTAATATAATAAATGTACTTAGTTACATTGCGCTGTATTACACTTTCACCGCCTTTAACATTCAAAAAGGGTAATATTACTTCATTTTCGTTGGCAAGTCCCTAAAGTTTTATTAGAAAAAAGTACACGAAAACAGCCTAAGTAATCTTTATGGCGGGTCAACGCTGGACGAGCGGAGCACGAGCGTAGCACGAGCCGAGCACAATTCGTGAAGTGTGGACCGACTTACAAGCCTCGATCGAGCGCGCTTCGAGTATTTGGCTCGTGCTCGCCTGTGCTCCGCCAACTGTCGAATTTTTGCCGAACACAAAGGGATTGTGATAATTCCATCGTTGTAGGTTCCTTGTAAGTCCACACTTGGCGCCGTGAACGACGAGACGCCCAGAACCTTCACAAAGTATAAAACAAATTCGCTTCTCGCCCTCTGTCCCTCTGTATGTACACTAAGATTTTTTAAACTACGTTTCGGATTTTAATTCGGATATCAATAGATAGAGCGATTCAACGGGAACGGGACGGTTTCTCTTCTGGATTATTGAACGGGTGTCACAGAAACGGGCGGATCGCTAGTAGAATATACACTCAAAAGCATTAATAAAGCAACGAATTTTGGCATTAGGTGTATGTAGGCATAATTTAAACATGATGTGTCGGCGGAGTTTAAAGATGTATAAAATAATACAGACACGGTTGCGGTATAACGAGTTTCTGTTGTTTATGAAGATCATATAAATTTGCGCTTTTTAATTTTATTTACATTATGAAATACCTACATAATGAATTAAGGCTATCAATGCTGGAATATTTTTATTTTATTTTTTTAAGTGGCCTAATCTACTTGAGTTGCGTATGCAACAAAGCCATTGTTTCCAATATAACCACAAAATGCCCTATTGAAAATGGAAACAAGTTTAAAGCAAAATACCTCATTGGAATAACGACTTTATTTTATAGGACCCAAAAGTTCTAAACAAATACTCATACGTAGATAAATTGAGGATTTTATGGTCACGTTATACGTTAATAATAAGGAATAAAATAATTATAGGAGACAATGTTTATTGGTTGGAAACTCGGGTATGTACATATTCGAAGCAACAGTTTAAAAAATATACAATACTTTGATATTTTACGTAAACCGCATAAAAATGTATTACAATAAAAACATGCGAACATTTACCAACGGTACTATTAGTTTATGTTACTTATTTTCGTAAAGATGATTGAAATCCTGGCTTGAAACTCACAGTCCGCCAGCCGATTTTGGCCTGTCATCTCATCGTATTAGAACGGAGGCATATATAACTTTCTCATTCTGACAGATAGCTGCGTCCCTCTCGGCCTGTCAGTGTGGCTGTTAGTCTGGAGCGTTCATTAAACCTCACATACAAAGCTATTGCTGTGTTGGGGTTGCGTTATTGAACTTAATTGCCTGCTTAGGGATCTTTTGCACTTACGCAACATGTTTTACCGAAACGATCTTTTATAACTATCAATTCGAGGAAGTTGATATTTCTTAATCGATCCTACCGATTCTCGGGAAATCTATTTAAGAACTATCCCAATTATACCAGCTTTCTTTTAACAAAACCCGAGCCCGAATCGGCCCAGCCGTTTATGACCTAGCACGCCATAGACACTACACAGATCTATGGCTCTTATTGCATATCGGTGGTTTAAAAAGCCGCACTGTAGAAGCTACTGACTTGCCCGACCGTTGGCCGTCAGTGGTTCACATTAATACATAGTGTGTCGCGGTCGCGCCGAGCACCGGATGAAGGCTGCAGGATCTGGGAATGCTTTGAATGCATATAACCTCTTAATGTTATTATTTTAAAGTGATATTTAAAATTAAGATTGTATCGAAATTATTCAAAACAAAATCAAAATATTACCCGCTCATTTTCCGAATTGGAAAATATGAGGCAGAATTATCATAAAGGAATTTTATATTACCGGGTATTAAAATCAAAAATCCTGTCTTTTCGAATACATTTTGCGATAACGGTCAATTCAAACTTGAGCCACAATTTAGGTGGGACGACGAAAGTAGAGGAGAACTGGAGAAGCGTTAGGTTGAGTGTCAGCCAGAACTAAACGTTAATGTCAAAATTAGGCGAATTAACGTGCGAATGAATGTGCGTCCAAATACATAAACTTTAGCGTTGTTATGCATGAAGAGAATTTACGAAATCGAAATGTGAAATGACGATTCTGGATTCTAAAAAAAACCTTTTCTGTCTTGTTAGAGTTATGCTAATTCGGAATACTAGGTATCCTTTCAGGATTTTAATAGTTCGGACGGATGTTAGATAGATGTGATGACCCCATTCGGGCAATAATGTTAGCGGCATGCCTACGAACTTTTAACTCTAGCCAGTGTGTGTTAGAAACTTCACCACACACATTACACACTTACACACACATACACACACCCAAACGCGAACATAAAATACCAGTTACTAAGTTTCCTTCGGAAGATGTATTAAACCATTCGCCCAAACATAAATCAAAAGCTTGCGGTAAATATGTAAAATTGTTTGCCTTTTAACGACAGTTTGTTTCCCATTCCCGATTTTAAATCACGTGCTGAAAATAATAACAAAGTTGCTGACAAAAAGACCGCTTAATACCTAAACGTGCAAAAAGAGATTTTTCATCACACTTGCTCGTAAATGGTGTTATTCCATGCCTGTATACAGAAGGACAATGGCCTAAATTGTTCCCGCGGGAATTATGGCGAGTTTGTCATCCCTAGGGAGTAATGACTTTCTTTTTAAAATTTGCAACTCTTTCGTACATAATTTCTGACTAAGGAGGTTTAATTTTCAGCCAAAAATTAAATCGGTTTCTAATTTCATCTTTAAAAATTAGCTATAGACTAACTTACATTACACAAAACCTATATGCTTCATTAAACTTCATTATTTTTATACCTATTTCAAGTTTATATCAAAATTTATCATTAATTTTAGTAATTATACATTTTTATCAAATTGGCTAAATCTGGCTCGAATCCAGGTCGAAACTAAACGCAGTATCTGTGGTCACAAAAAAAATATCGTTTCCATTTACGTTCCCGTCCGTCAAAAGTTATTTCTTTATATTTTGCAGAGTTAAAGTGTTTTCTCTTTGTTTTTTTCCTCGCAAATGTGATGAAAACCATTGTGTGTATCACAGGCAGTAAGGGGATTACTAACTCGAGTCATTAAAAGCCCTCCGCCTTCGGCGTCGGGCTTCTAACACTCTCGTTAGTAATTCCCTTCATACTACCCTTGATGCACAATGTACTATTACATAAATTTCGCCCAGCTGCCAACCAAAGGGAATTGCGAAAGTTTCGGAATGAATATACGAAATGCTTTTAAACGTTAGTCGCGAGCGAGGAGTTCGGAACAAATCGCTGTATGCACCGCAAGCGCAACGTACAACTATGTTGTTAGCGGAATGTGTTGTGTACTGACCGCCTTTTGCATCCGATCTCGTACCGGCACGTGTTTTAATTAAAAACAATATCTGTAGTTGGGAATCGAGGCATTTGCAGGGTATTTCCAGATTAAGCGGCGTTATTTTTAAAAACTCCTTATTTTCGATATAGATAGTAAGCTATATCGTAGTATACGGCTAGGTCATCCTACGTCGACCGTATCGTATAGATTTTATTAGCTTTTTCTTATATATTTTTTTTAAGAATTATTTTAGCTATCAATGGTATCACCCCTCGGGCTTTAATTACGTGACGATGGTCACTATAGTAATGTCATTAGACTGCCGAAAACCCTTCATTAGCTGATGTTACTCATTAAGAAGTTTAATCAAGTATTACCTGTTAATTAAAATTGTTTGCTATTTTATTTTTAAAAGATCTCAGGTTTTTGATGTGAAAGAAGCTCCTTTGTAACTTTAAAGTTTATGTGTGTATTTTGAAACTTTGTTCGTGCATAGACAGTACAGTTGACAGCCAACAACGTTGTAAAAGAGAAATAAGAGTGGTTGGTACATAAAAGAGCGCGGCTATCTCTTTGAAATATAACCGAGCCTTTCCACACTCCATTGATTTGTCCCGACTCGGCTCGACTAACATTTTGCCGTGAATTTAGTCTAAATTCCGAACGTTTCGCAGTACCGTATTTCGAATTCTGCAAAACCGCAAGCACCACCGTGACGCAAGGTATAACGGTGCGTTTGTTTATGACGAACTTTATGATCAGTCGACCGTTGAATCAATCCTGGAAGTAGGTCAGGAATGAGCAGATTTGGCCGAGGATGAAGTTTCAAGTTTCAACGGAATATTATTACTGACAGAAAACTTGGACATGTTTGATTTAGTTTTTGTCTGGTACTCTTAATTTGTTATTTATATGATTTTATATAACATAAAATTGTATATTGTTTCAGATCAAATAATTAGTTCCTGTAACGCCGTCCGTCGCGGCTTTAATATATTAAGGTGAGTGAAAAGAAAAAATGAAAGATTTATGAATGCTGAATGAGGCATTTGGTAAACTTAAATTCTGTAAGCGGTTACAGAAAGGATAACGATAATTAAGAAAAGATTTAAATACTAATTCCCGTGTTCAACATACCTTAGCTACAATTATTTGAGATGTATGATTTCATGCATTGTTTTTATAATCGAGGTATTAAATCATCACATCAAAATGACTAAACCGGTGACGTGGCGTTCGTTAAATAAATTAAAAACCACAGTGCCGCCGCGTTGGAAGTGGGATAAATGGGATAATAGCCCGTAACGATATGACGCTAGACCCCAAGCTTTGTTAAAATTGAAATTAAATAGTAAAAGTACGTTCTGAAGTTTCTCAGACAATGAAAATGGATAACTGCGCGTTTCAAATGGCTGAAGTGGTTACCAAAAGTAAAGATAAAATACGTTAAACGAGTAAATATTTCAATTAAAAACTCAACATGTAATATTATATGCATTTTTCTTAGTTAAAAGGCAGGGACAACCTGGATTCATTTTGATACACTTACAAGTTTGATGGTTAAATATCGTTTTGTATATTTCCCAGTGCAAGGGAATATCCCAAAGACCCTTACCTCGGCAAGGCAGAAAGACCGCCTGTACTTCTCTGCTTCTCTTCCAAGGCGGCCTGCCTTGAAATCTTTTGTAAACTGACACAATTTTCCGGTGGATGTATTTACTAATTAGACACATAAAAATTTCGGTATGTAAGCTATAACCTAATGTAAGTAGGAACATGGTCACAGCCTCAAAGGTGTTATGAAGTTTAAATAATGCCCGACTAGCCATTTGTTTTTTTGACTAAGCAAAATCCGTTGTTAACTAATTGTTCAAATGTTTAAAAACTACATCATGTATAATACCTACCGCGCCTACCATGTTTATAAAAGCTTGGCATTCTTCCAACCTAAAGGTTGTTAAAACTTACAAACACTTCAAAGAACTAGTTTTTCTAGAGCGTTAACAGAGAGGGATTTTGTTTTATTCCATGCTTTATTAACGAACCTTCGGAAGAACTAATAAGATATATTTTCTTATAGTTCTTTCGGTTTTTATTCTATCGCTAAAAAAACAAATGGATTGATCTTACTAATGTTATGGTTAAAATAGGAACTAAACACGTGCTTTTGGTTGAGTTAACCACTAAAAAGGTTGAAGCAACCTTTTCAATGTGTTGTTTTTACTAAGGTTAGGTGTTACCTCAACCAAACTTCATGGATAGGTCCTAAAATTAAGTAAAATCATTATATTTGTTTCTTTTAGATTTATAGTTAACTGACACACGAAAAGGCACAATCCAACGTTTTAATGCCTGTAATGTAAGTAAATTAAATCTATTAACTGAATAACGCTCTATCACGAGATCAGAACGAGAACACAACCAGAAAATTAACGGTCTTAGCTATAAATTATGAATAGCTAAAAGGGTTGAGATAGCACACGACATAAGTCTCGTTTAATGCAAATCTGTGCGTATATAACCACGGGTTTAGTGCCCGTCTAGACGCTAGACAGCCGCGCTCTCCCTACTAGGGATTCTGTTAAGTTTATCACATTTAATCACGTACCTAATCGTGCTGCATCGTCATGAGCTATGTCCCGGTTCGATATAAATTCCTACAAGGACATGTTCTCCGTTACGAATCATAAAAGATCACAATACACTTTGGATTGATTTCAAAATGGAAGTAAAATTGCACAAGGCAATCCAGACGCAGAAGCCAAACATTTTTTAAAATGTTCGTCAGGTAGATATAAAATTACTTTAGTGAAACCATGCACGACCAATCCCAAATGCAGGTAGACGTTTAATGCACAGTGATAATGAAATCGATTCAGTCAGATAAATTGCTGTTCCCCGAAATGCGTTGCCCAAAAGAGAGAAAGGTGTTTTGGGGCCGTCCTCCCGTAAATCACAAGGCATCGGCGGCTGCAGGCTATGCAAGTAAGGACAGGACGGGTAAACGCGAAGCGATAAGCGTTAAGTCGTGGCGGTAAGACATATTTATTGCCCATACTAATGAGAAACCATGAGGTGATAGATTACTAACGGTGTCCTTGCACGGACATTGTTGGAACCATAGGCATTATGCTGAAATGATTTACGCTGTTTCAAATCTACTGGCATCAAAAATAAATAAATCGTTGAATTTAAATGCGTTATAGTTTCTGAAAGATAATTTAGAGAAAATAACATAATTATGCAGCATATATCGGCATACACAAGACAGACTACATCAAAGAATGAAATCGAAGTAGATTGTTATGTAATTGTCACTCCCACGTAAATTGGCATTCTTAATGTTTCATTTTCCGCTTGGTACATAGATGAAAGGAATGTCCTTTATCTTTTGCACTTGATTTAAACAATCTTTCAAGCTTTCACAATAAGCTTTACCCAAGTATTTGAGGATATTTGTGCCGCCTCCCCGGGGAAGCGCCCTAAAGTTGCAGCTCCATTCAATCCGCTAAAACACGATCGCTTTTCACTTGCCGGTTAGAGTGGAAATATCCTGCAATTCATGCTTCCTTCGTGTTAGAGATGTTTTCACAGGACTGAGCTTGATGTATCAAAAAATATTGACATAATTTCTATCCAGTGGGCCCATGGATAAGTCACTTAATGATTTAAAAATACAACAAGGTAATTATTCCACATGGGAACATGAACCATGTATATCTTAACCTTAAACTTAAATATATTTTCAATATAGGTATTTATACGTACTTTCATCTCATATGTTTCGTTGGCATCAGATTACGGTTTTTTAAACTTTATAAGTATAGTGTGATTCTATTTACTTAGACCAAGTCGCTGTCAGCTGCACTTACCTAAATAAATATGCCGTCGTTCAGGCAGTCTCATACACGCCGCGCAATCAGTTTTATTTTTAAAGGAGTGGCGAGTAAGATTGTGTATCAGAAAATTAAAGTGAAATTTGAGGGGACTAGGCTGATTAACATTGCATAAATATGTTTTGAGTAAACCAACAAGAATGTTACGGGATCTAAGCTTGGTCAGCTTTCAAAGGCCATGAAATAATAATAGGTTTTATTTTCATCTAGCCAGGAGTAGTTTTATCAACAGACTAACGTGTGTTGTTTAAACCACCGAGACGTTGGTGTGAGTAAATAAACAGCACATTTGCCAGTCATAAACCAAAGTTCGACGCAAGCGAAAATTTACGAGTATAAAACAAAACGGGACAACACTGGCGTGAATAGATGCGCCGTTCCAACATTGGTATATAATATTTTAAACCTACTGGTACGACTACGACAGTCTCGAAGAAATAAGAATGAAAATCAGTCGACTCTGACGAACTTGGCGTGAGGGTATCGTAGGTAGGTAGGTACGCATTTATTTGCTTCGACCTGAACATGTTATACCAATACACATTGCTTTTAGAAAGCATGCACAAATACTGCTGTCATGTGTTTTTGCTTTTGTGTGCAAACCACACAATTTCCATACTGGCGTAAAGTACCTATCATTTACATAATACGAGAGGTGTAGCGAAGGAATCTGGCAAAACATGATGCTTTTTTTGTGGTGGTCTAAGATTTTCGGAAAAAAGAGTGCTTAAAACACATTTTCGCATGTCTTCACATGTCTTCTTTAATTAAAAAAATATCAAGGGATTATCTCACACAATTTAACCTAGTCCCAAACTACCCTCTGGGTTTGTACTATGGGTAAAACTGTACTTATATAGAGAAATACATAGAAAACTATCCAAGACTCAGAAATAAATACTCGCGCTCGTCACATAAATATTTGCCCTTACCAGCAACCGAGACTAGGACTATGGTTACTTCGTACGTAGGGTCTACCAAACCAACTAGACTAAACGTGTCTGAATTAAATTTTTGAAAACAATTAAAACTAATTTCTAGGCTATTTTCCCGTTTTTTGTACGCGTCGATCACTATCCCAGAATTGGCAGGTTCTGTTATTACAATAAAGCGATTGACATCTGTCTTCTGACAACCAAGGAAACCAAAACAATTACACATCGATTAGGTAGTAATTCAGTAACTATGACTAAAAATGGATGGCTAGAGTCCGTCCTAATAAAACGTGAAACATTTCTTGTCTGAGCGAAAAGCCGGTCTGTTTCCTGCTTTCTTTGTTCAAAAGCACATAAACACTGCAAACTGGGAAAACTCGTAAGGAACCTCGATTAAGTTCTCGCTCGTAAACCTTGAACCCTCCCCTAACGTTCGCCAACTTATTAGTCTAACGACCCAGGTGTGTTCTAATCATCGCACGTATTTCGTCCCTACTGAAACTTCTTTCTCGTTAAAAGAGTTATTTAATAGAAGAACGTATTATACTTAACTAGCTTTGGCTTTGTAGGCGTAGATTTCATTGATTGGTATGTCTTCAAAAAGTTATATGTATATATTTGAAAGAAGAAAAGAAAAATAGAGACTTGAAACATTTTTATATACTTATGTTACTACGTCATTAAATATCCGGGTTCTTTAACTAAATTTAATCTTATTCGTAGCTAAAGTACCTTCCTATTGTCCTATACTTAAAATGTACTTTGATATTATCTTTTATAGGCATTTGAACTTGAAATATAATGACAGACATCTAAAATAGGTTTATTGAGCGTTTATAAATAAGGTGGCTATTAAATAATACTCTGTTTGTTCATTCTGTTTCTCGTTTGAAAAGTCTCGCAATAAATTGCTTACACAATACATAGACGGGATTATACTTCTAAAGTTCCCGGAACGTTTTGATTAATTTTAGAAAACGTTGAAAACACATTCTATTAGTCTTCCGACCCCCAAAATTGTTTTTGTGAATAAACAAACGTGAAAAGTAGACTTACGCATTACGAATAATAATGAATCACATTTACCTGGCAAAACAAATTTGTGGCTGCAAAACAAGGAAAATATTTTCTAGAAATTTTCCCTATAACTAAACTGTTCGTGTAACAGCACAGATTTATTGTCTCAATCGTAAATCATTTCAATCATGAATCGATCTTCGAATTTCGTTGTTCTGCAGATGTTCAAAAATAACACATTTATTTGTCTACTTTAAGTTGTAGAACCAGGTCCATTAGCTTTAATGTGTTATTTAAAAAATGCCTATTCGACCTTAGGTGTGTGTATATTTCGAGGACACCACCTTTTACGCTTTGAGCACTTCATGGGGATGGGGCTCCAGAAACAATGCCCATTCTGCCCTTTACACGCCACACAAAGCCAGGCTGGGTGGGCCGTCGATCCTTTATTATACTCGGCTAAGCTTGCATACTCTTACATCGGCTTTAGCAAAAACCAAAATATTTCTGCTATTTGAATGTTAGTTGATCGGAAAGCCCGTAGTTCCGGAACAGACACAAGTTTGGTGACTTTTTAAATGTGTTTGGACCACAAGCACTGCAACAACGTAAGTACGAGACCGACGCATATTTATAGCACCTCAATACCGGGAACTATGACATTATGATGCACGCTGGCGCTCGGTGCATACACAAGAGTAGCACGTGACTTCCGCTGTCGAAATAGATTGACTTGCGTCTTCTTTCTTCGCCGCCCCCACGATATTCTTTCTTGAAATATCACTTGAGGCTGGCTTTTTAGGACAAGTTAAAAATGGCCGACGCCATTATTTGCGTTGCACCCATCCGTCAGTCCACGTCATCGGTTTTTTAACAGTTTATTTTCAACGCTTCAACAGATTTCTTTGTAAACATCCTCATCGTTCCCATATCGTCTCTATATGTTTGATATCTGTTAATCACCTGCCATCCTGTTTCATTTCATCGAATTAGAAAAAAATATCGCCGTAGATCCCAGTATTGAGGAAAAGATTTCTGAGAGCCCCGTCTCGTTGCTGAAATTTCTCGTTTAAAATGAAATGTCGAGACTTAGCTTTTCTAAAGTTTATTGGAATGTAAAATTCTGGCATATTTTATATAAACGCAGTAGACTAGACTAGAGTACTCTTTGAGTTGTTGAGAGTTCTTATTCCGTTTACAGACTTCTTCAGGGTAAAAAATATATTTTATAGCTCTATAATCTACAAAGACGTGCCCCAGGAGTTTATTTAAACTTCATTGCTCAATACATAAAAAAGTAAACAGCACAAATGGCGGACTTAATGCCTAGATGCATTCTCTGCCAGTTAACCACATGGTTAACAGATAATAACCAGTTAGAATAGAGAATAGCTTTAGTAGTGTAGCAGTGGGACGCGTCTTTGTGAATTAAAATACCATATACATTTTGTATTGTAACACTATAATACGATACGATAAATGGTATCGTAAAAAGCAAACCAACCAAAAATCAATTACCGGTAACGAACTCCAGAAATTGAAAACTTGAAAAATCTGCTAAATCACAGACTTGATTAATCCGCACTTGTTAATTTTGCGATTGACTGGCCTCGTCGGACATGGCGCACTCTCCAATCAGATGCCGTAGTCAAGTCGTGAATTATTCAGGTTATGACGAGCCTGATTACCAGCTGACCTAAATTCGTGGCGAAATGTACTACCCTACCCTCATACTCGTCGTTCTCCGGCGCTCGGGACCCAGCCGGCAACATTCCCTTTGCGACACCAACATAATTACTATGCCTCTATACATTTATCTGATCATTCCCCCATTATTACGTTAAGTTTGCCAACCCTTTGAAGTAATATGTTAAGACAAACAATTTCGATTTGCCAATGTATCTTCGGAGCAGCTGTTTATCCACTAATGTCTTATTCAGATTCAACACATTTAAAAACTTTCCCGTAATTGTTCCCCGAATACGAGGGCTCGAAGTTTCCTTTTGAACATTTTTCGATTAAGTCCTTGCGACGCTCCCCTAACTTCTCCGCAATTCTTTTTAACTTGATAAAATACGTATTAACGAGCTTTTGCGTCGTCTTTGTAAATTATTTCTCGATTGTCAAGTTCTCTTACATGGAGATTGGAGGACTATTCAATAAAACTCTCGCAGTAATCTAGTTTTGTGGCTTGAGCGCTTTAATTATTGAATTGTCTTGAATTGCCTGAATACTTATCTTCTTAAAATAAGAGAAGATAATTATTGAAACTGGAAAAACAGTTATGATTGGCCTCGAAGCATTAAACAAAGTTTATCTTCAATCCATTCTGAATTAATTTAATTGAAGCTTACAAAAATTCGCCACGCCGCGCTGAGTGGGTATTAGGTACCCTCGAGATGTTACCCTAACTTTTTCCCGGGGCCAAGTCGTAAGTGAAAGCTGTATGTTGACAAAAGTTGTAGGGTGTAGGCATAAGTATGTATGCGGTAGACAGGAGATTTGGCCGGGGGAAAGGTCTATTGTGCTAACCCTCCGCGTACCCGGGCAACTCAAGGGCACGCTTTGAGAACCGTCTGATTGTAACACGCTAACAATTCCGCTTTAACCAAAATGTATAACTCAGCTAATTTCTTAATCATAAGTTAGCGGACGGTATTTGTTTAGATGTCTCTGTATGTTTTGGTAAATTTATTAATTTGTCGGTTTTTCTTACATAATTCAAAATAACTAACTTTGCGCTTGGCTGCGAATTCGTTCGCGTAATGTCTTCTTATCTAAGAATATATTAGTCACGGGCCCTCAACTATCTTTGTGCAAGAAAGAAGTGAAAAGTTTAAACAAACACCTACGCTTTTACATTTATGGATAATACGTAGGTATGACTTATTTCTGTAGACAAGTTTATCTAAATGTACAGAGGAAGTTGTACCTCAATATCTCCTTTCTTAGTATTGCAATCGTTCAATTATTATACAATCCGTAATTAAATAGTTTTAGATATATTAGGTAGCTACTTCGCCTAATGAAAATTTTCCCGTATTGCCATTAAAAATAAAATAATAGAACAGCCATAAATTAGCCTTTTTTATAAAAATATTTGAATACCTACTGCGCGTAGAATACTGTCGAATATGAGCAAATTGAGGTACGAATGACTTGGCAATTTTAAATTAGAACAGAAAGTAGGTTACTTACTTGCAACTTTTGTACGCATGTATAATTTAAAATCAATTTTAGTGAAATTTATTATTAATTTAAGTAATTAATAAATAATGTTTCTTTTACGTCGTATTTTTATGTACCGTTTAGCGGTTTTCATTCCACGACGACGCGCTCTTAGGTACCACCTAGTTTGAAGTTGGGAGGTTAAAAAATTTAAATAGGTATATACACGGTGGGGCCGTGACTACTACGTTTTAATTTTTTGCTTTAGTTACAGGCCCCACCCTGTATATACTCCATAGAATTATGTCATTTATATGTATTAATTAGGTTATATTAAGTAATTGCTAACTTTAGGCTAAGAAATTGTGACTAACCTAAATTAAATATGATCCCAGTTGGTCGAAATAAATGTTTTTGAATTTGAATTTGAATTTAAAAAACCATCCATAATATAAAATCATGTAAATTGTGTGCAAAATGTTGTGTTTTGTTGTATTATTCACCAGAAATCTTAGCCATAAACAATACATTTTGAGATTATAAGTGTTTACTAAATAAGACAAGTCAGTTTGTATGAACTTTACAGGATACTGGAATTTCACCTGATGGTTCCAACGGAAGACCAGCGCTGACTTTAATGCCAGCATTACGCTCAGTTGGGACCATTTCGTGACTACTTTCTTCTTGTCCGTGTTAATCTATTCTTTGTTATATATGTCACGAATAAATGATTTTCTTTCTTTCTTTTTTTTAATAAAATTCCTATTCATATAAATTCGACACCAAGAATTATGCCTGCGACTCCTCGTAGAACTCATCTAAGGTTTTTTCCGTTGTTCTAATCCTGCGCAATGATTATATGTACGTATTGAAAATACATACATCCAAACATACAAATCTTTACAAACTTTTACCTTTATGATGTTAGTAAGATTAGTAGGATTTGCATGGATTTTGTCTATCCAGTCCATGATTTTACAGGTAACATTTTGTATTTTAGTCAGCCATTTTGTTAGCCGAAAAATCCGTCGTTCGCTTCACAGAGGATCTCTTCGCCGTTTAAATAAAGAAATCAATAAGATAGAAACTCTCACCCCTTTTAAAACTGCTTGTAAATTTACTAAAATAGCTCTACAAATAACGTAATTGCTGTACTAACTATATACTGTAGGTGGTTCATATTCTATTGATACAGGCTTAACTCGATAATTGCTCTGGTTGTCACCAACATTACTGGCAAATTGAAAGTAATTAGTACTAATTATACGAAATAGCGTGTCGTATTTAAATAGTCGTACATAACTACTTACGAAATGCTTTTCTGTATAAAACAATACTCGAATACGCACTGCAAGATCAAAAGTATCAACTCAAAATCGGGCTTTGTTTTAAAATAAACTTTAATACAACTTCTATAAATTGAAACACGATCAGCAAGTTTTTGAGCTGATACAATTTTGATCTAATAGTGCGAATATTATTTCCTTTTCCTATATTCGTCTGTACCTTAGAGCAACAAAGACTTAAGTCCGTGTAAAGATACTCGTACTTGCTATTGTGTCACTATAGTAAAGTTCCTAGCATATTATGCTCTGAGATGACATGAAAGTTCATCTACATGAAGCTGTTTGGCACTAAACTACAGACAGACATTATAAATATGAAAGTTTTTGAGGATGATTAAATGTAGCTAGAAACGAAATTCAGCACACAGATCATAGTCCTTTATTAGGACATTCTGAACGCGGACAATTCGCTGGTCCCAAAGAAATACCTATTATTTATTTACTGTCATTATTCTGATCAAGAACTTACTCTTAACAGTATTGGAGGGCACAATTTTATTAATTCCTAAATGTTTTCGCGACGGGATTGTTGAGAATAATTGGAGTGGGTCGCGATTCACAGAACGTTTGACTGTGGGAAAATCTTTTTTTAATGTAGGCAATAATATTGCTTAGATAAAGAATATTTTTCTGTTTCATTCTTGCAAAACATCGCGAAGTCGGTTCGTGCCTCAACGGCATTTATCCTTCTTGTTTCGCGTCATTAATCATATCTTGACTTTTTAGCCAACATTTCGTTAAGGAAATCCACTCAAATTATTTTCGTAATACAATGGGTCAAACTAAGGTTACATCCTGAATAAACTTTGAAGTGAATACATTCGGTTTAAGACGTGGTCCTTAAAATAGAACTCCTTGAGTGTCTAAACGCACGATTGCACTAAAAGGAATGTATAAAAGTATTCCCTGAAGTGGGTTTGCGACAGCGTGCTGTGGAACGCATCGTATAAGCTTGAGGTCGAAGCGATAGCGGAAAAGAGTACTTACATATAAAGTGAAGTTAAATCCTTCTTACGTCGTTCTACGTCTGAATCGGTCCATTTTTTCCGGGGATACGATAAGGGCATCACCGTTAAACAGACGCACATACATACACAGACACACTGATACATACGTTAAACTTATAACACTACTCTCTTTGCGTCGGAGGTTAAAAATTGTTTTAAATAAACAACGTTTAAGAGCTTTCTTGATGCACAAAAAGATACCGACGAATTTGAGAACCTGCTCTTTTTTGGTCTGTTAGAAAATGGTCACAAAGTACCAAACTGTGTCCAACAGGACTACCTCTTAAAGATAAGATACTCGTAAGAAGCCATATTTACTGTGATCTTGAATGAGCTGATGACGGAGCTCAAACCGTGTATGAGGCGAACGCTTCTGACAACCAACGAGTTTTGTGTTCTGACCGAGATAGATGAAACTGATAGATCGAGGCAAAAACACAAAAGAAAAAATACGGTGATCTATTTGGAGCGTGCGTATCAAACGTTTCCAGCAAGTACACATCGGTCTTCGCTCGTCGCTATGCACTCGCGCCGCGGAAGACGCTCAAAAGCCCATTCTATTTGCGTTCGATCATTATGCGCCAGCACGCTTCTTTAACTGTGTAACAGTACCCGGCCCGTTTCCGTTTGCGCCGTCTCCTCTTTCGCTCGTTTTATTGCGTATATCAAAATTCGTTCATATATTAGTACTTAAGTCTATTAGTTTTTGCGGGTCTATATTGACTCCCATAACAGTAATCTTTCGATTTGGTTTATCCATACCGTTGTTTTTCATAATCGTTGCTGGTCATGTTGTCTTTGGTCATTATTTCAATAGTCATCATCTTCTTTCACCCCCCTTTCATTAGTCATAAGTATCATAACTATTGAATTTCATACCGTTATTGTTCATAACATTCAATGTGGTGATTATATTGAAAGGTAGAAATTCAAAAGGAATATTATTATTTTCAATAACAATTACAAGAATGAAAATTATTAATCAGAAAATTTTAGCACATCATCATTTGGCCATTCTATCATTCTGTCATAAGTGTCATAACATTAAATACCTATAGCAATTGCATAAGGAATATAATGTTATGTTGAATAATGATACAAGAATAAATAGTTATGCATAAATGTTAAGTAAATAAAGTAAAACGTAATGCTCATCGGGGGTATAAATTGCTTAAAATTTAACCATTGAACTTAAAGTGGAATAAGATGGTTTATCGCATTGCGGTCTGTTCTGCCAGGTAACATTGTGATTGAGGTAGGTACTAGTATGCGCCTACCCCACCCGAACCTCCTTTTCTGTCAGTTTTTACTTTTTGTAGGGGATCGCAGTTCTAACCTAACCTAATCTACTTTTTGGTCAGCTGGTCCTTTTGAAAGGAGTCGCAGTTCCTAACCAATTATTTTTAAGGCCGGTGTTTTGTTTATGTATGACATGTATTGTTAGCAGGGATCGGAAATTCGGATAGGTATTTACCTGAACTTTGGCGGCGTCGTTTTTGTTACTTAAGTACTTACTCAATTTTAATTTATTTAGAAATTCCCGGGATTTGTAAATAAAGAATTTACGCCAGGCATAAATTCACATTTAAGTATTTACATTAACTATTTGAAGTTTTTTTTTCCAAAAAAGTTATTTAATCTAAGTACCTGTAAATTGAAAACGAAGTTTGGAAGCATATGAACGTAAAATGTTATGCTAATATTAAAATAATGAATATGTACGTTTTGTAGGATCCCGGAATCCCGGAAATTATGTTATAAGTAAAAATAATATTTTTAAGAAGCCTTTTCCCGGGATTTTGCCAACTTTAGATAAATATCCATCCGAATTTCTGATCCCTGATCATTTGTCCTTTAAAACATTATATAATAAAATGACACTAACGAATGGCCGCTCACCTTATAAATGTATGATTATTACAAATGACAACACTTACCCAAACCCCTTTATTACAATTTACTTAAAGGAGTTTTTATTCTGCTGACAATAGATAAGACTTTCATAACAACTTTGATTGCATCGATTTAGCATCACATTACTCGTATCTATCTAATACCTTTAAACGAGCAATTCTTATATATACTGGACCGCAAAACTATATATATATATCAGGTAGGTAGTAAATCGATCTATCAAGATTTCATTTTTAGAAAACTTACCAAAAAAAAACGAGCATAGCTCGGTTATCCAGGTGCTTTTCTTTAAAGCACGGTCGCTTGGTCGTCCGGTACCGCTAGTGCAAGGCAGTCACGTTGTTGCTCTCTCTGTTGTTTTTAATTAATAATTGTGCAAAAAAGTAAACCACTACGTTCGTGTGTTATACCGTTGTGAAGATAGTGAAAAGAGGATCACAGTGAAAAAATCCGTTTAAAAAACTACGCTATACTTTAAAAGTTATGATCAAAAACATTTTAAATATTATCACTCAACGGCTAATATTTCACATACGCGAGTAACGGACGTGTGGTGAGTCATCCTGTGTTCGCGACGTTCGCTGCATCGCTGCGGAGCGCGGCCGCTGACACACGATCGAAGAGGACGTAGAAACACAGGAGTAAAAGGGACATTATGGCTAACTGTACAAAATGTAAAAAAGTTATTTTGGACAGGTGTTTTCTAACTTGCTCTCGATGCGGAAAATTGTTTCACGTGAAATGCACAAAAGTTTCCGATAAACTATTTAATTTAATGCGAGCAAAGGAATCCAAAAACTGGAAATGTATTAATTGTGTTCATGTGCTAGATGACTCAAAATCTTTGCCAGTGACACCATGCAGAGCAACAACAACAAATACGCGAAATTTCCATACTCCTACTAACTACGTAACAGAACGTACTAAAATTAATCCGAATATACCTACGGAAAACTCATTCGAATCACTACCGTCGGAAGACGACAGCAATGAAGACTACTCATCAATTTTGAACCGCAGCTGTCCTGAATATGGGCACAGTATGAAAGAAGACATGGAAGAATTAAAAACTAAAATAACCAGATTGGAGACTGAATTACAAGTGGCTGAATCTGAAATAGAAAACTTGGGCTTAGAAAATTTCAGTTTGAAAAAGCAAATATTAGCCTATGAAAAGAAAACCAAAAAACTAACACATATATGTAAATCAACCCCCATAAAAAGGGCTAAAGGACTCAGAAGTTCAAATAAGACGATGATAAATTCTACTGACATGGAATTCTTAGAACGATCTGTAATTGAACTCAACTTGCTTTCTGGGAATAGCGAACACGAAATCATAGAATCCAAAAGTGATACTACAAATTCTGAATCTGTTCCTGACATGGAACGGAAGGTAAATAATACCGCAGACACTATGAAGGTGAAGGATGGAAAAAAATCGGAGAACAAACAGACGGATATTGAAAGTGGGTCAGTACTTACGGAGACGAAGACAGGAAATAAGTCAGGGACCATTAAGGCTAATAAACAAAACACGACACAAACTAAAAAGATGGCGAAATCTTACGCGAAACATCTTTCTAATAAGACGGAAAAAAATACTTCAAAGAAGAATGTAATAATCCTTAGTGACCAACACGGCAAGGGACTTCGCACGGTGCTACAAGAATTGCTGGGTGATAATTTTAAGGTATCAGCTATTGTTAAACCCAATGCATGCATAGAACAAGTATTATTATCATGTGAAAATATGTGTCAAGGTTTCACAATGTTAGACTATATAGTGATCATTGGTGGATCAAATGATTTTAATCCAACTAGTTTTAAATCCATTCTTCAAAGAAAATTATCTTTGCTTTCAAATACAAATGTTCTAATTGGTGAGATAAATCACAATAGACATTTAAATGTTAATAGTCTGAATGAGATGATTCGTATGGCTTGTTCAGAGTCTACATATGCAACATACGTGCCTTTTGAATATGAAAACACCATGCAAAAACGTAAACGCACTGGTGGGTGGTTGTTAAGGGAAATTTTACGCATTGGTTATAAAAATAAAAGTACAGAGCACATACATGTAAAAAAACAAACTACAATCGATCACAAAATATACACACGTCCAAAACTTATCACAGAATTCTTGTCAAGCAAAAATAAAACAAACCCACAAGAACAGCAAAACCAGTCACACTTTTTTCGTGAATAAAGATAAAAAAGTGTCTAATGAAATACAAAACAACCTTGTTATTCTGCATCTTAATACACAGAGCATAAAATCTAAACTCGACCAATTAGAATTAATGCTTCATGAGCAAGGTATAGATATCTGTTGCTTTACCGAGACATTTTTAAAAGATGAGGAAGTCGAAATTTTACAGATTGAGGGATATAAAAATGTTGCTCATTTCTGTCGAAAGCGCAAGAAACGAGGCGGCGTTGCAATATATGTAAAACACTCAGTTGAGTGCCGTGAACTTGATTGGGTAGCTAGGATGGCGGTAGAAAGTCACTTTGAGTGTTGCGGTGCTGAAGTAAATGGACTTAACTACCTGATAATTTGCGTATATAGAACACCTAATAGCAATCTAGACATCTTTCTTGTGAATTTAGAATTCCTACTTAATAAGCTAGTGGCAAGGCAGAGGAACAGCTATAAAAACATTTTTGTTTTGGGTGATTTCAATGTGAATATCCTTGAGAAAAGCAATAAAAGTGATCTCTTCCTTAACACTTTCTCAACGTATAAGCTTCACCCCAAAATATCTGTACCAACGAGGATAACAGCACATTCCCTAACATGTATAGATAACATTTTCACAAATGCAAAGCACTCTCAGGCTGAAGTATTGGACCTCGGTCTATCCGATCATACGTGTCAAATTATCAAAATACCAACTGAGTTAGGTTTCAAAGAACAGTATTGGTACACATATAGTCGAAACCCAGACAATTATGTAGACGTTTTCTTGAAATACATCTCAAAAATCAACTTTTCTGATGTGTACTCTTCAAGTGATTCTAATTATGCTTATAAGTTGTTTATTGACACTTATAGACTTATTTTCGACCTTTGCATACCGAATAAAAAAATTAAATTAACACATAAAAAGAGACCTAATTGGAAGACCAAAGGTATTGTAACAGCTAGTAAGAGGAAAAGGCAATTATACTTACAAACTCTAAAATCAAGTAATGCAATGGTCAAAAATGAGTACAAACAATATTGTCGGGTCATGAAATTGGTGACGAAGCAATCTAAACGCAAAACAAATATAAACTTCATTAACCAGAGTAATAACAAGAGTAAAGCCACATGGCAAGTAATAAAACAAAACACAACCAAAGTAAACACTATAAAAGATACAGTAGAATCAATAAAACTAGATAATATTTTAATAGAGAATTCTCGAGACATTGCTGAGACTATGAATAACTTCTTTATAAATTTAAATAATAATCGTACACTTAACAACTCTCAATATAAATCACTTTCCCAACCAATCTTGACCAGCATCTATTTGACTCCGGTGACCGCTGAAGAGTTAGTAAAAATAGTTCAAAAATTAAAAAATAAGAAAAGCACCGGGCATGATCAAATACCTATGACATTGATTAAGTCAAGTATTGAGCACATAGCAGGACCCTTAACTCACATTATCAATTTAACTTTGGAAAATGGAATTTTTCCTGACGACCTTAAAAAGGCATTGATAAAGCCTTTACATAAAAAAGGGTCGAAACAGGACATAAATAACTATAGACCTATTGCACTGTTGTCTAATTTTTCAAAAATATTTGAGAAAGTTATACTGAGTCGCTTAATTTCGTTTTTTGACAAATTTAAAATTCTCAATAAAAACCAGTTTGGTTTTCAAAAAGGTAAAAACACAACATTAGCTATTTTCAAAATTTTACAGCAAATCTGGACAGACATGGATAAGAAAAAAACTTCTATTGGACTATTTATAGACATGTCAAAGGCGTTCGACTGCGTGTCTCATAAAATTTTACTGAAACAATTAGAGCGTGTTGGGATTCGAGGAGTGGCCTTGAAACTAGTGGAGACATATCTTACAAATAGGACTCAAGCTACGATATTAGACACTTACGACAGGACTACAAAAACAATTACAAGAGTACAATCAAAATATGATTTGAATCTGCAAGGGGTACCTCAAGGCAGTGTTTTGGGGCCTTTTTTGTTTTTGGTATACGTTAATGAGTTCCCCTTGACAATTAACCACCTGTGTGTTATGTTCGCTGATGATGCCACTATTTTTGTATCTGAAGAAGAGGGCTCAGATATAGCTAACGAGTTACAAAATACTTTGAAAATTGTAATAAATTGGTTGTCCACGTTACATTTAAGTGTAAATCTAGATAAGACTAAAATTGTACAATTTATTAACAATAAGCAGATACAAAAAAGCTTAAATGTTGTTGTAAACAGTAAAATAATTGAAAAAGTGAATAATACAAACTTCTTAGGAGTAACAATTGATAGCAACCTTAATTGGAAGTCCCACATAGATAACATAAATAAAAAACTAGCCAAATCTTGCTATGCACTATCCATATTGACTAACATAGTTTCGGTTGATGTTGCGATGAAGGCGTACTATGGAAATGTTTACCCCGTACTTATGTACGGTATAATATTTTGGGGAAATTCCGTTAATGTTGAATCCACTTTTCGTCTTCAAAAAAGATGTATGCGAATTATTTTTAAGCTCAGACATATGCAATCCCTAAGAGACATTTTTAAAGACAACGAAATATTAACTTTGACATGTATATATATACTACAAATTTGTTTATTTGTTAGAGACCGAAATGATATTTTTATAAAAAAAAGCGACTCTAAAAATAATATCCGATCTCAATATAAATACGATGTTTGTACAGTTAGACCTTCCAGCTTTATACTTAGAAAGAGCGCATATGTATATGGAATTAAAATATTTAACCATTTGCCTGAACATATTAAATCGTTAGATGGGATTACATTTAAAACAAAGCTCAAAAAATGGCTTTTAATTGAAAGTTTCTACAATTTAAATGAATATTTCAGATGTATACCTGGTTAAGACTTTTTTAATAATAATATATTTACTTGTTATTGTACGCCCGAAATGGGCAAACTGTTGGACCTTTTTATATGATGTGACCTAATTGTACACAGTTTCTGACAATAAATGAATCTTATCTTATCTTATCTTATCTTAAAAGCGTACGGTTATCTCGACCGATTGAATATCAACGCGACGTTCTTAATGTTCTTATTCCTTCAATTTGCAACTCCATCACGAAAGTGAAGACATAATCTGTATTTCGTGTGCTTAGTTGTACAACCAGGAACTGGGTCGTGTTTGTAACGCCCCAAAACTCGATTGTATCGCGACTCTAATGGTCTGCATACTTACAAGGAATGTTTTAGATTACAATAAACACATTAATGTATAGTTAATAATTATTTTCTGTGTAGGAAGCTGATAGCTGATAACGATTTTGGATATTTTAATAGTGCAAAGAAAACTTGAACGCGATGGCTCTTGTTTTCAATTGACTATGTATAAATCCTATTTAGTAAACTATGTTGTTTTTGTCGACAGAATGTGTTTATGAGAGACAGTACCCGAAATGGGGTCTGCGCGGTTCGTTGCTTGCGCTCTGCTGCTGCTTTGTCCGCTAGCGCTTACCAGGCATGACGATGACTTCGCCTTCGATAACAGCGAGGAGTTCCAGGTACGCCAGGAATTATGTAACATATCTAGTGCCGACAACACGCCTTATTTGATCAAATATCATAAAAATAACAGTTGGTGGCAGGGGACGTTAGGATCTAGTGGTCACCTGACATAATGATACCGAATACTTTCCTCCAACCTGCCAAGTGGGCTCACAAATTTCACTTGCCACGAGGTAAGAAGGGCAATTGCAGATAATATATCCAATTTGCCTTAATTAATTATGCAGTGGTGCATATATTTTAAATGATATTAACAGCTCTTGATGACTTGGACGGGCAATTTGTGACGGTATTATTATTAACCTCTCAAATAGTATCAAAAAAAACAAATGAAAGAATAGTAGGTGCCAAACAGAAAGCTTATCTTTTGTAGACTTAGAGTTTCAAGGCCTAGAGTTTAGAGTTAGATTTAATTGTATGATTTAAATTTCAGTACCAAGTAGTTAACCTTACAATAATACAAAACAGTCACCAAAATAAACAAATCACTTTCTTAAACTACTTCTCAAAACTGTATCAAAAGTTTACCTCACGACAGGAGACAAACGATAGGTCTTTTCACACAGAAGTTACGTAAAATGTATTTCCCCTTCTTTCTTTCAGGTTGAACTAACAGCAAACCACTCAGAAATATCGAAAAATGGCCTAAAGAGGTTATGGGGTGTTCCTGATACGTCGGCCTACGTGGGACATTTGTTCCGAATGGAAATACCCAAAGAAGCATTCACTGGCGAAGTTCTAGCGTATAAGGTACATTGCTTCAATTCTATTCGTTCAATTGAATTTGCTCAGTTCGATTTTAAATTCAAATGTAGCTCTCAGTCGGTGAATTATGCTCGTGCAAATGCAGGGATGTTTTATAATAGGATGTTGAATCAACGGAGAAAAGTTGAGTTGGTATTTTTTACGGCTTTATCTTTTACAGTTTATACTTGTCAGATGGGTGTGTAATGATCGGTATAAAAATAATTAATATAATTTCATTTAATATAATAACATTTGATATAATTTTAAAGGATATAATCACTCATTTTATATAATAAACGATTGGTATATTATCAAAATATCTATTTTTATTTACTATAATTATCATTTGGTATATCGTTTATTTATTATAAACATCATTTGGTATAATCATCATTTTGTATAAAAATCATATTGTATAACTATCGAAAAGAGGAATACAAGGAGGATGAATTTTTGCGAGCGATAGCTTCAAATTTAAAGCTCAAATGATTTTCTTACGTTTGGAGTAAAAAATATATATATAAATAGATATATTAATGTGCAAATTGCGTTTTATTTACCTAACCTAAACTACTTTTCTGGTAGTTGTTAAGTATATTTCTTTGGAATAACTTTTTTTGTCGCATGTTTTTTTGGTACAACGCTGACAGTGAGGCAAAGTCGACGGAGCTCCGCTTTGCGGAGCTCCTATTCCGCGTAGTTATGGCGCTTCGCGCCTTGACACAATTCTAACCTAACCTAACCTATACAGGGTGTTTTTTTGGTCAACAACTTCGACAATAGGGGTTACTATATTTTTTTATACCAACTGTACTTTATATGAAATTAGCTTTATATCATAAGTTGATTATAGTAAATATGCATTATACTTAATGCATGTTATATAAAATATTTTTAGAACAAATGATCGTTATATAAAATGATAATTATATCATATTTAAATATATTAAATGTTGTTATATGATTTAATTATTATATCAAATGAGCGTTATATCGACTGATATTATAGAAAATATTTTTATATCGATCGTTACGCACCCCTTGTCAGATAGCTTTGGTGCAGTTACTTAGTTCCTACTGGCGAGTTGTAATAATATTACAAATTTTGATGTAAGTCTATTTATTTGTTTATTTCGCTTTCACAGCTAAACCGCTGAAGCGATTTTGTAAAGAGTGGTAAGAACGGGCAGAGTTGGCAAAAGTAGGAAACATCTTCTAATATATAAAATTCTCGTGTCCACAGTGTTTGTAACAAAACTCCTCCGAAACGGCTTGACCGATTCTTATGAAATTTTGTGTTTATATTCAGTAAGTCTGAGAATAGGACGTTAACAATTTTGTCATAAGGTTTGTATGAAAAAAATGTAATCCGGCTGGCGCTAGGCGCGGGCAGCTATAATAGTACATTGTGCATCAAGGGTAGTATGAAGGGAATTACTAACGAGAGTGTTAGAAGCCCGACGCCGAAGGCCTGTGATACACACAATGGTTTTCATCACATTTGCGAGGATAAAAACAAAGAGAAAACACTTTAACTCTGCAAAATATAAAGAAATAACTTTTGACGGACGGGAACGTAAATGGAAACGATATTTTTTTTGTGACCACAAATACTGCGTTTAGTTTCGACCTGGATTCGAGCCAGATTTAGCCAATTTGATAAAAATGTATAATTACTAAAATTAATGATAAATGTTGATATAAACTTGAAATAGGTATAAAAATAATGAAGTTTAATGAAGCATATAGGTTTTGTGTAATGTAAGTTAGTCTATAGCTAATTTTTAAAGATGAAATTTAAACCGATTTAATTTTTGGCTGAAAATTAAACCTCCTTAGTCAGAAATTATGTACGAAAGAGTTGCAAATTTTAAAAAGAAAGTCATTACTCCCTAGGGATGACAAACTCGCCATAATTCCCGCGGGAACAATTTAGGCCATTGTCCTTCTGTATACAGGCATGGAATAACACCATTTACGAGCAAGTGTGATGAAAATATATAATAATATTGTAGTTATAACTCGATTTAATTACACGAAAATTTACGTCTTTATCAACAGTTTGATAAATGGTCTTTTTTCGAGTGCTTTTAATTTTTTCCAAGACTGCATAATTGTTCCTTAGTTTAAAATTATACTGTTTACAATTTAACCGGATTCGTATTTGTAATTAGTTTTGGAATCAATTAAAACGGTTCATATTTAAATACCGAAACATTCAGGTAGGTACTGTAATTAATTATAAATTATCTAACCGCAAGTTCCTTTTTATTTTCCCGTCTGCTCGATACTCGACAAGGAAATAATATATTTAAGTAATCACAAAAACGTGCTGCAGTAGTTACGTAATAAATAAATAATTATAAAGAATAATCAAACAGAGATAGTGAAGTCGAAACTCCGACTTCATTCTAAAATTAAACTTACATTCTGGAGTTAAACAAATTAATATTTATTGCGTCGTTTACGCGCCCGGAACTTGGTATCGGCACATGATTTCTGAAACACTGTTGCGGCACGAAGTCTTCAAGCCACGTTGTTGCTCAAGTTTCACGACATGTCGCAGGTAGTTCTTTTTTGTACATAAAACTTCCCTCTGTGAACGACCCGGATATCGCTTGTTAAACGCAGGCCGTAGATCCGAAAAGTGCTATAAAGGTGCGAAAAGATCAGTCGTATATGCAAAGAAATGACTGCGACTATATGGAAGGATTTATTGACAATAAGATATCTAATGACATCATGCAAATCTCATCACAAACATTCCTTATGCGTGCGTTTCCACTTAATCGACGAAGAAAAAAGACGAGCAGCAAACGACCAAGCACATTGTTCAAAATGTATATATATCTCTCATCTCATTATACATTTACATCAGTCACCTCGTATAAATGCGTAGTTTGGATATTGTATCTTTACTTTTAAAAAAACATGCATGTTAGTGTTTTGATGTTTGTTGATCAGGTTCGTAGCGAAGAAGGGCGGCGCACGCCGAGCTGGCTGGCCGTGGACTCAAAGCACGGGCTGATCAGTGGCGTCCCGCAGCAGCAGGACGTCGGCGCGCACACCTTCACCGTGACCGCGCACGGGCGCACCCGCGGCCTTAGCGCCACGGACTCTTTCACCATCGAGGTACGATACTAGCTGGCTGGACGCGGGCCCTATGCTCCAGCTAGGTAGAAGCGTCTGCAGCACCAGGCAGCATTTTTCCTTTTATTATTTCAATGAGTACTTTTCTCCTTTCATACCGGGTATAGATTAACAGCAAATACGGAAGTCGTGATGTTTGAACATTAGGAGGTACACTATTTTCTTTCTTATGCAATAATTACAGTATTATGGCCTAAAATTTAAATTGCATATCAATTCACAATAAAACAAAATGACTATTGTATGTAAAGAGTTTAATTGGGAAAAGTATAAAAGGCTTGCAGCATCCACGATTAGTGGAGTGAGACTGCTAGTGTGTATTGGCCAGACAAAGGAACTGGGTCAGTTAAATGAAGCCCGACCGCTATTATTTGACTTCTGACTGCATTATTTGTGTTGCGGATGAATGCTCATAAACTAACTCAGAGTTTAGATGCACTTTATTCACAATTGTTGCATGCAACTGAACAGGAATTGAACAAGTTATGCTTTGCATAACAATGCCTGTTAAATTCCGATTTCATTGTGTTTATTTAATAGATGTGTTAATTCACTGAAAGCAATGACACAGTGAGTAAGCATAGTGGTCTGAATCACGTGTGACTGGAAGGTTACTATATACTAAGCGGTAAGAGTCATAATTATTAAGTGGGATCCAAAGTTATGAATAAATGTAATATCGATGCAAACTTTTAACTCGTTTATCCGTATTTATATTTTCAGTTTTTTTTTTGATAGTTTGTATGACAGTATCAACGTTCATAAAATAATCCATAGCGGTCTAGTTTGAATGCGTGTGTGCGTTTGTTCTCAAATATTACCGTCGTGGCTTTCTTACTTCACCTATAAACTATATTTTTAAGAGTTCTACATAATTTTCAACATTGATTCCAGGTGAAGAAAGCTGAAGACAAACCGCAGTCAAAGTATGGTTCGTGCCACGGCTCCGAAAACCGTCTGGTCCTGTCAATCCTGGTGGACGGCGCTTTCCAGCAAATATCCCCGCGGCAGCGAATACGCGCGCTCATGGAACTTGCAAGCTTTATGGCGCTTGACTGGGTAAGTCATTGTAATAATAACGAAAAGTATGTACTTAGACGTGTTGTGTTTGTTTTTATGGCAATGAGAAGGCACGCGAGCACTCAGGCCACCTGATGGTAAGTGGGATCAGAGACCCATAGACATTTAAAATCTCCAAACTGCAATCCTAAGACTTCAAATGCGTTGCCAACCCTGAGGACTGAGATGGAATGCCTCTATGCTAGTAATTTCACAGGTTGTCTTATCCCCATACCGGAACACAGCAATGCGAACACTGCTGCTTGGCGGTGGGTTTGTGGATAAGATGGTGGTATCATCCGTCCTCCGTCCTATTTCATGCTTGAGACTTGTGTTTTATTTTTGTCTTCAATACATTTACCGAGAAGAATCACCTAGAAGTTAGATCTAATGTTTTTAATTATCATTATATCTAAGCTTTTAAGACACACTGATAGATAAGCTATATGGTCATATGAGCCATCTATTGAAAGGCTTGCTTAGTAATCTGTGCTCCAATATGACTACATTGATGACACCGCTGTCTCAATATTTATGAACATCTGTGCAAGTCTTTAACCATTGATTTCGACAGCTATTACTCTTGCTCGAGTATTTAACAGGCTTATGTTCTCATTGAAAACAGCGCGTCGTGATCATAATGGTCTCTCTAAACGATCTCATTAACCATCATTGAAAGTAATTGCCGCTTCGATCGTTATTTGTCAACACTTTCTCTCACCGCACGCGACTGTTAGGGACTCCAATTTAAACGACCGAATCATGACGTTCGTTAAGTTTATTTTAAGATACTAAGCAGAGCAGAAGTTACTAATACATGTTTGTTGTTTCATGGAATTTGGTAAGGTTTTTTCCTGATTTCGCAAGATAGGAAATTCGACGAAAGGCAATTAAAAATGCCGACATGATGGATCTTTACCAGTTTTATGAAATTATTTTAAAATAAACGCAGCCGCAGCTGTTATACAAATAGTTACCTACTTATCCACCTATTCAAATAAGTCAAAAGGCCAAAACACGACATTTCTGCTATGAGGGAGCGAAGTCAGGCACCGGACATGGTGCCTGGGACGAGGTTAAGGCTTTTATACCGTCGTCGTTACTGTACAGTATGCAAAAAATCTAGAGAAAAGACAGAAGTTGGTGAATGTGCTTAAACAAAGTTTTACTACAAGCTAAATTTTTTAGGATGAGTTCCGGATCGAGCCTTACAAGGAGGCAGCGCGCGGTCAGACCGCCGTCATGAGTGGCGTGGGCTCTTCGCAACGCCGACGCGGCGACGCCACCACTGCCATCTATCTCAATGTGAGTCAAACTATCTTAGCAAGTTACAGCAGGTAGTGTAAGTTACAGTACTCTTAAAAAACATGAGTGACGAATATTATTACTTCCAACTTCACTAACTGTTTCTCCTAGGCATTCCAACTTGCTTACAATTACTTGCTTGTTTACACACTGTAACCCTTAGCCACATACTTAGAGGAACATTACTCCGCGGTTTTACCATTATTTCCTCGCCACAAGGCATATTTCTTCAATTGTTTCAATAATGTTGACCTCATAATAACAAGCCGGCTAATAATAACTCACTTGACAGTTGTTGTATGTGATGTTTTGTTCTTCACTACATACATGACAAGGCTAACTCTTATCCATGACGGTTATCCTTAATAATTCTCTTCAATCACGCTTGATTAACTTTCAAATGTTTATTAAAACACTTGTGAGACAGTGAGCAATGACTATCCAGTTTACTTGACTCTAGTGCTGTTGAATCACGAAGGTATTCCTCATGAAGATGACAGCGTGAGTACATAAATTACATATTTAATCTCCGTTTTGCTCCAATCAATTTATTTTTTAAGAGATATACCTTATTTTATGTCCGTGTTTATTTGATCTAAGAAGCATACAGGTTAAATAAATGTGGTTTACCAAAGATTGATTTTTATTTGAACGGTTACATTTGTTGATGGGATGTAAGTCTGGCGCCCTTAATTGGGATTGTTCATATTTTTACAATTACTCTAATTCGAAAACCATTTCGAGGAATAAGGTTTTAAAACCGTTCTGCATTATTAAGTTTTAGAAATAGTTATCTATTTCGGATATTTCGACAAAAGTATATTTAACCTTTGTTTGACTTCCATTTTCGGGTTGAAGCCCTCCTAGGTGTATCTTACGGGTAAGGCAAAATCTGCTTGAAATAATGTTTTAATGCACTATTACAATCACTTTTTATCGTTAGATATATTATTTAATCGTATGTTATTTACTAGAAAATGCCTTTCCAAATTTAAAATAATCATGTCATCCATAAAATGTCTGCTAAATAAATAAAGATATTAAAACAATTGGGTCAAATACAAAATTAAAATAAAATTAGTCTCTTAAAAATACCTATTCTTTTGAATTAGAATGTAAAAACAGTGACTTATTTTTTTGGTCAATGCTAATTATATAAATTTGACTTACTCTTTCCTGGGCTAAATCTTACTCACACCCTAGTCTCATATGCTCACCTATGCGGCTACCCTGGACTATTAAAACTGTCAGAAATGACTGCAATTGTTACATCGATGGACAGCCGATATCTATTAATGAAATGGTAGTATTGCAGACGCGGCAGCAATTCAGGAAGTCTAGCCATATTGCATTAGACAAGAATTTAAATATATATATATATTGCATTGACATATCCTCGGTTCTCCCCAGTGTTTTAAATATTATTTGTACGTTCATATTCATGAGACCATACGCTAGGTGTGGTCATATTCATATGGCACCGAATAACACAATAACTGTTTAGAAGAATTTGGAAATGAAACAGATTTAGACGAAATTACTTTTGATGAATATCAGCCAAGATACATTCGTCCCATTTACTTTTTCTTCGTTCGGCATCAATCATTGTAAACAAATTAAATGTTATAAACACTACTTGACGGTGTTTATAACACTTTAGTGTAACTTTTGGATGCAATTTGTAATAAAACTTGGACTTGCTTCTAATGGCACTGTAATTGGCGGTATTTGATAAAATTTGATCTTTCATCTCACATTTGACTAACGAAAGATATCCAACGAAAATATTTACCAAATTAATATTTCCTTTATGTTGTCCTATAGGTGGGTTGCGGCGAGAAGCTATGGGCGCGTCACAAGGTGCTTGTAGCGGGGCTGCGCGAGCAGGCTCGGGACGGCACTCTCGCGCACCTCGTGCGGCTGCCAGTCATCGGCTGGCGGCTCACGGCGGTCAAGCCCGTGCCCAGGCTCAAGAGACAGGTGAGGAGGATATGCTGCGTTCAGAATGGTGTAATCGTTACACCAGAATTACTTTGCATTATACGCAATGATATTGTACAAATTGTTACTAGCCTGGGCTGGGATTCTACACGGCTTTTGCAGTGTTTGTGCCTTATTGCTTTTGACCTGTTTCCGTATTGTCAACGTTTTGATAGCTCTTATTTACTTGTCAAGTAGTGAGTTAGAAACCATAACATAACACGTCAAAATCAATATGGTATGGTGGTTTTACCGCTTTGAATAGAGGCTTTGGATTGTGTTGCCGGTCGAATAGCGTTCGTCGCCTACTGACTCGAATTGTGGCCGCAAGGTACTGAGTTTGCTACTCTAGTTACTTAAGGTAACTGATACATTTACAATTAAGGAAACCAGCACATTCCGCTAAATGGGTTATTTACTGTACAAAAGATCCCACACATGGTCAAATTGTTTGAAACATCCAACAATGTATCATATTTCCCCCAGTCCCCGACAGAGCTGGACGACGGGTCGGGTGGGTACGACTACGATGACGAGGACGACGAGCCCGACCACAGCGGCGGCTTCGACGACGAGGACGACGGTGACTTCTACACCGACGTCGACATTCGCGGACCCGAGCTGGTAATTACACTTTACCAGTTACTTCAACTTAGTCTTCACCGAGCCAACTACGTATCGTTGTTCACTTGTATACGGAGTAGATACTATTTTAAACAGCAACCAAGGAACTTGTGAGTATTATGCGGCCATAATCTGATCTAGAGACTATTAGACGTTTAAACAGCTGTTGTAAAACTTCATATCATATCATTAAATTATTTGGTCTTGTAACTGTTAGTTACATACAATATTGTTATTGACTGGATTTAAGTGGTGACATCTTTTATCAATGAGGGAAGCCTCACTACAGTTTAATATATTTAATTTGCATCGGGCATCACCGATGACGCCACGTGAGTAGAGCTACGTGTATTGTTTAATGATTGACTCATTACCGGTCATTCATGATATCAACGTTGAAAAGATGTTACAAAGACCAATAAATATTAACAAAATGAGTTTCACAGCCATAAACCAATACGCTATTGAACTATGTATATGGTGTAGGGAAGCGCACATTTACAAAGTTTTGCACAATTGGGATTGATATGCTTACTGTGACGCTTGTGTTGGAAACTAATATGTGAAAATTCATTTATCGTTAACTGTTATTCCTTATAGCTAAGTGAAACCGCTTAGGTATAACCAATCATAGTTATAAAATTGTATTTCAATCTTATTCATGTCACCTTCCTTCAAATGAGACTAGTGTAAGGTTCGAGGCAGACTATTTACTATGATATCTAAATTTTATATTCTACCTGCGTCGAGCCTTGCATTATATTCCGATGCATCACCACCAAATTTATTGAAAAATAATTCTTACATCTGCCTATACACAATTTTTTATATTATTTAAAAACAAAAGATGACCGGAGTTATTTTTCAATGACCTTTCCCCGTGTAGAGTAAAAATGAGAGGAATGAATCTTGCACTTATCTGTCACGTCATTTCCATAGCAGCATCCATATCGAAACACATTATTTAGCATGGAATGTTGAATGAAAATAATAATCGAATTTAATACCAACGGTCGTACAACGCCTTCAACCCCTGTATTAATACTAGGCATCGGTACGAAAATGCGTATACATACATGACTGACATTTTCCTGAATGTTTCAGGGGTAACACTTTCAATTATTAATCTGGTTATTGATTCAGTTTTTAACCGGATCCACAAATGGAATCAAATACTTTCATATGAGTTCCTACCTAAATTTCGTCAACATAACCATTCATAATCACTAACAAACTTTTATAATTATGACTTTTTGTGGCGATACAGAAGAGATTGTAGAAAAATACCCATGGTACATACGAAGTTATCCAAGATCGTATTACATGGCACACGCAGATTTCTTATACAAACGTCATCGACACACGATGCGATATAGCATCGATACAGTCTCTAATTGACGTCGAAACCTCCCTCCACTTTCTTTCCTTTTACGATGTCAGGTATATTTGTAGGGTATCGCAGTATAAAGTCCCTAATAGACCCAGAAGACCGTTACCGTTGGTCACCCTACCTTAGGCACTGGTCCCACCTTCGGCGAGTAGGGTAGGATGGTGTAAGACTGCGCGGTCGGTAAGAATGCGCACACTTGACTTCTCTAAAGCAGAGCGAAGTTTGTAGCTAACTTCAGTGTTGTTTTGAAGTCTTGAGGCACCCGATATTGCTCCCGGAAAATAATACATTTACCACCGAAATACAGGATCTCAGGTAAGTTTGAAGTTTTAATCATGTTTTGATCTTATTTTTCTTCGATTTCAAAGTGTTGCATAATTCTATTTTGATCTAATTGGAAAATCGTGGGTTGTTATTTGAAATGTCAAATCCGTCGGCAGAACGCTTTGACGACATTATTTCCAGTCTTTGCCAATAGATGACTCCACCAGTAAGAATAAGTGAGAGCAAGCGATTGTGTAAGACTGCGCGTTACACGTATGTGTAAGAGTGCGCGCGCAGTCTTACACATTACTTTTTTTGTGTAAATTAAGATAATTTTGTTATTTTTTATTTATAGAATGACGTCGAGAAGAAAAAGAAAAAGTAATAGATCGATTTGTTCTCAAGAAATAATAGACTTAGCACGAAAGCGAGTTGCAGATGGCGAGAGCAAGAGGTCTGTAGCCAAAGAGCTAGGTATGGCTGAATCTTCATTACGACTGCGGTTAAGTAGGTCCCATTCAGCAACTAGTCTCGGCAGATATGATACTACATTCACAAAAGAAGTAGAGGCCGAGTTTTGTGAGTATCTAAAGAAAAATATAGCTAAGAAAATATGGAAATGCCCTGGCTGTGGAGAAATTTATGAGGAGCCCATTACAGAAGACTGGATCCAGTGTGTTGGGTGTACGGATTGGTGGCATGAAAAATGCACTGCTTACGATGGTGCTGGGTCATTTAATTCTGATTTTTGTGATTAATTCCTTTTTTTTAATAGTTGCGCAATCTTACACACACCCGCGCAGTCTTACAGAATTCACTGCGCAGTCTTACCCACCGGGACGTGTAAGAGTGCGCATTTCCCATTTTTTATTTTTTATAATATAACATTATAAACATTGATCTCATGATAAAGACTCTTTATTATAATGTTGCTTAATGATTAAGGTTTAAATATAATAAAAGTTGATTCCTGTGTTATTATTCGTTTTTGTTTTATAGCATCTGATACGTTAAGTGCGCAGTCTTAAACCATCCTACCCTAAGCGATGAACTATCGGCGATTTTCTCGCCCAAGAAACGAACAAAAGATAATCGATCCCGTGTAAATAAAAGAGAGAAATATATATTTACCTATATTTCCTCGCCGGCAGTGCGAACAGCCGGCACCGATAAAATATCGGTTTAAAACTACACACCTCTAATATCTGTTGATGTAGAAAGGTCAGGTTGACAATATCGAACATGAAAAAAAAGATAATTTACTATAGCAAATTAAATTCAGTGAGTTCTCTATAATATAATTATGGGTTTATTTTTAACAACACAGACTTATCCATGTTAGTCATTACGTTTGACGTTAAAGTGACAAAATGCTACCGGTCGCCGAACATTAGTTATGACTCTGTGTGCGGCCTTTAGTCTCTCTGTTTAATAATAGGGTTCCATTTTAAGTCGTTATTATATCATCAAATACCGATACTAGGCAGTCTACATTTATTGTTACCTTGGCCTACCTATAACGTAATCCGCTGGTCGGCCGGACTCGAGCCTGTTAGTTTCTTCTTTATAAGTTTTATCTCTCTCTTAATTTAAGAGGTTTGCTCTTGTCGGTGAATTTATTTCCAATCTTCTCTCCTCTCTGCCAGCTCCTTGACCTCTTTTTGGACCAAACCCAGGACCCATGTCGTGTCGTATAAGTTTTATAACCAACCGATTTTATTTTTGTATACATTGACGACATAATCGAGTTAAATCATGATTGTTCACAACATGTCGGGGTCAGTCTGGACAGATCAATTATTTTATGATTCACTTTTATTGTTTTTACCACGGTAACTGTCATCTTGTAGTACTCTATCAGATAGGGTCACCGGCGGTGTCATCTGGGTCTATGATATTTAATATCCCTACAAATCCTGCCTTATATCGCAGGTCATCATCACAGATACCATACTCTATCATTCATACATAACATCACATCGATAAACATATAGTTTAAACTGCAATATAATATAGACTAACAACCGAACATATTTAACAGGTGAGCTTTGTGTGTTATTAACAAAAACGCTTCAGCCATGTTTCGTTATCAGTTCTCCCAGAGAAGTAAAACACTCTGAGCACATATTTGAAACCGCATCGGACGGTGTCGCACGCTCGTAGGCAATAATGTCACACAACGCTCGCTTGGTGTGTCGGCCCTTGGCAGTACTAACCCGGTGTGTATGGGCGCGCCCAGGTGGAGCCCCCCCCGCCCCCGGCCCCGCACCCCCACCGCCACCACCACGGCGCGGCGCCCTCTACCACCACCGACACGTTTCAGACCGACGCCGCGCCCGCGCCGCCCTCCGTCCCGCTCGCTCCCGCGCCCGCCGCCTCCTCCGCCCCGCTCACCTCGCCCGCCCCGCCCCCCACCCCGTCCCCCGCCGACCCCCACCCTGACACCACTACCGAGGAAGCGACGAGCCCCGAAGAGACCACCTCCGAGCCCACGACTACTAATACGTATCCCCCGGAGGTTTGTCGTAACCCGCTCGGCAGCATCTGTGTTTTGCATGGTGTGCTAATGCGATGTTGTTCGCTTTCGTTCATACGTCCAATCGAACTGAATTATTGTTGAGCCACTAATCTTAAGATTATTTTTTTATGTTCTCGACGTGGTAGTCGCTGATCGCGGCTGTCGTGGCTGATGCGGCCGAATTAAATTATAAGCTAGTGACTCGACATGCACTCGATGTGACAGTACCTCGTCCTGACTTCGTTTACTGATACGAATACAACACGTCACGTTCTCGTATAAAAGCATGATTAGTTAGTGTTCCTGTGTATTGGATCGAAATAAATGTCCAGCATGTTTTTAGAACAGTCGCAACTTTTATAGACTATCTTCGATCAACAATATCAACTAGATAACGGGTCAGTGCGCAAAAAATACTTCTTAGTTATTAACGGGTCACTTGCGGCGTGAGGGTCTAATTTTGATTAGTTCTCTTGAAAGACGGCCAATGTCAACACGCATCACAATGCCACAATGTGCATTAAAAAGTTGCAAAAATAACTATAGAGATAGAAATGTATCGGTCGGAGTGTTTACTTTCAGTATGTACACGTAGATTATATTATATTTCAAACTGTACACTAACAAATAATATTATATTTCCAACAAAAAACTATATTTAAACCTCAGCTAAGAATGTTTGGCGAAGACCGGCCAATATACGCGCAAACATTTGTTAACGGAATATTAGATGCATGGAGTGGATTTTTATTATTGTACCACTACTGCGGCTCTATTCTAGGCAGTAAAATCCAAAGTATTTGACCTGTTTGGTATTGTTTTCAACTCGGTCGACCGCCATTATTGTCAAGTAAATAAGAGCTATCAAAACGTTCACAATACGATAACAGGTCAAAGATGATTTGGTTTTGGTGTTGAATGGAAGCCCTGGTAGATATTTTGTTACCAGTACAGTAAACGTTTTTCGTCTGAGGCCTTTTTAGAGCTCCGAAGTCAAACTAGGAACCCTTATAGTTCCGCTGTATATCCGTTTGTCTGTTTGTTTGTAAGTCACACACTTTTTCTCAAAAACTATCATAGTTGCAAAACTGAAATTATATATAATATAGATATTTATACCGTGCACTGGAGTCAATTATGGAATAAATCCAAAAAAACAGTCCTCCCGTATATTTAGGTATACCTAAGGGCGTAAGAATTTTTTTTACTTAACAACAACGAATAACGTTGTTTTTACTATCGTTTTGTGTTTGTTTGTTTTCTATTTATATATATATATATATACTTATTTAAAATTTTACATAATTCAATAAAATAAATAAACATACTATACCTACCAAAAATATAAAAACAAATACGTGAATAAAATAATAAATAACTTTGTATTATAATGAGTTACAAAACAAACATTAATAGATACTAATATACTTACCTAAAACATAAGTAATCTTAACTAAACAACAAAAATTGTACGTACTTAGCTATTTACATTAATTTTAAATTCAATGCTACTCCATACCTCCGTTCGTGAAATTCGAACAAGCAAAATGAATAGATAAATTATTTTAAAAAAACCTAAGATCCTGACTGGAAGTGAAAACTCCACTGAAAAGCAAAAAATAAGCTCTACAATCTATATAAAATTGTAAGCGCAATGTACTTGATAATACAATTTATACTTTTATATACACATTACTTGAATATTGGAAAAGTTGTTCCAGGCGGGGACAATATAGTCAAAATGTATATTTTTTATTTCAAGAAATAAGTTTTGTAGTTCATTGCTTGTCACCGTCTGCAATACCTTTCTCCAATATTCAAGTTACATGTATATAATAGTATAAACTGTATGTATTATTAAGTACATTGCTCTTACATATAGATAGATATAGATTATAGTACATGGTCGACAATTAAGACGAATCGAATGACACCTCTTATGTTAAAATCCGTCAAGCTGCAGAGCGTGCCCAGAAATAGACAAACATACATATATACGCTCGAAAAACAACGCATATGCATGCATGATGCAGTCGGGTAAAAACGATGTAACTCGCAGGGCAACGACGGGGAAAAGTACTTAATGTTTGCACTATAAAATTGATTTTACAATAAAGTGTATCTAACATACGTTTTTTCGTTTGTACGTGTTCATGTTATGAGACGAATGGTCAGGTATGAGTTTTTTTTAAATATTACTAAGTACCATGGTTGTTATCAGGGCTGGGCAATATGCATGCTTTGCTTTAATTGAAATACAAATTAAAAAATACTATCTCGCCAGTATTTAAAATATGAAATACAAAATATCTTTAAGTCCTCATGTCAGCCGAAAGACGTCCTCCGCTCAGGCTCTCCACTCAGACCGGTCTTGTGCTTTTCGCATCTTTAAGTAATATATTTGAAATATAAATTACTTGCTTAAAATGTAATTTGTAATTCGTATTTCAAATTCCTGACGCCGAGGTATTTTGTAGGTAGTATTTCAAATACTTCACAATACATTTAACCTTCATTTAGCGATCTTAAGAATTGGCAACACTACACCTGTTAATGTAGTACATCAAATTGTCAATGTATTTTAATCCGCTTTAAGCCCATGTTTTTTGAAATACGAATAACAAATTACATTTTAACAAGTAATTGAAACACAAATACCAAATTCGTATTTGTATTTCAATTACGTATTATAATTAGAAGTAATTCAAATACTTCCCAACCCTGTTTGTTATTAGGTTGACCTTGAAACTTTCACAAATGCAACTGACGTATATTTTCACGCGGACAGAATTTAGCTTTAATTTTGTATGGGAATAGTTATCTAGTTGGTATTGTTGATCGAAGTAGACTATACATAATAGTAGTATATGAATTCCTACCTGATGTATCTTTGTATTGTAATTTATATCCACTGATTTAGTTGATTGAGTATATTTTAGAAGTAGTCATTAGTTTACGATTCCGCAGACCGGCTTGATTTAGAATGTTACTGGTCTGAGGGCCCTGCCAAGATTCATAATTCATAATTCATTTATTGCATTTATGGGTTTTACAAGGTATTAAGGTTAAACATGGTTCCAACATAAACCCTGTTAGGGCACAGCAATATACAGGGTGTTAGGCAGAAGGTTGGACAAACTTCAGGGACTAACTCTGTAGGTCATACTCATCAACTTTTATTATGGGACCAACATCCAAAATTGCGAAAAAAAAACAGCTTTTCCAAACAAACTTTGAGATCTAAACAGCCGAAATGTATGGAACAGGTGTTTTTTTTTTCGCAATTTGGATGTTGGTCCCATAATAAAAGTTGATGAGTATGACCTACAGAGTTAGTCCCTGAAGTTTGTCCAACCTTCTGCCTAACACCCTGTATATTCATTGCGCTAACGAGCGTTTCTATTCGTTTCGTTCTTAAACCAATCGCGTCACTGGTAGATCACGTAACTTTTCGTATCACTTCATCTACCAGTGACACGATTGGTTTAAAAACGAATCGAATAGAGACGTTAGTTAGCGTAATGCATCTCGGCAGGGCACTCTGATGTTATAAGCTACCTTAGTTAGCGGCAATCTGATAATAACAATTACTATCAACAACAAAAAACACATCATGAAAAACGTAATGCACTAGCATGAGATTTTTTTAGAATTTATTGAGTGGATAATGCTTAATGATTATTCAAATATTGATTTCTAAAGCTATTTTGCTAAATTCTGCTTAATATCTGCAGGAGGAACCCAAAGTGCAAATAACTCCTTATTCGCCTGGCGAGTCTGCCTCCGAAGCCAACATCGTGAGCTACACGCTGCAAGCCCCGAGACGTATGGAAGACGAGCGCATCGTCATTGTGCCAGATATTCCATCCACCTCTACAGAACCCGAAACGGTATGTGCACCTTTCTAATACCCTGAATACCTAACCGTTCACAGTAGAAAACTAATGTTATTTTTGAGTGGATATGGAGTTCTTAACACCATTTAGAATAGATATGAAATGCCTTTACACGTTTTCCATTTCCATGTAAATACTTACTGACTAATCGAATGACGTATGAACAACGATTATTTAACTAAACGTATGAAAAACATGCCCTACAAATAGCCCTACAAATTAACACACCCGGGGCACGCAGGGTGTGCGGGGATGGACGCAACAAAATAGCAACACATCAGTGCAGCCTTGCGTTTCTGTTAAGTTGTACGGCTAAAGTACCTTATTTTGCTAAGATAACTTCACAACCACAAACGGCTAAAAGTCTAAAACTATAGTCTAAAGAACCAATATCTTTGTCGGTTCTATGATGGTTTCCCGTTGTTCGCCCGTCCTCACCCATCACGGCACATCGTGTGAGCGTCCGCATGGCACTTTCAGCAAACGGTTATAATACGCGCGTCGAACGAGGTGCCCCCCACGCCGGGGTCGAGCACGTCCGCGCCGCCGCCGCCCGCGCCGGAGGAGACCGCGCCGCCGCCCGCCGCGCCCGCCGCCACCACCGCCGCGGCGACCACCTCCACCACCACCACCACCACCACCACCACCACCACCACCACCGCCGCGCCCACCACCACGTCCACCACTACCACGACGCCGCCGCCCGACACCGAACCAACCGAGGTCACTAAGCAGGTTGGTGAACGATTCGGTAAATCGTCCAAATCAAATAGGGCCCGTGACCTGTTTGTATAGCAGTCAGAGGAAAGGTTCAAACTACTGTAGTTAAACTATTTGTAAGTATACAATTCTGGGAGTAAAGTACTGGTAAAGGTTTGCACTGAGTGGGTTAGTCGGCACGGTTGCGAGTTTCAAATGGTTCCTTCCGTCCAATCATGGTGAGTGGTAAGCGAATGAGAGTGGGATCTTGGGGTATTTTAACACAGGCGTGATATGGGTGCATTTTCGATTTAATTCAACTAACACTTACTTTTTCAAAATTCATTTTTTCGATTGTTTTGAATAGTTTTGGACAGGCCTTGCAAAAAAAAAAGTTTTTGTATCAGAAATAAGTAATAAATAAAAGCAAACATAAAATAAACCCCGACGAGGCCGCTTTTGATTTTTCCAACCGAAAACTTAGCTAAGAACCGCCAGCAGAATAAAAGTTTTCAAATGAAATAGTTGCATTGAAACGAATTCATGCGATCAAGTCCGAGGCGATCATAGACGGACAGTCAATAGCTTTATAAATGCCTCTCTTTTCAAAGGGCTTAAACGACAAAAATTGTTTTATGTAACAAATGATCTTGTCTTTAAACGATTAGATGAAATACAATATGATAACATAACATATATTTATTGTGACGTATTTTAGGATGTCGGTTCATCCAGTGAACGAAGCAGCACGATATTCGGGCGCACCACGGAGATCGTAACGTTTGAATTGCCCGCAGTCACGAAGAAAGCTCCGATGCTTAAACATCATATGAAGAAGTTCGTTACTACTGCTGGAAAAGCATTCAGGTAGGTTATTAGTACCAGGCGCCCTGCGGTCTAGCTCCCTTTCCTTCCTTATATCCTAGTTCTTAGTTTCAATGTGTTTGCTTACTTACCACCATATAATCAGGATCTTTAACAAGCAAGTTTTTAACTATAAAACCGCTTGTCATGATTATCAACATTGTATTACTGAAACACGTCTTCTGTTTCTTTAGACCTTATAACTTAGTTGGTCCAATATAGGACTTTGTTCGCAACTTCGCGCCCAAACGGCTTTCAGCTTGCAATCTTCAGTTTTTCCGGCATTTTGTAACCACACGGACTGTGCATCTTACGTAAACGATATGTACTGGACATTGTTAACCAAATCTGGAGGTTTAAAAATTTCTCGGGATAAGTCATTGAAGTATTCTTTAAGAAGGCCTTATGCAGTTAACGTCTTTTGCCTGATATAGGTAATGATCCGGCCGGGCGGCCCCACTCATAATCATTATCATTAGGTAATTAAAATTATTAAATCTAGATCTACACTTCAGGCAGTTTATTTTCTTATTTCAGGTACATGATACCATCTACCCTGTTCTCGGACCCAGAAGATGAAGCAAACTTTACCTACAGCATGCACTTGGCCGAAGGCACTAAGCTTAGCAACGATTCGTGGATACAGTTCTTACCTTCTAACCTGGAAGTATATGCATTGTAAGTAATCGTCTTTTATAGTTCGTAAGTTGAAAAGAAACCAACCATGATAATTGATAATACGTATACGTTTCTACGTTTCAAGCAGAGCAAATCTGTGAAAAATTAAGTTGTACATCTAGCCTTACAACTCCAATGGATGATGTCGCTAGTATTTTTTGTGCATAATTATTGTAGCCGTTAGGACGCTACGCTATTTAAGACGTTCACTTTGATCGGTAAATTAACATATTCTTTTAATTTTCTTTTACTGGCACATAACAAACATACATTACATAGAAAACGTTTTACCGCAATACAAGCAAGCGACACTAATTCCTAGCACAAGCTTTTTCTTTATCACAGGCCGCTGGAAACGCATGTTTCTCGCTGGAACTTCATGGTAGAAGCACAAGACAGCGAGGGACGAACCGCACAGGCCCCGTTGGACATCACCGTGCAGCACCCCAAGAGCGCGCGCACGGTCAACCACCAATTCGTCATAAACTTCAAACTCAACAAAACCTACACCAACGATCTCGACTGGCAGATTCGCGCTTTAGAAGGCATAGTTAACCTCCTGGCCACTGATATGCACATCATAACAGTGCTCAATGTCACGAAAACTGGAGATACGTGTGAATTTGTGTGGACTAACGACACGCTGCCGAAAGATTCGTCGTGTCCCGTCGAAGATATTAAGAGGCTGATGGAGGTATTCTACCTATTTTATTACTGTATTGTCATAATATTATGACGCTTTTCAAAAAAAAAAAAAAATGCTTTTGTTCAGTGTTTCACAGTTTCATGGATGATCAAATTACTTAAGAAAGTGTCATAACAATGATTTTTATGCAGCGTAATAAGCGATCGATTACGCAGAGTTGGAATTAGTAGAACGAGTCTTCTCCTGTAGTGTTACCAGGTAGCAAACAACTATATATGACATTAGCTGTCTCCTAGAACCTGGCAATTACTTATTACCTCTCTTGCTGTTAGTGACTTATCCCTGACCATACCAAATTTAACGTTGTGTCCTTATATGGGCATTCGTTCATCATCATCATCATCATCATCATTATCGTCATTTCAGCCAAAAAAAGACAACTGCTGGACACAGGGCTAACCCAAAAAACTGGAGTAAATAGATATAAAAATATCAAGGAAACCATCTCACCCAAATTGACTTACTCCCAAACTAAGATTACCTATGCCTATACTATAGTACGCAGCTTGTATAGTATGCGCAGCGAGCTAAGGACGTCAGAAGAAGTGAATTTCTGCACTCCAAAAATATTCTCCTATCTCAATTCTTTATGTTTTTCAACAAAAATATCTCTTTATACAACCCGTATTGTCGAGTTTGGCTGATGCTTCCCTTTCCATCTATCAACATGGCTTCAGAGCCGGGCGTTCAGTGGAGACTAAACTTCAAATCCTTTGTTCCTTTGTTCCTTTGTTTCAAATTTATGTCAGCTAGTCGATAACGGATCACAAGTTGACACCATCTACAGTGACTTCAGAAACGCCTTCAATAAAGTACGAGTAGATCACTCAATTCTTCTTCAGAAACTGTTATTACGGGGTGGGTGGCAGTGTCTGCTGAGGTGGTTCGGATCATATCATGCAAGTAGGCCACAACACGTTGTGGTTAGTGGTTTTGCATCCAAGACGTATCTAGCCGATTCTGGGGTCCCTCAAGGGTCACATCTCGTTCCAGATTTATTTTAGTTGTTTATAAATTACATTACAAACCAAATAAAACACTCCCTTATTCGTAGCCACCTCTGGAATCTGCTTCGGTTGTATGGAAACCCACTATGGTTGTATTATGATATAATTAATATTCACTATCAACGCATAGAGAACATAAAGAGAGCTTTTACAAGTTTTACAGGACAACTAGCGTTTCTCTCATATGAATCCATGAATCTTTTGCCTTACTAAATTTAACAGATTACACGATCGGCGAAAAATGCCGGACCTATGTTTTCTTTATAAAGTGGTAAATGGATATACAAAGAGTAGATAAATTCTTGAAAAGGTCTCGCTGTCGACGCCGCTTAATGGCAACCTACCTCGAAGCTCTTTGCCATCCCCCTCACTAGGACTAACCTCGGGTTGCTCTCATCTATGGTCTAAGTCTAAAATGACTACAATGTCTTTGTTAGCGGAAATGAAAATGTTTAGTATGTAATCTGTGGATGTACCTAACTAATAAAATGAAAAAAAAGTATCCACAGGGTTACTAGACGACTATAAATATGCTTAAATACAGAGATTCAGGAACAAATAGTGATGCAAAATGTTTTGTAATTGTTTATGTGCAATAAAGAGTTTACATAGGTACATACATACATACATACATACATACATACAAATACTCGCGCTCATCGAAACCGTAGGCAGCGTCACTACCGATTAGGCTAAACGTGTCAAAATAATGAGATTGAAATCGTGTGTAACTCCAGATATTGGAGACGTCGGTGGACTCTCACTTGCCGTCAGAGCGGCTGACGCGCGCCATGTCCCCCGAGCTGGCGGTGAGCGGCGTGCGCTGGCGCGGGACGGGCGGCTGCGCGGCCGCCGCGCCCGCCACGCGCGCGCCCGACACCTACCCGCCCGTCACCAGGAACCAGGTCGACATGCTCACCGCCACCGTGGGACACCTGCTGCTCTACAAAGTACCCGAGGTCAGTAGCTCTCTCCTCCAAAAGAAAGCCTTACTGGTACAATAGTACCAATAGTTACAATAGTAACAATACTTATAATTTGTAGTTAGTTTATCATTATGACAGGCACAAATATATGTATTCTGAAGTGATTGTACCATTCCAGGACACATTCTTTGACCCTGAAGACGGCGGCACGCGCAACCTAGCCCTTTCCTTGCGCTATATGGACCGCTCGGCGCTACCCGCATCACACTGGCTTCAGTTCGACTCGCGAAACCAGGAATTCTATGGGCTGCCGTCCGCTAGCGACGTCGGCGTGAAACACTATCAGCTGGTAATAAATCATTAATGTCATCATCTCTCAACTTAAGTTCTGCGCCTGATCTTATATTCGGCAAATGTTATGTTCACCATGCAAGAGCTTAGTGGCCCTTTGCGCAAATTTAATTAGTTACCACTGATGCCACTAAAGTGAGAATGGTTGGGAAACTTAAATAGGCGTAACGATGATAGGTGGTCGAAGGCGGTAACAGAGGGTTGGCCCTCCTTGGCTTAATGGCGTATGATTTGAACCGGGCGTGAAAATTTAGAGGCATTAACCATGCAGTGGGTGGACATTATGCTAGCAGAGACCACACATACATTTAGCTGCACCATGAAACCTGGCCTGAATGGTCTGGCCATGGTTTGGGCACAGCGATGCGTTGCCGTGGGGCAGTGAACAGAAGAAGCAAATACATAGGCTTCATACATGTCTATGCATTTGTTTTTTTCCGCTTACCATCCGTTGCTGCCACCTAAACTCGTGGACAGGCTGAAAGAAGATGTAATAATACATTTATGGAAATAGTACATTACTGCAAAGAACAACAATTGAGCCTTCCTGGACGAGTATGAGTTTCGGGTGAGGGCTTTTATAAATACGAGCCCAGGATGACTGTTAATGGTCGAAGCCTGTATAGTGCTTTTCTCAAAAATAGAACTAGTAGAATGATTATAAAAAAGTTAAATAAATTAAAGTTTTAAAATATTGATGACCACATGTACACAACCCTCAGGGCACTAGCCCCTTATATACTTACTTATATGGGGGAATTGTATAATGCGCACTTTTTTAGTTATGAACTTTATTACCTAGTATCAAACTGCCAACTAGAACTGAAAGTTCAGCTTTTCATGTAGTTATATTATAAATATATAGTACCGTGTGGTTGCCGGCTTAGAATAGTGCCACTTCCACTTCCTGTGGAAGTCGTAAGAGGACTACTAATGGGAAGACTAAGGGATTAAAGGCTTGTAGTATTGTTAGGCGATGGGCTTACAGCCTGTCACTAATATGCACTGGTAAACATCTTAGCATGTTTGTACAAAATATGGTTATAGAATTAACAACAACTTGTTAGAATTGTTGGTAATTCTGTAGCTCTGCCTACCCCACTCTGGGATGAAGACCTGACGGTATGTATGTATAAATATGAGTATTTGAAATAAAAAGCAATTCAAATTGTTTTTGTAATAATGGGGCTTTTTGCAGAAATCGTAATGAAGTCATAATAGTTGTCACTGTCATATATTGTTCGTGCCATGTGACCTTTTCTTGCTTACCTCTGTAGTCTTTTTGAGAATGCTGTCACATTGCTGTCGCAGGTCTGTACCGATAGTTCCAAATTCAAATAATATGATGTTATGGAATTTCATACTTACTTACTGGACACTTTTTCATTCTTAATTCGAAACCTGTACTTACTTTTGATTATTGTCTGGTATTCTTAACTTTCTGGTGACTTTTTAAAGATGTAATGGCTGAATTACGTATCATTTTTGAGATAATGAGTTTTTTGCGGTGTTGCTTGAGCGTTATCTTCTTGTGAAATTCACTTCTTGAGACAAATGATGCTGGAGTTCATTTTTAGGGTTCCGTACAAAAAATGAAAAAACGGAACCCTTATAGGATCACTCGTGCGTCTGTCTGTCTGTTCGTCTGTCACAGCCAATTTGCTCCGAAACTTTTGGACCGATTGAACTCATTATGTAAATTGATGACCCAAACACAGATGTGCAAGGTATTTCTTTTTAATAAGGGTAATTTTACGGGGCAAACAAGAAAAAAAAAGTTTTGCTTACCTTACTGTCATACTGTGTCATATCAAATGAAAGGGCTCGTCATATCGATCTCAAATATATTGGTCTTATTATTGTAAAATAAATAGTTTTGATTTTATTCATGAAAGAAGACGAAAATTGACCAAACCCCCCCCCCCCCCCCATCTTAGAAACGAATGAACATAACATTTTGAAAGAAATACAAAGTATTGTTTATTGCTTGTAGATTACAACAAAACCTATAAGAATTCTATAAAAAAATACTTATGTACGGAACTCTCTCCACGCGAGTTCGACTCGCACTTAGCTGGTTTTTTTATGGCTTTGGTCCGATTTTTCTACTCAGCCTTGTTGTCCAATTGTATTTTTTATTAATTATTAGATAACAAATATCTGTAACTGTAAAAGACACTGTCTCTTCGCAGATCGCAGAGGACTCCAGCAAGAAGAGCGCATACGACAGCTTGATAGTTGAAGTAGTGAAGGCTCCCACGATCCGACCGACTGTAGAGTTCCAAATGTCGCTTGAATATCCCATCGAGATGCTGGCTGAGAACGCCAACAACAAGAGGAAGATCGTCGAGAAACTGGCAACCTTGTTCGAAGATAAGGACACCAAGAGTATCAGGATCCGGAATATTACTGACTCCACTACTATTATTTGGTAAGCATTTTATTCAAAGTGTATTTTATGGCTCCGGTTCAAATTGTATTTTCACTTTTAAGTACAATTACTAGTAATCCAACTAATGAAGCGTGCGCGGCGAAACGTATGTTTTGAAACGCCGATATACGAGTAAATATGTATATTATGCTTCAAATGTTGCAACAGGTGTTCTACTATTTTTTTTGTACATGTTCCCTGTTAAGTAAAATGCGATGCCTATGAGACCCGTGCTGCCAAGGCCGAAAAATATTAAAAGCTATAAAGGCACGACATCTTATTACAAATGCTCAATTAGCACACAATCCAGCAATGACGTCATATCATTGGTTGTGAATGGCCGACACATTATTTATTTGCCGACCACTCACTCACTGGCCACGTACTCTCACAATCAGAACGAATGCGTCTTTAATTATTATTAGATTGCTAAATTAATAATGAATAATTTGTTGACCGCGTAAATAATTAAAATTAATAGCACGATTAGTATTGTTTTATAGGCCATAGAGCATAGACTTTTTAGCGTGTTAGTTATTATCTGTACCTTTATAGCTACCTTTATATTAGTGCTCGTGACAAATGTCAGATTAGAGAACAACAGTAGAAAAACCGTGTAACCTCGTGAAACACAAAATATCTACTGTCAAACTTAATTTCGAAGCGTTTAGAAAATAAGAGTACTCATAATGTTAACCTTAAAATTTAATTTGTGTACAGGTACAACACGAGCTTGCCAATGGACAACTGTCCAAAAGAGAAAATAGAGAATCTGCGAAAGATGATAATCGCCGACGACGGCGCTCTAAAAGTAGTCGTCGACCAAGTATTCGACAGTGAAAAGGTCATGTCGATAACCTTGATACCGCAAGGATTGTGCGCAGAACAGAACTCGAAGGTTGTTCCTAAAATACTTACGCCTTCCGGGTCGTCGAATGTGGCCAATAGCAAACCAGGCAGCGCGGCTGAGACCGGATACACTGAATACCTGGTCACCTTTGTTATCCCGGCCGTTGTCATAGTCTGTATGCTGCTAATCGCTGGCATCATTGCCTGCGTTCTCTACAGGAGACGACGAACTGGTATGTGTCACCGTATAATTATGTTCGGGTCTCTCTTACGCCTAACGCAATTTGACCGCGTTATCCAGAAACCTATTGCAAGTTATATAGACTAACTTCCGAATCCGGAACGTTGCTTTGGAATAAACTCAAATTGGGACCGTTCCATTTCTAACTACGCACGTCGCCTTGCAGTGGGCTAACGGTGTATTAGGCGTAAGTGAGCATCTTGCTAAAAAAATACTATTTATTTTATAGAATGTATTTGGTAGCTAAATTTTTATTTTAATCGATTTAGGGGGTGGCAATGATGCATAACCAGGTGATGATATTTTTTAACACTTGCAACACTCTTGCAAAAATTATTGAATGCCATCGTAATGCACATTGACGTATCCAATCAGCTTAAATAGATGGGGTATTTGCTGCAAATTATAATAGTCTTATTAATTTCGGCGAACCTTTTCACCACTTGTTTTTTGTGCTATATTGATGTATGTAGTTAGAATCTTGGTTATTTATTTATCTATCGTGTGTGTTTAAATAGATCAATTTGCTTTGCACCACTAGCTATTATCCGGCTAGCTCAATAACATATTGTATATTTTATGGTCGCCTAAAAAATATCGCTATTTAGTGTTAACTACTCGTTTGCCTATTTTGTTTTTGCCTTATTTGTGGTATACAATAAGCAAGCGTAATGTAGTACAAGCTCGCACATGCAAATGAGCATATGTAAAGTTCAACACCGCATCTATGAGTTTATAAATCGTGTGCGGTTGAATTTGTAACATACCACATTTAATGTGATGGTGCGAAAATACTCAATGATAATTATGTTCGAAGTCTCTTAACCCTCCAAGTTCGCGTTGGAACCGTGATTCCCATCCGAGGATTACCATCTGTGGTTACCATATCTAGCAATGTGACATATAGGTACAGTGTGTCCGAATACCAGGTTCGTAAACTTTGGGGAAATATAATACGTTTTTGTGTGTTTTTTTTTCATGTTTCGGGGCAATGTTTGAGGATAATAAATAAAATGGATTTTATTAATGACCAGAGTTATGTCATGAGTATTGTTTGTAGTTAGTGAATGTAGGCTTTGAAAAAAATCAGCTATTCATTTTTAGTAACTTTCAAATGGGTTTATATGTTTAGGATAGGCTATTTTTAATACGGGATATTAGGTTTTGAGGCACACCGTCATACTTTCACAAATTTAAAATTCATATTACTGACTCTCTTAACAGGGTTTGTTCGGCACTTTCTATATTACTTAACCGGGGAACATACTCTCAAAGCCCTAGAGGTTGGTAGCAGAACACGCTGTATATGTTAGTGATTTAAACAAAGTGAACCCGCTTTATCGAAATCAAATAAGAGATCTTTATTTTTTATTTTAGGTCCTGTGGTAAGCAATGTTGGCTAAGAACATGTAGTTTCACTTTTATTATTATTTGTTCATGGGGTCTGGTTCAAACAAAATGAATTGATGTATAAGGTATCTCACCGGCAAATATGACACGCGGGACTCATCAGCGAATGCTAACGCAATTTAGTTCACGGGGAGTAGAAGCGATAGCGTACATAAGTAAAAGCTAGCGTTAACACTGTTTATTTTATTTATTAAGAATTATATTAATATTGCAGGTAAAATGAGCGTGGGCGACGACGAGGAACGGCAGGCGTTCCGGTCCAAGGGCATCCCGGTGATCTTCCAGGACGAGCTGGAGGAGCGCGGCGACTCGGAGCCCGTGCACAAGAGCCCCGTGATCATGCGCGAGGAGAAGCCGCCGCTGCTGCCGCCGGCGCCCGACTACCGCGGCGAGGACGCGCCCTACCGCCCGCCGCCGCCCTTCGCCGCCTCGCGCACGCCGCCGCGGCCCAAGGCCACCCCCACCTACAGGAAACCTCCCCCCTACGTCCCGCCTTAAAGCCGACCAAGACCTCCCCTCCACTCTCTATAGTAGACCTCATCATCGTTTCTTTTTAAGCGGCACCTTTTTTTATGTTCATCGGCTTTACTAGTCTACCTTACGCTGTTTCCAAAATATTTTCTTTGTCAGACTCGTAGTTCACTGAACGCTTTGTTACGAAATTATAAATAGTAAGTATTACTCAACCTCATATCGTCGAAACAAGGAATTGTGCACCGTTAACGTTATTGTGACTACGAATTTCTTATTGATCGTAATTAAGTGTCACGCACGAACTAGCTAGAGTGAGGTGTTTTTGATGTTTAAATTATGTGACAGTTGGAGACTTCACGAAACAATAATTAAGTGTTATTGTTGAAGTAGATGACGTTAGTAGCTGCTAGGTTAAGACTAGGTGTCACGGACGACGGCGGCGCGGCCCGAGCGCCGCTCGCGCTACACCATCACGAGCACTAATTACGGTAGTGGGGTTCGGCTTCAAGCGTGCCATTATTTCGAACATGTGACATTATTTAAAATAAAACATATCGAAAACGAAAGTAACATATGTTAGCCTTTAGCGTAGATCTTCCATACACGATATTTTGTAACAAAATTGTGTAAGTAGTGTGTGTGTATGCGACGTAATATGGGTTATTTATGTAGTGAGGTGCTGATGAATGGAGCGCTGAATTTATTCGAATCGAATCCTAACCACGCTGGCGACCGGCGCGCGCGCTTCGCGTCGCGGCTCACAGCGGCAACTATTATTACTTGTATTAATTAAAATATACAACTGACTTTAATCCTAGGCTACGAAAACATATTTTTAAGGATAAAATATCATTTTGTACTTGTCTAATTATTACCATAGGGTATAAGGTTAACAAAATATGTGTAAACGATAGAGACTATGAACGAAATGAGCTATATTAAAATCTTTTCCTTTGGATGTATTTTTTTCTACTATACTCATTTAGAGTTTGCATTTATAGATCTTTTTAGTCGTATTAAGTATTATACAATTTTATAGAACGCTGATTTCTTTTTTCTTTTCTTGTAATATTCATTTCTTATAGTTGTACTTAATAATGTCCGTTAACAAAATACCGAACCATAATTGTCATTTGATAGACTTAACGTTGGTAAAACGCACATAATATTAAGTTAATTAAGCTTTTTGAGTGTTCAACTCAAAAGCAGAGAACTAGTTATATGTCGACCGTCCGTACGTCCTTGCAAAGTGTGCATCTAGTCCCCGACGGCTATACTGAAGCGATTCATGACGCAAACGTTCATGTTTGGTGAAATAAACGGATTGATCGACATATACCTAACAAAATGTTTGTATTGACCGGTTTTTTTACTTGGAAATAAATTAATAAAATGGTCTAGTAAATTTCTTTTATTATTAATTATTGTTACTAACTGATGGACCCCTTTTAGCTGGCTAGTGAGTGTAAGTGCTGTGCGTATTAGAGTCTGTCTAATGAAAGCTGAACCTGGATTTTTCTTGGCTGACGAGTCTGGCAACACTATTTAATATGACGTTTGGACTTTGTTGTTGTTAAAACTTGTCAATTCGAGATCTAAATTGATAAAAATACGGAGTAATCATGCCGTCGACGATAAGAGGCGGTGTCCGGGAGATTCTGTATACTATTATACAGAAGTACAAAGAAAAACAAGAAGAAAGAAAAGCATTATTGATGCAAAAAATTAATTGTTTAGTTACGGTGACCAAATTTATAGGTTAGTACGGCTTTAGTACGGCATGTTCATTTTGATACTTCTTTTTTCTCTATGTGCAATCCTAAGTTTAATTTACCTTTTTCTGTCTATTATACGATGAGATTAAGAAATTAAACGAAATTAAATTCGTTTCAGAAAACCTGGACGTGCACGTTGACAAAAGTGTGCTGGAAAACGTACAGCAGCTGAAAGAGGTTGAGGAAACTGAGTTAGCCTGCCAGACTCAGACGAAATATTTGGAAGAAGTATCTTCAATGACCGGTAATTACTAAAATTATCATTGTCTTTCCCTATATAATAGGTGTAGGTACCTATTGTCTGTCCCTATATCATGTTGAATCTCTTAGCATTCACAATTTTATTAAATTAATTTAATAGACAGATGATTAATGTAACTGACACTCATAGTTTCAATAAAACAATAAGGAGGTGTTTAGTTAAAAGATATCATAAACATATTATTTGATATGTATTTTCTGTGTGCGGAGCAAACAGCATTTTGTTGTTTATGAACCAAATGTACACTGTACAGTCGATTTCATAAATATGTGTACACTTTAGTACCTTATCTATTTATTTAATGTCATTTTTGATCGGCCAGATATAAAAGATGTTCGGGTTATATGAGTCTTCCTTGTTCTTAAACCGTTGCGATTAGAACCTCACCGATGCAATTTCATTTCACCTAAACCCAAATGTTTTTAGGGCTGTCGGACTGTACAATGGGGCTGTACTGCGCAACCACACAATGTATTTCTAAATGGTGTTCTGTTTATTTAACACTTTCTTTCTTCTTACAGATATCAGTGTTTCATCTTTAAAAAGAATAAGTAATGAGGGAAAATTAAACAACGGTGTCTTTAGTACTCCCGGAAAAAAGCGACCTCACAAGGCCGGTGTTGTCAGTGGGGTCCTGTCTGTTCACGCTTGCAAGAACCTGTTTTCCAGTTAGTTATTTTAGTTATCGTTCCTGAAGTAGAGACCTCGTCATGTTGTTCTCCTAGTCACTATTTTTAATTTACTCAATGTTATTGAGCGTACATTTGTAACGACTAAGTTTGTGTTGTTAGAAATAATTATTAATTACTTTACTACCTTGTAATGTTACTTTTAAGAATAATTGTATTTTATGATTGGAAAAAATGATCTGCTGGAGTTTCTTGCGGCGCTTCTTCTCCAAGATATAATTGTCGTTAGATAGAGGTGTAAGGGTGATGAGAATAATGTTACCTCTAATTACTTTATTAAAAAGGTTGAATATAATATTCCTCATCATCATTGTTTTATTATGCTGTGTGCGACACAGACGAAAACCTCTCGTATCAATGAAATCTATCAACAGCACGACTAGCACAAGTTGCTCGTGACTTGTTTGTCGCTCGGATCTCCCTTACTATCTAGTCTGTTACGATAGAGACGCACAGAGCGACAAGCGAGAAAATACAACTTGTGCTACACGTGCAGATCACTATATTTTCATGTCAAATATATTTCGAAAAACCAAATGTGCTCCAGTCACTGTCATCGTATTTTACCTAAAGTGCTTTTCATCAAAATATAGCGCTCGTAATAATATATATGAAAATATAGTACGCGTTTCCTCTTCCTTTGTGTCCACCAAAATAAATAAAATAATAAAAGTATCAATATCGTTTATTCCTTCATTGATCGGTAATACCATATCAAGATTTTTTGAATTTGCCGCTTTTTCCCAGGTTCAGCTTTCATTAGACAGACTCTATCAAACTGTGATTAGAATGGGATACGGATGGACCGTTAGCACAACAGTACTTATAATATAATTAATAATTACTATCATAAGTCAATGTATGATTTCTTCATAGGTACTTTAAGTGCAGACACTTAAGGTTTCTGCCCACTACACCGTATATGACGGACAAAACATTTTAATACTAATTACCTTCCGGGCCGATTGATTCATTTTTCGGCACATTCCTTTTTGGACATATTCCGTTTTCGGCACATTCCGTTTTTGGCATAAATCATTATATACAACAAATGAAATTAATCCTAGGTATCATTATTTTTTATTTACAAGTATTTATTGTTACCTAGGATTCATTTCATTTGTTGTATATAATGATTTATGCCAAAGACGGAAAGTGCTGAAACAAGAATATGCCGAAAACGGAATATCTCCAATCAAAAATACGACGAAAAAGGAATCAATCATCAGTGATTACTGATGGTAGGTACTGTTTATTTTTTGTCTTTTATTTTTATTGATTTAAATATAATATTTTACTAATAAATATTATTTTATTTTATTACGCAAGTAAAGTCACAAGTATTTCGTAGTATTATTTATTTACTAAAATGTGCCGAAGCAAGAACATGCCAAAAACGGAATATGTCCAAAAAGGAATTTTGCCGAAAAAGGAATCAATCTCCGGGCCTGATACGTGTATAGTATGGTCATGGTATGGTACAGTGTAATGGGAAGAGACCTTTAAAGATAATAAATTTACAAAGTATGCTTGGTATGGTAATTAACAGTCACTACATATTTCAACTCCATTGTTGGGAAATGGTGTCATTTATTTCATAAAAAATATTAATATCATATTTCACAAATCTTGTCATCATTTTATGTGAATCTTGGTAAAGTATGAAACGGTCGGTTCCGAGAAATCTTCAATGTATGAACATATTTTTATAACGAAAAAGATTAATAACGAAGGTTCTTCCGAAAACTTAGCGTAGGTACAGTCTGTGATCTCTTAGAAGAGGATTCGTGTTTCGGGTGAAATCGGACGAAATCTTGTATTAGAAATTGACAGAGTCAATTACTTTGGTTGACGGATTTATTGGCAATCCAACACCCATAGAGTGCAGTCGTCTTTTTGTCTTTAACTAGTCTGTGGATATTTTTCGATAGTTGATTATAACGAGGACACGGACTGTACTCGTATTTAACTCTAATTTATTTGTTTATATTGATTGTACCAGTGATGATAGTGACAGCTCTGATAATGATAGTAATTATATTTGTATTTTATTAAAGTAATATAATTTGATTTTTTTTTTCAATCTTTAAAACATAACTTTACTAAAAATAAGTATTTCAATTATCTGCACATCCTACAATGTCATTTCATGCATTAATTCAAAAACTACACATGTGCTCAATCCCATTCTAATCGCGGTGTGATAACAAATAATATGTGTGTGTGGTGTGTGTTCAGGATCAAATGGGCGATTTTACACTATGCTTATGGTCCAAGATCGATAAAAAATATGCGTTCGTAGTGTCTCTTAGGGCCTGTTTCCCAAACGACTATCTGCCATTTTAAGTTGGCTCCCGCCTTGTCTAAGTCTTTTAAGTGTAAGAAAGAGGTCTAAATTTATTTGGGCAGTTGTCAATATTTTAAATATCCCTCGCTCCTCAAAAATTAATATCCATGTCATTTGAACCATTCATTATTATCTATGAAAATGAAAGTAAAGTTAGTACGAAACTGGAGAGCGTGTGCGTAGAGAAAATTACAGAAACATAAAATTTGTTACTGAAAGTGAGTTTGTAGAACTTTATTTAAAACTCGTTTATTTGTTGTTTCGTAGATATACAGGGTTGTACTCGATAAACTGTACATGTTGAAAGGGATGACATTTTTGGTTAATTTATCAGTAAAACATTTTTTTTTTAAATTAGCCACTTTTGTTTTACAGATTCTTGAACTTGCACTGCAAAAATGTATTTTTTTTTTCATAAAACACGATTTACTCAAAAATAAATATAAATAGGGGTAAAACTGACTGACTAATCAATCGACGCACAGCCTAAACAGCTGAACCTAAGGACTTGAAATTTGAAGTAATTAATTAAGTAGTTCCCTAGGGGTGCACAAAGAAGGGATTTTGAAAATTCATCTCCTAAGGGGTTAAATAGGGGGTGGAAGTTTGTATGATGGAACTATGGTTATTATTTTATTTGGAAAAGTGGTAATTGGTATTTAAGCTACTGTTTATAAATAATAAAAATAACTTTCAGTGATTTTGGAAAAACTGGCCCTAAGGCCTAAAGTAGATTTGTGTGGGAGATTAGTTATTTTTAAAGTAAGATATTTTGAAATTGGTATTTAGGGTTACTATTTATAAATAAAAAATATAACTTTTTGCGATTTAGGAAAAATACCCCAAAGGGGAGTAAAAGGGGGTTTTAGTTTGTAACTGTTTCATGCTGCAACGGCTGGATGGATTTGGATGAAATGTAAATGGCTTATACATCGGGAAATCCCACCCCAGAAAATTTTAAAACATCCCAGGGAATAACGATGTTTGGTGTTGTTTTTGAAAAAGTCATCATGGTAGTCATTTTCTTAGATTACGTTGACGCAGACTTCAAAAATAATATCAAATTTGGAATTCAAGATGTCGGCCATGATGTTTTTTGAAAAAGTGGATTTGGATGTTATATTCTTTTCCCCGCGGCGGTTTCAACATCTACTACCGCGGGGATATGGCGTTTCCACATTGAAGTGATTTCGCCAGTGTCAAGTATATGTAAGTATACATCAATATAGCAATACAATCCAATATTCTATAGGAAGATTGGGAGCAACGTTGTACGGTGATATGTAGGACAGAGGTCAAGATAGTTTTAACCTCTGTACCACTGCGAGTCCACTTGTAACGAAAAGATGCCAGATACACGAAATAAGTCCAAGTCTTCTGTCACTGTGCAACACAAAGGCATAAAAAGGACAAAAATACAAAACTAAAACAAACTACACATCCGCCATCTTTTAACGTTGCAAATAGCCTCTTTAGTTTTGTTACGTCTATTTCGTCGCTGATGTTGGCAGCATTGACATATCCAGACTTAATTATTTATTTTCGCCATTTTCAATATGATTGTCTGTCAAGAGGTGCGGTTGACACACGTGATTATTTAGTGTTTGAAATTTTTCGCCTTTTGAATGCATTTTGTCTGTTTAGGTTTCATAATTTGTAGCTAGTTGTAGTAATAGTTGTACATATTTGTAGATTATTGATAAATATAGGTAGTTAATTTTAAACTGTAACGGTGTTGCGGGTCGCTCATTGCTCCAATATGGAAGCTTTGAGCGGCCATACTTCACAGGGGAGTCCGGATAATTCCGGATTCATGGATGCAGTTGGTTCTCCTCCCTGTTCTGAAACTACGAGGGGTGATCCAAAAGTAATGATAATCAGAATGAAAGGCACATAAAATGTAAAAAAACCTAATTTATTTTTCAATATAGTCTCCTTGCAAGTGTACACACATAGACCATTGCTTCTCTAGACCTTGAATTCTCTTTAAAAAAAAATTTTTTTCTTGACTTGTCAAAAATGCCTCCACTGCGGCCATCACTTCACTGTCATCCAAAAATTTGTTACCTCTAAGATCTTCCTTCAGGCGTGGAAAGAGATAGAAGTCGCTGGGGGCTAGATCTGGCGAATATGGGGGGTGTTCAAGCACTTCGAAGCCTGCATCACGAATAGCAGCCATCGCAACACCGGCCTTGTGGGGGGTGCATTGTCCTGGTGAAAGAGGACACCAGCACGAAGTTTGCCCCGCCGCTTTTCCTTGATTGCTTCTCTCAATCTTCGTATCTGGTCAGCGTAGTAAGAGCCTGTAATAGTGGTTCCTTTTTCGAGGTATTCTATCATTATGATTCCTTCGGCATCCCAGAACACGGAAGCCATGATCTTCCCAGCTGAGCTTGCAACCTTGAATTTCTTAGGTGTAGGGGAACTGGGTCGCTTCCACGTCATTGATTGTTGTTTTGTCTCAGGATCAAAATGATGGATCCAAGACTCATCCATGGTGACAAATCGACGCAAAAAAGTTTCGGGATAAGCTCGAAATTTTTCAAGATTACGCTTTGAAATCTTATGTCGTATTTCCTTTTGTTCGGCCGTTAACATTCTAGGTACCCAACGGGCGGAGACTTTTTTCATGTGTAGTTCATCAGTTAATATTCTTTGAACACTGCCATACGAAATTCCCGTGAGCTCAACTAGATGTCTGATAGTCATTCTTCTATCTGTTAACACGAGTTCATTGATATTTTTTACATTATCTTCCGTAAGGGCCGTAGAAGGGCGGCCTTCGCGATGTTCGTCTTGAGTGGATATTCTTCCTAAGTTAAACTCCTTCGACCAGCGTGCTACTGTGGAATACGGCGGAGCAGAGTTCCCTAGTGTCCCCACTAATTCAGCATATATGTCTTTATAACTCATTTTTTTTAAACAGAAGTATTTAATAACCGCTCTCAACTAAATTTTCTCCATTTTTGCGTTATTGTTCCGACCGCTCGTGAAAAAACAATTGAAACTCAATGACAAATACATATTTTTTTTATTTTTTTTCTTAATATTACTGAGGAGTCTCTACTGCCAGTAACGCTATATGTCATTATTGTATATCGATGCAAAAAGTATTTAGTTATCATTACTTTTGGATCACCCCTCGTAATTCGACTCAGGGCTCTATTTTCGAGTCTAGTCAAAATTCACGCAAACGTCTTAATGTGGACATGTCACCTGAGCCTAGCATTAGGAAAGTTGCGTTGACATCGGACCCACCTTCTTCCTTTATGCAGACAGTCTACTGATCCTGACTTAGCGGAGGAAAATAGACGTTATACCCCGAACTGTCGTGGCCCATTCATTGTGCATGTCTCCCGTGTGGAGCCGGATTTAGCCGCGGGGCTCTCCATTCGTCCAATCAAATTCGGTCAATTTATTTCAAAATTGGACATTTCTAAAAACTTTGTGAAGGATGGCATTAAGAGTGTTGGTCGCAACCGCGTTTCTATTGAATTTAAATCGGCGGAATCAGCGAATGCGTTTTTTGAATTCGACTTGGGAAAAAACAATTATAAGGCGATTATTCCGTCATTTAATGTGACCCGCATGGGTCTTATTCGTGGCGTTCCAACAGAGTGGTCAATGGATCAGCTAGTGGATCCCTTTCGTTACCGGACAATTGTGGGAAGGTCTTGAAGGCGCGTAGGTTTAACCGAAAAGTATTTGAAGAAGTAGGTTCGCCAAAATGGATCCCCACCCAATCTGTTGTGCTATCTATTAGAGGTCAAAACTTGCCGACACACGTATAGTAACTACTGCTCAATTGTTGTAGAACCGTACCAACTGCAGCTGACAACTATTCAGTGTAGGTCCTGCTGTAGATTCGGCCACATTGTTACGCAGTGTAGGTCTAGTAGGTAGTTTCTGGGCCTCGTTTCTGAATCCAGGGATTTTCTTGTCTCCGGTGTGACCGGAATGATGGTTATGGTGGTGCTGCTCTATTAATTAAACGTTGTTTTCTGTATTCTCAAACCCCTCTCCCTCCCTGCGGGTATTAAATTAATGCCGTTGCCGTTTCACTATTTGGTATTTCTTATTCTATCACTGTGGTATAGCTAATCCTAACTCTTCACTATTTTCTGTTTTGCATCACTTATTTTCTGTACTTCCTTCTCCGGTAATTATTTTAGGTGATTTCAACGCTCATCACCCGTCACGGGGCTCTTCAACGAGAGATTATTTTGGTAGCTCTTCGCTTGACGTTTTTGATGACTTGAATATATGTCTGTTGAATGATGGCTCTCCTACTCGTAGAGTTTCTCCGACCCAAGACCTGAGAAGTGCAGTTGATCTTTCTTGTTGTTCTTCTAATCTTGCTTCATCTTTGTCTTGGAAAATTCTAACTCGTTCTTTTGATAGCGATTATTTCCCTATTTTATTTCCCTTTCTAAACGTGTTGTTCCTTTAAAGTCACTTAGCCCTTTACTAAAATACAAACTGCATAAAGTTGACTGGGATCGATTCCGGTCCTTAGTCGATGAAAGGCTCCTACATGTCGAGCCGGTTTTATCTGAAAATCCTCTTTCACTTTATTCTTTATTTCTTTCTTCACTTTTATTTCCGCTGACGATTGTTTTACCTTGAAAAATTCTGCAAAAAGTATAGTTTCATCTCCGCCATGGTGGGACGCTGATTGTACGGCTATGGTCCGTGAACGTAATGCCAGAGAAGATGCTTCTTCTTTAAATATGACGATGGAAAACTTCTTTCTTTTTAAAAAGGTAAACGCTCGTACGAAACGGTTACTATCAAAGAAAAAAAAAGAAGGTTGGAAAAACTTCTGCGAGTCTCTTTCTCCAAGGTCTCCTAGTTCTATTGTTTGGCAAGGTTTATGGAGATTCTGTGGGTCGCTCTCATCCAGCACCCCAGCGTCAAACGATCCATCGCAGTGGTTGAATGGCTTTTGTGAGAAGCTAGCTCCTCCATTTGTTCCTTGTAAGGATAATATTCCATTCCTATCGTTTTCTCCTACGATCTCGAATGCGATGGAACTTGATTTCTCAATTTCGGAGTTTGAGTGCGTGCTAATTGGCCTTCGGGATTCCGCCCCAGGTGAAGATGGCATTCCTTACTCTTTTATTAAAAAAATATCGTCTGAGGCTAAGCAATATCTTTTGAGTCTGTTAAACATATTTTTTTCTGTTGGAGTTATTCCAGAATCTTGGAAGAGGCAACTTCTTTTACCCATACTAAAGCCTGGAAAGAATTGTTCTGATCCATCTAGTTATAGACTTATAGCTCTGTCCTCAGTTCTCTGCAAGCTGCTAGAACATTTAATTAAAAACAGGCTGGAATGGTTGATGGAAAGTAAAGGTATCTTGGCGTCATCCCAATATGGTTTTCGTAAGGGTAAAAGTACTGTAGATAGTCTTGACATTTTATGTACTGATATACGTTTAACTTTTTCAAGAAATGAGTATTTGGTTGGTGTTTTCCTAGATATTTCGGCTGCATATGACAGTGTTCTTCTCCCTACCCTTGTGCAGAAAATGATCCACCTGGGTATTCCTGTGAAAATAGTTAACTTTATAGGTAATCTTTTTATGGATAGCTCATTCGTAATTCGTTTCCAAGGCTACTCGATCCCTCCCACACATCTTTTCAAAGGGTTACCCCAAGGTTATGTCCTAAGTACCATTCTTTATAGCATTTATACCATAGGTTTGCAGGAATCAGTTGATAATTTTTGCAGTATACTACAGTACGCTGATGATTTTGCTTTATATATCCCATCCACTTCTGTGTCAGTAGCTTGTTCGCGACTGAATTCCGCTTTAGATTATTTATCCTTCTGGCTCAATGATCACGGGCTGTCTTTGTCTGCTGCCAAAAGTAGTGTAGTGGTGTTCTCTAGGAAGAGATCCACCCCTGCAGTAGAAATAAAGTTTGATGGCCAGGCTATCCCGGTTTTAGATAACGTTAAATTTTTAGATGTGTTCCTTGACTCAAAATTGACTGGCGTAGCTCATTTGTTTTACTTAGCTGATAAATGTGAAAAGGGCGTTAACGTTCTGCGCGCTCTCGCTGGTGTTTGGTGGGTTCTTATCCTTACACTTTGAAACTTGTATGTAATTCTATTGTTCGTAGTCATTTTGACTACGCGTCATTTATCGTAGTTCCCTTTGAACCCTTTGTTTCTGATTGACTTTGAAGTTCTTGTGTTTATTCCACAAATTATTAATTTTGGTATTGACAAAAAATCTGGTTCTGTTGATAGGTAGTTAGCACAGAGGTGGCAGGACTGGTTATGTTTGTTCTCTGATGCTTCAAAACTATCTGAAGATGGTTGTGTCGGTTCTTCTGTCTGGATTCCAAAGTTTAGCATAATTTTGAACTACAAATTACCCCCCTTTTCATCGGTCTTCACTGGTGAGGCTATTGCTGTTTTAGAGGCCGTATTATATGTAGAATCTCACTCTTTAAATAATTCAATAATTTTCTCTGACTCCCTCAGCTGCCTGCAAGCTATCACTTCAAATTTGTTTAGGCAGTCATCAACGTCCCCTGTTATTTATAAAATCAAGGAAGCTTTTTATGCGTGTTTTATTAAAAATATATATGTAGTTTTAGCATGGATCCCAAGCCATTCCGGTATTGCTGGTAACGAAATGGCTGACTCGTGTGCGAAGGAGGCGACTCAGTCTGGCACTCTTGTACATTACAAAAAATATTCTTTCGACTTAGTTTCCATGGCTAAGCCATCGCTAGCAAAGTCCTGGAATGACATCTGGTCCTCTTCCAGTATTCAGAAAGGTCGTCATTATCCGTCTATCCAACCAAATATCCCAATTAAGTCTTGGTTTTTCCGTTATTGTCATGCTGATAGATTTGTGACCACCACCCTTTGTCGCCTTGGCTTTGGTCATGCTTGTACCCCAGTCCACTTAGCTAAGATCAGGATCAAGGATAGCTCTCTCTGTGAGTGCGGTTTGGACGAAGGCTCCCCTGGTCATATTTTCTTTTCGTGCCCTAAGCTACCATGTTCACTTTACGACATAATCCCTTTGGAATTTCCTCGTCCTGTAAATATGAAAAACTTTTTAAATCTTGTAAATAGTCCTCTCATTAAACATTTAGTTAGTTACATTCATAAAATTGAATTAAGTTGTAAACATGTAAATATTTGTTTTGTTTGTTAGTTTATGAAACCGAAACATTCTTTACATATTATTCATACTTTTAAAAAAAAAACACTGTCCGTTAAAACGTGTGCCTTCCTTAAACCTGACATTGGCGAAATCATAGTGGCAATGGCAACACAAATGACATATGCTACAAAACAAAGATCTATCTATCATTTTCAATACTTATTCAAGCAAAGTCAAAGTCAAAGTCAAAGTTCTTTATTCTTCAATTTAGGCATAATATAATGCACCTATGAATGTCAAAAAGCATTACCACCGGTTCGAGAAATAAAACCTTTGCCCCGAGAAGAACCGGCGTAAGAAACCTGTATTAGTTCCACGGCTGTTATTTAATATTAGATTAGGGTGGTTATTATGATCACTAGAAAAAAATACGGACAGTAATTTTAGTTTTCGGCGGTAATTGGTTATTTAATTCTAAAATGTCATGGTGTAAATAATCTATACATCGATGGGTACATTAAAGACTTGACCGTTATTTGAAGCATATATAGCTTGAGATAGGCACTTCCGTTTTCCGCTTTATCTTACCTCCCTGTCTACCTTGTGTAATGCTATCTCCCTCACTCTTTCCCGCCATCACCACCACCAGGCAGAAGGTGGGGGTTTAAAACCCACAATTATTTCTGATCATTGGCGTCCTGTTTTCCGCACCGCACAGTCGTGCTCAGGAGTTTCTAAATACTTACATAGTGTAACATCAGTGCTGTCTGGTTCATGTAAGTGTTTATATTCTTACCTCCATTATTTTTAGATAACAAGATTTAACGGTATTACTGTTCGGTTCTTTAGAACTTATTGATTTGCGTTGAAATTTTCAAACGTGTTTACTTTATGTATACGTTTTAAACCGTAGGTTGTGTGTTTTGAACTAACGAAAATGAGCTGTGAAAATAGTAAAGTACGGGATTTAAATGTCGGAATAGAACGTAGTACATCAAGTACCAGTTCATCATCGTCCAGCTCAGAGAGCAGCTCTTCCTCCAGCTCTGCTTCGCATGGCAAGCGCAAGCATAAGCGCCGCCGGCACAAAAGAAGGGGGGCCAAACGTAGTCGTCGTCACGATTACCGCCTTGATAAATTAACGCAACAAATAAACGAACTGCGCAAACAGGTTACTTTTTGTGACGGCGGTAGCCAATTAGTTCAAAACCCGATAGGTACAGACTGTTGTAGTATTGATGGCAATATCAGTGGTGAGTTATACGGTTCCCCTGTAAAAATTTCGTGTGAAACCAATTCAATTTGTAACGATTCTACTCAGCCGAACGTTGTTTTCGATATCGAAACTAAGCTAAAAGATCCCGCTATTCCGAAAACCCCTCGTGGAGTCGCAAACCGTCCGCCTATGCGAGCGCCACGAATCCGAGTCGCTCCGCATTTAAATAATCGGAAAAATATTTTAATCGCGTAAAACATCGTTCGAAGTGCCAGGTGATCCGGCGCACTACGGGCTACACGCGGGTGAAAAGTTTTCAAAATTGGTTCACGTGTTCGACCATCTCTCGCCCGTGTATAGTGACTCAAAGTGTGTGTTGACGGACGGAGTTCTGGGGCAGTTTGCCGGAAATAGATCTGCGAGGACCTGATCTTTCCAGCTCCGAGGTTTGCCCAAGGATTGCGCAGTAAGTCAATACACACCCTATCCCGCTAAAGGTGAATCGCCGGATTATCGCCATATTTCCGACCATCGGAATAGCGATACATTTTGTACCGGGGCACTTCGACGCATGTTTTACGCCCATCAAACCACCCCACCCCTTCCCTCAACCCCTGTGAAGACTCACAGAGCTCCGATCAACATCTGGAGCAAAGTACCACCCCTCCAGGAGCAACCAGAGAGACTCCACAGGGCCTTATAGCTTAATTTTTTATTTATTTTTATTTTTTGTAATTTTATTTAGACGCTTAGTTTATTTAGTTCTGGGATAACTGATTCTCTGTAAATTTCCATCCCCCAACCTCCCCTAATCCGACCAGTTGTAGACCCCTCGCTGCCCAGTCATAGACGGCGCAGAGAGCTCTAGCTAGCGGCCGACGCAACTAGGTCAATTTATTGCATCATCCAACGCGACGCCACGCGCCGCCCGTCGGGCGGTCGACCTCGTTTCTAGTGGCTGGCGGTTCATACAGCTGACAGCGCTAATATCGACTTCGACGGCTGCGACGGGCCGGGGAAAATAATAACAATTGGCTCCGTCATATCCCAACCCTCCCCCCCGCCGCGGGGAAATCCCCCTCCCACTTTTTGGCTCAAGTCTCCAAATCTCACCCCACCCCCCACTAACCAACCCCTTCTCCGCTTATAGCCCTAATAAAAATGCCCCCCAAGCCCACCCCCCCCACAAAGAAGGCAGCAAGGACCGACGAATCCACGAGCAGGACTCAGGCACCTCCCGCAGCGAAAAAAGGCCCCTCTTCGGTCAAATCGCTAAGGGAGAAAGTCCTGCAAAAGGAAGCAGCGGCAGCGGTGGCCAAAGATCCAGCGCCAGCCACCCCCACTCCGGACCCCGATGACATCGCGGACATGGAAAGAATTGAGTCCTACGTCGGGGATAGCACATCCGGGCAAGACCTAGACGAAGTGAACTCAGAATGCTATTCCAATGCCTCGATGTCCCCGGGGTCATCAGTCGGTAGGGTCAGCATCCTCGTGCCGCGAAGTGGTAGGGGCCCGGGGGTGGAGATGGACATGGCGACAAAGCTGGCTAATGCGAAACTGCTGGAAGGCAAGGACGCTCTGGAGTCTGCGGGCAAGATGAAGCGGGAATGCAAAGCAACCGCTCTTGACTGCATGCAGACCTTATATGAGACAGCTTTGTCGCTATCCGACTCCCGGTCAAGGCATAAGTTCAACCTCGAGCGCGAAAGGTCCAGAAGCGCTAGAGAGGTGGTCCGGATGGAGAGGCAGCACGCCAAGGAAATGGCGGCGGTGAGGCAGGAGGTGGTAGCCGAATTGGGAGCGCTAAAAGACCTGGCCACCAGAACTCTGCAGCAGACAGAGTCTGTGAGGGATTGGCTGGGCTACGAAACGGCCACTCCTTTCCAAAAAATAGGAGAAATAAGAACCTCGGTGGAAGAAGTCAAATTGGCAGTGGAGAAACTAGGCAAAGGCAACGGAGCCCAGGAAAACCCAGCCAACGTCAGCAAAGTGGCAGAAGAAGTGTCGAAGCTGTCCGTCCACATGAACATGGTCTCTAACCAGATAGACCAAATGAGGAAGACCATGGACGCCCTAGCGAGTGCCACGGCAACCATCCCGAAGACCATCGAGGGAATGTTGCCAAAGGTAATGGAGACACAAGGTCAGCCACCAAAAGACCCAGAGCTGAAGGAGGCCATCCGCACGCTCACGCAGCGGATTGACCTCCTCACGCACTCCACTGAGGAACTTAAGAGCCAGCGAGACCCCGACACAGCGACACAACCATCGGAAGACTTATCCGACATCAGGGAGAGGATGAAGGCAATGAGCTCGCTCGTCAGAACCTTAACGGAGGAAATAAAGACCGAAAAGGAACGTGACTCAGCCCCGGCCTCAACCTTGAATACGGAGATGGCACTAGCCGAACTTAAACAGTCGGTGAGTGAAGTGAGTAAGGAGGTCACGCAACAGAGGACAACGATAGCCCACGGCCCAAGCACATACGCCCAGAAGGCAGCGCTCCCGAAGCAGGCCGGCACCCCCAACCACACCGCGATCTTATCGTCCAAGGACCCGACAAAGACCAGCGATGGTGTCCTACGGGAGTTTAACAAAGTCTGTGACGTGAAGTCTACCGGGTTGAGGATCGAGCGGGTACGAAAGGCCAAGAACCAAAAGGTGGTGGTTAGCTGTGCCAGCGAGAGAGACCTCGAGATGCTCAGAAAGATAACGGAAGGGAAACTCAACGCGGAATACCCACAAATGAGAAACCCCCTAATCTGCGTCAGGGACGTCGTCACCTACCTTAAAGACGAGGACCTACCGCAGATGTTGTTATCTCAAAACCACCACTTACTGGGAGGCCTAAACGTGGACCCCGCTCAGATAAAACTCCGGTACCGCAGGAAAGCTCGAAACCCGCATTGCTGTCACCTGGTGTTTGAGCTCCCACCGGCTGTCTGGAGGAGGTTTGTGGAGACTGGAAAAGTCTACATCGGCATCCAAAGGCAAAAAGTGGAAGACCAGTCGCCCCTTGTACAATGTTCTAAATGTCTGGCCTATGGACACACAAGGACATTGTGCAAGGAGGCGAGCACCAACTGTCGTTTCTGCCTGACCTGCCACGGACCCGGCAAATGTCCGGAAAATCCAGAGACACCAAAGTGCATCAACTGCACCAGGGCAGGCAAGGAACCAACGGAGGTGCAGCACGAGGCGTTTAGCCCCGACTGCAAAGAACGTCAGAAATGGGACACCATAGCACGGTCGAGAGTAGCATACTGTTGTTGACACAGTTGTACCGGCGAACAACAAGCAAAACCCCCCCACCGCCCCCCACAAGACAAAGTTCCTGCAAGTCAATCTGCAACGGTCCAAGCTGGTAACAGCTGAACTCCACCAGGCCATGCAGAACGGAAACTGCGAAGTAGCACTGCTACAGGAACCGTATGTGGGCGGAAAGGGAGAGATGACGCCGCAACAAGGTTTCAAGGTGATTCAGTGTACACAGAATCGCGCGAAACCAGTGAAGTCAGCAATAGTAGTGCTGGGTGATCGAGTCCAGGTGCAACACGACCCACAGCTGGTCACGGAGAACATCACGGCGGCACTTCTGAAGTTTGGTAATGTATCAGTTGGAGTAATCTCGGTCTATTTCGAGCCCGACCAAGACTTGGAGGGATACATTGACAAAACAAAGGAGATCATGCTTGGATTGGGTACAGACAGCTACATCGTGGGAGGGGATGTGAATGCCTGGAGCTACTGGTGGGGAAGCAGATCGGAGAACCACAGGGGGGTAGCTTACCATAGCTTCCTCAATGAGGTAGACCTGAATGTTTTGAATGTTGGATACACTCCGACATTCGAGACATACCGGGGAGGCAAGCTATACACTAGCATCGTTGATGTGACAGCGTGCAGTACCAACATTCTGTCCAGGATCCAAGACTGGGAAGTAGACAGGAATGTTGTCACGTCCGATCATAACACCATAAAATTTGCAGTGGGTAGTGAAGCGGCCCCGAAGCCAGTACCAAGACCAACAACCAGGATTTACAACCCAAAGAAAGCTGACTGGACCAAGTTTAAGACCGTTCTGTCAGTGGAGCTTGTGGAAAGAGACTTGACGACGCATTCTTTAAATAACATTGGAGACACAGAAGCACTGGAGCAGGCGACCAACGCCTACATCGGTGCGGTGTCGAAAGCATGTGAAGAATGCATCCCGAAACCGGGAGCTCCCAAGACAAACGCAAAGCCGCCGTGGTGGTCCAAAGATTTGGACCGACTGAAAAAAGAGGTGTTAAGAAGGAAAAGGCGAATAAGGAACGCAGCCCCAAACCGAAGGCAGTACGTACTCGACCAATACCTCCAGGTAAAGGAAGAGTATGCCATGAAAGCGACAGAGGCTCAGACGGCTAGCTGGAAGGATTTTTGCACCGCGCAGGATAGGGAGTCTATGTGGGACAAAATCTACCGAGTAATCAGGAAAACGGCTAGACGTCAGGAAGACACGTTGCTCAGAGACGAACGGGGGCTTACCTTAACACCGAAACAGTCGGCTCAAAGACTGGCTGAATGCTTTTACCCGGATGACCGCCAGGACGGTGAGTCCGATCATCACAGGAGCACCAGGGATGATACGGAGGGAGACAACCCAGCAGTGGAGTCACACCTCACTGGCAATGATCCACTTTTCACACAAGCGGAAATGGATACAGTAGTCAGAAGTATGAACCCGAAAAAGGCACCTGGATCAGACGGACTCACTGCAGATATATGCGCAGCAGCTATTCAGTGCAATGGAGAAGTATTTTTGTGCTTAGCGAATTCCTGCCTTAGGCTAGCCTACTTTCCCAAAGCCTGGAAGTCAGCACATGTCTGCATCCTACGGAAACCCGGTAAGGAGGACTATACCCACCCCAAGTCATACCGACCGATTGGTCTATTGTCGGTATTAGGGAAGATCCTGGAAAAAATGCTAGTAAACAGGATCAAGTGGCATATCCTCCCGGCCCTGAACAAACGCCAGTACGGGTTCATGCCCCAGAAGTCGACGGAAGACGCCCTCTATGACCTGATGAGACACATAAGAACCGAAGTAGAAACGAAGAAACGCATTGTGCTACTCGTCTCGCTAGACATAGAGGGAGCTTTTGACAACGCCTGGTGGCCGAAGCTCAGAGCCCAACTGGCCAAGAAAGGCTGCCCGAGAAATCTTTATCACATGGTCCGCTCCTACCTGGACGACCGCATGATAAGGGTACACTACGCGGGCGAAACCAGCGAAAAGCCCACCACAAAGGGGTGTGTCCAAGGCTCTATAGGAGGTCCAATCTTCTGGAATGTAATTCTAGACGATCTCCTTCAGATGCTCAACGACACGGACGCCCATTGTCAGGCCTTCGCTGACGACGTCACTCTGGTGTTCTCTGGCAACGAATCAGGCGCAGTAAAAGCAAAAGCCGAACGGACTCTCCAAAGAGTGGTCGAATGGGGTACCCAAAATAAGCTTAACTTCGCCGCTCACAAAACGGGAGCCATGGTTATAACGAGGAAGCTGAAATGGGATCCCATCCGAATCTCAATGGCTGGGACCGTGGTGGAGCTTGTCGACGAAATCAAACTGTTGGGACTCACCATAGACCGTAAGCTGACCTTCAACGCACACGTAGAAAAAACGTGCCGAAAGGTAACGGATATCTACAGACAGCTGTCACGTGCGGCGAGGGTGTCATGGGGGCTCAATAGCGAGATAGTGAAAACCATCTACGTGGCGGTGATAGAGCCGATCGTCCTGTACGCAGCAAGCGCTTGGCACAAGTCTGCCAACAAGGTGATGGTGCGAAACAAGCTAGACTCAATACAGCGTGGTTTCGCCCAAAAAATTTGCAAAGCGTACAGGACGGTCTCTCTGACATCGGCGCTGATCCTGTCGGGAACCCTCCCACTGGATTTGCGAATTCACGAAGCGGCAAGCCTCTACGAGGTCAAAAAGGGCTACAGTGAGGACCACATTCCACCAGGAAGAGAAATTGAGGAAAAAACTGACGCCCTGAAGAGACCGCACCCGTCAAGGGTTGTGTCCATCGACTACGTCTGCTTGGAGGAGTTCAGCCAAGACGTGATCGATAGATACGACCTCGAAGGCCCTCAAATTTACACCGATGGGAGTAAAATTGAGGGCCAGACGGGAGCGGCACTCACATGGTGGGAGAATGGAAGAGAAATCCGCCACTCAACCTTTAAGCTAGCGCCCTATAACACCGTGTTTCAAACCGAACTGTACGCTCTACTCAGGGCAGTGCAGATCGCAGGGAAACACAAGGCGCAGAGAGTCAGCATCCTCAGTGACTCAAGATCCTCACTGGAGCTCCTCAAATCACCGGACACGACACACCCCTTGGTCCAAGAGATCAAAAATGCCACAACCCAAACAAGAGCAACGGGGACCGATCTCAGGTTCTATTGGCTGCGAGCTCACGTTGGAACGCCAGGAAACGAGAGAGCAGACGAACTGGCAAAGCAAGCAGCCCTTAGGAAAAAGACCGCCCCCCAATATGACATGGTGCCGGTGTCCTACGCCAAGAGGTCGATAAGACAAAACACGCTCGAACAGTGGCAGGTTCGCTACGGGGCATCCGGGACAGGTGCGACAACCAAGAAGTTTTTTACAACTGTGAGAGACGCGAACAGCATATTAAAGAAACTCAAACTCACAAACTTCTTGGTTCAAGCGTTTACTGGTCACGGAGGCTTCGCCGCCTATCTCCACCGTTTTAAGATCAAAGATTCACCTTCGTGTGTCTGCGACCCGACCCTTGATGAGGACATCTGGCACATTGTCTGCGAATGCCCGCGTTTTGGCGTGGAAAGGTTCGACCTTGAACAAAAGACCGGAGTCAAAGTTTCTCCAGATAGCTCAAGCTGGAAAGCCCTGCTGGGAACAGAAGCCAACCGCGAAAGCACGAAGGGTTTTATAGAAAAAGTGGTACGCGTAGCGTGTTTAAGGAACAAATAGTTCGGAGCCCGGACTATTGTGTAAAACGCTACGCTGAAATCTGACACCACGAAAACCCTTCGGCCACAGGACCCGGGCAGGATCCCACGCCGAAACAACCCCCCAGGTCTCCCTAAACCTTCGTACTCGTACCCCCCCTTCAAACCTCCCCCCTTCGCCGTATCCTGTTCACCAATCCCAACCCAACGCACCCCTAATCTTGTAGGATGATGCAATAAGTAAAATCTTCCAAACCCTTACCCCCATCTCTAATAACCTCTGTTTTATCTTTCTTTGTATTACATCTATGTTAACCCAGAGCTAGCTCTAACTTTCAGTGTATAACATACACTTAAGGTTAGAGTTAGATATATTCCTGACGCACGCACCTCCCGAACACCTAACGGGTGTCGGTAGGACGGGGGATGGGGAATCCTGCAGCCTCCTAAACGGGAGAATGACTTTCTCTCCCGGCCCTTCAGCACTGGCTGGGGTAAGGTTCCGCGCGCGATTCACTGGTCCCCCGTCAAATTGACACCGGCCCTCCCATTAAAAAATGTATAGGCTAAGTTGCAACGGAAGAGGTCACAAAAGAGGGCAGCGCAAGGAGACCCGCGCAAAAATAGTATCTCCAGGCAAAAGAGAAAGCCTCAAAAAGGGTAGCCCCACCCATAAAGATGGTATCAACAGCCACACAAGTGGTCCTAAAAGATCTCCGACCCAACCCTTCCATTGTCGGGCAAAAGAAAGGAAGCCCGTAGTCTGTAAGCATGCATGCGTCAGGATTTCCACTCCGCGACTCACGTAGCTATAAGTCTCCCCCCCATCCCAACCCCCATTCCTATCCCCCCTAACCCCGCGGATAAGTAAACGGAGGAACGACTTTCTCCTCCGGCCTTTCAGCACTGGCTGGGGTAGTATCCGCGGGAGTCTAAATTCTAGTTGGTAATAGGGGCATTGGTGTTTTTAGCCGGTGCGAGCCCGGCAGTACCTGGGCCCTCCATTCCCAGGTCTCCGGAAGGGATTTTCACCTTTGCCCCTTTTTCTTAAGCAAACAAAAGCAAGGACTTTTGTCTTTGGCCCCTCAGGCGATTACCACAAAAAAAAAAAAAAAAAAACCCCTCGTGATTTTTTGAAGACTTTGAATGACATGCAGCGTTTTAATAGTAACGATTGGTCTGAGGTTCGCTATGCCGAAGTACAAAAGTTATACAATTGTACCCCCGGATTTGTTGATTTAGATGTTAATGACGAACTTAAAGGCTATGACTCTTTAAAACATTTATCTTATACAGATAAATCATATGCAGCATTGACATATTGTATACTTAAACAGCGCGAAGCTTTGCAAACGGCCCTTAAAGGCTTATTGGAATGGGCAGTAAATTCGGATTTATCTTTTGAGGGTATTAACGAAAAAGTCGATGAATTGTTTCTTAAGGGCGATCTGTTTAAAGTGTCGTCTGATTTGCTTCAGCTAGTTTGTGGTCATAGGGCCGAAGTGATACAAATGAGGCGCGACGGTATTATTAACTGCATTCGAGACCCAATTCATAAAACTGCATTGCGTAAAATCCCCCCTTCGTGTGAACAAGTTTTTAACTCTGAGTCGCTTTCATCAGTTCTTGAGAAAGCCGGAGGTGTCCGAAAAGTATTTTTCCCGATTTATAAGCAGAGTACTGCTCCCGCTTCGCAAGCGAGTTTTAACAGCAACAAACCAAGTCGCCTCCCCTCGCAGCGGCAGGCTGGACGTTACGTACTCCCGCAGGGTACTTCACATGGATGTTGTGCTTCATCGCACATTCCCCATGCTTCTCAGCCCTCGCAGGGCTGTTCTCACACCCGTCCCTCGCAGGGACAGGGAGCTCATAGCAGTGAGTTTCACTCATCCTTTGACGGAAATACAAGAGGTTCCTTTCGCCCACGAGGAGGGCGGCAAAATTATAGAGGACGATACCAGGGAAATAATCGCAAGCGTGCCGGCTCTCCCTCGGACTACAACAATTTCAATAAAAAACGTAAGTATTGACAACCAGAGATTCAGGGCGGGCCGACTACGTCTATTTTGCAGCCATTGGCAACGCTTAGGTGCCCCAAGGTATCTTTTGAAGATAATAAGGGGATATCGTATACCCTTTGCCGAAAGGCCTCCTCTCAAAATGCCCAACTTAAGTCAAAACAGGTTTTGCACCACTGTATCAAAAGAAATGTCTGCCCTAATTCATCAAATGTTGCACCAACAGGTATTAGAAGTAGTGAGGCCGTCCCCAAGTTTTATTTCAACAATGTTTCTTGTACCCAAGAGCGACGGGTCCTTCCGTCCCATCTTCAATCTGTCGACTCTGAACGACTTTGTGATAACGCAACGTTTCAGTCTAATAAACGTTCAACGCATTCCGGACTTTCTACAACCCAACGACTGGTTATGCAAAATAGATTTGTCTCAAGCATACTTTCACCTGCCAATTGCTCGGTCTCACAGGCGCTTCCTGAGACTAATGTACGAAGGCCAGTTGATGCAAATGACATGTCTGCCTTTCGGACTCAGCACAGCGCCGAAAGTATTCGCGTCGTTGACAAATTGGGTTGCGCAGACCCTCAGAGAACAAGGGCTACGCATTATAGTTTATTTGGACGACTTTCTCCTTGTCAATCAGAGTCGACAGGTTCTAGAATCGCATGTTCATATTCTACTTCAGAGACTTCATTATCTCGGTTGGCAAATAAATGTGGAGAAATCGGTTCTAGTACCACAGCGGGACCTAATTTATCTTGGTGTTCGCTGGAATACCTTCTCAAACGAAAAAGCCCTTCCAGACGACAAAATAAGTTCAATTCGTTCCAAAATCATACCAGTTCTGACAAACGATTCTTTAGTCATAAAGACTTTACAAAGTATTGTCGGGCTATTGAACTTTGCCAGTTTTGTAGTTCCGAAAGGCAGATTACATCACCGAAATCTGCTTTCCCTCCTTATCGATCTGGAAGTGTCTCAGACGACCCAACGCTTTCCACTTTCGAACGCAGCTGCACAAGACCTTCGATGGTGGCTTCACAATCACCATCTTTCATCTCCAATTCATTGGGCCCCTCCCTCGCACTTCCTAGTGACAGATGCCTCAGATCTAGCTTGGGGGGCACAGCTAGACAATCTTGCAGTCTCGGGAACGTGGAACGAGCAGGAGAGTGTAATGCATTGCAATCAAAAAGAGCTTCTTGCTCTGTTCAAAGTTTTACAAGAAAAATACCAAATGTTGTCTCGTTCCACGGTCCTTTGGCAGAGCGACAACCGGACAGCGATCGCTTATATTCGAAACGAGGGGGGGACAAAGTCAAAGGCCCTGATGTGCGTAACAACCCAGATTTTTCAATTACTAAACAAACACGAAATTCACATTGCTGCTCATCATATTCCGGGAAAGTTCAACGGCCACGCAGATCATCTATCTCGCTACCGGTCTCCCCCCGAGTGGCATCTGTTGCCCATGTGCACGCAGAAGATTTTCCAAAAATTCGGAGTGCCTGTCATAGACCTTTTTGCCTCAGCCAGTGCTCATGTAGTTGCGAATTACGTAACCCTGGATATAAACGATCGACAAGCGATATATCACGACGCTTTTTCTCGTCAGTGGGACTACAATCTAGGGTGGATTTTCCCACCACCTTATTTGATACCCAAGGTTCTTGCTCACCTCAATCACGCCAAAGGCAAATTTATAATTGTAGTCCCACGTTGGGAACGCGTATTTTGGAGAGCAGACCTCAAGTCGAGGGCAATTGCAGCACCGTTCACAATTCGACAGCTCAGCGAACATTTGATAGACATACCGACGGGCCTTCCACCTCCAAAAGTTCAACAGATGACCCTCGAGGTCTGGAAATGTGGGGGTGGTCGCGTAACTTAACTGATTGGAATGATGCTGAATTGAACTTATTATTGTCATCATGGCGTTCATCCACGCTAAAAACGTATAAAGCTGCCTGGAATAGATGGTTGGTGTGGTGTAAGTTACATAAACTTGAAGCTTTTAGGCCTACTGGTTCGAACCTAGCTAAATTCCTTGCAGAACTATTTTTGAAAGATCAACTAGCTTACAACACCATTTTATTGCATAAATCTGTCGTCTCCACTCTGTGTGATACTGAGATCTCGGGAGTATTAAGCTCCCACGTTTTAGTTAAGCATGTACAGTCACGAACCGGGATTGTTGAGCCACTTGCCACTGTTCGTATTTTGGCCGTGTAATGCAAATCGGGTTTAGTCGTATATACTCGTATGTCCAGTATGTATTACTCTGCTAAATTATGAAGAATATTGACGTGAGTGACTTAACATTCCCGTGTTGCAGTCACAGCTTGGTTGTGTTACTTACAGGGATCGGTCAAAGTCGGATATATTCGCTTAAATTAAGAGTTTTGATGATTACTATGGTTACGTTTAAACAACAGCCACTATTGGTTCAAACTGAACTGTCTTTATTGGTAGTTACAAGGGTTGCTATGGTCACATTTAAGTAATGAAAAACAGCGGCATTCGTGTAACACAACCAAGTTATGATGATAAGCTAGTGGCTCAACAATCCCGGTTCGTGACTGTACTTAAATCAATTTCTCTAAAAAGGCCGGTGCAGCATAAAACTACCATATGGGACATGGATACTTTAGCTACCTTTTTATCTAATTATACTATTGACGAATTTAACAACTTTTCGGTTTCCCGACATACAGCTATTTTACTTTTGTTATGCTCGGGCAGACGTGTTCATGATCTTACCCTGCTAGCGGTAGATAAGCAACATTACATAGAATTCGACGACCATGTCATAATGTGGCCCGTTTTCGGCTCTAAAACGGATAAATGCGATTTCAGGCAATCGGGGTGGAAGATACTAACCAATTCGAGCAACAAGCAACTTGACACAATTTATTGGGTGAAACGTTGTATTCAACTTCTTCAAAGCAGACGAAACGAAGCCAGCTGCTCGAATTTATTTGTCAGCTTGAGAGGACAACCTAAAGCCGCTTCCAAAACTGTCGTTGCTGGATGGGTCAAAAACTTATTATCAGAGGCAAATATTTCAGCCTCTCCTGGCAGCGTACGGTCGGCTGTGGCTTCAAAAAGTTGGTCGGATAATATGTCAGTAGAAGAGATTCTTTCTCGAGGTAATTGGAAATCCGGCAATACCTTTCGGAATTTCTATAGGCGAGAAGTTATGCCAACTCGAAGTAACAGCATAAGAAACTCTTTTGTCCCTGTTGATTAACCTGTTTTTTCAATCAAATTTCCTAGTTATCAAGAGATAATGTGTCTGATTAGTATTGTGTTATTAAGGATATTGTCCAAATGCTGACGAATATTAAGCTTAAGGATATTGTCGAAATAATACGTTCATGCTGAACTCGTGTATAAAGGTGATTTAAAATAAATTTAGTTTTGCTTGTGATCATTTTGTTTTTACTTTGCTATAAAATTACTGATGTTGGTGAATACTAGGTCTGTACCCAGTATATGCTAGTACTTACTCATCGTCTGCTCACCCCATTTATTATTACCTAATCAATCATACATAACAGGTCACATTGGCGTCCACCAGTCCACCAGGCGATAACAAACACGTCTCAAGCTATATATGCTTCAAATAACGGTCAAGTCTTTAATAGCTGCGTTTTACCTGAAATAAAACGCTTATTAAATACTTACCTTATTTGAAGCATAACTTTAATCCCTGCCTGTTGATCTTTCGACTCAATGATCAGAAATAATTGTGGGTTTTAAACCCCCACCTTCTGCCTGGTGGTGGTGATGGCGGGAAAGAGTGAGGGAGATAGCATTACACAAGGTAGACAGGGAGGTAAGATAAAGCGGAAAACGGAAGTGCCTATCTCAAGCTATATATGCTTCAAATAAGGTAAGTATTTAATAAGCGTTTTATTTCAGGTAAAACGCAGCTATTTTAATATGGCTGTAGAACGAAAATCCATACTAATATTATAGATGTGTAAGCAATTCTCTCTGTCTTCTGTTTATTAAGCTTTCACGGACAACCCGCGGAACCGAATTACATTAAATTTATACTTTAAATCTCGAAAATCATCCCTTAGGGGGTAGTTTGTAAGCGAATTTGGTCATTTATATTTGGGAGGTCAGCCATTTATATTTTTAGACACATTAGGGTTGGTATACATAATTATAATATAATATTGCACTATGATGGACATTAAGAGCAACCACACTATCATGGGAGGGATTGTGCTTTGAGATGGCGAATTGATACAGATCTACGAGTACCGGTGATAACAAGGGGCACACCAGCGGATAAAATAAATGCATTTCGTCATCTACGATATGGGTTTAAGTAAAAAAAAAAAGGTATCTGGCTACAAATATGCCAGGAACTACACAATGATACACATTCGGGGCAATATGTGGCAGCTCTAGTAAAAATTGGCGAAGATCGTATGGCAAGAGATAGTAACAGTAGGTATGATTACCTAAAATAAACCGCGAATTCAGTAATATTGTAGGTACCTACAAAATACAGATGATCTAAAAAATAACGTGTAAGTATCCCGATCTACAAAACAATATAAAGAATAGAGAATGTTTGTGCGAATGGGCAATATTAGCACCGACAAACGAAACCTTCGGGTGGATAAATGAAAAATGTATGTCTCACGTAGAAGGCGATGTTGTGAAGTATCTCTTGGTAGACAATTTCATAGACACCGAGAAAGTCACATAGGGAGTGCCCTCCCGTACGTTCATGATTAAAGTTGGTGTCCCGGACTCCCGGTAAATATCAAGCTTTATATTATATATGTTTAAAAGATCATTCTGGCCAGGGAGGACATCAAACTATAGAATTACTTAAAAACGATTAATTTACTTAACTGCGATAAACCGAGTTCCACGCGGACGAGGTCGCGGGCAAAAGCTTGTTAAGGTATAAAGTCTTTGTATATCCTACCTACATAGACTAATAAGAGATACTACGTCCTACCTCTATGGCGAAGTGCTAATGTCGAATATTGTCGAAAATGAAATGTCAAATTTCAAATTGTCAAATCTGTTTATTAATCTGTGTGTGTACGTCAAAATAAAATAATATTCGTGAGCATGATCACAACCGTAATGAAAATTCATTAGTTTAGTTTAATTCGACGATTTAATTATCCTATCCTTTCTTGTTGCTTTTTTTCATGATAAAATTTTGAATATATAATAAAATGGAAAAGGACAGCCATGCAATAAAACCATTTAAAATGCAGAACAGAAAGTTCAACTGGCGAAGGCTCCGGTTATCTTTAAAATTTAGACCTGAAATACTTCGACTTATTTTTAAAATGAGGTTAAGAATGAGGAAAAAAGCTCAACTGTATCACAAAATTAGACAGCAATTGAAAACTAAGGTATGCTTATTGCTTATTTCTAATTTAGCGAACCGTGCAAAAGTGTACCTAATGCAATTGGTTCGGTGATTATTGTGATTAAGAATATAAATTAGGTTTAGTTGTATTATTCAGTTATTTGACCTTTCTGTTGCCAAAAAACATGAATATTCTTACAGATTACTCATAAAACAACCACAAGCATATGCACACAGACAGAGCCCCTTGAAGATTTAGTTTTAAACAAATATCAACCCCATGAAGAAAAAGCCAAAGCCTGTGAAAACCAAAATGTGTTTACACAAACAGATGACCTAACCGAAACTTGCGATACTGCAATTTGTACAGACATGGCTGACATAAAAGAAGTAGTTCAACCATCAAAGTTAGTTGGTTCGGGGGATACTAGCCAGCCAGCTATAGCTAGCGATAAATGTGGAGGTTGGAATTTGAATGCGGAAAGAGGGGACAGTGAGAAGAGTATTGCAGAACAGGTGAAGGAAGCTGCTCAGAGTGCTATGCAGCAGTCAGGGATGGTGTATGTGGAGTCAGCTGGCATGTATTATGACTGCAAGACTGGTTATTATTATAGTTCTGTGAGTATGATGCGTGTTTGGCGTCGGGAAGTGACGACCCCACCGCCCGTCGTGTGGTAACTGCTCACGGCGCAGTCAGTCAACCGACGAACGGCGGTCAAACCGTTCCGAGATGGGCGGAAGCCAAATGCCAGACACAGGACGGGCTGCAGCGTCCTGTGATATACTTCCGCCCCACTGCGATCCCCAACACGCTCGCCAAGCGTGGGGATTATGGCACTAACCCCCCCTTATGGTGTACACCAAAAAACCACGGCCCCTAGTCCCCGGCGGCTCCGCTAGCCCGGCCCAAGGTAGCGGGTTCGGTAACGGCGGAGCAGGGGGTGCTAAGAATCTCCGGCAGAGATCTGGCTACCACCACCAAACGAATCTGGCCCTGGTGACACACAACTGCCGCACGCTCAGGACTGACGAGAAGATCCTAGAACTGGAAGAATGTTTGGACAAGTTACGATGGGATATCTTAGGGTTATCTGAAGTCCGAAGACAGGGAGAGGACTCGATGATCCTGAAGTCCGGTAACTTGTTCTACTACCGGGAAGGTGACGCCCTGTCACAGGGTGGTGTCGGGTTTATCGTCCGTAAGTCGCTCGTCAACAACGTGGAGTCGATCGGGAGTGTGTCGACAAGGGTGGCGTACCTGATACTCAGAATTACCAAACGGTATTCGCTGAAGGTCATCCAGGTTTACGCCCCCACTTCAACGCATTCTGACGATGAGGTGGAGGCAATGTACGAGGACATCTCGAAAGCCATCCAGACCTCTAAAACGCACTACACGGTGGTGATGGGCGACTTCAACGCGAAGTTGGGCATGAGAGAAGGTAATGAGCTGAGAGTGGGACACTTTGGTGTTGGCAGGCGAAATCCCAGGGGCCAGCGGTTGGCTGAATTCTTGGAGAGGGAAGGACTCTTTATGATGAATTCCTTCTTCAGGAAGAAGCCACATCGCAAATGGACCTGGATTAGCCCGGACGGGTCGACAAAAAATGAGATAGACTTCATCTTGTCTACCAAACGCCACATATTCAATGATGTCTCTGTGATCAATAGGCTAAAGACTGGCAGTGATCACCGAATCGTAAGAGGCACATTGAATATCAACACAAGGCTTGAAAGGTCACGACTGATGAAGTCTACGCTCCGTCCAACCCCAGTCCAATGCCAAAACCCCGAAACCTTCCAGCTCGAACTCCAAAATCGCTTCGAATGCCTAGCAGAATGCGAGTCTACGGACGATCTGAACAACGGGTTTGTACAGGCTGTCCAAGCTGCTGGGTCGAAGTTCTTTAAGACCCGCAGCCAGAAAAGAACCCAAAAACTCTCAGACCACACTCTTAAGATCATGGACGAACGGAATGAAATGCGGCTGCAGTCTTCAGTGGACATGCAGAAGTACAGGGGGCTTAACAGACAAGTCTCTAAGTCATTACGGACAGACCTGCGCACCTTTAATACTTCGCGTATTAAAGATGCTATCGAGCGAAACAAGGGCTCTAAGGTGTTCGCTAGGGATTTGTCTGTTGGGCAGACCCAGTTGATGAAACTGAAGACCGAAAATGGCACCGTAATTTCGTCCAAGGCCGAGATTTTGAGTGAGGTTGAGAAGTTCTACGGACAGCTGTACAAATCAACTCGACCCGTTGAAAGTTTGGCTACAGATCCCAGAGCCAAACTCACCCGACATTACACCGAAGACATCCCGGACGTCAGCCTGTACGAGATCAGAATGGCCCTGAAGCAACTGAAGAACAATAAGGCGCCAGGGGACGACGGAGTTACGGCTGAGCTTCTGAGAGCGGGTGGAATGCCGATACTTAAAGTCCTCCAGAAGCTCTTTAACTCTGTTATTCTCGAAGGCGGTGTTCCAGAGGCGTGGACCAGAAGTGTGGTGGTCTTGTTCTTTAAGAAAGGTGATAAAACCTTATTGAAGAACTACAGACCCATCTCACTTCTGAGCCACGCTTATAAGTTGTTTTCAAGGGTCATTACAAATCGACTCTCACGCAGGTTCGACGACTTCCAGCCTCCTGAACAAGCCGGTTTCCGGAAAGGCTTTAGTACCATAGACCACATTCACACGCTGCGCCAGATTATACAGAAGACTGAAGAGTATAATCGGCCCTTATGTCTAGCGTTCGTGGACTATGAGAAGGCCTTCGATTCGGTCGAGACATGGGCGGTGCTCGAGTCACTACAGCGGTGCCACATCGACTATCGATATATCGAAGTGCTGAAGTGTTTGTACAAAAATGCCACTATGGCAGTCCGGCTCCAGAACCAGAGCTCGAAACCGATTCAGTTGCAGAAAGGTGTGAGACAGGGAGATGTCATATCTCCGAAACTGTTCACCGCTGCACTGGAAGATGTCTTCAAGCTTCTGGACTGGGAAGGACTTGGCATCAACATCAACGGCGAGTACATCACTCACCTTCGATTCGCGGACGACATCGTAGTCATGGCAGAATCGCTAGAAGACTTGAGTAAGATGCTCGGAGACCTCGATAGAGTTTCCCAACGGGTGGGCCTGAAAATGAACTTGGACAAGACGAAAGTCATGTCCAATGTTCGCGTTTTGCCAATACCGGTTCACGTGGGGAATTCTCAACTTGAAGTTGTTGATCAGTACGTATACCTGGGACAAACTGTCCAACTAGGTAAATCCAACTTCAAGAAAGAGGTCGATCGCCGAATCCAACTCGGATGGGCAGCGTTCAGAAAGTTAAAGCGGATCTTCTCGTCCAAAATACCGCAGAGCCTTAAGTCGAAAGTCTTCGACCAGTGTGTGCTGCCAGTGATGACTTATGGATCAGAGACTTGGCCGCTGAATGTGGGCCTCATAAATAAGCTCAGGGTCACTCAGCGTGCAATGGAAAGAGCTATGCTCGGAGTTTCTTTGCGCGATATGATCCGTAATACGGTAATACGCCAGAGAACCAAGGTAACCGACATAGCTCAGAGAGTTAGCATGCTGAAGTGGCAATGGGCAGGCCACATAGCTCGGAGAACTGATAACCGTTGGGGAAGAAAAGTTCTCGAGTGGCGGCCCCGCACCGGTGGACGGAGTGTTGGACGGCCTCCCACCCGGTGGTCTGACGACCTGGTTAGGATCGCGGGGAGCCGCTGGATGCAAGCGGCTCAAGACCGTGACTTGTGGCGCTCTTTGGGGGAGGCCTTTGTCCAGCAGTGGACGCCCCCGGGCTGATGATGATGATGATGATGAGTATGATGCAGTCAGCTTACTATCAATACCAATAAATGTTCTTTTAATTCTTACATGCAATTATAACCTTTGAAATATAAACCTGATTAAAGCTGATTGTACTACTAACACTATAATTATGGGAATACATTTTTGTCATAAATTTACGTAGCGTGCATGTAAACAAAAATAAATAGGGTAGCAGCGAGAGCAAGTAATGTGAACTAAGGGACAGTTACACAAAACATTCTATAACATACTAGTTAACCATCGGTTTAAACTTCCAAATGCCAGCGAGGCTCGCATACTTGTACCCATCGTCTGCTGTGCTATGATATCATCAGCGTCACGTGACAGAGTTTAATTGCTCCTAGCTCAAAAGTGATTTGACGTTTAGAGCAACTGAATACTATAAAAATGGGAGATTTTTACTAGGCATACAAAAAATTCACTTGATATATTTAACCTATATTAAGGTAGAGGCGATTTAGCGGCCGTTTTCTCGTGGTCCTACTAATTTGTCCTACTAGTCAAAAAGTGAACCTAGATTTGATCACTAAATACTAATTGTGGTTGTAAAAGTAGGTAGGTTAGGTTCGTTAGGTATCTTTAAACGCCCGAAGGGCAAACCGCCCAGAAATAGGAGCCCTGCCGCAAGGCAGGGCTCCGTCGAAAGTCAGTAGGACAAAAATAGTAGGACCACGAGAAAACGGCCGATTTAGCGACCACATATATTTATTTAGAGTTTCAACCTTACATACTATAGAATATGATACATAATTGGTTTTGCATGAAAAATTACTTACTTTTAAATTATTTCCTAGGAAGTGTTAAAAATGAAACTGTATTTGAATTTTACGTAGCATATCTATATAACCTGGGCCTTATTAAGGGTTAACTAGAGATAAATAAATGTTCACTTAACTTTGAATTAAGATTAAAATTATAACATTATCAGAAGCCCAGGGTGACCCAACCGACATCAATCCGCCTTGAGCTGATAGAGCAGCTAAAAAGCTCTATATAATAGGTTTAAAAACTTTGCTGATTCATAATGACTTTAATATATATACCACTGTAAATGTTATGATATAAAACATGATACAATGATTTTTCGTTTCTTAGAAGATTTCGAAAGTTTCTTTCTCTCTACCAGGTGTCTCAGTGTTTGCTTTTCACTTTGTTTGGAAAAAACAACTTAAGATAATTACTTGAAAAAAAATACTGAACAAAACTAGGTTTAAATAGATCCCTGATTTGTTATGATTCTAATTATGTAAGATACAGCGGGTGTCATTCGCGATCCATAATATTGTTTGTCCCAATCATCATTTGGCCTAATTTATTGTTTGTCCTAAACAGGTTTTTAGCTGAGTCAGACAAATTTTTAAGCTTTCAACAAATACCTGCGGTTAGGTTAGGTTAGAGTTGTGTTATAACAACACTAAAAAGTTTTAAACATAGGGCGGAAATGGTATTTAGGACAAAGGATTAATGAGGACTAATGACGATTAGGACAAACGATATTATGGATTCCAATATAGACCCAAGATACCATAAATACAATACAATACAATAAAAAACTTAAGAAACAAAACATGAAATTAATAATTTTTCGTGACCTGGGTATAAAAATTCAGATTAAAATTATCAATATATCTGAAACTAGGCAAAATCGCTGAACATACATAGGGGTTAAATCGAAAGCTCTAAGATGCAGGGGTGATAAAAGTAAGTTTGTGATAGTTTAATATTTTTGTTTCTTTATACAAGGTGTTAGTAGAGGTTAGGTATTTATAATTGAATGACTAATATAATAATTGTGTTATTTTATTTTGTGAGATTTGTAGGGCTTTTGGGTTAGACATGGCGGCGGAGCTCCAAATTTCTATTAAATGGGTGGGGTTTAATCAGATAATTATAAATGGTATACCCAAAGCCCTCCCAAAACTCTTTATGTCCATGCATTAAGAGCGAAAACGACGTCGTTCCGTTCGCATCCGGACGAGCCGAGTCGATTGACGATTTTTGATCAGCTAACGCGGATTCCGCGTCGATAGATATGGGGAGACCCTTATCCCTCATAGCGCATCCGTCAGAGACGTGATATTAGATCGCAATGAGTTAATATGTGGCTTCCATGTTAATTTGGCGTCAAGAGTGCAACATATTTTTCTTGTTTTACTTTAATTGATTCACATTTAAATGAAAAAAAAACCTTTTAATTCCATTTGTTAAAAGCCACATCCTCATTTTTAATCAGGTTACATCAGATCCGGCGGATATAACCTCTCATAATCCTAGAGTTACATACAGGTCCCAAATTTATTGTCTTATTTGTGTTCCACTTAATCTGACTAGTGGTTCTGTTTGTTTAGAGACGCAGAGTTATTACGCCTGTTTGTTTGTTGTATTTCAGGACCTTGGGCTTTATTATCATCCAGACACTGGATGTTACTACAGTTATTCTGAAGATAAGCAGACATTTGTATTTCACTCCTACCCGGACAGAAGCAAGACAGCCACCAATCCAATGTATGAAGCTCATGAAAAGAAGAAAGCTAGAAAACTTGCGAGGGTGTGTTTTATTTCAAATAATATGCAAAATACATGTTTATGATGTAAGATTTAATAATAATGACTATTTATAATGTGGGACACATATGAGACATTAGTAATTTTGAATCATTGTATTGCTAAGAACTTTTATAGGTCAATAATTGATGTTTAGCTGATTAATTTTCTTTTTACAGGAAAAGAAACGTGAAGAAAAGGTCATAGATAACCTGACGAAAAATCTATCTCAGGTTTCACTCCGAGGCCAAACTGCCTTAGGTAATAAAATGGTAAAAAGTATATACCCCGTACCAAAGTCAATATTCTATTACAGGGGAAAGAAGAAAACACAGATCAGAAAAAGAAACCCAAGCGAAGGAAGAGGTCGAAAGAGAAGATAAATGAAGAAGAGGGCAGTGTGAACAAACAAGCCAAAGTTGACACTGTTGTTGATGAACCAGCCATTGAAAATGCCAAAGAACTAATAGACAAAACATCCAAAGTTGATGAATCTGATGAGACTGAGGATGTTCCTCAAGATTTAGAAGAAGGTGAATGCAGTGAGTCAGAAAATGAAGACAAGAAAGAAGACGATGTGGAGGCTGAAGAATCAGACGCAAGCACTATCAGTGATATAGATGGTAAAAGTGATGGATAGTTTTTTTTTGATGACGTTTTGGTGCAATTCTGTTAAAAAGCATTGGTATAATGGGTTTTTCCGAATAGCTTTATTTATACTAATGAGCATGTTAGTTTAACATCCAGGATTTGTACTTAATATTTGTAATTAATTGGGGATAGGTTTTTACTATAACTACTTGTTAGTCTTGCGTTTCAAGTTTGGCGACAGTCAGGGGCATTAATATCTATACAACTCTCCCGTCAAATATATTCACCTTACCTCACCTCACGGACCTTATTGCCAGTGGCATAAAGGTGTAAAGATGTTTTTTACGTCTTGGGAACGTATATATATATTTATGCGCTTGACTGTACTCAAGGAAACAACTATTATAAACATCGAGCAACACGGAGGGGAGTAGTAGCCATTCGCACCATTTCCCCTCTGTCAAAGTACAAGTCCAAGCGGGAATGCGCATCTAATAAAACTAGTCGTCAGTCGGATTATCAACTAGACAGAGTCTAGTCGCGCGAGTGAACGTTACCTAAACTTTACCAACATCGAGTCCTCTCGCTCGTACAAAATTCAGGTCTGTTGAGGAACAAATTCGACTTCTCGCCGTTCAGCCTTATCGTGTCAATATGTGAATTGTGACTTGTTCTTACACAAAATTTGCTCGAAGTGTGCAAGTTTTGTCGGTGTATTGTTCCATGTTTTATGTATTAGTGTCATCATTACAGTTTTGTTTTTGTATGCGGGTGTGCAGAGCTGCATTTGTGTGCAAATTTACCCCCGCAATAAATGACAGAACTATTTGACAGTAATATTCATAGCTAAGGCGACTCCCTTCCGCTAGGAAGGCCGTGTTGATTCGATGATTATAAACAATGTTGTTATGTTGTTGGAGTATACAGTTCAGTCAATACGGGAGGAGTAGAGTGCGTAAGCAGGGACCTATGCGATTACTTCAGAAACTTGTTCAGGGTGCTAAGGGTGAGAACATACTAAAACTCCTGGCTAGTTGCCAGGCTCAGCTGGAGGGGGAGGGGCCATAACAAAAGTCCTAATTTATGGTGTTTTGCAAAGATCTTGAGAACGGTGAGGTTTAAAAATATTTATACCAATTGAAAACTCATAACATTCATTACTGTGCCTCCAGGCACGCCGTAAAACAGGTCAGCATTGCTTTTCGGCACCACATTTGCTAGTACCATAATCCTAGGTGCAGCAGAATATAATTGTTAGTACAACCTCCTGTGCTGATGGATTTTCTGTTGTAATTGGCACCAGCCTGTTTCCACCCCGACTATTGAGGGGGCAGCTCATTCCCGAGCCGTTGCTGCACTTGGTGGTAGGTGTATAGCTGTGCCTTGAGTTAGTGGGAGAGAGCCGATTTCAGGCTTAAAAATGTCCAGTTACCACTGACCTCATGAAGAACCGGAAGAGGTACTGGTTGAGGTCTATCTTGCTGGTGCTCTTAGCAGCGTGAACCAGTTTCTGAAGGGATTGCTTAGGTCCCTATTACGCCCCCTTTTACGCCATTCGTTGACTGGACTAATATTGTATTAATCGCGAAGAACAAAGCTATTATATCGCGTCACGTGACAAATAAAGACTGCAACTACAATGAAAATGCCAGTGAATTATTAACTTTTTTTACTTTAGTAAGTAGATTACAAGCGCTTTAAAGAAGTTGCAGTCTTTTTTACAAGGTGTTGAGGGTCGCGTAACGCAATACAAAGACCTTGTTTAAATATAATATATTGTTTTCGTTAACTGGACGCAACCAAACTATGTCTGTTGGCTATCAACCACGTTTCTCATTAATTCAACTATATAGCTGTAATAACAGGGAATCAGTTATAAACGGGCAACTCAAAAGAAACCTCACTTGAAATATTAGCAATACATATTTTTTTAATGTCAATCTTGTGTAAAAAAGACTGAAAGTCGGCTTTTGGTCTTTACTTTTATACAATCTTGTATTTTATACTTGGGTCGGGAAGACACATCTTTGTTTTGTTTTATGTGTATCGACATGGAAAAATATTAAGTGCGGTACAATATTTGTTGTATGTTTCAGATTCGATCGCTAAACATCACCCGCCCTCTATGCGCGTAATCGTCCGAGAAACCAGCTTACCAAAGCTCAAAGTAGGAAGTCTCTTTCTCGTCACCAAAGATGGAGGCACCGTCGGCAGGGAAGGGAGTGAACATACTATTATTTTAGAAGATAGCAATGTTTCCAGGGTATGTTAACAAATGATGCAAAACTTTCGATTGAGTAACATTTTTTGGAAAAAAAATGCAACCCATGCAAAAATGCATTAGGATTCTAATGCCTAATGCTCAGGTATAGAATAAACATAGGCGTCGAATAAGCTCCATAATAAAATGCCAAATCATGCCGCCAATTGTACGGTTTTTGGCGCAACAAACATTCAAGAAATAAATTCGTCATAATAAATATCAAAAACCCGTAAAGACTCTTGCACTAAAAGGATGAAACTAGTTTTGGCTTTCTCAAATGCCGCACGTCAAACATAAATGTGTCACTCATTCATATAATTTGACAGTAATAATTACTTAATTGATAGCATACTTCCATAGTTGGAACCCAGGGACAATCTCCGGGTGGTTACCGGAAATTAATGTTCGAGTCCTCCGGGTGTGTACGCCTTCCAAAGGTCCGGAACTTCCATAGTTCCGTGATGAAGTCTTGATACTTTGACTTGCTGTACAATTTGTGCTTTGTAATATTTTATTGAGCAATAAATAATCTATATCTATCATATAAACTTAATCCATATGAAATAAAGTATCTTTTAAGCTGCACCAGAAGTAGGAGTGCTTGTGACAACCTGAAAACAAGTGTCAGTGGCGTTGAAGGCACGAAAGCTTATGATGAATTTACTCAGATACACATTACATAGCACGGTTTAATTGGGTGAAAACGTTTAAAACATTATTACGCAACTAACTATCATTAGTTTTTTTTGGGTTGATTGTATTATTCTTTATCTCAGAGACACCTCGACATTAAATACGACATGAAAAGGAAAATATATACGGCGACGGACTTGGGATCGAAGAATGGAACTATTCTTAACGGCGTCAGGATGTCGGAGAGCCAAGTCGTGAGTGATCCACAAGAGGTAAGATGTAGTAGTATAGTGTAGGAGCTCTTACACGTAACATATGAACAGACCTGCCGCCAATCCCACAAAACTTAAGAAGCGTACAAATTGATTTTTTTAAGGATCTCCATGGAATGAGTTTACAATTTTGTCAACTTGTACACATGTACAGTTTTGTGGGAAAGTGGCTGAGTAAGCAGAGCTTACGGTACGGTTGCGTCGATGTGAGGTTGCCGCTGCGCAGGCGCTAACAGTACGCCCACGTTCAAAAGACGGTAGTGTGGGTGGGTAATTATCAATAAGAAGATATATTCTTTTTTAAATGTGTTTTAAAAGATACACAAAACATAACATAAAACATAATCATGTTCAACTATTGAAAATGATTCTCCCTGTATTTATGTTTTTTATTGATATTCAAATTATAAATATTACCTAAGCCGTGGTAACAGGTGGGCAAAAAGGTAGTAGCTGTTACCATATTTCAGGGTCGAATAGTATGAGTTTGACCTATTTATTTATTGTATATATATCTAAATCTCCGAAACGACTCCAATGATTTCGATGAAATTTGAAATATCGTATGTCATTTTCGGAGTTTGTTTTCAATCCGAGCGACGCTCGGTTCCAGGTACTAAAATTAATGTAAACAAAAAACCAATGCTATAATTCGTCAGCTACGTCAAAGAGTGATAAAATAGTTTTGAAACTATTTAAAAGAGCGACGTGGTTTGGTTCGATACATAAGAATCCAGGGGGCAAAATTTTATGACAGGTAGCGATTTCCTGAATCGATAAACTCAATTATCGATCATTTTTCCATATACTAGTGATAGCCCCAGCATTGTACATTTTTTTGTAAGTATTTTTCTGAAGACGAGTATGAAGTTAACAAAGCTTATTAAAAAATATGTGAACTCCACAAAAAGTCATTTAGCCTGAAATGGATTTATCAGCCAAGACGGGGATGTTTAATGCCCGAAATTTGTGATCACTAGTATATAGAACAAGCATCGATATAGGAGGAACTACCTACCTGTCATAAAATGTTGCCCCCTGGATTCCTGTCAGGTTGGGATATATATCGACAAAAGTCGGAAGTTTTTAACAAAGTCATAATAGAAAATTAACTTTTCGAAATTGCTCTTTTTTAGACCGGCGACAAAAGATTGTATTTTACTAAAGTTTTATACTATTCGAATGTACGCGGTGTTTTGTTGTAGGTATTGCACGGTAGTACTCTTCAGCTGGGGGATACTAAACTTCTTTGTCACATTCACCCCGGGAGTGACACTTGCGGACATTGCGAACCAGGGCTCGTCATGGATGGTAAGTCATGGTCATAGTAACACCATCCTCCTAATATTATAAATGCGAACGTTTGTGTGTTAGTTTGTTACTCCTTCACGCTGCAAGGGCAGATTTGGATGAAATTTGAATATACCTTATATTATAGCCTGGATTAACTTATTTTCCATCACGGAAAATTTAAATGTACCTGAGGGAATATCTCAAATCGAAATCTATCCAGTCCCCAGCCCCTGCATTATGGTTGCCTTTATCGCTGTAAATAAAGCATCCGTCACACTGGCATTTACTTACTGGTCAGAAAGTGACAGATAATTATATTGTTCATGTATATCCACATCGATAAACATGACCATAATAGTCCCGCTGTCTAATACCCTAGTATTTTCAGTATTTTTTGTGATTGACTTTCGTTGTTGGTGGCTTGAACATCGCGACGACATCGCAGAATTTGAAAAATGAGATCGCCAGTAGAATCGATAGTAAAGTTCGTTTTTTATTGCAATCACATTTACCTTTCGGTAGTTTATATCACGCACCCTCAAAAACTCTCTTGAATCTAATGTAAATTTCACAGTCCAAGAAAAAGAGAAGAAAGCCGCGTACACGAGAACCTGCAGCGTTCAGAAACAGCATGAGTTAGAACTGGCAAGATTGAAGAATAAATACGCCCCCAAACCGCTGCCCATAGAGGAGACGGCGTACAACGACAGGGCCAAGGAGCGCCGCGCCAAAGTGGGCTCGTCGCACCATTCAGAGAAAACGCACAGCAGCAACTTGGAAACGTAAAGTATTTTTATAAATATACTAGTGCATAAAACGCAAGAGCTTATTTAAGACTCTTTCAACATATCGGAAGTACAGTTCATAAATATGTGTACACTTTAAAACCTTGTCACTTTAATCGCCATGACAATTTCTTATATGGCAGTTTAAACGTGATATTAAATTGACAAAGTACTAAAGTGTACACATATTTATGAACTCGATTGTACACTGGCGCCCTCATTACTATTATTGTGTTATCTGTTAATCTAAATCTTGAAATCGAGGTGGTTTTTTGTTGCACAAAAATTCGTAAATGGTTTAACTTTAAATTGTATGAATGGAAAAAATGGCCACCAAATTATAGCGATCAGAATTAGTCACTATTACCACTTAAATAACCTACTGATTGCTATAAAATGTTTGTATATTACCAAATAATGTGTACTTTAAATTGAAGGTACCATCCGACCAAGTAAGTGACCACCTAATCTTAGCGATTGATCAAATTTAGTTAGGGTTAGCACTGAAATATACTAATGATTGCTGTAAAATGTTGGAATATTACCAAATCGCACCACGGCGGCGGTGACCACTTCCCATCAGATGGGCTGTCTGCCTGTTTTTCCTGGATATAAAAAATACATGCTTAACCAAGTGTAATAGCGCCAATTTTGGTCAGGTCTAGCCTGATTGATAACAGCTCCACTCCTTGACACCACTCTCCTGTGCAAGCGAGAGCGCAGTCTCTTACGGCACGAATACAAGTGCGCACGAGATGCGAACGAAACAACCGCTAAAATCATTTTGACACATAGTGTCACACTGGCGTCAGTGAAATTCAGTATTTGTGTCATTCGTCGAGGATTCATTTTAAATTGAATTAAATGACAGACATTACGACGTTACGGACAATAAAACATGTCCATTTTGGTGACGCGGGAAATAGGAGACTGTTTGTCTGTTACTCTAGTATATCTAAGTCTATGGTCCTACCCCAGAGTTCCTATGCAAAGCGCGGAGCCAGAAGCTCGCTCATGAGTAAGCCCTGAGCACGAGAGGCCACGAGGCTCGAGATGTAGAAAGGGGGTTAGGTGGCGAGCGTAGTATACTTTTATGGGTTAATTTACTTGAATTTTATGGTCAATATTTAGACTACAATTAAATAGGGTTAACATTTCGGCAGCCGTTTACTAATTTCAGGTTTATTTTCATTCGGGTAACAAGATGGTCGATTTTTGGATATAATTTTAAATTAAAATGGGTGTCTTGGTGGTCATATAGTATTTTGGGTAATGAAAGTTATTTATTACTGAATTCATCGTCCATTAAACATATGCCTATTATAAATATAACACATATTCTGTAAAAAAATAACAACCTGTCATCCATTAAGTACAGTTTAAAGATACTGCTATTTGAAGGTGGGATAGACAAACGGACGGAGAGCTTGGGCTTACCAATAAGGTTCTGTTTTCACCGTTTGGTTGTGTAACTTAAAAAACACTTAAATTAATATTAGACCCCACGATTTGCAAATTCATTCTAAAGAACTCGATGAAGGGTACATTTAAGAACATCATTCTGTGAAATGCTTTCAATAGCTTCTTGTGGCCCTCTAAAATTAATTTTGAGGAAGGTTTTAAGTAAAAGGCGAGGAATTTCTTTAAATACGTATAATACACAGACTGAAAGCATTATTCAAGTCTTCGGAAAAATTGTCCGACGGCTGACGACTCCTACTAGTTACTATCTGTTGATTCTAGTTTGTCTTGTTAAATATTATTCCTCCTCCCCCCTCCTCCGACAAATCCCATAAATTCAAATGATTTTATTTCATAATTAGCACTTACATTACAACGCACATTTGCACATTTTGTTCTTGTTTTAAGTTAATAACAATAATAATAGTTTTTATTTTCAGACATTATTTGCAAGTAGCTAGACCAAAATAATTTCACCCACATATATTTGCCGTTACCTGTAAGAATGTTACTTATAAATCAGAATCATTTAAAGTATTGAATTTAATGATAGGTTCTCAGTCTGTATCAAAACTTTGGCGAAAATTACAATGTCGCCAAAACAGTCACATCGCAAATATGAATATATCGTCAGTATATATTCTAAAATAGCGGGAGAAGCGGGATACTAATTCGACGCGCACGAAGTCGCGGGCGTCCTCTAGTATAAAATAAAGGCTCCGGAGTACGACACCGTCGTCCTAATGGCTTTTTGATTCTGTGCGTAATTGAGGAATCATTGCAGAGGCAAAAAAACGGTTGAGCGAGTATTACATACGTTCCAAATTTAGCTCGGGCAAATAAAGCAAAATACTGTCTGGTCAGTTTATTGCAGAACCAAGTCAAAGCGCAAAAACATTTTTAAAAGGCAAGAGAAAAAACGCCGGCCAAGTACTTTTTGGGTTCCGTTTAAACTTTCCGTTGCAATTTTGAATACCTTTTTTGAATTTGTTTGAAGAAAACAATATTGTTTATTTAATTTGTTTCATGTTACTTATATATTCAGTCGCAAATCCTTTAGTATTTAGTTAAGATATAATAGATTAGTTTTCAACATGAGCCTCTATTGTATTTTTAAACAACTTCTAGCTTCCGAAACTGCATTAAGTTTTAACTATAGAGTTACCAAAACGTGAACAATATGGTGACGATAGGGAATAAAATAAAGTGAAATTGAGGCTCTGATATTAAAACGTCTTGTCTGTAAAATAAGTAGGATTAGATCAATATTTCTTTTATCAGTCGACGGAACCTGCTTTGTGTGCAACGCATACTTAAAACCCTTTTGTTGCAGGTTTATTGCACCCGAAAATAAAGGCTTCAAATTGTTGGAGAAGATGGGATGGTCGAAAGGCGAGGGTCTCGGCAAGGATAACCAAGGAGACATCGAGCCGGTGAGTCCACGACAACAATAATGAAGTCGTTCATCATCCGACAATGTTGCCTAAACCCACAAAATTAATTGTTTTCCCATTCCGCTCTTGACGTGACTAATTAGTCCAGACTGCGGGTATCGTTAACCTTGCCACAGAATCGTAAAACCTCAAAAAAGGTTTTGCATCGTTTTTGGCAATAACTGGCAGTCTGTAGGTCAGCCGGGCGCGGGCCTACCTGCCCATTTAAAACAATTTGCGTACTCGTTTTTTTCCGTCGCGGCTCGCATTAGGCTCGGAGATATGATGGCCTGTCATTAATTTGTGCTCAGGCGGTGACTCTTAGGGCGTGCGTATACCTCGGATCCAATGTAAGGCCGTAGTTTCGTTGGAAGCGAGTTAGGAGTATTAGGGACATTATGTCATTACTGTGGTCTCAAACCCTGCGGGGTTCATTAATAATATGGAGATTTCTTGGTTTCGAGTAATTTAGGTGAAATTTAATTTAGGCCAGTCAATTTGATTTTATAAAGCTACAGGTAACAAATCGTATGCATACTTTTGGTGTTCGCACACGTGCATATGTATGTACTATCTACTAATAGATGTCAATCCCATTCGCAACTACTTATTTTTTTAAACATTGACGCAACCGTGCTACGTTAATATTGACAGGCGCGCACCGCGTCGTGTATTCACAACACTTCCCTTCCATTTCAAGCAAGAGCGCCATGACGTGTGTGCGTCAATTTAACCTACTTAAGACGAATGTAACCACGTATAATCTATTAAAATCGGTTTAGCCGTTTAGTAGTTACGAGCGGACATTGAGTCGGACATATATACAAGTATATTTTGGGCTTGCCGCAGTCGGGTAAAAACTACGTTTATACGTTTCGGTTTTTTATATTGTTTTATTAGTACGTTTAATAGACCTAGTTATTATAATATCACTAGATTTAAAGAGAGAGAAACGCTATGTCATTTTGCATGGGAATATTTAGCTCTACAATCCTCTTTAAGTTAAAGGTAAATCCCTTGAAAATGATAAGTAAAAATAAGAAATGATAAGTAACATTACTTTTACGACATTATCCAAACAGCAGTTGGGTTTTTTAAGCTTGCTTTTCGTTAGACTGGATCATAATAAGTACAACATATACAAAAATCGTGAAAATCGGACTTTATTTAGAGGGTGAGAAACGTTATCGCCTGCAGCTACATTTATATGCATAAAAATTGACATCTACGCGATTTAAGCAACGGTTCACAATCCTCTTAATCCTTTTTAAAACTGGCCTCTGCCCGTATCTGCCCTCTGAGTATAACGCCGAGTATAATGACGCCTTATTCTCTTAGGTTCTGTTGGTTATTTCTATTATTCCATAATTATAACGAATAGCCTCATCATCTCTAGGATCAGCAACGTAAATCCGATCCTTACGTTTTGTTATAGTAGTTATGGTGTATTGATCAGCAATAAAATTTCATGCGTTTCCTATCCTACGAGTTTGTTATAAGTAATAATCAATACGCAATCAGCACAATGCAGCTCTGTGTTTCTCACAAGTGACTTGTCACTGCGCAGGGCTCTGTCTGTCTGAGGGCTATTGAAACGCGCTCAGGCATACCATTACAAGCAGTTACAATGCAGCATGACGAGCCGCAGAATAATAATGGCGTAGACTGTGGTCGTCGATATTTATAAACTTAAAATTTATTAGAACCTAAAAAACGTTAGTAAAAAACAGGTTTGTGTTTTATTTGGTTTGTTACACTTTAATGCGCAGTGCACAAAATATTTACATGTGAACGAGAAGGGAATTGAAAAAAATCCGTACTAACTTTCGCTTGTGATTTCGGGAATCGTTCAACTGTGCAGGATAAAGTTTAACCTACTTCACCTTTCGACGAGCTAAACTACTGGAAATAGCATCGTAGAAATCTCTGTTTTTGTTGTTGTTGAGAATATACCCCTAACGGGGAGAAAACCAAAGGCGAGCATAGAATCATATGGGCGCGTGCAGATTGGCTTAATATATAGGAAAGCAAGTTAAATATAGAGTAAAATTAATAAAACCATAAAAATGGCTGGCCGGCAAGACGTGGCGAAACCTCTGATGCATATTCTCCCACATAAAGTATCGTACCTACCGTTATTGGCTGGGAGGCAATTTAGTCATTTGTCGGGTGACGGGCGCGGGCCGGCCGCCTGCAACACTGTTGCACCGGCCAACCTTTAGCACGTCATATTTCATCGTTCAATAAGCTGCAGGAAGGAACGCGCCATATTATGCGTCATTAAGGCACTAAGCCGATATTCGTTATTTATGGAGAACGCAGCTCGAGATTAAACGAGATTAGACGGGTATTTAGACGCGCACGAGATTTATGTATCACTTCTATATTTATGCTAGATTATGAAGATGGACGGTCTGTAATGACTGAGATAATCTCGAGATCTGTGGTTAGGAATTTAGTTAAAAAGTGCCGATTTAGAACAATTGACATTCAAAAACCTGTGGTCATTTGTACGCAGAGATCAGAATCTTTATAAATGTTCGTAAACGAGAAGGTGCAAAATGTAAATCCATATTGATTATCTGCCTTCATCAATTTTCTTTCGCTTGTATAAAGGTAAACATACTAATTTATTTCATCGACGATCCGCTTGTACCCTGTATTTATCAACTGTCTCTCAGTTGGCCTGCGTCACAAAATTGCTATGCTAAGCGTTTGATTATTGATGACTCAAGGTTCAGACGTTTCCTTATGTGTAACTATTCTTGCGACTTTCCGCGTATTTCACTTATATTAGGGCTTTAGAATTTCTGCGAAGGCGTTTTGGATGTCTCAACGCTGACATCAGATGGATTCAGATTAACGTCACAGTTAGTTCCTGGATAAATAGAAGTGAAGAACCTACTCTAAGTTATCGCAAAAAGCAACGCACCTTTACTAACTTTACTAGTTAAGTTGTCTTTTAAATTGGTAGTCGTAGTCACACCTTGAAGTAAAGTAATAAAACCACGTGGTTTAAACAGACTGTTTGACAGTTTTATTTCGGTATCAGTTGTACCGTTACCCTGTTGTCCGTGACACTTGTCCCTTCCGCAAACGGGAGGCTCGTGTCGTTGGAGTCCTGTGTCAACATTTAACACGTAAACCGCACGACATGCAGTTCGTGATTATTTTAAGACCTGCAATATAATTAGAATGTAGTAAATAAAAACTGTTTCCACATATTGTAAACAAATTAGGCGTACTTATCTTTAAAAATAATTACGGTGAGAGTCAAAAAAACTTGCAATAAACATTAATTTCATTTCGATGTTACAGGTTTGTTGCCAAACGTAATTCCATCACTGATATTTAATTTCATGATTAAATAGAATATTAATTTCGTACCTAAGTGTAGATTAATTTGTGTGTATTAAAATAGTTGAAATGTTTGATGAATCGTTCAGACTGGTGTAAAAAGTTTTGATCAAGTTTTGTTTTTGGAATTGGACTGTTGGACGTACGTACTACCTATGAGATTTATGCTGAAACACAGCTAGACCAACACTTAAATATGCATACTCAAACACGTTGCGCCCGCAAGCTAGTAAAAGCTTACCAAAGCAAGCTGGTAATTTTACTTCTAGTTAAAATAAATGCTTAATAAAAAACAGCGTAGCGCGCACAATATTTTTTTACATGTGTTTAATTTAAAAAATGCATGACTCAGAATGAGTGAAGTTTTTAATATCCGAGACAGACGCAAATTGATTTACAAAGTTGCAAAACAAATGGCGCTATGAATACATTTCGTGGAGTGCGTATGAAAAATGAACGACGCCAACGGAAAGGCCTTTTATTTTTGGGAAAAATAAAGACCGCACCAGCGCGGGCCCACGCACGCTGACAATAAACTTTATTTTGGGACTCCACTCCGCAAATGCGAACTCTTAAAATCTACTTTTTTACTTTTACTGAAACCGCCTTTTAACCGGTCGGAAAGGCACAAAAATGAAAAGATAAAATTTTGAGTAAATGGAGGTTTGCATCAATCTGCGGCAGACGCTCCGCCGGGCGGGAGTGAGCGAGTGTTGGTTACTTATTTGCATCCACGCCTTAATAAGTACATGAATTAAACGTATTTTACTTAGCGCATTTTACGTAAATTACTGACAAGCAATAGTGGTTTTCTCGCGGCCGAGTGGTCTGTTCGCAACAATGTTGCATTAATATATGTAGTAGATATGGCGTTTGCAAATTGTCTGTCCGCCTCATGACATGACACCCATGCCTTTGGCAATGCCCCCTTTCATACCTTGCAATGTATTTACGTCTACAGTGATGTCTCTAACTTATTATTTGGTATAAAAAGAGCAACTACACACTCCGCTGCGACATTTTGTTCCATTTTCTTTTTGTAAAATAGTGCGTTCAAGAACTCCGCTCAGGAAACTAATTACCAGAGGTCTCATTTCCTAAAACCGATACATCTCCATCTCATCTCATATTTCATCTTCAATATTGATATTTAATAAGATATAATTATTAATTACTATGAATCCACAATTATCTTTCTTATATTTCAACTGAAGTATGTAATAAATAGCTGATTAAATAATTATCGACAATTAACATGAAGCCACAATTATCCTCCTTTATTTCAACCGAAGTATGTAAATAAACAGCTGATAAAAATGTTAAACGATGCTTACCTAGAAGAAAACCGATAGCTTCTGTTAATCAGTTGTCGATTCTTTTTGCGTTTTGCCTTTGTGTTGAATCTTGATCCCGCGGAATGCGCGGAATGCGCGGGAGAGTTGTATTTTTATTTAAACTCATTCATAGGTTTTTGTTGTTTGTACATTTCGCCCATTCATTAAAACCAGTAATAATATGATAACACTGAAACAGTACTTAACACTAATGGAACAATTAATCTGCCGTGTTAAAAGTATCGTGCAGATAATATAAAGAAGTATCGCTATCTCACCGCGATGAGTTTCATGATATTACATTACTTGTGGTAAGTTAATACTCTTTCGTTACATTGTTGCGTGGCTGTCGGACTTACCAAGATATGCTGAGTACATTTCACTGAGCTTAACATGCGAGGTTTCTTACCGTGCAGATAAGTTTTTCTGACACTAAAAATAAGTAATTTTAATGCGGATTTTTCTGTTGTTATTACACATTTCTCGTTACTTTGTATATAAAGTTATTTATTTGTTTAAATATACCCAGGAATAGCTAGTAAACCTTTGTAGCTTCCGCGCAAATTTGAATGTTCTCTGACCCGACCGCAGCGGCGCAGGCCCGTGTAGTCTGAGTATGACCAGTTAGTTGGAAACTGAACACAAATTGAGCCTAACCGCATTTCGGAACAGCTTGAGCACTTCATCAGGTGCGGTGTCTTAACATCCGCGTAACAGACGCTTTCTTGTGCTACTGGCTATAAATTGGTTAACTATAAGAGAGTATGATTACTTTTAAATTATATGAATTCGGTGAGAAGCAATTTTCAGAAAAAAATACTCGTAGAACCCACATGATTAACCCGTGGAACGCCATGCCATATTCATCTGTATTACAATATATTAATCTTATCCAACCACATAATTTCAAATTCAAATACTTATTCTTAAAGATCACAGTTTGTTTAATCTTATCTTACTGAACTTTTTAATGTAAAAGTTTAAATTATAAAAATATACGTGTCTTAATACATTCATACATACATACATAAACTCACGCCTTCGTGCCCAGAGTACTCTAAAAAGTTGTTGATAATTCTGTAAATACATAATAATAAAATGATATTCGAGCAAATTTTGTTAACGGCAAACCTAGTTGTTCCTTACTATGATCTAAGATTTAGTAGCGTTTACATAATAACATTACGATGTTCCGTTCTTGGCTGCCGCTTATTTTGCGGTGCGGTTTCCCGAAGAATAGCAACATTGTTGCAGGCTGAAATCTGAACCTATCGTTTAAAAATTAAAACTTGTATTTAGAAAACAGGTATTTCCTGCGCGCGGTTGACAGATGTTAAATTTTGCTTAAATTTATGGACAGCTAGAATTTTGTAACTTATGTGGTTCAAGATGCGCCCGGTTTCATTAAAATTACATTTATGTCAGATACCACTTGACATTGGTGGCGTCTTCGTTTTTTTTCATTTATTTTTCAATCTCCTTATTTTCATTGATTTAAATTACAAATCTAAATTATATGTGATGATATTTTAACTATTTAGGATTACACAGACCTTAGACCGAGTTTCAAGTGGTAAATAATAATGCATGTGATAGTAGGGCTCCGGTTGACGCGAGTGTCGCTGGCGACAGCGCGGTGGCCAGCAGACGAAGCAAATCGCTCCGACCGCACCCGCAGCTTGCATTCTCGTAAAATTATTCTATGCTGTGGACCTGTGGATTAGATCGCTATCTATGTATGCTGCTTATTATTGAAAAAAATCGATGCACTGGCATGGGGAATATAATATAACAATTCAACTATATGTATTGTATAGTTGAATAGTCGATTTTTTTTTCGCAATATAACTTTTTTTTTCATAATGGTGCACCTTACCGAATACCGAAATGGCATTCTTAAAAGATTATACGAATTTGCTTTTTTGTTATATTCTATCTAATAATATTAATAAATTAATTAGTATTACTTAAGTTGAATAATATCTTTACTGTTGATTAATTATAATTACGTTTGAAACACGTCTTTGTATTAAACCAATATCTTATGGAACTTCATTATAAATTATAAATATTGTAAACTATTAAGCCTTGCTCTTTGCGCTCTCCGCGTTCCGCACTTCCAATGCGTTGGCAGTGTGGACACTCATATTCGAACTTTATGTGTATTTTGTCGCCTCGAAGCCCCATTATTGGGCGAGTGGAAACATCAAAGCGTTATCCGATTTCATTGTCGTTTTATTATATACAATTTTACTGTTTTTAAATGGCGAATCGTTTGGAGCCGTAACGTTAGCGTCGAAGCGCTTAGCTCATACATAGTTTTCAGTAGACACCTTGGTTTAAGTGCGTTTTCACTAAAACGTGTAAGGTAAAAAAGCACGTATTACGGACAATGCTCCAGTGATGAACATTATATATATTTTTTAAATGAAAGCTTATCAATACTGGACGTTTTATTCTAATAGTGGTAATCCCGAATAATTTCATATAATCTAATTGTAACACTAAAAGCATATCAATCTCAGAAAATTATATTTATGGGATTGTTCCTAACTGGAGCACTTTCCATAATAGGAGCCCCTTATCCCAATTAAAGGAACTTTTACCTTACCTCAATTAAAGGAACTTTAACTTGTGACGAAAATTAGCTATAGGTACATTGACGGCCGTAATGTATGGCTAATTTACGTCACAAAACTGGCAGAGTTAATGTCCCTTAATTGGGGTACGCGTTTTAGGGAAAACGCCCTTAAGTCAGTTTACAAGGACACAATTTTAGAAGTAAATTTTATTTTAAAATAACTTAAAACATTGTGAAGAAATAAGTACTTTGACAAGTTACTTACGTTACCGGAAACCAGAAGTGGGGCTTTTGAACTGAATTCATATCATGAAATACTCGAAATAAATTGATATATTTTATAAACTAGGTATAAAAGTGGAGATAGTTCGATCATCTAATACTTTTATCCCAGAAAAAAAACGTAAAACGTTTGGCTATAGTGTGTAGTAGAGTGTTGGTAAGCAGAAGGTCCAGCCCGGCCGCGCGCGCTCGTATTAAGGGCCCTACTGCTGCCTCCTGAAACGTACAAATCGTAAGGTCGGCCCATTTAAATCGGAACTTTACGGCTCTCTTTATCTCTACTCTACAGGCTTAATGTGTAAACAGGCCGGTACAGGCGCGTAAATGGGCGGACGACGCTCGTCCGAGGATTATCTAGCTCTTTATCGGTGTCCCGGGTTATTTTTACACGTTATTTTACGCGTTGCCTTTTCCAAATTACATGAATAAACTTTCTATATCGGTTCAATCCTTTTTTCAACCCACACTATCGCTAAACCCTTGCTTGCTAGTGCTCCTAAAAACTGCGAAATGTGTAAGATGTCTGCAGTTAGTGGTTTGTTTTGTAAGAATTTACAAGCTGAACGCTTGCTGCGTACGGGGTATAACTCAAAGTGTGGGTCAAACAAGGCAGGTAAGGCCTATCGTTTGTCCTGTATCGATAGGTCTTGATCGGCGTCTTCTATTGACCTGTGGCGTTCAGTAAACGCCTCGAGTAAATAAAACCTCTATAAATAAACCAAATTTTAGTATATGTAGACCTGGAACAACGTTTTAATAAAAGAGATAAAAGACAATTTAGAACTTCTCGTTTGTAAATGATTATCAAAGAAAGGTTGTGGAAAAAATATGAATAATTAATATTTTAATGTCTGTACGAAACAACCATGCAGCCGACTCGCGCAAACTTGTATTTGGCTTATTCTGAGTGCTGTCTGCGGTTTTTGGGAGTGCTTACACTGTGCTAAAGTTTTTAGCTAATTATGTGGTCACCCAGATTTTTATTTACAAATACTCTTCACTCTTAGCCGATTTAAACCCCCGAATATATATTATTATATTACATTTGATTTTGCGGCATAAAGCTCTTTCTTATGATAAGAGTCGTGACTGCAATCATTCGTTACTATATTTGAATAATCCGAGATTGAGCATGCATCCAGTGCAGCGGCCAGCGCTATAAACATGGGCCAGAAGCAATTCGCATGCAGATGTGGTAACACCACGCGATGCCTCTTTCCAAGTTAGGGTTCTGTTACCACTTAAAGTAATATGACCGGTTATATAACTATTGAAAAGGTTTCAGCTAAGCACCTGTGTTCAGAAATAAATTCATTAATTTTGAACGGTAATTAGAATTCACTTTGTCCTCACGACGAAAATTGAAACCTTATAATAAATGCAATACGACTCCTCGAAATTCAGAAACAGACGAAGAAAATAAAATATACACCTCTAACGAATTGACTAACACCCGAGCTCGAGTAGAATATCATGAATCATAATTTATAACTATTATATGGACAAGGCGGGTTAACCTAGTTCGTACCGTAGCTAGCGATCCCGGCTTCGATTCCCAGTAAGAGCTTATATTTGGGTAATGAGCGCAAGTAAGATGAGAGTCTTGTATGTTTTCTAAAATATAGATATTTTTTTCTCCATTTAAGTATGTTACTCGCTGCCTATTCTCTGATATTTACTTATTTATGTGTTCAATTAATTGTTTTGAAACTTATTTAAAATCAACTCCGAAATACAACCCTATAAAACCGATGCAAAAATGATGCATGTTCAGGTCCTAGACGATGAGTCTTTGACACTCAAAGAAAGCATCTAAGTATACAATAATAATCTTCATTAAGTGACTGACTGACCAACAGACAACGCACACCCTATACTATGCCGTTGGACTTAAGTAAGGAATATTCCTTAGGTACCCTAGGGCAGCACGACCAAAGGATTTTTCGGAAATCGACCCCTAATGGGAGGGAAGGAGGAAATTTTACGCGTACGAAGTACACGTTTTCTAGTGACATATAATAATATGAGCCGAGCCATGTCATGATATAAGACTATTGTTCGTTTTGTGTTTAGGGTAAAAAAATGTTTTTGAATATTTGCCAGAACGTTAAAAAGTCTAAGTAACAGAACCCAAATCCAACTAGGCTTTACATAAGGTACCAGGTTTGGCCTGTGCCAAAGATTTACGTGACTTTCATGAGTTCGAGCCATGCATGCTAGTCCAAACTTACGGAATTGCATGCGCGCATGGTGTTAAGCCTGGTAATGTCTGATTATATGAATTGACAATTTTCGCAATGCAATGGAAGGTCATTATTATATCTATTTATTTAAAGCAAACATATAAATCGCTCTGATTTTGTTATATGTTCTTTTCTATCTTTAGGTTTGTCAGTTCGCTGTGACAAAAATAGATAGGTACCTGTTACTAAAAGTAAACAATTCGAAGAAAGTATTTTGAAAGCTATTAGTATAATACGAGTATTCCTGGAGGAATGGTTTAGTCGCTCGGAAAGTGTCTCCAGGAATTGCAGTACTTCAAGACTAGAGGCTGGCCCCGGTTTCGCCCAAATGATGGGTAAACCGTATACTCTTGCGTATGGTCAAACAAAAGCACTAAAGGCACAAGCTGGCAGACAGAAATAGCGGCTTTGTTTTACTTATTAGAGATTTCCTACTACATACTTATTTGATTATAGTCGTTTATATGTATAGCCGGCGTGTCTGATTGACATCTCGATGCACAGACCCGATAACAAATGCCTACATTCCCCGCCGGTCGGTTGTAATAAAACCCCCAATATAAAACTGTTGAAAATTACAAATGCGGTCGCATTTCGTCAGATCGCTGGCCATTATTGCGTTGGCAAATATTAATAAGTTGTCCGAAGGTAGGCTGTATTAGTCATGCTGAGTTCGCCGCTGGTTGCAATTTGTTGCATCTAAAGTTTCAGTATTTATCAAATATATTTTGCGAAGTTATAGTGTAGGGGTGTTAGAGCGACGCAAATGATTGTTTAATGATGTGACATCGTTGAGGAAAAACGGTTAGTGTTTTTTCAAGACTTTATTACTGAATCCAGTAGCTGATTTGTATTACTGGAGAAATAATATTAAACAATTAATGAAAATTCATTGTGAGAAAAGTAACGCATTTTATGGTTATTCGATTTAGAAATTACCATACACCAACTTAATATTTAGAACAACTGAAAATTATTTAAAATTAATCGACACCTGATTTTAAATATCACCTTTTGTATGATATAACGTATTTTTTGTGTAAACTACCTTTTAAAATAATGATAAATCAAACATTTAACAAACAATTGGCTTTACACATTACAATATAGCCGACATAGCCCGAAGAATAGCTAAACTGAAGTGGCAGTGGGCGGGGCACATTGCTCGGACGACTGATGGCCGATGGGGTCAGAAGGTTCTGGAGTGGCGTCCGCGGACCGGAAGACGAGCTGTAGGTAGGCCTCCAACAAGATGGAGTGACGAACTCGTAAGGATCGCGGGACCGCGGTGGATGCAAAAAGCACAAGACCGGTCTGAGTGGAAAGCCTTGGGAGGGAGGCCTATGTCCAGCAGTGGACGTCTTTCGGCTGACATGATGATGATGATGATTACAATATAAATGCACGGTAGCTGAACCTATGCTTAATGCCATAATATTTACTATCGTTAAAATTGTGACATTTCTATAAGGCAGAAAGTGACACGGCATACTAAAAGTAAAATACGTGAGTTTTATACAAGGGTGTTAATATATTGCTAAAACAATCCAGTTTTCGCAATAATTGCAGTTTTATTTTAAATGTTTTTTGGGCACGTCGTAAATACAAAGCTGGGTAAGTACAGTCAGTTCACGGTCAACGACTACTGCACTCCGTGCCCGTACTCAGCTAGCGAATGCAAATAAAAGTTTTAATTTAAATTTCACGTCGTACATCTTAGCGGTTATCTAAAGTGCAGATCGCCGAGGCTCGTCATGTTGTCATTGTTTGGTCGGGGCGGCGTAATGCCAAACCACACTTGGGTTCCAAGTGGATGGGTGTTTCACATATTTATTCAGGAACTAAAAATATAGAAGTGACACTGACAAGTGGAACTAAATACTCCCTATTTTATTAAAACAACAACAGGGTTTAAAAGAAAATAGTGGATAAACTGGATTTCAATTATTTAACATAACTATCACTATAGACCATAGTAAAAATACATCACTAACTTTGTATATAGGCTTTAAATTTTATTTTTCACCTCAATTATCAGGGTGCTTATCAAGGTAGAGTTATGATAGTAATCCTTGCAAAATAGGTTAATTTACTTTGTAACTTTATTAAGAAAAAAAAAAAAGAAATTAACCATTAGGTACCTCCATCAGTTACCTCCTTTTTATGGACCGTGATTATTTTTTTGCCGCTGAAGCAGGTAATTAGTCGTATGCAGTATAATTGAACCATATTTTGTAGTAATTCTGATTATATTAAGACTTAAGGCAGACGTCCGCAGATCCGCATCGTACGAATCGGACGCATCTGACGGATAGTTATTAGGCCTACGGTGTACTATTTCCATAGTATTTTTTTCCCATAATGTACCTATCATATGTCATAAAATAGTATGACCTAAAACGGTCTTTACAATAGAAAAGGTTTTATTTTTATTATTATAATAGAAACTAACTTGACGTAATCTAACCTAATGTACACAAGAGACGTTTAGTAAATTCTTCAATGTAAGCCTAAAAGGGTGTTATGGGAAAAAAATAATCGAAAAAATCATTATGCGAAAAAAAAAAACGCGTTTCTATTGCCACCCATACCTGTCAGGTGACGCATTTGTTTGGCTAACTATATAGGTACATGTAATTGTAAAATCCGTTTGATGCGATGCGTCTGATGTAAAGTTATGGACCGTACCTTAATCGATGAAGTACTCTTAAACATGTTCGTTGGTCTTCTCCATAAAACACTCAAGGTTCATCAATCTTAGGCTCAGTATAACTTTACAATATCGACTGGATATTTCATTAATCTCGTACAGCTCTTTCCACTTATGTCGTTATTTTACTTGAAATTAAAGCTCTATCTTGCTTGAAATGAGATAGTATTTGTTGTGTCTGTACTTCAGCCACAAATCCGATGGGAATTCTAGCGTGTTGGTGTTTGGCACCGCGCCACCGCTATCTAAACTGCATCAGCGCTTGCGCACCGCGGTGCATCGCTTCATTATGACCCGCTTTTAACAACTCTAACTGTCTTTATGCCCATATTAAGTTTATATTCGTTTTGGAGTATATGCGGGGAAACCTTGAGCGTGACTGATGCTACGGATCATATCATCATCCATATAAATGTATGACTTTTAAACTGAGGTGCATTGAAAAAACGACGCAAATATTTCCTTTTAATACTGTTCCTGCTTCGTCATCATCAATGCAGCGAGCTACGGCGAATTTTCATCCTACATTAAATATCGATACATTCTTCTGCTGCACGATGTAGAATTACGCCTACGCGTCGCAGCGGAAGATTTGCAAAAACGCGTAAAGCAGGGGACTTGGAGGACATGCAATTTTTTTTTTATCAAATATACTTATATACTTTTAAAGACAGTAGATACAAGATAAAGATACTGGATAAATCATATCGTTTACACTGGGTGTCCCTCGGAATCCGTAATAACGTTTGTCCTAACGCATCGTTTGTCCGAATTATCATTTGTCCTAAATTGGTTTTCAGCTGAGTGAGACAACTTTTTAAGTTCTCCAAAATACCTGCGGTTCGTTTACAACACTAAAATGTTTTAAAATTGAGCCGGAAATGGCTTTAGGATAAATGAAAATTCGAACAACCGATGCATTAGGACAAAATGACGATTAGGGATTCCATAGAGAGCATGATCTGGATGTTTATTCTGACAGCATTGCCTGTTGGAAGCGTAAACTACTCCCATTTTTCTTTTAAGTACCTTCTGACAAATTAAATTATCATTATTTTTTCTTCATGGTACCTAATTGCATGTTAACCTTGCCGTAAAAGAGCTGTTATTTTTAATTTTTAATATTAGTTTATGTAACCCCCTTGTTCTACTTAATCCATTCGCGAATAAAGCTACCTATGTACTTTGTCGGTGTGTCTAATAAATAAATAAATAGAAGAACCGTTTACACTAATGACTCATCAAATGGTGATGAACTTAATCATATACCTTTTCGTAGTATGCTACTTCACGCCGCCCACGTAAAAAAATATACAATATAATTAAGTTACTCCAAGTAAAGCCGCTGTTGCTAACTTCGAGTCATTGATACGATCAGTAGGTAATAATTTTATATTAACGTGAACCGAATGATTCACCTTAATAAAAAATTGAGCCTTGTAAGTTTTCAATCCTATTCAGTCGGCTCATTGAAGCAAGTTGTTGATATCACTCGGCATATCTTTAATTGATTCATTTGTCGTCGTGGATGATTCTTCAATCGATCTTGAGGATTGAAAGAAGTAGAACGGTTTCGAAAAGTCGAAAATAAATTGATATCATCGCAATGTGGTTTTTAAATGTAATAAATATTTGGCATACCAAAGTTAACGTTTATATAAATACTTATTTGCTTATTTATGTATACGAAAATGTTACACTGGAAGATAAAGACATCTTCATCTCTTTTCTGCATGTACCTATCCATATCTTTCTTTTCACTCTTTTTTATGGCAAGGAGAAGGGATTCGAGCACACAGGCAACCTGTTGGTAAGTGGGATCTGAGACCTATAGACTATAGACATTTACAGCCTCAAGACTACAAACACAAGACTGCAATTCCGTCAACCATGGGGACTAGATCCTGTTCGCATTGTTGTGCCTCATAGTTTAATTGTGTGTGTTTTTTATTCATATTGATTTAAATAAATTCTGTGTCATTAAGTATACAAGTTATTTAAATCAATACAAAAAAGAATCGGTTTTTGGAAAGGATGCGCTATAAGGAAAAATATCTCGAGGAATTTAGGCGCCAATAAACGTGATAAACAATTCGTTTCGCCATTTTTATGCATGAGATATAAGAGTAGGTACGTAACACATTTAAATAAAAATCTAAGAAACCATTCGACGTTTTTTATAACGCTTTTAGATTTTAAGATATGTTTTGTTTTTACGTAACCATAAAACGCTTGTTTCTAGGAATTTATGAGCTTCTAATACCCAACAATAGGTTAGTTTGATTATAAATTCGTAACAAGTAGGTACGAATATTTTGAAAGGTATAAATATTTTACCTTAGTTGAAAAATGATCCACGCTAACTAAATTGACGCATTATGTATTTGTTAGCGCAAGTATCAAAGTGAGCACGCGCGAGCGATAAACGCGCCCATTCACAATCATGTCACCAACCATCTACAAAAAATAGTCTAGTCGACATTGAACAGGCCTTAAAAGGAGTTGTTTTTATCCGTGCCGTTGCCCCATAGATCACCATAGCCCGAGAGCTCGCCTATCTTGTATGGCACAGGAAATCTGGACTTCCGCCGTCTAGGCTGTTCACCCGGCTAGACAATGAACCGCTAATAACACATTGTCTGTCTGTCTGTCGTTAGATGTAATGGGTGCGTAGTTACCTGCCTTTTATGGTCTAGTGATCCTATGCGTTTTTTGATGGCAACTTGGTTTCTGCCTTGGGAAATGTCTCGAGTGTGGAATAATGGGTCGACGCAGAAAGGTCGATCGTGTGTGATATTCGTGTTTATTCCTTACTTTGTTTAAAGAACAAACCACCAAATTTTTTATTGAGACAATCTATTTAACATTTGATAAAACTCGATCGATGGAGGTTTTTTTGATGTGAACTTTGCATCTCAGCGTGATTTAGCACATTGGAACAGCACACGCATTAAGTCAAACAACAGCAATGTTTAGCACAATCTGCACAATCAGTCAACACGGTTGCTTTAAAACAACCTTTAAAACATCTTTATTACGTGTGAAAATAACTTCTCCACCATGAAATGGTTTTTCCACATTACCTTTTACGGCTTTTACCTACTTCCTCATTACGTTACAAAAAGTAGCGCATCATAATTTAAATACTTATATTATAAATGCTACAGTGAGTTTATCTATCTGTTCGTTATAACTTCACGGCTAACCCATTGAAGGGAATTTGTTACTGAGATATTAACTCCGAAGAGGGACGTTTAAGATACATTTAATCTGGGAAAGATTTTTCTTCGAAACCACTAAGAAACGATCAAAGAGGTAAAAGCGGACGAAGCTGTGGAAAAATCAAGTAATGCATATAATATAACATACTAAATGTAAGCGAAAACATAAAAACAAGGTTCACGGCATTAAAAAATCAGTATATTTGGGGGTCATACACACCCGAAAAAACAAAAGTTGTCTTTCTTGTGGTCAATAGTTAAAGGCTTGTGTGCATATAAGATATGTCTTTACCTGATAGGGCTAAAGTAAACCTGACGCCGTTTATGCACATATGGGTTCTGCCACAAAATTAGATCTTGAAAAGGTTAATGTCCACAGGAAAGACGGTAACCTAAATCTGTGTACGACCCATTTGCCGAGGTATTTACTTCGTATACATGTAGGGATAAAAACCTCTATTATTTACCTAACGATTCAGTGGATACGAGTATATATCTTCCCATAAAACTGTACCGTATGTACTTGAAATAGGTACAGTCGGCCTTATATGTAGCTGTACACTTAGTGCTTTGTCACTTTAACGTCATGTTTTAAAATAATAATTTGTTCTTTGACTTTGACATCCTTCAAGTTCGTTACTGTTTACCAGGGTTAACTTAACTGCTTAATATGTCGGGCAGTAATATCTGTATAGCCTGAGTCGCATCCCCTAGCCCTCCTTATGCCAGCAGGTTTCCAGATTGTAATATAAGACCTTTTTGTTTCAGGTACCTCTAGTCAGCAATGATAAAAAATCCGGTCTGGGTACCGCGGGCGCCGTCGCGGCACCGGCATTGGTCCCCAAATTTGCCCCCAAAAACTCCCTTGGGCCCTCAACAATGAGGCTCGCTGCCAAGACTAAAATGCTGCGGCCCCCTGCTAAGGCGTTTCAAGACCCTTTAGATGATGATTCTGAGTGACATTCCTTACTTTAAGTTTCCGCGGGTTCCTAAAATTTTAAATAATACCAAGTTGTAATGAAGCCAGAGAGATAGTTTTATATGTATTTGAGTCTACATTTAGGACAAAGATGATTTATTATTTGTTTAAATTCAAAAGTGTAAATGGCAAATTGTTTGGCGTCGGTTGTTGTCTATCTATTAGCTTGCATTAGCAAAAAACATGTAATTATATTTATTTTGGAGTAGCTTGAGTGTAGAAGCATATTAATTTTGGTTTACGTAACTAATTATGTATTAACTTTTATTGTAAAAAGTTATGTTATTATAATTGTTTAGAATTGAGGGGTGTTTTTTAAAGATGCCATAAACCTAAACCTTCTTTTAAATAAAAAGTCGAGTAAATTTTAGTCGGTTAGTAGCAAATCTGCACGAGAGATTTATGATTACTAAAATGATCATTTAAAATGTATTCTGGTTTATCTGCGCCTCAACGTTCTTAGTAATTTAGTTGATGGGTTACTTACGTACAATTATTAATGGTTAATTTTTTATAATAAACATGCTTATAAGACTGTTTGCATTTATGTTGAAACACTTTAATTACCCATTCTTTCTCAGATGCATATACTAGTAATTGATATTGATTGAGGAAACTCGGCATTAAGCCGGCCCTCTTATGGCTCAGGTAATAATTAATCTAAGTTGGCTGTGTTCGAGCAAATAACACAGAACACTTGGCGACCATTACGATTTATAGAAACTGCAAAATGCTGGGGTGCGCAAATGAGGGCCAGTCGTACCGCTGCTTAGTAATTTTGCCGTCAATAAAAAGTAACGATTGGGTGATTTTACAGACTTTTTCCACCTGCCAACATATTTAAAGTCATTTGTCATTTATTTGTTTCACAATCGTTAATAATGCTGGGAGAGATAATTTCCCGAAGACAATAATTATCCAAAAAGTCGTGATTGTGTTACCATTTCCGATGGAATCACCCGATCGGATATGAACTAAAGTAGTTCTGCGCCTAGGCAACATTCGTAGAAACATAGCGAGTAAAAAACATGCAAATACAGGTGCGTTTCACTGTAATCTATACTTAGCCTTCTTATGCTAAGCCAGCTGTCATTAAATGGATGGAAATCGTTTTGACGCAATCTGTTGAAAGATTAAAAGCCTTCTTCTCTATATTTTTATTTACTTGTCATCTATATTTTTGTAGTCCCTGTCAAAAAACTGTAATCAATAAAAAAAGAGAATTTACGTTTCGTTGAGTTTCTTCGGTTTTTGGTTATTTTCTTAAACTGGAGGTTCTCAGCACACTTATTATTTACAATCAGCTACAAAGAGATGCATCGTTTTCACGTTATTGCATTGTAATAAGGTCAAAAAGTGTATACATCTCTTTTGTAGTCGACTGTGCATACAGAACACGTCTACAAAAATCCAGAGACACCTAGCGTGAGCTGGAACCTAACGGTATATTGTTCGGCATGGCGTGGCGGCGTGCACAATCGATTATGGGCTTATAGTGCAAGAAACAAGTAAAAGTACTTCTAGGAACATGCACTTTCTTGCCCCAGCCTTGTCATTAGCAGCGGAAACGCTGGCTTTCGATACCGGCCTGTGGTCACGCGTCCGAGTCCTTCGAATATGATAAAAAGCCTGAGGTTTGAGATTGCGATCGTATCGCACGCAACCGCTCGGAGCCGTGCAGTCTCGTGTTAGCCATTGCTTCTGGCCAACACCTTTGTGTTTTGAATTCACACAATTGGTTTAGCATCGACAACAATGAACGATTAGGAAAGAACTTATGATCCTACTGCATTTAGACTATTACTTGTTTTGAAATCACTCTAAATCAAAACATAAATATGCAGGTGTCTCTGATATGTACATATTTGTGACTGTGGCGACTCAGTACTTTTGTGATATACTTACCTACTTTTCATCGCCTCAGTGGGGCAGATTAAAAAAAAAAAAAAGAGCATATGCGCGTCGCACCACGCCCACTGCAGGAACTATCGGTAGGTATATAAATCTAACTATAAAAAATAGAGTTAAGGAAAAATATGCATTTCTAACTTTTGAAAATTAAAACATGAAACAGTTGGAAAACAAAGCTTCGTCGATAGGTTCCCTCACACGATGGTGTAAAATAAAATAAAACATGGACACGTACGGGAAGTATCCCTATTATAAGTTTTGTTACTTTGATAGTACCTATCCGGGAAAAATTGAGTGTGACACAGACAGACATGGCGAAACTCAAGGTTTTCTAGTTTATGTACGGTACCCTAGAAAGGCCGAGACATGTTATGTATGTTTTTTATTAATAACAAGCTTCTGCCCGCGACTTCGTCCGCGTAGATTTCAAATATCGTTATTTCCTCGGGAACTTTTAAATTTTCCGGAATGAAATGTAGCCTATGTATTAATCCTGCGTATAAGCTATCTCCATTTCGATTCGATTTCATCCAAATCCGTCCAGCCTTTGCAGCGTGAAAGAGTAACAAACATCCATCCATATTTACACACTGTCACCTTTATAATATTACTAAGGATTAGAGTGCCGTGTGGTTGCTTTAGAATAGTGCCACTCCATGCCTTCCTGTTGAAGTCGTAAGAGACGACTAAGGGATTAAAGGCTTGTAGTATTGTTAGGCGATGGGCTTGCAACCTGTCACTAATATACACTGGTAAACATCTTTGCCGGTATGTGCAAAATGTGGTTATAGAATTAACAACAAGTTGTTACGAGTTGTTGGTAATTCTGTAGCTCTGCCTACCCCACTCTGGGATGAAGGCGTGACGGTATGTATGTGTATGTATATGTAGTTCTACAGACTAACTATTATCTGTGCGCTCGTTTGCCTTCCTGCCATAAAAAAAGAATATGGATGGCGTTAATAACTTAAAATATTAAAATGCCATACAGCAAATGTTCACTGCCCCCCTTTTACCCTTCAGGGAAAGATGGTTAGAAAATGCTTTAAGTTTTTCTTTTATGATTAGTCATATTTAAACATTTAATTCTCTCATACAGGCGTGGTGGACGTTGTGTTGATTTCGAAAAACGTTAAATTGGTAATTTTTCACTTGTAATGCAAAAGAATTTGAATAACAAATTATTTTGTATTTAACGTTAAACAGACCATATTCCCAATCAGTAGATAGATCCAAGATCGAAAATATTTTTTTATAGATACCTATAGAAATACCAAACATTCAATTTCGATTCAATTTTTAGGGGCTTATTTTCAAAAATCGAACCTTGCATTTATTTACAGATAATTAATAGTCTAGGGGGTAACTATCATGTACCTTGCCGTAACTAAAACCGAACACGAGAGACAATTTTTTAACCCCCTTTTGCTCGTATTTTTATTAATGAAGTTACTTAAATTTACTGTTATTTTTGATTAATAATAATTAGATTACAAATTCCATGTATTTAACTTCAAAAATGACTAAACAAACAAAAATACCCCGCATTTCATCCCCTAAGGATTAGTTTTTCTAAAATCGCTGAATGTTTATTTTTCCTTAAAATGCTCCAGTTAGGGGTTGGTTGATACTTCAAAAACACCGAAACTTATACTTTTTGCTTTATACATTAACAGGAGGACGCCCGCGACTTCGTACGCGTAGAATTTGTTTCCCGCTACTACCCCTATTTTAAACCCTTCGGGGGTGAATTTCCAAGAATCTCAAGTTTCTCGGTACACTAGCTTTGGCTGTGCGTTGTTGTATAAGACAGTGAGTCAGGTTTGCCTTTTATATAATTAATATACCAAATGTCATGTATCTAACTTCCACCCCCATTTCAACTCTGAGGGATGACTTTTTATCGGCGAAAATTATATTCTTTTTAACTATAAACATTAGCCTGAATACCGATATCCACGTTTCTAGGTTCAATTTTTTACCCCTTTAAATGATAACATACCTGGCCAGAGATTCCCTTAACCCGTTAGTGAAGTCCAAATTCAAATCCATTCGGCCGTATCCACGTGATACGCGTACAAATAAATCGATAAACTGATAAACGGACAACAAATCCAATAACAATCAAAACGTGTTCTGTTTCTAATTATAATATTGAAAAAAAAAACTGGTGTTTCTATATATTTTTTCTCAATATATATCTTCAATTTCAGACTACCGACCGTCTTCAGCTTTATGTGTACAGATAGTAGGTACCTGTTAAAAGTAATAGCACCTTCTGAGTATTTAGATACCCACAACCGGATACCCATTTTATGTTGTAATTAAGAGCGTACTTACTTATCTCCCGCTCCGAAATGAAATGACAATGTGCTTACTCTGTGTCAAGCGGATCGCTTCGAACTATTGTGCTTTTAACGAATCGTCGTGTATAGTCTCTATCTTCTCTAAATACAGAAGTATAAAACGCAGTCGCTTACCGCCGACGGTCTCTCTGTATGTCCGCGATAATCTCAGACTACTAAACGGATTTTCATGCGGTCACCGTCAGTTAGATATTTTTTCATGGAAGATTTTTACGTGTTACAAATTCTGGTTTACCTATCTATGGGTATTACGGGCGGGTCGCAATATGATTGTGAAAAGCTTACAATTAAATCGCAACGAACGTCGATTGCATCTGGCCGATCTTTGGAAGAATAATTGGGAACGTTGATTATAAATGCGGAAGTAATTCTGTTTGAAAGTCACCCTTTAAACCTAAACTACTGATCCGATTTTAATTAAATTTGGTACGCAGATGGTTTTTACCCCGAAGAAGAACATAGGGTACGTTTTCCACCAAAAAAAATAACTGTTCCTGAGGGTAAAGTGATAAACGACTACTACACGGAGGGATTCGCGGGCAACACAGTAAAAGTAAATAGGTTGCACCGCTGTGCCGTAGATTGAAAACAGCATACTTACTACAGCAAGACTTCTCTGAGTCTGAGACCCTATCTACTCAGGAATCAGAATACGAAAGTTTTGTTAGCTGTGACTCGAAGTATTAGGGTTAGTTCAGTCGAATTGCATTAGTTGTAATTGTCATTTCATTACACGTGCAAGCCTAGGTGTTACTGGTGGTGTGTGAAAGGTCAGAGTGACCTCGGGCGCGGCGCCTACATTAGCTATGCGCCCGCGTCGGCCGCTGTCTGCGCCGCTTCCGGTACCTGCACCCACCACCCTCGCAATTAACAGGGAACGCTTAATGGTATAATGTTTTGCGCAAAATATTACATGTTGCTACGTGGTCTCAAGGTTACGTGAAAGTTTCACTTTATTTTGAACACTCGGGAATTTTTGGATATTTAATACGCGCGGGTTTGGAATATTCAGGTATAGATTGAAACGGATTAGTTAAATAAAAATAACATTAGCTCGTTGGCCTAAGCGTAGTGATTATGTATGTAACAATAAAATAAATTGAAATATCAATTTACATAGGCGAAGTTATACCTTTAAGGAATCTCTTCCAGCAAACCTAAGCTGAACAGACCTGAACGCGTTGTCAGTTAAAATTAAAATAAAACCTTTTAATCTATAACTGTAAAGCCCTACTAATTTTTAGTCGCAATTGCGTACTCAGTTCAGTAACAAAATACCTTAAGGAAATCAAGTTTCTTCTATCTGACTTTTAGCTTTGTCCCAATCCATTTCATATGTAAAAAATCTCATTAAAAAATATTTTACCTAAAATGTAACTTATTTAGTGTTACAAACAAACTGAAAAATAAATCAATACTACCTACATAAGCCTAAAAATATGAGTATGACGGCACAGACGTTTTAGCCTCTTACTTTTCTGTAGAATCATAACGAGCACTTCAATGAGAACGTCTGCGAATTATAATAAAAAGTTTACTGCTTCGAAAATAACTGGCCGACTAAACAGTCTGGAAGTAGCAGATAAAACACTAAGCAGGTGCCTACCGTATCGCGACCTCTGTCTGGCGTCTCTTGGTTATCATCAACCAACACCGACCGAATAGTAAACAACTCGAGGATGTTGACTAATTCAAAGTGATGTGGTGACTGTGTTGGAGTCCGTAGGAAAATACTCCAGATTAAACGACTGCCGACGAAGGAGGGTATTGTTTTAGGGTGGTAATGATTGATTTTGAGGTCACGTTAAATTCGTCGTAGGGCCTTTCCAAAAGAAGTGCACGTAAGTAAGGACTAAAATTAACAACCGTAACTTTTCCGTTACCTCTATATCGTTAGGGCCGTTTGAGCACTGAAAGTGGGGTCACAATACTCACAATTAAGTACATGTTGGGTGGTATATCCCAAACCTATCCGTACTATATAAATTATTTTTTGTTACATTTGTTCACATACGTAGTTGATACAAATGATATCAATGCAATTACGGCAAGTAATAAAAAAAGTGATTCGTAAAACTACATGGACATCGTGATCACGACCTTACCCTCTTGAAATAATGTCGTTTGTTACTTGAAACGACAATTCAGTAAGGTCTAATAGAGGCTCAAATTACATGCTCCATGGCTTCTGACATTCAGGCCAGACGGTCCTAACTAGCGTATTCCGTGCCCGTGACGCACTTGGTGCACTTTAAGCGTATACAAAAGAAGTTCGTGAGCGCTGAATGCGCTGGCTAGTACTTAAAGCGATGCAACAGGTGAGTCAAGGCCGCGGGGCAGACGGCGGAACGCGTCCCCTGCGGCCTAACCTTCGCGGAATATACGTGTTGCTCTCATGAGCCTACGTAGGTATATACAGTAAGGAAAGAAAAGTTCTCAAAAATATGTAACTTTCAGTCGTAGTCATTGGTATCTACTTACAGAGCCATCGCATTAAATATGGAATCTACCATTAATTTATTGTTAGTGCGAGCATAAAGACGTGCAGATATTTTTATGACTGACCGCACATAGGGTTGCCAGGTGTCTTGTAATGTCCGGCTTTTAACTGTCGTGTTCGGCCAAATATATACAAGTCCGGTCTGTCCGTCTTTAGTTACGGTTTTGGTCAACCCCGCCCCGCCAAAAGATGCCGAACGAAAGCGCGCGAGTCAGTCACTCGGACACACATGACTCGCGATGTGGAGGAGCCGCAGGAGGCGCGGGATGGGCCCGATGTGACTCATAATTACATGTAATTAAGAGTTGAGTAAGTCTCAAGTGAATAATAGTACAAAGACACAAATAAAAATAACAAGTGTGTCATACTTTAAAGTACCCAAATCTACCACTGAATATTGGGAACGGACAGTAATCTCCCAGCATAAGCTCGTTTTGAAGATTAATTTAATATTAAGGATTTGATTGATTTCTTCAGGTTAAAATTTGAGGCAAATAACAGAATTAAACCTGAGGTAGGTAAATCTTTTCTAAAACGGACATTACGACATTCACGAGATACCTAACTGTTTCACAAAGTGAAAAGTAATTACGGATTTACAATTTCAGATTTACAAAGGTGAACAAACCGCTTGAAGTCGCCCTTATAAGCTAAACGGAGTCCGAACGGGGCCCGCTCCGCCCGCAGTGGAAGGCGGGCATTACACTAGACTAGACCACGCACAATCACTGACTTTAATAACAATATTGAACCACGATAGAACTTTGTCAGGATGATCTAACGTCAAATCAGGGGAAATTCGTCATAATGATTTAGTCATTGCCTTTCTGCGATAGGATTCTTTAGTGGCTCTTCATTTAAAGTGTAATATCGTACGTATGAGATAAGTAGTCTAGATTACACGGCGAAGCAAAAGAAAATCGGTCTTTATATGAAATAGGATGAACTGCAGCGGGAAGTTACGTGATTTATCTGAGGGATGAAACAAACAAAAAACCGGACAAACGAGTCGTCGGTCTTTACAGTGACCAACTAATATTATTGTTGAATATAGAGCCCAGGGTTTCTATTCAAGACGGTAAAAACAATATCGTTTTGATCTGTTACCGTATTGTCACCGTTTTGATAGCTCTTATTTACTTGACAGTAATGGCAGATGACGTCAAAACAATACCATAACAGGTCAAAGACGATATGTTGTTTACCGTCGGGAATAGTGGCCCTGTGATATTTATTGTTGTGTCGGGGGTCAAAAAGTAATAAAAAATATACATACTTAGACACCATCTCCATTAAATTATGGTGACTGCACTGATCATCACTCGGTATGAAAATGTATTTAATGGTGACCTTAACTAAAGTCATAAAGTAATACATATATCGAAACATAAAATATGCTGAAAAAAAATCAAAGTTGACTCTATTAGTCACCTTCTGCGACTATACCTCTACGTGACCTAATGTCTTGCAATTTGATTGCTACTGGAGATGGCTGAAAATAATTATGAATATTACGTACTAATTAAACATATAAAAAATACTCTTATTAGGTTAACGGTAATTTTTAATCGTTTCTGCATATTGTGTACCTACCTAGATGTGCCAACCTCGCGTATCTATGTTAACGTAGGTTAGGCATGTTTTATAAAGACTACACTACACTTCTATTTTTTCCATTTCGAAGTTATGGTATGACTGACGGCCGCACTCAGTCAGTTAATGACGATAAAGTCGTTCCGTATTGACGATTTGTTTACATTCATATTTGAAAAAGGAACGAGTTAATTGTCTCTAAAACGTCTCTGAGTGCGGCAGTTAGTGTTCAATGGGTACTTACCTACTTAAATCCTTTTGATGATAATACCTATTCATGACCAGGATATTTAACCATTAAACATGAATCACGTACAAAACACCTCCGCATGACTTTCATACAGTCATTAGTCTAGGTCGTTTCAATGTTACTTAGCAAAAAACGTAATTTTCAATACCTACCCCATTACGTGTGTTATTGCACTTATTGCTACGTAATGTTTGGCTGTGTCGCATGACTGTCTGGGCAATCAGAGGTTTCCAGTGATTGTGCCGGCTAGGCCTATGTAGCTACATACTCGGTGGTATACCCATCTATCAATGTTTGTCTGAGACAGTGTTTTACAAGGATGCTGTTTAATTCACACGCTTGCGTCTGGATGAGGCTTTAAATAACAGTTTATTTTACTTTGTTGTATCTTAGCTTTATTTCTCAGCGAGTAGGTACCTAAAGAAGTATACAAACTTTACAATACATAATGAGATACAGAATCACAGCTTTTTAATAGCGTTTGGCTGGCTATCGCTATAACTGTTATAGCGATAGCAAGCAATTGTCACGAACCCGATGTGTTCGCGGCAATTGTCGCGAACGCGATGTGTTATAGTATAACACATCGAGTTCGCGACAATTGCCATTGATGTATATTTTTCACTCGTGTTTCATAGAATAACGAAGATTAACGACCAGAGGGCCCTGGCAAGATGCACTATGCTAACTAGCGTTTCTATTCGTTTCGTTTTCAAACTAATCGCGTCACTGGTAGATCACGTGATACGAAAAGTCACGTGAAGTAGTGCATCTTGGCAGGGCCCTCTGGTTGTATTTGTTTTCAAAGTTTACTTAATTATAATTGAAGTGCTTAACTTTGGACTGTTGAGAGTTGAGTATGGATTATAAATTCCGAAAATCATTTTTTCTTGGTCATTGTGTAGTGTGTATTGACATATATAGATATGTATAACTATTAATAAGGCTTGATATTGATGGGTATAGTCAGTCTGTAAGAAGCTTTGCTATAATAAACACGTATTATCCGAGTGCGCCTTTCATTTCTACTACCCTTCAAGTTCCAGTCCCATATTTTTCAAGGGCAATTTTTTTTGTTGAGGCTCATAATTTCCGAACATGCGGAGCTCCATCGACACTATAATAATAAGTTCACCAATGGTGAAACTTTGAATGTTGATACACCATAGAATCTCGTCATAATGACAGCGCCAAATGACGAGATAGAAATGACATATGAATTATTCGTTTATTTTATTCGACAAGGTTCTATAGTGGTTCATCAATTAAAGTCCGTGACCGTCCCTGTACGAATGTTTATTGATAACTATATGTGATTACTCTATACTTCGAGCACAATAATTCTGCTTAAACAGTTAATTGTGAAACCAGTGCCAGTGTTTAATTTATTATTAATGTTAATAGTAAAAATATGCCCTATGCACTTACACGCTTGAATTATGAGCCTAGTCCATATTGACATTATTAACTGTCATAATTATTTTTACTCATAAAGTGTTTTAAGTCATAATTCATAATTATCGGATTTCATAACGCGACTTTACACGCGTTTTGCCTCTATTTTAACTCCATAGGGATTTCATTTTTAAAAATCCTTTCTTACTGCTCACTTGCATCATGAAACGAACCCCTGTACCAAGTTTCAAGTTTCTAGGTACGGCTGTGCGATGATATATAAGTCAGTGAGTCCTTTGAGTGAGTGATTTGATTATAGCAAACGGAGTGCGGGCTCAGTCTGCACATTTCAAAACTGTGTTTTATAATTTTCCGTGATGTTACCTACGTTTGATTTATAGCCAAAAATTAACAAAAATGACCGTTCTCCCGATCTACAAAGTTTATGGACCATAAAATGGAACAAAACCCTGGTTTAAAGACAGTGACTTATATTTTACGTGAAAATGAAATGAAGTTCTTAAACTTTACAAAAATATCAAAGCTCCTGAAAAATGTGTATTAAAATTTAGGCTAGCCAAAATGGACCTTATTGCAGAGAAGATAAAGTTCATAACATAATGAGTATTTTCTTTTGCGTTGTCAAACCAAATTACCAATACAGATCCCTCGGTGCGCTAGTCTGACTCGCACTTCAACAGCTTTTTTTTCAGTATTTTTTATAAATCAAACTTAACCGAACCTACCCTTATTTACACGTTGAATATTTAACAACTTCTGAATAGTTTACGGTTCCAGCGATAGTATTAATTATGAAAAAAAATACTATGAACAAAAAAGTTATGTGAAAAAATGCGCCCCCCTGAATTATATGCAAAAAGTTCTATTTTTACACCTTCATCCCAGAGCTCCAGAATTACCAACAACTCTAACAACTTGTTTTGTGCAGATTTTGCACAAAAATGTTTACCAGTGTATATTAGAGACAGGTTGCAAGCCCATCGCCTAACAATACTACAAGCCTTTATTTAATCCCTTAGTCGCCTCTTACGACTTCCACGGGAAGACATGGAGTGGCACTATTCTAACCCGGCAACCACACGACCCATTTTTTCATTGTTGCTAATGTTTGGCAATAGCTGTATATTCAGTCACGAACGGCTAAGCTTACTTCTCCGTAAAATGATAAATTGTAGAGAGGCAAACAGGCCGCATCTGTGGACTCTACCTGTGTGTACAGGCGGCTAGACATGCACTTAGCATGTTCGCCCGCCCGAAACGTGATCTCGCAATGGCCTGTCTAGACAGCTGCCCAGTCCCGCCGATGGTCCAGCACTACCAATTACCGAAACAGTTGCCAGATATCATGTTCGACAAGGGAACTAACGATGGGTACGATGTCTGTGATTTGATATTGCCTTTGCTGATATTATTAGTGAAATGGTGCAGGAGAATAGGGGCTTTTGTAGCTAATGTAGTCATTCATCCGTAGTAATTCTGTTTTTAATTTTACTTGACATTCAACAGGGTTTTGGTTAGAACCCTGTATACATGTCATTAAAAGGGCTTGCTCAAGAAAGACCTTTTGGAACACATTTTTCTAATACCTTTGTACTGTTTACATTCAACGCCCAGAGCTTCAGATCGATTCAACATAGCATGGACATCGATAGTACTGGGCGTCGACATCCGCGTTACACACAAGACAGTAGCGGTTATAGTTGCTCGTACACTTACCATAGTTACAAGTACCGTACTCGCTAGCGAGTCGAATGCTCTGTCCCTCGCACTCTATAAGAACACTGTGAGGAACAGAGCATTCGACTCGCTAGCGTGTACGGTAATTATAAGCCATGGTAAGGATACAGAGCTCGGAGTGACGTTCATCAATCGCGCGGCAGAAAAACGCGCAGACGCGCAGGCGGCGCAAAAACCAGCTCGGACGCGGATGTGCGCGCGAGCAAAAACTAGCTGCATCCTCCCGGGACCGGTACTGGGACTCGCAGGGCTACTAATGTAACTACACATTCATTCACAAAGATACACTACGAAGAGGTTTTATGGGTCGGTTTTAAATGACAAATTAGGACGCAAGTCGCAATTAAAACGATTACACAATCTGGTTGTTATTTTTTTTATAAATGGGGGATTCATTTACATCTGTCATGTTAGAAGTCGTTTATTGCTATCCACTCGGGAAAAGTTTTTCACGTTTCAGACTTTTTTTTTTACCAAATTTCAAGTCATAAGACTTAACGCCGTCCTCAGAGTCAGTTAATGATGATTAAGTACTTAGTTAGTTTCCTAGTGACGATTTTCCGTTTACCATAATTTCAAGAAAATGATTTACAAATATTCATTTTAAAAATCACATTTAGCTATTTAACGATTGACAAATTAGTCGTTTCAAAAAATATACAAACAAATATAAAAAAAACAAAAAGGTACCCACACTGGACCGCAAAACTAATTATCACAATTTTAAAGAACATGTCATATAAAGTGAGATACTTAGTTTTGCGGTCCAGTATAGTTCATTAGACAACTTATAATTTACTTAAAGAAACATTATATTATAAAACATTTGACAATTTTGCCATAAATCAATTAATCAAACTAACACACTTTCGCTTATGAGTTTAGTAAAGCAAAGATTAGTAAAAAAGAACTTTTCATATCACCTCCTCGGAAAGGGGACTTTTCTTCCCTGCTAGGAGGGATCAAAGTGGCACTTTTCTGTTCAAGGACATTTTGTTGCCAAATTTGATAATTGTTGTTAAGTGCGATAATTTCCTGTTGTTAAATTTATGTAGAATGTGTGAATAATTAAATTTGTTCCATCACTAAGATCTTTCATTTTCCTCATAGGTGATGTGAAAAGCAGTATGTGTCACACGGTAGCAAAATTATTTCCACCTTGGGCGTTATCACTTGAATCTCTCACTACGCTCAGGATTCAATTGTAGAATCCTTCGCTTCGTTCAGGATTCAATGTACGCCCTCGCCTTAAATATGTCATTTTGCTCCCTTGTGACACAATCTACTATTATGAACCGATGTATAAACATAGATGCTTTAAAGCCTCTACTCAAAAAAAAATTAACATGTGCATTACATCTATTATGCCTTACCTGAGGACATACAGTGGCTCCACGGAAATATGGTTAGAAATAAGTTGACGAACTGGCTTTTTGATAAGTGCTAGGTACTACAGTGTTAAGGATTTTCTCGAGCGTAATATTGATGTTAATTTGTAATTTAATATTTGTTGACATTTGATTACAATTGAATTTTATTTTTTTATTTTACAATTTTATATTTATACCTATGAATTTAACTTGACATTTTAGTAATATTTGCACGCCTGCATGCAGGCTGAATACACTGGACGTTTATAATAAAGTTTACTACCACTTAAGAAACTGTATTCAGCAATATTTTTTTTGAATTCATTTTGATTTGAAAGATAACAACAATGGGAACCGTAGTCCGTCAAGTACCTAAAACTAAACTCTACCGAAACTCTAACTAAGAAGTGTCGGCTTCGTCGAGCGCTTACGCTGTGCTGTAGGTACATTACATATCTACCATTTTCTTAATGTCGATCATCGGCAATATTCGTTTTTCTACGACACACGAAAAATATACTACCAGTTGCGAGTGCAAGCGTGATAGCGATAGCAAGCTATTAAAGAAGCTGGGAATACTGTACATACATAGTCTATGGTCGTCCTCGTTGTTAGTTAATACATTATGCAAGGTCTTAGGTACAGGTACCTATGTCTAATCGTCGCTGTTTAAACTACCACCGTTAATTGGATTTTCATAGTAATTGCATATTTCTAAATTCTAACTAGATTTCCTAAAAAAGTCAAATATATAGTGTCAGCCCTTTGTAAGGACTGTTTGTTTATTTAAATTAATTGCCTGACCAACCACACTTCACATTTTTCGTCTGCATTTTGTTTTTTATGCTTTTCAAAATATTATAATTTATATATTTATATTTATGTATACCTATGCTCCCGCGTGGTTGCCGGGATAATACAGTGCTAGTCCATGTCTTCCCGTGGTGTTCGTAACAGGCGATTAATGGAATAAAGGCTTGTAGTAGGTAGTGTTGGGGCTTGCAACCTGTCACTAATACACTGGTTTAGCACTTTAACTTAATGGTGAAAAACGTGATTACAACAAAAAAAAAATGCCTACCCACTCTAGGAATGAAGGCATGAGTTTATGTATGTATTTTTATGCCCATTTGAATTAACCACTTTACACATATTTGCTACAGAATTCATGTTATGCCGCACCTGCCCATTCCAGAAATGTTTGGAACGCGTTTAATTTAATTAATTTATTCACTTCTTCATCTTATGGTTTTGCTATAAATTGATTCTTATTATTTGTATTCGTCTGCTTTTATCAAGGGAGGATTGTGAGCTGATAACGCTTAAATCGCGTAGCTCTGTCAAAACTTTTCCATACAAATTACGCCCCGAGCGATTCTCACCCCATCAAGGCCGATTTCCCCAATGTTTTTAATATGTTGTAGTTGTTATGAAAAACTATGTTCGTACGCTTGTTATTTTTAAGAAATATATTCTAGGAAAGGGAAGCCTAGGTTTTCATAATATCTTCAATATATTCATAAATCGTGAACATCGGACTAGGTTTAAGAGAAGACAAATGATATCGCATCTTGTATGGAACTTTTTAGCTGATGCCGGCGATACTACAATGCCCGCGGTATCGTTTAACATCCGTATAGTAAGTTTCAAATTTCACTCTTTTATTAATTTATCTTTAAAATCGATGTTTATGCTACGTACTCCTACTGCGAAAATATTTAGTAAATACGTCTGCAAAATGATCAAACAGCGTTGTTTCCACGTTATTGTGCGTTCGGCGAAGCAGGCCACCAAACAAGCGTCTCGTGTGACCGGCGCGTGACGGCGGCCCGCGGTGACGGCCGGGGCAACCTGCGACTGATCAGACGAACGCAAACAACACCAACATTATGGGCTGGCATTACTGCCCTTCTAACCCAAGATGCAGTATCTCAGATAAAACTCCTGTAGCAATATAAACCTAATTAACAACAGAGGAGAATTAAAACTGCATTGGTTATTGAATTTAAGATACTGCTTATTGGCTTAGGAGGGCAGATTAGGTCTTCGGGATAGTATTGAGTAACCCGGCAGACTTGTTTGTATATTTTATCTAAAAAACGTACATAAGCGATACATTTTTGGGTGGATTTCAGCCAGTTGGTAGCTTCGTCATTTACGCAAAGAAGATGCTCGGGGGGCACAGGCCTATCGCATTTATCATTGGGCATTCGAGAAGGATGTGATCATATAATCCACGTCTTGCACCTCGGCGCCGCACAAGCAGGCGGGAGTCGATCCAGCCGCAACCATGTTTGTATTGGACGCAAGCGACAGTGGCCGACGAAGTCGGTTGAGGTTGCACTAAAAAAACATTAAAACACTAATGTAGTATACCTAGTGAATCGCAAATAAAAAGCAATAAAAAAAGTAAAAGAAATTTAGTCAGTAAGTAGGCCGCTCGGGCACTTTTACACGTCAAGAATCTACCAGCGCTTTCCAAGAGGAGACCAGACCACTGCTGGGAAGAAACGCCGCAAGAAACTCAACAGTCAGTCATTCAAAAGTCAAATCGCGACCGATGCGACGTAAGGAAAACTAAGAACATAATTTTGCAATAACAATACTTTCTGAATGTATGGTGCTAATTTCATGATCCCTGATCAGAGACCGACGCCTAAGCAAGCAGCTGGTAAAGAAGTGGGGACTCAAACCGCTTATATAGAACGACCCAGCGTTGCTTGTGATCACACTGTGAACTTGTGATCCGGGAAGTGCTACGAAGAAGGAGCGTTGCGGCATCAGATTCTAGATCCTTCATATAGTTAGCACACTGATCAAAGTGGGGGTTTAAGTAGGTAGTTAAAAATCCTACATGATATCCAGGTAAAATTCCATACGTATTGTAAAAGATCCCCCCTTCCTCCTGCGCCAAAACAAAATTAACTTCTTACCGGATTATTATATCTTGTGAGGTCGCACTGTTGTGTTTCGATATCGGCAGTATAAAAGTAAAAATTTAGAATTGTTGTCATCGAATAGACATTAATAGATATTATCGTAATATGTTGTTGGTATAGCTTTTAACCTTTTTCGTACTTTGCATAAAATAATCAAGACTGCACGACTCTCAAAATGGACTACCCCATTATAAAACAAGTTCGCCGTGCCGTATCCCGGCTACCCGAATATTTATTTTCTCGATAACACATGAAACCATGTGATTATTTGACTCATAAATTATTAATAACAATCGTTTTGTTTCTATTAATTGCCACTAGCTAATCTACTTCTTCATCGATGTTGTTTATTACCTCCGAATGGAGCCGCGAGGAATAATTTGAGCACATTACTGAGTTATGGGAACAAAAACTGGTCGATTTACATAATATTATTAAGTTAGTTATGCGGATATGACAGGGTTTTTATGGATGTAATAAATGGGTAGAGTATGTTATTAATACAAATGATTATGTTGCAAATGTAAGTCACGCTGGTTTCAGTTTCAACGTAGGCGTTTGTTTTAATTACTTATCTTGATTTACCATGTTGTTTAAACTTTTATTAAGACATTTAATTATATTTGAAACGTCAATTCAAGAACCTGTACATGACAAAATATTTATTTAAAAAGCTTTATGTCAAATGTATTCGTGCAAATAAAACGGGAACACAATTTGCTTTTTATTACATTTACAGAATCAAACATTCGCGCTAAACCTAATTCTTATTTATGCGCTATAAACATGAAAACCATTTCTAATTTCGAAGTCGAGCTTTGGGTTTGCTAATAACACACTGACAGCTGACAAAAAATCGGAATCCGGACAAAAAGTGGCGTGTTATCAAATCAGTTCGTAACACACATGCCCGCGGTTTTTTGTTCCTGCATATTTCGTGAACTGTTCCTCGGGTTGAGGATGTTCTGGCACAGATACCTACTGACTATGAATAATCAGGTGCCTGTTGCTAGGCGGCGAATAATGTCGCACTTCTTGCTTTACGATTAACAGCCAAGAACTAAAATTTTGGGACCCACCTTAGGTCCAAAGTCAATCTGACATTCTACAACAAAAAGGTTGAGTTTCCTATAAGTTACAAATGATTTGGCATCTCTAATGACATTGACGACTTCAAGCCTATTTTTTTAAATGGGTCACTATGTAACCTTCGTGACCGTACAATGTCTACAATCAAACAATTTCACTATTAGTAGTTAGCCACAATAGAACTATGTAAAAGTGACGTATTTAATAATAGTAGATTGTTCAACGAGGGACTAAAACAAGCCATAATGACACGAGATGTTTAGCCACGCAAGCGAGCTTGCGAGCGAGGGTGGTTGTAGTTCTAGTGTCATTATGGTTGTTTAGTCTCGCGTTAAACACTCTACTTTTCACTTTGCATGCGAAGAAAAAACGACGTTCTAAACAAAATTACAACATTTATTATAAAAAAGTTTCTAAGTAACAATTAAAACTAACATTTAGGTATCTTAACAACGTACGCTCAATACAAGTTATGAACATCTATTCAAAATACAAATAAAAAAAGTTCCGCGGTTTTTTTGTAAAGTGATGTTTTTTTGTAAAGTGATGATTTAGCCAACAGATTCAAACTTGGAAACCATTTTAAAAGTAATTGGACCACGCATAATAAAAGAGTTCGGCCTTAATATGATTAAATAGATTCATATTCGTAATAATTAATCGTGTTTCACGAAATTAAATCCTTTTTTTTGTATATTTGCACAGTTGTCATTTTGAGGTTATTTCGACACCCGAAAATATGGTCCATACACAATCACTGAAAATGGCGATAATCCTCCATTCAACAAACACCGTGATTGGTTGTTTAGGGGTTTCCAAAGTAAATTAAGAAAAATATACTTTAATCCCTAGAGATTAATAAGGAGCTTTAGTCCCGATTCGCAGAGATTTAAGTAGCATTTTAAGAGCATGAGTAGTGAAAAATACGGGAGCCTGCCCTTTGGCAAAAATATGTTTCCCAAATGTATCGTTTCCCAACTTTTTCATTTGCCAACCCAATGTTATATTTTTTTTTCAGGATTTATTTTAGTACCATCGTGTAGAACCCTACAGGTTAGGTTAGGTTAGTTTTTATAACATACTGAAATATTTACGGTTACAGAAAACAAAGCGGGTTGGTAAATGAACCGGTTGGGAAACGATACATTTGGCAAACATATTTCGCCGAAACAAAGGTAACCCGAAAAATACCATACATACCAGACACATTTTCCTGCTCAAGCTACGCTTGAATATATTTTTCTTTTTATTTTATGTTAGATTCATTGTTTTATATAATGCTAGCTTAAGCTTTATGATTGTATAATATCATAAGTAGTATTATAAAAAAACGACTGACTGTTGAGTTTGTTGCGGCGTTTCTTCTCAGCAGTGGTCTCTTGCGAAGCGCTGGTAGATTTTTGACGAGTAAAAATGCCCGTGCGGCTTACTGAATAAACATCTTTTATCTTTTTACCTACTAAAAAACTAATGATTTCACGTCACATTGACATGATATGATGTGGCCTTATAGTTCATTTGAGATCAGCGCAGCGGTGTACATAAAACATTAATAACCTATATTTGTGTATGCTGGTCGAAATTTACTATGCTTTTTGTACGTAAATAGTTAACTTTTACATAAAATTCTTCGCCAGTTGGTTAAGTAGTGAGAGTCAGTCAAGCCGGGCTCACTAGCTAGCGAGGTGAAACTGTAACCGTGGCTGTTACAGTAGCGAGCTTATTGTGGGGAACAGGCTCGCGAGCGGCGTGCACGTCACCATTAATTCACGGTGTTACGTGCAACAGTTACAGTTACGGCTCGTTAGTGCTATTTACTATTATGTTTTTGAAGACACGAGACGATAACTATTCTAGTCTATAACCAAGTATTAGTTAAGTGATCGGTGCCTGACTATGGGCTATGGTGTGTTTTGAAGGGGACAATTTAAATCAAGGTTAACATAAGGTTAAACGTAAGTAGGCATATTCTGTAAGAAAATATTTAACACATTATTTCAAGAGGCAATAAAACGATAAAGCGACACACTTTGTAAAAAAAAACAAAATCATTACCGTTGACAATCATCACGTCTAAAACAAACTAATTGCCAGCAATTCTGACAATAAAACTCATTTTGTCAAATCATCGCAAAATTGGTGTGGGTTCGCGACTTCGAGTAATGACCGTGGCCGGGTGTTCGACCAGTCCGCGTCTAGACGCATGACATAACGACGTCTGTCGCGCCTGCGCAGTGCATCATGCATCGGCATACCTACCTGTCTCGCCGCACCGACCTACACACCGCGCGACTACACACTTTATTAGCAGGAGGACAAGATTCATTATTGAAAACGATCTCTTGATTTATTGCTCATTTAAAATTCAACTGAATTTTAACACGTCGTATATCACTTTTGATATTGGAAATAGACCAAAAAGTGAAGAATGGCGAACATAGGTATATATTTACGAGTATCCTCCTTAGGTTCCTTGTACTAATACAAGTACAAAATACGGCCATTCAAATAAAGATCTAGTGCAAAGAAAATAAAACGTAATTTCTTTTGTTTTTATGACTGATTATCAAATTAAAAAAATTACTTTATGTCATTCGTAATAGATTCATATTCCATTGACAAATTTCGTTGAATGGTGGGCCGTAGGAGTATTATATTTGTGTATACTTCGTTTTTTTCATTACAAAGACCGTTGGTTTTTTAAGCAGTTCAGCTAGGTTCGCCACGAAATCCGAAATATGAAACAAAAAACTACTATTCACTAAGTTATTATTACTAGAATTAGGTTGGTATTATATCTACGTTATTCAAAAACATCTGGGCCTCTATTCAACACGGGAAACCACATTGTCTTTGACGTGTTATGGTATTGTTTTTAACCCGGCCGCTATTACTGTCAAGTAAATAAGAGCGATCGTAACGATGACGATATACGATAACAGCTCAAAAGCATATATCGTTTTGATAGTTAGCTCTCATTTACCTACTTGACACTTGCCAGTAATGGCGGCTGGTGGCCGAGTCCAAAACAATACCTTAACTACACGTCAAAAGCATAATATTTAACTTCGTAGAATAGGGGCCATTTGACGTAATTATTCTCGTGTGATAAAAACGAAGTAGGTATGTATAGCGTTTTCCCATATCTGAGTCACCTTTAAACTTTTGACGACGCTTTATCTCGCTTTTCAAGCCGTAAAATAGAACTTAGTTTACTAGAGACGCTCTTGTTTCTTAGTGAATACCTCAAGACTTACCTATATACTTTAAAACTTGTGTGTGGTAGGTGATGAGTATACAATACCCGCCCACGTAACGTTTGCGCTAACCACGTGAGACTGTTTATATACCCACACCCACAAGTTTCCGCATCAAAGATAACTATTGTTTATAAATGTCGTGTAACGATCTGTCATCAATATGCCACTCCAGACGCCTACTCTACATGTTGTTTGCAAATTCCACGGGTTCAATCATTAATTTTCTATTTTTTTACTATATAATCTGTGACTAGACATTATTTATATATATATTATACCTCGGACATCATGCGTTTTATTGTGATAATATTATGGTAAAGTTTAAAGCTTGACAAGAAAAAAACAAACTACCTATTATTTCAAGAATTACATCTATAAAACTTGCTCTCTGAAAGAACTTTTGAAAGAGAACCTAATAAGGGGCCATGTTTAATTGAGGGCTCAAACTAGTTCAAAGTTTGCGAGAACTGGAACTTTTAAAACAACGTAGACAAAGCTAAAGGGATCGTTATCGCTACCACAAGCGAGCGAGATTTCTCGCAAGATGCAACATTCCAATCTTTTCCAAGTACCTAATCGCAGATAACATAAACAAATTAGTTATAAATTCGATAACATAAACCATTTGAAATCGTTTTTATCTTCGTAATTGTCATGTTAATCGCCTCGTGGGCGCAATGTGCATACGCACCACGCCGCAATCAAATAAACAAAACGTAAAAACGTACGTTTTCGTGACGTTAATGCGCATAATTTTATTCGTGGCGATTATGCACCGATATTTATGATACGTGTATTGTTTAACGCGTATTCACATCCCAATAACGTTTTGTCATTAGGAGAATCGAATATTTCAACGATAGAGTATAATGTATGTACTTACTTAAATAACTCTAGCAAAGTTATGTTCTTTGTTGGGTGTGACATCGCATCCTACTGGTAAGTTTGCACCGCAGCATGATCCACTGTGTTACTGTGAGACAGAACACAAACTCCAGGTTTCTCAAATTAATTCCTTGAAGATTTTCTTCACTCTCTAAGTACCAATGCCGAGGAAGTTATTGATAATAACTAACATACAAAATCCACGCTCTAGAATATGTAAAGTGACTTTGATAAACAAGCTCGTAATTTCAGGGTAAAGTTATTCAAATTGCCTCAGAACTCCGGAATAACGGACTCTAGATTATATATCTGTTCGTTAGAAAATTTACGAATAACTATTAATCCATGAATGCCGGCTTAATAGCCGCCGTTGTTATTGTCGCCTGCGAAGTTATTGGACAGATCCAAAATGTAATAGGCAGGCACTAGTAGATAACATTTTCTCCTTTTTCTTCGTTTTACACATACAAGGAACTTCGTTTGGTTCGGTCAGGCAATCATTCATTCATGATTAACGATACATATTTCAATAACGTTTTTAGGTTTATTTGGTTAAAAAAGCCCCTTTTTTAAATATTTATGTTGTTCTGAGACTCCGATCCATATTTATTATTTTGTTCAGAAGTTATACAGCTCGTGTTTATTTATTGTATGTAAGTACTTCCCACTGTACAAAAGTGGAAAATTCCCTTTCAAACCCGAGGCACATCTTTGCGTCGGTGGAAACTTAAAACATCTATTTAGCAAGTTATTGAACTGGGTGAGCAAAATCCAAGTTTGCCAAGCTAACGTTGCTCGCCGACTGGGCCACTTGGTCTGCGCTCGGTCCAGTTAGGGTGTGAGCACACAAATTAACGGTGCTTACCAACTTTGCAACTCACTGGGCCGGTATTGTGGCAAAGACAGCGTATTCGAAAATAGCTGCGAGGTAAACAAGTACTATGTAAAGTGGAATCGACGAAATTCTTGGCATGGCTTGCCTGTCCGCATATTTGAGCTGGTTAAGTCTCTCGGAATTTGTTAATGGCCGGTATTGGAGTCTAGTTTATGGAGAACGGAGGCCAGCCCGGCGACACTATCGGCTTAGGCACTTTTGTTTTAGAAAATAAACTCATAACTCGTGCGCAGCTAAAGCTAACTAGATACGGAGTCGACACCTAGTACGCACAAACATAATATATGGTTCTGCGATGCGATCTTGTTTAAACGATATAACTCGGTTTGATGGTACTTAGAGTAAGAGTTGAATTGTATCATCACGGACTTTAAATAATTAAAATTTACTTTTTTCTTTTAGTTTTATTATTGGATATTACGCCAATATTATTATTTTCCCTAAAACTCAAATATGACAGAATGTGATACTTGTATGTTCCTTATTTTTATTCTCTGTATAAAAATATATTGTTGTGTGTGATAGATTACGTTGTTTCTAAGTAAATTTCATATAGTTTAATAGTTACGACCCTACCTACCTAAAATTGCGCATGTTCTACTACCATTGCTATGCCCCTACGGGGTTTACGTGGACGCTAGACTTAAGTACTTACTTTAACTTTACCTCACGTACCTACAACGTAAAATGAAATAAAACATTTGAATTTGAATTTGAAAATTGACCCAGTTGAGGAACACTGTCATGATGAAATCAAGTCACAAGAAATTAATTATTAGGTATAATTAAATTATCTAACATCTAAATTATCCATATTTTTGATGTTTACTGAGGCAAGAATTGGTAGTGGCTCAACAATAAAAGTCCTATACCATATCACGAAGGCATGCCTAAAAGACACATGAAAAAACAAGTTCGAACTTCGAAGTTCGACTGCGAAAATAATACCAACTATGCCTATACTATGGTATCAAAGGAAGTGGCTGACTCACGCACGCGCCGAAACAGCGGGTTGCGTAACAGGTGATTCACTGACTTGACTATCATATCATATCCTACATTTTAGGGCTCTCTCACAGACCGTCGCAAGGAACGTGCCAACTTGATGCAATTAGATTTGTTTGTGCGGTCAAGGAGTTCTTGTTTGCAGTCAGACGCAGAGTTATTTTTACAGCTTTGTAATATGTTGGTATCAACATTCATTTATTTGTGCAACAAAAACCGAATTTGATAAAAAATACACTACACTCTACATATGATTTCTTACATACTAGTTTCTGCACGCGACGTTTTGGATATGTTATACGCCGGAATGACAAATGGAACTTTTTTTAAAGGTGAAATAAAATAACACACGTGTCATGTCATTAAAATCATGGTCAGGTATTTCTCAAAAGCAAACTGTATTTTATATTTTTTGTTCGTTAAAATAAATAAACAACATTCTGCTTATGGCTTAAGAGCTTAAACGCTACATGGTATTTTCTACGACACAGCTAATGCTACGTACTTATAACGCGGCTAAACAAAATGACGTCATTACGACCACTAGTCCAAAGCGGGCGCGTAGCAAGCACTGATCATATCAATAATTTTTTGTCACTAAATAATAATCAAAAATAAGAAAAATGGTATGCTTTTGAGAAGAACCTCAATAAGAATGATTTTCATCAGAAAACCTTTAAAAAAATCCTGTTGTCAATTCGTACGTGTGCGGCTTTCTAGTGCTGTTTCTACATACATTTTGATAAGACTGAGCTGATTTATCCTCCTACGGCCCATCACACAACGAAATTTGTCAGTGGAATATGAATTTATTAAGAATTACATAAAGTCAATTTACAATTTGATCATTTTAATTAAAATAATTACACTTTCCTTTCTTTGCACTAGATCTTTATTCGAATGGCCGTATTTTGTACTACTAGTACTAGTATTGGTTCGTAGTAACGAACCTCAGGAGGCTGCGTCGCATGCGCATCTGTAAAAATTCCGCCTTTATCGTCATTTATTTCGGATCTTCAGCATATACAGGTCTCCCTTGAACCAACGCCAAAAACGAGAGGGCTGAGGGCCCCTATGTATGTTCAGTGATTTTTACTAGATTCGGAGATATTCATCATTTTAATCTGAATTTATGTAATTTTCCCTTATGTCCATATCACGGAAAACATTAATTTCATGTTTTATTTCATATTAAGTTTTTCAGTGGTATCTTATCTTTTATTATTAGAATCGTTACGAATCAGCAAAGTTATTATACCCATTTACTCGTATTTTTTAAATAATTTGTTTAAGTAATCACAAAGTTATTCTTTCCATACAAAGTGTAAGCAAACAAAGCAAGCCAACCTAGTATGGAGAAACAATCATTATGTCATTACTTTAAAAACAACAAAAAAAACGAGCTAATTAATGGGTTTGAAAACTTCGCTTATTTGTAATGATTCTAATAATGTAATTTATGTATCTACCGCTGAAAAAAAAAGAAATAAAACATGAAATTAATGTTTTCCGTGATATGGACATAAGGGAAAATTACATAAATTCAGTTTAAAATGATCTCTCTGATATGAATGATATCTCCGAAACTAGTAAAAATCGCTGAATATACATAGGACTTTAATCGATCCCTCGAATCGATCGATTGAGCCCTCTCAGTTTTGGCGTTGGTTTTAGGGACACCCTGCATGTATTTATACTCGTATATACCTCCCAAAGGCCCCTCAACTCTGTATAAAAAGCTGTTATTTTGACACCTACTAAACAATATCATTTACGCTTTACATATCATTGAGTTAACAAGTTCTCTATTCTATACATCTTTATGCGAAAAGTTACGTACCGTAAACCCCAAAAACTATCTTTAATATTTAATTATTCTATTAAATGTTTCATCAGGACTAAGCTACTCATACAGTTATATAATTACTTCAACAATTTAAGAAGATAACAACTAAAACAGTTATCGTTTTAAGGTCGGGCAATGTTACCCCGTAAATCAAAGTAAGTACCCCCCAGTTTACCGGTACCTCAAAGTTACCTAGCCAGGGCGCTAAAATTGAGGTCTAATCAGCAGTGATCGGATGGGTTCGTACTCATCACTAGGGGACATAATATTCAATATTTATCGGGTTATTAGTCGTAATGTTTAAAATACATGTTTTTACTTACAGTTCGGGATTTTTTATGTTTATCTAAAAGTTGTACCTATTTCTAGTTGATTTTTGAACTTCAAAGTGTAAATATTACATCTTTCGATAGGTTTCATCTTTGGGTGAAATCACCTGCCAATGTGACATGTGAAAATAATAAAGACAATAATTATACCTCACACTTTTTCCTTCCCTCCTTATTAACCTTGTCTAGCCCTTTTTACTACAAACTAACATAAAACATCCCGTACTGTAGGTAAAAACATGTAAGTTTAACATTACGACATTTACGACTAATACCCGGTATTCAAGAAAATATTTTATTTTACCTGGTTGTACCACTCTATATTATGTCCTCTTATGAAGAGTACGTATTTTAGCTCACCCAATTCTGATCACTGCTAATGAAGTAGATACCTTACCAGTGCAAATCCAAGTCTGCAACCTTGCCTAACTACAAGCAACTGGTTGAGGAAACGTCTATTCACTTTTTAAGCGGTTTAAAATGGAGGACAAAATGCAGTGAATGTGCAAATGGTTAATTCACTAAATAACCGAAATGGAATAAAGACCCTCCCGACCTCTTCGCTATCGTGGAGCGATTTTCGCTTCTGCTGCAGCGGTGGCGAGCATCGCACGGTGGAAACCAATCCATAGAAATTGCCTTATCGCCGCCGCCGCCACTCGTGACATGCTTCGTCGTCGCTGTGCATTAGTTTGTTGCCCCTCGCTGCCGCCGCCGCCGCCGCCGCGGCCACCGTGTCGCAAAGTCGTGGCCAGATGTAATGTTTTTTTCTCAGTTATTTAGAAAAACCAAGGGCATGAGCAGGGAGTTGGATGTGGGTGTAACACGTGTTCACAAATAGTTCATATACCTTCTTTACACGTGTATCGCCCACTTTGGTTCCGGTTGACCAAGAAACTTTAGCCGTCTAACCAGCGGCAGTCGTAAATCCACGTCAACAAGAGGCATGATGCCACCAACTAGAAGCATTAAGGTTGTAAAAAGTAAAGAGCTTAAAGTTAGAGGTAAAGGGAGTCTAGTAACTGCAACTATCTGCATCTAACTTAAATAACTGCCTCTAGGATCACTGTTTTTAACCACGACAGGCGTGGTATTGTATTTCTTCATATAGAAGGACAATATCATGCCTGTGATGACGACAAGAGATTAATTGAGAACTACCCCAGTCGATTAATAGTACCTGAACCTCTGACCTGAACAGAGACCGAGATAACGAAATTTATGTCATTGCCGTGATGATTATCGTTAATAAAATAAGTCTTCTGAAAATATGAATTCTACACGATTTTTTTGCTTTGCATAATTTTTAAGCCTTCATTTCTGAACTTTACGTAGTATTAGTATAGTAGTAGCTTATTCCCATTTCGTCGCCGGCGCGTGTAGGTATAGACTATTGTGACAAAAACCATGCGTTTGGCAAATATTCGGGGTTTATATCAGGTTTAATTTGTTTGTGTATCATCACAATCATGCAGATACTTACGGCACGAGTGGAGTGTTATTCTCCTTAGCGATATTTAACACCTTACAACTCTAGTGGCGTAGTTAGACCCTATTTCGCATACCTCATCAAAGACCTCACCAATGTTGATCTACAGTAGGAACCTAAGCGTGCGTACGCAGTTCGGCCAAAAGGAAAACTGAATGAAACACCCACTCGCGCATTTCTGACGTAATTGGTAGAAGTAATCAGGTAATCGCCCGCTTCACGCACGTTTCGAAGGTTGACTAGTTTCCTGAGGTCCCTGCCAAGATGCACTATGCTAACTAGCGTTTCTATCGTTTTTTTTAACCAATCGCGTCACTGGTAGATCACGTGAGTTTTCGCATCACATCATCTACCAGTGACGCGGCTTAAAAACGGTAGTTAGCGTAGTCCATCTTGGCAGGGCTCGAGACGCGTAGGTATACGATTTCCACACGCACGCACGCACGGTGCGGTATCTTTAACCAAGTCATTGAATCAAGTACTACCACATAGCTTAACTCCTAAACGTTAAGTTAGGCTCTAGTAATATTTTGTTTCAGATAACGAGTCATATAGTTATACAAATACCTGACGGACTAACTTACATATCGGATGATATGAAAAAATTAAACTATCGAGGTGACAAAACAGCGTGGGCCTATTTTATCAACACTGGTAGGCTGCTCCAGAAGCGCCGGAACACCACATATTTCGACCCGAAGTTAGGACAAACAACGGCGGCGTGGCACGCGCGCTACCATCGGGTGAATTGCACGCAGTGAAGGTGTTAACTGAAGCACTGTCAAAGCGTAAGTATTCAACCATCTGACAGACGTTCCACCACGTCAGCTACCGTAGTAGACTGCAGCAAGCGAGATTGTAATTATGTCCAGTGATTTGTGGAACCAGTTATTTAACTTTCTACAAAAAATTGGCAGCGTTGATGGCGTGCCAACATATATGTAAGGTTTTTTTTAATTCTTCGTTACTTATTACTGTAAAATCAATATTATCACGATACAGTAATGCCTTCTGCAAAACATCGCATTCTTATATTTTATCACCACAGTTCTAGACGGACCTTTTACATCGACACTACCAAAAGAAGCTACGATCTGCCAAGCCAAATTTCATGTGATTCATTTCGTCTGACTTTTAGTGTTCAAATGGTTTTTGTTTGACTTGACAAATTATGTGGTCATCCGTCCGCACTAATACCTTTACCAAATTATTGTCTGCATTTTATAGCTTGAAAAAATGACATTTGTGTGAATGAGGTCGAGACGATCACGACTTTGCATTTACATCGATTTAATTTGACAGAAATAAATGGTACGAGCGGTTTTTATTAGGAATCGATTACTCTGTGTATCTAGTCGAATGGAATCGGTGAGTAATTAATGCATTTGTCTTGGTCTAAACATATTTTTTTTATCTGTCTGTCTGGGGACTTGTTTTGCAGAGGTCGTAAAAATACTGCACATAAACTGTCGAAGTAACAAGTCTGACTGTTTGGTTTTAGGTCTATCGTAATATTCGTAATCATGATTTAAGTTACAAAAACTATTTGCAGCTTTTAAGTTTCATCGCCTGGCCTTCGGAAATTAGTTAGTCTGTTTAGCCTACGGAGTTAGAATGTAAGGTTGCTTACCGATACACCTATAATAGCAAAACTAGACAAAATTAAATTTCAAAGCTATTTTTTTTTGATCGAATTCACCGATTTCTTTTAGTAAGTAATAAATGTTCGTACCCATCATAGTCGTGTGGTGATTACGGCGTCAGAAATTGGAAAAGCTTGACCATTAGTACGTAAGGATCGTCTAAGACATAATTATGAAACCTGAAAATAGTTTAGTTTTTTTTATGGCATATAGTAGGGCTAACGAGCACACAGGCCACCTGATGGTAAGTGGAAACTGTGAACCATAGACATTCGCATTCACGAGACTGCAAGCCTAAGACTGCAAATGCATTGCCAACCAAGATGCAAGATGGAATGCCTCTATGCTAGTTATTACACCGGCTGTCTTATCCCGAAACCGGAACACAACAATGCGAACACTGCTGTTTGGCGGTAGGTCAAAGCATACGATGGTGGTAGCGATCCGGACGGACCCTGCACAAGGTCCTTCCACCCATTCCCCTAGTCCTAACATCGGTACGTTGGTATTGTTAATAATTATTGCCCGTGATAAAAACCCAAGGATGTAGTATAATTTAAAAATAAAATGTCTAGCGTAATAAAATCAAGTGCCCCGTAAGATCAGAATGCTCTGAAAATAAAACGATGTTCGCTCCCGGATGCGCTTCATATTGTAATGCAATGCAAACTGCGCCGGTTTACTCTAAAATATTTTTTTATTTCCCTGTAGTTTTCGTATAAAAATTGATAATGATAAACCAGAATGTTAATTTGATTGTATAACTTTGAGTATGGAGTTTATAAAGTTCGTTCAGGACGGTATTATAGTTAAAAACCTATTCGTAAAAACTATGTTGGTAAGCTATGCTACGTTGGTTAAAATTGGTGTAATTATAATAAAAAATCCCAAATGTCTTCATAATCACTTTTGCTGTACTTAGGCCGCACTCAGTCAGTTAAGACGATTAAGTCATTCCTTGGGGCCCGTTGTTTGATCAGTAGTTAACTCAACTAATTGTTAAAATTCGATAAATGAAAAGGAACCATTAAATACGGTTTTTAACGATTAGTTAGTTTACCTGAGTACAACAACAGACCCTTAGTGAGCTCATAACAAATGTTGATTACTACTTTGACCGAAGAAGCAACTGCCGAGGATTTCTTAAAATGGAAACCTAGAGAAGAGATTTGACAGTGTAAATACTACGATAAAAACAAACTAAATATAAAATTGTGAATCGTTTTCTCAGAATTGGACTTTTAAAAATATACAACAACGCCAGTACAGGTACATTCAATGATTAAGTGCGCAAACAATATCAATCTTCCGCTACCAATTTCTTCAGATTTGTAAAGACTCACATTGACATAATGTTTTTATCGTTTCTAGTTTTAATTTGAACTTTTTGAGTTGCAAGTCCTAATTAAATAATGAACCTCAAATGGTTCAATAATTATTTCCCAATTTTTTTTCGATGTCGCGCGAATTAAGAATAAATCATAATTTTGGTTGTTTTTTAAGCAATTTAAATTGACATTTAAATTTTCTGAAATATTTTAAAATTGTTAGTAAGGTATTAAAAAAATACAATGTTATTAAATCTTTTTATTTTTATAGTTTTCCAACCATTACTATTAATTATACCTACGTACAATAGGAGACGCGGTGAAAATATTGCCATAGGTAACTTTGAGTCATGTCTCGCGCCCTTGAAAAAGACTTCAACGCTCGTCTCAAGTGCGTCGCAGCATCTTATTTTTTTCAAATCTACTTACCTGGGTATCAGTGTTCAGTTCGATTAGTGTAATCGTCTAGACTTATAAAAATGTTTTTTTATTTAGTATCAGTTAACTCGGAAAGTAGTAGGGCTAGCGGCGGCTCGTAGTGTCTCGCTTGTCCGGTCGTCGACTCGCTGCAGTTGCAGCGGCGGCGCGGCCGCCAGTGCGCGCACCACCGCCGCGGCAGCACCACGCGGCCGCGCGCCGCTGACTAACTCTCGTGCTTATCAAAAGTTTAAAAAACGAACTGTTTTTTTTTATTGGACTGGCTGGTTGTTGGTGGGCCGTGGGGGCCGCCGGGCCGCGCCCGCCATGCCCGCGCCCCGGTAGCATGCGGCTGCTGCTGCCGCTGCTCGCGCTGCCGCTCGTGCTCGCGCGCCCGGCAGCCGGTGAGCAAACCTCTCTACTACTACCGACCAAACCAAAAAGGCAGTATACGAAAATGAACTTCATGTTCTTTATATCTACTCCCTTTTTTTGGACGGCTCTGTTGGGAAACAAGCGCACCCCCTGTTAAATGGTAGACTGCGACTTGTAGCGTGCGTGATTTTGATAGTATTGCTACCTTACTTACCTAGGTTTTCCGCTTGTTCTCCAACTGTAAAGACGAGCTTTTTAACTTTATTGTTTTGTATTAATCTTGAAATTTTATAATTTAATTTTATAAATTTTGTAATTTATAGTATAAATTATAAATTATTATTTATAATTTATTTTTACCCATGAAATTATTTTCACAAATAAATTTTAATTTATTAATATACTAAGGTGAAATTTACCACATCTCGAGAGGTACAGAAGCCTGAAAACATTTCGAATGCTTAACCCCTCAGGTGTCATGTGTAATAAACATATTAAACAAAAACGCAATACACATTCCTTATTGAAAATCATAAAATTTTATTGTCCTTGCATCACTGCTTAACTTAAAAACTTTTTCTTTTTAAATATTGGTCGTCGAAATTCTAAAATGGAACGCGGAATTTGGTCAATGTGGTTATCTCTGGCGGGTTCTGGGTACACATAATTAATAATATTAATTATACGGAAACAGGGTGTGATAATTTTGGCCAAGCCGCTTGACCGGTGGAGCACGCTTCCTCTGAGCAGCAAAAAGGGATACAAACTGCCCGGTAGATCGAATTTTGCACTGCAAGTGCATCGAATGACTTTTGTAAACTTGGTTTATTTCGTAATGAGTCTTATTCGTGGCAGCTAGTACTATACTGGTATTTTTCCAAATCTGTAAAAGTCAATGTAAATAATAGGTAGGTAAATATGATATCACTAACTGTAATGTTGTAAATATGAAACCAAACCCGTGAAAACTCTCAATGGACTCCCTGTAAACTTTACTTAAATTTTATCAATAAAATATGTTTATTTTTCTCATTGCACGTATCATTTAAGAAAAATCCTTTCATTATGACATGACAAGCAGCGGGTTTCCTATTTCGTTATTAGGTACACGCCACAGAATCCGAATAATAGTGTCAGAATATTCGTGCCAATACCTACTTGGCTAATAGGTATACCATTGATGAACTATTCGTCTAAGCCGATATATTATAATACTTATAATCGCACAACGTTCAGACAGAACCCATAATTAAAAATGCGGAATGTAACGTTACGAGACATCTCAAAAAAAATACCTTAGATTTAAAAAATAAATTTAAAAACAACAAATCTTGAAATTTAATAAATATACAGTAAAAGTATATTCCCACTAACTATTACCTAGAGCTATATGATGCAGTAAAAGAAAAAGAAAATAAAAGAAAAAGAGCCGGAGTAGTCACAGCTACTCACCCATACATTTGACTAATTTACTTAAACAGTGGTGTACTATAAAAAAGCAAGCTTTAAAACCCGACTAAATTTCTTGATGTCAATATCAACTTACACCACTCTTACTTATAACATAACTAAAAATCGTATTTTTCGGACTAATTTTAAGGGGAGTTCACTTACCGCATTTTTTATTGAAATGTTCAGCTTCACAATCATCTGAATTCGTTTCTTAGAGCCGTATTAATAAACCTCATCTTGACTGCGAGGCCCGTCACAAGATACTTACGTCAAAGTAAACGCCAAACCATAGAACACTGTCATTTTTGAAGCATCTCGAGACGAGCATTAGAGTTGAGATCAGTTTATTAATACGGGCCTTGGTGTCGACCTTTCTTACACGCGAATTTGAAAAAGGAACGAATAAATTTTCTCTAAAATGTTTCTGAGTAGGTACCTACAGCGGAATCAGTCTCGTAGGATATAACACTTAGATAATTTAGGATTTATCTATAAAAATTGTTTTACTTAAATAATTTAACTTATTGATTTATCTCTGTTATTTTATTTATTGACAATTTCATAAAATAACCAACAAATACCTTTGCGTTGCAAAATGTTGTATCTACTTTCGGAGCTCATATTTTTCGACATGTTTGATGAAATATTAGTCATAAAGAAACTTCTATGTTACGATCCAATGATACGACGCAATGATAATAATGATAATACACGTGTTTTTTTACTCGTTTACAAGTAGGTAGGGATAAAGATATAGAGCAAACTCTGAAAATACCTGCTTTGAGTACCGGTTACGGATCCTAAAATGTAGTACCTAACTATTAATACATGTTACATTTTATAGGTAACCTTTATTACTCAGTTCTGCAAATAATTTAATATTACGGGTTGCATCATTATTATTTGCCACGCCGGGCTTAATGCGGGATGGTTGCCAAAGTTCACCTGCCTACGTAAATCGGCTTATGTCTGCAACGTGCACACAAAAATGCATTACATGTGCATGCATAATTTCGCATCAGTATTAAACATAGCTTTATTAGTTGCGAGTTTTTACAGGTATTATAAACTTTGATAACAATCCTAAAAAAATCGTAATAAGATCCGAGTTTTGTCAACTTCTATGAAAAACAAGTGATACCATTTCTTGCTGTTAGATAGTGTATAAGTACTTAACTATAGACTTTCTAATAGGCTTTTAAATAATACTGTGGCATGGACCAGATATATAACGTTAACGTTAGCGATTTCCTAGAACTGTCAAAACGTATAGAATTCACATAAGCATCCGACGCGATAGATAGATCAACAACTTATGGCAATCTGTTTTCTAAAATCGCTAGCGTTAGGTATGCATAATGTTTAGCCCTTATTCCGGTCTCGAAAATTCTGTACGATTTTCGATAGCGGCAAGAAACTAGTTGCGAGAGCGATGCGCTACTTGCGATTTAAGCAAACCATAAGAACAGTTTAAATTAAAAATTTAAGTGATGAGCGCAGTATTGGTTTCTTAATCTTGGATGCTTTCTATGTTTTTTTTAAAATATAATTATTTTTATCACATTACCTAGGGACTAGGGATATTTTGTGTCAAGTTTTCCCCCGTTATTTAATTATATTTTTATTAAATCAATTTTAATTACCCATGCAATAAAAGACACCTAGTAGTTAGCGTGGCCGAGACGCAGTCGAGGCCGCGCTATATACGAGTCCAGCACCCGCCCTTCCCGGCTGAGGGTTGCATAGTGCTTTTCTCCGACAATGCGAGAAAATATGACTGAATACAGTCCCAAAATTTCCTTGAAAAAAAAGAACATACACAGGTACGATTTAGTATGACACTGTAATAAAGCATTAAAAAAAAAGCATTAAAAAATTTAAATGTAAGTAATAAATTCAATTTGAATAAAATATAGTTTAAATTAAAACATTTATTACGCGTTTATGTTATTTCGGCAATTTATATTGTTTTATGAACGCAAATTCTATAAAAAATAAGGATCATCCATTTGTTTTCCTATCATCAATGTATAACCACACTTTCGTAGGATAATAAGAGTTTAGGTGTCCATGATGCCTGTCATCTTTAAGTGTCGAACACTGGTGCCATCATCACCCTACCAACGGGTAAATATAAAACTTCCGTCAGCGATTTGTCGATGCATCAAACTGGGTGACCTACATTACTAAAACTAAGAATAGTTCATAACCTATGAATATCAGCATCAACCCACAAATAAACTACATGATGTCTGTCCATCATCGCCCGTTAACACGCCCGCATAGATAGCTAGCAATCAAATGGATTATTATGTATAAAAAAATGATGAATCTAAGTGATATGGCGAAATGAGCTGGATTCAAAAGAAGGACTGGCCGAGACTGCTACAGATCAGGGGAACATGGAAAAAGTGGTCGGAAGCGGCATAAAAATATACGTGGGTTGGTTTTAAACCTTTCCTTTTTATAAATGAAATTGCACAAGAATGCATGAAAAATATAGACAGTACAAGAGAAGTGACAGTTTGCGGTAATATTATGAAAAAGTCGAAGAACCCAATAAAAATTCGTCGGCACATTACATAAAGACTAAATTTTAAGTCATACGATTTAATCTTAAGTCCCTAGAACAATTGATGGATGATTATAAACTATTATCAATATGTTTTCGTCGAATAATAGCGAAACTTTTGTTATAGTTTTATCTAGTTGATTATTTTCTGCCTATAATCTTTTCGCGATCGAATAAACATCGGAAAAATACCGGTCAAGTGCGAATCAGATCAGCGCATCGGCGATTCCGTACCATGACATAATATGCTAATTAAAGGGCACAGCAGATAACCACTCATATTTACTAAACAAAGAAACAATACGATACATGTCCAAGGAAATATGCTTTTACCCAGGAGAATAGAGACCCTGGCAATTTATGGAATGCATGAAACGAATGTCATAATTATTGTGTGAGAGACTTTATATATTCGTATTATATACTCATACAAAGGGTGCTCTTTGTGAATTTAATTATACTTCATACGAAAACTAAGATAATAAATGAACCCCGATAGTGGTGGTGAGGTGGGATGATGATTATAAATGTGAAAGTAACTCTGTCTGTTAGTAACGCTTTCACGGCTAAACTAAATCGCTGGATCGATTTTAATCAAATTTGGTATAGCTTTAACCCCGGCAAAGAACATAGGCTACTTCTTACCCGTGACCCGGGAGTAGTTATGAACGATTTCTACGCAGGCGGAGATGCGGGCAACAGCTAGTAATATATACAAAGCCTTAGTTCAAAGACTTAGTAGATCTAAGCATAAGTTACAAAGAATACAAAGTCAACGTTTAGTCCACAAAAGGATTGAACCCATTAGTCTGGGTTTTCGTTCACATGATTACGGGAGACTAAAATGCCAATGATAAAGTAGTCATTTTTTATGTGAGTATACCTATCTGTGTTTTTGATTGGAGACCAAAGCAATTATTGTTTAGGTACGTTTATTTTAACGACACACTTAACACTGCCGCACGTAAATTTATTATTAATACTCTACGCTACTCATTAAAATGCCCCTACTAGTCCCCCAATATAATAAGACGTATTCGTTACTTTAATTTCCATGACAATAATAGTATTATTATTGTGAAAGTGGGTTTGTTGTCAGTCTGTCTTTATGACTACAACCGATTTTAATGTATTTAGGCATGCAGATTACTCGAAATCCGGGGAAAGATACGAAAATAGGAAGATACTTATGGTCATGAAACTTTTCACAAATCCCGAAAGGAAAACTTTAAAACAAGCAAGTACGTGGACAAGATCAAGTTTCATAAATCGTTTGCTCTAATCGATAAATTGGAGACTCAGTATCCCATAGACAAAGATGTTTTGACTCAGTAGGGTTAAAAAATATCCCTAGGCAGTTTGATGTGTGTACACCGTCCTTTACTTGCATTGAAAACAAATGAAAAAAATCATTAGCTTAAAGCATAAGTAGTCGGTTTGATTTAACACATTATGTCAAGAACTTAAATTTGGGACCGACCTTAAGTCCAAAGTCAATCTGACATTCTACAACAATAAGGTTGAGTTCCCTATAAATTACGAATGATTTGGCATCTTTAATGACATGGACGACTTCAGCCTATTTTTTTTTAAATGGGTTATTAATTAACGTTCGTGACCTTACTCCATAATTTTGATAGTATGCCTTAAGGTAGCTATTTTCAGACTGACTCATGGCAACTTATCAAAAATATGTCATTAGGTACGTATATTAAATTATATATAAAACTTGAGACTTTTCATAGATAGGTAGGTACAAAGAGTTAGTTTATCCTGCAGTATCCCATATATTTAATAGTAATACCTATAGCTTCTCTGATCTTGCCTTCACTACATCAAAGATCCAAATGAATCGAAAAACATACAAAACATTTTGGTGACAAAGAGCAAAAACCAGATAATGGCAAAGAAATAAGTAGGTAAGTACGCCAATGGAATCCCTGACTTTACCGACTACGAATGAGCTCTCCAAGCGCAAATTCCTTCTGCGACCTCTGCCAAATAGTAAACACGTCGAATTTAGTTTTCAATGAACGAGTCGGTTGACGCGGTTAACAGCTCCGCGCCGGCGGCCGAGTGATCGAGTCAACAAACCGCTATAATCTTGCGTGGGCACATCACTATCGGCTTATAATCATGAGACTCGCTTCACCAGCCGTTACAATAGAGTCTGGCGAATCAAAGCTCCGAGAAAAGGTCGACAGATTAATAAAGGTAAATTGCTGTGACAGGCAGGAGTACCAACCAGTCGCGAGGCGTTCGTACAAGCCGATTATTTACGGCTTTACCAAAAATTCCTATGCATAGAGTAGGTATACAAACAAAACGTAAAACCGACACACGCCATACATCTTTTTTTGCTCCGGCTTGTCTATTTATTTACGTGACGCTTCGCCACTGGTACCAACACTACCAACTACGCTTGGCTTATTGAATGTTGTTAATAAAATAAATATGTATAAAGAAATAGATCTATGTTTAGTTTTTTCTCATTACGCCCGAAAGAAAGAACGGAAAATTTGAATAGGTAGTATGTTTCTAGTTCTTACTAAACAAGCAGTCATAGTCGCTCCAATTAAGGTGTTATTAATGCAAACGTTGTAATCTTTTAACAAACTTTGTGTTAAATAATTACCTAAAAATACAAACAAGATGGAGTGACGACCAGGATCGCGGGACCGCGGTGGATGCGAGAAGCACAAGACAGGTCTGAGTGGAAAGCCTCGGCTGACATGATGATGATGATGACAAAGTGTGTGAGTAATTATTATCCGTAACATTAGCCGGAATATATTTCCGGCACTCTGTATATGTAAGAACATATTATTTATGCATATTGACTATAAGTTATATTAGTAAAACTCTACAGAGGAAGAGTCTTTATGACTACCAAGTCCTTCCATCTTTTTGCGTCACTTTTGTACATGTATGTGCCTCTGAAACACTATAGCCAGTAGCGCATTTTCTGCTTTCCTCTGGCATGTCACATCTTATAAAGTACAACGCTTTACCGAATTCTAGTAACTATTTTTACGTCAATTAGCACGTCAAGTATCAATGCTGCCTTCTAATAATCCTTACAAATATAACACGTGCGAGACACGAGTGAGTTTGTACAGCTTACAATCTACAACGCTTTTAATGTCATTATATTGAACAGGAAGTATTTCTCAGAAATATTATAAATATGTTAAAAACTAAATCCGGACTGGCGACTGGTATGACGCACCCTTATAACTTTTATATAGCCTATGATATGCCTCTTAAACGTTCTTACTCAATCATAATGTGATATATTATAACATATTTATTTAAATCATTACCCTTAGTTCATCTTTGCGCGGTCGGGTTAGAAAACGGTATTGCGATGCCATCTGTATGCGACGAGTTGCCATAGTTGTCAAAATCAAAATCGAATGGGAAATTAAAACTGATATGATTCGAATAGAACATATCTACCTATACTAATAAGACAAGGAAGTCTACCACGGAAAAATCTAGCCGTACCATTAATAAAATAATGATGTTGCCTGAGACTTTGCATGATCGGGTTGAAAACTCGTTTGCTTTGACTGATGATCCCGTCTGCAGCCTCCGTTAAGGAACCGTAGTTGCCATCCAAAGTTAATCGAAGTGCGATTTACACTCCCTTCAAATCATTATGAGCTACTTCCCGGCGCATGACATGTTTTTGCTTCGCGGCTCGACAATTTCATGTCCCAATTTGCACCATCGTCCTTTGAATAATTCTCCCATAACGCCGGCTAGTTGAGGCTCTTACATGCCGACGTTTAAGTGAAATTAGCGGCAGTTAGCGCCTACTTGTACGTATTTAATCTCCACTTAACTGAATAACATATTTCTCCGTCTGGGAAACATCCGCTGGCTGGGTGAGGCTAGACCGCACTACCCCGCTAACGTATGTACATACAGAGTACGGCGAGCATCGTTAACTTTCATGTCTGGTTAATTTCCCGGCTGCGTTTAAACACCTCGGTAATTGAAACGAGTTTACGTACATTTACCTGATTTGTTTATGATTTACGAGCGAGGAGCGAGTAGACTATTAACTAAATAGTAGGTTTGATTATAACTGTAATAACCCTTCTCAAATGCAAGTCTTCCTGGCACGCATTTCGCTCTCCTGCGTGGTAGCTTGCCATCTGTACAAAAAGTTCTTTAGACAGTACCAACAGTGATTAAAATTTACACTTTTTAACTATAACAATTAAAATAAGCAAAGTATGTTTAAGATTTTTCAGTGCACCTAACCTAAACCTACGATTTCGGCCATGCCACGACTTTGCGTGGCGGCGACTGTGTCGGTCGTGATCGGCGCCCGGTGGAAACAAATGTACAGAAATCGCCTCATCACCACCGCAGGCGACTTGTGGGCCGTGGCATGCCTGATATATCCATAAACATTTGTCTGTTGACGCTCACTGCTAAAAACTGCCGCTGCCGCTATCGCGCAATGATGTAGCCAAGCCCTATTGAATGCGTATATTAGATGGGCCCGGAAAATAGGAGACATTTTTTTACATTATAACGCCCAATGCTTGAAATTCACCAAATTTAACACAACACTTGGAACATCGAACATGGAGTGGGCCGAACAATACACACGTCTCATGTACCTTACTCCAGTCGAATGCATATTCCAAGTTAATTTTCGATCCGCGATGACCCGGAGTTGTTTTGGCCGGGCGGCGTACATTTGCATGTGTAAATAAATATTAAACAGAGTCTGGTCGAGGCGGAGCGGCGCCGATTCGAGAGGAATCGCATATCAGACGAAGCACCTGCGGGTTAGTGCCGTACAATCAGCTTATCGATAAAGATAATGAGAGTAATTTATAATGATTTTAATGTTTGATGCATTTCGAAACGAACTGATTAGCTAAATACAGAGTTAGAAGTACGAGACGGAACCCTATGCCCAGTTGTGGGACACTATTGAATAATTTACCTAATACTTTCCCATAAAAGATTTTGGCGTCAACAGGTTGTCCCACAATATTTTTGGGTAAAAAAATGTTTATTATATTAGGTTCCCATACTTCCCATTTGACTACTGCTAACGGAGCTTACATTTTTCCGAACTTATTTTGCCAAGCAATAGCTTTATTATAGAATTTTAAAGTTTGGACAAAGACTGTTAAGAAAGCTTTGATAAAATTTATCTCACCTTTTTGTTAGTAAGATCGTAAACGTTTTATTTTGCTTTCAGTCTTAATTTCGAAGTGCATATTTCAGATGCCATAAACAGTTCGCCGAATTTTATGTTTCAAGAAGGTTTATTTTTATGCACTTTAAATAAGAGGTTCCAATAAATAACGTTGATGTATAATGTGAGAGACCTTGAGACATCGTTATGTGTGTTTAAAAAAAAAGTAGCTTCTTGGTTCCTTTGATGTTTGGCTTTAAGTTAAAATATGAAAGTGCGATTTCTTTTAATTGTTATTTTATAATTTTCAAGTGACTAAAAGTCCAGTATTTACAGTATATATCCTCGCGTAAATTACATTTTAAGGCTAAATAATAACATCAGATTTTAACGTAAAAGCCCACATTATCGATACATTAGGGTGCAAAAATCACGTGTTAACACATTCAGTACCAGCGACACACCTGACATGATCAAGATACATACAAACCACAGTTGGTGGTAGTGAATACGCTAACTAATATGTACATTACGCGAAGCTAACGGCACGGGAGCGGCGCGGCGTCTGCATGCGAATGATTCCTTCGCCCTCTTGAGTTATGCGCAAACGCACTCACAGCGTCTGCATTCAGTTGACCAAGATTTATGCGAAGCGGGCGCCACATACAAATGTTTCCTTGAAAATCGATGTGAGGAGAACGCTGTAGGCGAAATGGGATATAAAGGGTTAATTAATAAACGAAGTAAATCAACATATTTCTCATCTTCAACCTAGTTTTATACACAACAATGAACATTGAAGATGAATCCAAGCGCTTATCGTCGATTAAGTAGTGTCTACCCGCGACCTTGATCCGGATTTATTAAGGTTTCTGGACCTAATTAAGCTATTTATGTTCTTCTCCGAGTCATGGATTACGTATCTTTGCACCGAATTTCATCAGTATCCCTTTAGTCGTTCATGCATTATTTGCATCTAATTATTGTATACATTTTAATATTTTAATGTTATTACATAGAACATTTATATCTGGATATAACGCTGTGACCGTGCTTACTATACTTAAAAACAAATTTAAAAAAAAATACTGTACAAACTTTGAGTATTTAAGAAATGATGTTAAATATCAGTTCAATAGTACATTTATAAAACACCAAACCAACAAATAAAGATATATTTAGCATCCATAAGTAACCTCTTTTTAGCATCCATAATTAACGGTAGTTAATGGTCTATGTGAGTATTTATCATATTTAGTTTTTACATGTATATTTCAAGTAAATCCTAGTTTAAGCTTCAATAAGTTGGTAAATAAATTATTTCTCCCTAAATTTCAGGTTTTCAGCAGTCCTGTTTTTAACAAATGTAGGGCTTGTATAAAGTCGATATCGATAAAACTGCGAATTCTGCCAGTGACCTCACTAGAGTGAATGCACGCGCTGGGTGCAGCGGTCGCGGTGCATCGCGCGTTCACTATTGTGTCAATGTCAGTACTCCATGGTTTATATAGTTGAGTTGAGAGTGTCGAGACTTAGTATTTTTGCAAAAACAGGTATCTTCTCTAAATTTAACAAAAAGAGGGAATTATTGTGAGCCAATCTTCACTTGACTCGTCAAGTATTCGATAGTACATTTAGCATATAATTGTAGGCATCCGATCTCTGTCTAGATAGATACATAAGTAATAACATACATACAGAATGTTTCAAGATTTTGTAAGAAAATTTTAATAAGAGGTATTTATACTTTCGCGTTGAACCCAATCGCCGAATGCAAACGTGTATAAGAAATATTTCCCTGCCTTAAAGTTGCGTGATGAAATAAGATGCCGAAATATATAAAAAACTTATTCAGCGTTAGGGATTTTATTATCTTTTCAGTAATCCGTAACGAAATTATTATACGCGTTAAAGACTGGCTAGACGAGCGTTATTGTATTATGCAAAGCGGCCAGACACCTGCTCAACTCCGTCCTTTACCAAAACTAGGTCGGCTGGAGGCTGCCAGACAATCACAATTTTAAATTAGAATCCCTTAGCTTTACACAGAATATATATTACAGATTTATGAATGCACGACTAGAATGTGCTGGAATAACTTGGCCCATTTGAATGGAGAATAAATTGAAACACGGTGAAGGTTGGGGAGAAAGCTTATTGTTGCAAAACTTTTGATTACCGACACAGTCAGAATAATTAGAAAACACAATGAAACTTACGTTTTAAAATTACCACTTTAATTTTATGTAGGTATTTATTTCTTAATATATGGCTTTAAGTTGGTTGTTCTACTGCTGAGAATAGATTAAAGAGATAAAATTATTATTAAGATAGAAGGTACTACGATATATATTTTTAACTAATATGTCCTAGTACCTATGTCTTTACATTTAGTTAGTTAAAACTATGACGAGGCTGTTAGCCTAGTTGGTAGTGATCCGCTCACGTCGCTTACAGACCTTACAGTTCGGGTGCGATCCGCGGTAAGGGCCAATATACAGGTGTCCCGGAACTTGCTGTAAATATTAAGGGATAAGAAAGCCCCTGCTATAATACCGGTCCAGATATTAAATGTAACTTTCCAATATGTCATTAATGAAGGAGTTATTAATCCCTTCATATTTACGTCGAGTTCTAGGACACTCTGTATATTTGTAATGAATGAGTACGAATATTTGTTCCTGAGTTTTGGATGCTTTTTATGTAGTTATCAAAGTATATATTTATCTCTCCAGTCTTTTTTACAATCTATTTTATTGGAATCAAATTCGAAAATCTGAAATCATTATTCGTGCGTTTACTTTCAATGAGAGAAGCGTGTTTAAAAACGAATAAATTAATGTGACTAAGCGAAAATGTTTTTATTTTTATAAATGAACATCAAAGGTGGAAAACCCATTCATAGTCCGAGTAATCTAAATATAAACTTGTGACAATTCTAAATCTTTCACCGAGTTAAAATAAAATACTCATCCGTTTTTTTAAATCCGTCCGTATATCCTGTTATTTTGTTGTCTTATCTATTATTAAACTGTATTCTCAGAAAGGCACCGGTAAATTAATTTTATTCCGGATTTATTTATCCATCTCATGACATGACCACTGCCAAAGACAAATTGTTTCTTTAAGAGGATTTGTGAGGCTGAAAATTTCCATACAAAATGCGACAATGTTTCCCTTTTATGACTTTTGAATGCGGGTATGGGCGTTTCTTTAGAAGTTTGTACCTAAGTAGTTAAGGACTAAAATTAAGAAACGTTAATTTTTCCGCTGAGTTACTAAAATTAGTCGTTCATTAATATACCACCTCTCAACGCCAATCAGCAGTATCTCAAACTCAATAAATAAATTAGATTCAATCGTCACCCGTTAGTATTATGCTTGCACTTGCTACAGGAGTTTCGATTAAGATACCACCCTTTTTTATTATTATATTTTATATTATTAGCTAATTTTCGTAACTCAGCGGAAAAGTAAACGTTTCTTAATTTTAGTCCTTAGGTACTTAGTCATTAGGTACAAAACGTTAAAGAAACGGCCGCATGTTGTGAATGTTATGAAAAAGCTCCTTTCCTTGCCAAGAAAATATTTCTTGGCGAGTTTTTTTCTTTTTAAAACAAAGGCATACTTACAAATGTAGTTTTTCATTATAATGTATGTATGTATTTAAACTCTTTAAATAATAAATTAAATTTATTTATTTACCAAGAAAACAAATACAAGAAAACTTACATAAATAATACAAAAATAATATTAAATAAATAATAAAAAATAATTAATGAAATTAATGTACGAAGGCGAACTTATCCCTAAATGGGATTATAGCTACAAGATATAAAAAAATCGTGAAAATCAGATGTGGGGGTGAGAAACGTTATCGCCCAGAGCAAAATTTGTATGAAAAGGCAGCTGCTCGATTTAAGAGTAGCTTCACAACACAATCCTCTTCTTATCTTATTTCGTTTTAATCATTCACAGAATGGAAGTCGTTTGTTGGCGGTCAGGTATTAAATACAACAATTTAATTGGCTGGACAGTGGATGCTACTAGGTATTTGGATCATTCACCTGCCTACAAATATTTGATTACGGGCAAACGAGTGACGCACAAGGGGCCGATTTCAAAAATAATTGACGCTCTCTATTGAACGGTGTTTCTTTAGTTGATTCCGCCTTTCAACAAACAACTAATCAATTAAGTTTATTTTCAATACTACCTACTTTTCTTTGTTAAATACTATACGACTTACTATTCTGTCGCTGACTTTGGTCAGCCACCATGGAACCTTAACGCGGAAAGCCGATAGTGAAATTTGACTAATTTAATTCCTGTGATCCGATGTCACGCTCACCAATTACAGCCCCGTGGTAACACTTAGCCTTATATAGATGGTTAAAAGTCTAGTAGTATAGCTATTCTTAACGCTACAAGTAATAAAATACCTAAAGTAAAAATAATTTTAAGAATAGACATTTACAACGTTGGCTTCTTAACCGTCTAGTAGGTATTATTTCTACGTAATTAGGAAGCAGTGTTTTACTTATAAGTAAAAAACAATAGGAGATTAAACATTACGAATAGTTCGTAGCATGACGAAACAGATTTATGCCGAAATTATTCTAGCAAAACGTTGTGAAACAAAACAAAATGAACTCTACATTACCTGCTCACATAAATGATATGCGCAAGAATGTCGATGTCAGTGCACGCATTAGCGTCACAAATCTAATTCGAAGCGATTCGTTATCGTTATTACGTACTTAATATAAATATAAATCGTGTAATAGCTTCTAAAAAGTGGCGCCAAATCTGTCGGAACGGCGCAGGCGCGATACGAGTTTAATTGAAAGCGCAGGAGCGGAGTCAACGCCCTCGTATACGCTCCACTGCTAAAATAATATAAAACTTACCATCGGCTGGTAATACCAGAATAAACGTTATAATTTATATTTTAATGTTCCGTCTGCAACCGCCGTATTTCAAGCAGTATCTATTCCGTCTCCATAATGAATCATGTTTTTTTAACATCTATAAAATTTGGAATCAACACTGATAAAAAGGTGGATAGTCAAATAAAAAAACCGTTGCGAACATCGCTTAGAAGTGCTTTAAATAAGGTTTATCACAGCTGTCTCTCATATAACTATTATTATTGATAGGTATTTAATCTTTGATTATTCTGGCGTTACACGGCATAATCGACCGCTAAATATAATTTAGAAGACGAATATTCGGAATTTTCAGTGCGCTTTTACACACGTGAGACGTGAGGTCTACGTGAGGTTCGAAATTTAAAAAGGCCATTGCGTGAAGGTTGCCCAGGTTGGGTCGGCAGCGTGCGTCAGTGGCAGTTGAAAAATAGTAGCTCTGTCTGCCAGTCGTCTAGCGCTGCGCTGCTCGTGACTCAGCGGGGCAGGGAAGCCGGCAGCTCGGGGCTGATGACGATCGCCATTTTTTTCATCCAATACCATATTTTTTCATTGATGGCCTTCGTGCAGCTACATACATGTCATACATATAATACTTTTTTCATAGTGCGTGTGTGGTTTTTCTATAAACCTTCTTATTAATACTACCTATATCAATTGGCATTTTATGTATATTTTTATTAAGGGCCGGTTTCACAATCGATGAGTAAATTTATCTGCCCTTTAAAGTTGGCTCTCTCCTAGTCTATTTTTAAATGTAACAAAGAGAAATTACAAGATATTATATAAAGAAGAAGAGAAGATATTATATACATATTTGATAGAGAAATGGCTACATTTATCTCAAATATGCTTTACTTGTCGATTGTAAATCAGGCGGTAAAAGTTTACTCTAGGTCGAAGTTAAGTTAGCTCTACAATTCAAATCCGCAACGTACCTACCGCTATAAAAATGACCCTAATAACAACAAGCTTGGTGACGATTGTGGACACAATAAATTATGTTCAAACAACCTAAAGAACCGCAAACGCATGGTCAACGATATGATATCCTCTGTAGTATAAGGTTGGAAGCAAGGATCACACACCCCGTACAAATATACTATATAATTTAACATACGCAAAGACGACATCCCACATTAAGTTTTCAAATGTTTTTATTTGTACTTCCTTTATTCAGAGAACGACAGAGCTTTGTACGTAGGTATAAGTTAAGCAAGGAATCTGATGAGGTTTGAAAATAAATTAGTACCTACCAACCACGGCAACCACTAAAACATGGCGACGATCTTGAAAAACTTGTTGGGCTAATACCTAGTTACCTACTTTCTTTTACCAGTTTTAAATAAAAAATATTTTTATTATTAATTAAACTTTAATATTAATTAGAAAATTACATTCTGAATTAGGACATGATTCGTTTTATATTTTAATAACGCCTCGGCAGCAACCCTGCGTTTCAATGTTTTCAACATACGGGTTTACCAGAATCTGTTATTCTTCAATCTTCGCAAGGCATGTGTTTTTGTTTAGTCTGCTTGGAACATGGGGGTGAGCGAGATTTTTATTACCAGTCGATTTCATATAGGTACTCATGAATAAAGTGTAAAGCGCTTGAAATAAAATCCGTTGAAAGAAGAATATTCCAATTTTAAGTATTATTCTCCAAACTCTAATATAATCAGATGTGCCTTGTTCTGTGGGATGTCCTGCCCACATACACACACTAGAACAAGTCAAACATGATTCTGATAAATTAGCAATACCTCTAGCTCCTTAAATGTTGAATCACTTCACGATCACTAGCGACAACATGAAATGAACATAATATCAAATAAAATTTATAAAGAGTTAGAACTTAAAATATGACGTAATCCATGGTACCTACGAAAAAACCCTTCGACAAACCTTTGAAAAATATCAAATTTTATTTGTTTCTGCCTACATAATTATATAGCAATACTTGGGAGACTTGAAAAAAAAAACTTACAGAGGTGTTTGGTTCTAGCCGGGATCTGCTGGTCGGGGATGGAGCGCGACGGGCGCTGCAGCTCTGTGGCGGCGCTGCGCGTGGACCGCGCCGAGTGCTGCGCAGGCGGCGCGCGTGCGCCGGCCGCCTGGAGCCAGCACGACCTTGACAGCGGCGAGATATTCTTCTACAAGGCTCTGTCCGGGGGCGTGCCGTGCACCGCTTGTGCAGGTAACAAGCACGTTCTGGAACCATCTTGTTCAGATGTAACATCCTGCCTGGAGCAAGCACGACCTTGACAGCGGCGGGATATTCTTCTACAAGGCTCTGTCTGGAGGCGTGCCGTGCACCGCTTGTGCAGGTAACAAGCACGTTCTGGGACCATCTTGTTCAGAAACAACCAGCCAGCAGCCAGCACGTCTCGACAGCGGCGGGATATTCTTTTACATGATCTGTCAGGAGGCGTGGCGTGTACCGCTTGCGCAGATAACATGTATGTACTCGTACGCTCTAGACTAGAAGAATCTCGCTCATTGGTGACTTCCTGCCTGGAAACGCGCGACTTTGGGGTATTTATTCCACTTAGAAATAATGTATTGATCATGTTGATTTGATTAAAATTTTCGATATTTTGTACCGGCGCGCTCAATTATAATTTGTTTAACCCATCTTGCTACTCTATCTATGTATATGTCAACAACATAACTACAATTTAAAGCAGTATGGTATATTTATTTTCACTGTAATGCAATATTCAGTCACAAATGGGAGCAATCAGCAACAACATAATTGCCTATTACTAATTTTATTAATCCGCAAATGTTCAACAATTGTAAAATTGATCTTCTTTTTTATGGCAACGAGAATGCACGCGAGCAATCAGGCCACCTGATGGTAAGTAAAATCTGAGACCCATAGACATTTGAAAACTCAAGACTACAATCACAAACTGCAATCCTAAGACTTCAAATGCGTTGCCAACCCTGAGGACTGAGATGGAATGCCTCTATGCTAGTAATTTCCAAATGCATTACAAAATGCGGTAACGTCTCTATCCCCTTAAACCTCCTCCAATCTATGTCTGCGTCTTCCTTACCAAGAAAATATTTCTTGTAAAGGAACAAATTTAAAAAATGCCAATAACCTACAAACATAGTTTTTCATAATAAGTACAAGGTTTTGAAAAATTGTGATAATCAGACGTGATATAGGGGGTGAGAAACATTATCGCCGGGAGTTAAATTTGTATGGAAGGCGTGAAGCTGTAATTTTTTTTCCATACAAATCAAGTCCAACGTCCACGAATTTTGAATATGTTGTAGGGATTATGAAAACTAGGATTGTAGGTACGTTTCCGTGGTTTAAAATAACCATTTGTTTCTAGAATTTATTCTGTATCAAGATTTTTTTTTTAAAAGGAAATGTATTAACCTAGTTATCATAAAGTCTACAACATAATTTAAAAAAGTCGTAAAATTCGGACTTGATTTTAGGGGTGAGAAACGTTATCGTATTTTGTTTAGGAATTTTCAGCTTCACAATCCTCTTAAGGATCCTTGCAGTGAAGATGAAACAGCAATATTCGAGCTCCATCCGCTGATAACAAACAATACAAACATTGTGTTATCAAGGAATTAGGACGTGGAGAGCATCGACTTACAAGCAAACACTACATATGGATACGTTAAACATCAAGTGCATTTTAGTTTTTCCGTTTTCATCGAGTTATTCTTGGAAGTCGGATCTTTAGAAGAATAAAAATACCAGAACTTACGTTACTTTTTCTGACTAATATACAAACGACGTCATGAACAAATTTTCAAAAATCTTTTTCTACCGGCTAAACTTGGGCATGCAGCGGACAACAAAACGATTTAATGGTTCACTAATGTTTTACCAAATCATTATTTGGTAAACTACCTAAGGTAATTACTTATATCATTTTACAAACTTTCATTTCACTTCCCATAGCGGTATTTTAAAATTTTATTTGGTCAAAAATATAAGTAATTTAACTTATCTAATAAGCCCATGTAACCTATGTAATGGTTAAAGCACGAACACGTTTTTGAGAAATTATAATTTTGTATAATGTAATGATACGTTTGTCAAACGTACTTTTGGGCTAATGAACGGACCCCCGACTATATAAATCATGTAATAGTCGACGTCGAGTTCGAGTCACGGAAGATATTGTATGCCTTAGTTTGTACGGGGCTTGCATCTTACGTCATTTGTTTATTTCAGAATCGTGCGCGGGCGTCGCGTGCAGTGCGGGGCGGCGATGTGTGGTGCGCGGCGGGCGCGCGCGCTGCGTGTGCGCCGCGGCGTGCCGGCGCGCCGGCGCCGTGTGCGGCAGCGACGGCAAGACGTACCGCTCGCTGTGCCGCCTGCGCCGCCGCGCCTGCCGCCGCCCGGCCAAGCATCTATCGCTCGACTACCCAGGGCCCTGTCGAGGTAATTTCTCACATATTTCTTCTTATTTCTCCTATCGAGGTGCGATTTGGTCGTTGTCTAATACTTACCAGAGCGCCTCTGGTCTGTGTCGATAAGCGTTCTTGGGGGTTAAGTTATGTCTTCGGCAAGACGTAGAGCAGCCAACGGAGTCACCTGCGTCTGAGTATAGCATCTCGAAATGTGTGCACTTAATAGTCTACAAACAGCTAAGCGGCTTTATTTTTTTCTTCAGAATAGTTCTCGAACTTTTGTTCAAGTAGACAAACCCAATAGATTGAAGTGTAGACGTACGGTGCGCAAACGGTTTTTAGAAAATGATTTCCAGATAATATCCAGATGTATTCCCCTCGAGACAAGTAACCTAAAAATGAGAGGTATATCAACAGATATACTTATAATACTTATATACTTATAAAACCTAGTCCATGTGTAAATGTTATAAGATGAGAAATGCGAATTTCCTCATGTTTGTCTCGTAATGAGCGTCTGTTGGATTAAATTAGCCTCGGCATCCCGCGGCAACTGTCATCAGCGCTCTCGTAATCGTTTTATGGAATTAAGTAAGTACGAGAGCACTGTAGGCGAACTATCGTCTACACTCGGCTCAGAATTTTAGATAAAAAGGTTACATACATACATACATAAACTCACGCCTTCATTCCCAGAGTGGGGTAGGCAGAGCTACAGAATTTCCAACAACCCTAAAAACTTGTTGATAATTCTGTAACCACATTTTGCACAATCAGGCTAAGATGTTTACCAGTGTATTAGTGACAGGTTGCAAGCCCATCGCCTAACAGTACTACAAAAATAAAAAGGTTGGGGTCGAAAAAAGGTTATCATTAGGTACATCACCTTGTAGGCTTATCAAGGGTCGCTACCTACAACAAACAGCCTCATGCGGCAAATTCCCGCGACTTGCATCTGCAGCTTTTTGGTGCTACTTAGTAAGACGTACCTAGATCCAAAACCATGTCTAGTATTTGTTTTTATGCCTTCTAAAAACGTTTTAATATTTTAATTAATATACCTAGTGTGGCTAATTTGGAATACGAGCAAAGTTCGTACGCGCGAGCCCTAGGAACAACATGTAGACTCGTCCCTCGCAACGAATTTCATGAAAAGACCTAGCTTTTGAATGTGTATAAATAAATTACCACGACATTTTGTCATGTGACATCCAGAATGAATAGTCCAGAGTAAATGAAGCGGTCGCTCGTGAATAGGAGTGCAGATTGCATTTTGCAATTTTGTTGCATTTGAATACGTCGAGTGCAGGCTAATAGCTACATATTCTGAATTGGTCTAGCCAAGTACTTGATGGATCACAGGTTTAATGCAAGTTTGTACTTTTGCCATTATGTTTTCTGACGAGACAAACTGCATACCTATATTAAAATAATTCATGTTATGTTTTCAACGTATCTATCGTAACTTACTGTCTGGGGTAGGTTTATAGGTACGTCTAATTTTAACAAACGATTGTTACAAACTTGTTTAGGGAGGTCAGTGCAAAAGTCCACCGAACTTTTAACACCGTGGTAGGAAAAATCTACCTTGCGCTCATCTTGCGCTAGATTCAGTAGTGATTTTTTTCTCAGTTGTTTAGGATGTTCGCCTAATGAATAATCCATGTTTTTGGTCTGAGCGCTGAATGCAACCATTAGAAAACAGATTTAAAAAAAGGAATCTTCTAGTTTGCTATACAATTATTAATCCGTTCAGCCGTTGGGACGCTACGTACTATTATTTTAATTCCTCGAAAAGGTCACCATAAACGTCGCGATTTTTTAATTGATGAAAGAGTAAAAAATCGTTGTTTACCAGGCGACAGCGGAAGGTCAGTTCAAGGTAAATGGCCATTTCATTTGAAGAATTCGTGTATACGTGGTCGTCGGGCTAGAAATAAATTAAAAATTAGGAGGAATGCCAACTCCCTTGGCGCCACTTTAATGCGACAAAACATTATTCATATTTTGTTGTTATATTTTAGATTTCATATTTTGAGAAATTAAAATGCCTTCGAGATGAGTGGCATTTTTAGTCACAGATGTACTTAGTATTCCTAGAAAAGCTGCGCGTAAACAAAATATGCTATGTACAAGCTAGTTCCGTCTCTATTTCAGCGCTCGTTAGACATTGTCACCGTGTACCTACAGTCGACTACGAGATGTATCAGGTGTGAAAGTGCGGATACATGTTTGTAGTCCGCTGTACAATTCCGACAGAAAGCAGGAGTTTAAAATCCCGATCGCATGTTTTTGATATACCTAGTCGTCTATAAACTACATATTATATTAGGTACATCCTGGGTCACCACAAATTATGTTAAAGTGACGCAAACAAAACGTAAGAGACTTCATGATTTGCTTATAAGTATGTACAATGTCACGTTGACATTGTCCATAGTGGCATCAAACACTCAACTCTTTCTGTTAGCTCTGTTAGCTCTGTTACCTCGTCGATAATATACCTACGAGTACCATAACTTATAAGTTACCTCTAGTTGTCAAGTAAATATAATAACGATGATAATACGATAGCATGTCAAAAGCAATGGTTTTACCGATTAGGTACAATAGATCCCCAGTAGGTACCCTAAAGCAGGGGTCGCCAAACTACGGCTCGTGGAAAGAAAGCGGAAGAGCTCACCCGGTCCGATTTTATAAAGCTACAAGTAAGTAGTAATTAGTTTTATAAAACCCGCCCCTAGCGGTAATTGGTCATAATCATAGCCACTCATGAACATAATCGACACCAAGTGCGTTCCTTATGCGTTATCTATAGGTTCGTCCTGAAAACTAAGACTACTTAACTAATACTAATGTATTACCGGGGTAATAATTACCCCATGACCAGACATGAAACTAAAGTCTTGGCCCGCATGAATTTATATCAAGTGCAGTGTGGCCCTTGAGTCAAAAAGTTTGAAGACCCCTGCCCTAAAGTTATAAACTTGTATCTGAACAAAGAATGACAAGTAGTACGATTAAGTTACAGTAAAACTAGATAATTAATAGAACGACTGTCTATCGCTTTCTTACTCTCTCTGGCATAAAAAATATACCTGACTGCGAGAGACAGTATGACAGCTATAGACCGCCAAGTATCAGTACGACAGATTAATATACATATTATACTGCAATGACAAGGTTCTATAAGCACCCCAACTTTTTTCTCCTCCAACTGTATGTACTTACATAAACAAAAGATAACTGAACAGTAACGGATAATAGCTACGAAAGAAAGAACATGTTTGAACGTTCTTGTGCTTCTCTTGGCAATAACATAATACTCACATAGGTATAACTGGTGACACCCTCGCTTCGGTTCGTTTTATGTGAGTTTCTGTAACGCCCGTACATACAGCAGAATTTATTATACATCTTCAGTGAACAATTATATAAGTAACTGATGGTGAAAACTGCATACAAATTCGTTGTCTGTCTGATGAGAAGCCAAATATTCAAAGAGACAGACAGACAGACAGACAAACAGGCAGAAAGACAGACAGACGAACAGACAGAAACAAAAACCAAAACAAGAAAATTTACTTTCGTTTATACTATGTAAATAAAAAAAGATAGGTATACATACACCAACGTTCTGATAACCCTGTTAAATAGCTGATAAAGAGTGCTTACGACGGTAAGTCACCATCAATAATAACATTGGACTCAAAAATATCTGACTCGCCTCTAATATTAGAGGTAAACGAACGTGAGATATTTTTGAACGCTATGTCGAATAGAATAATACAAAAAAAAAGCGTGACTGTACACGCGAAAAGTAATTTTAGCCGAGGCAGACTTAGATTTCTGCATATTGACGTTAAAAACGTGACCTATTGCTACAAAGACCAATATATGAATTTATTGTATATACGAATTTCAATAACCCTATGAGCGTTCACTGAAGCTAAGCTATTGCACCTTTAATGGCGTTACGGTAAATGCTCCGCGGCCGCCTAGCAAATCATCCACCATGCGCCGGCACATAGCAACCGTCCTAGACCCGGGGGTTATTCTTACGACTTGTACCTAGTTCGACTTAGTCTCAAGTTAACCAGCGCCCGAGACCAGGTCAGGATAGCCAGTTCTATCGAACGGACTCGCTTGTGCTGACTGCTGTGCAATAGAATAACAGGGTTATTATGACATGGCAATGCAGTTCATTTAACGGTGAGTGTACAGGACAGAGCTATATCAGTTATATAGCTCTGTCCTTTTCTTTCAGCGTAAACTGAACTGCATAGCTATGTCATAATAACCCCCCGGCACTGTTAAGAGCCCCATCAAAGTTTACTGGTTCATTATTGGCGCACTCGAGCCTGACCAAACTTGCTATACCTATGTATGGCTAAAGTGTTAAGAAACTGCGACAGCTGAACAAAAAAAAAACCTTTTATTTGTCATAGGAAAGGTGTCCATTTTTACATTAGAATAATAACGGTCAAACACGCACACGTTTCCTTTGATAGCATAGAGTCTATGCCATTAGACGATAATAGCTACTGGAAATAGTTGTGCAGATATTCTAATTCTTGTTTTTATTTGAAGACGCGCTGGCCTAGTTGGTAGCGATCCTGCCTACGAAGCTAGCGGTCCTGGGTTCAAATCCCGGTAAGGGCAGATATTTCTGTGATGAGCACGAATTACAGTTACAATTTACACGTACGGTTTGGAACGAAGATTGGAACAGCAAGTGGCGTTTCCCGTGGTCTGAATTTTACGTGTGCAGGCCGCTAAACAAAACACCATCGTACTGCAATTTCGAAAAAAGAACTTGACACCGGGGTTGAAATAATTTTGGCCATGACCGAAATCAAGAAAAAAATAAGCACTTGCCATTATCATGATACCAGTTGCTATCCAAGTTTCAGATTATTATTATTGCGGTCATACTCGTATCGATAATTAAAACTTAATCCCGCGCAGTGATCACGCGCATCGACGTCTGCGCAATGGCGTCATAAGTGCATGCGCGCGTCTGCCCAGCCGCCATGACGCGACATAAGGCATTGCGCCTCAAGTTTTACTTTTACAAGCATCGTTTTTTTTAAGATTTCGTTATTGACTGCTAGTGCGTTAAAATAGCTTTTCTTTGGTTTATTTAATTAAAACACCGAAAAAGCTATTTCCAATTTAGTTTAATATTTATTTCACAATACTTATATTCTCAACGAGAAACTACCTATTAAAAGCAATTGAATTTTGTTGGCCGCAAGCGTACGATTTGTAACCCGTTAACGATTTTATAAATCCGCTTCCTGGTCGCTATTATACGCGGGATTGCGTTCATTTATTCTGGAGAAACAATCGTCCATTAGGGTGCGCCGTACGCCGCGACTTCGTTTTGTTCTAGTGCATTAATCCCGGTGCTGTAATGACTGGACACTCCCCTACTATCGCGCAGTAAATGCGCGTTCCTAGAAGGCTGGCTGAGCCGGCTACATCTCTATTGGGATCGCGACTCAATAATGAGTCGCGATGGCCGATACGTCTGGCGTCGCCCGCGGCCGGGGTGCATACATGTGAATGAGTGGCCCCTACCCTTGGTTCCAGATGCAACTCGAAAGAACCGAACGACGGCATCGCAACAATAATGGGAATGGGACAGACGACACATTTCTATTGTTAGTATTTGTAAGTGTTTTCAAGTTGTGTAGGAAGTGTTGAAAACACATTTTTACCCTTATATAAATTGTAGTCAAGCATCTTTTGTCAAGACTTCAAATAAGCAAAAGTGCATTTGTATTTTATGTACCTACCTACCTTAAATTGTCTATATTAAAATCAGCATATTTGCTACAATTGGAATATTTCGACAGATCGTAACTTTATCAAATAAATTGGCACATGAACGATTTAAGGAAACAATAATTGCGGCTAAATGTGTTTAAAGTACCTAGAAAAATATAACGAACATATAAACACCGGTAACGAAGCAATAGGTAAACCTTCCGCAGCTCGCAGACACAGCAGGCTTATCAGCGAAGAAGCAGTTTCAGCCTGTGGCTGACTAATTGCAGTAATGCAGCTAAATTATAGGCCAGAGACCAGGCGAGCCCACTATGTGTTCAGCGGTAATGGCCGCTCCGACACATCGTGTTTTGTGCAAATACGTTTCGCCCCAGGCCGTTATTAAAGCTGGTTGACAATTGTGAGACAACTGAGTTACACAGAATCGATAGTTACTGCCTTTGAGCGCACAATTACTTATTATTACTAACCGATTCTTCGTACTGTCGATGGTCAAAATAATCGGCCAGAAGGCTGGATGGCGCGTGGATGGACTGATACGAGTATACATATATGATTGACCTCAAAGGGACGGTTGAATTACGGAGAAATATTGAATTGATTAGATTTGGTATGGCGCTAAGATGCAATCTTAAAATCATCTTGATGCATTTTATGTAGTTCAATCTACAGATTGAACGTTATATACATATAACGTTTTTTTTTTACAAAAGGTGATGCATATAATTTTTCTGAGCTATATTGTTAGGTAATGGGGTCCTCATAAAAATACAAGTTTTCGACATAGAGGCACGAGCCGCCGTCTTGAATTGAAGGTGCCAAAATTGGTTTATTTTTTAATAATTCCTCAACAATTTACTTTATGACAAAAATATGGCAAGATTTTATTGGGTAGCTGTTACATACCTACTCGTACAGTCAAGGAAATTGATTCCTATAGACCACTTTGGACTAGATCAAAATGACTTAATCAATCAAAACGTAAGAGACTTTTTATGATTTTATTTACAGTGTCACTTTGACATAGTCTAAAATGGTCTAGGAATCAATTTCCTTGACTGTACCTTGCAGTACTTACACTTGATTACAAACAGCTGATATAAGATGTAAAACAAGCCGACTACTTAAATTATAACTGTAGAATCAACAGATACGCTACGTTTAAATAATGTCAGCATGCCTTCCTCGTCCTGTGTGGCATGTGCCAGTAAACGGGTATTCAAAAGAACACGATAAAATCACCTCAGGATTCTATAATAATAAACAAGGTACCTACAATTTTAATAACCCCAGTCTTATATGCATAGTTAATATAACCTGCTTGCATTTACATATTCAGGTTCCTTATGTTACCGTTGAACTATTTAAAAAACAAGGTTATCAATCGTTACGTACTTAATGTTTCCAGAAAATATAAGGTTGAAATAAAGAAGGCAGTCATATAATCTTGATAATATAACGCGGTGACCTTGCAGATAAACACTTACTTATATCCGATTGGGAACAAAACTCTCGTTATTCCCAAAATAATGTACTTATTTTAACAAGAAACAAAAAATGAAGATATAGTCATCAGCGAGGCACTTAGGGACAATGGAGTACGCTTAAGACGCGGGTACTTCAGGATCTGTTTTATAATGGAATTATAAAATCATATAGGTATGATGGCGCAGTCTAGTCTTGAAAATATTCTCAATTATGAAAAATAAGACGCAAAAGGACCTTGTCTTAATACAAAGACCTAATTAATTTATTTTAAGATATACAAGGACCATTGCGTAAGGTCATTTTCGTTTTCAACAGGTAATATACATATAAATCACTTGCACTGCTATTTGATCTATCAAGTTTTCCGAGCAATTTATATTTATCCTCTAGGCTCTAACTAGAGGATAGATTCCACTTTGTTTAGCCATTTTGCTTATTCAACGTTATTGTTGGCGTTATGGCGTGTTATGGTAACTCTAGTTCAGTTGACTGGCTAATGTGGAAATTGCGGAATATATGGATAGATCTTTTACGCAAAACATTTCCTGGAATAATTTCGAAATTCGTAAATCAATGGTTGGTGCCACGACCACGAGTGAGCAGCAGGATGTCACCTGAGTGCAGAATGAGAGACGTTTTCTCGTGGTCCTACTAATTTGTCCTACTAGTCAAAAAGTGAACCTAGATTTGATCACTAAATACTAATTGTGGTTGTAAAAGTAGGTAGGTTAGGTTCGTTAGGTATCTTTAAACGCCCGAAGGGCAAACCGCCCAGAAATAGGAGCCCTGCCGCAAGGCAGGGCTCCGTCGAAAGTCAGTAGGACAAAAATAGTAGGACCACGAGAAAACGGCCAGTGCAATTACGAGAACCGGCCCGGACGCGGCTTCCTCGCGCGCCCGTTACGTCAGGACTTACTTACCATTTAAAATACTCTCCATTTGACAGCTTGGAATTGACGGGCTGGCTTGAATAAAAGACTGAGGGCCCGTATTATGGCCGCCTTTATAGCGTTGGATGAAGCATCCGTCATTCGCACTTACATACTGGTCAGAAAGTGACGGATGTAATATCCACGTTTAACTATAGGTATAAACATAACCATAATAGGCCCGCACCGCAGACCAGCATATATGCTCGCGTTTATTGCTGTTGATCAATGTGTATTAAATCATCCGTCACTCTCGCACGACATTGTCAGAAAGTGACGTGTTTGTCTACTTTTATCCACGATAAACTCGACCATCGTATGCCTGCTCCTGTGGTGAGGTGATGTGATGTGATATATGTATCTTCCAATTAGTTTTTATATCTGCCCAACTTACCTACACCTACAATTACCTATGCTATATTTCTGAAAATGGGTCTGGTGGATAGATAGAACAGCATCTTCCATTATCCATCCATTCTTTTTCAAACTTGCAACGATTGTTAATTTATTGCGGTTTGATGATGATTTGGTGATTTGCGGTTTAGGCTACTCAATATAATTTTCGAAACAATCCAGAAAACCGTTGCTAGCGAATTGATGTTCCGTTTTCCTCTAAATGGCACTAAATCGAGAATCTACGACCAAAATTTAAACAGAAGAAGAAGATTGACCAATGATGATACTCAAAAATTAAGGATCATAATTCTCATAATAATTTAGGAATACTTTTGAATGTGTGTGACGTTTTTGGTGTGTGTACTTAGTGTTAATTTTCAGGTTAGAGTAAAATTATGTTTATTATAGGTGAGAAGATGATGAATCGTTGTTGTTTTTCGGTCGGATATAATCACCAAGGCTGCCATAGTAAAACCCCGAGACTGAAGTCAGAGTCCGCCGCCGGCGCAGACGGGTGCGTCCGCGGTGCGTTTGACCCAGACGTCCTCATTCCATACTATGAATAATGGCGCGATAACATCCACTCGTTTGAACGTTTCATTGCGTTTTACGCGCGAGTAGGCGCAGCGCTGTTGCTATGAAGTGTTTTGAAGCTAGAATGGTTCTTGACTGGGTTGCATAAGTGTGACGTGAGACGTGACGAGGTTTAATTTCGTCCTAAAAGATAAATCCAATAGAACTTAGCAGAGCTTGGGGCCTCGAAGAGTTTTATTCTGCTTAAATACGGCACAAAAACATAGCAAGTTTTCAGTAATTGTACATACATATAACCGAATAGCCAGCACTAAAAAAACTGATTCGACCGTACCAAACTTTACAGGATTATCAGCTGGACTGATCTGAAGATTGCCTGAAAAACTCATCAAAATCCCCATACAGATACAGGGTGGAAAAAACGAATGCCACACATCTTCATTTTTGTTAGCAGATATATACTATTTTGTACACCTAAGTACCTACTTCGTTAAACTGCTTGAACGACAAAGAGTACTTAAGGGTTATAGAAACTGACAGCTTTGAAGTCTAGTCTCGCTTGTCCTGTTAACTAAATCATGATAAATCCCCACTAATCTCAGCTATAAACGCGGCACTTGATCGCCGTCTAGACCAGACTAACTAACGCCGCTCTATAAACCGCAATACGATACAATCGAGTGGGAAAAGCGAATATCCGAGCCGCGGCTGATTTCTACTCGTTATTATGTTACATCAGTGGGCGGCGGTTTACTCCTTTTGCAGTCTGTCTAGCGCAAAACAAACGGAAAGAGCTGCAGCTGCAAAAAACGTCGGAGTGCTCATTTTTCACTGTTCAAGCTAGTCCTGTCTGAGACCATGTGCGAAAAGCCCGCAGCGTCGAGCTTACTTTGTGCGATGAAAAAGAATTAATCCGGCTCGAAGGACCATTATATGTCCAGCGTTGCTATGGAAATTCGATATTGCACTAGTTTATTCATCTATTGAAACGGATAACGTTACTGGCGGATAAAAAAAGGAATAAATAAAATAGGATACCCATTCTATTTCAGCGAAGCGTAGCTTATAGCTTACCAAGTCTTCTGTTTCATCAAATAGGTTTTAATGTAACACGTTATATGTAAATAATGCCGTATCACGTGCTCTATTCAGGTAACATTTTAACGATGACATAGATTATAGAATGTAATACCTAATTTGTGATTTTTAAATACTGCGATGGTACTTTTGCCTATGAATTGTCCAACTCTCCATGTCCGTTAGAATTTAAATCATTGAGCTGCATTGCCTGCATTGCATTATGTCTAAATAGTCTCTGAATTTATATTTTAATTTATAGACATGTTAAATATAAATTAATCAACATCATATTTTAATAATTTTCTTATGAGGATAATATAATTATTAGGTAAGTCCTTAAGTTGTTTCCAAATTTGAAGTCGGTAAACTAAACAGTAGTGGGCCAAGGCAAGCTCGACAAGATGCATTTTGCAAACTTTATCGATTGACGTTAGCGCTTATTTAAATTCTATACATTTTTGAAATGTTATTATTATTCGTCTTGTCTAAGCCCAGATGTTTATTGGTAAGTTATGCATTATTATCATTTCCTCTTCTAAAATATGGTAAGAGGGACTTTACTTAGCATATTTTATTGTAGCTTTAAAAGTTCCTACTGTAAGCTTCGCCAAATATGGTTATCAGCACAGATTATAACTTATAGGTAAGTTATAAGGCTATGTGGTTGTCAGTTTGAATTAAATTTAGCGAAAGCAGAGCCTCTATTTGACACGGTAAAAACAATATGGTTTTTTACCTGTTATCGTATTGTTAACTGCGCCTCTATTCTAGGCGATAAAATCGAAATCGTATTTGATCTGTTATGGTTTATGGTATTATTTTTAACTCAGCACCATTACTGTCAAGTAAATTAGAGCAATCAAAACTGTTGACAATACGATTACAAGTCAAAGACTGAGGTTTTTACCGTGTCGAATAGAGGCCCTGTTTTGGCTAAATTTAATTCAAACTGACAACCACATAGCCTTATAATGTGTGCTGATAACCATGCATATCTGGTATTATTACTGTCTTAGGATTGCGAATGTCCACGGGCCTCAGAGTCAAACAATTCGTTCTTAGGATGGCAGTTGGTAGATACTAATGATTAGTATTCCTCAGTGGGCAGCTGCGAAGGAGTGCGCTGCGGCGGCGACAAGCGCTGCGTGTTGGACGCGGAGCTGGGCGCTCACTGCGTGCGCTGCGGCGCGTGCGCCGTCGCCGGCACGCCCGTGTGCGCTGTCGATGGCCGCACGTACGCCGGCGCCTGCGCGCTGCGCCGCGCCGCCTGCGAGCGCGGAAAGGCGTTACCGCTAGCCTATAAAGGCTCTTGTAAAGGTACAAACTTACCTACTACAAGATTTCGTTTTACAGCAAGACACCGAATGTTCTCTAACGTCGATGCAAAAAAGTCGCGGTTTTTTATTAGACAGCTTGTAATTTATCGTAGGTTCTTAGTTGCGAATTTTACGATACCTACCTACATCATCAATTAAATACGGTTGGTCTAATAACGAGAAGCTATTTCGGGTGTTATGCATGTTATGTTGGTACCTACAGTCATAGAGGAAATATAATATATACTTTATTTATGCTACAGTCGAAAAATATAAATGTTGACAACATACATCACATATCATGACTAAATACCTACTTGACATTCCATTATTAGTTTGAAGTTCAGAATTTCAGTGTTCAAATATTTCGTTAGGGTATTGTGGAAACTGACGTACCTAGCGTGGCGCTAGGAAAACATAGGTATTCTCAGCGTGACCGCTTATACAGGGTGTCCAGAGGTGAGGACCTTAAGGCGGGCACCCGAATTCCCCCATGTATGTTCCCTGTCGGTTTTTCACTTTGTACGGAAAAAACAACTTTATGTCATTACCAAAAAAGTTTACTATAAAAAGAACGAGTAATTAAGTTTAAAACGGAACTTCGCTGATTCGTAATGATTCTAATGATGTAAGATACCAATGAAAAACTCTTGAAATAAAACATAAAATTAAGGATTTTTCGCTACAAAAAGCTATAAGGGATATTACAAAAATTCAGATTATAATACTCAAATAAATTTAAATGAAATCAAATTAATTTATTTCATTACATTTTAAACATTTTCCATAGATAGTTTGCACTGATTGCGGTAATGAAAAGGGCGTGAGCACAACTCAGTTGAATTTGAGCTCACCCGTGGTCGGCCATGGAGAGATTATAATTAGGTACATTAATTAACTAGTTAGATAAAATTAGCTTATAAATGTAAAACAATATTACTTGATAAACCTTTCGCATAATTATTTATAATTTAAATTTTAAACTTTAAACATTATGGGCATAATATCTCCCAAACTAGTGATCATCGCTGAACATACATAGGGGTTAAATGGATAGCTTTTTAGCCGCTCTATCAGCCCTAAGGTTGACGTTGATTTTTGGAACAGTCTGTATAGTTACCATAAGTCGCAATTAAATATATCAGAGCATACAAGGTGTTTAAAAATATTTGAAGCCGCTGCTCTTACGTCTTTAACAATAAGAGTTGAGGTAGGATATTTGTGAGTACCGACTCTCCTCTATTTGATGGCGACTGTGCGTCGGGTTGTCTTATCACACATCACGCGTCGCATTATTAACTTTTTTACCAAGTTAACCCTGATCGGCAGCGAACACAACATGCGCGTCGATCTCCTGCCAGGCCCGGCAGCGCTGCGTGGCGGGCGGCGCGAGCGGCGCGCGCTGCGTGTCGTGCGGCGCGTGCGGCGGCGGGCTGCGGCGCGAGCTGTGCGGCTCCGACGCGCGCACCTACCCCTCCTGGTGCCGCCTGCAGCGCGCCGCCTGCCACGCCGGGACCGTCGTCGACCCGCTGCATCCCGGGCCCTGCAAAGGTACCTACTTCACTACCCTACACTCTACTAGGTTTAAATGCCGCGATCATGGAATATCTAGCGAAAAATACCTGTGATTGATATTAGATGTTTTTCATTCCAGGAGGCAAAAACATAACAGACAATAGAGTAACTGAAGAGAGAAGCGGAGGAGATGCAGAGAAGCGCGCGCTATAGTCACAGACTCTTGTAGCGTCCCATAAGACCGACCGAGCTGGTCTATAATTACTAAGAAAATCATAAGTGTTTAATAGTTTTCTCGTATCTTGGAATAGTTAAATTGATGTTTGTTAGTCCTTTTGACTTCTAGGAAAATAGAGGTATTTAGGCCTACCTACTCTCTAGACAAGTTTACCACCAGGCTCGCAGAAATGCTGAAGCGACATAGGTACAGAGCTGGTCGCTTCGAATCATAACACTTTGTTATCATCATCGAAATAAAACACGTACGGTCGGCCATGAACTCGCTATCGCTAAGGTTGACACTTTGTCACTGTCATAGTATTACTGCAAGGGAAAATCGAACTTGTTCTATCATGACATGCTGTGCAAATGAACTTCAACCGTAGGGTGGTAGACCACATTTTTGGCCGACTGTGCCAACTGTAGAATAAGAAAATTTTGTCGAACGACACTGAATTCGAACTATCTAGATAAATAATTCTATAGTTTTAATTATCACTTACATAATTAAATTTGAGCACCAAATCGTACTTAATATTTAGTCAGAAATATACTTAGGAGTGTAGTTAGCACAAAATTTGGAACTTAAGTACTTCTACTCTAGATGAATTCGAATTTCCGTCTTGTTGAACGCCGCGAGGAGACGCGGAGGGTAACTGTTAATACTTCATCGGACTGACAATTGTTCTTAAAATTTTATTAACTAAGACTTAATATGTTTACTTCACGAGAACGTGTTTTTGACGCTTATGCAATATTTATTATTAAGTTATGAAATATTAAGTTTTAGTGCAATAATTTTATTGAAAATGGTATGAAATTCGTGTATATTTTGTTTTATAAGAGGCGCCGAACAAAATGTTGTTCTACGGTCTAAATGCGTTCCGGGCATGTTGAGTGTTTAATCGTTTTCAGTATTATATGTATTTAAGATTATTAGAATATTCTTATTTTCGAAAAACATTTTTATACATTGGATGTTAGGTGATTTTAATAGACTGTAGATAAAAGTAATTTATTGTTACTTTAAAAATATTTCTAAAACGTTTCCAACATATTTTTTTGGAATATTCGTGTACCTATTTCTCAAACGGTATCAAAGCGATGTGTGATGTCAGTTTTAGTGAATTGGCTATTGGCGTCCTGCTTAGCTTTAAATAAGTAACTCGGTGTCGACACTCGAGTCGCGACTAGTCCACATTCACTTTCCTATTGCTTGGCGACAACATTGTTTCATTTGAAGGAGTGTTCAATATAAAAAAAATATTATAAATCCGCTCATCTAGCGCAACATTTGCCATTTAAAATCCCGCTAATTATAATAGATTGTTTAATTATTGTCACCTGTGTCGTGTAGTGTAGGCTTTTGGTACACTTATTCGCGACACGTATAGAATAACATCTGTAATTAAACTGTATTAAGGATCGGCCACACCGACGCACTGAATACGGTGATGTTGCGTAAAGAAAAGAATGGGTCATAGTAATTACATGGCATCAATTTTGACGGACCGTCATTTACGCACTGTTAACACTTTAACTGCTCTGGTGTGGTTTGCCCTTTGACGTGCTGACGTTTACATATTCTTGATTTTAATAAACGCATTTGTACCGCTCATGCCGAGCAGCTTACTAATGTTTCCAATACCTAGAATGTGGACGCAACTAATACATAATAATATGACTTGGCTCTTGTCAATTATTTCTTAGTGCTAATCAAGTTGTTAACTGCATCTGATATAATAATACATGTTGTAGTTACTCATTGCGAACATTAGATGGTGTATAATATATTTGTCCTTGTTGATTACTTTTCTTGGTCTTCATAAATATTTTACATGGAACAATGTATTTTTATTTACCCCTATTAAGTGAATTAAATAGTAATAATAAAACACATTATTTTATCAAAATTTATTACATAACTTGCCTGTACACTAAAGATGTGGGCTAATACAACATAATACATTTTTTCAATATAAATATAATAAAGAGATTGCCAATTAGGAATGTCACAATATTTTCATCTTAAATGCCACAAACTTTTATTCTTATACTGATGATTTCACGCTGCCTTTTTAGGTTAGTGTCATTTAACGTTGTCCCATTTAAAAAAAACACATAAGCACAGTACAGTACTACCAGATCCTTAATACCGATACTATTTGCTGCGAGGGCAAGCTATAGCCAGCCGAGCGTTATTAAGAAACCTGGGAGTACAGTAAAAAAAAAACCAGATGGAAGCATAATCCGAAAAAACGCTTTATCCATCAAGTCTCTAACAATTAGAGAAATTTGTTTTTTAATAAAATTACGCTCGTACATTTATTTTTAGCTTGACAAACAAAAATAGGAAAAAAATGAGGGGCCGTTCAGGATGCTTAAAATTTTTACTCAAAAACTGATGCTCAATTAACACTTGTCACTTGAATATATTGATGTGGAACTTTTTTTGCCGAGCTCGTATTAATTGAAGCTAATTTTAGGGGCAAAAATAGAAGTATTGGCCAGCACGCTGACGCTCATGCAATACAAAAGGCGAGTCATTCACTCTGAACAACGTTATTATGTTTAACGTCAATTTAGACTCTCGATTATAAATTAGACTTGGGTTGGCTACTGTTGGTGGTACGAAAATAATTTAAAGTTTTTGAACCCCTTGGTCGACCGCGATTGTACGTGCCCCAAGCGGAATCATAAGCCGTCACAAATTGCACAAGGAGTATAACGTACGTGTGGCGGTCAAGGTACAAAAAACTGGCCAACTGTGGCGTTCAGAAGGAAGCTTGAGTTCCAGTTTTAAATAACAGTAAAAAAAAAGAAACACATTAATCTTAACTCAATTAAACAACACTATAGTCTGTGTGAATTGAATTTGCCAAAGATGTAAACAAATGAGTACTGTTTGACACATAGCCTCAAATATTCATCGTATAGTAAAGTAAAGATCAAGTGTAAATCAAGACCTCACTTGATCGTTAAAAGCACGTGATTAATAAATAAAAAATAAATTTAAAAAAAACCCTTTATTTCCCGATAGAAATACAAAAGATAATAATTAAGTTTTCGTATTTAGTTTGCATAAGTGTACACGTGTTTCATTGTAGTTTTTTTTTTTTTTAAAAGCACGTGATTATCGAGTAATAATGGTAAATTGTTTCGTTTGGTTGTGTTTACACCTTTTCCAATTTCAATTGGCACGGACTATAACTACAGCTTTATCACGACCTTTTTTATCTTAGAAAAGGTAAACGCGCACTCAGGCCACCATATGGTAAGTTGGATCTGAGACCCATAGAGATTTTCATTCTCAAGACTACAATCTTAAGACTGCAAATGCATAGATGCTAGTAATAGAATTCACCTTATTTGTGGAATTAGTTACAATAAAAGTAAAACAGAAACTTACCAGCTTACCTATCTGATTACCTACCCTACTTTGATTACTTCGTTTAGGGTCGACTGGCCTTTACAGCACAAACGAAGCATTATTTGGTTTCTCCTCAAAATTTGTTTACAATGAACATTATGGAAAGTAAAGACAGTTTACACCTAACCTAACCTAACCTATTAACTATCGGACACTTATTTTAAGTCAATTTTAAATAATTATATTGACAAGAAAGTAGCAACCAAATGTGGCAGTTTAAAAGCTTTGTTTGGGTAGTATAATGAAAATGAGGTTTCGTTTCCGGGAACGAAAAATGGAAAAACAAATTACCTCTCCTAATGACAGTAACAGCTTAAACAGAGTGTTTTCATCCGATAGTGTGCGAGCGCTGCTTGGCAAAATTGCGTGAACATTACAAAGATGCGATTGGTTAACAGACCAAAACATTGTAGACAGCACTTATGGAAAATTATAAATGTTTAACGCCACCTATTATATTTTTAACTCCTTAAATTAACGGACTCTTCTAGTCTCGACTAGTGTAGGTTAGCTCTAAATACGACTTAGCTGTGTCAAAATGTATGGAGCTGTCATACATATATCAAGATATCGGTTTAAGATTTTGAAGCACGCCCGCCAAAAGCACGGGTTGTAGTAATAAAATTCCAGTAGTTGACTCCTAATGACGCTCTATTTTTTAACCTCCGACGAAAACACGAGGAGCGTCATAAGTTTACACGTGTGTATAAGTGTATTTGTCTGTGGCATCGTAGCATCTAAATGGATGGACCGATTCGGACGTAATTTTAAAAGAAACAGTATAACTGCTTCTTAACTGTATGAAATCGGTTGGACCGTTAAATAGTAATTATTTCTGGGGTTTCTATATATTTATCTACAGGACGGCCGCGACCACGCGCGTAGAATTAGATTCCCGCTACCCCCTTTACCATCCCGTTGGGGGTACATTTTTGGAAAGTCTTTTCTTAGAGCACCCCAGGAATACTTCCTCCAAATTTCAAGTCGGTCCAGCGGTTTAGGCTGTGGATTGTCTGTCACGGTACTTTTTATATAGAATGAGCTTGAATCTACAGAAAATTCGGACTCCTTTCTCTTACACAGTATTGGAGTAATACAGCAGTTAACTTCTGCAACTTGCAATGGCAGTTTAAACTGAGCTTGAGACCTAAAGTAAAGCTAAAATACAACACCGCTCACTAACTGCAAATAGTTTATCTACCAAGAGTTTTTCACTATACTCGCGCCGTTCTAAAAGCCGATCTGACAGCTGCCAAGGCAGTACCAAATATAAACTCAAACACGTATTTTATATTTTAATTTGGGCTTTCGTCACTTCAGCGTTCTTCCACATCTTGTTGCATGGTGGTCCTGAAGAAGAGTTGCATTGTGAGCGCGCTGAGGAAGAGCGGGATGGACTGCTGCTGGTGTAGGTGCAATTCCACTAACTCCTCGAGAGTGGCGGAGTAGTCTGTGTGCACCATCTCTATGCCGTCGTCACAGAGCGTGAATGTTAGATATTCGTCCGCTGATTCTGCATACATATTTGATATTCTAGAAGTAAATAGAAACGCTATTAGCTAAATATAAGACTGCAATACAATATTCGGCGAAAGCAAAATTCTGCGTAGTTTACTTTACATCTTAAACTATACAGAAATAATAAAAGTGGCAAAGGATACCTATAAAAGTTTCGTTCACCTAAATACATTTCTTATTCGGTGGTTTCTTAACAACACCTAAAGTTACCACAAGAATATTCTGACTATCGTCTAGAAATTCTCAACATTTTTTTTAAATCTTCTTGCTGGTGACGGTTCAAACACATCCACCGCTACCGGTGTAATGCATTCGGCATCAATTGATATCCGAATGCCTTATAGTTCAGAAAGTATGTAAGTATGTTACACGACGTCCGATCTCCAAGCGAAGAAAAATTCAATAAAACAGTAATTAAATAAGACAATCTTACTTAATACTTAGTCTGACAAAAAATCAATGTAATTTAAACAATCAAGGGTAAATTTTTTTTTTTAAAACACTTGCGAAAAATCCTACTTTCCGCAAGATATGCAGCAACAAAAAGGAAAAAGCACTAGTTCTGAAAATCCAACTTTCCGCACGATATACAGCTATGTAGTGGGCTACGTCACACTCAGACTCGCCAATATGGTCGCTTATATTTCCCACGTGTTGTATGATTCATTTGGAACACAATAAAGATGACGACTCGATCCAACGACTAATGTACAGTCAAGCGATTTAATTTGGTACCCACCTTAGGTCAAAAGTCAATCTGACATTCTACAACAATAAGGTTGAGTTTCCTAAAAGTTACAGTCACCACACGGGATTGTTGAGCCTCATAATTTAGCGATGTAATGCAAATCGGGCGTACTCGTGTGACATCGTCGTGAACAACTGATAACGAATGATGACACGTCTATATTCATTCATAATGCAATAAGGTCGAAACTATCGTTACGTTATGTTATAACAATCGTCGCTAGGTTACTGTTTCTAGACCTGTAATTGGTTGGCTTTGGGTGTAATCACTCTATTGTCAGGTTGGCAGGCTTGGTCTTCGGGTTAGCCAACAGTTAAATAGGAAGTCAACAGCCAATAACGTTCACCATGGTGTTGACCAATGAATAGGTTGATTAATTCGTTGATAAATCACCCATAGCAACAGCTAATAACGTTCGTCATGGTGTTGACCAATGAATAGGTTGATTCATTCGTTGCTAATCGGACAAAGTCGGCTATATTCGATTGTGGTAAGAAAAATGCTACGACTGTCTTCGTCATACGTATTCGTGATTAATCGTGTAATCTCGTAAATGCTCGTGAATGCCATTATACTGCAAATTTAAATAACTTCACGATGGCATAACAAATAACTTGACATCTCTAATGACATTGATGACTTCAAGCATATTTTTCTTGAAATGGGTCCCAAATTAAAGCTCGTGACTGTACAGTCGAGCTCATAAATATGTGTACACTTTAGTACCTTGTCTATTTAACGTCATGTTTAAACTGCCATACATGAACTGTCACATCGTTTAAAGTGACAAGGTACTAGAGTTTACACATATTTATGGGTATAAACCAAAATAAATGTCCAGTTAGAGAAGAGTTTTGTCACCGTAACGAAACTGTCGATTAACGTCAAACACATACATTTTTGTAACGAAATAATGTTAGACGTCATTTAAGAGACATTTCAATAGCGTCTTTATGTACGTTTATTTTGGTTTTTACCCTTATGAACTCGACTGTACCATGTAAAGTACCACTTTTCGAGCAACTGTATTAAACAATGTTTTTTGGCTAGTAACAATAGAAAAGGATGTGGTGCTGACCTATAGTTCTTGTGTCCGGTCCGGTCCACCTTGTATCCCAGCAGCATGTAGCACACGTCGCGGTACTCCTGCGCCGACGACATGAACTCCTCCTTCATCCTGAAACACACGCGCTGTTAACATCCGAGACACTCACTGCCCTCATAAGCCAATAGGCGATATCTCAAACTCAATAGCCAAAGCACAGACAACCGTCTCCCGTCAGTAATAAGGTTGCACTTGCTACAGTAGTTTCGTCAGAGATACCGCCATTTGTCTTAGCATGGCAACTCAGTAGATCAAGTACTACTGACAACACGGCGGATTACATATACAAAAGATGCAAAGTAACATGAGTTATATAAACAGAAAATACATTCTACATAGAACAAATTAATTAAGTGGTATAAAACGAAAACAACTGATTTTGAATTAAGGATCAGAGAACAAGTAAGGGTCATACCATACTGGCGATTTTCGAAAGTGTTTTAAGGTGGGCGCAATTTGTTCGCTATCTATCTAAATCACCAATTAATATATCCCTGATATCAGATTTCACCAAATAAAAAACAACAATTCGTCGATACGTTTCGAGAAGACGTTTAAGTAAATTCTGTTAAATTTTTGGTGAAATATACCTTGTTGCACTGTTTTGCTCACGGCCATTCTGCGAGTGTTATTAGTTGTCTTTGAATAGTTGCCCAAAAAGTGTTTCGTTAGGTAGGTTAGCGCAGTGCGGTGCCCGAGCCCGAAACAGCGCGGATGACTATAGGTAAGGTAGGTACTTTCGGCTTAGGCCTCAAATATGCGTTTTCCTAAAATGTCTTTTTCCCTAAATGTCTGTTTTCCATAATGTCAGTGCGTCTTTTGCATAATGTCAGCTTCTTATAATGTCCCTCTCCAAGATTGTCAGTTTTCATATAATGTTCGCTTTTCAGAAAGTGCTTATTCTCAAAATGTGTGCTACCGCAAAAAATCTGCCGTCTTAATTTTTTTGCATTCCAGAAAAGTCTTATTCCCAAAATGTCTGCAATCATGAACGCCACATTTACCTAAAATATATTTATTATATTAAAGCGAAATTTTTATAATTTGCTTCTTTGGCGGGGAAAGGGTTAGGTACAAAATAACTACGAAAATAAAACAATATAATTATAATTGAGTCCTTAGTAGAACACAATTTTTTAAACATTCTATTTTTCGATTACATTTACCACCTCAACCCAAAATTAACCAAAACTTTGTAAAATTATTCCTGTCAACATATTACGTAATCCTGATGTTTGTTGCCTTGGACATAAGCAATCATAAACATTAGTAACTTCATCATGTCGTCGATATTTCCGAAACAAAACCTCGACTTCTTCCCAGCCATCGTCAAAATGTAAGTAATGGATTGGTTTTAGAAGAAGTCTTAAACCGCTCTTCCTAAAATTTATCAAGCAACGGCAGAAATTTGGAACTGTAGGATAAATGACGTTACCACGTCTTGCCTTAATAATTTCTATATTCGCATTCAGCTCCATACGAAACTGGAAATTCTTCACTGTCAAATAAAAAGGCCATATTTTATATCAGATATTTATTATTCAAATCTCAAAATTACAGAAATGAGTTTTGAAAGAATTAAAAATGACAGGAACAACTTAAAAATATTTCTTAATAAATAAAAAGGTTATACTGGTTATACTTAAAAATACTGCACTCCTACAAATAAAGCGCCTTTTAACTGGTGCTATCATAATGAGAACAAAATATTACTGTTTTATCAGTTTTAAATATACATATATTTTAATGTATTGGTCTAAGATCTTTTCTGTTTAATTCTTTTAATAATTCCTTGTATTTTCGATCATAAATTATGTCCTTCATTTTGGGTTTTTTTTTTCAAGGGTGAAAGAAACTTCACGTAACTTTGGAATTGATGTGTTGAGCTTCTTTGGACAAAACTTTGCAAAATAGAAACAAATCCTCTAGGGCATTAGTGGTGCGATTGCCCTCACCAGCAGAACTTATTACCTTGTGGTCTTTCTTAAACCAATTCTTTTCAAAGTAAACCATTTTAAATAATAATTATCATAATATTATGAATAATACTGCACTTTTCACCAATTTACCAATTAAAATTTACTCAATTTACCCTTCATGCCTGTCAGCCACTAAACCTCATTAATGTTATCTTGAGTGCCAGTAATTAAAGATATATATCAGTATGCCAAGAAATTAACCCTTTCCATTTAGAACATCGATTTGAAATAAAGACACAGACATTATAGAAAAACAAACATAACAAGACGATAGCCTATATTAAAAAGTGAACATAACGGAAAAGCAAAACTTATGGTAATGCTAATATTATAGGAATGTAAACATTATGAATAGACGACTTTCTGAGAATGTATATTTTAAATAGCAGTCATTTTGAGAAAACTGACAAAATAGAAGTGCTAACATTGTGAGAACGCAGATGTTTTGGCAATTGTACATTTTAGTACTTCTAATGCTTATGCACTCCTAGTGTTTGATGTTAAAACGTTAGTTTTAATAATTTTATTGCAATTTAAATAATTTCTGGCAGTGTGTGCACACGTTAAGCTCACTTCCGAGGTCCGAGGAGAAGAAGACAGATTTCGCAAATGTATTAAAAAACGTCGTTTGGTACACGTGCGGCGTCCAAAGTCTCTTGTCCGTCGCTTGCAGCTCGGGCAAAGACACCTCGGGACTCGTTTAAAATGACATAATTTCCGCACTTGTATTAAAATGTACTATTATCTCACGAAAGCGGGTGGGCCATACTAGTAGTTGAAACGCGAGACAGGCACACGACGCTTAGCGGCAACAGCTAAGCACTCAGAGAGAACGTGCACGTACATGAAGTATGTCCGCCGCTTGCGTGAGACAAGACAACTGTACCGTGTCACCGAAATATTGATAACTTACTATGGAACCAAATGCTGAACTGTCAAAAACTAAAAAACGGTATTGCTTTTCATATTTTATCGTATTGTCAACGTTATGAAGTCTTATTCACTTGACGATAATGGCGGCCGAGTTACAAACAATACGATAGCAAATGTTAAAAGCAATATTGTTGTACCAATCCAAATAGAGCTCCTGTGCTGGTTACAAATGTAGGTAATTGACTCTATCGTCAATATTTAAATCGCTCGTAGAATGGCAGTTCTGGCGTTTTAACTTAACGTAAGTTGAGTACACACACTACCCAAAGTAAAGAAAGATTATAAACAAGAGCCCCTAGTGAAGAAGCAACATGGAGGGCAAGCATTTCTACGATTTGTTATTAAGATATGTACCGTGATCAGTTGGCTGCGGCCGCGGGGGGACGCCGCGCGGCTCTCGTCGCTTGGCGTTGCACAAAAACAGTCGGTAAGACAGATAGCACACATTAATATACGAGCTATCTTCTGCACTTTGGTTTTAATACTTCAACAAGATTTTGCACTCAATCAAAAAATAATATTTGTTTCTCTGCGTGACAAAAGCAACATTCATCCTTAGTGGTGCTCACCACTTCTGTTGCAAGTATAAATTGTAGCAATTATACACTACTAATACTCGTTTGGACTGGTTCTGCTTTGTTCCCTACATAGATATTGAAGGCAACTGTCACAAAAATAGAATCTTCTCCCACATGCTCTGAAATGTTAACCTTACTGTTGTAAAATCAGACCGCGAAGATCTGAATTCCCCCCTCAGGCAAATAAAAAAAAAGTTATTATTTACCACCGGCAAGGGCCGCGAAAATGTATGAAATTTCATTACGTACCCGGTGTTTTACTTTTTAAATGTTTGGACTAGGATAACTAACTCGATACAGCCAAACACTCGTACAATCAAAATTCTTCCATGTTAATTTTACTTTTTAAATGTTTACAGCGTATTTTAAGTGTATCAAATTGTTTGACTGTTTTTTTATTGTGTCCATAAACAAAGTAAATTGCCGAAATACCTAACATAAACGCCTAATAAATATTATGATTTGAACTATATTTTATTCAAATTGTATTTATTACGTTTAAATTTGTGATTTTATTTAATGCTTTATTTCAGTTTTGTACTAAATCGTACCTGCTTAGAATTTAAATAAAATTGTGAGGAGGTAATATTTGCAAGGGAATTTTGGGATTGCGTTTATTATTATTAACAATTGTGTTATATTTTCTCGCATTGTTGGAGAAAAGCAATATCCAAGCCTCAACCGGGAAGGGCGGGTGCTGGACTCGTATATAGCGCGGCCTCGACTGCGTCTCGGCCACGCTAACTATACTCGTCCCGCAACACCCAATTCCCCGGCCTCTGCAGTAATATACTATTGCCACAGAAAATCATCTCTTTATTAGAAAAATAAATACCTAAATAGGTTCAATAAATACCTTTGCAATTTAATTTGACTATTCTCGAGCTGTTGCTTCAGCTGCTGAAATTCTTCGGGGCAACCTCGCGAACCGCCCTCTCGCAAAGCCGCTTTCAGTTTCTTGATCTAAAACAATAATAAACAATCATCAACTTTCCCGAAATATTTTAAAAAGTCGGCGAATTCTGGTAACTTTAACGAGTATTCCCGTTATTTCTGAATTTTACGCAAATTTCATATGTTAAATAAATATTGTGTTATTTTTTTCTGTCTTGGACGGGATGTTGGTACTTATTAATCTATCGTATGCCAATAGTATCTGTTTCTTTCCTTAGTAGTCGTATAGCAACTTACCTCTTCATTGGCTGCCTCTAAATCCCCCTGAACTTGTTTATGAGCTAGGGCTGCCGGATTATCAGCAATGTGGATGATCTGGAAAAGCACAAATAGTAAATATTTTGGTAGATTAACAACAGAGCACGGAAATCAGAAGGAGAAAGTGGGACCCCTACTAAGTGGACCCGTCGGTCCACCAAAACCATCAATGTCACGAGCCTTGTGGAAGGCAAGATGAACCGTGATCGACGTACATACGAGTACTTTCCGTTGCCACAAAAATTATTGATCTGATAACCTCCGCAGGTTAAGGATAAGGTTATCCGCATTGCAGCCTCGTGATGCGTTCAGCGAGTTACAGAGTAAAGTGACCCTCGCTTTTGATCCGTCAATCAACTTTGGAGAACATGTAGTACCTACGCTCGCGGGTCACCAATGTGCTATGGAATGCAATGACCAATCCCTTTGGCCTGCTAGCAAGCTACAGAATACAGTGGCCCACGCTCGTTAGATACCAGCGAGTTACGGTGTACAGTAACCACGCTCGCGGGTCGCCAATGGGCTATATGTATAGTGCAGTGACCCAACCCTGCGACTTAAAGCTTGTCCCAGAAAAAAGTGTCACTTTTAATAACCGAGGTTTTTTGGTCAGACTTCAATCAAATAGGGTTGAAAACTATTTTCCTAGTTAGCATAGTGTCTAATATTTGAATTAAGATAAAAAAAACAGATGTCAGTACTCGTATTTTCAAAGATGTCGTCAGTTAAAGAAAAGTTTCATGAAAAAATTCTGTACAAATATGTTCAGTATCGCGGTATATCTGTGAAAAACATTGCATCGGAGCTTAAAACCTCAGTAAGAACAGTTCAAAGGGTTTTTCATCACACTTGCTCGTAAATGGTGTTATTCCATGCCTGTATACAGAAGGACAATGGCCTAAATTGTTCCCGCGGGAATTATGGCGAGTTTGTCATCCCTAGGGAGTAATGACTTTCTTTTTAAAATTTGCAACTCTTTCGTACATCATTTCTGACTAAGGAGGTTTAATTTTCAGCCAAAAATTAAATCGGTTTCTAATTTCATCTTTAAAAATTAGCTATAGACTAACTTACATTACACAAAACCTATACGCTTCATTAAACTTCATTATTTTTATACCTATTTCAAGTTTATATCAACATTTATCATTAATTTTAGTAATTATAATTTTTTAACAAATTGGCTAAATCTGGCTCGAATCCAGGTCGAAATTAAACGTTATTATCTGTGGTAGAGGTCACAAAAAAAATATCGTTTCCATTTACGTTCCCGTTCGTCAAAAGTTATTTATTTATATTTTGCGGAGTTAAAGTGTTTTTCCTCGCAAATGTGATGAAAACCATTGTGTGTATCACAGGCAGTAAGGGGATTACTAATTCCCTTCATACTACCCTTGATGCACAATGTACTATTAAAACGGTTCACAGAGGGTGGTAGCATACAGCGAAAGCCTGGAAGTGGCCGTAAGCCTGGGATTGTAAATAAAAATATAGCGAGGAACATTATGGCAGCGTTACAGAAGAAACCTACTCTTTCTGTACGGGACTTGGCCAAAAAATACAAAACATCTAAATCAACGGTGCAACGGGTTAAAAAACATAATTCTATAAAGTCATTTAAACAAGCTAAAGCACCCAAGAGAAGTGCGAAACAACAAACGGATGCTAAATCCCGGTCCAGAAAGCTCTATTCGGAAATGACTAAGAAAAATATTGTATTGTTATGGACGACGAGACCTACTGTAAACTTGACTTCAAGTCACTTCCAGGACACCACTATTATTCAGCCACTGATAGAAAAACTGTCGATGAAGAGTATAAGGTCATCAAAATGGACAAATTTGCAAAGAAAGTTCTCGTGTGGCAGGCGATTTGTTCATGTGGGAAACGCAGTACACCGTATTTTGCCAAAGGAACCATAAATGGTGAGATATACCTGAATGAATGCCTTAAAAAACGACTGTTGCCATTCATCAGGAAGCACAGTAAACCTGTCCTCTTTTGGACTGATTTGGCCACGTGTCACTACACGAAGCGGGCAATAGAGTGGTACAAAGCAAATAGTATCGATTTTGTTGAAAAACACCAAAATCCTCCCAATTGCCCTGACTTACGGCCCATTGAGAAATATTGGGCTCGTATGAAGCAAAAGCTTGTAAAACACAAAAGTAATGCCACTTCAGTGGAAAACTACAAACGGAAATGGAATGAAGCTTCCAAATTAATCACCGATGATGATGTACAAAAATTAATGGCACGGGTTAAAGCAAATTTAAGGAGTTTCTGGATGAACAAAACTTAAACCAATATTTATAGGAACTAAAATATATTTTAAGAACTTTCAAATACAACTGTATTGTAAAATTTAATGAATTTTATTATTTGGTGGGGTTTTTTAACAAGTTAATATGCGACACTTTTTTCTGGGACAAGCTTTACTAGCGAGCTACAGAATACAGTGACCCACGCTCGTTAGATACCAGCGAGTTACGGTGTACAATAACCACGCTCGTGGGTCGCCAATGAGCTATAGATTGCAGTGACCCAATCCTGCGACTTACTAGCGAGCTACAGAATACAGTGACCCACGCTCGTTAGATACCAGCGAGTTACGGTGTACAATAACCACGCTTGTGGGTCGCCAATGAGCTATAGAGTGCAGTGACCCAACCCTGCGACTCACTAGCGAGCTACAGAATACAGTGACCCACGCTCGTTAGATACCAGCGAGTTAAGGTGTACAGTAACCACTCTCGCGGGTCACCAATGAACTATAGAGTGCAGTGACCCAACCCTGCGACTTACTAGCGAACTACAGAGTACAGTGGCCCACGCTCGTTAGATATCAGTGAGTTACGGTTTACAGTAACCACGCTCGCGGGTCGCGAATGAGCTATTGAGTGCAGTGACCCACCCCTGCGACTTACTAGCGAGCTACAGTGTACAGTGACCCACGCTCATGGGATACCAGTGAGTTACGGTGTACAGTGACCACGCTTGCCAGTCGCCAGTGAGCTCCGGATTATTGACTCGCTCTAGGGGGTCGCTAGTGAGTTATGTAGTAATGCAACCCGCCCTTGGAGCTTGAGATTCAGCATTAAATGGATTGGAAGCGAGCTACGAAGTGCATTGCCACAGTGCAGTGGGTCTATTAGCAAGCTACGAAGTCAAGTGACCGACCTTAGTGGGGTTTGGAGCGCTGAGCCTCTCTAGCTGCTGCAGCAGATGGTCGCGCTGCGTGCGCAACTTGTCCGCGTCGCGCCGCGCCTGCTCCGCCTCGTCGCGCCAACGGGCTACATCCGCGCGGAGACCTTCCACCACTGTGACACGTGAACAATATTAGATAAAATAAAAATAAAACAATATGCTTTATTTAATAAAACGTTATAGTTGATATCTCTTAACTTAAGAGCAAGCGGCAAGCTGAAACGGAAGGTATATAATTCTAGGAGTATGTGGGTACTGAATACTGATGCTGCACCTTGACAACTATTGCACTCATTTCGATTGATTAGGTTACATCTTAAGCCCGTAAAGATAAGCTGTAATGGCATGCGCGGTCTGGTCGGTGAGCGCCAGCAGGTCGCGGTAGCCCTGCAGCGCGCGCTCCAGCTGCTCCACGCGCGCCGCCCGCCTCGCTGAACGTCTGGAGCGGGCTTCAGTTACAGCTAGGGTACTCACGCGTGGCGTGCGCGGTCTGGTCGGTGAGCGCCAGCAGGTCGCGGTAGCCCTGCAGCGCGCGCTCCAGCTGCTCCACGCGCGCCGCCCGCCTCGCTGAACGTCTGGAGCGGGCTTCAGTTACAGCTAGGGTACTCACGCGTGGCGTGCGCGGTCTGGTCGGTGAGCGCCAGCAGGTCGCGGTAGCCCTGCAGCGCGCGCTCCAGCTGCTCCACGCGCGCCGCCCGCCTCGCTGAACGTCTGGAGCGGGCTTCAGTTACAGCTAGGGTACTCACGCGTGGCGTGCGCGGTCTGGTCGGTGAGCGCCAGCAGGTCGCGGTAGCCCTGCAGCGCGCGCTCCAGCTGCTCCACGCGCGCCGCCCGCCTCGCTGAACGTCTGGAGCGGGCTTCAGTTACAGCTAGGGTACTCACGCGTGGCGTGCGCGGTCTGGTCGGTGAGCGCCAGCAGGTCGCGGTAGCCCTGCAGCGCGCGCTCCAGCTGCTCCACGCGCGCCGCCCGCCTCGCTGAACGTCTGGAGCGGGCTTCAGTTACAGCTAGGGTACTCACGCGTGGCGTGCGCGGTCTGGTCGGTGAGCGCCAGCAGGTCGCGGTAGCCCTGCAGCGCGCGCTCCAGCTGCTCCACGCGCGCCGCCCGCCTCGCTGAACGTCTGGAGCGGGCTTCAGTTACAGCTAGGGTACTCACGCGTGGCGTGCGCGGTCTGGTCGGTGAGCGCCAGCAGGTCGCGGTAGCCCTGCAGCGCGCGCTCCAGCTGCTCCACGCGCGCCGCCCGCCTCGCTGAACGTCTGGAGCGGGCTTCAGTTACAGCTAGGGTACTCACGCGTGGCGTGCGCGGTCTGGTCGGTGAGCGCCAGCAGGTCGCGGTAGCCCTGCAGCGCGCGCTCCAGCTGCTCCACGCGCGCCGCCCGCCTCGCTGAACGTCTGGAGCGGGCTTCAGTTACAGCTAGGGTACTCACGCGTGGCGTGCGCGGTCTGGTCGGTGAGCGCCAGCAGGTCGCGGTAGCCCTGCAGCGCGCGCTCCAGCTGCTCCACGCGCGCCGCCCGCCTCGCTGAACGTCTGGAGCGGGCTTCAGTTACAGCTAGGGTACTCACGCGTGGCGTGCGCGGTCTGGTCGGTGAGCGCCAGCAGGTCGCGGTAGCCCTGCAGCGCGCGCTCCAGCTGCTCCACGCGCGCCGCCAGCAGCACCGACGAGCCCACGCCGCCCGTCTCGCCGCACAGCGACACCGTCAACTCCTTCTCGAAGCAGTCCAGCTGTTGCCTGTTGGAGGATCGATGGAGGAATCGAATCATCAGAAACCAATCACAAGCAGTAGTTTGTACATAATCGACATCAACGGAGTGAAACGACGTCCGAAGCGCACGCACGTACATAGATAACAGGGCCGCGATAACGGTGAGTATACCAGAGCTGTGCGAGGTAGCGGAGGGGTTTGCTCCACCAATACTGCTAAGCCAAAAGGCAGTATCTCAGATAGAACTCCTGTAGCAAATTCAACCCTATTACTAACAGAAGAGAATTCAAACTGCTTTGGTTATTCAATTTAGGATACTGCTTATTAGCTTAGGAGGGCAGAATGGGAGAGCTGCGCAAAGCGCTAGGCTATGAAAACTATGTATTCCTATTAGTGGATTTTTCTTTGCAAATTGTTACACTATGCCTAAGGATTTCCACGTCTATAATTATTTGAAACCCTACGAAATATTTAAATTGCAAGAATTTCTGTAAAATAAAGAGGAGAATAGAAATGAACTGTTAAAATAAAATTGTAAAATGTATGGGTTTTGTCAAAAATCTTATTTTCGAATCTGGTCTATACCAGATTGCTGATGGGACAGATCAGCAACCTAGGGCTATCCCTAGGTTGCTGATCTGTCCCATCATACGCATGTGAACAACAAAATAATCAACATATTCCAAGTAACACATAAAAATTTAGTAAAAATATGACGCAAAAATACATGAAAACTAACCTTTTAATTAATGAGGTTATTTCAAGGCAAAAAGCTTCAGTAAATCTATGTCAGGGTACCCTGTTATATTAAGCGAGGCCGACAGTTATGGTCCGAATTTGACAAATGATATGTCATTGGATTTGTCTTATGCTGGAGAGTTGCATAAAACTCTTCGTTTCTATTTTTCAATGATAAAGTTATGAAATAGTACATTGTTGCCTAGGCGCGGAAAGTAAGGGTTTTCCTGACGAGGTGGTTAGCAGGCCGAGCAATAGCGAGGTCTGCTAAAATACGAGTCAGGAAATCCTCGTTTCCGCCGAGGCATACATAATGCTTTTCTCAAACATGTGAGGAAATAATACAAATACATTTTTAAAAAGCAAGTAATTTAATTATGCAGAATGAACGAATGTTACCGACTGTCAATTGTTTTTAAATACTAAACATAGAAATTGGAATGCAAATTCGAAAAGAAACACACGCACTGTGCTAAAAAAGCGAGCAGTTACCTTGGCTGTTTGGAATTTTTGTCTTAGTCCTTTTGATTTTGTATGCAAATTGACAGCATTTTTAAGAAAAATATAGTCATGGACGGAAAGTGTTTTCATATGGTTTTTTTACTCATAGGAGTAAAATGAGGCTCTTTCCGTCCTTGTCTTTCAATCGGAAAACCGTTTTTTCCGAGCATGTTTGAGAAAAAATATTTTTTTAAACTATGGTGTGACGTCACGTCACCCGACCCCTGCTTTGACTTGAGATGATAATGTTAAATAAATAAACAAGAATTAAACACAAACCTGTTGTAAGTTCATCAGCATAAGAAAATTTAAGTTTTGAGTTAGCTACTTGCTCAACACCAAGAAAATTAACAAAATACGATATTATCAGTGTTAATTGCCGACGCATTGTGTCAATTTTTAAAAGTTGATTTACAAACTCACTTTCGTGCGCATATTTACGATTTTGATAAATGATAAGTCATTGGATTCGTCTCATGACAGAGAGTTGCATAAAAACTTCGTTTTTTTTAATGATAATATACTGAAAAAATATATTTTTTAGCGTGCCCTTAAAAAGGTTAAACCAATTTTAATATCTGGGCCAATGGCTTACTAAGGACCTCCAAGACGATGCCTATATGGAGGGAGCTAAGGACGCTATCAGTGAGGGCAAAAGCCCGTAGGCTCGTCATATTAATCCATAGTCACATGTGGGTATTTTAGGGAACGTATCCTTACCTGTAACTATCCCTTTCTCTGGTGACGAGCTGGAGTCGTTTCTGCAGCCGATTGATGAGGCTCTCCTGGCCCTTGCGAACCGTCTGCAGGTCGTTCGCCTTTGTCGTCGCCTTGTCACGCTCGTACTTTAAGGTGGCCAGCTCCTGTTATACAAGTAAAAGTAAAACATTGACACGTGGAGGTTTAAAGAGATGGTGCGACGCAACTCAACTCATAGTAGGATTGACTACCAATTGGGATACACCAATTTTTGACGATGTATGACAATTTAAAAGTAATTTCTAGGAATCAGAAATCGATCGAACAAAAAATGACCTTCATTTGACCCGAATATGCGGTCCGAATATGCGGTCCGAATATGTGGTCCGAATTGCGTTATATCAACCTCTTTTGAGGTTAAAACACATAAAACCTCTCCATTATTTTGTTTTATTAGTACAATTTAGGTATCTAAAAATATTTGCTTACAAATTGACTGTAATTCTTATGATTAAATTAATATATTAATGATACCAATTTATTTTTGAGTTATGTGTGATTAATGTTAATATTTTGTGTGGTGAGGTTTTCCAAGACGGAATCAACATTTATTGCAGAAACTCATAATGTCAATGTGTTCAATGAATCTACTTTAGAAACAAGGGTCATGCAGGAAGTGCTGAATTAATTAAGGTTTTGGTAATAAGCCATAGTTTAAAATACTCTGAAATAATAAATTTATTGTATTGCGATTGTTTGTTCAAATTATGTTTGAATGAAGTTCGTCTATTATGACTTTAAAATCCGAACACAGATAGTAAAAAAACGCCTTTCTAAATCTTAGACGAAGTATACCCATTTTTCTAAAAAGCTCCGACATTTTTGTACAGTAAGTAGGCGATATTAATTTTATTTGATAAGTAAAATATTTTAAATAACAGTAACACTTTTGATCATGAAATGCTTCCAATGAGATCCTGAAAAAAGGCTATTCTTTCAAATAAAAATGTAAAAGCAAGCAGTTATTTTTCTTGGTGTATCCCGATTATACTGGTATTTATTGATCAAGGTAATTCATAATCTAGTGCAGTGTATGTATAGAGGGTATATTTTTTATTCCCGTCTGTATTATTCAATAAAAGTAGTACACTATATTATTATTATTTTTATTATTTTATTTATTATTAGATATTTATTATTATATTATTAGGCACGGTACAAAAGTAAATATATAACAATATTCCCGCAAAACTGTTTTTACAGTTTGTCTGCAGGCAGGAGTCTCTATTTAGCTAAGTAAGTAATAAATAAGGTAAGTGACTATAGGTAAAAATGGTTATAATATAAATATGATACACACCTGAGTGACAATTGCTTATGAAAGCAGTTGTCACTCAAAAATTTAAAAAACAAAAAAAAAAAGCTCAAAAATTATTTACTACAGATAGTAAATAATTTTTGAGCTCTTTCTTAAACTTAAATTTATTTGGTTCATGACGGATGCACGCGGGTAGGCTATTTAGGAGGTAAGGCAGTCTTTTTTTTAACGTTCTGTCTCCAAAATAGTTGGAGACACGGGGAACCTCAAACTTACCCGCGGACACCGACCTAGTAGCATCAGTATGGGTGTAGGGACATGCGCTAGTGCCATGGTTGTTAACTGCAAGAAGGTATTTAGGTTTTAAGCTTACTGGTAATATTTGACAGATCTTTTGTTTTTTTACTAACCATTAATTTTAGGAATCGTAATTGTAATGCCTCTAGTTTGTCTACGTAAGATTTAAATGTGAGTCCATGGCAGTCCAGCGCATAGCCCAACACAGAATCTACTATCGCATAATACAGACATTTTAATATATTGCTAGGGACCTTATAACTTAAGTGGTAAAATTTACCAAGAAGATAATTTAATTGATGATAGGTGATATGATAGTGGTAGTTCTAAGAGTGCAGAGAGAGTGAAAAGTTGTATGTGCAACACAAGATCAAAGTTATTTGCATCTCGTATCTTTGAATACCTTGCTGCGCTCAGGATTCTAACCTAGAATGACTCGCTACGGCTATGAGTCAATTATAGAAACCTGTGTTTACTCGGGATTCAAAATCAACACTTGCAGCAAAAACAAACTTTGTTTTGTTTCTCAAATAACTATTACAAATCAAATTGAATCTTCCTTCTTTGGCACATTACCTCAGTGATTTGCGCAAGCTGTGACTGCGCCTGCGACTGGCCGGCCACGGCGGTGAGCTGGTTGGTGAGCGCGGCCTCCAGGGCGGCGGACAGCGCGCGCGCAGACTCCACGCCGTGCGCGCGCGCTGCTGCCTTCCACTCCGACAGGGTACACTCTAGCGAAGCTAACTTCACCTGCAAACAATATCTGTCATTGTTAAAGCTTGTAGTTTTTTAACACTTAGACCCAATCAATAGAAACACTTTATAAAAAAAAAATACGAGTGCGTATTCAAATTATGTGGTATGGTGGTACTGAACTGGCTGAACTGACTGGTGTGAACTATTTTGAATTGATTTAAGAGTAAGTAACTTTTAAAGTAAAATTATCCATACTTGAACCTTAAGTCAAATGTTGGAAATATAGCTTAACAATGTGGTCGATTAAGTTTCTCACTGGATAAAGGTGACCTTTCCTGTCTCAGCTGGAGTAACTATAAGTATAGAACAGTCAAAGCTTAAGGTTACACAGACAAAAGCATCGTTTTAATAAATACATTCACACATACCGTCACGCCTTCATCAGGCAGAGCTACAAAATTACCAACAACTCTTAACAACTTGTTGTTAATTCTATAACCACATTGAGCACAGACAGGCTAAGATGTTTACCAGTGTATATTAGTGACTGGTTGCAAGCCCATCGCCTAACAATACTACAAGCCCACCCTTACACCCTTAGTCGCCTCTTACGACTTGCACAGGAAGGCATGGAGCGGCTCTATTCTAAGCTGGCAACCAAACGCAACGCAAAATCGGTAACAACCTACATGAAAACAATAAAATCAATAGTGTTAGTAACCTTAGCTTCTAGCAGCTCCTGGTGCGTGGGCTGCAAGGCTTCGAGCCGGTCCGTGAGTTGGTGCACCTGTTCCTCCAAAAGCAATTTGTTGCTGGCGTTGTCGCGAAGGGAGCGCTCATTGGCGCGTAGACGAGCCACCTCTTTTTCTAGCTCCGCCATGTTGATTAGGCGTTTTTGAGCAGTCTGTAGTAAAGTGAGTAATTGTATATTACTCCTGCTATTTTGAACAATTGTTAAAGTTAAGTAATTAATTACGATTGAAAGAAAATTATTTAGAGTAGAAGTAAAAATCTTTTGTATAAATTTATGATAATTTTAAGACTAACAAATCAGGAGTGTCTTTTCATAAGCGCTTATTTCCATTTTTCTATTTTTAGACCTGTCTGCTTAAAAAAGTAATACATACATACTTTATATATTATTTGTGGTTAAAGTTCTAAAGTCCCCTAAAAAAAAATTTTTAAATAACAAATTTGGGATCCAAATGGTCTGTTTCTTATAGGACATAGGTATATTTTTTGTAGGATTTCGAAATTTGAAGCTGCCCACTAAAATAAACAGGAAAAGCAAAAAAAAACAAATAAATAATGATTTGTATTACGGCACCAATATCGCTTTTAGATTTAACAATGATCATATTGATCATAAGAGTTTATTTCTGTAATGTACAAATTAAAAAGGTTTATTTCTCTCAAGGCCATAAAAAAAAGGGTTAATTCCAAAAGTTAGCATCAAGTGTTTAACTCTGAAAAACGTATGCTAATTTATATAATTTTTAAGGCAGATACAAAAGTTACGCGTATGTAGTGCCACCACATTTATGTCAACTTACTTTAATACAATGGAAAATCAAATAATATTGAATTTTGTGTTAAAAGGATAATTACATTTTCCGACATGGAAATCATCGCAAAACTTTTGTTTAATTTTGTGACATTTTGTAACCCTGTGGGAGCACCCTAGACTGGACTAGAATTGCAAGCTGACAACAATAAAACAATAACATTGCCAAACATAGGAACAATTTCCCGGAGTAACATATTGGCAGTCAAAATACCAGTTTACCTTAATTAAATTTGTCGTTTTGTAATTTGATTTTTGATTGTAGTTTACCTTTGCCTGTTGCTGCCAGTCCTTGTAAGAATCCTTCTCATACTGCAGCTCCCTGAGCTTGTTGTTGGCCTGCAGCAGCTCAAAGTTTTGCTTCTCTAACTGAGTCCTCATTGATGTACACTGTTCCGCGCGACTTGTCTGTCGTGCTAATTCTTTTTTTAGAATTTCTAGCTCTGACTGTGCACCTTCTAAACCCTAAAAACATTCACATAATATGCAGGTGTTGCTTTAGAATAGTCGTCAAATAGATAAAGGTAACCAACATAACTGAACTTCAAATGTGAATGATTTTCGATTTGATAACAATAAGCCTATAAACTATTATAAAAGGTAACCTGCAACATCTCATCCATGTCTTTCTTCATCTCTGCCATCTCATTCTGGTTGCTGACATTAGTTTCAAGGAGCTGGTCTTTTAAATCTGCTATTTGCTTTTGTAGTTCTGACTTCTCTGCCTCCCATTTTGCTTTATATTTACTGTGTTCTTTTCTAGACTGTAATAAAACATGTATAGAGAGTAGAACCACTTATTAATAACGTAATTAATTGCTTAGTTACTGCAGTTAAGGTGTATTTCCCCAATGTAGTTATTTAGACAATAGCCATGGAATCACTATAGAAATAAGTCCATGGCTATGACATGCAACGCCAATTATTCAGTTTAAAACTAATTTCTTTTGTGGACTTGAGTGAAGCTGCATGGGATTACTCCTGTCAAGTCAAAATTCAATATTCAAAAACAATTACGTTTGATATTGTTCTGATCACACAAAATTTATATACTAGACACTTGGTAGAGTTTATACTTTTCGTATTCTATTCTATATTTTACCTCACTCAATTCATCCTTAATCTCTTGCTCTCTCCTTCGTATGAGATTGAGGCGGTCCGACATGTCGGAAAGAGCCCGCTCATCTCTCTTGTGCTGATCCACAAGAGAAGTTTTCTCCTCCTCAAAAAGGATCTGCATCTCCTTTCTTATAGTGTGCTGATGGTTCACACGGGCCTCTAGTTTTATTATCTGTAAATAAATGCTTCACTTATTTCCATTTACAAAATTCTCCATCTCTCTTTCTCTTTCCACCCAGTAGTCAGCCAATGCTGAGTGTAGGCCTGTTCATTATGTATCTGAATACAAATTTCAAGCTTATGTAAGTTTCTCCGAACTTTGACAAGTTAATCTTTCTTAATACTATATAACTGTCCCTTATATTATTGTTTAATATTAAGTATTATTCAACCTTCTGAGACGCAAATGGGAAAAAGAGTGCTGGAAGAACCACCCATTGTAATAATTATGGAATGTGAAAAAAATTAATTAGTCATATAGACCCACATCAGGTGGGCAAACAGAACCAGTTCCTTTTAACATTGACTTCCAGTACTTATTATATATTATAATAAATATAGGTATCTACTAACAAATAATGTGACAGTAGACTCACAATATTTGTTAGTTACCTAAATAAACTATTAAATAATTATTTTATTATTAGGACTTTGTCATAGTTTTAAGGGGGCTATTTGAAATCCAGGATCAAGTGACTTGAAGATTAGTGCTAGCATGTAGGAACCCAGGAGAACAACCCTACCAATCCAAGTTTTCGGATTTACAAAATCACAAGTTTATCAATAAATTTGGTAATGCAAAGTTTATTCCTTCCGGTGCCCAATTAATAACATAAAAATGAAAACAAATTTGTATTTGCCTCATGTCAGTTGACCTCTAACTATCAACTAACGGCTGAAACTTATATTCAAACCGCAGATAGGTTCCCGGTTTAAAATTGACATTAGCCCATACAAAATGTGTCAATTTCATTTTTTAAGTAAGCCTATCTTTCCGTGGTTTGAAGATAGGGTTCACCCATAGACCTGCAATAATATATTTGTTTTGAACACAACTTGAGTAATGTTTATCTGATCTTTAATCAATTAGATAGAAGAATAGTTGCAGTCTATTTTATGTCCTAACACATTTTCTCAAGCAACAGGCGATTGTAAACAATATTGACTTAGGGGGCTTCTAAACGAGCAACATTTTCACGGCAATGTGTGGCCGGCAACTATACGCATCTTGCTCTAACATACGAAGTAAGAGTAAGATAGCACTAGTTGCCGGCCACAAATTACAGCAAAACATGGCCCGTTTAGAAGCCCCTTTAAACAGCTGTGACAATAAATAATTCTAAGAAATTAAAATACAACAGCCTCAGTCTACATAATAAAAAAGATTATTGCCTACAAGGTTTTGACATGAAAGAGCTTAGTTATATAAATTCGTCATAACATCTTGTGGCTTGTAAAAATATGCCACAGGTGTCAACTTTCAAACGTCAAACCTCACAAACCTGAGCTTTTGCTGCTATTAGGTCTATCTTCATCCTCTTGGCCTCCCACGGTGATGCTGGTGCTGTGCTCGAGCTAGACTCTGTACGCTGCCGCTTGTCCGGCGTAGTATCCACCTGACTTAAGCTGGACTTCCTTTTACCCAACGATAATAGGTTAGACAAACCTGTCGACAACCCAAAACATGATCAAACCTTATCAGAGCACGATTCAACCGTGCATATTTTCCAACGTTACCTTCTTTTATGGATTGATTACTATCCGTGAAATTCATTTTAGCTGAAGCCGATAACTTGTCTTTTGGCGGATCAGTGTTTATCACTCGCCTAAAAGGCTCCAGCACGTCTTGGTAAAGAGACATATCACCATCTTTAGCCATTTCCCTTTTATTTTATCGTATTATGCAAACTTTAAAACATCATATATACGAATAACACTTTTTTGCAAAAATCTATACCTACGAATCTAACCGAACCAATAATCACAGATTATAAATGTCAAAGAGAATATAATCACTACGTTTTAATAAATGTAATAAATAATGTTTCTCTTTGTACTTGAATGATAAGATGAATGGAATGGAAACGTAAGGGAAGTTCCCAAATTCAGTAAAAATACCGGTTTTTCGTGAACTCGATTACTCGGTTACTCGTTGGAAACCACCGATAATCGATTTAAATTAGAATTAATGTTTTGATATGCAGCGTTTCATATAAATTATACTATTATACCTATTAAAATAAATGAACATGTTGCAAAATATATCCTAAATAGCGTAAAAACTAAAAAAACAATTCCAAATGTCATTGTCAGAACGGACGGCTTAGGTATAAGATATAACTTTCATAACATTTATTTTAAAACAGACAGCACGCTTTTGAAATATACACCCACTTTAAATGTATCTTATTAAGATTTGTAAATATTTTTAAATCTAAATACTAGTTAAGTTTTAGTTTTCTAAAAATGGACACACAAGAAGACTACTTTTGCAGTTATGAAGACTTTGAGGTTACCCAAACTTAGTAAAATATCAAACTTTACTGTTGATTTTAAACTAAGCCATTAAAGTTAAATAATTATAGGTTCACAGGTTAATGCTTGACGATGCACCAAGGACGGTGGCCTATCAAAAGGCAATATTAGGCAATAAAGAATACTTTAAAGATAAAGTTGTAATGGACGTGGGTTGTGGAACTGGAATTCTGTCAATTTTTTGCGCTCAAGCTGGCGCCAAAAAAGTATACGCTGTTGAAGCTAGTAATCTAGCAAATGTAGCTAAGGATATTGTTAAGGAGAACAACTTCGAGGAAGTTATTGAGGTAAATTATTCAAAATATACATTTTGCGGGTGGTAGGACCTTGTGCAGGGTCCGTCTGGATCGCTACCACCATCTTATCCATTAGCCTACCGCCAAACAGCAGTGTTCGCATTGTTGTGTTCTGATTTGGGGATAAGACAGCCGGTGTAATGATATATGGCATAGAGGCATTCCATCTTAGTCCTCAGGGTTGGCAACGCATTTGCAGTCTTAGGCTTGCAGTATTGTGAATGTGAATGTCTATGGGTCACAGTTTCCACTTACCATCAGGTGGCCTGTGTGCTTGTTCGCCTTCTCTATGCAATAAAAAAAAACTAGTAAGCTCCCAAAGCTTAACTAATATCATTTTCAGGTAATTCACAGTAAAGTTGAAGATGTGATGTTGCCAAACAATATCAAAGTGGATGCTATAGTGTCAGAATGGATGGGCTTCTACTTGCTGCATGAAGGCATGTTAGACTCTGTCCTTTCTGCAAGGCACAGGTTCTTGAAAGAAGGAGGAGAAATGTTTCCAGAGAGTGCTACTATTTATGTTGCTCCATGTAGGTAAGACACATTATTATTTTGATCAGACCCCGTTATCAGTGGAGAAAATCCATTGAAAACTACTAGAATTGCTACTACAGATTACAATTATTTTAATTGAGTTGTTTGTTTTTAAATCCATCCATATAATGAAGAAGCTGAAATTCAAATGATTATATTAAGAGCAACATAGAGCATTATAGATGTCTGAAGTAGTTAGTCACCTCTTTTAGAGTAGGATGTATAGTATTACCTGACAATGTTTTTAAATGAGTACCTAATGTTGAAAAGCTTTTAATAATTTATTCAGAAAAGTATACTATGTTATTAATACATGTTACAAGTCTATTGTTTTTATTTCGTAAAATTGGTATACAATATGTCTTAAGTTCATAATGTTAAACTTACATGAAAATGTCTAGTGTGACAGCCCTATGACATTATTTCAATTAATTAGCTCCATTGATAACAGGTCTGATTATAATACTAAGACAAAAAAAAAACCCTTTCTTTGTTTAGACCTATACAAACTTTTGGTATAGGTATATGCAATATATGACAGCCTACACACATGAGGTTATTGAAGTTTATAACATTTAGTTTGGGTTGTATAAAAAAATGGTGTAATGCAGAACACACAAAATTGTAAGGTTTTATTTGATGACAATAGTTAATCTGCTATGAAGTTAGGGCTGTTTGTATGTTAATAGACATTTGAGTAAAGTGTTAATGCTATTTCAGTGTCCAGTCTCTACATAAAAAATGGGAAAATGTGTATGGTGTTACCATGTCAACATTTGGCAAACAGCTGAGAGCAAGCAAGTGCAATAAGCCAGAGATCTTGACCATAGGCCCTGAGGAGGTTTTAGGAGAGGAGATTGCTATGTGTTGGATTAATCTTAAGGAGGACATGCCTGAGGATCTGGACTCGTACAGTATACAGCATGTTGTAGGTATGTACAGTTAGTCCCCCTACTTTACACATTTTGTGTCCATGTATTAGATATTTGCACTTATAATTGTTTAAGTAATGATTTTGTTTCTCTCTTAAGATACCATTGGACTGACATAATTTTAAACAGATACAGTTGGATTGTTGGAGAATGTATGACTCATTTTGAACTAGAATGTTGGGTCATTAAAAGGGCATAAAGGTGGAGCTTTCCCCAGGGAATCTCCAGTTCTGCTGCTATTATGGAATTAGGATTGTTAGGACCTCATAGACAACATCCTCGTTGAAAAAAAAGTCTGTAACGTAAGACGTCATGGGAGCAGAACGTCCACAAATTAAAAAGGTACCATGTAAAAGGTCAAAAGTCAATGAATCAAAATGACATATTGATCAAACAACTGCAATTGAAATAACCACGGGAGCAAAATGTCTGCAGTTAAAATGGTACTTCCGGAAACGAATCTAAGAATTATCTCTAGCAAAAAATATAATATTTCTCCTTTTATGGAAATGAGTCATTTCATTAAATAAAATGCATAGCTGGATATCTTACAAGGAAAGGTACCCAACAGTCCGGCCCCGTTATTTTTTGTTTTTGATATATGTTAGAGAGTAGTTTAAAATAACAGACACATATAAATAACATATTTCAGATTCTCATGGGTCCTTTCATTTGATATATGACACAGTAAGTTTTGCAAAACTTTTTTTTAATTTTCTAATTTGTCCCCCAAAAATTGCCCTTATTTAAAAAATATATCTTTACTTTGCACATCTGTGTTTGTTTCATCAATTTTCATATGTGTACCAAATTTCAACTCAATCGGTCCAGTAGTTTCGGAGCGAATTGGCTGTGACAGACGGATGGACAGGCAGACGCACGAGTGATCGTATAAGGATTCCGTTTTTTAATTTTTTTGTATAGACCCTTAAAAAGTACCACTTTTTAAGCAACTGTATTATAAATATGGTATTATATGTTAAGGATGTTTTGTTTTTTTGTCATTTTCCGTTGATGACGATTTGCTTCAAGGGCATTTTTATTCTCCGACGATTTGCTCCCTGGGTTTTCTTCGCTGTGGTCCTTCTCAGTAAACAGATATTACACCCAGTAGACCAAATGCATCACAGGACGTTTTGCTCTCAGTCCGACCCAATCTGAATTGCTATTATCTTTTGTTAAGTGGACCTTATGCAATGACATAACCTAGTTAAATAACAACTGTATTCTTTTCAAAATTTTATATAAATACATATTTTAACATATTGCTAGTTGGATTCTCTGTTCGTAGACAAATTTAGTTACAAAGTGGAAATGCTGGAATCGGCTACGAGCGTAGTGTACAGCGCATCGTGGCAGCACGCGTGTTAATTGCTATAAATATAAGATAGGGTAGTTTACGTTGGGAACTATGAGCAATATCAGAAATAAGTATTCAATCGAAAAATCATGAATTTCTTAATTTCAATCAATTTGACATTCATTATAACTCTTCATTATTATGTAGTGTACTTGGGGGTTTTACTTAAGACTATTCAAATTGATTGTTTCTACATCTTGCACTCAATGGCGTTCTCTAATTCTGAAGGGTAAGTCCGATTATAATTCTGCCGTCCTACCAAAGAAGGCGGCTAACTATACTCGAAAATCGAAAGATAGACTAAAATCTAAAGACGAAAATCTAAAGACTAAATAATCAAGATTATTTAGTTATTTTAACATTATTTCATAAAAACATGCATGAATACTCGTTTAACCAGTAATATTAGGGTAAGTTTTATGAATAAAAATACTTTCACTTAAACCAAAATTCTGTAATCACAGCGAATGTGGTGTTGAGTTTAGGATTCTGGCCATGAATTAGATTTTCGAGTATATATAGTAATAGTATAAGCATTTTAAATTTAATGTGGTTACGAAAAGGGTATAGGATGGTTCGACAACTACATGGCAGTTAGCCCCCTTCTTTGGTAGAACAACAGAATTGTTACTAACTGTGTGTTGGTGTAACTTCCAGGTGCTACCAAAGCAGGTGCCTTCCAAGGTATCTGTGTGTGGTTTGAATGTATGTTCCCAGAGCTATCAACTGAGGTAGGCCGAGAAGTGCTCAGTACTGGACCCTTAAGCCCAGGTACCCATTGGAAGCAAACCATAATAGTTCTACCTGAAGAGCAAGTGGTTGAGGCTGGGGAAGCTATTGCATTTCAATTGGAAATTAATAGAGACCAATTTAATGGCAGAAGGTAAATATGTAATAATAAGTGCCTTAAGTCCTTTCCCGGGGTTTCGTCTATCTCCATACAAATGGGTCTAGCAGGCTAAAGAAGGAGAAGTGGCCCCTGTGAGGAATATGAACTAAGTGTAGTTCAGGAGAAAAACGACTGAAAAATGTGTCCACAAAATGACGTTTTTGACAGTAGCTCGGTGACGGTTCAAGATAGGGGGCTGAAAGTTAGGGTGTTTCTATATTATGAGATAGCCAACAAATGACATTATAAAAATCCGATATTCGTCACAGGGGCCACTTCTCCTTCCTTAGCCTGCTAGACCCTTTCATTCAGTTTAGTCGTTTAGTCGTTTAGGCACTGGTCCCACCAAGGGCGAGGGTGCGATTAGCTATCGGCAATTTTCTCGCAACGAACAAAAAATTAAAGATATAGCAAAAGAGACACGTATATTAATAATTGATCGCTGGCTTTTCACACTTCCGGCGAATACTCTTTCCACTAGTTGGTCGAAACAAAAAATACAGATACAGTGTCAAGAAAAGAGACACAAATATTAATAGTTGATCGCTGGCTGAACTCGCTTCCCGCTCATCGTCGGCGGTGGGGCCTTAGACACCATTCTTCAAGCAAATTTTGCACAGCATTACCGATTCCATCCAAGTTATTGGTCCCATTAAACTTTAAAAAAAACCGTTGTTTCCGATACTGTTATTTTTTTTCCTTAAAATCAATGTGATCTGATATCAATCAAGTCTGAACTCTGTAATGAAGTTTAACCAGTTATTTATTTTTGCAGGTACAATCTTGAGCTTACTATCTTAAACCCCAATGATATTGAACACCCCTTACCATGCTCTTGTGACATGACGAAATGTATTCTAATTAAAACATTTATGGCACAGTCTGAGCAACATGCTTTAGAAGGGAGGACTACTGAGGCTTCAAATATAATAGTGGAGGATAATATTGACGATGATGAAATTAGTGACAGTTAATAAATAAAGTTTTTGTTGCTAGTATTTGTTTTATTTTGGATAACAATAATTGTAGCAATTCAATTCGAATTTTTAATCTTCACAATTTTAATTTGATTTTTGACCCACTGGTAGAGGGCATTGACTTTGCACACAAAATGTATGACTAGCGTCAGCTACTCTTTCCATCATTCTCGAACTTCACCAGAAGGTAAAAATAATAATTTAGTCTGTTACTTTGCGCTGACTCGATTCAAAATCTGAATATAATAATACCTACTGTGCGGCGGCACGGAACCCTAGCGCGAGAGTCCGACTCGCACTTGACCGCTTTTTTTATTTACGTAGCTTTCATGTCGACGGCAGGACATAGCCACATCCGTCATGGCAGCGATCTGAGTTTTGATGTTAAAGTAGTTTAATGCGTAACGGTTTGTGTTTCTTATTATTTTGCCATATTTGATTTAGTAAATTTACCGCCTGTTTCACAATCGACAAGTAAAGCATATTTGACAGATAAATTGAGCCCTTTCTCTTTCTTGCACTTGAAAATAGACAAGGAGAGAGCCAACTTTAAATGGCAAATAAATTTACTCGTCGATTGTGAAACAGGCGCTAAAGGTAATAAATAAATAAAACCGCTGGATAAAAACGTGGCGACTGCTCCGTCGCGTTAGTGCAACCGTAATATTGTCATCTGCTATACTATCATTATACTCTTCTTTAACTTTATACATTGCTATTGAAAGCAGTGGCGTAGCTAGGGGGGGGGGGGCGGTCCGCCCCGGGTGTCACCCGTTTTGGGGTGACACCCGACCTGACCGTGGACATCAGTAGTGAGTGCCATCTATAACAATTCGTAAATGTGTGGCAGATTACATAACCGCCATCAATAAAGTAATGTAATAAATATGTAATGTAAGCAGGGACCGGACCCGCTTACCCTAACCCGGGGTTTTTAAAAGGTTTTTATAGCGCTGATTTTTATAAACCCGAACATTTCGGTAAGCGCTTAATCGGTTCACACATTAAACGGATAATCCATTCGATCGAGTTAATTTGGCTTACCGCTTACCAGTATCAAAACCTCCGAATGTGTTACCGCTTAAAATACCTTCAAGCAAATTTAGTTCTTTGACAAACTACGTACGACATATTATTGGACCGTTTAAAGAAACCTAAACTCGGGCGGCGCGCGCGCTTCAAAGCCGTGCCAATACCAATACACGTAAAAATAGCGGCGCGCGCGGCGCGCGGGAAGGGAGCGAAGGGGTTACCCTAACCCGAACGGTAAGCGCTTATTCAAATAAATATCAAACCCAACGACATTCGGTAAGCGATTACAAAAGGGTTACGGTTAGGGTATCCCGGCTTAATAGGGCTATCTAATCGTTGGGTAAGCCGGTGAAGAGGTTACCGAAACGATTGGCTTACCGTATGAACGGGTAAGCCGTTCGAACGGCTTAAGCAAAGGAACGGGTTTTCCGGTCCCTGAATGTAAGTACTTAACAATAATAAAATTCGTCTGTTGACTGCCAAAAGTCACTACCAAAACAGTCACTACTCTTCAAAACCTCGTATCTCGGTACGTAGTCGATATCGAGATACGACTTTTGATTTGAGTAAGTATTTGTTACTTAGTGAGTTTTGGTTGTCACCTTCACCTGACGAAATGTAGGTTAAAACGAAAATTAAATTTACTATTGTTTTTTATTTTAACAATTTTATTGAGTTTTAGGGTGACACCATCAATATCCGCACCGGGTGCCACCCATGCTAGCTACGCCACTGATTGAAAGCATTGCACGGCACGCTACATCACGTAAATTCCATCCCTATTTCATAGAAACACTTAGTCCAATGTCGTTTCCAAACCACCATCAAGGTGTCTTCTCACTGAATCAACGGTTATCGCAGCATGTTGGTGACCGATTGAGTGAGCTGAGCTTCCCTGCTAAGCCAGCGGTTGTAGTCCAAGCGCATGAGCAGCCGCGCCAGGAACAGCCCGCAGGGCCGGTCACGCAGGGACAGGAGGAGCTGCATCAGCTGCTTCACCAGCTTATTGAACCTGGATGATAGAATGGTTACTGAAGTTTATTAACTGTTATACGAGAGGCGTTCAATAAATCATCGGTATGAGAAGGAAAACAAAAGCAAGCATATTATTAGTGTTTTATTTTTATTTTTCTATATATTCCCCCTCTATGTTTTTATACACTTATAACATCTGTCAATTAGGTTTATTAACCCCTCATAATAATATTATTTGTCTTTGGTGTCAAAATGCTCTATCACCACTGCCTTCAACGCTTCATCATTAGAAAATCGATGTCCACGAAGATCCTTTTTAAGGTTGGGAAACAAAAAATACTCGCTGGGGGCCAAGTCTAGACTGTACGGCGGGTGAGTAATAGTTTCGAACACAGACATAAGAACAGCAGCTTTGGCAACATGAGCAGTATGCTCAGGGGCGTTGTCATGAAGAAGCAGCACTCTGGTAAATTTTCCCCTCCTCTTCTCTTTGATTGCTTCCCGTAATTTCTTTATAATCTATTAATAATATCCCTTCACAATCCCAGAATATTGTCGCCATGATCTTGCCAGCTGAAGCTTTTACGTGCCACTGCATCGACGCTTGTTTGCTCTGGGTCATACTGATAAACCCAAGATTCATCTGTGGTAACAATTTTTTGGAGCAAACCATCAGGGTTTTCACCACACTGTTTCATGAAGTCGGAACAACAAGCAACGCGTGTATGCTTTTGAAACGGTGTACATTTGTGGTACCCATCTTGCACTAACTTTGGACATGTTAAGATAATCGTGGATAATGTATTCTCCAAAGAAATGTTGTTTTTTTGTGCTATAGACCTAACCCTCACTCGACCATCTTCTGGTATAATTTCCTCCACTTTTTGAATGTTTTCTGGTGAAGTAGCTTCAACAGGCCGACCTGGTCTAGGGTCATCTTCTATGACTTGTTAGATAACTTTCAGGAACATATAATTTCTGTGAAGCGATATTTCTTTTCGAATTTTCTACCATTCTCAATTTTACCCAATTTCATTTTCCCCCGGTCTAAAATTTATTACCATCGCTTTTGTTCTCGTGCGACTTTTTTCCGATTCGCATTTTTTACCGATCGATTTCTATCCCAGTCTCACTTTCTGTCAAAAGTAATTACATCGTTATATGTAGGTAGGTTTTGGTTATGTTAGTTTTGCAGCAGGCCCGGAAGGCCAAATAATCCAGAAGTAGTAGCTCCGTCGACTCTTGTCAACTTTGATTCATGGGATCGGAAAAACACGACAATGAAAATATGATGCTAGGAAATAAGCGACTAGATAAAACTCGGAAGGGGAAAAACACGAATGTGAAAAAAAACTGCCGGGAAAAAGGCGACTGGTAATATTACGTTCGGGAAAAAACCCGAAAAGAAAATTATCTTCAGAGAAAAAATGCGTTTGGGAAATTCATCTATCAAATCTCTTCTAAGCTCTCGCTCCCACGCTTAAATTCATTTGACCACTTTTGGACAGTAGATAATGAAGGAGCGGACTCACGGTAAACTAAATCTATTTCTTCTTAGACCTTTGATTTTTACCCTGCTTAGGTAAGAATTTTATCACTGCTCGATGCTCCAATATAATTAACGTTGTAAAATCGCTTACGGTGATCACGTTTGTTCAGCAGTAGCAGATAAACAAAAGAACATGAGGGTTCCAAATTTACTTTTTTTTACTGTCAATAAATTACTCTTAGTGGCCAGTATTAAGAAGTTTCCTAAAAAGGTTCGTAAGATACCAATACCGAGAATTTATTGAACGACCTTCGTACATTCTGCATAAACTAAACTCTTAATTATGGAAAAAAGCAGGCAACCGAGCCACCTATTGGTCACTGCGACCCATAAACAATCGTAACAGAAGAATTGCAAGTGAAAAACAAGGTTGTTTTTTGAAAGTCCGTAAGTCGTATCAGCACTCGATAAAAGCTATTTATCTTTATATATTTTATATATAAATCTCCTACATCACTTGCTGAGTGCTTTTATAGATGCTCCGGTAAGTAGATCTTATATAGCGCAAGATGCACAACCAATCTGCTTTTTCCTCGCGACCTCGTTGTTTGCAACACGGTTTATCATTACCTAAGCCCATTCATGAGGGACACCAAAGTCTAGTAATTCACGTGTTTGATAAAATCGTTTTTACTGTAGTGCCAACATACCTCTCAGAGTATCCTCTAATGTAGTAATCCTCAGCCTCCCGGTCGCTAACGGAGGTGCTCATGCTGCAGAAGGAGTGACAAAGCTTGAGTAGTTCCATGATGTTACAGAACACTGGGTTGCTCAGGGATTCCATGGTGTCGCCAGAGCATTCGCTATAGGCGCTGTTTGATGACTGGAAATAAGATCGCTAATTTATTAAGAGCATGCTAAAGTATAAACTCTACCAGGGAAGTGAGAGGGAACCACTCTCTCCTCACAGAATATCAGCGTGAAATAACATCTAAAGGAGATAACACCAAGGAGGTGAATCGAATCCGTTCTTGCTCAGGCCACCTAACACTCAAGGAGGGCATAAATCCGCTCAGACTTTTCTCAAAGGCCGGCAACGCAGCTGCAATTTCTCTCTTAGTGACCTGACCTGCTAGCTCGTTTGCCTCCTCTATCATAGCAAAAAGTGCGTGTTTGTTTCGTATTCAAATTCAACGCCCAAATATAATTTTAGGCGTTGAACTGTGAAGGTGTTTTGCATGCAAATGGGGAATTTGGTATACAAATAGTTTCTATATCAGAGACAGACATAGCGGGGTACTTTTTTTGAAAACATCGGACATTTGGTACACATTCACATTGGGATGGATTAATTTGTGAAGAAAACTTACTGAAGAAATCGTCAAAAATGACTGGCTCAAGACATCAGCCAGGAACGTAGCGTGCGCTTTCTTCAACTTCTCGAAATCGTTCGTTTTATTGACGGCGTCCATGAGCCTCGAGAAAGAGGTGTCGAGGACATCCGCCTGCATGTAGTGTTGCAAGTTGTTAACAAGGAACATGAGTTTATTGTGGAGCTGACACACGGAGAAACTGCAATAAATATTAAAATTATCATTAAGAAGCCAAAATACTTTGAATTTTTATGAGACCATGTAAATATGGGGTGCCGTATAATATTTCACACATGCAACTTGCCCCAGTAACCAAGTATTACCATGCCCTAGCCACTGAAAGAGTGCGTTTATCACCGAGATTTAAGTAACTATTGATGAATTTCTACCTTGGACGCCTCTTGCTTGATACTGATTGTGGAAATGCGTCCTAAAGGTTTCTGCCCACTACACCTTATCATACCATGACCGTACTAGGAACGCGTCAGACAAAAAAATATTATTTGTATTGAAAAGTATGAGACGGCCCACTAGACCGTTCCGTCACCGACCAAGATTTTAATACTAATTACCTTCCGGGCCTGATACGTTCATGGTACGGTCATGGTGTGGTATGGTGCAGTGGGTAAAGACCTTAAACATCTCTAGCTTAGCAGATAGATATAAATCTCACTGTTTACCATTTTTACATATATTCTTAACCATACAAGTTCATATACAAATAATTACCTAGCTGACTGTTTATAAGTCTTCCACAAAGAGTGCAAGTCGTGTTGAGTCTTCTTTATCCTCAATAACAGGCGGAACATGTCGTTATACCGCGCCAGTACCTCGGGAGTGAAAAGTAAGTGCAGCGGCCATTTGAAGTCGTACTTGAGAATTAAGCTGGACCAGCCATCAGCCTCTGAAAAACAATGAGGTGTTTAAATATGTAGATGTTAAGTGAAATGACGATCGGGACAGGTAAAACTTGTAAATCAATCGCAATTGAGGTGAAATCCCATTTTATCCTTGACTTAAATAGTGAGAAATAATGTCTGGGGAAATGGTTGGTTATATTTCCTTAATGTGCAATATACTGTAGCTAACGGTTCAAAGTTGGTTGCGTTACTTTTTCAACCTCTAATATACGAACGGTTTAGACATTGGCTATCGAACACACATTTACCATCTAAACGAAGCATATGAACTTGATCAGCTTACATTCTACATGCAAACAAAAGGCTGAAAAAAATTGGCATTATAAATAATATTAGAATGTGTCAAACCTAAGCAAGATTCGTCCATGATTGAGGAGTGAACAGATGCGTTTGGCTTAACATATGGTAGCTCGAAACTAAACTTTTCGATATCTTTACTGTTGCTGAGAAAAACTGCCCTTGCTGCCAGCTGGAACGCATGGTTCATATCTGCAATAGTACAATATCATATTGATTAAAATAATAAGAAGCCTTATTGCGCACTATACCTACATGCTAACTACAGATGTATTAAGGAATTGGACGAAACTCAAGCAGTCTCTTCGGTTAAAAAGACTATTTTCGTTCCAGAGTTTTTGTTGTTTCCTAGACCGTATTTAAAACGCCGTAAACGTACGCAAGTGATAATGAGCGTAAAAGCTATTAATGAGTATATATTTCTTATCTTATCTTATAATATAATACGCTAGAACAGCTGAACGGATCTGAATAAAATTTGGCACAGAGGTAGATTATAATCTGGAATAGATAGATAGATTCATTTAGATCATCGAAATATAATAAGTATGGAAGAGTAACACCGAACAAACTTGACGTTGAAATACGTCCCATTTCCTCTACGCTTGAAACGTTTGAGTAGACGCCATTAGTGTAGAGGTTGTATATATTTTCACCCATAAGAAAACTTTGATTAGTTTAACTGCTATGACAAGAGATTTGATTGGTCTATATTTTTTCTCGTTATGGCTTCTCAAACACGCTATAAAATGACACATCTGACATTTTGCTGAACTTGGATGGTTTAATGCAGAAGTGATCCGTAATTTAAATAAGTTAAGGTGTATACTTTATTTATACAGCAATAAATAATGTTTTAGTAAATATTTATTCTTAAAAATATAATATTTAGTAGGCAATAAATAACGATATTATATACGGATATAATATAATATAGTACATTATTATAATAGGTAAATCAAGATTTTTTAAGATGAGGCATGGCGGTATTTGATCGTACCTAATTTAAATTAAACAAGTGGCAGTAGGTACCTAAGTATTACCTACTAAGGGTTGTCGCAGACATAACCGCTCGGCAACGGATCGGCATCGCCTCGCCTCAATCATACAAGGCGAGGCGATGCCGTTACGGTGCTGATTAGTCTGCGTTGCAGTAGAGAGTACTGTACGGTACTGTGCAATTTGGAACCGCTGAGCATTTCAAAAAATGTCTCCCAGTTTTTGAAACTAAAAAGTCAGTTTCTTCAAAATGGATACTGCATATCCTACAATGTTTGCTGGGAAGCCACGTTTCATCGCGTTTTTCTAAACGAACTGCAGCTATCCAAGCAAAACGTTTTTCTTCATTTCTAGGAAAACTAAAAAAAAACATTAATCTTTAATATTATAATTATTTCAGAACTTATATTGCACAACATCGGCCATGTCCATTTTGTAAGGAAATTATTTAATTGTAATTACTTACTAATGGAATGAAATTACATCCTTTTTAGGGTCCGTGCGACTCCTACACCAATTTACGATGCACGTCGGCATCGTTGTTGCTATAGTTTATCTTATTTATCATTTATTTATAATTATTTTACAAAACTATAATGACAACCATTTGACACAATAACTCAAAGCCTACTGGAAGCCGGTTGAGCACCAAGTATTAGCTCCGCCCATTTCAGCACTAAGTATGTGGAACACTTTTTGAGTAACAGTTATCCTTCTATACTTATTATATTTCGATGATTTAGATAGATAATGGCACTTTTTATCCTGAAAAATTTGACAGGTGTCAAGGGAGGAATAGCGATAAATTACTTTTACGCGGACAGATTCGCGCGCAAAATCTAGTGACGCATAATTACAGCTTGACAAAAATAAGTCCGCTGCTCGTGTGAGTGAAATTGGCAATATAAACTATTTTTACAAAAAAAGGACTGTAATGTTTTAAGGGTTCATGTATGTAATGAATAATGATTCTTTATTCCGACATAACTTCTAAACGCTGCTGCAAAGCCCCGTGTTACATCGCCTGCGATCTAAGTTGCGCTACGCACTCCTAATTACCTCTGCTCTCCTGGTACTTTAAAAAAACATGCAAACGCTTTGTTTGGATGCACGGCTTTAGTTTACTGTTCATAAACACAGCCGCCATGTTAACATTAATATTTAAAAAAATACTTTCCGGCCTAGGCCTTTAATTTTGTTTGAAACTCCTTTACAGGTCTCTCGAGTTGTTCCGCTCAAAACGTGATACTTTAATTAAAGCCTAAAATAACTAACATAACGCCAACATTTCATTTAGAAAAAGTAATTTGTTCCACTTTCTACTACAAACTCTTCTGTTTATCCAAGCCATGATTAAAATCCAAAGGGAAACTGAAATACTTACCTACCTCTTTATGTCTTATTCACATTGTGAAAAAGGTAACTAGGTCTTTCGGTTTCCCTTACTGTATTCACAGAGAAAGACAGGGAGCATAGTTTTTATAGAGTTTCAACAAGCATTTAAATGTCTGTTTGTTAAAAGCACGGAATAGAAAAAACAGTGGAAGTGGCATAAGCTTCGCTTAGTATCAGATCTTTTGTCGCCAATACTCCAACTATCATGGAAAAAGAACACGCCACCATGGAATTTTTATTTAGTGTGGCTATCGTTTTTACATTCCAAAAAAGCACAATAAGGCATGCTTCTGGATTTAATTCCTATATTAGAAATATTATTCGCACAACTCGCGATCGCGGCAAAACTAAGGTAGGTTGCGCGGAACTCCGCGCACTTTTACTGTTTTTAGGGTTCCGTAGCCAAATGGCAAAAAACGGAACCCTTATAGATTCGTCATGTCTGTCCGTCCGTCTGTCCGTCCGTATGTCACAGCCACTTTATTCTGTAACTATAAGAGCTATACTATGGAAACTTTGTAAGTAGATGTATTCGGTGAACCGCATTAAGATTTTCATACAAAAATAGAAAAAAAACAATAAATTTTTGGGTTGCCCATACTTAGAACTGAAACTCATTTTTTTTTTTTCATCAAACCCATACTTGTGGGGTATCTATGGATAGGTCTTCAAAAATGATATTGAGGTTTCTAATAAAAATTTTTTCTAAACTGAATAGTTTGCGCGAGAGACGCTTCCAAAGTGGAAAATTGTGTGTGTCCCCCCCCCGTAACTTCTAAAATAAGGGAATGATAAATGTAAAAATAATATATGATGTACATTACCATGCAAACTTCCACCGAAAATTGGTTTGGACGAGATCTAATAATTAGTTTTTTTTTAATACGTTATAAATCGTAAACCGCATTTTACCTTTCATTCAATCAACTCCAATATAATAAAGAATAAAGAAAAACATCTATTTAGATGTATAGTGGTACGGAACCCTACGTGCGCGAGTCCGACTCGCACTTGACCGGTTTTTTTCTGTTCTGTGGTTAAAACTTTTAATAATCATTACTTTTAACTTAAACTAATGATTATCGGACTTACCTCTGGTAGCAGTGCGTGTTGTAGGCTTCTCTAGTATGTGAGCAGATAACCGCAACAGCTCTAGAAACAGTTCCCCTCTCCCAAGTAAATAGAAATCTTTCATTAGTCGTAGCTCGTGGATCAGTTGAGCCTCTTCCACAGCTACTGCCCAAAGATGCTGAAAATTAAAATATTCTGGATAACCCCAACAATCAACAAAGAATTAACACAAGTTTTAGGTACTGGCTAGAACTTTTAACAGAGAAGAGGAGTGTCTTAATCACAAGTAATCTTGTGAATCTGTTTCTATCTGTGGATTCGTAGCTCGAAGGCCGAACATCCTAAATTTAGGACATTTGTCAAAGTGACTTTGGACTTTAGTGGATTGACACAAGATTCTTTTTCGAACTAACGAAATTTGACGTGGGCCTTACGAGGTAGAAACCTAGTTTAATTGGGATGGTATTATATTAGCTTGGTTTCATGAAAATCGGAAAGGGTCACCGTTATATCGGGGATAATACCTTATTTATTAGTTATCTCTGTCTTTGTTACTAATTAGAGGAAGATGTACTGAGACGCCAGACGTGGGAATGTTTTGCTAGCCTCCCTAACAACGAGACCTACTATTTATTAACTTTAGCCACTCATTGATGATTCTTGGCCAGTCTCGTGGCAGAAGTTGACAGATTATTTTTCGAATTACAGGTCTTACCTTAGTGACACATTCCTTAATCTCTCTTACTACAGATCTCAAATTATAAACTTCGAATGACTCGAGATCCTTGAATTTTTGTAGTTTCTCATGAAACTCTGCTTCCTTTTCTTCCCAAATTGTAAACCTGTTTGACAACATACATTATGCGACTACAGCACACAATACGCCTTATTCAAATTATATGCATGATATACTTGTAGTACAATAATTAACAAACTAATAAAAACTATTTTCATGATACCTTCTTGAGTCTCCTATCTTGTCCAAAGACATCATTGGTTTACTTTTGATTATAGAAGCACCTTTTTTCACCTTACTGGGGTCAAACCCAAAAAGTATTACAGTTTTACCAATAAATAGTATCTCTTGAGCTAAGGAGAGTGGCATGAAATACGGTATCATATTGGGATTTAAGATGAACCCACAGTCCAGGGTAGCATCTTGAAGCTGGAATAGATAGTGAAAGAAATTATAACACAATTGAAAAATATAAGTACCTACCTACAGTGCAACAAGTCTTAAAAAGGGATGTTTTAATAGCATAGAGGCTAACAAGGCCACAGGCCTTCTGACGATAAGTGGCCATGACCAAGACAGAAAATCAAATGTCCAGAGCCATGGACACTTGATTTGCTTTCTTAACCTTACACCTAAACCTAACATAGAATAATAGAATTTGAAATAATACTTACACTAGCCAAAAGAGACTTCTCATTCGTCTGTATGCTTGAAAGTGAGGATAGCAATGTATCAGAAGTCTCATCTTTGTTGCGAACAATAAAAAACTCCTTGTAAGGATCCCTCAACTCCCCATACAGCAACCAAGTGCACAGCTGATTCATGAACACATTATTTATGTAAGCAAACATTCTGCAAAGTAATTATCATTTACTTAAATAAAATTTAATCAAATTTGCTAACATAATGGAACCAGTAATCGACAAGGACCAATGATCGACACTTGATTCTTATTTTACAGAAGATAAGGGTTATTCATTTGTTTTGTAACACTCAATTTATGACCGAATGATCTTTGAATTAATAGTGTCGATTATGGGTGCATGTCAGCTTAAAGTGTCAAACACTGCTGCCATTATGCTACTGTGCTGGTAATATTATTATTTAAAATGCTACTCAATCTTGGAAAACATTTATTTCAGACATGTTGCAACAACTTAGGTCACAAACTTACTAATTTAATTAACCATCAACAACTGTACACACATTGAATTGTATTTATTATTTTAGAGAACTTACTTAATTACAGCTTCATGAACCATTTCATTGCCGTTTAACATATGTTGATGTGTTAAACTCAATATTTGGCATCCAACCAGTCTTCTTTCCTTGATGGTACTGATGAGCCTATTCAGGTTATTAAATAGACCTTGGAATTTCTCAACATAACTATACACATATGAAAGTGTGTAGTTGTGGTTACCAATCACTAGGCCTTCCACTTCTACTAGAGTTTTCTTGTAAGATTGTAATACTTCAGTGATTCCTTCACTCAGTGCTTGTGCATAAAGGCCAGTTATTCTAAGACTTGAAGCTGGAAAATGATTAAATTAGGCATTTCAATCTAGAACTCTAGACCTCTAGAACTCTAGGACCTGAAGAAGCATTTTAGGTATATTGTTTTTTTAACTGTTCATAAATACTTAATTAATCCGAAACCTTGTAACATTCAGCTATACAAATGATCAACACCCCTTGCTTATATGGGACAAGAAAATCAGATACATATTTACATCAACTTCGGTGGCTCCTTGTTCAGTTGTATGGAAGTGGACTCAACTTTATATTGTATGTTTTTTTGTTATATTGTGTACTAAAAATGTCTAATTAGCATTAAAAAAATTAACATCGCTATTTTATTGAAGAATCAATTGAAAAGAAAACCTTTATTTTTGACATATTAAATACCTGAATGAGACTTTCTACAATGAAATCCCATACTATCCACAAAAGTTTGAATCCTATGGTGGCTCTTAGCTATTTCACATATCCTATTGTAAATATCTGCATCCCCGTGGTTTGCGTACTGGAATTGACTGGTCTAGAAAAGAAAAACTTTATACTGTATTAATGATAATAAATAACAATAAAAATAGGTTTGCATACCAAAAGGGATAAAACTAAAAGTTATGTTCTGTACCCACTTTCTAGCAATGGTCCATGGACAGTAGTCGCAACCTTTGGAAAATTTTGGTTTTGTGATCGCGATATACCTAACACTTCTCTTCAATTCTATTGTGCGAGTGTCCTACTGTTTTGGCAGTAAGTCGAGTGATCATAAGATACTGGGTCCCTGTCCATACATTATTACTTGATTTTTTTAAGTATTTGTTTACACCCATAGCTACAAATATAATAAATAACACCAATTTACCTCTTGCGTTGCTTGGGAACAATCCCATAAAACTAATAGAGCGTCGTGAATCATTTTTCGTGTTTAAATACAAAAAAATTGTATGCGAGGCGAATTTATTTCCAAATTTTATACTAAATAATGGCTGCTGCAGCACCACTGTTTGAATAATTCTTAACACAAAGCAGGAAACAATAATTATAAGTTTACTTCTGTTTACTTTTTCAGTAGGGAAATAGATCAGCACAGACTACGAGCAGAAACAAACTAGAAACACAGATTATTAAGGTATGTCTACTAGAAATCAACGGATTTAGATTTTTTTATTTGTTTTTTTTATTTTATTTTAGATTAGTAACGCTTTGACTAGTTTCTTTAATCATTGGATTAGTTTGACAAGTTTTACAGTTTCAGTTTGTTCGATTCAACGACACGGGACACGATACATTAAAATCGGTCGGAATCGGTATCCTGACAATCGGACTGGAGTACATCCCTATTTCGATAATTACTGAGTGAATGAAAAGATTGTATATTTAGCATAGCGTGCAGCGACCTGCGCCCGCGCCGCTCCTACAGCCGCTCTCTTATCCCATCTTGTTACTGGGGTTATTTTATAAAATAACTATAACATCGTATGAGTTACTAAATAGTATGTGTGGTACTTATTTTTTGAAAGATGGCCGAGTCCTGCAGGCTCGGGAATTATAACTCTCAAAGAAAAACTAGTAATCAAGAAGAAAATGTTTGTTTATTAAATGTTTTGTGTGTGTTTATATCGTTGGTAACTATACTTGCTGATTTGACTACAGGTGCGTGACTCAAGACTTGTCCTAAACGTCTTTTGAATTTGTACGGTTACTGTACGTAACGTAACATAAGTTACAGATAAACAGTGATTTAACAAATTAAATTGATTTCAGATGTATTGGTTTTTGTTGAATATTGTAAAGGAGGATACCCGTATTGGGCACTAACTACTTTAATTTTCATAGTTGCGCCAAATGTTATGATAAACGTTTTTTCATTGAGATGGTATGTCAACGACCAAGAATGTGGGATTAGGCATTGGATTACTCATGGCTTCTTAGTGGGATTATTGGACAGGTAAATAAGTATAATTAGACAACCGCCATCCGAACACTCCGATTTCGTATTTCAAATTTATTATAAACTATGTTTAATATTTACAGGTACATTACGTTCATGCATAGAGTATTTGAGTGTAAAAATGTGGAATCAATACGGGCGCTCAAATTATTTACTCAAATCAACGATCTCAATTTATTACATTTTTTATACGTTTTTATAGGAACTATTCCGCAAATTATTTTACAAGTTTACGGCATAGTAACTTTGAATGAGAATTATCATACGAAAGGTATTAACAACATATTTTGTAGTTGTTACTTAATTTTATAACTATACGAAGTTACTTACTAATGTTATTTCTTTTTCCAGCCTTCGCTTTGTGTGCGTCCATTGCATCAGTGATATGGGGCTGTGCAAACTATATATATGGTATATCTTGGTTTAGTAGTGTAAAGTTTCAGTGGAGCGCATTTTTACTAAAGCTTATTTGGCACTTTGGAATGCTTATCAGCAGAATTTCTGGCATTTTGTTGTTCACCATAATTTTCGGTATGTGGACTTTAGTTCCTTTAGGTAAGTGTCGCTAGTTACTAACCCTAATGTATAGTTTATTATTACATTCCTTTGAAGATTTATATTGTTATTTGTATATGGTTTCAGGTCTCCACTGGTCAGCAATGACGTTTTGGATTGTTACTCAAAAGACTACTTTCTGTCCAAATAAACTAGAGGAAACCTTTTATAACGTTATAATGGGACTCGTTTATTGTTTTTGTTACATAAATTTACGTGAAGGTCATACGAGATATCGCCTTATGATGTTTTACACCTTGATGGTAACACAGAACTTTGGAAGTTTATTTTTATACGTCTTGATATCAGACTCTGAAAGGCAAAAGAAACCTTGGTCCATTGCAACCTCCATGTGCGTAATAACCGGAACAATTATTGGTAAGTACCTTAATGTTATTTAATAATTGCATTTCTTATGTAACAAAATTATTAAGTACCCTTTTTTTTGCAGGAATGTGTGCTATGATTTTATATTATAGATACTTCCATTCCAAAGGCCCAATACCATGGAAAAATGGAAGTAATGATATTGAATTAAACAACAAAGTTTCAGCAAATAAGCGAATGAACAATAAAGGCTTAAATTATGTTAGATCTTTTAAAAGTTCACATGTGATCGAGAATACTGAGGAAAATCCCAGGTAGAGTATTTTTTTGTTGCCCTTACCATAATTTTCTTTGAAGGACTTTTTCTTTTTCCGTAAGGGTTATTTGAAAGTCTTCTGTAAACGCGTAATTTATTATTACGTACCTACCTACTATGAACTAAGTTTAATATTATTGTCTTTTATTAAGATTGGGGTACCAAATTCTGTCTGCCTTTCTCGCGCCCTTACTTAATGTTAAAAAATATTTTGTGGTTTACAGGAAAGACTGTGCCCAAGTACAACCAAATGACATTGAAAGTGCCGATAAAAAGTTTCTTCTAGAACACTGGATTGCAAGATCTGGCACACCTACATTTACATCTGCACCAGTTGGAGACAATAGTATGGAAGTTTCTAGCGTTGAATTTCACACGGTTGAGAATACACCTCAAACTAATAACATAAACGGAAATAATTTACACGTTAGAGGTCGTGTTAAAGCAATACTCAAAAAAGGTCAACCTTCGCTGTTAAACCCAACAGAACTAACATTGAAATTAAGTGAATTTGAAAATATGGAAAGTTCTATTGATATAATCACATCAAGCAAACTTAATTTACAAAAAAGGCGTGGGATTTGCTCTTCTGATGAACTAAGAGAGGATTTGACCAATGTAAACTTAGATGTATGTAATATAGTTCACGGGAACTTTATCAAAACCACGAAGCCTGATCACGGTTCAGAGTTTAGTCACGAAACAGACGGGTCTAATAAAAAGACATCATCCGACTCCATTGACATGGATTTAGACTTGAGTTTTAGTGATATAAATAGTTCTGACATAAACACGTTTAACGAAAACATTGTTCAAAAACTTTGCCTAAGCGCGCTTAAAAACATAAAAGTTGGTAATCAAGATGCCGATATTGAAAACATACAAAGGATTGCGTTGGATATTCTTAAAGAAATGTATATCAGAAAAGGAAAGACTAAAAAAGTTACTAGTGGCGAATCCACTACTTCAAAGCAACGTGATTTGGATACTCCGACTGAAATATTGTCTGTCCATGACTATGAAAACATATGCGCAGTTAATATTGCACGTGAAGCTTGGGGTTTGAGATCTTGGAATGGATACTCAGACATTGAAAATTGGCTACACGATGGAAGTGTATTTAGAGACAGAAGACGTGATACGCTTACATCAGGAAGTTCTGAAATAAGTAGTTGTATTTCGCAAGACTTAAAAACAGCAATTTTGGCTGCACCTCCATTTCCCAAAAAAGCGCCAACCTATTCCAATGTTTTTGTTAAATTTGATGTAAGCAATCATGAAGAGTATGCTGATTCTATTATTTGTCAATCTAACGATGACACTTTTCTTGCCAAACCATGTATGGTAGATACAGGCAAAGATTTCCTTGAACCCATTTTGGAAGAATTAGACGATTTAGGTGATTTAGATACATCAAACAAAAAGAGGCTCAACTCAGAAAGTTCCTTAGTAGCAACTATAGATGAAATACGCAAAGCGACTGTGGCTAATTCTCCAAGAAACTTGTATCACAGTCGCAGGGAACTTAATTGGTATGCACCAAAAGAGGTGGATCCTAATAAAATGGAATGTAACCTGAAGAGAGCATTATGGAAAGAGCCATCTAAGTTCGATTCAAGTAATATAATGGAATCACTTCCTGAAAAAGAAAATATTTTAAATGTATCACATGGATCCAAATTTGATTTACATAGGAAAGAGCTTAATTGTACCGTCACTTTATCATCAGAAGCATGCGCTTCTGAAAACTCTGTAAACAGTCGCAGAAATAGTAGACAAAGACAAAAATCTGGCGCGAGCAATCTAAAAAGCCAGTATAAAAAAAATGTAGGCAAGCCTGATCAAAGTCTTCAGGATTTGTCAAACAAAGACATTGACTTTTTGTGGCAACTTGTGACTGATAACTCTTTGCCACTGAGTTCAACTGAAGATTTAGCATCAGGAAGATTAACGTCTTCTTTACAGTCACTTATACAAAAAGATACAAGAGCAACAACCGATTCACAAACTTCTAAATTAAGTAACGTAAAGAAAAATGCAAGGAGCAAGCCAAGACGAAAGTTTTCTATTCTAAGAGATAAATTTGAACCTAGATTAAACACACAATCTGACGAAGAAATCTTATTCCACTGCGCGGAGAGTATATCAGCGTCTAACGAATCTGTCGTTGTTAAAAATCAACTTGATTCAAGTATTGAAAAGATAGAAACTATAGCGGAACAAAAAACAATGAATCTGGCCTCAAGTGAAATTAAAACAAATAAACCAGTTTTTCATAGATCTGACTTAATCATGTCTAAGAACATTAAGGAAAAAAGATCGTTGTTTATGAAACAAGTCTTAAGTCCGCCGAAATTTAACACAAAATTAAAACATAAGGTTTAATTTTTTCAAGATAATATTTTTCTGTTAGAATATTTTTTTATTATATAAATACTCGTAGATATTGTTAAACTTAAAACGATAAGTCAATTTTAACGGAGATCTCATGTTGAGTGCAACTATTGCACTTATGCCAATTTTCTATAATCATTTATATTGTAAAAAGCAAACACTGAAAGTGAAAATTTGACGTTTGAGAATATATTTGACCATCTAAGAGCATCTTTGATCTTTGAGTATTATACTATTGTAAGTTATAAAGTAATATGTATTAAAACAGTGCAACTGTGATTTGTGTGCCTTCAATCTAAAATTACAGCCAGTATTTTTACAATTCTAGCTTTAATATGTTTAGTTTAAGTTAAGTATCTACCTATTACTTTGTGTAATAGTAAAACAATATAAGATATCTCTAATGGAACTTGTCCATTGGAATATTTTATTATTGTTATCATTTCCATGTCTTATCGGATTACACCTATTGCCAACATACTAAAGGCATATGAAACGTTATCATAAATGTGCGCCAAACATTAAAAAAAAGTAATAAAAACAAATCGTTATTTGATTTTACTGTTAATTTTTTTCTTTTTAAAGGAATTCGTATGGTGTATTAACGTATAATAAAATAAAACTAAAAGGGTTTTAATGTAAATATGGTATATATTGCCATAAAATAGTTACAAAAAAATAAATTATTATTTTGATTGGCAGCATTATTTTATAATGCCTTAAGACAATAAATATCATTTGAAACTAGCAGCCAATATCACATGTTTCTTAATTTAATGCTAAGTGATGACCATAAAACTATAAATTTGACCTTCACTGATTCAATTCACCCCATAATTGCAGTGACGGAATGCATATGTCGGTAATCTAATATAGTCCGTGTCATTCGATCTCCATTTGACCTACATGCACCTCGTAAATACGTCATAGTAGCAGCGGGTTAATCTATTTAATATGCGACCAAACATACTTAACTAATATGTCTACTTAGCTACTTGTTACATGTAAATAGTACGTCTAAGACGTTACACCGAAATAAAGGTTCGTGTAGGGACAAAATTACCTATGTGTTACATATGGCAAACTTAACCTTCAATAATCCTATCCTTAACGATATATATAGGTTGACTATAAACTAAACAAAGTATTTAACGAGTATAAGTAAGTAAGTTTATAATCTTATTAGTCTGCCTTTAAATCAATAATTTCTCGTCCTCAAACTAAGTTCATAAAAAAAATGCAGTGGTTTATAAATCGGTCGTCATAACAGGAACAGTTAGCATGCGTATACGATGTGCGTTGCAATTTTTACAAAGAATGTGATCGTCGAGAGGATAGCATCCTCGCCCTTCTGCCTCTGATGAGAGTAATAGGCCGCAATCTTCACACCTATAGCAACGTACATGAAAACTGCGATCAAGTGCTACAACACGCACGGTCTCCTCCTGTCCTTCTTCTGGCATTATAGGTAATTCGCATACACAACACCGAGGAGCAAATTTTTTATGAAAATCTTCAATGCAATGAATTTGATTCATAGCATCCACCGTAAACGGAATTCCATCAAGACTTTTGCCACATACTACACACGTAAAGCATGTAGGGTGATATGGTTTACCAGTGGCTCTCAAAATCCTATCAAGGATTGGATTGGCACAAACAGAGCATTTCTCCAGCGTTTCATAATAATCTGCTTCACAGAAAGGCTGCCCTTCAACAGCGTAAAAGGGCTTTCCTTGTAAATTGGTATTACAACGGTAGCAGCAGAAACATTGAACATGGTACATGTTTCCCATTGCTGTGCATCCTGAGCTTTCGCCTATAACTTTACCATCGCACTTTATGCAGATACCAAAAACATCCAAGTCTTGGCTGTCCGTTATAGATTGCACAAGCATATTCGTTAGAGCATCGACTTCCTGTTCTTTTGGAAGTGGGGATTTTCCAGAAGTTGGTAAATTGTTTCGATAATTTTGAAAAGTATTTTGAGCCGATAGACTGCTTTGGGGACGAGGATTAATCGGTTCGTAGAGGGATTCATATGTGGAGGCTTGCGATGCTCCATAGTCTCCAAATTCGTTTTGATAAATAGGTGGATAATTTTGTCTGTCTTGATTGTAATTTAAATTTGCTGTAGCACGAACCAATTCACTGTAGTTAGAACTGACAGGAGATGGAGGTGGCAGGTATTCTTCGCGATTATCGTTGTTCTCATATGATTTGGCCGGAATGTGAAGTGGTGGTGGAGGTGGCGGTGGTGGTAGACTGTCATTATTGTTTCGGTATGGTGGCATATTACTGTAAGTAATGTTGTAACTTGTCTGTGGCATCGGCGAGTTATTTCTTGTAGACATACTAGGAATATTTGAATGATTCACATTGGCATATTCTGTTACTCCCGAATGCACGTTGCTGGGGCTTGCGTTGTAAGAAGAAGCATTGTTATTCAGTATCGGGGAAATCTTAGCAGAATAGGACGGCTCTCGTAGAGTGTTGACGATTGCACTGCGCGGAACTTGAGGTTGAGCCTTCTTCTTGGGTGGCACAACAGGTGGTGTTTTTTTCGCCTTATTAACGGAATTGAATTCTTTCGTAGTCATTTGCAGATCCGCCAGCTGCTTTTCAAGTGCATCCATGTTATTAAGACGTGACATTTTTACGTTTAATCACCTGACCTGATTAGATTAACACATCACAGGCTTTAAGAGTTTAACTTGTAAGTACTTGATTGGAATGTTCCAATAGATAAAACACTTCACTTCACTTCACAGCTATATAGTTGTCATTATTTTAACATGTTTAGTATTATTTCAAGGGAGATAGATAGATAGAAGCTTTTAACCACAATTTGATTATCCTGGAGATTTATCTTGCTTTCGTTGAATACGCAGGCACAACCAATAAAGACGACGGAACTAAAGTCAATGACACATTCAAGAGAATGTTTCATGACTGTGAATCATCCAAAGTATGGCGCAAAGATAGTTTCATTCGTTCAGTTCATTTTGTATTGTTCCCGTTTTCTTTACAAAATAATTTTTGCCACAATCTTTTTTCTTTATTTATATTTAACGTATATTAAACCTTTAATAATAATCACAGTAAATCGATGCGAAGAGAAGACTAATAATTCGTCGTCATTACAGCACTGGCCTGTTTTTCATTCGATCATCTCATATCTGTCACTGTCAGTGTCATTCGTTACTTACTCATTCATTCATTCATTCATTCATAATACAATATTCACATGCGGACAAGACGGATAGTGTTGTGTTGTCTGGTTTTGTTTTGCTTCTGTCTGTAACTAATTCGTTTATGTATAATTTGAAGATAGATAGATAAATAGCGCTCGTATTACGATAGATAAATAATTACTAGTTATCAAAAGCGTTCAATTTGATTTGACTACAATGTCGATGCAGTGTTCGTTATGGATGGGCAGTGTAAGACGTGTAAGTTTGTGTTTTGGTCCTTACCCTATTTTCCAACGTTTTAACACCTCTAACAAATTAAATTCTAGCCGATGCCTTAAACTTTATTCTGTAAACATCTCGATTTAATACAATCAAGTGGACGCCCGTCCTGCTGGGCTGGTTGCATAGACTTATTTAGTTTTCACTCCCGCAAAATGAATGGCACTTTTGATTATAGAAAACCGGGCAAGTGCACCTCGGACCACACATCTAATACTATCTAGAAAAACATCATGTATAAACGTATTTTGTATTTAAAGTTATTTGGCGCTGCCTTACAAGATTTTTTAATAGGTATAAACACTTCAATCGCCTGTATATCTAAAACTAATAGTCTACTTAGTCGTTATAGTTTTCCTTTCAAATTTGTTATACATGCTTTAATTTAGGGTACATACATACACGCCAGGCAGGTCTACAGAATTATCAAGAACTCTAAAAAAATTATAATAATTCTGAAATCACATTTTGCACAATTAGGTGAAGATATTGACCAGTGTATTCATGTGTGTATCGAGTGGTTGCTCGTTTAGAAAAGTGCCACTCCATGACTCACGGATGTTGTAAGAGCCGACTAAGGGAATAAAGGCTAGTAGTACTGTTAGGCGATGGCCTTGCAACCAGTCGCTAATTTAACATATTTTCCAGATTTTTAGTATTTATTCTAGATTGGAAATTAATGAGTAAATTGTCTCTGATATGTCCCAGCAGCAGAGCATAGCAGTAAGTTGAGGTATTTTTCCAATGTTTCAGCTGGAACCCAACATGACAGAAAGTTTTATTGTGGCAGCATTTCACCGCATGGGACAACGGCCTCTGACAGTCAAAGTGATGAGAAACAAGTTTACAGGGGAGCCAGCAGGCTATGCGTTTGTACACTTTCAGGTATTTTTTACAAATATGTCTGAACCGTTTCCCTTTTTTATAGTACAGTATGGTTTTTATGGAACTATGTCAAAGTGATGCAGTAAGTAAAACCAAAAAAAGTATCTTATGATTTTATTGATGGTTTCATGCTCTCCTCCACCCACCACCGATTCATGCAATAATCTGATTTTGTTTCTTAATTTCCAGACTGATGAAGAAGCAATAGATGCAATGCACAAACTGAATGGCAAAGCCATCCCAGGCACATTCCCAGTGGTGCGGTTCATTTTGAAGACAGCGTCCCGGGAGGCTAGGGCTAACATGCAGTCCGAGAGGGAGTTCTCTGTGTGGGTTGGAGACCTTAGCTCAGATGTTGACGACTACTCCCTGTACAGGATATTCGCTTCTAAGTATAATTCAATAAAAACAGCTAAAGGTAATTTTGCGGGTGTATGAGGAATCTTCCGTAGTTATTATTTTGCTGTTGTGTAAAAGGAATTTGTCTCAAAGTCATAAGGGTGATGCCAAAAGAGCTTGCTTTATACAAAACTTCAACTCATTTTGCATTGCCGTGTGTATGTGAACCAAACAGGGTTTTGTTGGAAACCAAATGTAGAAGAAATTACGCAATACAACTCAAAATAATATGCTTCTCGCCTGGCTTCACCCTAAGGACAGTTGTGCACTACAAGGAACTTTACTGTCCAGCAGTCCGATTGTGCACAAAGTAGTGCTTATGGCTTAGTATGTATGCCGTAACCGTAAAAAATCGGACTGCCGGTCAGTACAATTCCTTTTAGTGCTCAATTGCTCTGTGCCATATCATAGCCGACAAAACGTTTGTGATTATGTGTAGTGATTCAGATGATGTTTCATCCACAATTGTATCACACCTGCATAATCTGGTAAAAAGGTATTCCTGGTCTTTGATAAACAAATGTTTGTCTTGATATCTGTTTACTTGTTTTGAGTGTAGTTCTGTAAACTAATTAAGGCCAGGCTAGGCTAGGTGGTGACGTTATTATGTACCTATATGCTAATCAATATTATGTTTTTATTTTCATAATAGTAAAACTTAACTATGTAAAACTTTTTTATAGTGATCCTGGATAGCTCAGGCTACACAAAAGGATACGGGTTCGTAAGGTTTGGTAACGAAGAAGAACAACGAAATGCGTTGCACGCAATGAATGGGTACAATGGGCTTGGGACCAAGCCTTTAAAAATTTGCACTGCTGTGCCAAAACCCAAAGGTGCTGTCCCATCACAGAATCAGCCTGGTGTGACCTCAACAAATGCAGCCTACAATAGCGGGACGGTATGGTTCATACTTAATTAACTAATTGACCGCCATTGCAAAGTTAAGTCAGGAATGTCACTAGTCTTTTTATCAAATGACTTAATAGCGAATTAAAATAACACATTTTCTTGGTTTTCGAGTGATGTGTCTTTTCTCAGATCTGTGCTCAAAATTTTTGGGTGTCTTTTTTTTTTTTTGGCCTATATCATAATTTCAACAGACTAGAACTTGGTATTTTTTTCACCCTGACAAGCAAAGGGTTAATAATTGATTTTGCAAAAATATTTCCCTATTCAATTTTTTTAGAATTTAACTGTTATGGCGGTCAATTGGTTAACAAATGGCCTAGCTTGCTTAGCGATTACTTAAGACAATCTGACTTTTCTTTAAGTCACCAGAATGAGAATGAGCTTTGAGTTTGCTGCTGCATATTGCTGGACCAGGGAATATCTGGCCCATTATACGCTGCATTTGCTATTTAGCAGGCTTGCTTAATTATTGAGTGTGGTTGATAATGGAATTTTAGTTCTCAAGTTAATTTCCTTTCTATCTATCACACTAAGCAAGCATCCTTAGATGTAGAGGAAACCGGGAGAATTTAGAGCTAGTTTTTTTAGAGGATTACTTATTTAATCAACTATAGGTCAGAGATACGGTAGTATGTTAAATATTTGACAGAGCGTTCGTAAACCCACAGGTCGATGTAACCACTCTCACCGTGCAAGCTCAGTCATACGCTCTCCGCTCTGAATCAGAGCTCGACTACTCTTCCTCTGTGAGGCGCTTAGCGTAAAACTTTACCTTACTTCACTCCTTAGTTTTCGTTTTAAACAATTTTATTTCATTATCTTTACTCTTTTAACTATTCCTGCGATTTAGGCAAAGACACTTAGGCTTAGGGGACTCGAGAGTAATTCTCGTATTGTAGCGTAAGATACAATTTATAAAGCAGCTTTCTAATTGATCGATCAGCATGTTATCAATGCTGTAATGACATTAGGAGTTATCTTAAGGAACTTTGCCGCTACCATATTTTTAAACGACTTCAGAAAAAGGTTGTATTTTCGACTGTATGTATATATTTTTTTCACCATAACTGTAAAAACAATACAAACAAGCTGTCAATCTAATATAACGGCACAATTGCATTGGTTAGTCCGCCTAATGCGGTCGCTGAGCGAGTTTCAAACTGATGTCATCTTTACATTAGTCTGCCCGCCCTAAGGTGCGACTCCACAGCTGCGTAAAATACGGTGTCGTTGCGTAAACAAAAGACGGGGTCATAGTAACAACATGGCGCCGTTTTTAACGCACCGTTAAGCCCAATTCACGCAGCGGGCGAGAACGGGTCGGGCGCGGGGCACGGCGGGAGCCGCGCTGGTCGACGTATTCACACAGAGCGCCGAACCGCGGCCGCGGCCCCGCGCTTGTGATCGCAGGCGGGCATTCGGGATCGGGTGGTAATGGCGATTATAAAAAGTAGAATTTACAACGCGCTCTGTGACAAAGCATAGCCGCGGGCCCGCGGAGGGGTCGGCTATTACCGTCCGATCCTGCGATCACCAGCGCGGCGCCTGACCCGCTCCCGCCGCTGTGTGAATTGCGCTTTAAGCAGCAGTGCGGTCGCACCTTAAGACGGTTGCCGCACGACTGTCAAACTGTTGCGGTCGCCGCATTTGGCTTGCGGCGGACGACATGATGTAGTTGTGCCATAAACCTTATAATGATACCCCCTGTCATACGTATCCACTTAGCCAGAGTAAAGCCAAGTCGCATTGATACTGCAAAGATTAATTAGAAAGCAGGTTACATTTATTTATTAGAACTATAATAATAGCTAAATATAAAGATTGAATTTGGAACTACTTAGTCCCAATAAGTTCTCGTAAGTACAGTACTTTGTCTTTGGCCTGATTTACACTTTGCGCAAAATTTGCACTTGCAAGTGCAAAGTTCGTACATTTGCTGTCAAGTGCAAATGTATGAACTTTGAATCTGCACTTCGTAAAGTGTAAATCAAGAATTTGCATCAAATGTTTAGGCAATCGAATGTCTGTAGGAGTGGTATTTCTATTCGGTAGCACATTTCTAACTTCTCTAGATTTTCTAAATAATATACCTGCTTAAGTAATTCCATGTAGTATCATATTATATACATTAGCTAAAATAAAGCTGCGTTTGAATCCTAACATACATATTCCGTTTGAGGCTTCAACTCTGTACGCAAGTACGGTCGCTAATAGTGCATAGCTGTTGCATCATGGCAGATATATCTTTATGTAGCGCGGGAGGAGTGAGCGATATTGACGAGCAGTTATGATTATAGGAGATCAACCAATATTATGATCCGTCAGCCTATTGGCAAAATGACTCAGCGTGGTCTGGATACTATGGGCAGGGCGACCAGACGGCCGCGGCCGCGCCGGCGGCGCCGGTGGCCGACCTCGCCGCGCAAACCGCCGCCGCCGCGGCCAAGACGCAAGCCGACGAATTGGCGCTCGTTGGTAAGTGTTCATACTGTGTGTTACTTGTAAAATTGATTAAAATTAAATACAGTAGCTAGCGGGTTTCTGTTGTTTATTAAAAAGCGTGTTCAATGAGATCATTTTGTCATCGGATCTTCGAGCGGCGGGATTACACTTCGCATTAGTTTCGTCAGCGAAGAGCTATACTGCCCTCCTAACCCAATATACAGTATCTAAATCTAAGATTCAATTTCCAAAGTAGATTCAATCCTCTCCTGTTAGTAATGCGGTTGTTTGAATGCTACAGGAGTTTTATTTGAGCTGCAGCTATTTGGCTTACAGGGCAGTGTACGACGAAGAGTTACCACGGAATACAATTTACTCGCAACGGAATGCTTAGTGCTTCTTGGAGCATTCTTTGTTCTAGATTGCTCCTTGATAATTAACCATTTACGATCGTTTCTGGACGAATGCTCTTGTTGTAGACGCACTTTTATTCGAATACTTAACATGACAACCATAATAAAAAACAACGAAAACGCCTGCCGCTGTAAGGTCCATTTTGTTTCCGCTCATTCTGACCACATGTACAAGAAACTAACTTGCGAGAAACGTCTGGAATGCTTTGGTGTGTCGTGGGCTTCAGATTTTTTGCAGGAACTCCCGTATGGAAGTCTAGCAGGGGATCTGTCCCCTGCTAGACTTAACATTTTTTCAGTATATTTGCTGCGGAGGGTCTTAACATTTTTTCAGTTTATTTACTTCCTTAACCATACGTGCGTACTATAAGTTTTTTCCGGATGATGATGAATAATGTCAATGCATTCTTACATTGTATTTTACCAAGCGATATAACAGACAGTCAAACCTTAACCGTCCGATAAATTATTGGTGAAATTACACAGTATTGGATTGCACCTAAATCTTAGCCATCTGGGTAAGTAATGCGACGACCATTAATTTCTAATAGACCCAACATCCGCATCCGCAAGGTAAGATTTGAAAAGGTCAAAATCGTCTTATCATTCCATTTTTGTTCTACTTATTCTGTTTTGTTTTGCTCATGCTTACAATGCTGTTGTCTCCTTTTATCTTATATGATAAGAGCGATATCAATTGACGTCCCGCCCCCACTACTTGATTGAACATTGGTGGCGCGTTTAGCCTAATTGGTAGTGACCCTGCCTGCGAACGAAACTAGCGGCCCAGGCGGCGGGTTCGATTCTGGGTATGGACAATATTTGTGTGATGAGAGAGAGAGTGATCCCCCCATATTATTTTTAGAATTGACAAACGTAGTTAGTGTCTTCACCGTTACTACTTCACTCGGGCTGTGGTAGTGATGCCCCATCAGGGAGGCACGCTGAACCTTAAGTTAAGGTGCGGTAGTGACCGCACTCGTGGAGTCGCCTCCGCCGGGTTGTGGGTGCTCCCCCCATATTTATTTTATTTATTTATACCATACGCTGACGCACCATGAATTTCACTGCGGATGCGCATCGTTGTGGATTGAAAACAATACACTTTATAAAGAGTGAAAATCGTAAAAGTAAAAAGAAGGGGGTAACGACAATGTGGAAAAGAGGCAACCTCGGAGTTCGATTTACATTTTCTTGTTGTTTTCACTACTCAATGCATATTATAAAACAAAGTTCCCTGGTTCGTCTGTCTGTATATTTGTTCGCCTCATTATCAGAATGGACTGGATGTGAGATCAAGACCATTTTTCCAGGACGTCTATTCTACTGGGTAATACCAATTGCCTTTGACATGTTATAGATATGTCAAAGTTATGATAGCTCTTATTTAATTTACAGGGCTGAGATTCTAGACGGATAACTTTATCGCTTTTCACATGTTTTCGTATTTCCAACGGTTAAAACACAGCAAAGGCAATACAGTGTAACCGAATTAAATAGAGCCCCAGTGGGGTTGAAGTACTTTGTGGCCACTGTGCCCTTTTTGGCCACTTTAGTTTGAAATCAGTATCATAAATACTGTTAATTTAGAAATTATATTCATAAATAGTTAAGACTGAAGATTAATATAAAGATAAAATATAAAAACATTTGCGTAATTTCATAATTCTTTAGAGATTAGTTATAATTTAGAGTGGGCAAAAACGGGGTAAAGATCGCCGAAACCGGTACAATACCCTACAATACGATATCACGTCAATGGCAATTTCGGACAGGTCTTGCTGAAGTCTTAAGGACTGACACATGGACGGTGGAAAAGAGATCGACGAGGAGACGAATGAACAGAGCTCCAGTATATCGTTAATAATTTACTATTAACGATATACCTACTGGATCTCTTTTCACCATAGAATATGTGCTCATTCATTATATTTTCCTCTTGCCCAAGTCAATAGGATGTAAAGTATAATCATCATCATCATCATCATCATTTCAGCCTATTGCAGTCCACTGCTGGACGTAAAGTATAATAGGTCCTAAAAATAATAAATACATTTTTGTTTATGACTTGCAGAACACAAGACTATAGATATTGACGCCATGAACCAGGAGTTCCTGCAGCCGGAGTTATCTCTCTGGGACGGGCTGGAGTCTTCACAGTGGTTCCCTAACGAAATCGTCGAAGCACACTGACACTAGTCTAATTAAATTAAATTTTAGTTCAGTATGATCGAGTTTTATTTGTAGTGTTGTTTTATGATATGGGGAATGCAGCCGAGCCTACTTGCGACTTTTTGGTAGTCAGCGTCAAAGATATGTTCACGTTTTTGCACCTTATTTCAATGGAATAAATGAGAAAATAAAAAAGTGGCAACCCTGTGAACTAAAATGGGATGCTTTTATGATAGCAATTTTAACGATTCCCTTGTCCCTCGGCAGAGAATGACTGCTGCGTAGGACAATGTCGGACTCCAGAGGCCCGTTTCATGAAGCTACAAGTTATAAATTACAAGCGGAAGTCTCTATCTCGTTTTGCTAGAAAGAGACTTCCGCTTGTAATTTGTAACTTGTAGCTTCGTGATACGGGCCACAGGATGTCAATTCCTGGGTCATTAAAGATGAATCTCTATCGTGAATCTGAATGGAATGACAGCTTCACTTCCATAAAATCTAGAATAGGAATTCATCGCTATCGCGACCGAGAATCGCCTCACGGGTCCGGATTTTCTTGATATCTTTAGGTAAGAAATGGACGCAGGACTAAGTATAATGAAATAAAATAAACTTCCAATTGTGTCTAGTATGTTTATGCATTATTTCCGCCAAACGGCCCGCAACGGATCGGAACGGAAATAATTGTATGGTCTTTAAAGGATATTAAATCATTTTCACAGTATTTAAAGTCTGTATTACCAAGCCGCGCACAGCAACTTGACCGCGGGCGTCTTTTAATCGGCTGGCTCCCCATCCGTCCGAATCCTTTCCGATCCGATGCGATGCGAGCCGTTTGGTGGAAATCATCCTTTAATATTCATTCAACAGTATAAAACAATTATATAAAACATATATTGGTATGTGGTAACCGGAAGATTTTTTCAATGCATTCTCAGCTGGCTTGGCTACTCGTGTTTATATGCGTTTATCTGACTTTCACCTAGCGTCTTAAACGCGTTACAAGACATTCAATGGGATCTTTAACCCTTTTTCATATAGGCTTTTTATTAAGGCGTGTACAAATGAAGTGCACAACCATAACATGGTATATTGTCGGATAAGTTATTCTATCTTGCTTTATCAATTAGCTTATTCATGGGGCCAACTGGTACAACGTAATTGAGAGCAGAGATATGAAAGAGGCGCGGGGAGAGGGGAATGTTGATTATACGAGCTTTATCGTACTTCACGCCCGCACCTCATGCCTACCCCTGGCTCTCAATTAAATTGTACTCCTATAAAGCTGACAGAGAAAGTCAGATAAATACAATCTTTTCCGACCAAAAACGATGTCGAATGTTCATTTAACACATCTTTATTCTACTGCGTAAAACAATATTGCCTTTGACATGTTATCGTTACGATAACTTTTATTTACTAGACAGTAATGGTGACCGAGTTGAAAACAATACGCTAACATGTCAAAAGCGATATCGATTTAGAGGCCCTCTACAGCTGTGTCTCTCGGTATGCATTTGCACATGTACAGTCTACGTCAAATATATGTTTATTTTTTTTCGCCTTATTCCATTGAAATAAGATCCAAAAATATAAACATATCTTTACCTAAGCACGTCTGAATAGAAGACGTTAGCAACCGACATTGCACAAACAATTATAGGTCGTTCAACAAAAGCTGTCACAAATGGATCGAATGTCTAAAGGAGAGTATATGTGTGTAAAATAATTATAGTTTATTCGTTTTAAAGTATATTTTAACACGTTCACTGTCCCCATACAAAACAATCGGCCAATGTCACAAGTCCAACTGTGCATTCAGTATGGGGATGCGACCCCATGGTGGAAACACGGACTCCTGAAAAAAAGGTTCATGACCCCACATTGGGGGCGCCCGGACAGAGAACGTGTTAAGGGACGGAATTGGCACACACGATGATATAGACGAGGAGGTGACGACAAATTTGATGAAGTCCTTTAAGGATTAATCTGGGTTGACAGGACAAGATCCTTGATGCTAAATATGTTGATCTGCCTGTGTCTGTGCCTACAGTACTTGCGTTATCTACTCGTACTTATGTATATGGCAACTAAAAAAAATATGTAAAAACTGACCAAATATTGGTCCGGATGTATTTTTGCGCTACCACCTTTAAGACGCTTTGTTATAAAGATTTACGGGCGTAGCGCCACAACGCAGCCAAATATTTGGGCAGTTTTTACACAACTACTCACTGTTTGTACCACATGCAACCTTTTTTTTGACATATTCGGTATCATGCAGTTGCTCTTCATACTGTCTGTCGCCTTAGAAAATCGTTACTAGATTTTTCGTGACCTCCCGTGATAACTAGTGATTAATTTTGTTCGCTCCATTCATCACGGCTTTTGTACATACAATGACCCGACACTACCATTACGGCTGAAATATTTTCATGTATAATTTTATAACGCTCTATTGTCTACTGTTAAGTTATAAATGATCAAAATAGGTAAATAAATAACTGCGGCGTGAGTACATAAATTATGGGGTACACGCAAATATGCATTGAAGCAGGGATTCAATTTGATTACTATTATTTTAGCACTATAGGTATCTCCCAGATACCACAATAAGTACTCAAGCACTAACTATTACACGGGGTGTTAGGTAGTCGATTGTAAAGGACTTTCAGGCATTTTAAACATTTTTGACCATATTAATCATCACATCTTTATTGCTTTTAAGATCGTACGGGTATAACATACGTTTTTTTTTAAATAAATGGTCCATAATATATCTTAACCATACAACTCGTATTATAAATATTATTATCTGTAAATATCTACGTTTAGTAAAGTTCAAAATGGCCCTCTCTTCCATCCCTAAAAATCCTTGCGCACTAGACTACAAGACACCCTTTAATTATAAATAATATTTACGTTACGCTTATAAATAAGTTAAAAAAACATGTATCCAATAAAATAATGAGATTGTGCCGACTATGTTGCCAGGTTAAAATATCATTAATAGACTCTACAGAAAAATGTTTACTATAACATTGTATAACATTAAGATTATAGTACTGTTCTTGTTCTTTTCAAGTCTTCCTGCAGTCAAGTCAAACTGTCCTAAAACAGTTTTGCAGGGCTTTTGATTTATTTTTAAGTTTTGTTGTTGGTTTAATATATAATAATAATAAATAATAATTTAAGCATGTGGTGCCTTTGCACGTTGCAAATTGCTTGCGCGTATTGAGGCACTTGCGCAGGTTATATGCATCGTGATACAATGGTCATACACAGATTTAGGTTGGCGTCTTTCCTGTGGACAACCCCGAAGTTAAGGCTCAGTTTTCAAGCTAAACCCATGTCCGCATATACGACGTCAGGTCTACTTTAGTCCTATAGATAGAAATAAAACTTATTATTATTAAGCCTTTAACTATTGATCACAGGGAAGACAACTTTTGTTTTTTTTAGTTTGTATGACCTGAGACCCTATGATTGAGATATGTGCGGGACCAGCAACTCGAGCGTGGTGCATCAAGCTTGCGTATACTGCTCGCGCAAGTAGCCCGCATCTTTACTTGCTCGAGCCAGTAGTACCGTGTACAAGCACCATTAGGCATGATGAAATAGTAAACATATTTGTTTTTGTTGTTGTACGAGTATCTTAAGTTTTCTACGGTCACGCTTTAGACCCGTTAAATAATCGAGTAATCCACTTATATTTTTCTTCAAATTAGTTGCTGGTTATGTAACCTGGTTTTCTCCTCGGCACACGAAAATCTACAAAAAGGGGCGCAGTGACATTGATAGCAGATATAGATATGCTATTATTATCCATTCTTGTCACCTCTTGTGAATCTATCGATTCTATACGAGATCAATGGTTATCTACAATTTAACTATCTGTTTGTGAAATAGATTATTCAATGCGGCTATTTTATTGCGAATAAGGCTACAGTCGCCATTAAATGTATCGGAGCAGACGTGCGAAAATACCTAACTTCGACTAAGCGGGGTACATACCATCAGTTTTAACTGTGTAGGCACTACAAACTGTGCAGTTAAACTGACAATCTAAGAAATATCTAATCGAAATTTCGTTAGATAAAACTGTACGGTTGAAACTGAGCAGTTAAAACTGATGGTATGTAGCCCGCTTTAGTTAAGGCGTTGTAGCGAGATACTTGAGCACGTTCTACACTCATGACGATGGCGACTTTACATAGGAACATGCATTTCGCAAAGCGAAGAGTTGGGCTAATAGATACTTTGACATACCCCAATGCAACCATAGAATTGTTACAAACACATGATACAGGTAATAAATAAAAATAACAAAAAATATTAAAGCTGCGTTATAGTATACGAACTATGTCTCTGTCTTTTTGTGGGGCTTGGATTCACTTGTATAACACTAGGGATGGCACCGGTCCGACTGTCAGCACTGCAGACGCTCGCCGGCGACAACATTTGAGGTGATGACCCTGCAGAGACATTGCTCCGCCCCGTTCCCTTCATATAACCCATAACAGAATTTAATAACGTAGTTGGTAATGCAACTGGGGTCAACTGGCCAGCGCCTCTTGAGATGTAAGTCTGAAGCATTTTCTTCGTCGGTGATTTCGGGTCGTTGACCGTTAGCACTACTAGGGATCCAGCTTCTATGTTCGGTGGCACTTGCGGATTTGTTTTGGGGTCTGTGGTTGGAACGGGAACTGGTTTGGGATTCAGCTTGTCTATCAATGTGAGCGTCGCGTATTGTTGTTCGTCTGCTGTGGGCATGGGTGGGAGTGAGGGAAGGCCAGGGCTGGGTTTGGCCGCGGATTGCTTGCGTTTTCTGCGCGGTTTGGCGTCCAGCGCTCTTTGGATGAAGTCATCGGCGGTGGTCGCCTCGTGTGTGTTCGGTAGGTGCAACCCCGTGAGCGCTTCTGTTTCCAGAGCCTTCGCTCCTCTGCCTGTAAACATGTTTTATGTTAATTATTTATTTTATCAATTGTTTAACGGCTGCCATTTTCTGATTTGGCCAAAAGTATTGTATGTTATTTTTATTTTTGTTTAATGATAATGATAGAATAAATAAATAAGGTAAAATTAATAACTTTCTTTATACTAATTTTTAGGGTTCCGTATGATCAAAACCACTATAAATTACAACAATAATGTGTTTTGGTATTTTCGTGTAAGGAACCTAAAATGTAATTATCCGTTATATGCCAGTGATGCCTGCACTAAACGAATTCATTAAGGAATGCGTGCTAACTATTATAGACTCTAGAGAAATATATAAATAAATAAAATAAAATAATAATGAAATGATATATCACATTAGTATTTGAGTTCTACGTATTAAAAATGATAAACGAGCGCAGAAGAAATCGCGGGCAAAGTTGAATACACTCACTCTGTCTCATCCGCATGTTAGGCGCAGCCTTCTCGCGCTCGCGCTGCGCCCGGCGCGCCGCGTGCAGCTGGTCGCGCTCGGCCGCCGCGCGCCGCGCCGCCGCCGCGCGCTCGCGGGCGAACACCTCCTGCAGCCCCGCCGCGTCCCACGCCGTCTGCGAACGGAGCGCCTTGTCTACTTGCGCGCCGTTCATTTTCTCTTCTTTTTTAAACTAAAACGGGAAAAACGTATGAAATCCCGATTACTAGCATCAGCACTGAGGAGGAACTTAAAATTTTGTGGAAAAGATTTTGCTCGATATTTTCAACATGAAATTAGAATACCAAACTCTTAACTCTTAAATGCATGCTTTTTTTTAGTCACTGATAAGCTCTATACGAAATAGTGTCAAAATTAAAAATATTTATTCGGTAAGTTGGCCACATGAGCGCTCTTTTAAACGTCGGTAATATAGACTGAATCTACCAGCGCTTCGGACAAGACCATTATTGCGGGAAAGCAACCGCTATTGGTTAAAAAAAACTCCAGCAGAAGGTCATTTTTGTGTGTTTGTGAGTTGATTATAGGCAAACATTTTCGAGTTTTTGTTACGTAGAATGCATCCGACATCATGCATTTATGGGTTAAGCAGCCCAACGTTTTAGGTAGGCAATAATATTACAGCATCAGAATTTGGCTGTGTAAAGTTAAATTATACACTCTCGGAAGTTACAAGAAAATAAAGAATTTACAAAAAGTAAACAAAAAGGACTAAAGTGGCAGATGTCGGCCAAAGAATAACGCAACTGAAGTGGAGGTGGGCGGGACACTTGGCTAGGCGAAACGATGGTAGATGGTCGAGGGCGCTAACAGAGTGGTGGCCGAGATTAGGTCACAGATCAGTGGGCAGGCCACCAGCTCGTTGGTCTGATGACATTTGGCAGACAGTTGGGAAAGGATGGATGACGTTAGCACGAGACCGGGAAAAATGGCGTGGAAATGAAGAGGCCTTTACCCTGCAGTGGGTGGATGTGGGCTGAAATGATGATGATGATGATGAAACAAAAAGATCTTGCCCCTTCCTGTACCTGAGATCATTCGAAGCGATTGATTAAAGGGTTTTTTAAATAGTGGTTTATGCAACTGATGCATAATGAGAGGCCTAAAAATACCAGCGTGGTTTTATGAAACGAGCGAGTCTCATCATAATAGGATCACATGAGTTTTTTAAGGCCTAATTATGTACACTTGCGTACACTACTTTATCTACACACACATTAGGGAGATGGCGAGCATTTCAGTATATGATTTGCACATGTTTCACACTGAGGTGGAATGCAGTTTAGGTCAGTACGAATTGATTTGGTCCAGTCAATAAAGGTCCTATGTCGCTGCGTTTTCCCGTTACAGCGGATTGATGTTACTGGTATGGATACTGGCTATGTTGGTTGGTTGGTTTGGGTTGGTACCTTGATCTTGAGGTCCCTCCTGGTCCGGTCCGGGAAGAGCGGCGCCATGAGCGTGAAGTCGGTCCCGAGCGCGGCGAGCGCGCGGTAGAAGCGCACGGTCTCGGGCTCGCTCCAGTCGGCCGTGCGCGCCGCGCGCGAGTAGCGCCCGCCGCCGCTGCCCCAGGCGCCCTCGCGCACCACCGCCGTCGACAGGCGCCGGGTGCCCGACGTTTGCTTTATTACCTAAAACGTGCGCCAATATTGAAGTGAAAACTTGTTTAGGCGCGTTGAGCACTTTTGGGTGAGCAAAAATCATCGAATTCGCGTCATCGTCACCGAACTCTTTCCATAAGCTATATGCGTACTTAAAACAAACTTTTGCGAAGAAGAATGCCACATCCCGGTCCATGCTGCAGGTTGGCGGTGTTTCCGTCGCTGTCAAGGGTGCCATGAAGTACCAAAGATTGGTTCTTGACAGTCGATGGAAATTCGAGGAAGATTTGCGGCTTTTGAGCCCGAAATTGGTGGCAGCTGCCTCTGCTCCAGGTCACCTTTTGCCAAACGTGGGTGAGCCGAGCGCAAACTGCCGCCGCCTTTACATCAGAAGGCAGCGTGCGTGTTGGCGGGATGGGATCTTGATGCAGAGGCGCTGTTATTGGCGGACGGCGGAGCTTAGAGGTGAAGGTGCGGAATTACTTCCGGAGTTAGTAACCCGCTGGAAAACAGTTGCCCGCCAGGCAGTGCTCCGGAAGTGGAAACCCAGGCTAGGGGAGCCAAAATCCGGCCGTTCTGAAGGAATGGGTCGAAAGACAAAAGGGTGGCGTATTACGCTGATCCTGACAGGACTTGGTTGTTTTGGTAGGTATCTGTGAAAGGTGGTGGGCAGGGAGCGTACTCCTCAATGCCACCATTGTGGAGATGCACGCTGGAGATTTGCCCGAGTTGGGCTCAGGTGCGGGCTACTGGCCAACGTGGTCGGCCATGACCTCTCCCTGCCAGCCGTTGTTCACGCCATGGTCGGCATCGACTGGTCATGGGATGGGATATCATAATTCCTTTATTATGCGTTAAAAAACCCGTAGGCAATGACCAGCATTACTTGTGGTAGTAGGTGACAGTGATGACAGCTGTTAATATTATATATTATATTGATAATTATTATTTTCATAACGTTAACGAATATTGTAAAGTAATGACTTTCAAATTTGGAACATCTTCCAAAATGAACACAATTTAAATAGGCCCAATTCTAGTATCAATTGAAACGTCAACTTGGTATATTTTTTAGTACAATATCGTACGTAATTTGATTTCGAACGAAAGAGAATAGGAACTTTAGTAGTTAGCTAGTTAGTCTATAATTAAAACATAAAAAAACATTCATATTCGTGACACTGACACAGCACAAGTTTGTTTTGCCGCCATTTTTGTTGTAAGTACTTATAGTAGATAATATACCGGTGGTCTTTTTTATTTTATTTTTTAATTTCAATTCCTGCCATTTGCAGTGCGAAATAGAAGTTTATGTAACTGATACATAATGAGAGTCCTTAAAACACGAGTGTGGTTTCATAATATTTCATAATAAGATCACACGAGTGTTTTAAGGCTTAATTATGTACAGTTGCATACACTACTTTATCTACACACATATCATACTAGTTAGGGAGGTGGCGAGCATTTCGGTATATGATTTGCACATGTTTCACATCGAGGTGGAATGGAGTTTAGATCAGTACGAATTGATTTGGTCCAATCAATTAAGGTCCTATGTCGCTGCGTATTCGCGTTTCAGCGTATTGATATTGCTTAAAAAATGGGGGTATTAAATCATTTGCACATGTATGCATCTGGGGTTCATGGTCACAAACATCTTGGAAAGGAAGAAAATCGAGGAGGCAGACATTCAGGGCTCTGCATTATCATGGGACGAAGTTGTAAATATGTTTAAAAAAAAAGCTCTACTAAGTCATTTGCACACAGTCCTCATTGCGCCCATTCGATTCATTATAACTCCATGAATAAAAAAAATAATAATTGTCAGACACTTTGCTCACTGATTTATAGCTGTACAACTGTTTGAAATTTACATGGGACGCAGTTAACAGACAGATCCGAAATATTTCTGACGCATTTTGAAAATCGTTCCTATAGACTATATTAATTATTTTCAATAATATTCAGTAGAATTTTGTACTTGCAGCATGGCGCGAGCCGGATTGAAAAAAAAATCTAATGGTTTGCCTTTGGAATATCAGAGGCCTGAACGTCTGCCTTATCGATTTTCTTGGTTTTCATAAGAAATCCTAACATCAGTCTAAGAGGCAGACATGTGCGCATAATATAGCACAACTGTTTTGTTTTCCATTTTTGAAGTGCTGTTAATAGACAATGCAGAGACAACATGCTGACAGTTTTTTCCGTGTTCCTTCTCATTGTTTTTAATCGAACAAGTCAAACCTGCACTTCATATACAGTTTTTTAAATCATAAAAATAACTTAAAAATTAAATACTACAAAATGCCCTGGATGTCTGCCTCTTCGATTTTTTGTGTTTACAGGATGACAGTGATCATCAGCCCCAGAGGCAGACATGTGCGCATAATATAGCACGCCATTATTTTTAACATTTTTGAAACGCTGTCAATTGACAACGCAGCATCACCATGGTGGCAGACGAGGTCCTTGATGTTTCTTAGGGTATAATTATCGCTATTAATAACGTATGCCACGTTTGCTGATCATATATAAATTTTGCTCGCCACCTTCCTATATTATAAGTACTCTAAGATGGGTTCAGAAGTAGACGACTTGACGACAAAAATGGCAGCAAAACAAACTTGTGCTGTGTCAGTGTCACGAATATGAAGAGTTTTTTTTTAATTATAGGCAAACGAATGAAGTCCCATTCTCATGTCAAAATGTCGTCCGGTTTATATTAAAAAAACATACTGAATTGACGCTTCGTATCGATAACTGTTTTAATATCTATGGATACTAGAATAGAAACCCTCTAGAGTTTTGACAGCTGTTCCAAATTTAAACTCATAACGTTACAAAAATTGATACTGTAATAAAATTAACAGTACATATTTTACCTACTACCACAGACAAGAAAGTTCTCATAGTAAAATTGGTTGTAATAATGCTGGTCATTTCTTACGGTTTCGGAACGCATATTAGAGGGCTTATGATATGTGCCTAAATAAAAAATATTATTTAGGTTTTTTAACACGCGAAACCCCGACCGTCAATCAAATTGGAGTTGCACGATTGCGTCAATGTACGATGAACGCCCCAAAGAAAATGTTAAGCACTTCAAATCAAATGACAATAACAATGGCAGTAACAATGACAAGGTTCTAAGCATGCTCAACATGCTTATTGGGTGACTGTACGTTTTATTAAGTAGTGGGCGGAATTTATTGGAATAAAACACGAATAGTACCAGGCAGCAAATAATTAAAAGTAAAATAAAAATAAAATTATTACCAAGCTCTGTTCGTCCAGCATAATCTCGCCGTTGGGCCCAAGTTTGATTTGCGGCACGGGCGTGGCCTCCGCGGGCGGGTCGTCCGCATCTTCTTGTGGTTCCTCCACAGGCGCCTTCTTCCTCTCTTCTGCGTCCTTCAGGTTGGCTTCCTTGGCTTTCAACTCATCTTGGTCTGGCCTGTAAAGAAAGAGATATATAATTTATTTAATTATATGGACGATCTAATGTGGTGGTGCTTGGAGAAGGATGTCTTAGGCACTTGTCCCACCACCGCTAAAGAGAAGCGGAAAGCCAGTAGAGCCAGCAATCTATTAATATATGTCTCTTTTATTGACACGGGTTCTATAGCTTATGTTTCGACAAAGAAGTGGAGAGAGTTCTCGACGGCATCGGCAGTGTGACTAGGCAGAGATCATTATATGTATGTGTCTCTTTTATTGACAGGGGAGCTTTATCTTGTGTTCGTTTCTTGGGCGAGAAAATAGTCGATAAATAATCGCTTTCGCGCCAGCAGTGGGACACGTGGCTAAAGAAGAGTGTATTCAGGGCGTTAGTAGGATAATGATAGTTTGAATACTTCAGCCAGTGAAGTTGCAAGCATAGAATAATTTCATCTTAGTCTTCCGATCCGATGCAATTGCGACCTCGAGATGACCTATGTTCTTGGTTACCGTCTTTGTGGCATAACAAACAAATAGACAACAGTATTTTTTGAATAATGTTCTGTTTAAAATCATGCTTAAATTATATAGGTTTGCCTCGAAAACATACCATTTTTTTAAATTATTATTTACTAAGAAAAAAAGTTAATTATGTTATTAGTGTTTGCTACGCTCGCTTTGGACTGGGGTCGGAATGACCTCATTTTGTTTTTTAAGTCTAGCACTAGCCGTGACGTAGAAAATACCATGTGGCGTTTAACCTTTAATTAGGAGAAATATGTTTTATTTCAGAACACTTTTGTCAATTGCCAATGCAGACCGATGCAATTGACAATGAAGCATATATACCTAATCATGATATGTGGGTATGTGTGTAAATGGGGTCATCTTCTTCCATAATACATACAAGGTACTCACACAATGGGGTTGGTGGAGGGGTTGTAGAAGATGAGGTCGTACATGGTGAGCGAGTCGCGCTTCACCGGGTCCCGGCGCCGGCGCATCGCCGCCAGCCGCCGGCTCATCTCCTGCCGGCGACACCTGTAGTTTGCAGTACATGTATTTTAGTACTATTAGTATTTTCTCGGTTGTAGCTCAGTGACCCTATTTCTGTATAGAGTATAGTTAATCCGCTAATAATTATAACGCTTATTTCTTTGACTTTTTAATAAATATTGCAATCATACAAACCTTGCGACGGCGTTTAGAAATATAAATGACTAGACTAGTGACATCGCTCTTTCCTCGGGAGCCGTACATTTTTCTGGGATAAAAAGTAGCTTATATACTATCATCTATCTGTGCCAAATAGCATCTAGCATCCGTTCAGTAGTTCTGGCATGATTTATTCAACTTCATGGTCCCCCTAAGTGTGCATCCTGTATCCTGGGATATGCCTCCACAATCTCGGTTGTTGTATAGTCATAAAATAATAAATGGAAATAATCCCTGCAATGAAAATGTATGCACATTGTTACATTTTTTTTATTTTCTTATTATTACGAGACCCCTTATTATTAATCGATGCATATTTGATGGTTTTATTTTATTCTGTTAAGCCCAAACGAAGTGAGGGCAGCTCGCTACTAGCATTACATAATGTGCCTCATTACGTAACAGTATTGTACTAACTTTGAGACATGTCGCTCTTTGAGAGGCGAGGCGGGTGGCGGCGCGGTCTGGCTCACACCTGAGCACACCGAGTCGTTCCGAATGCGGCTGACCTCCCTGCGACAATACAATAGGTTTAAATCATTTGACACCTGTTTACTGTGCCGTAATGACATTTTAATAATAGGTTGTAATTAATGGCTAGTTTTAATTATGGCATGCAGAGATACATTAGAGAATGTATCAAGATTTTTCAGTTTCAAAGTTTTGTAATTGATTTTGAGCTCATTTTGTATTAAACATTCAAACATCAAGGCCCACTCAGGCAGATTTTTGTATTTTATAGCAGGCTGGTCCACAGCTCAATTACTCAGGCTTAGTATTTGTCTTGTCAAAGATTTAAAAAAGAAAGTGGTACACAGGTACATTTATAACATTATACTGCCTGCCTGCTGCGATTGTACCTGTTTGGCAGAGAAGCCATGGTGCTGTGCGATGTGTGCGAGTCGTGCCGCTGTCGTGACGGCATCGGCGTCGGAGCGCCGCTGCTTAGCAGGGCCCGGCGGCTATCATCTTCAGACTCACTGGCACTGCCCTAAGAAATTATATTACATGTGATAATAATACATTTAATATTGCTTGCAACACAAAAGGCCCCTGCATGACCGAAGTTGGCCCTGGTTGCAATTTATTCAAATCAAATCAAAAATTGTTGGTACATAGTGCATGGTTGGAACACTAGCAATTTACGACACTGATCTCTTGTCCATTGTATGTTATCCACAATAGCATATCTAACTAATTGTATAATAAATGACTCAATTGCTTTTAATTAGAATAATTTATGTACTCCATAACCTCAACTTGTTACGACTTGAGCAGGGGGAGGAGGGGAATAAAATGGTGTTTTTTTTTAATACGTGGTAATTTTTTTATGACTTACTGATGGCATCATTATCGCATTGTGATATTTGTGATGTATTCCGTTTTAAGTATATAAATATTAATGTTAATTTGTTGAATGTTTAAAATTATTTGATTGACTTATTTTATATGTATTTTACATTCTTTCTACTAAAAAAAAATATTCTTTTTTTTTTTTCTTAACATAAGTAAGTTCTACTCACAACCATTGTTCTGTACAACTCTTTTTTGCCTAGTAGCTTAGTTTAATTTCAAATTGTAGTATTGCAAAGGTATTATTACCTGAACACTGTTTCTTCTGTGAGGACCAAGCCTGGGTGCTGGCCTCAGTTTTGGGCGTACTTTGCTTGGCGAAGGCAACGGAACAATTGGATCAAATAGTACGGGAGCATTGTCTGAGATGATTTCACTTTTTAAAAAGTCTAAAGGCTTAGGAGCGTTCCGAGTGGGTTGCAACGGGACAATGCCATCCATGCCGGTCTCATCTGTGAGGCTCTCAGGAACACTTGGTGGATTATAGTCTGTGAGAAAAACAAATTGTATATAAAAAAACAAGTAATGTATAATAATACAATTCAATAAGGTGCAAACAAGCCTTTCCAAGTTAAGTTAGGTGGTATTGCATTATCTCCAATTAAATCATGATCATAACAGGACCCATTTTTTTAAATAAATTAATCAGGAAATAGACCTATTCAGTCAATGAGAGAATGAGAGAAGATAGAACTAGGTAAATAAATTTACATAAATACTTCAGGCTTTAACCCACTTGTTACTACAGACCTTTAAAATGCAGTAAATGCCATGCAACCTTTTTTTTTTGTACATTACAACTTCTAATTAGCTCAACATATTTAAAGTCAGTGCAATCCAAAAAGTTAAAAAGTTTGAGTAATATGTATGTGGGTTAACTGTTGTTTGGCTTGTTAAATGAGAGATCAAAACCAAAGTTACCTTCTTGAGTATGATGTCTTCTTATAATAGTATTCTGACCTTCAACAATGGTTGAAATTTCAGCCTTAGGTTTATCTATAGCATCTGGAATGCGTTTGCTAGCACTACCCGGAGAAAGCAGTCTTTCGCAAACCACTTCAGTAGTGACCGTAAAAGTCCTAGACTGAGGGGAGCTTCGTATGGGCGATGGCAACGCCCTTCTGGCTGGGCTGTTCCATCGTAAAGGCGAAGCAAATGTGTTATTTCTTGCCACTGGGGTGATGACAGGTACCTTGTCACTGCGTTTTGGAGTCCCCACAGTCAATGGTATTTGCTTGGGAGAAGGCGAGCGTAGATCTACAGGTTTAGGGACATCACCAGCCTTTGTTTCTCGTGTCGGGATGGGTAACACAGCTTTATTTACAGGCGATTTTAGTTTGCTATCATCTAGTGAATTTGCGGGCGGTCGTGGTGTTTTAGGACTCTTAATGGGCTTTTCCTCCTTTATTTGGTTATCTACGATCTTCCGCCTTACTGGTAACGAGGCTACAGCTTTTATTCTAGCTCTTCGAGTAGACATGATGTCGCGACCGCAAGTCTCTTAGAATGCAAAATCTATGTATGAAATCTGTTGGTTGAATAAAAAATTACCGCGTGATACTTAGATTACATAAGTTTATTTAGAAAATATTTAACTATTCTAGTTCACAGTTGTTGTATATACACTAAATTAAACTTTTATTAAAACTGAACTTTCTCATGCTGGGCACACGAAACGAAATTGACATAAATAACATGTGCTTGACAGACCATGTCATGTATGTCCATCTGACGTTTTGGGCTTCCCAGCAACCACAGACAAACTTAAATAATTAAATTCGTACAACCAAATTAAGAAATATATTTCAAGGTTATCCAACTTACAGAAAATCATAGGATGTTTCCTCTACTCGCCTCTAGATGGCCTAATTGTAAATATTTTTGCGTGCTTCGCATCCGCGTATTGTATCCACTCACCACATTCAGCATGACATGATGTTTGACAATTTAATGTTAACATATTTTTTCATTGTTTGAACAACTTCTCGAAAGCGCTATTCCCACAAGCGGTCTTCACCATTCTTAACACATAGTTTCAAATACTTTTGTATTTTTTTATCGATTATAGGTACTTACTTGCACTACTGCAGAGGTAAAAGCAGTGTGAATTGGCCTTGGCACACTATATTTTGTCTTCAACTTTCAAAATGCATGGTCTATGCATTTTTAAAGTAATTGCAGGTAGGTAGTAAAACAATACTTCTCTCTACTAAAATAGCGCAACGCCTTAAATATCGGACGACACTGGCTTACCTATTCAAACGCAGTTTGTCTAAAAACCTCATTGACTTAATTATACTTTTATATTAATTAAATCAATGGAAAATCTATCAATTGTCAAATTCTCGTTTTTCGGTGACTATTTTCAGCCGCATACCAAACAGTCTGTGTGCGCCACGAAGGTTAAACCCTAGCTTCTTGGTCTTCGCCATTCAATTAGATATATGTATTTTAAAGAATTTTCTAGCTTTTACTTACTCGGCTCTAAAGTATAAAAAATAAACGCCTTCGACGCCCTTCCTCGGTCCGGACGGTCCTTCTTACTAACTAAGAATACTCTGATTATTCTAAGATGATCCCGTGACAGCCGTACCTACCTACACTGGAGCGCAAAACTAAGTACCTATCACACTTTAAAAGAACATGTCATATAAAGTGTGATACTTACTTAGTTTTGCGGTCCAGTATAGTTCGTAATTTCAATCACATACGTACTATACTCACAAGCGATATGTTTAAAAATAGGTGAATAATTATTTAAATTCCTGAACGGCGTCGCGAGGTTTGTACCGATGTAGTATTTATATAAGGGTAATAGGTAAGTGTTTATGTGAGCTGTCACAGGCATCATCTTAGAATAATCAGAGTATAAGTGAGTGCGAAGTTAAGTATACGGTTCAATAAAGAGTTAGTCGGTAGGTAGGTACCTATTGAAAATAATGATAAGTGCAAAATAACATAATTTGTTGTTTGTCCCATTACGTGAAATCAACGTGAGTGCATGACTTGATGTGTGAATGTGGAAGAAGCGAAAGAGTTTTGTCAGGATCGTAGCAGGTGGAAAGAAGTAGTCTCTGCCTACCCCTCTGTCTCTGGGAAACAGGCGTGATTTAATTTATGTATGTAGGTACGTATGTCCCATCACTTTATAAAGTTACAGAACATATTTTACGATGTTTTTCCATTAACGTTACAACGTCGGTTAGAAAATAAATAGTTTTAACATAAAGCACAATTCAATTTCAGTAATGTATAAAAACTCATTGGAGCATGCGATCATAACTTAAGCCGTGAACTAGGCCACCGATGTTACAGTTAAAGCCAAATACCTAAATGGATAAAACGCAACCCTAATAAGTTGGCCATGTCCGTATGTCAGTCATTTTACTTAGCCTATTTAATTTCAATTATAAAATTAATAGATATAAGCCTATGTGGCTTATAATTGAACGTCGTTTTTAGGGTTCCGTAGTCAAACTAGGAACCCTTATAGTTTCGCCATGTACGTCCGTCCGTCCGTACGTACGTCCGTCCGTCCACAGCCTAGCTCAGAGTCTCTTAGAAAGCTACTACTACTAGAAACTAAAAGCTGAAAGATGTAATTTGGCATAAATATACATATTAGTCACGCCAACAAAGTGGAAAAATAAAGTCCCGAAAACATTATTTTTTTACTACACGTTACGTGGGGATGTATTTTTTCGATTAAGGGATCAGTTTAGGAAATATGAAGCTTTGAAGAGCCAATTTTTGATAGAGTCAAGTCCCCCCCTTCAGCCAAAACTACGAATACAAAAAAACTAAATAATATCTTAAATAAAAGCATTGGTTCTTGAGTTACCGACGGTGTAAATGTTTATACCAAGCGAAGACTTATTTGCGGTGTTGGTAGGTACATAATAACACACGTAGGTGCAAGAATGAAGCAAATTAGGTATTAGTTGGTTTACTTTCCTTTAAAGAACGACGGGCCTAACAAAACAAAACAAAAACGGTGATCTCTTGGGTTATTAAAACAACTACACAGTTTTCTTCATTCTTTAATGCATTTTTTCTCTAATTTTCTTGACAGCGATGAGCACTTTTGGTGAAAATAGTTAGGTACCAGAAATCAGTAGGTATACGTATAATAATATGTGGGTATTAAAATAACAGTTTGGATTTAAAACAATTGTGTATAAGTTAGTTTTTATACAGTAGCTCAACTTCACAATAAAAATAGATCTCTCCTATAAAATTTATAATTTACAAAAGCAGTAATAATGTCTGTTCAATCAACGTTAATAAATGCTCTGGGAATTAAAACGCAATATTTATATTCTTTTAGATAAATTGACAGATATTCACTCTGCTAAGACCAATCGTATAAATAGCTTACGAGTATAAAGTATCTATTGGTGTTAGTTGCCAAACGAGAACTAGGCTGCGTTCATCTACGAGTAAGCTACTGCGTATTGGTTCGTCATTAATTACCTATATTTTGGCTAAAAAGTCAACATTTGCAAAACCATCTTTACAAATTATCATGACACTATAAGAATTAGTCAACGATGATTCTTCCGAAGAGGCGCCGCCCAGCGGAGGCTCGGTGGCGGCTGCGGCCCGGCCACTTCACTACGATATGTCGCACTTTTGTATTCTTTGAACTTACTTCACTTCTACGCGCAAAATAAAACAGCATCCGAATTTACTTGTGACTGAAGATCAAGTGAAAAAGGCTTTGAGTCTAGTATACTCGGTTTATTTGTACCTGTATCCTTTTTTATTACGAGTTAAGTCGACTTTTACCTTTTTCCACTACGTCCCCAATGATCGGCAGAGCTCCACGCGGAGCCCGTCCTCACAAGACGCTTTTGATCGTACGTTTCTGTTGATCGTAATATTGTTGTCGTTTTCATTCTGAATTGTGCGTTCACCAGATTAAAAGCGTCTTGTGTTAACGCGCTCTTTTTATCGTATCGGTATCACGAGTTTGGAAGCCATAGGGGCCGTAGAAGGCGAGGCCTGGCTCCGAGCCGGCGACTGGGCGGCGGGCAGCCGATTACTGCTCTACGAGTATCACACAACGTAGTTCAATCGAATTTGTTAACGCTCCGGCCTACTTACTTCTACGAAATGATCTCTATCGATAATAAATTATTTACCCTATAAGTAAAAACAAGTTGTGAAGTGCGAAGGCATCGCAATCGCAACAGCGGCGCAACGAGAGCCAAGCCGGAGGGCCTCCACAAAGACTAGTTTCTGACTCTCTTCGACTGATAGTCTGCTAGTTACAATTCCTTGAAGTCGGTTGAAGATGGAGCGTAGTGTTTGTGAGAGCCCGCGGCCGGCCCGAGCGCGCCGAATAATTGACTGGACCGCCGCTCGGCGCTCCGGCGCACCCCCCGCGCCCCTCGCGCCCCTCGCGCCCCTCGACCCCCTCGTGCCTCTCGCGCCTCGCACCGCTCGCTCCCTCCAAAACAAACCCCGCTACGCGAATCCTCGATAATACAATATTTACATAAAGAAAGGATTTCAAAAAGATTCGAAGCGCTACTGATCCTCTTCTAATTAAGAAACCGACAGACTTGTTTTGCGCTAATTATATCGATTACCGGTAGATATGACTACTTATAATTTAAATGAAGAAAGCAAAGTGTGTGCTATTGGAATCGCGCGTGAGGCTCGTGCAGCGGCCGGGGCGGCTCCACGAGCCGACCGTTACATTTACAAACAACTTCAAATACTATAATCCAAATCGTGAATAATTACGAGGAACGTTTATACGCTTGGAACGTTCACTTCATTCCGCCGATTATTCGGCATCAACAATAGAGGTCTATTTTATACGTCAACAAAGCATAAAATAGTGATATCTTTACATTTCAGTCTAGTCTATATAATTATTTTTCTTTAATGGCAAGGTATCTCTATAAAGATTCAATAGTTCATTCTTCAATATATAACAGGTATATCTATACAATCGGAATACGTCGCGTATTCGCCGATTCCTCACAGCGTCAATGATATAAAATTTAACCTAAATTATAACACAGGAGAATTAAGTATAAGATCACAAAATGAGATTCAGCGGGCGGCGCATTTCGTGCGCGCCCGGCGAAGTCGCAGCTATAATACTCGAGTCTACGCTACACTAGCGAGCGGCCGGCGGCGCGCGGCGCGGCGCGGCTGGCGGCTCGCACTAAGCCTAGTATTGCTATTTGTCGGGCGGCCCCGCGTCCGGGCCTAGCAGACGGTGCGGCGTCAGGGCGCGATGCCAGCGTCGGATTTGTGGAAGGCAGCGGCGGACGCCAGCGGCGGCTGCTGGCTCTGCGAGCTGAAGTCGTGTTCGGACTTGGGGCGCGGCAGCGCCGCCGCGGCCACGCCCAGCCCGGGCAGCGCCACGCCGGCCATGCGACACGACGCGGCCTGCAGCGGCTGCAGCGCCAGCCCCAGCGAGCGCTCGGACAGCCGCGCCACGCTGTCGTCCGACAGGCTGACGTGCTCGGCTTCCGCCGCCAGCGCGTTCACCACCGCGTTGATGGTGTTCCCCTCGGAGGTGGTGTCGTCTTCCCGGTGCGCCACCAGGTTGGGGTTCTTGCCGATCTTGTTGAGCCGCTCGGCCGCGACGCTCTCCATCGTGCGCCGCATCAGGGGGTACTGGTCCAGCACCGCATTGAAGTGGTCCACGGACAGCGAGAACAGGTTGCAGTAGGTCTCGGCACGCACAGACGCCACGCGCCGCGCGTTGGTCAGCAGACAGATCTCTCCGAAGTAAGACCCGTCTGATAAACTCGTCGCTACCTCGCCGTTTGCCATCACGATATCTACGATCCCCTCTTGAATGAAATACATCTTGTGCCCAATGGTTCCTTCTTTTATGATGATATCACCTGAAATGAAATAGTAAAGAGTTTTTAACATAGATGTTGTAATCTATCTGTTATTTAGTTACTTGCACGAAGACATATACATATAAGGGCCATACTCAAAGCCAGTCAATGACGATTACGTCGTTCCTTAGAGTTGTACATTGTTTATACACAAATTTCATTTTTAATTTAATTGCGTCAAATGCCTCTGAGTATGGCGGTATAGTAAAACCACAGCCACATCAATACACGATGATTTTTAATCGGTGATCAGGAGTTGAAAAATATTAATTACCAACCAAAATTGAGTTCACTAGGTGAGGTCTCACACAATTACCTCACTGTTTAATTAATTATAATTGATGATATTGTTAAAAACAATATTAGTAGGTACACAGTGGGGCTAGACAAGTTGCCATCGAATATAAACGCTAGCGTTTGGCGATCACCTATCGCTTTGCGTTGTCAAAAATGAAAAAGCTAGCCAAGTTTGAGTCTTAGATACCGCCCTTAGATAGCGACGTTTATATCGTGATAGTGCTCGCGTCAAATTCAACCTGTCAAAATAATACCGCGTAAAGACGGACAAAACGTCAAAACAATCACTATTCGATTAGCGAGAGTGATACCTAGTGACCACATTACAGCGTGTCAGTTGTAAGTAACAGTGATGAGCAAACGCTATCGTTCGACGGCAACTTATCTTGCCCCGCTGAATACATGGTCATCCTACATTAATTATTAAAGTGAAGTATTTACGACACGTCAAGTAAGGCATTTGACAGATCTTACCTCAATAAACTTAAACTTTTGAGAGCCAGAGGAGCTATTGCCTAACGCACTCGCAATCGTAATCGTTTTCATTTTGAAAATTGAAGGCATACAAATTCTGAATACAAAATGAAAACAATTGTTTCACTTTGAAGCCGATTGTGGTTGCGAGTGCGTTAGGCAATAGCGCCGCAGGTCTATCAACCTGTGATGAAAACAGAATGACTTCACCCAAAGTCAACCAATTGCAGATCTTGAAACCGTAACCTATCGACCATTGCTAGCATCGGAGACGTTATGATTGGTAATTTCAATATCGGAAATAACGCTGATAGTTGCTATGGCTACATTTAAAGAACAGCTAATATTGATCATACAGTGCCCTATCAGCTTTTCTTACTGAACAAAGTCGTTATTGGTCACCAAATCACATTGATACGTTACCTTTAATGATATAACAGAAAACTGTTTTATTATTTCCTTGATTAAATAGCATCATGTTTCGTTGCCAGTGTCAATTTCATAAAATAATATCAATAAACCTAATTCATCTAATTTCTATAACCTTCATGTTGTGCGTAAGAACCAGAATCTCTTTACCAAAATGTAAACTTAACCATTAGGGTGACAATTCATTTCGCCTAAGGTGATCGACATCAATTACTGAATTATAAAATTGGGACCTGATCAGTGATCACCGATTAAAACGCATCAAACACCGGTCAGATTTTTTTTACGTTGTGGAGTGTGAAAGCGATGGACAACAGAGTACTTTTAAGGGAGTTGTGGTTTGCCATCATTCAATTTGACTAGCATGAAAAAGTAGCAGGTAAATCAATTCATCGGCATAAAATGCGACGGCAGTTTAAATAAACGGGCGCAATACTTGGCCTGCAACTAAATCAAACATTATCGGCAAATTAATCAATGTTTCGTATGTTTACACTATCATGACATGTGTCCGCTAAATAAATAATTGCGATAGGTACAAAATAATTATTTGATCCATCGCAAATTGATCACTTCGTCAGCGAGTTGTGTAACCACTGGTAAACAGTAAAATGTAAGTGGTCAGCAGAAATATCAAATTGGTCAGCAGAAAACTATGGTCGGCCATTTAATAAATATTACCGGGTGCGCTAATTTGCTGAGTTTGAATCATTTCGTGACAACAGGTATTTTGTCTAGATGTCATTTTGTTGAGTTTTGTTTGTCTGTTACATACCTTAATATATACATACCTTTACGCCTTTATTCCCTGAGTGGGGTAGGCAGAGCTACAGAATTACCAAGAACTCAAAAAAATAATTATTATTCTGTAACCAAATTTTGCACACTTAGGCTAAGATCAGCCTAAGATTAAGATTAGGATAAGACTAGTGTATTAGTGACAGGTTGCAAACCCATCGCCTAACAGTACTACAAGCCTTCCCATAGTCGCCTCTTACGACATTCATCCATCCAGTCGGGAAAGTGATATTGAATAAAGAGTTGGTCAAGTTTCAGTCATTTTGACTCTTTTTCTAGACCATGGAATCTTATACAGCCATTTCAACAAAAACGATTTCGTATGTTTAATCATTACATCTGGAGCCCTACCGAGCCCACATTATCTTTGCCCTATAATTATCGTATTGTAAACATTACAATCTTGACGGTAAAGGCCGCCGAGTTGACAACAACACAATTGCAGTGGGGGCAATTACGCAGTGAAATAGAGCCCATGTATATGTGACGTGTTAAGCGCACGTTAAACGTTAAAGAAATAAAATAAAGCGTAAATAAATAAATGTTTACCAGGTTGGAAGACTTCGTAACGTAGCTTAGTGACGACGTCAGACACGAAGTTGGAGTCGGCGTTGGCAAAGAAGGGCACGGAGGCGACGAGCGAGCGGCAGTTGTAGTTGATCACGTCTTCTCGCAGCTTCTCGCTCAGCTCGCCCAGTATCAGCTCTTCGTCGAAGAACTTCCCTTGGTACCGGTGCTCGAAGTACTCCGTGATCCGCTGACGCATCTCTCGAGGCAACTTACGGTACGCCATATATTCTTCTACTTGTTTTACCTGGAATCGTATAAAGATGACATTTACTTGAGGTATTGAGAAATACTATGTCCCCGTCACAAACATGTTTATATTTTAACAGTCTGAAACATCGCTTTTAAATACCACGTGGTTCAATTGAAGCAAAGTGCGTTAAATCCAAACGTAACAGTACTCACACAATACTGGCGGTGCATTTGTCCCATGCTCCTTTAGATCCCTAATACGAAGCTCACATAGACCAAGGGCTTACGGGGAAAGATAGTGTCGCATATGAGGTTCGCATTACGGCCGAGTATTAGTAATAAAGAGCCCATGATATCTAAGTACAACACTAATATCGATATTACTTTTGCACATCATACTTAGTTATAGAAATGGAAATGAAATTGTTAGTACCCTCGGAAAGAAAACTGTTTTGAACACCCGTTAATGAAATTATAATAAATATGATGAATTATTATTTAATAACACCTAGGGGTAGTAGAGAAATGTGGTGAATATATGCCGTGAGTGACCTTAGTTAGATTATAATAATATTTTTGTATAACGACATTGACACACGAACATCTACTCGGTACTCACGTCTAATCTCTGAAACAGGTAATGGAGGGTTTAGTGACTGGTATGATAAGCAAACTAGTCTGCTGTAAGGCATACTGTGATTATAATAAAAGTATGAATGATCTCGATGAGAAATTATAGTAATAATTAACACAAGATGTTATGCATTTGTCATAAAGTAATGTTTCAGGAGTTATATAAATCAATAATACGTTAGATGAAGGTGTTCATAACGGTTTAAAATTTCCAGGTGGTAAGCCCACTGTCAAAACTTAAGAAAGCTAGCTCCAAATCTGTAAGGAAGGCATCATAGTATTGGAGAAAAGTGATATAATTTCGAACGAACCTTTTCTCTGTATTGTCTGCGGGAGGAGTCAAGACTCTGGATGAGGTTGGTGGCGTGGCCGAGGAACAGCGCATAGCAGGTGGCGCCGGAGATCATCGAGAGCATGGTGAGCCACATGTCCGTGAGCGACTGCGGCGGGAAGCGCCCGTACCCGATGCACAGCATGTGGGACATCGCCTTGAACAGCGCCCACGAGTACTGCTCCAGCCAGAACGCCTCCTGCGCACAACGCCACCGCTTACAAACCCACTTTCAGCGTTATATGTATTGATTTACGCTATATACAGTTTAGCCCATTTTGGGGTTCAAGAAACGTATGCTTGAGATAATTTTGCAGAAAGTTGACAATAATCACGTAAGGTAAACCCCATCGAAGTAAAATACGTAGACTTGTAACTACTATTGTCTTATACAAACTTGACTAGTTTTAGAGTAAATATTTCTTATATTTATGAGTAAATACTCATACAGTGACTAACCTGCAACTCATTTATAGCAACCCAAGAGTTCGCCGGGAACCCTTGCAGCATAGGAACCAGGAATTGCAGGCATCCAGACCAGTGACCGATCAACAACATCATGCAGATCAAGTTGAATATCCGCATAAACACCGATGCCATGTTGAGGAACTGCAAAGAGAAGGGTCCGGTTAAAATCTTTCCACTAAACAGCTTCGCCTCTAAAGGAAGCCGTGCGGACTGCGCGCGACAAAGACGCTCGAGGTCAAGCATCGCGATGATTTTCTACCGATGGATTCGTAAAGTAGTAGTGAGAAACAAAACATGATCCGCGTGAGACGATTTGTCGAGCGAGCATGCGTGAGGGCGGTCGAGGGGTCGCGCGGCCGCGGCCGCCGCGCGGTCGCGTGACCCGCCGCCTGGCCGCCTCGCGCGTCGCCCGCGCGGCCGCCGGCGGGACGGGGTCGGAAACAGAAACGCCAAAGTAACAGAGGAAGCGAAGCGAACGCAGCGGTCTAGGGCGCCGGGCGGCCCCGGCAGCATGCTAAGCGGGCGAACGAGCACATGCGCGCCGGCTCGTGCCGACCCAGGTTACCTTGAAGATCAGATTGCTTTTTGTGGCACCCTTCTTTTTGGCAACGTCGGAGCTGAGACGTCCCCTTCGTTCCGTGCGCTTTTTTTGAAGATTCTGCAAGATCTAGAAAACAAGCGAGAAACACGAGATAGTAGGAAGAGAGCCAGGCGCGCCCGGCGTGAGCGCGGAAAGGTTTGGCGGGCAAGGTCATCGCGGGGTTGCGGACGGAGCGGGGCGGGGTGGCTAGTCACGTGCGGGTTTCTGGGCAGTGGGCACGGACACACAGGATGCACTAACATCGAGACGAACAGGACGCGGGCTAGTCCCCTAATCTATGAGCCGCGGCATGCGGACGGATGTGGCACAGCAGCACCTGCGAGAGGAGGTCGCGCGAGCCGGCGCCATCCGCGTCGCTCGGCGCGCCGCGCGGCTGCGGAGCGGGGCTCATCTGCACACAACACCGTCAGTGCGGGGTCAGCGGTCGCTGCTCGCCAGCCCCTCCCTCCCGCGCCTACTCCACTTCTCTCTGAATCTCAGCTTCGTTAAAGTATCGTTGAGCTTACGACATCGCGTTTTTTATTTTTTTATCACTAGTACTCATGTACTCATGGCATGGCAAAGCCTGTAGGTTTCAGTTTCTAATTACTTTTGGATTGTGTATGTCTTAATTGAGGATTAACACTAAGCAGGCACCATTCTCTAATATAATTTTGATGTTTATAACTAATCTAATGAGTTTTTGAAATGATTTTATTAAGCCACATATTTCAAAGAGATTTACCGATGACTGGCTGAATTTTATTGTATAGGGATAGTGCAATCACTTCATGGGGGTCTTTGAAAAGCCATGATTTTAATCACTAGGGAGCTATACCTAATAGCCTAATTTCTGGCGTCAGCACATCTTCTAAATGCTTCGGATAAGCGGCAACAAAATATGTGAAAATTTTGCAAATAATATTCGTTTTAGGTGACGTTGAACGGCTGCGGGTGTCGTCGGGGGGCGTCGCGGCTCGCGGGCGCGGGGGCACCGGGGCGCAGCAGAAAGAAGAGAACAGACGTCACGAGTGACAGCGTGCTCAGGCAGAAAGAAGCTTGCAGAGAAGCAGAAGAGAAGTGCAGAGCGGGACGTGGGGCTTACATACAGTTGGGGTGGGATCGATGGTTTAATACAGGATTACAACACTCCATATACATGGGACCACTACTGGCTAGAATTTAAAAAAATATTACTCATTAACACATTTTATATATACACTTTATAAAATTATTTATCGCCATATTTTTAGATCAATTAATCCTGGATTAGGAATGCATTAGGCAGTTTAGTTATGTCATGTTAGTAAATGTGAGCGTAATTAATGTGTTAGAGCAGTGTTAGTAAGTAAATTAGTAGTCGACCTGTACAAGTAGGTAGGTCGAAAGGGGTGATGGCTTACATATACTTCCTCCCACTGCGAGACGTAGCGGACCAGCCGGGACAGCCGCAGCAGCCGCACGAGGGACAGCAGCTTGGCTAACCGGAGTATCCTCAGCGCGCGACCCGCGTGAAGAATTTGAAAGCTTTCACTAAAGTCCTGCCAACACAATCAAAACAATTAATACACCCACTACCAACATAGGGTGCTCAAAAGAAAAGCCATCTTAAGAACACCCAAGGATATCTAGGTGGCAACGTTCTTTATACAGTTGGAAGTGTACAAGACATGCATACTTGCTGATATCGAAAGAGTAAGTATCAGCCAAACAAAAGTGCTGAAGCGTAACAACAAACATGTCATGTTATGTTTTGTTAATTTACATTCAGAGTTTCAAGGGGCAATGACAAGGTTTTTAAAGGAGGTTACTCTTATGTTTCACGTAATTTAAAAGAGAGTCAGTTATTAACTCTGAGTGGGACAAGTTGTTCTAATAGGTTCCAAATCAGTATATGCATTATTATTTAAATGATGATGATTTTTGATGTTAGTAAACGCATAGTTTTTACCATGTGGAACCTAGTGTGAACGGATACTTTTTCTTTTTTAAATGAAGGGCCATATTATAACAATTTACTAGTCTTTAGATCCTTCGATCATGATACGACTACCTCCAGTCATATTCGATGTAGGGGTTGTTCAAGTTATATAAATTTAATACAATTCGGTCGTGTTGTTATTAAATAAAAATAATTCAGCCATTGAAATAGTTCTTTACAAAGAAATGAAACCAAGTAAACTACAACTCAGTTATAAGAGTTAAAAGACAACACTAATTTGAAAACACATAAATCATGCTGAGTACGAATCAAAAGGTATGAAGGAATAAAGTAAAGAAATGTTTCACCTAATACTTGCAGATAAAGAGAAAATGGCGTGCAAAGTACCATTAACAGAATGGAAATAATTATGTGAATACTTTTTAAACATTAAATTATAGTACAGGTAAAGAAGTATTTTCAAAGGTGCATAGAAAAATGTAACATTGATTAGCCAGTGCTCTGTCGAAATTGCTCAAATTTGTAAGACGGAATCCACAACCAATCGAAAAGGAAATTGAGTATCCCATACGATCCAAAGAATACCAAGATGAACCAGAACACCTAAAAGGACGAAGAGTAGGTAAGCTTGAGTCAGGAAATCATATGGGTTACCAATGATGCGTGCAAACAATATAAAGGAGGTGACAATAATTTTAAATATGATGAAACATGGAATTGATAACGAATCTAATGCGATTCAATCAAACCTTTACATGTTCTCCTAAACCTTAAAACGAGATATTAAATTGAAACACGGTGCCGCCTCAGACGTTCTCGTGGCAGTTGGGCAAGATCACAATGAGAAACAAATACCAAAATTAACCAAAACAAAAGTACAAATGGAACAAATGCTGAAACAGAATATCAAAACAACATAAAAGACAGTTTAAAACTACAGTAATAAGAACAACACGGCCAAATTGCAACGTACGTTTACCTGATTGAAGATCAAGAATATATAATCTAGTGGTATACTAGAGATGAGGTCAAGGAAGAACCATGTCCTCAAATAGTGCTTCGCTATTAACTTGGGATCTAATATCACTTGTTCTGCATTATCTTGCTGCATTATTCCTGGAATAAAAAGAGAAACCACCATGGTGATGTATTTCTTTTTATCTTAGATTTAGAATTAGGCATTGACAGAAAAAATAGCACCTGCTTTTGTTTTGGAAAACCTTTATTGATTGATAGACCTATTTCAGACACTAATTTCATCTATTTTGCCTTGCAATGACTTTCTTTATTGCTTTATGGTAAAATGTTTTACTACGTTGTGCTGTTGATATCTTTTGGTTATAAAACCTTAAAGGTCAAACAAATTTCAAAGACAAATTCGGTTAGTAAGGACTATCCCTCGAAATACATGTTAAATGACGATACATTGTACCAATATAGTCTAAGCCAATGAGCATCTTTGAATGAAATATAGCTTACCTGTCCTAAAATTAACAACGATATCTATAAGGAAAATAGTGTCGGAGAGACAGTTGAAGGCTATCCAGCGCGTGCTGAGGTCATCGTTAAAGAAAGAGATGGCGACGGGCAGGATGATGAGGTTGGCCACCAGCAGCAGCAGCATGCACAGGTCCCAGTAGAATCTGGGGACAACGATACATAAAACAGTTAAACTCAATTCTAAAGTAAATTACACAATTCTGTTGGTAGAGTGGGATCTTGCGATATCACCCCATGGATCACAGTTTTAAGGGCGTAACGATACAAAGTTATAGAAAAAACCGAGAAACGTAATTTCGAGTCAAAGTCGAATTGGCAATGGTTCGGACGCAGCGGTTTGCTGCGTCATTTCTTAATTGCACTGCCAAGGAGTGGAAAGCTTGGTGTTTTTGGATAATGAAAAAAGGCTTTTTTCTGCGTAAGCGTGTACCACCCTCTACCTCGTCGTCACTTAACATCAGGTGAGACTGAGAAGTTATCACAAAGTTGTGCTTAATGGGATGATTTTGCCCTGCCTTTCGAGTACCGTGATTACAGATTAATTAGAGATACTGCTTGACGTCTATAGACGGCACCACCCATGAAAGCGTTAAAAAGTAGTTAGGGGGCATTATACTCTAATGTTGGGTCGAGATTCGTAACACAATATGGCAGGCAGGATATTAGAAGTAAACATCATTGTTGTGTGATGAGACGACGGTATCGCGTGTCAGTACAAAGCCTAGTATGTTGCAGAGATACAATGAGCACAAGCATGATCTCATCGGCCATTTAATTTGATTACACGATTTGTGATTTGAGTCACAAAAGTGCATCTCTCCGCTACTTGCAACTGGCGCGTGCACTCCGTGATGTCATGTTTTTTGAACGGTTTTTCTCGAATGCGAAGAAGTTTTGTTTCCAATTATTATTATTTTTACATTTTATTGTGGCATCTGATTTGAACTTTAACTTTAAACATTTATTCCACTAAGTAATTGTAAGAGGACAAAAAAACGAATAACTCAGCTCCGATTTGCCACAATAAGCCAGAAAAATCTGTACAATATGTCACCGTCGGTAACGTAACGACTTTGTAACCTTTTCTTCAAGGTTTTCTTTTCTCGAACAATTTGCAGCGCCGCACGTTGAAAATAAAGCTATTGAAAATATAATTTCAGGTTACCGCTATGATTGAAAATTAAGTTAGGTAGTAGACGTACGACTTTCCGTACTTCTACTACCTAACTTAATTTTCAATCATGGCGGTAAGGGGGTGGTAAGACTGGTAACCCAGCCTCCTCTTTAGATAGTTAAGTTCTCTCATCGGTACATCCTATCATCTGACAATTTATCAACAAGCGAAAATCGTTTAACATGATAGTTAGTTTGAGCTATGCACGTTGTCGCAGGAAATATTAAATTTAAGTTTAAACCGTCTCTTCTACCCTAATGATAAATCATAATTTAACATTAGATTGGAGACTGTGGTTTTGTGATGCATTAGTACTTTATTCAGTCTTATGACATTAACCTTCAAGAATATCACAAGGGTTTTTAAAATGAATCTACTTAACCTACAACGATTCCATGAACGAATAGGACCTTCAAATTATAAGATATATTGTTTGTTTACAAGTCAAAGTAAAAGTAACTGCATTAAGTGCGGAGTTCACCGACGGTTAAAAATACGAGTTGTAAAATATTGTTTGCGGTTATTATTTTATTATTACCTATTATTTATTTATTAAATAAAAAACAACATGGTACAATAATATTAAACGCGCTGCAAAACTGTTAGAACAATTTGAATGCAAGAATGTGTCCGTGAATGTATATGTTTTTTTTAAGTATAGCTTACAGTATGTCTAGTATGCCTAATACGGAAGTGAGTCGAATTAAAAAAAAATACTAGCCTCTTAAATTTACGGATATTTAGCTCCTGCCGGATATCCTTGGGCAAACTTTTCAACACATATGGCACAAGTTTCCTTAATGTTCTATCACTAACCAAAGTAATTATTCACTCTAGGTAGGTTCCTCAAATTTACCCGGTCAAACGTCCCGTTTATTTTCGAGACACTCCGCACTATTTCAGCTTTAAATCAAATGACTTATAATAATAATCTATGTACTTCGCCTATTCTACAGATCGCCATACGATAAGATAACTTAATTATAAAGAACACCTCTAGGCATCTAGATAAATGACATTATACACGAGTTATTTTTCACAGCGGCGGTAGAGCTTTGGAATAACAGTTTCAAATTGAAGCTATTTATGTGGCGTGAAATTCAGAATTCGCCTGTTGGGACTCGTTCGTAGGAATAGAGAGCGTAGACAAAAAATAAAGACTATTTTTACTGACTCGTTGCGGAATAACCTTAAATGTTAATATTTATGATGCTACCGCATTACCGAAAATCTGAGTTTATAAAATCTTTAACAATAAAATGCAGACCAAAGTACGATAGGTTATCAGGCGATATGGTATTTCTTGGTAGGTCAATCTTATGAAAACTGTTTCGATTTTATGACTTCTTTCGTATTGTAAATTACTTTTTACAAAATCAACGAAACCAGATGTTTTTATTTGACGATTGTTTTGATATTTCTCAATTCCACAGTCGTTACCATTCGTAGAATGCAATTTCTAGTTTTACAAGACAAGGCAAGGCAAGGATTGACAGGTCAAATACAATTTTGTTTTACCCAGGACAAATAGAGGCCCTGGCTCTGCTAAGTATCTATTATACTATTATGATTGGACGGCCCCGAATCAGCTACGACGTAGCAGTCGTAGCACCAACGTGTCGTTGCGTATTTTTATCAAAATTAACAATTCAGTAGGAAAAATGTTTGGCTTAAATGTAGGTACCTACTACATTTTCAGAATGTAGGAGTTTATAGTGACAAAGGCTATAAACAAGTATTAAAATTTACCAAACTGCCCCTGCCCCTCTATTAACTCTGTACAGGTTTACGATTTTCCAAGTGCCGTCCGGCTATTAACATTTCGGCAATTAGCTCTGTTATTAGAATTTCAGCGTAGTTTCGTGGGCGTTTGCCAATAGACGAAGCCTATTTTGGCACAGATCTGCTTTATTGTACCAAGCAATGGAGTATATTAACAATAATGCACATTTTTATAAGGAGAACAAGAATATGGTACGAAATATACTAGTCATTTACGCATCATAAATAAATAAAGACGAACTTCTTATATTGCAGACTCATCCAAAGTAGTTACAAGAAAAATGATCCCTTCCACGTAAAGGCTATTCAAGAACTGGGAAACTAGAAACTGCTCTATATCTCTGTGTTCTCCGTTGAAGTTGATAATTCAAACAAAAAGCAATTACAGTTAAGGCCAAACCTTTTAAATTTATAACAATTCTGACTGACTGCCAAAGCTCCCGCGTAAACGAGAAGGCGCGCGAAATTGTACGGCCATGACATATGTATAAGATGGCGCCCAAATGTTTCGGCCTCTAGCATTCTGCCGCTTTATTGGTGGAGTTAATGCAATTTTTATTTCTCCTTTGTATGACGGAGAAGATTTTTGCTTGAGTTGTGTTGCTATCACAATAGTTAGTTATATCACAAGGGAGCAAAATGACAAATGACATATTTACGGCAAGGGCGTACATTGAATCCCGAGCGTAGTGAGGGACTCAAGTGTTAACGCCCAAGGTGGTTATAATTTTGCTACCGTATGACACATAGGTACTGCTTTTAAAATCACCTATGAGAAAAATAAAAGATCTCAGTGATGAAACCCATTTAATTATTTACACTCGCTAAAAATGCTGAAATAATCAAATTTTACAACAGGAAATTATCAAATTTAACAACATTTATCAAATTTAGCAACAAAATGTCATTGAACATTAAAGTGCCACTTTGATCCCTCCTAGCAGGGAACAAAAGTCCCCTTTTCGAATAGGTGATATGAAAATGATGTTTTGTCATCATGTTACGGTTTTGTAGCTATTGAATACTGCAATAGGTATTTACAAGTAGCTATACATAAGTAATTCTAAGCACGTCCACGGCCCCGATAGTCGAGGCTGTAAAAGGGCGGGGCTCGTTTGGGAAGCAGTAAAGTATTGGCTAGGTCATCATTACACTGAACTTTGACAGCCTGTCAACGCTATTTTGCTAAGGTATGTCTAGGTATGTAATACCTACTGTCAACAAGAAATACCTACTGTCTCACAAGATGGCAAAAATATGATCGCAGTGAGGCTACTTTCTACCCGACTGCGGCAAAGCCTAAAAGGAGGGTTATGTGTTTGGATTGTATATATGTCCGACTCAATGTCCCCTCGTAACTACTAAACGGCTACACTGATTATAATAAAATATACGTGGTTAGATTCGTCTTAAAATTATTTTATTTGAAATTGGTAAAATAAAAAACATATACATGATAGGTAAAATTACTTTGACGACATTATCCAAACAGCAGTTGTGATTTTTTAAAACTAGACTTGTTAACTTTTACATTAGAAAAAAAACTAGCCAGCTAAATAATTTAGGAACATATGGCATTTCAATTTATTCTTAGTACCTATGCGTATATTATTATAAACACAGGCAATGTACGGGCGTAGTGGCATAACGATCAAATCACAACAATATAAATGGCCATTGTTTTAATTAACCTTAATTCGATGCACTTACTATTGCGCTGCATTTGAATTGCTCAATCAGACGCGATACGGGTACCTCGTGAAACTTCGCATCATTAAAAACGTTTATATGATTATGTTTACAAAATTTGTATTATTGAATCAATCATTTTCATAAATTTATTTTTAACATTGTTTCTTTGATCTTTTTTAACATACGACTTATATTTATGATGGAATTCTGCAAATGAAAAAGAAGCTCACTACCTTGTCCGTTAAATGTGTCTAACTACGAGTATATAGCTAAAAACTCACAAACAAATAAAGGAAAATAACGGGTCGTACGTAAACTCATAACAAAAGAAACCGATATTTTAGGTCTCGTAACGTGTTTCTCGAAAATAAAGGATTATACTAATTTGGGGTTGCTGGTGGAGCTAATGTGGTATCTGTAGCAATTAAGTTTTTGTGGCGCTTTATCTATGAAACTTAAATTAAAACTACATTACAAAAGAAATTACACGAACGTGTTGCTTTCATTCTCGTTTATTATTAGCTATACTAAAATTCTAATTTTTAGTTTTATCAAGTTTATCTCATTACTTTCAACAACAACAATAAGTACCCGAACAAATTCCGCTTATCCCTAAAATTCAAATTCATACCATCCCTTTTTTAAACAGTGTAACTACTAAACTCATGATAAACGAAGCGCTATACATTAAAAACTTATCAGCCTGATAAAATCCCAGAGGTAAGGACAAAGGGAAGTTTAACGTATCCCGGTAGCTAACGTTAAACCTGATTACCTACCGACATTAAGCTTGACGGAATTTTTAAAACACGTAAGTGCCAGTATCCATTCCGGATTCCGGATTCGGTATGGCTGTCGTTAGCTGGTCGTTAATGGTCCATTGAGTAATGAATCGTTAAACAACATGTAGGTGGTTAATCATAGTAGGTTCTAAAGGTATTGGTGATTTGTGCTTACAGTTAATTAGAATTATATAATTAGCATGAGGTTTGTGGGTTGTTTGTGTGAAAATAATGATGACTTAATAAGTATTTGCAAATATTTGTTATATTTGTGTGATGGGTATTTGTTCCTGAGTCTTGGATATTTTCGATTTATTTATCTATATAAATGTGTTGTCTAGTACCCATAGTACAAGCCTAAGCTTAGTTTGGGACTAGGTCAATTTGGGTGAGATTGTCCCCTGCTATTTATTCAATTTAACATATATATTAATAATAAATGATGATTTAATTTACAGAAATTATTCCGGATCCGAATTACAATTCCATCTCTTTTGTACTTAATTATTTGTTTAATAAATTCCTATTACTCTTCTCCCTCTTATCTTTATCCATTGGTAAAATGTATTTGTTCCTGGATTATTAGAGCAGTCATTACGGCAACCGGATACACCTTTTAAAAAACGTAACGCATTAAACTTTCCTTTTGTTACAAAAAGTACCGCAGAAAAGGTCTGAAATAAATTAATCATAATTAAACCGAATCAGCGAGACGTTAACCAAGCACAAAGTGAATTTTGTGAACAAACGAAAAACCCTTTAGTCCATAAAAATATTTAAGCTAAAATAATGTAACGCATTATATAAGCCGTTTTATATTAATGTAGCCTGGGGCATCGAACATCTTTCGGGTTTAAAACGAATTTACCGGCATATGACCAATTGACAGATTGATAGAATACAATATAATTGTTGTTCGAATTGTTCGTTATAATAGAGGTATGGCGAGCGAGAGTGAGTGGATATGTCGTCGGTAGGGGACGCACATACAGTGATCAGATTCGTGATGTAAATAAGAAGAGAATAAGGGCCAAATCAAAAGCCCCCGACTGACATACGTGATGAAGAGGTTGATAAATGTAATCGAATCGTAAGTACCAACGATAGATCGATTTCTTGACCAGAAAAAAATACTTTTCAATTTTCATCGGAATGATTAGAGTCGTTTTTGGGAAAGCGATTACAAACAGTTAGACAAATAATTATTTATATAGTCTATACTTAAAGAAAATGATTATCTTAATACACAAAATTGTGAATATAACGCCGCCGTAAGTTCTCTACCCGTTACCTTTCCACAAAGCAAACATTGTAGGGGCGTCTACCTATAATTGTACATTTACATATACCTATATTGCTTGATTCAATTAGGCTTTACACATATGTCCATCCCTTCATATAAATGAATGCTAATATGTATATGTATTATTTACACATAACTGAAAGGTAGTCGGTACGTGAAACATATGGTTATCAACTTAAAACAATAACAATAAGGATTAATTTGGAATAGATTACAAACAAGCACATATACTTGTCTGGTTTCCAGCTACTAATGTTATATTTGGCAGTGATTAGGCATTTGATATCCGGGTCGCATATGTCGGTTGCATCAAGATTACGTGCAACTGTGCGGTGACCCGTTATCAGTGAGGTTACAGAGGCGCATTGCCCTATCTGATGCATTACGAGTTAATGTTAGTTGTATGCTTCTATACACTGATAGATACTAGTCTAAACTAGATTAAATAAGGAAATCCTAAGACAGTTGTGGGTTATGATTGGGAGTCAATAATTCGTTTACATTTAAAGAAAGTTTGTATGTATGACCAGTTTTTACCAAGTAAGTATATCTATAATTAAGTAAACATTAGACTGACTAGCGTAAGTGAGGACCTGTTTCAGTTTAGAAATTAACAAAAAAACAAGACCAGAGCTATTGTAAATGGTAATTGCACATAAGTATAACCTTCATTAGGCATCTTTACAATCCTAAGTAATACTTAAGGCAGCGATATAGACCCTTTGTTATAACTTCTAAGACTTCTATTTGTTTATGGAAAAGCAATTCAATGTATTTCTAGCTAATGTTTGATGATTAATCAACTGTTTACCTATTTCAATTCAAGGCTCTTTAGACTTTAAAACAGCATAAAATAATTGTTACCAAAAATAAGGGAATAATATAAATATACATCATCATTCACTTAACACCTGTAATGCGCTTGTGGTGTTTTTATTTAGTCATTAAAAAGTTAAATGCATAAAGTTACACTAAAATGGTCTTCTAATATACTTTTCAATGAAAAGTTTGATAATTTTCTTTAAGACAACCCAAATACATTTAAAAAGACGCGCATAAAAAACTTTCAATCCGTTAAGTTCAGTATCAGGTATGGCCAACATAACTTAAGTAAGGTCAGCCTTTGATGAAATTCTCTTATTATCCGTTAGGAACAGAGTTCGCCGCCGGCTGCAGCTTATAAACTTTAAGTCAGTTCCCCGTCTGATTAATCCCAGCTGACACGGCGGTAAACTCGTAAATGCCAGTTAAAATTAACCTTTCACTCGCAAACTTAGGCGAGGTCGATCTATCTTACCACCTTTGCTACGTTTGATGTTCATCTATGCTACTACACAACCGGCATTACTTGTAGTAGAGGAACAACTCTATAGCCATCGGTGGCCTATGGTGAGCATGGTGGCCAGCTCGGCTGACGTGGTGCCACCATTTCACAGAATATGCGATGGTAGGATGTCTTACCCGCTATCCTGCTGCCAAGCTCCAGTGTTCTGTTTTGTTTCGGTGAGATTAAGACACCCGGTGAAATTATTAGCTAAGAGGCATTCTATCTTAGCTCTCAGGGCTGGTAACTTATTTGCAATCTTGAAATTTTAAAAGTCCTAATTAAGGTTCAGTACGATAAATAATGAAATGTTTAAAAACAAACAATGAACTGACTCCAAATTATTAAAGAGTTCCGGTATTGCGGTACTTTAACACCTATTTATCACCTCCTACCATCGCATATTCTGTGAAATGGTGGCACCACGTTAGCCGAGCTGGCCACCATGCTCACCATCATAGGCCACCGCTGGCTATATTAAACTCTCAATAAATACAGCTTAATATTGGGTAGCCAAAATCAATTATTTTTCTGTTTTGTGTAAGATCATCAACTTAGGTCAGTCCTATACAGGGTGTCCGGTAAATAGTGGACTTCCTTACAGGGCTAGATAGCTTAGCTCAGGAGTGGCCAAAATATGATAAATCATGTTTAGTAAAAGTCGCACCAAAAACGAGATATCTCAACATTTCAAAATTTTGGAAATGCGGTGCCCTGGTCCACCATTTTCGATGCCGTGGCCACATTTATTAGTATTTTTCAGTTTCGTTTACTGTGAGAGATTGCTGATTAAACTGGCTATAAGACCTTATTAACGGAATCAATAAAAGTTTAGCAGTTTTTTTAATTTTTCAAATCAAATTTAAAGTTTAGGAATCTGAGTTTAACTTGCGGCAAGTTTAATATCGCACGGTGTAAAAAAAATGTAGCAAGACTTGTAGTGCTGCTTTCTTAAAAATTGGCCTGGTTAATGGAGATTTTAAAATGATATAACAATTGAGTTTATTGATTACAACAGCGAAGTTATTATTAAGTTTGTCCAACAAAGACTGAATTTTATCAAACTAGCGAATTTAATAAACGACTTTTACTTCCGTTTAAAATGAAGTTAACTGATTTTAAATGTTTTAAAAGATAGTTCATCTGAGTGTGAAATGCTACAACTCTACGATAAAAGGTAGTACTACGACTATTAGGTCGATAAAAAATGTCACATCATCAACATAGAACTAACGACTGTGGAAATGGAATTTAGGATTACAATGAATAGTTCCTGATTCGCCGGATTCCTGATTCGCCGGATTCTTGATTCGCCGGATTCTTGATTTGTCGGATTCTTGTTTTGTCGGATTCTTGTTTAGTCGGATTCTTGATTCGTCGGAAATATTAATATACAAAAAAATCACCATTGTAAAGGAAACGTATGGTGATATTTTCTTATCGTATGAATTGCTATTGATTTCTTTTTAATATGCACGTACTCATGATTAAGTATGTGTGTATGTAGATAAGTGCCTACTACCGACAGTCGGCACCTACGATCAAAATATTCTAAAGAGGTTCTTATCATTGTACGAACAATCTGATGTACCTACTGGCCACTTGGACACTATTTAAATACTTAACTCGCTGTCTAAGATTCATATTCGTTTGTTTTCATGTCATTTGTTTTCAAAGTCTTGGTGAAGTAAAATACGTTTCATAAATTTAATACAAGTTTTGATTGAAAATGGAAATTGACGAAACTAACAAGATAGTCTTTATCGACAGTGAAAGGCGTCCAAAGAGTATCTTACTAAGGGGAGGATTTAAATACAATTTCGAATACTTCTGGATGCGTAAAATTACGAGCTCATTGTTTTGCGTTAGTGAGGAAGAATTCCGAACCAATAACGCCGTCGAGGGATGGAATAACAGGATAAACCATAGGATCCCTAAAAAACCGTCCGTCTTTCAATTTATAAAATTACTCAGAGCCGAAGCACAGCTGCAAGATGTTGTTATAAGAAAAATGCAGCTACATTGCCCCGATGTAACACGGGTGCGTCGAATTAATATATCAAGATATCGACAAGAAAGGAACATAGTCAATGACTACGTCGAAGGAAGAATAACAGTCGTAGAATGTTTGAGCAGGTTATGCCAATTATCTTAATTAAATGTTACCTCATTAGGTATTTAAATAAATGAATAACAAATAAATATTTTAATTAATGTAACGAAGTGTCTGCCTTTTATTTAATAGATAGGTAAAGCCGCGATATTTCTATAGTAGTTCTTAATCAAAAAAAAGTGGCGAATCAAGAATCCGACAAAACAAGAATCCGACAAATCAAGAATCCGGCGAATCAAGAATCCGGCGAATCAGGAATCCGGCGAATCAGGAACTATTCATTACAATCATTATAGCAGAAATTAGTTTCTGTTGCATTTAATATTCACGTAAATTGTCTATTAAAACATTTCAAATCAGTCGACATGATTTTAAACGGAAACAAAAAACGCTTTTTAATTTCGATTGTTTGATAGAATTCAGTCTTTGTTGGCCAAACTTGATAATAACTTCGCTGGTGTAATCAATAAAGTCGATTGTTATATCATTTTAAAATTTCCATTAACCAGGGCAATTTTTAGGAAAGCAGCACTACAAGTCTTGGTACATTTTTTTTACACCGTGCGATGTTAAACTTGCCGCAAGTTAAACTCAGATTCCTAAACTTTAAATTTGATTTGAAAAATTAAAAAAACTGCTAAACTTTTATTGATTCCGTTAATAAGGTCTTATAGCAAATTTAATCAGCAATCTCTCACAGTAAACGAAACTGAAAAATACTAATAAATGTGGCCACGGCATCGAAAATGGTGAACCAGGGTACCGCATTTCCAAAATTTTGAAAAGTTGAGATATCTCGTTTTTGGTGTGACTTTTACTAAACATGATTTATCATATTTTGGCCAGTCCTGAACTGAGCTATCCAGCCCTGTAAGGAAGTCCACTATTTACCGGACACCCTGTATATTTATATTTGTTTGAAAATTGCTAATTTTACGTTACGCATTTTGTCCAGACTCCAAGCTCGGTTATTTGACCACAAGACAACTATATCCACACTATTTGTCTTATGCTTAAACGAACTCGCTTTGTTCGCGGCTTTTGTTGCGACTGTATTCATCGCTGTATGCGGGCCACATTATCCTCCGCAGTAACTAAGTCGGCATTGTACCGTGTAATAAGCACAATTTGCGGAACAAAGCAGCGTGTAATTCTGAAATTCGCATAAAGGGTGATGCATTACTTGTTTCTTCGAGTCCACGTTGTTCCAACTTTTGCTTATTAATAATTAGTTCTGTAGTTTATTGAAAAAACTTGGCAAAAAGAGTTTAATGCGGCCGTAGTTACAAAATTTTCATGTAGTACCTAGCATTCGATAGTAACCTGAGATTAGGTAAATAATAATGAAATTATAAGTGCAAGTTGGTGATGGTGCTGTGTAAGATTGACTAAAACTTTTCATTTCATTACAATGAAAAATGGATAATCCAAGACGTCAAAAATATGTATATGCCTCTATATCACTAACAATAAGGTCTATGTATACGAAGATTTGACACTATAGCTGTATAGATATTTAAACTTTTGACTGTATCTAATTCACTCACCGCCCTATTTTTGCCAAACTTCTTTGTCATGCGGTAAAATTAATTTTCAGTTTGCACTTTATTGATTTTGCTTACAAACGAACAATGTGCATTGTTAGCTATTTACAAAGGCTGAAGAGGAAGTTTGATTACGAACATTCTCACACAAGCCTTATAACTTCGATGGCACGCCAGTTTACGGCAAAGGCACAACTTACAGTCAAATAAGTGATCACCTAACATACTGCCACTAATACTGGACAGTTACCTCTTAATTAAAAGATTTACGGTTATCGATTGTTGCAAAATAATAAAGAAAATTGGTTCTTGTCCATTATAATACGGTGCCTACAGTAAAATTATACACTTAGACAAATTCATATTAATTATGGCAATTATCAAAAGTGTTCCTATCCGCTATCTTTTTTTTTACTTGCATTATTATTCGCTTCGCATTATTATTCGCCGAAACAATACCATATTGTTTCGGCGAAATAAACATATTTAATTTAGAAAAATGCAATTTGATTAAGTTGTAATATAGGACCTATTTCCTTGAGCTTTCCTTGATTTTATTTATTTGAGCCTTGTGTTGCTTGAAATAAATGAATTTTGATTTTGATTTGATTTGATTTCAGAGACTTCATTGCTAAAAAACACTGTAACAAAAATGGCGGTAATAACAAAAAAACTTTCCTGCCACAATGGCTCCGGGACGATACTTTTACGCGACTGTAAAAAACTTCCAACATTTTCATTCCTCATAGTCGTAGAAAAGACATATTTTTTCTAATAAAATTGAAGCATCGAATGTCTAGGCACGTAAAATAATTTTTCCCAAGAGCTTATCGCTTGGGCAATACAGTATTTTTATTCGTATTCGTAGAAAGCTTAATCATTATGTTATCCCTAGATCTAGATTTCTTTTGTGAAAGCATACATATTTGTGTTATTACTTATTACGTGCTTTGTATATCAAACCAGTGAATGTCAAGGAAATTTCCCTGACCTTTCCAATATAATCAATTGGAATTGTTACCGTAATAATGCAAATTTCGATTATAAGGTTATTAATTTACAATTGATTCTACCTTCTACTTTCTACCTTCACTGGGCAGTTTAATCTATAAAAAGTATTTTATATCAAATTTAATGTGCTAAGTAATATATTGCGAAAAATTTCAGTCCAGTATATAATTACTTAATTAAATATTAAAAAAGGTTTTTTTTTAAATTGCAACTGCTTGTTTAATAGACAAAACCCATACCAATCGAAATTATAAAACCTATAATAGAATATCCAAGTGATGCAAACGTTAGGTTGACAATTTTTTTCCATCATATAATATAACTATTAGGTATGTAGCAGGTAATTCGTTACTAATAATTTTCACCAAACGATTCGTATTCGATTTGATTGGTATGTAATTTGTCTATTAAACAAACAATTCCAAAAAAAGGTCTTTTTATTTTTTTTATTAAATAATTATATACTAGACTGAAATTTTTCAGCCTACTTATTCGTCATATATTACCTAACATATTAAATTTGATATAAAATACTTTTTATGGAATAAACAGCCCGGTGAAAGTCGTCGCCTATTCGGACAACTGTGTCCTTTTAGTGGGTAGTATTTATTTGGGGCTGCTTATGGTATATAATTTTTTTTATCATAATGCCACATACATAAAAAAAATACAATAATTATTCTAGAGACCTAGTGAAACAAAGGGTATGAGACAACTTAACTCGTAATAGAAAAGGGTTTATACTTATATAAACGGAGTATCTTATCTTATCTTATCTTTATGGTGGGGTCCTTACGGATACACTTCGACCCTGTGGGATCTTTTGTGTAATTACCCCTCTTTTCGCACTTAATCCAATGCAGCCTCCACCCCTTCCAAAAAGCGGATAGTGGAGTGCAATGGCAGTGCCTTGAAATCGTTCGGTTCTGGGTATCCACAACCGAGGATTTTCATTCTTACTCCAGCGAGGGCATCACATTCACACAATATGTGTTTCATATAATAGTGATAATAGTGAAAAAGGGTTATAAGTCAGTAAACGGAGTATACTGACTTATAAGTTATAAGTCAGTATACTCCGTTTACTGACTTATAACCCTTTTTCACTAGGACCCCTAAATAGTGCACTTTCAACTTTTAAAGCCTTTCAATTAAAATATAATGAGAACCATAATTAAGTTAACAATTGAACATTATAACAAACAGAGGCCCTAGGCAAGATGCATTATGCTAACTAGCGTGTCTGTTAGTTTCGTTTTTAAACCAATCGCGTCACTGGTACTTAGATGACGTGATTGAAGAGTCACGTCATCTACAAGTGACGCGATTGGTTTAAATACGAAACGAATAGAAACGCTATTAGCGTAATTCATCTTGGCTAGGGCATTTGTTTCGTTCCTTTATTTTAAGATTTAAGTCGGACGCGTGATTGAACACAATGTTAAAGTTTTGTGTGTATACTAAACATACTTTGTTGAACATTTTTACAACGCTACCGCGTGTTTGACCCATTTGTATTTATTTGGGACACTTTCAAATATGGAGCAGTCGTTAATCTGTATTATAGTCGCGAATGCTTCCAAAACCTTTTGACGACACTTTGTTTCCTTAAATCCGTGCACGAGAGAGATCAGCATCTAAGTACATTTTATTGCAGCTGTTTCTGCATTTCTTGCGTCTGGTGGAAATAGCAATCATTGTACAGGCACGGATTTTAATTGTTATGGCATTATGGAACCCTGTCATAATGACAGCGTCTAGTGACGAATTACAAATTACATGTGAATTAATCGTAGGTTTGGTACGACAAGGTTCTATAGAGGTTTATCAATTAAAGTCCGTGAACGTACACAGATACACGACTAGGATAGTAAAACATTGCTTGACTACGCGATGACAGAATAACGAACAAATAAAAAGATCCTTCATGAAGACTAGTTCATTGGAGCAATTGTTTTATCCTGAAAAACAAAAACATCTACTTATCCGATCGTAAATTCGACACACTGACTTACTTACTGATTACGAATTTTTGGCTTAATTATTTTTCTATATCTAAGTGTAAAAAGTTTGAATGTATAATTATATTACATAACTATGTAGCTGCGATCAAACTTTCCTTGGCAGAACACCTTGTACCAGGGGTTTTAATGAGCATTCTCTCTATATAAAAGGCCAAGTTACGTTGAAAGCTTAGAGCTAAGCTGCAAAAGCTAATCGAGGTAACCGACGATGGATGCCAAAGCAGGAACCAGAATATTATTATTTCTTATTTATACACATACATACGGTCACGCCTTCATCCCACAACGGGGTAGGCAGAGCTACAGAATTACCAACAACTCTAACAACTTGTTTTTAATTCTATAACTGCATTTTGAAAAAACAGGCCAAGATGTTTACCATTGTATATTAGTGACAAGCCCATCGCCTAACAATACTACAAGCCTTTAATCCCTTAGTCGCCTCTTACGACTTCCACAGGAAGGCATGGAGTGGCACTATTCTAAGCCGGCAACCACATGGCATTGATTTAGCTGACTTTATTATACAAGCTTTCTTGAAATCGTATTGTATTACGCAATGACATAAGTATAGGTGACTTTACACTAATGGCACAGTCAGACAATTTAGTTATGGTACTTGAAACTGCATGTTAAAGTGACAAGGTAAGTAATCAATCACTTTACCTATAGATGACTGTACTTGTCACTTAAATCCTGAAACCAATTTCATAATAGAAATACAATTTGTTCTGAATTTAAAGCTGTATCTTTTTTATTTATTTATAAGGCCAAAGGCTTGTTTTACAATTCAGTTTAGTGATATATTTTTAAATAAAAATATATTCATTTTAAAAGTGGTTTTATGTTCTTATTATCTAAATATTTTGACGTTCGTTACTCTATTTAATTTTGTAAAAAGTAAAGCTCGATTTATTGGACATCTCCAAAGACAGCCAGCTTAAGTGTACTGAGCTCGATACAATATCGACTGTAAACAAAGAAAGTGGATAATTTATTATAAAACAGAAATAAAGCGGAATTATCCTATTGCTGTAGACAATCTTATATTTACTGAATAACAAGTAAGAAGGGACTTAAGTAGTTAAGTGTGGCTAGAGCTAGATTTTACAACATTTTTACGGTCAACACGGGCGAGGGATTCATGGAATATTAATAGAATTTTGATTGAAAACCGGACTTGAAGCCGACTAGAACGGTACGACTGACCGGCCTCGTTTCCTGCAATTGGCTTTATTTTAGTCCATCAGTTGATTTATTCAGTACTTCATTTGCTTTGTGTATTTGAGATTCAGGTACTGGAAATAAATTTACATGAGCCAGTTCCACTATACGTTTATTATTTTTCTGAATATAAATCTATTACTTAGTTTGAGTTGGAAAGGAAAGCTTGCGAAAGGTTTTTGGAATTGGATAATATTTTTATTTCTCGTATATTCCAGTGGGCTTGCGACCGAACGAAAACATGTACAATTCGAGCATTTGGGTTTAGTGTTGCTGTCTCTTCTTGCCGATTACATAGTCATCTAGCAGATTAGCTATTTACTTGTACCTCAAAGGCTTTGAATTATTGAAATACCCTGATGCTTCTAGAAGCATGTTCGGCTGCGTCCCGGGAGGCTTTATCACGTTCTCGAGGGTCCTCCCCAGCGGAGGGCCTTCATGATCAAAAGACTGTCGCGAGCACTCGCTGTCTAGAAACGTTTGCATTGAATTAATGATATTTGAATTGGAATTTATTAAAAAAAGTTTACTAGTCTAACTTTTCAAAATATAAGTAGTGTTTCGATATAAATTAGAAATAATCCAAGCATGCTTAAAAAAGTTTTTATAGCTATCTTATCAATATAAACTGTCTTCGTTTGTTGTAAAAAATAAAAAACATTTAACAAGTAACAACCCAGCGGTTATTCAGTGCTCTCGAAACTTCATGGAGGGGAAACTGTTTGCCATCCGCCCCGAGCGCCTCGGAACTAGTTTGCTTGCTTTTAAAATGTAAACTTTGACTTGAATTCTCAATTTAGGCCGGGTTTTCCTTCCGTTTTCTACCGTTTACCTTTACTGCGCTGTCTCCTGACCTGATACCAATTATCTTGGAAGTTTACTTCCTTACACTATTTGGTGTCTAGATTTTTGGCAACTAAACGAGAATTACGCCATATTTCGTGAGATATTGTAAAATTTTAACAACGGAGTGGGCAAAAAATTCAACTTGTTCGAGGGAAGTGAAGGAGGCGCCGAGTGGGCCCACTCGAGGCGGCCTGGAGGCCGCCGGCCACCTGAACGTGTCCCGGCGCCCTTTTTCAACCACCCCAGGTCTAGCCCATTGTTCAGACATTTACGAAGCTGGAGTGGATTCAAAACATTGAATCAGAAAACTTTGACAAGCGGACGTTAAAGAACGTACTTTTGCTGTATTTCGATTTTAAAAAGAACGGTAAAAAGTAAGGCTGCAATATTTATTTATCGCCACATTTCACACACTTGTTCAGTGTTGCAACATGCACGCCATGCCATTGTAATAAATTAAAATTTAATTGAAATTAAATTTAATTGCGAACAACGTAAAGTTACTAATTGAAACTGAAAATAAGCTCAGTGTAAATGCTGGAGGTCGTTAAATCGAGTTGTCACATTGAGATTAACAAGCAGTCGTGACTTGTCGTTTAGATGGGGTTTCTTAAAAATGAGAAGAGGTTTAACGGAACTGATCTTGAAATGCTAAAAGCAACTTATTGCCTCAAAAACGTGTCATTGTGTTGGCCTGAATAACATGTTTAGCGACTTATTAAAAAGCGGAAAATTCTGTTACAGATACAATAGTTACCAGTAGGTTTTCAAATTTGTAGTGGCATCATCACATTGCGATATTTTATAACAATGGGTAGCTGAGGTCATCGGGTAGGAACGCAGTGAAAATAATATGTAATTAAAGTAAATACGTATTTACAGTTAAAACGCGTGTAAATAAACGATTTCGCAAGCATTGAGGGCATTTTGTACAGCGATAAGCAAGAGTAATGGCTGAATGGTTTTTCAGAGCAACGTGAGAAATAGATTGAAAATGGAAGAAGAAAATTATTGTAGTTTAAAAACTTAGGTAAAGCTCCTCTTGCATGTAGATGTAACACAACTGTATAGACCGTTCGACATTCTATATTTGAAAATTGACGTAAATCCCATATTAGTTTTGTACACAACTGCATGCAGGCTTCTAACTGGACAATCTGTAGAATAATCCCTGCTGTGACAGTTCATCAAGACTCTTATTTTATTACCCTTTTTTCTTTCATTCTTCATAAGTACTACACTGCAATGGCTTTTTCAACACACTTGCTCAAAACGACCTTTTTATTCCACCGATTTTTGGCTCATAAACCTAGATATTAAACACGCGTGCTTTTTCAGTATATTACGCACAAGTGCCTTTAGTTTATCACCCAAACAATTTACATTTGTAGCCTAGTACCAAGTTGTAAGTACGAAGAAGAAGCGATATAATTTAGTCGGGTTATACCTTTTTTTCTTAGCAACAAACTGTTTTTATGCGGCAAATAACATTATCTACATATTTATTTCAATAAATTGGTGAAATCAGCTTTATTACTAAAAAATAACTCAATTTCATTAAAATCATTTAAATTTTTCTGTAATTTGTATTTTAAACATGTATTATTACATTTTAAATTTGGCTGTTGGCCGATCTCGTTCGCGCCTTAGCCTTGCGCGCGCATCGGTATCGCGGCAAGAAAAAAAAACAACGCGCCAGCCGCCATTTTTCGTAAATAATTGACGGCTGTGACGAAGATAGTTTGGATTAATTATTGTGAAGTTTAATATTAACGAAAATGTCTTCTTTAAGTAAAGAAAATGAAGAAATTGTAATTTTACCAACTGTTTTAATAATTAATTAAAATTTGACTAAATGAAGAGTCTTGTTTTTTTTCGCAAGTGTGTTGAAAAACGTCGTATGTAACACGTGTGCCTGTGACCATAATATACGCGGCTTTCTTGTGGCGCACTCGCTGTCGCTCGTGCGCACACAATAGCACCTTGTATACAATGGTCAACTTAGCACACTTGTATCATAATGTACTATTAACGTCTTTCAGATTCGCACTTCTCTCTTACTCGCTCGATCATATACGATATTTTACTAATGTTACCAATTCACCAGAAGTCCAAAGAGTTTTAACTTAAAGACGTCTTGCACTGTACCTACATTGATACGAAACGTACGAAGAAGGTCAGTGATTTAAATGATTAATCAACTCTCTAAAATTGAACATTGACTGTACTATTTACCTATAGCCAACCATAAATAATGATTATAAGGAAAGTTAAACTAAAACCTTCTAAAATAATATTGAATATGACATCAAGATGCCTGTGGAGTGTGGGGAGTACTAATTTAAAATATACCTACTTATACATGCATGGTCTTCTCTTTATTCGTTACCTTTAACAAATTCCAGTAAAAAACGACCCGACAGTCAGTCCACAGTTCATAGAACGAGAGGAGAAAGATGAAAAAAAGCTGCTACCTATTGCTGGCACTAAATAAATAAATGGCACTTGAGAAAACACTTTTGAATTGCTCACGACATAGTAACCTATGCAAACACAGGTGTGGGTCCCGCGCAGCCCCGGCCTAGCTCACTAAGCCGCAAACGACAGGCGCCGCCTAAAACAACTAAACTCGTTCTAAATACAAAACTTCTAAATCCTTATGTGTCTCGGTACTTCATTGTTTTGGTCATGTAGCATGTTAACTTATATCGATTTAGATTAGTCTAAGTTAGACACAACTTCCTATGAATTAAGTGTCAGTAAGGATGACTTATTGAATTTACACACGCATCTTATTGCCCTTATTATTTGACTAGCTATTGCCCGAGACTGTGTTCGCTAAAGCCGTTAATCTCTATTCCCTCGGGACCTGACCAATTTTACAGTATAAAATTACTTTGTGTCCATTTCCGGGCTATAAACTCTGAGTATGATTTCAATGTGTACTGTCAACTACACTTTTACGCCTTATTCAATTCGCCATTGCAATAAGGTTCAAAGTGGTTATATCTCTTTGTAGTGTGAGTGTACGAAACACCATAAGACAATGCTTACATAAATAAAAACGTTATTGGTTACCTCCTCACGTAAAACAGGTGTTACCAAATTTTATGACACCACTCAAAAATTCCATTGGATCGTTGTGCAATTCTACGAAATTGGAATTATTCAAAACACATAACGTTTGAATTCTTACGTGTTCCGCGGCCGTTCGTCGAAGTATGTACCATTGTACACGCTCCGTGTCTGTAAGCTCGCGATTGGCTTAATTTATATTCTGGATTCAGACCACGCAGGTAACCTAGCGAGTACTGGGTGGTACCAAGTCATCTGATTTTACAGAATGTCATCATTACAAACGTGCTTACAATTTTATAGGCATTTTATTGCGATATTGACGCTATCATTATAAAAACAGCGTACGTGATGATTTCTAATTTCTAAAACGTACCTACCTACAGTTTAGTTTTATAGGCCTGCGCAGTTATTAAAAATTACATTGCAAGGTTAGTAAATAGAGGAGCAAATAGATTTTAAAGGGGTCGGCAACGCGCATGTGATACTTCTGGTTTTGAAAGCGTCCATAGGGTACAGAATACAGAATACAGAATACAGAATTTATTGGTAAAATACAATAACATTTACAAGTCAATTTAAATATTTAAATATAGGTGTTGTCAATTAATAGAAACCGCTTAGCATCAGGCGGGCCGTAGACTCGTTTGCCACCGTCCGCGTATTAAAAAAACGATAATAAGGGCGCGACTTCAAGAATTAAAACTATAAATAAATATGTATTAACCGTTTTTAGACACAAAACAACTCATAAAAGTCAAGAACAGTTCACTGAGCGGTAATTTTTCTATACAAAACAAAACATATGCAGAAAAATTGAATATTAATCTCGCGGTAGCTTATCAGATTTCAGTCCTGAATCGGGGATATATCGACAATTTATCGTCGCGTTTAATCCGCTTATAAGTTTATGTCGACTGAGTGGACGCGAGTAATTGCGAGCAGTAAATTCTGCCGATCTAACAACGTCACTCGTAAATTTTGATCGGATTCCCAGACTCGATTGTTATGATTTCATTAATGCTTACGATATACATAATCCATGTGATCTTAGGTGAATATATGCGATGCGATCTAGTTTAATTATACGAAATGTAGGGTTAATTGCTTCAAGTCTAAAAAATTGCCAACCTTGTAACCTTGGTTTCTGGAGCACTAGTTTGGACTAAGTTGTTCAATATGAATATCTTGAGCATGTTTATAAAAGTGTATTCGGGGTCATTTTAAGATTACTAGTTATGATTTATTTACATGTGAAACTCTTCCGTGACTAACTGACTGGCTGACTGCTAGCCACACACACTGACACACAGCCTAAACCGCTGGGTTTTGACGTGAATGTTCCTTGATTACTTAGGGTACTCTAGATGCACTAAGAACGATCTTTCGAAAATCAACGCCCTCAACAGGAGAAAGAAGAGGAAATAGGGGAAAAGTAATTCGACGCGTCTCGTCGCAGGCATCCTCCAGTGTTTGATAAAAGTTAAAAACGGCTGATGACTTGTATGACGCTTTCTTATAATTTTTATACAGCCTATGGCACTTACGTGACGAATCATATGCCATCCCAAATATTAAAGTGGCTTAAAAGGTTAGGTTAGGTTAGGTTAGGTAAGAATAGAACATCCGATATTCAAATATACATCAAAGGACCCACGAAACAGTTTATCGGTTACGGACACTTACGGAAAGCTTAAAGTAGTTACGCTTACTGTGAACTGGGCATATACTTATTTCAGTCCTTGTAGAACTTAACACGTGGAAGTTTAAAATCATTGAGATAGCTTGCAATTATTGGGAAATAATTACTCGGGTTCACTTCCGAGTTTACCGTGCCTGGCTTTTGACCTCAGACGCACATCGCCCTTTTTCGCCCCAAGGTCGATAAGAAATGGCAGCACTAATGTCACGGAAAAACGGCCATGGTTCGTACACTGACGGATATTGTCGATGTCGAATAAATAGGGCCGTGGTTCCACATCGTTACTCATTTTGTTACGCCTTGTGTGGAACGCCTTATCGCGTCTCGGTGTCAATGGGACTTGAATAGGACTTTGTTATCAAAATATATCAAGGCTATTTATAAAAAGTAAGTAAATAATTTGTTTTAAGGATACTTACTGTTATACGAAGTTAAGACAAAGTTTTTTATTGACTAAGTTCCCAAAAAAATGGCATTAATTTTTTATCAGTTGAAATTGGCCATTAACATTGTTATCGTTTATGAGATCAAACACTTTAAACCTGAACAGATGTGACCCAGGGGCGCTACCATGGCTGCGTTTATCGCGTGATAAAGTTTGGATAAGGCATCCGTCACCTTTTGACACGTAAATAAGTACGACAGTGACGGATGCTTTATCCACATTTGACACGCGATATAGACGCAGCCATACTAGGCCCACAGTTTTTTTTTAGCAAAAAGCTGCACGGATTACCACTAACTTGGAAAAACGTAGAAAACCGCTCTAAGTTTTTTGTTTTGTAGGTAACTTAACTGATAGTTAAAATTCTAAATACAATTGAAAATGTGACTCATTTCGTAGCTTTAACCATTTTCAACTATTCATTGTAAGTTTATAGGTAGGTATGCATCGAATACCTCCCTCGAAACACACGATTCTAGCTTTTAGTTGATTAAATAAAGTATTGTTAAAAATGTATTACAGAGACAATGTTTTGACATTTTTTCAGTAAGTGCTGCTAAGTGTCGGTCACTTTTCATCCATTATACCTATGCGAGTGCAGTACCTACTAATGTACCAATACTGTGTTCACAACTACATACCACAAATATTTCTGTGGCACTCACGCGACGACGATTTGAAAGGTTTCCACGATGCTTTTATCGAGTAAAAGATTCTGCGATGCAAAGAAAATAAAGTATTTCTACGAATTATGAACATGACTAGACTTGGCAATCTCTGTGCAAACATGGGCTGAATGTGAAATTTACAGCTGAGGGTATGTCGCGAGTTAACGGTATAATACGCGGAAAAAATGGAAAATGAAAATTTCTACTTCAAAATGCCAAAATGAATGTTGATAAAAAAATATAACATACCAACAAATATGACTTAATTACTACTATGTGTATGTGTCTATGTAGTAATTTACACGAAAACATTTTAAAATAAAATTATGAAATTATGTAATACTGTCAAAATGTATGGAATGGACAAAAGGCGCAATCGTCCGGCAGCTTACGTTAATCCTATAAATTTTCGATAACGTTAAAGCCCTCGCAATTCATCTTGTTTAGGGCCACTGGTGCGAATGTAGGTCAGTAGGCCAATACTTTGAAATGATAAAAACAAACAATACTTTATAAAACTATGATGTATCTTAATTTATGAAACACAAGAGTATCGCCAATAAAGCTTTCTATACGCAACATTGAACATCAAGGAGTTTGAACCCCTAATCTACCGTAATAGGGCAGCTAAGTGTAATTTTGTGGTAGAACCGATATTATACACTATTGGTGAACATATTAAATTTAAAAATGATTATAATATGCTGTTAGCTGCCTTTATTGCTGTTATCAAAAACATCAGAATCAGAATTTGAAAAAGTAATAGAAAAACTTTTAATCAAATCAGTTAAACGTTTGAGTGATTTCGCCCTCCGCCTGGTAGGTACCTATTTATTATGTTTACACAGTGGCACGGAATGTCAATGCCACGCCCTGTGAGTGCAATAAACTTTAATGTGGTTAGTATGATATTTAAACAAAGAGTTAAGTCAGTTTAAATTACAATTTCATATTTTACGGCTGATATAAAAGTTCTCTAAAGTTTCTTTATAATTTTCTTCTTATTCGACATTTCCTGCACAATATTCCTGATAGTTTTCTTTATACCCTACTTTAGATTTGCCGAGAGAAAGAAATAAATAAAAATAAGTAGAACATGATCTGAAACAATATTGTTTGGGTAGTTTAGGAGACAAACCCCTGCCGCAAGACAAAAGAGATATTTTCGTAAATGCCGCAGAAGGCAAGGTTGTCTCTCCGCCTAAAACTAATTGACTGGGGTCTAGGAGGATCTTGATGAACGACGCAGAAACATTAGGTAATGACCCACGTGTATAGCGCCATCCGATATATCGGAACAAAACAGGTGCCTGTTGTGATGTTTTGTGTGCTTTAATATAACCAATACTTATTGTTAGTAACGCATCTGCGGTATAAACTATAAACTATGGTACCTATCTATTAATAGTGAGTCAGTTTGATTAAGAGGCATTCCATCTCAGTCCTCAGGGTTGGCACTGCCTTTGCCAGCTAGAGATTACTTTTTACAGATTACATATGTCTAGGGGGGTAACCCTTAATCTTATCGAATTTCACTTTGTTGATTGTCTCAATTCATCGAATTTCATTTCATCGAACGCTACTTTCTGCTGAAATAACGACGTTTTCTGGATATGTTAAACATTCATTACATAGGTTAGACTGGTGACTACACAAAAATATAACTCGTGCGGCGAGATAAACCTTTCGATGAAGTGAAAACTCTGCGTTATGATACGTTCGTTGCTAAATTTCGATAAAGTAATAAGTTCCCATCTAGGGGACATACACCTGTAAACCTGCATAACGCTCACCTTAGAGATTATTTAAATTGACGCTTTTTACCGTAAGCTGACGATCTGTCGCGTCGGCCGCTTGTGTCAATTCCATACATTTTAGTCAGCTTTGGTCTGCGTTATGCATCATGTCTAGGTCTCAAGTAAGCCTGTGTTTTCGTTTGTCTTGTCTTTGTTATTCTAGGTTTGTATTGATGGCTATGAATTGTGTTATTGTCTCAGCTGATGCGTCAGTTTCAATGATTCATCTTCCTACGATACACATATATTCGGGCCATACTAAAATAGACAGCAATTTAGGCCTCCATGTTTACCTTTACCTAGCGAATATAAACGCGGGAAAATGGTTCGGTTGTTTATAGTGAAAGAAAAACCACTGAGCCTTTGTTGAAATGAACAACCTTTGTGCAGCGAGCCGCTCGCGGAACTAAAACTGTTTACTTTGTTCACAATTCACTTTATGTGGTGGAACATTCGCGCTGATTATTCCATTTTGTAGTACTGACCAACGTTTAATGTCGTTTGTTGCATCTAAACTTTTCTATATGCAACTGGGAACGTACATTCCAAGTTTATTATTTAATAAAACGATGCCATTTGTTCGTATTTGCATCGAAGTTGTATGGAAATAGTTATAAAGTGGGAATAAACTGTAAACTTGGTCGGTGCTTTCGCGACCGCCATATCTGTTCGGTAACATTCTTACAGCTGTTTGTTTTTATTGTTGTAATAACCATCGTATCGAGGTCTTACCTGCAGTGTAAGAGTTTAATGGAACAGATAGGTAAATACTACTAAATTATGGCCCTAGTAACTTAAAAATTGTTATGTATTTTAGTAATCTCGTCATCATTTTTGAAGAATTTATTCATCTGTGTAAAATTTCGTTGTAAAATCCAGCAGCGTGGCTAAAATAATAATTGCGCCAAATTAAATGTATAATTACAACTATTCCGGTGTTGTTAATATATAAAAATCAATTGCTGCATGTATGACGAAGCTTCACTTGAAAACGATATGACAGTTTTTTTGTTGTGTTCCTAATTGTCACGATAAGGTTTGTATGAATCAAAAATACACCCGGGCGACGCCGGGCACTAACAGCTAGTTATATTATATTGTAAATCTATTTAGCCACAAGTTAATGTAATCATGCGATATACCGCTGTTAGTGTTCACAAGGCAGGGTTGTCGTACTTGTCATTAATTCGTTATCAGCGCGCGTCTTCAAAGGCAGATTGTCGTGTCAATATTTAAGCTGCCCCCAGCCTTCAGAAACAAGATTCAGCTGACGACGGCCTCTCACATACTAACTTGCTACCTTAAATGTGAAAGAGAACCTGAAAATTGCTGCTTTTTTAAAAGTCAGACAGACTATGTTTCTCCAGGGAACAATGCTAGTATATGCCGAATGGGTTTTGCTAAGTTTGACTGAGTTAATGCGTGAGATATTAACTGTACATGACTTATCAAAAGATAAATGAATCGTATGGTATAAACTTAGCAAGTTAATGTAAAAAGTAATCAATTCTGGTTTTAAAAATATTCTTTATGCAATCAATACTATCATCTATCAATACTAATATTATAAATTCAAAAGTAATTCTGTTTGTTTGCTTGTTACCTTTTATACGTCAAAACGCCTAAACTGATTTTTATTGAAATTTGGCAAGGAGAATGTATTCTGGAAAAGGGCAAAGGCTATTTTTTACCTTGAATAATTTAACAGTTTTCGAGGAAACAGCGATAAATAAGTACTACGCAGACGAAGTCACGGGCGAAAGCTAGTGTAAATAAATAAATATCGGGGGACAAATTGACCTAGTCCGAAACTAAGTCTAGGCTTGTATACAAATGATTTATATGTAAGTCTTAAATATCACAGGATTTCTGGTTAGTTCTTAGATTTTATTACAAAGCCTCCAGACAAAAGTAACCGAGAACTGAAAATCGCCATCTCTGATCTCCCGAGAAGAGCGTCCCGGTCCAGTTGACCAAGTGGCAAGATAAACGAGATATCTTCAGTGCCAGTGGACGTATTTAATTAAAACTTTGTCTGCATACACCATTAAGCGCCAAGAGGGCGGACCAATGTTTCTGTGTACGCTGAAATGGATATTCCGTGCCTATGTTGTATAACATAGATATGATTTAGTATTAGGTTTAAGGCTACCGAACGTTGGCGCTATTCTACTCGAAAAATGCATATTGCTATTGACACATAATCGAATTGTTTTTAACCCGCTATTTCTGCCAAGTAAATAGAGCTATCGTAACGTTGACAATATGATTAGATTTCAAAAGTAATATGGTTTTACCGAGAACAATAAGTAGGATCTAAATGGTAACATGTAGAATAGAGGTATGTTCTACATTGTTTTTATTTATCAAAATCGTTTATCAAAACGATGACAAAAGGGGTAAATACAATTTACTCAAAAGGCCGTCGTAGCGGAAAACCAAAGCTACGCGCTACGTAATGCGTAGCACAAGACGTATTTTGGTCACACTCGTAGCTTTTCGATATTGTAAATTAGTTGCGATGGCATTTGGAACTTTAGGATGCACCATATTTTTTAAATTAATGGACATTCGAGGAATTTCTATCACTCACCCATATCTATTAGTCAGATTTATTCAATATTAGCTTTTGCATCCGACGGGAACAATACTTTTTCGAGATAAATAGCATATGTAAGTAGCCTATTGTTAAGTCAGGGTATAAGTCAATTCCAAACCTATTGGGAGACGATTATGTCCACCCTGGAGTGGAATACGGTGTAATAGTAAAAAAGAAAACTTAAGGTATTGGCTGTATGGCATATTATCTTGGCCCTTTCGATTTTGTATAGCACAAAAGACAATAATAATGTATAAAATTGGAAGAATAAAAAAAAAGGCAGCGGAGAAAAAGACTGATTATTGTACAATAACAAAGCTCTACGAATATTCGTTTTTTAAAAGAGAAGCCATATTTTCCTAGTATGTTTGAGAAGAGAAACAATGTATTATTAACGACTGAGTTTTAGTTAAGTTAATATGTTTCATTGATTCGTGGCACGGATTACTCGACAGTAAACGGGACTTTGTCCGCTGCAACAAAGTCGGGCCCGGTCCCACACATTGTCATAAAATGAACTTTATGGCGCTCGCCGGGATTACTCTTTTAAACTATTTGACTTGTTCATTATATTAGATTAAAGTTTGAAAGGTGTTCTAGTTTTTTCCTATTTCAATGATAATTATGTTACACAACGCATAAATATTTCCTTCACGCACGGGTAACTCGATCTGCAAAACCATTGGGAATGAGGTGTAACATACTTATACCTCATTTCAACTCAGTTTTCTATATTACCCGAAATAGGTTTATATCCCGAATGGATTGGCTAACCGTAGGTACTAGGTATGATGAAGGTTTGACGTACTATCAATTCTTAAGCAAGCAATAGGGCAAATCGTAAAAGTGTCTTAAGTTCGATTGTTAACGGCACTTTGACATAGTTAGATAATGGCCCAGAGATCGATTTGGTTGACTGTAATTGATGATTAACTTCCATCATTTTTAAGGTTACGTTAACAAGGAACTCAGACTCTTGGTACTAGAAACCAGTAAATTGGCTTAGTTATACATTACAATTACGATTTACACCGACACAAAGCTTGAAAAACCCATTCATGTTTGATTTTCGAGATCCCTTTTTGTTGTGTTTGTAGTAACGGCTTTGGAACCCGACACTGTGGTCGACCCGACGACATGCCTTGCCCAGATTTTATTTTGTTAGTTCTTTTGACTCTAAGATCATCTGGGTGTGCATATAATAGTCCTAAAGTGTATATGTAATGTACAGATGACTAAATATGTGGTCTGCCACCCTAAGGTTGAATTTCGTCGCACGTAGTAACACAATAAGATCGATAATTACATATTATTATTATTTGGTTGAAAGTTGTGTTTAATTGAAAGACCCATTTTTTACTTAGTGTACCTATTTAGTCAAATGACTAATGTGGCATTACGGTGAAGCACAGGTCATCTATATATATGCCAACTAGGCCAATGTCAAATATAGGCCCAGATAAATGTGGCGATAGGGAAACTACGGTGAGGTAGGGCAAGTGGCGAACGATATTTATAGCATGGCCATTGAAAGTAAGGGCTATTATGTAAGATCTTTTACGATTGCTGCCATCTTAAACTCTGCTAAACTGCATTGTAAAGAGGAATCTTGATCAACGCTGGCGACGCATCCAATATCTTAAGGTTGCAAATGTCTATGAGCACCAGAGCTTACTCACGGTAGACTCGTGATGGTTTGTCTAATCCTTGCTATAAACATCCTGCAGAAGTTACGTTTTCAAGGCTATATAACCTACAATCCGAGCAGATATTAGTCCAAACTCAATTCTCTGGAAAGCGGTATGACCTTTGCGAGTGTACAGGTACGCGTATCGGCATATATTATGCAGAAACATAAAACTGCGAGGCGCAGCGGGCGAAACAAGAAAGTCGATACAAAAATATGGAGCATACTCGCGTAATATTGAGTTCGGAACTCGGAACCGTTGCTAAATCGTGCCTGTTTAAACGACTATTTGCTTTGCTTTTGTTTGCTTTCTTTCGGATCGGATTAAATTCGCTATAGTGTAAAAACTCTAAATATTTACTTCGAGTAGGTAGAAAGCAAAAAGAGGTCATCGCCAGATGGCGCGAGTTGACTTATGTCACTTTGACAGATCATAAGACAAGTTTAAATTAGGTCTCGTAATGTTTACCACACAATTAAATTGGCTATAGTTCAAATCCTTTAAATATTTACGTCTACTTAAGTAGATAGCATTCAATAAGAAACCTTCGCCAGATGGCGCTAGTGGCTTAGTAGTGCCTTCACTTTGGCAGATCATACGAGAATTAGGATCTGTATTGAGACGCAACAAATGTATTTTGTAGATTTATACTAGCGAAACCCCGGTTTCGGCCGGTTGATACCTGTTTAATACTGTGTACATAATTATCTACGCATAAATCTTCCAAAAGTATTTTCTAAATAACCGCAAAACTGCATCAAAATCTATTGCAGAGTTCAAAAGAGCTAAGCGGAAAAATAGACAAACAAAAATAGTGATTTTATTATATTATTTGTAAAAGAGAAGACATAATTCGATTACTGACATGGGCATGATCGTATTTTGACCGAAGACGTACGTCGTCAAAAGCTCGCAAAATTGGCTTTTAAATTAGCGTGTTTAAAAATTCTGCAATATAAACATTCAAAATTCTGGATAGTTTAGCAAACTTTGTTACAACTTTTCATTATATAACAAATTCCTTCTTATCATTGCAAACGAAACAAGTACCTTAGTGTTCCCGTTTACCAAAATCTCGCGGCATGTTTGAATATACTATCATACCATCGGAACCTGTCATAGTGACATTATAAAACAATTTGTTCGGCACTTCTTACGACTTGAATCATAACGTCACTGTGACACAGTTCTATGGTGGGTCAGGGTTCCGATGGGCTGATAGTACCTACGAGAGTAACACATCACAATGTTTTCCTTACCCCTATCATGTTACCATATGGGGTAACATTCAAATTAGTCCCGAATCTTACCTATAGCGTTTCCTGTATTCAAAGGTACCTAATATAGCAAGCTCCTATACACACTTGCACACCGTTTTGCTTTACAGTTCACTCTGATTGCGTACCCTTATATAAGTACCTACACCATATTTTGGGGATCATACCCAAAAATCACTGTAATCTTTTTTAAATAGGTTTCGCGTGAAACATTTCTTATTTTTGTCTTTAATATTAATTAACCTTTAACTTTATTCATACTGATGAAGACGTCAACGGAATAAATAAATATTGCCTTAAAGTGTTCTATTTCTAAATATTTTCCATGAAAACTTTGTTTGGTGACATATCTGAAGAGCAAAGTTAAGTAATCTAATGTAATTGCTAAAAATCACAAGTTTATCGTCTTATTTACGAAGAAGATACTCGTACCTTCAATACTTGTGAAGTGATTACCATCGCAGTAGTCATCCATATGGACGAGTATTAATGTAGTTTACCAGTTTGACCGCACGGCAATGTAGTCGATACATATGGGTAGGTATAATTATGTAAACAATTTATCAAGCGACAAGATAGAGTATAGGGAGTGCACGTGGAATCTTGTGAGAATAGTCCAAGTCGCATCTAATATAACTGGTCACATGAAGCCCCGTAGTACAACAAAAAAATATATTGCGTACTGAATATCTTTACATAACTAGTTCCTCTGTATGTACGGTTAGATCTTCGTTCAAACTACGCAATGGATTTTAATGCGGGTTTTATAAATAGGTAGAGTGATTCAATAAGTTTTTAAGAAGGTATAATATATTATGGACTATGTATGTACGGCTGTTACAGAAAACTCACATAAACCGAAGCGAAGCGAGGGCGGGTCGCTAGTTTTGTGATAAAAGATTTTCATTTAGATAAATAGTGAGAACCATTTATCTTACAAAATATTGACTGTATGCTTATAGAGTTAAAGTATATCTAAGTAACATGAATATGTAGATAAAATCTTGGAAATGTTAAATGGTAGGTAGGTATCCGATGAGGAAACAACCATTTAAGATACCTTAAATTACTACCTAGACGACTTGCCTGCATTTCTTACAACTTTGTTTTTAACCATTTCCTTATCGTTTAATTAACGTTATGGAATAGTACATTACTCCGCTTCGCTCGGCCGTCTATAAATGAACTCGGCCGGCAACCCCTTTTCATGGCGAGGTACGAGTATGTATACCTAGTGCTTTTTTCAAACATATAATTAAGTAAAAAAATAAAACAAAAATTACAACGTCAAATACTAGGCGTGCATAAAAATTAAAAGTAACCTACAGTGCTCAGTCATCCGCGCTGTGTCGGGTGCGCCGCCGCTGCGCCACGCCGATTTACATCGCCTGCGATCTAAATTGCGCTACGCACCCCTAATTAGCATAGACCAAAAACAATAAGTCACGGTTTTTACATTCTAAATCAAAAGAACAGGTGATTTTAAGAGACCAATTTCGTTAATTTTGTATTTGCCCCAATAGTTTTGTTTTAATATCTTTATTTATTTAGCAGACATTATATGGATGACATGATTATTTTAAATTTGGAATGGCATTTTCTAGAAAATAAGAAAAAATAAATGATACCTACTGATAAAAAGTGATTGTAATAGTGTATTAAAACCTACTATGTCAAGCGGTTTTCGCCTCACCCGTAAGATACAGCTAGGAGGGCTCCAAGCCGAAAACGAAAGTCAAAGAAAGGTTAAATATACTTTTGTCGAAATATCTGAAATAGATAAATATTTCAAAAACGTAATAACGCAGAACGGCTTAAAAACCTTATTCCTCAAAATGTTGTAAAAATATGAACAATCCCAATTACCTCTGTCTCCTAGTACTTTAAATAAAGACACAAACGCCTTGGTTGCATGCACGGCTTAAATAATCATCTATTTAGTCTGTTCATAAAACACAGCCGCCATGTTTACATTAAAATTGAAAAAAATAACTTCCCGGCCTAGGTTCAATTTTGCATGAAATTCCTTTACAGATCTCTCGAGTTTTCCGCCCGCATCGTGATACTTTGAAGCCTAAAATAACGAACATAACGCCAACATTCCATTGCATGTTTGAGAAAACGCTTATTTACTTGACAATAAAGGCGGGCGCATTGTTAATATAATTTCATAAATACGAGGAGTTAAAAAAAGTCCTGCTGTGGTGATTCCTTAAATATAAATTTAACGGTAGAGCAATTACTGATAAAATAGACTATATCAAGAATGTCGGTCTGTGCAAAAGCTTTCGCATGCCAAAACTTTTTACGTAATGTGTAACAAACAACTCTCATTTGTTCATTATACTCGAAATGTAAATTACGTGGTTAATAACCCGCCAAATTAGGACTGGCGAGATGAAATAACATGAAGGAAGGCCAGCAGGCTGGCAAGGGTCAAACCAATCGATACACCGGCGCTAAGCCGGGCAGGTACCGGATATGAATAGTTAAAATAGTTACCAGTCGCATCGAAATGGAATACGAGGAGCTTCGCTATATCATATAATTTGACATTTACTTATAAACAGGGTTCGTAGTTTTCATAGCACGGTGAGACTAAAGTGAGCTATGGAGTCGACATTAGAATGAAAACTCGCGTCATACTCATACTCAATTATTTATTGCATGCTACAATTATTTTATTTAATTGATAATATCAATATCCATAAAGCATGGAGCTACATGAATAATGCTTTTCATCAAATTATGTTAAAGTATAACAAGCAATTTCTATAAGTAGAATTTTTTTTAGACACAGTACGTTACATCGCGACGATCTACTGCAATATTCAAGGGCCCTAGGGGCAAGGTGCATAACGCTATCGAAAACGATTTTCAATAAATGGCAATATTGGTTTACACAAACATCCTCTTACCCCTAGCTCATATACCGTCTCCGTACCGTCAAGGGTAAAAATTAACAAAATATATGGCAAGATATAAGCGCTAAGACGACCAACCAGCAGCTTACGTCCATCCTATACATTTTTGTTAAAGAGAACGTTCGTCAAATGTATATCGTCTAGGGCCACAGAACTGATATTTAACTATGATAATCAGCTGGCTAGGCGAGTCTTAGGCTCGATGGCTAGAAATTCGTTGACAGATTGAAAAATAAGTTATTTAAAAGAATAACAGCCCTCACGTTAGGGCGCCATAGTACAGAAAGTGGACTTACTTATGACGTTAACTGATGTTAATAAATCAGTTCCAAAAGTGGGACAAGGACCACCACTGCAACCACTCGAGTCATGCATGTCAAGTTCAATGTGAAGTTTAATGGTGTTTTTTAATCTCGATGGATCTAGAACAACGTGATGCATAATAAATTGTGGTAATATTACGAGTATTACGAGGTTTAACGGGTTTTACGCTTGTTTTATTCTATTTTTCTATCAATACTTTTTCACCGAGGTTTCGTGAAAATAACCAGTGCGAGTCGGATTCGCGCACCGAGGGTTCCGTACTGCCGCACAGTGGGTATTATTTCGATATGAATGGTATGTCTTTTCCAAATAACAATTTGAATGTTATGTCTGTATCAAATAAAAAATTGCGCAAGCCCAATCACACCTGACCAGTTTTTAGTTTTTGTTGGTTTTCTTTAGCGTTTTTACTACAGTCAAACCCAATTTGATGCTCGTATGTTTTACCGTTTTTTACAATACAATAAAAATCAAAACATGTTTAAAAAAAATATTTTTCTCTTTGCTTACTTCTTATTCATTAGAAAAGCTGCTTTGATAAGACATATTGTGAAGGTAACAGTCCGCTATCCCTTACAGTTAAAAAAATACAACTCCTTAACATTAGGACAGACAGTAGGGGGTACCATACCCTAAAAAGTAAAGTTTCGGCAGTGGTTACACTATGATATGATACAGCATAACGCTCATTATTTATTTGAATACCTATCTAACTGAATGTATGGGGTGATATTATACTCGGGCGGAATTTTATGTACATACACTTTTCGAAGCACTATCTCTTAATTGAATTTTCCAATTAAAACTCGCATTACGATTCAACGTCAATACTATTTTGAATTACCGGTTAATGGAGAGAAGATCGAGTTTTTAAACTATGTGCGCGGGAGCAGGTAACAATCGGTTGAGGCGCGCAGTTGCTATTGTTAGCTCACATTTCTTTTGCAATAAATGATCGATAGAATGATTCACGCCTCGCGTTCGGCTCGGTGTTTACAAAATGTTCCATTCTCCCATGGCCGTAAGAAACGATTTTTCATAAACCGACCTAATTGTTGAGTGATTGTGTATTGTATTTTGATCTTGGTGACTGTCACCATTGTACTATAAAACTGGTCCTGGTCTAAAAAAAACTCTATGATTTTTATGACTTCTTACGTATAGTGACTAGGTAAATTGCTTTTTGCAAAATCATCATCATCATCATCATCAGCCCGGGGGCGTCCACTGCTGGACAAAGGCCTCCCCCAAAGAGCGCCACAAGTCACGGTCTTGAGCCGCTTGCATCCAGCGGCTCCCCGCGATCCTAACCAGGTCGTCAGACCACCGGGTGGGAGGCCGTCCAACACTCCGTCCACCGGTGCGGGGCCGCCACTCGAGAACTTTTCTTCCCCAACGGTTACCAGTTCTCCGAGCTATGTGGCCTGCCCATTGCCACTTCAGCATGCTAACTATCTGAGCAAAATCAACGAATATTGAAATCATTATTATTTTATTGACAGTTAAAACCGAGCGTTGAACTCAACAGTCAACTCCACATTCGTTAGCATTTGCATAATGCAATTTTTAGTTCTATAGGGCCTCTGGCCCATTTACATCTACCTACTAGGTAATACCATATGGCTTCTAACATGTTATCGTATTCTCAACGTTACGATAGCTCTTGTTTACAATAAAACCGGGCAAGAGCATGCTCAGTGTAGGGATCCGAAGCCGCTAAGTACTACAAATATAAAAACAAATCGCCTATATCTCAATAACCAATGATGTCTACTTATTCGTGATAGCTTTTCTTTTAAATTCGTTATATACGCTTTCAAAGAAGTAATTTTTCACATTTTTAGTATTTTTAGTTTGGCTATAGGAGGGGGAGGGGTCATGTGTCCCCCACATGACTCTAACAAAAATTAGTGCTTTAGCTTAAATCTTCATAAACGGTTTTTTTTTATAGAAAAACACACCTATTTGGATAGGTCTTTCAAAGAGCTAGGTTGTGGACGGACTAACGGAAACTATAAGGGTTCCTAGTTCGACTACGGAACCCAAAAAAAACAGCCTTCGATTTCATGACACACTGTCACTGTCTACTTTATTAGAATACATAATAATATTAATGAGGACGCAATTGTATGTCCGGCATAGTCTTAAAACGGACTTCAGTTCAAAATTCAAATTTGAAATTCAAAATACTTATTCAATAAATAGGCCACATGAGGACTCTTTTACACGTCGGTAATATAGAGTGAATCTACCAGCAGCAATTGCCTACCTCCTTTTTTTCCATACAAAGTTAATTCTATTTTGTTCTTGGTATAGAAAACCGCTAAAACTCTATGGTATGGATCACACGAAAGCTTTTATTTTGCAAACTGCAAACGAACAATTTTGCGCGTTACAAATTGTATTCGTACCTATTAATTACGAGCAAAATGTGAGGTTTCTGCTGACCAGTAGAGCCGTCGACGATTCCGTGAAATAATATTTAGGCACACGAGCAGATTGGATGCCAAACACAGTTAATGAATTTCAGATTTTACGCGCACCGTTTCTGTTTTACAGCTCATTACACAATGAATATGAATAATCGATAGGGCGGGCAAATATTACGGTGCATTTTAATTTTAAATTATTACGTATTAGTTTGTATACCTACCTACGTAATTCTAAGAATATATCTTTATATAGTATGAAACAAAGTTGTTTCCCGATTTTAATGCGGTTTGTATCAATAGATAGAATGATTCAAGTTGAAGGTTTTACATATATATATTTTTTGATTACATAACACGAACATGTTACAGAAAACTCACATAAACCGGAAAATAAGATAATAAGGATAAAAAAAGAGGGAAATGAAAAAAAAAAGGAAATATTCCTTAGACATCTTAGGGGTGCACTAAGAAGAGATTTAAGTAAATTCATCCCTGTGACGTAAAATAGGGGGAGTAGCGGGAAACAAATTCTACGTGTACGCGTCGCGGGCGTCCTTTAGCCTAATACGAGTATATAATCGGTAATATAAAATCCTTACGTTTTAATATTTCGAAATCTTTTTTTACATGAGTCAAGCAGGGCCCGTATCCGTCACCTTTAACGCGGTGGATAAAACACCCGTCACTCTCGCACTTACATACTGGTCAGAAAGTGGCAGCTGTTTTATCCACGTTTATCCGCATCGATCGTAATAGGCTTGCAGGTATCATATTTAAAGCCGTTAGCTATAACTTAGACGTTGCACGAATCGCTCGCGTCGAATACTTATGCAGATGGATGGATGGATTTGATGGGATTCAGTGGTGCCGGGCGTGATTCTACTATTGATATTGCCTTACGTACGACGAAATCAATTTTCGCTGTACAGCTGTGACGGTGACATGAATGCGCAATCATCTAGCAAATGGCATGCAGACGCGGAACTCGAGTGTTATTGCCCGGATTAGTTCGAGCCAGATGCCGCCAGGTAGTCGCCGTGTAGTCGAGAACACAAGTCCAAGATTTTTGTAGCGAATACATATTGTAATCGTATATAGATTTGTAACGGAATAATTGTAGTGAAAAAAAATATCATTTTTTTACCTTATTCAGCAAACTAACTTCTGCGAGAAATGTCCGACAGTGCTGTCCGACGGCAACTTGCAAGAATCTTAAACTACCACTAGTCACTGACTGTCTTGAAGCACGCTCAGATATTTCCCGCGGAAATCTGTTGCAATTATAATTGATTGGGCTTGGGCCCCGCTAACCCGCCCCGATAACCGGCTGTCTCCTATAATGCATTTGTTTACATAATTCTTGCCATTCATAATTTTTACATCGCTGAAACTGTAAACTTTTTATATCTTCAATTGTGTAACGTGTAGATAAAGCTAGATGAGGTTAGTTTTTATTTATATAAATTCTGAAAAAGTACCTAAGTTTCTTAAAATAATATGGCAGACAATATACTTATAGACCATCTATTACGATTTGTGGTATAACTTTTAGCTCCACTCGACTATAGGTTATGATAATGGTCATAAATATAATGATACCACATTATTTTAAAATGTCCTTGAAAGTCTGCGAAACTGTAAGCAGAATAAAATGTTCTCTAAACTAATAAAAGCAAGTAACCATTTTATAATACAAGCAAGTTTAAAAATATAAGATGCTAACTTTTGCCCATAAGGTTAAAAATATTTTCAGATGAACGAACTAGCAATGAATGGAGTCAGGTGCATTGGAATGGGCCATTCCCAGAGTGCAGTGGCATAAAGAATATTCAAAGAATAGAAAAGTCACTGAACTACAACGATCGATCAAACACCAATGAGTAACTTTAATACTCCGTCCCAGGCATACGGAGAAACCCAATTCGTGACCCGATTGCAGTGGTATCGAACCTCACAGCTCAGACCGCGAAATGCGTCATGATAAGGCACTTTTTTAACCTTGTATTTCATGCATCGAAAAGTTCAACCTGAAGGTGGCTCCTGAGCGCATAAAATGGTGTCGTTTTGTTAATTAATAATTATGGCATACTTCTTCAAGGAAAGCGTTGTTTTAATCAGTATTCAGTTGTGTTTTAACGTGAGAGCCATCTTTCAAGAACTTAATTTCATGCAATGTTTTAGTGTAATGTACAAACAGTTACTCATTTATATTTTGAAATGGTAAATAAACGCTTATACGCACATTCCCGACCCCGAACCGATGACGTTGTTCAAAAGAAGAAACTTGTTATTCGACAATTTCTTAATTCTTTTACCCATATTCTCCCCTACAATGTTTTTGTACGAAATGAGACAGACTATTAAATACGGCCCGTCAAACTCGACGCAAATGTAAGCTTACTGCCAAATAACAAAGAAAATATGCGAGCGTGTGCATAAATGAACAAAACTTTTTTAGTAATGCTGTAATGTTTTACTTACCTACTCTAAAAAACACAGTTTAAAAATATGTTACATACTTTACAGAACTATTAAAGAAAATAAATTATAAATAAATACAATTTAATTTGAAACACTATTATATCATTATGACCTGAAGTTTAATGCTCCACCTTGAATATTTTTTTGTTTATATTAAGAATCTTTGAGTCAGGTGGGTACTAAATTTAAAAAAGTGGTCCTTTTGTTGAAAAATTAGTATCGTCATAGTCGTATACAGGTACTACAAGTTAAAACTAAACTTATTTCAATTAAAATTAAATTAAATATTAAAAATATCAATAATAATCACCTCTATAAATATAACACCCCCTCTAGCAGGTCCTCTCTATATTTATTTTTACTATAACAATATGTATTACCTTTCAAACTCTCACAAAAAGGTCTCTCATTGAATATAGGCTAAACGAAATCGCAACGCAATATATCGTAAAAAGATAAATCCGCGACACGATATCGCTATGTCGATCTATTGGCCATGCTATTGCATTTCTGCCGTGTCTGGCCGAACTCACGTATCTTTGAAAGAGCTGTTTAGAGATAAACGGGTTTGAAAGTTTTTAAAAGAAACGTTTCATATCTCGCAAAATTATTGAAGGATATTTTTTATTTTATTTTTCATTTGCAGTAAATATAATCCCACACGAGAAGAGATAAAAAGAAATACAACTTTGCAATCGATAATTTTATTATAGCTATTTTTAATTATGGGAGTTGTAAAATTTCATACATTGTTGGTAACGCGACCTGCTGTATCTATAAATACACGAGAATGGCGGGTACAGGCGCTACCCAAGTGATTGCGCTTAGGAGATACCGATCTAATGTATGTGGATTTTAATGTATGGGTTCTCTGTCAGTATTTCTGTATATTTCAGAATATTTCTTTATTATACTTAATTATTTATCAGGCTTACTTGATATGCGTTCGGGGATAAAGTTATAAAGGGTTTTAGTCAAGTATGATACTTCAAACGTCACTATAAATAGTATAAATACCCTTTAAACTCCATCCGCGAAGATAATATTTAAACACGGCATAACCATAACCATAAGTATAGTTACAATTACAATTTTTATCATTCTATCCATCCATACTAATCCATACTAATGTTATAAATGTAAATGTATGTATGTATCTGTTTGTTTGTTACCTTGTCACACTTAAACCGCTGAACCAATTTGAATGAAATTTGGCATGGAGATAGAACTTTGGAGTTTTCTTTTACGCGGACGACGTCGGGGGCAAAAGCTAGTAGTAAATATAAAAGTCTTGAGGTTATATAAAAGTTTTTATTTAAGTAAACAAAAAAATGTGACACATAACCAATTTAAAATTTAAAATAAAAACGTGTCATAATCCTAAAACCCGGTGTTTTCAACGTATCAAACATCCCTTCATAATAAAATAAAATATTCGTAACTAAACAAAAATGTGATGTGATTCCACAACTGCTGTGGTTTAATTTTAAAAAATAAATTTAGAAAAACAAATAAAAAAAAATTGGTTACGTGTTACACATAACCAATTTAAATTTAAGCGTGCCCGAGAAAGCGATTGAATGATCCCGACAGGTTCATACTAGATTGGTAACGCCGAAGTCAGGTATGAAGAGATACGGTATACACGCGTTACTCGGCCGGTTCACTCTTGTTGCGCTGTTCTCAGGTAACTTAAGATACAGTACGGACCTGTGACAAACTATGTGAAAATACATAGTTACAGTAATTTTCATGGTGTATTATCTTGGAAAATAATAAGAAAATTGTAAAAAAAATTATTGTAGTATATAGATGGCAGTATTTAGAAACGAATCAGCCTGGTTACGCGTAACTGCTGTAACTCAAGATACGTGAGATCGGCCAGACACGGCAGATTTGTCATTTACATTTCTTAGAAATACAAAGCAAACCGATGACTGTTATAAAGTTAGACAGACCGACTGTACAATTCTAATTTGTTCAATAACAAAAGGACTTTTCCCACCGAGCATGCCGGAGGAGTCAGGGACCTTGCATCTACATATTACCCTTGACATTGACCAGCCGATTTGCCGCGGCAATCTTAACTAGTTGTATCTCCTTCCAATACACGCATTTCCTGACTGGCTAGGACGTTGTGGTTGCCGGGTAAATGTATTATATCGGAATATTTGCCTTTGTGAGCTCGTTGCGCCCGCGACATTGTTTCGCCAATAAGCTGCAATAGCTTTTGATTACTTTGTTGATGTTTGTTAAAACTGCATTGTGCTGCGTCTATTTTGAGCTGCGTGCTTTGCTGAGTGTTTTTTATTTTTTTTGCATTTTTCCGACTATTTTAAGGTGAGTGATGTATTGTTTAGTGACCTTTGCATAAGAAAACGTAACTGTTTCCACATGTTAAAGCTACAGCTCGACCAACAGTCAAGTCAGAGATTCTGCAAGGAAAGCTTACCGAAAGTCTGATTTTTATAATACAAAGTAAAATAACTGTAGTAACTGTAATAGAACCTGCTTTAAATGTATTATAATTACAGCTGAGTTATTTGAAGATGAGCTTTTATTTTCTCTCGTTTAAAATGATAAAAAAAGACTGCAGTGGCCTATAATGTTCTCTTTTTTATGTCAGTGGTCCCGTATTTTAAACGACAAGGTAGGTTTTGACAAGGCAGCTGCTAGTTTTATCTAATCGAGACAGAGCTAATCAGGCGGAAGCTGTCGCCTCGGACATCGGACAGCGCTATCCGACAGACCACCGACACGACTTTGTAAAACGGAAGTACAATATAAATATGCGCCTTGTTTAGGAGATATAATAAAGAGGAATTTAATTGCGAAGCCCTCCTAGAAAGTTGTAGATTCGAATCTTTAAAGGGGGTATTATTTTGTAATGAGCATTAATGTCATGACTTTATTTTTATATGTACTATAATCCAAAGAAAATTATGAGCTTCATAACAGTGCCTTGTAAAAAATCAAACTTAAAAAACTAATTAACATAATAAAAACCAAATATAAATTAAAACTAAACTAAATATTAAATATTTTTGGAAATTTCGAAATGACCTTACGCAAATTGATGACATTATTCAATTAAATTTGGAATCCATCTTGAACATTCAGCTAAGCGAGCAATCCTGGACTCAGGCCACCCTCCCCATCCGCTTTGGTGGACTAGGGATCCGCAAAATTTCTTGTGTTTCTTTTCCAGCCTTTTTGTCTTCCGTTCATAGCTCGGCTAGTCTAGTAGGTAAAATCCTTTGCGCTTTGCCATCAAAGTACACGACTGTCGACTTGGAGGAAGCCAAAAATGCCTGGAATCTTGCCTACCCAAGCAGTAATTATCCAGAAAATTTAAAGTCTCAGACGAGCTGGGATGAAATAACCTGTAATATAACTTTTAACAACCTTGTAAGTAGCAACTCAGGATCTGAGCGAGCCAGGCTTTTGGCGGTGGGAACCAAAGAGGCTGGTTACTGGCTCCATGCACACCCATCGCCAAATACTGGTACTTTCTTAGATCCTGAAACTCTCCGAATTTCTGCTTGTTTACGTCTTGGTGTCCGGGTCTGCACTCCACACATATGCCCCTGTGGCAACGAAGTTGATTTTCTGGGTCACCACGGACTTTCATGCCAAAAAAGCGCAGGCCGCTTCTCTAGACACGCCGCGCTCAATGACATTATCCGCCGGTCTCTTGCCTCCGTCAACGTTCCCGCTTTACTGGAGCCAACCGGTATCGCTAGGGACGACGGCAAGAGACCTGACGGTATGTCTTTAATTCCGTGGAGTATGGGGCGAGTGCTAGTGTGGGACGCTACTTGTGTAGACACCCTAGCCTTGTCACACCTCCGCGGAACAGTAAATAAACCTGGCGCGGCGGCTGAGGCGGCCGAAACAATGAAAAAGAATAAGTACAAGGGTCTCGGCGCAGAATATAACTTTGTTCCTTTTGGCGTCGAGACCCTTGGTCCGTGGAGACCCGGTGCCATTAGCCTTTTTAAAGACTTGACAAAAAGGCTAATTGAAACAACCGGTGACCACAGAGCTGGCAGCTTCCTCGGACAGCGTATTAGCATTGCTATACAACGAGGAAATGCTGCCAGCATCTGTGGTACTTTGCCACGGGGGCCCTCACTTTTCTAGTTTTTATTTAGTTTTAATTGATTTGTATTTAGTTTAGTTGTAGTTTAGTTATATTATTAGTTTATAAGATGTATGTTTTATGTGATATTAAATTTGCTCAATATTAAATAATATTAAGCTGTCGAAAGTATTATTTTTATAGCCTTAATATGTCATTGAGAGTTCTCACGAAATGCTATCAATAGAGAAAAAAGTATGAATAAGAATCACAGTGCCCGGCAAGAGTGGTCGTTGAATTATTAATTACCAATTATAAAGACAATCTTGAAAAAACCGTCAATGTCAAGCAAGGAAGGTGTCGGTCGCAAAACTATTATCATTTTTGTTGAAGAATAAAAAAGGACCTTTAGAAACAGAGTTTGCTACGAATACAAACTGATATTTGGACACCACCCAGATACAGTTTGAGCGTTGCATCCGCAATTTTAATAAACTTCATATACGAGCGCTGTAATTTGTAACAAATGAAAGTAATTAGTCCGGTAAGTCTCGGCGTAATTATTTAACGGTACGCCATTAGCGAATCTACGTAATTGTGTAGCATCGGAATAGTTAACAAGCTTTCCGTTTTGAAGGAGTTGGGATGTTAAATTATTTACGTTTGCGGCCGAATAAAGGCTGTAAGTAGCTTATTATAAGCCAACGCGGATCTTGGGCCTTTATTTTACGACATTAAACAATATTGCTTTTGACCTGGGGCTTACTATAAATAAATAATAATAATAATAAATAAATATCACGGGACAATCTCACACCAATTGACCTAGTCCCAAACTAAGCTCTAGGCTTGTGCTATGGGTACTAGGCAACGATATAAATACTTATATAGAGAAATATATACTTATAAATACATAGAAAACATCCATGACTCAGGAACAAATATTCGCGCTCATCACACAAACATCAGCACTTACCGGGATTTGAACCCAGGACCGCTAGCTTCGTAGGCAGGGTCAATACCAACTAGGCCAGCGCGTCGTCAAACTATGACATACTAAAGCAATTCAGTTTAGGTTGAAAGAAAGGGACAGACCTGTATAACTCTACAGCCCTGCCAAGATGCACTACGCTTAACTAGCGTTTCTATTCATTTCGTTTTTAACCAATCGCGTCAATGGTTGATCACGTGACTTTCCGTTTCACGTCATCTACCAGTTTCCGTTTCACGTCATCTACCAGTGACACGATTGGCTTAAACACGAAACAAATAGAAACGCTAGTTAGCGTAGTGCATCTTAGCAGAGCCCTCTGAACTGCTTTAGTATATCTTGATAACCCCCCGTTATCGCATTGTCAACGTTTCATAGCTTTTATATACTTTGTAGTATTAACGGTAGAGTTAAAAACAATACGATAACATGTCAAAAGCAATATTGTTTAACGTTGTAGAATAGTCCCAGGTAATAAAGGGCTCCAGTACGAGTAGCCGCCAAAGTTGATTGCTTTACACTGCAGGCGACCCACCCAGTCCGTTTGTTAACGTCCCGAGCGGTGATAGACAATGGGGAAGGTGAGGAGATTGCCAGCCTTTCGTCTACAGACTACACTGTAGATGTTGACTAACAATAAGCATCTTAGTAATCAACACTATACAGTGAACATAGATTCTACACTGTATTCAGTGTGCCTCTGACTTTGGGGCTTTAAATGCATGGATAGTTTCTACCGTTTCTACTCCTGAAACTGAACTTCTTTTGTTCTGTAAGTTGTTAAAACTATGTCCAACTAAAATTTTATTGTTAATGTAATTATCAATGTACGCGAATGAAATGTACGGTCGGCCTTATAAGAAGCTGCACACTTTAGTACTCTGTCACTTTAACGTCATGTATGAAATGATGGACTAATCTGTCAAATGCGTTTCAGCGACAAGGTACAAAAGTGTGCACCTACTTATAAGGTTGACTGTACCTAAAACATAATTATCCGAACCGACATAATCGCGACTACCTTATCTTTCAGAGCTGGTATCTCTTTAACCTTTCGAAAAATCCTTTTTTTTATGTATCTTCATTGTATTTGAACAAGTTTGTGCGCAACCGTCTCGCAAGTCACAAAAATGGACGGGATTAGGTATCTTGGTAGCACGTATGCCATTTTATTTTTGGTTATAATGTGTTTTACTTAGGTCATATTTATCGCAAGTACTGATGTTTTTTTTTAAACTGTTACTTTTTCAGGATTTTTATAAATCATACGCAACCTAGCCTAGCCTTGTTTGCAAGTTATTTAGGGTAAAGTCACTAGTGGTCAGCCAGGTACCCGTAGTAGAGCTTATATGAGTGCGAAAAGTGGGAAATATATCTTTCGTACTCTTCCCACTCATACAAAGTATAGGCAGACGCCGACTACAGATCTCTCGCTGACTACTTTACCCTATTAAAGAAATTTTGAAAAGATTACGGTTCCAGCGATATGAAAATTATGACTGTCAATAAATATGCCAAATTATGGGAAACCACGGGTTCCCTATCGGAGGGTTTTATCTGTTTTGATTTTTTGAATGTGAAATTAATCAAAGTCATAATTATCTAAGTGAAAAACATTAACCTTTTGTCTTTCTTATTTGTATGACTCAACGGCTGTTTAAAGTTGATGTTCAGAGAGACAATTATAATTGTTGAATAGATAAGAATAAACAATGTTTTGTTGGATGTCTCGAGCATGAACACAAGTGTTTAACATTCCACTCGTCTATTACTAGTGATTGACCTAGCTTACATACGGGAGGTTGGGGACCATTGGGCAGTCGGGAGGTTCGGTCACTACTATATAACTTGTAAGGTATTGCCCGAACCTCTCGACTGCCCAATGGTGGGGACCTTACCTCCCCTACATCTGCATGTATACGACTAACTGAGGCTTCGAAAGTAATATGGAATGTTGACAAATTTCAAATATAGAATATCGAACGCTTTATACAGGATGTCTTACAACTACGTACAAGAGGACTTTTACTTAAGATTTTTACCTAACTAGATTCATGTGACATTTGTTAAACCGTGGTAATACTAGTAACGTTCTTACCAAAATATAATAAGGTTAAATCTGGTTGAAGCGCTACTTTAAATTAAAACTTAAACTCGTAAAAATTGTAAAATATGGAAGGCACTCGTCTCACCTGGGGATCCCGGTGGCCATCAACGCTTATTTGTAGTCATTTTGCAATTTGTTTGATACTGTAAATGCTGCGTGAACTCAAAAAATCTCCGAAAAAAATCTTGTATTAGCCACCAAAATTTGATACAAATTATTTCAAAAAATGCCTCGTTTTAATATCATCAACCGAAAGACCTCAGGGTTCATAATTAACTATTGTAATAGTATAGCTATTCATTAACTAAGACCTTTGTAACATTATGATATTGCAATAAATTATTGATTACTGATTAACCTCGCCAAGGAGCCAAGCAGGACTGGTATTATTTACTAGCTTTTGCCCGCGACTTCATCCGCGTAGATTTCGATAATCGATATTTATATTATTTAATCCTTATTACACACAGGAGTAATCTTAATATACACAAGGCGAACTTAATGCTGGATATCCCCTCGGGAACTTTTACATTTTACGTGATGATAAAATATCACCATTTCAAATTATATTTTAGCTGTTGCCGCGTGAAGCAGAAACAAACTAACACACAAACTCTCGCATTTATAATATTACTCGTAGTAGCATTATACACGAGTAACTCATTTTATATCTAACATGCCTGGTATAAACGAGGTAGACCGCAGAGGCTTAGGTTTCACAAACCTACTTCCTCCAAGACTTTAGCAATTCCATGTAATTCCTAGTGAGCTCCAGCCGAGTAGCGAGGATGCAATACCATACAAGGGTAATGGCCTAGTTACATTACAAAGCACGTTCCACGCTCCCTTGCAAATGAATTGCTTCGATACCATCCGAGCATTACCACCATTTCTCTGTTATTATCTATATAAGAATAACAGGCATGCCATTTTCTCTTCGACTACATTGAGATTACGAGTAAACAACATTTAATGTTTGTTTATTAAAATTTTCCTATTCGGACCTTTAAAGTTAGGTATTTGAGATTGTTGAGACTATGAAATCAAATTCAAATATACTGAATTTATGCACATAAATTTGGAGTTCTGGTAACTTTTATTAATACAATCAGGTACGGTTGGAAGGAAAGCAATCAAATTCAATTTATAAATAAAACAGTCAATGTTTTGATTTAGATACAAAATTATCATGATTGTGTAAAAAAACTGATTATACTTAATAAATAAATCCTAACGATAACAATCCTAAAAAAAAAAAAATTCAATCAATTCGTTAGCGAATGAAAATAAGTGGCAACAATTGAACAAATATTTTTTTGGGATATTTATCATTAGGGGGACTTAGAAAACAATTTGCATCTATTGCATCTATTGCATCTAGTTGGTTAAGTGAAAATGTCCCGAATCTCATTCTGAGTCAATGTTTCACCATGTCAGCCGAAAGACGTCCACTGCTGGACATAGGCCTCCCCCAAGGCTCTCCACTCAGACCGGTCTTGTGCTTTTCGCATCCACCGCGCTCCCGCGATCCTGACGAAGTCGTCACTCCGTCTTGTTGGAGGCTTACCTACAGCTCGTCTTCCGGCGTTTAATGTTTAATACCAAATAAAGCGAGGAGGGGCACACCTTAATCGCGGTTTTAAATACAGTCAAGGAACTCTCTAGCATCGTTATAATTACCCGTGTTAACAATAAAACTAATCCTATAGAAAAAAAAAAATCTCCGTATAGTCATAGAATCGAAGTCATCATTTTAGATAAGTGGTTATGAGTTGTCAACGCGGTCTGCAATTATACAAGTAACACTCTTTTGTGAAGCACGGTCCGCTGGGCAATATGATCGGCGCGGGATTAATCGTGGCGATCCACAATGGACTATTTAAATATACAAAAACTGGTAATGTTAACATGATAAAATAATAAACTTCATGTGTTTATGAAATCGTCAGTACGTGGTTTATTAAACTGCGAATACTCGATAGGAAAACCGCAAGTTGTAGGAAAAAGTATGAACTGACGAATCGCAGGGCACAGAAACAGGGCTGAGAGGTACTTTTTATGTTCTATTCTGTTCTGTGTAAGTAACAATATTATGGAGTAAATAATTATCTACTATTGGTTATTTATAAACCAAGAATGTAAATACGATTAGTCATGTAATGTTCCTACAAACAAAGTGTATTTATTGTCGGAGTCAATACATTAATTTGTACAATTACAGAAGTCATTATGTATAAGTAGACCGCCTTCTATCATGCGGTACGAGCCTGTTTGAACTAAGTTCCAGAATAAAATCGTTAGGTACAAATTAATAATAAAAAATGTTATTTATGTATAATAAGACCGGTTCTTTAGGTAATTTTCTGTTGTGTAAAGCTCTCTATCGGCTATTTGTTTAAGTTTGTAACACAAACATATAAAATTAGTCACGCAAAATGTAAAAGTAGGAGCTTCAACTTTTGGTTACGCAATTACTTTCTAATAATAGGTAGACTTCTAGAGAAAGGATGTTGCGTGACAAATCTATAATTGGGACTCAAATACAACTGTAAACACATTATTTTTATGGTTGATGATGATATAATCATATTACGACGGTGCATAGAATTTTTTTGTTTAATAATTTTAATCCATACAATTCTATGCAATCAATGATTGTAAATAATTCATTTAGCAAAATTATAATCGTGAAAGTTATGACGATAGGTTCAGTAATATATATATTATTATTTTTTAAACCGCATAGTTTGAATTCCTTAGTAAATTAGATACTGCATCGTTCTAGAACTTTTTAATTTCCGGAGCTGAACGGTTCGATCGTCTTCTTAATAATATATTTCGTGAAGGTCACAAGGACACGCGCCATTATCGTGGGAGTTAAATAGAAGTAAGACATCGATCTTCTCTGTCTTACTCTCCGTCTATACTTTGAGTCATTTTCCCGCTACATTTATCGTTATAGTATAAAACGATTTTGCTCACATTTACTAAAGGGCATATACATAGGTACATAAACATAGCGCCGGCTACAGCGAAACTCGGACGCTATCGTAAATCTCGCATATACCTATACATATTTTTCAAGACCCAAATGTAACCAAGCGTTTTTTTCCGTCTCCATTTCGTTTATCGTCAAGTAATCAAATTGACATCGGAAACTGACCATTTATTACTTGTTTATCATTGTTGTTTTTGATTATTTGAGTGTTTTATATTATTGTATTATTTTAATATTATTTTATCAATTTGTATTAATGTTTTGTTGACGATATCAATGTAATTTCGTATTTTTTGACATGCAATGCAATCTATATTGTAACATTACATTGATAAATAAATAAACTAAACTAAACTAAACTAATTTACAACGTAGTTCGTCATACCAAATTTAGCTACTGCTAAGTGATTTAATAATTCATGACATTAACAATATCAAAATGTGTTGCACGGGACTAACCTGAAACTACTGCATGGATGTATGACCCAATGGCCAGCCGCCTTTTGCCGGATGCGCTCCTTCATGAGGGCCTTCTTGGAGCCGAAGAGTTTCATGGCAAGCTTGTTGTCGGTGGGCTGGAAGAGGGCCTGCAGCTGATTGCGCAGGAAGCCCTGCTTGGCGTCGGACACCGGGGGCGCGGGCTCCACTGGCGTGCCGTACAGGGACACATCGTCCAAACCACCGAAGTGGACTTTGCCAGTGCCGCTGCCCTGCTTTAGGGCCATATCGGCGTCGCCTGTAAGTAAACGATAAATTTATAGATATTTCTATGACAAGAAGGCCATCGAGCGCACAGGCCTCTCGATGGTGAGGGGTTTTTCAAATCCATAGACTTGCATTCCCATGACTACTACAATCCCAAGATTGCAAATACGTAGCCGATCCTATGACGGGGAAATTTAATACTGTAGGAATATCGAGGCAGGGTTGGTAAGCGGATATAGGAATAATGGAGTCCAATGGAAACCTTTAATACAGATAATATACTATGGCCACTTTAGATTTGTGTACTTAATTACATTATTCTCGAATCTTATTTTCAGACGCGGTGCGGTAACGCCCTGATGGAACAAGATACAGCAGGGAATGCTAGTGAACTCAATAGCTTAAAATACCATTTTTATTCTCATAGTAAGTTATATAATAACATTGAGGAATTGTAAATATGATTACAATAACTTGAGTCACATATTTTGGGCAACAATTTAAACTATAATTGGTCATTTAAGTATGGCAGATTAATGAATGAATAATGTAGCGGTTCTTTCAAAGGTGAATAGACTAGAAAGAGGTCCTCCTTGTTAGCTAATTAATGCTAAATACTATGCGCACTTATCATCACTTTGCAGCTTACTTACCTTACAATTTAATCTTTGTGTTACTAGGCGGTTTTGCTATGTAAATTTCGTGCTTAACCAGCCTGATCGTATAGGTTGACCTGTGAATGACATCAAATAAAACGGTGCAATTCGTCTAGACGCAAGATCGTTTACAGTTGACTAAATATCATTCGTTTCGGAAATGAAGTGAACATGTTTTAACAAAAGCCGAGGTCACTAACTTATCAAACGGCAATATGTAGTTCAGTCGTTCCAAAATATATGGATGTGTGGACATTCAGCGGCCTCACAATAGCGGCCGGCGTTCGAGCCAATGTTATTGTTCTTTCCACTGCATACGCTGCCACTCTGTACTGTTTAATGTAAAACGTTTCCTGTTTATAGTGTGAAATAACGTGCGCGCTTCGTGCCCGTACGGCTTACTTGAAAATAATTTCGATCGCGACAATAATCTTACAATAGGACAATAAGACAGGGAAAAATAACAGCCAGTTCAGCCGCATAATTCTTGGAAATAAGTCGGAGAAAAATAAAAGAAAGTAGACTCTTAAATTTAACACACTTCAAGCCAAATAAATGCTATAGTTGTATGTGGCGTTTTAAAGAGAGGCAAGAACGAAGCATGAGTATGTTCATTACAGCTGATAAAACAAACGATTAAACAATGAGCCAATGGCACTTCATTGATTCAGATGGCGTCAACGACGTAACTGGAGACCGCCAATCAACTGAGTCAGTTCGTGCTACACTGGTCTAATGACAAAATCGTCAGGCCGTCATGGGACCAATTCCGCCATTGCACAATAATCTATATCACTAAGAAGCCTAGAAACATCTGTATTTTAATCGAGTTTACTGTGTCGTTCCGCGGCTTAACGATTTTGATATATCATCTGCTCAGCGGTCATTACAAAGCTCGACACGTCTTGTTTACCCTCTAATATATCATCAATATATATATTTCTCCTTCAGCCAGACCAGCTGTTCCAGCGAAGATATTAATTTATCTGCCAAGTTAGACTAGAACTTTAATTAAACGTCATTTTCCGTTTGAAATTAAATTAACAGTGGAAAGGAACCATTATAAAAGTGGCTAGGTTTCGTTATCGTTTGCGGGCGGCGGGGAGGCTATTCAAACTGAACTCTCAGAAAAATTGGCATCTGTGTAAGTATACCTACGATTTAACTAACTGCTTTATTTGATCACTATTTGGCAAATGGGTTGGTAAAGTTTGATCGGATTGTTATCTCCGTTGATTGTTTGTAGATTGACCTTAAACTTTGCAAGAAGCATTGAACCGCATGTCACGAGACCCAGACACGTGAGCGCTACCGTACACCCCCGCACCAATTAAAAGCTTCGATCGGTTCACTCGTTTCTTACGCATGAGATAAGATTATAATTTACGAAAACTATTTTTCTTAACGAATTGAATCTATAAGCTGATTATGCAAGATACAGATTCGTAGAAAATATATCGTCATCAACCTTTATGTATCCGCCTTTGTGGTCCGCTAACCTCGGGTTTATTGAGTTACGTAAATATTCGTAGGAAAACCTTGATTATGAAAGACTTTTTGCGAATAATGCAGGTACTTACCCCTCGGCATTATGAAGTCTTTGGTTAAGTATTATCCTCAAGAGCGATCGATGTGGTTAATGATAACTGGAGTAATCGGGTGCCACGTTTTCCTCCATGCAGTCTGTAGGCGAGCACATCACAGCACGACACAAGTCACAACACAAACACAAACACAAACACAAACATTGAGTTAGATCCCAATAATTCAGAGTTGAATATATATAATATCTTTTTAATACTTACCTACGAAACGGATCTATGACCTTAATTGGTTACTAATGTTAATTGGTACCTAGTTTTCGTATTGAAGTTTCCTGGAATTAATATTAATATTGTAGCTTACTGGAATATTCTGAATTGGTATTGCGTTATCGCATGATTTTTATAAAAGGTGTTGGCGGGGCAATGATGGTAGCATTTTGGTAGTTGAGTTAACAAAGTTAACCCCTACATCCAGTTACGGTGCAATTTGGCGACGATCTTAGGTGCAAATTGTGTCTCAGAATAGAACTGAAGACGTCTCTGACAATTACGGTTCAATTGAGACAAAAGGATAATGTTTGGCCGCGGTGTCAAGGTTGATACGGTTTATTTGTTCAATTGAAAATAAAATTGACATGCAAGATTTATTATTTGTTTATGTTTGTGATTGATAAAGATTAAAGCGGTGGGGCACGTACGTGCGTGCTGGGATCGAGAACTCAATATTTATCAAGCGGTCTCGGCATGATACAATTTATTATCCCATGGAGAATAAGAATATTAGAACTACAGGGATACATATTTTTTCCACTATCAAAACTATACTATAGTTAGTCCTAAGTCTCCTGAAGATCAAGTGAAAAAGTGTTTAAGTCTAGCATTCTACATTTATGTATATAGCCTTTCTTAGTACGAGTCTTCGACTAATACCCGTTTTCACTGGGTCTCTATACGTTAATTATTTTTATCACTTCATTACTACATGCCTAATATCTCAAGGCTATATCAATATGTTTCATATATCCGTTCTAACACAGCTTTTGTATAAATATTTACTTTAGTATGTACATACATAATACATAATACATATCATGGGACAATGTCACACCAATTGACCTAGTCCCAAGCTAAGCTCTAGGCTTGTACTATGGATACTAGACAATGATATAAATACTTATATAGAGAAATATATACCTAAATACATAGAAAACATCCATGACTCATAACAAATATTCGCTCACAAACATCTGCCCTCATCGGGATTTGCACCCAGGACCGCTACCTTCGTAGGCAGGGTCACTACCAACTAGGCCAGCGCTTCGTCAAGTCGTTAGTGAGTTTAATGAGCGCTGATAAAATATTGATCTAAGTAAATTAATAAATATCTCTTATTAATATTAAAGAGGTTACTTATTATGTTATACCCCTACTAACTTTTTGACAGGACAGCAGTTTTCAATTATAATGTGTCGGTCTGTGACAGGCTGACACCCGTTATTCGTAATTTCTTACACTTACTATAATCGCAAGCAAGGCCTATTAAATGTAAAAAACACCGACGACGTGGGTTTGACGACAGTCGTCACCATTAACACCGCCTAGCGAGTAACTAATGAGTAACGACATCGTTACTACAAATGAAGTTTTTTCTGTAGTGAAGCAGATATTTCACTAATTAAGATTTTCGTATTTCAATTATTTCTTTATATATATATAGGATATAATAAAAATAAATCAATCACATGTTTAATTTAGTGCTTTTTATATTTTTGTCTTAAATAATGTATTATATAGGTACTGTTTTGTATAAGATATAGTATGTAATTTATCAATTAAACATTACATGAGATTTATCACCACCACCACTTATTTCTGTTTGACCTAATAGTTGGCTGAGAGGAAATGCGTTTCAAGACACTAAATCCACCATTTGTATTTATTTTGTGTATTGTTCAATAAAGTCGTAGTAAATAAATAAATGCAGCACATAATATACGCTTATGACTGTATCCAATATTCAAACCACTGATAGACGTGATTGCTTTAGGAAAATGTAACAAATTTTGAATGTAACAAATGTCAAATCGAATGCCAAGGTAACTAAATCTATCCGCGGTTTTCAAATTCAGAACGGGCATTTAATGACTCCGAAAACGGTTTCTGGACTCACTGTATATCTACGTAGGTAGAACAAGGTAGGCATCTGGGATAACTTTGACGAAATTTATCCTTGCATAACTCATATGAGTATTTACCCACGCCAATGAGGAAAATTGTGATAAACAAGGAATACCGAATAGGATTATAATTGACGCCACACGACGCAACGAAAAGTATTCATATTGGTATAATTAAGTTTTAATGCAAATAACACCTAAATGAGCCGAGGTTTGCAACCAAAACCTGATCTCAGACTATAATATTTAATGAGCCTACCTAATGCCTGCTTGTTTCAAGAATAAAAATAGACTGGCTTACTAAGCTACAGTGTGACTTTAAAGTCCTTCGGGTTGGGGTAAACTCGGGTCGACTAGCATAAGAACGTATAAGATCGAGTGAGAGAGAAATACAAACCCGAATAACGTTTTATGGGAGGAGTCACTATACACCGAAGTATACCAAAAAGTTTAGAGAAAATTATTTGAAAAGTTATCTAAGATCAAGGCTGATATGAATCGAAGTCATTCATGGTTATCAACGGAGTTCCTGACGACGATTGTACCACTTTTTCCCTTATTGGTAAATTATAAAATGTACAAAAAGTATGATAAAGAAGACTAGAATTAATATTTAGTAGGTATTGTGAGAAATTTGTATACTTATTTATAAAGTAGAAATGGAATGTGCAGAAAATCATTTCATCGCAGTCGATACTGCTTTATAGTGATAGTGTTTGAGACGGTAGAAGTCAAGCAAATATTACTATTTCGTAAGATTAGTCAACACGACGTCAACTACATAAATATTTGACAATCGTAAGTACTTTCAATTGCAAATTAGTTTGCATTGCCTTTAACCTCACGTAGTAGTGCTTCTTTACCTAGCTAGAGAAATACTGGCAAGAACTAGAATGTAGTTTCGAGAAAAATACGTTTGTATAGTGGGTTTTATGTCTCTGATGTTGATTGATAGTATAAGTCAAATAAAAAATATCGATGCGCGAGTCGAGCTCGACAACAAAATTATATACTATCATAACAAACTGTTCATTGTACATACGTTTAGATTCCAGTAATGTGTGACGACCGCATAAATAGACCGACTAATGAAATGAAATTCATATAAACCGTATTAAAAGCCCGATAGCTGTTATCGCTAAAACATCAGCCGTAAAGAAATGCCACCGACAAAAATGGTTTTTACCAAAAGCAATGAGACAATACTCACTTTCGCGGCTGGCAAATCCACATGTGTACTTCCTTAACTTGTGGAACAAGTAGTTGGTAAATCTGGCACAACACATATTGAACGTTTTTGATTTGCAACTACATCGGCACTAGGTCGGTCATTTTGCGAGACGAGAGTGCGCGGGCGGCGCGGCGAGACCGGACGAAAGGCGCGCGCCACCGATCGGCTCCCATACCACTATGCAATTGCTTGATTGAGCTTGTGTGCGGTCGGACTGCGGCGCCCCGAAATAATACTCCTAATACAATGTACAATACCATGTGTGCCTACACGGTACTCGCACGCCGGCCGCGACTGGCCGACCCCGCACCGCACCATGCACTGATCTCCCTACAACGAACGGCAATTAAAGTCAATGACTGACGAAACAGATATAAAGCAGATCACTGCTGCTACTCAAAGTTACTAATTACTCGTTTGGCTACTAGTGGTCAGCTCTGTCATTGGTTTTCGATTAAACTGATTTTAACTTGGTCACCGAGATATATTATGGTTTAATAGGAGGAAAATGGAAGCTGAAGTGGGTCATATTTAAAAATGTTGTTTAAAAATATGAATGTTAGTTCGCGATTAAATAATAAGTCATCCCAGTTTATTTTAACGGTAGGACGATATTATCCTTTAATAAACACTCATGAGTAATGTCAGTTCGATCATGAATTATAACTCTTGGCGAAATATTACATGTATAAACTTTAATATATAATATAGCATCAAGTTAACAGAGTCAATAAAATGGACGGACTTACTTATGCATTCACAGTTCACATTATTTATTCGTTCGTAATGCATACCTACTTATTTAAATCACACAAGTAACGTGTAATTATAACCATGTACAACTATCGTTTACAAACGGAAAATAACAGAACTCGTAATGGTGTTTGCTTGGTCGCCCGAGTGTGGATATACCCACTAAAATTAATTGCTTACCGGTAAGGCATTATAAGGTGCGTCGAACGGTAACCTAATACTTTTTACTCATTATAATTATTTGCGTTGTGAGCAGCAATTGTTTTGCTGACGTAGACAGTACAATTCTTGTTGCCAGGTTAACTAACCAATGACAATTATGAATTCGTATCGGCACATTGTAGGTTCTCATTCGACACCGTCAACTAAACGATATTATAAAGGGCTCGTTTCTATATAACCATATTCTGCCCCAACTTTCTTTCCTTTCTCCGCGAAGAAATATAAAGTTATACCTACACATGGAATCCATCGCTTATAGTTTTTGACAAAATGGTAATAAAAACCGAAAATTGTAACATAAAAAGAAATGGTTATTATACAAAACTAATCTGAGGCCCTAGACAAGATGCGTCAAAAGGGTAGATATTTATTTATTTATTTATTTATTTAAATTAGGTACAATAACAAGTTGACAACCAAACATTAATTAAGTACTTAGTTATCACAGAGGCATTTAGGTGGTAACAACCCAATAACAATTGTACACAACATTCGTTAAAGTAAGGAGCAGGTAGGTATTACAACGAAAACTTATAAACTTATAAAATAAAATAAAAGACATAAAATTAAACTAATATACTTAAGTAGGTGGCCGATTAGATAGTAAATTTCTGAATTTAATAAAATTATCCGAGAAGATATCCACATCAATTTCCAAGCAATTGTACTTACGACACATCCTAAACAGCGGAGAATTATGGGTGACTTTATTAGTGGCTAAAGGTACACTAAATATTTTGCGACATCGAGTGATCCTCTTACTGGCTATCAATGCCAAGGTGTTAATAAGATCTGTGTCAACGACGCCATTCAGTATTTTATGCAGCATGACCAGGTCTGTCACATCGCGCCGTGATTTTAAGGACGATAAGTTGAAGTGTGTTAACCGGTCACTATAGTGAGGGATTGAACGACGCACTCCTGTTAGCTTACTGAGATGGCGAACGAATTTCAATTGGATCGACTCAACACGATTCGAGTGAATATTATAGAAAGGACACCAAACACAGCTACAGTACTCAAGGGGGGATCTGACCAAGGACGTGTATAAAATAATAAGACTGTTCACCTTTTTAAATTGTTTGGTTGTGCGAATAACAAAACCCAACATACGACCAGCCTTGGAAACAATACTCTCGTAGTGGTTGCGAAATGATAACTGGCTATCGAAAATAACACCAAGGTCCCTTATGGATTGCACTTCTTCCAAGGGAACACCCTGGATGGTGTACGTGAAATCGACAGTGTTGCGTTTCTTAGTAAACGTTATCGATTTACACTTAGCAATACTTAAGGACATGCGATTGCTGGTACACCAGTCATGAACTTTATTTAAGTCCGATTGCAACAAGATACAATCCTGGACTGACTTAATGGACCGGTATATTTTAATATCATCAGCATAGGCTAAACAGCTGCAGTTTATCCGATCCAAAAGGTCGTTAATAAATATAAGAAACAAAATAGGTCCTAGATTTGACCCCTGGGGTACACCGGAGTCAGCTAGAAACGGTATAGAGTCAAATCCAGATATGGTCACTAGTTGAGATCTACGAGACAAGTATGACTCGAGCCAACGTAATAAATTTCCATGAATGCCCAAGTGCTTTAATTTAATAAGGAGAATGTGATGATCCACCCGGTCGAATGCCTTAGCAAAATCTGTGTAAACAGAATCAGTTTGGCTTTTGCCTTGGAAAGCAAGGGACAAATCATGTACGTACGTCAAAAGGTTGGTGGCTGTGGATCGGTTCCTCACGAAGCCATGTTGATGTTGATTGAGGATAGGCTTAAAATGGCTATAAAGTACAGACACTACAATACTCTCAAAAACTTTAGAGAAACAGCTTAGTATACTTATTGGGCGATAATTAGAAACGTCAGTCCTGTCACCGCTTTTGTGAATGGGTGTAATTTTAGTAAGCTTCCAGAGACTGGGGAAGATGCCCTCTGCTAGGGATTTCTTGAAGATAATTGTGAGAGGCTTGACCAAAGCCTCAGAGCATGAACGTATGAAAATGACAGGTAGGTCATCCGGCCCAGCACCTTTATTTACATTTAAACTCTTTAAATGACGGAGAACAATATCTTCTGTAATTAAAATATTAGATAAGGTAAAGCAATTTTCTACAAAATCAGGAGTGTAGTTGGAAGGAGTTGATGGTTCATACACAGAGGAAAAATATTTGGCAAATAGATTAGCTATATCCTGTCCATTTTCAGCTTCATCGTTGTTATAATGCATGCGATTTGGAATTTGATTCGTTATTTTTTTTGATTTGGTGTAGCGCCAAAAAGCCTTAATGTTCTTATTTAAACTATCTTCAATACTTGAGATATAGGATTTGTAACAATTATTCATCAATAGTCTAGCTCTTTTTCTAAGCAGAGAAAATTCGTCATAGTCACGCGGGTTTTTGAATTTCAAAAAAGTTAACCTAGTCTTATTCTTTTCTTTGAGTACTCTTATTAAGTTGAGTGAGAACCAGCTGGGATATCGTTCTGTACGAGGTTTGACTTTAGGAACATTTTTGTCGACCACGGACCAGATAGTATTATAAAACAACTGCAAAAAGTCATCGCAGCAAAGATGGGTAGAGCTGTCCCAGTCAGTACTCTCAAGGTCTGAAGAGCAATGGCTGAAGTCGGCCTTACCAAAACAATATTTAACCCGGATTATATTAGCCTTGAGAGTACACTTTTTACTTTTCGCAAGAGATAATTCGAAAGGGGGATGATGTGCGTCGATACGAGTCAGCGCAATGCTTTCGTATAATGACACCAATTCGGTATTGACCAATGCCAAGTCCAGGATTCTGTCATTACAATTGCGTATGGTATTTACTTGTCTTAAACCAGTAGTAGATAAGAAGTCTTGTAGCGCCGAACACTTAAGGTCAGAAAGAACCGAGGAGTTGTCCCCAATATAACCATTGTGCCAGCTCAAATTAGGTAAATTGAAGTCCCCCAACACAATTGTTTCACTGACATCAGAAGCATTCATTATGATATTTTCACAGTTATTCAGGAACTCAGTGAATACGGCCAGTGGAATATAGGACGGTATATAAGTAACACAAAGATTAACACAGTGATTATTAATTTTAAGCTGCAGCCATAGGTCTTCCAGCGATGTTTGCCAACATAGTTTTAGTTCAACTGAGAACCTTGTAGAAACTGCAATGAGAACCCCCCCTCCGTGCGACTTACCATAAAGAGACATAAAATCCGAATGGCGATCGCGACGATATACCACATATCTGTCATCAAATAGTTCACTCGACAAAATATTACTATTAAGCCATGTTTCGGTTAGGCATATGATATCAAAATTATGGACAAGAAGATTGTTATACAGATCTAGACATTTACTTTTTAAGCCACGAACATTTTGGTAATAGATAGATAGAGCCACTTCGAAAACAGTCAGTATAAAAATATATGTAGGTACTCTTAATGTATTGACGAAGTATGATATGAAACTAAACTAACTAAAAATTATTCAGGGAGCTAAAGTTTTTTACAAAGAATGATGGCGAAGTTTCGTCCTTTCGCACAAATATACGACCGTTGCGCACCCAAACAAACTTATAAGATAATTCACGGGCTTTCAGCCGGGTTGCAGCATGCAATCTCTTGTAGAAAGGAGACAACTGCTCGGCGACGTAGACAGGTGACTTTTGGCAGGCCAAACCTAGAAGAGATGTGTCCAACCTGCTACGAGGATTGGCCTTGTTATATCTGACGACAGCCGAGAAAAATTCGTCTCGGCAGCGTCTGTCCTTCAGCTTGAGGATTACTGAACGCGGTTTGTTGTTGTCCCGAGTCTGCTTAGCTACTCGCGTGCAGTGGACGATGTCACTCGCAGCCAAAGCGTAAGAAACCACGCTGGCAGCCTGTGCTACGACGTTGTGTAAATTTTCGGACTTGTATTCAGGTAATCCGTGAAATTCAAGATTGCACTCGCGAAGTTGCTGCTCCAATTCATTGACACGGTCTTCCAAAATTTGGATTGATGGCAGTACCTTATGACAGTTAGATTCAACTTCAGAAAATTTTCCGCTTATTGTAATAACTTTCTTGACTAGATCGTCGTGCTGGTCTTGATAATACTCAAGGGACTTCTTTACTTCTAATAGGTCCTCCTTAATTGGAGACAGTTCGCGTTGCAAGATGTCTTTAATGGATCTGGAAATTTCACTTCTTATTGAGTTACGAATTTCAAGTCGAACTGCAGCGATAATCTCGTCGTTAAGCTTCACAGAAGAAACTGCCACATCGCTTGCAGGTGACCCAGCGTTTAAGTCGTGTTCAGTGTCTGAGACACTTCTTCGAGCTTCAGTGCCTGGGGCAGTACGGGGTGTAGTGGAGTTGTCACCACCTCGCCGTGGATCAGCTTTGCACTCTAGACACAGCCAGCCAGAAGCAATTTTCGTGGAAGGTAAAGCTTGCGTGCCTTTATAGTTTACACAAATTTGGTGATAATTATTCTTGCACTTGGGACACACTATACGAAGCCTTTTAATTTCTTCCTTGCAACTCTCGCATGTAAACGGCATATTCACGCAGTTACTTAATAATCTTAATATTGATTATTTTTATTTTTTTATTTTTAGTGGGATTGATTTTTGTTTCACTGGCAACACTCACTAAGAAATATTAGGTGGGTAGGAAGTACAGAGCTCTGTTATTTGAAAACAATGTGGGTAGGCGGATAGTTTACCGACGAATATAGTGACATATCGGATATTTTAAGACGTGATTTTAACTATTTGCAAGAAATATTGTTTGGAGATAACACTAACACAGAGATGAAAAAAGGTATTGATCACTTTTTTACCACATTTACACTGAATAGTTTCGCTTTCGAGTAAATATTAATCAAGTTCGCAATAGCACAGATGCCCACTTATGTTGACAGATGACAGATATGAAGATGTGGTACTGACATGAGCGCTTGACACGACCATCTGGCATCTGGCGGCTTACGTCAATCCTTTACATTTTCGATAACGATAACGATCTCGCCACGCGTCTTGTCTACGGCCACTGATAATTACTTAATAACGGTGTCGTATTTATCTATTAGTTTCGCATAAATCAAGCAATCGAGATAGATTACGCGAAGATCTGAAGCAGGAAGCTGTAAACAATGGCACGGTTATTGAATTTATTGTAACTTGGTTGCTGTTACATATTCAATCGATTTGAAATCTTGAGATGCTTTAGTAACGCGTGTCACAATCACAAGAGAAGGAAATCATCGGTTTATTGCATTTCTGATGCAATGCAACAACATTTATAATCATTTATTTATAACATTTATAATCGTTATCGTTTCTACCCGACTGCTGAAGAAGAATGGTAATGTTTGTGTGTATGGCTATTTGTCCCAAACGCATGGTTAGATTGATTCATCTTAGCATCGCGAGTGTCTATATTTGTTTCTTTTTAAATAAATAATAAAATTGAGAATTTGAAAGTACATTGTACTTGAGTATTTTATCTGTACATATACACAGACAGTATTAAAACACGCTGTATTTATTAAGCTTGCTTTTTGTTAGTAACACTCGATAACGTAATCTTCATCAACGGAATCATATTTTTTTTTTTAATTGGTCTTGAAACCTGTAATGACCGTTCAGGAATTAAGCGCGATCCAAAAACGTTTTTTTAGTTTCGAACTTGTCTAATCTTAAATTGATCAAAAGATTCTCGAAGGACATATACATAGTAATAGTAACAATGCTTACCTACTTAATATATTTTGTTCTTTAATTTACAAACAAACACTTACTAGTTCTGAAATACGTGAACGTCATTAGCGAGAGAATATTTTAAGTGGGCGTATTAGTTCCACGCGTCATCCTCATATTGTCTCGGACCGAAAAGTTACGTTGTACAATATTTTACATTTTTATCGTTTGTTTTGACCTGTTGTTGCTCGCTATAAGCGATATAATTAGCGATATTTTTACTTGTTTGTGATGAAATAGATAGAAATTAAAAGTAAATGAATAAAAACGACGGTTAACCACGACATGATCAAAATTAAAATCTAAATCAATACATTTATTCATTAAAGTAAATATATTTATTCAGTCTGGGGGCCTAGTCGAAAAGCATAACGCTAAGTTAGCCATTTTCGAAAATACTGAAGTGAATTAATTTGAAGTAAGCTGATGACAGAAACGTTTGTTTAATTGAATTAGCCTTTTTATACAAGAAAGAAAGGGAACCCGTGGTTATGAGGATCTCCAGGCGACTGCCAGACTACCCATTAAAAGCCTTAGGATTCCGCATTCTAATTTTGTAAACTAACACTAACGCTCGAAAACGTGCACTTGTATATTAAGTGCTTCACAGTAGTTTTTTAACGACATAGATCTATTTTCACAATCCCTCGTTAAAGCAGCTGTATCTTTTTTCTGGTATTTGTTGTGTTCACAGCTAGATACCTTCAGGGATCTGTATAATAGTACTCATTTACAAATTATGTTACACTTTATTGTTGTTTTGTGCTATGCACATTGCACGAGTTCTTGGCAATGACCTTGGCTCAGCTATAGCCTTGGGGAATCAGGGTCATACATGCTTATTGTTTCGTGAACTCTGCGGGCATGGGAAAGTTACGCGATTTTGATAGAGTGACCTCACTTTTAATGAACACCGAAGTGGTAATATGACGTGACAAAACCAACCAAGTCCCTGGATAAGGCAGGGATAGAGCTATATGACTGCTATAAGTCAGTCCCTTTCACTGCCTGAATAATACGGCATCTGAAAAAATCAAGTTGAACCCTGCTCGATGTGATTACGTCACTGGTTGTCACTTGCTAGACCCATGTTACCTCGGCTTGTCGGATTATGCATAGTCCACTAATATATGCTCGTACTTCTATCTCACGTATCTATGTGAAACGGGCTGCATAACCACATTGTAATAGGTTTATTACATGATTACCAAATGACCGTTGAGAAAGCACTTAACACTAATGATCTAAACAATGATTTCTTGAAGGCGTCACGTATGATTATTCATTTTGTGTTCAAAATAAATACAATCGACTTAGTGTTATCTCAATGACCATGAGAGTGAGCGTCAGTTATCCAATATTTTCTTATTAGGTATAACGCCCTAATGACCTTCGATACCATTACTAATAAATATAATATAACATTTGGTCGCCACTTGTACCGCCGAGGGTTCAGGATACCCTTTTCCACGATATTTTTTTGACATAATACAATATAATACTACTATTTTGTGTATGTGTTTTTAGTCCGGACTAAAAACCAACCAACCAACTTACGGGTACAAACCTACCAAAGATGGATAGTATTTATGTATGTACAATCAAAGTTTATTAATCGTAATATCTCTTGATATTAAACTCAACACACAATTCGAGCTTCGTGTTCATCTCACTTTAACGATATATATTGACGACATAAGGACATATTAGAAGGAAAAATTACGTCGCCACATATTTAGACATAAATATGTGGCGACGTAAATAAAATTGTCAAATGATTGAGCAATATAATAGAAAGGACAATAAGTACAAAAAAAACAAATACCTACGAGGAACTCTCACAAATGAATAGTTGCAGGTAATGCATACGATATTTAATAAGGACTTGTAGTCATTAATGAGTATGATTAAACGTACGGAAGTCTTCAATAAGTAATAAGCTTACTAATGTTATAAATGCGTATGAGTTACTCTGTTTGTGACGTCATCACGGCTAAATCGCTTATACAATGTACAAAAAAGTGAAGGAAGCTTGAACTCCAGAAAAAGACAATGAATGCTCTTTACTGAAATACTGTTTAATCCGGAACTTTTTATAACTTTCCGAGAAAAAAAGAGCATCAAGTTCTACCGCGAACGAAGTCGCGGGCAAATCTGGTATCAAATATATTGTTAAGGGCCGGCCACGCACGTAGATATGCAAATGTTTTATCTTATCTTCCTGCAAGTTGACACTTGAAACGAGGGGTCAACTTCTAAGTAGTTGCAGCCAGGGTCCGTCGGAAGCATTCTGGAGAGACCTTTGATTGTACGATAAGTTAACTAAGGCTGCCTTTAAGGTTATTAAGTTAACATGGAGTGATTAATGAGTGTTATAACTTAAATGGGTTTTAAAGTCAAATGTGTTGAGTGACATGGGTAGAGTTTTGAGTTGTATTGCTTTATAAAATATAACCTAAATTGTATGTTAGGTACAAATACTGAAATTCATTGTTTGTATGTAATAACTAGCTGTTGCTGGTGGTTCCACGCAGAATTAGTTGTAGGTATTTTGTGGAATAAAGGTAGAATAAAAAGTAACTTTCTTGAGAGAAAACTATGTGTGCTTATTGTAATCTAATAGAAACGGGGTCCGTTCATTTGACTAAAATACGTTTGACAAACGTATAATTTTACAAACTTACATTTCGCAGTAACGTATTTGTGATTAAACCATTACGTATTGCATAGGTTAAATGAGCTTATTAAATAAGTTAGGTTAGGTTACAATATCGACCACAAAAACTTGAAAATAATACGCCGGGAATATCTCTTTGTGAAATGAAAGTTTGTAAAATTATGTTTGTCAAACGATGATTTGGTAAAAAAACAGTGAACCAATAGAAACAAATTGATAGAGAATAAAATATTTGACGGGACCGTAACGTTCACTTTAGCACAACTAGAAACTTTAGCGCTGGTGTTAGTGTGAAGCCAACTCAGGGACTCTTTTATTATTCAGTCGAGTTTTATACAGCATTCAGAGTTCAGAGCCAAGGAATTGAAACCTGCGTCGCTATTGCCTAACGCACTCGCAATCGCAATCGGCTTTAAAGCGGGACGATGGTTTTCATGTTGTATGCACTCTCCTTCGCACTGTCGAAATGAAAACGATTGCGATAGCGAGTGCGTTAGGCAATAAGCCTTCGAGTCCATTTTTCCTGGCAATCAGGGAGAGTTGCACTTAATCGGTAATTTTTAAAGGAGTGCAAAAACGGAAAGAAGCAATTGTTTTTTATGGCAAGGAGAAGGCAAACGAGCACACAGGCCACCTGATGGTGAGTGAACTATGAAATCCATAGATACTGCGTTGCCAACCGTGAGGACTTAGATGGAGTGGAATGATCTTGCGCAAGAGTGGCTGAGACCTTTAATGTGGGATTTGTCACCGTGCATTTTGGCAAGCGGTTCCAGTGTTGGGTAGACTAACCTTTATCCCCTGTTGCATAAAGAGGGGTGTCATAAGTTTAATGGTGTCTATCTGTGGCACAGTAGTTCCCAAACTGAAAGACTGATTCAGACGCAGTTATTTTTATTAGAAAGCTAGGTTATTAAGGGTTTTTTAGGTAGGATTGAGATACATTGGTTGGGCCGTTGATAAGTTACCAGCTCTAAAGCTAGCGCACGAAATTGTGTCGGGAATTTACATTTATTTATTCAAATAATTGCATTACTTAGAAAAGAAGTCGTATACATTCATAAGCATACATCAAACCTATTTTAGTTAGGGTATGCTAGGTCGCTTTCTGTCAAATTCAAATGTCACAATTAAAGATAAGGACAAACCATATTTGAAGCATAGTTTACTTTCTATATAGAGGGTAAGAATGTATTGGTTAATTATAAGATTTTTTAATTATCGTTTAAATATTGATCGATACGGTGCGTAATATGACTTCGTAAGAAGACGTTTTAACCTTGTTTAGAATATAGTTGAATCGCTTTTATTTTAATTACTTCACGTAATTTGTTATAGAATTTTCATTACATAGGATGGGGTTCTCCTAGTGTAGCCTGAAAAATTTAACCCTATTTTCACTACCACTAATGTCATTAGCCCTAAAATAAAAATCCCACATTTTTATTTTTCCTTTATATTAATAAGCCCTAATTTTAGCATCCCGAATTTACGTTATATGTATTTTTTATGTCCGAGTCTTGATATACGACCTATTTTTACGTATCCGATTCCTCTGAACACAGAATATAATTGCACTTTATATGTTTCAAACCAAACGTTTAGTAAACATAATTATACCCTTGAACTAATTAGTAATACCTACTTAAGCTAGCGCGAGTCTTTTCACGAGACCTATATGTACCTACTCAAAGTTAAACATCCAGCTAGTGCATTCACAACCAACTGTAGGCATCAGATGAAAAACATTTGATTCGATTCATAATATTAAGTCTCTGGGAAGGACATGTTAAAATGACAAAAGTTATGATAAAATTGATGGAATGGATGTATGTATGTATGTATGTAAACACTTTATTGTACATAAGAAAAACGAGAACAATACAATTATTAGAAAAGTTTGTACAAAGGCGAACTTATCCCTTTAAGGGATCTCTTCCAGCTAACCCTTGAGAAATTGAGAAAGTGAAAGTTTGTGCATCGAGTAAGCAAGTGTACAAATTTATTTAGAAGAACTTACCTACCTAACCAATAAAGCCTGTATAAATAAAATATTTATATAATAATAATAACAATAATACATTCAAATACCTACATAAATAGATACAGAAATATACCTATATTAATACTTAAATATACATACATAAACTATATTTTATTAACCTAGAGGATAGTTTATGTTTAGGAGAGAGAGTCAAGCCAGAACTTCTTTAATTTGCCTTTTAGGGAATCTACTGTTTGTGATTGCCTTATGCCAGTTGGTAGCCGGTTCCACAACCTAACAGAATGCACCGAGAAGGATTTGGAATAGGATTTGGATTTGTGGGAGGGGAAAGCGAGGGTGAGATTGGCCTTTGAGCGCAACCGATTTTGGGAGCCGGTGGCCATAAAGCTAAATCGCTCAGAAAGGTAGGTGGGAGAACGAGGATTAAAAATTGAATTATAAAGCAGTGACAGGATGTGAACGTTTCGGCGAAAACGAATAGGTAACCAGTTTAGCTGTGCACGGAAGTGGGAGACATGGTCGTATTTACGTAAGCCAAAAATATATCGGATGCACACGTTTTGGAGTCGCTCAAGTTTGTCAAGGAGTTGTTCTGAGAGGTCCATATAAGCAACGTCAGCGTAGTCTAAGAGAGGGAGAAGAAGAGATTGGGCTAAAGTTATCTTGGTATGTTGAGGAAGAAAATTCTGCAGGCGCCTGAGAGAATGAAGTGAAGCGAGATGTATTCTGGACCGGTAAAGAAGGGGCTTTCTTATTTTTTATATTTAAGTCAAGTTCTGGGACAGCGACGGATATCGAACACATGATAAGTTTAACAGCGGTTATGTAAGGATAGATACATAATCATTATGTAGTTTCATGCAAATCGGCACCAGCACGCGTCGCTTAAGAGGCAGGTGGGTAGAGCGCGGTACTTATGCAAAAAAATCACACCTCACTCACATAGGTAGTCATAAAATTAGTAAGGTAATTATCCGCAATGTGCTTCGTCTAAAATCACAAGAGCAATAATTAATTATTCATAAAATCATTCGTTAAATCAAACAGTGACGATTGCAAATAAAATGTATCTTCTGATTCAACATTAATATAGGTCGCCGCTTTAAGAGTCCCCAAACACACTCCTACATAACTAAACCGTTTTCGATCTCGGAATTGTATCAGCCAGTTTAAATATTCAGCGAGCCGAAGGACGGTCTCAGAATTAGGCCACCAGGTACCGTGGCTTGCATTAACAAGGTCGTGCCACACAAGTTTACGAGTAGTGCGGCCTTATTCTGATCGGCAGAAGTTAAAAAGTTGTAATAATGCTGTATAGTTATTTAGGTAACACGTTTAATTAAGGTATAATTTATAAGGTATGCCACATTATCTAAGCCGTAATAGCTTACTTTACCTACTTGAGCTTTTTCATTATCTGCGACCATGCCGACCATTACATCAACCGTCCAGCGAGGCTATAAAAGGTGCATAACGCTAACGATAACTATAACGCTTTTCGAAAATATCAATATGTATAGAATTGACATAAGCGCTCGACGCGACCGTTCGGCAACTTACGTCTAGGGCCACAGTTGGGAGTGTCAAGATGAATCTATTTGCCACACCTCAATAATTAAAATGCATCAAGTGGTTTGGATGCTTAAACAATAAAGAATAAATAAAATAACTACATAGATACGAGACAAAAAGCAATCGGCCTTGCAGTCGGGTAAAAAATAAAACAACATCTTCACACATTCTAAATTTTGCATTTCCAAAACTTATTGCTAGTACGTCAAATGAAACCGATAGCGATAGCGAATCGAGTTGCATAATAAACCCACTGATCGGTATTCCGCGGCGCGGACGCGGTCGGCCCGCCCATTCGTTACGTTTAATAACTTATGGAAATATCGTCTACATACACCGTTAAGTAGCAAATTAGTCGGTAAATCTTTGTTATACGAATGACAAATGGTTTTTTCACTCCATCTATTCGCAAAAGTGGTTTCGATCCTTCGAGGCTATCGGTGCCGGAGCCGGTGAAGCTGGTGTTTGGTAGGTGCGATGAAACCTACCTGGCGCCTAGGGAAGATGCAATCGCTAATAAAGATTTTCGTTTCTATCTTCTTTCGTTAAGACAAACCACGTGGTCAACTGAGTTAAAAGAAAAACCTATTATGCTTGACTGATTAGTCGAGATTAGAAAATAAATATTTTTTTGGCACGTATCATTATTCAATTCACGCTTTTGAAATACCTACCACCTACTCGGATGGAAGCCCGTTTTCTTTATGATTAAAAGAAGTCATATTGCGTTTGGTGATAGAGATACATAGGTATAATAGTCAGACTAAGCTTTAGTCTCTATATTAAAACCTTTAAGGCATTTACTGAAACTTTTCCTTGTTATTGATCCTACAAAGAAAATCCAAGCAGGCAACCTACAACCACAACTAATAAGGAGGGCACTACCGCAAGTTTTTAATCTGTGTATTTACATGTAATCTATCAAGATTGCTCTGAATCAGATCAGCTAATACCGGTCTAATCCGGAATTAAATGCAGTCTAATAACGATACGTGGACGTTATTAATGTTATTACACTATTTTTTATCGAAGAGGAAATGATTAGTTGATAATTACACGGATAAATAGAGCGTATCTCTTGATTCGAACCTGTGACCTCTACATCGCAATTTGATCACTGTTAAGTGCCACTATTACTATATGAAACTAAATTATTACATTGAAAGCGCAACTTTGTGTTAGTTCTATGAAATAAGATAAGCTGACCTTAGATAAACTTTTGTCTTTTATCAAGGACTTTGGATTATTAGAAACGAATCAGAGTAAAACAAAGGCGCTAACCTAGATGCATTATGCTAACTAGCATTTTTTTTTTTTTGTTTTTAAACCAATCGCGTCAACGGTAGGTTACGTGACTCTTCGTATCACGTCATCTGCCAGTGACGCGATTGGTTTAAAACGAAACGAATAGAAACGCTCGTTAGCGTAACGCATCTTGGCTAAGGCGTAAGGAGAGTTTTGTTATAAGGATGTACCGCAGTACTTAGATACATTTTAGAGACAGTTAACTCGGTCCTTTTCAAACTGGTGTATGAAAAATCGTTACTAAGAAACAACTTAATTATCATTAACTCATTAACTGACTCTGAGTGCGGCTCTTAGGGCCGTATTAATAAACTCATCTTGACTGTGAGGCCCGTCACAATTTACGTCAAAGTAAACGCCAAACCATAGGACACAGTCATTGTTTACGCATCCCGAGGCGAGCTTTAGAGTTGATATCAGTTTATTAATACGGGCCTTACTGACTTAAGAATAATCTTTACATTTACATTTAGATGGTTAAAACCAATAGTCTTTGGAATGAACGTAAATAAATTAAAGTGGCATTAGTTGTAATGAGATTCCATTATGAGAATTACTCCCGCGTGGAGTCTACGCGATTTAACCTAATAAGAAAATCCTAAAGAAACCATTTCGTAAATGTAGATTGGTTCAACTTAAAATCAGTGATTTTAAAAAATGGGTGCGGGTTGACGATCTGTTATTTCACTGTTAAATGTAAAAAAAAAAATTATGAACGGATAGGTACGTACAGTCAATAACAATAATTGTACCTATACCAATTATGCAACATTGCTATCAAATATATCTGACACTCTCTTTTGCCGCTAGACATTTATGATTCTAATGCAGGATAACATACTATTGCTGGCGACAATACACGAGAGGGCAGTAAATAATCCCGTACCGCGCGGTCTGTCGAATTTGAGATATTGAGAATTAAAAGACAGGTAGGGTTTCCCCGCGGGCTACGTCTGGCCGTGACATGCTGATCTTGTTTCCTCGGACCTCTAATTTGACCATCGCTTGAGTAAGGTTGCATCTCACATGACCTCTGTGTTATATGTTTATAAATTGGCGGCAAAGCGCTGTTAGATAAATCGAGTACATTGTGACTACTATCAGTCAATGTCAATGTTTATATTTATATCTATTCGTTCCGATTCTGCTTGGTATTTAATTTGTGCTAAATTAAATCTATCCCCGGAATGATATCATAAAAAACAATAATCTTTACATTAGTGTAAAACTGCGCTTCCCGCCGTCTGTCTTTCTGTATGCAGGCCTAGATCAAATTCTAGATTTTAATGCGGTTTTCATCAATAGATAGAGTGGTATGTGTTGTGGTGGTGGTGGTAGAGAGGAACTCGGAATCAGGGACGGGTGTAACAGAAAACTCCGAAGCGAAGCTTAAAAAATCAAATTATTAATTTTATGTAGTTCATTTATACTTTTCTCTATTCTACGTCAGTATTTAAAAAAAAATCTGACCAAAACCATTCTGACAAAATATTCACTTTGAACTATGTTGCCGACCGTACATAACCGGTGGGCAAACTGATTCAGCGTTCGGAATTCGCGACATCGCTTCCGGCCGCAGAAGGCTACCGGTGGAGTTGCTGCAAGATCAATAGTTTCTTGTTTCCGAACTTATTGCCTTTGTTTGCTGACCTTACTACGCCATTGCGGTTGGTGTCCGCACCTAAATCAAGCATAGAACACATTATTCGTAATCTAGATAAAATAAAGTTCAGCCCTATACAGTAATGTGTTTCTAGGTTATATTTAGTTGAGATACGATAGGATTTATTGTTTGCAGGCATCTGTGGCCTATTTATCTACGCCCATTTGTCTAATATTAGACAAGTATTCTCATAAGTTTATACCATAAAATATCTTCAACAGTTCCATTCTTTGCTCAACTGACTTTTATAGATTCCTAGAAAGACAGAGCTTCTGTTCTTCTGGTAAATAATGTAATAAAAATGCATTGACAATAGATCCAGTGAAACATATGTGACAATATTTAGTTAGTTAGACTCCTTCCCGCGCTTCCTTATGGATTTATGAAATGGCCCTTAAATACATTTGATTCGCAAGAAGCAGGTCAATAATAAATCAAAAACGATATCAAAGTCTGAGTCAAACCATCTTAATTAAGGTATTATTTACAAAACAACTTTATTTTCTCGTCACGTGCTGACAGTTGTTGGAGATGAATATTAAAAAGTATTTTGGTCCAACGAGCCGCAAGCTGCGTAGATTCATTTCATATGACTCAATACTGACGCGGTAATATACATGCGCTTTTCATTTGCAATGGTTTAATAAAACCCTGTATTCCCAAATGATTCAGGTTACACTAAAACAATAAAAATACAGGCTTTTATCATAAAACAACACAATTTTGGATATCAAATACCAATCCTCGGGCCTGGGATTTGCAATATCATCCTAGCTTTGGGATTTGATATCCCCGAGCTATCTAAACTTCTTTCGAGGGTGTTTTGTAGATCCTCGCGTAAGTGATGTAGGCCCTCCAGTGAAGGATGGGTCACTCCTACACCCGTATTTATCAAACACCTACCGGCTGACCTTTGTTTAACTTACTCAAATAACCTGTACCCTATTTAAGGTCCCTGTGTCTTAGTGTAGCGTTTGTGAATGCTTATTTGACAGTGATGTAGTGTTAGGTTAGGGGACATCCTTTTGCAAGTATATTTTCTTGTTTTATTTACAACAAATTAACAGTTAGCGTTGGAAGTTGTTTGAACCTCAAAGTGGAACTATGTCAGGTGCAAGATAATTTTAATCGTTGCTCCGAACGATGCCAAGATTAACTAGTGTGAAGTCAGAGCAAATATTTTTTTTTTCATTTTGATGACTCAGTAATGTTTGTACTTGTACAGCGTTTTGTGGGTGGTAGGACCTTGTGCAGGGTCCGTCCGGATCGCTACCACCATCTTATCCATTAACCTACCGCCGGTTTGGGGATAAGACAGCCGGTGTAATGACTAGCATAGAGGCATTCCATCTTAGTTCTCAGGGTAGCAACGCATTTGCAGTCTTAGGCTTGCAGTCTTGTGAATGCGAATGTCTATGGGTCACAGTTTCCACTAACCATCAGGTGGCCTGTGTGGTCGTTTGCCTTCTCTGTGCCAAAAAAAAAGCATAGTTATAAAATATCTTTATCAAAACCCAACTTTCCTTATTCCGGACGACAGTTTTGGATTAAAAGCGTAATACATGAATAAATAATGTTAGGTTATATCTGGCCCCATAATACGATAACCGGCTTGTAAAGAGGAATAAAGTGAAAAGTGCTTCATTTTGCTAAGCCACAAATTCGGCAAATCTATCTGACATTGCCGCTTCAAGCAAGATCAAGGTTTGGCACAATGAGCTTTACCACAGTGAGCGGGCTCCATTCAGCAGACAATGCCGCGGCTGCCAGCCGGCAACCGGCGGCACGCTTGGAACGAAACTCATCACTCAGAATTATCCACGACTGTCAGACAATTTGCAACATAAAGACAACGCCTTCACAGCCAAAAGCGCGAAAAGTCAGCTTGTTTGAGTAGCTGCCCTCTTTCTCTTTCTGACGAGCTGATATCTAAGCATGTATTTGAAATCGGTTTCTGTATGACTATATTTTAACCCCCTCCGTGTTTTATAGAAACCGATCAGTCACGAAATCCCATAAATAGTTTGTCACAAGGCGTTGTTTGTAATTATTAAAATATGTGTTTGTATATATAAATTAATATTCAATTATTGGGTCTAAATTGTTAATTAACTATTACAAAATACAAATGAGCGACTGATACAGGTAGCTACCGTTCAAATGTACGTGTTCATTTGTAAACTATTTTTAAAATCCATGTGAAATAAATTTGTTGGGCTGGTTTTTATGATGTACTTATTTTTTCGTTTACAGAAACTATATTTAACTTGTACAGGCGCGAACTGACTTGCGCGCGCGCAGACATGTACTTTGAAAGGAGCGCGAGGCCGTGCCCGTGAAAACATTCAAAATGCCAGATTTATGATTAATTATAACTAGCTTATGACCGCGGCTTACTAAACAATTTCTTTATCTTCAGTCTTTCGGAAGCTTGTTTGGATAATAGTGTATTGTTGCTCGATTTGTACAGTTCATACTGTTTAGCCTTTAACATACTTTATTGAATAAAAAGCTTTTAAACTTTCCCCAATAAGAACTAGATACAAATTTTAAATCAGGCTTTTCTGTCAACGGTACTGGATAATTTTAAACTGTGCTTAGCCCAAACACGTTTCGTGAGTGGTATAAAGCAGTAGCACCAGGTCAGGGTCGTCGAATTATTGTAATGTCACCTGAACTGCGTATGTGTGCAAAAAATTCAACTGTACATCTTTACTTTGCTAAGAAACCAAGAAATTTATAATTCATGAAAACATTCGAAAAAATATTGTCTTGCTCAGTGATATTGTTAGCAATCTGTAGTGGTAGCCCAGTTTAATTCTACGGATTTATTCACGTACAGAACAAGTTGTAATATATGATCTAAATATAAGTTAGTAAACATATGGTTAAAATGTTTTTTAGCCTTGAAATCAATAGCAATGTTATCGGTCCTTATAGTATTGTTAGTAGGTGTCAAATTGGGTTTAACCTCAAAAACAATCATTGTTTTACTAATTAAATATATTTAAAATTGAACGTTAACTATTATCACTATTTTTAGTTCATACTTCTCTGAACGATAACAATATTCCACATTACACAAGACGAAACAGAGTTATTTACGCGAGAAAATGAGTTGCTCAAGAAGAAAAGTTTAAAAAATATTTTCTTGGAGTTATTACAAAAGTTTCCGAAAAAACTTTCATTACAACGAATAGCGTGTACCTACCTACGTAAATCGTGAGTCAGACGCGTGCAAATGAAATACATTTTGTTATTGTAATGAGCCAACTTAGAGCGCACCTACTGTTTCTAAGGGCTATACTTTCACCAAATTAAGTGTTTTCTTCGTCGGTCTGTTTCATGTTTACAAGCACACCTATACTTTGAATTTTACTACTTATTACTTCACTTCGTCAGTGACAGAAAGGTAGGTAACACCGGAACTCAGCAATACGAACACTGCTGTTTGACTACTCAGCAAAGAGCATATATACTCGTACTGTCTACTTTGTTTAAACATAATAAACTTACAAACTATTTAAAACATGTATTTTTTGTTTTTAGTAAGTACCAAATAAAAACACGGTTAAATTTAGCAGCTAATTCTCAAAGTGTCACAAAAGATCATTTGAATCACACAAAACAAACAAGTATTTAAAATAATGGAATTTCTAGGATTTTGGCAAAAAGAGGTGGAACGAATGATTTGGGTTGAATAGACTGGTGACATCTGCATAATAAATCTACCAAGATCTAATATGGCGAATGTCAGACTTTGTTTCTTGGTTTTTGCAAATAAGCGTGCCGTACGCGGAGTTTTACAATCAAAATTACATACTTATACCTACTGTCCTTTTTCGAATTCTCTTATGATCGACAACCCTTGAACCCGATGAAATCACATGGGGGACTTTATTAGTGTGATAAAAAAAACTGCGTATTATACAAATATATACTGAATAGATCGTTCGGTCAACGACCGCTATAATAGTTTACCATATTTTAATCGAAAAACTGTATAAGTAAAAGCAAAGCTAAATAAATTGAAACCCCTAATATTATATAAAGACGATCGCAGACAAGGGCTGGCATAAAATAAAATAAACATGTAACGCGACACTCACAGCAATGAGTCACATTGTCTGCAGTAACATCAGTGGAGCCCGGCGGGCCACCGCGGTGCCGCCACCGCCAACCGATCCCGCTTTTTCTTACGAAACGATAAGACGGGCAGATTAAGCGAAAACATGCGTGTTTTTGCAGCCTGGTAACAGATGTGCCCCAAGCCGTCTACCTAAGACAGTCCGTCTGTTTTTGTCATCATTGAGGTAGGTAGTGACTCAGTTATAAGAAACGATAAATCATTCAAAAACAGTTGTTTAAATTGTTTATAAACGGCTGAATGCCGTTGTGTTTTCATCGTATCTAAACTGAAATATCAGAGTTGTTTTAGATGCGAATTTAAAAACCACATCATAAGGTATAAAAAATCTTACTTGTAGAGTATTTAGCGGTCGTCGATTCGCCACCTTTCCCGAGACGGTTTAACCCTCTCATCTTGCTGAGCGCGTTGTTATAATACTTTGCGAACACCATGGTTGTTAGCTGTCATCGACTTGAAACTCCGCGCCGCGCACTGTGCCAGCGGGCAAACAATTATCGTTCGATAGACACGGCATGTTCCACTCACAAGGAAAATAATACTGAGGCATAATAACTACCTGTCTTAATTTTATAGCCATTAAGCAATATGCAGTATCGAGCGTAGGTAGAGCGCGTGCTGCGCGTGGATTTGGATTGTGCGTATTTGTTTGATTGTAACGTAATTTTGTATTAGAAAACCAATAATTCATTACTGTTTACATATAAAAATAATTCTAAACTGTGTAGTTACATTACAAATTAGGTTAGCTGCAACATATCAGCGACATGCATTGGCCAAAATATAAACGCTTATATAGATAGATAGATAGATGCCTATTGCTTTTATATCACCGTAATGAGTGACGGGCTTTATTCTAAACTCTGTTTACAATGAAGCTAAAACACATTTGATACGATTGAATCCAATCATACCGCAGTATTACAACAAATTATGTTTCAAAAGGTAACAGCGACATGGAAAAATGCAAACGATTGAATTTGATCATCACTTGTAATGATAGGAATTTGTTACAGGCACGAGTATAGTATCACATAAAACGAGAGGAAGTTAGTAATTTCACTATTAGCGGAGCGATGCCTCTCATTACCAGATTCGGTCTGGAGTCCAGCAAATGCGGTCAGCGTTTGCACGAAACTTAATTGAATTTGAACTGACTTGCGTTGCCAAACTGGTTAATATGTTTTCAATTGTTGTAATTTATTAATTGCTTCTTTGATATATTGAGGTATTTGAGGTTCACTTTCGAGACTTTATTTTATTTTTATTTTAACAGGGAACCGTCAATCAAAACCGTTAGTCAAAATTTCGAGGTGGTCCAATGATGACAATATCAATATTTATTTTTTAAGGAATTAATGAATTAATGATAATATTTATTTGCTCGAAAGTTTTGGGTACCTAGCTTTACTTCAAAATAAAATTTACTTAAAATTAATTTGCGGCTGTTAGTTTATTTTTTAAGGATATTTATTATCTATTTATCTATATCTTGTACTTACAGATACTCTACAAGGCTTCCGTGACTGACTGATGGACAACGCTCAGCCCAAACCGTTAAACATAGACACTAACATTTTAGGGGGAATATACCTTGCGTAGGTGCACTATCAGTAGTAAGAAGAGTGTATAACTGTATACTAAGAAAATAATTTTCTGAATTCTACTCCTAACGGAAAGTGCCCCAAGGTGTAACGAGAAATGATTTTACACTGGCGACGTCGCGGGAATCCCTGGTTAGTGTTACTTTATTAAATGTTTCAAGTTACTTATTGTTTCTATTTTTAGAAGCTTACACGTGAATTGTATTTCAGTAAGACAATAAAACAGCGGTTTTATATTCCCGAGTCCAATGTTCGATGACGTCACGTGATGAACGTGTGTTCATAATCATCAATCGCGAGACTAATTGCTAAAATTGAATTTGTTTTCATATCCCACGGATATAATGGTAGTCACTGAAATGACTAATGATGGCTGCTAGCCACGATATATTGGATAAATAAACAGACTGGGATTTTGACATACGAAGTCATATATTTATACTGGTTTATAAATCCAAAATGCTTTGTATTATGGATAAAAATAATGAATCACGCCACATAATCCAATGATGAAATGCAGCAAAAATGTCAGAAATGCATGGAAAATGGGTCAAGTGGTTCTGGGAATTAAAATACACACGAGAAGTTATTTTGGTTTATTGTTGCATAGTCATGGTGAAGGAGCCTAGACGAACACGTTTCGTATACGATGGCAACATTTTGGCATCTAATCCAGTTTAAATCTTTAATGAAAAAGTCCTGAAGTTGTTTTATAACTTAAAATCACCTAAAAACAATCTAAAAGAAAATAATGAAATCGATGTTAAATATGTTTTTAACATACGCAAAATAAACGATCAAGGTCAATTCGAACATTCCAGAATCCTAAGGAAAACCTCATACCGTTCATCACCATTCCTACTATTAAGTAGCAAATTGCAATGACACAGCATAGTGGGTATGTATGTATATTTGGTATGTTTAGATCTGATGACATATTTTTTCGCGAGCTTTCTAAGAGATTTTTTAATTAGCTTATCAATGGGTGCTAGCTAATTAAGAAAGCAAGATAAATACGAACTTTTGTGACAAGATACGATGCCGCTTGATTAATTACTAAATCTGTAGTCCGGATTAATTTTAACAAATCCGAATTACGTAATCAGCTTTCCAGTTTATAATGAATGATTAGTTATACTATATATATAGGTACGACGTCAGCAGCCGTGATTGGCTGACGGATAATCAGCGGCTTTGTTAGCTGTTTAATTCTGTTCTGTGTGGCCCCCTATCGTGCAGTATTTGCTAGAGCCAGCTAATGTCAATTTGCCTGTTGCTCTGATTACTTATTGGTGATAAGAGATGAATGGTAACATGTCTTAATTTTGCTGTTAGTATATTATATGTTAAGCCTGAGTGTATGTAGAAGAGATGTTAACTTAATGTGTAATGTCAAAAAAATCCATACTTTAGTATTTTCTCGCCCTATACATCAAGTCCGACTTCCACTATTTTTGAATATATTGTAGGTATTATGAAAATCTAGGTTTGTAAGTTTTCTTATTTTTTTATTTGTTTCTTTCCAAATCGCGAAGTTTTTACATAATTTACAATTGTCAAACGAATTCGCTTTTAAAATCAAACAAGTCAATCAGGTATTGTCGTGTCAGATTTATAACTTAATAAAGTTAATTTTGACATGTTACTTTTGTCTCTGTAATAATGTGATATTACGTTCTTTGTTGTAACGTTATGAGTTATGTCACAGAGGAGTTGTATGTGTTGAATGGTTAATTTGTTTGATAAACATGAATTAATCGTACGCCATCTTGCCTCGTGACGAGCGAATATTGTTGCAATGTCAATTGGTTGTAACCAATACCGGCATGGCGGATTAAATCAGCTGAAGGGTAAGGGCTGCGTCGCATTGAAGACGCTCAACTGTGGCATAGTTGCACAAATGTTTATTTAATTTAATGTAGCTTTTAGTTACGTGCTGTAATGTTCTACCTTGTCGAATTACAAAGTAGTATAAACAAAAAATGTCCATGGATCAAGAGTATTGTATATTATTTTGATATTTTGCATTGAGTTGCGATACATGATGGATTATAATGAGGATGTAATGTGGGATATTTTTAGTCCTTAGACGTTTTTGATGTATAAAGGTTGTTTAAAATCATTTTCCTGTAATGCCGCAGAGTGGTTTAAAAGGTCATGAAGATTTTAACATATACCTAGAGCATCGTTCTTTTGCAATTTAACATACTTCCTGGCCGAGATAGAGATAGTTCCGTACCTATTGTAACGTTGCTTCGGCTTCAGCGATATTATTTATAGCATGTAGTTCTGCTGCCGTCACAGTGAGCAGAAACATTTTAATTTATTCCATAAGCAGATTTGTACCAGAAAGTCACGGGTAATTCTTTCGCGGGCGTAACAATAAACTCTTTGCGTTTTAAAATCTCGACAATTGGCGTTAGACAACGTTGAAATTTGAATATTAACTCTGGTGTTTATTTATTTTCGGAGAACAAAATATTCTGATGTCATTTTCGCATAATTCAAAGGCCGTACAGATACTTCAGAAGCATTTCCGCTACTAAGCCGTTACCTTGCAAGGATGAAGTTGGTTTTGGCACTTGCACCAGTTTCAATGGCTCCACTTGGCTCCCATGGCATGCGTGCCGATTTAACCAGGTTATAAACCAAGCTGCTATTATCACACGATACGACTATCACTAATCCTAAATACAACACGATGTTAAAATAATAAATCATGCGATAACGTTAATACCAATTTATGAATATTAACCTAAAAGTTAACATAGAGTTTTTACGCATGGTTTTTTATTCCGGTAACTTTACGATAAAACATTTTAGTGTTAATTCATAAAACCATTTTTTTATCAAAAGCTCATTTAATAAATTCATATCAAAATGAATGTTAGACCCATGAACTCAAGACAACATAAAACACTGTATGCACTTTAAATTATGTACGAACGTGGCAATGTTTCGTTTCCATTGTTGTGGGTAACACTGGTCACGACACTAGAGTACACTGGAGTCGCGAAAGCTTGGGCTAGCGAGTGGGGCCAGGGGCGGCGCGTGGCAGGTCATCCCGCGTGGCTGGGCGGCGGAGGACTGCACGACTCTAGGCGCGGAAGCGCTGCGCGCTCGCTACATCACCTTTTTCTGAATAATACACAGTATGAAAGCCTTTTTTTCGTTTTTTTTGTAAGTGACCAGTGATCAGATCAGAGGAGTCATAGATATTTTTCTTCTTTCGTTTTGTTCGGACCGAGTCTTGGCATTAAGGTAAGAACTAGATGTACAGTACCCCAACGAAAATGTTGAGCAATTTATCGCACTGTCATAATAAACTTCAAACTTAACATCAAATGACAAGTATGACGATCACAATGTTAGTCACAATGACAAGGTTCTAAGAATGCTCAACATTTTTATTAGGTGACTGTCCACCACAGAAATAGAAACTATAGTTGGTTTTTAGCGAAATTGTTATACAGAGAGATTTTTAACTAAATAATATAAGTTACAATTTACTACTTTACTACTAACCAATTTGGCATAAAGTTGCATATAAAAAAAGTTGTTTTGTTTCGAATAATTTTCTTAAATTAACAATGTTGGAACCATTACATTTTATGTTCGTAATTAAAACCTAGTGGTTGGCATTCACGGTATTATACTCTTGTGATAAGGAGCGATCACGTAGAAGTAAGATTGACGCGCTAAAGTGCCGCCGAGTGGGCTTCCGTGACGTGTCGTTAACAGCTTGATGGCGTGTTCCTGTTGCCTAAATTTACCTTCTTTATGAACACTTGACTACGCAAATTACGTATATAACTTCAACGGAACTCTTTGTCCGGCTGTGAGTAGGTACCTACAGTCTTTTTCAAACCGACGGACGGGCGGTTTTAATATCCTATTTTTTAAATAATGAACTTTACTTGGAGCATTCCTACTATTATACCCTAGATATCGTGATACATTTCTACTCACATAAAAATTGCTTTAAATTTTTATCTTAAGTAAAAAACAAAGAATATTATTCTAACCATTATTATGTTTTTTACTCGTGTAAAGATCTTTCTTGATTATATCGTTAGACGGTTCAAGCATTGTCCCAGATCAAACATTACATTATTAAAAAAAAACAGGTCCGATTAAAAAGGTATGTCTAACGGTAAGCTCACTCATTAGGGTTCCGTAGTCAAACTAGGAACCCTTATAGTTTCGCCATGTGCGTCTGTCCGTCCGCAGCCTAGCTCAGAGACTTTTAGTACTAGAAAGCTTTAATTTGGCATAAATATTACATATTAGTCACGCCAACAAAGTGGTAATTTTTTTTTTTTTATTTATTTTTTATTTTACCTCTCGTATCGTAACCGTACGTAATGTGGAGATGTTTATTTTCTCTTCTATTCTATAGTGTGGGGTGTCATTGGATAGCTCTTTAAAAAATATTGCGGGTTAGTGCAAAAAAAAATGGATTAGGGGATCCTTTAAGGAAATATTAAGCTTTAAAGCGCTAATTTTTGTTAAAGTCAAGAGTAGTAACGGCTTCGGGACCCTACACTGACCATGGTCTAACACACTCTTGCCCGGTTTTTTTTGTTTAAATGACTGCAACGGTCAAAATCAAAGTAATAAAATATCAAGTGTATGTCTTGTTTGTCTACACAAGCCAAAAAAACATCGAAATTGATACCTTACAAAAATATACTTACGTAACATCCAGTTCCCTCGAAGACGTCCCGAACTCTTGCATAATACCTCGAGATATTAATTCTGTTCAAGTTCAAGCGACCATATGAGCGGCGATCGTCTTCGAGTGTTTTGTTGCTATCCAGGAGTTAAGGTCAGACATCAAGAGAATCTTTAATCAGGTTCAAATCGGGACGGTTCGATTGTTCCCTTTTTTATTATAGGTTTAATTAGGCTTAAATAGATTTTTCATTCGAAATAAAAATAGATTTGAATAACTAGTTTGAATATGAACTGAGGCCGTTATTTACATAGTAAACTTAACACGTTTACCTTTTTTCAGCAGTATGGCAGTATGGTGCTTTTATGGAGTTAGCTACAGCACGACATGTCTTTCAAGGACGCACTGAGTGACTAAAGGGTAACTGCAGATTTTACTGGTCATAGTCCAACAGCATTCGAGAACAGTTACATATATAGGCAAGCGCCAATTAAATCATGTTGTATGCCATTAAACACTTCTTGGTGCGTAAGGTTTATTCATTATCACAATCCAGGAACTATATTGTCGTGGCTTTTGTGGTCACTAGTTCATAGAGGTTGGTGCTATTATTAAAAGCCATAAAAACCGCTATTGTCACCAGTTTTATGGCTTTTAATATCTGTTATTATTATTTAACCTTTAAAATAGATTCCTTCATGCGGAACGCCTTGAAAGTAACTTACGGAGTAGCAAGCTGCTTTTAGTACACATTTATGCAATTAATTATTCCTTTTAATGTTCAACTTTAGCCCTTAGACTAGCTTAAATTATATCCAACGACAAGCGCACTTAGTTAAATATTCACCGCGGCGATCAACATTCAGCCTCTCTGCTCAGATTGAATATGCAAATTTAACAAGCTCATACAAAAATCTATGGAATTCATATTCGGGTCAAGTTTGTTAGTAGGGATCAACAGATGCCCCGCGGGACGTAATATCAGTATTTCTATTAATTCCACCAAGTCCAAGATCCTTTTTTCCTGCTTTTGTACAAAGTATACTATTGTAAGTACAGGAGCCAAAGCAGGCGCTCCATTCTACTCGATAAAACAATATTGCCTTTGTCGTGTTGGCGTATTATCAACATGCCGTTACCGCCGTTGCCGTTACTTTAAAGTAACTATGAGCTATCGTAATAGCTTATATTTACTTTAAAGTAACGGCGGCATAGTTAATTATAATAATAACAATAGCATAACACGTGAAAAGCAATACTGTTTTACCCACAAGAATATAGGCCCAGTATATTAATGAGGTCGTCCACAACTAAGAAATTACTTGGGTACAGTCGCCATCAGATATATCGCAACGAACGAGGTGCTCATAAATATCTAAACACGTCTCTATGTCAAAGTGATAGAGTACATGTTCAGATATTTTTGAGCACCCTGAAGAATACAGATATTTTTGATGGCGACTGTACAATCTGTAAACGTCAGATCTGTTTTTAGGGTTCCGTAGCCAAATGGGAAAAAACGGAACCCTTATAGATTCGTCATGTCTGTCCGTCCGTCTGTCCGTCCGTATGTCACAGCCACTTTATTCCGTAACTATAAGAGCTATACTATGGAAACTTTGTAAGTAGGTGTATTCGGTGAACCGCATTAAGATTTTCATACAAAAATAGAAAAAAAACAATAAATTTTTGGGGTTCCCCATACTTAGAACTGAAACTCAATTATTTTTTTATCAATCCCATACGTGTGTATCTATGGATAGGTCTTCAAAAATGATATTGAGGTTTCTAATATTATTATTTTCTAAACTGAATAGTTTGCGCGAGAGACGCTTCCAAAGTGGAAAAATGTGTGTCCCCCCCCCGTAACTTCTAAAATAAGGGAATGATAAATGTAAAAATAATATATGATGTACCTCCATGCAATACACAATAATATATATTACCATGCAAACTTCCACCGAAAATTGGTTTGAACGAGATCTAATAATTAGTTTTTTTTAAGACGTTATAAATCGTAAACCGCATTTTACCTTTCATACAATCAACTCCAATATAATAAAGAATAAAGAAAAACATTTATTTAGATGTATAGTGGTACGGAAGCCTACGGCTCCGGTCCTGACCTCCACCAAGAGAGTTTTCCCTCAGGTCCTTCGAGTGACAGTTTAGTTTTTTAATAAAGTCGAAGTTCACGAGAACCTCTGCCGTTCTTAAGGAATTTGTATTTAGTTAGCCACGTATAACATATAATTCATCCAAATCATATTATTAAGGGATATATCCGCATGTAGAGAAACAGAAAGCCTTTTATATGATTCACATGCATTCTTTGGCACTGCTAAATGCTGAACATTGAAAATTTATTGCAGTCATAGTCTGCATGTGCACTTTCAGATTGAATTATAGCGAATAATCTTTACTTTACAGGCAGCACTTACGAAATCTATTGAACGTTGGTAATATTTCATAGTCATTTATTATTGACTTGAGGAAATTAGTTATTAAAGAGGTTTTTATTCTATAAATAAATCATGGAAATCTATGATCAGAGATTATTCACAATGCTAAAGGTAATTCACTTTGTTTCCTCATTTGAACGTTCAGAAATATTGCATACATTGATGACGTAATTGGTATTAATAGCTCATTATTAGGACTAACAAGAGTATGTGAGTAAAATAATGAGACTATTAGTTAGTTATTATGATTATTTTATATTTCACAATATTTTACTAGGTATGTTAGCATACTACTTATTTATGGGACTTGTTTCCTAAAATAATAGTGTTCAAAACTATTGTATTCAAAAATACTGGAAAATGCTATCTACTCGTATATTATTAAATCACAACGAAATATTCTGTATTCCACATTTGACCTAAGACACTGTTCATCCTTAGAACTTCTAACAAGAAGTTACTTATGTGTACAGTAGTAGTATGTTTTAATGTTTTTACATTAAAACCAGACTTATATTAAATCGGTATCAGTTGTATAAGTAGGTAGGATAGTTGTAGTTTTTTTGGCAATGAGAAGGCACGCGAGCACTCAGGCCACCTGATGGTAAGTGGGATCTGAGACCCATAGACATTAGAAATCCCAAGACTACAATCTCAAAACTGCAATCCTAAGACTTCAAATAATATAGTATATATATAGGTAAGTGTATGTAACATCCAAATAGAATCAAATCGACATCTATTTACGATGTATCGAGTCTTAGAAGCTGTCATTTTTGGCAGCTAATTGTCAAACTGACTAATCAGTGTCAGTAGAGGACCGGAGTGAAATCCGGCGGACGGTCGAGCGGGCGCTGCGTCAACTGCAAATTTAATGTCGCTGGCTAATTGTTGCAGGAAATGGGTTCCATATCCGTAGGTAGAGTCGACTCATCTCGCACTCTGATATTTTGTTTGCATGCCACAGTATTGTATGTGCAAACATGTTGTAGCTCGAGCCTTCCAAGGCTAATGTTACGATTTTCGGGCGAAGGACAGATGTACGTTTCATTTCGGAAAGTTTTCGCATGAATGAACTCTAGATATCATGTTGTTTCAGGCAGTTCGTTTTTGCTGGGCTACGAATGTTGGTGTCCATTCATGTCAATATTACTGCATGTAAAATACTTATTCAGCTACTTAAAAATGTTTGTAAAATAAAATGTTTTGTTTTTATTTGGTATCCCGTATGTCCAGTGAAAAATCGAATGTTGCATAAACCTTCATAAAAACGAATAATCTTTTATTTATATAAAAAATACAGTAGGTACTTTAAAAATAAACTAGTCGTTGCCCTCGACTCCGTCCAAGTAAACCGCTATTCCATCGGAAACGGTCCAATTTCCCGAGATAAAAAGTAACACATCCTTTCACGAAGTTCAAGCTGTCTCCTTACCAAATTTCAGTACAATCGGCTTAGCGGTTTGGCTGTGAAAGTGTATCAAACTAACAAGCAGAGGTAGGTACTATCGCATTTATGTATAATTTTTTGTATAGATTAGTATGAAAGGATATGGTTCTAAATCGAAGAACGTTCTTTTGCTATTCACTCGTTCATTTACTTTACGATGTTATGACGGGTTCTCCGCAGTCATCCTTACGGCTAACAATAGAAACCATAAAATAAATATTTAAAAATGATAGGAAACTGTATCACTTGCATTTTTTTTAGCATACGATTCCAGTATCCATTATGTCTATTTAACTTTACTTCTCAATGATGTGTTAGAGCTGTATTTAAGTCAAGAGAAGGATAATTGAAGATGAACTTAGTTGTTATACTTAATCAAACGACTTTAAATGTAAAGAGGCCAAGTACGTAAGTCAATCAGAATAACGTTCCGACGGCTAAGAACGTATTCGAGGTTCGACTATCAGCAACGAAATTGACAACAGGAACTATATAAAAGGTGTTCTGAAATAATGCTTATAGAGGTACGTCTCAAAAGTTTATTATTTGTATATTTTTGTTGATAATATAGTTTACTAAGAAAATAAATTGAATATTATCAGTGTTTGCTACGCCCACTATGGATTAAGTGGTCGGAATGACGTTATTTTCTTTGTTTTATTACGTCTAGCACTAGCTGAGACCTGGAAAAGACCATGTAGCGCTTCAGCTCTTTAGCCATTAACCGGTTCTTTTTTCCCCAGTAAAATTGATGAACACCTTTTAAACAAGTTACTGTTGCCAATTCTCTTGTTTCCCGAGTACGCGAAGTTTATAGGAGTGTATGAGTTTAGCATTCAATGTAAGTGTGTGAACTAATATCCATTAAGTAACTATTTAACTTTAACAATTTATCAATTCATACGAGTTTTGTCAAGTTCTCTGGTTTATTTATCAAACTTGAAATTCTGTTTTTAGCTGCGAATTTTCTATATTTTCAATAATGTATTTATAAATCTTTTTAAAGCGTCAATACTAGGAAACGGATTATTAATTGGTCGATTATTGGAAGTTTGACTTGGTTCAGAACTTATTTAATATTATATAATTTCCTGAACAATATTGACTCAAAACATTTTTCTTTTTTATAGCCGTATAAGGGTAAGGACCAAAAAGTTGGACACGCTAAATCACTCAATTAAATTTTCTATGAAAATTTTCCGTTGTGACACGAAAAATTAGCCATACAATTGTAGGGATACTTTTTGTCGCACAACAGAACTTTTTTCGACTTCGTTATTTGTATGGTTAACTGCGCTTAACTGTGGTCCAACTTTTTGGTCCTTACCCATAAGGCAAACGAGCAGACGGGCCACCTGATAGTATAATACGAAATACCCTACCATAAAAAAGTAGTAAGTAAGTAGAGAGAGAATCATGGTAAATTGAAGGACTATTAAAAGCCGGCAACACAGTCGGGAACCACTTCATTATTCCTGCCCTGAGGTCCCCAGGCGGGCGGTGTCACATGTTTGATCAGCCGATATGCTTGGAGGCCTAACGTGTTTATTTAAACAATGCATACACAATTAATACACATTTAGAATACAGAGGCGGCTCGTTTGTACATTGGTTAAGCCAGTTATTTGTAATGCAACCGCCCCCCTCACACATCAGACAGTTCCTACTCGAACAATATTTTGATAGCAACTATATGGCTTTAATAAAAAAAGTATAAATTATACATACACATACATACATACCTTCGTGTCTGTCTCTTAACGAGGTAAGCAGAGACTAAAATAAGTAAACAATATTCAGTATATAAGTATTTTTGTTATGTGTGACTAGGTCATTTTATGCGAGATTGTATACGATATTTATTTGTTCATTTTATTTATCAATTTTATTTATTTCATAATTTTAAAAAGAATATCAACAATCTACAGTTCATAAGCAATTTAATTCTGTCTAAATATTATCCTGCTAATACTAAGCGTATTTACCCCAAAACTGAATCATAAATGTTGATCAGAGTTGCGCACAGCTCATAAAGGAGATTTGCTTTAATGCTCAGAAATCTTGTTATTGAAGGCTTTCAACACTTGGGGAGCTGCTAACTTGTAGCTTAATGACTAGCTGTATCCCAGGGGTATTATTGCAACCCATTTGTATACATAAACAGTTGATTTCTTCTAGACAGGTTGTGGAAAATCTGTAACACATTTCATTAAATACTAACCCAATATATTTGACATACTTTGGCTTTGCGTTGTGTTTGCATGAGTTTCAGCATCAATTTAATAATGGATGAAAAGTGTGTACCTATATAGGTATGTATGACAATATTGTTCTAAAATATTACTGTGGCTTCACAAGCGCACCCAATCAATGATTTACCCAGATGGTGAGCTGTATCGGTTCTCCAGTTGCTAGGTTCAGATGAAGGAAAGGATGGAATGATTCGTAGGAATGTTGTAGAGAAGGAAAGTAGTAGCTACTATTACAGAATCTACATTCGGTTTCCATATGTAGGTTACTTTAATAAGGAGAAGGTTACTGGTAAAACTTAAATTCGTTCGAGATCATTTCAGATGTGGGAAGCTATTTAAAAAGGCAAAAGCGGGAAATAAATTGAATGTCTCTAAGGTTCAAGTTCAAACTAAAAACATGAATTAAAGGTATTCGAAATTTTTAGGGAACTTTCGTTACAATACCACAGTGTCCTTCCTATTCCAAAAATGGTACATCAGCAATCGATTAAGTAGATTAGATTAGACCATCTTCTGTTGGTAACGAGGGCGACCATATTCATAATTACTATTCATTGGTTTGTTATTTGTAGCTAAATTTACTGATGCATTATCTTGGTTTAGGAGGGGTGACTCAGGTATTTTAGGGGTTGGTATGTAATACTGGCCTTGGCCTCCCGTTTACGTCACGCCCTACGCTGCGTCAGAATGATTATTACTTTAAAAATACTATGGCTATTTTCTATACACGCTTCCTTATTAGACCAAAACTTGTATGTGCTTTGTCATTTGACGTCGCGTATGGCGTTTCACCTACAAACGTAGAGCGTTGCGGCGCGTTCCCGTACTAAAACGCCTTCGCTTTGGAAACGCTTTTTAATATAAAAACGCGCCGCCTCGGCTCTCTGTGCGTTAGTTTTACGGGAAACCAAGAGGTAAAGTTTCTCTAGTCATACCGAGCAGCAGCGTTTCGTCATCGAGGGCGGTGACGAGCGAGTCGGTGCAGCAGGTATTGGTGTTGTCGATGGAGATGCGCACCGAGGCGCAGTCCGCCGGCGAGTGCGGCAGCTGCTCCGCCGACTGGGTCGCCACGCGCCCGTTGGCGAGCCGCAGCGACGCCGCGCGCCCGCCGGTGCCAGTCGCTGCGCCGCCCCCACCATCCTCGCATCTAGAACAAGAGAGAACAACCTTAAGAAACTGCTTGAATCTGGTGGCACAGAGAATTTAGATGTCGGTTCGTTAATGTGCTTATGAGTAGAAATTAGTAGGATGTGGAACGCGTAGTTCTAATTGTTCGTACGTGCGATCGTTGAAGGAGTTCCTAATTAAGATTGATCAAGGCCTCTCTTTCAGAGTATTTTTCGTCGGTGGATTCATAACAGTACCTACTTACGATTGCAATAGAGATAATAATAAGTAAATAAGAGGGCCAGGAAAGAAAGTATTCGATTTTCCAACTAAGGAAGCAAAGCCATTTCCGATAATGTTGTGCACATTAGTGCCTTGTCATAAAAAAAACTGCACGTTAATACGTCTATTGAGAAGGTTCTCGTTCTCAGTGTGCACAACATTTATTTATTTTTCAATACTTTTAATGCACAAAAATAACTACAAATGGCGGTCTTGTTGCATAATGGCATTCTCTAACAAATAATCACTCAGAAATTTACACAGATGGTACACTGAAAAAGTAGAAACAAATAACCCACAACATAATATAAACATATTCTTGTTGGCCAACATCTGTTGTTACTAACTGTTGGAGGTTCAAATAAGTTTCGAGGATGCAGAATAACCTCCACATTTTATTAAAATTGCATTGAAACGCCTACTTCACGCGAGCAGCAAATATTAAGCCTTTACGAGAACTACAAACACAAGTGGCTGCTTTGTAACGGGTTGCGATGTTAAGTAGGAGCTGCTGCAGCTCGACACAAGCCTAATTATTTTCTTTGTAAAGAGCGAAGCTATTTTTATCACTGACTGCTGCCTAAATGTCATTTTTTTGGGAACTCAATAATTATAGGAGAAAAACTTAAGTGAATGACCTCTTGCATGTAGTTGTGTACAAAACTAATATGGAATTTACATCAAATATACAAGGTCGAACGGTCTATACAGATGTGTTACAACTACATGCAAGAGGTCAGTTGCTTAAGTTTTTCATCTATAACACGCTGCAAATACCTATAGGCCTGTTCACATTTGACAAGGATGAACGATGTTTTTGACAGAGATTTGTTGCGGTACTATAATTTATATTACAGGTACGTTCCTTAATTAATGTTCATAAATAAACCTTGAAATATAAAATAATTACCACGTTTTGTCACGCTAGCACTAAGTACTTCCCCAACCCTAATTTATGCGTAAGTACCACATCACTCGTCTAAAGTTACTAAATAGTAACAATTTGCTTCTAACGTTGAGGTATGATGGTAACTCGACATTAAACCTAGAACGTGGAAAGGTGTAAGATAAGGCACTTTACTACACGCACATCACGTTTGACTGTTATATATTCTTCCAAGTTAAATGCATGCAAAATACTGCCTCAAGCCGGTCTGTGCCCTGTAATAAAACCCCAGACAAAGAGTCCTCAAACTTTTTAAATTTATATTTATTTTACACACAAGGTATATATTAAAGACGACAGGTCAAAAATGCGATCAACTAAGTATACTATGTCGTTAAAATCCATATATTGTAACCAAAACCATGTTGTTACGACCGATTTTGAATATAATTTTGTTTTTAAGTTCACACACTTTGAGATTCTCTGCACTGAAGGAAGTAGGTAGTACTATCCACGTCCTCTTAAACTGTATCACTCGATAAATCCCCAGGGGTTCGAGTGACATCGATTGCCATTAAGTAGCTACCTATATAGGTCAATGGTTTGCTTTATTTCTACCAATTTATCTTTCAGATGAATCCTCGTAGAAACCGAAAAGAGTCCGACGGGATAGATTTATTACAACGATTAAATATGGCGAGAAACAAAGATTAACAAGTATATTTTCAGTATGGCTCCGGCTGGGGTCCGGCCTCTGTACTTCTCGGTAAAAACATATTGCTCTTGACATTTCATGAAGATATAGAGAGCCAGGGTGCGTGTTTTCTTCTTTGATATATTTTGACATATAGTAACTCTCATAGATGCAATTCGAATAAATCTTATTTATACTTCTGCATTCCGCCTTTGGTCGTTAACATAGCTTTAACATGGCTGAAGCCATTTCAGGCATGAATCCAATCGGGATCTTCGCGAATATAAAAAGGCTATTCGTTACGAAATATCCCGCAATTTAATGTCTCGGTTAAAATTTAATTTTGAGAGAGGGTTCGGGAAATAAAATAACGTACTTACTTTAACGTTTTAAATCCACTGTGTTTATATTGATAGAATCTGCAGCGACCGTTTCTAAGAAGAGATAACTATTTATGGACCATTTGAAATATTATGAAAATATATTTTATAAAAGTTAAATGATGTGTCAGCCGCTTCTCTGCCCGATAACTAACTATTTGCGAACACGGCACTATTTATCTAGTTCTACTAAACTAAAGTAATCTAACTGAAATAGTAAATATATTCTTCGAAAGATTTATGCATATTATTAATAAAACTAATTTATTAACTAAAAAAAGACGCAAACAAATAACGGTAAAATAATAAAACCATTAGTAACTAAAAATAAAATAAATTAACTTATTCTAAGTAACTATATGTACAAATGTTCCCTAGGCCACTGCCACCGGGAATGGTGCCTTTAATGCTGGCTGCATTTCCTCGTTGGATAGCTATTGCTAGCCGTTGGCCGAGGAAAGAGCCAGCCCTATGGTAACCTGAGGCACGAATCAGTTTATTTTTTAAATTCTTAAAAAGCTTCTTAATTAGGTTGAAATTTGTAAATTGAGCCTAATACATAAATAAATAAAATAAGTACCTAAAACATGGATTTGTTACTCAGTAAAAATCGTGATAAAACTGGTGTTTCAGATGTGAAACGATTGCGGGCGTCGATATATCACGCGGTTTAGTGAGCAGTTAGCGTCAAGTGTGAGCCCGGTGGAATCGGAATCCGCTAGGCGCATAAATAAAACATGATGTATACGAGATTTGCTGTTTCCGGACAAATCCTATGACCCTTATAAAAATATTAATTGTATTGGGTATATTTCAGTGGTCTTCCATTAGGAGTATCTCTTGATAGACGTTACATTCATCAACAGTTCGGGCGGAGTAATCTTTCGGGCAAGGTATGTTTAATAATAGTACATTGTGCATCAAGGGTAGTATGAAGGGAATTACTAACGAGAGTGTTAGAAGCCCGACGCCGAAGGCGGAGGGCTTTTAATGACTCGAGTTAGTAATCCCCTTACTGCCTGTGATACACACAATGGTTTTCATCACATTTGCGAGGAAAAAAACAAAGAGAAAACACTTTAACTCTGCAAAATATAAAGAAATAACTTTTGACGGACGGGAACGTCAATGGAAACGATTTTTTTTTTGTGACCACAGACACTGCGTTTAGTTTCGACCTGGATTCGAGCCAGATTTAGCCAATTTGATAAAAATGTATAATTACTAAAATTAATGATAAATGTTGATATAAACTTGAAATAGGTATAAAAATAATGAAGTTTAATGAAGCATATAGGTTTTGTGTAATGTAAGTTAGTCTATAGCTAATTTTTAAAGATGAAATTAGAAACCGATTTAATTTTTGGCTGAAAATTAAACCTCCTTAGTCAGAAATTATGTACGAAAGAGTTGCAAATTTTAAAAAGAAAGTCATTACTCCCTAGGGATGACAAACTCGCCATAATTCCCGCGGGAACAATTTAGGCCATTGTCCTTCTGTATACAGGCATGGAATAACACCATTTACGAGCAAGTGTGATGAAAAATAATTATCGTCTTTTATCTATTGGATGAGCGTTTAGCGGGCAATTGGGAATTGGGGGGCAAAGTATTTCTACTTGGTGTGCGTACCTACCTACTCGGTATTTATACTACCTAGATATTCCTGTTAATAAAGAGGGTAATTTACATTAAATACATAAAGTAAGTACCTACGTACCTAGAACGTACATTTGTAATAATTTTATTGGTGTTAGTTTTAAAATAATTATTTATTACTTTATTACATTGTAATGTTACTTTTAAGTGTTATTGTATTTTATTATGGAAAAAAATGAACTTCTGCTAGAGTTTCTTGCGGCGCTTCTTCTTCGCAATGATGGTCTTGTCCGAAGCGCTAGTAGATTCACTCTATATTACCGACGTGTAAAAGAGCCCTCATGTGGCCAATTTACTGAATAAATATTTTTCATCACACTTGCTCGTAAACAGTATCTAAACAAACAGGTTAACTGGGCCGTAAGCCCCATATAAAACCCTCGACCTTTTTTTTTTTTCATGAAAACCTAGGTCGGTAAGTAATTTTGTTTTAATTTATTGCGCAGCACACCGTTCATGCAAGTTCAAGCAAGGAGTTTACACGAAATTGAAAAATTGTTTTAAAATGTTATCTAAACAGTAATTTCATCACACTTTCACGTAAACAGTATCTAAACATACAGGTTAACTGGGCCGTAAGCCCCATATAAAACCCTCGACCTTTTTTTTTTCATGAAAACCTAGGTCGGTAAGTAATTTTTTTTTAATTTATAGAGCAGCACACCGTTCATGCAAGTTCAAGCAAGGAGTTTACACGAAATTGAAAAATTATTTTAAAATGTTATCTAAACAGTAATTTCATTGCAATCTCGCTACATGTTATAAATTTTAATAAATAAGTTTTTTCTGCCCTATAATTTGATTTATTTACTCGCAAATGTGATGAAAAACATTGTATGTTTCACGGGCGGTACGGGAATTACGAACCTCGACTCAGAAAGCCCTCAGTCTTCGACTTCGGGCTTCTACTAGAGCCTCGGTCGTAATTCCTTACTTACCGCCCTTAATACACAATGTACTATTGAATTTTGAATTTTAGAATTTTGACTTTGCCCTGTGAAGCCTCGAAAGATTTCATACGATACTCGTTGACGAATGTCTATTTCAGACCTATTTAAAGCATATCCGGAGGTTTGGCGACAAATACGAATACTTCTAGTAGTAAAAACGGCGCGCAGTTTCTTCTATTTCGACTTTTCCAAGAAAGAATCATCGAGTCTCAGTTCGTGAGGCTTTCCGCGAGCCTCCTTCATAATTTCCCCGAACAAATTCCGCGTTCGCCGAAACCACGGCCTCGTGGCGCACATTAGTCACTCCGCGGCGATATAGAAGCTTTACGGCATTGAAAATCCTCCTATCTCGCCAAACTTTACATTATAAATATCCATTAAAACTTTCCTCACTTGATGGACTTATTAAAATTTCTCATACGACTTTATAAACCAGAAAACATTTAACGACGCATTCACATTTCACTCGTGAAGCGAGCGTGAGCGAATGCAATTCTAGATTCTGCTCGAATCGTTACATAAGAAAGGCTTCACTTAATTTAACCACTCTCATTCTAATTACTCCGCAATTGTCAGTGGTTTCCTTCGCAAAATTGATTTAATTGAACAAAGAACGGACTGAAGTTGTAGGGAGTCTTTTGTTAATTGATTTAAACAAGGCTTGTGTGTAGTTGAATTTGCGAGGCATTTGGAACACGACCTGTTTGTTCGTAGTCCCACGGGATGAGCACTGTCGGTGTGCATGACGTATGGCTGCCGCTCTCCCCCTAACGAGGAGGCTTGATACAGGGAATTCTCTTTGCGCTATCACCAAGCTAACGTGGCCCTACGCGAGGCTCGAATTCCTAACATTCTCGACCGAGTTGCTATACTTTAGGTTAGGCAGTGTGAGGATCAACCAGAAATGGCCGCGCTCTTAAATGGACGTTTCCACAAATGGACGTTTGTATAAACTGTATAATGTGCTTTGCACTGAACTGCGGTTTCTGATGTGGGCGAGACGCGCAACTGTTTTTTATTTGTAATGTTTTTTAATTGAAAACGGAATAAAATGTCACATAGTACAATTTCGGAAGCGAATTGTTTTGTGAGGCATCTCTTGACTTTTAAAGTATCAGTTTAATCTGTATTAAGTGGTTCACTTCACGGCAAACTTATTTCGAGGTTTAAATGATCTTTATCTATTAAATTCAGCTTCAGTTCTCTTAATTATCACAGTCAATCCAATAAAATCGACTAAAAATTTTAACGCCTTTAACTACGTCACTTTGATAGTTCCGTGGTCTAGACGTACATAATATAGTTAGTGACTTAATAGAGCTATTTGTAGTTGTGTGGATGGAGACTTGTAGTTGACTGTAGTTCTGTATCAACAAACAAGTTCTCGATCACAATTAGCACTGAGATCACTCCAAATGTCGAGGTTTACTGCTCTTGGGGATAACCCAAATGTACACAGCCGACTCGGTATTAAGTTAGATCGAATAAGCCATCGCTGGGTTGATTCAATAATAGCTGCTCGGAAACGTTTAGTTTCTTAACAAATAGACGGATAAAGTGGACATCGTGATAACCTGGGGAAGGTGTGATAACCGATTTGAAACAATTGCTAAAATTATAATTATAAAGTATTAAAAAACCCTTTTACTTTATAATTGATTGATTATACGGTGTATTTACACCTTATTACTATTTGAATGAAATGTTTACTTATTTGCGTTTTTTATGCTGTCTTTGAATAAAAAAAAACATAAATAACCTATTTTATTACTGCAACCATAAGTTGCAGTTGTTTTTAGCTAATTGTAAACCATATCACTAATGTTTCTAATTTTAAAAGCCGTCTCTGTTCTATTCTCGAAAGAAAGAAACGTTTATTGAAATCAACTACATCTATCTAAAATCAAAAAGAACGAGACAGAAACAAAGAAAGGCTGATTTTCAGAGATAGAGAATCCTAGCACAATAAAAATTTACTTAAAACAACAAAAAAAGTCAAAAGTGAACACTGACTCGATATCATTAAAAATGTACGTTTTGCTCGGCAAAGTCCTCTCCACACTTTAAGAAGCCTTTCTGCGTAAGTCTGTTTCTTTACGCCGAACAACTCAAGATAGAGAGCTTGTCACCGATGGCTGGATGATATTACTCAGAGCAGTAACTAATGTATTTCTAGAACGAGATGTTTTACCATTTCGAGCCTAAATATAACCTTGTGCTGCAAAATTTCATACTGCTTTCATTACCGGCTCAATCCTAATGAGCGTATATTAATTGCGCGCTGCGAAGATCGATGCGGCGGCGGGCCGACCCGTGCCCTCGGGGTTACATGTTATTATGTTACGCCCGCTCGAGCTTACCTCTCGCGAGTGGAAATAGGCTATGCATTTCTATTTGCTACAATTCTGTCATGCCAAATGCACATAATTATCAAAACCAACGTAGGCTACGTACCGTTTACCCTTTACCAAGTTAGTATAATGCGTATTTGTTTCGGTAGGTATCCCCTTGTTTTTGTTGTCCTATACGCTGCTAGGTTTTGATTTTTTTTGTTGGGTTGGGTTAGACTAGACCTATTGATACAATCTAAGAATTGAGTGTCGGGTAGGTAAACCATTCGTTCCTTTTATTTCGATGAACTTATGATAATGTTTGATTTTTATCTTCCTTGCTCATTTTAAAGAATAATTACCAGACAAATACTAAAGAAGCTTTTAAAATGACGTTAGACATGTAAAATGTAACATTAACTCGTTGAATTAACATAAAATGGGATTCAAGTAAGGAATGGCGCTTCAAAGAAGAATGTCATAGGGAAATTGTAATGTAGCGGAATTATCGGGGTTAATTCTAAATTTAATTTTAAACTTTGGAAGTTTCTACACTTTTTACTTTAAATCTTACAAGAGAATTAATAATTGCTACCCAACTGAAAACTTGATGATGACATTGCAAAATTACGGTACCTAAGTGCTGATTTAACGATGGATTCGGAAGGTAGCAACAGGGTCTCCGCTTTATAAATGTAAACCCCCCTTCATGGTCAACTCAGCCCACAGGACACTGAGCCCGCGGGCTCAGTAGAACACTTTGATTTCTTGGCGGGCAACTTGACCCGCTTAAATAGACAAATCAGCCCGCGGGCTCTGTTCACCACTATCTACACTCATGGGTTGGCTGAGCCCGCGAGCTAAACTAAAACCTTTCGGTACCTGTGTCCTAATTCCTCTGATCAACAATTCCTAAAATTCACATAAGGTTAATTTAACGTACTTATCACTTTGGACACTTCCTAAATTCCCACTTTCATGTAATATTTACTTCCTGAAATTCCCACTTTTACAAAATTCTCAGTCTATACGTCGTTATGCCTATAAAATGAGGTAGGTTTAGGTTATGTTAGTTTTGCAGCAGGCCCGGAGGGCCAAACCACCCAGAAATAGGAGCTCCGCGTCAGCGGAGCTCCGTCGACACTGTCTGATTGATTTGAAACAACAAAAATAATATTGGTCAACTGAACCCGCGGGCTCAGTGTCCGGCGGGCTCAGTTCGTCAACTGACCCCGCCGATGAAGGGTGTAAAGCCTCCGAATTTTTTTATTCTTGTTTTTTTGTTTTCTTAAAGATTCGATGATTGTGCAAAAGAAGTACCTAAAGTCAGTAAAAATACTTATGTAATTTTTATCAATAGCATACAGATTTATTTGGTTATTGTCGCATGGTGTGTAGTACTTTAACTTGAGTTATTATTTTAAAACATAAATGACATAATAGATGTACAATCTCTAATTTCAATGCCTGCGAGTAGTATTGGTGTCGACTTGATATGGTATGCAATGACGCTGATGACCTTTTTAATATCTCCGAGCTCGGACCCTTTAAGCATGAATCGGAGACATAGTTAATAGCCGCTACTCTTGGACCAATTTAATACATATTGAAACACAACATCTAGTGTGTTATTCAATACTACGAGTAAAATACTTTGAGGACGTTCAGTTAAGATAATGTCACTGCAGTACCTATTTTATTGATGATATCTTACAAAAGTAGCAAGTATATTTAACATAACTAGTAGTTCGCTTTATTTTAAAGTGAAATAATATAGCTTAGTATGATCGCAAAATTTAATATCGCCATACACATGTCTAACATAAAATGTATACATTATAAGTAATTTGTTTATAAGTTATTTTTAGTTTCATGTAAGTATAATAACCGAAGTAGGTATCTGAGAGATCCAGAACTTCGTAGAATCACTTTACTAAATATCTCATTCAAATCAATGTGGTACAGTAAGGTGAAATAAAAGACGTACATTCTTATATCTTATTCAGATTCTAACAGAGCAGAAAAGGTGCGTCTTTGGATTTCATTGACTGTACATGGTGAAATAAAACTATGACAATATGTGATTTCATCTGGAAAGTACCGTGTCAGAAAAAACAATGAATCTGTTAATAATTTCATAAAATTATATTCTACTTTATGTTCGTATCTGTATCGTGAAGCAAATGTTCCAAATTCGCTTTGAACTAGTTCCCGTTACTAGAATGGGTTAAAATTCAGTGCGCTTATAAACCCGATGGTAATACATAGATGATTTGATACTGAACGAAGTGCTCATTGTATCCCCGTTGTATAGTCGTAGATCTATCGTTTCCTAACTCGTTTCACTAACTCTCTTAGGGCAGTCGATGGCTATTCAAAGTTAAAGAACCGAAATCAAAAACAAAAATTTAATCTTCAACAAATCTTTCTTAAACATTTGATTTTTGAATACTTGCTGCTTCCTTTATACGAGATCACGTTATTTATCAAATCAAGAAACTTACGGGCAGGTATTAATTTCAACGAAAGTTTTTACCTTTCCATACCCATTTCACCTTATACGTAGTCGAAAACCAATATGACAGCTACTCTGCCTAACACGTAGGTAATCAAATTTGGTGCTTTCGTCACAGCAGAGTTAGAATTTAATCCTGAAGCGAATTCAATATCCATTAGCAGTGAGTGATTAAGCCTGCCAGTATTTGGAAGATATGTTTCTCTGATTTATAATCCAGAAGCGGAGCACGGGCGATTATAATACGAGTACGTATGTAGTATTTGTTAACAAATTGTTAGTTTTGTTAAAGTCTAGTGATGACTCTCTAAATTGTAACGATGTGTTAATTTATTTAGTTATATTACTCGTGTGTACTATGTACCCTATTATGTCGCCATACTGGTTAATCTTGCTAGTACCACGCTGAGGCACATCGGCTTGTTTATTGACCGTTCGGAGACTTAAGTAAAATTAATATAATTTCTTCGGTAATTTCAAAATATTCTGTCTGTCTATTGGTCCTTTAAATCGGCGCAGTAGTTTATTTAATGACAATGCGTTCCGGAAGGTTCATGTGTAAATTTAATACACATAACTAGACACCAAGCCCTGGCCGGGGAGGGTAGCTAGTGCATACATAACGCATTATTTACGTTTATCCGACAATCCCTCGGGTAATGAATACATTACGAAGCCGTTATGTTTATACTATTTCGAGTCAATTTACCCCTATAAAGTTCCTTGTATGTATTACCTAAGGAGGAGAAATTATGACATGACACGTGAGTTCTGTGTACTGTTGCATATTACATAATGTGCGCGACCTAGAATTCAGTGGGAGCACTCGGTTGTTAAAATTTTCATGAAGTTAGCGTGGGACCAGACAGGTTTGTTATGTCAGTAAACTGAGAGCCATTTTGTTATTTAAAACGCTGCTTTAAAAACAAAGTTTTGTTTTCCCGGAAAGGTCAAGGCTTGGGATCATTTTGTATTCTGTAGCGCTGAATTAATTTTTTTAATAATTTTGAGAACAATTAAGATTGATCGTGCGATTTTAATGGTGATTGGTGTTATACTATTTTGCGACAAAGCATGTAACTACTACATATTGATTTCGAAAGTATCCACTCGTGATTAGCTAAGAACTTTAGGTCATAAAAGCTATCTTCAGAATACAGTTTATAATGTTTTCAATCCATGACATCTCGCCACTATACTTAACTTTACATACATTACTTTTCATACATTACTTCATACTTCATACATTTACGCAACCGTGAAACTGGCGTTTGACTGGAAGGGCGCGCTGTTTTGTTTTGACTTATAAACACTATAGCAGGTTGAAGGTAATTGGCCGCAAGCTAACTTCTCGAAACAGTAACATTACTTTTACTTAATTTCCTTGTATTTGTACACTTCTATTCCTCTTAATTTGTAAAATACCAGTCCAAGCCCAATGTTACTTTATTGCTAACCTCGATGAAACTTTTATTAATTGCACAATTCTAGAACATCAATCCATGACCCTGATAAACGAGCAAGCACGTAAATCAAACGGCTTTCACCTTCGCAAGTTAAAACAGAAGTGTTATATATAGAACCGGAGTAGATACGGCATCTAACCCTAGATATTCAGGTAGGCCGAGCACGCCACGTCGCGTGTGGGTCAGGGTCGATAAGGTACTCCATGGATGTATCTGCTGCTGATATACGAGTAAGTAGTTCGGCAGCGATCACGCCAACTCTTCCGCTTTACCAACTGACTTTTTTGCTACCAATACGATTGCAATATACGCCAAATGTGAATTTGATAGACGCAAGGGCTTCATTTTGCTTATTGGAAAGTTACGTATACGGATGTAATCAATCAGGGTTAAATTATGCAGACACTGTTGTATCAAGCCGTGTATGAAGGCAACAGCCATTGATTTTTAAGAACAAAAAAGTTATAAAAGAGCGCCACCTATCGAGGAGTAGCTGTATCAAACAGTGTTACATACAGCGCCATCTGTGATCATACCACAGTACTACGTGTGTAAAGTTAAAGTGAAGGGTGCTGAAACTGAAAATTCACAACAGCGGCACCACTGTCGCAATCTTTCTGTAAAGCCTGTCCAGAACAATAAAAATACCTCGCCATATTGCGGAAATAATGTGAACTAAATTCCTAATTCAGTACAAAAAGTGCTAGTGGCGACTCCATTAGAGATTTTTAAATTTTCTGGTCCGGCTTTAACTTACATCTTGTCAAAACATTTAAGGATTCTTTTAAGGGAAACAGTGATAGACAAAATCTGGCGATACATCGTTCTCAAGCACGCTTAAAAGCACTTTAAAATATAAAAAAAACAACACAAATACTTCGAGTTAATTTCTTACTGTTATTTTTACCGAACGGATTTAAAAACCTTTCGGGTGATAGTTTCGAGCTCATATAAATTTACACTCCAAATTTCGTTCGTGTTATGAGAAAATTGGCGAGAGTTTCGGAAAACGGCACGTACAAAGCCCTAACTTTGCGTCTAAAACGGAGCTCATTCATCCTAAGTTCGTTCACTGGTTAGAATAGTTGTGTAAGGAGAATATATCGCTGGTGAGTCCGATTTACTCTTGCGAATTTGTCGCGACTCGCGGCCGTCGACCCCGAGTTGGATATTTGTTTTGTTCCCTACTCGAGCAGATGATAATAACTGGTGAATGCTCTGCCCTATTGTTCTCAGCTTCAGCGGGAAACTTCGCTCAACGATGTCCCCTAGATTAAATAAGTCCCGTACTGTTGCGTTGATTGCAAAGTTACGTAGCTACCTTTATAATTGCTTAATTAAAAGTTTATCGTAGATTATTCTGTTTATTAAGAAAGGAGATTTTATTGCTTTTTATAGTTAGAAATGTATTTTTGGTAGATATAGACATACGATACGAGTATTAATAGCCTACAAAAGGAAGTTCTTTGTAAACATTATCACCTGTTAGTTGTGAAAAGATAAAATATAAGATAAAACGCGTAAACCACGAATGAAAACGGGTCCTACTTATAAAGTTCTAATGGATCATAAAAGTCCGAAACATGCGCTTTAAAAAAGTAATTGAGAATTAAATTTAATAATGTAATTTTTCTCGACCTTTCTTTAAGATTGAGATGTAAGACCTAATTTGATAAGACGGGTGTACTCGTGTTGACCTTCCAAACCACTTGGCCGGCCGTCCTCTTCGTGCTAATAAACCTACGTCTTTAATTAAAATTCGTGTGCTACACTAACCAGCAACGCCCAGCGATGGTTTTAGGGCATTTCGTTTTGTCGGCGAAAGTGTAATATAAGAGATCTAAGTCTTATATCAATAAGCAACCTAGATAACTGACCAAATACGCGCAATAGTTTTCTTAGTAACAATTATTTGTTTCCCTTCATCTAAATATTGTTCGTTAGGCGATTGAGATAATACAACCAACTCTTCTAGGCACTGATCAATCAACTGATATTAATTGTTTGTTACCGTTAAACCTTCCAGACACGATAAATAAATCACGTCAACTTTAATCATTTGCTTTCTGCGACAGGGTCCTATAGTGGGTCAACAATTAGAGTGGTTGTTTGTACCTAATTTAATGGCTAGAATAACTTACGGGATCACTTATCTAGTTTAGTTACATTATCGAGTCGAACACAATCAGTGTTTGAACTGCATATTTATTCATAGATGTAGTGATGTCGTTATACTGTAGCTGACGTCAACTATAGTTGACACCCGGTGGCATAGGGATAGATGCTGATCTATCCCACGTCTGCGGATCCCTGCAGGCCGGCCTCAAGTGGTCGTGGGCGTAATTGGGCCTGTTCCACGTTTACGACTCGGTTTACGAACCCGCGCCTCGCTTCACGCGTTACGCTCATCTAAATATAATAAGCCTCCTGTAAAGCATAACGTAATGGGGCTGTAAAAAATCAGGTTTTCGTAGAATTGGTTTTAGTAATCTCTTGTTATGTCTTAATAGATCTTCTCTTATTATAAAATAAGAAGCATTCTAGGACAGGGTATATTGTATGTATAAGAGCCGGTTACCCTTTAAACCAGCCTTACTCTTCTACCGTACCTTACCAAAATTCTCTTAAATTGGCCAAAACGAAGACTTATAAAGTCAACTACTAGACTTATAAACGAAAACTTGTTAAGTTAAGGACCCTTCGCCAACCGGTTTTTCGATTTTCTTAATTCAAATGCACATTCTCTTTTTTCATTACATGTTACATTAACATACTTATAGGTATAGCCCTGCAAGGGCACAGCAACATCAGATAATAGAAAGCAGCTATACCACACAATATAGCCAGTTACCATTTATTTCCTAAAACTACGAATAGCGGTCGTGTTGGATGTTATGTCACCCTTTGGCAGGAACAGGAATTGTTATTTCGGACTGCCGAGTTTACTGTATACACATGTTTTATAACAGAATTGAATATACACTCAGGAGCAAAAATACCGGGTATCTTAAGAATTAATATCTCTCCTCTATTGAACCTCGGAGTATCCACCATTAAACCTCACTCAAAACCACCCCTGGCGAGGAACCAAGGCTTCGAAATAGTCTCGTTTGTATGAAAAACGCACTCTGACCCGGAATTATTGCTCCTGAGTGTATTTGAGTCATCTTTCAAGTATGCCCATATTTATTTATTACAAGAAAGTGATCTAACGTCCACCAAAACACTAACAAAACACTAACCCATTGTCTAAATTACTACCATTGTTTGCTTGCAACATTTCCTCGGAATTCGGAAAATCGTGCGGATTTCCATTTTATAAATGCTAAGTTTCTTAAGCGGCTGATCAGATTCGCGGAAACGTCGGTCTAAATATAGACCGGTCAATACACGGGCCATTGGCGGCGGCGCTGCGTGCTCGTGTTAAAGGAGCTTTACTTCTTTAAATCCCCTAGAACGAGTAAGTTGAGGGAGATATAAGTGGCGTAACGGGGTGTATGTTGTTAATTTAAAAGTACTCGTTTTGTACATAATATGAATGTAAAAATATTATCCCTATACAAACTTATACCTCTGCTTACTTCCTGGATAAAGACACTACGTCAAATACTTTTTTAGTTCAACATCAGTAGTCATGAATATCGACGGTTCTGTGCTGTGACTCAACCTCGTATATAGAATAATGTCCAGTATAAACTGACACTCACTAAGTACGCGAGTGCATACTTAGTGCGTGTCAGTTTATACTGGACATTATTCAATATACTAGGTTTAGTCACAGAACCGTCGATAAGGTAAAAACTAACCTTACCCTCTAATTCATAAAAGCGTTATGGCTAAACTGTGCTTGAAACTTACTCTATCCTTATCTGTCATTATGACATTTAAATTTAACCGAAAGGGACCAAGAACAGTTTAAATAAAATAGGTTTATTGTGCGTTTATGAATAAGTGGGTAAGATTTTTAAAAATACTGAAAAATTGCCAATATACTACTGCTCTAATACATAAAATCCGAAATTTAAATCGGTCCTGTTGTGGCCGAATAAATAAAAAGTTACGATATTGGTACAGTCAACCTTATAAGTAGGTGCACACTTTTGTACCTTGTCGCTGAAACGCCTTTGACAGATTAGTCCATCATTTCAAACATGACGTTAAAGTGACAGAGTACTAAAGTGTGCAGCTTCTTATAAGGCCGACCGTACCATCGATTTGATAAAAGTGTAATCAGACCGAATTGCACGATTAAAGTACTTATTTGCCCTCAATTATACTGTTCACACGACATTTATTGTTATGAGTACTTACTTACTTAAGTGCCTATTCTGTATTTTTTTCTAGATATATTATAGTACCGTTCACACGATTTTAATCCAACGAATCTTAACCGAACACTTAATAGAGCAGTAAATCATTAAACTCTAATGCGTGCTCTGATATAATTCTGATTCAAAGCAAACACCGTTTTATTTGTTAATACAATAAAACCGACTATGTCACGGAGATGACAGTAACGTGGTAATAAACTCGCGTCAGGCCGCTCAATATTGACGCACCGATCAATACGCTGATACGTACCAACATTGCAAGCAAATATAATAAAACAAAACACAAATATTGATATGAAATACGTGAACGGTGTAATTGTACAACTTTGTTAGTTTAAAAAATAAGTTACGCGATTAATGGCTGTTGAAACCTTGGTTAAAATAATCAGGAAGTTAGCTTATAACATCAAATATTGTCTTTTGGCAACTATTAACGACACGGATAGTAGTTATCTAGTTGGTAGTGACCCACGAAGCTGAAGTGCCCCGGGTTCGGTTCCTGGTATAAGCAAATATTTGCGTGATGAGGGGATTATTAGTTCTTGAGTCTTGTATGGATTGTAGCCATAACCTTTAGTACCACAGTACAAGCCTAGAGCTTAATTTTTGACTTGATCAATTTGTGTGTGATTGTTCCGACATAATTATGATTTAGTGTTTCATACGATGAGACGGTAAGTAACCCTTATTTACATATATTACAGCTCCAATAGCTTTTTTAACGTTCAGACATTCATAGTAGTAAACGTTTAGAATCTACAATAAATATATTCACCATATAAACTTGGAGCGATCACTATAGGATATAAGTATCTATGTACAGTACAACCAGAGGGGCTATTTATTTCAAACCGGAATAATTGTTACCATTTTGTATGCATACAAGCCTTCCATTTTCAAAATGTAAACTATTGCGATTGCGAGTGCGTTTGGCAATAGCGCATCAGTTTCTTACGATAGATCGGCAATCTTCGTTTTCATAATGAAACACGAGTGACAGGATATACTGTCAGTTGCGAGTGCAAGGGTGATAGCGATAGCCAGCCGGACTCTATTAAGCTGGGGCTACTGTATCTGTGAGTTTATTGATATGAATAAGAATATGAAAACTTTATTTATTCACAAGTGCGAGAGTCATCACTTATCGAGAAGAGTGGAGCGCGAACCTGTTCTTCTAGAACATGTGTATGGCGATTGGAACAGCGCCACGTGTCCATATTTAATACTTAAATTCCCTAGTAAGTTGACATTGACGTAGTCTTCCGTACCTTTCGTCATCAAGTGGTAAAAGTGAAGTATTTGTAAAAACATGTATGGAAACGTGAGTCTGTTTTAAGGGATCGTACTACGCATAAATTGCGTACAAGTGCGTTTTCAAATAGTTAAGTCGATTCGGAAACGTGAGGTAAAGCTTCTTATGTTCTTGCAAGAGCTACTGTAGTACAGTTTAACATTTAACCCGAAAATTCCGCTTACTGATTTGTCCGCGCATATTTTTCCTCACACCGTCTGCGGTTAGTCTGCAGCACCGCCAGACAATATGGCTGCCCTTGACCCTAGCAAGGTTAGTCTATTATTTAGTAGAATGTTAATATCGATTTGGTGTGTTGCGGTTTCTACCATTACAGCTATAATTACTTTTGTTTTCACGTTAGTAGGTAGTTCTAAATTATGTTAGGTTGAACGATAAAAAAATATTGTTTAACAAACATGAGTATACCTTATAGAGGTCAGTGCTATATACGAGTATTATGAATGTATTGTAACCGTAATTCCATTGCGGCGCACGCTACGCACACACGCCACATGCGTGAGCCACGTGGTGTTCGTCCAGCCATAAAACATCTGTCACATTCTGATACATATATAAGCACGAGAGTGATGCTGAACATGAATAATGCACCTTCTTAAGATTTGTATGTCAGTAGGCTAAAAATATTTCTAGCTATAAATGCTTTTTATAATAGTTAGCTAAAAATTTCCATACAAAATGCGATAATATTTGTCTCCCCTTAAATCAAGTCCTATTTCCACGATTTTGGAATATGTTGTGGTTATTATAAATAAGTAGGTCTGTACGTTTCTGTTTTTTGATTTTTAAATTTGTTTTGTTCTAAGAAATATTTTCTGAAATTTTCATTTTTTTTTGACAGCTACACGAATACACGATTATGCGGCGCTTCACAATCCTCTTACCTAAGGATTTTATGGGTAATTGATCAATTTAATTTTTCATTCATGTTTTAATGTGATCTTTTTAAATATGACCTGTGTATTTGCAATTAAATGATTTGACTTAAACACGAGCAAACGAGCGTTTCTATTTGTTTCGTTTTTAATCCAATCGCATCACTGGTAGATGACGTGATACAAAAGGTCACGTGATCTACCAGTGACCATCGAACGTCATTTTGTGCATGTGCCATGCGTGTGCTGCTGTAGGAATATCCTACGTTTAGGTATCAATTTAATTAATACCCACGTCTGCGTGCGTGGCGTCTGGTACTGTGGAAGTTCGGCTTGATGCAAGTACTGTACTTTATGAGTAAAAAAAGGCTAATAATAGTTTCTGCCCGCGACTTCATCCGCGCAGACTTTGATCCCCGTTATTTCTTGGGGAACTTTAAATTTTCCGCGACGGAAAGTAGCCTTTGTGTTAATCCAGGGTATATGCTATTTCCATTTCATCCAAATCAGTCTAGCCGTGTGAAGGAGTGACAAACAAACACACAAACATCCGCGTTTAGAATATTAGTAGGATTGGCTGTTATCGGGGATCGAACCAAGGACCAGGGCGTCTATTCTACTAAATAACACCATATTACTTTTACATGTTATCGTATTGTCCACGTTATGATAATTCTTATTCACGTGACAGTAATGGCAGCGGTAACAAACAAAACAACATGTCAAAATAAATATGGTTTTAGTGAGCAGAATATAAATCCAGTAGTTTCGCAGACAGGATCACTAGGCACTAGGCTTTCCGCGTCATCGGGCCTGGCCTCCAACAAACGACTCTTCGCTGATTAGCAGTGCTCGGCGCGGAGGGTTCAGCACCGCGGGATTCTGAGTAGAAATCTTAATATGGGCATAGTTTTATTTCCGTGATCTTGTGAAAATATTCTATTAAGTGCTATATATTTATAAATAGACCTTTAAATGTTTAATTTTTTGGCCAGCCGAAAGTTACTGTAACTTACGGATTTTCTATTGTTTGCGCGAAAGAGACGGCACATATTCAAATACTTAGCGAATGCCACCCTCTTCTGATTTAAGGATAAGGATTTTAAATTATTTCTAATAGCATTTATGTTTACTTATGTTCTTCAGTTCATTAACTTTGCACGTTGTGATTTAAAGTTATTTCCCTAGCGTTTATTTCGACCGCCTTAACTTCTTTAGCGGACTCGGTGATTATCTCTTACGACTAGTGTGGCTTTTCATATTTTCTAAAATCAGAAATATTGACTTTCTTCTACAACTGGAATCCCGGAATTCCGGGTTATATCCATATTAGGATACCTAATGATTAAGATCTTTGAGTGTTGCCCATCACTGCTGATGAGCTTACGAGCTGCGGCGCTCCAGCGAGTCAAAGCAGCCGACCGACATTTCGGTAAACCATTCTGGAGGTAGTATTCCACGACGTACGGAGTGTATAAATCCTTTGAGACACTCACCGCCAGCCACTGCTACGAAAGGGCTCGGATAACGGTATATTTTTCGAAACGGTTTCGTCTTTGATACCTGAGGATTGTTAGGGAAAACATTTTTGATCAAGATCATAATGTAAAACGTTTTTGATTATTAAAACGTTTTTAACCGTTTTTTTCAATTTTCTGGGGTGCTACGACCGAATATTACGAATAATTTCATACTTTTCGCCGCATGTTGTAATGAACTGTTCGAAACGTTTTAAAAACGTTATTTTAAAAGAGGTTGCCGTGCTCTGGCTACGGGTGCTACGAGTATGATCGAGTGTAGCATTTTTCCGCTCTGTAACGAAAAGTTGCTACGAACAGTGAACCCGACTATCGGGTCGTTGGCGCTTAATGTGTTAAAGCAAAACCAATGAGCAACAAACGGCCTAACCCTCACGTATCTACTGGATAAATATTGAAAGTGTATTTAGTAATTACTTCAATATTAAACAAGTTAATAGCTGAAAACACTTATCTTGAGAGTTACAAAGTTCAAATTTGAGTGAGACAGGTTTAATTTCACTTACAAACGTCGCGTGCGGCATAGTAATTACCAAATCAATACGGATCTAATCGGTTGGACAAGGTTTTTATAATTTCACATATCAAAAATGTCTAAGTATCAAAATTATACTTGCGTTGCTATACATTGCAAAATACCAATATAATATTACGATATTTTTTATCTTCAGTCATTTTATATATTATAGCTAGCCCCGTTTTCAGGGCTGGGGGTTACCATGATATCTTACAGATGGCCCTCTCGGATACACTTTGACCCCTTTAGGATATTTTATGCACTCTTTCACACTCAGCTGTTCGAATATCCAGGTTTCCTAAGGATATTTTTTCTTTACCGTAAGAGCGTCGGGAAATGTACTTAAGTAAGAAAAACTCACTGGTGACCGCGGGGGTTCGAACTCGGTACCTTACGACCTCGAGTCGACTCCCTTGGCCACTGACGCTCTTTACCATGACATACTAAAGCAGGGGCCCTATAGCCATGATGCATTACGCTAATTTGCGTTTCTATTCGTTTGGTTTTTAAACCAATCGCGTCACTGGTAGATCACGTGACTCTTCGTATCACGTCATCTACCAGTGACGCGAAACAGTTGAAAAACGAAACGAATAGAAACGCTTAATGTTAGCCAATTTTGGGTAGGGCACCAGTTCAGTTTAGGTTGATAGGAAGGAACAGAGCTTAGTATGTCATGGTAATACCCCTGATAACTGTTAAGCCCAACCGAGTAAACTAACCTAACCCTTAAATTATCCATTTGGGAGCTAAAAGGCCACAGATACACACACACAGACATGACATTTGCGGGTGGTAGGACCCTGTGCAGGGTCCGTCCGGATCGCTACCACCATCTTATCCATTAACCTACCGCCAAACAGCAGTGTTCGCATTGTTGTGTTCCGGTTTGGGGATAAGACAGCCGGTGTAATGACTAGCATAGAGGCATTCCATCTTAGTCCTCAGGGTTGGCAACGCATTTGCAGTCTTATGCTAATGTCTATGGGTCACAGTTTCCACTTACCATCAGGTGGCCTGTGTGCTCGTTTGCCTTCTCTATGCCATAAAAAAAAAAAATGACGAAAATCTTTAACCTTTTATTGGTCGAGTTTTAAAAAGAGAAGCGATTGAACCGACAAGCATGCGACGTGAGTGGCAGCCAATACTATTCATGTTGTAATGACTAATGATATTAAACGCTGCTATCATAGACGCCTGCGGACATTGAGCTGACGTGTAAACATGTCTGTTTATTCAGTAGCCGAGTGTTAACCTTTCGCTGTCACTAACTGTACTTTTCACCGTACGATAAATTGAGTTTTGATTTTTTAATTTTAAGTGTCTTTTGACCGTATTTCAAATTAGAGAGCGACCATGCCAGAGCTTTTGCTGCGGCTCCACTGAGGCGGAGATGAGCGGAGTGGAGCGGACCTGTGCCAATATTAACCAATAGAATCTAGACTTACGTGCGTAAGGCGCGCTCGAGGTGATATATTATATACCTGCTATTGGTTATTATTGGCACAGCTCCGCTCCGTTCCGCTCCGCTCATCCCCGTAATCGTATTTTACGCGTCGATATGGCCGATCCTTTATGCGATAAAAAACACTTGTATTTATTTGAAATTTGAATATCGCTTAGATAAAACCACAGTTTTTCTCGATAGTGCTTATATACTATGGGACAGACACAAAAATTGTTCGAATCTCAAACTAAGCTCTGCTTATACCTTGGAACAACGATAAACTTACGTATATAAAAAATCACATACTTAAATACATAAAAAATAAACAAGACTCAGGAAAAAATACTCGCGTTCATCATTTCATGATGGCTGTGACAGCTCATACGATTAACTCTTATTACACTTGTTTTATTAACTTTACATAAATACTACATCTCGGTACAATCCTAGTGACGGCGCTCGGGAATTTAAATAATTGACAGACTATTTATAGTCACATCGCTTGTGAGTATATCACTGTAAGTGATTGAAATAACGAAATACACACACACTGTCACAGCAGGCTTAGAATAATCAGAATATAGTCAATGGCAATTGCTGGTTTCCAAACCCCGAAGGTCGCGGTTATAAATTAATTTATATTGCGCAAAGTTATAAAGTCTGTAAAGCAGCTTTTACTGTTCTTTTTAGCGTCGGCGGCAGCAAATGACGTCTGGGAGTTCTATAGAGGGAAATTAGAGCGCGGAATGAAAGCGCGGGCGCGGCCGCCCTCTACGGCAATCCGTAGGCGGCGCTACGTGAGCTGCCTACGCGCTACGCTGAATGGTATGGTATGTTCATATTTCTAGTACGCCATAAAGAATTAAGGGAAAATACTAAGTTAGTTATTCATAAGCTCACTTTATAACTATTTTAGTTAAAGTATTATTTGGCGCTCTCAGTTCATTTACGTACACTGGAAAAACAAATGGGTTGATTTTACTAAATTTTACTATACATGAAGTTTGGTTGAGGTAACACCTAACCTTAGTAAAAACAACACATTGAATAGGTTGCTTCAACCTTTTTAGTAGTTAACTCAATCAAACTCACGTGTGTAGGTCCTATTTTAACCATAAAATTAGTAAAATCAACCCATTTGTTTTTTCAGTGTAAATATCATAATGACAAATAAAGACTAAGCATATTTCAAGGACACTTTAGCTATTACGCAATTATGAATAAGAGGTGAGTCAATTGCTTAAATAGTCGTTTAAAGTCGTGTAAATTTATTGAAATTTCTAGAAGTTAAACTCTTCGTTTCCGGTGTCAAAGATGGGTATACTTAGTAGTTCAATATTGGTTGAGATGTAACTTCTGGATTCACGCATCCTCCCAGGGAATCATTGGTTTCCTAAGCTTGGTGATGTCGGTTCATCGTCGACAAAAACTTCATCCTCCAACGGCAAGAATTGGTCAAGATTAACCCATATTAAAAAGAAAAGAAGAAAAAGAACACCGTTTTAAAATAAAATTATCAAATACCGAGTAAACTAACCGCCGTAGTACCGCCATTAATTTATACAAATGGCTAACGTGGGCGTTTAATGCGTCAAAGGGACCGCAGAAATTTCGCCGCTCTCTCGCTTGCTCTTCTGTTCTGACGGCGCTGCCAAGATGCCCTACACTAACTAACGTTTATATTTGTTTCGATTTTTAACCAATCGCGTCACTGGTAGATGACAAGTGACCGCAAGTCAAGTGATCTACCAGTGACGAGATTGGTAAAAAGGAAACGAATAGAAACGCTAGTTAGCGTAGTGCATCTTGTCGGGGCCCTCTGCACTCTACGTGTCTTTTCTATTTCACTCAAGCGTTTGCAGCATATCTCAACGAGTGTACACTACTACTTGCACAGCCGTGATATATTATAACAGTAGTTATTGTATAAGATGGTAGTAGTAGTAGAATAGTGGAGCCTTTTGAATTGCCGACAAACGTTTCATAAGATGTATCATTTAAAAAATCATTTTGGCTGGTTGAGGCTGGAGAATGACAGTTTAATTCAGTTATCGCTATTATTTTTCTTTGTCATATGAAAGAATAGGACAGACTTAAATTTTATCTGTTAAATAGTGTTAATTGGTGATTGAAAAATCAGCCCTTAACAGTAAATTATTTTCTGCTGATGTCTACCGAAAGTCACGATAGCTAAAGTGTGCTTAGAGAACGCTTAGCCCTTGTCCTTTATTGTGATTTTAATATGACAGAAAGAGAGAAATAATACTTTAATAAAAATAGGATTACTGTACGTTTATGAATAAGAGGATTAGTAGTTAGTAATATTGTGATTCAAAAACCATTATTATGCCGTTGAGATTAAAACAGTAGTAAAGATGCAGTTGTAGCTATAGTCAAGTTTTTTGACATCACGGCGCTCATATAAACCCCATATTGAACTTAAGTTCACATGCCACCGAACAACGCAAGTAACAACATACGTATTTTTCGAAAAGAAAAGTTTTCAAATAAGTCGTGCATTTTATACGATAGTAATCTAGATCGTAAGAAAATACTTTTGTCATAGAATTTAACAGCGGACCGACTTGGGACGGGCCGCGACGTGCCTCGACTACCAACCCCACGTTACGTCTGAAATGTGTTCTGAGAAGCTTATTTGAATATACAGCTACTATGTTTTAAGACTGAAAGCGTAATATAAGCTCGGCTAGGCTAAGTTTTGTGATCTATTTACAAATAAGATTTTTTTCTCCGTATAAAACTGAAACCCGTTTCTTTGGCGTAGTTATAACTTATTACATTCTAAAATGATAGTACCTACTGGAGGTACACAGGGTTTAGTGCAGACATATAGGGCAGCGTCTGGTCAGTGAAGAAGAAAATGAGAAAACGTATATTTCACATTAGTTTGAACAAGGGGCAATCCGTTTATCGTAATCTTCATACATTACTTTTCGCTATTACGGTACCATTGAGTATATATTTAGATATTAATTTATTTCGTGATTGGTTTGTTTCATATTTTAACTCCTTCCGCGTAGAGGTCGGTAATGGCTATTTTCGCTAGACCTGTGTTATGGTTTAGGATAAAATCTAGTCTAATGTCATTCCATGACCCTCCAGCCTCGATCCTGCGTGAAAAACGGACAAACGACCATAAACCATAAAAAACACTTTCGAATTTATAATATTAGTAGAGATTACTTTATTACATACTTCTGAAGTTCACAACATCGCTTAGCGCGAAAATAGCTCCTAATGGCACGTCATTACGTGCTGTTTTCATCATCGTTATACGGTGACCTTTCAGAACATTGTTGTGATTTCGGCATTATTTAAGTCTTGTTATGGAATAAAAATGGCTTTGCGTTTATTAATAGAACGCCGCGCACCGCTCGCCGGGTTTATGTTCGTGGTCGGTTTTCCCCACAGTAGTGCGGAATACCTGGAATCTGCTAAGACCGTAGCGCTACGCGGTACGTGGCAGCGAATTTGTTACCACATTCACCGCCAGCCACTGCTACGAGTGCTACGCTGTAGTATCTAGCAGCATTTTTCCGCTGTGTAGCGAAAATCTGCTACGAATAGTGGACCCGACTATCGGGTCGTTGGCACTGAATGTGTAGGCACCGTGCAGCAGAACACGTGAGTATGGTGACCAAATGTAAACATATTATTATTATATAATTATATAATCTTGAGCATCAATTCGTCTAGTGTTGCAATCATACCGATATCTCCCGAGGGAACAAAAACAAGAAATAAGAATTTCCTCCATTTATTAATTAGTTTATATTCCTACTAATATTATAAATGCGAAAGATTGTGTTAGTTTGTTACTCCTTCACGTTCCAACGGCTAGACGTTATGTGGATCGAGGGAATAACGATAATCGAAATCTACACGGTATAAAGTCGCGGGCAGATGCTAGTAATACCCAAAACGTCAGTTGTTGTAATTACAGTTACTAGTAGTAGTACTAAGTAGTTGTATTATATATGTAATATCCATTGCATTGTTAATAATATAAACTAATGAAATAAAGATCGATAAAGCGCCCATAAAATTCTAGGTTAAGTGGTTTAGGGTCTGTTCACACAGACCGGCTTGGAGAGCAGCGGCCCGCGCTCTTCTTTTCACACAGACCGGCACGTTTACACTTGGAATTGGCCACGAGCACGTCAAGCCGATCGGATTCTTAATGACTAAAATGAAAAATGGTATAATTTGTACCCATTCCTAAACTTCCCTTGGAATAGTAATGCGATATTCATAAAATGAAGATCTCATGAGAAAGGAATTTCATTAAGTTCTTAATATGCAGATGTGTCATATCCCTGAGCCGAAGCAGCCATCACGATCTGTTACATCATCCAAGTTTATTATGTTATAGGGCATTTGATAATCCACTTTAAAATAAATCCGTCTCGGATCTAAACTTGCCCGTTAAAGTTAAAACTCTATTTTTTAAACGCCTAAATCGATTCTTAATTGTCAAGTATAAGATTTGGCGTCTCTAGCTTATTATCGATTAGCATCATGTTGACCACCGCTTTTAAATGTAATATCTAATGAGATCACCTGAGCGGATTTCCCAGGTAAAAGTAATGAACTGAGTATTATTATTATTCTAGTAATTATGTTATTGATTACATTTTCCTCATTCCTTCCATGCCACTATATTCGATTTTATCGCTCCATCTCGCAATTACACAACATTAATATTTACTTTTCATTATATCGTCCACTTAGATAGTGGATAGTTTCCAAAAAACACTCTTTTTACTATACTCCATTAAGGTTATCAACAGAACAACACTACTACATGCCTTAAAATCATCATTCTAATATTTTTATGGACACAACTTAGGAATCAATTGCATTATTTTCAACATTCAAAGGTCTAAAGTGCATTTCAACCTTCGGTTTTCTACTTGAACATCGCGTTTAATCATATTACTTAGACTAGCTTCTGCCTACGACTTTGTCCGCGTTGATTTCGACTGTTTTTGTTCCCTCGGGAGATTTTAAATTTTTCGGGAAGAAAAATACCCTATTTGTTAATCAAGATTAAAAGCTATCTCCATTTCAATCCTTTTAAATTTCTCATCCAAATCCATCCAGCTTTAGCAGCATAATGTCGCATTTGTAATATTAGTAGGACACTCATAGGTACTGTCAAAGAATTAAATTTGTGACCTACCTTAGTTCCAAAGTCAATCTGACATCCTACAGCAATAAGGTTGAGTTTCCTATCAATTACCAATGAAAATTACTTCTTCAAGCAGATGTTCTTTGAAATGGGTAACAAGTTTAACGTCCGTGACCGTGTACCTTAACGGAACATACACGAATAATTTTATCCGCAATCGATTTTTTATTAAATGCATACATTGCGCGGAGACCTTCACGTATCTGCGGATCAATAAATTGTTGTGTTGTCTGCAATCCGCACCGGATCACGAGCTTACCTGAAAATACCCGGCTTTTATACAAAACTCCTCGGTTCGTATTACATCGTCGTAACCTTTTTACGCCCGCGTAAGTGAAGCAACGACCCCTTCGCTCCGCCATAAAACCAAATTATGGATGATGGATTTAAAGCTTGCATGACTTATTAGAGCAATGATTTTCATTGTGAAATCGGTTACAAGACTTACAGACGATGAAGTGAACTCGATCGATATGAATATTCATGAGCTAAGCTTAAAATTACGTAGATATTTATCATACCTATCAGTATCACTTATGTGATGTATTTCCGTCCTTATATATATGCATTGATTGAGTCTACAGTACCTAATAGTCCCATCACGATTAAGTTTATAGGAAAACACCGCCGCCGCTTTAAATACTTAAACTACCTAACATAAAATTCGGTAGCAAATCTGTACCTAAAAATAGAAGCCTTGTCAACCCCTGCACCTTGTCTAGTTCCATAGGAAAAATCAATATCTAAGTGAAACTGCGAACATAGTCGTGGGTGTGACCTTGTAACTAAATATAGTTTAGGAAGCACAATAACATTGTAAACAGTCTACAACAGCCTACTGCGGTGCCTAATAACAGTGCGTCGGATTAAATAGCGTTACATCCAAAGCCTATGACTTACAACCGTACATTACCTACCACAACACTGCCATTACGGATACTTTGATATACTCGTATATGCATATCGATTGCTGCTCTAACACTGAACTACGACAGAAGCACATACAAGTTACATTCAATGGAACGCTCAGACAAAGCGCAAAATAAAACAACGGTTGCGAGGAAACATTTATTATGGTACACGACGATGCAAACAGCTGACCCGGCGTGGGATGAACGGGAATATGAGTAGGAGGAAATGTAAAGCGGGAAGTGAGCATCTGGCAAGTGGGAAAACAAACTTAATAAGAGCGAGACGAAAATACCGCTGACTTGATACCTTGCGCCGGCTTGTTTGGCTAGTTTTTGTGCAGCCTTTTAGGCTCTTTGTGCGCCATAAGCCGTATTTGAAGCTTCTGTTAACGTGAATTATGTGTGGTTTTGAGCTTTTGAAATTTTCCAAATGCATTTAGCAAACACGAAAACATCGGTGCATTTAAATCCTAATATTGTGTTTCAAATTAGGTAATGCTGGGTGCGGTGTTACGTTTTGGATTAGTGTTGATAGACACTTAGGTACTGATTCAATTGAAGGTATGGATGATGGTAGAAAAATAAAACATAAATAGACATAGTGGATACATAGAGACAGAAGCTTGCAAGACAGATGCGAAGAGAGAGAAGAGACATACAGGTGGTTGGTCTGTTCATGGTCAGTGGTGTCCTGCGCGGGCTGCGAGCCGGAGCGCCGCAAGCGCCAGATGGCGTGGCGCGCCGCCACCAGCCGCGCGAAACCGTGTCGAGCCACCTCGAGCTCTACACCGAGCCGTGTCGAGCCACCTCGAGCACCGGGAGACCGTGTCGAGCCACCTCGAGCACTACTTGTGTCAACGATCAACAAGTCCTCGCGACGCGCTCACCATCGGCCGGGCGGGACCAGGACGGGATCACAGGATATTGTCAACAGGTGAAGGAATCAAGCTCCACGCGACCAACGGCGGCTTGGACGCGACTCCGTTACATACACTGGGCATTAACTATACCTACACTACGAGCAAAAAGCCAGCCTAAAACGAATATCACAACCGAATATCACAATAAAGCGGTGGCAAGCGAAGCTTCGTGGACGGCGTCTTACGTAACGCTAACTTATCTACTCTTGTAAAACGTGCAAAAATGTATCGATCACAGAAAGAAGCCTTAACACTATGAGGTTTTTAATGTGCCCCTTGAGGGTTATGTAACGGAGTTGTGTGGAGATTGAATGGAAGTTGGGCGCAGAGGACATGCGCGGTTGAGGACCGGGTGAGCACTGGCGCCGCGGGGCGCGCCGGCCCCCCGCGCCCCGCCGCCCGCCGCTACCTGCCTCAGTGACATAACCTCCAGCCAGGACGTTGCAATCGTCTTCCTGTCAGACTGCCGAGACTCCTAAATTATACGCGCGCTCGGTAATCTTGAGATCGGACGCAGTGTTGGCTAATGGAATTGCTAGTCCTTTCTTGATTGGATAGTAATTTTGTCTCAGTGGGCACTTTCCGAGAAGTCACTTTTCAATTGCTAATTTTACCAATTAATAATTAAATCTAGGTTGGTGATATTTTTTGCTGATTACGAGTATGTTACGTAACTGAAATTTGATTGCCGGCCATTTTCCCGTCCAGACATAATGAGCTTTATGCCACCGCCCCATTGATTGCGCGGAATACAATACTCGCCCATCGTGCTCGGTTGGCTTTTAATGGAGTATATTTTATGGGAAACAGCAATGTACTAATTATGAGGAGAACATTTGGAAATTATACAAAAATAATATTGTTGAAATCGGTATTAAATATCAAAAACAATATCTTGCGAAGTAACCTATGTAAGTACTTACGGCATATGACTACATCGGTACTAACGGTGATAACTGTTGTATTTTATTATTATGTATAGATTTTTGTGTAAGTAGGTGAAGTGAAGTTATTATAAATTATACCCTATAAAGGCTTAGGCTGGCTTGAACCATTCCAATACAAATCCAATCCAGTTTTGCCCAGTTCCACAAACGTTTATTCAATATAATGTAATTATACGTTAAAATGCCAGTTAAATTTAATTTCTAAATGATAGTTATATTTAGTGGTACAAACAAATAAGTACTACACTTTTGATCAAATTGAAAGTGCCATCTAAGTGCAAACTAAAGTACTTCTAACGCCATCTAGCTCCGCGCGGTAGAACTACTGTAGGTACAAGCAAAGCACGGCAACTATTATTTTTATAGCCGTATCTTTCACGGAGGCACTTCAGGTAACGCCGCGCCGTGACGGGCGAATCGTGGAACGAGGGTCAATCTGCTATATCGGCTTTACAAACAGTTAGCCTTCGATAGAAGGGCGGCCCGCCCTTGAACACTGTTCTTTGTGACGGCACAAAAGAAAATAGCTTCTTTGTAGCGGACAACAATCGTCTTGGCTGTATTATGTTGTGTAGACTTGTACTTGTGAACGTCATTTAGCTACTTTAGCGGTAGGTGCTTTTAGAGCTATGCGGATTTTGTAATACAATAGGTATTTCTTGTATTATTTTGTTATCTACATATATTAAAATAATTATGCTGTAGGAATCCATAGTTCGTTATCAGAGTTTATTATTTAACCAACACGTACAGTATTAATAAGTGTATTTTAAAGAACCCACCTACCTACTTTATTTGACTACTTATTTTTTGTAGATTGGTTCTAATGGAAATTAGTGGTGGTATCCGTTAATTGATGCGCATTTAATTATTTATGATTGTTGTTTACTTACAAAAAATAATCGACATTCACTCTTTGAACAATAACGGGTGTAATAATATCATTTCCTAAACACTCTGTAGACTTCGTAAAGTAACTTTGCTACTCGGCAACAGATGGCGCTCTTATACAAGAAATATCGGCGCTAACTTTCAGCGCTGAGTCTGAGTCTGAAACGTTGAAAACTGTTACAAAAGGGTTTATTTTTATTTTTCACGAGTGTGGTCGGAGTCGAAACTTAAAAGGCAGTAAAAAAAGGCTCGGCTATCATTGTAACCGTTCGTATACGGTAGCTCTTATTATCGTAACAGTAAAGGCGGTATCGTTAAAGATATGGTAATGATTTAGTAAGTAAGATTGTACAGATATAAAGTAAGATAGGTTAGACTTTTTGGATACTTACGGGTGGGATTTATTTATACTAATTTATAACGTTCTTTTTGTTGATGAAAAGATCGAAAGTGGTTGGCGTCTCCGGGGATTGTTTTCCGGAATAAAGGCGGAAAACAATAAACGGGAAACAAAAACACGGACGGGGAGACATCCGTATCAATCGGGCTTCGTCATTGTGCAGCTTATTTTCGTATAGGCTATTGCAAAGTTTTTTTACTAAAATATGCGTCTATCTTTCGATAACTGTAGAGTTCAATATGGATCTACGGACGATCAAGCTAGTAGCGTTAAATTAAAACGAGGTGTAGCATTAAGTTCGCCTTTTGTACACTATTTTATTTTATTCAATAAAGTTTTTAAAAATATATAACGAAAACAGAATATTTGTTAACTCCTTTATCCATATACGTATAACAACCTTTTTAGTTAAAGTATGCTTTGTCACATTCTGACTTAATCAAATGTCATATGAAAGGTAAGGTGACCACATACTTAAGCATATTTTAGCTATTGTGCGTTTATGAATAAGGGTAAAAGTTTACTACTCGTAGTACAACATAAGAATTCAAACATTGTAGGTATTTAGGTAAATATGAGTGTAATTTTGGGGTCCTAGTGAAAAAGGGCATAAGTCGATTTAATACGTAATAAAAAAGGGCAACTACATATATTATACATAATAACGAAGTATACTAGACTAAAACCCTTTTTCACTTGATCTTTTGAAGACCTCTTCTTCTTCTTCTTCTTGTGAGACTTTTTCACTAAGACTTAAAGCGTGTTAGGGATAGAATAGGGTTTGTACGACAAGTGCATTCAAAGAGTTTTACCTTTAGGTACGTAATAGTTACGTAAAGTCGAAATTGGGGCTCACCTTCATCTAGCTATTCTTTCATAACACAAAACGTGGAAATGAAGCTCCGTCCAATTTTATATTCGCTTATTCGAGGTGGTTACATAAAACCAGCCTTGGTAACATTAATTTCGAAACCGCGGGGGACATCATTTATCCGACCTATATTTAGCTCCGCCCAGCAACTGCGGACTTTGTCAATACACAACAATAACAGACGGCCCACTAACATTTGTTTATGCCGAATAGCAACGTTAAAAGCAGCGAATTACCTACTTTGATATTTGTTTTTCCAAGACTCTCGAAGTTATAGGAACGGGGATTACGTTTCGGGGGTTCCGTTTATCAGAAAATACGCTGAGGTTATTTAAATATTTTTCTGTTTAATACACTTCGAGCTACAGGCTCTCTGATTTCCATACGAAATGGGCGAACATAGCGAGTTCCTGGCATTAATTAAAAAGAAGAACACAGTAAAATTATTGAATGAGATAGCAAAAAAGAGGAAAATGGTAACTTTCAAACATATTTTAGGAGCTGATACAGTTATAAAAAGTTACGAGTAAGTTGGGTAAATAAATAAGAGGAATTTTAACCGACTTCAAAAAAGGAGAAGATTCTCAATTCGTCAATATCTTTGGGTGATAAATAATATCACCATAAAGAGATGTAACAGTGTTTTTTTGGTTGTATTTGTGCGACCTCACCTTACTAAACTGTCACTTGACATATACCTATAGTTAAACTATTGAGTAATTAAAAAGGATTTGGGAGGCCATTTGCAACGTTAAAAGATGGCGGATGTGTAATTGGTTTTATTTTTTATTTTTGTGTATTTAGGTGTTCAAAGTTCTTTTCTGTTAGTGATTTCTACTTTTAATGCCTTTGTGTCGCACAGTGATAGAAGACTTGGACTTATTTCAGTATCCTGGCATCTTACTTCTCGTTTCAAGAGGACTCGCAGTGGTACAGAGGTTAAAACTATCTTGGCCTCTGTCCTACATATCACCGTACAACGTTGCCCCCAATCTTCCTAGAGAAGATTGGATTGTGTTTTATTGCTATATTGATTTTTACTTATATATACTTGACACTGGCGAAATCACTTCATTGTGGAAACGCCATATTCCCGCGGTAGTAGCTGTTCAAGTCGCCGCGGAGCAAAGAAAAAAAAATAGGATTTAAAATTTTAATAAATAAATAATCATAATTTTTTTAATGAGATTAAAGTAACATTCTCCGCCACCGCAACGAAATAAAGGTACGAAAAGGTACGATCGTGCAATGTATTGCATTCGCAATCTGGTTTCCGCGACACAAACTTTTCGAATCGAACTTTTAAGGGTATGTTACCGTGTGTTATATGACATACGGAGCCTCTACACTCTACAGGGCTAAACCAAATTGCTGCGCCTCTATTCTTGGCGGTAAAATCGAAATCGTATTTGACCGGTTATGGTATTGTTTTTAACTCGGCCGCCATTACTGTCAAGAGAGAAAAACTTCTTGGGTCTCGAAGACTGCTCTAAGCTTTGAGTAAATTAGCGAACATTAGTACATTGTGCATCAAGGGTAGTATGAAGGGAATTACTAACGAGAGTGTTAGAAGTTTAATGACTCGAGTTAGTAATCCCCTTACTGCCTGTGATACACAAAATGGTTTTCATCACATTTACGAGGAAAAAAAACAAAGAAAACACTTTAACTCTGCAAAATATAAAGAAATAACTTTTGACGAACGGGAACGTAAATGGAAACGATATTTTTTTTGTGACCTCTACCACAGATAATAACTGTGTTTAGTTTCGACCTGGATTCGAGCCAGATATAGCCAATTTGATAAAAATGTATAATTACTAAAATTAATGATAAATGTTGATATAAACTTGAAATAGGTATAAAAATAATGAAGTTTAATGAAGCTTATAGGTTTTGTGTAATGTAAGTTAGTCTATAGCTAATTTTTAAAGATGAAATTAGAAACCGATTTAATTTTTGGCTGAAAATTAAACCTCCTTAGTCAGAAATGATGTACGAAAGAGTTGCAAATTTTAAAAAGAAAGTCATTACTCCCTATGGATGACAAACTCGCCATAATTCCCGCGGGAACAATTTAGGCCATTGTCCTTCTGTATACAGGCATGGAATAACACCATTGACGAGCAAGTGTGATGAAAAATTTATTACTCACATATTTACATTAAATCACGCCTGTTTCGCAGAGGGGTAGGCAGAGCCCACTTCTTCCCACCATAATGATAATTTATTACAAATATTTTTTAATCGATTTAGAAATAAATTCGGGTTAGAAACATTTCCGTGTTCGGATAATTTTTGAACAAGAACCGTAATTATCTCCGTGACTGAACTGACCCAAGTTTCTGTCAAAGTTCTTCTTGTCATCGTGTTTCAGAGTTTGATCGGTAGGATCACTCTGACAAATCGAATTTATTAATTAGATTAGATTTTATTAAGAGAAATTATTATTAAGAGATAATTTAATACAAAATAACACTATACAACGCTCATGTACAGCTGTTTTTTTTTTGAGCTAGGTCATCATAAATATAAAAAGGCTATAAAATACAAGCACTACCCTACATCAACAGCACAAAGGTCCTCAATTCAACGAATTTATTCAAATAATAGGTATACTATATATAAAAACTCGTGTTTTCAATAACCGAGTACTACAAATATTTTTACTGACGACATAAAGGTGGGACTAAAAACTATTCTAAAATAAATATGGGTATAAGACAACGATAAAAATATTAAGAGAGAAATCAATATTAAATTTATAAAGCTGTCACTGTATTATAGTGAACGTCACTAGTTTATAATATATCTCGTGGGATTGTAAACCCTCGATTATGCATTGTACAAAATGCTTACAATATAAAGTATGAATTTTCGATAAGGAGTTTAAAATCTATCCATGCGAAATAATTGTGATTTACATGAACTGCTAACAAGATAACGTACGAATTTTCGATAGTTTTTAATCGCGAGATTGTAAACTGTTGTGTCGGGGTGAACTTAAAACTCTATGTACTTTGTACACAGAACAAGCTGCCGCCAAGATCAACCAATGTAAGGCTCAGTTCTACTCGGTAAAACCATATTGCTTTTGGCATTTTATCGTAGTGTCAACGTTACGATAGATGTTGTTTACTTGACAGTAATGGCGGCCGAGAAATCAGAACCATAACACGTGAAAGGCAATATTAAAGATAAAAAGATAAAAAAAAGATAAAAGAAATTTATTCAGTAAGTAGGCCGCTCGGGCACTTTTACACGTCAAGATACTACCAGCGCTTCCCAAGAGGAGACCACTGCTGAGAAGAAACGCCGCAAGAAACTCAGAGTTGTACCCAGTGCAAATAGAGGCATTAATTGGGCTTAATCTCACGAGATGGAATATGACCTAGCGATGTTCACTATTATACGGTGACATATATTCATCTATTTAATACTCGTTGCACTGAAATAAGTACAAATGGTGAACCTAATGCCTAATGGCATTCTCTACCGGTCGACCAAATAACCAGGGTTGGAGGCGCATTTGAAGTCAATCCAAAGACTTCAAATGCGCCTCCAACCCTTAGGACTAAGATGAATTGTCATAGAGGCATTGAGCTAGTAATTTCACTGGTGACTTATCCCCAAACCGGTACACAACAATGCATGTAAAGGGCCCCACTGAAAATCAGCGCCGTATCTTGCCTCGGCATCGCATCGTACTGAATGGGTCCCTTATTGCCGCAATGTACGACTCAGATGAAAATATGTTATCTGTTTTAATTCTTTGTTTATTGTAAACCGTGTCGTTTTTGTCAATAAATTTATTTTCTTTATTTTGTTTCTTTCTTTCTTTCTTTCAATACATAACATAACCAATAAAGATTCAGCAGCAAATATTCGCGTTCTTCACTCAAATATTTGCCCTTACAGAGGATCGTACCCCGAACCGCTTGCTTCATAGGTAAGGTCACCAACAACTAAACTAACCGCGTCGTCAAAACAGATTATCTACAAACGTTCTCAATATGCCTAAACTATACGTCAGATGTGTCGTATTTTAAAAGGGAAAGTAGGCGTTCGTAATACGTAATACGTGGACTTTTCCATACAAGCCATGCGTCGCGGAACTGTTCAAAGGCGGTCCGCGCGTTTTTTTTTACACAGAAGCATTTCTATGTTCTTCCTCACGAACATTATATAACAACATACAAATACCCCGAGTAATGCGCCGTAATGCGAGGACAAATAAATTCCTGTAGGAGTGTCTGTGCTTCCAGACTGACGTACGCAGGGCACGTTTCTGCGAGATCATCAGAAGGGACGATGTATATTTTGATGACGCGACACTTATAACAATAACGCTAGTGTACGAGGCGCCATCCTTCGCAAGGGACAACATTTTCATGATGAACAAATATTTTGTCTCTGATTGTTTAAATATTACAAGTTATTCGTTGCAACATCCGATGCAAAAATGGCGTTGATTGCAATCAGAACAAAGGTTCTTAATTGTCATTTAAATTTAAAAGAACTTGACTTTGTCTTTAAAAAGGCCTTTAAGTGTTACGAAAGTTTAAAGCTATCTAGATAGTATTTATAAATACAAACCTAAAGAGCTGTGTAAGATGTAAGCAGAAAAGTAAAAAACCGATTATTATTTTCATGTTACCATTATGTCCCAAACCAACTGTTAAACAAGCCTGCTAAAATAACCCAAAATGAAACTTCAGCAGCGTTCCACTAGTATATTTTAGTGTAACAGCCCACTAGCGCTATCGTTTTGGCACTATATACGCTTGACGTCGTCGTATTTTTTCAAAGCGGCGTTTTTCGTTGATGTACGAGTAAAATATAAAAATGGCGAGACACTGTTTGTTTTGCTTTGCGAAAACATTCTGGACGATGAGATAGCTCTTCACTAACTTGTTTAACAAATAGGCCCAGGGTCTTGAGATCCTGACGTAGGCGATGTTGAGACTAAAACATAGTGTGTAGGGAGATAAAATAAAATGAAATAGAAATTCCTTCCTAAAAAAAATTGTATTTATGTGTCAAAGTGATCAGAAAACAAAGCATTTGTTATTTAAATACGGTGGCTGGTTTTATTTTTAACCGACTTCAAAAAAATGTGGAGGTTCTCAATTCGTAGGGATGTTTTTTTTTTGTGTATGTTCCCAGATTTTTCTAAAAACCGCTGGACCGATTTGGTTTTTTTTTTCGTTGTATACTTTTTAGTTGGTCCCATTATCAAAATGTCAGGATATGATGATGGGATCTTGGAGAATCAAGGGAACTTCTCAAATATTATAGCTATAGCTATATATACCTATAGCAATTTCGGTATTTTTTACTGTAGCTCGTGCATTTGCTTTTGACAAGTACGATCTATATGGTGAAGTGGAACTGATGATGAAAACCACAGATGGCCACCGGAACTCCTTAACGGTACCTATTTGAAGGACGGCGACAAGATATCTCGATTAAGGTACTTGAGCGACTTTGACGAAGCACATTTAATTGTTTAAATATGACTATTTCTTTCCCGCGGCGTTTTTGCGGCGAGCTTGAATTGTTCTAAAGTTTCTCATTAATTGAGAACTGGGACTACATAACAGCATAAATAGGATCACTAAAAAGTATAAAATAAAATAAACGTTTAAAAAACAAAAGCCACCTTCAAAAAGGCAAACAATAACTTCTTATAAAATGGTTGGTAGGTCAGTCCAACTGTATTCGGATTTTGTTTTAAAATATTGTAGGACGCTGACTTCAGTTGGACTGACCTACCAACCATTTTATAAGAAGTTATTATAAGGCGGGTTTTTGTTTTACGTTATAAATTATAATAATGTAGCACGACAGAAAGAAAGCCGCCATCGTGTCGGGAGGAGGAAAAGGAAAGGGAAGATAGCAGTGTTGCTATCGGTCATTATGAAAAACATTTAAAGTAATGTTGTAAGGGATACGACAGTCCAACAATGTAAATAGACAGGGCCCTATTACAGTATAAAGATTTCATTTGATTTTCACAAATACTACACTTAAACAGAGAACTTAATCACAACTTGCACCGGTACATTAGCCGGCGGTTACCAGCATTCCCTCCGTTGACATAGGTTAAGGAAGCCCGTCCGCGGCTGGACCTGGTGCTCCCCGCGGCTCCCCGCGCCCCCCGCGCTCGTCAATCATCTCGCCTGCCGTGGCCTTCCCATTGTTTCCACCTCCGCCAAATTGATGCGTTTGGACAAAGAAAGGGTACCCTTTGTGGAGCCTTCTTTCGAATTATCACTGCGCTGTTTTTGCGAACGTGATTAATATGGGTTTTAGGTCTTTCTAGGCTTATATTTGGCATTGGCTATTATTTCTTTTTTATTTTAATATATCCAAGAAACGAAATGGAAAGTCGAGAGAAATCATATAATGCAATAGAAGATCTACTGTTTCAATATTGCTTATGACATGTCAAAAAAATATTTCGGTGTTATCAATTGGAAGTCATTAAGACTTTATTAGAATTCAGATATAGCCATGATCTTTCACTGTGGTCATTCTTCAGTACTTTTCCACAACTAAGATTAATGCTCGATTTAACCATTCTAACTGTTTCTGCATTCTGTTAAATAACTCTCATTTGAAAATGATAATTGGGTTAAAAGCAATACGATAAAATCTAGTACATGAACTAGAAAGATAAAACCTTCATTAAACGAAAAATAATTAAAGCCGTATTACATTACCGAGGCAATTTCTCTAATTCCGTGGAATGCTTGTGAGCGTTTTCAAATTAAAAATCCAATTATGCTAAGTTAGACGTCAGCAGAATTCCAAAGATTGTATATATGTATATCTAGAGGAAGGACCCTGTAGGAAGCTATACGGACATATCGCTTTCGAGGCGTCGCGACCCGACCTCTGAATAAATAACCAGCCGACGCCTTAAGCGTCGGATTAAAATAGGATTATTTTGACGAAATTCACCTCTCCACTCTCCAACGAACGAATCCACACGTTCTAAGTATATATCTTAGCTAGTACAATTAATTAGGTGGCTGTTAAGCGACGTGTTAATACTTGATTAGGCAAAGAAACCGTACGAAAAGAGGAAGTAGATGCCCGTAAATGGGATTTTAATATTTTATTAGCCCAAAACGCGGCTTGGACAGTGGCGCATTATGAATCATTTAGGGCTCGCCGTAATGGCTTTTTACTTTACTGCTCCAACGATTTGGCAAATCCATGCGCTACTGAGCTTATGTTTTGCCAATATTTGAACATTACTTTGTCATTTAGAAGTCGGCTGAATAAATTTGATGTATGGTATAAATATGACCTGCTCTCGAATGTGGTGAGTTGGAATGTAACTAAGTGATAATAGCTTAAATTACGGATTATTACGAGACGTTACGTTTTATGGATTTCGTCCGCCCATCGGGCAGGTGGTCTACCTACGGATCTTTTTGAATTCCTTGGCAACTATTCAGTAACTGACTTTGTCCATCTGTCATCATTCCGCCTCGGCAAGTGTCCCGCCCATCTCTTTAAGGTTCGTTCACATCGGATCGGATCTACAGGAGAGATTCACTCCATGGTTCTGGTGCTACGCGTATTCGTACTTTTAGCAGAAATTATTATCAAAAAGTATAAATAATTGCACGTAGAATTAATTGAAAGTATGTTCAATAATGAATATTTACGTACATTTTCGAGTGCAATATTTCAAAACCCCCCTTATAAATAAGCGCACGACAAACCTATTTTAGTAATAGCATTATTCGTCCCTTTCTGTCAAACTCAAATGACTGATAAACACAGAGCATATTTCAAGCACACAGTTAAGTAATTGCGAGTTTAGGAGTTAGAGGATAAAAAATTACCTTTACTTTTCTTTAATAAGAGGTACCCGATGTTTTTTTAAACTTTGTCGGCGTAATATAATTATTTATCTATGCCAATTACAGCTTTTTAGTACCATGAGTCTCTGAGTAAACAGACAGACGGACATGACGATATTATAAGGATTTCTTGTTGACAAGGAAACTAAAAACGCACATGACGGTGCATTTTTCGTCAATTCCGCCTAACTCTCAGCCACTCCCATGTATGAGTTGTATGAGTAGTGAGTAGACACAAGGGCGTCTGTCTGTCTCGAGGACGCTCGGCTGGAGCGCGCGTAATTAGAAGCACGCGGGTAAACACGGGGGCGAAAGCTAAAGAACTACTCTCAATTTGTATGCGTAATGGAAATGAAGTTGCAATTCAAGATGTTATTGCAGTTGTTTGACTTAAGATCTCTTGAGCCTCTTAGGCACGGATTAAAAAGACATCATTTGAATTTTATTCAAGACAGCGCTTAAGTTGTTAAATGCATTGCGTAATGTAGATGTCACCTTTTATGTTTCATACTGACTAACTTGCAATTTGTATGGGTCAATGTTAAAAAGACACTAATTTAAAACGGAAACGGGTCTCAAACTTACCATTTTTACCTTGAAGTTTCGAGCTTTAGAAATGATTTTAGTTTGTAATCGTGTTACGATCTATAAAAATTTAACGACAGAACGACGAGACCTTTTGTGCGTACATTTTGTCAATTGTACTTTTGTAACAAAAATGTATTAAACTTACCGTCGTAGAAACCTGATGCTTTATTTTAACGAAATGTTTAATTTTTCAACTGTAATTTCGTGCAGTGCCCTAATATAATTGAACATTAAAACCACACAAAAAGCAACAGAATCAAAACAGAAACTCCATAAGATACTCGTAAATTGGTTAAATGTGTTTAAATACCGAATCTTTCTTCTATATCTGAACAGAGACATTCGTAATATAATATAACACGTTACTCAACTCCCGCCGTCAACTATCCGATACTTTTCAATGCCGCCGCCGAACAGAAATATAATATTCTAGACGGACTTTCCTCTAAGGCTAAAGTTGCGAAGGTTGTTCGGTTAGTTGGTAGTTTTGAAGTAGCCGACGGACGGCCGGTGTCCAATTTCGTAGTGCTATATACAGGGTGCTCCTGACTACTTCTGGATACATAGAGCGTGAGAAACAACACGTTTTTGGAAGTAACAAACTTCACTAAGAGCCGAGGTGAAGGTCCAAGTTGGTATAAGCCGGAAATCTCTTAAAGCCGTCAAAGTAATCTGTGAGACTTACAGCAAAGGTCTCGGAATGGGCCAAATGAACTGCGTAATCAGGACAGCGTGTTCGCTTTATGTATACTTAATCTTATTTTTTATGGTATTCTAAAGGCTGTATTTTTATATCAAGTGAGGGGTAGTTATTCGTAGACGGTATTAAACATTTTGCTTTGTTTTTTTTTTCAGTTTTTTTAAAATAATCTACGTTATTAGAATGATACAACAATTATGTTAATTGAATTTGTAGGTACGTCTTGTAACTGTGAATTTATCGTTTACTTTAATATCATTAAAAACACGTTTTTTTCCGCATTATCTGTGTTTTCTCTAAATAAATATATTTGTATTTGTAATACACATAAGTTTAATATAGTTTTTGCTACTGCTATTTTACTTGAAGTATGCGTGGCTAATTTCTGTCAGATATAAACGTCATAATGTCAGATAAGACTAAAGCATATTTTAAGAACACTTTAGGAACTTGAAAGAAGAACGTGGAGTTAACCCCATGTGCTTTTAGTCCACAAGAGAGCATGCACTTTTACCGAACAATTATCCTCATGTGTGATATCAATAGACTTAATTGCCTATTAACTACTTATGTACATACATAGGATTGTCTATAAATAACTCGACATTATATAAATACAATTTAACAGGTGAGAAACATCAATTACCTCTACCAATCGTGCTATTATGAATAAAGACGCAGTTAAACTTCAAATCTATTGTGACAGTACAACAGTATTAGCATCTAATGAGGCGCAAGCCTCCCTTCGCTGACTCACTTGTCATGCTTGTTTACTAACATAACAACTTGATATACTTAATACCCTTAGCACTAGTTAAAATTAACTTATCGCAACTTTGTTTATTCAGAAAACAAAGTCTACTGCCATTTCCCGTCCTTCACCCTATTAGACGGGTATTCGACACATTTATTTGACAAATTAGTTCGAAACAAAACGTTAAAGGTCGAGATCAAAGCAGTCTGGTGAAAACGCGCCCTCCAACACACCTGTGTCGGGACCTATATTCTTCCCTGTCAAGTGAAAAGGTAAATTCAATCCTCTTTGGTTGATCATAAGGTTGTACTTGCAATAGGAAAATTATAACAGATGTGACCCTTTTCCTCGACATTGGCCTCACCCTGCGTCCCACATTAGGAGCTTCCGGAATCAGACTATTAGGTATCTGTGTGATGTATATACGGATGTATCGAATTTAGACTTCCTGTGTTACCTTAGAGAAAGGAAGTCGAACAGATTACAAATTTCCATCGAAATAGTGTCGTACTAAAATCACCTGTTTCTAGATGGCGGCTAAACTGACGGTTCTTAGTTCATCAAAATATGCGTAAGAAAAAAGCCCTTACAAAAAAAAAATTACTCGCCTGGGTCTCTATCTACTCGGTATAACCATATTGCTTGTAACCTCCTATTGTATTGTTTTTAACTTGGACGCTACTTTCAAGCAACTAACAGCTATCGTACCATACGATAACATGTCTAAAGTAATGTGATTTACCGAGTAGATCAGAGCCCTTATAACTTTATTGTAAAAAATAACTATAATCTCCAAAAAGTACGTAACCTTTTCGAAATGCACTAGGTCTGCCAAACTGTTTTTTTTTAAATATTTATTTCATTAATTACGGTTTAGAAGCGATGGCAACGTCTAAAATAACTGACGCATAAAATAGTTTTTTTTTGTGATTTCACATAATTATAATTTATTTACTCTTATTCTTACTTATATTATAAATGTGAAAATCTTAATTTTTGTTACTCAATCACGCCAGAATGGCTGAACGGTTCCGGATGAAATTCGGCCTAGAGTTTACTTATAGTCTGGAATAGCCAAAGGCTGCCCTTAATTCCAAAATATATCACTGTTCTTGTGGTATGGCAAAATAACGAATTGTACGCGAACAGAAACAATAGTTCAAAAAAAAGTATTTAAATCTGTGGAATAATAAAAACAAATCCAAATCGGTTTATAAAATGTAAATCTCTGCCAATACAATCACTCTACCAAACGATTTAGTAGGTACCACCACAAATTCATCCGGCATAGGAATAGCGAGGGTGTGCAAAGTTTCTATATGGAAATTTCCAAATACCACAGGACTGTGGTGGCTTTCATGGGGTTGCTAAAAGTTGCTAAAACTACGTTTGGTTCACCTATGAACACTTCTTAAAATATACGTAGTTTAATACGCCTACATTTATACTATCCAAAACAATACTCTTGAGTGAACACTACAAAATGAAGACTCGGAGGGCAAATTTCTACAAGGGAAAACCTAGTTGCTTTTGACATGTTATCGTGGGTGTGTTGTTTTTAATTCGGCCGTCAAGAAAATAAGAGGCATAACATTGACAATACGATAATATATCAAACGCAATCAGGTTTACAACGAGTAGAAAGCAGAGTATTAGTTTTAACAATGAACTGTAGAACTTCGTATTACTTATGTTACTTGTATTTGGATCTCTGGTAAATTTTGTTATATAAACCAATGAATTCTTGATAAAGAATAAAGATGCCGTTTGGTAATATCGCATGATCATATAATCTTTTTAGAAATTTCTTCACTGCAACTAGCAATAAAACTTTATTTTCCCACTCATGCCTAGGCCGGACGCGGAGGTGGCAAGGGACCGACAAACTCGGCTAATAGGCGAGAAACTGCCTTTACGTCTCACTAACAACACAACCCCTTCACCGTTAACCTTGGGCGGCAAGATTCACACATTCGCGGCCCACGACTCCACATCGGGTGTATTTTGTGTTTGGAAAACGGAGCCTGGCATTCTATCTATCAACCCTACCCGCCTTGCAGCTTCACGGGGTTTTAGTTTCTTCATTAATTTGGGGCGCGCAGTACCTACATGTCAGTGACATATGTCGTAAATATATAAGAACAACGACCACTTTTCAATGGCTTTTAACATAGAGAACTCTAATTATACTTAAATAAGTTGAGTGTTAAATAAAAAACTGTACAAGTAGTATTCAAATTCAAATGCAAATTAATTTGTTTTTATTGCATATCACATATATTATACATATATAAGTGGAACATACATAGATGGAGGTAAACGGGTAATTAAGAATAAAAAAAGCATCTACAGTTACTAAAAGGTTATTCAAACGGTAAAAAAAATTAAAAGAAAAGGCTGTTAAGGAGTTCTCTATGTTACCTATACGAATAGTAACATGAAACTACGAAGACACTGATGCACCATATAGGTACATATAAAAGTAGCCATAACTATAGCGTATGTGTGTAAATATAGCGCACCCGACCGGGGCCGAGCGGCATCAGGCCAGCCGCCCACTTGAATTGGTGATCACAGTTTCCGGGTCATGACGGGATAAAAAATCGAGAGTCATTTGTTATTATCCCGAAATTCCCGCGCGGCTTAAAACTGAACGTGGAGTTAAATGCGGTATGGCCAAGACATTGTTAGGAACGTGAAAATAATCGTGATGTTGACGTCTCGGTTGCTCTAGGTTATAGCTTATAGCTGGTAATTTAGTATACTTAGGTACATACGTTTGGTGTGTGTTGATAGTCTACCTGCGTAAATTTAGAGTTATCATTTAATTATCACCATTTCTGTTTATAGATTTTAAGTATCAATTACCATGTAGCTATATTTTATAATTCTATAACAGCGAGGAATCTGTTAAAAAGGCATCGGTTATCAATCGCGGAAGGTCCCGAGTTCCGTCGAGCATTCATTCTTTCAACCTGCGCCGTCCCTTCTGACGGCCGGTCCTTCGCATCTATCGAATGGCTGCTTACCGACCAAGCAACCCGAAAACCGGACACAACCGACTATCGACCTTAAACAAATGCGATAAGGAAGCCTACAAGTGTTAAATTATATTAGACGGTACACTAAGCTGAATATAACCATCACACTGGATATAAAATTTCGATTGCTTACGTAATACCCACAATCTTATTCTGAGGACTATGAGGGATTTGTCGAGAGTGTTTGAGGAGGAAACCGTTCTTACGTCGTGTAGGCAATTACGTATTGATACTGTGTAGGATGATAGCTTGTTGTTTATGTGAGCTCTTTATGTCCGCCTTCCACTGCGAGCGGAGCGGGCCCCGTAGGGACTCCGTTTGACTTACAACGGTGTCTCTGTAAGAGGTTTGCTCGCAATGGGAACACTTGAAGTTACCGTTGCAAACTAAAACCGGTTCTGTACGGAACCCGCTCCGCTTGCAGTGGATGGCGGGCATTAATGTAAGCATTCATGATTTATCTAGTAAAGTTTAACATAGAACTACAGTATGTTTTGCTGCTGTCGTGGTGCTAAAGGGTTATACAGTATAAATTAGATACTTGCAATACTAACCTAGGAACTACTATTAGGTACCTATGAACGCAGTAGTTCTTCGGTTAAATTGTGTGAAAATTTAGTAGATACATTTAAGAAGAGTGTGACTGATTCATGATATACACTGGTATTGTGTCACTCCTTTCTAACTATTTAAAAAAGGATTCACCAAAAATGACGCATCTGACTGAATAGTTCATTACAAAAAAAAAAGTTTACGGCAATAAACGACAGATGTACACTCATCACTCTTCTGTGAAATTACTCATTGGTTTTTGCCCTGACGCGGCCCAACTGCACGCCTTAAGCACCTAATTCCGGATTCAGCAATAAAGACAACGAATTAAGCCTGCCAGTGGCAGCCAAAATATACAGCGAACTGCGCCATTAAATGCCGACTGTACTTCGACATCAAAGTGCTCGGTGCGGGCACTTTCGCTGCAGCCATTTCATTTTTAGGCGGCGCTTGAATTATGTAGGCGGGGCTGTGCGTGTCGGACGGTACGCGCTGTGTCCACAGGACAACGAGTACAGTACGAGGGGCTTCAAAGTGTTTCAGGTTGAGCTAAGGTTGGTTTAACTTGCGTCAGAGCGTTTTAGAGCTGGTAAGTGAGAAATATAGCGCTAAGCACTGTACGTAAAACGGTCAGCAGCAGAGACATTTCCCAAACAGAATCTTAGAAGTGAAATTAGCAACATGATCGTTTTTTAACCCAAAAACTACTAGTTGCCTACTTAATGTGGTGGTTGCTCAATTTGTCACCACGTCAAAATTCTTTTCACTGAGTGGAGTAGTGGAACTATAGGTGTTAAGCCTAAAACTTTAAAATTAAACTCTGAAATTATTCACTGTTCAATAAGAAGCAAACTGCAACTCATGGCAGGTATTTTTTTGCGCTTTTCGGCACAAATGGATTTAATAGTTGTTATCAGTTTAATTTAATACATTTCAAATTTCCATAACGACTTTATTGTTAGACATGAACATTTTAATAAATGCAATGGTTTGGTCTTCGTATCGTACTCTTCAGACTTAATGTTTGGATAAGTATTAACTGCAAGAAGAACAAACAAACTATTGTTATTTATTCATTGAACTAAATAACATATTTACAATATGAATACCATCGTTTTTTTGCTAGCGACACTACTAACAGGTATTTTTTCCCATGAATAATAGAAGTATTGATTAAAATGTATACACGAATTGGTCTGTATTACATAGATACTTGAGTTAGGTACTCTGTCTTCCGTCGTCTAACATTGGACCCACGCTCCGTCGAGTTTGCGTGACACGGGCCTCTGTTTACATTTCATTTTATGTGTTGTGGCGTCCAAACTACGTGTTTCGTCACTTTTGTTGCGTTTCGCCACGCCGGGGCACGCCGGGGCCCGCCGTGTCAACTTGCCGCGAGGGTGTTCAAATAAGATTTGCTTTTCACGAACGTTTCAGTAAAACCACACCCACTTGGTTATATTCGGCGTACAGCGTTTTAATATTTGTAAATATAAAAAGTTTTACAAGTTGACTGTGACCGTTATCTTGGCTAGCTTACCGCTGGTGTGGGATGTATAGTTCGTTCGTTCAAATAGTTTGCATTGCTAAAAAATCGGACCACAATTGACGGAGTAATCGGTGAACATACACAAAAAAAAAAAAAAATACATACAGTGGAACGTATAACCTCCTCCTTTTTTTGAAGTCGGTTAAAAAGAAGGTACCGCACCACACAGAAAGCGGTGTCGGCGACTTCAAAGGGTTGTAATGCACACTATTTGAACGAACACTGTATTTAGTGGTTTCTAACCTTTTTTTTCCTTACTTTATACTCCAAAAAGCTGCAATATTTCGTTCACAATTTTTAGTAGAAAGTACCTAGTTTAATTCCACAGGCTTCTGTCGCCCCGGTATCTGGGTAGTAGGAAAATATTAAACTTTTACTAAAACTACCTGGGTGAACTAATATTTCCTGTACCGCACTGAGTATAAATAAACTAAAAACCGGGCAAGAGCATGTCGGACCATGCTCAGTGTAGGGTTCAGAAGCTGTTACTAAAATCAAATTAGCCCTCGCAACAAACTTTACTTTGCCGTTGGAAAACAGTTATCCCCATACATCGACATAGGTCGCGTGTTATTTACCAACACCGTTAATAAGTTTTCGGTAGGTATAAACATTTAAACCGTTTGTAACGCAAGAACCAATGAAGTCTACATAGTCGTGATAGTTTTCCTATTAAATTATATGTGCTTTTATTTAAGATATTTTTTAGATTTTTAGTACTTGTAGTTTAGGCTGTAGGAGGGGGGGGGGGGAGGACACTTTACTCTAACGTAAATTTGCGCTTTAGAACTTAAAATTTCAACTAATTGTTAGACCTTTTTATCCAGTATACATTTCTATGGAATATATCTATTATTTCATGGAAACACCGTTCAACTAACGTATCATTGCGCATTTCTAATCGCATGAGTTAATTTTTTTTGGTACTCTCAAGTCTAACCTTACAAACCTACACGTAATTAATGTTTATAATATTCTGTATACATTATGCTCTCTGCGGAAAATAGCGTTCGATGAAATGGTGTTATCGATGAATTGGAATTATATAAAATTATAGGTTCCCTTTTTTATATTAGATAAAAAAAAATGCACTTAGAATCTCCCCAGTGACTAACATTCCCACATATATTATATCAAACACGAGCCCCTTCTCCTATACCGATAGAGATCTTATTTACTGTCGAGACTTTATTCTCATCTTCAGTAATAATAATCATCAGTAAAGTTTTGACCCCCGCACTTTAAGCCCTTCGTATTATAGTCTGAAATATAATTACTTTTTAAACCTTTAAAGACATACCGACACTAATTTATTTATAATGTTGCAACCTTGAAACAAAGTAGAATAACTACACGTGTAGTGCATTAACTGCTTGTCTAGAACTGCATGCAATTGCAAGCATAAATATGTGCGTGACTCGAGCAATAAACACTTCCCATATAATTAAAAAAAAAACTTTAATTTGATTACCGAACGCATTCCTTTCCAATTTATAAAAAATTAAAACGATAATTAAAAATATACATTGTTGTACATCCATCTAGTACAGATTATTTAAAAATTAGGAAGAAAGAAGAAAATAAAATAAACAAATAACATTTAACGACAGAAATATGTCACGGTTTACAGTAAGCAAATAATTAAGACGGATAAATATTTGTATCTGTGCCGTTGCGTCAAGAAGGGCCAACAAAGGACATCGTTACGTCTGTAGGCTTAAGGCCCAAAGGAAATCTAATCCACCATAGAACGGTGTCACACTGTGACATTCTTCTTCTTCTTAAAATTAATGGCGGTCCACCAAGTCAGAGAGTATAATCAGTAATAAGGCCGCAGCCGAGCATTATTCAATCGGCCATCTTCCCACCCGAAGGACCTTCCACTGTGACATTATAAAACAATTTCTCTGTCATTTCTTGAATCATGACGTCAGTGTGTCGCAGTTCTTTGGCGGGTTAAGGTTCCATTGCATTGGGCTGATAGCACGTCCTAGACAGCGGTACTCTTAACTACCTATTTACATTATCACACCCCACAAGTATTAGCCTACACCCAGTATCGAATCCGGGGCCGCTAGCTTTTTAGGCAGAGTCACTAACAACAGGCTAAAATTGAACCTTTCCACTCAAATCACGTTGCAGACGACACGTGGTCGGCCAGACGAACTCTCCTCGTTAGTAGCAAATGCGGATTTAACAATATTGTTCGATGTGATTAAGCGAATAAACATCGGGTTCAGTAACAGTGATATCACGCGGCGAACGTCACCGAAAATTGTGGTTGTTTAGTTTTACTTTAACGAGAATTGTAATGGAATAAGCGGGGAATTACAGAAGTACCGCGTTGAGCTTGCGAGGCGCGAGAATTATGAGAATGTTTTAATGGCATGACAACATACAGCTGTGAGTAGATATCGGATAATCGGGAGCTTAGTTACCTAATGTTGTTGATGTTCAGTGTTATGGAAGTGGACCTGTATTTAGTAAATAGATAAATAAAAGACAAATAATTTTGAGAAACCTTCTCAAATGTTGTTAGATTTTCTAGAAAAAACGCAACCTTAGGTTAATAAGCTCCCGATCATTCGATCTCTAGTTTTTATAAGTGACGCAATAAAACCACCAAATATTAGATAATAATTATTTATAAGGCTACTTTACCAATTTTACAGGTGAAAGCAAAACTGTCGCTTGTTTTTCTACCAAACTTGTATCACTAATACGTGCTACGAAAGTTACAGGGCTACGCCGTAGAGGGTTACGGAAAGTTGATTGTTTTTATTTTCTGGACCGACCGACTCACCTTAGAAACTGCACCAATTTGATTGACAGTTGATTATAATTCCAGGGCTCTATTCTACTCGGTGAAACCATATTGTTTTTGACATGTTCTCGTAATGTCAACGTTATAGGTATTATTTACTTGACAGTAATGGAGGTCTAGTTAAAAACAATACGATAACTTAACCCCTACACCGTAGAAATTTCTAATCCCATGTTATTATGAAAAAAAAACATTAGTCATATTTTAAATATAATAAAAAGGCGTGTCATCCATTATTTAGGGTCCCCTAGTCAACGAGGAACACTTGTAGTTTCACCGTGTCCATCTGTCCGCGGTTTAACTCAGAAACTCTTGGTACTACAATTACTACAACTTACATTTACTTAAAAGAAGAAACCAACTACTAACATATCAACGCACAACCCAAACCGCTGGGTCTAGAGATCACAAATTTGGCACGTATGTTCCTTGTGATGTTTAGGTGTGCACAAAGAAGGGATTTTCCGAATGTCCTCCAACAACGGGAAGATATAGGGGGAGTAGCAGCAAACTACTTAATTCTACGTGTCCAAAATTTATCAATCTATTATGAATAAATAGATAAAGATCGCAAAAACTAAAACTTGTACTTGTTGTTATGACAACAATAAACATCCAAAACTGTCGACCTCTCGCATACATCACACAAATATGATCATGATCAATGTAGCGGGTAACTTTGTATTGAATTTCCATAGAAAGTGACCCATTTTAAATGCTTTTGAGTGTACTTGCACCGCGGTAAGACCGCGAACTGAACCAGGTACTGCTAGCTTCGTGAGCAGGGAACTACCTAACTAGGCTTACTGTCTAACACGGCATCCGAAAGACGTCCACTTTTGGACATATGGCTTTAGTAAAGATCTTTACTAACCTAATATTTTACATGATATTACAACATAACTTTGTTACATCGAAATACATGTCTAAGAGACTCGGAAATGAGTTGATTATGATAATGTCACGTGTCGACTAAACAGGCGAAATATTCCAGCTATGTCAACTGCCGTTAGAACGACCGGGATCATATTACTGAATTAATTGGCGTGACAGTATCTTGTATCTATATTATATTTAGTAATTTCACTGGTTGTCTTATCCCGACATTAGAACAAAATAAAGGGAATACTGCTTAGCTGTTTTGTAGTTGGTTACAGGTAGGTAAGATGGCAGTAAATCGGACAAACCTGCACGAGGCCTAGTGGAAATGGGCATAAGTTTCCTGAAGATGAAGTGTAGAAAGGTTTGTCTAGTATACTCCGTTTATGTCTACGCCGTTTTTGATTACGAGTTGTCAACTTATACCCTTTTTACTAGGTCCCTTGAATTTATCATACGCCAGCTTTGCACTAGTGGTCCGAATGACGTCATTTTGTTTGTAACACTGTTACCTAGCATCACCTGTGACATAGAAATGACAGTATGGCGTTTAAGCTCTTTAGTCATTAGCAGAAATTTGTTTATTTTTCTTAGTAAATAATGAACAAACAAATGCTTTTGGGATAAACCCTGTTATTTTTTTTAAATAAATTCCTGTTATCAATTGATGATCATTTAAATCTACACCCTCTAACCTAGTCACGCCGCCGCTTAGATTAATCTTAAAAACATTACAGAAGGAGCGAGCGCGGTAAAAAAAAAAGGTAAATAAATTCATCGCAATATGAAAGGGAAATTCCAGTTTCCCTGAACCGACTCCCATTATAGGTAATTACTCCAACAAAAGGCATGCTCGCCCTTTTCTTGTTATGAATCACCGAAACGGTCCCCATTGTGATACCTTTGCATAAGTACCCGATATCACGAATGAAATTAACATAGCGATTTGAATAGGGCCGACTGGTTTGTGTATTTTTAGGAAAAACATTAAAAAATACAATAATCGTTTTTGTATACAAAAAAGGTTAATACCGAGGCGATATGATTAGTTTATGGCCTGTATTCTACTCAGGCTAAACCGAATTGCTCTTGACATGTAACGTGAATGTCGAAATTCAATGTTAGAACATGCCACGCTTCCGCGCCAAGCCAAATGGCGTCATTGTAAATGCGTTCTCTGCCTACAGGCGGGCCACGCCACGCGTAAACGGTGCGACATCGCGGAACAGACTGATTAGAAAATGGTAGCTAGAGGACGCATTCACAACGACGCCACATGGATTGGCGCAGATTCGTGGTGTGTTCCAACGTTGAATTTCGACATTCACGATAGTTCCAAGTATTTTTAAACGCTACAGTTTTGATATTCACGGATCGATTTTGGCGCGGCGCTCCTCTATTCGGCTTGTTGGAGCGTTCGTGAATGCCAAGCTTTATTTACTTGACAGTAATGGCGGCCGAGTGAATAACAATTGAAAAACATGCAATAAATGTCAAAAGTAAAAAGGTTTTAAAGGTTTTGTAGTAAAATAGATCCATCAGCTTTCGTGTTTTGTCACTTTCTTTTCTACAAAAATATTGGTTTTGTAATGTACTATCAGCCCAATGGAACCCTGACCCACCAGAGAACTGTCTCACAGTGACGGTACGATTGAAGGCGTAAGAAGTGTCAAACAATTTGTTTTATAATGTCACTGTGACACCGTTCTAAGGTGGGTCAGAGTACAGATAATAAAAATCAATTAATTTATTGAAACAGTCACGATAAAACTTCAAAGCAATAAATTAAAGTTCAAAATGAATATCGCTTTAATCAATCAGTCAACTACTATGAATGTAATCTATCTAGATGAAATAAAAACAACATAGAAGTCATTTGGAAAGTACCCTCTACCAGTTTTAATCATGGCCATGCTTTGGTGGCACTTGTGAGTTTCTTATACGACTTAAATTTAGTAGTTGCGGAATAATTTAACGACGACGTTTTAAAGCGGCTGGAAAAGAGCATAAAAAGTTTTTCAATTCCGTTTTTATGACACGCTTTTTTTTGCCAGTACCTACTTGCTATTTTGTCAACAAACTTCCCTATATAATTAAATAAAATACAAGCCAGATTTCAGGACATTGGGCTAAACTTACTTTTTGCGTGTGAAGGATTAGTAATAACAGCAATATCTTCCTAGTCATAATAAAGATTACATCAGCTGAAAAACGTCCACTGCTGAACATAGGCCTTCCCATAGGATCTCCACGAAGGCCGGTTTTGTGCTACTAGCATCCCGCGGTCCTTACCACGGGGCTTATTATGGCTGCGTTTATCGCCTGACAGAATGTGGATAAAATATCCGTCACATTTTGATACGTATACAGATGCTTTATCCACATTTTGTCACGCAATAAACGCAACAATACTATGCCCGCAGATTGTCGGTCCACCTTGTGGAAGGTCTATCTTCCTAGTACTGTAAGGTAATTATCAAATTTTAATTTCATTTCATTTTCAGTTAACATCTGTTCGACCGTAAGGCCAGCCAGTTCGGAGCAGACCCTTACAGGATCTAAACTCCTGGTAATAGGATGACTAAACACCCTCATCTGAATGATTGTCAAATTAGAACAGCTTGACGAACTTAATTATATAAGAAGAAAAGTGACGGATGCTTTATCCACATTTTGTCACGCGATAAACGCAATCATGTCAGGCCCCTGCCGATGATAATCAGATTAAAACGATAAATTGTATTATGGATTATGAAGGCAATCGGGTCATGCGCTGCTGCGGGCTGATTTTAAATTATAAGTGTACGTGATTTTTGAGCTCAAGTGTTATCTTAATCTATTATTTTATATCACGGGATTAATGTCCTGATAATAAACTGATCTCGCCTGTGTGCTCGTCTCAATATGCGAAAAAACTGACAGTTTTCTATGGCTTGACGTTTACTTTGACGTATCTTGTGACGGGTATCTAAGATCAGTTTATTAATACCTACGTCCCTTAATGTTATTTACTTGAACACGTACGCTATTGACGGTAGTGGCAAAATCAACACAATCACATAAATGCGTGACTCAAAATTGACACATGTCACGATGCTACGTACAGGGTGTGAGGTGGAATGCTAGTTGCAATGGTCATCAATTTGTTTTATTTTGGAATTTATTTCATACAAATTGAAAACTAAGACTTATTTCTAAATAAGTTTAATAATATATATTGTAATTATTTGTATTCGTTTTTTAGATAAACAAGTGAATGTTTTTTTTTGAATGTCTTTCTTTTTAAATACAACATTTTGAAGGATATAATTATTTTTTATGTAACAACAAAGACGAAGGCTTTAAAATTATTTAAAACATTTAAACAATGCAAACAAACAAAATTTTACTATGAATATTTTATGAGCTTTGCGGCCTTAGGAACATATCAATTGACAGATTTTTGAAGAACAAGCTTCAACAAAACCTCAAAACATTATGATTCCTAATTATTTGGCCAGGCACTAGACATACTTACTCACACGTCTGCAAATACACGTGTTAAGTGGCTTAGTTCTGTTACTTAAACGTCATTATTTTAGGTGAATGAATGGCCGCACTCCGTCCTAGTGTGTCACTAAGCTCAGTAAGTGAAGAGCCTCCGAGAGTGAAGAGGCAACCCTTTCTCGTACCTATATTAAAAGAGGGTGTGAGGGCCCTTCTGTCCCTCCATGTAGCAATATTAATATGACTCAACTTGAGGAAACTCCAAAGAAGCCGACAGTTTTAATGAAAAACTCTTTGTGTCATTTTTTCACGATTAACATTCTTTTGTGTCGAGCAAGTCTTGCAGAATTGTTTTCGCTTTAAGAGTATTCTTTACGTTAATCGGATAATTTCTGTTGATAGGGGCTGATCTCGGATTTATTTTAATTAGCTGTTTTCCACCACATTTTCCTCGAATTTTGCACGTCTTTGATATAATATTCTTGTGAAAATATACTTCTTAAATGTGAAAAACTTGTGAAGGTTAAGGTATAAGGTGATTTAATAGCTTTACCTTTGAGAAAATTTAAGGTTTGTTAAGACTTGTTGATGTTTTCCTGCATGACGGGAAATATTTTATTGCGCACAACATTTCGTCAAATGATTTGAATTTCGGTTCCAGAATACTTGTACTTTTCCTTTCGTACTTATTAATAAGCATTAGTTAGTGTATTCCTAGCATTTAGTCTGTAACGCATAACAATCACTAAAGTCTGCGTAAGTAGATTATTCGTCTTAACTTATTCTCTTAAGTTACGCCCCAGGTTGTGAAACTCGGAGGCTTGAGACTTAGGGCCGTATTAATAAAGTAATCTCGTGTGAGATGCCCGTCTCAAGACGTGTTGATGATGCCAGTTTTCTATGAGTTGACGTGTATCTTGACGTATCTTGAGTTTCGCATCTCGACCGATATCAGTTTATTAGTGCAACCTTTGCCGCCGTACGCAGGCACATTTTAGAGACAATTAAAACGTTCGTTTTTCAAACTTGCGTATGAAAAATAGTCACTACCTAAAGAACGACTTAATCGTCATTAACTGGCTCTGAGTGCGGTCGTTAATTGCGACCATTGTTTCATTTTAAAATGCGGTTTTAAACGGCTTTAGGTCAGCAACTCCAGAAACAACCATAAAGAGAAAGAAACCAAAAGATAAAAGATCATCCCCACAGTTAGTCATTCCTCAACATATTACTTAGGTATGTATTTATTTACTAAATACTACGCCAATGTACGTCGCACATCATTCCTATGCTCAGATTAATACGCAAAAATTTAATGTTCATATTTTAACATTAAGTAGTATCAGCATAGTAGCATACATAATACTTTCTTCTTTATTAAGGTGGTCCTGTTTAATAAAGAGTATCGTTTCTTATTGTATATCAAGCACAAAGAAACTACTTATATAGTTTCGCCTACCTGATGCGACGTGTGCGAGATAGTTCCAACAGGAGATTATGCATAAGTTTTTAGGTCATAGAATTTTATTGTTTTAATTTTGTCGTAGTTTTGAATAGTGTAGTGCCTACTAACATAGTTTAAGCAAATGTGACTAATAACATATGGATTATGGACCCTGTGTTTGAAATAAATGATGATGATTATTATTATTCTGTTATTTTTTTAATTTTCTGTACATTAGGTTTTTTATAATAAATATTCAAATACAAAAGTAAAATAACAACACTAATGCAAACAATGAATATAATAAAAACCTAACTGTCGAGTGCGGGGCAGGGCTCTAGATACTCGTACAATCCATTAAAGAATAAAATTCGTGCACTCCACAAAGTGTATTGTACAGATAATATTAAAGTTGGAACCAGTAGCTATTGCGATAAAAGGGTCGACACATGGCATCGCGTTGGAATCGCGCCACGCCGCAATCGCCGCGCGTCTTTATACGCCGGAGCCATTATTTCACACCAGTTCGTTTCTTAAAGTTTCAGTTTTACTTGAAATAAGCAGTGAGTTTTCGAACCGTGTATCTAAGATAAAAATAAAAGTTCATACTAGTATAAGTAAATCAAAAAACATATTACCACCAATAATGGTTATTTATATGATTGGAGCATAATGAGAGGCATTAATCCACTTGTGTGGTTTTATAAAACGAGCCGAAAGGCGTTTCTTAATAAGATCACACGAGTGTTTTAATGCCTAATTATGCGTACAGTCGCATACAAAACGTTATCTACATGCATATCGTAAGTTTTTTACAACATGTACAATATGGCCTACATTTTCATAACTTTACTTACTGTTTTTCGGAACTATTCGAAAACTCGAAACAAATGACTAACATTTAATTTAGGCATAATATAATGCACCTATGAATGTCAAAAAGAATTATTCGCTAATCACAACCAAATATGATTCCTTATTTTGCAACCACAGATACAGGTTTACTAATATAGGTCAGTTGCTTATCGTTTCTGAACATACGGTAGGGAAGTTATGACATGGATGTAGATAATATAGCTCAGGTGAAGAACATAAAATAAATGGACATTTGGATAGTATTAAGTGACCAGCGAGGTTTCAGTGGTTCATAAATCTGTCTCCATACTATCAATCAATGCATAAAAGCTACAATCATCCTTAGTTAGAAGGTTATTTCTGGGTAGTATGCGCTCAGTGGGAAAGCATTTCGAGATTCAAATGGAAATTCCAAAATACCGCAAGCGAAGCTGCGGTGGCGAGGGTTGCTGGAGAAATAATACGCTCGAATTGAAAATTAAACCTCGGGATAATATTGAGACAAGTGCAACTGAAGGCGGCATCAAAATTATTTTTTAAAGTAGTATTTAACATAGCATTCGTCTTCGAAGCTGGTCTCATTTTTTATTGTATTATTTTATTTTATTTTAACTGCCTTAGATTACACAAAAAGTTCGGTTCTTCTTTGCCTATTACAAAAGTTAAATTGTTAACAGAATGGATACTAATCACGGATCAAATTAATGAATGCCTATTTCGGTGCTTAATAACTGTCCCAAATTGTTTGGGCCGACAATGTTCGGCATATTTTTTACGCAACGCATATAAGTCCTTATATAGAAACCTATTTAATTACTTATTTATACATATATTACCGGACGCACTACAGATGAAAACAATGATTACTTGTATTTGTTTAAGAAAATTGTTACTTCTTTTTAAATGGAAGTTATTTACTACTGCAAGGCATTGGAAAAGCAATAAATGTCCTCGGAAGAGGCCATTAGTTTTAAGTACGTGAAAAAGGAACTTTAATTTTTATAACTACTCGTAGTTCTCTGTAACGAGTTAATAAAGCTTTAATATTGTCCTCAAAATCTTATATAAAATATTGCTATGGAGGTGCTAACACCGATTTCAACATGGAATATGTTTTTGATTGAATCACTTTATTATCTCTCCTCGATTAGGGACTTCGGTGAGCGCGCATGCTCAAGCAAACCCAGTCGGTATGGATTCAGGCACTTGCACACAGCATTAAACTACTCTACAGATGTCTGCAGGTCTCATTACAATGTTTTTCTTCACCCAAGGTAAGTAGTAAGAATATAGATGTTTCTTTCTCATATTCAGTACAGGGCGAAGATTGCCTAAAGAATTCGGCTGGGACCTTGATGACGATTATTATTAACCCGCAAGATTATAAGAGCCGTATTATTAAACTCATCTTGGCCGAGACGCCCCTAGCCCCTAGACAAGATACGTCAAAGTAAACGTGTGTTATTTTTGACACATCTTGAGACAATAATTTACGCACTGCTAGATCAAAACAGTATCAACTCAAAATCCTTGTTAGTTTTATTTCAAGTTCATAGAAGTTGTATTAAAATACAGTTGTATTTTGAGGTAGGTACTACTGTTTTGATCTAGCAGTGCGATTACAGTCGAAATCAGTTTATAATACGGCCGCCTTAAAGCTGGATGCTGTTTCTACATCTACACTAATATTATGAAGAGGAAAGATTTGTACTTTTGTATGTTTGTAACGAATAAATTCAAAACTACTGGACCAATTTAAAAAAAATCGAATATCTCGTCACTCTCGTCAGTTTTTACTGCCGCGTTTAAACAGAATGACAGCCCTGCGGGCCTAGTATGGTTGCATTTATTGCGTGACAAAATGTGGCTAAAGCATCCGTCACTCCCGTACTTATAGACGCGTCAAGAAGTGACGGATATTTTATCCACATTTTGTCACGAGATAAACGCAGCCATATTAAGACCCCTGGATGAATCCCAATGCAGCTAGTATTTAAAATCCCGTGGTGCTTGTGTAAAGAGGCAAACACTCGCCAGAGTTCAAGTGCCAGCATTCAGCGACTAGGTGCGCGCCGACCGCACGAGAACCCTCCTTTTTCCGCCAAATGAATTCACAAAGTGTTTAATGCAGTACCCTTACCATGAGTTACAATTACCGTACTCGCTAGCGAGTCGAATGCTCTGTCCCTCGCTCTCTATAAGAATACTACGAGATCTGCGAGGGACAGAGCATTTGACGTGATTTAGCCCTTTGAAAGGAATTTCTTCCTTAAATAAGACGAATGGGCGAAATAAAAACTTACTAACACAATCCAATCGGGAATTGTTGAGGTGTCGTATTCTACTGCTGTTATTACCAGATTTTTATTTGCATATTACGTGTTCTATTACTATAGGTAATTCAAAGGATTAAAAGCGACGCGATTTTGAAACAAAATATCAAACATTTAAAACCTAAAAGATTGTTTTGATATGTGTTTATCGAAGAGACAAATACTTAAATGCTTCATAACCAAATAATACACCGTAAAAAAATAACCTGAATATTTAATTTGAGCTCTAGATTCATTATCCATTTATTCAACTCGCATACGTACAAACAGTAACACCCTTAACATCGGGGTACCTTATTACAAAAGGCATAAGGTCTATCGATGGATGTGTACCTACAAGTCGAGGAATTTGATTGTTTACCACTTTGACGAAGTACGTCAATATGCCGGGTTATACATTTTCCATTCCACGTATCACGCCGGGAAATGTATAAGCACGGTCATTTCGCGTATTATGTCAAACTGGTAAATAATCAATTTCCTTGACTATACAAAATGATTTGCTTACATCTGCGAGCTAAAAGTCGATATTTTAATGTACTGACCTATGTATGTGTGCCACTAATTAAAAGATGTAATTAAACAACAATAGAACCTTTTGATGTCACTATTTGCCTGTTTTGCTTGAATAAGCAAATCCCGATGATGAATAATTCGGGATATTGAATTCAATATAACAGCAATTTGTGAATTTGATGCTTGACGGCGTCCTGACCGCAGTTTGCTGCGATTTGGATTGAATTGGTTCCGCTGTGATTTGAATGGTTAGCGATGATTTGGGAATAACGATGCGGTTTACTTTGTAATGAAAAAAAAAATAGTCTGTGCCTGAGACGTTTAATTGTTAATTATACTCTTCCTTCCTTAATGTTTAAGGTCTGATTGAAAAATAAACCCTTTATAGAGGTATATGACGCGCTGCGACACATTGTAAAATGTCAAAATGATATAAATATATGTTTAAACCCCGGACATTGTCGATGTGTGAACATACTTTGATTACCGTGCAACCTCGGTCTATGTATAAACTAAAATAACAATAATTCTGATATTGTCGTCAACATAATGTATATTTCTTACAATGTCATTATGCTTTTTATCCTCATTACTTTGATTAAAATATTATAGCCTATGTCATTCCCACAACCAAGACGAAACTAACGACACCTCACTCTTCAAATTAGTTCGAGCCGTTTTGGTTACAGAAGGTCACGATGGAACGGACATAGCTATATACATACAAACATACGCGCAAAAAACATCTGGGCCAGACGAGTAAATATAAATGGAATAATTCATTTCGACGTGAAAGAACAAAGCAACACTCACACTTTAGTATATAATGTACACTAATTCACCTTTGTGTGCCATCCGGAAGTAAAGTAGAAAATATGTATATATATATATATATATAAATATATGTAAAATCATTAAATGCTACACAGCGATAAAAGTTTAGGGTGGTTACTCCAGCATCAAACAAGGGAATCGTTTACAATTTCCCCGCCAGGTGTCACGTAGCGGGAAGGCACTTGGGCCAACTAGGTTGTTCGAGTCGCCTAGTTTTCAACAGCCTCAAATAGTTTGAACATTGATGGTACCTACTTTGAATTCAGTTCAGTCAAAATTTAGACTAAACTAAACTTTCAATGTTAGTTTTGGTTGCTCTGCGCTGTGAGACCGGGTCGTTTTTAAAACTATGTATTTGGATTATATTTAGATTATTTCCGTTACAGGTATTTTAAAATCCTGGCAGGGGCTAATAGCTAGGGGCTCTATTGTACTCGGTTCACGCCTACAAATTTTTGCCTTGTTATAGTATTGTCAACATTATTATAACTATTATTTACTAGACAGCAGACGGGGGCTGAATTTTAAAAAAATACGATAATAGTACACAGAAAGAGTAAAATAAGGCCCCAGGTACAACAATACACTTGAGTATTGTCCGTTCGATACTCGTATAAGGTTTAATTTTACAAATGCGCCACAATCCTGCAACTTTACCGTACCGCGTGGACAGCGGACAAAGCAAAAATCCCGTCCCAAGATATCTTTTATCTGAGCAAAACAGACTTTATAAAGCAGAGAAATAAAATTCAATGCTTTCTTTCAATGTTCTACAAAAATATAAAGTAGCTAGGCGCTCTTGCAATTCACGGGCATTTAATAGTCATTTAAATTGAAATTCTAACGCTATATCTATACAATCTCAAGTTTTTAACGCTAAATAATATCTTTGATAAAAATACGTCGCGGTGAAAACCAGTACCTACTGAAACGTTAAGTCTAGACTATTTGTTTGCATAATTTTATCGATTGTACCGAATGAATATGTAATAAGAAACGTGTGGTCAAGTATGAAACATCACTTAGTAGTCGACAGTATCAGCAGTTCTAAAACCGTTTTCTTATTATTTCATGTTGTACATTTCAATACTTTACTATAACGGACTAAATAATATCCTTCACTCAAACGTAACAATGACATAGGGTGAATAGGCATCTTCTGGGTGAGATCGCTTCATCTTCGACAAAATCTTCATCCTCCAAGGGCAAGAGTTAGTCAAGAGCAAACTCATTATCAACTAACTAAAGGCAAGTTGCTTAGCTACCTCAACACTACGTGTTCAGGGGCCCTAATATGGCTGCGTTTATCGCGTGACGAAATGTGGATAAAACATCCGTCACTTTTTGACACGTAGTACGAGAGTGACGGATGCTTTATCCACTTTTTGACACGTAGTACGAGAGTGACGGATGCTTTATCCTCTTTTTGACACGTAGTACGAGAGTGACGGATGCTTTATCCTCTTTTTGACACGTAGTACGAGAGTGACGGATGCTTTATCCACTTTTTGACACGTAGTACGAGAGTGACAGATGCTTTATCCTCTTTTTGACACGTAGTACGAGAGTGACGGATGCTTTATCCACTTTTTGACTCGTAGTACGAGAGTGATGGATGCTTTATCCACTTTTTGACACATAGTACGAGAGTGACGGATGCTTTATCCACTTTTTGACACGTAGTACGAGAGTGATGGATGCTTTATCCACTTTTTGACACGTAGTACGAGAGTGACGGATGCTTTATCCTCTTTTTGACACGTAGTACGAGAGTGGCGGATGCTTTATCCACTTTTTGACACGTAGTACGAGAGTGACGGATGCTTTATCCACTTTTTGACACGTAGTACGAGAGTGACGGATGCTTTATCCACTTTTTGACACGTAGTACGAGAGTGACGGATGCTTTATACACTTTTTGACACGTAGTACGAGAGTGACGGATGCTTTATCCACTTTTTGACACGTAGTACGAGAGTGACGGATGCTTTATACACTTTTTGACACGTAGTACGAGAGTGACGGATGCTTTATCCACTTTTTGACACGCAATAAACGCAACCATACTAGGCCCGCAGAAAATAAAGAAAGTAATTTATCCTTCACTCGTTTCAAAACAATATTTTTAGTAAATTAACCTAAACATGGTGAAATTGCCTTGAACCGAGCACAAACGACAGTATGTTCACTCAAATTAAACACATGCTCGTCCCATTAACAGAGCCTCCTTAACATGGGCCAAATTGGACGTGTTACAAAAACCCGCGCAGTAGCCATATGGCTCCGCTATAACTACGTGTATATTATCTCTTGAAACTAGGGTTCCGCAAATTAAACTACATCACCTTCATCAGTTCCGTTTGACGTGAAAGACGTAAAGTTTATGTGTTGCAACGTATTAAAACGCAAAGTTACGTAATTAGACTACCTTAAGCCGGCCATACACCGTTTTAATACTCCGAAAACTAATCACTGAACAAACCACGGGTGTTCAGTGAATTAAGTACTTCTTCTTTCCATTCACACACACGGGAGCGGCGGCCGTCACGTATTTAATTATGCAGACGACGCTAAAGCGGTCGCTTTTGAAAGCTTGAAGTTACTCGTGTATACCTGGGCTCAATATACGTATTTTATGACGGTAAATTAACTCCATATTAAAACATTATAAATCAGTTCACGAACCACTTCACAAAATGATCTGCAAATTTTCAACTGAAAGTAAAGCCCCTTTTAAATCGTTCCAAAAATGGAATGCATTCACTCTGCGGCGACAACCCTAATCCTAGTAGTGTCCACTTGCATATTCAGTTATCGGGAGCGCGTTCCCATTGGCCGAGCGCCAAATTGGCCCCACACTATGCACTGTGCAGTACAGCTGTACAACCTTCTAGCTAGCCCCGTACACGCGACATAATCGTTCACCGCTAATAAACAAGACATTTTGATTTTAATACCTTAAATACAAACGCTTCGTTGTTTAAATACCAATTATTAAGTAGAAGATACATTATAGCCTAGATTATATAACCCCGCGTTCACGTGTCGTTCTTTTAGTAAAAGTTAACAGAAAATTGTAAACAAAACTTACAAAATAAAATTACAATAAAACTGAAAAAAAAACTATTCATGAACCGTCAGCTTACTTTGTCGAATAAAAATACGAATTTAGTAACGCGTTACGTATGCCGTATTTTTCGTAGTTTTGAATAATTCAAAATCGATGAGTGCCGAAAAAAGCGTATTCTTGATTTTCTGGAGTTTTCTGAAGACCCGGGAATGATAATGTCTTTTTTAAACTTTTTTTGTAGTACAGTCGACAAAGAGATGTATCAACTTTACAACTTATTGCATTGTACGAGTAATAAAGTTCAAAAGCGGATAGGTACATCTCTTTGTAGGGATCTGTAACACAGTCTGTACGTAGTTGTAGTGGCTGTACAAGTTCTAGATTAAATCCGATTTAGTTTATTTCAGTTCTTGGACTCATTATCAACATAACAAAGACAAAGTATAACATCTTACGTCAAAGATGCAAAAAAGATATTTTATAAAACTTATATACTTATGTAAAACTTTTACATCATCATTCGTAGTTGGAATGCGAGTGGATAAATTTTACAGTCAATGCAGAAATGCAGACTCACCTTGGTACAGCCGGCAAATATTTTGGACGCTCTATTTATTTCACTTTAGCAACGGCATAAATCGAATAAGATTGCGTTTCCTTTCAGTCTTTTACGCGATTTTCGAAGAAAAGAGCTATGATTTTTTGCTCTACTATTTGTGTGTGAGGCGTTAAGTGTTTCTTATGTATTGACACGCACGAAACGATGGATTAAATAATCGAAACGATGGATTAAATAATCGAAACGATGGATTAACAGAGGCCGGTCGATACCCTGTTTTCACATACACTTGGTCATATAGTTAAAAAACAATACTTACATTAAGATCTCCAGATGACAGAGGGATAAACAAAACTTACCTGAAAAAGAGAGTGGTTGATTAGCTAATGCGGTTAATTACTTAATTAAGACGTCCAATTTATCTGTGATAAACAAAATCTCATTTCGCTATGAAATGTGCTGTGTCACGTACAATTTGTCATGAAGATTGTATCTAGTCATACAGCAATCTTAGGTAGGTTGCCAGGTTGAAACGATGACAGTATAGTTACCAAAATATTAGAACATACAAGGTGCTCCAATATCTAAACACTCTGAAACGCGAATTTTTTGAGCTCAATTTACTCGTATTTTGTTTCGACGATTATGGTTGATGGCGAGTGCAGATGGATACGACCTAAATTCTCGTCTTGTCGTAGGTACTTTATCAAATGGCCGATCATACTATTATTGAGTTCATATAGAACCCTATCCTACTAATGTAGATTCGAACAGGCTGATAATCCCATAAATGCGCGACGAACAAATCTATCTATATTGCTATTAACTTTCTGAGACTGTTAGCAGCTCAATAGCAAAAAATGGTGCTGTATATACTTTAAATTTTAAATAACAACGAAAAAACAATCCTGCTTTATTATATTTCATATATAACAAAACGTTTCTAATACAATAGAGCAACGGATCCGCGCCCCGGCCTCTTGAAAAACAAAGAATAATGATCGCGGAAAAGCCGAGCGTAGTTGAGAGTCATCGATACAGAGAGTACCTACAGTCGTTACTAACGACTACGACCTCATTAAGAGGCCAATGCGCTCGCTGCAGACTACTTCATTAAGACCTGAAATCCTATACTTTACGCGCACTTTGTCACGAAATTAACGTTTTCGGACGGCTATTATGCACGTTAGCGCGGCTAAGCCAAAACAGCCATTTTGAACTTCGACTTATCCGGGCGAATAAGGCTTTATAATTTACAGTTTGCTGCACTTGACACGGGATTAAAAGAAGGTTTTTTTTTAGTTTGAGTAACAAATTCGGAATAAATTACGATGCTTTAGAACTGATAATGCACTTCCGATATAGGTCTACATAAAATAAATCATCTAAGTAAATGTTCTCAATAAGAGAGTTGTAGGCGTAGGCGCTCCCGTTTGGACAGGCCACGCGTGAGAAACGCCCCGAGGTTTTTTCCGATGAAAGAAAAGCAATCTGTCTGTAGAAGCGCAATATTTGTTCAAAGCTCGTTTCCGATATTAAATCGCGGTACTAAAAACTCATTTTAACTTCGGGTTTGAACCGTTTCTAGTCCACGGACTTAATGGCCTAACCGGATCAAATTATAATTAGTTTTCGGGAATAATGAATACAATGAAATTAAGGGTAAAATCCGTTTAGATTTCGCAGACAGCTGAAGTTATTTACGCGGGCTAGAACAACCAGATGTTATGAGAATAATAAATATTAAATAGATTCAAACCCTGTGACGTATAAAAAACTATTTGTTCTTTAAGCTCTTTAGCCATTAGCAGATGTTTTTTCTCTGTACATAATGTACAAAAATAGTTTACTTTCGAGACAAACCTCTAAGAGCGTGGTTTTTTCAAATTTATTTTAAAAAGGTTCCTATTGTCAATTGGTTTTTATTTTTAACTTAAAGTAAGTACAATTTTAAACGAGTGTATCTGTTCAAAAAGTGCATTTGGTTGTAAATTGTGTACTTATCTGAGCGTGATACAAAAGCCCGGGGGATGGATATATTACAATCACAGCGATCTGCCGGCGGCGGGTCTGTCACACAATCATAAATTAAAATAGCTGCCCACACTCCAAACTCTACAGGGAACCATTTTAAAAGGTTTCTGTCAGAATATACGAAGTGAAATATCTCGCCAAGCTTAATTTGATTATGCATAAGAAGATAAATTAGTACCTAATTATATTTTGTTGTATAATTGAACCCTGATTTATTTAGGTTCAGTTTTAAAAAATGGTACCGTTGGTGTTTTATGTAAGTACGACTAATCGACCAGCAGGGATTTGACTTCAATATGGAAATGTAGGCTACTATGTAGTTATCCGACTAACACGTATATTCTTTTCACCTGTACCTAAATAAATAGTACATTAATGTCTATACAAGCATTTTTTCCTATATTTCTCTTCGTTTTTAAGGTAGAAAAGAGATTGCTTAATATTTATGATAACCGTCCTTAACTCCCCCCTTACGCTTGTCCTAACGCATCGTTTGTCCGAATTATCATTTGTCCTAAGCTAGTTTTGAGCTGAGTGAGGTAACTTTTTAAGTTCTTTAAAATATATGCGGTTAGGTTATGTAAGGGTTGTATAAACAACACTAAACTGATTTAAAATTCAGCCGTAAATGGCTATAGGATGAAAGAAAATTCGGAAAACGATTCATTAGAACAAAATACAATTAGGGATTCCATAGGGGAACCGATAATTCACTTAGGAAAGTAACCCGACCAACGTAAGTTCCTAATACGGATTTCTAATAAAATTAACGCACACAAGACATCTACGTCGTATAAACATGTAACCACGAGGTCGATGTTATTATTATAACACCTTATTAATAAATTACGTTGTGGTAATTTTACAGATACATACTTGAAATTAGAACACCAGTGCTGATCAGATGAAGTCCGGAAATAATCCCCAAGTTGCGGTTCCCAAGACGTCGGGTGGCGATGGTAATACGTTCTACAGTTGTTATCTCACGAAACACTCAACAACTACGGCGTCGCATAGCGGTGGCAGCTGAGACAACGTGCACGTGCACCTACACACACAAATATGGCAAACCCGATTTCGTGATATAAAACAACTGTAAGTACAAAGTATTTTATCGACCTAAGCGGATTTGTATAATATTTCACTGCACTATTTACCTATTTTTGCCGTTAAACAGGTCATATAACTACTCCAACTGGATAAAATTACTCATTCTTCTTTATTTTTCATTTTATCGATTTTATATTCTTTTGATAGAGTATCAAACCACGTTACCTACTTCCTTTTAAAAGAAATGTAAAGGTACCTACACACACGTTTTACTCGTACCTAGCTATGTATAAATTTAAGCCCCTTCTCAGTAAATAACACATTTGGTGACAAATAATTTTCAGAACTTCGGGCAACATTCGCCATATTGTTTGTTCAGTAATTAGATTTCTTTGTCATTAGCAGTTTTAAGCAAGTCAGCAGCCGCGGCAGCCGGGGCGGCGGCCGCAAGACGGATCGGTTCCGTTTCCGCTGTTCTGATGATAACAGCCTCAGATTTCAATGTTTATTTTCAGTATTTTAAGAACTGTTTTACTTTTGTTTTTCGGTGCACGAAATACTTGTTAGAGCTCCGTGCCCAAAGGCTTCAAACGGAACCCTATTATTAAGACTCCACTGTCCGTCCGTTTATCCGTCTGTCTGTCTGTCTGTCTGTCACCAGGCTGTATCTCATGAACCGTGATAGCTAGACAGTTGAAATTTTCATAGATGATGTATTTCTGTTGCCCCTATAACAATAAATAATAAAAACAAAACAAAACAAACGTGTTTTTCCGTTTTTTGCTCGATATTAATAACGGCAACAGGTAGACGCTTGAAATATTCACAGAATATTTAGATGTATGTTCGCTTTAAAAATAAAAAAAATAATTAAAATAAAATAAAATTCGAGGGGAACTCCCCTACAAAGTGATTTTTTATAGACAATGGTACGGAACCCTTCGAGCGCGAGTCGGACTCGCACTTGGCCAGTTTTTGTCTTAAGGCGTGAAATACTTTAAAATTGTACAGTAAACCTATCACGTCGCGTTAGCCTAGTTAGAAGTGACATTCCTAGTAATTGAGCACTTCAGTGCGTTGTCATAGTAAACTTCAAACAGAACATCAAATGACACACATGACAATGACATTCCCAATGACTACTCTTTTATTGGGTGACTGTACATCACAATTGAGCTTGTACAGTAACGCCATCTAGTGTAATAGGCATAGTTACGACGTACCGGCGACGATAATACGCGTTAGTATTATGACACCTTTTTTATGGTATACGAGGCAAACGAGCAGACGGATCGCCTGATGGTGAGCGATTACCGTCACCCATAGACACCTGCAGCGCCAGCCAGTCACAGGTGCGTTGCCGGCCTTTGTTCTAATACTTCTAATGTACGACATTAGGAAAGTTGTTTATTTACGAGCGCGAGTATTTGCCTCTCAGTCTGGGCGTTTTCTATGTCTTTTTGCAGAGGTATGTTTATCGGTTGTCTAGTACCCATAGAAAAAGCCTTTAATAATATTTTAGAACTAGGTCATTTTGTATGAGACTTTCCCCGGATTGTAGACTTATATATTTATCCGTCCGTCTCCGTCAGCGTAGAAGTCGTTTTTCGTTACTTGCGTGTAAAAAGAACCCCTAAGTCTTTTCTAGGACTCAAGCTGTCTCCATACTAAATTTCGTGGAAATCGGTTCAGTGGTTTAAGCCTGTAAACGTTACAGACAGACAGTAACATTTGCATTTGTATATATGGATGGCTAAAGTTGTATGTTTAGAAAATGAAAGGTAATTTACCGTGTATATTATTACGTACGTCGATAGATATTTTCGATTGATCTTAAATATAAATTTACATCATACAGCGGTAACCAATGGTAACTACGATAATATGACGAATACAATGTGTTTTTATCGATTAGAACAGAGCCCCTGATGTACCAGCTGAAGTGCCCTGTCTCTCATTGTGGCGAGAAAGTCGAAAACGTCATCAAGTATGATCGGTGCCTGCGACATGTCATGAGGCAGGTACTCGCACTGCACACAACAATTCAATCCAATTCAATTCAATTCAATTCACTTACACACTAAACTTAGATTTAACTTTTCCCTGGCCTTAAGTCCGGAGTTTTAAGACTATGATTTAAAATATCACACAGTCCTCAAAAGATGTGTATCATTTCACTCATTAACAGCACCTTGTTTAGGTTCCACGTGCCGTGATACAATTGCAAACCAATAATATTACAATCCTAATATTTCTAAAACACACTGAGGTAGGGTCACGTCCAATGATATGGACATAGTAAAACTTTCAAAAATATACACACGACTCTGCTGCAAGGGAATAAGGGTGTATATATATATTTCTGTAACCTTGTTCATCATCATCATCATCATGTCAGCCGAAAGACGTCCACTGCTGGACATAAGGCTTTCCACTCAGACCGGTCTTGTGCTTTTCGCATCCACCGCGGTCCCGCGATCCTGACGAGGTCGTCACTCCATCTTGTTGGAGGCCTACCTACAGCTCGTCTTCCGGTCCGCGGACGCCACTCCAGAACCTTCTGACCCCATCGCCCATCAGTCCTGCGAGCAATGTGCCCCGCCCACTGCCACTTCAGTTTAGCTATTCTTCGGGCTATGTCGGTAACCTTAGTTCTACTGTGGATATCATCATTTCTGATTCTATCACGCAGAGAAACCCTGACCATAGCCCTCTCCATAGCCCTCTGAGTGACTTTGAGCTTCCTTATGAGGCCCATTGTTAGCGCCCACGTCTCAGATCCGTATATCATCACTGGCAACACACACTGGTCAAAGGCTTTTGACTTCAAACACTGCGGTCATTTGGACGAAAAGGTGCTGCGAAGCTTCCCGAACGCTGCCCAGCCGAGTCGGATACGACGAGTGACCTCTTTCTCAAAGTTGGACCTACCTAACTGGATCGTTTGTCCCAGGTAAATATAGTCGTTAACAACTTCGAGCGCAGAGCCCCCGACTATCACTCACCGTTAATGTTGATGCCTCGTCCTTTCCAGTCCAGAACCTTAAAAGCATCCTCCAATGCAGCGGTGAACAGCTTCGGAATGATCACATCTCCTTGTCTGACTCCCCGCTGCAGAGGAATAGGCTTCGTGCTCTGGTCCTATAGTCGGACGGACATAGTGGCATTTTCGTACAGACACTTCAGCACTTCGATATATCGGTAGTCAACTTGGCACCGATATATCGTAGTGCTGAAGTGTAACCTTGTTAATGTATATAATATTTATGACACTGACACGCCGGTAGCTCTTAGAAGGTTCTTCGGGTTTGTACTTGTCTCTCACTCGCTCTCATACGCTATTAATAAGATCGAGTTGAGAGAAGTACAAACCCGAAGCACCTAAGTGCTCACAGTCTGTAAATCAATGTATGCAGATCGAGTCACGTCATGCTAATCTGTCTAATCACCCACTGGAGCTAATTGACTTTACAAATATCGCAAGGCCGCGAAGCCGTAGGGGTGCGAGTGATAAAATTGGTAAAGTGCTAGAAACTGATTTTACAGGCTACCGTTAAGTAAGCATCCCGCAGGTATAAGGAGTTGTTTTCTAGGGTATTGATTAGTTGTTTTCCTCGCTAACCTATTGTTTCTTCTTCATACACGGATATGCATACAATTTTGAATAGAATCATACAACATATAATTATGTGCAGTCGAGAATTTTAATTTTTAACCCACCTTAGGTCCAAAGTTAATTCTAAATGACATTCTACAACAATAAGGTTGACATGTCTAGTGACATTGACGACTTCAAACATATTTTTCTTGAAATGGGTCACGAAATAACGTTCGTGATAGTACGTATCTACTGCCCATATTCCTATTTCCATATTGTTTTTTATTTTGTGCTTTGTGTAATTTACTTACATATACATAATCTTAGGATTAGTCGGGTGAGAATATGAAAACTCTGCTGGATAACCTGCTCTCAATCTTGTTAATTAGGTCGATATTTTTTTATCATGAGAAAACCACCACCATTATTATATGGTGACTTGTCATAAGTACTCATCAGTTTTCTTCCTTATCAAGCAGGGGATTACCATGACACACTAGCACAGGCCGTAGATAAGATGAATTACGCTAACTAGCGTTTCTTTTCGTTTCGTTTTTAAACCAATCGCGTCACTGGTAGATCACGTGACTCTTCGTAGCACGTCATAGGTAGGTTAAATTGTGAGAAAGGGACAGAGCCATAGCAGTCATACAGCTTTAGTATGCCATGGTAAGGTAACCCCCTGATTAATTCAACAATAGCCAAAAAATATGCAAGGTAAAATATGCATGCTGATTGGCGCCGTGCCTGAACCAACAATGCAAATGATTATAAAAGATCAATCCTAATCCAAAAGTCCACGTGTATTCTGAAATGAAGCCAATCGATCCGGTGACTATTTTGCGGCAGTCCCACGGAAGAACGGACGGCATCGGCACTGACAAATGGCTGGCGGGCATCCCGGTTAGGCAGCTAGATCGTTTGCGTTCACAACTAGATTAAAAACCATTTATTTTATATTTTCAGTGGCGTACTTAAATTAAATGCGTTTGTGAGAAGCTTGGAATTGAACTCAAACTGTGAGAGCAGAATCTAATTAGAATAAAATATTCCGTTTAGTTTCCTATAAAAGCGCTATTTCGCCCAAAAATAACTTATTATGCAGTGGATTCACGGGTAGCGTAACCTATGATGTAATAAGTAACTTAGCCTTATTAAACTAGGAAAATGGTAGAATGGTGTTTGGAAATAAGCCAAGTTCCATCTAACTCGTTATAAACTTAACACTCAAGAGTACTCTAAATATTTTTAACGACTTTTGTCCAGTTTCCAGCAACAAAATGCAAGAAAAACAATACGCAGATCAGTTTAAAGTTAAGTAACTGGCACGTTTGCAAATCAGAAGGTGTCGACAAACATGGCTGCGACTGAGCAAATAGACGGTACTCACCAAATGCCAATAGCGCTACCCACGCTTCTTTGCCGTGTTCAGTACCAGACTCCTGATCCCACTACAAAATGCAGCCAATATTGGAGTTCTCGGCGCTGAATTTGTCACGCGTACTTTCATTAATGTTATTCCAGAAATATAAAATAATCCTCTAACGCTCGTATATGGTGGCGTGCGCGCTATCTTTTCCAAACGTGTTTTAATTTAATTTAATTTTGTTTCATTTGGTTTTATTTTGGTGTAATCCGCTTTATAAACACGGGAGTGCGATATTTTAATTAATTATTCCCCAGTGGGTTAGTGTAATATGCCATGCTTGTGTTAGGAACCTTGAATTCGATCCCTAGCTAGAAATTTCTCGGTTTATGATTCAGTAAATGGCCCAAAATCCCAAGAAGAAAGTAAATCCCTAAATACAGTAAAGAATTTTAGGGTATTATAAAATACATAGGTAAATTATGATTCACTAGTGAAAATTGTAGGTAGGGGCCGTAGGGTTTTAAAAAGCATAATAATAATAAAACTTCATTAAAGAAATATCAAAATAAGCTTATACACCATATGATAAATATCTTATTAACTTGTGTAATTTATAGCTTGAAAAGAACTTTGTTTTACAGCATTAAGCACTGATTTAACAATGTCAATACCAACAATAGCCACTAGGTAAGTTTTAATTTCTTTTCAATTATATCAACCTTACTTTTTGTATTATAAATATTGTTATTACATCGGTACTTTGAGTATTATAGTATCATCTGGGCCACCAGGCGTAGCTCGGGTTAAAACCTTTTTCCGTAGGTAAAAACCCTGTCATAAATTTTGCCAAAATCGCTAAAGACGATTCTGAGAAATTACCTAATACATTAAGGCACAAGTTTAGTTCACTTAAAGAAGCAGAATAATTCAGTGCTTAAAAGATCAATCAATATATCAGTACTGAAAGGCTCCCTAATAACATCGTAACCAGACACGGCAGACATTAAAACCCGACAAAAGCCTGAATACGATTCCATTACACTAATACTTTCAACAAGCTCACAATCACCCACATTTATAACACGAGATTTTATGAATCGTAACGAGAAGATTTATGCGAAGAAATAAACACCAACTTTGCCGGCGCCCTACATATTGGGGGTATAAATAATTCTCACGGCTTATAATTTTCTCTCATAATAAAACTTTTGTTTCTAAGATAATAATAACACTATAGCATTTATTTAAGAGCGGTGTCTATTTAACAAATCATTTCTTTTGCTGATTACTGAATCAATTAAAACAAACGTTTTAAATAATTAATTGACTCTTCTATTACGTACAGGCTTTTTTATGCAAAAAACCTTCCGTAATTGTGCACTTCATTAACCTGACCTTACCTAATCGAGCTAAACACATAAAAGGTTTGTTCTTAATAATTATGGAGCCAATGATTATGGTTTTTATTTCAACAATGAGCTACAGCTTCCAACATATTTTAATAATGACAATGCAGAAAATATTCTGAACGCTATCCAGAGTTTCACTTAAATTTTCTGAAATAATCAGGAAAAACGAAAAATGCTACGTTGCCTATTTTGATTGCAACAGCCCTCTTAAAAGAGTCATTGTGGAGGCCAAATTGTTAAAAAATAATTGTGGAGCGGGGCTGGCTCCCGGTGGGCTCGGCCCATGAAGGTGGCGGGGCCTGTGGGAACACCTGATTATTATGGCGTAGTATTTAGTGAGACAACAACATAACTTGATAGCGAGGTCAAATTATAGTTTGCATAGTCAACAATGCTTTAGTGTGCCATGTGTGTAGCATGAAAGTAGGTTATCCTGACAATTCTACTACTTACCTACTTCTAATAAGTTTAATTAATTAGGGTTGCTATTTTCTGAATTCAACCACTGACCCTTAAACTTTGTTAACTTGATTATTCATATAATATTATAAGTAGGCCTCTAAAATTAAAGATGAAATTCGAAATCATGTGGAAATAACTCTGGGTTTACGACTGAAAAGAAATGATGCTGTTTTTGTGAAATTACAGTCGTTTTAAAATGCTTATTTCGTTTATGAAGCTTATTATTAATGCTCAACCAAACGTTACTAATGTGTAATGCGCCGATGTAGTCGCTTTAAGGGATGCTCACGTTTACTACGAGGAAAATTTCAAGATGAAACAGCACGTTTACACATAACAATTATGTGTTATTGGTTAAACATTTTGAAAATTAAACCGGTCATGTGTTAAAAAAGGACTAAAGATTTATTAATGTAACTCTCGCACTGAGGTTCGTGAGGTATTCTTAAGTTAATATTGGACGCAAGTAAAATTTTCTTAAAAAGTACATTGCTTTTTGATAGTATTTTTATTCATAGAAAGGGGTTTCTCGCAATAACACCACTTTTATGGTTCCTGACTGAAAAATTAATATCACCCAACGGGTCCTCTTACCCCTTGTGTACGGCAATCTAACAAAGTCTTATCATAAAGGTTTCCCCTCTACCATTTTCCCACGGAACCCTAGAAACCATAGAACACTTGTTAACTTATTTACTCGGTAGTTAGTTGCAACGTACACTGTTTACATTAAGGGGAGACGACGCGACGTGTGGTGGATTAAATGCTCCCCAGCGGCTTGCAAAGGGTCTACACGTCGGTCTACTGCACACTAACCACGGTCAACAAAACCTCTCGTTCGGAGTACAATGGTTTATCTGCGTTTACTTCGTCATCACATTTTTTTTAGTACGCTTTTATGGTACCGTGTGTCAGATTGCTAGTGTTGCTACTTCAAACTATGTTAAGAAATCAAGTGACATCGTTAAAACATCGTTACAATATTATATAAAATGGGACTTTCGTTGGCTTATCTAATACACATATGTAACCGAAGAAACTGACTGGCTGATCAATCAACGCACAGCCGAAACTGATACTTAAATCATGGTAAGTTAAGTACCAATAGTTATAGCAAAATGTCACTACTTTGTAACTGTAAACTACTTTGTAACAAAAATTCACATTACCAATGCCTGCAGTTTCCTAAAACGGATCAATTTCCATCTTAAATCAAATTCAAAAATTAAAACGAAAGTGCCTTTGTATGGGGAAATGAGCGTTCTAGCGACTCTTGAGCCGGAATCCCACAACGGTGATGCTATGCGTGAACACGTCGGTATACGATATACTTCGTATTAAAATGTATGTGGGTACTCCTACAGTCGCGTAAAACCCGTCTGAACTAACGTCAGTGATATATGCCTAGAACAATTGGGATTGTTCACTTTTTTACAATTACTTTAATTCGAAAACCATTTCGAGGAATAGAATTTTAAAGCCGTTATACTATATATATCTTAAGGGTTACGCGAAGACTGCTTGAAATACCCTAATACTCTATTACGGCGTTTTAATACCCTATTACAATTATTTTTTATCATTAGATATCATTTAATTGTTGTAATTTATTATAAAATGCCAACCCAAATTGGTTTTAATATCTTTATTTATTTAGCAGATATTTAATAGTCTGCTAAATAAATAAAGAAATTAAAACAAAACTGTTGGGTCAAATACAAAATTAATGAAATTGGTCTGTTCTTTCGAATTAGAATGTAAACACTGTGAGTTATTTTCCCGTCCGGGTGCGTAGCATGCGCCGCTTTAAGAACCATCAATATATATCGCAATCGATTCATGTGACGACTAGCTCCAGTCGAAACCATCCTACCCAGTGTTTATTATGGTAACCCATCATCGAATATCGAATTTCACTTCATGGATTTCATCATTATTTTTATGGAATTTAATTTAATTGAACGCTATTTTCTGCTGAAGCCTTTACCTCTTCAGGATATCTTCTGTTATACATATATTAAGCATTAATTACGTAGGTTAGGTTAGACTTTTGACTACCAAAAAAAAATTACTCATGCAGAGAGAAATGCCTTTAGATTAAATGGAAATTCTGCGTTATAATGCGTTCGTTGAAAGGTGTTTAAATAAAATATTAGGTACCCATTTATTACATTGCATGCTTATTAGTTATTAATAATATTGCTCAACCGTACTGTCTTATATTGTCCTACACATGTCTGTGATAAGTATTCTCAGACAGCGCGGCCCATAAAGGGAATTAATTGAACAGTGATTCGAGGAATAAAATAAATAGTACTACCTTGCTTATACTTACATTATTAACCATTTTTAAATAACAATTAGTTAGTTATTAATATTAAAAACGTTATTAACAAAATATGGATCAGTTTTGAGGTGGGAAATAAATTATTTTTATTTCATTTATTTTATTATATTATAATTTTTTAAATTCTTAATTACTTATTCAAATATCTCCTTAAAAAAGTAACGTTGTTAATTTCGATTTTAATCTAGTAACAGAGTAAGAACGTCAAACTCGATGTTGACATGTTTTAACTCAATCAGTATTCGGAATTTCTTAATTTTAGATAGAAATTCCTAATTGTAGAGACGCACTTGATTTGACATTTCTAAAGTAAGAGATTTTAAGCATAGGCGACTTCAACAGAGGCGGTATTCCGAATACCAATTAGCGTGTGACCTTAAATGATATAACTTAAAATTGTAGATTCTTAACTTAAATTTAAATTTAGACGACACTCATCCGAATTGGGCCCAGTATCTACTCCTAGCTTTTTAATAGGGTTCGGCTAGCTATATCGCTATCACACTTGCACCCGCATCTGACAGTATACCTACTTACTAGTCCTTATTAAGAACGTGGTAGTATGGTAAGTGTTAACACTGCACAATGATTTCAGCACCATACTCGTAATTTTGTTAATGAATTGTAATATGCTACGCATATGGACATCAATATAACCTGACGAATTAGTTACACTTAAATTGTGACTGATCACAATAAACTACTTGCAGTCCATGAAGTCCTGCCTTAGTATTTCATATCACCACAACTTAACGTTGGAAACAGTCAGTATTATAAGTAGGTGCACACTTTGGTACCTTGTCGCTTTAACGGCTTTGACAGATTAGTGCAGCAGTTCAAACATCACGTTAAAATGACAAAGTACTAGAGTAAGCTACTTATAATGCCGACCGTACATTTATGTAACCATGCCATCGCTATTTGAGTAGCCGTGCGCGAATTCGTGGCATGCTTCTAGCATTACACCGACGAAAAATTTCTTAAACTGTAAAACTTTTATATGATAAAATCCCAGCTATTTCTAGAAACATTCTAAGATGCATTGCTCTTAAATGTTTCCGCGAATGTTCTCAGTATTTTCAAACTTGTGTATTCCTAGGTTACTCGTCCTACTGACCTAAAGCTGAGTTTTATTTGGATGCAGATATTGCAAGGTTATACGGTATTCTCAGGTTATTTCTAGAAATTTCCTACCCGAGGGCTGCAGGTAGGCGTTATGGCATTAGGTATTCAGGGCCCGTCGACGTTGACCGATGGGCGGTCGATGCGGCCGACCTCGCTCAATAAACGCATCGCTTACCAGACTTCGTGGCGTTTTCCAACTAAGGTATTATTAGACTAGGACCATTTTTGAAGAAGTAAAATTCAAGCTGCAAATCATGTAACAGGGGGGGTGACTACGTTATCACTGTTATCAGTGCCTTTTGATCCTGCAGAATACGGATCTGCCTGTCACCATTCCGAAATTTGAACTGGAAGTACGGTATACGGGAAAAGGTGCAGCTCATACAAAACTTTTCGTCGTACATTTAGTAAATTGTTGTTCCGGTACCCTAAAAAAAGGTCCAATTGTTATGGTTTCTTTATATGTTGTAAATAAAGGACCACATAGTCATGGTTACCCAAATTTTTCGTCCCTCCTGCTCTATATGTTTCTCCGCCATCTTGCCATAACTGTCACTTTTTCGGTTTTATGCCTTTAATATCGTTAAAGTTCGTGCTAATCATGGTTCTGAAATATTGTAGATGCAAAATTTGCTATAACTTTTACGTTCAAAGATTTTTTCCTGGACCCTTAGGGACGAAGATATGGAATCGTCTATGGGGAGTAGGAGTATTCTGCAGGGTCAAAACCCTCTGATAACTGTGTCACCCCGACTGTTACATGATTTGCCGCTTGCATTGTTTTAGAGACGCGTTTTCCAGTTTTGAGCCTAGTCTATATTTGTGAACTTGGAGATGTATACCTACAGGCCTTTAAAGCGACTGCATCAAATGTTCTTCTTGAAACCTCTTTTTGGGAATGTGGTTTGAAGCGAATAAGATTTGGAGATCGGAAGTATTGATATTTGGGTCTCATAGCGTGACTAGAAAAATGTATAGAGTTAAATAGTATATCTGGAATATGGAATAAGACGGGGATATCCCATCCCACCATTACAGTTAGTGCAAATACTTTTTAAGGCATACAACACTAACGAACCAAATTGTTTAGTTTTTCAAAGCGGGAACACGGTCGCCTGAAAGAAGAAGCTGAGATACTGTGGAGATCAAAAGGACTTGAAGCAGTAAAGATAAATCTTTAGGTTAGGTAAAGTCACACACAATTTCAATGGAGCTTGAATCTCTTTTTTGTATTAACTATCTTGCTTTTAATGAATTATGGATGATAACATTGTAAAAAACAATTAGACAGCGGACGAAACTGTACAAGTCTATCTGCCGCTGTATTCACTCATAATGTGCTTATGCATAATTGGTTAATCATCATCATCATCATGTCAGCCGAAAGACGTCCACTGCTAGACATAGGCCTCCCCCAAGGCTTTCCACTCAGACCGGTCTTGTGCTTTTCGCATCCACCGCGGTCCTGCGATCCTGACGAGGTCGTCAATCCATCTTGTTGGAGGCCTACCTACAGCTCGTCTTCCGGTCCGCGGACGCCACTCCAGAACCTTCTGACCCCATCGGCCATAACACTAATTCGAATTTGGGGTGGGCCTATGTCCAGCAGTGGACGTCTTTCGGCTGACATGATGATGATGATGATGAATTCGAATTTCCCTCAATAGTAATGTAAATGAAAGTTACCCTGCGTTGACCTAATTTGTTGCATACTCGAGTAAAGGGGTGAAAGGGGCGAGTAAGTTATAAGTGAAATAATAGCACCGGAGTCTAACTGTTTAACTTAACGGAAGCCCGCCGCGGCGGTGTTACTGCAAACAATACCATTGCCTTCCTTGCGCTTTAACTTTGCTCGTGTAATTCAATCTTTGTTATAAGTATTGGGCATAACTTGAATGTCACTTGTGACTGCTATTATAAGGCTTAATCCGGACTACGACACAGCATTTTTTTACGCTGGACACAAGATGGTTATGTGAGACTCACCAACGGATAGCGGGAGGAACGCCCAATAAAAACCCAGCGATTCTCCCACCATGTCGTTGTTGACGACCCGCACCGGGAGTAACAACACGCCTGCCTTCACAGACACACACACTAAGGAGCGTTGTTTTAAGTATACTATGGGTCACAGATCCCACTGACCATCAGGCAGCCTGAGTGCTCGTGTGCCTTCTCGATGCCAATTTACACACTTCAGACACTACAGAAATGTCAGTTTCATAGGTGAATAAAAATAAGTCAATCAAGGCTTAGGACTTGACTGATGTGCCTTGAGACTGGCATCTCAGCCATAATACATTTATGAATACGACCCTTAGCGAAGCGTTAAGAACTATCGTCTTTGGACGTGGTGAAATAAGATAAAAATAATGAACACCACAAATTATCTCCGCAAGTGTCTCTTGGGGATAGTTGTTAATTAATTTAAATGTTATTTGAACAGGTCCAAAGGCGATACTACTTTGTTAGTGTAAAAGTCTCTGCGCTGCGCTTCGCTGTATGTGCGCCGGCCCTTAGTGTACGGAATTACGAGTAGGTAAGGTGACTTAGTGCGTTCTGGGGGGTTATTACCATACAGGAATACGTTCACTTTACGCTGACAGAAAAGGACAGAGCTATATAACTGGTATAGCTCTGTCCTTTACGCTCGCCATAAAATGAACGGTATAGCTATGTCATAACCCCCTTGGACATTGCTAATCCGGCTTTTGGTGTCCCCGTTTTGGTTTGGTTTGTTTTTGGTTTTATCGGTGTACATTCAGGATTATGATGGTTTTCTGACATAGCAATGCAGTTCACTACGCTGACAGAAAAGGACAGCAACATAACTGCTATAGCTCTAACATTTACGCTCGCCATCAAATGAATTGCATAGCTATGTCATAATAACCCCCGGACATTGCTAATCCGGTTTTTAGTATCGTTTGGTTTGATCTTAGTTTTATCGGTTTACTAATCAGGATTATAATGGTTTAAGTTGTGTGTAAAATTCTACCGGGTCTTGTCTCAATTTTGGGGAAAATATCCTCAGTTCGTAGGAACTAAAGTAAAAGAAAGTGTTGGAATTGTGTAACTCTACGAATATTATAATTTTAACTTTCTTACATTATTTTTTATTATGACACAGTAAGGTAGGTTAAAAATATAGCTCGGGTGACGGCGAGATGAAGATGACACATGACGTGGGCTGATGCCACCCGACCCTTGTTCTAGGCCGATGCTTGACAACTGGCCTTTCTTCAAAATAGGGATCGGTGGCCAGCTAAGTCAAAACAATGGTTCAACATTTTTGTTTTTGCCATATCCATAGCATATTTATAGTTACAAGTCTAACAGTACTAAATATGCAACAAAACGGTATTATTTAAACATTTTATAAACCCCCGATGAGAGGAAGCTGGTGGACGAAATGCAAGCCAATACATTTTAAGCAAATGTTATTTTTATTATGTACCTACAGATTATCCAAAAAGCATTTTTTTGCTCTATGGAGAATAGGCCCCCGAATACGTAATGCAACATATATTAATAAAACAGATGTCGATTGGTACCTCTTAACCTCTAATTACAGTGGTTAAATTTGATTAACATTAACATTTGGCGGTGTTGCAGATATCGGGAGTGCTGGTTCCGGGCCTAGGTATTGTTGGTCCGCCCCTGCTCTGGCCAGCTCATTAGCCTTCTCATTTCCTATTGCTCCACTGTGTCCTAGTACCCATGCCAGTGCTACTTTGGATGCTGTGCCTAGATTATTCAGTTCATCTTTGCAGTCCTGCACCAGGGAGGATTTGATTATCGGATTATCTAACGCTTTTAGTGCTGCTTGGCTATCTGAGTAGATTGTAACGTGGTGCCCCGCTATATCGCTTCTTTCCTTGAGGCTCTGTGTACACTTCATGATGGCATGTGCACACTTCAGTAAAGCCCCTGTATATTATGTTCTATTCGATATCATAATTTGACATAAACCAATCATCTGTTTAGAACCACCACATGCTAGGTCATGGAAAAGCAAAAGTCCCGAACAGGTTTTTTTATGGTGATGAGAAGGCTCGCGAGCACTCAGGCCACCTGATGGTAAGTGGGATCTGAGATTCAAAGATTTTTGAAATCTCAAATCAATCTTGAAACTGCAATCCTAAGACCTCAAATGCGTTGCCAACCCTGAGGACTGAGATAGAATGCCTCTATGCTAGTAATTTCACCGCTTGTCTTATTCCCACACAGGAATACAGCAATGCGAACACTGCTGCTTGGCGGTGGTTTAATGGATAACATGGGTAGTGATCCGAACGGACCCTGTATACGGTCTCACCATCACTACTGTACTAGGTTTTGTTGGTGGAGAACCTTTTTGTTCAAAATATTTACTAAATTGAAGGAGTTTCAACCATCCATCAACTTATTCAAGTCGGAAATTTCGTAGTCAGAAATTACGGCCAAATCCTAGTAATCCGCAAAGAAAGTTGACTATGTATATTTTGTGAGTAGCACAAAAATTAAATAAGTAGAAGGCAGACCCCGCGTGATGGATCGCCTTCTAAATTGTGTCCTGGCAGGTGAGAAAAATATACCTGGCGGAATTCCATTCATTATGCCGCGGCCGCAATAATTTGGGACGCAACAGAAGCGCAGTTTAAGCAAACGAATTAATACTTACGAGTTTAATATATAGTGATTGTTTTTTTAGTTATATTTTAGGTATACACAATCACAAAAACGATTAAAAATAACTAAGTTCGCCTAATATATGAACGGTCTAACCTATTTTCTTGTAACTTAGGTTAAAACTATAAAGACAGACACACATACACGCACACACACACACACACACACACACAAACACACACACACACACACACACACGTACAAACACATCCATTGACACAGATCCATTGATTTGCGGCTTGCTGGCACTCAAAGTGAATATCAAAACTATATGTCGCGTTTGTAATGTGCTAGTTTTTTTTTTCACTATTTGTTTTGACGTCAGTCTGAGTGATAATAATATAGAAATCTCGCAATCCGAGGTATTGCTTACAAAAAACATCTATATTGACGATCTAGTGCCACCTGGCTGTTCTCCCACTGAAGACATTATCGAATAGAGGCTCTGATAACGCTCCATTACCCGCGTCAGAGAGACTGACAAAATAATATGTCGTACTTTTAGAATAGTCACATAGTCGTTGTGAAGATGTTCTCATACTTGTAAAGATATAAACTCTGTTGCCTGCGTGTGAACTCATAAGAAATTTATGCGAAACGCAAAATCTTAACAATCACTTTTTACAACAGCGCAAGGACTCCGCCTTAAGCACAGTTCCATCAAAAAGCCCTATTAACTCCTACAATGTTATAGTGACTTTACAAAACACCATTATTCCCGGTCCGCCCACAACTCCTGCAAAAAGCTTTCGGACAAGTGGGATATTCTGTCTATACGATGACGCTAAACCAGTATAGAAAGACACGAATAACAATGCAATTATATCTCATGCATGGGTCACTGAAAACCAGACCGATCTAGCGAATGCTCCTTTACCGCTTTTAAGGGAATAACACCGAAGGTGCGGTGTCGATAATATAAATTACCTTGTCGTTCAATGATGGCAAGTTGAATAAATCGTTAATATAATTTATAGCGAAATAATTCACTCTAATAGTAGCATTTATTGGTAAGTTTTTAGCCAAATAACATTATAACGGCACAGTGAAACTTTATTCATTAAGAAAGCAATTCGAGAGGTCAAGCCGTTATCCACTGTGTCAATTTAGTAGGTATCTTTTATCCTGTAAGTTTCGCAGAAGCATTCGTCTCGCAAGTAACTAATCCGTGATCAAAAGAAGAGGGATGTTATGTAGATCAGACCATTGGCTCAAGTTTAGGCTTATCATCGCCTAGGAACCAAACGGCTGAAATGACTTTCATGCAGTTTATACACAATTAATCTTTATTATTTGCAAACTATTGGGAAAAAATGCGATAAGTCAGTCTTAGTCATGGTCATATTCATTAACTGCTTCATGTTGTACATGAGGTCTTAAAAATACAGTAATAAGGTAGCTTTAACATAAACCCTGCAGGGGTACTCAACAAGAGACAAACAATGTCTATTTAGATAATAACATTTGCATTATATGCATAACAAATTAAATTTAATAGCATCTATCAGATTTATTCACTCTACAAAAGCAAACTGTACCTACATGATTAACATATTAATTTCATACAGTGTGAAATATTTATTAACTTACTCTTCCAAATTATAAAAACATTTTGATATCAAATAACTCCAAAACTTACTACAAAATATATACCGAGTTTCTGTTTTAATTTTGATTGTAAGGTATTTTATTGTAAACTTTCAGAGCCATACAAATTTGGATAACTTTTACACGATATTAAGACGCAGAAGATTCGCCTTTAAATTTGAAAGTTTGTAGTTCAGCCACCAGCACTAAAACGTGTTCGAGCGGGAGCCCCGTATGTTTTTTTTACCACCACTAAAAGGTTTTTAAAGCGTTCAATTTATACCGATATATAGCTTTGTTAGGTTAAAACTGTTTTATATATTCATACAAATATGCTACGGTATGATTCAAAGGGAGATTTCTGTAAATTGTTTGTTTTGACTCAGCTGGCAACCGGTTCCTATTTCGAAGGAAGACCAGTTGTCACGAAGAGGAAAGAACAAGGTTCTTCAGCCCACATCATTTGTCATCTTTTATTGACACCAATGCTTTTTTTTATACCTTATTAATCTGTTATAATCAAAAATAATGCATGAAAGTTAAAATAAATGGATAACACTCGTAATTGCAATAAATTTGAACATTAGTTACGCTAGATCGACAAAGCTTGTATTCCAATTGGTTACAGCAATCATTATAGGCTACCTTGATGTAAAAATAACACATGAAGAAATTAGGCAACATAGAAAACTAGCAACTTGTTTATCGGATAAACGGCTAATTTCCAACTTAATTGGCTTGGATGTTCGACGCCAACAAAGGCTATTTGCGCGAAAGTAGGTACAACTTAAACCTCGGGCCGAGCAAAGTGGAGTAGTAAGCGGTAAAATACAAATAAAACCGGTCATAAAGGAAGACCGTGGGATCGCTGCCCTCTTTATGTACTGCTTACTATAACGGGACGGCGCGCGGGTAAACAAGCTTAGCCATCGTCTCAGATCTACAAGACTATCTGCAAATATTATACTAAGATTATATAAATTTTAACTTTGCCTTTTATGTCTGAATTTTTCAACAAAACAAAAATTCAATTACCTAGATGAAAAACAGGTGTTTCTTCCGCCACGTCATCTCGGCATATTAACGACGAAACAATCCCGGTTTCTTCCACATCCGTAACAGCCAACGTTATTTTTCTTCATTCCACAGCATCTCCATTCACATTTATCTTACACGCTTTGTCCTTATCACTCTACAACGCGGCAGTTTGCGGCTTGAGTCGTCTATCCTGCTCACTTCTGCCCAGAAAAACGAACAAATGGAGGAGAAACTTCCACTTTTTTGTGAATTTTCCTCGGCTCGAGGCATGCACGTTCAGATTATTAGCTCCTAATAAAGACTTTTCTCGACGACGTACTTTAAAAAAAAAAACCTGCCCTTACCTGGCGGATTCTGGGGGCCTAATCAAGATGTATAACGCTAAGTAAGCGATTTGCGAAAATCCATTAAACGTATGGGATTGACGTTAGCGTTGTATGGCGTCGACCGCTTTAGTCCGTGTACATTTCGAGTCGATAGAAAGCAGACACATCTTAGCCAGCCTTAGTGGGTTATATTTGTGATCGAGTATAAATAATGTTGGTTATGTATTTTGTTGTACCCCTTATACAAGCTAAGTTTGGATTGGGACTAAGTTGGTCTCCCGATTTTTACTATTATATCATTTAGGTCAATATTTTTATTATTATGCAAAGTTACTCAATGAATCACGTGGAGGATAAAGTTATTTCAGAGAATGTGATACGAATCGATCGTTTTCTAATATGAGATTGATCGTAATGGGGATAACAACATCTTAACTGTCTCGTCGCACAAAATGGCTCCACTCGGTTTATTTGACTGATAGCCGAAGTTCTTTTACATTACTCCTAAAATGCGTTCCATGCCATATTTACTTTTTTTGATGTTTGACCATGTTACCGTAAAATAATACTTGCGCGTTTTTTTGCTGTTAAATAAAACACTAATAATCTTATTTTAAAACCTATCATATAACTTAATTTTAGGACTTATTTATCATACATTTCATGTTAAAACATTTTTCCAATACAAGAGGGTAATTGGAGTAGATTTATTCAAAATGTCACGTTTAACACGTTCCCTGTCCGGATGCCCCCAATGTAATGGGCCACATCCCCATACTGAATGCACAGTTGGAGTTGTGACATTGGCCGATAGTTTTGTATGGGGACAGGGAACGTGTTAAAGTATTATTTCAAAAATTGAAATGAATTTAAAAGAGCCTTTAAAGTTTATTATTACAGTGTGCATGCACTATGAGCTGAGAAATAAAAATATTATCTACTTTGGCTAAAACCATGACTCAAGGATTTCTTTCACCATTTCACTGCTAATTTCCTGTTTGAGTACGAGGGGCGGGATATAATAATGATTACCTACAATCAATAAGATAATGAAGTCTCATGTAGTTATGCCTTAAGCTTTGCCGCGTCTTTGGGTGGAAATAAGATAGGGTTTTGGTTGTTAATATAACATTATATTTGAGAGTTTATTTATGTTCATAGTTACATAACATCGCGGCGCGTTGTTACCGAACTTTTAAACTCATTAACTCTTGCGTCGGAGAGCCGCTAAGTTTGCGACAAAGGCCAGGCATAACTAGCATTTTTGTCTACCCACCTAAAGAGGCAGATACCTAAACATGTAGAAGTACCTATACTTATCAAGTCAAGTGTCTGAAACCGCGTCAAAGAGAATGAACATAACAGGTACATAATATTATACAGGTCGATACATGTTTTTTTTTAGGCTGACGGTAAACAGAGCCACTGTCCTATTTCCCCTCAAATATAAAACACATCAGCTTTTTTGAGCCTCTTGATAGGGTTTGGGTTCATAGTCTTTTTATATTTGCTGGATAGTTTTAAGTCACGTAAAATATTAAATAGGTTTAAGAATTAACTAAAAATATGGCCCGTAAAAAAAATGTTTCTACAGTATAATATAATTTATGGAATATAAACCTGACTGGATTTTAATTATTATTTTTAAAGACTGACTGAAATGGACTTACTTTATGTTAATTTTATTTAATATTTCATTTTGTGTATTAGGACTACTATAATTATTTTGCTTTTGGTAATATGAGTACCTAAGTGAATTGTGTATACATACTAATAGATAGAGATACTAATAGTTAAATACTTGTAACAGCCCATGTGTAATACCCAAATTCCATACACAATAAAGCTTTATAACCTAAATGATATAGTTAGTGGGTTAGGGTGGATTTTTAGTCGATCCTTGAAGTTTGCCACGTAACGTTTTGCTACATCTTCAACAGTTGGAATCTCGAGATATTCGTGGATTTCTTGGTTGCGTTGCGTGCAAATCAGGAAGCAGCTGTCAGGACTCTCAGTTAATGATGATTAAGTCGCTCCTTAGTGACGATTTTCATACACAAGTTTGAAATAGGAACGAGTTGTTGTATTGGTATTGCGCTCTTTGAAGACCGAAGATGTTGTTTTTTTTTTGTTGTATATGCCGTAGGTCCAAATAGCAGGATTATAAAAACGCAAAAATTAGACTTCAGTTTAATAGGTCTTATGCACGACCACTTCATCGCATCTTCTACTTTTAATCGGTAGGATAGCTTCTTTACGTAAACAGTTTTTATGCCCGAAGGGCAAACTTCCCATAAATAACCGCTTAAGACCTTGGCTCAGTGTAACTTAAAAAGCATGCTAATTACGTTTGAAGATCATTATTGAGCAATCAAATCTAGTTCATTTCAATACTCGATAATTTTTAAATAGTATTATATGTATTCCAAAAACCAACATTTATATAAACCTAGCATTTGCCGAGCAAAGAAAACAGACTGATAAATCAACGTTTACCTACTCATATCAATTTGTTCGAGTATCTTACGTTTTACTGCTAAATTATAAAATTTACATTTACCTAATTCAAATCTATTTTTTTACAGTTACACTGTCTACTTTTTACGCAAGAAAAAAGTGCATACCGATACGAAAACGTTTTAATTTGTTATTCAATTTTATAACTGGTATTGGAACTCTATTTTCGGGTTTTAGTCAAGTAGTAAAAGTATTTTACAACGAGCAAATACATTTTTCATGCGCCAAATTGATTATGAAAAGTGGAAGCACGGAACGTACAAAAGGTGAAAAGTATGCAAACAATGTCAATAAATATTCGGGCAGCATACAAATACCCTTAAATAAACTCGTGGGCATTTGCACGCCGATTTCATTGCAGGTTGATCTTGTGTTCTATAAAATATGTGTTGCATCAATTCGGTTTCGCCATTACTTTTGATGGATCACTATTCATGCTTGTGTTCGATGGTTTTTTAAGCAATTATATCGCTTTTAATTAATTCAGCTTTGTCCCACACATGTCACAGCTTCAATAAAAGATGATTCATATAACAAACAAGGTTTTTTTGAATAGGTACCTTTCTATAAAAATAACCAAAATATAAGCCAACAAAGCTTTGTTCCTCTGTTTTTAGCGTAATAGAATTTAACATGGAGTTTATATTACATTACATGACCCCACGTGCATATCTGATGTTTCTGTCTAATCGCTGTCTAAATAACAGTTTAAAATGCTTTTAACATCAGTATTTCTTAACCGATTTTAATTTCACTTGTGGTGATGTCTTTTACAGTAAGTATTTTCATATTTTGTTGAGAAATATGACTATAAAAATCCATGCAAATTCTCTATTAGGTCTTAATGGTGTGTTACATGTCTGAGTCTACCATTGATTCCTAAAGGAAATCAATTTTAAGAAGAAGATAACACGCCATAATGTGTTGTTACGAGCAATCGTCGCCGGAAACGTAGCAGATATGATAACTATAATTTATACTTAATCATGCATAAATTCATGAATCTGTGAGTCAACAGAGTTGTTGAATCATGCATGTCTAGGGATCATACAGATATGTATTATTGATACAGCGACGTCAGCGCTTATATTACAAGCGGGATATAGAACTACGTGCCACGTACGAGTAGTAGCTCGTATCGTAAGCCGTCAAGCGATGGATGAGACGTAATGAAGATATTAGATATTGTGGCTTATTGGGAACAATCAACGCTCTAACTAGCAAAGTAATTATCTTGTTGTCATGGATGCTATATGTTGCTTATTAGCAATAATCTTTTTAAATAGTTGACAAGAAAATTCTATTTTAGTCTCATTGTAGTTGTAGGCATTGCAGTGGGTTCTCTTGTGTTTTTTTTTAGTAGGATGTCTTCATTTTTTATTAAAAAGTGGTTCAACAACCGAAAATGAAACGTAATATTCTTCATATATAAAGTAACAAATCTATCCTTAATTCCCAATTTTTCCTCTTCATAGATCTTTTTAAAAATTCCGAATATGTCGTTGGCTAGTCAGCTCTTTTGGCAAAGAATACTTAGAAAGAACCCGTGAAAGAAATTTAATAAGCTAACAAATTCATGAAAGCCCGAGTTAATGAGGTGGCTCTTCAATCTGCGATCACGCCGGTCCGGCGGCGGCACGGCCGCGTACAGTATAACAAAGGCTGTACAGAGTTCTACCCCTCCTCCCTTGTCAGCAATTTGTCAGCCACATCATTGCGCCGAGTGATTAAACCATTCGGCCGCTTTATGGCCCGCCGCATTGACACCGTTCTCGGTAACATAATAAACTTAATTTTTATGATCTAATACAACACCGTCAGCAGCGTTTTGTTGAGTTTGTCGTTTGTTGCTGTTATTAATACTCGATTGCAGCTTGTTTTGGTTGCCTAAACTTTGAATTGCTTTGTTTCGTATTTGAGCCGTAGGGTTCGGATAGCGACTGGAAATTTCGTAATTCGACGCAACAAAGTGCAGTCTTTCTAGAAATAAACGGTTTTAAAATTGTAGCCAATAACGCTCGGGGCAGCAGGCCGGGAAACGAGAGGAAAATAAAGTGAAGTTTGTAGAATACAATTCGAAGTAACTAGCGGTCGCGGTGGGGCTTAGCCGCGACTGATGGCCGTCTAAAAGCAGTTTATAACTTTATTAAAATACCCAACTCTTACATGATATGTGTTAAGACTATAAGTAGATACAGCGGCATAAATTTATATTAAAACAAATATAATTATGTAATCAAAGACATTATTATGCCCGAAGAATACAATGTAAAACAACGGGCTCCTTCGTATTTCATATACCGTAAAGATTTTAATTTCGGGATAAGATTCACAATTTGATTTTGGCTATGCAATGAATGAGAACGAACAATGGCGTAACGTGGTCACGTTACTATGCATACTACGAGTAGTATATAGGCATATTTTGACACAAATCAGCAATTTAAACGTGACTTGAATTTTTAAACGTCGAAGATTCCCCTCAAGGAACTTTTTAATTTGTTGTGTCTATCTTGTTTCTACAGATATCGTATTTAATCATCTTTTGACCTGAAGCTTTTACTATTAACAGCTCACATAACGGCCACAATAAAAAAATTGAAATAGACACGTTGTATACCTTTCACATGTTCACTAATGCTTATTCAGTGTAAATAAATAGTACACAGTGTGGCGCAACCGCTACTGAATCATGTTAATGTCACCGGCAGCCGTCTAACCACACGGACAAGCGACCTCTACTCCTCCCCTTCTCTGTATAATGTGCCCTCCAAGCTTATGGGAATAAATAGCTACTGCCATGCTAATTTAAAATACAAAAATGTAAAATAACCTATTACCTGTCCATAGTACGAGTCTAGAACTGACTTTTGAACCAGGTCGAATAGTGTGAGATTTTCCTGATATTTATTTATTTTCTGCCCGCGACTTCGTCTGCGTAGATTTCGATTATCGTTATTCCCTCGGAAACTTTTAAATTTTCCGGGACGCAATGTATCCCGTGTTAATCTGGATTATTAGCTACCCCATTTCAAATTTCATCCAAATTCGTCCAGCCGTTGCAGCGTGAAGGAGTTACAAACTTACAAACTTTGGCATTTATAATATTAATAGGGTTCGTTAAGAAGCTGTAAAAAGTGTGTCTAAAGCTTAATAGCCTATACTGTTGACTATCTATAACTTAACATTACGATATTACGATATTAAATAAAAGGGCCTCTAATTGAGATATAATAAAAATATAACTCACGGTTTTTACATTCTATTAATTCGAAAGAATAGGGAATTTTAAGAGACCGTATTCATTAATTCTGTATTTGACCCAATAGTTTCGTTTTAAAATCTTTATTTATTTAGCAAACGTTTTATGGGTGACATGATTATTTTAAATTTGGGTTGGCAAAGTGATAGTAATTACACTATTTGAAGCGTTTTTCGCCTAACCCGTAAGACACACCTATGAGGGTTTCAAGTTTCAAGCCAAAAACGAAAGTCAAACAAAGGTACTTTTGTCCAAATATCCGAAATAGATATTCATTTTAAAAACGTAATACTGCAGAACGGCTTTAATACCCTATTCCGCAAAATGGTTTTCGAATTAGAATAATTGTAAAAAATGCAAAATACCAATTCTCAATTGCCTAAGCGATATCGACGATTTTTTTACGATAACATAAGAGCTATCATAACGTAGTAAAACGGTAATGGCAACGTGAAAAATACTCATTTTCATAAGGAGTATTATTTTAATACTCGCAAATACATTGTTTCTCAAGCGCGATGTTGCCGGGGTAAATAAGCAGAATCCCGGGTATTTCCCACGGCGTGTTTCCCCGGGATGCATTCCCGGGAGCCACCAGCTGCTCCTCTAACCACCGGAATAGGATAAGTGATGGACTGGAAATAAACTTTTATAAGGTAGCGGGACATATATTGGACTGTTTTATACAAGTTTGCAGCTGGAACACCACATACAACTTTGTTGAACTAGATAGTGTGTGACTTAACAATTTCATATTCACTAAAATCACCAGACAGATAAATGGTACAGAAAATAAATAATATATATCAGGGTAAATAATAAATACCACACCAATTGACCTAGTCCAAAACTAAACTCTAGGCTTGTATTATGGGTACTAGACAACGATATAAATACTTATATCGAGAAATAAAAACTTAAATACATAGAAAATGTACTTAGAAACTAATACTCGCGCTCATCACACGTATTTGCCCATACCGGGTTTTGACCCTGGGACCGCTAGCTTCGTAGGCAGCTTCATTACCAACTATATAAGCCAACGCGTCGTCATATTGCAAAACAAAACAAAAAAAAATACTTCTGGTTTTACGACGCAAGTCTGAAAATACCGCAACAACAAAACATTATTACATCAAACCTATTTGGAAGTTTTTATAAGTACCTCAAGCGGAGCGACTGGAGCCCGAGCTCCGACTTCATTACTAACGATTATTTTTTAATTGTTAAAAAAGAGAAGTGGGACAAAGCGAAGCCTGCAAGCAGCAGATGGGACGGACAGTTGCCAGTTTGTTCGCAACAGTTTAAGAACGGCACCTACAATTTGCAAGGAATACTTTGTAATTAAATGAAGAGTCGCCGTTGTAATAACTTAATTGAGTTTGTCTCCTCTTTAAAGGAAAAAGCGAAACATTTCCAGTCTGTTAAAGAAAATGAAACAACATTTTTTTCCAAGTGAACCAACATTTTCTTAAATTATCCAAGTGGAACAACTTTTGTTGGTAACGAGAAAGTTTGTACCAACTTATTTTGAAGATAAAAATCATTGAACATCGAAACTCACTTGAACATTAGTCATCACTTACTTATACATTCTAGCAAAGTTTTAATTATTGTCGATCATGTAAGTACTATCATTTTCTCTAAGGGTTTGTTCCAAAGTTTACTGTTCTGCTCAGATACAGCCACATTCTGCTGCCCTTGACAAACGGAACAGACACTGACATCGTCAGATAAATTTATTTATTTATAGGACATGATAACAAAATGTAGTTTACTATATTGATAACTAGCGGCTCGCCCCGGTTTCGCTCGGGTATGGTTTAGTATGTTCATTCTAGGTTAAAGTTAATCCTAGTTACCTGTATATCAAAATATGATATTGTCAACATAATTATAAATTTGAAATATTAGAAACATAATGCATCCAGGACTAACAGGCGTCATCAAATGTCACTCCATTTTTTTTCTCTCGATTTCGTTAAACGAAGGCTAAACATTGGTTATCTTGGCTACCACTCCAGACCTATCGTTTATTTTCCTACTTAGATTGTTTGGGTACGCAAAGTAGGATTTTCTTGCAAAAATAAAACAACACGTTAATGACTCTACATTCAATGTTCAATGCCTTTTCATTCACTGCCAACATTCAATATCTTTCATATTATTTGAACAATAGGTTCTAACACCATTTGTAGGTATTATATAATTGGATGAATGAATGACATCTTATTTTTTGTAACATTTTCGTACTACTGCTTACCTAATGGGTTCAAAATGTATTGGTTTTTTGCATTACCTGATCTTGATAGGCCAACATACCCATGCCCATATGGCCCATGGACCACGTGAAAACATTCCTGCCTCAGGTCAACGCCAACATATTTGTATGTTTGACCCTGAGATTTACTTTGATTACGGTAAATGTAATTTTTACAAAAAAATAGACTATTTATCATGTTTTTTTCAAACATAATTTTTCGTGTCTGTTGACAAACAACTTGCTTTGATACAACGGGAATCCCATACAAATTTCGACCCCCTTTTCATTCCCTTAAGGGTTTAATTTCCATGGACGGTAAAATTATATTTCTTGAATTCGTACCAGGAGCCTACATTTTAAATTTGATGTAATTAACTTCAAGAACAAAACGAATATGTAACGTTTATAGCCTCATATTTATTAGCCTTAATTCCAAATTTCATGTTCGTAGCTTTAAAAATGACGGACTTCCATACAATGGTTAATCCCTTCTTTTTAGATACTTGCTCACGTCAAAAAATATACGTACTGTTAAAGTTTCAGGTCTCTAGCTTGAGCAGTTTCAGCTGGGCGTTGATGAGTGACGCGCATTCCGGTTCTCTCATTATTAATGGTATAGATAATATTATAAGTATTTAAATCAATTCGTACTTTAAATCTCTGAGTCTGCTTACAATATACATTATAATTAAGAAACATACTAATAATTATGTATTAGTTAAATATTTTATAGTTGTCAAAAGTTTTAGACGATTTCAATGTAATAATCTCTCAAATAGTTTGTTGTAAGCTGACCCCGCCCTAAGAGTTTTACCAGTAGATCTCTTAAATCGCGATGACAAGTGGATTGTATTACTAAATAACAAACTACGAACGATCATTTTGGTTTAATTCAAGTACGAATACAGATAAGTTGCTTAGTCGTCAATAGCCTAATTATCAGTATTAATTGATTGATCTAGCCGCAATACGTACAGCGACCGCACAATAGCGCCGGCCGAGATTAAGCACGTCCGAGTTCCTCGCCATTTGCCGCTAACTGAAATTACCAAACTCAAGGGTCCGCGGAAACGGAGGCCATCTATTTCTTCGTCCCCCGTCCCCCACCCTAATTAAGGACGGTTATCCCGTTCGGTAACAGTACACGGCTATTAAGAGTACGCACGCTTCATTCGTCGGTCATCTGCGAGAACGCCCTTTCAGTAGACTATCTTTTTCGTACCAAGCACATTGTCTACGAGAATCAGAGTTATGGTGTCGATTTAGGTCTGACAATTTTATAGGGTGAAAACAACGATCCGAAATCACGGGTGAGCTTCTAAAATTATTTTCTTCTTATCTAAAAACAATATTTTCAGAATCCGGAATATCCATGTATATTTTTAAAGTTAACGTTTCTTTTTACCGAAAAAATCCATTATTAATTTTAATAGAATCATCAATAAATTTCATCTTATTAGTAGTCTCATTAGAGTATTGACTATTATTTTTTATGTATTTTATCTATGTATTAGTACCAAATAATCGCGCTCTTTCTTTAGCCCAGTTTTTTTTCTTATAATATTGTTTTTCATAGAATGCTGTATCAGAGTTGTCAATAATAATAAAACATTGTCTGCAGGAAAAGCATTACTTAGTCTTAATAAAAAATAAATGCAATTTTTTTGAAGTCGAACACTGGAACCATAATTATTTATAGTTCAAAAATATAAATAAAGAGAGAATCGTCGGCTTACTGTCGGTAAAAAAGAAGAACGACCCACCTATCCCGCGGGTTCTTCGGATTGCGGTGGATAGATAGTAAATAAGAAAGTCATTATTTCCCGTAGCCGATCTACGGGATACGTCGCCTCGTGAAATACAATCGCGCTACGCCAACCGCTACGGCGTAGAGAGATTGTTTTCATTTTGCATGCCCGTCACCAGCATTTCCTGTAGCTCTAGCACGAACAGTTCACTCATCCGTCACGTTTTCTGATGAGCTGTACGTAGAAAACGTGTACATAGGTACTATTAGTAACTAATCTCACCGTAGTATGACTTCTAAAACAGAATCACACTTCCATGCATTATTATATTTATATTACATATACTTCACATTTACCGCTCGATGACAATGCGAAAGTTAACGTCAATGACGTGCTACGATTTTTTTAATTCTAAATAGCCGAGTACATGGCCATATCTCTATCTAAATAAACCTTGTCTCAAATTATTAAGATTAATTATACAATTACTTTGTATAATGATAATCAAGGTGCTCAGAAGTTGACAGAAAATCCTTTATACCATAAAAGGACCAAGCACATTGATGAGCTATGGTGTGTCTGAGGTACTAAAATAAAAGACAGTCTTGTTGCAACTACTACCATTTTTTATTAGAAAATAAGATCAAATTCTGGTTTAATTAATCGTTTTTCGCTTATAAATCTGAGGGCAGAGGGCCCTGCCAAGATGCACTACGCTAACTAGCGTATCTATTCATTTCGTTTTTTAACCAATCGCGTCACTGGTAGATCACGTGTCTTTTCGTATCACGTCATCTCCCAGTGACGCGATTGGTTTAAAAACAATCCTCAGATTATTTGTGTGATGTGATGAGTGCGAGTATTAAGTCCCCGAGTCTTGGATGTTCTCTATGTATTTAAGTATGTATTTCTCTATATAAGTAACCTTATTTATCGTTGTCTAGTACCTATAGTACAAGCCAAGAGCTTAGGACAAGGTCAATTTGTCCCCTGATATTATAGTATATATATATATATATTATTATATTATACGCACCAGTGAAATTGTACTAATATTATAAATGAGAAAGTTTTTGTGCGTGTTTGTTACTAAATCTAAATCTACGCGGACGAAGTCGCGGGCAGAAGCTATCGATCATATGACTACGAGTATACACAGAATGTCTTTAGAACCACAAATTTATTTCGGCGAGTTTGTTAAAACACAGATTTTTTATAGTTTAGTTTAGGAGAATAGTTTAGTTTGAAAAAAAAAACCTTTGATGTGGGTAATAGTTCTATCATTTAACTAACTACATAGGTACTTTGAAATTACCAAATACAAATAGTTCATCTCCAATAATAAACGAGCAGACTAATGAACTTGTAATGAACATTACCGTCAGTCACAAAACTTGAGACAAGTTAGGGTATCTCTAACATCCACTTAGCAAAGTACCACGTTTTAGTATATTGGAGTTTGTAGTACTCGGATCTAAGTAAGAAAGGGTTTCAGCCAAAACTTCTGGCTATTTGTGGTCAGTATACGGCAATTTTTTGCACAAAATTTGTTGTTTTAGTGCGGATATACCAACAAATAGTAATTATAAATTTAAAAAAAAAACTGTTTATTTTTAATGAATAATCGCGTGCTATAGCTACTCGTAACTGTCATTATTGACATGTGTTGAGATGAGCAGCCCAGCCACCATGAGTTTTATTAATACAGCCCTAAAATGTCTCTCATTACAGTAGAAACAGAACAATGCATCCTGACACGTATTTATCTGCTTACCCAGCGCATATTTTAACAGCGCTTACCGTAATCAGTACTAGGCAATGTAAATTTACAAGAGCTTTACGTAATTGCGGTTATCATTTACCGAGCGTTAATATTACAGGATGAAAGGGATAGCTAAGTGGGCTGAACCACTCTGTTCGTAATGCGCGAAGTGTCGACCAAGATTAACCAGTTTATTTGTTTTTAACACCATGTTAAAGATAAACGAGTTTAAATTTACAGAATTTGTCTAATTTGCCGGTTTGATGGGTATTTCTCTTGCCGTATTCATTTGTTGGTGGTATTTTTTAAGTTGTGGTAAAGGCAAACACACGGGGCAACTGCGGCAATCTTAAGGTTACCTACAATTGTCTATAGGCCTCCGAGTATTGCCATCCCCAAGGATTAAGATATAATGCCTGTAGCGAGATACCCCATGATTTAATCGAATTTCACTTCATGGAACGCTATTTTCTGCTGAAACTATAATGTTTTCAGGATATCTTAACATTAAATTACGTAGGTTAGGGTAGGTTAGTTTGTGACTACCTCGTAAAAATTAACTCGTGCGAGAAATGCCTTTGGATTAAATAAAAAACTTGCGTAGGTAATGAAACGTTCGTTGAAAGGTGTTTCGATAAAGTAATAGGTACCCAGGAGCGACCCTGAGATACCTTGCACCGGACACTGTAAACTCTACCACGGCTACTAGTACAAACAGAACCTTGAGCCGAATCCAACCTATCATCATCTCAATCGTTAGCCTGCCTGCCTGTTCTGGTGTTTCGGCACAATAGCTTGTGAAACTAGTATAGAGAGCACATAGAAGCATTGCATTTTAGTCCTTAAGGTTGGCAATGCATTTGCAGTAACGAGATTGCAAATGACCTTACTATGGAACTTGTACCCAATGCTTGCACTTGTAGCTATGCAATAGTCGTATTGTACCCAAATGGAATTAGTTCGTTTATCTAAAACAACTCCGTTTCGAATCAATGCTTTGTTTGTTTTTGTAATAACTGTAGTAAATAATTTAAAAATAAATTGAATTTCTCATATCTTGTCTTTGTATTTTGAACAATGTCAAACGCAGCTTTTGTGCGTCCATGCAGAATCACATAAAGTTTAATTCGTATATAACATTACCCTAGTTCTATTTTAAAACAATCCAGTTTAGTTTGAAACGGGCTGCTCAAGCGAAAGGGCGTGGGTAGATTCAAGTTTAAAACCCACCTGGCTTGGCTCTTCCAAGAGCTTGTTAGAACTTCAGTCCGGAGTTGAATTTAATATTTAGCCCTAGCCTTCGTTATCTCTACTCACTTAGTCCGCGCCGAGACTCTGGACAATCGCGTTACGGTAATCATGTTTACTTAAGTTTAATTCTTCTGTTACATGGCTACTTACTGTCTAGTAATTCTTAGAGCCATGTCGGTCACTATGGTTCTCGCACGGATTTCCTCATTTCTGAATCGATCGCGCGAAGAAATTCCGCATAGCCCTCTCCATTGTCATTGCGTGCCGCAAGTAATAGCGAGGGTAGGCCTCCAACAAGGTGGACCGACGACGTGGTTAAGGTTGCGGGAAACCGATGGATAGGATCGGGGAGGGACTTTTTTCAGTAGTGGACGTCTATTAGCTGAAATTATGATGATGATGATGATGGCTGTTCTGTCCTGTGCATCAATTTTGCCACTGTTAAGGTTGAAGGCTACATGTAATCAGTTAAGATGTGTTTCTGAAAAAAAATTACAACTAACATAGTCCATAGGCAGACTACATCAATCAAAGGATCCTCAAACGGCATTTTGCGACAGGGTTCCATGGTGGTACACAAATATTCAATATTGTTTAATGATTATCATGCGATTATTTAAAGTAGGTTAGTATATCAATTGATACTTCGCCGTATAAATATATTTAATACGATGTTATACAATAAAAATACGAAAATAAGCAGAATATATAGGTATTTTATGGTTCAAGAAATTATTATACAATATAAATCTCCGTGTGATATAAATGTATTTTTTCCAAATTTCGTACCAATAAGTATAAGCTTGTGAGAAATAAGATCAGTGAAATGTATTCCCCATCGGCGGCCTACTTTCCTGACCACCACAAGCGATTGCCCCGAGCTATCCCCCGGGTTTCCGGCTTACCTCAAATTCCCTTAAAGCCTTTACGTTATTTTAGGACCTCTGCGACACCTACACACTGACATTTCTCATTTTACCGGACCGGCCTTACACAGATATTGCTCACTTTGTAAACCGGACCGGACTAAACCAACAAACGTTTATTACATTTTTAATGCGTTACAACTGCAAATTGTTAGTGAAATATTATAACTTAGGTAAAAAACAACTACATCCTCTGACTTGTATCACTGAATAATGAGGGGGATTGTACAAGCTTACAGTATTACGCAGAGCTCAAGTTACTAAATTTACGCGATGAAAAGAGCGTGAGTAATTTTTGCTTCCGAACTTTTCTGTAATAAGTACTCATTAACATTAAAACTTCTTATACGTTATACAACCTTCCTTTAAATATTTTTAAACTAGAGGACCAGCGTAGCAATGTGAAAATTGCTGATCATTTCCAGAACTTTGGAATTGTTCTTAAAAAGATGATAGCATTAAGAATGTACTTTTTCGATATAAAAATAAGGAATATGTTTAGAAGTTGTCAGTTAGTCAGGGAAGTCATATATTATAGATATATTGACGCTTCTTGATTATATTAATATACGTACAGACAGCGTCGCCGTCATCGAAATCGATGAGGAGTATATATATACACATATAATATATCTACTCATAGTAGGTATTTGTGGCTCCCTCCTAAAGTAAAAGGTTTTCGTTTGTCACTGTAGCATAATAAGACAAATAGTTGAATACTTTTTTATCTGCGCATTACATAATTATGAATTTTGTCTATTGATTTCTTTAACAGAAAGAAGTAAAAGATAGACCACAGACCTCAAAGTAAAAACAACCTAGTGGGTAACGAATCCGAGATATTCGTCCCCGCAAGCTGACTTACCTAATGAACTGAAACGATTGATTAATTGCTTGTCAAGCGAGCGACACTCGGGGCTGCGAGCCGAGCCCGATCGCGAGGTAACAATGACTTACCACGCTATTTATTATGCTGACGTCACTTATTTACGGTCTGAGACCTTACGCATTAGTATTTTTAATTACAAATCGATATCAAAAATTACTTTTTTAGGGAGCCCAACGGGATCCTATTAACATGACTATGTCCGTTTTTCCGACCGTCCGTCCGTCCGTTCACCCGTCCGTCTATCCGTCCGCACTAACATTAAACAGTAAAAGATAGCGAGTTGATGTTTTGTTATTACGGCAATACTAAAAATTATTCATTATTAAAATCGTAAAAAATAGAAAACACACAAGCGTAATTTGGTATGATTAGTACAAACCCTGAAGAAAAACAACAAATACAAACAATTGTGAAGGATGAGTTGGGCTCGTACTGTTTTAAGAGCACTCTAAGTATAATTTTACCACGGAAAATTGGTCAATGCCAGAGAAATAGAATAAAATCAAATTTAATCGTAAGTTTTTATTGCGCGTGTGTCATTATTAAGTAGAATGTTTTCAATTCACGTATTCCCGCTACGTCACTTTGACAAGTTGCCATATTATATTATATCTATGGCTGGCTGTCATTCTGAAAACATCTGTCCAATTTTTTTTTTTTTTGTAAATTACCGTTGATTTTGATTCGCAAATCCAGAGCAGTTTTGTGGGACAACTTGTAACATTGATGAAGAACTTGCATTGAATAAAATAACAGAGAAAAGATGGTGAAAAATTAAAGCGGTCAAGATCACACCAAGCCAAGTTGAAGTGGATACTCGCCATCTTCAAGGGCCATAACGACTTTGACTGGAAGACGTCGACGACAGGACAGGATCCACCGTACAACGTTGCTTATATATACTTGACATTGGCAAAATTACGTTATTATGTAGACGCCATTAAATAAATAATAATACAGTCATACATATGTGCGCGTGTGATTATAAAGAGTGTAAGCAAGTCACGCGGGATAGAGTTCCCGCGCTTCAATCTAACCCGAAGCCGAGCGCGAGGAGCAAATCGTTATAATTTCCTGGAAATCAAGTCCTTCGAATCGCTTCTATTGATCTATTCGCCGCTGCGGCAAATTGTTCAGAGGGTAATTAATGTTTATTACGTCTCCGGCATTGAAGGTAGTATTTCTAAATATTTGTTTGACATGCTTACATTAATTGACTCAAAGTAAACAAATTTACAAATTAGTTTTCAGCCACTTCCCGTTGTTGTATTGATCTATAATTCTCATCTTGTTTGGTGACAATACAAGACCTTTACCATACTTCAGAGTTCTGTAGAACTGATGAAGATTTTGACTAGCTCATCAGCTTAATGATAATAGATACAAAAATGGCTCTTTAACAAAAGGCACATTATGTTAAACGTTTTCTAATGACACCATAATCTAAAGGTCTGGCCACAACTTTGAGTAGCGGCCACGGAGCGGCAGGCGGCGGAGGAAACAAATGCATATTATCCGTTTACTACTACCAGTTTCTTAATAGTTAGTTATTAGCAAATATACTGTCAGTTTACCAGCTGAACACTATTAAGCAGCTAAGAGTATGGCATATCTATAAATTTGATGGTTGCCAATCAGACCTTCAAATAGCGCTATTTTACGATAACGTTATAATTATATCGTTAGTCTCGCGCTAAACTATTATCCGTAGCGGTATTAATCTTAATGATATAAACTTCATATCGTATACGATATTTTCTATTATGTTATAATAACCTTATACGTACCCCTTTTACTGCACTTAATTTACCTGGTTCGTATAATACCGCGTTGGCCTTTATTGTCACTCATCTAACATGCATCATATGAGTCGCCAGCGGCACCATTCTTTGATTTAGAACATTAAAAATACAAAATGGCAATTGCGCGCAATTTATAACGTTATTCTGATTTTGGTATGACGTTGGTTTCGTTGTGAATTGTGATCTAAAATAACATAATGAAAAATTATCGTTATTTCTATTTAAACGAATTTTATGATAACGATATTTTTACTAACGGTATTTAGGTCTGATCGCAGGGTATTTTATTGTATTGATCCCCAATAATAATAAAATGTATGGATTTACAACGCACCGAGTTGCTATACAAGGTGCAATTTTAATGAAAAACTTTTTTACGTCTCCGCGTTCTGTTTAGTGTTTTGACTTACCACAGCGCGTCCTAGTAGGTACTCAGAATTATACGTACGCATATAGTATAACGTGCAACGCGCTCTTGAATTGAAAACAATATACTCAATACAATTGTCCGTTAAAATTGTGTCATGAATAAATTTAAAACATTTAAAACCTAATGTTTTAATTGTTTCCTGTTTCAATTATTACACGTAAATATATTCTTTTTTAACTATGGAGTGTACCTACTCGTACAGTGTCCCCTCAGGAATTTCTCACGACGACGCTCGTTGGTTTACCTTATTTGAAATAGGGGTAGGCAATATTCAATTACGTTTGAGAACTTTAAGTAAGTTAAGTCATTAGATATTGGTTTGTTACATAAGGTAACGTATAAGACACGCACAAATACGGGAATATTACTTTATTGTTGGGCTCTATCGTAGAATCCAAGGATTAACGGAAGTAAATTTGGATTGATGAAAACATCATGAGCAAAAATGCAAAATGAAACTGAATCGTTATATCAACCTAAATTCGCTACAACTGCCATACAATCGAATATATCTAACATCTGAAGCGGACCTGAATAGAGCTACTTCACATGTTTCATTCGGTTTCTTTGATCCCTCGGTGCTTTGCCGCTAGTCGGTCGGTATCGCATCAAAATTCGCTTGTCGAGCTCCACACCCACATTCAAGAGAAATAGCTTACTCTGGTTACATTGTATCCGATGTGTACGAGCCTCTCGGATTGTCGCCCCGTCTGTATCGATTGAGACGCTGGAATTTCAAGAGTTAACCTGAATAGCACGACCGGGTCTTTCTGGGGCGCGTTGTTCTTTCCTAAAGGCTCACATGGATGTAAAACAAATTATTAGAAAACTTATTTCGATTAAAATTAAGAACAAGAAAAAAAAGCAATTCAAATATTAAGACTTACGTTAGACAGTTATTTAGGAGTTACTGATTTATTTTTACACTAGGAAAAACCTGAAGGTAAACAGTGCAAGTAGCCCTAGACAAACCTAGATGCTTAACGCTAATGTAAACGACTGTCGAAAACTGACAAAATCTATGTAATTGACATAAGCGTTCGACGCGGCCGTCTGGTAGCTTACGTTAATCCTATACATTTTCGATAACGATAACGTTCTCGCAATGCATCGTGTCTAGTCTAGGGCCACTGGGGCGCGTGGGCGGTCGTCATGCCATTAGGCTATATATTAGGCTTTTGTTCATATACAAGGTGTCCCAGAAACCTGATAACGCAGCTAAAAAGCTATCGATTAAACACCTACGTTCAGCAATTTAGTTTCGGAGAGATTACTTTAAAAAAAAATACTGAAAAGAAATAAGTTTACAAACATCGCTGATTCATCATGATTCTAATATATAAGATACCCTTGAAAATCTTATGAAATAAAACATGAAATTAATGATTTTTCGTGGCATGGGCACAAGGGAAACTTATAAAAAATCAGATTAAAATGATCATTATCTCCGAAACTAGTAAAAGTCGCTGAACATACATAGGGGTTAAATCGATTGCTCTATCAGCCCTAGGCGGATTGACGTCGGCTTCTGGGACACCCTATATACGTCGTCAGAATATATATTTTTATTATGTTAGAGGGTGCCCCCCTTTACCATAATTTAAATATAATGAGCTATCGGGTCATATAATGTGAAGTGATCACCGCTACCAAGGGACACCTGCAACAGCAGGAAATGTATTGCAGCTGCTTTGCCGGCCTTTGAGAATACAGTGCTTGTCTCTTGAAATTCCCCAAGAAGTAGAGGTCCGGAAATACCACCGCAGAAAGTTTATTCCATATCACGTAAATAAATCAATTCAAATCAATTTTATACACTGTTAACACGCTTTTCAAGATTACTAACTCTAGTAAAGCAACAAATAGACAGATAATTAGTATATAGGTTACACCGCGTGCGTGCGCTAAGTTGGTTGGGCTGGTGCCCGTTAATGTTTATTTAACCTTTCTAGCACCTACTTTGATCTCGCAAAATATCAACTTGACCTTTCCTGGCTTCAGCTTTCAGTAAACTATTTTCTGCTGCAGAAGGGCAGTCTACATTGTTATTTCTAGTAATAACATTAATGAAATTTCATAGCCTCTTATCTATCTATATATCTAAAAGGCAAACCTGACTCACTGACGTATATATCAACGCACAGCCGAAACTACTATACCTAGAAACTTGAAATTTGGTACATGGGTTCCTTTCCATGGGTTTGTAAGTGAGCACTAAGAAAGGATTTTTCAAAATTCACCCCTAAGGGGTTAAAATAGGGGGAGTAGCGGAAAACTTATTCTACGCATACGAAGTCGCGGGCGTCCTCTAGAGTGATGTATCTAACACTATTAACAATCACATAAATCTAAGTTTAGCATGTTTTAGACTCGTAATTGTGCCCGTACGTTATATGTATAATTATTTATACCTTCGTATAGTCTGAAGGGTCAGCTTTCCCCAGGACTCCTTAGGTTTGTATAAGAGTGAGCATATACCAAATAATGTCTCTAAAATATTCAAAATCGTAATTCTACCTATTGGGGGTAGATCTTCGGAAAATCCTTCCCTTAATGCACTACTAGGGTACTTATAGAAGGGAAAGGGAATACTCCATCCAAGTTTCAAGTCCCTAGGCCCAGCGGTCTAGGATCTCTCCGTCACTCACGGTACTGTTTTATATATTTATATTTCTACTTAGTTTGAAATTAAAATTGCACACGTTTGAAGCTTCAATAGCCATGCATATTAAAATGAGCTCTGCAAACTTTCTTCTAATAAATATTCAGACATCAACTTAGAAGAAGATTCAGCTGGTATCTTATTTCCAAGGTTCGTATCGCAAAGTTCAGTAGTAGGTAAAACTCTCATCACTCGACTCACTGTGCTATCACGGGTTCTATTCGGATAGGTCATTGGCACTTACACGTTATTGTATTGTTCTTAACTCGTCCGCCCCTCCCGTCAATTAAATAAGAACTGTCATAACATAACGTTAACAATACAAGTAACAGTTTTTCCGAGTAGAATAGAGCCCCTCCCTGTGGTAAATATGTTCATGTGCTTTTTAATTCATGTACATATTAAGAAAGAAAGAAAAAAAATAAAAAATCAAAAACATTTATTCTTGACAAACAACAATAAAGAACAGAGAAATACGCACAAGAATAATGTAGTCATGAAATGGTCCCAACTCAGCGTAATGCTGGCATTTAAGTAAGCGCTGGTCTTCCGTTGGAACCACTATAATACTATATGAAACAACTACTATACTATAACCGGTGAGTCTAAGTTGTCCCGTTAGAAGCATTAATAACATTTAAGTGCGCGTATTTTTAATTTGATCGCAGGTTTCGTCGAGGCTGGGACAAAACCAGAGATACGTAACGTAACTCTAACCTCGTCGTGGAAATAAAAGCAAGTTTTTAAGAGAACAAAACCCTGCAGGCCCTCAAAGTAATAGTTTTTACTAAGGACTTATTATTTATTCATCTAACTCTTTATCGTGTGGTTTAAGTTTACCATGCAGTCTAGACGAGATAATTATGCAGAGAGCAGAGTCTTACGGCCACACTCAGTCAGTTTATGACGACTAAGTCGATCTTCTGTGTCGATTTTTCATACACAATTTCGAAAAAAGAACGAGTTCATTGTCACTAAAATGTCATTGAGTAAAGCGGTTAGTGCCTCAGTTTAAGACGTTTTTTAAATATTTTTAACTATTGTATTAGATACTCCTTTATAGTTCCATTAAGTATACGTGGACTTAATTCCAGTCAATTTCGATATACATTCCAAACACAATTCCTTTATCAGTTCCAACTTTTATGTCCTCCAATCACATGGACCTCCTACTGTAATATCAACAACGGACGAAAAACGATGATTTCGTAACAGTTACTAGACTCGTAAGTACACAATAAGTACATAAAAAGATTAAGTACACCTACCGCTTATTTACACCTAGGCACCGCTTTCGTACAATATCGTTCAGATCAGAGCAAATTTAATTATTTCTCATAAACTTGTTTACGAGATAACAGTGTACATAGAGCTAGGCTAACCTAGTTTTCCACATAGCATCTTTTACATGCTGCCAGCATTTATGTTTAATGTTACTTCAACAAATATTTACATATCTAAAGTAAAGCAGTTTATCAAATGCAACATGCTCTATAACTTGCAGCTATTTGCTGAATAAATCAAATTCAAAGTTTAATCTCAACATATTCTTGTCTCTCTAGTAACTCTTAGGATCGTAAGAGACAGCCTGATTCGCGTGTTCGAAAGTAGCGCAGCGAGCAAGCAAGTCCTCCGGCCCCCGGTTCAAACCGGGCAAGTTTACAAACTTGTTTGCCCAGAGTTGCGCTCCAGCGGGGCGCTTACGCTGATACTTACCACTAAGTTGAAGCAACGGGAGGGTAGTTAACGCAAATAATATTATAGATCGAGTTTCAGTTATTGTTTTATTTGTGCATTGCCAATTCAACTTGGTTAGATTTTTAATTCAGTACAAACAGCAACAGCTTCGTTTTAAGAAAAAGTAATGAATAACAATGTCCTTTAAATGTTTCCCTTGCCTACTTCTAAATAACAAGGACATTATGTTAACCGAGACCCTGAATCTGAAGAATTAAATTAGCATTTCCCCCAGTGGCCTCTATTGCGGCGATTTTGTCACTGCCATAACACAGCCTTCTTTTTGTCTGATATAAAACTATCGCATTAACACATTTTTTGTATTACAGCGTTGGCAACAGTTACGTAAATTTATATATAGAGTTATCAATCTCTTTTGTCAGTAGAGATTACGTGTGCAGGGGCTCTTTTCTCCACCTTTTTATCGAGGTACCTTAATCAAATTTATTATTTGCGATGTACTGCAAATTTTGCAACATGATATCAGAGTTGCGGGACTAGGATGTCAAGTTTCCACTCTATTTTTGCAAACGAAATGCTGCAGCAGCGCACGGCGAAAACAACTGTAAAAGCCTGAGGCCTGATTTATAAAGCTACATTACAATTTACAGGGTACAAGTTTCCATTTGACACAATCTCGCCCAAAGACGACCAGCCATTTGAGCAGTGTTGCCAGTTTAGACCTGTTAAATTATTACTAGTAGCTTTATACGACGTGCCCCTGGCCACATCACCACGGCTGGTGTGGCGCCGTTAGCGTAAATCGGCACGAGAGCCATAGAAAGGCGGTAATGCTATCTGCATTACCGCCGCGCAAGGTACCGCGAAACAACGGTTTCAAGCAATTCTAATGTCTACTTACGAATTCGACTTAATATTGCACTTTATAATGAAAGACGGCACCGTGTATCTGCATGATACAGCACCGTGCCTTTCTAAGGCGCCGCACCGTTCCACGCGGTAACGACGCCGCTCCGTGCTGATGTAGCCAAGCCCTGGGGCGAGGTGACGAGGTGCTGCGGGTATTAGGCGATAATAAATTACTTGTGACTATAAAGACCTGCACGCTACTTTATTATTATATATAATGTTGTAAGAAATGCCCAATTATTGATAAACTAAATTCAAATGACTCTTATTTTAATAATTTACTGTGACAAGGCACTAAAATATACCAACAGCTACTTCTCAGTTTGACTGACCTAATGCCAATAACCTTGTACACAACCTAACCTAACGTTTCACCCGCAGTTTCTGAAAACCCGGGCTTGTGGTTCTCGCATAACCGGGCTTGTTGTTCTCGTTTGGACAAGACAAGTTTCCCTGGAAACATCAACAAAGAATTCGTAACTATCCATTGGTTAATTTATTTATTTATTTATTTTATTTGGGACATCAACAGCGATACATTGAATAAGATACTTAAGATATGAATACATTTGAGTAAGCCAATAATAGATGACCACAAAAAATACAAGAAAAATAGAAGTGGAGTTATAACAACGTAAACAAGTACATTTTTTGAAGGTAGCACAAAATTATCCTTATTAATAAAAACATTTAAAAAAAAAAGAGATAGTTATTACTTAAATTTAGGTACTTAAACGGGTGTGTGTGTGAATGGGTTGTGTGTGTGTGTGTGTGTGTGTGTGTGTGTGAATGGGTTGTGTGTGTGTGTGTGTGTGTGTGTGTGTGTGTGTGTGTGTGTGTGTGTGTGTGTGTGTGTGTGTGTGTGTGTGTGTGTGTGTGTGTGTGGTGAGTGTGTGTGTGGTGTGTGTGTGTGTGTGTGTGTGTGTGTGTGTGTGTGTGTGTGTGTGTGTGTGTGTATGTGGGTACATTATTAGGGGTTTGTAAGTAATTGACGAACACGGTTTACAAAAACAGACTTAATACAGTTGAAGATGTCTATGCTATGAAAACGCGTATTATACTCTCTGAGGAGACGTACAAGTGGCGAGTTTTGAGCGTACTTTGTGTGTGTACGCGGGATCCCGAATAAAGATATAGTATAATATAATATAATATAGTATAATTATGATAAACAAATAAATAATCCATCCAGATTGATTATAAGATTCTTGTTTCATGCATACTAGTATCTGGTACCATGTGTATATATTTTTAAACTGCGATCGATACCGAAAAGCTAAGCTTTCTCGGTATCACCGGGTGTGCTTCGGCATTCTTAACTCCGGTATATCCCCACCTGGCCCCAATCCAGAGAAAACCAAGCTTTCCTACATAAGATTCCAATAGAAAGCTAGTCAACAATTTACCGTTACTGTTGGTGAGAAAATATGGGGTTTTCGAAAGCGACTGTTACTACTCTATTGTACTCGGTAAAATAATATTGCTTTTGACATGTTATCGTATTGTCAACGTTACGATAAATAATAAATAAATATCAGGGGACAATGTCACACCAATTGACCTAGCCACAAACTAAGCTCTAGGTTTGTACTATGGGTAGAAGATAACGATATAAATACTTAAATACATAGATAACATCTATGACTCAGGAACAAATATTCACGCTCATCACACAAATATCTGCCCGGGATTTGAACCCAGGACCGCTAGCTTCGTAGGCAGGGTCACTACCAACTAGGCCAGCGCGTCCTCATCCCGTCCTTCCTTTAACGCGCCAGTAATGGCGGCCGAAATAAAAACAATACGATAACATGTCAAAAGCAACATCGTTTTACCTATTATAGAGCCTCTGTCCTATAAAAATCTTGATAGACCCGTCTAAATCTCGCCTTTGGGTAAAATCGTGTTGTATTTCTGACTCCTTTTATAAAAACAATTTATAATGCAATATTTATTTTAACAGAACGAAAGATAAACTATGATAAAAAAAACCTTAATAAAAAGCCTCACCTCTGTTCGGTTAAAACCATTTTGTACTTTAAAGAAAATCCTTATTTATTTTAGACGCAGACGGTCTTAAAAGTAATGCACTCTTTATTTTTTATTAATTTGCGATAAGATTGAAAACTGATAAAATGTATGCAAATGTTATCCGTTGAATAAAGTTCAGTGCCTTTGGCGGCTATAATACAATCTGCATAATCTGGAGCTCCTCGTCAACTCCACCCGATCACTGAGACGTCATACTGGTAATAACAGAATTTTCCCACTAATGGGAATATTTCACAAGCACGTTAATTAGTATTCTTTTGACCACATATGGTGACGGAACCAGTAATGGACATTAGTCAATGATGGACACTTGATCTTATTTTACAGAAGATAAGAGTTATTCATTTGTTTTACAATAATCAATTTAGGACCGTATGAAATTTTACTTAAGAGTTAAGAGTCCATTACTGGTGCCTGTCAGCTAAAAGTGTCCAACACTGGTGCTATCACCATATGTACTTTTTTATGGCAAGAACGGGATACACGAGCACATAAGCACAGTAGGTATATGACATAGCCACCTGATTATAAGTGGTATCTGAGACTACAATCATAAAATTGAAATCCTAAGACTGCGAATAATAATGAAAAAATGTATTTACTTACCAACTTAAATTTTCTTAAGTCGTAGGCGACGGCTGTCTCATGCAGACAGAACAATGTTATCTACCAATTTCAAATGTATTGGGTAATGTCTGGTTGTAATTACATAAATATTCATAGACGAGAAGGATGCGGTATTAAGAAATATAAAAATAACTACCTCATGGGTAACAAATATTTGATTAAGGCGCAATGATCTAAACAAACGATGCACCCGCAGAGTACTGTACTTGTGAATAACATACTGAGGGTAGCCGAGTAATTCTAAAAACAATCATTATGACTGTTATCATCAACACAGTTTAAAGTGACACCTGCTGGAGAAAGGCCTTCCCAGAAATTTATACGATGGTCTGGTAGCCATCGGTTTCCATTATCGAGAATACTAAAGAGACACAATTGTCATTTTCATAAATAATTTCGTAAGTTTGCATTCACTTTTTAATTGATTTTCACCCTAAAGTGGACATTATGTATCTGTGTCAAGTTGAGAGATTCCGCCCAATTTGGTTTAATAAATGCAATGCCAAAACCTCGTCAAGTTCGTTCGATAATTAAAAAGTGAATATTGGAAATCGGGTAGCATTTCACTTCATGGTTGGTAGATAACATGTTTTGGCACCGCGCCAGTAACTTGCATCTAGGTCGTGCGATAGGTCGCTTGTATATTTTTATACAATTCCACTGAGGTAGAGGCTTTCCATCAAATTAATGACAGTTACAAAGCCAGCATGAAGAGCCTCTTTGAGATTCACGTTTCTGCTGTGACTGCATTGCTACATTCTGAAAAGTGCTCGGACATTCGGTTACACAACTTACGAGAATGATCTGATTTAAAACATAAAAATAATATCTTTGAATAGTGCTTCTGCACCTTAGGAAGAAATATTCATTTTGTTGCTCACGCCATAAAATCAAGTTTTTAAGATAACTGGTTTAGTTAACGCGAAAGGTATACTAAATAGAATTTAAAAACGATTTTGCCCGACGTATAGTAGGGATTTTTTACGAGCTACCGACCACGAAAATCATTAAAATAAACTTAGTTATCTCACGGATGTGGCCGGCCCATGCCCGTTTGGGAAAAAGGGATGTATGACAGGAATACCGGCAACACGGGGCAGTGGATGTAACGGCCGGCCCGTTAACTTTTGCGACCGGCGAGCGACCCTGCACTTTCACAAATTTATCGTTTTCATTTGCTGGACCCATGAATATTTAGAAGCTATTATGCGACTTTCCGTCCTAAACTCATTTATCCATAAAAACTGGTCACGTGTGACCATTATGATTAGACAGGTGCCAGTTTAGATAAAAAAGTAACAGCTCAATTAGTAGGTGGTTATAGCCGCAAGTAAGACTTTATCAACAAATTCATAATATATGGTAAATATCAAGTTTTATCGGGAAAACCCGGAGGCGATAAAACCATCAGACTAAAGTGGGGTTTGGTCCGGTCACGTGGGCCATATGCAGCCAGACCGATGACTAGCAAAGCTGTGCAAAGTGCACAACAATGGGACAGTCCACATAGGCTAGGTAAAGAAAAAGTTTAGCCATATATGATTCATTTAGTTCTTGCTAGAATGGTTTTTCCTTCTATATCCCCTTGCAAACGCGCACGTACGATTTTGGTAGCGGTGTGAAGGATACGTACTTAAACCTTGATTTTTAATCCCACAGAATTCTGACGTTTCTTGGTCTTGATTAATTGATTGATGATTTTGATCATTGTTATTACAAATCTTTGGACTTTTTTTGAACCTATAGAACCTATTGGATTTGTAATCCAAGTTATGTATTTTATGTACTTAAATCATGTTAAAAGCTATTGAAAATCCTAAAAAGTCAGAATGTGACAGCAGTCAGAATTCTACGGAATAAAAAATCAAGGTTTAGTGTTTAATTATTATTTTTTCTACTATAAAATGGAAAACATATTTTCTGTTAATACCTATACTCTTACTAACTAGTATTTACTTCTTTTCACAACATCAAAACTTATTAACTTTACACTACTTATATTGAAGTTATTTGAAAAAAACCTACCTTCCCGTTTAAATCCATCTTCACGTAAAGCAGTGTAGGATGTCACTGGTTGGGTTCTACGTATTTGCTACCTTGACCTGAGCCCATTAACTGTAGTGTCAAACTTATTTAAGCAGGATGAAACGAGCGCCACTAAAAGCTGCCTCATAATTTATGGCATTCCTCGCTTTAATATTCCCCAAGCTCCTCAGCATAAGTAATTTATAAATGTAAATACGAATAATACCTACGTACTCAAGTATTTTAAAAGATACGTGCCATAATACCAATGCTTATATCTACTTTGTCCGTATAGAATACTTACAGACTCGTACTCCTAAGATCGAACGCTCACCCTTACAAAATGTCCCCTTAACCTTCTTTGTAGAATAACATCAGCGCTCCTTTTCATTCATCCACTAATCCATATCCCGCCATCTCTCTTCATATTTACTTCAGGCAACCTGGCGAACGAAGTGCACCTCCTATATTTAAATTTGTTGGTATATTAGACTCTATGGAGCCTGATTCTCCCGTGTGATTTAATTCGCAAGCTTCTGCGGATTTATACCTTTATTAATAAAATATTGGTTGTTTAAAAGTTAGCTTCCTACGTAGGTAAAATTTGCCTCTAGCATAGCTAGGGTTAACGGCAAAATAGGCATTTGTGTCAATTTTCAAGCGCATTAGTGGATTTATTCGTTACTTTTAACTGTGGTTTTACAACTCAAAGAGAATCGAATATAAAAAAACCTTTTAGCAACTCTTTAACTTCACAAACATACATGATGATAATGCTTTTAAGTATTCATTTGTAAATAATAATTGCAGCAAGAGCCATGTTCGTTTACTATTTAAGTGACTTTTTAGCGATTTAGGGCAACACTTATTCCAAAATACCACTCAAAAACAAATGTTAAGTAAATGAGTCTGGGTATGAGTCAGAAGTCAGAACCATTAAAATAAATTGGCTGTTTCATCAGTCGGACCTGTCCCACAGGTCTCGTGTTAGGAGCATATTTATTGTTCATTCAACATGGCATTTGAAACAGACACAGTGTCTAGATTGGCAAGGTGACGTGACGTCACCGGCGAGGTGACGTCAGACGCTCTATTCTTGCCGTGAGGCAGCACTATGCTGGCTGCAAGCTATTTTGAAGACTTTTGAACGACGGCCTTGTTTAAACTGAGTGTTTGGCTAATATTAGGCGAAGAAAACGGGCTTTGTTGTATCAAGAGGTTCGAGGGTGACGTCACCGGGTAAAGGCTGTGAGCCGCTTAGATATATCGCCACATTTGTTAAGCCCGCCATGTCGTATGGTATTTCGATAAAATTGAACATAAATATTTGTACATAAATACTCTTTGCTAACATTTTTTTGTCACCCGTTTTCGATTTCTAGGCAATTTTTATCGAGACAAAAGCCTTATTGAAATCCAGCTGGGAATTCGTGTTCCCGCTAAGAGCTGTCACCATAATCATAAAGCTCACTGAAATAAGAGGTATGTAAGACTTCCGAGTACTGTGTCGACTCTGACGAGTTCCACTTTAAGTACATGTTTTATGTAATAGCTACGGAAATAGATTGAATGCTATTGATCAATTCTAATCTTATCAATTGTAGTGTAATCTAGCTAACATTAATTACTCAGAAAGGTCGTTTCTGAAAACAAGTTCGTTTAATAAAAAATATCGTGAGTAGGTTTTTGTTGGCCCACATAGAAGGCAATTTAGAATAAAGAGTAAGTATACTAAAAGTTTTTAAACGAGATCCTAGAAATTATGTTATTTAGCGGAACAAAGTTAAATGGTGCCAAAGCAGAGAACGCTTACAATTCGCTTTGTGCTTTCACCTCACGTCTTCGGCATTTTGACGTTGTTAGACCCATTTTCATCGGCTGAAATAAACGAAGCTATTTTCGTACCGATAGCCAATTGTTCAGCCTATACACGATTACTTTATGTTCGAGTATTTTCAGTTGGTGTTAAAACATTTTCATGATTCAAATCTGCCTTGAAGCGTTGACATTTTGGTGAAAAGGGCAAGCACGGTAAACTGAATGAACAATGAGGTAAGGATGGTTATTCAGTCTTCATTCAATAGAGAGTTATTTGTATTTATACATGACATAAGTTATTTCGGAAAAAGGTATATTCAAATATCTGTATTTTATTTAAATAACCATTTAACCGTGGTGATGGTGATAATTGTGTAATGGATTAAAAACAACGGTTGCTAACTGCAGAACGAAGATGCCTTATGAGTGTACATAGGTAAACATGGCTACTTCCTAATTTGATAGTATGCTTGCTTGCAGTTCAATGTACTGTATGCATAGATGGTGCGCGCTGATTGGTGAGATGCCGCTATATGTAGTTTCCAAACAACCCTTACCGATTCCGTGTTTTACTGCAAGCATACCGACGAGGAAGCGGCCTATCCAAGAATTGATGACATTCGGGCAATAAACAAGATCCTAGAATTATATTAAAAACAGCGATCCCTTGGTCGAACGCGTAACCGGAATTTAAACACAAAAATTGTTTTTAATTACTTATAGCGTTACAAAAGTCGTATCCACTTTATCCCATGGGCCCATGTGGTTCTAAGAAGAGTCTTCAATGTTATAGAAATACAAACTTTAATAAAGCCTAAATACTTTTGGAGGTGGTTGCGGTTGTTACGGAAGGCTGAAGCTCCAATTTCCTATGTTGTTTAGGTATAAATATATATGTAAACATATAAACCATATAGTGTCTCCAGCTTGAAGTTACACTTCCATTGATTCCTATGGTGATTTCTAAGACATGATCATATACGTAAGTAGATTCATGCTTACAATTTGCTATTTAAAAAAATACTTGTTTCTTGCCGATCAAGGTAAGCTAACATTAACACTTCCCTCACTGCACTGCAGAACTAAGACTAATATTTATTCAGGGTCTGGTTGTCTTTTGATTATACTATAGTGTAGTCTAATTTGGTACCTAACTTATGCTTACTATACCTTGACGGGGTATCCTACATACTCCGTAACTAACCGTGTTATGCTATGCTAAGTATCCGAATCAAGTATAAAACCCCTTTCTGATTATTACGTACTATAATTTCATATACACATATCACAATTATTTTACTGTTTGAAAATCTCTGCCGCAAAATTGAGTGGAAAACCTACCTGTATTAGCCCTCGGGCACTCTTCCGCAGGCTATGGCGATGCCAATTTACATACATTGAACGCCGATTAACGACTCACTAATTCCGCTCGAACACGTATATCAGAATAAACTTCTAAAACGCATTCTATATCAACGTGCTAAAGTCGATTTTAGTAGTAGACTAACTAGATTTTATGGGTAAGTTTCGGATTTAGGTAGAGTAATTGGAATATTCACAGCTCGATGGCCGTTCGATGTTTCATGATTGTCGCGGGAACCGATCATTGGAACCTTTAAGTAAGAACATCGTATGTGGCGGTGGTTGTGTGTGTGTTAATTGATATTTATTGGTGCACGTGATTTACAGGTTTTTATAAGTACGGTTCTATCGCAATTGGTGTCTCACGGGATTAGTTCGACTTTTTTATAATTATTAAGTGTATAATTTTTTGCATTAAATATTAAATAAATAAATAAATACTAACAATTAACTATTCAACCAAAAACACAGTATAAGACATCCATACAAGTAGGTAAACATAAATATTGATTACGGGATTTTCGAGTATAATATTTTTCATGGTAGTAAAAATCAACCTGTATACTTACACACACCAAGTTTTGTGACAAGATTTTTAATTACATCACACAAACACCTTAAAAAAGTAAAAACTTACCGAGATTGATTGGTTGATAAAAAACAAAACATGAAAATAATTCCATTGCTTCATATCCCTTATTCTTTGTTGCTGCTGCTTCCATAATGTTTACAATACACATACGAGAACACGAACAATAGGCACGTTAGAGGATATTAGTATTCTTATGCCCGGTTCCTATATTCAAGAAACGAATCGTTTTCCTTACGCCTCGTTAAAATTTGACACATTTTGTACGTAGCAAATGTCATAACGCTACGGCCCGTAAGGAAAACGACTCTTTTTTGAATATAGGATCCGGGCATTAGTAAGTTGATCACCGCCTTTTACCGTACAGTGGGGCTAGATAAAATGCTTCACGCCAACGTTAACGATTTTAGAAAACTGACAAAATGTATGGGATTGACGTAGGCGCTCGACGCGACCATCTGACAGCTTACGTCGATCCTGTACATTTTGTATAACGATAAGGAACGCCGATTGCATCTTTACAGGGCCTTTAAAAACTCAATTAAAATGATTACTCACGTATTATTGGCGGATGATAGTCGCCGGTGCAGGCTGCGCAGCGACATGGCGTACCCCTAGCAGGGTGGACTGCCACTGCCTTTGCCGCGCGGGCGCCGCAGCGCGCGCGCGCCGAAGAACGCGCCCTCCTCGTTGCACGACTGCGACCGTTGCGAGGCCAACATGCCGGCCACGCGCCCTAGCGCGTGGAGCGGACGCACGCGCGCGCGCCGGCCCCAACCGCACCCGGCCACAACCTCAATCTTGCCGGCTCCTACACCCGAACTAGCCGCTAGCACTCCTTTGCCAGCTACCGTTTCCCACGCATCGAACGCTAACTCTAGCTCACACGCCGCGCGCGCCGAACGAATCTCGCGCGGTGACTGCAACCGATGCAAATACACGATGCAACCTAGCTAAATTTATACTAACCCGCGACTTGGCACTTGTGTACACTAACTATTACTTAAGCTAACTACTTGTAATTGATAGTATTGGTTAAAGGCGCTTCGTCGTTTGTTCGATTTATTATATTATACTATAATTAATTGTCGTCGGGTCAGTGGCGTGCCACAAGATGTAGATCTGAAACAAAAAAAAGTAACAGTTAAAATGTATCCTTTAAATTAACGTTCGGGACCCTTTTCCTTTCACGTCAACCACGGTTTGAACGATTGACTTGGTAAGCAGTGTGGCTAATTAGCAGGCTCGTTGCCGACACATGCTGCGCGATATAGACATAGCAAGCGAAGTCGCTTCATTTTGTCTGACATCGCTACCGTGACGTGTCCCGGGACATTTGTCCTCTACGTATAGGTACGAGGCTTACTTCAGTAACGCCTAAACAAAGTTGATGTTACGCGAACGTAAACGAGTCACGTAATTATTTTTGTTCAGAACACAATTAGAATGGACAGAGCAGAACAACTTTAATAAAACGGTCAGCCGGAGGTCTGCCCCAGTTAATCCTTTGAAAGCTCCTAATCTCTACACTTCGACATATAAAACAAGGGCGAAAAATACTTTTTACATTGTGCAGAGTTTCTTCATAAAAAATAGGTCAAGTGTAATTCAGACAAATGACGGAACGCAGCTTGCTGCGCGGAATATTTATTTAGAGCGTATTATTTACTCGCTTCGCCTAATCGCTGTCCTTACTCAAGAGGAATGAATCATTATATTGGTGTTGATTAAACACCATGCTGGCTCCACAGATCACGGTTGTTTTGGTTTTTTTATAAGAGCCAGAATTAGTGACACCTCCCATAAACACCAAACCAATCGCGACCAAGAGTCACGCTACCAAAAGAGACGCGATTGGTTTAAAAAAAAGTCCAATTGAAAAGCTAGGTAGCGTAATGCATCTTGGCTAGAGCCTCAGCAACTCAAGAAAAAGGTTAGACGCGGGCGCTTCTTTCGAAAACATCTTTAGGAAACCATTTTGATATTATGTGCCATTCATACACGGCTTTTAGATGTGATAAATCGTTTTATTTCGGTTTTCTGTATCACTTAGGGTACTTGGACCAACGTCTAGTCGATTTTATTTGAGAAGACACGGCTCACGATATGCGGCGAATTTACGCTTAAATGAGTATACCACCTAGACTTAGGAGCATATCGTTTTAGCCAGTTTAGTCAATTTAATAAATATGTAAGACCTAACGAACCTGCCTATTCCAAAGTCTAAAGCGAGTGGTTGAAAGGACCTCGTACAGTACTCTTCCACGTTTGCACTGTTGTGTTTCTTCGCGTGATAAGACAAATTGCACGGCAGTATCCCATCTCATCTTAATCTTCAGGTTAGCCATACATTCGGTTTTAGATTGCATCTTAATATGCGTCTCAAGTTTCAAACCCCATATATTATGTAGGTTACCACACCGTGGCTTTGGAACCCATTTGCTAACTTTATAAACGAGAAAACATCCTGGGAAGGTAAAGGACGATAAATATAACAAGATTGTATCAAAATGCATAGACACACGATCTTAGGCACTGGTCCGACCGCCGACGTTGAGCGACAAGCGAGTAGGGCCAGCGGTCAATTATTTTATTTATATTTGTCTCTTTTATTTATACATGATCTATATCTTTTGTTCGTTTCTTGTGCGAGCTAATAGTCGATAGTTAGCTTCGTCGCCGCCGGTGGGACAAGTACCGTACTTAGCTTAAAGCATAAGTTTGCAATGTATGGTCATTCAGTAATCTAATCATGAGTTACAAGTAACGTACTCGCTAGCGAGTCGCAGCTCTGTCCCTCGCAGACGTCGCGGTATTCTTATAGAGTGCGAGGGACAGAGCATTCGACTAGCAAGCGAGTACGGTAATTGTAACTCATGGTAAGTATACAGAAACCATTTTGAGGCATACTCACTGAACCAAATTAAAATGATAAATTATTTAGATTATTCGTGATTTCGTCTTTGACATTTCTTTGACCTTTAATATTTGGGAACAGATCAACGCGCACGACGTCGTGAAATATTTACTACGTAGGAAAAAAAGGCTTTGCAATGCAAATTAGACGAAGTTATCACTGCTTCACGCTGCAACAGCTGGACGGATTAAGTTGGAATTTGAAATGGAAATGGCATAGGTACACCGTGTATCCATACACATAAGCTACATTTCATGCTGCAACATTTTAAAATATCGCGAGGGGATAATGATAATCGATATCTACGGGATGAACTCGGCCAGAAGTACTGATGAGGAGGTATTAATTCTAGGTCTAAATTCAAACGTCTAGCATTGTGTATTTACAAACAACTCACCACATTCACGACTATTCAAATTTAAACCACTCTATCTTAAGAAAGCCTATAATGAATTGCTCCAGATTTAAAACATATTTCGCAGTCGGATGGCTAGAGACGTGTAAATCAATGAGGCCGTGATTGATGCGCCCGCGCGCCCCTTGATTAATGACGTGAACTTGGGGGTCTAGTTGTAAATTCACTTAGCGGTGTGTTAGTTAAGCCTGCTATTAGGCGAGAACTTGTCGCTGCTGGCTAGTTTGTCATAACGGGTCTCTATTCCACTTGGTTTTACCCCTATTGCAATCGTATTGTTTATGAACCGATATATGAATCGATAGCCTATTATTAACCATACTATAACAATAGGGGAAATGACAATATTTAACAAAGACCTGGGGGGTTATTATGACATAACAATGCAGTTCAGTTTACGCTGCGAGAGCTATATACTTCTATAGCTCTGTCCTTTACGCTCTGCGTAAAATGAACTGTATTGCTATGTCATAATAGTATATATATCGTAATTTTAGCAGAATGCCTAAGGATTATTTTTTCAGGTGTTTACATATATGTATAGTTATATAATGTTTTTATGTTTGCATCCTTGACTTTATTTTTTGAAGGATCGTTGGTGCGGTGTACCACTATGGACAAAACAAAATATGCGAGGAAACGTTAGGTTAGTATTTGTCCCCAAGGAGCCTTTTTACATTTACCTTCTTATTCATATTTAAACGCATTGTGCGTTATCGTTGGCCCTATGGATTTCATTGTGACATCCGTAATTTTCAGAAAGTCACTAATCATACTTCAACTAAAATAGGTTTGTTGTACGGTTAAGCATAAATTCTAATGCTGCAGAGGTGCCTATCAAACCCAGGGTTTATTTAGGTAAGAGTTAGGCTGTTGAGTTATCAGACTCATGTCATGACATGCTGAAGCTGTTACGAGTAGAATATCTTATCTTACCTATTTCATTTTATTTGATGGTAACATCAGCATATTTAATGTTCTGTAAAAATAGGGTAAACCCTCCAGTGAATGAACCCCCCCCAGTGAATGAACAAAATCAAGTTTTTTGCCTAAAATAAGAAATATAGCCATGTCTACCACTTGTCGTATTTTTTTTCTTATTAGCATCTCGGTTTTCTATGTAATGGCAACACATGTTTAATTTATTTTCGACCAATTTCAACAAGACTGGCGTTTGAAGTTCACGGGTTTCTGTTTTTGAAGTTTTGTATGGAGAAATTAGATCCCAGGTAAGAACAGAGCATGTTTGGAGTAACATCAGAAGTGCTTTTTTGATGTATAACAGTAAAAAGTTTAGTTATTCAGTAAGAATAAGATTTAAACCTTCTATCAATGTACACTTTGGTGGCTGTTTTTGCGATAAAGTCGTAATTTTTTGGTGTTCCATTACCGGCTTTTCAAATGTTCTAAAACTAATAAATGAACAGTGTGTTCATTTACTGGTGGTAGCTCAATTTAGATTTTTTCCTAAATTTAACTATTAACGTAATCGTATTAAGGTTGTTTTTTGAGATTCTGTATAGAAAACGATTCTGATTCTTTGAGCCAATATTGGAACACTAGTGTTCATTTATAGGCATGAAAAATCTAGTAAATGGACTATAGAAATTTGGCTGCGTTCATTTACTAGATAAGTACTAGGTAATCCTATGTATGAACAACGTTACAACAAAGGTTTTTTTGTACATTTTACAAGATTTAGTTCCTAAATTGTTTTTTTGTCCCAAATGATGATACTTTTGACTAATTAGAGACTGATTAAAGACTTTTTAGAAGTATCAATAGAGTTTAATGATTGTTTGTAGGTATGTAAACTGTTTAGGTATTGTACAAAACACAGAAATTCAAATACAATATTTACAGAAAAGGAATACAAAGACGAACTTATCTCTTTAAGGGATCTCTTCGAGCTAAACTTTGAGTGATTGAGGAAAATAAAAAAAGTAGAATGTGGCAACGAGTAGACAGTAGAAAGTATTGTACAAAAACAAAAGATTACAGACACAGCGTGAATTAAATTTTAGACCTTTTTGTTAGAATAAATAGTTACATACCTTAAATAAATATATATTAATATATTATAATGCAACAAAAAATATGAGTGTATGTAATTAAGTTTTATTATAAAGCTCGGGTTATGATATAAAAATACACAATTTGAATATTAAGTACATACTGTACCTACCTTAATTTTTATATAATAATTAATCAGTGAAAAAATAGACTTCTTTATATGTTAAAAATGTTTTTTATGTTGATTATAAAGATCTAAACAATGTTCATTCACTGGCTTTTACTGTGTTCATTCATTACTTTTTTTTGTTCATTTACTGGGTTTCACTATGTTCATTCATTAGATTTTTTGTTCATTTACTGGGTTTTTGGGTACTTTTTTATAAATTCTGCTATAGCTGAAAAACTATAAACGTAATAAAAAATCGCAGAAATTACTTTGTTGTTTATTAAACGACGATTGATTAAATTAGTTGAAGCTATGTCAGTTATTGATAAATACAGAGTAATGATTTTTCAAAGTTGAACAAATGCTTAAGTGTTCATTCACTGGAGGGTTTACCCTATGTCAATTTCAACCGATATAACTTAAAACAGCGACGGTCTCCTAAAGGTGCACTTGCACGGAGAACTTTTAACGGCAATTTAAAGCTGTCTTTCTCTAATCTGGTGAAATAGAATGAGACTTTCGTATTATTGACGGGTTATTAGGTGCACCCAAACGTGATTTTAGCGCGGCGGCAAGAGTTCCAGAAGTAGACCTTACTGACCATCTCTACTTCCCTCCTTCACTAAATTGATCACCCAATTACGTACGTATAAAAGATATAAGCCAAAATTAAGCCATCTATTTCTTTATTTCAGATCTCGGACCAAACGCCTGAAATATAAAAGTAAGAATTGACCTTACTCAAAAGTTACTACAAAAGGTTCCATAGATATACAAAAATCCAAACCCTTAATCATTTCAAGATTTTCAGTTTTCCATATCAGTAACAGCACGGAACCTTTTCGCGTGACCGCGACTTTTAAAAATCCTGATTAATATCTAACTCATGATGATTAACACTGATTAAAAGTGTGGTGTAGTAATAAAATAAACACACACTTATTAAATTCGATCCCTCGCACAGCTAATGGAAATTCCCAAAAATTAACCTGCGCTCGTAATGAATTGCATGGCGAAATAATTTACATCTAGGTTATAAGACACTACACGCGTGGCGTGATATTTGGAACTCGCCCATATATCGTTTAATATAAGCAAATAGAGGGTATAAAATCAGACACGTCTGTGCTGGGTAGTAAAAGTTGACACAATTTCAAAGCGAAGGCGGCCTCAGGTTGGCAGCACCGATTTTTCGCTAAGACCATTTCCGTAGCATCTCAACCTAAATACTGGCTTTGTTGTGTGCAAACGGTTCACCGTATCCGAAGTGCCGGTGGGCTTTTGTTGTTTCCACCTCGACACTCACAAAAATAAGAAGGCGACGGATTTCGAAACACTAAACAAGACCCCAATATTTTCTCAAATAACGCCTCTCAATTTCTAGCTGGATTTTCAACAGAAGAACTTATATTTCCCGTGGTTTCTTAAGTTGTACATGTCTACATTTAAATATACTCAATTCAACAAAACTGCTTTAAAGTCGACCAAAAATACTTGCCACGATTAAATATGTAAGATTGTAACCAGAACGGATTACTGCCTAACCATATAGCTAGGTCATTCTCTTTCCTCAAGTTAAATTGCATGTTGTTAAAGTAGGTACAGCTGAGTTTATATTTGGACGCGTGTGTGGGTGATGCATCAGTGCGCGGCGCGGCGTGGCATCGTATTAACATAACAATGCCAGGAATCACATTTGCTCACAATGCTGTGCCATCTACTAACACACACAACACATACACATTACAAATATATTATCCTTAACGCGTTATTCGCTGAGTCCTACGTGTACCCTTGGCCAAGCGTAGGTCAGTGAGGAATTTAAGCGATATGCGTCTGATTATTTGTAAGTTAGCGTTTGTGATTGCTTTGAAAAAAATCAAATCAAAGAAACAGGGCCTGTATTAAATTTGCTTTTGACGATTTATGGTATTGTTATTAACTGGGCTGCCATTACTGTCAAGTAAAAAAGAGCTATCAAAACATCGACAATATAACGCGTCAAAAGAAAATTTGTCCGTTCCCGAAGACGGGCAAAGATTTGCGACTCTTACTTAAATATCATCCTACTTAATTGTAGTGATAGTGACGTTAAGCGGGCTTATTAAGGTATACTTCGCGGAAATTAATAGTGCGGCTCGTCGGATCCGGTTCTAATTAACTAATCGATTCCAACAGCCCTTGCGTTAACCTTATTAGATTATATCTTAGCGAAGCCGAGGTGTTGGCGGCTTGTGGTGTTATTCTGTACCAAGGGTTAACGGAAGGTCGAACTGGCCTAACTTGCTCATTGCACATGGTAGAAACGAGTGGTGATTCTGGTCTACTATGCTGTTTTAACGCAGTCTTGGCTAAATCAGATTAACAGACACGAATTTGATCACGTTCCTACCGCGACAGAATATCGGATCTAGAACGCACGCATGCCCCTCATACAAATAGAAACACTACAGCCCCAGAAAAGCGTTTGGCGAAGACAAAATGGAAGGAGTTGAGAAAACCAGATGAAAGATTGCTCTAGCCCAGAGATGAAGAGTAGTATTCCATATGAGGTCTGACCTGGGCCTTGTAAGGTTGCAGTCAACGGATCAGTGTAAAATATTATATCACTTCTCGAAGCCAATTTACCTTAGACAGTCTAAAATCAAGGATCAAGGAACAGATAGTTTCTACAGGCTTGTCGGATAATTAAGGCTACCAAACTCTCGGATCCTGATCAGACACCGCTGAGAAGGGCGTGTGGATGCGTAAAAGAATAACAACCATGTAATCTCCAACAGACACCTTAACGAGGTAATCCCTTCCGACATAATTTGAATTAACTGCCACCGACTACCACTCAAGACTGTTCTGTTCTACTACTCTGCCACAGACAATTTTTAATTCAGTAAGCCGTTATTCAGACGCCTGAAACTTCCTAAAATTACGCTTGCCTTATTTGTGCACTACGAACCAACCCTGGAAATGTTTTGTACCGTGGCGAGCCGTACATTTTATCTGGTTTCGCGTTTAAAAATCTTCTTTTCTCCGATAACATTGTTTTGTAAAGCCAGCCTCGCTTATTCGATTTAACTGTATTTCAGCCGCTAGCTAAGCTTATCATCGTTTGCTCGGAGATCGCGACTGAATCGATTATCTTTGATATTTCTAGCGAACATGATTGGTCTTAGATGGTTCCCCTGAGGTCCTTTCGTTGTGTAACTGGAAAGTAACTGGGGCACAAAACGATGTCACAGAGGATGAGAGACTAATAATTCTTATGAGTTTCGTTCTTAAAATAGTACAGTAAGGGACATCTCTTTCAGGAGTCGCCATAGGTACTTTCTTCCTAAGCGTAGTAAATGCTTTTACCTCAAATCTGGTGAACAAATTCTATTAACTTGGAAATCTAATTAAATATTAATTTACTAGGTAAAAGCTTTTGAGAGTCCACAGTAGGTATTTTAGGAGTGTTCCAACTTCGTTCTGTGTTAGTCACGCGCCGCCGAGTCGCGCTTCGGGCGAATCATCGCTGTTGTCGATTCATAAATTACAATCACTTGTTCCGTCATATTAAATCTGCGGAACGATTACACGTAAACCATTTTAACTCAGAATACAAAGACGTTACGTTTCTGTGGAGGTGATATTGAAACCGGAGACTCCGTAAACGAAACAAAATAAATAACAGCTACAATGATTTATCATTATGGCTAAAGCTAAACGGAACCTAAGAAACCCGCGACCCACCACTGCGCTGGCGAGTATGAAATCGTTTTATTTTTACGTTGGAAGGCCGGTTTAAGTATAGGGACGGGTTGTCATTAATCTTGCTGAAGACATTTTCGAGGACATCCGACGTATAATACAGTAGCTGCGACGTCTGGCAAAGGTTCAAATAGGTATCTATCAAGTAGACACTTGGAATAATTTCTGAGAGGGAAGAGTTCACCTTGACTTTAAGGCTGCACTTTGTTAGATTACCCCTTGATAAGTTGAAAACCATAAAACTACGTATAAGACACAAAAGAAACAGTAAACGCATCGCGCGTGGATTCGTTTTATTGCGAAGAAAACAATGCAACATGACGCAGTCATCATTAATCCTCACACAGCACGATGTTGAGATACGTTGATGACCTTTTAATGGTGAGATCTTCCGCCATTGCGCGGCCACCGCCTCACCACCCGTTTTATGCCACCTTAAGGATAATTTAATGGCACATTTCGAGATAACGAGTGGTCCAGTACATCTGGTGCGTCGTAAACGATAATTGTTCTGTGTAGGAACCATTTTGAAATAATTATGTTGGGCACAATTTTGCGACTGCTACTTGAGTGCTTGACTACCTAGCTAATCGGTTTCCTACAACAATAGAAAAATATGAACTTATTATTAAATAACTAAGTCTTTCACTTTGTTGATCTAACACGGTTCGATGTTTTAATTAGCTCCAATTCCTGCTTTTACACGATGATGTTCTGTTTTCAAAACTTCATACACGACATGGAAAACGGAGTATTGAAAACCTCCGCCCTCTTTAGACACGCTTAAAAAAGGGTTGTGATATTACAGGCACCAGCCTGCTGGCCTTGATACATTATTGAAGTTTTATCTACACAAACACTGGCAATCAATAGAAGGGCATGCCTTATCGCTGTATTGGATAGAATAGAATTACCTTGAAAATTCCCCAAGGTACCGTAGACGTTGAAATACGATAATATGCCGTTCCCTAACAGATTAACAATATTCTGGTATCAATAATTGACCTAAATAACTTGTGCAATTATTGAGATGACAATCAACCTCAGGAATGAGGAGTTTACCTAGCCGCTTTTTAATCAGAGTTATTATAAGGATTACTCACTTTTATCACTGGCCAAAAATGTACAAAATGCTTTAGATAGGGCAAAAATGTTTTTTTTATACCTCACCCACGTTATTATTCAGCCAGTTCCACCCTATCCCACTTACGTGTCCCACTTCCAAAATTGGAATTATAAAGGTATTTAAATTTGTCATTCATAAGTTTCTTGTTCTTCATAACTTTGTAATATATGAGCAAAAATATCATGGATATGTAATTTAGAGCATCCCAAGAACGTAATTTCCGTCGAGGCTCGGGTAAAAAGGATACTTGGAAGCCAAAAGGAATTAAGGCACTTAGTGGTCGGCCGCTCGAGGTCTCGAGGTTTCTTCTGACAGGGATTGATTCTGCCGCCCCGCGACGTGTGTGTGCGCCACACATCCCCGACTAGACTGTGTGTGTTCGTAACGTTAGTTAGCGAAACCTATTGCGTAAGCTGAATAATGCTCTGAGATGTACAATCTCGACAGACAAGAACATTGTCGCATTTCTAACCGTGATTAGCTGTCTTCATTTTGCCGGTCTTTGGCGAAATCTAAATCTTGATAGATACTTAATGTCCTACATAATAATAATTCATCTGATGCAGTTTAAGAATAGGTATTACATTCCCATACAAAAAGCAAGTTTTAAGATCCCGATTGCCATACATTATTAGATTTGCAAAATACTAAATTTTTTAGAGAAGGAACTACGAAAGCATTACACTTCTTTGTTTAGCAAGTAATACAAAAACAAGTGATGAACGTATTATAAAGATATTTAAAACAAATATTAAAACTATAACTTGCTTCGTTCGAAAAGAGTCATTGTTTTCTTGTAATATTGTCTCAGGGCACATTGCATGTTCGTCCCATTGTAATGCTCCATCCAGCTCCGTCCTGCGCCCTCCCTGCCAATTTGCTGAGAGCTTACCGCTCGTTAGCGCCAGGGGAATGACGATTTTCTCTGTTCTCTTGCCACTTTTTATCGCAGTGTTTTGGTTTGAAAGGTTCTCGTTCTCACGCGAGCGATTTCTGAGTATAGTTGGCATGTAAAGGATGACTGATCCTGTTTTTTTTAAATGCTAGGTTTGAGGGTTCCGTACCAGAAGGGAGCTCAACGGGACCCTATTAATATGCCTATGCTGTCCGTCCGTCCGTTTAAAGAGATGTATCTTTTGTACCGTAATAGGTAGCGGGTTGTTTTTTTTCAGAATGTGTTCCATACCACGGCGGATTAACTAACATATAAAAATAACGAAGGGGTCCCCATAAAAGACGGTGTTATGATTTTTTTCTACAATAATTTATCCTATCCTGGCTGGTATTAAACGAGCAAATTTTCAATATAGAGAGGTTAACGGGGGCGAAAAATCGATCTGTCGCGTTTTCATCTTTGGTAAAATTAGTTTTGAACCCGAGCGAGACGCTCGGTCTTCCAGGTTATAAAATATCCCAAATTGACGCGTTTTGTCAGCTATTTCACTGAAAGTAGTTTTGTGTTGGTTATTTGGCACGTATCGGCTTTCCAGTTTTTACACTATTTTACCATTGGGTATATATTTAATTCGTTACTTTAGTAAATATCTAGCCAATATGAACTGTATACTTATATCTAAGTATGATAGCCAGTGCTTGTCTACATATAATTCACGAGTGAATAGGTACGTAGTGGTAGTTTTCATAAGTAACAAAGAAAAATAAGCATAAATACAAATATTACAAAAATACTCTTTAGGCCTGTGTTTATCAATTCCCTTTGAAAAATCCTCTTCTAACTGCGCCTGAATATGCTGATACATTCTGAAAATATTCAAAGGTTCATAACGCCGTGGTCTGAACGAGGCTGGTACTCTGCCAAAACCGCTTCCACCCTCACGTCGCGTTAGCCCCCTGAACTCATAAAAATGATCGCTTTGAAGGATTCCGCGGCTTAATTCCATTTTTATCACAGAACGTTAACGTTAAAGAGTCGTTGAAAATTAAATGGGAAGCAATAGATTTTCCGACTAAAATGGAAATGTTCCATTTCCCTTTTTTAATGTTTCCAGTCAGTGATTAAATCTTAGCGTATTTTCAATACATTTCTGCATGTTATTTTCTAGTTGCAAATATGCATGCGAGAACTTACGCCGTCGTTCACGAGAGATTGGTGTAGAAAATACTATATAGAAATGCAGTAGGTACCTACGTCTATTTTTTTACGCTTTTGGTTCTAGTGTATATTTTATTTTCTCATTCGTATTTCTTAAGGATCTCACTGGCTGAAAGATTTCCTGCGGTCCCTATTCTAATCGGGCGACCTACCGCCCAAAATTAACCTTAATTAGATTTATTCTAAGTCTTTTAGTAATAGGTTCAGCACTGTGTTTTATTATATTTTATAATTCTTTTTACTTACTGTTCGCACTTAGGAGTCGTATGTGTGTCACAGAATAAATTATTTGCTTTATTTCTTTCAAAATCTATCAAGTTCACTCGATATCTGTCTATATTATGTGTAGTGATTAACAAGCTGGACCGAAGATTCCGCGGTCAAACTGTGTAAACAGTTTTGTGGAATAATGCATAATATATAAACTTTATGTTTGTAATAATACATAAATAAATAATAATTATAAATAATTATAGAAAATTTACTAAATATCTGAATAATATTAGTCTGCATTGGCGCGCGTCATTCTCTTGAAGTTCAATACCACGTCAATCGTAAACTGATAGTCCGTCTGTGTTTGATACTATTAACTGATAGGTCTGATAGTGAAGAAGTGGCCCTTTAGAAACAGATGAAAGCCGAAACTAGTTACCGAGGAGTATTTACCGTACCTATACAAGCAGTATAATCCGTTACACTACTTACATACATAGGAGGTCACATAAAACACCTTTTTCCATACAATTGACGCTATGTGCAGGCTACAAATATGCTTTATCAAATTTAAGCACTAGTTAGTTACAATTTTGATATCGTAAAATTAATTTCCTTCGTCCAAAACCAAAGACAACCCACTTACTGCCAATAGACATGTCTGTGGTGAATAATAAATCAAGCCTGGTCTGAACATGTCATCTGCTCTGGGAGTGTTTCGTATACAAAAGACTTGTCACCGCATACGATATTACTGCCATTTCCACTGCCAGCAAATGGCAAATACCTATTGGAACCGCCTGTATCGAGCAGTGAGCGGGCCGCGGCTGTCACTCAGCGGAGCGATTCATAAGCGCCGTGACAAATGAACGATGGCGCTATTTAAGTTTCTGTTTGGACGATTAATTGTAAAGTTTAAGGTTGGAGGAGTCAAATTACATTTTTAGGCGCATTTGAAAAAAGAAGAGGCGTAACTTGCAACCGAATCGTTTGTTATTTGTATGGTCTCTCTTAGGTAACTGATTGCAAAGGTAATAAGATAGTGTATAGGTATCTTAAGAAAACATAAGTAACTTAAAATCCAGCTCAGTGTCAGTTTTTAAGGTCAAAGGCAAGGCATAATGATGAAATCCATGGGAATTAAAGGAACGTTTGATAGCCATTAAGTAGATGCAAAAGAATAAAATGAAATATACCAAATAGGTACACATTAGGTAAATATACTAATAAGGTTGTTATTAAATGATAAAGTTACATTTTAGGCCTAAGTTTATGTTGGAAGTTTAAGTTAAGTTTAAGTTAAGTTTAAGTTATGTCGTAACTAGAAGAGCTTTAAAAATGTTAAAATACAGACCCGAATTTTATTAAAATTTATTACTTTTAAATAATATCTTTTCTTACTTCCTCAACAGTTCAAATATAAATAAAGTAACAAAAAAATAGATATCAATATAGTTTACACGATTTCTCTTCCTTCACTTTACATTTATTCTTTCCCCTTAATTTAATCTGATCAATTCTAAAACGAAACCAAAAGGTATGTCTTTCAATTTTTCCGACACCATCTTTTCGCTCAGCCGTAATTCGATAAAAAAGCGTCAAATTAAAATGAAAACAACACCGAGTGACGAACAAAAAAGATGAATGCGACGAATTATTAAATCAGAATTCCATTCCATCGCCTTCTGGGCATATTCCTTTCAGGGCAGATAAATAAATAAACAAAGGATCAGTCACCCGACCCCGACGACAGAAGTTGACAGAATACATTTATAGGAATTCATAGAAATACCTGTGTAGGAATTTAAAGGAATACCTGCACTGGTTGGAAAAAACGGGCTTGATCAAATGGAACTAATTTCGGAGTCACTTACGTACCTAGGTAAAGATATATAAGTTACGACTATGACGTGTTTTTCAAGTGGGCCTTTCATTTGACCAAAAGTACGTTTGACAAACGTATCACTTTACATTTCATGTGCTAAAACTATGACACATTACCTTAGACTAAGTATATTACATTTGGACGTCTCAAATAAGTGAGGTTAGACATGTTACCACAAAATAAATGAAAGTTAATGCGACGGGAAGGTCCTACCAAATGAGAGTTTGTAAAATGACATAGTTTGCCGAATTACCATTTGAAGCAATTTAAAATAAAACGCTTGCTGGATTTTGTACGCGGTTAACACTCGCGGATCCAGTTTAAGTTTTAAATAGCATCGGAGCAAAAACTTGCTCGACTTAATTGAGGTCCTGACCTTGTGAACACTAGTCATAGGCCTAAGAACATACTCATAATTTTGGCCCACCCGTTTGCAATATCGCGATACCATCAATAAATTCAATCTACCTCTTTATAATCGTAATCCGTGTAACAAGACAATATCAATATGTTACAAAAAAACATGTTCACTTAAGTCCGTTTAAACCGATTTTAGCTGTTATTAACAGCTAGAATCGAATATAAATTGCTAACTTTTTTTATTACCTAAACGTACTATGACTCATATAATCATATAACTCATCTCAGCGTCAAAATCTTTGGATATTAATAAGCTCAGAAACAATAATCCGATAGTGGATACATATACCCAGTAACTTGAAAACGCAATAAAACCTTTACAAAAAACATCTTAACCTGAGCTTTAGGCAATCAATCTTCTTGGCAGACGTTTTATGGGACCCATGAAAAGGAGTTATAATTTGAACTAAAACCCTAAAAGTATAGAAGGTAACTTAATATCGACCAGTTTATAGTTATATAAAGATATAAATATGCTAAACGGTTATATTTCACTTGAGAAACAGATACCTTTACGATTGATTGCAAATTCTTGAAAAAACATTTAAATTAATAATTACGTATAACCACAGACTGTTTCTGATAGGTTTTTAATACAGCAAAAAACATGCATACTACATGGTACATGTGCGTCCAAGAACGATTTTTTTAGAGTTAAATACCTATCCAATTTGTAAGTTACGCCCCTTATTATTACCAAGAATTATCTTTATTCCTCACAATGTATCTGGGCACCGAGTTAATGCTTCATTTAATAAAAAATGTCGGCCATGTCGGACCATGCTCATTGTTGGGTTCCGAAGCCGCTAAGTACTACAAACATAAAGACATCAAGTAATAACTATTTTTCTATTTAAAGTCATTTGGTGCCGTTTTAAATGATTTTAGTAGGTGAGGTAGGTGCAATGATGTCAACTTAGTCATGATAAATTTTCTTTTAAATTTGTTATAGTTATGTGCTTTCATTGAAGATATTTTTTCAGAATTTTAGTATTTGTAATTTTGGCTGTAGGAGGGACACTATACTCTAACAAAAATTAAAAGCTTAATATTTCATAAACGGATCCCATAATCGAGATTTTTTTTCCACATAACACATAATTTCCACTAAACCACAATATTTTTGAAAGATCCACACTATGGGATAGACAAGAAAAAAAATCATCCTCACCCAAAAAAAGAACCAAGATTTTATTTTACAACTTTGTTGGCGTGACTAATATGTATATTCATGCCAAATTACAGATTTCTAGTACTAAGGGTCTCTGAGCTAGGCTGCGGACGGACGGACATGGCGAAACTATACCGGTTCCTAGTTTGACTACGGAACCTCCCTCCCTCCCTCCCTCTATCTCTATCCCAAGATTTTTGGCATGTTTTCCTGCTGAACTACGCATGTTATTTGATTTAATATTTTATTGAATATTTATAGCTTTATATAATGCTTAGACAAAGTAGTACCATTGTAATATAAAATATATTTAAAAAATTACTGACTGCTGATTTTCTTGCGGTGTTTCTTCTCAGCAGAGGTCTCCTCTTGGGAAGCGCTGGTAAATTCTTGAAGTGTAAAAGTGCCCGTACGGCCTACTTACTGAATAAATGACTTTATCTTTATCTTTATGAAACCTAAAAGGGGGGCAAAACCAACCACACAACTTACCTTCTTCTTCTTCTTCTTACCTGTATTAAATGTAATATAGTACTGCTGGGTAACGAGTGTTATGTTATGACTCATCCTCGTAGATAATTAGGTGTTCTACTAATATTAAATAATGTATAAGTCGGTAATCTTGCAGATTACATACGATTATATACGGTTAGAAGATTTTCTGTGTTTTTTAAAGCAACTTAAGGCCTCTCCACAATTCTAAAACAACCTACTACAGATTAAAAACCATAAGAGTATAATACTAAACCAAACTCTCTCGAGTACAATGGCTCACAAAATAGATTTTGTTTCTCTTCTGCAGGATAAAATCTCGCGTCAGAGTTGAATCTGAGGGTCCCAGCTGGCCCTGCGTATTACTCAACACTCTCGCATCGTTCAATACACACGAGGACCGCGCCACTCGTGCGTGCCCTAAACGAAACCAATTCCGCACCTTTTGTCATGTTTTTTAAGTAAAATTATGGGCTACATTAACTAGAAAACCTACTGTTTCTTATCTTAAATAATTTAAAATTTTCATCGAAATTCATTTAATAATTGTACTGCCATATAAACTTTCCGATGTCAACGTAACAAAATGTAATAACAAAACGCAGATTTGGGCTTCTCCCTACCGCTAAATTTTAACCGGTTTTATCATATACTTACTTCAAATTATGCATGTCACTCTCCTTACCCCCTCCGACCTGCTTAGGCACTATTTCTTTTACAACCAGTAAGTATTAAATACAGTGCATTCAAATCGAAATTTTATTTCAAAGCTGTTAGGAAATCCTAACGGTTGGACAGAATTGGATGAAATTTTAAATGGATATAACTCATGCCTTGGAATAAAAGTTAAAAGCTACTTAATTACATATCAAATCCTAAATAATGTTATAAATACGGAAGTAATGTTTGTTCTTAATTATCTACGTACACTAAATGAGAGTAAGACAGCTATCGTTGCCGCTAAAAATAGCCGTTAAAAGTTTCCAGGGTTAGTGCACGTTCGCTTATCGCTCGCCATTTCGTCAATCCAAGATCAAATCTCTAAACCATTTGATTTACCCTAAAACGGTTATCAAACTGGCCACTTATAACGTCACCCTGAACACGCCGCTTAGGGATCCCGGGTTGTAAAAAAATAATTACTTTTAATCGCCCCTAATCCACTAATTGCTAGGTTAACGGCTGTAGCGCGAAATGGAACCGGATTGGAATGTTCGCGTTCAATTTGTATACATTCCATAATATGTTTACTAGGAACGTTTAATATAAATTGTAAACAGATATCCAGATAGATTGCTCTTTTGACTACGAGATTATTTATGACTTGTAAATTTAATATCCTATACTGTACCGTAAACCGGGGTGAGTAAGGATTAAGGGGTGAGTATGGACACAACCTAAAATGAAGCATATTATATTACTAATTCTAAGACTGAAATTGTTTCCATTAGACTTATGTTTATTGTCCAATTAATACTTGTTCTTATTTGTAACAAGGTATGGACTTATTTTAGGTTGTGTCCCTACTCACCCCGTTTTATGGTATTCCAAATAATATTGAACTAAAGATACCGTTATTTTAAACTTATTTGAAGCAAAACTATCACAACGTGTGATAAAACATCCTCCTGCAAGTAATTAGAAGCTATTGAAACCAAAACACTTATTAGTGATGCCGTCACGAAACATTCACGGATTCGACCGTTACTAGTCTGTTATTACCCAGATTATAGACGAAAACAAACCACACACGATTTTGTCCAAATTAAAAATCGAATTGTATTTGTTTGCTACAAAACGGTTAAGTACAAGGTGTTTAAATATGAAGTAGTGGGCAAATTATTACATTATTAATGTGATTGTTTTCAAGTTGAAACTTTCCAACCCAGATACAGTAGGTACCCCAATGAAAATATTATGTTAAGCACTTTAGTGCATTGTCATAATAAACTTCAAACTGGATGAATGACAAGCATTAATAACAATGACATTCACAATGACAAGGTTCTAAGTATGCTCAACATGTTTATTGGGTGAGTGTACATTTACAATAGCATGATATGTAGGTACGTGTAAACACTTTTATTTTTATTGATCGTCATTATTAAAGCACATTAATTGTTATTGACATTGTATCTATCTACTATTGTATCTTGACGATTGGTGTACGCTTGGTGTAAATAGACTAATGAATGTCAAACCGAATAATAATATTAAGCATATCATTTACGAGTACATATAGGAGTAACTAGTACCGTTTGGTTTTAGCAGCCTGTATCTTTTATTTTAGAAGACAGTGGGCAGAAAAATCTATTTACAGATGTGGCTAGCCGAAAATCCTACCAAAACCACAATCACATATGATTTTTGAAACCCTCCACTACTATGCCAACAAAAACAACTATGAATTAAGTATGTAATTAAAAGATACAGAAAATCTTCTAAACTGGCAGATTACCGACGTATAAATTATTTCATTTTAGCACATCTCCTATTTCTCTTCGACGATGACGTCGAAGCAGCTCGAATGATCCGAAGATAACGCTTCAAAGAAAAATCGATTTCCCATGTCGACTCGTAACGTCGAAACACGCTCAACGTTTTAATTTCACGTCAGAAGCACAGCGGTCTATCGAGATCTCTATTTCTTAAACGGACCGACTGTAGGTCGCATTATCTCTCAAAAGTATAGATAAAGCGACGTCGCTGTTCTGTCACCAACAGTATCATGATAAATCGTTATTTTTCTTGTCCGTTTTTTCCGTTTCCGTCCCTCTTTTCGCTACCTATTAAGTGACCCTAAAGGAACTAAGAAGTTGTGGTGAACTAAGTAATAGAATAAAATATCCTTTCCTTTTTTATGCGATGTTGGCACACGAGAACACAGGCCACCTAATGCTAAGTGGGATCTGCGTCTCATAGACATTTGAATTGTTAAAACTACAATCTTAAGACTGCAATCCTATGACTCCGAATGAGTTGCCAACCGTGAGGACTAAGATGGAACGCTTCTTTGTTAGTAATTTCATCGATTGTCTTGCTCCCACATCAGAACACAGTAATGCGAACGCTGCATACTTCTTGGCGGTAGGATATCTTTCATTTTTAACAAAAAACCACTTGGTTAAATCTTTTCCCATCGCCGGTAAAAAAGATGAATAAAGTAAATCAGGGCACAACTTCACACAAATTGACCTAGTCCCAAACTAAGCTCTAGGCTTGTACTATCGGTACAAGACAACATAAACATACTTATATAGGAAATAAAAACATAAATACATAGAAAACATTCAAGACTCAGAAACAAATACTCGTGCTCATCACATAAATATTCGCCCATAGGGAATGGAACCCGGGATCGCTAGCTTAGTAGACATGGTCACTATCTATATTAATAGGCTAACTAACACGTCAAAAAACACGATTAATGTGATGCCGATGGCGGAACTCTGTCTTCAAAATAATTCAAAACGTAAATTTCTATCGTCATTCGTCTTCGAGTTAAATTCCAGAAATCCAATTTGAATGTACGAAACGTATACAATTAAGAATTTTATATTTTACGTAGAGCACCGACTTTACTTTGAGAGAGGTATGGAATATGTATACATATTTGAAAACTTTAGCACCTAAGTCTTAAGGATTTTTTACGGCCGCGTATTGATCCATGTTATAACAATACTGGGTTAAATACGGTACCTACAAGACACACGGTTATATGTATGTAAATACCATTTTCGTCCATAATGCGATTGCAAAAAGATACGTATAACCACTTTAATAAAAAACCGGAACTCCCTTTATAAAGCTTCCCCAAATGGGTTGGATTTTTCGTGTTCGGCCTCCCAATTAGGCAGAGCATGGGAACAGTTTGGCTGTTCTTTCCCTCATTACAGGTTTTCTACGACTTTTGGACTTTTAATGTATGAAAACTCTTGGCAGCAAGCGCGGCGCTAAAAACGACGTATGAAACTAACACAATATTAGACTTAATTTTTAATGAAACGTTAACCACGACAGCTTTTCGAATTGCTTTAAGTCATGATCTAATTTATACTAGGTAAAACCTAACTGACCGGAAATCATTTAAACTTGGAGCTAGTTTTTTTATTGTCATTGTCACTAAAGCTGTCTGGAAGTTTAAAGACTCTAGAACTAGTATAGTTTTCGCAGAATTCTGCGATGGCACATCCTACCGCTAACTCCTCCGCTCCGCACAGCCGTCGGCGGCATGGCTCCCGTTACATAACGCACCTGCCGCCTGCCGCATGCCAATATTCGCACTCGTCGATCACCGGTACTTACTGCATGGATTATGTCACCTCCAGATGACGGTTATTGCACAACGGTGCACAGCGCGCGAGCGCGAGCGAGTCACGACGCGAGCGCGCGGGGTTTGCAGGAGTGTAACGCGTGGGCACCGGTGGGGTTGGTGTGGAGGTTGTATGCAGACTCACCGAGGTTACATAAGTCGCGTGGCGGGAGCGAGTGTGCGTGTGGCCCCGGCGGGGCTTGCGGCGCGACTGGCAGGGCGCCGCCCGCGACCATTGAGCCGCGGGGTGCCCGCTGCCTCCAGACTGCGATTAAACTGCCTTCACGTGCGTTCCTTCTCAGCTGAGGCTAATAAACCTTACTCGTTCTAGTATTTACGTACACTTCATCAATAAATGCAATGTTGAATAATATGCAGATAAGACAGAGAATAGCAATATTTTATTAATTATCTTATCTTATTTTACATTTTATTTCATTTAAGGCTTCACTGACTGACGTACAGACAACGTACATCAGTCAAAACCTTTTGAAATTTATATTCCGCGGTAATTTCGGTCAGAATAGGGAAAGAAATGGATGCATAGAGAAAATCGACGAATTAAACCTCTTTTGTTTACCTACTGTATGTTAAATAAAGCCTTAAATTACTTATACAAAGTATCTAAATATTATCCTCACAAGAAAAACGTCGGTATCTTAATGTTTGCAGTTTACTCACGGCATCGTTCATAATTAATTCGTTTACTGATATTTCTGAGGTCTAAAGCAGATTTTAATTCGGAAATATTAATTAAATAGTATCTCAATTACTTCCTTTCATTTTCATCGTTCCATACCCAACCCCATGTGCATCATCGTTTGCGATTAGGTGGGAGTGGACAGTTCAGTATTATTTTTCTCAGCCCGTAAGTGGTTCAAATGTGCCAACTGACACTGAAAATCTTGTTATTTTTTAGTTTAATAAAGAGATACCAAAAAATGCCGAGCTTGACATTAGTCATGTCAAGTGTATTAACACTCAATGTTAATTGCTTAACAATTTTAAATTAAGTATTTGGTTAACCATGTTTCGCATCGCTTATTTTTATTGTATAGTTTACTTTCAAGTGAAAATCCTCAGGTACTTACACTGTGTAAGACTTCACCTGCTTTAACTATGGCCAGCCATGAGAACAACAACCTAAGCTGAGTGAAGTTAAGTGACATTTTTGATTAAACTTCAATCGTAAATGCAAATATTTCAATATGATTAAATGTCTACATACAAAATACCTAATAAAATACAATTTTCCAGAGATACGACTTGGTAAATTATTTCTTCTAAGACAAAGTCACCAGCTAGCTCTTATGTTCTCAAATAAAGCACATAGAGTGAACAATGCTAGTTATTTAGTCACCTCGCCCGGGTTTCGTGGCACAATTCAGGACATTTTGGCAGCCGGCCCGGGTGAAACTGACAGTGCCACCAATCCGGAACTTTTTGGGGTTTTCCGACTGTAAGTAGGTTACGTAAAGGTTAAAGTTTTATTGGCGTACAAACTCAATTTCAATGGGAAGGTTTTGAGGTTGGTATGACGTTGCACTTTAGTAGGTCTGCCTTTGCTCGCTCTAAGCTGTGGTAAGTAGATATTCCTGGCGGAACTTGCAGTGAAAATTGATTAGGATATTTGGGTGAGAAACCCTCCGCTTTTGTGGAATTTGTGATAAAATCCATAATTTAGCGTGAATAAACATATTAGTCACGTAGACTAAAATAGAAACTTGAAAATATTTTCCCATACCTACACGTAACGTAAGGATTTATTGTTTTTTCTTCTACCCCATCGTGAGGGGTGTCGTTAGATTGGTCTTTCAAAAATATTGCGGGTTAGTGAAAACAGGTTTTCGATTGATAAAAGGGATAATTTTTGTCAGAGTAAATTGTATTTTTTGAGAAGGTTTTTGTGTAGTAACAGCCCCGGAGGCTACACTGAGCATGGTGAGACATGCTCTTCCCAGTTTTTTTATATTTCAATCCTTAGTTTTCAGTGCCCTTTTTATAATTTGTGCGCATTATCTCTATAAAGTGCAACAAAAGGCTGAACTGCAAAAATTCATTGGCGCCCCACATTCGTCTACCCTCGATTTCATAACTTGGCATACTTCTTGTTCCCCCGTAACGCACGCTCTTACCAGATTCATTCGAGTGAAACTGATACATTACCCTCATTTCCCATTTGTTTATGTGCAAATGTAAAGGTGTTCCGTCAACACAACATTTGCAGGTGATGGCATGTTACTATAAAATTAAGGTGTGCTCAGTGTAGGGATCGGAAGCCGCTCAGGACTACAAACATAAAAACAACAATTAATAACATTTTTTTTATTTAAAGGCATTTGGTGCCGTTTTAGATGATTTTAGTAGGTATAAACACTTTAATAGCCTGTAAGTATCTCAAAAACCAATGATGCTACTTTTAGTCATGATAGTTTTTCTTATAAATTCGTTATATGCGCTTTCATTGAAGATATTTTTCAGAGTTTTGGCTGTGGGGGGGAGGACACTTGACACTAACAAAAAATAGCACTTCAAAGCTTAATATTCCGTAAACGGACCTCTTAATCGAAAAATTGTTCTTCAAACCCGCAATATTTTTAAAAGACCTATCCCACGATACCCCGCACTATGGCATAGACTAGAAAAAATAACAACCGCACCGCACGTAACGTGTAGAGTATTGTCATTTTACTTTTATATTTGAATAGTTATTGTAAAAAATCGAACTTATAGAAAATTGAATAAATGTCAGAATAGTAATAAACCAATGATATATTCATTATTATTTATTATGCATAACAACGAAATGCATAATTTCTTAAAACTTAGGGTAGATTAAAAAGTAAACATTTGTAACGTCTTTGATTACTACTAATGTGGTCAGAGTTCTAACCTAACCTAACCTAGCAAGAACAAATTGAGTTAAAATGCATAACAACAAGAAAATGATCAATATGATAAATTAGTTGTACGGTATTTGATCGTATGCCTGATAAAATTATACAATTGGTTGGTATGCTTTTCGAAAGTAATTCAATGAAATTATGCGGCTACTTATTAGAAACATCGTCAAATCTCAAATCACTCTCGTTTTCGTCACTCGACTATTTTATTCAAACTATAATCTTTCAACTTCAACCTCCTGCTAACTAATACAGCATCGTTTTGCAACACTCGCGGCTTTTCTTTTATTTTCTTTGTTTGGCTTGTAGTGGCCCGTTCTATTTTTAAATAAGTTCCATGGAAATCTTTGCTCTAGGTTTCTATGGATCAATTTTTCATACGAATTCAAATCTCATTATTAATCTCATAATATTGTACTGAATCTCATTATAACCAGCTGGTTAGCCGATGGTTATAATGACTTGCTTTAACTAAGGTTTGCATGATATATAATTGGGCAATTTCGAGCATGTGGTGTGAAAACGTATATTTAAGCTTTGGGTACCTGAATATTGGATCGAATCCGCCCTTGCTAAGATACTGTATAAAAGGTTAATAGAGTTGTCACAAGAATGTAAGAGATGTTTTTTTTGGCAGGAGCTTATCCGAAAATCTTATAGATAATCCATTAAATTAAATAAATAAATAAACTGTTAGGCAAATAAACTGTTGACCTACTGTTGCAAACAACTGAATCACCCCTAAATTATTAGAATCATGTCAAACCGCCTATGTGTACGGTTATTTATATGTTTATGTGAACAAGGTTGTCCCAGGGGACGTATAACGCGCGGGGCGAGGGAAGCAAATATCACTTTTTTACAGATTAATAATTGAGCAGTATTTTTGTCACCGCGCAACCGCAGCTAAGATAAATACTTAATGCTTATTTATTTATCTATCTTAGACCTTTATAATCAATAATCCCTTTTTTCTTTTCTGAAGGATATGGGAAGCTTCCATGAATTAGTCTCAAGTTCCTTGCTTAGTTAGTGTTATTAAAAACCCTTAAATAAACCAGATAAATTAAAATAGTAAGAGATTGTCAACCTTTTCTGTGTGAAAAATGTATAGGTACTGACAGTTATAAGATTCCAATTAGATCTTATGACTATGTCAGTATACATTTTTTACCCAGAAAAGGTTGACAATCTCTCATTGCTTCCTTTGAAATTTTATTGTCCTGGCTTGAATTTACATATGTTAAGTGATTTAACTAATATATTGTAATGTCGTATTTTTTTAAAGATTTCTACGTTTTATTTTTAAAAATCGATACGCATTCTTTAGGAAGTCTCATTTTAATATATTTAATCCTTCTAATCCTACAACAAAAATAAAGAAAAGCGAAATGAAAAAAAAAAACATTCATCATTTACTACGCTCAACGTCTGATAATGCATGCAAGTGGGAATTTATGTTATGTATACGGTACAACAGTGGTAAGCGTATAATGTTATGTTATGTCATTGAAATTTAATATTCGTCGTAAGTTCCCGCTGCGCTGGTCCCATAATAATATAATCCGTGTACAAAAGCGTCTGTCGGTTAGGGGACAAAGCGTGTATGTAACAGGCTGTATCATAGCCGCAGCCTCGTAAGGCTTGCGTCAAATATAATTAGTTGAATCACGGTGGTCAATGAAAGTTGAAGGTAAACTTCACTGCTTTTTTTTACCCGCGTAGGTACTATAAACAGCTATTTTATAATTGTTATAGTATTGTTATTACCATGGGTACGCGTATGAACAATGTCAGTCGATGGAGTTTGGTGATCAACTGACATCTCAATTGTTATATTTTTCTTTCTTCTTAAATTTTATATTTTCTTGTCAAAAACTCATTTTTTTAACAATTTAAATGTGTTAAAAATTAAGAAAAATGTTTAATTAATTACTATACACACAGGACAGGAGCTATAAAAGAAATAGTAAATAATAAAAGATTTAAATAATTGGTTTGGCTGTATTACAATATGGCAATATGGCGGTACCAGAATTGGCGTTTGGTGTATAAGATTGGAATTCCGATTATTGTCTACTTGTTCGATGTATTAAAAAAAAGAAATATATCAATATATTCATAATACAAATAATAAACTTAAAAAAGACCATTACATCTAATAATAAAGAAACGATAAAAACAAAATATAAATCAACCAGGCTGTATGACTATGACGTCGAAGTTTACCTATAACGTCGCTGTCAATTTATAAACCGCCTGAAAGAACTTAACTGATTAATGATTACGACCAACTTTGTGGATTCCTTAAGCCTGCAGAAAAAGTTATCTAGGCAACGGTAATTACATAATTAGCTCTTCGGCCCTCGTGCCATAAGAAGCTTCATTACGTACCAGTTAGATAATAGTACATTACTGTAGGCCGTGAAGTAAGGGATTCAAGGGCGAGTTTGGGGTAGACGGCCAAGTCGTACACGAGGCTGGATAAAACAAGTCTTTCAATCCCTGTTCCAGCCGAGGATTGTATACCTAGTGCTTTTCTCAAGCAATGAGAGGAAATATTAAAAGTACATTACTGCAATCTTACGATGGCAATCTCAAGACTGCAATCTTACGATGGCAATCTCAAAACTGCAATCTTACGATGGCAATCTCAAGACTGCAATCTTACGATGGCAATCTCAAGACTGCAATATTACGATGGCAATGTCAAGACTGCAATCTTACAATAGCAATTTCAAGACTGTGCAATCTTAGGATGGCAATATCAAGACTGTAATCTTACGATGGCAATCTCAAGACTGCAATCTTACGATAGCTATTTCGAGACTGTGTAATCTTAGGATGGCAATATCAAGACTGCAATCTTACGATGGCAATCTAAAGACTGCAATATTGCGGTGGCAATCTCAAAACTGCACATAAATATATTACCGATTTATTTTTTTAATGTCGCAAAATATGGTTTCTAGTGGTGGTTGGCAGTATGTGATTTTTTCTTTGTCAGTTTTCTTAGGGTTTTCATACATTACTATCGCTCCGAAAGTTGCAAAAATTGTGGTCCCCTTTATCTATAAAACCGTAAGTCTAAAAAATATGAAAAAAACATAAGTTAACGCTAATAAATACGTTCAAGAAAATATATTTTCCGTTTTAGAGTTATAGCCTAAAAACTGCGCTACTCAACATAAGGACGAAATCGCCATGAAGATACGCTCTTTTGCTGGTGCACTTTTTTCTGTTTGTGGTAACCAAGTGGTGGTTTGTGAAACCCTACACTGAGCATGGTCTGACATCATCCTGCCCGGTTTTAGAGTTTCGAAGTCCCTTATACTTTCGCCATGTCCATCTCTTTCTCTGTCCGTGGTATCTAGCTCAAATTACAAAGCGTACAGTGCGATAGCTCATACAAAATGCTTCGGGTTTGTACTTGTCTTTCACTCGCTCGCATACTCTCTTACAAAGAGCGAGCGAAAGAGAAGTACAAATCCGAAGCATCTTCTAAGTACTCACAGACTGAACGAAAAGGTACATTTAAATTATGCCAACAAAGTTAATAGTTAATAGTTATCGTACACATACCTTATCATTTTAAAGGTAAAGTAACAGTCGTACCTAGTTCTTAGCGTTACGATTGTCATTGTGCATGTATGGTAAATGAAATCTTTATTTCATAGTCTACGACACATAAATGTCACCAACATGTCTTGAAGGAAAGTTCTATTTATAATTAAATTCTCCCATGTAGGTTGAATCCAAGCTTTCGAGAACTGCAAGCTCTCAGTGTTCGTGCTGAGAACTTTTATAGGTTACTGGGTTAACATCCGGCCGGTTAGAACGCGTAACCTATAACACCATTTATAAAACAATATTTAATAGCTCCAAACAATTCCTATTTACTAAGATTATCGAAACTGTTAGAAACAATTTTCTTTAACAAAAGAAGATTTAAATATGGTAGTTATAACGCCATCTAGCGTCGAGTAGCTGAACTAATCTTCTCGTATAACTACACCACAAAATAGCACAACAGTCCTAGTGCTGCCATCTGTCGTTAAGTTGCTTTATGAAATGCAATTTTTTTGTGCCCATCAAAGTATTCTTAGCACAGTTCAGACGTTAACCTCTAGGATGGGAGATGTCGTTGAGACTCAATATTCCTTTTTGCAGTTATTTCCTACAATAAAATAGATGACCAGAAGTGGTCCGAGCACGAATATTTTAATCATATTTCACATTTTCGAATCGATTTTAGTTACTATTCAAAAAAGTATTCTCTCGTCACTCACTCTCGTATTCATACAATATTTTACGTACCTATAGGTACTTCATCTCTTCTACTCGATGACGGTACGAAATTCAACCTCAACCAAGTTTTGTATTAAATATGACACGGGGCGGCGTTGACACCAATCACATACCAATTCTCGATGACGATAAGTTAACGTTGCTTACTCGATAGAAGGTATATGTGTAAGTTCGTGCTCGTGATATCAAATTCTTCAAGATTCAAGATCATCGCAAAAAAAATGCATTCTAGTTACCCAAATGTTAGAACTCGATTAAAATTAAATACTTAAGTAATCAAAAGGTCTTAATTTCAGTGCCGTATGCCAGTAATAGTAGATTGTACAACAAGGTCATGAAACAAAAGATGTTGTCCAAGACTTATGGTATCCATCCGAGCCGGCAGGCGAGTGTGGATAATTAAGTCGAGGATAAAACGGGTTTTAAGACCGAGTTATATACACTCTGCTTTTCACATCGATTACGAGGAAATAAAACCATAATAATGTAAAAAACTTGCCGCTTCCCCAGACTTTGTAATTTTTATACGTTTTAAAATATATTTTTCATCACACTTGCTCGTAAATGGTGTTATTCCATGCCTGTATACAGAAGGACAATGGCCTAAATTGTTCCCGCGGGAATTATGGCGAGTTTGTCATCCCTAGGGAGTAATGACTTTCTTTTTAATATTTGCAACTCTTTCGTACATCATTTCTGACTAAGGAGGTTTAATTTTCAGCCAAAAATTAAATCGGTTTCTAATTTCATCTTTAAAAGTTAGCTATAGACTAACTTACATTACACAAAACCTATACGCTTCATTAAACTTCATTATTTTTATACCGTTTTCAAGTTTATATCAACATTTATCATTAATTTTAGTAATTATACATTTTTATCAAATTGGCTAAATCTGGCTCGAATCCAGGTCGAAACTAAACGCAGTTATTATCTGTGGTAGAGGTCACAAAAAAAATATCGTTTCCATTTACGTTCCCGTTCGTCAAAACTTATTTTTTTATATTTTGCAGAGTTAAAGTGTTTTTCCTCGCAAATGTGATGAAAACCATTGTGTGTATCACAGGCAGTAAGGGGATTACTAACTCGAGTCATTAAAAGCCCTTCGCCTTCGGCGTCGGGCTTCTAACACTCTCGTTAGTAATTCCCTTCATACTACCCTTGATGCACAATGTACTATTGCTTGCAGTTAGGCGGCAATGTCTGTTAGATGCAATACAGAAGGCAAATGAATTAAAATGAATGTATTCAAATAACAAGTTTTTTTAATGCAGTTACTTCGTTTGTCTGGCTGGAGGGCTTAATTGTCTTAGTCTAGACGCACTAGTGCATAAAGTGAGATTTTATGCAGCCTATACTCAGTATAAAGAAGGACTTTACGAGCATGAGAAGTGAAAAATTATAAGTGAGATGAAGCAAGTAGGTATGCGACTCTCTTAAAAAACTCTACACTTACCTGTCATCGTATGTACAAACATAAGTATTATTGTATTCTCATTTAGGTAGCTTATAATTGGCTCTTTCGACCAACCGTTCTACATGAAATCGATTTTAATAAAAAAAACGCTTAGTAAATACGGCATCAGCTACTAGTTTAAAATTATTCACATTATTTGTATGACAGATGACAAGTGCCCGGAAAGTGCTCAGTAAGCAAGTTAGGGATGCAACCAAAATAAAGCCCTATTACCCGATAAAAGGGAGAAGGTCATCCAGAAGAGAATGCACAATTTGGTCGAAATAAGTTTCTGTCAAAAATTACATTTTTGGAACAACCTTTTGCTGCCGACTGTACCTTTTTTTTGCAAAATCTTAATCTGCTTATCAAGATCAAACTACTGAATCCTAACACGGTGGGTCTACGGTAATAATAGCGGAGATCCGTCGCCACCTCCCGACTCCATCATCTGATCAGCTCTTTGATACCATGATATTTGCATTGTCATCGGGTTTACTCGTACATATGTGGTCCAAATTTCTGCCTTTTCCGCTGACGGGAAGTCGGTCAAATTTAACTTGAAGACGAGACCCGTACATACATACATACACATATTGCAAGTTAAATAAAAGCTTGTGAAATTGTCGACTAACTAAATTACACCAGAGTCTACTTTAAGTTAGTTACTTCGGAGTACACCTACTTGTAGTAAATAAAACAATAATATCAAGAATGTTAGACAGTGTTGAATAATTCGTGAATATAATTTATTTATTCAATAGATTATAGTTACAATGACTTTAACTATTAAATAAATTTAAAATTGTGCTTAATACTATGAATACCGACATAGGTACCATTCCAAATGTAAATAGATAACAAAAACTTTGACACATTTTAGTATTCAACTACTTTAACATATTAAATAGTTCCCGTGGGGCTGTATTTATAACTACATTGTTAGTTCCCAATAATGTAATTTTATTTTCTCAACAACTAAAATACCTACAAAAAACTTAGTTTTTTATTAGGTAAAGGAATATATTCCATGTTTATGTACTTAGAGTAACGAAAACATGTATTAACTTTTCTTGAACTGGCAAGTAAAATAGCGGCAGCATTATGATAAGGAAGTGATCTTACGTTAATACTATGACTATAAGGTGAGCATCTCCGATCGTTGTGAAATCAAAAGTTACTCTGTAATAACCATCAACGCCAGATTTTAAATTCAATTTTTTTATATCAGTCTTTCCAATTTTACCGCAAAGTACTGAGCTCTGAAAATAGTTTTCTTTCCATTTAATTCTTAATATCTAACTTAAAGGTAATTCCTAATTATAAAAGTAACGTATACGTAACAATTTCTTAACCCCTCGTATGTATTGACATGGATCTGTGCTCATAGATATCTTTATGTATTTTTTAAAACTTATTTTTATGGACTTTATAATATTCCGAAGATACTAGAGCTTGGTATTTTTTTCACCTTTGACGTACATACAAAGGGTTAATCAAATATGTAAGTAAGTAGGTACCTACAATTGCACATTATTATGTAGTTAGCCAATTGTTTAGTAGGTACGTGGATTAGTTACAATTATTTCCAAAATAAAGTCGTCCGTTTGTAATTGACAAAATGTAATGTATGGCTCAAAACCACATAGGTTAAGTTTTACGTTGTTAAATTAATTCTAAGTAAAATAAACAAAGAAGGAACGTCAAATTTCGGTCAAAAATAAAACTAAAGTTGTATCAAGAAGTCAAAGAGAACGTAAATGCCGCCTAATTATGAATCTCAGAATAGAACATCATGTAATTTTTGAAATTTCTAATCTATGAGTGCAAACGAGTAATAATTTGGCATAATATTTGCTGTTTTTTTCGCGAACAAACATTTTGAATATTTCTCCAGTTCACCCACTGGTTGATTAATAATAAATTAGACGTCGTCGTTAAAAATCATTGCACGAAAATTTTCTCGCGTTAAATTCATGCTGACGTGACACAGACAAATTTCAATTTGCCGCCAAATCGTAAAACAAATGACAAATGAATAAAATACATACCTACTCAAAAATATTGGCAAATCCATTTTCCTCGATCTAAAAACTTTCAGTGTCGCCCTCATATAACATAGATTAATTACTCTAAATCTCACCATCTTGTTTAACTCTTATAATAAGTAGTAAACATTGATATATTAGTGCGCCTATACGTGAACAATGGTCTTTCTTAAACAATAGTTAAATAACAAGAACATAATTAAATTAAATAATCCCTCTAATGAATACATATAAGCTACACTTTTAATTATAATATCCGGAAGTTATTAAAGAAAAGATAGTAGGTACACAAGTACTTCGGTAGAGACGTAGAAACGGCAATAAATTACCGCTTTAGCAGGCTAGTTCACTCGCACCATTTCACTCTCTTACCCCCTCACCTTCAATGTAGGTTCTTAGACGTTTTGGGGTTCCAAGACGGTGAAATTACTAGTCTTTGCCTTCGGAGTTGCTAACTAAACTAACTGCTAAATGAACTTATCCATTCAGAAGATTGTACATTTCCAATTGTTCATGGGCTTCAGAGCCTACTTAGATTGCCCTGTGTGCACGTTTGGATAGTCCGAAAAGTAAAAGTTAACATATGAATGATACGATATGATCTCAATGAACATACTCTATGTAAAAAATATATGTATAGGTTGCCTTAAATAGAAAAAATGGCATTGTGGTAATAATATAACATTTTATATAACTCTCATCTCATCTGCTTACCAAAACAAAGAGGACGCTTCACCATTAAAAAGTACAGTGTATTAAAGAGTCTGGACTTTCCTAAACATAGAGAATTCGTTACACTGTTTATGTTAATATAAACACTATGAACTTAATAGGCCCGTGCCTTTCCGACGTGACAGCATAGCTTACTTACTGAAGCAGCACAGAAATCGGCAGATACATTTTGAAACCATATCTTTAGGCTTATGAGGAAACGTGGGGAGTTTCTTGTAGCGTTGTTGTTGGAACGGGATTATAAGCTCAAGGACTGAGGCATCGTCTTCGTCGGAAGCGGAGAGTTCCACGATGCAGAGCGGCGGGGAGGCGCGCGCAGGCCGCTGCACGACGACGGAGCGGTTAGGGTGCTGTGCGCAACCATTCCAAGGAATTGGAATTTCAATCTCCACGGTTGCATCGCTTTCCTCGTCGAAGCTGTCCTGTAAGCCAAGTTCACGAGCTTTATTAAAAACTTCTTCAAAAGATAATGTTCAAATTATCCGTAATACTCGTATAATGTTCAAGAATCCGTGTTCCGTTATTTTCCTATTTCTTTCTATTGGGGGTAGATTTTCGAAAAATCCTTAGTGTACCACCGTAAAGTACCATACCGTGGAGTACTAGAAAAATGTTACCCTCGAGGTACTAATTTTTGGAGATAGGTACCAAATAGTACCAAAAAAGGTAGTGAATTTTAGTATCTTCTAAACATCAAATATCTCCATTGGTCCAGGGGTCCTGACGTTTATAGGTGAAAAACTTAAGTAAATCACCTGTATAGACCATTTTGACATTCTATATTTGAAATTTGACGGAAATTCCATATTAGTTTTGTGCACAACTACATGCAACAGGTAGGTGATTTATTCACTTATTTTAAGTTTTTCACCTATACTACTAATCGCGAGGCACGCGCTACGGTCGCGCACGTCAACCACTGACTGACAAGTTCCAGTCCAGGCAGTTTGACTGACTTATGACTCATATCGCTCTATCACTTTTACTGAAAGGGTCTTGGCAGGATTTATCAGGTTTATATGACTCCAGATCAGTTCTTGGCACCATAATATGTAACTAGGTAAAATGTAACTTATCTGATCTCAGTTCAGGTAAAGCAAAATAAAGGCTATATTATTATATAAAAACACCCGAGTCATTTTAAGATGTTGTGTCTTTTATAAAGTGTTATTATTCTTATAGTGTTTTTTTAGGATAACACTAACACAGGTGCGCCCGTCATTCAAAATGACCTTTTGCGTCAATCCTCTGTCCAGTTGATGTCATCAAATGAGCACGTAAATAAATATATGTCTACACGCCCCTATGTCACTGACAATAAGTTCAAGCCACATGTGTAAGTTGAGGTTACCTATAAGTAGATAAGCATCAAGCTGAGATGTATATGATATAGAATTAAGAATTTGTACGATGTGTTATCTGTTGGTAATCCAAAATAAATAAATAAATAAAACAAATAAATATGTATAGAACGTTACTTCTTCTACGTTCTTTTATTTACTTCGCAGTAAATAAAACCGAGTTAAAAACAATACCATAGCACGTCAAAGACAATAGTTATTATGGTTTTAGTGAGTTGAATAAGGCCCAGATGTAGCGATTAATTAATAATCATACGAAGAATCACACGGTAAAAGCAAGATTAACATGAACTTATCCGACAAATTACGATGTCGTTTATTATTCACTATGGGCCTCTATTCTATTGGGCAAGACCATATTGCCTTTGACATGTTATCGTACTGTTTTTAACTCTCACACCATTACGTGCAAGTAAATAAGAGCTACCGCAACGTTAGCAATACAATGAACTTCTATTGTAAACATCTTTTTCATCTTAAACATAAAACTTCCGTGATGGCCCCTCTACACGTCGGCGGATCATGGGCGAGCGTAAGGGATGGAGTAATAATATTCTTGCATATCACTCTTACGTATTGCTCCGTCCCTTACGCTCGCCCACGATCCGCCGTCGTGTAGAGTGGACATTACACTCACAACACTCACGTAAATATTGTCGAAAAACGCTCGACTTGTTTATTAGTCGTCATCCGAATTATAACCTTGATTAATGAATGAATGAACTTTATTTTATATAGTTGGTTTTACAGTTTTCTGACCGCCAAGTGCACAGCATTGCTATTTTACACATGTGTCTCACTATAAGATCTAATTGTAAAGTAATTGGGGCTCAGCTCTTGGATGGTCGGTGCCCCCGAGTTGGAAAATGATTTTGTACACTGCTAGAGTATGGACACGTCTTTAAAGCCCGACTTACAATGGTAGGACAGTAAACAGTATACCAGTAATGTAGACCCGTCGGAGAGTGGCGAGTCAAGTTGCCTTGCCGGTGGATCCACATAGAATCACTTCCTATTTTTTCACTCCACTGTACTTGGCACTTCACTTGTAACTTTACTTAACCTATGTAAATTGGGCTTAACTAGTGACGTGTGTGCGAGCCTACATTTGAGAATTGCAATAATGAGGAAAACGGGGGTAGTTTCACGCCAGCCACGCCGCTCGCACCGAGCAGCCGGGCTACAGAGCGCTGGCCCACAGTGTTCGTCGTGCTGCGGCCGCGTAGTCTGCTCATGTTGTGATCTCTAATATGTGTTTTTCATCTTATTAAACGCAGTTGTTTAAGGCAACATAAATATAGGTTTATATAAACGTAAACACTTAGAGTCTCCCCACATCTACGACGCGGAAACAGCGTTAACTGATCTCAAAACTTTTTATGTCCATGCAATAAGAGCGAAAACGACGTCGTTCCATTCGCATTGCCGAATCCGGCCGAGCCGAGCTGACTGACGTTAGTTTCGCTCTTATTGCGTAGACATAAAGAGTTTTTTGATCAACTAACGTCGATTCCGCGTCGATAGATGTGGGGAGACCCTAACAGATATCATATTTTATTTGCATACCCATAAAGCTAACTTAGCAAAAATTGGATAAGTCTATCTGCAAAAAATGCATGACAGGAAAAACAAGTGGTAAATAAAATCGATCCACCCTCATATATCTTATTCAGTAAACACGATTATAACGTAAAAAATTGCATCTACCAAAAATGGTTAAAATAAATCGAAAAAAGATGCATCAGACAAAAGTTACGTTAGAAAATTCCTAGATTTCGTCTCATGCTGCATAATTTAAAAGATAAATTTTTATTCTTGCATTGGGAACATTTTGGCTAGAGATTGATTTACATGATAATTGATAAGACAAGTAAGGATTAATAGATTATATACCTCGCATTGCGGGGAGCCTTGTAGCACTATCAAAACAAGAAACGGTTGTAAGATACGAGGGCCTTTTGCAGCACTCTCAATCGCAATCGGCTTCAAAGTGAAACAATTGTTTTCATTTTGAAAGCCTACTCGCCTTCGGACTGTCAAAATGAAAACGATTCCGATTGCGATTGCGAGTGCATTGGGCAACAAGCCTGCTGGGCCTCTATTCTAGGCGGTGAAAACCATGTCGTCTTTGACCAGTTATGCTTTGATTTTTACACGACTGTCCAAAAAAAGGAGTGTAAGGTTTTCAGGGTTCATGTATGTAATGATTATTTATGCCACCATTACCTCTAATCGGCTGAGCGGATTTTAATGTGAGTGGTATCGTTAGAATCCTTTCAACATCCCAGGTGACATAGGATACCTAAACTGTCAAAATTAAAATAACAACAATGGCAAAATGTCAATTACTTATGCCAACAAAAAAAAGTCTTCTAATCATTACAATATGTCTATGTCTTAATGTGACCATCTCAAATATATACGAATATAGTAGCATTAATAAAGGGGTTTACTAATAATATCAAAATAGCAGCCCGTGCAGGGTTTTTAAAGCTTGCTTTTCATTAATTTTTAACTCTTTAAGTAAACAAGAGCTATCAAAACGTTGATAACAGGACAAGTTAGTGACGATATGGTTTTTACCACCTAGAATCTCACCCCCAGAGTCTTTTTTTTAATGCTTGCTGATGGTTAGGTATGTGTAAATAATAAAGAAAATTGATCCACGCGGTTATCTCGCTTATGACTGGATACTCGTTTTTTGGGTATCATGGGCGTGTGAATTAATTAAAAATACGATTAAGTAAAAAAAATCGGTTATGTTGGTGAGTTTAAGTCACGGTAACTATAAGATTCAATCCCTTGATTGTAATATCGGGGGTTCTATAAGATTGAGTTCTTACATCGTTCTGGCGGATGCGCTGCTCGTTCTCGGAGTTCTCGCTGTCGATGCCGCTGTCCGCCGTCTCTGGCGACAGCAGCAGCACCCGCGCCTCCCGCCTCGCCAGCTTGAAGCCTGAACTCCACCTGGAAACATCGAGTCACAATAAGAATAATCAATAGACACCTTTGTGTCAGTAGTCATTAGTATTGGTAGGACCTCGTGCAGAGTGGGGCTCATAAAGAATAGAACAGAATAACGTTTATTGTCCGGGTGTAGAGTTGTTAACAAGTATACAATTAGAACCAACAGTTTATCCATCACGGACATACAATAGTAAGTCACGATTTATTAATTCACGATATCACCATCAAGGCCTTTAACCTGCCGCTAAGCAGCATTCACATTGGTGGCAAGCAAATCATTCCATCTTGATTGTTAGTAACGCATTGGACACGCGTTTGGAGATAGATGAGATTTCAGTCTTAACATTTCAGGCCCCATAGCCCACTTAGTACAGCCATAAAAAAACTCTAGGTGGAGGGAAAATATTTTTCAAAAATGTACTTACATATACGAAATCTATCCATTGCACGAACCCCTTAGAACAGACTCACGTTTCCGTAATAACGAAGCGAGGGAGTTCAATAATATGTGATTGGACTGAGAAACACTCAACAACATAAACTTATCACTGCTTAAAATTGTCCTTGTCATGCGCAATGCGAGCAAGAAAGTACCTTGCTAATTTTCAAACTTGCATTTTATGTAAATGTGCACATGGGACCTTGTGCAGGACTCAACAAACAGGTAGTCGTTCAAACTACTGATCCGAGAAACGTATTAATTAACACAGACCCTATCGATTAAAATCCACCATAATTTTAACACCAAATACTGCAACACTACAGCAGCGCAGGTGACCAAAATACCAATAGCTCCAATAGGTAAATTACAGCTTCCAACCGCGATATTATCCGTCAATAAGTCGTACTACCTACTACTTTTAAAAGGTTCATGCACACGAAAATTCTATTACAATATTATACGTACACGATTTAGCAGAATAACAGCGTTTTCAACTGGGGGTTTAGGCTTCGAAACACACGTTCACCACCGTATTAGATGTTACAGAATGGAGAGGCCCGGCCACGGGCCACGTCTTGCATAACCCCCTCCCTGGTTGTCAAGGTAACGCTGGATGCGCGCGCACCACGTCCTTGCACTGTTATTTGACAGCCATATTTACGTATTTGTCAAACTTTTTTAACTATCAAGGATTGATTTTGAGATTTGTGAATAAATAAACGATTCTGAAATAAATCGTTACAATGGCACCAAAAAAGGTATGTTAGACAAAAGACACAAATTACATTTAAAGAGATTGTAACAATCATTATATCATTAGCGTAAACTACATAGTTTTGAGTAATTAGTTAAAACAAATATTTACTAGTTTCAGAGTTGCTATTACTATGTAAAGTAAATAATTAATTTTAGAAAAGTATTTTTAAAATTATTTTGATTATGAATAATATGTACTCTTATATAATTCATGGCATTGATCAAACACATACTCACGTTGCCACACTCACCATAATATTCACAACTACGCTGTATACAGAATGGAAGGCGGGGAACATAGATAAAACTAGCTAAAGCTATATGTAACTTTATAAATCTACTAGCTTCTGCCCGCGACTTTGTCTGCGTAGATTTAAATTTAAAAGTTTTAATTCTTCCGGGATGATAAGTAACCTTCTAAGGTTTGTCTTTTTTGTCTTAAATCCAGGGTAAAAGCTATCTCCATTTCAACCAAATCCGTCCAACTGCAGCGTGAAGGAGTAACAAACTAACATACAAACCTTGGCATTTATAATACATTAATTTACTATATAGTAGGATGTTTTATACCTACCCTATTATTTTTCCTAACATCACGAAAAGATCTTCAGGGTTGAGAAAATTTGGATAGTCAACGCGCGACTAGGGCAGTGCAAACCAAGCCTAGGCTTATAGGGGTGATTCATTGGAGGGATAGCAAGGTGCGGTATTACCGGTGAACGCTGTTGGCGCAAAATATTTTCATATCGTATACGTATCATCCTCCAAAAACGGACATTGGATCAAAAATATTCAGCCTGATATTAATCGTTGGCACGTTAGCTCGCTGACTCGTTGGTGATTCGTCGGCGAACCAATCAGTAGACACGGTTTTGCTGACAGTCTCTCATAGGCCCTGCATAGGCCCTACAGACTCTCGCGAGAAGTCTCGGCGACACATCTCGCTGACCCGAGAAACGAGAAGGTACCTTCTCACTTGCGTTCTCGATCGTTAGATACGCGAAATGGACGTCTTTGCTAGTGCAGGTGCTTTAAGATAATGTGATAACAGGGAATGGTTCTACAACCCTTATACTTGAAATGGTTTATGAATCACCATACATTATAAAATTATGTGATAACCCAATTGCAACTTGAAACGAAACAAATATACCACTGTAATTTGATTGTAATGTGTCGGAATAACCTCAACTGCAAAGTAATTTCAAACTTTTACTGAAATATCGAATTTTAATTGATATTATATTGTTCAATGAGGATTAGAATAACAAATTATGAAATAGCATATGGATTTAGTAGTGATGGAAAGCTGGTGTAAAAAATAACGAAGAAATGTTGCCTAAACGGTTTTTTTACATGGTTTACAAGTTCTATTGACCACGTCATTCAATGCTCACGACGTGTGACGCACTGAACTCAATCAAGAATGTGATGGCGTTGTCTTTCTCGCCCGTGAAATCCCTTTGAAGCGGGCTAATAAACCGGGCCTAACAGACAAGAATGAGATATGTTTCTCGCCTTCTCAATCTCAGGTTCGTGTGTTCTCCATTTGTTGTCGGTTTTTCGCCCGCTTCAAAGGGAACGAGAACGCAAGTGAGAAAGTGTAGATAAGTACCTTCTGTTTCTCGAGTCGAGACTTTTCGCGTGAGTTTGTAGGGCCTATCAGGATTTAACCTCAAAGCGATTCCACACGCCAATGACAGTTAAAAATCAAGAGCTAATTGTAACCTTGGTCCTCAGGTCTATTTTGCGCTGTCAACCTTGACGCATTTATCACTCGTTGTTATTAAACCACATCAAATTTACATTTTTGAACCTTATTTCAATAGAATAAGAAGAATGGAACGAGCCAGCTAGACATTGGCCCTATTATAGATGCACCAATGTATATTTTTAGCTTACTGTCTCGCTGGCTTTGATGGATAAGTCGGAAAATCGACAATGGATCACCCCATCAAGCCTTGCGGGGAATAAATTACATAAAAGATTTCATGACTATTGTTACGTAGAAGTGATTTGGTTTTTTTTGTTGCTCGCCTTCTTGTAAGACCAATAGCAAATCCTATCCTACTGTACTCGCTACAACCTCTACAACATTAAGATTAAACCAAAAAGATAAACACCAAACTCAATATTTTAATTTTGAATGAGATAGAAATTATTTATTGGACTTTTTTATAACTTGCATAATATTGGGTACATGCGGATTATCAAGCACACTTGGGCATTTTAAAGCAAATTGTAAACGCTATGTTTACTGTATATTTTTGATCTGTGCGGCACACCCAAACTTGACTCTATTTTTAGTTACTCGTGCAAAAGTAATAAATAACCTACTGCTTGCCTAAAAAGGCAACTTTTTCAATAAGAAAAGTCAATGATTATAAGTAAATGTAAAAACGAGAACACTATGTAGATTATTGGGTGAAAAGAGCGCAGTTCATTTGCAAATTCGAATGCATTCGAAATGTTTTATTGTGGAGAAAAAGGCGTCGGGCTTTCGCTCCGAATGGCTCTGACAACTCTCAATATTTACTGATTTTAACTAAATTGAAACTGAAATTTCATTTATCGACACTTGAATTATATTGCTAAAATCAATATAATTCAAGAGGAAAATTCTCCATGGTTTCTTAACCTTCACAAAGTACTGTAATAAATTGTTGAAAATTAATGAATAGCTTTAAATTTCATGAAGACATCAGCATGTTCTCACTACCACGTACCTACTACTGCTATAATACCTACTACTGAGCACAAAACTTAACAACAGTTACCAACAACCAAATCACAAAGTAAAATAATGTCCTTGATGATATGCTTAGCTCCCTAGCCTTCAAGGCTCGAGCAAGCCAGTCACACTGCCAGATCTATGGCGGAGTAAGTCCAAGGATAAGTGTCTTGGGATGCTGCTGAAGCGGCTTACAGTGAGTATGGGTCGCTAGGACCCTCTGTGTCTAGACGCTTGTGTGCTCGTCGAGTTACTGTAAATATTTGCGTCCTTGTCTTGTCTGTCCATGTTTGTGTTCGTTCTTGTCTAGGTATAAAACCTTTTTAAATAGTGTTTGGATCGAGGCTCTTCAGGTTTCGTAGCCTCAGCCTGTGCCTGTGCCTGTATAGTTTCTGAAATGTTTTTTTCTAAGAGACTTACATTATAATAAAGTGGTTGCGAGTGTTTTGTTGTGTTTTATCTAGCCATCATTTCTATCACCTAGAGATAACCAAAATAAGGTTTCCCATTTCCTTACTCAAAGTTAATAGGTCAAAAGTTCTGTCGCGTCCATTTTAAATAAGCAAAATATGATCGCAAACGGTGATATCGGCATAAGATGCAATATAATCTATTAAGCACGAACAGGAATTTGTAACTTTTAACTGAAGCAAAAGCATGCTTATTATGTTTTATTGCTGCTACTTACCTCTAGTCTTATGAATTATTTTTTAAACCACATGATTTAAAATAAATGAAAGATTTCACGGTAGCACATGACTGTTGCGAGACGTGACGACTCCTGAAATGATAAGTTAGGAAAGGGGAAATCGTATTTAAATCACCATAACCCAAAACGATTATCGCTGAGCGTTATTATCCCTTCGCATCGGTCCCTTCCCTGCCATAACTCATTCATCAGGCACGCTACACGGAAGGGATAGCAACTCGTAAAATGTTGTGCTTTACCGATAAAAGATTATTTGCATTTTGCTGCACCTGTTCACGGCACGGAAATGTTTGATAAAAATGTAGTAGACAGTTGTTTTTTATGTTCACCGACTGGAAAATGAATAGCCCACATTTTCCAGTAGGCGACTTAAGCACATAGAAGCGAATTAGTTCTTTTGTAAAACCCATAATAAGCTCCGTAGTAAGTCTTTCTTTGAATGCCCTTCTGCATCTTGCATCTTAAGAAGTTGCATTTTATAACATTTGTATAATTTTATTTAAAATTAATTGCACATATGCAGTGGACAAACATAGTGTCTTATACCTATAAATGTATAGGCCGTTGGGCATCAAAATAATACATTGAGGTTAGTGCTACTTGAGTAAAATTGTAGTAACGAGTTATGTTAACATACAATAACTATGCATCTTTTTTTTTTAATGACGTGCCCGTTGATTTCTTTCGGTTCAAAAACCTTAAAGCATACTAATGCCCAAGATCAAAACATGTTCAAAACATCGCATTTTAAAAATCTTCAGTAAGCCTATTCCTCTATATACAGGCCAACAGTTTAAAATAGTTCCCTGGTATTTAGCAAGACAATTATTTAGAGAACAAACAGAATATTCGATTTTGAAATCCCATCTTGCAGGTATAAAAACTTGTATGTAAGCAAATAAATACCTACTCACAGACTTTCTTGATGACACGTTCATGTTTGTACCATATTTCCACGTTGCTTGAAGAACCTTGTTTTGAAATGCCGTAATGGAATATTGTAGAGTTTTAATGCAGATCCTCGAGCGAGCCTGATGGCAAGTCAGCAGGAATGTCCTCGCGCGATGTCGTGACACTCGTACTGCCTCTGTACTAGCTGACGCCAGACACGGCTAGTAATTAGAATTTGGTGACACGCCCTGCAGGGAGTCATTTACTAACTTTGTACAATCCGCAAAATAATCAAATCACAATGCTAAATTGATCAATATCCTACTTGCAATTTTTCGTATGTTACTTTCGATCAGAGACAATACGAAAATAGTTCTAAAAGTGATTAACGCTAAGTACGTGTTATCAAAACACTGTTGTATTAAACAGTGTATGAAGCACAAAATTATCAAGAACTTTAATATTTATTTTCACAGCAAAAGAAAACAATTTTTTTAATGTAATTATCCTTACCCTAAATGTTGAACCTATCTGCTCGTAAAATATAAAACACTCTTTGCAATGTCTAACTATGGTTGTGATCTTGCTGTCGTTACTGCAAGCTAAACATAGCATTACTAAAAACAGTTAATATCACAGTCAATGTTGGTAAGTAACGAAGTTAGTAAATTATATTAGAAACGAGTAAGAAGCGTTGCTGGCAATGCAGCAAACGCGTTCGCTATTTCGCCGCAGTCGCATCTCGACTCACTGCTGCTGCGTAATTATTAATTTAGCAATTTATTACTTTGTTTGTATAAGCAAGATGTCTTGCGAATCCGACAGTGAAAGCGAAGTAAGTTACTTTTAAAGCTTGTCTTAATTGCGTGACGTTCTTATCAGTTCATCACTACCCGTTTTAGAACCGGCTATAATTTATAGTCTAACCAAAGTAGGTTTACTTAGGTTTTTGCCCTTACTGCTAATTTATAATATATTCAAATATATTCAGTTTCAATAAAAAAATTATGTTATTTAGCCCGCAAAAAGCTTAGATTGATATAGAATTCGGTCGCATACTTTAAAACATGTTTATGTAAAGAAGAGGACCGTACTTGTTTCGTGTAAAAATGTTGTAAATTAATCGTTGAAGACTCCAACCGCGCATTTTTTAAGCACGCAATGATTCTTATTAACCTTTCTTTACGCATATTTCCCCGACTAGAATTATGTTAGCGACATTGTTATGGACGATTTACATGATCAGCCCTAATAAAGACCTAACAACGAACAGTATGCAAATGAGTCGAGCTTTTCAAATTTGTAGGAATCTCATCAGTATTTGATTCGCTGTCAGCCAAGGCTTGCGTGCCTGTGTTTATTTGAAAAAGTTTTGTTATTTTTCCATCATGCTTAAGGCTATGATTAAACGTGCTCTTCACGGTGACGACGAAAAGGCACTATTAGCCAAGTCACTCCACTGTTTGAATGTATGTTTATATACTAGAATTATACATGTTACTCGTACTTGTAAAATCCTATCCTTCTATTGAAAATGTTGCTAGTGTGGTGTGAACTAATTACCGTACTTTTACTAATCTTTTATCAGAAAGACGTATCATCTAAGTCCAAAGCCAACTTAGCGGAAGACGATGCCATGGATTGGCTCAAACCTCGCACGCTCATAAAGCCCGACAACCAGGAGGAAGTTGCTGATGCTGTAAGTGTTTTATAAAAGTGTAGTGAATACTGATACGATATCGTTACATAGAATAAACTTCAGTGCAATAGCTCTTAGAAGTGGCTTTGGGTTTGTACTTCTCTCTCACTCTCTATTAATAAGAGCGTATGAGAGTGAGTGAAAGACAAGTACAAACCCGAAGTGCTCACAGACTGTAACGACATCGTATTGTGTGTGAAAAGCTCGTATTTATCTTGCTTTCTCAGCTGACTTTAGTATCTATTGATAAGCTAGTTGAGAAAACAGCTTAATACCTACATACATATCTAACAAAACACGATGTTGTATGATTATTCCTTTATCATTCGTCTTCATCAGGCATCTTAATAATATCACAATATTTCCAATTTATTTCCTATTTAAATCTGGAGTGAATAGGCATCTTCTGGGTGAGCTCGTTTCATCGTCGGTAAAATCTTCGTCCTCCAAGGGCAAGAGTTAGTCAAGAGCAAATCCATCGTCAATAAAAAAAATACAGTTGAAAATATAACACCATTTAAAGCTTTTCAGAACGTTTCCGTTTCTCAAAACACCCGTTCCCAAAACATCCGTTCAAAAATAAAAGTTTCTTAACATGAACGTAGGCCAAAATACCCGTTTCTCATCGCATCAGAATGTCAAAACACCATGATCTCATAGCATCCGTATGCCAAATGATCCGCCTCTCATGAAACCCGTATTCCTAAAAGACCTGTTTCTCATCGCATCAGAATGTCAAAACATCGGTTCTCATAGCATCTGTATTCCAAAAGATTCGTCTCTCATGACACCCGTATTCCCAAAAAACCCATTTTTCATCGTATCAGTATGTCAAAATAGCCTAGAAACCCATATGTTCTATAACAATATAGTCGGTATCAGCATGACTTTTGGGTAAAATATTTAGCGGAAGACGGATTATTTAGGAAAAGGATGTTTTGGGAACGGGTGTTTTGGGAAACGGATATCAAGACAAACGTATCTTTTGGGAGAGTCACATTTTGGAAAACGGATTAGTTAGTTAACTGTAGTGTTGGGAACGGTCATTTCAGGATTAGTACTTTTTGGGAAACGGATATCAAGCCAAACCTATCTTTTGGGAGAAGCACATTTTGCGGAACATTTATATCGGGACACGGATTATTTGGGAAAAGGTGGCGACGGGTACGGGTGTTTTGGGAAACGGACAGAACGTTCCGAAAGAGTTTAAAGCTGGGCATTCCCGGACGCGCCGTTTGTCTTGGCGACAGATGTAGTGCACACAACTGGATGGGCGTAATATTTTGACCACACTCACGGGCGCTCCACGCTACTTCTCAACGGTGCAACATCACGGAGCGATACACGATAGTCCATTTGGAAATCCAACGGACCGCGTCAAGTACTTTTAAACACTACAGTTTTGACATTCACGGATTGATTTTGGCGCGGCGCTGCTCTATTCGGCTTGTTGGAGCGGTCGTGAAACCCCAGCTTAACTTTACTGTATGATATGAATGAGTAGGTACTTAACACTCCAATTCAGCGTTAAGTACGTACTCGTACATACCTATGTCCTAACTTGTAATCAGGATCTAGAGGAGGATGTTGGTCGTATTCTCACCACCATCAACACGCAGTGGGTGGCTGACGAGGTGGCCTACCATTACGGGAGGAACATGTTCGTGACCAAACCTAAACCAAGTTTCGGCAAGGCGTACCCGCTATACGTTTATCAAGGAACCGCTATACGCAAAGATTCTGATGAAGCTAAGGCACAAATTGCTGCTGGGTATGGTGAGAAATACTTATTACTCACATTTACAATGGGACCAATTCGGCTCATGTTTTCTAAATTAAAATATCTGTATTTTAAAATCATAAACGTCAAACTTGATTCGAGTCTAACACGAATAGAGTTTGACGTTTGTAAAATTGAATTAGTAAATTTAACAGGTCCTCTATTCTAGGCGGTAAAAACCATACCGTCTTTGACCTGTTATAGTATTGTTTTAAACTCGGACGCCATTACTGTCAAGTAAGTAAGAGCTATCAAAAGGTTTGACAATAAGATAACAGATCGATATGGTTTTTACAGCATAGAATGTCGGCCTTGATCGATATTTAAAATTAGAGAACACGTTTTGAATTGGCCCACTTCTCTCATATAGGTACAGGGTGTAACTTCGGTCGAAGATCAAATGGATCCTGTCGATAGACGATATCAATTTAACTCTTTAAGAAACAGTGGTTATAGTAATTCTGATAGATTAGGTACTTCACCAACTGCTGTGATTCAGCCAGATATCGCTCTTGATACTTCTAAGGAGTCCCCTAGAAAAATTATAAGTAGGTTTAAAACTATTGTTTACTCCGACCAGCTTGGATCTGGACTAGGTTTATTGTTAAATAACACAATTAAAACAAAATGTTACAAATTACTGTTACCATAACGCAACTCTTATGCAATTTAGTGATTTACTTTTAAAACGAAGTTTTGACAGGACCACCACTTTAGTAATTTTGGTCGGAAATAGTCTTGGTGTGGATAAGTCCGGTGTAGATAAATTAATGTCAACACTAAACACTATAGAAGACAGTGGCATAGGTAAAATAATACCTTGTGCGCTACCATACTCACAAAGTATCTCATTTAGTCATAATAATAGAATAGCACACTTTAATTCAATAATATATAATGCTATATGCTGTAATAAAAAATGTAATTTCTTTGATTTAAACAAATTTATAAAGCGCCTTGATCTAACGTCAGGAAAAAATTATTTGCTCAGGAAATATATTTTGACCTTGGTTGATCTATTAGCTTTTAATATAGAACCAAAAAGATACAGTTGTACCCAGCCCCAACAAGCCAAAATTGGCAATAATGCTTTGCCTCTTAATTTAAACTAAACTATAGGACAGCGGAAACACCCTTGAGTATAAATTTAATTCACCAAAATATTCAAGGTTTTTCCAGAAAAGAACTAGAAATACGTTGATCTTAGATAATGAAATTGTACAAATAATGTGCGTTACTGAACATTGGCCACAAGACAATTAATTTTTGATTTTCTTAATAATAAATTTTAAAGAAATAAATATCTTAACTGTAGCGTCTCAATTTATTTACGAGAATATTATTTATGTTATTAAGAATTTAGATTATTTCACCAAAAACTCTGATATACATAATTTAAATACTAGAAATAAAAATAAAATCGCTTTTCGACAATTCCGTGTTCTTAAAGTATATAAATCATTTGTTGGTCAATGCATTCATTTCTATAATAAATTACCTGACGTAGTTTTAAAGTTACCCTTTCCAGGACTTAAAAAATATTTGAAAAGGTCGTTAATATCTAAAGCGTATTATAGGGTCGAGGACTATCTAACAGACAAAAATGCATGGCCTAAACCCGAAACTTAGTCAATAATAATTTGTTCAAATGCAAAAGCTTTATCCTGCTTTTTCTTGTCCAGGGGTCACCGTTGATGAACGAAAACATATTGAAACTTTTGTGATCATCTTGCACCATCTTATATACACATAAGTAATTGATTCTTTTTTCTTTTTTTTTTCTCTCTAGCTCTCCCGTAAGATTTTTGTCATGTTTTCCTGCTACTACGCATGCTATTTATTATATTTAATTTAATATTTGTAGCTTTATATAATGCTAGACTAAGTAGTACCATTGTAATATGAAATATGTTTAAGAAATGACTGACTGCTGAGTTTCTTGCGGCGTTGCTTCTCAGCAGTGGTCTCTTCTTGGGAAGCGCTGGCCCGTGCGGCCTTCTTACTGAATAAATTTCTTTGATATTTTTTTTATATTTTATCAAGACGCATCGATTTTACCTCCATTAATGATCATCGATTGTGTGGGCGAATTTCAAAATAATTGTACGTAGTTTTGTATGATAAATTAAAATAAGCCATTCTGCGACATTGCCAGAATGCTATCGTGGCTTTGTCAATTTTGCTGTTCAGGTGATTGCTCCAGTTCAATTTGTTGTCCCGTATTACTCCGAGATACTTTACCTCACTCGAGAGTTGCAGCTGCTGAAGTGCTGTGTCTGTACCGAATATCTTGGGAAGTTTATAATTACCGGAAATTAGTCATAAGGTAAGGGCACCTATTACCGCTCCCCCCAAAATCGACAACAATTAACGCGGTATTTTTAAAAATGCGTTTTATGAACAAGTCGATTTTCTCACTAAGAAACTTATTTTACACGAGCAAAGCGTAGTTTGTAGACTACCGGTTTTTTTAGCGCTAGTGTTTATGCATCAAATAAACAACTTGCAAACCGCAAGGAACCGCGACGCCGGCGCAGGAGCAGGTTGTGCCATACAAACGCGAGACGCCACACGTAAGTAAACCCACATTTTATTTAGTGATTTGCGTAATAGTTGTAATGACTATCCTAATGCTAAGATTTTTAAATTATTGTTTATTGTTTTCTTTGCGACTTCCAAGTACTAATTTTGTGTGTTTTTGTCTGGAAATACGTAAAAATTAGAATATTAAATACCGCGCTGATCGGTTTCGTTTTTTGCTATGGCTCCTTAATCCGAGGTATACCACGGTAATAGCAAAAATGGTACTTTAGTTTCAATGGCCTTTATTATTTATATCTGCTGTTGGTTATTTTTTTTTTTAGTGCTATAAAAAACTTTATATATCTAAGCAGTTAAAGAGCAATTTCCGTGGTATGAAAAATACTAATAAAGGCCTTATTTTTTACTATAAACTTGTGCACTATATTACTTGTTTTCATAGAAACCCTTAAATGTTTGAGTCGTTTATATATAAAGATATAATTGAAAGATATTCTTTTAGTTTTATGAGTTTTGTTTTATTAGATGGTTAAAATGTTAAGTTTTTATTTGTTTAATAAACGTCACGATAGCTTAATTTTTTTATGGGTCGGAATGAGGTTTTATAGTACCGTGAATTTATCCTATTACCGAGGGTAAGAAAAGATAACCCTCGGTAATAGGATGTATGGGAACCTAGTTCCGAGGTATTAAGATTTTTTATGGGTCGGAGTTAGGATCCCATACTATCTCCTATTACCGTGTGACAGTAAATGAAATATCAATTTTAGGGTACCGTAGTCCGGATTCCTTAATAAAATTAAGATGTTTTTGATAGTAAAGCTTACCCTCTTGGAAAGTGTTGTATTAACTGATGGTACAACGCTTATTTGGTAGACTGGATTTTTATTTGTATGTTTATTTTGTATTTCAAAAACACATCTATGTTATTTATTTGATTTTTGTCAAACGAAGACTTTAAAAATATATATAATAAATAATGTTGATTTAATACGCAGTTTTAATTAAAAATAAACTTTATCCACTTTTAAATGTTGTATTTAAGTAGATTTACTAAAAAAAAACAAAATGTGTTAAATATTGTACGGAACCAAAAATACATTAATCCTCTACCCACGGTAATAGGAGCCTCATCCGCGGTAATAGGGTCAAAGCCCGTCCAATACCACGGTAATAGGAGAATCCGACTTTTTGGGTTTAATATTTATTTTATCCCAAATAATCACCTAAAATGAAGTCATAAAGGTGCAAATTAAAAAGTTCAATCAACACACTTTTATAAAAAAAATCCTTTTGGTCGTTAGGGTGTCTTGATTCCCTTAATTTTTGGCTCTGATTTGAAAACTACCTTAACTCCCACGGTAATAGGTGCCGTTACCTTACAATGAAATGTTTAATTTTTGTCACTAAATGGAAAAAAATAGGTGTTTTTTTTATTGAGTCGAACTATGTCCGATGATATTCCTCAAATTCGCCACTATTCGAAAGTGTTTGTTAATTTAACACAACTTGGTGGTCCCTAGGTTTGACATTCCGTTTGTGGAAAATTTTGCTAAAGTTGAACCTTCAAAGTAACACATTTGACCTACCTATTGTTTTTATATCTAAATTTATTTATTCATCGTTTTTGTTTTTATAACCAGCTAAATTCAACCTTCGCCTGGCAGACCACAATATTTGGTCGACTGTACACATTATTTATGCATAGTCTTGATAGAGTATCCAATAAAAGTGATACAATGATTTGCATCAAAAAATAAATTTAATTGATTAAAATAATATTACAAAAATAATTAATTTTATAGGCAAGGTTACTTTTGATGACGCCGGACCGAAGAAAATTAAAACCAAGAAATCTAAAGCCGAGGACGAAGAGGAGGAAGAGCCTGAAGACGAACCTCCTCCGAAAGCCGAGGAAGCTCGCGTTGAAGGTAACATACCTTACTCTAAGCTCAATTAGTGCTGCCGCTACTACTACTAAATACATTTGTAAAAATACTGCGCAGGTTAAACAATTTGTATTGATGATGATGATGATTTCTATTATGCTATTACAATCATATACCCAAAAAAAACTTTAAGCATGACATCTTTTTTGATCAATTAGTGGATGTACGTACAGCTGCCATTGGCTCAGAATGTCAGAATGACTTCACTCAGATTCCTTTTTTGTCACCTTCCTATCCACAATTCCATGTCGTCTAAGTCACATCACATTGGTATATCAACAATTTATTATCTCGCCTAAATTTTCGCATTGTCCTTTCTGAGTTTTGAATAGGTACTCGTTACAGTGGTGTGACGCGTGTGCGAGAGGTAGCGTGTAAAGGAGGAATGTAGACAAATCAAGACAGTGGACAATGAGGACAAGTTAAGAAATTTACGAAATAGAACGTGGACGAATCAGGGCCGTGATTCTAACTAGGCGGTAACAAACATAACGAACGAGCATGGAAGCTACCTGATGTGAAGTAGCCTTTAAAATCTCACCGACAAAATACCCGGCCATTCGTATTTTGTTCATATAATTGCTATAGGTATCGGAACGGATCGGAGGTGAATGATTGATTAAACACACAGCTACATACAGTACAATTGGCAAACAAAGGTGAATGAATGAATTAATTAATGAATGTGATTTTAGTAGATACACGACTGGATACGTTATTGTTCATATTTTTGAAAAAGCTAGCTAGCTTAAAAAATAAGACTTTCTAAAAAACTAGCCACTTGAAGAAGATGTACATATGTATCTTCATCTGATTTATCTCGTGATAAGGTTAAAGTTGTCGAACAAGTTAAGTAGGAAAATAAAAACGTTTTAGTTGACTTATTTAATGTTAAAATTGCTATCGGTACCGAAAAAGAACACTAATTTGAAAATTCTACTATCAATACATGACATGACTGTGTGCGTGACATCAACTCTCGTGCCGTGACATCAACTCTTGTTTTTTTTGGCATTAGAAAGACCTTTCAGGAAATAAGGTTTTTTATAGGGAACGTTTTACGGTAGTATGATGGAATAGCTGTAAAATTATTATAAAAACAAGTTGGAGCACTTTGCATCACTGTAGAAAATTGCAAAATGTGTGGTTTGCTTTTACGTATTTTTTTGTACTTATTTTAATTTATCACAAAATTACTTATTGCTTGATAAAAAACCCAAAGAAGCAGCTGTCACAAACAAATGGAACGTTTTATAAAAAAACTCTAATAGGGTCGCTACTAATATTTTTTATCCGTGTTTCGTGAATTGCAATAGAAATTACTGTTCATATAATTTCCACACTATGGCGAGGTTATTAGTTCGTCTGGTTGGTCGGCTATAAAAGAGATCGTATCCCGTAACAGGGTCCACATGGAGTCTCACAATTATTTCTACTCATAAAATTATATAAGTAAATAAATAAGTTATAAAAAATTACTTATAATCATCGGAATTAATAACGTATTTTTTCAGTTACTATTACTCTTTCGAGATTTTTATATATCAAACTTAACCTAGCATTATTTACACGTTTACGGTTTACGGTTCCAGCGATAATAAAAATTATTACTTACAAATTTATGAAAACAAAACGACTATGAACAAAAAAATGTGAAAAAATGCCCTTCTTCACACCCGTGTCAATGCGGATTGGGCATTTTTGAAATTTCAATTAGTAGCATAATTCACTCAGGGTTTCATGGCCGAACGAAAGTTGTACCTTAAACACCACTGTACCTACCCATGAAAGCAATGAATAAACTGAATAACTGAATAACTGAATAATATGTCCACCATTAGCTTGTTTTTGCATCTTTGTTTGTAAACGTCAAACTCTCATGTCGTATGTCTTGCGAGTGTGATACGTTCTATACCCTGTCTATTTAACAGAGTTAACAAAGCGTTGTCTCTGTTGCACTTTTGTATGAAAATGAAAGGGACAAGAAACTGCCAGTGGGCGTCAACAAACGCACGTCGATGGCGGGCTCGGCATACATGCCGCCTGTTGTTCAAATATTCGTAATATTTCTCGTTATTTTTGTTTGTAGTTAGAGGCACCTCAAATAATTAACTTACTGATAACATGACATGACAATGTCATGTTATCAATAATTCATCTATAAATCCTAATTATGTAATTTAAAGTAGTAGATAATAATATTTAAATATGTGCCCTGCAGTGCAGTGGGACGTACCTATAGTACAGGCCATACAAGTACAAGTATGGGTGATGATGAGAAAGAGAAGTAGTAGGTATATATATATACATAGAAATAAATTATTAAATTAAATAAATTAAATTTGTAACCAAAGATAAGCACTTGAAAGCGTCCGCACCGTACGAGCGACAGATGTTGACTAAACTTTGACAGGTATATATACACGGTGTAACACGAGAAAACCGAATAATTTTAACAGTGTGTTCCTAAGGCCGTAAGAAACAAAAAAGATTATATGAACCCAGGTCGAAATATGATTTTAATTTTTGTTATGTTTTCATACATAATAAATTAATTATTTTTCCTACACCAGTAAATCAACACCTTAGGATAAGCTGGCAACGTTTCTTATTGTTATCTCTTTTCATTAGAAGAGGCAGACATACTCATAGAGCAATTTCCTTGTCAAACAAATCGTTTCAAAGCAGGATTTACGTACAAATGCAAACGAAACTTCTTACTGCGTTTGCAATTGTTATCTCTTTTCATTAGAAGAGGCAGACATACTCATAGAGCAATTTCCTTGTCAAACAAATCGTTTCAAAGCAGGATTTACGTACAAATGCAAACGAAACTTCTTACTACGTTTGCAATTGTTATCTCTTTCCATTAGAAGAGTTAAGTAACACTTGGAGTCAGGTATTATTGTTTTAAAGCAGGATTTACGTAAACGTGTAATCGGAACTATTTACTAATAATTTACCTATTTAGACATGCTTCAAACTATCGCAAAGAGATTTACACTTTCGCAAAGTTAAAAATATTGTAACAGCCTCATTCGATTAAATTGGTGGTTATTTTTGCCCCAAACGCTACGAGGACCAGGCAATTCTAGCTGTTTATTTAATCAAATAGTTCTAGGGCCTTATGAATAGGCCAAGAACTAGGGTTCATTTACTATTCGCTCTTGGATTCTCCAATGGTTGCGACAAGGCGTTGGGTACAAAATTAATTATGAAATGAACAAGTGGCCGTGGCCTACCAGCAGTAAGCCAGTAAAAGTAAGCAAAATATTACTGAGACTAAATAAATTAAATGGATTTTTTTAAAGCAAAGTCTACAAAAAGTAGCCCAGAAACAGTTATTTTGAACTGTCATGGGTACTCCTTACATCAAACTGAAAACTACTGGCCACTTCATTCCGCAATCATAATGACATTAATGACTTACATTGCGTCATTGACATTGTTGTTATTGATATAAGATTTGTACGACGTACATTTTGATTTTCACAACGTAACTTTTATTATCTTGTACTGGTATTTATTATCTTGTCAGCCTTATCTAGTTGTTAAATAATGAATGTTAAATTGAAGGATTGACTTATGGAACGGAGACGTGGTCCCTCACAGTGAGCCTTTTAAATAAGCTCAGAGTTACTCAGCGTGCTATGGAGAGAGCTGCTCGGAGTTTCTCTACGGGATAGAATCAGAAATGAAGAAATCCGTAGAAGAACCAAAGTCACCGACATAGTTCTCAGAGTCTGCAAGCTGAAGTGGCAATGGGCTGGACACATTGCTCGTAGAACTGATGGCCGGTGGGGTGTTAAGGTTCTCGAGTGCAGACCACGGACCGGGAGACGCGTTGTCGGTCGGCCCCCTACTAGATGGACCGACGACCTGGTGAAAGTCGCCGGACACCGGTAGATGCAGAAGGCGTGTGACCGTTCGTGGTGGAAGTCTTTGGGGGAGACCTACGTCCAGCAGAGGACGTCCCCGGGTTGAAATGATGCAAATAAAAGTATCTATGGTATGCTTTTACTTAATAAATAAAATAAAAGAATTTTGTGTATTATTTCGTATAATTTGTGGATAACATAAATTACATAAGTAAGATTAATTAGTAATTACAATAATAAAACGAAATGTTTACAAAATTAACTCGCAACAAGACTAGTACTACTCCTGTCGACAGTATTCATTCATAAACAAATAAAAATAAACTGCATATCATAAAAATATTACATCCATTAAGATTCCGTTAAGTACTTACGATCTGAGGCCCGTGGCAAATTCATTGGATGGGGCCCTCTCAGTAAAATCGTCATGTTACTCCTGAGCTCGCAGCCTCTCGGGCCGGAAGGCTGTCTCGGGCCGAGGGGCCTCTCGGGCTGGGGGCCCGTGGCATTTTGCCGACTTGCCACCCTGTAGTTACGCCACTGGTATGTACCCAGTGCGTTGCTGTCGGTGTCTTTCTTACACTTTGCTACTTGATACTCCAACGAACTGGTAATAGCACGAATACTTTTAATCCGTCGGCTTCATCATTATCACCATTTCTTCAGCCTGTTACCGCCACTGGTGAGCACTCGAGTATGCCATTCATCCCGAATCCCGATCATATGCTATTCTAATCTAATCCAAAATTGATCCGGCTTGCCTTCAGTAATTACAATGTTCCAAGATTTGTGAAAGTTTCTTCATATTTGTTTTTTTTTGTCATAACATTCAATTGAATATTGGATTAATATTATTAATTTATCGATATTTTTACGTTTTTGGAGAAAAAATATTAAGCTGACGTTGACATGTAAACATACTAATGACGGTTCTGAATGAAAGTCAATTTACAGTCAACTTAGACGTGGCGGGCTCGCAACGTCGCAATTGTAAGGGTGTTTTGTACTGGAGATTTCATTACGACTTTTTTAAACATAAACGCAAATATCTCAAAAACCAAGCTGAATCTAGCAAACATTATACGACAATTTTAACTCCAAATAATGTCTGGAATACGCTGTTAAAATTATTCGGTTTCCTCGTGTAACACCGTGTATATATACATAGAAATAAATTATTAAACAAAATAAATTAAATTTGTAACCAAAGATAAGCATTTGAAAGCGTCCGCACCGTACGAGCGACAGATGTTGACTAAACTTTGACAGGCATGTAAACCTACCTTGTGCCTGTGCATCGCCCTTATCGCTGACCAATTACGTGCATTCTCTGTTTTCTAGTATTAACTCTGTTAAATAGACAGGGTATAGGGGGTATAGGTACCTAGTTGTTCCAGATATTTTATTCTTTTGAGTTGTTGAGTTCAATTTTTCGTTCAAGCTTGTTGTTATTGTTACTTTCATATTAATACATTATTATCTTCTGAAGAAAAAGGTTAACGACACCTAGTTCTTTGTCTACCGAATTTCTAATACTAAAAAAACGAAATATAGTTATAACGTATAACACCTTAAATCAGTGAGTGTACTTCAAAAATACTAGATGAACCGGATATGTCCAAAATGCCCAAAAAATATTTTATTTTTAAATTTCGTTTCTCTTTCTAAAGAAACCCAAAATTTCCATCTCAAGTACTTACTACGTATATATAACAGCCTTTGACGACTTCTCCTTTTAAAGATAATACTTTACCGCGAGACCCCGCTCTTCTACATGCGCTTACCTACATAATAGAGGAATAAAATCTAAAAGTAAACAAAAAATATAGTTTACACGTCATTTGTATCCATATTGAAGCCTATGAACATTTACAATGCCAGGATAGAGGACTGGGGTGAAATGCATCTTCCTAGTGGCTGATTAGCGAGTAAAGCTTCCACCACCTTCTGCAACCTTGGGTAAAATCATTAAATGGTTGCAGAGGAACAACAGCCGGATGAGGCGAAAGGGCCCGATTTGGAAACCCCTGAGCCTGAAGCAGTGGGCGAGGGCGTCACGGAGGAACAGACCGGCGAGCCGGGTGCCGGTGGGGAGGAGCAGGAGCCAGAGGGCGCAGACGCGAGTAAGTAACTTCCTTCAACCAACTTTGTATAATATCTGGGAGCGGTTCCAACCCAACTGCCACTGTCTGAAATTTAAGACTTCCAATATCTAGCTCATTTCGCCTATGTCTTATGCTTAAGACAAAACCCAAACACATTTATTTGAGCAAGGTTGTTAAAGTATTAAAAGTTATGGCATATATTTCATAGGTTTGTGTAATCTGTATGGGCAAAAAGGCCACGTCCGATGAAAAATGCAAAGAAATAAAAAAAAAAAACTTATAGTAACAACAGCAAGATTTGATAATTCAACTATTGCAGAGGAGCCAGAAGGACCCGCAGTGGAGGAGGTGCTGGAAATCAAGCCGAGAGTTAAGAAACTAGCCAATCAGTTTAATTTCTGCGAGCGCGCCGCGCTCACGTACAAGTATCCTAAACGGGTCAGTTACGCCTAGTGTTTTGAACCAATGTCTTTTACGTATCCCGTCGAGTGTCCTAAATACTACGTTAGTATTTAACGATTATTTGAATTTGGAATTTACTATTTCCGACCTAAGATTGATATTTTAATACATATGTATATGACGTGACATTCCACGGGTGAAACCACATTTTGACAAATTTAGGAAATTATTATGTTAAAAAACAAGTAAGGATTAATAGATTATAATTAACTATACCTACTTACTCACATAATATAGCACAATGGTCTATGCGGGGCGTCTGCTTGCTTTCTAAATGTATTGAAAAACAATTCGTATACTTAAAGCTTGTGAGTCTTAATTAAATAAATATTTAAAAAACCGCTTTTAATAGACTGATTGACTAATGAATCAAAACCCTCCGCGACCTTTGAGGCTAATGTTTTGTCTATTCTTTGTTATGGTTGCTTTATGCATAAATATTCATAATTAATTATCGTCATTATTATCTACTCCCACAGGTCACGCTAATTCTTCACCTTTCACATTTTGTTTTGCGGTTTTAGCTAACGTAATATACAGTAAAACCAGAGTATTAAGAGTACCTAATCAGCCGTCTGCCTGCCAGAGTATATATATGCGATATAACTATCAATAAATTTGTTAATGTGTGTCTTTAAATGTGTAGGTATTTTTGTCGCGCACATCCCAAAATAGTCTAGTACCCATCCCATTACAAAATAATCGGCCGTCCCTTCTGTGGGGACAGGTCATCATCATCATGATTTTTCAGAATAGTTCCTTTTTTAAATTGGATTTACTGTTTAACTCTTTTCCACATTCTTCTTTCGATAGTCAGTGGAAACCCAGTCGATTCCGCCATCACGAGCTAATTACGCAGCAACCGCTCTTCAGAGCATCATATTTGACTTCTACCAGGAGGATTACGCTCGGATACAGAAAGAGAAAGAGGATGAGAAACCCAAAAGAGTAAGTTCAAAAATAATTATATTGTGTCTCACGCAACTATTACGCACTATTACGCACGTTGATGAATGCAGAGATGATCTATGTTTTGGCGGAATCCCCAGAGGATCTACAAAGGCTTATGAAGAGTCTCGATGAGTCGTATCACAAAATTGACCTTAAGATCAGTGTGAAGAAGACCGAAGTATTGGCTCTTGACACACTGAATGGGGCTGCATTCGACATCAAACTCGGTGATAACTAATAACTCGCTTAAGCAGGTAGACAAGTTCAAATATCTGGGTAGCACCGTAACATCACGGTGCCTCCTTAACAACGAATTTAACGGCAGAATTGGAGCAGCTGCCGCAAGGTGTTTCGGTCACACGACATAAAGCTCTCTAAAAAAATAGCTGTATACATGGCCATAGTTCTGCCAAATCTCTTGTATGTCTCCGAAACGCGGTTCCTCTACCGCGATATTCGAACATTAGATAGATTCCACCTAAAATGCCTACGCAACATTGTAAAGTTTAATTGAGTGCCCAATTTATCGCTGTTTTTTTTATTCTAATCCTTTTTACGATTCTATGGAGATAGTGTTTTCTTTCAACTTTCGACGTTCCTTCCCGATACTTCATTTTTCATATGTTGGCACGATCGTGTAACATCAATTTGATTGGTTTGTGGATACAATTAAATGAGATTTGACTTGTGGATTAAAACATAGATAGAGATGGACAAGACAAGATAAGGCAAGACAAGACAAGGGCTTTTTTGCTTATGCGTCAATGTACCTACTTGTCTGTTTCATAACGATTATTCCGTTCCATAAGTGACTAAATAATTGACGCCTGTACCTATTCCTGATGTAGATGAAGAAGAAAGCTGCGAAGCACATGAAGACTGCGCAGCAGATCCACGACGAACAGCTGGCGCAGCGCATTCGCGAAGCCTGGTCCATCCTGGAGCGCCTGGTCAACCAGAACATCTACGACGACATTGGTAACCATTCTTCTCACTTCTTCCTTAAATGCATTCCCTACTAGTAAAGGACAGATACTAATTGCTACCAACCTGAACGTCTACTATGCATTTCAAAACCTGATAGCATAGACCATTATAAAAGAAAAACCGAAACTTTCAGTTGCTATATATTATTATAGTAAGTGGCAATCTCTGGATCTACAGAACCGATTTTGAAAATTCTTTTACCAAAAGAAAGCCGCATTATGTGTGAATGTTATAGGCTATATACTATATATTACCAAAAAAAATTGTCCAACGTAGTGGGCACGCCACGGGAACAGCTAGTTGTATAAGTATATAGATTGACACTAGTATAACAATCGGGCGGGACCTTCCTAAAGATGTTTTTATTTCCTTAAGGCTCTTCAAGCTTATACTTAATTTGACGTTAGTGTAGTTAAATTTGTGAGTGCTGTGCTTTATTTAATAAGACACTAATTTGAATTTACTTTTGTATTTAGCCCAGGACTACCGCTACTGGGATGATCCATCTGACGAGTTCCGAGAAGGCATGGGCTCGCTGCTGCCGCTGTGGAAGTTCCAGTTCGAGCCAATGCGCAGCCACGCTGTCTGCGATGTCGCCTGGAACCCTCACTACCAAGACTTGTTCGCCGTCGCCTACGGATCATGTACGGTGTTATTTTTAACTAGTTGTTGCCGCCGTGGCAGTTCCACCTTCAGCTCATGGTGGATGACGTCATAAGCAAGGTCGCCTGGAACTCGGTATCAGGCTGTTTCTGTCCCTTTATCTGCTGCTGTCTTGGTAGACCTAGGTCACTTGGAACCCTTATCACTAGGGCGTGACCGCAGTTTAAATTACAACCAAAGAAGCAGTAAGGTTGATATCCTCTTAGTAGATATTAATATGGATACACCCTGAAAATAACTATTAAAACAAATCAAAACAATTCATTATGATTGAACTAAATTGAATCCACCAAAGATTTTAGATATGTTGTTTTTGTAAACATCCCTTCAATTGAGAATGTATCTTGATTGACACTGACTTTGAAGTATACATATTATCAAAGATAAAAAACTTCAAAGTTACTTCCATGTGGATATATAATTTAAAGAGGGCTTGGGTTTGGGTTTGGATATAAGTGAAAACTGTCTTCGCACTTGAGCGGACTGCAGCGGAGCTGTGCAAATTCGACCAATCAAATTCCGTAGATTCTAATTCGCTTGTTTACACTTTAACGGCGACTTAAAGCTCGTGGCAGAAAGGCAGCCTAAATAAAATCATTTCATTAGTTTTTAACATGGGACGAATACCATTAAATGTCAGGGTATGTCCTTGTCCATGTTATGCAAACTCTCTAAACAGCTCGCCCTTTCCTAGCTATGCCAAAAAACATTCTAGGGTAACTTATTTTTCTAATTGTTTTGTAAAAATGCAAGTGTATTATTTATATAAATCAACAAGGACAATAAACTATCTAATAAAACCGCGGTCAGGCGGTCCTTTATCGGTCTATCTAGCTAGATATTTTCTGTTAAGTGTGCCACTCGCTACCAAAATTATAAAAAAAATAAAAACAAAAAAAAAGCAAAAAAATAATAGTATGATATTAATTTAGTTGTTGGATGTTACGGTAAATCACACATAAATGAATATACACTTAAGAACACTACAGATAGACTGGTATGGTCATGGATTCACGGTTTATTTATTTTATTGCAAATTTTAAAGTCGTCGTGTAGTATCCGTAGGGTCTGAAATATCCTGATCCATAGGGTCGTCGGATACGGATCTAAATTTTCGACGGATATCTGGATAATACGGGCATCTGGGTACACGGATTGCAAACCCTACTTGGATTAGATGTTCACACAAAAAGGTGTCTAAAGATCCAAGTCATCTCTAGAACGCATAACTCTGAACGCTTGCTTACCTTACAAAAATACCATCGACCTACGTGTTAAAAAAAAACTTTTTATGCTTCAGTGGACTTCACGAATCCGCAGGACGAGGGATGCTTGTGCTTGTACAGCATTAAGAACCCAGCTTTCCCCGAGTACGCCGTCGTCACCGAGTCGCCACTCATCTGCCTCGACATCTACAAGGAGACGCCTTACCTCATATGCGTTGGTGAGGTTACCTTTCAGTTTTCTTTTAAAGACGTGAATAGGGAATATGCATGGATTTTTTAAATCGCTTTTCTCAACAAAATATGAGAAAGCCGTAAAATACATCTCCAAAAGTGTCATTAAAATAAAAATCGGCCGAGTAATACGGATGAGCACAAGCACACACATGCGGACAAGCACTTTAAACTGCTAATTAGACAAAGAGAAATCCGATATGCGCTGTGACGTCATATCACGTCGGCCATATGAAGGGTCCACGGAAAGAACATGTCTAGTCACATTAGTAACTTTTTGAGATATCGCGATTTGAAAGTTGGGAACCATGTCATTTTGTACGTAATTTTCGTGTAGAGGTTTTTTTAAGAGGCAAAAAAAACAAGTTATATGAAAATGTATATCTGAAACTAAGTGGTAGGTAATAGTTCATTTTGTCCTCTACATATCGAAATCCAGAACTCATTTTCAAAAAAAAAAGACTAGACATGTTCTTTCCGTGGACCCTTCATATAAGCTCCATTTTAATTCTGTTTTGCTATAAAGAGATAAGAACAAATCTTTGTTGGCTGTATATCTTGGTCATTTATAGCTACTATTCAAAAAATGACTTATCTCAACTGTTTTTTTACATGAATCGGCTTCTATTGAAGCTGTGAAAAAGAAATCAAAAATATTCCCAATTTACAAAAATAAATCGTAATCTGTAAAGCCGGGTGGGACCTACTCACTAGCGAGCCAGTACTGTTACTGTTGCACGTAAAATCGTGATGTGTGCGCGGCTGGCGAGCCTGTACTCCACTCGGCTCTCGTTACTGTAACTGCTACGGTTACAGTTACAGCTTACGAATTTTAACTTTACAATGCCGCCCACGTATTGGTTTCCCTATATTATGTTTAAATTAACGGTATGTACCTGAACGTAAACGCTAAGTTCATGATCATAATCCTTGAACTAGTCTTTCCTGAATAAACTTACGGGACGTTGAGAATGCAAAGCAACCAAGTCAGCTAGACCGTGACCTTCGGTCGGTAGCCAAAAGAGTGGGTCTAGAACTTGCATTTTTTTAATCCTTTAGTGATGGTTCATTTACCTCGTACTAGGGCGCTACGATGGCAACGTGTGCGTGTACAACGCGCAGTTGACGTTGGAATCTGCCTACCAGTACAAGTCCGACTCGGTGCACGACAAACACACGAGTATTGTGTGGGAGGTAAGACAAATATGTCTCTTTATGCCGCAAACACCCTGGCAGCAGAGGCGGCGAGGTGCGAAACGTTCCCATACCAAAAATGATTCTAAAAGCTCGGCGGAGGCGGCATGAGAACGCAACGCACCGCGTTACCTCCGCTCTGTGCCTATGCGGCTTTAGTCCTACGTTACAGTCCGACGAGTCGTATCTCGTTGTATAAAGATGCACGCACGCATTGTGCTCACACAATTGGGTACTACCAATTATAATTATTTTATTATTAGTACATCAGAACTTTGAAGAAAGAGAATGATAATCAAGCTGAACGTCACTTAAAAATGTCCCCGTATTACGATGCAAAGCTGTCAGTGCGTGACTTGTAGGTACCACGTAAAAAATAATTATGTATCGCACTGCATTTTAGTGTTATAATAGTAGAGCCTGTCTAAGTTAAAATGTCACGCCCGTATACGGCAATTTTCGCCAGGGGGCATGTCATTTCAAGTTGGTCAAGCTCTTCGGATTATTGATACGTTTAGATCCGGTGGGGCCCTCGGCTGTTAGACGGCGAGGCGTCGTTCTTCTCGATCTCGGGCGACGGGCGCGTGGTGCAGTGGGCCGTGATGCCGGGCGAGCTGCAGGCCACCACCATCATCACGCTGACCTCGCCCGTGCCGCCCATCCCCGGGCCCGACGGGACCGTGCTCACTGTCAACAGTAACACCACATTCCTAGTTCCTGTACACCCATAAACCTCATCAGTTTGGCTCACGAAATGCACTCAGCGTGTAAACTATCTGCACAATCATGATTAATTGATTAGAGTAATGAATCGTAACTTATCATAGGTACTAATGACAATCCGCAAACCAAAAGTAAATAAATCCCGAATTAGATTTTGAAGAGGGTCATTTTTATCAAGTACCTACCTAATTTAGAAACCTCTGAATTAGAACTTAATATTAGCGGCTCATTATAAGGAATTCTTTTGATTTCTCTTTATTTAGATAAGGATTCTTCTCCTTTTTTTTACCTTATTCTCTTCATGCAAATTAATCAACACCTTATATTGACAATAATAACATCCGTATTTCGAATAAAGTACCTAACCCATCAGCTCAGCTCTTTCTCTAACCTTAAACCAAATCACACGTGAAGGTTGCGGCAGCTGCATCTGCTTCCACCCTGAGAAGGAAGAGATATTTCTGGTGGGCACGGAAGATGGCATGATCCATACATGCTCCCTCAAGTACAACCGGAACTACGTGCGCTCGGTGCACGGCCACCACATGCCAGTATACCGGATGCACTACAACTACTTCAATAATAGCATCTACGCATCTTGCTCCGGCGATTGGAGGGTCAAGATATGGGAGGACGGGAGAGAGTGAGTACCTATCAAGTATAAATTGGCCTATTATCACATTCAATGCCAATAACTCTGATTTCCATATAAAATGGACCTGATTTGCGGGTTGTTGGAGATGAATGGCAGAGATGCCTGACGGCGGTATTTGACAGTCTGGTGGAAAATTTAAAGATTTGCTTTTAGGGTGATCGATTAACGACGTGTGCTAAGTATGTTAACTCGGGGCATGAATACCTACTAAAGTGATCTAAAAAATATATCGATGTGACTATCAAGATCAAGATGTAATTCGACATTAGTAATTATCTTTTAACCGACTTCAAAATAATTGATATTTTGCCATTGTTGTTATTTCAACTTAAACAGTTTCGATATCCTATGTCACCCGGGATGGGAAAGGGATTCCAACGATACCACACATATTAAAATTGGCTCGGCCATTTAGAAGTTATAATGGAATAAAGAATAATGGAATAAACACACATACATACATGAACCCTGAAAACATTTCACTCCTTTTTTTGGGCAGTGCTGGAAAAAGCAAGAGGTTCTCAATTCGACGGGATTTTTTCTTTAATATGTTCCCCGATTACTCAAAGACTGCTGGACCGATTTGAAAAAAATATGTTTTTGTTTGAAAGGGTAATTCCCACATTACGAAGCAACTTCGTGAAGACTTCATGGAATTTTTGATCCACATTGCGCTCGCGTGTTTTATCATATCTCTTTTTTTTTTAATGGTGGTGTTCTTTCGGATACACTCAGACCCTACGGGATCTGTTAAGTATGAAATATACCTCTAATTTTAGCGCTTAGGTCATAACCGCGTGTTTACTCTTTCTATCGTTCCGCTAAGCAGCAAATGGGACCAACCAGCAATTGAACTAAATGATGTACGTTTTACAAACATAAGGGTGAGCGGCCACAATACGGCAACTACCTATTATTCCTACTTATATTGTTACTTGGGTAAATATCGTGATGTGGAGCGCAAATGAACACGACATGATTAATAGGTTGATAAACACAGCTGCGCAACTTTATGCATATTACCTACGTAGCCTGTGGGTACAGTCGAAGGCATAAAATATACTTATACACGTTCCAAGAAGTCAAAAATATCAACACACCCCTATTGATAATAATGTCTATGTATTCATGTATTTGACGCGGTGGCTGTGTTATTAGTGCTTTTGAATGTATATAAAGGTCCTAATAAATATCCAACTTTTTGACATAGGACATAGACTATATAGCGAAAATCTCTCCAAAAGTTTGGGTAATATGCTGACTGAATCCGATAGGACAGTCCATACACCTACAGAGAACGGGTCTTACATAGTTCGTTTTTTGATGGTTCGCGATCTACGCAACTTTGGGTCCACTAAACTACACGGCTTAGAATCTGTACATTAGTTTAAGAAATATGTACTTGTTTGTTTGTTGCAGCGAGCCCCTATTTATGTTCGAATTAGGGTCTCCAGTAGGCGACGTGAAGTGGGCCCCTTATTCAAGCACGGTGTTCGCAGCCTGCACTGCTGACGGAAAGGTAAAGTAGATATCTATAACTTTTCAATATTTGCTTTCAAACTATTCCAAATAAGCCATCTTAAGCAAAGCAGAAGTATGCTGTAGACAGACAGAACTGTCAAGACATAGCAGCAATAGGTATTAAATAGGAAAGAAAATGGCGAACTTGGGCAAAGGTGATAAATCCTAACGTAATGCATTACATGCATTACGATGCATTGCGCTAACGTAATGTAAACGTTAGCGTAATGCATCTTGGCAGGGCCCTCCGAAGCCTTAGAAAAGATGATTAACGCTAATGTAGAGCTTGGTTCAAAACAGTTTAAACACTTTTAAATTTTCTATTTTAGTTTCTTAAATGTACTTATGCTAATCATGGGAGAGCGGGGCCTTCTGACACAGGTATTCTTATACTTAAAAGGAGATCTCAACCTTGTCTGTAGCTATGTAAGAAAATAAAACCGTTTTATCACTTTATCAGAGGATTTTCGAATGACTATTCGGCGGCTTTCGTCATTGCTATACATTTTCGATAACGATAACGTTTTGCCGAATGTATCTTGGTTAGGGCCATTGGTAGCCATCCGTAGCTGTTCATAGTCCGTATGTTATCTACTGTTTATTTACCTAACTTTAAGGTCGTAAATTGGTTCGCTAAGTATGTATGTATGACATGTATGTAAGTAAACTCTTTATTGCACAAACAGAAATCGCTATGTAAAAAAAGAAACAGAAACACAAAGGGCACCCATGGTGAAGATGATTTTTAAAAACCTATTCAATGATACCCCATTTGTCATAGATCGTCGACTTTATTTTCTTTCTTTTTACAATATAGCGTCTAGCTGCTGATATATTGATACAATTTAATTACTGTCATATCTTTAGTGACACTCACAAGATTGCCGAAACTGATTGCCGTAAGAATCATCAAAATTGGTCAATGCGTTTAGTTTCTAAAGCGCCACAAAGGAACAAACATACATAAAAAAATACAAGTGTGACGCGCTGATTCGATCCGAAACCGAATTCAAATCGAAATATAATAATACCTACTGTGCAGCGGTACGGATCCCTCGGTGCGCGAGTTCTACTCTCGCTTGACCGGTTTTTCTATATTTAGTCCTGATTTCACACACACAATCTCAATTAATTAATGCAGACATGTACACCTAGCTATACGAAGTGATGTCAGAGTCTAAAATATTCGATGTCTTGTGGCTATGATGTATATGTGGTCAAATCGTAATTATTATTATTTAATTTGATCTTTATTTCCACATTTCGCTTCGTACCTAATTACGTATAAGTTACTACAGTCATGCATCTGGATATCGAACCCACCTATAAAGGCATTAAAAAAATATTCGATAGAATCTCCATGGTAACATAGAGGCTCTATAGTAGTAGAGACTATAGAAAACCAGTTTCTGTTACTAGAGAGTCTATCTATAGTACTTAATACAGTCTATGTACTCGTAGGTAGGCATGTACAATCGGACAAAAAAGTGGTCTGCCAGTTGTGACAAGTGTCTGTGAGATGTAATTATCGCTAAGGTTGACACCTGTCACTGTCATAATATTATTGCAAGGGAAAATCGAACTTGTTGTATCATGCATTACGTGCATATAACTTCAATAAACCGTAGGGTAGTAGACCACATTTTGGTCGCCTGTGCCTACACAGATATTTGGCGCTATGCCCGTAGAGATATTAATGCTTTCGACTGTACCTACGTGTCAAACCAAACGTAGGCATTTTCCTTTTTCAGGTGTACGTGTTTGACTTGAACGTTAACAAATATCGGCCAATTTGTGTTCAAGCCGTGGTCTCCAAAAAAACGAAGAAACTAACGCGGATCGATTTTAATGCGGTTCTGCCGATAATCGTCTGTGGCGACACAAAGTAAAAGCATTTTCTTAACACCTAACCAACATTATTCCTACTCGTACACATTATAATCGCCATTGAGTCATATTATCTGGATGCGCCTCGATGACGACTTATGTTTGCCAGTAAAATGGGGCCACAGCTTTTAAACCAGTATTTCGCTCGCCACCGCAGCGCCTCCATAGCTCAGGGGTTAGAGCACTGGTCTTGTAAACCAGGGGTCGAGAGTTCAAATCTCTCTGGAGGCAGTAGTCAATATATATTTTTTTTACACAAATACTAATTTTAGAGTTCCGTAATCACACAAATATACACTAACATGTGAGTCTGTCCGTCTGTGTTAACCTGTGCAACATTGCTTAAAAATGTATCGGCTATAAAACTGTTTTTATGGTTTAGATATAAATTGCACGCTAAAAAGAAAATCGGAGACAATTTATTTTGTTTTTTTATTTTTTGCTTATCTATCCGCGTGTGATGAGTCTACACATCGGTAACTCGTGGCATTTAGGTAGCACTTGACAGATTAGTGATGAGACAAGATTTCTAAATGCCTTTTACAGACAAAAAAAAAATACCTTCATCGTCTTAACATATGACTAAGTAGGTCTGATCACTTGTTTAAAAACATCAATGTCAATGTCAATGATATTGTCATTCATTTACTCGTAATAATTATTACGAGACGTGTTGCGAAACATATGTCTTTTGGAAATAATAGAGGTAATCAAACATCAATAAAAATACGCTGCAACTTTACAATAGAATGCTTTTTTTACCCATTATGTCAGTGTAGTCGGGATTTTCTTACACAAAGTGGATTTTATGAAGTAGAAGACAGGCTAACTTGTAAAAAATTAGAACTAATATTAATTGTTTATCACGGATGTCATATATTAAATGATAGAAAAACCTTTTTTTCTAATTGGTTTCCTTTTTTCGACTCGTACAGGAAGAATTGTGACATCACTAGTCTGTTAGAAACTGTCAAGTGCTACCTAAATGCCTCGAGTTACCGATGTGTAGATGACTTAGCACTTGAAAATAGCAAGTATTTCATGCACAAGTTTACGTGTCGGTTTGTTTAATGAATGAGTTTATAGTTTACTAGCTTATAGCCTCCATAGCTCAGGGGTTAGAGCACTGGTCTTGTAAACCAGGGGTCGAGAGTTCAAATCTCTCTGGAGGCAGCAGTCAATTCTTCTTTTTTTGTAGGTACACGAAAACTCGTTTTAGAGTCCATAGTCACAAATATACTCTAACATGTGAGTCTGTCCGTCTGTGTTAACCTACTGCAACATTGCTTAGAATTGTATCGGCTATGAAACAGTTTCTATCGTTTAGATATTTCTTGCATGCTAAAAAGAAAATTGGAGATAATTTATTTTGTTTCATATTATTTTCTTATCTATCCGCGTGTGATGAGTCATGACTTAGCACTTGAAAATTGCGAGTATTTCGTTCACAAGTGTACGTGTCGGTTTGTTTAATGAATGAGTTTATAGTTTACTAGCTTATAGCCTCCATAGCTCAGGGGTTAGAGCACTGGTCTTGTAAACCAGGGGTCGAGAGTTCAAATCTCTCTGGAGGCAGAAGTCAATTCTTCTTTTTTTGTAGGTACACGAAAACTCATTTTAGAGTCCATAGTCACAAATAAATATACTTTAACATGTGAGTCCGTCCGTCTGTGTTAACCTACAGCAACATTGCCCCAATAAGTATCGGCTATGAAACTGTGTTTATTGTTTAGGTATTTTTGGCACGCTAAAAACAAAATTAAAAACAGAATCGGAGATGATTTATATTTTTTCATAAGTTTTGCTTATCGATCCGCGTCTTAGGTCTTAGGTCTTAGCATTTGAAAGTTTCGATTATTCATGCACAAATTTACGTTTTTGGTTGTTTATAGAATGAGTACTAGCTATAACCCACGACTCCGTTCGCGTAAAAGTCGTTTATCGCTGGAACAAATCTATTTACCAGGCTAAAAAGTTCCCCTTGTCCGTCTCTGAGATCGAAACTATTTTTCTACCTTGACCTTTTGTTTAATACCTACTTGTATTATTTTTAATAGGGGAACATGTCACGTATTGAAGTTGTCACCGAATTTGCGAATTATGTGCAAGCCACCGAAGAAAGCAGTTGGGGTCGATCAAAGGACTTTGCAGGTAAAGATACCTACATTTCTTTCACATTTTATATTTCTAAAAAACTTAGACCCGCTTCGCACCGGGACACCATGGCGGCGCAACTCGCCGCCATCGCCACCAAAACATAGCTATATAGGTAGGTGAAAAACAAAAATTGGTGTACAAAACTTATAAGGAATTTACGTCAAATTTCAAATATATAATGTCGAACGCTCTATATGTGTTACACCACATGCAAGAGGTCATTTACTTAAGTTTTTCACCGATACTGGTCTATGGCAGATATTGTCACTGGTGTCCGTATTTGCGCATCGTGTCATGCAAATTGTTGATGGCGATGGCAGCGACTGGGTTTATATACCATAAAGCGATTAGCAAACAAGCCGTCATTCGAGAATAAATCTAGACAAAGTGATGGAGCTAACGTAGCGAACTTCTATTTTAAAAGTAGGGCCACAGCCCAAATCCATCCCTTTGTTAAATTGATATCTCGAGAATTTAATTTGTGTTAATTTTGTAGATAGCGAAGTTGGACAAACTGCTCACTTTGGTTCGCGACCCACCCTTCCAAATCGGGGTGGTGGATGAGAAGTTCGACGACGACTGAACATTTATGTGAATTTTATACATACTTACATCTACTTTACTACTTTTAAATTATTATTTAGGATTCTCAGAATAAACACTAAACATAATTTGAGACTTTTATTGACTACTTAGTAAAGCTCTGAAATAAAACGATCTTAGGCATACTGACTAGAATATAATAAACTCTAATATTAAACAAAACAAGTCCATTTCGAATGGCTTCTACAAGTCACATGGTTAAAAGTCGAATTTGCTTAAGACTACTTAACTAGAAATACTTTTGAGATCAAAAATTACATTTACATACTTCATGCATCATATTAATTAGTCCAATTTAAAGTCAAGAATATTTATTTTTAAGACAATTCGGTCACGCTACAAAGATTTATAAAATCAAATTAATTTCATTTTACATTCTATCGCGTCAGCACCGCCTCGCTACAGAACTGGTCGAACGTAAACTATATTAAGTTCTATTTGATGTGGTCTTAGTAATACAGAAGATCAAAATAAAGTCATGGTCATACCTATAGGAATACAGTGGTGGCCACACAATTTGGAACGCTTAGGTTCGGTTTTTTCATACAACTGCCAACAAAATCAATACCAGGGGACAATCTCACATCAATTGACCTAGTCCCAAACTAACCTCTAGGTTTGTGCTATGGGCGCTAGACAACGATGTAAATACTTATATAGAGAAATATATACTTAGATATACATAGGTATAACTCAGGAACAAATATTCGCGCTCATCACATAAATATCTGCCCTTATAATTATGATGGATGATAGATTTTGAATATCATAGCATAAATAAAGTATAAGATTTCCTCTATGATCATAGCGAGGCAGTGCTTAAACGTATGATAGGCGACAGTTACTAAATATTCCTTGTGCATTTATGTTTACTTGTAAAATTGGACACAGTGGTGGTCACATATTTAGGGACGCTTTCGTTTTTCCCATACAATAATGATTTCAATTTTGACTACCAATTATAAAGATTTTGATTAAAATAATTGCTAATTAAATTACAATTTACTTTAGATCATCTACTAAGGTTTAAACTGATGTACAGTGAACTACTCTTAGAAATGGACCTTATATTTTATAAAATGAAAGAGTCTGTTTCAACCAAGATAAATTGTACATTTCAACCATATTTATTAGTTAGTTTAGTTAACGATAAGTGTAACTAAAAAAAAAGTTAAGAATGTTGTCAAAATTGAAAAGTCATATTTGTAGGCAGTTATATGAAAAACGCAAGCGTCCCTAACTATGTAACCACCACTGTATACATATCTATGATTATATCTACGTGACAACTTGACGTTACAAACTAAATACTTGCAAGGACTCCTATATTGAGTGCGGAAAAACAACCGCTGTTCATCTTGAAAATAGAGAAGTACATTAAACTTATTCCTACCATCCTAAATCTCTTATTAAAAGACCGACTAACCATAAGCCTTGCTTTTCCATAAAACGCTTCACGTTAACGTCAGCGTTAACGTTTCGGTAGCTTGTTTACATAGTACAAAACAAAATCTCTCCCCACCGTCTGTCCCTCTGTATGTACAGTCAGCGTCAGAAGCCAAATAGTTCGTTACACGCCCTTGTTACTACGGTAATAATGACGTGTAACGTACTATTTGGCTACTTTGGATGCTACCAACTATATGACGCTGACTGTACGCTTAGATCTTTCATCCTACGCAACGGAATTAATACGGTTTTCATCGATAGATAGTGATTCAAGAGAGAGGTTTTTATGTATAATACATTCTGGTTTACATATGGGTGTCACACAAACCGCGAAGCGAAACCAGGGCAGGTCGCTAGAATAAATTAAACGACTTATTTCTACAGTAAGTGCCTCACGCGGCATTCGGTGTGACGGTCGACAGCGTCAAACGGAGACCAAGGCCTTGCGTCGACTTCAATCATACAAGCGCATTAGCGCCGTCAGCAAACACCTTTACTTCTACGTGTGACACAAAATTCCCTACACGCTTTTCGAGTGTTTATTGCTTGTTTTGAGACGTATCTACGAACTAATATTCTTTGGTATAATTATTGTTCTTACTAAAATTAATTCAGTGTCTTTTATTTCGGCGCAAGCTGCGTTTCATCGCAGTAAATATATAAACGTTATTTTATTATATTATCTACCAGTTAGTTGATGTAGTGTTTAATAGTGTACATTTTTAGCAACAAAACTAAATATTGTAAGTTGTGGGTTCAATTCCCGATGGCAGATATCGCAATTACTTTTATATACTTATCTAGTATTGTTTGTTCATTGTCCCAAGATTCCAGTTATTTTAGTTTGGAATGTTCAAAATGACGCTATTTATCACTGCTAAGACATAGCATATCTCGAACGGCGCACACTAAAAAGTAAAACCCACCGACCCAGCGACGGTCTCTCAAGATCAATGCATAATGCATGTCTAATGCAGTGTGAGGAACTCCCTACGTTCACTTCGCTGTCATGTCTACCTTCCGGCACTGAATCATTTAAGGGTAAAAGAGTTTTGCGCCGATCCTGTTGCACCTCTCGACCGCGCCGGCGCCTAGCTTGAGGTCCAGAAACGCACGAGCGTCGTTCGGTGCAGGAGCTTGTCGCCCAGCAAACTGGATCTGTTGACAAAACGATCAAACATGAATATATGATAATAAGTGGTAGGGGAACAAAAGGCCAGCATTTGAAGCTCTTATGAACTCCGTGCGTTTTCGTCATCTTGCACTTAACACATTGCTTGCTCTTGCCTGGCCAAATAGTTTACACAAACCATGACTTTACACTACATTCGCAGTAGTTTACGTGAATTTGACAGTGAAGTTCGCGGTCCCTTTGACTCGGGACAAAAAACAGACTAAAATCGGGGAACAATTTCCGAAACCGCTAAGAATGTGAGAAACGGCTCCACACATACGGTTCGCGCCGTTCACGGATTCTGCGCGCGAGCCGAGGGCTAAGTGTAGTGTAGGCTTAAAACTTTAAAACTAATTCACCTGTGCGAGCGGATGCAAGTGCCTTTCAGGGAACGCCCTCTGGTGCGCCAATACCCAATCAGCAGGCCACATCGTGCCGTTCTTCGCCACGAACGGTAGCACCAGCACATAGGCGGTGTTGGTGCCTGAATACGCGACACGGTAGTAGTGGCCCTTGGTGGCCCTCTCCCACACGAACCCTTCGGGGTCGGTGCCACCTCTTTGAAGCCAGGGAACGCGCGAGACGTCTGTCGCATGAATGCCTATTTCCACATGTTCTGCCCATGGTAGAAGATCACCGCTGCAGAGCGAGATAAGGTTGGTTACAAAACGCATTTGGTAAGTTTTCAGCTGGTAGATTTACGAAAGTTAGAGGTACGAATAATGCGTAAAGCCTTATTTTCGACACGTATCGGCAGCGACGTTAGATGAACTGGCGCCACGTGACGGGTAAATTAGCGCCCCGCGAAGCAGATTTACCGGTACACTCGGCATTGTTTCGCTTTAATTTTTGAACTGCATTATGACTGCATCAACTGCATGTCAGGTTTAAGTGAAAATTAACAGTTATACTATATTGAAAAGGCAATAATTATAAATGTCGGTAATTGTTTATATTTGAATATTAAAGAATGCAATGTTTTTAATTTTATAAGAAAATCTACAAATTGCTATTAGTAACTTCTATTGTCTAATTGTAGAGCATACTGGCGCCTCTAAGACGGAGGTTACACGTTCAGTGTTTCATCAGTCAAACTTTGACTGACGTCAGAATGATGGATCAATCCAAGATTGAAATCAGACTGTTAAAACGTACGCAAGTGATCGTTTAGAGCGAAGTTACACGAGAGAAAGGTAAGCGGGAAGAGACAAGTTACCGCACGACGGCGCCGAGCAGCGCCGCGGTCTCGAGCCAGCAGCGCGCGCCGGCGAGCGAGAGCGCGCGCAGCACGTGCGCGGCGCCGCGCCGCATGTTGCGGCGGCAGCACGGCGGCGTGTTGCGCCCCGCCAGCACGTACGACGGCGTGCCCTGCACCGACGGGAAGCAGCGCTGGAAAATGTTACTGATGGTAACTAATTGACTGAAAGCAGCACTGGTTTTTAGGGTTTCCGAAGTCAAATAGGTTAGGTAAGGTTGTGTGTCTCTCTATCGGCTATTACCCCTGGTCCCACCAACACGTCCCCCTGGTGGGTCCACGGGTATTTTTTTTTACCCGTTGTCCTACCGTTCTAAACAGTGATCGTCAGTGGGTCTACGGGTAATTTGTCTATGCTGCTTTACAGCAGGGCTCCTATTCCAGGCCTGTTTGCCCTTCGGACATTTATAGATACCTAACGAACCTAACCTACCCAGTTTTGGTATCAGAATTAAATTGTATGCCAAAAGCTGGGTGCAACTTTTTCTGCGGTGGGACAAAGAAGTGGGACCACGGGTAAGCGTCCGTAAAAATAAATTACCCGTAGACCCACTGACGATCACTGTTTAGAACGGTAGGACAACGGGTAAAAAAAAATACCCGTGGACCCACCAGGGGGACGTGTTGGTGGGACCAGGGGTAATAGCCTGTCTCTATCCGCGGTATAGCTCAGAGACTCTTTTTACTTCTTCATCTAAGACCACTAAATAACATTAAATAGTTTTTTTTTTTTTCATACTTGTTGTTTGTTGTGATTTTTTTGATTGTAGGAACGGCTTCAGAACCCTTCACTTACACTAGTTTCATAACAATATTGTAATATTTATATTTTTGTGGAATATAGTGTTAACATACATACATACATTGATCATGGTCCGACATGCTCTTGCTTGGATTTCTATTTTTGGTTTGGTGCAACATCACTACTTCACCATGGCTTGGAAAGTGTACCACAGAGGGGGGCATGCTGATCTTAACAGCAATTCAATAGTACCAAGTTGATACATAGCTGACAGAAAACAGAACTGCAGCTTTAACATGACTGAGACAAATTTAAGCTAGTTCTCAGTGCATACCATTCTCATGAGACTGTTAGATAGAACTGCACTTAGGGTTAGGGATGCTGGAAAAGAACCAATTAATAAGTAAGATACAGCTTGTATAATTTTGTATGTTGAACTATTTCAAATAAACTTTCACCATGTATTGTTTTACAATATCAAGCAAATACAGTCTTAATTTATATATACCTGGTTTAAACATTCCTGGGTTCAAATCCTGGTAAGGGCAGATATTTGTGTGATTAGCGCGAATATTTGTTTCTGAGTCATGGGTGTTTTATGTATTTAAGTATATATTTCTCTATATAAGTATTTATATCGTTGTCTAGTACCCATAGAGAGCCTAGAGCTTAGTTTGGGACTAGGTCAATTGGTGTGACATTGTCCCCTGATTTTTATTTATTTATTTTATTTTATTGCTCTAACATTTTTTAACTTACTTGGGTTTCCCTTTTGCATCCATACCACTGCACTCTACCATCTTCTCTTATCAAAGCTTTCACTCCTAACAGTCGGTAGAGGGCCACTCTGGAGTCTCGCTGGTGCCGCATGGACTTTTGCTTGGCTGCAGGACTCTTTAGCACACCACGCCCGGCCCCCAGCTTCCCTTCAAGGATTTGTACCTAAAATCAAAATTCTCTTAATTTAATAAATGTTTGTTGCTTAAAATTTGTAAGACATGAGCAGAATCAGTGAAAACCTATCTATCACTAAACTAATTTTGATGAAATTTGATGTGAAGATAGCGTAACCCTTTGAACGCCAAGAGCCTATATAGTGGTCGTGTGCCGTCGTGCCAACCACGCCAACAACCACTAAAAAGGTCTGAGTGAAGGTGTACTTTGATCGTGAATAAAACCTACTATGAATTATGTTTATTTGTTTTTATTGGTTTAAATGTTACATCAATTCATATTTTGTTCCTAATAATAATTGACGAATGTTTGGACAGTTCAAAATATGAAAATTTCAGGATTAATCTTATGACGCAATAATGTCAGTGTCCCATACGCCAATAGCCCATAAAGTGGTCACTAGTGCTGTTGCCGGATCTGTTTAATTTCCCATTAATTATTGTTAAAACATTGCTACGAAGGTGCCTTTGTACAATATTTGTTATCCTAATCTATTTTATAACATTAATTAACCATCATCTTTGCCTACCTAATACCTTAAAACAGCTGAGCCATAATTTAAACCTAATTTCGATGCACTGGCATTGATCTGTTGATATAAAAACTATATCTGTATGGCGTTACAGTCACTTCTCTATGGTCACAGGAAACCATAGTTCCTTATAGGCCAACAACCACTTAAAAGGCTCGTCTATGACATCATTGATGGTAAAGAGACTGTACTAGTGATGGTGTAGTGGTGTAGATATGGAAAAAATATCATAAAACGGAAAGGTCTGATCCGTTTTTATTAAGTATGAGATTCACTACATTTCCGTCAAACATACAACAAAGTTAAAAAAACATAATTTACACTGAAATAAACTGTTAAGTATGAGTAAGCTATATGTTCTTTTAATTATAGAAAATGTTATTTCATCTATTTTATTTGAGAATATTAATTACTTGCTTAGAGTATACTGACTCATGTGACATACTTTGTATACCATTTGTTTCAAATGTCACAAAGGCAGTGTAAATAGATCCTAGTGAAATTAGTTACTAATCTATAAATTTAATAATTCATTTGTGCCATAAAAATACATTGTACTGACAGAAACAGGCCCGCCCAAGTCACCTTTTGAAGGTCTTAATATTATGCCAATGTCAATAAAATTACCACAACCACTCATTCTAGTACCTGTACTACGATTAGCAAGGCAAGTACAATTTATCGATAAATGTTTGTCCCAGCACTACGAGATTCATCATTTTTGATAAAGCAACAGTGCTTGGCGTCTGAGTGATCACTTCATTCAAAAATGATGGCATTCAAAAGGTTAAACCCGAGTAGTACTCTTTACCTGCAATAAAAACCTACACAAACAGAGATATAAATGAGAAATTGTAGAAATACAGTTTTAAATACCTTTAGTTCTCTAGCATTCGTTTGTAAATAAAGTGACTCTGGGAATGGTAAGGCAAATGGCTGTGGAAGTGTGTGCAACAGGGACGCCTTCATCAGCAGAGCATGCTGCCCGTGCACAGCATCACAGATCTTCCCTGTTGCCTCTTTAGTGTACTGCAGAGTCCAATCAGCATAGTTCCATTTTATGTGTTGACAAGCGAGATGCACATTTCCCACTCCAATGGCTATCGCATGTGCTGCAGGTGCAGTGGCGGCTAGTGCCGCCTGCTGCAGAACCCGTCGCGAAACGCGAGTCGAGTCCGGCACAAACAATACATAATCAGTCAAAATATGAGTCAAAGGATTCAACTTCTCTGGAGCAGCATTGAGCCTCAATTCTAATGATATCACCCTCACGTTGCGAAGGGTCTCGTTGCTGGCGGAAAAAGGGAAGGGAGGGTATGGTGCGTTATCGCACACCACCACCACCGGTACATTAGGGAAGGCCGACACGAAGGACTGAACGCTGTCTGCGACGTCATTTTCAAAGTCTTCAAACTGCCGGAAAACTACAGTCAGTAATTTAGATATGTGCCGTGCAGTTCGGCTATGTACCAAGCTAGGAGCGAGAGTTACAGGAGCAATTGGGTACAGCTTAAATTGGGGACATAAGTAGATGAATATTGAAGTGACCACAAATAGTGTTATCAATAATAGACGACAACGCAAAACGCGTACGAGCATTATTTTCATTCGTCAATTCAGTCATAATTTATTACATTTGTAGAATGTGCATTCTGTGGTTGACTGATTACTTCCTGAATTATTGAATTATGGAAATTGACGAAAATGAAAATTAATATGCAAACCACAAGCAAACTAGTCGATAAATAATGTGGAATGATGAATATAAATATAATTGAAATTAATGAGCGAAAGCGAACGCGAACGTCACAATGACAGCTCTCTAGTGGATATGTTTAAGCCATAGATTTGAGCTTATGTTTAAACGCTAAAAATCAAAGATTGATTTATATTTAAAACTTCATTATTCTGATTTGATAATGCAGCTTGGTGCTGAAATAAACAAAATTAAAGTCAATCAAAGTGTTTACTCCCGTGCAGCCGTGTGGTGGCTATTGCAGAAAAACAGCAAACTTAAAAACTAATGTTTTTGGGTTCTGATAACCCTGTTAAGCGCAAAGTCACACGTCATATTCTTGATTGACGGACGGGACGGGGAAATGTTTACCGTTCCTAAAAATTGACTTGATTAGACATTAGACACCTCTTTCGGCTGAAATTATGGGAGAAAATCTTGATTTGGATGTATTGGAGCCCTCTCTGCGTAATGTAATCGAACAGAAGTCTCTAAGATGGATCTTTGTTGGAGGGAAGGGTGGAGTTGGAAAAACTACGTGCAGGTAAAGAACAGAATAATCTGAATGATCTTGGTTCATGACTTGATTTTTTAATTTGAATAATAATTACAGCTGTAGCCTTGCCGTTCAGCTTTCGAAGGTACGCGAATCAGTGCTCATCATATCGACGGACCCAGCACACAACATTTCAGATGCGTTTGATCAGAAATTCTCAAAGGTAAGATACTTGTTAATTGTGAAATATCATATCTACAATTTTCATTCTAATGGCATTCTTCACTTTTTATCATGTTTTTTGTGTAGGTTCCAACAAAAGTTAAGGGCTTCGAAAACCTATTTGCTATGGAGATTGATCCAAATGTGGGACTGAATGAATTACCAGAAGAGTACTTTGAAGGTGAGACAGAGGCAATGCGGCTAGGCAAAGGAGTCATGCAAGAAATCGTTGGGGCTTTTCCTGGCATTGATGAAGCAATGAGTTATGCAGAGGTTAAGTCCATTTATTTTTAATTATCTTATTTAGTAACCACTTTCATTGCTACTTTTTTTTGTTGTTGGAAAAACTATTTTCTCTTACAAAAATAATCTTTGATGCAAAATAGGAAAAAAAGTCCTAAATATTGTTTTAGCTGAAAAAGATACATTTGAGGTTATAAAAGTGTTTACAAAATAGAGGTAAGATTAAATGTAGAGTTGTTACATTGATAAAGTACTACTTTTTGGGTACAAAATGTACTAGATGCAGATACTGTTGTTACCTAATAGAGCAGATGCTGTTTTATTCAAATAAATAAATAAATACTTGTGCCAACTACTGTTGTATGCCCATATTTTGAATGGTACAATTATTTTCAACATTACTTGTTTTTTTTGTACATGTGTACATGAAACAAGTTCATACTCTCAAATTCATGTCAACTACAGTTTTTAGTTATTTAAATTCAATGGAACTACTACCACAGTAGTACTGTTAGGCAATGGGCTTGCAACCCGTCACTAATATGCTGGTAAACATCTTGGCCTAATTGTGCAAAATGTGGTTGCAGAATTATCAACAAGTTTTTAGACTTGTAGGTAATTCTGTACCTCTGCCTACCCCACTCTGGGAACGAAGGCGTGTGTATATGTATGTAAATTCAATGGAAGATGTTTGTTTATAAATATCACAAAATACATAACAGACTTTGCTTTTGTTAAACTATAACAAACATCTGAACATTTTTGCAACTTTTGTCATTCATGAGATATTTTACGACAAATCCTAATCACTGAGCATATTATTATGCTACTACATTTAAGTTTTAGAAGGGGCTATGGTCTCCATGTCTATTGCATAAGATGGGAGATCTAATTTAAATACTAAAATTGCAGTAAACTCTTCACCTAAATAGACAGTGTAATAATAACTAAGCATCATTAAACTATGATTTACTGCTCTGTCCCTTCCCTTGTCATTGGTATGATGTGATTTGCAGGTAATGAAGCTGGTGAAAGGCATGAATTTCAGTGCAGTTGTGTTTGACACGGCTCCAACTGGCCACACATTGCGTCTGCTGTCGTTCCCGCAAGTTGTGGAGAAGGGGCTTGGAAAACTGATGCGCTTGAAATCAAAAGTATGTAAAAGTAAACCCTACTGTGGGAAATAGCACTTGCTACATATTTAGTTTGGTTTCTCAACTTAAATCATAGTAGTTATATGGATTAGTAGTGCGTTTTAATTTAACCTGGTGGAAGTGGTGATAGTGTTATTTTAAAAGTCTTAATTAGTACCGTCTGCATAAGCAAAACTCCAGCATGTTTCGCTATCAAGAGCAACATCTAATGGACAAATTTTGAGGGAAATATGTTAAGCCGTTTGCCCCTAAAAGTAAGGATGTACTACATCAGAAGAAAACCTATCTGAATCCAACTGATGTTGTTGAGTATTATAACTACCCCCACTGAAACCCACCAATATCCTTAAATTTGATATTTTTTTATAAGTACTTTTATCTTTCACAGGTGGCTCCTTTCATAAACCAAGTGGCAACACTTTTTGGATTAGCAGAATTCAATTCTGACATGTTCAGCAACAAAATGGATGAAATGCTCTCAGTCATAAGGCAAGTGAATGCCCAGTTTAAAGACCCTAACCAAACAACATTTGTTTGTGTGTGCATTGCCGAGTTCCTGTCTCTGTATGAGACTGAGCGGCTTGTGCAGGAGCTGACCCGCTGCGGTATTGATACTCACAATATTATTGTGAACCAGCTGCTGATGCACACGTCTGCGCCGTGCGAGCTGTGTGCCGCTCGACACAAAGTCCAAGAGAAGTATTTAGAGCAAATCAATGACCTCTATGAAGACTTCCATGTCACAAAACTACCTCTCTTGGACAAAGAAGTCCGTGGAGCCGACGCTGTCCAAAACTTTTCTCAGCACTTGTTAAAGCCATATGAAGTCAAACCTACCACTTCATGAAGTTCAATGTATTTGGAGAGTGCTACAGAATATCAGATTATATCGTCAACTAGATTGTGGTGCTCTTGTATATTTTTTTCATATTGTGTTTATCCATGGAAATTCCTTTTATTCAGTTTCTTTTTGTGACACATAATGGTGTTTGGATCTAACCAGAAAATGTTTATGAAATATCTTGTAGCAATAATTAATAGATGAAATAATTAGAATTCCTCTTTTAATATTTGTCATAGCTTACCTACTTATTATGTATTTACCTTAATTAGAAATAATAAAGTCTCCCAAATCTGAAGCAAGAACTGAATTCATCTTTTAATATTTGTCATAGTGTACCTACTTATTATGTATTTACCTCGATTATAAATAATAAAGTATGCCAAATCTGAAGCAATAAATGTATATATAAATAGTTGTTTAATAAAACTATGCTATATTACTTTAATTTAATTTATTAAAGTTATAAAAAAGACTTGGGTAATAATACTTTGTGATAATTTCATCTAAAATAAGCACACAACATGAGGCAGTAATTTTGGCTTTCCCATAATATGCAGTAAATCCTATAACTAACGGTATTGCTATTTGTAAGGCATGATGACTAGCTTACAAGACGCACAAGCCGATCGTCAAAGGTATCGCTGTGACGCCTTCCTTATATGTACATCCAAACATGAAACATCTGGTAATATGTTAATGCTTACTATATTTATATACTTTTGTCGTATTACGTAGGCATGCCACAAAATATTAAACATGAATAAAAATACGCAGTATCAGTCATAATCATAAATGTAAACTTTTGTAAAGTTGGTCGTTTTCTGGCAGTCTGGATATCAATAAAAATAAACTTCGTACAGTGCATGATTTGTCAAAAAGTGAGTGAGAGAAGTACAAACCCGAGCCCGAGGGACGTCATTAAAGCCCTTGCACTGTAGTTACTATATAAAATAATCTCGTTTCTCGTGTCTTCTTTGACATTTGAAAGTTCTTGTTTGGTATTACTCATCAATTTATCTATAAGATAACTATTTATTATCTACTATCTATAAGAGTGATTTAGTAACAACAGTTATAAACCGGATCCCAAGTTAATAATGCCTTTATAAGCTTTGTACATATTTTATCGAAAAATCTACAATATTATATGACTACAAAAACAATAAAAAGACTTATGCTAGAATAACAACTTTTATATTTATCGAATAACAGACTCGATGGCAGTGTCAGTTAATTTCACTATATTTTTACTAAATAAGTATATACAAACATCTGAATTTATGCAAAACATTATGCCTGAGGCAATACAACATACAACCATAATCAATGCCTGAAAAGATTAACACCGTAACACAGGCTTTCGTATCCTGACCAGCAGACATAGTATAACGCCCTCGCAATCGTTTACATTTTGCCAGTCCGAAGGCGAGTCTGCATACAAAAAGAAAACAACTGTTCCACTTTGTACTCGATTCCGATTGCCAGTGCGTTAGGCAATAAGCCAACTGAGAAGTTTGCATACGGCTCATTGTGTTAAACCTTTCTTTGTTTTGTTTGTTATACCTTTCATTTTTGTATGTCGCGGTGAGTGTTGATTTATCTCGCCATATACATAGATGTAGGTCACAAAATTAGAAACGCTTGCGTTTTCCCCATACAATTTACAACAGGATTATTTCCCAATACAATATCCCAGGAATATTTCTGAAAAGGTGTTCTGGCAAAAATCATGTTTAGGTATACTTAGAGAAAATAATTTAAAAAAAAGTACTAGTATGCTTTTAGACAAATCTCTATAAGCATGATTTTTTTCAGAACACCTTTTTAACAAGTTCCGATTGTCAATTGCATCAAAAATTACTTAACCAATTTAATTGCTAGTTACAGTGCGAAAAAAAAAGAGTAGAAATTAAATGACGGCGTCACTTTCTACGTAACTGTCACATTTTTGACGTAAAATGCTTGAACATGGCAACAATTTAGTTCTTTTTTTTAGTTCCGTTTTATATAATTTCTACTCTTTTCTGTCGCACTATACTATTTAAGTTAGATCGTTAAAAAAGCTTTAAAGTGTTGTATAAAAACCTCTATTAAAAACTAACTTTTATTCTAAGACATTTAAAACTACGCGCTGACGCGACCATACAAATATTCTCAAAATTATATGAGACATTTTTTTTCTCCAAATACAAAATAAAAGCTACGCTTTCAACCGAGATGAATCATACATAATTGTAACCTCTTAGTTCATTAGTTAAACGATAAGTGTAACTAACATTTAAATTGGTCGAGAAATTTTTGATCCAATATTATGTGTAATATATGTATCCAATTTTGTGACAAGCAAGTATATTTGATTATTTCTTAGCTCTACTTTCTTGTAAGATTTTCAATTTAAAAGTGGTCTGCAACTATTATTGTTTAGAAACTGCTGTATCACTAAATTGAAGACCGCCGTGCAGTTGAGTGTCGTGTCGCATAACGTTGCAAGTGCAGCACAGCAGTCTTTGTTTGATATAGAGTCACAGTGTTCTGATTCAGAGATGAGCGACAGAAACCTGTAATTGAATCCTTTTTCAGGCCGCACCAATGTAGATAAAAAATACATTACATACAAAACTGATTTACATATTGGTAATAAATTTCGGAGCAAAATAATATTTCTTATTATGTCAATCACCCAAATACAAGGTAAAACGGCTGCCCGAAAAAGGGTTATCCGCTATCCAATATAAAACGGCCACAACAAGGTAACACATTGTAAAAAAATAATTAACATTCTTTCTGAAGCCCCTTCATGACCGTCGACCGCGGTGACCCGTATACATTAAGTCTGCTTTCTTGTTTATAATGATTTTAGCAACCAACCCTCTGAGGGCATAGAGTTTACATAAATTACCATTCTTATTTTTTGTATCTTAACTCCTCATTTTACTATCCCAAAGTGTGAATTATGCCACTTTGACGATGCGGAAACTAGGCTCAGGCTCCGAAGCGTTAAATTGAAATCCTATCTGAATTTGGAAGTTTTGCACTTCGGAGTAAAATGATATATGTATTATGTAAGTAAAACGGTGATGAAGCGGGCTTCGTACATTAAAATGTATCACAAGTGGGAGAATGTGTGTGGCGCGGCGGCGGGTGTGCGGCGTGTCAGCTGGGCCGCGCGGGCGCGTGCCACGCCGCCAGCGCCGCGCCCAGCGTCGCGCCCAGCAGCGCCGCCGCGCACGCGCCGCCCTCGAACAGGTACTTCGGCGTGAACACGCCCCAGATCATCAGGTGCCGGCAGTGGATGGTGGCTGACAGGGCGCACGCGAACGACTAAAATAACAATACGCCTGATTGTAACACCTAGTTTTTTCACTAATTTAAATGTTCTTTAACAATGAATGATGATGATAAATGTTTAATTCATCCAATAATGAAAATCACAAGGTTGTTAGATTATAACCGTCGACATTATAAACAGGCTAAACAGCGCAGATTAACTGAATCAATGTACAGTCAAATTTATAAATATGTGTACACTTTAGTTCCTTGTCTATTTAATATCATGTTCAAACTGTGACCGCCAGCGACTTTTTAAGTCGAAATCACGCCCGGTCCGTTCATTTGGACATCAAAAGTTGCTGGTAATTATCATTATTTTCGTCAATATATTGAAGAGAACAATCACGGCGGTTAAAACGACCGAATGGTTTACCCTGCCATCTATGATTTGTCACAGCGATTTGACTGACATAGTACTAAAGTGTAGGTACACATAATATGTATTTATGAACTCAACTGTACACGTAGTGGCGAACTAATGGAGCGGCCCTATCCTCTGACCCCGGGCGGCCCCCAAATCACGTAGTTGTTTTATCCCAAATAAGGCTAAAATATGTTCAGTCACTAAAAAGCAGTTTAATTTTAGAGGCCCAAACGTATACACCGGAGACTTATTTACTTTGCGATGATAAATGCAATTCGATGAAATGAAAACTGTGCGTAAACGTTGGTTGAAAGGTGATTCCTCCGGAATAGGAACTCCGTTGTAATACCCAACTGACCCGGATAGCGAAGCACAGGCCGAACTTGAGGCAGAGCGAGAACACGGCGGCCAGCTGCGCGCGCGCGCCCGCCGCGCCGCGCCCCCACAGCGGCAGCAGCGGCAGCGCCGCGCCGAACACCAGCGGCATGCCTGCCACACCGACACATCGCTTGACTCACCACTGGTTACATCATTTTATCAAAACCATTCATGAATTTTACAAGCCTCATTTATTCGTCTTCTTCTTTTCCTATTCGCTGTTTTCCCCATCAACAATTTTACCCACACGTATTAATAACATTTTAGGTACGTTTAGGTAATGTTACTTTTGCAGCAAGCTCGAAGGGCTAAGGCGCCCGGAAAAAGGAGTCCGTTGACGTTGTATAATATATATTTGATAAGGCAAACATGCGACACGGAACAAGCTACAATGTAATACATGCGTGTGGGTAAAATGTATGGATGGAGAAAAATACTAATGGAAAAAAGAGAACTATAAATGCAGTAAAATTCATAAATGGGGAAAAACGTGATTAGAAAATACGCTTCAGAAGTTAAATGATTTTGATAAAATAATCTAACCAGTCCCCGAGATCGAAAACTTTATTTATAATAAAGGCATATGCACAGTCGGCCAAAAATGTGGTCTACCGCCCTACGGTTGACGTTCATTTGCACATCATGATACAACAAGTCCGATTTCCCCTTGCAATGAAATTATGACAGTGACAAGCGTCAACCTTAGCGATAATTAGATCTCACAGAAACTTTTTTCAAAACTGGTAGACCACTTTCCTGGCCGACCGTACTTGTAGAACATGTTCAAAAATGACGGTTACCCGACCCTTTTGCAAGGCGAAAAAGAAAATATTTTACTGAACTTAAATAGATACAGAAAACATCCAAGACTCAGGAAGAAATACTTTAGCTCATTAAACAAATATTTGTCCATACCGGGAATAGAACCCAGTAGCGCTAGCTTCATAGTCAGTTCACTACCAAGTAAGCTAACTGCATCATGAAGTCTCACCCCAGAGCTCAATAGACACGAGAGCGGCGATGATGGGGGTTCCGAAGGACGTGGTGTTGGGGTCCCCCGCGTGGAAGGCCGGCGCCCAGCGCACGTGGCCCAGCGTGGCGTGGTGCCCCGTGCCGTAGAAGTGGTACGAGGCCAGCAGCGCCCACACGCACGCCACGCTTGAGCTGCAGCGCGCGGCCAGAGCTGGAACCGGGGCGCGAAGTTAACGAGACACAGGGCCTCCATGGGCCTATTTGTTGAAGTAACGTTGGCCGTAACACTGGCCGTTTTTATAAAGAATGTCAATGTCCTTTGATTTCATTTAAACTGTGCTGTCAATAAAATAATGGAGAAGATGACACTCGTATTTTTCCTTATAAATGCAGTAAATATGTATATAAAATTGTAAAAAGTTATGGTCTTTCACGGTTTTACTCTGCTATATTTATATTTATGTGATCGAGAATGGGTGAGCATTCAAATTCAATTGTAAACATCAACTATCGGGATTGGGCGTTTGAAATGCAAAACACAGGTTCCAGAATTTATGGCATATTGTGACCGGAAAAAATGCGACCGCAGACAATGATTATTTATTTATTTATTTATTTCAAAATATATTTACACACCATTACAGTCATAAAACTAATACACTGTGAAATAATGCTGAACAGAAGTTGCGTAAAGAGGAGAAAGCTCGTGCGAGACTATGTTTGAGCGTTGAAAGGCTGTGCTTTCCTCATATTGTGCAGGCAAAGACGGCCAAGGGTGTATGGGATACCTTAAAAAAGGCCTACGACGACACCGGCCTGCATAGAAGTTTGTCATGTCTTCGTAATCTAAGTTCCATTAAATTAGATCAGTTTGGAACTGTGGAAAGTTACGTTAATGAGATCCTGTCACTAGCTGATCAGTTTGGAACCATGGACAAACCTTTGGATGATGAATTTCTTGCCGCTATATGCTTCAAGGATTGCCTCAAGATTACGAGCCTATGATTATGGCTTTGGAGCACTCAAGCATTGATATAACGACAGATATGGTGAAGACCAAATTACTTCAAGACAAGCGATGGAAAGGGTGCACTGGTGGTGAGAATGACTGCTTGTATACACGTTATCGTAGAAATAACAAGGCCAGCACCCAAAGTAGCAATAAACATGCTCCAAGTACCTACATCGAAACACGGTAGTTCCTCGTCGGATATAAACAAGAAACTATGGTGTAGGAAATGTTGAACAAAAGGTCACGCTAAGGACTGCCCTCAAGTGCCTCAAGTTAATAAAGAGTTGACAGATTTTATATCACAGTTTCGCATTTTTGTGTAGTTAGAAACGTTAAAATTGGTACTGGGTTGGTATTGGGTTGGTGGTTAGTTTTTACTCATAAAATTAAAAGATATTACTTTAGGCGTTTAAGAAAAAAATATTCCTAAGGGGTTGAAATGGGGGAGTAGAAGCATGTACCGGATAAATAAACTGATAGCAATGAGCTATGATAATAGCTGTAATGTATTAGGAGTAAGTACGCAGTCTGTTGGTAAGGTTTTTTTTATCACCCTTTTTCGACCGCTCAATAGCGAAAATTAAACATGTAAAAAATTTAACACACTAACCATTCTTTATTACCTATTCAACTTAAGAAGTAAAAACTAATTGGCCACTTACATTTGCTACTTACTTAACATCTAAATGGTAAAATTAGTTCTGTCTGATGTTGTGCCACTTTAGTTTATACTTACATGAAAGTATCGATATAGTCTAGCCAGAAAGTCTTTCGCAGCGTGTCGTGGACGCCGGGAGTGTAAATAGGAGCTGCAAAGCACGCTTGGTCCTTCTTGCTTTGTTTGGGATATTGACGGTTTGCATTATTCAATATAAAAATAAGATAGAAAAAAAACTGTTTTTCTTGTCCCGTAAAAACGGTAAAACACACAAGCGTACAATTTGGTATGATTATAATACGGTAAAACACACAAGCGTACAATTTGGTATGATTATAATATGTGCATAGTACAAACTCTAGTAAAACTATAAATACTGAAAATCGGTCAAGTGCGAGTCGGACTCGAGCACCGAGGGTATTTTTATCGACTACTGTTTCGGCCAGAGCGATTGTGTGCGTGGATGTACCTATTTACATCCTATCCTACATAATATTATCAATGCGAAGGGTTATGCGTGCGGGAGTTTGTTACTTCTTCGCTTAAGCGGATGGACGAATTAGGTTGGATACAATTTGGAATAGAGTTTGCTTATACAATGGATTAACACATAGGCTACCTTGAATCCCGAAATAAATCAGTATTCCCGTGGCCTCCCACGTGAACTACACTAACGTGTAATACTTACAGGACTTCGGAGACCCCTCCGTTTTCAAGAGGGTCATTATGCAGAGAGCGAGAAACCCGGAGAGAAGCGCGAGGGCGGCCGCCGGGGCGAGCGCCGCGCCCAGGACGAGCGCGTTCGCGATGTAGATGAGCAGGCTGCCCGCCAGCACCGGCAGCGTCGCGTCGCGCTCGGGCCGCACCAGCAGCAGCAGCGCGCCCGCGCCGAGCGCGGCCCACGCGGCGCGCGCCAGCAGCCGCGAGCGCGCCGGGGAGCCCAGCGAGCCCCAGCCCACGGCCCAGTGCGCGCAGGCCAGCAGCGCGGCCAGCGCGGCGGCGTGCCCGCGCCAGCCCGCGCGCCGGCGAGCCACGGCCAGCGCGCCGGCCGCCGAGCCCAGCGCCAGCACCAGCGCGCCGCGCGACGCCTGCGCCGCGCCCCCCCGCCCCGCCTCCCAGCACGCGCCCTGCTCCTCGCGGCAGCCGCGGTAGGGCCGCGTCGCCGCCATCGCCAAGCCGAAGCACACCCACAGCCCGAGCGCCTTCGGCGTGCCCACGCTCCACGCCATCAGCCCGAGCGCGGTGAGCGCGAGGAACGCGAGACCGGCGCCCTCCTCGATTATGTAGCTGTTCGACACGAGGACCGCCGCGGACGCGACGATCGCGGCCCGGGCGAATCTCTCGTACGGCGAGGCGCGCCCCTCGAACCACCTTTGGGTGATCCCGTCCCAGTGCATTATCACGAGCGTCGAATTCATAATGCCGGACACTATTCCGGTGCTCAAAAAGATGCAGTGCATCAAGTCCTCGATCAGTCTGAAGTAGGCCGCGACGTAGCATAGACAGACGCACGCCGCCATGGCGATGTATCCGGTCGGGACGAAAGAACTGGCGAAGACTAGCGGGATGCGATCTACGGGCAGCCCCTCCGCTATTAACCAGTTGGAGAATATGACGAGGATGAGGAGGAGGAGAGCTCGCAACATCGACAACGAGTCGAATTCGACCCACACTTCCCGGAACACGTTGCGTGTAGTTTCGATTATTTTTCTAAAAGAAAATGAAGTCAGAGTAATATAATATTACAAAATTTCCAAATAAAACTACTATAACATTGTTCACTTACTTCATGTCAGTAAAATAGTTGTTAAGTTGCACGTCAGTCTCGATGGCCGCAGCTTTGCTCATGTGATCCCTCGTAACGTTTATAAGCTGCGCTAGTCTATCGAGAGGCAATTGCTGAGATTCCTCGCCGTACCGAATTAAATATTGTGTAATCTGTGAAAAATACAGAACATTACATATACATATACACATACTTTTATAATATTGTGACACAAACAACAAGCCAACAGACGAAACGTAGGATAAGATGAAGATGTTTGTCATTGGAGAACGACAGCAGCGGCTTGATAGCAGACAGGCGAAGATGGTTATGTTAAAACGATTGGGGCAGTCTTCCGGAAAACTCTAGAGAGACGATGGATGTAATCAGCGCAGCGTAGTAGGGATACAGGCTCATTGGATGAATGGGGTGGAAAGGTTAAATACAAAAGTGGTATGAAAATTGTGTGGTGGTATGTAAAATCCATTTTCTTTACCTGTTTCATTACATTTGTCAGGTGCAGTAAAGTTCGCGGTAAAGTAGTTTTGGGCAAAGCCGACAGCACTATGTTGCCAAGGGAAGGCGCGGGGGGCGGCAGGCCGAATGCCGCGCTCAGAGTGGCCGCGAAGTCGGTCTGGAACACTTCTGCCCCGGTCTCCGTGATACCTGCATCTGACAGACCCGCGCCGCGGTACACGAAGAAAGCCGCCGTACGCTCAGCTTTACTTTCGCCACCATGGTCTCCTAGAGAATCATAACATCAAAATTAACTTCTCAAATAAATATTAATAATTGTTACTGTCCAAAAATCTGTAATTGTCAATTGACATAACTAGAAAAGTTAGAGATGGTCTCCTAAGATCATTTTCGCGTGGTTCCAGTGGGTTCCAGTAGCAATTATTTATTAAAGGAAAACAAACAGCACAAAATAATACATGTATAGATAATAAACTTTAGAATATAGATAGGCCAAAGAAGTTTCCACCACTCGTTTAAATTAGATTTGTTGCTCAAAAAGGAGTAGCTTATATCTTCTAGTAATTAATAACTATGTTTTATGTTACATTAATTTTTTATTTAACATTTAAAGCTTAAGATATAAGTTTTTGCTAGAAATATGCTGAAACCCCCAATCTGATATGGCCCTAACACAATCTTATCAAATTAAATACAACTTTATCTTATCAAATCTAAGGTAAATAAAATTATACCTACCAGTCTCAGTCATGCCATGGTCACCGACAACATACAGTAACACATCAGGCGGCAACATTTCTATTATCTTTTCCATACGGGTATTTGTCTCTTTTAGTTTTCTGGTCATCTCTGGATGGTTGGGACCATATCTGTGGCCAGCATGGTCTACACCCAAATAGTGAGCTAGAAGAAGGTCCCAGTCATCTTGTTGTACCTCGTTATATATTTTGGTGTCCACTTCTGTAATACAATTTAAAAAAGATATTACATAAAACACATTATTATTTATTTATTAAGATCTTGACAAGATCTTTCATAGTTAAATTGATGTAAGAAAAATACAGTAGTGGGGTAGGATATCAGGGTTGAAACCACAATAAAAAGATTCTTATTTGAATGAGAAAGGCACATTGCCAATGAAAAACAAATTGTGTGTGGTCATTTTTTTTTAATCCAGGCGTATCAGATGACTTTGATAACTAATCACATTAAATTATCATATATCAATTTCTATCATTAATCGTCATACAGTTACTAAGTTTAGTAACTTTAAATTTAAAAAAAAATAGAATCGTACCAGGTCATAGTTAGATTGATAGTGAAAGAGTTTTATCTTATTAAAGCTGACCGCGGTGGATGCGAAAGGCACAAGACTGGTCTGAGTGGAAAGCCTTGGAGGACGCTTATGTCCAGCAGTGGACGTCTTTCGGCTGAAATGATGATGATGATAGCTTGAGAACGAGTAGCTACTCATACCTGAGTCAACAGTATCCAGGTCCCAAGTATGAAAGGAGTAGAGTGCGTGGGAGCGAACCCACCGCCCTGGGATGATCCTAGACCAGGTATCATCACCTAGCAGTACTGATTTTCTTTTGTTTCTATGCAACTAAAATAAAAAAAGATAACAATATCACAAGCTGACATATAAACCTTTACGATTCCTGCTAAAGATATTAAAGCATTTATTCGCTGACAAGCTCACATATAAGAGAAAGTGAAGGAGAAGCACAAAGCTGAAAGCTTTTTTATGACTTGTTGCATTTTACATTATGTGCTTTATACAGGTCTTTTTCCCATTGAATCTCGGCAGAACACAGAAATGCGTCATTTAAATACATGGCAATTAAAATTTCATTGGTTTTACTATTCAAAGAAGTTTACCTGGTCTATAACATTGTCCTCCTGAAGCTCTGCAGCAGCGAAGTTAGAGCTGGCGTCTACGAAGGTGGGCAGCGAGCCAGTGACGAGCGCCTTGACACGCTGCAGCGTCGTGGTTGGCGGGTCCGCCATGAAACGGAATAGCCGCGCGCGCTCCGGCCAGCGCGCCATAGTCTCATGGAACACTGGCAAACGGTCCTGCCAGGCCAGCCGCTTCGCACGACCACTATCATATTCCGTAAAGTCATACCGCAGCGCGTCCACTAACACAAACATAACCCTGTTCTGATCTGACGCGCATACTAGCGGCGCACCGGGATTAGACAAAATTCGTCGGATCTTCTCCCCTTCGCTACACGACCCGTGGCTCGAATTACTCTCCCGCCCTTCACATCCGAAATCACTCAAAGGCACACATTCAGTCAAATCGCTTAATGTCTTACGGGATAAAAGAAAACCCTGGCCGAACATGACCACAGCCGACATAATCAAATAAGAAAACCATATCAAATATAAAATGAAATTCCATTTTTCTTTCATGATCGATGTTTTTCCGTTTTTGAGAAGTTTTAAGTTATCATTGATTATTTAACTAAAGATAAAAGTAAAAACCCTGAAAATAACGCTATGGGATGTAGGAAAGGAAAATTAAAATGTAAATTGTCTGTCTAATGTCCTGTCAGTGTCAAATTGACATTTATTATCGGTTTTCCGTAAAGATAGATTCACAATGTAACTTTATTAGCCAGATCGTGCATGTTAAGTGCCAAGTTGGTGGGGGTATGAGTGGGATAAAAATATAAGTAATCACAAACCCTTTCTCACAATTTATTCAAGAATGAAGAGTCAAGACATTAAGCAGTAGAGGCCTTACTTTTCCAAGTAGGGCCTACCTGGAAAATCGAAGCTCGAAGTTACGTTAGCTACATCCCTGTCACTCGTCATTCGAGACTAAATCGAGAGCTAATCGTAACTTCGAACTTCAAATTTCCTAGTAGACCTTTAGCTTTTTAGTAAACATTTGATTAACAGCGGTTGAACATGAACAGCGTCCTCACTCTGTTGAATTATCCACAAGTAGAAGTTAAATGTATCATATCCATATTCTTACAATCTGTTATAATATTAGACACACTATAATCTGTTATACATGCTGTCTGTGGTAAAAGGCTAATATTTTGACAATCAGACTTTTTCTCTATTTTTTACTGTAATTTCAATATTATTATACTGTAGAATTTGTGGACTCGCAGTATATTTATTTCAAGGTGTATTTTACCAATACTGAGAATGAAGTTATTGTGACCTGTACCTCAAACTATTTTTTATCCGACTGACCTAACCTTAATTTAGTAGTAGTGTTGGTTGTAAACAAATTATGCAGATAACTTTTTACGTACCTACCACTGAAACTTCAGAATCATCGTTGCAAAAGTTGTGGATAGCATGTTGTATTTGAATCAAGTACAACAATGTCATTGCCATCCAAAGTTAATAAGGAAAATTTTCGACTTCTTGACCTCTCGAGTGACGAAGAATCTGAAGACCTGCAGCTTGAAATAATACCCAGTCGAAAAAAGAAAATTACAAGGTATTAACAGTCATATAATTATATATAACTATAAACTTAATACAAAAAATAAATGTTCCGTAATTAACTTTGATTGTTCCATATTTAACCTCTGGTAGGCAAGTACCTCAGGCACTAACAGTTTCAAAAAAGTCTGTCCGTCAGTTTTTCCTTTTTATTTAACTGTCCAAACTATATTATATAAAAACTGGTCAAGTGAGAGTCGGATTCACACTAAAAATTCCATACTATTTTTTTAGTGTAATCAAAATACCTCTTATTTCCTACAGTATTGAATCCATTTTGACTTGGCTAAGTTTAAAGTGGATTTTTAATAATTTCTCAAAAGATTTTATTTAAATAACTCTTTAATTTTACTCATAAATTATGGATAATTATTCTTAAGTTTAGATTATGTCAGTTTTTCTACACATAAACTTCACAGAGGAGGGTAATGGTCATTCTTTTAGGTGTCAGCTATTAACTTGTTGTGTTGTATTATGTTTTAGTTTAACTATTGTTTGGGCTGTAGTTGCCAGTCATTAGAGTAACAGTTATGTAAACCCTCATATGCTTAGGCACGGATCCATGCTTATATTTTGTATGTTATTTTTACAAAGATTATATTTTTGCCTATGTTCTAATCGGAAGAGACTAGAACTTAGTATTTTTTCACCTCCTGCATAAGAAAGGAGCCTTCTATTGTATCATGTGTGGTTTCAAGTCTGTTTGCTATACTCCCTGCCAGTGTCCTCACCGGTTTAGATGGGTCCTTTCAGAAACAAACTTAATCAGAACAGGGTAAAACAAGTCAAATAATAATTATGTTTAATACATTAGGTTAATAAGAAACACTGTACAGGATCTTATTATTATATATTTTAAATAACATCCTGTAATTAACAAAATGGAAGTTGTAACATGGTCACTATTTCATTCCTATCAGTAATTGCATAATTCTTATCTATGTATAATACGTCATTTCATTACAGTTGGCATATCGTCATTTGGCGTTCATTACTGCGAATGTCAAATTAGTTCTCAATATAACATTCGCGGTAATGAACGCCAAACGACGATATTTGAGTTTATTGAAAAATTGAATGACACTTGGCACCCGTGTAATAAGCAACTGTTCACACTTTTTAGGTTCTGTAATAGAAAAAAGGAACCCATATGGTGAAACTATGTTGTCTTCCCGTCTTTATATCGCAACAGTTTTTCTCACCAACTAGGTACAGAAGTTATAAACTTGAAATGGGGTATAGTTGTGTAACTTGCTTGCCCATATCAACTTTTGTTAAAATAATATGACAATATTAAATAGATATTTAAACAAGGGGTAAAAAAAATAAGTGAACTTTGTTGTAAAAAATAGATGTATAAAGGGCGTAATCTGCACAGTTCAAAACGTCTGCATTACATAATCTATACTAATATTATAAAATGGTAAGGTTTGTGACATTGTCAGGGGTAATCTCTGGATATACAGAACCGATTATGAAATTCTTTTACTAATAAAAAGCCACATTATTTGCCACTGTCATAGGCTATTATATTAACCCTTATTAACCCAAAAAAAATGTTGTTTGCCCAATGAAGTTGGCACCGGAACAGCTAGTTACTTATATTTTACAAAACAACTAAAACACAGTTTTAAAAATAATCAATTTTTCAAATATTACCCAAAACCTTGTTTTTATGCGTAAGCTTAGACATTTCAAAATTGAACTTATTTTGTATGGAAAAAAGTTCATGAAAATTTAACCTTTTCATCAAACTTTTTTAAGATTGGTAGGTACTTTAAGGTGAGGATAAAGAGATTTTTATACTAAGCAAATTTACTACTAATAACATTTAATGTCTTTGGTTGAGGAGCTTGCGGTCCCGAGTTCAAACTTGTGTTATGAGCATGAATCCTCCTAAGTGGAAGTGGGTGTTTCCAAGTAGGTATTTAAACTACCTGTTCAGAGTTTTCACCAACATAGTATTTAAGTATCATTCTGAAGATACATCGTAAATAAGTAATCCGCGAGTAAGCCAACATTTAAGTAATTAAAGGATAAAATCTCCATAGGTTTACTAGTGCCAGAGTAAATTCTTATACCAACCGCCAATTTTCGCGGAGTACACTGTTATTTGTAGATTACTATTATACCACGTCATGATCCCCACCCCACGTGTCACGGTGAAGCCAATTAAATTATAGATGTACCTATAACCTAAGTTAAATACCCGAACAAATCTAAAAATAAGCAGCGCCGTTACCTACCCAAGGACGGGACAACTTCTCCATCTTACTTGGGTGCGTAACGGTAACGCTTTTATATTTAATTTATTCGTTCTACGTGATAGAGTAACAAAACGAGAGTTAGATATCGATAGATTAGCGTGGTGCAACGAAATTGAAGTTAACCATCGTAAATACTTAAAGTAAAGTTAATAAAAATACTGGGTAACTGGGGACCCTAAAGTAGGTACCTATGTACCTACATATTTCTCCATATAAGTTTATCATTGTTTAGTAGGTACCCATAGTAAATAGGTACAAGCCTAGAGCTTATTTGGGGTCGAGGTCAACTGGTGTGAGATTAACCCTGAAAAAAAACCTCAGTATAATTCGTCATTTAAAAAATGCATGGCTTAAATTGGATAAACGGCGAATGACCAGTAGTTGATTTAGCTGATTATATGTTGGTACAGTCAACAGCATAAATAAGTCATCATTTATGTACCTTGTCGCTTTCAATCGGTTCACAATTTTGTATGACATTTCAAACACGACGTTAAAGTGACAAGGTACATAAATGATCACTTATTTATGCTGTTGACTGTACATGCTCTATAGATATTAACTTGTCGGTCGTCTCTCCTGTTCGGAAAGTTTAATATGAATGGGTAGATAGCCGGGTGGAAAATTGTGTGTTCATCTTTAGGGTGGATTTTTTTTTTTTTAATAGTTACGATTGTCCACGGAGTTTATGATAATTGAGCTACGTCATATTATTAAAATAAAAGCTGTTCGTATAACTAAACTCGGCTATACGTTAAACGACGTAATTATTACGATCTATAGGTTCATAATAAAATAATTTTACGACTGGTCTAATTTTATCGCAATTACAGAAAATCATAATTTGAAATTATTTCGCTATTTTGCTGCCGGCCATAATGCAAATGACACTTTTTTTCACGTTTCGGCATGGCCATCTAGAAAATGCACATACTACCAACATTAGAAAAGTTTATTCGAGTTGGTCACGGCCACGACCAAGGACCTTATATATACAACACGGTGAAATTACCCATTTCCCCTCGACCTATTGGTGCTCGAACGAAATCTCGGGTGAAATGGGTCACTTTCAACCCTTGGTTATCAATCTACTATAACATGTAACTAACAATCAATGTACTCAAATCTAGTTAGTGTTTTTTAACCAAGATACCTTAACTACTTCTAAGAGCTATCAGTATAACGCACTGTCGACTGGTCGCCGGTAACTCGGTCGACGGCGACTGTGACTTTCTATAGTTTATATAGGTGTTTACGCACTTGGTCGAGTACCTATGTATTGTTCACTGAGGGACCGAGTCGGCGGCAACCATTCGACAGTGCGTAATATAGCTCTAATTGTCAGATTGACTCGAAATCTAGCATATTTTGTGCAATTTTGAGGACGATGCAATTTTATATGTTACCATTGAGCTGGTATGATGATGGAGACCGAGGGTGACCATAGGAACTCCTTAATGGCTCACAGCAGATTTGTCCAGTTTGGACTAAGTTGGCTCGTCTTTTGATAGTGTTATAATCGGCGTTAGAATGTTTTATTGAAAACCGAATTTCCTTAGTCAAAACATACCCTGAAAATGAGAAAAATACATCATCCAAAGCTATCATTTTGTTCGTAGACGAGAGAGAAGCAGAGGTCCTACTAAGTCAATAGAGCCAAGCCTAGGGTCGGAGGTGCGATGTGCCATCCACTGGGCTCTCCGGGGCACGCTGGTGCTGTGGCTGCTTATGCTCACTTGGATATGCGCCACCCTCTACGACCAGGTGCTGGAAATGCGAGTTGACATCGGAAAAGGTTTGTATCTTTTAATCTTATTTAAGCAAGACTAAAGAAAGTGAACATTATTTTGGTCTCATTAAATTTAATTTAAGTGTAACCTACCGTTATGTAGCGATGGTCACTCTTCATTAATAGGTTCTTTTTGAGAATGGTTATTTTTACTGTTGTTCTAATGACATGCTAGGCTGCTAGCAGACCACGTTCTCGAAAATTTCTTGGCGAAATCCTGTATGCATACATAGCATAGGTACCTACCTATTTTTAATAGTTTGCTCGCAACTAGGTAGGTACATATTTCATCCTCAACTATTCTTATCTCATGCTTCACATGATATATTCAACAAACAAATCACATTTTTTGACTAGTTGTTATGCTAACTCTACATAAAAAACTGTTGCATTATTGGCAAATTTATTCAGCATTATGTACGAACATACATAGTACAGTCAACATCATAAATATGTATACATTAACAAGGTTTCAGAAATATATATACAACCTTATTACTTCGTAGTAGAGTAGTTTTTACATATTTTTGAAAGTTCAACTGTGATCATATTATTATAGGTGACTGTACTATTGGCTAGTCTGGCGGTACAAATTAAATCAAGTAGATACGATACGAAGTGTCAAAATGACTGCTAGTAGGTAGGTATAAAGAATTTTGTATGAAATACCGTAAAGATCTCGATTGCTAAAATGCGCCACGTCTGAGGTTCTAAGTGCATTTTTGCGAGAGGTTTGTGCGAAATATTTTATTTTGACAATAGTAAACTTCCGGTTTTATATTTTATAAAAGTTTAAATAATATTAAATACGTAATACTTAGTAGTGGTAGAACCTTTCCCTTGCCTCTATCTTACCCTTGAACCGTTAGCTCAAAATATGTCGAGCCTGTGTAAGTTGAACTGCGTCAAACCGATCATGGCCGCACCGCGATCGGCAGAAAAGTTGCAGTCGGCCAATCAGCCGATTTTCACCCAGCTCATTTGACGCAGCTTCAGTGTATTTTGATCCTAGCCCACGGCCCTTTTTAAACGACTTCTAAAGACCCTACTCTCGTGTCTTGCCGACTCTGGCGTTAGAAAGGGTAACTTGTGTTTTATTTGTATTTGTTCCAGGCGCTTGAAAGCGCTGTTCAATTAGGTACCTACTTCAAAACAAGAGATTAAAAACAATATAGTTTCTCACCTGATCTCACTCTGAAGTCTGAAGGATAGGGAATCAATCCCCTATTCTAGTGCTACTGCTATTAAAGATAAAAGGCAATTTAGTTTCGTTTTTGGGAATTTGGTCTGGTCCCTAGTACGGGTAATGGTATGTCCTGATGATTCTAGTATGTCTAAGTGGACCTTAGCTTATGTTAGGTGGTTGTTTAAATGCTGTCAAAGCCAGCACTACATTGCAGATTTTGGGTTACTATATAAGTACAGTACATATACCGGGTGTACAATCCAAATGGGTCAGTATGGTGAAGTCGGAAACTATGAGAGATAGCGAGATCTGTTCTTAGGAACCATGACGTCGATTTTAGATTTAATAATAATTACCTACATTCAAACTTTTTTATTAACTCTCATACATAACCGGGAATTGAACCTGGTCAAAATCAATGTGCATAAATTCTGCAACTCGCAAGAAGCACAACACTAATAGAATCTTGTTTAAAGTATGAGAGTTAATAAAAAAGTTTGAATGTAATTATTATTAAATCTAAAGTATAGTGACTTGTGGCGCTCTTTGGGGGAGGCCTTTGTCCAGCAGTGGACGCCCCCGGGCTGATGAATATAAGTACATATACACCGTGTTTTTTTTTGATTTACGATAACTTTAAGGGAACGTTCTTTAGGTCAAACAAAGTTAATTTCCCGAAGACAGACAAATGATGTCTAACGGTTTTAAAGATATTTAATTTTTAAATTTAATCAGTTAATCACGTTAAACTAGTGTAAAAGGCTCTTAATTGATAACAACAATTTTCTTTTAATACTTATGAGTAAAGAGTTTCCAATTGTTAGGTTTGTATACGGCGTCAATCTAAAGTGACTTGTACCTGTCAAGTGTTATCTTTACTTGTGTGTGTATGTCACTCACGCCAACATAGACGTATTTGACACTGATTATTAGTTAACTCTAAAGGCCCTTTTAGAATGACCAAAGATAAAAGATTTCATTACTTTGTTCTAAACTGAAAAAAATATTTTTTTTGCAATATTTAAAAATTTAATCTACCAATTAGTTTCTATGGATATACCTAGTAATATGCCGAAGTTATCGTAAATCAAAAAAAACACGGTGTATGGTACGAATTGTATGAAGTGACCCGATTAGCAAAGAGATGTGTTATGAGTGTTTAACAGAAAGTGCCAAATAGTTCTTACCATACGTAATACCTTTTGCCCGCGACTTCGTCCGTGTAGAAGTCATTTATTTTGTAATTTTTTCCTCGGGTCCCGGGGACCATTAAATCTTACTGGAAATAAATAAATAATATTATAACTAAGTGTGGCTAAGTACTTACTAAATGTGCTATCACGTAAAAATAACAAAGCATTAGGTACCTATGTCCCATGGCTTTAAAAGTGTACCTATCATTTAATAAAAATTTAATCCACTTTTTTTTTAACTAAGTATTTACTACATTGTAAACTTGTACACTTGTAAAGTTTTGCTGGTGTGTTTTCCGCAGGTAATAGTCACTTTGCCTTTTGTTGATTTTTCAATTGTAACTGCGATTTAACTAGTCAGGTGAAACTTTTACCAAGGTTACAGTTTTGGCGTTGTCTTATCTAGCCGCTCTATTTCCGACGCGTCGGTACGCATGCGCGGCGCGCCTGCGTGACGTCAGACGCCTAGTTCGCTCCCTAACATCCTCGGGGAGCCTCGCGTTTCTCGTCTCTTGACAAACATTCGAGCAAGGCGCGCAACCTACTCCCTGCTTGCTTTAGTGATTTCAGTGGCGTATGTTACCGTGTTTGTGCTTTTCTTGACAGAGGTTCTGAGTATAGGGCCATCTTTCCATCGTGAATAAATAGATGGCGAATTTATTCAAACGTTGTTCATGTAATTTATATCTAGGGTAAATTATTATCTAGTAAGCCGTTGTGTTGCCTATCGAGTGGATATACATCGATAATTACGATAAGAAACCATCAATGCACTACAAGCCATTATGCATTACAACCAAGGTCGACTTTCATATAAGTAGGTGATACGTAGGTACATAAGAATATCACTCATTTCTTAGGGAATATACCTATTATGCCTAAGAAATATATTACCTAAAATGAAATCTTTATTGTTGACAGTAAGTACCTACTTGTTTATTTTTATTCATATCGCCACTTATCTTTATTATCGCAGTAAAATTCTAATAATCGCTAAAAACGAATTGTTCCTAAACGAGCTGAAGAACCAAAGACTGTCTACTTACATGTAAATAGATAATTTCAAACTTATGAGAATTCAGATAATATGTCCATAATATCAAGCGAGCGATTCTACTTTTGTTTCCCGAGACAGTACGCTTATAACTATACCTTATACCTACTACCGATCAGCATTTCACTCATCTAAAATTAAAGTTACCAAAGCGATGGTGTGAATGTGTACCCAACTGCGTGAAATTATATCGGGGAAGACGTGTGCTGCCAAAAGAAGATAAAATGCTGTTTGGGTTGCTGAAAGAAAAAATAATTATTTATACCCCTAAAACAAATAGGTACAATAAAATAAAATAACAAAGAATTTAAGCCATGATATATGTACAATAAAATTACCAGAGCCGAAAAGTCTAACCAGCTCAGTTTGTAGCTGAGCAGAGCTTCCGCGCTGGTTTCCAGCTGGAGTCTGCGCTCACATAAATTTAAATAACTCGGAGAAAAAGAGCAAACTAGATTTACAACATCATTAACGTGTGCAGTGGTGCTCTTCCGTACAACATCAAAAGCAATGCTATTTGCTGAGTCATTGTAATTCTTTTTCAAACAATATTTGTTCTCTCTGTACATAGGCGGTAACGTAAATATGTGTGGTGTTTGTTTGTCACCGCCCTGTACCCTTACCACGAGTTACAATTACCGTACTCGGTAACGAGTCGAATGCTTTGTCCCTCGCACTCTATATAAGCTAACGCTAAATCGCATTTTTCAACAATATATAAACACCTTAAAAGTGATCACCAGAATTGAAATTACATTTGGCCAAAAAATACCGCGTTAAATTCTGTTTTGCTAGAAAGAAATAATTAGGAACAAATCTTTGTAGGCTTATATCTGGGTTATTTCTATATCTATTCAAAAAAAACTCACCTGTTTGAAACACCTTTAAGAGAAGTTTTATTCATGAATATTCCCTATTGTAACTCATGGTAGGGGTACTGCCCCAGCCGGGCCCGTAGTGGCGCAGCCCCGCGCACGCGCGCGTTCATTCATCCCGATGGTCGATAATACTACCCTCGCAAGACTGTTATAAAACTATTACATGTGCTTGCACCCTTATAAATAGCGGCGGACGGTTGACTCAACTATACGGTGCTTTATTAACGTAGGTAACACGTTTTTTTTTCGATTCGATTTCTTGTTATTCATTACATCTGAAGGATACTTACACTGTTATTAAATCTAGTTTTGATTCAGTTCAAGGCGAAACCGTGCGCAAAATAACAGTCTAATAATTAGACTATAACTGAACTAAAAAAAATTAGGTCAAATAGGGCAAAATACTCCTCGCTGTTAAAACTCATTAAACATCAGTTTATGAAATTATTTAGTCCGTGGTTTAACAAACTGTAGGTATAAGTTAAAATTTATAATTACAAATTTATGCTACCTTATTTTGAACTATTTTAACTAGACTATTGTTTTATTTTTGTGTTTATTTTTAGGAATTAAAAACCTTGTCCCATTGTATGATTGGTCATGGCCGGATATGGGTCACATTCACATAATCATCAATTGAGGGTCTCTATTCTACAGGTTAAAACAATAACGCCTTTGAAATGTTGTTGACTTGTATCGTTTTAAGTCGGCTGCCATTATTGTCAAGTACAAAGAAGCTATCGTAACGTTAGCAACCCGACAACATGTCAAAGGTGATATGGTTTTACCGAGTCGAATAGAGATAGAGGCCCAGTCTTGTATATCGTAAAGTTGCCCCACCTTAATAATTGTGTGATGTTTTGTTGCAAATTTTCGACATCAAGATATTTACTCGCTCCTATTCAAACATACATAAAAATCGCTTCTGTGTTAGCCAGAGCAATCAATGTAATGGTTTAAGTACTTAAAGTAGGTTACCGCGTTCTGCACTCCTTTGAAACTATCTTAATTAGCTTCTGACGTGGGGGGGATCTTTACAGCGAACGTTTAGTTGTGACTCCTCAGAGGCCCAAGACGAGAAAAGAGCAAATTTACCTAATTATTTTATTTTTATTATTTATAAAAAAATATTAACAAAACAATTGGTTACAATATTACAATAGAAATATGTACCACAAAACTGTTGACATAGTTTCACTGCGGGATCATTTACTCTCTTAATTGATAATAATATTATATATATAACTTTACTTAAAAAAACGTGTGAGTTTATCTCATCAGTGAACTGACCCAATAAGGTGTTTGTACTTCTACCCTCTACCCCTTTGAAAGCCATGCTAAATTCTATTTGAAACGCCATCTTTGTGCATGTATTCTCCAAGTTCCTTAGCAATACCTTTTTCAATAATTTTGTCTAGACTAGATAGTATGGCTATGGGTCTATAGTTAGATAATATTTTACAACTCCCTTTTTTGTGAATAGGATGGATTATAGCTTGTTTCAGCCTCTTTGAAAATTATTCTTGCTTACTGATTATATTAATTAGCTTAGCCAACACTAGACTAACCTTACCTGAAACAGCTTTTAAATCAGACATGGGTATTAGATCGCTACCTGGTGATATCTTAGATCTCATGTTATTAACAATTTTCATTGTTTCTGGACTTTACTGGTTGCCATCTCATACACACATCTAATCTCCTAACATATTTAGTTATCTCTACACAGTCATTTATTATTGCACACATGTTTAATAAGACTAATTTCTTGAGAAAAGATTTCCGCAATGTTATGTACAAGTCCAAATTTGATGAAACCTACGTTCTTTGCTTGATATGTCTTTTAGATACTGCTACCATTTTTTGAAAAGATTCTAAAAATATCCAGCTAACCTTCGCATACAATTGAGTAATCAATAATCGGTTCCTTAGCTTTACAAATTGGGTTACGTTCATACGTTGGTACATGTATTTATTTTCGCACGTCTCGGGTTTGACAAGATCAAGGTGACGCCAGTCGCTGAGGCTCGAGGTTTCATTGTCAACGAGTATTGACCTCACTACGTCTGATTAGCTAGCTATTTAGTTACGTACGATTTATCTGTCGAGCTTCCGTCACGTAGACCCTTCGGTAGCCTTGGCTGCGATGGAACTAACCAGTAAACGGCTAGTTAATACGGTCACGTATATATTATGTCCTGTTTCCGTGCAATTACTTTTCTTAGTTGTCGTTCTATTAATTTTAATAGGAAGAATGTTATCATTATACCTAGTACAGCGCTGCCGAAAACGTTCACGTATTAACAGAAACTTATATTCGTGCGCAGAGCTCATTACTCTCTGGGAAATGTACAAATACGCTAATCTTATATCCTCAAACATCTACTTTGACCTTTAAGTGTCGTTTATTGCTTGCGATCAAGCTTCGGCGTCACTGCCACTTAAAAATATTAGTATCTCTTAGGTGATTACTGATTAATTCGGAACGCTCAATCATTCGCTAGTGGTTCGTCGGGCCGCGCGCACGGTTATCGGTGTGACTGTGATACATAATAGTGAGTTGAGGACTTTGTGGTGCGGATGCGGTAGCGATCCTAAGGCATGGAGAGTGCGGTGCACGCGGCGGTGCCGCTGCGTGTTGGGAAAAAGATGCGGAAAAGGCGGGAGTTGGACGCTCTGGTCGGCGGCGGCGGCGCCCGCGGGGGCCGCCTGCTGTCGGCCTCCAGCGACGAGGGCGAGCCCTGGGGCCGCCGCGCGTCACGCCGCCGCCGCTCGCGCCCCTTCCTCCGCCTCGCTGCCGCCCTAGCCCTCTGCGTGTGTGTGGTCTCCGCTGCCACCGTGCTGTGGCTCTTCGTCGATGTTCGGCGGCAAATTGTCTCCCTCAGAATTGAAATGGACAGAGGTTCGTTTATTGATTCACCGCTTCAGAGTCACAATTACCTACATTATTATCTCGGTCGCTAGTTTACGACCGAGCTACATACAATTATTTTTCCTATAGGTACCGCCTAAGTGTATTGACCCCACAATAAAGTTCGCGGAGATAAATCTACCTTAAAATACCCAGATACTCAATTTTCACCGTTGTTACTCACGTACATTTCCTCGATAAAAGCTCGACATGTTTCGGGCTCGTCCATGTCTAGCGTTTATCGACGAAATTTACGTGAGTAACCCGGTGTGATCTGCTTAATATGTCTAAGTCTCACGGAAGTTTTTTGGTTAAAAAGTTTTTATTTGTCTTTATGTCTACATCCATCACTAAAATGCTAACGTTTACAAGTATTCTTCATCAATTCAATGATGTTGTAGCCGTCAATCCTTCCACAATAGCCCTGTAGTTACAATCTCATCACAATCCACGCTGTCTTTTTTTTATTATCATAGTTTCCGTTTTTTTCCATCTGTTAATTTGCACTTATAACTCGGTGACCATGATCCTTAATTTAGTAGGTCTGGATATCACACCGTGAAGTGACTATAATGCGACCTCATTACTGTGAGAAGCGGACATTGTTGCACCACTTAACGAGATGTAGGTGGATTTGATGTCTCTACGAATATAATTTATAAAAAAAATGTTTTTTTTTTAATTATAGTTTGTTGTATTTGAAAGAAAGAAAAAAAAAACGTTTATTTGCTTACATCTAACACAAGTACAGAAAAATAGATTACAAGATTAGAAAAATCTGAACCAGTTCCAGACGGAGCAAAATGGTTACTGCTCAGCATGTTACTGGTATTTAGGCCAGAGCTGGTCTTCCACAGGAACCATTTCATAAAGAAATAAAGTTTCAAAACTTCCATCGGACTTTTAATAAGGCCAGGCTCAAGAACTGACATATTTTGATAGGTACCTAGCAGACCGTACGTTATGACGTCGCGTCGTACGTATAAAAAAATATGAAAAAAAGCATATAACGCTAGCTTTTGTTGTCCACTGTTCATTTTTTGGGCACAATCATGCTGTCTATCGAGGACAAACTAATTTAATTACAGCGGAGATCCTCTTGCTACGTCTCATATCACTCATCAATTGAGATCCTCGACACTCCTGGTTTGTATTCCAAATTAGGTACCCCCATTAACTACGGGAACTGCTTTAAAAATTATTTAAAGTGTGTGTATGTATACTATGTATACTAGTCAGAGTTGCATGGACATATTTTGGAGACTTGGACCAATACCAATTCTGATTGTCCTTGACTGGATTTCTTTCTTCTCTTTCTTTTTACTCGCCAGACAACAGTATCAAAAATGTCTAAGGATCGAAAATATCCCGACATTACACGTTGCGATACATTGCAAAATATCAAAAATAATGTAAGGATATTTTTGATCCTTGGACATTTTTGATGTGTGTAGTCACTGTAGTCTGTTCAGTGACTACAAAGATAATGCATTGTAATAATGTAAGACTCTTTGTTGTCAACAATATCCTAAAAAACCCCTATCTCGTTTTTATAACCTGTGCCCGTCTTTACTTTTGTGTGATATAACTTTTCAAATACGTACAGTATTGATTGAAAGGGATGGTAATGCTAATTGTACTCACTTTCCCCGCAAACCTTCTTGCGTAAACTGACCTTACCTTAAAAGTGTTTTACAGTAACTTTAGTACTTTCCCCGAAGACTTTCAAGATTAAATACCGCATCCGGTAACCGATTAAGAAAAGGTCTCGTTGGATTGCGCCAAATATTCCATGGCCCGAGCCGTGGCCGTGAAGTCGCTTCCGCGCCTGTTTATTTATTTACGAGTTTGTTTACACTATATTAATTAAATATAAATTGCTGTCGCGCTTAGTTTATCTTCAGGAATAATGCACGGGTTATCTAAATTGTTGTATGAGTTCACTCATCCATTGTAACTAATTAATTATTAAATTCTCACCGACTAGCCCTCGCCTCGCTTCGATTCGCTTCATGTAATGTTTTTGTAACACCCATACATAAACCAGAATTTATTAAACATAAAAACCGGCGCCATGAAAAATATATCTAACTGATAATGGAAGCCGCTTCAAAATACGTTGCGTAGTTTAGGAGGATTTATTGGATACGTACGTATACAGACAGACAGACGCGGAAAGCTACTTTGTTTTATACTATATAGAGATTATTATTATACTATATGTGTTTATATCGACAAACTATTTTTTGCAAACGAAGAGATTCTAGGTAAGTAATAAATACATAATGAATATCATGAGAAAATCTCACACAAATGGTTATCACTGCTTCGTAGGCAGGGTCCACTAAACATATAAGCTAAACGTGTCGTGGTACTAGTTTTGAGGTGTCACCATATAACAACAGGACAAAATGACACGTCACGATGCTGGTGTGGAATTGAATTTTATGTCATTTGCGACAGTTATCTATTTCAACGACCTATATATCTATTTCGACACTTTGGACAGCCGTCTGTTCTCTTACAAACTAGTCGCTCATAATTGTTGTTTTCTTTGACCGATTATCATAACTTGACCTTAGGTACAAGTTTTGCAACACGTCAGGTACCTACGATCATGACTGAGCTCTGACGAATATTGGGTAAGGTAAATATGAAATTTTAATCCGAAGTAGTCAAATCAATCCGCGGTTTGTATATTTGAATCGAGCATCAGAAAATTAAACCCCAGTCCATGGTTACACCCACGAATGTAAACGCAAAGTTGATCTATAATCAGCTAGGTATTGCGATTATAGTCAGCCGAAGAGAGATTATCTGCCCACGCGACCGTGGGTATTAGCATCTTGTTGGTAGACTTACTCGCAATGACTTACTTTTACCAGTAAGCCAACTACCTACAGCCTTCGAGATATATTATCGCCACGTGGAAGCTCTACTCGTGATTGCTATGGGTACGGTATGAATTGAATTGAATTGAATTGAATTGAATTGAATTGAATTGAATTGAATTGCTCTTTATTTTATAAGGTTAATAAAATGGCGGTAATAATTGGACTTGTTACTTAGTTATTATTATTATTTATACGTTTCGAATATTAAAACTCTTGTGATACGAATGACGAAGTTGAGACATACTATGGTTCACAAAGGTATACAGAGTTTGAACTGATTATAAGAATTAAGTATATTCTCTCAAATATCCGTTAAAAGAACACAAACTTATTAGACAGGTAGGTACATCACGAACTTTAATTTGTGACCCATTTCAAGAAAAATATGCTTGAAGTCGACAATGTCATTATAGATGTCAATTCATTTGTAACTTATAGGAAATCAACTTTATTGTTGTAGAATGCCATATTGACTTTGGACCCTTAGTGGGTCCCAAATGTAAGGTCTTGACTGTACAATCTGGTCGCGCTTTTAGTGATTCATAGAATCAAAGCTATGGGTTTGTGTTAGCAGCTGGCCTCGAACGAGCTTCAAAAAAACTGGTTGGTGCTTTATCAAATCAAATAATACAAACATATTTTTTCCTGTATCCTGTATAATTAGGTTTACGTACCGTTTCCTTAATCAATATTTTGATGAATTATTCATGATGATAGACAGTTTAATAACTGTGACATTGACGATAAAAGTGAATTTAATATAACTACATAAACGCTTCGAAGTACGAACGCCATGCTTTAAAATAAAAAATATTTACTGGTGGCCACCAGTAGACTATCGATTTTTTAATAATAAAGAGTTCAGTTTTAATAAACCGGCTATTAGAATGTAATCTATTGCGCGTCATTTACAGTAATTAGCTACTTTAAATACTATTAAACACATTATTTGCTATAGGTAATACCTACATACTCGTATGGCAACATCATATCGCTCTACTTAGGACGCCGAACACCAATATCGAACTAGTCTATTACCCATCAAATTAAATGACTCCAGTCATGTAATAAAGATAGTAAAATAACTAGCTCACTACTCAATAATAAATTAATTATGCTAGCCGTATAACGAGGACTAGGTATTCATTTAAATAAAAATTAACGTCACATTTTAACATGAAAATTATGCCGGCAATGTCCTTGAAAACTTACCGGTCATGGTTTCTAATCATTTTAAACGGGGATTCTTTATGGCATCAGGATTCTATATTATATATGGCAGAATTTATTGCTCTTGCCTCTAATTTTAAACGTATCGCGTCTACATAGTGACGTAGGTGACATTAAGTAAATGCATTAATTTTATTAATGTTTTGAATACATACTACACTCATGGACAAATAGAGGCTATTTCGAAGCCTTGGTTCCTCGATAGGGGTTGTTTTGAGTGAGGTTTAATGGTGGATACTCCGAGGTTCAATAGAGGAGGTCAAAAGTTCTTAAGATACATAACTTATCGTAAAATCAGTTAACACCACAACGAGAGAGTTTGGGTCAGCATTTGGATTTCCTTAAATTTTATTGCCATTTCAGATATTTTTCTGAACATGCACTATTCCGGCGTTAACCGTAGATTCAATCAGTTGGGTATCCTAGGCACTCTGGAAATCCTGTTTCGATGCTCGGGGTATCCATCATCAGATTTCGCTAAAAGCATCCCCTGGCGAGGGACCAAGGCTTCGAAACAGCCTCGTTTGTATGAAAAAACGCATTCGGACCCGTATTATTTGTCCAGCAATGTATTTAGGTACTTAAATTTGGCATCTGTGCATGCAATGCATTTCTTTTAATTTTTTATCCTCACTTGAGGTAGCTCAACTAGGCGTGCTTTATAAATCTTGGGCGATATTAATAAGCTGTTCTTGATTCAGGTGCTCATCTTGCACCAGTCGTCAGTTTTCTACGACTCGCGTTCAGGCGGGCATTTCTAAATATATCAGTTAAATAATACCACCCTTAGACACACTTAGAAGACGAATTTATAAATAATGTTTGTTACAGTATCATCTACAAGCGGTAGCGTCGAAGATGCTCTCCAAGTGTGCCACACTGCGTCGAAGGTTCTCGAAGCGAACGCGAGCGAGCTGAGCGGGCGGCTGACGAGACTGCAGCTCGAACACAAGGAGCTGGTGGAGCGGGTGGAGAAGACGGCGAGCGAATTAGCCGCGGTGTCGGGCCAGCTGGCCGCCGCGCCCAAGCTCGCGGACACGCCGAGAAGAATCGCTGAGTTACAACGAACTGTTGGTGATTTTGGATCACAGGTAAACTAGCGAGCAGTTATAATGACTACTGACTGATAAATGACTTAATAAACAAAGGCAATCATAAAAAAATAGATCTAGTCCCAAACTAAGCTAAATAAACAATAATAAAAGAAATTTTAAGATAAATTAATACTTGGCTACAAAGAAACTAACAACTGTAACTCGATACTACTAGTTTTCAAAGCAGGGTCACTTTCAACTGGGCTAGACCAGCGCTTAGGTTAGGTAACATTGATCTATAGATGTTTTTAAGGATGCTATGGATTTTAATCCTATCATTAAGACTAACGACATACTCGTATTATTTTTTAGGTACGCTACTCTTCTATAAGAAACGTTTAATGTATAGATTCTTAATAGCATCCGTTGAAATGGCGTGAAAAAAGAGTTGCTTACTAAAGCTTGTATTATTATTTTCTGCTGCGTAGCAATTACAGGACCAAATAAGGTTCAAGAAACTGTACTATACATGTATCTCCATACATACGAATGCATTGTTCATTGTTGGTTTAATTATTATCATTTGAATCCTGATGTTATTAAAAACAGCTTAGATTTGTCTATCTGCGTTTGATTTAGTCACAAGCTAAATACACTGGACAACATGAATGCATGTTTTTTTTTCGAGTGAATTTCAATAATCTTCTTTTTACTTTTGTTTAACTACTTCTTATAGAATAAAACCATGAATCTTTTATTTTTCCAGATTACAGATTTCACCAATACATTAGCCACGACCCGCAAGCAAGTGGTCGCGGCTGCGTCCGGCCTTGACGAGGTGAAGAAGCTGGTCGAAGCGCTGGACGCTCGCAGCAACGACACCTTGGCCAACGTCACAGCCAGCACCAAGAGGGAAGACGAGCTCAAACTGGAGCTCGCGACGCTCAACTCCACGCTGTCGGCACGGGTCGACGCACTGCAGACTAGGATAGAGGTGAGACTACATTCACTGGCAAATAAGCCGTTCTAGACATGTTCGGCAGCAACGACACGCTGGCTAACGTTAGAACCAGCACCAAAAGTGAAGAGGAGCTTAAACTGGACCTGGTAGCTCTCAACTCCACGTTATCGACGCGGGTCGACGCTCTATGCCCTACTGACTAGAGGTGAGGTGAGAACACATTGGACGGTGAAGAATGTGAAGATACCAATCGATGCTGGGCGTCCGCAGCAGCGAGACGCAGGAAATCGTCATGGACAGCAAGAGGGAAGACGAGCCCAAATTGGAGCTCGCAGTGCCCTACGCTGCCGCCTTTGGCTTGGGCTGGCGCACTACAGATTAGGAAAGAGGTAGGAGTTTGTTACTTACAATCTTGTTGTAATTTTTATTTAATATGCAGGACACCCACGACTTCGTACGCGTAGAATTAGTTTTCCGCTACTCCCCCTATTTCTCCCCGTTGGCTGCAGATTTTTCTGAGAGGAAATCCTTAGTGCACCATTATTGTATCCAAAGAATACTTCCTCCAAATTTCAAGTCCCTAGGTCCAGCGGTTTACGGTGTGCTATGTTTGTCAGTCAGTCACTCAGTCACGGTACTGTTAACTACTGTTTATATATTTAGATTATTATTGTGTCGTAGTGATGATTACCTACGTAGTGTTAGTAAAGCTTGATAGTGATTTAAGAGCTACGCTTGTCGAGAGCGTGGCCATCAGTGTTCCATGCCCTTGCGCCTGCCCCTCGACATTAACTGATGGTCCACGGTTGTGTTCCAGAAGCCGGCCGCCGCGCCGGCGCCGCCCGCCAGCTCGCCGGCCCCCAGCTCCACCACCGCCTCCGCCAGCGCCCCAGGTAACGACGAGAGATAGCTATGCTGTGGGAACAGCAGCGACTGCATGCTGAAGCCTTCCTGGCATCTTAGCTGTTATTCATTTATATCAAAATATATGTTTCGAGTAATAGTTAAGTAGCGAAAAAATTGGAATAATAGAAAACATTCAATTAAACATAACATGACATAATTAAAAAAACATGCTGAAATTATGGCAACGATGTTCTTTGGTAGCGACATTTATTATTGCATTGTCACAAATGTACGAACTTTAAACTATAATTACATTAGTGCAAACCTTACTGACGCATTCACTGACATCAACTAGCAGTTGTATATAATTTAAACAAGCCAGTTGCGTCGCTGCAGCATGACCTTATCGAATGTGCACACTACAATCCAACAATCTTTACAAACTTATGATAAAACATAAGTTTGTAAAGTTATTATGACGTTGATTTTATATGATTGCCATTTATTATTTTGATTTTTCGTGGTACAATCGAGGTCAAAGATGTGTATACACTTTAGCATCTTATTTCAATGGAATGAGGTGCAAAATTGTATATGTATAGTTTGCACTCTACTGTACATATCATGACATGATAGAACTGTAGTTATCACGTTGTAAACAGTGTTTTACTGTATTGCGTCAATCTCAAGCAATATCCGAGGATCTTGAAAACAGTATTTTCGCCGAGTGGTATCTTAATATACGCGGCGGCTTATCGGTGTTGTTTACTTTACGCTTTCATGCAAAATCGCATATCAGATTTTGACAATTAAACTTGTATTATTAGGAATCTTTTGATTGCATAACATTATCATAATAATGTTGTACATTAATTCACTACATCATATGTTTCTTTCATTTCAGGTTCTGCAAAGCCAAATGTATTAGGAATAGGTCAATGAGGGATCAAATCATACTTCTATACTCTGAAAAGTGGAGAATTTGGAGACGTATGGCTAGGACCGGATTGCTCACAAGCTGATCTCGCGGAATCGTCCACCCGACAAATAGACTCAATACGCTCCGGAGACTTAGTGAAATGGATACCCTCCTGTTGCTTGTAAGGATTCTCTAAAAGTCAATATTTTTATGACGAAGAGACTATAATAAAATTTAAGAAGAGAACTAGCCGTGTTAGACGATATTTTGGTTTGAGGGGAGACGGTGCGGTATTGTGGTTGTACGTTTGCATTTTTTAGATACGACTAGGGATTTAGGGAAGCTGGGAGTTGACAGGCAAGTTATCTGCGATGTGTTTATCTACAAACGATCAGTTAGGAACAAATTCTTGTATGACACTTATAGGATTTTGTTTTTTGTATACATTCTAAATATAGGGTTAAGTATCGACTTATTTTTCAGTTTTTTTTTGCTTTTGTGTATTAGTAGTTCCAATATTTAATTGATCTAAAGTGAGTTATTGCAAAGAGATAGCGGCATTGTCGTTTTTTTGACTCGTGTGTACTTTTCATTGTCTATTTTTATAGCTTTATTATTAAATTTGCTTGATATTTTTCATACAGGAGACAATACATGTTCAAAGTCAACCAATATGGACCATGCTACATTTTAGTGATGCGCAATTTTTAAGTCCGGTTTCCAGCTTAATCCAGTTTGAATAATTTTTCAACTCTAAATGTCAGTTGCAATATTTATGAAATCCATCCCTATAATTTATAAGCTGCAATAAAGGCGAAGAGTGAGAAAGATACCAATGTAAATAGTTAATAATAATAAAGATAATTCAATTATAACTTTATATGACCGTAGAGATATATACAGCGTGGCCGCACTCAGTGTTAAGGTGATATCGATAAGTGCGTGAGGTTTAATAATTGTAATAAATTATTGTTAATAGATCAATTATTACACAAAACATGTTTTATTTTTAATAGTTATATTTTATTACATTATTTACATAATATGATCCACCACTACATTTTGTCAGTTTCTGCTTCATTTAACCCTTTTTCGAACTAGATGGTTTGACAAAAAATACACAGCCAAGTCTTTTAAATATTGGGAATTTCAGAGTAACATTTTTCGTAAACTCAATCAGATTTGAACTGGTTGTATAGTTGATCGAGCCCTTGAAGATGTTAAATGTTGTAAAAGTTCGCTTAAAGTTTACGGTGTTGTCCCTTAACAAGTCCGATGGCCTCCCCGACCTCCGCGAACGCGCGGACGGCGCGCGTGACGTCACCGGGCGCGTGCGCCGCGCTCAGCTGCACGCGCACCCGCGCGCCGCCTTTCGGCACCACCGGGTAACTGAACGCCACTACGTAGATACCGCGCTCTAGAACAACAGGAACATTATACTCTTATGATTAACTTGCGAAACAACTTAACTAGTGATTTCAATGCACGACGTCCCACTCACTACGTATATTTTCGAACAATGACGTAACCGTGCAACATGAATTTGTCTGGCGGGAAGCGCTGTGATGAATTAAAATCACAATAATATTTAAATTTTACAATCTAGACAACCCCGACACAAACTTGATTAAGAGCTGATTAGCCAAACTCAATATCAAACTACTAAGCTTAAGATCATCGTTTAAATAATGCCTTTCGCCATCCAATCCGGTACATAAGTGGTCAATCACAAAAAAAACTTGCGTATTTCCCATACAGATGCCTACAAAATAATTATATGACTTGAATGTTGACTGTAGGTACATTCGGCTAAAAGAGATTTATTTACTTTTTCAGCTTATTGCATTTATAGGTAAGGGAAAAATACAAGTGTTTCTAATTATGTGACCACCTATGCGTCAACTCATAGAAAATGTATCTGACACGTCTTGAGACAAGCATCTTACTTAATATTAGTGTATTAAACCGATTTAAATCGTATACTAACTCAGCATGCCCGAAGCTAGTTCGACGGCCAGCGGCGCCTCTCCCACCATGACGGGGCAGATGGGGTGGTCGTCCCCGGCCACAGTCAGTCCTGCCTTCTGCAGACCTTGGCGGAAGGCCCGCGTGTTCTGCTGCAGCCGCACGCGCAGGTCGCTGCTGCCTTCCACAAGGTCTAGGGACTGTTGGAAGGAAATCGTTAATGCTATTTTGACGGCTACTTCTTTCTATCGTGGTGTGTGAAGTTTCTAATAAAAAAATAACTTGTTGGAGTTTCCAAAATCAAAAAAAAAATGAACACTAGTCCTTTAATCAAATAATACCAACAATGTAATATCACCGTCACTTAGTACAGTCGAGTTCATGAATATGTACCTATGCACTTTAGTACCTTGTCACTTTAATCGATTGATTCCTTTTTCGTCGTATTCCTGATTGGACATATTGTTGTTTCGGCAAATTCCTGCTTGGACAAATTTCGGCATATTCTTGTTAAGAAGCTGGGAGTACTGTACTTACAATGTCTTTTATATCTAGCATATCAGTATCCGAGCCATGAGCATAAAAAGAGCTGTTCCCAGCAATTTACCTTCAGGGAAGCAGCGACCACGGGCGGCGGCGGCGCGTTCGAGAACAGGTATGGGCGCGACACATTCCGCAGCAGAGTGACCAGCTCCTTAGGCCCAGTGGTGTAGCCGCCCGCAGCGCCGCTCACTGCCTTGCCAAGCGTGGAGCAGATGATGTCGGCCGCTCCCAACACCCCGCAGTACTCTTCCGTGCCTCTGAACGTTTAATGCACATATTATAGTTGGATGTTAAGATTCCCCTGTATTCTATTCATCGAGGTGAACTCGGCGTGGATTGCTTGGGAATACGTTATGTCTAGGGTAAGAAAGTATTTTAGTTTAGCAACAATTCTAACAAAAAGCAAGCTTTAAAAACGAACCTCTTTTTGGATAACGTCGTCAATATAATTGTTGATTTCGCCAATTTCTCACTAAAAAAATAATTACCTAAGTAAAGTACCTACTGAATGACACCCGCGACGTTAAGACGAATGTAACAATACCTCACAAGGGAACAAAGAAACATACACACAGGTCAAAAAATGTACCCTCCTTCAGCGGTCAGGTAAAAAGAAGGCATTGTTCGGAGTGAAATGAGCATCATGAAATCATGATCCGATCTTAGAATCATGTGGTACCTACGGCGGTGATTATGTCTGAACCGTTGCTAACACTGCATTGTTTAACAACCGGCACAACGATGATTTCCCTACACCCAGCTCAAGACCCGAAACCCCTCTGCTTCACTTTCACTGTCACTGATTGATCAGAAAGTAGCGTTTGTTCACTTGATTCGGATATTAAGTATTATATCCGAATCAAGTGAGCGAACGCTACACTCTGATCAATCAGCATGGCAACATGGCAACAAAGCATGCTGTCTGTCTATATAGACCAGCTAGCTGCGTGCTCTACGTAGACTGCCTTAGTTTACTACAGTTACCGGCCCGTGTCCCCGAAGAAGCCGGTAGCGTGGCTGTCGTCGACGGCGAGGAGCGCGCGGTACTTGTCAGCCAACTCGCGCAGTCCCGGCAGCGGGGCCACGTTCCCGTCCATCGAGAACACGCCGTCCGTCACAATCAGCTTGATGCGCGCTTCACTGTGGGCCAGCAGGTGCTCCAGCTCTATAAGGGTTTTCATTCTTAGGGTTTAGTTTGTATATATATGCAATAAATAAACATACGGCATCGTTTTTGTACAAAAAGGTGGGTACTATTTATCTTGCTGAGTTTCTTGCGGCGCTTCTTCTCAGCAGTGGTCTCCTCTTGGGAAGCGCTGGTAGATACTTGACGTGTAAAAGTGCCCGACCGGCCTACTTACTGAATAAATTTCTTTTATCTTTTTTTTATCTTGCTTTCTCAGTCATTGAGAAAACACGACGAATACGAACTTATCCTTAATACGTTGTCGTAGGATTATAACTATAATTTTTTCATTGGAAATTCAGGCCAACTCTCAAAATCCATGTCCGATATGTTCGAAGTTATTTTAACTCTTGTTCCATTCTGATTATCTTGTTAAGTCTTAGTACCTATACATAGATTTAAATAAGTCATCTCAAGTATCCTATTTCTTAGTTTTAGGTATGAGCTAACTCTCAATCCTAAGTCGAACTTACGTTAACTCTTGTTTATTTCTGATAATTCGGTCACGACTGACAATAAAGGTAGGTAAAGCATGCCATTTCGCAAGTTAAGAGTAATTCCTAGACTTCAACTCCCATATCGTTGTCTGAAGTTAAGGAAGCCATGCTTAAGCCAAACTAGCCCAAACCCAAACCCAAACTTAAACTTAAAAATTATAATAGGTACATTAGGTGCAGTAAAGCTTCCGAAACGCATACCATTTAAATCCCTATGAGGGTACCGGTACTTCTGCGCCTTGCAGAGCCGGATGCCGTCGATGATGGAGGCGTGGTTGAGCGCGTCCGAAAACACGGCGTCCTCCGGCGTCAGCATAGCCTCGAACAGGCCCGCGTTGGCGTCGAAACACGACCCGTACAGAATGGCGTCTTCGCGCCCGTGGAACTGTGCCAATCTGTTCTCCAATTCCTGATGACATTTGCGGAATTTTTATAATTTAGGGGACCCCTAATGTAAGCTGCTTGTTTAGCTAGTTTGGAATACTACTTCAATAGTGTAGGTTTCATTACGATTTAATTTCATAGTACCTTATTACCAATACGTCGACGGTAGGATACGGTTTCGCCGAAATATCTGTTGTTTTTTCTCAAAAAACCGAATCCATAAACTCCAGATCCGGATCCGAAAAATTACCTATTCTCAAAACACCTGAAATTTGCCATTTTGCATTTTAGATGTTTTGGATTTAAGTCAGTCTAAAAGTCAATCGAATCAGAATTCAGGTATTTTGGGAATCCGACGTTTTAGATCAAAGTTATTAGGTATACAATTTCGGATATTCTAAGAATGACGCAATTTGATAATTTAGGCATTATGGGACTAAGACAATTTAAGATTCAGGTTCCTTTATGGGCATTATGAAATTCAGTCGTGATGAAACCTACTTGTATTTAATACATATTTTGTAATCACTGCTTTATGATCTAATGCTGACTTATTTGGGTTTGTCGGGTAGGTATTTTCATGTTTTCATAGGTATTTTCATACCTTCTAGTGGCAGGCGTAAGTGAACTAGGCTTAGTCATGTTTATACGCCCGTTTGTAAGTTCGTATGCATTTTAGAAAAAAACTTTACTCAAATATCGGTTTACATTTACAATATTAATATGATAATGTAATGTGTTATGATTCCAAGCATTCCGACTTATACCTTATTTTTTTTATTCTCCATCGTTATAATGATGAGCAAAATTCTCGTCGAATGAGAATTATCATAGCATTTAAGTATACTAAAAGTATACATGCTGTCCCAGAACTTGACGAATATTGAGGCTTAAAATAGACCCTTTTGTACCGGTCCAGAATATAGTAATAATTTTCATAAGGGAGCCAAAGGTGTTAAGGAGTTCTTTCACATTGCAATGTTAAAAATATATTCGGTATCGGTACAATCGGTGTTTTTTTATGCCGTAATATTTACGGCAAGTTCTGAGCACCTTGTATGGCGACGATCTATAGACAGAGAACATAATTCGGTTCTGCCAGGGTAAGAATTCGAAAAATTTGGCCGACCGACTCATCTCACACCTACTTGCTCCACTTTCAGATAGTGTTTATGCCTATTAAAAGGCAAAAATAATGATGGCTAATAACCATTTTAAGTAAAAATCATTTTATAAAATTAGGTACCTTATGTATAGTCTGGGTCCCGCAAATAAACCGAACGGAGCTAAGACCGGCGCCATATTTACGCAGGCCTTCCCTGGCTGCTTCTACTACTTCCGGGTGATTCTGAAAATAATCGAAAATGATTCTTATACATGCCTTAATACAGCAAGGCAATAACAAATGAAGTAACTTCAGAACTAGTTACTGTATTATGATAACAAAGTATAGATTACAAAGGTGGAGAGCGCAAATCTTTAATCCTCAACTAACATATCACTAGTGAAATAAAACAATACTTACCGATAATCCTAGATAATTGTTTGCACAGAAATTCAAGAACTCCCCCTCCGCGCCTTGCACTCTAACCTGGAAATTGCGTAAACACCTGCTTTAATTCTTTACAGCATTCAGAGACCAAAGACACGAAGTCAGGTCAATTTGGATAGAGAACTACACAACCTGGCACTGTGTGGTTAAATCTTGGTTAAATTGGTTAACATCAACACTGGGTAATGAGATACGCAGCTGATTGTTTAAAAATACGCGCGCAGCGTCGATAAATCCATAAGCAACCCGGAACAAATTTATTTGGAAAGATAACACGTAGCGCGGTTATTGTTCTTCTGCAAGGAAGCTACATACATCTGAAATGTGGTTTCTATCCGCTTTTGGCCCGCGTAGGCTACTTTAACTTTATGCTGCCTTTTGGCTTATAATACGTATTAAGAAGAGAGATGTAAATAAAATAATGTACCAATTGTGTAGGTAAGTGTTTTGTTTGAATGTCATAAGTGCCCCAAAAAAAGGAGTGTAATTTTTCCAGTGTTTATTTATTCGTAACAATACAAAACCGGTAGGTATATCGATGACAATATAAAAAATGCAGTCGGGTTTTAAAAGCATGCTTTTCATTTAGTAATATTATTGCAAAGTGTCACTGTTGGATTAAACGTGCGCTTTAGGGTCTGACCAGCGAATCGTGATACAAGTTTTTTTTTATTCATCTCTTAGCAACAATTTTACCTCAGAAAAAAGCTCTCACATTATGAGTACCAGTCGCTATGCATTTCGTTTTACAAACTAGTGATATTTTAAATTTACCCCCATTTTTTTGGGCACCGCTCAGAGATCTTTAACATAAAATTTGTAATATTTAAGTGTTCATACTTACAAAAAAAAAATTTTTTCATTGTTAGTTGAAAACTTGAAACCGGCAAACTCATGTATTTATGACCTTATTCAAGATAGTACGTTACTTGTAAATTAACTAGGTATTTGTCGTTAAATTAACACATCGGATACATCTTCCTCAGTGTATACAAGCGGAACTCTATTACAGCCATGCGAAAAGGCTGTTAAACATTTTGTCATGAATAACTTATTGTTTAGATTGCCAGTCTTTAATAGGCTGGAAATCTGATGTTGCGGCTAAAAATACTTTAGCCTCAGAACGAAAAAATTCACAAATTCTCATTGGTTGAGGCTCTACCATAAACGAGCAAAACATCGTTGCTTACAATGCCTTTATTGAACTTCATTTTTAAACCTTGATGCAAAAACCGGATACAAAATTACAATTTATTTTACACATTTAAAAGGACCTAAAGCCCTTCTCTTAGAGATTTTCCTCTTTCGTTAACTATTAATACTCAATTAAGGATAAGACTCTCGCGCTCTTTTAGCAAAATAGCGACAAATACCATCCATCTTACCCTTTCACCGAAAGGATGCGAAAAGCACAAGACCGGTCTGAGTGGAGAGCCTTGGGAGAGGCCTATGTCCAGCAGTGGACGTCTTTCAGCTGACATGTGTACCCTTTCACCTGCCGTGTGTTCGTTATCCAGTGTGGAGGTAAGACCACAGGTGAAACAACTGGCAGTTAGGCATTCCGTTAGACATCAGGATCAGCAACGCATTTGTTCTCTTGAGATACCAAATGTCTATGTCATAGCAGCTCTCTTACCATCAGGTGTCTGTGTGGTCGTTAACCTCTGCATGCCGAATTATTCCTCACCTTAGTGTCTTGGGGCGAGGTGAGCACCCTCTCGTGCTTCCAGGTCTTGGCCCGCTTGATATCCCGCAGCCGGTCCTCGAGCACCTCTCGCAACCGCGTCACTCCCGCGCGCTCCTGGCCCTCGGTGTGGAACTGGCACGCTTGCTTGCCAGTTAAAGCGTGGACTAGAAGTCAAATAACCATGTTAACAAGTTATAAGATTCACAGAGAAAAAGCTAGGAAATCAATTGGTTTAAATTACAGGAGCCAAGGAGAGAGGATTATGTTGAATAAAATACTTTGTTAACCAAAAGGAACAGAAGGCACGATTCATAAAATACCCACCTAACTATCTAAGATTAATCTTTATTTAGTAATCATGCATAATCATATGACCCGAACGAAAAACATCTCCCCTATCCAACTAAAGAACCCTATGCACATGCCCATAGGTCATAGGTAAATAAATGGAAACTTTATTATTCATCACATATTTCCTTATATTAGGTATCTCTTAGGTATCAATCTACAAAACAAATGAAAAAAATTTGCTACATTGTGTGCCTCGGCAGTTGTCGTGATACGCCAGTATGCAGTCAACATAAACAGATAAGTAAGTACCTAACTACAGGAAAATACGTGCACCTAAATTGCATGACCGTCCTCTTTCAAATAGCTTTAATGCGTCAGGCTTCAAGGTGAGTCGGCCTTCACGTATATGTTCAAAAATGTGACGCCTCATTCATTTCCAAGCGCGGGCTCCATGCCGACCGGAGTCAGCTCGGGTTTATTTACCTATTGTATAAGTATATAGTATTATGTCATAATGCGTGGCTGAAACGCTTTTATAAGTACTTAGGTATGATTTTACTGTCCGAGTTATCCTCTATTACGTTTCACGCAATAGTTATTTCATAATTTCACTAAAGAACCGAGGTCCACAGGCAAAATTACACGTACCTCTGTTACGAATGTTTTCGCTTAAAACTTGTGTGACATAGGTAAAAAGATTACAAAATTTTATTGTATATGTTTTGACGTTCATGCACTCATAATATTTCTTAGGATTTACACTTTGCCTAGGCTTGGATACCTATTGTAATATCTCTGTTAACACTATATTAGTATTCTACTCGTTAAACCAATCCGAACGGCCTTCATGACATAGGTTATTCCAAAAAACCGGCGTAATGAAGCAAAAACAATACTTAGTGTGAATAATAATATTGCGCACAATTATTGAACATCCTCGTGTATTTGCGTCAATCGTTATCGTTAAGAAAAGAAGCATTTATTTTCCGTGTCAATAAATAAGTAAGTAAATATTAAACGGTGTGTACCTGTGCGCAGGAGTTGAGAGCGGAGCGCCATAGCGTCGAATGGGGGCGCGGCGCCGGCGCGGGCCGCTCGACGGACTGGTCACGCAAGTTTCTGTTTACGTTTCATTTTGTTTTCGTTGCTACACGGCTCACACTTGAACGTAGGGTAGGGGCACCAAAAGATGAACGACACCCAAAAGCTGAACACTCGATCGAAATAATCACATAACTAAATCGTGACAAATATTACATAGTTCGGAATTTATTTTTCTTAAACAGCAACTCTTTGCTTACACCTCCATTAAATCTTAACATAGTATTATATTCTTTTTGGCCGTGATCGGTCATCGTTCTGGAGCTTCGCGCCGAAAATGTCGATAGTATGGGAAAATACTTAAGGACAGTGCTCTCCAAATTTAAGCATTTAATTACGTATAAAATTCAATAATTGTCAGTCTTAGAAGGATTTGCTTGGTATGTATTCTTGATTAATCACTCTTTTATTGGAGTTATACGATATTTCATTTTTCTTGTTAGTTAACGAGAAATATGCCGTTCAAGTAATGGTTTCAAAAATGTATACCTAAGCCAATACTTGAACGGTGTTCAGCTACTAGGCAAGGCGTACTTTTTTTAAAGCTTCTTAATAAATCGTATTAAAATGACAGATGGAAAATTTAGAACTTAAAATGATCGTTAAATGCTCTTGTATCTTTAAACCAAAAGATGAACATAGCTTTTGATGTCTAATCCAATGATTTTGGAGTTTTAAATACTATGAAAACTATCACTGTTCAATAAAAAATGTGTGCCTAATACTTGAACGAATTAAATTTACTAGTTCATGTTTTGGATTCTATTCCAATATGTGAACACCTAATTGATTTTGTTTGTTCATTTCATAAATTCTGTGTCCTAAAATTGAACTAAGTAAATTCAGTCGTTCAACTTTTAGGCATAGTTTTATAATATGAACACTAGTAGTAGTATACTAGTAGTATTTATGGAAATGTTTACTAATATTATAAATGTTAAAGTTACACTTTTTGTCGGTTTATCTGTTTAAAAAGATAAGTAACTAAGTAGTTTTGCTAATGATTATTGATAAAAAATACTAATTCGTTGTTTTTATGACACAAATAACCATAAAAAATAGGAACCTTATGTACGTAAGTAATATTAAATAAATGTAAACAATTAAAAAATAAAGAATATTTCGTTAACTCGCATTTTATTGCTAAAAGTGAATAGAATTAAAATGATATAGGTATTTTATTATGTTAGTTCAACTTTTGGGCCCAAACCGTTCAGAATTAGGGCACGCTGTTCATCTTTTGGGCAAATCGGTACATTTTTGGTTTCAATGATTTTTAGAAAAATACGGAGATATAATAACAGGCTTTATAATAGTCATTTTCAATCTAGACCATATACTGTACCATATAAAAAAATTAAATAGGGTGAAATTTGTTACTTTCACTGAGTATAAACTGTCTAAAGTTGGTGTAGTCGCTTAATCGTTCATCTTTTGGTGCTCTTACCCTACGAGTGTAACAAAGAAAAGTGAAACCGTTACCTAAAAACTAGAGTCTATTCATCTATATAGATATACAATTTATGTTGCATAGAAATCCGAGATTTTGGCGCTGAATGAGTTAGTACTTAAGCCCGTTCAGACCGTGACTTGGTGATCACCACTGTCATGTCATCAGTTACGACAGTTACATATAATCTAGGGCTTGTTCTAGATGCCGTTAAGTACTCTAACTACAGCACTGCACAATATGTTACTCGTGGACGTACTAATACGTATACATTGCCTAGAAAGTATACTTTTTGACACATGCAATTGTATAGCCAAAAGAAGTGCACTCGTATTTAAAACGTAATGTGGAAGTAAAATTGGTACCAAATAAGGAAAGTTAAGGTTACTTTTTTTATACCTAGTTAAGGTAGTTAGTTACTTATGAAAATAAACTTTTTTGTTTTGTTATAAGTAGTATAGGTCTTACCTACTTATATTTGTTTTTTTATGATCTCGTGAATCTATGTACTGCACATTTCACGAATATACTAAGACTGATTGCTACAAGTGGATTTACAATGAGGAATGGCACGCGATAGAGTACCTAACTAAGTTCTACAAATCTTAAATGATACCATATCCCTCCTACTGGTTGGTCGAAACACCCAATCTTGGTAGCAATTTTATCTCGGTAATTTTTTTCAACATACATACACTATGAATAAAACAAAAAGTGAAATTATTCAACAATACGGAAAACTGCAGAATTGACTTAGATGGTACCACATACCACTTTAGTGATCCTTTAGTTAGTGCAAGAACAAGATATGTACAAGAAAATATTGACTTACGCGGCCTGGCCACCGGCTATCAGCTACTTAGTCCGACAAAAAAACAATGTTCTTATGCTTGACATGTGATGATTTTATTAAAACTTTTTTATTGAAAAAGAATACATAAATGGCAATAAGTAGTACCTTTACCGGGTGCCCCTTGAAATCTCGACAAACTTTTCATCGAATTTCATTTCATCGAAAACGCTTCATAGAATATTTAGTATAAATATTATCTGTTATGGCTTCATCGACTATTCATTATAAATTAAAACAATTATTAGAACAACGGTACAAGGATTTTTAAATGCTTAAAAATACATTTCATAAACTATATTCAAGAGACAGAAGAACTCAATATAATTACTATTACTAAAAACTAGTTTGAACTGCAACACATTGATATGTATACAGAAGTTTGTTATGCGACAGAGTACAAATAGGTGCGACGACGAGCGAAGCGAGGAGGAGTGTGTTAGGTGAACTGCGACCTAACCTACTGCTAGCGTGCCGCGGCAGCGGCCGGCGAGCATCAGTACCGATTTGTTTTATTCCAAAATAATATATTGGATAATAAAGTATGAAATCTGTCACATAAAGTATCTAGTTAATAATATTTATAAACATTAAAATTCTGTGTTTTAAAAAAAACATCATTTAATTGTTCGATGTAAATAAAGAATATTCGATCAAATGAAAATAAGCGAAACGTTGACTTTGAACTGAAATTCGATTAAACGTTTGTCGATATTTCAAGCGTAAACCACCTTTACCGCCTCTGCTGATCCAATAGCTGCAGTTTTAACTATGTCGCGTTTTTATAGATTATAATACGAAGACGTATGCAGAAGGCTAAATATCAAAGAAAGTTAGATAACATGAAGTTAAACATCTAACACATTGAGTATAAGTAGCACGTTCACTTTTCTTCTTCTGTGGCTCTACGGGACTCAATCACTCGACGCCATAACCTGAAATTTGTAATGACTTTAATTTAAACCGTATCCAGAGTTAAAGGGATCTTTTGTAGATAAAACATTTTGTCTCTTTTGAAAAGCGGAAAATACCGGTGACTTTGACCAATCCACAATTAAATGGTGGGTGCCATAAGCTTTAAAAAATTGGCTCCTAATTTGAAATTCGACAGCCGCAACGTTTACCGAAACCTTAAAGAACTTATTCTGTAAATATTAAGAAGATATGCAGCTGCACCTTGGCAATCGTATATAGGTACCTGATGGTAAAATAGTACAAGATCTCGGCGAGGCTTAAAAAAGAGAATCCCATAAAGAGGCCCAGGATACCGCCGCAGTTGGCCAGGAAAGACACCCCGCCGTAGAGCTCCGAGCGGCGCAGCGATGTGAACTGCTCCGAGCCGAAGTACAGCACCAGCCCCGAGGGCACCCGCCTGCAATCAGCATTATATATACTATACATATACACTTTCATAAACGATTCATATTATTAGTTGCATTTGTTTGTATCTGGCCATTAATAACTATTATATACCTTACTAGGTTTGCACCGTCGACTACAAAGAGATGTATACTTTTGGACCTTATTAACAATGTCATAAGGTGCAGAAGTGGATAAAGTGAAGTAGACTGCTAATGTAAACTGCATGACATTTTTTTTGGCACGGATTAGGCAAACGAGTTCACAAGCCACTTAGGAAGATAGTAATAAGTGGGTTTTGGAACAATGGTTCGTGCGATTGCAAATAAGTTAGCTACGCTGAGGATTAAGATTGAAGCCTATGCTAGTCACTTAACCTGCTATCTTACCCTCCAAAGTTCCACACCGAAAACCGAAACAGCAGACCACAAAAAAACAGAACTAATTACAATGGTGAATTGACACTTACCATCCATTTGCGATATCAGAGTCAGAGTAATTCCCCAATTCATTATAGTTAGTGATGTTATAGACCGCCTGAGACACCTCGGCTTCGTACGACAGTTCCATACAGGCCTGCAGACATCCGCACTGTGACTCCGTGGTACTCATTTCATCGTTCTTTAGTGTTAGTGAGGACTTATCTAATGAGTGTCTCTCTGAAATAATAGTTTTATAGAAAGGTGTACTGTTGTATAAAGGTTTACATACCGATTAGAATGGGGTTTTATATTACAAGTAAGTATGTCTATTCTGTAGGTACCTTCGAGTGTACAGAGAGTCTCTACTAAGCATTTACCATAACCTAACAAAAACAGTAAGCAGGTTGTACATGTATACCTAAAGCCAAATCTGATTTATTGGCGTGGGTGGCTTGCCCCAGAAATAGAGGCCAGCCATGTATATGTGATAGTGCAGTGCTTAATAACATACATAGAAACATAGGTTGTCAGTTCTTGGGCTATCTTCTATCGACTCTATACGAGATGCCGTTTTGTGAGCTTATATTACCTGCAAAAGTTTTAATATTTATTTATTTATTTATTTTTATTTGACTCAGTGGCCCAGCACGCGAAGCACATGATGTATTATGTCACTTGTGGCACAGTGCTTCTCTATTATTACTGACTATATAGAAAGGGAGATGAGCGACAACCAAGTCGTGAGCAACTTGTGCTAGCGGTGCAGTGGCTTAGGAAGTCGACTCGTGATCGTAAGGCACCGTGTTCGAACCCCCGCGGGCACCATATATACAGGACCGCAAAACTAAGTATCACACTTTATATGACATGTTCTTTAAAAGCGTGGTACTCAGTTTTGCGGTCCACTGTAGTGACCGATGCTCTTATTGTGAAGGAAAAGGTCGTGATGAAACCGCACATTCGAACAGCTGAGCAGAGTGCACCAAAGATTCTAAAAGGTTGAAGTGTATCGAAACGGCCCATCTCATCTGTAAGCTATGATTAAATATTACCTATAAAATTCAATGAATACGTACCTAAAGCTTCGATTATACATGACTGCTGACCGCCTCCGCATACTTTTGTCTCGGTCCCATCTGAAAGAAGAGTGTTAACCCTGTCAAGCGAGCCGTTATTTCTGACAACACGACTTCTGGGGACCTAGTGAAAAATGGTATAAGTCGACTTAACTCGTAATAAAAAAGGTATATGTACATACCAAAACGGAGTATACCCAAGACTTAAACCCTTTTTCACTTGATCTTCAGGAGACTTTCTCACTAGGACCCCAGTATTATCCAATAGATAATGGGACTCCTCCTTACGTGGCATGTAGAGCGGGACACATCCGCACGTCTTAGCCGTGAAATTAGAGGCACACTCTAGCTCGCAGTTCCTTTGTGTATAAGTGCGGAAAAATCTCAGATACTTCTCATCTGGGAAATAGCAACGACGTCTGAAAAGTGATTACAAAATGAATATTCAACATCAAGACGTCGTCTACTGGTTTAGTTGTATCTCTCGGTCTCAAAGTAATATTATGATTAGTTTCCAATGTCATATAACTCATGTTATGGTTTAACACTAACTTATCAGGCGAGTAGTTTTTCAGCCCATCCGAAGTTTTAATTACGATTGGGGTGATGGAAGCAGCTGATTGAAACTGAATTGGCAATCTGAAAAAGTTTTGTCCCATGTTGGGCAACTCTGCTGGACTATGAAGCCAGACCTGAAAAAAAAACATTACAAATCTTTAGAGACAGATAGATAGATAAATTCATATTCAATTATTGGATCCACGGTATTTACGTATATAGAAGTTCTCATAGCAAAGGTGAAGTAGAGCCTCTTTTGCGGTGTTATAAAAAAATGCTGGCGCAGTGGAGGATATTTATTAGTAAGAGCCTAGATGTATGAAATCTATATAACTATATACAATATACCTCGATGTTTTATTAAAAAAAAAGTAAATCAATTTTGACGCTTATTTAGTTGTTCAATTAACTGGTACCTAAGTAATAAAAGGTAAGTAAGTAAAACCCACTTTAAATCCTTGTACCGGCCCGCGGCATAACAAATCCATATCTCTTTTATCCGTCGCCAGAATAACTTCGAATTCGACTCCTCCATAACTCTGAAACCATGGAGAACCTTTGAAAGTTTTGTATCTGAACACCATAAATGCAATAGGTACTTACACTGAGTTTTCTTCCATTAGTTACCAATGTTACCATACACTGAGTAGGTAGTGCTCGCTTAGAGCGATGCTACACGAGCGTTGCTGGTGCGTTGCGTCGTCGCAAGCAACGCTGTGATTTCAACATAGAGCGACGCAAGTGTTTCAACGCATCGGGTCATCGGGTGGCATGTCGTTCTAATTTATATGAAGGAGAACGCCGCGGCAACGACGCAACGCACAGGCAACGCTCGTGCGGCATCCTTCTTACCGGGCCTCGCAATGGATATGTGTTCACTTTTGGGGGGTTTGGATATCCTTTTTCCAGACTCCACGAACTATGGTTTTTAGTACCGACATGGGAGTAATCCTTGTGAAGACTAAAAAAAATGACAGTTTAATATGGGCGGTTAGATTAATGAGATAGGTATACAGATGCACTTCGCTTTGCGTCGCATCGTATAGGTAAAAACTTTTTACTAAAAAGTATAAACCGAATGCTTGTAAGCATTCGGTTTGTTGGTTTGATCTTGCACCTACTTTTCTGTTTTAAAAAGTTGCTCTTCTGAAAGCATGTTGAAGGTAAAACAGTGGCCATCTTTTGTGAGCGTGTGGTAAAACAGATTGCTACACTCCAAATCCTTCCACATGCACTTGAGGAATACATCTTCGAAGGACGGCGCCAACTGTAAAATATAAATAAAACATAAACTACAATTGTAATTATAATAATCATACTTTATATTCCGGCGTCACCTTTCGTATAGTTTCAAACGAACTGGCATCGGCGTATGTTGGACCATCACTATGAGCATTATTGCACAGCAATAACATATCGTAATATGTCTTTAAACTGAAAGGAGTAAAAATAAGAATAAGTCGTTAGTAAAACAGGCGGTTATTGCCCTGGGATGGATAAGTGCAGTCAGCCACGCTTAGTAAATAATATGGTTTACTAATGTTTCGACATAAATGATTTAGCAAATTCTTATCTCCCCAAACTACATATCCCATATATTCATTTCATATCATTTCCTAACGAATGATTTGATACATTATTGTTAGACCAATTATTACCTGGGGTTATTTTAAGATGTCAATTATGTTTTCGTCAAATGTATTGATTGGCATAGGTACCTTAATTTAGCAACATATGGAATGGCATTATGAAATCTCTGGGAGCAGTTTCGTTTTACGGGTCAGTAAAAAAATAACCCTAACCTACCTATCTCTGGGAGGAGTTTCGTTTTCAGGGTCATAAAAAAAATAACCCTAACCTACCTATCTCAGGGAGCAGTTTCGTTTTTAATCCAATTTATATTTGTTTCAGACAACTTCAAGCTCAAGGTTACGCAAAAAAGTACGCAGCTGATATTACCACATAAAATTTGACAATAAGTTATTTGCCTTAGGAAATCATTTTGCTACACAATTATTTACCACATAAAATTTGACGTAGTAAAATTTTGCAATATAAAAATATAGCGAAATGAAAAAATTAAGAAGTAAAATTATGCCGAGGATTGATTTGCCAAATAAAACATTGGCGAAAAGTTGATTGCTAAATGAAATTTGACGAAACATAATTTGGCAAAAAGGCAGTACACCAAATAATATAAATTATATGTATACCCCAAGGACTGGGTTTCGAGCGCAATACGCATACACTAGCCCAAATCGGACTGCCCACTACAAGCAAAAAGAAAAACGTGCGGCGGCATGTGCTTCATACTAGGTAAAGGGTGAAATTAGGTTACAAGTGTTAGAAGCTCGACCTCGCTATATTTCCAAACTAGATAAAAAAGTGTATAATTAAAGTTCCACTGACTCTTCAGGGCTGATGGTCGATGTCCGGAACTCGTCGTGAGCCTTAGTGAAGTTGAACATCCTTTGACGAGGCTTTGTTTCTGTACACACCGTTACAGCTGGAAATGGAATCTATGACCAAAAGTTACAATATGTTACCAAAAGTTAGTTAATGGATCAGTAAAAATAAGAACCTAAACGGGACGGCGGTTTTGGTGACCTAGCAGAAGCCCGAAATTAAAAATTTCATGTCGTGTAATAAGATTTTCGGAGTAGGTATAGCTATGTGCAAGTCATGGAATTTTAACTTTTGGATATGACAACATTTGAATCGATTTTAGAACAAATATATGCATTGGTGCGTTATTTTTCATCGCGTGCATGGTTAGATTTCCATATATTTTTCAGTATAGGTATATACAGACCGTCCAAGCAGAGTTGGAAGTGTCCGCGAAGCTCACGATGACTGGCGTCTTATCCCACTGGTCCCAGACCTTCCAGATGAAGAAACTGCACGCCGTCATGCTGGTTATCACCATGCACACCCACCACCATCTGTTTTTTTTATATAAAATATACTTAGTTACTCTCTTATACAATTACAAGGTGTTTAGTAACTAGCAATGTTAGCACATATGTTAATTAGTTTGTTTAGTTTAAATCTAACAAGTTAATTTTGAACTAGTTCCCGTTAATAGAATGGGCTCAAATTTGGACCACTCGATAAAAATGCAACCTTATGGGATATAGAGCTGATCTACTGATGGAGTCGGGATGCCGACAGGATCTTCGCTATACCTACTTAACGTAGACCCAGCATGTTGGGACTCGTTAGTTTAGTCTTGACAAGCAGATAAAAAAAGCAATATAAAAAATACAGCCTTCCGAATCATAAGATGCTCCCAAAATAGTAATTTCATTTATACCTTAAATATTTTAGTTGAAATTGAAATTGAGCTCACCACACAGGATTTGTAATGGGAAACCTAGTAAGAAAATAACTTCAGAAGATTATTTCATCATTCTCAGGAGTGCAGCAGCGTGCGCCATATTAAACAGACGCCTAGACGTTTTCTAAATCTAACCATTGATTTGATCCCTGACTTCTACTAACTACTAAAAAGCTTTGAGAGACAAGAAGTCGGGCAGCTAAACTTTCCAATTGTATGTTGGAGAGAAACTAGTTAGCCATTAGCCCTTACGTATCTACCACCTACCAACTTTCTGCTGCGGGGCATTGTGTATGCAAAATGTAAAAAGTTATTAACGAAATTGTAACATAATATTACGTTGTAGGATTTATTTTTCCTAAGCTCAAGTAAAATCAGCAACACGGTTAACTGACCGTTTTCAAATGGTCACCTTACTATAAGGCTCAGTTACTAGTGGTCATCAGATAACAGTGATAACAGTAGTTTGTGCGAGTAACATATAAGCGATAGGTAACAGCGCTATCAGAGTTTACATAATATAATTTTCTTAGCTTTGTTTTACCTTTCAATCCAAGTTGATCGTTCGTCAAGAATATACCGAAATCCGTGCAACGATGTGTTCTCCAAATATTCCCGCAGGTTGTCACAGAACGGACGCTGTCTCCGTTTGCGAGGGCCCGATTCAGAATCGGACATTTTGCTTTGCGAGACATCGTACGTCTTCTCACGGTCTGGATTTAATGAACTGAAAATCAAAATCGATTACCTCTTTTTAGGTAGTGGCAACAAGTTGAGACTTCATGTACCTACGATGAACCGGAGTAAGGTTTAAATAGGAGAAGGTAGATATGTAGTGTCCGTGATCTCAGAATTCTGGGGTATAAAATCTAGTGATAGTGAATTAATAGGTAGTTGTATTTATTTCTAAGGCACTTCTTTGTAAGTCAAAATATAGAAGGCTACAGACACAGGAAGATAAAGAAATAAAGAGAAAATAATAAACATTTATAATAATTACCTGCCGTTCTCCATACTCGATATAAAACAAAAAAACTATAAGTATTTTGAATGACGAATATATATTTGGCTTCCGTCTTACCACAACACTGGCTCACGTTTGTTTGAACCATGTGTTGATTAATAAAGTTAATAAAGTTTAACTAACAATAATTTAATGTTAGGTGACCTACTTTACTTACCGTAATGAGATTAGTAAAGTGGTTCACTCACGCCAATACAGGGAGTGGGCCGGTCATGAATTCGTCGATAATTAAGTTCCTGGCAGCTTTTATCCATCTAGGCAAATTAAGTCCTGTCAAGGTAGCGTAAGTTGATTAGGGTGTTAGTGTGTTATTATAACTTTGACCGAGCAGGCCGCAGTAAAGTGAAACTATGTTTATTTATTGTCTACCAATTTAATTACCCGATTCTTTTTGACTCGTCATCATTGCGTATGGCACTCATCCTGCATGGATCAAATTATATAGGATAGGTAATGGCTGGTTTTCTCGTGGTTAGATCGAAACCGATTTAAGCGGGTCCAGGGTTTTCGGTCAGCGCAGAAGCCAGGTAATTCCTTCGAGGGGTCTGTTACGAGGGTGGCGTTAACACCAGGAAAAAGACCCCCCTCTGTCACCAAACCTCGTTTATGTAGTACTTTTTGACTTACGTGACAAGTATAACAAAAGGGCAAGCTTTGAAAAGCAACGAAGGTTTCGAAAATATCTAAACACAATACAAAACACTCGACAGTTGCATGTTCGGCGGTCGTCGTATTATCATAGGGAGGTAGGAATTTCTAACGAACTTTCTTTCACGCGGCATCCCGACCGTTATTGAATGCCATTCCTTTGTCTTTTCCCGAATACATCTTGCAAGTATGAGCTAGCAAAGAATTGTTTAAACGGTTTCGTCAAGGCACAAAATAGGACACCGCGCAATGTCCAGGATCCGGACCGTGCCACTTAACGGTTCTTATGTCAGGTCCGGGCCCCGGAGTTCTGCCTCTTCGTGTGAAGCCCCCGGAATGGACTCTTGCCAATTTAAGGGATAAATAATTTAACGACACTTATTAGTCAATATAGAGCCATCTGAAATGTTCGTGAATTGAGTACTTGGGATTGAGTCAGCATAAAACTTTTTTTGTTACGTGAGTACTGGCCACTTGCAATCGTAATGACATTAACACAATTAAAAGAAAAGCTCGGTTTTTTTCGTCATTCCAGTTTCAATTTGACAAGTCTATAGACAAAATGGAGCTCACGCGTGAAAATTTAAGCCGTAACTTATCACAACTTTCGTCGAGGGTTTTCTCAATATGAATGTCTCGGTGAGCTCGTTTCCATATACCGGGTGTACAATCCAAATGGGTCAGTATGGAGAAGTCGGAAACTATGAGAGATAGCGAGATCTGTTCTTAGGAACCATGACGTCGATTTTAGATTTAATAATAATTACATTCAAACTTTTTTATGAACTCTCATACTTTAAACAAGATTCCATTAGTGTTGTGCTTCTTGCGAGTTGCAGAATTTATACACATTGATTTTGACCAGGTTCGATTCCCGGTTATGTATGAGAGTTAATAAAAAAGTTTGAATGTAATTATTATTAAATCTAAAATCGACGTCATGGTTCCTAAGAACGATCTCGCTATCTCTCATAGTTTCCGACTTCACCATACTGACCCATTTGGATTGTACACCCGGTATAATGTGGAAGCACCAAGCCAAACGACTATTTTTCGCTTGTATTCGTTCGACGAGGTCGTGTCGTCTCGCAGTACCGTACCTTCTAGTGGTCGACCAAAAACAGCAGTAACGCCTGAAAACGTAACGGCTGTGCAAAAAATTCTTCAAGATGATCGATATGTGACATACTCGTACGAGCAGATTCAGGCTTTCATAGGGATTGGAATAACTGCAATTCAAAGCACTTTGCATTATCAGTTGGGCGTCAGAAAGTTAATTTCCCGCTGGGTACGCCATAATTTGTCAGAGGAGCAGAAAGCGGCTCGTGTTGAGTGGTGTCGGTCTACTCTACATACTCGAGTTACTCGACATATGGCCACAATTCCGTTACAGGATCAAAGAATGGTTACCGCCGATTGGTACACCTCGGTTTGTTTGCCAGAAATGATGGCTGAACTCCGTAGAGGTAATGCTACACGCCGAATCATCTTACACCACGAGAATGCGAGCTCCCATACCGCTCGCAAAACAAAAGACTTTTTGAACCAAGAAAATGTAGAGTTAGGCCCGTATTAATAAACTGATATCAACTCAAGATGCGTCAAAAATGACAGTGTTTTATGGTTTGGCGTTTACTTTGACGTGTCTTGTGACGGGCCTCACAGTCAAGATGAGTTTATTAATACGGCCCTTAATGTCTCATCCTCCGTATAGTCCCGACTTGAGCCCTAACTATTTTTTTACATTCCCAAGAAATAAAGATTTGTTACGTCGTCAGCGATTTCAAGACCCAGAAGCGACAGTAGAAGCGTATAAATCGACCATTTTGTGGAACGACCACAGAGTGGAATTACGGTTTTAATAATTGGTTCGAAAGAAAGCAAAAGTGAATAGATTGCAAGGGAGAATACTTGGAAAAACAATGAAATATAATTAATTCCCGATCGTTTCGGTATGCCCCTCGTATATACCTTTCGTACGTCGGGAAGACCGGGAGACCTGACCGGGTAGGAGACTTGAACCATCTCAAATATCCTTCGATTTCGCGCTATCGGCGCCGTTGCCAGCACCAACGACCCTGGTACAAAGGCGGCGGCTGTGACAGTGTCATACTCGTATTGGCCGCCGTTAGTATAGTTCGGCTTTGAGCGAGGAAACGTTTTTTTGCGCGTCAGAAGTAAAAAATAATAAATATTGGTATCCTATTGCAATGTCAACAGTTTTGGAGGCAGTTTTAAACAAAACATCAGATTTGTAAGACAAGGGGGTAGCAGGAGACTTGACCACTTCAGTGGTGGGTAGACATGATCAGTGGTCCGAACAGAGCGGTAGCGCTCTGATCTGTAGTAAATCATTATAATATAATTAAATGTGTTTTCGGATGTGCCATAATTTTTAAAGGCTGATTAATTTTCTGTTAGAAGGAAAATTACAACTCATTTTCTTTAACAATTTTGTTAAAAAGCCAAAAGAAGGCGTCATGTTGTTGAATATTGATTGCATTTGTAAGAAAAGCCCATTTATAATATTAGCTTTATATGTTATTAATGTGATTCCTGATGTGCCATTATTGTTTCAAGTTTGATTAGTTTCTGTTAGAATCAAGATAATAATTTCAAGCTATTGATATCTATGGTTTATAAGCCAAAAAATGCTTTAATAATGTTAAATTTAGATTCCATCATGTAAGAGGACAATTTTTTAATTTTGGTTATGGTTAAATATTTATAACTAAACTACCGTTTTTAGGGTTCCGTAGCCAAATGACAAAAAACGGAACCCTTATAGATTCGTCATGTCTGTCCGTCCGTATGTCACAGCCACTTTATTCCGTAACTAATAAGAGCTATACTATGGAAACTTTATAAGTAGATGTATTCGGTGAACCGCATTAAGATTTTCATACAAAAATAGAATAAAAAACAATAAAATTTTGGGTTTCCCCATACTTAGAACTGAAACTCAATTTTTTTTTTCATCAAACCCATACGTGTGGGGTATCTATGGATAGGTCTTTAAAAATGATACTGAAGTTTCTAATATATATTTTTTCTAAACTGAATAGTTTGTGCGAGAGACGCTTCCAAAGTGGAAAAATGTGTGTCCCCCCCCACCGTAACTTCTAAAATAAGGGAATGATAAATGTAAAAATAATATATGATGTACATTACTATGCAAACTTCCACCGAAAATTGGTTTGAACGAGATCTAATAATTAGTTTTTTTTTAATACGTTATAAATCGTAAACCGCATTTTACCTTTCATTCAATCAACTCCAATATAATAAAGAATAAAGAAAAACATTTATTTAGATGTATAGTGGTACGGAACCCTACGTGCGCGAGTCCGACTCGCACTTGGCCGCTTTTTCTTATTTTTCTTTTTAGACAAAAACGGCCCCTCCCGGAACGGAACTAGTCTCCCTCACGCCCTGGTCAACTCACCCGTAGGGGGGACTAATATATGAAATTTTAATCACGTTTAATTAAAGTGGGGTTCTTCTCTTCCGGACTTCCCCTACAATTCTTTCGTCGTCATCGTCTTTCTCCTAATGGAATGGAAGAGTAGGTACTCTAAGGAATAATAAATAATACTGTTTATGTTGTTTAGAATTATACTTCTATTTTGATTATTCTCTTCTTAGGTATAAGAATAAGTACAATCGATGTGCCGCATGCGCCGGAGCTCGGCAGCGACTCTCGAATCTTAGTTCTTTACAAAACAATCAGTCACTGTTCCGTTGAGCCAATTTTAAATTCAAATAACTTAAAAGCAAACGGGCGGGACAATAAGTACAATGCAATAAGGTCTATATTAACTTCAACCTTATTGCATTACAGTACCTAGAAACCGGAGAGTATCAATGTGGTTTTTTTTATCCATTAGAGAGTTATGTGTGGTTCCTTACTAACATAATAATACATGAAATTTCAATTTAAGTAAAGCGCAACTTATGCTTTTCAAAGGTCGTTACGTAAAATTTCAGTTCGCGTAAAGTATTCGCGTATTTTTGTGATTATATCTAAATTACAGGTACTTATCGATATAAGTAATGTATGTATTTTGAAAAAAAACACCTTGTCAATTAATTGCTGGCTTGCGTTACTTTCGCCAGTAAAAATATTGCTGTTGCCTTTATGACTTTGCGTGACGAAAGTAGATAGTCAACGGGTCCTTAGGGAGTTTATTCAGGTCGATGTTAAAGGGTTAGCTAAGAAAATATTTGATATATTTTTAGTTTATTTTGTTAGGTAAATACTTCTTGAAAATTGTACCCTTAACACTCAATTGACGGCGAATCAGGGGTATACCTTGTACTCGATTGTGTTATGTATGTAGGTATGTATTATAAATTGAGACTGTTAAGTAATTAATTTAGCAGAAGTTAATATACAAACGTACCTAATGAAATTTTTAGACAATCAACTCCCTCACCAATTATTATTGTATTTTATCGTACAAATGCGTTCTTGAAACGGTCTAATTCCACTGTTGGAATGCAAAGTCGTGAGTTTGAGTTGCATCTAAGTAAGTTACTACCTGAGTAGCCTACCACTCCTACCAGCATAAATTTATCAGGTAAAATGTAACGTAAGTACCATGTTTTTAATTAAATTAACATTAACTCTACAAACACTGAAGTTATCGGGCGGAAATTTGCAATATTTGTAGTATTTAGTGATCCAAACAAAGCCTCATTATTAAAAATCTATACTAATATTATAAAGAGGTAAAGTTTGTGACGTTGGAAGGGGATCTCTGGATCTACTGAACCGATTTTGAAAATTCTTTTACCAATAGAAAGCCACGTTATTTGTCACATTGGTATAATCATCGGCAACACGCTTCGTCAAGTATCCTTTAACACTAACAAAACAAAATTTGAGAACACAAACTTATCCTAAGTATCCCCCACGTTCCCTTTACTCCGGCAGTCCCAGAACGAGGATCTCCCTCTGACACGCAGATGATATTATTATGGGACGACGTCCTAATTCCTTAAAAAGCTCCTCCATCCTCCATTAATTATTATTAGTAAGTATTCTGATCATTTGGTTTTCAATGAAAACCTAGGCCTGTAACAAAACAAATTAATGTAGGTAAAGCACGAGCCTAGGTTTTCATAATAACTAAAACAAATATTCAAATATCGTAGAAATCGGACTTTATTTATTAGAGGGAAAAAAACGTTACCACCCGGAACAAATTGTGTATGATTTTTTTTAAGCGTTGCCTTACTTGAGCTACTACTATTTATGTCCAAATAAAATGCTTGTTTAGGGGGAACGTTTTACGTCACCTTATTGCGAGTTCTACGGTGCACCATTTTGTTATCTGTCTACTAAACTTTTACTATGTGTAGGTAGCAAAAAAAAAAAATTCATAATTTAATAAATGCTTTTAGTTGTCGATAAATTCTAAATGATTCATTGCATAACACTGAATATTTTTCCGCTTAATGGTTTTTTTATGTAGTAACTGGAGACTGGAGTAGTTTGTTGTATATTTGTGCGGCTGGCAACATTTTATATTCCATTCATTCAACAATCTGTTTAGTTCACTCAACCATTCACATTCAAGGTCACAACAATGATCTCCTTCACACTTTGACGAAAACAGTAAAATAAAGCGAGACAACATAACGATTAATACTTTCGGTTCGATTCCAGTGACCCCGATTTCCTTTATTTTCATTTCACATTTCCGAGTAGCGCAAGCGCACGCTGTGTGGCACCTGTCATTTCATACAAATAAAAGTTATTAGTTATTATAGAAGTTTGTTTTCGTTTGTCTTACCATTAGGAAGTGTAATAGAATTTGTTTTCATTGAATCTAACTTTAAGATTATTATAAGCTAAAATTGAATTGCATTGTAGGTTTGAAAGTTCGTTTATATAGTGGAACTGGTTTTGTGCCATGGCTCTAAAGTTGTATTGTCTGTTAACTGCGGCGGTTTTACTTGCCGTGCCCTTAGTATTCGCGTGCAACGAGGCTATTTGCGCTAGCGTTGTGTCGAAGTGCATGCTCACACAATCCTGTAAGTGCGACCTAAAAGACTGCTCGTGCTGCAAAGACTGCTTCAACTGTTTGAGCTACTTGTACAGTGAATGCTGCAGCTGCGTTGGTAAGTACCTATATTTATTATTTTGTTAATACCATGGGTTCAATACAATGAATATGAATATGAATGTTAAAATAATATTGTTAATATTATTTAGAAACCTCCATAGGTCTTCAAGGCTCTGAAAGCTTTTCTTTGGATTAATATTCTTCTAGGGTATACAAGCTCGCGTTTAGTTTTTAGGGTTATATAAATAGCATGACCTATTTGGTACATATGGCACCGCACTATTTAAATTACAATGTTGCTTTATAAATCAACACAAGATTTTAGAAGAGTTAGGGCAGTTTTAGACCCCTCCGGCCACTAGGATCCTTTGGCAGGATCCATCAATGGAGTAGAGTCCGTTAATACATTCAGATCCATCAATCTGGTCGAGCAGACTTTATGTACACTAGAACCCAAAATAGAGTATGGTACCAGATTTAATATAATAACTTGAAGGTGGAATTAAAATACCAATATGGGGACAGGCACCAGCAATTATGAATTTTCCATCATTTCTGACTTTACAAAATAAGGTTTACAAAATAAGTGTTCGTAGTTTTAAGGACTAAAATAAAAATAAAACATTAATTTATATTCTGCCCTATATGTCATCATTATATATAGGTACTTTAAAAAAAAATTAAGCAGATTCAATTCTTTAATAGTATGGTTTTTTTGCTACATGAGTTTCGTCTGAGATACCACTATTTGCTTATAAGTACCAGTAAGTATAGTTAATATTCATGACACAATGGTAAAGAACAGTTTCTTAATTTTAGTAGAAGTACACTTTTTGTGAAACCACCCTTATGCCTCTGGGTAACGATGACATGGTGGATATTTTTAAGCACAATTTTGGATTATATAGAGAGTCCCAGAAAGCGACTTCAACCTGCCTAGGGCTGATAGAGCAGCTAAAAAGCTATTGATATAACCCCTATGTAAGATCAGCGATTTTTACTGATTTCGGATATATTGATAATTTTGATCTGAATATTTGTAATTTTCCCTTATGTCAATGTCACGAGAAATCATTAATTTCCCGTTTAGTTTCATAACATTTTCAGTGGTATCTTACATAATTAGAATTATTATGAATCAGCGAATTTTTTCAACCTGTTTGCTCGTTTTTTTAAATAAGTAATCACATAATTTTGGTTTCTCCATACTAGGTGTTCCAGTGTTTGCTTGTTACTTTGTATGGAAAAAAATACTTAATAAAACATAGAAAAAATATTTAAAAAAAACAGACATATATGTTTTCAAACTTCATTGATTCGTAATGATTCGTGATTATAATTATTCTAATTAGGTATGTAAGATACCACTGAAAAACTTCTGAAGTAAAACTTGAAATAATTGATTATTTGTGACAGAAAAATTACAAAAATTAAGATTCAAATGATCAATATCTCCGAAACTAGTAAGAATCGCTGTACATACATAGGGGTTAAATCGATAGCTTTTTAGCTGCTCTATCAGCCCTAGGCGGGTTGACGTCGGTTTCTGGGGCTCCCTTTATAATAATACTGTGCACCTAGCCTAGTTACCTACATTTGGCTTTATCTTAGTTCCTACTAAAACGGGTTAATGATCACAGTTTTAAATTATTGAGGGACCATAGAATTGCCTTGTTTTTTTTTATGAATGTACCTAATTAGGTAAATTTTCATTTTACATTATATGGTACATTCTTATGGTACATAGGGCACATACCTCCAATGAAGTCTAATAATGGCACTATGTCTGTGCAAACATTTACTAATGAAATGGAATTACCTGTGTATTTTTTACAGATATGTGTCCAAAACCAAATGACACTCAAACTACACTATCTAGGACTTCATATGTGGAAGAGCTAACTGATGGAGTACCGGGCTTGTTCAGTGCTCTGACCAGCGACTCCGATCCGCAGGAAAGGTGGCTGTCCATCACTTACCCTGTAGACATTGACATCTCGGCCTACCGACCAGCTTCAGATAAGCAAGTGGTTTACCATTTACGTAAGTTTAACTACAGCAGTACAGTTTAAGATTACGAAAAAAATAATCTGATTAAATTTGGATTAGCTACCTATACCTGTAGACTATTAATCTACTTACGACAAAACCTAGTAAGCTTACACACAATCCAAAGCCAAGATTCAAAATACCAGATTATTATTATGCGACATGCCTCCGACGGTTTTCCATTATCAATATTCTCAAACAATACAATTCATTTATTTGAAGTAACTAGTAATTCCCGCAAGTGATAAGATGAGTGCTCATTTCTACAGCTACTTAACGGTTACTTTAGATCATACCGTCGAGTTAACAATGGGACCCCCAAAGTCGGCAAGGAATAAAAAGGTTCTCAACCGAGATGACTAACTGAGTCATCATCGTGGAATGCCCGCCGCGTCTACCTGCTCCAATGTGCGTTGGGTCAATATTGAATCTCATTGCATTTGATGTTATGAATGTCTCCCGATCACATCATAATGCGAAAGTGATAATTGAATGAATTAAATAACACCTGTTTCTTGTTATGCTAATTGTGCCTACCTGCCGCACTCGGTTTTTTAACATTAGGAACATTATATTTATCTAATCAATTATGTATCAACATCTAACGAGTAATATTAATAGCTAATTTATGTTATTCGTAGGTATAATGATTTTCCGCAATAGTAATTTAGGTGATTTTATATTGCCTCCACTAAAAGATCAATATAGGTGTTTGCCTCTTTAAAACAAAAACAATTCGTATAGAATAACTGAAGTCGAAAACTAATAGCTACTTAAATGCGAACGCTTGCCCACTAAATGGTGTAATCGACTCTGGCTAATGGTTTATCGTGTTTCCTCAGCACTACGACATCCTCCTTTAAACGCGGCTTAAAAAGAGTATTCACTGAAAGGCAACAACTTGGCTGTGCCCCTGGCATTGCTGGTGTTTATGGGCGACGGTGGCTCGTTTTCCTTTTACGGCCATAAAAAAACATAAATCTTCTATCTTCTTTCTGTTCATATAAAACTCTTCCGTTCCTGACTGACTGACCAGTCAAACAACGCACCGCCTAAACCGCTGACCCTAAAATACTTACAATTGGATGAGTATATTCCTTAAGTGCCCCAGGGTGCATCCGTACTATGTAGCGTTTTTTTTGAAGTCGACTTATAACATAACGGAAAGAAATAGGGAGAGTAGCGAGATAACAATACTTCGCGAAAGAAGTCGCAGGTGTCCGCTAATAATTGCATTTAAAGCAATTTATTTGTGTGCCATTAATAAAATACCTACTTACAATTAGTCACTTGTAATCGTGACAAAGTACCTTACCCCATGCATAAATACATAAAATAGCACTCCTGTGTTCGGCCCCTGTTCAATAACCACTCCAGGTGAACCCAAAGGCCTGTGTGGGAACGAATTATAGCGTTGTCCATTTAAACGTCAACTTCGTAATACAGGTTCAGTCGTTTAATTGTGGTGGTGTTTGTTTGCAGAGAGCATAGAGCAGGAGTCTGAGCCGACGAGCCGCGACGTGGTGACGTTCAACTGCACCATCGCGTACATGTCGCAGTGCATGTCGAGCGAGAAGTGTCGTGCCTCGTGCCGCTCCATGGGCGCCAACAGCCTGCGGTAACTATGGATAATTATTACACACCGACGACGAGCGGGAAACGAGTAGAGCCAGCGATCAACTTGATATAATATGCAGTGAGTGATCAGCACGTGCGGTGCAACACCGCGGGATTCCGGCTTGAAATCTTAATACCTATGGACATGACTTTATTTCCGCGATTGGTTCGAAAAAATAATTCTATTGCGTTTTATTTTTCCGAACATGGTCGCGGGAATAAAATCATATCCATATTAAAATTTTCACTAGGAATCCCGCGGTGTTGCACCGTCCGTGCAGATCACTGATAATATGTATCTGGAGGCACGGAAGTGCCCCCGCCAAGTCGAGCAAAAAAACACGGCCATACTTTTTTTTTCTTTAATTATTAGAGTGACTTGGCAATTGCACATGGCAAAAGAATCTACTTACATAAAACAAAATCTATATCTAATATTAGCGCTCTGTGCTTTTATTTGTCTGAAACTACCTATATGGAGGAATATTTAAATTACTTGGTAGATTATGTCGCTGTGTGCAATTGCCAAGTCAATCTATTTATTAAATAATTAAATAAATGTAATAAAGATATGGTTACTATAAAATGTTGTTAGCTAATTAACAAGGTATCGTTTAACGACAAAGTGGTTGGATAGCTTCTCCCATAGATAGGTAGGTACCGACATGGCTTACGTTCGATAGACACTGCTATACAAGGTAGATGTCTCGGTCCCTTTCTCTGCCTGGAATTAACTATTCAAACTAACTAACTAACTAGGTAATTAACTTCATAACACGGCCTTATTTATTTATTATTATTTATTCAATGTTTCGAATTGAAAAACCAACCGCCCGAAAATAGAAGACCCGCGGTTGAATTTGCAATCAGGGTCAGGAGTGATTGCTGAGACAGTCGTTGGAATCAAGATTTTAGTACCAACTTTAATACTGATATAAAAACATCATTTTGCAGTATTTTGGTTTCATGTTATTTTATTATCTACGGTAATTCACCCCATATTACTTATACTTACAATAAATTAACAACTATATCGAATTATCGGGTATCTTTTAGGATGTAGAAACACAAGTACTGAAAAAACAACACTTTGATTTCAGATGGTTCCATGACGGATGCTGCGAGTGCGTAGGCGATAAGTGCTTATCCTACGGCCTCAACGAAAGCAGGTAAGATTCAAATCCGCTTGGCAAAGTGCAACTTCGATTCAATTCCGACCATGTAAACAATCCGGGTAAAAATAGCTGACCCTGCTGAAAGCTGCAAAACATTTGCCGAAAACCTATTCTTCGATGGAGGAAAACGTGCAAAGATTGGATCGTACTTTTATTAATGTACAGAACTACTCATTTGTGTAAACAAGTGAAAATCTACCATTTATTTCGGTTTTTGTCTAAATGTACCCGAATTAGTAACCTCTTTTCTTTTGTAAAAATATGGCTATTGGTATTAGGTAACCTTACACAGAAATAGAAGTGTGTACAAATGTATCTTACCGATTTTAGTGTTTGTATCTCATCGACCACCTGCGCAGGCGCGGCCGTCCCTAGCATTAACATATTGATCGCGGCCCAGTATCAGATGACGCGCAGGTGTTGCCAATTAATTATGCTAGGTATTTATTAATAAATCAGTGTGTCATATAAGTCATCGATATTTGTTATACAAGTTCGCAACCCATGAATTAAAATCCGTAACGTTATATATAAGATACCTATAATTAAGACAGATACCAAAATAAGTTATTAAAAGAAAGTTCACGGTTAATTAAAAACATAGACACAGCGCAGCGCCTTCCCCTTTAAAAAACCCTTTTTTTTTCATTAAACATTATGTCTTCTACCTTCTAGCTAAAATGAAAGAGGGTCAATATGTTATTGCGTATATGCGTATATATGTTAGCGTAAGGACCTTTTTGGATTCGTATTGCTTTTTTACTTACTACAGGCAAGGTCTTACCGAAGTCTCACCGATTATCAGTGATTGAGATAGGTAGAGCTAATTTATAAACTTGAGGCAGGTTCATTCACACGTAAATGGAATAAAAAAGTAATCAAATCAATCAAAAAATTTTCACTACCTACTCGTAAGTACCTATTCCCACTATTCACGAAACCGAAAATCTTCATTTGAAAAATATGTACTAAGCCAATATTTATGCGCTTATATTATTTTTTGAAAGCGATTCTATTTGGATCCTCTGGCAAGGCAACCGGACTCGCTACTGTCCGGTCGGTTTACACTAATTTACCGTCCACTGTACACTGTCCACTGTCCTTGACCATTGTAAATCGGGCTTAGAGACATTATTTACATACCCACCTATATGAACATAGTTTCCAAAAGCGATTAATATACGAAGCGATTAATATATACTTAACTTACGAAAATGTATCCCGTCAATTTCAGATGTCTAGCGTGTCCTGGCGGTAATCATTCTGCGGGAACTGCCCATGAAGACGAGCTCACGTACGAGGGACTTGACTACGGAGAGGAGGTTATGTCCGTCGCCGATTCTATACAAAACTCCTAACAACGAAGCGTATAGGTACATGACATAGGTCATGTCACATGAGCTGCCCTTACTAAACGGATCGAATGAGTCAATTAAAGTGTAGGGACTTGGTGTGAAAAATAAATGCAGGGGCTCTATCATACTCGGTAAAACTATATTATTGTGGACATTATTATTGATTAGGTAAGGGTACATTCTTATGCGTTGTAATTTTTCCTTTAAGTCCCATTTATTTCGTTCAATTCATCTCAGTTCTTACGAAACGGCCAATACAAACCTATAGATGCATGAGAAATGACGCCAAAAATAGGTATATGCCTCTTGCTCATACTATTCCGACCCCTATTTACGCGCATTTGAATCCTTTTGTTTAGTAATTGCGTAATGCGCGAAGATTGCCGAGGAGCAATATTTATATTTGAATATTTAGATTTTGAATTATTTAGTAGAATTTCCTTTTTAAAACTGGAGGTAGAACCGAATACGGTTTTTTCAGAACTTTAGTTAAGAGTAATCGTAACTATACTTCCTACTTATATTACATACATACTACTTCTTATTTTATTTTGACTTTAAAATACACAAAACTCTGCCGTTGTTTGCACTTAAATGACCTTTGTTTACATTGACATTGCCTGCCTTGCCAATAGGTCGTCATTGTTCACATGAAATAAAGAAAATTTTAAGAAGGGTAATTATTGCACCCACTTTAAAAAAAAGAGATTTATTGTCACATAAAAAAGCCTTTTTCAAACCTTGCTATTTTTAATGAACTCGCTCGCATTCGCTCTTATTTCTCTAAAAGACCATTTATACAAATTATAATAAAATTATTAGTTGGTATTCAGGGCTTGCACACTTTGACCACTTATGAATAAATTTTCATTATTATTCAATTCTCCCGAGCCGCAGCAGGAAGAAAAAAATATGATTATGGCCGTTATCATTAGTGTTTGACATAAGTTGAGTCGAAAGTTAATTATAGTTTGTTGTTTTTTGAACAATCATTGTTTTTTTTTTGCAATTCTGTTATTATAGAGACCTTTTTAGTCGAGTACCGTGTTTAACTCAGCTAGCTTCGTGGCCTAAGGTCCGAGATTAAAAAGCTTGATTATGACACTATTTTGAACAATATTTTTTGTACAAGTTCATTAAAATTAATAATTTAAGTCATTCAATTCAATTCAATCATTTATTGATAAAATATAAAATTTTACATGTCATGTTTCTTATTAACACGAGTATATACGAAAACTAAATATCGTTCTACTATCAGACTTCTTTTACGTAAGATAATTGAAAAGAAAAGTTATCAAACCACCGGCGTCCGTAATTTTTCAGTACCGTGCTGTGATTGGCTAAATACTAGCCAATCAGAAAGCGATTTTTTTTTTCAATGTGCCCTGGATACAGCAGCAAGTTTAAGTAGATTTTTGACAGATGACGCGACGCTGCTACGTTCCGAAACGCCATAGAGTGGCAATTTTGTATTTGATCGAGTCTCCTTAAACAAGGATACATATTATTGAAATACGAAGTTCAATATTTTTTTTCTCTAGATTTTTTTTGCTTAGAGCGTATCGAAACAGTTATTTCGGTTGTTTCGTATTCAACGATGAAAAGAGTGACGTTGCAGTATTCGCTATGAATTCTTAATTCACAGATTTTAATTAACGAGTACAAAAATCTGTTATTGCATAAGTAAGTGGTCAACTTGTGCGACCTCTAAATGTCCTTCCACCTTGAAACTAGACATTTTCATTTTGACATTGTAAATAGTTAGGGCGCGAGCGAGATCTGCAAAAAAAATGACATTGGGTATTTTCCGTACAAATGTGAAACACCCTAAGGTAGGGTTTTTTTTTTCTGTGACAACAGGCTCAGGTCTCAGCATATACTGCGAGCTGGGTCAGCTGCACAGCGCTGGTTTCCAGCCTGCACCTAGCTGTCGGCTACAATTCAGCGAGTTGCAAGGGAACATTACGCTACGCTGTACCTACCCATGGCCAATAAAGAGCATATATATATACACTCAGGAGCAAAAATACCGGGTCAGAGGGTCTTGGTTCCTCGCCGGGGGTTGTTTTGAGTGAGTTTAAATGGTGGAAATTGCGAGGTTCAATAGAGGAGGTCAAAAGTTCTTAAGATACCTAACTGATCGCACAATCAGTTAACACCGCAGCGGGAGAGTTTGGGTCAGCACTTGGATTTCCTTACATTTTATTGCCATTTTAGACGTTTTTCTGAACATGCACAATTCCGGCGTTAACCGCAGATTCATTCAGTTGGGCATCCTAGGCACTCTGGAAGTCCTTTATCGATGCTCGAGGTATTCATCATCAGATTTCACTAAAAGCATTCCCTGGCGAGGAACCAAGGCTTCGAAATAGCCTCTTTAGTATGAAAAACGCACTCTGACCCGTTATTTTGGCTCCTGAGTATATTAGACGTGACTTTACATATTACGTCTATATTGTATTATAACAATAATTATGGTCGGTCAAATCGTGCAGCAGAGCATTCCGCGGGTGAGGGATTCTATCATTCACTTGGTTTTTTAATAAATAAAACTATTCGAAAGCTAATTTTGAAAGTTGGTAGCGACATTTATTACGTAAGGGGGGTGGCAAATCGTTTCAGATTTTCGATGCTCGATAACGAATACTTCCTCGGAAACCCATGATAACACGTCGGATCACTTTGATAATAATTTAAAAATGTAGGTAATAAAAAAACTGTTATTTATTATGGAGTATTGAAATCGAGTGCCTATTTTCCCTGTTTAATTATAGTTTAAATGCTAATAATTCGTAGTGAAAAATATTTAATTATGAATCTCATTTGTTATTCATGTCGAAATTCATAGTTCCGACGTAAAAATTATGAGCGCCTTTGCCTAGCAATGACGATCTTCTACTTCGATTGTGGAATGACGAAGTGAACTTAGTATTAAGGCATGTAAGCATCATGTAAGCTACAAAGTACTTATAAGAATACTAACCTTCGCTTGCTAATTATCTATACACTAGAAACACTTATAAAAAGGAAAAATATCATATTAAGCTTCTTCAATTGTAATTATTTAGCTTTAAATTTCATATTATTATACCTACACTTTAATGTAAGTTTACTTTATATGCGAACAAAGATCTTAACTAGTGAGTTAAAGCGCAACGCATGCGCTGTATTTTTTTTATCTATCTACACCTACCGATTAATATTGTTAATGACTAAATGCTAATAAAACTGACTCTTACCGCCGTTTTAAAATAATGAGCGATTTGCCGATTAGTTTAAAGAATTTCGTTTACGGTTCATATTTGGTTGTCAACAACTATAGGTAGACCGCATAAATGATCTCTCGCCCGCGCGGTACAGGGGGCGGGGGTGCGACGACAAAGAAAACTGAGGGAGTGGCGGGCGGCAAGCGCGCGTAGTGTGATACGTACTTACATAAGAGATGAATAAAATTGTGCACTATACCCTGTCCACGATAACGAGCTAATATAGCGGTCTCTCTTTTGCACTTTTGTATGCAGATGAAAGGGACAAAAAAGGAGAGTGGGCGTGAACGATGGCACCTCACTGTCATGCTCGGCTTACATGCTCCGTCGCTCGAAATATTTATTTTAATATCCCTTATGATTTTTCTGGTTTAGTTAAATAATAAAGGACCCTATAAGTATTTACTTATGTATTCATTTATTCAAACAGCAGAAGATAGTCCAGTAAACAAGCCGAGTCACAGATTAAACCGGTAAAAATTGAAAAGAGATCACTATAACGCGTCCGCACCGTGCAAGAGACAGATGTTGACTGAACTTCGACCGCCATGTAAACTCACCCGGTGCACGTGCATCGCCCTTATCGCTGACCAATGACGTGCTGTCGTAAGTTTTCTAGTAGGTACTAGCTCGTTATCGTGGACAGGGTATAGACAGTTCTTTAGATATTGGTCATCATAACATAACGGTTAACAGACGGTGTTTTTAATTATTAATTGATAAAACGATAATATAAATGAAAAAACTTTAAACCTACTAATGAAACAGTAGGGAATAAACTTTTGTTCTTTTATTTACTGTGAAAGTGTAATGTATCAGCGAGATTCAGGGCCAATATTTTTTTCCTGTTTTGAGTACCTACCTATCAGTATGTGTCCAACTCATCTTGAGAAAATTGTTCTCGTTTGCATATCTTACAAAGCGACTGTAGCAAAGCCGAGATTCTACCTATAGGTAAGTTAGCATAGCTTGCCATGATAACCCTGCTGTATACATTTTGTGTCCTAATTTTACTTCATATTCACTGGTAACAACCAAATATACGGTTTGACTTGAGAACCTCCTTCGTTTTTTCGTCGGTTAAAAATTGCTTTTTTCACTCACCTACCTCTGTAGGTAGGTGAGGTATCTGTATACCTAATAACTTATACCCACTACTTATCTACAAATTGATATGTAACAATTGTTTTAGTATCGAAAAAAGAAGATTTATTAGTTAGCTTTAACGGAATGTCCGTCCTTTCACACACATTGTGTTTTATATATTGTTTGAAACTAATTAATTGGATTTATTTAAGTTTTTGTTATTACATCTAAGTTTTATGTACAACGATGTATATAGCCATCTGTTTGAAATCTCCAAGTGCCAAATATGTTGCTTGAACAATAATGCCATGTTTATCAATATGTTTATTAGATTATTTGTCAAAATGACGTGAATCTGTCTCGCATTAACCGCCATAAAATGCCACGGGCTTTAACAATAAATTAGGTTTATACTCATAGATTAATTGCCTTTTGAAATATTTTAAGACTTTATTTATGATTTTCATTTTTATATGTCGTCCTAAGTATAAATAAATGATATGTTTTATACTTATTGTTTCGTTTTAGTACGATATGTTTGAGTCCCATTGTCAGCAGTTTTACTTTCTCATGCTCGATCATGAGGAAGGTAAGCGCGCGCAAAAACGCGCCAGTCGCACCACTGAAGCTCCTTTCTACACGGTCGGAACAACCAGCTACTCAACGAAATTAAAGTTCAATTCTCCTCTCAACTTCAATTCATTCAATTTGGCTGTCCAGCTGAAGTCTACACGATACATTTTTGGATTAACTCGATCAAGGACCAGTTGACCTTGGTTAAGTTGAGTTGTTGTTCCGACCGTGTAGAAAAGGTATTACTTTCAGTCACCTAACGCACCCTTCTAAGTGACTACCGCGGGGACAGGTAAAAATTTACGACAAAAAAAGAGTTGAGTATATTTTATATTCAATATGACGAATACCTACCTGTCAAATTAAAGGTTAGAACCTAGTGGACTAGCACGTGACGAGGCAAAAAACCTTGAGGTATGACTCGGCAAAATTTTGGGACGGCCTTTAGTATGGATGGTTTTTGAAGACAGGTGCGATGGCTGAATCGATATAACGTAGCTAATATGCAAGTATAGCTGCCGTTAATACACTCCGGACCGTGGGCACGACAGCTTTTTTTGTCAATATATTAAAAAATCTAAAACTCGACTGCAATAACAATATCAACTGGAAAGCGAAAAACAAGCTCTATAATCTATAATTGTTTCACGTACGCCACATTCAAATTGTATATACCCTAACTTTGAGCATCAATAGTTCAAGACGAATCGAATAACACCTCTTAGGTACCTAGATTAATATCCGTCCAGCCGTAACTGTTATGCGAAGTGCATTTCGGACAATCGATATTATGCCACATGAAGGGAACCCGTCTGCCACATTCATTAGCTTTTAAGGGTTTCATATGCCTAATTAATTGTCGGATCAGTACCAAACATACAGATGTAGAGCATAATCCTTACCCATCTTTTTTTGTCCGATAAGTTCGTATTGATCTTCCTTTCTCAATTAGCTTCAGTGCCACTCAATAAGCCATCTGATAAAGTGATAAAGCAAGATAAATACGAACTTTTCCTACAAAAAACGGTTTTTTGTTAACATCTTGAAAACGATGCATCATAGGGATTTTTTTTGTATAGCTTTATTACAGCTCATAAAATTCTCTACAACTTTGATTCTATAGATTTTTTACCTATCTCCAATCGTTAGATATGAGCTCCAAAAAACGGTCAATTTTCAGAGATGTATTTTTGATCTTACCTTTTTTGTATACATTGTTATCTAACTTGCATGTGGTATAACTTTTCAATGGTAGATGATATATTAATATATGTGTATACATTATAAAAGAGAATTTAACCCTCTACAGGCTGTCTTCTTCTTTTTCGTTTTCACTCTTGCTTGACAGGGTGGTCGTGGTCATCGTATCAGGCGCTGCTGGCATGCTTCACAACTCACCGCCACTCCAGTCTGACAGCTGTCTTCCTCGTGCAAGCTATTTAGGGGGCTGTTGTTTTTCAGATGATATATATGGGTGGGGACTTTTAGTATGTTTATCTCCTAACTAGTTCAAACAAAGTTCCGAAGTCAAACTTTCTGCTTTCAACTTTTCCATCCACAATTTTTCATTGCCAGGACTAAGGTAATATCAGAATAATTATTTACATAATATTCGCATAATAAATACACTGTAAGGTAATATCAGAAAAATGATTTACATCATATTCGCATAATACACCGTACCTACTGCTACTACACTGGCTGGACTCTTCCATAATTATCAAGAAATTATGGAGTGTATTTCGATGGCAAATACAAAACTGCGCCACAACATCACGTGGAATTATTGAACCAACCTTTAGGTAGGTTCCAAGACCTCTTTTTCCTTCCTTACGGTTTTCGTTGCTGTTAGTTTCCCTTCCTTAAATATATAACATCACAACTTATTGAAGTTCACGTCATAATTATTTCAAGATATTAGAATTGTAAGTGCTATCGTTGAGCTGCGCCAAGATAAAAGCAGCTAAGATAAACTGTACGCTGACAAATTTAGCCTAACCGGAACAACAACCGGATTAACAATAAGTACATTTAGCGCTTATCAACTGTCAAATGGACTGTATGTATGGTATTATTTATAATATTTCCACGCGGATCTATCTAGTTATCTTCATAGAAATAAGTGCACTAACAGCGAACATATTTTTTATAGCGCAGGTTGGCTGGTTGTTTGATAAAGTAAACACGCAGGACTGGACAAACTTATTTTTACCCACGACGGCACGGAGACTGTATAAGCGTTTGGGGTGAGAGGATGTTTGTTTGTTTGTGCAAACCAACGTTGCCATCTATCTCCAAAACTACTAGTCCGATTTTGATACGGTTTTCATTGATGAGTCTAGGTTTGATTGGTGCATGTTCTTCGATAAGTGTTACGGTGACAACTCACCAGGGGGCGTTGCAGTAGTTATTTGTTTGTGCGAAATCAAAACTGATAGTCCAATTTTGACGCGGTTTCCGTTATTGGGTTGGTGGTTGATTAGTGAGGGTTGTTAAATAGGTGTTACGGTTGTAACTTACTAGGGGGCGCTGCAGTAATATTTTATATTAGCTACTACATATTAAAGAAACTCGATAGAACTCGATAGGTGTTTCTGTAGAGAGTAGTGACGTAGAAACAAAAATTCTAAAGAAATATTTAAAAAACAATGTAAAAACCCACGTCGTCCACAGTTTAAGCGCAAAACATGCAAAACACGAAAAAATTACAATGCCCTTTCTTCTGTTTCCTCGGGTTGCGACGGCTTGTGTTTTCAATCGCTGTAATTCTTCTAACGCTATGCAATTATGCGAGTAGTTGAAAAGTTTTCTTTGATCTAGATCATTTATTACTACACTGTCTAAAGATCGTACTCTACTAAGCGTGATGTTAGGGCCGTTACAGACGGACTGCATTTGAACTGCAACCCAGCTGCAAAATTGCAGTTCGAGGGCAGTTGCAAACCTAACTGCAAACCACCTGCGCGGTCATTTCATATTTTTTTTACTTAAAACAGATGCGGGCAAGCTACTTAGTTGTACAACTATGCCAAATTTCAAGTAGATAGGCATTTATAGTTGCTGAGAAAACCTGTTGTGACATACAGACAGACAATGAAGTCTCACCATAAGTTCCTTTTTTACCAATTTAGTACGGAACTCTATAAACTATATCTATATGTAGTACAAAATACATAATACCTATGCTCTCTCAAGCCGCTGGATGCGAGCGGCTCAAGACCGTGACTTGTGGCGCTCTTTGGGGGAGGCCTTTGTCCAGCAGTGGACGCCCCCGGGCTGATGATGATGATGCTCTCTCAAAAGTTTGAAATAAAAAGCAAAATATTTTTATAATTAATTGAAGAGCACGACATAGGTAATTACATGTTAAGCACTCGGTGGTAAATCGCGGAAGAGAGCGAACTTAGGCGCGAATCGCCGTAGTAAAAGCACGTAAAAGTCATAGACTATAAAAAGGTTAACTGGAAGAGATCCCGTATGGGATAAGTTCGCCTATGTACATCATCTATAGTGATGCAAAGTGTTTTGTAATTGTTTATGTGCAATAAAGAGTATACATACATACATATATAGATACTATAAAGAACATAGACTACTTAAAGGCTACGTTCGCGTGTCTATTGGGTTTCCAACAATAAAGTCTACCCGATACACAACCTTTCACTTTCCTCAATCTCTCAAGGGCTAGCTGGAAGAGATCCCTTAAAGGGATAAGTCCGAAATGTAATTCGTTTTTTTTAAATTCATTATTTCTTTTTTTTTTCTTTTGTACAATAAATTATTATATATATATTATTCCTTAGTTAGCCAAGCGATATTTTGGTTCAGTAAAGCGCTTATTATGATATTTCACTCAATTTTATATAATTTTACCAATTATATGAATATCTACGCACTGACATTATGTGACCGATTTTTACCGTAGACTGTATAAAGGTTCATCTCGCCATCTACGACTTTAAATTATGCGATTATGTCATTTTGCATATTTTATCTCTTTTACAGACGCATAAAAACTGTCTGTGAATCAAATTTACGGTATAGTACTTAATTTACTCTTTACGATTATGTTGATATATACTATAGTAGGTACACAGGTGTACGTCTGCTTTGATAGCACTTGACTTTGGGGGGGTCACCGCGCGCTGGCAGGTAAACAAGCGACCGGATCGAATGGAAATAATACTCAACTCACTCGTAGCTAACGTCATCACATCATTCAAAGATTGCAAACAACAATTTAATACTATCATTTATCCACAAACAATAGAGTTTTTCAATCAAATGATTGGACTAACGATTGCCTAGCGGTTCACAGTCAAGGCTTTAAAAATTACCTGTTCGTAGATAATTAATTATTAGTCAGGTACCAACCTATACATTCTCAGAGGATGCTAAAAATTACTTAGGATAATTAGACTAAATTACTTTTCTGTACACTTTTCAATTCAATTCAAATTCAAAATTATTTATTTCAGAAATTCCTTTCCATATTGAACACAACGGTAAGACACAAATATACATACATGACACAAAATAATAATAATAATTTACAGAAAATTAAATAAATATGTATCTAAAATAATAATTAAACAAGTTCTATTTAGCAGAAGGCCTGTGAAGTTTGCTCCAATGGTTCTGAAAGGAGCCATGAAACCTCTCTGCAATGGAACATAGCATGCTATTTGGGCTGCCCCGCAATCTGTGCAACAGGGATGCTACTCTTTTGCGTAGTATAGCAGTAAAACCATCTGTGTGAGCATCCGCAAACATCCCCGACGCACTTTAACAAAATTTTTTTTTTAATTTAGTGCCTGTACCTACATGTCATGAGTAATTCAGCTGATTTAACCTGATAAATTAAACAAGAATACTATATATATAAGGATGTCTTTAAGCGATGATTTCTCGCCACGTAACTCTTAAGGGACACCGGTTAGCAAACAGTGAAACTGCATCCAAATAATTCCATATTATTTATAGTGGGCGAATCAGCTGATGGGTAGAGTAGCGCAGAGCTCGCACCGCGGCCGCGCGCGCGCCCGCGCAACACCTTATCACAGGAGCCGCGAGCGCCAGTCGCCGCGCATAATTACACACGCGCACCGGCCCGCACGCGCGCCGCTCGATTCAAACAGTGATATCTATGTGATCTAGCTTATAGAAGTTCGTAGTTATGTAACGTTGGTAAATATTGGGAAGCGAGTGGCACACTTTCGGGAGAGCAGGTGTTCATTTGTTCGCGGTGGCATCGTGGGGCCGCGTAGGCCCGCGGGGCAGCATGCGCAGCGATGTGCTGGTTCCCTGCGAGCTGGAGGGCACGGACTACCTGCTGTCCTCCACCATGCGCCTGGACGACAGCTTCCTGCAGATCCTCGGTCAGTACCCTACCCAGCCCGCTAACATTGACATTGTGAGACGCCGCAGTGCGTGAACGCTAATGTACTTTTAATTTATTCCACTTGGTGTGTAATTAACCAGGGATATGTATAAACGTCATTTTAAAGTAAGGCAAGTCAGGTCGGATTTTAGCAAGTACCGACCGCTTTTAACGTTGTCCTCCTCCCGACGAATTTTAAATGGTGCAGTCAACAGGTTTAACCCGTTGACTACCTAACTGCACTCGGTTCGGTTTCGCAAAAACGATGATTATAGGGCAATTCACGTAGTGACTGCAGTCACAGCTGTAGTGGCAGCTGTAGTTAGATTTAACGTTCTTCATGCGAAACCTTAAATTTACCTTGTTGACTTGACTTATTCTCAATGTTAATGGAATACCTACTTGTAATATTCATTGCATTTCTTACTTGACTTTTCCGACCCATGCCTGCGTTACTTCATGGTTCGGATACCACCTGTTACCACATTGTATTCATACATATATAATCAGTGTTTCGTCGGTTTAATAATATAAAATATGTCTAAGGTAATCTTATTAAAGCCTAACATGCAGTTATCTAATGTCTGATTTATCTCTCAGTGTTTAATTAGGTATTCTAATCGGCGAGTAGGAAATAATTATGCGTAATAGAACTGACCTAACCTTCAACTTTCCACCGACGGAAATCTTTTATTACAAGTCTTGTTGTTATTCTTTCTTTACAGTTACTCGTAACGAGTATTTTCCTTCTAGCAAAATTACAAAGTGGGTTTGTTAACTCTTCGTTACAGAAGAACAATACTTATTTGATTACATAGTCAATCTAGCTACATGGATTTTTCTTACAATATTATCTTTAATAAGGTATCAAAGTGTGGTTTTACTTGCACGGTAAATACATAACAGGATGGGTATACATTGCCTGACAAACAAAAATGTTCACCGGTTTATATGGAAATAGTGGTTTGACAAGTTGCTCAACCGGCTTCTTGCGATCCTATTTGTTTGTTTTTTATTTAAATAATTAGATAACGTTTTCTAAGTTCCACAATATACCTCATTGAATTGGGGATTGGCAAGACAAAAGAAAATTGACAAGGTCAACTTTACGTGCCTATTAACAAAAAAACATTGCAAATTTGATTGAAAATGTATAAAAAAATATCCCTAGAATGCCCTAGCCTAGATCACTTAAGGCGCGGGCCAGACAGAAGAGACGTAAGACGCGGACGCGTCGGCCTCGCGGCGCCTCTTTAATGATTTTTTTTAACCAAAATGTCTAGAAGCTAAACACTACTATTATACAAACGGAGATAGATAGCCCTTCCACCGCCCGCGTGCTTCTATCTCTGTATAGTAGTCTTTACTTTCTATACATTTTGGTTGATCTTTATTAATGTTTAAGTATACAAGGCAAAGTAAGTGTTAAGTAAATATTATATTTTACTGGCAACCCGCTCCAAGTTCATTCGGGTGGGATCTGTACAGATCACTAGGTACATAATAAAATAAAGTTCCCCGCCAAGTCTCTGTCTGTCTGTATGTTTGCGATAATCTCAAAAATCGAACGGACTTTCATGCGGTTGTCACCATCTTTTAGATATTTTTTCACGGCAAGTTTTTACGCATACTTAATACATTTTGGTTTATGTACGGGTGTAACAGAAACCTCAGAGATGTTTGTATCAGCCGTACATAACCCAGAATGTATTATATACATAAAAGCTAGAAGCTAGAGTTTAGAAGGAATTGGTTTTACTACGGTTGGTACTACTTCAAAATAAAAAAGAAGATAAACATTCCCGCAGATATTCTCTAAATGATTTAAAAACTACATAAAACTATGCGTAGGTAGTTAAAAAGAACGATTAAATTGCTACTTTAGTTTACTACATACCTATTTAAAGAGAGAAATATATGTTGACGTTATAGATAGATCACGTACTTTATAAAACTGTTACGGAAAGCCGACGATGTACTATTTTGATACAATTTGTATCTTAGCTCATATTATTTTATTACAAGACGATTTTATTACTATCTACGTATGTCTAGGAAGTATTTTATAGCCTGTGATTGCTTGTTTATAATACCGCCTGCCGACACGCTGCTGTGCCTAGATCTGTAACTGTTCGTCAGTCCTTAATTACGCTGTGATGCGCTTCTCATTTGGAACCTATCAACTAGAATGGCGCCAAGTGACTGCCTGCACCGGAACAGACGTGATCAAAACGTTATTCTATTTCTTTACGTAAAAGATTATTAATGGCCTTATTAAAGGCTTATAGCTTTGTTAGCATTTAGCTTTGAAAATGTACTTGTTTACTATATAGCCTACCTAGCTTCGCTTCGGATATACGAGAATTAATAATACATAAAAACCTTCCTCTTGAATCAATATTTATTGATGAAAACCGCATTAAAACGTCTTGTGTAAGTATTTTACAATATCTAAGGCTTAGATCCTAAGCGTACAAAACGCGTAGGGAAGCGACGTAAATATATAATATACCTATACCTATCTACTAGTTCTTTGTTGTTTTAAACTAACGCGATTTCTTACATACTAAATATAAAACTATAAAACGGCACTTAATCGCGTGTTCTCGTGACCACGGCTGTTGCAATGTATACACCGTCGAAACACTCGAAACTTAGAGGTAAACGTTATTTATTTATTGTACTATGCGATTAAGCCCCGTTTTATAGTTTTAGTGTGTTAAAAGTTATTTATCGTTATTCCATTCTGAAGTGTCCAAATTTTATGGTATAAAATTACCCCAGGGTCCTTCCCCGAAGTTAAAGCTGGAACCATACCAAACGTTATAAAAATCGGTTCGGCGGTTTAGCTGTGAAACCAGAGTAACTTTTGCATTTATAATATTAGTAGGTATGGATAATATAAAGGTATTACGCCTGGCATCCCTTCATCTGGCATAACTTTTTTTGGCACAATTCATCATTTCGCACAATCATCATTTGGCATAAAGTCTTTTTTTCTGAAACCGTGTACTTTTCAGGATTATTTAAAATACCATTGCATAGAACCCAATAGGTTAGGTTTGGTTTATTTTATGTCAATCCTGAAAAGTACACGGTTTCAGAAAAAAAGACTATGCCAAATGATGATTGTGCGAAATGATGAATTATGCCAAAAAAAATTGTGCAAGACATTAGTAACCCATTTCGCCTATCAACTCGGTTATTGTCATAAAATTGCAATTTTCGAAACATTTCGTCAAGCAATTACCTACTTAGAGTGCACTCCTGATTGTGATGTGTTGAACTCTTTTAATCACGCACCGAAACTATGACTTTTATGCATAGGTTAAGATTTTACAGCAATTTATTGGTTTTGACTCGTAAAAATCGACGTTTTTACAGCAAATAAGAGTTCGTGAATATGAAGTGTTTGTTGTTGTTGTGAGTGGTTATGAAGTGGGAATCTTGTTTTATTATGTATAACTAAAAACGAAGGTTAAACTTCGAGATAAGATTCGAGAGCGTTGCCAAGGAGATACTAAAGGTTTAAATTAGTCAATCCTTATCAACATCAACGGATTGAACGAGAAACATATTTAAACTCTATTTCACCGAAAAAGAAAAAAAACAGACCATCATTTCACAAACGTAATATTCCAGTGATGGGAATAGGCAGGGCTCATTTACCTAACCGGGCTAACACGTTATATACAGGGTGTTCCAAAACTTGACGTAAATATTTAGGGATATGAAAGCCCTTTCCTTGCACCTTTTCGACGACATGGGCAACATGTAACTGGGTTTTTGTGGCTTTCAAAGGGAATTAAAACCAAAAAGTAATTTTGTCCCTAGGGACAAAAAATATATAACCTTTGTCCGACTTTACATGCCTAGTTATGGGTAGACCCTGTTATCTTGTCGCACTGAAATGGTTTTTCAGTAGAGCGTTTTGTTTTTTTTATCGACCTTCTCGATATCGATATTTATATAATGCAATTGAATTTTCGTCTTTTAAGTTACATATAAATGAAAGGTAGCCTATGTGTTAATCCAAGGTATAAGCTGTCTCCATTCCAAAATTCACCATAACCTGTCCGTTAGTTTTTGCGTCAAAGAGTAACAAACATCAGGATACGTACAAGTAGTAGTAGAACTCCTCTTTGAAATTATCAGTGACATACAGTATCGACATTTAGATAGTCGATAAAAAAAACATTTACGCTCTACTGAAAAGCAATGACAGTGCGTCAAGATAACGGGGTCTAGTTATGGGTTATTTTAGAACATGGGGTGCGAAACCTAACCTTTTTAAAAGCTAGTGTAGTCCAAGCTGGACAAGCTTATTTACTAAGTATTTTGTACTATAATACCAAACGCGATACAGTTTTAAAGTTGGATTACAATAAACAGACCTAGAACACAAAAAAATATAGACAACTTATAATTTCACGTTTAGGTAGCGGTGATCTTACAAAGTAATTACACCTAAATGTTTTGCTCTCTCGCCGCATTCCATAAGTAGTTAGCGTGTTTGCTCTGTATTTGGGACATTCGTCTATAAGATTAACATACGTCTATGTACGTGATTGTACTATTCAAACTCCATGCCTTTGTCTTTCCTAGCCCAACTGTTTAATTTGCGGGGGTTCTTAAAAACACTTCGGTGAACCAACACATATTTATCTACAGCTGATAATGTCGCTATGTCCAAGGAGTTTTGTAAGAAATTATCTTTAGTATTAAACGAGTGAAACTGCCGATAAAGAGGGATAACAGACTTAACAAGCATTCGCAGTGAACTTGTTGATACCATTACATCTTGGGCAATAAATCGACATGTGATAATTGATAACTTCTAAGCGTTAAAAATGAGGTCTTTTGGTTGTCACGTGGCATTTGTTTTATCAACTTTATTTATTAATTTATTAGCAAGGTTTTTGCAACTGTTTTGGAACCAATTTTGGTGTGAAATTGTTGAGAAGCATGGTGTACCTCTCGCCGTGTCTAACTTTTGATAGAGTCTGGCATGATAGCCTTCTCTGCTAGCTCCCTGCATACGGAATCCCCTTCCGCCTATGCCGTTGGATAAGTGATTTCTTGAAGAAACTATTCATTCGGACAGTGTTGATGGTAGGTTAATCGTACCTTAAGTCAAATAGTGCCGGTGTTTCTCAAGGGTCTGTCCTTTCCGCAAAGCTGTTTCTGCTGCATATAAACATACATGCTCAACTACTTGTGTCATGCTATATTTTTGGGTATGCAGACGACAGCACAGCTGTGGAAAGATATCTTTCTAACGCCCAACCCAGTAGGGACGAGATCCGTTCTCGTAAAGGGAGGCTTTAATGGAGCAAGCAAACTCGTCCTTGAAAGCCTTGTCTGATTGGGGCGATACTAACTTAGTCTCAATACTGCTAAGACACAGGCGACGCGCTATTCATTCTGCACCAAGTGTAGCCCATTTACTTTGGCTCCCACTTTCCAAGGTGTAACCGTACAAACTTCAAATCACCTTGGGCTAGAAGTAGGAAGAAAGTCAATAAAGCGCCACCGCATAGCGATATCGCATAATATTTATGTCAAATGTAGATACTACTTAGTTACCTACTTACCTAACTGTAGTAATGCCCCCTGTCCTACCAAATGACTATTTTTGTCGTGCCATTATCTTCACGGATGTCGTAATCGACGCGCCAACTCGAATTTATAGATCGGAAGATAAGGAGCAAGCAAATAGCCGTATTAGGTAGATAGTGATTCGGCAAGAACTATTTTAGCATAACATCAAATAGCTACGTTACGTGCTTGTGTAATGTAAAGAAATGTAAGCAATGATTTCAATAGGATAGTAATATATGTATAGTAATATATAAGTCAATGAATGTTAGGATTTTTTCACGCAATAAGGTAGATGATTAGGTATACATGCCCAGAATGTGGTTAGCAGGTCGAGCTTTAAAATACGAGCACTGCGTTTTCATGCGTTAATGGTACTCCAAAAGTGAGGTTCTTCGCATCTTATTTTTTCAAAAGTAAAGACATTATCACCGAGCATGCTTAAGAAAAATAGCCCTAAAATGATCAGTATTGCTATGTATAGGCGAACTAAAGTGATACATTTCGTCTCCGGGGACTTAAGTATTTTTTCTTTTTAATTTCCTTGGAAAGCCAGAAACAGCCAGCTAGATGCTGCTCATGTCGATGTGCAGTGCGGCTAGCGGCGGCGGTGGAGGTGCGTAGGCAGTGTAGGTAGGTCATGTAGGGCTCCACCACCCTCTGCGACGTCGTGAGCAACTGTAGCTGGCCCACCGGCTTGGCTCCGTTTTGGAAAAGTGGTCTATGTATGTACGTATGCTATGTACTATTTCTTAGGTTCCCTAGGTAACCACAAAAACCACTGTGCATTATAGAGCAGGGTCTCTTTGAGTGAAAAATAGATAGACAGTAATAAAGATAAGCAATAATCTCCAGCGCCGGAGAAAAAAATGGTAACTATCTTTATCATGTTTTACTCTTTTGCCATGCCATTTATGCGATTTGTGGGTGATAATACAACTGGTTTTTTTTTATTAGTTTTTATACAAATACTAACAAAATTACAAAACAATACACTTTTATTGCAAGATTTTATCCGCGCCAAAAATTACTGGAATTAAGTTGTATGATGTTGACGAAATGTATTTACACCTAATGTGACAAACTCTCATAAAGTGATGTTCTCGTAAAATATATTTCCCGAGACAATGATACACGCAGTTTCAATACCATAGTTCCAGCGTTTATTCCGGTTAATAGTAGGTACATACCGAATAAAAGATTATCGATATTTACGAGAATAAGCTGATACGTGCATGCCACCTTTACCTATTTTTATTTTTTTTATGGCATAGAGAAGGCAAACGAGCCCACAGGTGACCTGATGGTAAGTGGAAACTGTGACCCATAAACATTCGCATTCACAAGACTGCAACTGCGTTGCCAACCCTGAGGACTAAGATGGATTGCCACTATTCTAGTCATTACACCGGCTGTCTTATCCCGAAACCGGAACACAACAATGCGAACACTGCTGTTTGGCAGTAGTTTAATGGATAAGATGGTGGTAGCGATCCGAACGGACCCTGCACAAAGTCCTACCACCCGCATAATAATTGTATCCTAATAACCCGTTGAATAAAATTATATTGTTCATGACGAAACTTATTTTTGGCCTAGACAAAAGGAGAATAAAATGAGAATTGTTTTTTTTTTGTAAATGCCTCCCTTTGACATGTTCTACGTGTGTTTCACTATTACATTTCAGAATGCATTGCATACATATTAGGTACCTATTCTTACAGCTGACTATCATCTGTCTGTTTTAAATATTTTACCATTTTAAAGTACAATGAAGCAAAACATATATTCTTTTTTTCCTGAATAATTGCGTTGTTCGAGGCCAGCGATTATTCTGACTTGAAATTACAATTTTCTCGCTATCGAAGTGAAATGTAAAGTTTTAACTCTAGACTAAAATTCCATAATGATACTTGAACCCATCCTTGATATTGCTCGGGTATCTCGTATCAAGCGGTCGTGTTATATAAAGTTGTTCAATATTGTTTATAAATAAGGACCTCAGTTTTCTCTTGAATTATAACTTTATAATATTAATGTTACCTACTAAATGTAGCTTAATTAAATAATAATATTGTTATAAATTCTTTTTTTTTAATTACCTATTGTTTATTGACTTATGTCGATTATTGTACACCATAATTATGGTAGATTGTAGTGGTGCACACACAAATGTATTTAACACCTGTGTAATATTATTACACTTGATACCTACACTGATGCAATAAAAATATTTTGACTTTTGATTTTGATTTTGATATATATAAAAGAATAGTTTGCAATTAAACTTAAAATGAATAGGTTTAGGCAAGTAACATCTTGAGTACCTATTCTTGAGTGAAATGGTGATGTCATCTAACTCGTGTTTTAAAACAGTTAGGTATATTGTGTATTGTATTAAGTATATAATAAGTATTGGTAACTCTAAAAATACACTTAGTAGGTACAGTATTCGAACCTTGTGCCAATAAAATAAGGTAGAGGGCAGGTTAATAGGTCTCGGCTGGCTATCGCTATCACGCTTGCACTTTTATCTGACAATATATTTGTCACTCGTGTGTCATAGACATACCGAAGATTGCCGATCGCTATTAAGAAAATAGTAGCACTGTATATTGTATAACAAGGACAAAAGCAAGCCGTTTATCTAAGGCATGTATTTATCCGCCCGAGTCAAGGGCGAATATTTTGCTTAAGATAAGATAGTTTTATAATAGAGTGATAGGTAAACTGCGCTATTTACTTCGATGCGACGTAATGAAACAGACATATTGTATATGGTACTCGTATATATACAGGGTGTCCCAGGACTTGACGTAAATATGGATAAGAAAGCCCTTTCCTTACAAGTCCAGAATATAGTTTTAACTTTTCAATCTGTTAATAATCTCGGAGATTTTAAGGTTTCAATGATATTTGGCGAAGAACTACCTGGAGGTACACCTTTGCCTCCTTTGGTTAAAAATAGCTACCTATAATTTGTATTCCTTCCCTTTCCCTTAATCCCTTCAATGAATATAATCACTATCACGATTAAGTAGTTCTGAAGTGATGATTTTTCATTGCACAAGTATAAAAAAGGAACGAGTACTTACCTATACGGTGGTTCGCATAAATATAAACTTGTTATCCAGAATGCTTGGTTGGAACCTAAATGTACTGATGGTCATCATCAGTACTTAAATTCTTATTGTGCGCAAAATGTTCGATATTTAGGGTTCCGTTCCTTACAAAAAATCAAAAAAAGGAACCCTTATAGAATCGGTATTCACGAAAGGAAGAAGAAGAAAGATCTCCGAAACTACTGACCATACATTTTGTTTTTTTTTAAGTATAGTTCATTGCTTGTAGATTATAGGAAAACTTATAAGAAAAATAAAGCGGTAAAGCCAATATAATACGTTCACTTACGGAAAATAGTTGACTAAAACACCACTAGATAGCGCTAGTATTAGTTGACTCCCGTCTTACTGTGAGGATAATCTTGTAATGTGTCATAAATGTACGGAACCCTCTCCACGCGAGTTCAACTCGCGCTTGGCCAGTTTTTTTTCACATGCTCATGACACTTTTTGTATAGAACTATTTATCAGCCCAATAAAACAATTTGTTGGCACTTCTTCCGACTTGAATCATAAAGTCACTGTGACACAGTTCTATGATGGGTCAGGGTTCCAATGGACTAATTCTGTAACCACATTTGGCACAATTGGACGTAGTTAAGCGAAAAGGATACTTAATCCACGAAACAATCGGCAGTGAAGTTAAGTATGCCACGATGGTCCTTAGGCCAGCAATCAGCAAAAAGGATCCGCAAAATTATTGGGAATATTTATTAGGAACCAACCCACATCTATGGCAAGGATATTATTTTAAATCGGAAAAAAGATCCAATCCACTTGGTTGGATAATTACTGCTGAAAACAAGGTAGAAGTTGAAAAACTGCGAATTATTTTTATTAATAAATAAAGAAAAACTTTCTCCGGACATTTTCTTTCTACTCTCTATCAATTGTTTAAATGTTGTTTAAATTCTACGTGAACTTAAAACTGCATGTTACTCGAGTGCAAGTCACGGTGGAGTGACGCGTTTTCGCTTAACTACGTCCAGGGCCTCTATTCCCGACGGTAAAAAACATATCGTCTTTGACCTGTTAAGGTATTGTTTTGACGTCAGTCGCCATTACTGTCAAGTAAATAAGAGCTATCAAAACGGTGACAATACGAAAACAGCTCAAATACGATATGGTTTTTACCGTGTTGAAGAGAGGCCCAGTTAGGCTAAGATGTATACCAGGGTATAAATCACCGGTTGCAAGCCCATCGCCTAACAGTACCTTCTACAAACCTTCATTCCCTTAGTCGCCTCTTACGACATCCACGGGAAGACGTTGAGTGGCACTATTCTAACCCGGCAACCACTCGGAGCCAAAGATATAAACAAATCACCTAATAAATTAACTTTTCACTTCTCATGCTCTTAAAATGCTACTTAAATCTCTGCGAATCGGGACTAAAGCTCCTTATTAATCTCTAGGGATTAAAGTTTTTTTTTTAATTTACTTTGGAAACCCTTAAACAACCAATCACGGTGTTTGTGAATGGAGGATTATCGCCATTTTCAGTGATTGTGTATGGACCATATTTTTGGGTGTCGAAATAACCTCAAAATGACAACTGTGCAAATATATTAAAAAAAAGTATTTAATTTCGTCAAACACGATTAATTATTACGAATATGAATCTATTTAATCATATTAAGGCCGACCTGTTTTATTATGCGTTTTCCAATTACTTTTATAATGGTTTCCAAGTTTGAATCTGTTGGCTAAATATGCAAGCATTTAAAACATCACTTTACAAAAAAACCGCGGAACTTTTTTTTCCTATTTGTATTTTGAATAGATGTTCATAACTTGTATTGAGCGTACGTTGTTAAGATACCTAAATGTTAGTTTTAATTGTTAGAAACTTTTTTATAATAAATTTTGTAATTTTGTTTAGAACGTCGTTTTTTTCCTCGCATTCAAAGTGAAAAGTAGAGTGTTTAACGCGAGACTAAACAACCATAATGACACTCTTGTTTTAGTCCCTTGTTGAACAATCTACTATGACACATAAGTAACCTCAAATATTCTTCAGTCGTGTTTTATTTAATACCAGCCACTTCGCCCAGCTGCAAATTTCCGTTTTTCCTAGTGGATTTTTATTTTTTCTTTCATGCAAACCTTGTCGTGACAATAACATACACAACTAAAAAAAAACAATTTGGTGCAGTCGTTCCGAAGGTATACCTATTATGTTATAGTGTATTTAATCTTTAACTTAATATGAAAGTAATGATCAAGTGTATAAATAATAACAAAGAACACAAAGTGACTCATCTTAAAAAATAGGTAAGAACGTGATTATCAAGTAATAATGGTAAATTTATTCGTTTGGTTTAGTTTACATCTTTTCGTCGATACAATCTTACAGTGCAATACATGAATCTGATGGCAATGATGGCTATTGAAATGCTAAAGACCTATTACAATATTCATAAGGCAGTCTAAAGTAAAACAATACGGGTCGAAACCCCTGAATTAAGCATTCGTTCGTCGGTTTCGCCTGTAACTTGCTTTCTAACTTCGGATTAAGGACTACTGGTTTTGATAAGAATTTAAGACATCTTAACTCGTTTTTTAAAGGGGAATGACACGGATACCAGCGGATAGCCGTTATCTGGGGTGAACTAACCTATAGACTGTTATCTTTCAAAACAAGCAGACTCTCTAGCTCCAACACCCTTCTATGTCGAATGCAAGTATTTCGAATTAGAAAAATAATTATAGTTATAAACATTTAGTCCGCCGCGCACGTTTTATCATGTTACACAATGTTAAAATTCAGTATCTAACCAAGAGAAAATAAACATCAACTTATCAAAATTGACTCACATAAACCCGCTTTTATCAGATAGTTAGGAGTAGGTAAATGTACTCTGTGTATTTTCGCAGATTACTATCAAATAAATGAAGTAAGTACATAGTTTGTAAGTAGGTACGAAGCACCACTTAATGGAGGCGCTGGAGTGGCTACTTAAACGGTCATCTAGGAGTAGGTATTGTATAATCACGTCTCATGGATAGCTGATAGCGAAAAATGAAGGTACGACAGATTCATAATATATGTAGATATATTGTCCGCCCTATAAAAGAAACTTCGTATAAATTACTTATTTATGTCAAGGCTTACGCACAAATAAACAAAAATAGCATTTGGATACTCAAATAAACGCGCAGACAGATTAGCATTTGGCATACTAGATATAGGTTCTCGTAGAGCTCGTCGACTGATTATTTTCATACACTTAAGGGATTCTGGGCGGGAAGATGATCGGTGGACTATGGCTTTAGCAGACTTGTGGTCAAACCAAGAAAGTAGCGTCAGCTGGCTGGCAGTCCACCACCCTGATGGCCAGATAAGCTGGTTTGGTTAGACAAGCTGAACATTAAGACTACATCATATTTTAGATTAAGCAGCCCGGCTTAGCGATATGTGGCCCAAAGATAAGGGTAATCCGCCGATATTCGGTATAGATATATCTGTATACTTGTCCGTTCCTGGCAAATAAGTTAATCTTTAGATACAATGTAACTATATATAATAGGTGCCTACCTATAATACCTATCGATAGCAACTAGATCGCGATGCGAATGCCAATGCACTTGAGTCGCAAGTAGGTATTTCTCCAAAAATAACGCGATGCACGATATTTCAGTGCGTTTCGAAATAACCCTACGATGCTAACAAATCTATATTTGTTTAGCCGTCAACAACGAAGAAGAAGAAAAAAGGTGTGTAAGGGATCTTACATAATGATTTTTATTTTCCTTTACCTTCGTAGAGACTGAACTAATAAACTGACATAAACCAAAAAATTAGTTAATTATTTCTTAAACATTTTTAATCGAAATAATAGCCTTTTGTAAGGATCTGTTTTGATCATTTCATGATTAAGTGTTATTTTATTGATGGTTATTTTTATTTAAAATAATTTATCAAAAAAATTTAACCACACCTGAACAAAAATGGCGGAGCTATTTAGAAAAAGAACCGGTAAAGTGCGAGTCGGGCTCGCGCACCGAGAGTTCCGCAAAAGAAGATACTCATTTTGTTATGAACTTTATTACAACTAGCCTAAATTTTAATACAGATTTGTAAAGTTTTTTGCTATTTTTCTTCCAAAACTGTAAATTTTAGGATTTTATATTTAAATCGGGATTTTTTCCGATTATTTGGTCTATAAACTTCGCAGATAAGGTACCCCACAGATCTATATTTATGCAAGTGAATTTGTTACAGACCGGGTTACTTTTAGTACACTCAAGAGCAATGTTGTAACAATAAATTTTGTTTATAACTTATTACCTATATAAAATCATCACAATGTAACCATGCTACTTTAGGAAAAGCGGAGGGTAGATTTTTGACGTTTAAAAGTGTCGGTGTGGTCTAGGCACTTGTTAAATAATAAAAAAACAAGCAACTTCTTGGTTACTTGGACACTCCATCCTATTATTATGTATTTATAAACAAATTAATATGTTTTATTTTTTCCTAAGAATTTTGCATTAGAAATTGAATGATAGATAACTGATTATTAGCGATGCATCCGATACCGATACCGATACCGATATATCGGCGATACTTCGGGTTAGCCGATATATCGGTATCGACGATATTTTTATGACCGATTCAACGATACTTTTTAATTTAAAAATGTAGTGTCAACGAGCGATTACTTTGTTTTTTAAACAAAAAATCTTATCAATGTTAATTTTAATTACTAAATTTTTTAATGATCTAATATTAACCTATGTATCTACTTCTTATATTAATAAAAAGAAATCTGTCTTGTGATTTATTTATTATACCTTCATTTTTGAATTCACAAAAAGCGTATCGGTATCGGTATCGGTATCGCCGATATTTTTATAAGAGTATCGGTATCGGTATCGTATCGGCGAAAATGCGTATCGATGCATCCCTACTGATTATGATACTTTCTTACTTACTTACATTCAACACGGTAAAACAATATTGCTTTTGACGTGTCATGGTATAATTTTTAATTTGGCCGCCATTATTGTCAACTAAATAAGAGTTATCGTAATCTAACGTTAACGATACGATAACACGTCTAAAGCAATATTGTTTTAATGAGTTCAATAGAGGCCAAAATTTACGAAAAAGAAGCCTTTTAATTGCTTCGAGTGTATTTGATATTTTAACATGTTCAGTACTGCAGTGCGAAAGTATTGATAATTAAGTAGGTACCTTTAAATTCACAATAAACGTTACGTTCATCTTGAAGCGGTAAATAATGCACGATGGCGTTTACACCGTTTATAAACCGCGTGAACGCGTAACGTTCCGGCAATCAAGACTCAAGGCAAACCGCTGTACAAATTATCTTAATCGTAATGACAGCTTGTTGGCTCGCTCGCGAGCTCCCAGCCCTTTACTACCCGAATCAAGGAAGTAGTAAAATAACTTTAAAGTAAATGTAGGTGGTCACGTACCTACTTTGATTTTTGAGCCAAACGCCTACAATTTTCATTATGCCAGTGCTACATTTCCAGCCGCTGCAAGTGCTCCAAGCCTGCTGTAGATGACTGTCTGAGAGTCGTAGCTTTGAATCTCCGTAGGAGCAAATTCTGCGTAAGGCCTTGGTTTCGTATTTATATCAGTAACAAATGAGTAACACGTATCTTTATTGCTGACATAATAATCTATAATTTTATCAAATTTACAATTTAAACCGACTGACATACGAATAGATGGCGAGTCCTTTATTTGACTACAAAACCTTAATTACACTCCGTGATTAGATTATACTGACTAACCGGCACAACTAGCATTCTAACATTCTGAATGACTTAGATAATCGCAATCTGCCCCGGCTCCGGCCGTGTCAGCCACGTGGGATCTATACAGACTGGCGTAACTACTTATATATAGGGTGGCAGGGTGGCAGGGCGGCCAAAATGCTACGGGCCCCGGTCCGAAAGGTCGTGAGCACAATAGGAACCTGATGTTTATTTCATTTTTAATAAAAATGAAAGGATGTTCCCTGTCTGACGAATTTGCCACGGGCCTCAATTGGTGTAGTTACGCCACTGGGTCTATATGTATATACAGAGTAAGATATTCGAGTATGTAATGCACGCACAACCGTAAGATATGTTTGTTTAAGGACCACATCTAAATCTATTGTATATAAATAATAATTATACATTTCTTGAAATTTCAAATTACGAAGTCCTTTTAAAAATAGATGTCAAAAACGCATTTAACTCCGTTGACAGAGCAATTCTTTTAAGGGAAATTCAAAACGAATTACCAGAGATTTTTGGTTACCTTTGGCAATGTTATGGGACTCCTTCTAAATTGATGTTTGGTAATAATGAAATTTGGTCCTGTGTAGGCTGTCAGCAGGGTGATCCGCTTGGACCCGTTATTTTTAGTCTCGCCATCCACCCAATCATTAGCAATCTTATTTCTGACTTAAATATCTGGTATTTAGATGACGGCACTTTAGGGGGAAAAGCCTCTTCAGTTTTAGGGGACCTTCGCACACTTAAAGACCGCTTTTCTGACATAGGTCTTTCTTTAAATTTCAATAAGTGTGAGTTATTCGTTTCAGATAGGCTCTCAGTGGACGCTCGCGATGATATAATCCACAACTTTAATACACTTTCGCCTAATATCACCGTTTTGACCAAGGAAACTTTTTCTCTGCTTGGGGCCCCTATTTTCGAAGATGCAATCCCCTATACTATAAATTCTAAATTAAAAAACTTTCATGATTCATCAGATTTACTGTACAAAATCTCGCCTCATATTGCCATTTTTATATTACGATTATGCCTCTTTTCCCCTAAATTTCTGTACATTCTTCGATGTAGCCCAGTATGGAAATTTCCTCATCTGTCAGACTCGATTGATAATATTTTAAAATTAACATGTAGCAAAATTTTGAACATCTTACACTCACCTAACAGTTGGTCTCAAGCAACCCTCCCGGTAAAGTACGGTGGGCTTGGCATTCGGGCTACTAGCGACTTGGCACTGCCAGCTTTCCTCTCATCGATCCACAGCACAATCACCCTCATCAGTGAGATTCTTAACTTTTCTAACCCCACTGATGTTCAGGTGTCGTGCTTGTCCGATGCAGTGGATGCTTGGCGTGTCTGTAACCCGGGTGAGAACTTGCCAGTCGAAAAAACTAGCCAAGCAGCATGGGACCTTATTTCTGTCAAAATTTGCCATCACAATCTTTTGGAAAATAGTCAAAATCCATCGGAGAGGGCCCGTTTATTGGCAGTTTCCGAACCAGAGTCGGGTCACTGGCTGCACTCTCTCCCTTCACGAACCCTAGGGTCTCTTTTGGATCCTAATACTTTAAGGATTGCAGTGTGCCTCCGCCTCGGTCTTAAAGTCTGCGAGCCACATCCTTGTTGCCGATGTGGAAATGCAGTCGACGAGCTAGGACGCCACGGTCTATGTTGTCAATCCAGTGCTGGTCGAGTTTATAGACATGCGTCGATAAATGATTTGATCCGTCGGGCTCTTAGTACAATTTCATTTCCAGCTTCGCTTGAGCCCACTGGCCTGTCTACCTCAGATGGAAAGAGACCCGACGGATGCACTTTAATACCGTGGCATCTTGGTCGTCCCTTGGCGTGGGACGTCACTTGTGTTGATACGCTAGCACCGTCTCACGTCCAAGGTTCTTCTCGCAAGCCAGGGACCGCCGCAGACCTCGCCCAAACCATCAAGTGCCGCAAATATGCTTTTTTAAAGCCAAATTACGAATTTGCTGCACTTGCTTTGGAAACGTTTGGTCCGTGGTCATCTGACACAAAAAAAATTATTAAAGAAGTGTCAGACAAATTAATAGGTGTCTCTGGCGACCACAGGCAAGGCTCCTTTTTTGCCCAAAGACTGAGCATCGCAGTGCAACGAGGTAACGCTGCGAGTGTCCTCGGCACGATGCCGCAAGTGGGGGTAATGAAGGGATTTATATTATAGGTTAGTTGTGTTATATTTTATTATTATTGAACTTGTTTTTTTATTTAAAAGTATTTATTGTTGCTATTAAAATACAATTTATTAATGCCACGGTAAAAAAAAAAATAAAAAAAATAAATAAACGGATAATAAACAGAAAGAAATTGCTTTATGTCAACGCCATTTTATTTTATTATTTTTATTTATTTATTTTATTCTACTTAGGTACGCCATTAAGAGAGAATAAATTTAGATAATAAATAATCATCATTTTAATCCTATAAGTATTTAACTCAAATGTATTTAAGGTAAATTGTTACTGGCGGCAGCAAGGTTGCGTTGCGACTTTGCTTCTCATGGTCAATCAAAGTATTCCTAAACATAGATGTGTGATGTGTGAAAAATCTAATGTCATGTTTATTACGAGGTACAATAACGATTTTATTTGGTCACACAATATCTTCATTCCATCGTAAGGTGCTAAGTAATTAAAGACTAAACAGAATAAAACCCATGATTGTTTTAAGTTAAAAATATTGCTTAAATATTGTCCAATAGATAGCGCGATAAGATTAGATGGCGTAAACATATTTTTTTTTGTTATTTTCATATCTCTAGCTGTATTTTATCCGAGCGAACGCTTGTTTACTTCTTTGATATTTTTGATGGCCGGGGAAGATAAATAGCACAGAAACGTGGGACAGAAAACATTAACCCCGTTGTCAGAATGAAACATTGTTCGAGTTCTGTGTTTTCTTCGGATCGTATTTGACGAAGTCGCGATTTCGACACTAACACAGTTACACAGTTCGACAGTTATACAGCTCCGTCAAATTTTTTTTAAGCGTATTAAAACCACAGACCAATATAATTGGTCTGTGGTTTTAATACGCTTAAAAAAAAATTTGATGTTCTCGCTGGCGGATTAAAAACCGGTAGCTTAAGATTTCCCGCGTGCTCGTAAGCATAAGGTAGAGTTCAGCTCTACCTGCCGACTCTGGAAAAGCTGATGTTAAGAGCAGCGTTTAATTCGTCACCGAGAGAATTACCTAATGATTATTGAACCTTGAGAAGTACCGGTCAAAAAATGTTACAAATATAATTCTTCATTCTTCGTTCTTTCCATGAACGTCAGCACTTGGAACACAATAGAATGTACAGCGGCAGGGTTAGCGAATAGATAGCGACAGAAGAAGTAGAACAACTACAATAAAGTTGCCCTAGGCGCAACCAGAATGTTTACATAACCTTAATCCCTTGGCGAGATGGTGCATGTGCGGCGTGCGCGGTATGAATGGATCGCGTCACCGAGCCGAACGGGCTGCGACAGTGTCATTGAACGACTGCTTGCTGCGACTGCCAACTGCAGCCGGCACCCGCCTGCCAACATGTCGTGACGTCACCGATAGAAATATCACGAGTATTATTAAACATATGCATAGATGCATGCAATCGCGTTGGGCGAGTATGCTGCAGCGCTGGAATAGGGCGGTTAACAATTTTATATAAGAATAGGTACACACTGGCTTGGGAACAGTTCGAAAAATACCTGTTTATTATGTTTCTTAACCAGGTTCTTCGTAAGCGCTCACTCCTAGCGGAATCAATTCGCGAACGCTGGGATTAACTAGGTAAGTATATTGGTTTTTGATTCTTCCTGCACTTAGATGACATGGCCAAAGTGAGTTTGGTGTTTTAAAATTTAAGATGATTAAGGGAAATGCAACTAAAGACCTAGATATTCGAATAGGAAACATGAGAAAAGAGATGATTGTGGGCAGAGCGATCAAATTCGCGAGCGAAATTAACCATTATTTCAAGCAGGAACAGTCAACAGCAATGAAATGATGATAATGAATTGATGACAGTAATATAGTACTGTCAAGCTGGTATGATGATGGACGGAAAGTGGCCATTGGAAAACGGCTAATAATAATTCTTCTTTTAAAAGCGAGTTTATCATCACAGTCGGCATTTGTTGCCGACTGTGATGATAAACTCGCTACAGTTATAAAAATGATCGATGATAAACTTATTGATAAACATTTTTTCAAGTGTGGTATTTGTCATTTTAATTTATTTAATTTTGTTTAATTTACTTTTATAATTGGTAATTTGGTGTAGCAATAAACGTATATTTTTTTCAAATTATTAGGAACGGATAAGAACTTTAATTATTATGCTATAATAATATACCTACAACTCTGTCGTAGACTCGTAGAAAACCAATGATTATCTTTTATGTAATTAGTAATTACTGACTTAATTGTCACTTGATGCTGTCATTATGACAGGATTCCGCGGTGGTACAACGATCAAAGTGGTTGATGGTACCTACAGCGACTAATTAGGACCGAGATTCTAGGCGGTAAAAACCACATTATATCGTGTTTGATCTGTTATCGTATTGCCAACGTTTTGATAGCTCTTATTTACTTGACAGTAATGTCGGCAGAGTTAAAAACAATACCATAAACCAACAGATCAAAGACGACCGTGTTTGCCGCTTAGAATGTTGGTCCGGGCCGGTATTCTAGGCGGTAAACACCATATTGTCTTTGACCTTTAATTGTATAAGTATTTTTATCGTTACCCACACTACTAGCATATAGATAGAGCATAGTTTGGGACTAGGTCAGTTTGTGTGAGATTTTTCTCCGGTATTTTTCATTTTAATTTTATTCAAATAAAAAATAAAAAATAGTAGTAACGTAAGAGATAATTCGACGGGTGACGGACGAGACCTTGAATCTTGACAACGTTATACCCGACACTACTGTTTAGTTTAGTTCGCCGCGCCGGGTCATTGCCGTTCAACTACTTTAACACCAATATATTTAACCAGGAACACGAGTTATTTAAGACAGTCATCCTTAATCTGCTTACTTTTTAAAGACAACTAAGTGGCCCACAATATAACTGTGCACAGAGACTTTATGGTTCATGGCGAAAGAAGTGTCAAACAATTGTTCAACGTCACTGTGACACCGTTCTATGGTGGGTCAGGGTTCCACTGGGCTGACAGTACTTATACTTATTTGCAAGTTTATACTCGTAGTTTCTTGTAACTTAGGTAAGTACCTACAATGAGGCGTCACCACACGTTGCAGGCATCTAGAGCAGACTGATTAGGTAGTAAGTAGGTATCAGGAAAATGGAACCTTGACCAGCCATAGAACTGTGTTAGAGTGACGTTATGATTCAAATCATGAGAATTAACAAATAAAACGTCACTGTAGAACACAGAAAGTTCTACGGTGGGTATATTTGTGATTATACTTAGTTACTTAAATTCAAACTCTTCGAAAGTAAGACTTAAAAAACCTTAATAAACGACGGTGCACTCCGAGTTCAGTTGAAATGCCTAGCTTATGTTTTAGTGTACCTACTGATAATTTATCCTCGTAAGGCCCACGTCAAATCTCTATAGGTACCTAGTTCAAAAAGGAATATTGTGTCAGTCAAGTTAAGTTTGAAGTAGTTTTGACGTATGTCCTAAATATAGACCGTTGGGCCTTAAAAAAGAAAAGTTAATGTTACAGTTGTAAAAATAATACTGATCTCCGCAAAGTATAGGTACTTTGAGTTCGTATGCACATATCAGCTTATAGGGTGTTTCCCGTTCGCCCGATCGTTCGACCGATCAATCGATTCAGTGAGACTTGTTTTTCTCGTTTGCCATACTAATCGAACACCCGTCTAGTCTGTTAAAAGGGTAAAGTAATCCCATTGGGCCGATCGACCGGTCTACCGATCGGACGAACGGGAAACACCCATTAGCTAAGTACTTTCCTTATATTGTGAAATATATTATTTCACAATGCAAATAAGCGATGTATTTAAATGCGCGCAAACATAGGCAGCAGCTGAGCCCACTTACTTGTGACTACAATTATATAACAAAAAACTGAATTCATTGAACTTTGAGACCCTTTTATTCTTTCAATTTGCATACAAAATCAAAAGGACCAAGACAAAAATTCCAAACAGCCAAGGTAACTGCTCGCTTTTTTAGCACAGTGCGTGTGTTTCTTTTTGAATTTGCATTCCAATTTCTATGGTTAGTATTTAAAAACAATTGACAGTCGGTAACATTCGTTCATTCTGCATAATTTTATTTGCTTTTTAAAAATGTATTTGTATTATTTCCTCATATGTTTGAGAAAAGCATTATGTATGCCACGGCGGAAACGAGGATTTCCTGACTCGTATTTTAGCAGGCCTCGCTGTTGCTCGGCCTTGTAACCACCTCGTCAGGAAAACCCTTACTTTCCGCGCCTAGGCAACAATGTACTATTTCTACTTAGAGCAAGTACTACCCAAAGTGCGATAGCTTTTTAAACTCTCTTACATTCCTATGAGGGTTTTCTTACCCTACACCCAAAGTTTACCCTAACCCGGAAGACTTTTAAGGGCTATCCGGCTATCGCAATACTTGTGTCAAATTAATTAACAGTAATCATGATAATATATCATAATTATTACCAACAAGATAATGCTAAGATAAGCGGCCTAGAAACGGAACGTACTATGATGACGTCTGATCTGATCACAAATAATATTACTTATCAAATACTATAACGCTTCTTTATCTCATATTTTGCGTTTCTTTACTACAGAATATATGTAGCAACATAGTCAGCGACATCTTTCATATTGAACTGTCGTGGAAATCGAGAGCAAGAATAGATCGAGTTTATTTCAGAGCCGTCTGGAGACCGAGGACATGTCCGAGTTTGATACTACGGGCGGGTATCTGCTAAAGGTCGGAAAACGTACGAAATGCACTTATAACATTGGTCTTAGAAGTTATTAACTAAACTGTAATTCTATGGAACTTGCTAACTATGTAAACAAGCCTCCATACTAAAATTGACATTAGATGTCAATTTCAATATATTGTTTGTTTACATAGTTAGCAAGTTCCATAGAATTACAGTTTACACTAGTGACCCGCCCTTGCTTCACTTCGGTTTACGTAAGTTTTCTGTAACACCCGTAGGCACATAATCCAAAATGTATTATACCTACCTGAAAACCTTACTCTTGAATCACTCTATCCTTCTTCTTCTATCCTACCTTGTTCTTCATCTTTCTTCTTCTTGTAGGTATCTATTGACGAAAACCGCATTAAAATCCGTTGTGAAGTTTGAAAGATCTAAGCGTACATAGGTCAGAGGGTCAGTCGGCGCGAAGCGACTTGGTTTTACGCAGATTTTAAAGATTAGGATAGATGAATGAAGCAGGTTGATAGAGTCTGGCCATCGAAACGTGATACTGAAAATGACCGCGAAATTTAAAAATGTAGCTATAGTATGTCTGAATGAGCTACAATTAAACAATGTTGATGCTTTAGTCATTAAGTATTAAGTTATAAGTTAATGACAAAAGCATTACAATTGTTTAATTGTAGCTCATTCAGACATACTATAGCTACATTTTTAAATTTCGCGGTCATTTTCAGTATCACGTTTCGATGGCCAGACTCTAGAAGACGCCCAGACTCTATCGATTTGAACCCCACGTATGATCAGCGATTTGAACATACATGGGGGTCAAATAGATGGGACTTCCTCCTCTATCTACCTGCTTTGGTTGATCCACCCCCGAGTTACACATACACCCGTCTGAATCATTACGATTAGTTTTCCTGTAAGCCACACGTGCCGTGTTGTGTTGACATTGTTGATAAGTAAATTACGTAGTGTATATTTTAGTTCAAGTGTCCTTCAAAACACCAGGGGCCTGTTTTATAAAGCTACCAATTACAATTTAAAGGTTTCCATTTGACACAACCTCGACCAATGACGACCAGCCATTAGAGGAGTGTTGCCAGTTTAGACCTGTAAAATTGTAACTTGTAGCTTTATAAAACGTGCCCCTGTTGTTCCATTATCGAGGTTAAATCTTTTGCCCCCAGCCCCCACCTCCGACTTTCCAAACTTTATACACTTGCCTTGCCTCTAGTGTCTGTAGGCTTCGTATATAATCCTATCCGTACCTAACACGGGACTGGAGATCTGCTCTCCATTAGGTACATTTGACTCAGTCCACTACTAGGTGAGATGTGCTCGTGCCCTGTATTGTATAGAATTATTTATTATTTGCCAGTGTGAACAGCGTTTCAGGCATAAACGCCATTATTTTTATAATGACTTCGTATTTTTTTATTACGGACCATAGGGAGAAATCAATTAGATACATAAAATAATTTAAAAAAAAACAAATTGACCTAGTCCCAAACCAAGCTCTAGTAGGCTTGTACTTTGGATACACGAAAACAATAAACTTATGCATGTAGCGAAATACATACTATAAATTCATAGAAAACATCCAAAACACAGGAACAAATACTTACACGAATCACAAAAATCTTTGCCCTTAAAGGGATTTAAAAACCCGGGACCGGTAAGCTTCGTAGGCAGGGCCACTAACTAGGCTGACATCGTCAAACAAAATACATCACACACACACACACACAAGACACAACACATTGCATCATTGCGACATGTTAATATCTTCCGTTGCGCTACCTACTATATAATCATGATTCCTACATTCTATATCATAATATTATGTACCAAACGAGACTTCTTGCTATCTACTGCACAACAAAAACGAAGTCACGGAATCGTACAAATATGGCAGGTAATTATAGTTATGCCATGAATACAATTAACTTGATGATTGTGAAGTGTGGGTTCGCTCTACAGATCATTGGGTAATACACTACACGGGTACACTACACCAAATAACCAATTAACTATAGTCTATAGTATCTTCCAGCGCTATTCAAGTGACATGATATGTTCTAATAAGTATCCATTTTCTTTTCAGACGAGGCTAGCCAATTACTTATTAATCAAGGCTCGTGTTACAAAGATAATGGTCGCCAACTACATATGTTGTTCCTTGCCTAGGCTGTAAATTAGTAGATGTAGTAGGTAAACGTGGGGTAAAAGATGAATATAACGTAAGTAAATGATATAAGTACCTAGTTATTGATTCAAAGTGAGTTATGTAAATAAGGCTTGACTTAGAGCATTATCTACTAATTAAACGCCAGATGGAAACCAATGAAGGTTTGTGTTAATCATAAAATATACCTCGGGCGACCAGACATTTCTAAACCAGTCGGGACTCGTAAAGTCGCCGTCAATAGAACTTGTGAACGATGGAAACAAATTAGTACTGTTTGACACATAACCTCAAATATTAACCAAGCGTGTTTTTATTAAAAATAACGTACAATTTAATAGTTATTTCATCCTAAACTTAATATGAAAATAATGATCTAGTGTATAAATAATTGCAAAGACCTCGCTTCATCTTTAAAAGTGTTTGATTATCGAATAATCGCGGTGAATTGGTTCGTTTGGTTTTGTTTACATCTTTTGCAAGTACGATTAACGGCGACTTTATCGATAAATTTCGTATAAATAATAATAATAGGCAGCGATCTGCCGTCACGATATTGCGTAGAGCCTTCATTTTAAAACAGGTAGGTTTTAAGACATAGCAACCTACTTGGGGAAACATATAAAGACGCTTTGGAAAGTATTATTAAGAAGGGAGTTGATTAAAACATAATATGATTTCAATCGGAAAGACAGTAAAAGAAACGATAAAAACGTAAAGGTTCAAATAGAAAAATAAATAATTCGTTACGTAAAACTAACGCCATCTGTTTTTGAACTTGTACAACAAACCTTAGGCTAGCTATTCATCGGTAGATGTCGCTATAAACGACGTTGTTTACTTTTTTTTTGTGGCAACAAAAGAATTTCATTCGCTCTTTCATTCGTCGTCACATATTTCCGGTTGTCAAATTGGCAGCTGCTGTCACTTATTTACATATTTGTTGAAACCTTTGCTGCTTAATAAATGTTTAACTGTGTAGAAAATAATAACTATTTGGGTGCTAAGGAAGTCAGAAGTGAAGGCTCTGTTAAAAAGACAATTGATGGAAGCATGGGGCTCTGCGATGAAGGTATTTATCATTTTCTTTTACCCGTATCGTCATCGTAGTACCGTGGTGAGGTAAACAAGTTAATTATCAAAGACATTTAAGTACAAAGCTGCTTCTTTCTTGTGAACTTTATATTGGTTGGTGTTATCAGATGCTAGCTTTAAAGTTTGTTAACTGCGACATCACAGTTTGTTCAGTTAAGCGACATGTTTTCAAGTTGTTTAGTTATAGGTGTTTGTCCTAGCACTTATATGCTTCCAAGCAATCTCATCACGGAACTAATGTGCGAGAACAGGTTTGACCTCTAATCTTGTTTACTCAGTGTTTATGTTGGAAATATTATTATGAATAGAAGGGTTATCTGCTACTGAGTATTTAGGTCAATGGAATTATTTAACTTGTTCATTTCATTAATGTATGCATTCAAACAGCATTATAAAAGACATTATTAAGTCTTATATGAGTGATAAAACATGTGTCAAAGACTATGAATTAAATAATATGGTTCAGTGTTTGAGGTTCCTCTACTTATATGTTATCAAAAAAAGTACATGTAACAATACAAAAACCATTTATTTATAATGCAAGAACCTAATCACAACTACCTTTTTAATTAAAAATAAATGCCACAGACATAAATCTTTATATATATTTTGGTACCACAAAATCGGTGTGGCTTGAACGCTCCGCAGCCTTACCCATAAATGATTATCTATATACAATTTGAAATGTTTGTGTGGGTCTGTCCTGGGGGTGACAGATTTCGGGAGACGAGGGTCCGCTTGTTTTGCAGTGTGCGATTCTGCACACTTCCTGTTACATTTGTGACTGTAAGTTTAAACTTTTATGGCATAATAAAGCTTTGCATACATTCACTATGCATAAAGTCCCTTAGTCAAATAATCCATAAGCATAACATTGATAGTGAGATTTTTGTATTTTGGACAAAATTATTAAACAGTAAAATATAATCTCATAAATGTAAGTATTAAAGTAATCTTACTACTTCTCTCAAGAAGACCTAACCTAACATTGAAGGCTAAGGTGGGAGGTTGTCTAAGGTGAGAGCTTCACTTTGCTCCCATTTATGAGAACAAATAATTTAAAATTAAGGTTTATTAAGATTAAAAACATTAAAGAGCATTTGTTACCAATAAAAAACAAAATAACAAAGATGTGAAAGTTATACCTGTAGCATGCAGCAATTTTAAAATTCTACTTATGAATAAACAATTACTTAATTAAGCATTCCCTTTTATTTTGTATTCATTGTTATTATTTAGTTATCAGGTAGGAACATGGGGCAACAAATAGATGCCTGTATCCAGCTGTTCCTCAATCAGGTGTTCTTTGTACTGCTAATGTTTAGTTAGAGTCAGTTTGTAAACTGATTGACATTCAGTGCTTAGACTACACATTCTGTTTTTTTTTTCATGGTTTGACCACTTGTGCATGAGATAAATAAATGTTTGCAGGGATTGTTATGGGATAGGTCAGTTAATACTTTAAATTATGGCTTTAAGACCTGTGTTGTTTTTAAGCTTGAACCAGTTATGGATCTCTTCTAAATAATTATGTTCTGCAAGTATTTTATAGGTTCCATTTAAATGACATACACTCTCTGGGAAAGTTGTGTGCTTCAGCACCTGCGGTCTGTTTTTGTTATTTTTGTCTTGTGTTGTATTTATCTGCCTATTGTTAGTTATTATTGCATTTAGTCCTAGTTATAACTATAGTGTAGTAGTTAACGCGTTGTAATAAATAATAATAACGAAAACGTGTCCTAAAAAGAAAACTTCCTGAAACTGGTTTATTGTGTAATTTTAATCTAACCACTGTAAGTATATAAATATACTTGGTTGATCAGCTTTATATTTCTTATACTCATACATGCATAAATCGTATTAAAATAATTTATTCAAACCTTTAATTATTCTACAGGCATTCATTCATTCATTCATTCTGACAAAGAAGTATTTCAAAATATGCCCTAAATAAATTAAATCATACAGCTAGCTAGCTTGTAATAAAAGCCTTTTCCTTGGTATGGAACAGTTAATACATACATTTCAATGTACAAGGTAATTGCAGTCAGGGCTGGAGCTGGGCTAGTCGGCTCTGTGAGGATACAATTAGCTTCAATTGTGCGTGCGCACCAGCGGCAATTGATCGGTGCCCATTTATGCACTTAAAGCCATGCAGGGCACGACGTGACAGCAACACACGTGAATCAAAGTCTTTTATAGTATAAAGATATTTCACGTCACCATAATACGCCTGCTCCATATATTTGGCAGACGGTCAAGTTCTTTAAATGTTTCTACTTTTGGGAGAGTTTTTGCGAATTAAAGTATAATTGACATCAACTTTGATGTCTCGTCAGAATAATATTCATATTCATTTACTAAGTATTATACCTACATAGTGCATCGTCGAAGTAAATAAATAAAGACGTTTAAAATAAAGTCAGAGTGTTGCTCATATGATATTACACATACATTGATTAAAAATGTCATTATTTAAAATAGTATAACATTATTTAAAAATTTCCAAACCTACAAAATTTTTAGTTTTAGTTAAAACACAAATACCTATTTCACATTTGTATATTTACATACTAGTATATTATAATGAACAGTCACCCAATAAACATGTTGAGCATACTTAGAACCTTGTCATTGTGAATGTCATTGTCATCGTCATGTGTGTCATTTGATGTTCTGTTTGAAGTTCACTATGACAACGCACTAAAGTGCTTAACATTTTCGTTGGGGCACTGTACCGTAAGACAACTCTCTAATCTTGTGTCCAAATGAGCGCAATTAGATAACGACCAATATCGTCCAACACAACCGAACACGGCTGGCAAAGTATTAAAAGAACTGAATTCTCGTCCCATTTTAAGTTAATCTACAGGTGTAACAGAAGAGTGGATCAAACGAAACAAGTCGATTGAGGACGCCAAGACCCGCATGTTCAGCGATTTTCTACTGTTACCAAGTTATTTAAGTTTTTGTAAAATTTTACTAACAGCCCATGTTACCACCTGTCTTCGCCAATTTAAAATAAATAAATAAATAAATATCAGAGGACAATGTCACACCAATCGACCTAGTCCCAAAGTAAGCTCTAGGCTTGTACTATGGGTACCTACTATCCTATCATCCATGACTCAGGAACATATTCGCGCTCCTCACACAAATATCTGCCCTTACCGGTATTTGAACCCAGGACCGCTAGCTTCGTAGGCAGGGTCACTACCAACTAGGCCAGCGCGTCGTCAACAAATGGCAGCAAAAACTACGAACGCAGTGCGAACTACGGGGTGCGGACTACTGGGAATAGCCCAGACATACCTAGTTGATATTATAATTAAGTAGATATACCTACTTACTTACAGATTACTTATCCATAACAATACGAGACTCCTGGAAAAAGTTCGTCGTTTGCACATATTTTTTTGGTAATCTTATTATAGTATTGATATACTAATTATATAATTATTTTAGTGCAATTATGTTTTTCATACATACACTACGACTGGCTCATCGTTATCCTCATACAAAAAAACGTAATTGGTCTGATGTTGACGAATACACTTACATACCTATTCTCCAAGAACAAAATTCGTTGTTGCGGCACTTTCCAATCTAAAGGTCAAAATTATCTACCCATGTCGTAAAAAGACAATAAAAATACCTACCTTAAAAAGGTTTAAGTACTTAACTTCAGCACCTTTTGCGATACTCCATTCCACATCAAAAAAAAAAACTCGGGAATTCTTGCTATGACGAGCAAGACAAGCGGAAGATGTCAAAACCTAGGGTTTTCAGAGTATTCATGGTTATTTATTATCTCCTAGACATGTCGATTAGCTCGTATTGAATGATTAGGTAACTGGGTAAATCGAGCACGTACTATCTCGTATTCACTTAGTCATTTAGACGTAGGTACCCGTTGTTTTCACGCCCTGGTACCTACTGCAGTGACTCACTTGGCCCACAATCATCGATTCCTGGAAAAATGTGCTTTTATAATAATTTATGCAAGCATAATTAAGTGTTATTGAATACTTGAACGATGACTTCTTTACTAAACTTGTAGGTGTACAATTTAGCCTAATCTTAACTAGTATAGTATTAAGTTGACTCTTACCATATTCGCTTATAAAGCAAGTTGAGCCCAAAACTGTAGATTCCATTTGTTCATTAGTGACGCATTTTGACATTTCATTGAACAGTTGAAACCCTGACCCTTATGCCTGGGAGGCGCGCGTCAATCCTTCGAATGGTTTTTTAGCCGGCATTTTTTTTATGTAACTTCCGTATCTGTAAGTTGATAGTTGATGGTATCTCCATGCATATGGTGAAGTCCTCAAGCCTGATTGCTCCGTAGTTTCAGCTATTAGTGGCCCCGACCTCCTCGCTTTAGTTCAGCGCTAATCTCATACCTGTTGGCTCAACCAACTTCAGTTTTTATGATATAATGCAGCCGCAAGTCTTTTTTCGGGGATGAAAAATAAATATGAATACGCTGAACAATCTAAAACGTATATATTTATGTAACGAAAGCTGAAATATGTAAAAAAAATATCCAAATTTAAGAAATTGCTCTTTGGACTTCTTTTAATCGCTTCATCACTATGTCTAACTCGAATGCTCAAAGTCCATATTTATTGGGGCAGTTGACTGCGTCCCTACTTCGTCATAATAGTAGTTCATCAAAACCGCTTCTCGGCAAAATAAACACAGTTACGAGTATTTTAATTATGTCTCACGATAAATGAAACTAAATCATCAGTTCCGAGTGTAAGTATTCAAAATAGAATCAGTGTTTTACGCAGCAGCGTCGAGTTTATGTTTGAAATATCGTGCTCCATAACAATCATAACACTGTTTATTAGGTTTCCCTGTTTTATGTATAGTGCGATATTTTATTACGTAACATTAAAATGTGGGTTTTCTAACCGCTAAAATAAGAGTTTTACTAAAATTAGGGGACTGTTTCACAAACGACGATTTATCTACCATTTAAAGTTAGCTCTCTCCTTGTCTATTTACAAGTGTATGAATGAAAAAGGGGTAATTTTTTCCGTCAAATATGCTTTACTTGTCAATTTGTGAAACAGGTGGCTACTAACATGTTTTATATTAATCATATTGTTGTCGCTTGTGTTTATTAAGTACAAATAAATCTAACGTGTACGTAGATCCACAGGAGAAATAATTTTAAAATTCAGAAAATCCAACGCCTGTTGATCTTTAATTATATTCATATATCGTTTATAAATATCTAGTTTCACACATGCCGACGCTCACATTTATTGACAATTAACGGACGGACTTATTTTTATCCATTTTCAGAACGAAAAACACGGATCTGAAATCACACTTAATAAACAAAACAACAACAAAACGAAAACGTAATTAACGTTAGCTATTATAGAATCTTATCGTTTGGTCGGATGACTGACAACTGACAGACGCCGCATAGCTTAAAGACTTCTAATGGCTGTATTATGTTCATTTGCTCCATCATCACATCAAATACTAATAAAAACCGGATAGGTGCAAGTCACCGCGCTACCGTAGACCGCGCACCGAGAATTCCGTACCATCACACAATATGGACGCTGATTAATTTCAGCACAACCAGCATAGTATCTAATACCTTAAACGGCTAATTCTTATATAATCTGAATCTCGGAAACGGCTCCAACGATTATAATGACATTTAGTAGGTATGCAGGGGGTTTCGTGATCGATAAATCGATCTGGCTAGGTTTCATCTTTAGAAAACTTCCAGGTACTGCAGCGACAAGAGCAGGCCAGAAGCGTAGCCAAGATGGATTACGCTAACTAGCGTTAATATTCTTTTTGTTTTTAAATCAATTGCGTCACTGGTAGATCACGTGACTTCATATCACGTCATCTACCAGTGAAGAGATTTGTTTAAGATCGAAACGAAAAAAAACGCTAGTTAGCGTAAGACATGTTCGCTAGGGCCTCAGAACAAATGGGTGACCGCGAAATAACGCATACCCATTTTGGGGATCGTATCATAACATGATAAATAAATAAGTAATACAAACAAAATACTTAATGGGTCATATCATAATACATAATGGTCATAATAGATAACGTTAATAATCCATTAGGTTATTGATTTTATTTTATTTCATTTTATTTTATTTTAAATAGGCAGGCCAACAATACACATGCAAAATACATTTATATAACACACAAGCACATCACTCAGTAACGAAAAAAGGTAATATGTAATATAAAAGAATTTTAGGTTAGTTTTGTTTTATAACAATCCTGTAAAGTTCACGATTTGAGAATAATAACTATTAGGTATATATTATGACCATTATGTATTTGATCCATCACTTATGTATTTTCAACTTTATATATATTATTATACGTATTCCTAATTTGTGAGAATTCAACCATAGGAACAGCCTTTGAAAAGGCAGGTCACACGGACTGCCGCAATATGTTAAAATACACGTGAATATTATCTATTTAGTGTTATACAGTCGAGTTCATAAATATGTGTACACTTTAGTACCTTGTCTATTTAACGTCATGTTTAAACCGCCATATGAATTGATACAGCGATTACAGCGGCAAGGTACTAAAGTGTACACATATTTATGAACTCGACTGTACTAGCTGTTGCCCGCGACTCCGTCCGCGTAGAAGTCAAGCCATCTACCTATCTCCATACCAAATTTCATAAAAATCTGGTCAGGGCGGTTTAGCCGTGAATTAACAGACAGACAGGCAAACATACTTTCGCATTTTTTGTATTAAGTAAGTTGGACCTATGGAATATTAAATAGTTAAAGTGTTCACGTGTTATCGACTGCGTTATCCCACCACGCGCTATTCCGATACGTTCAAGAGTTCCTACTTATATTACGTGTATAATAGACATAAAGTGGTAATATAAGCGCGCTATATTCGCTTCCTCACATGCCACTAGGCATTATCTAGTCTCAGATGACATGGAGTATACCTATAAAAGTAAAAAAATCTGTAAAGAAGTAATTGCCACAAAGTTACAAAGTAAACATTTCGTGTTTAACAATCTTGATATTAGGCTAGGCAATTTAAAAACGGTCTGTCAAACCTTAATCGATTCTATCGTTTGATAAATTGTCGCTGAAATTTGGTATTGCAATGGTTTTCTAACAATACCTCCTCCTGAATTTGTTTAACAGAAGACCTAAATTAAGTTTTACAATATATGTTAATGTCTCGAAGGAATTCCCCGCCGTGTAAATGAAATTGTAAAGCCACCACTGATGCCGTCACATACTTCCGGGTCGACGTACTTTTAAGGGTCTCCCCTCACCTATCGACGTGGACTGTTTTGCACCACACTATTCGCATTTAGCCGATCGGTCGTCTCAGCGGTTGTAAACCTACGTTCATCCGTCCCATCCTCGGTACGGCCGCTGATAAACCCGATCGCCTGCGATTTGCTATCGCAGCAGCTGTAGACGTACGATTAGTTCCGTACGGCCGTCGAGACGACGACTTACTATTACATAGAGAGCTATCCCTCTTTGTAATAGTAAGCGTCTCCCCACACCTATCGACGCCGAACGGCTGTCATCGTAGCTACTCGGCCGTGGTCGAAACTCGAAACTGTTCAGCCCTCGCCGGCGCCGATCGGCGGTACTCGGTGATGTAAGAATGCGAACGCGTGCGGTTGGCTGCTAACAGCTTCGTACGGATGCGAACAGAACGAAGAATTTCCGGTCGATAGACGTCGTTTCGCGTCGGCCGAGCCGATTGGCGTTTGTTTCGCTCTTATTGCGTAGACATAAAGAGGTTTTTGATCAGCTAACGCCGATTCCGCGTCGATAGATGTGGGGAGACCCTAATGCTACGTGATAGATTCGTCTTTAGTAAGTTCGTACATAAGCAACGTTGCTACGTTGCTGATGTTTCTCTAATTAATCATTAACTTAATGGCTGTTCCTTTGGTCATACAGCTGTCTTGTGTAAATCAATACAACGTATGGTAATCATTTCAAAACTAATTTACAAATCACGACTACCTAAATCACCGTTGAATACAATTAAAATTTATTTACTATTTAATTACCCTTCATTTTGGGTTTCAGCCTTGACTTTACGTTTCCGAACGAAGGTATGTTAAGTATATGTAACTAAATGTAAAACTTGACAAAAAATATGTTATACCTACCAGAAAAACAAGTTTCGTCAACTTTCGACAACTGCTGGGATACTGTTGCGAAAATGTATATTTACCAAATTTAACTTCTGCTTAGCATTACTCTGCTAAGCATAGGTTAACCGCAGGGCGTTCGACAGCGAAGTTTTCGTATAAGTTTCATCATCAAAGGTTAAGACTTCAACAAACAATTTTCAACACCTATTATCTCAACCACTGTTTTACTATTTCTATGACACAGGAGTACGAGTACTAGTATAGTCTGTGCCAATTGAAATTGGCAAAGATGTAAACACAACCCTACGAACCAATTTATCATCATTACTCGAAAATCACGCGCTTTTAAAGATCAAGTGAGGTCTTAGCAATGATATACACACTCGATCTTTACTCTCACATTAACTTTAAGATTAAATAAGTATTAATTATACGTTATTTTAAATAAAAACAATCAATCAATATTTCGGGTTGTGTCAAACAGTACTAATTTGTTTACATCTTTGGCAATTTCAATTGACACAGACTACACTGTATACGTGCTGACTCTTGTGCGCTCTGGCCTAATCCGAACTCAGGACTGTCTGGTGGGCATCTTCTCACCTAATAGGTAGCAAAGATAGTACCGACCGATATGTTTTATTTAATCATTGCTTAAAGTAAACTTTTGACGGAATTAAGCAATCTTTATTTCATGTGGCGCTTGCAGATATAGAAAACAAGTGCAAATATTTGAATTGCCTAGACTTTGAACTCTTATATTCATGCAGGTACAAAGTCCACTTGCTCCACTTTTGCGAGTCGCGGAATCGAATAGTTAAGTAACTCAGTAATTTCTAATAAAATACCTACCGTCGATGCATGTTAAAAAACGAAGTCAAGCTATCTTCATGTGGCGTTAAATTGGACTTTATCCCTAATATTCTCTAAGGTACAAAGTCCACTTTGTCCACTTTTTGCAAGTCATGATGATCGGGTAAATAATCATAAATACCCAGTCATTTGTAATTTATACTGGCAATGTTAGAGTAAAAACATAATCGTCGACTCTATAAAAGATTCTGCGTCATCCGCACAAATTGACGTTCTTTACCTATGTTTTACTAATTTGTTTTTATACCTACTATTTTTTACACAGAAGTTGTTAGGTATTACGTCAAGATAAATCAAAGACTACTGAGTCGGAGGTTACCTGATCAGTCTGGCACCAGAGGCTCTAGTTTGAAAAGCAAATTTCGTAGTTACGTTATCTACATCCCTTTCTTACGATTTAGTCTCGAATGACGAGTGACAGGGAAGGACCTAACGTAAATTTGAACTTCGACTTTAAAAGTAGGGCCCCAGTTCAGTTTCTGGCCTTGCGAAGACTACGTCAGATGACATTAACTGTATTATGTCTATAGGGAAAGAAGGCGTTCTTAAGCAAGAAAATAAATCATTAGCTACATTGTCTGCTAAACAGTTGTTTGCTGCTAATCAGATTTGTTTTTGGCCTGCGTAAGTTTGACCACGTCTCTTCTTTTCGCCGTCAACTTAATTGGCTACCTATCCGTGAGCGCAGATCCTTAAGACTCCTGACCACACTTTTCTCTATTTTGTTCGACGCAGCTGCACCAGATTACCTCAGTTGTATGTTTAAATTCCAAATCGCCCGTCCGGGGTGCGAGCTGCGTTCTTCACGGACTCTTAAAGTCTCTATCCCTCCTCACCGCTCTGGCTTTATTTCTAATTCCTTCGCCCTTCAGGCTATTTGTCTGTGGAATGATCTTCCACTGCGAATCAGTCAAGCACAAAATAAGTTCTCGTTTAAACGCATGGTTCGAAAGCATTTTTTGACAACCTTAATAATTAGTTTCTGCATTGTGTTGAAATAGTGGGTGTGTATATAACTATTATGTTTGTATTATACTTATATATGTATTACGTATGTACTAGGGTTTGCAATCCGAATAATCCGAATATTCAATTATCCGAATATCCGCCGAAAATAATATTCAAAATTATCCGAATACTAAACCGCGAATTATCCGAATAAACGGATATTTTGAAAACACTAATAAAATCATTTATAAGCAGGAAAAATTCAAAAAAAATACGGGAAAAAACACTAATGACGTCACGCATGGTATTTAAAAAAATGTGATTTGCAATTTTATTTTATTATAAAAAATACAAAATACGTGGTGCGATAATGACAACTCATATAATGATTATAAAAGCATGTTTTATTTTTAATTTTCAGGTTTTTTGTTACTTGACTTGTTGATTTTATGCATTACACGCCTTTAAATACGCTAATTTTGTTTTATTTTATAAAATACCAAAATTATCCGAAATTATTCAAATATCCGAATATTCGGATAATAAATATTGAAGTATTCAATTATCCGAATATTAAAAAACTGGGCGGATATTGCAAACCCTAGTAACTATGTACTATTTATTTATATTTATGTAATTATCTTGACTTCATTGTGTCGTTAAAAGTATTTTTTTCTTCGTAATTAGTATTAGTTTTTTGTGAGTAATTAATTTAGTATTAGTTTTTTGTGACTAATTATTTTTATTATTTCCTGCTTTGCACCAATCTTAATTGTTTCGGTTTTTCCCATTGGTTGACTGGTAGAGAATGCCTTAAGGCATTAAACCTGCCATTTGTACCTACTTTGTGTATTGCGCAATAAAGTTTAAATAAATAAATAAATAAATATAAAAGTAAATTTGGCGATCGAAATGTTTTGTACAAGAAAATAAATATATCAGAAAATACGTCTAACAAGCCGGAACAATGAATACTTTAACAAAAAACAGGTTTATTGTGGGTAATAACTAGGTATGTCTTTCAAGTAAGTACAGATTAGTTGTGTCAAAATGTACGGAACAATCAATCTGAAGTCTGGATTTAAGACTAAATCTAGATTTAAGTATTTCGCGTACTAAGCCCTAAGACGATTATCATCACCTATCTCGGCTATCATACACAAGTATTTAATACCTACCTACTACACAATATTTAAGTAGGGTGTCAGCCTTACCGGGATGTAATTTACTCGGATCCTATTATTCTAATCTAAAACAAAGACGTACGAGTACCTAATGCTGTCTTAGTCAATAATAATGCCAACAACATTATCAAATGCGTCCTAGACCGTCTGCGTGGTTTGTAATCACTGGAAACTTTCTGAACATAGGTACGTGTAGGTATATGAGGTAATAAAATACGTTGAATGCTTAGTTTTAGAAGGAAGAATATCACTTTTAACAAGCTAGTACCTAAAAGACCAAGCGTCGCTGACGACTTGCTAGATCGATTCTCCACCTCCGTGCAGTTTTTTTCTCTGTTTTACAACAAATCTTTTACCCCGTTCAAATTAAGTCGAATATGGGCAGTCAGGGGAAATAATTCGTGTAGTTTAGTAAATTGGTACAATTATACCTTGCGGTATCCAGGTGAACATACTAATAGTCCTCAAGGGTGGGGGGTGTGCTGAGGGTGTAAGGGGGGTTGAAAGTCGGTACCTTTGTTAAGATTTTTGCTCATATCTTTATCAATAGTTCTGACAAAAGTTTCCACATACTATTTTCTACAAAATTTGCTATATTTTTTACTCTAAGATCAATATAATTTAGGAGCTATAGGTTGTTTAAATTAACAAGGATACTATTTAAGAATTAAAAACGAAAAAGGTTTTATTTTTCAATTAAAAAAAATGAAAATGCATATCATGTCGTCTTTATTGTGTTACTCATCGTGTTCTACATCGACATCTTCCTCTTCTACATCATTCTGCTGTACATGACTTCAAACCTTAGTTGATGGTTTAAAGTTAATTCTAATTAGTAATAAGATTGGTCAAGGACTTTTGAATTGGTGGTCAGAATTGAAACTTCATACTTGTTCATCCAACGACGATGGACGTCATTAATTCATACTTGTTCATCCAAAGACGATGGACGTCATTAAATAATACTTTATTCAACCAACGACGATGGATGTCATTAATTCATACTTGTTCATCCAACGACGATGGACGTCATTAATTGATACTTGTTCATCCAACGACGATGGACGTCATTAATTCATACTTGTTCATCCAACGGCGATGGACATCATTAGTTCATACTTGTTCATCCAACGACGATGGACGTCATTAATTCATACTTGTTCATCCAACGACGATGGACGTCATTAATTCATACTTGTTCATCCAACGACGATGGACGTCATTAATTCATACTTGTTCATCCAACGACGATGGACGTCATTAATTCATCACAATGTGTTTTGCTCTGCGGTCAGAACATAAGTAAAAGAAGTAGGTAGATAGGTAATTAACTAATTACCTAATTATATTTTATTCAATGTTATTTTTTGTATAATTATGAACGTGGTAGGTAATGATTCAACTTGGAAAAACGTTCACGTATTGAAATCGTCATGGCAAAGTCGTCCAAAACCATTTGTAAAGGTTTTTGAAAAATAAACCCCTCAAACATTTCTTATTAAACCATTAACCTGACATCTTATAATTCTCCTTTAAGTGTGTATATATGTATATATTAGGGTCCGTACAAAAATATTAAAAACGGATCCTTATAGGATCACTCGTGCGTCTGTCTGTCCGTCCGTTTGTCACAGACAATTTGCTACGAAACTACTGGACCGATTGAGTTGAAATCTGGTACACATATGTAAATTGTGCAAAGTATTTTTCTTTAAGGTCATTTTAGGGGTGCAAATTAGGAAATAAAAAAAATGTGTTGCAAACCTTACTGTTATATATAAAATGAAAGGGCTCGTTATGAGGATCTCAAATATATTTTTATTATTATTGTAAAATAAATAGTTTACATTCTATTCATGAAAAAATACGAAATTCGGCCATTGCCAGACGATGAAGATACCCTCTTTATGGTTTAAGACATTTATTTCTCATAAGATTACATAAATCACTTACTGAGAAAACAATATTTTTACTTAAATATAATTAGAAGAGGGTAGCATGCAAAAGCGGTCGACGACTAAAGTACAAAAGGCGCTTGGCAACAGCAAGCGCTATGCAACAATAATAATGCTGAGCGTAGGGCCAGTTAAACCGAACTACGCGTGTGACCATTGGTTAATTACATATTCGTTATATGATGGGATTTATAATAAATTATGTGTGGATAATATTATCTAATGTAAGGTAAATTGGAAAAGCCTTAAAAGATGTGCATGATTTTGTAACAACCTATTATTATATTATATATTTTATTATTATGTTTATTTATTTATTATTTAATACGTATTGTTTTAGTGTTCTTTTGAAAAGTATCATTGATTTGGCATCTTTGACATCTTTTGGTAGTTTGTTGTACAATTCAGCACCTTTGTATATTATATTCTTTTTTCCATATAGTGTTCTAGGTGGTCGAAGGAGTATGTTATTTGCCTGTCGCGTCAATCTTTTTTGTACTTCTGATCTTTTGGTGAATGTTATATGATTTTAGTCTGAATGATATAGGATTTTCTGGTTTTAGTCAGGTCATTGTAATTACTTACAATTTGGTGCGTTATTTCCTGCCTTGTTACGCTAGCGCTGTTTTGTACCTCAGAAGTTAGTTTTTTGGATCCATCCGTATAATCTTTGGAACGCCTTTGATATATTTTATGCCAATATTATTCTCTCCGCTATTTGTACGGGCCTCTAGATCTTCTTTTAGTTTTTTTAGGTATTTCTGCTGATATGGCGTTTTGTCGGAGTAAAGTTGTATGTCACTTCTGTTTATTTTTGTGCGATTTTTAAGGATTGTTTTTACTGTTGACGCATCGTTAAAAGTGGCCTTAATTGGTCTTACCTTCTCCGGCATATATTTCCCTAGGCGCAAGATTGCTTTTGGTTGGGGACAGTTTGTATCAGTCATTTTGATTAGCTCTTCGACTTCTTTAGCATCTGAGGCTGCTCGTCCTTCATGGTCAGTCGATTGTGATTCAGGAATGCCAATAATTATTACATTTTTCTCACGCACGCTGCGCTCATTTATTTCCTGCAGCATGCCATCGCATGTGAGAGCCATCTCCGGTGCTGTTGGTAGACCTGGAGGTATAGACGCCTGTATATCTCGTACATTTGTTTCTAGTGATGCCACTTTTAACGCTGTATCATTAGCGTTGCTTCTTAGTTCCGCGACTTCCGTTTTTAGTTTGTTCTGTTCTGAAATGAGTTGGTCTGTTTTGTGTTGAATGCTGTTTATTTCGACTTTTATAGTTGATATATCTTCTGCAATACTATCCATTTTAGCATTTTGCTTTTGACTAAATTCCGATAGTATGGAGATAATTTCCGTGCGAAATTGTTGGAGATCAGTTCTTAGGTCGTCCTCATTTTGTGAACGTTTTCTTTTACGGACAGTTATATTCTCCAAAATTCCTGTTTCTGTCTCAGTCACACCGATGTTTGATAGATCCGGTTGAGATTGTGTTAATGGAGGGCTCCTATGAACATTCATTTCTTATGTAAATTTTGTGTCGGTAATTAACCGTTGGTTAAACCACCGTTCAACCGGACCGAACTTACTCAGCACTGATAACGAACTGTACTTATTCCAGTTGCAAAACGACGCAACACTCACTTAAGTTGCAATTAATTACAGCTTCTATGACTTCACACTTAAGGTTTTTTTTCACTCATAACATTATTTAATATTTTTTAAATAAATCGTCAACACGTTCGCACTATACGCTCTCCCTTTGCAAATTCTGACACTGGGACCCAGAAAAGTCGAGACTAGGGCGGAGACACGGCGTCGTACCAGTTACTGCGATAGGGGTGACCCGCCCTGCCCCGCGATAGTGCGCGCTCTCCGGACTTCGCGTTATCCGACACAATATCGATATCGATTTAGGTATAGCTTGGCTGGCGATTACAACGTCTGTAGACAGAAATGTCTATAGACTATGAAAGTAAAGAAAACATTACGAAACCGGATTTAATCATTATTAGTAATAATTTATTACTAATTTGCTTGTACTATCTAATAAATAATACTTTAAGCTTAATATCATCGTTGTTTTTTTTAAACAATGATATCATTAATTATACCTACATCTGGTCCAAATTGGAAAAGTACGCCTTGCCTACCTCTCAATATGTTTCTCGTCTTGACTGGAACCAAGTTACTCGTCTGAACTAAACCATAATGCACGAGTAATCACAAAAGTATACTCATACTCGCACACTGTTACTCTGACATCAATTACGATAAAGCGCATTCTGCATTATTATCACTACATTGTTTATATTATATTACTTTCATCATTGTTTATAATCTCCGGGTGAGCTTATACGACTCTTATCTAATATCCTGGAGTGTCGGCGCGTACTAATAATAAAGAAAAACAAAGGAACAAAGCCTGTGCGTATGACAATCTAATTAGTCACCAGCGCTTTGCTTAGTTTTCAATTAATGTTGTTATGGTAAAAGCTAGCGTTCGTCAGCTGCTACCGAATGAGTGTGCGCGATGCGTGCGCGTCTCGGCGCCGCATCCGCTGCGCTTCCGATAACGCGTGAGTCAGGCGCGCGCGCAGCGGCGATCTCGGCGACGGGTCATTCATAGGTCTCATTAGCGTGTCAGCACATTTTTGCCGTCGAACAAATGTCATAGGTGCCATGAGGGCGGGAGGTCCCGGCCAGTCGACCCGACACCGCGCGCGAGACCGGCCGCGCGCTCGCTCCTCTCCGCCACCCGACACCGGCGTGCCTCTCCGTCAACATTATTGCCCATTAGCGAACAACAATTGTGTGATAAAAACGAAAACAATACCCCGGCCGGCTTCACTCATTGCTACATGTCACCGGCTACACGTTCGCCGTGATTTTCGAATATCCCGCGTGAATTGCCTTATCAAGTGTACGATACTGAGACGACCGGGGACAATAGTGATAACGGCATTGTGGTGATAATTACTAATTTGGGTGTATTACATCACCTGTTAATTTAACGCCAGAGTTATCAATCGCTATCGATTGGATTTGGAGTGGTTCGCGGTCGAGTTCAGTAGTGGGTGATATTTGGAAGTGGTAGCACTTCTATTCTGGTGGGTGGCTGGAAGATGCCAGTGTTCGGGGGCGACATGTTGACATCGCAAGAGGCCTGCGGCCTGGGGTACGCGGCGGCGGCCGACTACACGCTCCCGGGCCCACAGCTCGCCTGGGACAAACCCTTTGAACGCCCACTCTACAATTCCTATACTGCCAATAGGACGCTGACAGATGAGCTGCACCGCCAGGCCGTGCCGTATAACACCACCGAAGGTAACCGATTATACCGTGTCCCTATCTATAACGTAACCTCATAGGTTCACCAAAAGCAAAAAGTCGAAGGTTCCACTGTCAAATGTCAATACTGTTTAACGTGTAGAACAAATTTTCGTACAAGTACAACAGACGTTCGTACAAGTAAAACAGTTGAGTTTCTTGCGCTGGTAGATTTTTGACGTGTAAAAGTGCCCGTGCGGCCAACGTACCTACTGAATAAACATCTTCTATCTTTTTTTTTATACCAGACTAGCGGGTCGCCGGCGCTGAATGGTGAACCCTCGTGGCTTTTACGTAAAACCGACGGAGTTAGCCTAGTTGGTAGTGACCCTGCCCACAAACCTAGCGGTACCGGGTTTGATTCCCGGTCATCGCAAATATTTGTGTGATGAGCGCGAGTATTTATTTCTTAGTCTTGGGACTCTTGGGTGTTTTCTATTTATACAAGTATTTATTACCTATACAACCTATAGTACAACTCTAGAGCTTGGTTTGGGTCAATCTTTGTGTGAGATCGCTCTGATAGGTATTTATTTTGTTTACAATGTAATCGTTTAGACGTTTTTTACTTTGCATGTCCACCGCGAAGGTTATATAATATTCATTTAGGCCGTAATGAGCGGTTTAGTTTTGTATAAAATCGAAGTGTCATTAATTAGTACAAAAAATAACTATTTTTATTCATATCGCAGGGTGACAGATTTATCTTTTTATTGATAATACTCCCCTTACCTACTGTAATTGCTATTATCTGTATCTTCTTATATTAAAAGTTATCAACAGACAGATAAAAACAATTCAAACCCGTTTAGGGCGTAAAACTTGCTTATGTATACAAATGATGAATGTGTTGGCCAATTACTTCTCATCTTTTTTGTATATTTAAAAAAAAACAATAGAATCTAATTACGCTACCTCAATAACTGATGTTTAGGCAAATAAGTAAGCACTTAACCCATAAAATTGCTTAATACCACTTATTAAAATTGTATAAACATTTAACACAAGGATCATGTTAATCAAACTTGAACAATAAACAGCACCGTTGTTGGGTGTCATCTTTCTGGTTGGCTACAATCAGCAAAGAATAATTAAGAAAGTCCCAGGTCCCTGTGTTCCACTTTGCCTTTAGCCCTACTGCTATTCATCTTTGCCTTTGCCACGTTATGTTAATAAGTGCTACCATAACGTTAACACTATTTTTAGCTTAATCCTTTTCTTTGAGATCTCATAAAAAAGAGAGTTATAATTTTAACTGATATATATATGTATATTTTTTTTTATCAGGGAATTAGATAAATCAGGCCTTAGGCAAGAAAAAAAGGTCAACAAATACGCGGTAACGTTTTTGATTTTTGATTAAACTAACAAAATATTGTCTACACCAGAAGCACCAAGGCTTCTCAAACCAGACTTTTGACGACATTCTGCTGACGGAATGAACCGCCAAATAAATTAGGTGATTGCCTGCTCAGTGACGTTTATTTCTTTGACTTGGCGTCGGATATGGCCATAAAACAATAACAGACTTTAGTGCTCATAACATAATACTTATTATTTGTTTAATACGATATCTTTTAGTATTAAAATATATATTCATTATTAAATTGTTATAATGAATAACTTTTGTAATACTATTGTTGTTGAAGCGTTATATAAATCTAAGTTTTCACTTCAACCTAACTTGTGCATATGAATCGGGAAAAGGGCATTGACTTTTAACTAGGTGGGGCATACCATAGTCGAATTTAAGGTCGCTCTCTGTGTTAGAACTCTGCAATCTGTAAAGTGAGGAGGAATTATCTTTTTTTAAGTTTAGAATTAATAGTACCTCGGTGTAACACACCGTACCACTAGGTATATGACTACTATTCAAAAATACTGACCCGAAAGGTATTACGAAATGGTGCAGATGGTGCTTAAGGACTTATATTACTGGGAGAATACAGCAGCTGATAAAACAATCTGATTAAATCACTTCCATTCGAGTGCGTCTAAGAATTTATGAATTAATTACATTTTCATCTAACATTTCATAGTAGGTTGCCTTCAGGCCTAGCCAAGATGCGTTATGCGAACGTTAATGACCACCAAAATCAACGAAAATGTATACTTCTGACGTAATGTTCCGGAAGGTCTCGTTGGGCGCTTATGTCAATTCACATCTTGTCAGTTTTGGAAAGTCGTTAGCTATCGTAGAATGCAATTTATCTATGCCCGTTTGTGCATACCCGATCGGAGTGCTACCGCCATCTTAGCCACAAATCTTGATACTAGGCAGCAGTGTTGGAACTGTTACAGCCAGTGAAACGGCCGGCATTGGTAAAGGTATTCCTATTTAGTCCTCAGGGTAGGGAACCCAAAATTGCAACCATCAAAGTATGGTTTGTGTGTTCGTTTGCCATCTCTACGCTATAAACAGTGTGTGCATCAAATTTTGTTCTGATGGTTGACCACCTTACCTTACCAGCCTTATTAACTGGCGTTTGACTGCTAATTGACAACGTTGACCAATGAGCCAAAATCTTTTGGCACGATGCGACACGACATATATAAGGTGAGATGAAACTGGATTTTACTAGTTTTGCGTACCAGGACAATCTGATAGAGCATAGAGTTTCGTGGGTCAGTGCGTCTCTATCGGTAGGTACGGACTAGCTAAAAAGGGATATCCAAACCGCAAACACGTTGCGGATAACGTTCTAGGCGTCCTGATCTAATGGCCTACTTGTCCATCTCAGTAGGTTTACATTGCGGCTGGGAGAGGTCCCATTATCTGGCCAATACCTATATCGAACCACAGCTGCCTGGCCGATTACGTATCACCATTACTTGGTTTTAATATCAAATCTTCTTCTATTTATTTGTTCTTGGCGGCATCTACAGTGTTATCCATCTGCCGTTTTTCTTTTTGAAGACAATTTAAACGTCTTTGCATATTTAAATTTATTAGATGAGCACGAGGTCATGTGACTAGGTCTAAAATGATCTAAATATCATTATCATATTAGCATACGATAATGATATTTTTGGCCTGGCGATTAGTAAAAAACGTTTTTCTATAATACAAAAGGTACAATATAGTCATATTGTACCTTTCATTGGGGAAGACTTTGGAGGCTGTAACACACATGACACAACAGTCTCTAACTTCTTAAAACTTCAAATTAATTGTTTTTTGTTTTAAATAGAGGTATGTAAATTTACAGTCTGAACTGACGGCCGTTGGTAACCAAATCTAGCTCCACTAAGAATGCTTTAAATTTGTAGAAATTGATGTTTTCGCAGACTTCAGACTACATTTTCGGCCCATTGCGTTTTACGTTAACAGTCCGACTATTTAGTCTGTATGTATTTAATCTGCGACCTAAGTTAAGCTGCACACGCACATATGCAGCAGCGACCCGGGGTGGCGCTGAGTAACCGTCGCCTCCGCTCTCTCTGCGTTTATGATTTTATGGTCATCGTCAGAGGTGGAACTATTGGAGCCGATGACGTCAGTTTGCATTTAGGATGATTAGAAATGAAATATTAGTAATGAAAGGTTGAAATGGTCCGGGAATCGCAGAACCGGTTTTTCATAAACCCTGATTAAGCTTTTTGAGTTTATCAATACTGGCATTGAGAAAATCACCTAGTAACTTGATTGATGAAAAAAAAATGGTGCTGTGATCCGTATTTTGATTGCAATAAGACTGTATTTAGGTCTGATAATTTTACCTCCTTGTATTTTGTATTATTTATTTATTCATATGTAGGCCTAAAAAATGGTTAAATAAGAGCACCGCTTACACAATTTAGTCATTTTGACGTCATCGGCACGAAAAGTTCGACCACTGGCCATCGTGGAATGGTCCAAATAATGTTGTGTTTGTTGTTCAGACAGCGACATGCAGCTGGAGACGAGCAGCTCCGAGGCGTCGGGCGCGGCGTCGGCGGCGCACTGCGCCATCTGCGGCGACCGCGCCACCGGCAAGCACTACGGCGCCTCCTCCTGCGACGGCTGCAAGGGCTTCTTCCGCCGCAGCGTGCGCAAGAACCATCTCTACACCTGCAGGTACCAACCAATTGTAATAAATATTAGTTCGCCTCGAACCTTGATCATCTTTAACTGACCGAGTGCGGCGGTAAATCTTAATTTTATTGTAACTCTCACAGTCACATAGCATTGACTGTAATGTAAATTTAATTTTGTAGCATTTTATTTTAATTTCATTTGAATTTGATTGCCTACTAACATAATGATCTAACACAATAATGATCTTGTGTAACTAACTTGTTATGGAATTGAATTCTGAACTAAACGGTTATATTATTATTATTCCGACATTTATTTGATTATCTGTAAATTAGGTATTTTATAATAAATTTTCAAATATGAAAGTAAAATAACTATACAGGGTTGGGCAGATTAAGTGTCCTAGTTAAAAAGAGCCATAAAATTAAAACAAGACAGAAAATTTTAAAATTTATTTTTAGCGTACTCTATACTTAAAAAAACTAATTCATAAGTTCAAATCGCTCGCCATCAGCTTTAATAACTTGACGCATTCTTCCATAGAATGCATTGCACGCGGCACGCACTACCTCGTCTGGTATTTCATCCCATATCTTGACTAATCGATGCCTGAATGAGTTTAGATTCATGCCCTGTGTGCTCCCAATCTTGCTCAGCATGTAACCCCATATCGAAAAGTCCAAAGCATTCAAACCCGGCGATGATGCAGGCCATTCTTGCCAAGGTATAAAATCTGTCAAATTTGTTCTACGCCAGTCTTGAGTGCGTTTAGCTTTGTGAGATGGGGCACTATCTTGTTGGAAGCAGTAATAGTCGTTTCCATATAATTTTTGAGCATTTTCTAGCAAATGACCCTGTAACACGTTCTGGATGTAATAGTCTTGGTTAATTTTGACACCTCGATCAATAAACAGCAGTGGTAACTTGCCCCTAGGCGATATCGCACCCCATACCATGACAGCTGTTGTCCACAGGAATATCCTTCAATGAAGCACCATAGACACGATCGTTTTGTTGGTTGTGACTGTCTTGTAACTGGAACATCTTTTCATCGGAAAAAATAATATCATCGCCGTCGTGCCAAGCTAGCAATTCCCTAAAATTTTTCACTCTAGCTTTTTTCGGGGCATCTGTTAAGCCATGATTTTTTTGTTTTTTGTAGGCCTTTAGCCCAAGATCATATTTTAAAATACGACTCATTGTTCGACGGGATATTTTCATATCTTTAGCAAGTTTGCTAGCACTTCGAGCTGGATTTCGTCTAATACGCTCACGAATATTTTTAATGATGTTTTTGGTGCGAACCGATGGCTTTCTCCCAGGTTTGGGCCTGATTTGTGAAGATCCCGTTTCTTTGAATCGCTTGACGGTCCGCGATATAAACCTTATATTGATATTTAAATGTTTCAGCGTCTTCAATATCACACACGGTCGGTATTTTTTCTGGTACAAATCGCACACGAGCTCCATTGTTGAAAACAATATAAAAACAAAATATATCAAGCTGACGTGTAGAAATCATAAAGGTTAAATTGTCAACAAAAAAAAAACGAAGTGAATAAGAAGTTTAGTTATATTTAAGTAAAAAAGCCATACACAACTAGGACACTTAATCTGCCCAACCCTGTACAGATACAAAAAATAAACATCGCATTGTAAAACAACCTATAAGACCGTTTGCCGAAACAACTATCTGGACAATGATTATTATTATTATAGATCTCCTAGGATTAACTTGAAAAAATCAGGGCGTGTGTGCTAAACAATAAGTAAACGCATAAAGTAGGTTCTAATTTTGATGTATCCTCATACCGTATATGACAGATTGTGTATGGGGGCGCAAATGACATTTGGGTGTTAGTAGATTTACGTTTGATCAAATTGTTTTTGTTTACTTTCAGATTTAGCCGAAATTGTGTAGTGGATAAGGACAAAAGAAATCAATGCAGATACTGTAGGCTAAGGAAATGTTTCAAAGCGGGAATGAAGAAAGAAGGTGAGTGATCGACACTCATTGTTTTCTATAGGCGGGAAATTTTAAGCTTCGGTGTTACGACAAGTAATTTCCCTCTAAGCGTAACATTGAGCCTTTTCCCGGGAAGTTTATTAACGTCAATGAATTACTAACAGTGTAGTTATCCTGTTAATAAGCAGATTCATACTGCCCTTTACCTCCTGCCTTACATGGTCTTGGGATGGCCTGTTCTTATAATAATTAAAACGTAAGGTAAATTGTGTTCTTAATTGAGTGGAAAAGTAACGTTACAAAAAGGCTGATAGGTCAACAGCCGATATACGAGTACATGCTTGCCGTTCTGATTTTATTACATGTCTCAAGGAAAGCGATTACATTATTAATTAAATTTCCTATTAGCGGTGATTAATTGTGTTATATCTATATTGCCGGCAAACAACATTTCGTAATTAGCAGATGTCATTATACAGTAAACACGTTAGTAAATAGGAAACAGCCGGATATATTTGTTGTCTTATTACAAAGAAATCATTAATATTAGGCATGTTTGGTCTTCGAACATTCTCAAACAACGTGAAGCCCGTGATGGGGTTTACTGCAAGAGGAAATAACCTGAGTACCTACTTGGTTATGACGTCATATGACTGGTTACTCATCGCATCGACTTTGTCCTGCACAACAATTATTGGAAGTTTCTTGTGTCACTTTAAGTTAAATATGTATTAAATACCAACAAAAAGCTTAGATTACTTATTTATTCAAAAAGCGATAACACAGAAAATATTTTTATATGACGCGCGAATGCCCACTGCGGGCCTATCCTGGTCACCTAGAAGACTTCATTCGCTCACCATGGACGCCGTCAAATGGTTATGGTTGTGGGTGGTAATATGATGTGACTCATGTGACTTAAACAAAAACTTAGTTGAACTTTTCTAGTAATTGATGCCATGCCACGATGATGAACAAACGTTAGAGATAGAAGGATTTCCCAGAATTGTAAGATGTCACACCATCAGCACTAACTTTGAGTAGCTGCCAATTAAAATTACTTTATATAGATGAACACTTACGTGGGTGATTCTTCTTAGATTCTTTTAGATGAACGCCTCTGACTAACTAGGGTTACCGGTCTACTTAACCGGTGATCGAACGCTAATTTAAAGAAACTTATCGTATAGTATGTGCAAGTAAATAAGGCATGCTAGCGACTTAAATCGATTACCGTCCCGGATTTGCATTTTCACCAATTAAAATCATTGATTTTTTGTCTTATATGATGTATAGCTGCTATGGCTTAAATGACAAACGTTTTATCGCGCTTGCTCAAGGATCAGTGTACTTGCAGCTAAACTGCTGCTTGTTGATCGGTGGCAGTCTATCAACCAATATGCCATGTTTTGCTGCATGTATACCGACTCATGATGGAGCTGGCTCCGTCCTGCTCCGGCGGTTGACGCCATCCTGATGAGTGTTAGTGTTCAAAGACTTTTCGGTCGTCGTAATAATACTATGGTATATTGTTGTAGCCGTCCAAAACGAGCGAGACCGTATTAACTGCCGCCGGCCATCGTACGAAGAGCCGACGCAAGCCAACGGGCTCTCAGTGGTCTCGCTCCTCAATGCTGAGCTACTAAGCAGAAAGGTCATCGACGAGGTAAGCATGCGCTTCTTTACCCACTGATCCAGTCGTTATGCAACTTGAAGTGTAAAATTCAGACCTGAAAATCCCGGCACCAACCTGCGCTCTTAAACCCGAAATAAAGTAAATATATAAGATCAGTAGTAAGTGTCGCAATACCGCTAAAAATCTTACGTATTCAAAAATATATAATTGGATTCCTGATTATTTTTTAAACTTTGGTTTACAGGAGGGTAAAAAAGTACCTACCAAGTTCCAGTCCCTTTAGTTTGTGTTACTTTAAAGTATTTTTTAAATAAAAATAATAATATGAAAACTGGGAGGGCAGTGATCAGCACTTCAGCGTACCCAAGATGAGACACAAGTTATGGCGCGTGTTTCAAGTAGCTAGTGTATTACCTTATAGAAAAAGATAGAATTTAAAACTAGTTACCTTGCGTATGCCACTAATCAGATAGTATGACCACCAATAAAACATCACACAGTACGTACAGTACGTTGCGTACTTAGTACGAAGCCCAATGACGTGTAAACTCAGAGACTGCAATGTATACTTACCGAATTGCCACATTCCACTTGTCAAGACTGATGCGTGTGTGAAATAGGAAGCAGAACTATTTGTCCGATATGCAAATGTGGGTTTAAAGTATTAATATCATTATCACATTATTGTCCGTAAAAGGCGAAGTCACTAAACAGAGACTGTTAATTTTCTCGAAATATTAATAGAATTGTATGATGTGTTTTTAGCGTGACCGTGTCTAGCTAATGTATACGGTTCATAGTAGGCTGGTTACCGTGAGTAGCTAGGCAAACATAGCGCCGCGTACAAAAGTGTATGCAAGTCTGTCTTGCAGGTAGAAAAATAACGTGGGTCTAAACTAAAACAAACTAACAACGTTCTACGAGTAATGACGGTAGACTGCATCAGTTGCTCTAGGACAGGTTATTCTACCAGCTGGAAATGTTGTAAATGTGTTAAGTTTTTAGTTTATTTACTCTAACTGTGCCGGCACGCAAATCTCTGACATGAGTAATTAACTTATTATATTAATGCCCTTAATCAATCCAAAAGAAAGAATTCAACCTCGCGGTAGACCAACACGTAAGTACCGGGATCAGCTCGATGCTTTTGATGATAATTTGCGATGGTAATTAGTAATTTGATTTTGAGATGGTAATTTGCCCATGCGAAAAACGGAGAGGGAGGTTTTTGACCCAAAAGTGGGTAATTAATGTCAATATACTCGTAGGTCGATCAATCCATCCATAAATTCCGGACTACGTCTGTATGGCGTACGGCCACTCGCTGTGCTCCTACATTGAAAACATTAATTTCCGACTACACGTACTAGTAGAGCAGAAAAAGCTTAAGTAACTGATCACGAAAATTATCATCAAGCGCTTGAAAAACAGTAAAAGATATAACTTGAATGAATTCACGTTTACTGATTGAACATTCCTATTTAATTAATTTACAACAATTATAATGCTCGTTTAAATGTACTGTCAAAACAACAACCGCTTAACAATTACCGTTTTAATCTTTAGGATCATATTTCATATAGTATGGTTCATGTTTATAATATTCATGTTTTTTCGGTTAAACATAGGTAGGTACTACTTTTCTCAATGCATGGCAATCTCGCGGCAAACTCAATCTTTCGCCTAGCTCGAAAAAAAAAAGTGTGATAACGCCTTAATAATCAATAAATTGTTCCAGACGATCAACGTGTCAGACGCGGAGATCAACAATCGCAAGCTGGCAAAGATCAACGACGTGTGCGACTCTATCAAGCAGCAGCTTCTCATCCTGGTCGAGTGGGCCAAGTACATCCCCGCCTTCACCGACCTGCACCTAGACGACCAGGTAACTACGAGAAAAGATCAACGACCTTATGTTAAATTCAGTCTTGTCTTAAGCCCTTATCAGTGCTCCCCCGGTTGTGCTTAAGCAATGACCCACATTTTATTCGATTTCGAATTTCAAACCTTGTTCAAAACAGTCTAAAATGTCTTAATTTTTCCAATCCAATATACCAATAAGCTATAGACATTCATCGTTCGTTAATGAAAAGTATAAAACCGTTCTAAATTTGAATTTGACTTTTGACCCGCCATTTTGCGTCAGACGGCGGGTGTATGTGTGCGACCCCGTCCGACATACGAAGGGTTAAACCTGAAATCAAAGTTATAAGGTTGAAATTTTAACAAATTGTAAAGTTCAGTAGCAGTAACAACCTTTGGATGTGTACTTGTTAAACGCCCGCCCCAATACCCGAGGAATTTTAATATCTGCTGCACTATATGTGGTCGATAAAAAGTAATTAACCAATTAACTGATAAATAAATCTATTTCCATCACAATCGTACGTTTCGTTCGTTTCTTATTGGGCACCTCAATTCCGTGGAATCACATTGCAGCGGCCGTAATTCCGAAACATTACGGTTTTAACTTTGATATTTGAGTTTCGTTGTCAAACTAGGAACCCTTGTTGTTCCGTCATGTTCTCTTACTTCCAGGTGGCCTATGTGCTTCTTGCCATAAAATAATATGTCCGTCTGTCTGAGTCACTTTATCTTAAAAAGTAGTTAACTTATAAAGCCTAAACTTTGTACATATGTAGATATGTGGTAAGCGGGTCCATATTGACTTCGCTAAAGTTTATCACCCGAAATTGATTTTCCTAACGATTTGTACTCCTAATGATCACTGCTCCTAAAAAATGTTTTCCTAAAAATTTCGTTCCTACAATTTATTTTACTATTAACGTAGCTCATAAAACTCATATCTCTTAAAATTTTAAGTGCTAATGTCACTGATGTAACTTTTTGTAAACTCCTATTTTTTTTTTAAATAACATTCTTAATCATATTTTTTTTGGGTCTATATTGGCTCACCTAAAAATTTTTACTCCGAATGCATTTTTAGTTCGTTACATTTTTAGTGTAACCTACTTTCCGAGTACAGGACTTTACGCAGGATTATTTTAAAGTTAAAGATGATCTGCTCTTTTATAAAAAAAAATAACCTCGAAGACGAAAGCGGGAGCGAAGCTCCCGCTTTCGTCTTCTAACCTATCCGCGATCCGAGTCGGTTTTGCCACTAAGTCCCTATTCCCTACTGCCTACGTAATGACGGACCCTTAGGATCTCAGTCACTATTAACTTTAGAGAAAAGTTTTTCAAGTAAAATGTGCTTATTTTAATAATGTGCAATTTTAGGAATAAAAACCATTCTACATAAAACAAATATAACAATGAACAATAGTGTAAAAGATGGTTATGTTGAGAAAATATAGGAAAACAAATAGTAGTATGATCGATGTTTATTGCAACGGACATTATGAAGTTGAATGATTAGGAATTCAGAGCGTTACGAACAAAGTAGTTATGAGTAGTGATTATTAGGATGTAAATTATTAGGAACAACATTTTCGGATTTCCGATAATCGACATTAAAAATTTAGTTCAACTTTGGCGCACCCGTGGTAAGCGGCACACGTTTCACGAGTTAATTAGGACTTGTTTAAAAAATCTTCATAAATCGTTTTATTTTTTCCTTGCTCCGCGGCGACTTCAACAGTTACTACCGCGGTGATATGGCGTTTCCACAATGAAGTGATTTCGCCAGTGTCAAATATACATAAGTATAAATAAATATAGCAATAAAACGCAAACCAATCTTCTCTAGGAAGATAGGGGGCAACGGTGTACGGTGATATGTAGGACAGAGGTCAAAATAGTTTTAACCTCTGTACCACTACGAGTCCACTTGAAACGAGAAGTAAGATGCCAGATACCCGAAATAAGTCCAAGTCTTCTATCACTGTGCAGCACAAAGGCATAAAAAGGATAAATCACTAACAGTAAAAGAACTTTGAACACCTAAATACACAAAAATACAAAACTAAAACAAATTACACATCCGCCATCTTTTGACGTTGCAAATGGCCTCCACAAAACGTATATTATTTTAACTCGAGGAACGATTGATATAAGGTCACGTCAATCAATTGTTTAATGTGATGTCATGCCTAATTTTCTTAAACTTTACGTACTTGTAAATAAATCCATGTGGAACATTTTGAGATTAGCGTTATCAAACACATAAACGATAGGTTTGCTTTATGCTGTGTAATGTAATGACATAAATACTTTATTCATTTGTTTGTTAATCAAGCAAAATAATGCACATTATCAAATAACAAATGAAGCAGTTTTTACCAGTGCTATTAGGGGACAACAATCTTATTGACACGACTTGTATTCATATTAAAAAATATTACGGAATTCTTGCTAAGCAGTTTTCAAGCTGAGACTGTACAAATGTATGAATGCGAGTTTATCAAAATATATTAGCATTTTCACAATCATATGCTATGCGCTTGTTCGGAAATTCCAACACAAATAATGTTTTTAAATGAATTTAAATATTCCGTTGGTTAATTTTTGTTTACATATTGATAGATGTATTTGTTGTATCCCAAATGAGGCACTCGTACCTACAATAAACAACATGATGTGATGTGTCAATAAGAAACCTTAACAGTCGATTTTTGTACGATTTTATATTGATGAATTATTAAAAATACAAAATACAGTCAATTGTACAGTCAGCGTCAAAAGCACAACACATTTAATAATTTTATTTTACATTGCTGTATAGCTACAAGGTACAAAAGTTCGTATCTATTTTTGACGCTAACATATCTAAAGTCGGTGTCAATTGAAATGGATGATAATAGTGATAATAAATGCGAACAAAACCAAACAAACCAATTCACCATTATTACTCCGTTGTCATGTACTTTTGAAGATCAAGTGAAGTCTGTTTACTTTGAATCAGGCTCGTTCCGTCTGTTTCCTAAAACATCTGCTTCTTATGTCTGCTATTTTTGATCCCTTTTTGAAGGTGCACTTTACTAACATTTTCGCTTCTAGAACGAGCGTGAGTCATTACTTTCATATTAAGTTTCAAGGGTTCTCTGCATTTTGGCAGAAATTTGTTTGGCCGAAAGTATCGTTTCCCAACCGTTTTATTTGCCAACCCGCTTTTTTTCTGTATCTGTAATTTTTTCTGGATTTTAATAACACTAAGCTAACCTAACCTATAGGGTTCTACACGATGATACTGAAATAAATACAGTTACAGAAAAAAAAGCAGGTTGTGAAACGATACTTTCGGCCAAACATGTCTCGGCCAAAAGGCAGGATACCAAGTTTAAGTTATGTGCCAAACAGCTATTATTATTTGTTATATCTTTGTTCATTTCAATTGACACCGACTTTAGATCGGGTGGCTTTGGTATTGATAGAAAACCTGGTTCTAATTGTGCCACGTTTCGGCAGTATAACGTATAGTGTGTGTGGCAGGTGGCGCTGCTGCGCGCGCACGCGGGCGAGCACCTGCTGCTGGGCTGCGCGCGCCGCTCGCTGCACCTGCGCGACGTGCTGCTGCTCGGGAACAACTGCATCATCGCCAAGCACAATATCGGTATGAACGCACAGCTGTAGCCTCGTTAAGTTCCGCGTACATGTTTTGTTAAATAACGGTCTCCCCAGACCTATCGACGCGGAATCGGCTTCAGCCGGTAAGAAAGAGTTTTGTGTCCATGCAATAACAACGTCGTTCCGTTCGCAACACCGAATCGAGCCGATCCGAGTTGAGCGACGCCTTTCTCACTCTTACCGCGCGGACATAAACCTTTTTCTTACCGGCTCAAGCCGGTTTCGCGTCGATAGGTCTGGGGAGACCCTAATACAGTCATTGAAATAAAGATCCACTGCAAAGGAGATAAAGTGGAATTTCCCCTGTTTTAGGCACTTTTAACACCGCCGACGATGAGCTGAAAACGAGTAAAGCTAGCGATCAACTGCTAAGACATGTGTCTCTCTTTATTGACACAGAATCTATATTTTTTGTTTCGAAAAACTAGTGGAGCGATTACGTAGCATTCTAATGTAGAAGAGTTATTGAAATCGGTTGAGCATTTTTTGAGTTCATTGGTTATAAACATACAAAAGTACATTTCTTTCCTCTTTATAATATTAGTGTAGATATAGAGTATAGCCCCAGCTGGCATTACTCATACTTAGCATGTTGTAGTTGTTTGTTGTTAATAAGTATTGTAATTGTTTAGACGGGCGAATGGACATCGACATCAGCATGATCGGGCTGCGCGTGATGGACGAGATCGTGAAGCCGCTGCGCGACATCGACATCGACGACACCGAGTTCGCCTGCCTCAAGGCCATCGTGTTCTTCGACCCCAGTCAGTACACGCACCACCAACTAGAATAGACACAGAGTAGAACACAATGGGGAATATTTATGACTTTTTTTTCACAGCTTCAATTTTAGATGAAATGCATAATTCAAATGCTCTACGTGGGTTACGTTAGGTTTGATTTATAAGCGATATCAAAAAAAAGTCTTCAATAAAAACATTCGAAATTATGAAAAATCGGAATTTTGATCAATTTGGAATTTTGTAGTTTACACACACAAAGATGTATCCGAGGTCCCGATCGCAAATTATCTCTTTTAATCTTTTAGTTATTTTTTTTTCCATTGACATTTATTTCGCAACTCCCAACTCACAGACGTGCCGAACTGTCATTTTCATTCGTCCCGACTCAAGTCGCTTGCAGCTCCGGTACTTTCCCCAGTAGCATCAAAATGTACTACTTTACCCCTTGTCCAACAGATGCCAAAGGGCTCTCGCAGCCGCAGAAGATAAAGCAGCTCCGGTACCAGGTGCAGATAAACCTGGAGGACTACATCAGCGACCGGCAGTACGACGGGCGCGGCCGCTTCGGCGAGCTGCTGCTGGCGCTGCCGCCGCTGCAGAGCATCACGTGGCAGATGATCGAGCAGATACAGTTCGCCAAGCTGTTCGGCGTCGCGCATATCGATAGCTTGCTGCAAGAGATGCTGCTCGGAGGTAAGGGAGAACTGTTATGATTTACATGGGTGGATAAATTATTAAGGACACTTGATTTTTTGTATATAATTAATTTCTGTAAGTTCTTAATAACGAGTTACAGAACTTGTTAAAAGTATTGAAAAAAATCGCATAAGGGTTGTTTTAAAATTCCATTTGTTGGTCCAATACCTGTTTTATTATGAACATTTAAATGGAAATAAAACTTTTGGAAAATATCTGAAAGCGGAAATATTTCTGCAAATGATTTTTGTTAATAACTTAACGTCTTTAAGTTGCAGCTCACATCGTAACTCCCGCCACTTGCTATTTTTGACCTCACGTGTACAATTGTTGCATTAACTACTATTAAATTTCTACCCTTAATAAATTATGCAATAATATTAATGCGTTATTTTAATAGAGTGAAGATTACATCTTTGTATGATATTAAGATATAGCCGCGGGGGCCCTAGACAAAGGTTTTGCCGCTATTGCGCATTATAAGTTATGTTGAGATCGGCATAATTTTTTCTCAAACATGTTCGGAAAGGACGGCTTTTATTTTGAAATCTCATTGCCTCATTTTCTTTTTAGGAGTATAATAAGTAATATGAAAACCCATTCCTGTCTGCTGCGATATTTTATTAAAAAAATTGCATATAAAATAGGAAGATCACGAAAAAAAACCTATACACCCAACTTGTGGGTGGGTGCAGTGTCGGGTGGCGGGCGGTGGCCTGGGTGGCGGCTGTGCATTGTGCGTGAATCTTCTTTTCAAGAAAAGATTATCTGAATTTGTCTAAAACATTTTACAACTACGTAATATATGCGTAGTTGTAGATCTATTTGTATTATTTCCTCGCATTGTTTGAGAAAAGCATTATATATGCCTTGGCGGAAACGGGGACTGCCTGACTCGGATTTAAGCAGGCCTCGCCAAGTCTCGGCCCTCCACCTCGTCAGGCGATTCCCTAGTTTCCAGGCCTAGACAATAATGTAGTATTGGTTGTCTCGCAGGCGCGTGCGCGGAGCCGGCGGCGGAGGCGGGCGCGGGCGGCGCGTCCCCGGCGGGGGGCGGGGCGGGGGGCGGGGCGGGGGGCGGGGGGGCGCGGCGCCCGCGCAGGTGCCGCAGCTGCCGGACGCCGCCATGTTCGCGCCGGCGCCCTTCAAGCAGGAGCCCAACATGTGAGCACGGCCCGCGCCCTGCCGAGGGAACCCGCGCGCTGTATTCGCTTCACTGTCGAGTCGCTCGCGAGCCCGGTCGCGCGGTCGGGTGCTTGTGCCGCTCCTTCATTTGTCGACTGTGACGTTTAATAGTTTGCATCGAGTGTTCTCTTCGTGTTTAACGACCAAATTTACATGTTTTGTATAGAGAACGGCTTTCCCGGGTACCTCCAGTGGACCCATCCGGGATGATCCCTGTGACTTCCATATAAATTCTTATTACACTTGTTACTTTGACTTTTCATCAATACTACTTGATACAGACCGAATCTTGCGACGGCGTTTCATATTTTAAATAAAATCGCCTCTTTTTATATTCCTCCCTTCCGACTACACCTAGTAAGTGTATCATCATGATCATCTTCCGAACAGTTATCTCGTCTGAGAGTGCGGTCTGCTCTCTTCTTGTGCTTAAAATTACGGAATGCGGTTCTCACAGTGATCATCCTACTTGACCGACCTATAGTTAGTATAAATTTTGTAAATGTTGAAAGACTTTGAAGCCGTTTTGGAAACTTGCAACGCACATTAATGTGCTAATTCTGCAAAGTTGGGAGAGCCACGGTTACCGTAAAAGGGTCATGTAAATTTATGACACGGTTTCGACCGCTTTTCGGTTACCGTCCATGACGTTGGAGCCAAATAATGTGTGCCTTATTGCTTGTTTGTTTATGTCTCGCGGTAAAGGGGAACAAGATAAATCATCCTATTTACATATATCATGTGTACTCCAGAACAATGTTCATCCTATTCTTTAGACTAAGCCTTAGATTAATATAAGATCTCACCCATTTTGAACTAATTTTTCAAATATGTCGCGATTTACTCGCTATTTATTCATGGGCGCTGGCTAACATAATATGACTTTCATATTGGATTTTAACGATTTTGTTTATTGTTCGGATCAGGAGCCCCGAGCAATCTTCGCGGATAATGAAGAGTGCCGACATAATACTGTTATAATACACGCAGTGCCTTCGAGAGTGGTGGGCACTGGCCTGCCGCCGGCCCGCCCGCGGCCGGCGGTAGGGAACTCGCCAGGCCAGCTATTTATATCGAGTGTCAATATATGAACTATTTATTGTAATATAATGTACGAGGAAGATATTTTAGACTGTTTTTTAATGTTATGAATGTGGGGACGGGTTTTGTTACCCAATTTATACTCTAAAATTATGTGGTGCCTGTATTTTGTAGAATTTATACACGTAGGTGTAGGTATATGATATGACCATTTTGCCCAATAATAGAGTTTTTATTTATGTGTAGAATAAATGCGTGGAGAGTTACGCCTAAGTGCAATTACTTCTGTAACTCGGCTGTGTGACTCGAAATGAACAAATGATAAGTCTAGGTAAACTTTAACCTGGCACTATTAATGACCTCGTTATTGTTTCATTCATGTAAAGAATTTATTCACTTCGTGGTTACTTTGTTTAAGTTAAATGTATTTACCTATTGGAAATGTTCTTGAATATTAGTTACCATTAGAAGACTTTAGGCGTCATCTTTTGTCATAACATAATGTATTGTTGAAAATTCCTTCTCGAGTCAAACAAGTTCATCTGTAGGCATTTTCTTTGAAAATACAATGAGTGACGTGTGATTTAATGTGGACTGTATCTACATAATAAGTAATCATAGTATTTTACGCGCTTTTTTATTGTTATATTTCGTAGTCCATTTATACCTTTGCTACAAAGTGCTCAATCAAGTATCCTTGTTAAGTCGGTAAGACGTTTTGCCATATCGCGGTGAAAGTTATTGTACGTATAAGAGATTTAGTATGAAGCGTTTCTGGGTTCGAGTCGTAGATGTTATTGTATAAAATAGGTGCCTTATCGTCCTATCGAGGTGTATTGTTGAAAATGTACATACTATGTTATGATTTTTAGTAGAATATATTTTAATAAATAATCTGTTACAATAACTACAGTGTTTTATTCGTAACACGAGAACTATAAAGTATATAAGACTAACATTAAATTAAAGAGGCTAGTTGGTGGGCTTCTCCTTGACGTCCATGTAGCCTTTCCTTCTGTCGAAGCGGTTCTTGCAGCAGAGGAACAGCACGGACAGCGCCGACACCGCCGACATGGCTATCAGCGGAATGTACACCGAGAGCACCATGCTTGTCCCGCCTAACACTTATCAATCTTTCGCCAATTTCCGTTACTTCACACATAAATAGTTCTTGTACAGCGTATAAATGAAATAATACCTTAATATAGTTAAATATTATTGTAAGAAAACTATGCGATTATATTCTCTGTATACCGTCAATAACGTATGTCATATTACATGGCAGACTGCGTCACACTGACTGATGGCTCTCACAGCCAAAAAGGATATAATGGATGTATATACAGGGTTATTGGTAAGTCGACCTATTCCCGTTAGGAGGTGATAGGGGTGACTATTTGCGATAATTTTGACCCCTATATGCATTATGCAAAAGTGAACCATTTTTGAGTTATCGCGATTATTAGTTTTTTTTTTAAATAGTCGGAAATTCAACTTGAAAAATTTATTACAAAAAAAGTATCAATTTAAATCTTTTTTTTTCTTCTGATTTACAAAACCGATTAAACACTGGTTATTTCTCAATATTAAAACAATAATTATCGGTCCAAATTTGAAAAAGCGAGACGGATAACGAATTTTTTTCAAGATTTTTTGCAATCGCTTTCCACTAAAATGCCTTAAAAACAAAAAAAAATGTTATGAAACTTGGCTTGCAGATTATTTTAAAAACTTAACTTGTTTCTTAGCTCTCTAAAAACGCATAACAAGTAGAAAATTATTTAAAAAAACCTAAAAAAAAAAATCATCACAAAGGAAGCGGGCGGAAACAAAAGTCACAAATGCAACTTCAAAAATTAAAATTAAAAACATACCAAATTTAAATCATACATTTTTTATTAGCTTTTGTACAAGATGAATTTGTTGTTCCTATGCAAAATTAAAAAAAATATATCTGTACACGTTTGAGAATGCGAGGCCGAAAACTAAAAAATACATGTTTTTTTATCAAACTCCAACATAAATTACACGAAAACAGAAAAATTTACCAATACATTTGGCGTGCAGATTACACATAAAACATTGACGTTTTTCCAGCTTTCTAACGAGCTATTAAAACTAAAATGAGTTTTGTTAAATATTGCTGGAAAAAGTTGATCACAAAGGAAGCAACAAGGAAGTCACGTCCGAACATAACTTAAAATTAACTAACTAAATCAATGAAAACTAACTGTTTTACTCGTAAACACAAATAACAACATTAACTTATGTGAGAATAAGAAATGGAGGTAGCCATTTTGAAAATAAACTATAAAAATCCTGATTATTTTAATTTTAATTGTTTATTAGTTTTAATTTCATAACTTTTTACATAAGTTAATGTTGTTATTTGTGTTTACGAGTATAACAGTTAGTTTTGATAGATTTAGTAAGTTTTGTTCGGACGTGAGTTCCTTGTTGCTTCCTTTGTGATCAATTTTTTCCAGCAATCTTTAACAAATCTCATTTTAGTTTTAATAGCTCGTTAGAAAGCTGGAAAAACGTCAATGTTTTATGTGTAATCTGCACGCCAAATGTATTGGTATTTTTTTCTGTTTTCGTGTAATTTATGTTGGAGTTTGATAAAAAAACATGTATTTTTTAGTTTTCGGCCTCGCATTCTCAAACGTGTACAGATATATATTTTTAATTTAGCATAGGAACAACAAATTCATCTTGTACAAAAGCAAATAAAAAATGTATGATTTAAATTTGGTATGTTTTTTAATTTTAATTTTTGAAGTTGCATTTGTGACTTTTGTTTCCGCCCGCTTTCTTTGTGATGATTATTTTTTCAGGTTTTGTTAAAATAATTTTCTACTTGTTATGCGTTTTTGGAGAGCTAAGAAACCAGTTAAGTTTTTTAAATAATCTGCAAGCCAAGTTTCATAACGTTTTTTTTTTGTTTTTAAGGCATTTTAGTGGAAAGCGATCGCAAAAAATACTGAAAAAAAATCGTTTTCCGTCAAGCTTTTTCAAATTTGGACCGATATTTATTGTTTTAATATTGAGAAATAACTAATGTTTAATCGGTTTTGTAAATCAGAAGAAAAAAAAAGATTTAAATTGATACTTTTTTTGTAATAAATTTTTCAAGTTGAATTTCCGACTAATTTAAAAAAAAACTAATAATTGCGATAACTCAAAAATGGTTCACTTTTGCATAATGCATATGTGGGTCAAAATTATCGCAAATAGTCACCCCTATCACCTCCTAACGGGAATAGGTCGACTTACCAATAACCCTGTATACATCCCATAAGTTCCATTGCCAATAAATAATTCGTTCGAATACCGATCAATGCGGCGCGTTTTTACGGCTGGAATGTCGAGGGATGTTAAGACTTGGATGTGACTTGGAGATATTTATGCCCGGTTCCTATATTCAAGAAACGAATCGTTTTCCTTACGGGCCGTAGCGTTATGACATTTGCTACGTACAAAATGTGTCATATTTTAACGAGGCGTAAGGAAAACGATTCGTTTCTTGAATATAGGAACCGGGCATTAGTTGTTTATGGAAGGCAACGTAAGGGACATCCATCACATTTCTTGCACCCTGAGCTTCGTATTGTCGTCGAGAAAATGTCTATGGCGAAATATCAGCGCCCTCCAGTTTGTATTTAGTATTTAAATTGATAACACTTTGACATCGGCGTTGACTGTCGTATCGTCATCGAGTAGAAGGTGAAATACAATATATGTAAAATTATAGAATAAGAAGGGGGGCCGGAGGCCATTTGCAACGTCAAAAGGTGGCGGATGTGTAATTTCACTAATTTGTTTTAGTTTTTATTTTTGTGTATTTAGGTGTTCAAAGTTCTTTTTTGTTAGTAATTTGTACTTTTAATGCCTTTGTGGTGCACAGTGATAAAAGACTTTGACTTATTTCGTGTATCCTGGCATCTTACTTCTCGTTTCAAGTGGACTCGCAGTGGTACAGACGTAAAACTATCTTGGCCTCTGCCCTACATATAACAGTACAACGTTGCTACCAATCTTCCTAGAGAAGATTGGATTGTGTTTTATTGCTATATTGATTTATACTTATATATACTTGACACTGGCGAAATCACTTCATAGTGGAAACGCCATATTCCCCGCGGCAGTAGCTGTTCAAGTCGCCGCGGGGCAAAGAAAAAATAAATAGAATAAGAACATATAGGTATATGCACATACGAGGGGCGTTCAATAAATTCTCGATATGAGAAGGAAAACAAAAGCATACGATTATTGTTTTATTTTTATTTTTCTATATATTCCCCCCTATACAACTAGATCAATTGTCAATTAGATAAAAAGATAAAAGATAAAAGTCATTAATTCAGTAAGTAGGCCGCACGGGCACTTTTACACGTCAAGAATTTACCAGCGCTTCCCAAGAGGAGACCCCTGCTGAGAAGAAACGCCGCAAGAAACTCAGCAGTGAGTAATTTTTTTAACATATTTCATATTACAATGGTACAACTTAGTCTAAGCATTATATAAACCTATAAATATTAAATTAAATATAATATCAAATAACATGCGTAGTTCAGCAGGAAAACATGCCAAAAATCTAGGGAGAGAGATAGAGGGAGAAAAGGAAAACAAAAACACCTACTTGTGTATATAAGACCCGACTAGCGGAGGAGGAAAAAAGGAGGCAATTAAAGGTCAATCGCCGCTAATGCGGTTTAGAAGTACGTGCTACGGATAGGACGGGTTCAACACGTTATCGAATAGAAAGGCGCTTCAAAAACGTATGATGGATTTTTTAAATTTTTCAGTTTTCCTTATCAAGAACGAAAGAATAAAGCAATCGTGTAAATATTTTTTTATTACATTTCACGTGTGCTTACAATTATCAAAATTGCCAGAAAAGTTAAAAATAAATAATCTGATAGATTAGTCACATCGGGTTAATCGGGCTTGAAAATATCTACCGCATTTTTTTGTTCCTATTAGTAAGTTTAATTATCTCATTCCCCCTTTAAACTCTTCTCCAATAGTAAATTAATATATACTAATAACATTTTTAAAGCAATTCAATGTTACCAGAGTATTCAAAGTTACCTGTTGTAACTGAACACAATGTACTTGTCCATAAATAAAAATAAAATAAATTTTAATTCATTTACCACAAAGTTTCTATTACATTATTTGAGGTGTCTTTTCAAAAATGAATATGAAAGAAAAGAAAAATGGAAATAAGCCCCATTCCATTTTTCTTTTTATTTTAACTTTTAATGAAGTTCTGCTTAAAATAGAAAAATACATATATTCTGTCAGGTTAAAGTTCTAAGAAGTCTCTTCTCGTTCTCTAAAAGATTCAAAAATCAAAGTTCGCATCAAAAGGGGCTATTTATTCCTTATTATCTATGTTGAATTAGAACTTTTTGTAGGACTTGAAGTAGGACTAGAAGTAAATTTGAAGCTGGCCAATAAAACTAGAAAAAAATGCATTTTGTACCTTTTTATTCTGCTAGAAATGTAATTGGAATAATTTCCTGATAATAAACAATTATTTTTATTATAGCACCAAAATCGCGTTAAGATTAAACAATGATCATAAGAGTTTATTTCTGTAATGTACGAATTAAAAAGGTTTATTTCTCACAAGGCCACAACTAAACGGCTTAATTCCAAAAGTTCGCATCAAAAGAGCTTAACTCTGAAAATTTAAGGTAATTTACATAATTATTCAGGTAGACAAAGCAATGTATGTAGTGCCACAATAAATGCTTTAACTTTTTTGCAGCGTAATTCTCTTTTTTTTTTATCTATTGTAGTCATGTCCATATTACGGATATCGTTCGCCATTATTTTGACGTAATTTGCATCCGTCGTCCGCCCATTGGATATAACGCACAGGTTTAGTTAACTTCAAAAGTAGATACTCCTGTGGTGTGGTGTGGTGATCACCTACCGCTTTGCGTTGTCAAAAATGAAAAAGCTAACCAAGTCGCCCTTAGATGCCGACATTTAAATCGTAATAGTGCTCGTGTTAAATTCAACCTATCAAAATAGTACCGCGTAACGACGGAAAATTCAACGGTAGATAAATTTTTGTAAGGGACAGGTGATCACCAAACGCTAGCGTTTGTATTCGAAGGCAACTTGTCTAGCCCCGCTGTCCTTTATCGCTTTAACATATTTCACAATCGTGTTTGACAATGCTTACGTGGCTGTAAAACGACAAGTTAAAGTGTGTATTTACTATTGATGTTGACTGTACAGACTTAAAATATAAATTTGTACTTAAGAAACTAAAAATGCACTTATTTTGATAGTATGTACTGACGTAGTTATTTCCTAAAATTAAAAAACGAGAAGTTAGTGAAATAATTATTGTAATTGAATCATTGTATATTTGTTACAGCCGGGTACGGTACTCCGGTGGTTACTTTTTTGACTAGTTTTAGGATTTCCTTTTACAATCGTAAACCTTTCTTAATTAAAACCAATAGAGATCAAGGCCAATTATCATTATTATTTACATCACTTAATAACAATATAACATATACATAGACGTGGTGTCAAGACAGATTGAGCTTAGTTTTACCGCTGTAATCAAAGACATTTTAGAGGCTTAACTCGTTCCGTTTTAAAACTTGTGAATTCATAATCGCTACTAAGGGACGACAATCGTCATTATCTGACTCTGAGTGCGGAATGGATTAACACATAGGCCCGGGCATCCATCCCGGAAAATTTAAAACTTCCCGAGGGAATACCGAGTATCGAAATTAACGTGGACAAAGTCGCGGGCAGAAGCTAAGTATTGCATATTATTCATTTTACATGTTTAACTAACGGATTGATTTACCTGAAATAGATGATTTATTTTAATTTTATTTATAAATGCTAAAGTATGTTTGTTTGTTTGATCCGTCTTCAGGGGTCAACGTCTAAACTGATTGTTATGGAGTTTAGAACAAAGGGTCTGTTCATAGTCCAGCGACGGACTTATCCAGAAAATCTGACAGCTCTCAACAGTCCGTAAAGGTTAACAGTTTTAGTCTACGACGCATTTTAAAAAGTAAAATAACATTTAGTTTGTACGAGAGTCTAGCTGTTTTGAGTATGTTATCCTAGTCCAAATATGGTTTTAAGAAACAAAGAAGACGCTGGATATAATGAAATTTCATACATTTTTCGCGGCCGCAGTCATTGGCAAATTTTGTCTTGGCCTGGGACGCATAACTTCGCGGGCTGTTTACTTTACAACAACAGTAAGTTTAACATTTCCGAGCATGTGGGAGAAACACATAAAGCGGTTCCTGGGTCCGCTTATAGCTAGGTACTTATAGTCTTCCAGCAATCACTTGCTTGTCGGCCTCTACACTAATATATTACTATCGTCATTTTTAGATCATTAAATTCAAAATTCAATGTGACAAGGCACTAGTGTTCCGACATTTTCTTCGATTAATATGTCAAAATAATGTAGTAACTTATTGTTTCCTAAAGATTTTACACGTGTAGAATAGCGTCTCACTGTGAGATACTGCGACGGCGTCACGGAGAGGTTTTGCCCGCCCGCGAGCGCTGCTTGTGCGTGTGCGTGCCGATGTAGCAGAAGCCCGTGTCGATGTTGTGGTCGCGCAGATAGTTCATCCACTGGATCTGCTTCATCGATGGGTGGTCGCCGTCGGTCTTCACTTCTACGAACTTTATCTGTTCAACAAACAGGACATTGTTTTAGAGGTAATTCAATTAATGTCATTCGATTTAGCATGAGGGAAGTTTTTCCATGACCAAATATAAATTGGGCGGTGTGACTCCTTGTTCTCGCTACTTTCTTCAGTAAAAGTTATTTTTGACGAATTTACGGAATTAGAAGATTTCACGAAAATCTAATTTAAATTTAATTATTTGACCGAGATAAAACCCATCTAAATAATTGACAACAGCTTCTGTCTCTGTGCGCAAGTAAATTTCATGGTAAGGGTATCCCATCATAGCATTTCACTTCATCGATTGCTTTATTTCATCGAATTTCACTCTATTTTCTGTTGAAACCATTTAAACCATGATGTTTTCAGGATATATTAAGCAATTATTAATTACATAGGTTAAGTTAGACTTGTGTGACTACGAAAAAAAAACACTCATGTGGCAAGAAATGCCTTTCGATGAAATTAAAATTCTGCGTAATGATACGTTAATTGAAAGGTGTTTCGATAAAATAATAAGGACCCGTATGTCAGCATTCCGCGCATTATACACTAGGAGCGTGAGACCTGGTTGGTGTGCACATTCCAGAGCGTGACGTCCGGGAACCCGCTGCGCGCGTAGCCGAAGTCGCGCGCCAGCCGCGCGGCCAGCGCCGCCAGCGCGCGCGCGCCCAGGCACGCCGCCACGCCGCGCAGCGCGCCCCAGCCGATGGACCGGGTGATGCCCGACAACTCGTCTGCAACTTCACACTTTTACATACCTGATGCTTGCTACGCGAAATAATTTAATACAGGTTCTCAAAAAGTGGTACTTTTTTAGCTGTACGAGTATATCGTGCGGTATAGCACATTACTGCAGAGACCGGGAAAATGGCTGTTACGGGACGAGTAGAGTTAGAGTGGCCGACACACAGTTCCGGCGACGCTATATACGAGTCCTGCACGCGCCCTTCCTAGCTGAGGCTTGTATAGTAACACCATTGTTAATAATATTAAACCCAGTCCAAATGTTTCCTTGTAAAAAAAGGACACTGTCGCCATCATCGTCAACGTTACTAATCATAATATTTACATTCGAAACACGCAGTTACGATTTAGTGTAAAACTGAAATAGAATATTAAATAAAATCACAATTTAACCTTAACAACTAATTATTATTTTTTAAAACTAACATTTATTACGCGTTCAACTCATGCAATTTCTATATACAAGAAAGAATTTTGATTCCACGAGTGTTTGGCTGTTTAGGATTAGTTATCCTAGTCCAAATCTGGATTTAAAAAGTAAAACACCATATATGTAATGAAATTTCATACATTTTCGCAGCCACTGCCGGTGGTAAATAATACCTTTTTTTTTTATTTGCTTGGACCTGGAACTCAGATCTTCGCGGGCTGATATTACAACAGTAAGGTTAACATTTCCGAGCATGCGGGACAAGATAGATTTTTCGAACTAATGCTATTTACGTCTTCAAGCTCCATATCTTGCAGAAAGTTGGATTTTTCGGAATAGTGCTTTTTACTTTTCCATTCTTTTACCCATAATTGTTCAAATTGCACTATGAATTTTTATGAGGCTAAATTTTACTCTTTTAATAACTGTATTTTTCAAAAAAACTCAACAGTGGTACACTGTTGAAAGAGGTCATAATATAGACGTCTCTTTTTAACGTGGACATTTGTAACAGGTGCGAAGAGTAGTATTCTATAAGATGTTTTTATACTCCCTCTATGCTGGGTCCGTAACGCGTTACGTAATGAAGCGGTTTACCCTCCCATAAGAAGTTATCACTCCAAAAAGTCCAAAATGGCGTCCAATTTCAATTTTGATTACGGGTCCGTATTTGTAGTCCCCAGGGGGTCCCTCAGATATAGATTATCAGGGCAATTGGACCAGTAACAAAAAAGTTCAAAATGGCGTCCACTTGTTTTAATTCTGATTACGGGTCCGTATTTGTAGTCCTTATATAGGTACTCTCAAATATCGATTTTCAGGGCAATCGGACCAGTAACAAAAAAGTTCAAAATGGCGTCCACTTGTTTTAATTCTGATTACGGGATCCTCAGATATCGATTTACAGGGCAATCGGATCAGTAACAAAAAAGTTCAAGATGGCCTCCACTTTTAATAATTGTGACATTTGTGACCTCAGATATGATATTCCTTGACGTCGTTTTTCAGGACTCGTGAACCATATCGCTGCTGCTTTGTGATGCAGCAGTACAGTGCTTAAAATACGCCAGTTACGCCTTACGTAACGAAGCGTTTTACCCTCCCATAAGAAGTTATTTGAAACCTAGTCGAAGAAAAAGTATTGTACGCAACGGTGTATAACTAACAATAAGTCAAAAAACTTCGGCTCACATCGTAACACACGCCGCTTGTCTTTTTTGACCTCTCTTATACAACTGTTGCATAAACTACTATTTCAGTTGGGTATGGGTTGGGTTTGAGTAATATGATATACTTACGTTCTGGCCTCGCATTCCAAGTATCTTCCATGATCTTGAGCACCTCTTCCTCAGAAGATTCCTCTATAAATTTAAGTCTGTCGTCGATGAGTGTCTGTCTGTTTGCGTAGAAGCAGCCAGAGAACAAGTCCAGAGGATACTCCTGGAGGTGAGACAGGAATATTCCGCGGACGCCACGAGGCTTGGAATATATGATGTCCCAGAATAGAAGGAAGAATATGGTCGTCACTATCTTACCCTCCCAGTGTTCGCCTGAAAAAAACATTTGTAGAGATCACTTACGTAAGTATACTATCATTGTGTGCAGTGTGCAGTAGTAAGTAAAGTTTTACTGACAAGTGTTAATCGGAGATAACAGGGGATGGCAATGTTCAGGGGATCGGAATGATCTTTCCATCCATTATGCCGTAGTAAGTTCGAGAAACTGTAATTCTCGTCATGTTGTTCAGCGCCGAATGGCAAAATATAGTGTTCCACGTCTAGTTTTACCTATGTTTACAAATAAACACTTTGAATTTGACTACTTTAGAGTACTAACCGAAGAATACGACCGCATTTTCATTTCTGCGTAGCTTATGTTCGCTGGGGTTTTTTTTTTTAAGTGAAAAAGGAGGCCGATGAGCAAGCGAGACACCTGATGGTAAGTGATCATCGCGACTCATGACGCAATGCAATCGCCGCGACGCAACACCCGAGGTATCGCAGGAGTTTGAGAAAAAAAGGCTAATTTTTTGAAGGCCCCCGAGTGTTGGTTTTTAATATTTTACGGTCATTTAGGTTAGGTTAGGTCAAAAAGAATAGGCAATTTAAAAAAAAAACAGTTACCGATCGAAATATTACGTTCAGAATTATGACTTTTGGGGGTATATAATTATGATTGTAATGTACAGCTCGTCGGCTCACCTTATCACTTTACCGCCTTTGACAGATTAGTGCAAAAGTTCAAACATGACGTTATGATGTGTGCAGCTATTATAAGGCCGACCGTCTCATGTTAACCTTTTGAACGCCTCGGTCGGCTCTGGCCGACAACTGAAAGCCGTGACGCTGACGCCACCACGTGGACCACAGCCGAAACAAGTTCATGATTACAAAAGACTTTGTTTCGTATGAATGAAGTTTTAATTTGCTTAGCATAGCAAACATGTTTGGCGTTTGAGTGACAAATTTTGTATTTGACATAAGGTTAACCAGATGGAGAGATAACAATGCAATATTATGGTGCCTAAGAGCTATATAATTAGGGACTCGGAGCGTGGCAACCGTTGTATTAGCGAGTTCGGACTCGTTAGACACACCTCGATAAGAAGATGGTGCCAAAAAGAACAGTCGGCAACATAATATAGATTCAAAAATGAAAATAAATTACAGAAACTCATTATAAGCATGCTAAAGTGAGACAAATACAGTAAATATAATGGGGGATACGCAACATATAAAAGGCAGAAAAACACGGAAGGAACACGACGTATCATCTTGCCTTGTGAGCCCCATTTCATAGTGGCAGTGTAAATTACCGTGCGTGAACTGTCCTGTACTGATGTAATGGGTGATGCAGTACTCTTCCACAATTTGAAACAATGTGCCCTCTGCAGTTTTCGTTTCAAACCTTGCTTTGCCTTTTGATGGATTCCTGTAGACAATTTTTTTTTATATTTGTATTTTAGGATTTAATTTTCAAAACTGGTGATCCAACTAAGTCACAATTTCATACAAAACATCTCCCGGCGTATAGTTTAGCAGATTTTCACATTTTGATACGTGGAACTCCAATAAACGCGGCACCAATGCCAAAGTACAATCTCGCTAGAAACTTTGTCCAATATAGTACAAATTATCGCCTCGCTAGAAACTTTGTCCAATATAGTACACATTATCGTAATACTTGTACACATATTTGTAATAACGATGAGTTTGCAATATAGGGGGCGAAAAATCGACCTGTCAAGTTGTTATCTCCGGGAAACCCGTTTTAAACCCGAACGACGCTCGGTCTTCTAGCTACTGAGCATTAATAGTTGAATCCAAAGCAAGAAGTACTATCGCCTGTGTTTCGACAGCGGTGTTCCACCATTAGGGCGATAATCGTTAGAACGTAGCCCATGCTCAAAAGCGAAAACATACAGCGTCACTGGTCAATCAATGATTTTTTTTTCTCATGTGGAACACAGCGAACGCGGTGGTGCTGAGCTTATTTCTCTTTAATATTATAATTATTTTCTTAAAATAATTAATATAAACTGCCAAAATTATCCTTGGATAAAACCTATATTATTTTATAAGTATAAAATGATAATACTTACTCCATTGCTACTTTGTACACGTGGTCTGCACTCAGGTTCTTCTCTAATATGTTTTCTTTACTCGCGTGCTCCAGGAGCTCGGTTTTCAAATGCTCACTGACTTTGGCGGATTTCTGTCGAGCTATTTTGATGGCACGAGCTCGCATGGCATCCTTTTCTATTTCCGATAAATCGGATTTAAAGCCTTCCAAAAGAACCTCAGCTGCCTGAAATACATAAGTATTTGTAGGAAGTGTATCGAAAAAAGTTATCGATTTATTACTACACTATCTTTGGTTGCATACTTAAGAGACCTTGGCCTTTTTTTATTTATGTTTTGGTGGGATCATACTTAACCTGCAACATACTGCTAATAAGAAAGACATCAGCAACTAAATGTCTTATTTTCTCACTCCAAGTACAAATAAGTATGATATAAATCGAATTACTTTTATGTTGTGGTAAATTGAACTTGTAACCATGTTGTAACATAGTTACATTTACAGTACCGGCCAATAATATATCACCTTCGTACTTACATCTCATACGATTGCCTACAAATATTACTTGACAAAATTTATAACCAATCAAGAACTACAGTGTTTTTCAGCTACAATGAGTTCTGTGACAGCTCACATAAACACGTATTACAGTTGTTTCTTTAACTTGACATAAAAACTACACTGGTACACACCTGGCGACGCTGTTCAGGAACTTAAATAATTTATCGCCTATTTTTAAATACCTCGCATGTGACTATAGTTAGTGATTGAAATTACGAAATACGGCTGTCACAGAACTCATCGTAGCTGAAAGATACTGTAGTTGAATTGTACTGCTATTATTCAATTCGGTACCTGATTAAATAAGGTTATTTAATAAAGGTATATAAATGGTTGTACATATCGTACAAACATAAAAACCATTGCCGCCGCGTTCATACTAAATTAACGAGATTAGTATGAACATTGTGAGCAATGGTTTTTTACATACTAAACTTTCTTAAACTACGATATGTACAAACACTTATTATATACCAATTTAACCTTATTTAATCAGCTAACGAATTGAGTACCTAATAACAATACAATTGGTCAACTAGTTCTTGATTGGTTGTCAATTTTGTCAAGTCATATTTGTAGGAAATCATATGACATGTAAGTACATACAAAGGTAATATATTATTGGCCGGTACTGTAAATATGTAAGGTAAAAACACGTAACTTCGTCTCGGGCTATAAAAATAAAAACAACCTGACAAATAAAAAAACTCCATTAAAAACGTTCTTCGAACTCCTAACCTAAAGATTGTATTTATTATACACACTTGCATACTTTCATTCAACCCATCAATCCATTAGTAGTAAAACAAACAGAACTGTAAAGTAAACGAAAAGTTATGACTAACCACGAGTCTAGTTACAGGTTAAACAAGGTATAAGTAGGAAAAATAAGGATACCTCATCACATCTGCCAAGCAGACCGTGCAATATTAAAGCCATTTCTGCATACCAGCCAGCCTTCTTGTGTTGTCTGAATGCGGTCTGCTTAATCAAACACCTGAGAATATCCAAAGCTAGCTCATAGTTCTGTACAGACTTCTGCCTCTTTAAATCCTGTATGCCAGAATCTAGAACTCTTATGTACAAGTATGCTGGCGTGAACCGACGTAGCCAGATAGGAAGGGTCTTGTAACTGTGGAAGTATAAAAATGCATAAAAGCATAAACCCTTTCATTCAACTTGGTTTGAGTCATTTCAAAAACAGATCAATAAGTACTTACCAGGTCATATCATCGTTACTTATTGCTTTGTAAGCCATGTATACCTTTTTTACCAATACCATTTTTTCTTCAGAATTGGTTGTGTTCAGGAATTCTTCATGAATATTATGTGCAGTGATGTAACTAAAAATTTACAATCAAAGTTAGAGATTCATTCCACTGTTAATGAGACTTATGTTTGATAAAAGAAGAACCAATTATGAATACCTACTATCGAAGGAACATGAATTCCCAAACATTGTATTTTTACCCATGTAACATTAACAAAGTAGGTACTTAATAATAGTTTGTTTAAGATAAGATAATATTTAAGATAATATTTATTACCAAAAGTTTACACATTGAGTTGCTTAGATCTAGGTTATGCATTAATATTAATATACGAGCATAAAGTGTGTACCCCTGACTCGGAAACTAGTGAAAACTGTATTTTCCGTGTCAGTGATTCCTCAATCAGAGATGGTTTAATGGCTATTAATGAATAACAACACTAACGGCCACTTGCACGAAAAAACACTAATCAAGTTAAACAGTTTAATCAATATTTAATAGTAGTAGTAGTAGTAGTAGTTCGATACATTTTGACACGTCTAATTAGTATTTAACAATAAGGTACAAGTGGCTCTAAGGACATAAATATCTGGAGTTAAATACTTAAGATATAAAAATAAGAAAAAAACTACAATTAAATCAAGAGATGGAAAAAGCATGCAAGCATGTGTGTGTGTGTGTGTGTGTGTGTGTGTGTGTGTGTGTGTGTGTGTGTGTGTGTGTGTGTGTGTGTGTGTGTGTGTGTATGTGTGTGTGTGTGTGAGTGTGAGTGTGAGTCACAGCATTTTCTTATATGTGTTTTGTATTGTATTATTGGACCATATTGTTATATAGTCACGTATTAAGTAAATTTTCAGTTTTGGCATACGACAGCTCCATTAGGTAGGCGGTGGTTTTCTGTTTCACCTCGTACCTACATAGGGTGTAGATAGAGAGGGATTCATGAATTTTGCTGTATAACCGAGACGAAAGCACTTCATAGTGACGGGAGGCCAAATACGTTTTACAGGATTTATATGGACAAACTCGAACAGAGGTGCGTCGTGAAAGGACACTCTGATCTAACGGTAGGGAAGCGTGCCTCCGGAGAACGGTGTGTAGAATAAAGAGTTGTCGTACCGTCAGTACCTGACATTCTTTGTAAAGCAAATTGGTTGGGAAGCGAATATGTTTCATAGTCATCACTTTGAGGATGGATCGCTGGGCTCTCTCTAGACCTAACATGGTGGACTCACCACAGCCCCCCCAGATAGGAATGCAGTAGGTTAAAATAGATTTACAAAGGGCCTGGTATACGGTGTTTACTAATTGGGGCTCTGCTACGTGTCTTAGTGTTTTAAATAAGTAAGTTAATTTTCGGACCCGTGTTTTTAAGGCCTCAATCTGTACGTACCATTTTAGGTTGGAGTCTATATGGATACCGAGGTATTTAGTGCATCGTACGATGCTGGGAGACAGACATCCACAGGTAAGAGAAGGAGAGCTACAATTATGAAGAGCAATCCCACATTCTTCAGGTAAGGGAGCAGATGCAGAAGTTAGGTAGAAGGGAATAATCTGTGTCTTGCGAATGTTCAGGGTAAGCAGATTGGCCGAGAGCCAATCCATCACAATTTCAAGAGCTGATTGGGCTGACCGTCTTGCACTTTCCCAGTCATCACCATGGATTACTAGGGCAGTGTCGTCGGCGTAGACGAAAATTTCACAATTAGGAATAACTAGTTTGCACAGATCGTTAATGTAAAGCTGAAATAGTGTGGGGCCCAAGATGCTTCCCTGAGGGACGCCGTAGCTGATATTCTCCATCTCACTGGCACCAGAATCTATCCGGACGCACTGCCTACGGTCCTGAAGGTAACTTCGAAAGATTCTTAGAGTGTTGCCTCTTATATCACTGCTCTCCAGTTTGTTTGTTTTTATCCTCTTCACGGTTAAACGGCTCAACCAGACACACACAGAGATAGTTATAGCCTGGACATGACCAAAGGGAATGTTTGTACTATGGAAAATATATAGAAAAGTTCCTACAGGAATAGAGAAAACCAACTTTTATGCAGAGTCACAGGCAAAAACTAGTACTTGAACAATTACCTTTCAAACTCTTTATTATTCTCAAAGACAGCGCTAGCATTGTCGAGAGCCATGTCTCTGTCAACAGGATAGGTTTCTCTGTTTATTTTGTCGTGGATAAGAGCCAGCTCCAGTTTCTTGTCTCGGATAACACTGTAGTCTATGCCGAGGTACATCAGTACGTACAGCTTGTGCAGGGTCTGCCGTCCAAAGTCAGATAGCTTGTAACATGAACCGGCATTTTCTCTCATCCTGGCAAAAGAGAAAACTAATTAGCTTAACTTGTGTTTGTGCTTGTAACTTAAAGGATAATCATATTTTAGGAATTTCAAGAGGTCATTAATTTTGTATATCGAGGTTATCCTCGTAAGGCCCCATGTCCCAAATTTAGGACAACTGTCACAGTGACTTTTGACTTTAGTTGACTGACATAAGATTATTTTGCGAATTAACGAAATTTGACATCGGCCTTATGAGGATAAGTAATTAGTATAGTAATGATAACTATTTGATAATAGATCTGAAATTCCAATAATACATAAATCTCAATATCAATGTTTTAGTAAATTAGTTCAGCTTAACCAAGAGTTTGGAAAAATGAGGCAACAAATTGGCAACATTTTTTTTAACCTCGTAAGGCCCAACGTCCTAAATTTAGGACATTTGTCAAAGTGACTTTTGACTTTAGTTGACCGACGTAAGATACTTTTTCGAACTAAGGAAATTTGACGTGGGCCTTACGAGGCTAAATAGCCAATGTGTACTACATGCCTACTATGTATACTACGTACTATATAAATGTATACTACATTGGCTATTTAATAGGAAGTAGTGTATAATTTACATTCTTAAAACTCTGGCAGTGTTGTCACTTGACTTCCCCGGTGTGAAGAAGCTGCTAATGCTGGAAGTGCGTCTGCTGAAACTCTTCAGTGATTCAACACCCTCTTGCTTTGATTGAACCTTAAGCTTCAAGTCTTTGCAGATTGATTTAATCTCCTCAGCTTTTAGGAAGACTGCAAGTTCTTCAAAAGACATACTGTTGCTATCTGAAAACAAATAATAATTCAAATTCAAAAACATTTATTTCGACCAACTGGGATCATAGTTAATTTAGGTTAGTTATTATTTCTTAGCCTAAAGTTAGCTAAAAAAAAAAAATGGTTTGTATTTTAAGTTTTATATCAAATAAGTGTTTTGAATATTAGTTGTGCATCTAACTAAATGTTGAAACAATTATGAAGCCATTATTTAAAAAAAAAGTAGCAATCAAGAGTTTATGAGTTTAAGAGTCAATTTTGAATTTACAGTTGTTTTTATGTACTATGTAAAGAGCACAATGATGTTTGCAGCAGGGACCGGACCCGCTTACCCTAACCCGGGGTTTTTAAAGGGTTTTTACAGCGCTGATTTTTATAAACCCGAACATTTCGGTAAGCGCTTAATCGGTTCACACATTAAACGGATAATCCATCCGTTCGATCGAGTTAATTTGGCTTACCGCTTACCAGTATCAAAACCTCCGAATGTGTTACTGCTTAAAATACCTTCAAGCAAATTTAGTTCTTTGACAAACTACGTACGACATATTATTGACATATTATTGGACCGTTTAAAGAAACCTAAACTCGGGCGGCGCGCGCGCTTCAAAGGTGAGTACCTATAGTGGCACGTGGTACGAGCCGCTCGCTCGTGGCGGCATTTGTCAAAGCTTTATGAATTTAAGATCACAACGAAACGACCTGTCTGGTATCTATTCCCAGTTTTACTGTTCATCTGTAGCCAATAGTGCCAATACCAATACACGTAAAAATAGCGGCGCGCGCGGCAAGGGAGCGAAAGGGTTACCCTAACCCGAACGGTATGGGCGGAATGAATGGAGAGCCACTCGACCGCCCGCCTGCCTCGGCGGCGTCCCCACTCATCATCAACCCGAACGGTAAGCGCTTATTCAAATAAATATCAAACCCAACGACATTCGGTAAGTGGTTACAAAAGGGTTACAGTTAGGGTATCCCGGCTTAATAGGGCTATCTAATCGTTGGGTAAGCCGGTGAAGAGGTTACCGAAACGATTGGCTTACCGTATGAACGGGTTAGCCGTTCGAACGGCTTAAGCAAAGGAACGGGTTTTCCGGTCCCTGGTTTGCAGAAGAACCGGATCATTTTACACAACACAATTACTTACCTTGTTTTAGCCAGTTACTTTCCACTAAACAGTTAATCATCATATCCAAACTGGGGTCATCCAAAGCAGTTTTATCCACACTGACAATTTCACCAATCTGCTCTCTCTTGTGCCAACCCTCCTTGCGCCAGAATAGCCGGCAGACAAGCTTCATGCCTGGCTTCACCACATACTGATAACTTTTTAATAGTTCTTGTGCTTTCTCATCTAGTAGTGGCCTCAATGAACTGTCTTCCAAGTACTTGTTTATTATTTTCAAAAGGAATATAGCTAAAAAGTTAAATGAAACATGAGCTAGATCATATACATAGTCAAAAAATAATTGTTAGACTAATACTTACTTTTGTCATCCATGCCAAAACAAGCATTTTCGAAACAAGAATTTAGGTTAAGGTTCTCCTCAGATTTTACAATGCAAGTATCACTTAGCTCTTTCGCTAGACTTCTCTTGCTCTTGATAGGAGTTCTCTTCTTAACACTACGTTTTTTGGTTGGAGAGAAAAATCTATCATTAGACCCTGGACTATGTGACTTAGAAGTACTTGCTTTGCTTGGAGTGCTCTTGGGAGTTTGTGGAGCTGCTTTCGGAGATGGCGTGTATATCACAGTTTTTTCGCTGTCATTCGAGCTCTGAGATAAGTTCTGTGAGGTTGATTTTATTGGAGTAATGAAATCATCATCATCGCTCATCAAACTTATATCAACCACTACATGTTTATTTTCTACCTTGGTTTTTGGACATTTCGTCTGAGTTGGTGTCTTTGTTAAACTTAATTTGCGTTTCTTATGTTTAACATTATCCATGGTCCCGCCAAAACTCTGCGACGAATGAAGTTTCGTCTTGAAAAACTTTGTTATTGACAACTGTTGAGACATAATACGTGTGATAGTTATTAGACAAACTACATATGGAAAACACTGCTGTGCTATAAAAATACTAATTTACATTCATTTTTTAGCATAGTTTGTAATATGGGTCGCACCAGCTCGCACTTAATTAGCTCGCAAAACACAATCAACCTTAATAATCTGTGAACACAATACACAAATCTGTGATATATATATAGGTAGATAGATAGATCTTTGTTTTGTGGCATATGTCATTTGTGTTGCCACTATGATTTCGCCAATGCTAGGTTTAAGGAAGGCACACGTTTTTTTAACGGACAGTGAAACATTTTTAAAAGTTGAATAAAATATAAAGAATGTTTCGATTTCATAAACTTAATTCTATTTTTATAAATGAAACTAACTAAATGTTTAATTTGACTATATACAAGCGTTAAAAAGTTTTTCATATTTACAGGACGAGGAAATTCCAAAGGGAATATGTCGTAAAGTGAACATGGCAACTTATATATGTATAGGTAAAAAGCTAGATACAAAACAGGTGAACAGGTGATATGTGTGAGGTGACAGTGACAGTGACAAGCAGCGTTTTTAATCCATAGGCGAGGCAAAGGCAGATACCATTATCACAATAACGATACTACGTTGTCCTAGTAGGAACCCGAAAATGACTAATTAAAAACTAACGTCTCAATTTCTAAGTTTTGTATCCTATGTCTTAAGTGACCAATCGCGAATGCGGTGAAGCGGCGCGAACATAACGCAAATTGATTTTCTCGTGCGAAATAGTTTGCGTTGTAGGCGAAAGAATTTTCAATTCTTCATACAGTGCAAGAAAGAAATATACATATATACCATACCCGGTTTATATCACATCTCTGTGTGCCGTTAAAAATCGCGTCGCTTTGCGTTTGCGTTTACGTAGATCGCTTACGAAGGATACTGGCCGTATAGTCTGTCAAGAAAGTCGTGAAATTAAAAAGTGGCATCACTGTAGTATCATCCATTAGATCATCCCTTACAAATCAATATACGAAAAAAGGGACTACACTACAGTGTTGCCACTTTTTAATTTCACTACTTTCTTGACAGAATATAGTATTAAATCTGGTAACAATATAGAAAACATTTTTAAAATTGTTAAATATTTAAGACAAAATGAAGATCTACAAATAATTACTGTATAGAGGTTAATACAATAAAGATTTTATAAGAGACTAGGGACGCCCGCGACTTCGTACGCGTAGAATTAGTTTCCCGCTACTCCCGCTGCTTCTTCCCGTTGTGGGTCGATTTTCTGGAAATCCTTTCTTACTGCACCCCTAGACATCATAAAGAAACTATGTACCAAATACCGGCCAAGTTCGGCTCGGACTCGCGCACGAAGGGTTCCGTACCATTATCTATAGAAAACACGTTTGTTGTTGCCCCTCTTAAATATGTATTTTCTTCTGTTTTTAGTATTTGTTGTCATAGCGGCAACAGAAATACATCATCTGAGAAAATTTCATCTGTCTTAGCTATCGCGGTTTATGAGATACAGCCCGGTGACAGACAGACGGACGGACAGACGGACAAACAGGCGGACAGACAGATGGACATCGGAGTGTTAGTAATAACGGCATTGCGAACTTGCTTAGGGACTGTTTTCATGTTAGTTCCACTCTCGGTCCATCGCTGGCGGTGTCCAGTGCTGAGAAGCCGAGATCGACCTTGGAGATTCGATTATCTGCCAAAGACGTTACCCGGGCTATTAATGGTACAACAAGAGGCAAGTCTCCGGGTCACGACGGCCTTAGCACCTTCAGCACGCTGGGCCTCATTTAGCGAGAGTGCTCGCAATGTTTTACTCTTTTTGTATGGGTCACTCCTATTTTCCAGCAGGGCTAATGAAAACTGTCGTGGTGCCTATAGTTAAAAATAAAACGGGGGATGCATCTGATGAAACTAACTATAGACCCATCTCATTAGCTACAATCATTGCTAAAGTATTTGATGGTATGCTTAACGCTCATTTAAATAATTTAGTGAAACTGCACGACAATCAGTTTGGGTTTCGTTCCGGTTTGTCGACAGAGAGTGCTATTTTAAGCTTAAAGCATACCGTCAGATATTATACCGACCGAAAGACACCAGTATATGCCTGTTTTCTCGACCTATCGAAGGCGTTTGACCTGGTTTCCTATGACATCCTTTGGACGAAACTTAAGGAGCAGAAGGTCCCTCTAGAAATAATAAATATGCTTAGATATTGGTATGCAAACCAGGTCAACGTAGTTAGGTGGTCGGGATCGTACTCGGAACCATACAGGTTGGAATGCGGGGTGAGGCAAGGGGGCTCACCTCACCCACGCTCTTTAACTTGTATGTTAATGAACTCATCGTCGCACTTAGCATGCAGCATGTCGGCTGTCACGTGGACGACGTTTGCGTCAATAACATCAGTTACGCAGACGACATGGTGCTGCTGAGCGCGTCGCCTTGTGGGCTCAAGAAACTGTTGCGGACGTGTGAGGAGTTTGCCGTCAGATGTGGCCTAAAATATAATGTCAGAAAAAGTGAGATCATGGTGTTTGAGGCCAGTGGTAAGTGCCCATCTAGCGTGCCTCCGCTTAAACTACAGGGTGTCCCCTTAAAAAGGGTATACCGATTTAAATATCTGGGGCACTGGCTTACTAAGGACCTCAAAGACGATGACGATATGGAGAGGGAGCGAAGGGCGCTTTCAGTGAGGGCTAATATGATAGCCCGCAGGTTCACTCGTTGCTCTGGAGCGGTGAAGGTCACCCTGTTTAGAGCGTACTGCACGTCTCTGTACACGAGTAGCCTGTGGGTAAAATACACCCAAAAAGCTTTTCGCGCACTTCGCGTCCAATTTAATAATGCTTTCAGGGTACTGTTGGGTCTGCCTAGCTTCTGTAGTGCGTCGGGAATGTTCGCGGAGGCAAGGGTTGACTGTTTTTACGCAACACTCCGCAAGCGATGCACTTCTCTGGTGCGCAGAGTGCGGGCCAGCCCCAACAGTATCCTCGCAATGATCGCGGACAGGTTTGACTGTCCCTACATGATCCGTTGTTGTGGTGTGCATGCCCCTTACCGCAAATAATTGTTAATGTGCTAACAAGTAGATTATAAGAAATTATGTTACTAACAACTATGAATCTAAGACATTCGAAATAAATTAATTTGAATTTGAATTTGAATTTGAATAGGGTCCCGTTTTTACCCATTGGGTACGGAACTCTGAAAATGGAATCTTTAGACTCAGCGGTTTGGGTTTGCATGCACGAAGCTTTTTTATGTCAATCCAACCTTTTTTTTTGCTTTGCCCCGCGGCGTCTTCAACAGCGTATACATCAATATAGCAATATAACAATCCAATCTTCTCTAGGAAGATTGGGAGCAACGATGTACGGTGATATGTAGGACAGAGGTCAAGATAGTTTTAATCTCTGTACCACTGCAAGTCCACTTGAAACGAGAAGTAAGATGCCAGATGCACGAAATAAGTCCAAGTCTTCTGTCACTGTGCAACACAAAGGCATAAAAAGTACAAATTACTAACAGAAAAGAACTTTGAACACCTAAATACACAAAAATACAAAACTAAAACAAATTACACATCCGCCATCTTTTGACGTTGCAAATGCCCCCCAGCACATCCTTTTTTGAAAAAAAATCATGAATAAAATCAGATGGAATTTTTAAACATGTGTCAAAATAAAATGTAATGTTAATTCAAAGCAATATTAACTCCACCACTCCATCTTAGGGAATTAATTTCAATAAAATACGAAACGAGTCTTCCATCAATTCTGCTATAGAATGTTTATGCGAAATTTGAAGTAACTTGGACCAAGCAATCACGTTCTCCTATACAAACTTTGACCTCCTTTTTCACCCCTCTTAGGGGTAGAGTTTCGGAAAATCCTCTCTTATCGGATGCCTACGTCATTCAAAGAACACACCCTAAATTTCAGGTCTCTACGATCAGCGGTTTAGGCGGTGCGTTGATCCGTCAGTCAGTCAGTCAGTCATTCAGGACAAAGCATTTTATATGTATAGAAGATAAGAGACAAGATTCGCTTAAAAGATTTTTGGAAAGGTGTATTTTAAACATTGAATCTAGATGGCCGTTGTCAACCAATTTATCATCTTAAGCTATATGCACAATGTCAAGGGACAAAGGAAGTTTTTCCTTTCGTAAACTTAGCTTTGGCCCGAGGAAAAGCAATACCAAGCCAGTTAGTACACAACTCTATATCATTTAATTATATTTTTTGGTACACAGGTATACTATAAATTATAACTTATAACTATTCTCACTTAGACACTACAAACTTTTAGTGAACTGCAAGACTTATTTCCTTCAAAGCCGTCGTTGTAACAATTTATTACTTGTTTCTCTGAGGATTACGCTACGCGCTAGTTCCTGCCAGAATATAGTTATTATGGTAGGTAAGAACCGGAAAATGTAGGCGTGGTGAAAGGGAACTACAATATTTACAAGTGGTGACTACTGCATCAAGCAGCAGCTATTAGCAATACACTTCGAACAGGGGCCTTATTCTTTCGGTTTTTTTACCACGACGTGTTAGTTTATTACAGAAACCGGCAGTATTGTGTCGCTGTAATAAGTAAGTAAGTACAAATTGGATCATGTTATGAGTTATTATTATTTCCAAATTCATCTTTGCCAAGTTTTAAAGCGCGTATGATTTACGTGTATATGTTTATTCTAAAAGGCTGTACGTACAGTCAAAGGCATTAATATCTATATAGACTTCGCGTCAAATATATTTATACACGTTACGGATCTTATTGCCAGTGGCATAAAGGTGTATAGATCGTTCATTGACTGCAAAACGGACACATTCCAAAATCAGTCAGTATTGCATTTTGAAATTAGAAGCTGTTCATATAAGATTTTCAGTGCAAGAGCAAATTATTTTGGAATGTGGCCGTTTTGCTTTCAATGAGCGAGATATTTTTCACATCTTGGGAACGTATATATATTTATGCCCTTGACTGTAACTACCCTATCGCATAGTACCGCTGCGTACTTTAGGTATTTTCTATACTCGCCTACTGTAATTCCAATGTTAGCGTCCGCAACCAGCGACCTACTGTTTAGTATGAATTCCCATTTGACCAGCGCAAGGGACTAAGTCGCAGTCACCTACATCATAATAATCACAGATTAAGAAATGGCAATGCTCGTATTAACAGTTGTTTGTTGGGTACTTAGATACCACAAGGGTAGACGTTATTGATCAAACATCACGATGTCCGATAGTCAGCCAGCGCCCGTGCCCGTACCCAAACAGGTCCGAGTCTACCAGCCGACGTACCAGCTGAACCCGCGGAAACCCTTCGACGCCGAGAAGGTGGAAAAGCTGCTGAAGCAGCTCATCGACCACGAGCTCGAAGAGGTGGAATACAATGAGAAGGCCGTGCCAGAAATGTGTATCACCCTCGCTGAAAACATTCGAAACGCTATTAAAGAAGAAAACTATGACAGGTAATAACTAAAAATGTATTGAACCAAACGGTGTTTATGTTTATGGTCTCGTGGCTCCCGCTGTAGGAAGATGGTAATTAGGTAACGAGCTAAAACGTGTAGGCCGGCCACTGGCTTTTATGGCGCTTCTTTTGCTCAGCTAATCCTTCAAGTAGGTAGGTAGGTACGGTACGCCCAATAAGTAGCTCAATACCTGGAAGACCGAGCGTCGTCGCAGCGCTATGGTTGAAAACGAAATTACCCGAAGATGACAATTTGACAGATCGATTTTTCGCCCCCGTAAATCCCTATATTTCAAATTTCATCGAAATAGTCGGAGCTGTTTCCGAGATTCAGATTATATATATGTATATACATATACAAGAATTGCTCGATAAAAGATATTAGATTTAATGTAATTTGAACATGCTTTAACGTCTGTTTGAACTGCTGACGCTCTACTTTAGAAATCGAAGTTCGAAGTTACGTTAGATACATCCTTTTCTCTCGAGTAAGTCTCGAGTTAGTTGTAGAAAGGGATGCAGCTAACGTAACTTTTAACTTCAAAGCTGCACTTATCAACCAAAGCCTTACAAACGACAAGGCACACATAAGAAAAAAGTGCAGCTACTTTAATCGTTACGCCTAACTCTTAATTCATTCTATTCTTAGACTAAAAACAAGAAAATGTACTTAACTACTGATAAAAACAGTATCATCCGCCTCCTTCATGAATACTAGGTGCCGTTCTTAAAACTGATTGCATACTCGTATATTAGCGCAGGTGTGATTGATTACAGGTACAGGATAATAGTGTGTGTGTCGATCTCCCAGCGGCGGCAGCAGAGCCTGCACATCTCGCACTCGTTCCTGTGGGACCACGAGCGCGACGGCTTCGCGTCCAGGACCTTCGAGAACGCGCACCTGCACGCCTGCGCCGTCGTCTACGGCGTTTACTTCGATTAATACTTCCACCTTCAGTGTCTAGAACCTTATGTCGGGTCCACTTGTATCGAAATCGGTCGCCAGCCGATTGTCAACCATTTGAACGCCACAACACCAACGCTGCAACGTCCGGGCCATATGTAAGTTGATTCTACACAGTATACCTACCTACAATTAGCGTCGGTATTTGACGATACAAATTGGGACAGTTCTTAATAACAAGTTACTTAATCGCTTTATATTTGGTAGACCCAATAACTCCTTTTCCTATCACTTTTCGACACTTTTTAGGGTTCCGTACCAAAATAGTAAAAAAGGACCCTTATGGTGAGACTTCGTTGTCCGTCTGTCTGTCTGTCTGTCACAGCAGGTTTTCTCAGCAACATGCATAGTTATACAACTTGCTTGCCTGCATCTGTTTTTAGTAAAACATATATATAATTAATTTTATAAACAATTCTAGAATAAAGTCTAGAATAGGGGGTTGAAAATTGGTTTGATTATAGCAATTGGGCTGTCATATGAAAGGGCTTAAACTGCACATTTCAAAACTATTTTTTTTTCTGTGGCACATTTAAAAATTTACATAAATGACCGTTCCCCCCTTATCTCCGAAGTTTATTAATCAAAAATTCTGAAAAAATCCTGGCGTTTAGATAATTACGTATATTTTAAGGATAAATAAAATGAAGTGTTCATTATTTTCTGTTTTTGAGAAATAACCAAAAATCTTTGAAAATCTATATTAAAATGTAGGGCTGTCAAAATGAGGGTCCATTTTGACAGCCCTACATTTTAATATAGATTTTGAGATTTTAATATAGATTGCAAGGAAATTAAAGCTCATAACAAAATGAGTATTTTCTTTTGCGGTTTCCAGCATATTATCTTAAAAACGGAACCCTCGGTGCGCGAGTCTGACTCGCACTTGACCGGTTTTATACCAGAAATGATCACTTGTCCCCTATCATCTTTGATAATCGACGTCACCGTACCTCCATCCCTATCTCCAGATTTAGTCTTGAATGACGAATGAAAGGGATGGAGTACCCGACGTTTCCACGAATTGAGAGCTTCCAGGTAACTATCGTGGGCCTCTATTCTAGACAGTAAAAACCATATCGTCTTTGACCCCATTAAGGTTAGCCGAGAACCATTACTGTCAAGTAAATAAAAGCTATCAAAACGTTGACAATACGATAACAGGTCAGAGACGATATGGTTTTTACCGCCTGGGATCTCGGCTCTGTGCTGGCGTCTAGGACAGGAAATGTAACACTGCTGCCGGACGTGGCGTTCAAATGGTTTATTAATATATTATGTTGTAATCTGATGCAGCGCTTAGTTATTCCCACCTGTTACCACAAATTTGTTACCACTGGTAACAGCTGGGATTTTTTTCCCCACCCTAACTTGAAGCTGAATTAGTGAACAAGTATGTCAGTTTCGTCTCTTTTGACTTGTCAACATTTTTCTGAGTACGAGAGTGCCAAAGGTAGCCGTACCGTATCCATATCAGTATGGCATCGGATCTGCTACGAGAAAAAAAAAAGGAAACTGCCGCTACACCCAAATCCCACTCGCAACTAACCTTTGGTTGCCTCAACATGAATGTAGAGGGAGCCTATCGCTCGAGCTGATAGTGCTAATCTGCGGGCTCTGCGGCAATCCTTATTGCATCCAACATTTTTTTCTAGATCGTTAAGTAGGTAAGTACCATTGGTAGTATACCACATTTTAAATACCTACCTTAGTAAACTCCATAGTGTAAAAAATTACGTTGTTTTATTGAGAGCTCAGCTACCAGTTACATAAAGTAGGGTAAGAGCACCAAAAGATGAACGATTAAGCGACTACACCAACTTTAGACAGTTTATATTCAGTGAAAGTAACAAATTTCACCCTATTTAATTTTTTTATATGGTACAGTATATGGTCTAGATTGAAAATGACTATTATAAAGTCTGTTATTATATCTCCGTATTTTTCTAAAAATCATTGAAACCAAAAATGTACCGATTTGCCCAAAAGATGAACAGTGTGCCCTAATTCTGAACGGTTTGGGCCCAAAAGTTGAACTAACATAATAAAATACCTATGTCATTTTAATTCTATTCACTTTTAGCAATAAAATGCGAGTTAACGAAATATTCTTTATTTTTTAATTGTTTACATTTATTTAATATTACTTACGTACATAAGGTTCCTATTTTTTATGGTTATTTGTGTCATAAAAACAACGAATTAGTATTTTTTATCAATAATCATTGGCAAAACTACTTAGTTACTTATCTTTTTAAACAGATAAACCGACAAAAAGTGTTACTTTAACATTTATAATTTTAGTAAACATTTCCATAAATACTACTAGTATACTACTACTAGTGTTCATATTATAAAACTATGCCTAAAAGTTGAACGACTCAATTTACTTAGTTCAATTTTAGGACACAGAATTTATGAAATGAACAAACAAAATCAATTAGGTGTTCACATATGGGAATAGAATCCAAAACATGAACTAGTAAATTTAATTCGTTCAAGTATTAGGCACACATTTTTTATTGAACAGTGATAGTTTTCATAGTATTTAAAACTCCAAAATCATTGGATTAGACATCAAAAGCTATGTTCATCTTTTGGTTTACAGATACAAGAGCATTTAACGATCATTTTGAGTTATAAATTTTCCATCTGTCATTTCAGTACGATTTATTAAAAAGCTTTAAAAAAAGTACGCCTTGCCTAGTAGCTGAACACCGTTCAAGTATTGGCTTAGGTATACATTTTTGAAACCATTACTTGAACGGCATATTTCTCGTTAACTAACAAGAAAAAAGAAATATCGTATAACTACAATAAAAGAGTGATTAATCAAGAATACATACCAAGCAAATCCTTCTAAGACTGACAATTATTGAATTTTATACGTAATTAAAAGCTTAAATTTGGAGAGCACTGTCCTTATTTATTTTCCCATACTATCGACGTTTTCGGCGGGAAGCTCCAGAACGACGACCGATCACGGCCAAAAAGAATATAATACTATGTTAAGATTTAATGGAGGTGTAAGCAAAGAGTTGCTGTTTAAGAAAAATAAATTCCTAACTATGTAATATTTGTCACGATTTAGTTATGTGATTATTTCGATCGAGTGTTCAGCTTTTGGGTGTCGTTCATCTTTTGATGCCCCTACCCTAGTCCATTTTGTAAAATCTCGAGTCTCGTGCCCCCCTTTCCTCATCCTATTTAGAAGATATTAAGAGTGCCGGTGCATAAGGAAGTTATGCACAAAACTCCGTGAATAATAGTTAACTTTTTACTTAAAAGTTTTTGGTAGACACCACTTGAGAATAATTTTCATGTTCCACCTGCAACGTCTATCGTATTTGCCTAGTTTTTTTAGTAATTTGTATAATTGTAATAATAGCTTAAACATGACCTACGCAATAACAAATCCTTTTCACCTTGGTGTAGATGGGAGCAGAGCAACGGTTGATTCCATGGGTGGGTTAAAAAAAAGACGATGGTAAGCATTTTTACAGATCATACATATTTATTTATCCATTTCATAGTATAGATATCACACTGGCCCGCCCTTATAAAAATAAATGTGTAATACAGTAACGACCCAGCCTCAGCCGGCGCTGGCGCAGCCCGGCAGCAGGCCGGGCCGCGCCGGCGGCGGCACTCTTCACCGATTCTCATCAGTTAGCTGTTCTCACAAGACAAATCGAAGATAATCTAAACCATACACAGGTCGATATACACAAGATTTAATTAATATAATAGTATGTTTACATTACAAGAAATTCGCACATAGGTATTTGACACACAAAGCGACAAAGAGTACTGATAAGAAGTAGATATTGGTCCGAGACACTGAAGCGAGTCGTATCCGCGTACAATACAAGACGAAACTAGCACCAAGCCACCGTACGATAAACAAAGCAGCATCTTAGGTCACGTCGCCGTGACACTATAGTCCCAATACAAAAGCTATCTGTCGAGTCGGTCCGCCCGCGCGCGGACGAGCGGGCGCTGCCTCGCGCGCCGCCGCGCTCTCGCTAAATCTTCTAAAAGAGTAAATTTTATAAAAAATCCTAAAGGAGTCTCTCGCAAGCCGTACAGGGCGGCGGCGCGGCGGGCCGCCTCGACCGGCCCTCGGCCTCGGCCTCGGCTACGTTTCACATCCGCTTGATATGTGTAGTACAGATAAAACATTAGGTAGTACTGGGTACATATACTTACAACCATACTGTACATTATGGCGGTAAAACATTACTTACAACCTTACAAAATTAGAGTAGATAAATTAATACTAGGTTATATCAAAAAGAAATGCAGTGAATATTGGTATCAAAATATTATCCTAATTTATATCGTGTGAATGCATTTTTTGTGATTAGATATGTGATATTTGTGTGTAAAGATACATTAAAAGCTTCTTAGAAAGAGGTTCTGTCATAGTTCGTGTATAAAAATATGACTCATTTTGATTGTAGCTTCGGACCCGCGCAGGGCCCGGAGCCGCCGCGGCCGGCCCGGAGCTACAATGAGCGATACAATGTTGCCCGCGTGTCGCATGGCGTGTGACGACGCCACGACGGCTGGTGCGACTCAATAAATTCTGTTAACTCTTTTCTTAACTAGAAAATGATTTACAAAATTTAAGTATAAAAATATAAAATAAATGCATTTCAAGCTCAAATTAAAAAAATACGTCATGTTTAGGCAGCATAAAAATACCGCAACATATCTAGCATACTACAAAAATATCACACGTAACGTTTTCATTGGTTCGTTCCTTTAGGGTAGAGTAGAGACGCTCGGCACGGCTCGGCTCGGCTCGGAGCAGCACGACACGGCGGCAGCGGAGCCCGGGCGGGGAGGGTCTCGTGGGCCAAATTTTAAACATTTACTAATAAAATATTAAAGCTTAACATACATAAAGATTAAGCATCTCTGCACCTTACACATAGGTATAATAGCCATTTAAAATAACTGCAGATTAAAATATCTCATCCTAAAAATAAAATCTTAAATATAAAATTATAAAAAATCGTAGACGAAACAATTCTAACTTAGGCCAAATTAATATAATCGTATGGAGTAAAACGTATATTTTTATCTTTAATTTCGCTGTCGCATACGAAGTATCTGTACCGATTGGGTGATTGTTCATAATTTATACTGAACTAATAAAAGACGAGAATTTAATGATAGACGGACTAAACACTAAGTAAGAATATGTACGACATTGCTCGATGCTGATGCGCCCGGGCTCGGCGCCGGCGCGGGCCTCGAACAATCTCGTAAGCAAGCTTATCCATATAGACGAAACATAATAAACATCAGGCAACATAGTGTAGGGCGGCCGCGGAGGCGCGTCGCACGAACAGCTTCAACTATAAAATAATCAATTGGCGGTGGTTTGTCTGGTCCAGTTCTCGGGAAACAATTCAGCTGGATTCTTTCTCCTTCTCCTTCTCCTTAGACTCTGCAAATTCACACAACAAACGATTAGTTCATACAAACTTAGATCACGTATATGCGGACTAGACGGGGTGATACGGAATATTCAAACTCAAACCATGTCTTTAAGAGCAAACGTATTTGTACAAAGAGCACTTTGTCCATTTCAACAAAGTTATTTGGAGTTATACTACAGAGTCTACAGAGTAAATACTGTTGCATAAGCTTATCTTATCACGCTATAAAACAGTTTTAATGGGCATTGCGAATATAAATATAAAATGAGGTTAGGTTTATGTTATTTATTTCTACGCCAAGTTCATGCCTCTTGCCTACTTTGATCTCCTTCAAAACGGCATCTTACGTTCTTTGGAATTCAATGCCCACGAAGAGCTAGCGTTATACAGGTTATACTCCATGGTTTTACTTACAATCTCTATTCAACGATCTCGGTAATACTGTCGAGCAAGTCGTGGACAGTGAATGGATTAATTAAGCGCTTTAATTCAATATTTTAGGTTAGTCACTTAAAACTACAATGAGCGCCGACCCGACTTCTCATGACCTGTCTGGCTAAACTTACGTCGCATTAGTCTTCGTAGCTAATGAATAGCAACACGCTTGCCATACGGCCATAACTGAGTAGATAAGGTAACGATTAGTATTTTCAAATCAATAATAATCGTCGGTCTGTAAAGTCGTGCATCAAAATACTATGTAGGTAGGTATATAGGTAATGAAAATGTCACCCAATTCTTGGGATGAGCATTCGTTGGCAAGATAAATTTGACCTAAACCAGCCATAAAAGTTCAACTTGCTGCAAAAAATGAAGTCTATCATCAAAATCTTAGTAAGAAAAGGAACCTCAACAAGCTTTTATGAAACTAGTCGGTTATAATATAAATTGTAATCGAATGTTTACTAGTTTCTGTCTCTACGTGTAAATTAGTGAAACAATTTCGATGAATTTGGCAGAGAAGGAAAGTGAGGAAAGAGAGTAATGTAGGGTTATCATACCAAAGGAAAAAATATAACTCGTGGTCAAGACATATTGTAGCCCTTTAATCTATACAATATAAAATGATTTGTCCTGAATGACTGACTGACTAACTCTACCGCTTATCGTAGAGACCTAAAATTTTGAAGGCGTGTTCTTTGTATGACGTAGGCATCTGATAAGAAAGGATTTTACAAAATTGTACCCCTAAGGGGTGAAAAAGGAGGGCAAAGTTTGTATGGGACAACGTGATTCCTTGGTCCAATCAAAATTTTCATAAACATTCTTAACAGAATTGATGGAAGACATGTTTCGTATTTTATTCAAATTCATCCCCTAAGGGGATGAAAAGGGGAAGAAAGTTATTTTGGGGGTGATTTGCTTCGAAGTTGATATCAATACTCCTTCGTGCTTTTGATTTACATTACATTTTAATTTGAGACATATTTAAAAACGCAATCAGATTTTATTCAAAAAAGTTTGAACTCACATAAAAGCTTGGTACAATGCAAATACCCAAACCGCTGAGTCTAAAGATTTCAAATTTGGTACATAGGTTCCTTATGAGGTCTAGGGATGGAGTAAGAAAGGATTTCCCTAAAATCGACCCCCAACGGGAAGAAGTAGGAGGAGTTGCGGGAAACTAATTTTACGCCAACGAAGACGCAGATGTACTCTAGTACTATAATATACAGGAAGAGGCCAATGAGAGACGCACAACAAAAAGTAGCATTTGCAATTTGCCTATAAGATTGTACGAGAAATAACAGCCTTCAACAGTCTATAGTTATATCGGCCAGCTAGCGAAAATACATACATTATGAATTTCTAAGGATCAAAATTTCAATGTGCGGAGCATCTCTTGCAAAACGACCTTTACTCCCAATTACGTCACTACGGAAGTGCGGATATTCATTCATAATTTTATTCTGAGATCTTAGATCGTCAACCCACGTTAGAACGTTGAATGTCATGCATGAACATCGTACAAAAAGGAAAAAGGTAATGCCCGTTCTCGTTCCATTACAATTTACCCGAGTGCGTCATTCATAAAGCTCGCTCTGTGGCACGCGCTGCAGCCTAAACGGCTTGATGGATTTTAACATATATAAGTTGTCTTGGTTGTGGGAGTGACATTGGCTAGAAATAATTTAATCAAAGTAATGAGAGGGAGGAGGGGTTATTTTTTTACATAATATATGCAGTCGGCTTTACTAGAGTTATTTTATTAACAACTTGGATGAGTAAAATTCAAATTGTACCTATGTTTGTCGTTAGGTTGTTGTTAAATTTTACTGCGATTTGTATTAACATTAACTTGACTATGTTTCATACTAGTATTATAGAAATATTCTATACTAGAGGGTGCCGCCGGTGACGCATTGTTTTTTGATTTTCGCCGATTTCTTCCTGATAGGGAGTTGAATTAAATCCTTCGTTTCGGCACCCTCACCCTTACTATTAGAGTATGCTTTTTAAACTTTAAATTTATTGCTACGTTCATTAGTGTAGACCTGTGCATTGTATGCACGATGATTTAAAATCGGTGATCAGGTACCAATTTTTCTAAAACATTAATTGATGTCTATCACGTTATAGACGCAATTACATGGAATCAAATTATTTTTATTATTATCATTTAATCAGGCGGCAGTTGCGACAATTGCCCGTACCTATCCAGCTGTTCGTTGGTCAAGTGTTCTTCGTACTGCTATTGTGTTGGTCTAGTCGGTTTTTAAACTGATTGACGTTTAGCGCTGAGACTACTTGTTCTGGCAGTTTGTTCCATGCTTTCAGTACTCTGTTACATAAGAAGTGTCTGCGAGGTTTTTTGTGTGAAAGCTCAGTTAGCAATTTAAATTAATGGCCCCGGAGACGAGTGTTAGTATTTAGCTTGAACAATTTATGAAACTCCTGTAAATCGTAATGTCCTGTGAGTATGTTAAGGTTTCTGTTAAATCGGCACGCTCTCTACGATCCTTTAGAGTCGTGAGTTGCATTTATTGTTACTTAATTTTCGTTTTGAATAATAACTTATCGAAATTGATTATAACCCTACTAATTGTTAGTCTACACTTTGGTAAAGGGATTCTGACAGTTGTGCAATAAAGACTTGACGTTTGACTATTTTTTGACGAATGTACAATATGAAGGTTAACAAAATCAGGTTAATTGACATTATTTCAATAAATGAACACTAGCAAAATATTCTACGAGACAGATGATTCTATGTAATCAAGAAGAGAAGAAAATAGTTAACTGTCATAACGTAAACGTCAATGTGACCCTATTAAAACTACCAATAACGACTATGTTCAGTAAGGATAACTGATATGAACATCAACAACAATCAGCGTTCGGATAAAATCGTTTTTCCTATGTCGAAATTATCAATCAAAATTCTTCCGTACGCTAACAATGGTCGCTAGGTTACGGTTTCAAGACCTGCAATTGGTTGACTTTGGGTGAAGTAACTCTGTTGTCATGTCAGTTTCGTAGATCTGGCTCTCAAAAGTTGAAGTTTATTGACGTAAGATTCAATGCCCCGCAAAAGCGATGGCAGTTAAAGTGTCGTATCTAGTTCACTTCAATAATTAATGTAGTTAGGATGATATGGTATTCAGTTGTTATTAGGTTTAACAATATCATTAAATGTAATTAATTAATTAAACAGCGAGGTAATTGCGTGTCTCATCTATTGAATTGAAATTTGTTTGGTAATTCATACTTTTCAACTCCTGATCACCGATTTAAAATCATCGTGTATAGTAACGGAATAGTTCCGGAATAGTACCTACAGGTATACAATATGACATATGACACCATGAAATAATAATAAATGTATGGAAGCAATGTATCCAAATTGATATATAATTTGTATTATAGAGATGAATAATGATGATGATACCAACATAATATATTATTATAATGTACTCGATATGAAGCAAGTGTTTTAAATGGAAAAAGTGAAGCTAACTGAAGATGCAACTAGTCTATAATGGTGTGCTTATTACGTATCGCAAAACTTTCAATTGCCAGCTTCCTAATTTAAAGCGAATCTAAGAATACGTACATTTTTATAACCGTTACTAAGGTTTGCAGTGCCAGAATCCAGAATCGTTATGTGCGGGATTTCCGTGATATCCAAGAAGGCCCTGCCAAGACGCGCTACGCTAACTAGTGTTTCTATTAGTTTCGTTTTTAAACCAATCGCGTCAATGATAGATGACGTGATACGAAAAGACACGTGATCTACCAGTGACGCGATTGGTTAAAAACGAAACGAATAGAAACGCTAGTTAGTGTAGTGCATCTTGGCAGGGCCCTCGACTGCAAACCCCAACCGTTACCTTATCCGGCGCTGCGCCGCTCAAATAACGCGACGTGCGTTTAGCCAGTGCGTGCGTAGATAAAATACTTAATACAAAAGCGTAGGTAAATCAAAAACGCATAATTATATACGTACGATGCGAAGCGTCTACGCGTCTACGCATGCGCGGTCGGATCGGGACTGACCTTCGTCGCTGTTACCGTTAGTGAGCGGTTCGTCGGGTTCCTTCTCACCGTTCTTGTCTCCGTTCTCGGCGGGCTTCTTCTCCTCTTCCTTGTCTTTGTCCTTCTTCTCCTCGGAGCTCTCCTTGGCGGGCTTCTTTTCCTTGCCGGCCTTGCCCTTGGCGGGAGTTGCCGGCTTCGGCTTCGGCTCCAGTGAAGGATCCAGGACAAGCTTGCCGATGTTCTTGCGGTCGTGCATCTTTTGCATCGCTTCAGCAACCTAGGACATGGTGGAAATGAAACTAGAGTTGCACAAGGAAAAATATGCTCCGAATGGAATTTGATTAGATGTTTTCTTCGCCTTAGAAATAGCCTACCAAAATGGAGCATCCGAATAACTGGCCTTAGCATCAAAATCTTTCTCCACGTTTATTCGGCTTTGGCTGATCAAAGAGCCAATTTAAATTTCGTATGAATATTATTTAACATGTTTCTCTGTTTACCGCTAAAAACAGCGGGAACTGAGTGTAGACACTTAATCGACCACCTGTGAAGCTTACGCCAGTATAAAGGTCCACAGGTGGTCGATTAAGCGCGGCATTGGCTGTGGAAGGGAACGGCAAGTAAACATGTTTGTTTTGGGATCAATAGTTCGTAGGTTAGTTCAGCTGTAGAAGCCTGTTTTTGGTTCCACTCCACACAGAAGAGAGACGGGTATTTCGTATCCAACGTATCTTTTTCAAATTGTAAGTATATGCATTTGAGTGGCGTCAGGCACAGCCCAGGCCAAGCGGCTACGACTTAAGACGAACTAGGAGACTCACGAGAGATGCAAAGTATTATATAGCTCGGGCATAACCTAACTTTTTGAGTTCGTACACTTTACCGCGCCGCCCTAGCCACAATATACTTTAGCAAACGCACGCTCTTCTGGAACCTCTGCAGTATACTAAAAGAGCGGCGGTGAACATGACATCACCGAGTTCAAACCCTTGATCGTAAGGTACCTTTCAATAGTTAGACCCCCCGTGCTTGCCATATACCAATGAAATCTAATTTAAGGGTCCTTATTGACTCTCATAATTATTTTTATTCATAAGGTTTTTTAAATCAAGTAACTGTTACTTTTTCAGGATTTAATAAATCAAACCTAACCTAACCTAGCCTTATCTACACGTTGAATATTTAAGAACTTCTGAATAGTTTACGGTGCCAGCGATAGTAAAAATTATGAATAACAATGTTATAAAAACAAAATGATTATGAAAAAAAAGGTATGTAAAAAAATCCGCTCCCCTAATTTAAGTACAATACCTGAAGTTTGTACGGTAAAATAAAAACGTATGAACATCTGCTCATTCAAAAAACTAAGTGAAAGAAGATCCTACAGATCAAAGTCGAAGTGTATAGGATAGTAATGGTAAGTGTCCTCACGTCTTCCAGCGCCCAGGTGGAGTCGACGAGCGGCTTGACCTTCCCGTCGAGCCACAGCTGGAACACGGCGTCGACGGCGCGGCGCACGTACTCCGCGCGCCCGTGCTGGAACAGCAGGTGCCGCAGGTTCAGCCCGGCCAGCGACTTGTTCTCGTCGAACAGCTTGATCGGAGACACCTTGTCCACTTGCCACCACTGCACAAGCAAAACACAAACATTTTATATTTAATTGATATTTGACAACTGGCCACTCGCTCGCTTTGGTTTTTGCGAGTTTTCTGTGACACCCGTACATAAATCAGAATGTATTATACATAAAAACATTCCTCTTGACTCACAAAATCTGTCGATGAAAACCACATTAAAATCCGTTGAGTACTTTGAAAGATCTAAGCGTACATACAGAGGGACAGACGGCGGGAGGCGACTCAGTTTTATACTATGTAAAGAAGATAACTAGAGTGAACGATTACAGTGTTATAGCTCCTATGGTTTGGTTTGGTTCCTATGGTTTGCAACTTATTCCAGTTTTTAGTGTCCAAGAACCAGGGCAGGTATTATATTTCGGGTGCATATCACATACAATATATGTATATGTGTTCATATGACGGTTTCTATCTATTCTCCTCTTCCATCTACATGCTGGTAAATTACTACGCGGTAAACTACTAGCGACTTACTTCACTCAGGCCTTACAAAGTTAGGCAATAAAGTAAAAGCTCATCCGCCCTACAGTACCTACGCTAGATTCCGGGTGCTTAATTATGTACTAAAAACAAGAAAAAGGGTTTAAAGAAGCAAACAACACCGTATTAACCTACAATTCGATAAACTCCGCCTCATGATCAAAGGGTGGTCGAATGAATGGCCAGTAGTTATTAAAAGCGAAAGATAAAATATTTCTAGTATAAAGTAAACTGAACGCAAGCCGCGCATTCGATTAAAACAAAGGAGGCTACGCAATAGAACGCGGAATTTTAATGGCCGAGTAGGCACAAAGATATCCAATTTTATTTTCGGCTGACGCACTCGGACCGACGACTGATAATAACAGGGCTCGAGCGGTTCCATGCTTAACATCGCTATACCTATACTCTGAGACTCACGCGGCATTCCGCGCGGGAGGCACGTCATAGTACCTTGTCGCTATCACAGGTGTTCTAACTTCCGTACAATAAGAGCTATTTATGACGTTGTCTGGATGCAATGCATAAACACCAAATAAGTGAGAGATGAAGGAACAAGTAAACTGGGTTCCGGTATTTTTCCATTTTAGGTACCAATCCTAATAAATTGCCAATTTTGCAAGTTCCCTAAAGAGTAATTACGACTGGAAACTGATTTGATAACTAACCGTTTCTACCGAGTTCGGAATCTGAATCAACTTCCGGTCTGTAGGAACCCCTTTAAATTAACTGCCAGGACCGATTATTTATTACGAAGTAGATATTTGTTACTTTTGTATTATACCCGTCGTTTCCCCTCCCCAATTTCCGTATTGATGTAAAAATAGTTTAGTATGGGGCGTGATATTTCATTACAGCCTACCTAGTACATACAACATATTATCTTAAGGGGGCTTCTAAACGAGCAACATTTTCACGGCAATGTGTGGCCGGCAACTATACACATCTTGCTCTAACATACGAAGTAAGAGTAAGATAGCACTAGTTGCCGGCCACAAATTGCAGTAAAACATGGCCCGTTTAGAAGCCCCTATAGTACATAGTAACATATACATGACATTCTGTGCATTTGGACCATCTGTTGGCCAAACTATCGAAATTATGGAGCACTTTTACCGTTACCATATTTATGAATATTATGATCTAGATAGACCGTACCGATACGTTAATTACTTAAGTAAAATAATGTAATAATAGACGAGATAAGTTACACTTTGAATATTAGTTGCGGCTCTTAAAATAGTGTTCGTGTAACATTGTGGCAAGCATCAGATAGTGGTAATGGATTGTGTACTCACGGCACGCGCCGCGCTGAAGAAACTCTTGGTCTCGCCGGTCACGATGTTGGACGATCCTGAGATTAAATAAATCGTTTAAAAACCCATTTTGAAAATTATAGATAATAGTCCGTTTTAGAGTTATTATGTTACCGTAGAGGATGTATCGGCCCATAGGTTTGAGCAGAGAGTAGCCGCGATTGCATTCTTCACCGCAGAGGCAGTCCAAGACGATGTCCACGCCGTCCGGAGTGATCCTGAGAAGTAATATTCATAAATACTTGTCCATGATGCATATTTAAGTAAATAGTAAATATTTTTGAGTGGGAGCCGCAACTTGGAAAACATGATTATGAGACTTGCTACGGTTCGGTGAAATGCTGACTTACGTCTGGCAGCCAGCAGAAATATTCCTCCCGTGTTTATGAAATAGGTAGCCTAAACACCATAACTATGCCCTGTGTGGGAGTAAAAGCACAAGTTTCCATAATTATTACTCGAAGTCAAGCCGCTCGGCGCGGATGTAGCAATATCCATTTTCTACACATTTAGCGGCGGCTAAAGGCAGTAGATATCCTCGGTTTATTTACATCCATTGAACTTGTGTGGTGAGGCTTGTTTATGCTTTAAAGAGCTCACCAGATGTAAAAATATCTTTTTCTATTTACGAGAATTAAATGCCGCGGTTGTTATGAAGCAGCTGCCCTAAGGAGCGGGTTATAAACGGAACAATTAACGTGTAGTAAGTCCAATGTAATTGGACCTTGACTTTACTGTTCGTTCGTCCTCTCTTCCTAACGAATTGTGTAACGCGAGGGGAAGCGGGGGTCTACGTAAATTGGTGGTATTTGTATCACACGAGCCGGGCTGCGCTTGAAATATGTAACTGTAATAAACACCAATTAACAAAGCCTGAGATCGAGAACAATTTGACTTATTATCTCGGAAGCGCTAACCGAGTCACACACGCGCGCCGACTTGAAATTAATGTATACTGGTTTCCACAGCCTTTTTTTTAAATCAAAGTGATTAACTAAATAAATTGGCTAGATAAGATCGACCGGCGTAGACGAGGTGCAACCATTAACGTGTATAAATTCCGGCGCCGATCGCGCGTCGCGTTAATACAAACAAGGGATTAGTGAGATGAAGGGCCGATGAGCTGGTTATTATTTTTAGCGCCTCGTGATTTCATCCCTTCATTTTTAGAATTCACCGCGCAATCCACACTAAAGCGGGCCGGGCTTCAGTAATTTTTAAACATATTGTTGAAACTTTTGACGGTAAAGTTTTGCCGTTAACGTTTATTATGCTAAAGTTGAAATACCATGTTTACGGGCCACTTGCACAGAAAATTTAACACTACCCAGTGTTAGAACAAATAGTGTCGGTATTAGGAGTTAGCTAGTATTAGGAGTGAGAGATTCATACAAAAACTGTCATTTTAACTAGAGTTAGTGTCCTAACTCAGTGTTAAATTTTCCGTGCAAGTGGCAGTAAATGCCCACTGTTTAAAAATGGTGTTAAAAAGGTTTTTAAATAGGTAAAAAAAACCATACTCTTCGTCCAGGATGGCAACGTCCGTCACTGCCTTAATATTCGAACTTTAATAAAGACATATGAAGGGCTGGCTTTATAATAAAAATATAAAGCGTAGTAGGTACTTACTTCCTGACTTCGCTGGTGTAGTCGCTGCCGCGTTCGAGCAGGTGGTCTATGTTGTTGTTGTTGGCCTTCAGCGCCTCGTGCTTGCTCTTGGAGCACACGCCGAACACCGTCACGCTGTCCACCGTCTTGGCCAGCTGAGCTACCGCTTGACCCTGGACGAGAGACGACGCGGTTAGCCTAGCACAAAGCTAGTGGTCCCGGTTTCAATTTCCAGCAAGAGCACTTATATTTGAGTGAAAATCGCGAGTATTAGTTCTTGAGTCGTTGAAATAAGTAGGTATGTTAATTGTTGTCTTGTACAAATAGTAAAGAGCTTAGTTCGGGACTAAGTAGAGTTATTTCTACAAGATGTGACGCCGGTGACTGAAAAGTTGTGTGGAAATCGATGGCTATAAGAGTAGGGCAAGACCAAAGAATCGATGGATGGACTGTCTGAAAGATGATATGGCTAGAAAGGGAGTGAGTAATATCGAGATGACGACTAATAGAGAAGTATGGAACAAAAATACATGTTGCGCCGACCCCAAAATAAGTTGGGATAAAGGCAGGAGAATGATGATTATGAAAACTTAGTCCAGTGGTGTATATGTAAACCATGAACAATACAGATCCCCTGACCTTGTGGTTGCATACAACACATTGGTGGTCATCTATTGAGATGACTATCGCAGCTAACATGTACTCTTTATGCACGCGTCGTTGTGTTAGCGTTGTATACACTACAACCGAAGATCGCATCTTTCAAGCCATCTAACCTACCTTAATTTTACTTTACTTTAATACGTAAATCTACGTCGAATAATGTCGACAATTCGAATTGAGTCATAGACGAAATACGGGTAATACAAAAAATAACTCGTTGCAAATTATAACCGTGGTAAAATAAGCGAGAGAAATCGTAGCGAGCAATACTCCGCGAGTCTCCGTAGGGGTAAGGCTCTCCGCGCCGTGCCGCAATTGAATTCTCATGTTCAGCTTAATAGAATCACGGCGTAATTGACACTTCGATATAAAGTGGTTCATAATATGCGAACCTCGGGGCAGGGGACACAATTATGGGAGAAGTGTTATACAATAGTTTTGTACCCATCACCCCTTTGTAAGCCCATAAAACGTGTTACTCATAGGGCTGCTTTAAAATTGATGCCTTTTGGGTTTATTGGACAGACTGGGTATATTGATTGGCCGCACCCAAAGTTAGCCATTCGCAGCAGTCGCGAAAGGTCATTGACGCGAAGGGTCGTGTGACGTCACGGGCGGAAGCGACGAGATTCCAAAGTAAGCAAGGGTTTTTTTTCACCTAATTCAGAGCATCAATTAGAGAACTAGCTGGATTGTTTGCTCGGCTATTATGAGGTTCACATACGGGCGCCGACAATTCTTGGAACTTAAAATGTTGCTTGCTACTGAGCTTTGAAGATGAAACATTGTAAAGTTAAACATTATGAGTTAAATCCGTGCTTTGGCTTTAATAAATTTTAGCTAGGACCGACATGTTTTCTTTTTTGTAATAATACAATTTAAGTTGATAAAAAATTGGGACGTAAACGTTTTTCCAATATAGAAAAGCTAATTTTGCCCCGCTGTAAACTAGGTTCGGAGCTAATTTCGTGCGTTTAAACCGAACACCTAGCCTTTAATCCTTATAAACAACAGAGTAGAACTCACCACGCCGCCTCCAGCGGAGTGCACGAGCAGGCTCTTGCCGGGGGCCAGGTTGGCCATCTCGAAGAGCAGCAGGTAGGCGACTACGTAGTTGGTGGTGACAGCCACTGCGTCGAGCGGCGCCATGCCCGCCGGCAGCGCGTACACATACTGCGCTGGAACTGACACCAGCTCCGCCCATGCCTTGTACTCTGGCAGGGCCACCACTTGGTCTCCCACCTATAACGACGGGCATTTGTAGTAGGCGGTAGTTTAATTTTGATTGATGCATACCTATTTTATAAATTGTATCTACTGGAATCTCCATTCTGGACAAAGTCTGATTAAGATACATTACAGCGAAATAGAAAACGACAGGTTACCTAAATTTTATACTAGGCGTCGTTAAATATAGATACTATGCAGTTGATGACAATCCGGTTGATTAAAGTGCCTAAATACCTACGTAATCCGTACTCTCGGTGTTACTGCCATTCTGAAGGTAGATAGTCAGATTCAATTTCGTTTCACTGATAACTGCGCGGATGAAGTCAACTGTACTAAGTGTTAATAACACGTTTTACAGCTTCCTTACAAAATGCGCTTAGATAAGATCTTATGTTATGAAGTTTTAATTGATACGTATGATGACTGTATAGTTAAATTGATATTAATCACCAAACATCCTGCTATTAGTCCGATTACCCGATTAATGTCACCGTTATACTTGGTTACTTATTGCATGTGGGTATATTGCCCTAGAATATTAAAAAATGTATATAATTTATGCTATTTAAAGCGTGTAAAGTTGCTTAATTCGCAAATTACGCTTGATGTGTGTAGACTGTAGATTTCTATTGATTTACGACTAAGAACAACCTTGTTAGAGTTATAAGGTATGCAAGTGCGATACCTCATGCGTGGCAAACACTGGATATTGTTTATGCGCACTCTGTACATATTTATAATGGAAACGTGTTATTTGCTTTCATCTATTTGCTTACCTTGATGTTTATTAGGTACTTAATTGACTTAAAATTTACTGAGAGGCTATTAGTGGTGCCTAAAGTAGGTTAAGTAACTCGTTTTAACCTGTTTACTGATGATTACCATCACATTTAATGCTGTGTCGGTATTAAGTATAACATAACACGCTTTTATTTTAGTGCAGAGTTTGTCTTTCCGGTTTTAAAGCTACCAAGTGAATCCCACTTCTGATCGATTGATTGACATTTGGCGCGAGGTGTTTCATTTATTATATAGACAGATAAATGTTAAGTTACCTTGAAGTTGGTGACGCCCTCGCCGACCTGCTCAATCTCCCCGGCGCACTCGAAGCCGAGGATGAAGGGGGTCTTCGGCGGCGAGTCGATGGCGCCTTGTCGCACGATCAGATCTTGGAAGTTGAGCCCGCTGGAACAATAGAAGCACGACGTTACTCATACGCAAACAAAAACAATGGAATTCAAGTGAGGCCGCGATTCAACAAACTAACCGTGTTGCGTTAAGCGGTGTATTACGAGTTTGTAGGAGAAATTATCAATATTATACAGACTTATGGTCTTAAGCTCTTATTAACTTGTTACAATAACAAGTTAATAAGAAAATAAATATTTCCGAAGAAAGGTCACCATCTCTGCCATCTACGACCTAGCTCGGATCACGATCTTCCTTGACCGTTTAATGGCTGCCTAGAATAGAACTCTCGTCAGCTGAAAAGATTCATATTACCATTCTATAACTGCAAGCTTTAAGCTTATAAAACGAGCCCAGCTATTCGTTTAATATGTTGTGCACACCAGCTTACTGTTTGTTTAATCGTTCATGAGACGCTCGGGTTAACTTCATCGTGCAACGATTTAATAAAACTAGTAATTAACAGTGGGGCTAGGAATGCGGCAGCCATTTGTTATTATGCGCCCAGAGGCGCAGGCGGCATAAATCTACCCACATTTAAATATTTAAACTCGTTGACGTATCAATCAACATCAATATGAGCCCCTCAACTGCGTCTTACTATTGTTACGCTGTGTAAATATTAAGTTGAACCGAAGCGACGTCCACTATATCAGAAGGTCAGCTTCGATTCCCGTACTTTAATTCAAATAAAAAGCGCTATAGTTTCGTCACGAGGCCATAGCACTTTTCGTGTTTAGGCATGAATATTTGATGAAATGAGCTATAAAGATAGTCATAAGACTTATACACTCAAATAATCACAAAACCAGATCCGCGCCTGCGTCATAGCCGCAGATTGAGAGTGTTTAGTTTATTCGCACGACTTCCAAACCACCGTTGCCGCCCGTTGCTGTTCAGGGGCCCACTGCAAACCCCGTGCAACGCTAATTCAAACAAATTGCTATGTTGATAAATTAGAGAAATAACAAAACCCATTTTCTTAGTAAGTACCTGCTAACAAAATTGAGATGAAGGCCGTGTTAATATATTCGGAACAGACCATATTTGAAGGCTTTGTGTGTCCCTACATCGATCGGTATGTCCTCACCTGTCATATAGACGTACTAATTAATAAATATGTAACAAGAGTCATGCTCGTCGTTCGTAGGTTGTTTGGTGCGGTTCGTGCCCTGCGTTACAAAACCGCGCGGCGGCCAGCGACCGCCGCCGGCCGCGGGTAATCGATATTATTTGCGATTGTCCCCCTGTCTTGCGACATCCTCGAGGTGTCGCGCCGTACGAATAACTTATATTCCACTACTATAATATATATCTACAAATGCATGTTACGTCTTCAATTGCAATCCGCCTACTTGTAAGGATACGCCACATACTTGGACGTCTACATTAACTGTTTGCAGAGTCCATAACTGTCAGCCTGGCTGTTACACACGTAAAACATAAATTAACAGCCAACACACGTTTCGCCTACATTCTTCATTATTTTGATTAAAATGAGCTTAATTTTAATTTCCGCTTAACAAGTAGTTTAATAGATTTTTTTAAACATTACGAACACGGAGTTTAAAGCTTTATTCACCATGTCTCGTCTGCTCGTTATTAATTACCGTACTCGCTAGCAAGACGAATGCTATGTCCCTCACACCATTGTTATGGAGTGCAAGGAACAGAGCATTCGACTCACTAGCGAGTACGGTAATTGGAACTTATTGTAAGGGTACACTCCCATTCAGCAGAGATTGCTCACAATCGACAGTAGACTGCAATTAGCACGTTGAACACCAATCAGTGTATTTACATCGTCATGCATGTTCTTATTTCGTTTAAATAAAACAAACAACATTAGTAAACATTTTACAATTAAAGATACCTACTGCTTCAACTATTACTTACGGTGTCTGTTTTTACAGTATTTAATGGCAGTGTACCACCTACAGTATTGCGGTTAACTGTTGGCCATAAAGCAGCGAAGTTAAGGAAGTTAAAATCACTGTACACCCAACAAGGAAATGCACATTCTGCGTAGCCAAAAATATCCCGCAGCATACAGGCATCCAGTAATTCCTATTAACAATGTAACGAGCTGTATACTCCGGTTTTTCCAATCCAATTTGTTCCCCGTGTTTACGATCCAATCACGATTCGATATCGTATAACAAGGACTTTCAGTTTGTTTGTGGCTCCTATTTGGTAGGCCCGTACCAAAATAGTCTTAATTACCCCGTATTGATAGAAAATGGGCAGTTTAACTAAAATGTTCCTGAGGAGCCTCGCTTGCTTGAACGGAAATCAGTTGGATTCCTGAAATGTTTGAAATGGCTTCGTTATTTTAATGCCCTCTATTTTCTAACACACCGTTTCAAATTACAGATTTCGATAGTTATTTATCCATTTTAGTTTTGTAATATTGCTTAATTGCATAGAAAAGTGAATATCAACGCATCGAGGGATTGTGAACACGCCGCGCTCCCCTCGGGGCACCCCTTCTAACACGCAGCCCCGACGGCTCCACAATAGTCAGTATTAATGCATTTAGAGTTTGTAATTCGGAATAATTACTCACGCGACATGGAGTCGAATAGCCAAGATACGTCGTCAGCAAGTCGGCAGTTGTCGCCCAACGTGTACACCCGCATGCTTTTTATTGGGTAAATTGGACGCGGGCACTATCGTTTTATCATCAAAAAAGCTTTGTACTATATGGGGCCGATCGGTCCTGGGAGCGACATTGCCGCGGGTCGGAATGTTAAGCCGAGATAATCTCTAGCTGCGACGCTCGTATCGAATTTTACACACGCTACCTGACCGGCGACTCGTATTCAACAGACTTGAATGGCTTCCTTTAACAACAATAGTCCGTAATGCGCCTTATACGCAGGTAGGAGACTAGTTTTTGTTATTAATCCGTGAAATTACTGACGCATTGTCACAAAAGTTATAAATGTTATAATCCATTGTTGCCACGGCAAGGTCGTGCTCGAAATTCTAAGATTAAATTACATTATAAATTAGGCTTGGGCTTAGAACACCCAAAGCTGAATATTTGTTTCCCTTTGCGTGTCAAGAAGCCCTCGGAGCCTTGCGCCAACGCTCAACCCCAGGTCGGTGACTGTTCCAATTCCCCGCACAACCGAGCGAGCTGCCATTAACCGTGTGCTGACAACCGACAGCCCTGTCCCCGTTCAAGTAATCTTAATTACCCAACTTCCACATCCTTTAAGATTATGGTTAAGGTTTCTTTAACTAAATGATATGAACATTTTACTGCCACCACTGCATTTTGAATGTAAAACGTATAAAAAGTTATATTATCGTGTCATTAGGTACTTGTCGTGAATATTATTTTTATAAGAACTTCTTATGGAAAAGATAGTATCAGCACACTAGAAACATATACAGCGTGTAAATTTCATACGGGCATATATTTTAACAACAGTTAGTATACACCCCAATTAACGTAAAAACTTGTGTAACAGAAACATTAGTTGTATTTTATTTTTTCTTACTAATTAATTCAGCAAGCAATGTATGCGTCACACATTACAATTAACGCACCTACGTAAACGTCATGTCATGAATTACGGTACGTCATTTGTTTACTAGTTACGTAAATAAAAGTCAAAATAAAGATCATTAATTTATCCGTTTTAAATTTAATTATTTAATCGTGGCGGTTAACTCGCCTGAGATACTTATTTTCCACATGTCGTCCTTGCACTTGGATACAGGCGACGCAACGACGATTGATGGACGCTCTCACACTTCGTGAATTCGTTTCTCGAAGTTTTTCAAAAACTTCTGTTATTTTCTCCCTCAGCTGCTCTACTGATGTTCGAGGCTGCGAGTAAACCTCGTTTTTCACAGCCCCCCATAGGAAACAATCCAACGGCGTTAAATCAGGGCTTCTAGGGGACCATCGCCGGGGGCCGAACCTCCCAATCCATTGATTGCCAAACATTGAGGTTAATGCAGTCCGCACGCGAGTTGACGAATGTGCGGGAGCCCCATCCAGCTGCAACCAAGTCTGTACACGTTCTTCAGCTGGTAGAGAGTTAACATACTCTGCTAAAGGGCCATTTATGAGCTCGATGAATTTGTCTCCATTAAGATTACCATCGATAAAAATAGGTCCGATGATGCGGTCTCCGTGTATTGCTGCCCAAACATTTAATGACCATCGATACTGGTGGCCTGATTCCTTTAGGAGATGTGGATTTACCTGCGACCAGTAGTGACTGTTCCTTTGATTCCAAATACCATTTCTCGTAAACGTGCTTTCGTCGGTCCATATTATTTTGGACAGGAATTCCTCATCACTGTGTTGTTGGTGACGTATCCACTCACAAAACGCTACGCGTGGCAACAAGTCCCGTGGTAATAAAGCGTGAGCCTTTAAGAACTTATACGGCCGTTGCCTGTCCTTTTTCAAGACGTTGTGAACCGTCATATGGTTTAGATTAAACCTTCGTCCCGCTTCTCTGGTGCTGCTCTCCGGGTTTGAGGAAAAATGTTGTAAAATAGTTTCTTCTGTTTGTGCCGGCAGACGGGAACTATTTTATGATCTCCCAGTCAGGGTCAAACCATCGCGAATACGCTGTAGAGCATTGATGATGACTCGTGGGTTTCGTGGAGTTCGACGGTTAGGAAATTGCTCTCTGTAGATTTCTAATGCTTGTCTCCCACTTTGTCCAGCTTCACCATATGCCAATATCATGTCGGCTAGTTCATTAGCACTAAAATTCGACGGTCGCGGCATTTTCGAAAACAATCTTATTGCTTTGCGACAGCGGCGTCACGACAAATTATGTCACGTAAAAAATGCAACCAATGAGTTCGTTCATTTACTTATTATTTTGTTGCGTTTATCGCAGCTTTTATTCTTGTAGGTCGAATAAAAGAAAAAAACAACGGGACTATGACAACGTAATTGTAATACTACCTATACCTATTACCTTTATGGTCTTTGATAATTATGTTATCTTCATGACTCAGTATGAAAGTGTCAGATGCGTAACGTCAAGAGTATTTCAATGCAGTTTTCAATGTAAACAATGTTAAGTGCTAATGATATCGCAAATGATATGCTGCCACCACCACCTGCTTGGAATGCATGACGATTTTTGTATGCAGTGATTCGTGAAGATTCACTTCGTGTATCATAGGAACTTTAAACTGTGAGTGTCTCTCCCATCAGACAATAATTAATAAATAACGACAAAATCTACCAAATTTTTAAATTTAGGAAGGATATTCTTAATCAGTTGTGCTTTATGCACGTAGCATCATTTAATAATAAATTCGTGGTCATTGGGCCCTTATTGACTACTAAAAATAAGGAAAACAAACAGTTTTGTGCAAGGAAGTTGCACGCGATACATTGCTCCTGAGACAAACTTTAAAAAATTAACTACGCTTTAATAATAAAAGTTAGTAACAAAATAACTTTCTCACATGATTTGTATGGTCGTTAACTACGTCTGATTAAAATATATGCCCGTATGAGATTTACACGCTGTATAGGCATCTATGGCATCCATGTATTTGTATTATATTTCCCAAGTTTTTCCCCAAACTGTGAAGTTTAAAAAGGTAAAACATTAAAAATGAACAAATGGATGAGTAAGCCGTGCGCTGGGTAAATTATTGTAAATTGCATTGGGGTTGGAAGCGGCGCGACGTCAGGGCGGCGGCGTCGCGACGGCGCGCCGGTGCGTCGACACGTACTTCGGCAGCCAGACGATCGACCTGCATGCCATGCATCCATGTCGATACTTTAACCTCTACCCTATTTAGTTCATTTGCCTATTCTTAGTTCCTGACGATCGGCTTTTATTTCACAGCCGCCCAACCGTCAAAATGCTATCAGCCATATAATAATCTCGTGCGTACCCTTTAGTACCTTGTCTGTCTAATGTCATATTAAACTACCATACATGAATTGTCACAGCGTTTAAAGTGACAAGGAATAACTAAAGCGTACACATATTTTGAACGCGACTGTACTACTCGTATACATTAAGCACACGCATAACTCATCGTCAAAGGGTCTAATTACACTTACAAAAGAATGTCCGTGTCGGTTGCGCAGTCCGTTAGTAATCTAATCTGTGTAAGTTTATTCAGACTTATTCTTATTACGAGCAGGACGTATCTAAGGAATTTCGGAATTCGATTAATGTGACCTCTTTGGCAACTAGAAAACTTAGGACGCTAAAAGTATGCAATTTCAACGTTCGATGTTGAGGAACTTGCGCAAGTCGGATGTCGAGCGTCACGTTCCACTGCGCTTCGGCGAAATCCTTCCTACCGTCGGGCGCCCGCGCGAAATTGCATCTCCAACTTGCTACTTTCATTTTCAATGGACGTGCGCATTCCGATGTACAGGTACAACGGTCTTGAGCTAATTTGGTATTCCAACGGGGTAGTAATCATATTTCCTGCATCGCGAAACCAAATGTAAATAATGTTTAGCTTATCTATAACATTCAGTTTTTGCATAAGACATCGCGGTAAATGAACTCAGTGGGGGTGGAGTGCACCGCCGCAATGAAGGCGCTGAACCCTCGCTAAACGACTTCTCAGACTTCTCAGAGTCAAATGTCGGATCATTCCAGAATTATTATAGTAAGTTTAAACCGTTTGTTTTATTTTTAGTAAGTAAATTATGTCTGACGAAAATATGAATGTTACGGTAGCTGCTCGTGCAGCGAACCCAGCTGAACAGAAGATTACAAATATATACTTATGCATCTTATTCCTTATAAACAAGCTATATTCGTGCTTATGTAGTTACAAAAGTACGCATTCATAATTATGTTACAAAAAGAACCATGAAACTTTGAAACCTACTTGAAACATAATTTGCAAAGAATCTCATTAAATTTGCCTAATCAGTACTAATTGGGTCCAATTAGGGGGCTTGACGGGCTTAGAAGTTATCGAGGAAAGGAAAAGCACAGTTACTATATATATATATATATTTATACTTGCATATTAAGCAGGTATATCACTGGGTCATAACTTTTTTTAATAAAAGAATTTAAGGATGTACCTATAGGTAGGGGAACATAATTTGCCTCAGCTCGATAGATATATATTATATTAGTTGAGATTGAAATTAGGAACGTATCAACGTACAATGAAGAGTGAAGTGCCCTGATTGAATAGTTTATGGCATATTAACTCTCCCGATAATTAACTCCAATAGTTTATGTACCTATTAGATATTTACGACGCGTAAAGTAAATTGTCTGGCAACTAGGTAATTTATTGATTCAGTGCTAGTCATCTGCGGGTGCGTATGCGTAAATGAAGCGGAATAGTTGGCAGTTCTTAAGCACGAGTACGAATGCACTAAAGGAATTCCTTCAGCCGAGTACTTTCTGATTCATTTGTATTCCGGTTCGACGTGTTAGCGAGTTAACGCACACGATTATGCGCCTATTACGAGGAGTCACAGGAAGCTGACTCCGCTTATTCCCTCTATAATACGAATGTAAGAATGAATCAACGATTCAATACCTACACTAGTCACAACCTCACAACACAATATTATTTGATATTTCACTGAGCTAACCGCAATAAGAAATAAGTAGACAAAAACACTGTACTTGGTTCACGGTTAATTTTATATTTATAAAACACTAATATTGTTAGGAATAGGAAAAATAGACGTTTAATAATTGGGGATACCCGCATAGTATTCCAATGATTGAATGAATGAATTTCCCATTGTGAAGACACATGTCGAACAAGGATGTTGATCCTGTCCATCAATGTCCACCAGAATACCCAGATCAAACCTAGTTTTTATTGCTATGCCCATCTAGTGCCACGTATTTTATTAAACCGGAATGTAAAGTATGGAAAACGTCGCGTGAATAATGAAATTGTGCTAGTGTGTCAAACAAATAGCGTGACTGGACATATGGACCGCGTTTTAGTACTAAGCCCCAGTCTAGCAGCAATAAATTAACGTCTAAAAATAAAATAAACTGAAACAATGACAAAACTATAAATCACTCCAGTTATTCTAATAAGGGACGAAGTGGGAAGTTCCAATATCTATAAATAGCCTAAATAGTAGAGGGCTGCTTGGCACCAAATTGCAGATATCTTCATAGCGACAGAGCAATTTCTATCACCCATCCCGGTTTAGCCGGCTCATCCAGGGAAATCTAAATAGGTATGTACGTACATGCATCCGTTAAGCACTTAGTATTTTACATGTTCGTTTTGTAGATCCGCTGTATGATATACATGGTTATACGTACGCATATTTTGTCCGATTTTCTTTGCAACTTTATTATGGGTTTGTTGTGTTGTTGCACGGAATCAATACTTTCTTATGAAATGGTATGAAATTATAAATTTAAAAACAGATGAGTTCTTAACTTATCCAACTCGGTCACTAGTTTACCGGGGGTGACAGCGCAGGTGATTACCTATAGAGGCGACTAATATCCGGTTAGCGGTCTGGGAGCAAGCAGAATGAATACAAACAATGTAGCGCGGCGATCACGGCGTGACGCCTCTATCGGCTTCCGATCTGACGCCGCGTGCCACTCACCGACCCCGCCAGGGATACCCATATTGCCCGTGCTCTCTATGGTCAGCTCGGAAATATGTCGCATTGCTAGCATACATAGAAACCCGTAAGCACCACGCGCGGAATGACAAACACGCGTGAACAAAGCACATACTAATTTGGATGTTCACTATTATGGACGGTCCAAGATAAGTCTAAACTCGCTTTTTTTTATCGGCATCCCTGCTACGTCACAGTTACATACACCATAATGGGCTTTGTATAATTATGGTTATCTAACATAATTACCTTCACATTCCTGCCAGTGACTCCGGACAAAAGTTGCGATCAACTTTGTAATGCGCACCACGTGCCAGTTACTTGTGTGGTGTCTTTAGACAAATGTTTAAAAAACGAAACGGAAGTGAGTATTACCATTCACAACTCGTGTCAAATATTGCATAGCTGGAATAGAAACCAACGAGCATCAAGTTTTTAGACAAGCCTTTGAGCAACATTTAAGTTTTGTGTTTATTTGAGGGTATGTGCGATTTTATCTCGTTTCTGCAATCACTTCTACAGTTCGAGGAATAAATGCCGGAATTCCTTGTATTAGGTTTGCCCCGGCACAAAGCCATCTTCAGGTTTATTGCTCATTACTGGTAGCTTGGCATGTTACCAAGTAATTGACAGAGGAATTTACATTCGCAACCTCATTGTTGATTAGTCACCCATATAGCAACTGGACGTCATACTCCAGTATTCGTCACAGTCACTCGTATTAATTGCCCTGCCCGGAAGTGAACCGGCGGCTGGACATTTAACGTGGGGGATACTGCTGCGTAATGACAGCGAGCACACACAGCCACAGCCGTTACACGGCGAACCCGCGGATGTTCGACTCGGCGTCCATTCAAAGTATTCAAACGTTTGCTTTCAAAAGTGCTCTAATAGCAAAGCTATAAACAGACAAGAATTCGATTGATGAACCACCAATTAACGCTTTCAGAAGCCGGCGGTTACACAATAACCGATAATAGCCCTTGATTTTAAACTCGAGCCAACACACGGTCAAACTTGGAACCCTTTTGATTGAGTTTCGATCAATTAACTACTTAAATAACAATTAATCAGAGGTTTAGGTAACTATTTGGCTCACATTTTTAGCAAAATCGTGGATTACAGAAACATTTCTAAAACAAAGCGATGAAATGCACTTCGATTGGCGCCCTCCATCAGCTAACGAAGTCGGAACGACCCTTACAATGACCCACATTTATTAAACATCCCCCCTGCAATCCAGTGAAGAGTCCTTTTACGATGTTCGTGTTGAAATGGCATTTCATTAGGTATGCACTATCAGCCCAATGGAACCCTGACCCACCATAGAACGGTGTCACAATGACGTTATAAAACAATTTGTTAGACACTTCCTACGACTTGAATCATAAAGTCACTACCTATGTTCATCTTTGAACTGGTGTCGCTCGAAAACATTTTAACTAATAAGGAGAACAATAATCAAACAAACACGGTAAACAAAGTACGTATTTGCCATTCTGAATCTAATTTTATTGTTTAGATAGGTGTACGTAATAATTTATAACTTTTTATATTATGAATAAGTAAATTTTTGACTGAATATAAAGGTAAATTCGTATCAAAGTAAGAAATCAAGTTAATTTTTTTCATGTTGATTTTCTTAAAACGCCGATGAGCGCACGTAACATACCTACCTACATGCTGTTGTTTGATCAAATTGCAGACCTTCGATATACATTATGCATGCCAAACAGTTCATCCCGTCACGAACCGGCGAAATGTAAAACGAATGGTACCCGCGGGCTGAGCGTGGAAACTTATCGAGTAAAAAATGTGAGCGGAGGGGTCAGCAAAAACATTATTGCCCTTCGGTATTTATCTTTCCATGAAAGGAAGATAAATATTTTCTTGGTGTTATCTTGAAACTGATAAAGGAAACAAAAATAGATAAACATTTATCATTCAAAAGACAAAGACAGCCTGTTTGCACTAACCACAAATCTGTTCTGGCCGTAGAGCTTTTATGGATTCCGAAGAATCCTTATCTTTACTTTTTGTCATTTGAAAAATGTTATGAAAATGGTAGGTATGCCGGTACTCTCAACCTAATGGAGCCCTGACCCACCAAAGAACGGTCAAACGGTGGACAAATCAAATATAATATTTATAAACAATTTGTTTGACACTTCTTACGACCTCAGTCATAAATCATAACGTCACTGTGACAGTTCTATGGTGGGTAGGGGTTCCAATGGGCTGATAGTGCCTACTTAGACTAATCTAAATAAATAAATCTTACTACACCATTAACGAATTTGTGAATGAAAATATATAGTACAGTAAGTCGTCCTCTCCCATCTTCGCGGTGCCCATCAGGGTTCATAATGAACTATTCTAGTGTTAACTTCTAAGCTAGCAAGTAAGATCTAAACTGTAATTCTATGGAACTTGCTAACTATGTAAACAAACAATATATTGAAATTGACATCTAATGTCAATTTTAGTATGGCGGCTTGTTTACATAGTTAGCAAGTTCCATAGAATTACAGTTTATGTAAAACATTATGATTGCAATAAATGATTGAGTATTGAGTACTGAGTATCTATGGGCCCCGACTGTTAGCGAGCGAGGTGTTTACAATGTTATTTCTTCAATAACATCGAAATACCTATAGAAAAAACTATTTTTCTAGTAATAGACCGTTAACGACTTGTCGAAAGAAAAGGGTGTAGAGTACATCTGCAACAACAACATTAGGATTTGAGAATAAAATTAAATCAATTCTGCTTTGTTCAATTTAAAGGAATGCTTACCTAACCAACCAATAAATAAAAGTAAAGGGTCTGTCTTTAAATACAATAAATCACAAAATTCAAGTTATTTATGCAATAAATACCAAATCACAAACGATCGTTTTTTGTCTGTGGTCTATCTGAAAGTTTGTCTTATAATAAAAGGCCGTGTAATAATGAGTTTTTATTGAAATTTTCAGGGACTAAAACAAGAATTTTAACTTAAAGTTTCATGTATATTTCAATTCCTTATCTTGGAGTGTTTACAAGATATTGAATACAAAACCGAAACGAAGCGAGGGCGGAACGCTAGTAGGGACAAGTGTTAAGGGTTAATAAGTCAAGTCTAAGCGTTTCTTTAATATTCTTAACCACAAAACTTTAATATGACTTAAGAAAAAACCGGTCAAGTGCGAGTCGGACTCGCGCACATAGGGTACCGTGTCGCCGCACAGTAGAATTACTATATTCAGATTTGAATTCGATTCCAAATCGAAACAGCGCGTGCCCAAGTCACTCTTGCAAATTATTTAGTACCTATCAATTTGTTGTTTTTGTTCAGAATTTGTACTAGTTAGGTGTAATCGTACCAAAGTTGATGCTTGTATATTTAACGGCAGGCTTACAGCAAAAATAACTACACTTACGTAAAAAATAACGTTCCTAACTTTTATGGGGATCCCCTTTAATATTTGTCATTTTTTTATTTGTTAGTAAATTCGCCGTAAAAAGTGTAAAAACACATTCTGAAAACAAAACCGCTATCTAGATATTAGGATTCAAAAGATATAGCTCTTTAAAGTTAGGACGGACGGATGGACAGCATAGGCGTATTAATAGGATCCCGTTAGACTACCTTCGCTTAGGGTACGGGGTCCTAAAAAATCGACCTGAAAAGTGTCTTTATCAAGCATCAAAACCTACCTAAATCAATGCACCAAACAATTAACCTTAAGGCAAAACGTTAAGAAAAACATCATAATACATTATGCTAATGTAACACTCCCCTTGCTGCCATGTGTATGAATGCGGGCGCAAAAAATGACTCAAAATACTGGCATCATGGAACTGATGCCGTCACTGGGTAATAAACGGAATATCATTATAGTGGCCGACCCAAATGTTGAGGCAAAAAACGCTGGCGGAGCGTTAGGGCGTACGTTGCGATGGCAAATAAGGGTGCCCTCTCTTCTATGTAACTAAATATAGATCTGCGACTCGACTCCAGTACCGGTATTTGTACTTTAAGCACGTCTTACGTTCCCGCGGCCCAATAACCGCACACGACTAGGAGACCAAAGCCGCAGAGCCACCTGTATTCATTTAGGTAACTTTGCCGTCGTCTCTACAAATCATGGGAAGTAAGCTTTGGAAATGGCTCAAGGAATGTCTCCCATTCCACGGTCCCTCGGTGGAAATAATGAATGCCACCACTAGTAAATTACCGGCTAATTCAAAAGACAATTAACCAAAGACCAAAGTAAGCTAATGCGTTTCTATGCACTGAATTTAGTTTTATTTAAAAATTATCTTTTGCTCGCGACTCCGTCCGCGTAAAAGTAGTTTATCGCTGCTCCCTTGGGAAGTGTCGAACTTTCCGGGACAAAAACTATCCTATGTCCTATTCCAGGACCTAACATAACTAATGTGTCCCAAGTTTCATTCCGATCCGTTGAGTAATAATAAACATCCAAACTTTCTCATTTTAATATTAGTAAGATTACATTATCCTTAACTACGATGAAAATGTTGTTTTAGTCTAATACCTAGGCACCGCAGGGATGATGTCCATCCCTGCTCTAGAATGCTATACCTACTTAATTACTTACCTACTTATGTTAAGGGCCAATTGCACCAAAAATTTAACACAGGGTTAAGACACTAACTTGAGTTAAAATGAGTGAGTATTCGTATGAATCTGACGTTTACTAACTCGAGTTAGTGTCGTAACCCAGTGTAAAAATTTCTGTGCAAGTGGCCCTTAGTAACTTGGAACAGTCGCCACACCCATGCACGGTGTGAAGCGATCCAACTTAGAATTACCTACGTAGGTACTTGAGAACGCTGGGCTAAATATAAATCGTTAACCACTAACGAGATCTCACTGAAATAACTATAAACCCTAAATTAAAAAGTATAGGTGTGCATGTATTTTTTTACATTAGTAAGTATTGCTGACCAATTAAGTCTAAATATATTTAATTACTTACGTGACACATCAACATACCTACCTACAATGCCAACTATTAGCACCACATTATAGGCAGGCAAAACATTATTTCATGATATTGGTAAGTAGACAATATAGGTAATTCTTTAGTTTTTCTTTTAAATGTGTGCTTGTACAGCTAGCGCTCAACAAGTAGGAGACATTATTTAGTAATAAACCACGCTAAAAATATGAGTTGGCCTAATAATCGAGAACCGCTGAGTGAAAGAAAGATTGCGCTAGATTTTATCGGATATGAATTATTAACGTAAGAAGAACGATCCCGCTATCCGAGAGTAAAAAATATCAACACAATGTGCTTCTATTCATTTATTGAAGAGCTCGGTTAATGGGCGCTATAAAAAAATAAGCATTGGAGTCGAAAGACGTAGGGCCTGCGGAGATTGGTCGGGCAGTGAGGCGAGGCGAGGGGGGGACGCGCCGTATTGATCCGGCGCCCCCTCCCCCCTCCCCAAGCCTCGGCAGACATTACAGGCACCCCGCACCCCCGAGTGCGACGAACACCTCCCCGAGCCACCCTGCCACAACGCACAACCACACCCCTCTTTCATGCGAGGACCTAGTCACGGGATTTTCCAGTTCATTTTGCCCAGCAACCGGGAAGAAAACAAAGTCGTGTTAAATTAACGGTAGGACCGTACCGTACCTACCTACCAATATAAAATATGGTATTTTTTGGAAAATGTAAGCAAAACCAATGTATCTGATCATCTTCATAAAATAGGTCATCATGATAAAAATTGATTATGGATACGCATCTAAATAGGGGCACACGCACGACAAGACCTTTAAGGTTCCGAGAAATTCGGTTCGGATATTTTGGAGATTTGTTACCTGTCATACGTGTTTTATTTGTCAAAAAAGATAAAAGAATGCGACTTGTTTACTGCCATATAGAGCGAAGAGGTGATTCGATTATGGGCACAATAAGCGAAGGAGCATTTTCGTAAGTTCAATGACTTGGCAGACTCCGCACAATGTGGCCGCGGGCGGAGCGCCCCGAGCGGCGGCGGCCCGCCTGCAGCATCTGCTGTACGACGAAGGATTTTATAGATAGGCACATGTCCGCGGTTTCCGCCTGTCTGCTCGGCTCGGGCTGGGGTAATAGGAAACAAACCCCTGCACAATCTCCCATACGAATACTACGAGTACAATAGCACCTTAAAGCTCATTAAGGTAAGGTTAGTCTGTCAAGAAAGTCATGACATGAAAATGATTTTATAATTGATCCAAAGAGCTAAATTACAGTATAAAATAGTTTAATAAAAAAATAAAGTGTTCACTTAGGTAGACTACTATATTGCTGGGTTTTATTATGCTGTTTTATACTGTAATGTGGCTGTTTGGATCAATTATAAAATCATTTTCATGTCATGACTTTCTTGACAGACTACTATATTTATGCTCGTTTTAGTTGCACCCTATAGGCCCTCTGTCACTTTCCATGACTATCGGCTGTTTGTTTGAAACGGCTAATCGATTACTTATCGCTCTGTTATTAATGTAAAGCGATAACAAAACTCAACAAGGTACCTAAGCTACCTTTTGGTTTTATAAAATCAATAACTAATCCGAGAGTGTAAAAAAAGGTATCAGAGGAAAGTTACTACCAATTCTAATAAAAACTTGAAAATTGTAATAAAGATGAGACAGAAGATTTTGCTGGGTCTGAATATTAGTTAGTAATTAAATTCAAAGTCCCTGCTAGAGCGGAAGGAAGTAACACTAAAATCAATAATTCTGAAATAAACCAGCCTATTTGTTTTAAAATGATGCATGATGTGATGAGTCAATTACTACACTACCTTAGTCTGACTCATATGCGCAAGTTAGCTATAAGTAGGTAAGCATCGACCGACGCACATGCGATGCAAGAATAAACACTATGACACATCTACTCACTACACTTAATTATATTATAGTAATTTTAGTCGATCCAATTGTTTTACCACAATTGAAGAGTATTTCACAAAACTCACAATCAAAATATACAATTAATGTTCACACAGGTTTTTAACGACTTTGACTGTAAACATAAGCTGCCCATCAAACTGACCATGATTGATTGAATGATGGATAGGCGGTTGCATCTTGACATATGCGGCGGCCGATAGCGTGTTATTATAACCCATTATTAAACAACAGACCCTATTTTTAGGCGTAAATTCCTGTCATTCAATAAGTTTTTAAAATTAAACTTGGGCTGTAAGTTCATTTTCATTCAATTGAATTCTTGGAGTCAGTTTCACAGACATTACCTAGTTAAAGTGTACGTGCAATCTCGCGGGCGAGTCCTCCTACACAGTGGTTGCAGTCAGGTAGAATGGCGAGTTATTCCAATCGAGTTAGCTCAAGAACATAACTTTCTAGTGAGTCATAGGATGAGAGCTATCTCGCGCAGACGCTCTCAATAAGGAAGAGGGTAATAAACAAATTCATCTCTCCCATCTTATGTGGCTTCAAAGCCCATTAAAATGCACAATACTGCACTTTATACCATAGAGCTCGGTCGCATTACCAGAGGGGCAGACGCTATTTTTAGGCCTTAAATTGATACGCCAACAAAGGAGAGGATGTAAGCAATTAACAAGCACAAAAAGAAGAGCAATTGCGTCATGAGACAGATTGAATTAATAAAAGATTTTACTGTTAATTTGATTAAATTAATTGATCTGATCGATTCTGCGGGTATCGTTATATAAGTTATTTTTTTAAACTAAAACTGGATTTGGAGTTATGTTTATACTCTCATTCCTAAGTGATAGATGACGTAGAACAGATGCCCGCTACAAAACAAAAACTCGACGATCGCGTTTCCCATCCCCCACTACTTATCTCCACATATAATTAAGCACTCTCGGAATCAAAAAGAAAGCCACTCACGAAAGGCGTGAGTACGTCGATTGTTCTTGGAAGACGACTCACACTGACACCGACTTGACCTAATTGAAAATAATGGTATGTTATTCATTGGTCAGATCCCTTTGAGAATTCTTACAAAAACACATTAGCTGAACGGCATCGCCGCGCCGGGCCCCGCCGCGCCTCATCGGAGAGATTCATTTTATAACTGCTACAAGTCATTAAATTAATGGCACTATTAAACAAGGAACCCTTGTTCTTGATCCCGAGCTCGACGACTGATCGGTAGGGAAACTAATATTTTCGTTTACGTTAGAGGTTTACTTGACATTTTGTTTGTGCTCTTGCTTTTATTTATCACAAAGACTGGAGTTCCCTTTTAGGAAGAGTAATAAAATAAAACGCATGTGCACCAAATGAATCATCGGAGTCGACAACCTGCTTTGCAAACTCTTTCAAGCCTCGAATAAGCAGCTTAATTAAGTGAGACGTAACATATACCAGATCCCTTTCAGAAACTTCAAGATTTATTGTTCTTGCTAATTTGTGCACATGGATAAACAAGAATCTGTAACACACATCGTGTCGACAAACAAATGCACTTAAACATAAATTAATCGGGACGATCCCACAATCCGACGAGTACATATCAATAAAACTAACCCTACTACCTAAATACTGTCAAAAAAAGTCTCAACCATTCGGTAAAGTCATGGTCATCTGCGTTACCGAGCGCCGCGTGACTAGAGCGCTAGACAGGTATTATTTCAAACATTCGGCGTCGGTTACCTTACATTATAATGACTATTTAATTGTAGGTCAACAAACTCTGAGATAATAATCAAGTTAAGCAGTTTGTTGGGTGTTTGTAGAACACTCTGTTACCCTTGAACGCGTTCAAGTTATTTGTTTCTTTTATTTAAATATTTGGGAAATTTCCTGTTGAATTAACTTTGGGCATGGAAAGACGCATTAAAGTTAACGTCTAAACGTCAGCTGTACCTAAGTTAGCATTAACCCCAGTGATATTAACATTTTTCAAGTTAGTGTATTTAGTAAACGGTCGCGGGTTGCCGGTGTGCAGCGACGTGTGGGCGGAACTCACACGTTTTTGCGGAGCAGTCTAGACTCTGCAGAACTTGTATCTGCACTACACCGGTACCGGTCGGATGCGAGCTTCGAGCCTCGACTCGACCGCGACCAGTCGGCTCATATTTTCGCGGCAGCTGGCCTCGTGTATGTCGCGGTCATTTACATAGTAAGCTGGCGATAAGCGCGCTAAATTTAGCGCGACCGGGGGATGCACCAACTTACTACTTCACCTCACTCTCTTCGCTCTTCAACCGTAGACAATTTACTGAGATCAGTATTTTTTTTCAGGCATCTTTTAGGCTGTAGAGGATTAGGTCCCTACTTAAGTTATCAGATTCCTTCATCTGAATGTTTACATGCAAAGTATAAATAGTGACACCCAAACACCCAAAATCTTTATCTCCTATCTTCATTAAATCTTGAGTCCATGATTTAATGAGGTTGAAATTTGGGCATGTACGACGTACGACTAGTGCTTTAGAAAGACAATAAAAATAAGTTTCTTACATGATAACGTCCAAGAAGAAAAAAATACCTTAACTGTTTGTAGAATTAACAACAAGTTGTTAAGAGTTGATGGTAATTCTGTAGCTCTGCCAACCCCACTCTGGGATGAGGGCGACGCGGTATGTATGTATGTAATGTATGTTTGTAAAACAGCTACAACAAATTAGTTATACATAGATACCGTAGGATGGCAGACACAAAAACGAAACACATCATTCATCGTTAAGTAAGAAAATGGCTAAAGCCAACACCAGTTAACTTTAACAAGAAAAGTGGGCGATAACTCATGACCGCGTCGTCTCTCAAGTAGCGTCGAGCAAGTCGGCTGCATTATCTGAAGCACTGGAGCGATAAAAACGAACAAAGAACAATGTCAGTGGGCGCTCAACTCACTTTCGCACGAACTCGCTACGATGCGGCTTCGTATGACAAAATATCATTAAAATTGTAGCCTTCTACTTCACGCGACGCCGGCGGAGCCGCGACGACATGCTCCGCTGCGCAGATGCATGCGTGAACGCAGTTACTCGAACATGGATCGAACGCGATTTTCCATAACTATTCTACTGAATAAACAATAAGCTGTCCAGCGAAATTTATAGAAATATCACGACTACTCGGTATTATCAGATAGAATGCATTATTCCGTATATTAAATTATAATTCTGCAGTGTGTCTTATAGGAAATAGGGAGTAATGGCTTTTGGCGAGCATCCGAAAGTAGACTACTTATTATTTTGACAGCCTCGGTAATTCAAATAATAATGGCGGATCTGATGTGTAGTTCTGTCGTGGTCGTTCATTTCGACTGTAAATCTGCTGCGACGGCGGGCCGCACAGCGGTGGGCCGCCGGGCCGGCAGATTCGAGAGTGCGTGCAGAATTTTCAATTGATCGGGTGCATCTTGGTGTCGTAGCGGCAGATGTGAATCAGCAATGATAATGAGCCCGGCGAGATGGCGGGCGACGGGGCCCAGCGCGGGCGTCAGCCGAAAGATAATATCCATAGGTACGACACAGATCGCAGCTCGCGAATCTGAATAATGCATGTATCCCAACTCACGGACTATCACTGTTAGTAATACAATAACAGTATCAACCAAAAAGACGTTACGTACAAATTTAAAATATAAAACATCTACCCTCAATTTCAAAACGTAACAACTCCTTCAAAATTAGAAACAAATTTACCGTCTCACAAAAAAACGTTGCGTTTAAAACGCATGCGAAACCTGTTCGGCTCCAGTATTTCGGAGAATATTTTAGCAAAATAATTGCAATACATTAATAATCAGGTAGCAAGTGAAAAGTTTAAAAACTTACCAGGCTTTGACTCTAATGAGGACCTCGCCCTCGGCGACGGTGGGCTCGGGCTTCTTGAGGATCTTGACGGTCTTGAGGCCGCCGAAGCCGGTGAGCACGACGGCGCGCATCTCCTTGGGCGGCGGACTCTCCTTGTCCTTCTCGTCCACTACCTTCTCGGGGCTCTCTTCCGGCGGGGTCTCAGTGCTGCCGTTCTCGGTGGGGGTCTTCTCGGGCGCTGCGGCCGCCGGGGTGTCCGTGCTTTCCGTCATTATAGATGTGTTGGGCGAGGTACGATGCGGGTAACGGACGCGGGGAGAATGAGCCCGGGCGAGTGTCAGAAGCCGGCCGGCGAGACGACGCGTCGCGGAACGAATGAGGGGAGGGAGCGCTCGGCGCGCGCAGCGGGGCGAGGGTGCCGCGGGCCGCGGGGCGGGCGCGAACAGGTGGCCGTGGAGGCGCGAAGCGCCCGGGCCGGTTTGAGCGCCGCGCACCCTGGCCGGAACATATGGGACTCCCTTCATATCCTACCGAAGCTCATCGTATTGCAAAATATATTTGCACTAACTAGTACCCTTAGTACCTAGCAATACAAACCTTTAAAAGTAAGTTGAAAAAACCATACGGTTTTTATATGGTAATAGACAGGAAATATGTTTTGTCATTTTATCCTTTAGATATAAGCATATTAAACCAGGTAGTCGCACGCTTTTTAGGGTTCTGTATTCAACAAGGAAGGAACCCTTTAGTATATTTTCGCCATGTCCGTCTGTCCGTCTGGCCGCGATTTAACTCAGAGATACTTGGTACTACAAAACTGTAATTTGGCATAGTTATACATTTAAATTACGCCAACAACGTTGTAAAATTAAAAAATATATTGGGTAGGTATTTACTACTTACTAAAAAATATTTGCTCACGCGATTCAGGCCGAAAAGAAAACCGAGGGTTACAAATCAAAACTAATTAAATTGGACAATCGACTACATCGATTTTGCAGATTAGTGATCACATCGTTTCGTTGAATCTATAGCAAATCAACCAACATTTGTAAATAATTTATGGCGAAACGGTTGCATTATTAGAGCCGTCGGATCAACCAATGGTGCTGAAACCGCAAGCGGAATCAGTGCTCGACCCAGAACAGAAGTTAGTGCTACGCGACGCAACTGATGAGACTACCAAACTTGGAGATAATATTAAATCCAATTTAACCCAGAGCCCAGGACCGATCGAAGTTCGTTTGATCAAATATTATTATTGTATTAATAAACTGTTAAGAATGGTTATGAATATAATAGCTAAACGTTCTTCATATATCTTTATTGGTTACCTAATGATTCGCCGACAATTATTTGGCAGATTATTGATTGGCAGACAACGTTTCGCCGAGTAACGGTACGCCGATGGATTTGTTCGTAGATTTATTGTTTCGCAGACTAACGTTTCGTAACTCAACCTTTAGCAGCTGTTTTAGTTGGCTTATGAGTCAGTAAACTGAACCACTATTGGTAGAAATTCGTTTAGCCTATTAATCACTACACATTTTGAATGTTTGCTCGAACAAGTGTTCGCTTTTAAACGGTTCAACTATTATTCATCATCATATTAACTGTTTGCCACCTTTTCGTTTTGCACTGGGAATGATATTTTTTTTAAATTGACTTTGTTGTGTTTGTTATTTACTGGGCAGATAAAAAAAAATAACCTCGAAGGTCAAGGCGGGAGCTTCTAACCTAACCTATCCGAGTCGGATCTGCCCTGATTAGTCTTCTATAAAAATGCAACAGTTGTACAGTTACTTAACTGAAAAAATGCCGAAACAAAAATCGACTGAACCTTACCTAAATCTACTAAACTAAAAGTTGTTCGGTAAAATGAAACAATTACGAAACAAACAATCGACTAACCGTAACTCTGCGTATCGCTTTACTGTCTACCGACTATTCGGTGAAATAAATAATAGGCGTAACGAAATTATACCAAACGTTACTCGGCTAAAAGAAAGGTCTGCCAATAGTTGTCTGCGAAACAAAAATCTGCGTAATAAACTCGGCGAAACAACAGGTCACCATCTTTATTTTAAAGATAAAAACAAAAACGACAAACCGCCTTCAAAAACGCTTAGGTATTTGATAAAGGGATTCGTTAGGAATTGAGGGAACTCTTTAAATATTACATAGGTACAAATTACAAAACATAGCGATGTATCAAACAAAAAAAAGATTATTTAAAATCGGACGAACGGCGAAATCGTTAAACATACATAAAACCAAAGAGTCATAAATCCCAATTGATCCAATTATAAATATAAGAAGGCTAATAATGAGCTTTGCACTATATTCATGTGAAATGTTTAAGTTTGCCGAAATTTCAAATGTGTTATAACTTTTCAACGGTAGATGATAAATTAATATATGTATATATACTCTTAAAGAGAATTTAACCCTCTACAAGCTAAGTCCTCTTCTTTGTCGTTTTCACTCTTGACAGAGTGGTCGTGGTCATCACGTCAGGCGCTGGTGGCAAGCTTCACAACTCGCCGCCACTCCTCTCGTACAGCTGCCTTCCTCTTGCAAGCTATTTAGGGGCTTAAGTATATAGTTAAGTAATTGTTCTGATTTTTAAACCGCTATAAAATCATTGTAAATTGTAACTAGCAATAAATAAAGTTGACCAAGTACTCTTTGATTGGTGGTCAAAATCAATAAGTGATATTTGTAGGCAATTGTAAGGAAAACCACCGATGTATTTTTACCTTACCTATATTTACAAACGTCGTCTAGGTACTATCTAAAAGAACTTACTTTCTGTTGAAACTCACGATTTCGAAGAAGAATGGGGAAGGAATCACCCGCCCCACTTCATATTGCATGTATAACGTCAAGTCAAGGTCTCCCTAGTTCCACGAGAACGTGACATGAACTCCAACAACATATTTTTTTCAATTTTAGCTTGAAACAACTACCCTCGTACCCGTTTCGGAGTATTTCGTAAGGGAGTTCATACGATGCGTGAAATAAGCGTTTTATTATAAGTATCAACCTTTTCCGGTACCTATAGCAACATAATGCTTACGGACTGACTGATTTTAGCTGCTGAATTGATAATAAACGCTATTTTGATTCATGAATCAAATCCTCACTGTTTCCTCTAAACACAGGAAAAATGGCCGCCTAAAACATAATGTTTGTTTAGTGTTATGTATATTCCCATACATTGTTATTCACCGAAGCTGTTTATGCGCGGGTTAAGCGAACGAGGTACACTTGATAACATTATTGCATTGTTTTCGATTAAAATGAGGCTGCAGAGTATCAGTGTGACCTTAGAATTAAAAATAATGTTGTTTACAACCTAACAAATGTTTATAAACTCATGACGTGCTAATTAGAATACACCAAAAAAATACTCTTTTTATATTTCTATTAGAAATAATGGCACCCCATCGAAATGCATTTTTTTTTACGCATAGTGTATTATTCCGCATGAAATAATTTCGCATAACACCCTTTTAGGTTGACATCGCAGAATTTCGTCTATTATGTAGATTAGATTAGGTTAGGTTAATTTTTATCATAATTAAAACTATATGGATTCCGATATAGACTCAGCTTTTGCTATACGTAGTAGACACACGTCATGAGAAAACCTCGATACTAAGATACGACATGATCGATCCCTAATTGCACTTATCCCGCCCGGGTAATTAATTCTTAACAATATTCAACTTTAGTATTTTTCAATTCCTGCAAAGTTAGTAAAACAGTATAATTTTAATAATTAAGTACCTCCTTTTACATGCCTCGCTTTTGGTTAAATTAAGATTTTGAAATTACATCCTAGATTAGATTGACCGAACCATAAGCACGCTTTATCATAGACTCTTCAAGAAACGATAAGGCTTCTTTTTATCACATAATTCAAAGAAAGATGCGTTTCTAGCGAATGTATTTTGTGTAAATGATATGTTGTCTCCTACTTAGAGAAGTGATCCATGTTATCGCGTGTTTATTTGGATGGTAATTTTAGGGTCCCCAAAGGGTGCCAACGGGGCTATAATTCCTACTTACCCTTTCGTGACAACTGATAAAAAAATGCGATTTAAAAAAATAAGGCGTCTCTGCTACAACATCAGATCTCAGTTTCCGAAGGACGAGTATTTATACAAACTGTCGGCTAAGTTAAAATGAAAAATATTTGGCAGTATAACCTATAATTAATCATTAATAAATATGTACTGTATGTAATACGAATAAGCTAACTTTATTGCTGCCTAGAGTCCTGCTCCGGACGCCGAGGTTCAGCGTAGAATTCATCATGTTCTTCGTCATACTGATCGTCATCAGTCCAATATTCCTCTTCACTTAGATTTCTTTCTTCTAACATCAAGTTATCACAAGAATTACGGTGCCCCTTGTGAAGCTTATTCTGTTGAATCTGAAAAAATATATCATTGTCACTACCATGTAACGTTTATTTGATAATGCATTGATTCCGAGCTTATATGAATTACATAATAATGGGACCCTCTTTTAAGCCCCTATAGTAATCAAGGACCGATTAATACAACAATAAAAGTATTATTAAACTCGTAACAAATCGCTGTTTGACAAAGAATGGGGGTAGCATATAACACGTAAAACAGATTAAATTATTTTTATTTCTCAATGCTAATACAATACTTTTACGGTACGCAACGTTTGTTCTAGGACTTTATTCAATACATTCATTCCGAAATTCGTTATAGGATAAGGATATCATCCGGTGCGAACACAAGTCCAATTGGCATATTCGTCCTTTTTTTATTAATGATTATAAATTCGAAAGTAGGTAACTCTGTATGATTGTTACCTTTTCGCGACAAAAAGGCTTATCTGATCTTATCAATTTTGGCCAAGACATAGGTTGTATCCTGAACAAAAACATAGGATAATTTTTGTCCCGGACAAATTGTTATTTACCGAGAGAATACCTCATAGAAGAACATGGGCAGGGCATTCGTGCATCAGATGGATTGTTACATTGATGCACTTCTGACCACAACAACATTAGATTATACTGATTGTAGTAGCGATCTGGACGAACCCTGCACGTTATCCTAATACGTAAGGCATAATATTAATTGTTAGAAATACACTTCGGATAACATGTATTGCAAAATCACCTTTATTTTGCATAAAGATATACTTCGCATAACTTATCACTGCTCATACTAAAGTCGCCGTCAATAGAACTTGTAAAAGATGTAAACAAAACCAAATGAACCAATTCACCATGATTTCCATATTAGACAATTTAGATTTAGACATACTGTAAGATAAAACAGATTTAATTAATGGACACAATCCTGCAGTCAAACTGTTCCAACAGTTTTGCAGGGCATGATATATTATTGTACTATGTTGTTTGTTTTTAATAAATAAATAATAATAATACTCAATAATCACGTTCTTTTAAAGATCAAGCGAGGTCTTTATGCAATGATTTATACACTAGATCATTATTTTCATATTAAGTTTAAGATGAAATAACTATTCATTCATTACCTATACGTTATTTTTGATAAATCCACGCTTGGTAATAATAATTTGAGGTTATGTGTCAAGCAGTACTAGTTTGTTTACATTGTTCACAAGTTCTACTGACGGCGTCTTTAGTGATTTATATTTAGATTTATATAATTATTTATATACTTTCGTTAAGAATAATTTTATGTAGGTACCTGGAGGTACCATAACTTTCCTACAGCTTACTTCTATTATGTTTTGTTTTTTTTGCCACCAGAAAAGTTGGGTAGGTTAGAACTGCGACTCCAACAGAAACGACACTGTTCCAGAAAAGTAAGTAAGGTTAGGTTAGAACTTTGTGCCACCTATACATTCAGCAAAATATTTGACTGCAAAATCAATATACGTTTATATTTAATTGTTATTTTTAAATTTTGGCTGCGTTTGTTTATTTTATTTCATTATTATATTTTATTATTTTTAAATTTTGACGATCTTATTGTGAATTCATTATGATTATGTGACATAGAATAATGTAATTTTCAATCTGAAATATGCCTACGTACCTATAATATTTCTACTATCAACAGTATGCAAAAGTAAATGATTCTGTGTTAGAAAAGGATGTGAAGTGATGTTATTCTGAAGAAAAATATGCGAAAAGTAATTCTGTCAAAAGATATTTTGCCAAGTAACATTTGATGCAATACAAAAATCTGTCAGTAAAATTTCTGCAACACGTTGGTAGGTAAACTAACTACAAACTACACATAAATGTAAGAGCGCCCCCGTCTGTGGCCTGTGGCTCGGGCAGTCGAATCGTGAAGTAAGGTAACGAGTTCGAACCCCCGCGATGTAAGTTTCTAACTTAGGTACCAACCCAACCCCATGGTCGCACGGTGAAGGAAATACATCGTGAGGAAACCTGCACTTTACAAATGGCTAAATGTGTAAGAGGGTAATTACACAAAAGGTCAAGGGTCGCAGTGTATCTGAAAGGGTCCCATCCGTAAGATAAGGTAAGCTAACTTACCTGTCGTTTCAACAAGAAATCAGCCAGGTCACGCTTCTGGTCACCAGTTTCTTCATCAACTGCCTTAATCTCTGGTGTCCTGTACGATATCACTGTATTCTCCTCGTTAATGTTTCTCCACGCGTCGACACTCTTTTTCCTAGAAGCCAGTAGCCTGCTCATGATCTTCCCGTGATCCAAGCCGTAAACGTTATGCGTCATCTCTGGTATTATTTCCTCTTCTACCGGCAAATGGTCTTCTATTTGCTTTATTTTTGCCTACAAATAAAGTTAGAGTCTTAAGACTAATATTTTATGTTAAGCTAAAAAACTGAGTAGGCAAGGAAACTGATCTTAAGGGTTCCATGCAACTAGACGTAAAACAAGACTCAAAGGCTGGATAGTAAAGTAATCCGCCCAATCTGTCAACTGACTGCTTTTTCCTCCGAGACCTTTACCGTCAAAGCAGAATGATAAAATGTTGTCTACTCTTAGTTGTAATTTTAACAGTTTACCGACCAAATCACATGCATTAGGAGCGAACAACTACTTACAATTAAACAAATAATAATACTAATTATGAACTGGATTCTGTGGGATGACATTGAGAGTTTCTGACTTGTGTTTGGGAATGTATTAGGTAAATATAGAAAATAATTTATGATGAAAACTCATTACTGTTATTTTTTCTTCTTCACACTTAATCTATTTTGATTAGTTTAGAAGCGAATAGTTAGGTTTGATATAAAAGAAAAGGGCAAGAGCATGTCGGACCATGCTCAGTGTAGGGCCGAAGCCGCAAAATACTACAAACATAAAAACAACAAGTAATAATAATTTTTCTATTAAAAAGTAATTTGGTGCCGTTTTAGATGATTTTAGTACGTATAAACACATTAATCGCCTGTATCTCAAAAACCAATGTTGTCTACTTAGACGTGATAGTTTTCCTTTTAAATTCGATGTTTACGCTTTCATTAAACATATTTTTTAGATTTTTTGTATTTGTAGTTTTGGCTGTAGGGGGGGGGGGGGGGGGGGGGACACTTGACTCTAACCAAAATTAGCGCTTTAAAGCCTAATATTTCGTAAACGGAGCCCTTAATTAATGGTTTTAACAACCCCGCAATATTTTTGAAAAACCTATCCAACGCCCCCACACCATGGGGTAGACGAGAAAAAAAAATTCCCCACGTTACTACACGGGGAGGTAAACTAAAACAAAGTTTTTTCAAGATTTTATTTTACCACTTTGTTTACACTTCGTTACGCACATGCCAAATTACAGCTTTCTAGTATTAAGAATCTCTGAGCTAGGCTGCGGACGGACGGACGGACGGATATGGCGAAACTATAAGGGTTCCTAGTTTGACTACGGAACCCTAACAACCGGGCACAGTGTAGGATTCCGATGCCGTTACTATAAACACAAAAAATGTCGATCAACAACACGAGTGTTAACGAATTTTCCGTTTTAAGTTATTTTGTGATGTCATACATGATTTTTAAAAGGTAACACTTTAGTCGCCTTTATGTGAGTAAGAACTAATCAAGTCTACTTAGTCGTGATAATATTCTTTTAAATTCGTTACTTAAATGTGCTTTTATTAAAGATATTTTTCAGATTTTTATCACTTTTAGTTTTGGAAGTGCGGGGGATACGCCAACTTAAGCGAAAATAGCACCCATCGAGTTCAATGTTTCCGAAACGCTCCCCCAAATCAAAAAAAATATAACAATATGTACATATAATGTAATGATATTAAAGAGCTATCCAATGATGCCTCATTCGATGAAAAATACCTTTGCTTTACACGTATGGAAGGTACTCAAAAATAAAAATATAATCATGATATTTTTTACAGCTTTGTCGGCGTAATTTAAATGTAGATATAACTGTGCCAAATTCAAGCTTTGAATAGTAGTACCAAGATTATCTGAGTTATACTCCGGGCGGACAGGCGTACATGGCGAGACTATAATGGTTCCTTTCCTAGGATGACTTCGGAACTCAATATCAAGCGAAACATTTTCCACTTAAAGAAACATAAAAAAAAATATTTTCCTCTAGTTTAAATCTCAGATAATTATTATCTTTCCTCCTAGTTTGGGGGATTATGGGAATTTATTCAGCACACATATAGACCATATAATATTTTGAATTAAAACACAATACTATTTTCTTGAATCATATGATAATTCCCAAAGGTAACCCGATAAACAAGTTCTACGCGGCAAGTATCTAAGTAATAACTATACATGTGAATTAAGGCGGCGGCTCTTCTTATTCAATTGCGAGAATCCCGGAAAAATGTGACTTAATATTTAATATTATCTTACGATTCCATAATGCTCGACTTATAGTATAGTTACAGGAAACAATAGCAATGGAATACAATTGCTGTTTTATTGGCTTAAAAGATAAAAAATGTGACTCAGACATCCATTAACAAGCCCAATGACGTCATAAGGTCATTACTGACTAGATTCCTAGACGGGAACAAGGAATTTACGTGAGTATACAACATTTGATTATTATAATAACCTTTTGCTTGTATTGGGCTGTAAATTTCAACCATTATTATTACTTTCTAGTCACTATCTAGCAGTGTAGCTATACCCCCAGCTTTATTTTGTGCAGACGTTTACGGAGATTTGTTGCTTGCTTTGTTTCAGAAAACTATAACAAACAGACCAACAGTACGCCACCTACGGTTCCGCTGTGATAGCGTACAAAATAGACTAACTTATTTTCGCCTGTTTTATAAATATGCTGTGAGACACATCATTTGTGATAATTTCAATATGGTAAAGGCCTAACCGGTCAATAAGTTCTGATACAACGGTTGAGTCAAATAAAATAAACTACTGATTATTTTTTAATTTCATAATGCATAATAGTTACAAGTCAAATTAAATACATTTTTAAGAACAAATTATAATTCTACATAGTCGCCATACGTAATTTTCGATTCACAACTGGCATCGATAAAATTATGCACGACTTTTCTGCAAATTTCACTTTTTGAAAACGCTTAAATCCCTGTGTGGAGGCCCAGGAACAACAAAGTAGTGGAGGAGCCTAATTATTTTTCAAATGTTATTTACAATTTAGTGTGGGGACCTCCAGCTGCTTGGAATACATTTGTCTCAGAATTTAAAGATAAAAGTCCGTTCAAAATGTCACACACATTTCTCTACAAGAAGCCTTACAAAAGTTGTGGCCGTTATCAGTATCGCCGTGCGTGATTTAAACCATGATTTCCTATAAATGTATAGTCCCAAATGAGAATTCTAAAACATGCCTTATTATTACAATACTTTTGAAAACACTATGTTCCTTTTTATTCTACTTATATAAATCAATCGCCTTTGCACATTAGTTTAATATTAAGATAGTAATATTTATATATATTTTGGTGCAATAAAGAGTTTACATAGGTACATACATACATACGATGTGTTCATTTATGTATCTACAAGTTTATAAATGTCAGAAGCAGAAGTTATGAACCGACTAGTTAGAAATATACCTTCATTTCAGGAGACAGTCTGGTGTTAAGTGTGAACTCTGTCCGGAGCAAGTGGCCCAGGTCCGTGGGCTCGTAGTCGTCGCCGTAGTCGGCCGAGGCGAGCCGCCGATCTAGGTCCACCAGCTGGGCTTCCTGCCGGTCTGCACATACATACATCTCAACTATTATAAATAAAAAACAAAAAAAACACCTCAGAAACGCAAAACATACCTAACTTGTTTTAAAATGGAGGTATAACGTCAGTCCAACTGAAGTCGGCTATTGGCTAAAAACCAGCCATTTTAAAAGAAGTTATATTTTATCGCAAACCCTTGAAATACTTAAGTACAGTTGAGGAGTTCCGGTGGCCATCTGTGGCTTTCATGATCAGTTCCACTTCAATAAATGTATACCAAAATTTGTTGTAAATAAATATACCAAAGACTTCTCAGAATCTACCAAATACTTTTCTGAAACCGCATCAAAATCGGTTCAGCCAAACGCGAGATAATCGCGGACAAACATACTTACATATATACGATTTATTTATTTACATTAGTATAATAAGAACATAAGTACAATATCATCACAAACTCATTACATTTATAGATATAAAAGAAATTGGAATAGTAGGTACCTAATAGTAAATCAGTTAATATCCTGCACTAAGCTTGTAGTGACAAGGGTTTCTAAACATCGACTGCTGCGAACTGCTGTGAAAAATCTCTACTCTATATAGAATATTGTTTAAAAGTGTCAGAGCGCAGTGCAGTGGCGAGAAGTGCGTCTGTCTGTACCACTTACATGCATACAAGTTATTAATGCAAAAGGTTCTGTGCGATAGGTCTGCGAAGGTACTTCGGGCTTGTACTTGTCTTACACTCGCTTTCATACGCCCTTATTAATAGCGAGTTAGAGAAAAGAAGAAACCCGAAAGCCCTTCTAAGTGGTCACAGACTGTAGATTGATTGTAATGTATCTTCTTCACCATTCGACTGGGTTCGCCGATATATTGAACACTTTATAGGGCAAAACTAAAAATAGAACTACATTCTAGCTTCATTAGAGTTCGTTCGTTCCCTCATGACTAAGGATCGTGGTCATCAGTTGGTGATCTACACTTGCGGCGTATGATCTGCCTCCATCGATTCCTGTCCATTGCGTCCCCACAACCGAGCAAAACTTGGAGGACGATGAATCGTTTAGTGGATCGGCCCATCTGGTAGGAGATTGGCTTCGTGCTCGTTTGCCATCTGTCTTCCCAACTACGATCAACTTTTCTAGGCTCTCATCTCCCATTCTCACTATATGGCCGAAGTATGATAAAATTCGTTGGTGACAACACACTGTGGACAAACGGGTTTTAATTTTGAGTTGAGAGAGGATGGACTCGTTGGTGCGCTTGGTAGTCCAGGGTATTCTCAGCTGGCATCACCTCTCCAACGCATCAATTCTTTACCTCTCGCTACAGGAAGATGGGGAAAATCAGCGCTCGTATCAATCGGATAATGGTGTTGTTTGCTATTCCCCTCTTCTTCCATACGTTGTTCAGCCGGGTCTAAGTGTCCTTCGTCATTCCGATGCGTCTTTTGGTCTCAGGCACACAGCAGCCTTCTGTGTTGACTTGCGCGCCCAGATATATACAGGGTTATTGGTAAGTCGACCTATTCCCGTTAGGAGGTGATAGGGGTGACTATTTGCGATAATTTTGACCCCCATATGCATTATGCAAAAGTGAACCATTTTTGAGTTATCGCGATTATTAGTTTTTTTTTAAATTAGTCGGAAGTTCAACTTGAAAAATTTATTACAAAAAAAGTATCAATTTAAATCTTTTTTTTTCTTCTGATTTACAAAACCGATTAAACACTGGTTATTTCTCAATATTAAAACAATAATTATCGGTCCAAATTTGAAAAAGCGAGACGGAAAACGAATTTTTTTCAATATTTTTTGCGATCGCTTTCCACTAAAATGCCTTAAGAAGAAAAAAAAACGTTATGAAACTTGGCTTGCAGATTATTTTAAAAACTTAACTGTTTTCTTAGCTCTCCAAAAACGCATAACAAGTAGAAAATTATTTAAAAAAAATCTGAAAAAATAATCATCACAAAGGAAGCGGGCGGAAACAAAAGTCACAAATGCAACTTCAAAAATTAAAATTAAAAAACATTCCAAATTTAAATCATACATTTTTTATTTGCTTTTGTACAAGATAAATTTGTTGCTCCTATGCAAAACTAAAAAAATAATATCTGTACACGTTTGAGAATGCGAGGCCGAAAACTAAAAAAATACATGTTTTTTTATCAAACTCCTACATAAATTACACGAAAACAGAAAAAAATACCAATACATTTGGCGTGCAGATTACACATAAAACATTGACGTTTTTCCAGCTTTCTAACGAGCTATTAAAACTAAAATGAGTTTTGTTAAAGATTGCTGGAAAAATTGATCACAAAGGAAGCAACAAGGAAGTCACGTCCGAACAAAACTTGAAATTAACTAACTAAATCTATCAAAACTAACTGTTATACTCGTAAACACAAATAACAACATTAACTTATGTAAAAAGTTACAAAATTAAAACTAATAAACAATAAAAATAAAAATACTTAATCAGGATTTTTATAGTTCATTTTCAAAATGGCTACCTCCATTTCTTATTCTCACATAAGTTAATGTTGTTATTTGTGTTTACGAGTATAACAGTTAGTTTTCATTGATTTAGTTAGTTAATTTTAAGTTATGTTCGGACGTGACTTCCTTGTTGCTTCCTTTGTGATCAACTTTTTCCAGCAATCTTTAACAAAACTCATTTTAGTTTTAATAGCTCGTTAGAAAGCTGGAAAAACGTCAATGTTTTATGGGTAATCTGCACGCCAAATGTATTGGTAAATTTTTCTGTTTTCGTGTAATTTATGTTGGAGTTTGATAAAAAAACATGTATTTTTTAGTTTTCGGCCTCGCATTCTCAAACGTGTAGAGATAATATTTTTTTTCATTTTGCATAGGAACATCAAATTCATCTTGTACAAAAGCAAATAAAAAATGTATGATTTAAATTTGGATTTTTTTTTAATTTTAATTTTTGAAGTTGCATTTGTGACTTTTGTTTCCGCCCGCTTCCTTTGTGATGATTATTTTTCAGGTTTTTTTTAAATAATTTTCTACTTGTTATGCCTTTTTGGAGAGCTAAGAAAACAGTTAAGTTTTTAAAATAATCTGCAAGCCAAGTTTCATAACGTTTTTTTTTGTTTTTAAGGCATTTTAGTGGAAAGCGATCGCAAAAAATATTGAAAAAAAATCGTTTTCCGTCTCGCTTTTTCAAATTTGGACCGATAGTTATTGTTTTAATATTGAGAAATAACCAGTGTTTAATCGGTTTTGTAAATCAGAAGAAAAAAAAAGATTTAAATTGATACTTTTTTTGTAATAAATTTTTCAAGTTGAATTTCCGACTAATTTAAAAAAAAACTAATAATCGCGATAACTCAAAAATGGTTCACTTTTGCATAATGCATATGGGGGTCAAAATTATCGCAAATAGTCACCCCTATCACCTCCTAACGGGAATAGGTCGACTTACCAATAACCCTGTATATATAGTCCTCCTCATCGATTTCGATGACGGCGACACAGACTATTTTTTTATTTTTATTTAAAATAAATAATTAAATACTTAAATATACAATTTATTTCCTAGCGTGAGCTCTAATGTGGCTCGCTAGACCAAACTTAGTTTTAAATATCCTGTCGCATGTTATACAGTACAGCTGACCCTGCAAGTTGTAAGCGTAGGTAAAGGAGGGCTTGGGTCTATCTTTTTGAATTTGGCGTTTTAGGTCAAGCGTTTTCAGCCGGTTTTCCTCAAAAGTTCTGATAGATTTAAAGGTAGTAGTACGCCACGAAGAACTCTTTCACTCGAGCTCCTCCCAATCGGACAGGTCAATAGCGCCGGCGTTTAGGTGTCTTTTAAGCACGTCTTTGTAGCGCAGATGCTGACCGCCGTGCTTTCGTTTACCCTCTGCCATCTCAGAATAGAAGACAACTTTGGGTAACCGGTGGTCATCTATACGGAAGACGTGCCCACACCACCTGAGCTGGCGCTGCATGAGAAGAGCTTCCATGCCGTCCATCCCAGAGCGACGCAGAACCTCAGAATTAGAGACCCGGTCCTGCCACTTGACCTTCAGAATAGATCTTAGACACCTAAGGTGGTATGTGTCAAGCTTCTTTAGGTCTGTTTTGTACAGGCACCATGTCTCAGCACCATATAGAAGGACTGGTAGGATTAGCGCCTTGTAAACGCTAATTTTAGTCTCGAGCTTAAGGTCATGGGACCTCCAGACACGATCAGTGAGTCGTCCGAAATTTGCTGCGGCGTTTGCTATGCGCGATGGTATCTCCGAAGCTAAGGTGTTGTCGTATCGGATATTACTACCCAAATACTTAAAATGCGGTACCTCCTCTAATGGTCTCCCATCTAGGTTTAGCGTTCTTTTATCAACCTCGCAACCCCGGGGAGACTGTTTAAGAACTTGGGTCTTGGTGGCGCTGATAACCAGGCCGAATTTTTGACAGGACATGAGAAGTGCGTCGACATAGCTTTGAAGATGCACCATACTATCGGACATGAGGCATACATCGTCAGCGTAAAGTATCTCCAGTATAGAGCACTTTTGTTTGTGTTTTCGATTTCGCCCTGAATCTTGAGATGTCAAATACACCTTTATCAGACCGGAAATTGAGCTGGATTTGATTGCTGCAAAATTGCAGTGCGTCTCGCAGCACTACTGCGAAGTAAATGGCAAAGAGCGTGGGCGCCATCACGCAACCCTGCTTCACACCGCTTGTGACTTGGATCTCCTCAGAAAGCTCGTTTTCATGTTGAACCTGCGCTATCATGCCAACATGGAATTGGCGTATGAGGTTGACGAGCTTCTCCGGGTATCCAGACTTTTGGAGCACAATCCAGAGAGCCTCGCGAGGAACTCTATCAAACGCTTTCTCCAGATCGACAAAGCACACGTAGAGTGGCCGTTGATGTTCAAGGCGCCCAGATATATGTAGTGGTTGACTGTGTCCACACCTGGTATGATGTTTATGGCATTGGCCAGGTGTCCAGCGCGATCCACCACCATAATCTTCGTCATGCTCCTGTTTACTGCGAGACCCATTTCATTACTTTCAGTCTCGAGTCTCTGAAACAGTTCCTGCATGTCTTCCACAGAGGCAATCAGAAGCACGGTGTCATGGGCATATCTAAGATTGGATATCCTCTTCCCTCCAATTGGGAACCCTTTGTCCCACCTGTCAAGGGTTTTGCGGATGATATACTCCCCATATATGTTAAATAATGCTGGAGATAGAATGCAGCCCTGCCTTACTCCTTTCTTACTTTCCAACACATTGGAACAGTCGGTGCCAATTCTAACAAAAGAGCAGTTATTGGTGTAGAGGTGTCGAAACAGACTGAGTAGATGTTTTGGGACCCCCGTCTCATGGAGAACAGACCACAGTTTTTCCCATTGCACACAGTCAAATGCCTTTGTGTAGTCAATGATGCACAAGATGAAGGGGCAATTGAACTCCCTACCCCTCTCGTTTCGATAGTTTCACCTATTCACACAAAATTATCTTAATAAAAAATACAAAAAGTATCAGTTCTATGTGGTCATTTTTAGTACCAGGTTTTAAAATTGACCTATAAAGGGCTAAATTCTTGTTTCATTTGAATTATGCATGATGTATCTGATGTACCTATATTGGATATACAGTGGTGGTCACATAATTTGGGACACTTGCATTTTTCTAACACAGTTGCCTACAAAAATGTACTTTTCAATTCTGACTGCCAATCAATTAGTTCTTAACCAATTTCGTTATTTTAAGGATTTGAAAAAGATTTTTTTTGTGTTCATGCAAAGTTGTAAAACTTGTATTACAATCTGATCTGAAATGTAAATCTGAATGTATCAGATATATATCAAATACCGAGTAATCGGATATTTATAATTTGGTACTGAGATAGTTTATTTCCCAGAGTTGGAGGGGGTACATTTAATCCCTAAATATTATCAGTTCCCTAGTAAGAAACTGAAGAAGTAGAAACTGATATTTAATAATAACACTCTGGGTACAAGAAACAATTAAAACTTTTATAATGCTTTCTTATCCTTCAGGTTTCCATGTATGTACCGCATTTTTAGGCCATTGAAGTGGTTCAACTTACATGAATCAAGTCTTTTTTTTTCATAGCATTTATGCCTTACCTTTTACAAAACAGATGTAAGGCACAACACCCATGACTCTGAGACTGGAAAGTTCAGCACGCAGCGGCCCAGCCACTCTGTTCAGCAGCTCTTCTGTCTGCGCATCTGTTGAGTCTCCTTTACAGACCCAGAAAACGTTTACTGTTTGAAAGTCTGGTGTTACCTTAACCTAATAAAAAAAAATGATTACATTTGTCTTGTTCTCCTAATAATTAAGGATCTTAATAAAAGGGTGTTGATTGATTAATTGAACTGTAAGCAAAGTTATACTTTTGTAAGTTACCATATGGGTGGTTTTCAAAAAAAGTGTGCGTAGTTAAGGACTATAATTAAGAAACTGACATTTTAGTCAATTGAGTCACGAAAATTTAACATTCATTTATATACTGGTCACACTTGCTACGGGAGTTTTGTCTGAGATACCACAATTTGTTTTATAACAGTATAGGTAATTTTCGTGACTCAACTGACTAAAGTTACCGTTTCTTAATTTTAGACCTTAATTATGTACACTTTCTTGAAAGACGTCCTTATTTAGTGTTAATAAGCTGAACGATAATGATAATTATCAATTAAAAGCTCTATGGTGTGAACTGGTAACTTATTTTTAATTTGACTGTTGTGTGTCATATTGTTGTAATCATCAGTCATCAATTGCTGTTCAGGAACTAATCAACTGAGGTGTAACTCATTCTACATTCAAATTTATATTACTATATCCCTCTAGAAACTATCAAAGCACCAGAAACTAAAATGGCAATTGTCGTACTTAGTGTCCGCTAGAGAGAGGACATGCAACAGGTACACAAGTCATACACAGATTTTGGTAAGGGATTTTCCTGAGGACATACCCAAAGTTCACATTTTCAAGGCATAATTTTCTGGTTGAACCCACCACCCATATTAGCATTAACGGTGTCAGGTCTATTTTAGTCCGTTAAAAACAAAACCATAACTTATATGCACATAAGTCTTGAACTATTGACCACAGGAAAGACATACATTTGTTTTTTCGATTGTGAATGACCCAAATACTGGTGCAGTTACAAATATACAATGGTCAAAGCAATAATACTGTATTTACATAATTGATTAATTAAAATAGGCATATCACAGTTAGCATATCTCTAAGTAGATGGGATTACTTTAAAGAACATACTTTTGATATCTCAATGCCATAACCGACGACATTCATGGCCAAGGTGCCCGTGGACAGCAGGTCTGTAATGTTCTTCATAAACATTTTGTTTAGCATTGCTAAGCGTCGCTCACCACGTCTGCCGGGTTCGTGTATAACCTTAGTTAAACTCTTAATACTCGGCATGCTATTTGATTTATCGTCAAATGTTACTGGATAAAATTGTCTGCAATTAATACAAGACTATTATTTATACAAAATAACAAATAAATTTACAAAGCATACTTTTAAAACAGGAGTAATATTTGTTTTTAAGACAAAGGCACTCAAAATTTTACTAAGTGTAAACAAACATTACTTTTTTGCTTTCGGGTTAACCATTTTCATGAGTTTAATACCCTGTTTCTTAATGCTAAAAGCTATACAGGATATGTGGTAAGATCGGCGTAACATGGTCTACGTTAGGTTATTTATTTTAACAAGTACGCAAATCTCGTATGAGGACAATTACAATATTTTTTTGGCAATGTTTACATCGGTCGGTCTAAGCGTTTTTTTTTCAATGTGAACTTGACGTCTTGACTTGACCTCTTGTCTTGGTTAGTTTTATCACAGAACAGATTATTAAGGTATATTTTTTATTATGGCCTGGTTGCGGGGACCACAGATTATAATGTATGTGGGGACCGGTGAATTTTGTTCATGGCGGGGACCTTTAAGCCACTCTTGTCTTGACATGATATCTAGCATTGCAGTAAGGGTACATCTATGGGGTACGTCTTTGGATAGCATGATTGTGTTGCTAACGGATATATTTAATATATAAGGCTTCATTTTATGGCATTTTGCATTTATAATTAAATAAATTATAGCAAGGTGGCAATAAAATAGAGACAATGGCCAATTTCATTCCAAAGTTCCGAGCAGCGTCCTCGTTATTGCCTAGGCTTTTTTGCCCGTCTGTAAAATATAGTTCTACATAAATTAAATGTTTAGAAATAATCTATCAACAAGTGTTTTGGAGCTGCTGGTAAGTCTGTAGCTCTACCTACCCGTGGCCTACCCCCTTTGGGAATTTGGCGTGAGTTTATGTATGTATGTGTGGATAAATTAAGAAAAGATTTTACACAAGCTACACAACTTGTTCCTTGTCATTATAACGTAAATATATTACGAGATATTTAAAGTATAATATAACATATTATCGCGTTTTTGTAACGTTGCATGCCAAGGAATACATTCGCAGCAGCCACTTCTCCGGGACTTTCTTTCTTTGTTATTAAATTCCAGAAATGAAACACGGATCTTTGAAGCGAATACGTAACTCAATGTAGTCTCAGCATAAAGACTCGGCGACCTTACTCGCCCGTGTGTCACCCTAAGTACGCGAAATTGTAAAAGTAAACACATCGTGTTTTAAGTACGCGTACTTACTCGCCCGTCTATCTGGGGCTTAAAATTCACATAAAAGTTAAAGACATAGACAAGTTACCATTGACAACCAGTATAACCACCTACAGCGAAAAAAAGGCGCGGGTGTGTGGGTGGAGGCGCATTATTCCCGCCAATAACCTGTCACAATTGTCAAAATCGGGGTAACTTTGGTGTCCCGATTTCCTATTGTTTATTTTTATTGAATCAATCATTATTATACAAGATTTATTAATAAAAATCACTCCGTGAATATGCCTAAGACAGACGACAATGAAGAAAATTGGAAAACGACAATGAATAATCTATGTGCTACGTTAAACGTAGACCCAATTGCTGCAAAAAAAGCAAAAGAATCATTTTTGGAAATAAAACGAAATTATTCACTAGAAGTAAGTATTATAACTAATGATTGCTTCCAATTAACATAACTAGAGCTAAATCGGCATTAAAGTCCGCCATACATCTTTAACAAAATTAAATTTCTCCTTTACAAAATAACGTCAACATATGCATTGTTCCTTGCTGATGCATTATGCTTTGATTAGTGTTTATTTGCATCAGACTGCGATATTAGATTTAATTGTGTAAATATTTTTAGGTTCTATTGTTATTTTTCTATCTATTGTCGGATTTTCACTTTTAGAGCATGATATCGTGAAATTACATGATTGCTTATATTTTCTGTTACATGCTAAGAAAAAATTAAATAATATTTGTCCACAGTACTATATTAAGACAAACATCTAAATATAATAAAGAAACAAGTACTAAAACTACCTTTTGGTATCTCTCAGCTCTGATTAATTTTATTTGACCCTGATACCTTTTTAAGACTTTTTGTACTGTACTAAGGTTTTTTGAACCCTTTTTAAAAGAGGCCTGTAATATTTTTAGGGAGAAGCCCTTCACTGGATGTCATGTGCTATGTATGTGGCTTGTCGCACAGAAGTTACCCCAACAGTGTCAGGGACTGCGGTGGAAGGAAATTGTGTCTCTTTGACCAGGCTCCTCCGAATTTGCAATATAAGGTTGGTGTGACTTTTCTGCCTTATTTTAGTGCTTATGAGGATCAATAGGCTAAAAATGAAATGGTGAAATAAGTCCATCAGGTATTTCTTTGCTCAGTCTGTTTAATTTGTATTTTTTTTAATTCTCTAGGTTAAACATTGTTAAATCAATATACTTACTGGCCAAATTGAGAGTATTAAGTTTTAGTTTGAAACAAAGTAGTGGAAAGCTTATACTAATATTGTTATGTACAAGTGTATGAGATAGTAAAGTAGGTATACAATACCTGCTAAAAACATGTGGTTGGTTTCATTTTTGATTATTTTTGTTCTCTACAGTCTAATACAATTTTTCAACAAAATAAAGAAATGGATGGAAATGGCAGCCATGTCAACAGACTTCAAAGATAGAATATCTCACTTGGAGCACAAGTTTGCGGTATCCACTGTTCTCTTTAGAAAATTCCAACCAATTTTCCAGGAGATTTTTTCAGGTTTAACAAATGAACATACAAAAAACATATCAAAAAGCAAGAAGCAAAAGTAAGTTTTCCAATTAACTAAAATCTTCTATAGTCTACCATTAGTTTCTTCTCTTGTCTGACTTTAAGAGAGACAAAAGCAAAGAACTGTTCATGTTTTCTATAAAATAAATTGTTATTTGACATGAATCAGTATCTCACACTTAAATAGTTATGAGTAAATAGTATGTGTTTTATTATTATGCTTGACGTATTTTAGGTTACAACCATGCACAACAAATGCGCTGTTTGAGTTTACTTGGTGTCTGTACATCTGTGTGAAGGGAGAGTTCCATGCATCAGCTGATGACCTGGTTGACATGTACCACATACTGCTGTCATGTCTCGACTTTGTGTTTGCTAATGCTTTCATGAGTCGAAGAATTGACTTGATCAACCCTGGGTTTAAAGGTAAGATGAGCATAAAAAATATATGCAGTAGGGAAAAGTAGCACCTAAAACAATTGTTGCGAGTAGCACAAAACCAACTAAGAAGATCCTTGTTTAAGGCTTATATGTCCAGCAATGTAGGTATTTCGGCTGAAATGATGATAATGGTTGTGATGATGATGACAATGAACTGATTTATTGTGTAATTTTAAACTGGGTAGTAGTAACTACTAAATATAGTATGAGAATGAGTATAATGATGGCCAGGGCCCATAATTTTCATGCCGTTGATCCAAATATAGGTCACGTTACATAGAGTATGATTCCAAATGGTTTTATTGTAATTATTAACCATTATTCGTCGATCAATCAAACATATACAAATGAGTTTAGAAATCTATTGACGCGTAAAAAATTAATACCTACTTCATACCTAAAACGTAAATGAAATTATTTGATTGAGAAGCACAGTGGCAAAAATCATCGAGTAACATTATCATTTAAAAAAACCTTTTTATATTGTAATAAATATTAACATAATAAAATAGTCATCAATACAAATTTGCAATTTTTAGTAATGAGTGATGAAATAAAAAATTAGGCCGCCTTTGGATTGCGATTAAACTGTATTTAACTAGGCTAGGCTTTTTTTGTTTCAGGCTTATCTAGTGACTGGCTAAAGGATAATTTTGAATTGCCGAAAAAAGCACCTTGCATCATATCTACATTATGTGAAATCAAAGAAGGGCTGGCGGTTGAGGCAGCTACCATGAAGGAATACAGCTGGAGGCCTGTCATTAAATCATTTTTTGAGAAAGGGGTAAGTAAACAAAAATTATACTTACTATGTAATACCTAAGTATTCATCAGTTATTATTAAGCTTTACTGTATTCTCATGGACGAGGTTAGCCATAGTTGGTACCCTGGCAATGCTGTGGCAAATATTTATGATATTTGTTGGAAGTTATGATATAAGTATGTATAACGTTGCCTAGTACCCTACAGTACAAGCCTAGAGCTTTGTTAGGGACTAGGTGAGAGATCAATTTGTGAGACATTTTCACCATATTACCTCATCCCTTTTCAGATTCTGGATGGAGACCGGGATCAGTTAACGGGTCTGTTAGATATTGGAATCTTTGATGCAAATCTAAAGTCATTGAACAATGTATATGAAACATATGTGCTTAGTGTAGGAGAGTTTGATGAAAGAATATTTTTGGGTAAGTGAATTACATAAATCTTTCCTCCAAAAACAAAGTTATCTTTAACATCTTGACCCTTTATTTCGCAACTTTTTTATTTTTCCTTCTTTATGGCCCTTGCACGATTTGTAATTTTGACTCGAATGACAACAAAAATGGGGAAACGGAATTATCAGAGAAAGGGTTAAATGGAATTAGGAAAAACGGAATAAAAGATCAGGAATGGAAAGATGGAATAACTGAATAATAAATACAATTATAACGATACAAAATTAAATTTTAATATTATTGGGGGAGGCCTATGTCCAGCAGTGGACGTCTTTCGGCTGACATTATGATGATGATGATGATTATTATTATTATTGAGTATAATAAATTCTGTTAAAATTTGGTATATGTCAGAATTAACAGGAGATAGTAAACAGGATACAGAGGAAGGGAAAGGAACTTTAAGGGAAATAGGTGGGTGAATTTCAAAAAACGTGTATGTAACGCAATGTAAACACAGGAATATTCATTGTTTTGTTATACCAAAGAGGATTATTGTAACACAGAGGAAATTGTAAAGATGTATTCATATGGATAAATAAAACGTACGAATTTATTTATGTCTTTATTGGTTTAAAAAAAATACAACAGCAACCAAAACCGACTCTATATTTATAACCTACTACTAAACTACTAAATATAAGCTTGTAATTTAAAAAAAAAAGTCAATCCGACAGTTACAAGTAGGTTAAAATCGTCAGCCAGGATTTGTATAGAGATTTAGTTTCAGTTGGACCTAACAAAAGAGACTTAATAAAAAGAAACGGAAGTGAAATAAAACAATTGTTTAAAATGGAAAAAAAAAATGTTTCGACTGTAGTATTATGGAGACACCTGAATTTTGTATGGGACAAAAAGTATACTTTGTCATTAGTATTTTTTTAATCATTATTTCTATTGGTTTTATATGGTAAAACCAATCAAAATATGGTTTAAAATATATAACAGTCCAATAAAGCGCATTTGCGTTTCGTATTTTACACCTCTACAAACCATGGAGACATTATATTTTTAGTATTTTTACGAAATGTACACTTGAAATTCACCCAAGTCCTTCTAGGAGAGATGAAAGGTCATATTTGCGGTCATATGTGGTTGATATAACCTTCAGGGTCCCCACATTTACAAGTAGAACTACTAATTATTTTAAACTATGCCCGTTTTTTTATCAGTAATTTTTTCAAGTAATCACATAAAGTAGGTTTTTTTCATACAAAGTGCAAAAGCAGACACTGGGATACCTAGTATAGAGAAACCAACTTTACATGATAACTTAAACAAAAACTGAAAAAAAAACTTCGCTGATTCGTAATGATTCTAATTATGTAAGATAACACTGAAAAGCTTATGAAATAAGAGAAAATTACAAGAAATTCAGATTCAAATGATCAATATCTCTGAAACTAGTAAAAATCGCTGAACATACATAGGGGTTAAATCGATAGCTTTTAGCTACTCCATCAGCCCTAGGCGGTTTGACGTCGGTTTCTGGGACACCCTGTAGGTAGGGCAAATTGTGTTTGGTCATATTGTGTATTATTTAAGGTAGGTCATTTTACCGCTGATCGCTCGTTTTGATTTGCGTGTCTTTTATTGGTCAATATGCGTTGAGAGGGAACCTCTTCACAAAGGCATTGTTTATACACGTTACTAGGGGCAACTCGTTTCTTCGAGTTTCAAATCACAACAGTGCAAAGTAGTTCAAATATCGGGACATAAAGGGGTAAAACTAAAAATAAAATCATGTTTTACAAGTTCATTATCTCTTATCATAAATTTATTAAAACTCTTTGGCGTGCCCGTGTTTTATTAAAATATTTTTGACAAATTTGACACTTCATTCAATATGACAAATAAACATGTCTAAATTTTTTTATATAAATTCACTCTTGGCTTGTCTATTTGAAGAAAATGAAGGTACCTATTATCGTTAATACTGCATTTATATTTGCTGTATCTTGAGGAAGTCTTATTCAAACACCCTCAATAATGTTTACACAAATACCTTTCAGGTGAGCATGCAAATGAACACATAGGAACGAAAAACAAGGTCTCTGGAGATGAGATATCTGAGGTTATTGCCACATTTGGTCCTGTAAGTATCCAATTAAACATCTGAAATATTAAATACTGTCTTGAATTTTAAAAAACAGCAGTTTCTTCATTATATATATAAGTTTCGCAAAAAACATTAGTTAGTATTAATTTCCATCGTCAAATCATCTTTTGCGAGAAATGTCCGACAGTAATTGATTAAAAAATATTTATTTACTTCTAATTTAGATTACAGCTTGTAAGGCTAGATTGTTTTTGAAGTATGAGCCAATAGTAACCAAAAAAATACGAAAAATTACAGAGCGGACGAGCGTGTCCTGACACTCCGCTGACAGGGCGCGGGTACCTGGGCCGGCGCGCGCCGCTGACGCCCGTGTCCGAGGCCACCAACAGCCTGGCGCGGCTCGCGGCCTACCTGCGCCATACCAAGCCGCAGCCTTCTTCGCACATGACCCGTCTGTTCGCGTGAGTATCCCTCATGTCCCAGCGGGCCTATGACGCCTCCAAAAAGCCATTATAGTTTTTTTTAAATAAGCGAATACTGTTTGGTGGAATTGGTTTAAATTGGGCTATGCTGGCCTTTCTTATCGTTCGTTTTTATTTTTACGTCTTAATTCATAAGCTTTTAATTTTTAAATAAATAAAACTAATAAGTCAGCTACAAAATGTTTGCTATTTTTTTTTGTTCACCAACGGAATGTTACACTAAAATAGTACAGGTACTTAATAAAAATATAATTTATAGGAAACATTCTTAAATGGACATATCTAATCAAACAAATACCTATATGGAAATAAAATAAATAAATAAAAATCAGGGGACAGTGTCATACCAATTGACCTAGCCCCACACTAATTACTCTAATCCTATTGACATTTATAATATTTTTCATAATTATGTTATAGGTCTGACTTGCAATCAAAACTTAACACCGGATAAATTATCTTATAAATATAATTTGCGGGACTATAGTCCCCATACAATGTTTTTATTACCATTTGATGTAAACAAACATAATTATAATATTATTATGACTCAAAAATAGTAAATCCAGCGGATACGATGACATTACCACAAAAAATGTAAAACTATGTGCCTAGTATATAACGGTGCCTCTTACTCACATCATTAATTTATCTTTCTCTGATGGGGTTTTCTCACAACAATTAAAATATTGCAAAGCCTTTGTTTAAGGAAGGGGATAAATTAAATACAGACAATTATAGACCCATCACACTAGTCCCTATATTTTCAAACATTTTAGAAAATGCTGTTAAGAGGATAAATGGGTTTGTAACCAAACATAGTATACTTTGTTCAGAGCAGTACGGTTTTCGCAACGGCTGTTCGACTACGCTCGCTTGTTCTGCCCTTGTACGTGCCATAACAGAGAGTATTAATGATGGAACCCCGGTAGTATCAGTATTTATAGATATGTCGAAGGCTTTTGACTTTGTTGATCATTACAAACTTCTACATAAACTTGAAGTATATGGAATAAGAGATAAAGTGCTTGATTGGATTGGGAGTTATTTGGCAAATAGATTGCAATGTGTAGAAATTAAGACAAGTTCAGTGGGTGGTTGAAGTGAGAAGATCTCAAAACGGGTTTATAGATCTCAATACAGAGCTAACAATACACGAGTTCCGCAGGGGAGTATTCCTTCTTTATATCAACGATCTACCAAAAGCCATTATGTTCACTGACGAGTGATGACACATCAATTGTGTTAAAGATGGATACATCTGAGTTTAATATTAATAAAGGAGTGTTTGACACTATCAAATGGATGAATATTAAGTTTTGCATATTAATATAAATAAGACTAAATTAATACGTTATAATTCTAATAATTCTAATTCTATACCTCTTAAAATTAAATATGAAAATGAAACAATCGACGCAGTAGATTCTATTAAATTTCTGGGCATAATGATTGACAAGCACCTAAATTGGAAAGACCAAATTAATCAAATATGTGATAAATTGAACCGTTTTGTGTTTGCCCTTAAAAGCTTAAGAGATACGGTTTCCATAGAAGCGGCACTAACGGCTTACTATGGATATGTCTCTTCAGTACTTGGTTCTGTGGGGAAACTCAGTGGAGTTTGATAGAGTATTTAAAATTCACGCTCGGTTAGACGACAGCTGTGTCCCGTTATTTAGAAAACTGAATATTTTACCACTACCGTGCTTGTACATAAGGGACGTATGTGTGTTCGTTAACTCCCACCCAGAATATTTTATAAAATGGAGTCAAGTCATTAAAAGGCAGACAAGAGCACGTATTATGTCTCTTTTGTACAAACCTTGTGCTTTAATTTAATAACTTACACCATGTACTGTATTCGGACAAATAATTGAATTTTGAATTTGATTTGAAGCTCTAGGCTTGTACTATTGGTACATACCTACTAGACACCGAGATAAATACTTATACAGAAAAATAAATACTTAAATACATAGAAAACGTCCATGACTCAGGAACAAATATTCGCGCTCATCACACACATATCTAACCGGGATTTGAACCCAGGACCGCTAGCTTCGTATGCAACTAGGCTAGCGCGTCTTCAAATTACTATTGGATTTGATACGAAATTAATGAAATTCAATATTTTGCTACTGACTGACTGAGTAGTCAACTCATTCTATTCTTAATAAAAAATGTAAAAGTGCAAGTTCTGTCCTATCTCAATAACACGTGCCGCGTTTATTCTAATACCATTTATATTATTCGTCTAAATCAGCTTTCTCTTAATTATTTCCGTTGTAAACATGTAAGATTTACTGTATTTTCTAGTGAATGCGGTGTAACTGAGGACGTGATAAACACGAGCGTAATTCAGCCTTGCAACCACTGGATGGAGCAATTCTGCAATAGCCTGAAGGAAACCAATTGCAGCAACGAAACCATAAAGTTCCGCTGCAACATGGTTACGTGTCTCTATTACAAGATATTTGAGCACATTATCAAAGAAGAGCACAGAAAGAAACCCCATATATCACTTCAGGTTTGTGACGATTAATCCTGTATCTTATGAATTTGTGTGTGTACAACTTCTTAAGGCTATCTTCAAATGTCTCAATTTGGCTGACCACTATTCAAATATGCGCTTGCTGCGCGCTGCTAGTCGACTACAAAAAAAAAGACTGAATGGCATAAGTAAATCGGCCTGGGGACAACTAACATTAAAGTTATAATATTATTGTGTTCTCTAGGTTCTCCTGTCGCAACAAACTTACCAGCTATCGCTGTTCGCGTGCTGCGCCGAACTGGTGCTGCACGCGTACAGTTTGCACTCGCTGCGCTTCCCGCGGATCCTGCGCGTGTTCCAGCTCAGCGCCTTCCACTTCTACAAGATCATTGAACTAGTCGTGCAATGCGTTGTCGACAAGCTCAGCCGCGACCTCATCAAGCACCTGAACGCGGTGAGTCATGAACTGTCTTGAACTTTTACTACATTTACACATATTTCAAGTTGAACGTGTCTTCTCGCGTAAATTTAATATTTTGATCATTACCTCGACGTTCAGAATATTCAGATCTTACTTGTAACTTATTGCAACGAACGTGGTCATGAACAGAGCAATCTGCTACGGTATTGCAAATATGCGGTGCGGGACGTCACACGCACCGCTGCTTCTATCTCAGTGTTTTCCATTTCTACAAAATCATCGTGCTGGTTGTGTAATTGATGTCTATGGAGTTAGCCGGTCTCCTGTCTTCTCCAAATGTGATTTAAGTCTTGTCGGCAACCTACACAATTTAAAGCCTAATAAAGTACAAGAATAGACAAACATCACAACGAAGAATGAACAGCTAGGTGTCTCTTCCACTTATTTTAAAACATATAAACACGGCCGTATCGTAAACAAAACAATATGGTTAAAGTCAAAACAGAACCGGCCTTTCTTCCTTTCAACGTGCCTCTCTGACTAGCGAAGCTTGGTAGTCAGCTCCGCAAAACTTTCCCTATCTCCGGGGCAGCGCTCCCGATGCCAGTCCACTCTCGATGATTCCTCAACCACGATTTCTTCCTGCGGCCCCTTCACGGCACGAGTCCCTTGGTAGCGCCTTTGCCCATCATGATAAGTCCAGCAGGAGACTATCTGCCATGCCGCATTACATGCCCATGCCAATGCCCAAGATGCGTCATGACGTCAGCATTAGGAACCATCGGAGGCCCGGCGTATTAAATGCTTTTATACTTTTTTGTAGTTCTTCTAAAGAGGCCCTGATTTGGGAGATTGCTTTTGCTTCCTAGTTCCGATGAGATAACAGCTAGTAAGCTATAGGTAACATGGATGATTTTGGCTCTTTAGCTTTGGGTGCGGAAAATTACGCAATGCAAAAATTGGCATCCATTAGCCTGGGTTAACTTGGAATATGTGCTATGGCACTCACTGACTAATTGAACTCTTCACTGCAAGGTTCCCGTACTGCCAATACTCGCCCATTGCGGATTTTTCCATCCTTTGTAATAAATGTACTATCTTACTGTAGGTGGAAGAAGAAGTTCTAGAATCATTAGTTTGGACTTCGGACAGCCCAGTGTGGGAGCGCCTCGAACATGCCGAGATACCAGCCTCAACAGATGTCTATGTGCAGGAATCGCCTTTACGAAGAAGTAATGGTGAGTTACTAAATAAACCTAGGAAGAGTATTCATTGTTATTTTATAAACATACAAGTAACCACTGTAACTTTTTTCTATGGAACTTCTCTAATTGCTTCACAATATTTTTTTGCTCTAATCTGACCGCTTTTTTTTGCGTGATAAAATAAATAATGTGCATCTATATGTGTTAATAAATATATTAATTGATGTTTCCATATTTCCAGGAGGCTTACAGTCGCCAGTTTCAGCAATGGCCGACCATGCGAAGAAGCAGCTTTTTAAAGATACCATTAAACCTGGACAGTCACTATTAGGTATGTGGAGGGATGCTTCTTAGTAGATTTAAAACACTATCTATCGATAAATGTTTTCTATAATTGGTTTTCCATTTTCAGTACAACCAAATAACGTAGTATTGAAGCAAGAGCCTCTAACACCGACGTCCCAGAATTCTAATTCAACGAACGGAGAAACGACTCCTAATTCTACACCTAAGAAAGCTAATAACTCATTAGTCCTGTTCTTTAGGAAGGTATGAATAACTGTAATTATCTTTAAGGTTTAAAAAGAACTGGCGGACGGCTAACACAGGAAATTACGCAGTAGGTTTGCGAGCGCCAAATCTTATTTCTCTATAGTTTAAACCAAAGGAATATTGATGGCGTTTGACGTGGTTTACCTTTGTTCTACGCCTGCCTAAAACGTATTATGCTTATTTCGCGTTTTGCCTACACTTCATTGTTTTCTGGCATTTAGGCTATATAGTTAGTTCGTCTACTTCGCTTTTGATCTATTCAGTAAAACGCCTCTTTCTACAATGTACCTAATTCGCCATTATATTTCGCGTTTTGCCTGCACTTCAATTAGTAGGTAATGCAAACTCATTCACATTCTTTGTGTTTTATCTGGCCACTTGGGTTTTGAAGTAGGTATGTTTGATAGATAATTGGCTTAAATGTTTACGTCAAGCGATTTCTGTTCATGTTCATTAGTGATCAGGTCATTTTAAAATGCAATATGGATCGAAACGAAAAAATAGAATTCGTGAAGAATAAAAAAGGTACCAAAAATTTACAATTTGATGGTTACTCATATTCAATTAATAAAACGAATAATGACGGGTCTTCTTTATGGCGATGTTCTAAGAGGCAGGAATGTAGTGCCTCTATAAAAATAAATCCTAAAAGCGACATTTTAAACGTAAATATGCATACATGCACGCAAAGTCACGAGAAAAACATTATTGCTGTGATAATTGACAAAAGCAAAACACGGGTTTGTCAATCATACCCAAAATATTCGAAAATGTTGTTTTAGATAACCCTCAACCCGCAAATTTAGTTAAAGAGGAAATAAACATGCCAGCTGTATTTAAATCTAAAAAAGATTCGTTATATAGAGCAAGAAATAGATTTTTGGATGTTCAAAAGACCCATTCACGAATTTGCAGGAAGTACAGGTGCCAAGTATAATAGCTGAAAACTTTCTTGTGTGTAGCGAAGGTGAAAGAAATTATAATAAAATACTGATTTTATCGAGTAAATTATCAAAAACATCGATAAATAATTTTGCTGAGAAAGATGCAACTTTTTACAAAGACGGCACGTTTAGAAGTGTGCCGATATTTTATCAGCTGTATACTATCCATATGGATATAAATACTAACAATAAGGACACAGTAAATATTGTACCGATGATCTTCTGCCTACTGCCAGATAAAAGGCAGGAGACATACGTTAGAATGTTTCAACTAGTACGAGAAAATTTTGGGATTGACATTAAAAAATTCAAATGTGACTACGAGATTGCCCAAATACAGGCTTTAAAAATTGTATTTCCGGATATATTCGTAACTGGTTGCTACTAACACTATTCAAAAGCGATTTGGAAAAGAGCGGAAAAATTACGCATGTCATCAACTGCTAAAGGACACAAGGAAATTACGCTCTGTGCCAATTTACCTCTTTTACCACCTCAACACATATTGGAAGTTTGGCAAATCATTAAATCACAATTTGACGATAGTTCTGATACCTCTGTCCAATTTGCTAGTTACATGGAAAAGCAATGTATTAGTCATATTCCAGAACTTATCAGTTGTGCAAACGAAGTTCACAGAACAAATAATTGTCTAGAAGGCAGGCACGGGCGACTAAACGCAAGAATGAAGACCAAGCCAGGATTAGTCTCTTTTCTATATAAGTTTAGACGAGAGTCGGGGTGGCAAACCCTGAAGCTGAAACAGTCTTTATTTGACGGTATCCGTTGAAGAAAAATAGACGTTTCTTTCAATTCAAAGTACAAAATGGAACTTGAAAAGTTGCAGAAGGAAGAAATTTCACCAATGTACTTCTTAAGCAAGCTTTGCAAGATAAAAAGGGAAATTATGTACATGTAGAATAATAAAAATACTAGCTTTTAATATAATATAACATAGGTTCTACCATGTCGCAAAGCATTTTAGTCTAAAAACTGCTTTAGTCAAAACGCGATTTAGTTAAAAGCATTTTAGTCCTAAAGTATGGTTGTCGCAAAGCATTTTAGTCTAAACACTGCTTTAGTCCTAATGCGTTTAAGCCTTAATAGGATGTAGCTCAAACAGTTTTAGTCTTAATGCATTTTAGTACAACAGAGATGAAGGCGTAGTGACAATTAGGACAATGGCGTTTTAAACAATGTACGACTTAGACCATATTATAGCGACATAGGTATATTTAGGCAGGCGTAGAACAAAGGGTTTACCTGTCTAGCGCTTGACGTAAATAAAGTCTATTAATTATCTTCTCTGTATAATCATTAATCACATTAATGAGTTTATGACAATCAGAGTTGTATATAACTCGCGTTATGCGCACTTGGTGCACAAAGGGCGCTCCACGGATTAACCACCACTACGTGTTTTGTGTTTTGGTAAAATTATCGTTTATGAATATTGTTTTGTTCAGTTCTATAGTCTGGCGGTTGTTCGCATGAATGATCTTTGCACGCGGCTGCGTTTAACTGATGAAGAGTTGAAGCGTAAGATTTGGACGAATCTAGAACATTCCATAATGCATCAGACGCATTTGATGAAGGATCGCCATCTTGACCAAATACTTATGTGCGCCGTTTACGTTATATGCAAGGTTCGTCTAAAGTTATCCTATTTTATTACCTTATTTTTTATCAAAAGGCGAACTTGAGACTAACCTAATTACTTTAATTGTTTTTAATAGGTATCCAATAATGCCAGTAATCAAGTAGAGAGGACTTTTGCAGACATCATGAAATGTTACCGGCAGCGACCCTTAGCTGATAATCATGTGTACAGATCTGTTTTGATTCAACAGGATACCGAAGGTGGTAAGTATTTTATAAACTTATTTTTTATGGTTTTGTACCAGAATGGTTAAAAACCCTTATGGTGAGACTTCGGTTTCTGTCTGTCTGTCTTTCCATCACAGCAGCAGCTTTTCTCTAAAGAAGCTGTCATCTTGAAATTTAGTATTGTTGTATAACTTGCTTGCCCGCATCTGTTTTTAGTAAATTATGTTTCTAAATATGTGAAAAAGGGTCTAAAATGGGGGGTTGAAAAATGAAAATCATTTGATTAGAGCAAATGGGCTGTTTCATATGACACTGGGCAATCCCATAGCAGAGAGTAACGTAATTTACCAATTTCTAGCATATTTTTTTTAGGAGTATTGCAATATGGAAGAATTCATTTATCTCTATATACATGTTTAAATTTATATCTCATGAAATATTAGCATTAAAGGGTTGAAAATACATGTATAGAAATGGTAACATTTGCTACATGAAATTACCCCACATCGTTTGCTTTAGGTTTCAATCTGCAAGTTTCAAAACCAATTATACAATTTTCTTTATAATTTTCCGTGTCGTAGGTTTTGATTTATAGCCAAAAATGTGACCGTTTCTCCGTTGTCTCCAAAGTTTTACGACCAAAATAATTTGAAAAAAAACCTGATTGAAACATGATCATTTATATTTTACGCGAATAATAAAATGAAGTTATCAAACTTTACAATTTTGTTTTGTTTTTACAAATATTTGTATTCAAATTTTGGCTAGTAAAAATGGACCTTATCGCATAAAAAATAAAGTTCATAACAAAGCGAGTATTTTCTTTCGAGTTTTCCAACCATATTATCTTAAATACTGAACCCTCGGTACGCGAGTCCGCCTCGCACTTGAAAGGTTTTTAACACTAATGTTGTGACACACAGTAGTAAAAGTTCCCTTAAGACTACGCCGAGCGTCCAGTGGCGATCTCATCACTATTATTGTGTATTATAATAAGGTAAACTAAAGAATTGTCTTGAAATCGAAGGATGTATTTTTGTTGTACAAATGAATACTCAATTTATAGGGTATATGACTTAACTTAATAACCATTGAACTATGAGTGACTCCACCTTTTTCCGTTACGTTAACTAGGTTATTAAACTTTGTCTTACATTGTGTATTCATTTGTACAGCAAAATTAAATCCTTCGATTTCAAGACAATACTTAACTTTATTATAAAACACAATAATAGTAATGAGCGTAGTCTTAAGTGTGTTAAGTATCTGTTGCTATTATAACTATTACAGTAATTATTTGTTGTTTTTTTTACAGGTTCACCTGAAAGAGGCGATTTGATAAACTTTTACAATAAAGTGTATGTGCAATGTATGCAGAACTTTGCACTTCGATTTTCTGGCAAAAATAAAAATGTGAGTATTGTTACATTTTCCGATATAATGATCCTTTGACACGAATTTTACATTTATTATTTTCCCGTTATTAATATTTCAATATCATCGGCTTAGAGTGTAAACTCGCTAAAATGTACTTTTAAGATGACGTAGTTTTCTACTAGAATGAATATAATAAAGTGTAAATCTGTTAATACCTAAAATGGATTTTGCTGGTTTCTTGCCGTCGATATTATATGGTACGGTTGGAATGGGTCCCACGTGCGGCGAATGGTTAACAGGTATTGTGTGATTGTGTAGGAGTGCTGCCTATCTCCGTTGCCGGCGGGGCGCGGCGACGCAGCGGGCTCGCCGGGCGGGCAGCGCGTGTCGGAGCTGCACCAGCTGTACGTGAAGCCGCTCACCGAGCAGCCCGCGCCCGCGCACCACCTCACCTACCGCTTCAGTCGCAGCCCTGCCAAGGTAACACTGCTCGCCGGGCGTTCAGCGCGTGTCGGAGCTGCACCAGCTGTACGTGAAGCCGCTCACCGAGCAGCCCGCGCCCGCGCACCACCTCACCTACCGCTTCAGTCGCAGCCCTGCCAAGGTAACACTGCTCGCCGGGCGGGCAGCGCGTGTCGGAGCTGCACCAGCTGTACGTGAAGCCGCTCACCGAGCAGCCCGCGCCCGCGCACCACCTCACCTACCGCTTCAGTCGCAGCCCTGCCAAGGTAACACTGCTCGCCGGGCGGGCAGCGCGTGTCGGAGCTGCACCAGCTGTACGTGAAGCCGCTCACCGAGCAGCCCGCGCCCGCGCACCACCTCACCTACCGCTTCAGTCGCAGCCCTGCCAAGGTAACACTGCTCGCCGGGCGGGCAGCGCGTGTCGGAGCTGCACCAGCTGTACGTGAAGCCGCTCACCGAGCAGCCCGCGCCCGCGCACCACCTCACCTACCGCTTCAGTCGCAGCCCTGCCAAGGTAACACTGCTCGCCGGGCGGGCAGCGCGTGTCGGAGCTGCACCAGCTGTACGTGAAGCCGCTCACCGAGCAGCCCGCGCCCGCGCACCACCTCACCTACCGCTTCAGTCGCAGCCCTGCCAAGGTAACACTGCTCGCCGGGCGGGCAGCGCGTGTCGGAGCTGCACCAGCTGTACGTGAAGCCGCTCACCGAGCAGCCCGCGCCCGCGCACCACCTCACCTACCGCTTCAGTCGCAGCCCTGCCAAGGTAACACTGCTCGCCGGGCGGGCAGCTCGTGTCGGAGCTGCACCAGCTGTACGTGAAGCCGCTCACCGAGCAGCCCGCGCCCGCGCACCACCTCACCTACCGCTTCAGTCGCAGCCCTGCCAAGGTAACACTGCTCGCCGGGCGGGCAGCTCGTGTCGGAGCTGCACCAGCTGTACGTGAGGCCGCTCACCGAGCAGCCCGCGCCCGCGCACCACCTCACCTACCGCTTCAGTCGCAGCCCTGCCAAGGTAACACTGCTCGCCGGGCGGGCAGCGCGTGTCGGAGCTGCACCAGCTGTACGTGAAGCCGCTCACCGAGCAGCCCGCGCCCGCGCACCACCTCACCTACCGCTTCAGTCGCAGCCCTGCCAAGGTAACACTGCTCGCCGGGCGGGCAGCGCGTGTCGGAGCTGCACCAGCTGTACGTGAAGCCGCTCACCGAGCAGCCCGCGCCCGCGCACCACCTCACCTACCGCTTCAGTCGCAGCCCTGCCAAGGTAACACTGCTCGCCGGGCGGGCAGCGCGTGTCGGAGCTGCACCAGCTGTACGTGAAGCCGCTCACCGAGCAGCCCGCGCCCGCGCACCACCTCACCTACCGCTTCAGTCGCAGCCCTGCCAAGGTAACACTGCTCGCCGGGCGGGCAGCTCGTGTCGGAGCTGCACCAGCTGTACGTGAAGCCGCTCACCGAGCAGCCCGCGCCCGCGCACCACCTCACCTACCGCTTCAGTCGCAGCCCTGCCAAGGTAACACTGCTCGCCGGGCGGGCAGCTCGTGTCGGAGCTGCACCAGCTGTACGTGAGGCCGCTCACCGAGCAGCCCGCGCCCGCGCACCACCTCACCTACCGCTTCAGTCGCAGCCCTGCCAAGGTAACACTGCTCGCCGGGCGGGCAGCGCGTGTCGGAGCTGCACCAGCTGTACGTGAAGCCGCTCACCGAGCAGCCCGCGCCCGCGCACCACCTCACCTACCGCTTCAGTCGCAGCCCTGCCAAGGTAACACTGCTCGCCGGGCGGGCAGCGCGTGTCGGAGCTGCACCAGCTGTACGTGAAGCCGCTCACCGAGCAGCCCGCGCCCGCGCACCACCTCACCTACCGCTTCAGTCGCAGCCCTGCCAAGGTAACACTGCTCGCCGGGCGGGCAGCGCGTGTCGGAGCTGCACCAGCTGTACGTGAAGCCGCTCACCGAGCAGCCCGCGCCCGCGCACCACCTCACCTACCGCTTCAGTCGCAGCCCTGCCAAGGTAACACTGCTCGCCGGGCGGGCAGCGCGTGTCGGAGCTGCACCAGCTGTACGTGAAGCCGCTCACCGAGCAGCCCGCGCCCGCGCACCACCTCACCTACCGCTTCAGTCGCAGCCCTGCCAAGGTAACACTGCTCGCCGGGCGGGCAGCGCGTGTCGGAGCTGCACCAGCTGTACGTGAAGCCGCTCACCGAGCAGCCCGCGCCCGCGCACCACCTCACCTACCGCTTCAGTCGCAGCCCTGCCAAGGTAACACTGCTCGCCGGGCGGGCAGCTCGTGTCGGAGCTGCACCAGCTGTACGTGAAGCCGCTCACCGAGCAGCCCGCGCCCGCGCACCACCTCACCTACCGCTTCAGTCGCAGCCCTGCCAAGGTAACACTGCTCGCCGGGCGGGCAGCTCGTGTCGGAGCTGCACCAGCTGTACGTGAAGCCGCTCACCGAGCAGCCCGCGCCCGCGCACCACCTCACCTACCGCTTCAGTCGCAGCCCTGCCAAGGTAACACTGCTCGCCGGGCGGGCAGCGCGTGTCGGAGCTGCACCAGCTGTACGTGAAGCCGCTCACCGAGCAGCCCGCGCCCGCGCACCACCTCACCTACCGCTTCAGTCGCAGCCCTGCCAAGGTAACACTGCTCGCCGGGCGGGCAGCGCGTGTCGGAGCTGCACCAGCTGTACGTGAAGCCGCTCACCGAGCAGCCCGCGCCCGCGCACCACCTCACCTACCGCTTCAGTCGCAGCCCTGCCAAGGTAACACTGCTCGCCGGGCGGGCAGCGCGTGTCGGAGCTGCACCAGCTGTACGTGAAGCCGCTCACCGAGCAGCCCGCGCCCGCGCACCACCTCACCTACCGCTTCAGTCGCAGCCCTGCCAAGGTAACACTGCTCGCCGGGCGGGCAGCGCGTGTCGGAGCTGCACCAGCTGTACGTGAAGCCGCTCACCGAGCAGCCCGCGCCCGCGCACCACCTCACCTACCGCTTCAGTCGCAGTCCTGCCAAGGTAACACTGCTCGCCGGGCGGGCAGCGCGTGTCGGAGCTGCACCAGCTGTACGTGAAGCCGCTCACCGAGCAGCCCGCGCCCGCGCACCACCTCACCTACCGCTTCAGTCGCAGCCCTGCCAAGGTAACACTGCTCGCCGGGCGGGCAGCTCGTGTCGGAGCTGCACCAGCTGTACGTGAAGCCGCTCACCGAGCAGCCCGCGCCCGCGCACCACCTCACCTACCGCTTCAGTCGCAGCCCTGCCAAGGTAACACTGCTCGCCGGGCGGGCAGCGCGTGTCGGAGCTGCACCAGCTGTACGTGAAGCCGCTCACCGAGCAGCCCGCGCCCGCGCACCACCTCACCTACCGCTTCAGTCGCAGCCCTGCCAAGGTAACACTGCTCGCCGGGCGGGCAGCGCGTGTCGGAGCTGCACCAGCTGTACGTGAAGCCGCTCACCGAGCAGCCCGCGCCCGCGCACCACCTCACCTACCGCTTCAGTCGCAGCCCTGCCAAGGTAACACTGCTCGCCGGGCGGGCAGCGCGTGTCGGAGCTGCACCAGCTGTACGTGAAGCCGCTCACCGAGCAGCCCGCGCCCGCGCACCACCTCACCTACCGCTTCAGTCGCAGCCCTGCCAAGGTAACACTGCTCGCCGGGCGGGCAGCGCGTGTCGGAGCTGCACCAGCTGTACGTGAAGCCGCTCACCGAGCAGCCCGCGCCCGCGCACCACCTCACCTACCGCTTCAGTCGCAGCCCTGCCAAGGTAACACTGCTCGCCGGGCGGGCAGCGCGTGTCGGAGCTGCACCAGCTGTACGTGAAGCCGCTCACCGAGCAGCCCGCGCCCGCGCACCACCTCACCTACCGCTTCAGTCGCAGCCCTGCCAAGGTAACACTGCTCGCCGGGCGGGCAGCGCGTGTCGGAGCTGCACCAGCTGTACGTGAAGCCGCTCACCGAGCAGCCCGCGCCCGCGCACCACCTCACCTACCGCTTCAGTCGCAGCCCTGCCAAGGTAACACTGCTCGCCGGGCGGGCAGCGCGTGTCGGAGCTGCACCAGCTGTACGTGAAGCCGCTCACCGAGCAGCCCGCGCCCGCGCACCACCTCACCTACCGCTTCAGTCGCAGCCCTGCCAAGGTAACACTGCTCGCCGGGCGGGCAGCGCGTGTCGGAGCTGCACCAGCTGTACGTGAAGCTTCTTGGACACCGTCGGCCAACGACGGACGATTAACCGAAGCGGCAGCAAACTATTTTATCTATACAATGTTTCGACTACATCGCACTGGAATTTAGAATTTTCATTTATTTATTAGACAACAATCGCCACTTTAATATTGCATTCTTCAGGCACGTTGTTCTTGAAATACTATACTATAACTAAATGTGTTGTTAACAGGATCTGCACGCCATTAACACGATGGTGTCCTCAGAAGTGTGCAAGCGGCCGAGCGACGGCAGCGACGTGGTGGTGAAGCGCGCGCGGCTCGGAGCCGTCGGCGTCGCGCGCAAGCTGCAGGGGCTCGTGTCCGACCGACAAGCTAACCCAGTCAAATAACGAGAAAAAACCGGTCGACCTCAAAATGAGAGATAATAATCCGGAAACTCGTATACCTTCATTTCGGCGTTGTAAAAGTTGTCTCAAAAGTCACATAAAATCTCGTGTCTGCGTCGTAAGTTATCCAAGGTCAACAAAGGTCACAAAAATCGGTTTTTACGGTTTCTATTGCTCCAGTGATATTAACATCTATAAACAAGTACAACATTAAATTTGCGACATATTTTAGAACGCCGTGATGAACGTGTATACGAGTTTCCAGCTTATTATCTCTCAATTACGAGGTGAAACCTTTTTGACTGGGCCAACCCATCTGAGGTAAACAAACGCGCAAGTTTCGGCGCCACAGTAGCTGCTCTAACATTTGTTTGATTTAAGGCTTACTCTATAATGACTTTTAATTTTGCACTAAAGATAATTGTAATATTGATTTGAAGCGATATTGTTTTAATAGTATTTCGGTAAATGTAGGTTTGATTGTGCGCTTTCTGTGATAAAAAAAATCAGAGGTCTGCAAATAGAGAGACAGCTTTAATTACACACATACATTTCTTTATTTTCAGATCCGTTCGGCTGCGTGTCCAGTTTTTATTATTTTAGTTTTTCGATGTGGCTATAGGACTGCCAGGTTTTATTTTAGTCGCAAGGGGCGGCCAATATTTTATTTCAATAGGCAGAAAGAGCACTTCTTTCTTTTTAATTAGATCCGCCAGTCAAATTTATTTGGAATTGAACCAAAAGCTGTCCATGGCTCTCTACCGTGAAAATTATATTATACACTGACGAAATTTGACTAAATAAGAAAATCAATTAAAAAAATATATTAGTTATAAAAATGAACCTCTGTGGCTGGTTCCAAGTTATTTACCTGTTTTGTGCTTGAGAATCCGTCAGGTCGGCTAGGGGTGCGCCAGTTCAACTGACACTAATGATTAATGAAGCATTGATCTCATCTCTTATTTATATTGGTTATGATATGATATGATTTAATAGATATGCCATAAATAAACTAAACTTGCTCATTGCTTACGTAAACTAAGATTAAGTTAGTACCGAGGAAATGGCTGTGTCAGATCAGGTAATTCATAATTTACTGTACTGGCGAGTTTTCCGTCTGCCGAACTCGTGAGCTTGTTGAATTATGTACTCTTACTATGTTAGCTTTGACGAACGGCACGTGTTGCTATATCTATTCATTATATTTTAAACAATCACAATTTATTACACAAATTTAGTTACTTAATAATTTGACTTAAATTCTTTGATCGAGATACATTTTAATTTTAACTGTATAGTTTTCTTGAAAAAAATTGACGATAAGTTATCATGCACTTATTATATTATGCGACTTATTCCAGCTTAAATCTATTCATTTTTCTTCCATATTGATTTTATGTTATCCTTAGTTTGTAAGTAATCAGAGTAGATGTTTAAAATCAATTTTGTTTTAACTGTAATCAAAATTAAATGATTGTATATTTCGGACGAAACCATTTTATCATGTATTTGTAGTATGCAGAGTTTACTATTTAGAATTAGTAAAAAACGTAAACATGTACAATGGTATTTTATTTATTAATGCAATAAATGTTATCTACAAAACCTATTTTAAAGGCTAAATCTATAATTAGCACGCATAATGCGTAGTTCACCATCCATAAGTTGAGTATCGAGTGTGACTCCGCGGGGACGGGTAGCCGCGCGGTCGATCAAAATAAATGAAAAACCGCTACCGCGGCGCTATACGCGCTAGCGGTCAGCCGCAACCGCTTGCGCGGTTAGTCGCTAGTGCGTAAAGGGCCGAAGAAGGATAGACTATATCACTAACAGCCGATTAAAAATAACATGTACCACTGGACGCTTACCCGTGGTCCCACTACTTCGTCCCACTGCTCTTTTCGACGGAGCCCTGCTTCACAGCAGGGCTCCTATTCCAGGCCTGTTTGCCCTTCGGGCATTTATAGATACCTAACGAACCTAACCTACCCAGTTTTGGTATCAAAATTAAAATTGTATGCCAAAAGCTGGGTGCAACTTTTTCTGCGGAGGGAGAAAGAAGTGGGTCCACGGGTAATAGTGTGTACCACTTTCACCAAACGGTATGTTAACAACTGACCAGTCGATTAGGAGTGTTAAGTTGTCAAAATGTTTGAACTAACAGTCTATTAACATTTAACATTGTTTGGTGAAATTGGCATTGACCCTTAATCAAATATTGGGAAACTATTTCCCACTTCATTTTATAGTTTTCATTTATATTTCTGCTCCTTGTTTGTCTTAATAAAGTTTATATACATTTCTCTTCTAGAGATTGTCCCGTTTGCAATTTATAAACTCTTATGCAAACAAGGGTTAATAAATTGTTTGATGGAATCCGAAAGTAGTGTAGTTGATGGCGATGCTACTAATAATGTACTCTTGTATGCCTCATCTCATTCGGGAACACTTCTTGCAGAAGGGACTGACTTGTGTCGAATTTCAACAACAACCAGACGATTAGAGTGTTAACAGTTGTCAAAAGTAACAGTCTATTAACATTAATGAGCGTAACATTTATTTTTATTCTAACACAACTAGTCTACTACTTAATACAAAGTAGATAAAATATAAGATTGATACCATATCGTGGGTATAGGATAGTTCAATACCACGTAATTACCGAAGCAAATAAGGTGAAATTCTGCGCGTCTTCAGTTAAAAAATCTTTTTTTTACTTATGCTATACTTTAATATCTATCATCGCTAATATTGCTTCGTTACAATATGGACAACCTTAACTATAAAGTCAACAAGAGCTACCCTAATCCCACAGTCATTGATAAGAAAAAGTGAAAAAAATACCCTTAACGTTAACTATATGGAATTAGGACTTAGACGTTTTATTCATTAATTAGCTCTGAGATTAAAAGATAGTTTTATAGCTAATACTGATTAGGTGATCGCTAAACAATGCTACAAGTAAAACATGTCTTGCCTATACCCGACTAAAAATAAATACCTAGCTGAGTAACGAACAATTACTTTCATAATAATAAGTACTTATTATAATTACCTGCATTTAGCATTGATTAAATATGAATACATTAGTTATACATTTATACTTTTTAGAGAAATATGACAGTGAAAACTAATCCACCCAGTGGGTTATGACTTATGATTAGCGCGAACATGCATGCAGACATACGGCAGGGAAGTAATAATTATTAATTACTCTAATAAAAATCGAAATGACGCCAGCAATAGTTCAACCTAAACTGTAATTCTATGGAACTTGCTAACTATGTAAACAAACAATATATTGAAATTGACATCTAATGTCAATTTTAGTATGGCGGCTTGTTTACATAGTTAGCAAGTTCCATAGAATTACAGTTTACTGTGCACATGGCTCTGGCGCTAAATGAGAATACCCTTGGATGTTTTCTATGAATTTAAATATTTATTTCTCTATATACTCATACATAAGTATAGGTGAAAAACTCGAGTAAATCACCTGATGCATGTAGTTGTGCGCAAAACGAATATGGGATTTATGTCAAATTTCTAATATATATTGTCAAATTGTCTATACAGATGTGTTACAACTACATGTAACAGGTGATTTAATTAAGTTTTTCATACTATACCTATGATATGATTAATAATCGCTTTCTAATATAAGCCTACTTTACAGCTTACGTTAGGGACGTTACGTTGGTACATTTTGTGTGAAATTTTCCCCTAATATTATTTATATTCTGGCATATTAGTAAATGATCAAACAAACTTACCTGAAGTGAAGTACGATCTTAATTATCCCGACTTCGTCTCAGAGATTTTGTTAGACTATGAAGTACGCGCCATGTAGCAGGCTACGCGTCGACTCTCGCACATAGTTATTCAGCATAAGATGAAAAAAAACACAAGGGCAAGAGGTTTGGATATTTCCTCAGATTCTGGGTTTTAAGAAACATACTACTTCCCTACGTGCGTACGGCCACAGGATTGATAGGGATCGAACACTATTACGTAGAAGTCAAAAGGTGTTCTTTCCTTTTTTCGCTCAATAACTAATGTGTGAGTGAGTCGACACGTAGCTACAACATGGTCAAACAATTTTTGTAAGATCCATCTAATATGTGCAGATAAATTGCTACTTTGTGAGTCGGTTAACCCATTGGAGTCCGCTGTGTTCACATGAGCACAGTACGTGTTTGATTGCAGTAGTAAAGGAAAGTGTTGTGAAGTGGGTAGGTCCGGGTCGCTGGCAGCTGGCAGCTGGCGGCTGGCGGCTCACAGCAGGCAGTCGCCGGGCCGCTCGGGGCGGGGCGGGTGTCAGGTGGCGCGGCCCTTGCCCTCCTTGATGGCGATCACGTAGCGCTCCGGGGCGAGTTAGTAAAGGCAGGTGTCGTGAAGTGGGTAGGTCCGGGTCGCTGGCAGCTGGCAGCTGGCGGCTGGCGGCTCACAGCAGGCAGTCGCCGGGCCGCTCGGGGCGGGGCGGGTGTCAGGTGGCGCGGCCCTTGCCCTCCTTGATGGCGATCACGTAGCGCTCCGGGGCGAGTTAGTAAAGGCAGGTGTCGTGAAGTGGGTAGGTCCGGGTCGCTGGCAGCTGGCAGCTGGCGGCTGGCGGCTCACAGCAGGCAGTCGCCGGGCCGCTCGGGGCGGGGCGGGTGTCAGGTGGCGCGGCCCTTGCCCTCCTTGATGGCGATCACGTAGCGCTCCGGGGCGAGTTAGTAAAGGCAGGTGTCGTGAAGTGGGTAGGTCCGGGTCGCTGGCAGCTGGCAGCTGGCGGCTGGCGGCTCACAGCAGGCAGTCGCCGGGCCGCTCGGGGCGGGGCGGGTGTCAGGTGGCGCGGCCCTTGCCCTCCTTGATGGCGATCACGTAGCGCTCCGGGGCGAGTTAGTAAAGGCAGGTGTCGTGAAGTGGGTAGGTCCGGGTCGCTGGCAGCTGGCAGCTGGCGGCTGGCGGCTCACAGCAGGCAGTCGCCGGGCCGCTCGGGGCGGGGCGGGTGTCAGGTGGCGCGGCCCTTGCCCTCCTTGATGGCGATCACGTAGCGCTCCGGGGCGAGTTAGTAAAGGCAGGTGTCGTGAAGTGGGTAGGTCCGGGTCGCTGGCAGCTGGCAGCTGGCGGCTGGCGGCTCACAGCAGGCAGTCGCCGGGCCGCTCGGGGCGGGGCGGGTGTCAGGTGGCGCGGCCCTTGCCCTCCTTGATGGCGATCACGTAGCGCTGCGCCACGCGCTCCGGCGGCGAGTACCCGTCCGCGTACGACGAGTCCTGAGGCAAACAACGCAACTTACGGAACACTATAACTATAAACAACGATGCTTACATACCAGACGCTGACAATTCAATCACAAAACAAATACAGCAGTAGACTTTACTTTTAGAAAAACCGGAAAAATGACCGTTCCCAGTGTTCATTATTTACAGTTTTTGAGAAATAACAAAAATAACTATGAAAATCTGTATTAAAATTTTAGGCTAATCGATATGGACCTTATTGCAAAGAAAATAAAGCTTATAACAAAACTAGTATTTTCTTTTGCGGTTGCCAAGCATATTATCTTAAATACGGAAACCTCGGTGCGCGAGTCCGAATCGCGCTTGACCGGTGTTTTTTATAAATATGTTTTTTCACGTAATCCTCCGTTATGAAAAAAAACATTATGGTATAAGGCTCCAGATCGAATTAAAACGGACAGCGAAGGCTTAGCACGAGGGCCGTTCTGAAAGTTTCTAGCTGTCCCGAACCTATTCACAAAACTATACTTTTTATACTACCGATTTAAACCTTTTTTTATTGCCTTCAAAGCACTGGCCGAAAATAATTATAAATATTTTTCAAAGACATAAAAATGTTTTTTAAAATATGTGTCATACATTGTTTCGATTTCAACATGAACGTTACAAGAGAGGAATTTCGTGTGATGATTTATTACGACTACAAAAGAGGTTTAACGTTTAAGGAGTCACATGAAAACTTAAACACAGCTTTTGGAGAATCTGTTCCTTCATTAGCCACCATTTCCTTTTGGTTCCGTGAGTTTAAACGAGGCAGGGAGTCCGTCAAAGATGAAGCTAGACCGGGGAGGCCGCCGACTGCAGTGACTCACGAGAATGTCATAGTCATAGTCATAGTCATATTCATTTATTGCTTTATGTTGTACAGAGAGGTCTTAAAAATACAGTAGATAGCTTCAACATAAACCCTGCAAGGGCACTGCAACAAGACACAATAATATACTTACGTGTCTATTTAGAAAACATTTACATAATAATAAAAAAGATGAAATTTAATAATAAAAGACTAACATTATTTATTCACTCTTGAAATGAAAAAAACTCTTCCAAATTATAAAAACATTTTGAGATCAAAAAACTCTTTAACTTATTACAAAATATAGACTCTTTTGTTACATTTTTGATTGTTAGAGGTATTTTATTGTAAATTTTTACAGCCATGTGATGTGTCCCAGGGCAAACAATTTTTAAATTAGTAAAAGAGCTTATTAACTTATTTCTCGTCCTGAGGTTGATTTGACATTTATTTTCTCTTTCTTGTGGAAATAGGGTTTTGTGGTTTCGTACAAGTCTACATATTTCGTAAATATACATGGACACCAGTGTTAGGATATTTAGACGAGTAAAATGTGGCCTGCAGGTATCTGTTGCTTTAATATTGACCAGTATCCTAATACATTTTTTTTGTAGAGTGAAAAGTTTGCTAACATTAGTGCTGTTGCCCCAGATGATCACTCCATAACTGAGCCAGGCATGCGCGTAGGCATAATAGGCCGTTATGGCAGTTTTTAAATTAGTATTTTTTTTCAATTCATAGAGTGCATATGTGAAACGAGCTATTTTGTTTATTATTTTATCTATGTGTGCTTTCCAGTTCATCTCTGAGTCTATTTCAACTCCTAACAAGTTACATGAAGAAACAGTCTCTATTAAATTATTTTTATATGAAAAGTTCGAATCAATGGGTATTTTTTGTCGTGGTTTAATTTGGATTAATTTGGATTTTGCAAGGTTTAATTTTAAATTATGCTCTTCTAACCAGTCCGATATTTGCTTAAGGGTAACTTGCATTTGTTGTTCTAAGTCCTCTCTGTTATTACACTGGAAAATAACTGTGATATCATCTACATAGAGAATGCTATTATTATGAATAACCTTCGGCAAATCATTTATATATATTACAAAAAGGATACAGCCTAAAACACTACCTTGAGGGATTGAACCCTTCAATATTTGTTCTTGCGATCTAAAACTAGTACAGCAATTTGTGTTTGCGTCGTGATAATCAATATCTACAAATTGTTTCCGGTTCTCGAGGTAAGACGCAAACCATTTATTAGCTATTCCCCGTACTCCTATACCGTACAGCTTTTCCAAAAGTATTTTGTGGGAGACTCTGTCATAGGCCTTGCTCATATCTAACAACATAGCCCTCCACGGCGTACTTCCGGTTATTTATTATGTTTAGAATATCGTTTGTAAATTTATATAATGCAGAAACAGTTGATCTTTGTGAACGAAAACCATTTTGGCTGTCGTCATATATACAGAGATTCTCACAAAATGATTTTAATCGTATTGCCATTGCGGATTCGAATATTTTTGAAAAGGAAGATAACAGTGCTATGGGGCGGAAATTATTTGGATCATTTGCTAGCTTCGTTTTGGGGATAGGTTTTACTATTGACGTTTTTAAGAGGTCGGGAAAAATTGCTTCGGAAAAGGATTGATTAATTAAGTTCGTTAAAGGCGTTACTAATTCGTCCCTACAATATTTTATGAGAATCGGTGGGAATTCGTCAAAGCCAAAACTCGTTTTATTTTTCATGTTTGTGATAATATTTTTTATTTCGGTTTGACTAACTGGGTTTAAGTATAATGATTTTGAAGTTGGGGAAATAACTGGCCTTCCCTTTGGAGCACGATCCATCGAGCTAGCTCCGACAGATACAAAAAAATCATTTAGGGTGTTAGCAATTTTACTTGGTTCCTTGATAGTAATATCATCAACAATTAATTTAATGTTTCTAGTATTTCTTGTATTTTCTTTATTGGTCCTTTCTTTTATAACTTGCCACATGGTTTTTGTAACATTTTTTGAGGACTCAATTTTTTTAATAAATTGATTCTTTTTTGAAATTTTTATTATGTTTTTTAAAGTTTTTTCGTACATTTTATAATATTTATTTAAAACTGGGTTATGTGTTTTTGAATGTAGTAGTAATTATAATTTTAATTTTACAGGAAACTTTTAAACCAACACTTAACCAAGGTTTACTTTTTTTCTTTTTCAAACGTATTTTTTGTTTGGGAATACATTTATCCAAAATAGTGACCATTTGTTTGTGAAATGCATTGTAATTTTGGTTAATATTTTGGTCTGGTGTAAATATGCTATTCCAGTCAATGGTTTGAAGTTGTGCCTGAAACATTTTTATATTTCTGTTACTAAACATTCTTTTTTCAGTCCACAATTTCCCATTTTCAGCTGGCTGTGATAATGGGAGAGTGATAATAATGCCTTTATGATCTGACAGGTCAAGTTCTAAAACATCAAAAGTGCAGTTTACAATGTTAAAATTTGTAAAGACCACGTCCAGACATGTTGAAGTTGTGGCAGTTATTCTTGTAGGTTTTTTAATATTTTGAAAGAAATTGTAACTTTTAAACAGTTCAGTCATGTTTTTAGTTTGGCTAGAATTATAGAGGAAATTTACATTAAGGTCTCCTCCAATTATAACACTCTTTTTACTGAACTTAATTACTAATAATTGCAATAATTTTTCTAATTGTACATTAAATAAATTGACTTCTCTACTACTATTTGGCCAATAAATAGTTATAAGTATTAAATTTAACTTAAGTATTTCTATTGCACAAATTTCAATCACATATTCTATAGATAGTTTAGCTATATCTTCTAATTCTGTATACTCTACGTTTTCTTTTGTCAGTATACATACTCCTCCGCCGTCGCGTTCCTTTCTGCTAAAAATACTTGCCACATTATAATCTTCTATATTTAATAAATTTATTTTAGCCTCTGTGATCCAGGTTTCAGTTAAACAAATAATTGGTATGTCCTTTTCTTCTGTAAGTGCTTCTAGTAAGTGTATTTTATTGCCAATACTTCTTACATTTTGGAATAGTATTTTTAAATTATTAGTGACGAAAGGAATAATTTTTTGGGTTCCTCGTTTCAGTTATAGAAATTTCATTTTGCGAGCGTGTAAAGACGCGGCCAGAGTTTGTATCTTGATAATGGACATTACTGTGCTGCCTAGGTTTTCTATGGTTATCCCTGCGTCGCTTTCTTTCTTGCAGACCTTTTTGATCAAGGAGCTCCGATATCCAAAGTCCGGTATTTCTAAATATACTAACATTTGAGAGCAGATACTTCGTTATTCTCTTACTAAGGAGCTCGATTTTGAGTGGTCTTCGCATGCCTCTTTGTCCGATGCGTTCTAATTCTTCAATATAACCATGTAGGTTAATTTGAGTGATTTCTTGAAATACGTTTATAACTCTGTCATGCAGATCGGCTTCAGTTTCAAACCTGGTTTCGTCAAGGCCATAAAGGACGAATACTCTGCTATTATCTGTTTCTTGCTCTTTTGGATGTTAGTATGAAGGCGAGTTATTTTTATCAGATGACTTGTTTGTAGATGCTGAGTGGGTTATTTCGGCGTTGTCTAATTTTAATTTAAATTGCGCATTCAAGTTCGACTTTTCATTATGATTGTCACTGTTTTGTACTAACGTCGATACAATCTTTCTGGTTTCAATTATTTCCCGAGAGAGTCGTTTATTTTCTATATCTAATTCATTTATACAACTTTTGTTACTCACAGTTGAGGTTTTCAGATCCTTGATTTCAGCATCTAGCATGTCATATCGTTTGTTGATATTGCTGACACTTTTTTGCAGTGCTTTAATCGTTTCTGATAATTCATAGTCCCTTATCTCTTGTTTATGGGATTGGACGGTTATTTGTGTTCTAAGTTCCCGTATTTCCATAATTAATATGGAAATCGTTCCTTCACCAGTGTTTGAGATAATAGTGTCTCCTGATGGTAGAGTGTTTTCTAAAATTAGAGAATCATCCTCTGTGTATTTTATTGTTGTTTTCCTTCTTTGGGTTACGTTTCCATCATCAACTTGAATAAGGGAGCTGCGGTTGGTAGAGTTGCTTAAACAACTGTTTAAAGTCTCATTTTGTAGTTGTTGACTAACTGTAGCATTCGTATTGTTTTGTTTTGGTTGTATCGATTTACACTGAGGGCATACCCAAGTGCTTTTATATTCCTCTGACATTATATTATAAAATCTCTTTTCTGAGATATTAACACAGTCTATGTCGTATTTTTCTGTGCATAATGAACATACTAAATATCGTCGGTGAGTAATTTCCTGCTCGCATTTAGCGCACATACTTTTGTTTGCGTCTGCCATCTTGCGGAATGCTAACAAAAGTTGCAAGCCTAATCTTTGTTTTGGTTTTCTTGCTTTGGTATCTGTCGTAGTAGTTTCAAAAATTACTCACAGATGGCGTTGTTCTCAGTTGTTAGTAGACGCCGTTTCAAACTGTACCCGAAAAATTTGCTTTTATCACTTTTTTACTTGTTATCACTTTACTTTCCACTTTTTATTTGCATTAGAGATTAGTTTAACAAGAAACAAAACAGTTTAGTAACTTCGGTGTTCACAGTTTTGTTTTAGACAGTGTAACGGTTTTTATGTCACGCATTTTAGTAAAATAGATTTATCTTCCGTTATTGTTTATACTAACACGAGATAACACTTTCACACATGAGTCAAAGCACAATTAACATGTCTTCACAATATTAACGTTATATATGCAGTTTTTACATTATTTTGCTATTTTATATTACGCGGTTATAATCAATTATTGTTTACATGATGAGCGCCCTCTAGCGTATTCCTGTCATCAAAGTGGAGTGGCTTATTAAAGAAAACAGAAATATTACACACAGGGAGATACAAGATAAACTGAAAATTGGATCACAAGCAGTTTGAAATATTTTGAACGATCACCTAAAAGTACGGAAAGTTTGTTCACGATGGATACCGCATTTGCTCAATAAAGATCAAAAAGCTCGGCGGGTAGATTGGTGCAAATATATGCTCGAAAAATTTGACCACGGCAAATCACAACAGGTGTCGAGCATCCTGACGAGTGATGAATCGTGGATATATAGCTACGACCCACTTACCAAGCAACAATCGACGCAATGGGTGTTCGAGGAAGATGGCTTGACCTACGAAAATTGTTCGAGGTAGGACGGTCAACAACAAAATGATCGCCGTGTTTTTTCGTAGTGGTCCGGTGGCAGTTATTCCTCTAGAAGACCGAAGAACTGTCACTAGTCAATGGTATACCGAAGTGTGCTCACCTCAAGCCTTCGAACAGCTCGGCGAGGATCGTCCGAAGAGCGGTACCCGCGGCATTATTTTTCACCAGGATAACGCCCCAGCTCACACTGCTGCTCGGACCCTCGAATTTTTGGCTATTTCCTGTGTACAACTACTGCCTCACCCACCATATAGCCCAGATCTCGCTCCGTGCGACTGTTTCCTGTTTCCCACAATAAAGAAAACCTTGCGAGGACGAACTTTTAACGACTCCAATGATGCAGTCAATGAATTTAATCGTATATTTTTCGACCTTCCACAAGATCGATTTTTTACTTGTTTCGAAAGTTGGTTTCGAAGAATGCAAAAGTGCATCGAAGCTGCAGGCGAATATTTCGAAAAACTGTAAATAAATAATAAAGATATCTCTTCGTTTTTTTGAGTAGCTAGAAATTTTCGGAACAGCCCTCGTAATAGAGTCGCATTTGGCACCCTTTAGGAATAGACCCTGAAAAATGAATAGATAACGGCATAGGAAAAGCGTGATCACCTCGAACAAGACCTCGTAAGGGTCGGCGGCGCTGGCGGGCAGCCGGTTGACGACGGCGCGGTAGAAGCAGGTGGTCTGCGGGTACAGCGCCATCACCACGGCGCCCTTGGGGAACAGCGCCGGCTCGTCGGTGCGCGGGTCGGCGCGCATCAGCGGCAGCGGCACCACGCGCCGCTTGCTCAGCACGTGCCGGTTCTTCTGCTCCTCGTCGATGTCGTCCACCTCGTACTTGCCTTGCGCCGGCAGCCAGCTCACTACCTGCTCAAACAACGTAACGTCTACTGCTATAATTCAGTTACATGGACAGTATGGTGATATGCACTTATTGAGTTCTTACTGAGGTCTACTAGATAGGACGCGCCATTATTCAGGGTTCCGTACCAAAATGGTAAAAAGCAACCTGTGGAACGATATATACAGGGTGACCCAGAAACCGACGTCAACTCGCCTAGAGCAAATAGAGCATCTAAACAGCTATCGATTTAACACCTATGTATGTTCAGCGCTTTTTACTTGTTTCGGAGATATTCATCATTTTAATCTGAATTTTGTAATTTTCCCCTATGTCCATGTCAAGAACAATTATTAATTTCATGTTTTGTTTAATACGTTTTTCAATGGTATATTAGATATTGCATAATTAAAATAATTAGTTAAAAGTTTTTATACCTATTTGTCCGTTTACATTAAAATATTTTTTTTAACTAATCACTAGTTCGGAGTTTTCATAGCTCGGTAAGATGAAAGGAGTTGTGGAGTCGACATTAACTTAAAATTCAATTCTTACTCATACTCATTTGTTTATTTAATTCCAAAATTCTTTTATATTCGCCCTGAACCTATGAGTAAAGCTGCTAAGCTAAGTAATGAAAGATAACAATTATAAAAAAAAACATGAACAAGTTATTTAATAATGTAATGAAACTTATTATCTATACAGGGTAATTTTTTTAATAGGTGCTCAAATTTTAATCCTGTCAGAGATGGGGTCCAATTTCTGGATTTCTCATTCTGCTCAATTTACCAGATTCCGTTTTGAACGGAATCGTTTATGACCAAATTATTAATGTCACATTTTCCGAATTTTCCACATTCTAAATTTTCACACAATTCATTCAATACTCAATTCATTATTCATTTTTGAATTCATTTTTTTTTTCATTATTGATTTTACTAAATCCATATTTGACATATTATTATTTTTTCAAATTCGATCTTTGTCATAATCTGAACTTTTCGCTTTATTCAATTTCCATAATATTATTTTATACATATGCGTGTTAAGTACTCCATTATACGTATTTTGTATAGTAAAGAAGTAATGGCAGTACCATCACGGTCACTTTTTTTTAAACTTCCACAACTCTGCTTAGTGCGGCAGTTTCAGGTGTTTAGTTACACACTGGACAAAAGCACCAAATTTTATTTAGGGATAGTTAGGTCCATAGTTTTAGGTTTTTGATAGGAACCAACGGCGGCGATATTGAAATATAGGTATCCATTTTTCGGTTTTTCGCTTATATCTAGGAAACTATGCGTCCTAGAGACATTGCCACTAAACACTGATGAAAGCTAATTGAATTTGCTACAAGTTTTATTCAGTCATGTTTTTCGATATCTTGTACAGTTTTTGAGATATCTGCTCCTAAACGTTCCTAAACCATTCGCACAACTCTTTACCATTCACGTTGACGTCGGAAGCACTAGCGAAGTTACTGCCATATTACCCATATTTTTTTGCTTGCTACCGAATAAAAAAGAATGTACTTACGAGGAAGTATTTCGCATTTTAAGACTACAATTTAACGTAAAAATATCTTTGTTCAAAAGCGATTGGGAAACTGCAATTAACAACGCCGTTAAGACTGTTTATCCTGACGTACGTATGAAGGGGTGTTTCTATCATTTTTCCAAGGCGATATGGAAAAATGCTGAGAAGTTAGGTATGCTGGAAGATAAACAACACAGGCGAATTGTAAGACTTACATCTAATTTAGCCCTTTTGCCAGTCGATTATATACCCGAAGCCTGGCTGTATATTTTAAACGAAGAGACAAACGACATCGCTACGGAAAAAAATGTAGAATATTTCAACAAAAATTGGATGACCAAGATTTGCAGAAGTATGTGGTCTTATGCCAATGAGCGACATAGAACCACAAATGCATGTCTCTGAAAAGAAATTTAATAATGTGAACAATTCAGAAAATGACAAGAAACGAATTCGAAGAATAATGTGTAAAATATCAGAAAGGGTGATGGGCAATTTTGTATGGACCCCGTCCCCCCCCCCCCCCTCCAACAGTAACGGGCTGCAAGTCTATATGTTCATTAGGACCCAATAAAAGACAAAATACTTATCTTCGTAGCAAAATCAATGGGAATTTTTTAATGAAAACAAAGGGCCAGGCAAGGCAAATCATCTACATACGTGTTCATTTTCAAACAAATTCCATAGTTCCATACGATAAGATTATGATTTTTCAAGAAAACCCCATACATATGGTGATCGTCGCCATATAAAAAATACATCATATTGCCAAGATCTATAAACTGGCACATGTTTCATCACTGTTGGTGGGTGGGGACATTTTTACCCATCGTCCTTTTGCAGTTTAGAATTAGAAGTAAAACGCTGTCATCATTTTACTCCTGTCATTTGCTTCGCTATTGTTAATTAATAACAAATGTTGTGTTCGTGCTTCATCAGTCCATAAAATGTTGCCATCGGGATGACTAAGAAGTCACTCACAAAACCCTCGACGAGCGGCTGGGTCCGGTTCATGAAGTTGTTGTACCGGTTGAAAATGATACGGGTAGAGACCGGTAGAAAGCAGCAACTTCCACACTGCGTACTGGCTGACACCGCTGGCTGGCTGGCTGGCTGGCTGGCTGGCTGGCTGGCTGGCTGGCTGGCTGTGCCGCGTCATACGTACTGGTTCTCGGGTCATGTTCGAAAAATTCGAATATTTCATCTTCAGCTAACGCCAAATGGACGTGGTAGACCTCCTACCACGTCCATCAGCGTGCCTGGGGTAGTAAATTGGCCGTATGCCAATAGTGTGCTATTGGCGGCCAAAATTGTTCGCATGTTTGGTACTGATGGATTTACGTATCCTTGGCTATGAAGTCGAGGTAAACTTTCGTCTCGGTACATCCTCTGAGCCTCTCTTAAACTTTCACCGCTCAGAATGTACATACGGACTATACCGTAATACTCAACATTAGAATATTCGTAAGACTGAAGAGATTTTAACCCAGTTGAAAATTTTCTTTCCTGCAAAAAATGTAGTGACATGACGCTGTCAGCTGAAGTTTCGTTATTCGAAAAAAACCAGTTTAATTGTAAAAAGGTAATATTTTCTAGTATGACTTTGTGTCCACACGAGAAGGTAAGAGAGATATATTGCAAAAAAAAAAAACATTTTTTTTACCTCTTTTTATTCGAGAGGCCCATTGTTAGTGCCCATGCCTCAGAACCGTAGCAACCAGCAACAGTGGCAACCAACACACAATGGTCAAAGACTTTTGACTTCAAACACTGCGGTAATTTGGACGAAAAGTTGCTGCGAAGCTTCCCGAACGCTGCTCAGCCGAGTCGGATTCGATGAGTGACCTCTTTCTCAAAGTGGACCTACCTAACTGGACCGTTTGTCCCAGGTAAATATAGTCGTCAACAACTTCGAGCGCACAGCCTCCGACTTTCACGGGACTTGGCGCGATATGGACATTTGACATGAATTTCGTCTTGTCCGTGTTCATTCTCAAGCCACCTCGGTCGGAAACTCTACTGAGGTAAGCGAGCATTGCACTGAGGTCCTCCATGATCTCAGCCACGGTTACGATATCGTCAGCGAATCGAAGGTGAGTGATGTACTCACCATTTAACCTTAAAAGCATCCTCCAATGCAGCGGTGAACAGCTTCCGAGAGATCACATCTCCTTGTCTGACTCCCCGCTGCAGAAGAATAGGCTGCGTGCTCTGGTCCTGTTGTCGGACGGACATAGTGGCGTTTTCGTACAAACACTTCAACACTTCGATAAATCGGTAGTCAACTTGGCACCGCTGGAGAGACTGCAGCACAGCCCATGTCTCGATTGAATCGAAGGCTTTCTCCTAGTCCACGAATGCAAGGCAAAGGGGGAGGTTATACTCTTCGGTCTTCTGTATAACCTGCCGCAATGCATGTATGTGGTCTACGGTACTATAGCCTTTTTGGAAACCGGCTTGTCCAGGAGGCTGGAAATCGTCAAACCTGCGCGCGAGATGATTTGTGATGACCCTCGAAAACAGCTTGTAAACATGGCTCAGAAGTGAGTTGGGTCTATAATTCTCCAGCGAAGTTTTATCACCTTTTTTGAAGAGGAGAACCACCACACCTCTGTTCCATGCTTTCGGCGTTCTCCCTTGGAGGACGGAGCTGAACAGCGTCCGAAGGCCCCTAAAGATGGGTTTACCACCCGCCTTCAGGAGTTCGGCGGTAATTCCATCCTCACCTGGGGCTTTGCCATTATTAGCTGTTTGAGGGCCATACTAATCTCGTACAGCCTGACGTCGGGCAGATCTTCGGTATAGTGTCGGGTTAATCTAGCCCTCGGGTCTTTACCTAGATTTTCGACGGGTATTCGGGTTGTCGTGTACAGCTGTCCATAAAACCTCTTAACTTACGCCAATAGCTCAGTTATGGATGAAATTACTCTGCCGTCGTCGGTCTTCAGCTTCATCAATTGGCTTTGGCCAACCGACAGATCCCTGGCAAACACCTTAGCGCCCCTGTTACGCTCAATAGCCTACCACAGTAAAGTTAAATACTTTTATTATTGAATCGGCGTATATCACGCTTCAGAGACTTCGAGATCTGTCTATTAAGCTGCCGATTGCGACAAGCGTCACCAGAGGACTGCAGAATTATGTCGCGCCTCACCTCCATGAGCTTAAGGGTGGAGTCCGAGAGCTTCCTGGTTTTTGTATGGCGGATCTTGAAGAACTTAGACCCGACCGATTGGACAGCTTCCACAAACCCGTCGTTGTAATCGTCCACGTCGCTACCAAGGCACTCGAAACGGTTTTGAAGTTCGAGCTGAAAGCTCCCGGGGTTTTGAAACTGAGAGGGTTCCGGCGGAGCGTAGACTTCATCAGTCGATACCTTTCAAGCTTGAACTGGATATTCAATCAGCCTCGCACCATACGGTGATCACTCCCGATTTTAACTGCACTGATCACGGAGACATCATTGAATATGTACTTTTTCGTCGACATGATAAAGTCTATCTCATTCCTCGTTACACCATCAGGGCTCATCCAGGTCCACTACCTATGCTCTGGTTTTCTGAAGAAGGAGTTTATCATATAGAGTCCCACCTTCTCCATAAAACTGGCGAGTAGGTGGCCCCGGTGATTCCTACGCCCCACTCCAAAATTCCCCAATCTCTGCTGTTCACCGTTTCGTTTGCCCAGCTTTGAGTTGAAGTCCCATAACAACCGTGAAGTGAGTTTTGGAGCTATGCATGGCTCTGGAAACATCCTCATACATAGCCTCCACCTCATCGTCGGAGTGTGTCGAGGTCGGAGCATATACCTGTATGACCTTCAACGCATATCGTTGGGTCATTCTGAGTACAAGGCACGGTACCCTGCTCGACACGCTCTCGAACTTTACCACGTTGTTCATGAGGGACTTGTGGACGATAACCCCGACATCGGTGGTCGCCCTCCCGGAAATAGAGCAAGTTACCGGACTTCAGGGTTATCATGTCCTCCCCCTCTCTACGGACTTGTGACAACCCTATGATTCCCCATCGTAACCTGCTCAATTCCTCCTCCAGTTCCAGCCACTTTTCGTCGGTCCGCAATGTTCGGCAGTTGTATGTTGCCAGGGCCACAAGTCGTCGTTTCTGGTACCCGGGTTTCTACCGGAGATTACCTAAAGCACCTTCGCCCGACGTTACCATGACAAGGAGCCAGGAATAGCGGGGCCGCCGGGGACTAGGGGTTTGGGCTATTGTTGTACATTCATAATTGGCTTTTGATCTAGAACCGTTAGGGGGAAAATGCCGTAGTCGCCACGATTGGCAGGCGGGTTGGCGACCGCAGTTATACCATGTAGTCCGCGGAGGACGCTGCTGCCCACCCTCCGGTTTATCCCTTAGTCGCCTCTTATGACACCCACGGGAAGAGATGGAGTGGTGCCATTCTCGGCTGGCAGCAACACAGCCATGAAATAAAACGTGATATTAATGATTTTTTGTGACATGGTTATATTAAAATTATGATTAAAATGATCAACATCTCCAAAATTAGTAAAAATCACTGAACATACATAGCGGTTAAATCGATAGCTTTTTAGCTGCTCTATCAACCCTACGCGGGGTGATGTCGGTTTCTGGGACACCCTGTATAACGAACTTTTACTCAGAAACCATAGAAGAACTTCAAATTTGGCATAATTGTATAACTTGCTTGCCCGCATTTGTTTTTAGTAAAAACGATATGAAATTATATTTCTAAATATTTGAAAAGAGGTCTAGAATGGGGGAGTGAAGAAGCCGAACGGAGTTAAGAAGCTGGGAATAGTGTAGTAGATGGTTGGGGCTGACCTCGGCCAGGATCCAGTTCTCCTCCTTGTCGGAGACGCGCACGAGCGCGGCCACGGCGTCGCCGGCGCGCGCCACGTGGCCCGGGTCGGCGGGCACGGCCCCGCACAGCGGCGGCGCGCGCTCGGCCGCGCGGCCCACGTGCAGCGGCAGCGTCTGCGCCGCCGTCAGCAGCATCTTCATCAGCGCGCCGCACCCGATCGTCTCCTTGTTGCCCGCGTGCCGCGCCTGCCCGCATCACCCGCCCCACTTACATCCATTAATAACAGCGGTTCAGGGGACAATTCTCACATAGATTGAACTAGTCCCTAACTAAGCTTTAAGCTATGGGAAATACATAGCTTAATACTCGTAGATAGAAAACAAACGAATCGGCTTGTCGGATTGATTATTTTACCAAAATGTTTTATTCTCTGACGCAATGTTTCTATCGCCATGTTTTCCCAATCTTAATTTTTCCCAGTCGCATATTTTCCGGTCAGATTTTCTCCCAGTCGAAAATTGTCCCCCAGATAAATAATGTAAGTCGAAATAAGTAGGTAGGTTTAGGTTATGTTAGTTTTACAGCAGGCACTAAGAACCCAAAGCACCCACAAATTGGAAATCCACAGAAGCGGAGCTCCGTCGAAACTATTAAATGGATTTCTGGAATGGGAAACAAAGAGATAAGAAAAATGCGTCAGGAAAAAAAACACGACTGAAAAAATTATTAGGGAAAAAGTGCGAATGGAAATTCTGCTACTAAGAAATACGGTAACCTAATGATTCGCCGACAATTATTTGGCATATTATTGATTGGCAGACAACGTTTCGCCGAGTAACGGTACGCCGATGGATTTGTTCGTAGATGTATTGTTTCGCAGACTAACGTTTCGTAACTCAACCTTTAGCAGCTGTTTTAGTTGGCTTATGAGTCAGTAAGCTGAACCACTATTGGCAGAAATTCGTTTATCCTATTAATCACTACACATTTTGCATGTTTGCTCGAACATCATCATCATATTAACTGTTTGCCACCTTTTCGTTTTGCACTGAGAATGATGAAATTTTTAAATTGACTTTGTTGTGTTTGTTATTTACTGAACAGATAAAAAAAAAACCTCGAATGTCAAGGCGGGAGTCAAGCCTTGACCTTCTAACCTAACCTATCCGAGTCGGATCTGCCCCGATTAGTCTTCCATAAAAATGCAACAGTTGTACAGTTACTTAACTGAAAAAATGCCGAAACAAAAATCGACTGAACCTTAAATCTACTAAACAATAATGATGCCATGTCACAACTCTGCTTATCATGTTTCGACGAACAGTTGTTCGGTAAAATGAAACAATTACGAAACAAACAATCGACTAAACGTAACTCTGCGTATCGCTTTACTGTCTACCGACTATTCGGCGAAACAAATAATAGGCGTAACGAAATTATACCAAACGTTACTCGGCCAAAAGAAAGGTCTGCCAATAGTTTGTCTGCGAAACAAAAATCTGCGTAATTAAACTCGGCGAAACGACAGGTCACCAAGAAATACACATTGTGTCAGAAAAACTCGTATTTATCTTGCTCTTCCAGTCAGCTTCAGTAGGCTTCAGTATCCACCCATCTAATTAAGAAAGCGATATGAATACGAAATGTATATACCTCGCGATAAAAACCGTTTAATTGTTTGAGAATTTATCGCGTACATACGTTGTGTCACTTAAAGAACACAAATAAGGCTAATATTATAAATAACCTTATTATTACTACTAGTATTTATGAGTGTGTCTGATCCAAGAACCAATAGAGCAGGAAATGGAGTTACTGTGTACTTTCAAAGTGCCACCGTAATTATAATTCCTGTTCATACTATTATTTTTTTTTTGTTTAAAAACAACTAAAATATGCGGCAAGGAGCTGGATGAGCTTGGTAGACATGGTCTTTCTAGTTCAAGGAGTGGGCCGCTTGTTCCGCTACGGCGCCATCAATGATTTGAGCCGTCGTTCGCTTGCCACCGCCTCCTTACCTGCGATCTTAGAACCAGCCGGTATGATCAGACTCGATGGTATACGCCCCGACGGAGCTACATTGGTACCGTGGAAGCTTGGTAGGGCTCTGGTGTGGGACGCAACTTGTGTCGTCACTTTTGCTCTATCTCATGTATGTACAAGCAACGCGAAATCACGTAGTCTACCAGAGACGCGATTGGTTTAAAAAAAGAAACGAATAGAAACGCTGGTTAGCGTAGTGCATCTTGCCAGGGCTCACAACCCGTGAACCTCAAGCGTCGCAAATAACCATCATTAATTAATGATTTAGAATTTGCGGCGCTTGCAGTGGAGAATCTTGGACCGAACCTTGGACTGCTGACATGAAACGTTTTTAAGACCCTGTTTGCTAAACGTATCGACGCCTCCGGGGATCCCAGAGCTGGCGCTTACCTCTCCTAAAGGATAAGTTTAACTATCCAGTGAGGTAACGCAGCCAGCATCAAGGGTACCTTGCCGTGAACGGATTTATTAGAGGGGGTATTATTTTTGTAGTTGTGTCTACAAATCCCTATATTTAATAATTCTAGTTTCAAGTAGATAATAGGTTACATTAGTTTATAATATTACCATTGTAACATTAATTTGTTTTACTGGTCATATTGGGTTATTCCAACCTGTTACCACCAATTTGTTACCACTAAAGTACTTGGTGGTAACAAGTGGGAATATTTTTCTCATTTGTTACCACTAAACTATTTGGTGATAACTACTGGGAAAAAAATCCCAGTAGTTAGTGTTAACAGCTGGGACTTTTTATTCCCAGTAGTTACCAGTGGTAACAGGTGGGAAAAAAAATCCCAGTTGTTACCAGTGGTAACAAATTGGTGGTAACAGATGGGAATAACCCGTCATATTAGTTTTAAATTTGTATCTGTGTATGATTGTTGGACCATATTGACTCTTAGTCCTTAATTAACTATCATTTTAATACCTGTATTCGTCTCTCATTCTTAATAGTGCGAATATCATATATCCGCATAAGTGCAGCACGTAGCGTTTTCTCCTCCTGCTCAGCAGCTGCCAGCCCTGCCTTATACAGGCTTTTCAATTGCATTTGCTAAAAGCACAGGAGAGCTCTGGTTAAAACTAAGCAGTTGTATATTTAGTATAATTATGATATGAGAATATAACATATATGACAAACAAGGGAAACCTGGTATTAGTAGGTAAGGCTTCTGATTATTCACAGCATGAATTTTATTTATTTCGAGGTGATAATTCTACAGTTACTAGGAGCCAATTAATGGTATTTTGGATGCCAATAATTGAATGTTTTACCTTATATTGTTTTATGATATGATACGGGATTAGTATCCCCTATCAAAAAACAGTAGCTACTATTAATATGTAGTAATTACCAAGTCGAACAATAGAAAAAAGAAAAAAAAGATTTATTGGTAATAACAAAATTTTAAAACGATACAAAGGTTGGGTCCTTCTGGTAAGGGTAGAATATACTTGTGGCAGAAGGCCCCGCTCTTCCAGTAACAATAAGAGGTTAAACATTTAGGTCTCATTATACCTTGATTCCGTTATACCCTATTACCAACATACCTAGATCTCAAAATAACTTGGTCTCAAAATGGCTGAATCCAAAAATACCTATGTTTTTTTCTCAAAAAACCGGATTTTTAATACAACTGAATTTTAAAATATCATGGTCTCATAATAACTAAACATCACAACACCTTCATCGCAAAACAACCGGATCCCAGAATACCTAAATATTAAAAGGTTATATCTTCATATATGGTTTTCTTGTTTATCGCTGGCCACTTGAAACTAAAGTGATATTATAAAGATTATAAAATGTCATCAGGCACAGATCATTGTCGTTCGAATTCTACAGGGTGTTACAAACACCTGATGCATATTTTATCAGCTGCTGAGGTTTAGCTTTGTCATTCGATTGCCCCCAGTCTAACCTATGCAACAAGGAAGTTTTTTTAAATCTTATTCTTACACCCCAGACAGTTATCATGACAGTTAAACTAGATAAAAGCTTGTATTTTTTTTTAGGTATTTTTAGACAGACATTTTGCCTTTTCGGTGTTTGAAGGATATGTACATATCAATATTTAGTAATTTCGGGAATTGGACGTTTTTGGTCAAAGTCATTATGACTTTCGTTCATTTCAATAATGCGTCAATTTGATATTTAGGCATTATGGGATCATGGCCATTTGTTTAGTCAAATTAATTAATAAGGCATTATGCAATTTTGTTTTAATGAACCCTAACCGGTTAAACCAATTAAGTTAAGTCCTTCTAGTAAGCATAGAATATACTTGTGGCAGAACACCCCGCTCTTCCAGTAACAATAAGAGGTCTAACGGTGTCTGGCCTTTTCGCCGAACTTTTATTGTCCGAATTTCACTTGCCAACAAACTTTTCGTCGATGATTCACTTTGACTACTAACCATTGCCAACTTTTTGATTGACAACGTTTCATTTGGTCGAATTATTTTAAAATCGATTATTATAATGACTTATAACTTTTAGGATGTCTATTATTTGCCAAATCTTTCACTAGCCTCGCTCTTCCAGTAACAATAAGAGGTCTAACTAATTAAGTTAAGTCCTTCTAGTAAGCATAGAATATACTTGTGGCAGAAGGCCCCGCTCTTCCAGTAACAGTAAGAGGTCTAACCAATTAAGTTAAGTCCTTCTAGTAAGCATAGAATATACTTGTGGCAGAAGGCCCCGCTCTTCCAGTAACAGTAAGAGGTCTAACCAATTAAGTTAAGTCCTTCTAGTAAGCATAGAATATACTTGTGGCAGAAGGCCCCACTCTTCCAGTAACAATAAGAGGTTTAACCAATTAAGTTAAGTTTAAGATTATGTGGGTGGTATTTGATCACCGAGTAGCTATGAATTAATTTTAAGAAGTAAACAACTTATAAAATAGTTACTTAAACTTAGTTTAAAAGTGTAATTATAATGTGTGCTCATTTCTCTATTTACACTATTGTATAAACAAGCAGATAGAGTAGCGAATGGTCTCTTGGCAAATTTAGATTTAGTAGGGGAGAATTACTACTAAACAGTCCTAATGTTTTCCTCAAATTATTAAATGAAGGCCAAATGCGAAGAAATGGTGAGTTTTACTCTCTGCAGTAGATAATAAACAAAGTAACAACTGCATAATTTATTTCAAAGTCAGGGTTCAAAAAAATCTGATATTATAAATGTCAGATTATTTGATATATGCATATCCTATATTATATCAGATAAATATCAATGCATAATATTATTATTTTAAATGTCTGATGCATAATTGAAATGAAATACAAATTTAAATTTGTGAGTAGGTACTACCTATTTATTGTTATTTTGTGGTTTCAAATTCAATATAAATGGAATAGAATACCAACAAAACTAGGTAATTCCCCGTAATTTGAGTTTGGCAACAGAAATTAAATTGAAACATTTTACCTTAGTGTTGCCTGTGTAACTATCTGATAGATATAAAAAAAAAAAAAAAATCATACATACCGGCGAACCCTGGTCAGACAATACAGAATAGTGTAAAGAACGGAAAAGTGCAATCAAGGAAACCAACCCAAGGTCAAGTTACAGCTTTATTTTGATGGTGTAAAAAGAGTAATTGCACAATAGATCCCATAGGTTCAAAGTATATCCGAGTTTATTAAATGATTGTGGTATAAAGAATGAAATTTAAATCACCTGCTGAGACGACCCAGAAGAATCTTCATTGGAAGGAGGAGACTCTGCAGCTTTCTCTGCCCTCAGTATAGAGTCAATACACTGCTCATTGCGCCCTCTTTCAGTTTCAATCTCATAAATAAGTCTGTGCAGGGATCTCAACCTCTCCTAATTATAAACCAAAAATTAAGTTTGCTTTCAAAGGATATTTATGCCCAACATTTGCTACAAAACATTATGCATCACATCACAATTTTATTGTTAATATTAAATTCTTTTTCGACCACTTATTAGCCAAAAATAAATAGTTACCTGAACTTGCTGCGCCGCAACATCAGCGGTTAGCGGCATTGCCGGATAACTTAGCGGATAATTTCCAGCTCAAATATCCTACGTGTAGCCAAGTGCAGCACACAAATACCTAAAATTCATTTTTGATTAGACCAAATAGTATATAGGGTAATAAACTCTGTACAATCCCTAGAAATATTTCTAGTACCAGTATAGCAATTTCATGCCAAGTCAAACGATTAAGCATTAGGTTTGTTGTTTTATCGTTATTTTAACATACAAACCGAACCAACAACTAACTTATGTCAGACAAGACCACAGACATTTTTTTTTTTTTGGTTTAATTTAATTTACCCCACATGGGGAAGGCGAAGGGAACACAGCCCATGCAGCCAAGTACTAAAGGATGATGATGAGTGGGGACGCCGCCGAGGCAGGCGGGCGGTCGAGTGGCTCTCCATTCATTCCGCCCAAACTAACGGAAGTAACGGACAAGACAGATGAAGCACAGATTATTAAACTATGATGAAGATATTGAAGGGAGCATCAAAGTATACGATACGTGGTCGCTCCTTTAACAATTGAATAAAATACAGCGTCTTTAATTAATTCCACTCCATTGCAAATAATTATAAATTAGATAATTAATGCCCTATTTGATAGTTCCTCACTCAAACTCAAAACTTTCCAAAAGTCATAACATAGCCCCTTCCCCGCAGACGAACGCGGCCACGCGGGGAATGTCTTCCATCCGTGATGTGACGGGAAACACGTTTCTGTGTTTTTACCAAAAACATTTTGGCCTCGCCTCTTTTCTGTTCGAAAAACATGTTAGATGTTTGTAAACATCGTAAAAACGGCGCAGTGGACGCGGCTTTAGGTACCTCGCCCCACACCAAAACTGCCAGACTTTTTAGCTCGGAAAATAGTGCCTATGTGTTTAGACATCTCCTTATAATCTGTACTCCAGTTCTAATACTCAAAGTTGACGTCAATGATGTTATAACAATATAGTAAAATAAAAAATGAAGTATTATAAAAACATTTTTATTTAGATAGGCTCGTAAACGATCGTAATTCGTAACCATAGCGATATGGTTTGCTGATGGTTGATCGGAGGGAATAGACTAATCACAGTAAATCGATGCGAAGAGAAGACTAATAATTCGTCGTCATTACAGCACTGGCCTGTTTTTCATTCGATCATCTCATATCTGTCACTGTCAGTGTCATTCGTTACTTACTCATTCATTCATTCATTCATTCATAATACAATATTCATATGCGGACAAGACAGACGGATAGTGTTGTGTTGTCTGGTTTTGTTTTGCTTCTGTCTGTAATTCGTTTATGTATAAATTGCACGAAGATAGATAGATAAATAGCGCTCGTATTACAAATAATTACTAGTTATCAAAAGCGTTCAATTTGATTTGACTACAATGTCGATGCAGTGTCAGTTATGGATGGGCAGTGTAAGTTTGTGTTTTGGTCCTTACCCTATTTTCCAACGTTTTAACACCTCTAACAAATTAAACTTCTAGCCGATGCCTTAAACTTTATTCTGTAAACATCTCGATTTAATACAATCAAGTGGACGCCCGTCCTGCTGAGCTGGTTGCATAGACTTATTTAGTTTTCACTCCCGCAAAATGAATGGCACTTTTGATTATAGAAAACCGGGCAAGTGCACCTCGGACCACACAACTAATACTATCTAGAAAAACATCATGTATAAACGTATTTTGTATTTAAAGTTATTTGGCGCTGCCTTACAAGATTTTTTAATAGGTATAAACACTTCAATCGCCTGTATATCTAAAACTAATAGTCTACTTAGTCGTTATAGTTTTCCTTTTAAATTTGTTATACATGCTTTAATTTAAGGTACATACATACACGCCAGGCAGGTCTACAGAATTATCAAGAACTCTAAAAAAATGATAATAATTCTGAAATCACATTTTGCACAATTAGGTGAAGATATTGACCAGTGTATTCATGTGTGTATCGAGTTGTTGCTGGTTTAGAAAAGTGCCACTCCATGTCTTACGGATGTTTTAAGAGCCGACTAAGATGGCCGATGGCCTTGCAACCAGTCGCAAATTTAACATATTTTCCAGATTTTTAGTATTTATTGTTGCTTGAAAATTAATGAGTTTATTGTCTCTGATATGTCCCAGCAGCAGAGCATAGCAGTAAGTTGAGGTATTTTTCCAATGTTTTAGCTGGAACCCAACATGACAGAAAGTTTTATTGTGGCAGCATTTCACCGCATGGGACAACGGCCTCTGACAGTCAAAGTGATGAGAAACAAGTTTACAGGGGAGCCAGCAGGCTATGCTTTTGTACACTTTCAGGTATTTTTACAAATATGTCTGAACTGTTTCCTTTTTTTATAGTACAGTATGGCTTTTATGGAACTATGTCAAAGTGATGCAGTAAGTAAAACCAAAAAAAGTATCTTATGATTTTATTGATGGTTTCATGCTCTCCTCCACCCACCACCGATTCATGCAATAATCTGATTTTGTTTCTTAATTTCCAGACTGATGAAGAAGCAATAGATGCAATGCACAAACTGAATGGCAAAGCCATCCCAGGCACATTCCCAGTGGTGCGGTTCAGGTTGAACACAGCGTCCCGGGAGGCCAGGGCTAACATGCAGTCCGAGAGGGAGTTCTCTGTGTGGGTTGGAGACCTTAGCTCAGATGTTGACGACTACTCCCTGTACAGGATATTCGCTTCTAAGTATAATTCAATAAAAACAGCTAAAGGTAATTTTGCAGGTGTATGAGGTATCTTCCGTAGTTATTATTTTGCTGTTGTGTAAAAGGAATTTGTCTCAAAGTCATAAGGGTGATGCCAAAAGAGCGTAACTTTTGAGTTGTGAGTCGCATAATTTTTGCTTTATACAAAATTTTAACTCATTTTGCGTTGCCGTGTGAGTGTGAACCAAACAGGGGTTTTGTACGAAACCGAATGTAGAAGAAATTACGCGACACAACTCAACCTAAGGACGATTGTGCACTACAAGGAACTTTATTGTCCAGCAGTCCGATTTTGCACAAACTAGTGCTTATGGCTTAGTATGTATGCCGTAACCGTAAAAAATCGGACTGCCGGTCAGTACAATTCCTTTTAGTGCTCAATTGCTCTGTGCCATATCATAGCCAGCATATCAAAACGTTTGTGATTATGTGTAGTGATTCATGTGATGTTTCATTTCATCCACAATTGTATCACACCTGCATAATCTGGTAAAAAGGTATTCCTGGTCTTTGATAAAAAAATGTTTGTCTTGATATCTGTTCACTTGTTTTGAGTGTAGTTCTGTAAACTAATTAAGGCCAAGCTAGGCTAGGTGGTAATCAGTATTTTGTTTTTATTTTCGTAATAGTAAAACTTAACTATGTAAAACTTTTTTATAGTGATCCTGGATAGCTCAGGCTACACAAAAGGATACGGGTTCGTAAGGTTTGGTAACGAAGAAGAACAACGAAATGCGTTACACGCAATGAATGGGTACAATGGGCTTGGGACCAAGCCTTTAAAAATTTGCACTGCAGTGCCAAAACCCAAAGGTGCTGTCCCATCACAGAATCAGCCTGGTGTGACCTCAACAAATGCAGCCTACAATAGCGGGACGGTATGGTTCATACTTAATTAACTCATTGACCGCCATTGCAAAGTTAAGTCAGGAATGTCAGTAGTCTTTTTATCAAATGACTTAATAGCGAATTAAAATAACACATTTTCTTGGTTTTCGAGTGATGTATTGTTTGTCTTTTCTCAGATCTGTGCTCAAAATTTTTGGGTGTCTTTTTTTTTTTTGGACTGTATCATAATTTGAACAGACTAGAACTTGGTATTTTTTTCACCCTGACAAGCAAAGGGTTAATAATTGATTTTGCAAAAATATTTCCCTAATCCCTAATATTTTTTTAGAATTTAACTGTTATGGCGGTCAATTGGTTAACAAATAGCCTAGCTTGCTTAGCGATTACTCAAGACAATCTGACTTTTCTTTAAGTCACCAGAATGAGAATGAGCTTTGAGTTTGCTGCTGCATATTGCTGGACCAGGGAATATCTGGCCCATTATACGCTGCATTTGCTATTTAGCAGGCTTGCTTAATTATTGAGTGTGGTTGATAATGGAATTTTAGTTCTCAAGTTAATTTCCTTTCTATCTATCACACTAAGCAAGCATCCTTAAATGTAGAAGAAACCGGGAGAATTTAGAGCTAGTTTTTTTAGAGGATTACTTATTTAATCAACTATAGGTCAGAGATACGGTAGTATGTTAAATATTTGACAGAGCGTTCGTAAACCCACAGGTCGATGTAACCACTCTCACCGTGCAAGCTCAGTCATACGCTCTCCGCTCTGAATCAGAGCTCGACTACTCTTCCTCTGTGAGGCGCTTAGCGTAAAACTTTACCTTACTTCACTCTTTAGTTTTCGTTTTAAACAATTTTATTTCATTATCTTTACTCTTTTAACTATTCCTGCGATTTAGCCAAAGACACTTAGGCTTAGGGGACTCGAGAGTAATTCTCGTATTGTAGCATAGGATAAAATTTATAAAGCAGCTTTCTAATTGATCGATCAGCATGTTATCAATGCTGTAATGTCATTAGGAGTTATCTTAAGGAACTTTGCCGCTACCATATTTTTAAACGACTTCAGGAAAAGGTTGTATTTTCGACTGTATGTATATATTTTTTCACCTCAACTGTATAAACAATATAAACAAGCTGTCAATCTAATATAACGGCACAATTGCATTGGTTAGTCCGCCTAATGCGGTCGCTGAGCGAGTTTCAAACTGATGTCTTCTTTACATTAGTCTGCCCGCCCTAAGGTGCGACTCCACAGCTGCGTAAAATACGGTGTCGTTGCGTAAACAAAAGACGGGGTCATAGTAACAACATGGCGCCGTTTTTAACGCATCGTTAAGCCCAATTCACGCAGCGGGCGAGAATGGGTCGGGCGCGGGGCATGGCGGGAGCCGCGCTGGTCGACGTATTCACACAGAGCGCCGAACCGCGACCGCGGCCCCGCGCTTGTGATCGCAGGCGGGCATTCGGGATCGGGTGGTAATGGCGATTATAAAAAGTAGAATTTACAACGCGCTCTGTGACAAAGCATAGCCGCGGGCCCGCGGAGGGGTCGGCTATTACCGTCCGATCCTGCGATCACGATCAGCGCGGCGCCTGACCCGCTCCCGCCGCTGTGTGAATTGCGCTTTAAGCAGCAGTGCGGTCGCACCTTAAGACGGTTGCCGCACGACTGTCAAACTGTTGCGGTCGCCGCATTTGGCTTGCGGCGGACGACATGATGTAGTTGTGCCATAATAGTACATTATGATACAAGTGTGCTAAGTTGACCATTGTATACAAGGCGCTATTGTGTGCCACATGAAAGCCGCGTATATTATGGTCACAAGCACACGTGTTACATAGGTACGACGTTTTTCAACACACTTGCGAAAAAAATACAAATTACAGAATAATTTAAATGATTTTAATGAAATTGAGTTATTTTTTAGTAATAAAGCTGATTTCACCAATTTATTGAAATAAATATGTAGATAATGTTATTTGCCGCATAAAAACTGTTTGTTGCTAAGAAAAAAAAAGGTATAACCCGACTAAATTATATCGCTTCTTCTTAGTACTTACAACTTGGTACTAGGCTACAAATGTAAATTGTTTGGGTTAATAAACTAAAGGCACTTGTGCGTAATATACTGAAAAAGCACGCGTGTTTAATATCTAGGTTTATGAGCCAAAAATCGGTGGAATAAAAAGGTCGTTTTGAGCAAGTGTGTTGAAAACCATATAATGATACCCCCTGTCATACGTATCCACTTAGCCAGAGTAAAGCCAAGTCGCATTGATACTGCAAAGATTAATTAGAAAGCAGGTTACATTTATTTATTAGAACTATAATAATAGCTAAATATAAAGAATGAATTTGGAACTACTTAGTCCCAATAAGTTCTCGTAAGTACATTACGTTGTCTTTGGCCTGATTTACACTTTGCGCAAAACTTGCACTTGCAAAGTTCGTACATTTGCTGTCAAGTGCAAATGTATGAACTTTGAATCTGCACTTCGTAAAGTGTCAATAAAGAATTTGCATCAAATGTTTAGGCAATCGAATGTCTGTAGGAGTGGTATTTCTATTCGGTAGTACATTTCTAACTTCTCTAGATTTTCTAAATAATACCTGCTTAAGTAATTCCATGTAGTATCATATTATATACATTAGCTAAAATAAAGCTGCGTTTGAATCCTAACATACATATTCCGTTTGAGGCTTCAACCCTGTACGCAAGTACGGTCGCTAATAGTGCATAGCTGTTGCATCATGGCAGATATATCTTTATGTAGCGCGGGAGGAGTGAGCGATATTGACGAGCAGTTATGATTATAGGAGTACAACCAATATTATGATCCGTCAGCCTATTGGCAAAATTACTCAGCGTGGTCTGGATACTATGGGCAGGGCGACCAGACGGCCGCGGCCGCGCCGGCGGCGCCGGTGGCCGACCTCGCCGCGCAAACCGCCGCCGCCGCGGCCAAGACGCAAGCCGACGAATTGGCGCTCGTTGGTAAGTGTTCATACTGTGTGTTACTTGTAAAATTAATTAAAATTAAATACAGCAGCTAGCGGTTTTCTGTTGTTTATTAAAAAGCGTGTTCAATGAGAGCATTTTGTCATCGGATCTTCGAGCGGTGAGATTACACTTCGCATTACTTTCGGCAGCTATACTGCCCTCCTAACCCAATATACAGTATCTAAATCTAAGATTCAATTTCCAAAGTAGATTCAATCCTCTCCTGTTAGTAATGCGGTTGTTTGAATGCTACAGGAGTTTTATTTGAGCTGCTGCTATTTGGCTTACAGGGCAGTGTACGACGAAGAGTTACCACAGAATAAATTTACTCGCAACGGAATGCTTAGCGCTTCTTGGAGCATTCTTTGTTCGAGATTGCTCCTTAATAATTAACCATTTACGATCGTTTCTGGACGAATGCTCTTGTTGTAGACGCACTTTTATTCGAATACTTAACATGACAACCATAATAAAAAACAACGAAAACGCCTGCCGCTGTAAGGTCCATTTTGTTTCCGCTCATTCTGACCACATGTACAAGAAACTAACTTGCGAGAAACGTCTGGAATGCTTTGGTGTGTCGTGGGCTTCAGATTTTTTGCAGGAACTCCCGTATGGAAGTCTAGCAGAGGACAGAAGCGGAGGGTCTTAACATTTTTTCAGTATATTTACTTCCTTAACCATACGTGCGTACTATAAGTTTGATGATGAATAATGTCAAGCATTCTTACATTGTATTTTACCAAGCGATATAATATAACAGACAGTCAAACCTTAACCGTCCGATAAATTATTGGTGAAATTACACAGTATTGGATTGCACCTAAATCTTAGCCATCTGGGTAAGTAATGCGACGACCATTAATTTCTAATAGACCCAACATCCGCATCCGCAAGGTAAGATTTGAAAAGGTCAAAATCGTCTTATCATTCCATTTTTGTTCTACTTATTCTGTTTTGTTTTGTTTACAATTCTGTCGTCTCCTTTTATCTTATATGATAAGAGCGATATCAATTGACGTCCCGCCCCCACTACTTGATTTAACATTGGTGGCGCGTTTAGCCTAATTGGTAGTGACCCTGCCTGCGAACGAAACTAGCGGCCCAGGCAGCGGGTTCGATTCTGGGTATGGACAATATTTGTGTGATGAGTGATCCCCCTATATTATTTTTAGAATTGACAAACGTAGTTAGTGTCTTCACCGTTACTACTTCACTCGGGCTGTGGTAGCGATGCCCCATCAGGGAGGCACGCTGAACCTTAAGTTAAGGTGCGGTAGTGACCGCACTCGTGGAGTCGCCTCCGCCGGGTTGTGGGTGCTCCCCCATATTTATTTTATTTATTTATACCATACGCTGACGCACCGTCAATTTTACTGCGGATGCGCATCGTTGTGGATTCAAAACAATACACTTTTTAAAGAGTGAAAATCGTAAAAGTAAAAAGAAGGGGGTAACGACAATGTAGAAAAGAGGCAACCTCGGAGTTCGATTTACATTTTCTTTTTGTTTTCACTACTCAATGCATATTATAAAACAAAGTTCCCTGGTTCTTCTGTCTGTATATTTGTTCGCCTCATTATCAGAATGGACTGGATGTGAGATCAAGACCATTTTTCCAGGGCGTCTATTCTACTGGGTAATACGAGTACCAATTGCCTTTGACATGTTATAGATATGTCAAAGGCAATGTGTTATTTATTTGACAGGGCTGAGATTCTAGACGGATAACTTTATCACTTTTCACATGTTTTCGTATTTCCAACGGTTAAAACACAGCAAAGGCAATACAGTGTAACCGAATTAAATAGAGCCCCAGTGGGGTTGAAGTACTTTGTGGCCACTGTGCCCTTTTTGGCCACTTTAGTTTGAAATCAGTATCATAAATACTGTTAATTTAGAAATTATATTCATGTATAGTTAAGACTGAAGATTAATATAAAGATAAAATATAATAGTACATTGTGCATCAAGGGTAGTATGAAGGGAATTACTAACGAGAGTGTTAGAAGCCCGACGCCGGAGGCGGAGGGCTTTTAATGACTCGAGTTAGTAATCCCCTTACTGCCTGTGATACACACAATGGTTTTCATCACATTTGCGAGGAAAAACACTTTAACTCTGCAAAATATAAAGAAATAACTTTTGACGAACGGGAACGTAAATGGAAACGATATTTTTTTTGTGACCTCTACCACAGATAATAACTGCGTTTAGTTTCGACCTGGATTCGAGCCAGATTTAGCCAATTTGATAAAAATGTATAATTACTAAAATTAATGATAAATGTTGATATAAACTTGAAATAGGTATAAAAATAATGAAGTTTAATGAAGCGTATAGGTTTTGTGTAATGTAAGTTAGTCTATAGCTAATTTTTAAAGATGAAATTAGAAACCGATTTAATTTTTGGCTGAAAATTAAACCTCCTTAGTCAGAAATGATGTACGAAAGAGTTGCAAATTTAAAAAAGAAAGTCATTACTCCCTAGGGATGACAAACTCGCCATAATTCCCGCGGGAACAATTTAGGCCATTGTCCTTCTGTATACAGGCATGGAATAACACCATTTACGAGCAAGTGTGATGAAAAAACATTTGCGTAATTTCATAATTCTTTAGATATTAGTTAAAATTTAGAGTGGGCAAAAACAGGGTAAAGATCGCCGAAACCGGTACAATACCCTACAATACGATATCACGTCAATGGCAATTTCGGACTGGTCTTGCTCCTGAGCTTGTCTTAAGGACTGACACATGGACGGCGGAAAAGAGATCGACGAGGAGACGAATGAACAGAGCTCCAGTATATCGTTAATAATTTACTATTAACGATATACCTACTGGATCTCTTTTCACCATAGAATATGTGCTCATTCATTATATTTTCCTCTTGCCCAAGTCAATAGGATGTAAAGTATAATCATCATCATCATCATCATTTCAGCCTATTGCAGTCCACTGCTGGACGTAAAGTATAATAGGTCCTTAAAAATAATAAATACATTTTTGTTTATGACTTGCAGAACACAAGAAGACTATAGATATTGACGCCATGAACCAGGAGTTCCTGCAGCCGGAGTTATCTCTCTGGGACGGGCTGGAGTCTTCACAGTGGTTCCCCAACGAAATCGTCGAAGCACATTGACACTAGTCTAATTAAATTAAATTTTAGTTCAGTATGATCGAGTTTTATTTGTAGTGTTAAGTTTTATGATATAGGGAATGCAGCCGAGCCTACTTGCGACTTTTCGGTAGTCAGCGTCACAGATATGTTCACGTTTTTGCACCTTATTTCAATGGAATAAATGAGAAAATAAAAATGTGCCAACCCTGTGAACTAAAATGGGATGCCTTTATGATAGCAATTTTAACGATTGCCTTGTCCCTCGGCAGAGAATGACAATGCAAACACTGCTGCGTAGGACAAGGTCGGACTCCAGAGGCCCGTTTCATGAAGCTACAAGTTATAAATTACAAGCGGAAGTCTCTATCTCGTTTTGCTAGAAAGAGACTTCCGCTTGTAATTCGTAACTTGTAGCTTCGTGAAATGGGCCACAGGATGTCAATTCTTGGGTCATTAAAGATGAATCTCTATCGTGAATCTGAATGGAATGACAGCTTCACTTCATGAAATCTAGAATAGGAATTCATCGCTATCGCGACCGAGAATCGCCTCACGGGTCCGGATTTTCTTAATATCTTTAGGTAAGAAATTGACGCAGGACTAAGTATAATGAAATAAAATAAACTTCCAATTGTGTCTAGTATGTTTATGCATTATTTCCACCAAACGGCCCGCAACGGATCTGAATGGAAATAATTTTATGGTCTTTAAAGGATATTAAATCATTTTCACAGTATTTAAAGTCTGTATTACCAAGCCGCGCACAGCAACTTGACCGCGGGCGTCTTCCGCGACACGTGATCGTAGCCGAAAGTATGCTGCGACGCGCGATCGGCTCCGTCATAAATAGACAATAATAATTTTAATCGGCTGGCTCCGCATCCGTCCGAATCCTTTCCGATCCGATGCGATGCGAGCCGTTTGGTGGAAATCATCCTTTAATATTCATTCAACAGTATAAAACAATTATATAAAACATATATTGGTATGTGGTTACCGGAAGATTTTTTCAATGCATTCTCAGCTGGCTACTCGTGTTTATAAGCGTTAATCTGACTTTCGCCTAGCGTCTTAAACGCGTTACAAGACATTCAATGGGCAATCTTTAACCCTTTTTCATATAGGCTTTTTATTAAGGCGTGTACAGATGCAGCGCATAAACAATCGACATGGTGTATTGTCGGATAAGTTAGTCTGTCTTGCTTTATCAATTAGTTTATTAATGGGTACAACGGGTACAACGTAATTGAGAGCAGGGATATGAAAGAGGCGCGGGGAGAGGGGAATGTTGATTATACGAGCTTTATCGTACCTCACGCCCGCACCTGGCTCTCAATTAAATTGTACTCCTATAAAGCTGACAGAGAAAGTCAGATAAATACAATCTTTTCCGACCAAAAACGATGTCGAATGTTCATTTAACACATCTTTATTCTACTGCGTAAAACAATATTGACTTTGACTTTTTATCGTTACGATAACTTTTATTTACTAGACAATGCGCTAACATGTCAAAAGCGATATCGATTTACACAGTAGAATAGAAGCACTCTACAGCTGTGTCTCTCGGTATGCATGCACTCGGCACCTGTTCAGTCTACGTCAAATATATGTTCATTTTTTTTCGCCTTATTCCATTGAAATAAGATCCAAAAATATAAACATATCTTTACCTAAGCACGTCTGAATAGAAGACGTCAGAAACCGACACTCCACAAACAAGTATAGGTCGTTCAACAAAAGCTGTCACAAATGGATCGATTGTCTAAAGGAGAGTATACGTGTGTAAAATAGTTATAGTTTATTCGTTTTAAAGTATATTTTGACACGTTCACTGTCCCCATACAAAACCATCGGCCAATGTCACAAGTCCAACTGTGCATTCAGTATGGGGATGTGACCCCATAGTGGAAACACGGACACCTGAAAAAAAGGTTCATGACCCCACATTGAGGGCGCCCGGACAGAGAACGTGTTAAGGGACGGAATTGGCACACACGATGATATAGACGAGGAGGTGACGACAAATTTGATAAAGTCCTTTAAGGATTACTCTGGGTTGACAGGACAAGATCCTTGATGCTAAATATGTTGATCTGCCTGTGTACAGTACTTGCGTTATCTACTCGTACTTATGTATATGGCAACTAAAAAAATATGTAAAAACTGACCAAATATTGGTCCGGATGTATTTTTGCGCTACCACCTTTAAGACGCTTTGTTATAAAGATTTACGGGCGTAGCGCCACAACGCAGCCAAATATTTGGGCAGTTTTTACACAACTACTCACTGTTTGTACCACATGCAACCTTTTTTTTGACATATTCGGTATCATGCAGTTGCTCTTCATACTGTCTGTCGCCTTAGAAAATCGTTACTAGATTTTTCGTGACCTCCCGTGATAACTAGTGATTAATTTTGTTCGCTCCATTCATCACGGCTTTTGTACGTACAATGACCCGACACTACCATTACGGCTGAAATATTTTCATGTATAATTTTATAACGCTCTATTGTCTACTGTTAAGTTATGATCAAAATAGGTAAATAAATAACAGCGGCGTGAGTACATAAATTATGGGGTACACGCAAATATGCATCGAAGCAGGGATTCAATTTAATTACTGTTATTTTAGCACTATAGGTATCTCCCGGAAACCACAATAAGTACTCAAGCACTAACTATTACACGGGGTGTTAGGTAGTCGATTGTAAAGGACTTTCAGGCATTTTAAACATTTTTGAACATATTAATCATCACATCTTTATTGCTTTTAAGATCGTACGGGTATAACATACGTTTTTTTTTTAAATAAATGGTCCATAATATATCTTAACCATACAACTCGTATTATAAATATTATTATCTGTAAATATCTACGTTTAGTAAAGTTCAAAATGGCCCTCTCTTCCATCCCTAAAAATCCTTGCGCACTAGACTACAAGACACCCTTTAATTATAAATAATATTTACGTTACGCTTATAAATAAGTTAAAAAAACATGTATCCAATAAAATAATGAGATTGTGCCGACTATGTTGCCAGGTTAAATAATCATTAATAGACTCTACAGAAAAATGTTTACTATAACATTGTATAACATTAAGATTATAGTACTGTTCTTGTTCTTTTCAAGTCTTCCTGCAGTCAAGTCAAACTGTCCTAAAACAGTTTTGCAGGGCTTTAGATTTATTTTTAAGTTTTGTTGTTGGTTTAATAAATAAATAAATAATAATTTAAGCATGTGGTGCCTTTGCACGTTGCAAATTGCTTGCGCGTATTGAGGCACTTGCGCAGGTTATATGCATCGTGATACAATGGTCATACACAGATTTAGGTTGGCGTCTTTCCTGTGGACAAACCCGAAGTTAAGGCTCAGTTTTCAAGCTAAACCCATGTCCGCATATACGACGTCAGGTCTACTTTAGTCCTATAGATAGAAATAAAACTTATTATTATTAAGCCTTTAACTATTGATCACAGGGAAGACAACTTTTGTTTTTTTTAGAGTGTGTATGACTGAGACCCTATGATTGAGATATGTGCGGGACCAGCAACTCGAGCGTGGTGCATCAAGCTTGCGTATACTGCTCGCGCAAGTAGCCCGCATCTTTACTTGCTCGAGCCAGTAGTACCGTGTACAAGCACCATTAGGCATGATGAAATAGTAAACATATTTGTTTTTGTTGTTGTACGAGTATCTTAAGTTTTCTACGGTCACGCTTTAGACCCGTTAAATAATCGAGTAATCCACTTATATTTTTCTTCAAATTAGTTGCTGGTTATGTAACCTGGTTTTCTCCTCGGCGCACGAAAATCTACAAAAAGGGGCGCAGTGACATTGATAGCAGATATAGATATGCTATTATTATCCATTCTTGTCACCTCTTGTGAATCTATCGATTCTATACGAGATCAATGGTTATCTACAATTTAACTATCTGTTTGTGAAATAGATTATTCAATGCGGCTATTTTATTGCGAATAAGGCTACAGTCGCCATTAAATGTATCGGAGCAGACGTGCGAAAATACCTAACTTCGACTAAGCGGGGTACATACCATCAGTTTTAATTGTGTAGGCACGACAAACTGTGCAGTTAAACTGACAATCTAAGAAATATCTAATCGAAATTTCGTTAGATAAAACTGTACGGTTGAAACTGAGCAGTTAAAACTGATGGTATTTAGCCCGCTTTAGTTAAGGCGTGGTAGCGAGATACTTGAGCACGTTCTATACTCATGACGGTGGCGACTGTAGGTACATACATAGGAACATGCATTTCGCAAAGCGAAGAGTTGGGCTAGATACTTTGACATACCCCACTGCAACCATAGAATTGTTACAAACACATGATACAGGTAATAAATAAAAATAACAAAAAATATTAAAGCTGCGTTATAGTATACGAACTATGTCTCTGTCTTTTTGTGGGGCTTGGATTCACTTGTATAACACTAGGGATGGCACCAGTCCGACTGTCAGCACTGCAGACGCTCGCCGGCGACAACATTTGAGGTGATGACCCTGCAGAGACATTGCTCCGCCCCGTTCCCTTCATATAACCCATAACAGAATTTAATAACGTAGTTGGTAATGCAACTGGGGTCAACTGGCCAGCGCCTCTTGAGATGTAAGTCTGAAGCATTTTCTTCGTCGGTGATTTCGGGTCGTTGACCGTTAGCACTACTAGGGATCCAGCTTCTATGTTCGGTGGCACTTGCGGATTTGTTTTGGGGTCTGTGGTTGGAACGGGAACTGGTTTGGGATTCAGCTTGTCTATCAATGTGAGCGTCGCGTATTGTTGTTCGTCTGCTGTGGGCATGGGTGGGAGTGAGGGAAGGCCAGGGCTGGGTTTGGCCGCGGATTGCTTGCGTTTTCTGCGCGGTTTGGCGTCCAGCGCTCTCTGGATGAAGTCGTCCGCGGTGGTCGCCTCGTGTGTGTTCGGTAGGTGCAACCCCGTGAGCGCTTCTGTTTCCAGAGCCTTCGCTCCTCTGCCTGTAAACATGTTTTATGTTAATTATTTATTCTATCAATTGTTTAACGGCTGCCATTTTCTGATTTGGCCAAAAGTATTGTATGTTATTTTTATTTTTGTTTAATGATAATGATAGAATAAATAAATAAGGTAAAACTAATAACTTTCTTTATACTCATTTTTAGGGTTCCGTATGATCAAAACCACTATAAATTACAACAATAATGTGTTTTGGTATTTTCGTGTAAGGAACCTAAAATGTAATTTTCCGTTATATGCCAGTGATGCCTGCACGAAACGAATTCATTAAGGAATGCTTGCTAGAGTCTGTCTAATGAAAGCTGAACCTGGATTTTTCTTGGCTGACGAGTCTGGCAACACTATTTAATATGACGTTTGGACTTTGTTGTTTTTAGAAACTTGTCAATTCGATATCTAAATTGATAAAAATACGGAGTAATCATGCCGTCGACGATAAGAGGCGGTGTCCGGGAGATTCTGTATACTATTATACAGAAGTACAAAGAAAAACAAGAAGAAAGAAAAGCATTATTGATGCAAAAAATTAATTGTTTAGTTACGGTGACCAAATTTATAGGTTAGTACGGCTTTAGTACGGCATGTTCATTTTGATACTTGTTATTTCTCTATGTGAAATCCTAAGTTTAATTTACCTTTTTCTGTCTATTATACGATGAGATTAAGAAATTAAACGAAATTAAATTCGTTTCAGAAAACCTGGACGTGCACGTTGACAAAAGTGTGCTGGAAAACGTAAAGCAGCTGAAAGAGGTTGAGGAAACTGAGTTAGCCTGCCAGACTCAGACGAAATATTTGGAAGAAGTATCTTCAATGACCGGTAATTACTAAAATTATCATTGTCTTTCCCTATATAATAGGTGTAGGTACCTATTGTCTGTCCCTATATCATGTTGAATCTCTTAGCATTCACAATTTTATTAAATTAATTTAATAGACAGATGATTAATGTAACTGACACTCATAGTTTCAATAAAACAATAAGGAGGTGTTTAGTTAAAAGATATCATAAACATATTATTTGATATGTATTTTCTGTGTGCGGAGCAAACAGCATTTTGTTGTTTATGAACCAAATGTACACTGTACAGTCGATTTCATAAATATGTGTACACTTTAGTACCTTATCTATTTATTTAATGTCATTTTTGATCGGCCAGATATAAAAGATGTTCGGGTTATATGAGTCTTCCTTGTTCTTAAACCGTTGCGATTAGAACCTCACCGATGCAATTTCATTTCACCTAAACCCAAATGTTTTTAGGGCTGTCGGACTGTACAATGGGGCTGGACTGCGCAACCACACAATGTATTTCTAAATGGTGTTCTGTTTATTTAACACTTTCTTTCTTCTTACAGATATCAGTGTTTCATCTTTAAAAAGAATAAGTAATGAGGGAAAATTAAACAACGGTGTCTTTAGTACTCCCGGAAAAAAGCGACCTCACAAGGCCGGTGTTGTCAGTGGGGTCCTGTCTGTTCACGCTTGCAAGAACCTGTTTTCCAGTTAGTTATTTTAGTTATCGTTCCTGACGTAGAGACCTCGTCATGTTGTTCTCCTAGTCACTATTTTTAATTTACTCAATGTTATTGAGCGTACATTTGTAACGACTAAGTTTGTGTTGTTAGAAATAATTATTAATTACTTTACTACCTTGTAATGTTACTTTTAAGAATAATTGTATTTTATGATTGGAAAAAATGATCTGCTGGAGTTTCTTGCGGCGCTTCTTCTCCAAGATATAATTGTCGTTAGATAGAGGTGTAAGGGTGATGAGAATAATGTTACCTCTAATTACTTTATTAAAAAGGTTGAATATAATATTCCTCATCATCATTGTTTTATTATGCTGTGTGCGACACAGACGAAAACCTCTCGTATCAATGAAATCTATCAACAGCACGACTAGCACAAGTTGCTCGTGACTTGTTTGTCGCTCGGATCTCCCTTACTATCTAGTCTGTTACGATAGAGACGCACAGAGCGACAAGCGAGAAAATACAACTTGTGCTACACGTGCAGATCACTATATTTTCATGTCAAATATATTTCGAAAAACCAAATGTGCTCCAGTCACTGTCATCGTATTTTACCTAAAGTGCTTTTCATCAAAATATAGCGCTCGTAATAATATATATGAAAATATAGTACGCGTTTCCTCTTCCTTTGTGCCCACCAAAATAAATAAAATAATAAAAGTATCAATATCGTTTATTCCTTCATTGATCGGTAATACCATATCAAGATTTTTTGAATTTGCCGCTTTTTCCCAGCTTCAGCTTTCATTAGACAGACTCTAACTATTATAGACTCTAGAGTAATAAATAAATAAATAAAATAAAATAATATTGAAATGATATATCACATTAGTATTTGAGTTCTACGTATTAAAAATTATAAACGAGCGCAGAAGATCGCGGGCAAATTGAATACACTCACTCTGTCTCATCCGCATGTTAGGCGCAGCCTTCTCGCGCTCGCGCTGCGCCCGGCGCGCCGCGTGCAGCTGGTCGCGCTCGGCCGCCGCGCGCCGCGCCGCCGCCGCGCGCTCGCGGGCGAACACCTCCTGCAGCCCCGCCGCGTCCCACGCGGTCTGCGAACGGAGCGCCTTGTCTACTTGCGCGCCGTTCATTTTCTCTTCTTTTTTAAACTAAAACGGGAAAAACGTATGAAATCCCGATTACTAGCATAAGCACTGGGGAGGAGGAACTTAAAATTTTGTGGAAAAGATTTTGCTCGATATTTTCAACATGAAATTAGAATACCAAACTCTTAAGCAGCCCAGCGTTTTAGGTAGGCAATAATATTACAGCATCAGAATTTGGCTGTGTAAAGTTAAATTATACACTCTCGGAAGTTACAAGAAAATATTTTTTTTACAAAAAGTAAACAAAAAAGATCTTACCCCTTCCTGTACCTGAGATCATACGATACGAATTTTACAGAATCATGCAGAATGTTACTTTAAATTATTTTTTTGCAGTCGTTTACATAAACGATAGACATGTGTAAGTAATGCGAGTAATATCACAAGTGACATATCACTTGACCGCGTAATGCCATATATTACACATTACGGGAAAGAAAGAACCATCACGCTAAACATCACTCGTTGCGATATATTACCCGAGGGAGACAACCAATCGGCTCTCATTCAATCTCAACGCGATGAAAGAGATGGTTTGATATATCACATATCGCGCGTAATATAATGTAATGCTATGTCATGCCCTGCGCTCGGTGTGCGAGCGAAAGGTGCGCCGTGCTTCTCGTTCGTCGGTCGGTCCTACTAGAATGCAACGGGTGATGTTTTGAGTGATGTGATATCGCATGCTAATATCACGTTTCTAGAGATGTAATGAAATATGCATTACTTTTCAAAGCACTGTTTTGCGCATCTCTAATAAATGACTGCAAAAATTTAACTCATGAAAGAGTTGCCAAGAAAAAAAATATTTTAACCAAAGACTACATACAACTGTCACATATTTTTTTAAATCTAGTGATTGTCATTTGTCATGTCAGAAGTGTTTGGTTTGTCGTTTGGTTTCGTTTATCAGTATTTTGCAAAACAAATCTAAAGATATCTACGGAATAATGTTATGTTTATGAAACCATACCAAACACAAGATATTTATTTGACTTAAAGTAAGTATTGGTGGCAATATTTTACATATAGCTCATTGGCTTGTTAACGGAATTGGTTACCGGTACGTCGATAGCTGTAGGAAGCATCCGCGTAATCATTGAATTATCTCTGAACAGATTACGTTTTTCTCAAATTCTCATGTCTTTCCAGATAGTAGGCGGGGTGCGTATCTCGAACATTGCATTTATGATACGAGCAGTGCTTTGACATGGCTGAAAATGATGATTATTTAGACTCGATTGACAACAATCATCTAGACGGGACCAACGGTTCCCTAAACATGACCGACAGCAGCCTTGGCGTGAGTATTAAATGCTGCATTTTGAAAATAGTTCCTTTGCCTGGTTAGTGTTATTTGACCACAATAAATAAGGTCACAGTGATTGTTGTTAACTGTAACACTGAGATAATTTTGTGTTAGTATTCATTTGGAAATAATAATAGTGTGACCCAAATAAGTGCTGTACCCAAAACTATAATATCTAATTATCTTCCGTTTAATGCAGCAAATAATTTCCTTTTAGCTACTGATTATCCTTTCTTTAATTGCAAATTATTTATATTAGTGGTAAGGATAATATATTGCATGATATTATACTAACTGATTGATTTTAGTAACTTGATGCATGAGTTGGTTTAAAGTGTGATCTTAATTAAGTTTCTATGATGTTGCACTTACTTATGTCTTCAATGGTTAGGAGTAAATTCGTTACATTTGCATCACACAACAGCAATGAAAGAAAATAATTAATCTGTTGTGACCAGTGTTAGTCAAACTGGATCTATAATTTGTATAACTTAAATTGAAATAGCATATATACCTAAATACACCCATTGTACCTATACACAAATGCTGCGGTCGTTATCTATTATGTGCAAGTAAATGAAAAATTAATAGTAGGACTACTGTAGGGTGGAGATGAGGCAGCAGGTGGAGAGGTCCCTGACCTCGCTGCCATCAAAGCACGGGTGCGTGAGATGGAAGAGGAAGCTGAGAAGCTCAAACAGATGCAGACAGAAGTGGACAAACAAATGAGCATGGGCAGCCCACCAGGTCTCAGTATGTATTTCTACAAGTTGGCATAAATTAAATTTAAGCAGTATTATTCAACAAATGATGGATGAAGCCAAAGAAGCATAATTATTCTCCATGTGGCACTATTAGTGTTCCCAAGAACTATAGGCTAAATTTAAGCCTATTGGTTATGTTTCAGGGCTAAGCTAATAAAGCAGAGCTTTAAAAGACTAGTCATTTTATAAACCCTATGAGCCTATAAAGGTCTGTCGTTTTGAAGTCTTTTTTTTTCAAGTTATAGGCTAAGCAATTTTTGAGACTCAGCCTAAGAAAGCCATCATCAAATCAATTATGAAATGAATACTAGTGTTTTACATTGCATTTATTATAAGAAAAACAATGTTTCGACTGAAGTGTCGCCAAAACAATTTACCACAATGAAAGGCACATATAAATGTCTTATGTTTTTATTAGACAGATGATTTCTTTTCTTATTAATCAAATTTTCTGCTTTGGAGAGTGATGTTCACTGGGAACACTTGAAACAGGTATAGATAAACTATCAAATGCCATTTTTTGTAAATATGGTATGGTATGGTATGGTATGGTATGGTGGTTTGTAAGCTTGTCTTTTCCACCATGCTACAACATTTATATCCTCTGGTTTGTCTGTAATAACAAATAATTTTGAAGCTCACTCCCATCATATCTTCTGTTTATAAATTGAAGCAATTTTTTTTCAAGTTGTTCCTTAATAAATACCTAAAAATTGAAGGTAATTAATTAATGAATTACTAGAGTTAACCAATTTCCTAAGGTTGCTAATCTTGGATACAATCTTAGTCTTGAGGACTAAGAGTTTCAGTCTTCATAGCCATTTCAGAGTGTTAGCATTACTGTTGTCAGACTAGCCTTAAACTAGCTTGTTGGGCCTTAGCAAGACCCTTTCGACCTCCAACCAGTAGTCTTGAATAGGCCTAGCCTAAATGATTAAAAGTTGTTACAGGCTTTTAGCCTTTTACGCCGCTTAATTATGAGTCTAGCCGCAAAAAAAAGGTTAAATGCCTTAAGTCTGGTTTTTAAAGGTGTTGTATTATCAAACTGTATATTAGGATTTTGTTTAATGTTTTTGCAGCAAGTCCACTTAACATGTCAATTGAAGAGAAGATTGAAGCTGACAACAGATCAGTGTATGTTGGTAATGTGGACTATGGAGCAACAGCAGAGGAGCTGGAGCAACACTTTCATGGCTGTGGATCCATAAATAGGTAAATATCCAAGAATTAAACAAATACAATTGTCCTGCAAAATTAATACTAAGGTGCAGACTTCTTAATAGTACTGTATAATATTATATTACATAAACATGTATACATATGTAATAAATCAGCCTCATTGACTGCAAGGCATACTATCACAAACTTAGGTAAGTAGCATAAAGTTACTCAGCACAAGGGGTTACTTTTCTCTGCAGCTGACTGTATTAATACATTCACTCACTGCCGGCCCTTAAAACTATTCTCCAACATAGTGTCATAAATCTATACAAATAATAATTGAAAGGGCAACCAAACACTAATTGAGAAAATGTAAAAAAATTTATCAATATCTGTTTTCTTACAGGGTTACAATATTATGTAATAAGTTTGACGGACATCCTAAAGGTTTTGCATACATAGAGTTTGGAGATAAGGACAGTGTACAGACAGCTATGGCTATGGACGAGTCATTATTTAGAGGGCGTCAGATTAAGGTATGTAATTTTATAAGAATTCTCAGACCATGTCTGAAGGATTATGTATTGTTGTCATGTTATGGTATTTGCAGTTAATTAGGTGTCTAGTACTAGTAAACTAAGACTAGTGTTCCAAAAGACTCGAGCCTTTTAGCCATAAATTTAAAGCTCCGGAGTTCTTTTTTAGAGCTGACTTGATGGAATAGTTAACCAAGACTAAGTGATTTTAATAAGGACGAAGTCTTAAAAAAGGCTATAGGTTTATAAAAAGGCCTTTTTTGAGGTTAAAGCCTTTTTGAAGGTTATGGCCTTTTTAAAGACCTAAGCTTTATTTAAATCCTGATTTTTCGTGACTGCATTTCGGCGGCCTCGAACTCGTGGGTGGATGGACCGGCGGATTCGGCCTACATAATGTGAAGGTGCATGGGCTTAAAACAAAATAACATAGAGCAAGAACTGGAACAAGAACGTTGTTTCGTATTTTTTAGGGTTCCGTGCCTCAAAAGAAAAAACGGAACCCTTATAGGATCACTTTGTTGTCCGTCAGTCTGTCTGTCTGTCCCTCTGTCAAGACCCTTTATCTCGGGGACGCGAGGAGGTATCCAGTTGAAATTAAAACCATGTACTCCGGTTTACAGTCCCTTGAGGCTCTGAAAAAATCAAACTTCCACGTTAACGTAAAAAAAAAAAACGGCCACTCACTTCGACACTCTCGAGGGAATCAAAATGTATAGGGTATTTCCCGTTGACCTAGAACTATGAAATTTGGCAATTAATACCGTCTTATACCACAAATTATAGGTAAAAATGTAAAAAAAATACATTTTTAATTAAATCGCAAATAACAGGGTCCTTATGCAAGGAACGGCGGTCCAATTTTAAATTGAGCTAACCGTGTCATGTAGGGTGTCGTATGAAAGGGTTTCATTGGCACAAGCTTAAACAGATTTTTAATTATTTTTATGAAGTATAGTTTTCGATTTATGACGAAGAATGAAAAAAAGTGAAATAACAATGACGTAACATGACACCACATGAAAAAACAAAAATGCCAACCTACTTTAATGTTTAATAACAATAAGATATCATTCCGCCTTATTTGATGTTTCAAGGCGACCACAGAGATGCGTTATTATAATGTCGATATTGGACCATTTTTTTAAACTTTTGTTTCTAGTAAGCCTTGGAGGCTAAAGCATTTTAGAGCCTCAACATTTTGGCAAGGACTTTAAGCTTGAAATAATATAGCCTTTTAATATGGTTACTAGCTCCGAGAGTCGAGGCTCTTGAATAGAACTAGGCTTGGAGGCTAAAGAGCTTTATAGTCTTTTAGCCTTCTAAGCCTCAATAATTTAGGCGAACCTTAAAAAAAAGGGCTAAAAGGCTCGAGTCTTTTGGAACACTAACTAAGACCCTACCTTTCAAACACAAATAATTGAATGTATGTGCAAAGATTATATTTCGCCTAAAGCTAACTTGAGGCGAAAGATAATCTTTGTACATACTTTCTGATCTAAATCAGACACAAGGTGTGTTGGGTGTGTAATTATTATTTTGCCTTTTTAGAGGAGGACGACGACACACAATAGACGCTTTGTAACAAAATAAATTTGTTCACTTGGTCATTTTGTGATTGAGATGTATGTTTTTATTTTTAATACCTTAACCAAGTTAGAGGACTGTGAAGTGACGCGAACTTTTGCTTATGTTGTGTTTTTCCCATAAAATTATTTACTGTTTCGGCGGTAACTTATTTACCTCCCCTAAACATGTATGAAATTAGAGATTGTTTGTCTTATTTGGTTTCATTCATCTTAAACTACATATATAATTCTACTAACCTAGTTTTCCATAACATTTAAACATTTTCAAAATCCTTAAAAAGAGTAAAATCAATACCCAATATTTGAAAAAAAAAAACAATTTCTTTAGGTGCAAATGCACTAAAAGCGGAGGTGGTGCGGTGCTGCAGCCCGTTCCCATATTAAAATGTGTGCCAGAAGCGTGGCGGAGTCTTATTTAGGATGGGAACGCGCTGCTCCGCACCGCGTCTGCTGTCAATGCGTTAGCGGCTTTAAGGTGTTTTAGTCACTAAAGCCTAATTTATCCAATTCCAGACAAACAAATTTGCCAGTTAAAATTATCACTTTCCCTTACTCGGTCATTTGAAAGAAAAGGATAGAGCTAAATAGTATCTGTCAGATACTTGAATTTGGATAAAAGTTTTGTTTATCGTAGCTAAAAAAAATGCTTATTTTCTATCATAGTTAATAATATTTTTCCTACTATATTAATAAATAAAATTGTTTGTCCTTCCATCACATCGCACATAACATGAATAATCTGGACGAACTTTGGCATACAATTAGGTACCATAAGATGAATAGAGATTTTCAGGATAAATAGAAATACAATCTAAAAAAAGTCAGAAGTGGTTAAAAATAAATAATAAGTAGGGCTAGGACTTGGTGGGATATTGTAGTGGTTAAAGATCCATGGAGTCGCTATTTCCTTATTATTATAGCACATACCACTTTGACCATTCCGTGTGCTTGCTGGCTAAAGCTGCGTACGGACTGCCCGTACGCGGTACGCGTAGGTACGCGTAGCTTCTAGTACGGACATGGCGTTCCAGGACACGCGTAACCGACTACGCGTACCAATGTACGGGCAGTCCGTACGCAGCTTTAGAATAGTGCCACTCCATGCCTTCCTGTGGAAGTTGTAAGTAAGTAAGAGGCGACTAAGGGATAAAAGGGTTGTAGTATTATTCGGCGATGGGCTTGCAACCTGTCACTAATATACACTGGTAAACATCTTAGCCTGTTTGTGCAAAATGTGGTTATAGAATTAACAACAAGTTGTCAAGTGTTATTGGTAATTCTGTAGCTCTGCCTGGCCCACTCTGGATTGAAGGTTTGATGGTATGTATATAGCATTTTGATTTTGGCCTTTAGTATTGTCATATTTGATTCATTAAAAAAATTCGCTTCGGTAAAAAGCTGAATACCTAAAATAAATCATGAAATGAAGGATTTTTCGTGCCATGGATATCGGGAAAAATTACAAAAAATCAGATTTAAATGATCAATAACTCTAACATAGGGGTTAAATCAATAGCGTTTTAGCTGCTCTATTATCCTAGGCGGGTTGACGTTGATTTTTGGGATACCCTGTATAAAAATGGTCGTTCACTAAATCAATCATATTTTTTTTGTCACAATCAGATTGCGTCACGTAAAAAGACCGCTGATCGACAATGGACGGGATGTGTTTGCGGATGGATACAGTCAGCAACCAATAGCGTGCGTGCAATAAGCATACCGGCGGAGTGCTCCCCTGTCTCGCCCCTTCATATCATACCACCAATTTCGTCGATAAGTTAGTTTGCCAGCGGCCTCTTTACGTGACGTAAACTAATACAACGTGAAAACCACGTCCCGCTGCGCTAGCGTAAGACATCTCCGAGCGTCCTTTGGCGCCCTCTCTACTTATTGTTATATTAAACTAAAGTATTGGCATGAAATCGAAGGATGGATTTTTTGTTGTAAAATAAATACACAATTTAAAGAGTATATGGCACAACTTAATAACAATTGAACTATGAGAGAGCAACTCATAAAAAACCCGGTCAAGTACACGTCGAACTCGCACACCGGGGGTTCCATATTTAACGTATGGTTGGAAAACGCAAAAGAAAATACTCATTGTGTTATGAGCTTTATTGTTTATGCAATAAGGTGCATTTTGACTTGCCAAATGTGAATACAGTTTTTTTTTTTTTAGTTTTTTGATAGCCCTTCCATAAGTCTAAAGTTTGACAACTTTATTTTATTTCTCACGTAAAATATAAGTCACGGAAAATTATAAAAAAAATGGATTTGAAATGTGCAGACTGAGCCCTTTTATATGACACCCCATTTTCTATAACCAAATCACTTTCATTTTACAATCTCCCAATCTAGACCCTTTGTCAAATATAGTCGTGCCTCTCTAATTAAGAACGGCCTTAGTATTACATATAACCTTTATAAAAAATCTAAGCATTACTTCATATTGAAACTTTTATTTGTATTCGTGTACCATTATTTAATTTGAGTATATATGAAGTTGATTAAAACAAGTTTTAGCAGTAAAAAGTTTATACAGGGTGTCCAGACAGGGTATGAGGTATTTGTTATTTCAATAAAAAAAAACTATTAGCATTTAAGTTGTTTTTTAATTATCAATTATTGGAATACAAAATGGAAAATTATTTACAAAAGATAATGTTATCCAAATGATGACCGTTACGCTGCTGGCACTCTTCCAATCTGGACCGAAGATTGGTGATAACACGCAGGCACATAGCTCTCGGTATCGCTGACATTTCGGACCTGATGTTGTGTTTCAATTGGGATAGGTTCGTCGGTTTATTGTCATATACCCTGCTTTTAATGTATCCCCATACAAAATAGTCAAGCGGGCTTAGATCCGGACTTCTGGGAGGCCAATTGATGTTACCTCGTCGTGAAATGAAGGGAATAATTCGTGAATAGCTTCCATTGATTGATTTGATGTATGGCAAGTGGCCCCATCTTGTTGGAACCACGTCCTTGAGTTATAGCCTTGAAGCTCCTGTAACTCCGGACCTAAAAAGTTTCGCAGCATATCGCAGTGGAAGTTGGCTTCGTCACTGAACAGTATGTTATCGAAGCTGTGAAATCGCCGCAGCATTTCGTTAGCAAAATTTCATCGATTAGCGTACTCCGTATCCTTCAACTCTTGAACTAATTGAATTTTATAGGGTTTTAAGCAAATCTTTTTTTTTAATCGAATGTAAAGTCGACTTTTTAATGTTTAATGCTTGACTTCGTTTTCGTATGGATAACCTCGGATTTTGACGAACTGATGCTGCCACTGCTTCGATTATTTGCTGGTCACGTACTGGACGAGGTCGACCAGAGTTTTGAATTTTGACCGTCGCACCTGTATTTTCGAACATCCGAATCCATTTTCTAATGCTACCGTCACTTGGTGCACTGCGTGTGCGATATTCCGCACGATACAAACGTTGAACAGACACTATTGAGAGCATTTTGATAATATGCTCTTATGCAAAAAGCACGATGCGTCCCCGGGTACTGCTCCATGGTGTCAAAAACTCCACAAAATGGCGGACTTCATGACACCAGCCCGCCTTCATTTGTCACTAAATTTCAAATTTAGAACAAAAATAAATACCTCATACCCTGTCTGGACACCTTGTAGATAATAATAAAAAAAACCATTTGAAATTAAGTTATCCCATAACATTGAAAAATAAGCTGGCATACTAATTAAGACCATAAACGAAAACTCATGAATTTAAAAGAAAATGTTAAAGTTATGTTAATATTTGCTAGGGAATCCCTTGTTCTGCAGCACTGCTAGACATGTATTCGTCATAGACTACACTAGGACTTGGCATCTTTCTACAGGTATAGATATCCACGCTTCGAGTGCCGCGTCATAAAGTTTGTTTAGATTTTAATATTTTTATTGACTAGAGTTTTTTGACGTCATTCCAGAGGTTCTCTATAGGATTGTGATCTGGACTGCAAGAGGGCCAAGTCATTACAGAAACAGAATTACGATGAAACCAGTCCATTACAGATTTCGCAGTGTGTTTGGGGACGTGGTTTTGTTGACATTCCCAAACAACTGGTAATTTTTCCTCAGCATATAGCAGCATGGTGTTCTCCAAAATATCTCTGTAAACATGCTGGTTCATAATATCGTCAATTCGCACCAATCCACATCGTGCCAAGAAAAACAACCCCATAATTTAATACTCCTGCCCCCATGTTTCACTGTTACGGTTAGTACTTGGGATTAAACGCTGTAATTGGTGGTCGGCGTACGTAGATTTGACCGTCTGATCCTATTCTGTTTATTTTAGTTTCATCAGACTATAACACATGCTTCCACTGTGACAAAAGTGCAGTCTTTGTGTACTTTTGCAAATTTAATCCTTGCGTCTCTGTTTTTGTTGCTCACTAATGGTTTCTTACGAGCTACTCTACCAAATGAATTAGCTTCGTGCAGTCGTTTTCTTTTAGTACGAGCTGCCAGACAAATTTTTCCCCAAAAAGTGGACGTTTTATCTACAGTGCTGGACAAAAAGAATCATACACTTACACGAAAATTAAAGTTTCTTCTATAACTATTTTAAGAATTCCACTACATATTAAGAAATATAGGAAAACTTGTAGCATATATCATAGCTTATTACATACAGATAATAAAATATCGAAACTATTTAAAATTATTTATTTACATGGGTAATTGTCGATAGCACTCCATTTTGCTATGGGCAAATTAAATCATACAGTAAGTATAAACACTAATAAAACTTAATTTAATATTTTGTGTGGCCTCCTTTTGCTTTCAACACTGCTGCTAATCTTCGAGGCACGCTTTCAACTAGTGATTTTAGGTATTCAGGGTCGATATTGTCCCAAGCTTCTTCCAGTGCACTGAAGTAGGAATCCTTGTTAGTAACATTTGTTTTGTTAATTTTGTTATCCAAATAAGACATAAATTCTCAATCGGATTGAGGTCGGGACTCTGCGGGGGCCATTCTAGCTGTTTGATTCTATTTGCCTTGAAGAATGCAGCAGATATTTTAGCTGTATGCTTCGGGTCATTATCTTGCTGAAAGATATATCGGCCCTCCAAATCACATTTAAGCAAAGAAATCCCTAAATTTTCTCGCAATATGTTAATATAATCTTCAGCAGTCATTATTCCATAAATTCGAGCTAAGCTGCCAACTCCAGACCAAGCAAACGAGCCCCACACCATAACATTGCCTCCACCATGCTTTTGTATGTTACGTTCTGCTAACGCTTCGCAAGGCTTACGCCATACCCTAAACCGGGTTTTTTGTCCAAACAGCTCGAATTCCAGGCAAGTTCACCACAGTGCCTTGTTGTTTATGCTTCTTCCAAATGTGCTGTACAGCTCCAACCGAGATGGAATATTTTTCGGCAATTTTCCGAAACGAAATTTGTTTTTGTCTATCACGTATAACCAGATTGCGAATATCAATTGAAATTTGTTTTCTCGGCATCTTGACCATTGAAATAATTAATGAAAATTATTAAGAAATGTCAAGACTCAAGAATGACACAATGACTCGTGAGTTTTTATTTCCAGCCGGGATATTACATTCTGTAATTATTTATTTGTAGTAAATAGTATGTATTATCTATTTTGTCCAGAGCAAAACGACATAGTGTATATATAATCAAGCAGTAAAAGACAAGATTAAGATAAATATTGTTTTTTATTTTATTAATAATATAGATAATTAAATGTGCTACAAGTTTTCTATAATAAATCAACAAAAATAGTTGTTTATGCAAATGTACTTTTCATGTAAGTGTATGATTCTTTTTGACCAGCACTGTAAATAGAAGACAGTTTAGGATTATTTTTCGCCATTCTATCAATTAGGGCGTCAGTTCGGGGGGTTGTCTTACGTGGTCGTTGTTTCCATTGTTTGCATGTTTGGTTCTTCTTTAAATATTTGATCGCGTTAAATACTTTCGTTTTCGAACATAACCTTTCGATATATCCACTTCCTCTCTAAAACCAATGTTACAATGATGTTTCTGAGAACTAGAGTTTTCACTCATTTTTACTAATCACGAAATAATACGAGTAATAGAAAAGCCAAGAAACAGAAATTGGTATACCTAATGAAATTAGCTTTTATGATATTCATTCAGTCTAGTACCCCCACTAGACTGAATGAATATCAAAAAAGTTAATTTCATTAGGAACCTAATAGTAATCATAATTGCTATCTGTGAGGATGTTTTAGTTTCTGCCCTTTATCAAGTTACAATATTACCACGATAAATCCGTGAACGATTTCTGAAATGGATTATTATAGGGTAGTAGTTATTTAACAAGATATAAATGTGTCCCCTTGGCGGCTGCCCGGCTGGTGTTCGCGATGTCGAAGTAGCGTGAGCAAGGTGCGCATTGGTTGCAGGTGATGCCGAAGCGCACCAACAAGCCGGGGCTGTCGTCGACGAACCGTATGCCGCGAGGCGCGCGCAGCCGCGGCCGCTCCTTCCGCGGCGGCTTCTCCTCGTACTACTCGGGCTACCGGCCCGTGAGGCGCGGCAGGTACAACCCTTATTAACGATCTAACGATCTCCAGAACCACACTATTAGATCGAATTACGAGTACGCTGAGGGTTGTGCATGATTATGTGTACGTGTTGTATAGACTCTTCTTTTATGTTATGCTCTACTTATGTATTTATTTACTAGCAGATAGGGCGGAAAGGGCTGTCGGAGTTTTATTGTTCTCTTGCTTTATCGAGTGGCCGAAGACCGCTCTTGCTGCGGTGACGTAATTTTTAATGCTAAATGTTACTAAATTGCAGGATGTTGAAATAATGTAACTTGGAAGATTTTTGAACCACCTTTTCATAAAAAGTTGTTCCACATGTTTACTTTAAAATTGTTGAAATTCAGTGTTATTCCTTTTTACATCTCTGTGGTCACTTGTGGTACCCATCGACTTAGTGGCATGTAACATTCTAAAATCCATTTTGATAGAATGTCATATGTTGGTGAGTAGCGATTAGTAGGTGGTTATCACAGGATACACTGTGTCCTGTCATACTATATTAGCATTTGATCAGACTTCTTTAACACATTTTTCATTTTATTGCTCAATGGCTTTGTATTATTTTATTTCTTAAATGGCTGTTTCTTTTATGTTCAGTATTGTAAGTAGCATTATCTAACTTGTACCATGTAATTCGACTTAATAGTGTTAGCAATAAATAAGTTCAGTCTGAATGCGACTTCCCACATTGCTTGATTTGTAATACCCGACTGAGTACTGCAACCGGCGAGGGTTCACTGGGGACGGTTGTCGCCTTATTATTTAGTTTGAGTGATATTTTACGTAGAATATTTGTATGTTCTCATGGAAAACTGGATTTTATAGTACAAGAGGTATGCATGTGGGTCACTCGTGAATTCGTGATATCTTTTGTTTGTAGAAGTACAATGTAGTATTGTTACAAATATCCCATATTTTTACTATGTTGACAAAAATATTTATACCCACTCTTCTCTATTATGTCAAATAAAGTTTTTTTTGATAAAATATGTATTTTCAATACCTTTACCTTTTCTCCTTAGTTTCAGTTTGCACGTTGAGGCTGTTTGCATGTGTGCATCAATACATCGGTAGCTCTAGGTGGCAGTAGCTAGTTATTAATGGGGTGCCTTGTTCGCAGAGGTTTCAGGCGCGGCATGTTTTACTCCCCGTACTGAGCGCGGTAGAGCGCCGCGCCGCCCCGCGGCCTAGCTAACTAAAGCGCGGCGCGTGCGCCTTGCGCCGCGCCCGCGACCCACCACTGCACCGGACTAAGCTTCCTCCGTACCTATTAAACTAATTTACGACCGGTTTGTTTTTTAGACTAAGACGATCACGATATTCCCGTCTCTAGTTAAGAAGAGTAACTTAGGATTTTTTTACTTGTAAGACCAATCCGATGAACTGGATGTTGTGCTGTTGAGTATAAAGATATATGGTTAAATGTATTAAAATGAAGCAATGTAAGGAACAACACTTTTAATTAGGTACGTTTAAGCCTATTGAAATTTGAATTAGTATGTAAGGGAAATATAACAAAGTGACTACAAACTATTTTGATTAGCTTATAAATTATAATTGACCCGTGTGAAACTATCAATTAGTAGATAGTTGTAAGTGTTTTGTTGAGCGTGAAATAGGTATACCCTATTTAAGTTGTTAGATGTTTGATCTGTAGCAATATTCATATTCATATCGCGTTTTAAGTGTTTAAATTACAACAATAAGGTGATGGTATCGTATCGCTTATTGACGACGTTAGAACTGATTTAGAAATGCTAGCTTAGTGTCTGTCAAAGGTGAAATGAGGTTCTCTGCTGAGATTAACAGTATTTTTTTTCTATTGTGTGTCGTCCTTCATATTTTGTCTTCTTTCAAAATAAAAATGGTTTTATTTTGTTGTAAATTATGACGTGTTTGGTCAGTTAATGGTAAATTGTTTTTGTAAGTAATTTAATATAAATTTCTTGGTATTTTTTTTAAAAAATGAATTGGCACTGCGGTAAAAAAAAAAAATGAAAAAAAAAATGTGCAGGATAAAGAAATTATTAAGAATAAGTTTAAGAACTAACTCGGTGGTTTTATTCAATCATTACCTTTGAACCTTTGAACGCCAAGAACACCTAAAGGTGCCGTGCCTGCCACGCCATCGACTCTTGTATTTGTCACAGATACAGTGCAATGACCAGTGTTTGTGACGTAAAGTTGACATGTGGTTTTCAGCTGTCATCTGCGTGTGAGGACTTTAGTATGCAATCACGGCGAAAAGGTGGGAAACTAATCGCTCGTTCCCTGAAAACCATAATTGCAAAATATCTTATTGCCGATATACATGCTTACCAAAATATTAGATTCCCACAATACCAGTATTTTTATATATTATGTTCCTTTTTATATCAGTTTTATAAAATACCATGTTCTCAATACACCATGTTCCCTATAAAACCTTATACCGAAAATATCAAAATTCGAAATCACAAGAATTTCAAAACACTGAAATACTTTACAAACCTGATTCGGAAAGCACAATTTTCTCGAAAGAACTTGATCTCGCCTTAGCATTATCATGTAATACTAGATTTTTCAATAAGCAGATTTCAGATAAACCATATTTTCGATATACCAGATTTAAGAACACCAGATCCCCAGAATATCAAATATCAAACAAGTACGGTCAGGTGCTTCAGGACTTCGTTTCCGTTAAATACCAACTTTGTCACTCCTTTTCTCTTCTTTTGGGGATGAGTTGTAAAAAATGCTGAAATACATGTCTAATGAATTTTATTCAGAGATATGCAATCCAAGATTCAAAAAATAGGTCAAAAAAAAAATCTTTCACCCACTCGGTGTTTGCATTTCAAAAAACCCAGTATTTTCGGATATTTACGTTACAAAAGCAAATCCAAATTTAATGTTTCTAGCTTCCGTAGTATTGGCTGGGCGACGATGAATCAGTCCGTCAGGACCAGTCTCTTTATTATATATAAGACTAGCTTTTGCCAGCGACTCCGTCCGCGTGGAAGTCGTTTATCGCCGTTCCCACGGGAACCGTGTAATTTCCCAGGATAAAAAATAAATGCCATTTGCTAATGATAAAGTTCAGTACCTAGTTATAAATAGTTGACAATAAAAATTTGATATTTACAGTTGGTTTTGTTGTCTAACCGTACTTATGTAATCTACCAAAGTAAAAATCCGGTGTTTTAGGAATTTAGGCATTCGGAAATCAAGTATGATCAGCATCTGGTGTGTTGGGAATTAAGTAAACTGGCAATCTGATATTTTGAGTATCTGGTAGTTTAAGAAACTGGGTGATTCAAGTACATTGTGTTTTGCCGGCCTAGTGTTATCAAAATCTGGTATTATGGGAATTCGGTTTTAAAGAGAACATTATGTTTTGAAAACACGTTGATTTGGAAATCCGATATAAAAAGAAACATGGTAAAAAGAAAGTCTGGTATTTTGGGTATTTCATATTTCAGAAAACGGGTAAATCGGCAATTAGATATTTTGCAATTATGGTTTTAAGGGAACGAGCGAAACTAATGCCCATACCTGAACGGCATTTTAAGGTCGCAGCTAATTAGAACCGCCTCGCCTCGAGCGGTTAGATTTCTTCATATGGATTTGTATGGGTATCCGCTTACTACATCAACGGAGATCGGTCGACTAGATATAGCTCGTTGCTCGAATGCTTGCCTCAAGTGAACTGCGCAGTGTGCGCTGGTAGACTGCTCGTATATTCGTTGACCACGCGAGGTTCACTGGTGGTGGGACCAGTGCCTAAAGGGGGAAATGGCTTTTCTGTAGATACCTTGCCTACCCACTAGCGTAACTAGGTATCCAATTTTTGATTTGTTCCCGATTCGTCGTATTCCTGTTTCGTCGGATTCCTGATTCGTCGTATTCCCGTTTCGTCGGAATTATTTATATAAAATCATTACTAATAATGGACAATTATTTATCCGCCATCCCAAAGAGCAGTTATACATATACAATATCTATAGCTCTACATATAAATATACTGACATTAGGTACCGGGTGTCCCACGACTAAGAGACATGAAGGGAAAGTAATCAAAATATTGAAGAGCCAGTGTTTTACCGTAAGAAGACATAATTTTATTTCATAAAATAATAAGCAGTCAGTGTAAAACCGGCCAAGTGCGAGTCGGACTTATATCTATAAAAAATCACGTTTGTTGTATGGGAGCCCCCCTTAAATATCAACTTTATTCGGTTTTTAGTATTTGTTATTATAGCGGCAACAGAAATACATCTTCTGTGAAAATTTCAACTGTCTAGCTATCACGGTTCGTGAGATACAGCCTGGTGACAGACAGACAGACAGACGGACAGCGAAGTCTTAGTAATAGGGTCCCGTTTTACCCTTTGGGTACGGAACCCTAAAAAGTAAGTTATCACTTTGGAACCATATCGCTTTAAAGAGGTTCCAACTACCATATGAAGTTGTCAAACATCTGAAAGCGACAAAGTACAAATATTATCATTGACTTTGAAATGTCTTGCTAAATAATTTCGTGTTGATACTTAAGAAAATAATGGAAACTCTTGTGATGGAAAGGTCTCAAGGAGATGGGACGTTGTATTCTAAAGAGGTAGGTTACCTATGTGTTTATTATCTATTACTGGCCACTTGTACGACGTCCACCTGAACAGCTACTTTTCATTTGTTTCTCTTCTGTCACACCATTGTCAATGAATATTAACATTGTGAAAACGTTGCACGTTGTTAATATCAGTTTTATTTGGCGATTTTCCTAAAAATGGATACTGACGAAACTGATAAAGTAGTATTTATTGATAGTAAAAGAGCTAGCAGAAAGATCTTATTACGGGGAGGCTATAGATACAACTTGGATAGGAAAAACAAAGGTGGTTCGACGAATTGGAGGTGCTCTAATAGATCTGTCTGCTCGACATCCATTACTTTAAATAAAGATGACAAGGTAATCAGAGAGTCAAGACACATGTGCAAACCAGAATTTATGAAGAGAGAGGTCGAGGGTCACTTTAATGATTTGAAACGCAAGGTGAGTGACAGCATGGAGCCAGTCCCAAAAATTTTTGAACAATCTGTGCAAGATTTTGCTGAAAATTGTGATGGAGGATTTGATTTTACGCTCATACCGGAGTGGAAGAAACTGAAAACGACTTTGTATAATGCACGAAACAAGTTTTGGAAGTTGCGTAGCGGGGCTCCTTGTAGTGGTGGTAATAGAAACACTCAGATACTTAACTAGGTTTCGTTTATTGTTTTACAACAACAACACAAGTAAATTGAGATAATAGAAATAAGTAAGTTAACAAACAAAGTGCGTCCGCGCTGAGTTGCGGTTCTAGCTATCTGTCCATTGTCTATTGACAATCTAGCCAACCTAAAGTTATGGTGGCGCCGTTTTAGGTACAGATTTTGACGCCACACCACCCCCCCACGGAGAAAGATAAACCAAAAAACGAAAAAAACTATAAAACTAAACAACAAAAAAAAAACAAAAATTTAGAAGTAACAAAAGTCATTACGCTTCTGAAAACTCACATGGCGGCCAGACCTAGTAATATAGGGCCGTTTCAAGGGGGCTGTGGTATCTGCAGGCGTTGGCGCCGCTATAGAGCTAGGCGCAGGTGCAGCTGGAGATACAGGCGCCGGCTGTGCTCGAGGCAGATCCGCAGGTGGCGAGGTAACCGGCGAGCTAGGATAGTTATCGGAGTCAAGAAAGGCTGGTTTGACGCGGTCGACGCTCACTACCACCTTCCTGTTCTTGATGCCCAAGGTCAGGGCCTTCCCGTCCGCGGAACGCTGTAATACGGCATAAGGACCTGTGTAAGGAGGTTGCAATGGGCGCCGAACAGTGTCGTCACGAAGGAAAACGTGAGATGCGGTGGGTAAGTCCTTTGAGATGAAAACAGAAGGAGTAGAGTGGCGAGAAGCGGGAGCTGGACGAAGTGATGACATCTTTCTTCGCAGCTGGACTACGAAGTCAGCGGGATCGACCAGCCAGTCTTTACCAGAATCGGAAACCAACATTTCTCCGGGTAAACGCAGAGTTTCTCCATACGTCATTTCAGCAGCCGTAGCCTTCAAGTCTTCCTTGTAGGCGGTACGCATGCCGAGTAGGACGAGGGGAAGAGCACGTGTCCAGGAGTCAGAGTGGCACATAAGTGCGGCTTTCAACTGACGATGGAGTCGCTCGATCATTCCGTTCGCACAAGGATGGTACGCGGTTGTCCGAATGCGCTTGGTCGCAAAAGTTTGCATAAGGCGCCGGAACAGGTCGGATTCGAACTGGGTGCCCTGGTCAGTTGTTATGATAGAAGGGACACCAAAACGAGAGACCCATCCTTGGACGAAGGTATCGGCTACCTCATCGGCTGTGATGGAGCGCATGGGCCACACCTCTGGCCACCTAGAAACCCTGTCAATAGCCGTAAGACAATAACGAAAATCGTTGCAGACGGGAAGGGGGCCAACTATGTCGATATGGACATGGGTGAAGCGACCAGATGGTTGCTCTATTGTACCTAGAGGAGCCGAAGTATGTCTTGAAACTTTGCTGCGCTGGCACGCGAGACAAGACTGTGCCCACCTGCGACAATCTTTGCGAATGGAAGGCCAGACGTAGCGTCCTACCAAGAGTCGAGTGGTGGCTCTGACGCCGGGGTGACTCAAGTTGTGTAACTTGTCAAACACCGCACGACGAAACGAAGGGGTCAGATAGGGACGAGGTTTGCCAGTAGAAACGTCGCAAAGAATGGAGATGTCAGTACCAGGGACAGCAATACGAGACAGCTGCAGGCTTGATGCTCCTTGACGAAGGTCGGCGAGTTCTAGGTCCTCTTCTTGAGATTTAGAGAGAGCTTCATAGTCCTCTTCTAAAGAGATGGCTTCAATCCGCGACATTGCATCGGCGACGACGTTATCCTCTCCTTTTATATAGCGGATGTCAGTCGTAAACTGGCCGATGAATGAGAGCTGGTTCAGCTGAGACGGAGGAAGCTTTTCACGTCGCTGTACGAAAGCGTACAGCAATGGCTTGTGGTCAGTGTAAATAGTAACATGCTGAACCTCGAGAATGTGACGGAAGTGTTGTACGCTTTCATACACCGCCAGTAACTCTCGGTAGTAAGCCGGCCACTGAGCCTTTTGGGGGGTCAACTTTTTGCTGAAAAAAGCGATAGGACACCATTGGTCGTTAATAAGCTGCTGAAGGCAGGATCCTAAATGGACACTAGACGCGTCCGTAAACAGGCCAAGGGGTGCGTCGTTGACCGGATGCTGCAGTAAGGTTGCGTTTGAAAGGCCTGATTTGCAGGCTTCAAAATGCACCAGAAGCTCGGGAGTCCATAAAAATGGTTTAGTACCCTTACCATTGGTTGCGACTACTGCATCAATTAAAGGCGCCTGAGACTGAGCGGCGTGAGGCACGAAACGGCGATAGTAGTTTATCATGCCGAGAAAACGGCGCACACCTTGGACAGTCTTCGGAGGCGGAAAATCCATTAACGCTTGGATACGATCTTGTGGAGGGCGGGTGCCTTGTGAGCTAATGTGGAAGCCCAGGAACACTACTTCGTGTACGCCTAAAACGCACTTAGAGGGATTAATCACCACTCCATAATCATTCAGACGCTTGAAGAGCGCTCTGAGGTGTTCCCTGTGTTGAGCCTCATCTTTCGAGTAGACGAGGATGTCATCCACGTAGGGAAATACAAAATCGAGGCCCCGTGTGACCTCATCGATAAACCTTTGAAAACTTTGACCGGCATTTCGTAGTCCAAAACTCATGAATGGAAATTCGAAGAGGCCAAACGGGGTGACGATGGCGGTCTTGGGGATGTCATCCTCGGCCACTGGGATTTGATGGTACGCCTTCACAAGATCGAGGGTGCTAAAAATGGTTGCTCCAGCAAGATTGTAAGCGAAGTCGTTAATGTGGCGCACGGGGTACCTGTCAGGAATTGTTCTGGCGTTCAAGGCGCGATAGTCGCCACAGGGACGCCAGGACTGGTCCTTCTTTGTAGTCATGTGTAAAGGGGACGACCAAGCACTTTCAGATGGTCGCGCTGTGCCACTGCGCACCATGTCCTCAAATTCACGCTTGGCAGCAGATAACTTCTGGGGTGCCAGGCGACGGGGACGGCATGAAATAGGTGGCCCTTCAGTTGTCCTAATATGATGTACCGTGCTATGTTTAACAGACCGTGGGAAACCAGGAGGTTTGGTGATGTCCGGGAACTCAGCAAGCACCTGTGCAAAGGAAGAGTTCTGAGAATCAATAGACTTGATGCTGGACTGCACGGTAGTAGCGGTAGAAGCAATGGCCTTAAGGCCGGTGCTGCCGTCAACAAGCCTCTTATGGTGACAGTCGGGTAGCAAATGGTAATGGGACAAAAAGTCTGAACCTATAATGGCTGTGTTGACGTCAGCCACCACAAACTGCCAGGTAAAATTGCGCCGCAGTCCAAAATCAAGTTTAAGATTGACAGTTCCGAAGGTCTTAATTGTGCTGCCGTTGGCTGCGCTGAGTTCCCAGTCGGTGGGTGGCCTCTGCTCTCTAAGCCAGCGGTATGGATAACAACATAAATCGGAACCGGTGTCAATCAGGTATTGATGTTTGGTTACCTTATCGGTGACAAAAAGACGGCGGCTGTGGGGTTCGATATGGCAGCAGTCAGAATCCGCCTTTACTGACTGCTGGTCGAGTTTCCCGCTGTCCAGTTGCATGGAGAGATGCACTTGGCCGCCTTCGTACCAAATTTCTTATGGTACCAGCACGCTTTAGCAGTATTGGTTGGAGTACCGCTGCGGTTTGCGCCCTTGGATGCGGATCGGCCACGGGATCTTCCACGCTGCTGTATCTCAGTTAAAGCAGCGACCTGCTGGCCAAGCTTGTCAAGGCGTTCCATGACAGTTCTGAGGTCAAATTGTCCGCTGGCGGGTTTATTGTCCACCTTATAGACACTCTGTGGTCCGGGAGTAACATCAATGATCCTGTCCGCCAACTCTGCTAATTTGTCCAAGCTGAGATCTGATGCAGTAAGTATAGCCTGCACGTGGCCAGGTAAGCGTCGCATCCATAATCGCCGCAGTATGCTGTCATCTTTTGAAGCTGGGGCGAGGGACTGAAGGTGTCGCAAGAAAGCTGTGGGTTTCCGGTCACCCCGCTCTTCATCACTTAGCAGGCGCTCAATGCGTTGCTCTTCTGATGTAGAAAGCCTTCTCACAAGTTCCTGTTTCAGGGTATCATATTTGTGTTCCTCCGGTGGGCTCATAATTATGTCCTCAATATCACCTATTAGTCGCTGGTCGATAATACTAATAACATGACTAAATTTGGTCATGTCACTTGTAATTCCCGCCAAGTGGAATTGGGCCTCAGCCTGTGCGAACCACACTGCGGGCCTGTCCGACCAAAAAGGAGGTAACTTAACAGCCACTTTGCACACTTCCTTTGAATCCGCCGCTGATTGGGGCGGTAACCGCGCCTGCAGCGTGGCATTTTGTGCCCGCAGGGCCTCCAGCTGGGTTTGCAGCTCCTCGACTGACATTCTGGAACAGCCAACAGATACCACAACCAGAACAAAGAAGAATGTGTACAATATAGTTATTAGTTAGTTAGTTTATCTTTCACCGCGGGGAACCAGACACAAAACACAAAATTTTACATAACATACACACAAAATGCCATAACAAATATTATTGTAACACAAAAATGTGATATTTGTTAAAAGACACACACCAAATATAAAACACAAAATGCAATATTTAACAAATATTATTGTAACACGAAAATGCAAAGTTTGTTAAAAGGCGCACACCAAATATTAAAAACAAAATGCACTCTTAAAAACAATAACCAAAACAATATAGCAGAAATATGCCTAATGACAAGTGCGGTTATGTCAAATGAATTAGGTACCAAAACACCATTAATGAAACACCAAATGCAATTATACAAATGCAATAAATTTGTAGAAAGACAGGAAAATAGCAAAACTTAGTATTTATAGTTAGTTATTAATTTAAACAAACGGTTGAATTACGTAATAATCTGTCAACATGAAACCGAACAGAATGAAACCGAACACCTATTGTTAGTTCTGTTAAATGTTAGAATAAACACTGTAACTAATACGTAGGTATACTTGCGATCACTGTCAGTTTCTTTGCGGAATATTTCTAACGAGAATGCTGGATACTTTGATGAACTGGATAAAACCGGTTTTAGACAAGTTTGCTTAAATTCACTTTTTCATAACCTTTATTTGCGAAATCACTCACTGCACTTTGTAGAAACCGGCCTCGAACGATGCACACCAGGCTTCGATGTCGAGGACCGCCGTGAGACAAAACAAAAGAGGAAGGTTTACTTTTGTTCTCCACCGTGGAACCGCCGAGATGTCCAATATAAGAAAAGCAAGCATCCACACTTGCTAAGACGCTTGTATACGCGTACGTTCGGAGGTCACCAATTTGGAAGTTGCGTAGCGGGGCTCCTTGTAGTGGTGGTAATAGAAACACTCAGATACTTAACTAGGTTTCGTTTATTGTTTTACAACAACAACACAAGTAAATTGAGATAATAGAAATAAGTAAGTTAACAAACAAAGTGCGTCCGCGCTGAGTTGCGGTTCTAGCTATCTGTCCATTGTCTATTGACAATCTAGCCAACCTAAAGTTATGGTGGCGCCGTTTTAGGTACAGATTTTGACGCCACAAAGTCACTCGGCGTCGAAAAATGCACATTTCAACATTTCAGTGAAGTTGTCGTTCCATTGAAGCTGTCAGACGATTTCCTGATTTGCAACGATGGCGACTTAGATAGGATATTGATATTTGCTTCACCCTCTGCTGTAGAAATATTGGCGAAATGCACTGAATATTTCGGAGACGGTACGTTTAAGGCGGCACCGCCTCCGTTTTTACAACTATATACGTTGCAAGTAAATTTGACCAACAATGCAGATAGCTCATGTTTTGTACCCGTAGTATATGCCCTTTTACCTAACAAGGATGAATATACGTATAAGCGGTTATTTTCATTGTTAAAGCATGAATTTTCTCAAGTAATCACAAAGTTCAAATGCGATTTTGAAATTGCCGCCATCAATGGGTTGAAAGCAGTACATCAGAACGTTGTGATAACAGGCTGTTACTTTCATTATCAAAAAGCTCTGTGGAAGAAATCGAAGCAGTTAGGTTTAATTGACGACGAAGAAGGCAGAATGTATACAAAGCTATGTACGCGGCTCGCTTTATTACCAAAGGAAGATATACCAGCCGCATATTTGGAAATATCTGAAACGGTCCCTGACGGTTCCGTGATAACTCAATTCCACAATTACTTTTTAAATTTCTGGATGCGGAAAATTACTGGATCAATGTTTTCGGTCAGTGAAGAAGAATTCAGAACCAACAATGCGGTTGAAGGATGGAATAACCGGTTAAATCATAGAATCCCTAAGAAACCTTCCCTTTTTCAATTTATCAAACTACTGCGAGTCGAAGCTCAACATCAAGACATCAAGATTAGAAAGATGCAGTTACACTGTCCGAGTATGATAAAAACTCGTCGAGCAAAAGATGTTCAAAAATATCACCAGGAACGGGAAATAGTCAATGATTTTATTGATAAAAAAATCACAGTCATTGAATGTTTAAATAGGCTTTGTTTAATAATATAATGCCAATATAGCATGTTTGTAAAAAATATATTATATTAAAAAGCTTTTATTGTAAAAAAAATCTTCATTTTTAAAACTTAAGTAGAGCCGTGGTAATTGCATAGTTTCATTCGATAGTAAAAATCCGACGAATCGGGAATGCGACGAAACAGGAATACGACGAATCGGGAACAAATCCAATTTTTACTCAAAAACTTGGGATTAGCTTTGGTTATCACCAAGAATTGGAGATAAACAATGATTACGTGGGGCATTCATTATAAACACCTGCGATGAAAAAAGAAGTACAACTAATATGATTGGGGGATTCCTAGACGTCTCATCTCCACTTGACTGTTTCCATTGAAGCGGAGTGGAGACGATGTGTGGATTTCGATTAATATGATTAGTCCATCCCTACACGTTTGCTCTCCGCTCCGGTTGTGTCCGCCTCAGTGGAGCCGCAGCCTTAATGGAACCATGAGGGAGAACTGTCTCTAGTAGTCCCATTACTATTTATCTACTTCCTGTATAGGCATGCGTGGTTGGCCAAAAATGTAAATACGTAGATAAGAGTCTGGCCATCGAAACGTGATACTGAATATACCGCGAAATTTAAAAATGTAGCTATAGTATGTCTGAATGAGCTACAATTAAACAATGTTGATGCTTTTGTCATTAAGTATTAAGTTATAAGTTAATGACAAAAGCATTACAATTGTTTAATTGTTGCTCATTCAGACATACTATAGCTACATTTTTAAATTTCGCGGTCATTTTCAGTATCACGTTTCGATGGCCAGACTCTAGGTTTCAGTTATGTTGCTTTTGCAGCAGCCACCTGGAAATAGGAGCTCCTTCGACAATTTTAATTTCAATTAATGGGACCACAAAAAACGGGGAGAAATCTCTTAGTTCCTCGAAAACTTAATTGACTCCTCGTAAGTGTAAATATACAAAGTTCTAGTCTCCGGATTATGGTATAGTCCATATTTTCAAGAAGCTATTCAGATTTAGGGCATGATTTCGTGCCAAAGTTTAGTAAAAACTGATCTTTTCATGAAAAAAACCGTTAAAGCGTTTTTAGCAATATCACAAACAGCTTCATAATGCCATTTTGACGTACCTATATTGCAGACTTCTTTAATACCTTAATAATCAGCGACATTAGTGCTTGCAAGCACAGATCATATATTCTCTTTGGCACAGATTATTAAGGTATGTTGCAAGTGATCACAGTGAAGTGTTACAAAATTACGTTGATTTTTCTTCCCGCCCGCCGTCGCTTCAATAATTATTGAAAGTAATTAATACATAAGTATGGTATGGTGGTGGTTTATAATAAACCTTTATACAAATTCATAAAAAACACACTGAAATCACTTTAAGAAAATGAAGTGAGAAAACCCTGTAAAATGAAATTTAATATTATCCAATAAAGACGTGGCTTAAAGGTCCATGCAACTAGGCCATAAAATCCAAAAAAAAAAGATCTGCTCTGTTATCTTTAGACATACCTTAATAATCTGTGCTGTAGACATACCTTAATAATCTGTGTCTGTTATTGTTTTGTTTTGTTCTGAACGGGTAAAATAATTAGCAAGACGATAAAATTACGAAACAATAAAGATCACTAGATGAAAAAATGTCAACAGTTACCTCAGAATATTTTGACTTTATAAAAAAGCTGGAAGAAAATGAGGATAAGGTTGTGCCAAATCCTTTGGAACAACCTCTCGATTTTGAGTTTAATGTCAGTACATACCCTTTATTTGAAATGCTATATTATGTTCCATTCAATAGTCTTAAATAATTTTATAACTTTGTTTTAGAATTCGACATGTCATGTCTGCAATGGTTATTATGGACCGAGTTTCGGAGAACCTGTCTGTGTGACTTGCCATGCATTTCTCTTCCCTAATTTTCCATCATTTTGTCCGAATTCATACTATTACAGCGAGAAAACGGATGACGGTGATTCGGGTAATGATGAACCCTCAGATCTCAACTTTAGCTCCGACCGGAGGGTGAACAGAGTATGTATGGTGCCTGCATGGTGGTATATAGTAAGTAGATATCAAATATTCTTTCTTATATTATCTCATTTCAAGTATTTCTTCTTATGTTTAACACATAGACCAATGAATGAAATGAAATTTATTGCATATGGAAGGAACAATTAAGAACATGCGGATACATTTGTCAGATGGTTCTAGAGATACCAAACCCTGCCTTTTACAGACACATTAAAAATGTATAAACCGGCAAATTGATGTATCATGTCACACTGGTTAACAATCAAATGCCATGACCGTGCAAAAAAACAAATATATAATTACTTTGTTTTTAGAATTCCTTGGACAGTGAAAGTCCCGAAGATGATGCTAATAATTCTGAAAATGTGCCAAGTGGCAGTGGCCATAGTAATGGAAACGGGCACGGGTCAAATCAGCTGGATAAAGGTGAAGCTGAGGAGGAAAAGCCTCAACCGCCTGTGTTAAGGCCACCCCCTTGTCTCGCTCATTCGCTGCAGGCACTCTCTACACCACGGCCGCCAGACAATGTAGCTTCTGAATTAATTGCGCAGTTGCCTACTGAAGGTTGGTTGAGTTAAGTTCAAGGTTTTAGTATACATAACTATGTCAGCCTCATGAGGAGACTCTATATAAAAATAATAATTATGGGGCACTGCCTTGAGAGCAAGAATCTGGACTAATTTGTTTGTTTTAAACACTATTTATTTTAACCCCTTCATGGTCATCTGATCCCACATAAAAATCGTCCCGCAAACTGAATCACCCCTTTCAATTTTTTGCGTGGGTGAGTCATTCCACCTGTCTGGCCAACTGAGCCCGCGGGTTCAGTCGACCACTCTCAACCGCTAAAGGGTTTACTGAGCCCGCGGGTTCAGTCGACCACTCTCAACCGCTAAAGGGTTTACTGAGCCAGCGGGTTCAGTCGACCACTCTCAACCGCTAAAGGGTTTACTGAGCCCCCGGGTTCAGTCGACCACTCTCAACCGCTAAAGGGTTTACTGAGCCCGCGGGTTCAGTCGACCACTCTCAACCGCTAAAGGGTTTACTGAGCCTGCGGGTTGATTACGACTATGTTTATGACCTAACTGCTTAATATCACGTAATTTAATTACAGAGCAAAGTCTGGTTTTCTGTAAAGTAAAATTCAGTAAAGAATAGGTCAGTTAAGTCCAGATGTAGCAATTTTAGTCTTCTTTAGTAACTTTATAGATATCTTGATCCAAAAATGCATAGTTTTGAAGTTAAGTTGAGAATACCCAAAAAAGTACGAGAATTACGCGGTTTTTCTAGTACTATGGGTCCTAGATGATAATAACATACTTATATCTAAATATACAGGGTTATTGGTAAGTCGACCTATTCCCGTTAGGAGGTGATAGGGGTGACTATTTGCGATAATTTTGACCCCCATATGCATTATGCAAAAGTAAACCATTTTTGAGTTATCGCGTTTATTCGTTTTTTTTTAACTTAGTCGGAAATTCAACTTGAAAAAGTTATTACAAAAAAAGTATCAATTTAAATCTTTTTTTTCTTCTGATTTACAAAACCGATTGAACACTGGTTATTTCTCAATATTAAAACAATAATTATCGGTCCAAATTTAAAAAAGCGAGACGGAAAACTAAATTTTTTCAATATTTTTTGCGATCGCTTTCCACTAAAATGCCTTAAAAAAAAAAAAAAACGTTATGAAACTTGGCTTGCAGATTATTTTAAAAACTTAACTGTTTTCTTAGCTCTCCAAAAACGCATAACAAGTAGAAAATTATTTAAAAAAAACCTGAAAAAATAATCATCACAAAGGAAGCGGGCGGAAACAAAAGTCACAAATGCAACTTCAAAAATTAAAATTAAAAAACATACCAAATTTAAATCATACATTTTTTATTTGCTTTTGTACAAGATGAATATGTTGTTCCTATGCAAAATTAAAAAAAATATTATCTGTACACGTTTGAGAATGCGAGGCCGAAAACTAAAAAATACATGTTTTTTTATCAAACTCCAACATAAATTACACGAAAACAGAAAAATTTACCAATACATTTGGCGTGCAGATTACACATAAAACATTGACGATTTTCCAGCTTTCTAACGAGCAATTAAAACTAAAATGAGTTTTGTTAAAGATTGCTGGAAAAAATTGATCACAAAGGAAGCAACAAGGAAGTCACGTCCGAATAAAACTTAAAATTAACTAACTAAATCTATCAAAACTAAGTGTTATACTCGTAAACACAAATAACAACATTAACTTATGTAAAAAGTTACAAAATTAAAACTAATAAACAATTAAAATTGAAATAATCAGGATTTTTATAGTTCATTTTCAAAATGGCTACCTCCATTTCTTATTCTCACATAAGTTAATGTTGTTATTTGTGTTTACGAGTATAACAGTTAGTTTTCATTGATTTAGTTAGTTAATTTTAAGTTATGTTCGGACGTGACTTCCTTGTTGCTTCCTTTGTGATCAATTTTTTCCAGCTATCTTTAGCAAAATTCATATTAATTTTAATAGCTCGTTAGAAAGTTGGAAAACCGTCAATGTTTTATGCGTTATCTGCACGCCAAATGTATTGGTAATTTTTTGTTTTCGTGTAATTTATGTTGGAGTTTGATAAAAAAACATGTATTTTTTAGTTTTCGGCCTCGCATTCTCAAACGTGTACAGATAATATTTTTTTTAATTTTGCATAGGAACAACAAATTCATCTTGTACAAAAGCAAATAAAAAACGTAAGATTTAAATTTGGTATGTTTTTTAATTTCAATTTTTGAAGTTGCATTTGTGACTTTTGTTTCCGCCCGCTTCCTTTGTGATGATTATTTTTTCAGGTTTTTTTTAAATAATTTTCTACTTGTTATGCGTTTTTGGAGAGCTAAGAAAACAGTTAAGTTTTTAAAATAATCTGCAAGCCAAGTTTCATAACGTTTTTTTTTGTTTTCAAGGCATTTTAGTTGAAAGCGATCGCAAAAAATATTGAAAAAAATTCGTTTTCCGTCTCGCTCTTTTAAATTTGGACCGATAATTATTGTTTTAATATTGAGAAATAACCAGTGTTTAATCGGTTTTGTAAATCAGAATAAAAAAAAAGATTTAAATTGATACTTTTTTTGTAATAAATTTTTCAAGTTGAATTTCCGACTAAGTTAAAAAAAAACGAATAAACGCGATAACTCAAAAATGGTTCACTTTTGCATAATGCATATGGGGGTCAAAATTATCGCAAATAGTCACTCCTATCACCTCCTAACGGGAATAGGTCGACTTACCAATAACCCTGTATATATTGGTGACTGACTGACTGACTGACTGATATAGTGATGTATGAACGCACAGCCCAAACCACTGGACGGATCGGGCTGAAATTTGGCATGCAGGTAGATGTTATGACGTAGGCATCCGCTATGAAGGGATTTTGATCAATTCAACCACCAAGGGGATAAAATAGGGGATAATATGTAAGACACTTTGTCAATTTTAAACCTAATAAGCTACCCCTACACACCTGGTTTGTGTGTTTGGAACCCGGACCCAATAATGATAATGTAAAGAATATCAAGCATATATATCACACAACTGTCAAAATAGAAGACCCACGAAGGCAACCGACCATGACACAATGTAAGAGATGCCAACAATATGGCCATTCAAAAAACAATTGTATGCGTCTATTCAGATGTGTCAAGTGTGCGGGGAGTCACGGAATGAGTGAATGCACCAAGAAAGATCGTTCTACGCCAGCCAAATGTGCCCTATGCCAAGGGGATCATCCAGCCAATTATAAGGGCTGTGAAGTATACCTGGAAATTTCTAAGAGAAAATCTACGAGAACCTTCCATAGACGCAAAAACGCTAGAGATGCGGAAACCCTCAATGAACATGGTCAATATCAAAATGAGTTGCGTGAACCCAGTCACATCCAGCTCGGTAACAAACAAGAAGATACGGAAGTAATACCAACCACCCCTTCCCTTCATACACCATTCAACAAACATCACTGGCCGCCCCTGCCCGGAACAGCAAACAATAATAACGATCAAGTAGTGAAAATTACTACTCAACCCAACTACGCACAGAAACTCGCTTCAGTCTCGGAAAGCACTATATTGCCAGCTCCGACAAGCTCCTCACTAAACACAGTCATAGAACTGTTAATAAACCAAGCAAACAAGATTGATATTCTCATCCAACAGTTCAGCTCTATGATGAACTTAATTACCACGTTGCTTAGTAAGCTTAAGTAAAACTACATTAAAGGTTCTCATAAACAAAAGTAAACTAAAAACAGAAAAAAAAAAAAAAAAAAAAAAAACTAGTGAGAGAAAAACAACACAATCATAATATGCGCACCTTGAGAATTGCTACATGGAACATCAACGGACTACTACCAAACAAACAAGAAATTAATATATTCATTACAGAAAACAAGATTGATATTGTGTTAATTTCTGAAGCTCACCTTACTTTGAAATCAGTGTTTGATCTGAGGGGATTCTCTACCTATTTTACTACACACCCTGATGGCACTGGACATGCTGGCACTGCAATTATCCTGAAATCGAGCTTGAAACACTATTGTCTACCCGAGTACAGACAGGAATATCTACAGGCTACTTCTGTTGTAATTGAAGCTAAGAATGGGCCCCTCACAATGTCGGCAGTATACTGTCCCCCAAAACATAGAATCTTGGAAAATGCGTTTTCGATGTACTTTGCTACACTGGGCGGAAGGTTCATTGCAGGCGGGGACTGGAACGCCAAAAACACTCACTGGGGCTCTAGACTCACAACCACAAGAGGACGCGAACTAAAAAAGTGCCTAGACACAAATGGCCTGAACCATCACTCAACCGGCCAACCTACATACTGGCCGACCGATAACAATAAAACTCCTGACTTACTGGATTTCTTTATATCCAATGGCATTTCGGACATATACTGTAGCGTGGAGAGCAGCTTAGATGGGAACAGCGACCACACCCCTGTTATTATGAACCTTAGTACAGTTGCAATTCTAAAAGAACCCCCTCCATATCTGACTAACTCGAATACGGACTGGGATTGATTTCGCGGAACTTATTGAAGAGAATCTTAATTTAAACATATCTTTAAAAACTGAAGAAGATGTAGAGGAAGCTGCTGTGCACATAACCACGACCATACAAAATGCAGCATGGAGGTCCACTTGCGCAAGTGTCAAATACAAGCAATATTCTGGTAATAGAACTCTAGAGATTAAAGAGCTAGTTAGGGAGAAACGAAGACTCCGAAGGATTTGGCACAGTTCCAGAAATCCAACGGATAAAACGATATTGAACAAAGCAGCGGCCTGTCTCAAAATATTTATCAAGGAAGCAGAGGATGACGCTACACAATTCAAAATACAGTCTCTGGCAGCGAGTAGTAACCGCGAATACTCCCTTTGGAAGTCTGTAAAGAGTACGACAAGACCACAAATTGCGGTACCTCCCATACGCTTGACTGATTGCACCTGGGCTAGGACTGAAATTGAAAAAGCCGAAGCTTTTGCAATACACCTGAAAAATGTTTTCACAATTAATCAAGCTAATAATGCAAATTGGGAAACAGAAGTCGCAGAATCTCTGGAAACACCATTCCAGCTAAGTCCACCGATTAAACTTTTTACACCTCGTGAAGTAGCAAGGCAAATTATATTATAGATACTTACAACCTAACAAAGCACCAGGTTACGACCTTATTACCCCATTTATACTAAAACGGCTACCAAAGAAAGGTGTGGTTTTTCTGACAATATTATTCAACAGCATCCTGAGGGTAGGACACTTTCCTAGAATCTGGCGAGTATCACAAATAATAATGATACATAAACCAGGAAAACCATCAAACGTACTAACCTCTTACCGGCCAATCAGTCTCTTGCCTGTAGTGTCTAAACTGTTTGAAAAGTTGTTCCTCCTTAGACTAAAACCTGTTATAGAAGAATGCAACCTTATACCTAATCATCAATTTGGCTTAAGGAACAGCCACGCCACGACAGAGCAAGTTCACAGACTGTCGGCAAAAATTAGACAAACCTTTGAAAACAAAGAATACTGCTCTGCCGTTTTCCTAGATATCCAACAAGCATTTGATAAGGTTTGGCATGATGGATTGCGCTGCAAACTGAAGAATTCACTACCACACCCATACTACATCCTATTGAGCTCATACCTGGGTGATAGGTTGTTTCGAGTACAATTTGGAGAAAAATACTCTAAAATTTACACTATTGAAGCAGGAGTACCCCAGGGGTCTGTCTTGGGACCGGTTTTGTACACTCTGTATACTGCTGATATGCCAGTCTCAGCTAACACAACGGTTGCCACATTTGCTGATGATACCGCCATCTTATCAAGCAACAAGGATCCCAATACAGCAACGAGTAGAGTCCAGAATGCAATTGATGAGCTGCAAATATGGTTAGATAAGTGGAAAATTAAGACCAGTGCCCAAAAGTCTAGCCATATTACCTTCACACTCAACAGAGATAACTGTCCGGCAGTTAAACTTGGAAATGATACCTTGCCCCATGTTGATACGGTTAAATACCTGGGAGTCTATCTTGACCGGAGATTAACATGGCGAAAACACATCCAAAATAAACGGGATATTCTCAACCACAAATTCAGGTCACTACTATGGCTTCTAGGAAGACAATCCAAACTGTCACTTGAAAACAAGCTACTGATATACAAAGTGATCCTAAGGCCAGTATGGACATACTCAATTGAGCTGTGGGGCTCGGCAAGTCACTCTAATGTAGAAATTCTTCAAAGATTTCAAAACAACGTCTTTCGAACAATATCAAATGCACCTTGGTTAACCAAAACAAATGAAATCCATGAGTATTTGCAAATGCCAACAATAAAACAAGAAGTTACTACAATAAGCATGAAGTACTACAAGAGGCTTGATAGACACTGCAATGAACTCGCTCAGGACCTGTTAAAGGACCAATGTATAAGTCGTCTCAAGAGGCGACCCCTTATGCTTGCTAGAGATTAATAATGAAGAATCTGCGGTCACTGGACTTCAGATCTCGAATGCCAACAAGTACTCAGATAAGATTTGCTTATAGTCCTTGGACTGATCGCAAATGAACCAGGAAAAAAAAAAAAAATTAAACCGTTCAGGCTGAGACTTTGCATGCATAAAGCTGCTATGACGTAGGCAAATTTCGTTGTTCCCACGGGGAATGTGATAAACGAGTTCCACGCGGACGAAGTCGCGGGCGGAAGCTAGTAGATAAATATAATACTTAAATAGATCTTTTTATCACCAGAAAACTTGAGTAAATATTTTTTTATTAAAAGACGTCGAAGTGTCAAAAGTTAACATGTAGATATCTCCAATTATAAATCCGTGGGCCGAGTAGACCCTTTAGTTGAAAATAGTAGTCGTCTGAGCCCGCGGGTTGAGTCAAGTCCACTCACCCACGCAAAAAATCGAATGGGGTCATTCAGCCCGCAGGACGATTTTTATGTGGGATCAGATGACCATGAAGGCATTTTAACCTGTAATTTTCTGATTCAATAACAATGTTAAAAAATCAGGCAACTTTAACTACTTCTAATTGCCATTTTAAGTTATAATAGTTAGCCTATTGATTTTTTTTAATTATATTTTGTAAATGCATATGGCTATGGGTAGCTGTTGTGTGATTTAGGATGCCATGATCATTATTATCATATTTCATTATTTATTTTTATGTCATAGAGAAGGCAAACAAACGTTCAACGTTAAATGAGCCCTGGGCTGTCTGGACGTGCCATCTCTATAACATCCATGTACTAGTATCACCAGTATCGGTTGTCACCCTCTTTGTTCCACAATTATATGTGGTGAGAGTATATCTTGTGTGTGCAGTGCTCCTGTGCATCTTCAGCTACCTGGACGACCTGTCGCTGAGCGCGTGCGGTGCGACGTGCGCGCGCTGGCGCGGGCTAGTGCGCGCGCGCGTGCGGGCGCCGCGCTGGGCCGCCTACGCCGCACGCCGCTGGCCGCTCTACCGCCCGCTGACGCACAACCGCGACTGGTACCGGGTGAGTTTGGCAGGTGACAGGCGATATACTCCTGATATACCACAATACCCTACTAATGGTTCTTAATACACTACAATCCCAAAACTGATATAAAGGGTGGACTGCCTTAAATCCTTAAGTTAGATCGTTTTACTTCAACAAACATTCTTTTGTTTTTAAAAAGAAACAAAACTGCATTCAATTATTATTTTTAATTCGTTTGTCTCAGTCGCGAATCGAACCTGCTAATTTTTTTAAGACTAAACATTTGCTATAATTAATGTTCACCATCTTTTTTATTTCTAAGACCAAATGTTTATTAGAGTGATTTTATCCTGAATAGTAGTCTTATCAATTAGTAACATAAAATAGTGAATGTTTATTTTTTTAATTTTTGAGGGGAAGTAATTAATTAGACAGCTTGTTAAAATTGATTCGCAAAAAAAAACAATTAACTCATTTGGGAAGCATAAAGATTTGGCTGGCAATAAATAAAAATGGGGCTACAACTCTTGTTCAGCAAAACAATTTACAAACAGTTAACATTTTAACCAATATCACTAAACTTTGTTTATTATTTGTCGGCCTAATAAACAGTCGAGCTGCAAAATAATAACTTGAGCAGCAATATTTTACAATTGGTCCGCACAGAAAACATGTCTGTAAGCAGTTTAATTGACAGGTGTGCATGTTAAAATAATGGTTATCTATATAATTAAGTGGGTTGCTTTTAGTTTGAAAAATCAGCAGTGTTCATTATTGTAGGCGGAGCAAAATCAGACCACATGACGCGAGTACAAGTTAAGTTTTGTCACACAAATTTAGAAATCACAATCACACCCTAGATTAACCAAAATTTGTATCATATAGGTATATGAGGTAGGTTAGGTTAGGTTCGTTTTTATATCAGGCCGGGAGGGCCAGAACAACCAAGAAACAGGAGCTTCGCTCACGCGTTTGTTGTGTTCTCGTTGATGAATTATAAATCTGTAAGTTCATGTGTGGTTCTGCATGCATGCTCGCACTTATAACGCAGAGTTGGGTGGGTACCCACCAGCTTTGCTGCAGCCTGCTGGCATGTTTGAAACAAAATCAAAATCAAAATGTTTATTCAGTAAATTGGCCCGCGTACGGGATCATCATTTCGGAGAAGAAGCACCGCAAGAAACTCTAGCAGAAGCTAATTTTTAACAAAATAAAATAAACGAAATCGGTATCGGACGGTTGGGTACCTTTCCTTGTAATCTGTCAGATTCGCTTTACCGCATAAGCCGCTGAACTTAGTTTACCTAACCACAACGTTCATGCGTGTTCTTTTGACTGCCGCTACAAATAATTCATGGCCGCATATGCTTAACTTTTACGTACAAAGCTGTGAATGTATGTATGTAATGTATGACGAGCAATAATATTTTATTGGTGATTGCAGATTTACCAGTCCCTAGTAGAGGCTTGCTTCTGCCGCAACTGCCTGGTGCAGATGTGCGTGCAGGCGCAGCCGCCCGGCGACGAGAGCGCCTGGCGCCGCAACCGACTGCGCATCGAGCTCAAGGTACGGACTTTGTAATACACATCAAACTTATATTCTAATCGCTTTCCTTACTTAGATACCTAAAACCTAACCATGTATTATATCTAGGCTTGAGAGTTTTGGGTGCATACCGTGGTTCTAGAATCCACGGAGTCGTCATAATGTTAAAATATTATTTCAAAGTCTAAGTCTAAAAATAAAACGTTATATTATCCTTCTCAATACACAAAAGAGTTTTTGATCAATCTAGAACTCGTTTAAGCCTACCTCCTCAGACATTTCGAAGTTAAGTTAAGATGATATGAGTAATATTAGACAGTAATTGTAGAAGACTTTATTTTTGGTTTTTTACAGTTTCTACGCTAAAATTACTTAAAAACTGTAAATGACAATTGGTAAGTCATTTTTCAACAGTTATGTAGCGAACTTCAAGGAGTATAAGAGTATTTATACTATTCTGTACTAAGCATTTGAAAATAGCTTTGATTGTCATCTACTTCCTAACATTCTACTAAGGTGCTAATATTGACTCAGTTTTGCACCTGTTTGATATGGTGGCTGTTTGATAAGTCGTTTTAAAAAGTTTTTTTTTTAAGCAATTTACATTTATTTCTCAACATAGTCTCCTTTGAGGGCTGGGACTTGTTCCAGCGAGTTTCCAATTTTTTTATCCCCTCCAAAAAATACGTTTTGTCAAGGTTTTCAAATAGGCGTTTACAGCTGCGATGCCGCCATCTTTTCAGATTTGGGAATAGGTAATAATCGCATGGAGCTAGATCCGGCGAATACGGAGCATGCGGAAGCAGCTCGAAGCCCAACTCGTGGATTTTGGCCATTGCAATAATTGACGTGTGCACTGGGGCATTGGCACAGTGACAAATCGACTCAAAAAAATCCGAGGATTACGCTTCATCATATCCAAACATAGTTTTGAAATTCGCTTTCTTTCCCTTTTTTGTTCGATTGTCAACAAACGTGGCACCCATCGTGCAGACAGCTTTGTCATACCAAAATTTTCATGCAGGATTTTATGTACTCGCTCAGTGGAGATGCCTGTGTTCTCAGCTATTTCACGCACCTTCACTCGGCGGTCGTCGAGTACAATATTATGGACTTCTTCAACAACATCCTCAGTATTGACTTCGATTGGGTGACCAGAGCGTGGAGCATCAGATGTGCTTGACCGACCACGTTTAAAATCATTTATCCAGTTATAAACAGTGTGCAACGTTGGTGCGTTAGTGCCATGAACAGAATCAAGTTCAGCTTTTATTGTGCCGGCACTGCAACTCTTCATAAAAAAAGTTGTTATAACGGCACGAAATTCAGATTTTTCCATAGTTGTTGAAAATTTACGAGTGATTACAGCTAAACAATGGTTATACTAACAAAAGCTTGTTTTTTTTTTTGCTGAATTTTTGACTTCATCTGAATGATTGTGCCTGCCAGTGTTAATGCCATTTACCAGAAAAAAGGTTTTACAAATAGTTTTTAAAAGGACTTATCAAACAGCCCTCGTACCTATCAGGATTCAGGTAAGATTTGGAACATGTTGAAGATGTTTATCCGAAACTTTTTTGTTGTAACAGATGATGCGCAACGATCCCCCTGAAGGCATCGCGGCCACTCCGCTGGACGCGCGCTGCTGCCATTGGCAGGCCAGCGTCACCGGGCCCGCCGGCTCGCCCTACGAGGGCGGCCTGTTCTACCTCTACATACAGGTGCCCTACGCGTGAGTACCGGCTCCAGCCCGCAGCTAGCGTCACCAGGCCCGCCGGCTCGCCCTACGAGGGCGACCTGGTGTACAGTCAACCAATTTGATTGCTAGGCCACTGTACAACCTTGTCGCTTTAACTGCTAGGTTGCTAGGTGATAACAATACGACAGCATATCTCAGTACGGGTCAAAGGATTATCGGCTTTCCGATCACATGAATTAATACTAATGAGGTTTAAACGTTTTTGCTCTATGAGATGAGAAGAAAATGATTTTGACAGAATGACAAATAAAGGTTCCCGTTGTCAGTTTTGTTCATACAATATAATTTTTAAAATATGGATATGCCTGCAGCTTATTTGGAACAACGAAGAACACTTATAATAGTATTGCATCAGGAGCTTCACAGTAGACGTGATATAGCAGAATCATTGAATATATCGGTAATATCAGTCGATCGGTCGATCGGTCAGTCGGTTCATGGAAATGGATATTCAAGCCCAACTCCTAGAGTTTTATTTCATCTTTTGTTAAAATTTTCAGCGTGCAACCGTAGATTTGTGGATTCAACGATACGCAGAAGAGGGCGAATTAATTGACCATCGAAGCTACAATCATGGTGTCCGAAAAGTAACCGACGAGCAAAGAACACAGATGCGGCAAGATTACGAACGAAATGGTTTCACTTCAACTAAATATTTTGCGGATCAATTTAATGTTTCTGTTGAAACGATTAGAAAACATTTACATTCCATGGGACTCCACCACCGGCACTATGCAAGGAAAATAGCTTTGACTGAACGACACAAGACTGAGAGATTAAATTTTGCTCGGCAGTATCTTGACTTTGACTGGACGAACGTGATATTTTCAGACGAGACAACTTTTCAATCCAGTGAAACAGGTCGTTTGCACTTGTGGCGATACGACAACACTGAAGATCACGTTGTCCCTAACCACGCTTCAGGCCGTATCAGCGTGAATTTATGGGGCTGGATGAGTCTCGCAGGTGTGGGTGAACTGGCTGAGATGCCTTCCCGGGAAAAGGCCATAGATTATGTCGCTATATTTGAAGACGTTATGCTGCCAACTGTGCGTGTCTTATATCCGTCTTATATCAACATCGTGGCACAGTTACTGTTATCCCACGGGTAGCCAAGTCACCGGATCTCAATCCGATAGAAAAAATGTGGGGTTGAATGTGCCAAATGTGGCAAAATGAAAAAGAGAGGTCACGGGCTGTCCTGGTAGAACATTGCCAACAAATTTGGGAAACTTTAAGGACCTCAGACATTTGCACTGATCTAGTTGGCTCTATGCGGTCAAGACTTCTAGAAGTGATAAGAAATAATGGTGGATATACTCGTTATTAATATGTTTATTTTTTCACCTTAGCGATATGAAACACTGGGTAAATGAATGCATGTTATCCTGCTTTTATTAATTAATATATTTTTCATCCATTTATTTTACTACCTTCGCCGTCATAAAATGTTTGCCCTACTTAACTCGTCTCACATACTCTAGAAAAAGACGAACACCTTAATTATGTTCGAAATAAACGAATGCTACTTCTACTGTGTAATCTCACAATACAGTGCACTATTTGAGTGAGAGGGACAACACGATACGGAGTTATAACTGCGAATTTTAGAGTAGCTCCAGTCATTTTACAACATGTGCAACAACAATTTAATTAGACATCATATGGACAAGTTTATTTTTTAACTCAAATTGCGAATGAGGTTAATACGGTAATAAACTCTTTTTTACTATAGAAAGCAAACGACAGTAATCAAAATGTCATGATCATGACCCTTAGCAACGTCAATCAATAAGCACTGTAATAGACGTCATAGTAGATCAATTAATTTATGGTTCTAGAGTGGCCTAGGAATCAAATTGGTTGACTGTACCTCTACATACTGGTGCCTTGCGCATGAGTACCGGCTCCAGCCCGCAGCCAGCGTCACCGGGCCCGCTCGACATCTATATGTCACATAAAGGAGTAATAATAAAAAATAAATATAAGCTCTTGATTTGCTAATATTATATTGCCGGTTCGGGGAACATTACGTCGGGTGGAAATTTGTCATTTGCCACATACTAAACATCTCAGAACTTAAAGTAGGCAACGAAATGGGCATATTACCTTAACCCATTCATTGCCGACGCCTCATATTTTTAATCATCACGCAGCGCCGCCGCCTTCCACGCGACGTCGCGAATTCGCGTCCGCGGCATTACGTTAACATTTCATGGACGCGAGTTCGCGTCCGCGGCATTACGTTAACATTTCATGGACGCGAGTCCGCGTCCGCGGCATTAGGTTGTCAAGGACGCAATTTCGCGTTTTCGGCATCGTAAGTGAAATTTTTGCGTCTAAAAACAGTTTTTGTCGAAAACGTATTCAGTATTGACGTGAAGGCCGTATACTTCAGACGTATATAAGTTTTTATGGTATTTAGTTAGATATAATAAAGAAAGGGTTTAAAGCAAGTGTTTAAAAACAAATAACTCGAGGACGCGAAGCCGCGTCCTCGGCATTACGATTACACATACATGGGACGCGAATTCGCGTCTTCGGCATCCGAGATAAGAATTATGTAAATTACAAATGCACTGAATCCAAAAACCAGCAACAGTATAGTATTATCCTTCATAAATAAAGTAATATTTTTGTATCAGCATGTAAGTACAGTTGTTTTCTAGCAAAAAAAACCAAATAACTCGAGGACGCGAAGTCGCGTCCTCGGCATTACGATTGCACATACATGGGACGCGAATTGGCGTCTTCGGCATTGAATGGGTTAATTGAAAATTCAAATTTTCATTTTCTCCCTATCGAAATGAAATGCAGAGTGTATTTGCGGTATTTGCCTTTGACTCGGGTAGGTAAATGTCTCTATGAAATAAAGTAAAATGGCTTGGTTTTATTATGTCCTTGCTCGCCAGCAACTTTAATCAGTGAGCCACTGCTACTATAGTCATTCCCCTCTCGAGGTGGCGCAATGATTATAGTCAACGAGGATGAGTATGAGTTAAAAGCCCGGATTTTATACATAGAGTCTATGATGGCTCAATATTGGTCGAAGCATGTATATAATATATATAAAAAAAAAAAAAGTTAATTAATATACTAATGTAGCAGTGGCGAACCGTCACGTAAATAAATAGACAAGCTGGAGCAAAAAAATGTGTATGGCGTGTGTTTGTTTGCCTCTTCCATGAGATAAAAAAACATACCTTATAAAATGGATGTCGTGTTTTTCCTTCCCAAAAAACAGTGCTGAAGTGTGGCGTGCGGTAAATGTTTCTATGTGCGATCCGACCGTATTAATTATATGTTTGATTAAATTTCGATTACGATCCACTTTACGATTGTGGGCCTCAAAATTATTACGAAAATCTTCGGGGTCACGTTGAAACATGTCCAAACAATCTTGGGAAATAGTAACACGTACTCGTTTGTTCTCGACTGAAAGCAGTCTAGGCACCCACCTGGCTGACACCTTAGAAAATCCAAGAACATCGGTGATGATGTTCTGTGTCCGCTCATAAGAAATACCCATTGCTTCCGCTATCTCTACAGTCTTCAATCGCCTATCCTTCATTATCGCATCTAATATTGTATTGTCATTTTCATCCGTAGTAGCCGTCAACGGCCGCCCACTCCTAGGCTTGTCATGAACAGTCTCCCGGCCAGGTTTGAAATCAGCTACCCATCTTTTTATGGTAGCATACGATGGAGCAGATTGCCCTAATGTTTTGTTCATATCTTCAAATATTTGTTTTGGTGTTAACCCCTTCTTTTGCAAATATTTTATGACAGAACGGTGCTCAATTTTATCCATTACTTGAAAAATCAGTGACCTTATGTAGCAGTTCCAGCATAACAGGAACAAAACAAAAGATAGTGCATAATGGCGACTAAATATGGCACTTTTACCTGCCAGTATTTATTCCTTTTTTGTAATTATATTCAACCTTAGGCTCAGAACTTTTCAATGCACCCTCGTAATATACCTACAACTTTGTATATTATGCTTCTCGCTTCGTAGCTGAATTATATAGGTATAAATTTGACGTCTGCAAAACCGGTACGATACGAAACACTGCTAGAATCTGATAACTACCAACGTGGAAAACAAAAACATTTGTTTCATTTGCAGCTGCCAGTCATTCGCTGTGGAAGTGTTTGAACAATCCATTTCGTCCTAACTTAATGACATGTTTTTTTTATTTAAAATGATAACTTTGAAAAACCTGTTAGTTCATTAAGTAGGTTATCTGTAAGACAACACTCAATAATACTTTTCCATCACAAACAGCAAATAAGTTGAGCATTGTTTTTCTGCTGTCAACATAATCAATATTCAGAAACTCTATGGTTGTGCCATAGAGTAGTGTTAGTGGTAATAGGACCTTGTGCAGGGTCCGTCCGGATCGCTACCACCATCTTGTCCAATAACCCACCGCCAAGCAGCAGTGTTCGCATTGCTGTGTTCCGGTGTGGGGATAAGACAACCGGTGAAATTACTAGCATAGAGGCATTCCATCTCAGTCCTCAGGGTTGGCAACGCATTTGAAGTCTTAGGATTGCAGTTTGGAGTAGTATTGAGATTTCAAAGGTCTGTGGGTCTCAGATCCCACTTACCATCAGTTGCAGGAACTGGTGGCTTGATGTGGCTACCAGTAGCAGCCACTAATGGCTAGAATACATTGTCCATATGGTCATGTGTGCGCGTGAGTCGAACGACCATACACGGCCACTAGTAGCGAGCGCCGACGACTCCCGCAGCTTGTGGCTCGGACGCGGACACTCAAACGTTCGGTTTGCGCAGATGCTATACGAAATGCATGAAAAAACTCGTCCGCAGCTTGTGGCAGCCACAATAGTAATTTCGCTGTGTTCGCCACTATACCTTGTTCACGTTAAAGAGTTAGTACCAGAAAACTTAAAATGCACGTGAATGGCCAGCGATAAAGGTACCGGTTGGGCACATGTCGGCCCAAATCAGTCAACTTCTGTTTCTTGTACGGTGCGGACGCGTTATAGTGCTCTTTTTTGTATTGATGATTTCACTTTTTACCTGGCTCGTTTATTGGACTGTTTCCTGTTTAATATGGCATGCCAAATCAACTTACGAAAAAAAATCATCACAAATAATACTGAAACAAATATTCCGAACAAGGCATGTAAGCCGAACCCGCCAGTGAGGTGCGATTGTTCACGCCCACTGATTATTTCTTGTCGTTTCATTTGCATCCAAAAGTGCAACAGAGGCGGCGCTTTGCTAACTCTTTAACGTGGACAAGGTATAGTGGCCTAATGTGCGGCAGAGCTCTTATTGATTTCAAAATCAGTATTCAGACTTTAAGGTCCCACTACACCGTATCATACCATGACCGTAATAGGAACGTGTCAGATAAAAAAATATTATTTGTATTGAAAATTAGAGACTATGCCCACTAGACCGTTCAGTCACCGACCAAGATTTTAATACTAATTACCTTCCCGGCCTGACACGTTCATAGTACGGTCATGGTGTGGTACGGTGTAATGGAAATGTCAGTGTCCAGTAAAGGTGTCTACCTTTACTGGACGCTTTCGCAGATATCCAGGAACTTCAACCTATTGGCTCCTAATTACTGGAGTTATGGCAAGATAACATAGCATTTTTGAAAAAAAGTAATTGATTGTAGAATGTAGTGTAACTGTGGTCGCGGGGGCAGGTACCCGATGAGCCCGCCGGTGGTGCGGTTCCTGACGCGCATCCTGCACCCCAACGTGTCGCGGCACGGCGACGTCGGCATCGACTCGGTACACCACAACTGGTCGCTGGCGCTCACCATCAGCAAAGTGCTGATCTCCATCCAGAGCCTGCTCACGGACCCCTATACCGCGGTCAGTATTTTGCACTCCACTCATCTTAACTTCTCATACGCTATTTTCTATCCTATATTAAGTATTTTCCATCACGTTTTTTTTAAATTACTAACATGAGAAGTAGCTGTACATTGCGCTACCTTGTCGTCGTAACGTAATTAAAGTGAGAGTAGCTCAATTTTTTTATGTCAATAGCTGCGACAGGTAATGCCGTATTTTTTTCACAACGTACTGATTTTGGGGCCGTATTATTAAATTGATTGATTTGGAGTCCTGTCTAGTTGAAATGTTGCCCATTATAAAAACTAAATAAGGGCCTGTGGTTGCGCAGGTGTGCATGGAGCCCGAGGTGGGCGCACTGTACGTGCGCGACCGCGCGCGGTTCGAGAGCCTGGCGCGTCGCTGGACCTGGCGCTACGCCATGCAAGATGTACTGCCATATTGAGCCACGACCCGCTCGTATAATATATACACCGAACAGATATTTTTCTTGGTTGCCAGTGGCTCGGACTTATACGAGACGTCATAGCTGGCTTAGCAATGTTAACCTAATCAACACCATGCCAAAACAAAAGTTGTCACTTTCGCTGGTCATCACACGTATGTAGGTAACTTTTAACCTAAGTCTGACTAATGGTGCGGATAAATCCAAATGGAGGTGCTCACGCGTTCCGAATATATCCGTCAAGGCATTAAGGTTAACATTAGACGCGACATTGTAGCGATTTTCATAAAGGAAAAAGTAAAAGAAAATAAAGGCCAGGATTTGTACATACAATTTTTATTATTTAGTAGGTAATATTATAATACCTATATCTCATAATGTATCTTCTTTCGGTACCTGTATAAATATATTATCTTATATTATATTGTGTAACCGTGATAACGTCGAACTATACATAAAAATGAGTTGTAAAATTAAGAATCAATACAAAGTAAGCGCTATTTAATTAAAGATTTTGTTTGGGGGTTTATAAGTCTGTTTGAACTCGTATTATTGTATCTCATTTTCTCTATCCTATGCCATTGTTCGGTGAGGAGCTGGCAGTTGCAGAAGACCGGCACGCAGACGTTGCTGCCGGGCAAGCGGCAGTAGCCGGGGTAGGGCGCTTCGCCGCGCGGCAGCCAGCGCCGCGCCGGGCCGGCCGCGGGCAGCGCCGCGCGCAGCACCAGCGCGCGCAGGCGCAGGCTGCCCGGCCGGAAGTACTGCACCACACCGGTCAGCACGTTCTCCTGTAACTGACAAACGAAAACCACTTTCTTACTGGCCCGACCCTGATCACGACAAGCTACAATTAGAGCCTCACTTGTGAGCCGATCACGTTAAGACCGATGAAATACATCACTATAATTTCACGCTTAGTTAACATTTTAACTAGCGATGTACGTAGATTTACAGTCGCAACCATGAATGAGATAAGGCAGCGGGCCTCGACTCTCCGGTCGTATATACGTAGTTATGTTTCACTGTTTATTAGGTAAATATAGAGAGGTAGTAGGTAGTTAGCGCATAACTTATATTTGATACGCTAAACTTGTCAGCGTTCCCTCGATCAATCAGCCTTGTTTTTGCTGTTGCAGCAGCAACCACAGTGTCTGGCTCTAGAACTGGGTCTCTGTCTCTCTCGAGACCGAGTCTGGCTTCCGCCACGAGGTCGCCTGCTACTCCCAGATCGTGACATAGACTTCTTTTTTGTTCTGCTCGCGACGTTCCTATAGATTTTCCTGTCCTGGACTGGCAGTGAAATCGCCCCCTGGACCTTCCTCTGGGTTTGTTCCTTGACGCCACGCGATCGCCCCTTTGATCTTCCTCTGAATTTGCCCCTTGACATGCTGCGCGATCGCCCCCTTGACCTTCCTCTAAATTTGCCCCTTGACTTGTCGCGCGATCGCCCCCTTCACCTTCCTCTGGATTTAACCCTTGACTTGCCGCGCGATCCCCCCTCAACAATTCTCTGGATTTGCCCCTTGACTTGTCGCGCGATCGCCCTCTTGATCTTCCTCTGGATTTTTCCTTTGACTTGTCGCGTGATCGCCCTCTTAATCTTCCTCTGGATTTTTCCTTTGACTTGTCTCACGACACGATCGCCCCCTTGACCATCCTCTGGATTTGTCCCTTGACTTGTCGCGCAATCGCCCCCTCGAACTTCCTCTGAATTTTCCCCTTGACTTGTCGCGCGATCGCCCCTTGTTCTTCCTCTGGATTTGTTCTTTGATTTGCAGCGCGATCGCCCCCTCGACCCTCCTCTAGATTTGTCCCTTGACTTGTCGCGCAATCGACCCTTTGACCGTCCTCTAGTTTTGCCCCTTGACTTGCCGCGCGATCGCCCCCTCGATCTTCCTCTGGATGTCCCTCTAGATCTTCCTCTGGATGTCCCTCTAGATCTGCCACGCGACCTACCACGAGCCCTTCCCTTTATTATTTTGGGCGACCAGTAAACGACGACCACTTAACAAGTGTAAATTTGACACATAATTAACTAATTTATCGTAAACAAAGTAGAGGAATGATTTGACATACTTTATTTTTTGACCACCCTTTTATCCAGTCAGAATCTAATGATGGGATCCATGACGAATTAAAGAAACCCCTCAAAAGTTATACGCAACATACAGCGATTTTGTTATTTCCTGTATGACGTTAAGGATTTTCTTTCTAAAAACACCTCTCAGTGAAGAAACTGATAATGAAGACCAAAAATGATCACCAAAAACCTTTAATCTTTTTCTTCCTATACGAGTCGAGAAAAAGAAACCACTAAAAAAAGGAATTTTAATCATTTAATATATGACATTCGTGATAAACAATTAATATTTGTCCTAAATTTTCACTTGTCAGTCTACGTCTTCTACTTGAGAAAATCCACTTTGTGTAAGAAAACGATCTTTTAACATCCACTGACGTAATGGGTCAAAAAAAACATTTTATTGTAAAGTTGTAGCGTAATTTTATTTATATTCTCTTTGATTTCAACTTCTTTATTTTGTAATAAGTGAGTACCACATAGATGCATGATGGTCCATGGTAAAAGGATATGTAGCGATAAGAAACGTTTCTTTAAACATTCAAGGCATTATGAGTTTAGCAACTGAACGAATGAATACTATTGCTGCTGAGGACTGGGAAAATATTTGTCGCCATGTCGAAAGTGAAGAATATAAATATCGATGTCAGGAAGGGGAAATGGATCGAATTTCAGGCAATCTTATTATCAATACTTTTGACAGCTCACATGAAGAACATGATAGCGACTAAAAGCAAAAATCAGAGGACTACTACTTATTCCATTTCTTAATGGTATGTAATTTTATTAAATTAAGAGAAAATTATTCTCCTTTTTAATATCACATAAAACATACATCTTATAAACTAATAATATAACTAAACTATAACTAAACTAAATACAAATCAATTAAAACCTAGAAAAGTGAGGGCCCCCGTGGCAAAGTACCACAGATGCAGGCAGCATTTCCTCGTTGTATTTCCTTTTGTTGCAAACGGTACAACCACTACAAATGCAATTCCATGTTCTCGATAATTCATCCATATATGAAATATATCCAAGTAAGTGTCAAGTGGGTATACTTACACAATAGCAATACCACATGATTCTTGCCTCAAACATAAGTCAGTTGATTTAAGTTTTTCAAGTAGCTGTTAGGATTTTTGAAGACGATATTATTTTTTGTTACAAAAAAAAATTATGGTCTTCGAGGCCACAACATTATATATATTATCTTAAATAATAAAAAAATAGCGTTTGGTTTAATGTTAACACCAGTTTATATTAAAACCATACCCACCTAAGACGTCAAAATAGAAATAATAGTAAGTGTAAAGCTACTCCATTTGTACTCTGTTCGCGGCGACAGTGGCACTCCGCTAGTCGAAGCTGCATAAGGTAAAAAAAATAGCCTCTAGTCGAAGCCGCATAAGATTTAGTGTTTCAAGCAAAATTAAGCATTGTATTAATGACATTACGTTTAATTTAGAATGTTTTATTTTGACAACGATTTTATACAGGGTTATTGGTAAGTCGACCTATTCCCGTTAGGAGGTGATAGGGGTGACTATTTGCGATAAGTTTGACCCCCATATGCATTATGCAAAAGTGAACCATTTTTGACTTATCGCGTTTATTAGTTTTTTTTTAAATTAGTCGGAAATTCAACTTGAAAAATTTATTACAAAAAAAGTATCAATTTAAATCTTTTTTTTTCTTCTGATTTACAAAACCGATTAAACACTGGTTATTTCTCAATATTAAAACAATAATTATCGGTCCAAATTTAAAAAAGCGAGACGGAAAACGAAATTTTTTCAATATTTTTTGCGATCGCTTTCCACTAAAATGCCTTAAAAACAAAAAAAAACGTTATGAAACTTGGCTTGCAGATTATTTTAAAAACTTAACTGTTTTCTTAGCTATCCAAAAACGCATAACAAGTAAAAAAATATTTAAAAAAAACCTGAAAAAATAATCATCACAAAGGAAGCGGGCGGAAACAAAAGTCACAAATGCAACTTCAAAAATTGAAATTAAAAGACATACCAAATTTAAATCATACATTTTTTATTTGCTTTGGACAAGATGAATTTGTTGTTACTATGCAAAATTAAAAAAAATATTATTTGTACACGTTTGAGAATGCGAGGCCAAAAACTAAAAAATACTTGTTTTTTTATCAAACTCCAACATAAAGTACACGAAAACAGAAAAATTTACCAATACATTTGGCGTGCAGATTATACATAAAACATTGACCTTTTTCCAGCTTTCTAACGAGCTATTAAAATTAATATGAATTTTGTTAAAGATTGCTGGAAAAAAATGATCACAAAGGAAGCAACAAGGAAGTCACGTCCGAACAAAACTTAAAATTAACCAACTAAATCTATCAAAACTAACTGTTATACTCGTAAACACAAATAACAACATTAACTTATGTGAGAATAAGAAATGGAGGTAGCCATTTTGAAAATGAACTATAAAAATCCTGATTATTTCAATTTTAATCGTTTATTAGTTTTAATTTTGTAACTTTTTACATAAGTTAATGTTGTTATTTGTGTTTACGAGTATAACAGTTAGTTTTCATTGATTTAGTTAGTTAATTTTAAGTTATGTTCGGACGTGACTTCCTTGTTGCTTCCTTTGTGATCAATTCTTTCCAGCAATCTTTAACAAAACTCATTTTAGTTTTAATAGCTCGTTAGAAAGCTGGAAAAAGGTCAATGTTTTATGTGTAATCTGCAAGCCAAATGTATTGGTAAATTTTTCTGTTTTCGTGTACATTATGTTGGAGTTTGATAAAAAAACATGCATTTCTTAGTTTTCGGCCTCGCATTCTCAAACGTGTACAGATGATATTTTTTTAATTTTGCATTGGAACAACAAATTCATCTTGTACAAAAGCAAATAAAAAATGTATGATTTAAATTTGGTATATTTTTTAATTCTAATTTTTGAAGTTGCATTTGTGACTTTTGTTTCCGCCCGCTTCCTTTGTGATGATTATTTTTTCAGGTTTTTTTAAATAATTTTCTACTTGTTATGCGTTTTTGGAAAGCTAAGAAAACAGTTAAGTTTTTAAAATAATCTGCAAGCCAAGTTTCATAACGTTTTTTTTTGTTTTTAAGGCATTTTAGTGGAAAGCGATCGCAAAAAATATTGAAAAAAATTCGTTTTCCGTCTCGCTTTTTTAAATTTGGACCGATAATTATTGTTTTAATATTGAGAAATAACCAGTGTTTAATCGGTTTTGTAAATCAGAAGAAAAAAAAAGATTTAAATTGATACTTTTTTTGTAATAAATTTTTCAAGTTGAATTTCCGACTAATTTAAAAAAAAACTAATAAACGCGATAACTCAAAAATGGTTCACTTTTGCATAATGCATATGGGGGTCAAACTTATCGCAAATAGTCACCCCTATCACCTCCTAACGGGAATAGGTCGACTTACCAATAACCCTGTATAAGTATGAAGTTTGTATAGGTCACCCTAGAACACTTTCGAAGAGAATTTTGTATGGAACCCGGCGACTATTACTTGGTACGAGGGCGGGATGATAAGTAACTGGCCTTAGCTATTTAAAAAGGTTGTATTTAAAAATAAACTAGCGTAATTTAAAATGTGTGTCTCTGGCTATCTGTGTTCGAAATTTGAAATTCATGGCTTAAAAAAATATTGATTTTTCAGTCATTTAAAAATTTATTGCGACGATTGTTTTAAAAATGGATAAAATTGAACAAAAAGCGGTGATAAAGTTTCTTTACATGAAGGGTATGAAGGGAAAAGATATTTATGATGAGTTAAAGAATGTTTTGGGGGAATGTGCTCTATCATACGTCACGGTAAAAAACTGGGTGGCTGAATTTAAACGAGGCCGTACAAGTGTCCAAGACGAAGCTCGCCCTGGACGTCCAAAAAGCGTCACGACTCCAGAAATGGTCTGCAAAGTCCACGATATGGTTTTGGCTGATCGACGATTGAAGTTATCAGAAATAGCTGAGACTACAGGGATCTCAAAAGAACGGGTACATCATATTCTAGATGAAGAATTAAATATGAAAAAGTTATCCGCCCGTTGGGTGCCGCGATTGCTTACGCCCGATCAAAAAAGAATCCGCGTGCAAAACTCGAAGGAATGTTTGGATCGTTTTCAGAAAAATAAAGCTGATTTTTTGCATCGTTTTGTAACAACAGATGAAATATGGGTTCACCACTACACGCCAGAATCAAAAATTCAATCAAAGCAGTGGACTGAATCTGGATGTTCGGGCCCCAAAAAAGCTATGGCTGTAAAGTCGGCTGGAAAAGTTATGGCTTCCGTCTTTTGGGATGCTAGTGGAATTTTAATGATCGATTACCTTCCTAAAGGTGAAACCATTAATGGAGAATACTATGCTAACCTTTTAGATAAGCTACATCAATGTATTCAGCAAAAACGACCAGGCATAGCAAAAAAAAAATCATATTCCATCAAGACAATGCCAGGGTTCACACATGTGTAAAAGCCATGGCGAAAATCGGCGAATTGAAGTACGATTTGCTGCCCCACCCACCTTATTCGCCTGATCTGGCAGTTCTGGCACCATCCGACTTCCATCTGTTCCCGAAGCTTAAAACTTTTTTGGGTGGACAGAAATTTGCCACTAATGATGCCGTCATAGCCGCTGTAGAGGACTATTTTGGAGGCCTCGAAAGGAATCATTTTATGGAAGGCATCACAGCTTTAGAGCGAAGATGGAATAAGTGCATAGACCTAGACGGAGATTATGTCGAAAAATAAAATTAGTTTTAAAACCAAAATTCAAGTTTTTTTTACTTAGGCTAGGTACTTATCATCCCACCCTCGTATGTCATGTATTTTGTCGTGAAATGCGATTTAAAAAATCCATGCATATTCCCTATTTCCGATATTTCTGTTTTTACAAGCTTTTATTTAACTTGCAATGTATGTATGTATGTATGTACGGGTCAAATCTTGCAAGTTAAATTTGAGCCACGTGCCATAAACGGAATTGGCTGAAATTTGAACCACATATGTAAACCCGATGACAATGCAATATCATGGTACCTAAGAGGTCATCTGATGATGGAGTCTGAAGGTGGCCACACGATCTCCACTATACTTAACGTAGACCCACCGTGTTAGGACTCCATAGTTTAGTCCTGATAAGCAGATCAAAAAAAGTACAGTCGGCAACAAAAACTTGGACCAAAAATGATTTTTTTGACAGAAACTTATTTATGCTTCCCCACCGGCCGCCGGTTTTCCTTTTTTAACCAGACGCACTGCACTCGTCGTTCGGCGTTCAGTACCACGAATGTCAAATTGTGACTTAATATAACATTCGCGGTACTGAACGCCAACCGACATGTCTAATCTCAGGAAATCTTATGAATGCGAAGGTGTGTTAGAATTGAAAATATTTTTATTAAGAACTTGAGAGATAAAAATACAATTAATTTGTTTGTTCTTCACGGTCCAATACCTAAAGTCCTAAACCAATGAACGTGAACTTTGGTACAGATTTGGTTTAGGACGGACGTAGGGTACGTCTCCCGGACAATCGTGACGATATGGTTTCTACAGATTAGAATCTCCGCCCAGTTCCCGAGGGAACTTCGACAAACTTCGATAAATGAATAAATAAACGACTTCTGCGCGGATTTCTGACTTGCAATTTTGTACTGAATACCGCGCTGCTAACGCATAAATGCGTTCGCCGCATTGTTAGACCGGCAGCGGGAGCGAGGCACAACTACAACACTGGGTTGTTTATATTTAGTTATTTAGGTATTTAGTTTACTAAGTAGTTAGGCTATTAAAATAGCCTACGGTGTGGAGACATAACTGAACAGCTCGAGCAGACGCTAAGCTGATACGGCGCCGGTCTACGGGAACCAATATGTTTGTTTTGTTGTTTGGATAAGAGTTAATAATTAAAACATTGTTTTTTACTATTCCATTTACTTATTCTTAAAAGGAAAAATGAACATTTCAAGTTGTCATCGTCAGTTATCGCCTCCTTTTCTCATCGACGTCATGTATTCTTAATAATTATGACCATTTACAAAAATAACCTCGAGCATTCACGGGGAATTGGAAATGTCCATGTTGTCGGGGGAGTTCTTGTCCTCTGCTATGTCAGGCGCCTTGTTTTCAACAATCAAGATTTTTTTCTCCTCTGCTATCGTGCCGAGGATGGGGCTGCGGTCGCGCGGCGTCTTGGAGTCGCGGTGCGAGCGACTCTTGGAGCGGCGACTGCCCGAGCGGGAGCGCTTGCGGTCGCGCGATCGCGATCGCTTCTTGTCTCGCGACCTAGTGCGTTTCCGGTCTTTCGACCGAGACTTCTTTCGGTCGCGAGATCGTGAACGTTTCCTGTCGCGCGATCGCGACCTCTTCTTTTCTTTGGAGCGTGATCGCTTCCTCGAGCGCGAGCGCCGACGCGAGCGCGATCGCTTTCTACGCGAGCGAGACCGTGACCGACGGCGAGAACGAGAGCGATCGCGTTTTCGCTCTTTCGACCGCGATCGTTCCTTCTTTTTAAGAGGAGACACCTCCTTTTCAGATTCTTTCTCTTTATCTTCCGCCGAAGTGGAGGCGGGGGACGTTTTGGGCTTAACGTCATTGCTACTTCCGTTAGTATCGACTGGGTCTGGTTTGACTTCTGCCGTTTCTTCCTTTTCGACTTCCTTGGGGGGTGGTGGAGCGGGTGACTTGGATTTGTCTTTAGGTTTCTCAGAAGAATCCTTCTTGTCCTTGCGGTCGCGGGAGCGGTCGCGCTTCGAGCGCGACGAGCGGTGCCGTGAGCGCGATCTTGAGCGCCGTGAGCCGCGGTGATGAGAACGCGATCTGAAATAATAAATGTATAATAAGTAGTGCGTCACTGGGGGATAGGAAGTGGTAGAAATCTATGGAAGAGGCCTTTACCTCATAAGAGGGTTCTCGTGTTATCACAAAAAAAGAATTAGCACCTACTAACAAGGAAAGGTAGGTACCCAACTGTCCGGCTCCGATTTTATTGATTTTGATATATGTTAGAGAGTAGTTTAAAATAACAGACACGTATTTTTTTTTAGCGGCCCAAACTCAACCTGTTTGGAGAAATTGACCTCCAAAGTACTGAAAAGTGACTAAACCCTATTACTTGTAGAGATATTTAAAAAAAATTGCAAGTTTCATAGCGGTTTGATTATAAATGTTTCAGAAGATGAAAAAATAATGAGCACGTGTTTTGCTATATCGGCTAAAACTAATATTATAAAAAAATACCACAGGAAGTATCTTCAATGATCTTTGAAGGGATTTTTTTATTGATATATGACCATGAAGTAAGTACAGAGATGCGACCTGAAAATCTTTGGTTCTAGATGCCAATAACCCTATGGTAAAACACCCAATTATTGCATTCAAAATATCAGTTATTGGCACCTAGCCGTACCGGCAGTACCTAAAATATCCGTTCCCAAAACAGTTTCACCAGCAACCGTGGATGGATAATCCAGTAACATAGGCGGTATTGTAATATAATATCATTGGCCACTTTAGTACTTAATCAAATTTTAAATATCAATGTATCCAACATTGCAAACTGGAATATTTAAATTAGGAACTCAATAGTGGTTTAAATTAAGATTGTGTAATACATATGTATATGGCATAACGTTCCACGGGTATCAAGTTCCCAGCCCGGGTGCCCCCAATGTGGGCTCATGAAGCTTTTTTTCAGGAGTCCGTGCTCCCACTATGGATTCACAACTTCTAATGACCCCACAATTGGGTCACGCACGACGTTAGGTATCACAAATCCGTGTCTCCACATGAGAATCATGTTGAGTGATATAAAAAAAAAAGGTAAAAGAAATTTATTCAATAAGTAGGCCGCACGGGCACTTTTACATGTCAAGAATCTACCAGAGCTTTCCAAGGGGAGACCACTGCTGAGAAGAAACGCCGCCAGAAACTCGGCAGGCAGTCATTTTGTAAACATATTTCATATTACAATGGTAATACTTAGTCTAGCATTATATAAAGCTACAAATATTAAATTAAATATATTATGAAATAACATGCGTAGTTCAGCAGGAAAACATGCCAAAAATCTAACGGGAGAGGGAGAAAAATAAAAAATAAAAAAACATGTGCATAAGTGCATAAGATGGTGCAAGATGGCCATATAAAAGTTTCGATATGTTTTCCTGCATCGACGGTGTCCCCTAGAACAAGACAAAGCAGGATAAAGCTTTTGCATTTGAACAAATTATTATTGACTAAGTTTCGGGTTTAGGCTATTTAATTTTGTCTGTTAGATAGTCCTCGACCCTATAATACCTACGCTTTAGACATTTCAAGTATAATAAGTGCTGGAAAGGGTAACTTTAAAACTACATCAGGTAATTTATTATACAAATGAATGCATTTACCAACACATTAATTTTTTATATACTTTATGGACACGGCATTTTCAAATAGCGATTTTATTTTTATTTCTAGTAATTAAATTATTATCTCTATAAATATATAAAAAAATAAAAATAAAATAAGGGATCGCCTAAATATCGATAAATTAAATTATAGATGCTTTTCCCATATACACTTGTGATCGCCCCCAGCATTCTTTTAAAAGTGTAATATTTTTGCTTTGCCCAACTAATTCCACAGAAATGAAGTCTTTTAGGCACCTGAAATGGTTCATCGGGCGAGCCGGAGAAGTTTAACGTCCGAAAATTTGGAACAAATTCTGATCGTTCATAACAATAGTAAATGGTACAAACAATAGTAAATGGTACAGTCACCCAATAGAACCTCAATTAACATTCTGTTTGACCCGTAGGCTAGGCAGTTTGGAGCAGACCCTTACAGGTTCTATACTCCTTGTAATAGGATCCTCATCTGAATGATTGCACTACATTGATAAAATCATTGTCATTGTCATACGTGTCAGTTGATGTTCCGTTTGAAGTTTACTATGACAATGCACTGAAGTGCTTAACATTTTCGTTGGGTTAGTTACGGAAATACACAATGAGGAAAAAAAAATGATGATGATGAAGGTTCAAAAATCCTTTTAAAATAAAGGAATAACCAGAATCATGTTGCTATTTTGTTTCATTCACATATTTTCAATAAAAAAATATTTCTACAAACAAAACTTAGAGCAATCACTAGTATTGGGAAAAGAATCGATAATTGAGTTTATCGATATAGGCGATCCCTAGCTGTCATTTCATTTTGCCAATCCATCCAAATCCATCCAATCTCTTCTGTGATAAGTCCGTGTCCCCAAAGTAGAAGTGTACACTTGGACGCGTGACATTGTCATATCATTTTAATTGTTCATTTAAGTTTAGTGACGGATTGGTTATACTGTAATGTCATGTAAACGTTTTTATCAGTAAATAAATAAATAAATAAATAAATCATTTTGTATGGGGACAGGGCACGTGTTATGTAGCTAACCAATAAATCTGAGCATAATTTTGGCAAATACGTATCCATTGCAATCTCCATATTTTAGGAGAGGTAAATAGAAAATAAATAGGATGATAAACACTTATTTGGTATTTTACCAATCAAAGTAAATTTGAATCAAGTAAAGATAGTCAAAAGTGCATCTGCAAACCTGGAGCGGTGCCTGTGGCGCGAGCGGGAGCGCCGCGAGCGGTGGCGGGAGCGGGAGCGGGAGCGCTTGGCGCGGTGGCGCGAGCGGGAGCGCCGCGAGCGAGAGCGCGAGCGTCTCCGCGACCTTGACCGAGACCGCGTTCTGCACGTACAACCATTACATAGTACACATTAATAGAATAGAAGAGAAGATAATTCAAAACCCTTTATTTGGGCAATGAGGCCCTTACTACTAAGTTTTAATTTTTAAATGAGAACAAAAAGTAGTAGTTGTTAGTCATACTATGGTACAATACAACCTACTTTTCGATGGTGCGCTGGCAATGCTAATAACCAAAAGCACAGGGCCTCTATTCTACTGGGTACAACTATATTGCCTTTGACGTGTTATGGTATTGTTTTTAACTCAGCCGCCATGACTCTCAATCTATAATAGCTATTAAAATGTTTAAAATAGGGTGACACATTGAACACAGTAAGGTTTTACCACATAGAATCTCAGTTAACTCTAGAGTTAATGATGGATAAATCTGACACAACAGCTAAAGCAAAACAGATCTTAGTACATAGTACCTACTCAAGTATGAAACTTCCACTAGCATAAAATTTTGATGATACTGGATAGCTGGAAAGTTGGGAAAAACTGAGGATGTTGTTCAGTGAATTGGCAACCACTATCAAGTTTTCAGTAAATTTTAGCTGTTGAATGTGGTAGTTGCCACTAAAATATTGCAGTTTTATCTAGCATCACATTGCACCCTTAATTTGGCATATGTCTTGCTTGACTCATACATCACTGTGACAACTAGTATTCCTTGCTGTATTTTATTTGGGGCCAAAAGCCAGAAGCTTTTGCTTGTGACTGCATCCCATGACGCAATTGTTTATTGCAATAGTACAGTAATTTTTATTTTTATCTATGAGGAATCCTTGTTTACCTCTCTGGTCTATAGAATATTTCTGTACCAAAGTTTTGTTTTGATACATGTCATATGTTTGTTTTGACATTGAACTGGAAAAAGAGACAAACTATGTCACGGCCCAATGGCAATAAAATTCTGGGGCCCTTTTAACTTTTCTTGCTTCCTGAGATACATTTTTTGTAGGTGATGCAGGGCTCCTAGACGATGCCTACACTGCCTAACTAAGGGATAATCCCACCCTGTTTAATTTGGTTACAAACAAAAAGTAAAGTAAGTCCCATGCTAACTGTCTAAAAAGACAATTTGTGGCAAACAAACATTCTTGCTATTTAGCCCTTTGAACGCCAAGAGCCTATATAGTGGTTGTGTGCTGTTGTGCCCACCAAGCCAACAACCACTAAAAAGGTCTGAGAGAAGGTGTACTTTGATCGTGAATGAAACCAATTATGTTTATTTGTTGTTATTGGTTTAAATGTTACATCAATTTGACGAATCATTACAGTTCAAAATATGAAAATTTCAGGATTAATCTTCTGATATATTTTGACGCAATAATGTCAGTTTCCAATACGCGAATAGCCCATAATGATCACAGGGAATCATAGTTCCTTATACGCCAACAACCACTTAAAAGGCGCGCCTGTGACGTCATTGACGGTAAAAACACTACTAGTGATGGTCTAGTGGTGTACATATGAAACAAAATTCGTAAAACGGAAAGGTCTGATCCGTTTTATTAAGTATGAGATAAACTGTTGTAAAAGTATGAGTAGCTATATGTTGTTTTAATTATAGAAAATGTTATTTTGTCTATTTTATTTAATAATATTAATTACTTGCTTAGAGTATGCTGACTCATGTGACATACTTTGTATACCATTTGTTTCAAAAGTCACAAAGGCAGTGTAAATAGATCCAAGTGAAATTACTTACTGAACTATAAAAAACTAATAATTCATTCATGTCATAAAAATACATTGTACTGACGGCAGAGTACAATTTATCGATAAATGTTTGTCCCAGCACTACAAGATTCGTCATTTTTGATAAAGCAAGAGTGCTTGGCATCTGAGTGATCACTTCATTCAAATATGATGGCGTTCAAAAGGTTAAATTCCCTTAATGATATAAATCTCTTTTTGTAATATTGTCAATCTGAAAACAATATTTTACTTCCAAGCTGCTAGATTCTTCATTCCTACTGTAGTAACTAACACTATTTGATATGTAGTTAGCAAAATGTAAACAAAAAACCATGTTATATAGTTTGTTAGCCAGTAGAAATAGAACACAGACTTGTCCAGTTTTAACTGACCATTTAACTGAATGAAAAGGTTTGGTTTTTTTAGTTGGGTAAGCAAATGTTTTGCATAAAGATATTGGACAGTACCCACTGCCACTGTTCCTATAACTTTATCAAGATTTCAATATTTACTACAAAATATTTGGCAAAGACTCCATGCATCAGCATGTATGTTTACATTTTTCTTATCTGTGGAAAGTACAAAAAACTGAGCACCATTCCCTGTGATACAAAGTTAGTGTTTTATTATATGGATTTTGGTCAACCTGTAGATCAGAAATAAGAAAAGAAAGCAATAAATTACAATATATCATCTGACAAACCTTCTTTTGTCCTTTGACAGAAGCCCAATAACTGGATCAATGGCAGCTGAAATCAGATTTTGAGCTTCTTTTACACGGCACATCGCCTCCTCTATCTCGCGCTGAGCTGCCTCATTGCTTTTTGTCTGGGGCTTGGAGATTGGTTGTGTTGCATGTTGCACCTGAGAAAGTGATGCACAAATATGTTAGTCAACCCCAATGAACTTTGTTGTGTTGATATTCAAACCCAAATTCATTCATTAATAAAAGACAATGAAGTGTTTACCTTTATGGTTTGTCCCTCTAAAGTAGAACCAGTTAATTGCAATGCTTTTATAACACTCTCTTGCTCTGACATTTCAATGAGCACATACTTAGTTCTGTCCACCTCTCGTTCACAGAACCGAAGGTACTTCACCTCCCCTGCTTGATTGAAGTGGTCAATCAACTGCTGGTGATTCAATGACCCAGTATCACCAACCATGACGGTTCTACGAACTTCTTCAATCTTTCTAGAATCGTAAGCCACCGGAAGCGGGGGATATGGAGGCAATCCTAATGCTACTATTTTGGGATCGTGCGTTTGTATAACTTGACTCGGCGGGGCTCCTTCGAGGGTGTTGATGACATGGGCGGGAAGCCGCGGCTCCACGGAGCTGAGACCCGGCACTAGTGTGCCATTGTTTGACATCTCTAAGGCGCGATGTTCGTCAGGAATCTCGCCAGACTGCATGGGAATCACAATCAGAGCGCGGTCAATGAACACTGTGTTTGTCATATGTTGGGCAACGTTGACAGTCGTAGAATCATAGTACTTAACGTAACAAATACGCGATTGAACCGGACAAGAGACATCTCTGATAGTCGGGTACAGTCGAATATCGTCTATTTTACCCAAATACCCAAATAAAGTTTGCATTTGATCCTTGGTCGCTTGAGGCGCGATGTTGGTGACTTGAATCACCCTCGTGCTGCCCGAAACCATTTTTGTTGATTTACACATTAGTATGTTTTAAGTTAAAATGGTTGTTTATTTCAAACGGATCACAAAGAATCCAAGCAAATCAATCATTTTTCTTCTACTTTTGAAGTGGACAGAATATTCGTGAAACAACACGCGACAAACCCACCCACAGATTAGATATATAGATGGATTGGGAATAAATAGTAGAAATTCACAGACGTCAAGTTTTACGGCGCCCTTAGACGGTAAGTTTTGCGACACTGCTGTGCTGTGACCATGCCGGATAACCTACATTCTTCTAAATCAAAATCAAATCAAAATAATTTTATTGCATGACTGTAGGTATTAAGTATAATAACATTATACAGGTGTTAAATACATTTGTGTGTGCATCACTACAATCTACCATAAATTATGGTGTACAATAATTTACATATGTCATATGTTTATAAAAAATGAATTTATAACAATATTATTACTCAATTAAATTAAGCTACATTTAGTAGGTAACATTAATATTATAAAGAAATAATTCAATAGAAAAGAAAAAAAACAAGGACATTTTCTGTAGTACCTACCTAACTCTACTCGTTACTAGAATTTAAATTTTTTAAGCTTTTTATTTACATTAAAATACGAGTATCTAATCACTAAAAATATTAATAATTGCTAATCTAATTAGGTGGGTGAAACAATAAAGTAAAAGTCTACAGTAATAATAATAGTAGGTAATAAATAGTCTATAGGCATCCGCTGTTTTCCGCTGTCTGTTTGTTTTCCGCTGTCATCCGCTGTTTTCCACTGTTTTCCGCTGTCTATGTTTACAAACATGAAATTGACTGATTTATTACCGAGATATTTTGATTTTGGCGTCATGCAACCATTATTCATGACTTTTGAGTGAGGCGCCCATTGGATGGTATATAGGTTCTGCCACAGTCACTTCTGTGATGACTGACGGATAAACTACCGTTTAGTGCGATGACTGATGTTTGCAAAAAATTGATTGATACAGATATTTTGATTTTTCTGATTCTTAATTTGTTGGAGAAACCGAACAATCAGATGAGTGATGATAGACGGCATGGAGAACAACGAATGTACAAGCTACGACATGCTGCGACATGCTTTAGTCAAAAACGGCAGGGTAGTTAATGTGCCGCTTAATCAGTTGAAGCTCAAAATGGTGGGAAAATGTAGTTTAAGCTGTATATGTCGCTAAGAGTCGAGTTAAGTCGAACTTTTAAAAATACTTTTGAAGTAAATAAGTGTACATACTTACTAAAAACACGAAAAATGAGTGAAAAAATATGTATTCTTACGTCTAATTTAACATCCGGTACGTTAAATCCATAGTGGTGTGGTCCGTGTTATTTTTAGCCGACTTTCCAGGAGGATCCTGTTTTTTGGGGTGTATATGTGTGTTAAGTTAAATAATAACATTTATATGAATGTTGGTCAGTATTTTTGTGTCCTTCTTTACACTAAACGCTTCGACAGATTAAGAAAATCTGGGTTATCCCAGGCACTTAAGAGGCAGGGCTTGGGCTAGATTTTTTCTTCGATTCTCAAATTTTGATGGTACCTGATGGAGATATGAAACAAAGACTTCCATTAGATTTTAAGGTCCAATTCCCCGCTCTGCCGTGATGCAGAAGTCAACATTCGTATTTTTCAAAGGCAGTCTGGTATCCAAAGCTTGTGTCACTCTTGCGTTTGTGTCAATTGTTAATTTCTTAGTTGTTTCAGCGATCAAGCAGCTGAAGTGTCTGGACAGAGATGCGGGCAAACTCCGTATAGCGGCAAACTCGCTATGTGATGAACTTAGTACGATAAAGACAGAGCTAGAGTTTTTAACAAAACAATTAGAGGTAAAAATACCTTTAGTACAAATCCTGCAAACATTTTAAAATCAAAATAATTAGATAAAAGTGTAATGATAATAGAGTAATTTGTAGACGAAACCTTTTTAGAGTTCAATACTGTACTCAAGGATACCCTATTTAATCTATTAGGTCCACATACGTCTTAAGTTAAAATCTTTTGGACCTTTAACCGTATTGCCCATTTTTTTTACAAGGCATTTGTTATTTTGGCAGATTGCATAAATGACAAATAATAAGATACCGGGCAACGGTCGTGTTGGACCATGCTCAGTGTAGGGTGTGCCGTTACTACAAAGGGTTGGGTTAGGGGACCCCCTTTATTATTTCACTTTTCTTTTCTTATCTTTAAAAATATATATTTGTTACTAAATCCACTGTAATAACATTATGAAAACAAACAAGCCGCTATCTAATACTGTTCAAAAAAAGTGTTTTGTGTTCGTTTAGGATAGACGGACGGACGGTGTCGTTGCCCCCGTTGGGTTGGAACCCTACCAGTACGGAATCCTATTTATAAACGACCTGTATTATCCCTTTACACCCGAGTTGATATGATTGTCAGGGTTTTTCTGATTGAATATGAACCTTGTAAAGAAAAAACAAACAAAAAAAAGTTAATGAAACATGTTAACAAAATAAAAATAAAAATAATATTTTCAAAATACCAGCCACAGTCCACAATTTGACACAACTAGCTGGAGTCCGTATCAAATATTTTGGTTATTAAATATATACAGAGGTTGGAATATCTTGTTTCCACCAAAAAAAAAACATCAAAATCGGTTCTTAAAAGATGTAGTTTTAGTATAGTTTAGTTATCCGCGAAAAAACATTAAAGAAAATATATATATATATATGTATAAGTCTATGAACTAGTTGTGATAGTTTTGCTTTCATTTAAGATATTTTTCATTGTTTTATTACTTGTAGTTTTGGTTGTAGGGTGTGTTGGTGTGGACGGTACACGTGACTCTAGCGAAAATAACTGTTTTCTTTTTCAATAGGTATACCTACTTATGTATTTCCTAAATGGTCAACGAAATCTAATAAAAGATAGTACATATACTTAATCATTTTTAAAGAGCTCCAATGATACCTCATTCGACATCAAAAGTTAAAAAATATTTTTTTCCACATTTTATTGTACAACTTTGTCGGCGCAATCAAAACGTACTTATGATTATGCCAATTTAGTCCGGAGATTTCAAAATCTTGAAATTCGTGTTTATCAAATTCGGATTAAAATATTTCGGGATTATGTATTGTTAGTGTATCCGTTTATTCAGTATACATGTGCTCATTGTTTTGTGGCCAATAAAAAAAACGTAGCCTTCTTATCCTAACCTGACAGAGACAGTTTCGCATTCAACAGACTGGTTCGCTCGCTAAGCTCGCTCACTTCACTGAAACAACTTTCAAGAAAAATGTGAACTTTTAATGTTTTAACCCTGTGGCAGTTTGACTTAGATATTACGATTGTAGATAAGTCGATCGTTCGAATTTGTAACCTTTGATACCTATTTTGGACTTCGATATTTAACTTTAGATACGTAACGATAGACAAGTTATTTTAACACAAAGTTCAAATAACTGTTTATGTTTTAATCATTCGATATTTTAAACGTAGGCTTTTCAGACGTAGATGTTATTATTATTGGGGGGTTGAGGTGGGCCTTGTGTGCCACTTCGACCATTACTGATCTTTTGTGGCCGCCCTTTGTTAGAGCTCACTGCAAAGGCCCGTTGCGTCTAGGAATTTCCAGACGCTTTGGGCAGTGAGGAGTTATATCTCTTGTGGGTCCACGATATGTCACCCTAGGTGGATACTTCTTTTGCGCATTAGTGGTCCGCAGGAACAAAGGATGTGCATTGCTGTCGCCTCTGTTTCCTGACAGAACCTGCATGTCGCGTCTTGTTTCATACTCATTAGAAACAGATGTCTGTTCAGTTTACGTAGATGTTATGACCGTAGATGCTTTCACCGTTCGATATTGTAACTTTCGATGTTTAATTTTTCCTTTATTTTTTTTAATTTTCCGCCCATGTTTTTTTTTGCAGCATCGCCATTTCGTGTTCCCTCATTAATGACATGACTAATTAAATATATCTCATCTGGTAGTCTTATCAAATACAGCTACGCAAAGGGTGACCTTCAATCGCTGCAGCAACCACTTTCTAAAGTGTTCGGAAAATGCAGCAGTGGTTTTCCTTACACAGAAGTTGATGCTCTTTCAGATGAGCTTTGGTTTTTTGAAGAGGTCTCGGGTACTAGATACCTAAGTACGAGGCGTCTTTATCATGCTGCTGCCACTGATAAGGCCAGTGATGGGAGCTTGCAGCTCTGCGTTATCGTATAGTCCTCCCATGTTTCGAAGAACAAACGAAACTTAGGAGTCTTATCTTACAAGAAACCGATTTTTCTTTTTTTCTTTAATAAAAATAATAATACCGCGGCCATGTTTATTGCATTGCAGCTTGCAGCATCACCTTTTCTTGTTCCCCCATTATTTACGTGACTAATTATCTATATCTCATTCGGTAGTCTTATCGCACTAGATTTAGTGTCGCGGGCTCTAGAATAATTGTACATTCGTATATTAATCCACGAAAATGACGTTTGAGAGAACCAAATACGTCGTATGAAAGACTTACCTCGACAGAGTCGCAATGCTTGGCAATAGCTCGTCCACTGCACTGAATGAACATGATAATAATGTTCGACTCAACAGGATCGCAAAGATCGCGGTAGGTTAGTCGACTAATTAGATAATAGCCAGGTGTTTGAATTTTATGAATTAGTTGCTAACCGTGGGACAAAGACAAAATGGTCAACGTACCTTGAAATGTAAAAATATTAGCAACTAGCTTTTGCCCGCGACTTCGTCCGCGTAGAACACGTTTATCGCAGTTAAGTAAGTTAATAGTTTTAAGTAATTCTATAGTTTGACGTCCTCCCAGAATGATCTTTTGAACACATGTGATATTGAGCTCGAAATTTACCGCGACACCAACTTTAAGCATGAACGTACGGGAGGGCACTACCGATACCTCCAAAGAGTTCAGGAACTCTAAGGGTAGGACGTGACTGACTCGGTGTCTAAGACATTGTCTACCAAGAGATACTCCACAACATCGCATTCTACGGGAGACATTTTTTTTTCATTTATCCACCCGAAAATTTCGTTTGTCGGTGCTAATATTGCCCTCTCGCACAAACATTCTCTATTCTTTATATTGTTTTGTAGATCGGGGTAAGTATACTTTATTTTTTAGATCAACTGTGTTTTGTACAATATTACAGAATTCGCGGTTTAATGTACCATCTCTTGCCAGACGATCTTCGCCAGTTTTTAGTAGGGGGTCTATACAGGGTGTCCCGGGACGCGACGTCAAGCCGGCGCCGGGTGGTAGGCCACATTATACCAGTTATCAGAAAAAAAATAAAAAAAATCTATGTCTTATATTTTGAAAATGGCGATGGAGCGGGCGATGTTGGGCCTCTCTCTCCGAGACAGAGTCCGAAATACGGAGATCCGGAGACGAACAAGGCTCACCGATATAGCCAAAGTTATCACCCAAAGGAAGTGGAAGTGGGCTGGACACATATGCCGCAGGGGTGATGGAAGATGGGGTAAGGCTGTTGTCGAGTGGAGACCCAGAACCGGGCGGAGGAACGTTGGCAGACAGGGAATGAGGTGGACCGACGACCTGGTCAAGGTGGCGGGAAGGTGCTGGATGAGAAGAGCACTGGACCGAGATGAGTGGCGAGCAATGCAGGATGCCTACACTCAGCATTGGGTGGCTATAGGCTGAACAAGAAGATTTTGAAAATTATGACCATCCAAAAAAAAACGGAAAAAGTTACACCCTGTGATGCGTTTTACCTTCCCATTTCTACAAATTTCCACTTTTTTATTATTTTTGTTTTGTTTCGTAACCCTGAGTAATGCTCCTGTAGCTAGTAGTCTTAAACTTTTACTCAATTGCTCTAACTTTGAAAGAAAATGACAAATCATTCCCAGATCAAGAGAGAAATTTACTTTCTCGTTCAATTTCAACTCACTTTCCTGAAAAAAAAAAGTATTACACTGGTTGGGCAAGTAACTTTAAAAGTTAGGGCATTTAATAAGGATTCCAAAATGGTATGACAGTTGCTACTTTATTTGTTACATTATTGTCAAAAAAATTTTTTGTTAACGAAGCCGGTTTTTTACCATTGTTTTTACTTTTTTTTTGTAATGACGTAGGTACCTTTATCCTTCCTTCAGAAATGTATCTTTACATTATTTTAGTGTAAGAGAGACGGAGAGAGCTATTTTATGAAGTGTGAGCAAATTGTGATGCCATTAACTTAAATAAGCGGCATTACTATCTGCCCCGCTCACACTTCATAAAATAGCTCTCTCCGTCTCTCTTACACTAAAATAATGTAAAGATACATTTCTGAAGGAAGGATAAAGGTACCTACGTCATTACAAAAAAAAAGTAAAAACAATGGTAAAAAACCGGCTTCGTCAACAAAAAATTTTTTTGACAATAATGTAACAAATAAAGTAGCAACTGTCATACCATTTTGGAATCCTTATTAAATGCCCTAACTTTTAAAGTTACTTGCCCAACCAGTGTAATACTTTTTTTTTTCAGGAAAGTGAGTTGAAATTGAACGAGAAAGTAAATTTCTCTCTTGATCTGGGAATGATTTGTCATTTTCTTTCAAAGTTAGAGCAATTGAGTAAAAGTTTAAGACTACTAGCTACAGGAGCATTACTCAGGGTTACGAAACAAAACAAAAATAATAAAAAAGTGGAAATTTGTAGAAATGGGAAGGAAAAACGCATCACAGGGTGTAACTTTTTCCGTTTTTTTTTTGGATGGTCATAATTTTCAAAATATAAGACTTAGATTTTTTTTATTATTTTTCTGATAACTGGTATAATGTGGCCTACCACCCGGCGCCGGCTTGACGTCGCGTCCCGGGACACCCTGTATATCAACGCACACCCGAAACTACTGTACCTTTCATGATGTAAGTGAGCACTAAGAAAGGATTTTTGGAAATTCACCCCCTAAGGGGTTCAAATAGGAACTAATGGGTTTAGCGGGAAACTAATTCGACGCGTACGAAGTCGGGGGCGTCCTCTAGTAATGTTTATAACTTATTAATAGACTAATTAGAATTAAAGTTATAATCATTTGTTTGGAGGAAACCGCGAGTGGGACGGGCCTCACAGACTTACTGCTCCTAGTATTCTGATATTTCGTAAAAAAAACAGCTATGGTTTAAAACAGCAGTGTTTATAATGTTATGCCTCGTTGTATTTTACGGACGGACGTAACGGCTCGACGAACACCTGGCACAACTCGAAGAAGACCTCGGCAGAATAAGGTGGCAAATTCTTGGGTTATCCGTCGTCCGAGTACAGAACCAGTGGACTAAACCTATCCACCTGCATAGATGTAGGTCTTCTCCGGCTTGTACACATTGAGGAAATAACCGACTCAGAGGTCCGTAGGGCAATAAAGAGATTGTCACCAAAACCAACCCAGGGCCCAGATGGTGTCCCATAGTTAATCGTGAGAGACTGCTGTGAGGTACTCATTGAGCCTTTGCAATACATATTTAATGTCGCTCAAACTTATCTACTGTCATAGAAAATATCCAAACTAGTCCCCAATTAATAAATCAGATTCCAAATCTGATGTTAAGAACTACCGCCGTGTCGCTGTGCTGCCGGTCTTCGGGAAGGTATTCGAATCCGTCTTATACTCATACTTAAACAACTCCGTGGTTGGTTTAGTGATGACCAGCATGGCTTCCTCCCGAGGCGATCGACCATCTCCAACCTTCTAAATATAACTACTCTGATCGCTAATAGCATGGATATACATAAGCAGGTAGATGTGGCCTACTTCGACTTTCCGAAGGCCTTTGACAGAGTAAATATTGAAGTGTTACTGAGTAAACTGGTGAGATCTGGCTTTTCCCCTGCTCTTTTGAGTCAGTTTGTATCCTATCTATCAAACAGAAAGCAGTTTGTACTATATGGGCATTCTTCATCCAAGCCATTCCCCGTTACATCAGGAATTGGCCAGGGAAGTAACCTGGGACCTCTACTGTTTTTAGTCCTTATAAATGATCTATCCAAATCAATAAAACATTCCAGGTGTTTATTATTCGCTGATGACGTAAAGCTGGCACTACCTCTTTGCAAACAAAGTGACTGCCTCAAACTTCAGGAGGATATTGATATGGTAGGTGCATGGTGTGACAAAAATAAGTTGTCCCTTAATAAATGCTCTGTCATGTGTTATACCCGTGCTCGGCTGCCTGTTGTCCACAATTATACATCGTTGGGAGAATGCTTATCGCGCGTCTCTTCAGTTCGTGATCTCGGCACAATATTCGATTCACATCTCTCATTTAACAGTGATATCATCATGAACTGTAATGCTGCAAGGAGATGTCTGGGCTTTGTTATTCGGCAGTTAAAGTCATTCAGCAGTCGTGGAGCTATAACGGTGTTATTTAATGCCTTTGTTCGTAGTCGACTAGAGACTAACTCAATAATTTGGAACCCGCATGAGGATTCATATGTTTTCATGCTAGAGAAGGTCCAGAAATCTTTTACTCGTTTTCTATTTAAGAAAACGTATGGATACTATCCTTATACTCGTATGTACCCTTCACTCTATGTATTGGGAATGGTAAATTATACAGCACACGAAACTAGGAGAAATTTATACTATTCAGGTATTTCTTTCAGCTGATACGCGGTATCACCAGTAACCCTTATTTGCTAGGTCTATTGCCACTACGGGTACCAATGCCGAGCAAGCAGCAACTACGGCCACGTCGCCCCTCACTGTTCTCCGTCCCGCCGGCGCGCACGCGCTCGCTGACCCACTCCCCCGAGCTTCACCGAGCCTTAAAGCTCATCAACAGTATCCTGGAAAGCGACAGCCAACTGGACATCTTTCATACCTCGGAGCAGCGCTTCTATAGATCGGCCAACCGATATTTGGAGACCATTATCACCCCAAGCTCAATAAAATAAAGTTCACATAACCTCATACTTAGTCAATAATATCTGTTATAATAAGTTGTTCTTGCTTTTGTGAATGTCTATTTTTTACAATTAATACGTGTAGCATGACTGTAACTGTTTATTGAACATTTTTATAATAAATAAATAAATAAATAAAGGTGTGAAGCAAGGGGATGTAATCTCCCCTAAGTTGTTTACAAATGCACTGGAGGATATGTTTAAGACGCTGATATGGAAAGGACGTGGCATTAACATTAACGGCAAATTCGTCTCACACATGCGATTTGCAGACGATATCGTCATAATGGCCCAAACGTTGCAGGACATAATATGTTGAACGATCTGAAGAAAAGAAAAATACATTTATTCACTTTACACATAAGACACACAGAAAAATAAATAATTGAAAACAGTAACAACAATAAACAAGTAGTGAGTGTGTCTTCGCGGCAGTGAATCGGACACTGGCTCAGTATAATGCTGAGGTGTTAAACACCTGCAGCGCTGATTTTCAGCCAGCTCCGAGTGTGACAGGCGGACAGTACGCTAAACAAAAAATAAAGAAATATAGAATAGTTATATATACATACATATATAAAGATACTATTAAAAAAATACTTAGAGTTGGTGGCAAAATATATACAAAATCTACATGCAAATACCTTACATAAACATATTTAAAGTAGAAATAGAGTACGTAGGTACTTAGCCAGTATACAACATCGACAATTTGGCACAATTAACAAACACAAAAGAAAACTATACTCTGATTTAAGTACGAAGTGCTGGTTGGGAAATAGGATTTTTGGAGCGTCAACAAATAACCCTTAAGCTAACGCTTAAAGGTGTACTTGCTAGGCGCTCCTTGGATGGGAGGGGGTAGATCATTCCAGCACTTGGACGCCGCGAACTTGAAACTACCCCGAAACGCCGCGGTTCGGAGAAGCGGCACAATCGCCCTAGCTTTAAACCTGCGTACACGGATCTTTCTAAAGAGGTACGACGGGATCATGTGTTGCACCACACCGAACATAAGGGACGCCAGGTACATGCGCCTCCGCGCAGCCATGCTTAGCAGGTTAACGGTTTTCAAATACGGAGTAATGTGGGAGCGGGGAGGGACTCTAAAACAAAAACGAGCACACGCGTTCTGGACTCGTTGTATTAGCCTATTAGCCTCTTGGACCGACCAAGTATGCGACCATCATAAACGACATCGCATTAGTTTAATCTAGATAATATAAGTGATTCACACATGTGGACCCGCATATCAACACTGAGGTAATCACGAATATTATAATTTATAAAGCACCTTGAGGCGGTAAAAGCAATTACTCACTACGTGGCTCTCAAAGCGCAGCTCGCTGTCCACTAGCAGGCCAAGGTTACTTGCTTCCACCACCCTTTCTATCGGTTCGCCCATGATAGCAGGTAACTGTCAAACCATCTTAGCACAGCGACATCAATCCCGTAAAAGGACATCTTAGATAATAACAAGGGCAAACTAATGCAATCGACGCCCTAGAGAAATCTAAAAGAACTAAAATAGTACTTTTACCAGCATCCCGAGCCTGTAAGATGTTATCGACTACATCGACAACGCAGTAGCAGTCGACCGACCCTTATGAAAACCCGACTGTAGTTCAGGTAGGATGCTGTTTTTCTCTAGGTACTCCGACGGTTGATCACAAATTACTCTTTCTATTATCTTAGATGCGCAGGGAAGAATGCTAATAGGACGTAGGTCAGACAGGTTCACTGGGTAAGGTATCTTGGGTAAAGGGGTACTTGAGCGATTTTCTTAAAATACTCATGTTGATTATGTGTGTCAGGATTTCAGCGGTCCTCGAAAGCCTACCTAGCCGATTCTTCTCAACGCATCGATCTCCGCATGAACTTGGACAAAACCAAGGTTATGTTCAATGAACATGTCATGCGGGGACCGATTGTAGTACAGGGTGGTACACTTGAAGTTGTTCAAGAATATGTTTACCTGGGGCAAACTCTGCAGTTAGGTAAAAACAACTTCGAGAAAGAGGCCAACAGAAGAATACAGCTGGGTTGGGCAGCATATGGGAAATTGCTTCGAGTCTTCACCTCGACTATTCCACAGAGCCTGAAGACGGAACTCTTTAATCAGTGCGTCCTACCTGTCATGACATACGGAGCCGAAACGTGGACACTTACGATAGGGCTGGTTCACAAATTTAAAGTCGCTCAGCTATGGAGAGGGCTATGTTGGGAGTTTCTTTGAAGGATCGGATCCGGAATGAGGTGATCCGACAGAAAACTAGGGTTATGGACGTAGCCCATCGAATTAGCAGCTTGAAGTGGCAGTGGGCCGGTCATTTGTGCCGCAGAACCGATAATGGCTGGAGTTATCGTATTCTTGAGTGGGGACCGCGAATTGGCAAATGTAGTGTAGGACGCCCTCAGACTAGGTGGAGAGACGATCTACGTAAAGTGGCTGGCAAAAGCTGGATGAGAGTGCCCACGAATCGTGCTCGCTGGCGTGCAATGGGAGAGGCCTATGTCCAGCAGTGGACTTGTATAGGCTGTTGATGATGATGATGATGATGATGATAATGATGAATGTATAAATAATATTTTTCACGTAGAATGTTCACTTTTTTTAGGGTTCCGTAGTCAAACTAGGAACCCTTATAGTTTCGCCATGTCCGTCCGTCCGTCCGACCAGCTGTAATTAGGCGTGAATATACATATAAGTCACGCTAACAAAGTGGTATAATAAGCTTTAAAGCGCTAATTTTTGTTACAGTCAAGTGTGTGTTTACCCCCTCCCTACGGCCAAAACTACAAATACTAAAAATCTGAAAAATATCTTAAATGAAAGCACATATAATGAATCTTATAGGAAAACTATTATGACTAAGTAGACTTCATTGCTTTTTGAGTTACAAACGGTTTAAATGTTTATACCTACCGAAAACTTATTTGCGGTGTTGGTAAACTGACCGCGACCTACTATCGGCCGCACTCGGTCATTACTTACCTACTTTGTGATTTAATTGTAGTTTTAATAATTGTCTGTGAGTACGACGGTAGTCTTCTATTTTTATCTTCTTATAAAGTTATAACAATATTGTTTCAGTGAATTTTCATATTACCTATACATATACTTATTTACATTGAAAATTATCTACGACCAGGAAAGAAACAATAAAAACGAACGAACGAAAATACCTATGTTAGAAATCTTTTCCTATGTCATACGATTTGTAGGAGTGTTCCTAAGTATTAAGTAGGTTTACTATTATTTGCACTTGTTGTTGAAATCACGACTCTGTAGACTTCATTGTTTCTTGTGTAACGGCGACGAATTTGAATACCTACCTACTAAAAATTATGTAAGATCGGTAAGTATAGGTATAGGTAGAAAAATACTTGTGATTCTTGGTGATATATTTTGTATGTCGTAAAGGCGATGGAACCCTACACTGAGCATAGCCTGATTTTCAAATAACTGCAATGCTAGGTACTATTCTAGGAATCTAAATCACTTGTCGCTAACGCGCGGCATCAGCTGGCTATGATCGATATCTGCACTGCGTCTGAAAGAAATAAAGTAGGCAGCCACATTGATCACATAAACGTCCACAAGCAAGGGTTTTACGAACTATTCAACAGAGGTGAGTTATCTTTTCTGTTTCTATAGAGAGCTTAGAGGTTTTCTCAAGTTCAGATTTTTTATTACCTACCTAGGCCGGGTGGCCCACGACCCCACAGGCCACCTGTGGCGAATGGAGGTCCAAGATAGAATTCTCAATACTTAATGATATTTATTTTGATATCGCACTTAGTTGACTTTTACACATTTTCATACAATAGATTAACGCCAACTGTAAAACCTCCGTACATGTAATGGCACAGCTATGCCTACTTTTTAATTAGCTGTGACTTCCCCACGGTACAACGTAAATATGAGGTAGGTTTAGGCGCACCTTCGGTAGCACAAGGGCACAATGTACAATATGACTAAAGGGGTAATTGTGCCCTTGTCCTACCCATGGTGCGTACTGTTAGTTCTTCAGCAGGCCCGGAGGGCCAAAACGCTCAGAAATAGGAGCTCCACGAAAGTTTGCTCCGTCGACTCTGTTACTCGCGGGATTGTAAGTCATATTTATATCCATGTTAAAATATGGAGTTAAATTGCATCCTAAATCCGATAGTGAATAGTACACAGGCGAGGCAATTCAGTTTGTAGTGTATCGCAATGGGAATAAAGTTTATTTTCCTATTTTCATGAATTGAAAATGACATTATCGAACAAACGTAATTGAACTTTATTGCCTTAAGATTGTAAGGAGTGAAAATTGATCCTTTTTTTTGTAAACCACATTTAATGATTGTACGTTGTTTTACAGACAAGTTGTTTAGAATTTCATTTGTCGTATTTTTTTCTCATATTATCATTTTATAGAATAGTCAATATGTAGAATAATTACGTTGAAGACATTTAAATCATCGTTTTGTATTTTAAACCCCGGTTAGAGTACTGTAAGAGTCGTGCAGCAGCTGATAGAAGGCAAAGAGGTGGATATGCCGGAGGGCGTCAATAAAAATTGCGTGCACTATTATCTTCCAGTACCTAACTGTTAACGTAGAAAGGTAATTTAGTAATTAAAAATGTTTTTTTTCTAACAGCCAAATCTGTTGAACAAATTTTAGTCGTTTATTTAGTATAATTTGGATAAGTGATTATAAATATGTTACCTATACATACATCTCATAATTAGTGAAATATATAATGTTTGTTTTTGTCAACCATACTTTGTTACCAATACGGCACATTGATGATAACGATCACTTAATAACAATAAAATCATCTTATAGATTAGTTTGAAATATATGCATATGAAACTGAAATGCACTGTAGCAATTATTATTGGTGTACACCCTTATTTTGCAGACAGTAAGTTCATTTTACGTATACTAATCGTTTATTCAAGGGATGTAAAAAAAATAACCTCGAAGGCTAAGGCGGGAGCGAAGCCTTCTAACCTAACCTATTCGAGTCCGTTCTGGCCAGTCTGGTCTTGCTCGCTCGCATATTATTTATCTTATAACCCTTTGCTAAAAGATAAAATGTATGTCTTGTATTGATTTTGTTATTTTTGGTGTACCTACCCTTATTTTGCAGACAGTTGTTTCGTAGAATTTTGTTTCGCAAAAACTATTCACACAATATGTAGTTTCCCACGACTTTGTATACTATTTTCTAAAAATACTATGAATAAATACACTGACCAAACCATATTCGTTAAAAAATAATTATATCATTTGATAAGTTTGATAAATGAAAAAATGAAATTATAAAATTTATTGGAATTGCTTTTCTGTGGAATATGTTTCATTCAAGTAAATAGATTTTAAAAATAAATATTTGAGGCAAAATACAAGGATTAAATAGTATACGAAACATTTTCTGTGAAACAAAATTCTGTAAATATTCTGTTTGTGAAACAAGGGGACACCCACATTTAATATTATATTTTTTATATAATTCTTATAAGAAACCTTTTACCCTACCCCTACCCCTACCCTTGTCTTACCTGCAGGCTATATTTATTTTAGGGATTTTGACAGTCCGAAGGCGACTCTTCATACGAGTACAAAATGAAAACAATGGTTTCACACATTGCGATTGTGAGTGCCTTAGGCAATAGACCAGCTGGGCCCCTAGGTAGGCCCCTTTGTTGAAGAATTAGAATGCAAGCGGCAAATCATGTAACAGTTGGGGTGACAACGTTATCCGAGGGTTTTGACCCTGCAGAATACGGATCTGCCTGTCGCCATTCCGAAATTAGAACCAAAAGCGGGAGCAGCCCATACAAAAGATTTCGTCCGTAATTTAGTAAATTGTAGTTTCAGTACCCTCAAAAAGGTCTGATAGTTATGGTTTTTTTGATATCTTTTAAAGCACAATATAGTAATGGTAACCCAATTTTTTCGTCCCTCCAGCTATGTCTTTCTCCGCCATCTTAGAAAAACTGCAACTTAACTTCTGTTTTTTGTCTGTACTGTAGTTAAGATTCATTCTAGTGCTAACCATAGTTCTGCAATATAGTAAATTGCAAAATATGCTAAAGCTTTTGGGTTCAAAGTCTTGTGGCACGACCCATAGGTACGAAGGCACGGAATCGTCTATGAGGAGCTAGTGTTAAAAATTGCTACGTTTTCTAGTTTTCCTACTATATTTACGTTTTTGTGTAAAATCAATTGCTTTTACGGTACTGAATATTTATTTAAATCTTTCAGGAGAACGTATGGGAAAATGCTCATCATGCCCGACCGGTGGTGATGGAAAATAAGTCATATGGATGGAGACTCCTTCAAAACCAATATCCATTCTAATGAATGACCCTCGAGCCCGGCCTCAAAGCCTGCACGGATATTGTACCTTCCAATTGTTCATCACTAGGGTGACCTGCTCGTGCATGAAGAATGGATTAACTTGCACTAAGTTGTGTCACCGTTTTCGCCAATGTTTGAATTTTAACTCAATTTTCTAAGATTTGAGGGTTTGAAAGACATATTTTTGACAAGGTTTACGAGCTAAGCCTGAGTCATATTTTGTACATAATTTTGTTTTATAAAAGACTAGTGACCCGCCAGCGGCTTCGCCCGCTGCAAATTTCCGACATTCCCGGTGGTTTTTTTTCTTTCATACAAACCTTGCCCTGACAATAACGAATACAACCGAAAAGGAATCAGCCAAATCGGTTCAGCCGTTCTCGAGTTTTAGTGAGACTAACGAACAGCAATTCATTTTTATATATATAGATTGCAGAACTAGGGTTTGCGCTAAAATTCACTAAAACGTTAATATGGGAAGAAAACTGGACCAGGAAACAATTTTTGATAGTAGCATTCCATAGATGATTCCATATCTTCATTCCTAGAGTTACTTCATTCCAAAAGTTACAGCTAATTTTGTTATCTTCAATATTGCCGAACTACAGTTGGCGCTAAAATGCACTAAAACGTAAATATAGAAGGAAAACTAGAAAAATGTAGTATTTATAGGGTACCGGAACAATGATTTACATACTTTTTTTGTATTAGCTTCCTTTTCCTGGGTAACATACTTCCGGTTCAAATTTAGGAATGCCAGGCAGATTTTGGGCCTAGTCTATATCGATGGTTAAAATGGCAATTGACGTAAGGGACAAATCACTACTTTTTAGGACAAAGGAAAAAAAAAATATTTAGAAAAATTACCATATTTAAAAAAGAAATTATGCTTTTGTTTTGGTGTAAAGGACCTTATAGTATATTTTTTCGAGCTGAATCGATTACAACCATTAAATTGTACGAAAATTGAATAGTTTCCAAGATAGATGTCCTTTACGTTTAAAATTTTACAAACTTGCCCTTTAATGCCTAATCACAAAAAAAATAATTTCGTTTTTAGGTCTTAAAAGACTATCCAAAGCATATGTATGGGTCGTATTGGACAAATTTGTTAGGAATGTAAGCATAATGATCGTTTAAATCTAAAAGAGTGTGTTTAACATCCAATTCATAAATAAGCATAAAATATGATCGTATATTTCAACTTTTAATGAATTTATGAGAAATTGGTAAGTTATAAAATAAAAATACGTAAGTAAAAATTTTTTTTATTAGAATATCGTAATAATGTTTCATCTTTTGTTCTTTTTTCAGGGTCCATAGTCTTCGAGGTATTAATGTCTATATTTTCTTGCAGGTTCGTGTTCGCCAGGCAAGTCAGTCGAGTCTAAGTTATCATTGGGTTTTTTTTGTTTCTTGTTTGTTTCAGCATTATCCAGGGGTAATATCTCGTTACCATATTTATCTTTAGTTAGGTACGTAAAGTTTGAAATATTAATGTCCGTTGTTTAGTTCAGATCTGAACTTGTATCATATCATTATCTTGTAAATATCATTATCTTCTTTATTACACAATGTTTCTGTGGTATGTAACTCAATGATTTTTTTATGTTGCAGGTCTATGTCTTCGTGGTCTCCAGCGTTGCGATTAAGGGAAAAATAATGGCAATCCTGAGCAATTTCAAGTGCATCAGAAGTTCAGCAACTATCAGTTATAATTTCTTGTAGCATATTGGTGCTAGTATCACCATGTAGGAGCAGAGACTCACCATTATCTTTATCTTTGGACAAATCTTTGATCGTGTTATCATTATTTTCAAGGCGGGTTAAAGTGTTTGTAGAATCACAGTGAAGCTCATTAATAAATACTTTTTGACCATAGGTTTTATTACCACGACGTTTTTTTACATTAGCTTGTTTAGAACCACTTTGAGCACGTTTATTTCTAAAACAAAAAAAAAGGTAAATAATTATTTTATATTTATAATCACCTTTACTACTTGCCAATGGCTATTGCCTTATTTAGCAGTACTGCGAACGCTAAATTAATGTAGGTAATTTAACTGCAAATCCTTACAGATTTAACTTCGTCATCGGATGTTTCAGTGTCGCTCATGACATTATCTGACGTGCTATTACTATTTTTGGAAAACGAGTAGCTATCTTCATTCGTGTCTCTAAAACAAAAAACAAAGTAATGAGTGATTGTAAAATATATAAAAAAACAGCAAGGTTCTTTACCACATACAAGATAAAAACATACAGCGATTGTTAATATTAAAGAAAAATAATAAAAAATAGATTATTATTTAATTAGCCTTAAGATCATTACAAAATCTTAAAGTTTTTCCGTTCCTAAGGGGTAGTATAAGACAGCAATTTGATACAAATAAACGAATTGCCACATACAATGCCCTATACGATGTTTGTACTTATGAAATCGTTTCCTATACACCAAATCCATTATAAAATATAAACGTAATTACATCTTTAGAAGTGTTTTTATTATTATATAAAACAATCAAACACGGTTGACCTACATAAACGAATACAAAACATTTTTGAAATTTGTCCACGAAAGTTAGCTTATTATTTATTTCAAGTTACTAAGGGCTGTATAGGACAACGATTTTATAAAAGTAGACAAATTAACAGAAAAAAATGTCCTATACGACCCAAATACTTTTGAAATCATGTTCTTTACGCCAAATCCCATTTAAAATATAAACATTATTATGTCCTTTATTTAGCTTGTACCTAGATACCTTTTAAAGTTTAATCTACATTAATAAAACAGCTTTACTAATTTTTAGAGTACAGACAAAATGTTTGTGTTATTCAAATAGGTAAACAAAATCATCATATAAAATATAATATAACCTTGACTTTTCTGATTATTTTTTAATTACCTATAACGGTACGAAAAAATGGAAGCTAAGCTTAAAGACTTTCTTAACGATTTTATGTACATTTTACGATTTAAATACCACTTGACTATACTCGTACACCTAAGAGTTATTTTGGCTGTGCTCGTAAACTAAGTAAATACTTATAAACCTTACCTTAGCATCCTTCTTTTTCGATTTTCAATGTTTGCTATTACACTTTTCCGTTTAGCAAAAACATCAAGCTTCTTTTTATTGCTCATTATCACTTCTTTACAAACACTTGTTACTTAAACAACCAAAACAAAAGAGTTTAGATGTCATTCTATGTGACAACGAATGTATATTTCATTTGTTTAAGTTATCTTAAAGTACATTTTCCAATAAAATATACTATTTATTTTAGTTGTAAAGGTGTCAGAATCTTACTTTAAATCTTATACGCCCCAAAGTTCTTCAAAAAGAAAAATTGGATGCGGGTTGTAAGAAGAACATTGATTTGACAATGTCATTATAGAAAAAGTTATTAAGACTCGAGTCCTTTACGAACCATTTCGATTTAATTTATAATGTATACCACCAAAAATGTAATTTTTGCTTATTTTAATTATTTAATATCTCGGTAAATATAGTTCATAGAGAAACTTTATATTTACTAGTCAATAGAGCTTTGCGTCTGGTTTTAGATAAGGTAGAAAAAAAAAATTGGCCAAATGTCCTATACGTCAATTGCCATTTTAACCATCGATATATTCTACGCGGTAAAACAATTTTGGCCTTTGATATTGCATAGAGCCCCAGATACAATTTGGCATCCCGAGCTATAAATTAACTCTTCTATAACACTTGAGGCCCGTTTCATGAAGTTACAAATTACAAGTGGAAGTCTCTTTCCAACTCCTTTTGCTAGAAAGAGACTTCGGCTTGTAATTTGTAAGTTCGTGAAACGGGCCACTGCAGTCTTTATGTGATAAAAGTTAAGACATTCTATTGATCATTAGAGCGCGAGCTCACAAAACTGCGCGAGAGAGAAGTAAGGGAGAAGGAAGCCGAAGAGTTAGAGTCAGAGCAGCAGACGCGGAACGTGGCGGTGGCTCGCAACGAGCAGCGCGCGCGTTGCGCCACGGCACTGGGTCGCGAGGCCGACGCGCTCGAGCAGGCCTGCGCTGTCCTCAAGGTAAAGGAGATTGACAGGTTTGGACCACATATTAAGGGTGTTTGGACTGTTTTGACCAATTGCTGGCCAGAAGTGAAAATACCTCAAACGAGGTCATTACTGGTACCAAGACATTGTTAGGCGCTTGCGCTATGCCTCGATAGAATTATAAAAGTACGACACCTGATTATAATTATAATTTATTCATTGTAACAATTTTTTTTTATCTAAGTAGGGTTGTGTAGTACTAGTACTAAGAGCCAAAAATAATAAATTCCTACCACTGTACTAGAACGAACTATTCCGTAAAGTTTCTGCTCTTAGTTCATTTAGTACACGCGGAGCAAGAACCGAACAGAGCAGTGAGTGACACTGACAGCAAAGTGATCCGAATAAATGACCGACCGGCCATACGACAGACGAGTTTCTTTCACTGTACTAGTGTACTAAAAGAACTAAAATACCTAATTAGTACATTTGAGCGATTGTGTACTAGTTTGGCGGCCGCGTGGTGCCCGGCAGAGTAAAGTAGCACCAACCCATTACACTTTTGGGTGTCGTACAAGGCGACTAATGTCTGAAATCGAACAACCTAAGCTCCAATACACCAGAGAATGGGCAGCAGCGTTTTCTGGTATGTGTTTAATTCACTGCGATCGCCAACCCGCCTGCCCAGCGTGGCGATTAGGGCATTACCTCCCAATGACAAAACACACCAAATTAATGGCCTCCAGTTCCCGGCCGCCTTACCAGGCTTGGCTACGGTAGGGGTCACAGCGTCGGTGAGGCACGGGGTGCTAAGAATCCCCGGGATACGAACGGATACCACCACACATTGAACTCGGCTACTTATAATGGACGAACTCTGAGGCTTAACGAACATCTGGCAGAATTGGAGGTAGACTTAGAAAAAATACGATGGCATATTCTGGGGTTATCTGATGTCCGAAGAGAGGGGAGATCACAGTAACCTTGGAATCACGCCATCTACTCTACTTCCGAGAAGGTCAAGGTACAGCCTTTCCCAGGGCGGTGTCGGCTTTCTCGTCGTCGAACAAGGCCCTCACTGACAACATTGTGGAAATATCCAGTGTGCCGTCAAGGGTAGGGTACCTCGTACTTAACCTTACCGAGAGATATTCTCTTAAGGTTGTACAGGTATATGCGCCGATCACCACACACTGATGATAAAGTGGAAGCTATGTACGAAGACATAGACAAAGCCCTACACAATACCTCGAGGGCCCACTTCAATGTTGTCATGGGGGACTTCAATGCCAAAGTGGGAGTACGCACGGACACAGAATCGGTAATGGGGCCACATGGTATTGGCTCCAGGAATCACCGGGGGAAATGCTGGTCAACTTCCTAGAACGACAGGGGCTATTCTTGATGAATTCGTTCTTCAAGGAGAAGCCCCAGAGGAAGTGGGCTTGGCGGAACCCCGATAAAACGTGACCAGAAATGAGATCGACTTTATCGTGACGGATAAGAGGCGTGTATTTAGAGATGTCTCTGTGATAGTAGGTTTAACACCGGAAGTGTTCACTGACTTCTACGAGGTACAGTCACGAGATTAAATTTGGGACCCACCTTAGGTCCAAAGTCAATCTGACATTCTACAGCAATAAGGCCGAGTTTCCTAGAAGTTACAAATGTCTTGACATCTCTAATGACATTGACGACTTCATGCATATTTTTCTTAAAATGGGTCCCAAATTAACGCTCGTGACCGTACTCTGAATATAAACTTCAAGCTAGAACGCACCCGTCTGATAAACTCCACGCTCCGGCCTACCCTGTTCCAAGCCATTGTTATCTTTTATCTTATCCTTTAACTAAGCTGACTACCGCCGACGATCGTGTCGTCTCCTGTAAGCCAGAGATCCTCTCGGAAGTGGAATACTTCTATGGCTAGTTGTATGCCTCGCAATCTCCACTACCTGAACCCGTCCCATACGATCCACGAGCTGCTTTAGTCCGACACTATACCGACCAACTTCCCGACGTCAGCATTGACGAAATTCAGTTGGTCCTCAAGCAACAAAAAAATGGAAAAGCTCCGGGTGAGGACGGAGTTACAACTGCGCTGTTAAAGGTAGGAGGAACTCCTATCCTTGGACAGCTGCAGCTTATATTCAACTCCGCTCTCCACGAAGGTAGAACTCCAAAGGCGTGGAGCACGAGTATGGTAGTTTTATTTTTCAAGAAGGGGGACAAAACCCTTCTCAAGAACTACCGCCCTATATCGCTCCTGAGCCAAGTCTATAAGCTGTTTTTGAGGGTCATCACAAATACGCCGACGCGACGGCTGGACGACATCCAACCACGAGAGCAGGCCGGGTTTCGTTATGAATTTGGCACCATAGACCACACAGGCAGATTATACAGAAGACCCAAGAGTATAATCAGCCCATGTGTCTCGTTTTCGTGGACTATGACAAGGCCTTTGACTCCGTCGAGACTTGGTCTGTTCTGAGCTCCTTGCAGCGGTGCCAAGTTGATTTCCGATACACCGAAGTGCTGAGAAGTCTGAATGACGCTGCCACTATGTCCGTCCAAGTACAGAACAGTCAAACAAAACCGATTCCATTACGTCGAGGAGTAAGACAGGGGGACGTCGTATCCCCGAAACTGTTTACAAATGCATTGGAAGACATTTTTAGGACTCTTACCTAGAACGGGCGGGGCATCAATATTAACGGCGAATACATCTCGCACTTAAGGTTTGCCGATGATATCATAGTGATTGCCGAATCGCTGCAAGAAGTTCAAGAAATGCTGTACAGCCTAAATAAAGACTACATACCAATTGGTCTCCGGATGAATTTGGACAAGACGAAGGTCGACCTCGTCGTTCCGGGACCAGTAATCATCGGTGGCACGCCTCTCGAAGTTGTCAAGGAATATGTCTACCTCGGGCAACTAATGCAGTTGGGTAAATACAACTTCGAAAAGGAAGCCGGTAGGAGGATCCAATTGGGCTGGGCAGCGTTTAGGAAGTTGTACCATATATTTTCGTCGGATATACCGCAGAACCTGAAGACGAAAATCTTTGACCAGTGCGTCCTATCTGTAATGACGTACGGAGCCGAGACGTGGACACTGACTGTGGGGCTAGTCCATAAGCTTAAAGTAGCTCAACGTGCTATGGAAAGGGCTATGCTCGGAGTCTCTCTGAAGGACAAAATTCGGAACGAAGTGGTCCGTCAGAGAACCAGGGTGACCGACATAGCTCTGAAAGTTAGTAGGTTGAAGTGCTGATCACGTGTGTCGCAGAACGGATAACCGCTGGAGTAAGCGTGTTCTGGAGTGAAGACCGCGTCTTGGCAAACGTAGCGTGGGACGGCCTCTGGCCAGGTGGCGGGATGTGAGGGCCGGCAGCGACTGGATGCATAAAGCATTAGACCGTGGCGTTCCTTGGGAGAGGCCTATGTCCAGCAGTGGACTGCAACGGGCTGATTATGATGATGATGATATTGATGATGATGACTGGTTTGGACCGATCTGCTCAGTGAACGAGCGCGCACAACTCTAAATCTAACTAGGGATCGATTTGAGAAGCCCATTCCTCGAAATGGTTTTTACATTTTCAAATTTTCATACATTATCTAAAAGGGTCCCAATCGTTCCATGGAACTACGAGTTTTGTATTGAACGTAGCATGATACAAAATGCGAATTTCTACGGAACTAATGGGTACACGTCAAAAATTGGTCTATCTCAAATCGTATCTCGGTTTAGCCCCATTAGGTTCTCGACAGACTTGTTCAGTCTATACATTGCCATTGACACACCAGTCCTTTAAAATTTCGTCGGTCATTAATCAGTAATGTATCTATATTTTGAACTATTTATGGTTTTAAATTATGTGGATAGCTACTGTAGGGTAAGTTTATATTATAGTAGTACCTAAATGATATTTCAGGGGCCAGTGGGTGATGCCACCCATAAATATGAGTCAATTTTTATAAATCTTCTGAAACCGCAAACTATCCACTGTGCATACCTACTTCAAAAAAACTTCTTTTCCTTGATATACTCGGTCCAGAACCATCGTCAAATTAAAATAATGATTAATTTAATATAATTGTATTGTACAGCTAATAATTACATAAAAATCTTTACTTTATACCTACTTACTACGTTTAACTTTGAAGGAAGACGCCAAATACAATCAGTCCTCAGGTTTACTACTAGCTGACGCTGTTACGACTGCATACAATGACCGGAAACTCACAACGGGACGGGATTTCTTACTACTAACCTCATTATGCGGAACAGCTGTAATCTAAATAAACTCTTCTATCCTTTACTGGTGAAATATACTGTCGTCTATCTAATGTAATGTGATGATTCAAGAAAATGATCCGAGCAAATGACGCCTGAATTATTTGCTTTTTAAAATACCTATTTCGGATCTTTCTCTTCCTACAAACTATTTATTTATTTTCTAATTCTATTCTGTATTCTCTCTATCTATCTCTCTATACCTAAAAACACAGCAAGGGTTCCGTTTTTGCCGTTTTGGAACCCTAAAGAGCTACTCTATTGTTTTGTTTTCTGGCGATGTTTATGTCACATCCTTTTACCTGTTTATTTATAACGCGCGTGAGAGAAAAATACTGTCAACTGCCTACATACCTATATATACTGCCTGTATGCGGAAATTCATGTTTTTTTAAATAACTCTAAAATTGTAAGCTATGTGTGCTCCTTTTTGCATTGCTAAGCTATTTTAGATCATAAGATATAAATTTCAGTACGAAATGCTTCAAATCATTATAAGTAAGTAGGTAAAGTTGTAGCGAAAAACGTCAACTTTGCCAAGCGGATTATCTGAGATATTAAATGCAGTATCTAAAACAGGGACCAATTCTTAAATTCTTTACTTTTATATCTATGCCGGGATGTCATTGGAAATATATATATATATATATGTCTCTTTTTTCTATCTCGTATGTAATGTTGTAGCGTGTCCAATAGCATTTCCGTTTTTCTTCATACCATTTTTTAAGCATAGTCATGGTTATGCCAAACCGAAAAACAAAATAGTTCGGAGTACCGAGATATTGCACTGACAAGGAAGCCGAAGACGGCCTTTCTAAACACAAAACTGCATGTGTTTACACCTGTTGTACATAGGTTAATTTCAAGAAAACTAACTAAAATATAACGCACGCGTATGACTAATTGAAAATTAAAAGGTTTTAAAACATTCTTGACATCTTTTCTCGTGTTATCATACATAATTGTAGATTGTTCAACAAGGGACTAAAACAAGCCATAATGACACGAGATGTTTATACATAGTGTCATTATGGTTGTTTAGTCTCGCGTTAAACACTCTACTTTTCACTTTGAATGCGAGGAAAAAAACGACGTTCTAAATAAAATTACAACATTTACTATAAAAAAGTTTCTAACAATTAAAACTAACAATTAGGTATCTTATTATTACTATCGTTAATCTAACATTAATGATGTTATTTGTTTCCCACATTTCCAATCAATGAAAGTTTGGTATGTTTTTGAATAAATGCCACTAGATTTTGGCGGCAAAAGATTTCGTATCACCTTTTTTGCTTTCTTCTCCATTCTGGAGTTAGGCGTTAATTCTTCTTCACTGGATGATGATGATGACATTTCTGGTCCGTAATTTCTAAAGTTGCACAATTAATTGGTGAATTTTTTTAACAACATACGTTCAATACAAGTTATGAACATCTATTCAAAATACAAATAGGAAAAAAAAGTTCCGCGGTTTTTTTGTAAAGTGATGTTTTAAATGCTTGCATATTTAGCCAACAGATTCAAACTTGGAAACCATTTTAAAAGTAATTGGACCACGCATAATAAAAGAGTTCGGCCTTAATATGATTAAATAGATTCATATTCGTAATAATTAATTGTGTTTCACGAAATTAAATCCTTTTTTTTATATATTTGCACAGTTGTCATTTTGAGGTTATTTCGACACCCAAAAATATGGTCCATACACAATCACTGAAAATGGCGATAACCCTCCATTCAGAAACACCGTGATTGGTTGTTTAGGGGTTTCCAAAGTAAATTAAAAAAAAAAACTTTAATCCCTAGAGATTAATAAGGAGCATTTTAAAAGCATGAGAAGTGAAAAATTCATTATGTGTGCTTTCATTTAAGATATTTTTCAGATTTTAATTATTTGTAGTTTTGGCTGTAGGGGGGAGAAGTCACTTGGCTCTAACAAAAATTAGCACTTTAAAGCTTAATATTTCATAAACGGATACGTTAATCTATAAATTGTTTTCTCAAATCCGCAACATTTTTAAAAGACCTATCTTACGACACCCGGGGTAGACGAGAAAAGTCTCTGAGCTAGGCTGAGGACGGACGGACGGATGGACATGGCGAAACTAGTTTGACTACGGAACCCTAAAAAAAGGCGTCGCTCGGCTCGGCTCGGCTCGACTTGGCTCGACTCGATTTGGCGTTGCGAACGTTACGACGTCGTCGGTCTGGGGAGACCCTTATCCTTCAGCCAGGGCCTCTATTCCCGACGGTAAAAAACATACCGTCTTTGACTTGTTATGGTATTGTTTTGACGTGTTCCGCCATTACTGTCAAATAAATAAGAGCTATCAAAACGGTGACAATACGATAACACATCAAACACGATATGGCTTTTAACGTGTTGAATAGAGGCCCAGGTCTGCCTCTTTGTATCACTAGTATCACTACATAATGATCTAGTTACTTTAGCCATCATGAGTTTGCGTCAAATCAGGATAGGTCTGATTTTTTGCAGACTTGTTTACGATGTTAGCTCAATGAATAATCCAAGTTTGTTATCTCGAGCGCCGAACGTAACTTTGTCAAAAATAAAAAATAAAGCGAAAATTCCGACCTTTCTCAGATTTTGGCGATTATAACCCTAAAGAACTAGTTTTTGATAGTACCTTCTTAGGACGTTTTTAAAAAAGACTAAATTTGCCACAATATGAGACTAGAATTGTCTACATATACGTACTTTATACATAATTCCGATTTTTCATAATTTTCTTAAATTTTATTGAAAACTTGATTATTGGATATTGCTTATATAAATGAAATCTAACCCATGTATGTCAATTAAATTATGCATTTGATCCAAAACAGCCCTTAGTTTTCAGAAAAATAAAAATTCGGACAAATGATTATTCGGAAAAAATAATAATGGAATTTTAAGGTGTTTCCTTTTGCACAGGTATAGCCAAAGTCTGCGTTACGTTGCGCTAAGTTGTATTGGAATGCACATATTTTTGCGCAGGTATGCTAATTAATTAATTATTAACTCCTTTACAGAAACGAAATAATGCAATTATGCTCAAGTTGCGGCGGAAGCTAGTCGAAACTGAAAACCGGCGGCGGCGTGAGCTACTGAAAATAAAAGATGAAATGGCAAACGACTAACCTGGGATTATGTTTATGATTGTATTAAATAAAGACCACTTTATTTTCATGATTTATTGATTAATAATTATTAAATACAAAAACAATTACACTATTTAAATATAATGTGTCGTTAACTATATACTATATTCCTCCAAAGACCCACCATACAACGAAGTTTGTCCATGAAATATGAATTCAATTTCGTCAATTTTCTAATTTCATCATCAGTAATAAAAAAAGCACTACTTTCTTTGCACTAAATGTTTATTTCAATGGCCGTATTACGTACTATTTTGAGTACAAGAAACTTCGGGAGGTTATAATGACTCTCGAAAAATTTTTTTTTTTTTTTATGTGGCCCTGTGTAAGAACCATTTTGAATCGTTTCAACATCATCAATGGATCAACGCCAATATGTATTATTAGTCCGCGATCAGAATGGGAATGGGCGTTAAACACAATTTCACGAAAGTATATAAATTTACCGTTATCAGCAGTACCTACTTCTAAAATAAGTTTTAGTAAATGCTTCATCTATTTTATGATGAAAAAATGATGCTATGTACAATTTCATTTTATCTATTTATTAAAATTAATTGAATTGATCACTGATACTGCATACCGCCGGTAGGTACTGTCCATTCCCATTCTGGTTGCGGCCGGATAATTATACTATACCTATTGAGGGAGCGACCACACCGGAGCTTAACGGTGCGTAAATTTCGGTCCGTCAAAATTGGCGCCATGTAATTACCTGACCTATTCTATATTCTTTTGTTTACGCAACACCGTATTTTACGCGTCGGTGTGGGCGCTCCTTAAGCCACAGTTGACAGCTTAGCTTCTTGACAGTCCAGCTTTCTAAGGAGAGCATTAGGAATTAGACATTTATATTTAACTTTGAACTTTATAGTAACTACAGTCTATACAGCACAGTTGTCATTTTACTAACCGCGCATTACTTAGGTTACGATGATAATGGACTCGAGACCAGTTTATTAAATCGGGTCTTTCCCTACGGCCCTTAGGGCCGTATTAATAAACTCATCTTGCCTGTGAGGCCCGTCACAAGATATGTCAAAGTAAATGCCAAACCATAGTAGGTACACTGTCATTTTTGACGCATCTCGAGACGAGCATTTGAGTTGAGATCAGTTTATTAATACGGGCCTTAGTTACCTATTCTATTAATAAACGGTCTTAAATGAGATACCCGCCTTAAGCTAGACTCGTTAATTAAAGTAAACGTCAAGTCGTAGAAAACTATAATTTCGGACTCGTTTACAATTGTGAATATAACATTCTTACTCTAGATCGTGGGCCTAATCAAATTGTATTGCTAGCGATTTTTGATAATGCTGATGACAGATATCGCGTTGATCACAATGATACTTGAATGCGAAAACAGAAACGTTAGCAGCGTTTACAACATGGCTAGGCCTACAGCTTATAGTCTAAACCATACGGTGCTACCCAAAAAGGCGGCATTTATAAACCGCGCGTTTTGTTGCCGGGAGACCAGGTTGCTAGTGTGAGTGAGTCGGATGCTTAACAAAGCAAAGGCTACCATCTATTGCTATACAATTACAACCACCAGCTCAAGTCCTACACCGAATATGACATTGTTGACACTGGTCCTTCCGTGATCAGATCACGCCTAGAGCAACTCGGCGACTGACACAAGGACACAGTAAGATTAAGTGTCTATATAATTAAAATAATTTCAAAGACACGTTCGAAACGACACACGCACCGTGGCACCGCGAATAGCGCGAAATGACCTGACGTCTAGTCACGCAACCAGTAGCGGCGAGTTATGGTTGCCATGAAGAAGATACTAGTGCTAGTGGTCACATTTCGGTGTCCAGTTTTTTTTTTAATTGTTTGGTTTGGGATAATACATTAGAAGCATATGTACTTTTGTTAATTCCCACCAATTCAGTTTCAGTTTAAATCGTGAGAAAGGGATCTTCGATTTTCAAAGTAAGGAGGTTGCGGTCACACCATTTCCTTGACGCGGCCCAAGATGCTGATGTATTAGCTGATCCGCTTAGGCGACTCAAGTCTAAAATAAATTTACTTCCTGAGTGCTTTCAGTACCGAGCCATAGTTTTATCTCTTTGTCTTGTGTGTGGTTTATTTGGTTTTAAGTAGTTTTAAATATTGTTTATTGTTTATCATTACTAAGTTTATTTTTAAGAACTTTCATGTGTATAGATGAATTAACGAGAGCATGGAATTGCATATGTAGTAGTATTGTATGTTTACAGGCATTCTATATTTGAATTTTCTATTTTCTCGTACTATCAGCATAAAAAGAGGTTTGTTATATATTGAAGAAGTAAATACCAAAATAATGTCAGTCTCAAATTGTGAAGATTATTTACGTTGTGCATATATTTTTACGTCTGATTTTATTGTATTCTCATAATTATCAGAATAATTTTGTGTCAGCCCGTACGACTAAGTGTAAGTTACATAATTTTCAAAAAATATGGCAGTGAGTAATTTTGGTCCGATTGAGAGTCAAAGTAAGCAAATGATTTGTAACTGTTATACTTAAATATTTTGAACTTGAACTGAAGAAAAATTTTAATTCCCCTTACACCGCTGCCCAGTTAATTGAAAAAGCTACAGGTGTAATTTTAATGTAATTTTAAATTAAGAGAAAATTATTCTCCTTTTGTTGCAAACGGTACAACCACTACAAATGCAATTCCATGTTCTCGATAATTCATCTATACTGATGCTATTAATCAGACATGCTCTTCAAACAATACCTAAATAAATTGCCGCTGAGTTTAAGATCTATTAAATCAACCTCTGTTCGCGTCTAAATAAGGACTATTCTTTTGAATTATATTTAAAAAAATGCTTCGTTATAAAAAGCTATTCTAAAATCTTTTGAAAATCTATATATTTAACTAGTGACTTTAGATGAAGATCTAGGTTTAAAACTATTATCCGATCCTAGGCATATTAGGCCGTGCAATAATTAAGGGAAATAGCGAGCCCCGTCAACGAATATGAACGAGTCATGTACCATACTCTAATTTAAGCAAGCTCTTAGAAAGTTTTAATTATCTAATTGCAGCAATAAGGCAACACTTCTTTTAATCCAATGAGCTGAAGGTTTATCGGAGGGCAAAAAAAATGCTAGAACAAAATTAGATGAATGACCAGTGGTAGCTAAAACGCCCTTTCTTTCTAAAGTTTTGTAAAGGGGGCATCTATATCTGGAGCCTTCTGCAAATTCTGTTTTCACCTTAGGATATAGCCAAATCGCTGGCATATTGTCATTTAATATTTTAGGTAATTGTTCTCCTATAGCATGTGTGTTTCTGTCCCAGCGGCCACCATCCATGAAGATTCCAGTCACGTACACGCCCCATTCTGGAGCAGTATCTTCATAGTCTACTTTTCGAACATCAAAATCGAATATAAGCAAATCGATGGGAATTTTCTTTAATCTTGCGTAGTTTTGCACTGACCCTGTAAGAAATGCTTGAGTAAAAAAGAACCCTGACAGCCAAAATGTGGTGGGTTTACCGTTTTCGTACCAGTTTCTTAACATGGCGAGTCTGTCTACAAAATCAGAAACGTAACTTGGCAGTGGCTTCAAACTAGGGTAGGAAAGTTTGGTCCAGTTGGCAGGTATATTCCCAAGTAACATGGCATTGGACTGATTGTCTAATGCCGGTGACATAACAATAAGGCCTTTAACTGCTTTTTGTAAGTCTAACAAAGAAGTTTTAATTTCACGCCACAATTTGTTAAATCTTTCCATTTCTTGTATGAGCACTGTATTCATTGATTCGTTATAATCGACTGGGTAGGCTTTTTGTGCTTCTTCGATATCAAAACTGTCCGGTAGCTTAGACAATATTTCTGTAGCCATTAGGGTTAGTACCTGTTCTGTATTGCCACCTTCTCCTCCACCTGCTGCACCTTCAACTAGGACTAAAGCTGATGTTAAGGCCATGGATATAGAATAATCACGTGTAATACCCGCATTCATGTGTAGCCCGTAAACTTCAGGAGGAGGATTCACAGGAACAGACTCTATGTGTTTTAAATAGTCTTGATATTCACATCTACGTGGTAAGCAATATTGGGGTCCAATATCACAAAAAGTGTAAGTTGGGTCGTTTATGACATCTGCATTGACGTACTTGTCCAGAATAGTTACTATTAATCTCCTATCCCAGTCGTCTGTGACTCTACCTCCGTAATTACATTCACCTGTTAAATACTTTATAGCTACATACTGAATTTCTTCGTATTGATTTAGAAACATTTGTAACTGCATAACAGATATTTGAAAGTCTGAATCATTAAACCCATACTGAATGTTCCATCCTAGTGGGCCGAACTTTTTTCTCTCTTGTACAACCGCATGAAAGAAACTTATGCCGTACAAAAGTTTGCTAAAAACTTTATCTTTTCCTGGACACCCTTCATAGAATTCAGCCTCTTTTATTGGTTCTGAAATATAAGATCGATTTAGATTATGTTGAAGTCCTGTAGGCGGTTCATTAGTCATTTTAACACCAACTTGTAAAACAGATTGAGGAAATCTATCAGAAGGATAGCTAGTCAACCAAAGCCTAAAACTCAAGTCAGTGTTAGTCAGGTCAAAACCTTCAATTAGTTTTTCCAAATGAGGAAGCCAAGAAACGGCTAAATGGCAGTTTTGAAGGCACACCCAGCCGCCTTCTAACTGAGCTCTCTCTATCATTGCCCTTGCGATTGGGCCTTGGCCTTGTCCTAATGATATCGAATTAAACCTGTTTGTGTATCCCATCTTGTCACAATATTTCATTAGGGCACCCATCGGATCAGACCCCGGTGATAGAATAAATATCAATGGAGCAAGACAATTGGAGTCTCCAAAAGACTTTCCAATATCGAATGGTGGCGGTGTAATGTAGTTGCGTCCTAAGACTTTTTCTACGAACTCAGATACTGCAATGGTTAATTTGTCAGGCCTCAAAACTCTGATTACTAAAAGTTTTTGAAACGCCGACAACTTTTCGTTCCATCCACCAGGCAAGGACTTATTGTGAGGCAACATATCGTCATAAACATCTTGCCACAACTTTATGTATTTTAAAAAGCCGTCTTTGAATCCGTTAAACGCCGGTAGATCACCGATTCGACATATCTCATCCCAACTTTTATCCGGCAGCCACTCTGCCGGTTTTTTTAAAGTATTTACAATAGCAATTCCGCCAGTTATCAAAAATACGAATTCATCGTGTTCCATTTCTTTAGTGGATAACATTATTTTAGAACACATAACGAAAGAAAACATCAGTTTATCTTTATCAAATAGCGATCGACACACGTTGCTATAAAGATTGTAGGTAAAGGTATCTCGAAGAAACTTCAGTCTTTTTTCTAAATCTTTAGATTTGTTTGCATTTTCAATTGAAATAATGTATAAGTTTATAAACCACGTCAATGAGTATTGATACATGGGATCTACATTCGGCAGTTCAGTGACGCAGTAATATATAACTGCAGAATGTGACGCTATCGGTCTGTATCCTTGTCTAAACTTTTCTATTACTATTTCAGTTTCTACACTAGCCTCTTGTTTCTTTATAATATCCATAGACAATATTTTAGATGAATCTAAAACCTCTATCGCACTTTCATCTTCTAAGATGTCACCTTTAGATTCTTGTAAGGTTCGCAATATATCATCTTCAACTTGTTTCAAGGCAGCCTTGTTAGCTGCACCTTGAACTATTAACTTTTCACGTTTTTCTTGTAAGTCAGGGCGTTCTTTCGCAACAACAATGCCGAGTAGTTGGTCTTCTAAACCATCTTTAGTCAGAGCGAAATTAATAAGAGTAACTTTATTAAAAACTTCTGGAAGGTAATGCGGGTTTCGAAGTTTTGTAGTCATGTAAAGCCTAAAGTTTGGATGATACTCTATGACATTTTCACCTAGTGCAATATATTCTTTACCTGCTTGCATGTAGGTATTTTTTAATAAAACCGGATCTAATGGCGCCTCAACTTCTTCCAATATAGTGTCAATCAAAGCAGGTTTGCCGTACTCTAAGCATGTTTCGATAACTTTCATGTAATTGCCATCAGTAAACTTTAATAATTGTAGGTCGTTGGCCTTTTCCATAGTTCTTATCCATTTGTTGGCTTGCCCTTGCGGATCGACAAGTAAAGACCACCTCATTGAATTGTCCTGTATAATAGCATTGTCAGTAGAAAACGAATCTCTAGGTAAACCCGCAATACACCAATTTTGTATTTTTATATCAGAACCTAATACGTCCTTAAGGGCATAGGTATCAGAATGAGGCATATCTAATTTGATTACGAGGTCACGCCATTTATCAATCATTTGAGTTCTCACCGGCAATGTATATGGAGATAAATAAGCCATTATTCCACAGGAAACCAATATATCCCCTGCTAAGTTGTCATATAACAATTGTAAGTTTTCAGCAGCAAGGGTCCAGCGAACTTTTTCGCCTCCCAAACCACCTATTAACTTTTCAGCTCTCCATAATTTATCTATACACATTTGTACTTCATCTTCGAGTGCTTTTTTTTTTGCATTCGCTTCTTGCAATGATTCATTCAACTCGGCTAGCTTTGCTTCCAATTTTGCTACAGTTGCTTTTTTCTCTTCTAAAATTGCCATCGTCTCGGCAAACTCTTTCTCGGCAGCGCTTAATTTCGCTTTTTTTGGGGCTACAACTTTAGCTACCGCGTCATACATATCCATAGCTATTATCCATTTACATAGCCCTTCCGCAGCCGTAGATGCTTTAGCAATAATATGAGGTTTAAAATCTTTGTTACTTAGATATTCTTTTCTTATTTTTTTCATTGTTTCAACGGGAATATTGTCCTTATCGTAGCTTTTTAATTGTTCTAAGAAACTCATTTCACCTAATACTCGCTTACTTGGACCCCAATAATCAAACATTTTTTTTCCAGGATTATTGGGATCCGGAATTTTATCTGGAGGTATACCTTTCATCACACAAACTGCAGCCATAACCAATTTCACAGTAGCGGGAGGATTTTTCATGGACTTGACAATTGTGATATCTGCAGGTTTAAGTGTATTTAGCGCTGCAATTGCATCTTCCAAAATCGGTAAAGCAAGTGCGAGATCGGCTTCGCAATCCTTTTTCAATTCTTGTGCAGCTGCTGCCTGTACATTTGCAACTTTTTGGTCTTCTCTAACCTGTGCAGCAGCTTTATCTGCAACTGCAGTTTCCTGTTCTATTACCTCTGTCATTTTTTGCGACTTCCCGGCCATAATAAGAAGTTGCGGTTTTAATGCGTTTAAATCATGCTGCATTATTGCCACTGCTTCTGCTGCTTGCCCAAGTTTGTCCAAGCCGTTCACATACCTTAACTTAGCTGCTCTTAGTTCTCTTTGTTTTTTATTTGTTAGTGATGTAAAGGATTTGATTAAATCCAAATAAGACGCGGATGTGATGTATGTTTTTCTTCTAAATTGACTATAAAAATCGTCAGACACCTGTCTTGCATCCACATGAAACTGTTTACAAGCTATAACAGCAGCAGCTTTTACTTTTTCAGCCACGTTCACTTTTACCATATAATGATGAGCAACCATTTCCAACGCATCTTCAGGCCAACTGTCATACCAATCAATGGTACAGCAATTGACCAGTGATGGATAAAGTCTTAATCGCAATCTGAAAGAGCTTCCAATAGGGCTAAAGCACAATACACAGTGCAGTTTTGCCTTGCATCTACCAACGAAGAAGGCCAAGATTTGAAGTGGACTTATATCTAAATTTCTATTACCTCCCTGAGCTCCTAGTCGCACTAATTCAAGAATCTCCTGTTTTTCGTCTAAACCGTATAAGTTCGGTACTTCACCCGAATTCAACAAACTGTCCATGTTTTGGATAAATACTTCTTCCTTTATTTGATTTTCCGTAAACAGGAATGTTGTTTCTTTATTAAGACCTCCTGATTCACGAAGAACTAATTTAATGTCATCATGCCAATCTTTAACACTATACGATTTAGTGATTTCAGGTTGAAAAACGTTTTGGCCCAAAACTGTACTAGCTAGTCGAGTTAACGACTGACGGCCAGAACCACCTACTCCCACTAATAAAGCATTCCCTGAAGGCATAGACAATAAGCGGCATATTTTTGACAAATGTTCCAATGCATAGTCAAATAAAACAATATTCATTTTTGCTTTATGCATAGTATTGTATTCAATTAACATATTGACAGCAACACCAAGTAATACTTCCCTCGATGGCAACTCATCATAGCGTCTTTCGCCTTCACAACTGTCAGTATCTAAATAACAGCCAAACATCATAGCTTTAACGTTTTCCTCAGTAACATCGCCGTTTTCATTAGCATAAGTATCTAAAGAAGCGTCAAATGTTTCCCTCATGTAATCGCGAGTAGCAAGTCTCAGCAAATTAAAAAACCAAGCACGGTCGGGTGCGTCAACTAGCCTATCATAAAAGACGCGCATAATCTCATGAACCCATACCCTTATGAATGTCTTTTTGCTTTCAGCAGATTCCTTTCTGAGCAATGCACAGCCTTGAATTACTCGCGAAATATCCCTGAGGTTAAATATGTAATGAGATTTTGCTGGTGTAGGTCGAAGACCTTCAGAAGCTTGATCGTACATGGCCATAGTAGCCGCGATAATATTTGCTATTACAGAATTTGTATCTGATCCGAATCCGTTTCTTCTCCAACCAAGTTGTAAAAGAGTAGTAAATATTTTCGACATACTCTCTTTAGAAAATTCATTTATTGAATAAATATTGTAATGGCGTAACATTCTAGGATATATTAACTGTCTGCTCCCGCCTACTGGCCCAATAGCACCGTAGAAAAATGTGTCTAAAATATATAATTTGTCTGTTGTCTTCAAATCATACCAATGTTTCTGGTCGAAATAAAGTCTGAGCAATTCAATAGCTGGTTGGGCACCATATACCTCTTTAGCCGGCATATTCATGTCATCTATAAATATAATAGCTGTTTTCCCTTTAGTAGGGCCATAAATATTTTTCCTCCTTTTGACCAATTTAGAAATAACTAAATCTTGCGTTTGGTTAGCAGAGGTAGTTGTAGTAAATGTTATAAAACCAGGAGTATATACGTCTAAATCAACATTCATCAAGAAGTTTTGTACATAGAAACTCTTTCCAGTGCCAGTTGGTCCAATCAGTAACAACGGGTGGGCGAATTTCGTGTGTAGTTTAAGTAAGTAGATGTATTTTTCTGTTTCTAAAGTCGGTATAACAGTCTGTAAAAGATTGATTTGTTCTTTAACTACTACTGCTTTAACAGCTTCGGGCCAAGGTTTCCAACAGCCTTTGGACTTATACACGTAATAATGATCAATTAGCATACCCTCTGAAGGAATGGACACGTCCAATCGTTCTATCGCAGCTGGTATTCCTTTTTCCCCTCTAAAATATTCCTTTACAAGTTCATCAAACTTTTCACGCGAGTTTGTATTTAATATTCCTCCTACACCCCACACTAAAGCGGACATAAAAGATGCTAGAAACCATGTTCGTGTATATTTCGTGTCTTCCTCACCTTCGACTGCGTTATCCATGAGCATTTCAACGAGACGAAGTGTGCTAATAATTAAATTAACTTCTCCTGCCATAACTAGCTGCCCGCAGTATTTTCGTACATAATAAACGAGTTTATCAAATAGCCATTCAAACATTTCAAAAATGTATTCTTCGTTTTCTTCATACCAAATTGGATTCAGTGTGTTTAACCAAGATTTATAGAATGGATAGAAACCAAATGACGACGACTCCATGTAAATCATACCACATCTAGATACTGTAGCAGGCGACGCCTGGGAAAGGTCCATTACTTCAAAAATCATTGACATCACATTCGACATAGCCATCACCTCCCCAGAGGTCAAACATAGCTTTTTATTATCATCTAGAACCGTATTCATATTTTCAATCCACACAGCGTCAACGGGTCCATCAAACACAAGCCATTTTTTAATTGGTGTATCTTCGGAAGCAAAATCCCTAAATATTGTGGCTACAATGCCATCTGTCCATTCATAAGAAATCGGATCAAATGCTCCGTAAAGCTGTCCCATGGTGACAGCCTTAGGATTTAATACCTTGTAGGTACACTCGCAGCCTCCGGGCTGATTACGTTCTTTCATTAATGTCAATGATTCACTCAAAATTTTTAGTGTCATTGATTTTGCTGAAAAAGGATCACCGACCAACATGAATCCATGTCTAACGATCATCATTTCATATGTCTGAACGACTTTTGTCAAAAAACATTCCATCGGTTGAAGATTGTTCAATTCGCACGTGTCATTGCAAGCTTGCAAAAAATGTTTATAATCTGGTTTTGGTAAAGTTATTCCAGGAAATAAATCAGAAATAATACCTTCAAAGAGGGGAACATCAAATGACAAAAATTTTGGTAAGTTTACATCAGTAATTGATCTAAGTAATAAGATGCTTTCACTTTCATTGGGAAAATCCCGTTTTAAATTTCCTGCAGCCGATAATACAGTTTTAACAGCTCTCATGCCATAATCGTAATGGTTTTGTGAAGATAGTTGTTCGGAACAAAGTTTGTATGTTGTTACTATCTTTACAGATAAATTTCGTGCATCCATAAACCCAAAGGAGTATAGAGATATTTCACCTATCATCGCGTAGTCTGGAACCATCATAGCAACAGTGCGGAATAACACTTTAAGATTATCTGGGAGTTCAGATCGTCCTGCATAGCCCGGATTCATTGTTATGCACACATAACAAGCAGGATTAAGAGTTAATATTGTACCTTCAAAGTCAAAGGTCTCTACGTGACCTCTTACCGCTCGTACAATACATAAAATTTGTTGAGCTATTACGGACAACACTTCTACTTCAATGCGATTAAATTCATCGAAACAGACCCAAGCACCGCACGAAGCTAAACCTTTAAAGAATTTACCCATGGCCTTGTAATCTAAGCCATCAGAACAGTTAAAAACTACACATTGAACGGCTAAGGCTTTTGCTAAATCTTTCGTAGTTTCAGTTTTTCCCGTTCCAGCAGGACCTTCGGGAGCTCCGTTTAAATGTAAGTAATATGCTCCAATAAGAGTGCGATAACATCTATCTGTCAATGGAGTAATTACTAATCTATCAGAGTTCCCTAAATATTCGTAAGCAAAATTGACGACCGCATTTATAATTTTGACAAATACTCTCTCTTCTTCCCAATAATAGCGCAGTTGAGCCAACCACTGAAAATCGGTTACTTCTGTTACATTTTTTCCAACGAGTTCAAAAATAACATCCTTTGCATGCACATCAATGACAATAAGCGCTTTAACTGTAATACTTTGAAGCTTAGTCAAGTCAGTACGTCGAATTATAGCAACGGTTTCATTCAGTTGTTTTGCCAGACTCTTGTAAAAAGCATCAAGTTCACTCAGTTTATGCGTATTCAACGCTTCGTGTACATCAACTGCCCAGTAAACCTGAGATGCAGCTAACACAACCATACCTTCCCAGAGAAGTATCCACTCAGCACGTGCTAAAGTTGGGTATTCGTAATACGATAATTCTGTTTCCATTTTAACAGCTTTCAGCATTTGTTCTTCTACTTGCACTAACCATTTTTCTACAGAACCTCTTGCAGCTTGTACACTTATTATTTCAAGTAAATCTACTTGTTCTCCTTCCATTGAAATCATGGAGGATATATTGAATTCTTCGTCAAAAACCAATCTGTTTATTCCTTCAAAACATTTTTTCAAATGAGGCTGCACTTTAAGCGGATTTTTAGTCTCCGACAGTATTTCTAGCATTTCGTCATTGGATAAAAAGAAAAATCTTGGAAAATAAAGTCGTTTCTTTTCTAAATAGTTATTGACTCCGTCATTAATTTTTTCTAACATGGCGGAGGCTATCCTGAAACTTTCCAATACACCCTGACCACCAGCAATTTCGAGGACATGAGGATCTTTATCAATAGAGCCCATGTATCGGCGATAAATGTTATTCACCTCAACAAACATAACTCCTTCTTCTGGCATTTGTGCCACGATATCTTTTGAAGAAAATATAGGTAACAAATATAACCACTGACTTTGTACTTTTCCCCATTCATCTATTGTTGAATTTACCCTAGTGATTTTGTCATACCAGGCACGTACTTGAGTTTCAAATGGTTTCACAAAAGCAGATCCTCGCATGCCTACTGTTTTAACAATATGTTCATCCAAAACACATTGAACGTCATCTAATCCAGATAATATAAATATACCAGAGTCTTTATATGGGCTTGTTTTAAAACAAATGTCAGTCCACTCAGCTATCATCTTGTTAAGACTAGTTATAAGTGCTAGTTCTTTAGTTGCAGCCACGCTAATTATCTCATATTGGTCGATATCGCCCCACAGATTAAACTCTATTATTTTTCGTAACGTGGTGCCTGCAGTGGGAGTTAAATCAAACCCCGCTATCGTTGACATTTCATCCCAATGCCTCTGAACTAAGGCTGGATTACACATAATATGTGCCATTTGAACATTTCCTCTCCAGCCTTTGAGTTCTGCTATAGCTTGACTGCAAAGTTTCATTGGAGCTGGGAGATTATTCATGTCTTGATCATCTACCATTCCTTGAAATCGTTTTTCATTACCCTCAGCAATTTGTTGTTTGATTTTAGCTCGGTAACTTTTTGAAAGCTTTAAAAATTCTTTGTAGTAAAAATCATGGTCTTGTTCAATTTGATTGTGATCTAAGTATTCGAATACTCCGTCCATCCAGGTATAGTAACTACGCTTCCATCTATGAACCAGGTGAACCAGATTATAGAACGGTAATACGAAATCTTTAAGTTCCTCTAAATCTACATATGAAGATATAGGAAATTTGAACGTTTTTTCTTCCTTATTTATCCATGTCACTAACTTGTCGCAGTCTCCCAAGCGATAGGCAAACTTGCGCAAATATTCCAGATATTCAAGGGTATGATCTACGTCATCCATATTGTCAAAGAGCTCTAAATAGGGAAGCATTTCCATCACTTCTTTATTAAGGTAAGTTATTTTTCTCAACAAATTATCCTCCATTTCCCCTTTGAATGCTTCGTAAGAAGCAGCATTTTTATCAAATATAGGTTTTATATCTTTTAACCAATTTACCGTGCGTGTATTAGACTCTACGTGTTCAGGTAGCAGTGAAGTCATTTCTAAAAGATTTGAAATAATTTCGATTTGCCTCAATATTCTTACTTTCAATTCTTCAACTAACACCGTCTTAGCATGTAAAATATAAATTCCTTGTTCTATCAACTCTTCTGCATTTTCAGGTTCTTTAAGCGCTTTAGCGGCAATAGTTTCAAACTCTGAACAAATACTTTCGTTCTCTTCCATATGCGTATTCACTATTCCCGCAATAATATCGTTAATAAACTCCAAAGCCTTCCCTTTTAGTCCATCCACCATTCGTAATTGACACACGACCGAACAGTTGAAATAAGCATTTTCTAGAACAGCAGTGATGTCGGAATCTATACCCTGGAAGTATTTTATTTTATCGCGACTCTCTTCAAATTCAGTAGCTTCCTCTATAAATTTCAAAAGAGCTGATTTTGCAGGAGCTCCGTATAGCATGTTATATTCCTCTCTAAGTTGTACTAAGTAATTACGAAGTGGATCATATACAATATCCAGCTGCTTTTGTAAGCGCTCATGCCCATCTTTATACAACCATTCGTTAAATTTCACAGGCAAAGCGTCAAAATCATAAGGTAACTTAAGGTACTGCTCGATGGGCATTAGTCTTTGGGCAATAGTTGATATGGCATCAGCAATATCATGAAAGGTTTCAAAGACGGTTTCGAGAGATTCATCATAAATAAATTCTCCATCGAAATCCAAAGCTAAATGCAAAATTGGAACCGATTCCGGATCTTTTAGAGCGTCAATAATAGCATCAATAGATCTACGCATCAATTCCTGTATTTGTATAGATATCATTTTAGTCGCGCAACGTACAAATTCAGGTATCCTTTTCGGACGCATACCTTTTAGACATCTTGGATTTTTTAACCATTGGATTAGTATAGAATACCAAGTACTAGAAACTAAATAATCAGCGCGTTTGATTGTTTCCATAATTTTTGATCGAAACTGACTTAAAGTCAATGGTCCTTTTTGTCTAATTGATTCTAAATTTATGATTTCCCGTGGGAATACTTTTTCCGCAGATTCAAGAACAAGTGTTATGAAAGGATGCAAGAGAAGCGAACCGTCTTGAAGTTTTTTTCGATACTTTACCATTTTTTCATAGTTTTGCGTAATTCCTTTGAATTTAAAGTATGGTTCCTGATATCTCTTCCGAGAGACACCGGGCACGTCACGAATAACTGTTTTCACAGCGAGTTCATGGAGATAGCGATTCCACTCTACTTTACTCTCGCCAATTAACTCTTCTATCAGCCAAGGGTAAGTGCTTCTAAGTTTTAACGGGATTAGACCAATAATTTTTCGTTCCCATGTTTTAAGCATAGGTGGTGGTTGTATTTTGTTAGCGAACTCTTTCAGCGCATTGATGTGACGTTCTTGTACAATCTCGAGCCGTTCGCGCTCGCATCGAGGTAAGGGACAGCGGGCTATATCGACCTTCTTTTCTGAAGCTTTCTCTTTCAGAACTTGTCGAAATTTTGCTTGCTTGTCCTGTTGGCAAAAAAAGATAGTAATTCTTAGGTATTTGTAAAGAGTTTGTAATCCCTCGACGAAATGAGATAGATAGTCAATTATAAAATATCAAAAACTCAAACTCAACATTTGTAAATGGTGGATTATTAATACATAATAAAACCGGACCCGGGTATGTCCTTAAACTACGCCCAGAACCACCGGAGGATGGGCAGCAGCGTCCTCTCAGAACACGGTGAAATACTGCGATCGCCAACCCGCCTGCCAAGCGTGGCGATTATGGTAATTTTCTCCCCAAGAGAATAAACAAAAAACAACCATGGATATTGCACAACCAATAAATCGGCCCCCAGTCCCCGGCGGCCCCGCTATTCCTGGCTACGGTAGCGGTCACGGTAACGGCGGGGCGGGGGGTGCTAAGAATCTCCGGCAGAGATATGGCTACCACCACCGACGACCCCTGGCCCTGGCAACTTATAACACACGCACGTTGAGGGCTGACGAGAAGATCGTGGAACTTGAGGAAGAATTGAGCAGGTTACGCTGGGACATAGTGGGTTTATCAGAAGTCCGAAGACAGGGGGAGGACACGATAACTCTTAAGTCGGGTAACCTGTTCTTTTTCCGGGAAGGCGACAAACTGTCCCAGGGAGGTGTCGGGTTTATCGTCCACAGGTCTCTTGTGAACAACGTTGTCAAGATCGAGAGTGTGTCGTCAAGAGTAGCTTACCTTATACTCAGAATCACCAAACGGTATTCGCTGAAGGTCATACAGGTATACGCTCCAACTTCGACGCACTCCGATGATGAGGTGGAGGTAATGTATGAGGATATTTCCAGAGCCATACATTCCACCAAAACTCACTACAACGTTGTCATGGGAGACTTTAACGCAAAGCTGGGTAAACGAAGCGGAAATGAGCTGAGAGTGGGGCAATTTGGAATTGGAAGTCGGAATTCCCGTGGCCAGCTGCTGGCGGGCTTCATGGAGAAAGAGGGACTCTTTATGATGAACTCTTTCTTCAAGAAGAGTGAATGCCGCAAATGGACATGGGTGAGTCCCGACGGTGCGACCAGAAATGAGATAGATTTCATCATGTCGACCAGAAGGCAAATATTCAATGATGTCTCCGTGATCAATGCGGTCAAAACCGGGAGCGATCATCGAATGGTCAGAGGCACATTGAATATCGACGTACGCTTGGAAAGGTCACGCCTGATGAAATCAACGCTCCGTCCAGCACCGATTCATATCCAAAACCCCGAGAACTTTCAGCTCGAACTCAAAAACCGCTTCGAAAGCCTAGGTGAATGCGTAGACGTGGATGATTACTGCAACAGGTTTGTGGAAACTATCCAAACGGTCGGGTCTAAGTTTTTCAAGACTCGCCGTTCAAAAGGAACCAAGAAAATCTCTGATTCTACCCAAAAGTTAATGGAGAACAGACGTGCTATGGTTCTGCAGTCATCAAAAGATGCTTCTCAGTACAGGCAGCTCAATAGACAGATCTCTAAGTCTTTGACCCGCGACATACGCCAATTTAATACTAATAGTATTGAAGAGGCTATTGAGCGAAACAAAGGCTCTAAAGTGTTTAAAAAAGATTTGTCTATTGGGCAGAGCCAGCTGATGAGGCTGAAGACCGATGACGGCAGGATCATATCGTCTAAACCTGAGCTTTTGGGAGAGATAGAGAAGTTCTACGGACAGCTGTACACGACAACACGCCCACCTGTCAGCAACCTAGCAGAAGACCCAAGAGCTAGGTTGTCCCGACACTACACCGAAGATATCCCGGACGTTAGCCTGTATGAGATTAGAGTGGCTCTAAAACAGCTTAAGAACAGCAAGGCACCGGGTGATGACGGAATTACGGCTGAGCTTCTGAAAGCAGGTGGATCACCGGTTTTAAAAGCTCTTCAGAAGCTATTTGATTCCGTCATAGCCCAGGGTAAAACGCCGCAAGCATGGCACGCGGGCGTGGTGGTTCTTTTCTTCAAAAAGGGTGATAATACCCAGCTGAAGAATTATAGACCCATCACGCTCCTGAGTCATGTTTATAAGCTGTTCTCTAGAGTCATTACGAATCGTCTCGCTCGCAGGTTTGACGACTTTCAGCCTACCGAACAAGCCGGTTTCCGAAAAGGCTTTAGCACCATAGACCACATCCACACGCTGCGGCAGGTTATACAGAAGACCGAGGAGTATAATCAGCCACTATGCTTAGCGTTTGTGGACTATGAGAAGGCCTTCGATTCGATCGAAACATGGGCTGTGCTGCAGTCTCTTCAGCGGTGCCAAATCGACTATCGGTACATCGAGGTGTTAAAGTGTTTGTATAGAAACGCCACTATGTCAGTTCGCCTTCAGGACCGGAACTCGAAGCCTATCCAATTGCAGCGAGGAGTAAGACAGGGAGATGTAATATCTCCGAAACTGTTTACTGCTGCATTGGAAGACGCTTTCAAGCTTCTGGACTGGGGGGGTTTTGGCATCAGCATAAATGGCGAATACATCACTCACCTTCGATTCGCCGACGATATTGTCATCATGGCTGAGACCCTGGAGGACCTTGGTACAATGCTCGATGGCCTCAGTAGAGTCTCTCAACAAGTGGGTCTTAAAATGAACATGGACAAGACGAAAATCATGTCAAATGTCCATGTCGTACCCACTCCTGTCAAAGTTGGTGACTCTACTCTCGAAGTTGTTGACGACTATGTATACCTAGGACAAAAAATCCAGTTAGGTAAGTCCAACTTCGAAAAAGAGGTCAATCGTCGAATCCAACTCGGATGGGCAGCGTTCGGTAAGCTACGCACTATCTTCTCGTCCCAAATACCACAGTGCCTCAAGACAAAAGTCTTTGATCAGTGTGTGTTGCCAGTGATGTCGTATGGATCCGAGACATGGTCGCTTACAATGGGCCTCATAAGAAGGCTCAAGGTCACTCAAAGGGCGATGGAAAGAGCTATGCTGGGTGTCTCTTTGCGAGATCGAATCAGGAATGAGGAGATTCGCAGGAGAACTAAAGTAACCGATATAGCTCACCGGATTGCAAACCTTAAGTGGCAGTGGGCGGGGCACATTGCTCGTAGAACTGATGGCCGTTGGAGCGGAAAGGTTCTAGAGTGGCGACCGCGAACCGGGAGACGAAGTGTTGGCAGACCTTCCACAAGGTGGACTGACGATCTGATAAAGGTCGCAGGAAACCGCTGGATGACAGCAGCAGAGGACCGATCGTTGTGGAAAACCTTGGGGAAGGCCTTTGTCCAGCAGTGGACGTCTTGCGGCTGATAATGATGATGAATAAAACCGAAAAACCCCTCGACGTTAAAAACTGCCTTAAAAAACGCTAAACATAACTTCTTCTAAATATCATTGAAATAAAAATCTCAACAAATAAATTAATAAAATGCAATGCGAATCTTAGGAAAAATATTTTAGATTGTAAGAAAATTATCATCCCCCTTTTTAAAAAGCCACGGGAATGAGAAAAATTATGAATCCTGTCAGTTATATCGAAACTGTTATTAATATAGGAATAACTATTAAATCAACACATGCAGTCGTTCATTTAATTTCCTTTTCGCAAAACACTTCATGCGAATTGCAGGAAATAAATTTGATATGAAAATACAGACTAATGATACACAGTGAACCAAAGACTGAGGAATGGTATATTTGTCTTCAATGATCAGAGCTAAAGCGTAGAGTTGTGTCTTCACCCCGCGGCGTTGGAAGCGTTAGTGACAACTGTGACAAGCGTCGGGCACGGCGGAAGCAACGCGTCGGAAAACGTTTAATGAGACGTTAAAATACGGTGTAGACGTACCTAGTTAATTGGGACACCAATGGAATGATAGATTAGCTCCAGACAAACGTTTTATAATAGTAGTTTATGTGACTGTCTCATAGTAAAAGACAAGAGTGTTTTATGCCTTATTATGTACAGTTACATACACTGCTATATCTACACACATAATCCTGATGTGTTCAGGTACCACATACAACCGGCATTGCGGCATTGATCAATGAGCATTGAATAGAAAGTCCATATGCTTGTAGACTTGAATGTATTGGACAACTTTTCGAAATACGCCTAAAGTACGTTTTCTGATAGGGATAGGACGACGTATTTTTCGCCATTCTCTATTCCATAAAATCTCGGTAACTTTTTTCGTGCTGCTTCATTGCCCTTTGTAACAAGTCATTTATAACATTCGTTGCTCTGTCACGAATATACAGGGTTTTTTTTTTTATCAGTGCACAAATTTTAACATATGATTTTGTATTGTTAATATAATATATTACGACAGTAAAACGAGGTCAATTTTTTTTTGTTGCATTTTATCTTTCTTTTACCTTCTCGTGTGGACACAAAGCACACTAGAAAATCAGTTTTTACAAACCTCAACAATAAAAACCTTTATACAATCAGACTAGTGTTTTCGAATAGCGAAACTTCAGCTGACAGCGTCATGTCACTACAATATTTGCAGTAAATACAATTTTCAACAGGGATAAAATCGAATATTCTAATGTTGAGTATTACGAAAAGGTCCGTATGTACATTCTGAACGGTAAAAGTTTAAGAGAGGCTCAGAGGATGTACCTCGACTTCATAGCCAAGGATACGTAAATCCACCAGTACCAAACATGCGAACAATTTTGACCGCCAATAGCAGACTATTGGCATACGGCCAATATACTCCCACCAGCACTCTGATGGACGTGGTAGACCTCATTTGGCGTTATTATGTATGTATGTATGGCGTTATTATGTATGTATGTATGGCGTTAGAAGCTGAAGATGAAATCTTAGAATTTTTCGAACATAACCGTCATGAAAGCCAGTACGTATGACGCGGCACGTCGTTTCGGTGTCAGCCAGTACGCAGTGTGGAATTTGCTGCATTCTGCCGGTCTCTACCCTTATCATTTTCAACCGGTACAACAACTTCATGAACCGGACACAGCCGCTCGTCAAGGGTTTTGTGAGTGGCTTCTTAGTCATCCTGATGCCAACATTTTATGGACTGATGAAGCATTGTTCACCCGTGTTGGGATTTACAATCTATTTAACGAACACTGCAGGTCATACAGTAATCCACATAAAGTTAAAGAAAATCACCACCAAGTAAGGTTTAGTGCCAACGTGCGGTCGGGCATTAAAATATTAGGACCCTATTTTATCGAAGACCGTGTGACCGGAGGAACCTATCCTACCTGGATATGTTACAAGGTGTAGTGAGCGAGTTAATGGAAGATGTTCCGATAGCCTATCTACGAGATTTTTACTACCACCATGACAGTGCTCTACCCCACTACGCAAAAACAGTGCGAAACTACCTAAATAACGAATACGGAGACAACTGGATGGGGCGTGGACCTCATCAGGTGCCATGGCCGGCCAGAAGCCCGGACCTCACGATGTGTGCCTTTTTCTTGTGGGGTGAAGTCAAACGTCGCGTGTATGTCGAAGAAGCCCAGAGTCTCGACAATCTTAAAACGAAAATAATATCAGCATTCGATGGTATTAAAAACGAAATTCGTGTTTTAGACAGACTAAAGCAAGCAACTTGCTAAAACGTGCTCGACTTTGTATAGAAAATAACGGAGGTCATTTTGAGCATTAAAGTACGTTTAGTTTTATATTTGTATTTTTAAAATATTTTTTAATAACTTCGCTGCTGATTGTGGTTCTTATTTTAAACAAATTTTAAACACAAAATAACATAATATGTACATAGCCCACACTGTTAACTAACTACTAATGAATCTTATTCTCAGGAGATAAGGTTACAAGTGTACAATTAACTGTGTTTGCATTTTCTTGTAGTGAACAACTGAATATTCAGTTAAAGGAGCGTGGGCCATAATTACTGAAAATTAATTTTTATTGGTAGCAGAACTTCCATTCCCATTTTTTCCCTATCTTAATTATTTCCAATCTCATATTTTCTTATCCGAATTTTTCCCAATTGCAAATTTTTCCACTTATAATTAGGTTGAAAAAGGAAGGTAGGTTTAGGCTATGTAAATCTTGCAGCAGGCCCGAAGGGCCACACCACGCAGAAATAGGAGCTGCGTTAACACTATTAAATTCATTTCTGGAATGTAGTAAATTGTCAGGGCCAGTTAAAAAAATACGACTGAAAAATTAAGATCGGAAAAAATAGGAATGGAAATTCTAGTACCAATAAAATTGGTTTTCGGAAATTATGGGCCACACTCTTCTAAAGTGATAGTTTACTTAATGATGACACGAGTTGTCAAGCTGTAGGTATACGATACACTGTATTGCTATTCGAAATTTGAAATGTCATGTACAGCTTATCAGACAACAAGCCCCTCTCCTACTGATATTCTAAAAAACAACATTTATTACTTACCTGACGGAGGCCATTTGCAACGTCAAAAGATGGCGGATGTGTAATTTGTTTTAGTTTTGTTTTTTGTGTATTTAGATGTTCAAAGTTCTTTTCTTTAGTGTTTTTTTTTATGCCTTTGTGTTGCACAGTGATAGAAGACTTGGACATATTTCGTGTATCTGGCATCTTAAATCTTCTCGTTTCAAGTGGACGGTATAGATGTTAAAACTATCTTGACTTCTGTCCTACTTATCACCGTACAACGTTGCCCTCAATCTTTCTAGAGAAAATTGGATTGTGTTTTATTGCTATTTTGATTTATACTTATATATACATGACACTGGTGAAATCACTTCAATGTGGAATCGCCATATCCCCGCGGTAGCAGCTGTTGAAGACGCCGCGGGGCAAAGGAAAAAAAAACTTCTGACTACTCCTCGCACCCCTGCTTAGAGTGTCCATGAATATCGTTAAGTTAGTGGAATGATTGAATCGGCAATACCTCTAATATTTTTTAAGCTAGAGTAATAATAACACAACATATTGTGTTATTGATTAACAATAGCGAAGCAAAAATTAAAATTTGTGCACCTATTTAAAAAATATCTTGTATTTTTACGAAATCGGTGCGCTAGTTAATTTTTATTATAAGATAAAAAGATAAAGATAAAGATAAAGAGAAATTTATTCACAACAATACAAAAAATTACATTACATAGATACAAAAAGAACAAGACACAGAGAAATTGTTGCGAAATGGTCCCAACTCAGCATGTGCTGGCTGTAAAGCCAACGCTGGTCTTCCGTTGGGACCGTTCGGTGAAAACACGGATTATAAACAACAAAAACTAATTTTTGCGACAAACAGAACGTCAAAAATAGCGGTAAATATAAACTATTCTCACGCATGTCATGATGTCACGCAATCGCAGTTTTTTTTTTTTATTCAGAGACAAATTAGAGTCGGCGACTTTAATAATTGGGTAAGGCCGTAGATTTTGCCGCTTTGTAACATAGAGTAACATAACTTCTATGTTACGGTAACGCAAAAGTAACGCGAAAGTAACGCATACTTTTTGTAAGGGCGATGTCATAACGCACTCTTTGACGTGAAAGTCATAAGATGTAGATGTATGTGTATGTGTTGTGTCTTTCAAAAATGCAATTTTTAGATTAAGGGATCCTTTTTTTGAAATAATTATTGCGCTCATTTTTGGTACAGTCAAGTGTAACAGCCAAAATTAGAAAGCAAATATACCTAACAAATTTTAAAGGAAAACCATGACGACCGTGTACTATTATTAATTTTATTTTAAAAATGTTATGTACAGTTAACGATAATGTAAATTTGCATGCTAGTATCTAGCGAGATATGTCATCGCACAGGAATAATAAACTAACAACACCTTATTATACCATATTTTATAGCAAATAAACAAATTTTAAAATAATAAAGTATAACAATATTATTGAGATAACAATCAATAACTAAGTTTAAAGTAGGTAATTAAAAATATTTGTTGATAATAAAGAAACAAACATAACTTGGCCTTTTACCAAAATAAAGTAAGGAAACAACGTTATAATCATTCCTCAAACACACTTCTAGGAATCAGGTCGGATCATTACTCCACTGTGGAAAAAATAATTAAGCAAGTTTAAGTAGGCAAGTTTTAGTATAAAACTTTCAATATGCACAAAGTTTTACAACACTTCTATGTTACATAACATACTACCAACGTTACCAGCAACATAGAACTTGACTCTAACAAAAATTGCGCTTTCTTCTTCTTAAAGTGAATGAACGTTACCAGCAACATAGAACTTGACTCTAATAAAAATTGCGCTTTCTTCTTCTTAAAGTGAATGAACGTTACCAGCAACATAGAACTTGACTCTAACAAAAATTGCGCTTTAAAGCTTAATATTTCATATACGGATCCCTTAATCGAAAAATTGTTTAACAAACCCACAATATTTTTGAAAGACCTATGCAACGACACTATGGGGCAGACGAGAAAAAAAATGTCCACGGTACGTGTAGTAGTTTTTTCAAGATTTCATTTTACCACTTTGTTGGCGTGACTAATATGTAATTTCATGCCAAATTACAGCTTTCTAGTACTAACAGTCTCTGAGCTAGGCTGCGGACGGACGGACGGACATGGCGAAACTATAAGGGTTCCTAGTTTGACTACGGAACCCTAAAACCTGTTATTTACCTTTGAAAAAATATCCACTACCGAAATACACGCGTCCATCTTTGACATAGTCCAGACCGAAAATGGCGCGGATACTTGGTGTTGTCAGTGGTTAATTGTGATTAAACCAACAAAAATGCGCATTTCAAGACATTGCCACCACGAAGTAGCTATATACTTAACGTTCAAATATTTTAAGAAGTTCTTAATCAATTAGACCTCCAATAGAAAATATATATAAGTTTTATAGTGTTGTGTTCAGATGAATCAAAAGACAGCGTGTTTTTGGTTAAATTTAGGGGACTGGATGAATTAAACTCATTGTATTTTTGAAACTGTTGCACTTACATTTACTTTAAGAATACATTGTAAGATTTAAAGAAATGCTTAATTTAATGAAAATACTTTATTTACAATTTATCAAGAACTTTGTTTTTTATATGTATTCAAAATTTGGGACATTTTTGTAAAAGTGGCAAAATCTGCGGCCTTACCCAATTATCGTTCGATATCAAGTAACATGCAAGATTTGACAAAATGGTATGCAATTGACATATTTCGAGTAAAATATAACTTCGCCTGATATCAGACTAGGATTATTTTTGAAGAAGTAGAACGCAACCGGCAAATCATGTAACAGGTGGGGTGAAAATGTTGTCAGAGGTTTTTGATCCTGCAGAATACGGATCTGCTTGTCGGTACCCTAAAAAAGGCCCAATTGGTAAACTGACCGCGACCTATGTCGATGTACGGGGATAACAGTATTCCAACGGCAAAGTTAAGTTTGTCGCGAGATCTAATTTGATTGTAGTAACGGCTTCGGAACCCTACACTGACCATGGTCCGACCTGCTCTTACCCGGTTTTTTGCCTAGAGTGTCATTACAGTTCATTCTAGTGTTAATCATGGTTCTGCAATATTGTGGAATGAAAAACTATTTGCTAAAACTTTTAAGTTTTAGTGCATTTTAGGGCATACTGTAGTTAGACAATATTATAGATCATCAGGAAAAAAAATGGTTTTCTTCCGCGACTCTGGGAAAGTATGTATGGAATCATCTATGGAGTGTTAGTGTAAAATTAATTCAGGTGAAAGTATGGGTGAATTGCTAATCATGCGCAACCGGTGGTGATGGAACCTGAGTCATATGGGTGGAGAATTCATCAAAACCAATATATTCCCATTCTTATGACCGTCAATAGCCCGTCCTCAAAGCCTGCACGGATATTTTGTCCTTCAATTGTTCATCCCAGTGCCTGAGTAGCATGTGTTCGTGCATGAGGAACGGATTGACATGCACCAATATGTGACACCGTTCTCGCCAATGTTTGAATTTGAACTCCGTTTTCTAAGCGAGGGTTTTCAAGTCACAAATTTTATAAGGTATACGAGTCAAGCTAAGCCACGCTTGACCATTCCGTATTACTATTACTAGGTATCGCAGAAAATTTCAATTTGTTGAAATGTTGTCTTCTAAAAGATTGAGGTAAATGTGGGAGAATACTGGAAAAGGAAGCAATTTTTGACGGATGCACGTCATAGATGATTACATATCTTCTGTCGTGGAGGTTGTGGAAAAAATTGTACAAAGCAGCTGTTTACGCACAATTTTTTTAGTCATATTTCAATATTGCATAATTTGTTTAAGCCGATTTGTATTTGTCCAGAAACTGTTCTCGCATAATTTGATGTCACCGAATTCTTTCACACATATCCAGTTGTAGCTGAATTGGTTTTACGCATATTTTCTGAATCCCAATTAGTTTCGCAGAAAGTTAGTTTTCGCATAAGCTTATTTCGCCGAATTAATAAAATAAGTGTAACATTAAGTATCCCTCAAACCTATGGATATATGTAATATAACAAATAATACGTGATTAGTAAATATTTTTGTTTTATTGATTAAGTAATATTATTTAATATTAACATAACCTAATAATGACCTAAGCGAGGAGAGTCGCCTTATGGCCCGCTTCCTGGGGCGGTGTCGACGCGGAGCTCCTATTCCGCGTAGTTCGGCGCTTCGATCCTGGAAACTACTCTAACCTAACCTAAACCTTTCTTAAATCCAAAATAAAATATGGGAGGAAATCTAGAAAAGTAGCCATTTTTAACGCTAGCTCCTCATAGACTATTTAATATCTTCGTCCGTAGGGGTCCTGGAAAAAATCTTTGAATCCAAAAGTTCTAATTAATTTTGCACTCTGCAATATTGCAGAGCCATGATTAGCACTCGAATGAACTTTAACGACGGTATAGGCAAAAACAGAAAACAGTGACAGTATTCCAAGATGACAGAAAAAGAAATCGAGCTGGAGAGATAAAAAAATTGGGTTACCATGACTATATGTGACTATGTGTGTATTGTATTGTATATGTGGTCCTTTACAACATGTCTACAACATATTAAAAAAACATAATAATCGGACCTTTTTTAGGGTATCAGACCAACGATTTACTAAATGTACGACGTTTTTTTTTGTATGGGCTGCTCTTTTCGGGTATAGCGTACTTCCCGTTCAAATTACGTAATGGCGACAGGCAGATCCGTATTCTGCACGGTCAAAACCATCAGAGGGTTTTGACCGTTTTGAACTTTGTCACTCCAACTGTTCCATATTTTGCCGACGCGTTTTTCAGTTTTGGGCCTATCTAGTACAGTGTGTCCCTGGATAAAGGGGACACACCAATAGGAATGAAACTAGATGCAATAACACCAAGAAAAAAAAAATCTTACATTAATTGTTTATATTAAAAAAAACATATTTTTTTTATAAATATTATTTTTCTTGGTAAAATTGCATCTAGTTTCATCCCTATTCGTTTGTTCCAAAGTGAATATCTCGCCTTATGCATTTGACCTCATGATCTATTGAGATCAAAAATAAACGGTTTTTTAATCCCAGAGCATTTCCAGTGGCAAACAAATAAAACAAGGTATTAGAATTCAGGCCAAATAAAATAAAAGTAATAACAAAATCAAATTGCTATTATTAGCAAAATAATAGTCGTAATTTTCGGTTTTCAAACGCATTATAGAGGTGTTTATGATAGGTATATATGTTTGTAGATAAAGATTCTAAAAAAACTACGATACACACAGGAACCATATTTGTTATTTCAAACCAATAACTTAAAGCCAACGAAGCCAAATCAGGGGGAAAAGCTCGTGTAAGTACTTATAAGCTAATTTTGGCATAGTCGTAGTGAATGCTGTTTTAAACCACATACTAAAAGTACTGATGAGTGGGGGTTTTCGTAAGTAACTCTTAATCGGTGCACTATGGGACGAAAACCCGATCTAACTGGACAAAAACCATCACTGCAATTCTGTATTAGTACCTACTAGCAAAAAGCATAAACAGATACTCCCGAGGTCACAATTCCGTTAGTAATTTTGTGTAAGTACCCTCCAATAATTAATTATTAATCTCGAAGTGTCAAGAAGAGCATTGTCGTGCGTATTATAGTACATTGTGCATCAAGGGTAGTATGAAGGGAATTACTAACGAGAGTGTTAGAAGCCCGACGCCGAAGGCGGAGGGCTCTTAATGACTCGAGTTAGTAATCCCCATACTGCCTGTGATACACACAATGGTTTTCATCACATTTGCGAGGAAAAAAAACAAAGAGAAAACACTTTAACTCTGCAAAATATAAAGAAATAACTTTTGACGAACGGGAACGTAAATGGAAACGATAATTTTTTTGTGACCTCTACCACACATGGTAACTGCGTTTAGTTTCGACCTGGATTCGAGCCAGATTTAGCCAATTTGATAAAAATTTATAATTACTAAAATTAATGATAAATGTTGATAAAAACTTGAAATAGGTATAAAAATTATGAAGTTTAATGAAGCGTATAGGTTTTGTGTAATGTAAGTTAGTCTATAGCTAATTTTTAAAGATGAAATTAGAAACCGATTTAATTTTTGGCTGAAAATTAAACCTCCTTAGTCAGAAATGATGTACGAGAAAGAGTTGCAAATTTTAAAAAGAAAGTCATTACTCCCTAGGGATGACAAACTCGCCATAATTCCCGCGGGAACAATTTAGGCCATTGTCCTTCTGTATACAGGCATGGAATAACACCATTTACGAGCAAGTGTGATGAAAAATCATTTACCTACTATCGGTAATTTCTTGCGTGTGATTCAGTGTTTATAAGAATAATTTACAAGTTTTTAGTCATGGACCGCGAAGTTATGGTAGGTACGTTACGTACTATTTTATACAATTATTTCAATCGTAAATATTTCCACGATTGCTAAGAAATACGCCGAAGAAAGTTATTAATATCACATTTGCATAGTGCATATTTTAAGTTTCTTAGACCATAAACTACTTGTACAGTCAACAGCATAAATAAGTCATAATTTATGTACCTTGTCGCTTTCAATCGTTTCACAATTTTGTATGACATTTCAAACACGACGTTAAAGTGACAAGGTACATAAATTATCACTTATTTATGCTGTTGACCGTACCATCTCGTACCATGGCTGTAATTATATTTTTGTAGTCTCATTCATGCAGTATTGGATTAAGAACATTTGAAACTGCGGACGACAGCGGAACCACGCGATATTTATAGTTAATCTGAAGCAAAGTATTTTTTTTCAGAAACCGAAATCATTATTAGCTAGAAGGATTTTTTACCATAACTGGGTTAAATACCCAAAGAATGAAAGAATTAGTCGTTTATATGAATATATTTTTTACATGAAATTTCATACCAGTGAAGTAACAATTCTATACGAAATATTAATTGGCTATTTCCCGAATTTCTCAACAACCTATCACTTTGTATTTTTTTATTACCTACTGCTATTCTTACTTTTAGGGTTAAGGGTAAAAACGGGGCCCTATTACTAAGACTCCGCTGTCCATCTATCCGTCTGTCTGTCACCAGACTGTATCTCATGAACCGTGATAGCTAGACAATTGAAATTTTCACAGAAGATATATTTCTGTTGCCGCTATAACAACAAATCCTAAAAACCGAATAAATTAAATATTTAAGGGGGGCTCCGATACAACAAACTAGATTTTTTGCCATTTTACGGTACCGAACCCTTCGTGCGCGAGTCCGACTCGCACTTGGCCGGTTTTTTGTAGGTCCCATTAGCAATAATTTTTCGTTTCTGTTAAAAATGTATTAACAATTTTTAATGGATCTCTTTTGACATAGTAATTTTTCCTATACAAAGGTCAATACACTGGTTTTTTTTATTTTTACATTAATATTTGCAAAAAAATGCCTGTTTGTTTTGGCCTATTTAGACAAACTATAAAATATCACACCCGTTAGAACTGATTAAGAGTGTAAAAGAATTCCTTCAGTGCCGAATCGTGTATGAATCAAAATGAGCACGACTTAAGAGGCCCGTTTCACGAAGCTACAAGTTACAAATTGTTAAATTTGTAATTTGTAGCTTCGTGAAACAGGCCTCAGATGGTCTAAAAAGCGCATGTCTAATCATGAAAATTGTCCATTGCGTGAAGATGTCCTCATCGTAAAATACCCAATTCGCAAAACGTCCAAAAAGAGACAAGGCCAGATGGCAACAATTCTAAGTAAGTATGTAAAATGTCCAATGTTTAAATCGTCCAAAGTGTAAATTATTTAATGTCGCCTATTAAACTGAACGCCAAAACCGCAACACGTCCAAAACGTATAATATCAAGTATGTCATGATGTAAAGAAATTGAGTTTAATAGGTAAAAACCCAACTTGATAATATAACCGGCCAATAGAACAACGAATAACTCTTATCTTGCAATAATGACAACAATTGACTTTGTTTCGGCTTGTTATTTTCTGAATTTCGATAAGATTTTTTTCCCTCTGATTTTTGAACACTTTGCTTTTTGGTCATTCTGCTACTCCGGCTAAATGCTTTCATAAGATTTGCCGGTTTGCTTTTTTGGCGTAGTTTGGACGGGTCACTAGTAGAATGAGTAGATCGCAAAATGACCACATCGCTCATAGTTCCCATCTCAAAATGACCAACTCGCAATATGACTTTATCTCATCTAGGCAACATCTCATAATGTCCGAGTCGCAAAATGTCCACATCGCTGCCAGTCAACGTTTCATAATGTCAGAGTCGTAAATTGCCTTTACCTCGTCTAGTCCATATCTCACAATGTCCTAGTCGCAAAATTAACACATCGCTCCTGGTCAACATCTCAAAAAGTGCAACTATCAGAATAGCCAAGTAGTAAAATGACTACGTCGTCAAAAGTGGGGACAGTTACGCATAAAAAGCAATGACTAATAAAATATCAGGGGTTTCACACAAATTGTCATTTCCTCAAACTAATTGTTCTATAAGGCCTAGACAACGATATTTTTACTAACAATACTTGTTACTTTATACTAACTATTTTTGTATGTTATCACACCGGAAACGGCTCTAAGGATTTAGTTGAAATTTATCAAAAATAAAGAAGCCAAGCAAAGTATGTATCTATGTAAACAATTTATTGTACACAAAACATATTAAAGATACAGTAATAACAGATTATAAAAGTAAGGAGACTCTACAAAAGGTACTTTCTTTTAAATATATATTGCATAGGTACATACAGTGTGTGGCCCAAAACCGGGGATAATATTAAAAACAGGGGCTCTATAGATCACCGGTAATTACATTATAATGGTCTTACCTAATTAAAATCAAAACTTAACTTTCAGTTTTTTTCTAACAAACTTAATCGCAAATTCAATGTAATGCAAACACCGCTAAATCTACCGCGTGTTGTCAATGGCACCCTGTACTCAGACATACCGCGTACCAAGTGACCAAGCGATGATATCGCGACGGGAAAATACATTACCTACGATTTTTAACTTTGTAGGCTGTTTTCTCCAAAATTATAGACTTTTTAATATTAGATTCTTGTGATAGTTAATTGAAATGTTCTAAAGAATCCCCATTTACTTTTTTCGCCCCGGTTTTGGGCCACACACTGTATAGGTACTATATACTTTTTGATACTGATTATTGATTAATGCTGGCCACTTGAAATAAAATCTGATATAATTGAAATAAAACAATCGAAACACGCATCATTCGATTTTGCAATTCGCTTCTATTGGCATAGTTCTGCTAAAACGGTTTCCTACGCTTATGCATGATGAGTACTAAAGAAATTATATTTATTTCAAATAATAAAAATAGACCTGCAGTGTTGTGCGACGGATACCGCTACAATTGGGTCAAAAATAATGTGTCGGGAAACACATTTTAGCGATGTGCAGTTCGCGAAGAGTGTAGTGCGTCAATCACATTAAATGCCAACAAAACTGATATAGTCCGTGGAAGCCTTCACAGTTGTGTGCAAAATCATCACAAAGTCATAAGAGACATTGTTGTAAATGCGGCGAAAACTAAAGTTTGTGAGAGTATGGCACCAGTGAAAAAAATATACGAGAAGACTATACTGGAATACGTTCAAGATGAGACGATTGAGATGATGCCATGTTTTGAATCTATGCGTGATACATTGCATAAAACACGAAAACGTTATCTGGAAGTAAGTGCCGCAAAATTTCTTAAAACTATTGATGTGGAGATACCAAACGCTCTCGGACTGAACTTTTTAGTCGCTGAATATGAGGTAGATTCTGATAGTAAGATTTATTTGCTTGTTCAGCACTGCCACATGCAGAATGTTTGCAAAGTCTGCTAGCAGTCTAAACAAAGTTTTTTTTGGAGATGGCACGTTTAAGCCGGTGCCCAATCCATTCTACCAACTCTTTTCGATACACGTAGATGGAGCAAGTGACGAGAAAAATACGAACGTTTTTCCGATGCTCTACGCTTTACTACCAAATAAGACGCAGAACACATACGTAGCTTTATTTATATTGATACGAGACGCATTAGAAATCAATATCTCTAAGTATAAATGTGACTTTGAATTGTCCCAAATGAATGCGTTCCGAGAAGTGTTCCCAAATGGGAAGGTTACAGGATGCTATTTCCATTTTTCAAAAGCCGTCTGGAAAAAAGCAGACGAACTGGACTTGGCAAATTCTGACAAAGGAAAGAAAATTGTAAGACTGGTATGTAATTTGCCATTGTTACCATCATCACTTATAAATGACGGCTGGAGCTCGATCACCAACTATACGATGAATTGTGAAGGAATGAGTGCGTTCACAAAATACTTTGAAACTCAGTGGCTTAAAAATACGGCATTAATATCGTGTTGTAAAGAGAGACACAGGACCAATAACGCCATGGAAGCTTGGCACCGGAGGCTCGGCGTTCGAATTCACTCAAAAACAACGTTATTTAGTTTTCTGCACAAACTCAAAAAGGAGTCCAGGTACCAAGATATAAGAGTGAAGGGCTTGTTTACCAAGCAAGAAAGCAGGAAAAAAAAAGATATTATTTTTGACAAGGAACTACAACCGAGAATTTAAAAAGCTCGTCGAAAAAAAGATAACGACATTTGACTTCCTTCTAAATATTTCAAAGTTGAAATACAAGTTAAGTTTGATGTAATGCACTAATAAATTGTTACAATTAAAAAGAAGCATAGTAATTAGCGATAATAGGAGACTTATTTTTATTTTTCACAAGATGACTTTATTTTGATTACAAATTAAACAATTTCTTTTAATAAACTGCATAATTGTTTCATTTTTTATACCAATAAAATCAGGTAGCAATGCTTTTGTAGTTTAGTGACTAGATAGTAAAATGACCACACTAACCTAACCGACTGTACGGAATTGGTAGATTTTTGCGACTTGGACTTTTTTTGACCTAGACTTTCAGCATTGTGTTTATTTTACGATGTAGTCATTATACGGATTAAGGCGTTTTAGAGATGTAGTCATTTTACGACCTAGTCAAATTATGTTATAGTCATAAAGCGATCACGGCGTTCTGCGATGAAGCACATTTGCGATGTGGCCGCTACGCGAAGTGGCCATTTTACGATCTAGTTATACTAAGATGTATTCATTTAGCGATTTAGGCTTTCGGCGATAAAGCACATTTGCGATGCAGCCCTTATGCGATGTAGCCATTTTGAGATCTAGTCATTCTACTAGTGACCCGTTTGGACATACATGCTACATGGACTTGTTGCTATTTTGATGTTCTGCGTTATTTATGGATGTTATGGTATGCTAATAGGACGTCTGACATTTCGCGTCAATTTGCGTCGCTGGACATTTTGCTACATAGACGATTCGGTACTGAACGAAATAATTCTGTCCAGCGAGATCGGGCTTTCGTTCGTCACATAGTGCAGCGGCGGCTCGAATCATAATTTTCAAACAAACATTCTCTCCGAATTTCTCGAAGATTTAAAAAAATACTTATAATCATGTATTTGTATCATTTCCTCGCATTGTTTGAGAAAAGCAATAATATGCCTCGGCGGAAACGAGGACATCCTGACTCGCATTTTAGTAAGCCTCGTTATTGCTCAGCCTGCGAGCCACCTCGTCAGGAAATCCCTTACTTTCCGCGCCTGGGCAATAATATATTTCTGGTAATTTAGTCGCATTATAAGCTTAAAACATTCCGTTGGTTTGTGACATCTGCTTTTTGGGTTTTTTGTCAAGCAATAATTTTGTGATAAATTAAAATTAGCACAAAAAAATTATAACGCATTATCAATAAATGAATAATCTTTTTACTTAAAAGCAAACCACACATTTTGCTATTTTTTATTGTGATGCAAAGTGTATATTACGGGGTACAGTGCAGTGTTCGGGTACAAAAATAACCATCAAAAATATATGTACCTTAATCCGATTATAGGGCGGCTGTGGGGTAAAAGTCAAGTTGTCCATCATATGGCCGTCTGGAATAGGCAGCATCTTTGGTATTCGGCATCCATTTTTAGTCATTAAAAGCTTTCTGAGATCACTTTCTTCCATTATGCTGTATTACTACGGCCACTTTCAATGTTTTAGGAACTAAGGCACAAGACTATAGAAATCTACGAGAAGCCATAATTCGTAAGTAAAAAACGTCCTTTGATTAAAATATCGGACGGTGAACGAAGAAATAATCGGTAGAAGAATAACATAAAATAATAGGTGTGTTACCATGACAACGTTATTGACGTAATGTCATTCATAATCGTTTTATAGGTAAACTAGCGGCCCGCCAGCCGCTTCGCCCGCTGCAAATTTCCGACTTTCCTAGCATAACATAGCGCTGTATAGGAAAAATCGCTTAACCACCCAGTGGGTTTGACCACAACGAGGCAACACTTCGATACAGTGTTTAATCAAAGCTAGCGCCATCTAGTTCGTATATGGAGAACGAAAAGTGTTTCTGTAGTAGCTTTTGTGTACGCACACATCAATGAATACAAACTGCACCTAGAGGTGTAGGCGGTAAAATCCAAATCGTATTTTACCTGTTATCGCATTGTCAACGTTTTGATAGCTCTTATTTCCTTGACAGTAACGGCGGCCGAGTTAAAAACAATTCCATAACAGGTCAAATACGATATTGTTTACGCCAAGAATACCGGCCCTGAAAGGATTACAGGATGACAACGTAAACAGAAATAAAAACACACCTACCCACACTAGGTAGATAGCTACCTACAGATGATATTCATATTTTTAATTACTACTCGTCCATTCAGAGTGAGCACTGTGCATAGACTTATATATATTACTTTACTTCGTATGGACTGGCCTCTAGTACAAAAATCCGGCGATTAAATTGGTGCTAAATCTAAGGCTCTAGCACCAAATTGTGACAGTGACGTTTCAACCTCGCATCAAATCGGGCATACTCTTAAAAATCATAAATACATTGTTCTTTCTTAAATAATAGTAGTATTAGTATTACTCGAGTAGGTAAACCATTTTTTCAAGCATTCTTAATATTATTGTAAATTCGGCTGTTGCTTGGTTATCCGACCGCGTTATGTAGTATGGTGACCCGAGTCTAGCGCACTAAATCAACGCACTTCTAGTTTGGCTGGTTAACATTATATATTATGAATACCGCGTTAACATCCGCACGATATAACCTTGTAATAGGTTTACGGTAGACACGGTAGTATCCAATATTTCTGAGTTGGAATATTTATTAGTCTGGTTAGTTTATTTAAACGAAGATTAATTAATACGTCTAATACGATCATAGTAGGTTAAAGTACGAAGTCGCGCCCCAACACTTAATTTGACGTAGCATAATTGCGTAGCAACGAGGGTTCCGCGTGGAATAAAATATTAGAAACCTAATACTTACTTCAAATAGTTTTTAATAAATAATTGGTAGGTATAAAATACATAAAGTAATGAAAGCACTTAAGCCGCATCTGCGTTTTCTGTACTTGCCTATATACTTATTGCTTTATTTCCGATTTACTGTTTTAACAACCGCAATATAAAGTCTGCCTGCCTTGTGACTATCAATTTCTTATTATGAAACCTTATGCAAACTACTGAATACTGCAACTGTTCCAAATTCCAGGCCGCAGCTTCAGCCATTTAAAAGAAAAAAGGTCTTCACCTCACAATCCGACGGACAGAAGGACAACAAAAGTCACCTTCTAAGTCTTCCGTTTTTCAGTATTTGGTACGGCCCTCTAAAAGAATATTATAATTAAATAATTCAGGCCAACTGTATATAAAATCTAATACACAAAAAGTGTTGCCCCATATGTATTTAAATTAATCGTAATGCGTAAGCGTAATAATATACCTAGGTACTATTGATGTTTATAAGCAGAGAAAATTGCATATTATACAGTAATGATAAGCAACTAATTATTTAAATAAAAATTGCAGTAACGTTCAGTTAAATATAATTGGTAGGTATGCTAAGCTTTTTTTATTAGATCCCCATAAAATAGTAGGTACAAACGTCTTTACAAGGTTACGTTGACCGCTCAATAAAAAAGTATGTTGGAGTGTGTTTTCAATTTTGTCAGACAGTTCTATGATAGAACATGAAAATGTTAAGTGACCATAATTTTAGTATTAATTAGGGAAACGATATTATTTTAGAAAAATGCACACTTTAATTGTTTCTCAAACCACTATGCTAACAGAATATCAATCAATCGTTATGTGGTACAGTCAACAGCATAAATAAGTGATAATTTATGTACTTTGTCACTTTAACGTCGTGTTTGAAATGTCTTAAAAAATTGTGAAGTGATGAAAGCGACAAGGTACATAAATGATCACTTATTTATGCTGTTGACTTATGTTTTTTTATTTGAATTAACTATTCAAAACTGTTTATAATTTGTTTAAACAATCAATGACACGTAAAAATTATTCGTAAGTGCCCGTGGCACGCGTATTAAATCAGTACAAATCGAAAGGAACCTGGTGATATGTGACAAAACTGAATGGAAACGCCGAATACAGCTGCGCGGGGGGCAACCTTCAATCATTGCAGCAACCGCTTTCTGCACTGTTTGGAAAATGCAGCAGTGTTTTTTCTTACACAGAAATTGATGCTCTTTCGGATGAGCTTTGGTGTTTTGAGGAGGTCGACTCGAACATACTAGATACCTATTCTGTCCCACTACGGAGAAAAGGCCCAAGTGCAATTAATTCATAGAAGTATATTAAACTCTCAAAGGTTAATAATAAGGTTAAAAGTGCAATATTATTCATAAAGTAGATGTACCTTTTTTCCGTAGGTGGGCATTATTGTACAAACGTGATATTTAATGTTATCAGAGAAAATTTAATAATTTCCAAGGAAATTAATATTTCTGCGCGGATCAGTCTACCACATTTTTTTTTTATCCAACATGGAAAATCAAGTATGTACTTATTACCTTTAAATCCTGTTACTGCTAAATTCCTTTTTGTCAGGAGATACTTAGACCGATATATATATATATATATATATATACATCTAAAATCTTTAAAATTGTATATAACTATCATATATTTATATGATTTTCCGTAGGTTAGATTTTCGGCAGTAAATCGGGGCAGGGCTGAAGCTACCGGTGGTTAGGGCTGCAGAGAAAGGAACTTGCTGAGCTTTTCCTTCCCGGCCTTCACGAGGTTCTCGTCATGCGGGATGGTGACGTACGCGTTGAGGATAGTCCCTCCCTCTGTAGCCCCGTAGTATGCTCGCATGCAATTTTCATTGTTCGATGTTCACCATCGCATGCGGCGCACTAACCGGTAGCGGGAGCCGTGCACAGAGCAGGATGCCCCGCAGGCCCCAAGCGTGCCAGCAGCGGTGGTCGCGGCGGCGGAGGCGGCTGCCCGCGCTCGTCGCTCGACTTGCTGGTGTCGGGCGCAGTGGTAAACTCATCACCCGACGTTGATGGCGAGGAACCAGACGAGGGGTGGAGGGCGTGCGTCTGTTGTAGAGTCCGCTTGATTTCGTATTTTTAATCTCGATTTTTATTTTTATTATTATTATTTATAAAAAATCTTTTTCAAATGTTATTTTTTACGATTCATAAGATGTATTTATTTCTCAGAATAGCAACTATATAATTTTAACAGAATTCGACTACAATACAATTAAAAATTCAAAGTTGGAAATCAGAGAAAACTAAGTTAAGCGGTGAGTCCTAGAAAAAATGTTTGCCTTGAGCTAAAAAGCATGAGAAAGGATGCAAGTAGCGAAGATAAAAGCGTAATTAGCATGAGTGAAATCGTGAAAGCTTTAAAAAGTATGAAAAACGGGAAAGTCGGCAGGTTGTGATAGAACGTCGATAGAAATGCTGAGGAGAGGAGATTGCGTCATCGGTACCTACGTACTTTATTTCAATGCATGTTGAAGTAGCGACCAAGTCGCGGAAGATTGGGTCAAGGCCGTTATCGTCCCTGTGTCTGTATAAAGGAAAGGGGTCACAGCAAGACTACAAAAACTACCGCGGTACCTATAAGACTCCTTAGTGTTGTCGGCAAAGTACCTACCTACACTCGTGAACAAATAATACGGGTCAGAGTGCGTTTTTCATACAAACGAGGCTATTTCGAAGCTTTGCTTTCTCGGACGGGGATACTTTTAGCGAAATCTTCTGATGGGTACCCCGAGCATCGATACAGGATTTCCAGAGTGCCTAGGATACCCAACTGATTAAAACGGCGGTTAACGCCGGAATAGTGCAGCATCATCAGAAAAACATCTAAAATGGCAATAAAATGTAAGGAAATCGAAATGCTGAACCCAAACTCTCTCGTTGTGGTGTTAACTGATTGTGCCATAAGTTAGGTATCTTATGAACTTTTGACCTGCTTTTTCGAACCTCGGAGTAGGTAGGTATCCACCATTAAACCAAACTCTAAACAAGCCCTAGCGAGAATGCAAGGCTTCGAAATAGCCTCGTTTCTTCATTAGACAGAAAAATAATAATAGTACAGGGTACTATCTCCCTCTTTTTAGGGACTAACAAGCCGAGCTACAAGCTAAAGTTCGATCTTTTTATTTTCATTGCGCATTTAATATAGGCAGGCGTTACAACTTTGCAACTAAAGTAGGCAAATGTATCATGAAAATGGAGTAATCCCACAAAGTCTTATTTTTCGTAGTAAAACCACGACAAACCTAAACAGATTATTTTTAAATAGATAAAACATAATTTTAAAACAAATTTACCAACTCATGGAAGGCAAAATGTCCATTATTTGGGTCAGCTTTTTCTATACTTCCAGTTTTTACAATTTAATACGGAACAATCAGTCAGTTTCTAGATATCGGTTGACGTCCGGAGGCGATGACATATATATACTTACTCTTTGGGCGATGATGGTCGAACGCGGACTACACCACATAATAATATGTATGTATGTCTGACTAAACGAAGGCGCGTATAGAAAGCAGAACATTTTTATTTTTGACACGCGATGTACGTGCACTCGCGTAGTAGCGTAGTCTAGTTAGATAAAGGTCTGTGCGTAGAACTACAGTTTCCGTAGATTATATATAGAAGTAGAATGTTGTCGTGCTCACATGTTTTATAAAGTTGCCTACCTATATAAACAAATTATAACCGCAGGGGGCATCACTAGATAAGCCCGCGTACTTCGCAGAGTGAGCTAAAGGAATTTTTCAGTAAAAACAGGATCGTCACAAAAAAAACTCAGTGTCACGCACTTAGGGAATATCTATTTTATTTGATGACAATAAGAGGCATGTCTTTATACAGTTCATTTATAAAAAAACTTATTGTATTTATTATACGTAAGTATAGCAATAGACTTAGTGATATGGTTAGGAGTGTTAGGACGCATAAACCCCATTTGCACAGCGTCCCTTCTCAAAAGTTACATCACAAATGCTAAAAATTCCTTTTACAAAACGTCCCTTCTACGAAATATCCTAGCAAAAGTATTAACAATGTCATAAACTAAACCTGTAAAAGAGCTACACACACAAGAGTTCATTGTGTAAGCGTAGTATTCAAAATAATTAACTCATTCCTGTATTTAACGTAATACTAACGACCGTCTTAACTTCGCCCGGATTGAAAATTAACGTAATATATAGCCAATCAACTGTTGCCCGCGACTCCGTCCACGTATCGCGTGACAAAATGTGGATGAAGCATCCGTCAATCTCGAATTTAAGTGTCAGAAAGTGACGGATGTTTTGTCCACATAATGTCACGCGATAAATGCAGCCATATTAGGTCCCCTGGGGTCTTTCTTCGAGGTCGGTTCAGCGGTTAAGCCGTAAAAGCGTAACAGACGAACAGAGATAGAATTACTTCCGCATTTATAATATTAGTATGGATGTCTATGTTCCTTTCAAATTGTACGTATATTTTGTGAGGGACGTTTTGCGTACCTACGGAAAAAACGCAGAAAGGATGTTTTGGGAAAGGGACAAGAGACATTCTGTAAACGGGAACTTATGCGCCCTAACACACTGGCCCACAGAACTCTAACCGCCGTACTCAGGGACATTGTAAACACAATAGGGAATGCATGGATTTTTTTTTATCTGATTTCTCAACAAAATATGAAAATACCGTAAGATCACCAAAAATTAAATTAAAATCGGCCAAGAAATACGGATGATACCTACAAGCATGACCGTAATAGGAACGTGTCAGACAATAAATATTATTTGTATTGACAAGTATGAGACCATGCCCACTAGACCGTACCGTCACCGACCAACATTTGAATACTAATTACCTTCCGGGCCTGATACGTTCATGGTACGGACATGGTATGGTACAGTGTAGTGGGTGGAGACCTTTAAAAGTAACAATCCTTAATACTCGGATGGGTTCAAACTCACAGTATACTGTTTTCAATCCACGACGAAGCCCGATACTGCCTACTTTTACAGTGTTGTGATTTAAATTGACCACATCCACACGAACAACGCCATTGCATGGGTTATCCACAATACAATACAGCCCATAATATTTACAGAATTCGACATTGATACAGCCCAACTTATATGATTTTTAGTAGGTACTGTAGTTACATGTAACTCAAAATGCAGTTAAGTCTACTCAGTCGTAAGCTCTCCTTTTGAAGTCGGTACATACGTTTTAAGTTTAAAGGGCTTCTAAACGGGCCATATTTTGCTGCAATTTGTGGCCGGCAACTAGTGCTATCTTACTCTTACATCGTATGTTAGAACAAGATGCGTATAGCTGCCGGCCACACATTGCCGTGAAAATGTTGCTCGTTTAGAAGCCCCTTAAGATATTTTTTCTGATATGTTTTTATGTTCCTTAAGTGGCTCCGAACAAACTGAAAATTACCATTACATATGTAGTGAATAAACATACAACATAGCTTTTCATCGAAAATATCTTATTTTTCAGACAGTTTTGGCTTTAGTACTCATTAACAAGCCAATAAAGAAAGCAAGACGGCTACAAACTTCTCCGACCCGATACGATGCTGTCATATAAACATACGACACTATGTTTATGCACTACATCTGTACGCATGATTGACCCGACTGACCAAGAAGCTCCTTTACCATTGTTCGAGTCTATTCGTATTACATTAAGGTCTAAAAGTGGTTAAGGACTTTCCTGGTCAACTATACTTTGACGCAGCCGCGCCATTACGTCAATTTGAGTAGCGGCAAAGCGCTTCGTCGTTTATTGAAAATGCCCATAATCAAGAATAGATGTATGTAGTCGACCGAGAATATCATGTTTCAACTCTATTATAAGAATATAAGGTATTAATTTCAAGTGATAAAGGACTTTTTAGTCGACGACACTGAAAGTAAATAAATTAAACTAGCCTCGAACTAAGATTTAAGTTTATAGCAAAACGCATATCGTTAACATACATAAATAAACACTCAAAAAACTAAAATAAATAATAAATATCAGCGGACAGTCACATAAATTGACCTAGTCCCAAAGTAAGCTCTAGGCTTGTATATGTGGAGGAATACATTACATAGATCAAGAATCAGGAGCAAATATTTTTGATTACTATAGTCTAACACAAACACTCACCGATCGAACCCAAGTCCACTAGTTTCGTCGAGTTAGTCATCACCAACCAGCTAGGGTAGCCTCATTTTCAAAATAATATGTAAGTATACTACATCGATTCGTCGTTTAAACTCATAAAGCCCTCAAAAATCTCCCTCTTATTTACATTAATTCTATTAAAAGATGATAGATTTGTGGAATAAAATTACACGACCAAAACTTGCATCTATGCACATAAAATAAAACAAGTCGGTTACAAGGATTATCTAACTAAGGAATGTTTGTTAGTCGCATTGTAAGTAGGTACTAATGAATACAAATATTTATATATTAAACAGAGCAACATACTTTTCTTGACGTATTTAGTCTAAATTCGATGTTTTGTATAATCGTTATAGGTATAATCGTCAACATACATGGCACAATTCTGTGGATAAAGTAGATATTTACACCAGTTTGGGTATTTTAGGAACATTTTTTTGCTAATAGTACAAAAATATTTTAATTCTTATAAAAAGCAAAATGATTTATTTCTACATTTAACGTTCCGAATTGAAACCAGTACCCAACGCAATTAATCCAATAAAGTCCCGTCGGCATATGTATTTATAGTTTTGTAGGATCAGTCCGGATGTGCCAGCTATATGTTGTGGCTATCAAATATCTTACACTATAAGAAGTAGAAAGTAATAGATAATGTTTTTTTACATTCACACACAATTTACATTTCTGCACAGAGTGGGTAATAGACTAAAATCAAGATATGCCGATGGTCCTTAAACTTACATTATATTCTATATTTCTTGTTGCACAAAAGTCATCATCATTGTTATATCAGCTGAAAGCCGTCCTTACCTAAGGATCGCCACAATGATCATTCCATGACGACCAAAGTGCTACAAGCAAATCAGATCAGTCATAGCGCATAGAAAACTCAGAACGTGAGCATTCAAATAGCGAGAACTTATACATCATTAATTGAAAATCGTGACAAATCATCGGTTGTTATGATGTCGTAACACGTAATTTGCAAATAACAAATATCCAAGCTTACGCTCTATTTTATTTTTCTTATAAGTTTCACTTTTACATTTCGCACAGGCGTGTTTACCTTCATGTTTTTTTATGGCTAAAAGAATATTATCACGTCGGTTCTTATTCTAATAACATTAAGACTAGGCAATATCTTTATTACAAATAATTTACATATATTCATATTTACATAAAAAACAATTTTAGTGCTAAATAACAGTGTATAAAAGCCACTTCAATATTATATTATATACAATGATGACCAATAATTTAAGTTATAAAGCTAAGATTACAAACCACTCCTCCAAACTACTATACTGTCTCGGAGGACCTCGCTGCCTTCGTGTGTTGACTGTGTTGTGATAAGGGGTTATGTGACTCTTTTAGTGTTTTCGGCACTAAGATTTAACATTCGAATTTTAATAAATAATTACCTAAGACATCAAACATATAGAGCTAGGTACATAGTACAGATTTTATAAAATATGGTTTGTATAAGTTCGTCTATCGCATCTAATTACATTTATAAATTCTGCTTACTTGTTTTTATCAACGTCAGTACCACCCATAATGTAAAAATATTGTAAATATAAATATAAAAGTATTACATATTCTTTAGCAACAATCAAGAGTATTACAGGTTCAATGTCCGATCTAGATATTCCAGTATATCATCTAGCCACTTCATAACTTTACTAGCTGCCGTTTCCTGTGGAATTGTTAATGAATTGCGTCTTTATACCGGGCAATCAATTATTTCATTAAATCAGCTAGAGATCTTAATAAAAATCTATATTTTCTAGAGATTACTTTTCAAGCTATACCAATTTATTCTCGTGTTTGTGAAACGGAGAAGACCCAGCGAGCGCCTCACCACCGCGTGAGGACCGTACAGTATCTCGCTCGAGTCGCTCGACTTGCTTCATACAATATATTTGTTATTCGAGTTTGTAAAAATCAAGGAAACTACCTACTACTATTATAACCGACAGTTCTTGCTTTATATGTAAATGAGTCTTTATAGTTTTGGAGAGATATACACGTCTCATTTGAATTACTAGGTACATGACAGCCAATACGCGAAGTCCTAAAACCCCCTGTACGTAAATAAACTATATGATTAACGGGTTGGCTTAAAGTAATGAGAAGGTATTCAATTGACAATAAGTAGCAGGCATTCAAAAAATACAATTAGGATTTTGAGAGTGATAATACGTATGTCAATATTGTTCAAAAGATAAAACAAGGTTAGCTGGTTTAATAAAAGATGTCCGCGAGGAAGTTATTACGTGAACGCGTCTATCGCCTACATGGACGCGGGAAAAATCTGAAGTGGTCTCTCACTTAAAAGCTGAAAATGTACCTCCATCTACAATTAGCATTGACCAAAAAAAATAAGTCACGGTTTTTACATTCTAATTCAAAAGAATGGGTAATTTTAAGAGACCAATTTTGTATTATTTCAATTATTATTTGTATTTGACCCAATAGTTTTGTTTTAATATCTTTATTTATAGAGCAGTCATTTTATGGATGACATGATTATTTTAAATTTGGAATGGCATTTTCTAGTAAATAACATACAATTAAATAATATCTAATGATAAAAAGTGATTGTAATAGATTAAATATATCTTTGTCAAAATATCCGAAATAGTTAAATATTTCAAAAACTTAATAATGCAGAACGGCTTTAAAACCTTATTCCTCGAATTGGTTTTAGAATTAGAGTAATTGTAAAACTATGAACAATCCCAATTGAATGTTTGATCCAGCGGAGGGAACTTGGTATTAGGACTAAAGGTTTACCAAAAACGGGAAGACCACCCATTCTTAATGATCGAGACCGAGATGTTGCAATATTATGATGATATGGGTGAGTAAGAATTTTAAAGAAATACAATGTTCTACACTTAAAGCGTCAAAAAGCACCCAAATATTTCGACAAACAACTTGAAGAAATTCCAAAGAAGTGCAGGAAGTTGCGAAGAAAGTTTCACTATGCAGGGAGCACCCGGAATTGACTGAAAATATTGTGACGTTCACTTCGTAGGATTGTTTGTTAATTTTCAGTAGACTAGTTTACAGTGATGGGCGGGAAGCGAAATCACAGACTCAGTTGAAGCGCAAGGTACAAAAACAACTAACTAACTAAAAACCGGCCAAGTGCGAGTCGGACTCGCGCATGTAGGGTTCCGTACCACTATACATCTAAATAAATGTTTTTCTTTATTCTTTGTTATATTGGAGTTGATTGAATGAAAGGTAAAATGCGGTTTACGATTTATAACGTATTAAAAAAAACTTATTATTAGATCTCGTTCAAACCAATTTTCGGTGGAAGTTTGCATGGTAATGTACATCATATATTATTTTTACATTTATCATTCCCTTATTTTAGAAGTTACGGGGGGGGGGACGGGGACACATTTTTCCACTTTGGAAGCGTCTCTCGCGCAAACTATTCAGTTTAGAAAAAATATATATTAGAAACCTCCATATCATTTTTGAAGACCTATCCATAGATACCCAACACGTATGGTTTTGATGAAAAAATAATAATTGAGTTTCAGTTCTAAGTATGGGGAACCCCAAAATTTATTGTTTTTTTTCTATTTTTGTATGAAAATCTTAATGCGGTTCACCGAATACATCTACTTACAAAGTTTACATAGTATAGCTCTTATAGTTACGGAATAAAGTGGCTGTGACATACGGACGGACAGACGGACGGACAGACATGACGAATCTATAAGGGTTCCGTTTTTTGCCATTTGGCTACGGAACCCTAAAAATAAAAAAATAGATGTTGTCCAACGTATGATTAAAACGGTAAGAAGAAAGCTACGAAAAATTGAAGATAGGGGACCTTTCGCTATATTGTAATGATTGATTATAATAATGAATTACTTTATTTTTATATAATAAAAAGCTTTATAGCCCTAACAAGTGATTTAATAATATAATAAAACAAAATTGGTATTCTCATTACTTTAAGGCAACCCATCAGTCGTATACAACATTATGTGAGAATAATAAGTCTCCTTTACATTACAACGGCCGGTCGCATGCGACAAATTCTATCGCGAGTAATGGCTGTGAAGCGGACTAAGCGGATTGTATACAATCAACGTTATGCAGCAAGTCCGCTGAAACAGTCATCAAACCGTGCGACACAGACCACATTATTTAACAACAGGAACTTTTATAAAAGATGTTCTGAAAAAAAAGGTACCTACCTAACAATTTTTTTTGTTCATTATTGACTGTGAAAATATATAAACAAATTTCTGCTAATGGCTAAAGAGCTTAAACGCCACATGGTCTTTTCTACTTCACAGCTAGTGCCACGTAACGTTTTTTAGGCTGTGTTCTTCTGCAAGGCAAAGGCGTCCTCGTTTTTTTTTTACCCTACTGGTAGCATTTAATAAATATATTTTTTTAACTATAAATAATAATCAAAAAAAATTGTATGCTTGAGGCAAACATGTTTTTTTTATAAACACCCTTTAAAAAAAATCCTGTGGTCAAGTTGAGGGGCCACTTACGTTGCGACCGAAACTGCTAGAATACAGATTCGACATTGCTGCTCCTTTCTAAGCCGTGACAAGGCCGCGTAAGGGGAGCGAGATTACCGGAGTTAGGCCCGCAGCGCGCGAGGCTTGGCCGGCGGTCATACGCTGGCGCCGAGCAGGCGCTCGTCCGCCGAGTGCTCGTCCTCCTCCGACCCTGACTTTTCTTTCTTTATGGACTGGTAACGCACCTGGGAATATCACCTTTGTTAATACGCATAAATGATGTGAGGAGAAGCTAAATAGGTTAAGTAAATTACAAAATAATTTGTTTTCTACATCGACATAAAAAAATTGCATGCGTATCTGATTTACTGATTGTTAACTTTTGCCTTGCAGTTTCAATGAATAAAACACCTACCTGGAGGCGGGTGGGACTAAATTATTTTTCACTTTTCATGCTCTTAAAATGTTACTTTAGTCCCTGCACATCGGGACTAAAACTCCTTATTAGGCTCTAGGAACTAAAGTATTTATTGTTTAATTTATTTAGGAAACCTCTAAACAACCAATTACGGTGTTTGTGAATGGAAGATTATCACCATTTTCATTGATTGTGTATAGACAATTTTTGTTGATTACGAATATGAATCTATTTAATTATATTAAGGATGAATTAATTTTATTATGCATGGTCCAATAAGTTTTATAATAGTTTTCTAGTTTTAATCTGTTGACTAAATATTTAAAGCGTATCTTTACAAACAAAAAAACAACCGCGGAACCAGTTTGTAAGAAACTTTGTTATAATAAATATTGTAATTTTATATAGAACGTCGTTTTTTTCCTTGCATTCAAAGTGAAAAGTAGAGTGTTTAACGCTAGAATAAAAAGCCAACCATAATGACACTCGAACTGTAGCCACCCTCGCTCAACTCGCGTGCCTAAACCTCTCGTGTCATTATGGTTTGTTTAAGACCCTTGTTGAACACTATTTTTAGAAAAAATATACATACTTCAATGTCAAAGTCAAAGTCAAAACATTTCATTTTATTTTAGGTAGAATGAGATCATTGAAGAAACATTAGGCAAGTATCACTAAAATGTACCAAACAAGGCATGCGAAATTTAAAGATAAACTTGAGTCTACTTAATTATAGCTCATAATTAAAAAACTCCTGTAAACTATAAAACACTTTGCAATTAGCCACTTTTTAAAATTTAATTTAAACTTACGGAAAGTTAAATCTTATAGGGTTAATACTTAAAGTTTTTTAAATTAGCCTTTTTCCTGCGGCTTCACTGTGGCGGAGATGAGCCGAGTGGAGCGGAGCTGTGCCAATATTAACCAACAGAATATTAACTAACGTGCGCAAGGCGCGCTCGATGTTGCCGCTTGCGCCTTCTATTGGTTAAAATTGGCACAACTCCCCTCCGCTTCGCTCGTCTCTGCCTCAGTGGAGCCGCGGCCTCATAACCACTACTAACCACCATTTTCTATGAAAAACTTACCTTGGATTTTAACTTTGAGCTCACTCCTCTTGGATGATACATTAGGAAGTTGTCTGTCACCCAGAAGATAAAAATCTGAAAGAACAACATAGCAGTAAGGCATTATAAAAAATCAGGGCACTGACGATTAAACATGTTATAGGTCTACTTCAGTACGCGATATCTTATATTCTACAACTTTTTAAAAGTTTGGGAACTTAAAATAACCTATCCGATGACATAACGCTTGTCGTTATTGTCACATAGGTTGATTTGCTCGTCCTCCTTTGTTTCGTGATATCTGGTATCTGATAACATATTATGTTTGCACACATGAAGATTTTTTTCCGCGTTAAGATATTCAGTAACTGAGAGCGGAATTTCAAGGTAATCAAGATTAACAATCGGAGCGGAACCTATTGAAACGATAGATTTTTTCCTGAATATTTTAACAGTATGGTCAAATAGTTAGGTCAAACTGGGGTATCCGGTTATCTCGAATGTTGGGATTGTGATCCTCAATACCACCATCCTCTATTACTACATACTTTAGTCGGTAAGATTTTTTTAACTCACTACCACTAAATTCATTAGCCCTAAAATAAAAAACAAGAATTTCAATTTTTCCTTACTGTCCATTAGCTCTCATTTTAGCATCCCGAATTTACGTAATACCTTATTTTTCATGTCCGATTCTTAATAGCCCTATTTTTACTTATTCCATTCCTCTGAACACCGAATATTACTATATGTTATATGTTTAAAACCTAACGTTTATTAAACCTTATTAAATGTATATGTTCCTTAGGGACCTAAATGACCGTAATTAAGGTCAACAGCTCCTATTCCCCATACGTGAGAAGCTCCGAACCTCGTCGCAACTGTACCCTAACCTAACCTATATGGGTAAAATTTACCTAATTGAATGTTTGTTTTTTATTTATACTTAATTCAAACAATGATTAGTTCAGATTGTCATTAGCACTTATGACTATTAGGTTTATTAATCTTTAAGAAAAATCATTATTGATATATAATAGTTTTCTGAATTCGCCCCTCGATCCGGCCACCTATTAGTTTTACTAGAACGTCAAATAGACTCACGTTAACAAAAAAGGGTATGACGAGCATGACGACGGCGAGCTCGAGGCGCGGGTCGGACACGGGCGACAGCGGCAGCGTGGCGAGCGCGGCGGCCACGCGCGGCAGCCGCAGCGCCAGCGCCAACGCGGACTTGGCGAACGTGGCGAGCGCCGCGTACAGCACGCACTGGCACAGCCATGCCGCGCACATGGGCGGTTTGCCTGCGGAAACAACTACTGTTATATTTGGAAGGCCCACTTTGTCAACTTTTTCAGTCAAATTGGGCAGGCTCTTCTTGGATTAAATTTTTAATTAATCTTGTAATAATAAAATAACAGACAATATGTTTACTAGTGAAGGAACGAATTGGTTTCGGCTGAAACCGAATATCCAGCGTAGCTATCAAAGTGTTTAATGTAAACTAAATGATTTTCTGCTATCCGGTATTCCGCCGTGGTGTACAATTACGTCCACACTATGGTATCTGGAGCTGTATTCTGCTCGGTAAAACCATATATTTTGATATGTTATCGTATCGTCAACGTAGTGATATATCTTATTTACTTGCCAGCCGAAGTAAAAACAAAACGGTAACATATCAAAATTAATATCGTTTCACTAAGCAGAATAGGGCCCAGGATACAAAATAGTGGACGGATATCCTAGCATTAAGTAGGTACTATAAGACATTAGTACATTCACTTGGCTTGTGTCGATTATGCCGTGTAGTTTGTGCAATGAAGACTTTGATTCTATTAGTTACTTTTGCCACTTGTTAACTTTTATATGGCATATTCGCTGGTTTTTTGACATGTAAAAGTGCCCGTTCTAGGTGCGTACTTAACGAATAAACATATTTTAACCTTAATTAATATACAAAAATACTCGGTGGGTAATAAATCCTATGACTAGTTTTTGAAAATAAGTTTGTAAAAAATCATGTGGATATTGATCCAATAGAAAAATGTATGAAAAAAAAGTGGCCGGTTTTGAACGAAAAATATGTTTTAGGACCAATTAATTAATAAACTACATCAAAAAACTTATATAAAAAAATGTGTGTTGTGTTTTTAAGTTGAATGGTTTCATAATAATGCACGCAAATACGCAATAGTAGAAATAACTAAAAAAAAAACTAAGCAGAAACAGAGAAACTAGATTAAGATTAGAAATAATAATTATAATGAATAATTTATTTTATGAAAATAAATAAAAAATACACTATACAATAATAATAAGAATAATTAAGAACTAACGATTAAAAATGAATTAATTTTTAGAAATAATTTTTAACGAACAATACTTGGTTTTTCAAGTATTTTTTTTCATCGGTGTAAGATGAGGATTTTGATAATTTTATAACTTGTTTTATTGTTAACATAAATTATTGAAATTCAAACATATTTTATGTACAGTTCATAAAATATTTTCGTGCAAACCAGGCCACTTTATTTTGTTCCATACATTTTTCTATGGAACCAATATAGATGATTTTACACTAAAAATATTTTTTCTCATAAACTAGTCAGTTATTTTATTGTGCTCGAAGTATTTTGAGATATTGGTCAAGACACGTAACATCTATTTTATCAAAATTTACCGATGTTTTTTTATACTTTCCGCGCGGTGTCCTTTAGCATGTGGCTGATATTGTTAGGCACAGCCAATATAAGTTTTAAAGTTATTATACAGGGTATCCCATAAACCGACGTTAACCCGCCTAGGGCAACAAAACTTCGCTGATTCGTAACGATTATGTGAGATACCGTAAGGTTTATAAATAATTTGTAGGTCAATGCATTCATTTCTATAATAAATTACCTGACGGCCTTTTAAAGTTACCATTTGCAGTACATAAGACTTACTTGAAAAAGTCGTTGATGTCAAAAGCTTACTATAGGATAGAGCACTCTCTAACAGATAAAAATGCTTGCCCTAAACTCAACTAAACTAAACACCCAAATAACTTAATAATAACACGGTTTCTGTAGGAGAATGTAGCGAAACTTTATATATGGTTATCTTGCACTGTCATAGGTAAGTATGTATATATATATTTTATTACTACTACTTATTAGTCCCGATGAAAATTTTGAGTGTCACATTTTCCTGCTTAATGCTTGAATATATTTTACGGTACATTCATTGTTTTGTATAATAATAGGTTAAGCTTTATAATTGTATAATATCAGGAGCAGCATTTAAAAAAAACGACTGACTGTTGAGTTTCTTGCGGCGTTTCTTCTCAGCAGTGGCCTCTTGCGAAGCGCTGGTAGATTATTGACGCAGGGATTGTAAAACCGGTTTTATTTAATACCGGTATATTAATTGTCAAACTATTACCGCTAAAAAAGAATAACTATATTTTAATTAGAGATATTGCTGTCATTCCGCTTTTATCTTAACTATTTACGTTATTAAATACCGGTATTCAATACCGCTATTCATTGTACTTGAAAGGTAAGATGTCAATTCGACATTAGGTACTACTAAAACGGAACAAATAGGTGTAATAGTGTAACGTCACGCGACAACATTGAGCATGGCTGGCTGAAGTGTCTACTAGTACTGGGGCTCAATTTTTCACTGTATGCTTTTTTTTATGTACGTTTACCGATTACTCCGTCAAATGTGGACCGATTTAGAAAATTATTTTTTGTTTTGATCGAATATACTTCCGAGGTAGTCCCATTGTCACCAAATCTGAATCTGGTGAGGGCATCAGTGAATAATTGAGGGAACTCCTCAAATATTGTAGGCAAACATATAGCGATTTTAGTATTTTTAGCAACAAGTCTAGAATTTGCATTCAGAAAGTATCACTTGCGATAAAGAACTGATGATGAAGACCACCAATATCCACCGGAACTCCTCTACAATACCTATTTCAAGGGTGGCGGTAACATATCTTGATTAAGATAGGTAGTTGAGCGACTACAACGAAGAATATTTACTTGTTGAAATATGACTATGCGCGTCGATGCTTGCGGCGCGCTTGAAATAACTTAAAGTTTCATATCAACTAAGAAGTGGGACTACGTAACAGCGTTTTATGATCACTAAAAAGTATAAAATAAAATAAATGTTTTAAAAAACAAAAAACCGCCTCCAAAAACGCAATAAATAACTTCTTTTAAAACGGTACTAGGTACGTATAGGTCAGTCAAACTGAATTCAGCGACTCACATTATTTTTTTAACCAAAGGCCGACTTCAGTTGGACCGATCTATACCCACCTAGGTACCTAGTACCAATTTAAACAAGTTATTTTTTGCATTTTTGAAGGCGGTTTCTTGTTTTTTAAATCAATTTTATTATACACGGGATAAACCTTATGGTTTTTGACCAGTTATCGTATTGTATTAAGTTTGCTATTCAAACAGTCATACTGAATCTGGTTTTCGTATCGTATATAACCTGTTTTGATGTGTAAAAGTGCCCGTGCGGCCTACTTGATTGATAAAATGATCAATATCTCCGAAACTAGAAAAATCGCTGAACATACATAGGGGTTAAATGTATAGTGTTTAACTGCTCTATCAGCCCTAGGCGGCTTGACGACGATTTATATGACACCCTGTATAGATACATCCCATAAACAATTATAAAGGCAGTCCCTCACCGGAAGGTATTGTCAAGTAAGGGACACGGTTTCTGTAGGAGAATGTGTCGAAACTTGTTATGTGGTTTTCTTGCACTGTCATAGGTAAGTATAATTTTTATATATACAGGATAATTTTTTAATAGGTGCACAAATTTTAATATTTGCTTCGCTATTGTTAATCAATAACACATTTTGTGTTATTTTTACACTAGCTTTAAAATATTAGAGATATTGCCGATTCAATGATTCCACTAACTTAACGATATTCATGGACCCTCTAATGCAGGGGTGCGGTGCGAGGAGAGGGGAGTTGTGTCAGGTAAGTTAATAAATGAAATTTCAAATTTAGTAGGTCTCTTCTGACTTATCGGGTAGTATTGAAAATATGACAGGCATTACATTAGAGCGACTTGAAGAATTCACATCCATATGTATTGTGTCAACTTGATAGTAATTCCTGGGAGCCGTCTTAAAGGTGCCGGCATCGAAATATTGAGCATCTTTCAATTTCTACATCGTCTTTCTAGCTCTCTTGTTACAGAACAGAACACAACAATTTTGACGTCGTCATCGTTATCTTGGGGCACCAGAAAGTTGTCAGCTAAGCACTCTGGTATGGTCGTTAGTTCATTAAATAATCGTTCTGCCTTTAATTTTTTTTTGCGACACCTTTATAAAGTGTCTTTTTTTGAGGTAAAGGTTGGTGCATCTATGTCTTCAAAGTTTTTTTCATTTCATGTTCAGCTTCTAACGCCAAATGAGGTCTACCACGTCCATTAGCGTGCCGGGGGAGTAAATTTTAATAATAATTTTAAATTTTCTAGTGTGACTTTGTGTCCACACGAGATGGTAAAGGGAGATAATTTGCAAAAAAAAAAACTCTTTTTACTGTCGTAATATATTATATTAACGATACAAAATCATATTTTAAAAATCTGTGCACTGATAAAAAAATTACCCTGTATAATGCTAGCTTAAGCTTTATAATTGTACAGTATCATAAGTAGTATTTAAAAAAACGCCTGACTGTTGAGTTTCTTGCGGCGTTTGTTCTCAGCAGTGGTCTCTGGCGAAACGCTGGTAGATTGTTGACGTGTAAAAGTGCCCGTGCTGCCTACTTACTGCATAAACATCTTTTATCTTTTTTTTTTCTTTGAAGCCTTCACCATTCATTTAATTAATTATTACGTCAATGAGTACGAAGAACACATTTGTCAGCGTGGCAGAATTGTAAAATAATGCCCAAAATAAATCTTGAGTGTTACATTACAATTGTTTACATAGACTTAATATGCTAATAAACTTACCATATTCACCAAAATTGATAAGTGGTATGTCATAAGTTCTGGCACAATATTGCGCTAGTCTGATGCCTGCCCAAATAATCAGCAAACCTACGGTTGAGTCCACCATAAAGTTTACTATGTACCTGATAAAAAATAACTTACTTAAAGGATTTAACAAATAATACGCAGAAGTATTTAATCATCATTATATAAAACCGGCCAAGTGCGAGTCGGACTCGCGCACTAAGGGTTCCGTACCATTATCTATACAACTTTAGCAAAAAAGTCACGTTTGTTGCGTTGCCCCCCTTAAATATTTAATTTATTCTGTTTTTAGTATTTCTTGTTATAGAGGCAACAGAAATACATCTTCTTTGAAAATTTCAACTGTCTAGCTATCACGGTTTATGACATACAGCCTGGTGACAGACGACGGACGCACAGACGGACAGCGGAGTCTTAGTAATAGGGTCCCGTTTTTACACTTTGGGTATGGAACCCTAAAAAGTACAAAGGTGTCAGAGCAGTAAAGTGTATTTTCAACTTATAAATTATTTCTTCTTTTGTTTAAGGGGTCTATATTGGAATCCATAATATCATATATGTGCTAATCGTCATTTTGTCCTAAAAGCCATTTCCGCCCGTTTTTAAAAACGTTTTAGTGTTGTCATAACACTACTCTAACCTATATATTAGGAAATAGGTATTTTAGGAGAGCTTAATAAGTGGTCTGACTCAGCTGAAAACTAGTTTAGGACAAACTATAAATTAGGACGAACAATATTATGGATCCCGAATGACACCCGTTTAAGGCGCAGATAATACAGAACCACATTTCTTACCATGTACAAGTGTTGCCTTCAAGTGATGGAGAAAGCCAGACATTCGCTGCATGTATGATTAAAGCCCCAAGGCCTTGCTTTGAAGTGTCATAGAACCAAATCAGCCATGGTCTTCTGGCATAGCGCGGCTCGCAAAACCTTTTACCTTAAATAAATCATTTTGTGTGTTATGTGGTTAGTAATTATGGTTAAATTAAATAAAAATGTCTTAAATTAATTTTATAGTTAAATCCAATTTCCTTATTATAAAATGCCTGCTCATATACATATAATATAAAATGGAATTTTTTAACAATTTAAAATTATACCTATATAGATAATCAAAACATTGATTTGAATTGAATTGCTTGTGAGGATGTTTGTGTTTATGTACATTGATGCTCAAACATGCTTAAGATACCTACTTAATCAATTTGTGTGATATTTGGCCCTCATTTAAAAACAATGAATGAATGAATGAATGAATCACTAAGTAAGATCCAAAGTAAGTCACAATATACATTGCATGTTAGTATGTCAAAAGTACAAGAAATTTCATTGGAATCGTCAAAAAATATACACAAATCTAATATAATCAAAAATATAAATAAGAAGTCAAAATAAAATAAAAATAACAATACAAAACTAGAGTTATCACCGTTAACCGTAACCGTTAATTCCTTAATTATCACCATATGTCGTTATCGAGGAAGCAAAAACGATGTGACAGTACTGAAAGATTATGACAAATAGGCAAATACAGAGGTAACACTCCTATCCGGAAACGTTTATACCTAAGAGTTCAAAATGTATCAATTTTCTTTCTAATATCTTACCTCCGTACTTAACTTGATCAGAAGCACATGTTTAAAAAGATTAGCTACGAAATCCTAATGTCAACCTCTTCAGTTACTTTTCCTGCATTATTAATTCTTATTTGATTTGATAAGTACAAAATAAATACAAAAATATACCTATCTAAATTTAATTTGAGTGCAAATGGAATACATACATTTAAAAGGTTAAAACTAGTTTTGGAGGAAAATACTGGATTTATTATGATAAAAAATATATTATTCAAGTTGACACATTTTTAGTTCATCGCGATGAACTATAAATGTATATCTCTGTCTTTTATTTACACGGGAGCGATAATCTTTTGTTCGTTTCTTGGGCGAGAAAATCGCCGATAGTTCATCGCTTACTCGCTCGCGGTGGGACCAGTGCCTTACTCAGGTAAGCATTTACTCAGTGTAAGCCAGTTTGATTGACCTTTTCCAGTGAACATTTTGTGCTAGATATGAAGAACTTCTAAGGCTGGTTTTAGTGTCACGCGGACCGTCGGCGCGGAGCGCTCCGCGCCGACGTGAACCGCGCGGATCATCCGCGCAAGTCGTTTTAGTATCGCGCTGACTGCTTCGGAGTACAGACGCGAACAATGCATCCAATGAGGAGAGTGTTACTTATTATTGCCCTGTATTACATAAGGAAAAAAAAATGCGTAGAAGGAGACTACATGTTCACCCTTTAATCGAGCAGAGAGCCGTCGCGGGAGAATTTGTGACATTATACGGCGATTTGAGGGCTGACGAAACAAAGTTCTTCAACTACTTTCGGATGTACAGGGGGTCAGAGGCATCCCACAAACATTTCCTTAAACGGACTTCATCAATAACTCGCCCCGTGTCCACATCGCGAGTCGCCATGATTGTACTGCGCGGACGCGTGCGCTCCGCGCGAAACTAAAACGCTCACCGTAGTGCGAGGCGCGCGAGCAGCCATCCACGCGGAGGGCTCCGCGGCGCGGACGCGTCGCGCGGACTGCCGCGGAGGCGTCCGCGCGGATGGCCGTCCGCGCGGACGCCTCCGCGCCATTCTAAAACGCTCCTAAGCTTTAATACATATTGCTCCGCGCGGAGCGATCCGCGCCGTCGGTCCGCGTGACACTAAAACCAGCCTTAGAGTCTTACAATGTATAGGCATAATATCCCGTTTATAATAAACAGACATTCTGTGATGTGTTCTTTAATAGATTTGTTTCTGCTCCTGCGATATCGATGTATGATTATCACACAAATTAACTTGTAAAGATTACTTGCTTGTTATGTATGCTATGAAACAATAAACAAAAAAAAAATTGAAAAAAAAATTACATGGGAAAAGGTGAGAATCATGTAGATAGTGACGGTCAATATCACCAAATACACTGCACCATCCAATAGGGTCAGTGGAATTGTGGGTGTTACGGTACTAGAGGCAGTTACCAAATATTAGGAATTGCATGTGCTTCGGTATATTTCTACAACGCAGATGGCCTGAACAATTTGATCACATTATCCGAGTCGATATTAACGGCCATTTTGGATGTTGCAGTATATTTGAAGGTGTTGATTTTCAACATCTGTATGATGCTCACAATATATAAATAATGGAATACAGTAATCCTGAAAAATCCGAATCAATTTATCAGATTTCATATTTATTATTTAGCATGCTCTGGATAAACTTTTAACATATCTCTGAATTACCTCAGTTGTTAGAAATTGGATAGGGATATTATTTTTGTTTCATAGACATCATCACATTTTTATGCTATTTATATTCAAAAAGTATAATAAGAGTATGTATCAAAGTAGTAAATAATGCAAGACATTCATAAACATCTTAGTTTTATTAATGTTGTAATTTATGTTGCAGTTTGAGTATTCTAACCTCTTGTGTATTCCGTTTATGTTTTATATAATGTCACTGTAGATTTGTGCTGTGCTGTCACGTCAAGATTAAAATACAAGAAAAATATTTAAACTTTATTTTCATAAATTGACTACATTTATTCTCCAAGCCTCCACTTCCACTGCCGAAATTATAACAGGTTATCGGTCCCACCCCACGACGAGATGGAGAGTGTTACGAAATTACAAAATCGAATTGGGATACATGGAAAATTGGAAATACAAAGCCGTAAGTTTGCTACGAACCATCCTGCAAGCGCTGGAAGTAGCAAAAGGCTCGTTCATAAAACCAATCGAACACGCTTCTGGCGCAGGAGAACCTGCAGTTGCTACTTATAAAGCAGACTTAGAAAGGTTTCTACAGGCAGACGCAACTGCCCTTCTCATAATAACGACCCATATAAATGGAGAGACACTTAGAAAGGTCATGAGATACACGAACGCAAGAGACGTATGGCTAGAGCTGCATAGACTATTTGACGGTACCGACGAAGACAAATCTTACAATCTATGCATGAGCTTCTTTGGCTTTGGAAAGGATCCAGCAGATGACATAGCCACACACATGTCAAAGTTGAAAAACATTTGAACGCAGCTTAATCAGGAGTTGACTAAGGACAACACTGGCGAGCTACCAAAACTGCTACTCCTTTGCAAGATCCTGGATACTCTCGACGAGAACTACTTCTCCTTCAGAAGAAGTTGGCTATTGCTATCTAAATATATAGAAAGGCTCACAAGCCATCTGTGTGCATTTGAACGAGCACTACAGAGTAACAACGTAATTCAACAGGAAGCTATCGTTTCAAACTCCGGCACCACGTCTACTGCTGAGAAAGAGGACAGGAAGTTGAAATGCAACTATTGCCAAGGTATCGGAAATCGAGTGAGAAATTGTCAGAAGGGGATCAAAGTCGACAAGCCTCCGAAAATCAGTAATTCGCAAGCAACACCTTCTTCCTCCAAATCCGCGAACATGATCCTGATGTCCATAGAGAGCACAGAAATATTTTCGTTCGATCCTGACACAGAAAACTGGTACGTGGACAACGGCGCCACGAGCCACGTGACTGACGTGACGAATCGGGCGGATATATACCAACATTTTCAACGCTTTGACGAAGTCCGTACTGTAACCACGGCTAATGGCAATTTGATTCGTGCTAAAGGCAAAGGTTCAGTAATACTTTAAGCAAATGTAAGAGGGAAGCTACAACGAGTAACCCTGCAAGACGTTTGGTACGTCCCAGCCATTACGAAAATATATGTTCAGTACTAGCAGTACACGACAAGATTCCGAGCAGTCAATTCACATCGACGACAAATGAACCCAGCTTAGTAGGAAAACGTCAGAAAGAAATTGGATTGTACAGACTAGACGTCAGAGTCGTACATCCTACGCATCTTGCCGAAGTCTATGCGACATCCGATACTATGCAACTGTACCACGAGAGGTTTGCGCATCAAAACAAGAGGCACGTGAGAGCTACAGTTAAACGCGAACTGGACTTAGACCTCATGACAAGGAGTTATGCGAAGGCTGCATATACGGAACAGCTTACTGTCTTAACTTAAATTCGGTACGACGACCCGAGCTACCGCACCAGGGGAAATCGTACATACAGACGTTTGTCGACCCTTTCAAGCTAATTATTAAAATTCCAGTACCACGTGTTGTTCAAAGACGACTACATAGGCATCGTATGGTATACTTTCTGAGACACAAGTCAGAATATAAGCTCGCCTTAATGTTAGCTCAGACGAAGACCGTAGGACATACCATAAAATGCCTGCTAAGCGACAACGGTGGCGAATTTGACAACAAGTCCATTCGAGAACTATTAGACTCCAATGGAATTCAAAATGCTATTTGCTAATGCCATATACACTGCACAAAATGGTGTCAGCGAATGCGAGAATAGAACTTTGGTTGAAAAAACGAGCTATATGATGTATGCACACGAAGTGACGCCACAAGAACTCTGGGCAGAACTTATAAACACCGCCGCGTACATCCTCAATAAAACGGGGGGGTTATTATGACATAGCTATACAGTTCAATTTACACTGTGAGATAAAGACAGAGCTATACAACGTGTTACAAAATACCTCGTAAAAAATATATTAAATTATCAAAGCCAAAAATATTGCCAACCCTAGTAAGCTGTCATGTCAGGGAACCGGAGTTAGCATAGATTATTTAACAGAGAGGCCTACCTACCAATTTTAATAATTGTCAACTTTAATGGTTATTATGTTTTTCATCCACAAAGGTTCAATACTACGATGTCATTATGCTTAAAGTACTGTAGTAAGTAGTGGCTTTAAAAAACGTCAAGACGGAATAAAAATTATGTTGTCAATTTCAAAACTTCTTATCGATATTCTACAATTGTTCCGTGTTTTTCCATATTTTTTTCCAAAATGACGATGTTTTCTAACTCAGAATATTACGATATGATGTTATGCGTAGGCCATGAAGATAGCAATTTAAATCGTGCTCGCGAACGATTTATCGATGGAAGACCACCCGCTGAACAGCGACGGCTACCTTCGTACCAGTGTTTTCTTAACATGTCAAGACGCCTACATTCCATAGGCTCCTTTCATCGGCCTTCTGGAAGTGGACGTCCAAGCACAGTCGATGCCAGGCAGGCTGAGTTAGTGTTAGAGCATTTTGAAGAAGAGCCAACCACGAGTACGAGACGAGCCGGAGCAAGATTCGGTATGAAACATGTTGCAGTTTGGCGAATTCTTCGTGACGACAACCGTCACCCTTATCATTATCGCCGTACACAGGAGCTGATACCCTCTGATCTTGCTCCCAGGAGGAACTTCTGCGAGTGGTATCTGAGGTAGTTAGAGGAGAACCCTAATTTCGTAAACTATGTTATGTGGACGGATGAGGCAACTTTCACGAGGTCAGGACTTTCAAATGTGCATAACGATCACGTTTAGGCTCGCGAGAATCCACACGCTTCACGGCAGGGCAGATTCCAACATCAGTGGCGGCTGAATGTGTGAGCTGGCATTTATGACGGGCATGTCGTTGGTCCCGTCATTTTGCCATCACGTCTGAACGGGGGCCACTACCTAACATTTTTACAAACGGAATTCGAAGAGGCGATTGACGACTTTCCTGTGGCCGACAGGAATTACTTTGACAACCAAAGGAACGTGGTGTTTCAACACGATGGAGCTCCGGCTCATTTTGCTCGCGACGTGCGAGAGTATCTCAACGTTCGCTTTCCACGAAGATGGATCGAACGTGGAACGTGTTTTTTCTGGCGGTAAGTCATACAGTGATAGTACGACTCTCAAATATTGTAAATGGACTTCTTATAAGGCACCATTTAATCCCCTTTCGGCTTTACGGGTATTTTTGTAACACCCTGTATAGCTGCTATAGCTCTGTCCTTTACGCTCGCCGTAAAATGAACTGCATAGCGAAGTCATAATAACATGGTCCGATAAACAACAAGGAAAAATCACCGTACGAATTTTGTAGTGGAAAAAAACCGGCTATCAATCATTTTCGAATTATAGGATGCAATGCCTACGTCCACATACCAAAACAGAAACGGAAGAAGATGAATAAGAAAGCCATCAAAGGCAGACTTATCGGCTACGATGAAGATGGCTACCGCATCTTGATCACCGATGGAAACAGCAATAACCTCGTCCGTTCCCGTGACATTTAATGAAAAACCGCTTTCTAACAGTGATGTTCACCCTGACTGTGTGAAGAACGACGCAAATACGAGGGAGTACACATTGCGATTGCCGATGAACAGCAACATCAGGAGAACGAGGAACTGGCTCACATTTGAATGCTCATCATGATCCAGTACCCGAACCCGAAGGCGACCGTGAAGATGATCGGCTCTCAGTCTCTGATGATCATGAACGTGACCACGAGGGAGATAATTTGGAACTCGAAGCAGTCCAAGAAGACCATGACCACGTCCATGGACCAAAACTACATCCTCAAAATCCAGAAGCAGAGGAATTCTATGACGCTGAATTGCCACGTTACAATATGCGCGATCGCAACGAAATACGATGGCCCGACAGACTCAACGACTACGTGTGCTTAGCAGAGACATACCCGCCGAATTCTGTTGTTGCGATGAATCGGACGGACTGTGAAGAATGGCGCAAAGCGATGCATAGCGAAATTAAGTCCCTAAAGGATATCAATGTGTGGACGGCATGTGATCTACCGAAGGGAAGAAAAACTCTTTCTTGCAAATGGGTACTACGAACGAAAAGAAACCCAGACGGCTCAATAGACAAATATAAAGCACGGCTTGTTGCGAAGGGCTTTAAACAGAGAAAAGGAATAGATTACGATCAAACCTTCAGCTCTGTCACACGCCTAGCAACCGTCAGAGCACTATTGAGTGTCAGTGCTAAGGCGAACATGCACGTAGATCAGTTAAGACGTTGCTACAGCGTTCCTCCACGGATAACTTGAAGAAGAAATTTGCAAGCAGCAACCTGAAGGCTTTAGCGACGGAACATCTAAAGTCTGGAGACTGAATCGAAGCTTATACGACTTAAAGCAAGCTCCGAGATGTTGGAACTCTTGTTTCAAAGGAATTCTACGAGACATGGGCTTTAAGCAATGCGTGGATGATTGTTGTTTGTACACCAAGGAAATAGACGGGAAAAAGTTGTTAATCACATTATACGTAGATGATAGATTAGTAGCCGCAACTGATGAAGAGTTGGCAAATTCTTTTCTAAGCGATTTGCGAAAACGATTGCAGATTACGAAGAAGCCCGCGTCGTATTACCTTGGATTACAAATATTAAGAGGAGAGGACGGCTCGGAGGACGCCTACATGAGAAAAATCCTGGAGCGTTTTGGAATGGCGGATTGCAATCCAGTAGAGACACCCATAGAATCTTCACAATCAGGGAAAGTCGAAACTGACGAAGGAAAAGTATCCGTACAGAGAAGCTGTCGGTGCTTTAGCATATTTCATGGCCGAAACACGTCCGGACATTGTATATGCAGTAGGTGTTGCTTCCCCAAAACTAGAAACCCCCTCTAAGGAAGATTGGCTTGGCATAAAATTCTACTTCATGTCAAAGGGACGTATTCCTATGGAATCAAATATGATCTACATAAAGCTGGAAAACTCGAAGGATACAGCGATGCCGCCCATGGAGGAGATCGAGCAACCAGCCAATCTACTACAGGCGTGGCCTGCCGCTATGCAGGAGTCCTGATATCCTGGCTCAATCAAAGGCAAGCATCGGTGGCTATTTCTACTACAGAGGCAGAGTTAGTAGCCGCTAGTGAGGCAGCCAGAGAATTTGTTCGGCTAACCAGAATAATGAAGGAGTCGACTATGCTGAAGAATACTCCTGAATTGTTTGTCGACAACTATTTGTTTGGCAATTAATCCGGAATTTCACAAGGGAACAAATCACATATGTATTCGACATTTTTATGTTCAAGAGCAAGTTGCCGAAGGTGCAATACAGGTACAGAGAATCAGCACAATGGACCAGCTGGCTGATATCCTAACTAAAGGCTTGGTCAAACACACGGCGCGACGCAGCGCCGCGTCCGCGCCGCGCGACCGCGGCGGCTTTAAATACAATGCTAACAGGTTAGCGACGTCAAACAGACTGCGTCCCGCCGGCATCGCGCCCATGTTTGACGTCGCTAACCTGTTAGCATGTATTTAAAGCCGCCGCGGTCGCGCGGCGCGGACGCGGCGCTGCGTCGCGCCGTGTGTTTGACCAAGCCTTAAAGGGTTGCTTCGTCCAAGATTTTTTACTCGCTGTTCACCCCTTGGAATGCAGAAGTTTTGAATAAGGGAAAGTGGTTACAGTTTGAGTTTTCTAACCTCTTTTGTATTCCGTTTATGTTTTAAACATACACTACGTTTTTTAAAAAAATGTAAAGTCATAGTAGATTTGTGCTGGCACATCAAGATTAAAATACAAGAAAAATATTTAAAGCTTTATTTTCATAAATTGACTAAATTTATTCACCAAGCTTCCAGTTCCACTGCCAAAACTATAAAAATTTATCGCTGGTAAAAAATATTTTATACATGACCATCAAATATTATCAAATTGTTTAATATAATCTAAATTGAAAAAGGAAACTTAGAATGTCAAGAAGCAAATCGGTTTAAAAGTTCTGACGTTGTAATATATAAATATACACATAATTTGCATCGCAATACTCGGTCATATGTGCGTGAACCTTGACCTGTTGACTTGTAAAGAAAGTGTATGTGTCGGTTATGACTTACCGATCAGGCAAGTGAATGCAAGCACAGCCAGGAGAAACTGCATAAACCAGCCATATGTGTCCGTCAGAGCATCCTTTGAGCAATGAAGCTCCGACCAATAAGTACTATTATTCATTTCACTATTTGTATAATTCAATAAACACGATCACCTTAATAACATTATAAATTTCATGTTTTAATTCTATCAGATTGTTTATTGAACTTATATATTTGGCTTGAAATAACAAAATTTCGTAGAACAATATCAAAATTAGGCGTAAAAATAGAAAATAAACATTTATGGGTAGAGATTTTGAAAACTAATGCAATGCAAGTGGAATAAGTGACGGAAGGTGACGGAACTGTCAACTGACTGACGGACGGATTACGGATGACAGTTGATAGAATCGTTTTTTCTTACACATATTTACGTTTAGCCCGTAGAGGGCACAGATTATTAAGGTATGTCTAAAGAGGGAGAATAAATATATACTCTGTTCTAAATAGCCTATAACTAACGTCAAATATGATCAGATGGGTATCAATTCTCGGGTCCTTCGAGATGAATCTCTATCCTGAATCTGCACGGAATGAGAACGTCACTTCATTTTACGGTATCTCGAATAGGAATTCATCTCGATCGCTACCGAGAATCGCTTCACTGGTGCGCTTTGTGCCATGTTATCGTGTTTTTCCAACACCTAACATATTAGGTTAGAAAAACACGACACGAACTACGCATCTCTACATATTTCAAAGTTCATCCAAACCCGTCCAGCCGGCTTAGCAAGACATTCCAACAACTTAGACACGTACACACACACATGCACGCACGCACGCAAGCACGCAAGCACGCACGGACCAAGGTATATTAGCATATGGCCGACGTAGCCAACCACAATCTTCCGTTTGCAAGGCCCAAAAACCAAACGATATTGACCGCCTTAAAATATAACAATATACTTACATGAGATTCACTTATTACAGGTGGTTAAAGTTGGTCATTCGGGTCCTCAATTCCCGAACTGATTTCTCAAATTACTTTCTAAATGGATTAAATCCCATAGCTGTCTATGAATTTCATTCGTATACAGTCATTGAGCAACCCGGAAGGCAGTAGGCATTTGCACCATTTTCCCTGTCAAAGTGCAAGCCCAAGCGGGCAAGCGCATCTAATAAAACTAGTTGTCACTCGGATTGTCAACTAAACAGAGTCCAGTTACGCGAGTGAACGTTACCTACACTTAAAATGCCGTATTGCTGTGTTTTCTGCTGTAAAAAGAGGTCTGGGACATCAAACTTACAAAAAGATGGTGTTACATTTCACATGTACCAAGTAAATCTTTATCATATTATTGCTGCTCTATTGCATTAAGACACCAAAATCGTATATTTTATGGTAATATAATTGTCCAATGTGTTTACCAACATCGAGTCCGCTCGCCCGTACAAGATTCGGATCTGTTAAACAACAAATCCGACTTCTCGCCGATGAAAGAGACGAAACCCTATCGTGTCAGTGAAAGGGTCAATGTCTGAATTAATTGTGACTCGTTCGCACACAAAAATTGCTCGAGGTGTGCAAGTTTTGTCGATGTATTGTTCCATTTCTTATGTATTAGTGTCATAGTAACAGTTTTGTTTATGTATGTAGGTGCAGAGCCGCATTTGTGTGCAAATGCAATTTCCCCCCTAAAGAAATGACAAAACTATTTGACTGTAATATTCATAGCTAACGCGACTCCCCTCCCTTTCAATAAAAATGGCACTAAAAAAAATCATACTAAATTATTGCCATTTTAAAGCATTTTACGTCAAAAACGTGACAGTTATGTCGAAAGTGGCGGCCACATTTAATTTCTACTCTTGAAACTCATTAGTCCAATCAGTGGGGACAAAAAAGAGGCTTTGCCCTACAAAAGGTGGTGTAAAAAATCTAATTAGTATTGCTTAAATATAGGCTAGCCGTGAAAAATGTAATTGACTTTGACCTCGAGTGGTTAGGTTAGGTAACATGATTTACGTACATAAAATACATAACATGGATCACAGATTATTAAGGTACCTATGTCTAAAGACATGGATTTGCAACAAATAAAAATTGAGGTTAAAAAAAGTCCAAAGATTTGTAATAACAATGATCAGAATCATCAATCAATTAATCAAGACCAAGAATCGTCCGAATTCTATGGAATTAAAAATCAAGGTTTAGGGGATATTGCAAAATTAGTTATTTTTTACATAATGCTTCAACCAATAACTTGATGACCAAAATATCTATGAGAAGTATAAAGATAATTAAATTTCAATATTGATTGGATTTGTATTTATTCTGTACGTCTTATAGATTAAAGTTACAAGGGGGAGAAAATTTTATATTTATAAAAAAAACATCTGTATTGTTAAGATTGTTTTTTTAAACTAAATGTTTTGAAACTAATTATTTTTAAACCGTTGAGGTTCCCGGTAGGTTACCGTTGATTACTTCATTATTCGAGCTGGCATTTTTCGTCGTCCCCGTCTCGTCGGTCCCTATCTCAATTTCTAATGCATTTTCGCATACCTGGCCACTATAAAATCCACACACAATAGAACATTTCAATTCTGCATTTCGGGAACTACATTCTCTACTGCATCCGTTTCTACAGTAATTGCAACATATTATATTTAAAAAGTACTTCGGGTGCTGCTTTTTCAGTTGTTGTTACAGGAGTATGTCCATTATTGATGTCATACTCGTATCTCCAGCCCCATTCTTCTGGTTTTTTTTTTTTCAATTCCTTCCCATGTTTGGACTTGGTGGTATGTCCTAAAAGAGTGATTGATGCAGTCTTTTATTGGTGGCAAAGAAGCAAGGTTAAATTTACTTTTTAATGATAACTTTGCGAATCGTCGATATCGGATTTCTTCTAAGGATTCCTTTTCCATATAGTTTGAATTTCTGTGTTTAGTGGCTGCGATACCACAGGTGGATTGAAATTTTCTATTGTGTGTGGATTCTGTACTAGCCAGGCATGCGAAAATGGATTCGAAGTTGAGATAGGGACCGAGGATAATAATGACAAAATTTCACAATACAAGGCGACGGATAATTCCAACGCGGATAATTAAGTTATCGACTTTAACTAACTCGAAACCTCAATAATTTCAAAATAATTAGAATAAAAACGTTTAGTTCAAAAAATCAATCTTAACAATACAGATGTAAACGTTTTTGTTTTTTGTGTAAAATGCTGGCAAAGCGAAAATGAACCCGGTGTGTCGAAATCCGTTTCAACCGGCAAACGATATACAGGGTGTTACAAAAATACCCGTAAAGCCGAAAGGGGGTTAAATGGTGCCTTATAACAAGTCCATTTACAATATTTGAGATTCGTACTATCACTGTATGACTTACCGCCAAAAAAAAAACATTATTTTTTTCATTCATGTGCTAACCCTATTTCAGTAAAATTAAAGAGTAAACTACGCAGAATGTTATGTACAATTCGCGAAACGGTAAAGAGAAACAAAATGAACAGAATTCGATTAGATACATATTACAAGTCGAGTTTAATAAACGAAGAAACCTAAACTAACACTTTTTCTTAATGAACGTCAAATTTACAGGAACGGCTCAAAGTGAGCTCCGCCTTGCTCAATGCACAACCTCGCTCGTCGGGATATGGCTTGTGTGGCATTTCGCACCATCGTTGGTGTTATTGACGCGAACACAGATCTTACACGCTGCTCCATCTCGAAAACAGTTGGGCAATCGGAGAAATAGACTCTGTCCTTCACATAACCCCATAAGAAGAAGTCCAAGGGTGTGATGTCCGGAGTACGAGCGGGCCATAGCACCGGTCCTCCACGTCCGATCCATCTTCGTGGAAAGCGAACGTTGAGTTACTCTCGCACGTCGCGAGCCATATGAGCCGGAGCTCCATCGTGTTGAAACGCCATGTTCCTTTGGTTGTCAAAGTAATCCCTGTCAGCCACAGGAAAGTCGTCAATTGCCTCTTCGAATTCCGTTTGTAAAAACGTTAGGTAGTTGCCCCCGCTCAGACGCGATGGCAAAATGACGGGACCAACGACATGCCCGTCATAAATGCCAGCCCACACATTCAGCCGCCACTGATGTTGGAATCTGCCCTGCCGTGAAGCGTGTGGATTCTCGCGAGCCCAAACGTGATCGTTATGCACATTTGAAAGTCCTGACCTCGTGAAAGTTGCCGTCAGGTCATCCGTCCACATAACATAGTTTACGAAATTAGGGTTCTCCTCTAACTACCTCAGATACCACTCGCAGAAGTTCCTCCTGGGAGCAAGATCAGAGGGTATCAGCTGCTGTGTACGGCGATAATGATAAGGGTGACGGTTGTCGTCACGAAGAATTCGCCAAACTGCAACATGGTTCATACCGAATCTTGCTCCGGCTCGTCTTGTACTCGTGGTTGGCTCTTCTTCAAAATGCTCTAACACTAACTCAGCCTGCCTGGCATCGACTGTGCTTGGACGTCCACTTCCAGAAGGCCGATGAAAGGAGCCTATGGAATGTAGGCGTCTTGACATGTTGAGAAAACACTGGTACGAAGGTAGCCGTCGCTGTTCAGCGGGTGGTCTTCCATCGATAAATCGTTCACGAGCACGATTTAAATTGCTATCTTCATGGCCTACGCATAACATCATATCGTAATATTCTGAGTTAGAAAACATCGTCATTTTGGAAAAAAATATGGAAAAACACGGAACAATTGTAGAATATCGATAAGAAGTTTTGAAATTGACAACATAATTTTTATTCCGTCTTGACGTTTTTTAAAGCCAGTACTTTAAGCATAATGACATCGTAATATTGAACCTTTGTGGATGAAAAACAGAAAAACCATTAAAGTTGACAATTATTAAAATTGGTAGGTAGGCCTCTCTGTTAAATAATCTATGCTAACTCCGGTTCCCTGACATGACAGCTTACTAGGGTTGACAATATTGTTGGCTTTGATAATTTATTATATTTTTTACGGGGTATTTTGTAACACGTTGTATTATAGGCGTTTTACCTTACAATAAAACGATTATTAAATACTTACCTTATTCGAAGCCTACAAACATAATGAGAGCGGCACTTCCGTTTCCCAAACGAATTGTATTTTACTTCAGTTTCCGGTATAATATCTTTCATATCCCTCCACCGGCAGCACAGCAAGCGAGCCATCTTGAATGTGGCCGCGCGCTCTCTGCTTCATTGCGTTCATTATGCGCCAGGCAGGCCTCAAATTGTAGGCTTCGAATAAGGTAAGTATTTAATAAGCGTTTTATTGTAAGGTAAAACGCCTATATTAAATTCTGAACCGTTATTCGAAGCCTACAAACATAATGAGACGTGTTTGTTGTCGCCTGGCGGTGGAGGCAAAACGCCAATGTGATAGTAAATGGCTTGTTAAGTATATGAAAAAATTGGTTAGAACAGCGTAGGTAGCTACAGACGGTTATTCTAACGGCAAATAGGTAGCTGGCTTATTGAAGGGTTGGTGTAAAAAATTAAACTAGTAACTTTGTAATCGAAATGAGTTGTATAATTTATCTTTTCATAACAACATAAACAGTAAACTCATATCTAGCGCATCATTACAAGAAACAAAATTACTCTCGAATATATATCGATCTCATCCTCTTATAATTCAATTACTTATATATTACAAAACAAATTGCTTAGGTTAACATTAGTCTGTGACGTTGATGATTGAAGTATTTCTCGTCGGTAAAACAATCTGAATGTGTCTCCCGACCGCCAATTACCTTGTTGTAAAATTTGATCCAAGGGAAAATTATCAATCCAATTCTTGGAGGCTACGGCGGCCCGAACACTGCCCGGAGTAGCCTTTATGCCGGCTTCACGTAATAAAGATTTTATCCAACTGGCTATAATGGTACGCGAAGCTGCTTTAGAAGCGCCGTTTATAGTTAGAAAAAGATTTTGACTGTTAGAGGAGTTTCTTCGTAGTCTTGAAAGCTCTATAAGCCTTTTAATCCAGTAAACTGGGTCGGTGGCCGAAGAATGTACATTTGAAAGAAGCTTCCACCCCGATTGTCTATAATCTACGGAATCGGTTTTGGAACCGAATTGCGGCCACAGGATAATATAATCAGCAAACTCAATGAAGTGATCAGAGTCAATGGACAACAATGTTAAGTCGTGGACTCTCCTTCCAGAACATAAAAGCAGTAGGGTAGCAGTATGTCTGGACACATCAAATAAATTGTCAGTCTTTATCTGTCTGGACGACATAAATTGGATTAAATCTGATGTATCCCATATCGGTGGTTTCGGGTCTTTTGGCTTTTGTAAGGCAATGGCTTTAAGAACCTGCTTAACTAACTTATGCGAACTTAGGGCGTCTGAATTATCGACATTGCACAGTGACGACACTACTGACTTATGTACTAAAATAGTACTATAAGCGAAGCCTTCCTTTTGATAAAGATCTAATAAGTAACGGGCTAGCAATGATCCTGTAGGCGCGGTAAAATCAACATTATTGTCCTGCGCCCAACGACACCATCTCTTCCATGCCACAGAATAGGTTCTTATGGTCGATGGTCGCCAGCCTGACATAAGGAGGGACTTTTGTTCTTTTGACCAATTAGTCAAATTCCTAGACCACCCCCACATTTCCAAACCTCTAGAGTCATTTCTGCTATCTTCGGTGGAGGTAGTCCGGTTGTGACATCTATGAGCACCTCCCTCAGGTTCCAAATTGTGTGTGGAGCACACAAGGCCCGACCCTTCAGGTCCGCGCGCCAAAATACCTTGTGCCACCTGGGGGCTATTATTAAGTAAATGCCCCTGGCTTGATTCAAATGATGAAGGACTCTGGGGATCAAGCACGGGGGCGGAAATACCCACGCTAGGTTGTAGTTCCACGGACGGCTCAGAGCATCGCAAAACAAAGCTTGGTTGTCGTTCTGATCTAATGAGCAGTAGGTTGTTACGACGTGTGCCGTCCGAGACGCAAACAGATCTACTAGGGGTTTTCCCCATTTGCGGAAGATCAGGTCTGTAGCTTGAGGCAGCAAATGCCACTCGGGAAGCATTTGGAGTCTTGAGAGACCATCGGCATCTGTGTTGTACACGCCCGGGAGGTAATAGACTCGTAGGTGAATCCGAGAAATATCCAGAAGCTGGTATACTTGGTAAGTTAGGTCCATAAGCATCCCCGACCGAGTGCCGCCTTCGTTTCTTAAATATGCCACAACTGTTCGATTGTCGCTTTGAATTAGCAACGAAGCGTTGTACAGACTGTACTGGGGTGCCATTTGCAGTATTTTGATTATGGCTAACATTTCTTTTTTGTTGGAATGTAGCCTTTTCTCTGACGCAGACCATGGGCCCGACAGGGGAACATTGTTTAGCTTCCCGCCCCAAGAAATTTCCGAGGCGTCGGTCGTCAGATAATGTGTAGGCGGAGGTATTTGCATCGGAGATGCCTGATGATAGTTTCTGATCCACCAATGCATTTCTAGCACTACATTTTTCGGCAGAGGAAACTGCGTCTTCGGGTCTGAATGAAGGAGCTGGTTGATTCTCTTCTGTAGAAATCGAAAGTTGAGCCGACCTCTTGGTATCACGAAGCTCGCAAAGTTCAATATTCCGGCTAAGGATTGTAGCTCTTTGAGAGCCGCTGTCCGTCTGTGAAGGATTCTTGATATGGATCCTAATATCTTGTTCATTTTTGTTCTGGGAAGACTTTTTCTGTCCTTCCAAGGATCCCAAATTATGCCCAAATATTCCAGGCGAGTCTGGGGAGTCAAAACTGATTTTTCCAAATTTATGTGCCAACCCAGCTCTTCCAGTATCTGTGTCATTAATTCGATGTGCAGTTTGAGAGTTTCGCGATTGTGGTGAGCGATTAAAAAATCGTCTAAATAGACCAAAATTCTGACTCCACGGTCTCGTAGGACCCTTGCGATCCAGTTTGAAACTATAGCGAAAAGCCGAGGTGCCGAACTCAAGCCAAACGGCAGACAAGTCATCTGCAGCAACTGGTTCTGGTAAATAAGGCGCAAGAACCTTCGATGCCTGTTCACGATGGGTATGTGAAAGTACGCCTGTGATAGGTCCACCTTGGCAAGCCAGTCTCCTCTTTGGATAAAATCTGGTATCTTGGCAACGTTTATGAGACGGAACTTCTCGGTGCGAACATATCGGTTTAGGGCACGTAAGTTGAAAATGGGCCTTAGGGAGCCGTCGCTCTTTGAGACGAGAAACATTGTCGATAAAAAACTGGGGCTCACAGTAGCTATTTCTAGGGCACCCTGATTTAAAAGTTTCTGAATGGCTGCATTCATTTCTGGCGACGACTGGGTCTTGCAACTGTCGTCTTGAAGAGGCATTATGAGAGGCGGTTTTTCTATGAAGGGTATGTGATAACCCTGGATTATTTTTAGGATGATTGGGGGTGCCCGCAGATCTATCCATTTTCTGTAGAAATTTTGAATTTGACCCGCCTGAAATGGCCTCGAGTCAAAAACGCCTCCGTTTGCCCGATTTATCCTTGAAAGAAGGGTGTACGATCCAACATCGTACATTCTGCATCATCATCAACTTACGCCGACTTGCGTTTATGTAGGTCAATGCACGACAGTTCACCAATACCAGCCATTGAGTGTACTCGCTATCATTAACTTATTTTAATACGAATAAAGTTATCTTCAGAGCATCAGAACTATCATTTATAAGTTTGTACGTACCGTACATCTTTATGGTCCTTCGAGCCGGATCTCGCGTGTGATCTTTCGGGATAATTTCATCGAAAATTCGACGTGCGAGGTGCTGAGCTAGCAATATCAAGCAAAGCTATCAGTGCGACGTGGAAGTTTTAGTGACTTGGCGTGGCTACCTTCATCAGTATATCAGAAAACTCATTAACTAGCAGCATCAGTTATCAGAACAGGATTGAGCAGCAATTTTCAAGTAAGATAATTGTAGCTTTGTGTTTGTGTGGGACCTTAGTGTGGTAGCGATTCGGTTCCCAGGCCTCCCACAAGCGGGTCTCACCGGTGGAATTGAGAAGGCGCACATAACTAAAGAGGCTACATAACCACAGAGCTAAATCAGCGATCAAGAAAAGTCTACATACAAATTCAATAATGGAAGACTTACTTTCAAAGCAGTATAATCTCATGCAAAATATTGAGAAAATATTCATCAACTTCAAAAAGGATGGGCTCGAACGGAAGACCTATTCTAACATAAACCAGAGTATGAACGTATATTCACTAGGTATGAGAAAGAGTATAATGATATCAAGAAGGCGCTTAATGAGAAAATGTGGGCAGCATCATACAAAACTAAGACTACACCAACTATGGACATACCATTATTCAATGGTGATTATCATAAATGGGTATCATTCAAAGATTTGTTCAGCGAAACAATCCATACCAATCGCTCCATATCAAACGCACAGAAGATGCAGTTTTTAAAGAGCAAGGTCAAAGGTGAAGCAGAAAAACTAATTCAGCATCTGAACATCAGCTCAGAGAACTATCAAGTGTGTTGGGATATTCTAAATCACAGGTATAACAACACTAAACTGATCTTTAGCTCACATATCAACATACTTATGACCTTACCAGTAATGCAACAGCAAACAGCAGCACTTATCAAGAAAATCCATGACAGCACCAAAGAGTGTTTAAATGCTGTCAAAAACCTGGGAGTCGACATCGCTACCTGGGATCCCCTACTTGTTCACATTCTATCGCAAAAGTTGGATGCTGAAACGCACAAAGATTACATTGAATCATTAAAATCGCCCCGAGATTTACCATTGTTATCAGATTTCTACGAGTTTCTAGAAAACAAGTTTACGTCACTCGAGGCATCTCGGCGAAAGCAGGACAGCAATATGCAGAAACCAAGCAATCACTATGCGACCTCATTCAGCATGAAAAAGTCACCTCAGCAACAAAATAACTTCAACTTTAATAAATATCACAAAAGCAATACCTACAACAGCAATAACTATGACAGCAAACCTATTGCGAAATCACATCACATATCGTCAGCATACAAGTGCCTATATTGCAAAAACAACCATTCGATTTTCTTTTGCAACGAGTTCATCAAACTGCCTAACGAAGCAAAGTTGAAGGTGACAAACGATTTACGGCTTTGTACCAATTGTCTTTATGATCACAAAGGAGACAAATGCATTTCTACGAAAACATGTCGTAAGTGTACAGAACCACATAACACTTTACTCCATGACGCAATGATAACAAAACAAAGGCAGAATAAAGACAATGTTAGCGTGTCTCAGAACAACTCATCAGAGATCCTACTTGCCACAGCACAAATCAAGGTGCTAACAGCAAATGGTTCCTATCACATCATGAGGGCCTTGGTTGACCAGGGCTCACAAATCTCCCTAATCACCGAAAATGCGGCCCAAAGGCTTGGATTACCTCGGCGCCGTTGTAAAGGAGTAGTTTTTGGCCTCGGCACACAAGAAAATAACTGCAAGGGAGCAATGAACATATCAGTATCAGCAATCAATGGAGATTATACATTCAATACAAATGTAGTAATCATGAACAACCTCATCAACAATCTCCCCAACCAAACATTCAAGAAACCTAATTGGTCATATATTGAAAATATCAGTTTAGCAGATCCACAATTTAATATCAGTCGTCCAGTAGATATATTACTAGGGGCAGAAATATACGCTCTGATCATGATGGGCGGAATCATCAAAGGTGAAGATGACTCACAGCCCATGGCTCAACAAACTCACTTAGGATGGTTGCTGTGCGGCAGCGTCAAGACATATCAGTGTAACGTCATCCTGAACAGTGTCGAAGAAATTCAAAGATTTTGGGAAATAGAGGACATCGCCGATAACCCACTAAACATGTCGACGGCAGATTATAACTGTGTAGAGCATTACAAGGAGAACACATATAGACAAGCAGATGGTCGATATGTAGTCAGGCTGCCTATGAAACCGGACACTCAAGAAAAATTGGGAAACTCTAAACAAAAGGCCATAGCACAGTTTCGTCAGTTGGAGAAGAAATTTAGCAAAAATCAGAAAGTATCAGAAGGTTACAAAGAATTTATAAACGAGTTTGTTAAGCTAGGTCACATGTACGAGGCAGTTAGTAACGGTAATAAGACACCGGCCTATTACCTACCTCACCATTGCGTGCTACGCGCAGACTCAAGTACTACAGCGCTACGAGTTGTATTCAACGCGTCATCGCCTACGTCAACGGGTCACAGCCTTAACGATCTTATGTACAGAGGGCCAAATTTGCAACAAGACCTTTTGTCACTTATTCTCAAATGGAGGCAATATGAGATAGCATTGACAGCCGACATTGAAAAAATGTTTCGGCAGATTTGGGTGCACCCAGAAGATCAGAAACTCCAAAGGATCGTTTGGAGAGACAACATGAATCAGTTTATTCGAGAATATAACTTAGCAACAGTTACTTATGGCACTAAGGCAGCACCGTTTCTCGCGATGATGACCTTGAAGCAGCTGGCGAAGGACGATGGTCACAACTACACGTCCGCTGCCAAGAAAGCATTAGAAGAAGACTTCTACATGGATGATCTTCTCAGTGGGAGCCACAGCATAGGAGCAGCGAAGCAACTTCAGTCCGACTTAATTAACCTACTCAAATCAGGTGGGTTCAACCTTCGCAAGTGGGCATCTAATAAACCTGAATTACTGCAAGGCGTTGAAACCACATTAAATCAGCAAGCGTTTGACTTCAAGTATCCTGAATCAACGAAGGCGCTTGGATTGCGGTGGAACCCCGTGGACGACTGGTTTTCATTTCAAGTCAAACTCAGCCCATCCTCAAAATTATTAACTAAGAGGACATTATTATCAGAAATATCAAAGATATTCGATCCGCTTGGTTGGCTAGCCCCAGTGACCACTAAGCTGAAATTATTGTTCCAAAAGGTATGGCTCAAAGATATACAATGGGATAGCAACTTACCAGATGAGTTTATCAGTGAATGGCAGAATATTCGAGCCGAGTTGGAAAACATCAATTACATCAGAATAAAACGGTGGCTTGGAACTCAAGAAAGGGGTAAAATTGAACTCCACGGCTACTGCGACGCCTCTACAAAGGCATACGCCTGTGTGATTTATTGCAAGGTCAACAAAACAAGCCCTGACGGTAAACAACAATCATCAGTAACCATTGAAGCAGCAAAAGCAAGACTTGTACCTCTGAAAAAGGACATCACGTTACCCCGCTTAGAGCTAATGGCCTGTCATCTTCTTTCAAAACTCATGGAAAAGGTTATCAAGAGCCTACCAAAGCAATCAATCAAAATATTCACCTGGACCGACTCTACAGCAGCATTGGGTTGGCTTCAAGGTGACCCTGGGCGATGGAAACCCTTTGTAGCAAATCGAGTTGAGCAAGTAAAATCAATCATACCTTCAGATTGTTGGCGTTACGTACGGTCTAACGAAAATCCAGCTGATTGCGCAAGTCGTGGAATCACGGCAAATCAGCTCAAAGATCATCCATTATGGTGGACAGGTCCTACGTGGTTAAAAAACTACACATCAGAAGAAGAGAAAAGTCATCTAGTATACACAACTGATCAAGAGCTTAAGAAAAGCATTCATATAAATGTCACGACTATTAGTAATAATGACGTCATAAGCGGCATTGTAAACAAACACAGCAAATTCACTCGTGCAACCCGAGTGCTAGCAAGAGTACTTAGAGTGGTATCACATAATCGACCTAAACAAACATTTTTAACATGCAATGAATTATTAGACGCACGGCAAAGGATAATACGCTATTATCAAGAAAAGGAATTTGCTCAGGAAATACATAATATCAAGAATCAGAAAAAGATCGATACTAAGAGCAAAATTCTTAGTTTAACACCATTCATAGATCAAAACGGATTGTTAAGAGTCGGTGGTCGTATCAAGAACGCTCAAATCAATGAAACAATGAAGCATCCCCTTATCATTCCCCATGAGGGTCATCTTACGAATCTGCTCATAGATCAAGCTCATAGTGACACTTTCCACGGAGGAGCGAGAATGACTCTGTCCCGACTTCGGCAGCTTTATTGGGTAATAGGCGGGAACAGAGCGGTCAAAAAACGACTTCGCAAGTGTGTTACCTGCAGACGACACGATCCTATAAAACAAACACAATTAATGGGGGACTTACCAGCAGCTCGTACTAACCCAACCCGTCCTTTCTACCACACCGGCGTAGACTTCACTGGGTACGTCGAGATCAAAGCTAACAAGGGCAGGGGAATCAAGACCAACAAAGCCTACGTTGCCGTTTTTATCTGCATGGTAACGAAGGCGGTCCATCTGGAGCTTGTCTCAGATTTATCATCATCAGCATTTCTAGCAGCATTAAGACGGATGGCGGCTCGTCGAGGGGCACCCCGGCATGTCTATTGTGATAACGGCACCAACTTCGTCGGAGCCAGTCGAATAATAAAGGAAGAGATCATCAACCTACAAGAGACATTAGACGACGAGTTCTACGCCCAATCAGCTGAAATGAACATTGAATTTCATTTCAATGCACCATCGTGGCCGAACGCCGGTGGACTATGGGAAGCAGCTGTGAAGAGTCTAAAGCATCATTTACGTAGAGTCCTCGGAGAACAAAAACTAACCTTCGAGGAATTTACAACGCTACTCGCACAGTTAGAAACCGGCCTAAACTCCAGACCACTTGGCGCTATATCAGAAGACCCGGAAGATATAAACTTCTTGACACCATCACACTTTCTAGCAAGCGGTCCTACGCTCACAATTATAGAAACAGAAAGGGACGCTAGAACACGATGGCAGCTAACTCAAAAAATATTTCACGATGTCTGGAAACGATGGCAAACGGAATATTTATGCCAATTATCAGAACGTAGTAAATGGCTACAACAGCAGCAAAATCAGAAAGTAGGAGACATCGTCATCATACACGATGCCAACTTGCCGGCCGGAAGATGGCCGTTAGGCAGGGTTATCGAACTGCACCCTGGAAAAGACGGACATGTGCGAGTCGTCAGTGTGAAGACGAAGAACGGCATAGTACAAAGGCCAATCGTGAAACTGTCACCATTACCTGTGCTCGAAGATATTAAACAAGATACTCAACAAAGTCAAGGGAACCCTAATCAGAATTTACAACGAAAAAGAAACGTAATCACGAGCTGCAAATCACTGTTAATTACATTAATTACAATGATGCTCATATTACCAACACAAGGCGCTTATAACATAGCGCAACTAAGCAATAATCAGAGCATTTATTTTGATAAGATCTCGGACATGCATCTTATCCGGGATGAATGGAAGCTGGTAGTTTACTACGACATGAACCCTTACTGGGCAGGTGTTGAAGTACTCACAAGGTGTATAAACAATTTTGGACATCATTGCAACGCAATGGACAAGCCCATGCTATGCGAAATAATCATGTTACAAATACGTCACAGTTACAAGGAACTCGACCTTTATAATCACATGTTGCTCGGTCAGCAGATTGACCACGCGCTCCCACGTGCGCGCCGTGGCCTTATCAACGGGGTCGGCAACCTTGCACATACACTCTTTGGTGTACTAGACGACCAGTTTGCAGATCAATATCAAAAAGATATCGAGTTAATTCGATCTAATCAGAAGCATTTGGCAGTGTTGTGGCAAAATCAGACATCAATAGTGGAAGCACAGAATAACCTTCTACAACGAGTTGAAAATACCATGGAGCAACAGCACAAATACATCAATAACCATATCAAGGAAATAGAAAGAATGACGAATCAACTAAAGACTGATATGCAAAGCACAGCTAATGGCAATACCTTTGCATTATCAGCGATTATTGCCAACACACTATTGGACAATTTACGAAAAATTCAAGACTACTTACTCGATACAATGGTCGATTTACACTATGGAACATTTAATATCCATCTTATCAGCCCAGAGCAGTTAAAGGACGAACTGAACGTCATTTCCGGTCAACTAGCAAATGATCTGTCATTACCAATCGACAACATAGTAACAGACTTGCCCAAACTCTATCACATGCTCAAGGTTAAGGCGAGGATGACAAGGCAATACTTTATTATAGAAATCAGAATACCATTAGTAGCCAGAGATCTCTACGAGATATATCGACTTATCCCTACTCGCCACAGCGTAAACAACAGCATGGTCAATATAATACCCGTATCAGATTACGTAGCTATGAACATCCAGAAAGATTTATATTTCACCATGACACAAGCAGACCTACTTCGTTGTGACCGATACTACGACGTTACCCAGCTGTGCCCACTGCAGACGCCAGTGTACCACATGACATCAGACCAAAACATATGCGTCACGAATGACGAAACAAAGCAGTGCGCCATCAACACGGAACCCTGCAAAACCACGTGGTTCGAGCTAAATAGAGTGAATTCACACCTATATGCATGTTGTAAACAATGCACAGTTCGCATCATATGCAGGAGTCAGGTTACATCAGTACAGCTCACTGGAAACGGTATTATTACTTTAAGCGGGGATTGCACAATCAAGACCACAGATTTTACTATATTCTCCCGTAGCAAGCAAAGCAATGCAATGAACGTAAAAGCAGATGTATTAAAAATCGAAATACCTCCAATAAACCACATAATAGACTTGCCCATATCTATTATCAACGAGACGAGCATTACTGAACAAATAAAGTACGACAATCATACGTACCTTCATCTACAATTAAACGAGATAGGAAGACAAATTCAGGAAATAAAGAAGGATGGCGCAAAGGTCATCCTAAGTGACAGACCATCATCTCACGATGTCACGCAATATGGATTGATCAGCGCAGTAACAGGCATCATATTTTGTATGGGCTTAGCAATGGCATGGCGGCGACTACGCGCATGTCAAATGCGACCCTTCAACAGTACCAGCGCGCCGGAGATGCACAGCACGGTGCCTCCCGCGCCTCCCGCGCCCCGCGCGCTGGCCCGACTCGCGGCGGCAATCCCAGCGCGAGCGCAGCAGACAACAGGACGGATGCAGCCTCACGCACTGAGGGAGCACTCCCAATCTTCCAGACAGGTCCCCGTCACAACGAACATTAATCTATCCGACGAGAGTGACGTCGAACTCACAAGTCCGCGCTATGCGACTTTGGTTAATAAGGCGACCTCGCCAACATTTGAAAAACACTTTAGTGTATAGTAAAATCAAACTATGTAAGAATGAATTTAATTAATATCCTTAAGATGACCTGTACAATATGTAAGATTATTAACGTTTTATTTGCTTTAAGTTGACATGTACAATATTTAAGAATCATTCACCGAATTCCAAAAATCATCGTTAGCAGTCCTATCAGCCCCTACATATTCTGTAGAAATCGAAAGTTGAGCCGACCTCTTGGTATCACGAAGCTCGCAAAGTTCAATATTCCGGCTAAGGATTGTAGCTCTTTGAGAGCCGCTGTCCGTCTGTGAAGGATTCTTGATATGGATCCTAATATCTTGTTCATTTTTGTTCTGGGAAGACTTTTTCTGTCCTTCCAAGGATCCCAAATTATGCCCAAATATTCCAGGCGAGTCTGGGGAGTCAAAACTGATTTTTCCAAATTTATGTGCCAACCCAGCTCTTCCAGTATCTGTGTCATTAATTCGATGTGCAGTTTGAGAGTTTCGCGATTGTGGTGAGCGATTAAAAAATCGTCTAAATAGACCAAAATTCTGACTCCACGGTCTCGTAGGACCCTTGCGATCCAGTTTGAAACTATAGCGAAAAGCCGAGGTGCCGAACTCAAGCCAAACGGCAGACAAGTCATCTGCAGCAACTGGTTCTGGTAAATAAGGCGCAAGAACCTTCGATGCCTGTTCACGATGGGTATGTGAAAGTACGCCTGTGATAGGTCCACCTTGGCAAGCCAGTCTCCTCTTTGGATAAAATCTGGTATCTTGGCAACGTTTATGAGACGGAACTTCTCGGTGCGAACATATCGGTTTAGGGCACGTAAGTTGAAAATGGGCCTTAGGGAGCCGTCGCTCTTTGAGACGAGAAACATTGTCGATAAAAAACTGGGGCTCACAGTAGCTATTTCTAGGGCACCCTGATTTAAAAGTTTCTGAATGGCTGCATTCATTTCTGGCGACGACTGGGTCTTGCAACTGTCGTCTTGAAGAGGCATTATGAGAGGCGGTTTTTCTATGAAGGGTATGTGATAACCCTGGATTATTTTTAGGATGATTGGGGGTGCCCGCAGATCTATCCATTTTCTGTAGAAATTTTGAATTTGACCCGCCTGAAATGGCCTCGAGTCAAAAACGCCTCCGTTTGCCCGATTTATCCTTGAAAGAAGGGGAATGGCTACGTTTAGTGCCGCGAGCGTCCGGTCCGTTTCTGTTGGGCCGCCAGTTTCTGGGTCGGTAGGTGGTATTGTCATGGCGTGGCTGCGCCCTCTGACCCCCACCATTGTTTGGTCCTTGCGCAGGATAGTGTTGGCAGTAGCTCGGGCCTGGACCTTGAGCGGAATAATGACTGCACATACCCTGCGCGGGTATGATTTGAGGAGGGCCACGCCTCTTATTTTGATAATGATAGCCTTGCGCAGGCATATTGTAAGTACTCGTCCCCTGCGCGGGGCGATGCGAATGACCACTGCTGCCTGCTTGCGCAGCAGGAGCACCTGTGGTTCCCTTCGGTCTAGGCCAGAATGCTTTGCGCACTCCACCGGACTTTTCCAACGCAGCAGTAAAAGCCTGAGGCTCAAACAAATTCGTAGCTGAAGGCGGTATCTTTCGTAAGTTAGTCTTGTCTAATGCATCCTTAACATTTCTCAAAATCTGTTCCCGCCTTTGCTGCACTATATCTGCCCTATGCCCACACACAAGCTGTAACGCGTCGACAGAAACTTTGTGAAAGTCTCCTACCTCGAAAAGTCCTTCTAATTTATGCTTAATATCGGAAAAAGACAAATTGCTAGATTCTTGGGCCCAATTAAGGAACACACGAATATTATCTTCGATTGTTTCTTTTTGCTTTAACAATGCAAAGGTAAGTACTGCATACGAACGCTCTGCGTGAGCTAATGCTTTAGAGGTATCATAAGGTAACACTTCTTCATTTGTCTCTAGCTCGACAAAACCGGGGAAATGTGCGTACACCTTCTGTACGTCCAAATAACGGACGTCAGTCCACGTTTTATTAGTAAAACGATTTAATTTTTGCAAGGCTTCTAAATAAATATCGGGAGTTTTTAAGATAGAAGGCTCTTTCAAACTTGTCTCTAAATTTATAGAAAAAGTCGACTGAGCGGGAGGTTTTTCAGCTACAGGGACCTCTGCAGCGATGGGGGCATCAGACGTTACAGAATCGTATAAATCACCGCTAATATTATGGTCGAAAAAATTACCATTTTCAGATTGAGGGTAGTTTGGAGTGCTATTTTTAGGATAATGAACTATATTTCGCAACTCGCTTACCTCCTTTGCAAGTTTTTTCAAGGCGTGATTAGAACTTTGATAACGTCTCTTGCGACGATGTTTTTTCTTTGCAGGCGAATCACTACTGCTAGAACTTGATGATGAAGAACTAGAACTTTCCGAAAGCGTCCTTTGTTTGGATCGTGATCGATCCATATTTCCGTCCCGATTGCTCATAGTTTCTGGAAAAAACACAACGCACACAACGTGTTAAAACAATGAGTCACGCACGAAAATGTAAAACCAAGAAACTGTTACTTTTTACCACTTAAATACGAACGGCAAAACCGTTAAGTGTAATCGTAGAAACGGTCCTTTTTTAAAGGTACAGATCCTCGACTGTGACCGTTCACCATGGGAAACAAAACGCCAATGAAGCAGAGAGCGCGCGGCCACATTCAAGATGGCTCGCTTGCTGTGCTGCCGGTGGAGGGATATGAAAGATATTATACCGGAAACTGAAGTAAAATACAATTCGTTTGGGAAACGGAACTGCCGCTCTCATTATGTTTGTAGGCTTCGAATAACGGTACAGAATTTAATATTGTTTATGCAGGTGGACCATCGAGATTTGTTCAAAAAAAAGCCGATAATCATGACTCCATAAACAGGAACAATTTTAAGAAATGGGTTTTGCAGAGATTAATTCCCAATCTCAGTGAACCCACATGTGTTAGAAAAATTCCAAATTAACAAACCTCCAACATCTGGCGATAGACAACTCGTCATTGCTGCGTTTAAATAACATCTCATTTCTCCAAAATGCATCTAAAGATAAATTGGTCACAATTTTGAGACGTCACAAACCCGAGCCAGTACGTATACTGGCTAAATAGATACGATTCTCTCAAATCATTGTAACAAAGTGATAAGGTTACCGCCCTATCACTGTGATTTAAATCCCATCGAATTGATTTGAGCCATCATGCAAGCAAAAGTGGCAACTAAAAATCTTTCCATCACGAATGATGCCTTCCTAAAGCTCATTGAAGATAGTTTTCAGGTATTTACATTTATCAAAATTTAGAATTTTATTGAATAGTTTAAAATATAGCTTACTTTTACACATTGATATTACTTAGGAAGTGGGCCACGTAAAAAAAAAAAGAAGACGGATATAGGACAAAAGCTCCTATAATCGAATCACAAACCGAAAGATTTAAAATCGAGTTTGGTGATCCTGAAAGTGACTCAACTCAAATCAACTGACGAAAGTGAAGCTACATCAGAGCCAGAATCTGATAAATAAATGGATGTCGAATATTTAGAATCGGATTTTAACGGATAGGTAATTATTCATATTTAATTATCAACTAGACATGTTCTTCCGATTACATGAAAACATAGTTTCACCATCTACAAACACAATGTCCGATGCCAATACACACTGTCGCGACTATTCATATCGTACATGTATTATTGCCATATGTAAGCTGTTTGTAGCGATAAAATATGAATTTTTCAGGCTATAGTTTTGGCTGTTGTTGTCACACAAAAATTAGCGCTTTAAAGCTTAATATTTCATAAAACCGCAATATTTTTGAAAGACCTATCTAACTACACCACACATTATGAGGTAGAGGAGAAAAAAAATATATCACCACGTTACGTGTAGGGAAGGGAACACTACAAAAAAAATATTTTACGATTTTATTTTAACACTTTGTGGCGCGACTTATATGTATATTCATATCATTATCATTCATTACAGCTTTTTAGTACTAAAGGTCTCTGAGCTAGGCTGTGGACGAACGGACGGACGGATATGACGAAACTATAAGGGGAACTCTTGTAGTTTGACTACGGAACCCTAAAAAGAACCAATTTTGGCTCTGCAACTCAAGATGGCGGCTAACGCTTTGACCCCTCAAGTCCGAAAACCTGAATTATTCATTATTTTTTTATTTAAGCAATACAAATTACAACATTTTGTACACTACCTTTTGTAGGGCAAAAATACAATAGTGACTGGGTTACATTGACTGCAATGTGATTTATTTCATTTAGACTGGATCATGATCACTTACAAGTTTGCCACAATAATAGGCCACAACTTAGTATATTTTTAAAATGAAGACCGGCAACATTATTAAATTCTACCAAACATCTGCCATTCATTACCGCCATTTTTACTCTTTTGTCCACTGATTTTTTCGTTTTAATGATTAATTAACGAATATTGTTTCCAAATCATCCCAAGGATTTCTTTCTCTACCGGCAAGTGTTCTACCAACATTAACTTTGTTTGGGTAAGTAACTTATTGATTAATCACCAAAGTAGTTGTTATTACGCGCCTGCAGTGGTTGAAAGTTTGTCGTGCATCGATCGATAATTTTCCGACCGGCTTCATATTTAATTTATCGGCTGGCCAAGGTGCTTATCCCTGGCTCAGATTGATATGCATCTAATGTCGGTTAATCTGATTGTACAACTTACCTAGTAAATTGAACGAAACGAACGAAAAAAGGGGTGTTTGGATGGTCTAGTGAGAGATAATTTTATTTGACTGCTAGGTACTTCAATATTAAGATTTACTTAATCGCAGATTATAAAGCAGGCCCTTAGTAGATAAGAAGATAGAAGGCATAACATTTATCCAAATTCAAATGCTTTATTTGCAATAACTATGATTCATTTAGTTTCCATAAAATATCATTATTAATTTATAGGATTAAAAAATTGCCAGTGCAGTTGAACTCAAAAGTAGCCGTAAATTTTAGTACTTTGTTGTAGTAACATGCTAAATGGAGGTGGTTTGAATTTAGTGTCTACTTCTAGTTTTTATTTTATTGAAACGATAAATCCATAGCACAAACTACAATAAAGGTTTATTTCTTTCATAATTATAAATCATGGGCCAAATTTACCATGGGAGAAAAGCTTGAATAACTTATTAAAAGGCAAACTTTAAAAACCCCGTCTGTATTTTTTGATACTGATGTGCATATATGTTAAAAACACTAAACCACAAGTAATCTGATTGAAAAATCTTTTTTTTTTATTTTGTGTATTGCTCCATCAAGACAAATCTAATACCATATATTTATCAAATTCGGACTGATTGTGAAGTGGGACACAGGAAGGGACATACATACAGGTCATAACCTTTTGGGTTTCTCCACAGTCTGTTAAGAATACACCAAACATTACGGAAACCTTAAACATAATCATTCATTACATAAAGTTAAATTGAAATGAAAAAAATATATGAACTAATGTAAAACAAAAGAGGGGTATCAAATTATTATTTTGGTATTGGAGTTTGACCTTACTATGTCCTACTGCCAGTGTATGACAGTTTTAATGGTATATCAATATTATATAAAAAAAGATTACCATCTAGTGTAAAATGATACGTTCAGTGCAATACATTTTTACTTTGTCAATTCTGCTTTAGGAGGTAGGTATATCGCCAATGGTGGTAGCACAAATATAATTATACTGCCCTGCTAAGGCAATAAAGATTATCTCAGATTTGGTGGCCAAAGTAGATTCAAGTGTCTTCTTTTAGTAATGGGGTTGTGATTGCTACAGCAATGGTATAATGAGATGGCTATTTGGCTTTGCAGAGCAGTATATACAGCGGTGGCCACATAATTAGGGATGCTTGCGTTTTTCCTATACAATTGCCTACAAATATGACTTTTCAATATTGACCATCAATTAAAAACATCTTAACCAATTTCTATTTACTTTAGATCATCAACTAAGATTTTAACTGACGTAAACTGTTATAAACGGACCCTTCATTTTATAGGGATTTAAAAACAGTGCTGAGGCATGCAGTTTTATGACTTTGTATGAATGCCAAACATTTATTTTGCGTTATCCTTATAAAATTAAAGAGTGGTTTTCCACAGAGATAAATTGTACATACAGTTGTGTGCAGAATAATAGCAGTGAAGGCAAAAGTAAAGATTAAAAATGAAATATATAGAAATATTAGTTTATTTACTTTTTGTGCACATCCTTGTAATCTTGCCTATTCTCATACAGTTTCCTCAGTCATAGTCAGGTTAACTAGAAGAGATCCCTTATAGGAATAAGTTTGCCATTGTACATGTTAATCTTAAGTTTATGTATGAATTTGTAATTGTTTATGTTTTGCAATAATTTACATACTTAAATACATAAATGTTACTTTAGATTATATATCTTCTACATTCACAATTCTATATCTAATTTTACAAAACCAAAATGAACCATAAAACATTCTCAAGTATTTTTGATCTAACAATATAAAAATCAACAATACAGTTTTCAAAATAATAGCAGTAGTAGTCTTTAGGGATATTGTTCCATGCCGACTGTACTAAATGCCACAATCAGGGACTTTGTGGTAGGATATTGATCATTTACAGCAATCTTAATGTCTGTCCACAAGTTCTCAATTGGTTTTAGGACCGGCGATTTAGCCGCCCAAGGTAAAATTAAAATTTACTTGTTTTACTCTAAACCACCCTTTCACAACTTTACTTGGGTCATTGTCTTGTTGAAAAACCCATCTAAGTGGCATACAGTCAATGGCATATGCGTACGTTACTTCCTGGAGCATCTTCTTTAAACAGTATTCTTTGTTCATTATGCCTGATGCATATTGTACGAAAAACATCCCCATACCAACTAAGTCCGCCATGTTTGAGTCTTTATGTATACTGCAGCATGAAAGCGGCACCGGCAGGTCTTCTCCTAACGTACTCTCGACATCCTTTTCACCCAAACAGTATTATTTTACTTTCATCACTCCATAGAATACGCCATTTTTGCCGATCTAAATGTTCTTTAGCAAAAAAAAACAAAAGCCCGCATTCAAAAACGAAAAAAATAACTTATTATAAAATTAGGTAGGTCAGTCCAAATGTATTCGGCTCTTGGTTTAAAATATTGTGGGACGCCGACTTCAGTTGGACTGACCTATGATGATGATGATGATGATGAGTGGGGACGCCGCCGAGGCAGGCGGGCGGTCGAGTGGCTCTCCATTCATTCCGCCCAGTTCCCCTTGATCCAGCCTCAGGTTACTGGCTCTGCGGCGCTCCCATCCAGCACTGATCCCATCTTCTTGTTTTCCTACAGAACATTAGTGCGTCCTGAAGGTTAATGCTTTTAAGTGTCTCTACCGATAGCACGTCTTCCCCGAATGTGCGATGTCTCAGTGACGAGTACATTACACACTCGGCCAGAACGTGCTGACTAGTCTCCTCTTTGCCGCAGTGTGGGCATCGAGGACCCTGTTTGACTCCTATAACCGTCAGATGTCTGTTGAGTGGACAGTGTCCAGTCAAGATCCCCGTCAGTATGCTTAGGTTGTACTTACCAAGATTTAGTAGATACCTTGTTCTGTTCCTATTTACCCTTCCTATCATGAGTTTGGATTGTCTGCACCCTTGTGTTGTTGTCCACGCCTCATTTGTCTTTGTCTCTATTCTTCTGGCGATGACTCCTTTCGTTACCGTTGCAGATATCGGGAGTGGGTGATTATTCGGCGTTTTAACCGCCGTCATTATTGTCTTCGCATATTATACAAGATGAACTTTTTAATTGTCTTATGATTTTAAATTGAATTAATACTACCCCCGGGTCCGTTGACTTTGACATCAAAAGTTGCTGGTAATTATCATTGTTTTCGTCAATATATTGAAGACAACAATGACGGCGGTTGAAACGCCCAAATATTCACCCGAGTGCTGGTTCCGGGCCTAGGTATTGTTGGTCCGCCCCTGCTCTGGCCAGCTCATCAGCCTTCTCATTTCCTATTGCTCCACTGTGTCCTGGTACCCATGCCAGTGTTACTTTGGATGCTGTGCCTAGATTATCCAGTTCATCTTTGCAGTCCTGCACCAGGGAGGATTTGATTACCGGATTAACTAACGCATTTAGTGCTGCTTGGCTATCTGAGTAGATTATAACGTGGTGCCCCGCTATATCGCTTCTTTCCTTGAGGCTCTGTGCACACTTCATGATGGCATATACTTCTGCCTGGAACACACTAGTGAGGCCTCCTAGTGGTATCGCTGTATGCTCATTCGCCTCCAGGTAATAGATGCCTGCCCCCGCTCTTTTTGTTGAGGACTTCCATGACCCATCCGTGAAGCATGTCATTCTGGGTTCCGGTATCTCTGTCTCCCAACTGTCTCTCTCTCCTATATGGATTCTGTATTTCTTGTCGAAGATCTTCCTTTTCTTTATTAGGTCGTTGTTAATCATGAGCATGTTCATGCTCACCATTGACTCCCTTTGTATGCTTGCGTGTCTCTTGTCCATCTCGGATCCGATCCACTCTCTGCTCATTTTTATCCTATACCACTGTTCTGTGGCTGTCTTCTCCACTTCAAGGTGTACAGGGTTCAGTCCTAGCATTATCTCCAGGGCTTGTGTAGGAGCTGTCCTCATTGCCCCAGTTGTCATTAGGCATGCTAGTCTCTGGATCTTCGTCAGCTCCTTGTCTATGTCTTTTATTTTCGCTCTATGCCACCACACTATGGCTCCATACAGCAGTCTGGGGAGGACCACTGCTTTGTAGATCCATTGTGTTATCAGTGGTCTTAGTCCCCATCTTCTTCCTATGGCTTTTCTGCATTGCCATAGGGCTGTTATTGCCTTTCTGCATTGCTCTTTTACATATGTCTTGTATAGCAGTTTGCTGTCTAGTACTACACCCAGGTATTTTATTTCCTTAAGTGTTTCTATCTCCTCACCTTTGATTTTGATGGGTGTCAGAGTCGGCAGCTTCCTTTTATTGGTGAAGAGTACTATTTTCGTCTTGGTCGGGTTCAGGTCTAGTCCTCTGCTCTGACACCAGTTTAGTACCTGCTTTATCCCTCTAATCATGACTTCTCTCATTACGCTGAGGGTTTTACCCCTTACTAGGAGTACCCCGTCATCTGAGTACGCTTGCATATGTATACCTCCTCTGTTTGTTTCTCTAATGAGCGAGTCTAGTAGGAGACACCACATGGCCGTACTACACTATCGGCGATGATCGTTGATCGCGTGATCGTCTATAATCGGCACGATCATCGTGTACAAGCATCCACACGATCGTCGTCGCAGTTGTCGAACGGCTAGCGAACAAGATGGACATGGAATTGGACGTGGAATGTGTTGCTGCTGCAACCATTTATTTGATGGCGGTATACAACCACTACGTCAACGTACTCCAACGAAAAGTTGTAAAAAAAAATGGAAGAAAAGAAGATGGTGGTGTTTGAGTATTCACCGTAATAGAACAAGGTAAGTAGTTATAAAATAAATGTTTAAAAAAACAAAAAAACGCCTTCAAAAATACAAAAAATAATTTCTTATAAAATGATAGGTACCTATAGGTAGGTCAGTTCAACTGTATTCAACCACCCGGTAGACATATTTTTTATTTTTTTTAACTTAAACACACGTGTACTTCCTTCCACTGTTCGACGTCGAATGAATGATCGGCGATCGTGTGGGCAGCTCGACGCACCACGCCACGATTCCCTTTGATGCGTGCCCGAAAAACCGACAACCGACGGGTCGCAGGCGATCATAGACGATGATCGGCGAGTACAGCCGAGTACGCCCTCTACACAATCGTGCTCGCCCGTAATCGTCTGTGATCGCCGATTGTGAAGAGGAGCCAACAGAATTGGTGACAGGCAGCCCCCTTGCGGGAAGCCCCTGCTCGTCTTTATCTTTATCGAGTCTCCCCCTAGTTGTGCCGTGATCGCTCTACCTGTTAACATGGCCATGATCCATTTTCTAACTGCTGGGTCTATATCGTCCCTTCCTAAACATTTCTCTATTGCAGCAAAGGTAGCTCTATCAAAGGCCCCCTCCACATCGAAGAAGCAGCCTAGTGCCAGCTCTTTATCTTCTATTGCTCTTTCTATTCTTGTGGTCAGGTTGTGAAGGGCTGTTTCTGTTGATTTTCCTACTATGTAAGCATGCTGATGCCCGTGCAGGGGCCATCTACCTACTTGCATGCTTGTCCTTATCTGTACATCTATGATCTTCTCCAGTCCCTTCAGTGCAAATGATGAAAGGCTGATGCTTCTGAACGATTTGGCGTCTTTGTAGTTCTTCTTTCCTGGTTTAGGTAGGAATATTACCTTTACCTCATTCCAGATGGTCGGTATGTGACCTAATTCCAGACTCTTTTCGTAGATTTCTCTTAGGCTGTTCCATATGTGTTTCAGTCCCTTTTGTAGTAGTATGGGTATCACTCCATCTGGGCCTGCCGCTTTGTAGGGGGCAAAGGAATTTATGGCCCATTCCCATACCTCTTTGCTGATTCTTAGGTTTAGTTTCTCCCCTGATCCTGTTGTCTCAGTCCTGTTATCCTTTGCAGCCTCATGTATGCGGTATTCCCTGCAGTCGGGGAAATGTATGCTTACCATGTGCTGTAGTACTTTTTTGGGGTCTGTTAGTTCGGTCGGCCCTACCATTAGGCTACCTAGTTGGCAGGATCTCTCGTTCGCCAGTACCCTTACTATTCTTGCCGCCTGGACTGATCTACCTACCATGTTATAAGAAGTCATTTCCTGCATTTTTCAAGGCGGGTTATGTTTTTTTAACTTTTTTTTTTTTATACTTTTTAGTCATCCTATTTATGCTGTTATGTAGTCCCATATTTTTATTTTTTTATATATTTTCCCCAATTATTCGAAGATGACTGGACTGATTTGAATTATTTTTTTGTTGTTTGATTGGGTATACCTAGTTTGTACCATTGTCAACATGTCATGATCTGATGATGGGATCTTGGAGAAATCAAGGGAACTCCTCAAATATTATAAGCACACCTATAGCGATTTCGGTATTTTAAAGTGTAACTCGTGCATTTGCTTTTGAAAAGTACTATATGGCCATCGGAACTCCTGAACGGTACCTATTTCAGAGAAGTGGGACTACATAACAGCATACATAGGATCACTAAAATAACTTCTTATGTCATCACTTTTTTCTACCTCTTGTTTCGGGTATTTCTTCCCACTTCAGATCATTACTGATCATCTTGGCTAAACATTTTAAAATGTCAGAAATATCTTCTCATTTCTCTGGAACAATACCTTCCTCTACCCAAAGTCGTAATTTTTTTCTACCTTTTAATTAATTATACACAGCCACCAATTCTCTTTTGTACTACGAATAGATAATATTTGTGCCATTCGAGTCGGAGAAAACTATGTAATGAGACTGATTAGGACATTTTCATGATACTGCTATTTATATGGTTTTTTATTTCTAAATTAAAGTTGTACACTTTAAAAAAAAATTTGCTTGCCAGTGCAAACAATCCTTGGGTGAATAATTTTTAAATGTCAGACCCTATTGTGAGCACTTGTCTTATTTTAGAAAATACTTACCCAAGACCAGTACCCCAACGAAAATGTTAAGCACTTTAGTGCATTGTCATAGTAAACTTCAAACAGAACATCAAATGACACACATGACAATGACAATGACATTAACAATGACAAAAGATAAATATAAAAGATATGTCATTTATTCAGTAAGTAGGCCGCACGGGGACTTTTACACGTCAAGAATTTACCAGCGCTTCCCAAGAGGAGACCACTGCTGAGAAGATAAACCGCAAGAAACTCAGCAGTCAGTCATTTTTTAACCATATTTAATATTACAAGGTACTACTTAGTCTAAGCATTATATAAAGCTATAAATATTAAAATAAATATAATATTAAATAACATGCGTAGTTCAAGCAGGAAAACATGCCAAAAATCTTGGGATATTGATAGAGGGAGAAAAGAAAAAAAAAACACCTACTTTTGTATATAAGACGCTGCAAGATGAACAAATACAGGTTTCGATATGTTTTCCTACATCAACGGAGTCCTCTACAGTGTTTTTCAGCTACGATGAGTCCTGTGACAGCCGTATTTCGTAATTTAAATCATTTACTATACTCACATGCTAGGTATTTAAAAATAGGCGATTAATTATTTAAGTTCCTGAACGGCGTCGCTAGGTTTGTACCGATGTAGTTTTTATGTAAAGTTAAGAAAGCACAACACCTGTCTGTGAGGAAAGCCTTGGGGGAGGCCTATGTCCAGCGGTGCACGTCTTTAATGATGAAGGAAACAAGTGTAATACGTGTTTATATGACCTGTCACAGAACTCATCGTAGCTGAAAAACAATGTAGACAAGATAAAGTATTTTAGGACAAATTAAAAATTTAGGAAACTAAGTTTCGGGTTTAGGCCATGCATTTTTGTCTGTTCTCGACCCTATAATAAGCTTTAGACATTAACGACTTAAGTGCTGGAAAAGGTAACTTTAAATCTACGTTAGGAATTAATTATAGAAATGAATGCATTGACCAACAAATGATTTATATACTTTACGGACACGGAATTTTCGAATAGCGATTTTATTTTTATTTCTAGTATTTAAATTATGTATATCAGAGTTTTTGGTGAAAGAATCTAAATTCTTAATAACATAAATAATATTCTCATAAATAAAGAGACGCTACAGTTAAGATATTAATTTCTTTAAAAAGTTAACTTAAGGAGTCACGGGAATTTAAATTGTAAATAGAACGAATGCCCTTTTTTGTAACACAAATATAGATTGTATGCCAGCTGCCTTACCCCAAACCAGAATACCGTAAGACATAACACTGGAAATAACTATAATAAACTAAGCGCGATGTCTTAACATTGGTTACTCGTACTTTAATTTTCCTAGCGGCGTAAGCTACCGAACTTAGTTTTCCTGCCAGTACAGCTATGTCGGGACTCCATTGCAAATTTGTATCTATTGTTATGCCTAGGAAAACTGCCTTATCTAACATTTGCAAACACTCGTCATTGAGAAAAATACTAGAATCTACCGCTTTAACATTATGCAAAGGGAACCTACGAGGGCTGTTTGATAAGTCGTTTTAAAATGTAAAAAAGATTTTATTTTTTTAAACAATTTACATTTATTCAAAATCAAAAAAAAAATCAAAATTAGTTTATTTGCTAGAATACAGTAATAAAATAAGGTGTTACAAAATAATGTTCCAGTGTATTCAGCCCGCATGCAAGCGTGCAAATTTTTTTTTTGTTTTTAAATCTACTTCACATGTCAAAAAATAATAATAATAATATATAATTCTAATAATACTATGGGTTATATTATAACACATTTACATTAAAATTTAAAAAATCTTGAACACTATAAAATTTCTCAACATAGTCTCCTTTGTGGGCCAAACACTTGTTCCAGCGAGTTTCCAAATTTTTATCCCCTCCAAAAATACCTTTTGCAGTCCTCATTTGTCAAAAATGTTTGCCCGCCAAGCCATCTTTTCAGATTTGGGAATAGGTAATAATTGCACGGAGCTAGATCCGGCAAATAAGAAGCATTTTGGATTTTGGCCATTGCAATAGTTGACGTGTGCATTGGGGCATTGTCTTGACGAAAGAGGACTTTCTAGGGGGACAATTTTGGTAGTTTTTCCAAGAATTCTGTATTAAAACTAACCATTTACTCTGCGTAATAACGGCCAGTGATAGTCTTTCCCTTTTCCAAGTAAACAAGCATAATGATTCCTTCGCCATCCCAGAAGACTGTCGCCATCACCTTCTAAGCCGACGAAACGGTCTTGGCCTTCTTTGGGGCACGTTCACCAGTCGCCATCCATTGTTTTGATTGCGGTTTTGATTCAGGTGTATAATGATGGACCAAAGTTTCGTCCACAGTGACAAATCGACTCAAAAAAAATCCGAGGATTACGCTTCCTCATATCCAAACACAGTTTTGAAATTCCCTTTCTTTCGTGTTTTCGTTAGATTGTGAACAAACGTGGTACCCATCGTGCAAACTGCAAACAGCTTAGTCATACCCAAATCTTCATGCAGGATTTTATGTACTCGCTCAGTGGAACCTGTGTTTTTAGCTATTTCACGCACCTTCACTCGGCGGTCGTCGAGTACAATATTATGGACTTCTTCAACAACATCCTCAGTAGTGACTTCGATTGGGCGAGATGTGCTTGATCGACGACGTTTAAAATCATTTATCCAGTTATAAACAGTCAAAGTTGGTGCGTTAGTGCCATGAACAGAATCAAGTTCAGATTGTTGCAACCCTTCATAAAAATATATTTTGTAACGGCACGAAATTCAGAGTTTTCCATAGTTGTTGAAAATTTACGAGTGATCACAGTTAAACAATGGTTATACTGACAATAACTTGTTTTTTTTTTGCTGAATTTTTCAGTCTTCATTTGAAAGATTGTGCCTGCCAGTGTTAATGCCATTTACCAGAAAAAAGGTTTTATAAATAGTTTTTAAAAGGACTTATCAAACAGCCCTCGTAACACATTTAGTTTTCTTAGAATTTAGTAGCAAATTGTTACTAGTAAACCAATTAAGTATTTTAACTACTGTGGCGTTTATCCGTACTGTAGTCTACGGATTTTCTATCTACTTTGAAATTTTGTGAAGTATCATCAGCAAAAAGTACAATATCACAAAGTTCATCTGTTGGTGGTAAGTCATTTATATAAACCAAAAATAAAAAAGGACCTAGAATAGAGCCTTCAGGCGCACCTATTTTCACTGTAGCTCCAACAGATTGCGTTTTGTTTACAACAACTGTTTGAGTTCTATCACTTAGATAAGGAGACATAAAACTTAAAGCTTTATTGGACAATCCATAATGTTCTAATTTTAAAATAAGGGTCGTATGATCTACACAATCAAAAGCTTTAGAAAGATCACAAAACATTCCTACTGTATCGCAAGATTTCTCCCAACTGCAATATATATATATATATATATATATTTAATGAGTACAGATGCCGCATTAATTGTTAATCGACCTCTGGTAAACCCGAACTGGTTATTGCTAAGTAGTTTATTTTTATTAAAGTGACCTAACAACAAGGTACTAATTATGCTCAACATTGTTATTGGGTGACTGTACATATACTGCTACACTGTAAGTTTGGACCCTAGTTTATAAGTTAACGATAAGTGAACTCAAAGTAAAATTGCTTCAGGACCTTTTGATTGGTTGTCAAATTGTTGTAGGCTAGTGTATGGGAAAAATGCAATCGTCACTAATCGTCTGGCCGGCACCGTATATAAATAATATGCTGACTGACTAATCAATCAACACAATGCCGAAACCACTGGACCTAGGGACTGGAAAATTTTGAAAGAAAATTCCAAAAATCCCCTACGGGTATGAATTTAGGAGGAGTAGCGGGAAACCAATTCTACATTTACAAAGTCGCCGTTGTTCTCTAGTATCTACTATATACAATTGAGCAAATATGAAATACGTTCCATTTTGAACCATACATGTGTTTCATTTGGGTGCGTCACACGAGATATAACTACATAATAACTATTTTCATGTTACTAGCGTTTACGAGATATAATGAACGTTAGCTATAATAACAAAATCAATATTTTTATAAGGAATAACGGTCAAGTCATATAATATTCATTTTATATATAATATTTTTAATATAACACTGACAATGACTAATTTCAGTTCGTATAACATACATGACATATAGCGATCATAATACATATTATCTTTTAGTATAAGTGTTACAAGATATAATATCGTATGATATAAATATGAGCGAGCAAGACCTCTCTGGGCAGAACCGACTCGGATAGGTTAGGTTAGAATTATATATGTTTTATATCTTAGGTGTCATGTACATTATACACTTTAATTGTTATATCAATTGATATTATATATTAGTAACGTTATACTTTATGGAAATAGTTATTTTGACATTATATCTTTCGTTCATTATCTCAAGTGTACGTTATATTAAACATATTTATACAAAGTGAGCGTATATATTGTGACTGTTATATGATAAGTTCTTATATCTCGTATTATTATCGCAAGTGGATGAGTTTGTGTATTTAGGGTCTATGTTTACGAGAGATGGGAAATGTGACGGGGATATTGAAAGAAGAGTTAAAGCGGGAAATATGATCAATGGGGCGTTACACTCAATCTTGGCAAACAAGGTCATATCGAGCAAAGCTCGCCTTGCGATTGTTCAGGGAGTATTGACACCAACATTGATGTATGGTAGTGAATCCTGGGTATGGCAGAAGAAGAATGAAAGCAGGATTAATGCAGTTGAAATGAGAGCTCTAAGAAGTATGTGTGGGGTTAGGATAATAGATAGAGTAAGAAATAGCGAGGTCCGAGAACGATGTGGTTTGAAAGAAGATGTAGTGACTAAGATCGAAAAGGGTATGCTAAGATGGTTTGGTCATTTAGAAAGGATGGATGACAGAAGAGTTACGAAAGAGATATGGCGGGCGAGAGTGAGCGGAGATGTCGGTAGGGGACGTCCTAGACGGACGTACGGTGATCAGATTCGCGATGTCCTGATTAAGGGCTGAATCAAAAGCACCCGAAACCGACGCACGTGCATGAAAAGATTGATGAATGTAGAGGAAGCGAAGTTTATATGTTTGGACCGATGTACCTGGCGTTCCATAATCTCTGCCTACCCCATTGGGAGACAGGCGTGAAGATATGTATGTATGTATGTACTTACCCGTTTCATTTGCTTGAGTATTGTAATTGTATTTGTATCTCATGATAAGTGATGAATGTTAGAGTAAGACATTATGTCAGTCAGTTGCTGTAAATTCTCACTTAAAGGTGGCTTTGTCCAGCAATGCATATCTTGTGAGTTGATATGATAATAATTCGTAGGTCCAAAAAGTAACTGGTATATAATTGAATTTTGCTTTGTTATGAATATTTAGAAATTTTCTACAAAGACATTGTTTCCTAGCATTGCCTAAACAGCTCTAGCTTGTGCCAAGGTGACTTTTTAACTAGCTTGCTGTCCTAGCTTTTGAAGAATTAGCTTTATCTTTGAGGTTTATTTACCTTTGCCAAACGATCTGAATTATTCTTTAAAGTCATTATAAATCATTAATATTATATGAAATTTGGAGGGACCATTCCTTGGATATATGCTAGCGGTGCACTAAGAAGGGATTTTTGGAAATTCATCCCCTAAGCTAAGGGGTTAAAATAGGGGCAGTAGCGGGAAACTAATTCTACGCGTACGAAGTCGCGGGCGTCTTCTAGTTTTCAATATACTGCAACCCCAAAGCTACATTCAAAATAACTACTAGACTAGATAGGTAGATAAAAACCCCCGATATATTGGTGACCCTTCTTTCAGAGCTGATATCGCTTAAACGGCCCAACCTATTTTAATAAAACCTAGCTGAGAACCACCGCTAGGAAACCTGCTTTGAAATATGAAAAACCGCATCCACAGAGACACACAAAGCGGTCAAACTTACCCCTATTTTTGCGTCGGGGGTTAATAGGGTTCCCAATAATCCCAATATATGTAATTTGAATCTGGCATAAATTTTAACCTGGAATTTTAGGTATGAGCGAAAAATCAGGAAACCCTGAAAGGAATATTCCTTGGAAATTCATCCCCCCAATGGAAATAAGTAGGGGAAGAAGCAGAAAACTAATTAAACGCGTAGGCACGAAGTCGCGGGCGTCCTGTACTATTTCATAATAAGTTAAAAATAAGTAGGTTGGTAGGTACCTAACCTAATCGTCAATCGATAACATGTTATCTAATTGAAGCTTAGTCGTGCGCTATGGCTTGTTAATAGGTAATGTTTAATAACACGTTTTGATTTAATATTTAAAACCTTTAACTATCTCTCTTTAATTTATAATTATTAACATTGTGGCGAAGCGATTATGTTGTCCAAGGTCTAGGCGGCTTCGCTGGGGAGCACGTTCTTCCTACCGGGTAATACACATTACTTGACTAATTGGTATGATTTTTTACTACATCGTGTGTATTCGACGTAGGACATTCCTTTAACCATAAAAATAATATTATAAATGCGAAAGTTTGTGAGTGAGTGGTGATTTCGTATGTTTTTTACTTCGGCTATCTTTCCACATTGGCTATCTTTTCTCCCAAATAAAACACTGTGCAGGTGGTGGGATGGTTATCGAAATGGGAGATGTAGCGAATTAGTAATTATTATTTACTTGATTACATTCTGCTCCATCGATTCTAATTAAATAGGTAGGGGTTGACCGTTATTATGGAATAACTCATCATTACGCCTGTCTATAGGAATATTTAATAAAGGCATATTTATTTCTTCGCGTGCGTGCAGGAAACTTATGACTGCTTTTACGGTGTCGCATTTAATTCGAACGTACATGCAATATAAGGCACCACATGGTCATTACATGCGAACTATATGGGAGAAAACGGGGAATGTAATTGTCGCCTCATCCCCAAGCACCGGCGGGCTGCGGGTCGTGGGGGCGGGCCGATAGCCACCGGAATCGAAAGTAGAACGTAATAATTATCGTTGGGGGGCCGCAGGGGGCCGGTGGTTGTCGTTCCCGCGGCTCGACCGTCAACAAACCGTCGCGCAGCAACTGCTCATGACATATGCATGAGAGCGGCACGGCCGATGCTACTGCTTAAATATACAAGGACCAACGGGGAAATTACCAGAGAGGCAAATACAAAGATGGCTCCCGCCTTAGTCCGCCGCTGTAGCGTGCGGCACGCCCACAGACCTCTCCAATTACCTTCACGAAACGTCCAATGCTTCTTTCTTTTCACGACTATTTTTGCCTTCTAACAACCTTTCGGTCTTCATAAGTTATGAAGACAACCCCATAAAGAAGTTAAATGCATTATTGTTAATTCTCTTACCGGCTATCACGGAAATATTCAATCCTATAAATTCTTTCCAGCAGGGTTTAGCGTTGAATATTTCCGTGGTAGCCGTGCCGGATTAACCATGTCGGGGCCTGTAAGCAATCCAATTCGGGGCCCCTTTATCTTTTCTTACTTACTGAAATTATTTTCTTCTAGTCTATTATGATTGTTTTATTGTTGTTAAATAATTGAAGAGTAACTTATTTTAAAAAAAAACTGTCTCGACTCTACGGCAAATTTGAAGGAAGTTAAATTAGAAACCAAAGATAACCATTAAGTTGGGATGAAATAAACTTCTGTCAAAACATACATTTTTGGAGCTTTTTTTATTACTATAAAAAGTTTTCAACATGACCTTAAGACTCAAATAAAAAAATTAAACTTGATTTTTTATATATTACGTAACACGCAATATTATTAGATAAGATAAAATATATACTTAATACCTAAAGCACCCGCCGTAAAACTTTTTTTTTAAAATAGCTCACAATGCACTATCCGCACAGCAAATTTAAAAAACCTAAAATTCTAAAACTTTTTCATGAATTTCAATGTATAATGTTTAATGTCCTACGATGCGGCTAAAATGTGTCCCAACTCGGTGATTCTACGTTAAGTTTAGCGGAGAATTCAGACTCCATTATCAGATTAGCTCTTGCATACCTTAGGGCCGTATTAGTAGACTGATTTTGACTGAGATAGCCGTCTCAAGATACATCAGAAATGAGGTTTCTGTGGCTTGACGGTTATTTTAAAGTATCTTGTGGCTTGCATCTCAGCCAATACTAGTTAGTTTATTAATACGGCCCTTAATATTCATTATCATCGGGTTTACATTATATTCCAAATTGCGACCTATTCGATTTGCACTTTTTATCGTGTAACGTTTTGGTTGGGATTTGATTATATTGATTTTTTAGAATGTCACCCGTGTAAATTCCATAATTTTCTTTAGTGACATGATATCTTATTTCCTTACGCTATATTTATACTAGGTACCTACTCAAAATGTTATATACCCATCTGTGGTGATAAAATATTGCATTACACACATTTAAATAAACCAGCCTCCGTATGAACTATTATCGTGGTGGATCATCATATTTCATCATCTTTTTGTTAGGTACCTAGATTTAATAAGAATAATAATAATCGTTTATTTAAGCAAATTCAATCAAAATAATTACTGGGCTACGCGTGTTTCGCGGGGAACCAGTTAAAAATTACACAATAGAAGATAGTTACATTCTTAGTTGGCTAAGTCACATACGTAGTTCTAAAAATGACAATATATTCAACTTAAACTATCTTATCTACAATAGCTACAGTCTCGGCATAATTTAATGAGAGAAGGAATTCGAGTATAAGCTTTTAGCTTAGATGGTTTGGCCCTCCTACTCTGTAAATCTAACATAACCTAAACCTTCGATTCTGTAACCAAACCAGACTATTTGTAAATCATGTTTTGCGAATATCGTGTTCTGCTAGTATGATGTTATGGGTATATAATGTTTTGCTAGTATTATGTTATGCGTATATAATGTTTTGCTAGTATGATATTTCCGAATGTGACATTATATGTAGTAATAGCATGAAGAGGGTGGTCAAGAATGCTTCCTTTGCGGCACTCTAAATTTAATTTGCTCCGTAGCACTTCTACACATTTTATTTTAGTTGCAGATGTTTTAGCCACGTTTTTACAAAGCATTTAGATTATGTTTAAGAATTTGAAACTGTTTTATTTCAATAATCAGGAAAAACTAAAATAACGACCAGGCTTATGTAAGACGGCACTTAATGACCAGTTTATTTATATAACTATTAATTATGTACAGTCGAGTTCATAAATATGTGTACACTTTAGTACATTGTATAATGTTATGTTTAAACTGCCATATATAATTTGTCAAAGCCATTTAAGGTGACAAGGTACAAAAGTACGTATTTATTTACGTGTAAGTACATATTTATGAACTCGACTGTACCTAAGACAAATTTTGACGATACTTAGATGTTTTCATTTGAATCATGCATGATCGGCTGAACGGATTAGACAGAAGTCGTTACTCAGATTGTCTGAACTCAAGGGGAAAAACTATAACCGAAGAGGAGGAATGTACGGGAAAAGGCTAGTCTTTTATCAATACTTCTTGTTGTAAAATATAGTTAGATGATGGGTTTTCATCGATTGATTTCGGCCACTGCGACTGTGTGGCCAGTAAAAGTCAAGAAACATAGGATTACGTTAAAAAAGGAAAATTAATTCCGAAACTGTTTTACTTCTATTATATGTAATTTGATAATTTTGTCGTCTTCGTGCAGTTAATGGGCATACAAATACATGCAGCAACTGAACCGATATCGGGGCGTTGTGAAACGTCAGGCGGTGGGTGGCCTGGCCGCCCGCCGTAGACCACCGCCACAAAGAAGCTATGATCGATAGGAGCATCAAATATTAACTCACACCGGTAGCGCGCGAGGAAACTGAGTGTATAACCGTTGCGCGTTGTCTGAAAGGCCACAAGGGGCAACTCGAGCCTCCAACTTCCCCACTTTGCCTAATTGCATAAACACTTTCTTCAAATACGAAAGTACTTATCGTTTTCAAATTTCACAATTAAACCCATTTAATATTTAAACACCACTTCCTTAGAAGAGTTAATAAACATGAAAATTCAATGTCTTACAGCATTTATCTCGTAAACGGCCTATTATTAAACGACTTTAACAAGTCTAACGAAAAGAAAGCTTTAAAAAAATCCAACTGCTGTTTGGATAATGTCGTCAATGTAATGTAACTTATAATTAGTGATCGATATCAATGTGCTGTATTGGTAGCAAAGTATGGTTGGCAAAATAACATATACACAAGTAATTTAAACATTATATATTTCACTCATTTATCGTCATCATTCATCATTCATCATTCATCATTTTCATTTTTCATTTTTTTAATGTCTCGTGCTGTTGCCGGGTTAGAAAAGTGCCACTCCATGTCTTCCCGAGGATGTCATGAGAGGCGACTAAGGGAATAAATGCTTGTAGCACTGTCAGGCGATGGGCTTGCATCCTGTCACTAATACACTGATAAACATCGTAGCCTAATTGTGCAAAATGTGGTTACAGAATTATAATAATTTTTTTGAGTGGTTGGCAATTCTGTAGCTCTAGGCGCGAGTTTATGTATGTGTGTGTTTATGTATATATTTCACAAATTATGAGATTTATTAACATATTTATAATCGCTTGTCCAAATTATACTGAATAAACCACTACAATTTGTTCAACAGATTTGACTGTCAGTTGTTCACGTTGATTAGAAAAAACTATTTTAAATCACTAAATGAACTTTCTACGTTAACAGAAGTTACAGGAAGGTAAACTAAAAGTCTTTAAAATAGTGCACGCAATTTTTATTGACGCCCTCCGGCAGACGTTTAGTCGTTTTAGCCGTTTAGTAGTTACGAGCGGACATAATTTCTCAATTCGACAGTTTAAAAAAAATGTTTGTTCGCAGATAACTTATATATGAACCGATTTTGATGATTTGTTTTTTGTTGGAATGGAGATATCCCAAGGGGGTATCGTGTGATAAGGAAACCAGGATCTGATGAGGGGATCAGTGAGGAATTGAGGGAACTCCTCAAATATTGTAGGCAAACATATAGCAATATTAGTATTATTAGTGACAACTCCAGCATTTGCATTCAGAAAGTATCATTTGCTGAACCGGAACTGATGATGAAGACTATAGATGGTCACCGGAACTCCTCAACGGTACCGATTTCAATGGTGGCGAAAAGATATCTCGATTAAGCTAGTTGAGCGACTACAGCGAATAGCATTTAATTGTTTAAAAATGACTATAATTTTTCCGCGACGTTGCTTGCGGCGAGCTAAAATGTGTTAAAGTTTAATATATCAACTAAAAGAAGTGGGACTACATAAGCCTATTATGATCACTTAGGAGTGTAAAATAAAATAAATGTGTTAAAAACAAAAAACCGACTTCCAAAACGCAAAAAACGCTTCGGACCAAAATGTACACCTACAATATGCGTATTGTAGATTTTGCCATTAGTTACATTTTTCGTGTAGGGGCGAACATTTTGCGTTTTGTACATTTTGCTCCGAAGCGGCAAAAAATAACTTCTTCCAACTGATGTCGGCTTTTGGAAACAATTAAATGTTCTTCGTTAATAGTCGCTCAACTATCTTAATCGATATCTTATCACCATCCGAGATCTTCATTATCAGTTCCACTTCACCGTGATATTTTCTGAATGCAACTGGACTTGTTACTAAATATACTAATATCACTATATACTCACGGATCCCCTCTCAGATTCAGATTGGTGACAATTGTATACCCTCGGACGTATACACTATCAAACCAAAAAAAAATTTTTAAAATCGGTTCATAATTGACGGAGAACAGAGGAAATCGATGAAAATACAAAAAAAAAACTACACTTTTTAACCAACTTGAAAAAAGTAATTGTGATGTGGTTAAAAGACACTGAATAATAAATTAACCACCATGACTATCGTCTGGATCGTAACCTAAAGGTAGTCGATTCTCCAACATATATCATGAAATTTCGAAAGAAGACTTCAAGTAATCATTTTCATGAAAGAAATTTCGAAATTGTCATGGAATACTGTGATTTTATTGGGCCAAGAGACGAAGACGTGTCATAGAGAATAATTGTCGGGAATAAACTCTATAACTACGTAACGCCAGTATTTCACGGCCGGGAGCGCACACTCGTCAGCTCGGATCCGCGCTGAAAGCTAACTATGCGTAAACGTATTACAACCTTACTTCGACGTTAACCGGCTAATCTTAGCTACATCTATGTCTGGCTCTAGCCGTACTGACTAAGAGGAATATGATTGCTTTACAATATTAGTAACAGTGCTTTGTTATTTAATCATTCATAAAAATTTATGGTAGTTGTTACTAACAACAGTGAGGGCGACTTGATCGTAAACTTTAAAATATGATTTTGAGACAGTGAAGTAGAGAACTAAGGAGAGGCTTTCTGAACAACTGCTGTGATAAGTACAGTCGAGTACAAAGATATGTAAGAAATGTTCACCCTATTTCAATGTAGTTTTATATGCATGTTTTAACCGGGGTTCTTCGCCATTGTATTAACAGAGCAAAAAATTGCTACAGATTTTTTCACTCTTAGCCTCTCAATCTTTTAATGTTAATGTAAAATTTAATATTATATTCATTTTGTCATCAAAAAATAAAGAAATTTTAAATATAAGACGTTTAATTGCATATGAGGATGAACAACTTAACGGTTGAACTACTTTTCATCCCCCAAGAAAAGTAATACTTATACAAATTTTATTCAGATTAACTCATGTGTAAAACCCTTGTTTATAATAAATTTGTTAAACCATGAAATAAATGTGTGAAAGTTGTAAGTAAAAAAACGCTTCGGCGAAAAACTACCAATAAAATATAAGGCTCCATCAGACATCCAACCGACCTCTGCACGGAACTCGTTATGGAGACTTTAAATATATCGTGTTAAGATCGTTTAGGCGAAATATACGAGACGCGTGTTCCTCGTCGCCCTACCTGCGACAAGGGCTCCATTACCGAATATTTATCCCATGCATTATACCTACCTTATACTCTGAAATATGACGTAAATGTGACTTAGAAGAGTAAGTAGGTAAATGGGCGTGAATTTTATATTTGTAAATCTATAAAGTAAACGGTAATTTTCATAAGTTCTCTTTATTTTGCCTTTGCCATGTCAGAATTAAAGTAACTGATGTAATTTCGTATTTTTTGACATGCAATGCAACTAATATTGTAATATTACATTGACAAATAAATAAACTAAACTAAACTAAACTATTACCAGGTAATCGTTGTGTATTAGTTTGACTTTGAAGTCACCTGTCGTTTCTCTTGGATAAGTATATAGCAGTCGTGGGACTAGTAAAGGTGTTCTCATGGTACTTGAGTAATAGCCTACCTGGAGTCCCCCCGTGGGGCCTCCCAAGACGGGTGGTATAAGCTGACCGGATTCCCACTGCTCTGAATATTTAAGAAGCTCGCGAGGAGCAAATTACAGACTTCGTTTTAAGTCGTAGCGGGTTTCATTTAAAATAATTACAAAGAAGCCGACAAGGATTTAAGCAAAACGGCACATAGGTGCCTTACGCGACCTCTTAGCCAGTTGTGCATTTCCCACTGTTGTACATGATGCATCCCATATTATACCTCCCTGTAAAATTGCACATAGTTGATTCGACGCGGCCTCCAAGCCACTTGTGCATTTCCCACGGCTGCACCTGATGCATCACACGTTGCCATTTATTAAATATTTTATTAGGTAAATGCAAAATTGCCAGGCAAATTATTGTTGTAGTGTCCCGTAAATGTACGTAAAATCAATTAAAAAGGAAGCCTCTGTGTTTGTGTATTTAAAAGATTTATTATGGAAGTTAAGTTAAGGACTTCGTAGTTCAGTCTATATATATGTGCTCTTTTCTTTAGGATTGCTCCTCCTTTCCTCGATCCCCTCGACTCAATCAATCTGTAAGGTCTTCCTCTACTGCCTCCGTTACTAACGGCAGTTAAATGATCAGAATATACGAGCCCAAATGCAAGAGTCTACTAATAAAACTGAAAACAACGTTTGTTTTAAATTTAAATATATACATTTGTAAAACTAATATATAAAAAAAAAATGTAGTCTTTATTTCATAGTGTTTATTGCTAATAAAGTATTAAATAAATAATAAAACGTACCATATTATTAAAAAAAAAACTTCCACCGACATCCACGCATAAAAGTTCGCCCACCGCAGTTGTTCCCCCAAAATAGTTCGTCTACTACTAATTTGAATCTCCTTTACTGGAGAAAACAGCCTCAATTCTAAGCGGCATAGTAGCTACCAAAACTTCACATTCTTCTGGAGTTATCGAATTCCAGACTGTCAATTTTTTATTATCTTTAATCTGCTTGTGATCCTGATCGAAACTTGCGTAACTATTTCTTTATTCTCCACGACATGCTTTCAATAGGAGACAAATCTGGACTGTTCGACGGCCATTCCAGCGTAGGGATTTCTTTTAGAGTTAGCACAAGCAATCATCACCGACAGGCATCAACATCTTGTTGAAAAGTGTAGGCATTTTGATGTTAACGATTCGAAGTGGATGGTGGTAGCAGACTCGTTTCCAAAATGTTTTCGTATTTCACCGCATTAACAGTCCCTTCTACAAAATGCAGGCGACCCAACACCTTGTGCTGAAATGCAACCCCAAATCATTACCGAGCCAGGAAACTTCACCTATGATTCGAAAATATGGATTTTATGACCCTGCTTCGAAACGTCTAGCGGCGGAGGTGTTCCCGGTTCTCACCCCTTCAGTGAACAATAGCGGGAGTCCCTGTACTGTATGCTCTGGCCACACTTAAAATAATAAAAAAAAACGATACCCAACGCTGCCCGAATAACCAAAGGCATTACAAAGAATTAAAAAACCAAAACCGCCTTCAAAAACGCAAAAAATAAATTCTTTTAAAATGGTAGTTATAGGTCAGTCCAACTGAAGTCTGCTTTGCGTTGAAAATATTGTGAGTCGCCGACTTCAGTGACCTATACCTACCATTTTAAGAGTTATTTTTTGCGTTTTGGACGGCGGTTTTTTGTTTTTTAAAACGGTTATTTTATGTTATGTATAGTGCCACTTCTTAGATATGAAACTTTAATACATTTCAAGCTCACCGCAAGCAACGCCGCGGGAAATTTATAGTCATATTTAAACAAGTAAATGTTCTTCGTTATAGTCGCACAACTAGCTGTATCGAGATATTCTATCGCCACCCTTGAAATAGTTACAGTCACCTGCAATAGTATATTGTTCAACATATAGGACTCGTCTTTATTACTACAAGTATAGGAATGAATTAATGAATGATATTTATTTTCCAAAGTAAGTCACAGTGCATTTTATGTCAAAAGTGCAGGAAAACAAATTGGAATCGTCAAAAATATACACAAATTTTAATATAATCTAAAATATAAATAAGAAGTCAGGATAACAAAAACCATACAGGACTAAGAAGTTATCACCGTTAAGGATCATCTTAAAAATACAAAAAATATAATGCGTCCAAATTAGCATTTATTTTATAGTTATTAAGTTAATTCATCAGAAATAATAAAGACTACAACACATCAAACATTTTAAATAATTTATAAGAGCGTGTTAGATATTTTTGCGTTCAATGTAGGATAATGTATTATTGCTGGTGACTGTACCGGTGAGGAGGAAGAGTGTTAGCCATCTGTGGTCTTCAACGTCAATTCCCCTATGATACTTTCTGAATACAAATGCTGGGTACTAAAAATATTAAAATCGCTTTATGTATGCCTATGATATTTGAGGAGTTCCCTCAATTCCTCACGGATTATCAGATTTAGATTTGGTTAAAATGAGACCACCTCAGAAGCATACTCTATCAAACCAAAAAATGTTTTTTTAAATCGTTCCATAGTTGACGGAGAAATTGGTGAACATACCGCACTGCTAGATCAAAACAGTATCAACTGAAAATAAAACTGTATTTTTAAATCAACTTTAATACTTACCAATGTCTTTGGACTTGAAACAAAACTAATAGTTTTTTTGAGTTGATACTGTTTTGATCTAGCAGTGTGCGTACAGTCAAGGAATTAAACTTGCGACTCACCTTAATTCCAAAGTCAAGTCAATCTGAGATTCTGCAGCAATAAGGTTGAGTTTCCTATCAAGTACAAATGACTTGGCATCTCTAATGACAGTGACATTTTCAAACAGATTTTCTTAGAAATGGGTAGCAAATTAACGTTCGTGACAGTACATAAAAGAAAATACATACAGAGGAATACACAATCTCCTCCTTTTTGAAGTCGGTTAGAAATACTTAGCACCTATCCATAGATATTAGATTCTGAAGTAAGTAATCGAAGACTTGTCTGTAGCTCCCTTCCTTTAACATATTTTTAGTATGGGCTATTTGCGTGCTTACGTAGAGTCTTGTAAAAATATGTTAAAAGTAACAAATCAATCAGTAAAAATAAAAGCATGGCATCATAAGTTATAATAGTAAGTAAGCATGCATTTTTGTTGGTATCTTGTTGCCTAGGTGACTTTGTCTTCGTAGCCTCATCACTGTGGGCTATTAGTTATTGACAAATGAAAAGCTATACAACAAAGCTTAGTTACAATACGAGATATAGATCGTGCCTGTTGGCGTTCATCGGTATAAAAATATGTAGGTTATTCGGAAGGATTAAGTTTGTCAACAAGGTACCGCCCAAGGGCACAATAAATCATATAGTTAGGGAGCTTGCGAGCATTTTAATATATTATTTGCACATGTTTCACATCGAGAAGGATGGCAGTTTAGATCTGTACGAATTGATTTGGTCCAGTCAAATTAAGGTCCTATCATTGTCGCTGCGTTTTCGCGTTACAGCGGATTGAAGTTGCTTTAAAAAATGTGGGTATTAAATTATTTGCACATGTATGCCTTTGGGGTTCATGGTCACAATCATTTTGGAAACGAAGACAATTGATGAGGCAGACTTTCAGGTCTCTGATATTTCAAAGGCAGACCATTTAATTATTTTTTTCAACCGGACGTTCGCGCCAAGATACTAGATTTTTTTTTTACGGAGTATTACCTGTTGAAAATATTTTTTGAATCGCTGTCAGTAGACAACGCAGAGGCAACATGCTGGCAGAGTATTATTCCGTGGTCCTTCTCGTTGTTGTTATTCGAACAATTCAAGTCTGCCAAAGGGTATAGCCGGGTATAAGCATGGCGAAACTGCCCTTAGCGAAAAAAATAATTTCCTTTTACTGGGTTATTAACCTTTACATATGTAGTGCTTTCACCAAAATTTAAGCCTCAAATCCATCAGGTTTAAAAAAAAACCGCATATAAAGAAATATTTATTTTATTTTATTTTAGCCAAAGTACTAATCCGATTTCTTTGTAATTTGGATATGTTGTATATACAATTAAGGTCGCTTTCTATAAAAAAAAAATGAATTATCTCTTGAAAAAAACAAAAAAAAACGAGTTAATAATCTTCAAAAAAATAAAAAAAATACGTGCGAGATTGCGACAATTTCCAAATTTACATATTTTATGTAGAATTTAATAATGTTTAACATATAATTTTTCTAATAACTAAAATCGGGATTAACAGTGTGAAAAACTTGAATTTGTAACATCCCATACATTCTTTTCAAACAAAATAACTTCTACGTATTACACTATGAAGTTATATTCCAACGCATTTTGAATTTGGAACGCGACTTATTTTACTGACAAGGAAAGGTACCCAGTACACAGTACACAGGACAGTTGTCCGGCTCCGATTTTATTGATTTTGATATAATTATGTTAGAGAGTAGTTTAAAATAACAGACACGTATTTTTTTTTAGCGGCCCAATCTCAACCTGTTGGGAGAAATTGACCTCCAAAGTACTGAAAAGTGACTAAACCCTCTAACTTATATAGAGATATTTAAAAAAAAAATGCAAGTTTCATAGCGGTTTGATTATAAATGTTTGAGAAGATGAAAAAATAATGAGCACGCGTTTTGTTATATCGGCTAAAACTCATAATTTAATAAAAAAATCCCTTCAAAGATCATTGAAGATACACTTCCTGTGGTATTTTTTTATAATATTAGTTTTAGCCGATATAACAAAACACGTGCTCATTATTTTTTCATCTTCTTAAACATTTATAATCAAACCGCTAAGAAACTTGCATTTTTTTTTAAATATCTGTATATAGGTAAGTTAGAGGGTTTAGTCACTTTCAGTACTTTGGAGGTCAATTTCACCCAACAGGTTGAGTTTGGGCCGCTAAAAAAAAATACGTGTCTGTTATTTTAAACTACTCTCTAACATATATCAAAATCAACAAAATCGGAGCCGGACAGTTGGGTACCTTTCCTTGTCTGTAAAATAAGTCGCGTTCCAAATTCAAAATGCGTTGGAAATATAACTTCATAGTGTAATACGTAGAAGTTATTTTGTATGAAAAGAATGTATGGGATGTTACAAATTCAAGTTTTTCACACTGTTAATCCCGATTTTAGTTATTAGAAAAATTATATGTTAAACATTATTAAATTCTACATAAAATATGTAAATTTGGAAATTGTCGCAATCTCGCACGTATTTTTTTTATTTTTTTGAAGATTATTAACTCGTTTTTTTTTGTTTTTTTCAAGAGATAATTCATTTTTTTTTTTTTAGAAAGCGACCTTAATTGTATATACAACATATCCAAATTACAAAGAAATCGGATTAGTACTTTGGCTAAAATAAAATAAAATAAATATTTCTTTATATGCGGTTTTTTTTTAAACCTGATGGATTTGAGGCTTAAATTTTGGTGAAAGCACTACATATGTAAAGGTTAATAACCCAGTAAAAGGAAATTATTTTTTTCGCTAAGGGCAGTTTCGCCATGCTTACCCGGCTATACCCTTTGCACTTAATATTTACAGATTTTTAAATCAAATTAGCTTAAAAAAATGAATACTACAACAGTCAGATCACTCTTCGATTTTTTGTGTTTACAGGATGACTGTGATCATCAGCCCCAGAGGGCAGACATGTGCGCACAATATAGCACACCTTTTTTTTTCTTTTTTTAAGGGCTGTCAATTGGCAACGCAGCTTCGCCATGTTGGGAGACGAGGTCCTTGATACTCAAATACTCAAATGTTTATTGCATTCCACAATGTATTGGCAGTTTACAGGCTAACTTAAGCTATTACAGTAATATACTTATAACTTAATTGTGGACCCTGTTGGGCACAGCAACATTAAGAGAGGGCTTTAGATAATTTACATTTTACTTGATGTTTCTTAGGCTATAATTATCGCTTTTAATAACGTCTGCAACGTGTGCTTTATATCGAAATTTTATTCGCCGGCTCCCTAACTAATAGGGTCATGTCATGAGGTTATGACAGACTACATTCAGTTGTGGAGTCCAAAACAGCTCCGAAGTATCAGTATGGCTACACTATTGTGTGTGCAGTCCACTGAAATATTGACAGCATAAGCCCGCTTGAATTGCCTAAAATATCCGTATACAATTAGACTTTTCATATTATTAATATCCACATCACTCCTTATCAATCTCTTTACAAAAAGTCCAATAAGGGCCGGTCTGGTTTTGCTACAAGTGGAGTCTGTATTTTAAAAGATTACTAATAAAATAGATTAATACTTTAAAAAATAAACAATAATTGTAAAGTTAAGTGGACATTAGCCGTGGCGAGGCTTCATCGGCAGCTAATGACTCGGTCGCATGCGGTCTGAACTCCGCTGCCTGAAATGTTTGCCTATTCAATATTATAACACTTTCTTGTCGTACTCTATTCCAAATTAATCATTATATTGTCGAACTCAACATCAAAGCGGCTGACTCAATCAATATTGTTTTGTGATATTTTACGAGATATGTTCTTATTTAATTATCTAAGGGCTGTACTAATTTGATCTTGAGAGAGAGATAGTTTTCTATGATTTGACGACTTCTTTGACGTGTCTTAAGACGGGAATCTTAGCCAAGATAAGATTAATAATACAACCATGAGACGGGAAAAACAATCGACTGGCAATATAAACATTTTTTTCTGCCATTTCTACTAATTATTATGAATGTGAAAGTTTCTATGGATGTTATGTTTAGTGTTTCGGTCACACTTAAACGTCTAAACAAATTTGGATAAAGTTTGGCATACATATAGTCCATCCATAGACTTTCCGGCGGACAAAGTCACGGAAAAAATCTAATTTTAAAAGCACGCTAGTTTCTACCCTTTCTGGTGGACCGCTCGCTGTTTGAGATCTCATCAATACTTTGGTGTCATGAGGTTCGCTAAACTAAGCTACGGCATGCAGTTAGCTATTTTGTTTAGAAATGGAACATTGAGAGTGTCGTCTTGGGGTGTGAGTCGTTAAGTCTTCGTTTCCGGGACACAATGAGAGGCGGGCGGGGGGGTTATCGACGGCGGCGCCAGTGCGCATGTGCGTCGCCGGCGCCCCAGAGTCTCGCCGGAGCAGTACTAACGCCCGCGCTCGCACCAAACGATGCCAGTCCAAGCCCGGGAGCCTCACTTCTCAGTCGCGACCTCATCAGGTGCAGCACAATGCCCTACGCGATACTTCCAACTTCATTACGACATGAACCAGCATGTACGTCTAGTATTTAAAAAAAACTATATATTTCATACGTGATTTTTAGATAATGCATACATACTTGCAAAGACTTACGGTTAAACTAAACCATGTCCCTTGTTCTAGGTCTGTTCCGCCTTGCATTGCCATCCTCTTGATAAGTTATAGAGGTAAGAATTCTTTGAGCATTGTCTTTGTTGATCACTGTTTTTGTTGCTTGGCTTGACGTCTTTTCTGTTTGTTTTATCAAGGTCTTTAGGCACGCTTAATTATTTTATCGGTCCTTCTAGAAAAAATGTGTTTCTTGAATTCTATGTAGGTAATATAATTGGTCATTTTTTATTATTATAACGTAACCTTCGATGCACGATGCAGAATATAATTATATATTTGTATTTGTGTTATACTCTTTAAAATCAGCAGTCTCAATTTCAAATCACTTTAGTAGTCTACTCATTGTAAATTTCCATTAAAAGTGGTTGAAATTGTGGCCATGCCATCGTAACACCTGAAACAGTTACTTTTTATTAAGGTTCATTTCGATATTGTGATAAGAAACTAGGAAAATGACTAGTTAATGGTCTACTATTTGGATAATATTTTCTTTTCCTTAACACATATATCATTAAAAGTAGAAGAGAAATAACTAATAAAAAGTAGCTGTTCCGGGTGTTATGGTGGCTAAAATAATATTGCGTTTTGACGAATCTAGCTTTTATATTGGAGTCGATTAAGAGCTCACTTAGTAGATTAGGAATAGTTTCAATCCCATATTTGCTAAAAATATTGCACCTTGAATAAGACGTTGCAAAATATTTCAGATTTTGGATTTATCTATTCTGTATACTGGTACAGTATAAATTATACGGCATGTCAAATTATAAATAATTTTTAATTACATTAATGTCGTCAAAACAAAAATCTTAACAAAGAATATGATCATAAAAAAATAAACTCCGTTCAGGATCGTCATAATATTATGCATAAAACAAAACGAATAACTTTATAATTTAGATATTCAATAAAACTAGTAATTGAGTTGAGTATAAGAAAAGTGTAAAATAAATCTGCTACCCACAATTCTATTTTTCTGCAAAATTATTGTACTTATAGTGAATTTAACTTATAACTAAACGTGTCTTTCTGAAAAACTTACAATTATTAATATATAAAATTCTCGTGTCACAGTGTTTGTAACAAAACTCCTCCGAAACGGCTTGACCCATTCTTATGAAATGTTGCGTGTATATTCAGTAGGTCTGAGAATAGTACGTAAACTATTTATCATAAGGTTTGTATGAAAAAACAAGATACACCCGGGCGGCGCCGGCCGCGGACAGCTAGTAATGTGTAGGTCAACATGATTTAAAATGAAATATAAATTTACTTCTAATTAATTCCTGATTTAAAACATAACGTGTTGTAACATGTAGAGCACGCTTAATTTTGCTGTATTAGGATTTATAAAAATGAATGATAATGTTTTGTGCCGTGGGTTAAAAATGTAAATTGATTATTATAGTATAAGCATGCTCTTCGCGTATGCTCGAATACGGGTCAACTGGCGAAATAAGGCATCTCTACTTGCCGGTCGGTGGTAGCTAGAACACTGTGCGTTCCTATACTTATTTAAAACCGAGGATAGAGTTGTGAAATCTCGTTAAAATTTGACACATAATTTTTTTTTTGTCAAATAATATCTAGACGTTACAACTCTATCCACGGTATTGAATATAAGAACGCACCATAATTTGGTTTCCGTTACCAAGGGTTGGAATTTATAGGAAAGTTAGGATTTATCTCTATGGAGACCACAATATAATCTTGTTTTTTTTACTGATACATTACATTGGCAAAAGTATAGTTATACTCCACCTGAATTTATTTTATGAAGGCAGCAGTAAAAAAAAACCAGTCAGGTGCGAGTCGGACTTGCGCGCGCCTAGGGTTATTTGCAAAATACCGAATAATGGACTTAGCCTGTCTGTCAAGATAAGATCCCTTTTGCTCTAAAATTTCTTAAACTATCGGGCTTAAATTTTGAATATCTGTAGTATTATTAATTGGTCCAAAGAAAACCTCATCGTTAAAAAATATGAATTTATTTATTTTGGCAACAAAAAAAAACTACTAACTAAAATTCGATCACAGGACTTTATTTTATAAAAGACGTTTATTCAGTAAGGCGCATGGACACTTTTGCACGTCAAGAATTTACCAGCAGCAGTGCTTCCTGACTGCTGAGAAGAAACGCCGAAGGAAATTCAGCAGTCAGTCATTTTATGGACATATTTCATATTGCAATGGTATTATTTAGTCTAGAGCTACATACATACATACATACATAAACTCACGCCTTCATTCCCAGAGTGGGGTAGGCGGTTCACTAATGTTTGACCAAAAAAATATTGACAAATGATCATTTGACAAACAACGTTTCACCAAATAATCATTTGGCAAACGTGACATTTGACAAAAGTATCATTTTGCAAAAACTCAATTAGCAAATGATCAAATAGCAAACACTACACTTGGTAAATGTGTTAAATAATAAAATGTCAATTGACAGTTTTCCATTTCACCAAATATTATTTCCTGTAGTTTACCTATTTCTGGGCAGAAAAAAATAACCTCGAAGGCCAAGGCGGGAGCAAAGCTCCCGCCTTGGCCTTCTAACCTAACCTATCCGAGTCAGTTCTGCCCGGATTCGTCTTGCTCGTTGCATTTAAAATTTTGTCTGATAACTCCGTTGCTAAATGTTCATTTTGTCAAATAATTACTTATAAAATGTAAATTTAACTGTTGATCATTTGAATAAGTGAGCCATTTTTAAAATGACAACTAGTAAAATGATCAATTGGCGAAACATTTTTTTGCAAAACGTTGTTTGTCAAGTGTAATTTTGCCAAATGACTTTTGGTCAAACGGCAGGACACCGGGGTAGGCAGAGCTACAGAATTTCCAACAACCCTAAAAACTTGTTGATAATTCTGTAACCACATTTTGCACAATCAGGCTATAAATATTAAATTATAGTTGATATAATAGGTATCAAATAACATGCGTAGTTCGGCAGGAAAACTTGCCAAAAATTGTACGAGAGAGATAGAGGGAGAAAAGGAAAAAAACTGCTACTAATGTTTATACATATAAGACGGTGCAAGACGACCACATAAAAGTTTCGATATGTTTTCCTACATCAAGGTGTCCCCTAGACAAGATAAAGCTTTTGTATTTGAACAAATTATTATTGACTAAGTGTCTGGTTTAGGCCAAGCGTTTTTGTCTGTTAGATAGTCTTCTACCATATATATAAATACGCTTTAAACATTAACGACACTTTCAAGAAATTTTTAAGTGTTGGGAGCTTTAAAACTACGTCAGGTAATTTATTATAGAAATGAATGCATTGACCAACAAATTATTTTATTTTTATTTGTAGTATTTAAATTATTTGTATCAGAACTTTTGGTGAAAGAATCTAAATTCTTAATAACATAAATAATATTGTTACAAATACAATGATACGTTAGTTAAGATATTAATTTCTTTAAAAAGTTCTCTCAATTCACGGGAATTTAAGCTGTAAATAGAACGAATGACCCTTTTTTGTAACACAAAAGTTTGCAGATGCCCTACCCCAAACCAGAATACCGTACCGTACGACATGACCAGGGATATAAAATCAAAAAGTTCGTTAAATCAATAATCTCGCCCGATTTAAAAATAGGTAGGTATGTATGACTTCACTGTATTTCATGAGATCTGGAAAGATCCCTTCAGATATGCAATTACGAGAGGCGTTCAATAAAAAGTGAGAATAAGTATGTTATAATATAAACAACTTTTATTAAATGTCATTTTATTTTTCGACATAATATATGTCACCTTCTAGCGTAATACACTTAGTATATCTTTTTTCTAAACTTAAACTCACGAATTGCAGCCATTGCAACGGCGGACTTGTGTGCCGGGGTCCTGGTGGAACAGCATAACTTTCGAGAGTTTACCTCGCCGTTTTTCGCGGATCTCATTGCGCAATTTTGCTATTTGTTTATCATATAAAGTGCCCGTAATAGTAGTTCCATGCTCGAGATACTCAATCATTACTACCCCTTTACCATCCCCAAAAAACAGCCCATGACCTTACCGGCAGATGGGCCCACCTTGAATTTCTTCGGAGTTGGAGATGATGGCCTTTTCCATGTCATAGACTACAGTTTCGTTTCAGGGTCATCATGATGGAGCCATGTTTCGTCCATTGTTATAAATCGCGCCAAAAAAAGTTCCCGGTCTTGCTGTATCAGGTCCAAAGCTTCTTGACAAATCTCGACTCTAGTTTGTTTTTGCGTGTCAGTAAGCATGATAACGGCGCGCAGTTCAATTTCCTCCATTTTCGCTAACGTACTCAGCATTTACCGTATTTTTTTTAAACAAAAGACAGTTCGTTTTTTTTTTCCATAGCAATCAGCTAGATAGATTAGCTTTACCGGCCAGTATTTAATTTCCTAATATTGAAAGAGTTTGCATCTCATTCTCACTTTTTATAGAACGCCCCTCGTATTGTAAATTAACACTAGACGGGGTGCAACTACATCTATGATATGAAAGACTACCCTTAACTGATGTGGCGCCTAAATCATCAGTCTATTTTAAACTAAGCTAGACTATTGAAAATGAACAGTGCTAAATTCAAAGTTTATATTACATTTACTGACATTACCGCAAAGTAATGATTGAGCTTCACCGCGGATGATTTAAGACATTTCGTAGTATTATGTCTGACTGGTTAAGGCGAAAATGGTATTCGATTTCTAATATTTCACAAATAATAGGAGGTACGAAGCTTTTCACCTTTCATCAAATCTAATCAGCTGTTTTTTTTAAATCATGTGTTTGAGCTTAGCTCTCAAATGATATTTTGGAGAGTTATTTTCATTAAACATTTTCTATGGCCATAGCAAGGTAAAAGAAACGCAATTTTGGTGACTTAATTTAAGGCAAAATTGTTAACAGGACACTTGTAGTTACTTATGTCAATAATTGGCAGAACCAATACATTTAAAAAGAAAACGTTTTATATGGAAAATATAGAAAATAAAAGGATTTACTTAAGTAATAATAATAATAGCTATTCTTAATTTTAAAATAAATATTTAAACAACAACAACAACTGGCCGGAAGAGGCACCAAATAGGGACTCATGGAGATCAAGGGGAGAGGCCTTTGCCCAGCAGTGGGACACTCATGCAGGCTAGGAAAAAAATATTTAAACATGGTATGAAACGAAATGCACTTACGCAACTTATTCTTTTTTTTTTAAATACTTATTAAGGCAAAAATGGTACAAAATCAAAATAGTTTTTTTTTTTATGTGTTAAGTGTTGTAGTATTTAGGCCAGCTGAAGCTGACGTGTTCAAGGTTCAACAAAGCTTCTAAATAAATAGAGTTAAAAAATAATAATATAGTTTTACTAGGCTTTATATATCGTTTATAAATTTTAACTAAACACGTGATTTTAAATCGTTTGAATGTTAACATCTTACTGTAATTTTTTGTGATAATTCCATTCCATTCCATTATGTAACCGCTATTTCAATTCTCGTAAATTTAGTATTATTCTAAGAGCCCACGTCCCGAAACCTGGTTCGATAAGACTACCAGATGATAATATATATAATATATATAGTCACGTCCTTAATGGGGGAACAAGAAATGGCAATGCTATGCAATGCGAAGAATCTGGGACAGCGTTTTTTTAATTATCCGATGTATAAATGCAGCAGAGGTGTTTCTTTCACAGAAAGTGATGATCACTCAGATGAGCTTTTTGTTTTTTTTTTTGTTATTTGAGGAGATCGATTATACTAGATACTTAAGTAGGTACGGGGCGTCACTTATCATGCTGCTACCACAGATTAGGCCAATCAGGAGGGCTTGCAGCACTGCTTTGTCGTATATTCCTACCCCTCCCCTGTTCCGAAGAATAAACGAAACTTGGGGGATTATTATACTCAGTCATCGGACTTATACCTAAAAAAAAGAAGTTTTGCCAGGGTTTTTGAATTGCAGCATGGCCATTTCGTGTTGCCCCGTTAATGACGTGACTAATTATGTATATATCATCCGGTAGTCTTATCGAACTACAGATGTAGTGCATAATTGTTCTCCTTCGTATTTTTACGGAAACGTTCGAACGTGTCATGCTACTTCAGTCAATGTCAGTACTTTTTGTACTGAAATAGCAAGACACGTTCGTACGTTTCCGTGAAAGTACGAAGGAAAACAATTATGCACTACATCTGTAGGTTTAGTGTCGTGGGCTGCCCTATTATAATGAACTCGTCTTAAATGTTTTTTTAAAATAATAAACTTACTACGATATGTACAAATATTTATTATACCATTTAGAACCTTATTAAATCAGGTAACGAATTGAATAATAGCATTACAATTGGTCAACTAGTTCTTGATTGGTTGTCAATTTTGGTAAGTAATATTTGTAGGTAATCGTATGAGATGTAAGTACAAAAGTGATATATTATTGGCCGGTACTGTAATTGCTAAACTACGGTAAGAACTCTAAGCAATATCAAAAAGTAACCCTGCATCTTTATTGAAACCAAATACGTTCGAAATTATATAACTTGACTATGGCATTATGTTGTACCTTTTTATAATGACAACCCTGTTGCAAAAATCTACTATAGGGCAGAGGCATGAAGCCAGCCGTAGCAAAAAATGTTTGCGACAGCTGGCAGAGAGACATTTTGATCAAGGCTAGTCGTGTTTTTATACCTTTTTTGGAGCTTCGTCTTTGTGTACGAACACCTGCCGCTGCACATACGTAGATTTGACCGATTTAGGCGGCCAAAAACATTTTTTCTTCTAATCTTGTTTAAATTGGGGTATATGATTAAAATATGTTGTATTTCATTCAAATCTTTATTATTTAATATAATATACAAAAAAAAAAACAGAAAAATTCTACTTTTTTTTTTTAAAGTAAGAACAATGATAAAACAGTTTCTAATTTACATAATAATATTAATAAATAAATAAAAACATATTATAATTAAATTACTGACGATATGTAATAAAGTCTATATTATACTGCCAGGTAGCAATAATTCAATTGCTTCGCTTGAAAAAGCTTTGCATGAGCTTTTTCTATAAGTCCTCATACTGCTCACAAGAGGATCCGAAGTAAGCAACAGTCTGTGGTAGATGTCGAGGTTGCACTCTTCTCTCGAAAACTTTCTTGCAAAGTTTTGTCTATATGACCGAAAATGCTTATTTCGGGCTTCTGCCGCCTCCTCCGACAGTTGCCCAATTGGTAATAATGCATTTTCTATTATTTTTGCACCATGTAATAAAATCTTGTACATGGTCGGAGTCATGGGGTGCCACCCATATTCCTCAACGTACAGCTTTGCCGTGTCAAAGGCGTATGCGTCGTATTTCGAAACATCAATTTTGTGTCCACTTGAAATTGCTTCCAAAATAACTTTGCACCTATGAATTAATTCATGGTTAATCCCTAAAATATCAGCAGCCAATTCGGTGTTCTCAAAAAACCTTCGACTTGTATTACCGTCGTTGGTATTGCCGAAGTTGGCTTTAGGCATATCTACCAAAATACCAGTTTCTCTCCTAAATCTTTCCTGGATTTCCAATTTTCTTTTTTTCTCTATTTCTTTCTCGTCTTGTGTTTTCCTTTCTCTATGCTTTTTTACAGGTAGCCTGTAGGCTAAATATAAAAGGCTTTCAAAAATGCGTATTCTGGCATGCAACACTGAAATCCCAAAGTCGAGGGCTTCTGAACTGGTAGCATTGCTTTTGGACAAGTCATTGAAATCTTTGGATGTTGCCCCGCATATATAACAACGAATTGTTGATTTTGTATTTGTTGCAGCGTTGCATACTTTGCCATCAACCATAGTCATTTTGAAAATATGTCCAAATATAAATTCATTACCATTCAAATCCACTTTTGTATCAGAAAGTAACTTGGCTGAATTATCTACATAGCTTATTTCTTCCTTGGTGACATCAGTAGACTCTTTCACGAACCGAAATCTTATGGGGCGGCAAAATCGTGGCGATGATGGGGTTGGGTTTTGCCACAAAACTTTCTTGTTTTCTTTGCCATAAACAATCTGCAAGGGCACAAAAGAACTTATAAAGAGGTTTGCATCGGAGTCGGCATCATGAGAAAACTTCTGTTTAAAACGTGATTGTTGAGATCCATCGCAACCCCATTTGCATATTATCGTTAATGATTGCCTTTCAGTTTTATTGAGGGTTATCAACACATCTTGCAGGTATATAGATAAGCGCATAACGGTATGATCCATTAGGCTCTGTAATCCTACTTCCGCGCAGGTAGCCGTGACCCGCAACATAGTTTCTGGGTAACATGCTTGTTTTTCTTTTAACAATAGGTCGTAACAGGGGTAATGCCTTGGGTTTGTTGCTCTTATTATTTCATATTGTCGCCGAGTAAGGTCAGCTTCTACAAACATCTTAAGGGCTTCAAAAGGGGTCAGTGGTGCGATTGTTTCATCTTCCTTAGAACAGGATTCCCTTAATTTGGTTGCTTGCTCTGGACAGTTTGTTATTTGCCTGAGGACTTTTGATGCATTTCTTTTTCCGTCTGTTTGTAATATAACTTGTGCAGCATGGACTATGATTTCATCATCGACAGTAGCACGAATGTCCTCCGTCTTCCTTCTCTTAGTTCGTTCACTCGAGTCCTCAAATGATTTACATGGACGTCCTTGCCGATTAGATGTTTCAATTGGAATTTCAAAAGTTCCTTCTAACCATGTCTGGTTATTTTTCAAGAATACTTCTTCAGTCCTTCGTGCTTTTATCCATCTATCTTTCATTTGTGACTTAAACTGGGAAAAATTATGTTTAAGGCTCTTTTTACTTTCTTCGGAGAGCCCATAATACTCCACAAGGTAATTTTCTAAATGGTTCAGTTTTTCACTCAAATTTGGGAAATTCTGATCTTTCATTTTTTCAAACAAATATTTACGAGTCACAACTGTAACACCAGAGGCACTGGAAGACTCTGAAACAAAAAAAAAAACAAATAATTACTAAAAATAAAATCATGAACGGTTTTTAGAGTTTTTACCCAGACAACTTCAATTGACCTTTATTTGACTATAGGCACTTTTTGGCAGAAACTGTTATTGTTAATATAATATTGAATATGTGCCATAATTATTGTAATTTAAATAAGTTCTTGGAAGACCTTGGAAGTATTTCATTATTGCATTCAAAACCTAAAATTTAAGAAAAGTAGCTAAAAATAAGGTGTTACGTTTGAATGCTAGGCATATACAGTAAACTGATAAAAAAAAACATTTTTTTAAGTTCAATTGATAGATTCTTACCTGAATTATTAGAATCCATTTCTTTCACTGCACTAGAGAACACTGAATTGTTTTGTTGCAGTTTATAACACTACGTATATTGAAGGCACCGAGAACTGTTACGTACACTACAAGTGATAATCAGATTTCGATTGACGGTAGCTCGGCGCATACGTTATTTTATGACTCAAAAGGGGTGGGGGTGGGTGCCCTGGAATGTCAGGTAGATAAGGAAGTCAATTGTGTAACCGTGGGGTGATTTTCAATATTACGACTTATGGCCGCCTAAATCGGTCAAATCTACGTATGTGCGCTGGCAACTCCGGCGGCCGTGCCTCCTTTGCGCTCTCCTTATAACACGCTTTTAATCGTCCCTTACCTCTAGGGGTGCTGTATCTGTAAAACTACGGGTGTTTATTTGTGTCTACAAAGCGTCAATTACTATTAACACAACTTACACGAGTGTCGGTTTCATATTCTCTTGTACAACAAAAAAAAAAGCAGTTTTAGATCGTTTACCTCAGAACTGAAATCGTTTCTTATGCCACTGTACGTCCTGCATCACTTAATAAGTACAGGAAATTGCAGAAAGTTTGAGATTGCTGTTGGTAACCCTTGAGGGCGGCCGGGTTCGCGAATTACGAGTCTCGCACCTGCGGGGGAGTCAGTGACCTCGTCACCTGCTGCCCTGCCTTCTGCCTGCTGACGGCACACGCATTAACATACGATTCCACCGAAATTGCCTCTGCGGATTGTAATCTAAAGCTTGTAATGGTTAAAGGCAAAACTACAATAAACGTCAGTAGGTAACTTAGGTATACCTTATGTTTGCGTCGAAAATGTAAAGTTCTTCGTTAAAGCGAATTTGAAATGAATTTAAAACGACATCTATCCCAGGAAATAAAGAACAAGTGGTATATTTGCTATTTCATGTTAAAAGCTATTGATAACTAGACGCAGAATGTGGAAATGTACACAATTCTTTTAATCTGCTCTGCGCTGAACGGCTGTAACGTTATCAACTCAACAAGCTACAAACTAGTAACACGTTTAATAAAATCGGCAACTGCGAAAAAAAAATGTTTTTTATTTGCATGCCTGTAACAACATTAAACCTGAAACACGTTTAAGACTTATCTAGTTATAGCGAACATAGACTACTTTTGTTCCGTTCTTAAAATTGATTCAAGACGCTTTATATTTTAATGTTTTTGTTGATAGGTCAATTATTATTTTTAAATGCCGTGAGCAGTGCTGGGTCTACTCACAACATTCGAAAAAATTGAACTTCACTTTGTTCTGTCACTTTCACTTCGATAGATCTTTAATTTCGTGACATAAACCGCGGGGGCAGTTTCAGAAAGCATTTCAAAAATATAGACAAGGCCTAGTTAGGTTTTTTTTAAAGCCACAGACTACATAAAGCTGTATAAAGTTGTGTTTGCACTACGTCATTATCAAGTTGAGTGACAGGTTTTATCTGTTTCATGTTCATTTTTTCCACTTTTTATTTTATTAGTATTTTGCAAAAATGCTTTTGATTTATGCATATGCGATCGTGTCGTTATTTAGTCGTGTATTCACCAAATGGTCACAACGGAAGACCTGCGTTGGCCCTGCCAGCTTCACGCTGTGTTGTTCTCGCTGCTGAGGTGAAAAGTTGTATGTCTCACACGAGACCAAAGTTTTTTACGTCTCGTATCTTTGAATCCTTCGCTTACTCGGGATTCAAAATCATCACTCGCAGCAAAAACCAACTTTGCTCTCTTGTTGAACAAATAACTATTGTATGTTTTGTGTGGTGTGTTATAATAAGGTACTCGTAGGTGAATAGGGTGACGGACGGCGGGCCAGGATGAAAGCTCTCGAGGCTTGAGCACCTGCTTCGTCAGTATAATGTCGTGTTGGTTTACAATTGCTGCTTGCTGTTTTTACACACATATTTTTATCTTTAATATAATTAAACTCATATTAAAATTGTGGTCCTAGCTTTTATACTGCTAGCGGTACACCCCGAAATTCAGTAAAAAACTGCAAATGGTGTTAAAAGCATGAAAATCGGAACGATTGAATGAGAGGCCATACGAATCAATTTCACAGGTAGCACGAAAAAAACAAAAAAGGAGAGGAGTTATGACGTCATCTTTTATTGAATGGGGAAAATAGTACATTATTGCCTAGGCACGGAAGTAGGCAATTGCGGGGCGAGGATTGGTTTAAACGGACGAGCTTGCGAGTCCGTTTAAAAATACGAGGCCCGCAATTGCCGTTCCTGCCGAGGCATATATAGTGCTTTTCTCAAAAATCGCAAGAATAAAATTATGTTGGAGTAAAGTACTTTATTAAGGAAAGAAATACCACACAATCTATACAGACAATATTATTACCTACTCTTTACCGTCTTTTGTTTATGACAAGGAGAAACGCAAGCTTTTTTTTTAAAACTACTCAAGCTATTCGAGATACAGATAAAAAAGTTATATTCCGAACAAAATTTGGATGTAATAAGACTTGTGCCCTCATTTTATTAAGGCCGTTTTCACTTTTTAAAAAGTTAGATACTAGATGGTAATGAAATTTGTATGCAACATTGCGTGCTTGTGTAGCGAGCACGCAATGTTTTTTTTTTTTAATTTGAGATCTGTCAGTAAACTATGTACTTCGCATCCCAATATATAGATAGTAATGTCAACTTTTCCTGTCATTTTTGAGAAAAATATTTTATTCTGTAACCTATCGCTAAGCCGATTCTAAAAATATATCACATCATTATATTTCAGTCACAAGTGTTAAATTAAAATCATTTTCATAACATACCAAGTTTGGGTTTCATCCGATATAATACGGTTGAATCATTATTTGTAAAATATACCTAAAATGTTATGTAATAGCCTAAACAAGAATATTTTAAGTAACGATTAGATCAATAATATCGTAAACCAGTAATTACACAATAACATCATTTAAAGCCTGTCTCTCATCAAAACATAAAAAAATATCTTAAAATAGAAGTTAATGGCATAAATCGATTTTATTTTATGTATTTTATTTAAAAAGGACATTCACTAATGTTTGAAATATTTTCTAAAATTAATATCTACGCGTTTAATTCATTTCTCTATTCGTGTAAAATTTATTAATTTCTAGCGGCAGTTTTAAAAAGCAGGTACATTTTTTAAAATTAGGCCAATACAAAAACCATAGATGCCCTAAAAATGGACTGGGTTAAAATTATTCTATTTCTTGCAACTTATTTAACAAACTTTGTCGTTGCCTTACTATATGTAAGTATAAAAAAAATCGTATGCCATAATGATATAATATAATATTTGGTTAATTGCTTAAAAACAACTTCAAAATTTCAATGACAATGACTTTAAAATTGCATTAATCTCAACATTTTCATCAAAGGCATATCAGCTCTGTTTCTTTTTTATCAGGTACGATTCGCCGTGTGGTTGCAAGTTTTAATGGACATTCCTTGAATTAAATAGCACCATATTTTTAAGATTTCTTAATGAAGGTTTCCATGACCAAAATAAAAGAAAAATGGAATAACAATAAACGTCTCTACAAATGTAAAACGGAATTAAATTTTATCATTACTTGGTTAAAAGATAAAAGAAATGTATTCAGTAAGTAGGCCGCTCGGGCACTTTTACACGTCAGGTTAATTGATAAGCACCATACAAAATTACTATAGTGTGTTTTATTTACACATTTTATAAAACATATGTTTTATAAAATGTATAATAATAAATTACTTTAAGCTTGATGCAAAAAATTACTATTACTTATGTATTATATATATATTATTATTATTATATATTATTGAACCGAATACTGAGGTTCATTGAAGCAAGTGTAAATCACTAGTAAATACTTAATTATTTTCGCTTAAGAAACATTTTAAATCGATACGTTTTGGAAATCAAGTTTCTTTTATTTTTAGGTTTCCGTACAAAAAATGGAAAAAACCGAACCCTTATAGGATCACTCGTGAGTTTGTCTGTCTATGTGTCTGTCTCTCTGTCTGTCCGTCTGTCACAGCCCATTTGCTCCGAATCTACTGGACCAAATCTGGTGAATTTTGTTAGGATGGTGTAATCCTATGACTCAAACACAGATGAGCAAAGAAAAAAACATTTTTTTTAAATTGGGTCGTTTTCTGGGGAGAAATGAGGAAATTAAAAAAATGTTTTGCAAACCTTACTGTGTCAAACTGCATCAAATGCAAGGAGGTCTCAAATATATTTTTGTTATTATTGTAAAATAGTTTTGATTTTATTCATGAAAGAAGACGAAAATTTACCTTCCCCCAAAAATAAAAGTATCGTGAGTTCAACTCGCACTTGGCCGGTTTTTTGTATTACTTATTTGTTCCTATGGCGGCAAGTGCACACGGTGAAAATTTCAACTGTCTACCTATTACGGTTCTTGACGCACCTGACATACATACGCACAGACGGACGGAGAGCGGCGCACCCTTTGGTTTCCGAACCTAAAAAGTAGCGAGGTGGAATTGAATAACGCTAAAGTTTCGCTATGCATTCTCTGTCTGTCAGTCATAACTTTAATCAGTCTATGTATATTTTTATTACTTATACAAGTAACCTAAACGAAAATTCAATATTGATACAGAATCGCGATGAAGCGAGATGCGTACGGCGAAGAGGGCCCCGCCATGAAGCGGCACCGCCAGTCCGAGGATGAAGTAACCTTCCTCATTCCCAGCAGGGTAAGTCTCATAAACCACTCAAATTACTTCACTTTTCAAAGTGTACGAGATGTTACAATTAACTAACTTTTACATTGTTTCAAATTTCGCAATCTTCACACATACTATTGTTTATTTATTCCGACTTTAGTGCACAATGAAAAAAAATACAATTGATGTCTTTAGGCATATATACCAGTCAACCAACTGCGGCCAAACGGACTTGGCGTCGTGTGATTGGTTGGTTTCAAGCATAATATGGGTGTGGACATTGTATGTGTAAACACTTCATAGGGAAAGCCTTAGAGGAGGTTTTTAAGGAATTGTTAAGCGCTTAGTCGAACTAATTGTATCGTATGGGATAGCCTTTCATTGGGGTAAGTCGAAGATATGCTTATCGCATCGTTAGGGTTTGTAAAACCCAGTCAATTGTATAACCTAACCTAACGAAAACCCTTTAAGCGGTTCCGGTCCCTGATTCAGAGACGGGGAATGGATAGGGTAACACTAACGTAATGCTAAGTGCTTAAATCCGAAACCCTTACGAAACTGGTAACCTCAATGGTTGTAGTTAACTAGTTCGAAGCAGTTTCCATATCATTAGGGTAAGCCTATCGATAGGGATACGCTAAAGAGCATATGATGTGGTTATTCGATCGATAGACGTAATGAAATAAAGGGTTTTTCCGGTCCCTGAAGATATCTCGATTAAGCTAGTTGAGCGACCATAACGAAGAACATTTAATTTTTTAAATATGACTATAAATTTCTTGCGGCGTTGCTTGCGGCGTTGCTTGCGGCGAGCTTAAAATGTCTTAAAGTTTAATATCAACTAAGAAGTGGGACTACAACGTAACAGCTTATTATGATCACTAAAAATTATAAAATAAAAAAGTGTTTTAAAAAACAAAAAACAACCTGCAATAACGCAAAAAATACTTCTTTTAAAATGGTAGGTATGGGGGCTTAATGCCAGTTGTCCGCACCCCTTTGTTCACACTGCGGACAACTGGGATTTTTGGGGGAAGCCGGTATAGGTCTGTCCAACTGAAGACGGCAAATCACAATATTTTTTAGCCCTATGTTGGACTGACCTATACCTACCATTTTAAAGGGAGTTATTTTCATCATTTTTGAAGGCGGTTTTTTTTTTAACTTTTATTTTATAAAGAATTTCTTTATTAATAGTCAGGTTAATTTATTTTATTTCTGAATACACACCGAATATTTATTTTATTTCTGAATACGTAAACAATGTTATGAAATGCTCAATCTTCGTCAGGTGGCTGGTTCCATCATTGGTAAAGGAGGCACCAATATTCAAAAGCTAAGATCTCAGGTTAGTATAATATTACAACGTAACTTAACTCATTTTTATCTAAGTCAATGTTCAACAACATGCGTGTAGGTATTTTATTTATGTAAAAATGGTAATAAGTTTTGTTTACTTATTAGTTTTATCATTATAGTTTCTCATAATTTTACGTTTAAATTCCATTACATTAATGTTGTTTTTGCTATTTTATTTTGTTTATGTACGTACAGGTAGTAGAAAATCGGGTATGAAAGTTAATTATTACAATGTTCACCTAGCTCTTAGATATTACTAAGTACTGGTATGACAAATTCATTTAGTAATTGTATTTGATTTAAGAATTATGCAAATTATTTTTTTACAACAGGTTTGATTATGCATTTCTATATGCAATCGTGAACTATCTGGCCCCAGAACTCCTAAATCTTCCGGTGATGTTGGCATTTCGACCTCTCTTATCTCGCTTTAAATGCTAACATCAACCGTTTAAAGTTGAGTAATAATCAGTTTGAAATGAAAAAAAATACGGAAGAAGACCGAACGCAATGCCGATGGTCCTAGAAGGTCAGGCGTCGCACCAGCGGTCCGTCCATAGGTTGTAGACAGAATAATCCCCCGGCAGCCAGTTGCAGGTGTTTAGCGTCCCCGCCACGCCGGGTGGCCCGTAGCCGGCGCACCGCGCGCCTGCCCGCGCCGGTCCAGCCGCGCGCGTGCAGGCGCGGGGTGCGCCGCTACAGCGAGTCTTGGTTACCGGTCCCGCCCCGCCGGACGCCGCTGCCCCGCACCCGCCGCCCCGCCACGCAGTACAAAGCCTCTATAACAGTCCCAGATTGCCCCGGCCCCGAACGGTAAACTATAACGTCAACATCTACTCTCAACAAAACTTACATTGCCCGAGCCGAGCGGTGCCGCTCGCGCTCTGCTCGTCAACAGTCAGGTGTCGGATCGTGTTTGGTGCTGCCGTCACCGGCGCTAGGTGCTTCATCCCGTCTCGACCACCCGTCCCTATCATGACACTCCGCAGGACGATGCACTCTTACACAGAACGCCTCCTGACTCTTAGGAGATCGCGGCGTTTTCCTGCGACGCTAGTTGCTACCGACCGCTCCCTAGGACTGTATCCCATCACGATATTTCTCTCCGCACTGGACTGTTCCGATTAATCTGACTATTCCCGCGCGTTATATCGCCATCACTACTTCATCGCCATCATTCTTCCCGTGCAGATCCCACCCGGCAAACAGACCTCCCTGACAGTTGATATAAAGCGTGATTTAATCATTGTGTTGTGATGTTACCTAATGCACACGTCGCAGTTGCAAAGCATTAACGATGTTCATGTTACAGGGTGCTATCAATAACGGCTCCGGAGCAGGAAACGATTTTGGATATTGTAAGAGATATCCTACCTAATTTGGCCGATGTAAGTTAAAATAAACAACGACGCATACAAATTAAAAAAAGCATGAAGAAAAATTTAAATATGATTTCTTGTTAGATTGGACTGAATAAAGAAGAACAGAATCTCGACGAAGATCTCGATGTTCGTCTACTGATCCATCAAAGCCGTGCTGGGTGCGTCATCGGAAAAGCAGGCGCTAAGATAAAAGAACTACGCGAGGTAAGCCGGTATTCGTACAGTCACGAACTTTAATTTGGTACCCACCCTAGGTCTAAAGTCAATCTGACATTCTACAACAATAAAGTTGAGTTTCCTAAAATTACTAATGACTTGACATCTCTAATGACATTGACGACTTTAAACATATTTTTATTGAAATGGGTCACAAATTAACGGTCGTGATAGTACTTATTAACCCTCCTGCCTTTACAACTGTTAGAGCAGATGCAGACGGCTTACATCGGCATCTGATGGGAAAGGTACAGTTATTTAGGAATGTTTTTTATAGTGGAGATATTTGGGCCACGTGTTGTGCTCGGGAAAGGGCAGATGCGAGTGCAGCTGCCATTGAGGATATCAGAGTTTTATCTATTTATCGTACGGATATTTTTAGTTCAGTCGCCATGAGATATATCGTAGCGAGCGAGGTAGGTACTAAAAAATTCTGACCATCCTTAATTTTCAATAAATTATTTACACTACACATAGGGCTCTAATTACTAGATGTTCTAATATATACTTACGTTCTCAACGTTCTAGGGTAGTACGGCATCGAATTTTAAAGTATATGGTACCGGCTTAAGGTACTGCGTTTGGCGTTCTGTGCGTTCAGATATTTGTTGCTCGTTGTGTGTTCAAAATTTATTTAAAATACGCTGCTCATATATATAGGACTAATTGGATGTTCAAATACTATTAGCTATTTCTAGTGTAACGAATTTATTGAAAATTAAGGATGTTCAGAAATATTTGAGTACTTCGCCCACTACTATATGATACTGATGGCGACTGTAGATTCATTTTTTTTTAAATGATTTATCGCTGCTTATTTTTGTAGCCATTAATTGTTCTATTTGTCAGTCTGATATTTGACTTGATATTTTACCCGAACATAGAGACTGGTGCATAATAAACTAGGCCAGGATGATCTCGCATCCAAAGCTCAGCCGAACTGCTCGGCTCGCTTCATGGAGTTAAGTGTTAAAACGTCTATATTATTATGTCGATATATTGTAATTTTTCAATATCCGTATTTTGATTATTTTAACCTAACTAAATCTACTTTCTCTGAACAGTGTTTTGTTGGAATATTAGACTTGAACTTATCTTGAACGTAACGCGTTTTTTCTGCAGCGTGAATTCGATTGAGGTACCAAATACCTACCACCACACGGGTTCACTGCTAAGCCAACCCTTGATTTTTTGCTTCAATCAGTTATTTCCATAGATACCTTTTCTTTGTCTGATGGCACAACTCGGTACCAGCTTTATCAATTGACTTTATCTGTGCAAATCGGAATAAAGAAACAACAATTAAAACTTTTTATTGGCTACAAAAAAATGTATTCAGTAAATTTGTGTGAAAAGTAATAACAATACTGAATTGTTTGTTAGACTTACACCTTTTCCGTATTACATTGATTAAGTGCGCGTTTAAAGCATTTTGTAAGCATCTTGATCTCGCGGTCGAGCCCTTGCTACTAAAAGTAACTGAAACTTAAGGTGATGGACAAAATGAATCGTACGCTTCAACGAGCCTGAAAAAATCTTGTAGGGACAGTCAAACCTGTCCGCGATCATTGCGAGGATACTGTTGGGGCTGGCCCGCACTCTGCGCACCAGAGAAGTACATCGCTTGCGGAGTGTTGCGTAAAAACAGTCAACCCTTGCCTCCGCGAACATTCCCGACGCACTACAGAAGCTAGGCAGACCCAACAGTACCCTGAACGCATTATTAAATTGGACGCGAAGTGCGCGAAAAGCTTTTTGGGTGTATTTTACCCACAGGCTACTCGTGTACAGAGACGTGCAGTACGCTCTAAACAGGGTGACCTTCACCGCTCCAGAGCAACGAGTGAACCTGCGGGCTATCATATTAGCCCTCACTGAAAGCGCCCTTCGCTTTCTCTCCATATCGTCATCGTCTTTGAGGTCCTTAGTAAGCCAGTGCCCCAGATAATTAAATCGGTATACCCTTTTTAAGTGGACACCATGTAGCTTAAGCGGAGGCACGCTAGATGGGCACTTACCACTGGCCTCAAATACCATGACCTCACTTTTTCTAACATTATATTTTAGACCACAGCTGACGGCAAACTCCTCACACGTCCGCAACAGTTTCTTGAGCCCACACGGCGACGCGCTCAGCAGCATCATGTCGTCTGCGTAACTGATGTTATTGACGCAAACGTCGTCCACGTGACAGCCGACATGCTGCATGCTAAGCGCGACGATGAGTTCATTCACGTACAAGTTAAAGAGCGTGGGTGAGGTGAGCCCCCCTTGCCTCACCCCGCATTCCAACCTGTATGGTTCCGAGTACGATCCCGACCACCTAACTACGTTGACCTGATTTTCATACCAATACCTAAGCATATATATTATTTCTAGAGGGACCTTCTGCTCCTTAAGTTTCGTCCAAAGGATGTCATAGGAAACCAGGTCAAACGCCTTGGATAGGTCGAGAAAACAGGCATATACTGGTGTCTTTCGGTCGGTATAATATCTGACGGTATGCTTTAAGCTTAAAATAGCACTTCTGTCGACAAACCGGAACGAAACCCAAACTGATGGTCGTGCAGTTTCACTAAATTATTTAAATGTGCGTTAAGCATACCATCAAATACTTTAGAAATGATTGTAGCTAATGAGATGGGTCTATAGTTAGTTTTACCACGACAGTTTTCATTAGCTCTGCTGGAAAATAGGAGTGACCCATACAAAAAGAGTAAAACATTGCGAGCACTCTCGCTAAATGAGGCCCAGCGTGCTGAAGGTGCTCAATCCTAAGGCCGTCGTGACCTGGAGACTTGCCTCTTGTTGTACCATTAATAGCCCGGGTAACGTCTTTGGCAGAAAATCGAATCTCCAAGGTCGATCTCGGCTTCTCAGCACTGGACACCGCCAGCGATGGACCGAGAGTGGAGCTAACATGAAAACAATCCCTAAACAAGTTCGCAATGCCCTTAGGGTCCGAAACACCACCAACAGATATTGATACGAAACATCAATTCAGTATGTTTTTTTAAATATAAACCGTACATTTGATCTTGATTGACATGGGAATAGGGACTTCATTAGTTTGTCTATGATTGAAAAAAACCGGCCAAGTGCGAGTCGGACTCGCGCACGTAGGATTCCGTACCACAATACATCTAAATAAATGTTTTTCTTTATTCTTTATTATATTGGAGTTGATTGAATGAAAGGTAAAATGCGGTTTACGATTTATAAGGTATTAAAAAAAACTGATTATTAGATCTCGTTCAAACCAATTTTCGGTGGAAGTTTGCATGGTAATGTACATCATGTATTATTTTTACATTTATCATTCCCTTATTTTAGAAGTTACGGGGGGGGGGACACACATTTTTCCACTTTGGAAGCGTCTCTCGCGCAAACTATTCAGCTTAGAAAAAAGTTATATTAGAAACCTCAATATCATTTTTGAAGACCTATCCATAGATACCACACACGTATGGGTTTGATGAAAAAAAAAATGAGTTTCAGTTCTAAGTATGGGGAACCCCAAAAATTTATTGTTTTTTTTCTATTTTTGTATGAAAATCTTAATGCGGTTCACCGAATACATCTACTTACAAAGTTTCCATAGTATAGCTCTTATAGTTACGGAATAAAGTGGCTGTGACATACGGACGGACAGACATGACGAATCTATAAGGGTTCCGTTTTTTGCCATTTGGCTACGTAACCCTAAAAAACCTTCATCTGTGAACATTGACACAGAACAAGTTTGTTTTGCCGCCTTTTTTGTCGTCAAGTCGTCGGCTTCTGAACCCATCTAAGAGTACTTATGATATGTGTGTAGATAAAGTAGAGTACTGAACATAATTAGGCCTTAAAAAACTCGTGTGACCCTATTATGAAACTAGCTGACGCTCGTTTCATAATACCACACTCGTATTTTAAGTCCTCTCATTATGCATCAGTTGCATAAACTACTATTATAATTCGTTTTAAATTTAGCAGCATACCATAGCAGTAGCTTTCAGAGAAATAATAATTAAGAAAAGATCAATAAAATTGTCATTCATACTTTATTGTTTGAAGTATTCAAAAAAAGAAATGTGTCAAAATCACCACAATTTTAAATTAATAATTATAAGGCATTGTATTTAATAATTACAAAGAAAAAATTATCATCATCATCATCATCATCATGTCAGCCGAAAGACGTCCACTGCTGGACATAGGCCTCCCCCAAGGCTTTCCACTCAGACCGGTCTTGTGCTTTTCGCATCCACCGCGGTCCCGCGATCCTGACGAGGTCGTCACTCCATCTTGTTGGAGGCCTACCTACAGCTCGTCTTCCGGTCCGCGGACGCCACTCCAGAACCTTCTGACCCCATCGGCCATCAGTCCTGCGAGCAATGTGCCCCGCCCACTGCCACTTCTGTTTAGCTATTCTTCGGGCTATGTCGGTAACCTTAGTTCTACTGCGGATATCATCATAAGGAAGCTCAAAGTCACTCAGAGGGCTATGGAGAGGGCTATGCTCGGGGTTTCTCTGCGTGATAGAATCAGAAAGAAAAAAATAAATATAATGAAAATTAAATTACGCTATAAGACGTATGAGGGTGATTATTCGGCGTTTTATTCAAGCTTTTATTTAAGTCTTCGCATATTATTCAAGATAAACTTATTAATTGTCTTATGATTTTAAATGGAATTAATACTACCCCCGGGTCCGTTGACTTGGACATCAAAAGTTGCTGGTATTAATTATCATATTTTCGTCAATATATTGAAGACAACAACGACGGCGGTTGAAACGCCCAAATATTCACCCATGACGCCATAGGTTTTCTCTGTGGGCTGTTAATTTAGGAATCGACTCTAAGAAGTAGAAAAATATATGTATGCAACGGTACATAATTAGCTCTTAAGGTGCTCGTGCCTGAAATTAGTGCGCTAGAGAGCTTATTTTACCAGTTCCATAAATAACTATTAAATAAAGCGCTATTATTAAACAATGTTGAATAAATAGTATGACCTTTATATATTTTTATAATAATATCATATAAGGTGGTACAAGGTGTCTATATAAGTAAGCCAGCACCCAGCATGGACTGAAGAGAAGTTAAATACATTTTCTTACACCATTGTTTTTTTATACATATCGTAAGTCCTCTATTATGCGTCCAAAACCCGTAGGCAATGACGGCTGTCACCTACTACCACGGGTAATGCTGCTCATTTGAATTTCGGCTTCTGAACCCATTTTAGAGTACGTGTAATATGTGTGTAGATAAAATATTGTACGCATAACAACACTCGTGTAATCTATTATGAAACTCGCCTTGTGGCTCGTTTCATAAAGCACACTCATGTTGTAATACCTGTCATTACGCAACCGTAACGTAAACTACTATTCTAAGTGTTATGATTCATTTTGTCCATCGCTATAGCTATAAATAAAATATTGATGCAGTTTTTCCTTTATGGAGAATTATCATGAGAGTGTCGCTGTCGATGTTCGCTGCCTAGTCTCGTGTGGCTCGTCGGCGCGTGCGGGCGCGGGCGGGCGCGGGCGGGCGCAGCTGCGCGGCAGGTGCGGCCGCAGCCGCCGGAAGGCCGCACAAAAACCGCGCACCTGGGGCACTCGCCCGTACCCGCTTGCACAAAGCGACGTCTTACAAACCTTACAAACTCGTCCGCGACATATGCTCCCGTACCCGACGCCCCTTGATTACCTTTCGACCAGGTAGAACTCGTGCAGGTGTAGCACAGATGCTTTCCACGCTCTTTGTTGAAACGAAACGCTACGATTGCGATACATACGTATTCATATTCTGACGATTAGTAGACCTAGATATTTATCTGGCTCAATCTATGTATTGTGTGTATTTATCTCATTTTGTAGCATGTAATATTTTTCCTTGCGGTACCTATGATTGAAATCTTACTTGATGAAATCGTAAGATTCGTAAGCCAGTTTTCTTTGCAAGGGAGTGTAGGAATTTAGTTATTTTATTACTTATTGTGGTTTACACATTTTGGATATCGATAAATTGGTCTCAAAAGGAAACATTTTTCGTGCCTAAACAAATTCTGATTATTAGTATTTCCCGATTCCGAACAATATTCGCAAAATTATAAACAAGATTTGGTTAGTCCTCAGACGATTAGAATAACAAATAATTTAATAAATAAGCATAATATGCTTGTCTAGCGAAACAATGGGGCAAAAAAGTGCTGAATGGGGGGCTACTTGATCCGAGTGCTTTTAGTTATTAACCACCGGTAAATGTAACGTATGTTTTTAATTCCTTAGCTAGACAATTTAAACCTTTTATGGACGTAACTAACCCGCTGTATTTAGTGTATTAAATTGTGTACAATGGGAGGTCGTGAGATATCACAAGGGGTCTATAACACACGTGTGCCATGGGTAGAGGCTGAATCCGCGCCGGTCGGAAGCGGCACGCGGCTGCGCCTACGCGGGCTTGGGTTACGCCGGGGGAAATTGTTTTTTTTTTGTTAGCCTCCTCCACATCCTCCCCAAGAGGGGAAATGGATTGAACAAAAAACTCTTACTCGGTCGGTGTGAACTGAATGCAGTAACTTTTAAATATAAAGCTCTGTTTATGATTTACCAGATAATTAAAACCGGTGACTTCTTTTGCCCATCGTTATACAAGAATATATAACGTAACGAGAATTTATTGACTCTCATGAAGCCTGTATGTAAATCAATATAATACCCGAACTACAATGTGTCGTTCATGTACGTAGCTATAATTACCGGTCGCTCCGACCGCGGCCGACGGTGACACCGGCGATCATGGCGGCGCACGCGAGCCCGCCGCTTCCGTTTCCGAATCCGAATACGAGGCTATAAGGCTTCAACCATCCGTATACAAAACGTATCGATCCCTTATTGACGAATTCTTAGGTATACCACTAATATATAGCCAGTTCTCACCGAGCCGCCTTGATAAAATTACATTTTACGACATATTTTATTTCATACTTTATGACTAATCTAATCAATCAAATAATAATAATACGCTGATAAATTTAAAGGCAATATTTTCTAAGTACATCGACATATTCATCAAACAAAATTACCTCGAATCCAATACGCCTCACAATATCAATTATTAATCATGATTAATACCGGAATAATTCTATTTTAAATTTGAACGTAATTTGATATGGTTTCTCAATTTAGGAGGTCATTGGCGGTTAAGTTTGACGAATGGCAAAGTTCCGACCTTGCGGTGGCGTAGGCGTGGCGCGTGCGGAGTCCCGGAGCCCCACAAGTGCACGGCGCAGCGCGGGCCGGGGGGGCCAGGTGTTGCACGCCGCCGCCGCCCGGCTCGCTCAGTCGCAGCGCACCCTCGGGCAGGGTCGCTCACGAACCGTTACCATACAAAACCTATAATAAACTACTCATTTTTGTATCGTGACGGGTCCAATTAATCTCTCTATAGAAATCTTCGTTACAATACCGTTCCAATTAATTAATTGTCTTTATTAATTCTTGAAACTTAACTGAGTGAATATCCGAATACATCGAAACAATGACAACCATCGATCGGATTAATTTAAAAAAAAACGATATATGTATGTGTCGAGTGTTAGTTTAAGTTTGTCAGTGGCTACAAATGTGGTATTATGTGTGGGTTGAGTGCGGGCTCGGCGTGTCGGGTGTTGTTTGTGCGTGTCGGGCACGTGCGCGGGTCGATTGGCCGGCGCCTGCGCGCGCCGCGGCGGTCACCACCGACCTGGCACCGTCTCTTGTCTCACCGGACTAATGGGTAACCGCTTCTTACCTACTCGCCACTAACACTATCCTCTAGGGAAGATTGCGTGTTCTCACCTCGTTACCTACCGAACCGATGGTTTTGTTACGTAATTCGTTTAGGGCTAGTTAGACACAATGTGTTTGAGGTTTATTTCATATTTTTTTATTTCTCCTTCGGTTAATAGATGTTTTTAGTTAGTGGGTTCCTAATTCAGTAGCATTTAATTGTAATTTTGGTTGGAAGTAAATAATTAGTGGTTACAAAACAATTTTTAAAACGGTAGGGCACCTTTGTTGACAGCGCTTTCTAAGATCTTCAGAATTCATTTTTATTTACTTGCCCCATACAAAAAAATAGGGTCCTTATTACTTTCAAGAAATGTCATTGATATCCGTTTTCGCCTAGGCCTTTTTCTACCTCGTTCAATCCTACATGCAGGGTTGACGAAATATTTTTCATTTATTTATGTGCACTTAAGCAGAATTTTTTATTATTCTGAGGTGTAGATTATTACATAATTTCTACAGAAAACTGGCGCTCGGCTGAAGATCTTCTCTAACCCGGCGCCGCAGAGCACGGAGCGCGTGGTGCAGCTGGTGGGCGCGCCCGACGCCGTCGCCGCGGCCGTGCGCGAGGTGCTCGACCTCGTACGAGAGGTAACCCCGTTCTGGACGATTCAAATCAAATCAAATTCATTTATTAACGTAATGAACAACAAACCCCTACTAAATCATTCGCAAATATTTTTATTTATATAGTTACTGCTTTTGTAAGATACCTCGTAGCAAAAATTTACCTTCATATTACAGGTTCCGATCAGAGGCGGAGTTCAGAACTACGATCCACATAATTACGACGATTTCTATGCTGACGAATACGGCGGCTTCGGCAACGGCCAGGGAGGCGGAGGGCCTCGCGGAGGCCCGAACCGCGCGCCGCCGCGCGGCGGGCCTCCGCCCAGGGGCATGCCGCCCATGGGGCCCGGCGGGCCCGGGGGACCGGGGGGCCGCGGCCCGCCTCCGCCGCGCGGGGGCCCCCCGATGGGCCGCAATGGGCCGCCGGGGCCACGAGGCGGCTTTAACGACTTCGCCGGCCCCGGAGGACCCGGTCCGAGGGGAAACTTCAACGGCCCTCCTCGCGGGGGCAGCTTCGGCGGCGGCGGCGGCGGCAGCGGTAACTTCGGCGGAAGCAACTTCGGCGGGAGCAACTTCGGCGGGAGCAACTTCGGGGGCAACTTCGCCGGCGGCCGCGGCGGCGGCAGCGGGAACTTCAACAACGACGGCAACCAACAGGAGACTTCTACACAAGTCACCATTCCGAAAGACGTGAGTGTCACACTATTCACGGAATCCGTCTATAGAAGATTCCCTCATTGCGACAGTTAGTGAAGATGATCGGTTCGGTTGCAGCTGGCGGGTGCAATAATCGGCAAGGCGGGGTCGCGTATCCGTAAGATTCGAACGGAGTCCGGCGCCGGTATCGAGATCGCGGAGCCGCTGCCCGGCTCCAGCGACCGCATCATCACGATCACCGGCACGCCGCAGCGCATCCAGATGGCTCAGTACCTGCTGCAGCAGAGGTAACGCCCGCTTCACACCACCAAAAACCCTTAATTACTTACTACCTAAATTATAGTTCATAATAGGACGCCAAAAATGTCGGAAAACGTACGATTCGTTCTGTTATTCTGATAATATATTTCTTATGCTGTTTTATTTTATACTCTGTACCTGCGTGATTTTCACAATTGAGTTAATGTAACGAAACTACATGCATGGTATTTTTGTCAGTCCTACTAATTTCTTCAGTGTGATGTTTACGCCATATGTCATTACTAACGCACCATTGTTTTGGCACTAGAATGTTTGAAGAGTTCCCTGAGTTGGCACCAAACAAGGCTAAGATGTAGTAAAGTTTGTTGATCGGCTTCGACTGAGCCGTCGATGTCGATAAGCGCAGGTAACGGAGCAATGAGTTTTCCTAGTAAAACTAGTTTTCCATTTGTTTCTTCAATGGGTTTCAAAAATAGACTACTGAATTTTATCTTGTTGTCATTAAACATCTTGTATGTACGGTTCATTAGGGTTCAAAATAGTCCGACTTCATTAGTAAGGCATGGAAGCGTGATGAAAGTTGCGCAGACATGAAATATGGTAGACAATTATGTATAAGCACACTGTAATAAGTATTGATGTAGAAATTTCAAACATTTGAATAACAACTTTATACAAAGGGGACTAAGTCATGATTACTTATTCGTACCACGTAAACTATACTTAACCTCACACAGGACGTAACTTCATAGGATTCGGGTAGAAGCCATCTGTGTAAAATTGTAAATAGTTTTTAAGTATTTGTAGCTAATGCCTCATAAACATTAATAAACTTGTCATTTTCATTTATAACCTGCTTAACAACTATTTGTATTTGTGCTAACATAAATGTGGTTAATAACAATGTTTTAGGTGTGTATCCACAACTAACGGGCGACGCCTGCCGTGCATTGTTTGGAAGACTAGTGATTTTGTTGTTTTATTCATTAACAAAAAGTCACTAATCTACCTACAAAGTACTGGTACTAACTTCGGACGAAGATCTGTCTTCGTGCTGTCTTCTGCCTCATTTACTACTGCCTCATATACTAACTTGTGAACAAATCTGGTTATTTCATGTGAATATGTTTAATGTTATTATATATAATATCATCACCTATAGCGGCCCGTAGACACACAATCTCGATCGCGATCTTCATTTTAAAATTACAGATAAATCTGTCAATAACTCCATATGCCAACAATCTGCATTGTGATTCTTGTTTTTGATCACGGATAGCGATCGAAATCGAGTATCTACGGCGCGGCCCTATATTTCTTTTGTGGTCAGCACATGAATCTTTTTTTTGTGAAGATTATTATTATCATGGCAATTTAAAAACTGCACTTATTACTCCTTTGCTTTTAATTAATCATATTTCCGGGAGTCTTCCCCGTTGTAGCAATAATCTACCTATATGAATATTAAAATCTACCCCTATTGCTGACTTGTACCCCGAAACTCCTGATTACTATTTAACGCTTGACCTCCTACAGTGGGACCCACATTCTGAGTTTCAAATCCATTTCGTATACTTGTCACTATTCATCCAATCAATAACAATGAGACATTCGGCCCCTACTTATTTTTTACCAGTTTACCCAAGAGGGAGGTTTTTTTTAAGAGATGTAGGTGATTGTAATGATATATTGAAAAACTAGTGCTTATTGTGTTTAACAGTGTTCACGAGAGCAACCCGAGCCTTGGGCGTGGCAACTTCTGATGGCAGTCTCCGTTTCTGCGGTTTCAAGGAGACCACGATCGCGATTAAACTGAACCTAAACACAAACCATGTACAATATTAAACGCTGCAGGCTCACGTGACACTTTTCTTGTATTTACAAAGATAACTACAATGTAATATCTAAGAGGAATGCATTTATCATAATTTAAATACAACTAAAATTAAATAAGATTGTGTTAATAATTTGATGAGAATTTGTGACATCGACATATTTTTAAGTAAGTAAATAGAATGAAGTTTATTTTACTCTTAAGTATTTTCTTTGGTCCTTCTTTATACATAACCTGTCCTTAATGTCAACTTGGGGCTCCACTATAAAATCGTTCGAACTATATAGTTTGGCTGTTGCCCGACGCCACCGTGGGCCGTAAGCAGTATTTACCGCACGCTCAGAGTGCAAAAAATCGGGTTTGTACAGGTGACATATGTGAAGTCGTGCTCTCCGGCACCACGGGCAGTTACTAATGCCCGGTTACTATATTCAAGAAACGAATCGTTTTCCTCAGGACTCGTTAAAATATGACACATTTTGTCCGTAGCAAATGTCCGGCTACAGCCGGTAAGGAAAACGATTCGTTTCTTGAATATAGGAACCAACCGGGCACAAGACAGCCTCACGTTGCATTATGCAATTATGCAGTCTTTATCTTGCCTGCAACCTCTTTGTTTTACGTCCACTAGGATCCAAGTCAAGGGGTCAAGTGGATTTTTGTACATCCAAATCCATTAATGGAGTAGAGTGGACTTTAAACTGCACTTATATTCGTTTGGAGTGGTTTACACTTTTTAGTACGCTGGGATCCATCAATGGATTTAAATATACCTACTTTGAAGTCTACAAAGACCCTTTAATGGATCCTATTGCACTTTTTATATACCGGGATCCATCAATGGATACTAAGTGTCCACGAGTATCCTGCTGGATACTTATTAATGTTATCAAGTGTATTTTAAGTTTAATAAAATTTATTGTTGGATAGAAGTGTAATGAACAACAGAATCCATTGATGGATTCCAGAGTATTAAAAAGTTTCAACGAATCCAAATGGATGTAAGTATAAAGTCCACTTTAATGGATTTGAATGTATGTACAAAAAGTCCACTTGACCCCTTTAATGATTCTAGTGGACGGAGGGTCTAATAGTGATGACTAATGCCCGGTTCCTATATTCAAGAAACGAATCGTTTTCCTTACGGGCAGTAGCTTTTTGGCATTTGCTACGTACAAAATGTGTCAAATTTTAACGAGGCGTAAGCAAAACGATTCGTTTCTTGAATATAGGAACCGGGCATAAATGAAGTGGATCGACTTAACCTACCTACAGTCCGTGAGCTCCTAAAAGAACCTTCGGATTTTAGAAGCATACTTCGGGTATTGACGATCACACGCGATCGTGATATGCGGTTCTGTTCTGTTAACAACTTGCAAAACTTTTCGAAGCTACCGTAAAAAGTCATGTAAAGAATAACCATCAATACAAAATAAACCTTAATGTAATAATATTACGTTTAAATATCTTTTTAATACAGTTGCTCAAAAAGTGATACTTTTCGTAGCTGTATATCGTGCGGGGAAAGTTGGGTTTTTTCGAACTAGTGCTTTTTACTTTTCCTACTAAATAAACGTACCCTACGTATAATAACATTAGGTTTGTCACAAAGGATGAAATTTTAGTTTAATTTATCGGTATAACATTTTTTTTTCTTTGCAACTTGTTATTTTTTTCCACATTCTTAAAACTTTTAATTAAGTTCGGGTAGTATACTTACTTGTGACGGTGTAACTTTTGATTTAATTGCCCTAAAAAATATAACACAAAATGCATAGTATTGACAATGGTTATTATTATTTATAACAATATTAGAACAATTAAAAAAAAACCGAGTAACTGCTTTTTTTGTGGAAAATTACACAAATAACGTTTTGTTTTCATAAAAACACGATTTTCTCAAATTTTGCACATGTTTTACAATATTTTTTTTTACGTAGGTATTTAGATCTAAAATGAAACGAGGAATAAGAAGAAAATGTTAAAATATTTGCAAAATTTTGAGCAAATCGTGTTTTCATGAAAACAAAGTTACATATTTGCAGTACAAGTTCAAGAATCTGTAAAAAAATGGCTAAGATTTAAAACTAAAAATGTTTTACCGATAAATTAACCTAAAATTTCATCCCTTTCAATATGTACAGTTTATCGAGTATCACCCTGTATATCGACAGTCGGCATGATAAAAGTGCTATAAAGGTAAGGTGGGGTTAACATAAATTATTAATTTATTTATTTCTAACAATAGGTAAGCTATGTTAACCCCACCCATGTTAGTACTTTTATCATGCCGACTGTCGATAGGTATACAGGGTGGTACTCGATAAACTGTACATATTGAAAGGGATGAAATTTTAGGTTAATTTATCGCCATTTATCGGTAAAACATTTTTTGTTATAAATCTTAGCCATTTCTTTTAACAGATTCTTGAACTTGTACTGCAAATATGTAACTTTGTTTTCATGAAAACACGATTTGCTCAAAATTTTGCAAATATTTTAACATTTTCTAAGATAAGATTTTTGAAAACTTTTACATAATAGTAGGTAGTGATTTTTATTCAAGGTTTACTCTAAAGATATTTTAGGAAAAACTACAGAATGTTCAAACTTTTAGTCTTGCCCCACAACGGCGTAAGACTAACAGTGCCTATTTAAACGATAAAAAAAAAGGATTTATTTATTTTTACGTTTGTTCGCGGGTAACTTCGTTAATGAACCGATTTTGATGATTATTTTCTCTTTGGAAAGGAAATATGCCTAGGGTATTCAGTGAGGAATTGAGGGAACTCTTCAAATATTGTAGTCAAACATATAACGATTTCAATATTTTTAGTGACAACTCCAGCATTTGCATTCAGAAACTAACATTTGCTGAAGCGGAACTGATGATGAAGACCACAGATGGCCACCGAAACTTCTCAACGGTACCGATTTCAAGGGTGGCGATAAAATATCTCGATTAAGGTAGTTGAGCGACTACAACGAAGAACATTTAATTATTCAAATAATAAAAATTACCTACTATGATTTTTCCGCGGCGTTACTTGGGGTGAAGTTTCATTGATCAACTAAGAAGTGGGACTACATAAGCTTATAATGATCACTCAAAAAAAAATCCGTCTTCATACGCAAAAAATAACTTCTATTAAAATGATGGGTATAAAAACGACTAAGTGCATAAACGCTTTTAATTCTGTTAGGCGAGCGATGGGGCTTACAACCTATATCACTAATACACTGGTAAACATCTTAGCCTGATTGTGCAAAATGTGGTTACAGAATTATCAACAAATTTTTAGACTTGTAATTCTGTAGCTCTTCTGGGAATGAAACCGTGAGTTCATGTATGTATGTATGTAAGAGTTTCTTTTTTTGGATTTTATTTTGGTCCTTTTTTTGGTTTGTTGTAAAAAAAAAAGTAGTTTTACAGCATATTTATTAAAAAATTGCATCTTATTTTTTTGGTACATTTTTTTTATAGCAACTTTCAGAATGATATTGTGATTTTTATAAAAACATGAGTGGCCCCGGGAACTGGTGGCGGCGGCGGCTTACCATCTTGTGGGTGGCCTGTCAGCTTATTTTCCTGTTTTGGCTACTAAAATAAAGAAGAACCTATACATATAAAAAATAATGCGAGTATACTTATTTAAAAAAAATGGTTTTGGGCCATTCTATTATATAATATATCAACATAGCAAAATGTATACAAAAAGGTGATGAGAGGAAATGCTGATAATCAGTATTTTTTGTAATCTTTTGCCATTGTTGATTGGTAGATACACCAAACCCAGTAAATCTAGTAAAACAGGCATGGGTTTGTAGATAATTAACTAAACAAAAGTTGTCCTTTAGGCGCTAAAACGTGAGCGAAATTAACGCGGTGACTGCCGACCAGCATCTCGACTCGCGACTCGGATTCGCGCGCTGTGCAGCATTTGTGAGCAACAATTGGATTCTTAATACGAAGCTGTGTACAAAAATAGGCAGGAGATACTACTGCAATAAAATCACTTGTGGAGTTGGCACCTTAATATACATTTATTTTAAGAATCACATGTGTGTCCCCTTACAATATAAGAATATATAAAATTCAAAAATATACCGCGGCAGCTTAGTTTTTGATCAGATCAACTTGGAATATGATTGTCACCTGCCATGCATAGGTGGCAAGTCATCATGAACTACTTCCGGATGTTCATTCTTACCTACAACATTCATATACACATATACTAGTGGGATCACAAAACCCAAGACCAGCACAAAACATACTAAGTGATACCATTTTAGACCAAAATCAGCACCATGCGAGGTTAATTCTTTTACAACCACAGCTTCAACAGATTCTTTCTGTTTATTTGGCAATAATTGGGTGTCTTCTGTGACTGACTCAGTCGGTTCCGTGTCTGTATAAGGGACAACAGATGGTGCTAATGTGCTATTTAATACTATAGAATTGCAGTCTATAGCGAAGTCATTATTGCCGTTTATTTCTGCATTAACATTTGGTGTTGTTGGTACAAGACCAAAATGATTATTTTTTAAAAAGTTATGTGTGCTTTGAGTATTTTTAGATGTTGATGGAACAGGGTCTGGAGGCAGTGGTTGCAATTCTGTCAGCACAGAGTATGGTGTAACTGGAACTTTGATGGTTCTCCTTGCAAATATCTCATTATCCTTATGTATTTGGTTAATCCTTTTTAGTTCTGAGATCTATAAAATAAAACGTTTATTTTAATTATTTCTCTTAATAAGGCCAATGTTCATGAACAGTTTAAATATGTAATTTAAATTTGTGATTTGTAATTAAAAGAATAAAAGATCAATTAGGTTAAGGGCAGAACAATTTAAATATGTTTTATCCAAGAAGGTGTAGCATTTTTGTCTTAAGAGATTACATATTGCATGACAGAATGAAGATAGTCAATTTATCATTATGATAAGAGATCATGTTAAGGGTAATTACACACACAATAAGGTAACCTTTGTTAATCAAAAAGGAGTATATTATATTAAATATATTTAATAATGTAAATCATTACTAATAATCTATGACACAAATGAATATATAAGGGTGTATTCCCTATAATTTCAATAAGTTATTAATTAAGTAAAAAACACATAGAATAAGACACATTGACAACTACTCACAGAACAATAGAAACGTAACGCAATAGCTTGTAATGTATCTCCGTCTTGGATCTGCGCTTCAATAAAATGATCTTGGGACTTCATTTTATGAAGAGGAATTTCGGTTGTATCTTCACCGTCGTCCTTGTTTGCATTCATGGTATATCCAACCAACTCATCTCCGTGCATGAGGCGCGTCCTGATAAACAACTTGTATGAATAACACGTAAACACTAAACAGGTTCCAATAACCTATGCTTCCCTTACCTTTGTTTCATATTTAACTACTCTATCACTAACAACTATCATGACCTGACACAAACATTAAAATACTTAAAATCTCTACAATTAATATTTTTAAACTTAAAAAGAACAAACAGCTGTTGACCTGTTGTTGACGTAGTATCTCTAACTAAGTAAGTAGTCTGTGTGACGAAACGAAAATGGCAATTAAGAAGGAAAAGAAACACTTCAAATTTTTTCTTGACAATTTACATTTGACGCGACGTTAGTCTGTCCACAGATTGTAAGGGTTTAGATATCTTATTTTTATCCAAATGAGTCTGTCATTTTAACTTGTTTTTTCAGTGTACTAAGTAGTTCACTTATAAGTGTACTAAGTATTCCATTCCATGGAAAAGCCCATACCGTTAAAGCGCCAAAGCGGGATTCTCGATCTTCTCATACTCTTGTAGGAGGGGTCGATTAAGGGTAAAACGGTATACCTTACATCATCTCTTGACGATACGTGTTCCTTTGAGTTATGTGCTGCCGACGCTGCCGAGTTTGCCTTTGCTTATTTACATTGATTATTTATTCGTTATTGAATCTACGTTGTAGTTATCCCTGAAGTTTTAAATCCACTAACGTGATTTCAATCCTAAGTCGACTCTGGCGCAGGGATGTGAGAAACCCACTTTTGTACTCTGTATTAATTTTTAAAAAAAAAGCAATATAATGTATATCGGTACTTATTTTAAGTTCCTTGAATATTACTCCTCTTATTTATCCAGTGTTCATCTCATAATATAATATAATTATTGGAATGGATGCTCTTATAGCCTACAAAGTGCTTACTATCACTACAACAGTTGACAAGCATAAAGTGTCCATCGTCTATAAAAACGTCTCTTTGAATTTTATTAATGACTGATATTGTATGTATTGACAGTTACAGCTTATTTGAGCTTATCTTCTTTCCAAATTTTGCGATTTTTAGACTAAAAATAATTTTAAAGTGTCATATAAGTAAGTGTAATCGTAATAACGATAATCAGTATTGTTCACAGTCAGTTGTAGTGTCCATTGACTTAATCACAAATACGCAACATAAGTCCTGATAAGAATTCGGCAAAACAAGGAACTGTATTATGGACATAAGCAATTCATAGTAACTACGGTTAAAACTTGTTTATGTTGAATTTGTTAGTCGTCTTCATGTTGATTCTATGCCACAATTATTTTCGCGTTACTCAAAATAACAAAAATGACAGTGAAGATTTACAACACTACAGCAAGAAGAAGTTTGTGTTTGGGTTGTTCATCCTTTTATTGGTTGATGTATTGTGGGTGGTGTCGTCCGAGCTGACTAAGGTAATTTGCTTTTCTCCAAAAAAAAAAATAAAAACATTTTAATCAATCATTAAGTAATGTCAAAGGAACCACCATAAATAAAAAAAGAAGATATTGTCTTATAATGTGATTTAGAAGCAGTATTTTTGTTTTTATTTTCAGTACATATATCTAGAGCAGAAGATAGATAGACCATTCCTGGTGACTTATATTCGGAGTTCCTTGTTGTTTGTTTACCTGGTCGTGCTGTGTTTCTCCCCTCCTACAAGGGACCCATGCCGGCCTGCTGATTATACTGTAAGTAAATGTATTCATCTTTAATAATAAACTTATACATTAGTCTTATGCCTGGGACTTATTAGTTTTCCATTCAAACTATAAAAATAGCTTCGCAATTTTAATCTATGGCTTGACTTCACTTGAAAGCTGCCAACCCTACTTTATTAAGTGTCTAAACTCTGAAACCAAGTCTGTACATTAATGACTTACTACAGTGATTATAAATTTGAACATGCATTTAATATAAATGGTACTTTAATAATAATAACATTTGTTTAAGCTTTCTCTATAAGTACATACATACATACATACATACGTTTTACGTTCATTCCGTCGAAATTTCAGTTTACCCTTTTACCAATACTCTTACAACTCAAAAGGACTTAGTGTCAAAATACCTAAATTCCAGAATGCCTAATTTTTTTCTTCATTTCACCACATACCCAATATCACTGAGTTTTAAAATGTCTAACTCTCATAAGACTCAAAATTCAAAACACCTTTATCGCAGTGTACCGTATATTCAAAACAACCAAGTGTCAGAATACCTAAATTTCTATTGATGATTAAAATCATGTAGAATTTGCTTTATTATCTTCTTTAGTGCTGGCCACTTACATTGAAGTACCAATATTAAGATTGTGTATGAAGTGATATTTTCACATATCAGGTTCAAAAAATAGCTCATGGTTCTTGGTACAAAAAAATTAGGCATTTTGAACCTGTGACATTTTGACATTCTGGAGTTTTCAGTTTAAGTTATTTAGAAATTTTGTCGTATCTATGATTCGGTATTTTAAGGAAATGTACATTTCAAAATTTAGACATTTCGGACATGAGATGTTTTAGGTCGATGTCATTATGACATTTGTGTCTCTTAGGAATGAGGCTGTTTAATTTTTAGGTATTATGAGCCCTTGGTAATTTGAAATTTAGCGTAATTAGTGAATAAGGTATTATGAAAATTAGGTGCGATAAGCCCTACTCATACATACATACATACATACATACATACATACATACGTACATACATACATACATACATACATACATACATACATACATACATACATACATACATACATTAAATCACGCCTGTTTTTCAGAGGTGTAGGCAGAGACCACTCTAAAAGTATGTTCACCTATATTATAAAGGGGAAGTATTTGATTGTTTGTTTGCATTAAAGGGTTCCTTCTTTTGCCATAGAATTGTTTGTCTTAAAGTCATTTGCCATAACACTTGTCACAATGGATGTTAGCCATAATGATCAGTACCCACAAAGGTGTCTGCCAACTACACCATATCATACCATAACCGTAAAAGGAATGTGTGTCAGTTAATAAAATATTATTTGTATTGAAATAAATGAGACTATGCCGACTAGACCGTTCCGTCACTGACCAACATTGTTGCGTGCCATGCATGGAGAGGCATATTTATCGCCGAAAATATTTTTCCGGTACTGACACGCGACATTGACAAGACGCTCACTGCGTAATTCCCATAACGTATCGCTTGTCCTAAAACATTTTAGTCATAATTGTGAATGCCATAATCTTTAATTACCTAATTTTGTTAGTCTTAAATTTGAATGTCATAAAGGTTATATTATCGATTGTCGTAAGATTATGTAGCGTGAACCACAAACTAAAAAATGGAGTGACGACCTCGTTAGGATCACGGGACCACGGTGGATGCGAAAAGCACAAGACCGGTCTGAGTGGAAAGGCTTGGGGGAGGCCTATGTCCAGCAGTGGACGTCTTTCGGCTGACATTATGATGATGATGAACAACAATTAATCAAACAAGTCGAGCGAGCTACCCGAGCCAGCTTGCGGCGGCGGCCGGGAGTGCCTGGACCGAGCCCTTAGTGTAAGTTGCTAATGCAATGAGCTTCTCGAACGTGTTCACGTTTCTCGTATAAATAACATGGACGCAAACGCGTTTGAGATGGTTTGCCGTATGAACTCACACTCTACACGCAAGCTAATCGAGTGATACAATTCGCTTCAATCAGTCTAAAAACATATTGCATATTTTCATTTAACTGACTACGAAATTAATAACAAACGCCCATGAAAACAAAATGTTTATTATTTTGTAGCATAACAGTAACATTAATATAACACTCATTTAGCATAACAACCTTCTGTATAACATTTATATGGAATAATGCCATTTTAAGTATAATTATAAAAATTATAAATTATTATAATCTGTTTAAATGAAGGTCATGTAAACCATATAAGATCAATCTCGCCTTTACTTATGGGGTAGGTAAGAGTTGCGTCAAGGCGCGAAGCGCCATAACTACGCGGAATAGGAGCCCTGCGCAGTGGAACTTCCGAACTCTGATGGCCAACCTGTACAAAATGTTTCATAAATAAGCATGTTGTACTTGAATTACAAGTATTAATCATAATTTTATTGAAATTATGAATTACGTCAACCCCGATTCCACGTGGTCCTATATCAGCCCTACCCCTAGAGTATATATAAAAAGCCGGAGGCGCGGCGGGAGGGCAGCCCCGCCCGCTGTAACCTAACGCAGACTTAGTGTGAGCCATAGCGGCTGAGCGCCGGAGGCGACCAAAAAGCCGAAGCTGCGGTGGTGTGGTGAGTACAGTACAGCGGAGATCATGCACTTCCCGCAGTGCCGGAGCAGTCGCATATTGTAAGCTTACGAACATGACCGAAAAAATACGAACTAAAATTACGAACATGACCGAAAAAAAAATGCATTGAAAAGGGAGGGGTTCTTCCACTTTCCCCTTTTATGGGGGGGCCTCGTCTCCCCTCTCATGCCACTGGTTATTAAAACCAATCTATAAATAACCTTTTAAGACTACGTAAATATACGGCTAATGAAAATATTTTTATTTACGTTTAATAAAATTCGGGCACGAAACATTTAACATTATGGCAAGTGAAATTAGGATAACAAAACGTTATGGCAAATATTAAAAAGCCCAAGTATATAAATAGGACAAATGATTAATAGGAACAAAAACATGTCAAGAGAAAATAGGTTGATAAACATTATGTCAAGTAATCATTAGGATAAACGATTATTGTTACCACAAACATTATGGCAAGTGAAATTAGGATGACTAACGTTGTGGGAAAACATAGGTAGCCCAGATCTACAGTTATGGTCCGATTTTAATATTGGATTCGTCCCATGCTGGATAGTTCCATAAAACTCTTAGTTTTTTTATTATTTTACGATAAATGACTGAAATCTTTAAATCCTTATTTAAATATCTGGGGCACTGGCTTACTAAGGACCTCAAAGACGATGAAGATATGGAGAGGGAGCGAAGGATGTTGTGAGGGCTATGGCCCGCAGGTTCACTCATACTTTTCAATAAAAATAATATTTTTTTGTCTGACACATTCCTATTACGGTCCTAGTACGGTCATGGTATGATATGGTGTAGTGGGCAGCAGGGACCTTTATACACTTACACTAAATATGTATAATTTTGATTTAGTAGAGGCAATCTTTTTTGCCTGTCATATTTATTTATAAATAATGTGTACTTTCAGCAATTGCTTGAACCTACAGCAGAGGCAGATGAAGACAATTTTTTTACCGACTCAAACAACAGTTTGGTAAGTACAGTAAGTATGGTTTTTTTTCAAAAGCTGGTTACCATAACCATTTAGTGACTTATAAATACTGTTACTTTCAAAATGTATAACTATACATAAAATAATACTAATTATTTATAAAAGGCTACCCTGCCTGACTGACAGGCAATGCACAGCCTGTATGGCTTGATCCCGGGAATATCCTTTGGGTTCCACAGGGTTGCACTAAGGATGGGTGTTTTGAAATTTAACTAGAAATAAACAAAATGCTTGAATAGCCAATAATAAAGTAAAAAGAGTTAGATACAATATCAAGACGACATTTGGAGTCTACTCTATCTATTTGTCTTAATAGCACAGTTAACACTTTCGGTGCCAGCGACCCGTTTGGCAGGTTCTCTGACTGATTGTAGGCAGTTTTTGCTACAAAGTGGAGAAAACGCAGGAAACTGCTACGAGCGTAGCTCTACGCGTAGCATATGTGTTATCAGATGACAAGTGGAAGTAGCACAGTAAGCTGAAAAGAGACAGGTATATGTGAGGCTGAGTTCAGATAGGCTAATTATGATCTTAAAGCTGGCTACAGCAAAAGGGTTGCAATTTAGAGAGCAATAAACCCCTGTAATCAGGATGCGATGCCATTTCATCATTATTCATTGTTTCGGGAGCTTGGCAGCTGCTCATCGGTGGGTGGGCAAAACTTTTACAAAATTGCTTCCACAAAAGCAGTTGATAAGTACCATAAATGTCATATTGTATTATTTATAGTCCGTTCGCTTTAAGAATGCATTAATTGTCTGCCAGCCTAGCCACGCTCAAAATTAGGTCTTGATCTTTTAAATTATAATCAATTTGTATTTTAACTCCACTGCGAATACCTACAGTTTGTGAGCACTTAGAAGATGCTTCGGCTTTGTACTTCTCTCTCACTCGCTCTTAATATGATCGTATTAGAGCAAATGAGAGACAAGTACGAACCCGAAGCACCTTCTAAGAGCTATCGCACTGTACAATTGTACATATTTACCCTTCAGTTGCATTGATGAGTCACTGCATTCTTAACGCGAACGAACTATAGAATCAGCTTATTAAGTAAGCCCTTCCGATTGATAACCTAAACAATTTAAAAATCATACATTAAAAAGCTGGCTCACATCGATGGTTCTTCAGTCTTACTTGGTCAGTTTTCACGGTAGTTTTTTTCCGTATAAAGGGTTTATTACGAAACCCGTCGGTATAAAATAAAATACCATTATCTATTACGGTTTCAAAAATCTTTGAAGTTAACCCTTTTCTTGGCAAAAAAATGAGACGCGAGCGCGCGCGATAGAAGCAACACCTACGTTTGATCTCTCCGTAACTACATATTAAAAAGTAGTGCAAATAATTATAATTCGTTTAATATTGTGATATTATTGTAAAGTTTATAAACAGTGCTTAAAATAAACGCAAAGTGTTGGAAAATCGGACTGCGGAATCGTGAGTTATAGAAGAAATACTTTTAAAAGGAATTAATAACTGTCGAAAATCTCTTACCTCCCTGATCACTTCTTCCAAGCAGCCAATCAGCTCTCAAGACAAGATAAGAATAATTTCGAAGGTTGTATTATCTTTGGACATCTATTAAGCACGAACTTTTCACTACATTGTGTTGTGTATCACTTTGCTGGCTACGCGCGTAGGAGCGCAGACTTGAAATCCGACTGAAGAGAGTTAAAATCACATTGTTAAAAAAAAAAACTTTTTACTGAATACACAAATAAATAAATAAAATGGCTTCAAATAAAAACACATCGGACAGGATTGAAAAAAGGATAACAAAGTGTGGAAGAGGCGCTCAGAACCTAACAAGCAAGGAATATATTAAGTGTTCTATTTGTAATTTGTCGTATCATTTAGATTGCACCCATGTCACATTAAAACGTTTCTAACTAATAACTAAACAATTTAACGGCGCCTGGAAATGCAGTCGATGTTTGGAAACCGTGTCGGTGGATCGTATGTCACCGTCAATTTCTGGAATATTAGTCAAGAAAGCCTCTGAAAAAAACCAATTAGCAAATTACATATTACTTGCCAGACAAGAGTATAGACAACGTAACCCAGCGTAAACAAAATCCGGGCCGGCTTAGTGTCTCATCTCTGCGTACACCAGACAGCTCATTTGAAGGATCGATTGAGACAACCTCTAAAACCAGCGTGCAAAGCATGCCTAACCCCCTATCAAACTCCCAAATACTATCGGCGTACTTACAATTCAACTCAATAGTGCTTATAAAGAGATCGCAAATTAAAAACTGATGAGGAAAAAAGGAAAATCAGGTATTACCCGCAAAACATAAGCAAAATGATACTATATTTATTTTTGGTGGCAGCGAATGCGTAGGAAAAGCAACTTTACTAAAAATGCGTCGCGATAAAAAATACTTGGTGAAATTATGGGTAAAGCCAGATGCATCTACGACTCATACTGTTCAGGATATCAAGTGCCAAGAATTCTCAAAAAATGATAAAATTGTTCTTTCTGTGGGAGAACATGATAACAATCTCTTGAAATAGTTACCAGTTTAAATAATGCTTTGAAACATTTAAAAAAAATGTATTCTTATTGCGCATCACAAATAGCCAATATTTAAAAACTGACATATTAATAAACTACTTACTTTGTAACTGTTGTCATAGCGAAAATTGTAAATTTATTGAAGTATCTAGTGCAATGTTGGTAAAAAAATACTTTAAAATTGAGCAGCTTGATTATAAAATGGAATACTATAATTACTTAGATAATAATGATGTGATGTGCCTAGCAGCAAAAATTCAAGTAACAGAAAAAACCTGCTAAGAAATAATAAATCGACGCTATCACCGAGACAGAAAACCATTACGGACTATTTTCCGTTTTTGACTTGCTCAGAAATCAACCCAAATCAAGTACATGGCAATAGTTCTCTTTTTCAATCAAATAACCTACAAAAATCCATACTTTAGGGTAGTACATCAAAACATAGCTAGTATCTTAACAAAATTGTCGAACTATCCAAAAATACTAAAGAACCTGATATCATTTGTCTTTCAGAGACCTTAATTAAGAGCGGAAATGAAGGAAATACTAAAGTCCAGAATTATAGACTCGCTACAAGCTATTCACGGAACAAAAACAGAGGAGGCGTCTGTATATTAGCTAAAGTGGGTACAATTTTTAAGGAACCAGGTCAGTACCGTTAATGTGGACGTATTTTGTTACGCGAACAATTTGTTACAAGCTGCAGTACGGCACAATCCATTCCGAACACTGATGGATGATGATGATGATGAGTGGTGACGCCGCCGAGGCAGGCGGGCGGTCGAGTGGCTCTCCATTCATTCCGCCCAGTTCCCCTTGATCCAGAACACTGATGGAACTGTCTGTGTACAGAACCAAACGGCAAGACAATGTATGGATGATGGAGTTACGATCTACTAACCGGGCCTAGTGTGGACGCTGGTCTGTGTACTGTCACGCATCAAAGTCACGTGTTACGAGCCGATCCGCCGAAAGTCGGTCTTTTTCAAAGTATGTTCGCTATTTTCCCCGACCTGTGACGTCGTGACCACGACATGTCCACACTTGCATTTATGACACGCGTACAAGTACGCCAGATGACACAGACACGGGCACGGGGTAGGAATGGATCACGTCGAGACCTGTCCGGCGGTACAGTTTCTGCAGATGACGACATGCTGAGCTGCTAGGTAATCGGTAAATGACAACCACCGACCGACTCTTGTACCGATGTCATGCCACGCAGTCTGGTTCGACACCATGCGTCTACACTTGTGACATTGCATCGTACACGGTTTGTAACCGTATCAGCACAATCTCGAGCGTCCACATTTAGCGTAACATGTTCTGTTGCAATGCCACGTAGTCCGGTCCGTCGTCAAGTCACAAGTATGAACCCACCTTAACCTTTTTGTTATGAAAAAAAGTTCTATCGTTCTATGGGTTGAGTCAATTATGACATGACACAGCAAAAATGTCAGAGACGGTGTTTATTAGTCTTTGTAATTTATTTACACATTTGAGATCAATTTGTACTACTGGACAATCGTCAATCAGTTTCTACGCCAAGCAACAGCTTTGCAAATGCTGCAACAGCCAGAATAAGTCATTGGCATTTAGGTAATGGTCGCTCAATCATAGTAACGGATTCCCACTACAAAATTTGGATTGGATTGCTTAAATTTCATTGTGCAGTGCAGTTTAGAGTGTAGTCTAATGTAAACTTGATACGGTAATGTGGTCATAGTTGAAACTGTATTGGCCTGATATGCAGAATTAGATTATTTGTAAATACCTAGTTTGTTTACTTTTGTTAAGAAGTGATAACTGATAGATAACTGATGTCAAGCTTGCATCACAGGACGTTATAGGCTGGTTAACCGACTGATGAGAAAGAGGTTAAGTTATTACATTTAGTAAGATTATAAACAAAAAAAGGGATTGGATTAAAACAAAAAGTGGTTCATACCCGTTTTTAACATCTACCGGTTTTAAGGTTGGCCTTTCGTTCAGTTACATACTGTATATTAGAAACCTGCATATTTGTGAAAAAGTATATGTATTTATTTAAAACTGCTCAAAATGTCTTCCCACGAAATACAAGAAATCCTGGGAGGTTAACTCATGATCGCGCCCTGAGGACATCGCTGTACCAAAACCACTATTACGCGATGTGCATTAAATTGTATAATAAATTACCGATAGACATGCGAAATCTCGCCGTGAATCTTTTCCGAAAGCGCATTTTAAGTTTACAACATGAAAAAATGTAGTACATGCATACTTTTCTTGCAGATAAAATTTAACTTAACATAACACCTAAGAATCAAATATGCATTCTTTTGTAAAGTTATCTGTAATTAATTACTTATGCCTACTAAAATAAAAAAAATATGAAATTATATATATATAAGTTTATATATATTACTTTATTTATGTGTATTATATATGTAAGTTTATATATTAGTTTATTTGTTTTATATATATATTTTTTATAGTATCATCATCTCTTTTCGCTACTTTTGTGCAAAACTTGTATGTGTCCAACCCTATGCATTGTCCTTACTCATCTACTTCAGGGTTAGCTGGAAGAGATCCCATTTAGGGATAAGTTCGCCTTTGTACATTAGTTTAGTAACAATATTGTAATATTTATATTTTTGTACAATAAAGAGTTTACATACATACATACATATCTTACTTAACAGTTTAATAATTTAGATGTTAATATTGCTACACCCTAAAAGGGTCCACGTACAGCACTTAATTATTCTGTAAGGTAAGACCAATATTGTAAATACCATGGATGCAATAAATAAATAATAATAATTATTTTATATATTTACTCAATTTTCTATAATTTAGGTTTTTTACAATAACTATTCAAATATAAAAGTAAAACAACAATACTAATACAAAAAATAAACATTATAAAAACCCAACCTACGAGTGCCGCCGGCAGCGGCAGGGCTCATGCTACCGGTGGTTAGGGCTTTATTCTTGTACCTGCTCACAATGCGTGTTATTTATTATTGTTATTATTATAATAAAAAGGTCATGGATTCAAACCTCTTTAGATTTTAATCCAGCAAAAAAATAAATTAACAAAATAGATACAAAAAGTGAATGTTATGGTATGTATCTTATAACATAACACACATATCGTCAAGAAAAGGGTGACCGGCGGAAGAAAATAATGACGTGATTATCCCATCGATGAACAGCGTGCAGGCTCCCTGAATAATCAAGAATTGTAGTATGGCAACCCCTAATTAAAGTTTAGAGGGGTTTCAATACTCTGTAATGCGCGACGCAAAGGAGAGCAATGTGTTTATCAGCTCATATATGTGTGTTGGTTTGTTCCTTTGTGGCGCTCCAGAAACTACATGCGTGCGTCGAATTCGATGATTCTTATATCAATCGATTTGATTTAATCTTGTGAGTGTCACTAAAGATTTAACAATAACCATAATTTAATATGGCGGCAACCAGACGCCATATTGTGTAAAACAAATAAAATAAAGTCGAGGAAACGAAGAGTTTCATACTTGGCATAGTTCGTAGACTTAATTTTTTCTGCATAAAACTGGTATTTAAAAATAATCTTTAAGTTTCTTTCATCATTTTTAATTTTGAACGATCATTTAGGATTTATAAAGATTTAAAGGTCTTGACATTGTTCTGGGTTCTTACTGTACATAAGTTAACTACAGTTTTTTTACACAGCTGCGTTTTTGATTTTATTGCTTTGAGTGGTTAAACTTAAGATATCTGTTGGAATAGCGGTAAACAATCGTGCGGTTGCCCTATAGTAAATGGTATAAGTGGATTAGAAACAGTGTGCTTCATGTGTTGCAGGGCGACTCGACGTTCGTGCCGGTGCGCGCCGGCGAAACCACCGACAGCGACGACGCCGCGCCGCGCGCCGTGCGCTTCAACAAAGTCGCCGAGGTACGTCTACTACCTTTTCTGTTGCCACTATACTATTAATTTGAGTTGATATGTGTCTTTAACAACATAAACAACGACATTCATAACAACAATAACATATTCAGAATAACATTCTTGACAACTGGCTTCTGCGATGTAACATACCGTGGCGGTCTGAGTCCGGCAGGTGCAGGCGCAAGGCTGTACCAGTCTGGCAGAGAACAGAGAAAAGCGGCAATTACTCCACCAAAAAGAGCCTAGCTCCTTAGTTAAATGAAATGAGTGTACAAGTACAAAACGTAATGTTTTTTCATCTCTCCTGTTCGGAAAGTTTAATTTAAATGGGTGGAAAATTGCGTTTTCACCTCTAGGATGGACAGTTTTTTTTAAATAGATACCATTGGCCAGGGAGCCTAAGATAATTGAGCTAAGTCATATTATTACAATAAAAGCTTTTCATATATATATCCTCGGCTATACGTTAAACGACGTATTTATTACGATTTATAGGTTCGTACTCAAATAATTTTACGACTGGTTTATTTTTTTCGCAATTACAGAAAATCAACATTTAAAATTATTCCTCTATTCTGTTGCCCGCCATAAGAACTGTATCGTTAATTATGGGTACATGAAAATAAGAATGATAAATATGTATCTTTACTTATTTTTATTTATCAATCGTATCGCCAAAAGCAAGAAAAAAAAAGTACTTAAGAGTCCTTTGACAAGTTTTCGGACAGTTTTAATGTGTCGCAGAAGGTTTTAGACAACACTTTTACCAAAGGTTTTGGCTGTTTGATTCCAATCTCTTTGTTTTTGTTTTAAATAATTGGCAGAATTATCCTTATTACTTAAACCCCTTTTCATTAGGGCCCAAAATACGGGACGTATTCCTGGACAGTTTTGTGGATTGTGTTGTTTGCTTACAAACTAATATTGGACCTTCGTGCTTCCTTAAAAGTGGCAGCAATTTTTTCCGAGACATTCCTTTCGATAGTTTTCGGCATTCTTAGTTTTTTCAGTTAAAAACGGTGTCGATATCATTCCACACTCACAAATATCTTGCCAAACAAGGATTTTATTTCCAAGTTTTTCACAAAGCAAAATGCTTTTTCTGCGTTGTTAACGACTGCTCCTTCTTTTACTGTATAGTACTGAGGGCCGGGTAAAGTTTTGTAATCAAATTTCACGTAAGTCTCATCGTCCATGATTATGCATTGCTTTTTCTTGCACAAAACTTCTTCATACAGCTTCCGGGCCCTCGTTTTAACTGTAGACGATTGTTGAGTTGTTAGTTTTAGCTGTTTTAGCTTTTAATAGCTCTTCAAACAATTTCGTTTCTCAGCTCTTTGTATCATACCAATACTAGAAACTACTTTTTTAGCACAATCTCGGACCGAAAGTCCTTTTTTTCATGCGAACAGCTTGCATATATTCTGGTCCAATTTAGGTCTTGAAGGACCTGGTTGTCTGCCGTGGCCAGAGCGGTCTTTTAAAGTATAGTGTTCACCGAACCTTTGAATTGCATTTTGGACTGCGTGAACTCTTACACCTTCCTCTTTAGCTAACTTTCTGTAAGTCATAACAGTTTCGGTGCACCATTTGGATTTCCTCTTTTCAGGCGTGATGCCTTTCATTTTGAAAAATAATCAAATATTGTATTAATTGTCTATGTAACTTGACTTAACGACAATGATTTATTCATATTATATACTTCTGTTTTAAAACACTTTTTGTTAGTACCTACCCATAATTAACGATACGGTCCTTAATCCCATGATAGCATAGCATGACACTTTTTTTTCACGTTTCGGAATGGCCATCTAGAAAATACATACTGCCAACATTAAAAAAGTTTAATCGAGTTGGTCACGACCAAGCAGCTTGTATACAACACTGGATGTTGAACGCCGAACATCCGTTCGAAACAAGAAATTTGACCTTGATTACGTCACGAATATATTCTATCTCTTTCTTTAGTTTACTTTCCTCACAGTCGAAATGAAAAGTAGTGTCTATCTCGGGGGAAATGGGTAATTTCCCTCGAACTATTAACTATTAATATATAGGGTGAACTGGGAACTTTCAATCTACTATTTTAGGATATCAATTGGCATGTAGGTACTTTTTCCAACAATGGATGCGAAACGCGAGCTCGTTGCTAAATTGTATAAAATTAATTTCAGACCATGCAAGATATTAACGAAACGAGATTCCTATCGCGGCCTACAAAAGGTTTAAAAAAACCTGATCTTATAAAATCAGGCCCAAACTGGGTCGAAAGTCGAAACCAACGGTCCATGTCGAAAAAATATATTAAATGTGTTTGAATTTACCATCTGGCACAAAGTGCAAACAAATTAGGAATTGATACGAACATTTATTATGCGACGTGATGTTCACCGCAAAGCCGAAGCAGATAATTTACCTACGGGTAATCGTCAATCTGATAACAAAATTGCTAGAGTGAAGAAATGCAAGAGTTGCTAGCTTGGCACGCAGATGATGACTTTTTTTTTGCGACGAGAGTTGCTTCTGTGACGGACAGCCATAAGAGCAATCGCGTGTATGGGTTTCGTTGAGGAATATTCCAGTGACCAAATGAACTGTATACTTAACAGATTTTCGATTGAATAGAATCCCATGTCAATCAATCGTCCCTAATTAGTCGGCCTTGGTCGTAGCTCATTCTGTGTCCATAGAGCTAGAAAACTTTAGAAAACCTAATTTAACAGAGTCTACCGGAGCTCTCTTTTTGTTGTTTCGGCTTTCTGGGCCTCATATAAAAATAAACCGAACCTTACCTACCTCTCGACTACCGACGACTGTGTTTATTATTTGTTTTAAGTGTGCATCTACTTGTACATACAGTCGAGTTCGTAAATATGTATACACTTTAGTACTTTTGTTACCATGACATTAAATAAACAATGTACAGGTATAAATATGTAAAGTTGGGAATCCGGACAGTTAAGAATTAGGAAAAAACTGAGAATTTGTAGGGGTGGGAACCTGTGGGACTAAGAATCTGTACAACTGGGAATCTGTAATGGAAAGCCAGCAGTCATGGTATAGGATGCTAAAGGCTAACTGCATAGAGCTGAACTGCATAGAAATATTATTATCTATAGTTAGTTACCATTAGGTAACCACATTAAATTTAAAATACTTTAATAAGTACAGAGTGCTCTGACTATTACATTGTAGTTAGGCGCCTTCTTTGGTATTAGATACGGCAATGAGAGATGCTACCGCTACTTTTCATCGATTAAGGGGTCACAATAAATCAAGAATACCATTAATAGAACGGCTGTTAAGATCATTTGTTGGCAAAAGCTCAAGTCTTATAAATATGGAGACAATTATTATTGCTTCTAGCGAGGCAATCAGGTCTGGTGTCGCACCAATACGAGTATAACTGATTTCATACCTTGCGAAGAATGACTTGCATCTTCGCCGGAATTTACCAAATCCTTTGGATTTCTCCATATACTAGGGACTTTATAAATTATTTCAAGAGTCGTTTAGGTAAAATATGGAACAAGATACCTATCAGACGAAGTGGCGCGTGCTGCTTGCAACGCTTCAAAGTATGCTTAGAGTTATCCAAGAAAAAAGCGAAAGGATTGAACTTCAGCTTTAATTTTTGTAATTCGGAATTAAGCCCTAAGTAGAAAATAAAAACAATTTAAATTAATTTAATTGTATGTTCCTTATTTTTGGAGACGTTCTAAACTATATGACATTAATTATTCCCAACCCTGTGGATCATTGGCTTATGAAAATCCACTAAGGACGAATAAGGTTCCGTTGACAGAATGTCCCTATGTCCCTTTCACAAACCGTCTCTCCTATATTCGAACTTAGGGTCTCTGCCATTTAGACGAAACTATTTTAACCGTATGTATCATTTTATAAAAAGATACGTCCCGTTGCAACTGTGTTTTTTTTTGGTAGTCATAAGTAGGATTGTCCGTGCTCGTTCACTGAGCGGATCGCTCCAAACTAGTACAATCGCTCAAATGTACTAATTCGGTCTTTGGTTTTTTTTTAGTACAGTGAAAGAAACTCGTCTGATCTTGGTCCTTATTTATGCTCCTTTGGCGAATGAATCGCCGGGCGGTCATTCATTCAGATCGCTTTGCTGTCAGTGACACTCACTGCTCTGTTCGGTTCTTGCTCCGCGTGTACTGAATGAACTAAAAGCAGAAACTTTACGGGATAGTTCGTCCTAGTACAGTGATGGGAATTCATTATTTTTGTCTCTTAGTACGTGTACTACACAACCCTAGTCATAAGTCTTACCTAACCTAACCAACATTATGAACAGTTTTTGTTTCCCGCAAAATAAAAAAGTAGGCAAGTAGTACAAATAGCTTTTTGGGAAATGACATATTTGAAGTTGACTTAATAAGACATATTATTTGGTTTTGTGCTACTTATGGAAGGTTGTTTTAGCAATATATAGTTGTTATGCTATTAGGGTTTTTTTGCGAGCCTGGACTTTCACAGAAGGAAAATTTTGCGACGTTTCGCGAATGGGACATTTTGCAAAAGGAATCTTTTGCGAATGGACATTTTATGGACATTTATTGTATTTTTGATTTTAGTTTTATTTGGCCTTTGGGTTTGTAGTCTCCGATTTAAAAATAAACAACGATAAAAATAGTCATCGGTATGAGAAATTAAAGGAAACAATTTATTTCAATCAAAACTATGCAAATAAAGTCCATTTTTTTATTTTTTTATTAATTGTTGTGACATTGCTGTCTGCAGTTTTGTGCACTAACGCAAAAAAGGCAGTTGGAGTTATCGGAGTGTTATTTTATAGGTTCCAGTTTTATTGAGTTGTTATGTGTGGCAGGTGCGCGTGATGTCTGCAGCGATGGCGGGCGAGGCGCTGCTGGCGCGGCTGTCGTGGGCGGCGTCGGTGCGCGCCAGCGAGTTCGCGCAGCGCCGCGCCGCCGCGCAGGCCACGCGCCGCCACCTGCGCATGGCGCTCGTCTTCACCGCACCGGTCAGTCAGTGTCACGCCAGTCTCATCAACCGTTGCACCCGCGGGGATTGAGAAGCCGCGAACAAATTGAAATTTAAAAATATATTGTTTCACTACATTAGATTATAGTCTTAAAATAGCTCATAGCCTGATTTCTATCGCGGAAATTTGGAGAGTTCCCGAAGGAATAGCGATAAACGGTTTATACGCGGATGAAGTTGCGCACAAAAGCTAGTTTATTTAACTATAAGGACTGGCAACAGATGTTAACGATTTTCTTTATCGGGCTGTTCAATTCGTCTTGGCTCCGGGGCCGTTCTTGATCGGTTAGTATCAGACAGAAGTTTTTGTGTCATATCGTCAGTTAACTAGGGCCTTCCTTCCGATATTAAATTAATCGATAGCTATTTCAAATACTTTGTCAAAGTGACATTCCATAGTAGATAGGTATTAAGTTCACCGGATAAAATATACGTTAACCTAAATGATGATAACTACCCACCTATGAGACGTAATGATATGATAGGTAGGTAATATTAAATTTAAGCAACTCATACTTTTTAGGGATTAAAAAAATCAAATAAACATAAATATACTAGGCGGTATTTTTACGCGAAAACTGGCCTATTTCTATGAATTAATCTTCCTGAGTGGACAAGACTCATGTTATGTCAACGCCTTATTTATCTGTATAGTATGAAACCCGTTATCTTTCTTAATCGACCTATACAGACTTTATAGTGTATAATAGTTATTTATCTATAAATGAATATCGTTCGGTTAAAGTCCCTGGGACAATTTTATTAATGTCACAAAAACTTAGTATACTGACTCAAGCAGTCTATCCTTTTAGTTAACTACTTATTCTGCTTAATAAGTTCTACCCTCAAGGTTACCAAAAAATTTAATTCTTTATTTTAAGACTACGCCGACCGTCGAGGTACCTATGTCTTGAAATAGAAGGATTTTTTTTGATGTTCAACTTATTACACAATTTATAGGGTATATTACATAAATTAATAACAGTTGAACTATGAGTGACTAACTTAACAGAGAAAAGTGTCCATCTTTATCCGTTAAGTTGACTACACGAACTTTAAATGTTATTAAACTTTGTCATATATGTTATACATTGTGTATTCATTTGTATAGCAAAAACCATTATTTGATTTCAAGACAATACTTTAGTCTATTAGAAAACATAATAATAGTAAAGAGGGCGCCACTGGACGCTCGGCGCAGTCTTAAAATGAACAGATAGGTTTCAAATAAACTGGTTATAAAACATGTCAAGAACAACGACTTGCGTCGCAAATAGGTGTAATAATCGTGTGTCGGTGTGGTAGTGGTTCGTGTCGAACTACCTGTACCGGCTGGCGCTGCGCGGCGCGCGGCCGGGCGCGGCCACGCTGCTGGCCTCGGCGGCGGGCGCGCTGGCGCTGACGCTGGGGGCCGCGCGCGCGCCCGACCGCCTCTCGCTCGCGCGCCTGGCCGGCGTGCTGCTCACCGCCGCCGCCCTGGTACATGCTCATATATTCACTGCCGCCCAATCAGTTAAGTGTGCACTTCTGATCATATTCATTTAAAATATCGTCGCGAGACGTAACACGACGTACAAATCGCTGCCCCAATATTATAGAGTTCTATGTTATATTGTCCTGGTACTTCAATTTAGACCTAGTGACACTCTGATAAATTTCAAATTTCAAGTTGATAAAAGTGCAACATAGAACCCTATGATATTGGGGAAGCGAAATGTTAACGCTAGCCATCACATCCGAGCTTAACACAACACAACAAAAGAAGAGAAATATAAATCCGGCTTGTCGAGTTTTGTTATTGGGGTCAGGTAATGCTGGGTGTGACGGAGGGCCGCGGCGGCGACTGGAGCAGCGTGCTGGCCGCGCTCGGCGCCGCGCTCAGCTACGCCGGGCACCTGCTGCTGCTGCGCCGGGAGCTGCGCCGCGGGCCCGGCATCAACGAGCCGCTGCTCGTCGGTCAGTACTGTGCTCCCTGTGTCCCTGACCTGATGGTTGCTTCGGCCTATGCCCGGGAAACGGGTGTTTTGCTTATATTATGGATTGAGAACCGATCTGTTCTTTTATCTTTATCTTCAAGCCCTAAATTTAGATGGATTTTTGTGACTTCAAGGGGAATAAATAATATGGTGTCATCGAGCTGGAGAACAAGAATGCCAACTTATTAAATAATGTTACAAATTATTCGAAGACCTTCAAGTTTTCTTAACTGCTAAGTCAAATTTTGTGTCTTAAACTGAAAACTTCTAACAATAAGGTGAAAATTGCTTAGAAAATTATGAATAGACAAACGGGTAAATCTAAAACTCCTTATAATCTTCAAGTCACCCTAAACAAAGGTGACAAACGAAGACGTGGACTATCCTTCAAAGATTATTTTTCCATCATAGCCGAGAAATGTCTAACAAACTAAATAAACATTACTTTCTGCTAACGGCAGTAAATGTCATAATATAACCTTTATTGTTATTTAAAAAATCTATCATAGATCAAATTGCACCTCTCTTAGATTTAATTTACAATAATTACATATCAGGGCCTTCAAAATTTTCTGAAATAGTGATTTAATGAATTTCCGGCCCATTTTTATTCTACCTGTTTTGTGAGAAATCTTGTGACGCATAGAAACTTTTGATTGCGTGGATCATACAACTCTGATATTAAAATGAGAACATTATGGTCTGCCAAATAATTGACTCAGGCTTATGTTTTCATATCATCTTAGTGTTAGATCACAAACAGTTGTTGTAATACCAAACACAGTCTATTAGAGAAGCAGTTAAACTACGAGTAGGTGTGCCTCAGGGCTTTATATTAGGTTCTTTCTTATTTTTGGTTTATATAAATGACTTATGATTACAGTAGAATAAACGCCACGCTAATCTTACATAGATTAATTAGACTGACCTACCTACCACATAATTATTATTTTTTGGTTTTTAAGGCGGGATTTTTTTTACATTTATTAGCATGGTAACAAAGCATGTTTTTAAAAATGACATTTTTATGATTTTTATAAAAGTTTTGAAGCCTCTTTGGTCATTGTGTCCCGCCCTGAGTGCGTGTACGTTTCCCGCGTAGGTCTGGTGGGGTGCGCGTGCGGCGTGTTCGGCTGGGCGCTGGGCGGCGCGCTGGCGGCCGGCGGCGTGGAGCGCGCCACGCTGCCGGCGCCGCGCGCCTGCTCCTGGCTGCTGCTGGACGCCGCGCTCGGCCCGCTGCTGCTGGAGTCGCTGTGGCTCTGGTAACTACTAGCTCTGCATGCGTATTATGACGAAACTTAACGAGAAACAAGTCATCTGAGGATTTAGGCTTACGTATTGTACCTTTTGCAACAAAGGGGCCGGTCGCTGACGTCCCCGTACGCAGCGACGTGCGCGCTTGGCGCGGCGGCTCCGCTAGCGGCGGGCTGGGACGCACTGGACTCGGGCGGCGCATGGCGCGCGGCCGCAGGCCTGCTGGCCGGGCTGGGTTGGGCGCTCGCCGCTACGGACGCGCCCGGCGTCGCCGGCTCCTGGCTCGAGCGCTTCCGGAGCGACGGCTTCTCGTGAGTCATGGCCGCCTGGTACCTTTCTCCAGGATACAATGAGAAGCGGGGGGGCGGCCGCAGGCCTGCTGGCCGGGCTGGGTTGGGCGCTCGCCGCTACGGACGCGCCCGGCGTCGCCGGCTCCTGGCTCGAGCGCTTCCGGAGCGACGGCTTCTCGTGAGTCATGGCCGCCTGGTACCTTTCTCCAGGATACAATGAGACGCGGGGGGGCGGCCGCAGGCCTGCTGGCCGGGCTGGGTTGGGCGCTCGCCTCTACGGACGCGCCCGGCGTCGCCGGCTCCTGGCTCGAGCGCTTCCGGAGCGACGCCTTCTCGTGAGTCATGGCCGCCTGGTACCCTTCTCCAGGATACAATGAGACGCGGGGGGGCGGCCGCAGGCCTGCTGGCTGGGGGGGGTGGGCGCTCGCCGCTACGGACGCGCCCGGCGTCGCCGGCTCCTGGTTCGAGCGCTTCCGAAGCGATGGCTTCTCGTGAGTCATGGCCGGCTGGTTCCTTTCTCCAGGATACAATGAGACGCGGGGGGGCGGCCGCAGGCCTGCTGGCCGGGCTGGGCCAGGCGCTCGCCGCGACCGACGCGCCGGCTCCTGGCTGGAGCGCTTCCGGAGCGATGGCTTCTCGTGAGTCAAGGCCGCCTGTAACCTTACTCCAGGGTACAAATTTATCAAAAACTATTTTTATCTAAATAATTTTGTATACCTATGTCGTGTATATGAATTGGTTCTATAGTCAAAATTCACCGTTATTTTTTTATAATTTCTGTCCGGGTGTCCTTTAAATTCTTGTCTCGCCTCGCCTCCTTGCCAGTGGAAAAGCACCTTTAGTCGACTCAATACATATAGCAATTAATGACATATTTCTTCCACGACGACAAAACGTCGTTGCATCAACAGTTCTTAATGATTGATAATGATTTCCTGATGGCCTGGAGAAAAGAAAAACGGCTATTTGTGATAAATATCCACATGATGAAATGAAGTGTTGCCCACAGTGTGATAAGGAACATCCCGGAGTTGGACGAGCAGTCAGAGGCGCTGATGTCCTCGGACGAGCCGACGTAGCGCGCCGGCGCGCCTCGCTCGCGGCCGGAACGGACCTTCCTGGTTATACCTAGTCTCAACTCAACATCAAGGATGAATCATTAGCAGAAATACACTTCCTCACTTGTAAATGGTCCTTCAAACTTATTTATGAGTTACATCAGATCGACTGTAAAATGAAAAATAAAATGTTTTTTTTATAACTAAAGTAGCATTTACATAGCGATTTAAATGCATGTTAACCATAGTTTAAATGACATTCCAAATAATAATTTATTAATATTAGATGTAACCGAGTTAGTCAACCGACTAAAACAGAAATGTTTGATAGTTCTTAATGTATGTAATCCTAAAATTTTAACAGCATTACATGCTTCAATGCTTTAACTGATTCTTATGCCTGTGTCTATTCGGGTTTAAAACGTTACTTTTTTGTAGGTACTACAAATAAGTAAGTACTAAATCCGACCTATAGCCATCCGACCTATAGATCCAAATTATAGTCAATGAACCTGTGGGCTTATTACCTAACACACTTGCAATCGCAATCGTTTTTATTTTGACAGTTCGAAGGCGAGTCTGCATACAAAATGAAAACAATTGTTCCACTTTGAAGCCGATTGCGAGTGCATTAGGCAACAGCGACGCTGGTCCAAGCGTAGTCAATGAAACTGCGTTGCATTTAATCGGCTATGGTTGGATTCGGGTTCATTTGGACTGACCGTGAATGTGGACCGGAAGTAAGTTACGCAGTCGTCAACGTAAAAATGGTCGACAACGTTATGTCATCAACACAAAGAGTGTAAGACGCACTATACCTGTTTAGCTGTAACTTTGTGTATGACAATAGGTACTTTTTCAAAATCTATCTGTAGCTTACTCATTTTTTAATATATGTTTTGCTTGGAGGAACACTGGCGTATACTTGTACTGTGAACTGATTCTCATTGTAATCTGATCTTATAGTTTTTTACTCATTGGTAAAAGTGATGTTTTGGCACACTTATGTTCGCATTCCTTCGTACATAAAATGAGAATTTTAGAAAAGGATTGGATTCTTAAAGTACTTTTTAATTGCTTTTTACAAATTACATGCTTGATAACACAAATTATAAGAGAAATTTCCGCATGCACGGTAGATCGTAACCGAGTAATCAGATGTACAATCTAGAATTAATGATGACTGCGGCGGAGACGTTGAGAGGATTTACATAAATATAATGCAAACACATTCTTTCTTTTGGAATTATTGTTCATGTGATTTTTATGATTACTTTAATTGTAACTTGTATTTTATATCATAAGTTATCGCGCATTTACGTATCGCCCAAAATTATTTCAACGTGACGTGATCGAACAATTAATTACGATACTCTTGTTTCACCTTTATCGACGGAACTACTAGAGTATTATGTAATTTAAAAATTGTACCAATTAGTTTTTTAGTTAAGCACAAAGAGTTAAGGACAAGTGTTTACATCACTTAGTTATTAAGTCAAATTACGTTTGACTTTATATATTGTGAATTATGAATCTATAGAACCATACATATTGTCCCGATAAATAGTGAAGTCCAATACTGGCTTCATGTTGTTGAAGCCAAAATACGCGTCTATTAGAACTGTGGCGTGACGCATTCTTATAAGTAGACCACGCCGTGAATACTGTCCATCTATGGTTGTACCCATTCAACTTGTTAATGAAATTTTGAGAAGTCTAATCTACCTTTAACTTAATCTTACTTCATTAAAAAACTGACTTCATTTGATTAAAAGTATGTTTATAGTCGTTATAGCTAGTTAAGTGATATATTTAATACATTACATTACATTATATTGTGAATTATGAATCTATAGAACCATACATATTGTCCCGATAAATAGTGAAGTCCAATACTGGCTTCATGTTGTTGAAGCCAAAATACGCGTCTATTAGAACTGTGGCGTGACGCATTCTTATAAGTAGACCACGCCGTGAATACTGTCCATCTATGGTTGTACCCATTCAACTTGTTAATGAAATTTTGAGAAGTCTAATCTACCTTTAACTTAATCTTACTTCATTAAAAAACTGACTTCATTTGATTAAAAGTATGTTTATAGTCGTTATAGCTAGTTAAGTGATATATTTAATACATTACATTACATTACTGCTGTACTGACTGCAAAAAAGTAAGTACATTATTCTCCATGGGCCGTGATTCCGAATATGAGCAATCGCTTGGGTAAATCCACTATCTTCTGATTTCTCAGGAATCAAAAATGTCTGATTCCTTATGATTGAATGGTAGGTAATATTCTGTGACCACTTCATAGGCTTCGCGCCAGTTATAAAAAAAAAAAGGTCGAAAGCAGACTGTTATAATTTGAACCGGAATATCGTTTGAATCCCTTTGAATTATGTATTAGTTAATCTTTGTAAGGCAATGATTACGTCCATTATTTATTTTGCTTGAGAAACGAGTTCCGATGGTAATCATGATTTTCATACCAACATTTTCATGCAAAATATCCTTTTAATCGTATGCAGCATCTGCGTGAAATACCTTTTGTATTGTACTTACTATAAATATTGACAGTATTATATGAATTATATGTATATTTATGTGTTACAAGAGAAGTGGCAATATATTTTAATATCACCTTACACGTTTTATTTAAATAGGTAGCTCCTCTTGATCCCTGGTTTCCTCATAGACATTCTATCGTACCGACAAGCGCGCTTGTGAAAATAACTAGGAGTTTCTGTTACCTATTGCCGCTTGAGCGCTACGGTTGCGTCAATGCGCGTCACCATATACGCACGTATTCAAAAGCGGTGACGACGGGGTTCCAACTTGACCGGCTAGGTGCGTCCTGTTCAGTTTGCTTGTGGTGGCTCGCGGCGCGTACAGCCGAGGCACGCAAATATGCAAGCCGCGTGATAAATCTTTGTTTTAAGACGAACTACTACATAGTATAATATGAATATGCTTATTATATTCTTCTATAAAAGAGAAGATAAGTCATTTATTCAGTAAGTGCCGCACGGGCACTTTTACACGTCAAGAATTTTCCAGCGCTTCCCAATAGGAGACCCCTGCTGAGAAGAAACGCCGCAAGAAACTCAGCAGTCAGTCATTTTTTTATACTATGATTACTGTTTATACTGTGACAAAGTGCAAAACAAACGTAAAATTTATACCAGTCTGTGGCCCGGCCTCTAACGCTGCGGTCACACCTACTGCTTCAGCAAAGATTCGAGGATTTGGCATCTCTTACTTCTACAATTCTACATAAAGAGAGAAGAGACTTGCCTACTCCCGCAATGTAGTGTGGTCGGGTCGCTGCGTTGAAGACGAAATAAAAAATCCGTTACAGAAACGGTAAAACCGGAAATGAGGCCGTTCTCGAAGTGTCAGACTAATTTGACATATGCTTATACTTATAAATCTTGTAATCTGTGTTCGCGCTTAGAATAACCTCACGTATTATTGCTTTGTGAAGTAAAATGAATATGATGTGATGTAAATACCTCTTTACCATATAAAAACGTAAAAATGTCGCGTATAATTAATTACAGCATTAAACATCTATGTGTTACAACAAAAGCCAAGTACTTTAGCAACCAGTTTGTAGTTGTGCATAATGCCAGCAGAAGCAGCAGCAGCGTTCCAAAGAGCCCAGAATCTATTATAAATAATTTAACTAACTGGGAGACATTAAATAAGAAGAAAAAGATTAGTAAAGCCATGAAGTCCTATTTAGAGCGGGCACAGCAACATGACGAGTTTATGAAAAAGCAAGAGTTTGAGTTCAAGATTGGTAAGAGACACCTCGCTAACATGATGGGTGAAGACCCTGAGACTTTCACTCAGAAAGATGTGGACAGAGCCATCGAGTACTTGTTTCCAAGCGGCATCTATGACCCAGCTGCCCGCCCTCTTATGAAGCCTCCAGAAGAAGTATTCCCCAGTCGAAAAGCGGCAGAGTTTGATGAAGCAGGCAGGCCCCACCACTTCCTGTTTTACACAGGCAAACCAAGTTACTACAAGCTTCTTTATGACACAGTTGAGAACATACAAGATTCTTATAAGTTTGAAGATAGAGTGATTAGGAAACAAGCTACACCTGACCCAAATGCTAACTTAAAAACGTTTAGTAGTGCGTGGCTGAGTAAAGATCAACTCGAACAAGTACTTGTGGAAAGGCTTTCAGACCTCGAGTATGACAATTTTATAGTGGCAATGGAAAGGCTTATTTCTTTACCTTACTCATATAGACATAAAGAGTTTATCGAAAAGTATCGTAAACCTCTAGTCTCACAAAAATTTTCATTGGAGATTCCAAAACCTTCTTATGATAATGAAGGAAGAGCCTTTATTACTGTTTATGAATGTTTACGGAAAAAAGCAAGAGGGGATGTTACCATCAAATCTCCTGGCAGTGGGAAAATAACAATAAATGGCAAGGATTTGACTTACTTTGAGGATACACAACCAAGAGAACAAGTAATGTTCCCATTAGTGTTCACAGGATTGCAGGGCCGTGTAGATATAGAATGCAATGTTGAAGGTGGCGGACCATCAGGGCAGTCTGGGGCGATTAGATGGGGTATTGCATGGGGGTTGCGCAGCTTTGTGGACAAAGAGATGCTGGAAAAGATGCAGGTCTCAGGGCTACTGACTCGCGACCATCGTCGCCGTGAGCGTAAGAAGCCAGGTCAGCCAGGTGCCAGGAAGAAGCCTACATGGAAGAAACGTTAAAATCGTATTGCTATTAAAATGTTTTAATATTATTAGAATGAGTAAGATGGATTTTTTATTCCTTAATCTGTTATTTCACCCTTACCCTTGATTTTCTCAAAGCAGTGTTATACTTAGTACTAATTTACATTAGCAGAAATAATGATGAATAATCATTGTTTTAATTCCTCATCCATATACTATATTTATATGTATAAGTTCTTAAACATTGCATCCCCATCCGCGGATGTGTGCCTTTAAAAATCCGCATCCGCATTTACATCCCCGGATGTGAAAATATCGACAGCCGCAACATCCCCCATTTCTAGTGCCAAGATAAAGTTATAAACAGTTTCGTTGATGTACATAATTTGCCGCCAAACTCTCATATTTAGTCTTACTTTACCTGTATTAATGCAGAAATATATAACAATTAACATCTACAACTCCCATCAAAGTTTTCTTTGCCTATGGTCTTACTGTGTGCGTAGTTCTACTGACCAATGACTTCTATTTCAAAATCAAAATTGACGATAAAATGCAGAGCTTTGCTTCTGCCGAGCTCCAATTTCTGAGTGTTTTAGCCCTTGTAGCCAACTGAAGTACTTACTATCATAACCCAAACCTTCCTCAATTTTTGATCAGTAGAATAGTTGAATAACTACAAAGGTTGTATACACTTCTTCACCCTATTGCATTGTAATAAGGTCTAAAAGTGGATATAGTAGTAGACTGTACCACTAGCACAGTATGTAAATAACTAAAGCACTAATGAAACTACCGGGCTATTCCCAGTAGTCCGCACCCCGTAGTTCGCACTGCGAACTACTGGGAATTTTTTCACCTCCATATATATATATATATAATCAGTACGATACTAATGACATGACAATGACAATAAGTCAGTCTAATTTTAAATAAATGTGTTAAATTAAAATTACTTTTTACGATTCGCAGTGCGAACTACGGGGTGCGGACTACTCGGAATAGCCCAAACTACCTACAAGTTTTGAGATAAATACCTACCTGCTCTCCAATTGAGCGTTAGGGTTATTTACATTGACAATTATAACATCTCAGCTAGTTAGTTCAAAATCAATATCTGGAGGACCGAGAGCGCACTAATTCCTTCAAATCACCGAAAGGAACTTTCTTGCAAAGAAACTAATGCGAGAAAAGTCTTATCTCTCACTCGCCTAGTAAATTCCACAAACACGCAAAATGACTAATTTTGACTACGCGTAATGACATACACGCAAAATGACACGCACACATGCATAATATTAATAACACACGCGTAATGCGACACCACGTTGCACCATGCTACTTTCATCATCATCATGCAAGTCGTAAGATGGTTTCCCGCGACCATCATCGGAGAAACTTAACTCGTACCCTAGTGTAAACACTAATGTTAAAACCTTCATCGGTTTATAATATTGCCGCTACCGCAGCGTTCTGCGACACCCTTAAAGCATTCATTGCTTTCGCTTTCACAAGCCTTAACTCATGTTAGAGACAAATGCTTCATGTTGAGCGATAGGCTCGATCATGCTAACACGACTATGTGATAGGGCAGTGTGAAGGGTGGGTCGGCTGACCAATGAGGTACAGCAATGAGGCATCACCCCGGTCGCCTTCGCCTATATTGTGTAACGCTTTTGGTTCTAGAGTGGTATGTAAGAGTTCTAATTGTATAAAAGCATTGCCATGTTCAATTTTCGTCCTTACGTGTAATCATCTGCAGTGTTGTCGGTATGCGTATGGGTCTTTATACGTATGTGTCATTATGCGTATGGGTCTTTATACGTATGTGTCATTATGCGTATGGGTCTTTATACGTATGTGCCATTATGCGTATGCGTCTTTATACGTATGTGTCATTATGCGTATGTGTCATGCATAAAGTAATGCGTGAAATTGTTAAATTCATTAAATGTGCTTTCATTTAAGATATTTTTAGATTTTTAGTATTGGCTTTACACTTGACTCTAAAAATAAATAAGCGCTTAATATTTAATAAACGGAGCCTTTAATCGAAAAATTGTTTTCACTGACCCACGGTATTTTTGAAAGACCTATCCAACGACACCCACACTGTAGACGGGAAAAAAATACATCCCCAGTATCCCCACGTTACGTGTAGGAAGGTACAGTAAAAATAAAAAATAAATTCAACGTTTCTTTTTACCACTTTATTGGCGTGACAAATACGTATATTCATGCCAAATTACATCTTCCACTCTATACCGTACTTCAGAACATATAAGATAAGGTGCTCAAAACAATCTGAACTTGATTCTGTTAACTGTAGGCGAATAATACTCTACAGCTTTCACTAAGCTTCTGCAACAGGCACAGGCTAGGCGATGGTAAGCGGACTCGTGGCCCTAAGGCACAGATGTATCGGACAGCACAAAAGAGATTTTTAAATGTTATCAATTTATACTTTATGCAACTTCAAATGAAATAAGGTATACATACATATTAAAAGTGGGTTGTTCCGGCCCTAGGTGTACTTCTTTCAGTCAATAAACAAGTTGCGTTCAGTTTTTCAGTAATTCAGTTATAACAAATACATACGCGACAACCTCCTGTATTATTTATTTGTTGTAGCTGCACACTATAGTACCTTGTCGCTTTAACGCCTTGGACTGATCAGTGTAGAAGTTCAAACATGACATTAAAGTACCAAAGCTTGCACATTGGAAACCCCAATTAACGACACAATTACAACAAATAAAACCATATAAATTTCTTTTATTTACACAAATTTATCAATGAAATAAGAACTTCATTAACTTTTGTTTCTGTAGGTTTTTTTCATAGTCTTTTTGCGGCCTCCAATTTTCCGTTGGAACATTTGATTTTTCCTTTCAGAATTATGAATTCGCTTCATCATTACGGACTTCAATTCTCTTCGTTCTTTTGGCGCTCCACGAGCAGCGACATTATTAAAGAAAGCCAAACCATCTGTAACCAAATAACCAAATAATAAGTTTCAATACTCTAGTTATAGTACGATGATGGATGAGATGAATGTACATCCCATGGGTTACCTACGTATAAAATGCCTAAAATTAATTTGACTAATTTGAAAATACTTATGTATAGGTCGCCTAATGGATGATTTACCTCAAATTGTTTTCCCTAATAACAAAATACCAGTGAACGGAAATAAAACTTGGAAGCATTCTGACCGCTCCATTATGGCACAACGAAAACTATACCGCGGTGGGCAGTCCTTGCAAACTCTACCGCATACGACTTCAGTTCGATCGGGATGACAGTGAGTGATGGACGGCTGAACGGGTTTATCAAAGCAAGGTTTATTAACATTTAAAATGCCTTCATGTGTTGTGAAGTGGAGCAAAAATCATTCAGATCATTCTAAGGATAGTGGAATCACTTTCCACATGTAAGTAATCCGATAACTTCAGTAAAACCTACTAAAAAATAATCACAATTCTCTATAGGGGTGACATTATGCCAAATGAAGTAGATTAATTTATTAACCTTAATTTTTTTTATTTTATTTATTGATTAATATACCAAAATCCTAACCTCAACGGGCGCACATTCGCTGTGATTACTGCATTTTGGTTTAAGTCTAGGTATTTTTATCAATAAAACTTACCCTAACATTACTAATTACACGAGTTCTCATTCATGTTTTTATGAAATAATGTTGAAATAACGAAATAGTCCGGATGGGAACTGTCCAATTTTTGTCCTTAATTAGATTTTCGAGTATAAGTGTATAATACCTAATCGATAGGTTAGGTTAGATTTGCTTAAAGACGCGAAGTGCCAGAACTACGCAGAATAGGATTTCCGCACAGCGGAGGTCCGTCGACTTGTTAGTACACTTCTTTTTAGCGTTAATTTCCTCCTTTTTCGTAGTCGCTTAATAAAGAAGTATACGAACAAGCCGACGGAGCGCTCCCGCTGCGGAGCTCCTATTCCCCGTAGTTATGGCGCTTTGCGCCTTGACACAACTCTAACCTGATCTATAAAAACGAGGGTAACAAAATTAAGCAAGTTGGTTTGCGTTTCCTACGAACTCCATTTATCCATTTAGGCATTGTAAACTTAGGTCATTCAATATTTAGGCGAAATGATGTTAGGCGTTTTAAAAATTAGTTATTTCGACCTTAGGTTTAAATTAGACAAATTAATTTTAGTCGTTCTGATACGTAACCATCCCATGGTCGCGTGATGGCCCCACGTTGGGCGCTAATGTCACAAGAGTAGCTGGCGGGAAACGATGCATAGAAATATTATACCTCGTAACCGGATGTCATCTTGAGAAAAGAATAAATTTTCCTTCCATACTGCCTTAACTTCAGAAACTTCTGGAGAACCATTTTTTATTTCAGAAACCCTGTTCAAGTCTTTACTGTCGTCTTCCGCCTCAGATTCTGAAGAATCATATACAAACGGATTCTTCTCTCCTGGGTCCAATAGATTTTTTACTCTTTGCTGCTTTTGCGGTTTCAATGATATATAGTTCTCATCCGGGTCTTGCTGGTTTGGCTGTTCTAAAATCAGAAATGGCATGGCACTAGGCATAAATAAGCCAATCCGCTTTAAAATTTCAACAATACAAATTCGTTTGTACTAACCTTTTGTGCTTTCATCCTCCTTGGTGAAAAGGCTTCTTAAAGAAAAACCTGAAGCTGGCTGTTCAAAAGCTTCCCTGGTAATTTCACTTTTATAAAATTGCTCTTTTGAAACTTCCACTTTTGGCCCTTCTTGAACTGGTTGGGCTGGTTCAGCCAACTGTTTTGTCTTCGACTTCTTAGCCTTTTTGTTTTCCTGTTTTACTTCTTCAATCGGAACTACAAATTTGGCATGATCTGGGTTCATGGGATCAAATCGAATCATCCCCATATTTGGTCTGAAAAGTTAAATTGGAGCTTACTCCTATGTATGTCTCAATTTACTTTCTGGTGTCATAAGTTCCGTCATATTATTAAAATGATTTTTGTCTGTGTTAGTGTGAATGTCAAATAAAATTTGATTTTAATTCGGGAATGCGCACAATTTGACCATGTTCTAAGTAAAATACGTCCACAGGTAGGTATTGGTACGAAAGTTGATGTAAACACCATTCATTTAAAAAATTAAACTGTTCCTAATGGAAGAGACTTCCTTATTATTAAAACATAATTATTGTACCATAATTTATTTACATTCAGCAACATGAACCATGACCTAATTAATGAATGACACAGAAATAGATAATGCACAAATATTTAGTAAATCAAAAATAATCATTAATTTTTTCAAAATTTTCACTTGTGTTTGGATAACCCCGTTTTGTAAGTCGATAAAGTTCGTTGATAGTCAATGGATGTCACTATTCACCTCAGCATGCTTGGGGCTCAGAGTTAGCCTTCTTCCGAATCTGTTTTTGATTTGAGAGTTCTTTTTCCAATATATTTTTTTGTCATTTATTCATTACTAGCGGTCGCACGTTTGATGTTGATGACGTCTAAACGACGAAAGTGTTCCCACAGGATGCAGCGCAATTAACACAGCGGGTGGGAGCGGGTCGGAAGGTCAGCGGGTGTTTTAACATGGAGTTATATGGAAGCATTCACACACGCGGCGGGACGGGTCGGACTAGTTTTCGAGTTTTTTTTTAGTAAAAAATTTGTGGCATATTTTTGATAAAAATTACAAAAGAGTATAAGTCAAAGGATATTGCTATTGGTAACTCTATAATAGTTATAATTGTGTTTTCCATATAGGTTTTTTTATCAGATTTGCGAGGGCAACATTAAATGAAACGATAAGGCAATTATATCACATTGTTAACCAAGACATGAAAGTTGTTAAATAGAGGTACACCCGAGGTAGGGTAAACCATACTTTTATTGCCCGCTGACCAGTGATTACCCACTACATTTTTCAGAGTTTTTTATGCCTAATGTTAGAAGGGGATTATCTGTACCACTTATAATGATTATGGCACAGAGACCGGCGCAATGTTCCGTTGTCTCTTTCTATAACATCAGTCACATGTTGGGAATTGTAGAGATGGCGCTAGAAATAATCAAGGCCACCTGGACAAAAAGAAAAATATAGAACATGACTATTGAAATAAACATCCACTGAAAAGGACAAAGTGGAATTTCACTAATTTTTGAATAAGAAAACTTATTCTATGGCATTCACAATATTACATGGGCATATTTCGTAGTATACGCCTTAGGAGGCTAGTGCAGTGGAAAGCTAACCCGGCGTTGTGAGAGCAATAGGCAAAGGGTATAATCACGAGAAGGGCTTACCCAGCTTAACGGCTCCCGCTCGCTGTGTGAATTGCGCTAATATAGCAGGTGTTTAGACATTAACTGGTAAATAATATACATTAAAAATACTGATCATAGCAGCAGCATAATTTCTTCACCATTTATTAAATTGCATATTGAGTCAATATTAAAATATGAATTCGGGGGGTATTTACTATTACACAACAATAAGAACGTATGGAACAGGGCTTAGTTTTATTTAATGACGTGCGTTTTTCCGAGCCTTGGTAACACTCACTCTGACTATCACATACCTTTGAATAAGTCTCAACATAGGACATATTTTACAAGATTGTATTGCTTGGTTGATATATGCAGGTTTGGCACCTGTCATTTTCTGTTGAAAATATTGAACTTAATGTACTCGTAATATTCTTATTTCGACCCAAATCTATCAGATTACTTACTTTGATTTCCTATCTTTCTCTGGTTTATTTACATGCGATTTAATAGCGACACCAAGAACATCCTCCAAAATTTTGATCTGTTTTGATTTTTCGTCCCCCTGGGTCATGTCTACTTGCTCCGCTGGATAACCTTCTTTATCTTTTTCTTCTTCTTCTTCTTCAATGAACCTTTCATCTAAGACAAAGCGTTTGTCAGATTTGTATCTTGATTGCAAATCTAAAACCTTTAAAAATTCGAACCAAATGAGAGAAGCTAATTTTTTTAAATCTTATTTATCCCACTAATATGCATGCATAAATGGCTTGACGGATTTGGATGGAACATTTTGACAGCTCTTATTTACTTTACAGTTATGGCGGCCGAGTTAAAAACAATACCATAACAGGTCAAATGCGATTTGGATTTAACGGCCTATAATAGAGCCGCTGTATCCTTTCATTACGATGGGGAAATGCATTCACACATAACACCGGGCTCCAGAGGGCCCCAAACCTGGATATGTGTGAGTCGCCAACCGAGAGCTGAAGGAATAACCACTAAAAACCCAGCGATTCCCCCTCCACGCAGTTGTTGGCGAGTGCTGCAGGCTCTGCTGGCGCGTTCAACTAGTCCCTCACCTGCAGACCCCCTTAGCGCGGGCACCGACATTTAAGGAGCGCCCCGGGAGAAATTTGCCACTAAAATTCCTGGAGTATGGTTGGAGTTTCGAAGACGCGCTCGCCTAGTTGGTAGTGACCCTGCCTACGAAGCTAGCGGTCCTGGGTTCAAATGCCGGTAAGAGCAGATTTTTGTGTGATGAGCGCGAATATATTTGTTCCCGAGTCATGGATGTTTTCCAAGTATTTAAATATATATTATATATTCCTCTATATAAGTATTTATATCGTTGACTAGTACCCATAGTACAAACCTAGAGCTCAGTTTGGGACTAGGGCAATTGGTGTGACATTGTCCCCCAATATTTATTTATAGTTAAAAAAAACTAATAATTACCTTTTGACCTTTTTTGCCCTCAAATTGTTTTTTTATCTCAAAGTTAATGTCAAAGTCACTACCAATATCATCATCATCATCATTTTCAAAAAGTGTTTTTGACTGCTTCGACTTTTTAATTTTTGCCTCCATAGGTTTCTCTTTCATGTCTCCCTCATTGTCTGAGAACTTTAATATTTTGTTGAGCACCTTATCCTGTAAAAGTATAATTCAACGATTGATTTGTCCTTTACATCAAATACATAATTCTATATCCATCGAAGATAAATTCTGTACTTACTATACCATCCAATCCAATTTGAATGATTTTCTTATTATTTTGAAACTCTTGCCTTTTTTTCTTCATGGATTCCAATCTTTTTTGGTTAGCTTCTTGTCTCTTTAAATCTGCTATGGATAAATATAGTTGTTCTTCATGACTTTGGAAATGAACAGGTCTTTTTAGATCAATTTTTGTGATCTTTAAGTTGGGTACTTTTTCACATGTATACTGAGAGCTAAATGGATAGGTTTCTGATTTCCTCTTTTTGGGATTAAGTTTATCACCCAAATTTATTACAGGATCCCCTTTGAATTCATCTCTGACATTCTGCAAATTAAAGTGTACAACATACATTTGACATAAGTTAAATAACACAGAACACAGGGGCCTTCAGAATACCAGCGTCACGGCTTGCCGCGGCACAGTGCTGAGAGGTGATTCCCTTTTGGATCATTATAATTTATCATATCTTTAGATTCTCTACTTATTTTTTAAAAGATTAGATTGTAAAATATTTTTTGTGCGTAGTACCAGCAATCGGCACTCTTTGATTTATGTATGATGCACAAGCAATGACTAAGGATTCCTAAAGACCAGACTAGGGAGATCTATACAGGGTCTCCTGTATTTAGAGGTCCAAGATCGATCTGTATGTAGAGTACACAAACAAAAAGCCTAAACCGCCTTACATGGATCAAGTAAAACTCCCATCAGGTTTCAGTATTTTTATGCCATTTCCACAATCTAAAGATTTAACTTATATTATTTATTGATATCTATTGCTAATTAGTTGCGCTATAAGATGTGTATGTGCGCATACACACACAACTTTAGCAAACTTTTTTTGTTTTGTTTACAATCAATGTTAAAGTTGCAATTTTGGACTTGACAAAAGTCTTGGTTGAACTTTGAAGCACTGTGGTGAACAAAAATATGTGTGGTAACACCATTTCGACCATCTATCAAACAAAACATGACTCTGTGCTTTTGCGGCTAGTTGCTTTTAAGATTAGTCTTAAATGTTTATCAATTACATTTAAATTATTCTATCTATTGTCTGCCTATATACAACTTATATACAGCAATGTAAAATAACAAACGTTTTCACACACAATCGCCCTCAACACTCTGCAAAATCAATTATCAGCATATATTAACCTGCTAATAAGGTCTACTCATGTGAATCTTTTCCTGTCTTTCGTTCTCACTCGGAGTGCTAATATCATTTACTCAATCTTGTTTATAGTTAACCTGTTCAAACGAAGAAAAACTTCCTTTCTCAAAGAAAAAAAACTGGGTTCTAACCATTCACATCTATACATTAGATACACCATTAATAGTAATATGTAATAGTAACGTGTGAAGCTCCTTAAGACAGAATGATCAGGCATAGCTATCTCAACATGCTCACCTCCCACAGATTGCTACCTGGGCATATAATGCAGACTAGACATGGGACACATAGGAGCTGCTTGGATCATGTTATGTTTAAGGTTCATATTGCTAAACTTACTGCTTATACAGCCATCTTAATAACCTCAATTACTGACCACTCGGTTTTTGCAACCCTAACCAATCACGAAACTAGTAACAAATGTCAGAAAATAGTTAATTTTAATTACGATAACGCAGTAAAATACGTCCTCAATAAAAATATAGTGACACTTTTATTTAACAATAATCCCCATTTTGTTATTCTCTTCTCTATAAAAACACTACGAGTCATTACTTGAAAGTCAAACAACGCGACATATTATACCAAGGGTTCGAAGAAACCTTAAACCATGGATAACTCCTGGTGTCTTGCGGTGTATTAGAAATGGAACAAAATGCAACTAAACCTTCGTAACAAGCCTTAGAATAATTCTTCTGAAAACACAACATTCAAAAGGTATCGCAATTTCTATAATAAGTTTATTAAAAAGATCAAATGTAAATACGACATGGAACAGCTTGAACGTGCAGTTAAAAATCCAAAGGCTTCTTGGAAATGCATTAAAACAATCACCCACCATAAATCAAATATCACCTCAAATTTAGAATTACTTAATGCTCAATTATCACCCAAAGAATCGGTAGAACATCTAAATAAATATTTTGCTAATATCAGAAAAAACTAAGGATATTCTTAACCTTTTGAACGCCAAAGACGGGAATTCACGTCGGCAGATTTTTGTGCCGTGGACGCCAGACTGTCAGCGAGTTGTTCTAACCTTCATATATTTTGTTGCGGCATATGACGTCCGTGGCGTCACGGGCACGTAAAATAGCAATCGACCGTGGCGTTTAAAAGGTTAATCGAAAGCCTTATTACTGTGCTAAAAAGCACCTCACTTACAAATAAACGCATCCCCTCATCCTTTGCATTAATTGATACTGATCCTATGGAAGTAGAGGGTATTCTCATGAATCTTAAAACTGAAAGCGCCCTGGGGATTGATAACATCCCAACTAAGTTTCTTAAACTCGCTAGACCCGTTGTTGTCCCTGTAATCTGTCACCTTGGTAACCTATGCTTTGCCACCGGGACCTTTCCAGCACCTCTCAAGTAACCCATTGACACTTCCGTATACAAGGGTGGAAAGAGAGATGACATCAATAATTACAGGCCAATATCTGTCTTATCTGCTATATCAAAATGATTGAAAAGTTAATATACAATCTGCTTATATCTTACCTCAAAAATTTCAAAATTATTTCTGACACTCAATTTGGCTTTCGGCAAGGAATTTCCACAGAGGATGCAGTGCAAGCACTTACATCTACTGGAGGAAAAAAGTGCTTGGGAGTTTTCCTAGACTTATAAAAGGCCTTATGGAAAGCGAAAGGGTGTCTCCCTTTCGCTTTCCATCTTAATACAGAAACTGGAACGAATAGGCATCAGGGGCAAAGCTCTCGAACTTTTGAGTGATTACTTGCGCGCAACGGGTGAGAGTTGGGAAGACTGTTACTGTGATGCACAGGTATTGTTTGGAGTACCTCAAGGAAGTGTTTTGGGGCCAACACTTTTTCTCAGCTTCATTAACAAGTTGTCATGTCTAAACATTAAGGATTGGCGTATATTTTCAAACGCTTACGATACTGCCATCGTTTTCAAAGGAAAAAGTTGGGAGTAGGTCTTTAAAAGTGCCGACGAAGGTCTAATGAATGTGTCAACTTGGCTTCAGGATAACCTACTCACAATTGCCCCCAATTGAGTACAAACTAAAAATCCACTCATATGACCGTCATGACATCATTGGTTGTAATTGTACATATATTGATAAGGCTACTTCTATCAAATACCTCTGAGTCATAATGGACCAGCATCTTACTTACATACATGCATACATACAGAGTATGTTAATAACCATATTAAGAAACTCATCTGGATCTTTAAGACACAGACATGTTACTAGCAAAAAAATACTAAATCAGTTGTATACAGCCCTAGCACCATCTGTTATGACTTACTGCATTCAAATTGGAGGGGGGGGGGCGACTAAGTCCAAAACACACCCACGCACGCACACGCACACGCATACACACACAGGCACATACACACACAGCCGCAAGGGCATTAGTATCTATACAGCCATTGCGACAAATATATGTATACACGAGAGCTTATTGCCAGTGGCATGGTGTATAGATATTTTTGACATCTTTGGAACATATATATACTTATGCCGCTGACTGTATATCCATCAGTAATGCAAATACTATACATTCCAACATTAAACCCTCAAAAACTAAACTGTAGACTACTTAGAAAATACTATATATCTTTTTAAATGTACAGAGATGACAGTGCAATAACGGCATACATTATTAATTTGATGTACATACAGGGCGTCCAGTAAATAATGGATAACCTTCTACCCATCCATGGGGCACCTCAGGCTGGTCCCTAAAAAGGACTTACAGGTTTGGTAAAAGTTGCATGGTTTTCGAGATAATCGAACTTTTCTATTTTCTTAATATTTAGCACCTTGCTTCACTGTAATGACTGCCAAGGTCACAAATAAAGAGATTTTGTCGTTCTGTTTGCTGTTAAATATTCTTTAATAGTGATGCTAACGGATGTGTCTTAGAGCATTATGGTAGCGACACTAATTTCACTAATAATGAATCACAGAATACTTGAATCCTACATCAACAATAATATTTGTAAATAAAAACCGAATCTGTTTTTACTATTACATTGACGACGTTATCTAAATTCGGTTTTTATTTACAAATATTATTGTTGATGTAGGTTTCAAGTATTCTGTGATTCATTATTTTGCAGTAATTAGACATTGGTTTTCATAAGAGAAGCGTTTTTTATGATATGACTAATCCAATCAAGTAAAGAGTTACTTATCGATAACTTGGTGTTTTGGTAAAATTCGCTCTTAGTGAATACTAACAGCAATAACTTTATCTGTAAAGACGTAAACACCATGTGTTATACCAGTTTAGAATCAGTATTAGATACACTATTTTTCAACATATTGGCCACTCTGGTCTTCATACAATTTTTTTTCACCACAAGCAGTCAAAGTTGTTGCAAACTTAAAGCAAAATGTGAAGTTATAAATTAAGATATGTTTAACAAGAAATTAGTGTCGCTACCATAATGCTCTAAGACACATCCATTAGCATCACTATTAAAGAATATTTAACAGCAAACAGAATGACAAAATCTCTTTATTTGTGACCTTGGCAGTCATTAAAGTAAAGCAAGGTGCTAATTGACGACGTGCTGGCCTAGTTGGTAGTGACTCTGCCTACGAAGCTAGCGGTTCAAATCCCGGTAAGGGCAGATATTTGTGTGATGAGCGCGAATATTTGTTCCTGAGTCATGGATGTTTTCTATGTATTTAAGTATACATTTCTCTATATAAGTATTTATATCGTTGTCTAGTACCCATAGTACAAGCCTAGAGCTTAGTTTGGGACCAGATCAATTGGTGTAACATTGTCCCCTGATATTTATTTATTTTTATTTTATTTTAATTATTAAGAAAATAGAAAAGTTCGATTATCTCGAAAACCATGCAACTTTTACCAAACCTGTAAGTCCTTTTTAGGGACCAGCCTGAGGTGCCCCATGGATGGGTAGAAGGTTATCCATTATTTACTGGACACCCTGTATAAATACCTAATGCTGCCAGGCAACAATCGATAGTACCTGATGTGTCAACTAAAGTTACTTTAACAATAATAAATATTTATGTTGTTTCCTGGAATCAATATTGCTTAAAGCTACGAATTTAAAGGGACACTTAAGTGTTATGCCTCCAAGTGTAGTTTAATAGAATGGGGCCCAAAAAAAAACAAAATTCAGTAAGGTTTAACATTGCACCAGTTAGTTAAAGTTTTCATTTAGTAGTATAAGTTTTCATTGGCAAAGTTTTCATTGACATTTATTTTGTCAGTTTCAACATCTTTGGGGGTTTGACATATTCATAGTACATAACATAATTATTAAGATCAAGATTGGATAAACATTATAATATGGTTTGCCTTTTTTTACAACTTTTTCAGCATAGGTTACAGCTTGGTAGTGCCAGTCTCTTTTGAATCTGAGTTTAACTGCGGACAGACAGACAAATAGGTGTAACATTAAGGGTTCCAACTTAACTATGGATACCCTGAAAATATAAACAGGTAAATTGAGAGCCTCCACCCAAATATTTCAGGTTGATCATACTTAAATAAAATATGAATTGGAAGGGAGTGGTTTGTTACCTTTTCAGCAGCTTTTGTCTCAGCTAGTTCTCGTTCCCTCTGCAGACGCTCAAGAAAGCTTTCCCGGGCTATGGACACATAGATTTTGTTGCCCTGGAAACTGTTACTACCAAAAAACTCGAGGCCTACAAAATAAATAATCATACCGTAATCACATGCAAGAATGTAATCATCAATTGGGACTAAAATATATCCAAAACACTGGAACTTACAAGATTCCACGTCACAGTCGTCGCCGGATAGCGTGATGAATGCAAATTTCTTGGAGTCATTTTCAGTGTCAGACTTGGATTTGATTTCCAATTTGGATACTTCTCCATAATGGTTAAATACGGAGCGCAAGTCTTTTTCCCTAATTTTGTTAGGCAGATTTCCAACGAAAAGTCGCGTATTTACCATCATGCAGTTATAGTTTAAGAAATTAATAGCATCCGTACATTTAATTTTGTGTAAACCCAACCCAAGCCGTTGACAACTTGACACACTGCAATCTCACTTATTATTACTTCATTTGAGAAACATTTTATGGTTAGGTTATGTACGTAACATACGTTCGTTAATTAACATCATTCTGTTGAATAAAAATGTGAATGTGACAGACCAGACCACACAGATTATAATGACAGACAATATGGTATCCGGTATAGTACACAGATTATAATGGGCCACTACATTCGCACGCAATTCGCGAGCGTGAATCGCGGCACGAATCACGATGCGTGGCCGCGTGAACTCTTCTAGGCTCCACATTCGCAGTGTTCACAATTGTGTCACAGTATAGCCCACGACGGCTTAATTAGGTATACATTAAAATTAAAAAAAGAAATTAAAAAGAAATAGAGGAAACGAAGATGGTGGATGACGAGTATCCATCGTAATAGAACAATGGTTGTAATATTTTGTTCAGTATTGATGGTATTGGGCTAATGTTTTGTAAAAGTTGCGCGCGAATATTGACCATTGTTGTGTTCATGTTCACCCAGCTTTCCCGTGTTCGCAGCACTTTGACGTTGGCTAAAAAACCGACAAAAAATGGTTAACGAGAAGCGAACCCGCGAAAAATATGCCAATTGGCTCCACATTCACACTTTCACACATTCGCGCATTGCATTCACGCTTTCACGCGCGCGCTCGATAGAAAGATCAAGACACACAACACGAATAACAATAATCTAACCTAACCACTCGCTTCACCCGCTGGCTCACGCCGTGATCCGTCGCTTTACCCTAGGTATTACAGAATCCAACACTATTTGGCCCTCGCTTCACCTTGGACACTAGCGTCCACGGCCGCGTGCGTAGTCGGAGCTCTTAAATTTACATTTATTCCACTCATACGCATAAATAAAACGGCTATTAAACATTTGTATCCTTTTATTGAAAAAGTTATCCATCTTTTTCCTCAAGGTGGCGCCTGTGTACGGTTTATAGTTTTCAAACAAACTAAACAAAGTTCGTCGTTTAAGGTACGTGGGTGTTGCTCAAGTTCTCCACAAATAATCAAATCCCTAAAATTACATTTTATTGTGATTTTAAGTTTTAACTACATATTTTATAAATATTCATATCTTAAAGAAAATTTTGGGACGCAAAACATTACTTACACAACGCTGTAAAAACTTTGTTGAAAATAAATAACTTTGAATTTGAATTAACAATGTAACCCTTTTTTTTAATTAATTAAATGAGATGGTATTTAAGGTGTTTTCAGATTTCTTGAATATGGAGATAGCCTATCTCAATATAGAAATGGCCTATTTTGTCAGAAATAAAATAAACATAAGAGGAAATGTGTCAGATAAAGACGCGTCAAAACTATATTTTCCAATAAGGGTGACCGCCTGATTTCGACCAGGAGCACAGATTATTAAGGATATACCTTAATAATCTGTGCTAAGGTATGTCTCTAAAGACCGGCGATTGTACTTTATAGCACGGGTGAAGCGAGGGTTTATTGAGGTCGGCTACTAGAACTACGGCTACTAGTCTGTCTAATGAAAGCTGAACCTGGGAAAAAGTGGCAAATTCAAAAAATCTTGATATGGTATTACCGATCAATGAAGGAATAAACGATATTGATACTTTTATTATTTTATTTATTTTGGTGGGCACAAAGGAAGAGGAAACGCGTACTATGTTTTCATATATATTATTACGAGCGCTATATTTTGATGAAAAGCACTTTAGGTAAAATACGATGACAGTGACTGGAGCACATTTGGTTTTTCGAAATATATTTGACATGAAAATATAGTGATCTGCACGTGTAGCACAAGTTGTATTTTCTCGCTTGTCGCTCTGTGCGTCTCTATCGTAACAGACTAGATAGTAAGGGAGATCCGAGCGACAAACAAGTCACGAGCAACTTGTGCTAGTCGTGCTGTTGATAGATTTCATTGATACGAGAGGTTTTCGTCTGTGTCGCACACAGCATAATAAAACAATGATGATGAGGAATATTATATTCAACCTTTTTAATAAAGTAATTAGAGGTAACATTATTCTCATCACCCTTACACCTCTATCTAACGACAATTATATCTTGGAGAAGAAGCGCCGCAAGAAACTCCAGCAGATCATTTTTTCCAATCATAAAATACAATTATTCTTAAAAGTAACATTACAAGGTAGTAAAGTAATTAATAATTATTTCTAACAACACAAACTTAGTCGTTACAAATGTACGCTCAATAACATTGAGTAAATTAAAAATAGTGACTAGGAGAACAACATGACGAGGTCTCTACGTCAGGAACGATAACTAAAATAACTAACTGGAAAACAGGTTCTTGCAAGCGTGAACAGACAGGACCCCACTGACAACACCCGTTCACGAGTATGACGCTGATCTCAGCCATCGCTTGGATGTCAAAGCTATCCAAATTAGACACCGTGGCCTTGTGAGGTCGCTTTTTTCCGGGAGTACTAAAGACACCGTTGTTTAATTTTCCCTCATTACTTATTCTTTTTAAAGATGAAACACTGATATCTGTAAGAAGAAAGAAAGTGTTAAATAAACAGAACACCATTTAGAAATACATTGTGTGGTTGTGCAGTACAGCCCCATTGTACAGTCCGACAGCCCTAAAAACATTTGGGTTTAGGTGAAATGAAATTGCATCGGTGAGGTTCTAATCGCAACGGTTTAAGAACAAGGAAGACTCATATAACCCGAACATCTTTTATATCTGGCCGATCAAAAATGACATTAAATAAATAGATAAGGTACTAAAGTGTACACATATTTATGAAATCGACTGTACAGTGTACATTTGGTTCATAAACAACAAAATGCTGTTTGCTCCGCACACAGAAAATACATATCAAATAATATGTTTATGATATCTTTTAACTAAACACCTCCTTATTGTTTTATTGAAACTATGAGTGTCAGTTACATTAATCATCTGTCTATTAAATTAATTTAATAAAATTGTGAATGCTAAGAGATTCAACATGATATAGGGACAGACAATAGGTACCTACACCTATTATATAGGGAAAGACAATGATAATTTTAGTAATTACCGGTCATTGAAGATACTTCTTCCAAATATTTCGTCTGAGTCTGGCAGGCTAACTCAGTTTCCTCAACCTCTTTCAGCTGCTTTACGTTTTCCAGCACACTTTTGTCAACGTGCACGTCCAGGTTTTCTGAAACGAATTTAATTTCGTTTAATTTCTTAATCTCATCGTATAATAGACAGAAAAAGGTAAATTAAACTTAGGATTGCACATAGAGAAATAAGAAGTATCAAAATGAACATGCCGTACTAAAGCCGTACTAACCTATAAATTTGGTCACCGTAACTAAACAATTAATTTCTTGCATCAATAATGCTTTTCTTTCTTCTTGTTTTTCTTTGTACTTCTGTATAATAGTATACAGAATCTCCCGGACACCGCCTCTTATCGTCGACGGCATGATTACTCCGTATTTTTATCAATTTAGATCTCGAATTGTCAAGTTTCTAACAACAACAAAGTCCAAACGACATATTAAATAGTGTTGCCAGACTCGTCAGCCAAGAAAAATCCAGGTTCAGCTTTCATTAGACAGACTTTACGAGCGACGGCGGCTACGGCGAGGTACTATATAGTATAGTAGGTCTACCCACCCAGTATGAAGCGAGTGATTAGGGGTGGGTTTAGACCAAACGAGCGAATGCTCTAGAACATATTTTGTCCTTATTTTTACAAAGAAAACGTTAGAGATAATGCCACAAAATTCTTGTTCGTTCGCTTGGTCTAAACCCACCCTAAGGGTCTCCCCAAACCAGTCGACGCCGTTTCGGCGAATCGCGTACGGAAAAAGCTTTATGTCAACGCAATAAGAGCGAATAAGACGTCAATCGGCTCGGCCGACCCGAAACGACGTCTTTCGACGGGAAAACGGCGTTTTGCCGTAAAGATGTTCGCATCTGTACGACGCTGTTAGCAGCCTATACCGCACACGTTCGCATTCATAAATCTCCGAGTGCCGCCGTTCGGTGCCGGCAAGAGTTGAACAGTTCCAATCACGGCCGAGTACCTACGATAAAGGACCGGTCAGAGCTGGCTGGGTGACGGCCGCAAGGAGGATGAGACTGCTGAACGCAGGTGTACAACCGCGGAGACGGCCGATCGACTAAATGCTAATAGTATGGTGTAAAACACTCGGCGAAACCGACTCCGAGTCGACTGGTTTGGAGAGACCCTTATATTTAATACTACGTACTTTACTTCTACCCATAGAGTTTTATATTTATAAACCAGAGACAAACATTAACGCCGACATGCGCAAATACCGGTAGGTTTCAGATTTTCCCACCTCTACTTGACTTTTCTGATTCAAAGATAGTAGACGCCCTAGATGCGAAACAAACTTCAAATGTAAAAATTCGTTATTTACTGATAAATATTTTCTATGGAACATGAATCTACTTAAGGAGAAATCAATTCAGTCTTACGTTTTTACATTTAAATTAAGGAAGTTTTATGCTCTATTAATGTGAACACAATATTGTGAATGCTGCAGACACTTTTTTAGTGTTGAAAGCTACGCAGCACAGTGATATACACTATACTGTAGTGCAAATGCTTTGGTAATGGATAGCACTAACAAAGTTTTTAAGTTCCAAAGCCACGACATGGTTAGTACAGCTATACTATATTATAAACACCCTTTAAAACAAGTTTATTTTCAGTGGGAGCTAAATCATTTCACATGTTAATTTATAGATTTGAATCAGACTTCATATTTACATATGAGGAGTCAAAAGGGTTATTTCCATTTTCTTTTTTTTAAACTATTATTGAGTTTGGGATTTAAACAGAAAAATACATGTATTCTGTGAGGTTGAAGTTCTAAAAAGTCTTCTTGTTCTCTAAAAAAAGATAGATCTAAAAATTTTCTAATCTATTTCTTCCTTATATATACTTATTATTTAGGTATGTAGAATTAGATTCTTTTCTAGGACTTGAAGTAGGACAAGAAGTCAATTTGAAGGCGGCCACTAAAATAAACAGTTTAAGGAAAAAAAATGGATTTGTACCTTTTTTTTAGCTAGTAATGTCATTGGAATAATTCCTTATAATAAATAATTATTTTTATTATGGCAGCAAAATTTCGTTAAGATTTAACAATGATCATAAGAGTTGGTTTCTGTAATGTACAAATTAAAAAGGTTTATTTCTCACAAGGCCACAACAAAACGGTTTAACTCCAAAACTTTGCATCAAAAGAGGTTAACTCTAAAAAATGTATGTAGTGCCATAGCATTTATCTTAACTTACTTTAATAAATAACTATTTTAATATAGATAAATGCTATGGCACTACATACATTGATTATCTACCTGAATAATTATGTAAATTAGCATACATTTTTCAGAGTTAACCTCGTTTTAACACTGACAATATCGAAAATAAAATAGTTATTTCAAAATGGAAACTATGGATTTATATTTTCCTCGAGTTCCCGAAAACAGTTCATAGTGGAAATAAGCCCTTTTGAAAAGACACTCCTCATATCTAGTATACTCAATTACAAAAATCCCAATGCATTTTTATGATTATTTATATCTAGGCATAAATTAGTAATTAAAAGCCAGGAGAGCCAAGCTCATGTTGTTGGCGACTTATTTGTTGTTTGGGTCTCCTTTCCTATTTAGTCTGTAACTATAGTTCAGCAACTATGGTCACCGTCAATAGAACTTGTGAATGATGTGAACAAATTACTACTGTTTGAGACTTGAATTCTAGTCATGTTAACTGTTACAATTGGTTGCAGATAGTACATGCAAAGGGCCCAAATGTAAACAAAAACATAAACATGAGCTCAAGTTTCCGGAACAACATGATGTCTTCCACAATGAATATGCCACGGAATTTTGAAAAACATAACTATGCAGAATCATTGGCCAGTCAAAGGAGCCTTTATTACAGAAGAGACACCTCACCTACAGCATCTATCAGAAGTGACTTTCAGCCCAGAAACTTCTATCAATCATATTACCAAGGAGGCTCCTCCCAAAGATCAACATACAATGGAAGGGAAGGATCACCAGTTTCAATGAGAAGTATAGGTATGGTAAAATGAAAGCAAAAAAATATTGTAAGTGCAATAAATTTGTATAACCATAATGTTATATTATTTGCAGATTCATCAACAAGTGTGGATATTATTCGATTTATTAGAAATGCCAATTTCAATGATCATGAGTGGAGAAGCATTAGGCTTGCAATTAACAAAAAGACAAAACACAACTTATTTTTAAGCAAAAAAGCTAAAAGAAGAGAAAAAATTAAGCGTTATTACAAAACTATGAGGAGTTGTTCTGGGGATGACTCTGGAGAACAGGGGAGTAATTCGTCTCTCAGCAGTGATGACTGTGCATCCATTAGAACAGGTTACAGTACCGGTCATAGATACAACAGAAACTATAAAGAAAATGTCCCTCGAAGCATAACCGGCTCAGAGCTTATTTCTAGAAATAAGGTAACTAGAAAAGACACTATAGAAAATAATGTAGGAGCCTGCGGAGGGCCAGACATACGGACCCCTTATAACAGAGGTACAGACTTGTACCAATCTACAAACATCATCCAAAATGGCACACAAATTAATATGACCAACTTGTTAACATCTCGAAAAAAATGTGCTAATGTTTCAGTTTCCCAAAGACACACACTAAATGGGGCCAAAAACGTGTTATCTTCTCAAAGGTCCCACATTGGCTATGGAAATGTATCCTCCATACAAAGAAATGCTCTGAATGCTTCTATGTGCTCTACCAAAAGTTTACAAAACACAACATTAGCAACACAAAAAGAAAGATTTCAAACTGGGTTTCAATTTCCTTTACAAAGATTCAACAACTCTAATATACCTTTTCAAGACTATGAAAAAGGTAGAAAGATACAAAAAGACAGTAATTATAGCAATAAGGTAACATATAATGGAGATGACAGTGATGAAAATGATGATATATTTCTCAATATTGCCACAAAACCTCAACCAGTGCCAATCATGAATGGCTCAAGACAAAAGAGGAAGATTGAAATTTTGGGTAATGTACCAACTTCTGCAAACAAAAAATGCAAAAAGTCTGATACCAAAAAAGATAAACAAAATAAACAGACTAATAATAATATTGAAAAGAAGGAATTTGAGTTTGCTAAACCACAGTTTCCTGTAAGAAAATTTGTATACACAAAACCCTGTGAGGAAATAATTTCAAAATCAGCTGAGCCATTTGCAAATTTTGCTGTGAGTGAGCAAGAAAAGAATATCCCGTGTGAACCGGCTGTTGAATCCTGCCAAGATAAAGAAGCAGAACTAGAGATGTCAGAAACAACACGGCTTACCAACAGTGATCTGTCAATGAGGCCAAGCTTTATAAAGAGAAAATTATTCACACAGACACTTGATGTTACTGAAAGAAGAAATATGAGTTCCGAGAGTTTAGCCACTGATAGTCCTCAGAGCAATATCTACAGTGCTTTGACCAGAGAAAAACATAGGACAAGAAAATTAGTCACGAGTCAGTCACTGCTCAGCCGCGACATAAACCAAGATGACAACAATCTTTTAGATTTGATTCATAAAATTGTGCCGCCAGGTCAAGTTAATAATACTAATATGGTGAAATCTTCCAAGGTTAGTGAAAACAAAACCACAGAAAATGACGATGATAAATGGGATATTACGTCAGTTATAACAACATGTAATGATGACAGAGTAAGTGACACTTACACTGATGATGAAATATTTAAAGTCCCTCAGGATGATAAAAGAAATAAAATAGGGGAAAAACCAAATATGAAATCGAGTAAAATCGATAATAAAAACTCTGAAACAACAAAAGGTCAAAACATTATTCTTAAAAAATGCAATGTGGTTATTTCAAAGTTGGCAATCACACCAGAAGTCACCGAAAAAGAAACTACTGCTAAGGCGTGTAAGTTAGTTTTGCATATGTGTAAAAGTTGGAGTTATAGGAACAATATCTAACAAAAATTCCCAAAAATAAGAAATTATAAAAAGAATGCGATCCCTAGTAAGCTGTCATCTCAGTCTTAGAAGTTGTATGATTGAGATGACTGGCTTACTAGGGATAACTTTTTTTTTTGTGTATTTTGAAACCCGTATAGGAAACTTAGTTTTGTAGGTACTTATTATTTTTAAATATTATTACAGACACTACTCAAAAACCAGTGCTAAGCAACAGCCGCATTGACGCCTTCTGGAACACTGATGTGGAAAGCGACTATGAAAGTGCTGGAACACCTAAAGTGATTAAAATGAAAAATGTGCAAGGTATGATCAGATTTTTTTTAAATAAAGTAAGATTAAGTGATAATGTCATTAATTGTTATTTACGTGTTTCATTTACAGGTACAACCACTCCAAAGCAAAGTAATATTGAAGTTCGACCAAATGCTTCCTTCAAAAAACCTACGAACGCACGTAAATTGAGTCCTTTAGTTATTCATAAAACAGACCCTACACTTATTAAAACATTAAAGAAACAAACGAACAAGCAAATTCTTACAAAACCAGATAAAACATTGTTAAAGAAATCAAATAATAAAGCATCTAAGCTTGACAAAACGAAAAAGACGAGCCCAGCCATAGCGTTAAAAACAAGGAGGCAGATAAATTTATCAACTGTGGCAGAGTCCGCAGAAAAAACGCGTCCTGAAAAGATTGTCAGTATCACGAGTAAAACGATACGTCGTGATGAACAGCATAACAAAAAAGGTAAAAATAAAACCGAGGAGGTTCCTAAAAGGTCAATTCAATCAGAACGAACAAAGAGTCAACGAATTAAAAAACAAAACGACAGTAATCAACAAGCCGACGATTCAAAAACGCTATCTCAAGAAGAAAACCACAAAACTCGACGTCAACCTAAAGTTACTAAAGGTCAGAACAATACTTTAAGCCCGAAGACTGACATAGCTTGTAAAGTATTAAGATCAAGATTTATCGATCTCTCGTGCTCGTTTAATTCAGATCAATTTGAGCTAACGGGAATATCTCGTGTAAGAAAATCTCGAACGCCAAAGATTTCCTTGAAAAAATCGAAAAATGTATTTGTGGACATGAACAGAAAGGAACCGAAACAAAAACATCAGAGATAAAGGGGAAGGTCCTCTTGTCGACCGTGACCGTTTTTCAGCCTGCTAGGATACACCAAAATTAAATTCGCTCGCAATAACTCTTGGACTGTGTAAACTGTTAGTTCCATTATCCTTGTTTCCGTCAACCTGAGGCCCTACTTTTAGCTCCATTTCTTTCTATCAATTTAGTCTCGAATGACGAGTAACAGGGATGGAGCTAACGTAACTTCGAACTTCGATTTTCAAAGTGTAGGGCCTCTGGGACGCACGACCATAACCAGCCCGGGTTTGGTTGCTCGCATTTTAAATTTAAAAAGTTTCAATTCGTCTCTAGTTGTGATTGTGTAGTCAATTTCACAAATAACTAACCAACTTCGTTTAATATACTAGATTTCTCTAGTGATTTATGTTTATAACTTTTCTTTACTATTATAAAGCAATGAGCCTTAAGACCACCATCATGGTTGACCTTTAACATTGTAGATGGTAGCGATAGTAATGTTTCTTTGTTATTATTAAGATATTGATAATTTACGTAACGGCATTACCCTAAAATCAGGGCTAAATCGTAGAGTAGGTATGTAAAAATTTAAAGTAACCTTCGAGTTTTGACTTTCTTTTTCAATCTATTTAACAACGCATTGCGTAAAGTCTATTCTTCTTATTCTATGGTTTTTCGGTTGAATTATTTTGAAACGTGTATTTACAGTGTGTGAAAGTACATTGTATATTATACACCGTGTTTTTTTTGATTTACGATAACTTTAAGGGAACGTTATTTAGGTCAAACAAAGTTAATTTCCCGAAGACAGACAAATGATAAGTCTAACGGTTTTCAAGATATTTAATTTTTAAATTTAATCAGTTAATCACGTTAAACTAGTGTAAAAGGCTCTCTTAATTGATAACAACAATTTTCTTTTAATACTTTATATGACTCTTATGAGTAAAGAGTTTCCAATTGTTAGGTTTGTATACGCGTCAATCTAAAGTGACAATCTTGTACTGTCAAGTGTTATCTTTACTTGTGTGTGTATGTCACGCCAACATAGACGTATTTGACACTGATTATTAGTTAACTCTAAAGGCCCTTTTAGAATGACCAAAGATAAAAGATTTCATTATTTTGTACTAAACCGAAAAAAAAATTTTTTTTCGCAGTATTTAAAAATCTAATGTACCAATTAGTTTCTATGGATATACCTAGTAATATGCCGAAGTTATCGTAAATCAAAAAAAACACGGTGTATAGATAGAGATCCTCTTAATGTTATAGTGGGCGCCCCTCCGATGTGTTTGCGCTACATGTGGATATGGTTGATGCATGTTATCATTTCACAGGTCGATTACTGCAGGGGCGTTCTGTACAATAGTACCACCACGAACACTAGTAAGCATAATAAGCTTTTTAAAGCTTGTCATTTTTATTTGGATATATTGGCCCAGTTCAAAGTGAAATTGGCCACATGATCCAATTTTTATCCAAAATAAATAGACATGTCATATAAGGAGACAATCTCACACGAGTTGACGAGTTGACGCTATCGGTAGCTTTAGGGCGTATAGATGTTTATGACAACTATAAACAAACTTGTATGGAATACATACCTCCCTAAACTAAACACTTAAAAAACATCCCAAACTCTGAACACACAATTGCATATCACAAAAATATTTTCCCTTACCGTGAATCGAACCCGGGACCGCTAACTTCTTATGCAAGGTCACTACGGGACTAGGCTAACCGCGTCGTCACATATTTTGTCTTGCTATTAAGAGTCGAGCCCGATGAGGCAATGGGGAGTGCCTTGACTAAATGGCCGGTATAGGTACGTACTTTTAATTTCGGTTGACTGACTAGAAATTACCTTTCAATAAATGAAATTGAAAAAGAAAATTTCAAAGTCAAATTTTAAGAATGGTACAATTAATATTACTACACGCGCATGACATTATGTATAGTTTAATCATTTAGTTGATACATTTAGGATTAGGACAGTCGGGATGATATGTAGGTATCTAGATTTTTTTAGGCACCTATTGATTTAAAATTTGGAGATCGAATATGCCAATGTGTTCGCACTTCACAGTTGACGCCCTTGCTTTTAATTTATTTATCTTGAAAGTTTTACAACATGATTTCATATATTGTAGTAAGTAGGTATATGCGTACCTTAATTATTGATTATGTGCATTTATATTAGTATAAGAATGGTGTAACAGGATTACTGAATTATGTGCCCACCTTTGTTCATATTTTTGTGTGTAAGTACATATACTTCTATACGGTTTTAATGTAATAAAGCATGACATGGTGACAAGTGATCTTTTTATTTCTATTTCATGATAAACATTGTTTCCCTGTAACTCGTCAAAAACAGTGAGAAAAGACAAATGGTGGGTTTAGTGGTGTGACGGGTCCGTCCGGATCGCTACCACCATCTTATCCATTAACCCACCGCCAAGCAGCAGTGTTAGCATTGCTGTGTTCTAGTGTGGGGAAAAGATAACCGGTGAAATTACTAGCATAGAGGCATTCCATTTCAGTCATTTGGATTGCAGTTTAGAGATTGTAGTCATACCACTTACCATCAGGTGGCCTGAGTGCTCGCGTCCCTTATCAGCCATTTAAAAAAAAAGGAAACAAAACTACACTCGACAGAAAAGGACAGTGATACATATTGCCGATCTAGTACACATTGGTCAGATTCCTTTTTCGTCAGAATAAATTATAGCCTGTTTTTTTTCGGACGAAAATTGAATTACTTTTTGGACAGAAAAAACTTTGGTTAGTTTTTATAATTTATTTATTTGTTACATTATATTATTTAATATTAGGCAGTGTCGACGGAGCTCCGCTTACGCGGAGCTCCTATTTCTGGATGGTTTGGCCCTCCGGGCCTGCTGCAAAACTAACATAACCTAAACCTACCTACGTATTCTATGGTCATCCGCGTATCAGGTAATATGTGTTTCTGGCACTATGCGTCGGAAGCGAAAAAACAGCCTACATTTTATTCTGACGATAGCGGAATCTGCTCGAAAGTCCGTTTTCGTCCGAAAAAAAACAGGCTAATTTATTCTGACGAAAAAGGAATCTGACCAATGTGTACTAGATCATATTGCCTGGGTCTTGCGCCGGGTGGTAAACTAGGGCTCGCGGTCCTGTCACCAACGAACACTCCCAAATTACGCGAGTGCATGCTTAGCGCGCGTCAGTTCATAGTGGACATTATTCAATATATGAGGTTGAGTCACAGAACCGTCTATATGACTGTATGAATGATTTATTAACAAAATAGAAGAATTAAAGAATTGCGATCGTTAACGCTTCATAAATATTGCTCTTTTTGTAGGAGAACCTATAAACACTGATCCAGAGGAAAATGAAATGCTGTTATAATAAAGATTTAATTGTTTATTTGATAAGACATTTACAATCTGAAACCAGATGCAATAAAATACGATGTTAAGGCAATTTAAATTGAATATGCATAAGTAATATATTATTAATCTGGTCATGAACCGTGAGCTATTTCCGCAAACAAGTCGCTGTAATCATTATTAATTTTCGTGTTAACACTTCGTTACAAATGATTCCTCACTAAAAGTTAATCAGGGTGCTACAAATTATTTTATTAAATTAATAATCTAACTAAATTTCCCTTCATGCAATATTTTGAAATCTGTTATTTTGAATCGTTTTAAAGTTAATAGGTTTTTCACAAATCAATATAAAACAATAAAAAGACATTTTTCGATAAATACGATTATCGCTTTCGCTTGAGTATGTCACACGATGAAAGTTAATTTCAATAACATTGCTAGTCGTAAACACGTTCTGACATTTATTTATTAAAGGCGGGCGGAAGTCAATTTAGAAAAAATAATCAAATTAAACTTAATTACTATTTCACGCTTTGCTTCCGTCATGTTTTTTAATAGATTTTATGCTCTCCTTACTTACGATTGTATAAGATAATAATACGTTTCAATTTTTACATAATGCTATCTCCTTAACAGACTAAAGTCCCATTTAAATGCGTTATCTTACTGGAGTCTCAAGATTGCTTTAAATAAATTCAATAAAAATACTTTAAACACCAAATTAATCAAAACCTTATACCTACATTTAACTCTGAAAGCAAAACAAAGCCCTTTTTGTTTATGTGAAACGCCAGAACTAGAAGTGTGCAATATGAATCGATGTAGCGAGTGTGTGTACCCTTAATAAAAGGTCAGTCTATTAGAAAGAAGAGTGGTCAGTATTTAGGACTGAATAAAAAGCTCATAGTGTTAAGATATGATCTGTAAAAGGGTAATCAGATTCAGATAAGCTGAACCTTGTCAATCTTAAACTATCTACGCGATAACTTTAAGATAGCTTTATTTCGCGTGCACCTCTCATTTATAAAGAATATTATTTAACGTTTGTTTCATTTAGCTTTAGTGCAAGCATACAGGGGCAAATGTTTCGTTACGGAAGTCTATTGAGAAAGCAATCGGCAAATCATGTTCGAGTATTGTTTTTTTATGTATAATACATCAGCCAGAGCCACCCGCAGCATCGGCTGGCGCCCGGGAGCCGCGCCGCGAGTGGACGCCGCGGGACGCTCTGAGGCACTCAAAACCAACTTGTATGTGCTAGCTAACCAATTATAATACAAGTTTATGCCTTACATTGCACGAGACCAACTATATATATATGTCCACATTAATATCCTGCTACAAATAATCTTCTTTAGCTGATCTACTTTATATTATCAATAATACAGGTGTGTACAAACAAACATGAACGATTTTCCACAGCCCTCTGCTCTAGAACAGTGTAGTTACATGCCAAACTTATAAATTGTACATCATTCTTAGTGACCGTCGAGTTCTAGTCCAGCGAGCTCGCGCGCGACCGCCCGCGGGACGGCTGCGCCCCAACTCTTTAGACTATCCGTTGTTCGTAAACAAGTCGTCAGATCTTATTTTAAATCACATAGTATTAAAACGATCAAATGCAAATATTTACCATAAATACAATGTCGGTAAACTGGTAATTTCAACAGAATTGAACAAGTTCATAACAGTAAACATCTAATAATTAACAACCTATTAAATGCGTATACGCGGTACCGGCGGCCCGCGAGCCGCGCACGAGCGGCCGCGCGCCCGGCACCCACACTCGCGGTACAACCTCCCGCTCCGACAAAAAACAATACAAGAAGATTTATACCATCGAAAGAACTTACACAAGAGTAGACAGAAAATCAGTCAAGAAACCATGCTCCCAACACATAAAGGAATGTACTTAGATATAACACAGCCGCAATTATAGCCGAGAATTAGATATTAAATCGAAGTAATAACTATTGAGTCCAATGAAATATAAATTTTGTTGCTATTGTATATTAGATTTATCATAAATTAACCAATTATAATTTAGGCCACGGAACCTCACTTGGTGTCTTCTCCAAAGGAATCGAAAATCCACCCACAACCATTGAAAATATTTATACAGCTACTAGTTACGAATTATATCAGTTCAAGATGGCAAACTGATCAATTAATACATACCAACCGCGACACAGTTATATTTATTCCTAATTTAAACACGGTTTTGCGGTGTAGGCGTGGAACAGGTCTTAAGGCAAATGTTTTCAAACTGTAGAATTGTAACACGGTGCTGTATAATATACGCCGTAAGTTTTTTTGAGTATTGCACTGTAACATAGGCTGTGGGTCTGATTTCGCAATATGTACAAAGCACCAAATCCAGTGACCTCTGAAGGCTGCGTCACTAGGTCACGACTCATTGGCTGTGATATACTAAGCACTCGAACTGTGGATGTATGTTAAGCTATATAATTTCGAGTTTACAATATACAAAGAGCACTATGATACACATAGGTGTTGCTGTGGAGCGAACTATTCAATACTCGTCCTCCTCGGGCGGATGCGGGTTATCGCCGTCTATTTCTTCCGGAGGCGCGAATCCGTCCTGTAATGCCATTTCGTAAACCTTGGTACATTAATATGATAAGTAACTTGAACTGCCAACACAAATTGCGCTGCATGCTGTTGGGTTTAGGGTGCGGCTCCACTGAGGCGGAGACGAGCGGAGCTGTGCCAATATTAACCAATAGAAGGCTCCTGCGGTCACGTCGAGACGCGCCTTGCGCACGTTAGCTTAGATTCTATTGGTTAATATTGGCACAGCTCCGTTGGTCTCCGCCTCAGTGGAGCCGCACCCTCCTTAGTATTTGATGTTACAGATCTGGGTAAAACTGTTTCTTTTTATATTCTATTTTTAGCCATCATCAAAATTGTAGTATACATTGACTCATGGCAGCATAAAAGGAATGAGGACAAATTATATTAAATCACTTGTGATTCACTTGCTAATTAACTTCATTAAGTACCTATTATTTATTATACATCACCATCTATTGAACTAAATAAACATTGAATATGCAGACTAATGAGTACATTATTATTAACTAGCTGTCGGTATGCGTTAAAATGCCACCTTATCTTGGACCCAATTATTTTAAATATCTTCAGAATAAAACCTATCCCGTATTCTCTATAGTACAAAATCAAAATGAAAATCGGGTCATCGGTTTAACCGTGGAAGCGTATGAAACAGGCAGACAAAGTTATTTTCACATTTATAATTAAAATGAAATTAAATTAAATTCATTTTATTTCGACCAACAAAAGATCATAGTGTAATAATTAGAGCTCGAACAGGGTTAGCTATTCTTATTTCATTAATGTCATGTGTTGGCATTAGTATGGATACGCCCGGAAAATAAATAATAAAAAATCGAAACAATTCATTAACTAACTCGAATTTACCAAAAATGTTAGGTTTGTTGTTTTTGTAAACATCCCTTTAATTGAGAATGTACCTATAAGAGACTTGTGATCGATTATCTAAACAGGTTTGCTCTAATAGTAGTGAAAACTGTCTTCGCACTTAAGCAGACTGCAACGGAGCTGTACAAAATCGACCAATCACATTCTGTGGATTCTAATTCACTTGTGTTCGTTTAAACGGCGACGTAAAGCTTGTAGCAGAAAGGCGACCTAAATAAAATCATGTCAATAATTATTAAATTACACATGGAACGACTACCATTAAATGACACGGTATATCCATGTTAAGCTAACTGTCAAAACAGCTCGCCCTTTCCGAGCTCTGGTAATAATGTTAGTACGGATTAAAATAAACTGATTATGCCAAACTTCTATGCATAACACCATAATTAAGCTTCTGTCAGCCAGACATTTTATAGTTTACATTGCAAACATACATTTTAAACTATATATTCTCACCTCAGTTGCATATAGGATATCCAGAATTTTTTGGACGATTGGGCCGTTCTGCTGTTCTTCCATTTCTTGACAGATCACCTCTATATCCCTAAGTTTCCCGAAGTAGAAGTCTCTTTCTTTCTCAAGGCCGTCAACTGTAGCTTTTAGTTCATTTACCTGAACAAATATTTAAAATAATTAATTGATAAAAGTAATAAAGCTTAAGGCGTCCTATAAGTCGGTTAATAGGATGAAAAATGCGACAGCCACAACGAAACCAAAAAAAAACCTTTATGTTAATTATGTTAAGACATTCTGCCCATAAATGTGTTTTGGTTCAAAAACCAAAGTCAAACAAATGTCAAAAACAAAAATACTTACAAATTTTGGAAAAAAGTTGGTATATCAGAAACTGATAAATTAATTTAGCTGAGAAAGCCTATTTCTTGAAATGGTTTTATGATAATTGTATTCGCTTCATTAAAAAATTATGGTCCAAGCTAATTTTAAATGCTTTACTAATCTTTTGAAAATCAGAATGTTGTCGCAAGGTTTGTTTGTATCAAAGGTATTTATGAAAAGTTAAAGAAACACGTGGGGGATCATCCTAGATTGACTGTACTATAGAAAGCAACAAAGGTGTTAGCCACAACTACGCTGCAACGGATAAATCAACATCATTTTAAAGCCTTGCATAGGTGTGGTCAAAATGAGGACGGCTAAATATCGTTGTGGACTTATGGCATTATTATTACCGCCGTTAGATGCCTTAATATTTTTTGTTAACGTTAACACAGAAGACGAGTGAAAGAGGGAGGATAAAGCGCCCCAAGATTCGATTTGAGCACTTTGCACTAACCATCCTAAGGAGCAGATGAAGAGACTGGCTAAGAATAGGTAAAAAGTTGCAATTGAATTTACCAATAACAGCGAGCTCTGAGGTAAAACAAAAAAAGATTATGAACTTTTTCCTATAGGTAGCCAGAATTAGAAAGGAATGAAAAAATGATTTTTAAATATCGTTACCTGAAGATTCAGTTCGTCTAGCACTTTAGAGTCACCCTTTGCGCTTTGATTTAATCTTGACAGGTTGACTGGAGGCGATCTCACAGCGCTGTGCGCCTTGCCAACTGGAGGAAAAATATCTCATCAGTTATACATAATATATTTTGTAATCATACTTAGGTAATAAATATGCACCCCAGGATTAATGTTTATTAACTACCTTTATCATGCATATGTCATAATAACTTCTATGTATTACTTTTGTTTTAGAGGTAAGATTCTAAAAAATACTTGGCCATTTGATACAATTGCATAAAATATGTATTATTCACTCATGCATTGTATGTTAAATATGTAGTAAAAATAAGTACTAAAAAAATATATTAGATATAAGATTTTGTGAAAACATTAATACATTATTACTTGTATTTACGGTTACAGAATATAAGTAGGTATGTTTAAGAGGAAAAGATACTGTGAATATTTACACAACTGCACTTAAATAAATAAGTAACAAAATGGAATAAGAATGAAGTGAAGAATATAGTGGAGAATAACTAAAAGAAATCAGAATGCTACACGAGTACCCTTCAAAATTAATGAAATATAATACATCAATTATATTTTATTGATAATAAATGCAATGGTTCATATAATATACTTGAGAATTATGAATTTAATCATATAAAATACTTATGATTTTGTTGTCATAGCATAATAACAAAGAAAAATGAAACAGTACTGGTTTGGGGTCTAGCCGGCACCCGGGCGACGGGCGCGGCGGCCGCCGGCTTCTTGGCGGCGCCGCGCGGCGCCGAAGCGCCCCCGTGCCCCATCGGCAGGCCTTCGCGCTGCGCCAGCGCGTCATATTCCGTGCCTCCGTAGTTGGCATCAAAGAATTTCTTGAACCATTGCAAAAACTCAAAGTTATCCTGGAAGCGACCCTTCACCAGTTTGTCAATGGGTACTATCTACAAAAGAAAAAAAGTGAAAAGTAAAAAAAAAATGAACTGACACGTTCTACGGTGGCGGCGGAAAGCCGGGAGTGGTACACGTTAAGACGCCACACTAAGAAAGTTAAAGTAGAAAAATTAGTAAGAGGGAAATAAGGTGATTGGTAGTAACTTTTCTGAGTGTGGGTCTCAGGTTAAGAGTGTGGTGCATGTAATAGTTGGCTAATGCATACTGCCCGAGTGCAGGGCGGGCTGCGGGCGGCGGCGCGGCGCGGCGGGCGGGGCCAGCGCGCCGGCGCACAGCGGTACGCCCGACTCGCACGCTCCGGACCCGATCATGAATCCGCCGCGGATCTCAAACGCGTCATACTCGCGGCCGTCATAATTAGCATCGAAAAACTTTTTAAACCACTGTAAGAACTCAAAATTGTCTTGAAACCTCCCCTTTATCAGCTTGTCCACAGGTATTACCTACAAAAAGTGTGTGTTTTAAGAAATATAATCCTTAATCCTGCTAACATCCTTTTTGATTTAAAAATGGGTATGCAACAGAGCAACTGCCAGCCGACCCGTGTCTCAAAGATGAACCAGACTAATACGATATTTACTTCATGGTAACTGCAAGTGTTTTATCTCTGTCCCCTTATCATGTGTTACAATTACCATACTCACTAGCAAGTCAAATGCTCTGTCCATCCCACTCTATAAGAATACTGCGAGGTCTGCGAGGGACAGAGCATTCGCCTCGCTAGCAAGTACAGTAATTATAAGTCATGGTAAGGGTACTGAACAATCTACATTAAATTTTTACACCAAGCATACAATACTGTGGCAACATATTATTAAACTGTAATTCTATGGAACTTGCTAACTATGTAAACAAGCCGCCAAACTAAAATTGACATTAGATGTCAATTTCAATATATTGTTTGTTTACATAGTTAGCAAGTTCCATAGAATTACAGTTTATGTAGACTTACTATCGAAAATACGGTTACGAAATATGGCTGTCACAGAATTCATGTTAGGTGAAAAAGGGTATAGTTGTTTAGGTCCACTTAACTAAATGAGTAAAAACATAAAAGTAATATATCTCATGATACTTGAAAATTTTCAAGACTTGCCATATGAATTATATTATAAACAGACCAAAAACCAAAATCATGTCAAAAGTTTTATTTTTAAATTGTTTTCCATTAACTTAAGAGAGCCAGTAACATTATGTGTTTAAACTAAAAATAGCATCATGAAATCTATCCTATTTTCAATACTTTTGGACAGAAGCAAAAGGAAATAATATTATGATGCTTCTAATTTAAAAAAACTGGTTTGTGGTATATGGTGGAGTGGATCACGATATAACACACTATACCTACCTGGGTGAATAATTATCAAGACATCATTTTTATATGGCTTAAACCATACAATTTTCAGGATTTTTAAAATATCTAACATGTAAAGAAAAGAAAGGTATGTAAGCTTAGGTTAGTTTTATAAAAACCCTGGAGAGATAATTATGACTTCAAAATTAAATACAACTAAAAATAATTATGGCACACAATATAGACCTGTCTAAAGGGCATCATTATCTTTAGGGACCAGAAAACCCCTTCATTTGATTAGCCCATTGATAGTGAAACTATCATTTGGCAATCCAGTCATTATGGTTTCCCTATGATTGTGTTACCTGAACAACAGAGAAACCTTTTTGAACTAGTGAACTTCTTCTATTGCGGTTAACAAGTCCATTAGGGTATTGTTTGCACTAAACATCCAGAATGACCCTATTGACTTTCTCCTTTCACCTTCACCAAACTCCACCTCCCTGCCTCGCAGCTTGCGGCGGTTTGGTTAGTCTTTCATCAAAGTAAGTTAAATATAGGCTAACCAAGTGGTTTGGGTATATAAAAACAAGTCTATGTAATAAAACATCTTCAACATTAAGCCGTTCCCGTCCCTGCTAATAATAGCAATAATAGCAGTGTAAACAAACTAATAAATCACTTCAAGAATGATAAATAAATATACATAATTCATCAACTTTCAAACCAAAGGGGTCATCCTCCAAATATCATTCAACATTTAAACTTTAAAACAACCATCACCATACAAGGCACACCTTGAGACAGTTTACAAGTTACAAATCATCAAACCTGAAATCTGTAACTAAACACTAAACTTATTTACTAGATATAATTTAAATAGATTCTGTTGATATTCTTACAATAACTGTGAATATATTTACCTTATCAACTTGCATTTTCTTGAAACCTGCTTGTAAAATTTTAAAGTTTTGTATGTACTCATGTTCTAAGTTTGTTTTGAATTTTATGCGTTTCATGGGCACGCTGCCAGGGAACAGCATGTCCATGAACTGGCAGTAGGCGGCGCCCGTGCACAGCTCTTCGATCTTTGCGAAGCTGGACTGCAGGCAGTCGTTCACCCACGCCAGCATGTCATGGCGCGACAGGTTCTCCGACGTTACGTTAGTGGAATACACGTTCACTGCCATTGTCACCCTAAAATCGTTATCTCTGAAACCAAAACACTCACGACTTAAGCCACAGCGCACGAATGCACCGAACGAAAGAAAGTTGATCTAAAAATAGGCCGTCGCGTACTCATTCAATCGTTCACCAAAGAAGTCTTAAAACCAAGAACGTACTTAAGTTGATTCGGCGGACTTCTGTTTACTATTTACCAGTTATTATAATAGCGGTCGTGGTAAAATAACAGTAACGCTTCTCAACGGCGGATGTGGTTATGATGACAGACATCGAGGACGACTCATCAAAATTCTCAAGTCTTGATAATTTGACATTTGAATCGGCATTTGTAGTCAACACTCTTGATTTATGTACATGCTTGAGGTTTACATACCTGTGTTAAATATGATCTTGAAGATTTACTTATATCAATTACAGATAAGTCTATTGAGCAAAGTAGTAAAAGCGTTAGAATTTTTTGTCCGAAACGCTCGCCTTTTCGCCTTTTTAACTTTTTCAGAATATAGTAGATAAGCATAGACTAGCTAGAGTTTCACGCTTCGGTGAGAAGGCGAACCGGTTTTTACCGAAAGTTTATTAATCGCAAAAATACCTATTTTAAATCTATTAAATACCTATTAATTTACTGTTCAATATTATATCTATATAAACATAAATGCGGTCCTGAGTTTGATTCCTGGTATATATTTGTGTGATGAGCGCGAGAAAGGCCCTAAAACTAAAGCACAGATTATTAAGGAAAGGCCGTCTAACAGCCTACGAACGCGCGTACGCAACAAGGCTCCACATAAAATATTACAAACATTATTCTATTACGATGAAATTATTGATTTTTGATTTTGAGTTACCTCGTTGAGCGCGAGAACTTTGAACACAATAGTGAACACTGCGAATGTGGAGTGGAGCCTAGAAGAATTCACAGGCATTTTGGCGCCTGCGAATTGCGCGTGAACGTAGCGCCTAGCACAGATTATAAGGTATTTCTATGTCTAAAGCGTGTCTAAAGGCGCCTCGCCTAGCGCGTGCAATATACTACAGTTGGGAGCAAACTTTAATATATAATTATGAGCTTGTTAATTTGTTATGAGCGGACTCTTATTCCAAAACTGTTATTTATTTATTTATTTATAATAATAATCTGTGCTCAGTCAGTGTTATCATCTTATTTCTTACAGTTCGATGTTATCTTTAGTCATATACCTAATCTGTGTATCGTATATCCAGTATCTGTACCTACTCTGCGTGTTATCTATTTTGTTTACTTAATTTTATGATTTTAGCTTATGTCAATTTGAATGACTTGATTTGATATTTTATTCTAAAGGTTTTTTAAGCTTTGGAAAATGTCGCTTAACGAAGAAAACGACGAAAGAAACATCGGCGATGAAAATGAGGCGATCACTCGTACTACTACTATTAGCGAGTTACCCAGTAGACCTTTTAGGATAACCATGGAAGTTCCCTTATTTTTCACGTTAATGGGCATAGCTCTCTCTGGTAATCTCCGCTTGTAGTGTCAATTATTTATGGCGTAGGTATATTTAATTATATAGATTTAATTTGTTCGTTTTTTTTATTTCAGGAACTGCTATAAATAATATACTCCTGTATCGCACTTGTGTTCATACTTTGAATTATAGCAGGGATGTGTGTCAGGGATTCCTCTTGCCGGACCGGACAAATGCGACGCACAAGTTGGAAGATGATGTGCAGAAATATGCAACATTTATTGGAATGGTGAGGACGGTCATAGAGGCACTTGTGCCTGCAGCTCTATCCTTATTTCTTGGTGTCTGGTCAGATACACATGGCCGGAAGCCTTTAGTTGTCTGGCCACTATTTGGTAAGTCAACCACTTTGTCTCATTAACCCCATTAAGAAATGAATGAGAAACAAATGGCCTATCACATTCTTTTTGACCCCCAACTTTAACAGAGTGTGTCTGTCGGTGGCATCCCGGTTCAAGTTCCCATTTATTTGGTGGATTTTTATCTATTTCATATATAAATAAATAAATACCATGCAACAGTCATACAAAGTGACCGTGACCTAGGCCTAAACTAAGCTCCTAGGCTTGTGCTAAACTAAGCTTGTAGGCTTGTGCTATGGGTACTAGACAATGATAAACTTAAAGAAACATATAAACTAAAATATATATGTTGTGGCGGGCTCTTCTTTGCAACTTGATGACCTAAATATGTGCCTATTATGCGTAGTACTTAAATACACATAAAACATTGAAGACTGAGAAACAAATACTTGTGCTCATCATACAAATATCCTTACCAGAATTTGAACCCATGTCAGTGCTCCTAAGCTTATGTGTTGTCAAATGTTATTGCTTTTAATATTATGTTAATGACAACTTAAAAAGCTCAACTGGTAGTAAAATATTTTCAGGCCTTACTATTACATCAATGTTGACTGTGGTGTACAGTATGCTTGATGACTACGGGCCCTGGTGGTTTATCCTGGTGGTTCTGCCATTGTCCCTCAGTGGGGGGTTCACAGTGTTGATAACTGGTGCCTATTGCTATGTAAGTGACATCACCACAACTAAGAATAGAACATTTAGGTAAGTACTCTCTCTAAACCTTTATGATCTATAATGAGTAGATATTCTAAGATTAATTTTCTCTACTTTTTCTATTGGAGGTTCCAAGTAAGATTTGCTGCCATTTTAGGTGTATATTTATTTCAGAATGACATTACTGGAAGCAACACTTTCAGCAGGCAGCATCATTGGTTCTTTACTGAGCTCATACCTTCTCAGCTCTGTGGGGAATGTGTACTTACTTCTTATAGTGACAGCATTGTATGTTATAGCATACTCATTCACTAATGTTTACCTGAATGAATCATTGACTGGTGCACTTCAGGTGAGATTGCTGCAGTGTTATACTTACCTTTGAGTTTATTAAGTGATCAACAATTAAAAAAAAAGGTATATCAGAACCCTAACTCACCATAGATCTGTGTCACAGTGACCTTATCAATCAAATCACAATAGATTGTCAAAATATCACTGTGATACGGTTTTAATATGGGTTAGGTTTACAACTACTATAAATAAAGTACAAAGTTGAGAGGTGTTTTATTAACTATAACGATTATATTAATATATGTATATACATGCATGTTTGTTTAATAAGATTTTTATTTGCTTTTTTTTACTAAAAAAGGACTGGTTTTTTGACTCTCATAGGATTGTAAATCAACTTTATGGACTCAAGCCATTTTGGTATCTAATCCACTATTGGCTAATAAACAACATTTCAAACCCTTCTTAATCTAAAATAGCTTAAAGAAATAACACTTTATGAATCTTTTTTGATTTACCTTTGACTGCTTCAGGCATCATATACCAGCCACACTTTTATGATGCAAACGTATGTACTTGGGAAATATAAGGAATTGCATTAGCTTCTTCAAAATAGTCTGAACTAGCGAGCTGCCCTCACTTCGCTTCGGTTTATGCGAATTTTCTGTAAATGATCCTGAATTTATTATAGGTAGGTATATAACCTTCCTCTTGAATCACTCGTATCTATTACTGAAAACTGCATTAAAATCCGGTGCGTAGTTACAGAGGGAGGTGGCGGGAGGAGGCGGGGGTATGTAAAGATAAACACTTCAATAAATGTATTAAGTATAAATAGACTGTTACGATAACAGACTCAAGTATGAGTGAGTCAGTTTGTTTTGTCGATACAATACTTACGTACTGGTCTTGTGAAAATTATTTAATTCCGCCCTCCTACGTTAATAAAGCCGCAAATGCACAGATAACGAAGAGCGGTTTCCTATTGATAACTCTAAAAACCCGGCAAGAGCATGTCGGACCATGCTCAGTGTAGGGTTTCCAAGCCGTTACTACAAACAAATTAGACCTCGGGAGAAACTTAACTATGCCGTTGGAAAACTGTTATCCCCATACATCGACATAGGTCGCAGTCACTTTACCAACACCGCAAATAGGTTTTCGGTAGGTATAAACATTTAAACCGTTTGTAAGTAAAGAACCAATGAAGTCTACTTAGTCGTGATATTTTTCAGATTTTTAGTATTTGTAGTTTTGGCTGTAGTTGGGTTTTTTAAAGCTTAATATTTTAAAAGACGGATCCCTTAATCGAAAAATTGTGTTCACAAATCCGTAATATTTATGAAAGACCTATCCAACGACACCCCAGCTATGGGGTAGACGAGAAAAAAAATACACATCTCCATGTTACGGATGGACGGACGGATGGAAGGACATGGCGAAACTATAAGAGTTCCTGGTTTGACTACGGAACCCTAAAAACGTCTTGAGCACACTTTGCCAACCAATACAGTGCATGTAATTTGTAAGAATTTATTCGCTTCCTGTGTTTATAGATTTAGAGTCACATGACGCGACGCACACACAAGAATAAAACCGGACAGGAGCATGTTAGACCATGCTCAGTTTGCTCAGTGTAGGGTTCCGAAACCCTAAGCACAGACACAATATAAATATCTCAAAAAAAAAAACATGTAGGTACTTGTATGAACAAGTTTTCTATTTAAAGTTAATTTATGTTGTCTAAATGAGTTGTAGTAGGTTTAAACACTTTAGCCGCCTGTATATCAAGTGGACTTAGTCGTGATAGTTTTACGATTGTTGTTTGTGCTTTGATATAATATATGTTCCAGTTTTTTATCACTCGTAGTTTTGGCTATAGGGGGGATAGGGGACGCGCAACTCTACCGAAAATTACACTTTTCTAGTTCAATATTTCCTAAACGGTCCCCCAAATCTCAAAATTAATAATAACTCGTGCATCATATTTTTTCAAGAGCTATCCAATGAAACCTCACTAGATGTTATAATGTAATAAAAACTAAAAACTAATGTTTTACTTGTATTGGTTACCAAACTGGTCTCTTTGGAAGCGCTGGTAGACTCAGACTTGTAAAAGTGCCTACAGGGCCTACTTACAAAACTTTATAAATCATCATCATCATCATCATCAGCCCGGGGGCGTCCACTGCTGGACAAAGGCCTCCCCCAAAGAGCGCCACAAGTCACGGTCTTAATATAAATAAATAAAAATAAATAAAAAATAGATATTTTTCTGTAAATATTATTTTACACCTTTCTCGGCGTAATATGAATGTATAACTATGCCAAATGCTATGCTTTGAAGTACCAAGTGTCTCTGAGTTAGACCGCGGACAGACGGACAGACGGACATGGCAAAACTACAAGGGTTCCTTGTTTGACTTCGGAAATCGGAACTCATAAATGGATGGCGGCGCAAAGAACGGCAGATTGAGATAGGTTGCTCGAGTCTCGATAGTAGCGTTAAATTCAAATAATTACTTTTTAATATAAAACCGCAATATTTTTTGTTTTTAAATGGTTTCCAAGTTATAAGTACCTACTCAACTATTGACCCCTCGTATGCTTAGTAGCAGATCTGCTCCATATACCAACGCAAACTGCTAGAGAGCAGATCTGCACCAAATGCTTTGCGTGCTTACCCGAATTTATTTTGAACATTATCGTGAATCTTCCTAGGGTTAAAGTTTATTGTAGGTTGGCCAATAAAGTAATCAAATTTACTGCACTGAGCCGTCACCAAATTTTCTGCCTACCGCATACGAGAGGTTCATTCATTCTAAAATCACCGTTAAGAATCGTATAGAATATTGAAAATTCAATCAAAACATTCGGAAAAGGTGTCCCGTTTAAATCAAACCTACCGAGGTTTTTGTTTCTAATTGCGTTTTCACGTTTAATAGATTGGCAGGTGTCAGCAAAGTTTTGCAATTGCCGACAGGCAGGAACTTATAAAAGGTGTTCTGAAAAAAACATGCTTATAATAGAGATTGGTTTCAAACGCATACTATTTATTTTTATTTTATTGTTCATTTACTTAAAATAAAACATTGAATACTAGGTTCTACCCGCGACTTCGTCCACGTGAATTTAGATTTTTCCTAATTCCCTCTGGAAATTTTAAAATTTCTGGGTTAAAAAGTAGCCTATGTGTTAATCCAGTGCATAAACTATCTCCGTTACAAATTTCATCTAAATCCGTCCAACGGCTGCGTAAAGGAGTAACAAGCACATACACAAACTTTCGCATTTATATTATTATAGTAGGATAAGTAGGTTTATTATTAGTGTTTGTTACGCCGGCTTTGGACTAGGGGTCGGAATGAGATCACTGCTTGTAACCGCGTTATGTAGCACTAGCCGTGACGTAGAAAAGACCATGTGGCGTTTAAGCTCTTTAGTCACTAGACTTACTAGCAGAAGTTTGCCTATTTATTTTCTTAGTAAATAATTAACGAAAAACATAATAGTACCTATGCTTTTGAGACACATCTCTATTTTAAGCGTGGTTTTTTTTCTTTTGAGTCGTACCTTTATAAATCTCTAAAGGTTTTTTTAAAACCTTTGAATGGAGCCATTTATTTAAAAAGTTTCATTTAAATAGGTCACATTACTATCAATATTCAAATAGAAATCAGTAAGTACCTTTTATTTGTTGCCTTAAAGAGACATTTTGTCAATATTGTGTGTATCTAGACTGAATATAAATTTATTATTAAAATGATAGTACCTAGGTTTCTAGGTAGGTAGGTACTTAAATGGCAGACGCATTATCAAATTCAGCCCAAGTCTACATGTCTCTATTCAGATTAAAGGTTGACGGTCCGAAAATGCCTTAAGGCATTAAGTCCTTGCATTTGCACTTAGGTACAGCCTGTGAGCCCTTAGACGGTGCTTCGGGTTTGTACTTCTCTCTCACTCGCTCTTAATAAGAGCGTATGAGAGCGAGTGCGAGACAAGTACAAACCCGAAGTACCACCATCGCACTGTACTTTCTACTTTGTGTATTTTGCAATAAAGTCTGAATAGAGGGATATTATTTTATTCTAATCAACAAAATTATCTTATTTCAGGGCGGACTATGTTCAGTATTAGATTTCCTTCTGGTAAAGGAAATGGTTACTGAATGTTTTAAACGGCGACCGAACAATGGCCGGGCGCAGATATTTTTACTGACATTTGCGAATACGCTTACAATTTTTATATTATATGGTACATCAAGTTTGGACTACATGTACACCAGGAAAAAGCTTCATTGGGCGATGAAGGAATACTCCCTGTACTCCGGCGCTAGCACCATGATTTCCTTCCTTGGAGCGTTCTTGGGAATTGCCGTTTTACAAAAACTTCTGGGCGTCAGTGATGTCGCCATGGCAATTATATCCTTCATGTCTTCGGTGGTCGACTGCTTGATAAAATCATTTGCGGTTACATCATGGCACATGTATTTCGGTAAGTAATGACTGTCATTTATTTAAAAATACAGTACATTTTGGCTTTCGTGAAACGCTTTGTCAAAAGAAAACTGCATTAAATCCGTTGAGCAGTTTAAAAGACCTAAGCGAACAGACAGCGGAAGCGACTTCATTTTATACTATTTAAAGATGTAATAATTTTCGTGTCCATGTCCATGTGCTTCACATTTATATGGAATCATCGACCCTCGGTGCGCGAGTTTGATCAGCAGTTGACAGGATTTTTCCGTAAGTAATGACTTTAATGGCGATCCCATATAAATTCAATCAAGGTCATGGACACCGCCGCAGAATTAGAAAAGCGTATTGTTTTCATTGTTATTATCATCTAATTATACGTTTGTTACTGTTCCAGGTTCACTGATATCCTTCCTCAGGGTACTATCAGCGCCGGTGATAAGGTCCTACTTGACCAAAGCCTTGCCTCTTGAAGACATCGCGAAGGTTTTCGCTCTCCTGTGCACGATGGAAGCGCTCTGCCCTATAATCGCTCCTCTTATGTACAATTCTCTGTACGAGTACACTATTAACGTGTTCCCTGGCGCCTTCTATATATTAAGTGCTGGGATTAATGCAGCGTGTATTGTTTTGTTAGGGTAAGATTGTTTATCTTATTTAGTATCTCCTAAAAAATTGCGACACATCGACCCTGTACTATTTTTTATTAAATTTCCCTTTAATCCTGCCTGTCTGTCTCCCTGAATGATGTTTATCCCTTTCTGTTCTTAACCCTTAAATGCATTATGTAGGATGCATTAACAGTAACAAAAACTCAATGTTTAACTATTTCGGGTAATAGAACGTCATAAGCTACTAAATAAAAAACGTGCATTTAAGGGTTAAATAATAACGTAAAAGTGTGTTTGTTTGTTGTTATGTGTTTATTTTTACTTCTGAACTGATTTTTAGAATTTCTTTACTAACAGGTAGCAATCCTAACGAAGTAATATAGCGTATAACTATTTTGTTTTTAACCGACAGCGGCAAAGCCTAAAGGGAGGGTTATGTGTTTGACTTGTATACATATTATGTCCGACTTAAAATTTGCACGGAACTACTAAACGGCTAAACCGATTTTAAATAAACTATACCTGGTTAGATTCGTCTTAACCACTATAGAAGTTGGCGGAATATAAAAATAAATACACGATAAGTAACACTACTCTGACGACATAATCCAAACAGCAGTTGGGTTTTGTAAAGCTTGCTTTTCGTTAGACTTGTTATAACAGTATGACAGTTTTACCATATACTTACGTCAAAGTGCATATGAATTGACAACTATTAAGAAACTTTAAGTTTTCGGGATAAAAATTATGTGTTAATTCAGTGTATAAGCTATCTGCATTCCAAATCCGTCCAGCCGTTGCAGCATGAAGGAGTAACAAACCAACGCGCGCACACACACACACACACACGCACACACACATACACACACACACACACACACGCGCACGCACGCACGCACGCACGCACGCACATGCACTCGCACACACGGATTTATAATATTAGTAGGATATCAGACAGTAATAATAGCTATGATTTGAGAACTTGAAATAATAAACTGATACTTGGTTTTAGGTTCGTGCAATACTACAGATGGAACGTGACGCCGCCCTATGAGTCGTTGCAAGGATCCCTGTGAACGATGCGCCGGCAAAACGGATCCAATTGTGATAACTTAATAATTTGGACTCCAATTTCGATGCGATAGGTGATAGCTAGGTGGGTCAATCAACTTTTAAGGTATGCTTTAAATGGTAATATTTTTAAAATACAAAACCTAGGTTCTCAATTAGTCGCGTTTATATTTTTTGACTAACTGATTTAATAAATGAGTGGGCCATATGGTAAACAATTATGTTTTTTTCTCACTATAAATTTAAAGCGACCTGTCTTAAGTTACCTGCAGTCTCTACCTTAAGAGTTGATTCACACAGTTATTGTTCCATTATAGTGCTCAACTAGATATTAGTAATTCATTAGATATAAAATGCATATTATACGTATGTAGCGGGTATCAATATTATATTTTACATATCGACATGGAAAAGTAAAGATTCACCGTGTGTTTTTTTATACATATACATAAAATAATATTTAGTATTTGGATCAAACAAAGGAATCGTCATAGGATTCTTAGTGCCTTTACACGCTTTATAATTAACTTCACTTGCAACGGACAAACTAACAATAACTAACTAATACGCTGGTAAACATCTCAGCGTTATACAAAATTTGGTTGCAGAATTGTCAACAAGTTTTTAGTGTTGTAGGTAATTCTGAAGCTCCGCCTACCCCACTTTGGGATTACAGGCGTGAAGGCATGTAGGTATGGATGTGGGTATGTAACTAACAAACTAACAATTTAATTAAAGCTTGGAGGTCAAATTATAACCTAGTTCTGTCGGACTGACTTGAAATTGGTTTGGCATACCATTCCAATGACAATTTAATAATATTCCATCATGCTGGTGGGGTTGATGGAGACGAAAGTTGGACATAGGAACTCTTTCAATGTCTCATAGTTGGTCCGTCGAGTTTGGACTCATTTGACTCTTCTTTTGATATAGGTAGATGAAAAACTTAAGTAAATGATCTCTTGTATGTAATTGTATAGACCGTTCGACATTACTTATATATTTTAATTTTGGCGTAAATGCCAAATTAGTTTTGTACACAACTACATGCAAGATGTCATTTCATTTACTTAAGTTGTCCCTCTAACGAGTTTATTTTCAGTGTTATAAATACAGGTGACAATAAAGTGTGTTATTAAAAAAGTAAGTTTTGAAAAAACTTATTATTAGTGAGTAAATATTTCTTGCCAATAAGTCAGTAATTTGACATCAGTGAATTCACCTGTGACTTATGATATTTTATTGACCCTCGACTAATAAAGGATACAAAATAGGATATTGATCAAAGTAATTGTGTAATGCTAAGTTTGTAAGTGCATATCAAAATAAAAAGTAAGGATTTTATAACATTTCGTTTTTTAAACAATATTTTGAAATTTGTTCTTGACATGTCAGGTACTAGTTAGTACCTACTTACCTCTACATTTTAAAATGTTGGAATAAAGCCCTATCAGCCCCAAGTGCCTTACAGTAAATTTAAAGAATTGTGATACATTTTCCCAAAATTGTTATTCCCTAGTGGCAGAATTTCCATTCGCATTGGTTGGTTGGTGTCAAGGTTTTCCACTGACGAGATTTTTGCGGAAAATTTACGATTGAGTGAAATCCGGATCGATAAATGTGCGAGTGGAAAAACATACGATTGAAAAAAAAAACATATAGGGAATTCGTGCCAAAGAGACAATAAAAAATATATATGTCCCGTTAATATTACACTTCTTTTTTAGGGTTCCGTAGTCAAACTAGGAACCCTTATAGTTTCGCCATGTCCGTCCGTCCGTCCGTGCGCAGCCTAGCTGAGACTCCTAGATAGCTGTAATTTGGCATGAATGTGCATATTAGTCACGCAACAAAGTGGTAAAATAAAATCTTGGTTTATTTTTTCTCGTCTATCCCACTAGTGTGGGGTGTCGTTGGATAGGTCATTCAAAAAATTGCCGGCTACTCAAAACAATGTGATGATGATACGCGGCAAATAGGAGCCAGGTGGGGGTTACGGCCCCCCAGCACGGCACCCCAGTTACGGGAAATGTATTAAATTAAGTACTTAATATTAATAGTTAATTAAGTTTTTACTTGAAAATATCAAATACCTAAGTAGGTGTATGTATAATTTACTTAAATAGTAGGTTATTTATATGCGTTTTTATCTTTGTTACGTAATGAAACCGTAATGGCAATAAGTATATTATACCTAAAATGTAATAGTATAATCATCTATGTATTTCAAATAATTTTGTTATGATTAAACCATCGTTAAATAATATGCTTTTTATTTTAAAGTGAGAACTCGACCCCTGTCCTATAGGAAACGGACACACTAAATGCAGATGATTATGGTCACAATGCTTAAAATGCACTACCATAACGTGCAAAACTTCTAAGTAATTGAATGTTTAAAACGTATTTCTAAAGTTGTTGATAGACTTGAGCGTATACTTGAGAGTTCGCTAGAATGATCGAAGAAATGCTCGTACCGCTTAGTTATCCTCGTTGTTGCCCTGCGACTCATATCGTTTTTAGGGTTCCGTAGTCAAACTAGGAAATCTTAGTTTCGCTATGTCCGTTAACCCGTCAAGAGCTCAGAGACTTAAGTACTAGAAAGCTGTTATTTTACATGAATATACATATTAGTCACGCCAAAAGAGGTAAAATGAAATCTAGAAAAAAAAATTTTTTTACTCTACCGGTGAGGTTTACCTTGGTCCTGTGGCTCAGCAATAGGTGTAACTGTCGAGTCACGTGCTGCCCCGCGTTCCAATCCTGCAGCTAGATGTTTTTTTAGTGTATTCCCCGTGGCACAACTATTTGGCACTACTGGTCAATATTAGTATCATTAATAGGAGGTAGGTTTAGGTTATGTTAGTTCTTTAGCCAGGCCCGGAGGGCCAAACTACCCAGAAATAGGAGCTCTGCGATAGCAGAGCTCCGTCGACTCTATTAAATTTGATTTTGAAATAGAAATCATTGGTCAGTTGTGCCACGGAGTAGTACCACGGGCAAGAAAGGGTTTTTTTCGCATTTTTATTTTATATTGATTACAGATTATGATATATTACAATAGCTACTTTTAAAATATATATTTTTAAATACTCCAGAGGCTTTATTACGATGATTAGAAAAAAAAAATCCTCAAAAGGATTTCCCATAACTAGGGTTCGGAAATTCGGAGACATTTACCTAAACTTGGCAAAATCCCGGAAAAGTTAAGGAAATATGGAGTCTGCTTCTAAAAAATATTATTTTAATAAAATAAGTTCCGGGATTCCGGGAATCTATAAAACGCGTAGAGACTGTAACAACAACGCCACCGCCAAAGTTTAGGTAAATATGTCTCCGAATTTCCGAACCCTGCCCATAACACTCGGAACTTTTTGAAACACTCAAATTTAGGATACGACAATAAGAAGACGGTCTTATTAGTCTCGATTATTTGCAAGTGAGTAGGTCTAATAGAGTGGGGGGCAGCCACCGAAAGACGGCCGAGAATTGGAGGTTTACCCTATTTTCTGTTGTTTCTACGTAAATTTAATAAAAGGCATAGGTATACTTATATCTGTAATAATAACAAAAACAACTCCTTTAACTTAAATGGGAAATAATAATTCTAATATTTATCCTCTGTATTGAAACAAACACTGCTCAGTAGCGAGTATAGCCCCCATCGGCTTCAATAACCGCGTCTAGTTGGTCTCTCATCGAGTTTACCATGCTCAAACATATAATTATCTGTGCCTATAAACGAATCCCAAATCTTATTTGCGTGATTTTTTAAATTTTCAGTGGTTCTCACAACAGAGGAGTCCCAGTTTTGAACCATTAGACCCCATAAATTTTCGATAGGATTTATATCCGGGCTTTTAGGGGGCATCTTTATTAAATTAAGGTCTTCTTGCTCGTCAATCCACTGCTGCACTATTCTCGCATTATGTATGGACGAATTATCTTGAACGAATTCGATACGTCCGTCCATTTCCAAAGCATGCACGAGCTGTTGGAACGAGTGCCTGCTCCAATATGTCAATATAGCCGTGACTATTCAATCGACCTGTAATCTCAACAAGTTCACCTGGCCCGGCCGCAGACATCCATCCCCATTAGCCAACAGATTCGACCACTCCTACGATTGGGGAGAACATTACCCTCCTCATAGCGGCTATGGTTAACTCGCCATAATCTGAGGCGACCGTCAGCAGCAGATGTAAACACTTTCTCGTCAAGAAACAAAACATCACTGAAGTCGTAATTCCGATAACGTTTCGCAAAAGCATACCTCAATCTCTTGTGCCTATTCATTAATTGTGGCTTTTTAGCAGGCACTCTACAATGTAATCCAGCATCATTTAAACGGCGTCTTATTGTATTTGCAGAAACGTTGTACTGAGCAGCATATGTGCTTGTGTTGACGAATCGTCGGTATCTCACCTCACCTCTAGTAATTGTTGGTCTTGAATGGCGGAGGTCTTTTTTGGTCGGCCAAATGACACATGATTCGTGATAACGCCTTGATCAGCCCATCTTTGCTTCCATAAATAAACTGTTTTTCTCTGAAATGGAAAATTATTCGTATTATTTATGACGAATTCTAAAGCCCATAGAAACTTATGGTTTCGGCAGTAAGTTATTGTTATTTACATTGATTTTTTCTTACCGTGAAACCCAATTCGTCAGCTATGTCAGACACAGATATACCATCCTCGCATAAGGCAATAATCCGATGTTTTAAATGTTTGTTTATGCGATCCATTTTTACCTTCAAAATTGTTGAAAGACCATAAGAAACGGTAAGTCAGTTGGAATTAAAAATCCAAAAGTGACACATTATTTTAAATAGAGTAATTTGCTAAAGAGTTTGGAATAGCAATTGTTATACAACTTTAAGCGTCAAGTGGCTGGCTGATTACAACAAGATTATGGAGTTCGATATAACGCAAATACGTTCATACGTCGCTGACAATAGAGTCGTGTTTACGTAATTTTGATTGTTTACATAATTTTGATTATCATGTTGGATATATAATTATGGTTAATAGTGTATACATATTTTTGAACTTTATGTTGTTTCCAAGTCTATGGTTTAATAGATGAAGACATATTATTGCAACTGTTGTATACATACATAGTTATCTCTCAAACTATGTATACTAATTTATGTTTATGTAGCCGAATTTATGACCATTTAGATTACTATGTTTTTTGTCAATCTGTGGTGTATACATATCTTTGACCTTGACTGTACCAACTATGGCGACCCTTCAAGGGTCTTATTAGGTACTATCGAACCAACGGAACCCTGACCCACCATGGAACCTTGTCACAATGATTGACGTACGATTGTCGTATAGCGTCGTATGACAGTCCTAACGTCAATCACTGTGACAAGGTTCTATGGTGGGTCAGGGTTCCGTTGGTTCGATAGTACGTATAGATGAAAAGGACAATGATGCTGATAGCGCTGATACTGGCGGCCCAATCACATGGGCGTTGATCGAATGTGTTGGGGATATATTAAAAAAGTCGAACGATTTGTAACACAAAAATTCTTGTAGTTATTTTAGTCGATGAAAAGAGGTAGGCGGTAGCGTAATGCGATACTTCTCCGGTTTGGCGTACCGCCATACCGACGAAAACGCGTTAATAAAACTTAAAAAAAACAACCATTTGTACCAGGCTATTTTTTGCAAAGCTAATCATTGTCAAGTAGCCATTCACGAAAATCACCAGGCCATACTTTTCTAAGGTTCCGAAATGGCCGCCATACCACCGCAAAGATTTTTTTTGTTTTGCAATACAATTTTTACCATCCTTTACCTTTTTTTTGTATGATCATAAATAGAAGTTTGTTATTGTTTGAATATTTTTTCAAAATTGTAAGATTTGTACCAGTATGGCACCACTTTATCCCCCTACTAGAAGTATGGAAAATATAATAACGGGCACATTGTATCATATAGATACATATACTTTCCAAAAATCGAAATGCCGTACTGGTACAAACGGTTTTGCAAAAAAAATACTCCTTTGCGGCGGGCGGTATGGCCGGAACATGCCAAAAGAAGATGTTGACGAATACCGAAATGAGCCAGAATAAGAAAAAGACAAACAACAAAACATAATAAAAAACTCGTTTAAAAATAAGTTGGCAAAATGGCTACAGGATAAATGTTTTTATAGTGTAAAAGAATATTTGGCAGTTGACATAGGCAATTAATTAATTATTTGATATTTTTATAAATATAGGGACTTGATATATTATTATTGACATGTTATAAATTGACGACTCAGAGAATATAAGTTAATATTGTAATTGATACAGGTTGATGGAGTATAGGCGTTTTACTAAAATTAAGCTATGATATCGTAATAGTTTGAACACCTGCATGCAGGTTGAATATGCATGAACACCTAAGCCTAGCCTTAAGATCCTATTCTCTTACCATATTCTGGCAAATAAAGAAATTTTGATTCGATTTGATTTGATAACCAAAGATGAAATAGACGAGTCACGAAAGTGACGAAAGAAGAACGGGTGATGAAAGCAGTACGGGACGAATTTAATAACATGACGAAAAACGATTGAGACGAACTTGGTCGATACCCATATTTTCTATGCCGCTTCGGCGTAGATTCGGTGAGAAACCGGCGCGGCGCACACCTCTACTACCAAGGCCTCTATTCAACACCAAACCATATCATCTTGAACCTGTTATCGTATTGATAAAGTTTTGATAGCTCTTATTTACTCGACAGTAATGGCGGCGGCCGAGTTGAAAACAATACCATAACAGGTCAATGCGATTTGGATTTTACTGCCTAGAATAGAGGCGCAGTAGTGGTACAAAAATAACAAATCCACTCCATGCATCTAATGTTCCGTTAAACAAATGTTTGCGCGTATATTGGCCGACCTAACCCAAAAAAAAATCCAATCAGGGGAAATATTTCGTGTAGTTTTTGCAAATTGGTAGTTATTTTATTTCCTTGCGGTATCCAGATGATCAAACTAAAAGTCCTCAAGGGTGTGCTGAGGGTGTAAGGGGGGTTGAAGGTACCCGTTTCAGGTTTTTGCTCATATCTCGAATATCATTATATGATTACTTCTGACAAGTTTCTACATACAATTTTCTACAATATTTGATATATTCATTTTTACTCTAATATCAATACTTTAGCAGCTAAAGGATTTTTAAGTTAACAAGGAGATAAAATATAAACAAGTAGCTTAGCAATAAACAAGTCGAAAAATATTTTTTAAAATAGGTTCTATAGATCCAGAGATTGCCCCTTACATCACAAACTTTACCTGTTTAGAATATTACTAGCTGACCCGTGCCCTCTTCGTTGGGTAATAAAACATGGAGCCAATAACACTCACCAATAACGTGACTTTGTATTGGTTTAATAATTTTCAAAATAGCTTCAGTAGATTCAGAGATTACCCCCTTACAACGTCACAAACTTTACCTCTTATATGTATGTTTGTTCCTTTGTGTCAATAAAGAAATTAAACGCGGGGGCCGATTATGATGATCCGTAAGGGGCTTCTAAACGGGCCATGTTTTGCTGCAATTTGTGGCCGGCAACTAGTGCTATCTTACTCTTACTTCGTATGTTAGAGCAAGATGCGTATAGTTGCCGGCCACACATTGCCGTGAAAATGTTGCTCGTTTAGAAGCCCCCTTAAGCCAATCGATTTATCTTAATCTTGTGAGGACCACTTAAGATATGTATGAAAGTAATCAAAATTCAACATGGCGGCATCCAGACGCCAAATAGTAAAAAAGAAAAAAAGTCGACCTCACGTAGGATATCATTGAAATTAAAAAAATCATCATAGGTTTCTTTCATCCTTTTTCATTATTAATGATCATTTAGGAATAACAACGGTTTAAAGTTGGTCAACAACAGTCGGGTTTTTTAGCCTGTATGTATGTAGCTCCTAGTATTGATCGTAGAGCAAAATTAATGTCACCAAACTTGTAGGAAATGTTAAGTAGAAACTTTTGTCAGAAGTAATCAATGCTATTTGTACAGATATTCGAGATTACCTTTACACCCTCAGCACACCCTAAGGTATAACTGTACCAATTTTCAAAACTACGCGAATTATTTCTCCTGATTGCCCATATTCGGCTTAATTTGAACGAATATTGACCTTGGCCAAACATTCTTAGCCGAGGTTTCAATATTTTCATTTTGTTGGAAATATGACATTTATGGTTAGAGTAAAGTTAGAAAATAAATAATATACCTAGGTATTCTAAATATTTTACCGAAAGTAGGACATTTGCAACCTTTTTAAAAAAAAAATGTCTTCTGTCCCACAGACGCCTTCCGGACCCACCGCCCGTTCCCCTAGTGGTAAGGTAGATATTTCTATATCCCCACGGTACCAACAGTGCTGTGATACACAGAACTATATCGAGATAGAAGGAAAGAGTGTATGTACCTCGCGTACTATAAAGCGGTGCTGAGCGCCTACTTGCACGCCGCGATGCTCAGTCCGCTCTAGACCGGTGTTCGCGTGTGACGTTCGAATATAACAACAAAATGCCCTCTTGCTCGATAATTAACTGTACAAACACCACCAAAAAAGTAGGAGCTGTAAATCAGGATATTTCGTTTCATCGGTAAGTACTCTTTGCCCTTAAATATCTGTTATTATTTATAAAACAATTTATTTTGTTGCTCGATATTAATTTCATATAAACAGTAGCGGGCGACTCTGTCTAATGCTACTTTTCCATTGCTGCTTTAATTTGACGCGCCAGACTTGGCATGCATTGAAAATCAGCAACGAAAATTAATACAAACCAAACTGTCGAGCACTTGTCGAGACGCGTTCAAGGTTGAATTCTCATTTTTCTGTCAAAAGTAAGATGTAGTGTTGTACCCTGCGATTTTCAATGCCGATTTCTTAATCGATTAAAATCGATTTTGAAAACAGAAAAGACGATAATTATTTTTACAAACTTTTATTTAACTTGCAATGTATGTAGAATATGTAGATCTGTATGTAACGGGTGATAGCAAAAAAACGAGAATACCTATCACTCTCTGTAAAAAAAAATACTGGCCGCATAAATAAAAAAGGCGGTACAGATGTAGTGCATAATTGTTTTCCTTCGTATTTTCACGAAAATGTACGAACGTGTCATGCTACTTCAGTCAACCTCAGTACTTTTTGTACTGTGACCGACTGAAATATCAAGACACGTTCGTACGTTTCCGTGAAAATACTAAGGAAAACAATTATGCACTACATCTGTATGTAATGTTGTTGTGTTACCTCTTTCGTGATGGTAGTCACTTTTTTTTCTGCGTTTGTTTTACTGTTGTCAAAAATGGCATCTAAACAAGAAACCTTGAGAAAACGAATTGTAAATTTTTATCATTCAAATATAAAGATGAGGAAAAAGTTTACAGTGAACCATTTTACTCAAGAGAATGTACCAGTTTCTACTGTGTATAGAATTTTAGCATCTCAGACTACAACTCGTAAAAGTGGCAGTGGCAGGCCGGCAAAGATAATGACCAAACGACGCCTAAAAGTGCTTCATGCCCAATTTAATGATTCAGACAGCATGAGCCAACGGGATGCTGCGAAAAAATTTAATTGTAGTCAACCGTATATCTGCAAATCATTAAAGAAGGTTGGAATAGTATGCCGGAAGAAGGTGAGGGCACCAGAATATACAGAAAAACAAATTTCGGCCATTAAAACCCAATGTCGCTGGATGACCCGAAATTACGCTGGGAAAAGCTTCATTTTAGATGATGAAAGTTATTTTCCCCTCAGCAAATTTCACATCCCGGGAAATGATAGATACTACACAAGCAACAGTTCTACCACACCTTCGAATAAAAAATACAAATTCAAACACGAGTTTGAGCAAAAGGTTATGCTGTATGTCGTGATTTCCGAAAGAGGAGTTTCAAAACTGTGGTTCAAACCTAGTGGATTAGCCGTTAATCAAAATGTATACCAAAACGAATGCTTGAAGAAAATATTAGTGCCGTTTATTCAGAAATATCACTCTGATGGCAAGTATGTGTTTTGGTCGGATAAGGCGTCGTCGCATTATGCAAAAAAAACACTCCGTTTTCTGGACTCCAAAAAAATCGAATTTGTACCAAAACACCGCAACCCAACAAATCTTCCTCAATGTCGGCCAATTGAAGATTTTTTCGGATATTTGAGTTCATTGGTGTACAAGAATAATTGGAGAGCCGAAAATTGTACTCAGCTGATAAAGAGGATAAAAGCTCGTGTAGAAAAAATGGATAAGATTGCCGTCCAGCGTTCTTGTGCGACCATTTTGACCAAACTCCGTCGAACAGCTGACCATGGGCCACATTCAAATGACTAGATCGCAAAATGACCACATCGCTCATTGTTCCCATCTCAAAATGACCAACTCGCAATATGACTTTATCTCATCTAGGCAACATCTCATAATGTCCGAGTCGCAAAATGTCCACATCGCTGCCAGTCAACGTTTCATAATGTCAGAGTCGTAAATTGCCTTTACCTCGTCTAGTCCATATCTCACAATGTCCTAGTCGCAAAATTAACACATCGCTCCTGGTCAACATCTCAAAAAGTGCAAGTATCAGAATAGCTAAGTAGTAAAATGACTACGTCGTCAAAAGTGGGGACAGTTACGCAGAAAAAGCAATGACTAATAAAATATCAGGGGTTTCACACAAATTGTCATTTCCTCAAACTAATTGTTCTATAAGGCCTAGACAACGATATTTTTACTAACAATACTTGTTACTTTATACTAACTATTTTTGTATGTTATCACACCGGAAACGGCTCTAAGGATTTAGTTGAAATTTATCAAAAATAAAGAAGCCAAGCAAAGTATGTATCCTTCCCATTTGGGAACACTTCTCGGAACGCATTAATTTGGGACAATTCAAAGTCACATTTATACTTAGAGATATTGATTTCTAATGCGTCTCGTATCAATGTAAATAAAGCTACGTATGTGTTCTGCGTCTTATTTGGTAGTAAAGCGTAGAGCATCGGAAAAACGTTCGTATTTTTCTCGTCACTTGCTCCATCTACGTGTATCGAAAAGAGCTGGTAGAATGGATTGGGCACCGGCTTAAACGTGCCATCTCCAAATTGGCAAATTCTGACAAAGGAAAGAAAATTGTAAGACTGGTTTGTAATTTGCCATTGTTACCATCATCACTTATAAATGACGGCTGGAGCTCGATCACCAACTATGCGATGAATTGTGAAGGAATGAGTGCGTTCACAAAATACTTTGAAACTCAGTGGCTTAAAAATACGGCATTAATATCGTGTTGTAAAGAGAGACACAGGACCAATAACGCCATGGAAGCTTGGCACCGGAGGCTCGGCGTTCGAATTCACTCAAAAACAACGTTATTTAGTTTTCTGCACAAACTCAAAAAGGAGTCCAGGTACCAAGATATAAGAGTGAAGGGCTTGTTTACCAAGCAAGAAAGCAGGAAAAAAAAGATATTATTTTTGACAAGGAATACAACCGAGAATTTAAAAAGCTCGTCGAAAAAAAGATAACGACATTTGACTTCCTTCTAAATATTTCAAAGTTGAAATACAAGTTAAGTTTGATGTAATGCACTAATAAATTGTTACAATTAAAAAGAAGCATAGTAATTAGCGATAATAGGAGACTTATTTTTATTTTTCACAAGATGACTTTATTTTGATTACAAATTAAACAATTTCTTATTAAAAACTGCATAATTGTTTCATTTTTATACCAATAAAATCAGGTAGCAATGCTTTTGTAGTTTAGTGACTAGATAGTAAAATGACCACACTAACCTAACCGACTGTACGGAATTGGTAGATTTTTGCGACTTGGACTTTTTTTGACCTAGACTTTCAGCATTGTGTTTATTTTACGATGTAGTCATTATACGGATTAAGGCGTTTTAGAGATGTAGTCATTTTGCGACCTAGTCAAATTATGTTATAGTCATAAAGCGATCACGGCGTTCTGCGATGAAGCACATTTGCGATGTGGCCGCTACGCGAAGTGGCCATTTTACGATCTAGTTATACTAAGATGTAGTCATTTAGCGATTTAGGCTTTCGGCGATAAAGCACATTTGCGATGCAGCCCTTATGCGATGTAGCCATTTTGAGATCTAGTCATTCTACTAGTGACCCATTCAAATGTTCATTAATCGGTTTTGAAAGAAATACAGTGTGTTTTTAATGTAATTATATTTAAGTTTGATTTCAAATTCTGTAATAAATTTTTTTCACCTTTTTCAAAAATTCGTTTTTTTGTTATCACCCGTTATGTAAGTTTGTATGTATGTACGGGTCCAACCTTACAAATTAAATTTGACCCACTTCCTGTTAACCGAATGGGCTGAAATTTGTACCACATATGTAAACTCGATGACAATGCAATATTATAGTATCTTTGAGGTGATCTGATGATGGAGTCGGAATGTGGCGACAGGATCTCCGCCATTCTTAACGTTGACCCGCCGTGTTAGGACTCAATAGTTTGTTATTGTTAAGCCGGTAAAGATTTTCCAAAAAAAAGTACAGTCGGTAACAAAAGCTTATTTAGACCTACTATTATGTAGCCGTGTGATGACTGATGAAGTAGTAGGTAGTCAAAAAGAAATAGATGATAATTATAGTTATATCGATAATTTAAAAATATAGTTAGTCGAAGTCTGTTGGCTCTCTGACGCTCTTCCGTTGCGATCGATGACACGATTCGTAACGATTCTGTTTTAGTTGTGCACATCACTAAAAGACTCGCGTGACTTCAAAGTACCTACGCAAAATGTTACACGCTCGGTTCTCATATAAATCGACGAACTCTCTCCTTCTATCTCGATATAGATCTGTGCTGTGATACGACAAATTACAGTTAGAGAGAATGTTAACAAACTAATCGTCTGTTAAATTGGTTGGTGAACTCGGCCCTAAGTATAAATTTCTCTTTTTCATCCATGCGGACGTTAAGCGACCGTTAAAAAACTAAATAAAAACAAAAACTTGTAAGCGATCATTTATTAGATCTCTCACTAATACAAAAAAGTACGACGTACTTAACAAAAAGTACAAATTTAACATTTAAAGACTAAAGAATAACATTATCCTTAGATTTTTTGGGTCTTTAATCACTCGTTTATGTTATGTTAAGAAATAGGCTTGAAGCGGCTTTAAACCAAAAGAATAAGGTTATTCCTTAATGAATTTTAGAAGTCAATCATGTGAAAAGTTACTTAAATTCGTAATAATTCCCGTAGCTTAACTAACTATAACTATTTGAACTGTTTTCTGCCCATGGCCAATGACAAAAGTTTTTTTTACAAACTACGCTTATATTTTAATCATCACAGATTATACAAGACAGACACTCTAACATTTAGATATTGCTCTGTGAAAGAATGCTGGCAATGGAATTACTACAAATTACTTTGTTTATTTGACACCAACTATTGCAAGCTTTGTACATGATGAATGATGAGATTCTAGAAGGATGATAATTTTCAGGAAACTAACCCTATAAAGGCATAAACCAGAGTCTACAAGCAAATGGGTAAGACTCAGGAACGTTTGACTCGCTACATGTGTGTAACGAAAAAGTCCATGCGAAGATGACAAAATAATATTACATATCGAAAAAACCTTCAAATTACTTCTTACCTTTCTTTTTCGTGACAGGATTATCGAGTTAACGCCAACAGAGCCTTACCAAAATAAGTCAAAGATAAGTATAAACTTTACAAAATCAATATAAATCTATGTTATAATATAATAATGCAACTATTTTTAAAATTTTAACTGAGCAACTTTAATCATAACATCACAGAATGGCGGTGCTTCAATAAAAATAACCTATTGTCTTGAAAATTACGAAAGAAAACAAAAACCTATGATATAATTCTTCTTAAACACTATAAAAAAAACAAACCTTAAGACTATGAAGTACAACAAAAGTGATAGCTGATGACAAATAGCGGTTCGTTCTACTGATGCCGGATCTTAAAATTATTTTAAAAATATTTGTCAATAAGGGGCAGTCTTTAAATAATGGTTAAGATGGTAAAAATGTCTTTAGCTATAGCTTCTTATGAATTAAAAGCGTGATTTCAATCCTGCTCTTATAGAGATTATGCTCACACACGCGTTTAGTAGTCTACTAGTCACTGTAGCTAACTTTAAACATTCACAGAGTCACCAGCACCAACAAATCAAAATCGCTGGGTGTCCCGTCTTATGGCTCGTTGTAACATGTGCTGCAACCACCTACCAGTCCTCGTCAGGCTCCTGGCCCTGGGACACGGCAGCACTCGCATTGTTGAAGTTCTATGAAAATAAAAAACAACTATGTATGTATTTACCCGCGATTCATTAACATTTTGATGTATAAAGTTTACTCTATTTTGTCTGTTACTGAAATAAGATATCAATACAATGATTTAAAAGGGGCACAATTGCAAAGAGACACTTTCAAACAACGTAGATTGGGTTTATTAGGTGGCGTTTTAGGTCGAATTTGTAGTTTTTATATAGAACACACACATATCGACGGTTCTATGACTCAACCTCGTATATAGATTATGGTCCAGTATAAACTGACACTCGCAAAGTGCACCAGTGCATACTTAGTGCGTGTCAGTTTATACTGGACATTATTCAATATACAAGGTTGAGTCTCAACCTTAGATATGTTTATATCCAATATACTAATTTGTTTGTGTCCATATTTAACTAAATTAGCACAATTCCAAATTTAATACTCATACCACCATCCGTAATTATATATAATTTGAGCACGGAATGTGTTGAATAACGTAATAGTTGTAATAGTTATAACACTTATAACCTCTGTAAACCCCCTGTGTAATAATTAGTTAAATGTGCAAGGTGTTTCTTACTCTGACGTCACTGCCGCCGTACTTGTTGCCTTGGTACGTGGCGGTGCCTCCTCCTTGCAGGAAGTCAGGGATAGTTTGATCCGCTTGTCGGAGAATCTTCGCTAAGTCAGCAACCAAGCCTGCATCCTTAAATATAAGAGAGAAAGAAATTAGTGTACATTTAGTGATCCAAACAAAACGGCAGGAATAATACCTATGTATCGTTATTCTACTAGATGTTCACGTCAAATAGAATATGAAAAAAAAAAAACTTACTTGATCTGAATCAAAGAATGACACGGCCTTCCCCCTGTTCCCAACGCGCCCTGTTCTTCCGATCCTATGGACGTACTCATCAATACTCTTCGGCAGATCATAATTGACGACTATATCAACGTTTTTAATATCTGGAAATAAAATAAGATAAATTAATAGGTATATCTCTTTTATACAATTTTTACTGTTATCTATTGCCAGATTGAACATAACATGAGGCGTACCAAGACCGCGAGCCGCAACAGCAGTCGCTACTAAGATGCAGTGTTGTCCGCTCTTGAAACTTTGCAACGCCTGTTCTCTTTCGCGCTGCATGCGATCTCCATGGATAGAAGAAGTCATCATTTGTTGTTCCGATAGTACCGCGGCTATAAAGTCTGCATTTCGCTTCGTTTCCACAAAAACAAGAATGCGTTTGCCATCTTAAAAGAAGGTACGAAATTGAAAATAATCGAATGTTCCTTTTGTAATTTTTTCCACAGTCAAGATCACTAAGTTCTCACCATTCTCCTCGACCAGATTCTTGAGCGCGCCCTGCTTTTCATACTTTGTGACCTGGACGAATATTTGTTCAACGTCAGCGCTAGCGCCGCCAATAATACCGACCGCAACGAACAAGTAGTTGTTCAGGAAGCGACCAGCCAAGTGTTGGATATCCTCGGGGAATGTGGCAGAGAACATGAGGGTTTGGCGTTGGTCCTGTAAATGGTAATAATTATTCCGATTGCGTACCATTTTAGTCTTATTAAAATATATAATCTAAACTGTCCTAACGTAAAACCGGCATCAACGCCGAGAGCACCCCATATATTTTAATAAGAGATGCGAGTGAAACGAAACTAATAGCTTGGAGCGAAATGTAACGCTGCGCCTTCACAGCTCCCTGAAGCTGCTGGGTCTTTTATTATTTGCAAATATCAATTCCTTACCACTCCAACCATACTGGAATGCTCCATCATCTTTTCGACACTCGGCATGAAGCCCATGTCGAGCATTCTGTCCGCTTCATCCAGTACGACGAATCGAATGCTGTCAAACGACAGGCGATTGCGATCAACAAAGTCGTGCAAACGCCCAGGCGTCGCGACAAGGATATGGCAACCTCTCTGGAAATAAATGCAAAAAATCAGCAATCGCTTATTTCTTGTTCATTCTATGATGAAATTCTATGAGCAGTACCGGTCCAACTTACGCCAATATTGTCTCCTTGATGTCTTACTGCTACCCCTCCATAAGCGACGGCTATTTTAAGAATGGAACCGTGAGCAAACTTTCTAGCCTCATTGAAGATTTGAAGTGTCAATTCACGAGTGGGAGATACTATCACAACCTTAAAGAACAAAAAGAAACAAAGCTAGAGCTTACTGGATCATACCGCATGATGTGTTAATAAAGGGCGAACACTATTAAATTGTTGCTAACATTTTCGGGTTTATTTTTTCCGGGCTCGCAACCTTCTTTGTTTACTTCAAATTTAGGACGTGCAAAGGACCCTAAAACACTAAAACAAGGTGGAACTATTGAAAGAAAGCAGAGAGTTTCATCCAACAAGAAAACTGAAAAAAATAATGGAGTCAAAGGAGTGTCTCAGGTTTACATGAATCCGAAAAAGTGATTCCAAGCGATATCGACGGCGAAGTGGAGAACACGTCAACCGGCCCCATCGTGAACCCCAACCTGATTTTTAAAGAAAGTGGATGAAATTTACATTTACTATACTGGTCAGAAATTAATTCGTACAAAATTCAAAGTAAGTCGCGTCAGAGTTAAATCTGAGAATTCTCTCGTCGTACTCTGGAGAAACCAGAACAATTGTCTTAGCTGATCTATTTTATTATCATATACTTTCTTATAATAACGATTTTAAATTACTAGAATATTATTTCATTAGGTAAACTATAATTCAAATTGCGACAATTTAATAGTGCTCACCCTTTATATGTAATGCGTTTGCAATATTTACCTGGGGTTGAGCACAGCCACCCACAACAATTAACTCACGAGTATCCTGAAGAAGCGTGTTGATAATCGGCAGTAAAAAGGCTGCCTGTAAAAAAACATGTTGCATTAGAAAAATAGCAATCCAACCAAATAAATTGTATACAGCATTAATGAATGCAAAATTTACCGTCTTGCCTGATCCAGTTTGGGCGCAGCCCATTAAATCCCTGCCACCCATGATGATAGGAATAGCATGTTTCTGAATGGGCGTGGGTTTCTTATAACCCGACTTGAGTATGTTATCCAACACATACTTTCTAAAGTTCGCGGTCTCAAAACTATCAATGGGCTGTGGGGCATTTTCACCACTCACCTAAAAAGGAAATCAACCATTACAAATTATTCACTAAGTATTTATTTACTCATCAAATTGCCAGTCTCTTACGGACACATAATGTCCGGTTGATAAGCTTGACCTATTAATTACAAAATGAAACGTATGCTGTTAATTAAAAAACAAAAACCCCCTTCAATCGTTTTAATTTTTTAATCAGACCATTGCAGAAGTTGCGATGTCTTTTGTATGTAGTTTTTAAAATGATGTTTTCTGGATCTGAGCGAACACTTTTTTGCATGTTGTTCCTGTTTCTAATACAGCGAAGGATTCCTATTGTAATCCAGGGCTTAAGGATACGGTTATTCTTAGGGACTAGGGTTATTATGGTACTCTCTATGAGACATCTTCTAATTTATTTAATAAATAATTCTGTTGGGGTATTGGGATCAACTATTCTATATAATTCTTCTAGATTACCATTAGAATGCTTACAGCTTTTTCAAAATTCACTTTCTTTTTAGTTTTTTCTGAGTATTTAAGAGTATTTATTTTACCAACTTTTAATAATATCATAGCATGATCTGTTATTTGTTGAGTCTAGGACTAAAATATCAGCTTTCGAAGATTTCATCTTAAGTTTAATCATGAAGTGATCAAGGCATGTCTTATTTCTTGTTGGAAGTAAGTGTCCAGGCAACAATCCATGTGAGGCCATCATATTTAAGTAATTTAGTCTGTTTGACTGTTCAGATGTTTGTTCATTATTTTTGTTAGCAATATTAATGTTGATATCACCGGTTACGATAATGTTTTTGTATGATTTAATGGATTCTAAATGTGTGCTTAACGTAAATATGAAGTTATCAGTAGGGTTAGGATTTTGGTGGCATTTCGTGGTTCTAGAATCCAAGGAGTCGATATTTCCTAATTATTATAATACATAACACATTGATTTTGACCTTCGGTATTATCATATTCAAAAATGAACTAAATACATATTTAGTTCGGTTATTTCATACCTATTAATATTTGCTTGTTTGTAACGCTTTCTTCACATCAGAGATATCCTCAATACCAAAATTAATTTAAATTGGTGCGGCCGAATAACGAATAAATGAATTTTGAAATATTAAAATACTGAAGGTCAAAATCAAAGTGTTATGTATTATAATAATTAGGAAATAGCGACTCCATGGATTCTGGAACCACGATTTGCCACCAAAAGTCCTAACTCTAGTTATCAGCATTGTTGATAGAAGGTGATCGATATATTCCAAGTATTTTTTCATCACACTTGCTCGGAAAGGGTTTTATAACACGCAGGCGTTTAGGGCAGTTATAGCCGACTTAGCTCCCACGGGAGTTATAGATTTTCATAACTACCTAGGGAGTTATGAGTTTAGTTTTAAAATATAGAATCCACTTGTACATCATTTCAGACAAAGGAGGTGTAAAATCAGCCAAGGTTTATTTCCTATATTCAAAACATGGCTACAAACAAACCAATTTTACTGTTTAATTAAACTTATACGGCACATTTGTCTGCATTATATTTCTATTTTACCATTATTTCAGAGACATTCGAAATTATTTTATTAAATTTCATTTTGAAAATTTGTACAATCTGGCAGAATGGCCTGTATTTGTCAAGTTAAAATTTTAGCTTAGCGAATAGAGTTCGTTTAATTTTGTTTTTTTCTATTTGTTTTTTATTTCCTCGCTAATGTGATGAAAATCATTGTGTGTATCATGGGCCTTCGGCGTCGGGCTTCTAATAGTCTCTCGTTAGCAATCCTCTTCTTACCGCCCTTGATGCACACTATTCCATTCAATGTTGTAATTTCTAAACATGACGCTCGTGACAATATTACCTCCCGAATGTTTACTTTGTGTGTTTCTGACATAGGCTACTACTCCGTCACTTTGATTCAAGTGATTAGTGGTCAGATAGGTGGTATAACCATCTAGCGGTGGGACTGGTTTATCTGGATGCAACCAACATTCGCTTAGAAATATTAGATCTACAGTGAATTTAAATTGATTCAAAACAACTAGAAGGTTGTCTAAGTTACTGTAAACACTTCTAATGTTTTGAGACATAATCGTAAAGTCGGACTGATTGAAATGTATGCACTTTGTGATTTGGTCAGCTTTGCACTCGGAAGAATGGGCAATAAGTAAGTCATCTATTTGATTTATTGTTTTTAGTGTGTCATCCATAAATATAAATTATTGTGAGGTCTGATTGGGTTGCGTAAGTGTGTGATAAATAAAATAATTGTATTTGTTTAAAGGTAAAATAAGGTTTAAGTATGTGTTGAATGTGTGATGTGTGCTTATTTAGTTTGTGTTTAGTTTTATTATGCATGCAGGATTTAAATAAAAAGTAAAACGTGTGTATAGTTAAGTGTACATGTTTGCATTGTATGATATCAATTACAATAATAACAATCAGCTCATGCAGAGAGAAGAGTTTAGCCCAGTCAATCAAATCAGGAAACAAAAGACACGCGAGATTGTTACGAGCTAAAGATCTACACAAAATAACCGGTAGTCATATTTCCTGAAACAGTTTTTGAACTTGCGACTCACTTGTTATGTGAATTATATTAGAGTTTTTGGTTTTTCTTACATAAACTTTACCCAGCGCAGTCCAGCAGAATTCGTATCCTTTTGAGCGGGCTAGGTCCCGCGCTATGAAGCGCAGGCGGGCCACTTTTGCAGTCAGGTGCTCCGTGACGTAAACGGAGGTCTCCAGCGTAGTGCGGCCTAGGTGTTTTGCGCAGAGTTTATTGTGCGGGTTCGCTAAGTTGTACTGTTTACACCTTAGTAATATATCTTATTTATGTATGGCTGAGACCATTTCCACAACAACAGGGGCATTTTGTTTGTCATCCTGGCGGCCGCGTACCCTGTATATGTCAGAGATGTCTGAGGGTGACATTGCGTGCCCAATGGTTTCCGATAACCTTGTAACCATGGAAACCAGGTCTCCCCTTGTCTCATTTTTCATCTTGGGGTCATTTTTTATTTCAATATTTTTCTTACGGCTATCCCGCTGCATGTCTTCGATTTTAGTCTCTAAAAGGTTTATGTATTCCCTGTCCTCTTTTTTGTCACTTTCTAGTTTGTCTACTTTCTTCTTCAACTCTTCGTTTGAGCAGCCAAGAACACAATAGAATTTTCTATGTTGCTGTTAGACTCCTTAATTTGGAGGAGGGATGGGGTGATAATTTTTAATTCGCTTTTTTGAGATATCATGAGATTGCGTATCATCTGCTTCATTTCCTCCTTGAAGTTGGCTAGGTCAGCGCCTGGGCTCTCTTAGTCTTTTATTGCGCCTCTGTGTGACATAATGTGGCGTCCGCACAGACTCTTCAACAAGTGATTCGCTATCCGAGGGCGAGGCGTCATTAATGTTTTGTTTTGCTACGATAATCTGTGAGTCCGATAGAGAACCGCTCGCACGGTTCGTATCCATGTTAAATTTTGGTTTCTGTTTCGGCGAGTGCTGCATTCTCACTACGTAGTTTACTCGTCGAGTAAAGTACCAGGAGCGTAACGGTAATTAGGGGTGCGTAGCGCAGCTTAGATCGCAGGCGATGACGTGGAACGGCGTTGCAAATTAGATAAAATTACTAGGAGACCAGCGGTAATTAGATGTGCGTAGCGCAGCTTAGATCGCCGGTGATAACGCGTAGCGATGACGTAACGTAACACGGCGCGGCGACAACGGGCGCACACGACACAGCGCGAATGACACACATACAAGTCACCTGCACCTCACTTTTAATGTTTATGCACTCCAAGTGTTTGACATTATAATATTGTTTTAATATTTTTATTAAAATTTAAATAATTTTCGACAGTGTGTACACGTTAGCTCACTTCAGAGGTCCGCACAGTGATTCCGCAGTAGGCCATAAATCGAAAAAGGTCATGACTCATGAGTGTATCCCGGTCTAAAAGGTAAGTAAAATGATTCACTAAAAGACTATCGCACCATCGTTGGTGTTATTGACGCGAACACCGATCTTACACGCTGCTCCATCTCGAAAACCGTTGGGCAATCGGAGAAATAGACTCTGTCCTTCACATAACCCCATAAGAAGAAGTCCAAGGGTGTGATGTCCGGAGTACGAGCGGGCCATAGCACCGGTCCTCCACATCCGATCCATCTTCGTGGAAAGCGAACGTTGAGATACTCTCGCACGTCGCGAGCAAAATGAGCCGGAGCTCCATCGTGTTGAAACACCATGTTCCTTTGGTTGTCAAAGTAATCCCTGTCGGCCACAGGAAAGTCGTCAATCGCCTCTTCGAATTCCGTTTGTAAAAACGTTAGGTAGTTGCCCCCGTTCAGACGTGATGGCAAAATGACGGGACCAACGACATGCCCGTCAAATGCCAGCCTACACATTCAGCCGCCACTGATGTTGGAATCTGCCCTGCCGTGAAGCGTGTGGATTCTCGCGAGCCCAAACGTGATTGTTATGCACATTTGAAAGTCCTGACCTCGTGAAAGTTGCCTCATCCGTCCACATAACATAGTTTACGAAATTAGGGTTCTCCTCTAACTGCCTCAGATACCACTCGCAGAAGTTCCTCCTGGGAGCAAGATCAGAGGGTATCAGCTCCTGTGTACGGCGATAATGATAAGGGTGACGGTTGTCGTCACGAAGAATTCGCCAAACTGCAACATGGTTCATACCGAATCTTGCTCCGGCTCGTCTCGTACTCGTGGTTGGCTCTTCTTCAAAATGCTCAAACACTAACTCAGCCTGCCTGGCATCGACTGTGCTTGGACGTCCACTTCCAGAAGGCCGATGAAAGGAGCCTATGGAATGTAGGCGTCTTGACATGTTGAGAAAACACTGGTACGAAGGTAGCCGTCGCTGTTCAGCGGGTGGTCTTCCATCGATAAATCGTTGCCATATAAATTGCTATCTTCATGGCCTACGCATAACATCATATCGTAATATTCTGAGTTAGAAAACATCGTCATTTTGGAAAAAAATATGGAAAAACACGGAACAATTTGTAGAATATCGATAAGAAGTTTTGAAATTGACAACAAAAGAAAAGATAAAAAAAGATAAAAGAAATTTATTCAGTAACATAATTTTTATTCCGTCTTGACGTTTTTTAAAGCCAGTACTTTAAGCATAATGACATCGTAGTATTGAACCTTTGTGGATGAAAAACCATTAAAGTTGACAATTATTAAAATTGGTAGGTAGGCCTCTCTGTTAAATAATCTATGCTAACTCCGGTTCCCTGACATGACAGCTTACTAGGGTTGACAATATTTTTGGCTTTGATAATTTATTATATTTTTTACGGGGTATTTTTTAACACGTTGTATATGTGTGTTTGAATTTTATACACATTTTCTACGGGAGGTCTATCGTTTCGTAAAAAATATTCTTAACTACAAATTTAATTAGAGTTATACTTTTCATCTCTCCTGTTCGGAAAGTTTAATTTGAATGGGTGGATAGCCGGGTGGAAAATTGCGTTTTCATCTCTAGGGTGGAAAGTAATTTTTTTTAATAGTTACGATTGGCCACGGAGTCTAAGATTATTGAGCTACGTCATATTATTAAAATAAATGATTTTCATATATCTAAACTCGGCTATACGTTAAACGATGTATTTATTACGGCCTATAAGTTCATATGAAAATCATTTTAAGACTGGTCTATTTTTTTCGCAATTACAGAAAATCAACATTTAAAATTATTCCTCTATTCTGCTGCCCGCCATAATGCCGTGATAGCATAGCATGACACTTTTTCTTTCACGTTTCGGCATGGCTATCTAGAAAATACACTACTGCCAACATTAGAAAAGTTTAATCGAGTTGGTCACGACCAAGGAGGTTGAACACCGAACATCCGTTCGAAACAAGAAATTTGACCTTTATTACGTCACGAATATATTCCATCTCTTTCTTTAGTTAGGGTAAGAATGAGATGGAAGTCATGCTCCTTGGCCGTGACCAACTCGATTTAACTTTTCTAATGTTGGCAGCATGTGTATTTTAACTTTTTTATGAATCTAGAAAAAAAAAGTTTTCAATAGATAAAGCGGGAAACGAGATTAAATATATTTAGGTATACCGTGTCTTTTTTCCTCACAGTCGAAATGAAAAGTAGAGTGTCTAACTCGGGTAAAATTACCCATTTCCCCTCGAACTATTGGCGCTCTCACTTCGTTCGAGCGCCAGAAATATCTCGGGTGAAATGGGTCACTTTCAACCCTTGGTTATCAATCTACTATTGATGCCGACCTGTGCCGCACTAGAGGCATACTTCATTTTAAAGATCAAAGTATCCTTAAAAAGGGCTGTAGTTTTCATTCTCGTCTGTTGTCAACTTTTCTAGTTAAAGGGGTGTCAACGAATAAGTGTCCTTAGCCAAGAATAATGAGATTTTTTCTAACATGTTTATGTCTTTGTTTTAGGTACTATTTTGAGATGTGTTATTTCAAGGCGTACTTTTTTTGATACGAGGGCGGGATGATAAGTAACTGGCCTTAGCTATTTAAAAAAGTTGTATTTAAAAATAAACTAGCGCAAATTAAAATGTGTGTCTCTGGCTATCTGTGTTCGAAATTTGAAATTCATGGCTTAAAAAAATATTGATTTTTCTGTCATTTGAAAATTTATTGCGACGATTGTTTTAAAAATGGATAAAATTGAACAAAGAGCGGTGATAAAGTTTCTTTACATGAAGGGTATGAAGGAAAAAGATATTTATGATGAGTTAAAGAATGTTTTGGGGGAATGTGCTCTATCATACGCCACGGTAAAAAACTGGGTGGCTGAATTTAAACGAGGCCGTACAAGTGTCCAAGACGAAGCTCGCCCTGGACGTCCAAAAAGCGTCACGACTCCAGAAATGGTCTGCAAAGTCCACGATATGGTTTTGGCTGATCGACGATTGAAGTTATCAGAAATAGCTGAGACTACAGGGATCTCAAAGGAACGGGTACATCATATTCTAGATGAAGAATTAAATATGAAAAAGTTATCCGCCCGTTGGGTGCCGCGATTGCTTACGCCCGATCAAAAAAGAATCCGCGTGCAAAACTCGAAGGAATGTTTGGATCGTTTTCAGAAAAATAAAGCTGATTTTTTGCGTCGTTTTGTAACAACAGATGAAACATGGGTTCACCACTACACGCCAGAATCAAAAATTCAATTAAAGCAGTGGACTGAATCTGGATGTTCGGGCCCCAAAAAAGCTATGGCTGTAAAGTCGGCTGGAAAAGTTATGGCTTCCGTCTTTTGGGATGCTAGTGGAATTTTAATGATCGATTACCTTCCTAAAGGTGAAACCATTAATGGAGAATACTATGCTAACCTTTTAGATAAGCTACATCAATGTATTCAGCAAAAACGACCAGGCTTAGCAAAAAAAAAAACAAATTCCATCAAGACAATGCCAGGGTTCACACATGTGTTAAAGCCATGGCGAAAATCGGCGAATTGAAGTACGATTTGCTGCCCCACCCACCTTATTCGCCTGATCTGGCACCACCCGACTTCCATCTGTTCCCGAAGCTTAAAACTTTTTTTGGGTGGACAGAAATTTGCCACTAATGATGCCGTCATAGCCGCTGTAGAGGACTATTTTGGAGGCCTCGAAAGGAATCATTTTATGGAAGGCATCACAGCTTTAGAGCGAAGATGGAATAAGTGCATAGACCTAGACGGAGATTATGTCGAAAAATAAAATTAGTTTTAAAACCAAAATTCAAGTTTTTTTACTTAGGCTAGGTACTTATCATCCCACCCTCGTATGTGGTACTCCAAACAAGGCACTGAAAAAGTAAAATGTCAACATGTTCTGGGTACTTTGACTGAAATGTCACTTCTTTCCGAGAACATTGAAAATATTGAAATGGAGATTTTAAGCGACAGAATTAGCAATTTATGCAAACGATTTTAGTGTTATTGGAAAAAGACTTATTCTAGTAAGTACAAATTAAGAGAAAAATATTCAGATTGGCTTGCTCCATTACATGGAGTATATTGACATAAAACGAAATATTGTGCCGCGTATTTTGCAGCAGAAAGATAACGTCGACTGGTCTCCTTCTTGTTCACGTGGCCGTCCGGAAAAAGATTTCAATGACAGTAGTAAACATACAAAAAGGAGAAGACTTGCTGAACTATCCAATTTCGATTCGTCTGCTGTTAATACGTTGCTCAATACTTCCGCTGATGATGCCAGCTTAAGCTCTACAAAAATCGACGAAAACGATGTTTTGTCGCTTATTGCAGAAACTAAGTTAACTAGGCACCAATATTTATTAATTAAGAATTTTATAGATACTAAGATATCAAAAGATTGCATGCCTTCCTACCAAAGTATTGTAAAAGCTAAAAAAACAGTGTTAAACTCCAAATACACCGTGGGCCCGAATAACCCGACCAATTTTAACAATCGATACTTGAGCCTATTTGTAGAATATAATGGGTATAATATGTAGTCCAATAACGCATAATTTCCGAGATTTTTATTATTTAAAAATCAATTCCATAGTTAATTAAATTTGAACTCTGTCACCTTAACCTAAAGCATTATTTACTAAGAAAGATTCATGTTGTAAGTAGCAATATCATCCACATACAACATAAATTAATTAATCAATTTCTTATTAAATAATGCTTTAGGTTAAGGTGACAGAGTTCAAATTAAATTAACTATGGAATTGTTTTTTAAATAATGAAAATCTCGGAAATTATGCGTTATTGGACTACATATTATACCCATTATATTCTACAAATAGGCTCTAGTATCGATTGTTAAAATTGGTCGGGTTATTCGGGCCCACGGTGTATAACTGTTACCGAACCATCCGCTGAAGTCGAACTTCAGAGTTTGTTAGACCACACACTGCCACTCGGATTCTTGAGTCCCAAAAAGATGTTTTAGATAGAGTACCTAGCCAATCTCTAGATAAAATATTTTTAATAGGCAAATGGGGTTTCGATGGCAGTACTGGCCATGGCGAATATTAACAACGATTTTCTGATCCCAACCTTAAAGATAGTAGCTTGTTTGTTACCTCCTATGTACCACTTCAACTTATTTTGACGCCTGAAAATGAGGAAAACCCTGTTGTTTTGTGGAAGAATCCTCGTCCTTCCTCAACTCGGTACTGCCGGCCAGTACCTTTCAGTTTTTAAAAGAAACAGCAAAGGTAACAGTTGAAGAAGATGCTTATTTTAAACAGAAAATAAGGAACTTACAACCTTCTATCTTTAAATATAGTGATTGCGAATATCGCATTACGCATAACTTGCAACTGACTATGGTGGATGGTAAAGTCTGTAGTACTTAAAGCGAATTCTGCTCATCCCTTAGGTGTTATATTTGTAAAGCTGTACCTAACGAAATGAATCAAATTGATCTTTGTTTAACGAAAGAAGCCGATGAACGCAAATTTGAATTTGGTCTATCTCCACTACATGCAATGATTCGTTTCTTTGAATATTTCATTCATATAGCCTACAGGATGGATTTCAAGAAATGGCAAGCATCGAAGATGTTTCAACCGATATTTGAGAAAAAGAAAAAATAAATTCAAGCCCAATTTAAGGAAAGACTAGGCCTCATCGTTGATAAACCAAAAAGTGGCGGAAGCGGGACATCAAACAATGGCAATACTGCTAGACGTTTCTTCATGAACTCAGACATATCAGCTCAAATAACTGGTATAAAAAAGGAACATCTAGATCGCTGCTGGACTATACTTCAATGTTTAAATTCGGGAAGTAAGATTGATTGAAAAAAGTTTGACGATTTCGCTATAAAAACTGCTCGACAGTTAGTTAATGATGTTGATATAAACTGGTATAAAAAGCCCGCTTCCGTCCACAAAGTTTTAATTCACGGTGCTGATATCATAAAGCACAGTTTGTTGTCCATAGGGGAACTGTCTTAAGAAGCAGCTGAAGGGAGTAAACACATTAAAGCATTTCGACAAGACCATACACGGAAGATGAATCGCGTTTTGACAAACATAGACTTGATTAACAGGCTTCTTCTTCACTCAGATCCACTTATATCAAGTCTAAGAAAGATACCCACTGAAAAAAAAGTGTTTTATCAAAATCTGTATTGTTATCTATAGATAAGTAATTTTAATGCTTTAGTTTTATTTGTTTTATATGATAGTATTTGTACAGTTTTGTGTTAATTGACTGAATTATGTTTTTTTTTTATTATCTGTTTAATTTGATAATTTTTTAACAACAAGCAATACCTATTTCCACCTTTTATCCAATGGACATCGCGTATAAAATTATTTAAATTCAATGTCGAAAACAACTTTACTCCGAGACATTTCTAGACGTTGAACAAACGTATTTTTTAATTATATTTGCACAAAAATGTTTTAAACTTCATTTCAAATATTGCTTTCGTGGTATTTTAAGAAAAAAACCTGTATTTCGCGGTAAAGGTATTTATGGCCGCCCTTGTATGGGAGCGGAATCACCGTGGTCCGGGGGGAAGAGGAAAAATTAAATAAACAGAAATTAACTAACTATTGTGAGTTGCCGACTTCAATTGGACTGTCCTATACCTTTTTGCGTTATTGAAAGCGGTTTTTTTTTAAAGACATTTACTTTTTTTAATACTTTTTAGGGAACATAATAAGCTGTTATGTAGTTCTACTTCTTAGTTTATACGAAACTTTATAACTCAGTAAAAAGTTATGCGTGATCATAGATTGAAAAAAAAAAATGGTAACGTAAGAACCTTCTCCTTTTTTTTGAAGTCGGTTGAAAAACTCACTTTAACTGCAATACAATCGAACTTGTCAAAGTTGATTCCTGAGCTGATGCCGCTTCCGAAGATTTCGTCCTCATTCTCCGTGGGTTCAGGCGGCACATAGGTTACTGGGGGTTTCTTAGGTTCGCCGTTCTCGTCGAGCTCGGGCTGCTCCCCCCCCTCGCCGCCGCCGTCCCGCTCCCCGCGCTCGCCGCCGCCGCCGCCGCCGCCCCGCCCGCGCCCGCCGCCCCGCCCGCGGCCCCGGCCTCGACCGCGCTCGCCTCTATCGCCGCGATCACCATCATTGTAATCCTCACCTAGTAAATAATAAGCGAATTTAAATCCTTATCCTTTTTCTACCACGAGGTAATATTGATATCGTTCGCGGTATCAGTATACCGAATTCCTATAGCGTAACCGGAGCGTGAAAACTGTTCTTATAATAGGCGTTGACATGGTGATATATATTTTAAATTATTGTATCACAGTTACGCGCATGAACAATGTCAGTGACGTTGTTTGGTGATCAACTGACATCTCAATTTTGAATAATCATATTATACCTACCTACATGTCGAAAACTTTATTAGCTACAATTTAAAATGTATAAAAATATGACGAAAATTTAATTCATTACCATAACAGGAGGTTGAAAAGAAATAATAATTAACACAAGATCAATAAAAATTGCCTCTAGTCCCAGTAGTTCGGTTGATTAGTCCGGGGCCGAACTACTGCCACACTTTTCTTCCCATTATTTCGGTTATGACGTCAAACCGGACTATTGGGAAGTGGTGTGTAGTTCGGTTAATGATGTGCAAACAACTTTTATTATTAAAAAAAACGGCCAAGTGCGAATCGGATACGCCAAAAAATCTGTATTTTGGATTGAGGGACAAACTTAACTTGCCATTGAAAAAATATTGTCCCTATACCTACAATATACATCGACATAGGTCGTGGTTAGTTTATAAACTGCAATTTAGATTGTAATTACAAACTTAACTATTTGAATTGTGATGTAACTATAAAATTACCATTATCGGATTATTTTACCCGACTGCGGCGGAGCCCAAAAGGAGGGTTATGTTTTTCACAGTCATGTATGTATGTCCAGTTCTATGTTCCCCGCTACAATAAAAACGGCTTGGACTATTTTGACAAATGAGGTATCATTGGATTTGTCTTCGCAGCGAGAGTGTCATAGGCTACATTTAATCCCGGGAAAACGTCCCGTTTTTTTTTTGGGATATTAATATATTAGTGTCGGTACAGAATTAACGATTGTAAGGCATAGATACCATTCCTTCTGCTCCAAGTTGAACAATTTCGTGCACTTGCTCGTACCTATTAATATTAAAAATTAACTAAAAAGTCAAAATTAAAATAATAATAAAAAAAGCACAAAAACCCGACTGCAAAAACGTTTTCTTGACGTAAAAGCAAAAAACAAGCAACGTATTATGCTAAATAATGTCAGCACTGCAACGTTTAGGCTTTATTTTATAGTCAACGCAGGCGGGACCCACCCCTAAAATAAACAATATAAACATGTTGTTTTAAGCTTCTACAGCTGTGGGCGGGGCCCGCCTGCTGACATTATTTAGCATAATACGGGTTGGCAAATGAAAAAGTTGTGAAACGATACATTCGACCAAACGTATTTCGACCAAAAGGCAGAGAACCGTTTCAACCTTTAAAGCGTGAGCGATCTAATACGAAGAAGTTACTTAACCTTTTTTTTTTATTAAAAAATGTAATGAAATAAATGTCTCTTTGATTTTTTATTTAGCTGTGCTGTGTATGTGTGTGCATCCTTAACCGTACTTTTGAGTCGTTTTAATTCTCAGTAGTTCGGTTTGACGTCATAACCGAACTAATGGGAAGAAAAGTGTGGCAGTAGTTCGGCCCCGGACTAATCAACCGAACTACTGGGACTAGAGGAAAAATTGACATTCCAAATCTTATACTTTAGTGTTTGATTCATAGTATTAAAAAAGTCTATATCTCACTAATATTAAATTATTTAAGCTATATTTTAATAATTACAAAGTAACTATAAATAATATAATTTTTCTCAGGCTGTACGAGATGTTAATTACCTGTTTAATTTTAAAATTAATCAATTTTGTGTTGATTTAGACTGGCCTATACTTAGTTACCCTAATTTAATATTTCGCGTATTTTATAAATACATCATTTTGTATTTTTATATGACGCCCATAGCTTTTATCTGGTCATAGGTTGGTGGTGGTGGAAGCCGGCATTTAATCATGAAGTATTGTTCGAAGCAGAGGTGCAACGTTTGGGTTCCAGTTTATCTGAAGACGAAATAGAAATAGAGAATTCTGTACAAAGTTTACTCGATCTGCAGTTACGAGATGGCAAAAAAGTAACCGGAATACGAAAGACTTCAGAAAATACTACGAAAGTTGGCTTCAAGCTAATGTTGATTGGCCCAGCTGTCTACAAACTAATCTACTCAGCATTGGACTACTTCAAGATTCGTCGTGTTCTGAGTTTCTGAGCCTTTGGAATCGTCAACTACGACTGATTTTACTTTACCAGAATGTTCGATACCATCTACTTCAACTGGAACAATGACCATGCGATCCAGAAAACCATTTGAAGAACTATCAATCAAGCAAAAAAAGAGAAGTTTCGACATTTATACTGAATGAAGAAGACGAAGAAGACTCAACTGAATTAACATATGCAGCGGCCAAACTCTTGAAAGAAGATGGGCGTGAAGATATAGCATCCGTAATTGAGTAGGTACATGCTCAAAAATTCTGAAGCAGCAGCAAATATACAAAAAATGATCAAGAATAGAAAGATATAGTTATACAGAAAAAATACTATTCTATCACGATTTTTTTATTTTACTTTTTATTATAAATATTTATATATGTAAGAAGAGTATTTGCATTCCGCTACCTCCCCCCTCCTACAAAAGTTGAAAAAGAAATACGCCACGGACTAAAAAAAAAGACAAAATAACATCGATTTTTTTAAAAAAAACCGCTGCTATGACTGAAATATGCACTACGCCAAAAAATCACAAATAATTATTTTTATTACCATCTGCGAGGATATAACGGTTTCTTTTGCTGTTTCAGAGATATTTGGACTTTTTCATGCCGTCCCATACAAATTTTAATGAAAAAAAATTTAACTCATCAGTTTCCAAACTTTTTTTTCAAAATTTTATTAAGTCACTTTGTTGGCGTGACTAATATGTATGTCGGAGCGTAGAGCTCTTGAACGGCCTCAGAAGCGCCAGAGATGGTCTCCATATTTGTGGGCGGAAACGGTGGGTAATCACGCACACGAGTACAGTTACAAACAATGTGTTCAATGAGTAATTAAACAACAATAAATCACTTAATAAACAGTGTCAATAAAGCACGATAAAAACACAATATGAAATAAGTTCACCACATAATAAATTTACTATCTAATTGAGTCCTTTATCTCTAAACGGAAACGAGTCCGTGGGTCAAGTGGTACAAGTATTCACGACTCGCACAGTCGGGCCACGGGAGCCAAACCAAAAGTTCAGAACAAAGAACTATATCAAATTACATTAAATACCAAGACCCACGGCCACGTTCCACAGTGTTTGCTTAACTGTCCCGTTTCACCGAACAAAGACTTCCTCTGTGATAAACCACAAATCATACAGCTCGGAATGCGCTTCACCTACGCACCCAGCCAATGAGAGATTATAACCCTCTCGCACCGACATGTATATTCATGCCAACTTACAGCTTTCTAGTTCTATCTCTGAGCTAGGCTGCGGACGTACGGACGGACGGACATAGCTAAACTATAAGGGTTCCTAGTTTGACTACGGAACCCTAAAAAACGATAATGGAAATATGGCTGAATCTTGTATATAAAGTATGTACTAGTTCCATGTTTGTTAACATTATGATTATTTATGATTGCAATAAAATATTGAGTATTGAGTACTAGTTGCACCCAGTGTTGGGCACTCATGAATAAAATCATTATTTGAATGAAGATTCGTAAGAATAAAATCATTTCGATTTTATTCCTGTCAAAGTTATTCAAATAATTTCGTCGGGAATAATTTGTACGAGGGAAAATTTAATAAAAATAACTTATTCTTAGTCAATTACATTTATTCATGATTTTTTTATTTTGAATAAAAGTATCTGAATAAGAATACAGTAGGTAAATGTAACTTACGTAATATTTACGTACAGTACAGGTAGAAACTCAGTACTCTGGTCTAATTTATACCCACTATGCTATCTTAATTAAATCTTGTAAATCGAACGTTATATGCTTTGGTCCTCGTATTATTTTTACATTGAGAACCAGTGTAACCATGCTGTAGCCATAAAGTATGTATACATATTTATGGAGTTTTTTGCAGTAAACCAATGACATCAAATGTATTCGACTCATATAAACAAACAAAACATATTAAACTTAAGATATATTAATGCGAAGGGTTCATTTAGCCATGAAATAATTCCGGGATTCACTTCATCACCATCGTATCAAAGGTACCAAAAAAACGTCATAAAACTTACTTACACGTAAGTACATTGAAAAAATGTGCCAAATCCAATATTTATTGTACTACAAAATTAATTTTATCCAAATAACATGTTAGTTGAATAAAACGTTAGTTAGAATAATCCCATTTCCAAAAGAGTTATTTCAAATGTTATTCTTCATTTAAAATAAAAGTACCATGATTTATTCACTAGTATTCCATTTCAACTAACGAGGGACAAGAATTATTCTTATTCAAATCGATTTGAATGAGAATAACTTTTCTGTTTTATTCTTATTCTTATTCAAGTTAATTTTTGCCCAACACTGGTTGCACCAACGCCAAATATATAAATAGATACCAAAAGTTTGGTTGCGTTATGGCACCTTTGGTCACAAAAGTATCTGTAAATGGGTACTATTATATTATTTTAACGCAGCCAAGTATATATTTGGGATAAGACTAACTAGTATTTACTTTATATACAAGATTCAGCCATATCCCTTAATATTTTTTTGGTAACAAGTTTCTTTGAACGGGTACAGCCCCATAACGCAACCAAAATTTTGGTCAGTTATTACATATTTGGCATTAGTAAACTAGTACTTACTTTATGTACAACATTCAGCCATTTCCTAAAACGAAGGAAACTTTATATTTTTGGTAACCATAACACGTTCTTCAGCCGATATATTCAGAGTCAGGGAGTTCAGTTGCCCTCTATCCTCGTTCGTTCGCAGTTTTGTTGTGAACTCCTGGTCTACTATGACTAACTTAGTAGTTTCCTTTTTAAACTTGTAGAAAAAGTTATGTATAGATAAATAATCGAGAGAGCGGAATTGCATTTATAGATGTTGTACCGTTCGCAAGAAAAGGAAAATAATTTAAGTTTTTTCTCTTATTTTAATGAGATTACATACCCTTACTAAACAAGTGGAATAAGTATATGTCTTTATTGTGCTTTTAGTCACTATCATTTTAATTTTCATCTGAGCTGTCACAACGATTGATAATATTATGATCTAAAATTAGATCCATTTCCTGTTCTTGACATCTATACTACTTTCTTCACTTTCCACATGGCGACGAATATTTTCCCAGTCCTCAGCAGTAATTGTTCAGTTCGTACAGTTGCTAAACTCATAATGCTTCGCATGTTTAATGAAATGTTTCTTTTCGCTACATAACCTTTAGATCAAATATTTTCAGTCAGATTTAATGTTGGGAGAAAAGGTGGCAATCGTAGAACTGAATGACCATGTTCTTTTAAAATTGCGTCAAGCCATCTTTACTTTCGTTTAATTAATTCATACAAGCTTGTTTTGTATATCAATGGACTATAAAACATGTTATGTTCTATCAACCAATTTACATTTCTTGTTTACGAGAAATTGACGTTCAAAATAATTCCAAAAATGAATACATAATAAAATAAGACTTATATTTGCAACATACACTGCCCGGCCATAAATATTGCACAATGACGTTTGGAAAGAGAGAATCGGCTAATTTTGGCTTTGTAGAGCGTTATCTCTGTCGCACATTATTTTTATAACATTTTCTAGTCATGGTTCAGATGCGACAGAGTGCGGTCGCGTCCAATCCAAAATATGGGTTACTATCAAATTTACCTTATCGCCAAAGGACAATATAGCTCAAACGTCTGGATTCTGTAATGTCTTTGTTACTATATAGACATGAACGCTTAATGTCCCTTTAGCAAAACAACTGGATCTTAGAATGTTCCAATTTAAAATACTCTATTAGTGAAACATCACTATGTCTTTATTACTTTATAGACATAAACGCTAAATAGCCCGGTAGCAAAACGTTTTTATCTCAAAATGTCTTACGGTTCCTATGTTCTAGAAACGAATGGTTTTCCATACAAGGTTTGACACATTTTGTTAGTAGCAAATGTCAAATTTTAACGAGACGTAAGGAAAACGATTCGTTTCTTGAATATAGGAACCGGGCATGAATGACTAAATAGACATGAACGCCAAATGGACGCCAGATGGGATGGCATACAGTCAAGGGCAATAATATCTACACAGTCAAAAATATCTATACAACAAATAAACGAGTTTTATAATTATGAATTATGACAATCACCGAAAAGAGTACTGTTCTGTCATGATCGCTTTGTCCTTTTCATTTTCATTGTGATGTTATTGACGTATCATTTGTTTTACCTTTTACTCTATTATTATAGATTCTGCTTCACAGCTATATACCATACAAGATGTTCATATGGCTTTTGTCGTAAATATTACGTTACCATTTGTCCAATGCTGAATTTTGTTTGTAACATATTAATACTAGACATAGGTTATAATAATAAAGTTCTTAAGATTTCGCAAACTTATCTGATTTCGTAAAATTACACACATGGTTAAAAAAAACTTACATTTTTAGTGCATAATATAAAAGATCACCTTTTTATTTTTATGAGCCAGTATTTCCTAGCTCATAAGAGACACTTTGTTATGAATAATGCCTCTTCAGAAGCACGAAATGTTATCATTATGTAAATATCATGTGTGTATGTATGTGTATGTATGTATGTATACGATATATGTATGTATGTATGTATGTATGTATGTATGTATGTATGTATGTATGTATGTATGTATGTGTGCGTGTGCGTGCGTGTGTGTATTAGGGTGTGTCATCTTAGTATGGGAAAAAAATACATGGTTTTTTTGTTGATCTAATAGTAATCAAAAGATGCATTTAGGTCTAAAATAACAAAATATGGAAAAAATAAAGGTTTTTTTTGATATCTTTGGCTCACTCAATTGAGGTAAAGTTTTTGGATCTCCATACTAAGAGATCAAATTAAATATTTGAGATCCTAGTATATCACACTCTTACAACACCAATTAATCGAGTTCCTATCCAACAAATAACTTTTTAGCTTGGGAAATTACGTTAATGTCACAAAATATTCAAACAACCATTCTTATCATTAGACGTTTTAACTGCGTGCGTTAGGAGACCAATGAATTGATCGATTACGTCAAAACATGACAACTTTTTTCCTTTACTTAAACAAGATAACCATGCAATATAGTTTATATTATATAATTATACAGTAAATTAAAAAATGTAGATCTAAATAACCTTGTATTATGCCGATTTTACCAAACTTCAAGGTCAATGAGGGAGCCAAAAGTAACAATAAAAATAAAATCTTTAAATGCAAATATTAATTACACTTAAAAAAGAAACTTTTGTGTGGTATTACGTTTCGAATTTCACAGTTTGAAAAAAATGACACACCCTAGTTAGATCGATTTAAATCTCATATGATAATAAATAAATAAATAAATCGTATGTTATTTATTGAGTACATAATTATGAGTCCCAGTAACTTAAAATGAATTTATTTATTTAATTTCTAAAATGTTGTATGTGACTTACCACCATTTGTATCATTATTTCCGCGAGACTCCCAGCCACCACCGCCGCCGCCGCGGCCTCCGCGTCCTCCTCGCCCGCCTCTTCCGCCACGCCCACGCCGGTCGCCATAGCCATTGGGAGTGTCGGGTTTATTAAAATCTGTAATAAATATCCATTAGGTTTAAAGCAAACAAACATGCATAACACTGTACAGCACAAATATAAGGTGTGGATTTGCTCTATCAATACTGGTTATACCATTTACTATGCATTTCTAATAAATTTATTTTTGCTAAGTGAAACATCTTTTAACATTTCTTGTTATTTGTGCTATTCTTTTTCTTTCTAATTTGTGCTATTCCCAGTTGTCCGCACAGTGGACAATTAGGAATTGCCAGATTTTAAGGGCTAGCGCAAACCAGCGGACGGCTGGGGAGATTTTCCTATAAATTACCTCTGCCGCAATCTGTTGCGATGCTCAGAGATTTGAAATTTATACCATATTTCAAATATATTTCATATCTTATAAATAGCATTCAATATAAATTGATAAATTTAATAACCTCTGCCAACCTGTCCGCCGGTTTGCGCAGGCAGGCAGGTTTGCATGACATGACAGAATCTTTCCCCATGGATCAAAATATGAAGTAATTTTAATTTACACCAAAACTTCAACACATTTTATCTAGATAGTATGTCAATTGATAGGTTTCTGGTAGGGACGGGTAATCTCATCTCCACGCAATGATCTAAATACTTAATCCGACACTGCTTATTGATTGACTATATTCATACGTAACTAGCAATGAAATACTAAATTTCTTACCATCCCCTTCATTCTCAAAAGACTGAAATCCTCTTCCCCTGGACAGGCTATGCCCCTCATCAACATTGGAGTCATAATGGTTCGAGTTGCCGCGTACTGGAGGCACTGCCACCTGAAATGAGATTAGGTACATTTTTAAACCTTAGCTTTTGCAAATTTAAGACTAAAATAAAACTATATAAGAGGAGGTACTTGCATTTAGAAAAGCTTGGGACGTTATTAGTAGACGTGACTAGCTAAGATCAAAATCACCAAAAATGTTTATAATACTTACGACCTCAGGAGCGTCATCCCATTCGTCATCCATGGCCTGAGAACAAAAAGAGCATCATAATAAGTTTTTCTGAACTTTCAAAGGCGAACTACCTACTTATTTGAACGTGTTCTGTAAGGTAGGTATAATTCGGTAGGCAATACAGGTATGTGTGTAGTGTAAATGACGAATTCTGAGATATAAACCAAAGAAATAAATAAAAGGAGATTCAAACAGTACATGAATATTCGTTGAAATGATGTAACGTAGGTATGTAGGTATTTAAATATTTCCCAAACTAGAAAAGCAAGATCCAGTAAAAAGCTCAAAAAATCAAACTGCCATTTCCAATTAAAATTATTGTAAAGAAGCCGTTCAGCCGTTTTCACTAAATACAACAAAATATACAATCAAAACCCGGCGTCACACGTGTGAATAAAACGGCTGTAATATAGACCTAAAAATAAGAGGGTTTGTTTCTTAAAAATAACGGAAAAAACTTACGCTATTGTATTGTGTTATTTCAACTGTTATTGAATGTAATTCCTTTATACTTTGAAAGTTTGAAATATTGAAACAAAGAACGAGGCGCAATGGCGGCGGGCGCCGGAGAAGAGAAAATAAAAGTCAAGCCAGCGATTGGTGGAGAACCCGCTGCGCTGAACCGTCTTCATTCATAGACAACTAAAAAGGCACATTCATGACTCTGCACTCATCTATCGTGCAGAAGCCCTACTTTGAAAATCGATGTTACATTAGTTCCATCCCTTCGGTTTACTCTAATCTCAAATGACTCAAATGACGAGTGACAATCTAACATAACTTCAAACTTCGATGTTTTTCATCCCTTTCTCTCGAATTAGTCTTTAGTGATGAGTGACAGGGACTCGGTACCAGTAGTTCAAATTTATTAGGTCGTGGTAACCATCCAGTTATCGGCCCATAGTGGTTGTAGACTTATCTCTATTATTACATTAAAATAAATTATGAAGTCAACTAAATTTCCCATCAACTAAAATAAGTAAATGAAATAAAATAAAAAAATCAATAACTCTACTAATATTATAAATGTAAAAGTTAATCTTCACAAACTTTTACATTTCACATTCGAATATGTAAATTTTAGCCCTACAATCACGCAAAAATAGCTAATATCTAACATTAAGCACAGAATAAAACTATTACCTAAAATAATGTTATTTTTTACTGATATCAAGTTTATATAGTTATCTTTAATAACGCTATGGAACCAGATTTAATAATGCGCGTGAAAGCGTGTCCGCTGCGCCAAAACACTAACAAAACATGTTACCATAATATATTGCAAAACATGTTTAGGTACAGTACAACAGCACGTCCATTGCGATTTGGAGTGAACAATGTATTGCTTGTCATAACATTTCACTTTTCTTTTGACAGCTACAATTTGTCAAATTATGGGCCGCTCCGTGGCCGCTCTTTTACCAATTGAATAAAATACAGCGTCTTTTATTCCACTGCAAATAATTTTAAATAATTAATGGCCTATTTGAGTTCACTCAAACTCAAAACTTCCCTAACGTCAAAACATTCCATCTATGACCGAAACCATGTTTCTGTGTTCTTAAACAAAAAACATTTTGGCCACGTGACATGTTTAAGAACATCGAAAACACTGCGCAGCGGACGCGTGTGAATCTGGCGGCCGTTCACGGGTTCTCGCATGGTTCGCGACTTGTAAACTACGCGCTATCGGTATTTTGGGCCGCGAACGCGCGAACGCAACAAGACTCCACATTCACGCGCAACTTTTATAAAATATTAGCCCACTTTTATTACTGGATAAAAATATACAAAATATTCACGTGCGTATGAACTCTCCAAGCCTCCACATTCACGGTGTTCACAGTATAGTTCGCGCGCTCGGCGATGTACCTAGGTCTACATTAAACGTAAATAAAACAAATTAGAGTCTGGCAAACGAAAGCTGTCCACAAAAAAGGGCGGCAATTCAAAAATCAGCAGCTGGATAAGCTGGATTAGGCGATACTAAACGTAGTTGATATTATTTTATTTGTCAGAAATGTTAAATGGTTGTTTCTATCCATCAACTCCGTTTGTTTAGTGTACAGACATTGATATCTGCTGCAGATATTTTGAATTGCCGCCCGTTCTTGTGGACAGCTTTCGTTTGCCAGACTCTAAAAAGAAATGGAGAAAACGAAGATGGTGGATAACGAGTATTTATCGTAAAAGAACAATGTTTGTAATATTTTATCCTATATTGGTGGTGTTGGGCTAATGTTTTATAAAAGTTGGGCATCAATGCGGAGTCTTGCTGCGTTGGCGCTTTCGCAGGTTCTTTGACGTGGGCCAAAATATCGACATGAAGTGGTTAATGAGGCGCGAGCTCGTGAAAATATGCGAATCGCACTTTCACGCATTTGCGTATTGCATTCGCGTGTGCGTATATCATCAAAGAATTTGAAACAATCTCACTGAGTAAAACGGTATTATTTTTTTCCGCCACCAATAGTTTGTTTTCGATTCCAGTTTGAGAACAGGATCGGCAACTAGGTTCCTGAGAATTGAGAGTATCCACTTTTCTTTCAAGGGTCATGGCGTTAATTTAAACGAACACGCTGATCTAATACCGGTTTTATAAATTGAATGGACGTCACTATTCGTATTGACAACTGACAACAAAAAATAAAAAAAAAAACAGCGTAGTGCTGACGGTGACCTTAGTTCGATATAAAAATAAACATTAATTATTGGACATACCATAATTTTACACATATTTACTGTAAACTGATGGATTTATCAATTACAAAATGAAGAAGTCACTAGTGGGGCCGGTGGAACCCCGATTTCATAAAATTTAATCTTAGTGTTAGCCTGTTGGCGTCCCCTTGTTTTTTATGTTGTTTGTGCATTTGTAAACGATGGAAGGAGGCGAGACTGTTAAAGTATCTGTAGTTATTGATTCTAAGCCTAATATAATATCTTGCTCGAACACATTTACCGCCGAGGAACTGTGCATATTATTATGTAAAAAGTACAAGATCCCTCCATTGACTCGCACTTTGTTTGCGTTAAGAATTAAAGGAAGGAATTACTTTCTGAAAGATAACACTCGGGTCTTATCAAGCTCAAGAGACTATGAACTGAGGATTCGTTATAAGGTTTGTAGCTTATTTATTTGTGTTACTTTGTGATTAAATAGGATACAAATAATTTGATATTACTTTAAATCTGTTCCATGCTAAGTAATGTGTTTTTAGGGATGACTAGCCTTTAATGTTAAATACAGGTTCCGAGAATTGGTCTTCTTATAACAGTGGATGAGACAACATATGATTATTACTTTCAACAAGCACGGAATGATGTCTATGAAAACAAGGTTCCTGAAGTCAAGTATCCAGATCATAAGCCTGACCTATTAGGTCTTGGAATTACTGACATGTAAGTGGTGGTGGTGGTGGGTGACTATTTGCGGTGTTTGTGTTGTATGAATACATTTATTATTTGCATAAAGGGGGTGGTAACACATTGAATGCTAGGTGCTCTGATTTTCATATAAAATTTATCTGACTAGCAGGTTGTTTGTGATGTATGTGGGGACATATGAGGTTAAATTGGTGATGATGATTAATTATTAAATTCCAAACTTGCTTTATTTTACCCCGAAGTCATAGTTATATTTTTATTTATCTTTGTGCATTGTAAAGTATCTTTAAGTACCGTAACATTTTTTTTGAACTCATACTTAGTAAATTGCTAGTAATTGCAGCATAGTAAGCTTAAAATAAGAGCTTGTATTTATTTATTTATAAAGAAATCTTTAAATAAAATGTGATTAACTCAAATGCAGAAAACTGTGTTTGTTTGAGTTTCAAAGTAAATATTCTACTCAATTATATCTGTACTTATTTTGACAGTAAAAGGATGTATAAATATCATAAGAGGAATATCATATGGTCATAAATTGAGTGTTACAAAACAAATGGATAACCCTTATCTTCTGTAAAATAGGAGTCATGTGTCAAACATTGGTCTATTTCAATTACTGGTTCCATTTCAATATGAATTCACTTTAGTGCCTTGTCTATTTATTGTCATGTTTAAACTGCCATACACAAATTGTCAAAGCGATTAAAGGGACAAGCTACTAAAGTGTATACATATTTATGAACTCGACTGTACATAAACTTAATAACCATTGACCCAACTGACCTGATGAAAGTGGCCACCTTTAAAGGTTAAAGAACATGTTTTATTACATGCTATAAATTGTGTATCCATTTCTATAACACTAAACCACTCTTCAATTTCGAGACCATACTATAGTTTACTTGAAAAGTCAGGGCGCCAAAGTACATAGGTACAGTCGAGGTCATCATCATCATCAAATAGAAAAGGTACCAAAGTGTATACATATTTATGAACTCGACTGTACAGTGTTTGCTCGGCCAAATCTCAAGTTACAAACCCTGCTGGACTGTACAAATATCTATATCTGCTCCCACAAAACAACATAAAAAATTTAACATGATACCTACAAGTAGTTAATGTTAAAACATTTCAAGATGATGCTAATAGATAAAAGCAATGTGTTTACTTACGTCATACTCTGTTTACTAACTCAAACTCATTTATTGATAATATTATTAAATATTACATGTCAAAAAGGATTTCACTAGAAGTAATGTAAATAAGTGGTCAGTCATCAAAACATCTAAGGAGTTTGGTTTTGACTTTGGATATAAATACATGCACATAGATGGAATATTTAACTGATGATGCGTTACATTGTGGGAGACGGGAGGAACATCACTACCTGCTATAAAGTCAAGCAATAACAATTACAAATTCACAAATATATTTGTGTGATTGAGAGAAAAGCTTGGCTGAATCTTAACCTCGTCCGCCCACTGTCCACATTGGTTGTTTATGCCAAGTGTCACATTGTACAAAGTGACACTTAGCATAAACACCCAGACTTAAGCCATAATCCTAGTAGACTTATTCATTAAAAAAAATAGATTAATACTCAGGGGCAGTTTGGACATAAATGTTTTGGCTTATACATTACACACTGGGCATTTAGCTGATCTCGTGTTTTTTTCTTGGCCGGCATGAGGTTAATTCCATATTGAGAATTGCACTATTGATGTTCTAAACAAGCATATTGATTTCAAAGAAAGCAAAAATACACTATTTATAATACCATATGTGTCTATGATGTTTTATACCTCAGAAATATGCTGCATTGCAGTAGATTAGCACTTTATTAGCTAGATGTTAAAATACAAAGCCATACAATTCAAAACTTCTTAGGTTCCAAGAACTGGGGGTTTGTCACTTTTTGCATACCCAAAAAATATTATGTACTTACCTGCTTATATGGGAACAAGATTATAATCTAAGAACATTTACTTACATTATTAAGTAGGGAAAATTTGGACGTCAAAAGAAGTTTAAAATTTACCATATTTGTGTCTCCACATCTAGGCGTGAGATGAGATGCGGATTTTTACGAGTTCATAACGTTAAAATATATTTTAATCATGTTAACTACTAGCAGATAATTTACCTATTTACAATTAAATATCGCAAGATTAAATTTAATTTGGCAACGCAGGCAGGGGTCGTCTAATTTGAAACTGAAAGTCCCTTCCCCTATAATCAACCTGTCTAGTTCCCAGTCGCGAGGCGTTCGCACAAGCCGATTATTTACGGCTTTACCAAAAATTCCTATGCATAGAGTAGGTATACAAACAAAACGTAAAACCGACACACACCATTCACCTTTTTTTGCTCCGGCTTGTCTATTTATTTACGTGACGCTTCGCCACTGCTAGTTCCCATAGTACAAGCGTAGACTTTAGCTTGGGGTTAGGTAAATTGTGTAAATTTGATCCTTTTTTTATCCGGGAAGTAGAAAGACCCAGTGCCATTCAAAATCAGTAATTATTTAGGATCATTTCGCCTTTCTACTGTTTTCAACGTAAAAATAAGATTTACTAGATAGCAAAATATTTCCATTGCGCAAATACCTACAACCCAACCCAGATGTAATTAGTTAATCTCATTAGCAAACAAGTAGAACTAATGTGTGAGAAGGTATGTGCAGGTACTTTTACTTTGTCGCTAACTACGTAAGCACTAACGTTGTGATGAAACAAAACAAACATGCATGTCGCGAGACGTTTTAATTATAGGGTTCCGTAGTTAAGTGTGGAGCCTCTATTAATTACATGTTCATCATCATCATATCAGTCGCAAGATGTGCTAGCCTTAGGAATTCACGTTTGTTAGTTTTTATTCCACTATAGCAAAATATTATTTTTTATATTTCTCTACGTACCAAGTTCAGTTGTATTTTTAATATACGCAAATCCGTTTATCTCGAATATTACGAAGTCCTTTCGATAACTGTGCACGGTGGAGTTATTCTCTTGTCAGTGCGGGGGTTCGGTGCCTGTGACCTTGGCATATAATTATTAGGGTTTCGTAGTCAAAATAGGAACCCTTCTATTTTCGCCATGTCCATCCAAAAGGTGTGCAAAAATACTGTGATATTGTAAACTATTTATAATTATAATGTAATGATTTTCCTTGAAAAAAATATACCTTGCCGAGTTTCTTACGCCGGTTCTTCTCGGGGCAAAGGTTTTATTTTTCGAACCGGTGGTAATGCTTTTTGACATTCATAGGTGCATTATATTATGCCTAAATTGAAGAATAAAGAACTTTGACTTTGACTTTGACTTTGACCATCGGTTCGTCTGCACGAAGCTTAGCTCAGAGACACTTATTGTTAGTTCTAACGCTGAAAAAGTGGTAGAATGAAACCTTGTTTTTTTTTCTTATGTACCGACCTACTCTACCTACACGTAACGTGGGGGATGTTTTTTTCTCGTCTACTCCATGGTGTGAGGTGTCGTAATATAGGTCTTTCAAAAAGTTTGTGAAAACAAATTTCGATTAAGGGATCCGTTTGTGAATGGTAAAGCACAATTGATCCGTTTGTGAATGGTAAAGCGCAATTCACACAGCGGGCGGGGCATGGCGGAAGCGGCGCCGCTCGTCGTATTCACACAGCGCCGAAGCGGACGGTAATGGCGAGTATATAGAGTAGAATTGACAACGCGCTCTGTGAGAATGCCTATCACCCGCCGCACCCGCGTGGGGTCGGTCGCGGGCCCGTCGCGGGTGAGGCGGGTGATAGGCATTCTCACAGAGCGCGTTGTTAATTCTACTCTGTATACTCGCCATTACTGTCCGATCCTGCGATCACCAGCGCCGCGCCCGACCCGCTCCCGCCCAACTTCCGCCCCGCTCCCGCCCGCTGTGTGAATTGCCCTTTAAGGGCAAGATTTACAATGCTATTTTTAGTTAGAGTAAACTACAAATACTAAAAATCTAAAAATTATCTTAAATTAAAGCACATATAACGAATTTTAAAGCAAACCTATCACGACTAAGAAGACTTGATTCATTCCTGAGATACAGGCGACTAAAGTGTTTATACCTTCTAAAATCATCTAAGACAGCACCAGATAACTTTAAATATATAATTAGTTCATACTTGTTGTTTATTGAGATAGTTTTTGTGTAGTAACGGCTTCGGAACCCTACACTGTGCATGGTCAAACATGCTATTGCTCGGTTTTTTCTCAGGATAAATCGACAATGGATACGAAAGAGTCCCGGGGGCGGAGGGTTACGTTGGGCTCGCACCGACAACAAGCCCGTGGCGTTTTTTGTCCCGCTTAAAACTAGGACGGGAACACTTGCAACCCGCCTGTGCCATCCGCTACCTACTCGGTGTTCGCTTCTACGGGCCTGGCTCTAAAGGAGCCCTCCTTAAGACCCGCGCAAGTGGAAGCGGTAGAGCATCAAAAAACACATTATGCTCCCGCTCTATAACTTCTTTCATCAACATTAGTTACATTATCATAAAAGTCAGTTTAACATTACGAAGTGAAATAGGATACTACTGACATGTTTTAAAAGTTATTTTTAACTTAGTTACTTTACTGCGGAATTTAGGAAAAACTACAAAGCGTAAAAAGTTATTCGTTATTAAAATGTTTTGAATTGATTTAACCATAAATCTATTTTTAACGACCAATTTATAATAAGCATATTTCGTAACGAATAATTAATGATAATACGCTAAACATTAGAGGTAGTTTGCGTATTCGAATATTAGTTAATTTGTATTCAAGATTTATGTTAAATTGGGTAATAAAATGTATGTAGGTATGTATTTGGTAGCAAGTAGCCGCGTGTCCTGTTCGGCGACTTTACAGCCATATTATAATGGACTATAAATTTTAATTGCTTTACAAGGAAACAATGGGGCATCTTAATCACCCGCATTACAGGCCAATCTTTATTGTTCACCAGTAATTAGTTTAGGAAGCATTTTAACGAAATGACTGTAAATAAACTGTTTACCTCTACATCAGAAGCTGCTTTCATTGCGGCGAATCATGTGTCAATTCAATGTAGTTTAGCAATTGGCGGAAGTAGCAATGAATCTCAACTCGCACGATCTGACTACAGTCATTTAACTGTTATCATATTAAAGTAGTTGACCTCCGACCGATGGATGGTTTAGTTTTAACGATTTAGCTTGTAATCAAAATCGGCATGACAAAATATATATTTAACTATTCGATGAATATGAATGACAGTTATTTGAAAGGATGATGGGGGATTTTTTATGGGCCCCGTCCCCTCTTTCCATAAGTCTCGGGATGCATAAAGAAAGACAAAACTGTTTTAGTTGCTAAATCGATGGGGTATTTTGAATGAAAAAAGAATCTTCTCAAGCAGGCAAGGCAAGAATGTGTTTATTTTTAAACAAATGCCATACGATACGATTATGATTTTCCAAGAAAACCCTATACCTACATAGGGCGATCGTCGTCATATTTAAAATACCTTGTGATGATGTTTAATTTCTATTGGCGGGTGGGGACAATTTTTGCGTGTTTAATTTTTTTCAATCTAATTACTTCCTATACAAAATAATTTCATGAAATGTATTAGCGTAGATCACAGCTATCAATTTGAAGTACCTACCTTATGAGCAATTTCCTCAAGTGAACATAGAGTAGTTAGTTCGAAGATAATAATTAATACCGCTAGACCAGTCAAAATAATACTAGGTAAATGTGGTCAAAAATGTTCAGAATGACCCTACCTATCCTTAAAAGCCCTTATTACACTCGACAACTAAAATTTGTACATAGAATCAAGCACTTTAACTTTCTGTTTTGTTGTTATCTTCTCTGCTCAGCAGACTTTAAGGGGCCGTATTAAAAAAAACGGTCTTTTGTGGGTCGGACTGGCACACTGAGGGTTCCGTATCAATCTTGATTTGTATTATCTGCCTTTATTTTGGGGAAATTAAAATACGCACTGTGATCATTTCAACTGTCTACCTATTATGGTTAGTGAGTGATACAGTTCGCTAGATAGACGGACATTGGGGGCTTAGTACCTGGCACCCTTTGGTACTCAACCCCAAAAACAGCTGTCAGTGTTCTATCACTAAATACATTAACCGGCATCAATCGAGATCAGTATACACGTCTCTAATAGTATTTTTTATATATGGGACCTCTTCTTGGGTCTTATATCTAAGGTTAAGACTTTGGTGGCTTACCGTGGTTCTAGAATCCATGGTGTCGCTAAGGTCTCCGTGGATTCCAAAATAACGATATGCCACCAAAATCCTTACCCTATAATAATAAGTGTAATAGTTATATGTGTAGATTAGTATCATATAATATCTATAAGTACCTACGAGGGCTCGCGGTGGTGTCTGGGCGTTTAAATGCCCGTTCCGAACAGATACCCGAGTACCCGAGTACGTGAGGGTACTCCGTGTTTAAACTGTTTATAGTAGCTTTTAATGATTGATGGTCGAGGCGCGTGAGTTGCGAATATTGTATTGTATTGTGTACCGTTAGTTTTGTGCCAAAAACTTAAAAAAATAATTGACTTGTCAGCTGTCCACTGATCGTAACGATACTGTATTTTTACAAGCTGTTATTCAACTTGCAATGCATATACCGGTCAAACCTTGCAAGTTAAATTTGACCCACTTACCGTTAAAAGTCAAAGTCAAAGTCAAAGTTCTTTATTCTTCAATTTAGGCATAATATAATGCACCTATGAATGTCAAAAAGCATTACCACCGTTAACGGAGTGGGCTGAAATTTGGGCCACGTATGTAACCCCAAGTCAATGCAATATTATGGTATCTAAGAGATCTAATTATGGGTTCGGGATTAGGTGAGATGATATCCGCTATTTTTAAAGTAGACCTACCGTGTAAGGTGTCAATAGTTTAGTCTAGATAAGCAGATAAAGATTTTCCAAAAAAAAGTACCAAATTAACTTTGTGACGGAAACTTATATAAAGATGGACTTAATAAATTTATATACTTACTTATTTTACTATTCTAATTTTTAACATATTTTTTTTTAATTTTCAGGACTCGAGCAGTTTTAGAAACCAAAAAGACACAGAATGAAATAATAAAAAATTACAAAAAGTATATACCTATAGTAATAGTAAGGAAGCACGGGCCCTTCCCCAAGAAGCAAGCCCACAATACATTGCCGAGTCTAGTCGCCGTGGGTAATAGTGCAAGGTAAGCCCGAAGCTGGTAACTGACTACAACTGCTAAATTAACATTTAAGACATCCATGCTTCCGCGCCCGCACAAGAATCAAAAGGGATGGTCTTGAACTATGCTGGGGCCCCAGGCCACACAAGATTTTGGGGCCCCTTTTGGAAAGTAAAGAAAGCGAATTATTACAACAAAAATAACTACTATGATCTATTTATTATGGGTAATAAATGGTCGGTCCTTCGGGGCCCCCGAGGATGGGGGCCCTGGGCACAGGCCCCGTGTGCCCTTATGGTAAAGACAACATTGGGTATGGCGCAGTTTGCGCACGCCGCACGCCTTGATTGCAGCGTCTATATTTCGTCGCTATGTTTGCTGCTTTCTTTTAAACCAAAATATTTATTAAATAAATGGTTTCCCAGGACAAAGAAGTTATAAGTACTCAACTAATGAATCAAAAACAATCGTTAAACTTTGTAGGGTTTCGAAGATTTGAAAAATAAAACTATAGAGGACTTTTTTTCTAATCGTTTTTTTTTTGTTTGTTTATTATTTCAAAGCTTACATAACAAGTTATCACTACAAATTAACTCGCCAAACTGACAAGAAAGTTTGTTGGCGAGATCGCGCTCTAATTACACTTTTTTGCTATGCATGCACCTAAATTACAAACCAGTTAAGAAAGCATACAAGTATACATTTTAATATTATTGAAAAGAGGAAGAAAGGATACTTATGGAAAGTTTGGCTACGGCAACCGTTCCAAAAGCATTCGTTTTAATGTATTTTTCACAACGTTTTTACTACTTTTTGTGTCCGCTCTTAACCAATCAATTTCATTGTATATTTTAGGAACCAGAAACAAATTCGTTCTCCTACCGTAATTGTTATTAGCATAATTTTGAACATATTTTTCTTAATCTAACTTGCTTTGAATTATATTTATTCTGCTTAAAAACCTTAAATTCACTAACATAATAATTATCGATAGCTATTAAGTACTGTGCTCTTAGATGAACAGGAAGTATTTTACATAGTTTATATATTTTATTTTATCATAGTTATTTTTGCATTCGTTTTTCTTTTTATTAGACACCAAGTATTTAATAGATCTCAATTGTAATTTTTTAACATCATCCAAATATGTTGAAAATGTTCTGCCATATATACTAAGTCCGTAATTATAATCACTGACTCTGCTAATGCATAATAAACTACAAGCATTGTACGTTTTAACACTGTCTCAAGGAAATATTACCATGTTTAATAAATCCAAAGAAGACACAGGCGTTATGGTTATTGAAATCCTGACCGCGGAACGCTACAGACTTTATCATATTTGGACGCTCAAGTCAACTGCGAGACAATGTTGATGTTGAGTAAAGGATGAGAGGGGTTTCACTGTAGGTAATACACTGATAGTGCGTTCATTGAGCTCCGTTAGATAGGCTGACCGACAAAACACGACGAAGAACGACGGACCTACGAGAACGTTGGGATCTGATCATTTACTTACTTGTGTTTAGTGACGAACCATGTTTCAATGTTATAGGTAGGTAATTATCAGTTCTAAGATGGGATTGCCGTAGATTTTCAATTGAAGTTATTATTTCAAGAGTGGTTGATTATATTTCAACCGATGATGAAGCGGGGCTAGTAGAAGTAGGTATACTCGTAGAGGATGGGATGGGAGATTATGGCGGTACTTGAATGTCAACATTGACAAAAAATAAAAGACTACATTTTTTCGATTCTCTACGATGAATACGATTGGCGATGCCCTTGTTATATTTAGTCTGCAGTCTAGAACACATAGTTAATTTTATTTAAAGTTAGGGTTTCATTTTATTATTTTGTGTAGGGGACGTACTATAACTAGGTTTAGGGAGAAAAGTAAGTAATCTGCTTTGCGCTACATGTGGTTTACAATTGATTTTCCATGAGTAAACTTACGGATCGAAGCGTAATCGTAAAAAATACATCTTAAATAATCGTCGACTATATGTATGTTACGTATTTAAAGACAGAAAGCCCTATTGAGTTTTTTTGTTTTTGTTTAATACATTTGCTTTCCGTTCATTCCTCAAATATACTTGCATAACAAGGGTTTTGCCTATTCTGTGTTTTCTGTATTTGATTATGTTTCGAGCATGACCTTTGCATGAACTCTCTACAATGGTTGTTTATTGACGCTAAGTGCATCATAAGCGGACGAGCGTTATATTGCAATCGTGTCTCGAAAGGGTATCACGCACGGTATCAGTGGCTTTCCGATACATCGGGGCTAAATATAGTGGTATTTCCTTTCACACTCAATATAACTTAAGTCAAAGATATAAGGTCTTCTGATATTGTTACATGTCAACAGATGGCATCCTCATTGCAATTGCCTTAATATTATGAATTTAAGCAATAAGATGTACTTATTTCGGGGTTATACAGAAGTTGCTAACGAGTTTTCATTTTAATCGGCTTAGTTATACATAGGCTATTGCCTAACGGAACCAATCGACTTCAAAGCGGAACAATTGTTTTCATTTTGTATCCAGACTCGCCATCGGACTGTCAAATTGAAAATGACTGCGATTGCGACTGCGTTAGCCAATAGGCCTGCAGATTATAGTTCAAATTGTAATCGTGCTAAAGAGGTAGCGGCCTGGAGGCGGCATTGCGCAAGAGGCCACCTTTTTTTGCCTCGACTGAGCGAATTATTAGGTTTTGTGAGAATCACTGTCTATTTATGTATGTGAGCAAAAATGTAATGTTTTATTTCTAACTGTTGAATGATTGGTTTATTCGAAGAATTATATGACGCGGTTGTATGGAACTTCAGTGCGTCATAGGTACTAATTGCTCGCGGAATCAAGCTTTTGACTATTTATTTATCAACTATTTCTAATCGTATAGTTCGTTTCACCCATACTAAATTATACAATACATATAGGTACGTCACCGCCGCTGATGATTAACAGTAAGGCTGATTCTCAAACCGACTTGTTTTATATATTTTTCCAGTCATGTAAAGAAGCTGTACCTACAACACCTATACAGCTTGGCGCCAAATTACTTGGCGGAAGAGTTCGAGAACGTTCTTTGGCAGAATGGGAGCGATGTAGTGCCCGTGCGGATCGTCGTCACCCCCTTCCACCCCCACCAGCCTGGGATTAGGCTGTACAACAACGTTACGAGACAGGTGAGACAGACAGTGTAATAACGACAACAGCAGGAACCCGGCTTGCCTCCCCCTCAGATCCGGGGCTAGGCAATAACGAAAGATACGCAGTGAGCGACGTGCTGGAATAATCAATCGCTGATAATAAACTAATTAGATAATCGTTGATGCGACTGTGCCGAGCGAGGGATATGTTTTTATCTGCATATCATACATTTTACCTCTTAGAGCTGAAACGTTTGGATTTCAATCGTTTGTATACAGTTTGAATAACATTCCGATGGACGTGTTTCTGATTAATTTAATTAAAACTTACGGCGGCATTTCAATGTTTACAAATGCATCGAACCGTTTAATGAGGTCAATCTGTCATATATATTTTTTTCAATGTCCTTGATAAGTAATGTTTATTCAAGTGTTGTTATAATACAGCAAACAATTATTTTATTTTTGCGTTAGATGTTTTTCATTGTTTCCTTATTTAGCAAACACATGTAAAAAAAAAAAAAAAATTGATGATTTCCAGTGGACCCATGTATGCACAATAGAAGAATTAATTTATTTGACGCGGAATGGGGAGAACTCCTTGGAAGTTTCAAGACGAGGGACGCCGTTGTTTTTCAAATTTAAGTCGGAGGAGCAGTTGTCATCGTTCATATCTGTTTGTGATGGATACTACAGGTAATTTAAAACACATTGATGCCGGGTTACTTCAAATACTCGGGTAACATTAATTGGTAAAAAATATATATTTACCATTTAAGTATTTGCTATCGTCGAAAAGGTTAAAGAGGGAATGAGATAAATGAACTTACTGATTGCTACAAAAAAAAGTTTAAAAAGGTAGCTGTTTTAAAGGCCGTTTTATGTTATAGCTCTTGCCATGTACGATGGCGAGTGGGCTTTACTTGTGGTTGACTCACATGTCAAAACTTGCGTGAGAGCGAAAGTGGGTATGGTAAGCATAAAAAAATAAAGAGAATATTCTATTCTTCTTGAAGAAAGTGAAAGACTGGCGACCTTTGCTCGTCCCGACATACAATATAAAATGAGACAAAACATCGAAAACAACCAACTAGTTATGTTCTTGACGTGACATGCGAACTATGTAGTCATGTAGTAGCGACTTTCTTGTTTGCATCTTCTACGAAATTGATGTAACTCTAGGTATCTTGTCACGAAGACGAAATTTGTAATGTCTTCGTATTTTCTGTCCTTAAATTACGTACAATTTCATGTTAATTAATAACTATCTGTAGGTTTTGTCTTTATTTCAGAGGGCTTATTATGGCCTTGTTTATCGCTTGACTAAACGTGGATAAAAGATCCATCACTGTCGCATTTATATACTTGTCCGAAAGTAACGAATGTTTTATCCACGTTTTGTCACGTGATAAACACAGATAGGCCCACAGTTCTAAATGAATATACTATTTTTATTTTCGCAAATTTCATAATAAAAATACTTTATTATACCTAATTATGAATAACACGATGACATGCTGACGGTACATCGTGGCAGTTAGCGTCGTGAAAACAATATGCACAAGGGACTGAGCGACGGCGGGCTCGCGACTGATCGCTCCGTCAGACACGCACACTACCGCAATGCGCATGTACACGTTCAACCACTAGCAAAGACCACTCGACATCGTGAATTGCAAGAGCTATACCCGAGTATTCAAAGTAACCCGGTGTGACTTAACGTAACAGTCTGACTTTTTTTTCCATTGTTAATGCAACCATTTATTACAACTTGTGTTCCTTCTTTACCAGGTTGATGGTGAAATGGATTTTTAATTTATCTAAAGACGATGAAACTCCATCCTTAAAAGAATTACAAAGGATAAAATGCCACGGTCCTGTTGGGTAAGAAAGTTTTCAATTTTTAACTTATGATATTTGGAGACAATGAGACAATCTCAAATTATTATGTTTTCGTTACAGTGGTGCGTTTTCCTATCGAAAACTAGAGGAGAAAAGATCTAAAAAGCACGGTTGTTATATTTTAAGACAGTGTCAGGACGACTACAATCTTTATTACTTAGACGTTTGTACAAAAAACAGGTAAGAAATTTTACATCTTAAGAAGCTTACTTTCTGAAACCCGGTGTTCGTAGGGTTTCTTTGTTTAATGAAATATTGTGAAACCTTAGTGATATGGAAACGAATTAGACAAGATAAGTCTCATTTCTTAAAGGTTTACAAGATTAGAAACGTTGCCGCCGGAAAAATAAATCAGTGGGAATGTAGGCGTTTTTAGGATGTTTCACAATCTCTTAAAAAAATAAATTTTAATAAAATAATGATTTGATTTTCATTTTCCGCAGCACGACAGAAACGTACCGTATAGAATATAGAGGACATTGTTACATATTTAATGAACAGGAATTCCAAAGTATTGAAAGGATAGTAGATTACCACCAGAACCCGGATGGGAGAATATTTTTAAACGAGTGCATACCACCATCTGAGTATGGTAAGTTTACATTTACCACTAAGATACATACACTGTGTGTAGAGGGCCTTAACTTCACTTCACGACCGGCGGGAGCATGCAATCAGATAAGAATGGTGAAAAAGTTGAGAGGCCTTGTAAAAAAAAACAAAATAAATGCTCAAAACATTTACTTCACACAAATACACCCTGCCACACAACATACATCATAAAACATTTTGTCGTTATAATAGAGATAGTTTTATAAAAATATATTTTTAAATATTTCGTGTGTATAAACAGACAAATCCCAGCTGCTACTGTGCGGCGAGTCGCAGAAGAAAGGAGTCAGGATCGACCAGGCGGAGCTGCAAGAAATACTGAAAGATAACAAGAGCCCGCGGTGTTTGCCGAGCAAAGACATATTACTTTACACAGGTAAAAGTTCTAACCCGACCATGGATTCTCTATAGTGAAAGGATGCTGAGAAGTCAATTCGAATATCTGTCATAACAGTACAAGATATAAATTTAAGAGATACCGAGAATAGGTTATAAATAATGGGCGGCTGACGGGTGCAAATTACGTCACAGGTCACAATAACGTCAAATGATAGCCATAATATGTATACACCTCAAGATAGGTAAAAAATGAAATAATTGCACAAAATATACTTTTTCCATTGTTTTACACATTGTTTCAGTCAGTTTCGTTTAATATCCACTATCCTCTTGTATACAGAGAACGACCTCTCTTCATCTATAGCCGTGCGAGGTGCGTATTTTTAGTGTTATAGTTCACCATAATTTGGAGACCGAAGCTTCTTAAAAACATATAATCGGGAATTCTATTTCTATTTAACTGAGTGATTTTCTATTGAAGACGACAAGAAGACAAGAAGAATTAGATTCCTTTACCTACAAGTACCGATATAACATTATTATCAAAACCTACATACATTTTAATACATAAATCTTATTCGAAATCGAAGTCCTATCCATCCGATGCCATCGTGACCAAACTGCATCCGTCAGCCGCCCATTAGTTATAATTTATAAATTGTAAATCGGTGACTTCTAGGACTGACTTCTTTTCATTCCCATTTCTTTACATCCATGTCCGTGTCCTATATTAGTTGAGGTTAGATAATATTTTTTCTTACATGTTAAAGGTTCTGAAAAAATCGGCTCTGAAGGACTGACGGCAACGTTCAAAGCGCTCTGGCGACTCGACGAAACCAAAAAACTCGTTGTCGCATTTAAAACCCTGCAGAGAGAGAAAGCTACTGACCATTTGAAGGTACCATAGATCTTATTGTCCACGCTGTTTACTTAATTTTATAATTAAATTGATTAACTTCGATGCAAAAAAAAACATTTTGTGTATTTGTATATTTTGAGAAAACACTTTATTTTCGTACGTACTAATTAATCAGATACAATTAAAATTTGTATTTATAGTTTGTGAAAACAAGTTTTGAGGAAAAGACATTTTAGGAGTTAAATTATCGATACAACCAACTTTTACCTATAAACTGCCACTTAATGTCGTTGCCACTTGAGAATATCGTAGCACCGCCTGTCACCACGGCAAACTCTTTTTTTGTTTTTTTTTAATGAAGATTTCGAATGGTAACGTACAATCCCTTTCCGGCCGAGCTTATACGACCGTGCAAATTTTTCATTTTTTTTTACTTTATGAAAATGAATAATTCAATTCATATCAGTCCACAAACATAAACTCGTCCAACGGGCCTAGTACGGCTGCTTCTATATCGCGTGTCAAATGTGAATAAAGCATTCGTCACTTTCGTACTTATTTACGTGTGAAAAGGTGATGGATGCCTTATCCACACTTTGTCATACATGCAGCCATATTAGTACCCCAGAAAGAGGTATTAAGGTTGGCGCAGACATAACCGCTCGACACCGGATCAGCTCAAAGTGAGACATTGAAAAGTGAGCTTTGGTGTGTGTTAGTACAGTCGGCCAAGAAAGTGGTCTACCAGCTTTGACAAAAGTTCCTGTGAGATCTAATTAACGCTAAGGTTGTAACTTGTTACTGTCATAATGCAAGGGAAATTCGAACTTGTTATATCATGACGTGCAAATGAACTTCAACCTTAGGGTGGCAGACCACATTTTTAGGCGACTGTAAAATTAATTTTTAGTGGACGACTGCTATATTGTGTCGAGGCGAGGCCTTGCCGTTCCGATGCCGATAAGTGTGCGTTACAGTATGGGTTTCAAACAAATAATACTGAGTTGAGGTGGCGCCGATCCGGTGCCGAGCGGTTATGTGTGCGTTAAAACCATAACGGTCACATTTGCATTTGTTTTTTTATAGGACTTCATAGAGCTGGCGAGTAAATGGGGGTGCGTGCAGTCCGGGTCGATCGTGCGCCTCTACGGGATCACGCTCAGCTCGCCCACCGCCATGGTGCTCGAGTACCTGCCTTACGGACCCTTCGACGACTACCTCAGGTAACTAAACTGTAAAAAGAACAATAAAAGTTGAAATAAAGTTTGAAACTAAATTATTTGCTTTTTATCCAGGTTCCAGGTGCAATTTTAATCTAAATGTGATTCACATTCTTAATTTTTCTCTTGTCATGGTGTAAATATCCGATTGCAAACTTATCCTACGGAAAACCGTAAAATTTTCGCACGTAACTGTTTAGTTTGGAAAAAATGGTATTGTTGACTATAAAGATATGGTTATAACTTTGCAACTTATTCAATTGAAATATAAGGTGTGAAAATAGTAGTTTATGCAACTGATGCATAATGAGAGGCCTAAAATAGGAGAGTGGGTTTGTGAAAATAGCGTCAGCGAGTTTCATAATAAGATCACACGAGTTTTTTAAGGCCTAATTATGTACAGTTGCATACACTACTTTATCTACACACATATCATATGTACTCTAAGGTGGGTACAGAAACCGACGACTTGACGACAAAAATGACGGCAAAACAAACTTGTGCTGTGTCAGTGTCACGAATATGAAGGGTTTTTTAAATCATAAACATGTCACTCAAGATGAAATCGCTGCTTTAATACAAAAGCGACGCAAAACAAAATGTGTCTGTGTTGCATTTGAAATCGGAATGCTATATACTTTCAGTTTTAAATCAAACTATATTTGTTTTTGATTTGTGGCGCTTTTGTATTTAAGCAGCGAAATGTTGTATTGAAATATATATTGATTTGACGTTTCGTATCGATAACTGTTTTAATATCTGTGGATACTAGAATAGAGACCCTCTTGAGTTTTGATAGCTGTTCCAATTTTAAACTCATAAATTGATACAATTATAACATTACTGTGCAGATTTTACCTACTACCACAGACAAGAAAGTTCTCATAGTAAAATTGGTTGTAATAATGCTGGTCATTTCCTACGGTTTACGAACGCATAATAGAGGGCTTATGACATGTGCGTAGATAATGTTACGTACTATCTTTATAGTATATTGTCTATACATATAAATCCAAATAATACGATGTCGTGGTTTCCACTTGACAATATTGAAGTTCGAACAAAATCTGTCAATTGCGTCAATTTCTAACAAAAATCTTCTATCGTTGGTTGTACGACACAGTGTATTATCATAACTTTATTTTCAAGATGTCTATGTTTTTAGCAATTTATCGGAAAAAACAACATGTTTTGCTAAGAAAGGTTCTACATATTTCCGTCTTTTTCTAATTGTGATATCTCTTGGAGAGAAATGGATTTGGAAATTGGTCACACTCTTCGACTCCCCTTTCCATGACTAGCCTTGACTAGATAGGTGATTACTGAAAAATTTCATAATTCTTTTAAAGTGCGAAAATTACGGCTTCTGAAAGTTACATAATTAGATGGAAATGGTTCTGACACAGGGAAATTTAATTTAAATTTCACGAAAAGTTCCCGTTACTTAGGTACTTTAAAAATTATACATAGTTTTCAGATGTAACTTATTTTGATAGCGTATGATATGATTTGAAAATATGGTCGGGATGTACAGGGAGCACGGTGAAAGCGTATCCGTTCTCGCGCTGAAGAAAGTCGCAGCGACACTGGCGCGCGCGCTGTGGGACCTGAGCGAGGCCGGCGTGGTGCACGGCTACCTGCGCTGCTCGCGCCTGCTGCTGTCGGCGCGCGACAAGGAGCGCCTGCAGGTCAAGCTGGGCGGGCCGTCGCTGCACCGCTACACGCCGCACGAGTAAGTGCTCTGGGCACGTATCGGGCAGGAAGATTGACTTTTGACGTATTGGCCGACACATGTTCTATTGTCATTCGCATTTTGGCGCCTTGTTCTGCCCCTGACTTAGGGCTGAATGTTGGCTTCAGGAATCCGTCATTTCACTGAAGAACCCGACACTATAGCGGCGAATAATTAAACACATTTTCAGTGGGATTCTTCGTACGAGTACATCTGAAAACGTCCGCGTAGATCTCTTCTATGAGGCGATCCGATGGATCAATGTGGGGAACATTAATCCATCGGATCGCTTCATAGAGAAGGCCAACCCTCGCTATCCCACAGCCGCGTACATTCTATCTTCATATCACCACATTTTTTTTATCTTGCCTTTAACATGATTAAGCTGTAATATAGCTAAAGCAGTTGAAGTGTATATAGTGTTGAAGTCCAATATTGCCTAGTAAGCAGCAAAATACTTTGAAATGATTATTAACTATTTTATTCAGTAGTATTCACTAGTCAGTATTCACTATAATGAACATACCATAAACTGCACTATTTGATTTATGGTGTTTTTTTTGTATCGTTATTCAAAACCAGAAAGTGTTTGAAATCACGACTTTTTATTTTTTGTGGAATTAAGGGTTAATTATTTTCACTCAGTGTTCACTGGATCCCGGTGGAGTTCTTCTCGGACATGAGTCTGGCGAATCGGTCCGTGGTCGGGGACATCTGGGCCTTCGCGACGACCCTGTGGGAAGTCTTCTCCTACGGACAGTCGCCGGCTGACACCAATCCGGTTCTTACTGCACGGGTAAGATTAACTTTACTTATTATGTTAGACACAAGTAGATTGACATACTATGTGACGGTTAATATTGAATGTTGTAAAGTTAGATTACCATTTGACAGCGACGTCGCTGCGATTGTTCTAGTTGTCCGCCCTCAGGCGGGCGAACTCCCGGCAGGAGAGTGTCATGTTAGTGACCTGGCGCTTGCATGATGAGGTTTCACTCGCTGTTTAATCGAACGCATTTCCCTCGTAACTCCCGCAGACCATGGTAACGGGCTTAGGATTGCCGAATTATACTCACGAGTAATAATGGTAATGGAGGATTGAGTAAATTGGCAAATATTTTCATTGATTGGTAGTTAAAGTTCGTGTTACATTACATTCCAAAGTGTGTTCCCAATCGCCGGCTGTTGTCACACGCGCTTGCATTGCGTAGGTCGTAGGTGCCGTCTGATTTATCACGTTATGACACTCATTAAGGTGCGACCGCACCGCAACTTAACGTTGCGTATATAACGGTGCGACAAAACCGGGGCCATGTTATTGCTATGACCCCGTCTTTTGTTTACGCAGCGACACCGTACTTTACGCAGCGGTGGGGTCGCACCTTTATAAATGAGTTTTTCGATTGATATTTTTTTAATTAGCCTGGTCCGAAGGGCAAATAGCTCTTCTCTCGCCCATCGTTCTAATTAATTACATGTTCTCGCCAAATTCTTCAACAGGATTGTGAAGTTGAAAATTTCCATACAAAATTAATTAATTTATTTTATTTTATTTATTTATTTATTTATTTTAAAATGCGATACGTTTCTCTCCCCTTAAAACCTAGTCAAACCTAATTTTTCATTACAACTACACAACATATTAAAAAATCATAAATATCTCACTTGATTTAGGGGCTGAGAGGCTGAGATACGTTATCGCCCGCAGCAAAATTTGGTTTTGGGCTTAAAACCACTAAATTTCATAATACCTTAATTCACTTATACCCCTAATTTTCAAATTATCATGGGCTCATAATACCTAAATGTCAAATTGTCTCATTCTTAAAATGAACGAAATTCATTATGACTTTGACCTAAAACGTCATATTCTCTAAATACCTAAACATTAAAATATATTCAAATGCATAACTCCTTCAAATACCGAATGAAAGAAATGACAAAATATTAAAATAAAAAAAATGTTTTGAAGTTTAGGCATTATGAGACCAAGCTATTTTGAATTTCGGCCATATTAAGATTCCGGTGTTTTAAGAAAAAAATAGGCAATTAATTCTTTCTTCAATTTAGGTATTTTGAGACTAAGAAGTTTTGAGATGTTGGAATATTGACGAAGAGGTAAAACGCAATTTATTTTAGTTATAAGCCCAAAGCAAAATTTGTATGGAAAAAAAAACACAGCTACAATTTTAAAACGCATTCAAGTCGACACCTTTCTCCGTTTTGGTCTGCTCCGGCAGTCACCCTACGGGGTCCTTTCGGGTAAGTAGTCAGTGGCTAAACGTGGGTGTGTCGTGCAGAGTTACGAGATCGGCGAGCGGCTGCTGCGGCCGGCGCGCTGCCCCAGCGAGGTGTGGGCGCTGCTGCGGCCGTGCTGGCAGCCCGACCCGCCGCGCCCGCAGGGCATCATGCGGGACATGAACCACATGCTGCACGCAGGTACGATACAATGCAATATGAAACTCTTTAAACACTAAAAATAAACATTACAGAGAGACAATACAATTAAAATAACACGGGTAAAGAACAGGCGGTAATTTAAATAATATAGTTATTGTAGGTTTGACGCATTTGTCCCGTAGACGCACTTGCTCTACCTTACCTTAGATCGTATCGATTAAATCTAAGAGTTGTGATTTAGAACCGTAACGAGACTATATAACTTCCTTTGTATTGAGAACTTTAGTAAGTAAGTACGTTTCGTTCCCTAGTGACCTAATTGTTATTTTCAGAATACATGCCTATGCACCAATACGAAGAGCCAAAGATTTCCCTTGACAACATGGATCACGCAGAAACTGTCTCTAGTAAGTAGTATTCTTTATTGAATGTTGTCTATTACTTATGTATGACATAGTAAAAGAAAACAAATATACAGATTAATCTATTTAGTTGTGAGTTCTTAAACTTGCAAATTAGTTGCCAACCCTGAGGACCAAGATTAAATGCCTCTATGCTAGTCATTTCACCGATTTATCTACAGTTCTTAGCGGATCACATTGCGGACGGATCTTTAACAAATCGTTCCGGTAGTAGGAGCACATTAATAATATTAATAGTTCCTCGCGGAATTATATTCAAACATTGTGCATTGGTGGTATATTTGCAGGTGACAGGTTTATTCCGAGCGAGAGTGACGCGGGGAGCAACAAGTCGTTGATATCAGTGGATAGTAGCGGCGTGCCTTCCATGAACGGAACCATGTCCGATCAGTACAACAATTCGGTAAGTGTGTGCTATAAAACAGAGAAGACAGGTTCATGAATATAATTAATTATTTTACTCTATTAACTTCGTATGCTTTCAACTCGTTATATCCTCAAGATGTCGGTTCTACTCTGCAAAGAAAAAGACAATCTTATGAGATACAAGTGCCGAATTTAGGACGTCACGCTAAACCGAGTGTTGTTATGACAAGCACCAGTTTCCAAGATCTAATTATATGCCAACCCTATTACTTTATGTAAGTTCAAGTATGTATTAAAAGATATATATTTGTGTATTTATTCGTGTAGATATTTGACTGTATTTATTTTTATAGGTTTAATTGTTACTACACTACTGCCTACTTGAAGCACAACCCCTTAAAGGGATAAATTTGCCTGAGTTCATTATATTTTTATCTTAATTGTATTGTTTTTGTTTTGTACAATGAAGTGTATACATAGATGTGCCGCTACATATGGCACGTGTGTGTCCGGTAGCAGAACAATCCCGAATGTGTATGTGTGCAGTTCAGCTCGCTGGGCAGCCTGGGCCTGCCGCCGGGGCTGCGCGCGGGCGCGTCGGCGCGCTCGCTGGCGCCCGCGCTCGACGACGCGCCGCCCGGCGCCGCGCCGCGGCTCATGGAGTCCATCGTCAGCCAGGGCAAGACCTACCTCGTCACGCTCAGCCGGAAGATCGGCAGCGTCAGTACCGCCACACCTCACCACACTACACTTTCAATACACTTGTTTCACTCCAATCTATCATAATAAATACTTTCGCCTTACCGAGATCGCCATCTACTTATATTTGACTACACTCTACTCGATTCGCGTAGTTTCCTTTCCTCAGGAACTTTTCCGGGATAGAAAAATTCCCTTGGTCCTTCTTCAAGGTTCAAAGTGTTCTAACTATCTTCATGCATAATTTCATCTCTAACGACTTCGATGAAATTTGTAATATAGGCGTTTAAGGGACGAAAAATCAATATGTCAAGTGGTCATCTTCGGTCTTCCAGGTACTAATATTAGTATGGATGTATATAAAAATATAATCCACTCTGCAACGCGTCAACACGTCTCTTTGCGCGTTTTCAGCTTATAGCAATACTACATTTTCGGTAGCACCCGTAACCCAGACCTTATTATACATAAAAACTTTCCTCTTGAATCCCTCTATCTATTGTTGAAAACCTCATTTAAATCCTTTGCGTAGTTTGAATGCTATAAACGTACATACAGAGGGACAGCCGGCGGGAAACTACTTTGTTTTATACTATGTAAATGTTCGATAAAGATGCGTTATTTATTATTGGAGTCTTGAAGCTAGTATTATGTGTGGCTTGAACCGTGGGTTCTGTTGCAGGGTAACTACGGACACGTGTTCAAGGGCATCATGGAGTGCGACAACCAGGAGTCGGACCGCAAGGAGGTGGCCGTGAAGAAGCTGGCGCGCGACGCCACCGAGCGCGGCTGCTCGCTCTACGAGGACTTCAAGAACGAGCTCGAGATCATGAAGGTAACCAAAATTCTAATTCAAAATATTAATTCTGTAAATTGGCTACATGGAGGGCTCTTTTACACGTCAGTAATACGGAGTGAATCTACTAGCGCTGCAGACAAGACCATCATTGCCATCGTTGCCATCAACCGGAGAACTCTTGAGCTGAGAGGCGTTGATACTTTTTGGTAGAAATTGACAACAGGATATTTTTGATAAGGTCTTCTGATAGAAACCATTTGCATGGCTGACACTGGCAAACTATGAAACAATATTTTTCAACATTGCGACTAGTGGCGAAAACCAGTGGCCAGTGGTACACATTACCATTTACAGGTTACAGTTTCCTGGTCAGTTGGCTGGTCGTCATTTGACACAACCTCGACCTATGACGACCAGCCATTTGACTAGTGTTTCCAGTTTAGACCTGTATAAGCGGGCTGGTTTCCGCAACTCGACGTCTAGCGCCTATTTTGCGTGTGCATTTATACCTGTAAAATTGTTACTTGTAGCTTTATAAAACGTGCCCCTGTACTACACCACATGTGAAGCAAAATAAAGATATTTGACTTTGACTTTGACTTTGAAAACATGCTTATAGAAGCTTGTGTCAAAAGAACTTTTCTTTTTTTTATAACTAATTTCTGAGAAAAATCTACGAGAACTTGTAGAACAATTTTCGAGATCATGAAGGTGGTCAAACGCATTTTTTTAAAAACGTGTTCCAATAGAAATCCTGCTGATAGAGGTTTGTCTCAAAAGCATACTTTTTATTATTATTATTTACTGAGAAAAAACAATTGAATATTATCAGCTCTAAGTTAAAACAAGCTAATATTGGTTATACAACGCCCAAACAGCTATTTTTACTGAACACGGTCGTTAATGGTAGGTTTTAATAAGGTTGCTATGGCCACGTTTCAAAAAACTACCAAATCACATTGAAATTTAGCTACGTTATAGCAGAAAAATATTTTCTCCTTTTCTTGATTAAATATAGCATCATCAGTGTCGTAGAATATTTTGTCTGTGCCAATTTAATAAAGTAATGTCAATGAACCTTATTGTTTTAAACTTTATGCTGTGCATGCAAAGTGTAGACTAAACAATTAGTAGGGTGACAAATTATTTCGAAAAACATTTGGCTCCATGTAACTTCGACTTTAACGTGAATTAGAATAATTGGTACCTGATCACCGACTACAAACCATCGTCTAGATGAAGGTGCGAAAAATTAACCCCTGCCCCGTTTCCCTCTCCTCGTTTAACCTCCGAATTTTAAGAACTGGAAAAAATATACATTGAAACCGTATCGGTTGTTCCCCAGTCGCTGGTGCACGTGAACATCGTAGAGATCCTGGGCTACTCTTGGGGCGGCAGCGACGTGCTCATCGTAATGGAGTACCTGGAGGAGGGCTCGCTCAACTACTACCTGCGCTTCCAGGGGGACAAGCTGCGCACCGCGCACCTGCTCAAGTACTGCCTCGACATCGCCTCGGTGAGACAAACACGCAAGCAACCGCAGGGGACAGAACCTGGCCTACCTCGAAGCACTTCCTGCCCCATACATATAAATTTCGAGCTATTGCCCGCAACTCCGTCCGCGCAGAAATATAAAACATAGCCTAGATTCATCAGGGATAATGTGGGATTCTAATGGTGAAATATTTTTTCAAAACGGTCCGGTAGTTTTGGAGCCAAAACAATGCAAACAAACAATCAAATTTTTCCTCTTTATAATATTAGTGTGGAGAAATATACAAAATACAAACCTTTAATTTTTATAATATTAGTGTAGAAGTACAGTCTATACAGAGATTTATCCACTTATGGACCTTATTACAATGCAATAAGCCTCATTTAATAAGGTTTAAAAGTGGATACATCTCTCTTTACTCGACTGTACAAGAAATATTGGTCGCCTCGCTTGAAGCTGGGTACACATAGGTACATACCGAGGTGGAATAAATACTGACGTATATATTTTTCATAACAAACATGCTCAATATTAGTCAGTGATAATCAGCCTCCAGTTAGGAGTTTGCCTCAACATACAAACAAATAAACAGCACACAATTTTACCTCTTTGTATTAGTATGGACTTAAAGTACGTTTTTGAATGTGCCATCAAATCTGTCATGCGATCCTGGAGGTTAGGAAGCAGACGGTCCGTAACCTAAGAAGGTATTAAACGTAAAAAAAAACAAGTCTTCATTAGTAATATGATGTATCGCAGGGCATGGACCACGTGTCCTGCAAGGGCATCGTGCACCGCGACCTGGCGACGCGCAACATCCTCGTGGTGAACAAGTACCACGTGAAGATATCGGACTTCGGGCTCGCGCGCATGCTTCCGCGCGAGGAGAACGAGTACCGGCTCAAAACGCTAAGACTGCTGCCCGTCAACTGGTCAGTATACAAAAAAAAACTTTTAACTGCCTGTGGTGATAGGGCCTTGTGCAAGGTCCGTCCGGTTCGCTATCACCATCTTATCCTTCAACTTACAGCCCAACAGCCGGTGAAATTAATAGCAATAATAGCCTATGCTAGTAATCAACCCTTTCATGCCTCTAGAATCTAGGGTAACTCCATGTTAGGATTGGCAACGCATTTGCCATCTTAGGATGCAGTCTTAAGATTGTAGTCTTGAGAAAGCGACAGTCATAGATCCCACTTACAATCAGGTGGCCCGTGTGCTTGCTCGTTCGCCTCCAGGATATGAAAAAAGGCGTGATTGGATGACTTCGTTATAACTGCACTAAATACTGGGCACAAACTGTCACTTTTTTGATCTAGAGCATATTTTTTTTATGCTAAATCCATTACTGCACATTGTATGTATGTTTTTGCAATATTGAATTACTTTCTGCTTGGTGCAAACAATCCACTAGGTATGAATGTTTCCGACGGCCTCCGCGAGTTAAGCCTTATGAATAAGCATATGAGATGAGGGATCATAGAAAACTTGTATGTATTTTTTACAGCTCACCGCTTCAATTCGCGACTATGTCATTAGGTTTTCTCTCCCTATTTACAGTAGAGGCTAGTAGCGTGACTGTATGTATGTATAATCTGGTTTAAGAAGGTGTATATTTGTTAACACCTGTATGAATAAAGGCTGTCGGGCGGTTATTTTGGCCGCTGAGTGTATTTGAACGATGTGTGGTCGCACGTGGCAGGTACGCGCCGGAGTCGGCGGTGAAGCCGTACCACTTCTCGACGAAGAGCGACGTGTGGTCGTACGGCGTGACCGCGTGGGAGATCTTCACGCGCGCCGACCTCGAGGTGCCCAAGTTCGACGCAGACCGCCCGCAGGAGCGGGCTTCTTGGTAACACGAGATTTCATTTTTAAAACAGCTTCTTCGTCCGCGTAAATTTCAAATGCAGTTATACCCTTGGGAACTTTTACATTTTTGGAAAGTAGCTATGTGATAATCTTGGGTTTAAGCTATCTCAATTCAAAAGGGTCTAGCCGATCTACCATGTAAATTTGCCCCTGGCTGAAAATGTAGGTTTCTCACGTGTGTTTATTAACCTTATTACAAGATATAATTTTACGAAGTTTTAACCCTAAAATGCTCTTGGTTTTGAAGAAAAAGAAGAAAGAAAAAAATATGCTTTTATTTTTTTGTAGCCAAACTAATGATTCGATTTCTTTGTAATTTGGATATATTATGTATCTAATAATAAACTACTGTCAAAAAAAAAAACAACGTTCAAAGTCATATATAAAGTGTTTAAAATTGACTTTATTTTTTTCAAGATTTTTTTTTTAATACTTACGAGGTAGGGACAACCTCTAATTTTACTTATTTTATGCGGAATCTAATATTGCGTAACATATATTTTTTGCAAAAAAATCCATTTGGGGCAACAGGGTAAAAATATCTTACTAATGAATATACGTAAAAATCCTTCATGATTAATTCAGAATGTGGTAAAAGCAGTCAGTATAAAACTTTTTTCTCTTTACTATTTAAATATCAACTTCACTACGCAAATACAATATTTCTAATAATTTGTTTCTAAATACAAAACGGTTTAAAAACGACTTCAATAAAACATCGACAATTTCAATTTTAATATGAGCTAATTCATTCGAATTCGAATTGAATTTGAATTTGAATTTGGAGTGTACATACGCGTTCGAACATCACCGTGTCTTTTTTAATTTACCTAACGCGATGGTTGTATTGTACATTTGTCGCATTTACCGCTTACAAATTAAAAGTAAAAAATGGCGGGAAACCATAATCGTTTTTCACCTATCTTATGCGTTATGGATAAACGTAATGCGATACGCAAGGTGTTTAGGAAACGTGTCCGAACTTTGTATTTAAAAGCATATAATGCAATAGAAGCCCGACTAGAACAATGCATCAGTCGCGAGGCGTTCATACAAGCCGATTATTTACGGCTTTACCAAAAATTCCTATGCATAGAGTAGGTAGACAAACAAAACGTAAAACCGACACACGCCATACACCTTTTTTTGCTCCGGCTTGTCTATTTATTTACGTGACGCTTCGCCACTGCAATGCATACAAAACCATATCGAAAATGAGCATCTGCTGTCCGTAACGGAAAACGTAAGTATTTTTAGTCATGCTTTATACCCTTTCAGTTAGTACTAGTAAAGATGCAGGAAGTTTAGTTACTTTAATTTTATTTTATAGATGGCAACTATATACTCATATTTGAAGTAGGTAATTAGTACCTATATCACTTAACTACGTCAGTCGATCCTGGTAACTTTGAATGCTCAGGAAACATTAACTGCCCTTAAAGTTACATTAAACGATTAAATGTTTATAAATAAAAAAGGTACATAAAGATTAGATCACAATTAACTTCATTATATATAAATAAACTTCTATTGCATTATATGCTTTTAAATACAAAGTTCGGACACGTTTCCTAAACACCTTGCGTATCGCATTACGTTTATCCATAACGCATAAGATAGGTGAAAAACGATTATGGTTTCCCGCCATTTTTTACTTTTAATTTGTAAGCGGTAAATGCGACAAATGTACAATACAACCATCGCGTTAGGTAAATTAAAAAACCGGCCAAGTGCGAGTCGGACTCGCGCACGTAGGGTTCCGTACCACTATACATCTAAATAAATGTTTTTCTTTATTCTTTATTATATTGGAGTTGATTGAATGAAAGGTAAAATGCGGTTTACGATTTATAACGTATTAAAAAAAAACTAATTATTAGATCTCGTTCAAACCAATTTTCGGTGGAAGTTTGCATGGAAATGCACATCATATATTATTTTTGCATTTATCATTCCCTTATTTTAGAAGTTACGGGGGGGGGGACACACATTTTTCCACTTTGGAAGCGTCTCTCGCGCAAACTATTCAGTTTAGAAAAAAATTATAATAGAAACCTCAATATCATTTTTGAATACCTATCCATAGATACCCCACACGTATGAGTTTGATGAAAAAAAAATTTTTGAGTTTCAGTTCTAAGTATGGGGAACCCCAAAAATTTATTGTTTTTTTTCTATTTTTGTATGAAAATCTTAATGCGGTTCACCGAATACATCTACTTACCAAGTTTCCACAGTATAGCTCTTATAGTTACGGAATAAAGTGGCTGTGACATACGGACGGACAGACGGACAGACATGACGAATCTATAAGGGTTCCGTTTTTTGCCATTTGGCTACGGAACCCTAAAAAGACACGGTGATGTTCGAACGCGTATGTACACTCCAAATTCAAATTCAAATTCAATTCGAATTCGAATGAATTAGCTCATATTAAAATTGAAATGGTCGATGTTTTATTGAAGTCGTTTTTAAACCGTTTTGTGTTTAGAAACAAATTATTAGAAATATTGTATTTGCGTAGTGAAGTTGATATTTAAATAGTAAAGAGAAAAAAGTTTTATACTGACTGCTTTTACCACATTCTGAATTAATCATGAAGGATTTTTACGTATATTCATTAGTAAGATATTTTTACCCTGTTGCCCCAAATGGATTTTTTTGCAAAAAATATATGTTACGCAATATTAGATTCCGCATAAAATACGTAAAATTAGAGGTTGTCCCTACCTCGTAAGTATTAAAAAAAAATCTTGAAAAAAATAAAGTCAATTTTAAACACTTTATATATGACTTTGAACGTTGTTTTTTTTTTTGACAGTAGTTTATTATTAGATACATAATATATCCAAATTACAAAGAAATCGAATCATTCATCATCGCGCACGCGAAACACGAACACGGACACGAACCTGACAGCAGTCATCACTTGTGCTTTCAAACCTTTATCATCATCACTGTCTGTTGAAAGACGTTCACCACCAACTGATTTCATATGACTTTAACTAATTCGAAACGCGAAAATCTAATTCAAGACCATCCCGGGTCGCCACTAAAACAAAAGACCGTACTAATTTAGTCCGGTAAGCGGGTTTTATTTATTATATAGAAGCGACCGATGACCGTTTGAGTGAAGTTGCTTTAGAGTGCCTACCACAAGGAAGACCAACGATCCAAAAAGGGTCACGGAAAACAGCTGGTTGCACTAAAGTATCGTGGTGATCTTCCGGAAAGTCAGGGATCGTGTTTGATGATGCCCTGTCATGAAAGTGAGCGAAGATTGGTTTATTTATTATCATTGTCTTGTCGCAGCTTCCCGAATCCAAAAGACTGTCCCTGGGAGATATACGAGCACCTCATGAAGGTCTGCTGGAAGCTGGACCCCAAGCAACGGCCCTCCTTCATCAACCTCGTGCTCGCCTGCAAGCGGTTCGTGGGGGAGTACAAGTAGACTGTTCGCAGTGAGCCGTCGACCGCGCCGCGCTCCTTGCCTGACTTGCCTAGTTCGCTTCGTTCATGCTACTGATTATTGCTTCGATTTAAAAGTTTTATTGAAGTTAGCTTACTGACGTTGATAAATTAATTTAAATTATATGGCTCTATAGCCCACAACGTAAGAATCGTTAAGCGAAGATTCGTAAATTACAAAATTGTTACTCCTTTTGACCCGGGCTTTTTTAGCATTTTTGCCAATGTTTGTAAGGCGTAGTTATGTGTAGGAACAATGGGTTCGAATGGTGGTGCTTTTAAAGAGGCTTATTAGTTAGTGTGCGACAGAATCGGCGAATGGAATCAAACCTACGGGTAAATAGTTTATATAACTTTTACATTATTTGTACATTGTTAATTTTACAAATATTTGTCATAAATCATGTTTTTCCTAGGCGAGAAGATTTACGTTATACACGTTTATCATTTTTTGGTTCCTCAATGCATTTTCATCTGGTAATCTCATCATGGTTTCATTTACTCTAGTTTGTTTTTACTCTTAATGTTTTGTTGATGTGATTAAGGTGGAACATTGTTGCAATATAATTTTACTTGAAATGTGTAATATTAAAATGAAATTTTATTGTTAGTTCAATTAAGTGATCTAACTAGGCAAATAAGCGAAAGTGAACAGAAAACAATATATTGATCATGTCGGTCATTAGGTCGACACTAAAATAATGAATAAATCAACGTAATATGATATTGAAGTTTAAATCTGACGCTTGCATTTGTTATACTTGTGAAATGTTACTTTATACGATGTTGTAGTGTCAAAAATACACATTATCTAGCCGCGATTAGAAAGGGATTAGAGGTGACAGTTTTAGCATACAGTGTTGGGCGAAGAAATTAAATGGGGATTCTTTAGAACATTTCAATTAACTATCACAATAATCTAATAGTACAAAGTCTATAATTTTGGAGAAAACAGCCTACAAAGTTGAAAATCGTAAGTAATGTATTTTCCCGTCGCGATATCGTCGCTTGGTCACTTGGTACGCGGTATGTCTGAGTACAGGGTGCCATTGACAACACGCGGTAGATTTAGCGGTGTTTGCATTATATTGAATTTGCGATTAAGTTTGTTAGAAAAAAACTGAAAGTTAAATTGTAATGTAATTACCGGTGATCTATAGAGCCCCTGTTTTTAATATTATCCCCGGTTTTGGGCCACACACTGTATACTTACGTCAAAGTGCATATTAATTGACAGCTATTCCAACCCCTAACTAATCGCGGGTTTATAATAAAGTTAATTGCTGGAGACCTTGAAATTTGTACAAATTATTTAATGTTAAATGTTCAAAATTAAAATAAAGTACTTGGGTTTAAGTTTGTTCGGAGGCGACTTTTCTCACAAGCCAGTAGCGCTACGTGCACCGGCATTATACCGCGCCTGGGGGTGGGTGGCAGTGAGTTACTACACCAACTTGTTTGTGGGCCTGTAAGAGTAGCAAATATAGCCACTGAGATTATAACCCACACTCTTAGAACGGGTGTGCCCGCTTCTCGGCTGCAATGCGCTACTGTATGGTGACAGTTCTTACACTGTTTCTGTGTCTACTTATTTCATTTTGCTAGTCCAACTGTACTAGAAAATCTCTGCAGACAATTAAATGATTATTTTAAATGAATTTACCCTTATAGCGTCACTGTTATAACTTTTGCATGTGCTGAACAATATTGCCGGGTTTGGAGCAAACATTGGCGCTAGCAAAAGTTAGGGCGGTGACTTTAATTAATTATACCAAAGATGATATTAAAATGGTCGTTTAATTTAATAAAAAATTAGAGCAATTTATTTTTAAATGATATTAAATGTATATTAATAATTTTATAGTTTTATGTCAATTCAGCAATTCGCTGTTGTGAGAGTTGCATATTAGGTAAGCCTTACACGTAATTGTAATAATATGTATTTTGTCGTTTGGAGGACTTTTTATGCATTGGTCAATCAATATTATGTTTTAACAGGCTTAAAGATTTATAAGCGGCTGAGAATAGGAAACAGTATGATCCGGGCCTTTATTCTACTTTGCTTCCGAATCTTGGTTTGACGCTATAGTTGACGATATGCCAGCTTTTGTATGTATCTATGTTTGTAAACTCTTTGTTGCACAAACAGAACATAACAAAGTAAAAAAATAAAATAGAAATAGTTTTGCATGGTATAAAAAGGCGAACTTATCCCTTAAAAACTCGCTTTCGCTTTTATGCCTTTGACAGCAAGAACTGTCATAACGTCAACAGTGAGATCACTATGTCGAAGCAAAAAAGGGTTTTACCGAAGTAGAATAAACGCCCACGTTCATTGATGTTATAAAGACTGGAGAAATTTAACGAATAACGGTGCTAATTATGCGGAAATTTGGCCTTATATATTGATATAGTTGGAGGATTAGTGAAGTGCTTTATTGAGGTATTGATGAAGTGGGCGCAGCCAGCCGACTACAGCTAGATTACGCTCGCAACGGCCGGGGCTACGCGGTAGGCAGGTGCTTTAACAATCACCTTAGTTACACGTTAAACACCGGGAATATTACTCTCTCTCATACTATACTGACTCATGACATTGCCGAACAGATAGGGTACAAATTACAATGCAATGAGTAAAAGAGACGGAAGATACGATGAGTTACAGAAATAATTCATAGTAAGAGTATATTAACTTTTTAATTATAATTAATAAACTAAAATTAATAAAGAATACAAAACAGGAAATATCGATTTCTATGTCCGCTTCTGGTAATATTACCAGTAGCATTGGTAATTTACTGAGTATTTTACGAAAAATCGATTTCTATGTCCGCTTCTGGTAATATTACCGGTAGCATTGGTAATTTACTGAGTATTTTACCAAATGGTATTATACTGGTAACGAGTAAGTTACCGCCGGCACAACACTAGTTGTGATACCAGGATCGCATCGCTATAGTGTTTTACCTATACTTATTTACAGTTCACTCTCAGACCAACTAACAGTCCGTCGGGTCCGTTGTAGGCGTAAAAAAAGGCAACTAGGCTCGCTCGCTAAAATAAAGATATAAGGAATCGTTGGAAAGGACCAACATTAGGCCGGTATTTCGCCAGCAGTAAGATAGAAACGATAGAAGTAGATAGAAAAGGAGCCGTTTTAACGATCTAAGGAAGTTAGATAATGTGTTAAATGTTTGTTGATACAATTACGTGTTACTCGAAAAAAAACCGTTGTTGATATCGTTAAAGAAAAGAACTTTAAATGATTGAATAAAATAAAAATCTTGATTGTTTTAACGTAAGACGATAAGAATCAACTAAATTATACGTGTTTTGACTCTTTAGAGCGTTTTATGGTATGGTAGACGTAACGAAATGTTGGATTGTTTGTAAATATGCAATTCTGTGTCCTATTATTTACCGAACTGACCAGTGTATAAACTAGATACTTTTCTGTTGAATAAATTAAAATGTGTATTAGCTTTTTATTGTTTAGTTATAGGTATAAAAAGGTGTAGACGTTTCGTTCAGTGTAAAATGGAAGTTATGACGACTAAGATAAAATTAAGTCAAAATCGGACGCGGACAAGTTCTTACAAAATGCCTATACGGTTTTATTGTATATAGTTTGTATTTTCGAGTAACAATATTTTAATATCTTTCATGTTTTGTGTAGTAGTCGTGAAAACACAATATTTATACACTTGTATGGGCATAAACACTTTATTTGAATAAGGGAATAATCACAGCACATTTTTTTTGTAAACTATGATAAAATATTTTGTTAAACCTTTTATGTGAAAAATATTTTTACATATATTTAGTATTTATATGTATAAACCTTGGTGCTACGTGTCTGTATTTTATGTAATGTTAACATTAGTTATGTATTAATGTTCATTGCCTCTATTCTAGGCGGTAAAAACCATATCGTCTTTAATCTGTTGTCGTATTGTCAACGTTTTGATAGCTCTTATTTTTTTACCGCCTAGAATAGAGGCCTAGGGTGTGCCACAGGGAGTTGACATTACTTGCCCATTTTACACTGAGTGGTATTTCACCATCTTTGTTATAATTTGCCATAAATTAAAAATAAATAAACCTATTAATTATTTCCATATTTTTTTCATTTTAAATCTATGAGTTCCAGATTAAAAGGTAGGTAAAGGTAAAGGTTTGAGAGTTAAATTATAAATGCAATTTTATAAATGTATCTCTAAGGAGATGAAAGGGGTAGAACTTTGCATGAGACTGGTAATTTTTAATGTTATTTACCTAGGTATAGTCACCACACGCGATTGTTGATGCAGTTGCTTAAATCATCTTAACTTGGTTGTGTTACGCGGATGTCGCCGTTTTTTAGGGTTCCTTACCAAAATTGGTATAAAAAGAACCCTTATGGTGAGACTTCGGTGTCTGTCTGTCAGTCTGTCTGTAGGTATGTCACAGCAGTTTTCTCAGAAACTAAATAAGCTATCAACTTGAAATTTGGCATGGTTGTATAACTTGCTTGCCCGCATCTGTGTTTTACCCGAGTTCAAAAAAGGAGGTTTCTCAATTCGACCGTATATATTCTTTTTTATGTGTTCGCGGATAACTGCGTGGTTTATGAACTGATCTGGATGATTATATTTATTGATGGAACGGAGATATCCCTAGGGTGTTAACCACCATTATTGGGAAACCAGCATCTGACGATGGCATCAGATCCTGGTTTTCTCGAAAGAAGAAATCGAGGGAAACCTTAAAAAATCATAGTATCGACTAGTGCGTTTGTTAATTTTTAGTAACAAGTTTTGCATTCAGAAAGTATCTTTCAAGTAAAACTGATGAGTAAGTAGTCCTCAACGGTACCTATTTCAAGGGTGGCGATAAGACATCTCGATTATGGTAGTTAAGCGACTAAGCGACGAACATTGAATTATTGAAATATGACTATAATTTTCCCGCGGCATTGCTTGCCGAAAAAAACCGCCTTCAAAAACGCAAAAAAATATTTCTCTTAAATGATAGGTACGGGTTAATAATGATTTGGGTGTTTGTTCCGAATCAGTTTCGTGGTCAAATTTTTATAGAAGTGGCTGCAGATTTCGATTTCGTTTCTGGTTAGGTATGTAAGTTTACCGGACATCTAAAAAAACGGCATCAAAAAATAACGCCCAATTTTTCAAAAATATGTCCACGTAAGTGAGGCGGTTGGAACGCTCCAATAATGACCCACCGGTCTAATAGGTTAGTCCAACTGAAGTGTGCGTGCGCAATACTTTCAACAAAAAGCCGACATTTTACAAGAAGTTATTATTTGCGTTTTTGAAGGTAGTTTGTTTGTTTTTAAAACATTTTATTAATTATTATTTTCTAAATATTTGAAATTGCTTTTCTGTTTTGTCGGTGTATTGTTCCATTTTTTATGTATTTTGTGTTTTTTTTTTTTTAGTGTCATCATTACAGTTAAGTTTTTATATGTAGGTGTGCTGAGCTACATTCGTGTGCAAATTTCCCCCTGCAGGAAGGAGAAATTGCAGAACTATTTGAATATAATATTCATAGCTAAGGTGACTCCCCTCCCCTCCGCTAGGAAGGCTCGATGATCCGAATGGTTGTTTACCCTAATAGTATGTTAGCATAATATTGACAAGGCAGAATTTCATTATGCATAATTTTGTTTTCATTATCTGTAATGTGATATCCCGAAATCCTGTCCGAAACAATAATAGCACTAATTCTTGATTAGTGCAATAGTAATTAGAAAAACAAACTCAAATTTGCATTGTTACGTTACGTTTAGGTCAGGCCAAATTGAATATATTAATAGGTTTAGGCTAGGATAGAGTTGGCTCCGCTTGGCGGCACCGCTCCGACACCGCCCCAGGAAGCGGACATAAGGCGACTCTCCTCGCTTAGGTCATTATTAGGTTATTATTGTTATTATTTGTAATAAGTAAAACAAAAATATTTATAAATCATGCTTTATTTACTGAGCAATGTTCACAAAAAACTAGGCCAAGCGTGAGTCGGACACGCACATGAAGGGTTCAGTACCATTATCTATACAACATTAGACTAGACACTATAACCAGTTGCGGTTATTAATATCGAGCCAAAAAAACACGTTTGTTGAATGGAAGCCCCACTGAAGTATTTATTTTTGTTGTTATAGCGGCAACAGAAATACATCGTGAAAATTTCAACTGTCTAGCTATCAGGGTCATGAGATACAGCCTGGTGACAGACAGACAGACGGACAGCGGAGTCTTAGTAATATGGAACCGTTTTATAGGGTTCCGTAGTCAAACTAGGAACCCTTATAGTTTCGCCATGTCCATCCGTCCGTCCGTCCGTCCGTCCGCAGCCTAGCTCAGAGACTCTTAGTACTAGGAAGCTGTAATTTAGCATGAATAATACATATTAGTCACGCCAACAAAGTGGTAAAATAAAATCTTGTTTTTTTATTTTGTTGCACCTCCCCTTCCCGTAACTTGGGGTTGTATTTTTTCTCGTCTACCCCATACGGCTAAAACTACAAACATTAATTTTTTTACAAATGTCTTCAATGAAAGCGCATATAACGAATTTAAAAGAAAAACTATCATGACTAAGTAGACGTCATTGGTTTTTGAGATACAGGCGATTAAAGTGTCTACTAAAATTATCTAAAAGTGACTTTAAATTGAAAATTTGTTATTACTTGTTGTTTTAATGTTTGTAGTATTTAGCGGCTTTGAAACCCTACACTGAGCATGGTCCGAAATGCCCTTGCCCGGTTTTACATCATTGCTGTGATAAAAACATCATTGCTACTACAGGACACTCAATTTAAAAATTCGGCGAAATAAGCTTATGCGAAACTACTTTATACGTAAGTAATTTTCTGCCAAATTAATTACTATTCAGAATTCAGATAATTTGCGTAAAACTGCGAGAACAGTTTCTGCACAAATAGGTAAAATTCCGCTTAAACAAAGTATGCAATATTGAAATATGACTAAAAATATATGCGTAAACAGGGGGGATCATAATATTACTGATTATTATTGACATAGGTATTTATACCTATCAGTTGCAATCTTATTTGTATTGTTTTATAGGTACCTAATTATTATTTTGATGATCCTGAATGGAGGTAGAATTTATATATTTTTTAAGATACTATTCACATTTATCTTATTTCTATTTCTGACGACATCAAGGTAACTGCATATAGTTCGACATGTCTTGTTATTTATTACGTAAATTTAGGTTATACTTATTTTTAATCATTTTGCAACCAAAAATGCAATTACCCTCCTCCTCCGGCCTCCCGAAATAGCCGCATATATATATAGCAGCAGGGAGGCAACAGTTCCAGAGGGGCTAAGGGTGGAGAGGTGCTTCTGGACTTTAAACGACCATAAGGTGCCCACTCACCACTTATGCAACACATCCGCCCTTCGAGCATATAACTCTTGCGACTCCACTCTGACCGGCCAATAAAGGCAAGCCAGAGGTGAGGGTGTGTTCCTCGTCATTGTACACCGCAGCCGCGGTGAAGGCAAGCGCGAGGTGAGGAACATTACCTACCCTCGGGAGCACTCAGGTCCGTGGTGTCGCCACTCACCAACAGCTCGCCACTAGCTGCCCTGCGGCCTTATTATTATTATTATTTAGAATATAATAGAATGCAAATAATTTATTCACCGCACACACATAAAAAAAACAGATGACAAATAGATCAAAACATTTAACATGGAGTTGAAAAGGGCCCCTCTTAGCTTTGTGCCGCAGCAAGCCGCGGCGTTGGTTTTCAGAGGAACTCTGACTTAAAAACTATCTTTAATATCTAAAAAAACAAAAACAAAAACGGGATGATGACACAAACGTCAGTGACAATCTATAGTGAGTGGTCATACATATTCTTCCGTTTCTTCCGCAAATTGAATGTCAGGTAACAATGGGCGTCGTGAGGGAAGTTGGAGGAAGTGTTGCCTGTAGGTACTAGCGGAGGCTCCCCCGGCGCGGCTCGCCGCCCTCACGGCAGCGCGTGGACTTGGCCCTGCAACACTAAACCATGTCAACATCGTGCCGGTAGCCGGATAACACCTACTTTTGGATACGCTTTTGAATAACTCGAACACCAATATCATAAAATTTGATTAAATAAGTAGTAAGGTAAACGTACGTTTCACCGAATCTGTCGTATCACCGAATTTCTTCTGTTTGAAGCTATTAGTCGAGTACTTACAGCTGATATTAAGTATTGTTTTTTTTTCTTATGAGGCAAAGCCAGTATTTTGCTGTCTCATCATTCATCATGGACACAACAATCGACTGAGTCGGTTGATCGCCGTCTGTAGTGGAGTGCTTGTAGAAATCGCTAAGCAATTGCGTATTGTAGCGTGGGTATTGGAATGAGAACTACCTTTTACTTTGATTATAGACTTAATTCACTAAAACTAGTTCTCATTCCAATACCCACGCTACATTCTGGCGCCCCACGTTGGGCGCCAGAATGTAGCGTGGGTAGGTCACGCGCTATAGTATATACTTTTACGTTACCTTTGTGTTTGAAAATAGGGTTTTCCTTTATTATTTAATTCGTTTTTGTGTTCTGATCAACTAAGTGAATTTAGTGCAGTCAAATTTATAAAATTGGAGTAAAATGTGAATTTGGTGATGAGTCAACCCTTATTTTGACTGGAACGTTTTGACGAACATCGTTCGGAATCAGGGAAAGTGCAAGTCTTTTGTATAAGTATATATTTTTACTGTTTGATCGTTAACTATTTATATAAACTAGGTACTTTTCTTTTCCTACAACTTAGTGTTCGAAATTTAATGAGTATTTACCGAACACGAATAAACTAGAAATAGTATTGTAAAAATATGTGTGAAATATATAGTTTTTACGACAGTTCGACATAAAAATAAGCTTATTGGCAAGGCTAATTGCAAAGCATTATAATTACTTTTTAAGCAATAGTAGCAGAAGCCATATGTATGAGTATTCATGGTTACATAATATTTCCAATAGTTAGTAATGAGGTCAGATTTGTAATTATACCTATACTTTTACGTCTAAACACCATTTTTTTAAATCTGTTCGCTCGTCAGGTTCCATTTAACTGGCTATATTTCCTACTATATAATTCACCGAAAGAGCGTTCGCTGAAAAGTAACTATGGTTAATATTTTAAAACTATTTAGGATTCGATAGTCAGATATATTTTTTACTCGAACCAATAGAACAAAATACAATAGAAAAGATTTATTTCGCATAATATTTACATTTTTCTAGATATGGAACTGCTGATGATGGAGTCAGGCGGTAGCGAAAGATCTCGATTGTTAACCATATCCTACCCACCCAACCAATAAAATACTTAAATAAATAAAGTATGTATAAATTCTAATCTATTGTATAACTACATACAATACTCATTATAGTTGATCAAGAATTATTTATTTTATTTACGAGTATAATAATGATTGAAAAATTCCGTTTTATGCAAGTATGTTTTGTGTTTTATCCAGTTATTTTTAATTCGGAATTCAATTATCTGTCTCAGAAAAATGATCAGTTTTTTTTATAAGTGCGTTTATTCGTTTTCCATGCTAAGCATCAATATCCATACGAAATCATGGTATTTGTGATCTAACTGAACTAAAAGTTTCATTTTGAAGTTTAACATCCCTCCAATATTTTGAAGTCGCAAAACTAGCGCAGTTAGGTGGAAATAATATGTAGACGCAACTAAAGTTTGAGCGCCACTCAGCGCCACAATTTCATACATTTCTTCTTTAGTTCGTTGATACGGCGTACCGACCGATTCGGTAATATGTGCAAATCAAATTTCTTAGTTCGGTAAATGGTACAAATCAGGGTAAGCCTCCCAAAAACCTTTAAAAATATTTTAAATATATATCTATCCAGGTAATTTATTTCCAGATAAATAAAAATAACGAACAACTTATCAAAGTTACCACTTATGTATTTAAAGATCAATGTTCTTCTTTAAGCGTTAGTAATTTTAAGATCTTTAAGCGTTAGTAATTTTTGTAAGGAACAACGATAAGTACCTATCACTACAGGCTCACATAATTATTGTTGTCGCTTCTCTTTATTTCATTATTAAACTCTTCTCTTGTTATCTCGTTACTTGACGTTGTCAGTATGACAAGCTTATATGGAAGGATGAACATTTAAAGTCCGTGACCATACATTACAACTTGTCACTTTTAAAATAATGAGAGAGATTACGGTCTTAAGGCGATATAGTTCTCTACGCATTTTTATAAAATAAGAAAAAATATTATTGATGGTTTTATTTTAAGAGCCGTGCGTTCGTGCGTGCGTGCGTGCGTGCGTGTGTGTGTGTGTGTGCGTGTGTGTGTGAGTAAGTGTGTGTGTGTGTGTGTGTGTGTGTGTGTGTGTGTGTGAGATTTTTCACCAAAAAATAAACTTTGCGAAATTATGTTTGGGCGTAACATAACATTACAAACATAATGCAAATTCGGTCATTGATATTGCCATTGTAGTATTTTATAAACTTTCGATTATCGAAGCTAATTAAAGGTGCACTTACATGAGCAATTTTTTTAATACAATAATAGCTTATTGTATTAAAAAAAACTGCATAGCTGCAGTTCAGTTTACGGTAAGAAAAAGATAGAGCTATATAACTGCTATAGCTTTGTCCTTTACGCTCTAAAATGAACTGCAAAGCCATGTCATAATAACCCCTGATATCTCATTCTATTACACAAAATTAAAGTCAGGCAGCTATTGTTGACGGCTATAAATTGCCGATACAGTTGCCCGCGTACGTGCACTTAAGAATTAGCTAAAGCAAGAGCAACCAAAATGAGTTACAAAGTATGCTTCAGTAACGTGAATTGTTTTGACTGTGTATTCGGCAGTCGCGAGGCGTTCGTACAAGCCGATTATTTACGGCTTTACCAAAAATTCCTATGCATAGAGTAGGTATACAAACAAAACGTAAAACCGAAAATAACCCGGTATACTATAGCTTTACCTTGCATTACCATCTTCATAATACGATGCATAACCAAAACGCAATTTATTTACTAAGCCGAAATCTATCGCAGTACTCGCTCGCACATATTCACTTACCTACAAGAAAGAAACAATAACAATATATTCGTACACACGCGCAGTTACATTTCACTGCGCGCGGCGCGAACTTACACCCACAAAATTATTACAAGTCCGGCCGGTCCGGCGGTCCCTCTTCGCTGTACTTGAATTCAAACATTCAAACATTTTTCTAGCGCTTCGAACTCACACCACAGACACGGCAGCATGTGAAAACAATAAAAATCAGAGTGAGAGAACGCTCTAGTGCGCAATCGGGCGCCGGCTTATTTCAAACAATTTTCAACTTTAAGTGTATAGCACGCGTCACTTTCTTTTCTCGAGGACGCCGTCGCCGCCACCTACGACCTTCAAACTTTAATAATATTTTGCATCCTTTTTTCATTACGCAATATTACGCGACGCCATTACTTTAGTTCGCGTCGTCGCGCAAAGATACAGTGTAATTCTTGTGAAAGTTGTTTTGAATTACCTATTTATTTAGTGTTTTATGATTCAAGTAACTAGTGAAATTTAGCTCGCTAAGTGTTCGTTTCGTTCGTGTGTTCATGTGCTGTAATGATTTGTTTGTAGTTACCTACTGTTTGGATTATTTGTTTTTGTTCACGACGACGGAGGTTGGTGTTTCTATTCTATTTTTAATACGTTAGGTACCTATAGGTTTTACCCAAATCTAATTTAGGTTATATTCGTGGTTTTTCAATATTTTTGTCTGTCTGTAGGTACTCAAAATATGGCCGCATTGGTTCAAATTGAGTGTTGTCTTGTCTTACAGATTACCTACTTAATGAGCTAACAAGTTTTTCAAGGTTATCCTTTGAAAATAAAAAACATGTCATTAAGTTAGGACGCGCTCTCCCAGACCTAAAAATTGATTATAAGCGTAGAGAAGGATTCTTCAAACACTTCCATAGTGAATTATATGATAAATACAATTGGCTGACTGGCAGCTGCAAATTAAACAAATTGTTTTGCTATTCGTGTTTGCTCTAGCAGTGTTTCTAATCGAACCGGTTTTGCAGATATCAACAATATATATAATTCAGCTAAGAAACATGTTCAAAGCGAGAAACATATACGGAGTTGTATATTATTACATAGTTTAGGTTTACTTGGATTGTTTGGCGCTTTATTCGTGTCATCATGGTTTTCTTAATAGGTACAGTAAGGCGGGTACGGACGGCGCATGCCGCGGGCTGTGGGTTTTCTTTATTCGGTTGATTTTGTTGCACGAATTTGTAAATATATGTTTAATTAAGTCTTTTTTTTGGTTTCTGTGTGCAGACCTGCAGTGCATGCATTTAATTTGGTTTATTTTTGTTTTGTTTTTAACAAAGGACAACTTTTTATTTTGCATGATAGGTATTAGCAAGCTAATTTTTACTGTGTTTTGATTTCTAACGTAAATTAACTATATTGTCTGTGTGTTTAATGTGTGCGTACGCAACTAACGGCTTTTTTCAAAGCCACTTTTGTCATACTTGACATACACTGTTCATGTAATACCAGTGATGTCATGTATGGCGAAGGTGGTGAACACTAACTGCAAGGATCGCACGTAGAAACAGTTACCGCACTTACTTCAGCACTGCTTTTTGGGAACTAAAAGATGACATCTATTTTATTAAGGTAGGTAGGTATGGTTTTTTTAATAATGGAAGGGGCAAACACGTACACACGCCATACACCTTTTTTTGCTCCGGCTTGTCTATTTATTTACGTGACGCTTCGCCACTGGTATTCGGAGTACGTACGGCTGCAGCACCAGGTGCCGGAAGTTCTGCCGGAACTGCCGCGACATCGAGCAGTATAGCACGAAGGTGATCACGCCATTCAGCAGCGCCAAGATGTCCATCAGCTCCCCGAACAGGTCATAGCATCGCTTGAAAAAGCACCAGCCCAGCAACCCGCTCATTAACCCCAGAATCCCCTGAGGCAACTCCGTCACCAGGAACAACAACAACACCGCCAGCAACATCTTCGTTGTCCGGTCAGTCCTCTTATCAGCTTTCAGCTGCCTCTTCACCATCTCTGCCGCAGGGCAACCACTATTAATCCTCAAGTTCTTCTGATGACGATTCGCGCTATATAGAGCCCGTATCAACCATATACTTATAATTGTTAATAAGAAACATGGTAGCAGCTTTACGATGATTCCGTGCACCCAAAAATTGGCTTGGTAAAGTATCCCTTTGAAAACCGCGTCGACATGATACGCGATGCTTGTGTTGCTACGCGCATGGGTCATGTTTTTCGTTTGTATATCGAATACCTGTAAAAGGAGAAAAATGGTTCTTTAACGTATTCTATGCTAAAATAATTATTGTTGTATGGAAATTGGCAGGGTTCATCGCACTTACTATGAATGTAGGAGCACAGAGAGTCAGTGACAGCGTAAAGCTGGCAATAATAGCCAAACTACACCGCCACTCTGAGCACAGAATATGACTTCTGTCCGAGTATCTGAAGCAAATAATATTTCTCGGTTAAACTTTCCGTCTAATCCACAACTTTTTCACGGTTCCATCAGTCTAAAACATTTTGTATAATTTCATTTAACTAAACGCGAAAAGCATAATTAACGTTTAGCATAAAAACCAAGTACCCGAAAGACCGAGCGCTCGGGTTGAAAACGAAGATGACCACTTGACAGATCAATTCGCCCCAGTAAACCCCTATATTTCAAATTTCATCGAAATCGTTGAAGCCGTTTCCGAGATCCTGATTATATATATATACAATGAAAAGAATAGCTCATTTAAAGGTATAACATAGATTGTATAGTTTCTGGCATATGATCGAATAACATTACACTCATTTAGTATAACTATTATTTTTTTTGTTTTTATGCATTTTTAGTCAATTTCTTCTAACTAGGTTAGGTTAGGTTAGAACTGTGACTACATTAATAGTAATCATACCCGTTAGAAATATTTATTTTTTAAATTATGAACATTATAGTTTTTGAAATTATTAATTTCGTTTTATGCATCATGATTATTATATCGTTGGTTTATTATAGAGATCGAAATTATGTAATTCTTGTTATGTAAAATGAAAATTAGACCATTTATACTAAACATTACAGTCCCCTTTTTCACTGAGTATTTTAAAAACCTTTAATGAAATTCCCAATCCATCGGTAAAAGGGTTACAAAACTCGTTTAGATTTTTAATCATACTTCGAATATCAGAACGTCGTCATCGCTATGAATTTAACTTACTTGATAGTTATATATCTCCATATAGCCAAAGATGAGGTGAGGAATATTGAAGCTGTGTGCATTATTTGAGCGAAATGCATGTGAAACAGCAGATACAACGCCCATAAGTATCGAAAGTCAAATGTATCAGGAAGTACCTGGAAAATAAAATTCGTTTGAAGTACGTATAGTCTGTGAGCACTTAGAAGATGCTTCGCGTTGTACTTCTCTCTCACTCGCTCTTAATAAGATCGTATTAGAGCGAGTGAGAGACAAGTACAAACCCGAAGCACCTTCTAAGAGCTACCGCACTGTAATGACATTAAACTTGGCAAGCGTTATAATTGTTGATTTTAAATTCCCCTCTACTACGTGCAAATGAAGAATTGATTTTTGTAATTATAAAATTCACGCGAGGAGCTGGATGCTTAACGACGAATAACAGGTGAAGCAATATCATTCAAAATCAATATAGTTTAGTATTTAGTCCAGCTTATTTAGGGTTAGGTCGGTAGCGGTACGTATCAAAATGGTAAAAAAACCTTAATATGGACTTTGGTTGGTGCCTGTCTCCATATCACTCAGCAACTACAGAAGTTATTTGGCAAAGTTATACATATACCTAGCTTACCCGGGTCTATCTTTTTTTTTTAACAGACTTCAGACTTTAAGGATGAGGTTCTATGTTCCAATGTATGTTATGTATGAGGGCTAAATTGAAAAGTTTTGAGCCTGAGGTTGATAATAAAATTAAAAAGAAAAAAAAAATATATTCACGTAAGACTTACATATTTTTTATCATAATGCACTATAGGTGAAAAACTTAAGTAAATCACCTGTCGCATGTAGTTGTAACACCTCTGTATAGACCATTTGACATTCTATATTTAAATAAATTCCATATTAGTTTTGTGCACAACTACATGCAACAGGTCCTTTACTTAAAGGGGCTTCTAAACGGGCCATGTTTTGCTGCAATTTGTGGCCGGCAACTAGTGCTATCTTACTCTTACTTCGTATGTTAGAGCAAGATGCGTATAGTTGCCGGCCACAGATTGCCGTAAAAATGTTGCTCGTTTAGAAGCCCCCTAAGTTTTTCACCTATAATATCATTGTTTTTCTTCTGTCAGTATTACAAATTTTGCAGTCGAGTTAATAAACGAGGTTTGCGGTTCCCTTTAGAATGGATAAAATTGAGCACCGTTTTGTCCTAAAGTACTTTACCCCGTTCAAATTAAGCTGAATATGGGCAATCAGGGCCCGTAATACGCTCTGATTGCCATAATACGGGCCCCTTATTAGCTCTCATATTTATCACATTCTCATATTCTCTGTACCTAGCTCTCATAGTTTTGCAAATAAATCGAATTACACGAATTGCATTTTAAGATTTTTTTTTACTTTTATTACTTTTTATATTCAACTTCACCTTTTTTTGTGTTAATGCAAATATATTAAAATATATTAAAATTGCAGATGTATATAGAAAGAGAGTTTGGTTTGATGTTTTGTAACTTTTTAGTATAATTAGTAAATAGGTATATACTAACTTTGTTATATTTGGGTTATACCCTAATAGGGTCCATGTTTAGCACATATAATACTGTAAGAACTCTTTTAATACCATGGATGCAATAAATTGATTATGATTATTATGGTCACCTTTATCGCGGTGGATAAAGCTTCCGTCACTCTCGCACTTAACAGAAGATAATTTTAACAGAAGATAGGGTGGATGATTTGGATATCCCTACATTGGTAACTTTTTTACAAGTTACTGAGTTACTAAATTTGACTGAGTTACAGACTGATTTATCATCGCCTTTCCTGACAATGCTCTCAGTATGCCCCATCTTAACTAATTCATTCATAATTATGTGTCAAAACGTAATGTCAATAAACAAACTTTTTCCTCTGATTTTTTTTTCTAATCATGGTCAATAGCTCCATGGGGTTAAGAAAACTGAGACTTTATTCTGTATTATGAACGAAAAGAGGGACTCTTTTAAGTATAAGGGCCTAATCTCTGAAATAATTTAAATATGAAACTTACGATTACGATTTTTACAACAAACGCCCTCATTTTTTACAAAACTAAGTTACCGACTTGCTATACCTTTGCTACCAATGCTTGATGACCTACATTGTCTGATCCTATTGCTGAAATGCGAGGCTACTCAACTGGCATCAAGTTGAGCCCGTGCCTGACTAGCGCGGCTATTATGCTGCTGGGTTTTGTCCCTTTGTGTCTATGAAAAAAATTAGGCATATTGATGGCTTCCTCTACCTTGCTTATAACTGCATAACGTTGGGCCAAGTCTGTAGATTTACGTTGAGTGTTCGTGTGCGTTGGTGAATTGGTCATGCTCTCCTGTATAGGTTCCATTCGCATAGCATAGCGTGGCTGTAAATCCTAGTAATAGATTTAAGTACTGAACTGAAGAAAATGGACACAAGCATGCTCATGCATACTTATTCTTTTTTTATTTGAAAGAATAGAATAGAATAGAATAGAATAGAATATTTATTAGTAAGAAATATACATCGTCATTTTAAAATTACTTATGCGTTAAGTTTAAACTAATTTTATACATTCGATTCAATATGTTCATAATATTAATCTATACATATATGTTACAAACACTTGATACATTTAAATTAAATTATTAATGCAAATAACATGATTATATTAGTAGGTAAGCGTATCTCTGGGCTTTCGACACGTATACTCATCACTCTAGGAAGTCCCTAATAGAGTAGAATGCTTTGAATAGCCTTGTATAAGGATCTATTCAAAGCATTTCATGATTAAAAGGATTATTGTTATTTAAAATAATAATAAAAAATAAGGAGACATTTTTTTATTATCTGTGATCGGTTTTTAAAGTCATAAATTCATAATAGACGGACGTCATTCAAACAATGTAAACAAACATCACAAGACAAATCATTTATTATTATATTACAGAGTATTTTAAGATAAAAAAAAAACAAAACAAATTTATTTAGTAAGTAGGCCGCTCGGGGACTTTTACACGTCAACAATCTACCAGCGCTTCCCAAGAGGAGACCACTGCTGAGAAGAAACGCCGCAAGAAACTCAGCAGTCAGTCATTTTTTAAACATATTTCATATTTCATATTACAATGGTACTATTTAGTCTAGCATTATATAACGTTACAAGTATTACATTAAATGTAATATCAAATAACATGTGTACATATTTCAGCAGGAAACCATGCCAAAATCTTACGGGAGAGATAGAGAAAAGAAATACTAATAATATAGAATCAACTACTTATGTGTATATGAGATGGTGCAAGATGACCACATAAAAGTTTAGATATGTTAAAAGGATAAAGTTTTTGCATTTGAACAAATTATTATTGACTAAGTTTCGGGTTTAGGCCATGCATTTTTGTCTGTTAGGTAGTCCTCGACCCTATAATACACTTTAGACATCGACTTTTTCAAGTAGTTTTTAAGGGCTGGAAAGGGTAACTTTAAAAACTGAACGAATGAATGAACTGAAAAAAATTTTTTTTTTTTTTATGGCATAGAGAAGGCAACAGGCCACCTGATGGTAAGTGAAAACTGTGACCCATAGACATTAGCATAAGACTGCAAATGCGTTGCCAACCCTGAGGACTAAGATGAAATGCCTCTATGCTAGTCATTACACCGGCTGTCTTATCCCCAAACCGGAACACAACAATGCGAAGACTGCTGTTTGGCGGTAGGTTAATGGATAAGATGGTGGTAGCGATCCGGACGGACCCTGCACAGGGTCCTACCACCCGCAAAACCACCACGCTTTAGACATTAACGACCTTTTCAAATATTTTTTAAGTTAATCATAAAAAATATGGTCAATTTGTAGATAGATAGATATATCTTTGTTTTGTGGCATATGTCATTTGTGTTGCCACTATGATTTCACCAATGTCAGGTTTAAGGAAGGCACACGTTTTAACGGAGAGTGTTTTTTTTTTGAAAAGGTGAATAAAATATAAAGAATGTTTCGGTTTCATAAACTAACAAACAAGACAAATATTTACATGTTTACAAATTAATTCTATTTTTATGAATGTTTTATGAGAGGACTATTTACAAGAGTTAAAAAGCTTTTCATATTTACAGGACGAGGAAATTTCAAAGGGATCAAGTCGTAATGTGAACATGGTAACTTAAGGCACGAAAAGAAAATATGAACAGGAGAGCCTCCGTCCAAACCGCACTCACAGAGAGAGCTATCCTTGATCCTGATCTTAGCTAAGTGGACTGGGGTCAAACATGACCAAAGTGAAGGCGACAAAGGGTGGTGGTCACAAATCTATCAGCATGACGATAACGGAAACACCAAGGCTTTATTGGGATATTTGGTTAGATAGACGCATAATGTCGACCTTTCTGAATACTGGAAGAGGACCAGATGTCAATCCAGGACTTTGCTAGCGAGGGCATAGCCATGGAAACTAAGTCGAAAGAATAATTTTTGTAATGTACAAGAGTGCCAGACTGAGTCGCCTCCTTCGCACACGAGTCAGTCATTTCGTTACCAGCAATACCGGAATGGCTTGGGATCCATGCTAAAACTACATTTATATTTTATTAAAACACGCATAAAAGGCTTCCTTGATTTTATAAATGACAGGGGACGTTGATGACTGCCTAAACAAATTTGAAGAGATAGCTTGCAGGCAGCTGAGGTCAGGGAAAATTATTGAATTATTTAAAGAGTGAGATTCTACATATAATACGGCCTCTAAAACAGCAATAGCCTCACCAGTGAAGATCGATGAAAAGGGGGTAATTTTTAGTTCGAAATTATGCTAAACTTTGGAATCCAGACAGCGGAACCGACACAACCATCTTCAGATAGTTTCGAGGCATCAGAGAACAAACAAAACCAGTCCTGCCATATCTGTGCTAACTGCCTATTAAAGCACCTCAACAGAACCAGATTATTAGTCAATACCAAAATTAATAATTTGTGGATTAAACACACGAACTTCAAAATCAATCAGAAACAAAGGGTTCAAAGGGAACAGCGATAAAGGGCAAGCCAAGACTTTAACTCTATTGAAACTTTTCAATATGGGAGGAATTGCTTTATGAGACCAATACCGTGAAGTGAAAACAATATCTGAAAGACTTTGTCATTTTATAAGCAAAGGATGAGAGGAATATTGCGAAATTTTATAGAAAAACCGGTCACAAAGGTATTGTCTTCGAAGGAAAAGTGGAGGATCCACACACTCTACCTGAAGAGTGTTGATGGGAGTGGATTTCATAGCCCCACAAATTATACGTAAACACTTAAGTACTTTGGATTTTGTCTAGTAAAGAAAACGCCTTTTTATTGCAAGGTTCTAGTAGAAATGACGCGTAGTCGAAATGACTACGAACAATAGAATTATAAATAAGTTTCAAAGTGTAAGGATGAGACCACCAAACACCAGCGAGAGCGCGCAGAATGATAACGCCCTTTTCACACTTATCAGCTACGTAAGACAAATGAGCTACGCCAGTCAATTTTGAGTCAAGAAACACACCTAAAAATTTAACGTTATCAAAAACCGGGATAGCCTGGCCAGCAATCTTTATTTCTACTGCAGGGGTGGACCTCCTGGCATCTTGCTTCTCGTTTCAAGTGGTACAGAGGTTAAAACTATCTTGGCCTCTGTCCTACATATCACCGTACAACGTTGCCCCCAATTTTCCTAGAGAAGATTGGATTGTGTTTTATTGCTATATTGATTTATATGTACTTGAAACTGGTGAAATCACTTCATTGTGGAAACGCCATATTCCCGCGGTAGTAGCTGCTCAAGTCGCCGAGGGGAAAAGAAAAAAATATCTATGATGTATTGAAACAATAAATGCAGTAAGTATGTTGCACTATTATTTTTCTGAACTGCCAAAAATGTATTCTAAGAACTTAACAATTATTTAAATAAGTATTATTGTTATTGTTCTAGCATGAAATCGGCATTCATGCCGTTGACGAAGGAAGGTGAATGAGATGTTGAATGTAATATAATTTACAGCAGTCCCCGAGGTATCTTACTTAATAATATTATCCTACTATAATATTGTAATTGCGAATGTGTGTGTGCGTGTGTTAGTTTGTTACTCCTTCACGCAGCAACGGCTGGACAGATTTGGAAAACACGTAACGTGCGGATGTTTTATTTTTTCTCGTCTAACCCTTGGTGTGTAGTGTCGTTGGATAGGTCTCTCAAAAATATTGCGCGTTTGTTGAAACTTGTGAAATATTAAGGTTTCACGTGCTATTTTTTGTTTGAGTCAAGTGTCCATGTCCAAATATGTAAACTCTTTCATTTCATTTCATTTCATTGCACAAAAAAATGGTCAACACACACTGGTGCATTTATAATTTACTCGAGAAGACATCTGTTGGTTTACGGCAATTTTGTTATTGTATATTTGTTAGAATAGGATAAAGGATGCAACTAATCTTGATATACTGATCTCGTTCCTCGGGACTAAAACTAGTATTTACCAGATATCTGTAGATGGAGAAGGGCACGTACTCCAGCATGACGAAAACGTCGACCACGGCGATCCACTTGAGCAGCCGGTTTATTGGCGTCGCCGCCATGTCCTTCCGCGTCAGCACCAGCACGTTCAGGCAGTTCACTATTACGCCGATGGTGCACACCTGAAACAAGCACCAATTATTATTTTTCTAATTTATTATGCCAAACAAACATTGAATAAAACGTTTGGAATAGTTTCGTCAAAGCAGTTTGTTGGCAGATACAGCACTCTTTTTAAAATTTTACCATTTATACAGGGTGTCCGGGATATAGTGGACTACCTTACAGGGTTGGATAGCTCAGCTCAGGAGTGTTGAAAATATGATAATTCAATTTTAGTTAAAGTCGTATGGAAAACGAGATATCTCGACTTTAAAAAATATTGGAAATGCGGCATCCTGGTTCTCCATTTTCGAGGCCACGACCACAGTTATTAGAAATTTTCAGTTTGGTCTGATTAAATTTGCTTTAAGATTCGACTTACCAAATTCTCAAATGTTCAAGTCAAATTTACGAGTGCCGTTCTGAAAGTTTCTAGCTGTCGCGAACCTATTAACAAAACTATACTTTTTATACCACCGATTAAAACCTTTTTTTATTGCCTTCAAAACACTGGCCGAAAATAATTATAAATATTTTTCAGATATTACAAAATGATTTTAAAAATATGTGTCATACATTGTTTCGATTTCAACATGAACGTTACAAGAGAGGAATTTCGTGTGATGATTTATTACGACTACAAAAGAGGTTTAACGTTTAAGGAGTCACAGGAAAACTTAAACACAGCTTTTGGAGAATCTGCTCCTTCATTAGCCACCATTTCCTTTTGGTTCCGTGAGTTTAAACGAGGCAGGGAGTCCGTCAAAGATGAAGCTAGACCGGGGAGGCCGCCGACTGCAGTGACTCACAAGAATGTCATCAAAGTGGAGTGGCTTATTAAAGAAAACAGAAATACTACACATAGGGAGATACAAGATGAACTGAAGATTGGATCACAAGCAGTTTCAAATATTTTGAACGATCACCTAAAAGGACGGAAAGTTTGTTCACGATGGATACCGCATTTGCTTACTGAAGATCAAAACGCTCGGCGGGTAGATTGGTGCAAATATATGCTCGAAAAATTTGACCCCGGCAAATCCAACAGGTGTAGAGCATCCTGACGAGTGATGAATCGTGGATAAATAGCTACGACCCACTTACCAAGCAACAATCGACGCAATGGGTGTTCGAGGAAGATGGCTTACCTACGAAAGTTGTTCGAGGGAGGACGGTCAACAAAAAAATGATCGCCGTGTTTTTTCGACGTAGTGGTCCTGTGGCAGTTATTCCTCTAGAAAACCGGAGAACTGTCACTAGTCAATAGTGTACCGAAGTGTGCTTACCTCAAGCCTTCGAACAGCTCGGCGAGGATCGTCCGAAGAGCGGTACCCGCGGCATTCTTTTTACCAGGATAACGCCCCGGCTCACACTGCTGCTCGGCCCTCGAATTTTTGGCCATTTCCGGTGTACAACTATTGCCTCACCCACCATATAGCCCAGATCTCGCTCCGTGCGACTTTTTCCTGTTTTCCACAATAAAGAAAACCTTGCCAGGACGAACTTTTAACGACTCCAATGATGCAGTCAATGAATTTAATCGTGTATTTTTCGACCTTCCGCAAGATCGATTTTTTTTCTTGTTTCGATAGTTGGTTTCGAAGAATGCAAAAGTGCATTGAAGCTGCAGACGAATACTTCGAAAAACTGTAAATAAATAATAAAGATATCTCTTCGTTTTTTTGAGTAGCTAGAAATTTTCGGAACAGCCCTCGTAAAGTTTAAGAAACTGAGTTTTTCTTCCGGCAAATTTGACATCGCACAGTGTAAATAAAATGTATCTGGGTGTGAAAACATGTAGAGCTGCTTTTAAAAAAAAATTGCCTGTTTAATGGGAATTCAAAAATGTTATCACAATTCAGATTATTAATTATAGCAGCGAAGTTATTATTAAGTTTGTCTAAGAAAGACTGAATTCTATCAAACTATCGAATTTAAAAAACAAGTTCTGCATTCGTTTAAAATGAGGTTAACTGGTTTTAGGTTAGGGTTCTTACCAAAATGGTAAAAAAGGAACCCTTGTGGTGAGACTTCGTTGTCCGTCTTTCCGTCTGTATGTCACAGCAGGTTTTCTAAGAAACTACAAATACTATCAACTTGAAATATGGCATAGTTGTACAACTTGATTGCCAGCATCAGTTTAAGTTTTCTTTTTTCTTTTTTTTATAAATGATTGTAATATCAAATTTATCGCTATCGTCTATAGCAGGAATTTATTGATTAGGCGGGGGCTTAGACGAAAGTAAGCCCCCCCCCCCTCCTCCTCCACCTGGACCTCCGTCTGCTTCAACTAAGTGATTCCTTAGATTATAGAGATATGAATATTAAATCAAAACGTTATTAATAAAAATAATATAACCTATAAAAAGTATATCCTAAAATATTTCTGTCTGATTATAAATATGCTTTTGAATGTGGCAGGGTCTTAGGTTTTGTATATTACAATCTTTTATATTATATATACTTAGCGTTCGAATTATAAAGCGTTATGACTTAAAACAATTATGACTTCCTATAGTTATGAACATAAATAATATGGGTACAAAAGTCTGAATTGTAATAATCGAAACAATAAATGTATGGCAGTCAAAGAGGTCCCTCTAAATAAAAATACATAAGTTTTTTTTGCATCGGTAAGTATATATAGTCGTACCCTGTATACCGTAACATTATTCAGAGCCTTGCTGCTGGAGACTATTAAGATAGTGCTTGAGAAACAAACGTTTGAAAGAGAATTTGCTTCTTGCCTTACACGAACCGCGAGCGCATTCCAAAGTCGAAGCTACTATGCAATAAAGAATTATTGTCCGGAATCGATGGCGGACGAAGATCCGCTCTGTGACTAAAGAAGGAGGAGGAGGCAATATAGAAAAAATATGAAAAATATTGTCAGTAAGCGGAGTATATGAAAAAAAAATGAAAATGAAATGTATTTAATCAATCTCACACACAGCACCATCACCAACTTAAACATATGTATAATTTAGTCTCTAATTAATTAATCTTAACATTTAAAGGTGCGGTAGTGTGACATTAATATGGATGTACGGAAGCTTGTTAATACTTACCAGTAGGCTTACGTATCCATGAATACTGTTGTAGGCCTGGATGACCTCCCTAAAGTCTCCCTCGCAGTAGCCGCAGTTCTCCAGCCCCAGCGCGAGGTTCAGTCGGCTCTTCGCGTCCCTCATCACCTTCAACCATAGGGACTCCAGGTCCTCATTCCCTGCATTCGCATCTTTCCTCAGTACAGTCCGTGTCTCGTTTATAGTCTCAGAAGAGTTTCCTGATGCTGCGTAAATCTCTTGAAATATCTCCAGAATAGTCAGCGTTTTGTTCGCCATTGTTAGAGTTTTATATGTCACGTCCCATTGGATATTGTGTTATTTTAAACGTTTTTTGACGGTTCTTCCATTTGCGGCGAGAGAATAGCCTGCAAAGAGGAAATAATAATGTTAAAATTAATTTGAAGCGATGAGTCGCTTGAGCAGAATCCGTTGGGTTTGTAATTGATTTCCTTTCATAAATTTCCATGAATAGGATGGCTCACAATAATATAATTGTCACGGTTCCGATGTCCACGAACAAAAGGTCGCGTCTCCGGCTGCGACCAGTCTGAGACAATAGATGAGCCGTATTCTTAGTGAGATACGTACTAGCCTGCAACAGCGCGCCAGAATCGTGTCGTTCAAGTTTACATCCTATTTTCCACTAAATAATTGAGACAAATGATTTTACATATACGAAAAAGTATCGGATGAATAACGTATGTATTGATGATTTAGTAGATAGACAGGGAAGGGGCTCTTTTCTACTCGGTTAAACACTGAAAAAAAAATCGGTACCTCTGTTTAACCGAATTTTCCTTCACTGCTGTGCGCCATACTCTCTGAGCCTGACGATCAAAAATACTGGTCCAAATATGACTTGAAATGTATACCTGCACGGTGATTTTTAATCGGTGATCATACTTATCAGGTACCAACTTAATTTTGGTTTTGAAAATAACATTATCAAAATTAATTGTCACCCTATTGTTTACTGTACACTTTGGTAAGGAGATTCTGATTCTTAGGGCCCGGCTACACGCTGTGACTTGCGTGCGCAAACGGTCCTTCCAAAAGGCAAAAAATAAACTTCTTTTAAAATAGTGGGTATCTATTACCTAATAGGTCAGCCCGATTGATGTCGGCTTTTAGTTAAAATATTATGAGACGCCGTTAGAGTTATTTTTTGCGGTTTTGAAGGCGGTTTTTTGTTTTTTTAGAACGTTTATTTTATTTTATACTTTTCAGTGATCATAATAAGCTATTACATAGTCCCACTTCTTAGTTGATACTAAACTGAGATATTTCAAGCTCGCCGTAAGCAACGCCCCGGGACAGTCATAGTCATATTAAAACAATTAAAAGATCTTCGTTATAGTTGCTAAACTATCTTAATTGAAATATCTTTTCCCCACCCTTGAAAAAGATACCGTTGAGACTGTGGCCCACCCAAAGGTCTTCATTCTCAGTTCCACTTCACCAAATGATACTTTCTGAATGCAAATGCTGAACGTTTTTACTAAAATAATGGCCCTAAAACACCTCGGAAGCATATTATATCAAACAAAAAATATTTTTTTTAAGTCGGTTCATAATTGGCGGAGAAATCGGTGATCATACCTTAAAAAAAAGATACATACAGGGGAACGCATAACCTCCTGCTTTTTTGAAATTGTGCAGTATACCGTTTTGCCGTCTTAATGCACATGCTTGCTTGTGCAAATTAGGAATTTGCACAAGTATGATTGAGCGTGTAGCCAGGCCCTTAGGTATTTTTAACATGAAGGTTAAAGAAATTAGGTTCATTGACATTATTTTATTAAATTGACACTGGCAAAATATTCTACGAGACGGATGCAATTTAATAAAGAAAAGAAGAAAATAGTTTATGTTAAACTGCGACATATAATCGTGTTTTTTTAACACCTAACATGTTATGTCCACTCCCCATAGGCGAAACACGTAGGTATACCATGACCCGGCTTAACTGTAACTGACCCGGTTTAAACGTAGCCATAGCAACTATCAGCATCCGGATAAAATTGTGGGTTTTTCGTTTTTCACATATTTTCTCCGTACGCTAACAATTGGTTAAAGGGGGAAGTTATTCTGTTGTCAAGTCAGGTTGGTTTTTCTACATCAACGGTGTCCCCTAGACAAGATAAAGCTTTTGCATTTGAATTAATGAGTTTAACAGTACTAAATTCATTCCGCCCGATATAAAAAGAGGTATGACTTTACTATATTTCATGAGATTTGTAAGTATCCCCACTGATATGCAATTATTGTAAATTAATGCTAGATGCGCTGTAATTACATCTATGATACGAAAGAGTACTGATGTGCCCCACAAATCCTCAGTTTTTTTAAACTAATCGATTTAAATACTTGGTTATTGAATCTGAATTTACAGGGCTGAATCCAAAGTTAATATTATATTTACTGACATTAGTGCAAATTAATGATTGAGCTTCGACCTTCATTTTTTCATCTCCAGATCACCGATTAAAAATTATCGTGTATAGGTAGTATAGACATTTTGTAAATTACCTAATTGATTAAATAGTAACGTTCAATCAATAAAGGTATTTTTCCGTCTTTTACTGTTTTTCAAGCACTTGATGATACTTTTCGTGGTCAGTTACCTAAGTACTACTCGTAAGTGATTTTTGCTCTATTGTGTGTAGTAGGTTTTTTTTTTCAGTGATCCTATCTTCTTTAGACATGTTATCGTATTGTTTTTAACTCGGCAACCATTACTGTCTAGTAAATAAGAGCTATAATATGATAACATGTCAAAAGCAACTAGGTATTATCGAGTAGCATAAAGCCATTATGGTCTAGAGATAACCAGAAAGGCACGAGGAATACTTTAACTAAAAAAAGGTTTGTTATACATTAGAATATAAACTAAAATGTTCTATTTTATTAATTGAGCTTTGGGTGAAGCATCATTTTGTCTCTGTAGGTAGGTCTAATGTAATATAAAGTGGACTGTTGTCGTCTTTTATATGCAGTGAATTGTGTTGCTAACAATATTCATTCAAAATACGGGTATGTTCGCCGTAATTATATATTCGATTGAAAAAAAGTACCTACATTTTACGAAAATACAAACAGAACACAAAAGTCATTGTACTTAATCAACCCTAAATTTGGCAAATAATAAAAAAGTCGGGAATTCAAACCTTTTTCGATTTTGAATCAGCAAAAAAATAAAAATAGATTCCCAACATAAAAAGTACACATTATGGTATGCTGACTGTGACATACGTTGCCGAATTAAGGGTTAAGGCAAAAATATTAAGAACATTGCTCCCAAAAATGCAGGCACCTAGGCTAGGTTCAAGCATACCCCTAAATTACACGGGCCGCACTCAGTCAGTTGATAGAGATCAAGTTGTTGCTTAGTAACGATCAGGTATCATACATAAGTTTGAATAACTAAAGGAAAAGTAAGCTTTTAAAGGCCGACTGCATTTTTTATACTGTCGTCGATATACCTACGTTAATAATTGTCATTTTGCCATTGTTGTTATTTAAATTTTAACAGTTTAGGTAGGTATCTTATGTCAACCAGGATGGTGAAAGGATTGTAACGATACCACACACATCTAAATTCGGCTCAGGCGTTGTGAAGTTATGGTGGAATACAGAATCGTCCATACATACATAGATGAACCCTGAAATAATTAAACTCATTATATTGGGCAGTCGTGTACTAAGCGACGAGTCGTGTAAAATTGCCCATAAGATGTCTCTACTTACGGCGGAAAGCCTTAAAACTCAAGCAAAACTAAAGAAGTAAACTTACGTTCAAACCCAAACTGAAACCTGACATAAAGTTTCCAAGTTTGGTTAGTTCACATTGGCTTGCTACAGTCGCGATGCTTGCCAGCGATTCAGGAGGGTTTGGGGGTTGCGCGGCGCGTGTCGCCGTGCCTGGTAGGCGGTCGAGACTGGCATACGTCGCAGATACGGACCTTAAAAAATACCTCGTGTAATCATGAGTGAAACATGCAACATGGTCGTCCGTTTACGTGTGTGCGTGCTCTGAGGGTTGCCATATAAATCGTCATCTCTGCCCATTTTAAGGCCCCTTAATTTAGCCATCGCGGAGTTTCTAATACCACCTGTCTCCATCATCATAACAGCTCAATAGTACCATCTTGTTGAACTGTCATCGCAATCACAAAAGTTTGTAAAATTTCAACACAATCTGTCTAATCAGAAGTATTTAAGTTGAAACACATTTTCTAAAATTTTATAATACTGTTTTATAGTTTCTTTTATGGTCTGAGATCCAAATAGGAGACGATTTGGACCGGGCTGTTTATTCGATGTAAAGTATTTTATATCAAATTTAATACGTTTAATAATATGTGACGAACAGGTAGCCTGAAAAAAGTCACTCCAGTATATTACAATGACATAAAAATTTAAAAATTAACTTTGTTTTAAAAAAATTCAAAAGGTGAGAAAAGTAGAGTATTCTCCTTTGGGATAAAACTGTTTTCGTCTTGGGCGAGCTTGAATCCCCCGCTGCACCCAGGACTCCGTTTTAATTCCCTAGCGGAACTAACTCGTAACATCCTCGCTACGCTCGAGACTTAAATCTGAAGTCCCTCGTTTGCGTGATATAAAACAGTGCCTTATCCCCTCGGTGTATAATCTACTATTTAAGGCCCATTTGCATTATACAACCGTCTTGCACATTTCATATTCAATTCTGAAATAGGTGTAGACAGAGGCCAACAGTCTATTGAATGCAAGAACTACCGCTCCAAAAAAAAAAAAATATACCAGGCAAGTTTTGGTTTATAAACATCGGAACTGCCTGATCCGGTACCCGTAGATTTTTTCTCCTTCTTACCAGCTTGATACTGCGTTCTTGAGTTCTTTTTTTTTTGATTATTTCTTTAGGATCAATACCTTCTACCCCAAATTCATATGCCACGTTGTCCTAAAGCTTATAATAGCTTACTACTTACTGTTAGAATGTATAATTTTGTTAGGGTAGGGGGCGGCTATCATCTCAAGTACTACCACTATGAATCAAGTACACCACTATGAATGTGTATTAAATACATTAAAATATAAAACGTGTATGTTATTGATTTATTACACGATAAATATTGAACAGTTTGTACATAAAAAAAACACATGAGAATAATTTCTGGTTTCATATTTTTCAGTAGGTAGTCGTTGGGCTTTAGTTTTGATCTTATTTTTTTTATTTACAATTTTTGGGGTTATTATTTTGAGATATGTTAAAATGTTTTGGGGTTATAATTTTGTGATAACTAAGAATTGTTTTAGGGTTATAATTTCGTGATAAAGAATTTGCAGAACGAGTTTATTATTTTTTGCTAAGGTAAGGCTGTATTTTCATTATTGGCGGGTAGTTTATGTTTCGAATTTGAAAGATTCCTTAACCTTTCCAATTTGTAAAAAGAGAGTGAGACATGGGGATTTCTCAGTAATTTATTATGATCCAATGAATAATTAAATAATCCATTTAAATACCTGAGTCTGCTGAGGGCTACATAAGCCAATAAGAGGAATTAAGCGAATAGTGACACCCCTAAATCAATTACTGCTTTATCTAGAGTGCATGCTTGCAACACGTGCACAGTAACAACCCAAGTATGGATTAACGGTAACACTGTCCGTTGAATTTTAAAGTACTTACATATATATAAGGACCTATTAGTTTCATTTAAAACTTAATTTAATTTAATTTTCCCGCGTTTCGGGCTCATTTAACATGAATTTTATCGAAACTGGTTTAGTAAGATACGTCAAAGTAAACGTACGTAGGAAACGGTCACTTTTAACGCATCTGAGTCAATATCAGTAATAATACGGCCCATAGTGTCCATTCGCCCGATATTTATTTGGTTCTTATTATGAATTCGGAAATCATGAATATTCACTCCAGTTTCTATTTTTGCAATAAAAACCATTTATTTTGCTGCACTGTTATTTTCTGAATATATTGAAATACACTATCATCACCCTTTATATCATTCATCATCATCATCACCATCATGTCAGCCGAAAGACGTCCACTGCTGGACATAGGCCTCCCCCAAGGCTTTATATCATTACCGTTTTCCTATTATTAAAAAAACATTTCTTTGAAATTTATAGTTACTAGCAATTGTTATTACTCGTATTATAACACACTTTTTTTGACACTGTGTGTCATAGAAAATAAGGTTTGGCCTAAGGCTTGATTTTTATTCCCCATTATCGGGTGCATGCAAGCAAAATCGCGAGCAACAGCAAACAATAGATATATTTTTGAGATGTTAGCACATCAAGCCCTTTCATTTGATACCTAACAGGGCACCATTAAACAAATATTTTTATTGAGTCATGTTTTTATGTCCCCTAGAGGGCGCCATTTTTTATTTTATTTGATGTCACCTAGCCTATAACTAGGGTTGCCAACCGTACTATTATATGTGTATTATTGTACTATATTTCGACTCTATGTACTATTTACGATACGAAATACTATACTTCGATCAGTCCTTATACACATGCAGTTTTTAAACCGACTTCAAAACAAGGAGGAGGTTCTTAATTCGTCGGGATCTTTTTTTTTAAATGTATTATTTATGTATGTTCCCTGATTACTCGAAGACCACTGGACCGATTTGAACATTTTTCAGTGTTAGAATGGGTATACTTTCTAATTGGTCCCACTGTCAACATGTTAGGATCTGATGATGGGATCTTGGAGAAATCAAGGGAACTCCTCAAATATTATAGGGACACCTATCGCGATTTTAGGTATTTTTCACTATTATTTACTCGTGCATTTGCTTTTAAAAAGTACTATGATAAAGTGGAACTGATGATGAAGACCACAGATGGCCACCGGAACACCCGGTACCTATTTGAAGGATGGCAATAAGATATCTCGATTAAGGTAGTTGAGCGACTATGACGAAGCACATTTAAGTGTTTAAATATGACTATGACTTGAAGTGGGACTACAAAACAGCATAAATAGGTTCACTAAAAAGTATAAAATAAAATGAAAGTTTAATAAAACAAAAACCCGCATTTAAAATGCAAAAAATAACGTCTTATAAAATGGTAGGTAGGTTTTGAAGGCGAGTTTTTGTTTTTTTCAACTTTTATTTTGATTGGTGATCACCAATGTATCTAGTTGGATAGGAGAAATAGGTATTTTCGGCTTAGATGGTTGCCCCAATATCAGGCAGAATGTTGGTAAGTATCTAGTATATATTGTGCTTTATAGTTAATGAATAAATTTACATACTTTTTAAAAAGTTTTCTTCCAAGTAATATATTTCCTTTCTGTGTACTATATTTTTTAAAGTTTGGGCTGTTTTTTTAAAATTATTTATCCAAGATATAGTTGGCAACCTTACCTATAACCAGCGGACGATGAAGACGCTTCCAACGACACCTCATTTGTCAAATTATGACAAGTAATTTAGACGTTATGAGTTATGAGTGAACAGATGAACATACATACCCACATACATACAAACCTTTTTTTTTTTTTCCTCAGGGGAAATCCATACTAAGCGACCCGGGGGGGCCGAGCGGTTATGTCGGACTCGCACCGACTAAAACCCCTGAGTTGTTCCTTCTCCCACCTTGGACGAGGTCGCGGGAGTTTCCATCCGCTAACTCGTCTATCAGTGTTTGCCCTTACGGGCCCGTCTACAATAGGTTTTTTGGTATATAATCCTTGTACGTCAGGGATGTTTCTTAATTATAATAATTATGGAGCGGCTCCTATTAAACTCACTGTTTTTCTTATAATACTGCTCTCCTTAGAAAAAAAAGCGTATGACTCATAGAACCGCGTATGTATTACCATGTGACCTTATTTATTAAGAGGAAGGGTTAAAATTGCTTTTTTCTTAGAAATTGTGCATGAGTCCTTGTTATTTAGAAGGGCAGAATAATGTATTTATATTAATATTTTCACTGTATTGACAACCCTACCGTTCGAGCGTGCAAACGTAGGTATCACTATACGTTCGCAGTAAACTACGAAAAATGAACTTTCAACAGAAGTTAATATGGTTTATTCAGGCGCGTTCACGCAGCATTAGGCATATACTTATTATATATGCCTACAATACTTTGTAGGTATTGATCGGACCTACTTTGTCGTTTTATATAGAAGAGAAATACGAATGCTTTTACTAATTAGATTTCGGCAGAAACTTTTAATAGGTAATTAGCAAATTGAAATGTAGCATAACATTCATAATATGTGATAATTAAATAATTATCTACTGTGTCTGTCTGTAGGCCTAGATAAGATGCATATCACCAACGTAAACGATCTTTAAAAACTGTCATTATGTATTAAATTAACATTGTGCTCAACGTGACCGTCCGGCAGCTTACGTCATTCGTCACTATCTGTCTGTCAGTACTTAGCTAATCAACTTATCATGTTCATTATATGCAAGTTGTTTTTTTCATACTCTAAGGTTATATTCTTCTAATATTTGTTTTTTAGGGTCAATAGACCGCGGGGGGTGCGGGTGGTAGGACCCTGTGCAGGGTCCGTCCGGATCGCTACCACCATCTTATCCATTAACCTACCGCCAAACAGCAGTGTTCGCAGTGTTGTGTTCCGGTTTGGGGATAAGACAGCCGGTGTAATGACTAGCATAGAGGCATTCCATCTTAGTCCTCAGGGTTGGCAACGCATTTGCAGTCTTATGCTAATATCTATGGGTCACAGTTTCCACTTACCATCAGGTGGCCTGTGTGCTCGGTTGCCTTCTCTATGCCTTAAAAAAAAGAAGAAGAGGATATTGCTTTCTGAAAATAAGACTATTGTAATTTTAAAAGCCATATTTTTAAATAGCTAGCTTTGTTGTAGCACAAAAACAACGAGAAACTGTGTTTAAAATGGTTTTTTAAATATATTTCAGGGCTGCCCACAGAACTTGGCACTTATTTAGATCTAAAGTCTTTTGTCGGCGAAGTCGACAACCATACCATAATTATCATAATATTTATGTTTTTAATGGGATAAAGATAACCTAACTAAACTTGTTTAAGCAAGTTTACCGAACATAATCAAAATTAATATACGTGAAAGCATGCAGATCCATGAAAACATGTCGTTGATTGCAAAGGTACCTACACTGAAAATAATAATTGGTCGATTCTAACAAGATTGTGTCGGTTTTACATATGCGCTTTGATTCCTTATGAGCTCTCAAGACGTTAGGGGCCGTATTAATAAACTTATCTTGACTGTGGGCCGTCACAAGATACGTCAAAGTAAACGCTAAACCATAGAACACTGACATTTTTGACGCATCTCGAGACGAGCATTAGAGTTGAGATCAATTTATTAATACGGGTCTAAGTTAGATAGATTGACTAAGATGTTAGTTGAATCACAAAGTAGCTGTTGTTACTTTCAACTTTGGTTAATATAACTAATATCATTACTACCTATCATATTCTTTTTTGGTCAACTAAGACAAAAACTCTCTCGGTAGGTTCTAATTTTTTTCAGTGTGTGTAACGTTATACATGTCTTTCTTCTCGACTTAACACATGTCTTTTTATGGCAAGGAGAAGGTCACTTACCTGGTATGTCGTAAGTGGGATGTGACTTTTGTATTGTCAAGACTGCAATCCCAAAACTGCAAATGCGTTGCCAACCTGAGGAATAAGAATAAGATGTCTTTTTTGATATTTTGTCCATCTTCTTCCCTGATACCGCTTGAAGCTATAGCTCTATAGAGCTGAAATTTGAAATATCTGTAGTATTTAGTGATCCAAACAAAGGATTTCATTAATAAATTGAAATTTGAAGTTATTCATTTTAACAGCGAAAAAACCGATGCCCCAAAGTTTTTTCTACAACGGTCTGCATGCATACATACAAACATATTTAACATATTAAACTTTTTTTTTCTTAGAATGACTAAGGTTTTTCCCTATGTTATATTGTACCTGTAATTGTTTACCTGCGCATGTAAATCTCGCGCCAAGCTTTTATACTTATAAATTGTGAAATGTAATAAAATGGGTTTAATTTAATTTAAATGTATACTAAACTTACTAACTTATAATTATAATTATATTACTACAACTACTTTAATGATTACATACAATTATAGTAGTTTACGTGACGGTTGCGTAATGACAGGCATTACAACATGAGTGTGGTTTATGAAACGAGCCGCAAGGCGAGTTTCATAATAGATGACACGAGTGTTGTAATGCCAATTACGCAGAGTCGCGTACAATACTTTATCTACACACATATTATAAGTACTCTAAGATGGGTTCAGAAGCCGAAAGGCAAATGACCTGCATTGCTACCAGCGCTACCTGTAACATATCTAAGTACCTACCAATTTCACCAAACGATGTTAAATTTAATCAATGTTAATCAATTGTTGTCTACTTGGATAAGCAGAATTTTCAAGTGGCACAATAAACTCTACAAAGAAATGAACTTAATGAAATCAATTTACGACTTACGATACGACGAATTGACAACAAAAATTGCGGCAAAAGAAACCTGTCATGTGTCACAAATATGAATGGTTTTTTTTTTTTAAATCATATGATAGACATACTAATAAAGTCCCTATTCTCATGTCGTTCGAAATTCAAATATCCCACGATATTGTACTAAAAAATATACCGAGTTGACGTTCCAATTGATACTAGAATTGGACCTATTTAAATTGTGTTAATTTTGGAACATGTTCCAAATTTGAAACTCATAACCTTACCAAAATCTATACTGTTATAACCATTACAGTACAAATTTTACCTACTACCACAGACAAGAAACTTTTCATAGTAAAATTAGTTGCAATAATGCTGGTCATTTCCTACGGGTTTTGAACGCATAAAAGAGGACTTACGATATGTGCGTAGATAAAATATATTTCACGGTAGGTACAGATTTTTAAAGCTATTTGGTATTTTTTCCAAGCCTGAAAATTTTGGCAACTTCATTTTATATCTGCGTAATTATTTTTAAATAAGGATTTTTTTAGACGTTTTGGTCCATAAACTTGGGGTTTGGGGGTACGGGACGGGACAGTAATTTTTTGTAAATTTTTGGCTATAAATAAAAAAGTACGTCACAGAAAATTATATAAAAATATTATGAAATGTACAAAATAAGCCCTTTCATATGACACTCCGTTTGCTATAATCAAAGACTATAATTGTTTAACCCCCTTTCTAGATCCCTTTTCAAATATTTAGAAAAGTTTTTTTTTTTTTTACTTAAAACAGATGCGAGCATGCAAATTATAGGTACAACTATGCCAAAATTCAAGTTGATAGCTTCTATAGTTTCTGACAAAAACGTATGTGACATACATACAGATAGACACCGAAGTATCACCATAAGGGTTCCTTTTATACCATTTTGGTACGGCACCCTAAAAAGCGGGTGTGTAATGATTTGCATAAAAACGAATGTGGGTACTACCATTTTGCATAAACACAAATTGCATAATTTCGATCTCTATAGTAGGTAAATCAATGATAATGAAATAATCATTATTAATTTATTATGCATAACATCGAAATGCATATTTTCTTAGAACTTAATGTTAATAGGTTAAAAGTAGACATTTCTTACGTCTTTTATTGCTTCTAACCTACCCTACAAAGGATAAATTTACTTCAAGTGCATAACAACAAGAAACTGATCGTTATATTAAGTTAGTAACAGAAACATGTTGTGTTATTTGATCGTATGCCTAATAAAAGTAATAAACGTAAAACTATTTTTATGCTTTTCGAACGTAACTAAATGAAATTATGCTAAACGTTTCTATGCAACAAATTAGACGGACCCAAAAACAAACATTTAGTGCTAGACACCCTTTTATCAATACATGACATACATACATGACATACAGTATACGGTAGGTACTGAATACTTATTTACAGTCCTCTCCTTCAATGCCACGGAGGGTAACCTTACAACACAAAAAAAATACGAATGAAAAAGGTACCTAAAAATAATGGCTAGTATTAGCCAATTCGTTCTTTTCATCACCACAGTATATATATAGCTATATATATATACTGTGTCATCACCACAAATTTTCTTTAGTCACATAGAAACAATTGGTTGACAGATAATTAGTCGATAAATCCAACATTCATAAGTGTAACTACAGTCATCTACATAGTATAAAACAAAGTCGCTACCCGCCGTCTGTCTCTCTTTATCTACAGTCACCAGCAATAATATATTATCCAACATGGGGCGAAAAAATATCTGACCCGTCTTTATTACTAGACGTATAAGAGCGTGTCAGATATTTTTGCGCCGAATGTAGGATAATAATTGACAAGATTTCATATTTTCAAGACTTTAATTTTATTCGTTTTTTAGGTACTGTTTGGAAGGAGGAAGACACTAATAGTTTTAAATTTTCTCTAGAATGAATAATTATTTTATTATTAATTTATTAAGATGTACTTATTCTAAAGGGGCGTAACATCATTTCTACGACACAATGGACATATTACGTAAGTCCAATCTGTATTAAAAAAAAATTAGTATCAATGTCAAATTTGAAGTATGACAGCTTTTTTTCTCGTGAAAAAGGCAATGGTATTATATCTATTCTGGCATAGTATTGGTAAAACTCGATATTTTTTTTAACTTACTTGTAATTTTGTAAATCAAGAAAAATAAATCTAAATAAATATTTTGCCGTGTTCAGGAGGCAAAGGGTGATTATTCGGCGTTTCAACCGCCGTCATTATTGTCTTCGCATATTATTCAAGATAAACTATTTAATTGTCTTATGATTTTAAATTGAATTAATACTACCCCCCGGTCTGTTGACTTTGACATCAAAAGTTGCTGGTAATTTTCATTGTTTTCGTCAATATATTGAAGACAACAATGACGGCGTTTGAAACGCCCAAATATTTACCCCAAAACCCTTTCGATTCGTATAGTAATTTGCAGGTGTCACCAAAATGAAATATTGTCAATTGCTGGTGACTGTACTAGTAAAATATATAAGAGCATAGGGTGCTCATAAACACCAGGGGACGATCTCTCACAAGTTGACCTGCCCGTAAACAATAGGTGTGTTCAGTCGTTTTTAAGCACAATATGTGTTTCAAAGTGCGACGGCACACATTAATAAAATTATAAACAAAGGGGTCTATTCAAATATTTACTTCCGGTTTCCATTATTTCCGGAGCTTTTGTCTACAGAGACGAGTTTCTTTATCCCTATCGTCTTCCCTTTCCCCATGCATTTATGTAAAAACTTTTCTCGTCAGTTTGTTAAAAGTTGCCCGCTAAGACCCAACATCCATCATTCTTCTTTATGTTCTGGCCTAAAAGTTTAACAAACCACATTGTTGTTGTCTACAAAAATTTTTTTTAAGGGAACTGTAGTTTTTTGTTTTGGGTTTGGTTTTGACATCCGGTTTGTTCCAAAACTTGCAATTTAAGGGGACGTCACATTCATGTGTTTATATAAAACAGTTTAGCAGGTAACGCAAAAGTGTATGTATGTACGTATATATTTTATAGCACAGAAATTCAAATAAGTACAATATTTACAGAATAGGAATGTACACGGTCGAAGGTATCCCTTTACGGGATCTCTCGCAGCCAACCTTTGGGTGATTGAGGAAAATAAGAACAGCAAAAAGTGGGAGCGAGTACCTAAATAAGTACAAAAACAAAGTTTACAGAAACTATGTCAATAAATTAAATCGTCCATGACAGAATAATTAGTAAATAATTATTTATTCGCGAGTAAAGTCAGTATGTTTTCAATCTTCCTAGTAGTAGAAAGAATCTCGTAACGGTTTCTGTCTTACACACAAACTATGCAACCCTCGGTACGCGAGTGCCTTTGCTTGTGCAAAATTTCAATAAAACATTCAAATATTCTCTTTGCTTGTGTTAGTTGTCTGTCCTACGTTATTCCTAATGGCAAGAAAAAATATTTATGACTCATATTTCCGCGTTGGCAAATGATGAAAAAGATGAAAAAGCAGTAACTACTTCTTGTGACTAGTCCGGATAAGGAAAAATGTAGCGTTTTTGTTAAGCGAAAGATTTGCACGAAACTTAGACAAAACAGTCTGGTGATATTCTTTTTTTTACAAAATTCTTGTTACAACATACCTACTTAATTTGGAAATACCTAGGGCGCTGGGCTTCGAAGTGAAATTGGCCGCACAATTAATTTTCGGGAACCACATTTTTTTGCCTAGTTGAAGGTCGGTAAATAGTCGAGAGGGATTCGCTCGTACAAGGTACGATGTGAGATTGGTTGCTCGATCAATTGTTAAGGTATTCGCGATCATTCTAACCGATCCGTTGTCACACCAAATTACCAATTTGCGGTGTACTAAGTGACTTCCCCACGGGACAACTACGCGGCACAGTTCTTTATATGTTGTCCTACTGTGGGGGTAGTTCTATCGACTAATATTTTCTATTTCTAAATCAAAACCAGAGTCGAAGGAGCTCCGGTACCGCGGAGCGTCTATTTCTGAGAGTTTTGGCCCTTCGGACCAGCTAAAGGATTAACATAACTTAAACCTACCTCCAGGTTATAATGTGTTGGTATGACTACGGATCGGGTGAAATTATTCGTAGTTACAGGCGTGTGACAACGGATAAATAAAATTAACTATAGTCACATTGGGGTGGCAATTTGGTGAGACTGCGGATTGGTTGGTGCGCGAAGAAGTAGCTTGAAAACCCTATGAACTGTTCCTTTTACCATTTCATGATGCGTGACCGGAGGTAGTAGGTATTAAGTCGCGTAGCGGCCGTCCAAAGTCCGTCGTGTAATATTTTGTAACTCTTTAGGAGACAGCTTAGGGTTTTTTTTGTAAAACATTCGCCTAATGTCTCTTAATATACTTATATCTACCCTAAAAAAAGCGATATTAAAAATATATAAGCAATTACATAAAAATATTAAGTATCTCCTACGTGGAGGAGCCCAAACTGGTATGTTTTAAATATATTTCTTGGTTTTTTAGAAAACACATGCTCGAAAGGTTTTGGTGTAGTATGTTTTTAGAATCGACTTACGAAGCCCTTTCATTTGATACCAAACTAATTTCCTAAAAAAACAATTCCCGTACAAAAAATTGACGAAGTCATCACTGGGAATATTTTTAAGAACTACCCCTCAAGATTATTGTTTTAACTTTTATTATGTTTTTTTTTTCTAAGCGCGACGACTAACAGGCAGCAGAGCTACTTAGGTTGTTAAAAAAATGTAAGGTTCCGTCTCATTTGATAAATAGGCGCAAGGCAAACGCACTCGTCGCGGGGAGGGTATAAGTGAAATATATTATGATGTTGCACGTTTTTTTTTGTGGGTCCTCTAATAGGATTATTATATTGTCTGGTTTGATGGAGGTGAAAAAGGTATTGCCCCCGAAATCCTTTATTATGGTGCGTTATGAAATGACGTGAAACGTGAGGATCAAGTGTCGACGCGAGCACGGTCCATTTATTAATTACCAAAGCCCTACAACGACGTGATAAATGAGGCGCGCTTGCAGTATGGGGTGGGAAAGTATGCATATCTGCAGTATGTAATTTTTTTAATAAATGTATCGATAATCACATACATGAAATTTTACACTTTAGTAACCTTTTTTTCATAGCGTAACGGGAAACGAGACACAGACCATCGATGGTAAGTGAGACCTGTGACTCGTAGACATTTGCATTCTGAAGACTAAAATGTTAAGATTGCAATTCTAACACTGCAAACGCGTTGTTTAACCTTGTGGACTAAGATGGAATGCCTCTATGCTAGTAATTTAATCGGTTGTCTTATCCCCACACCGGAACACAACAATGCGAATACTGCGCGTTACTGGAACAGCGATCAGGACGGCCCCTGTAGAAGGTCATACCATACCTAAAATAGGCTCTAGCTAGGTCACTTTTGCAACTCATTCAATAAAAATAATAGTAGATTGTTTAACAAGGGACTTAAACAAGCCATAGTGACACGAGATGTTTAGCGCGGGTGGCTATAAGTAGAGTGTCATTATGGTTGTTTAGTCTCGCGTTAAATACTCTACTTTTAACTAAGAACGCGAGGAGAAAAATCCACGTTCTATTCAATGATATTTTATATTTAAATATGTTAAGCTCATACGAAACGCATTCAAAACCCGACGCCAATTACTAACAGTTGCTACGTTACCATATTTTTGCAGACAAAGACGGCATTCCGTAGCGAACGCTATTGTTAGAAAGAGAAAAATAGTTGTTACAAATTGCGTACCCGAATGACGCAGCGTGCCTAGATACCGGTGTTCGCTCGCCATTCCCACCATTAAGCTACCCGTCTTTATCGCACTCATGCGATATCTCATTGTGTATCTCATGTTTCACAGGTAACAGTGACGCCGGTGCAAATTAAACAAAGTATGGCATTGCGATATATATAAACAAAATGTAAAAAATATTTACGTTAGGTACTTACGAATGAAATGAGACATCCTTTCGTACTTTCACAGTTACAGTATAATTTGGGCAGCCTCGAAAAATACAAGACGGCATTTTTTTTATGAAAATTTCTGTTACTTTTCGATAATAATACTTTATTATCTTTGACGCGTGCGTGTCAGCGGTCGCGGCGTAACTGAACGGTAGTAAGGCAATTTACCTTCCTTTTTGAGGAACGCTTTTAAGCGCAGATGACGTTTCTTGATATTTAATATATTTTTTCTATTTACACAAAATTACAATATTGATATTAGCAAAGTTCCTTTTTTTTATATAGCAATAAGCACATAAGGGTGTGCCACTTTGCCAGTGTCAAAAGTGAGGAAACGGGCAGGATTATAAACAAAGCATTCACGGGATTTTGAAATTTGGATTAGGATCAGGGAAGTCGGGTTAGTTAAATAATTATAGAAATATAAATTAATTAAATATTTATAATTTTATGTCGTTGTAATTGAGGAAAGAGGCCAACAAATATTAAATAGGGGTATTTATGGACAATAAGCAGGATACAGATGTAGGTAAAGGAATACGGAGAGCAGTTATTTTACTGTAAAATGAATAACGATCCTAAAGCGGACAAGATAGAATTATGTGGTTTATATCACCCACCTCCGAACCACACTCACAAACAGAGTTGTGGATTATATGAATTTTAGCAAGATGTTCAGGTGTACAGGTATGACTTAATCGCATTCTTATTAAGGTACTGGTGACCCTCCTGCTAAAATTCAATTAAAAAAACCAAGGTTTGGCAGGAACGGTAGGCTGGATGCGATAGAAATATCTACCCTTTATGACCCCACTAGCAGACCAAAGCTCCTGCCAGGACCTTTGGAAATACAATTTCGGTAAATTTAAAAGATCATGCGAATAGTTTTTAAACGGGAAAATATCTTCATCCAAAATGGCTTCATTAGCAAGACTATCAGCTTTTTCATTCCCTCTGATGCCACAGTGACTAGGAACCCATGAAAATACCACATTGTAACCTCTAAGGAAGCATTTATACAGTTTATTTCTAACTTCATTGACCACAGGATATGATAAGCTTGATTTAACGAATGGATATCTACCCATTGCCTGGAGAGCACTGAGAGATTCTGAGAAAATAAGTGTTTTTCAATTTTCTTAGCAAGATATACTCCACGGCTTTAAATAAGTCAAACGCCTCTCCGGTAAAGACAGATGTTTCAGAAGAAAATTTGACCTTTAGTATTATTTTGTGTTGAGCGTGCAATATGCCAGTAGACTCAGAGGGAGATGTTTTAGATGCATCTGTGTAAATATAATGCCACTCTGACCAGCGTAAAGATACAACAGACGTAAAAATATTATTGGCATTTTGTTTGTCTATATTTAAATCGTTACAATATCTGGTATTAAAACTAGAGATTGGTAGCTACATGTATATAAAGGAAGTGTCCATCAAAATTTTGCATACTTTTGACTAAATATGGAGGTGATTTATGAAGCCAGAACCTTAATGTTGAATCGTGTAAAGATAATAATTTTAATTTATTAAGAATGGAATGACGAGAAAATTGGACAGCACGATAAAAATACTTGTCAGAAAAAAAGTCACCTTTGCTGTAATGGAGGGTCACAGCATTCCACTTGTAAAGCATTTATCGGACTCGACTTCATAGCTCCTGTTATCAACCTAAGACATGTAGATTGGATTGCATTTAATCTTTGAAATCCTGCTAAACTACCTGGTTCCAATAAAAAAGTGGCATGATCAAGAAGACTCCTAATTAAGGCATTGTAGATTAACTTGAGATAAAACGGGAACCCAACCAAAGTCCAGCCAGGCATATAATAATATTCAATATTTTCTCACATTTAGCTACGACGTATTCGCAGTGAGGCAAGCCCGTCAGTTTGGCATCTAAAATAATGCCTAAAAATTTAGTTTCATTAACCACCGGAATAGGTTCATTTTTATAAAACACTCATATTTCTCTTCCTAGATAAACTGGTGGACAATTCTAAACCATTTTAATGCAGCCAGTCTTGAAGGTAGTTTAAAGCAGAGTTTATTGTGTCACTTGTTTTAATCAAACATCGATCAGTATAGTATTAAAGGAGGTCATCAGCATATTTTAGCACATTAATAGTTCCATTAAGCGAGGATTCAAGGTCAAATGGATAAATATTGTATAATATGGGACTAGTATAGAACCCTGCGGAAGGCCCTTCCATACAACCCTAGATATTTCAGAAATGTCGTCAGAAACGAGAACACACCTTTAATTTAAAAATGATCATAACAAAATTTGATAAAATTTTAGGAATCTTAATAGTATTCACTTTGGTATACAACATGGAGAACATTATCATTAGCAGCAGAAATGTCAAGAAATACAGCTATTAATGATTGGTTTATTGAGAATGCTAAACGTACGTCTGAGGTTGGTATACTCAAATTATCAATAGTACTTTCACCCCGCCTAAAGCCAAATTGACTGTTGGCGTCGTCGTCCATTCGATTCTACATACCATTCTAGACGGTTTCTTATTAAATATTCCGCCAATTTTAATAACACAGAAGATAGGGCTATAGGTCGGTATGAAGAGGCATCTGAAGTAGGTTTTCTTGGTTTTAAAATAGGAACAATTGTGTGGATTTTCCAAGTGGGAGGAACGTTACCGGTCATCATAATATAATTAATGAGGTTAAAGAAGTAATTAAGCAAACTATCACCGAGGGTTGATGTGAAGGAATAAGGAATTCCGTCTTTGCCAGGGGCAGAGTCCTTTAATCCACAAAGTACGCCTTTTAGTTCTTTAAAAGAAAAAAGAGACTATATGCTAGATAGTTAATCTTCACCTACAACAATTATAGGAGAAGGGCTATGTAAAACTAGTTACTGAGGAGCTAAGGCCGGAGCAAGTTTATCCAAAAACTGCTCTGCCATAGCAGTAGGGAGAACAGAAAAGCCAATATCGTTAAATGCTGACCTGAACCTCTTAATTTTTTCCACACAGTCGATGGACTAGTGTTAGGCGGAATTGAGAACCAAATATTCTCCAGCCGAAAGTTTAATTCTTTTTAAGGAGTTTTTTGAATTGGCAACAATATTAGAAAGGTTTGACAGATTATCAAACGTCAAATCAGCAGCGTATTTTAATTCTGCTTCTGTGGACTCGCAGTGGTATAGAACTAAAGAGGTTAAAACTATCTTAACCTCTGTCCTACATATCACCGTACAACGTTGCCGCCAATCTTGCTAGAGAAGATTGGATTGTATTTGATTGCTATATTGATTTATATTCTTGACACTGGCGAAATCACTTAATTGTGGAAACGCGATATCCCCGCGTTAAAAGCTGTTGAAGTCGCCGCGGGGCAAAGTATAATTATATTCTGCTGCTTTTCTGGATTTCATAGCATTAGCGCATTCCTGGGCCCACCACGGAGGTGAAGGCAACTTACTAGACACCCTTTTAGTTGGAAACGTGAAGTCCGCCGCATCGATTAAGATTTTAGAAAATTTGTTAGCGCAAATACCTGGAGATGTAGATTAACATAAGGGTTGCTATGGGTTTTAGGGCACTTTATAGAAACTTAAAGGTTTCAACTGGAAAAGCATTTTAATACTAATTGGACCATACATAATAAAATGAATTCATCCTTAATATAATTAAATAGATTCATATTCGTAATTATTAATCGTGTTTCACAAAATAAAATGTTTTTTTTTTTATATTTTTGCGCAGTTATCATTTTGAGATTAAATCCACGCCCTAAAAATTGTCTATACACAATCACTGAAAATGGCGATAATCCTCCATTCACAAACACCGTTATTGGCTGTTAAGGGCTTGCCAAGTAAATAAAAAAAACTTTAATCCCTAGGGATTAATAAGGAACTTTACTCCCGATGTGCAGAGAGTAAAGTAACATTTTAAGAGCATGCGAAGTGAAAAATAATTAATAATAAATTATGATAAACAGAAAAAAACAATGAGGTCCAGATTTTGTGATCGAGATTACTTCTTGTCGGACAAACGAGTCCTTAAGGACTTAAGGACGCAATTGCGGCGTGAACGGATTGGAGCCCATAAACATTTATTTTAGGTACCTACATCTTCACCAAATAAGTGATGTTACTGTACATATTAGATTATACACCTCCGTGGGCACGTCGCGGCTATCCTAAGGGCCCTGCCAAGATGCTTTACGCGAACCAGCGTTTCTATTCGTTTCGTTTAAAAACCAATCGCGTCACTGGTAGATCACGTGACTTTATGTATCACGTCATCTACCAGTGACGCGATTGGTTAAAAACGAGACGAATAGAAACGCTAGTTAGCGTAGTGCATCTTGCCAGGGCCCTCTGACGTATAAACAATGACGATCACGACGACGTACTCGTTATTAAACTGCAAGAAAAAGTTTTCATATTTGCGCCTACACTTATAACTATTTTTGTGGTTAGCATTGTTTCTCAATCCAAAAAGGTGATCCAAAAATATTTATAAAAGACATACTTAACCAAATAAATGATTTGCAGTTGAACAAAAGCATTAAAATATTACCTGTTTTCATGGCTCTTTACATTTTGAGCCATCAACTTCGTATCAGAATATGATTCGGGCAGACCCGGGAATCTTGACCGAATGCAATTCCTTGATGATAATGCCTGTTAAAGGGGATGAGCGGAGTGGGGGTTAGACCGGAGATAAACCAAGCCTTAATTTACTGGGTCTTGCTCTTTCTTGGGTCTTAGCCAGGGGTCGTATACCGGTACTATTTTCACATAAAATAACGGTATTCTAGTACCTAGATTACTTAATAAGTAGTCAATATCAAGGAAATATTTCAATTTTAATTTTATTGATACCGGTACCGATCCCTGGTCATAGCATCTTGAAAATATAAACGTATGTAGGTAAAAGGTCGGATTTTTTATTCGTACAGAAAAAATGTAAACTAAGTTACGTCACTGTCAAAGTGACATTTCAGGAGATCTCAAACCGTGTCGAACCGTGATATAAAAATACATTAGAGAAATAATTGAAATTAAAATCGCAATAATGGAAAGCGATTACTACGATAACTTGAATTGTGAAGCGAAGCGAGTGAGGTGAAGTCTCAAATCAAGCAAGCGGCCCTCAACTTGTTGACACGGGTGTATCGAATCCATGATACCAGTGCAATAAATAAACTATGCATACAAAAACAGTATTCTCGTTTTAAACTAATACAGCAAAGAGTTTCATTATCATCATCATCATGTCAGCCGAAAGACGTCCACTGCTGGACATAGGCTCTCCACTCAGACCGGTCTTGTGCTTTTCGCATCCACGCGTTCCCGCGAGAAAACAAAACAAGACTAAGACAAAGAGTTTATATCAAAATAAAGTTTGCCATCAACAAATTAAATTCTTTCATCTTGATTATAATATACAGTTTTTTTATAGGAAGTCAATTTCTTATAAATGCGGAAAGTTTAAATATTTTGAATGCGGAAAATATTTTTTGCTAACGGCAACACCTTTGTTTACATTTATTCTGTGAGAATATGAATCTGACGATATAATCGTTCAGTGTTATATCTACACACGCTAAACTAACGTACCTGTGCGCGTCATTTCTTGTGTACATTTTTTTACGTTGATGTGACTTTTCTATTACATTACGACGTACATATTCCACTTCATATCCATAGGTACACACGCGTTACATAGTTATGAATTTGCGATGCACCTTAACAAAAGATAAAAAGATAAAAGATAAAAGATGTTTATTCAGTAAGTAGGCCGCACTTTTACACGTCGAAAATCTACCAGCGCTTCGCAATAGACCACTGCTGAGAAGAAACGCCGCAAGAAACTCAACAGTCAGTCGTTTTTTTGAATACTACTCATGATATTATACAATTATTATTATAAAGCTTAACCTAGCATTATATAAAAAAAAAATTTATTCATAAAATAAAAAATAAATACATTCAAGCGTAGCTTGAACAGCAAAATGTGTCAAAACTCAGAATTTCTATAGGTAGTAGTAATTTAAAAAAAACAATATATATATATACTTACCTGACAGTGCAAGACAACCACATACAAAGTTTCTACACATTCTCCTACAAAAACCGTGTCCCCTAGACAATATACAATATTTACATATATATTTTCATGACTAATTTTTACTTAAGTTATTTAGGTGTTTAGCTTAGTTTAGGCCAAGCATTTTCATCTGTTTAATAGTCCTCGACCCTATAGTAAGATTTAGACATCAACGACTTGTTCAAGGAAGTTTTAAGTAATGGAAATGGTAACTTTAAAACTGCGTCAGGGAATTTATTATAGAAATGAATGCATTGACCTGCAATATCGTAGACAATTAGGTAATCATTGAAACTCTTATGATGAAAACCCCCTAAACCTACAAATATTAACATTTTCGGTTCGATTTTTACTATTGAGGCAAAACATTATTTAAACAGTGCTGTGAATTCTAAGAGTAACGTTAATAAGTTTTGTGTATTCTACATCACAAGTTAGAATACCCTGAGCACACCCTGAGGGCGCTACAAACTACGAGAAATTCTACTCAAATGCACTGTGCTTTTCCTACTGTTAAATAATTAAGGCGATAATAGCTGTGCACAACCTTGTTTACTAACTTAAGAGAATCGTTTTTGCTTCAGACACTGTTTTTGAGATACCACCTCTTGGCTTTGATTTAGTTAGTTAAGTACTTACCCGTTCTTTCTTCTTTCGCTATCCCGTGTACATAAACATTTCTTTTAATTAAAAAACTCATTATTTTAATCTAAGAATATGTACAGTGCAGTAAAGTAACCCAGGACCGCCCCAGGGAGACTATAACGAAGGAAGGCAAATATAAATACTGAATAACTGATTATTAATTTATTACGAAATAGACGTTAAATTAACCTACAGGCCCTTAACTACTGACGAGCCCATCTCATAGCTAGCGTATGTTACTTCAAATTGGTACCTAATACAAAGCACTTGACTGTGGCTCAGTTAAATGACGAATGGTGTATCACATTAACTCATCATCATCATCATGTCAGCCGAAAGACGTCCACTACTGGACATAGGCCTCCCCCAAGGCTTTCCACTCAGACCGGTCTTGTGCTTTTCGCATCCACCGCGGTCCCGCGATCCTGACGAGGTCGTCACTCCATCTTGTTGGAGGCCTACCTACAGCTCGTCTTCCGGTCCGCGGACGCCACTCCAGAACCTTCTGACCCCATCGGCCATCAGTCCTGCGAGCAATGTGCCCCGCCCACTGCCACTTCAGTTTAGCTAACATTAACTCAGTTTGTTTAAATTTAGCCTTGTTGATTTATCGTTAATTTTCTAATAAAACTAATAATTAATAGTGTGGTGTGGTTACCCTACATTTAATATTTAATTGTCATAGTCACTCGATGTTATCGGTAGTGATTCGACTTTTGGAATCGATGAAGTCGGTATCCTAATTATTATTTTACATACCACTTTGATTTTGACCTTCAGTATGGACATATTTCAAAATTCATTAATTAATTAACTCGCTGAACCGGTTTAAATGAATTTTGGTCTAGAGGAAATCTCCACTGTAAAAGCGTAAATAATAATCAAATATAATTAGGCATGGATAAACCGAACTACAGTTGTTGTACATTTAGTTTATTTCAAAGTGGTATTTTATAATAACTAGGGAAATAGCAACTCCGTGGTTTCTGGAACCTCGGTATGTCACCAAAAGTCCTAACCCTAGAACATTTAATTTAAATATAACTTGGTAGGGTACCCAATTAATCGAAAAAAACGGGATATATTAAAAATAAGAAAAAGAAATACTTATAGGTAATTAAATTAGCAGCATAACACTTAGGAGAGGGGTTTAGTTTTATTACCAATTTTAAGTCACCGGATATTACTGACGTTATATCGATAGCTATGTAACTATGTCACGGTTCGCCTGCCAACCTATTTTTTTTGTTTTCTACATCTGGAAACCCCACACACAGGGGGATATAAGGTACTGTAGTACAATAAGGTTTTAGTTTGTAAAATAGACCTGATTGCACCGTACTTTATATAAGATGTGTCGCATTTGCTTTTAAATATTTGAATTTAAAAGCAATTCGTCAGACAAAAACATATTCTTTGTATTGACAAGTATGAGACCATGCCCACTAGACCGTTCCGTCACCGACCAACATTTTAATACTAATTACCTTCCGGGCTTGATACGTTCATAGTACGGTCATGGTGTGGTACAGTGTAGTGGGTGGAGACCTTAAGGTGTGACGAGCCGGTGTTGGCTATAACCTCGGCGTTTGTATCGGTCTAATTAGCGTGTGCAAACACGGCTGCCTGGATTATAATTTTGCTAGGCAGTGTCAGGATGCATTGAAATAGTCCCGACAAGAAGTGTCACTGGGGACGCCCACAATGGCTCGTACCGTTCGCTTTTTCATTAGCAACGCGCGCTGGGAATCAGCGGCGCGGGCGCACACTTATGCACGGTACGTGAGGATCCTGTGGACGGTCGCAAAATAGCACGCGCACGCGCGCCCCACGCTGCGTGACGCGGCATCTCCCAGTCTTCCTAGTGCAAAGCACGCTCGTCCGAGTTTGGAACATACTTCGTCTACGAAGGCGTCCCAGGCGAAAGAACTATCCAAATATCAACTTTGTTAATGGGACTTGTTTCAACAGAGTATTTCCGGCATCCACGCTAGACGACTTTGATACTCTTCCGTTAAGGCTAAAAGTTAAGTAGCAGGTCTTATTCCTATTGAGCGCGAGATCGTTTGATTATGAGACATGATACCTATTTAAAAAAAAATTTCGACATCAAATGCGTTCAGGCATTGAAATTAATAGATACCTATTTATTCAAATACAAACACACTTGTGAATACGGCTACTTCATAAAATAACGATACTTACTCGTATAGGAAAATAAACAATTTTGCGACCATAATATACACTCAGGAGCAAAAATACCGGGTCAGAGAGCGGTTTTCATACAAACGAGACTATTTCGAAGCCTTGTTTCCTCGCCAGGGGTTGTTTTGAGTGAGGTTTAATAGTGGATACTGCGAGGTTCAATAGAGGAGGTCAAAAGTTCTTAAGATACCTAACTGATCGCACAATCAGTTAACACCACTCCGGGAGAGTTTGGGTCAGCACTTGGATTTCCTTACATTTTATTGCCATTATAGATGTTTTTCTGAACATGCTCAATTCCGGCGTTAACCGCAGATTCATTCAGTTGGGTATCCTAGGCACTCTGGAAGTCCTATATCGATGCTCGGGGTATTCATCATCAGATTGCACTAAAAGCATTCCCTGGCGAGGAACCAAGGCTACGAAATAGCCTCTTTGATATGAAAAACGCACTCTGACCCGTTTTTTTTACTCCTTTTGTTGCCCCCAAAAACCGACCGTACCTATCGGGTTTCTGGTCATTAATATTTCTCCAAATACAAAGCGGCTATTTGTGTATATTTTTCATCGCTTTTGTCCCAGTCCTGTATAGTTCCACGTTCGTAATAAGAGATTCTTCATAGTACTAAATTTACCCAAAAACACACTGTCTACAAGAAAAGTATTTCAATTACGGAGTTCCAGGCCCTTGTTAAAAATTTGAAACTTGTAAATGTTGCATCTAGGAATTTATGGCAGTGATACTAACTGTCCTTTTTATGGGCCATGAATCCCCGATAACAATGCGCTTCTCTTTCTTGAGACTACATTGCAACTTGAGCGCCGAAGGTTGCATTTATAACAAATAACATGAAGTGATAACACTATACAAATCGTCATCAGCAGGAAATAGTCTGATGCGTGAAATAGTCATTAAAGATATTAAAAAACACAGTACATTTAGTATAAGCATGTTAAGTACTTGCGGCCGACCTGATGTAGCTGCTCAATTTAGTCTTTGTCACTTACCGTAATGTTTGAACGATTGCACTAATCTATCAAAAGCGTTAAAGCGACAGGGTACGAAAGTGTGCAGCTACTTATAACTTCGACTGTGCTACTAGTTGTCTTGCAATCGGAAATCTATTAAAGTAATAAGGTACTAAAGTGTACACATATTAATGAACTCGACTGTACATCGTGTCATCTCAAGCACGATCTTTTTCCTTATATCAAGTACATTATTCCCGGCTTCCTAGCTTAGCTTTCGGCTGGCTATCGCTATCTCACTTGCACTCGCAACTTACAGAAAAAATAATTTTATTGTAAATTATATAATTTCTTACTTGAGGAATGTTCTTATACCCTGAATGTTTTTTTAAATAAAATGCGCATATTTTTTATTTTAAAATTGATTTTAAATATTATAATGACAATAATTTCATAATGTAATGTTAGTGTGTATACTTGATTAAAGTAATTAAAAAAGGTCGAGTAATTTATTTTGACTTGCCATTCACTTTAATAAGTAACTTTTAAATATAATAATTAATACTTAATTATTGTACACCGGAACCAGTTGATTGTGATGCGCCCAACCAATGTATACAAAACAACCTGTTGTAGATCTGCAATCAAATAATAAACGATTGTGACTTTGACCGTACATTTGTCACTAGTGAGTCTTAGAATATGGAAGATTGACGATAGCTATTAAGAAAATAGAAGCAATGCAAGTAACGTTAACTTACGTCATCGAGGAGAAGTGTAACGTGTCCGAATTTCACACTTAAATTCAATGGCACTCATATACACCGCGACGAAAAAGTCATCCTAAAAAAACATCCTTAATAAGGCCCGTACCGAAAAGTTTTTTTACAGAGTCTGCATACTAGTAAAATACGAAATGGGAAACATTATTTTTTTCTGATTATAAGCTTTAATTTGGGTCGTCTTAATGTATCGATTGGAATAATTAATTCAGGACAGGTATTGTTTTTATTTAAAATGCAGGACGATAAAATAATTCGTAGAGAAACCGTTTTGCGAACGTACATTGAAAATCCTAATTCAACGTTTGCAGCGGTTGGAAAGATGGTGAATATAAGTCATGCAACGGTACGAAATATTGTTAATCGGTACTTAAAAGAACATAGAATTCAAAACAAAGCTCGAAGTAGACGCCCAACGGGTCCTTCAAATAAAAAAATAGAATTGAAAATAGTGTCTACTTACGAGAATAATTGTAGTTTATAGGTGCGGGATGGGGCAAAAAATTGAAAACTAGTACATGTATGGTCCAGAGAGCGAAAGTGAGTCAAAATTTAAAGACCTACAAAAAAGAAAAAGCCCCAAATAAGTCGGTAAAGCAATACAATAGTTCTGTTATAAGGTCACGAACATTGTACAAGCTTCTCAGCGATTCGAACAGAACATGCGTTCTCATAGATGATGAGACATAGTGAAAAAACAATTTAGGTCTTCGCCCGGTGACCAATTCTACACAACCGAAAATAAGGCGAATATCAGCTATCAAAATAAATATATTTTTATAGAAAGTTTGGGGAAAAATATTTAATCTACCAAGCAATATGTTCCTGCGGAAAACGCACTGGGTCATTTATCACTAAAAGTACCATAAATGCAGATACTTATGTCCAAAAATGTATATACGGTTTTTGTTTTTACAATGTATAAGGTAGCATGAAGGGAAAGTGTTGTTTTGGTCCGATCTGGCTACTGCAAATTATGCCCGAGCCAGACAAGAGTGACTGGCTTCAAACAACGTGCTATGTGTGCCCAAAGATATGAACCCCTCAAACTGGCCCCAGTTACGACTCATGGAGGGGTGATGGGCATTAGTTAAAGCTGAGTTGCATAAAAACTGTGCTTCAGCAACATCAGAGACAGATTTTAAAAAGAAGTGGAAAAAACACGCCGACAAAGGCACCGAAACTACTGTGCAAAACTTAATGCCAAGCTCGAAGAAAAAAAATCGCTTGTTCAGCCGCAAAACCCTCAAACCATAAAATGTATACATTAATTGTAAATAGACATTATACATCATATAACTAAAACAAAACATCCTTGCTGTTCATTGTAGTTTAATTGATATCATAAATATACTCTGTAAAAAAACTTTTCGGTACGGGCCTTATATGACTCTGCGAGCATTCTTGAACCCAGGCATGCCTTGTCGTCACACATGGCGGGCTTGGGATCCGTAAAATTTCTAGTGTTCACAGCACAACCAGTCTTATAAGTAGTTTTTTTTTAATATTAAAGAGGAGTCAGACGAACAAGCGAGTCACGTGATGGTAGTGATCACCGCGACCCATAAACACTCGCAACACTATAGAGAAATCGCAAGTGCGCTGCCGGCCTTCGAGAAAAGAGTAGGCTCGTTTTTTGAAGGCCTCAAGTCGCATTGGTTCGGAAATATAGACAGCAAGAACTGACTCCACATAAATAGAGAAGGATATAAGGATAATAGAAATTCGAAAATCTACCGTATTACGACCGACATCGTACTAGGGTAAAGTCACTAGTGGTCAGCCAGACATCCGAAGTCAGCCTCTGCATAGACTTTGTATGAGTGGGAAGAGTACGCAAGATATATTTCCCACTCGTCGCACTCATATTAGGTCGGCTACTGGTCTCTGGCTGACCACTGGTCTCCTTACCCTACGATATATTTAATGGCGACCGTACAAGCCTGGAGCTTAATTTGGGACGAGATCGAATTGTATAAGATTGTTTTCTGATATTCATTTAATTATTACAACGGGGTGTAGCTGACCCGACATAACCAATGAAAGCACCGCTTATTAAGTTACACATAAACCGCAGGTGCAATACTAAATTAGGTGAGCCACCGACTTAGCTTTATAACTTACGATCGTGACTCGTCATGCGGGCTACAGCTATGTAAGAACCATTGAAAATGCATTATGGATAAAGTTCATTTTCTATCGGTTTTGAAAAGAAACCACCACGTAGTGTTACGTCGATGGGTTAAGGCGTTTTATTTTCAATCGTGGTTTTTGGTGCTTGCTTTGCTTGTTTTTGGCAGGCTGAAATATCGTTTCAGTCCGTTTCAGAGGTTATCACATATCAGATTTTCAAAATTACGACCAACTTGCCGTCGGTTTCGGACCCTATCAGACTACGCTATAACCCGAAAACCCATGTTCACGCATGTTCAGGACCCATGATGGGCCTCTGAAGTACATTTCAGTATATGGCAATTTTACACTAAGAGTGAAAGAGAGCATAATTAGAAAGAGACAGCTATGCTGAGAACGTTCAAGAAGCGTATGAAAGAGATAACACGATTGGAAATGAGACAGAAATAGACCAAAAGCAATAGAAGGCCAACGAGCAGACGGGCCACCTGCTGTTAAGACATCACCGCCGCCCATAGACATGAGCAATTCCAGGGGCACAGCCTAGTTGTTCTCGGAGACTCCTAACTTTAGTCAGAGTTAGCGGATAAATAGACAGATAAACAGACAGACGCGGAAGGAGACTGTTTTATACCATGTAATGATTAGACATCTGACTATATGCATGCAAATCTGCATTAAGAAAGGGTGAAATATGCACAAAATATGCACAATAAAAAACCATTTATAATTAGAATTTACATTTATTTATATTATTATTTATAATATAACTTATAGTATAACTTATAAATATATGTATTATAAGTTATTATATAATAACTTATTTATTATATTTTTTGTGACAGTAAACAATAATATATTTTTCCAGGTTTTCTACGGCGAACTTGTGACGTTTGTCACTTAATATCAATTTATAGGCTGAAAATTACCTTTCGACGTCAACTGAACTTACCGGACAGAACTTTTTTGGCACCATTCCTGCAGAAGCACCTTTTCAGGAAGAGTTTGTCCAGTGCCGTTGATAAATGCGTCAATTTTCTTTATTCCGTCAAGACCGGGGATTTTATACAAAACTGCATTTAATTTGCCACGAACCTTTTGTGATATTGAACGTCGACGGCATAATACAACACGCTTAACACGTATAACTACTGAAATAAAACGCTATAAAATAGAATTATATGCATTTGCATATGCAATCCGATGTCTAGTAATGATAAAGAATAAGTACATTACCCAATGATGTTGTTGTCGGGCGCTGTCGTGACCGAAACAAAAGCATAGTTAGTGAAATGGATAAGTAAATCGGGAGTCTGCCGTTTGGCCGAAATATGTTTGCCATATGTTATTGTTTCCCATATTTTCATTTGCCAACCCGATTTTTTCTTGTAACTAAAAACTTCAGGATTTCAGTACCATCGTGTAAACCCAATAAGGCTTTGTTACAGAAAACAAAGCGGGTTGGCAAATGAAGCGATACATTTGGCGAACATATTTCGCCGTATCAAAAGTAACTCGAGCTGTTGGTTTCTTTGAATGTGTCCGTTTATTTCATATAATTATATTGCCTCGCGACGAATTTTCCTCTAAACATTAACTGACTCGAGGGATCGTGTCGAGGGATTGAGAGACAAATGCAATTACGAATATTCATTTTAATTCGAAATTTGTTTTAAATATTTATTTTTAATTAGTCTGTATCATTTTACATGGAGAAACGCCAAAAAATCTTTTGACGGATAGTTCAATCATCTTACCATCAACCTTTTTGCATTTTTTACTTATTTATTGGTAAAAATCAATATTCCTTCACTGATCTATGTATCTATTTGATTAGGGGGTAATTCCCTTTTTTTCATTTAAATACTAGCTTCTGCCCGTGACTTCGTCTGCGTGGACTTCAGAATTTGATCTTACCAGGATGGATAATATAAGTTTGTCTTAACCAAACCGAGAACGGATATTTCTTTCTACTTCAAAATGGCGGAAAATAAAATAAAATATGGATATGTCAACGTCAATCTGACACCACTCCTTTTGACATAGACTAACCGAACAGCATGTACAAAGCCTGTCCCATGTTGTCACACTAGGTGGCAGAAGCTATAGGAGAAATAAATTAACCAATTGTACAATTTTGACAATAATTACCAATAAGGAATAATATTTAACGTTACTAACAAAAAGGTTTTTTTTTGCCAAATCTCTATATTTCAAACTTCATCGAAATCGTTGGAGACGTTTCCGAGAATCCGATTATACACACATATACAGGGTTATTGGTAAGTCGACCTATTCCCGTTAGGAGGTGATAGGGGTGACTATTTGCGATAATTTTGACCCCCATATGCATTATGCAAAAGTGAACCATTTTTGAGTTATCGCGATTTTTAGTTTTTTTTTAAATTAGTCGGAAATTCAACTTGAAAAATTTATTACAAGAAAAGTATCAATTTAAATCTTTTTTTTCTTCTGATTTACAAAAACGATTAAACACTGGTTATTTCTCAATATTAAAACAATAATTATCGGCCCAAATTTAAAAAAGCGAGACGGAATACGAAATTTTTTCAATATTTTTTGCGATAGCTTTCTACTAAATTGCCTTAAAAACAAAAAAAAACGTTATGAAACTTGGCTTGCAGATTAGTTTAAAAACTTAACTGTTTTCTTAGCTCTCCAAAAATGCATAACAAGTAGGAAATTATTTGGGAAAAAACTGAAAAAAAAATCATTACAAAGGAAGCGGGCGGAAACTAAAGTCACAAATGCCACTTCAAAAATAAAAATCAAAAACATACCGAATTTACATCAACTTTTTTTATTTGCTTTTGTACAAGATGAACTTGTTTTTCTTATGCAATATTAAAAAAAATATATCTGTACACGTTTGAGAATGCGAGGCCGAAAACTAAAAAATACATGTTTTTTATTAAACTCCAACATAAATTACACGAAAACAGAAAATTTACCAATACATTTGGCTGACTGAAATTAGTCTCACTAACTTAAAATAAAAGTAAAAATCGCTTACTTTTTCCATAAGTTAATGTTGTTATTTGTGTTTACGAGTATAACAGTTAGTTTTAATAGCTCGTTAGAAAGCTGGAAAAACGTCAATGTTTTATGTGTAATCTGCACGCCAAATGTATTGGTAAATTTTTCTGTTTTCGTGTAATTTATGTTGGAGTTTGATAAAAAAACATGTATTTTTTAGTTTTCGGCCTCGCATTCTGAAACGTGCACAGATAATATTTTTTTTAATATTGCATAAGAACAACAAGTTCATCTTGTACAAAAGCAAATAAATAAGTTGATTTAAATTCGGTATGTTTCTTAATTTATATTTTTGAAGTGGCATTTGTGACTTTAGTTTCCGCCCGCTTCCTTTGTGATGATTTTTTTTTCAGTTTTTTTCTAATAATTTCCTATTGTTATGCATTTTTGGAGAGCTAAGAAAACAGTTAAGTTTTTAAAATAATCTGCAAGCCAAGTTTCATAACGTTTTTTTTTGTTTTTAAGGCATTTTAGTGGAAAGCGATCGCAAAAAATATTGAAAAAATTTCGTATTCCGTCTCGCTTTTTTAAATTTGGGCCGATAATTATTGTTTTAATATTGAGAAATAACCAGTGTTTAATCGTTTTTGTAAATCAGAAGAAAAAAAAAGATTTAAATTGATACTTTTTTTGGAATAAATTTTTCAAGTTGAATTTCCGACTAATTTAAAAAAAAACTAAAAATCGCGATAACTCAAAAATGGTTCACTTTTGCATAATATATATGGAGGTCAAAATTATCGCAAATAGTCACCCCTATCACCTCCTTACGGGAATAGGTCGACTTACCAATAACCCTGTATGTATGTATGTATAATCACTTAAACTACAACCCTCAAATAGGGTTTTATAGAAATACCTATAATTGGCCTAATTTGATAATTTCTTAACGGTTTTAACTTTAATCGAGAAATCCTGAAACAAGTATAGTTTAATTGGTGATGACGAGTTGTAAAATACAAAGTTTCAAGTAACCAGCTCAATCGGTTTTTTTTTTCCTATTATATTTGACCCCTCTCCCCCCCCCCCCCCCCCCCCTTTAATCCACACATCTTAATTTTTATTGCATATAAATAAACCTGGTCACCGTTTGTTGAAACGTGTTAGTGAAAATCGCATTAACATTGGTTCATTGGTTTTCAATTGACGCGAGGAGAAACAAAATTACACAGTCATGGTCATGACGATGTCGGTCCCGAAGTCGTTACTACAAACTCAAAATAAATGTTTTAAAAAACTAAAACCCGCCTTCGAAAACCCAAATATAAACTACAAACATCAATATGGAGACGGTCGATAAAGTAAACATTCAATCCCTACAAAAAAGTGACGCGAGTGCCCAAAATAACGGAGTCTAGGAATGACATCGAGACCTAGGGCGTTATTATTAAGACATGGCCATGCAGTTCATTTTACGGTGAGCGTAAAGGACCGAGCTATAGCAGTTACATAACTCTGTCTTTTTCTCTCAGCGTCAAATTAACGGCACAGATACGTCATAATAACCCCACAGTTCGACATTGAAAAACAAATGAAGACAAGCCTATAACATTCGACATTGACCAAACAATATCGCAACTTGGTTTGCTATGTTGTGATAGGTCACTCAGTAATGAAATTAAGTGAACTTGAGAGCTGAGATTTTTTTAAAGTGATAAAGACCATTTACTTAAAAAGTACACACATTGTCTTTGTAAGTATAGAATGAAAGTACTTAATAAACAGGAACCCGGGTGATGATAATCCAGGGCCTGCTCTGTTTATTAAAGCTTTCTCTTAACCCTCCGTTTCGTTCCACTTTACAAATAACCTTGCTTTGTATAAATGTCACGTTTTCCTGGCGATCGAATTAACTGAGACGTCGTCGGCCGAGGAGAACAAAGAAAAACGCCATTTATGTCCAAGACGTTCGAACATTTGAACACTACAAAATGACAATCTCATTTAATGCCCAGTTCCTATATTCAAGAAACGAATTGTTTAAAATATGACACATTTTTGTACGTAGCAAATGTCATAACGCTACGGCCCGTAAGGAAAACGATTCGTTTCTTGAATATAGGAACCGGACATTAGTCAATTGGGATTGTTCATATTTTTACAATTACTCTAATTCGAAAACCATTTCGAGGAATAAGGTTTTAAAGCCGTTCTGCATTATTAAGTTTTTGAAATATTTAACTATGTCGGATATTTCGATAAAAGTATATTTAACTTTTGTTTGACTTTCGTTTTCGGCTTGAAGCCCTCCTAGGTGTATCTTACGGGTTAGGTGAAATCCGCTTGAAATAATATGTTTTAATGCACTATTACAACCACTTTTTATCATTAGATATCATTTAAATGTATGTTATTTACTAAAAAATGCCATTCCAAATTTAAAACAATCATGTCATCCATAAAATGTCTGCTAAATAAATAAAGATATTAAAACAAAACTATTGGGTCAAATACAAAATTAACGAAATTGGTCTCTTAAAATTACTTATTCTTTTGAATCAGAATGTAAAAACCGTGACTTATTATTTTTGGCTAATTGCGACGGTAATCGGTATTAATACTGGTTAAGGTACTTACACTCGCCAGTTCGCCGCATTCACTCGTTCGACCGAGCGAACGCAGTTTCTAAGAGAATAACACCCCAATTAATTCATTTCATTGCTTTGTTGCTCAGCTCAGAAACTGAAAGGGCTTTAAATGGCTTACTGATTTGTAAATTCCGCGCGGATTGAAGACTCATCCAGCCTGGCTGAAACTCGATCTACGAGTATAAATGTAACTCGCTGAAAATATTTCAAATACTCATAAACTTACAACTTTTATCAGGCAGCAGCAGGACAACTTTAATATTATAAATAAGAATGTTGTGTGTGTGTGTTTGTTACTCCTTAACGCTGCAACGACTGGACGGATTTGGATGAAGTTTTTAACTATAACAATCGTTTACAAGTCATATTTGGAAAGCGGATTTTCTTTTTTTACTTTATTTTACGACATACATTATTTTAAGTATTACTACTACAACCAGCCACCACCACCACCACCACCAGTATTCCATGCTGTATGCAATATTTTAACCTGAAAATGACGAAAATGTTTAGGAAGAGCAAAGAAACATATTCTAAATGTGTACAAATTGTACATCGTTAATATTCTGCGTGGGTTTGCGGATCAAAGGATTGTTTGTCTACCGCCGACTGAGGGCTTGTTACCATGTTGACATCAAATTTATTTGATCAAGCTTATTGAATTACGGACGGCCAACAGTTTCGTATTGGATCTAGTTGCAATCTAAATGTAAAACATCTTAGAGCGCTACACACGGCGACTACTTCCAGCGCCTCTGTAGCGATTTATTCGCGATGCAGTAGTGATACAGGCGTGATCGTCTGTAAATACCTACCGCAAATGCAAAGATACGATCGAGATGCAAACGCAATAGAGCCGCTATTTAGCCTATTATAATTTAGCTGGGGTTCTATTCTTCTTGGTAAAGCCTAATTGCTTTGGCTATGTTATCTTATTGTCAACGTTACTATAGCTGCTATTCACTTGACATGGTTACAATGGCCGCCGTGTTAAAAGCAATACGGTAATATGTCAAAAGCAGCTACAGATGTAGTGCATAATTGTTCTCCTTCGTATTTTCACGGAAACGTACGAACGTGTCATGCTACTTCAGTCACCCTCAGTACTTTTTGTACTGTGACCGACTGAAATAGCTAGACACGTTCGTAGGTTCGGTGAAAATACGAAGGAAAACAATTATGCACTACATCTGTACCTAGGTTTTTACCTGAAAATGATAATCAAAGTCAAATCTTGAGTCAAATAAAACCCCTGCACCGCGTCACTACAGTGTCTGTCAGTTCATCGTATTAGATTATACATATACAGTCGTTGAGCACTTAGGTGCTTCGGGATTGTACTTCGCTCCCACTCACTCTTAGTAAGAGCGTATGATATGAAGAGAGAGACAAGTACAAACCCGAAGTAACTTCTAAGAGCTATCGCACTGTATCTAACTTTCTCATTCTAACAAGTAGCTGCGTCCTTCTCAGCCTGTTAGTCTGGATCGATTGTACAGCGCGTTTGTATTGATACAACTGTACATTTTTTGGGTTCCGTAGTCAAACTAGGAACCCTTATGTCCTTAACCCTTGGCCTAGGCCAAGAAGTCATGTAGGGAGCCATAAACAAGCAACTTCATGTCATCATTTTGTGATATTAACGCATACATTTGCGAGCATGTCTGAGAAATTGTGGTATTATGAATTTATGAAGTTTCTTAAATCGAGTACTTATCACTCGAAATCCTAGTAGTGTGTGAGCACCTGGGTTTGATGAAGTGAAATAATGACGAAGTACCTTACAATGAAATAAAATATTAACATTAATATATTTAAATGTGCCCTTTGTGGGCAAACGCACATTTTTATGGTTCCGTAGTGAAACTAGGAACCCTTATAGTTTCGCCATGTCCGTCCGTCCGTCCGCGGCCTAGCTCAGAGACTCTTAGTACTAGAAAGCTGTAATTTGGCATGAATATACATATTAGTCACGTCACCAAAGTGTCAAAATGAAATCTTGAAAATCATTTTTTATTGTACCTCGCATTTTTTGTACACTCGTCTACCCCATTGTGTGGGGTGTCGTTGTGAAAACAATTTTTCGATAAAGGAAACCGTTTATGAAATCCCCGTACTTATATGAGAAATCTCATAAATATCTTATCGCTATCACAACTAAGATACAGCCGATTAAAGTGTTTATACCTACTAAAATCATCAAAAAAGGCACCAAATTAATTTAAACAGAAAATTAGTTATAAATTGTTGTTTTTATGTTTGTAGCACTAAGCGGCTTCGGAATCCGACATTCTCTGGCCCGGTTTTTTAAATTATAACTGTATAAATAAATTACTGTAGATCCTTTAACTTGGTTTTGAAATGAAACAAAAAAAATTTTTTGTTTAATTTCAAAACCAAGCTTTTGAAAATGTGATCATGAGAAAAGATTTCTAATAAAAGCATTATAAACTGGCAATCCGTGTATCTAAAGTACAAAGGAGCATGGGCAACTTTGTATGGAGCCTGGTTCTGAAACCAACAGAGCTGAAACTTAAGTCATTAAATAGGTCTTTAAATCTACTTTATTTCATTATATGGGCACAAAGCCGAATTCCATTGCAGAACTGAGATATTCATATTTAAGTTAGAGTAAATAGGATCTATAGGTATTATAAAACAGATCCTCTTTGAGAATACAAATTCAGAATTATTAGGGTAGGGTTAGTGTGTGAAATAAACATTCGTTTTGGAGCAATCGATGGTTTTATTAATTATATATATATATATATATACACGAGTATACCTCATTACATCAATAATTAAGTCATTTAAATGACCTGCAGGATGATTAAATGGTATGTGCCTGCCTAACCCTAAATACCATATAATAGAAATTGTGTGTGCACAAGATCTTATTGTTCGTCTGCCAGTCAAACATGGACAGTAATAGTGTGGGATAGCATCGGTGCCAGTTTGATTTTTATCAACCAGAATGTAGACGTAGTACTAACGTGCTCGAACATGTCTAGATTGCACATGGCCTCTAATCAACCAAACATTTTCAGCCTGGATACCCCGTCCTGCTAAGTAAGTCATGCATATCATTTTCACGGTAATTAATGGAACGGTCGATAGGTCGAAGGTTTGCTCAATACCTACCCTCCAGAATATGAATAATTCTCCGAATGCATTTATCGTAGCTCGTACTCACCGTGACTAAAATACAAATATCTTAGTTCTGCAATGGAATTTGACTTTGTGCCCATATAATGAAATAAAGAAGATTTTAAGACCTATTTATTGACATAACTCTCAATGCTGTTGGTTTCAGGCCCATTTTGACGCATGGTCCTTTAATTCATCGTTGACTATCATTAAAACAAAGTCTCTCGTAAATTGTCTAAGTATTTTGGTAGTACTTTCTTAAACTTGACACTATTTCTGGGAGATGTTTTTTAAGGATTTCTAGACCATATTTGTGATTGTACATACCAGTGTTGGGCACTCAAGAATAAAATCATTATTTGAATGAAGATTCGTAAGAATAAAATCATTTCGATTTTATTCCTGTCAAAATTATTCAAATAATTTCGCCGGGAATAATTTGTACGTGGGAAAATTTAATAAAAATAACTTATTTATTCTTAGTCAATTACCTACATTTATTCATGATTTTTTATTTTGAATAAAAGTATCTGAATAAGAATACAGTAGGTAAATAAATAAATAATAATAATAAATAATAAATATCAGGGGACAATGTCACACCAATTGCCCTAGTCCCAAACTAAGCTCTAGGCTTGTACTATGGGTACTAGACAACGATATAAATACTTATTTAGAGAAATATATACTTAAATACATAGAAAACATCCATGACTCAGGAACAAATATTCGCGCTCATCACACAAACATCTGCACTTACCGGGATTTGAACCCAAGACCGCTAGCTTCGTAGGCAGGGTCACTACCAACTAGGCCAGCGTGTCGTGTCGTGTCGTCGTAATGTAACTTATTACGTAATATTTACTTACAGTACAGGTAGAAACTCTAGTACTCTGGTCTAATTTATACCCACTATGCTATCTTAATTAAATCTTGTAAATCGAACGTTATATGCTTTGGTCCTCGTATTATTTTTACATTGAGAACCAGTGTAACCATGCTGTAGCCATAAAGTATGTATCAGTGTGGAGGGTTCATTTAGCCATGAAAGAATTCCGGGATTCACTTCATCACCATCGTATTAAAGGTACCAAAAAACGTCATAAAACTTACTTACACGTAAGTACATTGAAAAAATGTGCCAAAACCAATATTTATTGTACTACAAAATTATTTCTATTCCAAATAACATGTTAGTTGAATAAAACGTTAGTTAGAATAATCCCATTTCCAAAATAGTTATTTCAATTTTTATTCTTCATTTAAAATAAAAGTACCATGCTTTATTCACTAGTATTCCACTCCAACTAACGAGGGACAAGAATTATTGTTATTCAAATCGATTTGAATGAGAATAACTTTTCTGTTTTATTCTTATTCTTATTCAAGTTAATTTTTGCCCAACACTGGTATATACATATAGACAAATGAATAGTTAATATTATAACATTGCTCAGCCTTAAATACAAACTCGTTTTAAAAAAACAACTGCAATTTTAGCGAAATAGATTTACTCGTGATTGAAGAATACAATTTTTAAAAGAATTTAAACTCAAATCATATCAACATCATTAGTATCATTACATAGGTAATGTATTTGATTAAATGACATACACATGCGTTCCAAGGGACTATTGTGTGTAACGTTCTCGAGAGCTAGCGGCAAAGAGAACTGCTTCGGTTTACGACTCGGTTTAGTTACTTACTCTGTAAAAAATGTTATAGCAGACATTTAAATAATTCTATTTTGTTGTTTACGATTTTATGCAAATATAGAAAAGTTCACTCAGCTGTCACCTATTTTATTCACCTACTTTCTTGTAAGCTGCAATTTATGCAGATGACAATGTTTATTTTGTAGAAAGATGACCAGACATTGGAACAATAGTCGAGAGAACTTCTTATTAGATATGCATGACAAGTCGAAATACCGAATATTCATAATTGCGAACGTTTATTGATTAAAGGGTTTTTTTTTAACCAGTAACAGTAACTAGTATCAGTTCATGCTTAACCTTTTGAACGCTTTACGTTACGTCGAATACAAAATGTGTCCCTCACACGCCAATCATGTTTGCTATGCTATGCAAATTACACCTTATCTGAAACAAAGTATCTTTTAATGTTCAACTTGTGACAGCTGTAGCCGTCGTGGCGTCAGTGGCACGACTTTCAGTTCCAGTTTCAGTTTCACGGCCAGAGCCGTCTGTGGCGTTTAAAAGGTCTAAAACTTAAGCATAAGTTCAACATAAATAGCTTTTGGACAAATGAATACTCGAAAAATACAACCACAGAAAAAGAACCCTAAGAACGCTATTATGGAACCAAGCATATAAATTTTATTCATGATTTATTAGGTAACACCGTGGTAATGTATTAACGTCAGAATGGTGGAAAATCGCGGGGTATTTTAGGGTTGTATTGTTTTTCCATAAGACGCTTGATCCTTGGGGAACTGATTAATATGCGAGGCCGCCGGGAGCGCCGCCGCTCAGCGCGGGGCGGTTTATTCCATATCGATAAATCTATTTTTAATCAAATATTTGTTACTTACCTATGAACTAATATTCCATATTCATAGTTGAAGGGAAAGTTGAAGGGAAGCGGAAGAGAGAAAGGCCACGGAGAACGTTCATGGATCTGATAAAATAAAAAGTAGACGTCGAGTCGTATCAGGCCCTGAAAGAAAAGGGTCTAGAAAGAAAGTCATGGGAATTGCTCCACCGACAAGAGCCTACCTCTTAAATTTAAGAAGTATAAGTGGCTGAAATAGGCTGTGTACACTGTCTTAGACAAGTTATCCACGAAATGGGTACTTATCATGGATGTGCGACGTGCGCTGGCACCATCTGAAAAAGGTACATTTTTCGCTCTTTTCGCAGTGAGAGTCAGACAAAAAGGTACGCCTTTCAGTTACCCTTGCTATATCTAACGCTTTCTTACGTGCCACGTGCGCTGGCAACATCCTTCTCACTTTCGCGAGCGGCTTCAAAACGAAACCTGCGACGAAATTGAAAATATACGCATTAATTACCATGTCCATAATGCGTTGAAGATGGGACTGGTAATAATTTGCTAACAATTCAAAATATATATTTTTTTATCATAGAAGTATATAGTTTAACTATACAGAGGGCAAACGAGCACACAGGCCACTTGCTGGTAAGCATAAACATTTGCATACACGAGAGTATATGTAATTTTAAGACTTAGAATTTGGTACAAATGTATTCACATACGTATTTAATAAGATCAAGAAACGCAGGAGATAAGCAGGTACCATAATCTTACACCTAGCTACGGAAGTGTGACTTCAGACAAAAACTGAACCTAGCGATATTGGGCTCACCTTTTTTTTTCAATTGTACGTGGGTATCTTAAAGGGGATTCGGGAAAGCATTATAATCGGGTTTCGGATCGGAAGACACAAAGGTACTGACATACAGATATCAGGCTGATAACTGGCTCGGCAGTTAAGTCACGTCTCTACGTCGACGACGGAGGATGGGCCCACGAGTGCTCTTCAGCTCTCTTACCATGAGTTACAATTACCGGTACTCGCTAGCGAGTTGAACACCCTGTCCCTCACAGTATTCTAACAGTGTGCGAGGGACAGAGCATTCGGCTCGCTAGCGGGTATGGTAATTGTAACTCATGGTAAGGGTACTGAAGGAAATTCACTTTCAACAAAAACAATGTTATAAACTTTAAGATGTAGTTCACGGACATTGATTGTGATGGATGGAGCATTCTCGAGACGGATCGCCGGACAAACTAAGTTGGAACTAGTTTATATTCCTCTCCGGAAATAACTTCAACGTAATATTTACTCGCGAACGAACAGCTATATTTTTCAATTGGACATCTCTTTGCCAATATAATAAATTCAATACATTCCCGTAAGCCAATACCTGTGAGTAGATTTAAAATGTCGTAATAAATATATCCCTCGGCGCGGAATCTTCTCGCGAGGGCTTATCCGGTACAAGTGTGTGTATGAGAATAATTTTATTGATCACCACTTGCTCAGTTCACTGTACCTCAATTGACACGTGTTTGCTTAAATTAAGTATACTTAATGGTTTACTAAGGGTATCTTGCGGATTTCCGACTTGCCAACTTGTTTTGCACATCAGTGTACAACTTAACGATACACAAAACACCTATAAATTTGACGTTAGATACAGTTAGCTCGACTTTTGCGCCTCTTGTCCACTTTGTTTTACTCGTTAAGTATATTGTTATTATAACGTGTAGTTATGGTATTTGTTACCATATGCCCTCCTTCACTAACAATTTAATAGGATAATTATAGCTCAAAGCATTATACTGACCTTAATTTTTTTTGGCACAGAATTAAAACCATTAAACAAAAAGTAATATAAATAGTTTTTAACTTATTTAATATCCTATCAGCTATATAGCTGATGTCATATGACACTATAAAATCAAACAACTACCCACCCTACCCTAGGAAAGATACGATTTTTTTCTATGGAAACGCAACAATATAATTAGTAATTTTATTATGTCAAAAATTATACATTGGCAAGTTAATAACTATACTAACTACCTATATATTCCTCATTCAACCAACTACATTTATGCCGTCTACATTTATGTCAAAAGAGCGTATTTGCAATTAAAGCAATGAGTATTTTTCCCTTAAAAATATATAGATGTACGGTCCATACACCGCACATTGCACATTCAGCATACTTAGGTATTTGCCTGATATTGCGGAATTATGTTACCGCGCGTTAGTTCACGAACAGCACTCATTCCGCGTGTACTCATATCATAGCATTACTATAATTAACTTTAATCATCATTGTTTATGTGATAATAAATTGACTACTTTGGAAATATTAGTGATTTATCATTACGACATATCTCAACATCTTACGGTGAATGGTGTATGGCACAGCAGCCCGTACAATAGATGAGTTAATTTTCTTTCAAATATATTAAAATACACTTATTTTTGAAGCTGCATCACAATTATTTATTTGCAAGTGTTGCATTACCTACTCGAAAGAAATAAATCATATTAGTTCTGATTTCCTATGATAATGTCTTATACACGTTCCTTTAGTATATCATCTACCCGAAAATAAACAGCATAATTGAAAATAATTTAAGCCATGAAAGAACAGCCACTTTCAGCTCAAGATTTTTATGTTTTCTGCTTAGGTTTTTTGGAAACTTTTGGTTTTTTTTCTCATTGAAATAGGTATATCACTTTTGCTGGAAAAACCCGCCTCTTTTTAGGGTACAACTTTTTGTTCCAACGACGGGTATGATAATTTGATGGAATCAAAAATAGAATACGTTTAATTAACACTCTATGACCTAACATTACGCCTAATATCGAAATATTTCCAAATAATCGTAAGTAGTTTGGGGTAACCGGGCTTTGCGTCGTCAAACAGTAAAACTAAAACAGGCAACCCACGCAAATAAAGAGATTTAATGTTTGTTGTGGCCGATAAGTAAATAATAACATATCCATATTGAACGTCGGAAGTAGTGATGTGCCGTGGGAATATTCCCGCGGGAAAATTCGCGGGCATTATTCCCTTGTTCTCATTAATTTTCCCCAAACAGGGGATTATTACAATACAGATAGGGTAAAATTTAATCTTAATTAAAGTTATTTGCAATGAATCGTATTCGGAAGAATGAAACTACTTTCGTCAAAAACCGCGTTTTTTATTTTATCTATATACTTACACTGGACCGCAAAACTAAGTATCACACTTTTAAAGAACATGTCATATAAAGTGTGAAACTTAGTTTTGCGGTCCATTATATTTAAAATATAGGTAAATGTATGCAATAATACAAAAGCGTATTTTTCCCACCTAAGGAATATTCCTGGGAAAGGCACATCACTATCGGAAGGATCAAATCGATGAATAAAATATCAATTTATAAAATCGTCAACATACTCTGCAAATATTAATCAATGCTATATTTTAAAAACCATATTGAAAGTTCAACCTGTGGACTTAAAATAAACAGATCGAGGTAAGTAGTTTGTGAAACTTGAGTCGCAGTTATAAGGCAAATACCACGCTTTTCTCGACGGTCTGTGGAACCTTTTCATTCCCGTTTAATACGTGACTCAAGAGACTTGGCGAGGCAACGCGGGCGGGAACACCATCGAAATATAAGTAGGTATTATTTCGTAGAATATGAAGGAAAAGTACTGTGCAGGGCTCTATTCTACTATGGAAAATAGGATTGCCCTTAACGATTGCTTTTCACTTGCCTGCTATTCCTGTCAAATAAATAAGAACTAGTTAAACGTTGACGATGCCATAACACGTCAAAAGCAATGAATGGGGAGCCTACTGCTGTGGCGACATATTTTTGGTTAAATATCACGTCCCAAACAAGTTTTAGCAAATGTAGATATTTTTGCCAACTCAATATCTATAGGCAAGGCAGATATTTATTTAGCATATTTTACTTTGGACAATTTATCACTTTGCATAATATTATTTTGGGTTTCGAACACATACAGAAAGACAGGTGTTGTTAGAAACATTCAGCTTCATTTGAGATCAACCGATCGACTGGAGTTGGATGTAGGATACTTTATATTGAAAAAAATTACAGTTCCCAAAGGAATAGCGATTTACTTCTACGAATCAAGTCGTGTGAAGCTAGTTGTTAATAAAACATTACTCTTGGGTCATAAGTTAGACTGTACACTAACGAGAGCATTTCCTCTTAAAAGCCATTTAAAAAAAGTTCACGCCCTCCGCTCTCAAACTAAAATGTTTGTTCTACAAAGAGTTACAAGCTGAAAGTTACCTCAGCACACCGTATTGTTGTATCATCGATAAATAACTCACTACATAACCGCCAACCAATATCGGCGGGCCGATTATATTTTATATCGATTACCTACTATTCGCCATTCAAGAGTTTCTATGACTACCATGCGTCTTCATCAACTCACGTTCCTTCCAGCTCGATGGCCCATACTGTTGTATTGACAATAGGGAAAATATCAAGACCGTCTTCTAAGATTTTATTTAGTAAACAAGACGAATAGTTACTTCAACGCTATAAATATTTATAAAAATTTCAGTAATGGTTCTTATTCAATATCTTAACCCTGTTCAGACTTGTGTCTTAAGTAGTAAACCACACTCTAACCTCGAAATGCCACTTTTTTGTATGAAACAGCTATTTTAAATAAAATAAAGCAATCACGGTAGCAATGTACAAGTTGCAGAATATTTTCAAAAGTTAAGAAATCTTCTCAATAAATTACTGAGAATTTTATCGGAAACATTTGAGAGCATTGAGAATGTTCTTTTTCCATACAAAAGTTAAGATATTCTTAGAAAATTGCTTTTCACTTGACTGCTATTCCTGTCAAATAAATAAGAACTAGTTAAACGTTGACGATGCTATAACACGTCAAACACGTTTGTATTAATGGAAAGCCTACTGTTTTGGCGAAATATTTTTGGTTAAATATCACGTCCCAAACAAGTTTTAGCAAATGTAGATATTTTTGCCAACTCAATATCTATAGGCAAGGCAGATATTTATTTAGCATATTTTACTTTGGACAATTTATCACTTTGCATAATATTATTTTGGGTTTAGAACACATACAGAAAGACAGGTTTTGTTAGAAACATTCAGCTTCATTTGATCAAGTTTCATCAAGACATTTAATAGGTTACCAAATGTTAAGAAAATAAAAAATATGTTAAGAAAAGTTTGTCAATATAAACAAAGCATATGTAGATACTTTTTTAATAGTGTAATATTTTTGGTCAAATTTATTATTTCCTATAAGCCGTAAAATGTGATTTGTATTTCAGCAGAGCGAGCGCAGCAAGCTTACCGCAGCAGCGGCCGGCGAACGACAGAACATTTTTTATGGAAAATTGCCACATCATAAGCCAATTAAAAATACAGAGTTACTAATGGTAAGTATCATTACTAACCTGATAACTATTGGGCCCCAGTTAGAATAAACACTTCTGAAGTAAAACATCCTCGGATGAATTGATTAACGACCGACTTTAATGCCGATACGTGCATTGGCCTAACATTTGGGTTAAGAAAAAAAAAATAGTTGCCAAGCCGCTTGCCGAAATATAATTTTGCGATAAAAGGTTTGGAAAGTCATGATTAGTAAAAAAAAGGCAGTAGGTACAACACTAATCTTCATAAATGAGTTGTTTACGTATTACTTACTTAAAAAACGGCGCTAAAATCCATATCGTCTTTGACCTGTTGTCATATTGTTTTTAATTTTAGCCAAGTTTGCCATTATTGCCAAGTAAATAACAGCTATCAAAACGTTGTCAATTAAATTACAGGTTAAAGGCGATATGGTTTTTAACTCCTAGAATCTCGGCCCTGTCAATGTAGATCCTTTAACGGATCTAGATTACTGATAGTCGTTGCTAAACAGTTTACGTGTTAATAGTCTGGATGAAGCCTTTAAGAAGTTGTCATAGGCATAATAGCTATAGAAAACAAAAAGGCATTTGCGATTGACAAATTCGCCGGGTGAATTACTCAAGTATGGCGGTATGAAATTGCATAAGGTCATTTGGTATCTGTATACTCTCACGTGGAACGAAGAACGAGCTGTGTCACAGATTAGAATATCTTTTAACTGCAATTTTCCTACAAGGACATCACTCTTCGATCCACCCCTGGTAAGACAAGCAAGTTTCTGTTTCAGTCTATCTAATACTACAGTATGGGTTCCGTTCCAATAAAGATACCCACCCGCAAAGCAATATTATAATACAGAAAAAAGTGTTCCTCTGACTTTGACGGTAAGATACGAGGAACAGTGTCACTATTCACTAAGGATAATGAGCATCACGAATTATTTTCGATTAGTTGCGGCATCAAGCAAGGTACTCTGGCACCAGCTCCCTTTACCCTCTTACCACGCTCGGCCGAGACATTAGCACTTAAACTGCGTGGGTTAATTTGAAAATTAACGTAGACGAGAACTGGATGCAAAATGGAGGCAAGTTAAAAGCAGACCACCGCCCTTCACTTAAACTACGAGAAAGGGATTTTAACGTAATATGTAAAACTTGTTTAAGTAATGCATGATGCATGCCGTCATATTTGTATGCCTAATGGCCAAACATTGTGATACTTACCCACTTTTACAATTGTACTATTATTGTTACCTATGTGTTACAAATAAATAAATTGGTTGATTGATTAATGTGCTCACTGTATTAGAACGCGCTATCAAAGCTCCAACGATAGAAGTAGGTAGACCCCGTAGCCCAAGTTTCAGATAAATTCATTTTGGTGGTGGCTGATCTATTTGTAGCACTTGCCAAGACTTGTTTTATCGGGTTTTTGCAGAGGCCACGGCAATATCCTTAGGTTAAACTTGTATCGTACGAGTATCTCTACTTGTACCTGCGTAACAGAGTTAATAAGGGCAGGAGCCCGACCTCTAACAACTTTTTCACTCTGGTTAACTAGAGTATAACTAAAAATGAAATAACTCTATGTTTGGTTCTCGGCTTATTCTTCCTCGAAACCTAAACAATTTAAGGGATACTTAATTCACATTAGGAGGACTATTAATATCTAAAAAAAAGTACATTAATGGTGGTATAAATATTACATTATATTAGCAGCGGTCTGTTCAATCGTGGCCAACTTTGATCATGTTTATGATTGCGTAGTCAAGAAGGAACCTTTCAAGTTTCGTCATATTAGTATGTCCGGTTTTACTCAGAGACTATTGGTAAGTAACTAAAATAATTTTGTAATTTAGCACCAAGTTGTAAAAAACCTTTGCGGGTAGTATAGCAAAGTTTTTTTCTTACATTATAATGTCAAAATACATTGGATAGGTCCTAAAAACATTACGAGTATGGACGAGTACCTATATGTTTTTTGTTTGATTTGGGCCACCGTCAGACAAGACTACAAGTAGGTAAGTAATAAAATCTGAAAAATATCGAAAATATAAACACAATCTAAGAAAGTTAAAAAGAAAACTATCTCGACTAGATTTAAATGGTTCCTGAGACACAGGATCAACCGATCGACTGGAGCCGGATGTAGGATACAATATATTGAAAAAATTGACAGTTCCCAAAGGAATAGCGATTTACTTCTACGAATCAAGTCGTGTCAAGCTAGTTGTTAATAAAACATTACTATTGGGTCATAAGTTAGACTGTACACTAACGAGAGCATTTCCTCTTAAAAGCCAATTAAAAAAGTTCACGCACTCCGCTCTCAAACTAAAATGTTTGTTCTACAAAGAGTTACAAGCTGAAAGTTACCTCAGCACACCGTATTGTTGTATCATTGATAAATAACTCACTACATAACCGCCAACCAATATCGGCGGGCCGATTATATTTTATATCGATTACCTACTATTCGCTATTCAAGAGTTTCTATGACTACCATGCGTCTTCATCAACTCACATTCCTTCCAGCTCGATGGCCCATACTGTTGTATTGACAATAGGGAAAATATCAAGACCGTCTTCTAAGATTTTATTTAGTACACAAGTACGAATAGTTACTTCAACGCTATAAATATTTGTACAAATTTCAGTAATGGTTCTTATTCAATATCTTAACCCTGTTCAGACTTGTGTCTTAAGTAGTAAACCACACTCTAACCTCGAAATGCAACTTTTTTGTATGAAACTGCTATTTTAAATAAAATAAAGCAGCAATGTTCAAGTTGCAGAGCATTTTCAAAAATTAAGAAATCTTCTCAATAAATTACTGAGAATTTTATCGGAAACATTTGAGAGCATTGAGAATGTTCTTTTTCCATACAAAAGTTAAGATATTCTTAGAAAATTTCGAAAATTTCTCATAAGAAACTTTCACATTTTGAGTAGTTAATTATCGGTACAATTCTAATCACGGACAATACATTGGCCAAGTGATGTCCAAAATGTTTTTTGTCTACTTTATTTACGATAAAAGAGCCGTTTTAGCCATTTAGTTTCATTTTGAGGTAAGAAAGTTGTTTACCATATGAGACAAGTAATGAACAGGGTTTACCTGTAATAACAAAATTTCAACAACTAACTACTTCACTGAATGAGAGATATGATATAACAACTGCTACTTATTATCGGTAAAAATTTAACCGGTATTTTAAAAAATGCAATATAAATGGGGCTAAAAACCGGTCATATCTCATTTTAAACCGGTTCATTACATCGGTAACGGTCCTGGTTAAAAACATCAAAAAGCCATTGGTTTTTTGCTGTTCTCAGTCAGTATATGTGTGCCGTTTAATAGCACTCATGAATGATACGATATACTCGTACTTAAAACACCAGGGGGCCTAACATGGCTGCGTTTATCGCGTGACAAAGTTTGGATAAGCCATCCGTCACCTTCTGACCCGTAAATAAGTACGGCAGTGACGGATGCGTTACCCACATTTGACACGCGGTATAGACGTAGCCATACTAGGCCCACAGGAACATTTTAAACGGTGTTCTGAAAAATAATGAGTTTAGTCTCCAGATTTTCGAGAACTGACAAAATGTATGGAATTGACGTAGGCGCTCGACGCGATCGTCTGACAGCTAAACGTCAATCCTATACATCTTGTCTAGGGCCTCTGTATCGGTATCTAAAACTTTAGTTATGCAATTTATATGTAACATAACTAAGGAGTTAAGGACTCACTATAAATCGTACCTACACTTTAGAAACACGATTACTTGTAGTTTCCTCGATAAGAAAAAGACATCTCTAAAAAAATGAGCATAATATATTAAATTAATTTAAATTCTTGCATAAATTACACTAGTAAACAAATACATACATAATAAGCACAGAACACTACAGATAACGCAATGAGAAAATCAAGATGATATCAACTCTACCTATTTTTATATTATTGTTTGCAGTTTTTTGCATTATTAGTAGTTTATGTGACTGTTACATAATAAAAGGCAATAAAACACGAGTGTGTGTTTATTCAACGAGCCGAAAGGCTCAGTGCTTTATCTACACACATACTTTTTTCGTATTGCTTCCTTGACTTTGCTGGTAACAAGTCATTTATAACATTCGTTGCTCTGTCGCGAATAACAGGGCAGGTGGTGTCTCCGAAATATCACTATCCTGATTGCATTTTTTTACGAAAGTGTTGCGATATTTAATATGAACAACAAAACTGTTGATTATTTAGATTGCGTGGATTCATAATAAAAACTCTTTATTATATTTATCTTCTTTTATTTCACCTTACACTACACTACATGCTTACATCTTATATTTTGGAGTGCACAGATTAGAACCTAACTTTTAGGAACACAGATACTATTAAGAAAAACTTACTGTTTTCAGTGGGTGGACATTGGCCCATATTTTAACACTCTCCCTCAATGTTTACACACTTCAATGTATATCTTAAGTTTAACATCCTAACCAATTTTACAAATCTTTCACCTGATAAAGGCTTAGTCAATATATCTGCAATCTGTTCAATTGTTGACACATATTTTACCTTAATAAAACCTTCTTCTACTTTCTGTTTGATAAAATTAAATTTAACATCAATATGTTTAAGTCGTTTTTGATCCGGATTTTTTACTGTTTTCATTGTACTCTGATTATCTTCAAATATAACAACATCTTGTATTTTAATATTAAAATCAGTTAGTAATTTAATGAGCCAACAGGCTTCTACAGATGCTTCACATAAAGCAATCAATTCTGCTTCAGTTGTACTTAAAGAAACTGTACTTTGTTTTTTAGATCTCCATGTTACAACATTACCAAATAATTTGAACAAGTATCCACTCGTTGATTTTCTATCGTCATCTCTAGCAAAATCTGCATCTGCATAACCTGTCAGTTTACAATCTCTTGTCTTAGAATATACTAAATTATAATTAATAGTTTGTTTCACATATCTCAATAGTTGGTTTAGATTGAAATCTAGATAAATAAGAAACAGCTGTGGCTAAGTCAGGTCTAGTGCTTACCATCGCATACATTAACGAACCAATCAATGACCTACATTGGTGTTCTAAAGTCATGTCTACTTCATTGTTGTCAAAGTCAAGTCTAAAATTGTTTTCCATCGGTGTATTAATTCCTCTACAGTTTTCCATATTAAATTTCTTTAAAACTTTCTGTAAGTATTTTGTCTGATTTATATGAACTTCACCTGGCAACTTGTTAATGTCAATACCTAAATAAGTCAAATTATTACTCCCCATGTCTTTCATCCTAAAATTTGCTGATAAAAATTGTTTTACACTTTCAATCTCTTGTAAGTCTCCCCCTACAATTAACAAGTCATCTACATATAAAAGTAAATATATATCCCCTTTTTTAAACGACTTCTTATATAAACAATAGTCATTTTGTGAACGTTCAAAATTCCAAGATGTGATTGTGTTATTGAACTTCTCATACCAATACTTCGGCGATTTTTTAAGACCATACAGTGATTTTTCAAGTTTCAACACATATCCATCTGGAACCTCTATTCCTTCTGGAGGCTTCAAGTACACTTCTTCCTCTATGTTTCCATATAAAAATGCCCCCTTGACATCCATTTGATGTATGACATAATCTTTATGTGCTGCAATTGATAATAAAACTCTCATTGTCTGTAATTTCAACACCGGTGAATAAGTATCTTCTAATATATCTTTTTGTTGATATCCTCGCACTACTAATCTGGCTTTAAATATTTCTTTTTCTCCTATTTCCTTTTTGGTAAATACCCATTTAGTGTCTAAAAGTTTTTTATTTTGTGGTAAAGGTGTCAATTTCCATGTTTTATTTTCTTTCAATACTTTTATTTCTTCCGAGATGGCTGTTTCCCAATCACCTTTGTCATGTCTTTCTTCAATTTCTTTAAAGTTTGATGGTACTGTATCTGGATGTAATTGATAATTTGTCAGTAGGGCGTAGTATGCTTCTTCACTTTCATTCAAATCAACTTCATAGTCTTCTTGCCATTTTGGTTTAGTTATTTTCCTTTTTTCTCTCCCTCTTTCTTGGCCTGTTGGTGATCTTTTCTTTTCATGTTGTATTTCTTGTCTTATTTCAGTATCATTTTCAATATTTTCTTCTGTCTTTTCTTGTCTTATTTCAGGTTTCCTTAGTTGCTCCGGTGGACTTCTTAACTCTGGTTCTGGTGCATAAACCGGTAAGTACACATTTTCAACATTTTTTTCTCTTTCATCAAATACAACATTTCTTGCTATTATCGTATTTTTACTTTCTTCATCATATAATCTGTATCCATTTCTTGCATATCCTATCATAATCATCTTTTTTCCACAGTTATCCAACTTCTGTCTGAGTTCTCTTGGAATGTGATTATATGCAGTACTCCCAAATACTCGCATATTTGTAACATTTGGCTTCCTTCCTTCCCACAATTCACTGGGTGTACAATCCTTTCCACTAGTAGGGCTCCTGTTGGTTACATAAGCAGAACACAAAACTGCATCTCCCCAAAACTCTTTATTTAATTTTGAATCTAATAAAAGTGTCCTTGTTTTCTCTACTAAAGTTCTATTCATACGTTCTGCTACTCCATTCATCTCAGGGTTGTATGGCACTGTGTACTGAATCTGGATCCCATTATTAGTACAAAAGTCATGAAAGTCTCTAGTTACATATTCCCTTCCATTGTCTGATCTCAATTTTAATAAATCACAATTAAAATGTTTGGTTGCATAATAATAATATTCCTGAAATTTGTCAAAAGTTTCACTTTTCTGTCTCATTAAATAAACCATAACAAAATGTGTATAGTCGTCTATAAATGTAATGAAATACCTATAACCGTCTCTACTAGTTGGGGTGATAGGCCCACAAACGTCTGTGTGAACTAGCTCAAGTGGTCTTTTTGCTCTATATCCTGTCTTGTTAAAAGGTTGTCTGGTCATCTTTCCCAATAAACATGTCTCACATAATGAATGCTCAGCTGTCAAACCTTTCAAGTCCTTTACTCCGTTAACCATGTCATTTTTTGTCAAAATATTTAAATTATTCATTCCTAGGTGACCAAAACGCCTATGCCACAAGATACTTTCTGCATTAGTTAAGAAACAATTGTCACAATTTTGGTTATTAATTTTCATTTTAATTTTATACAATGAATTATCTAAATTTCCAATCATGATCATTCCTGAAAATTTATAAATTCTAACTTTACCTTGTCCAAAATTCACAGTCAAATTACTCATTTCCATCTTTGATACTGATAGTAAATTTTTTCTCAACTCTGGTACATAATACACATTTTTTATTTCACAATCAATAGGTCTCTTACCAACATAACATTGCATTTTCAAATTTCCTAGACCTACAGCTTGTAATGTTACACCATTTTTAGCAGCAGAGATTATTTTCGGTTGTTTCAATTCTATGTAGTCAGAAAAATATTTCTTATCATTAACTAAATGATCAGAACATCCAGAGTCTACAACAAATTCTGCCCACTCAGTCACATCTTTATTTTCAGTGCTATACACTGACCTCTCAGCCCTGTCACTATCATTATTTAAAAAAGCTACTTCGTTACCTTCACTAGAGTTCTCTACATTGTATGAATTTCCTTGGCTTCTTCCTCTGTACTGACCTCGTCCTCTGCTCTGTCCTCGTCCTCTGCTCTGTCCTCTTCCTATACTCTGTCCTCTTCCTGTACTCTGTCCTCTTCCTGCATTATTATATCCTCTTCTTGTACTCTGTCCTCTTCCTGCGCTACCATTTGTCCAATTGCCATATTCTTGTGTCCGTCCTTGTGATCTGCACTCGTACTTCTTATGTCCTGGTCTTCCGCACGCGTAACAAAGGAATGCCGCTGGGTACTTTACATCTTCTTTATTCTTGTTCCTTTTCCTTTTTTCCTCTTCACCTAGTAATCTATCTTTAATTATATCAACTGTTAAATTTTGTAGTGATTCTAGCGCTGTTACTATAATTTCGTATGATTCCGGCATGGATAGCAGTATTACATTAATTTTCTCCTCTTCAGTTAAGCTGCTGCCCGCGTCTTTTAGTTGATTGAATATTTTCGACAATTCTTGAAAATGTTCCATTAATGACATGTTTTCTTCATATTTCAAATCTGCTAATTGCCGCCGTAAAAATAACTTACTACGTATACTTTTCTTCATAAAAATCTCTTCTAGTTTTGTCATCATATTATATGCTGTATTTTCATTTTGAGTGAAATCAATGTGGCTGTCGGCAATTGCACTTATTATAATGCTCTGTGCTTTCGCTTCAAATTTCTTATTCTCTGGTACACTCGCATAACTCGCCTTTTCAATCGCTTCCAAACAATCATATTCCTTTAAAACACTTTTTACTCTAAATTTCCAGGTGGCGAAATCGTCGCCTTTAAACTGTTTTATATTATTAATGCGTATATCCGCCATGCTTTTTCTTATCCCTCGTGGCACCAATGACAACTCGAAGAAACACGATGAAACCAGAATTACCTGAATTATTCAAGACACCAATCAACCACGCTCTGCTACCACTGTTGATTATTTAGATTGCGTGGATTCATAATAAAAACTCTTTATTATATTTATCTTCTTTTATTTCACCTTACACTACACTACAATGCTTACATGTTATATTTTGGAGTGCACAGATTAGAACCTAACTTTTAGGAACACAGATACTATTAAGAAAAACTTACTGTTTTCAGTGGGTGGACATTGGCCCATATTTTAAATTATTTTTTTGACAAACAAAAGAATGTCTAAAATGGCGGTAAATGAAAATTTTTCCCACGGATGTCATGATGTCACGCAACCGTAGTTTTTTTTAAATGCGAAGACAAACTAGAGCCGGCCTCTATACTATCAAGTATCATGCGAGATTTGTCAAAATTGTATGCAATTGGCATTTCATTTCGAATAAAATATCATCAGTGATAATAAAGGTCAAATTCATTTGCGATGTTTTTTTAGAGATGTTAGAAATATGAATAGAAATTAAAAAAAATGGAATTCGATTTTATTATTAATCAATAATAACAGTTTCACAGATAAGAAATTTGCTGTAACAAAACAGTTTATCTTAATGCTATTCGTAATTGGTGCTTTTCGAACGTATCATAGCGGGTTTATGATGTGTTTTTTTTTAATATACAAAAATATTGCACATGCTCATAACCATCAACACATATAATGCATCGACTGCATCGTGGATATTGTGACGTAAAAATCGTAACTTTTGGAAGAGGGCACAAATAACAACAGTACTTAATCAAGTTCCCGCAATTCAAAACAGAGGGGCTATTGTCTAACGCACACGCAATCACGATCGTTTTCATTTTAAATATCGAACTCATGTCTGCATACAAAATGAAAACAATTGTTCCACTTTGAAGCCGATTGTCATTGCGAGTACGTTAGGCAACATCCACACAGGTACATTTTAAAAGGTGATCTGTAAAAAAACACTAAGTAATTTTTGTTTTCCTATAAATGATAATTGAAAAAAACAATATGCTTTATATAAAACTTTATAAGCATGTTTTTTTCTGAACACCTTTTTAAAACTTTCCTGTAGTTAATGAAACATACATTTTCAAAAATCAACTTATTTATACATTCAGTAATGCTCTAAAATTTTGTGTAACTTGGGGGTTATTATGACATTGCTATGCAGTTAATTTGAGTGAGCGTAAAGGACAGAGTTCTGGCAGTTGTATAGTTACTAGTGTTAAGCGAATATCCAAGAGTTCAATTTATTGGCAATCTCTTCGAATAATTCGAAGAACTACTACTCTCAAGGCGCTCGCTCCGCTCGGCACAATCACTCTCCAAGTGTCGGATAAATGCAGTCTTGAAGATGCTTTTCTGTGGATCTTAGACATTAAAGTGTTCCGTAAACATTAAAGTGTTTACGTGCTGAGAAATACAATATCAATAACAACTATCATATATAACATTTCAAATGTTTAGTGTATTCTGATCTGGGGCTCTATTCTCCTGGGTGACATCATATTGCCTTTTAAATGTTCTCGTATTGTTTTTACCACAGCCGCCATTACTGTCAAGTAAACAAGAGCTATCTTAAATAAATAAATAAATAAATAAATATCAGGGGACAATGCCACACCAATTGACCTAGTCCCAAACTAAGCTCTAGGCTTATACTATGGGTACTAGACAACGATATAAATACTTATATAGAGACATATATACTTAAATACATAGAAAATATCCATGACTCAGGAACAAATATTCGCGCTCATCACACAAACATCTGCACTTACCGGGATTTGAACCCAGGACCGCTAGCTTCGTAGGCAGGGTCACTACTAACTAGGCCAGCGTGTCGTCAAAATCTTAAGTATCGTAACACTGACAATAGGTTAACATATCAAAGGCAATCGCGTTTAACCCTGGAGAATAGAAGGACGGATAGTCCAAATAGGAGGCTAATGTTTCTGAATGTATATAGGACCTTCGAATTAGTTTCCCGCTGCTATTTTAACCCCTTGCATATTAGATGGAATGCAACTCTAAACTTGTGAAAAGCAAGCAGGTAACCACCTTCATGCAGCACCTAGAATTGTACTAATTACGGATGCAGAAAGTTTCTCGCCTACTCCTCCCGTCCCACCGCGCCGCCCGCGCTCGCCCAGGGCAAGCTCACCAATTGACGACGATCCAGATGGATCGAAAAACAAATTTTATAACCTATTAGGATAACGCGGGTCTTGTTCTATAATATACCTCAAAAGGAAAAAATGGATCCCTTATAGGATAACTTGTGTGGCTGTCGGTCGGTCCGTTTTGCTTGATTTGCCTCGAAACCATAAAAAAGACACCCATATTGATATTTAGACAATACAACACCATCGCGCCCTAACAGGGAATGATGGTATTTCATGTCCGCCACGTTAGATTATAAAATCATTGTTTTCGTAATCAGCGAACAATATACATACCCATGGTGTTTCAGTCTTTGTCACCCCATATTCCTCTTTTAGGTGTTGAATTCTGAAAAATCCTGAAACTTTTGTCACTCACTTGTTCACTGTTTCCACATACAAACTTTGTTGAATTATGAAAAACCTATTAGTGCACCTTTGACCTCATCAGGAACCTTCGTGCCAAATTTGGAATATCTAGACCCAGCGGTTTGGGCTGTGCGTTGATATGCCACTCACTCGGTCTTCTTTTTTACATTTAAATTACAAGTTTTGTACCCAACAGACAAGCAGATAGACGAACATGAAATTGTTTTTTAACATTTATCTAGTGACTGATTTATATTAGCGGTATATTATACACATACCTACTGAAAGATAAGAAAGAGGTATCCTGCTAATGCAGAGTGCTTACCTAATAGACAATAAATAATACAGATCTTACAAAAAAATATCTACTTCTGAAAAAAGTTCTAGATGAATACTATAGTTACTGCGAAACATCTACTTGCTCATCATACAAATATTTGCCTTACGGGGATTCGAACCTTTGGACCGCTAGTTTCGCAGGTGGGGTCACTACCAAGGCTAAACGTGTCGTCAAACACATTAACTATGATTCTATCTTACAAATCTTACAATCATAAGAAATGTGAGAGTTTGCGAAGTTGGTTGGATGTTTGGAAATGGGGTTTAAGTAACGCATGAACGGCTGATCGGATTTAGATAACATTTAGTTCAAAGCTAACTAGCGTTTCTTTTCGTTTCGTTTTTAAACCAATCGCGTCACTGGTAGATCACATGACTTTTCATATCACGTGATCTACCAGTGACGCGATTGGTTAAAAACGAAACGAATAGAAACGCTAGTTAGTGTAGTGCGTCTTGGCAGGGACCTCAGATTAGTACTTATTAGCACGAATAAAAATTAAACATAATTCGCGGGGAAATTTGATGAAAAGCAAGGTATGTAATAAATCCACACTCTGTTGTTTCTGCTCTCTTGTTCATGGTCCAGACATATTTTGGCAGAACTCAGAATAGAAATACAAAGTGCGGTAGTTACGGCCGCGTTCCCCGCGTTCCCGGTCATAACATCTGCTCAGTTCGCTCGTGAATTTGTAAAAGCTGAAACGAGTTTATAAAGTGCTGCATTTACATAATACCTGAGATTTAACACGCTCTATTGGACGCAAGATTAACATAAATAGTTTGATGTAAGTATTTAAAAGTGTCGGCAGAGTAGCAGAGAGTTTTTTGTTACGACAAATAATTACGAGTATGCGAGTATAACTAACTTTTCTCATATGCTTGGCGAGGAAAGCTTTTTTCTATGGAAAAACGGATGCGAAGAGCCTAATTTTCTTCCTACGGCTAAAATAAACGTATAAAACCAAATGCGGTATTAAAAAAAAAAACTCTTTTGAACCAAATCGCAAGGAAAATGATTAAAACCCCATACAGCCAACTTTATAAATGTGGTTGCGGCGGGGGGCGGAGGAGGGTGACGGGGAGCGGCGGGGGGCGGCGGATGGCGGTTCGTTGTGCATGAAATTAATACTAGTAGTTTTCGAAAAAAGGACGAGATTCTCTCTCAATTCTAAAAATAATAAAATATTCTTTACAATTGCTTATACATTACTATTATTTGTCTCAATTAGTCACATTGTTTAAAAAAAGCATCTTGAGCGGAAACGGGATTTCCCGACTTGTATTTTAACATAACCACCTCGTCAGACAATCCCCTACTTTTCGAGCATAGGCAATAATGTAAAAATCCGACTGCACGTTTTATTATCGTCTACATACTATATAATATTTACCCGTATACTTTTGAATCTCGCGACACGCGGACACTCGCGATGCTAAGACAAATCTAACGACACCTCGTTTGTCGAAATCGGGTCATTCATCCTCTACGATGGAACAAAAAAGCATACATGATTGTGATTTGCTGACTGATATATTGACTGGGTGACTGACATACAACGCACTGCCATAACTGCTAAACAAAATTTGGAGGGGGTATTCCTTGGGTACCTTAGGAATGCACTAAGAAGGGATTTCCCGAAAATCGACCTCGAACGGGAGGAAAGGATTGCGGGAAACTAATTCTTCGCATACGCAGTCGCAGCAGGCGTCCACTTGTCGTAGTAGATACAGGTCAAGAACAATAACCTTCCTCTTCGACGGCCGGTAAAAAAGAACAAATTGTAAGCAACCATTTGATGAGGTTAAGAATTGATTAGATATTTTTGGTGGGAGAATTTTGCCTAATTTAAAGAAACTTCATAGTTTGATGAGCTCCACGGTGGTAAGTTGAGTTTTATATTCGCTGAAACATACTACTCATCACTTAAGCCACAACTACAACCATATGATTCTAATTTAACTCCATCAGGGACCAACCTTTAAATAAATAACTACCAGAATGCAAGGCAAACTCATACAAGAATTACTCCAGTAAAACTTTATAGGCCTAATTTCGAATATTTTGGTCACTCAGAAAAAAAACTTTTCAACTAAGTCGAAAGTCGAATTAAGTATCCAAAAAATTTTTTCCGTAAAATTGTCCCTTTGTTACAAATTTTCTTGCGTAAGTAGGTATTATTACGCTACCATAAAAATCCATTAAGCGCAATGTCACACATGTTATTTCCCATAGGCGACGGTAATCAATGAACGAGGTCATGCTTAGTCAGCACTCGTGCTTAGCCGTCATGATGGCCGACTAAAACATTAGATCATTACGGCGCTAAATAAATAGCATTCAAAAGATTAATTCAAACAATTGTTCATTTAGGTCAGGAGACAGACTGCGGTGTACCAATATGATTGAAAGGTTGGTAGTCTGTGAAAAGGATACCTATTATTTTATCGAAACACCTTTCAACTTTTGCGTCGAAAGGCATTTTCTTACTTCTAATTTTTTTGGTAGTTACAAATCTCACCCTAACCTAATAGGGGGTTTTTATCTATTTAATCTGTACAAATAAAAATAAGCGACATAGCCCGCCGAATTAGGCTGAAGTGGCAATGGGCTGATTATGTTTTCCGCAGAACCGACGGCCGTTGGAGCTGTCGTGTTCCTGAGGTTTTTTTTATGGCAACGAGAAGGCACCCGAGCACTCAAGCCACCTGATGGTAAGTGGGATCTGAGATCCATAGGCATTTGAAACCTCAATACTACAAATGGAGACCAAGTCTCGGCTATCGTCGTGTGGGATGCCCTTCAGGGCATGGGGCAAGATGGAGCGATGATATGCGCAGAAGGGCGGGTGTAGGTTGGATGAGAGAAGCTGAAAATCGGGAGCAGTGGCGTGCATTGAAAGAGGGCTTTGTCCAGCAGCAGACTGATAATGAATGATGAATAGGCATCTTCTGGCTGAGAACGCTTCATCTTTGACACGATCTTCGTCCTCCAAGAGCAAGAATTAGTAAAGAGCAAACACAGTAACAATAAAAAAAAATAGACAAGACATGAGAAAATTATAAATGAAGGTTGTAACATAAGGATTTATTATTACTTAATTATTATTATTTACGTACACGCCGCACTTTCAGTACATGTTTTTTTGCGGCGCGGTGCCTCCCGCGCGGTGTTCTTTTGGCAAATAGAGGTAGATAACCGACCGTTAACAATTCGTGAGCCGTAATAATTAATCTGTTACTCGAAATGGTGACTTCATTAATTAACGATTAATAGATCACGAGTTAACCCTATTCTACGTGAACATCGCTTAAATAGCCTAAAACTAAATAGTCCAATTTTTAGACATAGTTTAGACCGCAGATTTAACAAGTGCTTTTCCAGAATGTCAATGTAAAGTTGAATGGACCGCCTAAAATAAGAAGCGTCAGATTTAAATTAGCACTGTCAACTGTTACTGTTGGTTATGACGACTGCTCATAGAATAGCAAAGTGTTTTAGCGATGCCTAAATAAAACTAGGAAGTTTAGAGGCCACTGTAGAATCGGGTCCATTGCCCACCTTTGACGCGAAGGTCGGAAGTTTGCAGCGGGAGCGAAGCCGCTGGCGGGCTGCTAGTAATGACTAAAGATTGCTTTTTGTTGGACTTGTTTTCCAGAAAGAAACGCTTGAAATGCTAGATAGAAACTTAAAAAGCAAAACTACTCACATCGCTTGAAATCCAACAGATGACGGCCACGGTACAGTTATTGCATTACGATGTGGACCAAACAGTTCCATTTTAGACTTCCGTACTCAAAGGGTAGCCCGACGGGATCCTATTACTAAGCCTACTCTGTCCGTCTGTCCGTCTCTCATAACTTTAAAGTGCTGTATATTTAGAACCGTAATAGGTAGCGGGTGGTTATTTTGTCAGAATATGTGCTGCAAAAGCGGATTTACTAAAAAAAATATGAAAGGGAAATAGTTAAACGCCCCATACCAAACGGCAAAACATACAAACGTCAGATTAGTATAATTACACAACAAATAAAAAGAAATGGTCAAGTCAAGTGTGAGTTGCGCTCGCACTGACTCGATTTAAAATCGAATAACTCTAACTAGAATATAATACGTCTGACTCGCGCTTTATCGGTTTTTGGAAATTACTTGCGCCGTTTATTTTTCCTTCCAGGGCTCTATTCAACAATGGAAAAACAATATTGTTTTTGTTTTGTTATCGTATTGTTAACGTTTTCATAGCTCTTATTTAGTTGACATGACAGTAATGGTGATAGAGTTATAAACAATACCATAATAGATCAAACACGATTTCGATTTTACCGCCTAGAACAGAGGCGCAGATCAAGTGTCCAACACATCTTCGAAGTGGTCTTAAGCGGATCCCCATTGTTAGGTTTGTTAACCTGAAATGAAATAAATTGGTACATTATCTAAAGGGATGGGTGTACTTAGCTGTAGAGTTCGGGTGTAAAAGTATTTTTATTGTGCAATTTGCATAGCGCCGTAATCCGACGCCTGTAATTTACAGCCGTTGATTATGACGTCGCGAACAACCTCATAAAAAGGCACTAAACCCTAAATCGTACAATTATGTTGCACGAACGTTAAAAAAACCCGACCAAGTGTAAGTCGGACTAGCACCGAGGGTGCCACTTTTTATTATTTTTAGCTATAATCATCCAATATGATGTATTTTAAATGTCTTGTATGGGATCCCCTCATTTTGATTTTTCTCTGCTATTACGGTTGAAAAATCTGGAAATTTAAAGTTAGGATGGTAGGTACTTTCGTACGTACAACGAGGGGTTATAGTAATAAGAGTAGCTAATACCCCCTTTTGGGTAGGAGCCCTAAAAAACTCAGGAGTTTGCATGCTATTGTTTATGTAGCGCTAAAAGAAATATTTGAGTTCGGCACTACCTAAGTTTTCAACAATAGTTTCGGTACTACTAGCACATATTGAGGCGAAATAACCGGTAAAGTGCCGGTCGGAGTCGGGCGCCGCCGCACCGTTCGCAGTATTACAGTCCGGGTTTGTACTACAGGGTGTTTGGTAGCTAGGTTCGAAGTTTTAAGGGGGTGATAGAGCAGTTCATACGCTATCGATTTAACCCACATGTATGTTCAGCAATTGCTATTACTTTCCGAGATGTTGATAATTTTAATCGGATTTTTGTGACTTTTCCTTATGTCCGTGTAGTTTGTTTTTCCATTCTAGGTGAAAAACAAACGCGGAGTTCCCTTATTTCGTGTAGCGACCATTTAATTAAATGAAAAGAGAAAAAAAGTATATTTACAGAGGATAAAAAAGGATTTACATAGGTTTTATAAAAAAGGTAAGTGAAGGTGAGCTATGTGATGAAGGGCGTGGGACTACATCAGGTAGTAACGTAGTGAAGCTGAAGGTTGAGGAGACGTGGTAGAGAAGGAGACGTGATAGAGCAGCAGAACGTAGAACTGTCACAGAGAAGCGCAGGTACAGGTGCAGCAGTAAGGAAGCGGTATGGCACTCGGTGCCCTCGCAGAGAATCGTAGGTACAGCAGTTGCAAAGAAGAAGAGTTACGGCACTCGGTACCCTCGAGGAGGAGGTGCGGTACAGCAGTAAAAAAGAGTACCCTCGTAGAGGACAGTCCTGGCAGAAATCTGGAGATGGTGAGAACAAGTCCACTTGTAGCACGAGGAAGCCTGGGAGTCTATGTTAATGACAACCCAAACGGAGACAGCGGTTGGACTGATTTAAACTATAAATTTCCACTGAAGAACAACTCTGTGACTTAGAGTTAGACTTGAGATAGTAGTACTAGTTAGTTCAGGTAGTTCACTTCTTAAAGCTGGAGTAAGAATGACCGTAAATGCGGGAAGTATGCGCTTTTATAGATTATAGAACGACGATGCTAATTTTATTAATTTTTCAATTATAGTAACGATTTCGAGGCAATTTCTTGTGTGCCAAAATAATTTTTAGATCAAACTCTCGAAAGAAAACTTTATGGCTCGACTCTTATAAAGAAAACATGACAATGTTGATCTTTCAAAGTTTGTGTGAAGACGTACTAAAAGTTAAATAACCACGCAGGAACGAAAATAAAAGTGCTTATAAATGTTTCATCTAATCGGGTAAAATAATGCGCACAATTTGAAACGGCGCATAAAATAATCACTTCAGTGATTAGTGAGTAAAATGCCGACAAATACCGCTTGGAAAATAGGATCCTCCGGTAAGTCGCTATATTTAGTATGCAGAAAGTAACTCAATGCGTTTGCTGGAAAAGTTATTATAAAATTAACTTGGCATGTAGCTTTAAAAACTTCCTTTGTTCATATTGATTCTAATCATGCAAGAAATTTTTATTTTTTTTATTAATACATGGACTTAGGGGTTTTCTGTAACATGAACATACCTAAGGAAAATTTTCAAAAATCCAGATGTTCAATATCTCGGAAACTAATAGCAATTGCTGAACATACATGGGAGTCAAATCGATAGCTTATGTTATGAGCTGCTCTATCACCCCCCTTAATACTTCGAACCTAGCTACCAAACACCCTGTATAATCATACCAAATATGACGCTTGCGTTTTACCGTTTTTACGATACAACATAAATCAAAATAAATTGAAAAAAAATCGCTTCCCTTTATTATTTTACTGTCTTGAAAAAAACGTAAATCCGCCACAATAACCCATATGCCGAAAATTATCAATCCCGCTGACTACCCAATACGGTTCAAAATATACAACTCTGTACGGAATCCTAACAACGGTATAACCATGGCAGCAAAGAAAGTTATACGCAACTAAGACTTGTAACTAGTCCCAAACAGTCACGAATAGCAGGCTGTTTACCTGCGATAGCAAACAATAACCGTATTTAGGGGACATTCAATGGGGCAAGGCTTCGCATTTCTGCGGAAACATTTGCTTTTAGCGGCTATAGGATTAAACGCTGAAGGGGCACAGATTGCACAGAGAAAGAATATCGATGTTTTGACGGATTTCTGATTGCTTGGATACCGAGCTTCTCGCTCTATTCTACCCGAGCTAAAACTATTTAATTCTACGCTTGACACATTAACCGGATTAACTATGTCAGTGCCCCTTAGCAATGCAATTTATAGAGCTCCTTTACCGCCTTTCCTTACCTTTCTGACTTCTTTAAATACATTTTTCCTCAGAATGCCCCTAGGCTACGCGGGGCCCCTAGGCGACGCGGCCCCCTAGGCTGACACTGCCTTATGGATATTCTGGCCTTGCGTACCAAGGCACGATTCCGCGTCGCGCAGGTACATCCCAACTGGCAACTAAGCGTTAAGAAAAGCTTTTAGTAGACTTGCATTTGGTTTCTATTTGGAACTTATAGCGTTAGCGCAAACCTTATAAGAGTGTTATAGTGTGTTATAACAACTTTATGCCTTCGATAAATAAATGTATTTATTTATAACTAGAGGACGCCCGCGACTTTGTACGTGTAGAACTAGTTTCCCGCTACTCTCCCTTTTGCTTCTTGTTGGGGGTCGATGTAAAAAAAAATCCTTTCTTAGCCCAGCCCTAGACCTCATAAGAAACCTACGTGCCAATTTGGAATCTCTAGACACAGCGGTTTGGCGTGTGCGTTGATATGTCAGTCAGTTCCTTCTTTTGTATATATAGTAAATTTAGATGACGCTATGCCGTGGTGATGTGGCCACGTGGCCAGGGCATAGTTAATATTAATTTGACATTAATTGCGGCCTAGTTAAAATGTCAAAAGCAATTAGGTATAACTCGAGTTCAATAGGTATATTGTCTGATTTCTTTGCCCAACTGCGACACAAATAGCACAAATAAATTATTCGTTACCTTCTGCGTCCGTTCGATTTTTTAGGGTTCCGAAGTTAAACTAGTTCCGTTATATTTTCACTATGTCCGTCTGTGTTTGTCTGTCTGTCTATCTGTATGTCACACTCACTGTTTCTCAGAAACTATTAAGTTACAAAACTTAAGTTTTGTACACATTAATAATGTACCTATATCGACGACGACGGTATCAAAAATGCAGTCGGGTTTTTTAAGCTAAAAACTTAAATGTGAAAATGGGAGCCAAGTTCAATATCATGATAATGATGGTGTGATTGTCGACTGGACCGACAAAAGCCTTGAGATCTAAATAGGTGCCAAGTTCTGTGGACAACCTTCAAATTTATTTACAAGAAGGTTTTAAACTCTTTTTTTTCTGTTACTTACAATGCTATTTAAAAATATGACTTTTTAAATTAGAATGATCGAATTATTTACACAGTGTAAATAAATAACTTATGGTCTACTGAACCGCAACATTTGGATCTGTTAGATTATTTTCACAAATGCATTTTTTCACAGTAGCGAATTTTTATTTAATGTTCGGTTTTAATTTAATCGCTGAAATTACCATTATATTATCTTGATAGTCGCATTTTTTCCCATTCCAAAAATTTAATTTGACACAGTTGACGGAGCTCTGCTCTCGCGCAGCTCCTATTTCTGAGTTATTATATTAGGCCCTCCGGGCCTGATATACAATCGAAACTACCCTAACCTACCTACCCACCTATTACGATGTAATTACTATTGTGATAATATGAAATGGGAATAATTGGGAACGAAAAAAAATGCACATAGAGAAAAAAAAGTTTTTTTTTAATGCAAACGACGGTAAATAACCACAGGCTGCCGCCTGCATTTAGCAAGAACAAGAACTTTACGAGCATGATAACTCAAAATGTTTTTTTTTTAATTTAGTAAACCTATAAAAAAATGTGCAGGTGCTTAGTACAGTGAACAGCATAAAAAAGTGATATTTAATGATCATTTAAAAGTGACAAGGTACATAAATGATCACTTATTAAGCTGTTGACTGTAGCACAATATGGTAACTTAGCTAGGCAAAGCTAGGCGAAGTACTATCAGCCCAATGGAACCCTGACCCACCACAACTGTGTGGCAGTGACGTTAGGATTCAAGTTGTAAGAAGTGTAATTTTTTTTTATATTTAACAAATTCGTTCAAGGAAACAAAATAATAATCTTTCGGTTATATACTTGTCAGAAAGTGGCGAATGTTTTATCCACGATTTGTGACGCGATAAACACGGATAGCCACTTTTAGAAATAAATTTACTGTTTTAGCATATTTTATAATAAAAATACGTTATTATACCTCAGTATGAATAACACGATGACATGCTGACAGTGCTTCGTGGCAGTAAGCGTCGTGGAAACAATATGCACAAGTGACTGAGCGACGGCGCGCTCGCGACTGATCGCTCCGTCAGACACGCACACTACCGCAATGCGCATGTACACGTTCAACCACTAACAAAGACCACTTTGCCATTGTGAATTGCAAGAGCACACTAGAAATAGGGATAAGCTCACTCTTCCAGGTCACCGTCTCCGTAGGTAAGCACTTTGTTTGCGGAGGTATAGTTTTTTTTACAATACGATACAATCTGGTATCGCCAATATGCCGTTCAATAAATTCAAGTCTCACATAAAGCGCTGCTTGTTGGGTAGGGCATAACTATACTGTAAATAACTTCATTGGTGACCAAGATGTATTTAAGAAGTGTAATTACCTTTGACCTTTGAATTGGTGACCAGGATGTAATTACCATTAATTTCTTATGTTTAGGAGGTATTTTGATAAAACGGCCTCTAAGCAAATTGTGTATTCAAACACGAAATTGTACCTATGTCTACTTTTTATTTTTTTCTCTTTATTTGTTCTTGTGTGTACAAGACCTTTTTAAATGAGGGCACACTGTGGTGATGTTTCTCGTCGGACAGCTATTTCGGACCATATTTCTTGTTCAGTTAATTATTCCAGTTATGGCTTTTGACAAAGAGATCTCGTCTACCACAGTCTTCATCATGTCGGCCGGCAGGTGTACCTGCCACAGGACACTTGAAAGTGTCCCACACAAAAAGTGTACAACATGGGGAGCGCCGTGGCAGGTGTGGGCCGGCATGATGTAGATGTTCGACTCTAAGCCCATCGTGTCCAGGGGACTTCCCTCTCGAGATGGCGCTTAAGGCTCATCTCCTAAACACGTGACCCAGAGTCTACCATTCCCGACGTCTGCGGTGGCCCTAACGCTGATTTGACTGCAAAGTGTTTCTTATTAACTCCGCTATAGACCCACTATAGCTCATCCCCTCGACACTCACATGCAAGCTGGGCTTGTTATATAATATTTTAAACAATTATCCTGACGACGTACAAACAAGTATTATAAATAGTAACAACAAAAACGTATGCAAGAACGCAGTCAAGAAGTACTACACTACGGTATTCAACGAGGATGGGTGATTACTGGTATTGGTTGAAATAAGTAAAACATAGTAAACAACTTTCTAACCTCGAAATGCAACTTTTTTTGTATGAAACAGCTATTTTAAATTAAATAAAGCAATCACGGACAATACATTGACCAAGTGATATCCAAAATGTTTTCTCAGTTTAATTTATTTACGATGAAAGAGTTGTTTTAGCCAAAAATCAATCATTTTAATTGGTGATGCTGCAATTCAAAGAACCTAGGTAAGCAACTTTTTTTTTTAGTTACTTTACTTAAAACTCAGAACTAAAAAAAAAGTATAAGACTACCAAGGTTCGTGGTTTTCGGAACACGGGAGGCGTAACAATATACGACAGTGCATAAGCTACAAGCCCCCCTGATTGGCCTAATCAGTGGCAGCAGCATGATAAGCAACGCCACGTACTTAAGTATCTTTTATGATCGATCTCCTCAAAGAACCGAAGCTCAATGACGAGACTGAATAAATATGTATATCATCCGGTAGTCTTATCGTTCTAGGTTTAGTGTCGTGGGCTCCCCTACTAAACTGTGTACGAGTATTTGCCAACAATAGTAAAAGCTGGTACAATATCCAATAGCCTATAGTCAATATATTTATTGCATTCCACATTTTACAGATGTTTTTGTGATCATAGGTCCATGCTCATGATTTGTGGACACAGCAGCAGAAACAGATAATTCTTTGATTTGTTATGGTATTGTTTTTAAGTCGGCCGCCATTACTGTTAATAAGAGCTGTCAAAACGTTGACCATATGATAACAGGTCAAAGGAGGCCATTTGCAACGTCAAAAGATGGCGGATGTGTAATTTGTTTTAGTTTTTATATTTGTGTATGTAGGTGTTCAAAGTTCTTTTTTGTTAGTGATTTGTACTTTTAATGCCTTTGTGTTGCACATTGCACAGTGATAAAAGACTTGGACTTATTTCGTGTATCCTGGAATCTTATTTCTCGTTTCAAGTGGACTCGCAGTGGTACAGGACTACAGAGGTTAAAACTATCTTGGCCTCTGTACATATCACCGTAAAACGTTGCCACCAATCTTCTTAGAGAAGATTGGATTGTGTTTTATTGCTATATTGATTTATACTTATATATACTTGACACTGGCGAAATCACTTCATTGTGGAAAGGCCATATTCCCGCGGTAGTAGCTGTTCAAGTCGACGCGAGGTAAAGAAAAAAAAAACAGGTCAAAGACGATATGGTTTTTACTACCTAATATCTCGGCTCAGTTTGACTTAGTTACAGGGTGACTAGACCTATATACTACTAGTAGAACTAGAGTGGTAAACTAGAGTATGTTTTAAAAATAATCGACTGTCCAACACTTTCACATTCTCTGTCACAAAAAAATTCATAACAACAGATGCCAATGGGAGTCTGACAACCGAATGGGTTTTATTAATAGTCCAGTTTTACTGTTAATTAACTTTTTAAACTATTGTGAATACTTAATTACTGTACCTATGTTAGGTTATTTTAGCAGCTTTGTTACTTCAATTCAAAATGTGGCAAAAAAAAAATTTAACCTGGATTAACCAGATTAGTCTGGGAATATTTTGACTTTGGTAGCCGGTTTCGCTCACGATGCCGCTTGGCAAAGCGATAGACATCTTAAAAGAGCGTCGGTGGCCTACTGGCTTAGATCGTAAGGTATGTACCGAGTTCGAACCCCCGCGATGCCAATGAGTTTTTCTAACTTAATTAAACCTACACTTTCGTCCCGCTGAGTGTGTAAGAGGGTAATTGGACAAAAGATCCTGAAGGGGTCGTAGTGTATCCAAACGTGTCCATCTGTGAGCTAGGATAAAATAAGATAGACACCTCCTTTAAATGCTTACAAGCTTGAGTTTGCCGATTAATACTTCGTCGAAGAATTGAAAAGTAAGTTATGGGAATAACATCCCTACAGTCGTTCTGCCGTCAAAGAAGGCGGCTAACTGCAATGTAGTCGTCGAAGCATTCTATACTCTATTGGCAACCACATTAAATTTAAAATGGTTGTACTATTACTATGGCAGTTAGCAGCCTTCTTGAGTAGGGCGGCAGCGTTAACTTTATCAGGATCTACCGGCGTGATCGGAGTCACTCCTACAAGTGGGACCGTGAATCCCCCGCTTAAGTATGTCGTATTACTGTACTGTAGGTACCTGCCTATAATGTACTTATAAAAAATATAGGTGTTGTGTGGAATACCACTTAACAGTATAATATAATATACATAAGTCGGTAGGTATCTACGGCGACATTGGGACACTGACAATGAAAACGCTACACATCCAATTGTACAATTATAAACTTTATTATTTACCCTTACTCATTGCTTGTTTCACTGCCAAGCTCGATATTCATTACTTAATAATGATTAATATTAGAAGTGAAACCAAGAATTATTTACATTAAAACACAAGGACACAGAATACCTCTTTTTGATCGTGACGTTTTAACTGTAGATAGGAAATTCTACCCATATTGAAGAGGCATTTCGACATTTAATTTGCTTAAAACTATGTACACACATATATACATATGAAGTGATTGCCATGCTTAGTAGGTACTGTGGGAGCATATAATATTTTACAGAAACATATGAACCTCATGTCTTTATTAAAAAAACATCGACAAAATGAACCGGCTGTTTACTTGTCTAATAATTCAGACAACAAGTGTCTAATAATGATTAAGCATACATTGGTTTTAGCTAGGTGAATTAATAATTGAATCACTATGTTGACTACGTCGTTAGTAGGTTATCACTTAAAATTTATTCCTTTGTCTTTAGCTGCATTTCATCCGCCAAAAAAGGACTAAATTGTGGTCCTATTTGATTTCACCTATTTACACAAAAATCTATCAACATAAAGACAGACCCGGGAATCCTTGCGTAAAACAAAACATTATTCAGACGTACCCGACGGACCTGATTCTATTAGGTAGCATTAGGTACTAATAGGTAACAACCTCAAGGACAAGATTATAATTCGTAAAGTACAAATGTCAGTAAAGCTAAACTTGTAGAGTTCACTGCACTTTAGTCATTTTATACACATATCTTCAATTTCTTCCATAAATTGAATGTCAGGTAACAATGGCCGTCGTAAGAGAAGTACATCACAGGAAGTGTTCTTGCACTAGCGGAGGCCTCTCCGGCGCGGCTCGCCGCCCTCATGTCAGCGTGGACTTGGCCCTGTAACACCAAAATATGTCAACATCGTGACGGTAGCCAACTAACGTCCACTACTGGATACGCCTTTGAAAATACAAACCATTATTTTTACAATTTATTTTTTGCCTGACTGACTGTTCAGCGTCCAGCCCAAACCGCATAAGAAAACATTTTGGAATTTCGAGGTAAAGTTGGTTTTATAACGCAGGCATCGTTTAAGAAGGGATTTTTTTTAAATTCAACCCCTAACTGGATAAAAAGGGGTTGCCAAGTTTGTATCGGAAAAAACATTTTTGTAATTTGTAATGTATTTATTTTTGTAAAAATATGTTTCAAAACGATGCAAATATTGTATCTGTTAAATTCAAGAACTAAACGAATTATTTCCCTTGCATTGCCTTACACTGAAATGAAATGAAATGAAATGAAATGATTTATTTGTTAAACATAGGTACATAATAGATGTTACAGTGGATACATAAAGATTCATCCATGTTTTGCCTGATGGGGAATACAAATATTGCTTATCTGCACAGGTTAGGGTGTGAGTTACTAAAAACTTAATGCAAATACAATTCAAATAAACGATTACAATACCTACACTAAATCTAATTATCACATATAAACTCATTAATTGTATAATAACATTTCTCAATTAAGAATAATTTTAATGTCTTTTTAAATTGATTAAGTTGCAAGGCTCTAATATTATTTGGAATTTTATTAAATATCTGTGGCGCCATTCCCAGTATGCTTTTTTTCATTAGTGCGGTCTTACTATTTCTATTCAATAGCTTAAATTGGTGTTGGGAGCGAGTTGGGAACCGCCGATCTTGGGATGGCTTGTTAAATAAATCAGGATTTGATTTTACAAATATACCTAATTCTAAAATGTACATTGAGGGAAGTGTCAAGATCTTAAGGTTTTTAAAAAAGGGTACACAGCTAGTCCTTACGTTTAAACTACACATAGCTCTTAGGCACCTTTTTTGTGCCTTGAAAGCTAGCTCTTTATGAGTAGAGTTACCCCAAAAGATCACACCGTAACGTAGCACTGAAGCTACGAGGCCGTGATAGGCTGCTAGGGCAGCATTGCGATTGCTAATTTTCGACAGCTTGAAAAGAGCATAGGCGGATTTGCTTAGTTTCTTACATATCATTTCTATGTGGTATTTCCAGCTAAGCCGGCTGTCGATCCAAAGACCTAAAAATTTTGTGATAACAACCTTTTCTATTTTATTTTTTGCATAGGCGATATTTAAATCGTGTGTTTGTAGTCGCTGGTGAAATTGAATTACATTAGTCTTTGTTAAATTTATTATTAAATTATTATTGTTTAGCCAGTCTACAAATCTGCTTAATACAGTGTTTATGTCACGTTCATATTCATTTAAATTATTACATTTTATAATTGTTGTGCTATCATCAGCAAATAATATCATAGGATGGCTAACAACATTAGGCAAATCATTTATATAGACCAGAAAGAGCAGGGGGCCAAGAACACTTCCTTGGGGAACACCATATTCTATGCATTTCTTATTTGATATATATCGGTATTCCTTTTTGTTTTTTTTACATATCCTTGTCAACTCTGTGTACTGTGGTCGTTTATGAAGGTAAGATTCAAACAGACTAAGAGCATTGCCTCTTACTCCATACGCCTCTAGTTTGTTTAGGAGTTTCCGGTGATTCACATAGTCAAAGGCCTTGGTCATGTCAGTGACTAGTGCACATACTGGATTTTTTTTATCTATATTCTCTACTACAGTTTCAATTAAATCAAATATAGCCATATTTATAGTGATATTTCTTCTAAAACCTTTTTGTTGTTTGCATAGAATATCAAATTTATCTAAATAACTATACAATCTTTGGTAAATTAGTTTTTCAAAAACTTTTGAAAAAACTGAAATGAGTGCAATCGGTCGGTAGTTATTAGGATTACATTTTTCACCTTTTTTAAACAGGGGTTTAATAACAGTTGTTTTGAGAGTGTCTGGATAGATGCCTTTAACTATGAAAATATTTATTAAGTGGGCTAAATGAGTATCTAGAATGTCACTTACAAACTTTAAAACTTTTGTGGATATGTCATCTGACCCTACACTAGTCGTGTTTTTTAAAGCTGTAATAATCTTTTTTATTTCATTTGGTGAAGCTGGTGCCATAAACATGGATTGGGGACTATAATTGCTAATTCTAGATGAGAGGTTACTACTTGTTATATTAAAGTTTACTTCCCGTTTTATAAAGTGTTCGTTAAATGCAACAGCAATATCTTTGGGCTCTGTTAAAATTACACCATTTGAATTGATGCTTAATATCGGTTCTTTAGGACAGTTAGACTTACAGTTTTTTATGATTCTCCAAGTCGCTTTTGCTTTATTATCTGACGTCTTAATAAAATAGTCGTTTTGTGATTTTTGTGTCAATTTTATTATTTTTTTGTATGTCTTGGAGTATTTTTGCAGCATAATTTTATTTGCCGCTGTCGGCGATCGCCTGTACTGCCAGAGGAGCTTTCTTTGTTTTTTATTACAGGTTTTAATACCACAGGATAACCATTTAATTCTAGTTTTAGTGCGTATTGTGATTATTTTGGTTGGAAAACAAAGATCATATAGAAGTTTAAAATTGTCAATAAATGAGTTATACGCAATATTTGGGTCATTTGTGCTGTGCATTTCCGAAAATGATAAGCATTTTAAATAGGATCTAAAAAGATTAAGATTCTCTAAAGAATAATCTCGCCTCTCGACTCGCCAGAAATCTATTTTACTCGTTTTTTTTGTGGGAATTTCAAGTACCTGAGCGGTGTGATCAGATAAACCTATAGTACATTGTAGCCCAGGTACAGAAAGTAAGCAATAGATGGACGAGTTAGTTCGAGGGCCGACGCGTAGCGGAGGCCCTCGAAAGTACGAGTCCATCTATTGCACTTTCTACCGAGGCAATACTATGTGCTTTTCACGCCTAATGTAAGGAAATAAAACAGGTTAGGACATAATACACAGTTTAATTAAAAGTAATATTGATATTAGCATTAGGACAGTTGCTGAATGACAAGGAAATGTTTTTTCCCGGAACATTTATATTAGTATTTTGTGTCAAGAGTTCGTTTTTTTATTTATTGGCCATGCTTTGAAATTTTCATACACTTTCTGATATTTGCGACGGGATTTTATTGGCAGTAAATTCCGAATTACCGACTTTGCCGTATCCTGAATTTCAGGCGGTGTAAGATCCATATCTGTACTTGTATCACTAATTTTTGTTGAATATCGTACAAATTTCCAATCAAAAGTTCAAAAGTTTAGCGTTTGTTTCCAATTAAAAGAACAGAAGTAATTTTCATTCCCGCCTTTTTAACTTTTTTAATTTTTACCTTATTTAATATGCAAAGGCGTTTTTCACGTACGCCTTAAAAACTTACATAAAAACACGTTTACAATCGCAAAAATACACTTTCACTGAGCGGATTTGACGTTTTAATTTTTTAATTAAACGTTCTAATGTCATATTTGTCAAACATTTTTTTATTTATTTCCGAACGAGTTACTAATGTCATAAATAACCGACCAATAGCAGAGTAGAAAGTAAACTGGTCTAAAAACACTCCATTTTACTTTGCAACTCAACATTGTTGGACTGTTTTTGTGTTGTACTACTAAGAGCAACTTTCTATTCTGATTTCGATCCTTCTTTGGCCATATTTCCGAGCAGTGGCGTGAAATAGTACATTATTGCCTAGGCACGGAAGTAGGCAATTGCGGGGCGAGGATTGGTTTAAACGGACGAGCTTGCGAGTCCGTTTAAAAATACGAGGCCCGCAATTGCCGTTCCTGCCGAGGCATATATAGTGCTTTTCTCAAAAATCGCAAGAATAAAATTATGTTGGAGTAAAGTACTTTATTAAGGAAAGAAATACCACACAATCTATACAGACAATATTATTACCTACTCTTTACCGTCTTTTGTTTATGACAAGGAGAAACGCAAGCTTTTTTTTTAAAACTACTCAAGCTATTCGAGATACAGATAAAAAAGTTATATTCCGAACAAAATTTGGATGTAATAAGACTTGTGCCCTCATTTTATTAAGGCCGTTTTCACTTTTTAAAAAGTTAGATACTAGATGGTAATGAAATTTGTATGCAACATTGCGTGCTTGTGTAGCGAGCACGCAATGTTTTTTTTTTTCAATTTGAGATCTGTCAGTAAACTATGTACTTCGCATCCCAATATATAGATAGTAATGTCAACTTTTCCTGTCATTTTTGAGAAAAATCTATTATTTGACTTTTTTGGCCGCATTTTAAATTGTGGGCAAAATTATCTAGACATGATTACCACTAATTGGCCTAGTCGGTGCTCGTAATTCTTGTTTTAAATTATGACTTATTATTACATGTTCGAACTCCATTGTAATATTATTCTTCTTTAAAATATCAAAGTTAAAATCACCACAAACGACAATTTTTTTTTGTGGACATATTATTGCAAACTTTATCCAAAATTAAGTTAAATTTTTCATAAAATGTAAAAAGATTGCTATAACTAGGAGTTCTATAAACACAAAACAATACAATTTCTTGAACGAGTAATTCGATTGCGCAACATTCAAAAACTCCTGTTATTGAATGCTTTGCGATATTCGGTAGCTCCTTGTACTGAAGGCCTGCTTGCACCAGTATGCAGGAGCCTCCACGTTTTATTTTATTACGTGAGTAGCACGCCGCTAGTGTATAATTTGGTAACAAAAACACATCTTCTTGCCCTGCCATAATGAAATGTTCCGTTATACATAAGACATTTATGTCGACGTTATTCGCTCTTAATTCTTCTAAATGAACAGTAAGTAAGTCTATTTTATTTATTAGGCCAGCAATATTTTGATGCAGTATATTAATAGAGTTAGGCACGAAAAAAGTCATTACTTTTCTTCTTCACTTGTACCGGCTTAGTACTGGTGTTGTTTGGTTGCTCTGGAAAGTCTGTTTTATCTTCGATGTCCTGATTGTAGAATTCGATGAACGTAATCGTTTGATCAATGCTCAAGAAAATTTTTTTAAAGCACCTGATCTTTTATAAAACATATCATAGTCATACGATAAGTATTGATTCGAATCCACCACTGACCTTACTATAGGAAGAAAAAGAGAAAAGAGGATAAAATATCTTAAGAAAACAAGAATAGCTACCGCGCCACTGGCATTTTTTATTCAAAGAAGCGCAAAATGGGGAATAAATTTAATGTGAGGTGAGCTTTTATTAAACTCATTAAAGGGATATCAATGTAGACTAATTCTCGGGGACTAATTGAATTGCTCATCAAAGTAATTACCAAATTATTCATTAACCAAGTTCCACAAGTTCTAAAACTGTTTTAAGCGTATGACGTACTCCGGCATCATCAATCACGAATTGTATTCGTTTATTTCACAAATTCCTGTTCGTCAAGCTCGAGTTTAGAATATAACTTAACCTTAACTTTTCAGGGTACCTCAGTTTATTGGTTATAAATAATGAGAATGATATTGCAAACAAAAAGATATTATTAAAGGCGATATAGTTATATACGCATCTTTACAAAAAGAGGAAAGAATCTTGAAGATATTATATCTTTCCCTTTTTTTCCACAAAAATAATTTATTTTGATGGATTTATTTTAAGAGTTTAGACAACGATGTAATTGACATGCAGATTTTAAAGTGCAAGCGTGCAAGAAACTTGATAGTACAAATGTTCATTTTTAGGGTAAAAACGGGACTCTATTACTAAGACTCCCCTGTCCGTCTGTCGGTCCGTCTGTCACCACTTCACCAGGCGTACCTTATTGAAACGTGATAGCTAGACAGTTAAAATTTTCACTGAAAATGTATTTCTGTTGCCACTATAACAATAAATACTAAAAACAGAATAAATTAAGTATTCCCATACAACAAAAGTGTTGTTTTTTGCCGTTTTTTGCTCGATATTAATAACGGCAACAGATAGACACTTGAAATATTCACAGAATGTTTAATTGCATGTTCACTTTAAAAATAAATAATTAAATTATAATAAAATAAATATTTATTTCCCATACAACAAACGCGATTTGTTGCCGGTTTTTTTCCTATAGTTGTATAGATAATGGTACGGAACCCTTCGTGCGCGAGTCCAACTCGCACTTGGCCGGTTTTTAGAGATAATCATTGGTATGAATAAAGAACGCACAGGCATTTCCGTGGCCCTGCCCGTATAATTTTTATGAAAAAAAGGCAAATTTATGCCTCTAAAAAATACACTTGACTTTGCCCTATCAGATAACATCACACTCGAGAATGTGAATCTATGATCAAGTTTTTTTTCTAAAAACAATATTGTTTTACGGAGTGCAATAGGGCAAGTAAAATTTATTTTTATATAACCTTTTAATTACAATACAACATTTACAAAAACGTATGCGAAGCCCTATTTGGTACATGAAACCGGTAATTTTCATTCAATTTTTCTGTAACAAAGCCACGGACAGGATCGAATGTTACATAAATAATCTCGTACAAATGATTGTATTTGATCCTTGATGTTTTTCTTTTAACGTTGTTTTGTGTTAAGTGTGTCACTTTCCGTTTCTTCACCAAGCGGTTCCAATGGAAGACCATGCTGGCTTTACGGCTAGCGAATGTTGGGTTGGGACCGCAACAATTTCTCTGTGTCCTGATCTTTTTGTATCTATGTAATGTGGTTTTGTTTCGTTGCGAATAAATACCTCTTTATCTTTATCTTTATGTAACGACATTGGCTTACAAAAATAACCAAAACTCACGGATGTGCGCGTGCTTTTGGAGTTATCTTTTATTTTTTTCCGTGCACCTGTGGGAGTAAGGAAGGAGAAACATCTTATATTAAAGAAAAAAACCCACAGAATATAAAACAGCCGAATATAAACATTTATAAACTTAGGTCCTTATTGTGTTGTATCATTATTTTTGTTCATAATGTACCTATGTATTATGCATAATCATCTTTTCGCATGACTCGTTTTTGTTTTATATTAATTTAACCTTAGTACTTATTGAGTGTAAGTAAGTAACTAAGTAAGTAAGTAGACAATTTATTGCACAAAAATAAATTGTTAACAAAATACACAAAAAAAAGGAAAAAGTAAGTAAGTAAAATATTTGAAGAGTTTTAAAAACGTCAAGTTTCAGCGAAAAATAAATTATGCGAAATGTGTTTGTGTTCCGCGTAACATAAAATTAGAAACAAAAATAATAATACGAGCAGATATGGGCCGAGTCTATATCGTCTGCAAAAGGCATTCCAAAACAATATAAAGCACATCATGCGGCTAGAAACCATCCGTCTTAATCATGCAAATTCAATTAGTTACATCGTCATTGAAGTATTTTATAAACTTTCGAATATAGAAACTAATGTAAAGCTGCACTTATATGGGCAATTTTTTGAGGAATAATGGCCCATCAACAGTACAGACATCTCATTCTATTACACAAAATTAGAGTACCTAAGGCGGCTATTGTTGCCGGCTATAAGTAGCCGTTAATAGTTGCCCGCGCATCCGTGCTCCTTAAAAAGAATCCATACCATTTACTCAAGCAAGAGCAACTAAAACCAGTTACATAGTATGCTTCAGTAACGTGACTTGTTTTGATTGTGTACTCGGAGTACGTACGTGTTTAGAACGTGTGAGTCGGAGTGTGAGGCAGCGGGCGGCAGCCTGCGAGCCAGGGGCGGCTGCAGCACCAGGTGCCGGAAGGTCTGCCGGAACTGCCGGGACATCGAGCAGTACAGCACGAAGTTGATCGCGCCGTTCAGCAGCGCCAAGAAGTCCATCAGCTCCCCGAACAGGTCATAGCATCGCTTGAAAAAGCACCAGCCCAGCAACCCGCTCATTAACCCCAGAATCCCCTGAGGCAACTCCGTCACCAGAAACAATAACAACACCGCCAGCAACATCTTCGTTGTCCGGTCAGTCCTCTTATCAGCTTTCTGCTGCCTCTTTACCATCTGCTCTGCCGCAGGGCAACTACTATTATTCCTCAAGTTCTTCTGATGGCGATTCGCGCTATATAGAGCCCGTATCAACCATATACTTATAATTGTCAATATAAAACATGGTAGCAGCTTTATGATGACTCCGTGCACCCAGAAGTTTGCTTGGTAAAGTGTCCCTTTAAATTCCGAGTCGACGTGGTACGCGATGCCTCGGTCGCCACGCGCATCGGTCACGTTTTTCGTGTGTATATCGAATACCTGTAAAAGGAGAAAAAATGTTATTTTACGTATTCTACCTATATTTTAATTATTGTTGTATGGAAATTGGCAGGGTTCATCGCACTTACCATGAATGTAGGAGCACAGAGAATCGGTGGCAGCGTAAAGCTGGCTAGAATAGCAAAACTACACCGCCACTCTGTGCACAGAATATGGCTTCTGTCCAAGTACCTGAAACAAATAATATTTCGCAGTAAAACATTCCGTCTAAGCCACAACTTTTTTATAACGAAAGTACTAAAAGCTTGTATCAGTATTATGTTTTACGAAACTCATTTAGATTTTTAATAATTCTTCTTAAGAATATCTGAACGAATCAAACTTACTTGATAGCTATATATCTCCATATAGCTAAGGATAAGGTGAGGCATATCGAAGCGGTGTGCATTATTTGCGCGAAATGCATGTGGAACAGCAGGTACATCGCCCATGAGTATGAAAAGTCCAATGTCTCAGGAAGTACCTGAAAAATGTTATTGATTAGAAGTACGTAATGACGTTAAAGGTAGCAAGTATTATAATTGTTGATTTGAAACTAGTTTCTCCTCTTTTTACCCACGTTTGTCGGTCTATGCAAACCAATGTTGCCATTTATGTCCAAAACTACTAGTCTGATTTTGATGCGGTTTCCAGTGATGGGTTCGGATTTGATTAGTGCATGTTCTTATTTAGGTGTTACGGTGACAACTTACTAGGAGGTGCTGCATCAAAACATTTGTTTGTGCAAACCAGTGTTGCCATTTATGTCCAAAACTACTAGTCTGATTTTGATGCGGTTTCCAGTGATGGGTTCGGATTTGATTAGTGCATGTTCTTATTTAGGTGTTACGGTGACAACTTACTAGGAGGTGCTGCATCAAAACATTTGTTTGTGCAAACCAATGTTGCCATTTATGTCCAAAACTACTAGTCTGATTTTGATGCGGTTTCCAGTGATGGGTTCGGATTTGATTAGTGCATGTTCTTATTTAGGTGTTACGGTGACAACTTACTAGGAGGTGCTGCATCAAAACATTTGTTTGTGCAAACCAGTGTTGCCATTTATGTCCAAAACTACTATAGTGCGATTTTGATACGGTTTTTAGCGATGGTTTCGGGTTTGATTGGTGCATGTACTTAGATAGGATGCGGTTCGTAAATAGTAGTAACTGGTAGTAAATGGGCGGTTTTCAAAAAATTGACAGTCACCCAATAACAATGTTGAGCATACTTAGAACCTTGTCATTGTGACTGCCATTATTATTATCATATTTCTCATTTGATGTTCAGTTTGTAGTTTAGCTTACCTATAATTTATGATTTTACCCATGCAAAAAATGAAAAAACGGAACCCTCATCACTCGTGTGTGTCGGTCCGTCCGTCTGTTACAGCCAATTTGCTCCGAAACTACTGAACCGATTGAGTTGAAATTTGGTACACATATGTAAATTGATGATCCAAAGAAAGACGTGCCAAGTAATTTTTTTTTTAACTACGCGTCATTTTCGGAGGACGAATTAGGATTTAAAAATAAAAGTTTTGTAAACCTTACTGTGCCATATATCAAATGAAAGGGCTCGTTATCAGGATCTCAAATATATTTTTGTTATTTTTGTAAAATAAATTGCTTTGATTTTATTTACGACAGAAGACAAAAATTTACCATTCCCCACCTGATATCCGAAACTACTAGCCTAAAATTTAAAAAGAAATACAACATATTGTTCATTGCTTCTAGATTACAGGAAAACCTATAAGAATTCTATAAATTGAAAATAAAGTGGTAAAGTCGTAGTAACTAGTAGTCAACTCGCGTCTTACTGTAAAGATTTCAAAAGTGATATTTTGTACTGTGTTGTAATTGTACGGAACTCTCCACACGAGTTCAACTTGCACTGGGCCGGTTTTTTTTATTTTTCATTGTCTATAGTTGTACCTCAAAATGTACTTCAACACGCGTTTTGGTCATTAGTGTCATTACTTATTATAGTGCGATCTGTTAGGTGGAGCATAGTTCGCTTTGTGATACCAGAGGGGCCATTGCCTAACGAACCCGCAATCGCAATCGTTTTTATTTTTAAAATCGAAGGCTCGTCGCTCGGAAAGTACGCCAAAACTATTGACTTTTGGAAAAAAGGTTAGTACATGAATTGTAGGCAATTGTTTCTAGTTTCATTTTGTAAATTACTGTTTACGTCGTAAAATGAGTCAGAAAGGAAATATTGTCAAAAAACTGCTTTTAGGCGCCATTTTTACAATATGGCGGCACGACCGGCAAATATACGAGGTGGCAAAGTCGAAATTCGGAAAGAGCACATCAAAATCTCTACAATTAAAAAACCCCCAATTTTCAAAACTCCTGGAAATGTTCCAGGTAAAACTACCCCATGACTGTATTATTACGGCAATTTTGATGTTCTATATTTGTGAAAAGCAATATTTACCAGATATCTATAGATGGCGAAGGGCACGTATTCCAGCATGACGAAGATGTCGGCCACGGCAAGCCACTTGAGTAGCCGGTTGATGGGCGCCGCTGCCATGTCCTTTCGCGTCAGAACCGCCACGTTCAGGCAGTTCGCGATCACGCCGACGGTGCATACCTGAAACAACCACCAGTATTTTTTGTGTATAGGAGTAGTTCTATTGTTATCAGAAATTTGGTCGATTAACAATTGGGATTTTTCATATTTTTACAATTACTCCAATTCGAAAAAAAGGGTTTTAAAGCCGTTCTTCATTAGGTACTATTAAGTTCTTGAAATATTTATCAGTCTTCAATTTAACCTTTGTTTGACTTTCGTTTTCGGTTTGAAGCCCCCGTAGACGTGTATCTTACGCGTTAGGCGAAAACCGCTTGAAATAGTATGTTTTAATACACTATTACAATCACTTTTTATACTTAGGTATCATTTAATCTTTATAATTTATTAGAAAATGCCAACCCAAATTTATAATAATTATGTCATCCATAAAATGTTTGCTAAATAAATAAGGATATTAAAATAAAACTATTGGGTCGAATAAAATCGACCTATTCTATCGAATTAGGATGTAAAACCGTGTGTAATTTTTTTTGGTCTATCTCAATTACGACCACTTGAAAATTACATTGAAAAATTTACGTTTTAATCAATAAAAAGATAAAAAGATAAAATATTCAGTAAGTAGGCCGCACGGGCACTTTTACACGTCAAAATCTACCAGCGCTTCGCAAGAGACCACTCACTGCTGGGAAGAAACGCCGCAAGAAACTCAACAGTCAGTCGTTTTTTTTTAAATACTACTTATAATATTAAACAATTATAAAGCTTAACCTAGCACGATATAAAACAATGAATTGAACATAAAATAAAAATAAAAATAAAAAACATTCAAGCGTAGCTTGAGCAGGAAAATGTGTCAAAACTAAGAATACTCAGTATACTACACATTTTATTTTTCTGTATGGCATGGTGAAGGCAAATGAGCACAGCTGATCGTAAGCCGCCTGTGACGCCCATATAATATACATAAACACTTTCATGTTCACAATCTCCAGACCACAAATGCGTTGCCAACTCTAAGGACTTAAATGGAATGCCTCTATGCTATTTGAATGGTTCTCTTACCACCGTACAGGAACACAACAATGCGAATACCGCAGTTTGGCGGCGTGTTAAAGGGTTAGATGGTATTAGCGATCTGAACCGACCCTGCATACCGTATGCAGGGTCGGTTCAGATCGCTAAATAATATAATATGCATGAGAGCTTCTGCTTTAACTAACGATAATATGTTGTATAAGTAATTTTTTGCAGGTATAATTAAGTCGAACTTAACAAACGTAAAACTGCAATTTAACTTCGTAGATTTTCCATCAACATATTGGAGCTATGTGTAAGCATGGTAATCAGTGTCGTTATTACTTGGTACAAGGCATACATTGGTACAGGGGAAAAACATAGAGAGTTATTAATACTCCTTGAATTGTCAAATTAACTGGTAACACTCGTTTACTGTTTTAAGATTTGAGAAATCAAAACAAATCTAAAATCATCCAAAAGATAATTCTAATGATACTTCATGAATCCCAAAACAAAATAAAAAAATCTAATCTAATAATCTAACATGCCGAAAATAATCGATTTTCGGCATGTTAGATTATTTTAAAATAAAATAAATAAATAAATAAATATCAGGGGACAATGTCACACCAATTGATCTGGTCCCAAACTAAGCTCTAGGCTTGTACTATGGGTACTAGACAACGATATAAATACTTATATAGAGAAATGTATACTTAAATACATAGAAAACATCCATGACTCAGGAACAAATATTCGCGCTCATCACACAAATATCTGCCCTTACCGGGATTTGAACCCAGGACCGCTAGCTTCGTAGGCAGGGTCAGTACCAACTAGGCCAGCGTGTCGTTTTGTTTTGGGATTCATGTTATGATCAGAGCCGTAGTCCATATAATGACAAAGCGCAGGAGCAGTGAAACGTAACGCACGCTCACGCTTGACCGAAGAAGTGAAGGGCTCCGTCACACTCTTTCTCCATTCGTAACCAAAGCGAGAGAAAAGGCAGAACTAAGTGATTCGATCCTCGATTTTGGTCAGACGTCTAATGGGGCAGCTATGGTCACTTTTAAACAAGTATTAGTTTGGTCACGTGACATTACTAATTAACTCTAATGCACAGTGTACGAGTACATTGCTTGAAATTTTTTTTTGTTAGAAATTAGTGTGTACTTTTTTTTCTTGTTTTAATTAAAATAAATATGTAGGTACACTAAAGAGTTGCCCGTTGTTACTCTATGTCCTAATGGAAAGCCCTCATGCCGGTAACACACTGTATACTAATTTCCAGTTTAACTCTCCCAAAGATGTAATACAGCCAGTGCCATTAGTGACCATGCCTCGAGCGGACCTGCTAGAGGGGGTGTTCTTTTTATACTGGTGATTATTATTTATATCTTTAATATTTGATTAGTTTACTTTTATTTTAATTTAAATACGTTCAGTTTTAATTTTTAATTGTATTATTCTGGACCTCAGAGCCAACTGGTCGGATGTCCATTTTTGACACTTTTCAGAACAAGCAAAAGTAACTTTAAAACGTTTAACACCGACTAACTGTATTAAAGTAAAGAAAACTAGTAAATTAATATTGAAGGAGCATATAATTGCAAATACTTTCTGATATACAAGTTCTTTCTTACGCTATCAATAACATTGCAATTCAAATTTGATTATGAAAAGGGTGTGACATCCGACCTAAAATTGACAAGTCAAATGCTATGCTGTGGTCGGATATTAATATCCGATATTTTGGCTCTAATAAAATTTGTCAGCACGCAATAAGTTTAGGACTTATGTGTAAAACAGACTATATGGCCCGAAATGAAATGGAGATATATTCAATCTTATGTGAACATCAGACATTTTGGTCCGCGGATATTTGATCATACATATCAAATTCAATCCTATGTTAACATCAGACATTTTGGTCCTGGGTTATTTGTCCACTAGGTACATACAAAATATTGTACATCCGACTTCAAAATGAAACATTAAAATTCATTATTTTTGAGATCATTTAATTTCAGAAGAAATGAAGATACAATTTTATTAATAATGAGAGAACAGTGAGAAAGTTTTCACTTAAAGTTCAACTACTTATAAAATAACTACTACTACTTAGTTTTTTTTCAAGAAGTAGTTACGCCACGCCGCAAAATAAAAATAAAATTAATAGAATAATGAAGCACGCTCAGTCTGTATCATCCATCGGTTCCATCTCGGGAACTTCGCTTGCCGTGTTGTCGTGACGCAAGTTTTTATAGAATTCGTGAAATTCTCTCGGTATCCATTGTAAAAGTGTCATAATATCTTTGTACTTGGCACTCGATATCGGTTTTTCGGTATTTCGTATATTTGGTAAACGTTCAGTGTATTTTTTAGGGTTTTTGATGTTTCTGTTTAAGTTAACTTGTTTGAAGGTCTCTTCATTAAAAGATGTTTTATAAAATAGAGACCCTGGAGCTTCCCTCCGAATCTGCCACCATACCGTTTCCGATATTTTAAAATTGTCTCCTGAAGTATTCTTCTTGCGTTGTACTAAGGGACCCATTTTGCCAGTCAAAACTGTGAAATTTTTCATATCATCCAAAGTCATCTCCTGTACATGGAATGGATTTTTACCCGAGCAAGTTTTTACAAACTGAACCCAATCATGTGGTGAAGCGATTTCCATCGTCTTGAGTTTTTTCTTTTTCCTCTCAATCATGGCATGGATATGGTCACACTCCATGTGAGTGTGACCTTTCATCAGAAACTTATGGTTGATGCATTTAATGTGGGGATATTTGGGCATAATCCACATGTAGGCCAGTACAACAATAATATTCCGGTTTTGTCCTGTACAATTGTCTGTCCAAACCGTTATCTCTTCCAGTTCACGAGAAGTAACATTTTTAGAAGCCCAGTATAAAAGGCATGAGCTTATTTCATTTCCACCACGACCTGCAGTATTTTCTGGCCACATTAAATTATAACTAGCTTTTTTAGTGGTATCATGAATAGTTAAATTAAGATTCCATAACTTCCACAGGTAAAAAGATTGCGTGTTTGTCAAACAAGGGGTCGGGAAGCATTTTTGCAGATCCAGAATCAGTACTCTCTTATTTTTAGACCTAAGAGACTCTTCTTTATCTAACTTTTTTAAAGTGTATCGTTGTTCAGCAGCTTTTAAATGATCGTCTCTCTCTTTTAAATATTGTTCTTTTTCCGTAGCACTCAATTCTGATTCCTTTAATAGCCTATTATATCTATCGCAATCATCGCATGTATCAAGTCCAGGGAGTTTGAATGCTAAGTTGATTTTTTTATTCAAAATATCACGATATAACCATTCTTTTGCTGTAAAAACAGTGGGAACATTTTTTTCCCTCAAAGTTTCTTCATACTGTTTGTACATTATAGATAAGTTTAGTTCAGGACAAAGGTAAAGTTTGCAACTTTTATTTCGAGAATAGTGAGATTCATCCATTAAACACACTTTGATTTCTTTTATTTTCGGTCTTTCGTAACTCCTGAAAAATTCTATTGACATGAGGATTCATGTCGTATCTACAATCCCACTCAATATCCGCACTTGAATTTTTTGACAAATTAATAAATCCGCGAAACAAATGAATGAATTTCCACGTCCGCGGTCTGGACGCCAACTCGGCAAACTGGTTTATACATGTCATTCGCCGCCGGCCGGCCGCGCCCGGTCAATCGTAAGATTTCGGTAATCGTCGGTCGTATGTTTGCTATCTGTCTCTTTCCATCGCCCATTAAAATTTATCGCTATCTCTTTTTATTGTAGATATTGTTGGTTTTTTCCGAACCAAAAGGTCTGATATAAACATCCGACGCTCCGTTCTAAGAAAAATATAAAACCAATATGTCTTATGTGAACATCAGACCTTCTTTTAAAGCCATACATTAAGATTACTAGAGGCAAAACATTACATTTAAACATCAGATGTTTTTCTTCTAAGGTACTCTGAACATCCGACCTTTTTTAGTAAATCTAACTTCGTTAATAATGGAGCTAGCGATATAACGGTTAGATGGCCTGAAAAAGGACAAAAAATTGAGTATGATTCTAAAAAAAAGTGATTTTGGTAAAAAATGGACATCCGACCAGTTGGCTCTGTTGTCCAGTATTGTTGAATTATGTAAATACATAATAAAGTATATTTATTCATAATTCGGAATTTATTTAGTCTATACCATTATTATTGTCATTAGGGTTCACATTGATGAGGTAGGTATTGGGTTTGGGTCTAAAATGGTAAAGCACCATAACAACGTAGTAGACAACTGTTTACCAGGAATGTCTATGAACCACCTGATCCCACGAATCTCTGCAGACACAATCAGTCGTGAGACAACGTTAGTAGGTATCTTGTGTTACTAGGAAATAGTTTGGTGTTAAGTAAATATGAATTACTAGCTTCTGCCCGCGAGTTCGTCCGCGTAGATTTCGATTGGGGTTATTCCCTCGAGAACTTTTAGTATATGTTCGGGCTCCGGGGTATAAGCTAACTCCATCTCAAACTTCATCCAAATCCGTCCAGCTGTTGCAGCGTGAAGGAGTAACAAAGTAACACAATAACTTTTGCATTTTTAATATTATAGTACGAAAAGTAGGATACTCGTATTAGTAGGATTAGTGGAAAATAGCTTCTGCCCGCGTCTTCGTCCTTTTAGATTCCGCTGATGGTTATTCCCTCGGCAACTTTAAATTTTTCCAGCATTAGCCTTTGTGTTAATCCAGGGTAGAAGCTATCTCCATTTCGCATATTGCAGCGTGAATTAGTAAGAATTAGTTGTCTGAGGTTAGCTAGAGGTAACCCTCACTGGAGTTATAAACAAAGAGATATACCTAGTGATATCGATAAAATAATTATTGGTGCTTGTCTGTTTCCCTACAAATTAATGTAATGATTACTTTAACTCGATACCTATTATATAAAATGTCATTAGATATTAAAAAATAGGCCAAGTGCGAGTTGAACTCGTTTGGAGAGGGTTCCGTACATATGTTTTTTTTGTGATAGAATTCTTATAGGTTAAGCTAGTTAACAGCTTTTCCCGTTTTATCTGTCTCGAACACTTTTAATTACCTATTCTGAAATCAGATATGATGTCCGTCGTAATATTAAAGTTGCAGTATATGTAAATCAATCGTTTTATTATACTCGAGTTATTAAATAATGCTCCGACGTTGGAAGCGATGCCGACAGAGGTTCAACTTTCCGATGGTAATTAAGGATGTTTTCCACTTGTTTCAAAGCCATAATTGAAACGGCGCGCTTCAATGTGGTGGGTCGCTGGAAGCTTCAACTTTCATTTCATCTTTATATTAATAGGTTAGGTATGTAGTTGACAATAGCGGACACTATTTAAATTATACTTACTCAGGCGGCTTTTGTTAAGGTGTATTTATTTTTATTAACAGTAGCAGTAAACACTTACAAATGTCGGTAAGGAATCATCCTTTATCTCCAAACTCGTGCAAATTGTGAAAAGAGATAAATGTGTGTTATAACTAACTGGCTGGGATTCTTATTGATTTTTTACGGGTTATCGTATTGTCAACGGTGATAGCTCTTATTTACTTGACAGTAATGGCGGCCGGGTTAAAATACAATACCATAACAGGTCAAATTGGAATGTGTTCGAACCCAAACAAAGAGGGAAGGATTACTTGTTCAGCTCAATTTGAACATATTGAACATCGGACTGTTTCAGTCCATTTTGGCAGAACCAGCGACGTATGCTGCAATAGTACATTATGATACAAGTGTGCTAAGTTGACCATTGTATACAAGGCGCTATTGTGTGCGCACGAGCGATAAGCGAGTGCGCCACAAGAAAGCCGCGTATATTATGGTCACAGGCACACGTGTTACATACGACGTTTTTCAACACACTTGCGAAAAAAAAACAAGACTTCATTTTCTTTACTTAAAGAAGACATTTTTGTTAATATTAAACTTCACAATAATTAATCCAAACTATCTTCGTCACAGCCGTCAATTATTTACGAAAAATGGCGGCTGGCGCGTTGTTTTTTTTTCTTGCCGCGATACCGATGCGCGCGCAAGGCTAAGGCGCAAACGAGATCGGCCAACAGCCAAATTTAAAATGTAATAATTCATGTTTAAAATACAAATTACAGAAAAAATAAATGATTTTAATGAAATTGAGTTGTTTTTTAGTAATAAAGCTGATTTCACCAATTTATTGAAATAAATATGTAGATAATGTTATTTGCCGCATAAAAACTGTTTGTTGCTAAGAAAAAAAAAAAGGTATAACCCGACTAAATTATATCGCTTCTTCTTCGTACTTACAACTTGGTACTAGGCTACAAATGTAAATTGTTTGGGTTAATAAACTAAAGGCACTTGTGCGTAATATACTGAAAAAGCACGCGTGTTTAATATCTAGGTTTATGAGCCAAAAATCGGTGGAATAAAAAGGTCGTTTTGAGCAAGTGTGTTGAAAAATTAGTTTATAGATTTTTGGAAAAGTATTCCTTCCCCCTCCTCCTTCCCTTTTTTTTTTCTGAATGATATCTGTTTGCATTTTGTTATTGTAGAGCTTTGTCCAACGGGGCTGCCGTGATCAAGATTGATCAAAGCCCCTAACCTTAAAGATTGTAAATAAATAAAAAAAAACAGGTCAAATGGAGGCCATTTGCAACGTCAAAAGATGGCGGCTGTGTAATTTGTTTTAGTGCTTATTTTTGTGTATTTAGGTGTTCAAAGTTCTTTTCTGTTAGTGATTTGTACTTTTAATGCCTTTGTGTTGCACAGTGATAGAAGACTTGGACTTATTTCGTGTATCCTGGCATCTTAATTCTCGTTTCAAGTGGACTCGCAGTGGTACAGAGGTTTAAACTATCTTGGCCTCTGTCCTACATATCACCGTACAACGTTGCCCCCAATCTTCCTAGAGAAGACTGGATTATGTTTTATTGCTATATAGATTTATACTTATATATACTTGACACTGGCGAAATCACTTCATTGTGGTAACGCCATATTCCCGCGGTAGTAGCTGTTCAAGTCGCCGCGGGGCAAAGAAAAAAAAAAGCAGGTCAAATACGATTTGGATTTGACTGCCTATAGAATAGAGGCGCAGGGTCGAGATTCTAGGCGGTAAAAACCATATACCGTCTTTTATCTGTTACCGTATTCAAAACGTTTTGACCATCGAGGTCTCGAAGATACGATCTCCCCCTTGCCGTTATAACTTGTACTTTATTCCATTGAATACACAGTTTTAATTTCTACAGCTATGTTTCTAGAAGCCTTTAGCGGTCGTTCTTGTAACGTTCATTAAAATAATAAATTACAAATTGAAACGACAAAAAATAATGGCCGTGGATCGTTCACCGTGTTGAATGGAGTGATTGTTTGCAAAGAATGTTAAATGGGTGTTATAATTTAAACGTGTATGTGTGTGTGTATGTGTCTGAGGCATCATAGCTTTCAAAGGGATACACCGATTCGCGATTTTTTATCAAGACAGTACTTCAATCCGAATGGTTTTTAAAGCTAGGTTTCATGAAAATCGGTTCGGCCTTTTAAGAGAGATCTCTGAAAGAAGGGGACGCCATTACATCGGGGGATCTTATCTGTTATATTATTATAGTTATTATGCCTATTAAAATCATAAGTTAGTCAAAATTAGTATCATCGTATGTTTTTTTGGGTTCTAAACTCAAACTACTATCTAAGAACATTTATAGTTTCTTCATGTCCGTCTGCCGATTTGTCTGTCTGTAGGTATACTCACTTTTTCTCAAAAATAATCGAGCTAACAAAAAAAAATATTTTGCTAACACTATCAATCATTTTATTGTAGTAATCGGTGTTATGAAAATGATCTTTGAAAACTGTTAAGTTCTATAGTTGTTGTTTTGTATTATTAAATTCTAAGGGGGCGGGGTTGCCAGTCGAGGTCAGCGTCTTATGTCTTTATTAGGATTAAACATTATTTTGCTTGTAACAATAGTCAAGCACCAGCCATGTAGCGATGCTTGCACTGGGTACCTAACGAAAAAGGGTATAAGTCGACCTACCTCGTACCATTAAGGGTATATATAGGATTCGTATCAAAATTAGGGTGCTCGTTCAAAATTAGCTTTTAAAAGTAAATATAAACTGCATTTGCTGAATCTGCAGAAAGTTCAGGCCAATACCTAACTTTTCCGGTTGGATAATACTTCAGTAGTAACTTAATAATTAAGTAGATTTTAAAATTAGATTTTATTTTGGTATTAAGGTTGTGGTGTTATTCAAATTAAAAATATGTCTGTATGTCCCAATTTTTGAGTGAGTGACTTTCTAAGGGCGTCACCTGCCGCACCCATGGTTTCCGGCAGAATATCAGCGCTGCAGCAGCAATGCTGCAGCACATGCTGAGCCGGCGCCCTTTCACGGATATGCCGTGGCATTGAATTATTGTTAATTATTTATATTAAGTACTTAAGAACTTTCACAATATTATTTTACATTGTTTTAAATTTTGTTTCGTATTTTTTGTAATTCTATGGTATTTGCATGTCCATGGCATACTTATTAAGGTGAATAAAGTTTTTTCTATTCTATTCTATTCTTTATTCTATTCTAGACCTGAACCCGTTTTCACTTGATCTTCAAGAGAGTTATACCATTTTCGCTAAGCCCCCCAGCTATGTTCGAATGTGGGGGCAAGACAACTGGTGAAATGACCATTACGTATTGTGTCGTTTGCTGTTCATTCCATAAAAAAAACATTTAATCATTTTGTGTCTTTAAGTAATATTTAAAGAAAAGAAAGAAAAGAAAACTACATTTATTTACTGCACATACAAGACACACAGAAAAAAAAGTGAAAACAGAAACAACAATAAACAAGTAGTGAGTGTGTCTTCGCGGCAGTGAATCGGACACTGGCTCAGCATAATGCTGAGGTGTTAAACACCTGCAGCGCTGATTTTCTGCCAGCTCCGTGTATTTCGCATAATGTATTCATTACATTCGTAACCTAGATCATACGGCATTATCTCAATGTGGTTCGGCGCGTTCTACTTGGATTGTCGTAATCCCGAAGCAAACGGGACGTGACACAATGAAGGACCTTTAATAATAGTCCTAAATTTTGCTCTGCAATTATTTAATCGAGTATTCAAGATTTAAATTCCGAATATTAAAAAATCAGTTTTTCTATATTTTTCGCTGGAGCTATTTTACATTGAATTTATGTAACCAATTCGGCAATAACAAAGCAAATAATACTTTAGAGTTAGTTATATCAGCTCTGGAACTACTCATAAAATATGTTATTATTTTGGTCACGAGCCAAATCATAACATTTTAAAATAAAATATTGTCATAGATTCAACATTTTACGAGAGCTCACTATTGCTTTTGTAGTAGTTTTTATTTTAGACCAGAGCAGAACAGATCACATTAACTGAGGGAAGAAAGACGAGAAATTAAAGACGAGAATTACTTATAAACAAGCTGGGAGGTTGTGAACAATCATGAAAAAAACTCAAAATACTTCAAGGGATACCAGCCTTGCACTTTGTTAATACGATTAAGTTCTTTAGGAAAGCAGATTAGAATGTCCGACTGAGATTTACCTACTTATTATTTTCGAATTGAGCAACCTATTACGTAATTATCTGATCGACGGACTTTATTATGGCGGTTTTTGTCTCCGACCTATTTTGTGTAATAACGTCGTTGATGTATAAAAACTAACGCACTCGCAATCCCATCGTTTTTATTTTGAAAATCAAAGGCTTGTCGGTATACAAAATTAAAACAATTGTTCCACTTTGAAGCCTTATTTCGACTTCAATATCTACGTACGAAATATAAGTTGCTGGACGCGAACACCATTTTATGCAATTCCAAGGAGACATAATAGTTGTGTTTTCGGAAATTATACAAAGATTCCAGAATAAAGTATTACGCCAGAGAGCTAATGCTCCATGGTATGTTACCAATGCTGCCACACATCGAGACTTGGGGATTCCCCTGGTCAAAAAAGACATCAAAAGCCATAGCACAAAACACAAAGACCGCCTCAACATCCGCCCAAACCGCCCAAACCGCCTACATCTTATGCCTGAACATCCTCCGCCTAGAAGGCTAAAACGCAAAAACCCAGCTGACCCTAACGGACCCTAGCTGAGTCTGGGTGTCTTTAAAAAAAAGTGAGATGCTGCAATGGGAGCATACTCCGCAGGATATCTGAATGAATCAACACCACCAAAATAGAGCTTATTGTCCCAAAGAAAAGGACAGATCGCACTGGATGAGGAGAAAAAATAAATTAAAAAATTCACCGCTTAGTTGCAGATGTATAATTGGATAAAGTGACTTTTGATTGGACTCTCTGATTGCGCTTTGATCGAACCCGCCCACGTGCGTACATGCCCGGAATCTTACTCAATCACGCCACAATGGCTACATACAGATCTGGATCAAATTTAGCAAAGAGATAGATTATAGTCTGGAATAGCACATACTCTACTTTGTATGTGTGTAATAGATGTTTGTGTAACGAATACATAATGAGAGTCCTTAAAACGCGAGTGTGGTTTTATGAAACGAACCAAAGGCGAGTTTCGTAATATGATCACCCGAGTGCTTTAGGGCTTAATTATGTACAGCTGCATACTTTACTGTATCTACACATATATTAAAAATAATAAGAACTCTAAGATGTGTTCAGAAGCCGACAACTTGACGACAAGAATGATGGCTAAAAAACCTGCTGTCACGAATATAATAAATAAACTATAAAGTCCTATTCTCATGTCGTTTGAAATCAAATGTCGTACGATATCGTTATAAAAATATACCGAGTTAATATGTATTATTATTTATATATATTTAAATTTTGTTTGCATTGGGAGAAGTACTAAATTTGAAACTCATTACTTTGTAATATTTGATATCGTAATTGCAAAATTACGTTACAGCTGTCATTGCTGTTACCTACTATCACAGTAATGCTCGTTATTGCCAACGGGTTTTGAACGCATAATGGAGGACTGCTGATAATGTGTGTAGATTAAATACTAGTACGAACGGAGAAATAACAAGCAATAAAATAGACAGAAACACAAAAGGTGTATAAAGGCAAACTTATCCCTTTAAAGGATCCCGGGACTTCCCGAGGAAATAGCGATAAACAACTTCAACACGGATGGAGCCTGGGGTATACAGGGTGGGGCCTGTAACTAAAGCAAAAAAATTAAACGTAGATTCTTCTCCTCAAACTAGACAACTTTTGTTTAGCAACTTTTTAAAATCATAAAGTTTTTAGATTGTTCATTTTTCAAACAAAGTAAATAGTACTTTCAATGTACTTAAAACTCCGTCTAATTGACATCGCCTGTCAGTCTAGTCACTCTACAGACATAACCAATTTCATAGTACATTGCGTGTTCGAATTAACTTTATAATGTAATAAAATTCAAACCGCAAGTTTTTTTTCAAAGTCGTCAAACAAACGTTGCGTAGTTTGAGGAGAAGAATCTACGATCTAATCTACGTGTATATATATATAATGACAATGGCTTTTTTTTTATTACCACTGTCGGAAATTGCGGCTCTGTTCACTTTAAAAAGATTTGTCCTGTATGGGCTTCTGAAGTATGAAGACAAGACAGCAAGCATTAGCAGGACTTTTTCGTGTTTCTTTTATTTCATACAAACACAATGTAGGTGCGGAACCCTCGGTGCTCTAGTCCGCCCGCACTTAACCCTTTCCGTATTAGCCCGTAACCGTAACCAACCGATTTTATGCGTAGTATGTATGCAAAGCTTGATTATGCCATAAAATTTTATGCTTATAGTCAATTATGCTTAAAGTTATTCATTTATCTATTTAAACTATATTGTACAATAAACAAAGTACAAAAGGCCGGCTTAATGCTTTGAGGCATTCTTTACCAGTCAATCATTGGGCCAAACAGAGACAAGTAGAGGTAGGTGCTAAAGTTAATGAAACGTTAAATTACATAATGTCGTTTAAATACATAAGAATACATAAAGACAATTTTTATATACATAGAAATATATAATAAAGGTGTTCCAAAGTCGAAGTTGCTATGCAGTGCAGACTTATTGACCGGAGTCGATGGCGGACGAAGATCCGCACTATGACTAAAGAAGGAATATAGAAAAAAAAAATGTCATTAAGCTGAGTATTTGGATGTACGGAAGCTTGTTAATACTTACCAGGAGGCTTACGTAGCCATGAATTCTGTTGTAGGCCTGGATGACCTCCCTAAAGTCTCCCTCGCAGTAGCCGCAGTTCTCCAGCCCCAGCGCGAGGTTCAGTCGGCTCTTCGCGTCCCTCATCACCTTCAACCATAGGGACTCCAGGTCCTCATTCCCTGCATTCGCATGTTTCCGCAGTACAGTAATAATCTGCGTCTCATTTATAGTCTCAGAAGAGTTTCCTGATGCTGCGTAAATCTCTTGAAATATCTCCAGTATAGTCAGCGTTTTGTTCGCCATTGTTAGAGTTTTATATGTCACGTCCCATTGGATATTGTGTTATTTTAAACGTTTTTTGACGGTTCTTCCATTTGCGGCGAGATAATAGTCTGGAAAGAGGAAATAATAAAGTTAAAATTAATTTGAAGCGATGAGTCGCTTGAGCAGTATCCGTTGGGTTTGTAATTGATTTCCTTTCATAAATTTCCATGAATAGGATGGCTCACAATAATATAATTGTCACGGTGCCGATGTCCACGAACAAAAGGTCGCGTCTCCGGCTGCGACTAGTCTGAGACAATAGATGAGTCGTATTCTTAGTGAGATACGTACTACGTACTACGCAACAGCGCGCCAGAATCGTGACGTTCAAGTTTACATCCTATTTTCCACTAAATAATTGAGACAAAATGATTTTACAAATACGAACAAGTATCGGATGAATAAAGCGTTTTATGTATTGTTGATATTGATCAGAGATTTAGTAGATAAACAGACTATTCTACTCGGTAAACCTATTTGGTTGTGAAATATCGTACTGTTTTGAACTCGGCTACCATTACTGTCAACGTTCTGATAGCTCTTATTATATAAAAGATAGTCAAAAGCAATTAGGTTATTCCGAGTAGAATAGAGCCTCAATATGGTCAAGAAATAATTCCTAAGTACTAGAGTGCTCGTGCAAATTGAAACGACTTTACGTGAGCAAACTTACGTAATCAAAAAAGGCCGTAAATATGGATTAAGTTTTTTCCCTAAAATGACCTCGAGTTTTTAAAGTTCCGCGTCCAAAGGCAGCCCAACGGGACCTTATTAGGCACCAGACTGGTCCAACCACCGATGAGCGGGAAACGAGTAAAGCCAACGATCAAGTAAATATTTGTGTTCCTTTTCTAGACACGGAATTTATATTTTCTGTTTCGTAAAACTAGTGGAAAGAGTTCTCACATGCGGCAGTGTGTACAGGCAGCAATCAACTATTAATATACGTGTCTCTTTTACTGACAGGGAATCTTTCTCTTTTTTTGTTACTTGGGCGAGAAAATCGCCGATAGCTGATCGCTTCCTCGCCCTTGGAGGAACCAGTGCCTTAATATGCCTACGATAGGGGTGTATAGAGTATCGCCTCCTAGTGTGGGTGGAGGGTAGGAAACCGCGAGGACCTAAAAACCCAAACGAAATACTACCAGCTACCACGGCACACCCCGGGCAACATTGCTGGTAGACTGGTAGGAGTCCACTGGGCCCTCCTCTTTACCAGCAATGGCTGAGAACTCTCGGCTCCATCGGGTTTGTAGGCGACCCGATGGACTATCCAGCCTACCTAGCGGCAGTCCACCGCAGTTGAGCGCCGTATGCGAGGATGCAGGAGTCCTGGGGGGTTGAGTCGAACGGAGTCGGGATAGTACTACCGGGAGACAACACGCCCCCTTTGGTCCGAATTTCTGGCGAGACGGTGGCCTTGCAACTAGCCACTGCAAGGTATTGGACACGCGTCCGTACGGTCGAGGTGGGTACGGTTCGCAGGCGAGATGTGTGGGGGCTCTCTGGGAGGGCGGGGTGTCGGCCATGCTGACGGGGCAAGGGCGTGTGGAACACCTGGGAAGATCCGGATCGATCAACCCAGCCATGCGTCTGCAGCTCCCGATGTCGCGCATTGATACCCAACTCTGCACATCTATATCTCACAAGTAATCCTGGTGTTCTTTTAAAGACATCCCCGGTGCGGGCTCCGTGGAGGGTGGGAAACTTGTGAGATGAACAAAAAACAACGGAATATGGAGAAACATAGATCCGAAACCCCGAGAATGCCGGAGGGGAAACCCAAAGGCGCTCAACAGGAGAGCGGTGCTCCTACGGTCGTGCCAGCCTCTCCCAACACACCAGGTGAGGGTAGTAGTGGCCAAGGGCCACACCACACACAGACACCACACAGAGGTGGCGGTAGGGTGCAAGCCCCGCCAGCTACCTCTACACACCAAACACAGCGGAAGGTAAGTGGCACGAAAGTGACGCTACCTTCCTACACACGTGGTTTCGAGGCATCGACGTCGACCTCGAAGACCACAAAAACACACCCACGCGGGGGCGGTGCCAAGGCACCGCCACACTCACACAAAGGGTCTGCGAGGGGCGGGAAGTCTGCTGGGAAACCGGCGGGCTCAAAACCCCGAGCGTGGACTCAACACACCCAGCCCAGGCCACTACGCAAAGCCAGCCCGGAGATCGTCCCGCCTGCACCTGCAGAGAAATCCGCAGACGCGGGGCAGACACCGGCGCTGCTACCCACGCCTCCTACAGCTTCCCAGCTGGATGCCAGCTGGAAACTTCCCGTGTTGACCACGTGGGGAAGGAGGGAGCAAACCGCTAAGCGGGACGCCCCAGTACCCAACGCTGAACCCGGGAAGAAGAAGCACAGGAACCAGAAGCAGCGCCGCAAGTACCGCAAGCTACTGGCGGAACAAGCTGCTGCTCCGGTGCCTGGCCAACAACCAGGTGCTCCCGGGATGGAGACGGTGCGAGGCGCTGCCGGTGACCCCGGTCATCCGACAACAAGCCGTGCCGCTCCCAAAGGGAAAGGAGCCGTCAACAGGGCCTCGGAGGGGAGCCCCCCGGTGGCTCGGGCCTCTGCTAAGAGGGTTCGACTGGACGAGACTATGTCTCCGAGAGGCGAGCCCAAAAAGCAGAGGATCGAGCCATCGCCGGGTACCCCGCGGGTAGCGTACGCGGATGCAGCGAAAGCGGACCTGATGGTTGCTGTCACATCAGCAAGCACGGGTCACCTCTCGGCTGAACTCGCTGACGAGGCCCTAAACCTCATCCAAGCCCGCGTGATGAGAGAAGCGGTCCAAAACCTGCAGAGCCGGGGCGGACCACAGTTCCAGGGAAAGCCGTTACACGTGAACGGCACCCTGAGGCTGTGGTGCGGGGACCAAGCAGCGGTTACCTGGCTCAAGGAGTGTGTAGCCACCATCACACTCTCCTCTGGGGACAAGCTGGTGGTGAAGCGCCAGAGCGAGATACCGCGCAGAGTACGCTGCGGCATTCTGCTCCCAGGTGTTTATGACGATTTTGGCGTAGTAGCGCACTCGCTCCGCTATCAGAACACCTGGGTGCAGATGGACCGGTGGCTTCTGCACAGCGCTGACAGGCAAGGAAAGGAGACGTTTGCCATCGTCAGCATACCGGAGACGGAGGTGCAGGCCATCCTGGACAGGGGGCGCCGGCTCACATTTTTGTGTGGGTCGGTGTACCTCAAATTTCAGGGGCCACGGGGGAAGTTCGTGGAGACTCCACCCCCTAGCACCAACGCCACTGCAGCTGCTGTACAGCAGACCCCAGAGCCGATGGACGCGGCCTCAGCGACCGGAGCGACCGACGACGTTGTCGAGGTCACGCCCGGACGCCAATCCCCGGCGCAAGGCGCCCCCTGCTCCGAGCACGACGAGGAAGAGCTCCTTCGTGACCCCTCGGAAAGCGGGGAGGAGTGCGCACAGGGGATAGGCAAGCTGGCCATCGGTGAGGGTGACGGCGGGGAGGGGTCATCGGGGATTCGCACCAATGACGGAACCCCCTTCTCCCGGCTGTAACATCCTCCAGGCAAACCTCCACCACAGCGAAACCGCGACGGCTCAGGTCCGGAAGTGGCTGGAGGCCAACAACACCGCCGTGGTCCTGATTCAGGAGCCGTGGATCAGGAAGGGGGCCATATGCGGGCTCCGGAACATCGGAGGTAAGCTCACAGTACACACGGGACCGGAGAACCCCCGGACCTGCATTTACACCACCAAAAATATACATGCCGAACCCTTAACCAGTTTCTCCTCTAGAGACCTGTGTGCCATCAAGGTGCGAGGGGCGCAAGAGTCCAGCCTGCCGGAGGTGGTCCTGGCTTCCATCTACATGCCAGAGGCGGAAGATCCACCGCCACATGAAATGTCGAGGCTAGTGACCCACTGCGAGGAGAACAAGCTGCAACTAATTGTGGCCACGGACTCCAATGCACACCACCCCCTCTGGGGCATGAAAACTGCTAACAACAGAGGTAAGCTACTCGTAGAATACCTAATGTCAACCAACCTTAACATCCTTAATACAGGCTCTGAACCCACATTCGTAAACAAACGAAGCAGCACAATCATTGACTTGACTCTAGCAACTGAAGGAACTTCGCAGTACATCATGAACTGGCATGTCTCAAAGGAACTGTCGTGCTCAGATCATAGATGGATACGCTTCGTTATTCGGGTAAACACAGTCGCAGAAACTCCAAGGCGGAACCCACGTAAAACCAACCGCTTGCAATACGCCGAGCGACTGGTACGTACGCTGCCGTCGGTGACCCCATACCAAATCGAGGGCCATGAAGCGATAGAGAACCAGGTAACTCTCCTAACGGACGCCATTATAGCAAGTTACCACCATGCCTGTCCACTCTCAAACCCACCGGCTAACCGCAACAGCGAAGGAAAATGGTGGGGCCCTGAGCTGGAGAGGCTCAGGAAGAAGATGAGGCGACAATTGAACAGAGCAATGAACACTGGCGCAGACCAAGACTGGGAGAGCTACAAAACGACCAAGTCTAGGTACAAGAAACGCCTTAGGTACAGGAGTACGAGCTCATGGCGTAACTTCTGCAACAGCATAGAAACATGTTCACAGGCAAACAGGGTAAGGAAGGTTCTCTCCAACCAGACCACGCTCACCATGGGCTCCTTACGCAAGCCAGACAACACACTCACTAGCTCGTCAGAAGAGGCAGAGCGGTTCCTCGTAGAAACGCACTTCCCTGACTGCGTGATATCACAGTCGACCAGCTGGGCGAGCGTAGAGGCCCCCCCTACCACGGTAGATTGGGAACAGGCCCTCAAGGTAATCAACCCCCATAAAGTTAAATGGGCTTTGACTCCTTTAAATCACCGGGACTGGACGAGATCTTCCCAGCCCTTCTGAAGTGGGGGGGCGAGCGATTGGTTCAGACCCTCACCGGGATCCTGACCGCCAGCCTGGCACACAAGTACGTGCCCAGACGGTGGAGGGAGGTCAAAGTAATATTCATACCAAAACCAGGTAGGAGTGACTACTCAGACCCCAGATCCTACAGACCCATCAGCCTAACCTCGTTTCTACTAAAGACCTTGGAAAGGCTGTGCGACAGGGATCTACGGGAGAGTAGCCTGGCGAACATACCAATGCACCCAAACCAACATGCCTACAGCCAAGGTAAGTCCACAGACTCAGCCCTACATGCTGTAGTAAGCAAGGCAGAGGAAGCCATCAAGAACAGAACAATGTGCCTGGGCGTCTTCATAGACATTGAGGGGGCCTTCGACAAGACCAATTTCAACAGCATAACAACCGCACTAGCCAGACACGGGGCAAACCCGACCATGGTCAAGTGGATAGGTAATATGCTCAGTAAAAGGGTCATCAGACTCAATGCAAACAACAACCAACTAGCACTGGTGGCAAAGGGCTGTCCTCAGGGCGGCGTTCTCTCCCCGTTACTATGGAACATAGTTGTAAACGAGCTGATCGCCGAACTGAACGACAGTCACTACTACGCGGTAGGCTACGCGGACGACATAGCGATACTTACAAGTGGCAGTGTCACCAGCACGGTATGTGACGTCACCCACTCAGCCCTAGGTATCGTGGAACGCTGGTGCACAAGCAACAAGCTATCTATCAACCCGAAAAAAACGGAGATGGTACTGTTCACAAACAAACGCAACCTGGGCAACTATAAACTCCCCAAGTTGTTTGGAACAGAACTCCAGCTATCAAATGAGGTAAAGTATCTAGGAGTCATACTTGATAGCAAATTGAACTGGAGCAATCACCTAAACAGCAAGATGGACAAAGCAACAATCGCTTTCTGGCAGTGTCGAAGGATGGTAGGTAAGACCTGGGGACTGCACCCCAAGATCATCCTATGGCTCTACACGTCAGTGATACGACCAATCATAGCCTATGGTGCGGTAGTCTGGTGGCCACGCACTAGACTGTCCACTGTGGAAGCTAAACTACAGCGACTCCAGAGACTAGCCGGTATGGCAGCCACCGGATGCATGCGGACTACACCCACAGCATCCCTGGAAGCCCTACTCGACCTCCCGCCACTGCATCTCTTCATCCAGCAGGAGGCGGCGGCGACAGCGGCACGTCTTAGAAATTTGCACCTGTGGAAACCTGCCCGGGTACCGCACACCGAAATACTGTACGAAGCGGTTAACGAGGAGCCGCTCATGGAGGCAGCGACCGACAGTATACCAAAACAGTTTATCTTCGACAAAAGGTACAAAATACAACTGCACGAGGATCCGTGGGAAGGACTCAATCCCAGGGAAGTAAGGATCTTCACAGACGGATCCAAGACTAAGTCGGGATCCGGAGCAGGTACCTTTTCGGAAGATCTAAACATACACATCTCAACGCCACTAGGAGCCCATAGCACAGTCTTCCAGACGGAATGCGTGGGCATCATTATGGCTACAGAAGCGATCGAGCAAAGGAAAGTAAAAGATCTCCCCATCCGGATACTCTCCGACAGCCGATCAGTTCTCCAAGCCCTACAGAGCTATACAACAACGTCAGGGCTAATATACGAATGTCACAACGCCCTTTCCAAGGTATGTAACAGTAACCCCATCACCCTACAGTGGATAAAGGGACATAGCAACTCACGCGGTAACGACGCAGCCGACATACTCGCGAGAAGGGGCTCAGAAATGGAAATGATAGGTCCCGAACCATTTTTGCCCCTTCCGACCAGCTGGTTGCGAAATAAACTGCGCCGAATCACCAAGGTAAAGCACCAGCATTATTGGAGCAACCTAAACACCTGCAGGCAAAGCAAGGAAGCTCTTCCGACAATCAATCCCGGATTGTCGCGTAAGTTACGACTGCTCAAAAGGGCCCAACTCCGACTGCTAACTGGAGCCATAACCGGCCATGCCTTATTTAACAAACACTTGTTCAACTTAGGTGTTACAGACAGCCCCCTGTGCAGAGCATGCATGGCGGCGGAGGAAACCGCAGCCCACGTCATCATGGAATGCCCGGGGGTGGCAACATACCGGGCACGTCATCTCGGAACACCGAGATCGCTACCAGACGCCGTCGGCAACGTCAAGGGTCTGCTAGGCTTTCTGGTAGAACTGGGTTGGCAGGAGTAACACCACCAACCCCTCACGCAAAATAGGCGCAGTTTTTAAGTCGTCGAGTTGCGGAAAAGAGCCCGCCATAACCTATACCTATACCTATATGCCTACGATATCCGTCCGTCCGTTGGTCCGTCTGTCGTAACTTTAAAGCGCTGTATCTTTTGAACCGTAATAGCTATAGCATTTTGTTTTTTTAGAATATCTGTTATTACGGCGGATTAAGTATATTTTATTTTAAAGAAATTTGAAAAATAAAGGGTTCTTTATACAAGAGATGTTTTTAAAGTGATAACTTCTTATGGGAGGGTAAATCCCTTTGTGCTGCAGAAGCGATATAGTCCACGAATCCTGAAAAACGCCTGTAAAACACGTCGTCAAGGAAGGGCTGCTGGTGCTGGCCCGACCTTGAATATCATATCTAAGTTCAATAAAAGTAGACGCCATGCTTAACTTTTTTGTTACTGGTTCGGTTGCCCTAAAAATCGATATCTGGGGCTCCCTGGGGACTACAAATACGGACCCATAATCACAATTAAAACAAGTGGACGCTATTTGCAACTTTTTTGTTACTGGTCCGATTGCAATGAAAATCGATTTGAGTCCCTGGGGACTCCAAATACGGACTCGTAATCAGAATTAAAACAAGTGGACGTCATTTTGAACTTTTTTTACTGGTCTGGTTGACCTGAAAATCGATATATGAGGATCCCTGCTGACTAAAAATACGTACCCGTAACCAGAATTAAAACAAGTGGACGCCATTTTGAACTTTTTTGTTACTGGTCCGATTGACCTGAAAATTGATATCTGAGGGATCCCAGGGACTACAAATACGGTCCCGTAATCAGAACTGATATTAGACCCCATTTTGAACTTTTTGAAGTGATGACTTCTTATGGGAGGGTGAACCGCTTCGTTACGTAACGCGTTACGGCACCAGCATAGAGCTAGGAAAGCATAGAGGGAGTATAAAAACAGCTAATAGAATAGTACTCATCACACCTGAAACAAATGCTCTACGTTAAATAGAGACGTCTATATATATAACCTCTTTCAATAGTGAACTACTTTTTTGGTTTGTTATTGTGTGTCACTCTGCATTTTAGTGTGCGAGAGTTTGCAGTCAGTTCAACAATTTCAATATTAAATAGTTCAACTTATTTTAGGTTATCACTTCTGTCGGGCGTCCCGTCACGGACACGATTTTAATTTTTTTCAAAGTAATTTTTGTTTTGTTGCGTCGTCCAAACGGCGAAATCATAATCATAAAAGCGTGGGTGCGGCGGCACATAACTCAACTAAACTTGACTTGACTGGTTTTTTTCACTTTAATATATTAAGTACGGGAATTCTATCATCCAAATACGAACTAACTCCTAGGCACAATCATATTAAATTATTATCAGATTACCAGTGCGTTAGGCAATAGCCCCTCAGGTTTGCATAGTGAAGTGTACCTACTTGTATTAGTGTACTCTTATTTAAAATTAGTTTAAAACTTCACTGACTTCCTACTCATAATATACAGACGGCCTTATAAGTTGGTGGACACATTTGTACTTTTCTCTTAAACGACAGATAAGTGCAGTTGTTTATATCATCTTACCTTATTGGATAGGGTCCTTACGTACCTATACACTTCGACCCTATGGGATCTTTAGTGTAATTAACTACCCCTCATTTTTAGCACTTAGTTCAATGCTGCCTCCACCCCTTCCAAAAAGTGGAGTGCCATGACAGTGCATTGAAATCGTTTGGTTCTGAGTAGCCTCAGCCAAGGATTTTCATTCTTACTTCGGCGAGGGCATCATATTCACACAGTATGTGTTTCACAGTCTCCGCCTATTCACTGCACAATCTACAATCTGTGTAGCATTAAACATGACGCTAAAGTGTCAAAGCACTAAGTCTGTCAGCACTTACAAGGTGCTTCAGGGTTGTACTTTTCTCTCACTTGCTTTAAATAAGAGCGTATACGAGAGTGAGTAAAAGACAAGTACAAACCCGAAGCACCGTCTAATTATCTATATATCTATCTATCGCATTGTAGCTCCTTATAGGGCCGATCGTACTAACAACGTGGTGAATTATGTATACCATTTCTGTATACAAGCTTGTGGACTTGTAGTTAATTATCGTGGACTGAAAAAGTAGGTGAGGAAAGTTATAATAACTACTTTATTTTGTTAGTAGTTTACATCGGACAACAATTAGAATTAAGTTTGTAAAAGAATGAATAATTTTAAAAAACACAGTCACGAGATTAAATGTGGGACCCACCTTAGGTCCAAAGTCAATCTGACATTCTACAACCAATAAGGTTGAGTTTCCTAAAAGTTACGAATGACTTGACATCTCTAATGACATTGACGACAAGCAATTGTTTCTTGAAATGGGTCCCAAATTAATGCTCTGATTATGATACCATGAGTAAAAAATATTGACGAAAATTATGCAAAACGACAATGGTTCTTTATTACAATGAAATTCGTATTCGTATCGTTACAATGAAATATTACTTTTTTAACAAACTGTCTACGAGTGAGTAGTACGCGATCAGATTTATGTGAATGTTTGTCCGGAGAAACGTTTTTATTACTAACATACTAACAAGGACACCGAAGCCACCTGGATCTGGATTCTAAGATCTCTTAAAGCGTCGGAGGGACGGTTATGACGAATGCCATTGAATGGTGTAAAAATATGACCTATAGGGGATCTCAAGGCGTTGCTTGCGGCGAGCTTGAAATGTCCTATGATTCTTATTAATTGAGAAGTGGGACTACATAAGCATAATATTATGATCTCTAAAAAGCACATAATAAAATAAACGTTATACAAAAATACTGCTTTCAAAAACTTTGTTGCTCTTTTGAAGGCGCTTTTTTATTATGTGTTTTTAACTCGTATTTAAAGTAAAATAACGGTCTTCGGAATGAAACAACCTGCTTCCTGCACATTACACAACACAAAAGTTTCTGCGAATTTAATTTGTATTGTTTGATTTAACTTTCCCAGAGCCCTAGACGAAATGCATTCGGCGTCCGTATCGTTATCCAAAATGTATACGATTGACGTAAGCTGTCAGAGTCAGACGGTCGCGTCGAGCGCTCACGTCAATTCCATACATTTTGTCAGTTTTCGGAAATCGTTTACGTTAGTTAGCGTTAAGCAACTTGTCTAAAGTCAAAGTCAAAGTCAAAGTTCTTTTCTCAAACATGCTATGTAATGTCGGCGTTATGTTAGTTATTTTAGGCTTCAAAGTGCCACGTTTCCGACGGAACAACTCGAGAGAACTGTAAAGGAATTTCATACGAAATTGAAGGCCTAGGCCGGGAAGTAATTTCTTTTTAATTTTAATTTGGCCATGGTGGCTGTGTTTATGAAAAGGCTAAATAGCTGTTTTTTTTTAATTTACTAAGCCGTGCATCCAACAAAGCGTTTGCATGTTTATTTGAAGTACCAGGAGCGCAGAGGTAATTAGGAGGTTAGCACGATGCGGCGAGCCCCGCGCGCGCCACCAGCGGGCCGGCGGGCAGGCGTACTGAGCACTGTAGGTTACTTTTAATGTTTATGCACTCCTAGTACCTATTTGACATTGTAATTTTTGTTTTATTTATTTTAATGAATTATGTTTGAGAAAAGCACTATACATACAATTCGGCGGGAAATATGGGGTTGCCCGCCTCAGACCTATATCCGGCCTTGCTTCGCTCGGCCGTCTATATAACTTCGGCCGGCAATCCCTTTTGTCCCGGCAGCCTGCAGTAATGTACTATTATTCTTCAATTTAGGCATAATATAATGCACCTATGAATGTCAAAAAGCATTACCACCCTAGCCTCTAGCCTCATTGTTCGTTTCAGAGTTGTTTAAGTAAACTTTCAAGTGTGCGATGTTGCTCATTAAATACTTTAAGCGGACTTTATGCAATGACATCCGAGCATAAGTGAATATTTTAATTTAATACTATAGGAAGTAAACTTGTCAGTAACTTTATAGGACGCCATTCCTGGAACTAATGATCCGGTTCAATAAATAAATCTTTGTCTGACAGAAAATCGCCCTAGGCGAGATGCATTAGACGATCGTTATCGTTTTCGAAATTGTATTGGATTGACGTACGGTGCCGCTTGTTAGGTCGCTTCGAGCATTATGTAATTTGACTGGGGCTGTGAGTAAAGCTAGGGATAAGCCGAAATATGTTCGCCAAATCGCTTCCCAACCGTTTCATTTGCCAACCCGCTTTGTTTTCTGCTACCGTAAATATTTCTGGATTTTATAAAAACTAACCTAACCTATAGGGTTCTACACGCTGGTACTGAAATAAATCCAGAAAAAAAACAATAATATTGGGTTGAAAAATGAAAAAATTGGGAAACGACTCTGCACACGGCTCCCAACGAAATTGCATGTAAAACTTAATCGTAGCAATATAATACAATAATTAGGTTCGAAGACAGACTAACACTTGATGTTGTACTGTGTTTCTTCTTAACATACTTCACACACACAGTGGGTCACGTCATAAATTCCAAGCCTACAACGCAAAACACCCGCTTTTTATTTTGTTAGCATGGCAACTTTGGCTACTAGCTGGCCATGTGGATTTTAGTGATAATGAATCATAACTTTTTTGGAGTTTCTAGGCCAAATGTGTTAGAAAATTGTCCTAAAAGGAGCCTAAATGGGGCGGGTCGAAATATCTCAGCTAAGCAATTAAATCGAATGGGGTATCATAATTATGATACGTATTAATTCACACATTACAAAACTTTGACATAAATTATACGGGGTGTTTGGCAGTCGGATGTAGGGGTTTTAATAGTAGATATTTAGGGTCATTCTGAACATTTTTGACACCATCTACTATTATGCAAAGTTGCACGGTTTTTGAGGTATTGTATTTATTATTTATTTTTGAATGTGGGAAATTTTGAAAGTGTATAGGTTCACATATTGTGTGATTGAGGATTATATCAAAACGTTATTCATTGAACTATTTACCGAGTCATTGAATGGTGTAACACACTTGCGAAAGTAAATTCCCAAAGTTCCCGGTAACATTCCCAATATTCCCGGGGTATATTCCCAATGTTCTCAGGAATATTCCCATAATTGCTAGGAAAGTAGAATAAATCATTATTTGAAAAGTATTTTTTTTATTAGCTATAACTATACAAATCATCACAATTTCATTAAAAATCACAGTAAATCATGTACTTTGGTTTTTGCAGTATTTATTACGACATAAATCTGTCAATTTTTTATGCATTGGTACCGCACCGTTAAAAAACGACTGATAAAAAAACACGAGGTTATTAGCAAAAGTCATTTAATTCCGCTTAGTACTTCATTATTAACTAAGTTTAATAAAAAAAAAATGCCCAATCTGTATTGCAACATTCCCCTGTTTTGGGAATATTCCTGGGAATAAAGGAATATCCCCGGGAATATTCTCCATAGGAAAATTCCCATTCCCGGGAATATTCCCACGGCACATAACTAGCGGCAATAATATTTTGACAAGCTATGCTGATTGGCCCTTCTTGATTAAAACGTTCACAAGTTCTTAATATAACTCGAGTGACGTCAGCCATATCGCGCCATTACTCGAACAAGACCATTAAAAAAGCGAATAGAGTGAGGCATCCTCTTTATAGACCGTTAATATAGCAATTTGGCGGCATTTCGTTACTGACGCACCCGAATCTAAACACATAAAATGAAGCTAATTTTAAAGCTGCAATTTGAACGCAATTTATTTTTTAGGTTTGAGAGTGACAAAAGTCAGTTCAAATATAATTAAATTGTTATTGATTCTCGTTTAGTTTTGATCACCTAACGCAAAGGCAGAGGAAGGGTAATGGGAGGAGGAGTTGAACAGTATCTAGAGTTTTATACATCTATATAGGTATGTGGGCGGAACACAACAGGATGGAATGTTCCACTGTTCCTGAACTTAATTATAAACACTTATATTTTAATACAGTATTGATTGCGGCTCGTTATACAACCAAATGCAAATCCAGTGGGGCTAGACAAGTTGCCATCAAATACAAACGCTAGCGTTTGGTGATCACCTATGGCTTTGCCCTTAGATACCGCCGTTTATATCGTCATAGTGCTCGTGTTGAATTCAACCTGTCAAAATAGTCCCGCGTAACGACGGACAAATAAAAGGTCAAAACTATCACTATTCGATTAGCGCGATGATCACATTACAGCGTGTCAGTTGTAACGAGTGATATATCACGTGACTTACGTCAATTCCATAGATATTTGTAAGTGACAGGTGATCACCAAACGCTAGCGGTTTTAGTCGATGGCAACTTGTCTAGCCCCGCAGTTCTATTGAGTACGTAACGTGTAAGAATGTATCGTCATCGAGAAATATAATATATACTCGTATGTAAAGAAATTGATATCAGCACCCTCTAGTACCTATTTAGTAATTAAGAGCCCAAATGCAAAAGATTTCGTTCATACATTGTGAAGCCTATATACCTATATGTAAAATATCAACTTGTTGTTTTATAGAAGTCCATTAGCAATAAACAATTTATATTGTATAATAGTCCATTAAAACGGCGTTACTTTTGCACTAATAATATAGTTATCATTTTAAAGTTGTAGATATTCTGGATATGTTACTTTACGAATGCTCACGCAAAACAGTTCATCCAAGTTCTTAATTGATGCAAACGCGTTCGTCCACGGCTAGAGTTAAGTTATTATATAGAAAAATAAATTAAAATAAAATAAAAAATCTAAATTATTTGACAGTAAAGAGGTCACGGGGTATAAAAAGGCAAGTTTCCTAGTAAATATTTATTCATCATCATCATCATCAGCCCGTTGCAGTTCACTGCTGGACATAGGCCTCTCCCAAGGAACGCCACAGAGCCCGGTCTAACGCCTTATGCATTATTTAAGTCGCTGCGGGCCCTCTTATGCAAGTCATCCCGCCATCTGGCCAGAGGGCGTCCCATTCTATTTTAGCCAAGACGCGGTCTCCACTCCATAACACGCTTACTCCAGCGGTTATCCGTTCTGCGACATACGTGACCAGCCCATTGCCACTTCAACCTACTAACTTTCAGAACTATGTCGGTCACCCTGGTTCTCTGACGGATCAGTTCGTTCCGAATTTTGTCCTTCAGAGAGACTCCGAGCATAGCTCTTGCCATTGCACGTTGAGCTATTTATTTTAAGCTTATGGACTGGCCCACAGTCAGGCAGGGTCGTGGCTCCGTACGTCATTACAGGTAGGACGCACTGGTCAAAGACTTTCGTCTTCAGGTTCTGCGGTATATCCGACGAAAATATGTGGTACAACTTCCTAAACGCTACCCAGCCCAATTGGATCCGCCTATCGGCTTCCTTTTCGAAGTTGTATTTATTAGTTTCCTAAATTAAATACATCCCCACGATAGGAGTAAGGGAGGTACAGTAAAAAAAATATTACAACATTTTATTTTACTTCTTTATTGGCGTGACGATTCATAACAAATTACAGCTTTCTAGTACTAATAGCCTAGGCTGCGGACGCACGGACGGACGTGTGTCTAGGGCATAAGAGGACCGTTACATCTAGTTAAGTGCTCGAAGAGATCGCTCTGTGACGGCTCGTAAGTTACGAAATCGCCAACGGTTGACAACCAGTACCGGTCCTAACGACAAGTAGTTCGAATTCCTCTATCTAGGGTTCAACGTGGAAATCGTTTAAGTTTCTGCCGTCAGTCAACATTTGGTTTGGATCATAAATCAATGGGGTATGGTGCTTTTCACAGATGAGTGTAAAGTGAAGTTTTATAGTGACGATGGGCGGATTAGAGTATGGAGACGATGCGATGATAGATTTTCTGATACCAGCATCAAGGAAATTGACCGCTTTGGTGGTCCTACTGTAATGATTTGGGCTGGGATAAGCTCACACAGCAAAACTGAGCTTGTTTTCTTATATCACATATTATCTAATGTTGTGCACAGTAACTTCACAACATTAGATAATATGTCTTTGTTAGTATTTATTTATAATTTTGTATAAGTTTAATTCATGTGGTTTCTGTAAACATTTTTTGTACTAATGCCTACTCGTTACCACATTCGGTTTTTCTAGCTTTCCTGACCCAAAGTTTAGCTGGAAGAGATCCCTAAAAGGGATAAGTTGGCCTTTGTACATTCCTATTCTGTAAATATCGTATTTGAATTTCTGTGTTTTGTACAATAAAGTATTTACATATCTTCGCGGACATATCGTGGACCATTCAAATTTGACTTTTTTAAACCTCGTGGAAATGACAGTTAAAGAATATGAAAAGACACCCAATTTAACTTTTATTCCCCTTACGTAATGTGCAATCTATAAACTTAAGCCCTTACTTATAAACGTGGGGTAGCTAAAGCATGCTTTGTCCTTATCTGTCATTGTGACATTTGAATTTGATATATAAGGACAAAGCATGATTTAGCTACCCCACGGTTATTCCACTTTTATAAGAAAGGGCATTAGTAGGTAGAGAAATAAAGCTGATCATTTCAGCAGGTCATTTTAGTAGTCCGGCTTCTATGCTATTCTTATCGTGTGGATTATCATTTTCCTGCCCACTGAACTCTAGAATTAGGGCGAGGTACGAAAAATACGCTTGTTCAGCTGCGTAAGTAAACAACTTTATGTAAGTTGACATAATTAGGCAGAAATGAAGAGCGCCCTACTATGCCAGCGTGTATTTGTTGACCTGGCCTGTACTTCCTAGGGCTTAGTTAGAAGGCTCTAACATGTTTTATCTTACGACCGTTTAGAAGCTAACGATGACTGTAATATAATGTTTATCATGCCCCATTATACATGCTGTGTTGCGCTGTCTTCAAGTTACTGAATTTGCTGGTTCCGTTAACTCATCTTTACATAGTATAAAACAAAGTCGCCTCCCGCTGTCTGTCTCGTCGTTGTTAACAACGCAATGGATTTTAATAAGGGTTCCATCAATAAAGCGATACAAGAGGAAGGTTCTGTTTTATAATAAACGCTTCTGGGCACGACTTAGTCCGCGTAGGATTAGTAATTTAGCCATCCCACGAAAACATTAATTTATTTCGGGATTCAAGGTAGCCTAGATTAATATCCAGTGTATATATAAGCTAACTCTATTCCAAAGTTTATCCAACCAAATTTGTTCATCCGTTTTAGCGAAGAAGTTACAATCGCCAAAAGTAATATTCTTTATTTATGAGAGTTATATAATACCAATTTTAATGTGTTAAACTATTAAAATGACGAAACTCTTACCTTTATAAAATCTTACACCCCTCTTAATACCTTAGGGGGAGTTTTTCCAAAATCGCTAAGATCGCTAGGAAAGCTATATATTTTACTAGCTTCTGCCCGCGACTTCGTCCGTGTAGATTTCGAATATTGTTATGTAGCCTATGTGTTAATCGTGGGCATAAGCTAATCCATTTCAAATTTCATCCAAATCCGTTGCGCCGTTGCAGCTTGAAAGAGTAACCAACATCCATCCATACTTAGAAACTTTCACCTTTATAATATTAAGTAAGGATAGTAAGGATATGCACGGGTTTTACAGAAGACTCATATAAACTGAAGCGAAGCGAGGGTGACGGGTCGGTAGTTTCTGTGAAAGATAGCTCTAAAGACTCCCTAGCCAAGATGTATTACGGTAACTAGCGTAATACGTTATTCATTTCGTTTATAACAATTCGCGTCACTGGTAGATGACGAGATGCGAAGCGTCACATGAGTCTGTACGATTCCGCTCTTTGATTTTTAAAGGAGGATGGGCAGAAATGTATGAACACTGGCCTAGAAACCAATAACAATAAGCACTATATCTTCGGATATGCTTTTTAATTCTACAACGATTTAGTGTCGTGGGAAACCTCAAAGAACTGTCAGAAATATTTTAAAAATCGGGAACACCGGGCCGCCTACGTAGACGACGTTTGCATAATTACTTTGAAACACCGCTGTCTTTGCACGGCGATAACTTTTATCACACAAAGTTTTCGAACTACCTGCCATAGAAATAGTTTTACAACTTAGAATTACCTATCCGGTGACATATTGCTTGTTGTTATTGGTCATATAGGCCAATTTGCCCACCCTCCTTTGTTCCATTGTAAGAAATATTTTCTTGAAAAGGAAAGCGTACCGACACAGCTTTTCAAAATGTCTACACCATATTCTAAAGTTGTAAAAATCGGACTAGGTTTAAGGGAGATAACCTTATCGCATTTTGTATGGTTTATTTTTTTCTTAACAATACTTAAGAGGATTTTGAAGTAAAAAAAAAACCATAGTGCGCGCCAAATTGATTAGTTAAGAGTTTTTTACGGTGTTAAATGTTAGCAAAGAGGCATTCCATCTCAGTCCTCGGGGTCATCATTTGAAGTCTTAGGATTGCAGTTTTGAGATTTCAAATGTCTGTCTATTTTATTTTTTTATTTTTTATGTTAGTTTCATTGTTTTATATAATGCTAGGTTAAAATTTATAATTGTATAATATCATAAGTAGTATTTAAAAAAACGAATGACTGTTGAGTTTCTTGCGGTGTTTCTTCTCAGCAGTGGTCTCTTGCGAAGCGCTGGTAGATTTTTGACGTGTAAAAGTGCCCGTGCGGCCTACTTACTGAATAAACATTTTTTATCTTTTATGGGTCTCAGATCCTACTTACCATCAGGTGGCCTGAGTGCTCGCGTGCCTTCTCATTGCCATAAAAAACATATATGTCCCTACTTCTTGCAAGTCCAAAGCGCTTCGGTGATGTGATGACACTAAAAGGGGTCAAGGTTAGAAAAAAGGTAGGTACACAGAAAAAATACATTTCGGTACATTGATTTCATTTTCAGGGTTCCGTACCCGAAGGGTAGTCCAACGGGACCCTATTTATATGCCTGCGCTTTCCGTCCGTCCGTCCGTCCTAACTTTGAAGAGCTTAAACAATACGAATAAAAATATATTAAATAAAATAATGAAGGGGGTCCCTAACATGAAACATTTTTTTGCAATGTATTTTTTTTATACTTTTATCGTAAAAACGGTCAAATATACAAGCGCCAAATTTTATACGATTATACTTCGAACGCTGAAAAAAAACAAGTGTGAGTCAGGCCCATGCTGACTAGATTCGAAATCTAATTCTAATTGGAATATAATAATACCTACTGTGAGGCGGCGCGGAAACCTCGGTGCGCGAGTTCGACTCGTTCTTGACCGGGTTTTTGGTTAGAGCCATACCATTAGAGTGTGCGTTTAAATTTTATTTTATCACAAAATTTCAGTTGCAACTTTGATAGATCTTAACATAAAGTGACTGTGACAAAAAAGTGTGAAAGAGTTCTAGTCATTCCGGAGACCAAAAAAAAAATTATGACAAATAAAATTGATGAGCAGATTAGAAGATTAAATATGGACTTTCAACGAACGGATTCAAATGAATTCATCCTCGATGACTTACTCGTATGAAAGCAAAACTTATCTGTTTATATCAGCGCTGCAGTGTTAAGTTCGAGCGATACTTCAATTTATGGGAGAACGTGGGGGTTACGCTGCAGCTAAAACAGACTTTGCTTTAATCACGTTACTTCGCACTTGCATTTCGTATCCCATATTATCACATATCATACTAATCACTAAATACCTTGCACTTATCACCATTTGCTAGTCAACCACGGGTAATTCAAAAACTTAATTCACTCAATTATGCAGGGTCCGTCCGGATACCATCAGGATTTGTTAGATTATTTTCACAAAAGCATTCTTCCGCGAATTTTATAAAACGCTTTATGAAAAATTGCTACATGAAGAAAGACGAATAGTGAAATTTGCAATCAATCAATGGAAAAATGCTTTCGTGAAAATTATCTAACAAACCACCATCCGCTACCACTATCATGCATAACTATCATGCCCTGAAACAGAAACACGTTCGCATTGTCGTGTAAGCCACTAAACTTGCATACAGGATATTCCATCTAAGTCCTCAGGGTTGCCAACGCATAGTAGTTGTCTTGAGATTGTTATTGTAAGATTCCAATCTTGAGATTGGTAATGTCTATGGGCTTCGAAGTTCACTTAGCACCAGGGGCCTGTGTGCTTCTTTGCCTTCTCCGTGCTATAAAAAGGAGTAATGCTGTAAAAATATCGGCCAAGTGTGAGTCGGCCTCACGCAAGAAGGGTTCAGTACCATTATCTATATAACATTAGCAAAAAAAAACTAAACATCACGTTGTTGTATGGGGGCCCTCTTAAATATTTATTTTATTTTAATTTAATTATTTATTTTTAAGGTGAATATACAACGAAATATTCTGTGAGTGTGTGTCTTGTACGGAACCCTCTAATGTAAAAGGATAGATAGGAAGGTTTGACGACGCGCTGGCCTAGTTGGTAGTGACCCTGCCTACGAAGCTAGCGGTCCTGGGTTCAAATCCCGGTAAGGGCAGATATTTGTGTGATGAGCAAGAATATTTGTTTCTGAGTCATGGATGTTTTCTATGTATTTAAGTATATATTTCTCTATATAAGTATTTATATCGTTGTCTAGTACCCATAGTACAAGCCTAGAGCTTAGTTTGGGACTAGGTCAATTGGTGTGACATTGTCCCCTGATATTTATTTATTTATTTATTTTTATTTATAGATTAAAAATAGCGTGCAGAAAAATAATGTTAAGTGTAACATGGAAAATGTGAGTACTGAGTTGCTGACACAGTAACAGCTGATGAAGGACGGGCCGGAAGACGACTGATGACGATGGAGGAGCTAGGCCCCTGCCCCATGGGGCCGCCTCTGGCAGTCCTGTTCCCTTGTTTCCAATTTCTTCAAGGCTAAGAAGTAGAAAGGAAAGCTTTTAAATGTAGGTATACATACATACTTCAGTAAGAAGTATTACAAAACACACTATTGTATATTCAATTAGTATTGCGTATGTGCTATTAAGTCGTGAAAGTCGTGACAGAAACATGAATAACGCATTTACAAATTTCCATAATACAACTTGATCTATGGAAAATAGCGATGAAAAATTGTTTCCAAAAGAAGCATCTTAATAGCAAAGTTTATGTATATGGATTATAGTAAACCGAGTGGCAGGCTAAGAAAATACATAATTAACAAAAATAAATCACTTACTTTTATGTAATGTGTGGAAATGAACATAGTACTTTCCTTTCTTTATTTTCTGATATTACTAGAACGAAGTGAGGCATTAGCAGATGGCCAGATGCTAAGTAAGACCTTTTAGATTCAATTTCACAAACACCTTTTAAAGTGTTTGCCTGATAATGGGCGTAGCTTAGTTCTATATTTGTACTGCCATTAATGGACCCGAAACCCGCGGCAAATAAAAATTAATTGGTAACTTTACCGAAAATACACAGGTCAGTAACAAAGCGGGAAACGCCTCCCATTGGAAGTTATGTTTTAGTTTTTGTTTAAAATCCCTTGTTGGTTAAAAATAAATCTTAGAAAAGAAATTGAGAACATTTTTTACCGGATATGAGGTTTATTAGGTAAAGAAAAAAAAAAGTACAACTAACAAGTAATTTCTGATCATCATCATCATCATGTCAGCCGAAAGACGTCCACTGCTGGACAGGTCTCCCCCAAGGCTCTCCACTCAGACCGGTCTTGTGCTTTTCGCATCCACCGCGTTCCCGCGATCTTTACAAGGTCGTCACTCCATCTTGTTGGAGGCCTACCTACAGCATTTCTGATTCTATCACGCAGAGAAACCTCTCCATAGCCCTCTGGGACTGGTGGTCGCCCTCCCGGAAATAGAGCAAGTTACCAGACTTCAGGGTTATGTCCTCTATGTATTCTGTATGTATGTATGTATGGGTGTATCTATGTCTACGGACTTCTGACAACTCTATGATTCCCCATCGTAACCTGCTCAATTCCTCCTCCAGTTCCAGCAACTTATCGTCGGCCCGCAATGTTCGGCAGTTGTATGTTGCCAGGGCCAAAGATCGTCGTTTCTGGTACCCGGGTCTCTGCCGGAGATTACCTAAAGCAGCGCGGCAAAGCGGGGGCGCCCCGCCGTTACCATGGCCGCTACCGGAGCCAGGAATAGCGGGGCCGCCGGGGACTAGGGGTCTGGGCTGTTTTTGTAAATTCATACCATTGGGAGGAAAAATACCATAGTCGCCACGCTTGGCAGGCGGGTTGGCGACCGCAGTTGTACCATGTAGTCCGCGGAGGACGCTGCTGCCCATCCTCCGGTTTATCCCTTAGTCGCTTTTTACGACACCCACGCGAAGAGAGGGGGTGGTGCTATTCTCGGCCGGCACCAACACAGCTATTTGTGTATTAAATAATTGTGAAATATTATTGATAATCGCCTGTGTAAATTGCGCTCGGATCATAAAGAAAATGCATCCGAACTCAATAGCTTTCAACGGCAAGCATTTTGTTGTTCTTTAGTGTATCTTGTAGTGATTTTGTGCCTTTATTAGCGTGAAATTTTCTCAAACATGCTCGGAAAGGAAGGGTTTTCTTTTGAAAAACTTAGACGGAACCTTATTTTCTTTCTAGGAGTAAAAGAAACGTATGAAACCCAATCCAGTCATCTGCGATATTTTATTCAAAAATGCTCTCTTTTGCATATAACATCGAAAGAACCATGAAAAAAATCCTGTACAACCAACTTGTGGGTGGGTGCAGTGTCCGGCGGCGGTTTATTGTTTAACTATAAAACCGTTGTAAACGATTTAATTTAGTATAGCCCTCTCCTTGCTCACTAACTATCTAAATAACGAAGAAGAGATCCCTTAAAGGGATAAGTTCGCTTTTGTACATACCTTTTGAGTTTCTGTTCCTTTTTTTAGTTTGTTTTTTCTTGTTTACATACATACATACCTACGTTTTTAAGTTTGTTATTTTTTTGTCTAATGTGTTCGAAACAAATATATGTTTTATTTATTGAAATGTTACTGAATCTCTTTTAGAGTGGGTTACCGCTTCGTGATTTGAAAAAGAAATGATTTGCAATTATATTGAGATTAATCTGCCAACTTTGTAGCAAATAAGTGACAACCATTGGAACCATTTTATGCCAACAGTCTTTTGTCTATGTTAGTGTTTAGTTCCTTTTGGTTTGTCTGTTTATCACAAATAAATGTTTTTTCTTTCGTTCGTTATCTCTTCCACAAAAGCAAGATGAAGTACCTAATAACATCTTCAATGTGTACCTATTATATGGGTAGTACACATGGAAGGTACGTTGAACCACATTGCTTGCTCTTTGGCTCTCACACATCCTTCTGCTGGTTGTAAAAAAAAAAAAAATTGCTTTCGCCGTTACTATTTTTGGGCACGTGAATAAAACCACGCTCCATTTTATTTACAAGCACGAGACATTTGTGTGATGAGCGCGAATATTTTTTCCTGAGTCATGGATGTATTCTATGTATTTAATTTAAGTATATATTTCTCCATATAAGTAATTCATCAATTAATTATTCTAGTTACGGCTTTTGATGTAGAGACCTCGTCGTGTTGTTCTTATAGTCATTATTTTTATTTTTAGTTTAAGGTTTATTGAGCTAACATTTGTAATAATTTTATTTTGAAAAGTTTTAAGAATTTATTATTTATTACTTTATTACCTTAATATTACATGATGTAACTTACTTTTAAGTATTATTGTTATAATGATTGAAGAAATTACCTTCTGCTGGAGTATCTTGCGGCGCTTCTTCTCCGCAATGATAGTTTTGTCCGAATCGAAATCGAGAAAGGTCGAGGTTTATTCGACATAGTGTCCCGTCAAACGGAAAACCGAAAGAGGAAAAAGAGAATTCCCAATGGAACCAACGAGATGCGAAGGCACAGGAACTTATTGTTACAAGAATGCAATGTTGACTCCTAGATACATACAGAACTGAAATACTCGTACATCAAACGAAATGTGGATTAAGCTCAAAGCCGTAATGAAAAAGAGTCCGTTGTCAGTATCCACATTCTCCAACAGCAATTGTTTGCTTTGCAATTTATGTTTTGTTTTTATTTGGAAAGCAGAGTAAAACGTACATAGTGACCTCAACAATTTCCACTAAGACATGATTAAACAAGATTGCTCTATACATATAATCCAGATTTTGGCAAAAGTATAATATTGAAAACTACATATAACTACTTATATCTACAAATAAGCACATTAAGCCGTAGCACGAATAAAATAAAAATGAAAAGATCGTAACAATAAAACAAAAAAGGTACTACCAACAACACAGATGAACTTCACGCACAAACAAATGGATTGTCAAAAACGATCATGAGCTAGATTTTAACCATTGATCCTCAGGGATCACTAATAGATTTTTTTTTAAATATATCGACGTGTTAAAAATATCGACCGAGGTGAGTTTTATTATAAGCGACGCACATGCGCCCGTATACTCCTGCTCAAAATGGCAAAGAGGAGCGTGAAATGTGTACTGTGATGGAGGCTGCCCACAGCACAGCTGTTTACGTTCTCAACAGGACGGGGACAAGTTCGGTAAAAAATAACCTCATCTTGTGGCGAGAGCACCCGTCTGAACCAATTCAGGTATATGAGTTAAATACCTACGGACTAAGGTCAAGTCCTTTCATTTAAATGCGGACGCTGTTACGTCTAGCCGATGATTGGGAGGCTAATCATCATGAATCATCAGCATCAAACATCATCAGACGACATATCTTCGTCGACGATATTCTCACGGGAGCGGAGTCATCATCAGATGCGCAACGACTCAAATCAGAACTCATCGCGCTTATGAAAAGCGGCCGATATGAGCTTAAGAAATGGTCATCGAATTGCAATGAACTACTGCAAGATTTGCCGCAAGAACACTGTGAGCGAACACCATTTCAAATAAAAAATCTTTGAACTCCTGGAAGCTTGTTTACATTCTTTATCTCGTCTGGTTGGCCTTACTTTAGAAGGTTCTCTGTTGCAAATATGAGTTAAGAATGTTAAAAATATTTGTAATACAATAAGATTTGCAACTGAAAAACATTTAATCTCGTACGGACCTGATATAGTCCGTCAAGAAAGTCATGAAATGAAAATATAACTGATCCAATGAGCTAAAGTACGATATAAAATAGCATATTAAATAAAACACAGCAATATAGTATTATAGTCTGTTAACTGTATTTTTTTGTTATTTTTTTTATCCTGTAATTTAAACTCTTTTTGTAAATTATAAAATAATTTTCATTTCATAACTTTCTTGACTGACTATATCGTAAAATGAAATATTGCATGTGTGAAAACAGGTTTAGGGTTTGAAATTCGAACTACCTACCTACGTTCAAATGACGGCGCTTCGACTTACAGGTGGTATTTAAATTATTATTTTTTTCCACTCATTGTAGCTTTTATGAATCGACCTGGGGCCTGATTTCTAAACGCTCTTTTCAACTTTTCAACTCTTCACTTTGCACTTTACACTTTCCACTGAAATTTCTGTTTTACAAACGTTACAAATTTGAAAATGAAAAGTGGAAAGAAAAAAACGCAAAGTAGAGTCTTTTCACGGCTCTTTTCAACTTTCCAAATCAGACATTTAAAATGCAAAGAGAAATGTTCTGACACTTTGAATCTTACTTAGTAAATAATGGTGAACGAAGTGGAAATAAAAAAAAAGTGGCGGAGAACTATTATTTTAGCACTCGAAAAGGAAAGAAACCAATGCCCTTATTTTATCGTTATTCATTATTAATTTAATTAATGAAGAGAAGAATATTACCATATTTGCTAAAACAAAAGTTTCATGGAGCCAAAGGGTTGAATTGCACGGACACATAAATGCATGATAATGTCCTGTCCTGAGTATTTTGCAAAGTTAAACTAAAACTTTTCAAACAATTTTTTTTTTAAAACAGGAACCAATTAAATATTGAAAAATTTTGCAATTTGCACTGTGCATTTGCTATTTTTTCACTTTGCATTCAGAAGCTTTAAAAAACAGGTTTAGCTTGTAAAGTAAAAGAAAAGTGAAAAGCAGAATAAACGTCTAAAAAACAAGAATATTCTGATTTTTTGAGAATGCGCAGAGCAAAGTATGTTTACAATTTAGGCCCCTGAATATCTAAACGCCATGTAGAGTGGTTGAATCGGGATCGGAGGGCAAACAGCAGCCGGCCGGAGTGGATTGCAAAATGCACAAGCACTAACTCAGCCAGCACCAAGCATAAATTCTGTGTCCCCGTTATGAACCTTTTAAAACAATTTTTAATCAGTTTTCGTAACCAAGTATTTTTCATTCATCAAATATTTACAAAAAGATACCGTTTTCTCCATAATCTCTGAAGTTATTAGACGAAAATTTTGAAATATCCAGACTGATATCTAATGATTTTTAGGGTTCCGTAGTCAGACTAGGAATCCTTATAGTTTCGCCATGTCCGTCCCTCCGTCCGTCCGCAGTCTAGCTCAGAGACTCTTAGTACTAGAAAACTGTAATTTGCCATGAATATACTAATATGACTAACTAATATGTATGTACATATTAGTCACGTTAACAACGTGGTAAAATAAAATCTTGAAAAAAAACGTTTTTTTATTGTACATACCTTTTATTTTTCTCGTCTTAAATAGGTCTTTCAAAAATATTGCGCATTTGTGTAGCTATTTTTCGATTACAGGATCCGGTTATGAAATATTAAGCTTTAAGGCGCAAATTTTTGTCACAGTAAGTGCAATCAAGTCCAAGCCATAACTAAAAATACTAAAAAAGAGAAAAATATTTTCAATGAAAGCGCTTATAACGAATTTAAAAGAAAAACTATCACGGCTAAGTAGACATCATTAGTTTTTGAGATACATATGATCAAAGTGTTTATCTACGCACATGTATACATATAAGCCCTCTGTTCAGCATTATTTCAACCAAATTTACTATGAGAACTTTCTTGTCTGTGGTAGTAGGTAAAATCTGTACTGTAATCTTATAACAGTATACATTTTTGTAACGTTATGAGTTTAAAATTGGAACAGCTGTCAAAACTCATGAGGGTGCCTGTAGTATCCATAGATATTAAAACAGTTATCGATACGAAACGTCAATTCAGTATATTTTTTTAATATAAACCGCGCAACATTTGATCTCGAGTGACATGAGAATAGAGATTTCATTCGTTTGTCTATGATAAAAAACCCTTCATATTCGTGATAGTGACACTGACACAGCACAAGTTGTTTTGCGCCATTTTGGTCGTCAAGTCGTCGGCTTCTGAGCCCATCTTAGAGTACTTATGATATGTGTGTAGGTAAAGTAGAGTATGGAACTGTACATAATTAGGCCTTAAAAAACTCGACTGGTCCTATTATGAACACACTCGTATTTTAAGGCCTCTCATTATGTATCAGTTGCATAAACTACTACTATTCCTACTAAAATCATCTAAAACGGCACCAAAATCACTTTAAATAGAAAATTGGTTATTACTTGTTGTTTTTATGTTTATGGTCCTTAGCAGCTTCGGAACCCTATACTGAGCATGGTCCGACATGCTATTGCCCGATTTTATGTATGGAAAAAAGCTTCATAAAAAGTATTTTTGTTTAGAATTTCCTCAAAATAAACTCAACTAAAACAGAATCCCTCGGTGCGTGAGTCCGACTCGAACTTGACTGGTTAATTTATCATGCGCTCATTCGATTTGTACTCGTTTTCATATAATTTATCCCAGAATTTCTTTATTTATTTATATCATGGGAAACAATCAACAGTAATTTCACAAATTGAAAAAAACAATAAATTAACAGTTTCCACTTATATCTAACAAATAACAAATGTGCTCTATTGATCCAATTAATAATACCAATAAGTTATCTATACATATAGCCAACTTAACAAGTGCTTCTGTTTCACTATTTTTTATTTTTTATTTATGTATATATATATATATATATATATATATATATATATCTAATGGATGAATTCCTATTCGCCCATAATTGCTCACTTATTACTTAATACTAGCGACTCGCCCTCGCTACGCTTCGGCTAGTGTGAGTTATCCGTAACGCCCGTATACAATCTAGAACTTATATTATACATAAAAACAATTCTCTCTATACGGTAAACTACCCAGTACTCAGCCAGAGACCTGTAGTCAGCCTCTGCCTATTGTATACTTTGTATGAGTGGAAAGAGTACATAACATATATTTCAAACTCTTCGCACTCACATAATGTCGACTATTAGTTTATGGCTGACCATTGGGTGCTTTACCCTATTTATTGCTGAAAACTGTATTAAAAACCGTTGAGAAGTTTAAAAGACCTAAGCGAGCAGACAGTGGAAGCGACTTCATTTTATACTTACTATGTAAAGATAAAATATTATTACTCCAGTTACAAAACAAACTATTTAAGTTTACTTTAAATGTATGATTTGTTGTTTAGTTGATGTTTTTATCTCATTGCAGGCAGAAACAAACTGGATAAAAGAGTTGAGAACTTGAGACGCCAGTTGAAAAGATCAATAGTTTTTATTGTTGTAATTTGTACGCGCTCTAGCTATACATTTAATATGTTTATTATTTATTTATTATTATTATTATTTTATATTTTTGTACGGTAAGGTGGATTAGCGAACCATTTGGTGGAACGAGTTCTAAAGCTCGGACGGCGGAAAGATAATAAGCTAAGAAGATTAGGAATCAATAATGTTGTGCATTTATTTTTACAACTACGAGAGATCTTTGATTTCTTTACGCAATTGCACCATCGTTGAACGTTGAACCATCGTTTTGGATCAGATCTGTTATCGTATTGTCACCGGTTTGATAGCTCTTATTTACAGTAATGGCGGATGATGTCAAAACAATATCGTTAAACCGCTTTTTAAGAAGGGTATGGTGATCCTCATAACGGAGTATAGTGATACTAGGTTTAATTGGTTTGTTATTTTTGTTTTATTTATTATTATTACCTCTTGACTTGATTTGATTTGTTCTTTTTATTCAATATATTCTTTGACATTAGTGACTGTAGCTAATTAGCTATATTTTTATTTGATTATTTTATTTCATTATTATGTTTTTTTATGTTTACATTTTGACGATCTTATTGTGAATTCATTACACATGACATGACATTTTCAATATGTAATAAATGGCTACCTACCTACCTACTTAATTATCGTCCTATTACTATTGTACGCATTATAGCTAAAGTATTCGAAAAAGCCATTTGCCTATATGCTAGATTAACTTTCTCACTAAACATAATATCATTCAGCCAGAGCAACATGGCTTTAGAAAAGGCTAATCAACTGAACTAGAGTGCTTTGATTTTGTTAACTATATCTCAGAAGCAAACAATAAGAAAATTCCACTACTGACAATCTTCCTCGATACGAGTAAAGCGTTTGACTTTGTCGACCATTCCATATTAGTGTCTAAATTAAATGTGTGTGGAATAAGAGGTCAGGCTCAGGACTGGCTGAAGAGTTATTTAGAAGGCAGAAATCAATGCACAGAGATAACAAAACTTGTTGAAGATAATAAGAGCTTAATGAAGACTGTTTACAAGTCAGAGTTTCGCAGTAATAACTTCGGGGTACAACAAAGAAAACGATCTACCCAGGGTCACGTCAAACAAATGTATCCTTTTCGCAGATGACACAACGGTTGTAATCAAAGGAGATAATGCAAGTGGTTACGAATCAAATATAAATAATGCTTTAAGGGATCTCAATCAATGGACTAATAATAATAATCTAAAAACAAATGTTAGCAAAATAAAATTCATGCAATTTCAATCCTAAAAGGCACTGGTCCCACCGTGAGCGAGTAAGCGATGAACTATCGGCGATTTACTCGCCCAGGAAACGAACAAAACATAATCGCTCCCGTGTAAATAAAAGAGAGAGATATACATTTATAGTTAATCGCTGGCTGTTCAGCTCAAATTTCATTCGCTTACATGTTTTCTATGATAGTGAATTAGTTGAGGAAACAATTAGTATTAAGTTTTTGGGGTTAATTATCGACAGAAACTTAAATTGAAAGGCACATATAGATTGTTTATGTTCCAAGTTACATCGTTTTGGTTTTGCCTTGAGGAAACTAAGGAAAACGGTCTCTGCAGAGGCAGCAACTGTAGCCTACCATGGATGTGTTGCTTCTTCACTTATTTATGGTTTAATATTGTGGGGAACCTGTTGACGTAGGCAGGGTGTTTAAAATTCAGAAAAAATGTGTGCGTGCCATTAGCAATGCTTGGTTCTTGGACAGATGTAAGCCCTTATTTAAAGAACTATGTTTTTACCTTTAGCATGTTTGTACATATTTCAACTTTGTTGGTTCTCTAGAGCGCACCCAGGATTCTTTAGCCAACGTCATGAAGTCTTTAGTCGAAATCCTAGAAATCAATACAAGCATCTGCTGTATAAACCTTTATCTCGCACAGATATTTACAACAGGAACGCGTATAATATGTGCATTAGAGTATACAATGCCCTTCCTTTTCAAATAATAATGCTTCAGGGCAAAAACTTCAAAAGTTACTGAGATGGCTTCTTGACAATTGGTTCTACAAAGTTAATGAATATATAAATCGTAATTAACTATTTTATGACCTCCAAAATGTATTTCAGTATGTGTTATATTTTGTTATTAAATTAATATTTCTAGGCTGATATTTAAATTTGTAAATGGTTATCTGGACATCAATAATTGGATAGAATTTAAATTGACGTTATGAATTATGACCTAACCTAAATTTGCATGTCGTTTTAACGACTGAATGCCTGTTCTACCTAATAATCTGAGACCTATGCTGCCCTTCTTAGCCAATAGGTAGTATCTCAGATATAACTCTTGTAGCAATATCAACCTTATTACTAATAATATAAAGTTCAATGTGCTTTGGCTATAGAATTTGGGATACTGCTTATTTGGTTTAGGACGGCAGTATGTATCGCATTCTAGCAAATAAACGTTCATTTTATTTCATATAATTTCAATACCATGACAGGCTTTTGACGTAGAGACCCTCTCATTGTCATTATTTTTATTTTTAGTTTAAGGTTTATTTTACGGTTAAGGTTAGGTTAGGTTTACTTTACTTACATTTGTAGTAATTTTATTTTTGCTAAGTATTAAGAATTTATTATTTATTACTTTATTACCTTAATATTACGTAATGTAACTTACTTTTAAGTATTATTGCTATTATGATTGAAAAAACAACCTTCTGCTGGAGTTTCTTGCGGCGCTTCTTCTCCGCTACGATGGTCTTGTCCGAAGCGCTGGTAGATTCACTCTATTTTACCGACGTGTAAAAGAGCCCTCATGTGGCCTATTTACCGAATAAATATTATGATTTTTTTGAATTTTGGTCAAAGATGACGTTTTTTAACGTTCGGAATAGAGGCCCTGGAGCGGTCTCGCTAGTAATGTTGCATGTATTTAATTAAATAGAGCGGTATTTAAATAGTGTTATTTTTATAACTTACGAAAACCTTTTCGTTTAGTGAGTATTTTTTAAAAGGAATTGTAACACGTGCCCGTAAGTTTTATTATTTTACCGTGTCGGTGTTATCCCAAAATGTTTTTACGGAACAGGAATTCAAGGTTCGTGAATGAAACACGTACCTACGAATTATAAATAGGTTAAAGCCCATTTTTGTTGACGTAAGCATTCAAAACAATCAATAAATGCAGGGGAGCTCAATCTCTGCTCCAGATTTACGATTAGGAGTGCCATTACAAGAATGCGCAAAATTAGGCGGTATAGACGCTCTTAAATGAAAACGATTGAGCATGGCACCTCCCCTGTGTAAAAATACAATCTTAATTAACTAAGTTAAGAATAACGGCCATCGAATGGTAATAAACGTATCCTATTCATGAACGTGCAGTAGCTAACGTCTGCTTTAAACCACCTCTGTCCTTGTTTTTTAATTATGATAATAATTTGAATTTGGCAGAAAGGGACAAAGAATACTTCAATTTAAAAAAAGTTTATTATACGTTTATGAATAAGGACATTACAGAATAAACTAAAATGCTCTGTTGGGTTTCTTTAATTATTTATTTTATTAAGTTAGCTTTGAAAACCCGGCTGCATTTTTTATAATATCGTCGATTTACCTATGTTAGTAATTAGCATTTCGCCATTGTTGTTATTTCGATTTTAACAGTTTAGGATACTATACACATACATCTAAATCGGCTCAGAGGTTTAGAAGTACCTATAGGTGAAATAAAGAGTCGTACATTCATCCATGAACCCTGAAAACGTAAACCTCTTTTTTTGGGTAGTCGTGTAAAAAGGGCCGAATCAATTGTGCATAAAATGTCTTTACTTACGGCGGAAAGTCTTAAAACTCAAACAAAACTAAAGAAGTATAACTTACCTTCGAACGCAAACGGAAACCTGACATAAAGTTTCAAATTTTCACACCAATCAATCACAAGAACCTTCTCAAAGTTTGGTTAGTTCACATTATTGGCTTGCTGCAGTTGCGATACCGGCAATACAGATTACAGAGAGTTGGGAGGTTGCGCGGCGCGTATCGCCGGGCCTGGCAGGCGGTCGAGACTGATCTACATCGCAGGCTCGCAGCAAACACCCCAGGTGTGAAGCGAAACGCTCCTATTACTTGGTCAGAAACGACTTAAATCAAAGGTCATTATTATATTCAAAATTATTTATTGCTTTACAGGGGTATAGGGAGTTGTTAACCTAGTAAAAAGTTCAGACTGTAACCCTTCAGTGCAGCGCAGTATGTTTACTTACGTACTAAAAAAAATATTACACTTAAACAAGGTAAAATCTATCCAAATAAAGGTAAATGTAAATTTTTGCAGCTACTAAATTGAGAATTAAATTTACCTTGAACGTTTATAACAGATAGGCCACATTAATATTTTAAACCATTTCGTCTTTGTGATCGAAAAATTCTTGTAATGTAAGGTTTAAGTTATGGTGCTGCCACACTAGCTAAATAAATGTTATATAAAGTTATAAAACATTTGTATTACAATATTTTAGCACAAATTATAACAAATGTTTTAGATTGTTGCCAAGTTGTACAACGTTTTATAACTTTTTAATTGTTATATAACAAATTACAACACGGTATAAAACATGTTATAATTTTTTACCAGTATGGGAGCGTTTGAAAAATCTAACAAGTTGTAACAAAACGTTTTGAAGTGTTACTGGATGTTATCGTATTTTATAACGTTATATAACATTTATAACAGCTAGCGTGGAAGCACCATAACTTAAACTTGTGTTCAACTAGATCCTGATATGGTTTGAAGTATGTAATGATATAGGCGGTCTTATGGTGTTATGTGCAAGCTTCTAATTTTTCTTATGATTTAGCTTGTTTTTTAAGAATTAAATATAGTTTCTTTTTGTACGTATATTATTAATTTAATTGCTGTTACTCAATGGAGACGTGGGTAGTTTGGGTCGACTTTGTCATTTCGGGCCACCCACGCCTATTTTCTTAAGCACGAACTTGATTACAAGTTACAAGTATGAATTTCGGTAGAAAATTACTTTCTAAACAGTTTCGGCGTGTCTTGAATACCTTTGCCGATTGTTACCTGAACTAAATTAGACCACATTTTCGTGATAATTCGCCATTCGACAGCATCAGCTGAAATACTTACCTAAAGATGTTTTCTAGAAATGAACAACTGGCCAAGAGTGTAGGGTTCCGATGCCGATGCTACAAACACAAATACGTTCATCACGTTAAACAATACGTATGAACTATTTACTACTTAAAGTTATTTGGCGATGATTTTTTATACCTAGGTATCTTCCTAGGTATAAACATTTTAGTGGCCAGTCGTGATAGTTATGTTCTATCGTCTATATAAATAAAACCTTAAAAATGGTTTGTCGAAATGTATGTACGTGTAAAACTTCCGAACAACTGCACCAAATGGGATACCATTTTTTTTTGTTGTGTTTGTTACTGTCTGGACAACGTAATGACCGAAAAAATAATTCACTAGGAAAGTCGGAAATTCGCAGCAGGGCGAAGCCGCGCAGCTATATTAAGATATTTTCAATTTTTTTATGATGTATATATTTGGCTGTAGGGGGTGGGGACACGTAGTTCTAGCACTAGTCCAATATATCCTTAAACATTACCCCAAATCTAAAAAATTATAATCACATGAAATTATGGATTTTTAATAGCTACCCAACCAGTATGTCAGGCGATATTGTTGAGTGAAAAAAAAAGGCATTGCTGTATATGTACGGGCCGTACTCTGAAATATATATTTTACAACTTATTTCATCCTTGATCTTAGTGCGCGATATATATAACTCAGTTTTAGAACTTTGATACGTAGTTTCTGAGAAAAAGTAAGTGTTACATACAGACAGACAGACAGATAGACAGACAAAAAGACAAACATGGCGAAACTATAAGGGTTCCCGGTTTAACTTCGGAACCCTAATAAAAAGCACTTGAGATCACTGAGAGTCAATATCGAAGTTAAAAAGTCGTTTAGTGAAAAAGAAAATGAACAAGTGATTTGAAATGGGTATTTCGTCTTGGTAATGAAATAGGTAACTCGTAAAAAAATAATTAAAAGAGAGAAGAGTCAATTATCTGTTATCTCAGTAGTAAAAAATAATGTAGAACACTTTTAAATAGATATTATAACGTTTTTGTATTACAAATGTTTTCTAAATATAGACATTATAATATCCCCAGGGTGCTGCGTAATTCCACCTCTTGAACTTGTTATTATATGCTTAGAGTACCCTCTTATTCTATAGAAAATAGGTTTAAAGAGCGTTTATGAATAAGGGGTTAGTTTATGTACGTTATTTCGTGCATATTTCCACCTCGAGATAGAATACTTAGGTATATAATACTTTCACGGATAAACCAAAGCGAAGCGAGGGTGGGTCGCTAATCAACTATGAATATAGATTTAGGTACAGGCCGGCTGAAGGCCTAAAGAAAAGAAGAAATGTACGGCAGGGCGTTTATTCGAGTATACCACATACTGGAATAAACGCCCTGCCGTTGCCACCACTTCCTGCTTAACAACCGCATCTGTCACTGAGTTGTCACTGCTGTCAGTGGATTGGTCGCGGCGTGAGCGTGTGGTGAATATGCAATATTTTTTGTTTTATTAATTTTATTATCCAATTACTTAGTCCTAAATCTTAAGACATCACAATATAACGTATGTTTGTACCATGTAAATAGTTTATTCTTGAAAATTCAAAGTTACGATCTGATTATACAGTGTGTCCCTGGATGTCGGTGAAATTGCATCTAGTTTCATCCCTATTCGTTAGTGCACTGTATCCAGGGACACTCTGTATAAATTGCGAGGGTTAGTTTGACTATACGTGAAACAACGAAACCAGCTGTACTTTTTCAGATTCCGTAGGTAGTCAGTCTGTCAGCGGTCATGGTAATAGGTAAGTAGTATTAGCGAACTTGAAAGAAGCGCGTGGAGCTAACCCTATGAACTACTGTTTAGTCCACTAGAGTTAATACCTACGCTTTAAACACTTACGCTTAGTGTAGCGTCTGTGAAGCGGTACTTTGGTGCAGTCAGAGCCGGGCTATTAATCAAATTTCAGGGGATGGTTTTCCTCCGCCTTGAAACATCAAAAGAGGATTGGGATGCTTTTGATGATCAAGAATGATGCATTTACGTTCCCAAATAACGTAACTCTCATAAAATCACTAATGCGTGTATCTGCCTGGATGTCTCTTTATCACGGTCGATTTATATTTTTAACAGCTATTCCACAACTGGAAATTAGGATAATCCTGAAAAGTTGGACTCAGTTTAATGAACCCTAACCTAACCTAACCTAACCAAACGAAACATTACTTAATAACTTACTTTAAAACAGTACTGTGAGTGAAAATCGGAGAACGTGACTTTTCATCCGTATGTTCAGTGATTATTTTCTCAAAGTAATTTTTGTGTTTTAAGCGCGGGAAATTCGGCAACTAATCTCCACTACGTAATACAAAATCATTAAAACCACTCTAAAATTCGCTTCAAAACAATTAGATTAATGCAGTATAAGCATAGTATAAACCACCCGAATTACGCAAGTAGTTTAATGTCAATAAAGAACGGCTGGCTGGCAGCTATGTCTGTGGTATATAAAATAATTTAGCCAGTTTGTGAAGTGATTTGGGGTAGCCAGACAAACGTATTTTTTTACCTCATTTACGGGTAAAGTATTTGTTCCAGTTTTCCAAAAGATGATACAGTGCGTAGTGCATGGGTGAGAGAATTGGGAGCCAACTACCTACCTACACTCGTATGTGGCTCTTAACATTTTTCTCATCATTGCTTCCGCAGAATGCAACACATGTATGTTTAGAGATATTCTCATTCCCAACATGTTTTCAAGACAAGTTTCTTTAAGTAATCACGTAAACTAAGTTTAAATAAAACATAAGTGAGATTGTGTGATTTTGTGATTACACCATACATTTCGGTCGATAACGTATAACCAGTACCTAACGTCATTCTCTATGGAGCGTTTACAAGACCTCGCGCAGGTAGCTTCACCGTCAATTTTCTGATCATGTTATTGCGATTTCCACGAAAGCTCGTGGGGCACTAATTTAAACGCAGTTAGTTTTCTTTTGATAAGTTCTATCAAATTTGTGAAATGTAAAAATGCATATGACTTATCTGGCATTTGCTAAAGTGGCGTAATTTTTACCGCTCTGGTAACCCCGTGTGTTGTATGTAGAGTACCTCCATCTCCTACTGTAGCATGTATTTGTCAGGTCTAGGGTATACTTCGTCTAAGGGGTAAGCCAATACCTACTGCCTTTGGCATGTTACGATAACACGTCATAACATAAGCAAGGCAATATGGTTTCACGCTGCGTAGAATAGAGACCCTGTTCTACTGTTAAGTCACTAGTTTCAAGATAAATAACGACTACTACTATAATTAATTTATAAACTAACTACTAATTGAAACGTCTAATCCTTTTTATTACAAACTTTTAAAAAAGACTTACTATACTGTATTTTTTCAATACGAAAATGGTTAGGGTTTAGTTCGTATTTGGATTTGGAGTTGGGAACAACCCCAATATGTCTGTCTTACGTAAGTTTAAACACTGACCCTATTATTCATAAATGCACAGCTAAAGTTTCCTTAAAATATGGTTTGGCCTTATCTTTCATGGCGATATTTGAATTCGACAAAATGTGACAAAGCATACTTAACTAAAAAAGAATGATAGTGGGTATTTGAATAAGGGGCTGGGCTTTAAGCTCCTAAATCAATAATTTTAATGACATAAAATTGGGTCGTAAACGTGATAATCGTCCAAAACGAATCATTGACCCGCGCAGACCTTGTAAGTAAAACGATTACCGGAAACGCTATTACTCAGCACATTTAAAGCCCATCTCCCAGTTTACCCAGTAAAATAGACCCGAAAACGTGTCCTTGGTCCCGGTTGTGTAAAGAAACAACGGTTCGTTCCGGAGTTGTGTTTCCAAACACCCGGCGCAAAATCGGGCGCCGAAATTCCTGGAGGGCGTAAATTAATTATACCAAGTACTTATCAGGAAAAGGCCCTTAAACCCTTGCCTTCCACTGTAAACAATCATTGTTCGCCCGAATAATTTTGTTAATACGAAAATATAATTACATTAAAAGAAAAACCGAAGTGCGCAGCGCCGCTAGGGACATTTATTACTTGTTGTTTAACCCCGCTTTTAACCGACTTCAAAAAACGGAGTTCGTTCTCAATTCGTCGGCTTTTTTTTAAAATGGTTTGAAAAAATCTTTTTTGTTTTTTTTAAACGGGTAAAAGGTAATAATTTTTTGCGTTTTTGAAGACAGGTGTTTGTTTTTTTAACTTAAGATTAAGTAACAGTTTTAATTTAACGCTGATAGTTCGTTGAAGATTTAATTTACACTATTTTAGTCGACTCTGCATATCGACAAATGGTTAACGCGGCATTATTCATGAAGTGTTATTTGCGACCAATTTTCGTAATATTGTTTAATGGTATAAGTAAGTAATGAAGCTAATGTGACGTGAGCTTCTTCTTAACCTAATAATAAAAAAAATACAGTGACAAATCGGTGGTAGGTATAGCAGACCCAAATACTGAAGAAAGTTGATTTCTCTAATGTTATTAAACTCGAATACTAATCCATGCAAATGACATTGCTTTTAATTTCAAGTTATAATTCCAGTTTCACTAGTACAACATTTTCAATCAATGTTTATGTAAAGCAAAAAAAACTTATCAAGCCAAACCAATATAACGTGACCGGCGGTTACGGGAGGGTATACTGAGATTAATCGTTTATGTGAGGGCGAGAATCAATCACTAAGAATACTCTGAGGCCGGCTATCGACAGTGAATGATACCATTAGTAAACATAAGTTAAGTTTCAGTCCATATTTTTTTTTAAAAACTCTTTAAAAACTCTTTTTAAAATGCGAGAAAAAAACATACCAACGAAAGTATGCCAAACACAAAACTAACTTAAAACAACCTAAAAAAGGGATGGAAATAGTATTTATATGTTCATTGTTCATATGGCAATGGGTACCAGTCTCAGCATGTGCCAGGCGTGCTCTGCGCTGGTTTAAGTAATGTACCTATCCTTATTGCACAAAACAAAACCAGAAGCCCTAACATGGCTGCGTTTATCGCGTGACAAAGTTTAGATAAGGCATCCGTCACCTTCTGACACATAAATAAGTACGACAGTGACGGATGCTTTATCCACATTTGACACTCGATATAGACGCAGCCATACTAGGTCGACAGCACAAAATGAATATGTCACCGTTCGATTGTTTATAATCTATTTATGTAAAACTGTCAATTTGTTAACCAACCTGTCTACACTTACCGACATGGTTCACAAACTGACCGATTTTATCACCCGTAAAATTGCTATCCGTCCCTGATTGGTCGGTCTTGGCGGAAGATCGTTCTGTGTCCATGTCACCGTATGTTAGTGGGTAATCTATCTCGCGAGATTGTAAACTCTGTTAATAACATTCTAATAAAATCGGATGCAGGTTAGTTCACAATTTGAAGGTTTGACCTAAAAATATTATAAACTATCGAAATAAAATACGTTGTATTGTAATCAGTATAAAATTCACCTTTTTTATCGACAGTTTACAACCTCGCAAGATTAATTAATTAAAAAACTACTATTGTTTATTGACTTATCTCAATTAACACCATAATTATGGTAGATTGTAGTGGTGCACACACAAATGTATGTAAGACCTGTATAATAATATTATACTTGATACCTACAGTCATGCAATAAAAATATTTTGAATTATACACTAACGGTACAATCATACGGTTATTACACCAATTGGATCTGAAATTAAAATAATTAATCTAATAAATAAGACATTATCATTTAATAGAATATTATAAATAAAACGAAATGATAGATATTATTTCAATTTCAATTTACAGATTGATCACAAGAATATCTTAAGGTGCATCGAATAAAACACCTTTTCTGTTATTTGTAAATACAAATGTTGTTAGAGAAAGGCAAACGAGCATTTGGGTTACCTGATGGGAAGTAATCACAACAAAGAAAAAAAAAGGGGTACACTAAATTAGTTAGGTACGAATGTTACCTATCATCATTATCAGCCGCAAGACGTCCACTGCTGGACAAAGGCCTTCCCCAAGATTTTCCACAACGATCGGTCCTCGGCTGCTGTCATCCAGCAGTTTCCCGCGACCTTTATCAGATCGTCAGTCCACCTTGTGGAAGGTCTGCCAACACTTCGTCTCCCGGTTCGCGGTCGCCACTCTAGAACCTTTCCGCTCCAACGGCCATCAGTTCTACGAGCAATGTGCCTATAACAAATCCGAAATTTAATTTCCAAGTGTTTCCTGTGTCCGAATTTTTGAATGTTAGAAATTATATATTTTCTAAAGTTTTCTTTTAAGATAATGCGATAGGTTTCCATTTCCTTTAGAGCATGTATGTTTATATTAGTAAATAGGAACACCTTCAGAACAAAATGGCAACCTTTTTAAACAGTTTGATTTGGTCGGTTATTTAACGGTCCGATGACCCCGCAGCTTCGCCCTCCGTCATGTCTCGTGTCTCGCAGTATTTTCCACTTCATTAGGGGTATTAGTTAGCACATGTGATGCCGGCGAACAATGGCAATTCATTTATAAACTGAGTAGCGTGGTTGCGCTAAATATGTTGTCTCGCATTTCAGGATGGACGTTTTTTACGTCACATGATTAAAGCTCTTGTCTCATTTAAATAACATTAACGATGTCTGACGTTTTGTATTTGATAAAATATATAAGTAAAAAATGTTATAGATGGAAAAAATAAGGTCAAATAGTTAAGGCTCCAGACAGACGAAGTTACTTTGAGGAAGTGGGAGAGAAAGTTGAGGTCGTATCGTGTCAAGAGCCCAGAAAAGAATCGAAAAGATCGGTGGGCGAATAGCGATAAACATGTCTTTTTTTTATTTATTTAAGCAAACCATTTTAAAAATTAAAAATACGACTCATACCCGAATTATATTTTTTTACCCTGCGGCTTTATTATCACAATGTATGCTCAAAATGACGTTCCTACTTATTTCATTAATTACGATTGACGTTAATTACTAATAAATAAAACCGGGCAAGGGCATGTCTGACCAGGCTCAGTGTAGGGTTCCGAAGCGGGTACACTACATAAACTCGAAATATTTTGTTTTGAATTGATAAACACGAGTTTCAGAATTCCGACTTTAAAATCTCTCAAACATCACAATACCGAATTTTAGTTGCACAAAGCAATTACGTTTTTTTTTAAATTACGAGTAATCAAATTTCTGACTTATTAAAATCCCGAAAAATGTTTTTACGAATATCACCACCCGGACAAAACGGAGAAACGAATTGTGTAATTCTGAATATTCCTATTCCGAATCCCTAATATTCTTATTCCGAATCCCGAATATTCATTATTCCGAAATTTTAGCAGTCTGTCTAAGATTTTTTATTTCAACTAAGCGCCTGATAAAACATTGTATAATGTTTAACATACATTAATGCTCAAAAACTGTGAGAAATGTCCGACGATTAGCTAATGCAACTCTAACCTAACCTAACCTATCAAGGTGAGATTGACCTAGCTTAGTAATTTTGATAATTCGGCCTTACATTTTTTCGGTATTGTGAAAATTCGGAATTATGAAATTCGGTATTTTCAAATTCGGAATAAAATAATAAAATATATTAATAGACAAACAGAACTTAACTAGCTATGTTGAATACATTATTGTGCAGTATTCGCAAGGTGCCTTAAGATTTTTGAGTGTAACTAGCTCATCGACTGCCGGTGTAAACAGTTTGGCAGGTTGCCTTAAAAAGTGTAACCTTGACTGCAAGTGTACAACCCGCAAATCTACGAGCCAGCGTGTTTCCTTTTACAGACAGCGCCCTGCGTTCTCTTTCTATGTCACAAAGTGCCCTAGATATTTAAGCCGCTTGACTCTTTGCCGTACTGAACCATTCAGAAACACCGGAGGTACAGACACAGGGGGTCGGTTTCTGCCTTTAAATAACCATACCAATGTTTTCAGCATAAGCTTCACACATAGCCATCCGATCGTGGGGCCCAGCAGTACCATGTCGTCACCATAGCTTATAATACAGGGTGGGAAGGAGTATACCGACAGATTTTAACCATCGATTCTAGAGCCTATTTGGAGTGTATAACGTGGTATAACATGTAGTCCAATAAAGCATAATTTCCGAGATTTTTATTATTTAATGGCTGGTGGAATAATTGGTCCGTACTTCTTTAAAAACGTCGCTGGCCAGAACGTTACAGTCAATGGTGACCGCTATAGGGCCATGATTACTAAAACAATTCCATAGTTAATTTAATTTGAACTCTGTCACCTTAACCTAAAGCATTATTTACTAAGAAAGATTCACGTAGTAAGTAGTATGATCACACAACAACGCCATAAATTAATTTAATGAATTTCTTAGTAAGTAATGCTTTAAGTATAGGGGACAAAGTTCAAATAAAAGTTAACTTTTGAATTTTTTTGTATATATTTTTTTGTAGTGTTTTGGCTGTAGGAACAGGGGGGAGGGAGGACAATTGACTCTAAAAAAGATAACTTTAAGTCAAAATATTCCCAAACGGATCCGTTAATCGAAAAATTGTTCCCACAAACCCGCAATATTTGACCTATCCAACGACTCCCCACAAAGGGGTAGACGAGAAAAAAAACATCCCCACGGTACGTGTAAGGAAGGTGCCCTATTTTTTCATTTCAATATTTTATTTAATTGCTTCATCGGCGGAGTTAGTAATATGTATGTGTAACAGATTTCTATAACTAAGATTATTTGAGCCAAGCTGCGGACGGACGGACGGACATGGCGAAACTACTTATAGTTTAAATCCCCCCAAAAAGCGCAAGTGACCACAGAAACTCGACAGCATGTCTAAACATCTCGGTTACAAAATAGTATGCAAATTATCAGCTAAATTTTGTTGGTACCTACCTTATATCTATGACCATGCAAAACAACTCGAGCTCAACGGTTAAATAATCCGCGAGAACACGCACGAATAAATCGCTTAAGAGAATTGCCGCACTTTGCTCGTGGCAGGCGTGGCGCGAAATGCCACGAGCGGATCATCATTGTGGATGTTTACAACGTTGCGGAGGGGAAAATAACGACAATTAGACTGTCTTCTTCACGTTTTAATGCATAATATTTTAATGCATTATGCATTTTAATATTGACTACAGGATAGTTACATAAAACTCCGCAGCTAGCGAGGTTATCTATCCGATATAAATAAACTGATGCAATCAGATAAATTGGTTAATTTTGTCAGATAACATGATCTAAAATGAGATATATTTCTCCTGCCCTGGTGGTTTCTGGGTTAGTCCATCGATTTGTAGTAACGGTATGAATATTTCTTCCCGAATTTTATTATCACGAATTTTATAATGTCTGACTTAGAAAACTCCGAATCATTGCAAATTCCGAATTTGAGTTTCACGAAGCATCAACATTAAGATTGTTTAATTTCCAAATTATTTAATATCCGACTTACTACAATCTCAAAAAATATTATCCTGATCTTCGACTTCGACTAGACGAAACACCGATGTTTTTAAGTTCATAATTTATCCATTCTCATATTGTCAATATCATAATTCCAAATTTTCAGGCATCAGATTTCGTAAAATTTTATGGTTACATTTAACTTCGGTACACGGTGACGGATTTTTTCAAAATTCCGAATTTTCATATTAGTGATATGGATTATGAACATTCGGGATAACGACTTACATACATACATAACTTCGCGCCTGTCATCGCAGAGTGGGGTAGACATAGCTACAGAATTACCTATTTTTTTTAAAGCTTGTCGATAATTCAGTTACCACATTTTACACAAATCTGTTAGCATGTTTACCAGCGTATTAGTGACAGGTTGCAAGCCCATCGCGTAACAGACAAGCCTATATTCCCTTAGCCGCCTCTTACGACATCCATGGGAAGACATGGAGTGGCAGTAATCTAACCCGGCAACCACACGGAACTTTTGAATTGTTAACGCATGATCTTTATAACCCGACTGGAGTGTTCCAAGTAAGTAAGTTTCAAAAGTCCGGGTATTCTTTTACACCTTTAGCAATTTTTTCTAGTAAAATGTTAAATACGTAATGAGTTTCAGATGACATGAAATGATGGTCAAGAAAATACGAGGAATACATGATTTGAATTATAGCATACTACAGTATTTATAGTTAATACGAATAGAACGTTCAGTTTAATAGGAGAAAATCTTCAGAGGCCTGTTAAAGTTGGATACCGTCGCAGTATGTAAGCCTAGATAAGTCTAAACAAGTTAAGATATACATAAACGTTTAACGTTGCACAAATATGAATAAAAACCAAATCGTTTTCATTTTGACAGTCAGAAGGCGAGTATGCATATAAAATTTAAACAATAATAATTGTTCCACTTTGAAGACGATTGCGATTGCGAGTGGGTTAGGCAATAGCGACGCAGGTCAAAGACGATACGTTTTTTACCGCCTAGAATAGAGGCTTGGGGCTGTAACTTTATTGTTTTCGTCCAGTTACCGTATTGTCAATGTTTTGATAGCTCTTATTTACTTGACAGTAATACCGGTATTAGTGCCCAGAAGTATGTTTTTAATTGGTTTCTTATTTGCTTTCTGATTTGAAAACGATCAACACTGTGTATGCCCAGATTTATTTTGGATGTGTTTCATTTTCGAATCAGGGGGCAAATATGGGTTAACACAATCAATACCTTAAGATGTCAAAGGCAATATGGTTTTACCGTGTTGAATAGAGGCTGGTCGGGCCTCTATTAAAACCATATCGTGTTTGAGCTGTGATCGTATTGTCACCGTTTTGATAGCTCTTATTTACTTGGCAGTAATGACGGCTGACGTCAAAACAATACCAGAACAGGTCAAAGACGATATGTTTTTTACCGTAGGGAAAAGAGGCCCTAGCGGTTCTCTCTAAAAACTCACTTTTTAATTTGAGTTCTTACTCTGGTTTTGATTCCCGGTATTGAAATAAATTTGTGTGATGAGGGCGCATATTTGTTTTCGCAAGTATGTATTTATCTATATACCTAAGTACGTTTAACGTAGGTACAAGCCATTGTACAAGCCTAGAGCTTTTATTAATGTACTGAGAGCAATCTTGAAAACATTTGACAATATTCAAGAATATTCTCGTACTCTATTCACGTACAAATATTAGGAATAAGTATTATTGGAAATTACCGATAAATTGTCATAGGAGTTTTTCACAATTTGAGAAGTATCTCGCGGGAATATGTTAGTACCTATCTACAATGTAGATAGGTACTAACATAATATGTAGATAGGTACTAACATATTCCCGCGAGATACTTAATGCATACATAATGCATACATGTAGATTCTACATGTATACCTACATTACGTAGCACTATCGCCTTCTTGTGCATAGTTAAACATATTATCATCAGCTTAAACAAATTTCATCCATGGTATATTGTAAGCAAAAACCACAATTTGCGTATTTTAACGCAAGCATGTTTTAGATTAGCAAACGCTAATTAAATTTGATTTCTGCTATAGATGAGTTTGAGTTATTAGCTGAAATGGCTTTTTGTTATTTGTAAACCCTCTCATTTATAAACCCGCAACAGCTAAATTATTCTTGAAATTATGCTCTGTTCTTATCTGGCATTATAAAATTTGAATTTGAGTTAAAGGGACAAATAATACTTTAACTAAAATAGATTTACTGTGTGTTCAAGACGTCTTTTAGAGTCGTACAATTTTAATCTGAAATACTTGAATAAAAAGTTCTCTCTTTATTCCAGAAGAAATAATGAACTGATCTTGAATCTTGACTCATTTGTAAAAAGTCGTCTAAAATTGGCAAGCAAGTTTAATTGAATAATATTCTTACGATTCGGTTTTCAATACAAGTTGTAAACTTTCAAGTAATTACTCGACAGAAATTCTCTTATTTGTTTGCTAAATTTGGTGCCTTAAAGGACACAAAAGTTAAATTCGTGTTTAAGAAAGCGTTTGACCCGAGCTTGGAATTTAACCTCGCTTTATCCTCGTAAGAGTAACCTTTCTGCGAAGGAGATCAAACAGAAAACACCTAAAGCAATTCTTGTGACAATAATTGTTTATTGTTCTCATACACAATAAATGTTATTTAAATATCAGAAGACAACCGATAACGTGATTATTGATCGGATTCCGGAGGTGAAGGGTGGCTACAGGACCCTAATTACTAGTCATCTGGTCCGTCCGTCCGACCTCGGCCTTCAAAGGGATTCATCTTTCGAACCGTTATAGGTTACTTATACATTTAATAATGTGTCATTGAATTGCATTGTCTGCTTCTTCAACATATATAATTATAATTTGGTATAGAGTAATCAAAATTAGCTTAAGTACAACTTTAAATTGCTTTTTTTAGCATTAACAATATTATTTCATGAGATACATTTTAAAGTTTAACGATTTGTTTCCTTTGTGCTGTGAGGCCGGTGAGACATTGCTTCTTGCTAACTTCACGATTGTAGTCTCAGTCAACGGGAATCATAAGTAATAATATTTGCGAGTATATATTACGTTGACTAAGAAGCTTTTTACAGCTTCAAGGGACCGTTGTATATGCGTGTAGTTTTAAATTAATACCTCCACGCGTTTCTAAGAAAAAATAATAAGAGACAGCCAGACAGAGCACTAAATTTTCCCGTAAGGGTTTCATTTTGTTTTAAAGTTAGGAACCGTAAAACAGGTTCCCATAGAAAAACTCAAAAAAAATGCATCTACTTATTTGTACAGTCTGTATTTTAGGTACGTACGGTGACAAATTATGATTAATGCTTAATAGTCTACCTCGTGGTTATAAACACCTAATACCAGTTAATATGTAAAAAAGCTGCTGTTCAAAAAATCAATGTCGATGTTTCAAAACTTTGATATCTATCATATTCTTTACTTCTTCAATTAGCGTTGATACCAGCTGATATATGAGATATGATACTGATGATATGAAACCCTCGGGGAAGATTTAACCGGATTTTGATTAATCTACCTCACCGGGCTTTAACTAATTAATATCACATGAGGCATTCACGTACCTCTCTTGATAAACGTTGATAATAATAACAATACCTAATTAATAAAAAGCCTAAGAAAAAATAACAGTACCTATCAAAGAAAAAAAGGGTTTCTTTTTGACAGTTAAGTATCAAAGCATTATTACTTATAAAAACCTACCTGCTTGATCACAGAATTTGAAGGACGAACCAAGTTAATTCGATTTAGTACCATTTAGTGTCGCGAGTTGTAAAAGAAGAAGGTACAGTCAAAACAATTTATTCATAGAGATCGGAATAGTTTAAATAAGGAATTCACTAGCTCATGGGTTTTCCATTTATTGAGCTCAAAAGAAAATGCTCTAGAAATAGAGTCATCGAAATTGCTCCACCGACAAGATCCTCGATCTTATATTTAAGACAGGACAGAGCTTAAAAAGAAGGAATTTTCGGTCGCAGTCCGGTATTATGGGACTGCGAATTTTCTTGCGAGGAAACGGCTTAGTCGTCTTCCGGGAGGATTGTAAGGTTCCAAATACGTCCAGACTTGTTCCCTGAAAATTCCGGTAAATATCCTTTTCACTAAAGTTCTAAGTACCTGTTATAGTAAGAGATCCGCATAGGAGACCATTTGCACCGGGCTGTTTATTCGATGAAAGGTATGTTATATCAAATTTAATGTGCTAAGAAGTATATCGCACCTCCGATAAAATAGGGTTCTAACTTGAAATAAAGTAATTTTCAGTACACGTCAAACTGTGTCGCTATATTTATAAAAATGAAAACTGCATATAATTTTTAAAATATTTTTTTAGTGTTATATACAATTTTAAAGCTCATAATAAGCTTAATGAGCTGAAATCAAGAGACTAAACATAGATGATGATAGGGATAAAAGATAGAGATAAAACAATCTTTATTTTTATAAACATAATTAGAAATTAATAGCAAATCTTATCAAAACAAAGTTTTGTCACTTATAAAAACTATAATACCTAATTATACACTTATTGTACTCCAAATAATACTGGTTCTTAAGGTGAAGAAAAATAGGCGGAGAGAAATTAGACAAAAATCACAAGTAACCAGCAGTCTTTCCATTGCAAAAAGCCTTTTTTATCTTACTTACTATAATATTAACTACTCGGGCTCTTCATTCTCTTACTTTTTGGTTTAACCATAGTAAAATATCTAGGGATGAGACTAACAACTAACCAGCAGTCTTTCCATTTCAAACAATCTTCTGTTATCTCACTTACTATAATACTAATAACTCAGGGCTCTTAATTCCCTTACTTGTCGGTATAACCATAATAAAATATCTAGTTATGAGACTAGCAACTGACTAGCAGTCTTTCCATTTCGTAAATACTACGTCGGTACAAACCTAGCGACGCCGTTCAGGAACTTAAATAATTATTCGACACATCGCTTGTAAGTTCTTATGATCAGGTCGAAGTAGTGTTGAGGTAAGCTATTGTTGCCGACCGATCCCAAGAGTTGACCACTCGTAGGGCTACGGCTACGACCTCTCCTTCTCCTTCTCCTTCACACTTACACACACTTAATTTAATACACATTTACACTTACTTACACGTCGCACTCTATCCCCTACATATCCCCTACATTCGAGACAAAATAACAATTACAGCAGCTCTTAGATATAATATAAATTGTAATAAATCGAATTTATCCTTTCATTTTAATCAAGAATTAACCCACCTACCTACTTAAGTTTTTGTAATAATGTTTTATTTCTATTATCGTGTATGTTCTGATTCCCACGATACAGGCTTTGCCTAGTGTGGGAGTCACCGCTATCCTGTAAAACCTGCATTAACTGCGTTTTTCTGTAAATAAATATATTTGTATTTGTATTTGTATAAGTATAGGTGAGCTGTGTTGGTGCCGGCCGAGAATAGCACCACCCCATCTCTTCCCGTGGGTGTTGTAAGAGGCGACTAAGGGATAAACCGGAGGACGGGCAGCAGCGTCCTCTGCGGACTACATGGTATAACTGCGGTCGCCAACCCGCCTGCCAAGCGTGGCGACTACGGCATTTTCCCCCCCAATTTTCTTGGGGGAGGCCTATTTCTAGCAGTGGACGTCCTTCGGCTGACATGATGATGATGATGAGGTAATTGATTGAAATTACAAAATACGGCTGTCACAGGGATCATCCTAGAATAATGAGAGTTTAATTACATTTCCATGTAAATAATAAACACAAAAATGTATGCTTTGGAGACAAACCTCTATAAGTGTGTTTTTTTTACAACACGTTTTAAAAAAGTTATTTTTTAATAATATTTAATATTTATTACATATTTGTTAAATAGCCACTTTGGTATTTTTCATGAAGAAGAAAAAAATAAGACGAATTCATGACTAAATAAAATAATTCAACAGGGAAGTAATCTACTTAGTACATATTCATATCAAACCACTTTGATGTTGAGCAATCTCTGCATGTTTAGATGATATGATAACAAACAAATTTAGCTCAATTTGGCTTACGTCAAGCAAAACGTAATTACCTCTATTTATAATATGTCGACAAAACCATTAGGGTAGACATTCCTAATCTCTGTTGTATAAGTTTCATTTATTGTGATAAAAAGCAGCGGTATTAGTTTCTTGTGCGATCTAGTTAATACGTCAGTTAATACTCTTAAAACTTGTTGACCAAGCTCGGGGGAAATTAGAGAAAACGATTTTTCTCAGATATAAATCAAGGTAGTTTAATGATGGCGGGGTTTTATCTAAAATAAATACTATTTATAATAATATATTTTCTTGCTTTGTTATTGCTTTTTATAGCTATAAGTTAAGTATCCAATTGATGTGCCATCATGGCTTGGAAGCGACTCTCGAAATCATACAAGAATAGACAATCGCTGTTGTATCGAGGCATTTGCTTTTAAATTTAAATGAAAATAAGACGTAATACCTCAGTACAGTGCAATAAGGTTTAATTGAGACACTACAACCTGATGTACTACACTAGATAGATTTTTCGCCCTCGTTAACGTATATATACTATATTTCTTATTTCATCAGAAATCGTGTTGAAAATAGTCGAGTGGAGATAACTATTACTCTAATAATATCTTTTTTATTTTATATTATTTACTGAGGAAAAAAAGTGATTATTATCGGTGTTTGTGTGTGCGTGTCCGTGTGCGTGTGTGTGCGTGTCCGTGTCCGTGTGCGTGTGCGTGTGCGTGTGTGTTTGCGTGTGTGTGAAACAAACTTCTATAAGCATGTTTTTTTTCAGAGGCTGGAAGTTACTCATTGGAGCAATGAAGCCAGTGTTCGAACTCTCGTTGGATCTGCGTAAAGGTTGTCGCATGCATAACCGCTTGGCACCGACTCAGCTTAAAGTGAATCATTACAAAGTGAGCTTTGATTTGTGTTAGTACGATACATGTTTTATAATTAAAGTGAAAACAATAGCGCGGGCCTCGCGTCGTCTACTGAAATGTGTACCGTATTGACACAAATCAAAGCGAACTTTTTATTTTCATATTTATTAGTATCGTAAAAAGACGGAGACAAATTGAAACGTTCCATTAAAATATTTTCAATTTCTAATTCCCTAATCCTTTTTGAAGTCGGTGTTCAACGAATTCTTAGAGTTGCCTTAGTTTAGAAGTTGTTCTTTCAGGTGGCTAATATTCATATTTAATTGAGACATCGGTCGATTTTTGTGTAACTAAACCAAAAAAAAAAATATATATATAAAGTTCCCATTCTTCTTACTACTCTATCGCGACCGTTCTCCATTTCCTTGAAAATAAATAATAACATCTAAAATTTAGTCATCTTTATAAACATCGTTAGTGATCACATAAAAAGCAAATTAGTTGTTACAATAACAAAATTTAACAAGTAATTTATACACGCAATATTATTCTTATAACTTAGGAACTTAGAGTTGTCCGCAGTCAAATTCCTCTTTTCCAGAAATTGGCGACAACTCCCATTCGGGCCGGTTTTAAATCACGCTCCGAATGTGTGAGGTGTTGGACCTGTCAGCTGACCTGTCTGTCACTCCGAAGTTATGTTTCTCTGTACTTGGTTTACGTAGCTTTCTGACTAAAAGATTTTTTCTCATTTGCGTAATTTTAAAAAAGAAAGTGTTGTGCTTTTGATCAAGAACAACTCTTTCTGTTTTGCGTATTATCTTACCGTAGCATTAACGGTAGCATGTTTTCATTTTTTTTCCTACTCCTCTGTCCCTTGTTCCTATGGATTTATGGACAGTAGAATACGAAAGTGGTTAGTTTTCATAGTTTTTTTAAATACTTTAAGTTTTAAAAACTTTCACACAGAATCGGGTTAAAATGCGGACTTGTGTAGTTTCAATTATTTTATATACATGTGTACATTTTTAATAAATAAGGCTGATTATGAAAAGTTTGTGAATCAATAAATAAGCACATTGTTTCTTTATAATTAACTTAAATAGTATCGTGAATATCACACATTTTTTAATATTTTGTTCCTATTCTTACTCCTTTGTTGTTAATTTCTTATTCCTCTGGAAACAAAACTTATATAGTAAATTATTTTTGAATGAGTTCATAAAAATGAGTGCCGGAACCATATTCATGTTTCTAAATAATTCTACGGGAGAATGTATTTGTAAGGTAAATAAAAACAATCACCCTTGAGTTACCTTACTTTTATTAAATGCAAAATGTAATCGAATCGGGGAATTCCAGAGAGGTAGGGCGCTAGTTTTAAATATTGTATTAGGTAATTCGCGTTTTGCTGCTTAATTCAATATATATTTAGAATATGTCTATAATAATTATCTCTATAGACGACGCGCTGGCCTAGTTGGTAGTGACTTGTTCCTAAGTCATGGATGTTTTCTTTGTATTTAAGTATACATTTCTCTATATATATATTTCTCGTTGTCGTTGGAATATATAATACTGTTGTTTTAAATACGAATATATAATTATGATGATGACAACTTGACAGATCGATTTTTCGCCCCCGTAAATCTGAGATCTGAATCTTGGAAACAGCTGCTCGTTTTAAGGTATTAGATAAAATGAAATAAAATAAATACCCTGAAAATGCTTGATGGCGACATGAGCTTGCAGCCTGTCAGCACGTTTGACGGGAGATTACCCATAACCGAATTACGTAGATATCGTAGGTACGTTAGATACATCGGTATTCGGTACGTGAGTGGTAGATTTTGTATGGATCAGGTGCCTTCGGAAATTCCGAAAAGGAATTCCGTATGTACGAGAATGTAGCCGCCGTAACGGCGTCTCAGGATGCGTCAAAAATGACACTCTTCTACGGTTTGACATTTACTTTGACGTAGGTATCTTGTGACGGGCATCTCAGAGAAGGTCATGTTATTAATACCGCCCTTAGTAAGAACTTAGTAGTATTTAAGATAGAGTTTTCTCCAATCGCTAGTGCCAAACGAGTGTTGCCTGTGCGTTGCGTCGCCGCGGCTGCGTTGTTCAAGATATACTTAAATTAGACCCACATGCCACACGATGCTATGAAACACTTGCGTCGCTCTATGTTCTAGTCATCACCGGCAACATTCGTGTGGCATCGCTCTGTGTAAACATTGTCAATGCTCGCGGATAGTCTCTAATTTACTGAGCTAATGAGCTAATAGGGTCAATTTGTGGAATCGGCAACCCCATTCGTTGATCGTCCAGTGCCGCTCTTATTACTACTATCGGGTTTTCTACGAAACTAAAGTTTTTTCGTTAGTCTTGATTTGTTGTACAAAGAAGACACAATTTATGGGATATTGTTGCTTAGTAACAATTGATCTTCGAGTGAGTAATTAACGAAAATAAATACGAAAGAGGACCGCCTCCAAACCCCATCATTAAATTGTAACAGACTGCCTCGGAATATCCATTTCGGTTCTGCGTGTAATAAGTATTTCGTGAATCGAATTGACATCAGGAACATTTTTACACAGAGTTCTAAAAAAACATGCTTCTAAAGATTTGTGTTGTAAGCAAATCTTTTATTATTAATTTTTTCGTTCATTATTTAATTATAAAATAAATAAACAAATTTCTGCTAGAGAATGGCTAAAGAGCTTAAATTCCACATGTTTACTTTTAGTAACTGACTTAAAAAACCAATCGCGGTTACAAACAAAATGACCTCATTCCGACCATCAGTCCAAACACTGATAATAGTGATAATATTAATAATTTTCCAAAAATAATAATAATAAAATAAAAATGCTTTTGAGAAAACCATGAAGCATGATTATTAACAGAACACTTTCTCGAAAAACCGGTCAAGTGCGAGTTGAGGGTTCCCTATTTAAGTTAATTATGCAAGGGAACCGCAAAAAAAAAACTTAAACTTATGGTAATAACTTTATAATCAATGTAATTAGGTCCATTTTGACTAGCCAAAATTTTAGTAGATACAGATTTTCTTTTTTTATTTCTTTTTTCTAAAAAAATGAATATATACTTCATTTTGTTTTTCCTATAAATAATTATCTATACATCAGGATTTATTTTTAATTTTTTATTCATAAGCTTCAGAGATAAGTGTGGGGGGACTGGTAATTTTTTATACAATATTGGTCATAAATCAAAAAGGTAATAAATCATTGGTAATGTGCTGATTGAGCTCTTTCATGTGACACCCCATTTGCTATAATCAAACCACTTTAATTTTTTAATCCCCCATATTCCTTCTATCATATTTTTTTCCTTGATGTCAAATTTCAAGTTGATAGCATTTGCAGTTGCTGAAAAAATCTGCTGTGACATACAGACAGACGGACAATGAAGTCTCACCATTAATTTGTTCTATTTCATTTTTATACAGAACCCTAAAAATCCTGTTCTTAGTTATATTTAGAATATATCGAAGTTGTTGGCAAGAAAACATTATTAGCAATCGAGTAGCTTGAATCTTGCTAGAGTCAGTCAAAAGTTTTTAATAGGAATAAAAGTTTTATAATATTTAAACGCAAAAATATGTCAAGCTATCGTTTACTCTTCAAGTATTGTTATGTAACAAACATATTGCTTACGGTGTATTTTTAATGACAATATGGCCGGCAGCAATAGCTGTCCTGCTCTTATTTGGTTTAATACAAATGAGACCATAAAAATTTGGTTAGTTCGAGCACTCGAGAAACGTGGACCCTGCGGAAAGTTGAGAGGAAGATAGACGCTCTAGAAATGTGGTGCTGGAGGAGAATGCTGGGGGTCTCATGGACTGAATTTCGTACCAACGAGTCGATACCCCAAGAACTCGTCATCATCTATTCTCGTATCCTCACATTTGGGCACACATGCCGTAGGGGGGAGGTATCCATTGAGCGACTTGTGGTCCAAGGAAGAGTTGAAGGCACCCGGCCTAGAGGCAGATCCCCTATGAGATGGACAGACCAAATTAAAGTTGCTGTACATAGCTCGTTACACCTATGCCCGAGGAAAGCAGCTGTCAGAGAGGAGTGGCGGAGATTTGTGAAGCTGGCTACCAGCACCTAATATGAGGACCACGACCTCTCTGTCAAGAGTAAAAACGACGAAGAAGAAAAATAACCTAAACTTAGTAGTAAAGTGGCGAGCATTTGTTCAAAAGATGCGTATGCACAGGTGTGTTATTTTCTCTTAAACAACTCGCCTCTCAATTCGTCTACCAAGTATTAACCGGAAATATTATGTCCCAGTGCCCAGAGTTGGTAGCTACCACTGTTACCGTGCCAATTTGCCTACGACTAAATTAAAAAGTCTGACAGAAAGGGAGCTTTAAAAAACTAATTTATATAATGAATAATGTCGTCAATTACAATGATGATGTATACAGGGTGTCCTAGGAAGTGTGGATCAAATCGAACTGGAACATAGCGGCGGTCAATGCCAATCATTTAACCGATAAGTGCTGGTTCGATTCTTGACGGTTAAAAAGTTAAGTTCTTTTATTTAAAATCATAATTTTTCTTCATAACAAAAACAATTGTTACTGCTAACTTCTCAAGGTTAATTTTGTATCTGAATCAGTGAGCCCGGTAGATATATTACACATATTAACTCTATCTAAGGCACGTGGCAAAGTGCTTCTATAATTTAATTGATATTAAATAACATCCACCTTGTGCGTACATTAACTTGCCTGGGCCTTGAGCTATTCATTGGGGAATTAAGTAAATTATAATTAATTATTGACTCAAAGCATCAATGGAATCCTTTCATTAATAACACACAAGGTTGATATTTTACCCCTATTTTCAAAATCTTATGGCATCATATGACGTATAGTCAACCGATGTGATTCCTAGGCCACGATGGACTATGTTAAAGTGACGATTGCAAACGAAACGTAAGAGACTTCTTATGATTTGGTTGACATCGTCGCGTTGACATAGTCCATAGTGTTCATATCGGTTGACTGTACTTAAGTACCTATACTTGGCGGGTAGGGTTAATTAACTTAAACGACGTAGGTACCTTAATCGCAAACTATGTAATTTTGAGGTCTAAGTTGAGACGAGGTTAATTAGGGCATACTCTCTCCTTCCGAGCCCTATATTTAACCTTGTGATGATGTCTGAGAAGACATTCTAAAAGTAACTAAAGGATTAGAGAAACCTGTAAAAAAGTTACTTTATTACAACTAGCTTCCCGTTACCTATTTTAATCCATTAGGGGATCAATTTCCAAAAATCCCTTCTTAGTGTACCCCCGGTTTTTTTTACTAGCCTGTTTTGTCCCACTACAAACTCCTCGAAAGGGTATCCAGGGAATATTCCCTCCAAATTTCAAGTCCCGAAGTCCAGCTGTTTCGCCTGTGCGTTGATTGATCAGCCAGTCAGTTTCTTCTTTTATATAAGTACAAGAGGACGCCTGCGACTTCGTACGCGTAGAATTAGTTTCCCGCTACTCCCCCTATTTTACACCCCTCAGGGGGTGAATTTCCAAAAATCCTTTCTAAGTGCTCATTTACATCCTGAAAGGAACCCCTGTACCTAATTTCAAGTTTCTAGGTACAGTAGTTTCGGCTGTGCGTTGATATATAAGTCAGTCAGGTTTGCCTTTTATATTATATAGCCATAAGTATATATACTGTATACAATATAAAGTATACACATGTATACCTACTCTTACAAAGGCGAATACTTAGTGTATTGTTTATGTTTTGCGGAAATTAAATCGGAAGTGATTTGACATTTGATGATGTTTCTAATAAGTAGACTTGCTTTTTATTGTCTCGCAAAAGGTGAGAAAAGTAGAGTATTCTCCTTTGGGATAATGCTGTTCTGCTTGATACCTCGCTGCACCCAGGACTCCGTTTTAATTCCCTCGCTTCGCTAAGGAATTAACTCGTAACACCCCCGCTACGCTCGGGAGTTAAATCTGGAGTCCCTCGTTTGCTCAGGACATAAAACAGTGCTTTATCCCCTCGGTATATAATCTACTATTACTGTACAGCTCCTGTACATAAGCAAGGTTTTTTTACTTTACAACATCGTGCTATTGCATTGTGTGTGTAACTATGCATTTTTAGATTTGGGAGAACTCTTACGATATATTGAACTCTAAAAATACCTACCTACGTACTACTACAACTACTACTTCAAGTACGGCCGTTAAACACCAACATTTTATTTTAGTGGCGTACTTTATCAACCAGGAACGAATGTAGACTGAGGTTACAAGCTGACGAGTAAAGAGGTTTACAAATTTGTGTTCCATCGTCGTCTTCGAGTAAAACGACTGTGACGTTACGGAAAGCCAGACATGCCCAAATTATAATGGTAAACCGCGTGTAATCGCTGAACCGATTGACGTCAATCTAACATGCTAGACCGACTTAACTCAAATAAGGACCATACTCCAGCCGAACATCGATCATGTGGCTAACAGCGCCGTCGGAAGCAATGCGTCGGTTCACTTTGCATGATTGATGCTCACGAGACAATATCTACTCCTTCCTTCCTCAAATCTTAAGTCGCAAATGCAACTGCTGCGATCTTGAACTCTATCTAACTCATATCAAGATATATTTTCCAACATAACATGCGAGTGCGATGTGATTTTGGAAGGTTTAAAGTTAAAGGTAAATTACTTAAATGTTTCTCTCTATTGGTGTTGGGTGTCGGTGGTTTACCAGCACATTAATGATACAGAACCAAATTGACGTACACAAGTCAGGGTGTCCGTGTGAGACTGTCTCAGTTGCGTTTGTCACCTATTTGTCGATTGTTACACACAAGTAAGCAAACGTAACGCGGACGCGATTGAGCTATTTATTCCTATTGTAAAACCCGAAGCCAGATAAAACTGGCTTGTTACCGGAATAATTCCAAGAAATGACGTCGTTAGATATTGATTGATACCTACCGGTCCGTTTGCACTGCGCTAACGGTCGCCATGCCGTCCGCGACGTATTGACGCATATGACAATCAGCCGGAGCCCGAAACAACAACAAGCTCACCGGTAGTTGGTTTCCAAAAACCCGACGCTAGTGTTCTAATATTTTCGTGTTATTTCAATATTCATGTTATTGAATAGCGATGTTTAGTATTATTTACCTTTTTTTGAAATCGTCATTTAAGAGGATTATGAAGAGCCGCTAATATCACGTAGCGGTCAAAAAAATCCATGCAAATTTAGCGCCGGGCGTAAAAGTTTCTCATCCCCTTAATAAAGTCCGATTTTCACGATTTTTGAATATGTTGTAGTTATAATAAAGACCTAGGTCTGTACGTTACCTTTTTTTGGTTTTTAAAATTTGTTTTATTCTAAGATTATTTTTTCTTGGAAAGGAAAACATACAGATATAGTTTTTCATGACGTCTACAACATATTCAAAAATCATAAAAAATGGGCGACGTTTAAGGGGAGACACGTTTTCGCATTTTGTATGGAGATTTTTAGCTTCACAATTCTCTTGACCATTTTTTTCCAATGAACTCCAAGTACCTACCAACTTAAGAGTTTGAATTTGTAGTGCAGTGGAAAATTACTAGCTTGTCATCTTATGATAGATAGTTAGGCTGAGAGTTAAAAGGTCAAGGAGTCATGTCGATATATTTAAAAATGGTCTCATGCGCGACGATGGTAAAAGACCTGATGGGATGACCCCGATGACCCTTGTTCCGTGGAAGTTGGGCTAGCCGTTGCGCCGTCACGCCTTCCCGGAACAAGTACTAGGGATGGTTTTGTGGCGGAATCAGCAGAGACCCTCAAAAGGCGCAAATACAGTCAACTTGATAGAAGTTACATAATTGAGACTTTTGAGGTCAAAACTTTAGGACCGTGAGGACCAGAAACACACCACATTTTTAAGGATTTATCAAAGCACCTGATCGACACGATTCGTGACCAAAATGGTGGCCTGTAGGTACTTGGCACAAAGATTAAGAACTGCCATTCAACGTGGCAAAGCTGCCAGCATTTTGAGATCAATGCCCACTGGTAGCGGTTTGTTAGATGAGTGTAGTTTTAAGTAAGTTTGTAAGTTCTTTCGTTTTTTTTTGTAAAATGTAAATCTATTTTTAACTTTAAAAATAAAATTTAAATGGATAAAACTTTAAATCGCACGGTTTAGGTATGAGAACAAAAACAAGTTCAAATTAAGCATTTAATGCAAAAGTTTGTGTATGCGGGCATAAGCTAGGATAATATAAAAATATCACGCGTAGTTAACCAGAATAATATATAGGATAAGAGATCGAGAGATAAAGAGTGTAACTACTGATTGTGAGTGGCCATAAATCGGTTGGTAACTGATTCCGATATCTGACAGATGTACTGAAAGTAATTTAGAACAAGTTTGATGCCCGCCGTACACACTCGTCGAGACACTCCGAGACAGGCCAAGAGCAAGTGTATCCTAAAGCCATTCCCGTCAATTTTTTGATGTTGTTATAATTTATAATACAACCTTTGGGTTCGCGTAGCGGGGCTCCTTGCAGTGGTGGTAACAGAAATTATAACTCGAGTAACTTAGCTTCTTTTATTGTTAGACAAACACAAAATTTAAAGTGTAAATAGAAAACTGCGTCTGCGCTGAGTAGCGGTGAGCGTACCTCTTTATTCACAATCTTGCCAACATAGCGTTATGGCGGTGTCATTTTGACGCTACAAACCCTAACCTAATCTATCCGCAGGTATTTTTGGAAAACTTAAAAGTTATCTGACTCATATTAAGGAGATCACACTTGGTTACTCACGTAAATGTTTTCCAAAAACGCTCGACATGTTTCGTTAATTAGTCTGAGTCTCACGGAAGTTTTGTGTTATCTGACTCAGCTGAAAACCAGTTATAAACCAGATAAAAACAATATTTCAGAAAAACGATGCGTTAGGTAGGACAAACGCTATTAGAGATGCCGTGGGCCCAGTGTGTACATAGATACTGCTATCGTCTTGTCTCGCTTGCTCTCTAGTTGCGTCTAGCCAGGTCCTGATCGGCACCGTTTCAGCATGAGACTCAAGAGCCGAGGGCCAAGGCGAGAGGCCCTTGACGAGTATGGACAGCCGGCACAAGGATTGCGCGGTGAAAGCAACCAGCAGCCATGAAACTGAACCATTTAGGAGGTAAAGAGGATAATAAGTATAGAGGAGGATGTTAACAGAAATGACAGGAAACTACTTACTTATGCCGACTAGCACTTAAGGTAATTAGTATACAAGAATTGCTCGTTTAAAAGTACAGGATAGAAAAAATCTGAGAATAGCTAATAATAAACCACCAGATCTGAAATAGAAAAAATAAATGAAAATATATTTTAATTAGAATTATAAACGCCGCGAGCGACCCTCAGTTGATTTAATTAACGAAGAGTCGACGTAACAACGTAGGTGAGGAATAGAATATAAATTGAAATGAAATTAAAATAGAGCAAAAAACGGCAAAAAAAATCAATCAACAAAATAATGTTCTTTTTAAAAAAAAAAATACGACTAAATATTCCGGGAATATTTTAAGCGTCGACCTGTTGCCGTTATTAATATCGAGCACAAAAATCACGTTTGTTGTATGGGAGCTGTTTTTAGTATTTGTTGTTATAGCGGCAACAGAAATACACTTTCAGTGAATTTTTTTACTGTCTAGCTATCACAGTTCATGAGATACGGCTGATGAAAGACGGACGCACAGACGGACAGCCGAGTCTTAGTAATAGGGTTCCGTTTATACCCTTTGGGTACGGAACCCGAATTGTATGAACACTTATAAGTTTACTGTATTTCTATTGTTTTTTTTGTATTTTATTAGAGATATTATTATTATTTGTTTTACTTACATTTTTTAAAATACAAATGTGTATATGGTATATTGGTGTTGTTCTAATTTAATTATATTAAAACGAAATACATTTTTAAACATATTTACAATGATACCATTCCATTTGTCGTCTATTTGAATTTCGAGCTTTAGTTCGGGTTAAATGATGCACTGTGGGACGTCCTAAGGCCCGCGCCATGGCTATTGTTGTTAAGTACTTAAACTTGAAAATGTATCGTACTAACACGATTCAAAGCTCACTTTTCAATGCGGCACTGAGAGCTAAGGCGGTGCTGACCTAGTGTCGGGGCGTTGTAGTGTGCGATGATCACTATTCTACGACGCTAAACAATAATGTACCTAATTGCCGTAGTTAGTAACGTTCACAATATGATAATAGGTCACAGATGATATGATTTTTACCGTGTTAAATATACTTAGACCGAGTTTGAGTGACTTGACGATCACGACGAATTGAAAAAAGTTACAATAACAATAATTATAAACAATAATGATATTTAGGAACTCTATTCATTTTTCAAAAAAACCTTGTCCCGGCCTCTTCAACACGGTAAAAAAAAGCGTTTTTGATCTGTTATTCTATTGTCAACGTGCCGACCTCAAAACAACACCGTAACAGGTCAAATACGATTTCGATTTTACCGCCAAGAATAGAGGCGATGTTGTCCTGATAGTTACGTAAACTAAAAAAAAACATTGGTCGTGCCATTCTCAAGTTTAAGTGTGATTAAGGTAAACAGGGATTCATTTTTATGTAGATAGATATTTTACTGTCAAGTTAATTAAAGCTACCATAACGTTAATAAAATGACAGCCATTTGATGTAAAAGTTAAAACATAGTGGAACAGAGAATTTACTCTACGATATTTTTACCCCTATCGGTATCGTATTGTTATACGAATTATTTGGTCAATTAAAAAATATGTCAAAGGACGAGGAATAATAATGGACTAGATATATAATAATATGATTTCCATTCGATTGACTCGGCGTATGGGATGTCTTGAAGAACATTCCCAAACATTGCGGCGCACCGGAGCTGAAAATGGACATAAAATCCGGTTTTATAAAAGCCAGTCGGACTCTACTCAAATACCGAGGGTTCCGCACCTACTTCTTATTTGTATAAAGTATTGCAAACCTTAATAAAGTCCGACGCCATACGAAACATGTCTTTCGAGTGAACCAAAGTTTATCTTTCGTAATGTCTTACCCGACTGCGGCGAAGCCCAAAAGGAGGGTTATGTGTTTGACTTGTATATATGTTCGACTCAATGTCCGCTCGTAACTATTAAACGGCTAAACCGATTTTTATAAATAATACGTGATTAGAAATGTGTTAACCACTAGAGTGTCATAGGCTATATTAAAATGACTGAAATCTTAAATTGGCTAAATAATAAATAAATACACGATAAGTAACACTACTTTGACTACATTATCCAAACAGCAGTTGGGTTTTTTAAAGCTTGCTTTTCGTTACAATTGTTATCTGTTTAAAAAAGCGACTCTCAATATTGCCGCGAAAAAATGAGTAGGTATCGTATAGTCCATGTTTTTTTTGTGATTTTAGACTCAAAGGGTGTTTTATGCTTAGGACATATACAATCTTCCATTACAAGATTTTATTTGGTGACTTAGTATCTTTTGGTGACAAAACTTCTAATGCGGACAACTAAATATTAAAAATATTCCAAAATTCAGTTCGACACCTATATCCATTTCAGGGAAAAAGGGCCTTGAAAAGACACGAAGACGTCTTTTAAGGGTGCCATTTTAAAGTATTTGGTACGAATCCCTAAAATGAAAAAGATTATTTTAAATTAGTTCAAGATCCTAAGGTCTACTGAATTTAGGGAACCGTTTTATGATAATTTTATAGCCTTGGTTAAGCAGAATCGTGCGAATTCACATGAAAACAGTTTTCAACGGAACGCGAGTGTTCCGTCTATACTTTTAATAACGCTTTATGAAATTCATAAGAAAGTACGAATTCTCTGAAGTACTTATTAAAAAGGTCGAAATGATTTCTCGGTAAAATGGAGCGTGTATAATACTGACGACTAAATGTTCTTGACGCAAAGGGCTTTAAATAGAATAGGGGATCATGATGAAAGGTAAAAAATATACCTTTTGTAATAAAACTCCTCGTGCCATTTTTTTCAACGAAATATACCCTACGTATATATATATTTTCGTATTTTGTTTAATAAGCTAATTTGACTAAGTTAGTATTTGCATCTTGCTTACTTAGATAGCTTCAGTACTCCTTAATAAGCAAGATAAATCCGATGAATTTTAAAAACATTTTTTGAAACAGCTAAATAAATTCGAAAATAAAACATTTATACCCTACATAATTAATAAGCAAAACCTAGAGTCGAGGTATACGGAATAGTGTCAACGTCGCTATTGCTTATAAAATATGTTTCATGTCTGTGGAAGGTATTCTCCGCATTCCTCGAATTTATTCAAGTGAGAACATGACTAGGGAACGCATTATAACCTGTTTTAAACGGTAATTTTCATGCAAAAATGTCTAACCGGTAACATTGCATCGTTAAAACATGACCTGCGCAAACAGCCGGGGTAAATCTCATCAAGAGTTTTATGAAACCTTCCAAGAATTTTTAATTTACTACTACTACGGAACTGAAAAAAATACGGACATCTAATCATGACTGAAGCACACGAAATGGCCGTCCGTTTACGTGGATGCTTTGAGGGTTGCCATATAAATCTTTAACATATTTATTACATCGTACCTATAAGACTTCTCAATTTTTAGATTTGGGAAACCGTTTAGGAAATATTGAACTTCAAAATTTTCGATAGAGTTACGTGTCCCCTCCCCCCACAGCCCACCGCCAAAACTACAATTAATACAAATTTAAAAAGCACATAACACACTTAAAGGAAGTTGTCCTTCCGACTCACAACTAAATTTATACTCTGCTTAATTACTTACATACTAGACTTCATTGGTATCTGAGATACAAATCATCTAAGACATCACCAAATAAGGTAACTTTGAATATAAATACTTGTTGTTCTTTGAGATGGTTTTTTTCTGTATATAGTGACGGCTTCGGAACCGTATACTGAGCATGGTCCGACATGCCCTTGCCCAGTATTAAATTTGAATCGAACCTAACATCGAGTTTATGTCATTGCCACTAACTTGAGATTGTATGATTTCTGAATAAGCCAAGTGAGTGTGGCATCGTTCTAGGTGGCAAAACCATATCGTCTTAGACGTATTGCTCTTAACTCGGCTGCCATTAAGTACCTAGTACTGTCAAGTAAATAAGAGCTATCTAAACGATGACGATACGATAACAGGGCACCTATTTGACACTGCGTTTATTGCGTGTCAAAATGTAGATAACATATCTTTCACTTTTTGACACGTAGGTATATACATATACGTACGAGGGTGAAAGATATTTATCTACATTTTTCACTCGAAAAACGCAACCATACTAGGCCCGCTGCCCGCTCCGATATGTTATCGTGCTGTCAACATTTTGACAGCTCTTATTTATTTGTCAGTAAATGGCGGCCGAGTTAAAAATAATGGTGTCCTGCCGTTTGACCAAAAGTCATTTGGCAAAATTACACTTGACAAACAACGTTTTGCAAAAAAATGTTTCGCCAATTGATCATTTTACTAGTTGTCATTTTAAAAATGGCTCACTTATTCAAATGATCAACAGTTAAATTTACATTTTATAAGTAATTATTTGACAAAATGAACATTTAGCAACGGAGTTATCAGACAAAATTTTAAATGCAACGAGCAAGACGAATCTGGGCAGAACTGACTCGGATAGGTTAGGTTAGAAGGCCAAGGCGGGAGCTTTGCTCCCGCCTTGGCCTTCGAGGTTATTTTTTTCTGCCCAGAAATAGGTAAACTACAGGAAATAATATTTGGTGAAATCGAAAACTGTCAATTGACATTTTATTATTTAACACATTTACCAAGTGTAGTGTTTGCTAATTGATCATTTGCTAATTGAGTTTTTGCAAAATGATACTTTTGTCAAATGTCACGTTTGCCAAATGATTATTTGGTGAAACGTTGTTTGTCAAATGATCATTTGTCAATATTTTTTTGGTCAAACATTAGTGAACCAAAAATAATACCATAACAGGTCAAATACGATTTAGATTTTAACGCCAAGATTAGAGGTGCTGGTGAAAGACGATATGGTTTTTACCTGATAGAATGTCAGCGCTGAATGGATGGTGTACTGTGTTATATTTATATCATAGAGCAACAGGTGATGTCGGGAGCACGTGGCGGCCAGGCGGTATTCTCCTCACGCACAGACTTGGTACGCTCCTCACGAGCCAATTTACATTTAGTTCAATTTAGAAACACCGACTGGAATTATTTATCGATTTTCGTTTTATAAAATCCGATTTGATGACATCTTTATTAATGTTCTAGGTTGGAAGGAGCGTTACGAATATTGTCGATCACAGTGTCTTTTTTGTGTGTAAAAATGTTCCACAGGACAAGGTGCAATACTTGCAAATGTAGAATGCAACTACTATTACTATACCACGAAATGTGTCGTGGTTAAGCAAGTTGGCAACATTTATTAAGTCTACAAAAATAATGAAGGTAGAAGTAAATAGTTAAAAACAATGATAACCTTCAAGTATTCCTAGTCCTAAAATTGAATACCCTACTCAACATTTAGCAATCACCTGAAAGTATACCTACCATTAAGGCTCTTTAAAAAAAAAACAAGTGTTTTACGTCATATTGTCTAAACATCGAAGATTCAGGAACTAGTACTTGAATTTTCTCATCACACAATTGACCATTACTGGAAATCAAACCCGGAACCACTATAGCTTCGTAGGCACGGTCAGTTACAACTTGGCTAACCACCTCGTAAAACTACAACATCTGTAACCCCTATTCTACTGAGAGTGTCAACCCATATTGCCATTAACGTGGTACCAAGTCACGTAAAATTTACTTAATAAAAGCTATTGCAACTTTGAAAATACCATAACGGGAGCCCTTTGTTTCCCATAATTTTATTGGTCATAATGATATCATCATCATCATCATCATGTCAGCCGAAAGACGTCCACTGCTGGACATAGGCCTCCCCCAAGGGTTTCCACTCAGACCGGTCTTGTGCTTTTTGCATCCACCGCGGTCCCGCGATCCTGACGAGGTCGTCACTCCATCTTGTTGGAGGCCTACCTACAGCTCGTCTTCCGGTCCGCGGACGCCACTCCAGAACCTTCTGACCCCATCGGCCATCAGTCCTGCGAGCAATGTGCCCCGCCCACTGCCACTTCAGTTTAGCTATTCTTAGGGCTATGTCGGTAACCTTAGTTCTACTGCGGATATCATCATTTCTGATTCTATCACGCAGAGAAACCCCGAGCATAGCCCTCTCCAAAGCCCTCTGAGTGACTTTGAGCTTCCTTATGAGGCCCATTATTAGCGCCCACGTCTCATGATATAGTTGACATAATTATTGATAGTCATAACTTTTTCTATCGCTGAAAATATAAGCTTTTCAGAATTAAAGGCTATTATAGATTATATATAGATATTTAAAGGCTAGGTTAGGTTAGAGTCCTGAAAAAGTAACAGTTTCTTAGAAAAATACGTTATGACTTGCGATGATTATGACCTAAAACACATTATGACTAAAAATAATTATGGTAGACAGTATAGGCCCTACAATAAATAACACGTAAAAGGAATATGGTTTTACCGTGTTGAATAGAGGTCCAGAATTAACCTGAAATAGAAATACACTGCATATTTCCATCCACTTAAGCATTGTTGGATAGTTTCTATGAAATATATGAGGCTCCTTCGGGACTGAAACGACGTAAGCGAAAATGAATATTTATTAAATTTGAATCGTACTGAAGATCTAGTAGACTTAAAATGCAAGGGATCAATGTTTGGAGTGGCATATAAAATGCGGGGGCTGTAGGACGCGGAAATATGTGAAAGCTGTATGTAATATCATTTTCATGAACCGAACATGGGCAGCAATGGCATTAGATCATGAAAACATAGATACGGGCGCATTTTTTTCTGTTGTTAAACAAAAGGTTTGCTCAGGTCTACCAACATTATGAAGCCAGTTTGCGTATCGTATTGATTCAGTAATAAAGCTCGTTCACAGTGTTTTATCATGGCCCATAACTTTTGCCGAATAAATACGCAATTTAGTCGTATTTATTGGCCATTTCGCAATATTTCGGGTAGGTTATACGTAGACCGAGGCGCGGCCCGCGCCATTAAAATTATGGCTTAATTGTGATGTTGAGTAACCTTACTTAGTAAGGTGAGAAGTGTTCGTAGCGGCCAAATCTAAACTTCGGAAGGTTTATCGGTTTCACTTTACAGGTTAACATGACTGAGAGACGGAAGAAGGTTAAAGTAACTTCAAACTTCGGTTTTCAGAGTGAAGCCCCGTTAGGAATTTTGAAGTTTGGTAGTAAATGAGAGAGTAAGTGGAATCTTAAGATTAATTTGGGGTAAGCACGTATAGAGATTGTTAAAAATTAATATCAACTTTAAAGTTAATATTGATTTTTAAATTGGCTATTCGAACTTTTAGATTTTTTTAATTCTATCTATATACAGTTGACTTCGGGGTCGTGATCATAACAATTTTTCCCAACTCGGTAAATGATTTTGTTAGCATACTGAAATGATGGTCACCTTCAATTTTCATGTTTAACCTATTTGAATATCATCTGATCAGACGAGTAAAAAATTGAATATATGTATAGGTGACCTAGTCCCAAACTAAGGCTTGTACAGTCATGTCCAATAATATGGACACAGTAAAACTTTCAAAAATATGTAAACACGACTCTGATGCCAGGGAAAAAGGGTGTATATATATTTCTGAAACCTTGTTAATGTATATATATTTATGACGCTGACTGTACTAACAACGATATAAATACTTAAATAGACAAATAAATACTTAAAAACGTAAGAACCATCCAAGACTTAGAAACAAATACTCGTGCTCATCACATAAATACTTGCCCATACCGGGAATCGAACCCGGGACGGCTAGCTCCGTAGGCAGGGTCAGTACCAACTAGGCTATTGCGTCGTCAAACTGAATTATTTTAACCTATACTCAGATTATTCTATGATGAATACGACAGCTTATGTCACACTTATTACTCTAATATCTTTAACTTTACATAAATACTAAATCGTTCTAAACCGGAATTGAGGAATTTAAATAATTAATCGCCTCTTCTTAAACACGTCGCTTGTAAGTATAGTAAGTGATTTAAATTACAAAATACGGCTGTCATAATAATCATTTTAGAATAATCTGAGTATAATGCCTTGTGTCATTAATGGTAGGAATGCATATTTTGTTTTTTACTTCTCTTTCAGTTGCTCATACGTTCCTATGCGAGTCTTAGCGGCTTTACCCTAACCAAAAGACTTTTAAAAGCTATTTGTCACTGTACCTACTTATATTATGTCATAAAATAAAAATCAGGAGGCTGAGCTTAATTATATGGCTAATTATCTCGTAACGCGGTATTATCCGCGCTTGCCAAAAGCTTAACAAGATCGTTATTTCGCAATTAAACCCTAATTACCTACCATTTGTTACAGTTAAGGCCTGATTCGTAAAGGATTTGCTAAATTCATTTTTTGCCTAGCTGTAAAGGTTTTCTCTAGGTTTATTTTTTGAGTAAGTATATAGTTTGAGACCTTGTCTACCGCTCAGAAGCCTCGAACCGTAGAACATGGTGGTGCTCGTGATCCTGGACTAGGCAGGAAAAACATCAAGACGATTTGCAAAATCCGAAACATGTCCGAACGGGACATAGCACAATAAAATCTACAAGTCAGTCAATGGTGAGACGTGTTAAAAACAAAGAGTCACTATAAAAACTAGGTCTCGAAAGATGTACGACTTTCTGGGTACAGACAATTTTTATATGATTTTGGATGACGAAACCTAGGGGTTCCTTCTTTTGCCATAGTATCGTTTGTCCTAAAGTCATTTGCCATAACATTTTTGTCATAATGGATGTTAGCCATAATGTTCAGTACCCATAATGCTTAATTCCCATAATGTATCGATTGTCCTAAAACATTTTAGTCATAATGGTGGCCGCCATAGTGTTTAATATCCTAATTAAGGGTCGGTCACAGAACAGAATCTGCCAACCCCGATTCCACGTGGTCCTACGTCTGCCCTACCCCTAGAGTGTATATAAAAAGCCGGAGGCGCGGAGGGAGGGCAGCCCCCGCCCGCTGTAACCAAACGCAGACATCGAGTGAGCCGTAGCGGCTGAGGCTGGTCGCCGGAGGCGACCAACAAGCCGAAGCTGCGGTGGCGAGCACAGGTGTCTGCGTTTGGGTACGCAAGGGCGGAGGGGATGCATTTCCCGCAGTGCCGGAGCAGTCGCATATTGTAAGCTTTTATTATAATTAACTCAAATTATGAACTTTACCGAAAAAATCATTAGGACAAACGATTATTAGGAACAAAAACATTATGTCAAGAGAAAATAGGTCGATAAACATTATGTCAAGTAATCATTAGGATAAACGATTATTATTACCACAAACATTATGGCAAGTGACAGTAGGATTACTAACGTTATGGGAAAACATAGGGAGCCCGAAACCTATGTGAAGACTGAATTTTCTACACTTCCAGGCGATCAAATTTATACTATAGAAGATGGAGAAATTCTTCCGGATTCGGAAACCACCATAGGAATGGAGAAGTTTGGCTCCAAGTATCTGATTTGGCAGGCAATTTGCCCTTGCGGTGATCGTAGCAGTGCATATGTTACAACTGGCACAATCAATAAGAATATTTACATCAATGAATGTTTAAAGAAACTACCATTACTACCAGTCATTCGAAAACACAATATTTCGGTCTTATTTTGGCCAGATCTGGCTACGGATTACATGGGGTGTGTGTGTGTGTGTGTGTGTGTGTGTGTGTGTGTGTGCGCGTGCGCGTGCGCGTGTGCGTGTGCGTGTGCGTGTGCGTGTGCGTGTGCAAGTGCGTGTGCGTGTGCATGTGCGTGTGCGTGTGCGTGCGCGTGTGCGTGTGCGTGCGTGTTCGTGTTCGTGTGCATGTGCGTGTGCGTGTGCGTGTGTGCGTGCGTGTGTGTGAGTGTAAACTTTATTTTCATATAAACTCTTTGTTGTATTAATTTAACGACGTCACTTCACTCGCGTCGCATTACAATTCGTGTTCCCGCCGTAATCGCTTTACAGACTCATTTGTGCGATTTTAATATCATTTATTTCTCAAATGACAACTTAATAGCCAAGTGGCCCTTTCTTTGAGATCCCCTGAAATGTCACTTGGTACAGTGACGTAACTTTGTTTAAAAAAAAACTTTGGGAATAAAAATCCGATCTTAAGGGCATATTTTTGTGTGATGAGCGCGAGTAGGTATTTGTTCCTGAGTCATGGATGTTTCCTTTGTATTTAAGTATACATTTCTCTATACAAGTATGTTTTTCTTGTCTAGTACCCATAATACAAGCCTAGAACTTAGTTCAGGACTAGATCAATTAGTGTGAAACAGTAGGTACACAGGAAACAAAATGAATGATTATTTTGCCGTGTTACTATATAATATTATAAGTAGATACACACGGAGCGAGGTGCATCTATGTGCATAATAATCTATCGAAAGTAGAAATTACTCTATTGAAATAGCCGCAATACAAATGGTCAACATTTGCTTAATTGTTATTTGTATTTCGACATATTTACTCAACAATTGGACTTATTACTTTATGGTAATGAAAATGATAATATTTTAATGGGGCTCATGCAAAAATTGACTTATGCACCATAAGTCAATGGATAGAGTTGTGACGTCTCGTTAAAATTTGACACTTGCTACGTAAGTACAAAATGTGTCAAATTTTAACGAGACGTCACATCTTTCTATTCACGGTTTTGAATATAAGAACAGACCATTACTGAAATGGGCAAAACTAAAAGAAATTATCTTATAAGTTAATTAACTTTTAAGGTTAATTTCGAAGTGACAGTAGGAACTTTTTTAAACGTGTTCTGAAAATATCATGCTTATAATATAGAGGTTTGTCCCCCAAGCATACTATTTAACAATTTTTATTACTGATATAATAAATAAACAAACTGCTTATGGCTAAACAAATTAAAGGCACATGGGCTTTAAAAAAAAACACGGTTACAAACAAAATGACGTCATTGCGACCAAAAAAATCCTGTTGTCAATTCATGGCGAATCTAAAACTTGCTTGGATAGTGAGTTAAACTGATTTACCGCGGCTGTTGGTGTCCTGGCCAGGCTTTGGCATAGGTGGGTATAATCTTAATTTCTCGCCATTGTTTTGGGATAAATAAAGCCTTCAGTATAAGGTCTGCAGCAATCGTTTACCCGCCATAGGCATTTGTTTAGTCATAGAAGACGATATAAACCGTTGCTTAAATACAAAAGCGACACAAATCAAAATGTGTTTGTGTTGCATTTAAATTCGTAATGCTATTTACTTTAAATTTCAAATCAAACAGTATCGGTTTTTGATTTGTGGCGCTTTTGTATTTATGCAGCGAAATATTGCCCTCCCCTGGGGCTGAATCAGATATTAAAATTGTTTGTTTTGAAATAGGAACTAAGTAAATCCTGACATATTGCACAACCATGAAGTTTCTGAATATAGATAATGTTGACAGTAATCAAACAATGCTGTTGTTACTATTCCGGCACATGCAACAAATTAGTTTGGCATTGTTTTACCGCTGTCAACAATTTAAATGGTCAGGAACTTCATGGTCGTGTAAAATGTGTCATGATTGACTTTATTTCGGACTTTATGACGTGATTAAAATAAAGTCCTGTTTTTGATAAGGAGAAAAACCTAGGTTGGAGTCAAACTCTGTAGTAATTAAGGAATATATGATCTTTTTATGACACACAGAGAGAGAGAGAGAGAGACAGATATATTAATTTATTTTAAATTAAGATATTTATTTCCATGGCTGTTAAGGTTCTTTTTAATTCTATGTTACGATTTAAGTTTCTACAATATACATACTTATCATGGGAGTGTGAGGTCTTTTATGATTTGATCATTTTAGCAGATCATATATCATACTATACTAGATACAGGTACACCCCCTCACCCTCACCCGTCACTTACCCTCTTTCTTGAGCAGTCGCGTAATAACAGATTTGACAGCGTACCTCACATTGTTCTTACAAATAAACATGAAATTGGGTCGCAGTGCAGAAACGAAGCAAACCAATTTTGATTGCTGTGCTTCGAGATAACGACGACGCCAGCTTGGTTGAAGAGGAAATATAAGGAGCCGTGTGAAATAAATCATGAATGGACAGTCGAGTGGGAGACAAAAGGGACCGTCAAAATGGTTTTGCAGAATCCCAAGCGAAATAGATCCGTTGGCAGCGAGCCATGAAAAGCCAATACTGATTTAATATCGCATCTTGTATTTATTCACCAAGGTACCTAAGCATAAACACTTAACAAAAAAGTTTAAAGTGGTACGTATAAAAGGAACCCTTATGGCGAGACTTCGATATCTGTCTGTATGTCACAGCAGTTTTTCTCAGAAACTATAGAAGCTATCAACTTAAAATTTGGCATACTGGTATGTAACTTGCTTGCCCGCATCTGTTTTTAGTAAAAAAAATGGAAATTAATTGTGTACATATTTGAAAAGGGGTCTAGAACCCCCCAGGTTGAAAAATGAAAGTCATTTTAGCAAACGGGTTGTCGTACGAAAGTCTGCACATTTTAAAACTATTATTTTATAAATTGTCGTGACGGATTTTTTTGAATAATAGTCAAAAATTTACAAAATATGACCTTCCCCCCTCTTATCTCCGAAGTTTATGGACGATTTCTATTGAACTTCCTGATTTAAAGGAAAAAAAAGAAGTTGTCAAACTTTGCAGTTGTAGAAAAAATATCAAAATACTTTATAAATCTGTATTAAAATTTAGGCTAATCTAAATTGACCTTATGGCGTTAATAAAGTTCGTAACAAACTCAGTATTTTCTGTTGTTTCTTCCAACCATATTATCTCATATACAGAACCCTCGGTGCACGAGTCGTACTCGCACATAACCGGTTTTTTTGTTTTCAGTGTACGCATTCTTAGACCGTGCGTCCTTCGCGTTTCGTCTGTTCGAAGCAGGCGGTTTGCTGCACACAGAAAATGATAATGGTCTGAGGCTGGAGACCTCTCCAAATTTGGTATTTTGCTTTAATTCAAGCTGACATAATCTAGCCCCTAATGGTAGTAGGTACTTCACTTGACGTTCCGTATTCACTCGCACTAGAAATGCCCCTACGACAGAACGGTATACTTCAGACGCCGAGCTGACTAGGTCCATCCTCGTGAGCCGTACAGAACTGGCCTGGCTAGATGAAACTGCTTCTTTATTAGCTTTCTTCATTAAAAATCACAGTACTGCGACACACTGGCTGCAGAAACAAAAAACACACAGAGAGAGAGAGACACGTTACGCATGCACTTATACACAAACATTTTCAACCATACGCTCAGCTGGAAGAGATCCCTTAAAATTATCATTTGTACATGCCTATTATGTAAATATTGTGTTTAGATGTGTTTTGTAGAATAAAGTGGTTACATACATACGATCACACCAAACGTTCGCTGACATATCGAGGTCCATTAAAATGTGTGTGCAAAGTTCATCTTATAGTCCTGCTTCTAGTTATGCTATACGAGTATTATGTTAAAAAAGTTAAGTAAAGGTGCTCTTGCATGTAGTTGTCACACATCTGTATAAACCGTTCAACATTGTATTAGTATTTGAAATTTGACGTAAATTCCATATTCAATTTGTGCATATTTACACGCAAGCGGACCGTTTTCTCTATAATTACCCTGAGCATTAAATCTAAAGGTAAATATTTGCGGCTGTTGTTTTACTGTTCCTAATTATGCGTGAAACGTTTGTTCTCAGAGTAGTTGGGGGTTTCAGCGCGTTTACTTATCATTAATATTCGTTATTATACAGTACCTACCTATTTACTATGCAATTTCCCTTGCAATGGCAAACCCCTTGCAACAGGAAACCTGACAAGCAGCATAGTTTATAATAAATTAATATAATAATATACTATTTACTTCGTCTAGTAGTTTTGTTTTGATCGAAAAGTATAACATTTTCAAGAGTTCCGAGGTGTCTGGGCCCGAGCTGCAGAACAGTTACAAAGACTCGGGACTAGTTAAAATGACAGTTGCGCACACGTATCAAACGAGGTTTTTTAATACATCTGCGAAAAAATATGTATCTATGTATCAGTGTATGTGTGTATCTGTGTATCTGTCCTATTCCCCCAGGACCTATGAGGTGAGCTAACGTGTGAACACACTCTGTCCGAAATTACTTAAAGGGCATTGGGTAAGTTTATAAAAACTTGGTTTGGGAAAACTTACATATTTTTTTCAGCGTCTACGGATTATTTTTACATAGGTAGTTATTTAGAGGGCGTCTAAATACACATAGATATATATATATTTATGGTGTTAAATAATATCGGAGCGGAGATATTAAAGATTTAAGCATTCAGTTTTTGGTACAGTCAACGTCATAAACAAGTGATCATTTATGTACCTTGTCGCTTTCAATCGTTTCAAAATTTTGTATGACATTTCAAACATGACGTTAAAGTGACAAGGTACATAAATTATCACTTATTTATGACGTTGACTGTACTAAAAGTACGCCCACGTAAGAATATTTAAATATCTCGGATCTGATGCACTTAAGAGTATTTATTACATAACTAAATAGTGTTTGTTCTGAATAATTCTATCATAATTTACTATTCTTACGAGTGGCCGCTCATCGGGAAATCGTATGACTTTTACTGATGACAACACTTTAGCCTATGAAATTATTAAAACAAATTATATAACGGCAATCATACTAGGAGTTCATTGACATTAAAGTAACCTACAGTGCTGTGCATTGCTGTGCCGTGTGTCAGCCACCCGCGCTGTGTCGTGTCGTGTGCGTCCGCCGCACCGTCATTGCTACGCGTCATCGCCTGCGATCTAAGTTGCGCTACGCACCGGTTTGCTCCGGAGCACGCATTTCCATTTTTCATTTTCATTCCAGCACTTTATATACTAATTATGTAGTATGGAGGATAGAGGTGTGTGGAGAGACCTTTCTAGATTAGAATATAGTTAAAAATTATATTAGTCTATACAGGAAATAATATTACTTACAGAATACAGACAGAGCAGACATTTTAGTAAACAGTTGTATTGTAATAAACAGTTGAACGGCCACTCGCTGACGTTGCGCGTAGCATTAGGTGTAGTCGCAACAAGTGTAATTTACTTACATATATATGAATAACAAAAATGCATATATTTCTTTCATCATCATCATCATGTCAGCCGAAAGACGTCCACTGCTGGACATAGGCCTCCCCAAGGCTTTCCACTTAGACCGGTCTTGTGCTTTTCGCATCCACCGCGGTCCCGCGATCCTGACGAGGTCGTCACTCCATCTTGTTGGAGGCCTGCCTACAGCTCGTCTTCCGGTCCGCGGACGCCACTCCAGAACCTTCTGACCCCATCGGCCATCAGTCCTGCGAGCAATGTCCCCCGCCCACTGCCACTTCAGCTTAGCTATTATTCGGACTATGTCGGTAACCTTAGTTCTACTGCGTTATATTTCTTTATAAATAAATATTACTCGAAAATAATTAAAATTCTTATCTATCATGTGCTTTCGTCACCATATTGCATCCATCATCCACCGTTTGATAATTATTCCACGGCACGGGCACGAAACGGACACTTTCCGTAACTGTATTGAAGATTTGGTTAAAGCGACAGCCATAAAAAAAATGCCTCTGGTTAATTTCAGTGTGCTTGTGTCGATTTTATAGAGTTGGATATTAAAACGAAAAAAAATAATGAGGAAAATATGAAACCAGCTAGTTTGTGAAAACCCTTAGATGCGTAGGTATGTACTTATATATAGTTGTTGTTCAACGAATCATACAGACGGCCACATGTAAGTAAACTATGGTTCTGTCTAGACAAGGGGGAAGACAGACGAATTTTGTCGCGGATTTAACGGACTTGTAATCAGTTAAAAGTTTCCAGAACTGGCTATTATTTAACATTGACTTTAGCCCTATTGCAATCGTATTGTTTATAATTTGGCCATTATATTGTCTATCTCACCACATATGCAGACGTACGCATGTTAGTATACCTTGTCACTTTAACGCCTTCACCAGATTTGTGTAGCAATTTAATTACGACGTTAAAGTGACAAAGCTCTGGAGCTTGAAGCTACTGTGACGCCAACTGTACTATATATAATATTAATAATTAATAATCTGCAAAAATGCGTACAAAACTACACTTAGATTATATTTTTATCAGTAAAAGATAAGATGCAGGTATAGCGACTTATATTCTTATTCAAGAACGAATATTCCTGCCACATTTGCCAAACACTTCCAAGGTTCATATTAGTATTTTTTACTTTGTCAAACACGACAAGTAATTCACGCTAGGAAATTAATATAAGTATACAAAATATGCTTTACAGCCAACAACAAAAGATTTTTATTTCATTGTATTCTATACAGAAATTTATCCCGTAGCATTTATTCCATGAATCGAAACCTAAAGAATGGGGAAATATTTAACGTGATGTTGGAATTACCGTTCTTTATTTTTATACAATAATTATATTTATATCTATATATTTATAGGATGGTGTTGCCGGGTTAGGGAAGATTACCTTTGGATTAGGGTAATATTAAATATTATTAATAGATTTATTGAATCCATAAAATGATGTTTATGTGGTGAGTTTGATTACCTGTACATATAAATATTAAACAAACATTTCGACAAGTATTTTATATTTTTGTTTAAGTACCAAATTATTCAGACTAATTTGGTCTAGTTACATTGTAAGCATTTTTACTAAGATCATAGCTAATGACGAAGTCATACTAAAGCTGAATGACGTCAGATGAGCCATCCTCAATGTTAACTAGTTTATTTTGGTTTGACTAGTTTTCGTTACCATAGTTTCAGTTTCGGTCGAGTTCCAGACGACTGGGGAAAAGCCGTGACAGTGCCTTTGTATAAAAGTAAAGGATCACAGCAGGAATGCAAAAGTTATCGCGGTATAAGCCTTCTGAGTGTCGTAGGCAAATTGAACGCAAAGGTATTGATTGAAAGGGTGATGTTAGCAACGAAAAGTAAGATTTGGGATGTGCAAGCGTGATTTCGAAAGGGTATGGGATGTGTGGATCTAGTCTTCTGCTTAAGGTGCATATTTGAAAAAGCCATAGCCAATCATCAAGAGGTTTACTGTGCCTTTATTGACTTAGAACTTTGAACATGATGAACTTTGGACAACTCTTTCCGTGTATGGGGTGGACAGTATTCTGATACGGTTTCTCAAATCATTATATGATGACTCGATTGCCTATGTCAGGATAAATGGGACGTGTACGGACTGGTTTACCATCGAACGTGGTGTTCGACAGGGCTGTGTTCAACCTATTCATGGACAGTTGTCTGTCAGATCAGAGAGTATGATTGTGGAATGAGGATGAATAAGTCAGTTTTTAAAACATTAGTCTATGCTGATGATCTAGTTCTCCTTGCATCATCGGCGGACCACTTATAATAAATCATGACTTTGATGAATGAGGCGTTCAAAAGTGATGGTTTTGGAAAGGGATGTTACAGAATGTCAAATAATGATTGGATATGAAAAAGTGCAGGAAGTAGATGAGTTTGTGTATTTAGGATCTATGTTTACGAAAGATGGGAAATGTGATGGGGATAATGTAAGAAGAGTAAAAACGGGAAATATGATTAATGGGGCGTTACACTCAATCTTGGCAAACAAGGGCATATCGAGCAAAGCTCGCATTGCTATTGTTCATGGAGTATTGACACCAACATTGATATCAATACTCCTTGACATCAATGTTGGTGTCAAAACTCCTTGACATCAATGTTGGTGTCAATACTCCGAACGAAAGCAGGATTAATGCAGTTGAAAAAAGATGTCTAAGAAGTATGTGTGGAGTTAGAATGATAGGTAGAGTAAGAAATAGCGAGATCCGAGAACAATGTGGATTTTAAGGAGAGGTAGTGACTAAGATCGAAAAGGGTAAGCTAAGATGGTTTTGCTCATTTAGAAAGGATGGATGAAAGAAGAGTTACGAAAGAGATAGGCGAGCGAGAGTGAGCGGAGATGTCGGTAGGGGACGTCTTAGACGGACGTTCGGTGATGTGCTGATTAAGGGCCAAATCAAAGGCACCCGAAACCAACGTACGTGCATGAAGAGATTGATGAATATAGAGGAAGCGAAGGTTATATCTTTGAACCGGTGCACTTGGCGTTCCATAGTTTCTGCCTACCCCTTTGGGAGACAGGCGTGAAGGTATGTATGTAGTTCCACTTTCTGTTTCTGTTATTCTGTTTAGATAGTTCTGAAGTCTAAGTACTGTCAGAATAACTTACCTTTTTGATTTTCCAGCCATTATGGTTAGATAATTTATTTTATAGTATTACATTCAGTTATTTATTCAGAATCTGGTTCAAACTATATTCAAGTTCAGTAAAGCTATAAAATAGCTTATTATAGTGATGTTTGGCAGGAACTCTCTTTAGATCTAAATTGTAAGTAATAAATTAACGTTTACGTTCCTGAACATTCAGGAAACTCATTCAACTAGTGAAGTAGAACCTACCCAGTAGGCGTACAATAGACACGAGTATTCTGTAGACCCTCACAAAATACTGCGTGCTAACCGAGGATACATCAGGATATTGATAATAGTTACTTGAACTCTCGGATTGGAATTGGTGGCAACTCTATAACAAAGGACTAATAACTTACTATCTAAGAACTGTGCATTTATAACATAAGAAGAACCTTTACGACCTTTACTTTGTGTAAAACGTCCAGCCTTCCGCTAAGCTAAATCTTTTCTCGTAGAGTAAGAATTATGTGCAAAGTCATGTTCACAATTTCAGAACATCATGTATGGAGGTGCATAGGAATAGAAACATTTACTAATTCTGTTTCATTAAGCCCCTCACACTATTGTCCCAGTAAACTCCACCTTTAGAAAACTTATTCTGCATACATTTTGTCGCTATTATTTTGTCCCACGTTGTACTGTACCCTTCCGGGCAGGACACGTTGTGACAACACAGAGTATTTGTCAAACGATGAAATGAGAGGTTTTTTTTATCACATAATAAAAATTGTATAATTAATTTTAACAGTGGCTCGGAGAGTGGGGACTGCCTGATAATCAGAATTACATGCAATTATGATTATGAATACCTACATTATATAAGTAGGTTGTACTTTCATAAATATGAGGAACTTATATAATATACAAATTTATAATTACTTTTAAAAGAACAAGCACTGTGTTAAAATGTTCACGTCCACGGTGTTATCGCTGTTTGCTGGTATTCCGTAAAGCAGTTCGGTGCTTTTCGTAAAATAACTACAATATTTAATTATTTATTTAATAGAAACTTTACCTTCAAATAGTTTTGTATCGCCGTTTCGTTATCGCCGCGATTCAGGTTTCCCGTGGGGTTTTATATCGAAAAACAACACCGTATTTTGCAGTAAGCTCAAATTGTCATGGGCAAAGGGAAATCGCGTGGGACCGGGAAGTGGGCACTTTATGCCCGCGGCGTAATTCACGGTGTGTTTCACCGCCATATAACGTACAATTAGTGATCGCACCAGGAGCTAAGCTAGGGTCAAAAACAAATTAGTGACCCCACTGCCGAAGAAGAAAGGTTATGTATTTTAATTTTAACATATGTATGGATCTTTGTTGCATGTCGCAAGTGTAACTAAACACATAATAGGATACACGCATAAATTGTATACACGACATATATGGACGACAATATCAATCTTGCTTTTACTCGGCTGCCAAAGAAGGATGGTAATGTTTTGGACCTGTCTGTATGCATGTTTTTTTGTTCGATGGCCTGATTGCGGCAAGCGAGGTGTCGGGTAGTTTAGTGTTAGCGTCACGAGTGTCACTGTGTGCTTTTACTAAAACAAAGGGCACAATAGTGGGTTGAGGAGTAAATAACATGAGTACCTATTAATGAACACATAAACGACACTATGCATTTTGCAAGAAACTTTTCTACATCGTGACATGTGACCTTTTGTCGCATTAACAGCCCGAGAAGGAATGCAGTAGCGATACAGTTGCCTTGTATCGATGCAAATGCGCGACTGTATTGATTTAGTATCGATATTACCTACGTTCCTGACGAGGTCGTCACTCCATCTTGTTGGAGGCCTACCTACAGCTCGTCTTCCGGTCCGCGGACGCCACTCCAGAACTTATTTCCATTGAGTTATAGAAATGAGGTCAATTTTTCGCGATCTTTTTCATCATCACGTTATGTTTATCGGTCGAAAACAGGGTCGAATTCAAGGACAAAAGTTCTTAAGGCACAAAGAAATAACACTGCATAAGACCCCGCCGAAGGAGCTTCAAAGAGCCGTGCTCGAATACCGCCTTAAGACGGACAAGAAAGGACGCCGAGAAAAGCCGTTAGAGTATGCTGTTAACAAACCTCATAGATCCTTATAAGTGGGGATAAGTGTAAATAAGGATAGACACGACACAAATCTTTTGCCATTTTCACTTTTACCTACTGTAAGATATTCCATTACAAACATAATATTCAAGATCAAGAACTAAAACATAATGGTGGTGCCCAGAGTAATAAGTAGTGAATGTAAATTGATTTATTGCAATTGAACATCCGATATTGTGCCTTTATTTCACTTGGTTTTGAACCATAACGTTATTATATTAGCGTTATACTAGGTCTTATTCCCGGGACATTGAAAACGACCGTATCGCATGAAAGTAATATATAAAAACAAGATGATTGCAAACAATGTGAAATAGAAGATAAAGCAGAACAAAAATGTCTGGGCCCAGAACTTTCACAATCTGTAAGCTTTGTCACGAAATACAACTAACAAAAACCACAGGAACTTATTTGGTTAAAGTTTTTAAATAAAATAATAAATATCAAAGATAAATCTTACATCGCAATCGGTGTGAGATTTTTCCTTGTTTCTTTTTTCTAGGGTCAATACCCTAGTCCCAAACAAAGCTTTAGGCTAGTACTATGGTCCTAACTAGGCTACGATATAAATACTTGTATAAAGGGGGGACAGCACGGTGCGCGAGCGACTGCGCCGGCTGCACGCGGGCGCTCCTGGCGGGGTCGCTCGAGCTCCTTGAGGCTAGATACCTATCGTAGTTCTATAGTTACTAACAATAGTTATAAGTTTTTGTGTAAACTAACATCTATGGACCACAATAGTTGTCTGATAATAAAAACATAATATAATATATTAATATAAAGAAATAAAGAAATAAAAGAAAAAACAAATACTTAAATACATAGAAAACACCCAAGACTCAGAAAAAAATACTCGCGCTCATCACACAAATATTTGACCTGACCGGGAATCGAACCCGAGACCGCTTCGTAGGCAGGGTCCCTACCAACTGGGCCTAAGCGTCGTCATCGTCGCTGATCGTGGATGCTTTTTACATAATACTTATCAAAAATAGTTTTATCACCAATGAAAATCTTTGTCAATGTTGCGCTTTCGCAAGGTTATACATGTTGAGGCAGTTCGTATCTCCATTATCGATTTTGTTTCGTCGGTTGATCTCGCGGCGGTCGCTGCACGCCAAGCCGATTATCGTCCACTCTAGCGTCCCGTCGCCGTCGTACCAACTCTCGCGTGCTATGATACTCGTATGTCGCCCATTATTAACTGCGATCAGTCTCGACGAGGAGGTTTATCTCCCACTTAAACCGAGACGAAGGGAGACCGTTAGGCATTACAACTCGTTTGAATTCCGGTCACGTTTTCTATTTCTACGATATTACGAAAGCACTGCATACGGAAACAAAAACTAAAAGTAGTGAGATTATTGTACCGCAATACTGAGATTTACGTTTTGTTTGTTAGTTTTTGAAGTAGGTCATCTAGGTATGGGACATAATTTATTTACCAAAAATGTAAATATCTTAACTTTTAATATGGAGTTATTATTATAAAGACCAATTGGAACAGTTGGTGAACATCAGAAAGTATCAAAGAAGGCTCGTTTAGGTGTTCACAGAGGGGTGCTAATTCACACACCAATGTGTTATTGGCAGTGACCTTTAGTCTCACATACAGACACTCGACACATTTGGTAGTGATGACAGTATTTGCTCGGTACACCATCGAAAGCATATCTCGTTGAAGTGGGTTCCAACGTTCGCTTTGAAAGCGCCGAACGCTAAATGCTGCATAAAAGCCACGAAACAAAAACAAATAACTCTAAATGTCTGTTACATGAAGTTAGTTTGTCCGAATTTTTATATGCAAAGTTGTTTTCACAGTATGGTTGTGTTTTTACGTTTTAAGAATCGTCTATGCAATAAATAGCTACTTGTAAAATGGCATTTTTTAATTTATACTACAAACAAACATGATTGTTGTCCTTGTCCTCTGATATTATCAAATATCAGAGGACAATCTAAAACATAGGGACTTCGTCATTATGTTTGCTACTTTTGCGGCTGGTAGGACCTTGTGCAGGGTCCGCCCGGATCGCTACCACCATCTTATCCATTAACCTAACGCCAAACAGCAGTGTTCGCATTGTTGTGTTCCGGTTTGGGGATAAGCCAGCCGGTGTAATGACTAGCATAGAGGCATTCCATCTTAGTCCTCAGGGTTGCCAACGCATTTGCAGTCTTAGGCATGCAGTGTTGTGAATGCGAATGTCTATGGGTCACAGTTTCCACTTACCATCAGGTGGCCTGGTGCTCGTTTGCCTTCTCTATGCCATAAAAAAAACTTTTGCTTACTATATGCTGACATTCAGTTTATTGATAAACAAACAAATTTATTTTGTTTTTTACAAATATACAATATAATTATAAAAACAAATTGAATAAAACTAAAATATTAAATATGTGTTACAGCTAACTTAAAAAATAAATCCCTTCATTACACCCACTTTCGGCATCATCGTGCCGAGGACTCTCGCAGCGTTGCCCCACTTTACTGCGGTGCTCAGTCTTTGAGAAAAAAAGGAGCCTTGCTTGTGGTCGCCAGAGACGCCGCTTATTTTTTCTGACACTTCTTAGATAAATTTATTTGTGTCCGATGACCATGGCCCAAACGTTTCCATTGCAAGTGCAGTAAATTCGTAATTTGACTACTATATTCTTAATAACATACTACTGGCTAATCATAAGTCCATTTGTTTTAAATGAGAAACTAACCTTGACGTTTCCCTTTGAAAATGACGAGCTCAAATCGTCATCAATCAGGCTTGGGATAATAAACAATTCGACGGCGGCGGAGTGCTCAGGGGATTCTACTTGCCGGAAAGAAAAATACAAAAAATTTCATCAAAGCTTTATTTATCAAATTATATTTTGTAAACCTTTTTACGATAGCTTCTTAAAAACGTACATTTATCTATGCTTAATGTTTATATATGTACAGTATTTGATGGAAGTACTACTATTTTATGATGGTCCTGCGTACAAGAGAAACTGTTTATGAGATTTCATACACGTTAGTTTTTTATAGAGAATGTAATTATTTCGAAGCTTATATTATACTACCTTATATAAACAGATTTTATCTGAACTGTGAGTTCCGAGCTCTGATCTATCAAATAAGTAAACCTTATTTGTTCCAGTAATTCCAATCTAACTCGACCCCTGAACCCTCAGGCAACTCGTAGCGAATGAGCTGAAGTATGATGGTTCTTCCGTGAGCTCGGTGAAATTTAATTGATGGCAACTCCATTCGTTTTAGACATGCGGATTTCATAAAAATGTTTACTCATTTTAAATAAGTTTTGATCTTGTTTTTTTCAGTTAATACATGCATTTTCATGGTATCTATTTTTTACAACGACTTGTCAAAATCAACTTGTCTATAATTACACGGTCGAATTTAGTGCATCGGTAGTGTGGATACGTACGCTGTAGATTACGATATTGCTAAATATAACTTAACAAACTGTAACCATTTGGCCATGGTAGATGTATAACGCATATCATGTGACGATTTCTACGTAGGTAAGTGCAGATTGCCGCTGATGATGCTGAGTGTGACCGTCGGTCGCCAGTCTCTGCCACCACCGTTAGGGCGTAGCTTGCGTATTACTTTGTTACCGTTCTGTACCCAAAGGTTGACAGACGGGGCCCAATTACTAAGCTTTCGTTTTCTACCTTATCTTTTTTGGATTTGTGAAAGATTCACGAAAGTAGTAGAAACACGAAAGTAGGCTTCAAAATTTGACTAGTAATAGTCGACCAAGATATAAAAAACATAAAAAATCTTTATTCACTAACTATATACAAAAACATTAACAAATAAAAAATTAAACAAAAATAACAAAATTGCTGGTGAAAAGGTGAAGAACTCAGCTATGAAGCTGTTTTTCAGTCCTCATCTGAATACAGTATAAACGGAACCCTGCCCTGACACGACACGACACCAGCCGGCCGGCCGAGTCTTAGCCAGATTTATCCTACTTTTGAAATGAATTAGTGGTACAATCAATCAAGGGGAAGTACTCACTACTCAATTTTGCCGTGCAACGTGTGTGTATTAACCCTCACCGTTGTAAGCGCATCATGAAAGCAGCTTTCCTGTCCTAGGGGGTGCACTGATGATAGGGTATTTACATCAGCATATTCAAAGAGAAATATTCAATTGCGCAGCGAAAAATAAAACCACTTCACAAAAAATAAAAAATTGCACAACAAAAACACTAAACGCACGCCAAACTACGCTTTTGATGAATATTTCGTTATTTTGCTGCGCAGTGCTGTTCAGTTTTTTTAGGTTCCAGTTGTTTTTTTATGCTCTTTCAAATATCACCCATATATAAGTATGTTATAGTTTAATGTTTTTTTATTATATGTACTTAAATGAATTTAAGAAAACCCTGTCGCACCTGACAAAAGTAACAAGTGATGTGGGTAGGTACCTCGCATTATTATAATAGCTTCCAAGTAGGGTTCCTGCCTACCTACATTTCCTTGAATTTAGGCATCACCCCCATTAGCAATCGTACCATTTTATACAAAATTTATTTAGCACAATTAAATAGAATTTAATAATTTACAATAAGATTAGTGCCAACAAGAATACAAATCGTGTACATGAATAAGTACTTACGTTACATTATCATTTTAAATTGTAAACGTACCTACGACATTAACTTGAAATACATATTTTACATATTTCAGGTAAGTTACTGACATCATCATATTTTGTTAACTTTTTACCTTTATAAGAAGATTACATGCGGTGTATTTAATCGTAAAAAACTACATTGTATTGTAGAGGTATTGAGTAAACATACGATCGTATTTGATCGGAAAAGCTCGTATTTATTTGGCTTTTTCTCTGCCGACTTCAGGGCCTCTATTCTGCGTGATAAAACAATATTTCTATTGACGTGTTTTGCCCAGTACCTACGAGTATCTATCCTTTGATAAGCTGATTGAGAGAACGAGATTAATACGAACTTATTCGACAAAATACGATGTCTTATGATTAGGTATTCATCAGGGCCTATTCTACGGGGTAACAACATAGTGCCTTTGACATGGTATCGTATTGTTTCTAACTTAGCCGTCAATACTGTCAGGAAGGTAAATAAGAGCTATCGTAACGTTGACAATATACGATAATGTGTCAAAAGCAATTAGTAGAATAGGGCCCCTGTATGTGGTGTGTGGTGTGGTATGCAAACGTCTAAAAATATGTAGTTTATTACATATGTACCTATTAAATGAGTCTTAGTGATGAAATGAACGGAGTTATGAAAAGTAATTAAAATAAAGCTGGAATTCATTAAAAACACTCTCTATAAACGCGCAATTTCTAAAGTGTGCATGAAATATGTCATGACCTTATCTGTCATTATGACATTTGAATTGGACAAAAAGGGACGATGAATACTTTAACTACAATAAGTTTATTGTGCGTTTATGAATAAGGGGGCAATAGCCCCTTACTAATAAACTTTGAGCAACGGTGATATAGCTAAATCATGCTTTGTCCTTATCTGTCAAATTCAAATGTCATAATAACAGATAAGGACAAACGATGGTTTAACTTCACCATGGTTACTCAACGTTTATTAGTAAAGGGTTCAGTATCTAAAACCACTCCTTTAGGGTTAAATTGACACGAACTAAATTAGGCTCAAAAACATCCTGTTTTTTCGACAAGGTTGCATTCAGCGCCCTAAATAACTCAGAAAATAATCTGAACTACCTATAGTTAAGTAACACATAGTCAAAATAATATTTTCCTCTCTTATGTAAGCGCATAATCAAACTTAGAGTTGAGAGTTGAGGCATGACACGATTAACGATACTGATGTGTTTTTTTTGTGATTTATTATTAAACATTGATCTTTTTGTATCACTAGATAACAAACATGAATATATCCCAAACTTCTTCCAGGTAAGCTTTATCCAATTTTAATAGAAATAACCTGTTCTAATATCTTTAAAAAACGTCGATCATCTTTTTTTTAAATCGACGAAGTTCCGCCCCGCTTTTTAACTTATCACTACCACACAAAGTCCGTTCAAACAGCGGGGCAAACCTTCATAAATCGAAAGCACTATAGCAAAGAACGTTTGCGACTCAACTTGTTTTAAAACGCAGTTTTTATATAAACATACGTCTTGGGTCTTCATCACTTCACCTATACACGTTTAGACAAAAATAAAATCCTAGAACATTCTATTGATTTCGCGCAAAGTTCGGGAAAAAGGAAAACCTCTTATGATATTAAAATCTAGAAAAACACATTGTTAGTTCACTTCAACAACGCTTGCGTTTTATATATATCGTCGCTGATCTAACAATACCGTTCAAGTATTTTTTTACCGCAGAGCGAAAACTCCTGCGTATATCTGCGCGCTCAGGTGGCTCAGGAAAGTAAATAGATATTTACGCGCTGTCACAGTTTTTTTAATTACGTGGGCCTAGTCTGGGTGCCAATATCGCGTGTCAAATGTGGAAAAAGCATCCGTCATTGTCGTACTTATTTACGTGTCAGAAGATGATCGGATGCCTAGAATATGATTGGAAGATATATATAGCTCTCTCCGGGGGCCATTTGCAACGTCAAAAGATGGCGGATGTGTAATTTGTTTTAGTTTTTATTTTTGTGTATTTAGGTGTTCAAAGTTCTTTTTTGTTAGTGATTTGTACTTTTAATGCCTTTGTGTTGCACAGTGATAGAAGACTTGGACTTATTTCGTGTATCCTGGCATCTTACTTCTCGTTTCAAGTGGACTCGCAGTGGTACAGAGGTTAAAACTATCTTGGCCTCTGTCCTACATATCACCGTACAACGTTGCCACCAATCTTTCTAGAGAAGATTGGATTGTGTTTTATTGCTATATTGATTTATACTTATATATAAATACTTGACACTGGCGAAATCACTTCATTGTGGAAACGCCATATTGCCGCGGTAGTAGCTGTTCAAGTGGCCGCGGGGCAAAGACAAAAAAAAATAGCTTTCTCCAATAAAATTTTAATATAAGAACCACTAATTTTAGAATTGAACAGTGTTGTTAGATAAATGACGATTATTATGTTTATAAAATTGTACGAAGATAAGTAGCCTAAGGGCCGGCGCTGACTGCCGGCACGGCACAGGATGGCACGGTAAGTTGTGCTGCAGCATTCCGAAGGATGACACGGCCTTCCGCGGCATGCCGTGGCATCCTGCTGGCATGACACGGCAAATTATGCTGTGGCATCCCGAAGGCCGCTACGGCCTTCCGCGGCATGCCGTGGCATCCCGTGGAATGCTTAGGCACGTTCTGTCCTACCGCGGCCTCCCTCGGCATCGTTGTGTCAAAATAAAGTAACATGAATTCTATACTCATGGTAATAAGATTAAAAATGGTTATATCAGTACCGAAATCCTTTGCCATGACACGCCGTGCCATGCCGGCAGTCAGCGCCGGCCCTTACGGCCTTCCGCGGCATGCCGTGGCATCCTGCTGGCATGACACGGCAAATTATGCTGTGGCATCCCGAAGGCCGCTACGGCCTTCCGCGGCATGCCGTGGCATCCCGTGGAATGCTTAGGCACGTTCTGTCCTACCGCGGCCTCCCTCGGCATCGTTGTGTCAAAATAAAGTAACATGAATTCTATACTCATGGTAATAAGATTAAAAATGGTTATATCAGTACCGAAATCCTTTGCCATGACACGCCGTGCCATGCCGGCAGTCAGCGCCGGCCCTAAGTAGGTACTTAGTCTTTACTCTTACTAATGATCTAACTAATGAAACATGCATTATTTAGAAGCTCTTATACCTGATTTACCACTTATGTTAACTATACTTAGATGACGATAAAATGACTAGAAATTCTTATAATCTCATGTGTAATTTACAGGAATTGTTGTAAAACATTTGCGCGTTTCTCTTGTACGATCTTGCCTCACGGAACCGAAGTCTTGGCTCTGTAAAAAAAAAGTGATTGTTAAATGGTTTACACAAAATAATGGAGCTTCTCCAAATATAATGAACAACGATCGATCACCAAACAGTTGACTTTGAACAAAGTTTGTCACCAAAAAGCTACAAAAGTACAGACGTGGTATTGATTTTTTAAAGATTTCAGAACCCGAATTTAAAAGCAGACAAATCACTTTGACGTTAATATTATTTGATGTCGAAATTCCTTGGGGTAACCACCCTGTCTGGCTCTTGTGGAGTCCTTTAAACAACTAGGGTATTAGCCAAACAAACCAATTACTAACTTACAAGCCTGAGTTCAGGGACTATAGGTGCTAACTTTCTTCAACTATAAATTACGAAATTAACCAATTTAACCAACCAACCTGTTAATGAAGCTGCAAAAACTCACATGGATCTGTCTGCTGGTTACAATATTAACTACCTACACCTTATAAAACTCGACGTCAGTGAAAAGTGTGAAAACTACTGTTATTTTATGAAGTTATAATTATGTTGAATTACCTAAACGTCCGCAAGTTAATTCCAACAGGGACAATAAATTACGAAAAAAACTATTTGAATAGTGACATAATAGCAGTTAAAAATAATTAGCGATTGGATAATTCCTTTTTTGCATAATGTCACTGTTGGATTAAACGTGCGGTTGGTTAACTATACTGGACCGCAAAAAAAGTATCACACTTTTAAGGAACATGTCATATAAACTGTGATACCTAGTTTTGCGGTCCAGTATAGTTCGTATTCTACCTTGACTTTCTATAATACAGTGTGTAAATGGTATACGGGCGTTTATTTAAACTGGATATAGATTAAGACTCTACTAATCATTAACAAAAGAATTATTTTGACTACGCTAACGTATTAATATACCACCGTTACTAATTTTTGAACATACTATCGACCCGCAATGTATATTATACATCGAAGTCCATCTGTCAGGTGTCAGTGTCCATTTTTCGTTATACATTACGTGTTAAATTATTTTGTATGGTTATATATTTTAAATTTAATTTTAACAAAATCTGCCTAAATGTGCTCAGTAGGGGTTATACTAACCACAGTTAAAAGGAACGCCCGTATACCATTTACACACTGTATAACATCTCTTTAACAGATACTAATATAAATAAAATAATATTAAATAAGGATAAGATAAATTACTAAAACCAGTTCCCAAAATAGATATTTTTAAGTTTATAACTAACTACACTTACGTATTTTGTCCATCCGAGTGAGAAGCGGTTGGCGGCGGCCAGCGGTGTAGATGCGCGCGAAATACGAGCTGCCCAAACGTCATGCGGAACTGACGAGACATCGAACAGTACAGCACGAAGTTAATAGCCCCGTTCAGCAGCGCCAGGGCATCCATCAGCTCGCCGAACAAGTCGTAGCAGCCCTTGAAGAAACACCTCCCCAGCACACCACTCAGCAGACCCAAAATGCCTTGGGGAAGTTCTGTCACCAAAAACAGGAGCAAAACCGCCACAAGCATTTTTGTAGTCCTGTCTGTCCTTTTGTCGGCTTTGTACTGTCTCTTCATCATCTTGGTGCTGGTCGGACATGCCGAATATACTCTTACTTTCTTCTGATGCTGGTTGGCCCTGTAGACTTCCCGAATTAGCCATAAGCTGATGACGGTTAGAATGCAACACGGGAGCAGTTTGATGACCACAGCGTGCACCCAGAAATTGATTTGATAGAGGACTCCTTCCTGGTCTGCATCGACGTGGTACAATATCATGGGACCCGTCGAATCAAAGACTAATGCTGTGTGAATGTTAAAAACCTGAAAAAAATAGAATGGTAAATATCATAGCGCAATAAGATACACCTAAAAAACCGGTCGCTTTTAAATTTTAATTTGAAATAATGCCTTTTATAATAATGATTTAAAGTGTTAAGGATATATAAAATAATTTATTAAATCACAGTAACCTCGCCTACTTGTAACGACAAAATGACGGACCTATTTGGAAGGTCGATTTTTTATTATCCTGTGATCTGTTTGGTGAGGGGATTCCTCGAAATGGTTTTCAAATTTTCATACAAACAGGTGTATCCCAATTGAGATTGATCCCCGTTAATGTCACTTAAGATCTGTGCTCTCGTTGGTGTAATCAATGTGAGTATAAATGATTGATCTGCGCTTTCTTAATATAATATTATGATTTTTAAATATTCTATTTCAAATAATCCTACGAATTAAATTTAGAGTTCCGAACCTTATAGCTTCGCCAGTTCCGTCGGTCTGGCTGTCTGACTCTCTGTCTGTATATCACACTCACTTTTTCTCAAAAACGATTTATTTTGTACACACAGACAATTTATACCACATATTATTAAGATATTTTTTTACTTTACTATACCTCCCGGACAAGGAATGCAAGTTTGAAGGGTGAGGCACCAATCTCACCATTGAAAGTGACCCGATTTCATTGCTCCTGAATGTACAAAATTAATTTCAAATAAATTTATTTCGTACTAACATTCGTGCCTCATCTATACAATCAACTTTTTAAACCTTAACGTAAGAATGTACGAATAAAAACGTCAAATGTACGGCTTCTCCCTACCACTTAATTTTGTCAAATATTTTGACTTCAAATTTTTTAGCAACTTACTCTTGTTACCATCTGCGAACTACTTGTACGCGAATGTATTCACTATTTTATCTAGGTAACTAGCTTTAAGTACAGTCGTAAATATAACAGTTATTATTATTAGTTAGTTATAGTTAATTTGAAGGTTATCTTTTTACTTTGAGTAGGGTGACGGAACCAGTAATGGACAAGGAACAATGATGAACACTTATTCTTATTTTTCAGAAAATATGTAAGGGTTGTTCATTTGTTTTGCAACCATTAATTTAGGATCGTGTATTTTTGTTATCAAGAGTGAAGTGTCCATTACTGGGCCGGTCAGCTAAAAATGTCCCTAATTGGTGCCGTAACCCTATTTTAAAGGTCCAATTAAACGCTAAGTATTTCTAGAAATAATGGTTTCTTAATTAAATAGGTAAATTTATTTTTTGCAGCTAAACTCACTAAACCAATTGATTCAATTTTCAAATTCAACGGTACCTGCATATAAATTAACTAAGCCTGCCTTTTAATTTCATTGTTTTGCAAAATGGCCCGTAAAAGCAATTACGAAAAGAGGATCGGAGTTTGGTTAGGTCGAATCCAAAAATCGCAGCGATATACTAAATAATATATATAGTATGTTTGCACAACGCCGTGAGTCACAGTACTGGCTAAAAATCAGCGCTGTACCTCGGTGTCTGACACGTGTGGCCGATTCACTACCGCGAGGACACACACTCCATGCTTTGTGTGTCACATAGCTTGTTTTTTTTTTCTGTGTAGTGAATATTTCTTCTTCTTCTTCTATACTTACCATATAAGTTGGGATGCAGAGAATAGGTGGCAGGAGAAAGCTGGTCAGAATGGCCGTGCTACACCGCCTCTCAGTACACAGGATGTTACTTTTGTCCGAGTACCTGGGAACCATAAATTACATTATAGTATACAATGTGTGGCCCAAAACCGGGGCGAAAAATTAAAACGTAGATTCTACTCCTCAAACTACGCAACGTTTGTTTGACGACTTTGAAAAAAAACTTGCGGTTTGAATTTTATTACATTATAAAGTTAATTCGAACACGCAATGTACTATGAAATTGGTTATGTCTGTAGAGTGACTAGACTGACAGGCGATGTCAATTAGACGGAGTTTTAAGTACATTGATTATACTATTTACTTTGTTTGAAAAATGAACAATCTAAAAACTTTATGATTTTAAAAAGTTGCTAAACAAAAGTTGTCTAGTTTGAGGAGTAGAATCTACGTTTTAATTTTTCGCCCCGGTTTTGGGCCACACATTGTATATTATACTTTTTTAATATATAATAACAAAAATGTATAAAAATTCAAAAAGCGAAAATAACTGTTAAAACATATGGGTAAAAACAAAATAATCTTAGGATTAGTGACTTCTAAACAGGTCATTTAAAAAAAAAACAAATAGGTACATGGTGCTACAACGACCGGCGAACATTGCCAGTCAGGCGAACCTGTCGAAAATGTCTTTTGTCTGCAATGATGAATGGTATGTCAGTATTTAATTTTAATTTATCAGTTGTCTGCTTCAAATCTTGCAAGAGGGCTGGCCTGAAGTTCTGATCAAATAATGTGAACCCAATGACGATACCGTATCTCAGATCTAATTTCATATGGACCCGGAAGATGGCGACAGGATCTCCGCTTTAATTTACGTAAACCCACTGAGTTCGGACTCGTTACTTTAGTCTTGATAAGCAGATAATGACATTGTGCAAAAAAAAGTACCGTCGGCAGCAAAAGATTGTCCCAATTTGTTTAACAGATTCATTTAAAGTAGCACTGATATGTTAAATTATTTAGGTTACTTACTTTATAGCCAAGTACCTCCACACAGCGAGAGACAGTGTAAGACAGATGGAAGCCGTGTGAAAGATCTGAGCAAAGTGCATGTGGAACAGCAGGTAAGCCGCCCACCTGTACGGCATCTCGCGCTGCCCCGGCAGCACCTGGTAACAATGAAAGAACTGAAGAGTAGATACCTATCTCAAACCGCCAAAACAACTTAAAAAAAAACTAAGGGAACATTATATTTAAAAAAACCGCGTCCGTATTGGTCCATTTGTGTCTGTTTATAGGTGCACCTGAAAACAATTACCTCTTTCTTGAGCAGTTGGGTAAAAACAACGCTCAAAGTGAAATCTAATAACAACCTGAATCATCGATTACGTAACGAAAGCTCTTCACGAGCTAACACCGATTACAACCAGCGATTAGATAACCTTAAAGTTACTCGGATTATGTTCCGTTTAACAGAAAACGTGGCACTGAAGCACTAATTTACCCACTTTTGTTCATCATAAACAAACAGAATTGTAAAGAGCAAGCCAATCACAATTGAACTTGGGACTTGTCTGCACAACACGTGTTGTACGTTGTATAGAAGCGTAAGACGATGACAAGAAAACATTTATCTCTCCCTATATACAAATGGGATTCTTGCGAGGAATATAAATTACTTGTACTTACACAAAGTACAGACTTCGAACTTTTCAGAACTCATTTGCAAAAAGAACAATCTAAGTATATCACTGATTTGCTTTAAGTATACCCTCAAGCTAAGCAGATTACTTTATTTTTTCTGGTCAATTGCTAAATTACGCCATTAGGCATTAAGAACACCATTAGCACTTGTTTTTGTACAATAAAATAGGTTAAAATTATTATTATTAAAGGTCTTTACGTAACAAATGTAAAGCAAAATGTATAACAAATATTTAATTAGAACATTTCTCGCTCCCAAAACCTAGCTGTGCACGCTTTGAGTTACGCAGCGGTACTTTTAACAAGTATGGCGCAAAACAAAATTCCACTCTGTTTGACTCAGAGTGGTTTGTAGTTGCGTCAAACAGCTTTAGTTTATAGGAAAGTATGCGCTGAGGCTATTTTTATCTAGATATAGTGGCGGTAGGGGATCATTGGGCAGTCGGGAGGTTCGGGCACTACCTTACAAGTTATGTGGTCGTGCCCAACCTCCCGACTGCCCCGTGGTCCCCTGCCTCCCTTATATTAAAACTATTCTTGTCACTTCATGTCAGGGTCAGTCACTCACCAGGTACCGGTAGATGGCGAAGGGCACGTATTCAAGCATCACGAAGACGTCAGCCACCGCGAGCCATTTCAGCAGCCGGTTTATGGGCGCCGCGGCGAGATCGCGCCGCGTCAGGACCGCCACATTCAGAGTATTCGCTAAACTTCCAAAAAAACATACCTGAAAACAAGTTAAGTTAAAGACACCTTTTACAATCACGTAATTTTATTAGCTTTCCACTTTACCTAAAAGCTTCTACTAATTTAAACGTGAAGGTCCAATATGACTCCCTAATTGTAGGCTGTTAAAGCTTCACATCAGCCCTCGTAATGGAATGAGTATTTAATTTATATTGTCACGGCTTTTGGCACAGCGTGGGTGATTCGTAGACCAGCGGAGCATCAACGGTCAACATAAATGAGTCATCAGCCTCCAAATTACTGCGGAACTTGACACCGAGTGTCCTGCACCCGAGCGCGCCCTCGGGACTGTTTGCCATTCGCTTCGAATTGAAATCGTTATTATTTTTACAGTATTAAACTGCGTTACAAATTACTCTGCGTAATTGCAGATTACATTCCATGTCCTTATAAATAAGGTTTCATAATGGCTCGCTAAAAAAAAAAAAGATGTTTATTCAGTAAGTAGGCCGCACGGCACTTTTACACGCTACAATAATCAAATTAAATTTCCGACACGCATAATGGTTTCATCATTATTCCGCATAATAATCGAAACTCATACATTTTGACGATTTTTCTAATAGATAATTACATATTTCGCTTTATAATGCGAATAAAAAAAAGTTTCCTAAATTTTCATCATACTTAATATGTCTTGTTTATTATTTTATTTTTGTAATTCGTTTTGAATATTAATACTATTTGAGTTACTAACAACCTAGTTAAGGATATTTAGCGTAAAAACATTACTAACCCTCTCAGTTTTAATATATCCACTACGTATGCCATGTTATAATCATTAAATTGTATTTTCTCAATAAGTGAATTTGTAATTCTTCTGAGAGCGTAATTATTTTTAACACCCACCTTGTTTTCAACCCTAAGGGTTACAAGGTAACTAACGAACCTATTCAGATGAGCGTGGGGGGTGATTATAAGGGGCTTATTTAAAAACAAGGCCCCTCGTTCTTTTGTTTTCCGAAAGAGCTTGTTCCTATGCGAAAAGAGAAACACTCGTTGTGCTGCCAATGAACATCACTTAATAAAAAATAAACATATTTTATGTGATCAAACGAGCTTCGCAAGCGAAGTTCGATCATTATTATTTGAATCGCTTAATTCAAAGATATAATAATAACCAGGTAGTTTCCTTAAACCTACAGGCAACATTCGCACGATTTTAAAAGATAGTTTTTGACTATATGCTAAGAACTTCCGGTCTTACCCTTCCTGTAGTTGCCGCCATTATGTTTCCTCATTTTTTCAGAGATATATCAAAACTTTTATTATGGGCACTTTAGGGAGGGCGGGAGATTATATCTTCGAATTAAGCGATTCAAATAATAATGATCGAACTTCGCTTGCGAAGCTCGTTTGATCACATATTATTTTTCATCGCTTAATTCTCGATATAATAATAACCAGGTAGACTTTCAGAGCTGAAAGTTTTGAAATGAATAAAAACAATTCTTTAGTTCGTGAAAGTATCTAATTTTATTAAACTTTCGTAGTTACAAAAATAAAGAAATAAGGACTTTTCCTTGATTATGATCACAAGGATGGATTAAATTTAATGGAATATAAATTTTAGGTGGGTATATTGCCCGAACTTAGTACATAGTTTGTATGTTGCTTATTATATTATACTACGACTAATTAATCAATTGATTGTAAACAAACAGCCCTAGCAAATTGGCCCTCGTCAAGCACAGCTCGGTTATAAAAGCGCGCAAAGGTATCCGACGAGGCTGTCCAGCCAGCCTTCTTCCTGATGGCGTCGACGCTGAGGCCGGCGCCGCGCGCGGCCGAGGTGGCCGCGTGGCGCGTGCTGTGCGCGCTGAACACCGACGTGTCCACGCCGCTCTCTGACAGTACTTGTCTTATCCATCTATTTATGGATTGCGCCGTGGCAGCTTTGTGGGGTTTTTTAAACGTCAACAGCAATTTTCCGGTACTATCGGCTCTTATATTTTTAGTTAAAAATATATAGTCTTTCAGAGCCGTAGCAGGACAGATGGTAACATTATCTTTAAAATATGGTAGGAAGAGGACCGGTTGTTCCCGATTAGGAGCTGATGTTTTTATAATATCGGTAATACTAATTTGTACACCACTCTCCAATATCGCTATGTTTTCTGTTTTTATTAATGAAAATGTTTGTACTCTATGGGCCGTACAGAGTGCCAGTAGTATTGCTGTCTTTTTGGTGATTTTATCTATGGGTAAATCTGTATTAGGGAACCATTTTGAGACGTGGTTTAGAACTACTTGAGGGTCCCATGTATGCGAGTACTTGGGTTTGCTAGGTCTTAATTTATATGCGCCTTTGAGCAAACGTTTTAAACACTCTGCTGAGCCGAGGTTACTACCAACAAGTAGCGATATTGCAGATCGGTGGCTATTGAGGCTGCCATATGCGCAGCCTTTATCAAACTGTTGCGTTAAAAAAGATAGTAAGGACAATTCCGACGGAACAAAAGGATCCAAATTGTTTACCTCACAAAACTGCCACCAGAGTCTAAGAGATACGTTATACTGTTTTACGGTGTTCTCCGAAAGTGATGATAGCATCAACGTTAATGCTTCTTGTGGTACACTTCGCCGGAGGAAGGCTTGCCGCAAAGCTTCGCAACACCCAGGGTAAGTTTCCGATGCAGGGGGTGATGTTCCCTGTGATTGGATTGTAAAAGAGATTTGTTAGGGTTAAAGTATAGTATATCCGACACTAACAATCTCTGCAAAAGTGGGAACCATGGTTGTGAGGGCCAATTTGGGAAAACGAAGATGCCGTTTGCTTCATCGTCACATATTTTTCTTAAAGATCTTAAGATCAGAGAAAATGGCGGAAATGCGTAAAAATACTTGTTCCAGGTAATGGTGAAGGCATCTACTGTTATCGCATCCGGATCCTGCTTCCAAGATACAAAGTCTTGGCATTTGGCATTGGTGCGGGATGCGAATAAATCTATTTCGGGTTGTCCGAAATGTCGTTTTATGGATTGAAATGCATTGTCGGACAACTCCCATTCCGTGTCTGTATTTATTATTCTAGATTCGGCATCGGCACAGTTTTGTTTACTATTTACATATGACGCGAATAACAAAATATTTCTCTGCTCGCACCATTGCCAAATTTGTCTTGACAGGCTGTTCAAATGCGGGAACTGGATGCCGCCCATACGATTCACATAGCTAATGGCTGTTGTATTGTCCACGCGTAACAATATCGAACAATTGGTTTCATCGCGAATAAATGATTTTATTCCCAAGAATACTGCTAATAATTCTAACTGATTTATATGATATTTCGTCTCTGCTATTTTCCATGTCCCGTGTGCACGTTTGCTATCGCAAGTGGCGCCCCAGCCCGTCCTGGAAGCGTCCGTGAAAATTTCGAATTTGTAACCCGTACTTCTCATAGGACAAGATGTTGTCATAATATTATTCGACCACCACTGGAGGTCGTTTAATACAACGTTGTGAAGAGTTACCTTAGCTTCATAGCGTTGATATTTCAGTAAGAGTAAAAACTTTTGTCGCTCCAAAATTTTTGTATATAACCAACCGTATTTCACGGCGGGACACGCAGCAACAAGGGACCCTATAAGCTGGGCGAATTCACGGATGGAACATCGCGGTAGCATAGCGTACTTATGAACCAATTGTGCGATATTACTACGTTTTTCTTTAGGCAGTGATAATGTTAAATTAAGAGTATCAAATACGAACCCGAGGAACTTACAAGATTGTTTTGGTTGTATCGAACTCTTGTCGTAATTTATGGCAAACCCTAAGCATTTCAATAATTTTAAGGTTTCATTAACATTATTCAGACATTCAGTATAGTTATCCCCTATACATAATATATCGTCTAAATATATGACGGATTCAAGGCCTCGGGATCGCAGATGAGATACTACTTCTTTCATGACCTTTGTAAAGACCCATGGAGCTACCGATAGGCCATATGGGAGCGCAGTAAAACCATAAGTTACGACATTATTGGAATGGGAAGCTTGAAATTGAAATCTAAGGTACTTCCTGTCTGTGTGACAAATCGGTATAAGAAGGTATGCTTCTCTAAGGTCTATAGTAGCTAAATAGCTATTTTGGGGTATGAGTTTTGCTGCCGTTCGGTAGTCCTCCATCTTAAAATGAGACTTAGAGATAAAGTTATTAAGTGATTTTAAGTTTAAGATAAATCGTTTACTACCATTGGATTTTGGTGTTAAAAAGATTTTAGAAATGTATTGATCCGGTAATGGGTCACATTTAGTTATGGCCCCTAAATCAATTAATGAATTAACTGCATTTGACATAGCCTGTGTTTCACATGGGGAAAAAATATTTTGCGGTACTATAGACTGTAACACGTTTTTACAAAAAGGGATAGAGTAACCATTTTTAATCCAATCTAACACTACGAGGTTGTTTGTTATTTTAACCCAACAATTATAGAAGTGGTGTAATCTTCCGGCATGTACCTGTGTTATTGGTGTGCTGGGGCACGAGTCTTGTCCGGAAAAGAAGTCTTTGCCTGCGTCGTGTAAGGGCGGCGTGCCGCTGGGGCCGGCTTCCTGGCACCCCCTCGCCCCCCCCCTGTACGACGGGTAGCGTGGAGGAGGAGGTGCTGTCCAGTTTCCCTGGAATGGCGGACGATATCCCGTAGGTGGAGTAGATGTTGATGACTTCTGGGGTCTTGAGCCTTTTTTGATCTGCAGACCTTGTTTTTCGATAGCTTTTGCGGCTTTTATTTTATCTGATAATTGATTTCCGAACAGGGAGTCATCTCTTTCCGTATCTTGGATAACGGGTAAGAATGTTTTGTCCAAGCTAGACATTAAGAGCTTTACGCGACTTTGTGTATTAGTAAAGTGCAAATCTGCTAAAATGCGGCACCCATTACTTATATGTTTTAAAGCCTGCGCTTTTTCGTCAGTTTTAAGAAGTAAATCGACGCCTCGATTGACGGCAGTTATTCCGGAACCGAGTTGCTGCTGATGCGTGGTTAGCTTCTTATCACGGTTCCGAGCCATTTCTGGAACGGCCGCCGAGATTTCGGCGTTTAATTTCGGTGCTTGAAGAAGCCTACAGTTATCCGGGATTAAATAATCCTTGATCATTTTATCCTTTGCCTCTTTGAGCAATCCTTTTTTCAGTAAAGGTGACCATAAATTTGCCAAATTCTCATGAATTTTCTCGCCGAAGGCGGGGCCCTCTGAGGTTGATTCGCCTAAGGCTAACAACAGATCGGGGTCCAAATCTGGGTCCGTCTCGGGTAGAGGTACCACTGGTGGCGTGAAAGTGCTCGCGGTACTATTAGTGGGGGTATGCTCATTTTCGGTAACTTCGGCCTGCGTTTCCGCAACAAATTCCACTGGACCTGACTGATCAACCACGAGCGGAGCTCGATCTTGGGTGGTCGAATCAGTCTCGAGTACAGAGGCTGGTAATTCTTCGATATCTAAAATACAAATGCGTATTTTAAAGTGTGAAGAAAAATATATTAGCAAAATGAGGGTAGGCTTTTTTACTCATCATGATAGTTCTGCATTGCAGAATTTAGATAACAGATTAACGCGTATCTATTGCAGATTACGCGTATGTTCTGATTATTTGTCATCGTTGAAGACTAGCAGTCAACTCCGATGCAGTAAGTATTAGCCGGTATGCATTCTAATAGGAAAGGTAATGTCATGCTTATCACCTCTCGGGTGGTCCGCAAGCATTTTACTTTCTGTTTAACATTATTACATTTAACCAGTGGTAATTTATAGAAAAGTAAGCTTACCTCGGTCACTTTCGTCGCTCGATGAATCTATTGGGGACACTATTCGACGACGGTGCCATTTACTTTCTAGTATACGTATTTTATTTTGGTACCGGTCGATTCTATCCTGAATTTTGCGCTTGGGCATTTTGGCTAAGTGGCGCGTGCGTTCGTCGCCTCGCACGAAAAAGGAATGAGGAAACATAATGGCGGCAACTACAGGAAGGGTAAGACCGGAAGTTCTTAGCATATAGTCAAAAACTATCTTTTAAAATCGTGCGAATGTTGCCTGTAGGTTTAAGGAAACTACCTGGTTATTATTATATCGAGAATTAAGCGATGAAAAATAATAACCACAAATTAAAGTAGTGTGCTTGAATAATATGACAAGATTTTTTATGCTGCTTCAATTTATTATTATAAAAAATATAATTATCATGTTCATCACGGGGGCCACTAGACAGTATAGCCGTATATTTATCAAATAATGGAACTTGAACGTTCGATCCGTTGCTTTAACAATCAAAATATTATGCGCATAATCGTTAATAGCTTGTGATAAGGTAATATTCATGACCGTCACCATGGTAATTGTCTATAAATAACTCGATTGGCGAAATACACCTTCACAGGAGTGAAAGCCAATTAGTAAGAAAATAATAACAATCATTAAGAGGATAGGATACTAAAGCTAAAAATTGCCATACAAACGTGATAACGGTTCTCTTCCCGGAAATGTACTCGGTTTTTTATTACTTTGTAGATATAACGAAAAATTAGGTCTGTACGATTTTCTTTCCAAGAAAATATAGCTTAGAAAGAAACAAATGAAAAGACATAGAAAACGGAAACGTTCAAACCTAGTTCTTTATAAAAAACTAGCGACCCGCCCACGCTTCGCTTCGGTTTATGTGAGTTTTCTGTAACACCCGTACAATATCCAGAACTTATTATACATAAAAACCTTCCTCTTGAATCACTCTATCTATTAAAAAAACCGCATCAAAATCCGTTGCGTAGTTTTAAAGATTTAAGCATACAAAGGGACATAGGGACAGGGAATGCGACTTTGTTATACTTGATATTTGTTATACTATGTAGTGATACAACGTATTATTCAAAAATGGTTGTACTCGTAATTGGACTTCATTGGTGAGTAACGTTGAGCTCAATTGGTCAGTCAGTTCACAATCCTCTTACTTAATAATGCTGCTTTATGACGTAATGACGTAAGACTATACTATGGGCATTATCTAATGAAATAATGAAGTTAAAATAGACGGTAGGTATCGTTGTTATGCAAAAATAAAACCAGCGAAGTGCCAGTTGAAATCGCGTGGAGAGGGTTCCGTACATACGTAGTTTTTTTTGGTAGAATTATTATAGGTTTTCCTATAATCTAAAAGCAAAATTTTGGGCTCAGTAGTTTCAGAGATCAGGGGGAATGGTATCTTCTTCTTTCATTTATAAAATCAGAACTATTGATTATACAAAAATAACAAAAATATATTTGAGATCCTCATAAGCTAGCCCTTTCGTTTGACATATGAAAATAAGTTTTTTTTTTAAATTTCCAAATTTGTCCCTGTTTGTTAATGCTGTATTTGGGTCATCAATTTACATATGTGTACCAATTTTTTCGGAGCAAATTGGCTGTGACAGATGGACTAACAGACAGACGCACGAGTAATCCTATTAAGGGTTTCGTTTTTTAATTTTTCGTACGGAACCCTAAAAAGGAAGCACAATATAAATAACGTCAATTTTATGGGTTACCTTTGTTTCGTCAAAATATTTTTGGTCAAATGTATCATTTCCCAAATTTTCATTTGCCAAACTGCTTTGTTTTCTGTAACCGTAAATATTTCAGGATTTTATAAAAACTAACCTAACCTAACCCATAGGGTTCTACACGATGGTACTGAAATAAATTCTGAAAACATTGTATAACATTGGTTTGGCAAATGAAAAATTTGGGAAATGATACATTTGACCAAAGATATTTTGACGAAACGGCAGGCTCCCCAATTTTATTCATTGTGCGGTTTTGTTATCACAAAATCCGGGGCGAATTTACCCATTACAGTAAACAGCTACCAAATTGTGTGTTTATAACCGCCGGGTATAAAAATAAATTTCCTGTGCTATAATACCCCAATTAACATAGGTAGATGCTTATAGTAGATTGTTCAACAAGGGACTAAAACAAGCCATAATGACACGAGATGTTTAGCCATAATGACACGAGGTGGCTGTAGTTCGAGTGTCATTATGGTTGTTTAGTCTCGCGTTAAACACTCTACTTTTCACTTTGAATGCGAGGAAAAAAACGACGTTCTAAACAAAATTACAACATTTATTATAAAAAAGTTTCTAACAATTAAAACTAACAATTTTATTGGACCACGCATAGGTAATAATAGAGTTTGGCCTTAATATGATTAAATAGATTCATATTCGTAATAATTAATCGTGTTTCACGAAATTAAATCCTTTTTTTTTATATATTTGCACAGTTGTCATTTTTAGGTTATTTCGACACCCAAAAATATGGTCCATACACAATCACTGAAAATGGCGATAATCCTCCATTCACAAACACCGTGATTGGTTGTTTAGGGGTATCCAAAGTAAATTAAAAAAAATATACTTTAATCCCTAGAGATTAATAAGGAGCTTTAGTCCCGATTCGCAGAGATTTAAGTAGCATTTTAAGAGCATGAGAAGTGAAAAATAGTTTTAAAGAAAAGAGAGGCGATAATATGACAATATTTAAACTTAAACATTATCTATTAGAACCTAAACATCTATGCCGGATCTAGATTTTTTACCCTTTTTACTCGTTAAAACTGTCTAGTTACTCACTGGCAGCTAGTTTTACCCGTCAGTAAATATAATCTGAAAGATGTACTTAATAGAAAAAGTATAAGTATCTGTCAATTTGGTTGTAATGTTAAATTTGATGTCACGTTATGTCGTAACTTACGAGGAGGCTAAAATATCCATGAAAGTTGTTGTATCTCAGGATCACGTCACGGAAGCCACCGGAGCAGTAGTTGCACGATGATTCCGCAGTCTTCGTCGGGTTCAATTTGCTCCTCAATCCATCCACTAGTTTCACTAATGTTCCAAAATCAATGTTTTCATGGCTACTCGCATTCTTTGTTCTAAACGTAGAAATAACCTGGGACAAGTCTAGGCTGCGGTTGGTATTCTCGTCTGTCGACATTAACATCTCCTGCAGGAGGCTTGAAAGCGTCCAAGTAATATTCTGGGTGGCATCCGCGTCCATACTGAAGTAGCGATTTAAAAATATTTTTAAAAATCATTACTGTACTGTCCAAGATGACTGAACCGCCCCTCAAAACGGCGAAGTGAGCAATATCAGTTTGAAGGGAGACCTGAAACAATGGTACCTATTTATTTATGTTAAGACAGTTATTTTTAGGTGCTACCGTTTTGAATGCTTTATGAAAAAGTTATAATATAACCATTTACAGTACATAATTAAAAAACAGCCGTTAAATTACCACCTTTTTAAACTATTTATCGATAAAATAGAGACATTAGAGACTTCGTGGTCTCTGCCTACCCCTTTGAGAAACAGGTGTGATTTAATGTATGTATGTAGAAACTTCATTTAATGATGTTTTGAAGTTCATTTAAGAAAGTGGAAAAGTGTTGCGGAAAAGGCGAGCTTTGATGAAACCGGTAAGTTTCTGAACGAACATTTTCCTTTTACGTTTGGCAACTTTGCCTTGTAAAAGATACGAGTAAAGCGGTAAAAAGGTTTGACTTTGACGGCAAGGAGAAGCTGCTGGGAGTCGTGACACCTAGAGGAGAAAATGGTAACGGAGTAAGCAAGGCATGTTTTTAAATGGAATTATAATTTTTAAATCTTATTTTTTCCAGCGGTTTGTTGATATTTCTTCTTTGGTAATTAAAATAAAGTAATCGTTTGACCTTACATTATTTTTTTAAGCCCTTAGCCAGTTAATTTTTCGAGGTCTATTGTTAATCTTAACCCTAATTAACGGAAAACACAAATTATAAAACAGACAGAAGGTGATAGAAACATTGAAACGCACTAATTACACTGTCTGAGCTGATAACTTCAGAAATAGAAAGAGCGGCGGCGGCATTCACGAAATTTGCCCACATTTGCATTGTATGAACTATAATCGCGCTTATATTCAAACCAGGAGACGAATGCCTTTTTTATTTTTACTATTTTCAGAGTTATTGAGTCTCATGGTCCGACAGCCCAGGATAATGAACGTACGCAGTTACTGTTTTTATATTACTTGCAATTTGATCAATACAGGCATTGAGCCTAATCGGTTTTAAAATATGCATATTGAGATTGTAATTATTGAATGTGCTACAAAGGTCTTTGGATGCGCAACTCTCCTTTAAAATATCAATATTCCAGTCTCCACAGATAAGAATTTTCTTATTTTTTAATTTAGATAATAGACAGTTCAGTAAACTATCAAGTTTCTGAAGAAATATGCCTACGTGTGTCCTTGTCTGCTCTGGAATTTCTTGAGAAGAAGATTTTCTCGAGCGTAATATTGATGTTAGTTTGTAATTTAATTTTTGTTGACATTAGATTATAGTTGTTTTTTTTAAAATAATTTTCTATTTTATATTTAAATCTTTCAATTTAACTTGACATTTAAGTAATACATATTTGCATGCCTGCTGCAGGCTGAATACACTGGACGTTTATAATCGACATTATACAAGCCTAAGAAATGACTTGTAGAGAAGGCATTCTATGACTACAGGGATCTATTTTCATGAAATGAATCAATGTTTTATATTACCTGTTAGTTTTATGTATGTACCAATTAGTTTTACAAATATAATAAGAAAGATTTACTTGACATATAATTATTATTATCAATAAAATGAACTTTGAACAATGAACTAATAAAGTTTAGTACCACTTAAGAAACTGTATTCTGCAAATAAAATTCTTGATTTGATTTGATTTGATTTGATTTCGCAAACGTACGAGTATATCTACATTATTATAACCAAATAATATGCCAATGCTTTTATTTCTTGGTAAAATTATATTTCTATTTGCTTTAGGTAGAAAGAAAAGAAAGAAAGATAAATCAGAATTGTATTATTTTATGCTTAAATTAAACGCAAAATCTTGACATTAATTCGTTTCCTATTTGCATTTTATTCGTCAGATCTTTCAATGTGAAAATCATTATGTTTAATAGTAGGATGAATTTCCTTATATAAAATTATCTCTCAATTTTAATATGAAATGTTTTTTTTTAATTTCCCTAAGGAACTTGCTTCTGACAGGAGTGAATAGATTTGACGGGACGCGGCAGACATTTTTGCAGTAAGTACTTGTACACTGACCCGGCGGTTTTAAAGGGCAGTCGCCTTTAAGGGTTCAAACCAACAATATAATTTATAGTTATATATGTTTACGCGACTTCGTACGCGTAGAATTGGTTTCCCACTACTCTTCCTACTTCTTCCCGTTGGGGGTCGATTTTCGGGAAATCCTTTCGTACTGCAGAGCTCATAAAGAACCTATGTACCAAGTTTAGAATATTTAGACTTAGATTTGGGTATTTGCATTGCACCAAGCTTTTATGTGAGTTCAAACTTTTTTGCATAAAATCGGATTGAGATTTTAAACATATGTCAAAATAAAATGTAAATCAAAGGCACTAAGGAGTAATTGATATCAACTTCGAAGCAAATCACTTTTTCACCCCCCCAACGGATGAATTTAATCATAATACGAAACATCATCATCATCATCAGCCCGGGGGCGTCCACTGCTGGACAAAGGTCTCCCCCAAAGAGCGCCACAAGTCACGGTCTTGAGCCGCTTGCATCCAGCGGTTCCCCGCGATCCTAACCAGGTCGTCAGACCACCGGGTGGGAGGCCGTCCAACACTCCGTCCACCGGTGCGGGGCCGCCACTCGAGAACTTTTCTTCCCCAACGGTTATCAGTTCTCCGAGCTATGTGGCCTGCCCATTGCCACTTCAGCATGCTAACTCTCTGAGCTATGTCGGTGACCTTGGTTCTCTGGCGTATTACCGTATTACGGATCATATCGCGCAAAGAAACTCCGAGCATAGCTCTTTCCATTGCACGCTGAGTGACCCTGAGCTTATTTATGAGGCCCACATTCAGCGGCCAAGTCTCTGATCCATAAGTCATCACTGGCAACACACACTGGTCGAAGACTTTCGACTTAAGGCTCTGCGGTATTTTGGACGAGAAGATCCGCTTTAACTTTCTGAACGCTGCCCATCCGAGTTGGATTCGGCGATCGACCTCTTTCTTGAAGTTGGATTTACCTAGTTGGACAGTTTGTCCCAGGTATACGTACTGATCAACAACTTCAAGTTGAGAATTCCCCACGTGAACCGGTATTGGCAAAACGCGAACATTGGACATGACTTTCGTCTTGTCCAAGTTCATTTTCAGGCCCACCCGTTGGGAAACTCTATCGAGGTCTCCGAGCATCTTACTCAAGTCTTCTAGCGATTCTGCCATGACTACGATGTCGTCCGCGAATCGAAGGTGAGTGATGTACTCGCCGTTGATGTTGATGCCAAGTCCTTCCCAGTCCAGAAGCTTGAAGACATCTTCCAGTGCAGCGGTGAACAGTTCCGGAGATATGACATCTCCCTGTCTCACACCTTTCTGCAACGGAATCGGTTTCGAGCTTTGGTTCTGGAGCCGGACTGACATAGAGGCATTTTTGTACAAACACTTCAGCACTTCGATATATCGATAGTCGATGTGGCACCGCTGTAGTGACTCGAGCACCGCCCATGTCTCGACCGAATCGAAGGCCTTCTCATAGTCCACGAACGCTAGACATAAGGGCCGATTATACTCTTCAGTCTTCTGTATAATCTGGCGCAGCGTGTGAATGTGGTCTATGGTACTAAAGCCTTTCCAGAAACCGGCTTGTTCAGGAGGCTGCAAGTCGTCGAACCTGTGTGAGAGTCGATTTGTAATGACCCTTGAAAACAACTTATAAGCGTGGCTCAGAAGTGAGATGGGTCTGTAGTTCTTCAATAAGGTTTTATCGCCTTTCTTAAAGAACAAGACCACCACACTTCTGGTCCACGCCTCTGGAACACCGCCTTCGAGAATAACAGAGTTAAAGAGCTTCTGGAGGACTTTAAGTATCGGCATTCCACCCGCTCTCAGAAGCTCAGCCGTATCTCCGTCGTCCCCTGGCGCCTTATTGTTCTTCAGTTGCTTCAGGGCCATTCTGATCTCGTACAGGCTGACGTCCGGGATGTCTTCGGTGTAATGTCGGGTGAGTTTGGCTGTGGGATCTGTAGCCAAACTTTCAACGGGTCGAGTTGATTTGTACAGCTGTCCGTAGAACTTCTCAACCTCACTCAAAATCTCGGCCTTAGACGAAATTACGGTGCCATTTTCGGTCTTCAGTTTCATCAACTGGGTCTGCCCAATAGACGAATCCCTAGCGAACACTTTAGAGCCCTTGTTTCGCTCGATAGCACCTTTAATACGCGAAGTATTAAAGGTGCGCAGGTCTGTCCGTAATGACTTAGAGACTTGTCTGTTAAGCCCCCTGTACTTCTGCATGTCCACTGAAGACTGCAGCCGCATTTCATTCCGTTCGTCCATGATCTTAAGAGTGTGGTCTGAGAGTTTTTGGGTTCTTTTCTCTTAAAGAACTTCGACCCAGCAGCTTGGACAGCCTGTACAAACCCGTTGTTCAGATCGTCCGTAGACTCGCATTCTGCTAGGCATTCGAAGCGATGGCCTACGAAACATGTCTTCCCTCAATTCTGTTAAAGAATGTTTATACAAAATTTGAAGTAGATTGAAGCTGGGAATCACGTTGTCCCATACAAACGTTGCCCCCTTTTTCACCCGCTTAAGGGTAGAATTTCGGAAAATCCTTTCTGGATGGGTGGGCGGATGCAAAAACGAGCAATCCAGAGCATTTTCGGCACCGTAGTGACTAATCAGCGCGGAAGCATTTTAGGGAACTGCATGTGCTATCCCTACCAAGAGTCGTCTTACTCCAAACGGCTTTATTTACACATACACAGGTACAGTAGCATCACATAACTTATGCAGCAAAGCGCACCGAAACCGTCTGGTTGCAACATTTTATGAACTGTCTAGGTCAGACAAGTCCATCTTCGTCCCGGGTCCAGAGTTATACATCTGCCTTACTGACGCTTTTCGAAGCGCACCACGCGTGTATTCCTTTAAAAATAAGCTAGGGGCCTGGCTCCTAAATCATGTTTTTTACGACTTCAATGATTTAATTCATCATCATCATCTCAGCCAAACGACGTCCACTGCAGGACATAGGCCTCCCCCAAGGATCGCCACAACGACCGGTCACGTACTACCTGCATCCACCGGGTGAATGAATGAATTACCTTGCCTATATAGGTAATTAAAAAATGTAAGTAATCATTTTATAACAATTGTTGTAGGTACCTATTTGGTTTTATGTTATGAAGTTACTAGTAAGAAACATTATTTTGTTTCTATTAATGTTCAGTACCCAACGAAAATGTTAAGCACTTTAGTGCGTTGCCATAGTAAACAAACAGAACATCAAATGACACACATGACAATGACAATGACATTCACAATGACAAGGTTCTAAGTATGCTTCAACAATTTTATTGGGTGTCTGTACCTACGTGTAACCCAATCTGTACCATTTGTAATATTATGTTATCAATAAAAAAAGATAAAAGATAAAAGATAAAAGATGTTTATTCAGTAAGTAGGCCGCACGGGCACTTTTACACGTCAAAATCTACCAGCGCTTCGCAAGAGACCACTGCTGAGAAGAAACGCCGCAAGAAACTCAACAGTCAGTCGTTTTTTTTAAAATACTACTTATGATATTATACAATTATAAAGCTTAACCTAGTAAATAATATATATATATATATATATATATATATATATATATATATATATATATATATATATATATATATTTAAAAAAAATACTTTCCTATGACAGTGCAAGACAACTACCACATACAAAGTTTCGATACATTCTCCTACAGAAACCGTGTCCCCTAGACAATATACAATATTTACATATTTTTTATGCCTATTTTATTATTCAGTTATTTAGGTGTTTAGTTAAGTTTAGGCCAAGCATTTTTATCTGTTAGATAGTCCTCGACCCTATAGTAAGCTTTAGACATCAACGACTTTTTCAAGTAACTTTTAAGTACTGGAAATGGTAACTTTAAAACTGAGTCAGGTAATTTATTATAGAAAAGAATGCATTGACCTACAAATGGGTTATTTGCACTGTAATTCATTTTCTGACTGAACTGACGTTTCCTGGGTTGTCTATGAGAGAAAATCAAAAGTGTTATTAGTTATTACAAAAGCATTGTCATAAATGACTTACTCAGTGAGTACCATAAGCATTGAGTTTATATGTGTATGAAGATGAAACATTCCTCTGTTTGGCCGCCGCCACCTAATCTCCACTTCCGTCCAGCTCTATTGTTTCTGCAGACCCTCTCGTCATTAACATCACAGTCTTAGGATATCTTATCCAGTCTATGTAAGGACCTCTTATAAGTAGGGCACCCTTCCACCGACTACGGAAAGCTATATCAGCAACATAAATGAAAAATCCAAGTCGCTAGTGATGTCAGGGTCTTGGGCAGTGACCATTCGGATCGCTACCACCATCTTATCTTTAAACCATCCGCCAAGCAGCATTATTCGCAGTGTTGTGTTGTTGAGTGGGGATAAGACAGCTACTGATGTTACTAGGAAAGGGGTATTTCAACTTAGTCCTCAGGGTTAGCAAATTTTTTGCAGTATTAGGATTGCAGAATTGAGAATGCAAATATCCATGGATATCACAGATCCCACTTCCCATCAGGCGGTATGTGTGCTTGATTGATTTCTCCTTGCCAGAATAACAATAAAGTCATGAAGTTTGAGGTATTCATATTAAATTTAATTCGTAAAGTATAGGTAGTTAGTTCAATAACGAATTAATTCTAGATTGGTCCCAGGCACTCAAAATAATATTCGCATATATAAAAAAACTAAAAAAAAAAATAGTTTCACTCAGAAGCTAAATGTTAAATATAATTTAAGTAAAACTTTCTTTTATCATCAATCATCAAACACATTTTTTTAGGATTTATTTAGTAACATTTTTATTAACTTGCGTAGGTACTTATTAAATATTCAAATTGAGTATTCAGTATCGAACACAAAGCCAAGCTTTGACGAGTACGATTTGATATTAAATGCATTGTTATCCCCGAAATATTCGCGTCTCTTCTTAGCTACGGCAACCCCCAACGCTCACGTGGGGGGTTGGTCATTGAACCCTATGATTTTCAGTGACAGACAGAGCTGTATGACTGCTATAATTATGTTTTGACGAATTATTTACCTGCCATTTTAAATTGTCCCATCAGAGCGTAGGTACAAGGTACATCTAAGGGTGTGCATTCTCAGTTTAGATAGCTTAACCGTGTTTTGTACCTCACTTTTGAAACACACTCACATTTTCTCACCAACTACACTATTTTCCTTTTACTCGTTGACGATACAATGTCAACTTGCTCTCAATATTAGTACAGTCAACAGCATAAATAAGTGATCATTTATGTACCTTGTCGCTTTCAATCGTTGCACAAATTTGTATGACATTTCAAACACGACGTTAAAGGACAAGGTACATAAATGATCACTTTTTTATGCTGTTGACTGTACTACCAATTGCCATATACGTTTTCTTGATAACGATACATTAAAGTACTTAAAAGAAGGTAAAATCATGCTCGGAGGACATCTCACTTAAATATTGCACGCGTTTGGATCGTGCCTAAGTAAATAATTCTGTGCAGTACCATACAGGACTACCTCGTACCTGCTTAAAAAAATAACGTCCGGAATAAATTTATTTATTAAGGTCTTGTACTTTGAAATATTGAAGAAAATTCATAGGTTTTAAATGTATTAAATTCCAATTTACAAAATAATAATATACGCGTGACAGCAAAACAAATACAGTTCCTTTTCAACCGACGTATCAATACGCAGAATTTTCAGTTTATCGAAATACAATTCTCGCCGCAAGAGTTAATTCAGGTATCTCCTTGTTTTGCGACAAACTTTTCATCGAATATCGTTTCATCGACGATTTATCGATAATTCATTTCAGTTTTTGTTAATTTAAAGACAAAGTATTCAATTATCAATGATTCATTTCACTAGTATTTTAAACATATTATGAGTTGAGTTAACGGTAACCTATCGCAAGTGTGAAGTGTTTCCCCAATTGTTTCATTTTTCTGAATTTTCATTGACAATACATATGCAAAGAATATTTAGGTGCGACGACGAGCGCAGCAAGGAGGAGTGGTTGGTTTAACTGTGACGAAAACATAGTGATACTTCATTAAAAGTTGGTCGGTGATCCAAGGGTAAACCGTTAATTTGTTTTGGTAGTCACAAGTCTAACCTAAGACCTAACCTACGTAATTAATGTTAAAGATAACTCGGAAACAATTACTATTATCATATCAGCCTATTTTCCCGACTTTTTCTCTGGGAAATTATTATACTGGTATTATTTCTACAATCTGTATTTATCACAATAGTTAGGTAGCTCCGTGAGTGCGGAGCTCCTACTTCTGGGTAGTTTGGCCCCTCGGGCCTGCTGCAAAACTAATATAACCTAAATCTACCTAACTGTTTATTTCAGCCCAATTATGATGGGGAAATTTGCGATTGGGAAAGATCCAGAATGGTAAATATTCGACCAGGAAAAATTAAGAATGCCAAAAGATGTGATTCGTTAAAATCACAAATGCGAAAAATCGCGACTCGAAAAATTGCTGCGCGGAAAAATCGAGTTTGGAAACAGATTGATACACCCCTTGAAAACATCATGGTTTCAACAGAAAATAGGGTTCGATGAAATAACACAATCGGTGAAGTAAAATGCGATAAAATTATGGATTACCTTTAAATAAAAGGTATGGGTGAAAACCACACAGGTTTGAAAATTGCAACACCATTTATTTGACTTAGTTCAGGGGCTCTATTCTACTTGAATAGTAATGACGACCGAGCAATATGGTTTTACCTAGTAGAATAAAGCCCCAGGACGATAATTATCAAGCTAAGCGACACCTAGGTACATGTCTGTTACCTTGGTGACGAACACGTCATTGTCTGTTCCAGCGGTCAAGCAAGGTGTTTCGGGCAGTCCCCAGAAATTATAAATTATCAGCGCGCTCATAAATATAAAATTTACTTACACTAGTTTTAAGCCTACTGTTGGCTGATATATCATCCTGTGATAAACCTGTCAATAATCGCCCGTTGGATAGTAACACCGCGGTCCAGCATTGTGCTCTCATTATACAAAGCGCCTATAGTAAAAACAATCTCATATTTCTACGCTTTTATCCTGTCCTAGAAAGACAAAGGTGTTGTTTTGCCTCGGTATAGCTACTTGATATTCCTAACAATATTTCGGAAACATTTGGAAATTATTACGCCTTATTGAATTTCATACTTGACAAAACAGCTTGTTCACAGGAGAAGTTATTGCTTATTAGGTACCTATTATTGAGATCATATATCTAACTCGTATGTTTTTTTGTATTTTGTTGAATATTCTTGTATTACAATGAAAATAATCTATTTTAGTTATTTGTACAAATATTTCAATATAAGAAAACTGGTACATTTTCTATTATATATATATTTTTAATGAACCACTGTTATAAATATATAAAGTATAAAATAAAGAGAGGTTTTTTTAATCATTAAGTACTTCTGAAAAAGCTTGCGCATCTTCTTCATGATCAGGCAGTGCACTTTTCCTCCGTACGGTTCGTATGTTACGCATGAATAGATCCAAGGAAGCTAAGAGCGTATTCAAAATGTCGTCTTTTTCTGCTGTCGGGAGGGAAGGTGTGGATAATTTTATTTACGTCTGCTGTATACCGCGCTGTACATCTTGAATTGACTAAGTCATTGTCGACAGAAGCTTTCCTCTTGGCTTTTCAAAGGTTTGTCGCCAGACGTGGAAGAGTCATCATTATTTACACGAATAACGGCACTAACTTCCACGGCCTGTTGAAGACGTTAAATTGAAATGAGATAGCAGCTTACTCCAGCATTCGAACATTACACTGGAAATTCAATCCGCCAGCCGCTCCTTGGTGGGGTGGTTGGTGGGAGCGTTTAATTAGGTCTCTGGATGAACTTCTTCGACGAAACTTGGGACAGAAAACAGCTAGTTACGAAGAATTGCTGACAATTATCTGCTACTGTGAAGCTCTTATGAATTCACGTGCTCTAATTCACGCAGGTGACACGGATAATTTGAAACCAATCACGCCGGCTTACTTCTTGTAAGGGCTTCTGGCCAGTGAAATTCCAGACCTAGACCAGCTTGATCAAAACTCACTGAACAGGCGACTCAGGTATCTACAGAAGCTAAGAGACGGTCTACAGGAGAGGTTTAAAAATGAGTACTTGGGAATGCTCATACAGAAAGGCAAGGAGAGGGACTCTCATTTAAAGGTAAGCGATGTTGTAGTACAGACTGATGCCAGGCGTATTAAGTGGCCTTTAGGAGTAATTTTAGAAATTTATACCGGAAAAGATGGCAATGCAAGAGTAACCAAAGTTCGCACGGCTGACGGCGAGTACACTCGAGCTTACCAACGTCTGCAACCGCTGGAAGTGCAACCTAGTGAATTGCTGTGATGATGAGCAGTGGTTTGCGGCTCCACCCCAAAGGTGGGACTGGTGGGAGGATGTCACAAACTCTTTGTTGTAAAAACAGTGACTTACGTTTGAACTTGTAGTTTTATAAAAATCGTGTATCTTATTGCTTGGTTTTCCTGAATTCGTGTAATTTCTTAGTATTTTTTTCAGTCATAGTAAATATGAATGCATACCTACATGAATTCAGAAATTCACGAGTTTTGACAATATTGCTTTCAAAATCGCACTAAATATCGCTGTTGTGTTTGTGTGTTGTTGTGTTGTGTGGTATTTTGTTTTAATACAAATAGAAATAAAAACATATAATTAAATAAGACAGTTACATGTAACACGGTTTGATAGATATCTTGTTTATAATAAAAATATAAATTTCCATTAACAGGAGCACTTAAAAATATAACTTTATCCTCTCTTATCCCGAGCGACGTCACCGCCTTTCATAAATTTCTGTAAGTATGTGATTTTCTTCTTTCTATTTTGTACGCAAATAACAGTATCAAAAAAAAACGCGCGTACTAGAATCGATTTTCACACGTTTATTTTACTCCTAGGAAGAAATGTCTCTTTTTAAAAGAAAAGCATTTCCGAGCATGTTTGAGGAAAACACATTCCAAGAATATAATAACAGATATACCTGTAGTTTAATCATGTGGTGGGCCACGTTTTCCTGGATTGTAAGCACTACAAAAACACTATATACATTGACATATACGATAGCTATCGGCAATCTTTGTTTTTCTATCGAACATGGAGTGACAAATTTATAAAGCTACTGTCAGACAACTGCCAGATACGAATGAGAGTGGAAGAGGGAGACCTAAGAAGCGAGTCCGATCATTAAAACTTTTTTCATCATCGACTGCTGAAAAGAGTACGTATCATCAGAAAATTTGAGGTTTTATTTAATAGAACATAAATAAATATAAAACTGTCGATTTGTCGATAACATCAATAGACAGCGGTGTTCTCTCCCTAGCACTTGTCAAAAGCCGCCCCAAAATTCCGGGCCCTATGACAAGGTTATATGGGTCTATTAAATAAGTTGGGTTAGGTTAGACTTTTGACTACAAAAAATAATATAATGCGGCGGGCAGTACGAGTACCTCTTTGCGAAATGCAAGTTTGTGAAATGATATAGTTTGCCAAATCATGATTTTGAGAAAACATTTATCGTAATCATATTGTTTATGTTATGACCGCCCTTGTTCAATTCAGAAGTTCTGATAAGACTTACGCAACATATTGACGATAAAGAAGTAAGATTGCCAAAAATGAAGTAAAATAGAGGCCCGATTCGGATACGGCTACGATGTTAAGTGTAACCACTACGCTGTAAGACGAAAGAATAGGGGCAATGTAACCGTCGAAGATATAAGAATATGAGAAGTTATTTTGGAATCCTTGAAAGGAAAAACTCCACCCTTAAAAGCAGGGATTGTAACCGGTTACAAATAAACCGGTATTTATTTAGGTTAAACCGGTTAATAATTTAGGTTACGTTCGAACGAATTGATTTGGGAACGTTATTTCGAAGCGCTCCCTAACCGGTTACTCTGTGTTTCGATAACGGGATGAATGACCGCTGTCGCGCGTCGCGTCGCGCCGGTGGCGCTGCTGGTGGCTGCGCTATCAAACTAAACGCGTGCGTCACTTCACTGCAAGGTCAACCTGCGAGCTGTTCATTCATTCGTTCGTGTTTTACTGACTCGCTAGCACGCAACTCCTAACGTCCTGGAACCAACCTTACATTACCAAGACAAGGGTTAATACATACCTACTAATATTAAAATGGGAAGAAAGAAGAAAAGCATCATTTACGATTTTTTTGAATACGACGAAAATGCGCACATATCAAAATGCCGAAGTTGTTCGACAAAAATAAAGGTAAGTACCTAACTAAGACTTGGTTGTTTTTCGATTTATTTATTGGTAATACCTACCTACCACCCATCCTACCAGTGTTGCCAATGCTTATTTAACCTATTCCCCAAAAATCAGGATCGAAATCCCCAAATTTGGGGACAAAAATTCGCTGATTCCCCACAAATTCCCCTCAAAAGTTTTATAAGAAATGAAACTATATTCGATTATTTAGATTATATTTATTATTTATTTTTCATATTTTTTTCAAAATTTTCGTATCAAGCATTGTTTTGGACGGGTTGAACTTGACACTGCCGCTCGGTTTTTTTATTCCTTCTCTTGCAGCCATAAGTGATACAACAGTATCTGTATTTAATCGGTTGCGGTTTTCCGTTTTTAAATTTTTTAGCACACTAAAATTGCGCTCCACCGATGCATTTGAAAAAGGCAGTATCAGCAACAACGAAATTACAATTTTTATGTTTGAAAACAGGTATTCTCCCGCAGCGTTTTTCAGACGGAACACTTTTCCCCAGTAACATTCAGCATCATTGTTATCTTCACTAACTTCAAGCCCATGTTGATGAAAATCCACCATAGCGTGAGTTCGCCACTCATCGTCTAATTTTTGTGCTGTCACAAATTTATAAAGCACTGGGAAGCGCTTCAGCACAGGTACTAATGATTTAATTTCAAACCGTCGAGCTTCTGATGGATTTACAGCGGATATAATAGAAAATAAAGGATCTCCGAAATCAAATCGCTTGGTAATGTCTGACGTCAATTCCATATAAAATTCTTGGCATGTTGTATAGAAATCTGCAATAGCCGCACGAGGTACATTTGCATCTTTTTTCAAATCTTCCATACTTTCTCCAGCCTGTAATCCAATATATATTTCGTCTAAACCTAGCAAATGCGTTGGATTTCTGAAGTCAGCGTTTAGAATATTGGCACAGGACTTGATGTATTTAGCTGATTTTCATGAAATTAGCAGACAGTGTTTTCAAAAGATTTTCTACTTCTGGTTTCAATTTGTGAAGAAGGGATGTTTCTGATTGGAACAAGGTATTGAAACTCGTTACCAGTGAAAGAACTTAATACATGAATTCTAAATATACGACAGTTAATTGGTTGTTCATTGTAATGAGCATTTCTTCGGTAGTCTTCGATGGGTCAGTGAATACTGTTTCTGTCAAGTAGGCTTTTAATGGATTATATTGCTCCAACACACTGTCTACACACGCTTTCAGGGACAGCCATCGAGTCTGAGCTGGCGCGAGAATTTTGTGTATCTCCACTTGAAAGAATTCTTGAAACTCTTTCAATTTCATTTGTCTTTTTGAACTTCTACTGAAGTGAGCTCCAACAGAACGAAAGAAGTCTTCAACATTTCGGGGCAATTTGAGGCAAGCTTTCGATGATGATAAGTGTATCATGTGACAGGAGCATTTCACTAGAGCATTGTGAGGCAAATCGTTCTTAAGAAGGTTCAAAAACGGAGCAATGTTCCCCAACCATCACGTTTGTGGTGTCTGAACTAAACCCAACCATGTTTTCTATGGGTATGTTTTTATTTAGAAGCATTTGTTTTAAACAGTCATACAGTCCCGCAGCAGTTCCCGATGCCACTTCCACCATATCCAGAAACAAATGCTCTACCTGATTGGTGTTTTCATCATAGACTACAGCAGTAAAACAGCATTGCTTTAAAGAGCTCTGATCCGTCGTTTCATCCATTATTAATGAGAAAAAGTTTTTATCTGTACGTAATTTTTGATTTATATTTTTTCCCCACAAAATGGCAACCCTGCATCCTACCTATACTTTTTTTACAAAGTGACTTGAAAGGTTTAGGTAGGTAGGTACCCACCCAGAGATAAAAACCTTAACAAATGCCACTTTTGTATGTAGGTAACTAGTTGTGAAATAGGCAACTATTTAATTAATTATTTGCTATTTGTCTACCAGTCACGTCACGTAGGTAGGGATTCAAATTGGTGTAAATAATGTTTCGCAAACCATACAGTCCCTAATAATAATGTACCTACATTAATAATATAGTAAACATTTCGGTACTTAGTACTTACCTACTTACGTCTGGGTAATAAATAAAATCTAAATCGTTTATATACTTACTTACATTTCGTAAGCTGTACTCTATTTAGGTACCTACAACTTCAATAGTTATCGCGTTTTGAATTGAACGCCAAAAAATTGTGTAGTGATTATGTTTGATTAAAGCCTTTACTTTCTCAAAATCTTGTGTATCCATGATATGATGGTAGGTGTAGGTGAAAGAACCTGTACAAAACAAATAACGGCGCGTACGTCCACTGCTAGTAATGACAGTCAACTAAATGAAAAATCGAATCTAATACCATAGCAAACCAATCCTGTCTCCTTAAGCGAGCGGTCATTCACCCTAGTCTCCGCGACACACGGAGGAACCGCTCTCTAACCGGTAAATTGATTTCGTTCCCTGTTTACGCTCCGACATAGAGATACCGGTTAGAGCGATGTTCTTGCGAGCGTAACCTTTATTTAGGTTAGGCTCTCAAAGTGCGGCTCTAACCGGTACGAAAAATAAACCGGTTTTCAATCCCTGCTTAAAAGATCACTTTTGTTTTCATCTGTTTTTAGAGGTTTTTCCAAATGCATGTCTCATAATACGGTTAAAGCTACCTAACTAAATATTCTGACACTGCAAATATTACCTCTAAATTAATTGTACCCAACTTGTATGTTGTATTACCTAACTATCTAAACGATTAGATAGGAAAATGTCTGCCATGTAATCACAATTTCATAACACAAGCAACATACGTGCGAAAATAACTACCTACGCATGAGATAAATTTAATCAGTCGCAAGTCAGCTTAAATCACGGCTTTAAAAGGTATCCGACGAAAAGCCCGTCACAGCCTCACGGGTTTACGTGTTGTGACAAGTGCCTCTGACAGTCCGACTACTTACTGAGAAATAAAAAAAAAGTATTTCTGCTTCTCATTCCGTTATTTTTTATACCAACATACAGTATTATAACAGGTATGACTTTTGGTGGCAGTACATCTCTCTAGACGTGAGGCATTTCAGATTTTATCTATTTACAATAAGTTCATTTACATGAGAATTTAGACTAACGAGAGAATTTATTTTTGATAACCTTTTACAAAAGGTCCTTGGATGCCAGCGCTGCGTTTTCATTCATCCTTTGCAGCGCGGTCTAAAGAAGATTTTCCAGTTTTTTGTTGTTGATAAGATTCCTTTGCTTCCTGGAATTTTAGTAGACGACACAGATTCCTTTACGTTTATTTTTACAAGACTACATAATAAGGGAATAATTAAAATAAATTTCACCCTCATATTTTAAGTACCTACCTAGTCTAAGTAACGCCATTAATAGTCCATTAGAGCACACTTCTCCAACAGCATGAGCATGAACATTTCCACCATACGTCAAGCATTTGAATTTCCGTTACTATCCCCGTTTTTAATTAATATGAATGAAATTTACTCCCTCTTTATATAGACCGATAGAATACCGAGTGCGATGACGATACGAAAGTCAACGTCAATGTCAACTAGCTTGTCAATATATTTATTCAGTAAGTTAATGTAATAATGCCTAATAATATATGGAATGAATCTACTAGGCCCCTATACTAACTGCCTTACACATTTCCTCGATGCCGATACATTGTTGACTCGAATTTTCTCGGCAAAACCAAATTTTACCTCAGCGCCATTACTGAAGTAGGTACCAGAGTTATTAAGAACTGTCTTTCTGCTTTCTGCGAATGAATACTTAGTTAAAACAATTCGGCTTGGGGAGGAGCGGAGAAATGCATGAAATGAAATGAAATAGTTGTGTTGAACTCGGGTTATGACGGGTATTTACAAACAAAAAAAAACAATATTTTGCCACATTCTGCTCTAACGAGCATACGAAATTATACATCTTTAGTTACACATATCTCTCATCTCATATGTGCTTAATCCTAAACTTAACCTGTTATCTGCAAACAGTTTCAATATATAAAACCGAACCGGCCAAATGCGAGTTGAACTCGCGTGGAGACGGTTCGCTCAATACGTTTTTTTTTTCTTTTGGATACGAAAGTCAACGTTCTTAAAGGTTTTCTTGTAATCTACAAGCAAGCAATATATCGTATTTTTTTAAGGGGAAAGGTAAATTTTGTATGTATGTGTGTAAACTCTTTATTGCACAAACAGAAAATAACAAAATTAAACAAGACACAGAAACACAAAAGCTATGTACAAAGGCGAACTTACTCAACTTCCATCAAATCAATTTTCATCTTCTTTCAAAAATAAAATAAAAACTATTTATTTTACAATAGGTAATAACATAAATATGTTTGAGATTCAAATAACGAGCTCTTTCACTTGATAGGTGACACAGTAAGGTTAGTAAAACTTTTTTTTTTAAATTTCCTTATTTGTCCCCCGATAATGACCCTTATTTAAAAAATAATATTTATTTACTTTGCACATCTGTGTTTGGGTCATCAATTTACATATGTGTACCAAATCTCAAATTAATCGGTTCAGTAGTTTCGGATAAAATTGGCGCGCGAGTGATTCGTTTTTTCATTTTTTGCACGGAACCCTAAAAAACAATCTTATAGTAGACACATACTTCACACAGCCAAATAGAATAGTTTCCTCATAAATGTTTTTAAAGGCAGGTCTTTATGTCCATAAAAAGCTTATTAAATATTTCAGGCACAAGAAGTAGGACTTGCGGGACCGTGGGTTTAGGCGCCATTTAATAATAATAATAATAATAAAGCCGCAAGGCAGCTAGTGGCGAGCTGTGGTGAGTGGCGACACCACGGACCTGAGTGCTCCCGAGGGTAGGTCCTGTTCCTCACCTCACGCTTGCCTTCACCGGCCGGCTGCGGTGTGCAATGACGAGGAACAGACCCTCACCTCTGGCTTGCCTTTATTGGCCGGTCAGAGTGGAGTCGCAAGAGCTATATGCTCGAAGGGTGGATGTGTTGCATAAGTGGCGAGTGGGCACCTTATGGTCGTTTAAAGTCCAGAAGCACCTCTCCACCCTTAGCCCCTCTGGAACTGTTGCCTCCCTGCTGCTATATATATGTGGCTATTTCGGGAGGTCCATTCCATTGAGTTGGCGAGTCACCGCCTGCCATTTAAACCAAAGTAATTAGCATTGGCCAGGCAGGCGCCGTAGTTTCATCAATAGCCTAGTTCACCAATCCATATCAGTTCACTCATAGAACCTATTATTAGTATTCCCATCCTTCTTAAATAGTCTTTACAGTGACCGGTGGTTGTCCGTGGGAGCATACTTCTTTAGTTTGAACTCAGGGACAATCGCCGGTTGGTGTCCCATAACTTTACTAAATTAAACTTGTCTAAAGGGCCTCTGCGTGTTGGCTTCGGCTCCATGTACGCCTTCCAAAGGTCCGGGTCTCCCATGGTCCCGTGATTGGTAAAGACATACAAATAATAATAATAATAATAATAATAATCGTTTATTTTCAGGCACTTAAATAACCCATTTATACAAGAGACAGAGCATGAAGGATAACTAAAACTTAAACTAAAATAAAATAAGTTAAAAATATTAAATGAAAATAATGTTGTAAAACAATAAAATAGGACGTAAACAATAAACTTAAAAACTTTAGGTGCAGTTATAACTGCCCGTTAGCTGACCGGTGCAAGTAGACCCAATGTTTTTTGAATACGTCGCTGAAATCATCAGATATCATTGACAGTATTTCGTTATCTGAGGCTCGTAATCTTTCCCAAAAGGCCGCAGAGCGCGCTCGAAGCACGGCAAAGAAGTCCGGCACTCCCGCATCAGCGAACATGCCTTTCGCACTGCAGAAACGCGGTAGTTTCAACAAAATACGAAAAGCATTGTTGTACTGTACTCTCAGCGCGTTGAACGAACGTTTGGTGTATTTGGTCCACAGTTGGCATGTATAAAAACATTGACAATAGGCTTTAAACAAGCTTATTTTGACCTCGTTCGAACAACGCGCAAAGCGACGGGCGAGCATGTTGCTCCGCGCTGCGAGGGCCCGGCGCTCCCGTTCCATGTCGGCGTCGTCGTTAAGATACTCGGTCAGAACGTGACCTAAGTATTTGAAGCTTTTTACAACCCGAATTGACGAGCCGTTTAACCAAACCGGATGAACGGTCTCCGGACCCTTTCCTGCCCTGAAGACAAGCATTTCAGACTTGACAACATTGTATTTTAAGCCATGTCTTTCCGCGTATCCTTCACAGATGGTTAGCATTTTTCTAAGCCCATTAATCGAGGGGCTGAGAAGCACCATATCGTCCGCATAGCTCAGATTGTTAACACAAAGGTTACCAATATGGCATCCGACCCCGACACTCCTCAGCTCCTCGATCAGATCGTTAATATATAAGTTAAAAAGGTCCGGAGATGTAAGTCCACCTTGACGCACTCCACAGTCCAACCTGTAGTCGCTGGACAGTGAGTCGCCCCATTTCACATTATTTACTTGGTTTCCATACCAAAACTTCACCAATTCCACAATTTCAGGAGAAGTGCCAGACTTTAATAGTTTACTCCACAAGATGTTGTAATTCACGAGATCAAATGCGCGACTTAAATCTAAAAAGCATGCATATACTGAGGTATCTCTATTTACAAAATAGTTGACAGTATACTTTAGACTTAATATTGCGGAATCGGTAGAAAGCCGTGGACGGAAACCAAACTGTGCTTTATCAATGTCAAGATTCCTTGTCAATTCGGGTTGCAAAAGCCTCTCAAACACTTTACCTACTATAGTACCCAGGGAAATAGGACGATAGTTGTTTAAACTAGACAGGTCACCGGTTTTGTTTTTTATAATCGGAACAACAACTGTTTTCATCATGCCAGACGGTAAGAAACTAAGGTCCAAGCAAAAGTTAAAGAGGTCAGCCAAAACTCGATAGATTTGTCACTGGCATAGAATAGGTGTTCTACGGAAAGCCCGTCATGTCCTGGCGACTTGCCGCGCTTCATGCTCTTTACCACGTCAGCCACGTCGGCCGCTGTGAATCGAATCCTTGTAGCGGGCAAAGCCGCCGGGACGGCGGGCACACAGTCCACATCCATAGGATTGACTTTAAAGTGTGACGCAAACATGTCAGCTATCAGTTTTGGCTCCTCGATATTATTTACGGACACTGGTAGACTCTGTTTGTAGTTAAGTGATTTAGTCACTTTCCAGAATTTTGAAAAATTATTAGTGGCTCTGCTTATTGTTAATATATTAATTTTAATCTCCTCTTCATTTCTTTGGCACCATTTTAACTTATTCTTAAATATTTTACGACTGTTTTTCATATTTTCATAATAAGTGCCAGCACTAGGGTAGTCAGCGTCAACCCAACATTTAAAATGAAATTTTGCGTTTTCATGTGACTCTCTGACGTGATAGTTCCAACCGACGACCTGTTTCTTTCTAGTTGCACCAGTCAGCGAAGACGAACAGGTACTGATAGAAGAACTCTGTAGAACATTTATAACAGTATTGTACAATTCATTTAACAACGCCTTATGCTTATCTAATTGGCTAAAACACATATTATTATCACAGTCGGTACATAAACTAGAAGAAAGGATATTTTTTAACTTATGGTAACAGTATTCTCCATATTTATAAGACAATAATTTATTTTTATTTCTCCAGAGCACCTTACTTAATATATTTGGTTGAGTCTCAATTATCTTTTTAGGAACTGCTGTCATATCTAATTCAATAAGCAAAGGAAAATGATCGGACCAACTGACCTCATTATTAATGCGCACAGATCTTATTGCGTCACACGCCGCCTCCGAGACTACGCAGTGGTCAAGCCAACGGCGCGTGCCACTTGCCTCACACACATAAGTGTATGAGTTTGAGTTGACGCCCAGCGAGCTTACGTCGGCACAGACCCATAATTGATCCTTACAAAAATCTAAAAGTTCACGACCAAAACGTGAATTCGGATGTGCGTTAAAGTCGCCCAAAATAAAAAACTTTTCATCGTCACAATCATTGATAATCGCGCTAATTATTCCTAAAGAGTGAGTAAACTCAATAAGGTCGACCTCACTGTTGCTATCATACGGCATATACACACTAAACGCTAGGAATGAGTCATCGTCACTATGGACACGCACCGCTATTATTCTATCGCTACTACAGTCTACCACAGTCACATTCCTGAAGACTGACTTTCTCCACATAAGCGCCACCCCTCCGTAGGGTCTTCCGCGTAGCACACCCGCCGACGCGTCAACTGAGGATTTAGCATAACAACCGAAGTCCTTGTCAATTTCATTCATAAAACCAATATCATGTGGCATTAACCAGGTTTCCTGTAACGCTATAAGGTCTACACTTTTACACAACTCGCGAACATGCTGGAGTGATCTCTTAATAGACTTGCAGTTAAGCGAAGCAAATATTACTTGTTTAAGTTGTGTATCCATAGTTATTTGTTTTTGTTTACGGATATGCGTCCTGACGGAACGAAGCGCTCTCTATAACGTCGAAAAACTAATCCTTTAGGCCAAAAGTCTTGATTAAGAAATGTAGATAATTGTTCGCTTGTTATCATTATTTTAAAAGAGACAAAATCCACCTCTCTTCGCTGTTCCAGCGTGTCTACACTAATGCAATGCTCGTTCATATCTTTTATATGATCCATGATTGATTGCGCAGTTGTACCTTTTTTAGCACGCGAAAGGTAAATAGCAGCCCTTGACTCGCTAACTTGAATTTTGCCAGCGGTCTGCAATGTGCCCCTCAAGTTTTGTCTTTTTGTTTTTTTTCTAATGATTTTAGTATAACCATCATTATCCTCTTGTGGGTGGGACGTAGAAAACGAATCATCAGTCACTTTCTTGTTCAGAGCAGTGCTCTCGGCATTTTGGGCCAAAACAATAGAGGCCGTACGAACGCGAGTCGCTTGGCGCATCCCCGTGTTTGATTTATGTTCGACAATATCTCTGTACAGCGGCGTGTGAATCGGTTCCTGGGAGTCGTCACTTTGCGGTGGTACAAACATAGACGGGCGCGGGTTAGAAGGCGGGCGTTTCGGGGTAAACGCATTTTTGTCATTATTTGTGCTGGTGTCAGGTTGTCCAATTTTACTAACGTCATGTGTTTTTTTGTGTATAACATTTCTTATTTCATTCAGATCTGAACAGATGCTGGCTTTCCATTGTTGCAGATCGGTTTTTAACACAGCGTTTTCTCTCGCAATTTTTATTTCGGTTTTCAGTAAGTTCCTCTGCCTTGATATATGGCTATAAACTTTGACACCACAATTTCGTGAAATTAGGTGCTTGTTAACAAGTACAAATTTGGCTACTTCATAAAATATACAAGGAAGGTAATGACATAATTTCGTGATTTTAGGGTTCCGCAGTCAAACTAGGAACCCTTATATTAGTTTGTTTATAGTCCGTCCGGCCGCAGCTTAGCTAGCTCAAAGACTTTATGTGTATTTATTAAAGCAAATATTAATTTTATATATTAATTTTCCGTGATCAGTTTTTTCCTTTTCACGGCTAAAATAAACTTATGAAGTGAAAAGCTCCTTTTGCAATACACGGATGTTAATCCTCACGTCTTTGTATTATTTATCTATTACTGTCTTGCAAAGGATCAAAAAAATAATTTGTTTAATTAAATTCTTTGCAGTCATGTCCCTATATTACGAGTGATGACTGATGACGCCCCTTTGTCCGATCTCACGGCCTGTTTTAGCCTCTTGATAAACAATCAAATGAGTACAGTGTTCACCACCAATTAAACGGACGGTTAGCGGTTTAAGGCACTGGTCCCACCGTGAGCGAGTAAGCGATGAACTATCGGCAATTTTCTCGCCCAAGAAACGAACAAAAGATAATCGCTCCCGTGTAAATAAAAGAAAGAGATATACATTTATAGATCATCGCTGAGCTATAAACTAGCGATTATCTTTTGTTCGTGTCTTAGGCGAGAAAATCGCCGATAGTTCATCGCTTACTGGCTCGCGGTGGGACCAGGGTGCCTAACGGTTGTCAAATGTATTGACTAACAGCTGATTAAGACTTAACCGTCTGTTAAATTTATAAAGGTACACAACGGTATTAACTAAACACAACACATGAAGTAAAGTACCTTTAATAAGAAATCAATAAAAATACTGCACGTGCTTTGTGCGACTTCAAAGTCACTTAATTTCAATCAAGTGAGATCTTTTATGTCAATAAAAAGGAAATCTAAGACGGCACTGTAGGAAATCAGTTCTATAGAAGGAATTGTTAATTCAAAGCCCGCTTTATTTTTCCGTTTCCTCCGCCTTTGAATAAAACTACATATCTTTTTTATTTTGCAAAATTAAACGTCTACTGAGTCGACGTCGCCTTAGTTAGTAATTAATTACCTAATTAACTTCCCTACTTTCAATTACTGGCTTACTTTAACTTGCTAAACATGTACCTACCTGAAGATAAAAATTCTAAAAGGCAAACTGATGAATAGCGCCCCGGTTTTATTTAGAACGAGGAAATTTTCATTAATGTTCCCGATGGGTCCGTTGTTTACGTCTACGCATCAAAAACAAGTGCGCTCTAATCTCAGTACTTACGAGTCGTATAGTGATTCAGAACTTATCCCTTCTTCTCATTCTTAATATTATACTTCAAAATTAACATTACAGCAATTTTCAACAATCAGCAATATTCAAGCAGTATTAGAAATACCATACATTTTGTGACTAAAAATGTCCGAACTTTGAGGTGAATTGTTCCAAAACCGCTAAAAACACACTACCTAAATACTAACTTCTAAAATAGCCCAAATCTACATTAAGTATTTTACTAGGTAGCTTAATGTTTGGTTTCCAATTCTAACGGCCGCACTCGGAATCAGTTAATGACGACTTCGTTCCTTAGTGACAAGTTTGACAAAGGAACGAGTTAATTGTCTCTGAATTATTTGTTCTGCATACGGGTGGTAAAGCTTATTTTTCAAAACCCTAAGATACATTTTACATGCTCGTATTACTTGAAATAATATAGCTACATAAAGCCTCAACCAGAAAATTCAGTTGTTTTTGTTTAAAATTCACACTGTTAACGTCATTATAGCTTGTACGGCCATCACGGACGTTAATTTACTACCCATTACAAAAAAATAGCTTGAAGATGTCATTGTCATTAGAGATTCCAAGTCATTTGTATTTGATAGGAAACTCAACTTTATTGCTGTAGAATGTCAGATTAACTTTGGAAGTAAGGTGGGTCACAAACTTAATTCCTTGACTGTACATACTGTGAATTAAAGAGTTGTCATCATAACGCCAACAATATGATTACGAAAATAAAGAAAATGGAGAATAATCAATATTTTGTCTCAATATATGTATAGGTAATAGGTATATGCAAACAATATAAACGCTACACTATTGCGAAAAGTTGTATTAAAATAGGTTCCTAAGTAATCACACTAATACCTATATAGGTAGTAAGTATTTAAAAAAAACGAATAAGAGCAAGAGCATGTCAGACCACGCTCAGTGTAGGGTTCCAACGGTTACCATAAACACACAAAAACTATCTCGAAACTCAACAAGTATGAACGATATTTCTTTTTAAAATTTCTTAGTACTATCTTAGATGATTTTTATCAAAAACTCTTGTCATCTGTATCTCAGAAATCAGGAATCAATCAAGTCTTATTCTCATTTGTGCTTATTTGTGAGAGTTTTCCTTTAAAATACGTTATAATGTGCTTTCATTTAAGGTACTAGGTAGTGAAAATAACACTTTTGGAGTTCAATATTTCCTTAACGGGCCTAAAAAATTAATGACATAGGTTTTATAATATTATTATGTACCTATGCAGAAATGAACCATAATTGAAATATTTTGAGTAACTGGAAAAGTTTGATGTGATTAACTAAATAAATACAAATAAAATACCTTTTTTTACAGTTGGTCGCTCTTCAATAAAAACTTATCTTAATCTTAATACCATGCAGTATACTGCTGCATACTTACATAACTAAAATATTTATCACATAAACTTTGTTTTGGTTTTCCGGCGGCGCGCACCGACGCGCTCGTAAACTGTTAAATCTACGTCACACACTACACGAACGTTTTCCAAGTGTACAGTTATTCCAGTGTATCTGATTCTGTATGTTAGAGATACTTGGATTTGGTACACAGGCGGCAGACCTCGGGTGTATACGGCACCGCCGTTCGCCCGCAAGCTCGCGCGAAACTGAGAAATATTAACTTTCCATGTCGGTCGGCGTGCTCGCGACTCACCGGTATTTTTTCAGCACAATGGACAAAGTTATCATATATTATACCAATCAATCGTGTATTGAACCTGATCTGGAGTACCAATAACTCGTACAATATTTTACAGGGGCAGTTGACGGATGGCAAGTGCTTCGTTTTTTGCAGTAGCTTAATGTTTCGACGCTTGGAGGATCCTAGTTAAAGTTATATTAGCTTAGCCATGTTTATCTTTATAACAGTAATTAATTCAAGCTAAATGTTTACATTACGCTAATAAGCAACTTATACTGGGTTGCGTTTGAATAGCATTATTTTCAGGGGCGATAACAAATATTTAAATTGAGCGTTTGATTTTCATTAGTATGTGTTTTACCATGAGCGCATAAATATTGGTTTGCTCAATATTATAAAGCTGCTGTCAGAAAACTGTTTCAGAGGACACGGTAATACAGGTTCAGAGCAAACAAGTAACCTTTTGTAACTTTAATCGTGTTAGAATTTTTATTAGTTAGCAGTTTCATATAATATTTAAATTAGCCGTGTATACATTATCTGACGTGACACGAGTTATGTATAAAAAAACAATAATAGAAATAAAGTAAAACAAGGCAATTTAGTATGGTATCAAGGTATCAATCCCTTAAAAAAAAATATTTCCTGGTCGTGCTTGCTTAGTTTTACTACCTTTTTTTTTTAAATCAACTTATTTTACATTCAATTAATGTACGATGCACAAAACTCTGCTGGTATAAAGATCGCTGCCAAAAGATACGGGTCGTTTATTTTGAACAGATAGGTAATGTGTGCTTCGTGAGTTTTAATGTAAAAACTTTTACCTCTGCGCTGGTTAGTTGACTAGTGAATATTCCGAGTTGAGGAGTAGGTATTTGTAATATAAAGGAAGTGCTAAGTTACATACGTTTACGCCACCCTGGGCAGTAAGAAGCAGTATTTTTTTTTTTTTTTTTTTTCATATTTTTATCGCCCTCTCTGTTGGCTCGGGAGTCAAGTACAATACAACACACACAATCAGAATCTAAGACATTTTTTTAGGTAAATGTTAATACAATCATAAAATAATCCTCAATTCGACGCTTAAAAAATGATACTAAGAGCATCTAAGAGTGAGAAATAATTTTGAAAAAGCGCTTTTATTACAATTTCCATCGCACTTGGGCTCCCATTTTTATTCAATTGCGGGACTATTAAAAAAAAGTATATATTATCAACTATCAATGAAACCGATTAATTAAATTGATCAATTAACACAAACCTATGTAACTGCCAATCGCTAATGGATTGATCGAGTAGATACATGTGTAGATGGTATAATATACATGAAACATGACGAACGCTTGCTAAGCACTCTAATATTAGCTGCCAATAAATCTCCCCATTGACGACAAGTTGACTTGCGATAAGAATAATAAATTATGTAGCAATAATTTGTCTGCCTAAGGAAATAGGACCCGAAACAACTGATAAAACTAACAAGTCAAAAAGTACTTAAGGCAAAAATGTGCTTTGTTCAAATGGTTCACTCAAACTCAATTATTTCGTGTTGTTTCATATTCAGCCGACAGGGATACGTTCCAAGTATTGTTATGTTGTCATGAACCTGTACGGTTTGAGTGACGAGCCAAGTGAATGGTTAAAATAAAATAGGTTCCGAACAAAAGCAGACTGTGGGGAAAGTTACGGGCTCTAAATTATAAATAAATCATTAAAATGAAATAAAGTTGTAAGTAAAAGTAAGTAAAATCATAATTATTATTATTAACCAGGCACAAAGACAAAAAAAAAACGAAAAATACATAGGTAATAATTAAATTATATTAAACCAAGACTTGGTGTTGAGTGCTTAAAATAGATGGTAGGAACTTAAGTGCTTAATAAGAATATTTAGCGCCCATTAACGGCACAAAAATGACTTTGGTAGCAAAATGTTGAAATGACACCAGATTTTTCTAAGACCTGTAAGTTTTTAGACATTTAAATTAAATTAACCTAACCTTATCTATGCAGCGTAAACATAAATGAGTCAACCTTTTTAAAAATTTAAAGATTCATACACTTTAAATTAAATGATAAATAGTTAACAAGCAAATCACGCATTGAGTCTGACTTGCATGTTAGTCTTTATTACATAGAATAAATCAATTGCAACATTCTTTATAACACTGAAATAAAATCCTAACACGCACAGCAGAATAAACAACACTGTGAGTGTGTATGCCGGTAAAATACAAAAAGACACGTTTACTGATTGAACATTACCTACTAATTAAGAGGAATGCGAAAAGCCGCGTAAATCGCGTAGCTGTCAAAAAAAATCATACACATTTAGCTCCGGGCGATAACGTTTTCACCCCCTAAATCAAGTCCGATTTCCACGATTTTTGAATATGTTGTAGTTATTATTTAGAATTAATTCTGTAACTTAACTTCCTCTTAATAAATTTACAATATTTACAATTCTGTACACATATTGAATTTATTGTCAACTCAGTAATATTCGGCCGCAAGCTTTAACTGTTTTTGGACCAACAAGGATTACCCTTTCGAACGTTAGGCTCATATGGTGCAAAGCAGTGAAAGGTCTTGTTTATTCGGTTTTGCATACTGTTTTTTTTCCAGTGATGTCGAACATATTCCGAAACGACAGCTTATTGATTCACTCGTACTTGCTGTTTCACTTTGAATTGTATAAGGCTACGTAAATAAGCCACCATTTCCGAAATTAAGTCGGAAAAAATATATGGTTAATTTACCTCGAAGATGCTAAGTAGGCTATCCGCTGCATATAAAGTACCTTAGGTTAATATAATGCAGTAATATTATCGCGTTGTTCGGGCCACTGACATTTAGCTCAATGTAGCTATTGAGGAAATGCTAATTAATGCTCCTAATTCCGTTAAACCGACGAAGTAATTAACACATCTCGCCTACGTCGAACTAGACTACTAGTGGTTACTAGCACGATCTGCTACACGGTAAGTAGGTATATCTAAAGTATATAGTTTGGTCTAGCTTTGCCCTACAATACTAAACTCTTTATTGAACATGCGGTCGTATCTTCCAGGCAACAGACCCTTAAATGTAGTTGTAACTTTAAAATAACTATCTCGTTTCGGTTTCACATTTTGTTTTCATAATGGTCTTACAGGTTCACCCTGGGGCTTTATTCTACTTAACAACTCATCTCACTTCTACATGATAATCATATTGTTGACGTTTACGATGACCTACGTAAAATTTTCACTTGACAATTACTGGTACTTGATACCCAACCAATTGAAATAGGGCCAGGTCTTCTCTAAAGGATGATTTCCACCAAACAGCTCGCATCGCACCGGATTGGAAAGGATACGGACGGATGCGGCAACAGCCGATCGCGTATATTAAAATTATTATTGTCTATTTATGACGGAGCCGATCGCACGTCGCAGCATACTTTCGGCTACGATCGCGTGTCGCGGAAGACGCCCACGGTCAAGTTGATGTGCGTGGCTTGGTAATATAGATTTTAAATACTGTGAACATGATTTAATATCGTTTAAAAATCATACAATTCTTTTCGTTCCGATCCGTTGCGGACCGTTTGGTGGAAATAGTGCTAAAGCTGGCAGCGCATGTGTTGCGGGTGTTTGTTTATGGGTCCCGATGATATTATCTTAACTTATCTTATCTTACAGGGGAGCCCTTTCGGGTACACTTCGATGCTTTAGGATCTTTTGTGCAATTACCCTCTTACACACTCAGTTTTTCTAATGTGCAGGGTTCGTTACGATGTTTTTCCTTCACCGTAAGAGCATCGGGTATTGCACTGAAGTTAGAAAAACTCATTGGTACATATGGGGACTCTTTCTTAGTCCTGTCGTGTCACCGAGGTCATTGCTTCACTGCACTCTCTCAGGCGCCTGCAGAACTTTCTTCCCCTTTACATCAAAATTATTATTATCAATCCCTTCTTCGTCCACTCCTCGACTACGGTGACGTCACATAGTTAAAATGCCTACCGATTCGTTTTACGCAGAAATGTCCATATCCTGACGTTGCTTGTTTGTTTTTGCGTCGCTCTCCCTTTTACCTTTCCGAGAGGTTTAGCACCATCGCTTGCGGTCGAGTGCTAACCTCTCTTTCGCCTTCCCAGCCCATACGTCTAGAACCTACTCCAAATCCTTCTCGGTGCATTATGTCAGACTGTGGAACCGGCTGCCATCTGATATTAGGAAATGGCAATCGGTCTCATCTCTACAAGGAAAATTGAGGACATACTGGCTTGACTCCTTATATGTATACTGTCCGTTGAATTATACCATTATATTTATTTATTTATCTATTTTACATTAATTTATTGTATGTAAGTATATATATGATGTAGGTATATTTAATTATCTTGATATTTATTTGTACTACTTTTATGTATCTGTTAGTATTTATTCACGCAGTATCCGTTAACTTTGTTTGGTAGTAATATCTACCACATTCTACTTTTCTCGTTTTCTTATAAGTTCGCCTTTGTACATTCAAATTCTGTAAATATTGTATGTGATTTTCTTTTTTTTATACAATAAAGTGTTTACATACATACATACACCTCAAAGACAATATGGTTTTACCGAGTTTCAAGGCTTAGTAAGGGCGGCCAAGTTTATAACTAATTTAATAAAGTAACTAAGTTTAGTATTGATTCGCAGAGAGCGAAGTAGACAGTTCTCAATAACTCTGGTACTCCAGTAATGGCAGCCGAGTTGAAAGCAATACCATTACACGTCGGAAGCCATATGGTTTCACCGTGTTGAATAGAGGTCCTGAAATGATTAATTTTGAAGTAATTGGATCCCTTTTCCCCGCCCACACTTGACACTTCAACATAAAAATATATAGGTCACACAGGTGGGCGTTTCCACGTGTGATTGACTACAATATAATATGAACGACCTTTTTCTCGAAAAAGATTTCTTCGTGTGATGTGTGAATGTCAGGCAAATCATTCGTAAATCTTATTTACTAGAGAATAGGACGAATACTTCAAAAGATAGCAGAGCTATAGAAAAATGTTGCTGAATGGTGTACATAATTATGAGTTTGATTTAGAAGAAGAAGAAGAAGAAGAAATACATTTATTCACTAACCATAAGACACACTAATATACAAATGATTCAAGAAAACAAAGGTAACAGGCATAGCACGCAATTGTGTGTCCTCGCGCCAGTGTGGCTCAGCAAAATGCCGAGGTGTCAGACACCTACAGCGCTGATTTTCAGCCAGTACCGGCTGAAAATTATTAGGGATTTAGATTATTTTCTTTTATTATCTCGTTTATTTGTACACAGCTATTTCAATTATATAATACAATAGCTTTTGCCCGCGACTTCGTCCGCGTGGCGTGTTATAAAAGAGAGATCTTAATAAATCTAAATAAATAAATAAATAAATCTTTGTGTGTGGGAGAAAGGTTAAAAAATGCTTAATTTTATTATTTTTAAATGAGGTTATTTTATAAGGAGCCTCTAACTCGCTTCCCGTTCCCAGGGATTTTTTTAACTTTGCATTCACTAAAGTATATGCATGTCAAATTTCAAGCATCTAACTTATGCAGTTTAGATTTTTTCATACAATGTTTTTTCCCGCTAACTTAATTTTTCAAAATACAGCCATAACTAAACTTTATATTTACTAAGGTATGCATGCTAGATTTCAATCATCTATCTTACGCGGTTTATATTTTTACATACAAAAGTTTTTTCCCAATAACTCCCGTTCCCGTGGGAATTTTGCAATATCGCGTTGCAAGTAAGCTTTACGTTCATTAGGGTACCTGCATGCCAAATTTCAATCATCTATCTTACGCGGTTTAGATTTTTACATACAAAAGTTTTTTCCCAATAACTCCCGTTCCCGTGAGAATTTTGCAATATCGCGTTGCAAGTAAGCTTTACGTTTATTAGGGTACCTGCATGCCAAATTTCAATCATCTATCTTACGCGGTTTAGATTTTTACATACAAAAGTTTTTTCCCAATAACTCCCGTTCCCGTAAGAATTTTGCAATATCACGTTGCAAGTAAGCTTTGCGTTCATTAGGGTACCTGCATGCCAAATTTCAATTATCTATCTTACGCGGTTTATATTTTTACATACAAAAGTTTTTTCCCAATAACTCCCGTTCCCGTGAGAATTTTGCAATATCGCGTTGCAAGTAAGCTTTACGTTTATTAGGGTACCTGAATGCCAAATTTCAATCATCTATCTTACTCGGTTTAGATTTTTACGTACAAAAGTTTTTTCCCAATAACTCCCGTTTCCGTAAGAATTTTGCAATATCGCGTTGCAAGTAAGCTTTGCGTTCATTAGGGTACCTACATGCCAAATTTCAATCATCTATCTTACGCGGTTTATATTTTTACATACAAAAGTTTTTTCCCAATAACTCCCGTTCCCGTAGGAATTTTGCAATATCGCGTTGCAAGTAAGCTTTACGTTCATTAGGGTACCTGCATGCCAAATTTCAATCATCTATCTTACGCGGTTTAGATTTGTACATACAAAAGTTTTTTCCCAATAACTCCCGTTTCCGTGGGAATTTTGCAATATCGCGTTGCAAGTAAGCTTTGCGTTCATTAGGGTACCTGCATGCCAAATTTTAATCATCTATCTTACGCGGTTTAGATTTTTCATACAAAAGGATTTTCCCGCTAATTCCCGTTCTCGTTAGAATTTCGGGAATTCCTTTCTTAGTGCACCTCTACGGTACCTAAGCAACGTTCCTTCCAAATTTCAAGTGCCTACGTTTAGCCGTTTAGGCTGTGCGTTGATATGTAAGTCAGTCAGTTTCTCCTTTTATATATTTAGATAACTACAATAGTTGGACATATGCTACCGCAGAGTTTTTTGTAGACATTATGATGTTCTTCAATATTGTTGTACATTATTTTGTTCTATCGCTAATAGTTTCGGCAGCGCATTCGACGAAAGACATTTTAAGACTCATTTTTCTACACCTTCGGTTACATTGTTCAAATTTTACCAAGGATCCCTAATTTTTTTCAAAATGAAATGTAGCCTATGTCAAATTGGAAGAATGTAGCATTCTATCGGTGAAAGAATTTTTTAAATCGGCCCAGTACTTTTTGAGCCTATTCATTACAAACATACAAACATACAAAAATAGGTACAAATCTTTCCTCTTTATAATATTAGTGTAGATTACAAACGTCACAGTTGACAGGTCTAAAATCAATCCGTATTAGGAATTTCCTAATTTTAGATAGAAATCCCTAATTTTACAGACGGACTTCATTTGACATTTTTAAACGCACATTACATCCCAAACGTCAATCAAAGTTTATTTTATGACGTCTTAATTTTCTTCTTTTTAGGTAGGTTTTGAGAAAAATCTTTAGGATACATTCTTCAGGAATCAACCACAAACAAGAGAGTAGTCTCAAAATTTAGAGCTGTCATTTACGGCAGGTATGTTTTAAATTTAAGTGAATTTATTTTACGAGTAAGAGTTATTCCGACCTAAAATTGGTGCGTAACCTAAAATGACACTACCTAAAATCTATAGATTTAAAAGTTAAGTTTTTTCAAGAATATTTTTATAGTATATATCTATACGTAGTTGTCAGCCTCTGACGGCTTTATTTGTTACTAGATGAAAACCCGACTTCGCTTGGGTAAAATGTAGACTCAAAATAAATCCACAGCTAACCTGTGTATGTATCGATATTTCACAGGTAGATATTTCTCCTAAATCTTATTTACCATGTCTCACAATAAAAGAAATTAGACCTTAGAGGTCACAATGGAGAACGGAATACGAACCTGTGACACCTGTGACACGTAATGACGGGACACCAACGCCACATTGATGGATGACATTGAGATGTTTACTTCGCAACGCCAATAATATAGCAATTTATTCATTTTGATATTGAAAATACTCGATAATCCGAATTTTCCGCCTATAAGTTGTCGACTCGGATCGACTATTTTTTACGCTCTTCAATTTGATGTGCATTTCGTTCGAGTCTAGGTACCGTAGACCGGTACGAAATTATTAATATAGATATCAAAAAAAAACCGGAAGAATTGTACGACTTTTTATAAAATAAAACATAATTATTTTTTTGCTTAATTATAACAGTATTTTAAATAATATGTTACCTTTTATCTTAAACTAAGTTGTTATAAATAATTAACTGAAAATCATAACTTATATTTTTAGATAACTATTGTTGCAAATAGCAACATTAGTAATAAGAAAAAATAAGAATTAGGTATTTGTTTGCCTACATACAATGTAATGTAATGTAAACAAACAAATACCTATGTATAGTTTCAGTTATGCCGCATCCACATGCTTGGTGTTTGCCACACACAGCGGGTTGCAACTATATGTTAAAGTGAGCATGATGTATTTCTATATCACTCTAACGCACAGTTGCGTGCATCCTGCCCTGCAGTGTTTGTGAAATACGCGCTCTACATTCACACGCAATTCGCGCCGCCAAATATTGCGCGTGAACCCTCCAAGACTCCTCATTCACAGTATAGTTCGCTTGCTCGACGATGTAACTAGGTTTGCATTAAAAGTTAAAAACGAATTAAAAAGAAATGAAGGAAACCAGGATGGTGGGTGACGAGATTGAAGAGTGTTCATCGTAATAGAATAATGTTTGTAATATTTTTTCCATTAAGTGGACCCGTGTTGCAGTTCGCGGGCCAAAATACCGACACCAACTGGTTAAGGAGGCCCGAACCACGCGCGAACCCGCGAACGCCCTCCACATTCACACTTTCGCGCTTTTGCGTATTGCGCTCGCACGTTCGCGCGTGAGTATAGAGCGCAAAAAACACCAAACATGTGAACGCGGCTACGCTACTATATGTTAAAGTGAGCAAGATGTACTTCTATCTCACTCTAACGCACAGTTGCGTGCGCCCTGCAGTGTTTGTGAAAAACACCAAACATGTGGTTGCGGCTTAAGAATCTTGGAACAATACGCACTTACTATTGACCGTACTCACAGGTATAATAGTACGTATGACTGGTCTGCGTAGATTTTGACTATTGTTATTCCCTCGGGAACTTTGAAATGTTCGGGGTGAAATGTGGCCTATGTATTAATACATGGTATTAGCTATCTCTATTCCAGTTTCATCCAAATCCGTCCAGACGTTGCAGCGTGAAGGAGTAACAAATTAACACATACACACACACTTTCGCATTTAAGTATAACATTAATCATTAATCATTATTTGGGTATGATCATCAATTAATTAAATAATATTGACATAACGTATATAACTATTTTTTATAATAATTAATTACCTAAGGTAGTTAGGTCGAACTGTGCTATCTACTATAAACTTAAATAAATAAATATCAGCAGGCAGAATCACACGAATTGTCTTGTTCCAAAGTAAGCACCTGTCCTGTCGACCCAGCTCATCCATTAAATAAAAGAGTTTAATCAGTGATAGCAAAGATAAACGAATAAATTAAAATTATTTACTCATAACAGAGGTTATTTACTCATAACACGGTCATCAATTGTAATAATCTTCTGATAACTACATACTTGGATAAAACGAAATTTAGATAGTTCAAAGTTTCTGTTACTGTTACTTATAGGCTTAAGTGTAATATGTGTTTATCGATCAAACTAACTTAACTTGCACCCTCTTTTGACCCTTACACGGCTAGAATCACGCAGCGATCGTATCTACGATCTGCGGCTCTAGACAAGATGCATTCGGCGTTCGTTATCGTGATCAAATATGTAGGTATATCATTAGGATTGATGTCGCGTCGAGCGTCTACGCTACGTCATTTCCACACATTTTGTCAGTTTTCGTAAATCGTTTACGTTAGCGTTAATCAACTTGTCTAGCCACACTGGTAAACCAACGTCGTAGAGAGAGTTGCTGTCAAACTAACTTCTATTGGTATTGATTTTTGTCAATACCAATATAAAAATTAAAATTAAAAAAAATCAATACCGTTATTCTGAAACCAAACATCAAATACCCAGGGGCCTTAGCCAAAATGCAAAAACTACTAAGGGTTTTCTTTTCTATCGCTAAATATATATGGGATGATAATTCTCGTGCATTACGATAAACCGCGTGGTCAACACTTAACACCACGTTAACCAATACTCGTACATTTTGTGCGATAGAAAAGAGAAACGTTAGTAGGGTTTGCATCTTAGCCAGGGCCCCGGTCGTAGATATCAACCATTGCGCAACGCTTCCTGCTAGACGGATTGAATTATGATTGCGGTCCAGATTGCCGATGATTGTCTTTTTTTTTTTTATATCAGTGGGAGGCAAACGAGCATGTAGGTTACCTGATGGGAAGTAAACACCACCGCTCATAAACACCATCAGCTCAAGAAGAGTTGTCGGTGCGTTGCCGGCCAATAAGGGAGATGTAAACTCTTTTCTTGAACAAAGAAACTCCTCAAGAACAAGAACAAGAACAAGAACATAACCCTATTAGTACCCCAGACGTACAATAGTGACCTTGTTCAGCTATTTAATATCAATCTCTCTTGAACTAGTATCTAATCTAACTTTGAAAGTGTAATGGAGTTTCTCGATTGAGTCACACAGCCAACGGCACTTACAACTTCACTCTGTCGATGAGTCAGCGATATGTCAGCGACGAAGACCTCGTATTTTCTCGCCTCTCGCTCAGTGCATCACTATCGTAACAGACTAGTTAGAAAGGGATATCCGAGCGACAAACATGTCGAGGCCAGTTAGTGCTAGCCGTCCTGAGGGCCCTGCCAAGATACACTACGCTAACTAGCGTTTCTATTCTTTTTTTCTTTTTTTTTTTTTTTTGGCATAGGGAAGGCTGACGAGCACACAGGCCACCTGATGGTAAGTGGAAACTGTGACCCATAGACATTCGCATTCACAAGACTGCAAGCCTAAGACTGCAAATGCGCTGCCAACCCTGAGGACTAAGATGGAATGCCTCTATGCTAGTCATTACACCGGCTGTCTTATCCCCAAACCGGAACACAACAATGCGAACACTGCCGTTTGGTGGCAGGCTAATGGATAAGATGGTGGTAGCGATCCGGACGGACCCCGCACAAGGTCCTACCACCCGCAAAACCATTCGCGTCACTGATAGATCACGTGACTTTTTTATCACGTCATATTCCATTGACGCGATTGGTTTAACAACGAAACGAATAGAAACGCTAGTTAGCGTAGTGCATCTTGACAGCGCCCTCCGGGGCAATTACAAGCGTCGCTCCCTTCCGTTTGCAGCGTGCTGCGCCGGATAAAAAGAGCACATTAAGCTAAACTCGGTATTCCATGATCTGGTTCTCAACAACCATACTGATCATGTAGAAAATTTAACAGTATAGGTAGATATGAAAATAAAAAACTAAGCTACTTAAATACTAATAACTCAAACACAACTTTAATAAAAATATAATAAATGTTTTAAAAGGAAAAACAGAAAAACCACCTTCATAAACGCAATAAATAACTTAAAATGGCAGGTAACAAGAGTGTAACTGATGTCGGCTTTTGGTTAAAAATATTGTGAGTCGCTGACTTCAGTTGGACATCTATTATCTGCCATTTCTGTTTTTTTGTTTATTTTTAGTGATCTTAACAAGCTGTTACGTGTTACGTAATCCCCCTTTTTCGTTGATATGAAACTTTACGACATTTCAAGCTCGCCGCGAGCAACGCCACAGGAAAGTTACAGTAAAATTTAAATAACTTAAATGTTCTTTTAGGTACCGTTGAGGGGTTCCGGTGGCCACTTCACCAAATGTATATCAAAATTTGTTGCATGCCAAAACCTTTTCCAGAATGTAACAAATACTTTTCTGCAAACGGCATCAAAATCAGTCCATCCAAACGCGAGATAATCGCGGACAAGCATATGCACATACGTATACAAACATACGGGTCCAACTGAGAACATCCGTATTGCCGCATATATTTTCTATTTTAAGCTATTACTGAAGTACTTACAGCTGGTAACAAGTATTTATATTATTTTCCGATAACTAAATACCTATCCCTTCCAGTCAATCCTTTTGGGGTCCCAGTCGGGACGTTACAACAGACTGAGGCGGTTTATCGTTTATAGGGGAGTTCTTGTGAAAATCGGTAGGAAATTGCGTATAAGTACTTCTTATTGTTATAAATAATTAACCGTTTCTGGTTACCTGTGTGTTTGAAAAAAGGGTTTTCCTGTATTGTTATTTAATTCGTTGTGTTTTGAGTAGTTAAGTGAATGTTCTGATTAGAAAAGTGAATTTAGTGCAGTCATTATAGGAATTGATAAAAAATATGGGAATCAACAATAATTAAAATTCGGCAATGAGGGAAAGTGTCTGTTTTATTAATTATTTATTTACTGGTCGTCATGAACTATTTATATTAACTAAGTAGTTTTTTGTAATTTAATGAGAACCTAACTGGATGGTATTTTGTTTTTGGTAATTTTCCTAAAAATGAAACCTAGCTAGATCCATTTATTGCTCCCGAAACCGAAACCGAAAATTTCAAAAAAAATGTTGGAGTCGTTTCCGAGATTCAGTATATATACTGAACCTCGAATATATATATATATATATATTTGGTAAAACTTCTTCTGACATACCTATATAGAAGACTGACATTTTTTTAAACGAGCCTGTGGTACCTGGGCTACGAAGTGTCAGAACACGATCTCAGACCCGGAATGAGAAAGACTCGAGCAGTAGCCTCGTAATCCTAAATTCCGTAGGTTTCTACCCAACTTTGCTAGAGAGGTTAAGTCATTAACTGTGCTCACCAAAACTGATACGGCATGGTGATGGGGATCAGAGCAAATTGGAGCATTCGAATCAATCAAGACTAAATTGATCGATCGATCATTATTAGCCTTGTACGATCCCACATACATAACAGAAGTGCACTGCGATGCAAGCAAGCTTGGTTTCGGAGGGATCTTATTGCAGAAACCAAACGAGAACACCTTTCAAACCCGTGGCATACTTCAGCGAGCAGACCACAAAAGAAGAGCAGTACTACACTCTTATGAGCTAGAGATACTTGCTGTTGTGGCTTAATTAAAAAAGTTTAGGACATACCTAATAGGAATTAAATTCAGTACTCACAGATTGTAGCGCACTACGAACCACATTGACACAAAGAGATTTAGTACCTCGTATTGCGCGATGGTGGCTTATGCTAGAGGAATGCGATTTTACCATTAATCACAGACCGGAGGTGTCATGCGTCATGCCGACGCTTTAAGTCGGAACCCCGTTTTAACAGTCGACACCGAAGACAGACTTATTGATAAGAGAGTATTTGAAGTAATTAATATTTCGACATCGGACTGGTTAGAAACGGTATAAATGACAGACCCACGGCTAAAGTTAGTTAAAACTATTTTAAAGAGCAGCGATTAAGATATAAAAGATATGGTGGAAAATTATACTATAAAAGACAAAAAAAATGACAGACGTGTTGGCGACAAATTAAAATGGGTTGTGCCAAGTGGAGCGAGATGGCGCGTATGCCAAATGTGTCATGACGAAGCAGGACATTTTTCGGCGGACAAGACCTTCGAAAAAATTAAACAAGACTATGAATGAATAAATGGTTTCCGAAAATGAATAAATTTGTACGTAAATACGTTAAGTACCTCCTGTCTTAATTGTTCGTATAACAAGGCAAGAAAAGTGGATACTTACAGTCTATCCCAAGGGGAATGTTCTCTTTAATACATTACATATAGACCTCTTGGATCCCTTCGTTAGTAGTAAGACCGGAACCTTCTATATTTTGGGCATCGTTGATGGTTTCAGTTAATTCATCTTCATCAGAGCCGTCAACAATGTAAAAACTAAAACCACCAAATAATTATTTCTGACAGACGGACAAGCTTCACTTCCGCTACTTTCAACAAATATATCAAAGCCATTGGAGTGAAGCATATTCTGAATGCGGTTTTTACCCCTTGTGCCAACGGGCAGATATAATGATACCGTTCAATATTAGAAATATTAGAAGCTTTGGTCGCATCAAATCCCGGTTTGGATGAACGTGATTGGACAACCACGTGGGAAAAGTACAATTAAGCTTAAATAATACGCGAAATAATAGCACTGGAATTATTTCTTCTGAGATAATATTTGGGAGAAGAACCGTAGCACCAAATGAAGGTACTATTTTGAATGAAATAAAATTACCCGACTTTACCCCTGAAAATGATAGAGCAAGTATACGGAACACTGCTAGAAACAACATAGAGCGAAACTAGAAAACTATGAAGATCCGTTACGGTAGCAATAAATCATCATGATCCCAAACTACAATAACCCACCCCGCAAACGGTAAAATTTAGGGGTCCCTTTAAAATAACAGCGGTTCTTAAAAAATATCCATACGAGGTTTCAAGTATTAAGTGGCCAAGAGAAATTATAAGAGTATTTATCCTGCAGATCAGTCATTTTTACCGACGACGCTGATGATGAACATAATGTAATAAATAATGACTACTGATGACGACAATGACACTTGGAATATTTGAAATAAATTAATTGTATTATACTTACCTGATTGAGACCGTTTTATTTTGTACTATATATAATCATGCATAACAAATATAATTTATGTAAGCATATGGTATAATTATAGCTTTCCTCTGCTCTTAAAATGCTATAGACTGAGGATAGAACAGGTTATGCTCTATAGTCTGGAATATAAGAAGCGCTATATGACTTCATGTAAGTGTTTGAAATTGTGAGTATTTGGAGGATACCAAAGCGTAAGCAGTTCTCACTAATGTGAAGGATGCCGAAACGCAAGCGGTACTCATCATTATGGAATGCATTTATGCAGCAGCATGATTGTATACGTAAGCTGTTTGTTATGTGAAGGATGCCTAAACGTACATAGTGCCGGAGGAAAATGGTTCTTATGTATGTAGTTACGCTTTTACGCAGCATAACTCAAGTTGTATTGTATTCTATACAATTAACTAACCATTTTTTTTCATGTTTTAACATTGGAAATTTATATAACTGATTAAACATAACTATATAATAGAATTTCAAATTGTGAAATTTAAAAAAAAGTAGTAATCCACAAACAAATCACTAATTGAAACTTGTATCTGTTGTTAGGTATGCAGTAGCGGCACGAGAGTTGCAGTCACTTAAAACGAGATAGCCGATGAGACAACTGCATCGGGGTCCTGCCACTGGAACTGAAGCTAATATATTACTTTTCATTTTATTTTATTTTAATTTGTTAACAGTTTTAATAATTATAGTCTATAACATCATATTCTAAATAATAGGAGGTTGTTATAAAAATGTTGTCAATTTCGAAGGGCAATATAGAGCTAAGATTTAGAGCCAATTAAGGGAGATGCCTCAGGCATGATTTACTTTTTAAGTTGGGTAGCGGAGTTTTTTTTTTCATGTTATCTTTTGATTTTACGTTCGAATAATAATTACGAATTATTTTGTTTTCATATAAATTTCACCTTTTCATTCTGGAAAGTTTTGTTTTTATATGAGTATCATACCCCGCTCGAATAGCCGAAAAGGAACAGGGACATTCCGGGATCGAGACGGCCGTCTGTTAACAATATCATTTTATTTAATATAAAAGGTCGAAAATATTTAGAAAAAAAACATCGTCATGCCCAAACGCATGACGCGAGCATACGAGCGGACAAGGGTTAAAAAAAAAGAGCGGGTTATCTGTAGTGTGACCGGCACGCGCAGAGTGTGAACTTGTGTTGAACCTAATTAAAATTGTATTTCGTCTTCAAAGTGTTTGTGTTTAATACTACCCTCTTCTACTCGCACTACCGGAGATCTTTCTAATAAATTTTTCTAATGAGTTTTTTACTTGCCGCCCAGTAGGGCTTGACATAATAATCGCACATTTTCTTATTGTACTATAACTTTGACGTCTAAAAACCATTTTTTTAATCCGTTAGTTTAATAGGTTCCACGTAATTCGCTTGTCCAATTCACCGAAAGGGCGTCCCTTGGTCTCTGCTACCGAATCTATGTCTGCCTCAGCCAAATGACTACTCGGTGTTTATAGGTACAGCGTACAGGCGACTAAAGTGTTTATACCTACCAAAAATCATCTCAGACAGCACCAAATAACTAGGAAATATCTAACCACTTCTGTATTTAGGCATGTCAGATATTTTGGAGCCCATCTCACGAATAGGCTACAAAAAGGGTTTTCAATCCGATATAAAGGTCAGTATTACACATTACACCCTTTTACTGCTCGGTAAACGACGAACAACACTTGTTTTCAACTGTTGGTCCTTTTACTCGGATTCAAGGAGTTTTCGGCTCATTTCGTTTACAACCTCTTAGCTGAATTGATAAATCCGAAAACATATTTTGCAAATTCAATCCATTCGGTATTATAATTTTCATTGACATTTCGCCGATTTATCAAATAAATTAAGGTAATAAAGTATTTGAATAGCTGTCGTCTGGGTTTTTTGTGGTAAGGTTTGGTTAGGTTAAGAATTTACGTTAATTTAAGAAATAATGTGATAGCGTCGTTATACGTAGGTACATTCATTATAAAATACTTTGAATGCGTATATTTTTTTAAGTGCCTAAATACTCTATAGATTTATAATTTTTTACGGTTTTCACACATATTTTTTATAACATTTGCTTACTTATTATTGCAATACGATGGAAACGTCGAAGCAATAATTCAGAATGATGAACTAACCCGTTTAAATAAAATAAAAAACAAATAAGTACAAATAAATATTTTTTGTCATATATGAAATGGAATTTTTCAGCCGCTATTATTTTATTTTATGTTTGATTTGACATATAATACCATCAGATTATTGCGAATCCTACCGAACCTACTGATTAAGTTTGAATTATTCCAGCAAGTTTTTTTATTTAAACATATTTAATTACATAGAAAAAATAATTAAATCTTTAAAAGATAGGGTAGGAATTTTATAAGAAAAAATATTAGCTTCCGTTGATTGATTTTGGTACCTCCATTTTCATATCACTGTAGGGTTCCGTACCCAAAGGGTAAAAACAGGACGCGTGGTTTAGGAGTTAGCGAATAGACAGAAAAACAAAAATGTAGACAGATGCGGAAAGCGACTTTATTGTATACAATGTAATAAAATAAAAGATACAGATTTATAATGATGTAGTCATGATTGGTACCTATACAATAGCGTAAACAATCGAAGTATTCCTAAAATAACTTAACGGATTTGTATGTATACTTTGCACGGAAATTAATTTCCTACTCATTTTTTAAATAAAAAGCTTCATCGTAATACTCGGTGTTTCGGTGAAATTGATATTTTACACCGAAACAATATTGTGTTAAAGACGATAGCAATAACGAAGTAATTTTAGATGGCAAGTAAACAGACCAGTGCCTATCCAGCACAGCTAATATTGCTTTTGCAACTTCAGGTGCATTTAAATTATAGCTATTATAGATAGCTCAGTTCAGGAGTGTTTAAAATATGATAATTTATGTTTTGTAAAAGTCACGGAAGAGGAAATTTCTCAACTCTTAAAACTATTGGAAACTGGTTTTAAATGTTTTATAAGACAGATTGCCTGAATGTGAAATGCGTCAACACTACAACAAAAGGTGATAAATACAACAGCCTATTAGGTCGATAAAAATATGTACCATTATCAATATAGAACAAACGATTATGGAAATGGAATTTAGGATTACAATAATTATTGCTATTATATTTCACATTCACATAAATTGTCTTTTTAAACATTTAAATCCAGTCAACCTGATTTTAAAACAAAAGCAAAAGTCGTTTTTTAGAATTGATTGGATTCAGTCTTTGTTGGATATACCTTATAGTAACTTCGCTGCTAAAATCAATAATCTCAATTGTGATACCATTTTAGAATCTCTATTAAACAGGCATTTAAAAAAAAACAGCACTACAGGTTTTAATACACTTTTTTTACACCGCAGGATGCCAAACTTGGCGGAAGAAAAACTAACTTCTAAACTAACTTGACTTTTCAGATTTCGAAACTATGAGTTGGAAAATCTCGTTTTCCGTGCGACTTTTACAAAACATGAATTACCATACTTTCAACACCCCTGAGCTGAGCTATCCAGCCCTGTAAGGTCGTCCACTATATCCCGGACACCCTGTAGATGCACGAGAATGCTTGACTTTTTAATAGTCAAGTATGTTGCCGCCATAACACAAGTACCATAGTACTTTTAATTTTTGTATAGATACATTTTTGCGTGATGGATAAATGTATTTTCGTAGTGGAAAAACATTATTTCCTACAAGTGGGATTGACGACGTCCTCGGTTAAATAAATAGGACGTCGTCGTGGGCACCAAGAGCCTCTTGAGGTGACCGCCAATTATCCAAGGAATAAGAAAGGTCGGGAATTCAAACCGTTTAGGATTTTGAATCAGGATAAAAATAAAAAACGTGAGGGTCTCGGGACGCCCGACAGAAGTGATAACCTAAACTAATCTAAGTTGAACTATTTAATTTTGAAATTATTTAACTGACTGCAAACTCACGCACACTAATGCAGAGTGAAACACACTAACAAACCTAAAAAGTGGTACACTGTTGAAAGAGGTCATAATATAGAGGTCTCTTTTTAATGATGGGCATTTGTAACAGGTGCGAAGACTACTATTCTATTAAGAGCTGTTTTTATACTCCTCTATTCTTGCGCCGAAACGCGTAACGTAACGAAGCGGTTTACCCTTCCATAAGAAGTTATCACTTCAAAAAGTTCAATATTCCGTCTAGGTCCTTCAGATAACGATTCTAAGGGCAGTTGGACCAGTAACAAAAAAGTTCAAAATGGCGTCCAGTCGTTTTAATTCTGATTATGGGTCCGTATTCGTAGTCCCTAGGGACCCTTAGATATCCATTTTCAGGGCATTCGGACCAGTAACAAAAAAGTTCGAAATGGCGTCCACTTGTTTTAATTGTGAACTCAGATATGATATTCAAGGTCGGGCCATTACGAGCAGCCCTTCCTTGATAATGTTTTTGACAGGCGTTTTTCAGGACTCGTGAACTATATCGCTGCTGCTTTGTGCTGCAGCAGTAGAGTTGAAATACGCCTATTACGCGGTACATAACGAAGCGGTTTACCCTCCCTTCAAATACACAACCCAAACAAAAACCGGCTAGAGCATGTCGGACCATGCTGTGTTTAGACCTCGCGACAAACTTAACTTTGCCGTTGGAAAACTGTTACCCCCATACATCGACATAGGTCGCGGTAAGTTTACCAACACGGCAAATAAGTTTTCAGTAGGTATTAAATATTTAAACCGTTTGTAACTCAAGAACTAATGAAGTCTACTTAGTCGTAATAGTTTTCCTATTAAATTAATTATATGTGCTTTCATTTAAAATATTTTTTAGATTTTTAGTATTAGTACTTTAGACTGTAGGGTAGTAGTACACAATCCCGCAATATTTTTGAAAGAACTATCCAACGACACCAGACAGTAAGGGGTAGACGAGAAAAACAAATACATCCCCACGTTACCAGTAGGGGAGATACGCTTAAAAAAAGATTTTATTTTACCACTTTGTTGGCGTGACTAATATGTATATTCATGCCAAATTACAGCTTTCTAGTACTAAGAGTCTCTGAGCTAGCCGGACGGACATGGCGACGATCATTATGGTATGTTCACAGTGATGAACATTGCCTAATTAAGGGTTGCGTAAACTGGAGCAGAGGACAAGAAGAGCTGCAAAATCGTTATGGCCCCAAAATCATGTGCTTATAAAATACGAGTAGGTACCCAAAATATATTCAACGTTTTTGATTCAAAACTAATAAAAATCATAACTTCCTAGGTACTATCCCCGCACTACCCTAACCCTTGTATTCCTCCTGCAACTAGATTGTTTAATATATTTTTACCAATAACGCTCCCGGTTATGTAACGCGTGCCGCCATACAATGGCTTTGTTTTCGTTACGTCGATGCAGCTAAAATAAACCAAAATATTATACCACCGAGCTTTCAGGTTAATTGGGGAAAACGTTGTAGTGAAAATGCGCCTATAGTAATTAATAAAGTAAAAGTATACTTTTTACACGTCACCCAGCGAGCTATGGAAAGGTGTATGCTCGGAATCTCGCTACGGGACAAAATACGGAATGAGATGATCCGGCATAAAACTCGGGTCACTGACGTAGTTCATAAGTGTAGCAGACTGAAGTGGCAGTGGGCTGGTCACATCTGTCGCAGAACCGATGATCGGTGGAGTAGACGGGTTCTCGAGTGTAGACCACGGCTCGGCAAGCGTAGCGTAGGACGCCCTCCAGCCATATCGACCGACCACCTGAAAAAAGTGGCTGGTGGTGACTGGATGGCGAAAACAGGAGATCGGGCCTTGTGGCGAACCCTGGGGGAGGCTTACGTCCAGCAGTGGACTGCAATAGGCTGAAATGATGATGATGATGATACTTTTTACGAAATAAAAACCAAATATACACATCCAATTTCCACAGTTTATTTGAAAATGTATTAATATTTTTACACTGTTCACTTTACCTGTTTATATTACTAGGTATATTATAACAATTAAATTCACAACATGTTCGTAACATAACTCTACATTATCTTTCTATTTACATAATTTGCCAACAATGAACGGTTAACCACAGCGAATCTGGCTAACAAATGAGTTCATAAAGCACATACATCGTCCGCGAAATGCAAATTCTCGTGTCGACCCTCCTCCATTCTCAAAGGATCTACGACAAAAATGCGACTATGCTATGCTTCATCTTAGGGATGGCAGCTGTAAGATTTATCGACGATTACTTACGAGTATACCTAAGTGTAATCATTTTATCACTCAAGTACTCAGAATACATACAATAGAAAATTCACTCTAGCATTTAGGTCTACGGTTGTAGATGCAAGTGCTGCTAGCGTTTCTGTTTTCTATAGACTCGACATTTCTGAAGTTTGTTGTAAAGCGCTAACTTAGCGTTATGATTATTGACTAGGTCCCCAGACCTGGCGCACTCGGAACTTTACGCAAAGCTACGAGTACATCGGCTTGCATCATTGGGGATGACGTTTGTATGGATTGGGTTGCGGAATAGAAAGGCAAGTACGTTTACCTACGATTACCTACGTGGCTGACTACATAAACGCTGTTTTGTTACTAAGAGCCATTTCTCTACTTGTACTACTATTATTCCAGATTATTTATTAAATTAAGTTTTTATACTAAAAAGAAATTTAAAAGTTAAATAAGAATACTAACACAAAAAATAAACCTAATACAAAAAACCTACCGGTGGTTAGGGCTGCAATACGTGCAGTGTCGATGAGTGCTGCCTTGTGTATCTGGCCCTTGATCCAGGCATCTAGCGAGAGTCTCTTGAGGTGTTTGATCGAAACTCTTCGCTATAAGACCGTTCCCCGAAACAACTATCAAGACAATAATAATTATTATTATATACACTCAAAGATTACTAACTCCGATCAAAATTTACACACACACCACACGATGCTTGAAGTATGTCAGTTGCGATTGTCATTTATTTGTGCATGCTCAAGGGCTATAAACTCCCGTTGTAGCCCATTTTGCTCCTAGCCGTATATATTAACCATATAGTTGACGTAAGAATCGCTCTTTCTGTCAAGTCCATAAAAAGATTATAAACTAAAACATAGTAGAATAAACCTCCTGTAGATTACTAAATTTCGAAACCGGATAGCTATTTAAAAACACAGTTTTCATAGGGATATTTATCATTCCCCTTTTAGAAAACCGTTATAGAGTTTGGTTTTCTACGAGGAAGAAATACTTTTTCACTGTTAAGCCAGTTATTATATACCATTTTATTTTTCACTTACAAGGAAAGCTTCACTTATAACAAAACACGTGCTCATTATTTTTTCATCTTCTTAAACATTTATAATCAAACCGCTATGAAACTAGCATATTTTTTTTAATATCTCTATACAAGTAAGAGGGTTTAGTCACTTTTCAGTACTTTGGAGGTCAATGTCTCCCAACAGGTTGAGATTGGGCCGCTAAAAAAAAATACGTGTCTGTTATTTTAAACTACTCTCTAACATATATCAAAATCAATAAAATCGGAGCCGGACAGTTGGGTACCTTTCCTAGACAATTTAGTACCATAGATAAATGTTAGGGGTGGGTATTCCGGTTTTCAGAACATAAAATCTCATTTGAGGTATAACAGGGATACGATGAAATGTTTTTTCCTTGCAGAAAACCAAATATTATCTCGTTTTCTACGAGGGAATAAACTACCGTTTCATAACCGGATAAGTTACGAAAACCCTTTTCTCACAGAAAAGGCCCCGAAGGGCAAAGTTCGGCTATTCCGTTAACAAAGAGCAAAACGAAACCCTATTCACCGTAGACAGAGTAATACCTAGACAAGCTTTGAGATAGCAATGCAGATAACCCGACCAAATCACATATCACCTTTAACAGACAATGCTCAACAGAAATTAATACCAGTGAAAGGTGTTTCATATTTTCGAGCCATGGCTTTTGTAGCCTAACATTCAGATTACCGATTTCTACTTTACCTATGAAAACACACGTGAACACAAAGTTCACACAAAAAAAGTTGAAAGTAAAAATTCACTCCATTGTGAATGGGAATGTGAATAAAGTTAAAAGCCGCCTTCTTTATTTATATGTCCTTTCCGTATCTTTTACCCGTTGTTTTATTTATCGTGTCCCGTTTGTGTTACGCTGCCTACGCTATTCACAAATTAAAAACATGTGATTTCGTGACAGGCGGGACCAGTGCGGAGTGTCATTTCATTTGTCACGTCAAGGAGAGTACTGTAACAGATTTGTTAGTGTCTCAGTGTTACATGGCATTGTAGGGAATCATTTGGTCCAGTTGCTTCACGTTAATAGATATACGTCATAATTTTATGACATAAATGTACTTAACATTAAGTATTTATATATACATATACATTTGACTCAAAGCAAGAGTAATTAAAGACGTAACTACTTATACATATAATATATAAGTAGAGAACGGTCAGGAACTATATTGTTTTGTAATGTGTAAATACGGGTTAATTTCTGTTTCATTAAATCCAAGCAGTGTAATTTCTATGTATATATAGAATTTTCCTGTAAGCTGGGTATAAATGTAACACTATTGAATAGAAAACACTTATTCATAATTTGGCATGGATAGGATAACAAAAACTGTTGACTTAGCTCATAACTACACAATATATTTACTTTTGATATCTATAATCATAACGTTAGCGCATTAGTATGCTAAATAAACTAAATAATAAATGCTCGATACCATTAAAATATTACACAAATCGGTCGGCAAATAACAGTTTATTTAAATATTAAGTATTACCCGATCACATTATTTCTGTAATTACGAGTACATTGGGTGCAAACATATCTATTTAATCTCTATGCACAAAAACACGAATAAAGCATTAAATGGAAAACATTGAAATCATTTGTATAGAGGACATGCGTTTCCATGGTCTGTTGCTGTTTCCATTATGCTAATTGCGGTTTTTGGAGTTCCGTACCAAAATTACTAGGAACCCTTATGGTGAGACTTCGGTGTCTGTCTGTCTGTCTGCCTGTATGTCACAGTAGTTTTTCTCTGAAACTATTGAAGCTATCAACTTGAAATTTGGCATAGTTGTATAACTTGTATGTCTTGCCTTGGTAAAAATAATATGGAATTATTTTTCTGAATATTTAAAAGTGGTCTAGAATAAGGTGTTAAAAAATAAAAGTTATTTGATTATAGATGGCAAACGGGGTGTTTGAAGGGCTTTGATCTGAACATTTCAAAGCATTTTTTTTATATTTTTCCGGTGTCGTCCCCCTTCCCCCCTCTTGCCTCAGAAGATTATGCAACATTAAAATAAAAAAAACCTTTACGCGAAAATCAAAATGAAGATGGTAAATTTGACAGTTTTGGAAATATTACCAAAAAACTTAAACAAACTACATTAAAATTTAGGCTAATTAAAACCCTAATAATGGTACGTTAAGTCTATACATTTGTACTGTCACTAAAATTGCACATATTCTTTATGTTTATTTAAATCAATTTTATCGCATAAAAACCAGTTTAAATGCCCTAATGGCTTTCTAGAAGAGAATTCCAACTGACCGAATAATCGTAAAAAATACATAACAATAAACCTTACAATTATAAATTGTACAAATAAACTATTACCATCAGGGTATATAAATAGATACATTCATCAATAAATGTATATAATCTAACAATAGCAACAATTACAGAAACGTACGCAGTGAGTGTTCTTTTAATTCTTTTTTATTCACATCATTATCATCCTAGGTTTCTAGGTATTACTGACTTAGATAAAATCTAATTTAGCCTCTAGCCAAAACAAAACTGTAAGTGTTAGAATTATTACCACTGTTATCAAAAATAAAAGCCATAATATGTACAACTGACATACTTAGGTACCTAATCATGCGAAAACTATGGCGAGAGTGTTTCGACGAAAAGTATTTCGTTCTTCAACTGTTAAAAGGATTTTTTGAACCAGTTATTTAAATTAATGAAATCCTAAAATAACATTATTATTCTTTTTTTATGGCATAGGGAAGGCTGACGAGCACACAGACCACCTGATGGTAAGTGGAAACTGTGACCCATTGACATTCGCATTCAATGAAGACGAAGACTGCAAGCCTAAGACCGCAAATGCGCTGCCAACCCTGAGGACTAAGATGGAACGCCTCTATGCCAGTCATTACACCGGCTCTCTTATAACATGTATCATCTTCATGGCGTAATTAAAACCAATGCAATATGTTCTGACAATCAGAGATACTCTCTTCATGGTTACGTTTTACACAATTTTTTTGACTATTTAACTATATTCAAACAAAGGTGGTTTGTAACTCTGTGTGGGAAGCAGCGCGCTGCGTGGGCGCAAAGCGGGCGCGGACAATCTGTCCGAAGGTTGTCCGGAACTGGCGAGACATGGAGCAGTAGAGCACGAAGTTGATGGCTCCGTTTAGCAGCGCCAGTACATCCATCAGCTCTCCGAACAGGTCATAACATCGCTTGAAGAAACACCGCCCCAGGAGACCGCTGAGCAGACCTTCGAACGACGGTGAGTATTAGCAAACAACAGAAATTACTTATGCCGCCAACATTGATCAGGGTAAAAAGAGTAGTTTATGCAACTGATGCAAAATGAAAGGCCTTAAAATATGAAACGAGTGTCAGCGGGTTTCATAATAGGATCACACGAGTTTTTTAAGGCCTAATCATGTACAGTTGCATACACTACTTTATCTACACATATATCATAAATACTCTAAGATGGGTCTTAAGCCAACGACTTGAAAACAAAAATGGCGGCATAACAAACTTCTGCTGTGTCAATGTCACGAATATTTGTGTGGCTTTTTTTAAATCATAGACAAACGAATGAATAGTAGGACCTATTCTCATGTAACTCGAGATCAAATGTCGTTATATAACCCTTAAAAAATATACTGAATGGATGTTTCGTATCGAATATTGTTTTAATGTCTGTCTTGAGTTTTGACAGCTGTTCCAATTTTAAACTCATAACGTTACAAAAATTGATACTGTTATAACATCATTCACCTACTATAACATCATAAAAGTTCTCATAGTAAAATTGGTTGTAATAATGCTGGTCATTTCCTACGGTTTCTGAACGCATAATAGAGGGCTTATGACATGTGCGTAGACAAAGTATCTTATGTGTCCATCCAATTTAAAGACTCAAGAATTAAAATTTCATCCAAGCACGTCTAGCAATTTCAGCGTGAACAAGATAATCACCTAACACACCGACACTCACAATTATTCGTATTTCGTAAAGGAAGTAATGCGAGACTATGATGACAAATAACGTTTTAATTTAACTAATTGTCTACCAAAGTTAATAACGTAAGTGTCGATTATACGCTAACGTTTGATATTACAACACTTCTAATGAATCTACTCGTAAAACAATCGATGAAGCTTTTTATTTATATATTTATTCCTTGATAAAACAAAACAGAGTTGTAATGTCAAGCCACATATTCAACAATAATTTCTAAATATTGTATTAAAATTTGTTAGATAAATATTTGTTGCAGGTTTGACAGGTAGATATAGTTTATATATTCATGTTTATTCACATTGGTTAGTTATAGAATAATATATAAAAAAATTGCCACTATAATGTACCACTGTAATGATATCAATTGTTTGGGCAGCGAACTATCTAGTCAGTTGCTGTCAGCCGTTGAGAACATCGTCAATATGCGTCAGATACTTGTTTAGATTTTAATTTATTAACAAAACGCCTCACGTTTGGCATTTTTTTTATTTCTAGGTATTTAAAGAATTCCTTTACTTGTATTATCATACCGGCATAGGGGTATTTCATAGGGCCTATATTAGGCTATATTGAGTGGAGCTTTTTTTTTGACTTTGCGAGACGTGTGGCGGGTTTATAATACGTACCTATAACTTTCTTCTATATCGTATTTCTAATTAGAAAGAAAAGGTTGCAAGTAGCGATGAAAATTACATGAAAGATACATGTATCTTTCAAAGGCCCCTGTATTTTTCAGTAAAATACAGTATCTTTCCTTGCGGAGCTTCGATTGAATCTTTCGCAAATTTAGGTTTTTTACATGTAAAATACATTGTATTTTTCGCATTATTATATTTATTATATTATATTATGAATAGTGACTCAGAATGTATTGGCTCTCATACAAACAGGTGACTTTTCATTCTGCTCAGACTATATCTCGATATCAGTTAACTAAATAGGTTGAAATTATCAATTATGAGTGACGAAACACTTATAAATTGGAATCGTTAATCTATGCTCTATGTGGCTTTGTATTTAACATTAAGTACTAATATTACCAATAAATACATTATTGTTGAATTAATCTCTTTATTTCTTTTCAATCTTAGGGTTGGATTTTATAATACATATTATAGTATGGTTATAAAATTTAAAAACAAAAAACAGACATAAAAATTACGAAATACATAATTATAAACATATTATAAAAAAGTTAACTTAGAGTACCGCCGGCAACGGTGATCAAACCACGAGAGCGGAGTCTCTTAATATTATTATTATTTAATTTACTTTTTTACATAGGCTAGGCTTTTTACAATATGTTTATAAAAGTAAATTACAAAAATATTGTTATTATTTGTATGTCTTGCTTTATCAAGGGACCATGGGGCAATTATTCAATCAAGTCATTATTATTAAATAAACATGTAAAATACACAGTATTAAACAGGTATTATACGTGTATGATTGTATTTTTCAGACAAACGTCAGTTTTGTTTTTTTCGAAAGTTACATGTATTTTATAGGAAAGATACAAAATTTCGAAAGAAACAACATGAATCTTTCGCCATTTTCATCGCTAGTTGCAAGGTCCGCCGAAGTTAAGCCAAACTATGTGGTTAACTAATTAAGAACTGTAACTAAAAATGAAACAACACTAATTAAGAACTCAGATGACTACTCGTTATTCGACATATTATGACGGAAATGTTACACGAGTATTACAACGTTCATTAATATCAAACAACAAATCACATCAGAAAAACATGTTGAGCAAAATGATGGAATTTTCTCAACAGAAACAAGCAACTAATTTTCCCTTTATTAGCAGAAACGTTTTCCTGTTAGCTGGGTCTTTACCTGATACCTCGTGGTTGGAATTGGGACAGTCGCGTTAGTCACGTGCACAGTCGTTTTCAAGGCTCGCTTTTCAAAGGATAATATATTTTATGCTACAAAAATGAATATGATTACTCTAAGCAAATAATATTTATTTATTTGAACTATTCATTGAAAAAAAAGTATCGCTTCTAATAAGATTATGATTGTTCCGCATAAGCGTCTTGAATCCAAACGAGCTTAACAGGACGTCAGAAGCATCATCACTGAAGAACTTGTTTGTTGGTTGATAACTAATAATTATCATACAACCATTGTATTATGATTTTGCCAACTTTTAGTCGGCTCTCATACATTTATCAGCTTCAAATGATTCGTAGCTTTGTTTTCGTAGCGTATTACTGTAGAGGCACTACGTCGTAGCACTTTAATCGTACTTATTTTTAAGCAAAAAAATAAAAGACGGTCGAGGTATCTGCCTCTATTCTAGGCGGTAAAATATAATATGGTATTATTTTAAACACGGCCGCTATAACTGTCAAGTAAATAAGAGCTATCAAAACGTTGACGATAACAGGTCAAAAACGATGGCTTTTACAGTGTTGAATAGAGGCACTGATGGAATTCCGCTTATTTTATTAACTTACCACTAATCAATTGTTTTTTGACAAGTTATTTGTATTTATTTTTTCAATTATTTCACCAGCGCCTCTATTCAACACAGTAAAAATCATATCGTGTTGGATCTGTTATCGCTTTGTTAACGTTTTGATAGCTCTTATTAATTGACAGTAATGGCGGCCGAATGAAAAACGATTCTGTCAGGTCAAAACGACATTGTTTTTACTGTCTAGAATAGACACGTAGCGAGATTTTGAGCGGTAAAAATCATATCGTATTAGACCTGTTAACGTATTGTCAACATTTTTATAGGTCTTATTTATTAACAATAAAATACAAAGGTCAAATTAATAAATAGATAAAATTTCGTTTTTTATACGTAGGTATTCCAATTATTTATTAAAACAGGGTGGATGGAAGCAGAAATAATATGTTAACATAACTTAACTTAAACAATCTATCTATGGGCACTGAATAGTTTGTACGAGTACGTATTAATAGGTTTTCACCTTGATAGAACTCCTCGAAAAATAGTAAACCAACAAGTAGTGAATTCCAGCAAAATGCAATCAATCGAGTAAAGAGACGCAGTCGCGGTGCATTTATGTTTATCTACGACAAAAGAAAACATTTGCACACAAATAGCAATCCCACTTCTAAATTATTTCAAACTCCAACGATAAATATGTAAACACAAATTAATATCAAACACTTTCACACAAACACAATCTTATCTAAGAGTAAAAATAAGCTCACCAAGAATTCCTTGAGGGAACTCAGTCAGCAGGAACAGTAGGAGGACGGCGAGTAGCATCTTTGTCGTGCGGTCCGTGCGACGCTCGGCTTTAGACCTCTTCGTCGACTTTTTCGTGAAAATGTTCCCTTTTCCATTAACAACGGCATCCGAGGGACACGCGCTATAGTTCTTAAGAGCCTTTTTCCTGGCATTGGCTCGATATAGCGCCCTTATTAGCCAAGCACTTATCACGGTCAGAATAACGCACGGCAAAAGTTTTATAAACACAGCGTGCACCCAGAAATTTATTTGGTAAAGGCTACCGTCATAATTCGAGTCCACGAAGTACACTTTCATTGCAGTGCCTGAGCTTCTGTCGTACGTGAAGTCCTTGTGTATTGTGAAAACCTGAAACAAACAAGTTCTAGTAAACTTTTGCACTTCATCGAAGTTTGAAACAACCGACCAGACATTCCTCTGCTAAACCTCGTTTATAGTAGGATCACGTGTCCATTTATCTGGTAAACTGCTACGAGGAAGTATTAGAAATACCCATTTGAAACTAAGGTATACATTCGTTTTGATTAATTGGCTATCCTTCAAATATGCGGAGACCGCTTACGCACCGCATCTGCTACAAATCCGAGAAAATACGGTCTCGGAATTATACCTCTATAATAATATGGTAATGACGGGACGGAATGATAAATTTAGTGCATAACTTGATCATAGGAATAGTAATAACCACCATCTTCGGACCACCATCTTCCCTCTTATATCGGATTTAGATCAGACACAGATAGAACGCAGGCCGGGTATTAATCCGAAAAGGTTTCAAAAGGCATTGATAATGTTGTCTTTTTGCGATATTAAACTAATTTAAACTACTTAACTACTGAGTGAAGTAGTGAATTATTCAAATTCAATTGCGTTTAAGAATTAACGTCTCCCTTTAAAAATAAAGTTTATTAACCTATCTAAAATATTTGACGGTCCAAGAAACAACCAACGCGTGAATTGACAAAGCCGAATTTCCAACTAAGTTCAAAACAAGTTCAGTTTGTCGAAATCTACGTATAGCGAATTATTGTGCTAAGTATTATAATCATGTTGCGTAACGATAATATTACATAATGTTGAGTGGCAAAATTAAGTAATGGTCAGTAGCAATACTAGCAATAAGCGAGCGAGCAAGATGGGTCAAAGGCAGAAGCGGCTCCGACAGGTTAGGTCAGAATAAAAGAGACGGGAAGCTTCCGCCTTAGCCTTCGATATCAGGTCTTTTTTAGGGTTCCAGAGTCAAACTAGGAACCCTCATAGTTTCGCCATGTCCGTCTGTCCATCCATCTGCCCGTTCGTCCGTCCGTCCGCCCGTCCGCCCACAGCTTAGCTCAGAGACTCTTAGTTCTAGAAAATATATCTAAAATGAAGGCAAAATAATAAATATCAGGGGACAATGTCTCACCAATTGACCTAGTCCCAAACTAAACTCTAGGCTTTTACTGTAGGTACTAGACAACGATATAGAACTATATACATACATAGAAAAGATCCATGACTCAGGAACAAATATTCGCGCTCATCACACTAACATCCGTCCTTACCGGGATAATGCAGGGTCACCACCATCTAGGACGGTGCGTCGTCAATTTTTTTAAGGAAATCTATCACGATTAAGTGGACTTGATTGGTTCCTGAGATACAGGCGATGAAAGTGTTTATACCTACTTCATTTAACTAAGACAGCACCAGATGACATTAAATAGAGAATTTGTTCTTACTTGTTGTTTTTCGTGATAGTTTTTGCATAGTAACAGCTTCGGAACTCTGCACTGTGCATGGTCAGACATGCACTTGCCCGGTTTTTTTTTATTTGAGCCGGGAAAATCTTGAATTTTGAAATTTTGAATAGTGATAAGGCCGAACTTTATGCCTAACTGGTAAATGTATGCAAGGCTTGACTATTTATTTCATAAGAATTTATGCTTATAGTCACTTACACTTAAAGTTAACTTGCAATGTAGAATTATGACGAAAAAAGATGCCAAACAAAGGGAAACCTTAAAAAAACCTAACATTAATCAAATACGATTCTTAAGTTAAGTTTGCTCTCATTTCTGACTTGTACAACTTAATTGAATATTATATTCGTAAAACGGGTATTTAATTCCAAGTGCAATTTACAACCAAGTCGCTTTACACTTGGGTTGTTTCTTAGCTGGAAACGTTCGTAACAAATCGAGTCGCAGATCGATTAATTTAAGGTGTGAGTCGGAATAACCTTGGACTAGCTTCCGTAATTGATTCTTATCACGCCATTTCCTTCTTTATCAATCACGTGGAGAAGATCGATTGTGGCCTGACGAGCTATAATTAGTCAACGACCGCAGAGCTCCTTCTAATACGCCAAGGTAAGTGAGGCTAGGACAGATTAGGGTTCAACAGTTTCCCTGCCATCAAACTTAATGGCTTTTGCGCTATATAAACTATCTGGAGACATTTATTAATAGTGATAAATGCTTATTAATGATTATGTGTTTTAATTAATCTTCTGTAGTGCTCTTCCGATGTTTATATCCACAATAAAAAGCTATGCTTGAAAGCTCTAAGGTTTCTTTAATGATCATATCAGACAAGAAAATATCCTAACTGAACTCAAGAGCTTAAGTGTATGAGGGATGATCCATAAGTGTTGAGAATCAGTACGAACCATCCACATAGTTAATTTTATTTAAACACAATATTTAAGTTTAGGGGCTTGGATCAATCGTGATCACGGCAGCCCCGTTGGACAAAGCTATATAAAAATAAAATACAAATACATATCATTCAGAGAAAAATAAAAGCAAAGAAAGAGGGGCTACTTGTTCAAAAATCTATAAACTAATTTTGCAGCATCTGTAGCTGGTTCTGCCAAAATTGACTGAAACAGTCCGATGTACATAGTTAATAAAAAAAAAATTGAATACACATTAGCACTAATCAACCTTAAATTGGGGAAAAAAAAACATTATTCATTTGTTTTTCTGAGACAACTAAACATATGTATGAACAATTTTACTAGACGGCAAAAATCAGAGTTAGTTTTGTAATTTGGAGCGGTGTGGAAAAAGTACTGGTACACTAATTAAAAACATTTTTATTCAAAACTAGTGACCCGCCAGCGGCTTCGCCCGCTGCAAATTTCCGACATTTCCGGTGGTTTTTTTTTCTTTCATACAAACCTTGCCCTGACAATAACGAATACAACCGAAAAGGAATCAGCCAAATCGGTTCAGCCGTTCTCGAGTTTTAGTGAGACTAACGAACAGCAATTCATTTTTATATATATAGATTAAACCTTGATATATTATTATGAATTAAAGATAAATAAGTTATTTTTGCAGTGTTTTTTTTATCTCCAGCTCTGTCACCAAAATCTAGGGTGTTTTTTTTCAGCGATTTCCAGGATTATTGAAGCCTAAAAAAATACTGTGACATTAGGTTTTAGCAATTGAGTTCAAATAATCTATTATTCTATCATAGTTATAGGAAAATATGAAAAATTAGCTGAAGAAAAAATTAACGAATTTGCGGCAGGAATTGTGCTTCAGATCCTTCTAATTGACAAAACCCGCAATCCCGGTTATTTAGCCCTAACTTTCGACTACTAATTCTCATTCACTATTGTTCAAAAACAACTACATAAACATCAAGAAAGAGCTCCTGATGATTTAGCGGAAGTCCAAATTTGACCTACAAAGGTAAAATTATTTTTTAGTGGTAAAATAAAACAATTGAATGACGTTAATTATTGATTTCATATAAAGAAAGTGTGCATATTCCAATTAAAATATAACGATTAAAATATCACCCATTTTTAATATGGATCACTCCTCGTATGTGAAGTAGTTTAGACATAAACATAAAAATGACAGCGTCAAGCTCTTTGTGCTTACAACTACGAGTAAAGTTAAAGATCATCTTAGATAAGTACTTAGAGTAAAGAACGAGGTAGCATGCAAACACATTTGAACACCACTCGAATATTAAGTTGCAGCATAGGGTTTAATTAAGTAAAAGGAGTGCAATCCGTGCTAATAACGCATTTACAGAAACTGCTCTGCGGACCGAGTTATCTCAAAGCTTAATTTACTTTGAGGGTCTTAAAATGGCTAAACTGCAGGATAACTCTCGTTGTAAACGTGTTTAATATATTTTAATGGTTTATAATGTCAAAAAAATATCAGTAGCCACGGATTTGTTTTAATAATGGTTTAGGATAGAATATAATAACTTTATTTCAGGCTACAAGGCCCATATTTACAAATAGCTTACAGACTAAGACACATAACAAAGTGTAACATAAAATTAACATAACTATTAATACACTTACACCACTGTGGCCAAAAAATCGCCGAAATATTTATGACACACCTTGGCCAGAGTTGCTCCTTTAAAAACCATAGCATATTTTAAAGCATACGTTCCCAAAGTAATCTCCTACCGCACTCCAATGGGACCTGAAACTATCAGGGGGGTGGTAAGGAGCTTAGAAAAGTAGGGGGTACTGAAGATCTTCAGGGGGGCAATGCCTGGGATATAAAATATAATGATAATTATAAATTCCACCAGGTGGACCGATGACCTGATAAAGGTTGCGGAACGCCGCTGAATGACAGCAGCAGAGGACCGTTCGTTGTGGAAAACCTTGGAGAATCCCATTCTCAAGCAATGGATGTCTTGCGGCTGATGATGATGATGATAAAAATATAAAATTAAGTAGAGTGCGATTTTGTAATCATTGCATTTAAATGTTTTCACAGCAATCTACGGTATTTGCTTACTGAATAAATTTATTTCTTTTTTTTATCTTTTTATCTTTTTATAATTTAAATGTAATATCCCCGCTTCGATGCAATTCAGAGTACATTTTAAAACAAAATATATTTAAATTGATCTCTATTATCGCCTGTGTTAGACCCTTTATAATATCGGAGCAGCATGGTTTTGTAAGTAAGAAGTCGGTTGAAACAAACTTATGTGAATTTGTAGACAGTGTTTATACTGCTATGGATGAGGGGTTCCAAGTTGACGCTATATACACCGATTACTCAAAGGCGTTTGATAAAATTTCCCATAATATTCTGCTTAGGAAACTGAAGGGGGTCGGGATTCATGGCGACCTATTGCGTTGGGTAGAGTCTTATTTGCGTGACCGCTGCCAGGCCGTAGCAGTGAAAGGATTTTGCTCTAGTTTTGTGCCGATTACATCTGGGGTCCCGCAGGGGTCCCATTTGGGTCCTTTATTCTTCAATATTTTCGTTAATGACGTCATCTCTATATTTAGTTCTAGTAATTGTTTACTTTATGGTCATCTGACACAAAAAAAAATATTAAAGAAGTGTCAGACAAATTAATAGGTGTCTCTGGCGACCACAGGCAAGGCTCCTTTTTTGCCCAAAGACTGAGCATCGCAGTGCAACGAGGTAACGCTGCGAGTGTCCTCGGCACGATGCCGCAAGTGGGGGTAATGAAGGGATTTATATTATAGGTTAGTTGTGTTATATTTTATTATTATTGAACTTGTTTTTATATTTAAAAGTATTTATTGAATAAAGAATCTTTATGCAGATGACAAAAAAGTTTTCAAAGTTATCAGAACTATCAATGATTGTTATCTTCTGCAAGATGATTTGGATAAGCTTTACCAGTATTGTTCTGATAACCATTTACATCTTAACATTGGTAAATGTAATGTTATTACTTTTACAAGAAAAACAATATTTATTAATTATGATTATTATATTAATAATAAAATTGTTAAGAGAACATCACTGGTAAGAGATCTGGGTGTTTTTCTGGATAGCAAATTGCTCTTCAGTAATCACGTTGATTATATTACTGGACGGGCTTTTCGACTGCTGGGTTTTATTTTAAGAATGGGAAGAGAATTTCGGTGCGCAGATACAATTTTAACTCTTTTCAATTCCTTAGTGAGGCCGATTTTGGAGTATTCTTCAACTGTTTGGAACCCTCAATACAATATTTATATTGATTCCATCGAAAAACTTCAAGACAAATTATTCAAACACTTAGAGTGGAAATCTAAGCGGTCGGACTGTTCGTTCTGCCGCGGCAATATCGTTTCGCTTGAGAGTCGGCGCACACTTAGAGATCTAATTTTATTGCATAAAATTATTTCATGTGAGACTGATTCCCCGTACTTGCTAGGTAAAATTGGCCTTAGGGCTCCTCGTATTAATGCTCGAGGTAATAACAATCTATTTCATGTTCCCTTTACTCGTAACAAATATGCATCGAATTCATTTTTATGTAGAACTTTTAAAAACTATAATAGTACGTTTTCTCACTTAGATATATTTAGTCTTTCCCTTCTTAGATTTAAGATAGCGTTGTCTAAACATTAAGTGTTGTCTGTTTTTAAATTAAATATTTGTACTTGAATTTAATACTAAGTATAACATACAACACACATTTTTTAACGTGTTACTCTGTATTGTATTAGTTAACTGTGGCAACTTCACTGGTCAATGTATTATGTAAGTTTTTCTGTAATAATTTTTCCTTATTTGTACCGTTGGTGCCCAAATAAACATTAAACATTAAACATTAAACGACGCGTTGAGCCTAGTTGATAGTGACCCTGCCTTAATATTTGTGTGACGAGCGCGAGTATTTGTTTATGTATTTAAGGATGTATTTACTATATAAGTAAGGTTAAAGAATAAGTACCAATATCTCCATACGTTGTGAAGTGTTAATCGAGTGTTAGTTCATTTTGACAGCGGTTGACACTGGTCGTCCGTTGAGTTGATGGTAAAAATCGATATAAATGTTCTTAGGTTGATTAAATATAACTAGCCCTTCTAGATCTAAGTTGCTGTGCCCTTGCAGGATGTCACATGTATACCTGTATTTCCACCTGTGTTTTTGAAATGCGATACGCAATAAACAATTTGAATTTGAATTTAAATTTATCGTTGCGAATACAAATCTAGAGCTTAATTTGTGACTAAGTCAATTTGTGTAAGATTGTTAACTGATATTTATTTAATATTAATTACGTTATTACTAGCTGTCCGGCCCGGCGCTGCCCGGGTGTCATTATTTTTCATAAAAGCCTTGCCCTGATAATTATGAGCACAAGAAAAAAGAAACTATTCAAAATTGGGATTCATTTTTGTGTATATTTATTAGTCACACATGAAAAACACAATCACAATATGAAATAGTCCAATGTTTTTCTAACTAAACTAAATACAAATCAATATTTTATTTTATATATTTTTGTGTATACAGGGCGTCCCACGGCCATGCCACATGGAAGGAAAGTACCTTAAATATTGTAGATGGAACATTTTACTGAAAGAAGACATTATTTGAATTTAAAAAACAATTTAAACTGCATTCATAGATATTTAAATAATTACATGGTTGAACCGGGAATCGAACCCGTTACACGAGAAAAATAATTACCCTGTAGCTTTATCATACCGATCGAAAGGCTTCATCATAAGGATTATTTTTTGTTAAATAACATAGTGTCAGAAATAAAAGGAAGACCATGAATTTTAACATTTGATGCGAAATTTTGTTCAGAAAAATTAAATGCTGACATTGCCGTAAGGACATACAACTGACATTATCATAAATATCTATTACTAATAAATGTACTCACTTGAGAAGTACGCATCATTTCCCTATTATAATTTAAGTGCATGATAAAATGATAAAGAGATACGTAATTAATAGGTACCGGTGCGATTTTGTATTCAACAGGAAGGGACTGATTTTTGATAAATTGATTAGATTAATTTTGTATTAAAAATGTTAAAATGCATGGTCTTCCTTTTATTTCTGACACTATGTTATTTAACAAAAAATAATCCTTATGATGAAGCCTTTCGATCGATATGATAAAGCTACAGGGTAATTATTTTTCTCGTGTAACGGGTTCGATTCCCGGTTCAACCATGTAATTATTTAAATATCTATGAATGCAGTTTAAATTGTTTTTTAAATTCAAATAATGTCTTCTTTCAGTAAAAGGTTCCATCTACAATATTTAAGGTACTTTCCTTCCATGTGGCATAGCCGTGGGACGCCCTGTATAGATTACTGTATAGCAATTAAAGTTACCCGCCTATTCATAAACGCATAATAAACCTATTCTTTTTACTGTCCGTCTTTAAAATAGAAATGTCACAATGACATGAGGACAAACCAAATTTGAAGCTTCCTTTAGCTATTGCGCGTCTATGAATCAGGGAGTTAAACCTAACTTACTGTTTTGTTATAATTGATTCGTTGGTTGAGCGTTGCAACGAAATTTAGTTTTCACGTTTATAATTATTAGTATGGATTACATGCTGAGCACGATGAACCTTTATCATAACTTTATAAGTTAATGTCACTTCACGTCTAGTGAATTCTAGATATTTTATGAGTAATAAAATAGAAGTTACAACGTCGAGGGTGTTAAACGCGAGACTCGGGAAATTGTGATATTGAGTTTACTCTTTACTGTTTCATAAAACGGTTTCCCGGGAATTATCGTTTCAAAGTGGTAAAATAAACTGCCTTAGCAACTGGTATCCATGCCTCAAGCCTTAAGATGATAATAACTAATAACTCGTTCCTAGAACTCCGCAACTTATTCATTTTATTTTAGTGAAACACGATTACCGAGCTTTATTATTAGTAGCCGATGAAATGCCTGGTGTTAATCTTAGTTACTTGCTTCTACCTTCTGGCTTGGCTGAATTGTTCTCACGCAAGAATTATTAATATGTAACTAGCCATTTTTTCAATTGAATTATATTGATTAATTATTACTAACGGTACATTTAATTATATAATAAACTCAGAAGACACCGTCCGTAACCCTAGCTGAGTTCCAGACAGAACACATGGTCCCTATACTACGAACTACAAAACTACTTTTAAAAAAAATACCGGGCAAGAGCATGTCGGACCATGCTCAGTGTAGGGTTCCGAAGCCGTTAACCTACTACAAACATAAAAACAACCAGTTATAACTAATCTTCTATTTAAACTCATTTGGTGCCGTTTTAGATTATTTTAGTAGGTATAAACACTTTAATCGCCTGTATCTCAAAAACCAACGATGTCTACGTAGTCGTAAGAGTTTTTCTTTTAAATTCGTTATATGCGCGCTTTGAAGATATTATTCAGATTTGTAATATTTAGATTATTCGTTGTGGCTGTAGGGGGCGGGGGACGACAACACTCGACTTAAACAAAAAATATTAAATTTAATTATTTAAAGCTTAATATTTCATAAAAGGATCTTGTAATCGAAAAATTGTTTTCACAAACCCGCACTATTATCCAACGACACCCCGCACTATGGGGTAGACGAGAGCAAAAAAAACATCACAACGTTACGTGCAGGGGAGGTACACTAAGAAAAAAATTCTTCAAGATTTTATTTTACCACTTTGTTGGCGTGACTAATGTGTATATTCATGCCAAATTACAGCTTTCTAGTACTTAGAGTCTCTGAGCTAGGCTGCGGACGGACGGACGGACATGGCGAAACTATAAGGGTTCCTAGTTTGTCTACGGTAACCTAAAAAGAATAGTCTGCCTGGGCGAAACCTGGCAGGTTATGAACAAAGAGATTCTTAATTTATGTCAGATATGTGATATAACGTTGTTTGCTGTGGCTAGAAAAAGTTGCATCCCAATTGGGCAGCATTTCTTGAGGCACTTCTTGTAATCAGTGGACTCCTGTCTTGAAAGGCGCTGGTAGGCCTACGTAAAGAATAAAGGTCTTTTGTCTTTTGTCTTTTATCTTTTTTGATTTTTAGATTCGAAATTACGTATCAAAGTGATTAAATAGTGATCTGTAATATAATCCCCTATAAACTATACGTACTATAATATAACGAGCTAGCATGGACAAACACATTCATAAAGTACCTGATCATCTAACACTATGTCTGATTCCATGGAATCATAGCAAGCCAGCTAGCAAGCAATATTGGTTTCATTTGAATGTTTCCTTGTTTACTCTATTAGTGTCGTTTTTTCCGTATACAGAATTATACCGTCTGCATCAAACTAGTTACTTAGCGTGATCAACATTCTGTTTATAGTGCGACACAAAATTCGTTTACAGTGCGAAATTAAATGAGGCGCCACTTTCTACGTAACTGTCACATTTTTGACGTAAAATGCTTAAACATAGCAACAACTTATTTTTAGTTCGTAAGAGAAAAAAGTAAAGAACAAGTGATCCTGAAAAATAATTGGTATATTTTTGGAACAACTGTTTCAAGTATAGATGATTAAGGCACACCAACCCTTGACAGATCCTTTTGGAAAGAAAACTCAGTTCACAATTTATTGTTGTTTTTTATATGTTTTCAATTTAATTGTAAGTTCAGCTACTGTAAATCCGTAAAATATTTTTCATCACACTTTCACGTAAACAGTATCTAAACATACAGGTTAACTGGGCCATAAGCCCCATATAAAACCCTCGACCTTTTTTTTTCATGAAAACCTACATACAGGTTAACTGGGCCGTAAGCCCCATATAAAACCCTCGACCTTTTTTTTTCATGAAAACTTACATACAGGTTAACTGGGCCGTAAGCCCCATATAAAACCCTCGACCTTTTTTTTTCATGAAAACCTACATACAGGTTAACTGGGCCGTAAGCCCCATATAAAACCCTCGACCTTTTTTTTTCATGAAAACCTAGGTCGGTAAGTAATTTTTTTTTAATTTATAGCGCAGCACACCGTTCATGCAAGTTCAAGCAAGGAGTTTACACGAAATTGAAAAATTGTTTTAAAATGTTATCTAAACAGTAATTTCATTGCAATCTCGCTACATGTTATAAATTTTAATAAATAAGTTTTTTCTGCACTATAATTTCATTTATTTACTCGCAAATGTGATGAAAAACATTGTATGTTTCACGGGCGGTACGGGAATTACGAACCTCGACTCAGAAACTACTAGAGCCTCGGTCGTAATTCCTTACTTACCGCCCTTAATACACAATGTACTAATCTTTCAGCAAGACGTCTCAAGCCTTTTAAACAGTCTAAAGCTTTTTAAAGTATACCTACTCGTAAAAGTGCACGTTATTCACTCACAGCTTTTAAGACAAATTCAGTAACCGCACCAATTGCCACTGAAATATTACTAATAAATATTTTACAAATAAGTAAAACACTTACGAAATAAGACGGTATGCAAAGTATCGGTGGCAATACGAAGCTAATGAGGATCGCCACCGAGCATCGTCTGTCTGTGCATAACGTCGGACTGTACGATGGATACCTGCAATAAAAAACGTTTATTAAAGCCTTGGAGTGATCTTCATAACGTTATGTAAAATAATGTTATCATAATGCTACATTTCGTTAGTGTTTTAAATTTCGTTTAAATACAACGATATGTTTTCATAACGTTATGCTACATCGCAACGAATTCAAATCATACCAAAACCAGAATATCGTTATAATGTTTTGAATAGCGCGCTAATGATTTTAATACGTAAGTCAAAAAATCGTGCAGCTGGTGATTCTTATGATGCATATTAGATGGGCGGCAACGAAGGCAATCGCGGTATTGTACGAACCAGTGACGTAAAGTGCAGTAATAGAGGTGACGTATAACGTTGTTATATCGTTATTAAAATACATCGATATGAAGTTCATATCATAATGTTATGATGAATACCGCTATGAATTCGAGCTTTATAACGTTATATACTGTGAATAACGATATAAATATACGTTAACGTAAAATAGCGCTATTTGAAGGTTTTCTACGTTTCGTCCTAGGTTTAAAAATTGAAATTGATCATGTCAAATGAAATTAAAGGATCCCGCAAAAATAAGCAGACAACCGAAGCTGGCAGATCCAAAACAGCATAATAAAAAATATTTTGTAAACAAACAAGGTAGGTACTTATAGGAAGGGACAACTCGACAAATATTAATGCTTATTTCCCCCGCTTTACGCTAATAAAATTACCATAATGCGTTTTTTACGACATTACTTAATTCAAGTGAGTTTAAGGATGAAGATAATTAATTGAAGGATGTTCTATAAAAACACAACGGGATGCTAAGTAGAGGTTTTAAGGATGATGTGAAAATGACGATCTCTCATGCATCAATAACGGGTTAAAGCACCTTCGAAATTAAATATCGGCACGAGCAAACCCAAAATGAGCTCAAGGCCCGACCAGTGGCCAACCCTTAAAAATATGTTGGTGGGGTGTAGACATGATCTCAAAATAGTAGCGATATTATTTTAGGTATTTGATATTATTATTATTTTTAAATTTTAACGCCTTCGATTGCCATATCTACTCTCCCTGGTCTCACTGAAAACCAGCGCCTGTGGATGTATTACCAACATTCAGAGGCATAAAGATGAGCGGAGACCATTTTGGCCATAATAAAAAAAAAAAAAGATTAAGACATTTTCCTTGTAAACTGTTTTTTATTTATGTGCCGAATAAATAATTTTTCATTAATTTCATTTCATTTCATATGTCCAAATGCAGTCGTACCTTTACCAACAAGATCGGATATGTAAACCCCAGAGTGTAGCAAAAGGTGGAGTAGCCTAATAGTTAGGTTCTCGGCGCTAAATGCGAGTATGCCTGTCCAGTATACTTAAGTTCCCTAATATTATGCCCTATTCAAAAGTAGTATTTGTTCATGACATTTCAGCGTTCGTTATTGCAAATAAAGAACGCTTTAACGTTAACCTTAGCTTTTATGAATTTCCCCGTGACACTCAACTTGGAATAATTCACACTGCACACGCATTCAAAGTAAAGTTCTCTTATTAAATCACAAAGAAACTCACTCTTATTTAACCTGCGGGAAACACCGGTGAAGTCAAGTCCGTATTAATACGGAAGAGTGGAATGTATAATGTTTGGAACTAACTTGCTAGTTCTACTATCAGAATTAACGAGCTAAATTTCATAGGTACTCTGTGCCCTAGGGACATTCGAGGAGTCTAGCCCGACGTGAAATTAAAACCAATATGCTGAAATTTAAGTTTCGATTGAACTCGAACCAGAGTATTTGATACTTCCAAACTCCTGTTTCAGTTACCTACTGAAATTTCGCTCCCAACTGTTCCTTTGTAAAATGTATTTTATTCTGAAATCGTTCAATTCTTCAGGACTGTTAAAAAACAAGCGTTAACTAACCTATAGGTGTATCTCTTAAAACATTTTGAAAAGGCAATGGATCCAGAAAAATATATGATAAATAATTGAAGAAAATATACTTATAAAGGCCTTTTTAAGTAGTGTGAGCTATTACTGAAATTATGGTTGCTTATTTCTTATTTTACTTTTTAATAGTAATAATAGCTGAGCACTAAGCAGCGCTTATTGCAAAATGCCTTAAGTCAATAACATAGACATTTTAAATTTAAGTTTTTTTTTTGTAATTTTTATTGGTTTAGTTTTTTTTTCATATTCTTTGTCCGGCAGCATGAGCATGTCATGCTCACTCAAAGGTCTTCCGTCGCCACCTTCTCGAACACATGGTTCATGGAGGAGATAGCTGAGATACGCGTCATACTCGTGAACGGGTGCTATCTATGGGGTCCGGTCTGTTACCGCTTGCAAGGACCTGTTTTTCAGTTAGTTATTTCGATTATCGTTCCTGACGTAGACCTCGTCATGTTGTTCCCCTAGTCACTATTTTTAATTTAATGTTACTGCGCTTACATTTGTAATGATTTAATGGTGTTAGTTTTAAAATAATTTTATTACTTTATTACCTTCTAATGTTACTTTTAAGTATTATTGTATTTTATTATTGGAATAAATTACCAACTGCTGGAGTCTGTTGCGGCGCTTCTTCTCCGCAATGATGGTCTTGTCCGAAGCGCTAGTAGATTCACTCCATATTACCGACGTGTAAAAGAGCCCTCGTGTGGCCAATTTACTAAAAGTCCATATTAAAAGTCCTCAAGGGTGGGGGTGTGCTACAGGGTGTTTAAATTAACTAAGAGATATATATATAGAATGATGGAAAAGACGAAAATGTCGATATCGAAGACGATGAGTTACATAATAAAGACGAACTGATTTGCTTTTTCAATTTATAAATAAAAAATTAAAACCTATTTCAGTATTTATTATTTCTCAAATCGTCTATATATCTCTTTTGTTAACTTGAACTTTCTGTAGCTCGTACCTAAAGTGTTAATCTTAGAGTAAAAATTAGTATAGGAAATGTTGTAGAATATTATATGTAGAAACTTTTATAGGAAGTGTTTATAGTGATATTCGTTCATTTATGTAGAAACTTTTGTCTAAAGTATTCATAGTGATATGAGCAAAAATCTAAAAAAAGGCACGTTCAACCTCCCCTTACCCTTGAGGACTTCTAGTGTATTCATCTGGATACCGCAAGGTATAACTGTACCAACTTACAAAACTACACGAATTGTTTCCTCTGATTGCCCATATTCGGCTTAATTTGAACGGGGAAGAGGGTAACCCCTGTTTTTAATAGAGTTAAAATTCCACCAAAACTGAATGAAGCACCGAAATATATGCACAATAGAGATTAAAAAAAATGCGTTATTTGAAAATTCCTCTACTACTTTTATCATTGAATTTATGTACGTAATTTCCTAGAAGCTTTTCGTGTGGAGATTATTCGCTGCAGGCTCCGACCGCAAGCCGACATTTTGCGGCACCAACGGTGCCGGAAGCCAATAAAGAACAATAGAATACCTATTTAGAGTTAACAACTAAAGAGGATACATAGCGGCTCTTGTTCAATGAAGTGGCATGCGAGAATGTCGAGAATTTTCAAAGCACATCTAAAGTTGGCAGCGAACTCGCTTTATTTAAGTTATAATACAATATTAGTTTTAGACTAGCTTGATTTATCTATACTGTGACTTTTTGTACCTTGTTAGGGTTCCGTAGCCAAATGGCAAAAAACGGAACCCTTATAGATTCGTCATGTCTGTCCGTCCGTCTGTCCGTCCGTATGTCACAGCCACTTTATTCCGTAACTATAAGAGCAGAGCTATACTACGGAAACTTTGTAAGTAGATGTATTCGGTGAACCGCATTAAGATTTTCATACAAAAATAGAAAAAAACAATAAATTTTTGGGGTTCCCCATACTTAGAACTGAAACTCAATTTTTTTTTTTCATCAAACCCATACGTGTGGGATATCTATGGATAGTTCTTCAAAAATGATATCAATATCATTTTTGAGGTTTCTAATATATATTTTTTCTAAACTGAATAGTTTGCGCGAGAGACGCTTTCAAAGTGGAAATATGTGTGTGTCCCCCCCCGTAACTTCTAAAATAAGGGAATGATAAATGTAAAAATAATATATGATGTACATTACCATACAAACTCCCACCGAAAATTGGTTTGAACGAGATCTAATAATTAGTTTTTTTTTAATACGTTATAAATCGTAAACCGCATTTTACCTTTCATTCAATCAACTCCAACATAATAAAGAATAAAGAAAAACATTTATTTAGATGTATAGTGGTACGGAACCCTACGTGCGCGAGTCCGACTCGCACTTGGCCGGTTTTTATTTGTATGTACTAACAATCATAGTAGAGTTAAGAGGATTAATTCTGTTACGGCATACCAGGCCCTCTTTTCTACTAGGCAGAACTATATTGTATCTGACGAGCTATTGTATTGCTTTAAACTGGGCCGCCATTATTGGGCCTCTATTCAACCCGGTAAAACCACATATTGTCTTTGAAGTGTTATGAGATTGTTTTTAATTCGGTCTCCATTACTATCAAGTACATAAGATCTATCAAAACATTGACAATACAGAACCATGTCGCCGAATTGAATAGAGCCCCTATCAAGTAAATAAGAGAGATAGTCACGTTCGAAGGCAATATGGTTTCACATAGGGCACACGAGTCGCGGTTATTTCATTAACAAAGCTCTTAGACCGGAAGATACTGACACAAATTTTCCGGTCATTTGTGCCAAGTATGGCGACCCTTCAGGGGTCTAATTACGTGGTGACGAAAAGGCAAATGATGGTCATAGCGCTGGTAACCAGGCTAATTCTTGCAGTAAATTTTATTTCGACAATGATTGGCAGTGTAAAACTTAGCCTGGTACAAATGGATGAATTGATTTTTTTAAATATTAATGTGTTTTGGTCGATATGGCGGGCTGTAAGCTACACCTGATAAGTATGACATTACGCTACCGCCTACCTCTTTTTTCATCAACTATCGGGAAAAACAAGAATTGTTGTGTTACAAATCGTTCGACTTTCGTAATTCATCCGACACGTTCGATTAACGGCCACGCGATTGGGCCGCCAGTACCAGCGCTATGAGCATCATTTTCCTTTTCATCATTACGTAATTAGACCCTTGAAGAGGCGCCATACTTGGTACAGTCAAGGGCATTCATAACTATACAGCCATCACGTCAAATATGTGTATACACGGACCTTATTGCCAGTGGCATAAAGGTGTATAGATATTTTAAACGTCTTGGGAACGTATATATATTTATGCCCTTGACTGTACAAATGATAGGAAATTTTGTGTCAGTATCTCCCGATCTATCTTAAGTAGGTACTTAGGTAACTTGCGGTTGCGGTGTCAGAGTAGACTTACAGCTGAAATAAATGTCTGTGGTAAAACGATTTAACAAACAAATATAGAGGAAAGGCAAAGTGACAATATAAAACGGCTTCAAATGATTTTTATTTCTTGCTCCCGGTTTTTATGCAGTGGTGTTTCGTTTCGTTCCCAACCCTTACCTTCCGATCCCGCCCTACCGGAGTCTGGGGGGGTTAATTTAAATATACGCGCTCGGTAATGTAACCCACGCACCGATACCTCACTGACAAGTCAGGGTTACATGGGGCGACCAGGATTGTCCTATGTGCCCCTACTGGTGGACTACAAATCGAATGCTACTAGAAACATAAGTTGAGAATTGTCAGGAGGAACTCTATTAAAAGGATATATGAAAGAAATCATGCTTATAGAGATTTATCTCAAAAGCATACCTGATTACTGCTAACTTAGACGGCGGTGATCAGTTTTTTTCTGTTTGCGATCTATGACTCACTATCATCATATCAGCCAAAAGACGCCCACTGCTGGACATATACCTTCCGTAAAGATCGCAACCGGGGAGTCGCGAAAACTCAGTTAATCGAGATTCCTGGGGATACAAAGGTACATAAATTATGACTGATATGACCACTATTAGAAATGTAACAACCTACTTGATAGCTATATAACGCCAGACGGCTAGTGACAGCGTGAGGAGTATAGAAGCTGTGTGCAGGATCTGCGTGAAGTGCATGTGGAACAGCATGTAGACGGCCCAGGAGTGCGGCCGCTGCTCCATGCCTGGCAGCAGCTGGGAACAAACAGAAGTGTGAAAGCTATTTGCATCCTTGGATACAACCTTGGTTACGAATACTCTAGACTATGGACCCAAACATGACTAAAAAAGGGTTGGTATGGATTTTTTACCTTAGGAACAAATCTATATTTTAAAAAAAAGATAGATGATAACTGTATATTGACTACTAAATACGGTAAGTAGTATGGAGGCATTTCAATTTTAGTCTTTGAGGTTCGTAACGCATTCTCTATCTTCTTTGTGCTATTAGAAAACAGTTTAAGTTATTGAGCATATGAAAGGTATTTCGTTAAGCTGCGTTTACCCAAATTACATATATACAAGTTCGTATTCAATTCAAAACTTTTTTTTAGGTTTTCCCATTGAACAGGTAGTTAGAGATCCCTTAAAAGGCTAAGTTCCCTTTTGTGTATATATTTCATATTAATTGTATTATTCTTGTTTTTCGTTTTTACAATAAAGTTCAACATACATAATAATGTATGCATATGAATTAATACATAAAGTAAGTGCTTTATGAATACATAAAGTCGCTTCAAATGCAAGTAGGTTCAAGAGCCAAGACATAAGCAACATCACGATCTCGCTCATCAGAGTAGGCACGATAAGCGCAGTTGATTCTCGGGTCTTGGTCAGGTCAGAGCGGACACTCACCAAATATCGATAGATGGCAAAGGGAACGTATTCCATCATCACGAAAACATCCGCCACAGCCAGCCACTTCAGCAGCCGGTTGATCGGTGCCGTGGCAAGATCGCGCCGCGTCAGCACCGCCACGTTCAGAGCATTCGCTAAACTGCCGAAAAGGCATACCTGTGCAAAGTACATAAAAACTTAAGTACTGGTTATAAACAAGTCAAAGACAGGGCAGGGTGGCGCGGTGATAAATTAGTAACAAGAGGTAATCTCACACAAATTGACTTGGTCCCAAACTAAGCCCTAATGGCTTTTACTACGCCTAGAGCTTAGTTTAATGTTCTACAATTAGAGCTTACATATTTGTATGATAACCATTATTAGCATGAATGTTCCTGAGTTTTGATTTGTTCATGTATTCAATTAGGTATAATTAAATTTACTAATATTATGAATAAGTAAGTTTGTTTGTTTTTAGGGTTCCGTACCTCAAAAGGTAACAACGGAACCCTTATCACTTTGTTGTCCGTCTGTATGTCCGTCTGTCTGTATGTCTGTCAACTTGTCAGGACCTTTTATCTCAGAAACGCGTTCGCGATCAAGTTGAAATTAAAACCATATACTCCGGTCTACAGAGTACTTGAAGCTGTGAAAAAATCAAACTTCTGAACTACATTAACGTAAATAAAGATACGGCCGATTATGCCGCAAAAACGTGAATTTCGACACTTTCGAGAGAATCAAAATGTAACGGGTAGGTATTTCGCGTTGACTTAGAACTATGAAATTTGGAAAGTAACCGTTTTTTACTACAATTATAGGGAAAAATCTGAAATCTGTACATTTTAAATTCAATCACAAAAAAACAGGGTCTGTATGCAAGGAAGCGGCGGCCCAAATTTTGAATTGAGTTAATCGTGTCATGTGCGGAACCATCGGTGGGCGACTCTGACTCGCGTGGTCCGGTTTTTTTTTGGTTATCTGTTCCATCTTCACGGTTTAACGCCTCACCTGATCAATGTGAAATATGATAGTTTTCATCCTCGAAACTTGGACAGTTCGCGAGTGAATAACGATAAACCACTTATGTGCGGACGGAGTCGAAGGCAACATCTCTTACTTTGTCTTACGGGTAGATACTAGACATAATCCATCCCACACAAATATTTGCCCTTGTCGCTGCCATCTTCGTAGGCAGGTTCACTAGCAACTAAAATAGTTGCTTAGTCAAACGAAGAGCCGTTTTCCTTACAACGAGTTGGTTCTCTGTCGTTTCGCACAACGACGTCTCCCAAACTGATACATTTACGAAAATATCATTTGGGCAAACGCTTTTTTTTAAACTGTTAATATTTCAGCGGGTACCTAAATCATATTTTTGGGTAAATAAATTTGGGAAACGTTGTTGTGCGAAAAGGCAGGACACCCAGCGAGTTATGAGTGCTGAATGATGATGATGAACATGTTTCTAATTTCGCTTCATTGACTACTTTAATCGCGCCCTTGATCCATTTAATCGATCATTTGATCAGAGGCCACTGAAAGGACGAAGGGACCCCTGAGTCTGGGATTAGCACAAGCCTAGGGGCAACGAGTCAAATGTTATATATGTAGGTACAAGTACAAGGTTAGGCAAACAAATTTTAACATCGATAATCATTATATTATGTTAGTATATTGAATAATAGGTATTTGCTTTCAAGGCATATTAGTTATGCTCATTTTATTTTAACTTGTGGCCTACGATAATGTTTCTAAATCAACTTTGAAATAAAACCTTTACTTACATCAAACTAAACAATATTAATGGTTTGTATTGTTCCGTATATTTTTACATACGCGTTATGGATACATTTAATGGTCCCCAACTCCCCACTGTCATAAATTCATTAAACAAGGAGCCTTGATAATTAATGATATTGCCGCGAGTTCACCTGTTAAACGCAATGACCAAATTTGGCCAAAAGATATACATTCTCATTGTATTCACCAAAATACCACATACCTGTATAACCACAATGTTTAATTCAAATGGCAACTACATTAATAATACAAGCTAATAAAAAATACTACTTACTTTTACTTCCCAAGAGAAGATCAGACCACTGACTGCTGAGAAGAAACGGCGCAAGAAACTCAACAAACAGTCAGAAAAGAAAATATAACTTACCAATATGGAGTAAACCAGAACTTACCAAGAGGCTTACGTATCCATGGATGCTGTTATAAGCCAAGATGATATCCCGGAACTCTCCCCAGCAGTAATCTATCGGATTGCACTCATTGCTGGTGGAGACAGAGATGTTGTACTTGCTCCTCCAGTCTTCCAAAGCGGTGAGAACATCCATGATGCTGGAACGGTTCTGACCTTTTGTGCCGAGTAGTTTCATTAGACTCTGGTCGATTAAGTAGTTCGAGACTTCGGTCGGATACAGAGAGTCGTTGCCGAACCGAGTATTGTCGTCCGCTAACATGATGGTTCGGTGTATTGTGCATCACTTAGCGCGTTGTCAATGCGACTCCGACGTAGTACTTCGACGCGGATGATTGACTCATCCCTTTTGTAGTTCGTGTCTGTGTGACGATCGTGCGACCATTTTCGTTTGTTGTACCTGTGGAATAGATGTGTTGTTAAATGGAGCGTACTGTAGCAAGTTTATATGTTAACAGACAACGATGTTGTTATTAGGATTATTAGATAACGTTAAACTCAGGGTCTTTGCTGTTGCCCATCTATGCAGTTATGGACTTTATTTTGGTGACTTATACTTGTAAAACCTGCGTGCTATAAGTCAGTGATCAGATTAGTCACTGACTTTTGGCCCTATATAATTAAATTACATACAATATGTATTACGTATGTATGTATGTATGTCAACACTTGATAATAATGCAATGAAACTTACTATAAACTTTCTACCCAGTGATTCGGTATCATGTATAGGTAAGTCAAAATTACGTCAAGTTTAAATATGCTTCTTAAATGGCTACAAGAACAAACATTTCATTTTGTAAAAGAATATTTTAATAGAGCGTGAAATTTAATTGAACTTGATTATGCAAATGATTTAATGTATTTCATTTTCGTTTGAGGAATAGATTTGCGTACTGATTTGGCAAGTATTTTGCAAGATTTTGCATGTCAATTGTAATTCGTAACTTAATCTATACATATTTAAAGATATTCCTGTGTGTGATGCGATGGACGTTGTCATGGTCTTATGCTAAGGTTGTATGTATATCTAACAAAGAAAAGGATTCTCGGTAAATTAGCATTTGAAGTCCGCGACGGTACGAATGCTATTTATTGGAAGAACATGACTCCCAATATCGCTGTGGGTAAAATAAGTCACGCGAGAGAAATATACCATCATCAGTGCAAGGATTTGTTCCTTAGTACTGGGTGGTATCTATATACGTATTTAAGTAAGTATTTCTCATGTATAAGTAGGTTTACCGTTGCCTAGTATCCATAATACACAGCTAGAGCTTAGTTTGGAACTAGCGGAGTGTCCACTACATTTATTTATTATCATTTACTTAATATCAATGATAAGGATAAACATCTTGCAACTAAGTAGTAGACCATTTTTCTGTTTATAATACATTGTTCACAAAGACTTTTTTATAGTTATTTATGTGACTCGAGCATAATGCCTAATTATGCGTACAGTCGCATAAAAAACTTTATCTATGTGCATATCGTAAGTTTTCTAGAACATTTATTTTCTGTTCTTCGGAGCTATTCGAAAGTTCGAAATAAATGACTGTGGCGCTGCGGCGGCGGGCGGGCGCGCCCGACACAGCGCGGACGACTCACGCGTTACACTGTAGGTTAGGTAGGTACTTCTAATATTTATGGACTCCTAGTATTCGACATTTAAAAAAAAAAATGTTTGGTTGTGTGATTCGATTGTAATATTTAAAAAATTGTATTGAACAAGAATTTCTCACTAAATGAAATAATAAATCGACTAATTCTATAATCTCAACCAAATATGATTCCTTTTCTCTAAGAAGACGTTCGAAATTCGAATGTGATTAAAGGTTTGGCCACCTATACTATAATTAAAACATTACGTTGCAACCACAGATACAGGTTTACTAATAGAGAGTATACTGTATAATCTGAAAATCGTTTTTTCCAAGTGGCGATTATTATAATACCATTCTCTTATTTTACCACTTTATTATTTCTCAATGGCTACTTTTCCCGAAGAGCTTTCTAACCATTCGCATATTTTCACACTTGATTTATTTTCCCCTTCTTCCCCAATGCTCAACTGAACTGCTCAACCAACCAACCAATGTTTTTTATATCGAAATTAAATTTAACAGAGTCGAGGGAGCGGAGCTCCTATTTCTGGTTGATTTTGGGCCTCCGGGCCTGCTGCAAAACTAACATAACCTAAACCTACCTCATATTTATGATAGTTGAGCAGTAGGTAAGAACCCAATTAAAAAATAAACACACAAACAGGTCATTTGCTTGTCGTTTCTGAACATATTATAGGGAAGTAAAAGTACTTTTTTAAACTTCTAGCTTACATAATAAGATTCAGACTATTCAAAACTATGAATGCTATACTCATATTGTTATATATCAATCAATCAAATCTATATTTGCTATATAATCATACAAATACGAGATAAGGTTAAGAACATATAATCACAAAGGTGTATTTATCCAAGTTGGCGTGCACAATTGTGTAGTAGAACTCTATTTAAATTCATATTTTCATAATTAAGTTCAACTTAATTTAACATTTAATTTAAAGATTCTTTTACTATTTAAAAAGTCCCACGAGACATTTAAATAATCTAATTTTAATTTACTTCGAAGGCAGTGGCTTGAAGAAAGTTTATTATACATTTTTACAGCCATTAGGGAGCTCTTTCATACTGTTTTGGTGTTAGTACATTAAATATTTTTTTTTATTTTTATTTTTTTAACTCTTTATTTATTTAGAAGCTTTGTTCAACCTTGAACACGTCAGCTTCAGCTGGCCTAAATACTACAACACTTACAATTATACAACACATAAAAATACCTACTTAACAAAAAAATAAAAATAAAAGGGGCTACCAAATTTAAACACGCTTATTTTGAAAAAAAGCCATATACAAATTTGGCAACCTTTGACGAAGGCTCTGCCAATATTGATTGGAAGATGCCAACATTACAACAAATAACTCCATAGTGTAAAAACAACTGCTTCCTCTTTGCACGAGTCCGAACACATTCCATTAAAAAGTGTTGCACATCCTCTACTGTCCCGCACTCTTTACAGTTGGGCGACTCAACTTTCCTCATGAGATGTGCAAACTGATTTAATGGAACATGTCCGGACCGCAGCCTATGCGCGCTGACAACCTCTGCTCTGCGTAACCGAGCGTGGTCAAACCAGGGGACCCGAGGAGGCTCACACTGAATAGTCTTGTACCAAATTCCTTTATCCCGAGACCGTTCATCAAAATACTCCTTCCAGCGACCATAAAATTTGCTCTTGTACCGAGCGACTAACTCTGAGAAATCAGGAGCAATCACAGTGTCAGCACCGTCAAAAGCAGCCGTTGCAGCCAGGCGGTCAGCCTCCTCGTTTCCTGCCAAGCCGATGTGTGACGGAATCCACTGCAATTTCAGACATCTTCCAGATCCCTGTATAATACCTATACGCTCTAAAATTTTATAAGCTAACGAGAAGCACCTTTCACCCGAAGCACATCGAGCTATATGTTGAATGGCACTTTTGCTATCAGTAAGGATCACTACATTAGTGTAACTCGTCTTTTCCACATACAACAAGGCCTCAGAGATTGCACAAAGCTCCGCGGACATAACAGATACATCAGAAGAAATCCTAAACTGTGCCTCTTTACCATTAAGTGGACCAAAAAATGCTGCTCCTATCTTGTCACCACACTTTGAACCATCAGTAAAAACTTTATAAAAACTTGAATATTTCCTTTCTAACTCCAAGATAACTTCAGCCCGAAGGGAATGATGATTGTAGGAACGCTTCGCACCTACAACGCACTCAAGATTGCAAAATAAAACATTGTCTAACTCGAATTTAGACACCCACACATCTAATTTAAAGATTAATAATGGATACGACACATGAATATGCTCCTCTGAGACCTCCACGAAAACCTCGGCTAGCAACGGTTTTTTTTTCCTGCTCCAATAACCACTGTGGCTTACGAACTCCAACTCACGAACCACATCAATAATCAAGCTATTCGAATTAGTGATCGTTTTTAAACAAAATTTTGAAGCCAAAAACTGCCTTCTGATATGTAAAGGAACTATACAGAGCTCACTTTCCATGACATGAATAGGTGATGATCTGATAAACCCTCCAACGACCCTCAACGCCTGGTTTTGAACTTTCTCAAGCTTATATAAATGCGTTTTGGCACTATTGTCATATAAAAAACATCATAATCCATCCTACTACGAATCAGTGACATATATAATCTACGCAAGTGTCTAGGATGAACTCCCCAAGAAGCTCCAGCCAAAGTTTTTAAAATACAAAGAAATCTTTGAGTTTTTTCCACAACATATCCAATATGTTTTCCCCAACGCAACGATCTGTCTAACCACACTCCTAAGTACTTAATTGTAACATCAGAACACATCTGATTACCTCGTATATCGAGATTAAAATGGTGATTTTTACGACCCTTACTAAATACGCAAAATGTTGACTTATCAGCCGAAATATGTAACCCTAACGTGTCCAAAATATTTACCATTATATCCAAAGAATCTTGCATTATACAAACACTATCTTGTAAATTCTTACACCTAACGTATAAAACAAAATCGTCCGCATATTGAGAAATCCATAACTTTTCTATCCTTTGACAAATCTGATAAGTAGCAATATTAAATAAAAGGGGAGAAAGTGGATCCCCTTGAGCCAAACCTTTATCTGTCCATCGCTCCATAGAAAAACCAATAACATCATCCCGAATAATGAGATGTCTCTCGCTCAAGAAAGCCCATAAATAATTACAAAAGTTAGACCCAACTCCTAAACTGTCTAAATTACGAACGACTACTTCGACAGACACATTATTGTATGCACCTTCAATATCCAAGAAACATGCCAAAGTCGACATATCTTTAGAAAACCCCACTTGAATGTAAGACACTAGGCGAGCCAAACAATCTACACACGACTGACCTCTCCTAAAACCAACTATGTTACGAGATAACACCTCATTTTTCTCTACAAACCATTCTAGGCGTCTCGCCATCATTGTGTGAAATAGTTTACACACACAAGACATTAATGAGATGGGTCTTAACTTCGATAAATGATCCTCCAACTGACTTGATTTAGGAATGGGTACAACTTGGATATTACGCCACTGCGTAGGGACGACGCCGGAAGCGAATATTAAATTGTACAGTTTGAGCAAAAACGACTTAGCGATAAACGGTAAATTGTATATAACCGCGTATGTAAATCCATCAACTCCCGGCGCAGAATTTTTCTTCTTTAAACATCTACCTAATTCTTCCATAGAAAAATCCTCCTCAAGAAGTGAATTAACTGAAAGAAACGTTGGAGTCTCCGTCCGAACAAAATCGGGTGCAAGAGAACACAATAGATCCACCTTTCTCTCCTCAGATGCAACTACTTTAGATCGATTATAACCCTTCATCCACCTCATACGATGCCACATATCAGAAGCGGAAGTAGTCCCATCAATACTTTGACAAAACTCCTGCCAATTCTGAAATCTGGCGTTACGAATAACACGCTGTGCCTCTGCAACCTTTTGCTGCAAACGCCTTAAATTATCGGGAGTCGGATTCCGCCTAAATTGACTTAATGCAAGTCGCCTTTGTGCAACAATCTTTGACAGCAATGGACTCCAATAGCTCTTAGGCTTGAAGTTCCGCGCAGGATCAGTACAAATTTTAATCACCGGAACATGGGACGTTAACGCTCTTTTGATACCAGCTTCAAAAAAATTATACATAGCCTCTACATTGTTTGTAACAGAAATTAAGTCGTTAGAAAAATACTCTTTTAAAGATTCACGGAAACTAGGCCAATCAGCATTCTTAAAATTAAATTTTTGCACAAAATGTCGACTGTCCCAATAATTAAAACCTAATTTTATAATGAGATGATCGCTGCCCAAATGTTCATTCATAACATCCCACGCGCAATCTACAGCTATATCCGAAGAACCAAATGCGACGTCAGGTGAGCTTTCTTGAAGCGATCCATTCACCAATTTAACTCTTGTCGCCTTACCGCTGTTAAGGGACACGAAACCATGCTCGAGAGCTGAATCAAATAGCTGTATACCTCTTGAGTCACGTTTACATGACCAATTAGTGTGATGAGCGTTAAAATCTCCTGCCACCAAGGTCTTACAGGTAAACAACGAAAAAATAGAGTCCCAATCACCCTGCGTCGTCCGTACTGTCGAAGGGCAATACAGAGACACAACATAATTTAAAGAGGCACAATTCAAAATTTTAACACAAACGATTTCAATACCAACATTATTAACTGCAACGTGCAATGCCTGGGCCTTTATAGAATTATGTACAAAAACTGCCACACCGCCATACGAGTCCGATCTATCTCTTCTAAATACATTATAACAACTTATTCTAAAATCTGAACTACAGTCTAACCATGTCTCACTGACTAATGCAATGTGAATCTTTTCTCTATTCAAGAAAAGATCAAACTCCACTAGCTTAGGTCTTATACTTTGCGAATTCCACTGTACAATATTCAAACTACTTTTGACCTTAGACCTGGCCATTTAGATTATCGAAAAAAAACTTAATTAAATCAGTCTCCTTAAAGAATTTCTTACACATCTCCAAACAGTCCTGAACAATAACTCTAAAAATTAAAATCAACTTCTCGCCCCAGCTCTCACTGGAGAGCAAAATATCCTTCACCTTCTCAAAATCGATACATCTCTTTTTCTTGTCCCTACTCCGACCTGACTCTTGACGACTGATATTCACAGGTCGCGCGTCTACCGGATTCTCCGACTCTTGTACATTAGACCCCCTCTTAGCCTTCTTTCTCTTCCGAGGCTCTTGTGGCGACCCCCGCTCTGATTTATTCAAAATAATTGGTAACTGAACTATGGGCTGGTCAATGATACTAGTAGACGCCTGATCTTCCACCGGCTTGGACAAAACTACGTCTCTATAAGACTTCCTACGGGAAGGCTCCTCCGAAGTATACGGCACCTCTTGACTCCAGGACTTTTCAACCTGCACTTTCTTGTCTTGGTTGTACAGCCACAAAGCTCTTTTATATATACAACCTTCAGTAGCCATGATACCACGAATTTCTTTTTCACGTAAAAAAGCCGGGCAAGACTTATTTAAGGCCATGTGAGCACCCTTACAGTTCAAGCAACTGAATTCTAATACCTCGCAATTAGCATGAGCTCCTCCACATTTCGGACAAAGAGTTTTTCCAGATGGACAAAATCTACTCAAGTGACCAAACTTCCAGCATCTTGCGCATTGGGTAACCGGGAAATTATAAGGCTTTACCCTGAACCGGCATCCATATGCATATACAAAGGGGGGCAAATTAGCACCCTTAAAACATAAGCGGATTACCTCAGATTTAGCCCATCTGCCATCACTATCTAAACGGTTCAACCTTCGCACTGATAAGATATCCTGCGATCCTTCAATGCTCTTCATAAACTCGACCTCTTCAACTTCCAACTCTACCCCACGGACGATCCCATATGAGCAGCATACTGTGTTTGACCAATACGCACGTCTATCTTCGTTATTGAATTCCTCTGCAGCCAGGAGCTTTTCTGCCTCAACTCTCGAACTAAACTGCATAAGCACCTTACAAGGACCCATGTACTTAATCTTCAAAACACCTTTAATGCCCTTACATTGCAGTAACTTGGCTAAGCCGACCTGTTTAGGCAAATCCTTTTTGGATACTACGAACACCTCGAAAAAACTATCGGGCACTCCATCCACACCTGACTCTGCCGCTGCAGCTGGTACAACACGCAAGCGCTTCGGCCTCTTTCCTACGGTAATGAAACTTGCTTCAGAAAGACCACTTTCGTCGCTGGGACCACCAGCCCGCTTTTCCGAAACCCGTCGCACGAACGACATAGCCTCATCATCCGCAACTTCCCCGCGGGAGGGCTCCGCCAAGCCCACCATGCTCACACTATCCCAAGGAGGCGACTCTACCACCTTTTGGCCACATAAAACATCGGAGGATAACACACTTCCTTCCTCACTTGAGTCACAAGATCCTCTACTCGCTTCACTCATTATTCCTCGCAAACTCGCAAAATAATACAATAAAATATTATTTAAATTCAATTGATAAAAATTTGCAACCGTCACCCTTGACAGTCAAACGTCAACCAAAAAATTTATTTAAAAAGCCAGAAATCCTTTTACGAGGTGCGTTCAATTAATTCTCGGTATGAGAAGGAAAACAAAAGCATACGATTACTGTTTAATTTTTATTTTTCTATATATTCCCCCTTATGTTTATACACTAATAAGATCTGTCAATTAGTTTGGAGATGGAGAGCCTTGGGGGATTCCTATGTCCAGCAGTGGACGTCTTTCGGCTGACGTGATGATGATGATGACGACATATGAACCTTTTACCGTTTTAATGATAGAAAACAAAAAAACTCTTGGTAAGCAATGGTTTTAACTTTAAACATGGGTACAGCTTTTTCAAGTTAAGACGGATGGACTAATTGTCTATAATATAGTAGAGTAATAGGGTCCCCAGTGCTCCTGTTTGATACGGAACCCTAAACCACATACCCAATAGCATCAAATTACAATCCAACACCTTAATGGAACTATGACTTTGAATCCACATTTTGTATTTGTGTATAATGTTGTTTAATATTCTTGGAACCAATTTAGATAGAGTTTGGTTTGCTCGAAACATTAACCACATCCTATCTACTTAATTGCAATTCAAATTAACGGAAAATTGCTTTCTCCACCGTCGAGTTTCTCCTAGCAGAGAACGTTTTGCTTTATTAACTGTTTCATTGTAAGAAATATGACAAATAAAAAACCTACATCTTTAGTCGAAGAGGAAAAATAGTAATTGTTTTAAATGGTAATCAGGTTATGAACGTATTATTGTTATTGTATTGTACATTCAAAATGAAAATTTCTTCTCTTTTTAGGGTCCGTGCCCGAAGGTAGCCCAACGGGACTCTACTAATATGCCTACGCTGTCCGTCTGACCCAATTTTAACGAGCTGTATCTTTTGAACTTTAATAGATAGCGGGTATTTAAGTTTGTTATTACAGCGGATTTACTCGCAAATATCTTTAAAAAAACTGTAAAACATACAAGCGTCTTTGGTATGTTTATACTTACTACAGACCCTGAAGAAAAACAGCAGATATTTCGAAATCGAATTCAAATTGGAATACAATAGCTAAATATACTGTGCGGCAGTACGGACGGAACCCTCGGGGCGCGGGTTCGACTCACACTTGACCGGTTTAGTATTATGCAGAGTTTACATACATGCATATTTACTTCGTCTACAACTGCATTGCAGGTGGTCGATACAAGTATGTGATGTAAGAGTACGTTCAACGTTATATTAATAGATAAATATAAATATAAAATATCAGAGTTCGGTGAGAGGATGATGACATGTAATGTTATCCCCCGTCTTTACTCCCCGGGGTGCAATATCGGTGTCGCCGTACCCTCTCAACCGAGCTAGAATCGTGTTACATAATATTTACCACAACATCTCAAGATCGTTAAAAATAGATTTAATAGCCGCTATAATTAACGATTCTAAAACAACTCTCGTGGAATACTCGCATATAAATCTTGTCAATGATTTTTAGAGTTCCGCTAAATCAAAGTAATCCCAATGAAGAGCATGCGTCCGCGCCGATTGACGTTACAAACTATAAAGGTTTGTGCATCCAAAAATAATCCGACGGTCTAATGTAAATACGTTCCCGGAAAATCATCCTCACACGTCAATTTGATTTCCAGATGTAAAGGTTATTGTAAATTTCATACGGTATTGCGACGGAAAATACATGTGCCCAAAATTAAGGACGCGGAATCCGTCATTGTACTTTCCACTGACTTTTTGAGTGAATGTGAATGTTCTGACAGCGAATGAATTTTTACCCCGATTTTATCACTGCCTGGCGCGCAATCTACAACAAAACAGGAAAATTAAAATGTTTAGTTTTTAGGAAGCTTTTAGTTTCTAATAGGTTCCAAGTAAGGGGTTTATTTATATTTTTAACGTATGATGATATTAACACTATATAAAAATAAATAAATGAAAATATTTAATCAATCTCACATCACCAACTTAAACATGTAATTTAATTATTATTTAATCTTAACGTGCAGATAATAATGTTTTGACTTTCTACCTATTATTGTAAAAAATAAAATTATTTAGACGATAAATTAAACTGGGCTTCTATTCTAGGCGGTATTCCCGGCAGTATAAAACATATGAAAGGTCCACGGAAAGAACATGTTTAGTCACTTTTTTTTGAAAATTAGTTTTTAATCCCGAAATATAGAGGACGAAATGAACTATTACCTACCACTCAGTTTCAGCTATAAATCTTCATATAACTTGTATTTTTTCACTCTTAAAAACACCTCTACACGATAATTACGTACAAAATGACACGGTTCCTAACTTTCAAATCGCGATATCTCAAAAAGTTACTAATGTGACTAGACATGTTCTTTCCGTGGACCCTTCATATCGTCTTTGACCTGTAATGGCGGCTGACGTCAAAACAATACCATAGTATTTTATTTTGACGTCAGCCATTACTGTCAAGTAAATAAGAGCTATCGAAACGGTGACAATACGATCACAGGTCAAACTCGATATGGTTTTTACCGTGTTGAATAGACGCCCTGTTAAAGTACTTACTGTAACTACTGTGAGGTAAATAAGAGCTAGCGTTGACATTACGATCACAGGTCAAACACGATATGGTTTTTACCGTGTTGAATAGACGCCCTGTTAGAGTACTTACTGTAACTACTGTGAGGTAAATAAGAGCTAGCGTTGACATTACGATCACAGGTCAAACACGATATGGTTTTTACCGTGTTGAATAGACGCCCTGTTAAAGTACTTACTGTAACTACTGTGAGGTAAATAAGAGCTAGCGTTGACATTACGATCACAGGTCAAACACGATATGGTTTTTACCGTGTTGAATAGATGCCCTGTTAGAGTACCTACTGTTTTTAAATCGGCCGCTATTACTGTCAGGTAAATAAGAGCTAACGTTGAAATTACGATAGTAGGTCAAAGACAATATGGTTTTTACCGTGTTGAATAGACGCCCAGTTAAAGTACCTACTGTTTTTAAATCGGCCGCTATTACTGTCAGGTAAATAAGAGCTAACGTTGAAATTACGATAGTAGGTCAAAGACAATATGGTTTTTACCGCCTAGCGTCTCGGCCCAGCTACAACACTAAAGTGATTTTAATTTGTTACTTCGTAATATATATTTTACTGCCCCAAATGCATAAAAGTAACTCAAGGAAATCAGATTGCTTGCGCATATTCTTGCGGGGCTTTAGATAAGACATCTCGGAAGACGAATGGTAGTAGGGAAACATAAAGCTGAGAACTGCACAAAAAGCTATAAAGACATCTCACAAATAAAGAAGCAGTGAAGCAAGCATCTTTTAAATATAACTACCTACATCTAACTCGTCTGATGTTGTTGACCGATGTAGCCAGTATGATATAGCCAACCCTTCCACCAATATGTAAGTAACTTATTAATATTCATTGCTTATTTACCAATATCAAAATATTAAAATTGACGCGACCCTGTTTTCTTTCAGACGGGTGAGATTATTTCCAGACCGGCGGCCGTAATCCACTTTATAAAAGACAAAAATGAAGATGGAAAGAAGATCCTTTTAACGAGATAAACCATTAAGCACACTTTTTAAGAGTAATTTAAGGAGTTTCTTACTCGTAATGATTTTAAATGTAATAGAAAATCATTTTGTTCCTCGAATACTACCTCTCTGTAGGTATTACCATATTACTAAGTTAAACAGTTCGTTTTATGCATGAGCGCCGGCAGAGAGGTGCAAGGGGGCACTTGCCATGAAGGGAAATACATAGAAAAAGATAAAGAATTATTTCATTCGTTAAGTCACTGTTTTAATAAAACCTAAGGCGTAGTTAGATGCATTTCCATAAAAAAAAATCCCGCCGGCATCCATGGTTTCTATCTGGGCCTAACCTTAATGTTCCTCGATTATAACACTATATACATATAGAGCAATCTAGTTTGATCCCTCAATCGCCACAATGATCCATGCGGTTAGGGAGCTTGAGGTAAACCTTTTAACATCCAAATTTCTTACGTTTTTGCGTCGTGTAAATGAAATAGCCGGTTGGCAACCCAATAATATAACAGTACCGGTATGCGGGGTCGTCTTTACCCTCTCGCAGGCCCGGGGCACTTTAGGATAATAGGGTCCCGACAACACGGCATCTTTTTTCATTTGTTTTTCGTCAGGCAGGTACTTGGAAACCCCATTGACCGCAGTGTCCCTAGTACTTCCCTAGAGTGAAAAGCGAGGCATACCTATAGGTAGAGCTCAAAAACAGAGTACTGGCAGGAGGCACACCATGCATTGCACACGTCTGGGTGATATAGAAAATTAATCTCAAACCGAACGCTACATAAAAAATGTATGGACATTGTAATTAATAATAGGTACGGTATGTATATTGGACAAAGAACGTACGTCACTTACGTCCTAGGAAAGTAGTATTTCAAAAACGTTAAAATTACTGCAGAAAAAAAAAAATAGGATTTACGTAAGCTGTCGAGCGTTTGCCAATATCACTCAAATTGACATTTGACCTTTTCCTTTTTAAAGTTGTTTTAAATTTTAAAATAGTGAGTTCATACATGTAATGCATTCTAAACAAATAAATGAAACAACAATGTGAACAGTTCCTTAGCGACGGACAACGGTAGACCCTTTGCGTCTTTCAGATGCCAGTTGGGGAGTTTAAAAAAATAAACACCCGATTTATTTTTTCGACTCGACGACTCGAAAGGGCGGCTTGGCTTATTAAGAGCTCTAGTGCGCGGGGTGGATACGGACAGATCCCGAACAAGGGCTAACAATAATAAAATATGTATTTAAAATTGCCTCCCCATTTTGAATAAAAAAATTGAAATTCCATAATATGTATTCTTCTTTTGATCAATACCCATTATTTAACACCAACGTATAAATAAAACTCAAAAATGCTTTTCTCCCCGGCTGTACCGAGCCGCCGGCGCCGGCGCCAGGCCGTCGCACCGCAGACATACAATGATCATTTCAACCCTATTTACATATACACGGCTTTACAATGCGTTGTATGTAAATAACCTTGACCCGAGATCAAGGTTGGCTAGTTAGCGCAAAGAGTAATTAATAAATATTTATTAATTTGCTAACAGTATGTTTTAAAAATATTGTATGCATGTTGCATGGAATAGAAACGCTAAGTGAAGAAGGTGACATGAGAGGGGGCCGATGTTGGAGCAGAGTGTTGCTACTTCAAAAGAGTGCCGTACTTTAGGATAAAAAACTATTTTTTAATTATACGAGTTCATAAGTCATAACACACGCATCGAAAATGTCTAAAGGTCAAGAAAATATCTACGTTATTGAGATACCTATATTGCATTGAATCGCAACTTAGTACCTACGTGCTAAGTTAGTGCGAAATACCAAAATAAGGATAATTTTGATCATTTGACATTTTTGACGTGTGTGAGATAAATAAAATATCTCACACAAATTCACGCATAGTACCAAACTACGCTCTACGCTTGTACCTACTGTGAGTAATAGGCAACGACCAACCTACTCCTTCTATCACTCGAAATTTATTGAATGACCTTCGCGTGCATAGCGATAAACCACGTGGTCAACTGTCATAATTTTGAGTGATAAAGAGAAAAACGTTAGTAGCGTTTGCTTCTTAGCGTCGTCTTGGGCGTCTGCCGCTGCCGCCAGCGCCGCCTAGGTACCTAACCTGACGCGCGCTCCGTGTTATTTGAGCTAAATGCAGTCCGTCCACTATGCATAGGTTAAGTAATACTACCACGATGGTTCTACCGAGCTACACATTCTCATTGAAAGTAAGCTGTGCGACACTTCCCGTAAACAATTTCTCACTTTCCTTAGCGTTCTCGAGTCTAAGACCAAATCGATCACGTGAAGCAGTATCTGGCTTCGTTGTGAATCCACAGAACTGCGCTAAACTTCGCACTCGCGCCACCCGATCACCTGCGTCTTTACCCTGCCGCGGCTGCTCCGCTTTATAAAACTTATTAGTATAACTCTCGGCGAAAGCGCATTTTGGTAATTTGAATCTAGTGTTTAGATTTTCTAAGAGAATTGTACTCCTCGCTGTTCAACGTAAGAGGGTGACCTAGGTCTCTCGCGACGCGGTAGATTTCTTCCAATAGGTACAGTTACTACTTAGTTATAGTAGATTTGTGTATCGAGGATCGCTTCGTAGCTGCTTTATCGGTTATATCCGTCAGGTCGTTAGCGTTCGATTCAAACCGCTCATTGAATATACTTAACTTTTGTGCACTGTGGTCGAAATTGAGCTTGCCGTAGAAAATCACGTTCGAGTTGTTGATATTGAAATTAAAATATTTCACTATGTCGTAACTTATTATACACGCGGTAGATACGGATTCGTCGCCGGTTGTGATGTTTCTGGATAAATACTAAATTAATACGCGAAAGCCGGCTCGACAACAAACTGACCACGTCACATGAGAATAATCTAACCACATTTACCTAAATACTACAATACCTCGCTTCCATATAGTGCAATCCATACTAATAATAAAAATGTTACATCTTTGTCTGTTTGTTACGTCTAATCCGTTCAAATTAGGTATAAAGATAGCTAGAACCCCGAGAAAGGGTACTTTTTTTCCGCGTGCAGCGATAAACGATTTCTATGCGACCGGAGTCACAGCTACTCCATACAAATACATAGAAATCATCCAGGATCTCATCACACAAAAATGGTCCTCATTGAAAAGCAAACCGGGACTGCTAGCTTCATTATTTATTATGCTAGGTCATTACCTAATCATTACCGATAATAAGGCTCAGAATATTGTAATCGTAATAAAGGCCAGTGCTATGCCTCTTATTCATATTAATTCAAGCTTTCTTAACGAAATCGGGACAAAAACTGTATCGAATGCCTTAGCCAAGTCCAAGAAGACTTCAATGCAAGTTTCACCTTTATTAGTAAGTAACGACCAGGTTTGCAAGTGACCGCGTTCTTAGTAGACTTGTTTTTCCGGAAACCGAACTGCTCAGGTAATATTTCTTCAGATTCAGAAATTTGACCATAATATTTTCAAAGATTTTTGAGAAGTTTCCCAAGAGAAATAGGTCGGTAACAACTAGAGCAGTCTTTGTTGCCTCCTTTGTAGATCGAAACGACCGCTGGCGCTGCCACTTTCTACGACTCCGGAAACGAATGATGAAATGCTTAAGTTAAAAATATAAGTGATTGGAACAGTCAAGCGATCTAAGTTAATATATGTTTTTGGAGATAGTTACGTATTTTATCAAGACCGGGGGCACCGTCTTGCTTTAAACTACACAAGAGCCCTTCCACCTCGCTTTCGTCAGTGGGTCTATGAATTAATGAGTTAGAGGGTGTTCTTGAGATGGTAATTTTACGATATATAAACATACTCGTATGAGGAAATATGAGAAATATCAGGACTTCTTCTGTACCCATTTTCTTATAAGACTTAGAGATTACATTTAGCAATTTTATGCAAAATTAAACCAGAAAGAGAAAAGTAGGAAATAGTAATGGTAGCAACGTATTGTCAGCAAGTTACAATTTCAAGATGACTGACTTCCAAATGCGGCCCCGTCCATAAAAAGCCTTGCCGGCCGGAGTAAACGTTCACTCATGTATCAATTACGTTCTGAATTACTTTTGTTGTGATGTACTCGGTCTGAAATGTAATATTTATTCAGTTCATTGGGCACATCATCGGCGCGTTTACGCGTCGGTAAAAGGCGGTCCAGCCACGACTTCCGCGATGATGGAACTGGTGACGAACTGAGTGAGTGCAGCGGACACGAACCAACGAATAGAGATGTATAAAGCATTTTTTTATGGCATGTGAAGTAATGCGGACACAGGCGACGAGTCGCAGCGGCGATCATCCAAGTTCTTTGTTTATTGGTAGGGTTTCGTAGGGGTACCCTTTATCTTGCATAATATCGATTGTCCGAAATAAACTTCGTTTGGTTGATACTTAGTATACTTAGCATAACTGCCATTAATGCATAACAGTCATTTGATTTTGACAGAATTATCGTTAGCAGTATACTAATATTTTATGTAGGAGAATATAACATCATCCGAATTTATTATGGCATAAATTGTACCATAACATAATATTAGTAACGAAACTGTGCCAGAAAAGTAGGTTAGGTTAGAACATACCTACTCGTAATATTAGGATACCAGTCGCGAGGCGTTCGTACAAGCCGATTATTTACGGCTTTACCAAAAATTCCTGTGCATAGAGTAGGTATACAAACAAAACGTAAAACCGACACACGCCATACACCTTTTATTGCTCCGGCTTGTCTATTTATTTACGTGACGCTTCGCCACTGTAGGATACTTACCTAAGTGGACAAATAACTATCACTTAATTTCTAAAATATTTTTACTGAACCGACGCCCCAAAAATCCTATTTCCCAACCAGCACTTTGTAAATCAGAGTTTAGTTTTCTTTTGTTTTTGTTAAATTTTCGATGCTGTATACTGTATACTGACTAATGTTTATGTAAGGTATTTGCATGTAGATTTCGTTTATATTTTGCCTCTCTCACATCACATCTTTATAATGTGTATATATACAGGGTTATTCTATATTTCCTTTCAATTACACTCTATTCGTTTAGGGTACTGTCCGCCTGTCACACTCGGAGCTGGCTGAAAATCAGCGCTGCAGGTGTTTAACACCTCAGCATTATGCTGAGCCAGTGTCCGATTCACTGCCAAGAAGACACACTCACTACTTGTTTATTGTTGTTTCTGTTTTCAATTATTTATTTTTCTGTGTGACTTGTGTGTGTAGTAAATAAATGTATTTTTCTTTTCTTTCTTTTTCAATTTGTGCAGTAGGATAAATAAGATTTAAAAAATTAACACAGGACACATAAATAGGTACCATAGAATTGTTTTATTTATTTTATGCATCGGTACTAAAAAGTATACAATACAAATTTTGCCGAAACAACTATTCCATAGCACTATTAGTCTAATCTACATTATGCCAATGTACTATACTGCCAAAGAAAATTGTGCAAAATGACAGTACTGTATGCTAAAAAAAATATACGAGAAGTAATTCTCGATTCGCAACGAAATTAACCGATACAAAACGAAATTATGACAATCAATTTTATGCAATAATTAATGAACCGTTGTAGCCAACAAGGAACCATTATAATTTTGTCTGTTAATTGTATACAAGACAGTACAGGACAATAATAAAAAAAAATACAAAGACTTGGTATTGGGTATATTTATTTATTCCGTTACAAACAAACTTAAGTTGACTAAAAATAACAGCAACTCCTCACCTCTTAGTATTTTTTTTTTATTACTGTCTTACTAAGGATCGAAATTATTTTTAAGGTAATTTAAAAAAAAATATTATAATCTTTGGAGTCGTCCACATTATTACGAGTTATGACGTCCATTTGTCCGATCCCTGGTTATGAATCAACAAGGGAGATAAGTATATTTTTACTTTAGTTGTGCTCAAATACTCCTAGCAGAAAAAAGCGGTAGTTTAGCAAGATTATAAATTTTAATAACGCCAACAAAGTTAAATTAAATCGTGGAAAAAAAACAGGTTCCGTACCCGAACGGTTTCAATCGGGACCCTCTCACTAATATCGGGGTATTTGTTTTTTTTTTGGTTTAATAATCCGTTTGCAAAATAGTGAGCTTTTAAGTGGTAGTTTTCGTTCGAATGAAGTATCTCCCCTAAAAGCAAACGGCGAATGTAGACGAACGTTCCTATCAACTCTTTTCTTGCACCGTCTCGTTTAAATACCAGTAAGTATGACATATTTATATTTTTTATTATATTTGCTCTTGTGATAATTCTAAGTTTTGACACGTTTTCCTGACTCATCTATGCACGATATACCTACTTATTTATTTTATATTCATTGAGGTGTTGCTAGGTGAAATCTTATCATTAAGGTAAGTAATAAATGTAAAAAAATACTGACTTTTGGGAAGCGCTGATAGACTTAGGACGTGTAAAAGTTTCCGCACAGCCTACTTACCGTTATTTCTGGACAAGGAAAAACCGTGGTAGTAGCATATAGCTATGGACGAGTATAACGAAGTTTAAAGAATACTAACTGTCACGGCTAAGACCGTTTTACAACTTTAGGTATCCTATACTATAGGAATAGTCGACCGACATAAAATGTGATTACCCGGTTTATTTTTCATTATATTTACGATCACTGCTACATGTACTTATATGTGGGCAATATTAACCGTAAACACTGTTCAATCTTTTTATGAACTTGCTTACTCGAAGGTACTCGACACAGTGACATTATAAAACAATTTGTTCGGCACTTATTACGACTTGAATTATAACGTCACTGTGACACAGTTCTGTGGTGGGTCTGGGTTCCGGTGGGCTGATAGTACATTGGGTTTATTTTTTGTGGAAAAAACTGCGCACCTTAAACATAGCATATTGGCTGTCAAAAAAGGTACCAAACTCCACATCCAGCGGTAATCTTACGACATGTATAGTCCAGGGTTTCATTTCCGGCTAAGACAAAATATTTGTCTTCTCTGAAAAGCCCTTGATATTTTTTAAACAATTTCATTTTAGACGTCCATTCTAAATTTTTTCAAGCTATACTTTCCGTTTGTCATTTCGTTTTTCGCGTTTTCCTCATTCCAGATACGCACAAATTTCACCGTCGGCATCACGTTTCCCGTGAAGGCCGATTTAACTGGCAGCTAAAAGTCTTGAACTTATTTCATTATTAAACAGTGTCAACACCTCCTTGTTTTTCTTCTTCGTGACTGAGAGTCTTTGATGAAAGTACTAACGTTAAGAAGGTTGAAGATTGGCAAATAAGAGGGATACAGTCATCTCGGGAAAGGTTGTTGTACAACTTTATTGACAATTTTCTGATTAAATTTGTTAAGTGGCCTCAAAGTACTCGTAAAGTCAACTACAAAGAGATGTAGCCCTTGGCCTATAAATAAAGTACTTGTACCTCGACGGTCGGTTTATATCGCCATACACATTTCTTGAGAAAAGGTTTCCTATGGCAAATTGGTAAGTAATAACCGATCTTTATACTTAACAGTACTTACCTTCTTTATGATATTAAAACGGGTTCTTGCCGCGGTTTGAATTTATTAATTTACACACAGATCAAAAACGCAGATAAAAATTAGTCCTGTTGAAAAAGTCTATTTCTACCTAGTTTAACGCGTCTAATGGTGATTTGGTTTACGGACACTCAGAGGAACCTACCAAAGACCTATCAATTGAAGTATCCCCACCTGAAGTCAACATGCTTGACCCGAGTTGAAGACTTGGAACCGAACGTAATGGGGCTGCTATTAGCACCCCACCTAAATCACTAACTCAAAGTTTGCATTGTAAATAGACTGGCGCCCCGCTCTTGCTTCGGTTTTTGTAACACCCGTACACAAACCAGAACTTATTATGCATAAAAACCTTACGGGGAAATTTATATGTCTGATGGTGAAAACCACATCAAAATCCGAAGCGTGGTTTAGGAGGTGTTAGCGGATATACAGAAAGACAGACTGACGCGAAAAGAGACCTTTTTTTATAATAATATAATAATAATAATATGTTTTTATTATCAGACAACTATTATGGTCCATAGATATTAGTTTACACAAAAACTTATAACTATTGTTAGTAACTATAGAACTACGATAGGTATCTAGCCTCAAGGAGCTCGATACTCTTTATACTGTAGACAGAAACTCAAGTTGTTCGTTTACAAGTTTTCATTTCCTGTCTTAGAAGTTTTCTAAGACAGGAAATGATAATAGATTTTTAGTCAAAGTGTGCAGGGCTATTATACTACGCAAGTCAGGAAAGCTAAATAATTCTGTGTGAGGCTGACTTTTTAACAGCTTCTGATTTATGCTATAGATGGTACATTCTTACGAGTTCATATACAGAGTGTACGGTAATTAAATATTGGAAATAGCAAATTCTACGCAAATAAGAGCTACTTTTATTTTACTTCACTTTTCGGCGATAACTCGATTGAAAATCTTTTATTTTTGTAAACTCTTAATTGCATATAAAGCAATTACAAGACATGTTTGCATCGATATAGATAATGTACATAGACAACCGACAAATGAAAAACATAAAACACTCATACTGATAATATAATATCATATTATATTATATTTATGTATTTCTCAATAGTGATACAGCATAAAATTAGCAAGCACAAAACAAAAACATACACAAACATACTGGAGATCGACAAATTACATTTTCAATTCATAACTGTACTACCTAATTACAATAATTATTCACCAATAAAGTATGACCATAAAGTTAACCTGGTGTATTTTTATCACTATGTCACTACTTATATTCTAGTATTAATTTCCTACGTTCTCTTTGACGCTGTAGGCACAGTGTCTTTCTACTCGAATAAGGAGCAGTTCTCTAACATGCTGACAAAACGCACTTAGGTATGTTTCTCTTTTCGAGCAGATATTTGCAGTACAAAATACTTACGTCTGTAATGTAAAAAAGCACACCGCGAGTTAAAGTACAAATGTTTTTTGACTCTACTTATCGGCCAATTGATAACATGATATAAAATCAAAGAAGTTTGATTTACACCTCTTGCCATTTGAAAATAATTTTCTTTCTACATAATTATGTACCTACTCCTATATCTCAATGAAACCTGCAATAATTGTTCGTCCAATTATTGCTAGAATCTAATTGGAGCTGTGGAAATTCCCGTTAAAGGATTACAAGGCCCCCCGGCGTCGAATAACGGAGATTGTCACATTGAATGTGAGTTTTCCTTTGTTTTAACGAAGAGCGCGTGGGCTTTGGGTCCTTATTTGTAAGGGTTAAGTATTCAATTTATGTATTGGTAGCTTATGTCTCCAAAGTATGAATTAATTAATTGTGCTCGAACAGATGGTAGTAGCTATTTCTGAACACATTAAGGGGAGACAAAGCAAGCAAATTATAATTCGCTACATATGGAACGAAAATCAGCTTAAATGGAGTCGGACCCACGAACCAAAGATAATTTTTAATAATGAACAAAAACAGGACACGTGTAATTAAAAATAAAACACACGAGTACAAGGGCAAATAAATTCCCCTTAGGGGTTTCTCCAGGTTTACCTTAAGGTAAAACTAAAATAAAATGCCTCATTACGATAGTAACTAAGATTTATACGAGAATAGACACTCATTGCCGATGCCGTATAATATTGCTGATTTTTTTTCTAAAATTTACCCCTAATTCTTTTACCAATTATTTTTTATATTTGCTTGTCAACAAAGTTGATTCAACTTCTAAATGGCGACTTCGATGCCTATTTATACTTATTTGACGTCTCGGATTCATTTCCTCTTCAATAACCATTTTCCGCAATAATAAAAAACCATGATACAAGTTTACCTACTCCTTGTATCAAATCAAGATTTTGAGTAACGATTTCATAGACTGCCGACAACTGACACGTAAATACAACCGTTTCTGCGTACAAACATAACTACTTTAAAATGAAGTAATTGCCTCGTTGGATAAAAAATAACATCATTCCCGATATGAAAAGAAGAGCAGAACGTGTCGAAAATAAGTTTTGGTCGGGAGATATGAACATTTTATCCCGGAGTTTTTTATAGATCCTGGGGGAATATAACACCGCTTACCGCGGCCGAAGTCGCAGTTTATTTCACGGCTGAAGTCGACTTTTGGTGTACCTGCCATTTTAAAAAAGGTTATATATTTGAGTTTTTGAAGGCGGTTTCATGTTTTTCGAACTTTTTTTAAGTTGACATTTTTGGTCATCATAATAAGCTGTTATGTAGTCCCGCTTCTTATTTGATACGTAACCTTAGGACATTTGAAATTTACCAAAAGCAACGCCCAGAAAGTCATAGTCATATTTTTTTAAATTACTCAAATGTTATTTTATTCCAGCGTTAAGCTGGACATACGAAAATGACACATTAAATGTTCTTCGTTGTAGTTGCTCAACTGTCTTAATCGAGATATCTTATCATCATCATCATCATCATGTCAGCCGAAAGACGTCCACTGCTGGACATAGGCCTCCCCCAAGGCTCTCCACTCAGACCGGTCTTGTGCTTTTCTTATCCACCGCGGTCCCACGATCCTGACGAGGTCGTCACTCCATCTTGTTGGAGGCCTACCTACAGCTCGTCTTCCGGTCCGCGGTCGCCACTCCAGAACCTTCTGACCCCATCGGCCATCAGTCCTGCGAGCATCGAGCGATATCTTATCGCCACCCTTGAAATAGGTACCGTTGAGGAGTTCCGGTGACCATCTGTGTCTTTCATAATTTCAGTTCTACTTCACCAAATGATACTTTCTGAATGCAAATGCGACCTGTTACTATAACACTAAAATCGCTACATGTATCTATAGGAGTTTCCTCAATTCCTTACGGATCCGCTCATTAGATTCAGATTAGTTGACATTGGGTGGGACCACCTCAAAAGTATACTCTATCAAACCAAAACATTTTTTAAATCGTTGCACAATTAACAGAGAAATCAGTGAACATACATAAAAAAATCGTACAGCGGAACTAGAACCTCCTCCTTTTTTGAAGTCGGTTAAAAATACACAAGCGCGACTTGAACTCCCGCACCGACGTTTCTGTTTTGAAGATGGGTTAATGGTAGGTTCGATGAAAAGGTTAGTTTATTTAATAAAGTATAATTTATTTGTACAGTACAATGGTTTTATGTTAATTGAAAATTGAAATTGAAAAAAAACCCACTAAATACATATCATTGTTCCCATTAAATATAATTAATTAGCTAGATTTGGAGTTAGATAAAGACCAACAGATACACCGAAGTCTCATCACCATTTTCCTTTTAACCACTTTGGTGCGGAACCCAAAAAACATTCAAGTTCGCGGTTTATATGTTTATGATAACCGTCGATCAATTAAATAAATAATAATTAATGTTCTATATCTACCACCTGGCTACATCAAAACCTAATTAATACGCTATTTTACGTATTCCGATATTCGTATCGAATTGCAAATGGACATAAATAAAATTAGTAATTAGACATTTAAATAATTAAGTATAATTATCTATGTAAATGTGACAACATATGTTTGTTTATAGAGTTAATTTGTTATATTATAATTGTAAACAGGTGTGTGGGCCGACCAACAAATTGTAGGCTAGACGAGACGTTAATTATAGTTATAAGCAAATACAGCTTGAGCCCAGCGTCCTCAGCTCAAGTTACTCACGTTAACCGCCTGTTACACAACCGACAAGTAAAGCTTATTTGACGGATAAATTTAGCCCTTTCTCTTACTTACGCTAGTAAATAGACCACGAGAGAGCCAAATTTAAACGGCAGATAAATTTACTCGTCGAATGTAACAGGCCCTAAGTCTACTAGACATCAAAATGAGCCCTGGGTTAGAATGGCATAGTCATGCAGTTCAATTTACGCTGAGAAATGATAAAGGCCCTATACCTTGTCTATTTAACAGAGTTAATACTAGATAACAGAGAATGCACGTGATTGGTCAGCGATAAGGACGATGCACAGGCACAAGGTAGGTTTACATGCCTGTCAAAGTTTAGTCAACATCTGTCGCTCGTATGGTGCGGACGCTTTCAAGTGCTTATCTTTGGTTACAAATTTTTACCTGGCTCGTTTATTGGACTGTTTCCCGTTTAACCTGTGACTCGGCTTGTTTTTTGGACTGTTTCCTATTAAACCTGTGACTCGGCTTGTTTACTCGGCACTGCAGGGCACATATTTAAATATTATTATCTACTACTTTAAATTACATAATTAGGATTTATAGATGAATTAACATGACATGACAATGTGATGTTATCAGTAAGTTAATTATTTGAGGTGCCTCTAACTACAAACAAAAATAACGAAAAATATTACGAATATTTTAACAACAGGCGGCATGTAAGCCGAGCCCGCCATTGACGTGCGTTTGTTGACGCCCACTGGCAGTTTATTGTCCCTTTCATTTTCATACAAAAGTGCAACAGAGACAACGCTTTGTTAACTCTGTTAAATAGACAGGGTATAGACAAGATGATGACCGCTATCGTAAACATAAAAAATGTCAAAGTGTATGAAACTGAAATAAGCGCTCGACGCAACCGTTCCGTAGATTACGTCAATCCTTTACATTTTTAATAACGATAAAGAGTGGAGAGAGAGAGAGAATCTCCATGTTCCGTTTCAGATTTATAACAGTATATCAAAAGCAATTAGGGTTTAGCCCGAATAGACTAAAGCCCTTAACAGGATTTTGATTAGAGGAGCGGTGTGATGCGCAAGAATGCGAGTGGAAACCACAAACGCATAGATATTGCCTCATCAGCCAGTGTGGCACCTTGTAGCGTGTACCATACATATTTTTGTATTTGTTCGTTACAGCACGCCGCTCGTCTAACAGGACAGCGAGGCTAGACAATTTTCTCAACGCTAACGTAGGCAATTTACGAAAACTGACCAAATGTATGGAATTCGCTGAAGCGCTCGACGCGACCGTCTGACAGCTTTTTTTTTATAGCGTTAGCCGACAGCTCACTTGCTGGTAAGCAGTCACCGTCGCCCCTAAACATCAGAAATGCCAGGGACACAGCGAAGTGGTTACCTTTCAGTGAATACTCTTTTAAAGCCGCGTTTAAAGGATAACATGTGCTTACGCCAATCCTAAACATTTTGGGTAATGATATCGAACGCCGAAAGCCGAATGCATCTTGTCTAAGGCCTCAGTCAGGCGCGGGCCTCTTTTTCAGTTTGTCTTAAAACATTCTCGTAATCATAATATAAACGTTGTGGTAGCTCTTATTAACTCGTCGGTAAAGGCGGAAAACGTTACGCACTTGGGCTCTCCTACGACTCTACACATACTCCATACATTGATACTAATATTATAATCATAATAATGGAGATGTAATTTGGTACGTGGGGAGATAGTTTGAGTCGCGGGGAAGGAGATAGGCTACTTTATATTCCAAAGAATCGGACGAATCCCGAGGGTATAGCAATAAGCCAGTTCTATGCAGCAACAGATGTTAATAAAAATGTCTACACTCAAATTAATAATCGGTTACACATCAAATTACCGTTTTCTACGGCTAATAATCAACCCGAGTACTGTTCTGTTTGACTTGAGAATATAATTAATGTTTACAATTAAAAACCTTGTTATTTCATTTTGAATAGGATTCTCATTTGCGTATATTACTTTTTGTTTTCATTTGGTAAAATGTTTTTGTCAGAAAATTATTGCTTTATTGTTTTGTGTTATTCGGCTAGTTCGTTCCCGGTTTAAACAGGCGAATTTTCAAAAATATATAAATGCAGAATTTAAAAATGAAAGTAAGTCTCCTTTGCGTATAATTAGCTATTTCCAATATTTAAGTTGTAATCCATGTGGCGTTCGTTTTTAGGGTTCCGTAAAAAGGAACCCGTATGGTGAAACGACGGTTTCTGTCTATCTGTATGTCTCAGTTGTTCTCTGAAACTAATAGCTAAGCTATCAACTTAAAATTTGGCATAGTTTTATAGTTAACTTGCTTGCCCGCATAAAATAAAACGAAATTAATTTTCTAAATATACCTATGAAAAGGGACCTAGAATGGGTGATTGAAAAGTACAAGTGGAAGTTTGATTTATAGCAAGGCTGTCATATACTCGTAAAAGAGCTAAATCTGCACATTTCAAACCTATTTTTTATATTTTATTGTGACGTAGTTTTTGATTTATAGCCAAAAATGTGCAAGAACTGACAGTTCTTAGTCGACAGGTTATATCTGAAGTTAATGGACCAAAAAATGTGAAAAATTACTGACTAAATGATAATCATTTTTATTTTATTCGAAAAATAAAACGATGTAAAATTTTACAGATTTGAAAAACACCGCAAAACAGGCCTTATCAAATAGAAAATCAACTTCACAACAAAACGAAACGTGTTTTCCAACCAACTTAAATACGGAACCCTTGATTAGCTAGTCCGACACACACTTGACCGGTTTTTCCACATTGTATATCATTTTAGCGGGGCTGTACGTATCTGTGACACAACCTAATCCATTAACAACAAGAATCCTTCAATGATGCATTATTTCGGTTCATGAATAGAAATTTCGATTTGAATCACCGACTTCAAAATCAAGCTGATCGGGAATGTTAACAAGTTTGGAAACGAGGCGAGTTTAGTTAGTTTACGTAAAACTTGCGACCAAATTATATTTATGCAGACAACTTTACTGACGTACAAATAGATATTCGATGATTAGCTGCCATTGGAATTTACAATAAAGTAAGTAATACAATTATTATGGAAAAATACTTAATTACAACTGTTATAGCTCACCTTACGTCTATACCTTGATCATATTACTGACGTTAACATATCTGTGGATATATAATCATAAACAATACGATTGCGATATAGAAGCAAGATTTGCTAAAATAATGTCAAATGAAGTGCTAAAATGGAAAATAAATACCTAGGGTGGGGTGGGGAGGGGGGTTAAAAACGGCGTGGTTCAGTCGAACGAGTGAACGCGGCGCACCGGCGAGTTTCGATCGACAGAAGCAGAGGCCCTGGCTAAGATGCATTACCTAGCGATTCTATCCGATTCGTTTAAAAAGAAACGAATAGAAACGCTAGTTAGCGTAGTGCATCTTGAGAGGGCCCTCAGAGCTTCTGACGATAAGATCTAACGTATAACAGCCCAGCTTACTTAAGTATATAAAGATGCTGCGCAACCTTTTAAGCAAACTTACTTAAGTTTGTTTCATTCTAAAAAATATTTTCTTGTGGAGGAAATCTTATAGACATTGTTTTATATACCTACCTACCAAATACCTACAACATTGGGAGAGAAACGTTTTCGCATTTTGTATAGAAATTTAGAATACTGTAAGTATGAATAAACTCCTGCATAAATATCGTCGCATTATGGGTGGTTATGTACCTAGGTAATAGCGCTGTCAACACAAACGAGATTGATTGGTGCGTCACGAACATCTACATTTACTTCTACATTTAGGTAGCTTAGGTGTGAAAAATAACGTATTAGCTTAGCAGTACACCGATAGTCGTTTTTAATCGTTCTTGCAAAGTCCACTGATCCATATCCGCTGAAAACAACCATTAGTGTTATGAATAGGTTATGAAGCATAAATGTACTTATCGTTTATCCCGATTTCGTAGACTAGCTAAAATAGGCATCCAATCTCTTGTTAAACAACATTTCACAAACATATAATTTTGTAGAACGCCTTTTTCTGAACTGTAAATATTACTTACATAAATAGATACATGCCGTCACGCCTTCATCCCAGAGTGGGATGTGTTGTTAATTCTATAACCACATTTTGGACAAACAGGCTAAGATGTTTACCAGTGTATATTAGAGACAGGTTGCAAGCCCATCGCCTAATAATACTATACGTCTTTAATCCCTTAGTTGCGTCTAACGACTTCCACAGGAAGGCATGGAGTGGCACTATCCTAAGCCGGCAACCACACGGCAGTGTAAATATTTCAGGACCTTGTAGAACCCTATAGGTTAGGTTAGGTTAGTTTTATAAAAATCCTGAAATATCGGGAAAGAAAGTTTTTTGCATAATAAAAAAAAAAAAAAAAATCAGGGGACAATGTTACACCAATTGATCTGGTCCCAAACTAAGCTCTAGGCTTGTACTATGGGTACTAGACAACGATATAAATACTTAAATAGAGAAATGTATACTTAAATACATAGAAAACATAATTTTGATGATGATATTATGTTGGTGAAACGTTTTTTAAGTAAATTATTAGTCATTTATACAAATTATGGTCCAAACTAAGCTCTAGGCTTGTATTATGGGGACTAGGTAACGATAAACACACAGAGTCGGAAACAAATACTTACGCTCATTGGTCAAACATCTGCCCTTACCAAGAATCCATCCCGGAACGGTAGCTTCGTGACCAGGGTCACATCAACAAGGCTAACGGGGTCGTCAGACAGTCTCGTCTTTTTGCCTAGCAGTATCTCAGTCGCGAGACTGAGCAACTGCTACCAATACCAACCCATGTACAAGACGTACTACAAAAGTACAAAGCCATAAGTAACAAAACTACTTAAATTGGATAGTTTATTTTGAGGAATTGTCGGCAATTATTGAAAGAAAGATATCATTTTGAATGCCTTTAATCGTTAAGACCCCGTTATCTGTGAATTCACTTAAAAAGAAAGTGATGTGACAATATTTAACATGAGGAGTACAATGTTGTTTACAGTCTTTAATAAAATTAATGCCTAATCCATTTCAATAATAACACAGATGATTTTTAATCTAATAGGTAATAAAATACACTATATACACTGTACAGTAATAATCATTAGAATAAATAAAAACTAGTGTAACCTATTATCTACTTAAAACTAGAATTACAAAAAGAATACCCCCTCTAATAAATCTGTTTGCGGCATTGTACCCATGATGCTGGCTGCGTTACCTCTCTGGATAGTTATACCTACTCCTTAAATTAATTCTCCAACTGAGTCTAATCAGTGTTTCGCCGGCAATAATTATGTATACCTACTCAATCATACTTTCAGATATACATATTGTATACCCTTTAATTTTACTTGTAACTAGTGATGGATATATGTGTACCGTCAATGAGACTTAATAGCAATTAAACGAATTCAGTTCAGTTTATTCAGTTTAGTAATTGCTTTCATGGTGTTTACATACTCGTATTTTCAAATTATTAATATTTTTTTATTAGTTCACCTTAAATTAATAAATTATTGTAGGTTTCATAATATTTTAACCCTATTTTAGGGTCATGTACTATCGAACCAACGGAACCCTGACCCACCATGGAACCTTTTCACAATGATTGACGTACGATTGTCGTATAGCTTCGTATGACAGTCCTAACGTCAATCACTGTGACAAGGTTCTATGGTGGGTCAGGGTTCCGTTGGTTCGATAGTACGTCCGAATAAATAACAGAACCCTAAAGGATTACTCGTGTGTCTGATTGTCTGTGTTCTTTACCATGTCTGTCATAGACGTAAAGTAAATTCTAATTATGTAAATATTAATAATTTGTGGATTAAAAGGACGACGATGTATGATGTAAATATTTTACTATGACGATGATCACCCTATGGATAATCGTATCGTATGGAATTTGTTTGGAAACAAACACATTTTTGCGTCGCAGGCTCTTATAAAGGTTTTTTCTTAAATAAACCCCATCGATTTCGCAAGTAAAATAGGTATTTTGTCTTTTTGTTTAGGTAGTAATAAACATATGACATGTATCTCGTGACTGTTGGAGGGTGTTGACGGATCCCCACCACCCCTTCATAACGAACTGCTTGAGAAAAACAATGCAAAGCTTATTAATCCTTTATTTCGTTGTCAAGGCTTAAGCTTAATTAAGTCTTAGAAAAACTAAGAAATATTTCAGTTGGTAACGTTTTTTCTTGATAACGAATTGCTGAAATTCATTAAATACAACCGTTGGAGCAAAATGAAATATACCGGTCCGAGTGATAAATGGTACTGGTTTACATCAGTGCCAAGTGCGGGCCGACCGAGAGCTGGCTTAGTTCTTTGACCTAGTGCTGTCAAACTGTTGAAAAATAATAAATACTTCTTAAGAACCGCATATCTTGAGTACAGCAGCCACTGGCAGAATGTTCCAAATTGTGAAAATATTACATGTAGGTCGCTTCTTCACTAAATAAAGAAGAAACAAGTGAATCGTTTGCGTTGTTCTATGTTGTTCTGCCAGAAAACATGTCATAGCAATCTTCTTTATCGCTTCTTTAGATAGTGTAAAATGAAGTAACTTTCCGCGTTCGTCTGTCTACCTGTATATCCGCGAACTTCACTTATAAAACATAAGAACAAGATAAACAATACGTTATAAATTTTACTTATCTTTGCTAAGTATTAATTTAATTCGATTGTTTTTTTTAAAATAACATGTTTGTTTAACGATGTCTTGTCTGAGCAACAGAATTATTATTAGTTATAAGAGGAAACTGTTTTGGCTCATGAATTTTCTAAATTATTTGCATAATGTGTGCTGGTTTTACCTCTTTGTTTCCAAAAAAAAAAAACCACGCAATGGATTTTGATGCGGTTTTCACGTTGACTTTCGTATCGTCATCAAGAAGTAAGTTCAGCACACGTAAAATAATGTATGAAAACGTAAGTCTGTTTTAGGGGGGATTATAATCAGGACATGTTTTCAATCGTAATGGTTCTAGGAAAACGTGACATGATTAAAATGTTTGTACCTACTAGAGCTATAGTTTAATTTATTTATGTTCATCATCAAAGTAATATTTACAATATACAGTGTTTAAATGGTATACGGGCGTTTATTAAAACTGGACATAGATTAAGACTCTACTAATCATTAACAGAAATAATTATTTTGATTACGCTAACGTATACACCGTTATTAATTTTTGAACATACTATCGACCCGCAATGTACATCGAAGTCCATCTGAAACGTCTTAACTTAACTTTGAAACGTCATTAATTGCGTTATTAATTAATTGCATTTTTCGTTATACATTACGTGTTCAATTATTTTGTACGGTTTTTTTTTTAAAATTAATTTTAACAAAAGCTGCCTAAATGTGCTCAGTAGGGGTTATACTAACCACAGTTAAAAGGAACGCCCGTATACCATTATCACACTGTATTATAAATTGCTTTGCATGTCGAAAAACACAAAATTACATTGAGATCGTCAATATAAGTACTATAAATAATCAAAGAGTAAAAAAAATACACTCCAATAATGAAAACAACATTAATAAACTTTTAATAAACGGTCGTTTATTTGATGTCAATATACATAGATTAATAAATGTCAATACAATAGTAATTTTACAACTTAAGTTCAATGTATTCAATGTTCATCCACGGAGTATAATAGGCAATCAAATAAAAGGTTGATGTTTAAATGCTATGTCGGATAGTAAATACATTTTTAAATTTGGCGGGTAGACGCTCATAGTGCTTACGTGGGATAGATGACACGCCGCGCCGGTTCTAAGTGTTCTAACCCGCAAGTGCCATGCGACGGGGAACTGTTCTCAAACGCCCCCGGTGTGGCGGAGCTCCTTGCCAAGAACATTAACGCGTGCAAAGGAGGAATATTATTTCTCACGAACATTAATATTTGGAAGATGTAAACTGAATAGCGCGGTGCGGTACGAAAGGGCCCCTGCAAGACTGCATACGTTTCACCACTCTAGCGTGTGTATGCTTTATGCATATGCAATCCCTGTTGGCGTAGATCCGTAGAGTAGACGAGTTATAACAAAGAAGTTATCTTAGCTATCTAAGAACGTCACGAAAGCTTATAAAGCATGTAATATGAATGGCCCTTTTTTGAAACAAATAGATATTTTTTGTCTCGTGTTTTACTTAAACTGGTGTACCTATGTCATGATGTTAAATTAAATGAAACATGACTTACTCAAAAAAATACATAAAAAGAAAATGACCTAAGTCAGCCAAAGGGATTTATGGCGTATGAAAGTCTAGGATTACATTTTGCATATGTAATTACACTTTTACTTTTGCAATTTATGAGAGTAATAAAATATAACTCTACACGCGGATTGAAGATATTATAATGAAATACTCGTTGTATTTATTAAACTTAAGAATTCGTAAAGAGATAATTTAGGAGCTCGGTACTTTCAGAGGCCAGTGTCCTCTCCCATATTTAATTAACATCGAAAATAAAAATAGATAGAAGTTTAATATTCACTTATCAAAACATTATTTTTAACATATTTAAATGTCGATGATAAAATCAGATAATTTAAATACAAATTGTCGAATTCACAGCTAAATATTTCGTGTTGACTTGCCTCTAGGACAATAAAGGTTGCCGCAGACATAACCGCTCGGCAACGCATCGACACCTCCTCGCCTCATTCATAAGACGAGGCGATGCTGTTACGATGCCAATTAGTGTGCGTTACGGTTCGAGTTGAGACGATGCCGATCCGGTGTCGACCGGTTATGTCTGCGGCAACCTTAAATATGGCCAACTCTATGGTATAAAAACTTTAGCTGTGACTCTATGACGTCACAGTGACCGGGGTGTGATTTTCTCAAAACACTGCACTGTGTCGAGTTGTGGATCGAGCGGAATATCGAGTGAGTTCTTTAGTTCGACAATCACCTCACCTTTGTCAACATCACACTACTGCTCATATAAAATGAAAAATGACGAATTATGTTGTTTTGAAATCTGATACAGTGCTAATTAGTGTGACGTAGTTTGTAAGATACCTGAAACATGGCGCTATTGTCGCTTGGCCAAACGACCGCACCTAGTTATAAATCAATAGTTAAAATTTATTCAATAGAGGACGCCCGCAACTTTATATGCGTGGAATTCGTTTTCTGTTACTCCACTTGCCGTTGGCGGATGATTTTCAAAAAGCCGTTTCTTAGGTCTTCCCTGGATGACCCGAAAATATTCTCACCAGAAGGTCCAAAGGTTTAGCTGTGCACTGTCTATCAGTCAGTCAATCTCGAAAGAGTTTAAGAGTCATAAATAAATACACGTAGAGTGTCTTTTAGTTTAATAGCGTTGCGGGATTATTTAGCAATTCCTGCATCCAGTAAACTTCTACAAGTACGAACTGATTTTAATTACAGACAATACAATTTGCGTTAAAATCGTTTACTAATCCATCGAAATACTTGCTTTTGATATTGCGTTTTGTACTATAAAGTGTTTAACAGACATTTCTGACAATTTTAACAACTCAACTTGAGTTAAAGTACCATAGATATAAAACTGGACTGCAATATGCAATAAAGTAAACTGGTAACCGAAAATAGGGCACCTAATATCATCAATGTAATTGGATAAAAATACCACATTCTACTTTCAATTCTCGCATCACGAATGTAAACACTAAACAACATGTTTGTTCACGAAATTCGTTTAAAAACGAAACGAATGCATCTATTAAACGACATAACGTAAACAACAACGTGTGAAATAGGAAAACGAGTTTAAATTATTAATGTAGTGGTAGTCTTTAAAAGATTTACCATTGGGGGGAAGGTTACCGACATAGCCCTAAGAATAGCTAAACTGAAGTGGCAGTGGGCGGGGCACATTGCTCGCAGGACTGATGGCCGATGGGGTCAGAAGGTTCTGGAGTAGCGTCCGCGGACCGGAAGACGAGCTGTAGGTAGGCCTCCAACAAGATGGAGTGACGACCTCGTCAGGATCGCGGGACCGCGGTGGATGCGAAAAGCACAAGACCGGTCTGAGTGGAAAGCCTTGGGGGAGGCCTATGTCCAGCAGTGGACGTCTTTCGGCTGACATGATGATGATGAGTCTTTAAAGCAACAACGTTGCACTAGAAAATTCATTATTGACCGATGAATGTGTTTTTTAATTAATTACAAACTTTTAACCATCTTGTATTCGTTTTTTACCCCTGACGCATCCGTCTGTGGCGTAGTAGCTCCTAAACTAGTGAGTTGATTTAGATGCCTGTTTTTTTAATTTGAAAGCAGGTTTTCTTGCGATGGTTCTTAGCTTGTTTTCATGAAACGCTTGAGCCATTTAAGAGATATCAGCTCACCATCACCATTAATCATTATATTGTTGTTTTTTATCTATGTAATAGTTATACATTTGAGTGAGACTCCTTCAAGGCCACCTTTATGAAAAGTAGAGATATGTACTGCAGCCAATTGTGGTACAAACAAAGGAAATTTAAAAGACTCCATGGGCACGTTTTATAAAATTAAAAGTAACAATTTTACAGGTCTAAACTGGCAACACTCCTCTAATGGCTGGTCGTCATTGGTCGAGGTTGTGTCGAATGGAAACTTGTAATTTGTAGCTGTATTCAGGCCACAGCTTGTACGCACCGTAACTGATGTTCCATCCGCCAATCTACAAATTGAGAATGCATGGCTGCATAAAATCAAGTAGTAGCGCGGAGTTTGTGGATTAAAGCAAGTTTTGGCTTCTTCTAATTTGAGATTGTATGTATGTATGAATGTATGTAAACTCTTTATTGTACAAAATTCAGAAATGATTGCATATGGTGTTAAGGATGATTTCCACCAAACGGCTCGCATCGCATCGGATCGGAAACGATACGTACGGATGCCGCGGCAGCCGTACGGCTCTATTGAAATTATTATTGTCTATTTATGACGGAGCCGATCGCGCGTCGCGGCATACTTACGGCGACGTACGCGTGTCTCGGAAGACGCCCGCGGTCAAGCTGTTGTGCGCAATTTGCTAATGTAGACTTAAAAACAGTTCACATATGATTCAGTATCGTTTAAAGACTATAAAATTCTTTCCGATCCGATCCGATGCGGGCCGTTTGGTGGAAATATTACTTTATTCTCTTAAAAACGGCGTTCGGTCGGTCGATTATATAAACCGGCGAGTTTAAGCAGTCCCGTCAGAGCCTACAAAACTCTAATTAGCGCGTGCATTCTCAATTAGATAGCCTTATACGTTCGATTGTTCGACAGAAGCCCTGCTGCCTAATTGACAATGCACGCGCTAAAAAGTGTTTTGTACGCTCTGACGGGACTACTTAAACTCGCTGGTTTATATAAGCTGCGCCGCGTTTTGAACGACCGAACACTGTTTTAAAGAGAATAACACTCCTGATACCGATACTGTTTGATAGCTAAATGAAATGAAATGAAAATATTTATTTCGGACAGAGAAACTTGTAGCTTTTAAGCTTCTTGATGTGAGACCTTCTCGTGTTGTTCTCCTAGTTACTATAAATACGTACGAGTATAAAATATAAAATTATTTTTATATTAATTGTTATTAATTGTTATTGATGTCGGTAGGGGACGTCCTAGACGGACGTACGGTGATCAGATTCGCGATGTGCTGATTAAGGGCCAAATCAAAAGCACCCGAAACCGACGTACGTGCATGAAAAGATTGATGAATGTAGAGGAAGCGAAGTGTATATGTTTGGACCGATGCACGTGGCGTTCCATAATCTCTGCCTACCCCATTGGGAGACAAGCGTAAAGATATGTATGTATGTAATTGTTATTACCCTGTTATGTTACTTGATTTTAAGTATGATTGTAATAAAAAGTACAATCATACTTAGAAACTAGCAGTCCCAGGTTCGATATCCTGTAACTTCTGTAAAAGGGACCCCTGTATTTACTTATATATTTGCAAGACTTGAAGAGTTTTTTTTTTTAATTCCAGATTACCGCTTATACAATGTTAACAAGTAATTATCACGTCACAAACAATTTCATGCATTATTCATGAAAGCAGCGCAACAAACAATTGGAAATAATCGTAAGTAACAAGAAATAAAATGTTAAGACAAATTTACTTTTTCAAAGTACATTGTATGACGGAGGTATTAGTTAAAACCTATGTTACCTATTGCTTTAACATGTTTATGGATATATTACTGATAGTAAACACTCTTGTTTATTTATTAGCTAAAACGAATACAACATGGTGTTATAAAAACATTCAAAGAAATTAAAAAATAAATAAAACTGATAACTAAAACATATCAAAACCCTGCAAATCTCCATAGTAATATGTAAATGTTTATTAATACTTTTGTACAGATTAGCGTAGTGACTGACTGGCAGACAAACAGGATTCAATGTCTATGTAGGTAATCAAAAAACGTCCGTTTTCAGATTCGGAAATTATTAACCACGAATTAACCCGAGAAATTTATTAGATTATATGGAAAATATTACACCATATTTTTTCATTCAGAAAAGGTTATAATATAATAGTAATATATGTGATTAAGGGATATAACTTTCAATCCAACATTCCAAATCCACAATCATTTTAGTAAAGGGAGAAATATGCAAAGTAAGAATAGAAAAATGGAATCTTTTTATACTGAGATAACAAATGGAACTCCAAATTGGTTTGGAGTTCTAATTGTTATGAATCTCAGGATACAACGATGAAAAACATTTATCTGTAGAAATTTTAAAACCATTTGTTACCCACGGGTACACAGAGTTTTTGTTGTTAACTAGGCAAATCTGATGATGAGCAGGTGAAAAATTAGGTATCAATTAAGAATGAAATTTGAAACGAATTATCTTCAAAGCCGAAAATGCTTTTTTTATACATGATATTCAATATCATACCATAGCCAGATCAAAGTGTGCCCTATTACATAGCAAAAGAACAAAAAAAATCTAAATCGTTCGTCACATTTTTTCGTCAAAATCTGGCAAAAATAAATCATCCGGAACCGTTCCGAATTGGAAAAGGTTGCTGAAGTTTTTTTTGTGAACATTGAACCGTTTGCTGTTCAGGGGATTAAAACGCTCCACGTCCAGTATTTCCCAAAATTGATAACATCGGGGGAAGGTGTCTACATACGAGTATATCCAGAGTGGAAAGGCAGGTTTTCCTCGGTTGCGAAAAATAAACTTCGATGAAGGAAACGAAATTATTACCACAAATGATTTATTTGGATAACGCGAAAGCAATTAGATACATCTTACGAGTAAAAAAAAATGAAAATATCAGGCGAGAATCTCACACAAAATGACCTTATTCCAATCTAAGAAATGGGCTTGTACTATAGGTACTGTGAAACTATGAAACGGTAAAAATGGGTACCAACTTATACAAAGAAATAAATACATACTTGTGCTTTTGACGTGAATCCCGAGTAAAACATATTTATCGTCAAAGTTACAGCATTTATTTTACATCTTTATTTGATTATCAAAACTAAACTGCTCTTGATTGAAAGTAAACACGAAATTTTCTAAGTAAACAAAACTTAATATTGGCAATGTACCTATGACGTTATTGAATTCAACAAACTTAATAATTAGCAATGTCACAAAGGTTAACCTTTTACAGTTTAACTTAGGTGATTAGTTTGTCGTTTGAATTAAATGGATTACAACTGTAATCCAATGTGCAAAATCAATTTTGAGCTTCATTTCGAGAGATAACGAATTGTCGAATTAAGTTTTCATTATCATTCATTGTAATCATTTGAATTGTGTGTAGATAGACATATGTATATCCTACATTTACCCTTTGCTTAGTCTAGACGTTATGCTTCACAAAGTTTTAAATTTAAAATTATTATTTCATTAATATTATTTTTTATAAAAGTTCATTAGTTAAGTTTTTGGATTTCCCAATTTTACTCAGGCAGTTGGTTCCATGAGCAATTTATGCCAAGAGGTAATCATAGCAAGTTTTTATTTTAACTTTTTTAACGTTCGCTGATGTCGAGTAGAGATAGATCACTGTAGGTAAGAGCTACCGGCATGTTGTTTATCATGTCGTTATGTAATTTATTCATACAAAGTTGTTTTAACGATAATTTGTAATGTAACCGATAAGTGACGCTATGTTTACAGTTGACAGTTAATCGATATTAATCCATTAGTTATGTGTCTAATCGAAGTGTAAGATCAGAATTTCAAATGTAACGTTACTGAACGTTTATATCTGTAAGTCTGTGCCGCACATCAAACAGCGCGAACCACCAGCAAGTGTTATAACCATAAAACATCCTATAACAAAATCGTAACCCGAAACCGTTTGTTTAAGAAAAATAAAGGATGATAGCGCGTGCGTAAATTTGGCCCGGCGAAACGTTTAAATGTTTACATTACACGATAATGGTATACAAGATAAAAAGACTGTGAGTCTAGTACTTACGAATGTTATCCGGTAGTACAATAACGGGTGCTATCGGAACAAGCTGCGTGTTTAAGGTGGATAGTTCGGCGTGGGCGCGGGCGGTCGGCTCGGCCGGCGATTCTCGATGTACTGAGCCGTCGGCGTCGCCTGTTGCACGCCCGTCTACCGATACATTATCTTAACTGCTAACGCCGAGCCTGCTTGCGGAAGTTTACTACTAAAGGCTGTTTCAAATGGCGTGCGGCTGCTTTGCCATATCCATTCATATTGCACGATAGAATACTCAAAGAATGGTCGGTATTGAATTGTATTGCTTTCATTTGTTAAAATATAAACCCGTTTAGGATTGACTTAGATTGATAACCGTAATAAATAATTAAAATTAGGACTGCTAAATATGCTACGAGTTGTAAATATTCTCGGGAATCCCAAAAGTGATTTTGTAAATGTTCAAATAAAAATGAAACAACTCAGTATGATGTGTTAACTCCTTTGGGAATTTTTGTACGAGTAGCGTTCTGAGGACTCACTGAAATAATTTTGTTCATATCAAACGGAATAATTTATTTAAGTACGAGTAAGAGTAACAATTCTGACGGCTAGCTTTTTCTCCGGCGCTCTATATATTAAATATTTTGGAAAAATATAAAAAAAAAGTTACGAATAGGTACTAAATATAAAGATCCAAGCAGCACCACTCGTCGACACGTACTAGTACATAATTTGACGCAAGGGCTCGGTAGTGACTCGTATTGCCTTTTATCTGCATTGTGGTTCTTCCGTATGAGCACTTACTGTACTCGTACGTATATACTGGGTGAAACATGTCTTGTAGCAACAAAGTAAAATATGACTTACTACGTCAATATTCAACATAACGTGATAGATTGGTAGACGACTACGTAACAATTTATTTCACGACACTATTTGGTTGAATTCGGGCCACAAAACGGCGCATGTTTGTTCAAAACAATGTAGCGTCGTCTATGTTACTCCTTGGCCTCCGGGCAGAAGAGTTATGTGAATCTTCGTTTATTTCGTGAAATTTTAGAAGGTATTTTAATTAATCTGACGTGTAGGTAATTTGACATTACCTATCAATAAAGAAGTTTCCACGGGGCTAGACAAGTTGCCATGGAATACAAATGCTAGAGTTTGGTCATCACCTGTCATTTACCACAATGTATGGAATTGACGTAAGTCACGTGATATATCACTCGTTACAACTGACACGCCGTAATGTGATCACTATCACTCGCACTAATCGAATAGTGATAGTTTTGTTGTTTTGTCCGTCGTTACGCGGTACTATTTTGTCAGGTTGAATTCAACACGTGCATTATCACGATATAAACGACGGTATCTAAGGGCGGTATCCAAGGGCAACTTGGCTAAGTTTTCATTTTTGACATCACAAAGCGATAGGTGATCACCAAACGTTTGTATTCGATGGCAACTTGTCTAGCCCCATTGGGAATCTAAGTAAGTATTTTATTCTTCTTGGGCTTAACTTAATTGCTTTTGACGTATCGTATTTATTGTCAACGTCATGATAGCTCATAATTACTTACTCGAAATCGAAAGTAATGGCGGCCAAATAAAACCATACAGTAACATGTCAAAAGCATTAGGATACACCTGTTTTTAACAATTTATGAAAATTTTATAACAATTTATAGGAATGGGCTTTTCGTATCAATCTCTGCAGTTAGATTATAAAGTATGTTAAAATTGTTTGACATCTAAAAGCGATCCAAATGGCGCTATACCTATCAACTTTTTAAGTGCTTTTATATAAGGCCCCTAAAATCTCTAATATTTTACCAAATTAGAACAATTAAGACAGCTAGCTGATAACCACGTTTGACGACAGAGAGCTTTGTCATGAAACTTTTTTTAAAAGTCAATTATAATTCTTATAATCACGACGACGCGCTGGCCTAGTTGGTAGTGACCCTGCCTACGAAGCTAGCGGTCCTGGGTTCAATTCCCGGTAAGTGCAAATGTTTGTGTGATGAGCGCGATTATTTGATCCTGAGTCATGGATGTTTTCTATGTATTTAAGTATATATTTCTCTATATAAGTATTTATATCGTTGTCTAGTACCCATAGTACAAGCCTAGAGCTTAGTTTGGGACTAGGTCAATTGGTGTGACATTGTCCCCTAATATTTATTTTATTTATTTTTATTTATAATTAAAATAGCATATTCATGTGACCATTTCTCCTTTAAGTTTTTTTTTTTTAAACTTTATTGACTGTTCAAAAGTTGAAAATGGCGGATTAACCTTAGGCTTTCTCTACCAGTCTGCCACTAGGCCATACAGAGAATACCTAGTTGAGGTGTTATTATTATTATTTATTATAATAATTAGACTGTTGAAGTATTCCAAGTGGTTCGACGCTACGGCGGGCACGGACATCATTGATTGCATTAACTCATGATTGCAAGTATGGGTTCCCTATCATCCGGGCCATAACGTTTTTCACCCCCTAAATCTAGAGCGATGTTCACGATTTTTGGATATGACATAGTTATTATTTGGAGTGTACGTTACCGTTTTTTTGTTTTTTATTTATTTCTCTCCACGATAAACGTACAGACCTAAATAAATGACGTTCAAACATCGGACTAGGTTAAGGGGAGAGAAATGCTATCGCATTTTGTATAGTTTTTTAGCATCACTATCCTCTTAGCCAATTTGCTCCTGAACATAATTTATTCATGAGTTTAATATGTTACTTACATATTAAACTCATGAATAAATTATGTCTTGTGAAAGCGCATAAAAGCAGCCATTTTGATTTTTAAGAATTGTATGTATAGTCAACAGCATAAATAGGTAAGTGATTATGTACCTTGTCGCTTTCAATCGTTTCACAATTTTGTATGATATTTGAAACACGACGTTAAAGTGACAAGGTACATAAATGATCACTTATTAATACTGTTGACTGTACCGCATACCGCGACTGTGTTTTGCGGGTGGTAGGACCTATTGCATTGTCCGCCCGGATCGCTACCACCATCTTATCCATTAACCTACCGCCAAACAGCAGTGTTCGCATTGTTGTGTTCCGGTTTGGGGAGAAGACAGCCGGCGAAATGAGTAGCATAGAGGCATTCCATCTTAGTCCTCAGGGTTGGCAACGCATTTGCAGTCTTAGGCTTGCAGTCTTGTGAATGCGAATGTCTATGGGTCACAGTTTCCACTTACCATCAGTTGGCCTGTATGCTTGTTTGCCTTCTCTATGCCATAAAATAACCTATCCCGCGATACTCGTGCCATCAAAAAGAATCTAATTACGTATCATTTACATACCAGTCAAACACAACCTTTTTGATTTCGCCGCAGTCGTGTAATGAAGGCGCTGTTTGAAGCGAAATTGGCAACATGGTCCAATTTTTAACCCCCGACGCGAGTTTAATAGCTAGCTGACATGACTATGAAGTCGATTAAAAAAATTAACATACGTAGAATCTCCTTTAATAAAAAAAGAAGAACCGGTTCCATTTTTGAAGTCTGTTTAAAATTGGATCTTGTTGCCAATTTCGCTTTTATCGGTGTTACAGGACTTAAACCGAAGTAAAACTAGGGCGGGTCGCTATAAAGTATACAAGGCTACAGACTCTCTTCGCTCTCTTGATTGCTAGCATAAAGGTTATAAAGCTTACGTACACCACTCAGGTTCGCGCCGAATGCTCATTACACGCGAACGCTCCTTTAGGTGTTTCTTTAGTTATTTATTATAAAACGTATTTAGCTATCTTTATAACTCTGATAGCGGTGACTGCTCGGCAAACATCGAGGTTAACACCTCCTCGTGCTCCAACGTATCATTTGTCCTCATTATAAAACGCATTTTGATATAATTATCATTACAATTATCTTTACATAGTGTAAAACAAAGTTGCTTCCCGCCGTCTGTCCCTCTTAGATGTTTCAAACGCAACGGATTTTAATGCGTTTTTTTTTATGGCATAGAGAAGCAGAAACTGTGACCCATAGACATCCGCATTCACAAGACTGCAACCCTAAGACTGCAAATGCGTTGCCAACCCTGAGGACTGAGATGGAATGCCTCTATGCTAGTCATTTCACCGGCTGTCTTATCCCCAAACCGGAACACAGCGAACACTGCTGTTAGGCGGTAGGTTAATGGGGGATCTCCTTGAAATATCGACAAACGTTTCATCGAATGTGTCATTTCACCGAATTTCATTTCATCGAATGCTAATTTTATTTTTTTAATTTAGGTTATCTTGAGCATTCGTTACGTAGGTTAGGTTAGGTTAGACACGTGACCACAAAAAAAATAAAGCTCCTGCACGTGGAAATGCCTGTCGATGGGTGAGGAGATGGTGGGGAGAGTTATCAATTAAACTTTATGATTCTTAATACATTTATTTAGAGTACCTATGTTTGTGGTTGCTCATTAATTTATTTACAAATCTTATGAGATCTCTTCTGTCTAATTCTGTCCATAATGCCCGGGCCACACGAGGCTAGTTTTTCAAGCCAGGATAGCAAGCTAGTGTTAGTAAGCTAGCAAGCTAGTACTTCTGGATTCGTGTAGAAAAAAATTGTCTTCATTTCTAAGCTAGTAAGCTAGTAAGCTAGTTTACAAGCCAGGACAGTTTTTAATAGGATGGAGTTCTATTTTTAGGCTAGTAGCGTCCCCCCACCACTGATTTTACTATCCTGGCTTGTTTACTAGCTTCATGTGGCCGGCGAAGCTAGTTTGCAGTTGACTAGGAACCATAGCATCCGCGCCTTTGGTTTGTATTTCTACCGCGACGAGTTTTTGATATTTTAAGATTAGATACGCAGATTAATTTAAAGTTTGTACAACTGTACCGAGACCATGAATGCCTGTGGAACGCCACCCTTCCAAGTTATAGAGACAAGTGTAAACGTTACAAGACTCAACAGAATATCAAAAAAAACAAGCGTCATTCGCAAAATACTCTTATACTCGCCTGAATCTTCATTGCGAAATTCTTCCAAAAGTAAAGCAGATGATCCACGTTCCTCACTTCTTAAAATCCACGGTCTTGTCCACACCCGTTTTTGTAATTCATCTTCTAGTTCGTCTAGTGCGAATTGGCACAGTTGTCGAAGTAACTGTTTTAGTAAAATAGTGATTTTTTTTCGCATGCAGTTCATTTTGGACGTGTGGTCACCTCATCACCAGTAAATACTAGCCTCAATGTAAACAGAACTAGCATGCTCCAAGCCATGTCAGCAAGCCAGGACAGTTGAAGTAGAGAACTAGCTTGCTATCCTGGCTTGAAAAACTAGCCTCGTGTGGCCCGGGCATGACAGCTATCTGTTAAATAAATACGAATTTTCCTATTTTAAATATCGGGTCATATAGGGGCGACGTGGAGGTCTTCCACCTTCATTTATTAAAACGTGAATATGACAGGCGAGCTTATACTTCTGACAGGCGGGTTTCGTTTACGAAAGTGTTGGGATCAAAGTGAATATAATACCAAGTGTTAGTACGACGCTTTTCAACTGTTTAATGAATACGTTCCTGTGCGTTATCAAAACTTCTATCTGTATAAATGAAGGAAAGAAAACATACATTACCAAATGAATTGTGAAAATATCACAGGTTTATTGTATGTATGTATGTATGTATGTAAACTCTTTATTGCACATAAACAATTACAAAACATTTTGCATCACTATAGATAATGTACATAGGCGAACTTATCCCATATGGGATCTCTTCCAGTTAACCTTGGAGTAGAATAAGCCAGGATAATGCAAGAGAATAGGCAAATTTACAAAATATCAGATAAAAGATAAAAGAAAAACGGTACATACATCTGAAAACAGACATTAAAAAGTAATAATATCTGCTTTAATAAAATAAATACATAGATAATAAAATATACTAATATATACTATCACATATGTAAACAGCAATTAAAACCTACAACCGGGCAAAGGAACAACACTCACGAGTCACGACTCAACCTGCAAAAAATAATAATCGTAATCGTAATCGTAATCTATTGTAAAAGTCGTAGTTGATTTTTATTCTGTTTACGATTAGTATTGTATGAAACTAAGTATTATATCTCTTGTCATTTGCCAAGTAATTGCTTCTACTCCTTTAGTTATCATAAACCCTATTCTTAGGTAGGTAGAATAAGAAGCAGCTCTAACTTTATTTTTTTAGCCTTATTAGGTAGTAGGCTAGTAGGTACTTGTTGCGCGACTTCGAAATCATCATTAACTGTACCAACTTTTAAGACAAAAGCATTATTTTTCAATATTTATATGTATAGTAATTATGGTGTTATTCAACATATGTAAAGCTACGTTATTAAGGATTGGTCCGAAGCGCTAGTAGATTGACTCTTTGACTCTACATTACCGACGTGTAAAAGAGCCCTCATGTGGCCATTTTACTGATTAAATATTTTGTATTATACATTTTTAGATATCAAGTTTTATAATCACATATAGCTATTTTGACTAACTACCTTATAGTAGTTACCTCCTCTTTGCCGGTATCATCAACACCTTAATAACTCCTAAACTAATTAACGTATAGAAAAGTTAAAACTATATTCTGGAACTGGTAAAGAAGGCGCTTTCGTATGCGTATATTTCGTACTCGGAGAAAATGAATCCGTTCCTTTGAATATAAGCATGAAAAGTTGTCGCTAAGGAAACTGAAATGAAAATGAAACCCAAAAATGGTTCAAAGCGTTGACAACGCTTTTAGTTTAGTTTAGTTTATTTATGTGTGCAAAATGGTTATGAAATGGTTTTTAATCAAAAATATAATATAGGTACTACAATTAAAAGTTAAAACTAAACTTATTTAAATAAAAACAAAGCTAAACTACTCAAATATTAAAGATGTTAATAATAATCAACACTATACAAAGAACACCCTCTCCCTCCCAAAACTAAACTTATTTAAATAAAAATAAAAGTAAACTACTCAAATATTAAAGATATTAATAATAATCAACACTATACAAAGAACACTCCACTAGGGGGGGTGCCCCTAGCAGGTCCGCTAGTTTTTAGTTTTTCGAGTTGTAGGCAAATCTGCAGCTCTGCCAACCCCACTCTGGGATTACGGGCGTGAAGGTATGTATGTATGTATTTATTTCTTACTCATGTACTTAACATTGCTACATGCATTTACTATGGTTTAGTAGGTTGTCGTGTGAAGAAGTCGCTAATACCAGACATAGTCACTTAAACGGAACTTGGGACCTGCCCTCGAAGAGAAACGACAGGATGTAAATTGTAAACCCACTTGCCGACCAGCATGTGTATTCACCCAAGTCAGAACGCTTTTTAATACATTTATAATGACATGGGTTACTTTGTAACTGGCCAGCATGTTTACTAAACAAACTTTCGGACGACGGTCTGACAACATGTCACTTACAAGAGTTATTTCAATAAAGTTAAGGTATATTAAAGGCAAGTTTTCTGTTGTTATATTTTAAAAGGTGTGTATCAATAGACTGTCTTTAAAAAAACTTTTACTCTACAGGGTGATAAGACAGGTGTTACAGGAATAAACCTAAGTAGTTTTTGTTCATTTTTACAGTAAGTAAAATGATATGTTCTATTAACAATCATTTCATCGCGACCAGGGCTTGGGAACGGTTCGGAAAAATCAGGTTACAAATGGTACTTAACCAGGTTTTTCGTGAACGCTCGCTCGGAGGGGAATCGGTTCGCGAGCGTTGTGATCGCTGGAATTAACCTGGTATTTTTGGTTTTTGATTCTTCCTGCAGTTGGATGGCGTGGCGACTATTGTGTTTAAAAATGAAAATATTGACTTCAAGCTGAGCAAGTGAAAATGCAACTAAAGAGCTGCTAATAGGGTAGGAAAGACGAGAATATTATAGAGGGGGTGGGTGGAGCAAACAAATGAGCGACAAAATTAACTGTTAAATTTTTCGAACAGGAACAGTTTTATTTTGCTCTTTGATCAGACCCGAAATAATATCGATTCTGTTCGCGTGGAATCTAAATAAAAATACTCTATTTTAAATGTAGGGTGTTTCAGACGAGCTGGTTACAAAAAATAGGTGTCCGAGCACTGATCGCTACAGGTTCAGTAACAAACAGCCTATATTTCCAAGGCAAAGTAAAGAGGTTGTTTCTACCCAAGCCAGTTATTTTCACAGGTACATTAAACTTTGTTTTCTTAGTTAGTCCCAGTCTACCAATCAATCCCGCCATACTTACGCCTTCCGGCTAAATATTTTATGTAATGAAACCTACATAAATCGTAGCCAATGTAAACAGTTTTCCCCGAATATATGATCATAATTCAATTTGAAAACCCGCCTTTACATCTATGAAGACGTTTTATGATAGGACCCTTTCGCGTTTATCCCTTTTTAACAACACGGATAGTACTAAAAGTATTACTTAAATGATAAGTCATTTATAGTAAAGAAATTTATATAGTATTAACAAGCCATATGGCGAAAAATCGGTCTGTCAAGTTGTAAACATCGGGAAACATCGTTGTCAACCCGAGCCGAGCGACGCTCGGTCTTCCATCTACTCAAATACTAAACGAGATATTTATGACTCCTAATTATAATCATGATTGCTAACATAAAAGCATTTGTTTGCAGGTTCGAGGTAATCTCTGAAACTGTACAGCTGATATAAAAAGTTATTTTCTATCTCCAACTAATATAGGCTATATTTTATATTAATAAACTACCCAAACAAAGTGAGAACGAATCGCTGGTACATTTTACAGGGAGCGGTAAAGGCACTTATTATCCTTTGTAACGTATAAATACGCCCTCGCGTCTGTCTGAATTGGTTAAACACGTGGAAGCCACAGAGTTGCAATAATAACCATATTTGTTTAAAATACGTTGTTGTTCGCAAGGGCGGTTCCGTACAAATGGATGCTCATTTATAGGTGTCTGTTGGTCGTACTTATTGTTGATTTGATATTAATATATTAATGTATATTGTCACCACAATAAACGTATCATTGAGCATTACATTCGAAATTCCTCATGCGCTATTACTGGTATGCCTCTAGTGCCAGATATTTTTGAGCCCAACGTCTGATTCAGTGCACATAATTAAACATGTGGTTTGGTATTGTTAATAGAACATATTTTTATTGTGATGATAAAAGACATCGACGACGCGATGGCCTAGTTGGTAGTGACCATGCCTACGAAGCTAGATGTCGCGGGATCGGTTCCCGGTATGGGCAAATACTTGTGTGATGAGCACGAGTATTTATTTCTGAGTCTTGGACGTTTACTATGCATGTATTTATTTCTCTGTGTAAGTATTTATACCGTTGCCTAGTACCCATAGTACAGTCGACGTCAAACATATGTTTACATTTTTGCACCTTATTTCAATGGAATAAGGTGAGAAAGGTAAGGTGTAATATGCAAATTTTGTGTAAACGTTTAATCGTGTCTTTTACTATTGTTTTTTAGGCTAGAGAAAAAAGTAAACCAAATATAAAAGTTTGTGGACTGGTAAAAAAATACCCTGTATTATAAAATACCCTGGCGGTTGCACTTCAGAATATAAACCCCGCACAGAAACACTTCTTTTAAAAAATTGAAACTTAACACAGTCCTCACAAAGTTTATTAATGTTTAAACCCCACAAAATGGCATGGAACTTTGTAATTATGGATTTTCCTCCAGGCTTCTAGGAAGAAGCTTGCTAATAAAAGCCAAAATTGGAATGGAAATTTCCACTAAATTTTGAATTCCGCGTACTATCGAAGCTGGTCTGATTGAGACTTATGAAATAACTACATAGGGTGTTCTCCAATTGCTTTACTCCTATTTTGTCTGAAACCTGACGTTTGAAATAAAGTTAAGAAAAAATGAGGGCGCCGTTCCGAGTAAAATAGGCAATATATACTTACCTATTTTTTTGTTCATACAAGCCTTTAACTGTCAATTCATCATCATCATGTCAGCCAAAAGACGTCCACTGCTGGACATAGGCCTCCCCCAAGGCTTTCCACTCAGACCGGTCTTGTGCTTTTCGCATCCACCGCGGTCCCGCGATCCTGACGAGGTCGTCACTCCATCTTGTTGGAGGCCTACCTACCCCCAATGGATTTACAAAAAACTGTCAATTATAAACCAAAGAAAAACAAACATGATAAATCGTTCGACCGTGCTCAAGCGATGCTCCGTCATAAATGTGGCAATTGGTTTTTATACATATGCCACTTGTTGCTCTACCTGTCATCAAGTTTACCCCTTTTTTGCCAAGCTATATTAGTATGTTATGTGTATATTAGATACGTTATCCGTTTGTGTGCCACAGTTCTCGGTCGTTAGGCCCATTCATCATCCATGATCCATGATAAACGCGACGTGCCTGAAAACAAATGAAGAGTTGAGCCTAATACCTACTCGATTATTCGGTATTCGTCCATATTGTATTCGGTGGATCCGAACAGGGTTGATTTTTGAAATACCTAAAACCTACAAAACAGTTTTTTTTTACTATTTCCTATTTAATATTATATGTACCTACTATCAGCCCAATGACCCTGACCTGACGCTCCATAGAACGGTGTCACAGTGACATTATAAAACCGTTTTCATCTCTCCTTTTCGGAAAGTTTAATTTGAATGGGTAGATAGCCGGGTGGAAAATTGCATTTTCGCCTCTAGGGTGGAAAGTTTTTTTTTTTATAGTTACGATTGGCCACAGGGTCTAAGATAATTGAGCTACGTCATATTATTAAAATAAAAGATTTTCATATATTTAAACTCGGCTATACGTTAAACGACGTATTTATTACGATCGTATCATATTAAAATCATTTTATCTATTTTTTTCGCAATTATAGAAAATCAACATTTAAAATGATTCCTCTATTATACTGCCCGCCATAATGCCATGATAGCATGACACTTTTTTTTCACGTTTCGGCATGCCCTTCTATAAAATACTCATACTGCCAACATTAGAAAAGTTAATCGAGTTGGTCCCGACCAAACATCTGTTATAAAATGTGCTTGTAGTATTTTACTTAGATGTTACTAGTTTTATTATTGCGGCTCCCTAGAACCTTGTCAAAATAAAAGCGTCAAGTCTCGAGAAAGAAATTACTTATGCCCAATTGTTTTTGTTTTTTCCTGCAACAGGTTTATGTAGTGAGCTTACAAGGGGCTGAAAATTACCTGAACAAGGTCTAATGCCAAATTATAATTACTTTCTGCTAGAGTTTGTTGTGGCTCTTCTTGTCCGATTTTCTTATTAGAAAATCACGAAAAACTCTAGCCGTCATGTCGCCAATGTACTAAATAAATATTTTTGACTTCGTTTTTTTGCAATAATTACCTAATTTCTGAAATGTCGACCTCGTGAAAACCTCCTTATTTCATTCGAGGCACGCACGCACACACGCACACACAGCCACCCATACGGACACACGGGCACAGACACGTACACACACACACACACCCACACACACACCCACACACACAAACACACACACACACACACACACACACACACACACACACACACACACACACACACACACACACACACACACACACACACACACACACACACACACAGACACAGACACAGACACAGACAGACAGACACACACACACACACACACACACACACACACATTGGATAGCAACATTTACAAATAAATCATAACTCTGCTCGCATATCCCATCTACATAATTATGTTTATTATATCCGTTTGCCTGTAGCCCTATTGCTGCCACTCTGCTGTCTGTCGTCTGTCCATCTATCCATTTGTTTTGTTATGTGTTAGGTACAATGTGGATCATAAAATCTAAACTAAATTAATTAAAATTATCTTAACTATCGCAAGTTTTGTTTTGCACTTTTGTTTAACAATACTCGTGCCGTGGCTATTTGTCGTCTGAAAGACGTACAGAAAATGTCAACATCGGTTTATGTACGGGTGTTACCGAAATCTCATAAAAGCCGATGCGAAGCGAGGGCGGGTCGCTAGTTATGAATAGCAGAGTTAAAATGTAAACGTCCCAGCAAAAACCTTTGTTTTATCCCTGAATAGGTTGAATGGCGCTGAAGGTATAAGACGTGTTGTTCAAGTAATTAATGTCTAAATGTTGCCTTTTTTCGCTACCTGAAACAGCTGGTTTGTAATTAGGATTAGCTGACGTAGCGATCGAAAAGCGAATTGCTTGGCTTTGGTGGTTACTATAAAGCACTATATTCGAAACTTTGGATGGCTCTCTTTCACTCATTTGAAACGAGAGAAAGTGATAGAGCTAACGTAACTTCGAACTTCGATTTTCGAAGTAGGCCCCCGATCTTCGTTAACTTGTTCGATCGACCGGGGTATTAATTCTTTGCTCGAGACGACTCGACTCGACGACACCCATAACTTTAGCCATCTGCCTATAATGCATTTATACATTTTAACATTGTAAATAAATGATATGTTTAAGGAAAGACTGACTGTTGATGTGTAAAAGTGCCCATGCGGCTACCTGTATATCTCTTTATTTTAAATATAACATTTCCATGTTACTCAGACATATTAAAGAGATCACAACGGGTTACTTCCGTATAAATAATGTCGGAAATCGTTCAACATATTTCTGCCGTTTCATGTTATTTGCTGCGATCGCGATGTCGCCTATTGCACTGTAGAAATCGTCTAATTTTAAACTAAACGCACCTCTAAACTTATCGACCTATGTAACTTGCATCCACGTATAAGCGTAGGCACGGAGGGACGTTCAGTTTAAGATTAGATAATCTCCAGTGACTAACAGCCTTCGCAGAACTGCGTCGACCCGAACGTCGTAAGTACTGAACGCTGCGCCATGCTTAAAGGGATGCCACACGAGCGTTCAAATTCATATTCAGATTTATTCATTGCTTTACTCGGGTTCAGGTAGTACAGGGAGTTGTTATCCTAATAAATAGTCCATCAGCCATGTAGCCCTGCAGGGCACCGCAGTATTGTTACTTACATACATTCAATCGTGCCTGGTTCCCAGAGGGGTAGGCATTGAGCACTTCTTTCCACCTGCTACGATCCTGACAAATATCTTTCGCTTAACTTAATTTATTTCTTTACGTACTAAAATTCAATAACACATATTAAACAAACAAGCTAAAATTGAAAATAAACTTACATATACATAAACTCACGCTTTCATTCCCAGAGATTGGTAGGCAGAGCAACAGAGTTACCAACAACTCTAAAAAATTGTTGATTATTCTGTAACGACTTTTTGCACAATTAGGCTAAGAGGCTATTATAAACTTAAATATACTTATATTTATATCAGCTACTAGGTAGTAGGTTGAGAATAAAATAAAATTAAAGTTGAACATTTACAACTGGTAGTTCACTAATATTTTAAATCATTTCGCCTGTGTCATCAAAAAAATATAGCAACTATATAAAAACTCTAACGTACTACCTAAGCAGTTAATTTTTTATTGAAAATTATGTTGTTACCCTCGATTTTTATATTTTTCTGGGTATTATTAAAAACTGTTATGCTCATAGCATTAGAACTAGAACTATGCATTTTTAATTTGATCGCGGTAAAGGTTTTATGCTTGGGACGTAGATTGCTTGTTTGTTTGCTCATTTGGAAAGGGATGACGGTATTTCCTTATAAGTTTACACACATCTGAAATGTAAATGGACGTATATTTAAGGTCTGCTTGATGTTAGCCAGTATTCTTATGCACTTTTGCGTTGCCTGTGCGTTACGTCGTCGTCGCTGCATTGTTCTACATATAAAAAAGTACATCATGCCACCCGACGCGTTGAACAGCGTTGCGACGGCGCAACGCACGGCAACCCTCGGGTGGCATCGCTCCTACGAGCGCAATGGTCGAGTTATGACACTTATAACTATGTACGTATAGGTGACACTACGGGTACCTATTAGTACCCGATCAAAAAACAGGAGTATTTTTGTAGGTCTATTCTCGTTGTATTCGGTTACGTAAGATAATAACCCCCGGCTCGGAAGTCGAAATACGCTGACTGGTACTTTAGTAGATTTTTGCTACTTCCCGAACTTCGTAAGAGCTGAGCTTGGCTTGATGGAATTTCTCGAAGTAGTTTACTTTATACTTAAAGTGGCGAAGTGTTCAATACACACTTTCTGACAAAATTGAGTGCTTACCTTGTTATATTTTTTATTGGTTTTAACATTTATACGAACTAAGAGATGACAAAACTATTGAACTAGAGAAATCATTATGTGGGGGCACAGCCCTGAAGCAAGAAACCTTTTCGTTACGCAAAAAAAATGTGTACGGATAATTGCAAATTTACACCCAAGAATTAGCTGCCGACCATACTTCACTAAAGAGAAAATACTCACTCTCCCTTTTATTTACATTCTCGAAACTGCTGTTTTTGTAAAAAAACATATAACCCTTTATGAACACGTAAAAAGCGCCCGCAGGCAAAATAAACTTATTCTTCCACCCCAACCAAACTTAGAAATGTTCAGAAATAGCCCATATTACAGATCTATTATAATATATAACAAGCTACCAAATAAAATTACCTCGGAACTAACGTTAAAAGCATTCTATACCAAACTAAAAAAAAGTCTAATCCAAAAAAGCTACTACACCATAGAAGAATTCCTGACAGATAAAAATATATAATAGGTAAGTAAGATGTTAGTTGCGTAGAAACATAAACAAATGTGCCATAATCACAACTATTATTTTAAGTAAGAAACATATTTGTGAGATTATGTTAGTGTGAAATGTTATGATACCTAAGTGTTATATTAGCTATAAGTACTAAATGTTTAACATTTAAGTAATTGCCACGCCCTTACAGGGTTGTACCTATGTACTGCAATAAATAAATAAATAAATAAATAAATAAAATAAATAAGTTCCGTTGATTTGATGGTAGTTCTTATTCACTTGACAGTAAGGCCGCTTCCTGCCTGTTCGAATGACCTGTCAATATGCTTGCAGTAAAAACACGGAATCGTTAAGGTTTGCCAGGCAACTAGAGGCATCTACCAATCAATACGCAGCGTTTATAATGACACAGTAAGTTTTACTGCTAGCATACCTACTGCAAAGTCAGAAAGTGGTAAAGACGGCCACAATGTCAATAATCGATATCTATATCCTAAAACAAAATGCAATTAAGGCCTGTTCCACATGTATACAATTTCTACCGTACAAACAACTACATAATATCCCTACAACTTTTGTTTTTAATCTGGAAGCAACGGTTTCTGGAAGGCACCTAATACGGACGTAATAGTACTTACGCCCATTAGCGAATATACAGCTCGCGTTAAAGCGCTTATAGACGGTTCTGTGACTCAACCTCGTATATTGAATAATGTCCAGTATAAACTGACACGCACTAAGTATGCACTCGCGTACTTAGTGAGTGAGAGTTTATACTGGACAATATTCTATATACGAGGTTGAGTAACAGAACCGTAGTCATGCCGTTATTCAACACTCTATTATTGCTTAATCCGCGAGCAATTATATTTTTATCCAGCAAACTTAAGCCATAAATAAATGCGAGCCTACCAATACGTAAACCATACCTGGTGACCAGGGGTCCAATTAGGTAGTGCTCATTAACCTAAATAATAAATATCAGGGGGCAATGTCACACCAATTGACCTAGCCCTAAACTAAGCTCTAGGCTTGTACTATGGGTACTAGATAACAGATAACGATATAATTTACTTATTTAGAGAAATATATAGTTAAATACATAGAAAACCTCCATGATTCAGGAACCAATATAATATGCGCTCATCACACAAATATCTGCCCTTACCGGGATTTGAACCCAGGACCACTAGTTTCATAGGCAGGGTCACTACCAACTAGGCCAGCGCGTCATCATCGTCGCAGATGGAAATAGCATGTATATGCGTCAAGTAAAGATAGTAAACTACCTATTCCCCCCTGCTGGCGAGTTATAATTCAGTCAGATTGCTGTGACATCACATCTACCAAAGCTAAGTGCTAGAAAACAGTGTGATAACAGCTTTACCGTACCTTATACTTACAAATCACCCTGAGAAATCACAATCTGCGTGAACACTCAGAACCGCTGCGGACCAGCGACTGTTTACATTTGTATTCCATCACTTGAGCGAGTTGGGCGTAACAAAGAGGGCTTCTGCGGATTCTAAATTTGATTTTAATCAAGATCCACGTCCACGATGCTTCAGCGGGTATCTCTGGCATTTGTAGTGAGCGAATCGAATTTAATTATAAGGCTGTTGGTGCCTTCTCCTATGAATGTATTTCGGACAACGTTCTGCGGTTTCTCGACGAAATTTAACGTGATGGACTGAAGCAAAGACATAATTAGATTAATTTTTTAAAAGAAAAACGTAACCGAAATACGAAAATTCCGGTATTTCTTTGTTTTCTTTACTGCTTAGGTAGATAATAAATAAAATTAATTAGGTTCCGTCCTGGCTATTCAAGGCGTCAACGGATCGACGTGAAATTGGGTAGAGGGATAATTTATAGCCTAGAGACAGACATAAGGTACTTTATATCCCGGAAAATCGTATAGTTCCAAGATAGTTCCCGACAGCGTGTTTGGTAGTTGTGTCTGTAGTGTTACAGATCCTTCTGCATCAATATTGCTTATGCTAGTGACATCCAAGCACACAATCGTAGTTGAACGCAGTCGCCGTGGCTGAAACCGGCTGGGAATAATAATGATGATGATTTACTTGGTCTATTATCGCAGTCAAACGGCTTATCAGATTAATTAATAATACGAGACGCTTTATGCTCTATTAAAACACCAGTTGCCTAGAAACGCGTAAACCGTGGAAAAAAGAAGTAAGTCTATACGAGTAGAACAATATAACCCCAGTACCAACCCCATATTGAATTCCGTCTTTCCTCAATAATCGCATTTACAAGGCTTGTTTCAAGCGCCTTAAGTGTGTCGAGGCAATTACCTACGACGTGGGAGGTGAAATTACAACGAGTTGAAGTTTCAATGTATTATAAATAAAAATACAAATGAAATTTAGAAATTAGTGCCATTGTAAGAGTTAGTAAATTTCTTTTATAAATATATGAGAACAATTATACAACATTTGACGTTGTCCAAACAAAGCTCTATGCTTGTACTATGGGTAAATTTTGAAGAGCCCAGCTTGTCTATTTGATCGTATCAGGGGTATCGGAAAATTGTCACGTACCTACCTACGGTATTTGAATTGAGCTCTCGTGGATCTATACAGAAGCGGTCGTCACCATCTCTTTTTAACCAAAAAATAGGGCTGGCAAATGAAGAACAACTGTCTCTGATAATATTTTTCACCTTTCCTCGGTCTTTGAGGGCAAGGCGACAAAGGTGTCGATGTACAATCAGCGCCATAAATAAGGTATACCATTCAAAGTGCTCAAATTGTGCCCCTTATATACCTTTATCAGGGAAACAGTGAGTCCAAAAAAAAAAAAAAATTTTACAAAGGTCTTAATAAATAAATTCAAGGATTTTCTGAGTTATTGCTTAAAAATTGCGCTTCACATCAAAAGGACGTAAGTGGAATGAAGTTACGCTTTATTCAAATGCATTTTCCCACATCGTATTTTTAGAGATGGATTTTTGTGTTTTTAGTAAAGGCTTTGGTTTTTAAATATTTTTTTTTTTATTTAAACCATGTATAGTTTTTTTCTGATTAGGTTACAATTATGTGCTTAATCATTTAACGCAGGTAGATACGACGCGGACGTAGTTACGTTTTGAAACTGCTTACATAGATTGATAGATTAATTAAGCACTTTAGCAAACTACACTTACTGCCAGGATTGCTTTAATTACTCCGTAGCGAAGGGCATTTCGCAGTACGCAACATCCAAGAAGCTGCCCTAGAGCCTTACTTAACGTATTGAGACCCACGCTTCCTGATTCCCATTCAAAGTAGACTCGCTGGGGAGATCCTAGGCATTAAATGCGTTAATTAAGGACGGCACGATAAGCGTAGCTTAGTACTACCAATCCACACGAGCCTCGAATAAAGAGGACCACGATAATCCTCGGACACGAAATAAATTAACGATTGAATCTCATTTGACGACCTCCAGATAATGCTGGCACATACTGAATCCGAATTTCCTTTTCATTTGAGATGTCGAGTTCCAACAGTAAATCGATTCAAATACAAAGAACATTGGAGTTTTTGGGAATCACTATACCGTAGCTTGAGGAACGGGTTACCCGTAAACTGATTGCTAAAACTTTATGCGGCCATACGATGAATAAACAATGCTATTTAAATAATAAATGAAATTATAATTGTCAATCATTGTGCTTAATCATGGTCAATAAAAATAAATAAACAAGCTGTTAGTTTTATTTTTTCAAACATGCTCGGAAGGGACAGCTTTTCTTTTAAAAAACGGCGACTTTATGAGCTCCATTTTGTTTCTAGGAGTAGGGATGAAAGTCAACTATTTCACACAAAATATTTCATATCACTCCACTTATCACGTCGACTATGAGGAAACTTGATAAAAAAACGTATAAAAGTAAAACTCAGTCGGTATATAGTTTTATCAAAGTGTGGCTGTAAAAGATTTTAGCATGGTTCATTACAGATTGAGGTTTTATATTGATAATTTTACTAAAAAGAGGTTGTACATACTTATAGGTTTCTGCGACTGCACAGATCGATTGAAATTGTTCTTTTTTCAATTTACTTTTTTTTCCCACCACGGTACGGAGTGGGTAAAAAAGGCGAAGTTAATGTAATGCCCTGGCCTCTGCATTACTGCTAACTACTAAGGGCAGTGTTCACCAACAATAGGCTATTGTCCTAAAACAATCTAGTTAGTGCGTCATTTACATTATCAAAAAACATTGAACACGTCACGTCATAGTTTTTCTTTTGTGAATTAAACAATGACGAAAATAAAGTGCGTTGAAGTTTCGTGTTGTGAATGACGTCACGAGCCCCCACTCCCGATCTTTGATGCGCGTTATTTGTCAATTTTGATTGATTTGAAAAAGCAAAAAATACGTGATTAATATTTTTGGATAATCTTACAGACGGACTAATTCCGGTTTTAGGTTTTACAGTTTTCAAGTGTATTGACTAACAGCTGATTACGTTAAGACTTAACCGTCTGTTAAATTTGTTGGTGAACTCGGGATAAGTACATTCCAGTCCCGATGGCAAAAAAAAAATTACATACTGTGTATATTTAATAAATTACATGGGATGATAAATACAAAACTAAAATTACATTTTTAAATATTATTCTATTTTAAAATTAAAAAGCTATGTCTAAAAAAGGGCCCTGCAGCATTGTCCCGAAGATGCTGGCACCATTTCCTCGCTGGCTAGTTAAACTTATGCGTTGAGTGAGGAAACTGCCAGCTCTTCGGTCTCCCGTGACGTCAATGAGCCTCTTCGAATTTTCTTTGAAGAGGCTATGAGCGCTAGGACACCACGGACCCTTGGGTCTCGACGCCAAATGGAACAAACAATATTCCACGGGACCAAGCACTACATTACTACAAACACTACACATCTCTACAAATGCCGGTCGGCTCTAAAAATGCCGGCACGTTTATTGTACATACTTAGTTAAAGCCTCAAGTAAAATCCTTATTATTTTCGAATTAGGATCGTTAGGTCCTCGTTGAAAAAAATTCAGTAACGAAATCCATCATGGGAGCAAAACGTCCGCAAATTAAAAAGGTACTGTGTCAATAAATCAAAATGTCATATTGAACAAACAACCGCAATTGAAATAACCACGGGAGCAAAACCTCCGCAGCTAAAATGGTATTTACCGAAAATAATCTCAGAGTTATCTCTAGCAAAAAAACATCATGTTTCTTTTTTATGGAAATGAGTCATTACATTAAATAAAATGAATATTGATCTTAGATAGAAAGTTCTACACAGAGGTTTTATTTCCAATTAATTTATTGGTTCATTGAGTCCCGAGTAGTGAGAGTTGACATACGTATTTTTTTTGATACAATTCTTATAGGTTTTCTTGTAATCTACAAGCCAAGAACTATAATTAATTTGTATTCATTCAAAATATTAGGCTCAGTACTTTCGGAGAAAAGGGGGTAGAATGGTCAATTTTCGTCTTCTTTCATGATTAAAATCCAAACTGTTCATTTTAAAATAATAAAAATAATATATTTGAGATTCTCATAAAGAGCTTTTTTATTTGATGTATACGAGACAGTAAGGTTTGCAAATATATATTTTTTAATTTCCCAAGTTGTATCCCGTAGAATCTACTGCGTTATCTACGGCGTAGATGACGCTTATTTAAAAAAACAAATTGTTTACTTTGCACATCTGTGTTTCGGACATCAACTTAATATGTGTACCAAATTTGAACCCAATAGGTCCAGTATGTCGGCGCAAATTGGCTGTAACAGACGGACGGACAGACAGACGCACGAATGATTCTATAAGGGTTCCTTTTTTAATTTTTTGTACGGAACCCTAAAAAGTACCACTTACTTAGCAACTGAAGAGATTTATTTCATATACAAAAATAGATAATATTTATTATTATATGGGCAAATAATAAGAATAGAATAGAAATAGTTATAATGCTTAGACTAAGTAGTACCATTGTAATATGAAATATGTTTAAAAAAATACTGACTGCTGAGTTTCTTGCGGCGTTTCTTCTCAGCAGGGGTTTCCTCTTGGGAAGCGCTGGTAAATTCTAGACGTGTAAAAGTGCCCGTGCGGCCTACTTACTGAATAAATGACTTTTATCTTTTATCTTCATCTGCTATGCAAAAGACAAGTTGCTTACCAGCATCACCCACACACCGAGATGTCAAATCTTTTAAATGTTGGGGTGAGAGTCCATCCAGGCCCATAGCAGAACCGGGTTTAAAAGATAAAATTGCATTAGGGTCGTCGTTGTTTGTAATTTGCAGGCATGCATGGTTTGCTGTTGGAGGGTCGAGAAGATAAGGCGTTGCAGGAGCTGGGAGGTGTTCCGTCTGTAGGGCCAGAAGTGTATCAGGATTATCCGGAGAAAGCACGTCACTAGAAAAGAGAAGACGGGCCGCACCTTTGAGATCTCAGTGTCTAAATTTATTTTCAATTGTTTTCAGCTGATTTTGCGAACTATGAGTGGATTTATGCGGTAAGGGAGTGGAATGGCTTGTAAGGTTATTTTTATTTTTTTGGGTCAAAGATAAATTTGAATAGTCTACTTTAGCATGTGAAACCAAAAAAGGAAAAAGGAGCAGATTGTGCCAGTGTTAAAGGGAATTACTTTCTGTGCATTTAAATATGAGATGCGACGGAGATTCTGGCGCCGCGGGGGATTCGTTAGACTATATTTACATTGTTTTTGAGATGGCTGAGTCGAACATGGAATGGTTGTTGATTAAACGGATTAGGTGAATCTAAGTTTAATGGAGAAGCATCTTGGCTTAGGCAGCTACGATGTGTTTTACTTTTATGAATGTTTAAACCTCGATGGAGTTAAAATATTTTGAACACAAGTTACATGAATGAGTGTTTGTTGACGTGCTCACACCAGATTGGGTCGCAGCCTGCATCTAAAATAAAACTTACCTATAGGTATGTTAAAAACTTAAGTAATTAACAACAACAAATAGAAAATAACAAAAACAGTAATAAAAACACAAATAGGAAGTACACCATGACACTGCACGACACCACACACACACTACACCACAGATGTCTTTGTTAGGTGAAATGGGGCTCCGCCGGGCGCATGATTTTCTCTCCGAAAAGTTTTGAAATGTTTTTACCAATTCGAATTTAAATAGCTGTTTGGCTGTTTCGTATCTAAATGAGAATGACAAATTACTTAACTTCAGAAAAATAAATATAGCAAGGATCGAATTAAATTAAGGTCGATTCTTTAAAATTTATTCGAAAATATATAATTAGGTCAAAACGACGGTCATAATTAGACCATTTGTCTATGAATTAAATAATTAAACCATGAAATAATTAAGAATTAAGAAAAGAAATGAAATAATGCGACTTGTCGGTTTTTTACTGTATTAAAAATATTGGACTATGCGTTAAGGGCTTTTTGGTTTTTGGCATTTTTCATTGATGATGATTCGCTTCAAGGGCATTTTTAATCGTGGACGATGTGCTCACTAGGCTTTCTTCCCTGTTGTCCTTCTCAGTAAACAGATATTGTACCTAGCAGATCAAATGCATCACAGGACGTTTTTCTCTCAGTACGACCCGATCTGAACTGTTTTTAGGGTTTCGTAGCCAAATGGCAAAAAACGGAACCCTTATAGATTCGTCATGTCTGTCCGTCCGTCTGTCCGTCCGTATGTCACAGCCACTTTATTTCGTAACTATAAGAGCTATAGTATGAAAACTTTGCAAGTAGATGTATTCGGTGAACTGCATTAAGATTTTCATACAAAAATAGAAAAAAACAATAAATTTTTGGGGTTCCCCATACTTAGAACTGAAAATCAAACCCATACGTGTGGGATATCTATGGATAGGTCTTCAAAAATGTGTGCCCCCCCCCCCCCCCCCCCCCCCGTAACTTCTAAAATAAGGGAATGATAAATGTAAAAATAATATATGATGTACATTACTATGCAAACTTCCACCGAAAATTGGTTTGAACGAGATCTAATATTATTATTTTTTTAATACGTTATAAATCGTAAACCGCATTTTACCTTTCATTCAATCAACTCCAATATAATAAAGAATAAAGAAAAACATTTATTTAGATGTATAGTGGTACGGAACCCTACGTGCGCGAGTCCGACTCGCACTTGGCCGCTTTTTTTTCCATTTCGTAACGAAAGTTAACCATGATCGAAGATAAAATGACAAGCGACAGCTAAATACTACTGTAAAATTGGCCTTTACTCCAATTGCCGTTTTAACCATCGAATGATTTAAGGATAGTAATTATCGTTACGAAATGGAAAATATTAAGGATTTTAATTAAGGCCTTAATTAACTGTACAATGTTTTTTGAAACAGCCCTTGGTTTTTCATTACCCGCTTTGCAACGACATCATCCGTTAAAGTACGTCAACAACTCTCCTACAGTTTTCCCAATCGTAACCGAGGTTCCAACCGCAGTTAACAGATGTCGCACAAAAAGATATATAGGTTTATATTTATATTTATTTCACAAGTCTATTATTTTCGTAAATACTTTAAAAAAAATTACATTGTACCAATAGTCTACATAAAGTTCGTAAAATCGTTTAAATGAATTTATCCTTGAACGCAATCAAAAGAGATAGTAGTTCTGTGTTTGTCTTGTCTCATTTGTCTATGCCGCGTCAAAATGGCTGACTTCTGTGATGTCCGATTGGGGATTTCGGGGTTTTCTAGTCTTTGTTTACTTCAAAAACACAATTAAGGTTTAAAGTTTTAGACTCTAACGTGACGCTATAAAATGTTTATAGTTATATTAACTTTGGACTGGTGTTTGTATTCAAACAAGTGTGTGATTTGACAAAACGATTGGAACCAATCTCACCTTGTAAAGAGAAAATGGGGAACTGTTTTAGTAGTACAGGGGAAAAGGATCCTAAAACTAAGATCGACAGGGCTCCGCACGAAGAGGATGCTGGTCGATTTCAAACGCCCGTGCCAACTCCACCGCCGGATCCCAGGACCATCGTGAATCAAGGGCCAGACACCAACGAGGTGGTTCCCACCCGTATTTTCGTGGCTCTGTATGACTACGACGCCAGAACTGACGAAGACCTAAGCTTTAGAAAAGGGGAGCATTTAGAAATCCTAAATGATACTCAAGGTGACTGGTGGCTGGCAAGAAGCAAGAAAACTAAACAAGAAGGATACATTCCATCGAATTATGTCGCCCGCTTGCAGTCCATAGAGGCCGAACCGTGAGTAATAGTTTGGTAGCCCTCCTATCTTTGCAATTATGCAACTTTTTAACAATAGTGAGCATTCATATCTAGACTCAGAACTGCATTAAATTCATTTGGCATTCTAATTGTATGCAAAACAGCTGTTACCATATTTACCAACAGTAATTATAACTATCCTGTTTTTAGGGTATGAAATCAAACTTGTTTACTTTGTGTGTGTGTTCATTGTATACTGTATGAAGACCTTATTGCATTAGTATGAGAAGTGAAAGCATATTGGAATGTTCACATTATTATGTGCACTCACTGTTAACAGAGTATGAACAAAATGCAGTTACTTATTTAATTATTACACAATAACCACACTTATTTTTCTTTGATTCATTGAAAGAAATAAAACAACATTAAATTCAGGTTAAGAAAAGATAACTTATTCAATATAATGATGTTAATGTTGCACTATTGGTTTACAGAACTGTTTACTATCTAACATTGACAACTTTCTTGCTCAGACACACAAATATGGCAAACTGTCATATTGAGTGTTGTCATGTTATAAGACAATTTCAAACTAAAGACCCTATACTGTTATAAATCTAAAATGGTACTTGAGCATGTTAAAACATTATAATTATAATGTTTTTGTACAATTATGTCCCTTTTTTATTAGATTCATAACAGTATGTGAGAATATCACAAAAGTTTAAAATAAAGACCTTATGGTATTAATACACCATGGTAGCATAACCAGTCATACTAACCAACAAAATGTATGGTTTGGTTAAATGTGAGCTACCTACCCTCCTTAAGGTTCGAGGTCAATAGAAATGACAAAAGATGTAAACAAATCAGTACTTAACACAACCTCAATATTTCTGCAAACCTGTTTTAATTAAAAAAACATATATATAATGGTTATTTAATCTTAAAAAGAATGTAAAAGTATCAGTCAAGCTTGTACATTATTAAGTATATGTCATGCAATGTCCAAAATAGGATGGAGATTCTTGTGGTGCTTCTTCTTCGCAATAATGGTCTTGTCTGAAGTGCTAGTACATTTACTCCATATTACCGACGTGTAAAAGAGCCCTCATGTGGCCAATATACTGAATAAATATTTTGAATTTTGAATTTGAATTTGGTTTTGTTTACAATTTTTTATCATTTCTATTGATCCCGAGTTTAGAGCTATGTATGTAGTATTGGATAGTATGCCCCAATAGTAGTAACATCTGTGGTATGTCCAAACTCATTACTAATGGGGGCAAATTAAAGCTTCTTTAAAACTAGGTCAATCTAGGAAGGGTACCTATGGAGCTCAGATATTATTATCAGTCTGCAATCAGAATGGAAAAAGTCAAACATCTATTTGACAAAGGTGTATAAAATACACAGGTAGGTGTATAGTAGTTATGTGAACAAGGAAACATCAATAGTGGAAATATTTCATGAGTAGACATTTTAATTTGGTGGATTTGCCAATGTCAAGTGAGTGTAGAGTATAATCAGTAAATGAAATGTATCAAAAGTAAAAGCTGGTCATTTTTCAATTGGCCATCTTCCCTACATATTATTGAAGGTGTGGAAGTTAAAATTCGGTTTAAAGATCTTTATTTCTCAAATGAATAACAAATAATTCACTTATTTGAGAAAGATATATAACATGCATAAACTATAAAAATTCTAAGCTAATGAGCGTAATCATTGATACATTTGATACATCGCAAAACTATAAAGTTACAATTGGTGGGTAGGAGTGTAAAAGTTTACAAAACAAGTTAACTAAGTAAGGGAGCGCGCTTCGCTGTACGCTGTGTAAAATTAATAATATTTTATTTGGATTGGATTCAGAAACTTACTCAAATCAAGATGTTAGTGTTATTTTACTTTTAAAATAATCCAAAACATATAAAACTATGTCTAGGCGTTTTTAATAGGTTTAATAACCATTATTATCTTATTTTTGAAGAGATGGACCCTCTCGTATATACTTTGAGCTATATAGAGATTGAGGTATATAAAAGTGTTTACTAAATAAGACAAATCTGTTGGTATGGACTATAGTTGTTAATATGCGTTTTTGATTGTAGCTGTTGTAGGTATAAAAGTACTCATACAAGTGTTGCGGTGTTTGTACTTTAATGTTTTAAGTTATGGAAGTTTGATTAAGTTATTTAGTTATATATTTAATATAACTTATAGACCGATGCGAACGGAATTTTATCTAGATTTCGTGAAAATTGTTTGCGCCGTTTAAGAGATGCTAGCTCTGAAAGTAGCCGTTATGTAGAGTTGGCACCATTTAATAATTTTGATTTAAATCATGATTTAATCAAATATATTTCATTTTACTTTCTTTTATAGAAATCAACACAAAAACGTATTACGAAATTATAATCCTAGGGTATTTTACATCTGAGAAATCAATATTATTGTAATGCGTGAATAAAAAAACTAGTTTTCTAGCCTTTTCAATATCGAGTCGGTTTCTTAATTTACTATGAACAATTCCAAAGGTGGAAAACACTCTTTCCACAGCAGCTGAAAAAGCTATCGCCCCAAATAATATCAATATCGTTTTGTTTTAAGCAAAAATATAATTTAACTGTATGATAAAATGAAAAAATAAAAAAGCCATTATGTGTTTTTTTTATCTTTTTTTAGCGCCTAGTTTTCAGGAACTGACATGACAGTCTCAAAAGATCAAAATCTTTTTTTTAAATTGTTGTTAAATATAATATCTTAATCTAATACATCATCACATTAGAAGCCTGCGTGGCTTAAGCGTAAGCAATAAGTCCTCTGACACTAATTTGTAACAATAAGTAAGTATAAATAAGATATCAATCAGTTCTCTTTTATGTAACTAGATATTATAGTGAATTTTTAGTCCATTTTGTACCCGCTCTAGTTTTTTTTTGCATTTAACAGTTTGTTTAAAATATCTTTTGGCAACATGTAATCTGTGGTACACTTCCCAATCTTCCCATAATCAAATTATTCTTAAAATTAGGTAATAAATAAGGAGGTAATCACTTGCTAACGCCACCTGCAGATACTTTCATTGAATCTCACTCATCCTTACGTGACGGCGGATGATTGGTCCATTGTGCATGTGTAGGTGTTACTGTGTGTGTATTATTTATATTATTATATTATTGGAGAAGTATTGGTGTGTATAGGGTTTTTTGGGTTAGTAAGGAAAAACGGTACGTCCGTCTGTCATAGAGGTTTTTTGTTAAAACATATTCAAATAATGTAATTTAAATAAATAAATTTACTAGATATACCTACTTACTACTTATGGTAATAATTAAAAAAAAAACTAGTACCTACCAGACCTACCTAAGTAATTAATCTATCTTGAAAATAACAAAAAAGCGGTCAAGTGCGAGTTCAGACTCCCGCACCGAGGGTTCTATACCGCCTGAACTCACGCCCGGCTGTTTGTATTTGTAGTTTTTACGATGGAAGTAATAAAAAAACGGTGAAATAATCGTTTTTTCTTTGAGAACCCCCTTTTTTTTATATAAACATACCGAGTCCGCCGTATTAAAAACAAACTAAAAGGATAGAACATAGAGTTATTCAGATTAACAGTTGTAGTAAATTAACACATACTCTATAAAAAATACCGGTTATCCGGTTACCGGTTCTGATTATTTACCGGATTACAGCGACAAGCCGTTTGGCACCCTCGGGGACGAAACCCAAAAATAGGTATGTGCAAGAATTCAGTGTACCGCACACCTTTTTGAATAGTACAACTTCTATCGAATATAAACCTATCAGTGCATACAAAGGAGCTCAAAAACATCATCTGATAATTGTATTGTAGAGTTAATACAGGTTAATTGTGTTAATCTTGGTGTAAATAGCGTAAATATTTCAAACAGTAGCTCCCAGTCTCAATAAATAGCCAGTAGGAATTTATTTAACCTCTGACACGACTATCATTACTTAACCTTATTTCGGCTCTTTATTGAATATTTATGAGAAACAACATAAATTTTGTCACATAACAAATGATGCACTTCCTATTCGTGAAGCTTATCCAAGAGACTGGCGCCAGGGCGGGTTTATTAATGTTCTCGAATCAGTCATTAAATTAGTCATTTGGCATTAAATTTAATTAGTTACCTCTAGGGTTTCAACATACCGTTTAACCTACTTTGTCTGATAGGTATGACATAAAGTTGGCTTGGTACTGTGAGTTTTCCGCCGCCGGTGTTGAACAAAAATCATCGCGCATCGTTGACTTTTTGATCTGCGTTGTTTTCAAGCGTGCTTAGGAATTTTGTTAATTATTTTAGCTAGACTAGATTAATTTCAAATGGTGCGATTGGATCGATTTTTTTTTGGTGACCAATTCAGGAAGACAGTTCGTGGATAAGTGGAGTAACAGAGTGCAGTCATGTGCAAGGCTGCAAACCACTTGCCCGATGGTCAGATAACCTGGTAGGTGAGGTGATAGTGTTAAACATTTAAATATTGAACTCGACGAACTAATTATTAACTGGGGATTTGTCCTGACACAGCGTAAAAACAACATTTAAGGGCATGCATTCTCACCTCATATGACTTCGGTCGCTCCATCGACCGTTGTTAGAGAGAGATTTTTAAGAGAATAACACCTCTCTGGTTAGGTCACAGGGAACGAGCTAGAAGAGGCAGGACATAACGCGCGTGATAGAAATCCCTTGCCATATTGTGAGTTTATGTCAATGGTTTGGATTCATGACTGATTGCTCACTTGATTTCTTTGTGCTTATCTTTTTTTCAATGCCATATAATCAAATCCAGATATTCCACTGGGAGCGCGGATCTGGTTAACCTGTGCGTTTAAAATAAAATAAAATCATATTAAGAATTTAACCACCGAAATATAAATATAATCTTGTTTCCCAATCAATAGGCAGCGGCCATCCTGTGCAAACGGATTACATGTTCAGCATTCTGTAAATGCAACAAAAGCCTTGCTTCCGCCAGCCGCTTCCCTCCATCCACAATAATGAAACCACAACCTTGACATTGACGTCAGTGGCTATTGTGATATCTGATTTAAAAGATTTCTAAACAACGCTAGGTCTCGCGAACTACACGGGCCGGTCTGAACTGAATCCAATTGATTTGATTCTCAATGATAGCTACTTACACCCACATTTGTTGTTTTGAGCTAATCCTGTGGCAAGTCTTATTTCGTTATTTTTCCTCATTTCACTTTTCCTTACCAAAGCAGTATGTTTCAAATATTGGTTAAGTTTACTTGCAAGTATCGTGTATAGTGAGTAATCAACCAGAAAATCCATGACCAGTAAGCGCAAAGGGCTTATTACAATATCAAATTTAAGGAATATGTAGTCTCAGTTGGGATCCAATTTACAATGGTTAGAACGGTAGGTATGTATTTGATATAGAATCTTGGTTTTTTTTGGCATGTAACATTACTAATAAATTAAAAAGATAACAACACCTACCGTAATCTAAAATTTTGCTCATCTCACGAAGAAGCTTATACAGGAAAAATCTTTCAGTCGCCTGGTTTTTATCAGTGCCCATTAAATAAATAATATCATGATACTCATGATGGAGTAGAGAAAAACAATATTATCAGGTAATATCGGTTATGTGCATGCTTAAGTTGTTTTTCTTAAGAAGAACGACGTTACTAATGGCCATAATTGCCGTTACGGCACGTTAAATCACTATTCTATTTCACGACGAGTTTTTTCCGCCGAGGCATGATTTTTCCAAGGGTCTTTTTTATACGTTTTTCCTTTAAGTGTCTTTCCTTGAAACAAACTTAATAGATTATTTATTGGTTATCCTACTGTGGTTTATTTATGGCTTGCCTTATATGTATATAGTAGACGTGACTTTTTGTCGTCTATGAGGTAATTCTTTTTTTTAGTCACATCAAATCGAAATGGGTCCCAAAGAGATGAAATGTGTTTTATAAAATTACAAACCAATACGTTTACTATTTAAAAATCAAAACGTATCTTTTGTTTACCTACCCTGCGTTTTGAAATATAAGTATTAAATGTATTAAATGCTCTTAAGCTCCTAATATAGAAAATCGACTTATTAAAAATAAAAAAAAATAAAAATTAAAAAATAAAAATAAAATAAATAATTAAAATCATTTATTTCAGACTACAGAATCCATAGATTATTAGTATTACAAACAGACTTAAATAACTATGTTAGTTCCTAAACTTAAATGAAGAGAGGTCCAGTGCCTGATCAGGCCACTGTCCCATCTCTCAGCGACGACGGTCAGGAGACTGTGGCGGCTGGCGCGGACTCTGCAGAGCGTCGCGGCGCAGCGTTTGCGCAGCGTCGCGTGGAAACCGTCCACGCGCGCGTCCGCGAACATCCCCGACGCACTGCAGTATCGCGGCAGCCGCAACAGAACCCTGAACGCGTCATTGTACTGTACACGCATTGAGTTAATAGCCCGTTGCGTGTACCTCGTCCACAGGCTGCAGGTGTACAGCGATGTACAGTACGCTCGAAAAAGTGTTATTTTAACCTGCGCTGTACACCGACTGAGCCTGCTTGATATTTAATATTTCTATAAAATCCCGACAGATACGCAAGGTAATTGAAATGAGCACTACTTGAATTGCATTGTTCTTGCCAGCCGTCCTGGGAGTATGAGAGTTAATAATAGACTTTATCACTAAGAAAGGACAATGAGTTACTACTAAATTTATGGTAAATAATTAAAAATGCATCGCGTTTTGCACGCCTTCCCCGCAGCCTGCGCAAACGAGGTCAGGCTTAGCTCAACACGGTTTAACTGTTCATCACCATCTCGTATTAAACACGACCAAAGACCTAAAACTATCCCCCAATCCCATTACTATTATCAGATTCTGAGTACGAGCTTGTTTAAAGTTAAAATTCTAAACTGTCTTATTTCATTGAGATTGTCGGGTTTTCACCACTCCAAATGTTATTTAAACTTCGCCTACTGATGACACCTGACTACAATTAGAAGATTCGTTTTCTGTTATAGTTTCATGACTGACCAGTTAAACTCCAATACCTAACGCGGCATGAGAAGATAAATATTCAGCTCCTGCTAAACGGGTGGGGTTTTGCAGGAAAGCGGTTCCTAGGCAAACACGCAAATTGTAAGACAAACATCAAAACGTGCGGGTTTCCTTTGCTTTGTATTCGCGATCTTGCCGCCTCACTAATGCTCTGCTCGAGGTTGCCTGCGTAACGGGACACGTCAGGGACGAGATAATAAATAAAGCTTTCCTTAAAGTTTACATTTAATTACTCTTGGGCCTCTTGATAGTCAACGATGCAGTAAAAGGGTATTATGATTCGTTATGATCTTTCATTACGTGTGTATTTCAAATATTAATCAGCTACTCATTATGCAAAATAATTTTGGGATCAGATTGCACATCGAGATGTATTTTGAATAGTGAACTAACCAGTATCGCCTTAAATTAAAGAAGCTGTCACCCTGCTTGCTGGGCGTAAAAACCACTCGAACAGTACGTAATCGGTATAACATCCGGTTTACATCCGTTTTGCGATTTTAGAGGTCGTAATTTCGATTGGCTTAAAGTATCAGGGCGAGTTTGGTTGTCCGCAACCCTAATTCCCTAGCTTGCTTAACGGTGATGCGACTGTCTACGCGCCGATATGAATAAAACCATCTAGCTAAGAGAGCAAACATTTTATGGATCTTGAGTATTAGAAAACAACGACTGGCAGCGTTTAACAAGGAGAACAACTAGGTACTAAGTAAATTACTGCTCTATTGTTAACGTAATTACTTTCCTACTTCTTGTTGAGGCAAAAATTTCTCTGACCAAGTCTTACTTCAGTATAATAGGCTTGCTTGACCGCAAGTGCACTACTATACTTAATGCTTAACTTGTCATTCGAATGAAAAAATACCCATATGTTTAATTGCGAATTTAGAACTCTTCTTGGTTTCAATTTATTTTTGTTACTTAAAAGCACAATTAATACTTACCAACAATCAAATAGTCAATGACAACCTGACGCTTTGGTAAGTTAATAAGAATGTTATTTTGCTTGCTCGTTAGAGTGTAATTATGTTAATTCTTGATAACTTTTACCTACTTAACAATTTAACCATTTTATTTCATAAATCAAAGACGATTTAAAGGAGCGCAATCAAAAATTTTATCAAAATGTAGGCATACAGAATATGCATAAAAACGTTGAAATTCCACATTAAACTCTTGCGACGCGAACACGAAAATTCCCACACATCAGTAAGAAAAGTAAAGTTGTTAGTTTATGATGGGCAGTTTCTAGAATCTAGAATCTAAAATTTATAGGAATCGCGAGTGTTTCCCAACTCTGTAGCCTCACTTGAAATTGATAGGAACACACGGGGCTTATTGGTAACTTTCTATATTGGGAGAGACACCATACGAAGATTTGATCTTATAAGCTATATATGATATTCTGGTTTGGGGTAAGGCAGCTGACATACAAACTATATTTGTGTTACAAAAAAGGACCATTCGTTCTATTTATAATTTAAATTCCCGTGACTCATTAAGAGAATTTTTTAAAGAAATTAATAGTTTAACTGTAGCGTCTCAATTTATTTACGAGAATATTATTTATGTTATTAAGAATTTAGATTCGTTCACCAAAAACTCAGATATACATAATTTAAATACTAGAAATAAAAATAAAATAGCTATTCGAAAATTCCGTGTCCGTAAAGTATATAAATCATTTGTTGGTCAATGCATTCATTTCTATAATAAATTACCTGAAGTAGTTTTAAAGTTACCCTTTCCAGCACTTAAAAAATATTTGAAAAGGTCGTTAATGTCTAAAGCGTATTATAGGGTCGAGGACTATCTAACAGACAAAAATGCATGGCCTACACCCGAAACTTAGTCAATAGTAATTTGTTCAAATGCAAAGGCTTTATCTAGCTTTTTCTTGTCTGGGGGACACCGTTGATGCAGGAAAACATATCGAAACTTTTATGTGGTCATCTTGCACCATCTCATATACACATATATAAATAGGTAGTTGTAGTTATTTTATTTTATTCTTTTCTATCTTTCTCTCCCGTAAGATTTTTGGCATGTTTTCCTGCTGAACTACTGTTATTTGATATTATATTTAATTTAATACTTGTAGCTTTATATAATGCTAGATTAAGTTGTACAGTCAACGTCATAAATAAGTGATCATTTATGTACCTTGTCGCTTTCAATCGTTTCACAATTATGTATGACATTTCAAACATGACGTTAAAGTGACAAGGTACATAAATGATCACTTATTTATGACGTTGACTGTACATGCCATTGTAATTTGCAATATGAAATAAGTTTAAAAAATGACTGACTGCTGAGTTTCTTGCGGCGTTTCTTCTCAGCAGTGGTCTCCTCTTGGGAAGCGCTGGTAGTATCTTGACGTGTAAAAGTGCCCGAGCGGCCTACTTACTAAATAAATTTCTTTAATTTTTTTTATCTTTTATTGGTGACCAGTTAAAATGCATAATAATTTATGAAATCAATATAATAATAATGAAATAAACAAAAACTATTTGCATGAAGTCTAAGATGAGATTTTTAATCGAGGTAATATGTAGCAAGCAACCCTTAATTTTAAGAAACTAGTACTGTTTCCATACAACAGTGCATTTTGTGCATTATGCATCGTCATACGTTCAATGCTTATTTGTACTTGTATGTAAAGTTCTATGCAACTTTGATCACATTTGATTCATGAACTTAGACGAGGGACAAAACTGCGGTCATGAATCGTGTGATTCATGTGACAGGGAACGAGTTAAAATAAAAGATCTTTTTACTGCAGCCATGGCTTATATACTTAAGCAATAACTTTATAACTTTATATTACCACATAAACCGACAAGGGCTCTCATAGTAATTACAAAAATATGTAAATAGAATATATATGTTCACCTCTCGCGCCATTTAAATTGGCGTGGCACTTACAAGTCGATAGGCAAGTGGTGTTTATTCATGCCTGAGCTGCGGGAAGGCAGCCGATTCGGAGAACTCTCGGACGTCAGTTGACACGGCGCGGCGCCGGCGCATTCTGATCGCACATTAAACGGAAATTAAACTCTGTATAGCAATTACTATACCCTGTTCTACCTTTCTATGCCATAATAAGCTATTCACGATAGAGATACTAACTGCATTAATAGTTTATTACTTGAACGTACTGTTTCTAAAAATACTTTTAGCCCTATTCAAACAATGAAATTATCATGTGGGTATGTCCAAGGTCTGTCTACCCTCAGATTATGCTAATAATAACTTATCACTAATCTGTAATTAGCGTGAAAATGACTAGTAAATCGTTCAAATGATAATTTAACTGCTATGTGTATTTTTCGAACAGGATTTGTACAAATTCGTACCATAACTAGCATATATGGTGTTTAGAAATCGGACATTAAGTACGGAAGAGTCAAACCGTTCAATTGACCCAGCAGCGATGATGTGTGAGCCGGGGTGTGCCACTAACGGCTTCTAAAAACCTACATTTCCTAGTAGAGATGGCTGGCCGACATCACTGATGGAGACAGGATGCATTTGAGTTCACCGCCCTGCTCCCGTCCCTCACACCGTTGTAAACCGACACTCGGTAAACATAAATTGTGGTTTTAAATAGATACTTCTGCTTGGGTGCGCCTGTCTCTAACCCGACCTATCAATGCATTGTTGCCTTAACGAGACGCTACTGCACTCTGCAAGCTCGATTTGCGATATTAATATCGTTATCGCGAGCGACATTCTTCGGATGCTTTAATGAGATACTTTTTCCACCGGATCATACGGATGGAACACATATAGTATAGGCAAACAAGTTGAAGCGGTCATTGACACCGGTTGCATAAGGCACACACGCTCGCGTGCTAGGGCGGATGAACACGTCGCGTGGTATAAGTAGGGTTCTAGGGCCTTGGAGTTTGATTTAAGAGAGAGCAACGGCCCAGATCGCATGATATGCAATTAAGGTCACTGCAGACGATCTTGTCTATAGCGTCACGGTCTTACGAACGATGCCCCGTATCGCGCTAGAAAAACTTAACTTTAAGACAGCTTTTGGACAAGTCGATTACCTATTAAAAGCCAGACTTGGGCTAAATTTATCTTTTTACGAATAATTGGGAAGATAACTAAATCATTCGTTATTTGAAATAACCAAATAATCAGTCATTTGTTATTTTGAATTTATCTAGATGAGCTTTATTCTTATCTAGATAAATTAGTATAGGCTGTAAAATAAAAGATGAATATTAGTAGCACAGTCAGAGCTATAAGTTGCCGGGCACAATAAATATAATCTACAACAAATATAATGAATTTATTTTTGGAAATAATAAGGCGAAATATAAATATATGTGACCTTTTTAGGGTTCCGTAATCTAACTAGGAACCCTTATAGTTTCGCCATGTCCGTCCATTTCATCTGTCCATCAGCAGCTTGGCTCAGAGACTCTTTGTACTAGAAAGCGGTTTTTATAGAAACATTACGTTTTTACGAGCAATGTCAGTGTGACGGTTTGACCCGACGTCACATTCTATCTAAATTTATTTATCTAAGTTTACTTCAAAAACAAGTGAGGTTTGTTATCTTCATCTAGATAATTTATTTAAATAAAAGAGTTGACAACACAATTATTTGACATTGATGTTGTCTTCGAATAAATTATTTCAAATGATTTTATTTAAGATAATTATCTAGATAGGTGTTTATTTAAATAAGGCCCAACTCTGTTCAAAGCTTGATATTAAGGCTTGTTGTTAAACTAGAAACTTAGTTTACCAAATGTCATTGAGACTTGTTGCAAATAAACAATCTTGTGTTCTTATACAGGTAAATGAACACTAAAAACTGTGTTTGAGCCGACATTACGATTACTAACTTCTTTTTATTATTTACTTATAGGTACCCATACTAACCGCCAGTTACTAAATTATTCGCAATAACTTCAATGCGTGGGTTATTTTCTGCGCGTTTACGTGGTAATGTGCAATCCTTTATTTCTTTACTTCGTCGAAAAACCTACTTTGATTACGTATCTCAAGGTTGTCTGATTTTTATTCCACTCGAAAAGGAAATGAACCGGTTTTGTCAGAGTTTAATGTTACATGAAAGGAGATTGCCTTTAGCTTTGTTTATTATGTTTTTATTGGCTCAAGTAAGGAAAAGAATTCCTCAGTTTTATTATAACATCAACTTTCTATTTCATATTGCATTATTTCTTTCAGAAAGCATGAGTTATAACTTTGTCCTGGGTATTATAATGTGTTTAGTTGGATGCTTTAACTTGGTAAAAACTATAAGACCTGTTTTTTTGTTATTTGCTTGGACTCCGAACTATTGGTTGAGTACATTCACAGATGTATATAGTTTGCGAGTAGATCCATGCTTTCAAGTTAAATACGTTATTAGTTTTTCGCTTTTTCATACCATATTGAACCGAAAGTAGGTATTGTACATTGTACAACGCCAAAATATTCAAAATCTATTAACATGGTAGTTCTTGTGAATTATGCGTCTAATATCGAAGTTAAAACATTCAATCTATATGACCCATGTGGCATTAAAAATCCACAAATTGCAATGCAGGGAACCTCAAAACATACACTTTGTACGTACCATTACCGTAGGTAGAGTAAGATGTTAGAATAGGTACTTACGAAACTTTCTTTTCTTAGGACAAATGGTAAAGGGACGATCTTTACAAAATCCTACGTGAACGAAATTATAAAAGTGTTTTGTCTCGAGTCATACATAGGTATCAGAAGATCAGTTTAACCAAAGAATGGATGTAAAGATTAAGTAATAAGTTATCATATCACAATGAAAATAAAATTACATGCAACGTGTTACCACAGTTGATAATTAGTCGCATTAACCATTGCCAAGTGCTCTCATTAACACAATACGCGGACATTTTCTTGAAGCATGACACGCCGTGAGCCCGTGACGCCGATGGACGTCCGCGGCATCCAAGAAGATTCCTTTAAATATTGACGGCGTCCAGCATCCAGCTTAAATTAAATTAGACGCCGCAGATCGGGGTTAGCCTCGCGTCGGTGTCTGCGGCACCCAGCTTAAGTTAAACGGGGCGTCCAGCGTTAGTTAAATTGGCGCCCATTGACGTCAGTGGCAGCCAAGATCGTTTTTAGAATTAAAAAACATGCTTTATTTTTATAATACCGTTTATAATTATGGAATGGTTATTATGGAAATATTAAAATTTGACGGAGACAGCCATAAAATGCTTTTTTTTTTTATTTACACACGTCATGATTTTTCATAGGCTCATAAAATAGTTACAATGAAATGAAAGACAGTTTGACGTCAACTAGTCAATTGACGGCGATGGGTACCTATTAGGTACGACGGTAAGTTGTTAGTTACTCGTAGGGTGCGGTAAAGTTTCCCACGTTCGTACTGGCAGATCTATTGTATATTAATGAAAACATTTAATTTTATTACACCCCCGTTACGATACGCGATACGCGTTGTGCGCAAAATTTCAGTTCCGGAAGAATCTGTTACTAAATGTGCTTTCTTTAGAAGCAGCTTTATTGGTCTTGGACAGTAACATGAAGGGTTAATGACAGCTTACCTCATGAAGGAAAATTCGCATTACTCGTACGCAGACACGATTACCGGCGCCGGCGCCGCTGATGTATTAGTCCGTGTCACGGATATGCTGTGGTTAATATTAATGTCAGCAAACATAATATTTACTTCGTGCTAGACATAATTTCATAAATTATAAAAAAATAAGTGTACTGTAATAAGGTACCTATCTTGATATCTGTATTTATGTTTGTTTCTTGGAGTTTCGAGCGATACGTATTGATTCTATGGCATATCATAGCCATATTTTACATCTAGATTCATCCTAATACTTAAACTGTGTATCAGCGTGGTCCACTTACGCTTCGTAAACATAGTTAGCTCGTATTCGTTTCTGAAAATTGAACAAAGGACTTAAGACGGCATTGTTGCTGCCTATCACGATGTTTTAACTGTATCTCAGTTATCTTAGCAAACCCGTTTCTAAGTGACTGTAAAATTACTGATAACTCCAGCAGCCATTTCAACAAGAAAATGTTTAGCTTAGTAATAATAAGTAAGATACGATAGTTTAAAATTCACTTGTTGGTGTAATTCTATATTAATAACGTTTGGTAATTGAGCCCATTTACAACCCCTAGTGATACAGTCATCTTAAATTTGTAGGCATGAAAAATTGCTTTAACTTTCTCGTACGATCCCAGTGGCGCCAGCGTCTGTGTAAAGCCTGCGATTATTTTTAGATTAGAAATGGCTCAACCGCTTTACGTAATTGCACTAGTCGCATGCCCAGCTAGTTCCAGAGAGTTTGCTTCTAAATATAGTCACAGAGGTGGTGCGCAATTATACCTTATTATCGCATGTTTCCACTGGAAGGCCCGCCGCGTCTTGCTCTCCATAGTTATTACTTGTTGCAGTTTCTTTAGAAAGTATCCAGATGTGACGAAACTGAAACGAGCATGTTGGGCAGATTACAGAATGGCTTGCGGAGTTGTTTCTTTCGCCTTAAAGGACTGCGTAATGCCCCGTGCGTGCCGCTGGTAACTCCCGACATTGCTCTAACACTACACGAGTCGCCGTTAATTAACATGCACTGTTAACTAGGCCAGAATACTGTTTGCAATTTTAACTGCCCTGCCCTGTGTTTATCATTTTGCAAAATTCTTGGTACATTCCTAAGGCCTAGACGGTGTAGTCAAAGTATAAATAGAAAACTAGCTCGTCTCCGGCCCCTTTTGTAGTTGTTTCTGATACCTATTGCCGCTCAGGCGCCTCTAGGGTGGTTTCGATGCGCGTCGGTCGATACTTAATACGCACCCAACCAAAAGCGGCGACGGCCGGCGCGGCCCCAACTAACTTGGCCTGAGCCGTCCTATTGTGTTTGCTTGTGCTTGTTCGCGGCGTGTACGGTCGAAGCACGCACACATGCAAGCCGCTCTATACCTATACCTTTATTTGAAGTCGAATCATTGTGAAGTAGTCTTCGTCGTATCTTGAAAATAGGGTCGTTATCGTTAATCTGACCTGTCAAGCGCAAGCGTGACTACAAGACGCAGCGGTTCTTAAAAAAGTAAATTACTTCCCTTATCGCGTACTGTCTGGCTGAAAAATATAAAAGCTCAAACGCGAGTTGCGCACCGAGATGATTCGTTTTAATCTTCTTAATATTTATAAAAACACTGTTAGTAATTAGTATGTGATAACGTAGTGAATGACTTACCTGAATCGTTCAAAGTTATAATTGTGACACAGAAAAGTTTTATAAACTGACATTATTCTGCTATTTTTTTTATTTTGTGCATTGTAATTAATTAGATTAAAATCTTTACCTCTTACACATGATGCTTTTGAAGCCACACCCAAGCCCTTATTTGGATGTAACCTTAGTTCTTTCACAATTAGATTAAGTAGAATAGAGTCAGAATTTTTCTATTCTCACCAGTATCTACGTAGTTTTGAAGATAATTGGTGTTAGTTTTAAAATAATTATTTATTGCTTTATTACCTTGTAATGATACTTTAAAGTATTATTGTATTTTATTACGGGAAAAAATGTCCTGCTGGAGTTTCTTGCGGCGCTTCTCCGCAATGATGGTCTTGTCCGAAGTTCTAGTAGATTCACTCTATATTACCGACGTGTAAAAGAACCCTCATGTGGCCAATATACTAGATAAATATTTAGAATTTAGAATTTTGAAATGCAAATAATATTGATCCTTAAGCAGGAAACAAAAATAAAGCTTCAGGCACTTCTAAATTTACACATTGTCTGACGTAAGTTGAGTTATCATTACGGCTTTACCACTGAAAACGTGACTGTAATAGTTAAACGAGATAACAAATTCACCGTGAAAATACTAATAAATCAAATGTTACCATATACGTCATAGATTTGTATATACACGAGCGTGAAAACAGCTGGCACACATACTGATAAGTGCCGATAGAGTATCTGCGAGATGGCACTTTCAATAATTAACACAGCACTGACCGCCGCCCACGCTAACTTGGATCAATTTCGACTTCAGCTTTTAGGGTCTCGTAGTAAGATTCAACAAAACGACAGACTTCTTATTGAAACCTATAAGTTTGTTAATGACAATTAATGTTATCTAATTGAGACAACAATGTTAGCTATTTTTAGAGTTCCGTAGTCAAACTAGGAACCGTTATAGTTTCGCCATGTCCGTCCGTCCGTCCGTCCGCAGCCAAGCTCAGAGACCCTTAGTACTAGAAAGCTTTAATTTGGCATTAATATACATATACTTAAGTCACGCCAACGGAGTGGTAAAATAAAACCTTGAAAACATATTTTTTTAGTGTACCTCTTCTACACGTAATGTGGGGATGTATTTTTTTTCGTGTCTAACCCATAGGGTGGTGGGTCGTTGGATAGGTCTTTTAAAAATATTGCTAGTTTGTCATATCAATTTTTCGATTAAGGCATCCGTTTATGAAATATTTATTCATAAGCTTTAAAGCGCAAATTTTTGTTAGAGTCAAGTGTCCCATAAAAATATCTAGACAAAAGAAACCCTACACGATTCCTTCAACTCAAACACGGCCAGTACATTAGTTGTAAGAATACTTTCTCTTCCCCAATTTGTATTTTTGTTTTGCGTCCGTCTAACAATCTTAAATGCGCCTGTCATTCAAGTCGAGACATTTTCACTGTCTTCTAATATGTCATGATGTTGTTGCTAATCTTAATTACCAATTTAAATCAAATATGTAGAATGTAACAGTACCGAGTCACGTGTTCGCATCGGTAATGTGATTTAAGTTGGCAGCGCAAAAATAATGACAAAAAATATCCACGCCAAAGCATTTAGATCCTGGTAGTGCCAGGTGGTGCCGAGGAGTGATGTAAAAGGCTTTCAGTATGAAGCATGCTCGTGAATTTCCGCTGGCCCAGTTATGATCCGGTGATTAGAAACGTCGACGGACGGCGAAAATAATATTTTTTGCCACCGTCGATTGGTAATGGAGCGTCGCGCATTCGCACTCGAGATGCGACAAGCGCAAGTGAGAGTTTTGCAACTTGTCACCGAAACTGGTATGTATGCGACCGTTTGCGCGAATGTAATTATTGCTTAGAGAGTATGATACGTCCGGTCTGGCCTGTCAGCAAAAGTGTAAGTGAGGTCGTTCGTTAAACCCTACGCGACATAAACTTCCAACTAGGCGCGATCGCTGATAAAAATATGTAAATGACTGATGTGATGTTCGTCATCGAACCGTTATGAAATCCGCATGTTGCGAATACTTACGTAGTTGCAGGGAAATGAGACGTCCATTCGTTTAATCGTGTCGTAATATTGCGATATAGGGTTGGATTTTTTTTTGTTAAACAATTTTTTTTTTTTAACAATTATTAGTTTTCGGAATAAATTAATTGACACCTTAACGTTTAAAACATTCATTGGCAGTATTGGCAAGCAGTGTCTGGTTATATGCGCTGATGTGTTACACTACAAAGTCACATTATTTCTACGGATACTTTGTTATTAGGACATAACACATAATCAAGGATAAGGTACTCTTTGACTGTATTTATTGATACTAATATGATAAAATAATATTTTTGTCGCCTTAGGTTTTCCCATAGGCTTCTTAGTACCAATCAATGACGGTCGCTTGCCCGAACGGTAGCAGGACATGATGATTCACGTGAATAGACCTTGTTGGTTATTTATACCGCAGATAAGCAGATTATTTGTATTGTCTGTGTGTTGTAGTATAACAAGAACAGCGCCGCTGAGGCTGGCGCGCGCACGGAGCTAGGTCGTTCGTCGACCCGCTGCGACCGCAGAAACAATTGTTAAACACCTCCATTATCCAAACGGCTGGCTTATTCGTGACATTCCTCTGTAATCATTTGGAAATGTAGGTTAAGGCTCTTCTTTCATGAAATCTCCCGAGGCTTAATGACCGGTTGACGGCGATTGTCATGTCAGGCAACGTCTTTTGCATTGATCTAGACATTGGTTTAGTTCTATGCAAATTTTCTATTTAGCTAGTACTCTTAATGCTGCCCACATAATTATTGTCATGCAAAAACTTTGTACAGTCGGTAAAATATGGTACAACACAATATATTATAAAATAAATTGTTGTTAAAGTTGAGCCCTTGAATTGGCAGACGAATCTTATCGATTTTAGTTTTATTACGACGAAACAGAATTGAACCAGTGACTGATGCATAAAAAAACGGCCAAGTGCGAGTCGGGGTCTCGCACGAAGGGTTCCGTACCATTGTCTGTACAACATTAAACACACCATACGAATTGCCGTTATTAATATCGAGCAAAAAACGGCAAAAAAACACGTTTGTATGGGAGCCCCAGAAATACATCATCTGTTAAAATAAATTTCAACTGTCAGGCTATCACAGTTTATGACATATAGCCAGGTCACAGAGGGACAGACAGACGGGACAGTGGAGTCGTAGTAATAGTTTCCTGTTTTTACCCTTTGGGTACCGAAACCTAAAAAGGGAACAATCTCACATAAAATAACCTAATCCCAAACTAAGCAAGTGCCTAGATTGGAGGCTTTTATGTACGCAACGATATAGATAATACGTAGAAAACAGCCAACCTATACCAACTTATTTGGCCTACTCATATTGTCATGCGTCATTAATAATATATAATTCGACATTATTCAAATAGATACTGAACTAGTTCGTTGATAACTTAGGCATTCAGGACTTTCTGATGAAAAAGAACATGCCATTGCCGTATTCCTTTTGGTACAGTTTTTTGGTTTTTTTAAAGCTCGTAAGACCAATCTCAGGACATACGAAGGCGCCGATAAGTCGCGCCGCAACTTTCTACGTTTGCGTCTAGAACGGCCTTAAACCGTAATCCGCGGATTGACGCACAAAATGTTACGTCAGACACAGGTAAATTTGATTACCCGTTAAACGTAAAAAATGCAATACTCATTCAAATTGCTGACCGTGATGCATTAATAATCACTGAAGAAACCATAATGCGTCTTGGACCTGTCCAATCTAGCTTAACGTTTTAATATGTTTGTTTACTTGAGTGGCTCAACTGCCTAACGGTGCACTTACAGTTTTTTTTTTTTATATTGTTAAAATTTCATTCCCCGTCTACAATATGTAGCTGTTTTAAAAATAGGGTCACTTGGAATAATGTCAAAAAGATAAAATAAAAAAATGTTTACCTATAGTTTAAAAGACAACACATAAAATAGGTACAAATTGAATTAAAGTCCCTGATTTGTGATCTAAGTCGGATATACCTGAGTTACAGAAATCAGTGTCCTCTCCCATATTCAAGATACATAATATTCTATTAAATGTTAATAAATAACTTATTATAACAACTAGCACACTAAAAAAAAACAAGAAATGAATATAAATATTTACAAAGATTGAGGAAAAATCAATAAAATTAAACTAAGAAGAACCCAATATCTATATTAGATGGCCTCAGTGGCGGACACATTAGAGGTCATTCGACTATATTTTATATTTTTTCCTCATTACTTGATATTTCCCAGGTGCGAAATATAATTATCAGATATATTTTACTCTCCTTTTCTGTCATTTACCTAGTAATGGAAAACAAGAGTAACTTTTAATATGCTTACGTAGTAGGATATTAAAACCTAATGAAAAATCTGACACATAAATTGGACTTTGTCTTGTCTTCATTAACCGAGGTACTCTCTAACCTTGCCAGTCACTTTGTGTTGTACTTTCGCGCTGTTGCCTCCTGGAGTGATTCTCTTAAAAACGACGTTGGGTTAGTTGAACGAGTGAACGCGGCGACGCAGCAAACCGGCGAGTTTAAGTAGTCCCGTCAGAGCGTACAAAACACATTTTAGCGTGCGCGTACAGGGGTTCAGGTCAGGGGGAGTGCCACTCTTGCTAAGTCATACATTTATTAATATAATTTAGACCATGACTGGTCAACATGACCTACTTAAAAACAGGCTTAGCTTTTAAAACGTAGAGCAAACGAAGAATCCTTAAAAATCAATTGATATTTAATTGTTGTTATTAAATTTATTTATTAGAAACAACTGATCGCCAGAGTGCTATAATTAACATATATATTAGCTTGTCACAGGAAAGTCTGGTTAACGTGTTGATTCAGCGTCTAAATATATCTATTGAAGTTTTCCGTATGGTTTCTACTAAATCACTTATTATTTGCGTAATTTGATAGTCATTGTTGAGGTTTGTACCTATTTGCGCAAATTAGACCGGTGGCAAATTATATTACGTATTTATGTTGGACTTTCTCAAAACGTTTGTCACAATCGGTCAATCGATATGCATTTCTTACTGATCAGTGTGATCAGACTTAAGCTAATCCTGGTATTAATAAGTCCAATTGAAAAAGTGGCGTTATAACGAGGTGCGCGAGCGCAGACGGCGCGGACTCCTGGCGCCAGCGCCGCGTCGGTGACCGCCTCTTCCTCGAAACACTATCGCCGAGTATCGCCGATATAAAAATATGCGCTAACAATTAATTTAATTCTATGGTCGCTGCACAATTTATTACGGTTGTTTTAAAAGTTGCATGAAACAAACCCATGTAAAGTACGAGGAAGTGTTTATTTAGGTGCATACTATTCAATATTACGCTATCCTAATCTAATTATTGTAAAGAGAGTTATTAATTACTTGTTGAGATGTTAAATCTCATTAATCTGATGCTTAATATACTTTACATGATCGTAGGTAACGTTGTGCAAACTAGATATTTATTTGTAGATTAAGTTTTTTTTTTAACTCCCAACCATTACGAGTAAGTATAAAATACATTACAAGCCTGAAGACATTAGTCACTGAAACCTCTCATTTATTCTCATGACAACAAGAAATATTCCTGATATTTTAAGGTTGTTCTATGTTTAACGAAACTTCGTGTAGGTACTTACTCAATTGTAAAGTTAAAAATGCAAGTGAAACATTGCAGTCATTATTAATCACCCTTGTCGAGACAAATGAGCGAAAGTTAAGCATGGTGCAGAACCAGTTTCATAAAATCAAATTTGAACAATAAGAAAAAAACTTAACACGTTTTTGAAGCTGACTTATTATTACATATCGAGTATCGTTTTAAGAAGAACCCCCAATGATTTGTGTTTGTGTTTGCTGAAAGAGTACTTTAGCAACACCTCAACTTCTTTACCTTTTATACCTCGATTATAAAATATGACAAAGTTATCCACTTATTAGTGATACTTTTTATATTTTTTACTTATGGAATTTTTGGGAGTGTAAAATTTAATGAGACTAGAATTCAGACATTTTTTAAGTTAAGCTATCGAATCAAACTAAGCTAATTATTTTGTAAACTCGTTTATTTCCGAACATTTGGAACTTAAAAATAATGAACCGTTTTCATTACTCATATTGAAAAAACTTTGAATATCGTGCCTTAGCGTAAAAAATGAAATAGCGTATGCTTTTAATTGTTATACACATTTATTTTATATTATTGTTTATATCTCGGTCAGTAGTTACATTTTATTATAACTTCCTGAAAAGGTTCCTTCCTATATTTGACTAATTGTGACTACTACCGTAAACCACAATTACCCAATAAGTAGGTATTATTATTTTCCTGTCTTCACACCTCCGCCAAAAACCCACTGTCGAAAGTATTTCTTCGAACTGAGGCGAGAGTTTGTTATCATAATCAGAGGTCGTTCGTTTCGCGTCATCGCGTTAAAATCGAACTTGATATTTAACCAATTAACTTGCCAGCCAATGTCATTGTATTCGTGACATTATTAGTCACTACGTAGAAAAAGGAAAAAAATGACAACTGATATTGCAGCAGTGGGACATATCGGGCCAATTAATGAATCTAAATAACTATTTAATACATACATCATAATCTTGAGCGAAATTCGCGGTTCGCGGATGAATACTCCAAAATGTAGTTAAATATTTCGTACTCGTAAGTACACCGTCGTTATCTTTTTTACTGTACACTCGGTTACACTTAATCAGAATTCGGAGAAAAATAAAAGCACAAAGCATTTCGTAAAAAAGAAAGCGGAAATAAATGAAGAGCAGACTTTCAAGGTATGCAATGTGCAACAAAATAATTGAAGAATGAACGTCAAGCCAAGGTTGACCTGCACTTAAAGTGTGGGTAATTAACGCCTGATGAGTCTGTCCCAGATACGGGTGCCGCATTGCAAGCTGCGCCGGCGCCTCACCTAACTGTCCAGCGGCATTTGCGCATATCGATGATTTAGGCAGACTAGGCTGCGTGGGCTAACACTAGACCCTTAGCATCATAAGCATTAGGGGGAATACGTGATTGAAGGGTGACAAGTGGTTTCAGAGGATCCAAGTACGTAATGGGCAGTGATCGGATTTAGGATGACATTTAAGTCCGTTATTTTAACATGGATATGAAATATGACTTACAATCCTGCGAGTCTTTTTGCTACTTACCTTTATAAAAAGGTAGATAACTTTTAATTTTAAGTAGTTTACGCTATAAAATTAACAAAATATGTAATAACTACCAAAAAAAAATACAGTACTGCATAGAGGAACTGAACTTAACTTTCACGTCTTATTGTTACTAATAATTATTACTATTTGGTTAACCTTGTCATCAGGGCTTGAATCACGAGTCACATCCATGTTAAGCATAACGTTTGAGGTCGTTCATCCCAAATTGCATCCTAAATCCGATAACTGGTAATGGGTGACGTGTTGGCTGCCTCGTCAGCTGTTTAGTAATTAACATAGGTACATACGAGTATATGTACTTAAAACGGTTCACTGTTGGATTGCATATTTAGTTACTTTATTATCTTAAGGGGGCTTCTAAACGAGCGACATTTTCACGGCAATGTGTGGCCGGCAACTATTACGCATCTTGCTCTAACATACGAAGTAAGAGTAAGATAGCACTAGTTGCCGGCCACAAATTGCAGCAAAACATGGCCCGTTTAGAAGCCCCTTTACGCAAAAAACCGTTTGACCGAAAACGGTTTATGCAATAGAAACGGTTTTATTTTAATTATTATAAAAAATTAACCTACCCTAACCTAACCTAATCTATAAAAAAGACGTTTATTAATTTCTGTAATATCAGCCTAAAAGGGTGTTATGCTAAAAGATAATATGCGTTCTAAAGGGATCCCACTTAAACCGCGTTTCACTACCTTCAATGTTTTCTAAAAATGTTGTAGAACGTTTTGATGAGTAATCTAGAATAGGCGTTCGAATGATTTAAGTATAAAGTTTTTATATAATACTATTGGACGCTCGCGACTTAGTACGCGTAGAATTAGTTTCCCGCTACTCACGCTACTGCTTCCCGTTGGAGGTCGATTTTCGGGAAATCCATTCTTACTGCAGCCCTAGACCTCAAGGATACTCTGTACCAAAAATGGAATCATTAGACTCGGCGGTTTGGGTATTTGCATTGCACCAAGCTTTTATGTGAGTCCAATCTTTTTTTAATGATATCGGATTGTGTTTTTAAACATGTGTGAAGATAAAAAATGTAATGTAAATCAAAGCAGCCGGTGTAATGACCAGCATAGAGGCATTCCATCTTAGTCTTAGTAGAGGATTGGCAACGCATTTGCAGTCTTGTGAATGCGAATGTCTATGGGACACAGTTTACACTTACGATCAGGTGGCCTGTGTGCTCGTTTGCCTTCTCTATGCCATAAACAAAAAAAAACGAAAAAAAGCACTAAAGAGTATTGATTTCAATTTCGAAGCAAGTCAACTGTGTACCCCTTTTTAGAGGATGAATTTCAATAAACATCGAAACACGTCTTCCATCAATTCTGTTAAAGAATGTTTATGCGATATTTGAAGTAGATTGGACCGTTGTCCCATACAAACTTTGCCCCTATTTTTACCCCCGGGGTAGAATTTCGGAAATTCCTTTATTATCGGATCCTTACGTCATACAAAGATACCTTCCAAGTTTCAATTCTCTACGATCAGCGGTTTAGGCTGTGCATTGATCCGACAGTCAGTCAGTTAGTCAGTCATTCAGGACAAAGCATTTTATAATTATAGATTTGTGATCGTGAACCCTCCCTTGGGAACCAAATTTTATAGGATTGAAATTTTATCATAATTGGGCTTTTCAAGTGTAGCAGACAGATAGACAAGACACACTTCCGCATTTATAACATTTGTATGGGTGTAATTGTATTGATTTTATTTATCAGGAAGCATGAATACAAGTACGTAACTTACTACTACAGTACTACAATAAAGTACTTGGTTTTATTAGGACTTGTTATTATTGTACTACGGAAATTATGGTAACAAGGCTTTAAAGTGCATTTTGAAGAATAAAATAACTGATAAATAATATAATAAAGTAACGTTAGCTATAGTAGATCAAAACCGAAACCAGTTCACATTTTGAATGTAATAAACACAATATAAAAATATAAATAGTCCACGTTATAGGCAAACGACACGGCTTAGCTCGAAACTTAAGAAAACCTGTACCACATCAACAGACGCTTCCGCCATGGCGTGATCAAAAGATAAGAATAGATTCGTAAAGCTTTCCTTATATACTTTCCGTAAATGAATGCATTGAACGAAACTGTGCCTTTTCTAATGGCGTGTGCGCTTTAGACACACAAAGGAGTACAGAGCTTGCGGTGCTTGTGATGGCGGCAGACAGGCAAGTGATGGACCGTCCTGACGCGAAAAGGGTCAGCACAAAGCACGCTAACTGTACCCGACAGAATGACCTGAGTTGAAAAAGGATAAGACGATTCTAACTGCATCAATCTGTTTAACTATTCACTACAGTCTAACCAAGAAAAACAAATGAGAACTGGTAATAATAAGCATAGATTATCCAAGAATCTGAATTGCCGGTAATGAATATAAAATACGTCTGGGAGTGTCGAACGTTTTACTAATTTTGCTCGGTTTTGTTACATCATCAAGTAAATTGCTTTAGACGTTTGTATATAGTACCCGTATGTTTTAGGTGAATACCTAATGATTCTCACGATTTTTGTATTTCAATTATAGTCACAATTTTGAAATACCAATTGAAAACAATGACAATTAACCAAAAATACGAAGCGCCTACATGAAAAACCAGCATCCAACTTAATTATAGCATCATCTAGCTAGTCGAATCAATAGACCATAGAGGCGATTACATAATTCGTGTTGGGAGTGCACTGGATGGATAAAGGTGTCGAAGTATGATCCGAAGAGCAGGCGTAGTGCGCCGGCGATGGCGGGGCTTCCGCGGGGGGCCGCGGTGCGCGTGCGACTCTCACCGCTTATCTCTCGCGACCTCCGCCGGACGCGCACGCTCGCCGCGCGCCTTACCGCCTCGACCCGCGCCGCGCTCGCGTTATGCCGCCCTACGAACAACAAACTTACATGTTTGACTACTTGTATTTGTTTTATTTTCGATGTGCAGGTCGCAGTCCGGAAATGCGCTAGTTATCAAATTTTATTCAGTGCCGTCTCTTATTTATAGCTTCAGTAAAGTATAAATCGAAATATTTATGCAAATTTATAAGCGTCAAAAATAAAACATTGACACGATGGTGTCGGAAGGGGCTCTGCCTGTAGTGTGGTGTGTACGGGATAATCAACTTGTGCCTCATCAAGTATCTGGTGTGAAATTGCAAGGTGCTGTTACAGGCGCCCATATTGCAGCCGTTACAGACTTTTTGCGTATGGTTGCTGGGACGCCTATAATTTTACCTCATACGGCGTTGCCGGAGGATGTAGATAATAATATCAATCAGGAAAAAGAAGATACCACACGCAGACGAAAAATGTCTATGCAAGTTGAAGTGCCATGCGTTTTCCTTTCCGAGAGTGCGCTTCAAAAGGCGAAGAGTCGCAGTAATTCTTTAGAGGAAAAGGTAACACTTTCTGATCAAAATGTTACACCTGCAACAACCAAAAGATTTTTAGAACTTGACATGAAGTCGTCGTTTTTTAGTTCTACTAACAATATGTTGGAATTTAAAGATAGCAGCCTAGACGGTGATAAAGAATGTTTCAAATCTTCCTATCAATTAAAGGAACCGAAAACTGAAAATCACCCTCAAAGAATAACGAGAATAATTGATTTAGATGATTTTAATACAACTACAATAGAAACGGAATCTGAAAACGAGACTTCTCAAAAGATAACAAGAATTATTGAATTCGAAAATGACTCTATGTCTTCACCGGTGTGCACCGATGTAGACAATGAAAGTTTACAGAGAATAACTAGAATTATTAGATTGGATGACGATCATTCGTTCTCAGCAATAACAAATCAGGGCGATGTAGATAGAGAATGTTCCCAAAGGATAACTAGAATAATTGAAATAGAAAAAGACACTACTTTCCCTAGTATGGCTAGAATTATAGAAATGGAAAACGAAATTTCGAATGAAAGAAGAATTTCTTTAACGAATGAACGTGAAACTGGAGGTGGAACTATTGAAGAGTGTTGTGAAGAAATAATGATTAGGTCTAAGCCCTCTTTGAATAGAAGTACCCCTAGATTTAGTGTTGACTCTTCGTGCTCCGAAAACTCTTACGTTAACATCGAATGTGTGAAGAGTTTGCAGGATGTTAAAAAAGAAGACGAAGGTTGTGTGAATCCAGATCACTCGCCAGTTAACAAGACCGTTCGCTCCAGATTTCCAAGAAAAAAAACTTCCGTATGTTCAATTGGGTCTTCAGATTGTGACGATGAAGTGGATGTGATATTTAAATCTAAACCGAAATCTAGTCAGTGGGTGAGTTTAGACTGGATTCCCCCGACACCTAAAGGAGAGCCAGTGATTTCGCACGACTGTGATAAGAATGACTTTATATCGAAATGGATAGCAGAACAGAATTCACAGGAACCGGGAATTATCACTGATGAACGAAGAAAAAGCCTACCACCAAAATCGAACGAAATATATCTTCAAAATATGCGTAGGTTCAGTGACGGGCTGCAAATATGTAAGGAAGACGCAGCCAGTGATTCACCGGCTACCGTAAAGTCAAAATGGCACGATATAGTTAAGCGCCATCTACAAGTACTTAAAAGTGACAAGGGATTCAGGAGACAAAGAGGCAGCTGGATGAGAACTGCAAGGCGGTTGTCTGGAACACACGTTAACCAAAAAAGCATTGATTCGATACCTCTCGACAATTACATGAAGCTAAATGCTATGTCGTAAGTAATTTATTTTAATGTATTACATCACTCACTTAAGCTAATTGGTACAAATTGGTGCAAAGTACATTGTGCCAAGGGTAGGAAATGGTTTTTGCAAAAACAGTTATTTAAGCTGACCGTAAAAATTCGTGCCTATGCAACAGGTTCATTCATCTACCTACTTAGCAATCTTAACCCGTCCATCTAGTTAATCTGGTTACCACCTGACGATCCGTGGCTCACCACGGTTTCATGTTAATCATTCACCATTTTGCGGGTGGTAGGATCTTGTGCAGTGTCCGTCCGGATCGCTACCACCATATTATCCATTAACCTACCGCCAAACAGCAGTGTTCGCATTGTTGTGTTCCGGTTTGGGGATAAGACAGTCGGTGTAATGACTAGCATAGAAGCATTTAATCTTAGTCCTCAGGGTTGGCAACGCATTTGCAGTCTTAGGCTTGCGGTCTTGTGAATGCGAATGTCTATGGGTCACAGTTTCCACTTACCATCAGGTGGCCTGTGTGCTCGTTTGCCTACTCTATGCCATAAAAATAAAACTAAGTATCTTCGACGAAATCTGTAACTTTTGGTTTAATCAAGCATATTATTTATTTTTATTTCGATGCTTCCATTAAAGCAAACAAATGCATGACGTTGTATGCAACTAACCGTTACCGTTATCGCGTTGTTAATTTTCTGTTCCTAAAGATCGATTACGATTGTTTAGAATTAAGTTTCTTTTATATTTCTGTATGCTGGCATCCCGACGTACGTGTATAGAGACGGATATGTTGTGGTTTTATTGAGTTCGTTGATAAAACATCGATTGGGCCATGTTACGAGATCAGGCCCGAAGCACGCGCTTCCGCAAGGCCGTCCGATTAGAATGCAGGGAGCTCGCGCCCAAGGCTACGGCTGCGCGGTCGGTCGCTGCACCGGTCGTCTTCCTCTCCGCTGCTTGCGAGTGGAAGCCGGTCAGGAAGTGAGCCACGAAGGTGACGCCCAAACTGCCGACTGATCGGAAGCGGTTGTGATTTGAATTTTTGTGGCTTCTTTGTTCGTGATCTTCGGATTACTTCCTGCGCAAACATGTGGATTTTGTTAATATTATCCGTTTTTTATTTATCATTTAATAAAATAAAACCTAAGTTTATATGAAGTATTTTAAAGAAAACGCTTTTGATATGTAGAACTGGATTTAAATATCTGCCCTGAAAGGTTTTAACAATGTTGCTGTTATAATTTCATAACTCCGTAATAAGTACTTTTATTGTCATGAATTCTGAGCTAATTTAGTTTCCCAAATAACGCTCAGTCGAGCTCTAATATTATTTTTGTTTTCTAATTAAATAAGTGATAAAATTTAATTTAAGTCGTACCTAAGCCATCTTTTAACCGTTGCGGTGAGTCGAATATTGTCGAATAATGGCAATTGATAGCTTGTTTTGATATCGTGTCATGAAACCGATATAAATAGTGAGAACCAACTCGAAGTCATCCGTCACCTTCCATTAGATAATTATATTAAAACCTATAATTAGGCCAGTCTTTATCAACACAAAATAGCAAACATCGCAAACGCGCATGTAACTGCGTTTTTTTAAACGTTGTTGTTCCTTTTGGCTCGGTCGAAATTACAACAACGCCATCCACCATACACCGTACCCAACACCATATGCCGACCTGTCTCCACCTCCAGAAAACATTATCCCTCCTCCCCCACTCCCCCCTCACTGATCTCGACTGGATGAGACCTGGTCCTTGCAAAAGGGCGAAATCTAAACTGTTTTTGCTTTTGCGTAAGTGTACCTCTCCTATACTGCTGATGTTTTTTTTTTCTCGTCTACCCCATAGTGTGGGATGTCGTTGGGTAGGTCTTTCAAAAATATTGCAGGTTAATTTTTCGATTAAGGGATCCGTTTATGAAATATTTAGCTTTAAAGCGGTAACTTTTGTTCGATTCAGGTGTGTCCAATCTTCAATGAAACCACACATAACGAATTAAAAAGAAAAACTATCACGACTAAGTAGAGATCATTGGTTTTAGAGATACAGGCGATTAAAGTGTTTAACCCTACTAAAATCATCTAAAACGGCACCTAATTACTTTAAATTGAAAATTAGTTATTACTTGTTGTTTTTATGTTTGTAGTACTAAGCGGCTTCGGAACCCTACACTGAGCATGATCCGACATGCTCTTGCCCGGTTTTTTTACGTTTATTTGTTTGTTTTTACGATTTTGTGTAGCGGGAATACTTATAGTACATTGTGCATCAAGGGTAGTATGAAGGGAATTACTAACGAGAGTGTTAGAAGCCCGACGCCGAAGGCGGAGGGCTTTTAATGACTCGAGTTAGTAATCCCCTTACTGCCTGTGATACACACAATGGTTTTCATCACATTTGCGAGGAAAAAAAACAAAGAGAAAACACTTTAACTCTGCAAAATATAAAGAAATAACTTTTGACGAACGGGAACGTAAATGGAAACGATATTTTTTTTGTGACCTCTACCACAGATAATAACTGCGTTTAGTTTCGACCTGGATTCGAGCCAGATTTAGCCAATTTGATAAAAATGTATAATTACTAAAATTAATGATAAATGTTGATATAAACTTGAAATAGGTATAAAAATAATGAAGTTTAATGAAGCGTATAGGTTTTGTGTAATGTAAGTTAGTCTATAGCTAATTTTTAAAGATGAAATTAGAAACCGATTTAATTTTTGGCTGAAAATTAAACCTCCTTAGTCAGAAATGATGTACGAAAGAGTTGCAAATTTTAAAAAGAAAGTCATTACTCCCTAGGGATGACAAACTCGCCATAATTCCCGCGGGAACAATTTAGGCCATTGTCCTTCTGTATACAGGCATGGAATAACACCATTTACGAGCAAGTGTGATGAAAAATAACTAACAAATATATAAAAAAAACCTGAACATCGGGATGCCTACAAAGACGACGTTATTATTTATTTATGTATTTATAATTCAAAATAACAGGTTTACAGTAAATACCAAGTCACCTATTATGTTAATTTACCTACATTCATTATTAACATACAAAAAGAAACAACTTCTTATCAGGAACGCAAATAAATATCAACATTTTTAAGTAGCGATTGCCAACTGTCATCAAATAGCATAATGAGTTTGAAACACCGCTGTCTTTGCATGGCGATAAATTTTTTCACACAAAGATTTCGAACTACTGCCATAGTAATAGTTTACATCCAGTGACATATCGCTTGTCCTTATATTGGTCATATACGCCAATTAGCCCACCCTCCTTTCGCAGTTTTTCAGTAACTACTCTCAAGGGACCTAACAACATATAAAGAAATCGTAGTTGCATGCGCGATTGCAATATTAAATCTCTTTTTTGATTGGCCTAAATCCTGTCTGACTATAATTCATCCTGTGTTCGCCGTGTAGTAGTTTTCTCCTCAAGGTTAAGATCACATAAATTGTAGTACTGAAATTTGTTAAAATATGATGGTATTGTAACATTTTCTGGTTTTATTATAAGAATGTGCAAACACTTCAGTCCGACATGAAAACTATTTGAGTATTGGTTCGTTTTTTAATTAACTGAATATTTAAACTAAATTTATCGTTCCGTAAATTTTACAGCGTAAAATAATTAGTACAGTCAAAGGCATTACGCGAAATATAGTATACTATACATAATTACATAGACCTTATAATCAGTGGCGTTTGGCGTATATAGATATTGACGCCTTGGGTTGGGAACGTACCGTAATATACATTTATGACTCTGACTGTACTTACATATTTAATGTATTTCTTCTATATAGGTTTTTTTTCAATGATTTGCATTTTCAAGTTGGATGCTCTAGGAAAGTAAGGAAGGAAGGAGTAGGAGAGTCTTATGTAACGTTTATTCTAAAACAATCGTTGTTGTCTGAAACTATCGGTCCCGGGTATGATAAGCGCGAATATTTACTACTTGTCTTTGATATATGTATTCATTGTATAGTTCCTATAGTGCAAGCATATAAGTCTCGTAATAAAATAACTAATATTTTATTACTAATAAGTGTAATATGAGCCACGGAAAGCGCAAAAAACCTAGCTAGCGCGGTGTGGCAAGTTACGGATGTGCAGCTGCCGACGGTTTCGCTGCAAGCCAACTAGCCTTGGGGGGTTGCCCTACTTACCAAGTGTGTTTTATTAATTCGCGTCCTTAACCATACGAGGGTAAATATTTTACAGTAATATACCCACATACTTCCCTGCGAATTTTGCGTATAAAGGCTACCGTTCTGCAAACACAAGTGTTGTGCTCAATGTTCATCAACACGGCTATTGTTCTAAATGGTAAAACAAACGCAGTCACATCAATTATTTGCTTGTTTCATGGTTTCCTGTTCTTTTTACAAAACTTTTTAAATCGCGGTGTGATTCACACGTTGCCAATTTCTTTCGAGCCGTTATTATTCGCCAAATTTACTTTCGACCACTTACATATGAATATGACATGATATACTTAAATAATGAACTTACATCCGTCATTGCGTAATAATTTTGCGAAATGCCAATCTTTACTAAGTTGTTGATTTGTGGCAGTATAAATCAACATAACAATACAATGAAATAAAGTCGCACAACATACTGAAGCAGTGTTACGTCTCGTACTTATCGTAGATAAGAATAATCTAATCGTAGATCAGTATCAGTAGCTAATAAGATATAACCAATTAACAGAATGAAACGTAGTACTGATTACGTATGTCATAAATCATAACAATTGTTCGTGTGTCCCTCCCGAAGATTGACGTTTGCTTGTTATTTTAATAACCTATACAAAGAGTAAAGCATTAAATGATAGTAATTATAGTGTATAATTTGTCAGTCGTATCGTTATAATGATTTGCCCAAAAGTGGACGGTGTATATTGCTCGTGTATTTATTAAATAACGGTAAAATGTAATAACAGTACAGTAAAAGAAATTAAGTTTCGTGATGCATGCCGTCCCGCCTTCGCCGGTCATTCGTGCTTGCCACAAATCATGCACACTGATTCAACCTTCGAAGCTGAAAAGAAACTCATGTGGAATGAAAAGTATGTATCTGCATTTGCTATGTACTCTCTAGGCCTCCTTTAATATAATGAAAAAACTAAAAATATCCTTCCGAGAAATAGTGTTGAAATGTTAATGGACAATGAAAATAATCACAATTTGCATAATAGCGTCAATTTCTTATGGTTAACTTTCACTAAGTGAACGCAATAATTTAGGTACCGTTCCGTGGGTTTCAAGCTTAGCTATGGCAAATTGTTTCTTTTTTTCCATCTTAGCCGTCGCTTTTGATTACATAGTGAACATGTTGTTTACACGCTGTACTTTTCGCGTGTTATGTAACTTTGGATGGAAACAATTTGCACTACTGAAACGGTGATTTTTACTAGCCTTCACGTCGCCTGTGGTTTGTGTTAATGTCAGTGTGTTTGTTTAGTTCACTTCAAAGCCAATTCCAAACCAATTCCTGGTGTTGGAATGGGCTGTAATTTGGAATACATAACTCAACCCTATGATACCCGATCTGATGATAGAAGCTTGAGATGGGCACAAGATTTCCGCTTTTACTACATAACGTAGATTCAACTATTTTGGACTCGTTTCGTGGATTGGTCTCCATCTCCATAAGGAGCTGATAACTGTGCAAAAAAAGTATAGCCTGCAAAAACGCTTAATTGTCTTAACACAATGCATGACAGGGACTTATTTTTACCGGGACTTCATGTTATATTATAAAAAGCGTTCTTTGAACTTTACTTTTATTTATTTTATAACTGAGAAATAGGCATACAAATTTACTGCAAAAATGTTTTGCAATAGAAAATGTATATTATGGGAATGTTTGGAAATAACAATAGAAATGTCCATTAATTTCGATTAATGGCTTGAGTGCGTGATCACCGCTATATTAGCTAGGTATGATTGTGCAGTCCACGTGTAGTGCATATTATCATCCAATAACTACGAGAAGAGTCATCTAACCAAAACATACGATATAAAATGGAACTATTTACGTCTACATTTTGATATATTTTTATTATTAAACCGTTTGATGAAACACTGGCTTTTCTAATAAAACTGTCTTTGTTTAAAAGACACGTGTTAGAAAAAAGATGAAAATGCATTGTTCTTATCACATGGTTGATTCGAGGTCGTCTCTTGCGAAAGAACAATACAACAGGTTTTATGATTTGTTTTACCTTTTTATGTGCAGGAGGCCGCCCCGTCCCCCCCGACCCCGTCCGATAATAGTTGCACTTGCGGATGTTTTCATACGCCTACCCTTTTCGACCATTGTATCGATAACACCTTTACGACATGTCCAATAATGTGCATTATATTCTGTCAATATTATGGTTACGAATTAACTTTAACAGTCAACTATATGATATGAGTCACACAATTTCATTATGAAGTTATTGAATTTTAATTGCATTATCAAATATCAGAAATGATGATATCCGCAGTAGAACTAAGGTTACCGACATAGCCCGAAGAACAGTTAAACTGAAGTGGCCAGTGGGCGGGGCACATTGCTCGCAGGACTGATGGCCGATGGGGTTAGAAGGTTCTGGAGTGGCGTCCGCGGACCGGAAGACGAGCTGTAGGTAAGCCTCCAACAAGATGGAGTGACGACCTCGTTAGGATCGCGGGACTGCGGTGGATGCGAAAAGCACAAGATCGGTCTGAGTGGAAAGCCTTGGGGGAGGCCTATGTCCAGCAGTGGACTTCTTTCGGCTGATATGATGATGATGATATCAAATATCTGTATTTTTGGTTCGAGGTTACGAACTCGATAGTTCGGGGGAAACGAATTGTGGAAAATCTTATCCGTTAAGTCCCCGATAGACGACCTTGCCCGTGTTTACCTTTAGAAATTCGCGTACTTAGGGTGGCACACGGGCGAGTACGTCGCCGAGTCATACTTACTCGCCCGTCTATCTGGGACTTTAAAGGGTGGCATCGTTGGTGCGGATACGTCACTAAAGAACCTACGTGTCATTGTTATTTTCGCAGTAGCTCCTGACAATTTTACGTTTCGCATCATCATGCCCTTAACTGAACAACAGGCGGCAGTAACACTTAACGACTCATTGTGAACTTAGCTAATAGTATTGGTTTATACTGCCGGATTGCCAAATGCTTCCTCCCAATCTGAGTTTCCTTTTGCAGTGTACATTATTAACTTATTTATAATTACAACTGACAACGAGAGGCCAACCTAAATTTGCTTTGTAAAAACATTTCCACAATAGCCAACCAATTTTTTTATCGATTATGCTGACATTGCTGACACTTTTTTGAGTGTTAATTTGGCTTATTGAGGCAGGTTTACTTAAGTCGAGATGATTATTTACGATTGTAGCCTAGGAGAACTTAAAGTAAAGATCAATACAAATACAGAAATGCACTAAATTTAATTCAATCTTTAGGTAGAGAGAAGTATCTATTCTAAAAAGAAGGTTTAGCAAAAATAACTGCTTGTATAATAATTAAAATACTGTTGACCTTTAGTCACTAAAACCCATTAAAAATCTAGGAAAGCACGTTTCTAATTCTGACTACGTTGAATGCTTACACGAAAAACTATGTGTCATACTGTCAACGTTGTCTTTGTTTGAAGTGGAAGTCCTGATTGAGAATTCAGTCTATGTCGCAACTTGTATGGCTGTTTTTATTTTCGGATGAAATAACAGTTATACACATTGCAAAAACATTACACTCAGTTTTTTGGGCAGTCGTGTAAAAAATAACGCTGTTCCTTGAAATTATCATAACCTTAGCCTTACGTACGCTTGGTAGCTTCTTTGTAGCTAGAAATAATGATTCTATGTTATTTACGGGCTCTGCATATATTTTCCGTTGTTTTTATTTAAAATCAATCTAATAAAATCATTTCGTTTGCGGTTAATGACGTGCCTAACGTTTGACGGTGCCAAAAAGAATCCTTGTGATCTATTTTGCACTTTAGCCTCATCTCAGTAACGGACAACTATTACACTGCGTACAAAAATACCGTTTGGGTTATTATGTTCAATGGGGTTTTTAGCTCGGACACGTACCTACTCATAGTTTCTGATTTTTATTCATAATCCTTTCTCTACAGTAGGTACACAATTTCTATCAATGTTTGCGTTGACCCACATTAAAGTAGAACACTTTTTCTTAGCTGAAACTTCATGTATAAGTTTTGCTTATTTTATAAATGTTTTCTACTCGTGTACTATAAACCTCTAATATTGATATGGTTTATGGGATCAGAATACCACCTATAGCGTAAGCGTTACCGAAGCGTGAAAACAATTCTATAATGAGCATTGCCATAGTAATAACAGTTCTATAATAATCATTAAAGCATTGATATTACCATGTTTTCGTTCATTCCGGATATGCCTTGGCGTTTAGTGAACACTTGACATCCTAATTTGTATAATCCTAAGTTGTTATTAAGCTACGACGTAAACATTTATTTAAGTTGCAATTTGACATGATTCACCACAAACGCTAAGTCTCAGCTATTGATAAAAACCAATATTCTCACGTTTGTGAAGATAGCAAATAGAACAATTATTAGTGCGAACTAAGGAATAGCACGCACCGGCTATTAGTTCCTTGTTAATGGCCGATTGCTCCGCCCCTCACGTGTACTGTAGTGTGCTCCGCGTAATGATGGGTTAAGGAAGATGTCGCATAAGCGCTCCTCCCTCAATTATTTCGCATTCCACAAAGTAATTATTGTAATAATTAATCCATTTTATCTCATTGCTACTATTTACGTTTTTGTAACGTGTTATACACCCAAACAAGAACTCAAACCCACAGGCATTTTTTAATCCTAACTCAGAACAAAAAAAAACAAACTCCTCTTTGTTTCATGCTTGCGTGATGTTACTGACTGACTGGAATTTAAAAATAAAAAGCCGTCTTAATTTAGTCTTCGAAAAAAAACCTCGACGCAGAAGGCCTGTTTCAAAGTAAAGTTGCTGGAGAGCCTGTGGGAGACCCTATAATTAGATTAGCCAGCCTGGAGCAACTAGGACTGGCTTATAGCGAAAAAATAGTGCGTCCATCGGCATGCGAGGTTTAACGACCGCGGCGACTACTAACTTGTATCTATTCCATACATGTTTTGTTATGTTCTGAGCGAAAGTTTAGAATTAATTCGCCTTTGTTGGCGCCTGTTATCGACGCGGGTCAAAGGGCTCGATGACACTGGTTATCTAACCTGAGAAGTAAGAACCAGTTAGCTAAAAATATGTTGTGCGTGGATGGAGTTATAAAACTTATTTGATTGACTATGCTCTTATTGAAAGTATTTAAGGTTCACGTAGCATTTCCTTTTTCATAATACACTTAGTAGCGATGCTCCTTAACATTCAATATTGGAGATTATTCTTTGAACGGTACATGATAAATATTATATGGACAAAAGGTCATGTTCGTTGTCAGTTATAAATACGGGTGCCCTCCACATCGTCTAAAATTGAACGATTTTTTGATGGTGTGAACGTTTCGTATACCTAATGTTGAATTGTACACTTAATTTTTATCATGAATATAGTTTTATATACATGGTTTATGTCCTAAAGCACTTTCGTTCTAATATTGTAAAATGTAACTTTGAAATGACTAAGGAAAGCTATACTATTGTTAGATATACAAAATATCTTGGCCAATAAGCCGTACCTAGTCCTTAACCATTTCGCCGCCATTGACTTACAAAAGATGATACAAAAGTCGTCCTCACACGCCAATGACAGCTGAAAATTTAGCCACAGCTAATTTCAACCTTACGTCACAAATAGTCGGGTCTATTTTTCACTGGAGGTATCTGTGACAAGTGACAAAAGCGTCGATGGCGTGGTAGACACGAGAGTACACAACACCTTTAGTTCTTCTTGGCGTTCAAAGTTATTAGTACCAACGACAAATTTTAGGTTTCCTCCTTAGTTACCAAACTCAAAAAAGACACAGTAACGAATCTGTCAACCCCGATTCCACGTGATCTTGTCTCACCCCTAGAGTGTACATAAAAAATCCGAGGAGCCGAGAGAGGGCAGCTTTTTGGATTGTTTGCGTCAGCCGCTACGGCTCACTCAATACCTGCGGTTTCTTAGTCAAGAGCGGGGGGCAGCGCTTCCCGCTCCCGCAACGCCGGAGGTGTATACAATATTCGGAATAACAAAGTTATACAAATGGGATATTCGACACAATAACGTTATACGATGATTATTTTATTCTTAACAAGTTAACAATATTTCTATCAAACGATATTATGCGAAACAAAATGAACCCAACAACAATTTTTCATATTAAGCATTCGACAAAACTTGAGTGTGCGAAAAGTTAATACATTTTTAATGTTGAAGAATTTTCGCTAGGCGTTCATTGAAACCTCCCGGTAAAACACAGACTTTTCCAACCCTTTGACTTAATTTAAATTAAAATGGCGTTATTTCTCCCACTGTGTTGCTCGTCATGTCTGGTTGACACCAGTTGAGACATAATTATATTTCGTTTTCCTACGTGTCGTTTCTGTTGAAAGTTTTTAATTAGGTAAATTAAAAAATGTACCGTATTGTTACCAAAGTTTAGAACCAATTAATGATATAACAAAATAAATTTGATAGGTGGGTCGATAAAATTGTTTCCATCGTCATAGTGTAACTATATCGTATACTCTCGTTGTATATTTAGAAATTGACATGTGCGCTCTGGGCAATTGTATCTTTTACACTCAAAACTGTTACTTTGCCTACGCTGACACTTTTACTCGCCTTTTCTTAAAGTCTAGACAATGAAACCAGTCGTGTTTAAACAATGCTATTTGAACTTTCGAAAATCTGCAATTGAAACAGAAGAATAAATATAGCGACAAATTATCGTGTTTAGCTAAGAGGTGTTTGTACTCGACCCATGTTTGGTTAGTAAGTTTGCTATTATAAACTAGTATGAAAACATCTTCTAGCATTTAGTGATATGTATATGTCCGTGCCACTTTGTGTTTAATTGATCTATTAAATTAATTAATGATCAGGCAGATAACATATTTTATATATTCATGCTAGTATTATCATATTTATATTGGTTCGTTACAAATCTGGTTATCTTAAGTTATTAATTAATGAAAATAAATGATAAAATCTACAATCAGGTTGAGATGCAGAGTGAATCTCGTGTTTCTGGTGAATGTCACTGCATTTTTGGAGTAAGATGCTCGGTAAACTTTGTATTTGTATCATGTCATGATTCAGATGACGATTTCTCTCGCGGAGTAAGCGGGCCAAGGTCGATACGTCTGTCTGGTTCGGCGTCCGCTCGATAAATATTTGCTGATTAAGCTGTTTCGGGTATCCGCATATTATCCAAACAAACTTTTACTTTATAATTCTATTCAATGTTATCACTCATTCATGTTGTTGGCTTTTTCATTGAACCAGCTTCAAAAAAAACCTTTATTCTATTCCGTGACGCAAAAATAAAAAAAATAATCTATAATTTAACTAAGGCAGAATAATTACGTACATATTGACACAAACGTCCGTGTTAACACGTAGTTCTACTAATGTACTTTGAAAAATATTTAAATGCCTTTATCTCGATCAGATGTATCCAATCCAATTTTGTATGCCTGTCTCTCACAGGCCTTCGGTAGTGTCAGCTACCGTCCTAAGGCCCTAAGGAAGAGCTGAGCGCGTGACGAGGTCTTGCCCTAAGGTATTTATAGCCTCAGTTCGCGTTGCCCTTTTTACAGCGCTATTTTATAGTTATTGCGACATTGGCCGATAATTTATTTTAGAATCGTTACTAAAATACAAAGTATTACTAATTCTGACCGGTTGTTTGGTTCTTAGCCTGCCTTTTCAATTACCGGCTTAAAACTAATTGCCTCAATTCCATTCAATCTACAACAAATGATGGTGATTTAGTTCATAATTAATTACATTTCAATAGTTTATAGTTTGACAACTAATAGTAAGGTTGAAATTATCGTAGAAATATTCTGTAATGATAGATAAGCAACACGCAGTTTTCTTAATTACAGCTAAAGGTCTCATTCTTATCGTTTCTGTGAAGCGGATCCAACCAACGAGCAAAGGACAATAGTAATCAATGAGCGCCGTAGATAGTTATCGACACGAAGCCGCGATCTTGATCAACCTTAATTGCACTGATGATCTCAGCCTTAGACTCCTGAAAAGAGTTTATTGCAAAGCGGTCGTTATATTCGTTATTTGCTTGCACGACACGTTAATTATATTCATTCTCATTCATTTATTACGATAAACCTGTAACAAAACGTTGCGTTTGAGGATACATTTGAGTAAAAAAAATAAGAATGAGTTTTTATATTAACTGACAGTTCTTAGTACCAGTTTGCGTAGCCGTTGATCTTCAACTTGGCCTTTTGACGTCACGGTTCAAACATTTTTTGGAACTCGTGAAGGTTATGTGATTGAGTTTTCTGCTTACTGTCAGATGCAATTTTTGGTATTGCTTACGACAGCGAAAGGCTTTAAAATTTTAAATTGAATTAGCCTTCGCAAGATCCCCAGTTACGCTAACGGAACGAAATATTCAGTTTTTAACAATAATATTACGTTTAAAAGTTGTTGAGGATTTTATCGGTTTATCGGTACCTAAGTAATATGAGGATTGTTGGATTGGGTGTAATCAGAGTACGACGTCCTTATCCGTCGCTTGCACAAGGTGTATTGCAATCAGTTACATTGTTCTGCAGCATCTTTGATTCCGCAAAAACTAAATTAAATGATTTGTTAAAAAATAAATTCACCACAGTTTGTGACACTAGGAAGGTGCTCCGGGTGTGTACTTCTCGGTCACTCACTCTTAATAAGAGCGTATGAGAGCGAATGAGAGACAAATACAAACCTAAAGCGCCTTCTAAGATCTATCGCATTGTATAGGTACAAGGGTTTGTAGGAGCGAAAAAATCAATCTAGCTACATCTAACACAAATTAACACGTCACGCTAAGCACCACCTTTGTTATAAAAATTGTTTGAAGCCCTGCATTAGGCGCGTTTGCAAAAGCCTTGTTAATGGATTCTGCGGAGTGACGAATTATGATGCATTGTTCATGTTTAGTCTTATGGTAAAGGTACTACAATAAGGCAGTCCTTTCGCCTCTCAGCACAAGTACAGGGAACGCACGCCGATTGAATGCGAATACGGTTATTCACTCGATCTCGTTGAGTCACCCCGGTCTGCCCTGCTACGGGCCTTATCTACAACGCGCTTTGCATTTTATACTGCTTACGTTAGTATTTAATGAAATCAAATGACATGAAATGAAATGAAATAATTTATTAGCAAGAACATACACATTTGTTGTAAATATGAAGGTATGCTCTGCCACAATTTGGCATGTAAAATGTTAATTTACACTTTAAAATAATGCTACTATTATTTATTCATACAATAGATAGATTCAGTAACTTTGTTTCTTTTTACAGATGGTACTTTCGCAAAATAAAACGAATTGAAGCTGAGAAGAAACTGCTCCTGCCAGAAAACGAACATGGCGCTTTTCTTATCCGCGATTCAGAGAGTCGACACAATGACTTCTCGCTATCAGGTAATATTTTACTCGACATTGTAATGAAATCGCTTTGATACATTAGGTACCTACATACCTAGTAGCTACGATGTGCACAAGATTAAAGCTGTAACAAACAAAAACTCCTAGGTTTATACGTAACTTTCACTGTCCTGTTGTTTTGATATAGGTATTTTCAAATTCCTGCGCTGTTACTTTTCTAAATATTCGATACTCCTGAAAAATTCTCTTCGGGCTTTGTCAAATTAATAATAAACATTTAGGGTAATGTAAAAATAACAACATAATAAAAAGAAGCATTTTTGTACAAAACAAATGTATTGGAATTATTTATATTTTCTCTCGTTTCATTTCAAACTTAACTATATCCATCCAAAAATTAGCTCTTACGAGGTAAAGTTTCCTCTTAACATTATTTGCAAAGTTTTCATGCTATAACGTCATTAATCGTTACTGTGAGTTTATAGAGTAACGAGTGTGACTTGTGCAATTCCTTACAAAAACCAACTTCTAAGCGGTCTCGAGTCTATTTCTAGAGTTACCTTAATAGTTCTAACCAGACATCCTATTGAAACGTGTTCATACTTGGTCTTGGAGGTTCTATTCCGATGCTAAACCGGTTAAAAGTTTTTCTAAGTCTTCTCTGGAACGGGCGCCGTGGGAAAAAAGTCTGTTTAATGTTAGGAATTATTTAACGCTCTATCTACGTACAGTTATTTTTATATATATCAAGCAGAGTTAGTTTTTATGCTCATATTGTTTAATCTAGAACTAATATATATATATAGTTTTTTTTTTCTATAGAAACACTTATCAAGGTACCAGAATCAGAAACTTAAAGTTCATAATAACGCGGCGGTGTTATATCAACAGAAAAGACAAAATGGGATATAGTTTAAATTATAGTTCGAAGTTATGAAAATCCTAACGCCTTGCACTTTTGCATTTCTGTTGGCGTGTTTTATTAATATTACCCAATAAATTTACTGATACCGAGTTTATGTTACGTTGCAATTGTAATTCGTGGCAGTGTGTGCGCCAGTTAATGTGATGCAAAGCGACATTGACGGACAGCCGCGAACGGACGTGCGCACAGACAGCGTCTGGGCGTTTGTATGTATAGATGGTCTGCCGGTGACGTCATATGAACCAATTTTTTTCATCTAAGCCCACAGAATTGTTTTTACCAAAAACGTCCATTACCGTACAGTACAGTAAGTTAGTGTAAAAAAGAATGTCAATTTTTTATCTTTGTCGTGTTAATTTACTGCCAGGTAATTTCGACGGCTCGGACAAAACCTCGTCGGTCAACCGTGAAATAATCGCGGATGACGGTACACGTAGTCAATCGATTTAGCCAGCGTGATACAGCAGGCCAGGATATGAATCGTGTTTCGGTATTTCCAAGATGACCAACTTAATCCTAAAACTAGACAGGTTACTTTACTTGCCATTTTAACAATTCTAGCGGCATTTTGGGTAAAAGTTGGCAAAATGTGTTGTTTTTTACTAATTCGGACCTGCTGAACACAAATGTCGACGTGGTACCTACTTCCGAATATCGATCAGAAGCTCAGAATTTAAGATGGCGGACGTTTTCTTACTAGGACAATGTTGTTGAAAGACTGTTGGTCAAATTGGATCAAATAGCGTCTATTAACATCGATCAGAACCGTCTAATTCAAACTAAGCACTTTCGGATGGGTGCGATTTTTGACTAAAATTAGGTCGCTTCGAAGAAAATCAGATGTAAATATCTATATTTGTTGCCTTGGTTAATTAGTACTTGTGAATTAAAAAAACAAGAATTGCTTAAGTCGCTTGGAAGGGATTTATTTCAAATGCGCTAATATTTTGGCATTATGGTTAATTCAATACATTGCTTCATTATTGAGGATTAGATAGCAACTGTTTAGCGCAAGGTTGCGTTCTTGGCTATTATAATTAAAACCTTAATAACTCCTAATTTAATTAACATTAGGAAAGTGAAAACTATACTTGGGATCGGTATAGAAAGGGGTTTTTTTATGCTGTAATATTTAAGTCAAGTTCTGGGACCTGTATAGTATTATATTTAGTTTAACCGTAAGGTAACAAACTACCTAGTTTTATTCATTAAACGCCAAACTTAGGGCCAAAACAGAAATATAGGCGAATGTATACAATCAGAAGATAAATAAGGTCAATAATTGTACAGTATGTAAGTACTAATTTTAATAAATAAATTAAAAAACTAAAAAATATCATACCTACATATCATTACATGAATTTTGCAAAATACAAATCATAAAATGAAAAAGTCGAGTGGTAAAATGGAGAAAACGTTTATCATCATCGACGCCATCTTTAATTCTGAACTTCCTGGCAGGGCTAATTAATTACTTGAACAGTCTATAACAATTATTTTCCCATTCTAAGACAAAAATAACACGGATAAACGCTTTTAGATGAAAAATATTTGCCTCTAGAGTGGAATTATTGTCCTATTAAAAAACTCCGCCATCTTGTATTCTGAGCTTCCGGTCGAAATTCGGGAGTGCCAACATCGAAATTGGTAATCAGCAGGTCCGAATTAGTAAAAAAAACACATTTGGCCTAATGTTACCCAAAATGCCGCTAGAATTGTAATCCGTCGAATAGTGAACCAGTTTAAGAGGAGCGTACGTTAAAGTATGAGTACATTTACTTTAAATACTTGGGTAACATTAAACGGCCTGAAAAATAGATTTTACTACAGCTATGTATTAATAACTTCACTAATCACATCCCGATGACCACAAATTATTGAACATTGAATACTTTTTAAACATTATTAACCCAAATATTTAAAATGACTCGACCAGACTTAACGTGATTAAAATATTTCAAAAAGCATTTTAGATAAACTATTTTATAAAGAAGCGCGAAGTTTACGCGAGAAGTCAGCGCACGATTTCTTCCGTTATTTTATAGTTTTTTGACGTAGTCCGGACGTTGATGAAAGGACGATGACTTTTTGCATAGGTAGTCAGTTACAGTTCACCGTAAGATGCAAAATTGAAACTTTTTTTATTGAACAAGATTGCATGTCTCAGATAGATTCTGCCTAAGTACCTGCAGTAGTCTAAACCCGTGTAGCTGCTGCCGCCGGTGCAATCAAAACATTGTTAATTACCAAAATAATCGATATGACGTATCGAATCTAAATTCGTGACGCCTGTCGTGAACTTAGTATCGCATTGATGACGTTCGCTAATTCGAGAGTTGCTCAGAAACTCGACTCTTAATAATTTCCGTAGTACCTAATGTCATAAACCGCTAAATACAAGTAAGGTTTTATAACGTGATATTAAACTATAATAATTAAGTATTTAATTTTGAACGGCTTATGCAGAATGTTAATTAGCAGGAAGTTATTTTTACTACTAGTAGTAACTTAGGAACATGTTTACGCGCTTTATTTATTTATCTGTGTCCGGTCGTTATAATAGCAAAAACATGTTTGCTAATCAAACTTATAACAATTATGATGAGTTTAATTGGGTACTAGATAAGGTAAAACCAAACTATGGACAAGGAAATCTGCTTTATTTAGCCGTCACTATCTAAAATCAATTTATTTATAAATAATACCGTGAAAAGATATTGTGTATTTAAACACATATAGGTATACACTCTTGAAAACAAATGGGCACTTTGGATATCTTCGTATATATTTTTGATTGTATGCTACAAATTGCAGGAAGTATTTTACGAAGAAATAATAAACGTTATATATGAGTATTATTAATAATAATATTATTCTTTCAATTTGGCAGCACAAAACTAAGTTCATTAACTCCGTTACAGAATATTTAAGCTACTAGATTTTTTCCTCTTGGATAGGGGTTTAATGAATACATATTATAATGTCTTAGTAAAAACAGTTTTTATATTATCAAGATGTTCACTCAATTGTTCTATTACTCGGCGCACTTGCACGACATCTCGTATCCCGTCTCTCATAAATAAAATACTACTCCTCGGCTACAATGGAGCCCGCATACATTTACCAATGGCTTTCTCAATAAATGAAAGTAAGTCCGTTTCTTTCACCTGAGTAAATTAAGATGTTACTTGTTAACTTGGTAATATGCACCGATAGGAGCGGAATAACAAAAATAATCATTAGCGCGGAATTTTGAGTCCGCGTATCCGTAGCTTATTGGAAATTATATACACATTAAATCATATTTCTATGGTATTTTTGTATAAAGGGTAAAATAATTACTTAACTCTTTCATTTTTACATCTTGATCGTCAACAGATTATAAATGGCTAAACCACTGGGCTTTTATTCTACTTGGTAATAGCCCGTCTTGCTTTTATATTGTTATCATAATGTTCACGCTATGTCAACTCTTTTTCTATTCTCTTGAATAAGAGCTACCAACAACAAAACTATATAATAAAAACAATATAGGCTGACCCAATGTTGAATAAAGGCCTTGACCTACATCTTTGATAAGTAAACATTTCGTTTCCATAGAAATAAATAAATAATTGAAATGTGAAAGATTTAGTACTGAACCCATAGTTAAAGCATTTCATTTGATATTGCTACTAAGGTTATCTTCCGGGAGTTCACATGAATATTACATATGCAAGTTCAAACCAATAACTATTAAATTACATACAGGCCTAAGGTTACCTTTAGCATTGTTGACACGCTTCGATACGCATTGCCAACAGAATTGTAGTGTTCAACCAGTACTATTTATGTTAATATTTGCTTTACCTAACAATACCTTGTTTACTCGTTAAAGTTTCTTGTCCTGTTTTTGAACTGTATAAAATTTATTTATTACACAACCTAAAACTTTTTGAGAGATGTTTTTGGTGTTAAATGACTTTTTGCGAACCCTACAAATAATTTTAAAAGTGGCAGTTTGTGAGAATTGAATGTTGGTTTACATTCACGGTTCAACGGATTATGGCCATTTTTGGCAGACGGGCAGTCAATATCCTGGAATAAAACGTAGGATTCTTTAATCCTTGAATGTTTGATAGTTTCTGTGGTAACTTTATCTTACTATACATAGCTTAGGTAGCAAAGGTCCTTCCCATTCTTTTATTTGTAAGCAATCGTGTTCTATTTTGTACGGTGCGTTAAAGTGGCAGCTATAATGATATGCTTGCAACAGGCCAACTGAACTAGTTGTAGTAAATATTGTTGCTGCTTATATACTGGATGATTCATGGCTGACCTGCATCGCGTTATTGAAGGTTTCATAATAGACGCATTCTTAAGATAATTCAACTATGTCCCTACTTATTATTATTGCACAAATAAATGTTTTTCTAATGGTTGTAGGTTACATAATCTAATTTATTACCTGTTACGCAATTTATATCTCGGTGTAAAACCCATCACCGACGTTAACAGAGATAACATATTGATTTAATTAAACATGATATGTCGTGTTACGGAAAAAAAGGCATGATGCATTTCAATTAGGTATGTATCATAGTGACAAAACTGATACTTTTCAATGATACCATTTGAACCTCATGGTGATTCATGTGTTCGTCAGTATTATTTTTGAAAATATTATACAGGGTGTTAGGCACTGGTCCTACCAAGGGCGAGAAAGCGATTAGCTATCGGCGATTTTCTCGCCCAAGAAACGAACACAAGATAAAGATGGCTGTCAGTAAGAGACAGATATGTTAATAGTTGATCACTGGCTGTTCATACTGCCGGCGAGAACTCTTTCCGCTAGTTTGACGGAACAAAAAATATAGATCCCGTGTCAAGAAAAGAGACACAAATAGTTGATCGCTGGCTGTACTCGCTTCCCGCTCATGGTCGGCGGTGGGACCAGTACCGTATGCGGGTCGTCCGACAAATGAAAACGGGACATAGTTGGGGCCAATTGAACATATTTTTTGCCTTAGTAACCACTAATCTAAAGCTGATCTTTATTTAAAGCAATTTAAACATATTTTTTTTATAATACTGTACTGTAAGTTTAGTTTAAAAAAAGAACCACTACTTGCAGATTGTGTTGACGAAAAGCTCTCAATTTTGTAAAAACTATTTAAAAACAATTGTGAAGGTCAAGATTGCACTCGTATTGAAAAAAAAACATGCGATCGAGGTGTTCAAATGCTTTTACAAAAATATTTAGATATATTGACAAACTTGATGGATGATTCACAATATTTTGTTATTTTTTATTTTTTATGGTGCTACTTTCATGTCGTATCATATACGATTTGGCAAATTACCTGTTTAAGATTCTGGCATCACTTCTTCTCAGCAGTAATGGTCTTGTCTTGTCCGAAGTGCTAGTAGATAGATATACCCCATATTATCCGAGTGTAAGAGCCGTATAGTAAATTTGCTGAAAATGTGAAAAATTTAAATCATGTTATTACGTTTGTTTTAGTTCGTGACGGCGACACGGTGAAACACTATCGCATCAGACAGCTCGATGAAGGCGGGTTCTTCATAGCGCGGCGCACCACCTTCCGCACCCTACAGGAGCTGGTGGAGCACTACAGCAAGGACGCGGACGGGCTCTGCGTCTCGCTCAGCAAGCCTTGTGTGCAGGTCAGAGAAATTCATTAAAAAAAAAACAGATTTGTCTACTTAAAAAATAAGCTCTATGTATTTACTAGACTAAATAACGGTACTCATGCTTATATAGAGTAATAAATACTTACAATATTAGGATGAACATTGTGAAAATGTTTATAGTTAGAAACTATAGAAGACATTCAATAGTTAGTAACAGATACTCGTGCGCAGCACTCAAATGCCTGTCCTTATCGAGAATCGAACCTGGAACCGTTAGCTTTGTAGACAGGGTCACTACACTCATTACCATCTAGGGCCTAAATTCTAGGCTAATCGCTTCGTCAAAATATCCAGATACTCGGACTAAAGGAAGGATTGCTTCTTTAAGGCGTCGGTGTCCAACCTCTTATCACACCTTTATTTTTTTCTGACCATTACTGATTACAGCAAAGACGCAAACGGGCTTAGTAACTAGTAGAGTAATTGAATAAACCTTGTGCGCTATTTAATTTATTTATTCACTCAGCTATTGGCCCCGAGCTCTGCGGAGGATTAATGGGAAAGGAAAGCAAAGGGGATCTAAGAGGTTGGCCCATTTTTTTTACGAACCGTCTCAGAATATTGGTGATATAAAAAGACCGCAGGCGGTTTTTGCTCGTAACCGGCATTTTGAGTTTGGAGTTGTGAATCACCTTTCTTCAATCTAGATATGTCGAGCATTACGCTAAGGAAGTGTAGGTAAACTGGCGGAATTAACAAAATTAAGAATGTTTTTCTACCAAGACCTTCATAAATAAAATGTCATTCAGTGTATAACAGTGGACGCTGCCGCGTTTTAAAAACACGCTATGTTTGCTACATCATATCATGTTAAGTAGTCCCGTGGCTGTCGTATTTTTTGTTTACAACTAGTCGTCATTTGTGACGATTTGCCAAAGAAGCAATCGTCATTACATTACGTCGCGTAACGCAGACGAATACGGACAATCGAAACACGGCGCGATAGGTATATACTCGTTTATTCAGGGCTCCGAAGTTAAACTAGGGACCCTTATAGATTCGCCATGTCCGTCTGTATGTCACACTCACTTTGTCTCAGAAACTACCAATATTACAAAAATGAAATTTTGTACACATACCTATACGTAAATATTTATACTGTGCACCAAGATCAATGATAATATAAGTAAATAACATGTTTTAGGGTACTTCCCGTACATGTGAAGCGAGGGTTTACTTTACAACCTCGTGTTATATATTGTTGTATAGCTGTTAAAAATACATTATGTGTATGCTTTAATAAAATAACATTATTCTAACCTGAAAAAACAGACATGTCAACATACAGCCCAAACTGCAAAGTGTAGATAGAGATTCCAAATTCGACACGTAGGTAAGGAGGAATTTTTCGAAATTCGTCCCCTAAATGGTTAAAATAGGGGGAGTAGAGGGAAACTAATTTTATGCTTACAAGTCGTAGGCGTCCTCAAGTATTTTAATAAAATTATCGGTACCTTGGTATGTATTGTCTGTTCAAACTATCTTGAATTTGTACAACCGTGCAAAAAGGTTTTGAAAGCGTTATAGCAGTTACCTGAGTAACGTCGAGGTCGTGACTTCCCGTCATTCAAGTCGAAAGCCTGGATTCACGTTTGCAGTTTGATTGCTTCTTGGAATTTGCTTGAGTCATAAATCAACGAAACGCAACGTCCTTTAAAAGTATAAACGAATCGAATCGATAACATTGGAAACCGGCCTTCACCTAAACAGTCAAATGCGGTAAGATTCCAATTTCTACTTAATACCATCATAATTATGATCATAATTGTGCTGGCGTAACGAGGTCACGTCATCTGTAAAAATGATTCTTCAAACACTTGTTATTTACGAAAGCGCATAAATTGCGAAATTCAATATCGGGACGATCATAAAATTTATGGTGCTCGATGCGCACCTTTGTACCTACGTCGTGAGAAATATGACCGGGCGGGGATTCTTTAAATTCACCGAAGGACTCTGACTCTCTTTGGCATTTAAATCGATAACATTAACTTTTTTTTCTTGACCTTACGGTATTCCAGGCATCTATTGCAAATCGCATTCCTAGAATAGCATATTTCTACCTATTATTGTGAAGCTTTGTTACTATCGACTTGGTACACTAGCGATTAGTCAATACTAAGCTTGAACTTTTTCCCGGCGGTGCATTATTGTACTTGCACGACACGTGCGGATTCCTGCACAACGAACTGTTGATGCGTCACACCGATTAAATTAATCTATATGAATTCCTTCCTAATTAACCTGTGTCCTCAGAATGTTGCGCAATCGAATATTTCCGTACCTATCTCCGGCAGATTAACACTATTGCGCACCTCGCCGACGTGACCATTAAAAACTATTTTAATAATTATCCGTTTAGAAGAGAATGCCTAAAGGGTTTCCTCCATTTTTTCGCAACAGTATCGATTATATATAGCAGTTGTGTGGCGAGCCATTATCGATACTTAATGACTATCTGATGTTTTAATCTATTAACATTTCATTCCTCGATCACGGTAGCCAAAAACAACGTACCCATACTCACAGGCCGTTGTCAGATACCTACAACCTTCTGCGTGGTTACTTAAAAGGGTATTAAATTACCGTGAAGATCATTTTTTGTCCTTATTACTTAACATTTGGATCCGTCCGACGAGCTACCCGTCAGTGTGGTAACCTTTATCGTCTTCGCATACTTATTGTATTTGGTTTTTACACGTTATGTCAACAATCACCAATTATATCTCCTCCGCGTTTCTTCTAATTCGTTTATGACGTTTACATAATTTGACAGATTTTATGGTAATACGATATTGCCGCCTACATCGGATAATGGCGATATATTATATAAATGGTCGATATGCACATTTTATGGCATATCGCTCCAGTTTCCGCCGCCCGCGGGCGCTCAGCAAGGCCGAGATGGCCCCGCTTTCGTCACGCGCGTAGCGGCCACGCAACCGACCGCTCGCCTTGTGAGCACTGCTCTTTTGTAGAAACCATTGTTTTTACAATCCTTTCTTTTGTCAACATGTAAATATGCCATATTTGGAAATGTATTTGAAAACATAAGTATTTTTATTATAGGAATACAAATCTAAAACGTTTAAACATCGATGGCAGATTTTTTTCTATCATTTATTAAGTTTGGAAGTAACGTTTACGGTTTTGCGATGCCGCATATCATTATGCATAAAATGGGTTAATAAAAATTATAAATGTGCCTATCGTAAGGCAAAAAGTGCTCAATAATATCTGACCTCAACTCTATGGTTTTCACCTTATATGCTCGGATGTTAGATGGCGACTGTGCATAACGCGTTTCGACTAATAATTGAATAGTTATCATTTTACGTCTGTGTACCCGTCTAGCAGAACTATTATCTCAGCAATAATTGGCTATCTATCTATACCTTGTGGGAGCAAACCGGATCAACCCAAATATTATTTTCCTAAATTGGTCCAATTAAGAAACGGCTCTGTCGCCGCAAGGACTCCGTTATGTGGTGATTAACCAATAAGATTCCAGCATATAATTGACTTTTATCGCCACAAATGTACAAAGCTATTTTTGAACGTAAAAACCTATTACCTTAATTAATTTTCCAGATAAATAAAGTGATTCAGATGCTATTTCTGTGAAGAAAATAGACATGAAGTTAGCGATGATACAAAATGTTCGCTTTTAAGCGGTTTGACTTGATTAGTTTTTATTATTTGCGACCAGCAGTCATTGAGCTGGCTGTTGATAAATGACATTTGATTCAACGTGGAGAATTACAATAAAATATTAATTTATTTTAGTTCTTCTTATCTCACAATTTAAATCACCCATTATAAAGAACGGTGACGTATTGCCATCATTAAGAACCTTATTGTTAGTCTGATTAAGTTAACAATACTTTGTAATTATTGAACAAGGGGATTGTTCGACTTCTTAAAAATACTGTTTTTTTACACTGCACCTTCTCTTTGGGTTAGATCATCGAAATTTGTAATTGATGACAGTCACTGACAGATATTTGCATTTTATTTATTGATATGAATTAAAAGATGACTGCTTTCGGTTGACAATATAATTCTAGCGATCTAAGTAGTTTTGCATAAACAGATTACAAAATGTGAAATTCACTTTAGCGCTCACGGTGGTTACCGATTGGCCAACGTTGCGGTCGCCCGCTGCGGCCTGCACTGATGTGCTAGACTGGCTAGACATTCAACTCCGACATTTACCCGCACACTAGGTTCAATATAATGTATTGTATAACAATTTGCACTTTATGCAACTGTCTGATGCCTTGGATTACGTCAACAGCTACCATATGTATGTAAAATACATAAAAATGCAATCAATACAATGTTAACAAACAATTTAAATACCTTGAATGAAGGTCTGCCTATGTACGCGATGCAAAACGTAAGTGACTTTTAGTTAAAGAACGAACGAACGAGTAGATATTTGGTTGAACGACGTAGAAAACGAACACCGAATGACAGTGGAGTTTTTAAGCATGACCAAACACAATTACAGGCAACTCGGTTAATGATTTTCTTTTATACATTTATTTTGTTCTCTACTTAATAAATATATGTAAAAATCTGTATTATTGATGTATATGATAAAGTTCTGTCTAGCTCGTAAAGTGATGTTAAGCGTGACAGGCAGACAGACAGAACGTCGCGGTCAGTGCCTGCCGGTTTCACGTTACAACGTGGCGTGAATTAAAAATTACCTGCTTGTTCTCAAGTTGCTCACACAGGAGTCGACCAATGACTCAATGAAGTTCTTTTTTAAATATGACTGTAACTTAAGCGCAATTAATTGCACCTTTGGCGGTTATTGAAAACAGGTGGGGAGAGTTTTAATAATATAAGTTAGCATAGATTCGAAAGGCCAAGAGTATCACACTTAAGACCATGTTTATCTGTAAGAGCTCGGTTAAATAAGGCATCTCGTTTTAAATGTATTTTTCTATATTAACGTTTTTGCGGGATCCTTCTACAGTCCTTTTGGATCCGAAATTGTAATGAACGTGTAGAAGAATAACTACATTATTTTTATCAACTATAATGAATGTGTTTTAATGCAACCCAAAATCTTCAAAGTAATACTCAACCCTAAATTTGACGGTGTGCATAACCAGAATGTTTGCCTTTGTTTTGTTATAAATTTTTAAGCCTTTTCAATATCAAAGGGGGTTTAATTCACGACTTTCTTTATTTTTTACAATATAAGGCAATCATATAAATGATAAGATTTATACACCTACGAGCCTTGCATGGCTGAGTTTATCGCGTGACAAAATGTGGATAAATCACCCACCCATCATTCTCGTACATACGTATCAAAAAATGAAGGATGTTTTATTCACATTTTGTCACGCGATAAACGCAGCCATATTAGACCCCCTGAGTGGGCAGCGGCACTGGCGCTGGGTGGTTGGGGGCTCCAGCACCCACAACGTCAGTAGGTTAGCCTTTCCTACCAAAAAGGTAAAATGACCGAGTAATATGAATCCATGGGGTCTTCTGAACCCTTGAACAACTGAAGCGTGACGTTGGCAAGTCATCAAATGATAATTTACACAGAATATGATTTCTTTTTGTACTTTTATCTATTAATTTAAATATTGATCTCAAGTATTATCATAGTGGCCTAAGGTACTAGTGAGATTTTCACGCCCTTGTATCGTGCTTTTACAATACACTCATTAAAATTAATTACGCTTTTACTTTACTCAATAGTACTAATATCTTTTGTTGTGATGTCATCTGTGTGATCTGTGATCATGTAATGTGACGACATTTACGATCTATTCTTATTTTACAACATTTTTCGTGTAACTTTATTATTCTTCTCAGATTTACTTATAAACCTGTCCCATTTAGATTAAGAGAGCAAGTGTTGTAAATTGACAATTTAAGATGATTATTGAGTATAATGGTGGCTATCCACCAGAGCTGTGCAAGGTAGAGCGGAGCGGTGTGCGAGGAAAAAAATCACCTATAGGAGAGCTGCGCTGAGCCAGGTTAGGAAAATTAAGTAATGCCATTGGTGGATTTTTTCCTCGCGCACCGATCCGGTATCTCGCACGGCTCTGCACGGGTAGCACAAGTTGTATTTTCTCGCCTGTCGCTCAGTGCGTCTCTATAGTTACTGACTAGATAGAAAGGGAGATTCGAGCGACAAACAAGTCGCGGGCAACTTGTGTTAACCGCTCTGGTGGGTAATGGGTAATGGTGGGAAGCAAACCTGTTTCTTTTTAATGAGTTCCTATTAAAAAAGATACTAATTTTATCGACTTGTACAGTTGCATAGCTTTGTGGGACAGAGCCCTGATGTCTACGGCTTACTTTAATAATTTGTTGTCGTTATGTCAAGATAATTTATACTACAATAAATTAATGACCTAATTTACCTTTTTGCAGGTTGAAAAACCCGTGACAGAAGGTCTTTCTCATCGAACGCGTGATCAATGGGAGATTGACAGATCCTCGCTCAAGTTCGTCCGAAAACTCGGCCATGGGCAGTTCGGGGAGGTTTGGGAGGGGCAGTGGAACAACACCACACCTGTCGCCATCAAGACCCTCAAGTCCGGGACCATGGACCCCAAGGACTTCCTCGCTGAGGCGCAGATCATGAAGAAGCTGCGGCACAGCAAACTCATCCAGCTCTACGCTGTGTGCACCCTCGAAGAACCTATCTATATTATAACTGAGTTAATGAAAAACGGATCTCTGCTGGACTATTTACAAGGTAAGACATACAATCTATCTATGAACTTCTTCTTTTTTTTTTCTTATCTTATACAATAGTATTGTCACAGATATGTTGAAAGCCGATGGTAAATTTGTGGTCAAAATTCTGTCACATTGGAAGTCATAAGACATCGCGAGTTCATTATCGCATTCTTGTTATTTAACAATGTCACAATAACAATGTATTGACGTCTATTCATTGTATTGTATAAGTCTCAAACAAAACCATCAGTACCATCACTATATTTTTTCATCTTGACGCCAAGAACGTTGAGTTTATAATATTTATTTTAATAATTTGTTTCCCTTTTTTTATAAAGATGGACTTAATGCTATAAGTATTTTGTACCGCAGAATATAATAGCATAATATTCTACTTTTTGTAGGACGGTATTTCTTTGTTCCACTTTTATGTTTCAACTTATTGCACAATTTACATAACATTCGGTATATTAGCATTTCCTAGATTGTCTGAGTGTCTGCGTGAAAGTAACGAACAAAAAAATATTTTCATGACATAACAATAGTACCTACTCGTGCCAATATTTAATTCTACATCATTATATTATACATTTTACTTGTTATTAAATTCCAGACATCAATTATATAAATAATTTTGAACTAAATAAAAAATACTGAGCTGCGTTGAGGCCAATTACAAAAGTTGTCGTTTATACTAAAGTGTTTTATAATATGACAGTGCTATATTAAATAATATGTAACCTTTCAGGCAAAGGACGCGGTCTGAAGCTCCAGCAGCTGATCGACATGTCGGCACAGATAGCGGCCGGTATGGCGTACCTCGAATCCCAGAACTACATCCACCGAGATCTCGCCGCTAGGAACGTGCTCGTCGCCGACGCCAATATCGTCAAGATCGCCGACTTCGGCCTCGCTAGGCTTATCAAGGTATGAAGTTGTAACACTTACCGCTTGGCTATTAAAAATATGTACTATCTTGCCCACGACTTTGTTTGCGCAGATTTTGTGTTGTCCCTCATATAAGTTTTAATTTATTTTTTATGCTAATTGCACTATTAGAATTAAATTACAAATGGCGGACTGAATCCTTAAAGGCAATTTACTGTAATGAAATGTACCTAGTAGTGAAGTAGTCTCGGGGATATAAAGATATTTTAATCAATTTTATCGACCAGTTCACTCGTTGAACCTCGAAGACGGCAAATTTACCCTCGCATTTTTTTTTGTAAGATAGGTATACTATTAATATACACCTATTACAACCTAATTATAAGTGGGAAAATTTAGCACAGGGAGCAATCCGGATCTGAAAGTATGAGACTGGAAAAAAATCGGGAAAGAAATCGCTTCAGATAAAACAATATTTTAGAAAATAATCCGAGTTTTAATTTAAAAACATGTTGTATATTTATTTTATCATTGTTTCTAGAAGTTTATGATCTACTTTTAAAGTCAAAGTCAAAGTCAAAGTTCTTTATTCTTCAATTTAGGCATAATATAATGCACCTATGAATGTCAAAAAGCATTACCACCGGTTCGAAAAATAAAACCTTTGCCCCGAGAAGAACCGGCGTAAGAAACTCGGCAAGGTATATTTTTTTCAAGAAAAAGGTTTACATCATTACATTATAATTATAAATAGTTTACAATATCACGGTATTTTTGTACAGTAGGTGCACAATAATGGTTTAAAGGTTTAAATATGGTCTCTGTTATGATTCTGAGACATGTCCGTGTTTCTTTTATCTTTACAATGTAAGTTTAAAAACACGATCAATGTTTTGGAAGGGTGGTCGAAAACTTCACGTGGGGAGAGGAACACTAATATCTTCCTTCTGATACAGTCGGGTAAAAAGTGGCCAAAAAAACACACTTGTAATGAATACACTACTCTTTACATAATCTGTAATTGTACAATTTATTTTTGTTAATGCACTCGTTAAAATGTTCTCAAGGATGCCAGCCCAAATTGTAAGCAATCGACAATAATTGTCCAGTCTAATCGACAAAACGGATACATACCTACTTTTCTCGAAGCGGTGTTCTTGAATTTTGCATATTCAAAGAAAGTTCTAGGTTCTTCCTGTCTGACGTTCTTTTGACTGATGGATAAACAACAGGAAAAACATAATGTCCTTGTCAATCACCACACATTTTGTGGCGGTAGTGTTTTGTGGCACTTTGTGATATTTTCCAACACAATCACGTTCTAATAACTCGCTCGTATCAGCTTACAACTAATTGTCTTGATGTATTAATTTGTTATTAAATGATAAGAACGAGGATGACACATGCTTTACATAATTAAACTAGTTAGAAACGTACATCTACCACAATGGTGCGTTTTTATAGATATATGGTTAACTTTTTATGCAAATAGTCCTGATATTCTAACACGAATTATTTAAAAAACTAGCATGTATATAACGTTATTACCGTTAGTAGCGTTTTACAGATGACCATACAATAGCGGTATTCTTCTGTCAATAAAAGTTTTCCGTGACAAATTGATATAATTCAGTCTTAACCTTTGTGCAGAATCGAACATCTTTAGCTTTATGAGATTTTTTCCCAAATCTGTTCTTTTAAATCATATCCGACTTCGGATCCAGTAATTTCGGATTTGAAAGTGACAGGGGAGGTCGGTAGTAAAATATAGTTACAATCTGTGAGCACTTAGAAGGTGCTTCGGATTTGTACTTCTCTCTCACCAGTTCGCATACGATCTTATTAAGAGCAAGTGAGGGACAAGTACAAACCCGAACCACCATCTAAGAGCTATCACACTGTATATGTTTTATCCTGAGTAAATATTGGCTTAAGCAATCTATTCTTATTCTACTAGGTAGTACCAGCAGGGACGGACAGCTGTTTATAGAACATTTTTAGCTCGTCACGTCAAACCGTTCACAACAATATGAAATGCTAATTAGAAATTTAACACCGCCAACCGTTTCGCAAGAACAACAAGGACGACACACGTGAATGACAAAAGTTTATGTTAATTAATAATTATAATATTGTCTTTAAGTATGGACGTATCTTGTTTAATGGTATAGCACGATACGATCTGGCTAATTACATTTATGAAGGACTAACTTCTGTCTGCGACTTCGTCCGCTTAGAAATATTAATAGACACCTCACATTTCGTTGACCATTCCACGGAAACTGTATATTTTTCTATTTTAAATGAAGCCTATCAGTGTTATTTAAGGTAGAAGCTATCTTCATTCCAACGTGTAATGGAGGATTTTGTATGTCCCCGTCCCCACCCTCCATCCACGGGATGGGATCTGAAAAAGTTAAAATACCTACTTTATGGGGTCTTTTTTAATGAAATAAAAAAAAACATATACAAATTTTCCAAAAAAAAAAAAACATACACAGGGTGGTCGTCTTCATAGTAAATTCAACGCTGCGTGGTGCAACGTATTCTGAATTCTCACAATGAAATTCGTACCTTTTCGTGTAGTAAATAAAACATATTTGGAGTCGCATGTGCGCGCAGCGTCGCGTCTCGGTGTGAGTTGACCTTTGGGGTCCCTTTTTTACCATTTTGGTACGGAACCCTAAAAACCTTTGAAAAAGTACGACATTTCGGTTAGTAACACGCTTTTTAAACTTGTTTCAAATTCAAAGTTAAAGGGTTGTCGTTAGGTTATACAATTGACTGGTTCTTACAAACCCTAACGATGCGATAAGCATATCTTCGACTTACCCCAATGAAAAGCTATCCCATACGATACAATTAATTCGACTAAGCGCTTACCAATTCCTTAAAACCCTCGTTTAGCTTTCCCTATGAAGTGTATATTGAATGGGTTCAAGCTATTTTAATCTATACGCGCAGTCCATACAAAATATTTTTGCACCACTTGGCAATAGATTGGCTATCCACACACATAAGCTTGAATCGAAACAATCTCACGAATCTGAGCAACAGAGTCAACGGAGAGGGAAAATGGATAGGGTAACACTAATGTAATGCGTGCTTAAATCCGAAACCCTTACGAAACTGGTAACCTCTATGGTTGTAGTTAAGTAGTTCGAAGGAGTTTCTATATCATTAGGGTAAGTCTATCGATAGGGATACGCTAACGTTGGAAGAGCATATGATGTCAATCGATATACTTAATCAAATAAAGGGGTTTTCCGGACCCTGGTGACGAGTGTTATATAAGTACGTATCCTATGTGTCCGCCGATTTACTCAAGTGACAATTGGAATGGTCTTTATTATTAAAATATGCGTTAACATATTCCATACATATCCTTTTCATTACAAGATGCAACTGCTGTTATATGTATTTGTTGAAATATAACAAGAATAAAATCGTGTTCAATTCTCTGGTATAAGAAGTTTGTAACACTTCGGCTTTGTAAGTGTCTGCGCCCAACAAACCAAAAAAAGATTCCTGCTTTACTTCTTATAGTTACTTATGTGAGCTTTTAATGCACCGTTGCATGCATTACTTTCTCTATGAATAAGCTAGGTCTTTCTGGCGGTTTCTAAAATGACAGCGATCACAGATCAAAACTAGGGCGTCATTCGTCATACAGATTAGTTGATTATTTTTGTATTTTAGAGTTATTATTATTTATCGTGTCTTTGTTATTACTAATTTAATATTATGGCACATTTCTGTTTTTTAATACTTATTCACCAAATTCCGTATTGCCATATTGCAAAACAGCCGAACCAATGAATTTTATTGATATTTTCTCAATCATTGCTTTGGAGGCTCTTTTTATGGTATTTTTTTTAATGTTTTTTGCTCTTGTTACGTAACTATTATTTTTCTTTTTTTTTTATTGTCGTAAAAACAGTTTTTGACCATAATAATATAACAATTGATATGCCAGTAGATCACCAAACATTAAAATTTACATTTACCTTGCGTGTAACCATGGTAATACCAATGCTATAACAATTATAAAAGAACTGGTTATTACCATGGCAACGTTAATTATACAACTTTTTTCACGCTTCGGTTACGCTACGGCTATAGGTGGTATTCTGATATCGTTAATGATATCAATATTTAGCGGTTTATCCCTATCAGACGCGCTTTGGATCGGGCATATCGCTCGAGATTTATTTGCTAATGTGCCCATGTGACCTCCTTACAGCTTACACATTAAGGAGCGTCCCCACTGAGAGCATTCGCGTGAAATGAGCATTCGGCGCGAACATCGAGTGGTGTGTAAGCTTTGTAATGCTCGGCTCAACGTCCACACCACTCGAATATTCACGCGAATGTTCTCAGTGCAGACGCTCCTATATGCTGTGGTTTTTTTTCTTCAGGAGGATGAATATGAAGCGCGCGTTGGCGCTCGGTTCCCGATCAAATGGACAGCTCCCGAGGCGGCCAACTACAGCAAATTCTCCATCAAGTCTGACGTCTGGTCGTTCGGCATCCTGCTCACAGAACTGGTCACATACGGCCGAATACCTTACCCAGGTACGTTAAGCGTCATAGGTCTCTACGGTTTCATTATAGGACATTGCACCACGGTGCCCTTTCAAAGCCGAGTAGAGATGTTTTTGGTTTTGTCAAATATGTTGGGAAACGAACCCGACAAACCCAGTTTCCGAAGCGCTATCGTTTAATGATATGCCACTTGAAGTCAGGTAACGATATGAATTGTCACTTAACATAAAATGAAGGGTACAGTCGAGTGCAAAAATATATATCGCTAGAATCCTCTACTAAATATATAACAAAGTTCTTATTACACTGATGCATTGCTACATATTGTTGAGAGGTTGCGTTCTCCCATATTTTTGCACTTAACTGTACATGTAAAAAATATGTCTAGTAATTTTTTTGAGAATTAGACTTAAATCTCGAAATGTAGAGTTCCGTTACTTACGTAAGTTCATAGCGAACTCTCATTTCCTAGGTTGAAATCACGATAACCCAAAAATTATCAAGGCGACTAGAAATGTTCTGTCCGCGTACCGTTCATATGTTAGTGAGTTGAATTGAGAGTTTGTGTTTTCGTGCGGTTGACAGCAACTTACATGTGGTCATCATTTTCGTCAACATTACTAACTATGATAGCATAACTAACCATTGTGTATATCTGCTTAAGGTATTGTTTTATTTCTATAAAAACCTAAAACATCTTCAACAACTGGTGACGGCTATTGTTACTTTGTTCGATAACGATGAATTAATTAAATATAAGCCATGATTTGCCCATACAAAAGCTCTCTCACAATCCATTTTTTTATACGAGAACATTTGATTAAATTTACAGTTAAAAAGTGTTGATGCGAGTTATATTTATATATGTAATAAAATAATTGAAAAGTTTGTTCATATTGATGAAGATTATTGATATTTAATCTAAGATAATAATTGCAAAAAATAATAATTTGACACGCTATTACCTATTCTACTATTCGACTAATTTTATAAATGTGTAAGGAGTTTGGATACTTTCCCTCAATCACGCAATCTGAAAGGATTTAAATAAAATTTGCTAAACATGTCTTGGCCCATCTGTGTCCACATAGAATACTATTTATCCTGGAAAATGTCATAGTTCCTAAACAAATTTAATGGCGATAGTAACAAATAAATGAACATCCGCAGGCATGACGAACGCCGAAGTCCTGCACCAAGTAGAGCACGGGTACCGCATGCCGTGCCCGCAGAACTGCCCTGCGCCGCTTTACGAGATCATGCTGGAGTGCTGGCACAAAGACCCGCTGAAGCGACCTACCTTCGAGACCCTACAATGGAAGCTCGAGGACTTCTTTACTATGGACAACTCCGAGTATAAGGAGGCGTCCGCCTACTGAGCCAGGCCTTCCCTGCCGCCCCACCGACACGCGCACGCGCATCATGTAAGTATTTTAAAAAAATGCCTTTAGTTTACTTACTTTTTTATGGTATGGGGAAGGCAAACGAGCTCTCGGAACTGATACTAAGTAATTGGATTTGGATTTGATTGGAATATTGGTAATCACAACTGTGCAAGTTGGCAATATTGAGAGCTTAGATGGAATGGCTCGATAGTTCACTGTCCTGCCTCTCTACAGCATGACAATGCGAACACTGCTTAGCGGCTAGTTAGCACATTGTGGTGTTTACATACGTGAATAATATTATGTATCATAATTATGGTCAATATAAATATCCGCACAAAGTTACAAAAATATGTACACATAGAATGTGTACCGAAATTATTATAGTGTGTTTAAACAGAAAAAAAAAACATACACACAAGACACAGAAAAAAGTAAAAACAAAAAACATCAATAAACAAGTAGTTACCGTGTTCTTCTTTAATATACTTCACACTTTCTGATTGCTTGTCTCGGCAAAATAAGGTTTTAGAGAAAAGTAATTTAAATTAAAGACGCTCCTGTAATCGTATTGCGAAAGGTGAAATAATTTAAAACAAGTGTCAACAAAACTCCCTTTTTACAAAAGAAATGTGTTATAGGCGCCTTTTACCACAAATTAACATAAAATATCCCGTACTAGAGTAAATATACGTTTATAGCGTTACGACTAGTACCAGATATATACTGGAAATCTGGAATTCAATAAAAATAAATAAATATATTACCCGGTTGTAACCACCCTAAATTATTTCCTTTTTGCGAACTTAAAGTAAACTAGCTCTGCCTATTCCAGTCACCGCTATTAGCTTTTTGAAAGCCACATGCATAAACGCAAAACGGGAGGAAGGCGATGATTATAATATCTTCCGCATTTTACAACCAAAGTACTTTTATAAAGTAACTTTTAGAGCCTGATATTAAGCAGTTTTTTAATGTAGATCTTGGCTCGTGTGATTCCATTGTCCGTTACAATAGAAGCACATTACTGATAGTGATTAGAGCAAGATATTGTAAGGAAACTGAACTCTGTAAACAATTGTCTTCTTGAGAACAAAACAATAGTCGAAGTCACAGTCGTGCATCACGTTGTTTCACATGAGGCGAGATTGCTCACATTCATGTTTAATATGCAAAAATGCGTTTTCGATTACCGTGTTAATACGAATAATACGGATAAAGCACGTGGATGGATCATCTCCATTTACATGTTCTGTTCGGCACGTTGCTGTGACTTACGTATGTATTCTTACCGCAATATTGTGGTATAATTGTATCATAATCATAGGTTAGTAAAACCAATAGTAGTAATCATTATGACACATAATATTAAAATTCAACGTTTTATTATTCTCACGTTTTGCATGGACACATGTATAGATACATTCTTACCTAAGTGTGAAGCTCGCTGCTCATTGTCTTTCATATAACTTAGGTAATGTAATAAATGTGAGTGTTTTTCTTGTTTTTACGTTGAACATGATAATGATATGTAATATTTTGGACTATTATCAATTATTGATTTGAATCCCAAATTATTAATGTTCTATGCGTAAAAGATAAATCTAACAAGAAAAGGTATCCAGCTGTCCAGGTCCGATTTGTTGATTTTGATATATGTTACAGAGTAGTTTAAAATAACTGCCACGTATTTATTTTTAGCGGCCCACACTCAACCTGTTGGTTGGGAGAAATTGATTTCAAAGTACTGAAACTTCTATAGAGATATTTTTAAAAAAGTGCATGTTTTATAGTGGTAAGTGGTAAGTTTTATAGTGGTAAGTGGTGAGTTTCAAAGTGATTATAAATGTTTAAGAAGATGAAAAATTAATGAGCACATGTTTTGTTATATCGGCTAAAACTATATTTTTTTTTAAAATGCCAAATAAAGTGTATCTTCGATGATCTTAGAAGGGTATTTTTTATTAAATATGAAAAAATAAATATTATTTTTTCATCTTCTTAAACATTTATAATCAAACCACTATGAAACTAGCATTTTTTTTTTTAAATATCTCTATATAAGTTAGAGGGTTTAGTCACTTTTCAGTACTTTGGAGGTCAATTTCTCCCAACAGGTTGAGTTTGGGCCGCAAAAAAAAAAACGTGTCTATTATTTTAGACTATTACTACTAATATATATTTATGTAAGATAACTATGAATGCATGTCTCGTATCACCATCATCATGCAAAGTCTTGCCCTTAGTGAGATCTGAATCCAAAAACTCTGACCCCGTGTTACGCTTTACGTTGTTGGGGTTTTCTGCAATCGTAAGTGTTCACTGAATGCCACTTGAGTAAGGGTCACGTTTACCATTAGGCAGCCACGTGCTCGTTGACCTTTCCCATACCACAAAAAACGGGCTCATCTACAAACCAAGAACACTATTATTACTGATCTCGATCGAGTTGCTGTGCCAGGACTCGTTTCAGTGCTTTGGCATTTATAGGAAAATAATCTGCAGATATCGCATTATTTGAAGTAAAATCATTTAATAAGTAGTGTTTTCGAATATCTATAAAATTACTTATCGATACTTGATGCTAAAACTAGTAATCACTTTCAATTTGATTTGCAAAACAAATTATGAAAATAAAGATTTAAATAAAATAATCGAATATTTGATTTAGCTTCTTATCTTATTTTATCTTGGTATAAATAATTTATTCAAATGAAGCATCTTATTGATTTGATTTAGTCTTGTTTGATATTACAGCTCAATTTGCTTGCATTATACTATGTTAATATATGTTGTATATCTGCGTGTGAAATACGATCTCCTTGTGACAAGCATCGATGATTTTATCGATATACGAAATCACATGTCACATCCGATGTTTGGTAATCCGTAATGCGAGTCGAAACGAAAGCCCTAACGATAGGTATCTGTCCAGACGCCGGGGCTGTACCACATGCCGCCCGAGTTGCAGCTGCTGCACGCGAGCGCCTCGCTGCAGCAGCTGCAGCAGCTGCAGATGCACCAGCTGCAGCCGCTGCCCGCGCTGCCCGCGCGCGCCTGCCGCCACCACGCGCCGCGCCAGCCCGCGCGCGCGCACCACCAGCCCTAACCGGCTCTACGCACATCGGTTCACCATTCTAGCCTAACCTTCAGCGATCAACTCGACAGACTGCCCCGTCTGGCCTCTATTTCATTAAAATCGCGAAGGGTTCTAAACTTTGATTGTTAAAAAAGTTTAGGTCCCTAACGTTCATGAAATATAGGACTGAACAGTCGCAATATGTTTTAAGCTCAGACCTATAGGGCGAAATCCAGTGCATTGCCGACTGGGGTGTTCAAACGTTATTGAAGCGATTACGGACAAAGGTTGGGCAGGAATACTACCAATTTTTGTCTCGAGCTGCGTCAATGATAGTTTTGTTCCTACGATGTCAAAATAGGTTTACCAGAATTTTGATGAACCGAATGTATGTGGATTAGGAAGTAGGGATTGCGGCCGACGCGCCACGCCGCCTGAGCGACCGACCCCAGACGCCATTTTGTATTTTGTGGTTGTAAGCACACTACCGCAGCTGACTGAGAGACGTTTGCTCAAGTGTTTATAGCAAATGTATTAAATAGTTGCTGACTTGTCAGATCTTATTAGATTCCCGTGTTTTAAAATATTCGTACGCTTCACCCGTCCTTATTTTATATTTATTTATAAACTCCCGTTTGTCAGTTAAAATGCTACGGTATTGTGCTGAGATTTCCGTTTGTTACGAACGAAACCGCAATGTAAAAAAGGAAAATAGATCAATATACAATTTTGTAAGCAGCCTATTCTTCGGAAATGTGTTCATTACGTTAAGAAGCTTTGTACTTGTACACATATATCTATACACCTGTCACATAGATTTAAGCTGATATCAATGGCGGGTCCAAGTCGTGTGCGATTCCGAAACGAGCTGCAGTTGTTATACACCTGCACCTTTTCTCGAAATAAGCGAATCTTGACAGATGTATAGAGATCGAAAGTTAGCGACTGCGGTTGAGCAGACCCGTTCCGAATATTAATAATTTTAAAGCACGATTGGTCTCGGACGTCGATCAAAAACGATTCATACTATACGTAACGGACGTGGAACGAACCCGATGAGGTGATTTTGTTTTTGCAATGTGAAGCAAGTTCGAGAATGGGTTTGCGTAACAAATGACGACGTAGACACGTAATTACTCTTGATCGAAAATAAGTTTAGTTAGATTTTTACGATTTTCCTAAATATATTTGTATGTATTTAGCTTACATAGGTTAACTTTCACAGTTTTCTGAGTATCGAGTACACATCATCGGTAGGAGGTTAATACTGATAGGCTGAAAACATTTATTTCATTGTTGAATTATTATAGCAATACGATTGGAGCTTTTTAGCGTTTATTTGTGCACAAAAATCACTGTCGTTACTGTTTTGTAAGCGCCCCTACTATATCTATGAGTAAACCTCATTTACATATTTACTTCACTTGCAAGTAAATGAAAAAATCTTTACGTGAACTCTCACTTTGGGTCAGGGATGAAAACATTTAGCGGTTGTTTAATTCGAATGGAGGTTAGAAAGAGGCTATTTCGTGTGAGAATAACTTGAAATTGGTTTCGTGTTCTCGTGTATGGGAGTGCAGGGCGGCGCGGCGCGCGGCCCGAGCGGCGCCGGCGTGTCAGGAACAAATTTAGGCTCGGCAGGGATAAATTACCATGCGACAAGCATGTCTTTTGTAAGGATTTATGTTTTAATGAGGCGCATTAACCAATTAGGTATTTCACCTTCGTATACCATGTTTAAAGTAGTATCGATATTGGTGATAGATGCCAAATAATCCTATTAAAGAACTGAATTTTATATACATATTAACTGTTCTGAGGGTATTTAGATGTTAGGAATTAATTTATGTAATTTAACTGCGATAAGCCCGTGTAAATCACGATTGATTTAAATTTTAAAGCCATTCATTATTCACTCCTTGTTGTCATGTTTTGTCTCAATATCCAATGATATAATCGCGAACTAAATTATCTTCCCCTTATAATGAACTTTATTATGCTCAACGATAGAAATACGTCTGATTTTATAGTATCGTATCGTAATACAAAACTGATATTTTGTTTGTGCCAAGACTTATGTTAAGTTGATGATGCCGCGTTGCGAGTCCGCGTATAGCTATATACCTGATTGTATTTGTTTGTATTCAGCTTCTTACTTTATTATGAGTGAGCTGATTGGCCTAAGTAAATAAGTATTTTTGAATGTGTAGGTTTTGTATCTTAACGTATTAGATTTAACAATATATGTATACTGCGTATTGTTAACGAAGGAAGACATCAGGCATTCATTCTCATTCGTTGACACTGCACATTTTGTTAGAAATGTTACAGTAAATGTGTGCAATATTTTTGTTGAATCCCGGTGCTTAGTGTAACGTATAATGTAGGTACGTCGCTGCGACTCATGATTTGCGGACGAACCGTCTCATCCTCAGAACATTTAACGTACTCGTTTAATCACATGCAACGCCAAGCGCTCTGATTTCCATACAAACGGACCCGACTAGCGGGTCGTTGGCGCTTAATGTGTTATGTACGCTTGGAATAACACTGCATATATGACGACCACCCCGATCATATCACTTAAACAGTGCAACAAGCTCTTGTTACCCCCATACTCACTCCCACCACTTTAGATAATGGCCGCCAAATTAAGTCGTCGGTCAGACTCTCAATTGAAAATTCATCTTTTTATATGATATTAACTAGTTGGTATTAAACAGTGTATTGACTTGACCATTCCAATCGGATCACAATAGTTAAATTTAATGCGAATATTGTGACAAAATAGTTAACGGAGATATTATATCACGGTTAAATGTAATGCAACTGTCGCACAAATAACTTTTAATGTTTTACCTAAAAGGGTGCCCGAAATTGCATTTTAAGTCACAAAATATTCTACTTCATACTGCACTGTGGATAAAGCACTTGTGAATAGAAATGAAAATGTTTATAGATTGGTCAGTGTTCAAGGCATCTAGATTAATGAACTAAGTAGCGACTAAACCGAATGTTTCGACCGAATTCGCTGTTAACTTAACTACGAACTCTAGAGTGTTATAAATCTCCTGTCTCGTTCTCCGTAATTTATTTTATACTCTAAAATTATTTTAACAGCTGTATAAAGTTTGCTTTAGGCTTAATGCTTTGTCAGACAGAATCAAGTTTGCTGTCTTATTCAAGAGCAATATAATTTATGAACTGTACTTGAATTCTATTATTAGTTAGTCAATTTTTAAGTACTATAATTTTCTTATACAATGGCGCCATCACAATTATTATGGAAAAGATCAATAAGATTCGTAGGTTAAAGCTAAGTGCAAGATATGCGTGTTAGAGTTGTTTAACTAGACTATTGTTAGTATTGTTGCCGTGTTTCAGGACACGCGCGCGCTGTACAGTCTGTAGCGAGTATAAACGTTGTCACTAGAAAGTGAAGTCATGAAAATTCAAGCGCGACTGATGTTAGTTGATACTATTTGACACGTGAACTATGGTCTTATTACCTCCGAGTATCAATTAAATATTTTAAGTTTCTCTTATATATGGTTATGATTATTATATTTCACTTATTTGTATAGATTTTTTAACACAACAATAAATATAAATGTGAAAAATGCTTTTTGTTTTATTTTTACCGCACCGAAATGAACTAGGACCTATTACGAGGGCCGTTCTGGAAGTTTCTAGCTGTCCCGAAACTATTAACAAATCTATACTTTTTATACTACCGATTAAAACCTTTTTTTATTGCCTTCAAAACACTGGCCGAAATGAACCCTTTTTCCACGTTCATAACCAAGGTTTCATAACTGGTTATGAATAAGGATTTTTTTTCACTGTTTCATAACCAGTTATGAAACAAGACTTTTTTTCCATTTTCATAACCAGAAACTAGGTACCACTCTTATACGACTCTTATTTCATATCAATTGGACAGTGTCGACGGAGCTCCGCTAACGCGGAGCTCCTATTTCTGGGTGGTTTGGCCCTCCGGGCCTGCTGCAAAACTAACATAACCTAAACCTACCTAGTTTCTGGTTATGAAAATGGAAAAAAAAGTCTTGTTTCATAACTGGTTATGAAACAGTGAAAAAAAATCCTTATTCATAACCAGTTATGAAATCTTAGTTGTGAAAGTGGACTAAACCGAAATGAATTATAAATATTTTTCAAAGACATTAAAAAAATTATTTTAAAAATATGTGTTATACATTGTTTCGATTTCAACATGAACGTTACAAGAGAGTAATTTCGTGTGATGATTTATTACGACTACAAAAGAGGATTAACGTTTAAGGAGTTGCATGAAAACTTAAACACAGCTTTTGGAGAATCTGCTCCTTCATTAGCCACCATTTCCTTTTGGTTCCGTGAGTTTAAACGAGGCAGGGAGTCCGTCAAAGATGAAGCTAGACCGCGGAGGCCGCCGACTGCAGTGACTCTCGAGAATGTCATCAAAGTGGAGTGGCTTATTAAAGAAAACAGAAATATTACACATAGGGAGATACAACATGAACTGAAGATTGGATCACAAGCAGTTTCAAATATTTTGAACGATGACCTAAAAGTACGGAAAGTTTGTTCACGATGGATACCGCATTTGCTCACTGAAGATCAAAAAGCTCGGCGGGTAGATTGGTGCAAATAGCCGAAAAAATGAATCTATCTATCTATCAAATATATGCTCGAAAAATCACAACAGGTGTCGAGCATCCTGACGAGTGATGAATCGTGGATATATAGCTACGACCCACTTACCAAGCAACAATCGACGCAATGGGTGTTCGAGGAAGATGGCTTACCTACGAAAGTTGTTCGAGGTAGGACGGTCAACAAAAAAATGATCGCCGTGTTTTTTCGACGTAGTGGTCCTGTGGCAGTTATTCCTCTAGAAGACCGAAGAACTGTCACTAGTCAATGGTATACCGAAGTGTGCTTACCTCAAGCCTTTGAACAGCTCGGCGAGGATCGTCCGAAGAGCGGTAGGTACCCGCGGCATTCTTTTTCACCAGGATAAAGCCCCAGCTCACACTGCTGCTCGGACCCTCGAATTTTGGCCATTTCCGGTGTACAACTATTGCCTCACCCACCATATAGCCCAGATCTCGCTCCGTGCGACTTTTTCCTGTTTCCCACAATAAAGAAAACCTTGCGAGGACGAACTTTTAACGACTCCAATGATGCAGTCAAAGAATTTAATCGTATATTTTTCGACCTTCCGCTTCAAGATCGTTTTTTTTCTTGTCTCGAAAGTTGGTTTCGAAGAATGCAAAAGTGCATCGAAGCTGCAAGCGAATACTTCGAAAAACTGTAAATAAATAATAAAGATCTCTTCGTTTTTTTGAGTAGCTAGAAATTTTCGGAACAGCCGTATTTGTTGACAAAGTAAATTGGTTAGTTCCCGATTCGTCGGATTCTTGTTTCGCCTGAATAACTTATGTTTTTTTTTTTTTTTTTTTTCAATTTATTTACTATAATCAGCAGTTACAATTATTTTTAAATTAAGACGCGCTTCGGAAACCTGTAAGAGGTTTATATGCAGCGCGAATGAAATACGCCTCGCTCACAGAATAAGTAAGTACCTACAAATAATTATAATAGTAGTTAAACTATAATTATTATTTCTTAATTATTTCTTACAACCACTACCAGTAATTTTACCCATTTTCGTTGAGTGCCGTAGTGTAATATTTTTTGATTGCGTTCTTGCATGAGGTCCTGTTGTTACTATTTAAGACCCTTGTTTGTACGTCCTCAGGTAATTTGTTTAAAATATTAGGCAACATGTATTCCCACGTCCTTCTACCATATACATTAACATATTATGTGGCAGTACTTGTTGTTTTTAAGTTTGTGTACAGTCACGGACTTTAATTGTTATTCCACTATGGAACCCTGTCATAATAACAGCGTCAAGTGACGAGATAGAAATGACATGGGAATTAATCGTAGGTTTTATACGACAAGGTTCTATAGTGGTATATCAATCAAAGTCCGTGACCGTACTACAAGTTAGCGGCATCACCCTACACAGCATGGTCCGACATGCTCTGGTCCGTTTTTTTTTGTTATATTTGAATAATAGTAATGTTTATCAACTAAAATTATGTTGACTAGTTTAATTATGACTGATATATGGAAACAGATGTATAGTATCTGAAGCGCGCTAAGGACGAGCCGTAGTGTAAAAATTCACTACGACTTGTCCTTAGCGAAATTTTGTTAGGTACGACTTTTTGTACTTTCCTGAACCTATGTATAATATATAAATACGAATATATTTAATTATATAATAAAAACTAACACAGTTGAGTCAAACTAAAGAGTGCGAACTGAGAATTTATTTCAAGGCTGCGGACAACTTTTTTAACTCTGCCGCCATTACTGTCAAGTAAATAAGGGCTATCAAAACGTTAACGATGGACGATAACAGGCCTAAGACGATATGGTTTTTACCGCCTAGAATCTCGGCCGAGGCTGTTTGGACAAAAATATAACAATTACTTATACTGGCTCGGCGAACCTTTCAGTAGGCCCGAAAGGACAAAACATCTATAAAAAAGAGTGTATTCCCCGTGGCACAACTATTTGGCATTACTGGTCAATATTAGTATCATTAATAGGAGGTAGGTAACCTAAACCAGGTTATGTTAGTTCTTTAGCAGGCCCGGAGGGCCAAACTACCCAGAAATAGGAGCTCTGCGATAGCAGAGCTCCGTCGACTCTATTAAATTTGATTTTGAAATAGAAATCATTGGTCAGTAGTGCCACGGAGTAGTGCCACGGGCAAGAAACGGAAAAAAGTCTCGGCGAAACAAACGTTGATCCCTAGCCAGTATAGGTACCTAATCATAATCATTGTGCAAACATGTTACATGATCGAGCTACTAGTAGGATTAACTCTTCGTGTGTAGGTCGGGGTCGCACCCGTCAGTCACAAAATGGCGCATCAAACGTCAAATTCAAATTTATAACCTGTTTTATACAATGATTGTATACCTTATACATTTTTCTTTCAGCGAATGATGAATGTCTGTGGTTTATTAGTTCATTGGGCTTGGAGAAATTAAAACATTTTAGACTCCATAGACTTATTACAAAATCGAATAAAATATTGATCATGTGACCTTGCACTGATCAGTGTTTAGACACCAAGGGTTAAGTGGAATAAAGGAACATTTTAGGCTACAGAATATAAACAAAACAAGTTTATTTAATCAACTATATTTTTTAACCGATAATACACTACTTTTATTCTAGTAATCTCATCATTACTAAATACATTTTCTTTTTCACTGGAAAGCGACAAAGAATCATTCTCTAAACGGGAAATTATTTCCTCATTTCTGCTTCCGTTTGCAAGTTTAGCCTTCTTGCTGACCGGCTGATCTGGATCGCTCTCGCCTCCAAACAAAGAGTCTATATCAGCGAATTCAAAGTTGTTACTGTCTCTCAATTCTCTCGATGCTCCGGAGCTACTTAGCTCAACAACTTGTGCGCTTGGGAGGCATTTATGTATGTATAAATGGTCTGGTTGCAGATGGTCCTTCCAACGTTTCATATCTACCGAGTCTTGAAGAAGGAAGCCATATGATTCTTCCAACGAACTATCCAAACTAAATATTACAGATACAATATTCTCAAAGTTTTTATGGCTTGAATAGTCTGTCAATATTGTAAATAAACTATTATTAACAACATTATCATTCTTCTGCAGAATATTTGTATATGTTTCCGTTACAAGTGACTCTAGCTTGTTCATGGTATCATTTAATATGTAGAGTGATATTTGACATAAAAGATCGAGTATCACTAAGTTCAGTTCAGTATTTCCCAGTTGGGTTATGTTTGACATAACATGTAGGATCTGAAAAAAAGCATTTGTTTAGTTTGTGACCGCGATTCTATAGTTCAAACGTCGTTCGGCCGACACTCCCATGATCTGCGGTTCGCGGGAGGGGAGGGGAGGTGTCAGTGAGCTTTCACTTGCCTTAAGGGCGATCAAACTATAATACAACAAGTGATTTCACCAACACTACTGCTTGGCAGTAGGTTAAAAGATTAAGACGGTGGCGACGGACCCTGCAAAATATCCTACACCACTCATACCCACCCATACCACCCACACATTAAAAAAATAAATCACCTTGGCAAGAGCAGCATTGTCTTTCAATATCGGTAACATTGCTTTGGTCAACGCAACCAATGCTTCGACATATTCTAAGTACCAACGAGAACTTTTGTCTAATTCGCCTAGATTCAGAACTATTCTGTGTTTGGGACAACTTTTAACCCATATTTTTATTACTAAGTCCTCGAACATTCCATCGCAGTCCTCCAATCTGCACGTTGCTGCTGCTTTCATTAGTTTAGCCTGAAAAACAAAGGAAATAATTATGACATTTCTACAAAGTCCATCAGAAATTGATAAATGAATCCAGTTTTGAAAAGTAATCGCCATATTGTTAAAAACCTGCCGAATATTCATTTCATCATTCGTTTACTTTATTTCAAGTGAATAAAGAAAATATTTCTACATCACTAACTAGTAATAACTGGGTATCTTACTCTAGTTTATTTTCATTTTTATTTGACTTTCTTTATGCTATTGCAAATGCAACCGTACCCTGTCCACATAAGATTTAAATTCATTAACTTAAGGCTTGGTCAAACACACGGCGCGACGCAGCGCCGCGTCCGCGCCGCGCGACCGCGGCGGCTTTAAATACATGCTAACAGGTTAGCGACGTCAAACAGACTGCGTCCCGCCGGCATCGCGCCCATGTTTGACGTCGCTAACCTGTTAGCATGTATTTAAAGCCGCCGCGGTCGCGCGGCGCGGACGCGGCGCTGCGTCGCGCCGTGTGTTTGACCAAGCCTTTATGAATTATCTTACCATTTCTCTTATTTCATCTTCTTTTTCTATTCCAAACGATAGAAAATGGTCCAATCTCGCGAATAAATCATTCATAGTATCATCATTCGCTTTTTCTTGAATTTCAGAGGGTATATTTTTGATTTGAACAGGTGTCCATAGAGACAAGTTATACCTACTGTACAGTCTCACTTTGTCTTCAGTCTTCATAGTTTCAAATAATTTGCGAATAGTGTAACTAAGGTACTCTCTCTGAGGGGATTCCGTGAATAGCCTGTTGTTTTCCAGTTTCTGGTAAGTTTTACAAAGAAAAACGAATTGCTCTATAAGTAATTGCCGGTTACCTCTGTAATAAAAATGGGATAGATATGGAAAAAAGTTACTCCTAATTATTTATTTCAATACTATATGTATAACAAACTAGCGACCCGCCCATGCTTCGCTTCGGTATATACGAGTTTCATAAAAACCTTCCGTGGAAAGTATCTAACTGCTGGTGAAACCCGCAACAAAATCCGTTGCGTGTTTAAGGAGTTAGCGGATATACAGATAGACGGACAGAGGCGGAAAGGGACTTTATCTATACAATATAATGGACCTTAAGGCGACTGGCGTAGGTATACGCTGTTTTTGTTTACTACGAGTATTATAATATGGATAGGAATAATAAGGGATAATTTTAAACGAATTGACCCTCCAAACAAGGCTTGCAGTAGGTATTACTTATACTTATTGAATAGCACGTAGAGCATGATATCCACGCTTCTGCCATACCAAAGCCGACTAACTGGACAGTAATAGTAGAGGCATTTTAAATTTTATTTGGTTACCCACAGAGTATAGAATTCTTCGACTACCACATTGCTGTAAGCCGCCTTCTTTGGTATTACGGCAGCATGATGTATAATATTTAAATAACCCTTTACCACGCCGCACCAATCTACATGGTTTAGCAAAGAATACAATACATAAGTAATTTATCTACATATTGGGAATAAATTTCAGAGCAAGTAACTCTTCGCGTATATTCAATCAAATTTGAAACTTAAGTTAAGGTACTTAGGTTGAAATTGTAACTAAACCTACGTGGTTAATATAAAGCCTGTGCCTGGAAAAGGGATAACATGGCCGCAATAAGAACGATCAACGACGTAAACGCAAGTTTCCATAAAGTCCTATATTTTATTTTAACAGCATTAACCTTACCTACATAACGCAACCCACAAATCGGATGCAAACAAGGCGGTCCAAGTGTCGGTGCCGAGTAACGCTTCATACATTACTTGCTCCAGTATTAAGTATTCCTCAGCATTCAGTGTATACGCCAGAGCAATACTGTGGATGAGGACGTGTTCATATAATCCACAGGACTGCTGATTGGACTTGGGTAGCAGGAATTTAAGGCCGGAGTTAAAACAAACATGACCTGAAAGAAGCAATGAACTCTTGTTAAGGGGATTGTGCTGCTTCAATCGCGTAGGTGTTTAAAAAAAAAACAAATTTAGCTCCGCGCGGTAACGTTTCTTACCTCCTAAGTCAAATCCGACTTTTACGACATTTTGAATAATTATGTTGTTTATGTTATGAAAAACTAGGTTTGATTGTGTTCGTTTTTTTTATGTGTGTTTATAAGGATTTTTTCTTGGAAAGACAAACGGTCTGCTACTTATTTTTACTCACATTGATGCATGAAGTAAATTTGAGACTTATCCACGTTGGTCCACCGCGATAAAACCGACCAAAATACGGAGGATGATTGATGGAATCGATTTTTAAATGAAAAGTTATAAACGTAAAAAATCTTACACTTAGGCATTATGTCAAAGATGCATTTGATAATTTCGTGCTTCATGGCAAAAAGAGAATGATCAGTTTTATGTAGCATTTTTTCAGTTACTGACGTTATTAGCACAAGAAAGCCTGATATATCTTCGTTTACTCTTGTTGTTTCCACAATATACTGCAAGCAACCCTATAACAAGACAAAAGGTATTTATATATACCTATAGTTACCCCTGACCCCTGTGACATGTATTAGAGTCCTTTCTCTGACTTTTCATATATACTTCCTTGGAACAATGATAGCTTTATTATTTGATTCTCTTGCGAGCATATCGCACGTTCGGTAGAACAAGGGTACAATGTACAATATGATAAAATATATAAAATGTAATAATGAACTCTGGCGATCACAAAAATAATTCTACATTGATTTAATTATATTACTCCATTGTTATAACTTGTTCACTATACCAAATAAGAAAATAAAGAAATTAAAGTTATTCTTCTGAAGACTTAGCTCCCTAAAAATAGACTTACTTGTATAAATGCTTCATCTGAAACAAGTTCTATCAACAGAAGATCAACAGCAGAAAATACTGTAGTTGTTATCTGATTTACAAACAGGTTCTGTTTTTTTAACTCCAGCTCCAAATAGGATTGATTGTGCCTGAAAAGATTCCAGAAATGATTTTAAATAGGACCCATTGTTTATTATACATGCCAATGAGATTCATAAATAAGATTATGATTCTGGTGTGCTGGTAACGAATTTGATGTATATGCAGTAACATTTGCATAATCAATGAAAATAAACTTACTTGTTGATAAAAACCATGAATCCAATAATATTTATAAACTTTTTTTCAGAAGCAGGTTTAAAAATGCCATAGAGTTTTAATAGTATTTTGATTGCAAAACTGGCTACTTTCAGAGATCTTAACACAACTTTGTCTTCTTGGTCTGCCTGTAATGGACAAATTTTAATATTACAAATATTAACATTACATTATATCTTAATAACAAAACATTGATTGTCAATTTTGATATGTGCATATTTCTATTTTTTCCCACTTTGCCCAAGTTACAGTTACCAGTTAGTCATATTGCTTTCGACTTGTTATTGTATTGTCAATGTTACGATAGCTCTTATTTACATGACAGTAATGGCAGCCGAGTAAAGTTACTCAACTCAAGTACTTAATAATCAAAAACGTGGGCCTGCCTTCAGAGTCCTTATATCCAATGTAAATTCAATAGTATGCATTATATTATAAGTTCTAAACTAAATTCTTAATAATACCTCAATAGCAGTGGTGATGTTTTTTGTAGCCATATTGCAAACTATTTTGGTGCAATCATTAAACACCATTTTATCATTCAAAAAACTGGAATGTTTCTCACAAATCATAGTATAAGCTTTCCACTGTTCTGCCATGGTTTTCACATCTAGAGTTTGGACTATGTCTCCTATAACCAAGTTTATATCTAGAGCTGGAAAAAAGTTAGTAATAAATTAATCAAAACCCATGTCGGAAGGGGCTGCCCTAGGCATACTTTTTCGAATCAAATTGGAGAAATACTGGGTAAGGGCCAAATCTTAAGTACCCGAAACCGACGTGCGTGCTTGACTCGATGTATGAATATGGAAGATGATTTAATGTATGATGATCGTGATTTAATGTATGGATGTAATCAAAACCTTTTAAGTTACAATAGGATAGTTCAAATTAATGCATAGACTAAAAAAACAAATTTAATCAAATGCCTTTTGTTGCATTTCATTAAATGGTCCCAACTTAGCATAATACACTTGCCTAAGAGTTGCAGAAACAACCCCAGCCATTGTAAAGGTGCATTAGATAAAATACACACATACTATAAAAACACTCCATCTGATGCAAATAGTTAAATAAAAGCCTCAAATATAATGGCAACCCTTAGGTACTTTCAGAGCTGACAACTCATAAACGGTCCAACCCATCCCCAACAAAACAAGTTAAGAACCACCCCCTGATTAAACTAGCCGATAAATACCTTTAATGAGTATATCCTGCTCCATTTTTTCAGTTAAATCAAAAACAAAGTGTTTCTCCAGCACCATCAAGTAGGTCAGCTGAAGCTCATGACAAGTTTTGAACAGTTCTTTCATCTCCTTTTCTACATGTTTCAAATGTTTCCCATAAAGTATTTCACTAAAATCACACATTCACCACACTGGTTTTTACTAATGATGTTATGTTGCATTAAAATAAATAGGTGTGCAACTTCACTCAGATACAAAATTAGTATTTATATATCCCAATGGTCTCAACCAGCCTCTCATAATGATGTTACAAGTTTGCATCCCTTTACATAAAAAAATGTGGTGTGTGTCAACGTGGTTTTAAAATAGTATAAGGGCAAACCATAGCAAGCGCCCAAAAAAAACACTAAAATAATCAGTATTACCTGTCCCTGCAATGTGTAAAAACTGCAATAACTATATTCCCAGTGATGACAGGAAATGTTTTCATGGTGCAACAAGACATTGCCACTGACTGTACTACAGTATTGATGTAAATGGACAACTTTTGAAGCAGGCAGATTGCATTATCCATGTACTCTGTTAGTGATTGGTAGTGGACATCTGTATCAACTATTAATCCAATTATCAAGTCCAGACTCTAAAATAAGAGGCAAAGTGTATAAAAATAAAAAATACAAGAAATTAGTGTCGTTAGAAACGCTTTTTAAATTGAAATCTATAACGGAATATTAAAACACAAGGCATATTAACGAGGTTTGATAGAGGTGACCAGTTACAGTCAATCCTAGCTAACAAATAGTAGATAGCACATAGCATAAAAAAACTACGCAGAGACAATCATTTTTACCTGTGAAATACATGAACTGCAATCCGACAGAATAGAAGTGAATTGTGACAACGAAAACTTGGAAGCTCCGCCGTTAAGATTTTCGCTTATGGATACCTTTGTTCTCGATACTAAAGAAACATAGGGTATCGTGTCCATCTAAGGTTATTTAGTCAAGGAAGTCACGATATAAACAAGATACGACTACGCCGCGCCACCAAGAAAACAATACATCTTAGGAAAACATTATTTTAAAAGGATACATTTCCTGGGCTATTGCTGGAATAGTCAACGCTATTGTAAAGAAAATCAGAGAATTCTGAGCTTTGAGAATCGTTCATTATTACTACGAGCTGGTCAAACTGTAAACTTCTTTCAATAAATTTCAAATAACATTATACAGTCAACAATCTTCGAAGACTGACGAATCTGACGATCAGCGACCCGCCAAAAAATTTGCCAAATTGGCCCATTGCCCTATTCTCAACTTTTCCCATTGACAGATGACGTTTTAGGTATGTGTTTTGTGTGAGGCCAAATCAAAAAAAGCTCTTTCGCTCCAATTTAAACTTCTATACTTTTATAAACCAAGATGTCAAGTATTACAGTTTAACTTTGTATGCATACCTACTTTGGATAAGATTGGCTAAAAGCAGCTTTTACATGCTGGGTAATGCAATGTAATGTATTTTCTTTGTATCTTTTACTATTTAATAGGGTCGCATAACCACTTTTTACTGTTCAAATTGGCAAAGGGATTTAAAAGACAAAAACAGCAACATAATTCGTTCATCAGCAACGTAAACTGAGTATCAGACCCTCTACGATCAGCATTCTAGGCCCGATTATAAATATTTAAAATTACTATACTGTATATCTTAGCAAGAAAAAATTGACGTGATAACATCAAATGTTGACTAAAATTTGGATCATGTTGCCAATTTCTTGGCTTTGCTTGTCCCATAATTCGGCGGACACTTTAGTTTGATTCTAAATTACGTTAGTATTATATTATATTATACAGGTTGTTAGGCGCCCGGTTGGACAAAAAAAAATTGGCGAATAATTGGTGCCATGTAGGCACGAAAAGAAATGCACTTCAAATTCTTTGAAAATTTATCGGTTCACCACTATTTTCTTTCACGCATGTTAGGACCAAGCTCAAAGAATTTTTCCAAGTGTCCAGCTAAATGGCAAATAACTCCATTTAATAAAATAAAATCTACGCATATGATAGTACATCGTTGGAAATAGCATTAATCAGAGAAGTTATCAAAGAATTTGAAGTGTTTGACCTCTTTTCGTTTTTAAGTCGATGCTGTGTTGGGCTTTTAATTTTTATTTACGTCTTTTTAAAACTTTACAGTGGCCTGGGCTTTTTTCGATTAATCCTTTGCACCAGATATCAACTGTCGACAGTCAAGATACTATTTTTAAAACGTTGGTTGTTTTATTCATGAATTTTTGCAGGTGGTAGGACCCTATGCAGGGTCCGTCCGGATCGCTACCACCACCTTATCCATTAACCTACCGCCAAACAGCAGTGTTCGCATTGTTGTGTTCCGGTTTGGGGATAAGACAGCCGGTGTAATGACTAGCATAGAGGCATTCCATCTTAGTCCTCAGGGTTGGCAACGCATTTGCAGTCTTATGCTAATGTCTATGGGTCACAGTTTCCACTTACCATCAGGTGGCCTGTGTGCTCGGTTGCCTTCTCTATGACATAAAAAAAAAAAAATCATGATTCATTTTAAAGAATATGCCAGAGCATATTTGGAACAAGAAAAAAAATATTTTTTCAGCCTCGTGTCCTGGACCTTCTTATTAGGCCTGAATAAGTAGAACAGATGTAGTGCAGAATTGTTTTCCTTCGTATTTTCACGGAAACGTATGAACGTGTCAAGCTATTTCAGTCGGTGACAGTACAAAAAGTACTGAGGTTAACTGACGTAGCCTGACACGTTCGTACGTTTCCGTGAAAATACGAAGGAAAACTACATCTGTACTTGGCACCACTTATTCGCCATTTTTTTTTATCCAACGTTGCGCCTAACACTCTGTATATTGGAGTAATTAGATTAATATATTATTATATAATTTGTATTTAGTCTGCGTAGTACGATAAAAAAATATTCTAACTAGAAATACTGCAAAAATATTTCTGCAAACTGTCAGTTTGACAGAATAGGAATAAATACATGTGGTGTGGTTGAACCGGTGCTTATTATCGTGCACGTTGTTGTGTTTGAAAAGTTTGAATCTATTAAATCGTCGATATTCATGAAGACTGAGAATGCAGGATAACATTTCCGAAGCCCTGAAAGGGCTGGCGCTGGAAACAACTACTACAGAGCTTAACAAAGCTATTCAAGATGTTGTTATGGTTAGTGATCTTTACATGTTTTGCTGAATTAGATGTTCAAATTGTAAAGGACGTTTTTTTTTTCTCCTGCATTTTGTAAAAAGCTTTTTATAAATATCACTATGCCATACAGGAAGCCTTTAAAAATCTGTGAATTCATTAAACAGCTTTGTGTTTATTATATTTCCAGCCATTATTAAACCAACCCAAAGGTCTTGAAGAGGCTATCAAAGTTTTATCTGAATATGTTCTAAAATTCGAGGATGCGAAGCGTTTTAGAAAATACTTGTCTAACATCCTGCTGGCTATAGTCTCCGCAAAGATTCCTCTTAAGCCTGTATTTTCAAATTCAAACTTTGGGACTTGCGTAGATGTGGAGAAAATTAACCATCTAGAATATTCTGTCATTTTGGCATTAATGAGTGATCACCCTGATGTTATACAGTAAGTATGAAGTATATAATATGTATTATAATTATTAAACTTGGGAGATGTTATGGCCTCCAAGCTGAATTTTATCGCAGAAACATATTTTAGTTGTAAGAGAAAATAGTGTTGCACTTGTGGAAGTGCACCTTATTTTCCAATACATTTTTTATATGTAATAAAATTCAATCAGCTTTGTGCCTATAATAGAAAATAAAGTATAAGACCTATTTAATGACCTATCATTCATCTTAGTTTGGTTCTGAGCCTAGACTTATAAAACTTTTGGAAATTTAAATTTGGTCTTTGGACTTCAAATTTTTAATACTATTTTATAACAAGGTAGGTGATATTTGTTGCTGTCCTTTAACCTTTTGAACACCACAGCTATTATTAAATGGAGAGGAGTTCAACATACTAACAGTTGGGCTCTGTGCCATGATAAGATACTGTTGTGTATTGCTGACTAAGAATTGGAGAATGAGATTTCACAAATGTATACTTACTCTTTTGTTGTAATAGCAAGGACTAATTCAATGTGTTTTTTAGGTATGCCCTTAAGTATTTTGAAATAAACCCTGTGGCACCGTTTGAAGTATTTATACATCATGAGGAGTCATACAAAGTGGCACCAAAGAAGAGGAGACTGCTGGATTACCGGCAGAAGATTACAGACCATCACATAGTGCAGTGTTGCTATACTCTACTGATGAAACTGCCCAATGAGTTCTCCTCTAAATGGGATTGGAATATGTTTGTGACAAATTTTAGCAATCATGAACTTAACGAAATCAGATGGTAGGTTTGAAAGTCAAGCAATAATGTCATAATAGATTAGAAAATGAAATTTAGGCAATTCACTGGTGGTAGGACCTTGTGCAAGGTCCATTAAAATTATTACCACCATGTTATCCTAATAAAACCTACTGGCAAGAAGCAGTGTTCGCATTTTTATGTTCCTGTGTGGGGATAAACAACCGGTGAAATTACTATCATAGAGTCATTCCATCTTAGTCCTCACGGTTGCCACCACATTTACAGTCTTAATATTGGAGTTTTGAGAAATCAAATGGGTATGGTTCTATGGTTCTCAGATCCCACTGATCACATGTACCAGTTAGGTTGACTTTGTGCTTATCTGCGTTCTGTATGCCATAAAAAAACGCAAAGCTATTACTAAAAGTGCCTGTTTAACTTATTTATATAGTTGTCATCTTTATTACCTTCTCATATGTCTATTCCAGGATGGTGAAAGAATGCATGGTCATTCTTACAAACATGTCAGAACATCAATCAAAAGTTCTGTCTAAAAGCCTAAATTTAACTTCTCTTAATGCATTAAATAGCGCAAAGACAGTAATACATACATCTGAATACAATATCAAGGAGGAGGATTTGACAAACTGCGGTGTGGTCAACATTGACGGCATCATGATTCCTCTGTATGACAAAAACAATGTGCAGAATAGCAACTTAGTATCAGTTAAATCAACTGTTAATAACTTGAGGAGTTTGGCTCTGGCTGTTGCATCGGGTAAGTTTCTTGATTCTCTTGGAGGTTTTAAAATGTCATGTTACAATTTTGTTTGTGACTTGTTGTTAGGTCTAGATAAAAATCAATCTACACCCAATCATCTGTTTTTATATAGTATTCAATATTGCTTTTGTGTCACTAAATAATTTTTCCTGTCTGTTCTGTTTAAATGTATTAAAATTATATCCTTCAGCTTATGTCATAAGTAGTAATTCAGACATAATCTACAAGAAAAACGAGTGGTGTTTGCATTGATCATACGCATTCACAAATTGGCATGACTGAATTTCACTTTAATAAACTTATCAGTAAACTTTTAATAAACTTATCAGTAAACTAAGTAAATTTGTTGTAGAAAGGAGATTTTGCATTATAATACAATGTAACAACTTATTTCATTATAAATTTTTAATGCCTGAAATATTTAACAGCTAAAGCAGTCTCACTACTAGGCCCTGTGGGATCAGGCAAGACATGTTTAGTGGAGCACTTGGCGTCTATTACTGGGCGAAAGGGAGTTGCCTTTAAAAAAGTACAGTTGGGTGATCAGACTGACTCGAGAATGTTACTGGGCTCACACCATTGCACTGACGTTCCGGGCGAATTTGTGTGGAGACCTGGTGTTTTAACTGAGGTAAGTAAAGTCAGGGATTCACTGGGCGACAAATGTCCCGCAACTTACTGCTGTTAGTAAGAAAAACAAGTGTACAGTCACCAGCAACAACATATTATCCAACATTGAACGCAAAAATATCTAACACGCTCTTATACCTCTAGTAATACTGACGTGTCAGATATTTTTGCGCTGAATGCTGGTGACTATACCAAGAAGAGAGGAAACGTTATTTTTAATTTTTAGAACATTTACAATCTTTCAATAATACACTGGTAATTACAATCTTAGTCTAATAGTGCAAAATGTGATTCCAAATTTTCAACAATTTTTTAGACTTGTTGGTAATGCAGTGTTCGCATTGCTGTAATCCGGTTTGGGAATAAGACATCCAGTGTAATGACTAGCATAGAGGCATTCTATCTTAATCCTCAGGGTTGGCAACGCATTTGCAGTCTTAGGATTGCAGTCTTGTGAATGCGAATGTCTATGGGTCATAGTATCCACTTACCATCAAGTGGTCTGTGTGCTCGTTTGCCTTCCCTATGCCATTAAAAAAAAAAACTAGCTCTGCCTACCCCACTCTGCGAATGACGGCGTGAGTTGATGTATGTATGTACATATGTGGAACATTTTGCAGTACTTCCCTTTATTATAAACCTATATATTTTTTACAAAGATAATATTATTTACAATCAATACCTTAATTTGTATTGTAGGCCGTACAAAATGGTCACTGGTTATTGTTAGAAGATATAGACAGCGCGGCTCTCGACGTTGCATCAACTCTGAGCTCACTGCTAGAGAGAAATGCACTATGTGTCCCAGGGTATAGGGACTCTTTGCCTGTAACACCCGGATTTCAACTCTTTGTCACGCAAAGGTTAGTATTGTAGAAAGGACAGCATATTGAAACCTTTAAACAAATCCTGATAACATTAAAAATCAATTAAAAATAATTTCAATTATAGGACTGTCAGCACAAATTACGGATTTCAAAAGAAATTGTCAAATTCAAGTACACTGTTACAAAAACACTTGACTCAGATAAACGTCGAGCCACTCTCACGGTCAGAGCTCGCTGAAATAATACAAAAACTTTACCCAAGTTTGGCCACTATATGCCCACGGATGATAGAAGTATTCATGATGTTTTCGGTCGGTAGCCACGACAGCTCCTTGCAGACTACAGAGACAGTCTCTGAAAAAGATTCAAGCATTACATTTATGACAGGTTCAAGACTTATCTCCACTAGGGATTTAATAAAGTGGTGCTCGCGCTCAGTCGTCGGCTTCGACGTCACCAGCCAAGAATCAGCGTTAAAAGTACTCCAGGACGCTTTAGATATTTTCACTTGCTCCATCGCTTCGCCCGAACATAGATTGGAATTATCAAAAAAAGTGGGCACTTGTTTAGGCATAGTAGAAACTAAATCCGAATTTTACTGCAAACATTATAAGCCCAATGTATCGCTGCATTCAAATGCGTTGGAAGCAGGAAGAGCTAAAGTGACGAGAAAAGAGAAGAGTCTAGAATCCGTAGAATTTGATAATAGACAAGTTGTTTTTTCATTTACCCGTCAATCAGCATGTTTGCTTGAGAAAATAGCGTGTTGTGTTACGTCTAATGAACCAGTGTTACTGGTTGGAGAGACAGGAACGGGTAAAACTTCCTCAGTCCAGTACTTGGCGAGGCAAACCGGGCACAAACTCGTAGTCATCAATATGAACCAACAATCTGACTCCGCTGACCTACTCGGCGGCTACAAACCGGTAGATCTGAAGTACGTCATACGACCAATAAGGAACGAGTTCGAAGAACTATTCCGAAGTTACTTTAATATTGAGAAGAATAAAAAGTTCCTTTCCCACATAGACGTGTGTTACAAGACAGAGAGTTGGGCGGCTCTATTGGCTTTAATGAAACAGAGTCACAAGTCGGCAGTAGTCAGGCTTACAAGTGAGAAAAATGAAAAGAGATTAAAGATGTGGCTTGCTTTTGGTCATAAACTTGTCAAATTAGAACAGCAGGTAAAAGCTGCTTCCAAACTTACCTTTGCTTTTATTGAAGGTTCCCTAGTTAAAGCTATGCAGGAAGGTCATTGGGTGCTTTTAGATGAAATAAATTTGGCCTCCGCTGAGATATTAGAGTGCCTAGCTGGCCTCTTAGAAGATAAAAATGAAACTATTGATTTAATTGAAAAAGGTGACAAAGTCCCTATTAAAAGACATCCAGACTTTACACTATTCGCGTGCATGAACCCCGCTACGGATGTAGGAAAAAAAGACTTACCAGTTGGTCTGAGAAATCGTTTCACGGAATTTTACATAGATGAACTAACTGAGAGGAACGATCTTATGCTTCTAATTGGTGATTATTTGTATCACATGAATCTTAGTGGCCCTATGTTGGAAGGGATTTACACCTTCTACTCAACAGTTAGGAAAGAAGCAAAATTAAACCTTGTAGATGGCGCAGGTAACAAAATAAATCAGACTTGTATATTTTAGATTATTATTAATTGTCGTGTATTCTGATTGATGTATTTTGTATTGTAGGTAATTCACCTCATTATTCGCTACGAACGCTTTGTAGAGCCCTGACTGCAGCAGCAAAGGCAAAGTGTGGAACAGTGACTAGGTCTCTTTATGAAGCATTTTGTTTGTCATTCCTCACTCAGTTGGATAGTTCATCACATCCCAAAGTAGAAGCTATGGTTGCCAAGTAAGTAAAGATTGTAATAAATTTGTTTTTGTATAGATGTGCATATTTTGACGCAATATATTTATTTATTCAACAGGGCTGTAATTGGAAAGAAGAATATCAGCTCTGTTTTAAATCAACTGATTCCAGAACCACAGATACCTGGAAAAAAGTACTTGCTTTTCGAGGGTCATTGGATTCCGCAGGGTAAACTAGATATTGCTATACCAGATGGTTATATCTTAACATCTACAGTTAGAAAAAATCTCCGAGATATAGCACGAATTGTGTCATTAGGTAGACTTCCAGTTCTATTGCAAGGTGATACATCCGTCGGAAAAACTTCTCTTATCACTTACATTGCAAAAGCCTCGGGGAATTTTTGCGTAAGGATAAATAACCATGAACATACGGATCTTCAAGAGTACATTGGCTCCTACGCGACTGATGCAAGTGGAAAACTAGTGTTCAAAGAAGGTGTTCTAGTCGAAGCTATGAGGAAAGGTCATTGGATCATCCTTGACGAGCTCAATTTAGCCCCAAGTGATGTTTTAGAAGCACTCAATCGTGTCCTCGATGACAACCGGGAGTTGTTTATACCAGAGACTCAGCAGGTCGTCAGAGCTGATCCCAATTTCATGTTGTTTGCGACTCAAAATCCTCCTGGTTTGTATGGAGGTCGAAAAATGCTATCAAGGGCGTTTAGAAATAGATTTGTTGAATTGCATTTTGATGAAATTCCAAGGAAAGAATTAGAAACGATTTTGCATCAAAGATGTCACATTCCACCCACATACAGTAAGAAGATGATTGCCGTGATGGCTGAATTACAAGTGAGACGCCGAGGATCTGCGGCAGTTCAAGGGAAAGATGGCTTCATTACTCTAAGAGATCTGTTTAGGTGGGGGCAGAGATATAAATTTGCTTCGAAAGAAATATTAACTGATGATAAGTTTTACGATTGGGATCAACATATAGCCGATGAAGGGTACCTAATACTTGCTGGTAAAGTAAGACAGACGGACGAAAGGACCATTATCGAAGAAGTGATTGAAAAACATATAAAAAGGAAGGTCTGCCCTGATAATCTTTTCACTCTACATGCCACTACGTCACCAGTAACGAAAAGTATTTTAGAAATAATTCTAAATAATCAGCTGGATGAATTTTCTCACGTTGTTTGGACGTATAATATGAGGAGACTTGCTGTTTTGATAGCAAAAGCCTTTACTTTTGATGAACCCGTTTTACTGGTAGGAGATACAGGCTGCGGTAAAACAACTATCTGTCAAGTGCTGGCGACACTCAAGAAAAGTCAACTTTTATCGGTCAACTGTCACATGCACACAGAGAGTTCAGACTTCTTAGGAGGACTGCGTCCAGTTCGTCAATATAAAAATGACGGAAGACTGTTCGAATGGGTCGACGGGCCTTTGGTTAATGCAATGGAGAAAGGACAAATGTTTTTAGCTGATGAGATTTCGTTAGCGGATGATAGTGTGCTAGAACGATTGAACTCCTTACTTGAACCCGAAAGACAGTTGGTTTTGGCTGAGAGAGGGATGGAAGATAATTCAGATATTGTAGTTATCACGGCGCAGAAGAATTTCCATTTTGTTGGAACAATGAACCCTGGAGGTGATTTTGGTAAAAAAGAATTGTCACCTGCGCTTCGCAACCGCTTTACTGAAATATGGTGCGACAGTGTGTCGTCACGAGAAGATTTATTAAGCGTTCTTGAAAAAAGTGTTAATAGAGGCATCTCTTTGGGCAATCAGGAAGATGGCAGCTCGGGAATAGGCAACTCTATCTTGGACTTTACAATTTGGTTAAAGAATTCTGAAGTGACAAACAAGTTTCCATTTAGTTTGCGCGATTTACTCGCCTGGGTCCAGTTTATTAATGTCACTGTTGCAAAAGGCCTTTTAGATACTCCGGAAGCTTATGTCCATGGCGCGTGTTTGACTTTCCTGGATTGCTTTGGGACCGCCCTGACTGGGCATATAGAAACAGAAACTTTGTACATCCTTCGTAAGACGGCAATAGATTTCTTACTCAATCAAATTCAGACAGTTGGAAATGAATACATGGAAGGCTTGAGAGAAATGTTAAGTAATAAGCAAACAAAGTTCATCGCTGAATCAGACGCTGAGAAATTTGGCATAAGACCTTTCTACATCGATGTAGGGAAAAAGTTTAGTATAGCGGATGAAGAACAAAAGTTTACTTTTACGGCTCCTACTACGGGGTCAAATACGCTCAGATTATTGAGAGGGCTCCAACTGAACAAAGCTTTACTCTTGGAAGGAAACCCTGGAGTGGGGAAGACCAGTCTAGTAACAGCTCTTGCCAAATCATCTGGGCACAAAGTAGTGCGCATCAACCTCAGTGACCAAACGGTAAGTTTTTTTTGCAACACGCACCACGTAAATACCTAATATACCTATGTCTATTTCTTATTGTTTATAATATCGTTATTTAATGTATGATTTTTGCAGGATATTACTGACTTATTTGGTACAGATTTACCGTCAGAAGATGGTTCTTTTGTTTTCAAAGAAGGAGCATTCTTAAGTGCACTGCAAAATGGTGACTGGATTCTTTTGGACGAGCTTAATCTAGCGCCGCAACCAGTATTAGAGGGTCTAAACGCGTGTCTTGATCACAGAGGCGAAGTTTACATACCGGAATTAGGAAAAACATTCAAAGTGAAACAAGAGACAAAGCTTTTTGCGTGTCAAAATCCTTTAAAGCAGGGTGGAGCCCGCCGAGGCCTCCCGGTATCATTCCTTAATAGATTCACTCAAGTATACATTGACACTTTGACTAAAGAAGATTTAATTTATATTGTGGAATCGCAGTACCCTAGCCTGTCTAAAGACATCTTGCACAGAATTGTAGGATTTAATTGCAAAATCGCTCATGAAATAACTGAAATCCAATCATGGGGGCATAGAGGTGGACCTTGGGAAATGAATTTAAGAGACATCCAAAGATGGTGCGAAGCGCTTATCGAAGAACAGAATAACGGTAACGACTCAAGGCCAGGAACATTTGTCGATATGCTTTATGTGAATCGTATGCGAACGATAGAGGACAAAGAAAAAATGATAGAAACATATGACGAATTCTTCCTGCCTGAATACCCGCGAAGCGACAGTAGCCCTCAATTTTATGCCAATGATCAAACAATAATCATAGGAGATGTAACTATTGCTAGAAATACTGACAAGAGGTTCAAAAATCGACGCGCGTTAGAAACGAATTCGCAAATATTGAGAAACCAGCTACCAACTTTGAAGGCTCTTGCTCAGAGTGTGAAAATGAATTGGCTGTCGATACTGGTGGGACCCACGGCTACAGGCAAAAGCGTAATAGTCCAGATACTAGCCGATCTAACAGGGAATGACCTCCAAGTACTACCAGTGACTTCTGCGATGGACGTATCAGATTTGCTTGGGGGATTTGAACAAGTGGACTATAATAGAAATCTCGAGATACTTTACGATCAAATAGAGACAATTACTATTGAGACGGTGCGCAACATGTGGCTGATTCAGCCAAATGAGGAATGGAGGTTGAATAAACTTTTAAGCCACCTGTATCAATACAATGCGCTGCAATTTGGAACGAATATTAGTTACGAGGCAGATATGGTGAAATTTAATGAAAAGATACAATTCCTTTCAAACCACTGCAAAAAGCTATTAGAATGTAATGCAGAGCACGACTATTTGCGAAATGTTTTACAGGAAATTGACAGAAAATTGACAAGTTTGAAGGTTAAAGTGTCTAAACTAACATCGGTAAATGCCGGCGGAAAATTTGAATGGGTAGACGCGTTGTTGGTTAGAGCATTGTTAAACGGATCATGGCTGCTGTTAGATAACGTCAATTTGACATCAGCGGCCGTATTAGACAGACTGAATGGGCTGTTAGAGCCCAATGGCGTATTAAGCATACCTGAGCGAGGAGAAATGAGCGAAATAATACCGCATCCCAACTTTAGAGTATTTTTCACTATGGATCCTAAGTACGGGGAAATATCTAGAGCGATGAGGAACAGAGGTGTAGAAATATTCTTGCTACGTCCTGATGAATGGAATACTAGCTTGTCGGAAACCATGACCTATATGGACATAGCAGCTCTTCTGTCGTCCTGTGGTTTATCCAATGAACATCATGAAATTTTTATGAGCTGCCATGAGCTGATGACAGCTTATGTTCAAGGTTTGTATTTATTCGTACTTTAAATTGTTAATTCTACTTTTACATTGGTTTATTAAAGATACAGTACATTTTTATTACAGGTTTGGAACGCCCGACCATATCACACTTACTCCAAGCCGCATATCTAACGTGTCAGCAAATAGTTCGAGGTATCTCCTTCCAAACGGCTATGGTGAATAGTTTTTCAGATGTCTATATCAAACCTAGATGTGGTAGCGACTTTGCTTCGAATATAAACGCGCCCCTAGCTGAAATGAAAAATACAATGTTAAAAGATTTAGTAGAAAAAATAGGACTTGAAGAATACAATTTATTTGAAACGGGGGAAACCAATCATACGTTGACTGTAAAAGGATTATGTTCAAATTCGACGTTTGAAATAGCTAAACAGGTAGCTTTTACGGCAGTTCAACAATCTACTGATGTGAACTTAGATTTCGTTGTTCATTTGCTCACTAGTATATTTACTACCTATCAAAAGTGTCCGGAAGAAAGTACGGAAATATTATACACAATAGTAAAAGATAACTTACAGGGAAGCAATAATTTAGAACAACTAGCCCACCAATTAAACGAAAAGGCGTATCACACTGTATTGTCTGCGTGTGCATTTATGGAAGAAATGAAGAGCGAGACAAAAAAAAAATATCTCCATGTTTCATCAACAACATCAGATGATAAATTCAGTGACTCGAATGTAAAATATCTTTGGCTTTATAACGAGTTATGGAAGATATTTAATGAAAAGTTCACGCCGGAAAACAATTTTTCGGCTCTAGATTACTCAAAAGCAGTAGCGAATGGCACGTTGACCGATGACTTTGCAGAGTATTCTGTTTTGGCATCTTGTAAAAAATACATAAATATTGTAGAAAAGCAAATAGAAAAAGCAATCAAATTGGCTCTTGGCTCCCTTGATGATAAAACCACTTGTTATCTAATACAAGTCTTAAACTGGAGAAGCCGTTTTCTAAAAATAAGTTCGCTGCCGATATTTACAAAGAAGAAAAACAAAAGAACGCCGATTTTGAAAGAAGAAATAGTAGCACTGCTTTACATGCATTGTAAATGGCTTCAAAAATATTTGATAGGTGCACTTCTTAAATTTTTGCCACCTAATTGGCCATTACTTGAAGAACTCAAGATGCTAGTTAATGACCCCCACAATTCAAACGTCGCAAAGTTAGGCAAGAAGCTTCGAAAGGTTAAGGGTCAACCAAAATTATACGAAAATCAGGATGAGTTTGATTTGGCGGTAGCAAGGTCTGATGTATATAAGCAACTGACTTTGGATATGAGCCAGCCGCTTGAAGCGCAAGCACAGAAACTAGCTCTGGACGTGACGATGACAACTGACTTATCCTTAGCTTTAGATATCCCCGATAGCACAGCCTTGCCAACAATTCAGGAAAATATATCGAAAATACTAGAAGTTACCAAAAACACAGAACTTAACTTGGATGTAAAACTTTTGCCGATAAATGGATATGTGATCCAAAGGGTGTTAAACATGTTGAAGATACATTTTGTAGATTATATCTACAAGCTCTCTCAGGCTGAAGACGTAAACGCTACCAATAAGAAAATGCGAGATTTTGTGGTCGTATTGGCGAATTTGATTCATCTGGCAAAAAACACAAAGGGTTTCCCACCAGCACTGTTTAATATTTTACAAGTCATTGAAAAACTCTGCACTGGCCATCATGACATATCTCTCAGGTATCTTGTGAATTTGATAATTCTTAATTTCTTTTACTCATATTATAATCAGTCTTATTGAGGTTTATATTGACTTTGCAATTACAGAATTTCATCACTGCCTGTAAAGTTTTGGGATGAATTTTACAAAGTTCTCGCGTGTTCACCGGCTTTGTATCCCTTGCCATTTTTAAACGTGAACGCTTACAAACCTGAGGGTGAAACGGAATCAATTCCATCGAACACTAAGAAACTGTCTACGAATTTGCCGCTCTTGCCTTATTATGTACAGAAGCTAACTACCGTTGATAACACAGGTAAACGTAACCAGATATTTTGGATCTTTCCCTCTGTGTACGGTTAAAAATAAATGTCTCATATATTTTTTATAAGGTAGATATGTTACGTACTTTGTCTGGCTGTAGTGGGAACAACCACTACGAGTATTAATTCTTTAAATATATTCTTTTGGTTCTTTTGTTTTGGTTTGATGTAACTAATCAGTCTTCTATAATATGTTTATTGGCTTATTTAATATTGCCTTGTCCCATAAACCACTATAAATGACAGTTAATTTTATTTTGCCTGTTCTAGATTCTCGCCATTTACTTGCGTATGAAACAGTTTCTTTGAAAGATCGAGAAGAATATTCAAAACTTTTAGGCATATTGCTAAATGTGGTTTGGAAAAATATCGCCACACTAGATACAGCCACAACCATGAAATTGTAAGTTATGTTTCTCTTGATAAATTGTACACTAAAAATTTTAGACTATTATGGTCTATTGTTGTAAAATTATAACATTTTATTTTCTAGGCAAACTGATGCATTGTTCGAAATAAGAAAATACGAGCAGCTGATGTACTATTTACAATCGATTATGTTCTCCAAACAATCTGACAAGTCGTTTGTGACAATGCAAGATTTTTTCAAAGACCAGCCTGCTTTAATAAATATGATCGAAGAGACGAACAGGGTGTTTATACCTCTGCAGCAAAGCTTAGCTCAGAATCTACAAATGTCAACCGATAAAACAAGTGTGAAAATATTAACGGCCGAGCTCTCGTTACTGACAAGTCTAATAATGATTAAAATAATGACTGAAGTGAGTCCAGTAGATCATGTAGAGAAATATAGACTCAAAGTGGAATATATTGAGGAAGATATAAAAATATTCGAGGCTCTGTTGAGCTCCTATTATATGCATGGTCTTGTGTCAGGAAGTGTCACGGACAATAAGAATGTTGAAAGGGCCTCCGAGGTCTCAGTCGACAACTTCGCTAAGGGCAGTGATAAGAGGAAGAGCCTGGAGAAGGTACATCCTTATTGCGCTATAATTTTGGAGCTAAGGGAGAGCATTGGCGAAAATATACATAAATACGCTAAAGGAAATACATTCAGACCAAATGAGCCATCGTACAACGTTTTTGCTAAGGTTAGTTTTACATACTGTGGTGTTGGAAACAGCCCTATACTAATCACTGGTAGATGTTTATTTTTAAATGTCATTATTTTGATTTTCACAGGACTGCAGGCATTTCGCAAATTCAGTACTTTCACTAAAATCCATCTCTGATCTATCATCAAACCTCAGACTTTCATGCACTGAACTTTTAAACGACTTAAAAACCAATACTCATGATAAAACTAAGTTACAACAAGCTCGCACGTTCATAAAAGAAACCGCATCCTGGCTGTATTCAGTAAACTCCTTTTATAAAACCATTGAAACGGTCTACTCTGAGGCATTCCCTGATCTGGCTAAACCTTTGCAAAGTTCTATATCAGACATTGTTCACAGTGTTACTTCCTTGAGTGATCTAATTCGAGAATTGATAGCCAAAATAGAGCAAGGGCCGGTCCTAAATGAAGTTATAAGTGACTTAATGGTATACCCGAATGACATCCCAAATACGGGTGAAAAAGAAAAGTTTTTGAATCGCTTTGTTACTACAAGTGTAATGCAGCTGTTGAGTAGGAACATTGCTGCAGCCAGTGGAGATACATTTGACGTGGAAACGGAATGCATGGAGTGAGTATTAATCAATTAATTAGTCGTGTAATTTGTACATACATTTGAAAAAAAAGTTTTACTTTATTCTGCGATCGCAAGTTGTAAAAAGCCCGGTACCCAAACATGCGGAGTAAAAAAGATGAAAAATAAATTAGAGAGCTTTCCGATGGCTACATCGACGTTAAAATGTTTGATTCCATTGTTCTACTTTTCAGAATTCTAAAGATGAATCTGTCAGAAATAAAGATGTATTGCACAGCCGTGGAACGAACGGATCGGACAACATTTACCTGTGTGATGTCGACTTTAAACAATATTGTAAAGACTTGGGAAAAGCAACAGAGGGATATAGAGAAGAAAAAACAAGATGATGAAGCCTTGTATGTGACAAAGTAAGTGAGTCATTTTAAATTGTTTTAGTATAAGAGAGGAAAAGGAAGACTTGACCGACATAGTAAACATTTTCAGGTCAAAATGCGAAGACGTAGACGAAGAAACAGAAGCGTACCAAGAAATCCTAGAGATGTTCCCATCTTACTCCGACCACGATTTCGCCGAATTCAAGGCGCCATTGTTGGAGCAAAAGAAAATAAAACCATCTACAGAAAATAAAGTAAGACAGCTCATAAGCTCTGATGATGTGTCATTAATATACAAATGGCATTCGAATTTTGTACGAAATTTGACTTCTGCGGAATGGTTGCCGAGCCCAAAAAGGATGGTAGGAAATAACGTGATCAGTCCGTTGATGCAAAGGTATCCTGTATTCAGTCGGATTATGTCAAATGCCTGGGAAGCTACAGATGCCGAATTCGAAGGAGCAATGACACCTAGTTTGATGGTCCTTATTTCCCAGATCAAAGAAAAAATTGATGGGATTGGTAAGCCATTAAAATATTATAGTCGCATAAATCGTATTAATTAATTTTTACGTCTTATTATAATGTCACGTTGTTACAGATTCATCTAGCCAGAAAATGGACTTCTACCACTCTGCATTTGTATCAGAAACGCGACAATGTATACCGCTGCTACAGCGAGTGAAAGAGAGTACAAACGCGTTATTAGATCAGTGGCCGGACTTCCCTACCCTTAAAGATGTAAGAACTTAACTATCAACTCCTTTATGCGCACCCTAAAAAAAGAAAAACTGTCAATACTAGAATGATACTCCAGCCGCTATCTGCATTGTCATACGACACCGTTTTTGTCAGAAATATTTGTTATCCTCTTACTTAATAAGCGGTTACTAGCTAACTGGGAAATAAAGATAAATACGAACTTTTCCGAACGAATACAATGTCGTATGATTGATTATTCGCCACAAACAGCCTTGGCCAAAGGTGTTGAGCACGCATGCGTTTTTCATATAAAAGACAAACTTTAGAAGGTGCAATTATATTTTATTTTAGAAAGTTGTATATCTATCGGAAAGATAAGTCATATTTATTCGCGTTATGGGATATTCCGTGGAGAAAAATACAATCAATAATTTTATTGTAAAACCCGACATTTTCTACCTTCAGTTGACACACGCAAATAGCTACTTCAAAATCGATATATATTTAATATTATATACATATATAATACCACTATGTATATATATTATACAGGGTGTCCGGTAAATAGTGGACTTCCTTACAGGGCTAGATAGCTCAGCTCAGGACTGGCCAAAATATGATAAATCATGTTTAGTAAAAGTCGCACCAAAAACGAGATATCTCAACTTTTCAAAATTTTGGAAATGCGGTACCCTGGTTCACCATTTTCGATGCCGTGGCCACATTTATTAGTATTTTTCAGTTTCGTTTACTGTGAGAGATTGCTGATTAAATTTGCTATAAGACCTTATTAACGGAATTAATAAAAGTTTAGCAGTTTTTTTAATTTTTCAAATCAAATTTAAAGTTTAGGAATCTGAGTTTAACTTGCGGCAAGTTTAACATCGCACGGTGTAAAAAAAATGTACCAAGACTTGTAGTGCTGCTTTCCTAAAAATTGGCCTGGTTAATGGAAATTTTAAAATGATATAACAATCGAGTTTATTGATTACACCAGCGAAGTTATTATTAAGTTTGGCCAACAAAGACTGAATTCTATCAAACAATCGAAATTAAAAAGCGACTTTTGTTTCCGTTTAAAATCATGTCGACTGATTTGAAATGTTTTAATAGACAATTTACGTGAATGTTAAATGCAACAGAAACTAATTTCTGCCATAATGATTGTAATCCTAAATTCCATTTCCACAGTCGTTAGTTCTATGTTGATGATGTGACATTTTTTATCGACCTAATAGTCGTAGTATTACCTTTTATCGTAGAGTTGTAGCATTTCACACTCAGGTGAACTATCTTTTAAAACATTTAAAATCAGTTAACTTCTTTTTAAACGGAAGTAAAAGTCGTTTATTAAATTCGCTAGTTTGATAAAATTCAGTCTTTGTTGGACAAACTTAATAATAACTTCGCCGTTGTAATCAATAAACTCAATTGTTATATCATTTTAAAATCTCCATTAACCAGGCCAACTTTTAGGAAAGCAGCACTACAAGTCTTGGTACATTTTTTTTACACCGTGCGATGTTAAACTTGCCGCAAGTTAAACTCAGATTCCTAAACTTTAAATTTGATTTGAAAAATTAAAAAAACTGCTAAACTTTTATTAATTCCGTTAATAAGGTCTTATAGCAAATTTAATCAGCAATCTCTCACAGTAAACGAAACTGAAAAATACTAATAAATGTGGCCACGGCATCGAAAAAGTTGAGATATCTCGTTTTTGGTGCGACTTTTACTAAACATGATTTATCATATTTTGGCCAGTCCTGAGCTGAGCTATCCAGCCCTGTAAGGAAGTCCACTATTTACCGGACACCCTGTATACATATACATAGTGGTGTATTTTTTTATATGGGTAATGTTAGGTCTTTTTCTTTGTTCCTCTTTTTTCTATCATAGCAAACATAACATAGTCTTTGAATATTTGCCTCAGACTCGCTGTCTGTAATATATCTTTTATCAATGGAACATTTTTCAGATAATCGTTATAGTGAACAGGATACTCGGTTTCCCCGTAACCAGCCCGGTGTCACGGTTCCTGACCGGTTTAGAGCTTCTCCGGGACAAGATCGAGGAGTGGAACAAGAACGCGCATAAGGGGAACAACCTAATAGACATTTCCTTGGACGTTGGACAGCAAATTATCAACTGGAGGAAGCTAGAGATGGGGCATTGGAAGGAGTGCCTTAACAATTTGTATCAAAGGTAAATTAAGTCGTATATGTTTGAGTTAAGATTTGTATCTGACAGTCTCCGCGTTTCTTATTTTATCCGACATATAAAAAGGTTGTAAGTCAAGATAAGGCCCACTCGAAAACCTATCATAAATTCAAAGGTAAAATAAAATCGACGAAAATATTGATAGAGTTAATTTTCTTATTTTATACTTTTAATGCCGCTTTATACGCGTAGCTTAGTCCCCCTATTTCTCCCCGTTGGGGGTCGCACGCACCTCAACGATACCCGGTTAAAATTCTTACGGTTAAGGCTGTGTTTTGTCTGTCTCTCGGTCGCGAAAGAGTTTTACTCGGTAGATGTTGGCCTAGAAGGTATTTGTAAATACGTGCTTCGTTGCTTGAAATAAACATTTCTATTCTATATTCACATGTTGACTGTTCGTTTTTAGAAAACAATCCGAAGCCCACAAGTACTGGTTCTACGTGTATTCTGTAATTAATTCGTACCTGGATGAAGAGGCCAGTGACCCCGTGCCAGCTGACCGGGTCACCAAAGTACTTCGGGACTTTATGGAGACTTCCAACTTAGCGGAGTATGAAGTGAGGCTGGACATTCTGTTTGTGTATCATTGCCACTTGGTGCACTTCGAGCGGGCTTACAGGCGTGGTAAGTGTTAATAAACTACGAAGTCGAGCCCCTCTTTTAATTATACGTTCATTGACTTAACTATGTATCTTTATTTGGTGGCGGGGCGAGACATCGGGAATAAACAAACTAGTTTTAATTATACTTTAACAGATTAAACTGCTACAAACCGTAAAGTCTATCTTAAACGTAATCGAACCGTCAGAGATTTTATAATACACAATCAGGTATCAGTCTCAGTTTTAAACAAAAAGGATTAATTAAAACAAATGCCATGGAAAAGAAAGGAAAACGAGCACATAGAGTTCCGCCGTTAAAAGAAGCCCTATGTGTCAGGGTTGAATAGAAATAAAATATATCCTCAAACATGCCTAAAACATATTTTGTTCTAAGTTGACATCTTTCAAATAGGATCTTTTGTAACGGCGCCACTAACCTAATAATAGTGATGTACTTACATCAGGGTACATTCAGGGGTATGTAGCTATGGATGAAGTGCTGAAGTTATTAGAAACTACTATAAAATGTTCCTAATGCTGTGAAGAACGATCATCGTAACCACTTGGCAGTTCAGCTGGCGGTGTAATTACAAAATATTTCCTCATAATATTAATATTGTTGAACCGTATTGCTTTAAATATGATGGTATCCAAAAACTGTCCATTGGATTTGAAGCTCTATAACGTGTCCATCCTGAAAGACAGGAGGATCACTTGGCTGATATTCCTGACGTTTGTAGGCGCTCCTTCCTCCCTCCGATCCTGCTCCCTGCTCGTTTGCCTTTTTAACCATAACCAAACCTCAAATATTTTCTCTTTAGACGAACTCCTATCAATATTCTGGAACACGTACAACTACTACGCTCAGTTCAGCGCGCAAGTCGCCACCCACATAAAGGAGAAGCGCGCGCCCATCGAGAAGAAGCTGCGGGACTTCGTGAAGATTTGCACCTGGGACCGCGACCTGAGCTACTGGAGCGTTAAAGACACGGTGGAGAAGGCGCATAAGGCGCTGCATAAACATACTAAGGATTTTGAGGTAATATTGTTAATACAGGAAAAATTGCATATTTGTAAAATATGTACATCAAAGAAACTTTGTTTATAACTTTATCTTGGCACTTAAGTAAAAATTTCCTTCCTGCTCATACCCACCCGACGGGGGAAGAGCGCCCAAAGGACGATGGGTAAAAATGTCCCCACCCACATACAGTGATGAAACATGTGCCAGTTTATAGATCTTGGCAATATGATGTATTTTTTCTATGGCGACGATCACCATATGTATGGGGTTTTCTAAAAAAATCATAATCTTATCGTATGGAACTACGGAATTTGTTTGATAATGAACACGTATGTAGATGATTTGCCTTGCCTGGCCCTTTGTTTTCATTAAAAAAATCCCATTGATTTTATTTATTTATTTATTTATTTAATTATTTATTGTTATTGGAGATCCAACAGCTTACAAAACAAGATAGAACCTAAATTACATAACAAAAAGCCAATTAAAGGTTCTCACCGATAGAGACAAAGTATTTAAATAGCAGAAATAACAGCCAACGCAGGCACACACGCCGCGCTACACCAAGAGCACAAGAGAACAACCACATGTACACGCAACAATAAACAATGGTAGAGAACAAAAAGTGAATAATAAACACTTAATAGCCTAAGTGAAGAAGTTTTGACTGAGTAACCGCCTAAGCGTAGATATAGGTGTGTTAAATAAATCTAAATCAATATCCTTAGCACAAATGTTAAGGGTTTTACCCGCTCGCAACAAAAAGGAGTTCCGCCGATAGTTAGTCGACACAAGAGGAATTTGAATTGGTGGGTTAAAACGCAGTGAGGCCGCTGGTACCCGGAAGCTAACTTTCCTCAAGAGATCTGGGCAATCGACTTGTCCAGAGACAATCTTAAGGTAATATGTTAGGTCAGCAATCTCACGCCGTTTGTACAGTGGTAGAAAGTGGTGACGTTTGCAAAGGGTAATATAATCCACAGACTTATAATTTATTTTTAGCCGGAAGGATAGAAATTAAATTAAATTAAATTAATTAGAGGATTTTGCTACGAAGATAAGTATTTTGTCTTTTATTGGGTCCTAATGAACATATAGACCTGCAGCCCGTTACTGTTGGAGGGGGGGGGGGGGGACGGGGTCCATACAAAATTGCCCATCACCCTTTCGGTAGGACTCGGCAGATCCTCATTTCTAGTGCCCAGATAAAGTTATGAACAAAGTTTCATTGTAGTACATAATTTCCCGCCCAACTGTCATATTTAGTCTTACTTTACCTATCTGCATTATACCGGGTGTACAATCCAAATGGGTCAGTATGGTGAAGTGGGAAACTATGAGAGATAGCGAGATCTGTTCTTAGGAACCATGACGTCGATTTTAGATTTAATAATAATTACATTCAAACTTTTTTATTAACTGTCATACATAACCGGGAATCGAACCTGGTCAATATTTTTGTAACCGCGTTAAGTAAAAAGGACCAAATTTGGCTATGAAATCTTGTGTAAACACAACTGACAGTAAATTAGACTAAAATGCCCACAGTTTTATTAATTTGCAAAAAGTCGTGAATAATATGAATCGATCATCAATTATCTGAAGACCACTTATGCATATTAGAAAACATTTTAACACATATGCACCCCATAAAAATACGAAATGCAATCTTGCGATCGTTACCCAAAAGAATTAATCTTTGCATTCAACAGAATTTTGAACATTTATTGAAATAAAATAATTATCTTATTGGTGGGTTTTTCTTTCAATTATTTAAACAAGATTCCATTAGTGTTGTGCTTCTTGCGACTTGCAGAATTTATACTCATTGATTTTGACCAGGTTCGATTCCCGGTTATGTATGAGAGTTAATAAAAAAGTTTGAATGTAATTATTATTAAATCTAAAATCGACGTCATGGTTCCTAAGAACAGATCTCGCTATCTCTCATAGTTTCCGACTTCACCATACTGACCCATTTGGATTGTACACCCGGTATACCAATGCTATGCCATTACCTTGATACGTAAGCACCTTACTCGCCTTTAGAGCGATAGATGCCACACGAGCATTGCCGGTTAACGCTGTGATGTCAACATAGAGCGACGCGAGCGTGGTGTGTCATTGTCGTTCTAATTTACCCTTCTTATGCCCACCATACAACGACATTTGTCAATAGAATATGAATATACTGTGAATGAAATAAAAAGTGAACTTCCTAATTTGCTCATTGATCATAAAAACAAAATAAATTCCACTTTACTTCCTTTGCACTTGATCTTTATTTGAATGGCCGTATTATGTACTATTTTAGTACAAGAAGCCTCAGGAGGATGTGCAGTCGGCCATAAATGTCGTCTACCACCCTACGGTTGAATTTCATTTCACGTCATGATACAACAAGTTCGATTTTCCCTTGCAATAATATTATGACAGTGACTAGTGTCAACCTTAGCGATAATTAGGCTTCACAGAAACTTTTGTCAAAACTGGCAGACCATATTCTTGGCAGACCGTACCAGCCTCGACCTGTTTGTTTTAGAACGAGCTAAAAGAGTCCGTGGCTCCGTGCCTGGTCGATAAGTCCACGGAGGCGGGCGCCGACCACGTGGGCATCTGGGACCGCCCGAAGAGGGCCACCGGCGTCGCAGTCACCGGCGGCGCATACATGCTCGATACTCAGAACTTTATCGCCATGGCCAGAAGTATCAAGGTAAACTTAATATCATAATCTTTAAATCTTCAAACTACGCTACTTTATTTTAACGCAGTTTTCATCAATAGATAGAGTGATTCAAGAGGAAGGTTTTTATGTGTAGTAAATTCTGGTTGACGTACCTGTTGGCTATCCTTCGTTTCCATCTAACCTAACCTCACTAACTTTTACCCTTTTTCACAAATTTTCTTTGATGTTTAATCACTAGGGTTAGGATTTTGGTGGCATATTGTGGTTCTAGACTCCATGGAGTCGCTATTTCCTAATTATTATAATACATGACACTTTGATTTTGACCTTCAGTGTGGTCACATTTCAAAATGAACTAAATACATTTTTGTTCGCTTATTCCATACCTACTAATATTTGCTTGTTTGAAACGCTTTCACAGCAGAGATATTCTGCATACCAAAATTAATTAAAATTGATTTAGCATTTCTATTTATTTAATGAAGAAATTAATTTGGGAATATGAAAATACTGAAGGTCAAAATCAAAGTGGTATATATTATAATAATTAGGAAATAGCGACTGCATGGAATCTAAACCTTGATTATTAATTCCATAGAATTCTGACGTTTCTTGGTCCTGATTAATTGATTGATGATTGTGATCATCGTTATTACAAATCTTTGGACTTTTTTTAACCTTAACTTTTCTTTGTTCTTTGTTAATTTTTGTTTGTATCATGATCATCATGAATCATCATTTTAAATACTATTGAAAATCCTAAAAATTCAGAATGTGACAGCAGTCACAATTCTACGGAATTAAAAATCAAACTTACGATTTGCCATCAAAAGTATTCGTCTTTCGTCTTTTGCTTCGATACTTGTATAAATCATGTTTCTCATCTTAACTTTACTTACTAACTCTTAAGTTACCTTCTACATACTAACTTTAATTTTCTTTTTCACAGCTCACTAAGGTAACTTATATCATATTAGCACTGTAGGTTAGATTGTGTTTGTAGAAAATGGGTTAGTTGGCAGTTGTGGTTTTATTGAAATGTAGTTTATTTTAAATTTGGTTTCTAATTTAATATTAAATCATTTGCTTTCCGTACTTTCATGAGATACCTATTTCTTATTAGATTATTTCTTCTTTAACTTCTTTAATAGCTTAATAGCCTTCGTTTGGCTACCGCTATCTCACTTGCACTCGTAGCTGATATTATGTTTGCCACTCGTGTTTCATAGAAAAAAGGACTTGCACCCGTCGTCTATCGCAAAATGGCGTGTCAAACGTCAAATTCAAATTTAGAACTGTTTTACACATTTAAGGGTCGTATTAATAAACTTATCTTGACTGTGAGGTTCGTCATAAGTCATAAGATACGTCAAAGTAAACACCAAACCATAGAACTCTATCATTTTTGACGCATTCCGAGACGGGCATTAAAGTAGAAATCAGTTTATTAATACGGGCCTTAATATTTCAATGGGAAATTGGGTTTGAGTTTATTGGTTAATTGGGATGGCTCCATTTTACTATCATGGGACTTTGCACTGATTACACATACCAAGGGTTTAAGCAGCTGGTAGTACTGTACGTTAAGTACAAAATGTACTTCGCCACGTGGATGTCGCATGCTCAAAATCTTGCTAGCATGGCTTAGCTAGTATTGCTTTCTTTGCCTGAACCATTTTTGGACTTAATATGTAAGAGGATAAGGTTTATAATAGTAAATAACTGTTTAATACGGTATTTTTTGATACCTTACTATGTAATAAATAGAATATAACGTATTTACTTCAAAATATATGTTTGTGATTTTGTGACATTGAGAATAATATTCACTACCTACTGTTATAAATATGAAACGGGACTTAATCGCGTAACAACATTATATATACCTCGACGTTTCGATCGTGTTGCAACGGTCGTGGTCATGAGTAGTATAATGTTTTTAAACGATTAAGTCCTGTTTTACATTTATAACAGTATGTGTGAACGTCCAGAAATTTTAAAACGAACAATAGAACAATTATGATATGTAAATTTAGTGTATCTCGGCTATACTCGGCTTTATGTCGGTTTTACAACCTCAAAAAAAAATACATATCAGGGAACTCTGGCATAGCAAATATAATGGGACTGCGATTCACAGACAAGTACTATGAATATTTTGGGTTTTACTGTACTATGTCACAGTGAAAATTTATTGCTCACTACCATTGTGTCATAAACGCTGAGAGGGAAAAATACCCGTCTTTTGTTCATACAAGTGTTAACAAGTATAATAGCGTAAATCAAAGAGTAACGTCAATAACACTGAACGAATTTCGATGTAGCTTGTACTGTGTTTTGTTATTAATTAACCTAGGTCTAAAATAGCCAACAAATATTATGTTTCAATACATGGCTCTGTCCAAAGGAACCCAAAAGATCCATAAAGGACACCACACAGAAAGTATTAAAAAAAAACATCCGTTAATTTTGATTAAACAAAATACTCAACAGTTTTTTTTTAAATCAAAAACCGATGGTTTTTTTTCCAGTCTTTCCTATTTTTAAATCTCTGGTTTATGAAATTATATTTGTAAAGAATTCTATGAGCAAAAATCTGGCGGGCGAGTATTTTTGCCTGTGAATATACGAGTAGTATCATAGTAGAGTAGAGTATCATTCAAAATATCAACCTCCAAAATTAGACGGTTCCACAATCTTTCAGCTGTTTTGAATTTGTTTTCTAGAAATATCTAGACCTGTCCGAGCAGCCGAGCGCTGCGCTCGCGGAAGGCAGCCTGCTCTCCAAGGTGCCGAGTCTCCTGAACAAAGCCAGGCTGCTGTGCAAGGAGACCATGAACAATGCGGGCTACCCGGCGCGCGTGCAGGCCCTCGACGACTTCGTGACGGTTGTCATTGAGACCAGCTCGCATCTTGGGTCGTTGGATGTTAGTTTATATACTAAATTGCTTTTGCCCGCGAATTATCCCGTGTAGATCTTTTTCGAAATAAAAGTATTAGTAGAAGTCGGTAGCAGTTCGGCTGACTGGTTGCGCAAACTAAGCCCTGTTAAATTCCGAGGGCGGGGTAATATGTATACTATAAACAATTACAGTTCTTTTTAGTTTTTGCTATCACGAAATTTAATTGTAGGTTGCCGTAGAACCCTGTCGTAATGGTGTACTTTCTGCAAGGTTTTATAGCGGTTTAACAATTAAAGGTACCCTCTCGTAAATGTTACTGTTGATCGACCCCGAAAGCTACTAACACTGTCATCAAAAAAAATACAATTGTGTCTTTCAGGTCGACGCAACTCTACCAAAAGAAAAACAAACTTCCCAAGCGAAGAACATGGTTCAGCTGAAGCGGAAGGCTTTAGCCGATCTATTTAAGGCCCTGAGCAAGATGGGTCTGAACTATCGCACGGGTCTCGTCATACTGTCCGCGGCCGAGCAAGACTTGTATGACTTCACCATAGCACCCTGCGACTTGGACGCAGCCATGAGCTATTTGAAGAGCAGGTTAGTGATTAAAAAATGCAATGAAAAATTGGTTTCTAACTTCGAACCGCGACTTCTAGAAGCGACGCGTAGAAGTCGTGTATTAATTCGGAAATAAATACCTTTTCAACGCCATGTCACTAGCATGTCAACAATAATGATGCCTGATACACGAGAACGCAGTAATTATTATAGTTATTGCTTTTACTAGATACCTCATCAACATCCTTCTCGTTCTAATACTAAAAAGCTTTTCCAAGGCGTGGTGGAGGCGTTTTTTGTATGGGAACGCGCTGCACCACTTCCGCTCTCAGTGCGTTTGCTGCATCAGGGCACATGACACCAGTAGATTACCCTTTTGTACCTATATTCTCCCAGACGCTGCGACGCCTCGCTCAGCCTGTTATGGTCTGGCTGCGAAAAGTACTTCCACAAGAACATCGCGCGGCACCGCACGCTGACTGCTGCGCTGGCCACGCCGCATCAGGACCTAGGCATTCAGAACATAGAGCGGTGCAAGGGATTCGCAGCTCAGTTGATGGTAAGACTCAACATCATCATCATTGTAATGGTTTTTCCATCGCCTTACGATTCGGTCATTTCTATTCGGCATTGTTCTCCTATTTGAGAAGACTTTGTTTGACTCTAGCTGTTTGATCTGTTCTTAAGGTCATCTAGACTTTGGTTGGGGACTAGGTGTATTATTCGTGTATCCCTCGGAATCTCTAATAACGTTTTTCCTAAAGCATCGTGGTCCGATTATTGTAAGACAACTTTTTAAGTCTTTCGAAAATACCTGCGGTTATTTAAGTTAGGATCGTATTATAATAACACTAAAAACACAAGGCTAGGCTAGGATAAACCAATATTCGGTGCGATGCATTAGGACAAATTACGATTAGGGATTCCAATATAGACCCGCATTATTTATTTATTAGTTGCTATACAAAAAAAAAATGCTTTCAGAAATTAACGAACTCGCAAAAGAAATCCATATCAAAGTACTCCAGAGAGCTCTGCGATTTGCGCAATTTAACCACGAACCTCACAGCCGCGTTGGAAGTGGACCCTTCTGGCGTAAATATTACGACTTTAAACGACAAAGTTACAACGCTCAGAGAGTGCTACGCGTACGCTAGCATTTTGCTCGACCAATTCAGTGTCCTGATAAAATCATTACCAGAAAAGGAACTACGACCTGAATCCGAACCAGAATTCGATGCTGTCCTCTCGAATTCTCCTATAGTACGTTGCTATAAAAACAGTGACGAATGGCACGCTTTGTATAAGAAAATTAAGACTGTAATCTCTACCGTTGACAAACAAAAGAGTGCTCTACACAAACTATCAAACACGATACCAAAAGAAATCGGTAGAGACTTCGGGCCGCTCCCAATTGTAACACAAAGTCATATAGACGTTATAAATGATGCAAAACTTAATTTGGAAAGTATAGCAGAAGATTTGGATAATATTTTGAATGAATACCATTTCAAAATGCAACTGTCTATTGTGTCAGTTGAATTACAAGAAAACCCGAGCCATCCGATATTGAAAAGTCTCTCGAATCTATCGAAGTATTTTAAAAAAAGCATAAAAGAGCTTGAAGTTTTTGATAAACCTGTGGATGCGTTAATGGAAGAACGATCGCAAGATAAAAAGACTGAACTGGTAAATGACACCGAAGATTTAATAGCTTCCATGTTACTGATTATTCAATCAGTATATAAGAAACATTTGCCCCAACATAAGGCTGATAATATTGACGTACTGAACGCAATTGATGAAATTATAGACAATGGCGAAAAGGAAAAAGAAGAATCAAACGAAATTCTTGAAGACAATCATTTAAAGGAACTTCTGCATGAAAAACTGTCGAGTGATACAAAGTTACTCAAGCTAGATGATTTGATAAATAAAATGTATAATATATCAGTTAAATATGTGGAATTCATTGCAACAGTGGATGAAGATATAGATGAAGTTAAGAATATAGTGACGAGAGTTATTCCAATTTTGGAACAAACAGTGTTGTTTGTCCAGTTCTTTGTGACACAAAAAGTTGCAGTACACAGGGTATCTTGCAAGATGCTGTCCATTCTTTTGAAAATTTTCTCGGATTTGGCACTCAAAGGGTAAGTATAAAATAAATAAGGGGATGCATCTTGCTGTCTTTCGGGTACTTTTCAGCTATAACCCATGATAATTTTGTAGGTTTTGCAAGCCCTCTGATATGGACATGGAGGATGGCGAAGGTGACGGTGGTCCTGGAAAGCTGACTGGAGGCACTGGGCTAGGCGATGGGGAAGGGCAGAAGGATGTTTCCGACAAAATAGAAAACCAGGTAAATATGAATTAAAACATACCAGACAGACATGTTATCTCAGTGGTAATCATAATCATCATTGGCGGTTGGCTACTTAAATTTATACTTTTAAATTAAAAGGATCAACTGGATGACGCTTATCGTCCTGGAGAAGAAAAGAAAGAAGAAGATAGAGATTGCAAGGAAGAAGAAAAAGGAGTAAACATGACCGACGACTTTGATTCACACTTGCAGGATGTTGATAAGAAAGGTAACCTTTAATCCACATTGATATCTTATAACGAATAATTTGAATTCCTTTTATTCATTGTTTTTGCTTTATTATTTAAGATGAAGAATCAGATCAAGCGGACGATGAAAATGACGCTGACAAACAAATGGGAGACACGGACAATGCTGCTGAAAAGTAAGATAAACTCTATGCAATTATGACTTACCCAGGCTGTTAACACATTCATGCATTAACATACAAGTGGCAAAAATTAACCTGATTTTGTATGCATATACCGATTGTGGTGCTAAATGATGTCTTGCGATTCAACAGGTTAGATCAACAAATCTGGGGTTCAGAAGATGAAGACATTGACGAGGAACAGAATGATAAAAAAGACAAAGAAGAAAAAGGCAAGGGTGAGAGTACAGGCGAGAAAGAAGTGGGCGCTAAGGAAGAGGAACAAGGAGAAGATGATGGAACAGAAGGGAAAGAGAAAAAGAAGAAAGATATAAATGAAATGCAAGAGCCTGAGATAGATGATGACCAAGTAAGTGAGGCACGCGATAGAAAACAAACTTAGGTGTTAAGATAAAAAAGTAAGGTGTTTTAATTTGTGAATAATTCTCAAGGTGGACCCGTTCCATGGCAACCAACAGCCTTTGCCCGAGCCAGAAGATTTTGACATGCCCGACAATATGGATATGGACGGAGACGAGGCGGGAGATGATAAAGTGAGTCATGAACGGTTATACCAAGTTGAGTCGTCGATTCGGTGTAACTATTTCCAATATTTTTTTATGTTATCTTTTTTCCCTTAATTTCACGAAAGCCGATTCCTGGCATTACTTCTACAGAACAAATGCCACAACGTTCTTGCGTTCATTCAATACAAAACTTTGTTAATGAAAATTTCAGGAAGGGGAAACGGAAACAGAGAATCCGTTCGACATTGACGTGATGAAAGAAAACATTCCAGAGGAGCCTGAAGAAGAGCAAAAAGAAAGAGACAATACTGGTTTGGAAGTTTCAAGTGATGAGGAAGACGGGAATGACAATGAAAAGGGTGAAGATAGTCAGGATAAAGAGGTAAGCCAGAAGGTAATACGGAGAATAATATTCAAAGATCAAGATAAAAGACGTCCATTCTTTTGTAACACCAACTGTACTGAACTTATCAATTTTATTTCCTTTTATTCATTGTGTCCGCAAAGTTTTTATTTTATATTTGACTTTGCTATTAAAAAGGAAAGATATTTTAAAGCCGTTTGATTTTATGTTCTATTATGATTAATAGGAATCAAATGATAAAGAAGAAGATAAAGCACACGAAGAAGAAAATAAGGATGAGGAAGAAGAGGATGATAATGGACAAACAGAAACACCTGGAATGGATACTGAACAGCAAGAACCTGAACCAGACCCATCAGAAAAAGAAGATAAACCTGAAGACGAGCTCCCAAATAACTCCGATAAGATTGATGAAGATGACAAAGTTGATGAAAAGAAGCATGAAGCGAAACCACAAGCAAACCCGTCAACTGATGACCCTGCGGCTGGGGACAAGGCTGAAAACGCAGAAATGGAACGAGGCACTGATGACAATGTTGACACGAATGCGGAGCAAAAGAAGGACGAGGAGGCAGCGCCTTTTGTAAGTATTGCTGGGATCGGTTCACCTTTGGGAATTCATTTGTAGTGTCTGAATTTAATCGTTAGTGGTTCTTATGTTGTATGAAAGTACTGGCAACGGCATAACTTTAATTGTGAGTATATTTTCTTCTTTCTAACGAATTATATAACTGTAAATGCTCATAAATTACTCATAAATCGCAAAAATGTTATCGTTCGTATTTGAACTGTTTCTTCTTACTAAAAATAGGGGAAAATCCCAAATTAGAAAATTAATCAATCGATTTGATGAACATTTGCGTATGCAATGCATTTTACAGTCTTTTAGCAGAAAGGAACTAGTTATGTAACCGTTTAAAAAATACAATGGTACATAAACTAAGTAGATGTCTTATTGTAGGAACAAGCGCAAGAGCAAGTCGGCGAAGACAGACAGGCGATGGGTCGATCGGAACTGGACAAGAGCGACAAAGGGCACCGCGGCGAGAAGCAGGCGACCAGCCGCGCTGACCTTGCGCGAGACGAAAAGCAGAAGAAGGAGAACAAACCTGGACAGACTGACCATGAGAGAACATTGGGTAAGTTATGTCACCGTGTGATGCTTGCGGCGTTTCCGTTTATTGCAGATGAACGTTGTTCTAAAAAGTTATTGCGTAAATCGTGAAAATTATCAAACGAACTGGAATCAACACTTAATATATCGATAAGAGCATTTAAGTATAAAACTAAAATAATCTAAAATTTGAATAGGAAGAATTTCAAGAAGAGCATTAGTGATGGAACTGCTTTACGTATGTGAATTTATTAAACACATGGTACATACAAATACTATGGTACTCGTAAAAGCAAGATAAAATGTCTTGATACCGTAAAAATTATAACCTCAAGCTCAATATTATAGGTGACGTAAATGAAGATAAGAAGAAATCACGGACTCTGAACGTGGAACGCGAAGAGGAAACGGGAGAGGATGGCGCCGATAACGCCGACGACACCGAGAAAGAGGCCGACGCGTACCAGCACGTCAAGCAGGCCACCAAGGAGGATTTGCAGGTCATTTTATAACATCATTATATTTTAAGAGCCATGCTCAGAGTGATCGCCGAACTTCTCCATTTCTTTCATTTAAGCTATGATATAGGTGTAATTTGTAAGCCATACGATAAATAAATAATGAAAAGCTTTTCTAGGCACTCATTTTTGAAGTTTCTTCGCCTGCGCGACGCTCTGTCTTGTTTAAGTATACATTTTCATTCTATGTTTTTAAAATGTGTCGTTTCCTATTTAGTAACCTATTTATATTATGTATTATCTTCCCTTTTCTGTCGTTTTAGTTTTTACATATTTCTTTAGCGGTTTGCTATAGTTCTTATAGCTTTTAAAAGACGTATTGATGAGTAAATGCTCACGTAAGAAAAATATTGTTCATGTTGCAAAGATTACCTTTCATGCAGTTTATGACAATTCACCCAGTTGTCCAATACTTCTGTCTTATCCATGCTTGCAAATAAAAGTACGAACCGTGACAACAGTTTGATCAGACAACACTTGTTCGTTCAGGCAATCGACGCAGCGACCAAAGAGCAAGCCGAGCAACAACCGACTCTTCAAAAGGAAGACGAGGAAGCTGAGGCTCTTAAGGAAGATGAAGAACTTGTCATGGATGTAGACGATGAAAACATCGAGGTAAATTTAAAAATTCCAGACTTCCAGACTTACTGTTAAACAAAATATGCAAAATAAATTTCTAAAATAAATATTTATCAGGTGGAAAAATCAGAGGAAATCAAGTCAGAGAAAATGAAAGGTGCCGAGAAAGAGAAAGACAAGCCCGGGAATAAGAAGGAGGGAACTGACGATCCTACAGGGGAGACTGGAGTCGAAGTGGAGGGAGAGACTGTGGGTACCGCCACTGTACCAAGGGGGCTCGAAACTACTTACCACACCAGGTAAGTTGCTGGCTGACATATTTGCTTGCTAAAATATTGCTAATTATATTTATAGCCTGACAAGATTCTATTCTATTGTAATAATGTGCATACGTTATGAATAGTCGGTGCAGTGTGTATTGGGTTCGTGTTAATATTTGTAGAATTTAAAAAATATATATCAGATAATCGAAGTTATCATGTTTAGCTTTATAAATTTTATAATCTGATTCGAAATATTCAATATTTAAATATTCTTCAAATTCGTTCTCTGATGACGTTTGATTTTCTTCAGCTGATGTGTCGCTTTCAGCACCACCGACCTCGATTATAAAACATTCGGTCTGGGATTCGATTATACCGGGTAATTTTTTTATTGGTGCACAAATTTTAGCATATGATTTTGTATCGTTAATAATTAATATATTACGACAGTAAAACGAGTTAAAAAAAATTATTTCTCTTTTACTTTCTCAAACAAAGCCACACTAGAAAATCACTTTTTACAAACCTCAACAATAAAAACGTTTTTACAATTAAACTAGTTTTTTTCGAATAGCGAAACTTCAACTGACAGCGTCATGTCACTACAATTTTTGCAGTAAACTCAATTTTCAACTGGGATAAAATCTCTCGTGATGTCTTACGAATATTCTAATGCAGAGTATTACGAAATGGTCCGTATGTACAATCTGAGCGGTGAAAGTTTAAGAGAGGCTCAGAGGATGTACCGAGACGAAAGTTTACCTCGACTTCATAGCCAAGGATACGTAAATCCACCAGTACCAAACATGCGAACAATTTTGGCTGCCAATAGCAGACTATTGACATACAGCCAATTTGCAACCCTAATGATATTCTAAATTTGAAATTTCATTTATTAACTTACCTGACAACACTCCCCTCTCCTCGCCCCCCTGCATTAGAGGGTCCATGAATATCGATAAGTTAGTGGAATCATTGAATCAGCAATATCTCTAATTTGTAAGCTAGAGTAAAAATAACACAACGTGTGTACATGTGTAACAACAGCGAAGCAAATATTAAAATTTGTGCACCTATTAAAAACTACCCAGTGGAATCTTTTTTCCTATATAATATTAGTCTTAATTTTTTTGGACATGGTTATTCCAATTTTCATGAGTTACTTCCTATATAATAATAAATTATATAGGATAATAAGACATCATAACTGACACAAATTGAGTCCTATTTACACGATTAAAATATTACTTAATATTCTAAACATTAAAATAAGTTTTATTCCTGTAAACTATGATCTAAACCTAACAACTAACCAGTTTAATACAACCGCACTATACAATGTCAACCAGTGGTGTCTACGGCCAATTTCAAAACATTGTTTATTGGAATGCTATGCAATCCTTCGTCCTTATTTAATTGTAAATATTTTATTGTATTCAAAATATTTTCTCTTGCATCATTGGAAATCTTTTCTCGGCATATTTGTGGTAAAATCGTTTATAATTGCGAAATATGTTTTTCTTGTTTACATCGGTGACATTCGTTGACGTTAAACGTCTGGTTTTCAAAGAGTACTTGCCATTAAAATATGTTAGTACCACTGAAAATCCACAATATGGCGAAGGCCAAATAAAATCTTGTCAGGCTATACTTGCTTGCTAATAATTGAAAACTTCTGAAACAAGACATAAGGTAAAATTACAAAACAACAGATTATAAATCTCAATATCTCCGACACATAGTTAGATTATTATTTAAATCGATAGCTATTTAGCTATACTATCAGACCTAGGCGGGTTGACGTTATGGGTCACCTATACCGACGTACAATATATTTTTCAGATTGGGTGATATATCCCACCAATCGGAGGAAATGTCCGTAGAGCAGTACATGAGTATCAGGTCGTGGATGTCCGGCGGGCGCAGCCTCGGGCCCGGCGCGGCGCAGGCATGGCGCGGGCTGTGGGCGCGGAGCGCGGGCGCGGCGGGCCGCCTCAGCGAGCGCCTGCGCCTCGTGCTCGAGCCCACCGCGCGCTCGCGGCGCGCCGGTACGTACACCTGCACTACGCGCATCTAACATTACCAGGGATCACACTATCCGTGGCGCGGGCGCGGCGGGCCGCCTCAGCGAGCGCCTGCGCCTCGTGCTCGAGCCCACCGCGCGCTCGCGGCGCGCCGGTACGTACACCTGCACTACGCGCATCTAACATTACCAGGGATCACACTATCCGTGGCGCGGGCGCGGCGGGCCGCCTCAGCGAGCGCCTGCGCCTCGTGCTCGAGCCCACCGCGCGCTCGCGGCGCGCCGGTACGTACACCTGCACTACGCGCATCTAACATTACCAGGGATCACACTATCCGTGGCGCGGGCGCGGCGGGCCGCCTCAGCGAGCGCCTGCGCCTCGTGCTCGAGCCCACCGCGCGCTCGCGGCGCGCCGGTACGTACACCTGCACTACGCGCATCTAACATTACCAGGGATCACACTATCCGTGGCGCGGGCGCGGCGGGCCGCCTCAGCGAGCGCCTGCGCCTCGTGCTCGAGCCCACCGCGCGCTCGCGGCGCGCCGGTACGTACACCTGCACTACGCGCATCTAACATTACCAGGGATCACACTATCCGTGGCGCGGGCGCGGCGGGCCGCCTCAGCGAGCGCCTGCGCCTCGTGCTCGAGCCCACCGCGCGCTCGCGGCGCGCCGGTACGTACACCTGCACTACGCGCATCTAACATTACCAGGGATCACACTATCCGTGGCGCGGGCGCGGCGGGCCGCCTCAGCGAGCGCCTGCGCCTCGTGCTCGAGCCCACCGCGCGCTCGCGGCGCGCCGGTACGTACACCTGCACTACGCGCATCTAACATTACCAGGGATCACACTATCCGTGGCGCGGGCGCGGCGGGCCGCCTCAGCGAGCGCCTGCGCCTCGTGCTCGAGCCCACCGCGCGCTCGCGGCGCGCCGGTACGTACACCTGCACTACGCGCATCTAACATTACCAGGGATCACACTATCCGTGGCGCGGGCGCGGCGGGCCGCCTCAGCGAGCGCCTGCGCCTCGTGCTCGAGCCCACCGCGCGCTCGCGGCGCGCCGGTACGTACACCTGCACTACGCGCATCTAACATTACCAGGGATCACACTATCCGTGGCGCGGGCGCGGCGGGCCGCCTCAGCGAGCGCCTGCGCCTCGTGCTCGAGCCCACCGCGCGCTCGCGGCGCGCCGGTACGTACACCTGCACTACGCGCATCTAACATTACCAGGGATCACACTATCCGTGGCGCGGGCGCGGCGGGCCGCCTCAGCGAGCGCCTGCGCCTCGTGCTCGAGCCCACCGCGCGCTCGCGGCGCGCCGGTACGTACACCTGCACTACGCGCATCTAACATTACCAGGGATCACACTATCCGTGGCGCGGGCGCGGCGGGCCGCCTCAGCGAGCGCCTGCGCCTCGTGCTCGAGCCCACCGCGCGCTCGCGGCGCGCCGGTACGTACACCTGCACTACGCGCATCTAACATTACCAGGGATCACACTATCCGTGGCGCGGGCGCGGCGGGCCGCCTCAGCGAGCGCCTGCGGCTCGTGCTCGAGCCCACCGCGCGCTCGCGGCGCGCCGGTACGTACACCTGCACTACGCGCATCTAACATTACCAGGGATCACACTATCCGTGGCGCGGGCGCGGCGGGCCGCCTCAGCGAGCGCCTGCGCCTCGTGCTCGAGCCCACCGCGCGCTCGCGGCGCGCCGGTACGTACACCTGCACTACGCGCATCTAACATTACCAGGGATCACACTATCCGTGGCGCGGGCGCGGCGGGCCGCCTCAGCGAGCGCCTGCGCCTCGTGCTCGAGCCCACCGCGCGCTCGCGGCGCGCCGGTACGTACACCTGCACTACGCGCATCTAACATTACCAGGGATCACACTATCCGTGGCGCGGGCGCGGCGGGCCGCCTCAGCGAGCGCCTGCGCCTCGTGCTCGAGCCCACCGCGCGCTCGCGGCGCGCCGGTACGTACACCTGCACTACGCGCATCTAACATTACCAGGGATCACACTATCCGTGGCGCGGGCGCGGCGGGCCGCCTCAGCGAGCGCCTGCGCCTCGTGCTCGAGCCCACCGCGCGCTCGCGGCGCGCCGGTACGTACACCTGCACTACGCGCATCTAACATTACCAGGGATCACACTATCCGTGGCGCGGGCGCGGCGGGCCGCCTCAGCGAGCGCCTGCGCCTCGTGCTCGAGCCCACCGCGCGCTCGCGGCGCGCCGGTACGTACACCTGCACTACGCGCATCTAACATTACCAGGGATCACACTATCCGTGGCGCGGGCGCGGCGGGCCGCCTCAGCGAGCGCCTGCGCCTCGTGCTCGAGCCCACCGCGCGCTCGCGGCGCGCCGGTACGTACACCTGCACTACGCGCATCTAACATTACCAGGGATCACACTATCCGTGGCGCGGGCGCGGCGGGCCGCCTCAGCGAGCGCCTGCGCCTCGTGCTCGAGCCCACCGCGCGCTCGCGGCGCGCCGGTACGTACACCTGCACTACGCGCATCTAACATTACCAGGGATCACACTATCCGTGGCGCGGGCGCGGCGGGCCGCCTCAGCGAGCGCCTGCGCCTCGTGCTCGAGCCCACCGCGCGCTCGCGGCGCGCCGGTACGTACACCTGCACTACGCGCATCTAACATTACCAGGGATCACACTATCCGTGGCGCGGGCGCGGCGGGCCGCCTCAGCGAGCGCCTGCGCCTCGTGCTCGAGCCCACCGCGCGCTCGCGGCGCGCCGGTACGTACACCTGCACTACGCGCATCTAACATTACCAGGGATCACACTATCCGTGGCGCGGGCGCGGCGGGCCGCCTCAGCGAGCGCCTGCGCCTCGTGCTCGAGCCCACCGCGCGCTCGCGGCGCGCCGGTACGTACACCTGCACTACGCGCATCTAACATTACCAGGGATCACACTATCCGTGGCGCGGGCGCGGCGGGCCGCCTCAGCGAGCGCCTGCGCCTCGTGCTCGAGCCCACCGCGCGCTCGCGGCGCGCCGGTACGTACACCTGCACTACGCGCATCTAACATTACCAGGGATCACACTATCCGTGGCGCGGGCGCGGCGGGCCGCCTCAGCGAGCGCCTGCGGCTCGTGCTCGAGCCCACCGCGCGCTCGCGGCGCGCCGGTACGTACACCTGCACTACGCGCATCTAACATTACCAGGGATCACACTATCCGTGGCGCGGGCGCGGCGGGCCGCCTCAGCGAGCGCCTGCGCCTCGTGCTCGAGCCCACCGCGCGCTCGCGGCGCGCCGGTACGTACACCTGCACTACGCGCATCTAACATTACCAGGGATCACACTATCCGTGGCGCGGGCGCGGCGGGCCGCCTCAGCGAGCGCCTGCGGCTCGTGCTCGAGCCCACCGCGCGCTCGCGGCGCGCCGGTACGTACACCTGCACTACGCGCATCTAACATTACCAGGGATCACACTATCCGTGGCGCGGGCGCGGCGGGCCGCCTCAGCGAGCGCCTGCGCCTCGTGCTCGAGCCCACCGCGCGCTCGCGGCGCGCCGGTACGTACACCTGCACTACGCGCATCTAACATTACCAGGGATCACACTATCCGTGGCGCGGGCGCGGCGGGCCGCCTCAGCGAGCGCCTGCGCCTCGTGCTCGAGCCCACCGCGCGCTCGCGGCGCGCCGGTACGTACACCTGCACTACGCGCATCTAACATTACCAGGGATCACACTATCCGTGGCGCGGGCGCGGCGGGCCGCCTCAGCGAGCGCCTGCGCCTCGTGCTCGAGCCCACCGCGCGCTCGCGGCGCGCCGGTACGTACACCTGCACTACGCGCATCTAACATTACCAGGGATCACACTATCCGTGGCGCGGGCGCGGCGGGCCGCCTCAGCGAGCGCCTGCGGCTCGTGCTCGAGCCCACCGCGCGCTCGCGGCGCGCCGGTACGTACACCTGCACTACGCGCATCTAACATTACCAGGGATCACACTATCCGTGGCGCGGGCGCGGCGGGCCGCCTCAGCGAGCGCCTGCGCCTCGTGCTCGAGCCCACCGCGCGCTCGCGGCGCGCCGGTACGTACACCTGCACTACGCGCATCTAACATTACCAGGGATCACACTATCCGTGGCGCGGGCGCGGCGGGCCGCCTCAGCGAGCGCCTGCGCCTCGTGCTCGAGCCCACCGCGCGCTCGCGGCGCGCCGGTACGTACACCTGCACTACGCGCATCTAACATTACCAGGGATCACACTATCCGTGGCGCGGGCGCGGCGGGCCGCCTCAGCGAGCGCCTGCGCCTCGTGCTCGAGCCCACCGCGCGCTCGCGGCGCGCCGGTACGTACACCTGCACTACGCGCATCTAACATTACCAGGGATCACACTATCCGTGGCGCGGGCGCGGCGGGCCGCCTCAGCGAGCGCCTGCGGCTCGTGCTCGAGCCCACCGCGCGCTCGCGGCGCGCCGGTACGTACACCTGCACTACGCGCATCTAACATTACCAGGGATCACACTATCCGTGGCGCGGGCGCGGCGGGCCGCCTCAGCGAGCGCCTGCGCCTCGTGCTCGAGCCCACCGCGCGCTCGCGGCGCGCCGGTACGTACACCTGCACTACGCGCATCTAACATTACCAGGGATCACACTATCCGTGGCGCGGGCGCGGCGGGCCGCCTCAGCGAGCGCCTGCGCCTCGTGCTCGAGCCCACCGCGCGCTCGCGGCGCGCCGGTACGTACACCTGCACTACGCGCATCTAACATTACCAGGGATCACACTATCCGTGGCGCGGGCGCGGCGGGCCGCCTCAGCGAGCGCCTGCGGCTCGTGCTCGAGCCCACCGCGCGCTCGCGGCGCGCCGGTACGTACACCTGCACTACGCGCATCTAACATTACCAGGGATCACACTATCCGTGGCGCGGGCGCGGCGGGCCGCCTCAGCGAGCGCCTGCGCCTCGTGCTCGAGCCCACCGCGCGCTCGCGGCGCGCCGGTACGTACACCTGCACTACGCGCATCTAACATTACCAGGGATCACACTATCCGTGGCGCGGGCGCGGCGGGCCGCCTCAGCGAGCGCCTGCGCCTCGTGCTCGAGCCCACCGCGCGCTCGCGGCGCGCCGGTACGTACACCTGCACTACGCGCATCTAACATTACCAGGGATCACACTATCCGTGGCGCGGGCGCGGCGGGCCGCCTCAGCGAGCGCCTGCGGCTCGTGCTCGAGCCCACCGCGCGCTCGCGGCGCGCCGGTACGTACACCTGCACTACGCGCATCTAACATTACCAGGGATCACACTATCCGTGGCGCGGGCGCGGCGGGCCGCCTCAGCGAGCGCCTGCGCCTCGTGCTCGAGCCCACCGCGCGCTCGCGGCGCGCCGGTACGTACACCTGCACTACGCGCATCTAACATTACCAGGGATCACACTATCCGTGGCGCGGGCGCGGCGGGCCGCCTCAGCGAGCGCCTGCGCCTCGTGCTCGAGCCCACCGCGCGCTCGCGGCGCGCCGGTACGTACACCTGCACTACGCGCATCTAACATTACCAGGGATCACACTATCCGTGGCGCGGGCGCGGCGGGCCGCCTCAGCGAGCGCCTGCGCCTCGTGCTCGAGCCCACCGCGCGCTCGCGGCGCGCCGGTACGTACACCTGCACTACGCGCATCTAACATTACCAGGGATCACACTATCCGTGGCGCGGGCGCGGCGGGCCGCCTCAGCGAGCGCCTGCGCCTCGTGCTCGAGCCCACCGCGCGCTCGCGGCGCGCCGGTACGTACACCTGCACTACGCGCATCTAACATTACCAGGGATCACACTATCCGTGGCGCGGGCGCGGCGGGCCGCCTCAGCGAGCGCCTGCGGCTCGTGCTCGAGCCCACCGCGTGCTCGCGGCGCGCCGGTACGTACACCTGCACTACGCGCATCTAACATTACCAGGGATCACACTATCCGTGGCGCGGGCGCGGCGGGCCGCCTCAGCGAGCGCCTGCGCCTCGTGCTCGAGCCCACCGCGCGCTCGCGGCGCGCCGGTACGTACACCTGCACTACGCGCATCTAACATTACCAGGGATCACACTATCCGTGGCGCGGGCGCGGCGGGCCGCCTCAGCGAGCGCCTGCGCCTCGTGCTCGAGCCCACCGCGCGCTCGCGGCGCGCCGGTACGTACACCTGCACTACGCGCATCTAACATTACCAGGGATCACACTATCCGTGGCGCGGGCGCGGCGGGCCGCCTCAGCGAGCGCCTGCGCCTCGTGCTCGAGCCCACCGCGCGCTCGCGGCGCGCCGGTACGTACACCTGCACTACGCGCATCTAACATTACCAGGGCCAAAAAATGCAAACGCTACTAACATTTTTTTTCTATCGCTCAAAATTTATGGGATGATATTCTCGTGGATAACGATAAGCCACGTGGTCAGCTCCAATACTCCATCGTCTGCATGCTGGCTAGGGCTCAAGATGTATGGAACAGGCATAAGCGAGCGACACGGTCTTACATAATTCTATACATTTTGGTAGTTTTCTAAAGTTATCGTTATGCATCTTGTCCATAGGCCTTCGTTTGATATGGCATTTGTTAATCAAATTAATTAATAATCAATCAATCCGATCTAGGCGATTTCCGAACCGGGCGAGCCATCAACATGCGGCGAGTGATCCCCTACATCGCGTCCCACTTCCGGAAGGACCGCATCTGGCTCCGCCGCACCAAGCCGGCGCGGCGAGAGTACAAGATCGCCATCGCTGTTGACGACTCCAGCTCCATGGCCGATAATAGGAGCAAGGAGCTGGCGTTCGAGAGCTTAGCGCTGGTTTCGCAGGTCAGTTTAGTTTTGAACAGTGTGTTTTTTTACAGTATCGGGAAATTCAAAAATATAGGGTATACAGAAAAACTGCTTTAAGCTACGTGGCACAACTGACCAAAATTAGTATAATAAATACCAGGTAGCTGTAGGTTTTGTCAGTTCTTCAGATGTCTCGAAGGGCCAAAACACTCGACTCTGTTTAATTTGATTTTGAAATAGAAATCATTAGTCAGTTTGCCACGCATTTGTGCTCAAAAGAAAACACGAAGGCTTTTTCTGTGAAAACAGTTTCATTTGACTTAGTCTATTTTTTGGTCAAGTGTGAGATGTCCCAATTAGAAACACACACTGTATCATGGATGTTGTTTCTATTTTCGGTGTTGCATATTGCCCTGTACTTTACATACCCATTTCGACATTGTCAATTAAAGCTTACAATGGCATGGGATAGTATGTATGTACTCTTCTGAGATTACTCTCGTGCTGCATATACATAACTTAAGCGTAAATAAAAAAACCGGGCCAGTGCATGTCGGATCTTGGTCATTGTAGGGTTCCGAAACAATTACTACAAGCAAATTAAAATCGCGACAAACTTAACTATGCCTGTGGAAAACTGTTATCCCCATACATAGGTCGCGGTCAGTTTACCAACACCGCAAGTTGTGTATAGGTATAAACATTTAAATCGTCTGTATTTCAAGAACCAATGAAGTCTACTTTGTCGTGATAGTTTTCCTACGACGACACTTAACTCTAACAAAAAAAAAAACCCTAGCTTAATATTTCATAAACGGATCCCTTAATAGATTTTTTTTTGTACAAACCCGCAATATTTTTGAAAGACATCCATCGACACCCTACCCTATGAGGTAGACGAGAAAAAAAAACAACGTCGTTGCGTGACTTATATGTATATTCATGCTAAATTACAGCTTTCTAGTAAAGATAAAGATAAAGATAAAGAGACATTTATTCGCAACAAAACAAAACCACATTACACAGATACAACAATATCAAGACACAGAAAAATTGTTACGAAACGGTCCCAACTCAGCATTCGCTAGCCGTAAAGCCAGCACTGGTCTTGGTCTGGTGGTACTAAGAGTCTCTGAGCTAGGCCGTGGACGGACGGACATGGCGAATGTATAAGGGTTCCTAGTTTGACTACGGACACACGTCATTTGGGTGTTGGACACGCTTTCGTTTTCGCTATAAAATACACCATGGATACGGACCCCGCACTTTTTAGGGTTCCGTATCCGCAGGGGCCCAACGAGACCATATTAATATGCCTACTCTATCCGTCATAACTTTTATGAGCTGTATCTTTTGAATAGTAATATATAGAATGTGTTATTACTGCGGATTAAGTAACAAATAAAAACGGGAAATAAACGGGATCCCCATACAAGTTTGCAGGTGGTAGGACTTAGTGCAGGGTCCGTCCGGATCGCTACCACCATCTTATCCATTAACCTACCGCCAAACAGCAGTGTTCGCATTGTTGTCGCACGGTTTGGGGATAAGACAGCCTGTGTAATGACTAGCATAGAGGCATTCCATCTTAGTCCTCAGGGTTGGCAACGCATTTGCAGTCTTGTGAATGCTAATGGCTATGGGTTACAGTTTCCACTTAGCATCAGGTGGCCTGTGTGACCTTTGCCTTCTCTATGCCATAAAAAAAGAAGTTATGTTTTTCCTTAAAAATTTGGTACCTATGATTATAGTAAACACCCTGAAAAAATATACTAAAAATGGTCAAGTGTGAGTTGGGCTGCCACTGATTCAAATCGAATCGGACTATAAATACGGAACCCTCGCTGCGCGAGTCAGACGAGTCATATGAACGTAGTACTCGTACGTGACCGGTTTTTTAATGAAGATTTTTAACTTACCCATAATTTAATTACAGGCTCTAAACCTGCTGGAATCCGGCGACCTGGCCGTCCTCAGTTTCGGCGAGAAACCGAACTTACTTCACTCGTTCACCGAGCAGTTCTCAGAGCACTCCGGAGCCAAAATCCTCGAACAGTTGCGTTTCGAGCAAACCAAGACTAAGATCGCTCAGCTGCTCGACTTCTGTACAGTCATGTTCGAGGAGCAGAATGTGAGGAGTGACGCTGTTAATGCCAAGTTGCTGGTGGTAGTCAGCGATGGGAGAGGGATATTCTCAGAGGGCGAGACTAAAGTACTCCAAGCGGTGCGCCGGGCAAGACAGCAAGGAATATTCCTGGTGTACGTCATTATAGACAATCCGGATAACAAGGTATGGTTTGAAATGATTTTAAATGAATTTAATGTTTTCAAGACATTTCCATACTCAGAAATGATAACCATTTCAAGGCTCAACAATATTTTTGGGGTACAAATTACAAAAAACAGACTAATGCATCGTATCTTAATAGAAAACTATCCCATCTGTGATCTACGATTGTTTATTGTAAACGGCTGTAAAACTTCATATAAATGAGTTTTCATCATTTCAGGACTCCATAATGGACATCAGACGGCCCGTGATAGACCCGGCGACGAACACCCTCGCCGGCTTCGTACAGTATTTAGATACGTTCCCGTTTCCCTTCTACTTGATACTGCGCGATATCTCCGCTTTGCCCAACGTTTTAGGCGACGCCTTAAGGCAGTGGTTCGAATTGGCTGTCAATACTAGCTAATAAAAATGTTGTTTACCATTTTGATGCCAACAAACGACAGCTGAGGAGGTGCGTCAATCTAAATTCTATTTCTTCATGGCAGTTGCATTTTATATTTTGCCAATGTCCAGCGATTCGTGGTTTTGTTGCAGGACATCTAGCCTGATCTTGCTCAAAAGCCTATTTGGAATTGAAAAAGTTAAATATTAGATTAAGAATAAGAACATCATGTAGAGTACAGTCTGCCAGATATATTGGAATATTTTTTTTAAGTATATCAAGTTTATATTTTAATTATGTTGAATGTATCTTAGATATGGAGAAGTATACATATTTTTGTTTCAATATTTTTTGATTGCGGAAGTCGGCGGTGACCTCGAGAGATAAGATTTACTAGTCGTAAAGATAACTCAATAAATAAAGATCAGATTAAGATAAACCTTAAGATATAAGGTAAGTCAATTAAAGTCGTATCATTTAAATAAAGATTACGGACTATACTCCTGTGTTTTATTTTAATTGATTAAGGGTGAAAAAATAAGACTCCGTTAAAAATATTATTGTATATTTGTCAACTGAAAACTAAACAATATCTTAACGTAATTTTTGCTTAACAATAAAACAGCTAACATTTAGGCCGAGTTACAATGGCCGATTTTCTATGTATTCTTTTAGCAAATAAACTACCCACACTAAATCGTGTTTCTAATTGAAACAAATTACTCTATTCATTGCACCTCTTAATTTCTATTTCTCATATACATATGATGCTACTGAATTACTTTACAATACACGGATTGATTTAAGGATAAAGTCAAATTCGCAATCTGAGAGACATAAAATTATATGTCAAATATTCTAATAGCAGCAAACCAGAACATTTAAATTAGCTTCAGTGCAACTTTAAAACCCTGTAAATATCATACCTTACTAACCCAAAAAACAATTTGACCCTTATCAAGAACCAATCCGCAATAATTAACAATAAAGATAGCAAAATATAAACTACAGTTGTTTTATCACACGAAAGTGGGTTTGCCACACTTGTGTGTAGATGACCGTGCACGCTGTCTCTGAGTGCGTAGCTACCGTCGCTAAGCGACGCCGTAGTGTGCGTCTATACGTGTTACAACTACAAGCGTGCCAAACCCGCTTTCGTGACATACAACTGTACAATAAAGTGTAGAATATAAAATAGGCTAACTCATGTAGAATTAAATATGTAATGACAGACATAACATTATGACTTAACCTAAGATTATTGTTAAAACTTCTGTTAGTACCATAATACGGTGTCTTTATGTTGAATAAATTAAATTAAAATTAAAACCTGCTGTCGGTTTGTTTGAGCGATATTAAACCCGTAAGCAAAACCGACGAAAAGCGAAGCCTTTGAAATATTTACATCTTCATAAGTTAAAAGTATAAATAGGTACAAATACTCGAAGTATTAGAGAAGTTTCCTTGGACCTTGATTTAGTTAAGATTTTATTGTTTCGCCATACAACGATGCAAATACTGGAATCTATTCTCAAAGTCACTATTTACTTAGTAAAGTGTAAGTGGTAAAAAATATAAAATAGACAAGGCCATCTCGGTAAAGGAGTTCAGTTACAGAGGAGAGAATATATTTGATTTCTCCTAAAATTGTAAACGGTATACAAAATTCTCAAACAAATCGCAAGATCAACTTCAACGACCAAGATGTATTAAGTTGACACCTCATGACCCCTAAGTTTAGTGCTAAATATACACAGATAACTACAGACATCGTGAAAATTGACATTAAATACGACCGGAGTGCAAGTTTGAATAAATTATGCCAATGATTAAAATAGAACTGATTCAGCTAAACTATATGTGAAATAAAAACACATTATTCTTGCTGGAATTACTGTCTTAACCTGCTCTCTAATTGAGCCGTGTTACCGCTCCATACAGTTATTTGCCTAAACTTCTTAAGGCTATTTCGATTACTGATTATTACTGTTTAATATGTCATTTGACTGACAAAGCAATAATATACTTTTAAAAAGTCCCAATAAATGATTTGACCTATAAGTTATTACAAACCAACATTCTTGTCGTATAACAAGTAGTACAAAGATTTTTACCGATATATATAAAATTTAAATTATATTTTTTACTCCGATAATACCCTTACTTCAACTTTATAAATTTGGGCTATAGATTTAAGTTTATTTTAGTAGCCATCCAATATGTTTTACCAAAACGTGTGATATTTAGATAGGTTAGTATAAAGGCAGGTTCACTTGGAGGAATCCTTGGACGAATGGTTGTTGGTCTCTTCAGTCTTATCACCATCACCGTAGAATTTTGGCTGCAACATAAAATAACTATACAGTATATGGAAGAAGTGTCGTACATTAAGTAAACGTTCGCTTCATAAATGGATCGAATGAGGGAACGATTGTATGTGTATGTATGTATGTGTGTACATAATAGTAACGGTTAAATGTTTTAGTTTTAGCTTAGTTTTAATTTAAAAAGAAAGTTATTGTCTTATCTAGTATCTTATATATTATCTTTTATTTTGTCATAGTAGCTTCTCCGAGTTGATTTCGTATTTTTGTCATCCCACGGGAACCGTTCATTTTACCGGGATAAAAAGTAGCCTATGGTACTCGGGGATAATGCAGCATACGAATGGTGAAAGAATTTTTGAAATCGGTCCAATAGTTTTTTAGTTTACTCGATATGAACAAACAAAAATACAAATGTTCAAATCAAAACTATTTATAATATTAGTACTTGTATAAAAATAAACTAGCGACCCGCTCTCGCTTCGCTTCGGTTCATGGAGTTTTTAGTAACACCCGTTCACAATTGAGAATTAATTATGCATTAAAACCTTCTTCTTGAATAATAAGAAGTAATTTGAAATATTTAAGCGTATATACAGACAGCGGGAAGCGACTTTGTTTTATACTATGTAAAAAATATTGAGTTACTGTTTGAGAGCAGCCAGTTGAAAAAAATAATACTAAAAAGCTTAACATTAACGGTCAACTATCATATAATTAGGTGAGATTAATTTCGTTCATTACTTGTGCGCCACCTTTCGTAAAAGTACCTAAACACAACCGAACGCGAGCTACCTATCATAGTGGCTCAATGTTTTTGTTATATAAAGACGATCTATCGATTCAACGAGCCACTATGGTGTTCAGTGGAACATAGCGGCTCAATGTTGAATCGATAGATGAAAAACTAGCAAAATGTGTTATCACCCGAAACTTGATTAGTAAACCTAGAGATTTATCTGGCATACGTGACGTTTATTTAGTGCTTGATAACGTCAATAAAACTGTTATCGATAAGTACCTCTACGTCATTGAGTAATGCTTATCTACATATTAATAAAATTGCCTTCATGTCGGTATTACGGTATTACTCTATAACCTCATAATCTAACCCACCATGCAATTAAATTTACCATTAAAGTATTTAAAACACACTGTAAATAAAAAAAAGTTAATTTTCTAATTTAGTTGATAGTCATAAAATTAATAGAATTTCCACCTTATCTCCCTTAAAATAGATCTTTATTACAATGGCTGCATTATGTACTTTTTTTTTTGTAGAAGAGGACAATATGATTAGGTTAGGAAAAAATGCATGCTGTGACATTTTGCGACACAGTAGTGGTTTATGAGTGCTCTGAAGTGGCTTGCCAAACTTTAACTATATTTAACAAATCAATATACAAAAAACACTAGCAATTAGCATAATATAAATATAGGACTAGCTTGGTTAATCCTAGTTTCCGTAGTCCCGCACGTACTCGAAGTACTCAATATATCCCTTTTGTCTATGACACTGCAAGAGGCTCACATTCCACAAGTCACCTTGTGGAATGTGGCATCTAAGGTCCGCAGACCTGACGACTGCGAAGCGTGTAGATGATTCAAACAGTCTTAAATGAATTAGTTGCAATAACTGTGCCAATGGAGGACGAGCTCGTATCATGTATGTGTTAAGTATAAGAGATGGATGCGAGGAAAACGGAATATAAGTAAATGTCGATTGTAGCGTGTTGTGTATTTTTTGGTATCAATTCAAAAGCAAAAAACCAACAAAACTAAACACAAATTAGTAAGTAGAAACCAAAACAAACAAATGGAAATAAACAAAACAACCTATATAAAACTAAATCATCACAAACTTAAATTTAATATGTTCGGACAAAGGTTGATCGTCCATGGAGATTTCTATAATAACGACAAAACAAACACAAAATATCAAACCACCAAAAGTGCCGAAGCATGGATGAGCATGTCACTTACTCATTCTGAATTTGTACTATACAGTCGTGACTTTATTTCCAAATCCATTTTTGACACCGTTATAACTTGTAAATCCCTAGAAATAAACAATTTGATATTGACACTCCAAAATATTTGAAAAGAAAGCAAATAAAGTATTAAGTTACATTTTACTTAGATAAATATATGGCTACGGCTGGATCCATCCACGGTCGTTATTTTCATCATACTCAGATTCAAGTCTCCGAGGTTAGGTCGATAAGGTCGTAGTTAATAAACATACGAAATATTATTTTGTCGGAAAAGTTCGTATTTATCCAGCCATCACAGTCAGCTTTAGCACCCACTGATACTTTAATAGAGAAAGCAAGACAAATAAGGACTTATCCGACACGATACTATGTCGTATTTTGTTAACACTATGACCCTCGGACCACATCATGAATTTCTAAACCAGTCCGCTTCCAGCCAGTTAAAGAAATAGCTACCACTGACTATTTGCTGTTTGCGTTTGGACGGTTCAACAGTTCATAATATTAGCAATCGAAACGGGCATTGTACAAATAATGTGCTCCCTTGTTTTTTAGTAGTAAGGTACTTTAGTCTTAAAAGCCCCTTGAGTATATATTTTATATTTAATTAAGACACGAAACATACACTTTTTTAATATTTCCTTGAGGTGTTCTTTGCCGAGTAACATTAAATAAAGATAACTTCAGCGCGGGCAAAAAGAGTTATGAGATGTGCGAATGCAATCCACGATTTGTATTGATTTAAAAGAGAACTGGGATTACTGTGTACGTCATATTCGTCAAAAAGAATTATTTTACGGCAGTTAATTTGGTTATGCCTAGTGATCGGTATGTGCAGTTCGCTCAGGTCCTACCTCGTCATGCTTCTCGTCGGCTCGGTCGTCCTCGTCGTCGCTGTCGTCGTCGGCGGACGAGTCGGCGCCGGAGCCCGCCGTGTCCGCCGGCTTGGCTGGAATAATGACAAAAAAATACAATTCCTACCTAATACGTTTACATGATTCGGTTTCACGTATTCGACTGCAGGCCGTATTCGGTGTAATACTAATGTAAACGAATTTATCATAATAACGTATCCGGTTAAATCGAATGCGGCCGAAGCATTCGGTAACAGATCTAATGTGAACGCACTGTAAATTTTTAATTGGAAAAGTAAGGCCTTAATGAATATTTCAGAAATTATCAGAGTTTGTATAATTCACCCCATGTATAAACATAAAAAAACGATTTTTAATAATTCGCAGTTATAAGACATCGTATTTGCTCGGGAAAGTTTGTATTTATCGAGCTAATCGGGAAAGCAAAACGAATACGAACTTATCCAACTAAAACCGATGTCGCAATGTCAATGCTATATCTGAATGTATGCAAGATCCATTCAACTTTATTCGTCTTTTATAAACTTCATGTTAAATTCTATTTTACTATAAAGAGGATAGGAACAAATGTTTGATTTTATATCTATTCAAAAATGATTTTCCTCGACTTCGTATAACATGAATCAGGTTTTATTGAAGCTGCGACAATAGTGAGGGATATGCCGTGTGGGGGCGACTGACCGGGCGGCGCGGCGGGCGGCTGGCCGGGCGCGGGCCGCGCGCGCTCGCGCGTGAGCTCGTCGTAGCACTGCAGGCACACGCGCAGCGGCTTCTCGCTCTGCCCGCGCAGCACGTACTTCTTCGACGAGCACGGCCCGCACACCACCGACCCGCACTTGCGGCAGTGATGCTGCAAAAACAACACACGAACCCTCATTGCTGGAAAATAATCTGCGAAATTGCCGTCCAAGTACCATACAAGTGAAATACCTTCCGTAAAAAGTGACGATAACACCTTGAGATCATGAATTCTATTTGTGAGGATCTCAATGTAATTATTTACTTATAATTTGAAATGCTATGTCAGTTATAATAATTTATACTATAACATCATATTGAGTTATAAATCTGAACCTGTTCGATCAATTTCCCAATATAGTTATTTCTTAGTAGCAGAATTTCTATTCGCATTTTATCCTGAATTAAATTTTACTCCTGAAGCGTTTTTCCTGTCTCTTGGTGCTATTTCTGGGTATTTTGGCCATTCGGGCTTTCTGCAGCCCTAGCGTAACTTTACCTTACTTCGGTCTAATTATAGGTGGGAAAACAGACATGACGTATTCGAATCACGGAAGTAATTATTTTATCTAAATAATTGGACAACCCACTCTCATTCGCTCTCACTTTATCCATACAGAAAAGAGTTTTGAAACCCTCTGTAGATTTGTTTATAAGAACTTTCACAGGACTCAACGCACAGCACACTGACTGGTATAGTTATAAACCAACGGAATATAAAAGTGTAACTTACTCTCCTGTTGAGGACGGTAAACTGCGTCTTCTTGCAGTGCATGCAGATAGAGGCCTCGTTGTCGGGCACCCACACCGCGGCGTGCTCGGATGGGGGCTGCTTCCCGCCTGCAATCAACGACTTCACACTGAAGCTTTGTGACAAGTGAAGTTATATTGTTGAACCCCTCACCGGCCACTCCACATTTTAAGCGTGATGCTGGTTACCATTCACAAGGTTGAATATCGTTCCCAGCAACATTTATCACATGTTTAACTGAAACCGTTCAACTTTCCAGGTTTGTTATAAACAAAACCTAACCTAGTATACATATATTTTATAGATAATTATATCTCTCCAAATATTTTGTAAAAAAAGGTGGCAAATTCAAAATAACACCAGCTAGTAACACTTCTTCTTCTTTTCTTTTCCCCGCGGGGACTTCAACAGATACTAAAGCGGGGATATGGCGTTTCCACAATGAAGTGATTTCGCCAGCGTCAAGTATATATAAGTATAAATCAATATAGCAATAAAATACAATCCAATCTTCTCTAGGAAGATTGGGGACAACGTGATATGAACAGTGATATAGTTTTAACCTCTGTACAGAGGTCAATATAGTTTTAACCACTGCGACACCACTTGAAACGAGAAGTAAGATGCCAGATACACGAAATAAGTCCAAGTCTTATATCACTGTGCAATACACAGGCATAAAATTGACAAATCACTAACAGAAAAGAACTTTTAACACCTAAATATACAAAAATACAAATTGAAACAAATTACACATCCGCCATCTTTTAACGTTGCAAATGGCCCCCCATCTAGTAACTCAAAAATGTTGAACCACTAGACATGTACTAAAAATGTGACAGCTTGTTTGTCAGCTAAAATTGTTGTCAGGTTAAGAATAAAAATAATTAAAAATTGCCATGATACACTGGCATTTTTTTCTTTGCATTTACTATGTGGTGTTCAATCGATTCGATTGTACTTATTTTGTACTTTATTGAATGCATCAATTACACACTGCTACACCTGTCAGTGTCGTCAAAGTGTAAATTATTCCTGCAGTTCCGAACGAGACTTCTCATTTTTTCCTCGTCTGTTTATCAGTCATTGTACTTTCCTAATATGGTATATGAGCAAAAAATACCTATTTAGGTTTGAAATAAATAAATGGCGTCTACCTTGCAACCATTAAGCGTTAAATATGAATTACGTTTTTATTGTTACATATCAACATTTGGTCACACTTGGTCTTTGAAGTGTTCACAAATATTCAGGCTAGGCAGAGAAATCTTGAAAAAGCAGTGGGACGTGTTTGACCAACAGTGGGACACAACGGCTGATAAAATAGATAGCTACATTTCGAGTGTTAGGGCTTTATTCAACAGGATAAATGTACCGTAATGTACTGTTGTGTTGTAGTGTTTTGGTTTTTGGTATTGAATAAAGACCTTGAAGAGTAGAACCTTGTTTGAAAATAATAACAACAATTTTAAATTTTATGGGTGTATTATTACCTTGGTTTAGCATACACGACAACTAGTGCAGACCTGGCCTAGGCAGGCAGGTGAACTTGTTCAGTACAATGGATGTTGATCAAAACTGTTTCCGCGTTACATCGGTTATGGTACTTATGGTACAACTCAGAGATGCGTCGAATCAATAACAACAAGCCAACGCCACGATAAAGGATAACGATTATCTTTACATGTTTCACAGAGGATAAACATTTTGTTGTAGGCCGATGTTTAAGGTATAGAAAATAAGGATTTTTGACAAAAAATAACTGAACACAAAATGAAAAGCTATCAAATTTTATGAAGACCAGCAGGTCTTGTAACCTTCGACTCCCATAGGATCAAACAAACTCGTGAAAGTGAATTATTAATTTAACTGTAGCAAAATTGTATCACCATTTTCTTGGAATAAATTATTATTGCTGCGGAGATGTTCCGTCTCGCAAAGGACAAAAATAAATATCTGGAGTTGATGGCTACCTTCGGTAGGTAATTGGAGAAACACTAAAAGAAGAAGACCTACTATTATCATACTTTCGCTTTACATAAACGCTGTTTTTTTTTAAAAGCACTGTTATTGCTGTTTACAAACATAGTGACTAATCCTTCCCATCGTGAAAGCTCGGAACACACGACTACTTCCGAATGATGCCGACGTGTCTATGAATTATTGTATTATTAAGTGATGTGTCTGGATTAAATCAATATAGTACTTCAGTTATCAGTGTCAAATGTCAAACCATGAGTTTGAAGTATATATCACACTGAGATGTTAAAACCACCACCTTCAAATTATATAGAGAATAGGTGTAGGTAAACAACAAGAAATATAAATAAATGTTGTAAATAATTTGCAAAGGCTTTTAGAACTGTTTCTTAGGTCTGAATGCTTTCCGTATGACTATTAAAAAGAACTGAAAACAAACTTAAATATTAACAAACAAAAAGTTACTCTGGTATTAACCACTCTACAGGTGTCCCAGAAACCGACGAAAAAACGGGCTAATAGGATCGATCGATTATTAATTTCACGAAGCGACCTTCCCCTACGTTGTTTTGATGGGTCTGAGTCTGACTGAAGTAGCATGTAGCATGACAAATACGAAAATTTCCGAGGAAATACGATGGGAAAGGATATTTCACTACATCTGTAAATACCATGAACATGAAACACGTGTGCCGCACGAAAATCTGTTGCCGTGACCTGCCAAGTGCCAACTAGAGCGAGTAAATTTCTCTCGAGGCCCGCAGTACAAATGTACTTACTTTTCCTCAGGAGGTCTTCTATACACTTTTCTATGTGCGCCATCCATTCCTCCTTTTCCGTCGCAGTGGCGGCGTACACAGCGAAGGACTTGGACGCCGTCCGGATAAGCCAGCCGTTCCGATACTCTGAAAAAAATAAAAAAAATGCATGTAATGCAAGAAAAACATTTCGAGTTTCTAGCGCTTTATCCGAACCACGTTCTCCAGGTCTAGTTATAGTCGCTAGATCCCATTTAAAAATAAGGATGCGATTTCACCAGAGCTGTGGCGTGCGGTGAAAATAGTACTATTTTAAAATCTTCCTCCCAAATTGGGTTAGCCGCCTTGAGCGATTGCAAGACGACCGCGTTAAATCAAAACTTGGAATTCAGTGTGGAATCACCAGAAATAAAAAAAATGGGCTCAAAAATGTCTGGCACGGCTCTATTATTCAGAGGGTTGTAAAGCTAAAAATGTCCATACAAAATGCGATTACATTTCTCTTCCCTTAAACATAGTCAGAATTTTACGATTTTTGTATATGTTATAGGTATTAAGAAAGGATAAGGAGAGATCCAAAAAGAACGAAGCGTACGAAGCTAAATTTTCATAACAACAACAACATATTAAAAAATCACGGAATCCGGACTTGGTAGGTGTGAACGTTATCGCCTGGAGCTAAACTTTTTTTTAGAGCTTCGTGATTTTCACGGCGGTTAACAATCCTCAAGGAAGGAAGGTGAGATATTTTTAAGCTGAATAAGCAAGAGTGTTTAAGTTGAGCTAATATTTATTGTGAAGGTCTTAACTGAAAGACTTGCCTTTCTTAAAGTCCCAAAGAGTTATAATAAAACTACCTAAGTTTGTGTTTTTTATCTTAAAAAACACAAAGTATTAACAAAACCCAAGATATAAACTATGTTGTTCAGTTTACGTTGAGAGAAAAGGACAGAGCTACGTAACTGCTATAGCTCTGTCCTAAACGCTCGCCGTAAAATGAACTGCATAGCCATGTCGCATAACCCCCTTGATCGTAGTCACAATACGCTGGTTGATGGTTAGCGGCCGAAAAACTGTCTATCGTTGCAACTGGTATACATTCAATATTTGTTTAGGAGAAAAAATAAATTTACCTGCGCAAAAAGGACATTAGAAGTATTGAGTTAAAGTTCAATTTATCAAGTGGTGTCCGCGGAGCGTGGTTATAAAACTGAAAGGTCAATAAGATAGCATATCGATTTTGATAATATTATTTGTTTAATACCTAGTTACATTAGGGTAAACCTCGGATACTCAACATTATGGTAAAAAGGTACATTCTGTCAGTGCCGATAATAGCATTTCAAAGACGAAGTTAGCATAATCGTTGGTGCACACAAAGCTTCCGAATTATATTTAGTAGTTTCAAGCCTCGTCTCGTCCCACTACTTACAAGGAAAGGTACCCAACTGTCCGACTCCGATTTGGTTTATTTTGATACATGTTAGAGAGTTGTCTCAAATAACAGACACATATATTATTTTAACTGCCCAATATCAACCAGTTGTGAAAGTGACTAAACCCTCTAACTACTACAGAAAAATAATTTGCACGTGTTTTGATGTATCAACTACTCATATTTTATAAAAATACCCTTCAAAGTTATATATTTCTCATCAAAGATAGGTACACTTTTTTATTTAAATCTTATATTTTTTTATATGGTTATCTAAAATAAAATGAAATCCATCCGATCAGTTAAAAAAATCTAAACTTTAGAAGAGAACTTCCATCGAATTTCGGAAAATTAACTAAATAGAATCAGAATATTCCAATAATATATCAACCCAACATATATGTATAATGAAATGTAAAGTCGACTTATTCTGCACACATAGAATTTGACATTGTCCTAATAGAAGCCTTATCAGTGATATAATCTAACACTAAATTGAGTTACAAACGTAAACAACACATAACTACTAGGTAAGATAGGGCAAAGTTTTATTATCTAAAGTAAAAATATTTAACCTTGTTTTTTTTATTGTAATAATATGTTTATGGTACCAAATTTTGAAACGAGTACAAAGCTTGCAGCCATGTCTGATTGAGTTTATTTAACTTAAAACAATTTAAATAGGTATTATAAAACAAACAAAGTATTAACTATCATTAAATGGGAAAGTATAGGTACATCTACATTGCATGAGACGATTCATTGTGGCAGTCCTTGGGGAAGGCCCAGGAAAGGTGATAATGTATCATTTGCGTTTAATGTATACCTAATATTAAAAATACACTGTGATGACTGATGATGTATTTTTTATATGCTATAATTATTGATCACTTGAGGACAACCCACTACCTCTTCTCCCCCATTTCTTCTCGTTGAGGATGTTAATCCGGCAGTCAGTCAGTCATGAAAGTGTTATATATGTTTAGATAACAGTATTTTTTATGTTTTTTGTATTGTCAGCATGACTTGTTCAAACTTTGCAAGTTAATTTTGAGCCAAAATGGGATGAAATTTCGAAAACATGCGTTGTAGTTGATGAAGTATATCTGCACCGATTTGACATAGCTTTACTTAGACAAATTAATGCAGATTAAATTTCGTCAACTTGATATTATGTTGTTCAGGAGCTGATCTGATGGCAGAGTTCAAAGGTGAAAACGGGATCTCCACTGTATGTAACATAGACCCACCAAGTATGGACTTGTTAATTTGGTTCTGATTAGCAGGTATGAATTGTATCAACTTACAAGTATAGCAACAAAAGTATACCTCAAAAAGAAAACATTTGACAGAAACTTACTTGGTAGATATTTGCTGAATCACTGAATTGTAAACACCTACATAACACATATACATGGTGGAAAGTTGAGATGGGGCATTAAGGCAGCCACCAGATCCCTTGCTGCTACGCGAAAATGCTCTTAGGAGACCTTTCCCAACTTTTTGAGTGATGACAATCAACATTCACAGATTTTTGATAAAATGTACAGTCAGCGACAGAATCGTCAGAATTGAGTTTTTTTTTTAATACCAACCGATCCCATTCCTGTAAAGAATTAAAACACTCTTTGACACCAACTGAGGTTAGAGTACTAGAACACCCACAAATCAAAGAAAACTTTTTCCCACAGCAAGGGATCTTGTAGCTGCCCTTAATGCCCCATGTCAACATTCCATCCTGTATAACAACAATGGAAAGACAACGCCACAACCAGAACTTCAACCCCCACCTTCCTTGTCATTAAATAGGTAACATCAATAGGATAAGTAGGATAGGATTCCTATGGTGAGGCGACATTCTCGAGTTGAAATACCAACTGAAGCATATATTTTTTTATTGTTGTTGATTCCGTCAAACTGAATCTAATATTTATCCCTTTCACAAATTGTTCTAATTAATAATGTAACTATTATTTTTATACCATTTACTTCCTGAGATCACAATTTTTTAAATATTTATTTTAAGTTTTGATAGAGACTTATTTTAATAGATACATGGACTAATTTTATGCGAATAGTGTTATTGTGACATCAGAGAACAGTGCTGAGATAGGTACAGTATATTGATAATGGTGTACGAGTCATAACAGTGACTCATGTTGTAAATAATAATATTATTTGATGTACACCCACCATAAATCATTATCAGAATGAATTTTAAGTCATAAAGGTCCCACAGACTATCTAGTCAGTTAACCGTATTTGAACACAAGACTATTTTATTCTTAAGATTATGCATTTTGTCACAATTTTGGACTGTTAGGCAGCTGGACCAACTTGGGACTGAAGGTAAACTATCAATCAGTAAGAGCCTTTAGATATTTTGTAATCATTACCTGTATCTGAATATTCTGTCAACATATTCAGTACATTGAAGAGTAATATTTAATTTTTATAATAGCAGACCTGTATAAGTATTTTTTATTAATTGATTATCATAGATTGCAAACACAAACACAAAGAAAACTACTGAAGATTTCTTCTTTATCACACAATTTAAAAAAATATTTAAAACCAAATATAAACTACTTACGCCCTTCATCCTTTAACGCCTCTAATTTCACCTCTTCTAGTGGAATAACATGTTGTTTATTGCACTTCTTCTTGTTGATAACAATATTTCCATACACCAATATGTCATTAAAAAGAAAGAACTGTCGGGCTTTTGGCTTCTTCCGGCACATCTTTGTGAGCACACCTTCGCCCACAAGGACTCTGCCTTGTTCTGCCAAGGGCTGTAAGAGATTTTTTTCAATTTACGTTTACTGGACATCACCCAAACGCAGGATAGTGAAAAAGCAAGTAAAATCACAACAATCACTAATTATTTTCAGATATAAACGCAGATTGATAAACGCACGATATCATTTTACAGGACAAACCCGGCTAAAGTCACGAAGACTTATCTTGCCAAGTTTGTCGGCTGATAACCAGAGTAGGTAGCAAACTTAGAAAGTTCACTTACAGCATTTTGGCTGATCAAACTTAACTCTATCAGCTCACCTGTCCTGAACTGCCGAAACAGTTTTCCACCATAGCAATTCTTCTTGCATTTGCCTCACTATTAACTGAAAAATAAGACGAATCTAAGTACAGTAATTGCGGTACAATATCAAAGTTGGATGTCAAAGTAGTAGAGCATACGACAGAAATCAACCTGACATTAAAGTTATATCACATTTGGTTTTGGAATAAACACAACTTTGAGAACTTTAATAAAATAGCTTACCTAAGCGATCCACCATTATTAAATATTATTTTGAGAGATATCGTCAAAAGAAATGTGTCATTCGTTCTAGCAAAATGTCCACATACCACAGTCAGTATAAATAAGATATCATGAACAACGAAAGAAGGAAATGTAGACAATGTTTCCATGTAAAAATATAAAAATATACGATTTAAAACATTTGTTTTATAATTTTATTATTTAACAGTAAAATTAAAATAGTCTTATCCTGAGTAGGTTAAGCTAGTTGGGAAAAAAGGTTGGAAAAATAACAGTGCTATTGGAGGTAAAATTGTAACGTGTTCCAATTTAGACTCAAACACTGTCATAGAAACAATGCTGCTTATTGTTACGTTAAGGCATCGTCAAATCTCCGTCTAAACCTTTTTTGCCTTTGCCTAACTTAACTAGGTTCAGTTGTCGTTGTCTGGTACTAATTATAGCTTTGTCCCCTTATTATTTATTTAGTTGCTGGCCTTTCTTCAATCATCAACATGTCCTAATAACACTTATGTTGTAATCAAATGCTGAATTAAACTAATTAAATTACTTAAAAATAGAAATAATACTTTGCAGCTACACCCTATTTAGGACCCATCGGTTTAATTAATTTGCAGCTACCAAACCCTATTCAGGGTCCATCGGTTTAATTGATTTGTTGTGTGTATCTATCTGTGTTTAGTTGCTAGATAAAATATCGTGCTTATGGGCGGATTTCTGGAACGTTGTACACCGTAAAATAGCGTGTCCTTCGACTTCTTACTCGTTTACCACAGAGGCATCGATTTATAACGTCATATATTTGGTACCTATCGATTAAGCAACTAATAACCTGTTGACTATCGTTATTAAAAATAAGTATAAACCTAAACCGACTGAAAAATCAGGTAAAAATAAAATATTGGGAGCGAAATTTCAAGTGTCCACACCCCTTACGCAAAGTTTGAAGTGAAATTTTATATAGTTGTCCCACTCTTAGATACCTTCTGGTTTGATTTTGTACAAAGTCATATATTCAAAATATTGAAACCAACCGAATGACAAGACATTTAGAGCTCAAAACACTAAAAAACTTACAAATTTTGCAAGTCTTAAAATATGTTCGTGAAGAAATTCCGCAACACGTCACGACGATTATATTCAAGATTCAATGTGAAAACTACCAAAGTTAGATTTTAATTTGATAAATGGCAACATTATTGACCCTAAACAGCCGTTAAAATTTGTTTATGACAGATTAGTTTAAGCAAAACATTGGAGTGAAATACAAGTCCGTCACGTTGCCAAAATATTACTTCCACAACGAACGGGCGTTTTAGAAGGTAATATTACTGTTTAGCGTTATGTTTTTGTAGTTATATTTTTATAAACTATTAATAATTTAAGTAGTAGTATCAGTTTGCAATAATAATCAGTAATTTACAAGTAATTTTAATTTGAATAACAACAGGTAGACATACGTCACATCCATTACGTGACGTGATGTATAAGGGATAACAAAATGTGACGTAATGGAATTCAAAGGCAGTATGCACATGATTTAAAGTTCCCATTTTTATTTTATTAACCTACCTACGTTTTTCATGTATGTTCATCAAAATTTCGCTGAACGATGAGGATTTCTATTTTTGTTTTTTTTTTTCGTTATTATAGACGTTCAAAATGGTGATGACGGCTGCGGAGCGAGCTAAGAGATATAGGGAAAAAATTAAACAGAACCCAGAAAAGCATGAACAACATAAAAAAAAGGAGCTAGAAAGATTGAAAAAAGCCCAAAAAAGGATAAAAGATTTAACAGATGAAGAAAAAAATGAGAGAAGAAAAAAGTGGAGAGAGCAGAAAAAAATACAAAAAGAAAAACAAAAGGCATGCCAGTCTATCCAACTGGCCCAACAGGCCGCTACAAAATCTAATAGTAAAGATTTTTCGGCATTAGCTGTTAAATACTGTCATTTACGCAAAAAAATTAATTATGCGATGAAGAGTTTAGAAAAATACAAATCGGCATTAAATAATGCAAAAAAGAAAATATACAGAGAAAATATAAAATACAATAATGAGATAAAGTTGTTAAAATTGGACAATGATAAGCTATTAGCACGTCAAGAATTATTAGAGCTATCATTGCGTGAAGTATATTCTGGCTGCAAGAAACCCTTCGACAAACAACTTGTTAAGAAGGTGGCTCAAAAAATGGGAGAAAAATGTAGAACAAACCCTGGCCGCAAACTTTTGGGCTTAAAAGGTCAATTAAGAACCATTAAAAAAAGCAAGAGTAAGAGGATGCCTTTAAACGTGAAGATAAAGTCAGAAATGGAAGAGTTTTACAACAGAGAGGACATTAGTAGAAGCACCGCAGGAAAGAAAGAAACGAGGACCTTTAAGAAAGAAAAAAAGCAAATCAGATACTTAGTTGATACTTTGAAAAATCTTTATCAGATTTACAGAGATGAAGGCGGCAAGTATAGTTATATAACGTTTTTTAGATGCAAGCCGTTCTATGTAATATCTCCAACTTCTGCGAGCAGAGACACATGCATGTGTAACAAACATAGTAATATGGAATTCATGTTTGATGCTTTAAAACTAAAAGGAGTTATTTCTTACAAGAACATTAGTGAGTTATTGCAAAATGTTGCTTGCGACACCAAATCGTTCAATTGTAAGTGTTTTTGTTATATTACAAAGTTATGTTTTAATTTGAGTTCCTAGAAGATTTGTGTTATTTTGTCAAATATATTGTTAAAATATGATGGTCTATCATTAAATTTCGTTTCCTACCTCAAAATGTTATGTAATTTATTTATGTATTTAAAAATTGTGGGAGCTCTAATAATTTTTATATATATTGAAAACTAAGCCTTATAATTCCTTTACGTCACGTTTCTTTCCATTACTGTGACGTGTCCTACGTTAACTGTGTTATTTAAATGTAAATAATTCCAATATACTAAAGTATTATGCACTATTAGGGTTTTTATAAAAAGGACAAAAGGTATTCTGATAAATTGTTGTTATACATATTTAGTTGCACGCCGTATAAAACCTAAGAAATATAATGTTGTGAGCCGATGGGGACAAAAAAGTGACGTAATCGTACATTATGAACGATATTGCATTGACTAGGTAGGTTCGTTGTTATTTGATACTTTTAATTGAAGCTGATTGTATTCAATATTCATTTAATAAATGCTTTATCTTCGTTATTGTTCGTCTTCAATATTAAATAACTACTTAAATTCGTGACGTAATGGAACTTTTTTTTATCCAAATACAACTTTGACTTCAAATTACAGACAAACTAATCATTTTTCAGGTAAAAAGGTACTATTTTATTACATAGTAATAAATAATCAATCAAATAAAACACAGTTTTAGTAGAAATACAAATTTCGCAAATTGTGGAACTCCATTACGTAACGAACAACGTTCCAGAAATCCGTTCTTATACCTACCTTTTGCTTTTTCATAGACAACGTGTTTGTCACTTTACTATAGACAATCTGGGATCATGTGAGAACATCCATTTTTTTGACACCAGCTGACAGCTAGTGGTCGATAATTCCCCAGTTATATTTGTTCGTAATCTCCAAATAAACGAACAAAATGGGTATGACCTTCTGTGGTCCTAAACTGTCGCTATGTGGGCTCGTATTGAGTGTTTGGGGCATCATCCAATTGGTAAGTAATCACGATTTTCTTGGTAACTGACGCTTGCTCTAAGTGATCTCTTAACATTTTTCATTTTATATGTTTCAGACTTTGATGGGCGTTTTCTATTATATCAGAGCAGTCGCTCTACTTGAAGATCTTCCGCTGAGTTCAAACCACACCACCATTCAACAATTTATTACAGAGGTCGAAACTGGATACAATCAGGTAAAGTCCTAATCATTTGTCCTAAATGAATCTTTGCCAATACACAACTGACTATTAGACGATGTAAGAATTTGTATTGTCTGTAAGTTACAGACTGTAACTAGTTTCTTTACGTATGTTAGACACTAATGGTTTTTTACCCTGATCTTCAATTACCTACCTAATTTATATTTTCTAAAGTATCAACCACCTAAGTTTTAAAATGCTTAGCTACATTTCTTTTCTTTTATCTATTTACTTAGAGAAAGCCAACAGCTATGACAAACAGATAGGAAACTTAACATCAATAAAATTCAGAAACCAAGTAGTCTCGCCAATAGTGAAACACTAACAGTAATTATTAACATTAGTGCACTGACTAAGAATTGATAATAATAATTAGTTATTATTATATAATATCTGGTAATAAGAAAGGTTATATACATTTTTTTACCTTATTCTTATGTGCAAAAGTATGTTCAGGGTTCTTATATAAAACCAGATAAATAAGTAGCAAAATACTTATCCAGTTTCATCTGGAAACCGTTGATCTATCTTTGTTCTTGACTGTACAAACGGTAAGAATTAACAATTGACAATCATGCTTATAGAGGTTTGTAATTATTAAATTTCTGCTACTGGCTAAAGGGCTTAAATGGTCTTTTCTATATTTCAGGTAGTTCTAGACTTCAAAAACCAAATCTGGTTGCAAACAAAATGATTAATTACGACCACTAGTCCAAAGCGTAGAAAACACTGATAATATTTTAAAAAACTCAGTAAATCATAATCAATCCCGTGCAAAAAATCAATTGCCATGTGGTTGCTGGCTCAGAATAGTGCCACACTAAGTCTTCCAGTGGAAGTTGTAAGAGGCGACTAATGGGAATAAAGGCTTTTTTTTTTATTGTTAAGCGATGGGCTTGCGACCTAGTCACTAATGTACACTATTATACATCATAGCCTGTTGTGCAAAATGTGGTTATAGAATTAACAACAAGGTTAGAGTTGTTTGTAATTCTGTAACTCTGCCTAATCCTCCTGTCTCCCAATCTGGAAATGAAGGCGTGAGTGTATGTATATATGTTTGTTTGTACATATAATCATAATGAAAAAAATGTGTTTGAGACATACCTTGGTAAGCATGATTTTTATCAGAACACCTTTTCAAAAAGACTTTAATTATAGTTAACACTTAACTCTAAATTGTTTTGACCTTGGTTAATATGATTGCATGTACCTACAGTTAAGTCAAAGGCAAAAATATTGTAGTGAGCAGCCCAAGCATGAAAAATGTGCCCACTGAACTTAGATATCAAGAGATTAAGACTATGCAGAAGTCCAGTGGCATTACTATTATTGTTTTCTCTAATAAACTAAAGCATTGTCTTGAAACCTATAGTTTTTCATTGTTCAAATGAATACATAAAGTATACAGGGCAGGGGGGGAAAAATCATGGGCCCTGGAGGGGAACTAGCTTAAATCCTTCAGTTAGATCATTTTACTTAAAGGAAACAATACTTAAATTTTAAAAAGCAACAAAACTGCATTCAAAGATGGTCCCTTGATCCGGATACACAAATTCTGTCTTGGTTAAAATTTATTCGCTCTGCATACCTCTAGTCATAAGAGACAGTCCACACCCAATTATTTCGTAGTAAAATTATGATCCCTGATAATGTAAAAATTAAACATGATATCCATAAGGAGGGTGCTGTTAACAATGTTATGTGGAGGAAGTACTTCATTTGAAATTCCTGACAAAGAAATGAAAATAAATTGGTTGTTTTAGGAGCTGCCTAAATATTAGGTGTTTGTAAAGGTTATGATTCTCATTTTTTTTCAAAAGTACTGAATTACAATATTTAGAAGATAAAAGCTATAAACTGATCCAATTAAGATCTCCTCTGTAACATTAATATTATTTTTATTTGTTTATTGAATCTGCAGAACTAATCCAAATACACAAATCACAATTTCCAGAAAACAAAAAGTCAAGGCAATACTGACAGCAAATTCCAAACTTTTTCAGAATGCCTACAACTGCTGGATTGCCGCGCTGCTCTATGTAATAACACTGGTGATCTCCGGTCACCAGTTCTGGATGAACAACCGTTCTTCAGTAAGCATGTAAAACTCCATCAGTGTGTTAGTGGTTGGCTATGTGTTTGTAACTCGCATGCACAGTAAAAAAACATATTTATCTGTAAAACATGCCGTGATACTTAAGTGGGTTTTAAATACATAGCCTTGATTATTGCATTGCTAATCATAGCAACTCCATTCCAATTTGTGAGTAATTATTCTGAATTAGTACACAGATATGTTAAAATGTTTCCTGAAAATTATAATATTTATAGCTGTAACAAACTGCATGTCGTAATTATTGACATGATTTAGAGATATGTTTTAATTGGTAAGCATAACTTTTTCTTTGAATTGTGACAGCAAATTCTAGTTATGATAATAATTTAGAAAAGTAAATCTGCTACAGAGCCTTATATAAAGAAAAATATTATTTTAAATTCTATTTTTAAATCAGTAATTGATAATTTTTAAGTTTTTAGGGACTGATAATTGTTGTTAGTTATTTGCTGTCATGATAGAATCAAATGAAATACTTTTATATAACCTCATTTCCTTTAGACCTGTATGCAAGTAATCAACAGCATGTCGCAAAAGTTTATAAGTATTACTACACAATATTGCTGTTAAATTGTACATAAACAAACTTTAATTGTACATTGTATAATAAAATGCTTAGTTTTTCTTGAATTAAAGTTATTAATGTTAGATTTTGTTGTTGTTTATTTTAAATGCAATAATCCAAATCCTGTATTTTTAGTAATAATTTCTTTTAAACAAATTGTCACTATGTTCTGTTCAATTGAGGACAGCTATACTTCACTCGCCAACCTCTCCTATGTGCCCCAAAGACTAGTGCAGAGCAAAGTACTAACGCGTATTACTTTATTAAGCGTCTACCACCGTTACCGTTATGCGCGCGATCTGAAAATGCGGTAGACAAGGACAGCACTATACACTGTAGGCACCCTTCGTCTCAGGGCCAGAGCCCGCCTGACTGCATTTAGTATATTTTTTAGTGCATTTAGTGTATAGTTATCTATACGTTCGGTTGCTGAAACGGCGCAGGCGCTGATGCTGGGACTGGTCAACTGTGCGCCGGCCCTAAGATGAGTATAGCTGATCTAGCATGATCCCTGTGACTGCAAATGTAAACTTATTAAATATTAATTGATACTAAGATCTTGCCGTAACGCTCAGTTTTTTTAAATAGCTAATTAACCTTTTTATATGCCATTTTAGTTTAGTTAGTGTTTGAAACCAGATAACCTTTTAAGCGCTAAAGCCGGCAAATCACATCATCGGAAATTCGTGGCACTGACTCCAAATTTCGGCAATGCCTGTCAAATTTCATACGCGAGACGACTGGAGTCTAAGACACGACGTGGACGTCGTATTACTTCACTGCTTGGCGTTCAAAGGAAAAATATGAAATATGGCGGTCACGTGAATCACTCTAGCTAGACTTGATGGGGGCTGGGTTGTGTCTGAATGAATACAAATTATAGGATAGAATGGGAAGCACAGAGCATTCACGTCGCCTTCTGTAATATGTATCCGGGACGGCTCTGGGTGTCAACTGAAAGTCGTGCCATTGACGACACGACGGCTACAGCCGTCATAAGTTTGAGATTAAAATAGACTTGGTTTCGTGTCAATAAGGTGTAATTTACATAGCTCAGCAAACATGTTTGGCGTGTCAGTGGCACATTTTGTATTCGACGTAAGGCGTTCAAAATATAAACTACTTTATTTAATGATGGATGGAGTGTTTGATTTGAATACACTGTATTTGGCAAGTAACATCGCCATCGGCTGACCTAAAAAACGGTGCAAACGAAGCTCTATCATAAGGAGTCACCTGCCATGGCTGCCATCCTCACCCAAGGTAGGCGACTTATATATTATATATCATGGAATGAGCTGAGAAGTGAGAACCGATCCATTTCAAATAATCCATTTAATTCAATTTCTTTCCTTTAAATATAAATTTTGTAACATTTATGACTAATGGTAATGGCTCGCTTACACAGGGTCGCCTGCTATTTCAACTTCGTCTTGCCGAAAGTGACAGTTGAAGCGATGTTTACACTCGGTTGACGTCACACGACACAATATATTTAGGTGGGTACTTACTTTTCATCAGACCATCAGTTTGTGGGTTAGACTATCTATCATGCTCCGGTAATTCTGACCAAGCGGATGGACATCATTTGAGATGAATTACTGAGCGTGTAACCTCCGTCTAAACGGCGACTAGCATACGTTTTCTCAGTCTAATATCACGATCAGTTTTAGATTGATTGCGTAACCGTTAAAACCATCCATCATTCTGATTCTGGCGTTAAAGTTTGACCGGAATCATGGACTGAACTGATGAAATACTGCGCGTGAAACTTCCCTCTTAAGTAGGTACCTACCTGGTGATATAATGATCGGGACCTTATCTTGAATGCCCAAAAAGTGCTGCTTTGCTTGTGAACCACATTGTAATAGTTTAAATTATTAATGATTTGTAGGTATTTTAATTTTTTCTTTGTACATTTATGAAGTGTCTGTTCTTGTTAAACTGTTTTTATTATACTTAAATAACTATTTATAAAGTTTTAACTGAAGGACACCGCAATAAAGTGCGCGCGTTCTGTTTTAATGAATACAGCTTTCTTATCCAAAAGTATTGTAGGAATGGCTCCAAGGATTTGTAACAGCCGAGGGAATGTACCTAAGCATATTATAAAGTAAGAGATAGTTAAATAGATAAGTACCTATAGGTAAAAAAACTTAAGCTTCCTTGCATGTAGTTGTGTACAAAACTAATGCGATTTACGTCAAATTTCAAATATAGAAGGTCGTACGGTCGTATAGACATGTGGTACAAGTACATGCAAGAGGAGTTTTACTTAAGTTTTACCTATACCTGGTTAAGGAGTCAACCAAGGCAACTAGTCAACTCAAGCGAATGTTTGTTGGACTTGGACGATGCCTGGAGTAGGTTTTGTTGATCGGATCTTAACAAAATTTGGTAGAACAAAACCATCTTAAGATTTCAAGACAATAGGTAGGTACTTTGGTTTTTAGAAAACAATAATAGTACATAGTAGCGCCACTGTTCGCTCGGCGTTTTCATGTACCTATCGCTAACTGGTAACACGAAATGCATATTGACTGGATAGTTGGATACCCAGGTATAGTTGCCGTCAAACTTCTTGAAAATTAGGCGAGGTAGTGGGGAAAAGTTCGCGCATCGTACACATACGAGCAAAAAAAGTACCTAATTTTTGTTACACAATATTTTCAAATCTTAGGATAAATGATACACAAGTGAAAAAAAAAACTTTATATTATTATTAGAATAACACTAAAAATACAGGAAACTATTTAAAATAGATTAGTCTTGAACTAAAAAGGATATTCCTTCCATTAAGTCAATACCAGCGCTGGTACTAGGTCTTGGTTCAGGGGAGCTGGAGGTAGTCATTGTTTCTTGACTATCATCATGAATATCATGATGTTGATAGTCATCATCGGAGTTTTTATCGGAGTCATCATCGGAGTCGCTTTCATCGTCGGCATAAATTACAAATTGGTCAGTGAGCAAATCTACCACGTGATCACTTTTCATAATATAATACACACCGTACACCATCTTCCGAGCTTGTCTTTTTAAAACTATGTTCCTTTGGCGTGGCATTATGTTGTCAAACGTTAAAACAATAACAAAAAGTCAACCACTAACCATAACAACAAAGTTACTTTAAAACAATCAACAAAAACTCAAGAAAATTAATGATAACAATCGGCTTTATCAGTGCACGCAAGTGTACTCGGGAGGCAGTGGGACGTAGACGCGGTGCGGGACGCAAACGTCAACTGATTGACCAATGGTGCGAACGACGCGTGCTCCCCCGCGCCCCCCCTCCCAACGAAACCTAAAAATCGCTTCTGCGCAAGCAAGGTTACGTGTTCAAGAAGTATGCCGGCAACTTATACCAAAGAGTATAGTAATATAGAGGGAAACTTATACCCATAATGTGACAGCTTGTTTCATAGGTAAAATTGTTGCCATATATGAAGTAGGTATTTGAGAAAAATACTTGTGTCACCACTCGCTGGTCTGAGTCTATTCGTGTTAGAAAGGGATAGACACCTATGATAAGGCAGCGTGGGTCTACCTACCTACCTACTCTTCACGAGACTGGGTCTTATTTCATGCTATCTTGAACCTCGTCGTTGCTGAAATAAAATCTATACTTAGTTAATCTATTCTTTGTCTGTTTTGCAATTCGTGCGCGCGTACAAAGGTGTTGTGAAACATTTAAAACTAGTTTATATCGATAAAATACATCTATAAAATTCATGGTTGCAAAAAAATACGTTATTCTCTTAGAATTGGTTTGGAAATACGAGTGGGCCTTTATGACAACACAGATTGTAGAATGTGCGGCAAAGAGGCTGAGACAGTGAAATACTTACTGTGTGAATGTGATGCCCTCGCGGGAGTAATAATGAAAATCCTCGGTTGTGGCTACCCAGAACCGAATGATTTCAAGGCACTGTCATTGCACTCCAAGATAAAATGAGATAAATTAAGGAAATTCTCAGTTTTATTAGTTTCACTTGTAACTAACTAAGCTAGCCAATAACTAACAGAATAATGTGCATTATTTTTTGATTTTTGTAGTCAATAGTCTAACCTATCCTAATTTATTTAATAAGCACATGTGACTTACGTAATGGTTTAAGCACAAATACGTTTTTGGAAAATGAAAGTGTGTAAAATGATACGATTGTCAAACGTACTTTTGGTCAAATGAACTGACCCCCGATTACTCCCGCGGTGTTCCACTCGTACAAATTAATGTCAAATATAAAATTGCGCATAATAAATACATTTATTAAAACGGTACCTACGTGTAATGTGCTGCCATCTATATCTCTCCAGCTTTACAATTAAATCGATATCGATAATGTGGACATGCTCCCGTCTCCAATAATCGTTTGATAATCGGTAAGATAACGTACACATCTACATCATCTAAGATATAATCGAATCAGTGAGGAACTGAGGGAACTCCTCAAGCATTTGCATTTGCATTCAGAAAGTATCACTTGGTGAAGTGGAACTGATTATGAAGACCACATATGGCCACCGGAACTCCTCAACAGAACCTATTTCAAGGGTGGCGATAAGATATCTCCATTAAGATAGTTGAGCGACTACAACGAAGAATATTTACTTGTTGAATATGACTATGACGTTCCCGCGGCGTTGCTTGCGGCGCGCTTGAAATAACTTAAAGTTTCATATCAACTAAGAAGTGGGACTACGTAACAGCGTATAAGCTACTAAAAAGTAAAAAATAAAACGAATATTTAAAAAACAAAAAACTGCCTTCAAAAACGATAAATATAAATTCTTTTTCATATCACCTACTCGGAAAGGGGACTTTTCTTCCCTGCTAGGAGGGATCAAAGTGGCACTTTTCTGTTCAAGGACATTTTGTTGCCAAATTTGATAATTGTTGTTAAGTGCGATAATTTCCTGTTGTTAAATTTGATAATTTCAGCATTTCTAGAATGTGTGAATAATTAAATTTGTTTCATCACTAAGATCTTTTATTTTCCTCATAAGTGATGTGAAAAGCAGTATGTGTCACACGGTAGCAAAATTATTTCCACCTTGGGCGTTAACACTTGCATCCCTCACTACGCTCAGGATTCTATTTTAGAATCCCTCGCTACGCTCGGGATTCAATTGTAGAATCCTTCGCTTCGTTCAGGATTCAATGTACCTACGCTATCGCCTTAAATATGTCATTTTGCTCCCTTGTGACACAATCTACTATTGAAATGGTCCTTGGTAGCTATATAATATATTTTGAAATTTTGTAAACACTTGTTGGTACCTAATAAAAAAATGTGCAAGTGTGCATAATTTTAAGCTGGTGTTTTCGTTTTCTAGCGGTATGGGTGTGGAGCAATCAGAGAGAATTTTGTATTTGTGTTCAGTATTGTGTATGTAGTGCAAAGGCATTACCTAAATATGAAATCAAATCAAATCAAATCAAATCGTTTATTTCTCTTTGATGTAGGTACTTAGTGTTACCTCACCTCCCCCAAGAAACGACCGACTTTTGTGTTTAGGAAATTATTCCTATGCGTGTCGTCCTGTGGTCGTCCTGTTATACGGACTAAGGTTACATTTAAAAATGTTAACTGTCAATCGGCGGATGACAGCGATACAATTTTCAGGTTAAGAGGTATTTTTATAAATAAGTTCTAATTATTATTGTATTATAATTATGTCAAAACTTGGAATGTGTGGCGTAGTGTGTGCGCTATTGAGTGGGTGGGGCATCATACAATTGGTATTTATTATTTTCTTTATAATAAATCTAGAAACGGGTATTGTTAGGTAGCGCTCGTTTGTATTTTTAAACAGTGTGGACACGGAAGATATTGCTTGAGTCAATTAATAATACCCCTTAACTTGTTGTGATAAGATCCTCGGTGTGTTTCTTTTGTGGATCTGGTAAAGTTATTATGTTTCTTTTCTGGGTGAATGACTGCCGACACTTATATTCAAATTGCAGATAGATAAGGCTTAGGTCCTCGGGTTAACATTTGATATTTGCGCATACAAAATGAGTCAAATTTGAATCCGAAAGAAGCCATAGATACGCGGTTTAAATAAAGAGTTCGGCCATAAGGGTCTCCCCAGACCCATCGACGCGGAATCGGCTTGAGTTTTATGTCCATGCCATAATAAGAGCGAAAATCACGTCGCTACGTTCGCAACACCGAATCGAGCCGAGCCGAGCCAAACGACGCCTTTTTCACTCTTACTGCACGGGCATAAAACGTTTTCTTACCAGCTCAAGCCGATTCCGCGTCGATAGGTCTGGGGAGACCCTTAAAGTTAGGTCATTTACACAAGGTCAGTACTTACAGCTTAGTGTAACGCTTTCTAGTAGGTACTTAATACTTTTTTATCCGACAGCGTAAAGCCAAGAGGAAGGTATTCGGTTTAACAGTCTATTTAGTTTTGCTTCTCCTTCTTTTCGACTTTATGTGTAATTATCTCTGTATTTACTTTCAAAGTGTTGCCATAAAGAGCGATGCCGCACGAGTGTTTTATCGCGTCATGTGACCTTCCTATGTCGTTCTCATTTATATGTGGAATTACGCAGCGGTGACGACGCAACGCTCTTGTGGCATAATGCTTCTAAGGCTTGATTTCCTCCTACGCTGACATCGGTCGCTGACGTCGGACGAGCGTACAAATATTATGGCACATCTGCCGCCGACGTCAGCGTGGCTGTGCGGTGTTCATAGAACATGGTGTATATTCGTACGCTCGACCGACGTCCACGACCGATGTCAGCGAAGGAGGAAATCAAGCCTAAGAACCCGACCGATGGATGGAATTGAGCAAATGTAACTTTTTTTTTAAGGTATTAATGGGAATATTCTATCATATAGAAGCAGTTCTTTTGATTGAAGACGTTCATGCGCATGAGTATAACAATTATGAAGATTTTTTGAAAAAGACTGGTGAAAATTATAATAAGGTAGATATTATAGGTTAACATTCCTAACGTTTACAAGTTACTAGCACTCTTTCAGGGTACCTACTATTTTATCGAAACAACTTTCGACGAATGTGTCATCCATCAGCATCACGCAGAATTTTCATTTCATAGAAATCGAAAGGCATTTCTTGTAGCTCGAGTTGTTTTTTTTTGGTAGTCACAAGTCTTACCTAACTTAACCTAACCTAACCTACGTAATGAATGCTTAAGATAATATCCAGAGAACATCAATGTTTCACCAGAAAATAGCAGTCGATAAAATGATAGGTTACCCTTTTTCAGGGGTCAAAGTTCAAAGTTCGCAGTCGTTCCTTTAGCTGTACATTTTAGTATGAAATAGCTGCCATATTTCCTTCAAACGGTAAGTACTGCAAAAAGGAAGTACTGCGAATAATCCAATACGAAATACTGAGAGTCCTTTAGCATCGTTTCGTAGCCGGTTTCATCTAACGAATTTTTAATTTAACCATAGAGATAGAGCCGAGATTCGAAATCGTTGGGATTCGGAAAGTAAAGTAAAGTAATTCATATTCCATTATATAAAGTATAATACGAGTCTATTTAATGTCATGTTCAAACTGCCATTGAATGAAACGTCACAGCGACTTAAGTGACAAGGTACTAAAGTGTTGACATATTTATGAAATCAACTGTACTAAAGCTGTCTGAGAGAGCTATAGCTATAGCCAGAAGGTACCTATAGATAAATACGAACATTTCCGACCAAAAACGATGTCGTATGCTTATTTACGACATCTTCGAGTGAATTTCAAAGGTAGTAGGAATCTAGGTAAAAAATAATCGGTACAAAGCGTAAGAAATATACCTTACTACCGATATACATAGTTTTATAACGTTGAATTCCCTTGAGAAAGTTAAAAGATGCATTTACCCTTCTGTCACAATAGCTCCACTTGACTATATAAGTATGTTTATCGTTGTATCACGTACCCGTCCGGTCTTACGTGCTGCAAATTTAGTGCTTTGTCACGTTAAAGTCATGATTCAATTTCTGCACTAATCTGTCAAAGGTGTTAAGGCGACAAGGTACAAAAGTGTGCACCTCCTTATAGCCGTCTGTACCGGCCTCTAGTCCCAACCGAAGCTCTAGCTTAGGTTGGGAATAGGTCAATTCGTATGAGATTGTCGCCTGTGGCCGTTTTACGAAGCTAGTTACAAATTACAAGCGGAAGTCTTTTTCTAGCAAAACGAGTTTGAAAGAGACTTCCGCTTGTAATTTGTAACCTGTAGCTTCATGAAACGGGCCCCAGATATTGTTTAACTTACTTTCTGACCTTGGAGCCTAAGAAATCTCCCTGTAAGCATCGCCGTGGTAGGTAAGCATTGTACCTGTGTTTTTTTTATTCCAGACTGCCATAAACTGTTACATTGCTGCAGCCATCTACGTTGCATTTATGGGTCTATCGATATTTTGTATAAAATATTCACAACGCAAAGAATTGATTGAAAAGGCGCAAATGGAGGACCAGGAATATGCATGCCGTTTGGTAGACGATGAACTAACAGAATTAACAGAGGAGCAAAAGAAGAAAATTAAATGAATAAGTGTAATAACTAAAGTAGTTTTAGCTATTTATATAAAAATAAAAACTAATGTACGTTTTAACCTTAAATAAATTTTACGGACAACCACATGGGACATTGTTTCTCTCATTCCTACAAGATATTAAAAAATACCTACAATAGGGAATACGAGTATGCATGGACTGTTTAAATCACATTTCTCAACAAAATATGAAAATACCGTAAAAGTAATCGACAAAAGTGAAATTAAAAGTAAAATCTTTCATGAAATACGGATGATACAAGCATTTAAAAATGATAATTAGACACAGAGATCCGAAGTGCACCGGTGGTGATGTCATCGTGCAGTTCGGCCATATAAACTCCACGTAAAATTCTGTTTTGCTAGGAAGAGATAGAAGCAAATCTTTCTTAGCTTACCTATATATATTTTTATAGCTATTCAAAAAATGATTTTTCCCACCTGTTTGTTACATGAATCAGCTTTTATTGAAACTGTTAAAAAAAACTATGCATATTCCCTATTGAGATTTGCTTGGTATTCTAAAATTCTGGTATTATGGGAATGAGCGGATTTAGGTAGGTAGGTATCTACTTAAGATCAAGTAGGGCTGGGCTGGGCAATGGGCATGTTTGACGTATGCGTCCGGAACGGTGGGTCAGAATTATTGTCATCGTATACATAAAAGATGATGACGCGATAGGCTGTTGGTAGATGAACACGGGTATTTGTTTCCGAGTTTTAGATTTTTTCTTTGTATTTAAGTATTTATGTATAGGTAGTTGTCTAGTATCCATAGTACCTAGGTAGGCTAGGTTTGGGACTAAGTCAATTTATGTGAGACTGTCCCCTGATATTTATTTAAGTATTTATTATTAGTAACTGTGTGGTGTGGTGGGAAAGGATGGATGGCGTTAGCACGAGACCGGGAAAAATGGCGTGGAAATGAAGAGGCCTTTACCCTGCAGTGGGTGGATGTGGGCTGAAATGATGATGATGATGAACTGTGTGGTCACCCTACATTTCTTGGGGTGCACACGGCGTTAATATTGAGAAGTCCTGTCCATCTGGCTAGAATGAAAATAATAAGGAGCCCTGCTTGTGACTGTGGGGATGAGTTTGGGGACTTGAATCATATATTTTTCGCCTGTAGCATGTATGACCATATTCCCTTTTTTTTAAATCTAATTTCCCACCATGTCCCATTGCCTACAAATATGAATATCCTACTTTCTTCTCTTGACCCTTCTATTTATTTGTTTATAGAATCTTTTATAAATTGTAACAACATTAAAATATAATATTTATCCGTCCTGCCTTCCTATACTTTTATACGTGTAATCTATTAATTCTGTTATAAAATAACCAACTACTGTACTGATCCATAGTTCCTTATCGTTCCGGTCTATTGTAAATTTTTCCGCGATAGCATTCGTGCGGGCCCAGAAAGGAAAAAAAATAATCAAGAAGGTAGTATATTTATTTGCATTTGTTCTAAAACAGCCGTCAGGCCAAGACCATGCCAAGAACTTGTTTGACAAGTTGTCAAAGTAAGAAAATTGTAATAAGGTTGTCTACGTAGGTCTGTTTTACGAACTTGGTTTTTTAAAGAGATCCAACTAAAGCGTAGGCGTACGTTGACAATAGTTTTGATTAACACTTGTAACTCCAATTTAAATGTTTAGTATTCAGCATATATATAAAACACGGTAGAGTTTTTTTTTTAAAGTCTATTTAGAAGAAAGACTTTTTAAAGACTTCACTCCGTTAAAGCGAGCTATGCAGGAGAGAGCCGCATGCGAGGTTGGAAATAGTACATTATTGCATAGGCCCGGAAGGATCTGTTGTTGGGATGAGTTGGGTTGCCTGACGAGGAGGTTGGCGGGCCAAGCATTGGCAAAACCTTCTAAAATTAGAGTCAGGAAATCCCCGTTTCTACCGAACCATATAGGTTATGTATACCTAATACTTTTCTCAAACATTACGAAAAAATGATACAAATATATAATTTTGGAAATAGATTTCGACAAATATAGAGATAATCTTTTGCGAAAACGTTTCACGCACAATGAACTGCCGCCGCCCTCCTTCGTGGTTCCTTTTTCCTCATGGCCAAACCAATTTGCCAAGCTCAAAATTGTCTTCCCCTGTATAAGACGTAGGTATGTCAAGTACTTACACGTATAAACCAGTCGTCGGGGACGCTTACCCGTGGACCCACTACCAGAGGGATTGCACTGGGCGTGGCGCGCCGCCTTATTAACCTGCCCGCTCGGTCACACGGCGTGTGGAATTCAGTTCGGGGCCGGCAGCGACGGAGCGAGCATGCGCACGCCACGATCTGCCGCCTTGAACGCACGGAACGGTCGTATCGTGAAGTTAATACAGTTAATACTCGTAGTGTTATCCTGTGCACCTAGTGTTGAAATTAAACACAAAAAAAAATTCAAATCGGCCCAGTCGCCTTATATTGCGGAACATAAAAAAAATAAACCCACGTAAGGTGAACCTCCTTTTTTGAAGTCGGCTAAAACACATTGATACACCGCCATACATACAGACATCTGATCAGCTAAAACATTTTTTGACCTCATTGATGTATTCTAGGCGAGTGACAACCCTAGCGCTACACGTGCCGCGTGCGAATGAATACAAGTTATATGATAGTAAGAGAGGCATAGCGTAGGCACGTTTTTTATACCTAAACCGCGTTTTAGTAGGTGAGGTGAGTGCAACTTCTGTACTTGTACTATTACTTATTCTGTGCCACTACTTCGTCCCACTGCTCTTTTCGACGGAGCCCTGCTTCACAGCAGGGCTCCTATTCCAGACCTGTCTGCCCTTCGGGCATTTATACTTAGATACCTAACGAACCTAACCTATCCAGTTTTGGTATCACAATTTAAATTGTATGCCAAAAGCCCTTTCTTGCCCGTGTACTCCGTGGCACAACTGACCAATGATTTCTATTTCAAAATCAAATTTAATAGAGTCGAGCTCCTATTTCTGGGTAGTTTGGCCCTCCGGGCCTGCTAAAGAACTAACATAACCTAAACCTACCTCCTATTAATGATACTAATATTGACCAGTAGTGCCAAATAGTTGTGCCACGGGGAATACACTCCAAAAGCTGGGTGCAACTTTTTCTGCGGTGGGACAAAGAAGTGGGTCCACGGGTAATAGTATGTCGTCGGGCGTGGTCCACCTGCTTAGTTCACCTAGCGACCTAAAAGAAGCCAACGGAGGTCCGCTCTTGCGCAGCTCCTATTTTTGGTTTGTTTGGCCCTCCGAGCCTGATATACTTAAAAACGAACCTAACCTAACCTAACCTACCTGATAATTTTGGACAGTCTACTCTCCGTAATCCAGTTTTAATATTGGCTAACTGATGTCTGTTTCATTTTATCTATCAAACGTTTAAAATAGGGGGTATAGACGTTTGTTTAAATAATCCACAGTTTGATCATAAGGAAATTTAACTCGTGGCACAGCTATTAGCTAATTGCTACTAGCCAACTACCGAATCGCCTCAATATATGACCTTAGAAATGCAATGCAATCGCTATGAGTTGGTTTTCCAAGAAGTGTGCCATCTAGGTACTTGCAAGCTCTTAACTGAAGATGTTTAGTGGCAATGCCACTAAAACTACGCAATGAAACAAGGAAATAATCATTAGGTATCTATAAATTGTTTTAATAATGACGGTGTTTTATTTGGTAACGACGGGATTATTTCACTCCCTCCAATTTCCTGTTAAAAGTGGCCGTCCCTATGTTTGCGTTCTTTATTTCTTCTTTGCTGCTTTGTCCTTTTTCCTGAAAAAAACAAAGTGACGTTATTTTAAAATAATTATTAATCGTTGGAGTTTCCGCAAAAACACGTGGCTAACTTGCTGTTATTTCACCAAATTCAGATATCATCCTGATGGTAGCTAGAAACTTTCATAATAACCGGTAGGTGCTAATGAAATAAAATATTAAACAATGGTGAAAATCTTGAATAATGTTATTGTGTTTGTTTCAAAGGGATTGATTGCTTAAGCAAAAGCGGAAAGCGTGCGCTCGCGCCTGACCCGTGCAAATAAACGCACGAGCCGAGCGGAGCGTTGTACCCATACAAAAAACGCTCTCGCCACGGTTTGGGAAAGCGCAGCAGCCCTTCTCACATTCAGCACTGATGAATTAACATAGCAACTCTCCTGATATCACGCACAGGCTATCATCTCCGCGGCCTCCTCGCTAGACGCTTGAATGCCTATTTATGCTTTTTCAAACTGTTATATCGCGGCCAAACAGTGGCATTTATTTCTAAACGCTATATAATGTAAACAAGTCATACAAACAGCCAGCTTTAAAAACCCAACTGTTGCTAACCAATTTTAAATCGAAAATGATCATTCAAAATAAAATATAATGAAAGAAACCTAAAGATGATTTTTAAGCACCTATTCAATGATGCCCCTTTTTTATGACAAAGGACCTTTGTTCGTCGACTTGTTTTTTTTCTTTTTTACAATATGCCGCCATAATGAATTTTGATGACTGTCATATCTTTAGTGACACTCACAAGATTAAGACAGATCGATTGACATAGGAATCCTCAAAATCGGTCCACGCGTTTAGTTTCTATAGTGCCACAAAGGAATAAACATACATACTTATATAGGCTGATAAGGACGTTTTCACTAAAACGTGTACCCCAATTAAGGACTAAAATTTAGGAGTAAGTAATAAAGTTCCTTAATTTCAGTCCTAAATTTGGGCACATGTTGAGTGAAAACGTCCATAAACACATAACATAACCCTCCTCCCTAGGCAGTCGGGTAAAAATACTAACTTGTTCGGTCAGTCGGTAAAGTACCACAGTTCAACCTAATACTCCTCCTCGCTACGCTCGACGTCGTACCTAACTTTAACAATTCAACTACTAATCTATACATAACAGGAATGAAACAGACTGCTAAAATTGGAACCAAATTAATTAAGTCGGGAAGTACTGTTTTATTTTAACCTAGTAATCCCCAAGGTCCTAAATTTAGGACATTTGTCAGTGTGACTTTTGACTTTAGTTGACCGACACAAGATACTTTTTCGAACTAACGAAATTTGACCTGGGCCTAACGAGGAACTATTCAGAGCTTAGAGTTTCACACGGTAATCAACCGTTTAAAAATAAATGACATTTTGGATTTATTTTAGGTTAGTTTAATTCCATCTAAGTGTTTTATTTACATAATCATTCTTGTAAACTTTTTTTATATTATAGAGGCGATTTCGTTTTTTTTTTTTTTTATGGCATAGAGAAGGCAACCGAGCACACAGGCCACCTGATGGTAAGTGGAAACTGTGACCCATAGACATTAGCATAAGACTGCAAATGCGTAGCCAACCCTGAGGACTAAGATGGAATGCCTCTATGCTAGTCATTACACCGGCTGTCTTATCCCCAAACCGGAACACAACAATGCGAACACTGCTGTTTGGCGGTAGGTTAATGGATAAGATGGTGGTAGCGATCCGGACGGACCCTGCACAGGGTCCTACCACCCGCAAAAATATATATACCCGATATTTTAACTTAGATGTATCAACTTTCGATATTTGATTAAATACCGAATAAGTACGTTCGATATCGTAAAATCGGCATAGTAACCGTTCGATGATTCGACTTTCGATGAAAACATCGTTCAAAAGGACATCGAAATTTTAACTCAAGATTAATCAAATTTCCATATTTGATTACATAAACAACAAGCGCTTTCGATATTTCAATCATCGTCGGTATAATAACCGTTCTATATTTCAACTTTCGATGTTTCGGACTTCGATATTTAAACTTTAGATATATTCACTTTCGATATTCAGTTACGTAACCGTAAAATACAAAAGGGCCATCCGCAAACTACTTCACACAAAATACATTTTATAACTCTCCCTTACCAAGTAGTACTGACATCACATATCCGGGTAGTGAAGTAAGACTACCGAAGGCCATATTAGGAAGGTATTTCTCATATTTTTAGGGTTTCCAAGTCAAACTAGCAACGCTTATAGTTTTTCTGTCTGTACATCCTAGTCACTGTGCGTCAGAAACTATCAAAGTTATGCTTGGAAATGTTCATCCTAAATATCTCCACCAGGGTTATTTATGACCGCAAGTTTTTTTTTAATTTTGCTTATTTCCTAATTTTTTTGGTATTACATATTTTTTTCTAGATTCGTTTATGGCGGAAAAACCCTATTTCTTCAAGACCGGCAACCCACCTGTTTGTCTTCTGGTGTTGCGGTACTTGCGGTTGTGTATTGGCAGGCCTCGATGGCGGTCGCAAACCATCGAGAGCCTTGTTTTCTTGTTCCACTTGCATCTGCGCTTCCTACATAAAAAAAATCTACTTCTAATACAATCGAGGGTCTTCCAATATCATTTAAGTATAGCTTTCTCCCAACTACGCAATATTTTTATCACAACAACTGTAGTAAATGACGACGTAAGTAATTGGCGTAGTTGGTAATGACTCTGGCTGCAAAGCTAGCTATCCCGGGACGCCAGGGCTCGATTACGTACGTATGGGCAAATATTTTCGTGATGAGCGAGACAATTTTTTTCTGAGTATTGGGTGTTTTTTATGTATTAAGGTATGAATTTCTCTATGTAGGTATGTTTGTTTCCATCAAAGCAATAATTTTATCATAACTGCTCCAAATATTAATTATTAAATACAACATTCATTAAGTTGCTCACATTATTTTATTGCCTGACAAAGAGCTTACACTATACGACGCCATCCCGGAACCTAATGCTGATGAATAATGACGTTGATTTTTTGGATTTCTAAATGAAGAACCAGACTTAAAAAAACATCTTTCACTTTTCTTCTTTCTTACAGAAATCCAGTCGGATTGCTCCTAAAGTTGCTTCGGGTATGTACTTGTCTCTCACTCACTCTCTAAGAGAGAGAGTGATAGAGAAGTACAAATCCGAAGGACCTTCTAAGTTCTCTCAGACTGTATTTTGCTTTTTGATTTCCAGAAGACAAGTACCTATCTATTCAAGCCGTCGTGGGACTCATTTTCTATATTTTCGGGGATGCGGGGATTTTAGGATTTTGATATGATTTGCATTTGTTAAGCGTTCATATTTAATCTATTCAAAAGTAAATTTAAGTAACTTAAGTTTTTTTTAATATTTTGTAACTACGTATTTCGCAGTAGTTGAAAGAAAAGCAGAAAATTAATCTCGCATTCAATAATTATTCTCGCTTTAGTGCTTTTAGGGCCTTAGCTTGCGTTCGAGAGCCAAGGCATTCGGTGCAAACATTCATTACTATCTGCTTGGTGAAACAATTTACTCGAGTCATGACAAAGTTACCTTAAATCATAAAAATTAAGCTGCACGTAACTAAAAACGTACAACACGTAGGTACTAAAATTTTTAGGACCTTGTATTTGCGTTTTAGCACCTAATTAATTGTTTTGTTTTTGGTATTTTTCTTCCACTTCAGATAAAGGAGCTCCGGCTCTCTGCTGTGGACTTACAACTTATTTGGGTAAACATTGAGGAAGAAAAACCGCCGAAAGCGATTTAGTGCCGATCTTTATGGCAGACCGATATCCAGCAGCAGGACAATCTTTTCACCAACATGATAATAGATAGGTTGATATATTTAATTTTTTGTGCAATAAAGAGTTTACATACAAACATCCATAATAAAGATTTTTGGTAGAGTGGTATGATGGCTCGTGATAATTATATGGATGGTCCCTAGGTTATTAACCTGTGTTTCCATATCTTCGTCCTTCGGTTGGTTGGGGCTGAGCCAGGGGTCGGCCAGGATCTGAGGTATCTTGACTCGCATCTTCAGCGGCGCAAGTATCTTGGTGACGAGCTTCCGACATTCTGCGGAAACTTTCGGTTCACGCGGGAACGATACTTTGTTCTGGACTTGCTGTAAGTTGAATTCCGGTTAGATGGATTCATAATGCAGGTAGAATCGCGCGTAATTTTCCCTCATCCAATCAGAAGGAGCGATAGGAGTAGGACTAATACAGAGACTAAAAAAAAATTGTCCATAACAATCAAAATATATATAACTCCAAGAATAAACCTAACGACACTTCCACACTTCGCATTTCGAAATTTAAATATAGTTTATCTACACACATATCTAAAACCCTCTATGAAGCGTTCAAAAAAATAATCTGTTTTGTTACAACAAAGGACATCGCACGGAAAGCCACCATCCAGCACCCTAGAATTTAACACAAAAATTTATTTTTCTGCATGTGCGGACGGTCTGGGAATAGGCCCCATTTTTGACGGTCTGTTTCTCATGTCGAAAAATTAACTAACGCACCGCTTTCGAGAAAAATGAGCGATCAAGATAGTGATCGAGATATTTCGGAGACCCCACCTGATATTGACGACAAAGCAACGAATGTTATGAATGACTTGTCCTTAACCAGCAAAGTGAAGGAAGCATTAGGAAAAACGTTAAAAAGATTTTATGGAAAGGAGAATGGAGAATGGCGAAAAATACGTTGTCCCTATCAGAAAACCTACATTAAGCGTATTTCGAAGAGCTGTCCACTAAGTTTAAATCTACAAGCATGTGGACTTTCTATTCAATGCTGCATTGCCGGTCGTAACATGCGGTTCCTGAACACATCTAGAGAGCTTATATGTGTGTAGATAAAACAGTGTATGTAACTGTACATAATTAGGCATTAAAACACTCTCCTGTCGGCTCGTTTCATAAACACACACTCGTATTTCAATGCCTTTTATTATGTAACAGTCACAAGCTACTATAATGGCATCTTACGAACTCAGATAAAGGTGACCATTCATTTACCTTCAACAACTGTGTATAATTCGTATCATCAAACGGCAAACGCCCGTAGACAATAGCGTAAAGTACAACCCCCATGCTCCATATATCAGAGTCCTGCGGCCTGTAGGGAACCCCCTTGAGGATTTCAGGCGAAGCGTAGGCATAGCTACCGCAGAATGTTTCACTCAAGGCGAATACCCCATTTTTAGGTTTCATATGACCCCTCGCGAAGCCAAAGTCTGATAGTTTTATGTTGAGGCCGTGGTCCATCAGGAGATTTTCACATTTGATGTCCCTGAAATGGTTTGAGTGGGATAGATTGCGGTGATAAATACGAACACAGATCAGTTAGGATCTCCTATATGGTTTTACAACGCTACTAGTGAATATATTTTAATTACTTATATGGGTCTAAAGTCTTCCATGGATGCCCATGTGGATGAAATCTACTCATAGATCTCACCCAACGTACGGCGTTTTTTTTTTTGGAACCTGTACAAATAAAAAAAACAGCAGGCCCATTGGGACGCCTTAGCATATATCCTATAGTAAATTTTCATAAAGCGTTTTATAATATTCTCGTTATTTTCTTTGCGTATTTTACCAGTATATTATTTTATTAGTCGCATTTTTCCCAACCTAATTTGGCAGAGTCGACGGAGCTCCGTATAGCGGAGCTCCTATTTCCGGGCTTTTTTGGTTCTCCGGCCTGATATAACTCGAACCTAACCTAACCTATATAACTTACGATGTAATTAGGTAGTAAAGAAATTTTGCGATTAGAAAATATGGAAAAACTGGGAACGGAAAAATGCGAATAGTACTTAAAGTCACCGAACATTCAATAACGCTTTATATTAAAATAATAAAATACTTGCTCGCTAATAAAGGCAAAAGTATATTTGATTTAGTACCTACGCGTCAAACACACTATTCAAAGGGGAACACCCAAAAATCACCAATTTTCTTAATATTCATTTGTCCGCATTTCCATTTTTCCCAAAAGGCCAGCATAACTTGCTGGCGCGATTTTAGATTAAGTTTAAAATATAATAAGGTAAGTCCTATACATAGGTTAAGTTAGGTTTGATTAACAAAGAATATCACAAAATAAAGGCTTCTATTAAAACATATGTAGCATTCGGAACTACGAAAATTCGGGATTTTGATCAATTCGAAATTCTAGTAACGGATCCGTAGTCACACCAATTGGCCACACTGGTGTGACTATGGTTCATTTTATTTATCCGTAGTCACACGAACACATAAATAGTAGGAAGGTTTAGGTTAGGTTCGTTTTTATATCAGGCCCGGAGGGCCAGAACAACCCAGAAATAGGAGCTCCGCGTAAGCAGAGCTCCTTTGACTCTGTTGAGTTTGGTTTTGAAAGAGAAACAGATGCAAATTCGGTCTTGGTGTGACTAGGGGTAAATAAAATGAACCATAGTCACACCAGTGTGGGCAATTGGTGTGACTACGGATCGGTTGTGAAATTTATGACTCTTCGTACCCTATTTAAAGTTATTTGCATCGTCTATGGACCGGAGAATTAAGAAATAGGCTGGGTCTTCAATTGTCAACCAATATGAATCTTAGATGACGTGGCTGGAACTTTATCAAAGTCCGTCATAAATAAAATCGTAAGTGCGATGGTTCCACTGTCTAGAAATTTATTTGTCAAGGAGAAGCTACAGACCCACACCATCGATAACAGTAAGAAAAAAAATTAAACTGGCCATATACCTACTCAGTCTTACGGAGTCGTTCCTTGTTTTAACCACAGGACCCATATGCTGCATTTTGTATCATCTATCATTTCGATTTTAGGATAGGGATTGGGAGCCTAATAGCTATGTGTCGAGGCCCGTAACTCTTGTGCCACTCTAGATAAATAGCTTAGCAAGTAGGTACTATTTTGGCATGGAAACCTTAAAAGAGTTTGACAAGAATCTCACCCCCAACAGCACCCTCATATTTTATCTCGGCTGGAACAAGAAATATGGGCACCGGCAAATATCTTACGCCAGCTGTACACGCTCGCGAGAACAGGCAGACCGAATGTGAGTGTGTATATGGCCTCCGGCAATGGTCCATGATGAGCATCTCGAGAAGTGTCTCCCCAAGACGGAGTCTCAGGATGCCTCGCGAGCGTGTACAACCGGTATTATACCGATGAACAACTCCTCGCTCGTGGCAGTACTCCACAGCTTCAACAAGCTGGCGGAACCAGCGGCGGCCACGCAATTCATCAATGTGCTGGTCCTTGCGGATAATGTCGAGCAGGCTGCCGTTCTCGGCATATTCCATAACAATGTATACTCTGCAAACAACTTATCTTAACTGGTGCGTTATGCGTGTATGGGTACACTATGTGAGTCAATCTAATACTGGGTCTAAGATAATTTCTGTGTATTACACTTGCTATATTTATAAATTACTACTTTAATACCAACCTTGAGACAACTTTTAGTACCTAATTGAAATTATTATCACCTCATCGTATAGGTTTATGTGTAGGTAGTAGGTAAGTGATTGAAATTACAAAATACGAGTGTCATACAATGATTCATTATGTCAGAAGGATCATCCTACAGTGATCCAGGTGAGGTAAAACCATCTTCTAACTGGCTCACAATCTTATTGTTGTTCCTCACGTACAAATCAAACTACAACTAAAGAGCACAATTAAATAAAAACTATTCTCCACTTGATTTGAAGAGCTTAAGCTCCATTCTACCCGATTTGATTGATAATCTAGGTAATCGGATTGTGCGTGAAATTGTATTGTATTAAAGGATTTAAAGCACTAAATACTTCATACACAGTTACGCCACCATCGAAATCGACAGGTTAAAAGTAAATGTAACTTAGGAACTCCTTGTGGCTATACCGAAACACAATAAAACCTTTGGATGCCCTGTGCCTTTCAGTTGAGATAAGTACTAAAGTCGGTAGAAAAAGTCGCAGCCAGTGAAACTATTTTTTTTTGGAGTAGAGCCCCCTATTACGAAAGGATTTCTTTTAATGCCTAATAAGTGACAAATTGATAATGTTTTGTTATTTATTTCTCTAATGAAGAAGACAGTAGGTAAGCGTTACGATTATTTATCAATAAAAGTCACTTAACATGTGAGAGGTCTACCTACTCTGAATAAATTACATACATATACTTCACCCTTTATTTAGTAAGGGACTAAGTACCTATTTATTTCGAGATTTGTCATATAAGTAACGGTAAATTAAGTAGGTACTTAATGGTAATCAGTATTAGTATTTAATCATTTTTAGATTCAAAGCATAGGGTTTTATATCCCGCAAATAAGTGAATGTACCTAGTGTAGTGTTACGTTACCAAGATTAGTAAAAAATATTTTATTTTATGTGGAACTTTGCATCGTTTCAAACCCTCCCTACTATTGTGAAATATTTTAAATCTAGATATTGTTTAGAAACTAGGAATACCCCCGAATCAACTTGAACAACACCTACAAAGAGTTAAACCTTATAAGTTATAACCTGTGAGTTGTCTCGATGGCCTGAAGGAACCGTATTAAGTTTTCATGTTTGAGTCCTTTCACAACTTCTATCTCCCGGGGAAGAAACTTCTTGAGATAGTCACCCGGTGCTTGAAACTTGCTTATTATTTTTATAGCCACTTGACAGTTGTGTCTATCACTTGATGCTACCTGATTTAAAAAAGAATAATCAAGTGTGAGTGCCACAAAATATTACAGAATAGGTACCTTTATAAGGTTAAAATTATTTAATTGTGTTGATCAGATTGTTGTCTTAAATACCTATACTTTTCTCCTAAGCAGTATGTAGACTGTTGCTTTTATAATGACTAAGCCTGTAAAAACACTCCCACATAATTTAATTCCAGGTATCAAAATGAATAAATATTTTATTGGACACTTTCATCAACGAAGTTAAATTTACAAGTTTCCTCGAAGGGCAAAAGTTAAACAACACGTTAACTTTAATTTTGCTCACCACAAATAAACTCTACTACCTACTGTAATAACCAGAATTCTGTCACCTTAACAGTTGCGTAAGAGCCTGAGCCAATGGTCCGACCAAGTACATATCCATGTGTTTCAAGTACTGTTAACTTCCTTTCAGTTTTAGCTTCTACACCACTATGCACGGTAGCCGCAGGCTCTGTCGACATTTCGCCGAGAACATTTTCATTGGCTCTTACATCCGGCCCCGGCATATCACAGTTAAATTTAATTTATTTAGAAATGTAGGCTAGTTATCACATTATATTGAATTTTCGCTCAAAATATTCATTTTTGTCATTTTTTTGGGTCCATATTCATGCTGTCATTTTGTCAGAAGGTTTGATTGACGCAATCAGAACGTGAACGTTTGAATTGACCGCGGCTGAGAAATCAAGTCATAGAGGTTAATACGTTGCCAGTACTGCTTTTAGGTTTCCGGCGTGTGACGCGAGCCTTAATATAGCGCAAAGAGTAAAGTAACATATAGCGGATGGTGTTTTACCAACAGAAAAACTTTGTTAGTCTTTTTAAATTATTCAAAGTCAAAAAATAAAGATAATATTTATTTGGAGATTTTCCCCAATTAATGCTCAATAGGTACTTTTTGTAATGGTCTTAGGTAGGTCGAAGCCTCGTTAACTCGTTATTAAATGTAAACTATTTTTTGCAAAAGTATCAGCTGTATCAGATTCCATTTCCATTGCAATAGGCTAGTTGCCTCTGTTTTAAAGTAGGTCTCAAGTTATTAATTATTGTCCGATTAGATGAAAAAAAATATTCCCATATTTTTTTAGGACCTACAAAACCGCAAAACTTTATTTTAAAAGTTTAGTTTTCGTTAACAGGCGAAAACGCTTACAGCCATATTTAGTCTATAGATTATCTGCGCTGTGACGTCATACGGGTCGAAAACAAACATTTGACATTTGACGAGAACATTTGACATATAGATAAACATTTATCACTTTCGAAACCTACTTTTATTAATAAAACCATGACTTCCACCAGTTTACATGGAAAATATAGTAATTATCGTTATTGTATAGTCCGAGAATGCAAGAAAACATCAATTAAGACCCCAGGGAAATTGTGGATTAGAATGCCCAGTGAAATAAATATGCGAAATACATGGCTAAAACTTGCTAAAAAGGATCCTGACTCTTTATCGACTGAAACAAAAATTTATTTTTGCGAAGATCACTTTGATGTAAGTACTTACTTAATAAGTTATTCAGTTTCTACAGAAACTTTTATCTTCATTAATAATAAAAATACAAGTTTTAAGGTTATGTGCCAAGTCAGCCAAATACTAAAATTCTTGTGTTACCTTTCAGTTAGAAAATGACATGGAAAATTACATGCAGTATAAAATAATGGGCTCAGTTAAAAGGATCCGAATGAAGCCCAACTGCATACCATCTAGATTTGACTGCCAGACAGACAGAAAACTTAAACTTACACCAACACCCAATGAACTACAGCATGATTCCAAGAAAACAGCAGTAATGCCTTTATCAGAAGATAATAAACAAATCTATTCCATGGAAATGTCAACATCATGTTTTCATCAAGGTTAAGAATACTACTTATGTCATAATAAAACAATAAATAGGCTCGGCCCTTAAAATCAAATTATAAAAATTATTTAATCAACTGTAAATTCATTGCTTTCAGAGTTACTTAGTAAGGAGGGTGCTATACCTTCATGTGCATCTGCCGAAAACGAGTTTCATGACAAAGCAGCCCAAGTAATACAGTACAAGTTTTGTGATCAAGCAGTACAAGTTCAGCCACTACATGAGCACGTGTCTTGTCAAGTAGTACAACATTGTGCTCACAAAGTGATTCAAGCATGTGTTGCAAAACACTATAGAAGTAAACGGGTGCAGTTCAGTAAGACTGTGAAAGATGCTGTATCATCACCAATACGACTAATTAATCAACAATCAAGTTCAACATCTCCTATTAAACCATCTGTGTCTGGACAATCATCATCAAGAAGAAAACCAATGTTTAGTGAGGAAAATTATGACAGCGATGTATCATATACATTATCTCAAGGAGGATCATCTTATGACTCATCTCCTTCAAAACCATCAAGTCAAAATACTGATGACAGTTTACAGGAAAAAAATATAATAGACCAAAAATTAAATTTACAAAGTACCTTAACTAAGATAAAGAAAAATCCTAGATTGTATATTGGAATACCAGCAACACTTTATTTTATAGTTGATATTATTTTAAAACATACTAAACTGTCAGAGAATCATGTTTTACTATGTTTAATGAAAATTAGATTAAATAAAACTTTTTCTCAGTTATCTGATGATTTTGATATTTCAATGTTTCAAGCAAGTAAAATATTTAGAAAATTACCTACCATTGTTAAAGTACTTTTGCCTTTTGTGAAAACATTCACTAAAGGTACAATTAAAAAGAATCTGCCCATAGCATTTCGCCATAAATATAATAATATAAATTGCATCATAGATTGTTTAGAAATAGAAATTCAAAAACCAAAAAAGGCTATCCATCAGGCACTGACTTGGTCTGAATATAAAAAAGCAAATACATTTAAATACCTCATATCATGTACACCTGATGGTTTAGTCAGCTTTGTGTCGAAGGGATATGGAGGCAGAGTCAGTGATGTTAAATTGCTTGAGCATTGTAAGTTTCTTGATAGTTTGGAACCAGGATCTTCCATTTTAGCAGATAGAGGTTTTAAACACATTGAAATGAATTTAAAACAAAGAGGTTTTACTTTATTTAGGCCTCCAAGTGTTATTGTTGGGTCAAAATTGACTAAAAGTGAAACAAAACAAACAAAACAAATTGCTAGTCTCCGAATTCTTGTGGAAAGAGTGATCAGAAGAATTCGTGAGTTTTCGATCCTAAAACCACATTCAGTAGTAGATTTAAAATTGTTGCATTTATTAGACTTCTGTGTAATCACAGCCTGTGCTCTCATAAATTTACAAGACTCACTTCTCAAATAAATTAATAATGTAGGCACCGTAGCCTAGGAGTATATCAATGAGTTTTAAAGTAAGGAAATGCATTACTTACATCACTGGCCACGAGGCAGACATATAGTCACACCGGGATTGTTGAGCCACTTGCCACTGTTTGTATTTTGGTTGTGTAATGCAAATCGGGTTAGTCTGTATACTCATATATCCAGTATGTATTACTCGGCTAAATTATGAAGAGTAGCAAATGGCTCAACCATCCCGGTTTGTGACTGTTTCAGTAAAACAACCTGAACCTGTTAATAAGTGTGACAGTCAAATAAAATATGATATCAATACATAATGCGTTTTATTTAATACTATCATACAACTTAGGAAAAATATTTATTTCCCAGAATAAAACTACCTTTCCCAATAAATTTCTGACATATTTATCATTATAAGTAACAGATAATATTGTTACTTTCTTACTTTTTTCAACATCACTGCTTGCGACACAAAAATAACCTCGGTTTACTTTTGCACAAAACATTTGAATTTGTACTTGAGCAAAAAATTTTTTTGTTATTTTGTTATTATTGATATAATATTTGAAATTTTTCTCTGTAGAGGGGCATTTAATTTCGATGAGACCTTTTTCTCTATTTATACCATCTGGTGATGCAGCAATCATGGGATACTCGTCAGAAATTTTCTTCTTCGTCATCTACCAGTACCGACACTGTATACTGCTTGGAGCGTACCTTGTGCTCCGGACATATTTTACATTTCACAGTGCAGGTTTTAGTATCTCGTTTCACCTGAACGTAACCTATGGCATCATCGCCATACGATTCCCTTGCAGATCTAGTAAGAAAAATAAAGTATTAGTTACAAGCAGCAGTGAGATATTTTTAAACGACTACCTATGTTACACTTAATCCACCTTTTCATGTCTATCATATTGATGATATTTATACCAACTGCACTGTACTTACATAGAAGTCTTGACATTCCTCAGCTCGGCAGAGCAGAAATCTGGATTCAAGGCAAAAAAATTACCGACCATCAATGTGTCGATTCTTGGTAAGTTTGTGCTATCTGCCTTCACGAATCCAACATCCATGATTGCTCTTATCAATAAAACTAGAAAGCAGTAACAATAACACACAGATTAGGTTTTTACTAATATTAAAACAACTACGATCATAACACAACCTCTAAAGTCCATGAGTCATAAATGTCAATGTCATGTCACAGCACAGAAATACAGAATACTTGCAGATAGGGATGCAACGATATATCGGAAAACCGATAAATATCGATATATCGACGCCTAAAAATATCGATATTTATCGGTATCGACGGAATACGCCGATATCGATATATCAATATCGAAAAAAAGCTAAATATCGAAACGAAATATCGAAAAAACCGCCCAAATTAAAATACCCACAAAATCGAGTAAAATGCTGTTACTAAAATCGAGTAAAGTACAGCACTTGAATTGTCTGAAAGGTACAGTCGGCCAGTTAAGTGCATCAAATTTCCTACATCTAAGGTTTAAGACAATTTTGAATCCATTGATATATAAGGATTGTAATTTACTTTTCGATAGAGCTTAACAAACTACATCTAAAACGATTTGAATTATTCAAAAATAATAACTCAATAAAAAGGTATCGTGTAGAGGGGCTATAAAACTACATTAATTTTAATAAGCCTTTAAAAAGTAGAAATTTCGATAAAATATCGATATATCGGTCTAGTCAGCCGATATATCGATATATCGATATCGACTTAATTCGATAAATATCGATATCGATATATCGATATTTTTAAAAACTTTGCATCCCTACTTGCAGAATATACCATTGCGAATTTCACTCGTATAAGAACCGACATGAAGTTTGCTTAGAGTCCTATGACGTACAATACAAATACAAAAATACAATACAAAATAATTTATTTGACGAAAAAACAACATTATACATAAGGGAAGATGTCCGTCAGAGACCAAACTAGGCTGAGCCTGTATCTTGGCCGTCTGCGAGTGCGGTTTACAAAATAGATAATATTACAAAATTTTATGAACTATAACTACACATTCAAACATTATGTGTCCTAATTTCCATGGTTTGATTTGCGTGTGCGTGTGCGTGTGTGTGTGTGTGTGTGTGTGTGTGTGTGTGTGTGTGTGTGTGTGTGTGTGTGTGTGTGTGTGTGTGTGTGTGTGTGTGTGTGTGTGTGTGTGTGTGTGTGTGTGTGTGTGTGTGTGTGTGTGTGTGTGTGTGTGTGCGTGCATGCGTGCGTGCGTGCGTGTGTGTGTGTGTGTGTGTGTGTGTGTGTGTGTTTGTATTTTGGGGTTTATTTTATCCTAGTGGCTTTAATAATATCTTCAGTTTCACTGTAGCTCTGTTTGATTAACCACCCTTTCAAAATTTTCAGTGCTTTGGGAGCTGCGAGACGTTTTATGTTGCAGTAATTGCAGATGTAGTTATAGATACAGCAGTGTGAATAAGCGGGTAATCTTCTAGCAAGAGCGGATCTATATGGAGGGAGCGGTAACTTGTAATGGCGTTGTCTTAGGATTTTCTCGTGAAGATCCGTCCCGACGATCTGATTATGCGCACGAACGGCTGCTTTAATAATAAAGAGCTGCCTTACCCTGAGTAGATTCGTTTCGCTAAACAGCAAATTTGTGGAATACCGATATGGTTTTTTGAGCATTACTTTGATTACAGCTCTCTGTGCACGTTCCAAAATCAGCATGTGGCTCTTTGCAGCACAGCCCCAAACGGCCACTCCATACTGCAAGATGGATTGACACAGCGCATGGTAGACAAGTATAAGTATCTCATGCGTGGCACAGTTCCGCAGTCTCTTCATGACATAAATGATTTTTCTAACTCTTGCAGCAAGAGCGGTGATGTGCTGAGCGAAAGAGAGGTGTTGGTCAAATAGAAGGCCTAGGTATTTGACGACGTTTTGCCTTTTTATTACCTGGCAATCACACAAAGGGGCTGAGTCTGGCACACTAGCAGAACCGATGAACGAACAGGAATGAAATATGATGTTTTTTTTCTGCCAAAGGCAATCCAGCTGAAGTTTTGGAGAAAGCTATGAAATTAGTCTTATCCACATTCAGTGTCAGGAGATTATTGTTCAACCATGAACCGACCTTTGCCAGCGCATTCTCGGCTTTAGTGAAGGTGTCATTCCACGATTTACCACTTACAAGAATGACAGTGTCATCCGCGTAGCAAATAAGATTAGCGTTCGGGATAGCTATGTCAAAGATATCATTGATATAGAGTGTGAACAAAGATGGGCCGAGTACGCTCCCCTGAGGAACCCCAAACCTCACCGGAAGCAGTTCACTAACCAATTCACCTATTCTCACCGTTTGTACACGATCTGTAAGATAACTAGTGAACCAGTCAAGAGCCACTCCGCGAATCCCCAAATGTTCCAACTTTTTTAAGAGTATGGGAGCCGAGACGGTGTCAAAAGCTTTGGCAAGGTCAAGAAAAATACCGATACTCTTCTTGCCACCGTCTAGGTCACCAGAAATGAGGTTGGCTAGAAGTACGGTCGCGTCCTCTGTTGACATGCCAGTCCTGAAACCGAATTGATGATCTGAGATTAAACGGTTGCTCTCGATGAAACCTGCTAACCTAACCTTAATTAGTTTTTCTAGTATCTTAGAAAATACTGATAGCAGTGAGATCGGTCTAAAATTAACTGGTGAGTTTTTGGGTCCCGATTTGTGGATAGGAGAGACACAAGCAACTTTCCAACAATCGGGGAAACAGCCGGAACTCATACTGAGATTACAGATGAAGGTCAGTGGCTGTAAGATAATCTGCTTCAACTCTTTTACTAGTAACGGCTTAACGTTATCAGGACCGGGGGCACTGTCACTTTTCAGTTGGGTTATAATTCTACCTACCTCGTCGGTGTTGGTTGGGTACAGATAGATCGAGTTGGGAACCGTTCGCTGGGGGTTAAATTTCCCGGCTAAAGATGCTTCAGTCTCCGAGATTTTAGATAAAATCCTATCAGCAAGAATCTTACCATTGGTAGAGAAATATCTGTTACAATCGTTAAGTATTTCAAGGGCGGGTTTATCACTTGATGCAATTAATTCCTCTGCGTCATTATTACGACTATTATTTTGACAAATACCCTTAATGGATTGCCAGAGTTTACTGGGGTTGTTTTTGTTATCGATCAGTTGCTTGTTTTGAAATTCGTTTTTCAGATTAAATAACAAGTTATCAAAAAAGTTCCTGTACCTGGTATACGTAAGACGAAGAATCTGATTATCAGGAGATGCTCTTACTTGTAAGTGCAACTTGTCCCTATGCCTCATGCATCTGATCAGTCCCGGTGTTATCCACGGCTTGGTGTTAAATTTGGAACGACTGACCTTAACAGCCCGCGTGTTATTCTGAACTGACTGAGTAACCAAGTCATTAAACCTTGCAGCAGCCTCGTTCACGTCTCTCGCTCCAGTAACGATTGACCAGTCAGAAGCCTTCAGCTCATCCACTACTTTCGCATAATTAGTTTTGACGACATAACGATTGCGCTTCCCCGTTTCATAGTCCGAAAGGCCAGCCATGGCGATATCGTGATCTGACACAGAGCACGAACAAACTGCACCTACGGACCTATGGTTATATTTAATAAAAATATGGTCGAGACATGCCTCATTTCTGGTAGGTTTAGAAATTGCTGGGAGAAGCCCATGAGAGGCCAATAGGCAGACATAATTTGATTGATTGTGGGTTGAGTCACGCAACAGATCGATATTTATATCTCCGGCTAACATAATATGGTGATTATCTTTTCCTTGGCATAATATGTGGTCTAAAGAATTTAAAAACTTTTCAAGGTTTGAAACTGAAGGTGAGCGATATATTCCATGCAGTATTATTTGATCAGAAATAGTTACTGTAATACAGTTAGCATCCTCAAATGGTGGTTCCACAGCTGTGGCCTTTAGACTCTCCTTGACATAAACAACAACCCCACCACTCTTATTAATAACTGTAGAAGTATTAAACGAGTTATATCCGGGTAGTTGGTCAATAACGGATCCATCCCTTAACCAGCACTCCGTGAGTATAATGGCATCAAAGTCAATATCTAACCTCTTCAAAGCTACCACAAAAGCATCAAAGTTACGTTGCAGACTGCGTATATTTATTGTGAGGACTTTAAATTTGTACTGTGTAGTAAAAATGTTCTTACCTTCGTCCAACGTGTTTAATTTATGACATTCAATTACAAAGGATTGGTCCATTCTATTTGCGAGATCATGTAATGTCATCTTCGTAACAGAAAGAGGGACAGTTTTTTCCAAAAAGAAGGGTAGTCATAAATTTCTCAAGCACGTTAACTACACATCTAATCAAGTGACTTTTAGTTACCGCGGGGAACCCCAATCTTGTAGGTTGAGTAAGGTGTATGTGTTGTGTTTGCATAATTTTAGAGTATTTATGAGATATTATGTTGTGTGTGTAAAGTGTGTGTAGTGTGTGGTATACAATTAGACTAAGTGAGCACAGAAGTAATCGTTTCCTATAAGACAGGAAGTAACAACATGCTGAATGCCTATCTGGATCTGGCTTACTCCTGGGCCTGGGGTGTGTTGGGAACCATTGACTGCTCGGCGGATTCGGGCTCGTCGGGGCTGGTTGTGCAGCAGCATCTGTCAAGGTCTGAAGTACTCCTGATGACGTTTTCCGGGCAACCCGACTTCTTGCGGATGAGGATGGTACCATTTCTAGTCCAGCAGAACTTGAAACCGGCGTTGCTTGACCGTATCCTTGCCTCACGAAATAACAGGCGGTTTGCCTTCGTCAGTCTCTCATTGAAGTACAACTTCCTCGAGGGGCCGTCTGCGTTGATTGACGCAGTGGTTACATTGCGCCTGCTCTTTGCTGCTTTAAGGAATTCGTTTCTCTTGGCACGTCGAACAAATTTGACCACCAATGGCCGAGGCATGCTGTCCTCACCTGATGACCTTTTTGGGCCAGCCCTGGTCACGTGGTCAATGTCTATCTCCGACAGCGGCACTCCCATCTTTTGCGCCGCCGTGAGCACTATGTGCATTTTACTCTCGTTAGGGCATTCGTTTACACCTACGATTTCGATTTCATTGCCCAGTCGGGTTTGTGCTTGAGTGTTCAGTTGCTCCTCTAGCTCTGAAACCTTCCTACGGAGAACATCATTTTCTATTTCACAATGTTCGATAACCTGGATCCGCTTGGCGAGCTTGTTAAAACGGCCTTCATAGTCGTCTAAGCGCGCATTGCACTGCGAGAAAGACCTGGTGAGGGTTTCCATGTGCTCGCTCATTTTGCTCATTTCCTGCCGCATTAGTTTTACCTCAGTCGTAAGTGATGTCAGTACATCAGGGCCTGAGCTGGCTTCGTGGGGCACCTGGGGCGAGGTGCCTTTCCGGTTCTGGGGGCGTAGGGTGACGTTTTTAATTCCGCTATTGCTATTTGTTGTACTCTTGTCTGATGGTTTGGACGCTCGCAGTGGAGTGTTTGAGTTGCCTGTCTTGGTCAGACTGCTCTGACATGTGGGGCACATCCATTCATTTTTTACATTTTCATCAAGCTTACGGGGGTCGTGTATATTGACACAGATATGGTGATATGCACTTTCGCATGTATTGCATTGCATGCTTTGCAAGGCTGTCATTGGTTTACAGCAGGCTGCACAATTTTTATCCATTTTATCTATTTTAATTGTATGCGTTAAGAAATAACAAAATTAGTGGGTATAATTACGCGGCGGAGTCCAGTCGTGCGAGACACCGGCCGCTTGCACTCCGGCCGTAAGCGAAGGGTCTTATCAACTGGACAGCGTAACGATGTGTCCAGCGGCACTAGACACCGGTGGTTGGTATAAACGCCGTAAGAAAGGGGTCTCACTTCGCTGGTTTTGCACTGCGAACTGCGTGGACGCGTCTTATCACGATGGAGTTCAACTCCGCACTCAAACTTTCAAACGTCACAACATGTCCGACAGCGTTTTCAGAGATCAAAATAAAAAAAATAAATGAGCAATTTTTAAATAAAAAATATGTAGCCATCTTACACTTTTAATATCTGAAATCGATAAATATTGTTTTCTTAAGTCTAATACTACAGAAAATATTAATTTATTAAGCCAAATTTAATATGAGGCAAGTAGCCTATTTAAAGTGTCACACTTATGTGATATTTTGTAATAGTTTTAATTATTTTGTACATATAATAACTATGATTATGAATTTAATTAACTAAATGGATGTTCTACTGACTTCCGCGCTGACACTTCGAGCGGTTTTATTAAGTATAAAAGGGAGGTACCCGGTTAAACGGGACATTCTATTCGGAACTATCGAAGCGCAAGCGCTGGAAGTTAACTTGGTTGTGTCTGAAACTAAATAAGTTATATAGTAATAGTGCTGTTACACTGAATAAATAAGTACAGTGACCAAAGTGGTTTGATTTATTATAAATCAGAAGTGGGATGTATCACGCCCAAAGGAAAAGAACGACGAAAACCGTGTGAGTACTCAGTTTTTATTTGCTATACACTGGCTATGTGCTATTCAGTTTATATTCAGCGTTAAAGTTACGCATTTTATAACATTTATAATAGCCATTACGATGATCTTGTAACCTGTCTAATATTTTGCATGTCGATTTTAATGTCGACTGAATACTGATTCTGTTATTTATTTTTATGATCTTATTGTAACGTATTCTAGCAAATAAACATTTCTATTTCTATTTCTATTTCTGTAAACAAGACAAGTATGATTCTATTTATGTAGCTCGATATTTATGATAATGCAAAAATAACTTGTAAAAGGGGGTGGTTCGAAGTCCACCCAAGACAATGGAATTTAATTTTAGTGCCAGGCCATATTTGAATTAAGTAACGGATTTTTTTTTCAAATATAAAATAATAATCAAGGCAGATTGGATTGAATAATTTCCTCTGATACTCGATTATCATCAAAATTATACTTATCATTAAAATCTTTGTCCGTTTACTAATAAAACTGTTATCATTAAATACAGTGATGCAACTAAAATTATTCAAGTGGATAGATTACGAGACATGAAGTTTAGTGTCTACCTTCGCTATAATAAAAAGGCGAGGTATAAAAGCAGCTTTGTGCAGAACAGATTGTAGTTTTATAATTGTAACTTATGCTACACATTTAAAAGACTAACACGAAGTGAAATGCCATGTAGGTGTGCTTTGTTTATGACATGTAGGTGTGTGATGTAGTATGCTAATGACATGTAGGTGTGGGGTAGTATGCTAATGCCATGTAGGTGTGCTGAAGTATAAAGATGCCTTGTACTTATGATGTGCTTTAGTATGTTTATATGACATGAAGGTATGACGTAGTATGTTAATGCCATGTAGCTGTACCTATTGAAGTATACTGATACCATGTAGGTGTGTTTTAGTAATATTATATTTATGACACGTAGGTGTGAAGTAGTATATTCATGCCGCGTATTTGTAACATGTAGGTGTGCTGAAGTATGTTAATGCCATGTAGGTGTGTGTGTGTCTAAAAGATGTAGGTCTAACGTAATATGTGTATGACATGTAGGTGTGCTAAAAGTTTAGTCATGTAGTAATTGATGCCATGTAGGTGTGCTGCAATCAGAAGACTAGAATATAGAATATATCGCTGTAGTAAAGGCTTGCTTGAATTCCCGGAGTTTTATCACATATGGTACAAAAGAAAAATACTGTTTTCAGAATATAATGGGTTCCGAAGGGGGTTCGCCTCGGCTCGTGCCAACAGCGATGCGACGACGAAAGCCTCCGGACTCCGCAGAGGACGAAAACGACGCGAGTAATCACCGAGCCAGTCGCCGGTCGCGTCGCCGCTCGTCGTCAGAAGACTCTTACGAAGAAAGGTCCCGGAAACGACGTCGTCACTCAAAAGGACTCTCTGCTGAAGACGTCATCAAACTCATTTCTACGATCAGGAGTGAGCCAAGTAAGAGTACACATTCTTCTATGCCTAACCAATTGCTTAATGTCGTGCCGGAGTTTGACCCCAATAATAAACATCAAACTGTGGATAGGTGGTTGCGAAAGGTGAATGAATGTGCTGCTATATACGAGTGGAGTGAAAAGCAAATAATTCACTATTCCTTGCAGAAGTTAGTGGGCTTAGCCAAAATATGGTACGAATCGCTTTCGTCCGTTAACTATACATGGTCGGAATGGCAAACTAAGTTAACTAAAGCCTTCCCTAGTGACGTAAACTACGGAAAATTGTTAGAAGACATGCTGGGTAGGGTTTCACGAGCAGATGAAAGTCTTAAGGATTACTTTTATGACAAATTGACGTTGCTTAGTCGTTGTGAAATCGAAGGGCGTAAAGCCGTAGACTGCGTCATACATGGTATCACGAATAGTTCTATACGGAATGGGGCACAGGCACTAAAATGCGACGAGCCAGAGGAAATGCTGACGTACCTAGCCTCTCAGCAACTCCTACGCATTAGAGAACCTGTGCCACATACCTCGGGACAATTTAGAAAGAGGGATAGTTATCGCGGTAATAGTTTATCAACTATCAATAAGACAAATAATGCTATAGCATCAGGGAACAATAACAATATGATATGCTTTAACTGTCGCGACAAGGGGCATTTGTACTTAGACTGTACCAAACCACTTGTCAAATGTCAGAAATGCGGTAGGGTCGGTCACGATACAGTCCTCTGCAGCCGTAAGCCTCTCCTGTCGCATAACAGTCAAAATGAGAATGTAAAAAGGGTTCAAAAGATTTCATCCGACGCGGTAACAAGTAACAAGTTTTATAAAATCGTGTCGCTTAACGGAGTAAACTTGCAGTCGTTTATTGACTTCGGTAGTGATTGTAGCCTCATTAAAGCTTCAGATGCCCGATCACTTTCTCTTCATGAATGTTATGATGAACTACCCTCTATTAAGGGATTTGGAAATTCATCAATTAACCCATTGTTTCGGACAACATGTACCATAAATATAGATGAAATTGATACAGAGATTGAATTGTTTGCAGTAGATGATGACTATTTACAAACATCTGTTCTTATAGGTCAAAACCTCACGGAGTTGCCATCTATTACAGTTTTAAAAGACAAAACGAACCTCTTCTTTTATAATAGCCCCGAAGTTAAAACTGACTTATCGACTGACAACACGATAAATTTGTATGTTATCGGGGACTCTCGGATAGATAAGGGAGGTCTTGTGGAAGTTTGCACAAACAATGGCTTCTCGGGTGACGTATATTCGGAAGGTAGCACTAGGTCCGTGCCCGGCAATGAATACCATTTGCATCGCGGTTGTTATAAAATAGACAATGGTAGAGGATATGTCTTTGTCACCTCGTTAAATAACGCGTCAGTCATTTTAAAGGCAAATTCTTTAATCGCTCGAGTAAGCGTGGCATTTGAAAACAGTGACTTAAATCTTGCAGTAAACGATAGAGTTTGCCCTCCGCTTGATAGAGACGATATAAGAATGGGCTTGGAATTAAATTCAGTGGATCGCGACCGGCTTTACAATTTACTCCAAAAATACCGAGTTTGCTTTGCTACAAATTTAAGTGAAATAGGTTGTACAGATAAGTCTGAGATGTCGATTGATTTACTTGACAAAACGCCAGTAGCATACCGGCCCTATCGGTTGTCGTTTAATGAGCGCGAAAGGGTTAGGAATATGATCGAAGAACTCTTACAAAATGACATTATACAAGAGTCTCAATCAGACTATGCAAGCCCAATAATTTTAGTGAAAAAGAAAAATGGCGAACAGCGACTTTGCGTTGACTTTCGTTCTTTAAATAATAAGACTATCAAGGACAAATATCCCCTACCATTAATAGAGGATCAAATATCGAATCTTAGTGGAAATAAATTCTTTATCACGCTCGATCTGGCTTCTGGTTACTACCAGGTTCCAATGGCGGAGGCAAGCCGTCACCTTACTGCGTTCGTTACTCCAGACGGGCATTATGAATTTAAAAGGATGCCGTTTGGACTAGCGAACGCACCGGCCGTCTTTCAAAAGACAATAAATAAGATTTTAGGTTCGCGAAGGTTTGCCTCTGCTATGGCCTACATGGATGACCTTCTTATACCATGTTCCACGTTAGATGAAGGGTTTCAACGCCTGGAAGACTTACTGAGCTTAATTAAGCAGGCAGGCTTAACTTTAAACTTGCCCAAATGTAATTTCTTTAGCACAACGATTGAGTACTTAGGATACGAAGTTTCAGCTGAGGGCATTAAGCCAAGCGAACGCAAGATCACAGCCGTTAAGGACTTCCCTGTGCCACAAAGTATTCATGAGGTGCGGCAGTTTTTAGGCCTCGCTAGCTACTTTCGAAAGTTCGTGAAGGGATTCGGTGAAGTAGCTAGACCACTTACTCGCTTGCTAAAGAAGGACGTTCCATGGCAGTGGACTAGTACAGAAAATGCAGCTTTTAATACGTTGAAAAACTGCCTTATGGAGCGTCCTCTTTTGGCGCTCTATGATCCTAAGTTAGACACAGAGGTTCATGCGGACGCCAGTTCCTTAGGGTTTGGTGGGATCTTGATGCAATGGCAACATAACCCACGAGTTTTGAAACCTGTAGCCTATTTTAGTAGGCAAACGACGGCAGAGGAAAAATATTTTCATTCGTATGAGTTGGAGACCCTTGCCGTCGTTTGCTCATTAAAGAAGTTTCGAACATATTTGTTAGGGACCAAGTTTACAGTTTTCACTGACTGCAATGCGTTAAGGACCACTCTTACTAAACGAGATTTAGTACCTCGGATTGCCCGCTGGTGGCTCCAATTAAGCGAATTTGATTTTAATATTGAGTATCGTCCAGGGTTTCGTATGAGCCATGTTGACGCTTTAAGCCGGAACCCTTGCGCGGAAACAATTGTTAATGAACCATCGCAAGATGCTTTTGAATCCAATAAGCTATACAGTGTCTTCAATATTACAACAGACCACTGGCTGCACACGTTACAACTAGCAGATTCTGAGTTGTCACGTATAACTAATATCTTAAAGCCACATATAGATGAGGAAGCAAAAGAAATAAAAAAAAGTTATATCCTCAAGAATAATATTCTTTATCGCAAGGTAGAGGACCAATTACGTTTAGTAGTTCCGAAAAATGCTAGGTGGCAAATTTGCAAACGCTACCATGACGATATGGGCCATTTCGGATTTGCAAAAACGGTTGATAATATTCAAAATCAATTCTGGTTCCCTAGACTTAGACGATTCGTAAAAAAATACGTTGCGTCCTGCATCGACTGTGCATATAATAAAGACAACTCTTCTAAAGCCCGAGCTGGACACTTACATCCTATCGAAAAGGTCCCAAAACCGTTCCATACTCTACACTTGGACCACGTAGGCCCGTTTGTCCGCAGCAGTAGTGGGAATAATTATATATTGACAATTGTCGATGGGTTTACGAAATATTTGTTCGCTAGGCCAGTCAAGGACACTAAAACTAAAACAGTGATTAAGGTATTAGAACACATTTTTAACGATTTTGGTGTTCCCACGCGTATAATATCAGATCGTGGTACTGCTTTTACATCATCACAATTTAGAGACTTTTGTGTTAAAAATGGTACGAAACATATTTTAAATGCAGTCGCTTGCCCTAGAGCGAACGGACAAGCTGAGCGATTTAACCAAACGATTTTGACCGCGTTAGCGACACAAAATTTTGCTAAAGCTGAGAAAGATTGGGATAGGCAATTAGGCAAGGTACAGTGGAGCGTCAATAACACTATAAACGCGACCACCAAGAAATCACCGTCAGAGTTGTTATTCGGCATTAAATTAAATAACAATTTTGAAATTCAATTAGGCGAAGGTTTACCTACTCAAGAAGTCACAAGTAGTATAGATGATATTAGACAAGAAGCCAGTTGTAACATTAGTAAAGCTCAACAAAAACAAAAGCAGAACTTCGATTGTAACAAACACGCTGCCCCGGTGTATAAAGAAGGGGATTTGGTTAAAGTAACTAAAACGAATTATAATAACGACGGCAAGAGTAAAAAATTGATGCCTAAGTTTATAGGTCCCTTTAAAATTGTAAAATGCTTAGGGAATGATAGGTACAACATAACACACGTGCCTGGTTTTAATAAAACTCGTAGTTATGACAGTGTAGTAGCGGCGGATAGAATGCGACCTTGGATCCATGTTAGTGCATTAGAAATTGCAGACGAAATATCCGAGTCTAGTTCGGATACCGATCGTGATGATATGAACTCTGACGAATAAGGTTGCATTCTATGCGCCAAATAATTTCGTAGATTTTGTTAGTACTAAATTCTCTTTATTCTCTATTGTGTAAAGTTTCGATTAAAATTAGATAATATATGTAATAAATGCAAATTAATGGAAGTGGCCAACCACGTAAACAAACCAATTTACCATTAAATTTGATAAATGATAAATACGGTTACTTAATTGCTATGTTCATAATAATGTTAAGTCGGAAGAATAATTCATTTACAGTAGTACTAGTTGGATTCAAATGATCATGATATTCATGCATGATTAAAGCTATAAATGGTTTATATTTATGAAATTTATTTAATTAGGTATGTGATCTTCTACTGTTAGTCATTAAGCCTTTTTAGTCTAGGTAAATAAAAGTATTGATAGTTAATTCAGAGACTAGTGTCACATTACAAATACTTAGCTACTTAGAAACATAATTACAAGTTGATTAGTTCGCATCAGTAGGTACATTCCTATTCTATAAGTATTGTTAGTAAGTTTTTGTGTTTGGTTCAATGAAGTGTTAATAATAATGTTTAATAAGTAGAGTTCTGAGGCTTAAGCAAGAAGTTGTAAACGTTTACAAGTAGGCGGATTTGTTCCTGCTTTCCGAATGTGATAATTTCGTGCACCAGAGGTAGCACGTAGTAGGATGGCCGAATGTGATATTTTGTAATAGTTTTAATTATTTTGTACATATAATAACTATGATTATGAATTTAATTAACTAAATGGATGTTCTACTGACTTCCGCGCTGACACTTCGAGCGGTTTTATTAAGTATAAAAGGGAGGTACCCGGTTAAACGGGACATTCTATTCGGAACTATCGAAGCGCAAGCGCTGGAAGTTAACTTGGTTGTGTCTGAAACTAAATAAGTTATATAGTAATAGTGCTGTTACACTGAATAAATAAGTACAGTGACCAAAGTGGTTTGATTTATTATACTTACAATGTGTGTTTTTCTATAGAAAATCATAGCATCAACGTGACCAATCAGGGATCTACAATTATCTGAACTCTGCTCTGCTATTGGTCTACCCTGCATAATACAAGTGGATTAGTAAACAAGAATACCTCTCTGTGTCATCCACAAAAACAATAACAAAGTTATCATTTTGTTTGTATTTTATTGTATTATAAATCCCGTTTACTCTCAGGTCATCTGTAATAATATTGAAAATTTATACATCGTAACAGTTGTGTCGTTAAGACAAAGTGCGTTTTGTGAAGTGACTGAAATAACTAGAATATAAGTGGAACTGTAATGTTTATGAACTTATAGGATCAGGGATACTATTTTACATCTCTAGGTGAGATTGTTTGGGCACTGATAAGATAATTAGAGTGTGTGTGTGCATTAAGTAGTAGTTGTAATATAATTTTTGCTTGTGTTGACATACCCCTAACCTTATTGTAGAAATTCAAAAAGATTGATTAATTTAATTGTTTATTCATGATTAAACAACATTATAAATGCATGTTGCATCCTGTAGAAATCATTGCGATTAATGTGATAATGTGAGCAGGTTATAAATGCAAGCTGGGGGAGACCCCAGAGCCCATAAGAGATTATGCATTATACCTTTATTTTTTACTTTGTTAATGTAATTGAAGCAAGTAGATTTGGAAAAGTTCACATTTGCAAGTGCAAAAGGAAGGCTATGGCGGAAGTAGTTTTTAGATTAACATAATAGAGCAACTCTCACTACACTCAAAAATATTCTTACTAAATTAAAAAGATCCCACATTCTGTACGTATGATCATGAATAAATCTATGATCACAAACAACATGGGCAGTGAATGCATTATAAAAGTAGAAACTAATCATCTTTAACGTTGACACTTTGTACCATCAGCGCTCAATCCTTGGCAAAGTGTAACCGCACCAACAGTTTGATCGTCTATCAATGGCATTGGTCTACTTTGACAAATGTAAGCTACGTATTACCATCATTCGAGACTTAAACAATATGTGCTCAATAAATGGTCACTCGGTGTGGTTATACCCTTAAATTTAATTCTTGTGTTATTGTGGTTGATGCATTATCCAAATGACTAGTAGTAGTTGTAGTTGTTATAAAAGATATTGTTCATAAAATGTTGAAACCGTGTCATTTTTAATTTATTGAATATATGTTATATAATTGTAATTGTATTGACTATAATTGTCAACCATTTATCTCTTTTATTTCAGCATAACACAAGAATATAAGTAATACATTAACATATTATCAGCAACAGGCTTCGTCAAAACGTTCAACATAGGAATGATCAGCTGCAATATGCTTCATCAACTAAAATAGAATCTAGATTTAATGAAATTATAACGAGACTGATTTGATTAGATGCCTACAGACATCAGACATAATTAATGTGAAACCCCATAAGTTGTGTTTTATGGGCATGGAGAAAACAAACAAGCACATAGGCCGCATGATGATAAGTGGACTTGCCCATAGACGCTTGCAATCTCAAGATTGTAATCTTATTATGAACAACTGCAATTGTGTTGCCAACTCTGAGGATTTCGATGGAATGTTCTCTATGCTACTTATTTCACTGGTTGTTTTAGCTCCGCACTGGAACACAACAATGCAAACACTGCTGTTTGTTGGTGGTAGTAGCAATCCAGACGGATCATACACAAGGTCCTTTGACCACTAAAGGCGTCCTACTTATCGGGTTTGATAAATCATTCGGGTCAAAAATCCTCGAAAATAGTACATAATAACTAAGGGTAACATGTGTTGAAGATGCGTTGTTTAAATGTATAAATGGCTCTTGTCAATCGACTTACAAGGAAAGGTACCCAACTGTCCAACTCCGATTTTGTTGATTTCGATATATGTTAGAGAGTACCTAGTCTAAAATAGCAGACATGTATTTATTTTTTGTTGCCCAAACCCAACCTTTTGCTAGAAATTGACCTCAAAAGTACGGAAAGTAACTAAACCCTCTAACTTCTAGAGATTCCTTTTTTTGGTTCTTACTGGTTTGATTATTATGTTTAAGAACATGAAAAAATAATGAGCACGTGTTTTGTTATATTGGCTAAAAACATATTAAAAAAAAAAAACAAAAAAACTATAGAGGTTAGGGGGTTTAGTCACTTTTCAGTACTTTGGAGGTCAATTTCTCCCAACGGGTTGAGTTTGGGCAGCTAAAAAAAATACGTGTCTGTTATTTTAGAATGCTCCCTAACATGTATCAAAATCAACAAAATCGGAGTCGGACAGTTGGGTACCTTTCCTTGTCAGTCCCGTACTATGTTCAAGGATTGTGCTATGGGTAGGTTCTAGTGACAATGATAAACATATTTATAAAGGGAAATCAATTCTTTAAAAGATAAAAAACATCCACGACTCAGAAACAAATACTAGTGGTCATCACACTATGTAAAGTAATAGTCGGTACAGTAGGTAAGCTCGCCATTTGAATGCCGAGCTTAGGAATGTGCCAGCACGGGAGGGCACTATAATAGGGAAACAAATACTCTCACTCATCGCACGAATAATTGTTTTTACCGGATTCGAACCCGGGCCTTCTAGCGCCGAAGGCAAGTTCAAAACCAACTTAGCATACCGCGTCGTCCAAATAAAGTTGCTCTTATATATTGAAAAACATTTGTTGATGTCTTAATGCAGTAGGTACAAATTCAGTATAATTAAATTAAGGAAATTGCGTTAAGAGTCCTTTGAGATGGGTTTACAATAGGTGTTTGTGTATCAGTTATAAAGGTACCTACTATCAGTGCATCAAAAGCACTCCTGTTATAGCCACTAGCATTAAGCCATGCACCAAGTAACCCAGGCACTTTAGTTGGATTGGAAACCCGACACTACGTGAAAGTAACTAGTATAAAAATTGACAACAACAATCGGCATCAATTGTATTACTGTCTGAAATGCTAGCTCTAATGTTAACGCTAGATAGGTCGTCTTTCGTAGTCTAGACTAATAAGAGAGAGGGAGATGAGTAGGAAAAACGAGCCAAGGACAAGTTGTGCTAACCTCCATGGTTGCCAGATCGCGTGTTCTTTAGGTAGCGTTCACAATAAGCTTACAGTTTGTGGCTCTCTTTTGTTCATTTGTTATGTCCAAAAATATTGAGCTAGGTTGTGGCACTTCAAATTTCACACTCGTTTGACATTGTCACAACAATTCAATGCCTTAAATGTTTCGCCAGATTGGAGTTTTCACATCAAAGAAAACGAACGAAATACATAGATGATACAGTTGCATGTCGATTAGTCCCGGGCAAAAGAAAGACGCTGCATAAATAGAGTTGTATCTTATCACATTTTACCATTTAAAAGTCCACATATGCTGCCAGTGCTGCCACACCCACACAATAATGAAAAGGGATGGCTTTATGTGCTTCCGCGAATAGTTTGCGTGAGCCTTAATGGCAACGTAGTGTTATATTCTCTCTGTTTGATATTTACTTTAAAACCAAAACATACGAATATATAAATAAGTGGTTTACCAGAATTAAGAAATTGTAAATAAGTACCCAACTATTAAATCAAAAACCATCGTTAAAGATTGTAGGGTTTCGAAGATTCAACCAAAAACATGCAAAAAGGTCTCGTGTTTGATAAATAAAACTATCGAGGATTTGGTTTCCAATCGTGTTTTCACGTTTAACAGTCTCAAAGGACAGACAGACACATAGGCGTTATGGTTATTGAGATCCAGATAGCGGAACACTATACCGACTTCATCATATGTCCTCTTAACCTCATGTCCTGGGGGGTTATTATGAGATAGCTATGCAGTTTATTTTACGGTCAGCTCTGTCCTTTTCTCTCATCGTAAATTGGATTGCATAGCTATCTCATAATAACCCCCCGTTCAAAATTAGCGTTAAAATACAAGTGTGAATAGAACATCGTCGAACGCCGTCGCAGTACGCAATTAGCGGAACGTGAGTTTGCTTTGCAACAGTCAGACGCTCACTGGATTACGCACCGCGCCGATTAGTCGCCAATTTGCGGCTCAAAGTGCCCGCAGGTGGAGACAATATGATGCTAACTGTAAAGCTTGAAGCACACAACGAGCTTGGATAATATGGAGATGACAGCGATGCCACAAGAGCGTTGCCGGTGCGTTGTGTGCGCAATGCTGTGATGTTAACAACAACAACAAGCGACGCACGTATTTCAACGCATCGTGTGGCATATCGTTCTAACATATATGTAGAAGAACGCTGTGGCGACGACGCAATGCAGCGCACCGACAACCTCGGCACCTCTCTAACCTGCACGACGACTCCAGCTTGTAGTTAGCAAAGCGCAAATGTCACCCAGACGGCGCTGCACTTCGCTTGCGTCGAGCGTGCGACGCACTCCTTTTGCGTTTAGCCCGCATCGCACTCCGCTTGCGTCTAGCCTTCGTCGCACACTGATGCCCGATGTAGATATGGTCAACACGTAACGTGACTTGACACGAGCGCGAGAGCCGTATTGCCGTTACATTGTGCGCTCTGGGAGAAGGCCTATAGGAGATTGCGTGTGTTACGAGCAATGTAACGGCAATACGCCCGCTCCCGCGCACGACCCGTTCTGTGTGAATTGTGCTTTAGTATAGTATCTATCGCGCCGAGCTCGCTGTTGGTCTGAAGCTCAAGTCTAATGAAAGTAAAGAACTGGACCATTTCTTGTGAACGCGACCTAAGCGGCAACCACCTCCCCATGAACCCCATGCATGAGTCTTCACTGCCCAATTGAAGTAGGTCAAGAGAAGTGAATCCTCAAGAGTCTAGGTATACTGGATGTATCGCACTTCAGTGGATGACCTATTTTTATTTACTCTAAGTATTTGTTATCCTATTTGCCTGTTCTCTAGATATCATTTTGTACCTTATTTAAATAGTATTTATTAGATGGAGTGCTGCGGTTACTTACTTTGTTTTTTTTTTGTAGACAGAGAAGCACCTTCCTTTATAGGTCAGCATAACATTTCAAAAATATGACTGTTAGGCGAACACGTTAATACAGGAAAGTATTTTTCCATTATCGTAATGGCGTTCTCAAAGGATCATGCTTTTATACATGCAAGAAAATGAATGAAAGTCTAAAAGTATTTTTGTAAAACTGAAATGAGATTAGTTCCCGGATGTTTTTGCAGTTACTTATGTAGGTACGCCTATTACCGAATTGTATTTAGGTGACTTGTTGTTACATCGCCGTCATAAATCATTGAGCCACTAAGCCGACATTATATAGAACGCTGTCGTAATATAATAACGTAAACTCAAAAGAATAAAAACAAGATTTTCATCCATCGATTTTCTGTGACAATATTTCAAATATTAAAACACAAATCTTCCATGTAGTATCCACCTAAGTAAAACCTAATTAGACAATGCACTAAGTGCTAGTTTCTTGTGGAACTTTTAACCAGATTACAAAAACTCACAGCGAGCAGCGTTAACAACAACATTAGCCAAAGTTACTCGATCATTACCTCAAAAGAATTAAAACTTGAAAGTTCTCGAACAAGATAGAGTGTACCGGAGCACGTCTCCGCGTCACATCAAACAATTAAGAGCTCCGGACCTCAAAACCAAATTGGATAAAGGCAACTTTGTATTACACGCGATTGTGGCACTAGTTGCTACGTCGTCATGTTATGGAATTGTATAAAATTGTACAGTGATATGAAACAATCTTGGTCTGAAGTGCGGAGTTATCTTCGAGTGAGCTGCGCAGGCGATACATTGCGGACTTGATTACTTTTATCTTCTCCGAGAACTAATATAAGTTGACCAACAAACCCAGGAACTTGCCTTATTTTTAATTAAAAACATTAACCTGCTTTACACGCAGCGTTTTCCACGGAATGTTGAATTAGGCTCAACATTTACTATCCTCCTTTTGCAGGAATATCAATCGTATTCAATGTGGAGAGTTAGATACTTTTAATTGGTTAGTAACGAAAAGTTCATAGTAGGTAGGTACTACCTAAATTTTGTGTACGTACATATCCTACTAATATTACAAATGTGAAAGTTTGTCTGTGTGTTAGCTTGTTACTCCTTCAAACTAAACTCTGCAACGGCTGAAAGGATTTGGATGAGATAGGTGAAATTGAAAAAAATAGGGAATTACGATAATAGAAGTCTACGCGGATTAAGTCGCGGGCAGAAGCTAGAACTTTCATAAAATTGCCTAATGATTAGCGAACACGCTTCTGCTCGTTCTGCTTAGTTTTATTCTTAACTTGGTTTTGCTCGTACATCGTCATTTCTTTTCCCGAAATAAATATTATCCATCCATCCAATTAGCCTGTATCTGCTCCTTATATGCGGTATCACGTGGTAACGGTACTGAACTACAATGCAATGAAGCAATGAAAACGGGTCACGTTGTATTGAATTAGCATAAAAGGTGACCCGTTTTCACTGTTCTTGAGTGTATCTGTGTTACGAATGTCATCACAATCAAGCGAACCGTTCTTAGGACAGACTTCTTAACGGAGATCTTAAACTGTCTCGCCTTACTATTTGGTAGAAACTGACCATGACTGCAAACATACACATCTATACCGGTCGACGAGGTAAGACCTTATGGGCCTAGGCATTATTTTTTAGCGATGGCTAATAATACGGGATAGTACGGGACGCGGTTGTACATTAGTATATTCGGATCCCCGAAGCGCTACGCGCTACGCTCGTAGCCGATCTCGATTGCCATTTTTCCGCTTTGTAGCAAAAACTGCCTACGAAAAGAGAACCCGACTAGCGGGTTGCTAGCGCTGAATGTGTTAAGCTAAAAACGGTTGACTTGTAGCTCACTTAAACAAATAAATGTATTTCCTTTGTTTGCTGTGTATAATCAACGTAAGTCCCATAAGAAATGCATGAGCAATATGAGAGTGATAAAGTTTCTTTGATATGGCGCCAATAATCACCTGACTGGGTGCCCATAGTAAACGAATTTTCCCGATTATGATAAATAACATTAGTTTATTTGAATATTATATAGGCACGCGCTTTCATTTGTTAGTGGGGTAATTATATAAAATATCCGTCACTTAATTTCACCCGAATGCGTGTTTTTATATACATATAATAGAACGCTTAACAAGTAAAAATACGTACCTACGTACTTATGTCACTACCTTAGATTGTGGGTCAAACGTTTAAGGTCTAACGAGAGATTTGAATTGAAAACGGCAGATAGATATCGGGCTTAACCATCTGGCAAAGAAGATTAGACGTCTTATTAAATGTACACGTCCAAACCAAGTGAAATCCAGTTATTTGCGAGTAGAGATAGAAATATCGCGAGCTGTCTGATTCCTCCAAGTCCGACGTCAATAATGGAGAGAGCAAAAAGTTAGCTCCGGGCAAGTTATCAATTGTATCTACCAAGTCGAAGAAGAGTTTTTCATTAATTTATTGCACGCAGACCGAGTGGAAATACGTAGTGGTTATTCCCTTGTTCGTGTTTGATGTAAAAAGCTGAACTTTGTCGCTGTCTGCGGTTTTTATTTGTACTTAATGCAGCTTTTATCAAGGATGTTTCAGAGGTTTTAAAGGTTGGGGCATCATTTAAAAGTGCAGTATAATTAACGACGTACAACATTAAAGCTACACACACGTGATTTTTTATCCTAGGGCCACTTGAAAAAAAAATGAGGAGTTTTAGATTGCATTTTTTAAATTAAAATCGTCAGAGTATTCTTTGTAATTGTAGACAGTATAAGGGTAGATTGAATAAGTAGGTCGTATGCGAGCCCCAGGCAATGGGGGCAGGCCGTGCCCGGAAGCGAGCTTCGTCATTGTTTCTATAAACGGTTCTCGACGAGCTTCCGGTGAAGTCGACACCTCGGTTTCAGTAGGATAAACCTTGACAGAAGGGTGATCTAAGTCAATATAATCTGCGGACAAATTTAAATATTATATATTACCACGTTTCAAACAGGTCGGTCGGTTGGCTTTCCGCATCTAGACGGTGATCACGTCCATAAGAAGCCTTTTAACAACTTTTTCTTCATTTTGATGTAGATCAATTTATGCCACGTCAGCTTATTTTAAGCTCCTGGCGAGGGGGGTCATTAAAAACTTTAGCCGCTTGTGATTTTAGTACGCCCTGCGTCCGCTAATACATTTTCTTCATTCAATATTTAAGCCTATCGAACACAGATGCCACTTGATGGTCAAAAGCGAAGATATAGAGATGGAGAGATAAAGTACAGTGAGATGGCTTTGAGGACTAGGATGACATGACTCTATGCTGATCATTTGTGTGTGTGTGATCATTGTGTCGGAACACAACAATCCTAGCTCGGCGACAGGTTAAAGGGGGCTATTCGTAGTTGTCCACACTGGACAATTGGGAAAAAAGAACCCAGTTGTCTATAGCGTGGACAACTAGGAATAATAGAACCCAGTTGTCCACACCCTCGAAATTAGGTGTGGATAACTGGGAATTAAAAAAAAACCGTCTGTTCGCACTCTTTAATTTGACTCTACTGTGTTAGTTTAATATCTACTTAAGTACATTAATAAAAACTAACACAGTTGCGTCAAATTTAAAAGTGCAAAAAGCTGGCAATAAAAATTTCCAGTCGTGCACACTGGACAACTGGGATTTTTTATTCCCAGTTGTCCACAGTGTGGAAAAAGAGGTGTGGGAATAGCCCGTTAAAGGATACCTATAGTAACCACGCCAAAAAATAAAACCTGTATTTTAAGTACTTTGTCGGAGACGCAATTAAAATTCTTGATGAGAGCGAAATCTTTTTAACACGTGCCTACCATATCCCGGCCCGTTGTTACGGCTGGGTCAAGGCAACATTGTTCCTTAGAAAAAATATTTTTACAATTCTCCGTCTTTGTCCTTTGAAATATAAAAGACTTGTTCACTCGGTAGGTAGTTAATGACGACTGTGATTGTGAATGTTGTGATGGATGTGGAACAATGGATTGTAATTCAGCCTACATTACTCAAGGATCTGTTTAACGCATTCACTGCCAGGTGGCGTGGCCCAGGAACAAACTTGTATGACCGGTGGCAGTGAACGCTTGAATTTTTTTAATATTAGAAATTATACCGTAAGGTTACCCGTGTGAAGATTATTAAGTAAATACTTATTCCTTTTACGCCTTTTCCCCCCGCTAAAGTCGGGATTCCACTGCGCCGCACGCCACGCATGCACTAGGCGTGTCACTTACGTCATTTCTGGCGTGTGGCATGTCGCCCTGTTGAAGTAGGCACCTAGGCACTTTGATACGAAGCTCCTATGTCTTTAAAACCGAGAGCGACTTTATTATTAATGTTTTTTCAAACCTTTGAAAAAAAAAACAGTAGTTACCAGGGTCACAATATTGATACAACTCGGGATTAATTATGTGAAATCTCAAGATTTAAACAGACCTTGAATCGCAACACCATAGTGCGGCAAGGCAAATTCTTTATTTCTGAGTAATTGTTGCTTTTACAACATAGAATTGAAACATCTGAAAAAAAAACAACCTAATTTATTATTATAATTAATGTAAAAGCAAGATTTGATTGATCTGATTTCTGTTTGAAGCTATTTTGTTTTCGAAACCAACTATAAGGCCTTCTTAACTGTCATGTGAATACGAGGTACCATAATAGTACATTACTGCAGAGGCCGTGAAGAAAGGGATTGCTGGACGGTTTTGGGTTAGAGTAGTTTAAAACGAGTCCTGCAATTCCTGTTCCTGCTGTAAATAGTGCTTTTCTCAAGCAATGTAAGGAAATATTAAAATTAAAATAACTACCAGGTAATCAAGTAAGAATTGATTAATTTGCCGCTTTTTTATTTTTTAAACATGCCATTTGAACTAGCTATTCGAGCACCATGTTTAACCGCCCATAAATATAGTACTTACCAAAGTATTTTTTTAAATGTCACAAGTAAGGTTACAGAGTCTAGTGGTGGTTGGCGGTATGTAATTTTTCCTTTGTCAGTTTAATGTTAGTAAGCAAATTTAAAAAGTTAGAGTACCGCTAATATTTAATGGATACATTTCCGAGCATGTTTGAGAAAATAAAATAAATATGACAACGACGTGGTTTAAGACAAACTGAAATAGGTATGGGCTGTAGTCTTATGGTAATCGCTTTCCTGTAATAATCGAGCATGCAAATACTAGGATCATGGTTAAAGCGAACCAGGGAAATAGCGCTAAGGGATACAATGAGGACGATCTTCTGCAATTTACATAGCTTTTAAATTAATATTGTATTTACTGTGGATGACCCAATCACTGACACTAGTGTTCAATCATCTTTCGGTTTCCAAAAAAAGCGTCAACGTAAAATGTAAAGTGAAAAAAAAACCTAACTCTGGAAGGTGTGGTTCGCATCAAAACTAAATAATGAAAATAACTCGGGTAGTATTACATTCCTTTTTAAACACGGGCCAGGCAAATAGACGAGGGACAGTTCGTGTCCTTTTTGCTATTTGTAGAATTTTAATAGAAATTTACCCTTAGGCCCGTCCGGCGGAGGTGTCGGAGCGGCTATTTTAACCAAAAGCGGTGCGTTCGCCCGTGTTGCAAATTGCGGGTAAAGGGGTCCGTCCGACCGACAGATTACCTGAGCATAGGTCTCAACTATAGATTTGAGATGGCCTACATAGGCGAAAATGTAGCCAGTGGGTTTCAATATCCTTAAAGTACCTATACCTCGATCAGGCTTTGGCGGGAAAAGGAAAGAAATAAACACAGTTCAAGTTCTGGGAAACCCTGTATAGAAACAACACTCAGACAATGTCGAATGTTCGGCATAGGTTAGATTCTGATGATCAGACATCAAATGCATCAGTTTTGTAAACAGAAGAAATGGTTTTATGAAATATTTAAAAACGTCAGATATTCATTATTCCTAAATTATTTGTAGGAATGTCTGAAGCTATTGCAGTAACAGTGTCAGCGTACCTACCTTCAAACATAAGCAGCTAAGGGACGTATTAACAAACTGATCTTGGTTGAGTTGCCCGTCTTAAGACACATTTATGACTTGACGTTTATTCTAAACTTGGAATAACCGTCGCATCACTTTATGCTAACAATAGCGGCCGTTGGCGTAGCGAGGATCTGCCACGTTGCTAGTTGCGTTCGTGCTACGAGGCTACGAGATTGCTCGTAGCAAACGCGGTTATTTTGCGAATTTGTGAATAGTATATTTTTATACACGGTAAAAATGTTTTATACTATCGTCACATAAATATCGTAATATTTTGTGGTGGATATTCATGAGAGTATAAAAATAGCAAGTGGGGTGTATTCGAGAATTAGCGTCTGTTTCTACTAGGCGATCTTCTACAGGTGATGGTTGAAGCAACGTTAAAATTGATAGTTTGCCTTCTCTACGCCATAAAAAAAAAGTGAAAGATCCCAAAGTATATTCAAATATCGGTATTACTCCGGGTTGTAAATATATGGGTTTCAGATCCCGCTTAACAATAAAGTCTGTCAAAAAAGGTCTTGAAATTATAAAGTGGCAACACTGTAGTGTCGTCCCTTTGTTCTTAGATTGATTTAAAAGGGATGATACTAACAGTACTTTCTAATTTTAAGATTTTTTGACTGACTATAGGTGGCCTGTGTGCTCGTGTGCCTGCTCATTTACTAGACAAAAATAACCTAAATTCATATATTCAATAAATAGGCCACATGAGGACTCTTTTACACGTCGGTAACATAGAGTGAATCTACCAGCGCTTCGGACAAGACTATCATTGCCGAGTTTCGAGAAGGTAATTTTTTCAATCATAAAAACAATAATATTTAAAAGTAAGTTACATTAAGGTATATTAAGGTAATAAAGTAATATATAATAAATTATTAAAACTAGCAAAAATAAAACTACTATAAATGTAAGGTCATAAACCTTTAACTAAAAATAAAAATAATGACTATGAGAACAACACGACGAGGTCTCGACGTCAAAAGCTATAACTAGAATAATTAATTGAACAACAAGTCCTTCCAAACGTGAACAGAAACTAGGTACCTACTAAACAGGATTTATTTTAGGACGACGCATTGGCATAGTTGATAGTGACCCTGCCTACGAAGTTAGCGGTCCTGGGTTCAAAGCCCGGTAAGGGCAGATATTTGTGTGATGAACGCGAATGTTTGTTCCTGTGTCATGGATTTTTCTATGTATTTAAGTTTTTATATTTCTCTATATAAGAATTTACATCGTTGTCTAGTATCCATATAGTACAATCCTAGAGCTTAGTTTGGGACTAGGTCAATTGGTGTGACATTGTTCCCTGATATATATTTTTTATTATTATTTATATTTAATACACTATTAGTACATTATTATTAGATATTTATTTCATTTTCTGTAAATTAGGTTTTTTATAACAAATATTCAAATATATAAGTAAAAAAGCATTATAAAAAGCCTAACCTACAAATGATTGCATGCCAAAAACTTTCGCAGTAGGTATAATTTTCAAATATTGGTTTTGAAGTTATAGGTTAAATTGAGATACATTTTTGCATCATATCTAAACGTTATCCCTCTTTTAGTGCGAAATATCGTATAGCGCGTAGCTCCGGTAGTAATGTCAATTGCAAATTGCTCGTTATTGTGTTTACATGCAGTAAATAAATGAGTCAGTCATTTAATAGCCTATAAGTGTTTGCCATCGCACAATAATGCAGTTTAAACATGTAGTTTTACTCGTTTAACGGCCATTTACGCAAATTCGGATCAGTTCTGTAAATGGCCGAATTGTACCCGAAGTGTAATTGAAGGCCTTGAATTAAAGTGATAATGGTATGTAATACATTTGTTTTTTTGCATGAATGTTAGAAATAATGACACAACACATGTTAGAAATGATGATGCCCTTGTAGTAGATTGTACAACAAGGGCATAAAACAAAACATTTTATCCAAGACTTATCGTATCCATCCGAGCCGGGAGGCGAGGTTGGATAATTACGTCGAACATAAAATGGGTTTTAAGACAGAGTTATACCTACACTCTACTTTTCACTTAAATTACGAGGAAATAAAACAGTGATAAAGTAAAAAACTTACATAAATGAGAATGTATTGTCTTGTTTGCTGCTTCTCCAGACTGTAATATTCACACTTTTTAAAATAAAATTTCTTGGATTTAGGCGGCAATGTCTGTTCAATAAGTTCTTTTGCATATTTTCTATTGGTTCTGTTGGGTGTGAGCATTATTTCCTCTTCACTAAATTCCGTAAAACCACAAGCTTTGCAAAAAAAAACAACTACCTAATTTGATGTCCAAAACTAGAGACAAAAAGCTCTTTCCCGCCACTGTATATATATATTTTTTTAATTTTCTGCTTGAGGTTTTTGACGGAAGTCGAACTAAATACTGCCAAGTCATACGCTCATTTTGTAATGTTTTGTTAATAATGCTTGTGTTTAAAGTTTTAAATTTCTTTTTTGTTAGATGCAACAGAGAAGGCAGATAAATTGAAGTAAATACATTCAAATAACATGTTTATTTAGTGCAGTCACCTCGTCTGTCTGGCTGTAGGGCTTAATTGTCTTAGTCTAGATGACGACAACACATAATGCACTAGTGCATAAAATGCAATTTTATTCCGCCTATACCCAGCATAAAAAAGGACTTTACGAGCATGAGAAGTGAAAACAATATTGTTCTCATAGGGCTCTTACTAAAAATCAATGCTGATATTCTACAGGGTCAACACCATTTTGACTGTGACCTGGCACAAGTTGTACTTTCTCGCTTGTCGCGCAGTGCGTCTTTATCGTTACCAATTTAATAGAAAGGGAGATCCGAGCGACAATGAAATCGCGGGCAACTTGTGCTATCCGTGCTGGGCCTTTATTTTCGCAACCGCTGAATTGGGACCGTTTCGCAAGAATTTCTCTGTGTCTTGTTGTTTTTGTATCTATATAATGTAATTTTGTATTGTTGCGATTAAATGGCAGTTATAGTGTTGTTTTTAACTCTGCCGCCATTGCTGTCAAGTAAATAAGAGCTATCATAACGTAATACTACAACATGTCAAAAACAATATGGTTTTACCGTGTTGAATAGAATCATTATCGTATTGTTTTTACACGGATGCCATAACTTTCAAGCAAATAAGAGCTATTGTTGTGTTTAACTAATAAAAAAATGATACTTACAAGACGCAGATCAACTTTTAAAATCGCACACGCAGGAGTGGACACGGCACCGCGTCTGATCAGGGCACACGCCCCTGCGCAGCGACTATGAACTAGAAAAAACTCATTTTACGCTGTGTGCACATAAAATCGGCTGGCTACATTAATTAAATTGCTTGGGGATATGAGCGAATGGAACGGGGAATGTAAACTTTTGGCTATACCTAACTGATAATTTAAACTGGACTTGCCCCCTATATTGCCTATTAGGTAGCTGTATAATATAAAATACCCAATCACTAGTTTTTGGTTACTGGCACCTAGTAATTGTAGAGTTATCGTCTTTCTTAACTTGAAATACAGTACATGGTCCAAATAAAAGATAGGTTTTAATGCTTTTAGTGTTACTTACAGTGAATAGGGAATGATGTACGAGTATGTAGATGAGAAAACAATAACAAAAAAAAAGTATGCCTGGGCCTTTCAAAACGACATCGTATTTGACCTGTTATGGAATCGTCTTTTAAACGGCCGCTATTACTGTCAAGTAGGTAAATAAAAGCTATCAAAAAGTTGATAGGCCATGATTTTTACCGCCTAGAATACCGGGCCTGATGAGTTTCAATGTTTTTGCATTAAATTTGACGACGCGCTGGCCTTGTTGGTAGTGACCCTGCCTATGATGCTTGAGGTCCTGGGTTCAAATCCCGGTAAGCGCAGATATTTGTGTGATGAGCACGAATACATTCTCCTGAGTCATGGACGTTTTCTATGTATTTAAGCATATATTTCTCTATATAAGTATTTATATCGTTGTACATAATACAAGCCTACAGCTTAGTTTGGGACTGGGTCAATTGGTGTGACATTGTCCCGTGATATATATATAATACTCAAATAGTTTTGCTATACATGTTTCTATAATATATTCATGGTTCAGGGTTGTTCTCTTCAAGTGATGGTGATTTAATACAATACCGAGTCAATTACGGTAAATCAAAGGCGAAGCAATATTAGTTGAAAATGAAATATATATTTGTCACATTTTCTCGGAGACGACCCGGATAGTTGCATTAATTTTTAAAGCAAACTGCCGTGTCCAGGCGACGCCAGCGAGTTATGATGATTGTAGTGGCTTTTTACGGCTCCTCCTTTATTAGGGAAAGTGGATGTGACGTCGCCATTCCGCGACGCCGACTGTATCTTTTATAAGAGAATGCGGACGTTCGCGGACAGGTTTATTACTTGTCCTTTTGTAAAACGATCCTTATAATATCAGAGCTTGCTGCGCACAAAAAGTTTTGCGGGAAACCGCAGCTTTATACGCTTTGTAATTCTGTCCGCTCAGGGATCCAATGTTTGATGAGGATTTATGCCGTTGGCCGGTTTACCTATTTAATACTTTCGGGACATTCGCCGGGGACTCCGCGGGTAATCGATGCAATATTGGCAGAGCCTCCATTAGCCTCAAAGGCTGTTGAACACAGATAACGGCGTCAATCTACAGCGGGCCGCAAATCGAATGTAAAAGGGTTGTTTGATCAGTATAATAATAGTGAGAGTTCAAGGGCGGCGGGCAGGCGCCAATTTCAATATAAATATTATTGCAGTGCCGCGCTAAACGCAGAATAACATTTGCATATTTATAAGAGAGCAGCCCTCGGCAAACATGGAGGGAATTGGCTACGGGAGGCCGGGTTTGTTTTTGACATAATGGGCCCTTTGTCGATGGAAGCTGTTTTCCTTACAGTCATTACTCAGACTCTGTCTGTTTCTACGCGTGAGTTAGCATATTGCGGCTGGAAATGATGTTTTGTCGACAAGATACGGCGGGGCCGGGGAGCCGAGTTTTAATTTGGCAGCGCATTGTGCCCTTTCGTTAAAGTAATGGTTCCGCCTTCGCATTAGCCTGGACATTTACCTTTGGTGCGCAAAAAGTGAGCATTTACCTTTTATGTGGCTTTTAAATGTAGAACTTGTTATAAAGCTTGTGTTCTAAGAGATACTAGTGTAAGTAGACTGAAGCTTTGATTCTAAAAGCAAAAAGATGCGCTAATAAAAATACTGTCGGAAAAGAAAATCATAATGTCTGGTTTCACATGTAAGCACCAGCGCGGCATTACATCCAAATGGGTTTGAAGTGGTGTCACAAGTGGAATTATTCTTGATATTCAACACTACATTTACACCTGGCTAGACCAGCTAGACTTGAGCTGCCGCTTTCCCCTCAGCGGAAGATCGCTGTTAATTTAGAGGGGCAAGAGATGTGTTGTGAGAGGTCGCGTAGGCTGGTGATGTTCAGCTCGTGTTTGTTGTTAAAGACATGATATTCGACGCCGGCGCCGTTGGTGGCGAGGCCTGAATTCCATGGAGGTTTGTCGCGTGCTTGCCTTTTGTGTATTTGACACCCGGTCAACAGCTAGACTGTAAGGGTATTATCCAAGTCTTTGACAAAGTTAAAATAGGTGTTATCTAACAGATAGTTGGTTTGGTGTATAAACTGGAGTGATACATTAAAATCACGGTCTTAAAACGTTTAGGTGAGGTAACCGTAATTTAGTCTAAAAGGTAGTTCAAATTTATTAAATCAATCTTATATTATAATACAATTCAAATTAAAAACTTGATAGTTATGCTTGTAATTGATCTTGCTCAGCACCAGTCGAATTTTCTTGTGTATCTGCAGTTATTTAAAGAAAATAAATTACAAATATAATACATTAATTGATTAGAGTGTATATCACCGTAAATAAAAAGCTACGACGTGGCGGAACGAATCGCATCCCCAGCGATATGGGGTTGGAAAAATTTAACATTGTAATTTATTTTTATAGTCGACTAAAGGGGGCGCACGACGCATGTCTTTAGGGATTAAATAATCATGGTATTGCATTCTTTCTGTTTATCTTTATTGGTAAATACATCGGGAAAGAATCACTTTGTTTTTATTACGGCGGGGGGTAACAAGACTGATCCTAGTCGTAAACTTGCAATGAAATTACATGGATTGCTATTGTCGCATATGTTATTACGCTAATCACTACCAAACATCTTCATAAAGATTTTAATATTAAATGTAAAACTTTACGAAGATGATAGATTATTGTACTTTCATTGTAAGTGGTGGCTTGTATGGATGTAATTTGGAGCATAGTAAGACTAAGACATAGAATACATTTTCCTAGATAAAAAAAACTCTTGGAAAAATGACAAAAGGAAATGTATACACTCTAGGACTTTAATTGTTACGCCACTATGGAACCTTGACATAATGACAGCGTCAAGTGACGAGATCGAAATTACATGGGAATTAATCGTAGGTTTTATATGTCAAGCTATAGTGGTATATCAATTAAAGTCCGTGACCCTGACCCATCATAGAACTGTGACGTTATGATTCAAGTATGTATGTATGTATGTATGTAAACTCTTTATTGTACAAAAATATAAATATTACAATATTGTTACTAAACTAATGTACAAAGGCGAACTTATCCCTAAATGTAAGTCGTAAGAAGTGTCAAACAAATTGTTTTATAATGTCACTGTGGCACAGTTCTATGGTGGGTCAGGGTTCCGATGGGCTATGTATTAAAAATAATAAGTTTTAGAAACACAACTACAATATTAAAGGTATATGAAAATCTCAGTAATATAACACATAGGTATTCAAACTTAAAATTGTCTTTGCTAATCCGTATTTTTATTATTAAGTAAGTGTGAAATGTAATAGTTTGAATAAATGCACATTCAAGTAACGTAAAGCCATCAATCCGTGTTTGTTCGTAACAAATGTGTTGTAACATTGCGCGAGCCAAAACCGGCTTAGTAGAATTGACAGCCGAATGGATCCAGGGATTAATTAATTCAACATTTCGATCTGCAAACGCTGTCAAATGTAAGTCAAACTGGGCGTTTTTGTATCGCAAATCGATGAATTCCAACATTTCCGACATCAAACGTGTCTGTTGTTTTAAAAATTCTATAACAGCGATAAATGTTTGCGCAGCGATCATGGCTTTGATTTCGTATTTATTCGAACCGCAGACTTGTTTTTATTGTTTGCCCTTTTTCTGTATTTCCCTTTTGTTTCATGATACGCACGATTCCGTATTAACTTTCAATTATGCGAAAGTGTCGGAATACCGAATCAATCGCTATTTCATATTCTTTTAGTTATTAGGCGTTCGTACGGTGTTACGGCTGTGAGTATCGGTGTCCGGTGTGGAGTTATTAAAATTAAAAAAAAAACGAGACATACCTACTACAAATGTACATAACTTGAAGTAATATTGTAAGTTTTATTAATAAACTTGAGCAATAATATCAATAACTATCAAAAACCATACAAAACATCGCACAGAAATTGATCGGTGATATCTCTTTTGAGGTACAGTCAACAGCGTAAGTAAGTGATAAGTGACCTTGTCACTTTAACGTCATATTTGAAATGTCATACACAATTGTGAAACGATTGAAAGCGACAAGATACATAAATGATCACTTATTTATGTCGTTGGCTGTACGAGTATTAATATAGTCTCTCATCGCCGAGTGAAAGAAATGAACCCTTTTAATTTATTGTTTAATTAAATTTAATAAGGTCCTTAATTAATATTTGAACCCTTTCGTCGCAGCCCTTGACAATCAGCCAATCAAGCTATTAGCCAAAGGGTCTAAGAAATACAAATACATTTCGCACTCGGCTAGAGATTTTTCTGTTAATTAGGTTAAGTAGTTTGCTCTTTTGTTCGCCTCAGGGTAATTTTGGGAGGATGCCGGGGTGTTATTATCTCACACAGGAGAAAGAAAGAAAGAAACATTTATTCGGCCGTGTGGTACAAGATTAAAAATAAAAATAAATAATAAAACAACAAGGACTTAAACAAAAAGAAATGCACTATACTAAAGTCGAAAAGGCCAACCACCACAGCTTTTTATTATTTACTAGCTGTTCCCTTGCCTACTTCGTTGGGCATTTTCTTTGGGGTAATATATGTATAGCCTATGACACTCACAAATAACGTGACTTTCTATTGGTAAAATAATTATCAAAATCGGTTCAGTAGTTCAAGGGATTACCCCTTACAATGTCACAAACTTTACCTCTTTATAATATTATAGTATAGATATATTTTATTGTTTATTGCACAAAAGTGTGTGTGTGTGTGTGTGTGTGTGTGTGTGTGTTATACACTAGTGTAGGTACCCTTAACGCATGCGATAAGGCCAATTTACTAAAATCAATAATGTAAAATGTATTGTTTACAAAAATAAAAGTAGATAAGTCTCCTTTGTGTACAATTTGCTATTTCCAATTTTATGGTAGTTGCATTCCGTGCGGTGTTCGTTTTTCCACTCTGTATATACTTTGGCTACACTCTAGGTTCAAGCGGTAATTCGTCACTACTACTTTTGTACAGTCTTGCCTTAGGAGAAACAAAGTCATAGAAATGATCGCCACCTGATCAAAACAGGTGCAAGTTATCGATCGAGCGACTTCAACTTTACAGCAGCGTATCAGAATAACCCCCTGAAAGTCGAGACGACATCCCTGAGTGAAATTAACGACGACCTTCTTATTAACCCTTTAGCCGACTCTATTTTGGGAACTAACAGCCTGGTGTAGCCGTATTACAAGACGCCGACTTGGCAATTTTACTTGATTTTATGGCGGGCTGGTTTAAGCGCGGTTTATGACATTGTAATTATGTTTTTACTGGTAATCTGCTAATTAATGTTACTCGATTGTAGCACGGGTAATATTTAAAATGGAATAGTGTGAGTTCTATTATTTTTTAGGTCACGAGACGTGCGAGTTGGATGAAGTTTTAGTTAATCTTTGACAGTTTAATATTTATATTCAACATGAGGTTTGAGTTTGAGCTAGAAAATCCTTAGGATTCTTGAGTAATAGAAGAGGAATAGAATTAACTATTTCACTACCCAAATTCCTGGGAATCGGTCCAAAATCAGTCTGTTTCAATACTGTCTAGTTTACGAATCTTTTCCCCAAAGAAAGCTCATTTCAACTTAGCCGATTGAGCGTTTTGTTAAGGAGGGAAAAAATACAAAATTTAATTAACAAAGTTATCTGAGAGCTAAAACACAAGTTTCCGAAGAAAAACGAGCGAACTGACACGTTAATTTGATTCTGTAGAATTACAACCGGCGGAGAGCGTGTGAAGGAGATCGTGGCGGGAATTTTAAGAAGAAATCGGTATCCCGCTGATGTAGGACCGTCTCATTTGCTGCAGTGCTCTTTATTTGAAGCAGTACGGGAACTTAGGCGTGTAGGTATATAAATCTGGAGGAAAAAAATACGAGATCCTGTCTATGCTGGGCCAATTCGGATAAGTGTTTTGTAGGTTTATATATCTTTATCTGGGCCTTTATGCTACATTGTCTTTTCCCGTATTGTTATCGCATTTATAACATTATGATAGCTTTAATTATCTTGACTTGACGGTAATGGTCAACAGTAATGCTGCCCTCCTACGGAAAAAAGGCGCATCTACTATATGAATTATATTGCATTTCCAACCTTATGAATAACCTTTGAGAGTTTAATATGCATCAATGAATTAATTGCACTTATGCCTTTTCTCCGTAGGAGGGCAGAATGGTAGCGGTTGACAGTAATGGTGGCCGAGTGGTCAACAATATGATTGCAATAGGGACAAAAATGCAGAAGAATATGGAACCTTAGTTTACTAGTGTAGTAACACTATATTAAGTTTATAAATGTAGGTTAAAAAATATTTTTTTGCCCCGCGGCGACTTGAACAGCTACTACCGCGGGAATATGGCGTTTCCACAATGAAGTGATTTCGCCAGTGTCCAGTATAATATATAAGTATAAATCAATATAGCAATAAAACACAATCAACGTTGTACGGTGATATATAGGACAGAGGCTAAGATAGTTATAACCTCTGTACCACTGCGAGTCCACTTGAAACGAGAAGTAAGATGCCAGATACACGAAATAAGTCCAAGTCTTCTATCACTGCAACACAAAGGCATTAAAAGTACAAATCACTAACAGAAAAGAACTTTGAACACCTAAATACACAAAAATAAAAACTAAAACAAATTACACAGCCGCCATATTTTGACGTTGCAAATGTCCTCTGTTATAGGCTTGAGCTGTCTGATTTTTGGCAACTCGAGGAATGCGCCTAGTATGCGTGACTTCTTTAATTACTAATATACATGCTTTGTTCATCCTCACGTTTCAACACCTTTTTTAACCGATATGAAATGTGGCACTGACATAATTATAGTCCGGAAGCGGATGCGATCAAGGGGTACTTTTTACCCTGTAAGCATTGGACAGTTCCTGAGAGAACAGCGATAAACGACATCTGCGCGGACAGGTTCGCGAGCCAAAGCTTTTTGTAAAATAATTAATTGTTCGATTTTTGGATTGGATATTTACTATTGTCCTTCAGGTTGGTAACGCATAGGTTCGTCTGTGGTCTCATTGCAGGCCCCATTTGAATATTATGAATGTTTGGTTACAGTTAGGCCTGCTTAAATAGAGACAGAAATACTGATTATTTCTGTCTGTGTTGTTCAGCAATTGCTCTTAGTTATCGTTGATTCTGGCGCGACCCTGTGAACTGACCATCATCCGCTGAAAGGTTTGGCCTATTCAAACAATCATACATTAACTCGTCTTAAGTGAGTAGCCCTTAAAAATAAAAGAGGCAGCATTTGAAAATGTTTTAGTAACTTACAAAGTGCCAGACTGCCGAGTGCTTCATTTCAATTGGAATTAAGTTTTATATCACTAAGTGTGTTATTGTTATAAAATTCAAGAACTATCATTTAATTTCATTTATCTCAAAATCAAATGAGAAAGGTATGCTCTATTTATTTTTAACAAACGTTTTGAGCCCAGATTCTGGTAAAGATTGGCGCCATTTAATTTCTGAGGTAACATTCAGGTAAAATCAAATCTACGATAGTCCACTAGAATTGCATACGCTGAAAAACATTACGGTATCGACATAGACTGGAGATAAAATGCAGGTGGTTTACGAGAAATCTGTATATTTCTCCAAATGTTATTCTCCATTAAATGCACCTCCTCTAGCCCGAAGTTTACTTGAGCGCACATTATAAATTCTATAAAAAATGGTCTCTATAAACCGCATCTCAAAAACGTCCGTATCTCATTTTCCGTAGCGGAAGCTCATAATGGACCCCTGATTCAGTAGGTAAAGATCGGCTTCACTTAATCTGAGATGTTGCACTTACTAAGATAATTTCACGCCACCCGCCGCCGCGCCGGGTTCCTAGCAATTCAATTTCATACCTATAACTTTCATCGGAAACTATCCCGGCCTTTCGATCGACTTACTTAAGGAGTCTAGGATTATTTGCATTTAGAAGTTCAGTTTTGTAGTTCAAAAGCCTTTTTGTAACTTCGAGAAAGATGGTCAATAATTTTTCAATCTAATAATAATAATAAATATCAGGGGACAATGTTACACCAATTGATCTGGTGCCAAACTAAGCTCTAGGCTTGTACTATGGGTACTAGACAACGATATAAATACTTATATAGAGAAATGTATACTTAAATACATAGAAAACATCCATGACTCAGGAACAAATATTCGCGCTCATCACACAAATATCTGCCCTTACCGGGATTTGAACCCAGGACCGCTAGCTTCGTAGGCAGGGTCACTACTGCTGATGGAAAAACATTGTATCTCAATTTTATGTTATTCTAATTAATAACAAACGTATAATATTGACGTATTTGGCTGAAGTAAGTGCACGAAAAATAAAATACCCCGTCTTACTTAGTCAAGATAATGCAGAGGTTATCTTAGGGTGTAAGTCAGACTCGGCACCATCCACCATCCACCACCTATCTGAACTTGAATACTATGTTTTAGTGAAAACTGGTCAAGTGCGAGTCAGTGGTTAATATATTATTATATTGCAATTTGAATTCGATTTCTAATCGTATCAACGCGAGCCCGTTTTACCGTGTTTGCGCTCCAACTGAACGACTGATGGACGAATGGTCCCGTTGTGCTACCCTTCAGGTACGGAACTCTAAAAACTAGGACGAGATGGTTTTTGTAATCTCTCGGTCTTCTATTTTGCGTATACATATAACACTGGGCACTATCATGCATGTTTTTCTATGTTTAATCTATGAACATTAAAATTTTACTGACACACACGATCTAAGTAGCAAAATTATACAGTTTCCAATGACAAAAATAATATATCCAATGAAATTAGGCTAATTCATTCGATTACTATAGATCTGATTTATTGAATCACAAAATGAGATGTGTATAAAATTTATTCGAATGCGAGGGTTAGACCGAGCAGAATTTGTTGGAACTATCCGATATTGGAGTTACCCTCTGCGTATATCAAATGAAGTCTTTCTAAACTATTCGTCAGAGGAACGATTCTATTGACGGTCTCCGTACTCTGACCGTATCGTTTTGATACTATGAATTTTATAAATATTTCATTATGTATTTCATTTGTCGTGATTTTGTTGTTTAATGAATTCATCCACAATGTAATAAAATTAAAATTAATGTTTTATTTTGATCGGGTCATTTTGGTTTATGCATGACAAAAGTACAGTTCAGCACAAAAACTTGTATTATAATAGCAAGATGTTTATAGTCTATAATAAATCTTTTGCGTAACATTTGCTCGCCGACTGCACTTTTATATGAAGTTTTCAACTGCTTATCACACTAATTTAAGAACTCAGTGGATTTACGCAAAGAATAGCAAGATTCTTAAACCACCATAAAGCTCCGTCATTAGTTGAGCAGTTGAGCACTAAGACATATTATATTGTAATGTATTCAAGTTAACATGTGCTGAATAAATTGGAACCCATTCCAAGATCTGGTTCAAAGTTTACTTGCAATAGTGTGTAATGAACAGCCTCGCTGACAAACGAATAAACTTCTGAAGTGAAATAAAAACTTAACATCAGACAATAACTTATAGTAATTTGACTTAATGGTGTTATTTAAGTTTTCACTGGAAAATCATTAATGTCTCATTTAGTGGATGGAATTTGCATGATTGACATTACGATGAGTTAAATGCATTTAAATTTGTACAAAACGTATATCATTAAAATAGTATGTAGAAAAAAATGTCAGCGAATGAAATTTGGATTTTCGAAAATATAGCCTATATAGATAGTAAGAGTGATATAAATAGGTTAGGCCTCTTATTCATAATAGCGCAATAGCTATAGTGTGCTTGAAGTAAGCTCCATCCTTATCTGTCATTATGACATTCGATTTGGACAGAAAGGGACGATGAATACTTTAAATAAAATAACTTTAATTATAAACAATGCCATAAAAAAAAGTGCTTTTATGAATAAGGACGTTAGAATGGATTCAAGATTTAATCACAATAACAAGAGACGTGCGTCAATTTCCTGCCCATCCTAGCCGGCGTGCTCTGCATGTAGTCTATCGAAAGTATCAAAACCGTTCCAATCCACCGCCGCCCCTGGTCGATACTCATATGATTGTAAATGTAGATTGATTGGCTGCATCTCTCGGTTCTTTTTCCGACCTACTCCATTGCAACATTCAGTCCATCATGTCACTATTCTCCTCTATTTGCTGTCTCCAACATTGCAAAAAGATAGAAAAGTGTTGTCTCGTGTTTGTACGTCGTACGTTGTTTGGTTTGAGTATTTATCCCGCCGTATTCGAGTGTGTAGTCTTGCTCCGTTGACCCTGTTTACGTTCTGTGACGGCAGTCTTTAACGTGAGATTGTGCTGAGTAAAATATAAAGTACTGAAAGGATTATATATACGATTGCGTAAACGTAGTTGTGCGAGTAACAACTGGATTAATACGTACGATTTTAGTTTCTTTTTTTTACGACAGTTAAATATTCACCGATACAACGAGGATGTTATAATATAAACAATTAAACTTTATCCTTTGAAGTTAACTATTTAGCTATTTTTTTTTAAATCTTTCGGACATTAATAGCGGGAAGTGGATTCTTCAAACATAAACGTAATAGTACATTGTGCATCAAGGGTAGTATGAAGGGAATTACTAACGAGAGTGTTAGAAGCCCGACGCCGAAGGCGGAGGGCTTTTAATGACTCGAGTTAGTAATCCCCTTACTACCTGTGATACACACAATGGTTTTCATCACATTTGCGAGGAAAAACACTTTAACTCTGCAAAATATAAAGAAATAACTTTTGACGAACGGGAACGTAAATGGAAACGATATTTTTTTTTGTGACCTCTACCACAGATAATAACTGCGTTTAGTTTCGACCTGGATTCGAGCCAGATTTAGCCAATTTGATAAAAATGTATAATTACTAAAATTAATGATAAATGTTGATATAAACTTGAAATAGGTATAAAAATAATGAAGTTTAATGAAGCGTATAGGTTTTGTGTAATGTAAGTTAGTCTATAGCTAAATTTTAAAGATGAAATTAGAAACCGATTTAATTTTTGGCTGAAAATTAAACCTCCTTAGTCAGAAATGATGTACGAAAGAGTTGCAAATTTTAAAAAGAAAGTCATTACTCCCTAGGGAGTAATGACAAACTCGCCATTATTCCCGCGGGAACAATTTAGGCCATTGTCCTTCTGTATACAGGCATGGAATAACACCATATACCTACGAGCAAGCGTGATGAAAAATAATATAGTTTATTACTATTAAAATGTTTCGTTTCGATTTAATTAAACTAATATCAGGATAAAATAATCAGTTACAGTAAACGGTCACTAAAGCGCCCTGTGGTATTTTAAATGTTTTAATTCAGCACAACGCTTATACAAAACTAAGCAAGGTCTCAATGAACGTCAGCTCAAATTTAAACTTTATTAACGCGTGTCAAGATTTCTATTCTACAAATGTTTATATCAAGTTGTTGCTTTTTAATATTTAATGATATTACGAGTACTACAGTACTAATGCCGTATCCGCGTAATTCGCGGTTAGATTAATCTTTTGCGCAAACAGCAGTGCAATTTGTTTGAATCGTTTTGGTTTGAATTTGGTTTTGAAACTGTATTTGTTAGATAAAGTGAAATAATTAAACATTCGATTAAACTATCATAAAGTAAAGCGTAAGTTCACGTAACAAATGACCAATAATTGAAATCAAGAAATATGTATTAAGTAATTGAGTCATAGCATCACGAGCTTTATTTACTAAATTTTAGCTATCAAACCGTGTCTTTATCAGCGAAAATACGATTTAGAATCTCAGCCCAGGGGCCCTAACATGGCTGCGTTTATCGCGTGACAAAGTTTGGATAAGGTATCTGTCACCATCTGGCACGTAAATATGTAAACGACAGTGACGCATGCTTTATCCACATCTGAAATGCGACATGGTCTTCCGGTAACCTTCGTGAAGGGAAGATTGCCGATTGAAAGATGTGGCTTTTACTTTTGATTTTTCCTTTTACTTATTTAAGTACTCTACTCACTTGACACTGGCGAAATCACTGCGAAATACCGCGGTGGACCGCTATTAAGAAAAAGAGAAGAAGAAGGAGACATGCGACATAGACGCAGCCATAGTAGGCCCACGTCAGGCAATATGGTTTAACGTCGTCGTCTTGTATTCTACTCGGTAAGACCTTATTGCTTTTGACCTGTTATCGTATTGTCGCCGTTACGATAGCTCTTATTTACTTGACAGCAATAGCGGCCGCGTTAAAAACAATACAATAACATGTGAAGGGCAATATAGTTTTACCGAGTAGAATAGAGGCATGATTCTACTTTGTGTTTGACCCCTATTGCAATTGTGTGGTTTAGGAATCACGCCCTGAGATGTTATTATAGGTACTAGAATTTGAGTAAACCGCACACCATTGCACGCAAATGTGATAAATGACAACATCCACGAAGAACAAATGCACGTCAAAGCATACATTCTTCATTGTTACATGCTGCTGTTATACGACATGGCAGTAAGAATTCAAGTGAACGCGGGCGCGGAGTTGCTGTTATTGTAGATCACACAATCAGCCGTTCCGTCGGCAAGTCACGGGGAAAGACCTGCGGTCGCGTAAAGATGCCATCATATCTGAAGATATGCTGATAATATTTGAGACTCTAAAGTTAGCCTAGTGAGGTAGTATACTAAAGCACCGATTTATAGTACAAGTATAGGCGCTCTTTGTAATAAAAAAACGTGTAGGTAGGCCGACCACACTACTATGCGCTTCCCTTTTGACGCATAACTCTTACTCATTCACACGCAACGCCGAGCCGAGACAAGAGTCGCCCCCAGTGTTGCAAGCAAATGTACTTGTACATACATCAGAAATATCCAGTGATACAAAAACATTGCAATGTCAATAAACTGCGTTGCGATAGTTTGTAAAATATCAAAATAATGAGGTTCGCGCCTATAGTGCCTAGGCACGTAGGACATGAAACCCAGTGAAATAGGCCTCGTCAATTTGGCAATGTAGGTTCTGAATTTTTCCTTGAAACTATCTTGATTTTCATATTTAGTATAGGTATATATGGGTCGGATTAGGTTTTTGCGAGGGCGGCAGCGGTGACGAGCAGCGACGAGTGGCAATATACAAATGCTTAGGGCCGTTTTAATAAACTCATCTTGACTGTGAGGCCCGTCATAAGATACGTCAAAGTAAACGCCAAACCATAGAACACTGACATTTTTGACGCATCTCGAGACGAGCATTATAGTTGAGATCAGTTTATTAATACGGGCCTTGGAAATGTATGAAACATGCTACGAGTCGCCGCCGTTTGCTCACCGGGGTCGTCGCCGCGCAAAGTTGTTGCCAAGGCCTTTTTCCATTATGATTTAGCGTATCTTAGTTTGGACACATTTTCCTGCTCAAGCTACGCTTGAATATATATTTTTTTTTATTTTATGTTAAATTTACTGTATTATATAATGCTAGGTTAAGCTTTATAATTGTATAATATCATAAGTTAGTATTAAAAAAAAAACGACTGACTGTTGAGTTTCTTGCGGCCTTTCTTCTCAGCAGTGGTCTCTTGCGAAGCGCTGGTAGATTTTTGACGTGTAAAAGTACCCGTGCGGCCTACTTACTGAATAAACATCTTTTATCTTTTTATCTTCATATTTTTATCTATCACACCATTGACGTTATGGCAGCTCTTACTGTCCGCAGAGGCCGTTAACATTGAGATTTTTCTTCGTTTTTATACGGCGTCTGTTTGATGAAACGAAGTCGTTAGCGCCCTGCGGTGAAGAGGTGGGGTCAGTGGCCATGGTAATGCATAATTTTGTCAATTTTTACTTTATTGATTTTTTATTTATCGAACATATTTTCTGCTCTAACCGTGGCCGTTTTCAGGATATTTTAAACATATTACGTAGGCTAGGGTAGAATAGTGACTACAAAAAAAACGCGGATAGGATTGCCATCTTTGTAGGTACCCGGGTTCAGTATTATTCCTTCTTTATTAAATATCTAGTCTGCTATTGTATTATGTCAATAAAGTGTTGCGTTAATTTAAAAACGTACTCGTATCTCGTACTAATAAATAGCTTCGCTATTAGTGCAGCCGCGGCGTGGGTGTGCCCGCCTTTGAGCTGTCGCAGTAACTCTTTATATTATCTGCCACATACAATAAGAGTTTTACGCTGGCGCTCCACGGCTCACCACACCACGAACTAGAAACATTGGAAAGTTTTTTTTTTTTAGCTTTTTAAGATACTAGTTTTTTACTTTGTCATGATACAGTTTATTAATTGACGGTGGGATATTTGGATGACTAAAGCATATAGTTGAATTTATTTATTTATTTATTTATTTATCAAGTAAGTACCTACGGTGTAAAAAACAGTAACAGTCTCGTGAATTTGAAAGATTCAAATCAAGAACGTAATTCGTACGTAATGAACATTCATCAAGCAAAAGTGGTCCAAACTTAGTTCCTAACAAAGAAAATCATAAAGCTGTCATTATTAATACCATTCTATCAGCAAATTGAGATGTTCCCTGCAAAATGGCTTCGGATTCAATTAAAAATGAATCATGAATTATGTGCAAGTAATAAGTTGAGGAATTGCTGGGGGACGACCCTCGGAGGATCTCGGAGGAATGTCGAAGGGCAGTGGCGAGTGGCAGGCCGCAGTGATATCGCTTCAAATGTTTCTTGAAAACTTGACTTATTCGGATTAAAGTTTTAGAAACGCCGGTTTGAAATATTCATCGATGAAAGGTCGATTAACATCTATTCCTAGATATTCTTATGAATACTTCTGCTTTGGATACATAATGCGATGATAATCAGAATATGAAAACACCATCTTAGCTTCCCTATATAAACATACAATTTAATATATTTAGCTTCTTTAAAATAAATTAATAATTATCTGAGGACACACACACAACTTGACTTTGTTCCAAACTAAGCTCTAAGCGCCAGGCTTGGCTAGGCTATGGTTACTAGACATACATACTTGCACATATCCCCATACTGGGAATCGAACCCGAGACCACTAGATTCGTAGTTAGGGTCACAACCAAGTAGCCTAACTGCGTCCATCGCCGTTGTCGTATCTTTACGATTATATATTATGCGTAATATAAAACAAAGTCACGTTCCGCGTGTTTGTCTGTAAATAAATAAATAAATCTGTAAACTTCTAAACCACGCAACGGATACGATACAATACATACATACTCTATGATATTGATGCGGTTTCATTCTAAGGATGGATTTATGTATATAATAATACTAAAAATAAATAATAATACTAAATAAATAATAATAATACTTAAACTCTTATTTATGTACACATTAACCTAACCAAAGCTCACTAGTTAAGAATAAAACTAAATAACGGTAACTTTTTTACCTAAGTCTTAAAATGGTAATTAGTTAGAGCTTACTTAAGTGTGGATTAACTAAAAACTACCTTGCATAGGTACGAGTAGGTACCTATTCTACTTCTCAATGAGATCTAAAGAACGAATAAGTAGGTACCTTATATTTACATTTTAAGACACCGTGAAACCAGATTTTCCTTCGACGATTTGAACGAAGAATTTCTTTTATCTGCGTATTATTTTTGATGTTATGTTAATACAATACTTTCAATAGAATTCGAAATGAAAACTGTTTTTGTTAACATTATGATGTAATAACTAAGGTACCTTTTATTTCACTGTGGTCGTTGTATTGAAAATATACAGTGTGTGGCCCAAAACCGGGGCGAAAAAAGTAAATGGGGATTCTTTAGAACATTTCAATTAACTATCACAAGAATCTAATATTACAAAGTCTATAATTTTGGAGAAAACAGCCTACAAAGTTAAAAATCGTAGGTAATGTATTTTCCCGTCGCGATATCGTCGCTTGGTCACTTGGTACGCGGTATGTCTGAGTACAGGGTGCCATTGACAACACGCGGTAGATTTAGCGGTGTTTGCATTACATTGAATTTGCGATTAATTTTGTTAGAAAAAAACTGAAAGTTAAGTTTTGATTTTAATTAGGTAAGACCATTATAATGTAATTACCGGTGATCTATAGAGCCCCTGTTTTTAATATTATCCCCGGTTTTGGGCCACACACTGTATATTTGACGACTAAGGTCTCCGAGCTTGAGTTATTTATATTCAATATCAATATAGTCAGTATTTTGGATCAACACACGCAATAAAAAACTACTCCTGGGGGCCTAATATTGTTGCGTTTAATGCGTGACAAAATTTTGATAAAAACATGAGCTAGGTACTATCTGACAGTACGAGAGTGATGGATGCTTTATACACATTTTGTCACGGGATAAACGCAACCACATTAGGCACACTGTTTGGCTTTATCATGCCCACTAGGCGAATTATTAAAGAATATGTATTGTATGTAAACTCTTTATTGCACATAAACAATTACAAGACATGCTTGCATCAATACAGATAAAGTAGGTAGATAGGCGAACTTATAGGCGAATATACCGGATTTAAACATACAACTTAGTTAAAAATTGTGCTTGTGTATCCAAATAGAGTAGAGTGTACCCGCAACTTCTTCTCGATTAACTCCCCGTGGCAATTGTGACCTCTTCAGCCGTTCTCAAAGTTTCTAAAAGTGGATCGATCAACTTTCAAGATATCTGGTTAAGAACTTATTTATTTATCATGTTGGAGATATAAGGATAAGGGGAATTAAATATAAGGAAACACTCGCAACATTAGCAATTTTCTGAGTTATTAATACTTATAATTATGCAATTTACCGTCGAAAGAGTACTCGTAATACAACCAATGGAGAAAATACATTTTTTTTTGTTAACCGCTATGCTATAAACTGGAACTAATGTTGAGTTTTTCTTAATTATACATATATTCATTATGATGCCAGAAAATAGGGAGTAACACCCTGTCAGCGGTGGAGTCATGGATATTTTCTATGTATTTAAGCATTTATATCTCTATGTAAGTATTTGTATCGTTGTCTAGTACCCATAATAAAAGCCTAGAGCTTACCCTGTGGCTGTATCCTGGTATTTATTTAACATTTATTTATTATTTGTACCTGGCACACAACAAAATTTTAATTTCGAAATTTAAAGTCTTGAAATCTCCAGAATTCTGACGAGTGCATTCAAGATTGAAGGGTGGTGATTATAAGGGCGCAAGCCCCGGTCTCGCGATATTTATAATTTATTCCTGTAATTTTCTCCTCTTAATTATGCGCTAGTCTTTTGTGTTCTAAACAGTCTATTGTTTAGAAATTTAAAAAGTTTTTGCTGTGTAAATTTTTTAGGTCCGTCTTCTCGAAATCAAAGCTTTACGATTGAAAAAACAAGAATATTTCAAACCACTCATTCCTACGAGTGCGTCCTTTTGGTTTATGGACTTCTTATATCTTAGGCTCCGGCATACCAGTCAATTAAAATATAACCATATTTAATATTTGGAACAGGTATGAACAATCGTTAAGCAAATCCGATTCCAAATATACTTAAATCGTATCACGACCAATGCTACCGGATCCTGTTGCTATGATTGATTTCTGGCGTAGCATCTGGTCGGTGCCTGTCGTGCACACAGAAGGAGACTGGATGTGTGTTGTTGAACACGCATGTGAGGCTATTGAACCAATGGGGCCTATTACTATCTGCCCCGAAGACGTAAGTTGTGCAATTCGAATGGCTCAGAACTGGAAAAGTCCTGGGCCGGATGGATTGCACAACTTCTGGATTAAATGGTTCAAAGCCTCACATGAGTGTTTAGCAGCACAACTCCAAAATGCCCTTGAGATTGGTTCCTTGTCACCTTTATTAACAACTGGTGTCACCTTCCTGCTCCACAAGTCCGGTAGTACCGCGGATCCAAAGAACTACCGACCCATCACATGCTTGCCTACCATCTACAAGCTCCTTACATCCATTTTGAGTACAAAATTAAATGCACATTTTATTGCAAACAACGTTATGGCCTCTGCTCAAAATGGGTGTAAGGTTGGGTCCCGCGGTACTAAGGAGCTCCTCCTCATAGACATGACCATTTGCCAGCAAGTAAGACGAAACAAGGCGGCCCTCTCAGCTGCTTGGATTGACTACAAGAAGGCTTATGACTCAGTGCCTCATTCATGGCTCGAAAGGATCTTAGAGTTGTATAAAGTTGATGCAACCCTGAGGTCCTTTTTAGGTGTGTGTATGAGGCAGTGGGTCACAGTCCTTCGTCAACCAGGTGGCCGAGATGTCCCCTCTGATTTGCCTAACTTGATAAGGATTGAAAGAGGCATCTTCCAGGGTGACAGTCTGAGTCCTTTGTGGTTTTGCCTAGCCTTGAATCCTCTTAGCTCTTTGCTGTCGGATTCTGGGCTTGGCTATCGACTTTGTAGAGAAGCTGAAGTCATTTCTCACTTATTGTTCATGGATGACCTCAAACTGTTTGCATCGAAACGCCAAGATCTTATCGCACTATTGAAAATCACACAAGAGTTCAGTAGTGCGATCAAGATGGAATTCGGTGTAGATAAGTGTGCGGTTATGCATGTTCAACGAGGGAAAGTTGTAAATTCATCGAATTTGCAACTTTCTGAGACAATGACTCTCAGATCTCTCTCCGAAGTTGAAACCTACAAATATCTTGGTATGTCACAGTCTTTGGGTATCGTGGTGGGCGATGTCAAGCAGTCAGTGAAGGAGCGCTTCTTCTGTCGCTTGACAAAAGTTCTTAACAGTCTTTTGTCGGGTGGCAATAAGGTGCGCGCCTTCAATGGCTGGGTGATGCCGCTGCTCACATACTCCTTTGGCATACTAAGATGGACTCAGACTGAGCTGGATGCTCTGGATAGGAGGGTCCGTCTACTGCTTAAATCACATCGCATGTTGCACCCGCGCTCATCTGTTATGAGATTGTACATCCCGAGGAAATGTGGAGGTCGAGGCATTTTAAATGCTAAGAATCTCCACAACCGCGAGGTGTGCAATCTCAGGGATTATTTCCTTAACAATGAGTGTAGGATGCATCGCGATGTGGTTGCAGTAGACAGGAACCTCACGCCTCTCTCCTTGGCAAACGGGAACTGGCGCAGACCAACGGTGTTGAGCACTGAGGACCGCAAGAACATATGGAAGAGCAAGGAGTTACACGGACGCTTCTACCGGGCCCTAACCAGGCCTGATGTAGACTTTTTAGCGTCCGTGAACTGGCTACGTTTTGGTGACCTTTTTGGGGAAACCGAAGGTTTTGTCTGTGCAATTGCTGACGAAGTCATAATGACGAACAATTACCGGAAGTATATTCTAAGGGATGGCACGGTTGACATTTGTCGAGCGTGCCGTTGCCCCGGCGAGTCCCTCAGACATATAATTTCCGGTTGTTCGCATTTGGCCAACGGTGAGTACTTGCACAGACATAACCTCGTGGCCAGGATCATCCATCAACAACTTGCCCTTCAATATGATCTTGTTGATTCTGAAGTGCCGTACTATAAGTACGCACCGGCGCCAGTTCTCGAAAATGGTCGTGCTACGCTCTATTGGGATCGATCTGTCATCACGGACAGGACTATTGTCGCCAATAAGCCTGATATCGTGTTGGCAGATCGATCTCAACGCCGGGCAGTGCTCGTCGACGTCACCATCCCGCATGACGAGAACCTCGTGAAGGCCGAGAAGGACAAGCTCAGCAAGTACCTTGACTTGGCTCACGAGGTGACCGCCATGTGGGATGTTGACTCGACGATCATTGTCCCGATAGTTGTTTCGGCCAACGGTCTTATAGCGAAGAGTCTCGACCAACACCTCAAGAGACTCTCGCTAGATGGCTGGATCAAGGGCCAGATACAGAAGGCAGTACTCCTTGACACGGCACGCATTGTGAGGAGGTTCCTCTCTCTGCAGCCCTAACCACCGGTAGCTTGAGCCCTGCCCCGCTGCCGGCGGCACCCGTAGGTTAGGTTTTTTATAATGTATATTTTTTGTATTAGTATTGTTATTTTACTTTTATATTTGGATGTTTATTATAAAAAACCTAATTTGCAGAAAATTTAATAAATATCTATGAATAATAATAATAAATTATTTATTCACAAGAACATGGGTACATTACATGATGGTACAGGATGGTAAGGAGTTCCAACATATTCTGCCATAAGACGGCGTGTAAATATCTAGTAATTAAAATAATAATGTGGCTTAATTAAATGTCAAAGAATAATGTCAATTTTCATTTTTCAATTAAATAAGATTGTATAGCTATAGCAGAATCACAGAAAATATATATGTTACACTTAAGGATAAAAGGCGCTACGTGTAGTTATAATACATCCTTATCACTGAGGTAATCATTCACCGAATTACACATTTCTTAAGAAGTAAATGAAATAGCCTACTTTTGAAAGAATTTAAAATCATATCTTTAAATGAATCTGGTAAATGGTTGAAAATCCGAATAGCCATACAGTAAGAGTTCCTTCTGCATACTTTTAGCTTTTGGTAGGGCACATATAGCTTATTGCTCTACCTTCCTGCTCTAGAAAACACATCACATTTTTTTTTAAACAGGTAGGAATGCTTCATTACAAATACACATATCTCAAATATGTAAAGGCTTGGAAGCGATAAAATTTTACAATCTTTAAAGAGTGGTTTGCAGCTTTCTAGATATTTAGTTCCACAAACAGCCCGAATGCACTTTTTTTGAACTCTAAACACCATTCCAGCATCCACCGAGTTGCCCCATAGTATGATGTACTGGCACATGTGCCACGTGGTCCTCCAAATCCAATCCAATCATCCAAAAAACCTATACTTTCGATATGTATTAATGGAGAGAGATGGAGAATCAGGGGCATCAGTCGAAAATTCAAAGAAATAAACGCAATTACCCCATTTTTTAGTTTTATGCATTTTATTCGGAATTTATCCCTATTTTCTTGAGACAGAGTGAAGAAATGTTGACTAAGGTGATTTTTTATGAGCCCAAATAGGAAACATACCATTCCTAGACTGTACCGTTATGAGAGAGGACTTTACACCCTAGGTAGTATCTTTTTATGGCATGGCTGTAGCAAACGAACTCACAGCGGCTTTATTCTACTCTCCTGACATGTTACCGTATCGTAACGTTCTCTGGTCCTATTGTACTTGTAAAATCACATTGCTTTGGACATGTTATCGTATTGTCAACGTTCTGGGGCTCTTCTATACTAGGTGAAACAGTATAGCTTCTGACGTGTTATCGAATGGGGCAAAATAAGTCTACTCGGACTGGCCAGTGACATCTTGAATAACAATTACGAGGATAGTGAACCGACGCTTAAATCGCTTAGCTGTTTAAGCTTTCTCATACAAACTTAGCTCCAGGCGAAAACGTTTTTCATCCCCTAAATCAAATCCGAGTTTCAAGATATTTTAATAATTATGTTATTGTTGTTATGGAAAAGTAGGTCTGTGCGTTACGATAAAAAAAAATATTTTTTCAAGAAATATCTTTTGGAAAGGAAAACGTACAGACCTAATCTTTCATAATATCTACAATATTTTCAAAAATCGTATGGATCGGCCAAGGTTTAAGGGAAGAAATGTTTTGCTTCACAATCCTCCTTATAATGTGCCTGTAGATGGCTCCTCTACAGATACAGATTAGGTATCCTGGCCCTGAATTTGTGAAAACATGGGTATAATAATAATGGAATTTATAAAGACAAGAACATAACGTTGGAGAAGCGTCCTAAGCTGTTAAGGATATACTTGCTAAGGGTATACGTGCTATAGTGCAAGACTAAAAGTCTTTCTTTCCAGGTATTGATTTTGTAGTTAAAATCTTATTCTGTCGACAAAACTTCAATGGGATGGGAACTTACCAGCTATATGTGCTCCTTGTACGCAATGAGTTCACTCTGGTATCGTGTTAAACAAAAATAAGAGATCAGAGAGGCTAGATCATGGCTAGACCAGTTGCTAAACGTTAACGTAAACGATTTTCGAAAACTGACAAACTGTGTGGAATTGACGTACGCGCTCGACGCGACCGTCTGACAGCTTACGTCAATCCTTTACATTTTTAATAACGATGACAAATGTCGAATGCATCTTGTCTAGGGTCTTAGGGCCTCTATATCCGCAAAACCACCGTTTTTGACGTGTTATGGTATTGTTTGTAAATAAGTAAAGTGTCAAGTAAATAAGAGGTATCATGAAGTTGACAATACGACAACATTTCAAACGCAATATGGATTTACTGTGTGGAATATATCCCTAAGTATGTGCATTGGGTCTTATTTATGTCAGGGGAAAGTTCTACATTTCATAATGTGTTGATATCTTACATCTAAGGGGCACGTGTAAATGTTAAAAAATTACTCTCTGTGATTCAAAAGTAAAATTGTCTCAACCAGTACCTAGTTATTTGTATGTAGGTATAATAAAAACCTATTACGAGTAACACCGAATAAGAACAACGCTTCCGTTGTAAACTTGACAAAAGTTCCAGCGGAAACTTTTTTAAATCTCCAACCATTATTTTTTGTTCCCACTGCAGTCTCTGAGCAAGTTTTAAATTTCAGACTAATTGGATTATTATACAGAAACGATGCCTGAAACGTGTGTCTATCCGCTCCGCTCTCAAATAAGTCACTGGGTATGAAAGAGAGGGGAGACGTCACTAACTCGACAATAGGAACACTTCTTGACTGATATTAATTTTATTTTCACTTTTGGGGATCAATTTTAAGGTATTTTCATATTTTGTTAAGAAATACGATTTAAAAAAATTCATGCATATTCCCTATTGAATCTATAGTTTAATGGATAACTGCTAGAGAAACAAAAAAGAATGATATGTCTGACAACGATTAATATCGACTAAAACTGCATTTCATTAATTTAAATGGCTTTTTATAACAAAAATAAATCGGATTTAACACCACCAGACAGTGACGAATGTTTCAAATGCGCAATACAATATTTGTGTGCCAAGTCCGTGAGTTAAAGTATGGTTGATATTGTTTGACGTTGGTATTATATGCGAGCTAATAAAACTACAGATACTTAAATGATGTTTATTTAGTGCGTACGCCGCACGAGCACTTTAATACGTCTAATTATATACCAACATTTCCCAAGAATAGACCACGTAAAATAGTAATTAAACGTTTTTTTTAATACTATTATATTCTTAGAATAACTGGAAAGGTGACAAGAGTCTAGAACTTTTTGCTATTTCATTCGCTAAAAACCACAAAGATTTTGCACCGAATGTGCCAACTATATCACCGGTTAGGCCACGACATATATCTTTCTACTCAGAGTTTTTACTTTAAAAATAGATTAGTTAAGAAATACCTATTCGAAAAAATAAATAAAATAGTATTAGTATTATGAAATAATATTATACTTATGTTTGGTCTTAATTATACTAAGTTATTTCGTGTACGAATATAACTGAGTTGTTATCTTTTAAATGTTTATACTAAATTTAGTTTGTAACGAATGTTTTTGATCTACCTACACCTATAAAATAATATAAAATAAAATGAAGTACAAAATTTTCCAATCAATTATCTGGACACCTACTCAATGATCTCAATGTCAATGATCTCTAAAGTCTACTTAAATAAAACTTTTTAATATTTATTTTGTTAATGATTCCTACTTTGGCGAGGAATGATATTCCAAATACATCTATTCCACATTGTTTTAGAAATAAGACAACCTTGAGTAAAAATGTATTCTCCAGTAGCTTGCCTACTCCGTTGGAGCAAGTCTCACGAAGCTGCAGAACTGGTAACTTATTTTAGTAGTAGTCTCTTCTCTAGATAGTTAAAGGTTCGAGATAGGAAGTTAGCGTTCGTAACGATTTTATTAAATATCTTCATAATCCCATTAAGAAGGCGATTCACGTTCAGTTAAATTAAAGTTTATATCTGTATCTGCGTGATTAAAAAATGAAAGTAAAAAGACGTAGATAATGGTTAAGGACAAATTGGGGCCGCGTGCTTCGCATTGTGTTTTTTTTGGGTTACCCTTGTTTTGTAGACAACACTCATTTCATAGAACGAATCACATCGCAGAATTTTCGTTTTATGGAAAGCGATTTTTTGCTGAAATTGAGTTTATTTCAGGTTACCTTGTGATGGTTACAAAACCGATTTCAAAAAATAAATTCATCTGAGTATTAGAAGGCCAGGGTAAGTATTCAAACTCCGAGGTTAATTTATCCGAAATATAAAAAGTTCTACTACTTATCACAATGTCTACAATTAGAGGAAAACTTTCGTCTAAAATGAAAAATGTCAACGTATAAAAGTGTCTTCTTTCAACCTATTCAAGCTTACCTTATCTATATATTAGGTCAAATATAATTTTGAACAAAATTAATGTAGACATTTTTATACTTCGACATACGAGTACATTCCTACATCCTGTAAAAATTATACTGGGGCGAAATTATTCAAATAGACATTTTCATACCATGTCATTTTTTCTACTTGTTTCTTTAAGTTAATTTAAAATCTGAATTCTCACAAGTGAGCTGCTCGGTTATTCTTGAAAGTTGACCTAAACGGTCCTCCAAATCTAATCACGATAACTCACTCGATGTTGTAAGGTAAGAAAAATACCGTCAGTGCAACCATGTTTCTTTAAACTTATTTTATTATAGTGCGCGTATCTATGTGCGCGGTACACATATCTACATGTGTACACAATTTCAGCTTTGTGACTTTAAAGATTTCTGAGAAAAAGACAGCCTGACATACAGACGGACAGACAGACAGGCAGGCAGACAGACGGACATGGTGAAACTATCAGGGTTTCTAGTTTGGCTACGGAACCCTAAAAACCGAATCATTGTATTGTATTTTTCTCTAGGTCTAGTGAAATTCATATTCAGCAGCAACTAACGAGATATTTAGAAAATTTTAGGCCGCACGTGTTATTATTTCGTATTGAAGATGATATCTCAAGAGCTAGGACCTATAAAAACAAATTGGTGCTTTCATTTGAGTTACCACTTATTGGATTAAATACAGTGTGTGGCCCAAAACTGGGGCGAAAAAAGTAAATGGGGATTCTTTAGAACATTTCAATTAACTATCACAAGAATCTAATATTACAAAGTCTACAATTTTGGAGAAAACAGCCTACAAAGTTAAAAATCGTAGGTAATGTATTTTCCCGTCGCGATATCGTCGCTTGGTCACTTGGTACGCGGTATGTCTGAGTACAGGGTGCCATTGACAACACGCGGTAGATTTAGTGGTGTTTGCATTACATTGAATTTGCGATTAAGTTTGTTAGAAAAAAACTGAAAGTTAAGTTTTGATTTTAATTAGGTAAGACCATTATAATGTAATTACCGGTGATCTATAGAGCCCCTGTTTTTAATATTATCCCCGGTTTTGGGCCACACACTGTATAAGTTGGTTGGTTTATAAAATTGCTCGAGGCAAATCATTATGATTACGTATCTTAATCCATATCTTATGCTTGTTATGAGAGTGGACTTCGACTTTTATTATTGACTTCCAAATACGGACCTATTTAAGTTTAAAACGTAACTATAACTTGATATTAATAAGTCTATGAGTTTTCTTTTCACGTTAGTATTTTATGCCTTAAGTAGTGCCCCACCAAATCTAGTTTTTACGGCTGAAACCGAAACCAAAGCTTAAACTTCCGTATAAGGCCATGTTTTAGCGTTAAAAATAAATAAAGTCAACATTACCTTACATTTTTTAAAGTCTTCAAAATCAAACTATTTTTATCACCCCTTATTCCAAAAACCTGGAACATGTCCAATAGCAGTGCGAAATTTGCCTAGTTTTGGTTTCGGCCGGATTGCAGCCTAAACAGAAACACAGCCGAAACTCGTTTTTGTCCTAAATTAATCTGAAACCAAAACCGAAATGAATTTCCAAAAAAAGTAACCGTGATTACTAAGAATCCTGATGTCTACCGATAGGTATACAGTTGAAATGTTCCTTCCATTACGATTATGAGTTTATGACAAAAATTATAAAAAGTAAATAAAATTATGAACTAAAGAGGAACAAAACGTGATTTTTTCGCATTATTTGTTTGACTTTAACATCTTTATCTCTAGGAGCATAGTATGTAGACCAATATCAGCTGGACGCATTGCACTCGGTGGACCGACGAGCTAGGAGATTCATCGGTGACAACTCACTCGCCAATACCTAGCTTCAGAGTTTGGAGCATCGGCGTAAAGTCGCTTGTCTCTCGGTATTCTACAAGGTGTATTAGGGTCTCTCCACTCTCTAGACCTATCGACGCGGAATTGGCTTAAGCCGGTAAGAAAAAGTTTTATTCCGTGCGTAAGAGTGACAAAGGCATTGCTTGGCTCGATTCTGCGATGCGAAAGGAACGACGTCGCTTTTGCTCTTATTGCATGGACATAAAACCTATTCTTACCGGCTCAAGCCGATTCCGCGTTGATAGGTCTGGGGAGACCCTTAGGGTGCGTTCACACAGACCGACTTGCAGAGGAGGAGAGTAGATTTTTAACACGTTGGAAACAGAGTTTTGAGTTATTACAATAAGGTTTTTTGTTGCATTTTTTTTGTGTCATTAAGAATTGTCAAAAGAACTCAAAACTCTGTTTCCAACGTGAAAAAAAGTTTGCTCTCCTCTCCGAACTGGTCTGTATGAACAGACCCTTATGGACAGTGTGCTCAGGAACTACATGACCTCATCCCACACTCCACTTTTTCACATCGGTCTTCTTAACGCAGGGCGGGCTTTCGTCGACTTATGGTAGAATACCCAATGGCTCGCACGGTCGCGTGGTTTGTTGCGTCGTTTGACTCGTTTGTTATTCGTACTGCCAATGAGTGGAAAGCTCTCCCTGATTATGTACCCGAAATTATATAACCTTGGCGTTTTCAAAGCGAGAGTGAATAGCCATTTTCTGGGTAAGCGTGTACCACCTTCGACCTTGTCGTCACTTAATATCTGGTGAGACTGAGGTCAATCGCAAACCCATTATTGATAAATAAACCAAAACAAACACATACAATCTTCAAAACGTTTCTGTTTTCTATCGACTCGAAATGTATGGAGTTGACATAAGCATTCGACGCGATCTGTCATCAGCTAACGTCAATCATATACATATTTGTGGACGATTTTCGAAAATCGCTTACTTAGGGCCGTATCTATAAACTCATCTTGACTGTGCGGCCCGTCACAAGATACGTCAAAGTAAACTTAAAACACTGTCATTATGACGTATCTCGAGACGAGCATTAGAGTTGAGATCAGTTTATTAATACGGGCATTAGGGTTATATATCTTGACTGGGCCCTCAGATTATTGGAAATGCATTTGTGGGTGCTTTGGTGTACTAAACAGAGCAATGATATTTCTAGAACTTTTTCATATAAAAATAGAAAATATTTACTTTTCCCAATTTTTACATTGTGTGGTGCAAAATGTTCTTAAATCCAATATCTCACTATATTTTATTTCCTTACTCACATATCACAATACCGCTTAAGTACGTGGTATGTTAAAGTATATGATATAATACAAATATAGGTCAAGTACAGTCCAGTACATTATAAAAGGTATTCCTAAAATACCTATGGCTTAAAGATAAAAAGCAGCATAAAATAATATGTTACACCAATATAGTCTCCAACGAATGCACGCGGGTATCGCGATGAATGCACAAGGGGCACCCGATAAAGGAGTCATGCACAATCATGTTTATTCTATTGATTTTCACACGGGCCCGCAACAATGCATCCCGCCGGTACCAACAGTACCCAACTCTATCCGACACGGTTCCAAACCGACCCCATACCATTGTTAGGAACGAACTTTGTCGAATTAAAAATAATGAACAAGTTGCTAGGGGACCCCACCGTTCCACGCAAAGTATTTCGGCAAAGTTGTGTCCCTCTTTTTCATGAACCCGGATTTAGAACTTTGTGTTAGAAATATTTACATTTATTTTTGCTGTAGATGGTTTACAATAATCGATTATATTTACGATGTGTGTAATTAAACGATCCATCATAGTAACGGTGAGTAGTAAATAGTGAAACGATTCAATTTCACGTCCCCTAGATAAACAAAACTTATTTGTTATTATAGTTGATGAACGATTGTTAGACTGCACTACTCGTATTAGTAAATTTCAAGGAGGACGGACAGCTGTAAGGCTTAACTGGAAAATAATAGTCCAAGAGTTGCCTTCTTTTTACGGCTAGGTATAGGACTCTGCCATAAAGAAATCGGTGCCAATTAGCGTCAACCTCTTTGGTTCCGATTTTTCAGAAGGGGACTGCAAAGTACTGCATGCATTAACCCGGTTCTGAACCATCAAAGTTTTAATTGCGACCTTACGATTCGCTCCACTGTCGCGCCCCCGAGATGTCGCCCTAACGATTTTTTAATGTACCGAAAATCGCTTATAAACAAAGGCAACGCCGGCGGCATGCGCCCTGCCGCGTTTAATTGCAGGTTTAGTGTCGGCGTTCATTAGGATATGCAGGCGCTTTTTTAACACGATTATGACGTCGTAGGGTCGGCGATAGCCGTCGAGGGTGGCGAGGAGGGCTGCGTCACGTGCTAGGTCCGCACTCCGCAGCCCCACGCATGCGAGACGGCGGGGCGCCGGCGGCGCAGGCGCGGCCCTGCCTGCCCCTCCGCCGCCAGTCCTCCGCCGGCCGCCGCGCGCCCCGCCCGCCTGCGTCGAGCCGTGCGCCGCGAGTGCTCTCATGTGATGCCGCTCAGTGACTAGTGCCATGCTCGTGCTGCGCTGTGCCCTGCTGGCGGCACTGCTCGCCGCCGCCGCCGGTGCCTGGCAGGAGAACGTCCGCCCCAAGGTCTTCGCCCAACTAGGTGAGTGGATCACCGCAGGCGTGTGAGAAAACGTGCCCCGACTCTGTGCAACAATCGACCTAATAGCCCTCCAAGTGCTCGCTACGAAGTTCACGACCGCGCGCCGAACATCCAATGTTTATGTTGTTTTGTTTGATGACAACGCGCGAACAAACGCTGCTTTCAAAAGTTCTCGTGTTTGTGTCAAAAGTGTCACGAGTCTTCAGTGGAAATGTAAACAGAACGGATTCTTACTTCGTCTGGTCGATCCGTATGTGATTTGCTATTGGAATCTAACAAGAAAACCAATGGTGCTGCCATTATTTTTGCCATCGGACATTTTAACGATTTAGATAACGTTGTTTATAGACAGTTTTGACGCAAGATTTGACGGTTTAGATAAAAACCTATTTTCGGGAATTGTTAAAATCATATACCATCACCTATAAACATCCTTTAACTTATGTTTCAATTCGTAAGCAATGTTATCAGACATTAGGTAGGTACATACCGATTTCTATCCTCCTGAGACCTTGTATAGATTGGAACTCCGCCGTTAACAGAACCGGAATTATACAATCGGTAGGATCTGGAGAATTCGATTCACTAATTCCCTAGGCTCTGTCAATGACGTCCATTGCGTGTTCTCAGTACCTACTTCTCTCAGTACAAGACGTTCACAGAGTTATTGAGTATGTACTTAGCTGACTTTTAACTCTTACACATCTAATCTAAACATTTAACATAAAGTGTATTTGTCACCTGAATAAAGAATACTAGTGTTTAGTTCTTCCGTTCAATCAATCCTATCTAATAATAAGTGGTTGAGTTATAAGTTGGATATTATCTAAGGGTTAGGTTACATATGATGGACATGCGAATCGTTACTTTAAACCAAATCCAATTTTAAATTCTGCTGCATTTCCAACAAATGTGTCTATCACGGAAAGGATAAGCGACAGCGCTGAACGTTGCCATTCCGGCGTCGCATTTGGAAATATTCAGGGCATACAATATAAACAGGGAGCCATAACGAGCCGGAGTCACGCGACTCCAGCAGGAATAAAGCCCGAGTGCACAACTGTACTGACTGTACTATTGTTTTATTGTGCAGCCTGCAATGCGGGGGACAGCCACGTGGCTCTCATTAGTGCAACACAAAGAGAAGCAGTTTGTTCTGCGTTTTGCAATGCTACGCTCGGATTAGCGATCCACGCGATGTTTAACGTAGCGGACGGAACTTTGTCCATGATGCTTTAGGACTAGTATCTCGTGTGTGGACTCCCCAGTCTGACTCCAATTAGGGACGGAATATAAACAACTGTTAAACGGACCAGCGCTGCTTAATAACCGCTCTCAATTAGAACCGCTGACGTCAGACGTGGAGACGCGAATGTGTCGGACGCATATCCTGCCTCATATCCGGCCATTGTCACGGTTTAGTGCTATGTGTATGTTAAACTTCCGATGGGTTAACATTATACTACAGCGTTACATAATTCGCGGAGGAATCCACCCCTACATTGCCATTATATCCTTGCGAGCTATGCTTAACTAAGGGTGGATTTCTGGGTAATGTGTAATCGATATGCTCTTATTGTAATGAAGCAATCTCATTGACCAAATTGACTCGACTTAATTAGAACGCGGTAGTTAGTGTGTTTGATATAGAGACACTCGCTGTGAGTCAACACCTCTCATGTAATGTGATCCGGCGATCGAAACCAGAAGGGTCAGGTTGACCGCACCATGCGGTTTAATATACGACCGTCGGTCTATAGCGATGCGGGAGCGGCTTCGTAAAGAGCACATAGCTTGCGGTTACCGTTATACGAATTTAACAAATACCCATTCTCAAAATATCCATTTTGATAACGACGCATTCAATACAGAGTTCGAGGAGCCGTGGGAATTGGAATTAAGTAAGAAAATACCTCGAAATGTCAAATAGAAAAAATATATAAATTATGTCCAAGTATGAAGTTACGATGTTAAGTTAATGAGGTTTTTATTGGTAAAATTGGTATTGGTCGATAAGTGTTGACCTTATCTGTCTCTATCGCCGCCGGTGGGACTATTGAAGGGTAATTGAACTCAGTTGGAACAATTTGTCTCAATGAATAACGGAGTGATGAATCGTGCTCCCATGGATGTGAAAGCTGTTGATAATGATACGTTAAACTGCATTGTTGACGACGCGAATGCGATAGTTCATGCATCTTGCGAGATAAGTGGTTGCAATCTAAGTAACCTAATTGCGGAGCGTTCCGCCAACATCCGCCACAGTGATAGCATTACTACTCTCAAAGTGTGCCTCCAGGGTAAAGATTCCATTACAACAGAGTGCCTGTGAAATACGCAGCGATAACGCGGACAGTTTTACAAGTTCCAAAGCATTCTTAATGCAATAACCAAGATACGGAAACTCCGAAACGAGGGACATTTTGTGTAGTGCTGGTTAAAAATGACTTTATTTCTTGGAGCCACTTAAAATTCCTGGTATTCCGATATGCATTGGGTGTAAAGGTAATGCAAGTTTGCCGGACAATTTTATGCCCTTTGTATTGTACCTGATATTGAAGATCCAGTCAAGCTCATATTAGACCGGTTTGCTTAAGAGTGGGAAGGCTGCGGAACAGCCGCTGAACGGGTTACAAAATAAGATTTCTCTGACTCAGCGCACGATGATTCACGGGCTCCTATACTATTGAGATAGGTTAGTTTATATAATGGTGTTATTCAAGTACGTATATGGGCTTGAGTCAACCAGTTCTTCAAAATATCATAAAGTATCCGATTATACATTGAATCAAGTGCTTTACTAAAGAGAACATAGATATATTTACTTCATATAAAGGGGACTGGGTTTATAAATCATTCTATAAATCGTACTAATAGGTGGTATTAAAAATTTATAAGTCTCTTTAGAAACCGAGATTTATGAACACAGTACTGAAACAGGTGCAGCTCTAGTGTACGATTGCTTACCGTTTATGGTGTTGCATTATGGGTTCCGACACCCTCTTTTATAATTTAACAGCGTGGATTATAGAACGTTTAAGTGGGACCATAAAATAACCATTTGCCGACTACCTACCTGAAGAAGAAATAAATTACTTAACAGGATAAAGCTTTTATAACCGGGAATGTTTTGTACGTGTCGCGTTTTGCCTCGTGGGTACTTATTGGGTTATTCGTCAGAAGCCGATACCCGGGGGAGCAGTTATGTGGCGGGGTGCATAATGCTGTGACGTTGTTTATGATTGCACTCTCTTGTATTGTTTATTAGCCTCTCGCGCGGTTCGGTCATCGGATATTAAATTAATTTTGCCTCCAGTTTATTGTAGTTATAAGCGATCGATTAGCCGCAGGCAACACAGTGACGGTAGATACTGCGCGGACTTCAGCCGGTCTGATCCAACATTGTCGAGCATCCCTAATGGATTCTGCCTGACTTATCCAGATAGTCAATATTATGGCTTATGGCCGCCGTTAATGGAAACAGTACAAAAGCAGCGAATAAAAATCGTAACCCGCAACCATAACCGCTAATTTACAAAAGGACAAAAGTTCAAACGTTCATCGACGACACAATCGCTTTAAGTCTCGTGGAATGCGACCGACGAACAGTATAAAATGTGCTTAATAGTAACGTGATATGGTGAGTAATAGGTTGTGCAGCATCTCGAGGCGGTCGTGGGAGGATAGTGGACTTTATGAGTGAACGTTAGGGACGTTTGTTGGCTGGATGGTGTCCTGGTGTCTTTGAATGGTGAAGGAAGTAGCTATGCACGCACGTGCGTGCGGCGTCGCGGCGGGGGGAAGCGGTGGGGGGAGGGGTGGCGCCGCCTGGCGGGAGAGGGACAAGTTTATGATGACGCGATATATTGTCTTCGCTCAGTGTGGGATTTATAGTACCGTTTGTTTTATTTTTTGGACACAGATTAATTTCTTATAGTGCCGGGGGGTTTTGTACGACATTGTTGTGGTTGAACTGGAGTACTTTGAAGTGGGCAACTGGTTAGTTGTGTCCGCGATATAAACGCCCGCGAATAGCTCGAGCGGTACTTAGCACCATGTGCATAACATTTGTTGCCCGAAGCGTTTCCTTTGCGAGTTCGCTTGAACTCTAATTTAGCTTCGGTATTATTAGACGTCAAGTAACGGAGAACGTCGTACAGTCACATGCTTACTTTGCTTGGAACCTACTGTCGTAATAATGAGTAATGTACAGTTTCGTTTTTTTATCTTAGGTTATCGCTTGCTGACTTCAGTATAGTAGGTACCTATACCAATTTGGATACTTATTCAATTACTGTTTACTCTCGTTTCACCGACACTTATTTCATAGAACGTGTCACTTTGCAGAATGTTCGTTTCTTAGAAAGGTATTTTCTGCTGAACTCGTGTTAATTTAAGGTTATCTTATCATGGTTACAAATCTAACCTAACCTTTCCTAGGTGAAATGAGTGTCAGTTAAACCAGGGGACACCCTGTACTCATATTTGTTCACAATCTACTTTCTCTTGTATTTTTTTTACGTTTTCTGCGACAAGTTACTCTTATTCTACTGAAGAAGACCAACACTAACGATTTTGAACTTTGCAAAATATAAACTTGAAAAAAATTGAATGGTTATAATTCATAATTCTTTATTGTTATTCATGTACAATACACAATTGCATTAAAAATAAATCATAAAAATTATGATACTCGTACAATCCGTCAATCACTAAAGTTAATGTTAATAAATAACGTGACAAAAAAAAGATCAAGTCATCAAGGTAGTAAGCCTTCTGTGTCAGCCAGTTTTTCTATTAATCTTAACGTTTTTGAGTATCACAATAAAAAAATATTGTTTAACAAATGAAAATGACTAATTTGGTAAAACCGTAGGTAGGTATTAAATCACAGCTGATCCCGTACCTACCTCTCACCAAGTTGCAAAAACATTTGGCCACAAATCTTCCATTAGGAGCACCTACTAGGACACCTCTTATCACTTTCAAGTTAGCCTATAAACAACTTCAGTGGGGCTAGACAAGTTGTCATCGAATAAAAACGCTAGCGTTTGATGATCACCTATCGGTTTGCGTTGTCAAAAATGAAAAAACTAGCCAAATTGCCCTTAGATACGGACGTTGTCACTGGACCTGTCAAAATAGTACCGCGAAACTACGGTAAAAAGTAAAAACTATCACTATTCGATTAGCGCGAGTGATAGTGATCACATTACAGCGTGTGAGTTGTAACGATATATCACGTGACTTACGTCAATTCCATACATTTTTGTAAGTGACAGATGATCGCCAAACGCTAGCGTTCGTATTCGATGGCAGCTTGTCTAGAACCAAAAGTTTGTGCAACTGCGTATATTATAATCACTAAATATTCTAAAACAAAGTAAACCGGCGCATCTGTCTGTATGTTCGCGATTATCTCAATAACTACTCAACGGATTTTCATGCAGTTTTCACCATCAGTTGGATAGTATTACAAATACTGTCATAAACCGAAGCGAAGCGAGGGCGGGTCGCTACTGCAAGTATGTACAAAGTAATTTGTGCACTTAATACCTATTCAAGAGCGGTATGAGTCAAGTGTCCAATATACTATACGGGCCTCGCAGTGTAAGAGCTTACTTCCTGTTGAGTTATTCTCACACGACGCATCAGCCACACTACATGAATCGTGGTAAGCACTGTCAACCAATTTTGAATCATAGGCCACTATGGAACTATGTCAAAGAGACGTACCTAATGATTGAAATCGTGAGAGCCTTTGAATTTAATTATAACATCACTTTGACAGAGTTCCAGCAGTGTGGCCTATGAATAAAATTGGATGAGTATACATCGGTTCTTCACTACTTCAGGGCAGAGGCTCTCTTAAGACGTTTTTTTTTTGTTTTAGATTTGTCAGAGATATTATCTACTTACAAAAGAAAAAGTAGTGGTCAGTTTGTTGTAGCCCCTCTAGTCATGTTACTTTGGTTTCATTATTTTACCCTACGCGTCTAAGGCGCACGAGGTCTGTTTGTCTCGTGCGCGTGTAAGCGTCGTCATACGCCGATACGCGTCTCGACTTTAAACTGTCTCTGTCTCGGCCTCTTGGTCGCAATCACCATCTTATCCTATAACCTACTACCAAGTAAAAAAATCTGGTCAATAACTAGAATTATACCAGAATAAAAACCTTAGTACCGACTAACCATCGGATGGCCCGGTGTACTTGTTCGCTTTCTCTGCCATACAAAAGCCGTCGCCGATCCTTAGGCACTTGTCCCACCGCCGACGATGAGCGAAATGCGATTAGAGCCAGCGATCAACTATTAGGTAATATATGTGTCTCTTTGATTGACACGGGATCTATATCTTTTATTTCCACAAACTAGTGGAGAGAGTTCTCTCCGGCATGCAACATGCAAAATGCATGCAAAATGCATGCAGTGTGAAAAGCCAGCGATTAACTATTAATATGTGCCTCTTATTGATACAGGATCTTTATGTTTTATTTCCACTAACTAGTGGAGAGAGTTCTCTCCGGCAGTGTGAACAGCCAGCGGTCAACTATTAATATTGATACAGGATTTTTATGTTTTATTTCCACAAACTAGTGGAGAGAGTTCTCTCCGGCAGTGTGAACAGCCAGCGGCAACTATTAATATGTGTCTCTTATTGATACAGGATCTTTATGTTTTATTTCCACAAACTAGTGGAGAGAGTTCTCTCCGGCAGTGTGAACAGCCAGCGGTCAACTATTAATATGTGTCTCTTATTGATACAGGATCTTTATGTTTTATTTCCACAAACTAGTGGAGAGAGTTCTCTCCGGCAGTGTGAACAGTCAGCGGTCAACTATTAATATGTGTCTCTTATTGATACAGGATCTTTAAGTTTTATTTCCACAAACTAGTGGAGAGAGTTCTCTCCGGCAGTGTGAAAAGCAAGCGATTAACTATTAATATGTGCCTCTTCTATTGACACAGTATCTATATAGTTTGATTCCACAAACCAGTGGAGAGAGTTCTCTCCGGCAGTGTAAAAAGCCAGCAATTAACTTTTAATATGTGTCTCTTCTATTGACACTGTAGGTATCTATATAGTTTGATTCCACAAACCAGTGGAGAGAGTTCTCTCCGGCAGTGTAAAAAGCCAGCAATTAACTATTAATATGTGTCTCTTTTGTTGACAAGGGATCAATATATTTTGTTTCCACAAAATAGTGGAGAGAGTTCTCTCCGGTAGTATGAACAGCCAGCGATCAACTATTATTTTGTGTCTTTTATTGACACGGGATCTATATATTTTGTTCGTTTCTTGAGCGAGAAAATAGTCGATAGCTTGGTAATCGCTTATTCGCCGGCAGACGGTACTGGTCGAGTTAATCTCGTAGGCCAAGTTGAATTTGCGATGGACTTCTAAAAGTTATAAACCTTGTTTCAAACACTTCACATCAAAACAAACATTCGGTTGCAACTCGCATCATTTCACTGATCCGGAACCAAAACGAAGCAAGAACGGAATGAATGGAGGCATTCAACTCGGAACCCGGTATAAAAAGTGTACACAAACATCGGTTTGCTTGTAAAAATATTTGTAGAGTTCCTTCTAACGGCTAATGCGGAAGCTTTTTTGCCCAATAGACCCGGTGAGTGTGCAGTCCTTTTGTCGTGCAGCTTTAAAACGGGATTAAGGGGTAAAATAAGTATGGGAGAGTTTAATCAGTTGTGTTATGAATTCACGAGGTTTTATAATAGATTGTAAAAAAAAACCATTGGGTTGTACCAAAACGCTGATCTTGTTTGCTAATATTTAAAATCTGCTTGCTTTGCTTTGGGTTTCACATCTAATAGAAATTTGTAATGGATGCTCCCTAATATACCATTTACTGTAAAGTAGTGTACAGTCGACAGTAAAATATGTATACACACTTACCTAGTACCTTGTCTATTTAATGTCATGTTTAAACTGCCATAGCTGAATTGTCACAACGACTTAAGTGACAAGGTACTAAAGTGTAAACATATTTATGACTTGACTGCACAGTAAAACAACCTAAACTCAATAGTGTTTTTTGCATGTTGTAGCCATTTCCTAAATACCTTACAAACAAATTGGTAAAGATGATTAAAAGTTACTCTGTAAATAAACTGTTGGATATCGCAGTTAATACATTTCCACATTATTCACCTACCTATATTTAAATGCCTAAACCAAGCATAAACTATGAAAACAAAACACACCCTTTTCTATACTTACGTGACTACCTCAATTTCAAACTCGAAGTCTCTATTTCCTATAATAAAACATACATGGATCAATAACTTTTAATCTCTGCAGAACTGAGTTCCTGCCATGTAAACCGTAAACTCCCAGGACCTAGATTATACACATTTGTAATTTCAGAGCACATTATTTGTTTCAGAATACCCCACCACACCATTATTCCCGTTAGCTCGACCTCAAACGTTAATTTCAACGTTAAATAGGTCCTCATTCCAACAATAAGTCTTTCGTCCCCATTTACACTGAGTTTCATTTACCCCCTTCATTTGAAAAGGCATGAATGCATCGCAGTCAATGGGCTGTAAGAAATGGGCCAGTGATGTGAGGTACTAGTCAAGTGAAACGTATTCTTCGACCAGTTCGCAGAGACCTCGCTATTTTCAACATATTTCTAGCGTAAACTTTATATACAAGTGAAAGTATAGTACAGGTAAGAACTTAAAAAGGGAACTTTAGCATGTAGGTGTTACGTGTCTGTACAGGAAATTATAGATTCTATATTTGTAATCTTATCTTATTTTACTAATATTATAAATGCGAAAAATCGGATGTTTCTTGCTAAATTACGCCAGAACGGTTGAAAGGATCTGTAAAGAATTTGGCACAGAGATAGATTAGTTTGGAACAGCACATAGGAAACTTTTTAGTCTGGAAAATTTGACAGTTCCTCAGGGGAATAGTGATAAACAACTTTTATGCGGACGGAGTCGAGCACAAAAGCCACATGCAACAATTCCTTATCAATAAAAAAACAAATATCTTACCTTTTGTTAGGTTTTTTATTTTTGGTAACTGTTATTCTTTATCTTCTGTATCTCGGTAAATCGGAATAACCGGCCCTTTTACGCTAGAATCTTATATCTGTACGAGTGTGTCTAATTGTCATGAAGCTGTACTGTATACTTGTATTCTTGAGTAACAAACATCCCAGAAACTTTTCATTTATAATATTTATCAGATTTATATGCTGCCGTTGAAGCGTTTAAGCTTGTAATATTTTTGAGAAGCAAACTAGAACTTACCTATACACTAATAGAGTCGAAGTTTACGTTCGGATTCATGTCGCAAGCAAGCTGTGGACCATCCAAACGATCACTTACCGGTAAAGGGCTCGTCTAGTTACGGAATAATAGTCACCGTATCGTTTTTTTTTTCGACAGCCATCTGACATTTGCATGTGACATTTAAGTTTTATTATATCTTTGTAAATTTTATCGTTATAGTGAAAACAAAAACTATGTCATCGACTCTAACGATTGCGGTTATTCCATACTCGAACATCTGTTGTTTCGAAAATGGTTCATATCGATGGAAAGCAAACTTGTTCAAGGCCTCTATTTCCGACGGTAAAAAAAATATCGTCTTTGACCTGTTATGGTATTGTTTTGACGTCATCCGCCATTACTGTCAAGTAAATAAGAGCTGTCAAAACGGTGACAATACGATAAAAGATCAAAAACGATATGGTTTTTAACGTCGGAAATAGAGGCCCAGAATGGCTGTCTATCGAAAGTCTTATAATTAAAAATACTTACGTCTATTATTAATATTTTTAAGTAAGCCAAATGCGAGTTACAAATAGGCTTAGTATTTTTTCGTTTACCTCATCACCCTTTTAGTTTCAAACCAATATTGTCCTGTAGTTTTAATCGAAAGTGAACTTTTCCAGCATTAAAGGGAGGTCTGGTTACACTGGCTTTCGCGTAATGAGCCAGAAGCCAGGTGCTCTTACACAATGAGCGCCGTAACAATGGAGGGGTAACTCGCACCCTATTACGCGTATGAAAGTAGAAATTTCCAATTGACTATTTGTATGGTTAAAGACAGCTGGTGGCCATCTGATCGTATTTATTTAAATGTTTATTTTGCAATCGTCTAGCTGCACAATGTATTTAATGTCAAACTTTAAAAAAAAATGTCTTTTAATCGGGACGGGTATTGTATGTCAGAAAATATCTGTAGATTGATTGTTAAGGTCTAATAAAAAAAACATGTCCACAGCTCAAGACACGATATTCCATTTTGAACAGCAATACCAAATGCACCTATTCAATTTTAAACCGACACGCTATTCCTCTTATCTACTTAAAAATAACTTCGAATCCACTCACTCAGCCAGTTTGGTAAATTGCATACAACGCTAGAAGATTCCTATCTGCCGCCATGAATATCCTATGAGATTTTACTACCTACTCTGTGGCCTAGACTATTTCGTAAAGTACCTCGTTGGTCACGCCAGAGCGATCAGACTGAGATAGACGTACTTTCCTATCCACTGCTGTTATCTTTGAGTGTGTGGGGCCTGTTTTATTGTAAGATTAAATCTAGTTAGTGTGTACATCTAAATTCGTCTCTGGGTTCTCTAACATCTTTGTTTACTTTAACAAAATGAACAGTCGATTAGAGGTTTTACAGGTAACTAAATGCATACGGACGAACCAGGTAATAAGATTTAACACACTGTCGAATTGCTCAGCGCAATTTCTTAATCTCTATTATTAAATCTCGCCTAAAAGGCGTTGGTTTTTGAAAACATTTGTCAGTCTGTGTTTCTGTCTGTTTCATAAGCATTGGTTGAACGTAATCAGATTTTAAACTCCAAATCGAGTTCTTGTGAGATGTTCAATTGAAAATTTACTGAAATTAAGAGAGACATGTTAAAGGCACTATAATTTAAGAACACAAGTGAAATGAATGAAACATCCATATAATTAGAACCAATAGCAACTGCTCTGCACGTGTCGAGGCCATAACTTGGAGCCGCAGCGACATTTCGCTGCAGCTAACCAATCACGTTAGCTTGAAGGAGTTGAGTATATTTAGTGCCCTAAAAATAAATAGGGAGCGGCTACACTTGAACTTGACTGGAGTTCAACCACCGACGATAATTATCTGAACCCGGTGCGTTCGAATACTAATGCTCTGTTCATTTGTTTTGTATCTGTGGTCGTAAATATTGGGACCTAGGTATAACGCTTATAGATTACTGTGGGTGTAAATAGAAACGTTTCGTGATGGACCATAAGTGGGGAAGAGTTTGTGGTGTTATAGTTGTAATGATTATTATTTCGTTTCGTTTACTTTAATGAAAAAGGTTACGGTATTCATTTTAAGGTGTAACATTATAGAAAAAAATAGATACTGATCACAGGGCTTTGCGATGTTATTAATAAAGGTATACATGTCTATTTATAAAAAAAAATAACCAGAATATTTGTATATGACATTTCAACTGTCTCTCTGTCTATTGTCTCCGTGTAATCACGATACGAATGTTAGTTAACTTGTGTACGCCATGATGCAAAAATATTTTTTTACATTAAGCTTGTAAAAAGTAGTCAAGTCATTAAATAAAACATATAAATTCGTTCCCCGGAACTGTGCTGCAGCGGCTACCCTTTAAAAAGCAACTTGAAACCCTTCGACAGCTTTAACCCTTTCACTTGTTAAAGACCACGACCTTTTACAAGCAATTATAAATAAAACACTTTTAAAATGTCAGCATCGATGATAATAATAGAGCTGTCTTTTGTTATTTTCAAGTTGACGTTGTATCTAACGGTCAGGGGCCGTAGCCAAGATACAAACGCCACTAACGTTTTTCTTTTCTATCACTCAAAATGCATGCGATGACAGTTGACCACGTGGTTTAACGCAACGCACGAGAATGTCATCCCAAGTAAATAAGAGCTATCAAAACGTAAACAATGCAATACAAAGCAATAAGCTGTTGACCGTGTGGAATCACAGCCCTGTGGCAAGTTATATTAAAATATTAATTTCTTCCGTCGCGGAGTTACGGGTGTAAATAGAAACGAGAGTGATTAGTAAGGTTAGACGGCGGATAACACGATATGCATTAATTAACTTGGACTGGTAAATAGTGTAATTATTATCTAGACCCACTGATAGTCAATACGGCCCTTTTAAACTTGCGATTATGAAAGAAAATACTATTTATTGGGGAGGTCAAGATATAATTAAACAGAAATAATAACTAGACTATTATTCATCAAGCAATTAAACCACTGCTGATTTTTTGTGATCCCTATTTGATGATTCCACAAAATAATATAGGTAGAAACTTGAATTTTAGTTTGACGAAATGAAATAATATGAGAACGACACGACCTTATCAAATTGCAGTTGAATATCCACTGTTGCCATTATATTCCGGTCCTTAATGATAATGTATTTATGTATGTAATCTCTTTTTTGCATATAAACAATTATAAAACACTTAATAAATACACCCAATACATACATTGGCCGCTCATGTTACATGGGATTTTCGGAAGCGAGTATTGTGTCTGTTCATTAATATTTTAAAACGTGCGATTTGGATTCGAGCATCAAGGGTTCCGTCTTAATTGTATACTGACATATTAGAAACAAAGTAAAGTTTTGTAGCTGCTTGGTGTCATTGTACTTTAGGATCCACTTAATACATATCTTCAGCTTTTTTAAATTTAACTAAGCATAAGTCCTAAATGCCGTTTCTATTTTTTATTTGCCGTTAAAACATATCTGACGATATAACGTTTTCCTAAAAACGATGAATGATAATGAGGCACATTTTTTTCTGTAAGTTCATGTTTTTAGTATGCATTTTATTATTGTTTTAATCACTAGTAGGTAGTTGCTTATGTGATTCAAGTTAAGTATCAAAATAACTCAATCAACTTTAAATATGAAAAATAAATAACTACTTATCCCATTAACTTGAAAACTTTCAAATGAGAAAACCTCAAGAAAATATTTATGTACTTTTTTTGCTGCTTATATTAAAAATTAAAAAAATCTATATATAGGATGTTGTGCGGACCACTAAATACCAACATATTTTTAGAACATCGTATTGACAGATCGACCGATAGGCGTCAAACAAAGTCGTCTTATAAATATTCCGTTATTCAGTATATCTACGGAACCTTGAAAAGAATTCTCAAAATGTATTTCGCAGGAAATTTACGGGAAATATTTAACAGTGTCATTGGCTGTATTTGCGCGTTCTATTTTTAAATAACTTACAGGGCCTCTATTCCCGACGGTAAAATATCATCTTTGATCTGTCATGGTATTGTTCTGACGTCAGTGGCCGTTACTGTCAAGTAAATACACTCAGGAGCAAAAATACCGGGTCAGAGTGCGTTTTTCATACAAACGAGACTACTTTGAAGCCTTGGTTCCTCGCCGGGGTTGTTTCGAGTGAGGTTTAATGGTGGATACTCCGAGGTTCAATAGAGGAGGTCAAAAGTTCTTAAGATACTTAACTGATCGCACAATCAGTTAACACCACAGCCGGACGGTTTGGGTCAGCACTTGGATTTCCTTACATTTTATTGCCATTTTAGATGTTTTTCTGAACATGCACAATTCCGGCGTTAACCGCAGATTCTGGAAGTCCTGTATCGATGCTCGCGGTATTCATCATCAGAATTCACTAAAATCATTCCCTGGCGAGGAACCAAGGCTTTGAAATAGCTTCTTTAGTATGAAAAACGCACTCTGACCCGTTTTTTTTTGCCCCTGAGTGTAATAGCTATCAAAACGGTGATAATACGATAACAGATCAAAAACGATATTGTTTTTACTGGGTTGAATAGAGGCCCAGCAGTGTTTGAGTTTATGCCGTTACGTCCTATAAAAACCGGCACATAAGAGTCACTAGTGATGTCAGTCTGTATGCGGGTTACGTATCGATTTCGCTATATTTGGAACACGTCTGGCCGGCGCTTGACAACTCTTCTGCAACTCGACTTAGCTCGATAAATACATAATTAGTGCTGTTCGACCCTAAGTGGCACGTCAGGCATTTAGAGCTCATGTTGCTCATTAAATTGTACACATTGTTTTGATCCAATCAAAGTATGTGTGTAAAAACTATTTGTATGTTTGGAACTTATTGCCTTCTGAACTTTACTTGATCTTAATGTGGACATATTTACTGTACAAGACACAAAAAAACCTCTTTAGTGTGAGTCAGACTTGCACACCCAGGATTTCTTACCATCTTACTTAAACTTTATCCGGATTTTATTACTTGTTTTTTTTTTTGATTTGCACTATAATCATACAACGCAAGTATTCATGTATTTACCAATAGACAGAACACAAAAAAAAATTCTTGTATACGGACAATGCGGAGACCGCCCAATGTTTTTTAATATCCATACAAAATTTTCCTTCATGTAGAGAGAAAGAGAGAGTTCGAGGAGGGGGAGGAGAGAGAGAGAGAGAGAGAGAGAGTACGAGAATATCTTGTAGAAAATCAACCGGCCTCTATTACGGTGCCAAAGAACTCTTAAAATATAATAAATAAATGTAATAGTTCATTATTAACTTACTTCTTTTACGTACAGGTTTTGAGTTATATTGGTTTGGGACTAGATTCGTTTGTGAGATTGTTCCTCTATATTTATTTTACGTAAGTCCAGTCCTGACAAACTGAATGAATGATCAGTGGAATGTCATGTAATTTAATTGTTGCGTAACTGGAACATCTACTCTCAAATTAATTATGTATAAACGATCAGTATGCCGGCAATAGCTACTAATATCCAATTCCATTTGACCTATACACCTTTCTTAGCCCGGAGCTGTTTTACACCCCGTTTTACTTGCAGTTTATAAAACATTCAAGGAGGCGCTGCGATCAATAGGAACTGTTTAGGCACGAATAATTTAAGCATGCCGACGAACGAGGTTTCGTTTAGGAACAGGTAGAAGCAAAAACGCTGTTAAATGGGGTTAAATATACCAATTCTTAGAATAATTCAGCTTCTGTTCTAATTGAGAGCACTATTAAAGTTCGAAGCCGAAGTAGATTTAGAAGTGTTTAGGTGTTCATTATTGTCTAGACCGAAATATATCTAGATCTAAAGACCTTAAATATAAAACCATTTAGAAAGAAAAAACATTTATACTGTGACCCCGGGGGTCGATAATACAATGTAGGTCACATGTACACAAGTAGCTATTTTATTTTGCAACTGGCTTGTATGTTTGTAATATTAACCTTTCCCAAGGTTAATGACGTGTACAAAATACGAGTAAATAATGCAGATTGTTTTTACGCTACTATAAATAAACAAAGTTGGTGTAGGTCTCTTATATTCTTCCAAAGTCGATCGGGTATTTATCGATGTTGGCGAAACTTTACACTGTTTAAGTGATTCATTATCACAACTTCTTAGGAACTTCTAAGTATGGAACTAGAAATAACTTGATTGTGCTTGTTAAATTAAGCGGATAAATACTTAGTAACAACAAATTGCTTCTGTAAGTAGTCTTGAAGTCTCAAACAGTTTATTATTAAGTGTTGCAATACGCAATTATAGAGCTGTTTGGGCAATAAAGAATGTTTCTTTCCATCTTTCAATACAGTTACATTATATTTTAAAATCTATTATATAAAATAAAGAAGTTTAGTGAGTGGTTGTAGTTGTAGTGTATATTAAAAACACTTCACCACGTTTTAGCAAAAGAAAAACCATTTCGGTTGAAAATTACTTTTCGTTATATTAAATGTGGTGATTTATCCCTATTCGGGGCTCTATTCTACCCAGGAAAACAATATTGTTTTTGACATGTTACCTTATTGTCAACGTTATGATAACTTTTATTTACATGACGGTAATGCCGGCCGAGTTAAAGCAGCACGATAACATATCAAAAGCAATATTGTTTTATCGAGTAAAATAAAACCCCAGAACTTTGTACGTGTGCTTCCCAATGTTTATATTTAATGTTTATTATGACGGGGCACTAAAGTAACAACTGTGGCCCTATACAAGATTTATCGCGCAAACGTCATCGCTTTCAAAAAAATTATAGTATTGACGTACGCAGCAAGACGGTCGCGTCGAGCGGTTATGTCAATTCCGTACATCATGACAGTTTTCGAAAATTGTGTACCTCAGCGTTAAGCATGTTGTCACGGGCCACGGTTTCGTCGGTCGTCCGTTACGTTTTTTTTGGCAATCCTACTTAAGTATTGTGTATGTGTTTTATAGGAAATACAGTCGTGCGCAAATTTTTAATTAAAGTTGTTACCTATTCCATATAAACCATAAGAGCGGAACGTTGCCAGAAACACAAACCTAGTTGGTAATACGATCTGATATAGAAATTCAATCTACTATAAAATGTATTTCGTTAACGTTACTAATGATTTGAAAATATATTTTTCAACAGTTGACCTTACACCTCCATTGTATTGGAAAACATTCCAATAACTTCATAGGTTTCGTTTTGTTGTAGAAAAATATTGTATTGACTTTTACGAGGTCCGTAAATCTAATGAAATGAATGCGACGTACATTAGAAAGATACGGAGGGTTCTAAGGGTTTTGAATTTCGATGAGTTTATTGGTGCAGTTTGTACTTATAGATATGATTTTTATTTGTTGTAGTATCCCACGTATAGATTTCATTAGTTAGTTCGCAAACGTCATTAGAAATGACAGATGTATTTTCTAGCTAACATTTCATTTTGTACGACAAATACGCGGTGATTCGAAATCTCCGAACGATAAAACACCACTTAAAAGTGGTCATTATTTTTTCGCAGAAATACATAATTTCCTATTAGGTATATACCTACCTACCTGCAGCGTAACATTTAACTATAACCCGGCTTACCACGTAACCCTAAAATCAAAGATGGCCTCCAACGCGTATCAAATTACAAAAACACAACCGTCTATAAATTTCAATCGCCCCAGGCGCTACATTATGTGATATTTATGCGAGTAATAATTAATGGAGCGAAGCCGTAACGAACTTCAGGAGTGACTCGGCTAACTTGGGAGTTCCTTCCTGTTTCCAAGTCGACTTACGCTTACTTACTTCCTTAGTGACGTTAGATTAGTTCTGAGTTTTGGGCGATATGGTGACCTGTCAGTTAATACCCAAGGTGCCCATTTGCCCATCTCAATCTTCGATATTCTAACAGAGCGTCGGTATTATAAATCTTACTCGTGGAAATTGTTTACTTCATTGTATAGTCAGAGATGAACTTACTTTTATTTCGGAAAATTGAGATGTTCCTGGAACAATAGCCTATAATAATTATATTTGAGTAGTGATCACATCTGTCGCAGTACCGAAAATCACTGGGGCAGTCGTGTTTTGGAGTGGAGACCACGGCTTGGCAAACGTAGTGTGTGACGCCCTCCAGCTAGGTGGAGCGATGACATACAAGAAGTGGCTGACAGCGGTTGGAAACAAAAAACTCAAGACCGATCTCAGTGGCGTGCCTTGGGAGAGGCCTATGTCCAGCTGTGGGCGGAAGTGGGCTGATGATGATGAGTGGGGAAAGCAAGTGTTTACCAAAATAAATATCAGAAATATTAAATAATATGTCGGAAAATGCAAAAGGGGATACAACAACAACAACAATGAATATTAACTGAAAAGATAAGTAGAAATATTCTGAATGTACAATACGATTTAGCACTCCTTAACCAGTGGTATCAGTCTAATCTCCTAACTATAAACATTGCGAAAACTAACTACGTTATCTTCTCTGCAAAAAACAAAAAAATCAACAACTTCATACAACCTTCAATAAATGGGCCAGTGATTAATAGGAAAACACATGAAAAATATCTAGGCTTAATTTTAGACTCTCAACTTACATGGAAACCACATATAGAGAAAGTTAAGGCAAAACTAGCGTCTCTCACGGGGGCACTTCGTAGCATTGCTGGTTGTTTTCCACGTAAAGTTAAAAACTTAAAGCAAAATCCAAATAGCACAAAATAAATTGATTAAGGTCTTATTCAACTTTGACTTCCTTACATCTACGAAAAAAGTTTACACCGAAACAAAAATAATGAATGTCAGACAAACGTATATATACTACACTTGCTTGCTTATCCGCAAAATCCTCAACAAAAACATACAAACACAAATAACTTTTACCAAAAAACACAACTTTCAAAAAAATTAACTTAGAAATGCCGACAATTTAACACTACGTGCTCCTAGAACGAATTATGGAAAAACAGCTTACTATTCGAAGGTGCTAAATTGTATAATAAATTACCAAAAGATATAAAAGAGTCCAAGTCTTTGTATATAATTATCTTCAAAAAATACTTAAAATTTCACATACTTAATCATTTCAAACTATATCAATAGATAAAATATACCTAATTCAATTAGAAATTTATTTCAAATCACGTTTAAAACCAAATAAAATCACTTAATGATTAACATCGCTGTTAATAACGTTAAGTTAAATAAATAGCTAATAAATATTTTTACCTTAATAAATATATGTAAAATTAAAAATTATGCTATATATATAATATACCCACACAATACCTACCTTTTTTTGGTTGTGCGAATTATCTACCTACATACATAATTGATACAAATAAGTATTTATTAGTATTAACTAGAAAACTCTGTGCAATAACAAATATGTACACTAATGTTAGAGCGACATGATCGTTACAACGACCAAGCTCCTAAAAACTAGATTAAAAAAATGTTACGTTAAAGCCGCATCCAATAAAATGTTATTCCTATATGAATGTTACCAAGCTTCTTATCTTTGTAAGCTAACGAACTACGTTGCATGATAATTGCCTGCTTACCTGAATTTACTAATTTTTAAAATAATTTTGTGCGTTTAACCTTAAATATTAATTTAGTTTTTGAATGTTCTCATGTAAGTGAATTGTAATTCGAATGAGAATAAAGTTTCTTTAACCATATAAATAGACAGCAGGTATTGCTGTTAGAACACGACTCAAGCTACAATATCTTTACTTAGTAAACAGAATCACTTTCCGCGTCTGTCTGTCTGTCTGTATGTTCGCTAACTCCTCCTAAATCACGCAACGGATTTTGATTCGGTTTTCACCATCAGTTAGATATTTTTCCACGAAAGGTTTTATGTATTCTGGTGTTACAGGGCCTCTACTCAACACGGTAAAAACAATAACGTTTTTGTCTGTTATCTTGTGTGTGTCTGTCTTCTGTTATCGTATTGTCAACGTTTTGGTAGCTCTTATTTAGTTGACAGTAAAGGCCACGAATCATTCCAAAACAGGTAAAATACGATATCGTTTTTACCGCCCAGAAAACTCGCATAAACCGAAGCGTTAAGCACCGGAAATACTCCTATATTAATAATTTTCGCTAATGAATATACTTTATAATCTGCTTATGATTCTCAGAATGATCATCCTTCATCAATATAGATCGTACACCAAAAATAGTTACAGTTATCTTTCTCGTAACGTTTGGTTCCCGCGGTTTAACCAGTTCAGTGCCACAAATTCAACTTCGACAACATTTAGTTTAGAAACCAATCACTCTGGTACTGAATGAACATGCTAATGACTGTCATAAGTAATCGTCGGAGACCCCCCGGCCTCGCTGACGTATGCTGCAACTGACTTTACTGCTTTATTTCACTTAAAAAGAAATCAATTTTATAGTTCGGTAATCATGTCGATGCGGGGAGTACCTAATCAAAATATTTTTTAGGGAACTAAATATGAAAGTTGTGCGCGCAGGTTTAGGTTAATCTGATAGAATCACATAGATGTAAATAAATATATATCTAATTATTTAGATAATGAGAGTCATGGACATTTGCAAATAGAGACGTTTCAGGAATTTGATTCTGTACTTCAAGTGTAGTTTAAGTGCTTACAAAACGGTAAATCGCATACCTAAATAACGTACATAAAATCCTCTTATACCTTAACAACGTCCATCCACAAACTTTTCAGCTCAAACAGCCTAATCCTGCTGATGAAATCATACCAATTAAAAACAACGACACCCACTTGTAAGTACAAAAGTTCAAATACAAACAAACAGCATTCATAACTCGAAGTGTTAAGTCTCAAATTGCGTCACATGTCACAGAAAACCAATTCCCACATGAACGATCGCTCGAAGTGGGGTCAAAAGTTGAAGTCGGTAAAAAAACGGCGCGGCAGCTGTTTGGCACATGGCGCTGGCCGATGGAAAAACGTTTAATAAAACGACGCTGAGTCCTCGTTTCCTTCTCGTCGCATTTTTTCGAGCTCGAATATCGAGGTGCACTGGATTTGGACGCTAATTCGGGTCGAAGAATCATTTAGCGGTGCGAGTAACATTCAGTCGTATTGCATTGTGCATTTGTAAGGTTTGTTTCTTTTTGTTGGTTCTCGGTTTTGATGTGATTTTATTGATGTTGATGACGAACAACGTTAAAACTGCAAGCACACTAAAATTAAGCCGTTTTACGTAAGACCCTCTATGCTTTATTCATCTGCCGGTTTAAGCGTGGCATCTTTCATATTGATTGGAACATTATAGACGTATCTATTGATAATAGAAAAAACGGATGACATATAACGCAGTACATTTTATAATTTTCGTTGTCATCTTGATATACCTAAGGGGTTTGAGGGATATAGGACCCAATCAAATAACTAACTAATAACTAGCTAACTATAAACTACCTGTCATGCTCTGTTCTACACAGCAAAATAATATCGCTTTTGACGTGTTATGGTATTGTTTTTAACTCGGCCGTTATTACTGTCAAGTAAATAAGAGTTACCGTAACTTTTAATATACGATAACTTGTCAAAAGCAATATGGTTGAAGTTGAAGCCTAAGTATCATAAGAACTGGTCTCCGATCCCACCTCTGGCCTCCCAGGAACGCTGCAACCCCGGAAGATCTGGTCTTCCATCAACAGAATCCGCACAGGAGTAGGTCGATGTAACTACCACCTTTACAAATGGGGCTTGCGCGAATCGCCAGCCTGCGATTGTGGTGCCCCGGAACAAACCATCTACCACCTCACAAACGAGTGCCCAAATGAAAAATTCCCTGATGGAGTTGAGGGACTGAATAGAATGACACCGGAGGCTGTTACATGGCTTCAAAACACTAACCTTAATTTATAAAGAAAAAAAATATGCAGGAATGACCGTACGAAGAAGAAGAAGAAGAAGAAGGAGGAAACATTTAAATTCTTAATTAGCATTTGAAATATTACATAAATATTAAGTAACATTGAACTATCATATGCTTATAAGCCTAAGATTAATCCCTGATACATACTTTATTGTATTTCCAGATATACCTGGCTCGACTATGTTTCAGACATCTGAAAGTATTAATTTCCGCTTTCAATTAGCTTACTATCCTCGGTAATACATAGGTAATTGATTTCAGCCTTCGAGCTACCTCCACCAAAAATTCAGCGTAGGCAAACTTTAATCAGCCTAATTTCGCCATCTGCGCCGTGATAAATTAACTATAAAACATTACCACTTAAAATTCTGTCGCAACGACCACTTAATTTTCTTTTATTATAAATGTTTATGGCAGCTACGGTTTTTATTTTAGGCAATGGAATTGTCCGGTTGATAAATTGAGGCTGTTGCCGAAAGGAAGGAAACGATGAAAAAGTTTCGGCATTGTTTTAAAGACTTGCCTCATAATTTGAATATCGTGTTTCCTGGTCACCGCGGCTTCGGATTCAACCCTAAAATATTGTTTAGATAAATCGCCAAGTTCGCGTATAACTTAGATAAACAAGCTTCGTAACGGAAAAAGTTGGCCGAATCTATAATTAGGTAAACATTCAGTTTGACTTTGTTCACTTAACGAGTTAATTAATTGGGATTTGTTTTGCCTTTAGTTTTTCTTTAATTTTCCTGAGGGATTATTTCTAGAGATGGATTAGGCGGGGTCCATTAGCGACAATGTGATTATTTGAATATCATTATATTTATCAAGAAATCGTTGGCATTAATACAATAGAAATCCGTAGTTTAATTCAATTCTTTTGATTAAATATAATTACACTACACTAAAGTTACTACTTTAGACAAATAACGTTGGTAATTATTACTCAAAATGGACCACTTTTTTAAATAGAACCTTTCTCTCTTACGGAATAATAGATTGATAGAGACATATATATTATATAGACAGGCTAGAGCGTCCTAAGTGCCCTTACATTGTGCTATTTGCAATCATACGCCTCGTATTTCGAAGGACTTAATTACAGCCATCCTTGTTTGATTGGTCGCCAGCATTGTTTGCTCTCCTCTAACACGACAATTGCACTACCGTTGAGATCCGAAGCCCCTTTTAATAACAACCGCTGTGGCAATTAACCACAGGCTGTTGAACTTTGTCACGTGTTGTATGGATGTTAGCAGATTGAGAGCATGACTTTCGTAATGGCCGGGCCATCTTTACTAAACTGTGGCGAATCTCAAGAGCCTTTGTCATTGTTCATGTCGTTTACTTTTTTGAGGCTACATTAGAAACTGTATTCACGGGAACTCGACACTTTAGAATTTACTATAGTTAATCAAGAGTAACTTAGTTTTACCACCGATCATTCTAGAATACTGAACCTATTCGAGAATAGTTAATATACCACCGTTTCGCCTGAAAGAATAAGAATAATTTAATCCACATCTGGTTTTGTGCTGCCAGTAGGAAATTCTATATAACAACTCAACAGAAAAAGTATTTTCTAACGACATTTTTTTTTAATTCTCATACATATAATACTATATAAGTAAGTTGACAGGACTGCAGCTTTGATATCGTTCCGTTGTAGGTACATCGATATTTTTTTGCCGTGTAGTACATACGTTCATCATTCACTATTCGACCTCAGTTATTACGAGTATAGCTCTACTTTGGATTGCGCGGAAAAACGATCACACATCCCTTATTATTCGCGTGTTCTCTAAGGCTGGGTTTTAAAAAGATCCGTTAGATCAAATTCAATCTGAAATTTACTAACGAGCCTTTATAAATCCGGGCCTAAGTCGATCAAAGATTCGTTATAGTATAAGTTCAAGATAAATTAGAGTTTATTCCGGTGTATTCAATGTAACACAGTTCCGTGCATCTAAAAGAAAGTGCATCGTTGTGTCGCGACGCTAAATTGGGTACCCAATTCAATGATAACAAATATAAAGCTACAACGGTCTTGATACGAGACGGGGACGGAGATATAACTTTCTCCGTGTGCGCGAGTAGGCGCGACAGACGGCACGGTCATTGAATTTATCTTGTGACAAATAGATAGGAATCAGTATTTGATCATTCGAACGCATACGTTGGGTTAGCAGTTTGTGTGCACTGTATATTTTTATTTGATTGTGTATAGGTTTAAAAATATATTTAGTTACGTACATTAACCATCGGTTTGGAAGTTTACCAAACTAAATAAATACACACTAGGTCATAATCTCAAATTGACCTAATCCCAAACTAAACCGTAGGCTTGTAATATAGGTAGCTACTAGAGAACCATAGACATACTTATAAAGACATTGCTTATGCTTTTACCACTTTACAAAACACACACTATAGTAAGTGCATCTTTATAAAAAGCAGCATGACTGAATTCCTCCTGCCGTATTTTCGTTTGCAGTTTCTTAACTATACAGTGTGTAAATGGTATACGGGCGTTCCTTTTAACTGTGGTTAGTATAACCCCTACTGAGCACATTTAGGCAGCTTTTGTTAAAATTAAATTAAAAAAAAAATAACCATACGAAATAATTTAACACGTAATGTATAACGAAAAATGCAATTAATTAAACATTACGTACTTACCTGACAGATGGACTTCGATGTATATTGCGGGTCGATAGTATGTTCAAAAATTAATAACGGTGTACCTATACGTTAGCGTAGTCAAAATAATTATTTCTGTTAATGATTAGTAGAGTCTTAATCTATGTCCAGTTTAAATAAACGCCCGGTGATATGACGGCATGGGTGCAATTACCACTTCATCATCATCATAGTAGCCGAAGAACGTCCACTGCTGGACACAGGCCTTGCTGTCCACAACAGTCCGTTTTGTGTTGCTCGCATCCGGCTGCTTCCCGCCATCGCGAAAGTTACCTAGATTTTCGTCAGCTTTTAAAAATACAAATTTTGTGTTATTACGCCGTATTAAGGGTTATTTTCAGAAAAAATAGTACTGGTACATTTTTTTTGTTTAAATCTTGTTCACTTCTATAAGATAAATAGTACTAAGTCAAATAACAAGTAGCCAATCGTACCATGGAGTATTTTTAATTAACTTGTTCCGTTCCATTTTACCCACACACAGCGATCGAACTCGATTTACAAGATTCCTAATATAGCAACCTAATTACCCGTGCTCGCTCACGGGATGTGAAATCAGAAATGGAAATTATACAAACGGACTTCTCATGCTAGGTTGGAATATGCAATTACAACGAGACGGTGCAGTTAGCCTAGTGTTTACGTCGTATAGCGACCCTGCCTCCGCTAGAGGTCCTATGTTTAGCCCGGAAAGGGCAAAGTATTTTGGTGATAAAAGCGGGGACCTATTTGTTACATATTCTTCGATGTTTTTTGTATACGATTTCATTTCTCTATATAAGTATGTTTATTCTTGTCTCAAAGCTAAGTAGAGATCAGTTTGGGACTAGCTAGATTTGTGGGAGATTACCTTCTCATGTTAACTCTGCAACAGTGAAATGAATTTGGCATTAAATAGATCGCCTTAAATCTATACTTAAATATTTTGACCCAAATGTACTCACGATACTCAACCGGCGTATAATTCGTTAATTAATCAAATTATCCCAGTAACCCGAGGACCTCAAAACAAAGAATGAGAAATAAATAACCTTTAAATTTGATAATAATATCTCTGAAAAAAAAAGTTATACATGCTTTTTTTGCACTTGAATAGCCAACTTAACTATCAGATGTTGACAGCATAAATGCCAGGGAAAGTAAAAAGCAAATCCTTTGTTCCAGTCCGCCGGCCCGCCTGCAGGCCCGTTATTAGGGCGGCTAATCTGTCAGCTAGAAACCAGTTATAGCGTGCCATACACTATTACCGCTCGCCATATTTCTTGCACATTTTCTTTGACATTCGCTGATTTCTAAATTGCACTTTTAAGCTCCCCTCAGTAATTACTTAAAGCTTTACTCGATAAACCTTTTTGAAAGGTCAGCTTGCGCACATATGCGTGTATAAAGATAAAAAGTATGATAGTCTCTTCCCTTGGTATTCACCGTACAAAAGGCGAAACGTTTTCGCATAGAAGCGCTTCGTCAGCGTAAGAAAAAACCGACAATGGCGTCGGGACAATACGGCCCTCAGTCGCTGATCACTGCGGTCTCTCCGAGATAACAAATGAATGATACGGAACCCCATCCGCTGGCCGGACTAATATGATCCTCCCTCCATGTTTACGACGCAGAATCTGTTGTTGAAAACTTGAAAGACGACCGTGTTTTTGGTTTTCGTATTGAAAAATTTCCAATCAAGAATGGGCTTCGATGTATTTCTTTTTGTCGATGCAGCCTTGTTTTTACGAAACCATCTTGATGAGTTCTGCAGGTGATTAGCATGGTAAATTAGGAAGATTTGAAAACTTTGTTAGTATCGGATCATTGTGAATTCACTCCACGGCTGAGATCCAATTTAAGTGGATACACTTTTACTTTCGCATTGGAATCGAAGGGGTATTCAGAAAATGTAATTTCCGTAGACGGATCGGACAACCGATGCAATGTGGCGCTCCGTAATTGGGTCAACCCGCGGACAATGGCACCGACAATGTTATTATTAGTAGATCTCTCACTCACTCAGTCGTCCGTTCATTCTGTAGCTTATCAATCATCTATTTGTTAGGGGGAATTTTAATAGTGAATGGCTTATAGCAGAGGGAGGGTATTGAAATACATTTAGAGAATGCAACGCAGTTCATATAAAAAACATCAATTATATAATTCAAATGTGACATTCAACCACTTTAAAATTCAGTCTAGCGCGTAAAATTAATCGCACAAGCCCGCCACAATGATCAGTTCAATCAAATTTGTCACAACTACAAATTAAGGGCATTTATCCCGAATAGTCTTAATCTTAAGGCGCAATGAATCGAAAAGATTAAGAAGGCGAGGTTGGGGGAAGCAAATCTAATCAACAGTTCAATTTCCACAAATCGTCGGGCGCGGAACGTGTGGAAAGGAATGTCTCGGTTAATCTTACCAATCGATTATGCCGTTGGGTTAATAAAGACTGACGGACCTTTCTCGGTGACAGTGCGAGGATAGACGGGTATGGGATTAACGTGGACGAAACCAGTTGGCGTTAGTGCACTGCTGCGTAACTAAAGGTGGGCTTTTATCAAAAAAGTGCACGTAGTTAAGGTATGATGTTAACCACGGTAACATTTCCATTACGTCACTATAATTAGTCATACATTTATATGCTGCCCTCATCACCAATTGGCGATATCTATTTCAATAACCGAAGCAGTTTCAATCCTCACTCTTTAGTAAATGGTATTTGTCTTACAGCAGTATAGTCCATTGTCGTGACGTAATGGAAAAATTACTGTGGTTCATTTTATTCCTTAATGATGTGGACCTTTTTTTTAAAGCGCTCAGTGTTTGGTATGGCGTTCTATTAGTGTTGTTAGTTACGCGGTATTGCAATTTGTTGAGTCGATATTACGGTACTCGTAGGTACACTTTACAAACAAGATTGATTAGAAAACACGTTATTTGAATGGGTTATTTTCCCGTATGAATTTCAATAGTCAATCTATACACCGTGTTTTTTTTGATTTACGATAACTTCGGCATATTACTAGGTATATCCATAGAAACTAATTGGTAGATTCGATTTTTAAATATTGCAAAAAAAAATTTTTTTTCAGTTTAGAACAAAATAATGAAATCTTTTATCTTTGGTCATTCTAAAAGAGCCTTTAGAGTTAACTAATAATCAGTGTCAAATACGTCTATGTTGGCGTGACATACACACACAAGTAAAGATAACACTTGACAGGTACAAGATTGTCACTTTAGATTGACGCGTATACAAACCTAACAATTGGAAACTCTTTACTCATAAGTATTAAAAGAAAATTGTTGTTATCAATTAAGAGCCTTTTACACTAGTTTAACGAGATTAACTGATTAAATTTAAAAATTAAATATCTTTAAAACCGTTAGACTTATCATTTGTCTGTCTTCGGGAAATTAACTTTGTTTGACCTAAAGAACGTTCCCTTAAAGTTATCGTAAATCAAAAAAAACACGGTGTATAAGGTTCATGAGATACAACCCGCTGACTCACAGATGGACAGTGGAGGCTTAGTGATATGATAGGCTCCATTTGACATAGTTTTGGTAATAAATAAAGAAAATAAACAAAGAAAATTATTTATTCGTGACATACATAACAAAAAACCAATTTATACGCACAAGAAGAAAGTAGCCACAAAAAGGCCCCTACTCAGCGTAATACTGGCATTCAAGTGAGCGCTGGTCTTCCGTTGGAACAATCAGATGAACCCGCAGGCGGTTGCACACACATAATTAATTGAACACAAAACATAAATAATAAATGTCATTATTTTTAAATAAAACAACCTTAAAATTCAGAACTCACAATATGGCTGCAGTATTTGGTACAAATCCGTAATTATAATGACAAACATCAATATCTAAACATCCTTACACGTTTTCGTATTTATAAATATTACAACGGTGTTTAGCGTTGGATATAGGCATATGTTATTGTTTTGAGTAGTTAAGGCTGTAAGTACTTTGTCTTTTAGTAACTGACGGGATCCAATCTATGCTGCGTTACCAAAGGCTACATTTAGCCTACTTAAAAAAACATTTTCTCTGAGATGCGGAATCAATCTTACGTAGGTAGTATTTTAATCGGTAGAAAATCATCAAAGCAGTTAGGTGTCACTGCTTTAACGAGGGCGTAGAGACAAACAACGCCATCATATTATCTCATACATACTTACAATACAAACCAGCAAAGTGGAATACCCGTAACTTAGCTTACACTTTACAACAATTAAGTAAACCTTAGCTAACTAACGGAGCAACTAAAACGTAAACTTATCAGTAGCTTAGTGACGAGAGTTCCCTAAACTGTTATTATGTATTAAATGTAATTTGATTGAACTATTACGTAATTAGAGACGTGTTGAACTTCTCGATTGAAACTGGCGTGTGGTTCGGATAGGAAATGTCCTGTTATTATAAACAGCAAGGAATTTTTGTATTAATATTATACAATTCTTGGACATAACTCCTTCAATGCAATAAAAAAATGGTTTTGTTTTCTTGGTAACGTCATTTATAATGTGGTTAGTCAGGACAATAACTTGACGTAAATTAAAAAAAGTTTTTTTTTTGCTGCCGTTATGTATACAACCCATAACTTGGCTATGAATTATTTAAAGTAACTAAGTAGAACTATTTTTAGATAAAATGTGTACAAAAACCCGTAGGCAATAAACTGTGAAATAAAACCAAGCATTAATTACGTTCGTCGCAAGTTTTTAACTGTTATGCGGCTCTTCAATTTACACATGACGAAGTAGCACTAACATTTTATTGTTATCAAACAGTCAATATGTAATTTAAAATACGTTAATAATTATAAGGTAGCACAAGAGCCTTAATATTACGCCAAGTTTTCTAGTAAAAAAAATGTTTTCTGTACTTAGGTCAAGCATAACCGTGTTTGCTCATGGTCAGGCCAATAGCTTCGGTATTTTATAATTCCCAAGAGTTTATCTCAAGAGTCAATTGAAGTTGATCACTTGCCTAGCCGTGGGGGAAGCGGGGTTGTCTGGCGACTCTGCGATCAGTCACTGTCAAGTTGTCGATAGCAAGACGCGGGCACAGCAGAGTTCTATCGATAACGATATCAATTCGTATTTTTAATCGAGTTGTTGAAATGGGATTTGAGAAACTCCCTTAAACTAACTATTAGCTTAATACGAGTAATCGGCTTCTATGGGATTCGATTGTGTGTTTAAGAACTGTTGGCATGATAAATGAACTAGGTATTGTCATGTCTGAATATTATGTATGTATGTAAATATTACAGTACTAGCTTCTGCCCGCGACTTTTTCGATTTTGATTATCGTTATTCATAAACCCTGGTTATGAGCTATTTTCATTTCAAATAATGATGGGCAAATTGGCCCATATAACCAATGCAAATCTTATGTATAACACGTGATAGCTAGTTACATAAGCTTCATTTTCTACTACGGGGAAAAACTACAAAAACCCCGGAGAACAGAGTTATCAGCCTTCAAATATTCACACACACACAACGTTTATTACTACAGTAGCTGTGCCCGCATACGTTGCAATGCTATTTCCCGTATATCCGACTCACGCTTAACTGATTTTACTATTTACAACAATTACAGCAAATAGTGGGATCAATAAGCCTACATAAGTTATAATTATATTGACGATCGGGCTGGGCTCCATACATTTTTGCCCATCTTTCATCACCCAAATCCGTCCAGCCGTTGCAGCAGGCATATTAAGTACGAGTAGTATGTTATTCGGGCATTGTTAGTACACGCAAATACTGAATAATACAGAAAATGCCCATAGGCGACTGGTAGGGCGTCGTACTCCCACACTGACTTTGTGCATGTTTTTCTTTATTTGTACAAAAACATATTTTTTTCGCTAATGTTGATGTTTTGGTTAAATAAGTCAACATTAGAATCAACCTAATTTGACGACGATTTTTTAATATAATTAATATCAGATAGACGCATTAAAACAGGTAATAAATAGATCCGTGAAGAGAATTATTTTATTAAATTAATTTAAATACTTAGACATAAATTAGTTATTATATAATATACTCTTGCGCCCTTGCAGGGTGTCACATGTATACCTATTCCTGTTTGTTCCACCTTGAATGAATTTGAATTTAATATTGATTGTACCAATAATAAAAAAGAAAAGCTTGCATGAAGATAGTAAGGAAAAACGATTGGCCTACCCGTCGCCTTAATGTTAATTAATTTTATTTACGTTTAAAAATGCAGTACTTGCTTTTGTAATAATTTTGTGTAAATGTTGTGATATTACTTATCACATTGTCATCACCAATGATTTTGTACTCATTTAAAACTATTCCCTATTTCCTATAAAGAGCTCGTATTAAGAAACCGTTCTCATAGTGCCTTATTCACCGTGTCAACCGCTGTATCGTTATCATTCAATTCCATCGACGTCAGCCGCCGGTCCGCAAAGAATTTATTACTTCAGTGATTTTTCCAATTGCTCGAAATGCTTCCGAAAGAGATTTATAAGACATTCCCTGACAAAGAGTCACGTAATTCTCCTGCAGAGCATCGGTGACCCGTGCGCGCTCTGAACACGCGAAAAATTAAACGACTACTCGTACCTCTATGGTAGGGGTTTTACAGGTTATGCCTTTTGAAAAGCATACGTTGGGCAAAGGTAACGTAATATTGATAGTGATTTTAACAAGCAAGAATTGACTTCAGAAAATAAACCTATTAAAATATTTCATGTCTGAATTTTAAATCATTAATTCATCACATCATGCATAAAGAGATGTCGTCTCGTTATACATTTGTGTCTCCCGGGTTCAAAACCAATTAACTTCATGGTAGGTAGGTAGTCAGTTTGCACTACCACTGAGACATTCTATCGTATTATTCATGCAGTTATTTATTTCTTGTTTTTATACAGAAAGAAAGGTTAAATCTAGTATGCTCCGTTCATGTATACACTTTTTTATTAAGAGCTAAGCCGACTTGTTCCCCTTCTCACTTGGGCCCCGGATTTAATAACGTGCATTAAAGACGCTCAAGGAATATCTGTTCAATACTTATTTTATTTTTTTGTCATGTCCGTATCGGTTATGAATCTGAATAATAATTTAAAACTGAATGGAAGTGCCAGAACTTATCAGTTGTGTCTCCAGACAATAGAAAAAGATACCAGGAGAACAGGAGATGAAACGCCGTAGGTACAATCACTAGACTTGTTCTCCACAGAGTCAGACGGCCGACTGCCGGGTTCACAATCGAAGCGTGACTCTTTGTCGAGACGAGCCAGATTTGCATCCTGCATCGAATGCTCTTTGAAAAGCATCCACGTCGCAACTTATTCACAACATTCTCAATATTATTTATTAAAACACAGCTAAAACGAAGTCGATGTAAGTCGCAGTAAAATTTGCATGCGAAACTAGGAAAATATGCGCGACGAGACGAATGTGCTGCCTGATAAAGATGAAAAGTTTGTTGTTGATTTAAACCCCTTTAGAATAACTTCCATAGATATGGTTTCTTGAAACAAAGTGTTCTTCGAACTTTTGAACCCCGAATACAGAGATAAGTCGAGAAGTTGGATAGCGTCTAGCAACGATATCGTTAATAATGGAACAATGGTATCTCGTCACTGCCTGATTAGTATTCAAATGCACGGTTGTCGATGCCCGGATAGAGCTGTCAGGGCCCTCTTCCGATCGTCAATTATTATAATTAGCTGACAGCTATCTGCCACCAGAAACGTCTCACGAAGTTGTTAATAATAACAGAATGTACCACATTTTGAATTTTATTTTACTTTGCCTTGCTACTTCATAAGCAGCTCTATTTCGCTAGAGTTTTTTTTGCAATTAGGGTCACGTATGTTAGAACTCTATACTCTTAAGTTTCTTTTTAATGCTCGTATATATTTATGCGTAGTTTCCATAGTACAGTCGACTACAAAGAGATTTATTCATTTTATTACTTAATACGGTGAAAAACTGGATACATCTCTGTGTAGTCGACTGTACAATGTTCGTAATAAGGGATCAGATCATCGACTGACTGTCTTATTTAGATGTAATAATATATTTAATATTTACTATTAAATAAATAGATTTTACTAAATATTAGTGAAATGAATTGGATCGCTCTCTGCTCTCTTCAATCCGGTGGCCCTGAAAACCTTTACGGTGTTAATTTTAGATTAAGTACTCTAAGTTTGTATTTCGTTACTTTTTGACGTGAGAACATATGGGAGGGTAAACCGTTTCGTTGCGTAACGCGTTACGGCGCGAGTATGTCTAGCTTCCCTTTCTCTCACGCATACGGGAGCGGTAGGCAGGCTCCTCCTCTCTCACTCTAACCCACAGCGCTAGCCGTATTTTAGACAGACGCTTGCCAATTTCTACTCAGTGTTTAGTGTGCCATAGACATATAATGTTAACAGTCAGTTTAAACAATTTCAATATTAAATAGTTGAACGCACACGTTTTTTATTTTTTATAATCTTTTTTGCTATTATTTATGTTCTTTTTATTTTAGCACCGAATAAACCATTTCTATTCTATTATATTGTTTACTACGATGACTTATTCGCGAGGTCTCAGTGTTGTTGTCACAATAGTCTCGTAATTGCATTAAATATTAACATGTAACAGACATTATTGGTTGATTACCCGCAAAACCGCTACCGTTACATAAGCCGTCTCGTGTGAAATTTCGTATTCATAAATAAATTATTTGAGTGAAGTGGTACCAGTAATATTACTAGCACAACTATATTTTAGGACAAAATCGAAGCATATCGGTCTTATGTGAGAAGTAAAATTATTTTTATTTATTACGCTAAAAAGCTTTGATTTACTAAACATTTTAACAAGAACTTAAATTAATTTCGGTATGGGATTTAGAAAGCATAAAATTCTCTATAAAATTCTAAATAGACATAATATATAAATATATATTTAGGCCTTATTTCTGAACGTCATATTTATCATATCTGTCAGCTTAAGATGACTCTTTACTTTTCCATGAGAATGAAAGGAAAGATCCTAAATGAGCCGTTTAATAACTATCTACCAGAAAGTTTCCCGTCACTTGCATTAATCTTGCATTTGCGAAACTGTATCCTAATCGCAGGGGATAGACACTTCTTAGCTTACATGTGACTAAGACACGGTTGATTTCCCAAAGTAAATGGATTAGCGTCTGTGCATATGCCTCCGTAAAGGAAGGCGTCAGCGATCCACGGAGGCATGAAGCCAGCCTTCCTTCGCCGGACGTGCCCCCCCCCACCCACTCCCACCACTTTATTAACACTTCTTTGTCTAAAGAAAGGCCCCCTCCTTTACACGGCATAGTTTTACATTTATACTTTAAAAAAGGAGAGTTGTAGTAATTGTGCATAAACCTCGCATTGTGAAAATGATATGAAATATTTTTACTGAATAAAAAGTATTAGTACCGCTCCGTCTGATGTTTTTTTTTTGGTTAGTCTTTTACATTTACATTTGTAATAAAGTGTTGACTAAAAACAACTGGATATTGAAAGGTTAAGGTTAATTTAAGACGTTCGGAACATAATTGTTGAAGGAAACAAGATCTAAATAAGAATAATTCCCGTCCCCAAGTCACACCGCATTACTACCCGCATCCTAAAACAGGCAGCTTTTCATATTTTCGCGACTCAATTATAAAGTTTTCCTTTACATAAAAAAAAAGTATTTTCCGAATCCTTACAGTCCGCATCGGGGCGGAAATTAAACTTTGCCAAACTCTTTTTATTTCTTTACTTTTTGAACGGAATCGGTGATAGCTGCCATTTGTTAGGTCTTCAAACACGTCAGAGGACGAACAATTGGAAGGGGCTTGTAAGCGGCGAGGCATTGTGTGCAGGGCTGCCGGGCGGCGGGAAAAGGTCTCCTGAAAGAACTCCTTTGTATCTCCGATCAATTTGCCAAAGATATCGCCTGTGGTGGCCGCGGGTATCTCAGCTATTCCGCCGCGCTCAAGGTTACGCGCCGGACCGATAGTTTAATTTAGCTAGGATTTAGTGTGATAGTTAAGTCATTTTACATAAAACCATGCTATTTGCTATTTAGCTGGAAAAACCTTCCGTTTAATACCAGGAGCAGAGTAGTCGTAAAGATAGAGTTTCTGACATGAACGTTAATTTATTAAAACGAAATACGAGTCTTCGCAGTGCAGCGCGTTTGTCAGACTAATATTTACAATGAAAAAGCACTTTTCAATATTTCTATTCCGAGTATTGTTCTTGCGTACCGCTGCAGGCTCATTTAATAAAAACAAACCAAAGTCTAGCCAAATCCAGTGAGTATTGCGGAGGGAGGCACTCCCAGCATTGCGTCTGCCCCTTGTTTGTCCACATATTATTGTATGACTTTTTACAATGTAGCGATGTTGTTGCATTGAGTAACAGTTATGTTTGCCTTTTATAAACATGTACGAGTATGAATGTTTGTAGCGGATTTTTTGAAATAATGTTGTATTACTAATCAGGTTCCTAGCTGGAAAAATGACATGGCGGTGGGAAATACGTAGTTGCTAAAAATGGATTCGATGTAATATCACTCTGTTTATCGTTACGTTACGTTAACGTTACTTACTTGCGAGAAAGAATACGCTCGTGCTCGATGTACATAACTTTTCTTTTAACTTATAAACGGCAAAAAGCAAATCTCTGACCTATAGATATTTGAGTTCTTGAGACTGCAATCCGAAGACTTCAAATGCATTACCAAGCCTAAGGACTAAGACGGAATGCCTCTAAGCTAGTAATTTCACCAGTGTAATATCCCAACACCAGAACACAACAATGCTATCACTGTTGCTTGGCCGTGGTATAATGGATAAGATGGTGCATAAGGTCTTCACCGCTAAACGTGATGTATCAACGCACTCGCCGTCTATGACGAGCAATGTGCGTCGCAAGTCACAAAGACATACAAATGACAATAATGTTCAATGGATGCTTTATTAATATAAGGGAGTTGTACCCGATTAACACGTTTAAAGCCCGTTTAATATTCTAAAACATTATTTACTTTGACATCGTATTTATCTACAACCTACAGTAAATATAATCCATTAGAGAAACCAAATTAATAAGGTAAACACGAGACTGTCGGCAACATAATAAGTACATACATTAACTTAATATTGCGATTGGTGTCTGCCTTCTGTCTGCCCTATAAAGTCCACTGCCCCCATTCATATATTCAATACTCAGACCTCTAATTTTATTAAGGCCCACTCAACCTCTGCCTAGTGGTTTAGCCTTCACGATACTCTTAGAATTATTTATGAAGTCAGAGCTAGGTAACAGATTTGTACAGTCTGATAATCAAATTATAATACTTGATCCGCGGTATCGAGTAAAACTTAATTTATTTTACTAACCGTTACTAGATAGTTACGAAAGTTGATGTAAAATATTAACTTTATAATAGTTGCTGCTATCTATGAGACAAAGTTATGTTATGCTTTATTACATCACATTTATATCATTTTATTTCAAAAAGTATTTTAAGTAATATAGAGTTTCGCTAACTATTTCTTACTAGAAGAGTGATCCACGTTTCATGTTTTTGGTTTATTCATTCTATAAGTATTGAATGGGGTAAATTTGTATCGTATTCTCTAATTTTAAATATCTGTAAACCTTTAATTATAAATTCTATTCTTGTTAGACTTGGATCGAGTGTGACGTTTATACATTTAAGTTCACAGATGCGGTCCGAATTGGCCCAATTGTGTTACTAAATTTTTCAAATAATATTGTCAAGATACATAAAAGGCCCATATAAATACTGAACCACTGTAGAAGATTTTAGTGCACAAAATTCTCCAATACCTGTCTAGCTGACAAAGAAGGCCTCTAGTGGGCACATCGTCTGCATAATGTGAATAGTTTTCCCCCCGAGGACCTGCCCCTATTCTCTTATGTCTAGGAAACACTATACGGTAGTTACTGTACTGCTACTGGAACCGTATAAAGCTAGTCACTCTTATCATATGCGGATCTTAGTTGATTTAAAAAAATGCAATCTCAAGTTTTGTGTGTAGTTGCAACCCGCCCGTGTAAACTTAAATTCACATTATTTTTGTAGATGAAGTAAGTTGGCAGAGTAGTAGTCATTTTAATAAAAAAAAAATAGTTACATAATGCAAGTAAAATAAGTTTTACAATTACAAGTACTATTTACTAGTAGGTACATAATTATGTTGAAATTCGTTCGTTGTTATTACGAAAGTATTTCTTTTCACTAGCACAAACCAAACAAGACCAAAGTCTTCATGTGGCTGCTGATCTGCAATTACACTGGCTGCCTGTTATTATGTCAGCAACTTGTACAGTGCGACTCAGGCTTTATGCTATATTATTCGCTTTAACTTCCTGACTTCGGAGCAAATGTTTGAAATATAAAATGAAAAAAGCTACTATATTGATTACTTCGGGGAACCAGTCCATATGTTATACAGTTTGCTCAATATCAAGAGTCTTAATAATAATGGTTCATATCACCGGATAGCTTGATAAGGCGATAAGGGATAACTCCTTGCTCCCGTCTAGTCGGGAGTCTATTACATATTCTCTCTCCGATTAATTTGCCGCTGAATGTGTGATTGGTTTATGTATTATGCATTGATTTCGGCTAAAGCTATTTATGTGGTAATTATCTATGCTTTTGATTTAGCGTGTCCATTACCAAAAATTGTCACTGAAGCCATTTTGAATGGGCATTTAGGATAATGGCACCACTTTGATACCAAGCTATGAAAACACTTTAATGACATTTCGAAGAACTTTGTAATAACATATTGGTTTTTTTTCAGGTACGTTATAATCAGATTTAGTCATTGCGCAAGATGGTGAGCGACAGATGTGTTAAAGTAGGTAACTAGCATCTTTACCACGCTTTAAAAACAGAGATGAAACATGTGCCAGTTTATAGACCTTAGCAACATTATGTGTTTTTATTATGGCAACGACCACCTGTGTATGGGGTTTTCTTGGAAAATCATAATCGTATCGTATGGAATTTGTTTCAAAATGAACACATATAAATGGATGATTTGCCTTGCTTGGTCCTTGTTTTCATTAAAAAAATCCCATTGAATTTGCTACTTAAATAAGTATTTTAAATTCTATTTTTGGGTCCTAATGAATAGACATCCCGTTACTGGTGAAGGGTGGGGACGGTTCCATACAAAATTGCAGATTACCCTTTAAGAACGAACAAATGGACACATTCCAAGATTATTATTAACAAAGTCAGAAAGTTTATTTTAGGCAAGCGAAGTTAGGTTTACTATCATATCGTAAGAGTATCGCTATTGTTCGTCTTTGTTATCAGACCGAAATAAATACGAAAATACGTAACCAATAGATCTTAGTATGAGTATAGTTTAGTGTACTCGTATTACAAATATTAATAAAAATAAATCAACATTGTTAAGGTTTTTTTTTATATACCGAACGAATTAAGTATAATTATGCAATGATTCACAAGTATCGGGCGAGTGTTTTACAATTAAAATTGAAGTAAATGTTTAAGAAAAAATAATCAAAAACCTAGAATCAAAATTTTTGTACTGTTCTTAATATGTATTTTCTTTGAAATGTTTGTTTTTCCTTATCCTTTCCTTGATTGACCATGAATTGTAAATATACAGGTGACACCAAAGTTTTGAACCGAAATTATGGTTTCTAACGCAGCATTCAAGGCGAATTCAGTTCATTAACTCCAAAAACCAACAATTAAACTTTGTTGAAGTAAAACTATTTTTTTATAAAGAGTAAAATTTCCCAACCGTGTTTTCACCCTATTTTACTAGACGAGTTATGTGGATTAAAATGAGATTAAAGTACTCAAGAGTCTGTGACAGTAAGAAGTAGGGTTACCATGAGACACTGTCATTTTAAAATGAATTAATTATTAATGATTACAAAATACATTTACAGATATTTGGATAGTGTTACGTACGATTGCTTTAATTTACTGTAAAAGGCCAGAAAAACATATTTGGGATCACGACTTAAAACGCCCGGTATACAACCTCGTTGGTGTATTTATTAATTATCGTAAGTAAGATATAGATAGATATTCCTTCTAATATTTACAAAGTAGTACTGAAGCCGTACTTGTACTTCAAGGGTGCCCTTCTAATTTCAATTAATGATTATTTGATTAAGATATCAAGCGATAAATGGCACTTAATTTAACCTTTAATGATAATTAACTCTAAGTGGGTAATCACACTAACACAAATACGAAAGTTTGTGTGTGTGTTAGTATGTTCGTCACTCCTTCACGTTGTAATTGATGAACGTATTTTGAATTGGACATATCTTGTACCCTGACTTAACACCTAGGCCTCCTTTTATCCCGATAAAAACACTGTTCCCGTGAAATGATTTACGCGGACGAAGTCGCGGGCAGAAACTTTATCGTTACTATATTTTGATAATAGTTTTACTTCTATGCTCGTCGCAGAATAGTTCGAGCGCATGAAAGTTATAATATCAAGCAAACATAAAATGGTAAATACTTATTCATAAACGAGCAACAGGTATAGTTGGCTTTAAATATGCTTTGTCCTTATCAGTCATTAAACCATTTGAATTTGACAGATAGTGACAACTCAACTTAGGGGGGTTTTTAGATACGAGTGATTAAAAATATTGTGTGGAATTATATTACATGTGATTTTTTTTATACGCTCTGCCTCATCCCGCTCTGTTGTTTTGAACCTTATTGCATCAGTATGGTTTATGGCACAGTCGCCCGTACCGTCAAGTTACTAAGAGCTATCATAACGTTAGCAATACCATAGAGAAGAGGATATTATGTACAATTGTTATGCTAATATGTTTTGTAATGAACTTGCTTTTGCCTGCAATATCCCTCCCTTTCCCTCAGGAACTGTCAAATTTTCCGGTTTAAAAATCTACAAAATTTTTCGTCGATCGCTTACGGCGTTGTAAAAACCAACAAACAAACACTTTCTCACATTTATGGTATTAGTAAGAGTAAAGTGAAGCCAGATCAATCGATTGAACTCACCTTCGTTGCCTGAACGCCTCTGTAGTAAATACAGGGCGTCTATTGAACACGGAAAAACCTAACCTAAAACCTAAAAACCTAAGTATTGTCAACGTTTAGCTTTTATTTATGTACTTGTCAGTAATGGCGGCCAAGTTAAAAACAGTACCAGAATAGGTTAAATACGTTTTGGATTTTACCGTCCAGAATAGAGTCGCCCTGGGAGTACTTTTTTTAGTGTATTATTCTAGTTATGCCTTTTGATGTTGAGACCTCGTCAAGTTGTTTTCCTAGTCATTTTTTTTAATGTCATGTTATTGGCCTTATATTTGTAATGATTCTATTTTGTGCTAGTGTTTTTTATTACCTATAAATAAATATAAATATCAGGGGACAACGTCACACCAATTGACCTAGTCCGAAACTGAGCTCTATGCTTGTATTATGAGTACTAGACAATGATATAAATACTTATAAAATAAAGAGAAATATATACTGCATATAAAACACCCATGACTCAGAAAAAAATATTCGCATTCATCACAAAAACATCTGCCCTTATCGGGATTTCAACCCAGGACCGCTAGCTTCGTAGGCAGGGTCACTACCAACTAGGCCAGCGAATCGTACCTCTTACTGAAGTTTCTTGCGGCTCTTTTTCTCCGCAATGATGTTTTGTGATGTTGTCCGAGGCGCTAGTAAATTGACTCCATATTAACCGACATGAAAAAACCGTCATATGGTCAATAACCAAGAGTTTTGAATTTTAATTTGCAGGTTAATTGCAACACATTCTGCTCATTATCATTTAGTGCATCTAAGTCTGTGTCAGATTGTTCTGAATAATTACTAGTTCCCTTATTCTAATTAACATTATTAACCCCTGCCGCCGTCACGCCATGGCGTGTGGCCGGGAATTTAGCCAACTTAAAATAATTTCGCGAAAATTACAGCTGAAGGAAATGTTGTGTTTTCTAGCTGACCTGGATTGTGTGCATTAGGACTGTGTTTAATTGAGTTTGCTTTAACTAAATTGTACCGTGGATTTGTTTAGTTTATTATTAACTGTTTACAATTGCGAATTTTAAACGGCGTCAGGTTTAACTTTAGTGCTATCAGATAAAAACATAACTTATATAACACAGGCCTTAAAGTATTGATCGCAGGAAAGACAATTGCGCCTCTATTCAACACGGTAAAAACAATATCGTATTTGACCTGTTACGGAATCGTTTTTCACTCGGCCGCCATTACTGTCAAGAAAATAGGAGTAATCAAAACGTTGACAAAACGATAACAGATCAAAATCGATATTGTTTTTACCGTGTTGAATCGAGTGGTTTTTCGAGTGAATACCGAGAACTAGAGAGATCTATCGAAACACTTTTCAACAAATGTTTCGTTACGCAGAAATTTTCATTTCATGGAAAAGCATTTCTCGCGGTATGGATTATTTTTTTGGTAGTCTAAAGTCTAGCTAACCTAAACTACTTAATTAATGTTTAAGATATCCTAAAAACATCATTGTTTCAGCAGAAAACATTGTTCGGTGAAACGAAATTCGATTAATTTCGTACAATCTGTGAATTGAAATTCGATATCATGATGGGTAACCTATTTTGTACCCTACGAAATTTTTGCTTGGCGCCTTAAGTTTTAACTCTCTGGAGGTGAGGCGACACTATGGACTGCTGACTTTTGCTAGCGGTGTATTGCGAGGAGACTCCGACTGTTTGGAACTGGTGATGCAGGTGGTGCGTCTTTTCGTCCCCTCGATGACAAAAATTGACTTCCGTCCACGTTGCCGCCACCTGCTGGCGGCGCCTGCGACGCGCACTTTAGCTCACGCCAGGTCGCCTCTGGTTCACGCTTTGCATTTGTTGAACACGCTTGCAGAGTCTGCCCCAGATTTTGATGTATTTGCCAGTGGATGGAAGGTTGTGAGTACTGAATGTTTGAAGTTATGCGAGAAGATGGATGCCCGTGTTTCATCGGTGTAAATAATATTTTCCTACTATCTAATTATAATGTCATTTCATATATTATGTTTATTGTATTATTATTACCGTTTTGTTAACCTATATTTAGTATGTAATTCACAGTGCTGTAGTGTTTTACTGTTATGCTGTGTAATTATTTTGAAGTAAATAAATAAATAAATAAATAAATTTTTATGCCCCAATTTCATTTGTCGACGAAACCCAAACTTAATGCACTCTGTCGAGACTTCTTAACTTTATCGGTTAATAATTCATGGACTAATTAAGTATCTAATTGTTCCAGAGGATAAACGCATGTGAATGTGAATGTCTATGGGTCACAGTTTCCACTTGCCATCAGGTGGCCTGTGTGCTCGTTTGCCTTCTATGTGCCATTAAAAAAAACGCAAATAAATAAAATCCGTCATCGATAACTTGTGTTACGTGTAATAGAATGAGATGCCCGAACTGTTAACTGATAATTATAGTTTAAGAAAAGCTCGTGTATGTGCACTGCATCTTTACGAAACCATTACTGCCTTTGACCTATTCTTCATTGTAAAACATTAGGTATTGCTTTTGACGTGTTGTTGTTGGATGGTTCATATTTTTATAATAACTCTAATTCGAAATTCATTTCGAGGAATAGGGGTTTAAAGCCGTTTTGCATTATAAAGTTTTACAAATATTTATCTATTTCGTAAATCTCGACAAAAGTAAATTTAACCTTTGTTTGACTTTCGTTTTCGGCTTGAAGCCCTCCTAGGTGTATTTTACGGGTTAGGCGAAAACCGGCTTGAAATAGAATGTTTTAATACACTGTTTTTATCATTATATACGAGTATCATTCAAATGTCATCCCAAATTTAAAATAATCATGTCATCCATAAAATTTCTACTAAATATCAAAACTATTGGCTCAAATACAAAATTAATGAAATTGGTCTCTTAAAATTACTACTTATTCTTTCGGATACGAATATAAAAACCGTGAGTTTTTTTTTGGTCTATCCCAACTAATTGCTTTTAAGTGAATAAACTAAGAGCTATCATATTTAATGTTGACGATACGATATAACCTCCAAAGCAATAATAAGGTTTAGTCCGTGTAGAATCTCGGCCCTGTGAGTCTGATATAACCGCGACTTTACTCGACGAATACCTACGCCAAGAAACAAATGACATTAGCTGAAACTATAACCATTACCGCAGCATATTTCTAACGTTATCGACAACGAGCTGGTAATAACGAATATGAATAAAATCATAAAACAACAATAAAAGTACAATACGGACGGCAACGCAGCGGAAACGCTTCGTTAAAGAGCGGAACTACCTCAACCCCTGCGGCAAACTGCTTCGGTGCTGTGTAAACTTTTCTTTCTAGTTGTACATTTACTATTGTGGAATGAATAGTTTCTCTAAGTAAATGCCCGTGCCAGTTACTATTACGAATGGGATTCAATATATTAGGATTTTGCGTTTTGAAGAAAGTTGTTTAGTGCTAAAGGACTTGAAATAATTATAGTCTTATTTGCTCATTCCCAAAATACTAGACTTTGTTAATACCAAATTATTTCACCAGATTTGCAAAATACCAGATTTTAAATATTGAATAAAAAATATAAATTTGTATGTTTTTTTTCCACAATAGATGAAGCTACATCTGGTTTTGGAAAAACATTTTCACCGATCACTTGTAACTTCCTTGACAATGGCAGATTTGCCCCACTGGACAAAGAATTGAACTTGAATGATTCGTATTGGAAACCCTATAACATCAAAAGACGACGCGATAGCCTTGTTGGTAGTGACCCTGCCTACGAAGCTAACGGTCCCGGGTTCGATTGTATGGGCTAATATTTGTGTGATGAGCACGAGTATTTGTTCCGGAGTCTTGGATATTTTCCATGTATTTAGTCTTAGTTTGGGACTAGGTCAATTTGTGTGAGATTGTCCGTTGTTTTTTTTTATCTTTTATTATAAAAATAGTTTTATTTTCGAGATCCCGATATTTTAACGATGTCTCAACCGTAAGATCACGCAATAACTGAAGTGTAGGTAGGGTGACGGCTAATGATGATTTATTTATTTATTTTTTGTACAATAGTACAAAGTATAGCATGTGCGCGCAGCGACGACGCGCACATGCAACTCAAAATATACTTTATTTACTTCACAGAAAGGTACACATTTAACTCTGTGAATTCAATGCTGCGTGGTATATATAACTATCACTATTGCCGGAACTCACTCGAAATTCACCTCGACAATAATTAATCGCAATGTCTTTACGGCTATTAACTCAAAACACGAGGAGGGGCCTCTTCTGTTCTGTAAAACGATATTGAATTTGATTTTTTATCGTATTGTCAACTTTTTGATAGGTTTTATTGTAGGTGATTGCAGCCGAGGTAAAAACAAATGCGATAGTATTTCTAAGTTAAAATGGTTTTACCTAGTGTAATAGAAGCCCTGAGTTTATCTACAGATGTAGTGAATAATTGTTTTCCTTCGTATTTTCACGGAAACGTACGAACGCGTCTTGCTCTTTCAGTCGGTCACAGTACAAAAAGTACTGAGGTTGACTGAAGTAGCATGACACGTTCGTACGTTTCCGTGAAAATACGAAGGAAAGCAATTATGCACTACACCTGTACGTGTATTGAAGTTATACTACTCTGTGTACCTTATAACATAGTATCGGCCCGTCCCGCCTTCGTCTGGGTTGAATAATTTACTTAATACATATCCTATTCCCATCTGGAATAATGTACGAGTATCATTCAAATAGGGAAATATGTTTTTAAATAAGTGCAGTGGTTTCAGCGATTACCTTTCACACACATACAAACAAACTTACAAAATCTACTGTGTCTTTATTTTTATGGCTGTCCGTGCCCGGCGCCGCCCGGGGTTATTTATTTTGCATACAAATGTGATTTTTTGGGAAATACTTTTTTAGTGCACCCCTAGACTGCATAAGAAACTTACGTGCCAAGTTTGGAAACTCTAGACCCAGCTTTTCGGGCTGTGCGTTGATATGTCAGTCAGTTTCTCCTCTTATAAGTATATGCAAAGTAATCACATAAAGTTTGTTACTCCATACTAGGTGTCTCAGTGCACAGTGTTTGCTTATCACGTTGTATGGAAAAAACAACTTTACGTGAATACTTAAAAAAAATACTAAAGAAAAAACGACCAAATAGGTTTAAAAACTTCGCTGATTCATAAAGATTCTAATTATAAACGAGTCTACTGAAAAATGTATGAAATAAAACATTAAATTAATTATTTTTCGTAACATGGATATTAGGGAAAATTACAAAACTCGGAAACTAGTAAAAACGCTGAAAAATAGGGGTTAAATCGATAGCTTTTTAGCTGCTCTATCAGCCCTATTCGGGTTGACGTCGGTTTCCGGGACACCCTGTATATAGATATTCGTATAGATTTAATAATGAGACCACATTAAAATTATTGCGTGTAGCGGTTGCAATTAATATACGTCAAGCTTATACGCTCACGTGCTACGCCGTAGCCATCGTAGCGCGTCCGAAGTCAAAGTTTCAGCCGCGTCGAGCGCTACGGGTATATATTTGTGGGCGGAGTGCTACGTTGATACGAAGGGAGTACGTGTCAGTCAGTTGAAATATTCAGGTCATGTATGGACTTACGCGTTTGAAACTTTAATATATCTCTTTAGTATTATGATCTTTGTAACTTGTAAGTTATAAAAAGTAAAAATTAGCTTGCAATTAACATAAGGATGTTGCATCATTAATCAACATAAGGTTAAGATAAGGATCCATTTGTTTACATTAGACTCTAGATGTCAGACTATACCAAAAATAATAATATTGAGCCTCTTTTTTCATATTGTTTTTATTCCTATTGTGTTATTGAAAAAAAGGGCGGCCGAGTCGTAAACAATACGATTGCTTTTTTTTTTAAAGTGTACATTTTCAGAATTAATGCATTGAAATGTTTTATTTAGTTGGAAATTAAACTGGATACCATTTACTTAGCATATTATGCGACTCAAATCCTTAATGTTTCGCTGGATGGGTTCAACGGAAGACCAGTGGTGGTTTTAACGCAAGCATAACGCTGAGTTGGAACAATTTCGTGACAACAGGTTTTTTTTTATAGATTCCAGTATTTTGTTGAGTTTTGTTTTTCTGTTTGTCACGAATAAATGTTTTTTCTTTCTTTCTTTCTTTCTAATATACGTTTTGCTCACCCTTCTTTTTACTAAGCTGTAGATGGTTAACTAGATATAATAAAAAAATAAATGTACTTTATACCACAATTCCTGCGTATAAGCAAGCATATGGAAAAAACTAAATCTGACGTCGGAATTAATATTTTATTCATAGTCTTAAAGTTTCATATGTATCACACATGTGCACTGCCGTTTGAAAGAAAAATGCAGTATCAGAGTAGAAAGTCCATTGCGCATACTGCCTTTCTGCCCTGGTGCCGTCGCAACGTCGTCATTACCACTCAGCTACTATGAATGTCAATGACCTGTAATATTTCCCAGCTTATTCATGTACAATATTTAAAGTTATTTTAACACTAGTCCCTCGAGGACGTCTGAGACGAGTCGCCAAGTTACGACTACATTGGAACTAATGAAGTAAGTTTCATATGGTGCTGGCTATTTCTCATGTAGAATATTGTAGAATTACTTGAAGCATATTAGCAGATTATAAATTTCGCTTTGATATGCGTTTAAAACTATTTTTTATTAAATATAGACTGAATAATTAATAAAAATAAGAGGACCTATTGTGGCTGCGTTTGCCGCGTGACAAAGTATGGATAAGGCATCCGTCACCTTTTGACACGTAAATAAGTACGAGAGTGACGGATGCTTTATCCTCATTTGACACGCGCGCGATATAGACGCAGCCATACTAGGCCCACTAAAGAGAATATCATGCAAACTAGTGTTCAGACTTGAATATTGGGTACTAGAAAACGAAACTTAAAACGAATTGAGCATACTTAGAACCTTGTCATTGTGAATGTCATTGTCATTGTCATGTGTGTCATTTGATGCTTTCATTGAAGTTTACAACACACTAAAGTGCACAACATTTTCGTTGGGGTACTGTTCATAGAAACATATAATTCAATACACAAATATTAGCCAAAATTTAGCATGAATCGAACCTGGGGCCGACAGCTTCGTAGACGGGGTCACTCGTCATCGACGTCATGATCGTTTTTACCCGGCTGCCGAAGGAGGAGGGTTATGTGTTTATATGTTATATTAATGGGTAGTGCGGTCTAGAAACTAAACGCGTGGACCGATTTTGATGATCCTCATGTCAATCGATTTATCTTAATCTTGTGAGTGCCACTAAAGATAAGACAGTAATCAAAATTCAATATTGCGAACCAGACGCCATACGTAAAAAAAATATGTAACTATGTCTAGTCATCGAATAGGTATTTAAAAATCATCCTTAGGTTTTTCATCGTATTTAATTTAGAATGATAATTTGGAAATTCTTACGGTTTAAAGTTGGTTAGCAACAGTCGTGTTTTTTACCCGACCGCGGCAAAGCCCAAACGGAGGGTTATGTGTTTGACTTTTATATATGTCCGACTCAATGTCCGCTCGTAACTACTAAACGGCTAAACAGATTTTAATACATTACATTAACATTACTTTGACGACATTATCCAAACCACAGTTGGGTTTTTTAAGACTTGTTTCCGTTTAATTATTGTATAAGACCGCGCCGGACTACGCCGCCATTGCTCCCAATGCGTTTGCGCAATAAGGGATAAAATGGTAGCAGCGATCGGGATGGACCTCCACAAGGTCCAACGATTACTCAATTACGTCGGTAAATTAGTACGAATTTTTTTTTTTTTCATGGACAGATCATCAAAAGTTGGCAGGTTGTTATATAATTTACACACGTGTTAGCGTGTGCAAATAAATTATAATCCCTTCTCTATTCCCACGCGAGCACCGCGAACATGTGTTCGACAATTTTGTTCTACTTTGTTTTAGCTATCATGTTTACGAAATCTATTACTAAGTCAGCGTTGTCCATTGGGCTCAAATATATCTGACACGCTGTCATACCTCTAGCAGTTGATAAAGAGTATCAGATATTTTTGCGCCTAATGTTGGATAATACATTATTGCTGGTTACTGTACAGTCAAGCCATAAATATTAATGCGTTCTTAAGTCGTCAAAAATATTACATGCCTATACTATTTAAAATAAGGTCTAAGAATACATATACATATTTGGCGCCATGGCCGTATAAGACGTAAGTGCTTTTGACCATATACTTACCTTTAAAGCACTTCTAGTAGGATATATAGATTACCCCCCACATACAAATCCCCACAAATACACAAATACCTCTTTACTATACATATAAGTATTGAAAAACGAAACCTGTTAAATTCAATGTAAATATCACTTTATTCATGTATTTTTACTATAAAAAGCTCTCCCGTTACCAAACAAGGTAATAAACGTTAACTCTTAATATCTGTCAGCTGTATTTTATCCCCAAATATAAAGGTCGCGTTACATTTTTTCGAGACTAATAACTCTCAGATAGTATCTCGGTAGATAGCAGTAAAATAAGCCAAATTGGGCCATTCCTTTAGCTGCGTCCACGTTTATGGGGCCTATTCTAGGTTTCCCGCTTCCGCGAGATAGCATCGATCCATTATTATACGACGGTTTTGTAATCCACCCCCTTTTATTAAGTGATAACATCGGAGGACCTAATTTGGTCGCCATAATTCCTTACTTAAATTGTGTAGTGACATTAGTTTTTTAATTAATCGAGTTGTTTAGTAAAGTCGGAAATAGCCTTCTCTATTGTTACTGAACGAAACAGATTCAACTGGAAATTATTTTGTCCAATACATTCCTTCAAGATGTATCTTGTAGACCAAAGGATTCCTCAAAAGATACATCGCGTTTTAGCGAATGTTCAATAGTGGCCTAACAAAGTCGACAGCACCACAATGTCTCAAAAATATGTACATACACCTTATTACTACGGCAGTTTGGTCTATGTCTACAATACATATTTTAATTTTACTATCGATATGCTATTATTTATTATAAGTTAACATATTATAATGTAGGTGTAATAACAAATCAACATGTCTCAGGATCAAAAGATACAAACAAATCAAATCCACGTGTAATTTTCACCATCTGAAGGTTACATTCACCCAACCATAGGGACATCTACAACCACTCAACAGAATCCTTGAGCTATATCTACAAAGGATCTATAAAGTTCCCAGCGATCCCCCTGTCGGCCGCAGGCAGAATGAACGAACGAGATATTGTGCGTTTTCGTCACGTCACCCCCCTAACCTCCCTCGTCGTTTGCTTGCAATGACGTAATCTTTAAAGGCGATAACTAATCTTCCTAATTAATCTTTTCCTTGATGAGTTAAACAAATGAGCGGATACCCAGGCTCAGCCATAATAGGCATAAATTTCACGAGTTTAAGGTTGATTTTTGCTAACAAGGCCCTTGTCAGTTAAGAGAGCTGTTCGAGTAATGTAACAGTTAGTACTAGCCAGGAATCTTGCTGTAATTTTATGCTTGTACGCATTTTATGTCATTACTTCGACATCATTTGTGAAAGTAGGGTGTCGTTAAAAAACTTGACTAATAAATCCGTTAATGTACAGTCACGAGATTAAATTTGGTACCTACCTTAGGTCCAAAGTCAATCTGACATTCTACAGCAATAAGGCCGAGTTTCCTAGAAGTTACAAATGTCTTGACATCTCTAATGACATTGACGACTTCATGCATATATTTCTTAGAATGGGTCCCAAATTAACGCTCGTGATCGTAGGTACCTACAGTCACTTACTCTAAAAAAGCTCTAAAGTATTCAACATTTTCATTGGGATGTTCATAATATATGAATGTTGTATTTTCTTATTAGAAATATTTTAACATAATAGTTTTTAGTTTGGGTTATATGATAAATAATTTTGATTTTGAATTAGATACCTATACGTAGCAAAGACGGCAATATTCAGTCAGTTAAAAACTAACAATCCGGAATTGCTCTGAAGTAGTGACTTTTGTACTGTGCTCAGGGCCTCTATTCTGCTCGGTAATCCATATTGCTTCGCATGTTATTGTATTGTTTTTAACTTGGCCGCCATTACTATAAAGTAAAGAAAAGCTAACGTTCACAATACGATTTTTACCTAAGAGAATAGAGGCACAGGCGTCTGCTTTAAGTATTGGTCATAACAAATGATTTAACCCTTGGTCCGTGGGATCAAAGCCTCTTCTCTCAAAGCCTCTTCAAAGAAATTTGGAAGAGGCTCATTGACGTCACGGGAGACCGAAGAGCTGGCAGTTTCCTCGCTCAACGCATAAGTTTAACTATCCAGCGAGGAAATGGTGCCAGCATCTTCGGGACAATGCCACAGGGCCCTTTTTTTAGATATAGCTATTTAATTTTAAAATAGAATAAGATTTCAATGTAATTTTAGTTTTGTAATTATCATCCCATGTAATTTATTCAATTTAAATATATAGTGATTATTTATGAAATTACTTTGACGAAATATCGCTATTATTTAATCTCTCTCTATTGTGAGACTAGAACGATGTAAGCTGAAATTATGATGATGATATTGGTGATGCTATGTCGCTTACATTATTTTAAGGCCGTAATGTTCTAATCGAACTACAAGATGTTTATTATTTTAACAAATTATATTTAAGCAGGGACAAAAGCTACAAGTACTATTTCTGTCGAATAAGAAAACATTTCTACGAAATATAATGAGGAATCACTGGATTATAGAGTTAGCGAAACAGCCCAGACAGGGTAAAGGAAAGCTCCGCTGTGAATGAACTTTGGCGGAACTTCCCCGTCCCCCGCGATGCGACTGTGAGCTCTATGTAAATTTACACAAACTTGACCCGTTCTGGATGTTATTAATCTTAACCTTATGCGCAGTCTAAAAATCAATACAAAGTTTATTGATGTTGGGTAAGTTGTTAAAGTTCTTGGGTAACTCAAAGAGTGATCAGGTTTGAGTTGCTAGAACTTGGTTACCAGAGAACGGGACCAAACTACAGCTGACATGTCGCTTTCTGTGACAAGGCTCTGTGGACGTTTATCGGCATAACGAGACTTGTTGGCCTTGTTGGTAGAGTCACTGCCGTCGAAGCTGGGTTCAAATCCCGGTAAGGGCAGATATTTGTGTGATGAGCGCGAATATTTGTTCCTGTGTCATGGATGTTTTCTATGTATTTAAGTATATATTTCTCTATATAGGTATATATATCGTTGTCTAGTAGGTACCCATAGTTCAAGCCTAGAGCTTAGTTAGGGACTAGGTCAATTGGTGTGACATGGTCCCCTGATATTTATTATTTATATACTAACGAAATTACTTAAATGTCAGGGGAAGATCTCACACCAATTGACCTAGTCCCAAACTAAGCTCTAGGCTTGTGCTATGGGCACTAGACAACGATAGACATATTTTATAGAAAAACACATGGTACTTGTATACATAGGAAATATCCAAGACTCTGAAACAATTTCTTGCACTCATATACAAATATTTGCCCTGACCGAAAATTGAACCTGGGACCGCTAAAGTCATTAGCCCTATGAGTAGGTACATATATTAATATAAAGTAACGTGAAAGGAGGCTAAATGTTCACCTTAAATACATATGAATATAAAAATTGTGACATATAGGTAAAAAACTTAAGAAAAGCTCCTTTTGCATGTAAATAAAATATATTTAGTCTTATTTAATATTCGTTTTAATTTTCAGTTATTGTTTTATTGTTAATTTTTTTTTACGTCAAATTTCGAATATAGAATGTCGAACGGTCTATACAGATGTGTTACAACTACATGCAAGAGGAGCTTTCCTTAAGCTTTTTACCTATACAGCGCGGTATATTAATATGTATGTTGTGTATGTGACGCGCTTAACCTCTTTTCACGGTGGTGACTGGTCAAATGGTGCAGGTTATATTATGTAGCAGACTGAGTGGGAAACATTAAGCCGTACCATTTTTTCCACACTACTAAATTTTCCCGTTCTTTAGCATCAAATTCAAAGTAATCAAAACTTCGCACGTTGCTTTCTAATTCACGGTATTATTATTAATGAAAATTTTTGTGTCATGAAATGCTGTTCGTAATCTTCTTTGAGGTGTAGTCGTAGCCACTTTAAGTGATATGCGATGTGTGATTTTATTTCACATTCTTACTGAGAAATATAAAATTTAATCAGCGAGAATATTACGCTTGTTTAACTTCTTACTTCATTAAACAGGTTGGTGTTACGGCTTAATGTCGCAAAAAATAAAACATACGACATGCTCTCTTTATCGGCATTGGCCGGGGTCTCTATTTCACTTTGTTTTAGCTCATCTTGCTTATATGGCGTAATCGTGTAGAATTGAAATTGTGAAAGATATCTTAGGATTTGATCAATACGTCATTTGAACTATAGATTCCATAATAGCCGAGAAAATCCGATTATCTGATTAAACACAGTAAACCACGACAAATTAAATATTAACATGACTTTTTCATCGTGCATCGTCAACTTCTGTCAGACTCAGAATGGCGTCTATACAATACGAGAGCCAGGGGTTTGGCATTGAATGTTTTAAGCGAATAAATTACTATCGCAATTTTAACACTGGCACGTTATCAGCGCTGTCAAAGTGTATTCATGAGCGAAATAATTATCGGCAAAAACTGTCCGTTCGACAAAAGATTTAATTGGGCGGGAATCGACAAAACGTGTCGATTATGTTTTTGTTAATAAAGGCGCCCATTTACTGCCCGATTCGTTGGGTCTGACATCTTTTAAAATGGTGGTTGTTGATTGTAATTCGTGTAAATGTTAATCAATGATTTCGATTTGTAATAAAAGGTTTATTGAACACACCCAGTGCGTAAGGATGATGAATGATTTAATTGAATTAATTAATTAATTGCTGTGTTGGAAGATGTCGTAAAAATAAACCAATTCTAAGAGGAATTATATAATTTGTATGGAATATGTATGTGTGGTTGATTACATTCGTTCAATTGATGAAAACATGATAGAAACAAAAACTAATAATTATTAATGAATATCCTAAGAATTGAAGATATTCCTAGCTAATATTTTTTAGTCAAGTCATAGCAAACATTGAGTAGGTAATGGTTCCTGTGGAAGACCAGCTCTGGCCTAAAAACCAGTCACATGCTGAACAGGAACCATTTTGTTCCATCTGGCGCTGGTTTAGATGTTTTTGTATTTCTGTTTTGGTTTGTTAATTTATTTTTCTGTACTTGTGTGAGATGTAAGCAAATAAACGTATTTTCGTTTTTTCTTTCTATCTTTAAATATTTTATGATATTTTAATGTAACTGTTTTATTAATAATCTTTGTTTGATAAAGCAAGATTGAAAACCATTTACATACATACATACATACATACATACAGAAACTGTTTTTTTACCATGTCGAATGTACCTAAGTTTTATTTAATATTATTTATCATCACGTTATGCAAGAACAGTAAATGTTGTTTTTTCCTTGTTTACCTCACTCAGAAAGGTGTGGAAATGTACACATGCGATGTAGATACATGTAAGGATGGTTTATGTCAGGGCAATCAACACTTCAGTCGCGTGCGTAGCGGTTCTATACATAGTGAAATACGTCTGGAGTGTACCTAAACTACAGTAACGTGTTTAAAACACATTTAGCATAATAACACGGTAATCCACGTCATTTTGACACGTTTGATTAAATAATATTATAAATACACTAGAGGACGCCAGTGAGTTCGTACGCGTGGAGTAAGTTTCCCGGTACTTAAAAAATATTACACTAAAACACACACACACACTTTTGCGGGTGGTAGGACCTAGTGCGGGGTCCGTCCGGATCGCTACCACCATCTTATCCATTAACCTACCGCCAAACAGCAGTGTTCGCATTGTTGTGTTCCGGTTTGGGGATAAGACAGCCGGTGTAATGACTAGCATAGAGGCATTCCATCTTAGTCCTCAGGGTTGGCAGCGCATTTGCAGTCTTAGGCTTGTAGTCTTGTGAATGCGAATGTCTATGGGTCACAGTTTCCACTTACCATCAGGTGGCCTGTGTGCTCGTCAGCCTTCCCTATGCCATAAAAATAATTATTTTTTTTAACGTTAAGCGACAGGGTTCCGTAGTGGCTCAACAATTAGAGTCCTTGACGTGCAGATTAGATTAGAACCCCAATGTAGGCTAGGAGCCGTAGCCGTAAAACCAAAGACCATAGTTAAAGTACCGTCATTAATGTGTCGCAGGTTGGTCACAGCTTATTAAGCCTTAAATATTGAGCAGCACAGCCTTAACCAACAATGAACGGGTTTAAATACGGGTTAACGCGAAAGAGCAGAGAAATAAATCAGTCGGAATAATAGGCCGGTGTTCTGATACCGCGCTTGTCGGACACACTCGATTATAATTGATGCATCCGAATACAATTAAGAGGCGGGAAAATATCTACTTATTGCATTTTTGTACCAAAAAAGCAATGTCATTTGACGCCGAGTAAGTGAGTATTTTACTTGGACTTTACAAATATTTTGCATAAGTGCGAGTTATGGTTGAAATATTGGCTATTCTGACAAATACTCAGCCAAGGGTACGAGGAGAAAGTATTTTAAAATCATAGTTTTATTTAATGCTAGATTCAGTATTGCTATTGTTATAAGAAACTGGGTGAATAGAGTGACCGACTGGTGAGTTGCGCTTCTTCTTAGCAGTGCATATTCTATCTACTCTTGGAAAGCGCTGACAGTTTTGACGTGTAAATGTGTACGTGCGGCCTACTTACTAATCAAAGTCCTTTATCATTTGATGCTCAATCATTACCTAAAACCTTACAACTCCTGGTTAGTCTTCATTCTTTACCGTTTCTTAAATAACCTAATCTTTGGAAAAGTTAGTAAATAAAATAAAATCAATAAAATATGATTTTTATCACAGAAGATCGGTACAACGTACATACATTCTCATTGAAAACATACACGTGTGAAGAAATTAAACATTTATATGGTCACCATTAATGCCAACCGTGTTCTTTGTATGGGACTGGTACAAACACTGGTTTTTCCACTTCCAGCGTCTTAACTACTGGGACGTGAACAGTTTTGTAAATAGGTACGGTCTTGATGATCTCTTTAAGAACCGGTACTTCTTTGATAACTGGTACTTCGTGAAATACTGGTACTTTCTCGACGTGATGGTGGTGGTATGTATGGACGTCGTAGGGCACGTGGATTTTGATGCTGAAAATTAAATAGAAATGATACGTTTTTATTTGAACTAGAGGGTGTAAAAGTTACTTTATACAATCAAGTAGACGTTTATCTAATGACTAAATTAATCATAGTACTCGATGATCAATAATGAAGTAGAAAATAATAATGTCGCTAGTAATATTTTTGGGATGTTTTCTTGCTGAGCTACGCATGTTATTTGATATTATATTTATTTTAATATTTGTAGCGTTATATAATGCTAGACTAAGTAGTACCATTGTTTCTTGCGGCGTTTCTTCTCAGCAGTGGTCTCCTCTTGGGAAGCGCTGGTAGATACTTGACGTGTAAAAGTGCCCGTGCGGCCTACTTAGGTACTGAATAAATTTCTTTTTTTTTTTTTTTTTCCTTTTTAATAAACATGCGAAAATTTTAATGGCCTATCATCAACTTAGATAGACAATAGTTGGCGTTATTTTGTTTAACATGGAGAAGGCAAACGAGCCCACACGCCACCTGACGATAACTGGGTTCACAGAGTTAAGTATGTCGTAATGCTAACGTCATGTTTACTATGGTCGCTCTTATTTACTCAACAGAAAAAGCGGTCATCTCGCAAAAATGCTGATAATTAACTAAAAGAGGCGAAACAAATGTTCTTTTCTCGTTACTAGTTACACGCGTTACTCAACTACAGATGTAGTTAATAATAAAACGTATTTATCTTCTCCAAAGGCTTTAATAACCATCGGAAAGCGAGCTGAGAAAGCAAGATAAATAAGAACTTATCCAACTAAATACTATAACCATTTTATTGTACTCTCAAGCACCTTGAAAGTTTAGCAATTTGATACAATACGTAAAATAGCCGTGTTATACAGTTCCAGAAATGATACGTGGAAAATGTAACCCGGCTAACGACCGTGCGTCAAAATGGTCTAAAAACAAACAGTGCCGAGCGTTGTTTCATTAAAAAAATCTTTAAATCTACTTACTTCATTTCGTTCTATATGCACAAATTCGAATTCCATTGTACAATTGAGATGGTCATATTTTAGTCAATAGTGAAAACTGTTTCATTTGGAGATTGCACTTTATAGTTCCGTACATAAAATCCTGGCGGGTAGATAAGACAAAACATCGTAATGACGAGGGATTACCGAATATGGCGTGAATTACATTCGTTCGGTGAGGGTATTTTTGGTCGTTTATACATAATAGAACCCTAAATTATCTACAAAAAGGTTTGTACTTTACACACTTCATAATTATCTGTATTCACTAAGAGAAACCTGTTTTCTCATAGATCGTATTGACTCTGACTAAAATATGAATATATACCTCAGTTCTGCAATGGAACTCGACTTGGTGCCCATAGAACGAAATTAACATTATATTTTATGACCTATTTAATGATCAGGTTTTAGGACCAGATCCCGAACAACGTTGCCCATGGTCCTTTCGCATTATATCAAACTGCTTATCATTCAAATTCCTCGGTAGTTTGCAAAAATTGCAAAATGCAGGTTTTCAATAGACTCGAGTCGCCCAATCCTGGCGTTATATGCGTACATTATCCCTAATGCCTGTGTGTGATGGATGGATGCAACTACGGCGCGAATGGCGATCATTAGTTGGTTATGACGCCTTTATATATTTTGTTGACATTCGGAGCTACTTCCATTATAAGCTATTGCTCTTTCTAGAATTAGGTATCATGTTTTCCGTGTCATGTTTTACTTACTTTTTCACTAGGTATCTAAGTATGACATATACATCGTTTTACGATATTCTAATATGGTCAATCAGTGGAAGTAAATACGAGACCGCAGTCTAAAAAAAATAACGTAAAAAAGCGACACTCGCTATTTTAACTGTCTTGAAAATTCATAAGGAATAAATATTTCTTGATAAAAGACAGCTAAAGACAATATAAAGCGTCGAGTTTTGTTGTTTTCAATGAAAACGTTTTCGACTTAATTTAAGTACCTATTATTTCTGTTAACACATCGGATCATATCGGACATATGAAATATATCAATTTCTTTCAAATAAGTTGATACAGTACATTTGACCGTGATAGGGCACGCAGATCTGAGATCGGTTTGATCAAATGCTATACCGGTACTCGTACCAGTATTAAGTACGAACTAATACCGGAATAACATGCCCTAGTCCATGAGTATATCATTAAGGGTACATAAATATATAGCTTACTGCGTTCTGTGGTATCCAGGGTCTGGTTGGGGAGCAGGTGAAGCCACAACCGTGTGGCTGGCGAACGCGACGACCAAAAATATCTGAAATGTAACATAGGTCTTAGTAGATTGCTCAAGGGAACTTTCTTGATTATTAATGATAGTGCTAAAAATTCCAACACATTTAATTTGAATTTTATGAACTCGTTTTCACTTAAAGTCATAAAATAATTTCGATGAAAATGCAAAACCGCGTAACAATTTTAATATGAAGCAAAATGCCCCTTACCAATTAACTCAGTAAGGTGAAATTTGCTCCTTAATAAATCTGTTAGTTACGACGTTTTGCACCAAACTTAGCTGAGAACCACCCAGATTAAACTAGCTTTCTATTTAAATAAAACCGCGTCCAAATGGCTAGTCCGTTTAGGAGCTTCGATGCCGCAGACAGATACACACTTTAAATTTGGTTTTCCCGCGCTGAGGTTGAAAACGAAGCCCATACATACATTACATTGATTGTAAAAGACTTTTTACTCAGGTAATCCTCCTTGCCTCTATTTCCTTCCTAACATCATCAGCTTAGGTCAAGGTCTGCTTATTTAAAGTTCTGAAATACAGTAAGCGTACTCACAGCAACGTTCTTCATGTCGGCGGCGGCTTGTTTGGCTGGATGCGCCCGCGCCTGTGGTTAATATCCACAGCTGTTGTGCAAGCTGTCACGGTTGATGGACGAAACATGCATGCGTGCCCGATCTAGACGTTTCTAAGGACAATCTAATAAGTGTGCATTTAGTAAGGAGTGAAAATAAAGTGTTTCGTTTCGGCCATTAAATTATCATTATGAATCGAAAGTCTACGTTTTGTTTTGTTACTGCCTAAATAGATAATAATTCTTACTAATAATATGTACATGTACAACTAGCACTTTTCTTGCACAAGCTACGCTTGAATGTTTTTTAATTTTATTTTAATTTTATGTTAAATTCATTGTTTTATATCATGCTAGGTTAAGCTTAATAATTGTATAATATCATAAGTAGTACCTATTTTAAAAAACGACTGACTGTTGAGTTTCTTGCGGCGTTTCTTCTCAGCAGTGGTCTCTTGCGAAGCGCTGGTAGATTTTGACGTGTAAAAGTGCCCGTGCGGCCTACTTACTGAATAAACATCTTTTATCTTTTTTATCTTTATCTTTTAGCTTCTGCCCGCGACTTCGTCCGTGTAGATTTCTATTATCGTTATCCCCACGCGAACTTTAATTATTTTGAAAAGTAGCCCTTGTGTTAATCCATTTTCATTCAAATCCTTCTAGATGTTTCAGCCTGAAGGAGTAACCAACTAACACAAACTTTCGTATTTATAATATTTTTGTAGAATTAAGTTACTGGGGCCTAGTCAAGAAGCTAAGTTAGCGATTTTCGAATTCATAAAAAAAAAAACTTGATTTAAATTTATGAAAGATCGCGTTAACCGCTCTTGTCAACTTCATACATTTCTAGTAAATAGAAAACAGAAACGTTAGCGACGTTTGCATCTTGGCTAGATCTATTGAAGTTGTACTATCCCATTGATCCCCCGGTATCAGTAGCGAGCCGTAAGTAAGAATTGACAGATTCAATCAAATGTCAACCGGTGAACCACCGTACAACTCTGTCGCAATGACACTGCACACCGTTAAATCTGGGGTAATGGTATTCAATACGTCATTTTATTGCTACAGGATTCTACAGTGGCAGGTATAAAAAAAGTTTTGGTGACTGTACTTATATTGTTAACTGTACATTATTTTATTTTATTTTATTTAAAACCACGTATTGCGCAAACAAAGCAAATATATATAGAAAGGTAAACATAAATATAATAACAATCAATAACCTGCTGAAAAAAAGATGAATGTAAATGGAATGGTTTATTGTCTCCACATTTAATCGTAAACTTATGAATTATGCATTTTATAACACTAACCTCAACTAATATCCTTAAATAAAAAGTAGGTAACAAACATACATCGTTCGTAACTTATATGTATGGTAACTAATAATTTATATCCTTGCAAGATAAATTATACATTCCAATACATAAATTATTTGTAATTACTCATAGTTTATTGTAACAGCGGGGTCTATTGGGACATGCATGTCGGTATTTCCGATGCAACTGCGCGTTGCACTATGACAGCCGCCATTATAGTTTCACTTATGCCAAGGATGAAGTTCGATAATTTATTCGATGTTAGCATTGCAGTCGTCTAGGGACGTAATGATTTTAACAGATAACATTTGGTAATTATTGCAAGTATTTTTAGTACTTTGTACTGTTGTCAATATGAAGAGAAATTTCGTATTTAATTAGGGAAGTTACATGGCGAAGAAAGTGAAGGTTCGAACTCAAGTACCCAAAATACCTATACCTAATATATGTTTTTGGATGAGTCAAAATTTTATCAGCTAACGAGTAGCAAAATTTACTAAATTTCAGTTGATATATTTGGCAAAAAAACGTTAAAATAGCACAATACATTTACTTGACAAGATCGGTTTAACGTTGTGATAGATAAAGCAACAATATTCTCATGTTTTTGAGTAAAAATTGGATCATGTGCCCATTCTACTACTAACAGTAGCGCCCATTTTTTTCCAAACAGTTTTTAACATACTTCCAAAGACAACTGTTACCAAACCGAAAATCCTAATTCAATAGACACACGATGACCCCTATGGAAAAATAGCTCTATAATCCGTCAAAGGGAGCTCCGGTTGCCAGGAAAAAGGTAAATGGTGAAATTTCGAAATGCACCCTACACCGGCCCGGGCAGAATAGGGAATGAGCACAATCAGAGGAATTTCCCCCGGCGCGCCTGCATCGCCGATGCTACAATTGCTGCCCACTCTACACTGAATCACGCCTTTGTTTTTATTTTCAGCCAGCATCAGCATATAAAAGACTCCTTTCATTGGTGGTTACGTTTGTTTAATGTTTTGAGTGTTAATGATATTCGCGCATCCACTTGAAAATCTAGCTTGAAAAATAGTGCACGGCTTCTGTTTTACAGTGCCCGGCTTCATATTGCTTTTGATTGTGTTATGGTTTTGTTTTTAATTGAGCCACATTAGTGTCAAGCAGGATCACAGGTCAAAAGCGACATTGTTCATCGTTCTCCTGCGTAAAGCCATAATTAGCCTTTGACATGGTATCGTATTGTTATGAACACAGCCGCCATTACTGTAACTTAAATAAGAGCTGTCGTAATGTTGACAATGCGATATTCCAAAGGCAATATGGTTGTACCCAGTAGAAAAAAGGTCTAGGTGCGTATTATAAAATTCTTTAATTTTTTAACCTACTCGATGCTGTCAATATAACACGGTTATTTTTTTACCAATTGCACCAAATCGCATTGGTGCAGTGGGCAAAAATGGTTTCGAAAGGAATGGATTGCGTACAGTTAACACGAACGTCGATAGGTCGCTTCAGCCTTGCAGTATGCTATGTACAAATAAATTAAAATCGCAACTGAATTGCTATCATACCTAAGTACCGTAATCTGTTCGCATCAAAATTCAACTGGATTTTGTTGTGTTGCCTATACCACTATTCTTACCACATTTATTGCCAAACGACTCTATAATCGGATTCGTAGCAGATGTTCACTACATAGCGGAAAAATGACACTTTAATTATTTCTTATGTTAGTATAAGTCCCAAAATTTATCCAAATGAGAATAAAAGTATTACAAAAATGGTGGTTTTCCAGGAGACAAACAAACGTAGCACTCGTCGCATTGCTGACAGAGAATATGACAGCAAGCCTCTTTTATGTACATAAAGATTGACTGGTCTAAGACCGCCGCTTCCTCAAATGTCACTGTGTCTTTTTCGTTATGTCCTTCACGATTTTAACAAGAGTTATATATAGTATAGTTAAAGTCCAAATAAGAATGAATGCATTACTGCATAATCTATTATTCGTTGTAACATTTAAGTCTTACACAATTTACGTTCATCAACTCGATCGAATGAATGGTCGTTGCTAGTTATAGTTGCCGACGCGCTGGCCTAGTTAGTAGTGACCCTGCCTACGAAGCTAGCGGTCCTGGCTTCAAATCCCGGTAGGCGCAGATATTTGTGTGATGAGCGAGAATACTTAATCGTTCCTGAGTCATGGATGTTTTCTACGTATTTAAGTATATATATATATTTCTCTTTATGAGTATATATATCGTTGTCTAGTACCCATAGTATAAGCCTAGAGCTTAGTTTGGGGCTAAGTCAATTGGCAATGTCCCAACATTGTCCCCTCATATTTATTATTTATTTATATTTAAGTAGTGTTATGTATACATACATAAAGATCATTTGATATTCAAATATAATATAGGTATGTAGAACATCGGATCATTGTATAACATATCAACTCGTATATTTCATAATAGTGTAATTGCTTATTCATCAACACCGCACACGCATCGTTCTAAACATGTCAGGATTATTGCATTATCTTTTCCGGGTCAAAATATGATTTATAGAAACGCGTTTACCCGTAAATATAATATCCTTGACGTAAACCTCAAAAGCGCTTAACTATTTATTATTTAACATTACTAATGCTCATTAGTCACATAACGTAACCTTTTCTGTGTATTTGGGAGGTCAACCGCCGCTTAGTTTAGTTCGGGGCATTGAGCTCTGGTTATAGGCGCAGATAGACTTGGAGGTTTATTTATAAAAGCCCGCAAGAGGTCCGTAAGTCGGTTTTGCTTTGAAGCGGCGAGGCGAGCGGCTTACAGAGGTAATCCGTCGCGGGTCACTCAAGTACCGTCACCCGTGCTCCCAGTATTTTTTATTCAATCTCATACGTTCCACGTTTGAAAGGAAACAATATTACGGGTTTATAGAAACAAAATGTGCGGGAAAATTCCAAATATGAAATGGCGCCGCAGTTTTGGCAAATGGCGATCGTTTTTTGTTTCACGTGGAGTTTTTAGTCATGACTGCGATTGTGATTTGTTGAATTTTTCGATTCCAATTTTTTTTCATTTTGGGGTAGAGTTTTAAAATATTTTTGCATTTAGGATTTATACGAATCATAAAATGACGATTGAATTTGAATATGCCGAAGTTTTAACTGGCAGAGTTAATATTTTTAGTTTCGCTTCCTTATAGTTCCGCCATGTCCGTCTGCCCGCGGTCTAAATCAGATACTCTTGGTAATACAAAGCTGTAATTTGGCATAGTTTAATATTTTAAGTAGGTACGCCGACAAAGTTGTAGAATAAAATCTTGAAAAACTGGCGGGAGCAACCCCCCTCACACACGAAACTACTATTAATATCAGTCTGAAAAATACCTTAACTGAAATCACTACTAATGTCCGGTTACGAACCGGATTCAAACCCCGGATAGATATAGGTTACTTCAGATTCATATTTGACACATCTTGTATTGCTAAATGACAAATTTTAACACGAAGTAAGCCTTATCTGTCCGTGGTTTGAATATACGAACCCGACAAAAGTAGACTTGATTGGTTCCTGAGATACAGCGGCTAAAGTGTCTACTACTAATTCAAAAAAATAATCTAAAACATAAGACAACAATAAATAACTTTAAATATAAAATAAGTTCATAAGTACGTTTGTTTTTGCGTTTCTAGTAACGGATTCGAAACCCTACACAGAGCATGGTCCGACATGCTCTTGCCTTGTTTTTCGAAGTGGCGTTGCCATAAATAGTTGTCTAATAATTAATCGATGATAAAAGCCATATCAGTTAGTAAATGTATAAAATCTATAAATTTAATAGGCGTCAGATAAATCAATCCACCGTCCGTGCTCCTATTTGCGACTATCCCACAAATCACCCGGCAGCGTGTTGTTATCGACAGACATTCATCTCCCGCGCTTTTTGACGATCCACTGCGTCTGCCATATTGTTGTGACCTTTTTTTCCAAAATATTCAGTTCAACTTTTATTAAAAATCGATATATGTTTGATAACCTTTGGGTATAAAGATTTTTGGTTGTGTTACAGTATAAGTTTAGATTCCTGTCGCACTAAATCCAAATAAAATATGTTATAGCTCAATTGTAAGTATTGTTATTTTATTTAAACTTAAGTCAAATGCGCATACACAGCCAATACTGCCAAAATCACGGACAGATCGAGATCGCAGACTCTCATCCAGTGGAAGTTAACGAAATGTTCTAGAACAAGTTAGTTTCTAGTTCCTACCGCTGTTGGTATTCGATTTCTTGCTTCACTTGGCTGAAATTTGAGTTCTCTTATTCCGATTGACATCTTATTGGTATAATACTTGCAGCTCTTTTTGTTTTTGTCCAATTAATATGCAATGTTTTTTTTGTGATTTCGATAATTTATATACAGTCGTAAACAAATTGTAAAATATCTTTAAGTTAAATACCTAGTCGATCCATACAACTGTCATTCAGTTTTACACAAAGATCATAACGAATTATTTTATCCAATATAGGTTAGTTTCATCGCAGTCTCGCCTGATGTTAAGTGACGACGAGGTACACGCGTATATGCTGGTATATATGCGTCGATTTTGTTTTAATCATAGTTGTGTCGGGTATACATACTTCTTTTCCTCTCCCGGTTTTCTCATCGGATTTGATAGTCGTACATAGGTTTCCCAGCCCCATCTTATCAGTTAATAACTTTCAGTTTTTATTAACTTTATAACCTACGGCTCACCGCAACTGTACTTAACACTTTTACCGGCGTAACTTTTTTAATTAAGCAAAACCTAGTAATTCCATTAGTAAAAACCAATATTTACACCTCCAAATTAATTCATTATGGCCGTCCGAGAAAATATTTGATCTATGGCGAACGTCACAAAGAAGGGTTTAACTTTGGCATTAATTACACTTGGCGGCTTCTGCATAATCCGCGTGGGGTATGCAAGTATTTCGGCGTCATTATCATATTATAATTTGCCGGGAAGCGCGCCGCGACGGTAATTTGATATTAAACATGTGTCTGACAAGTGACGTGACTGCAATGCATGCGCCGGAGCCTAATTTTCACCGTGAAGAAGTGTCACCCGTGCTGCCGTGTTCTGGGTGCACGTTTGTGGGAGGTAGCGGTTGCAAAATGATTGCCTTTTGCATGCATAGGTTCCAAGTGGCTGGATAGTCCAACATATTGCAGTATTCGTTTTTAAATATGTAAAGCTTGGAGTACGAGTATGTGCTTTTGAAAATGTTTTTAAAAGTCATAGTTTTTTTTTAAATTATTTTTGGCAGTTATTAATGCAAGTTCGTATTGTTTTTTCTTCAAAATAAAGACCTCGTAGTATTATTTAGCGCCGACATTACTGTTATTATGAGATTTTCTTAATTTTTTGTCGCATTTTCGCCTGCCTACGAAGCTAGCGGTCCTGGGTTCAAATCCCGGTAAGGGCTTATATTTTGGGTGATGAGCGCGCAAAACGGTTCCCGAATATGGATGTTTTCTATATATTTAAGTACCTATATATTTCTCTATATAAGTATATCGTTGTCTAGTACCCAAAGTACAAGCTTAGAGCTTTGTTTGGGAATAGATCAATTGGAGTGACATAGTCCCCTGATGTTTATTTTATTTTAGAATCATTATAAGATTGTAAAACAAGAAGATAAAAGTCATTTATTCAGTAAGTAGGCCGCACAGGCACTTTTACACGTCAATAATTTACCAGCGCTTCCCAAGAGGAGACCACTGCTGAGAAGAAACGCCTCAAGAAACTCAGCCACCTCATCTCAAGAATAGAAAGAAGAATAGCAATGAAAGAATACCAATGTACCGGATATAAACCAACCGTTGTATCTTATATTTCATTCAAATCTCGCCGTAGCTCAAAGACAGTGATTTGTATCAGTAAACAGAAACAAATGAATTCCGTGTCAGTCAAGAGTCAATATCGCCCCGCGGTTGACAGCTTGCGCTATTGCAATATAACTATTCTGAAACTCGACTTGATTCCGACGTGGAGTGACTTGCTCTCAGATCGAACGATAACTTTGTAGTTTCATCATGTGACAATTCTTTAGCTTATGATACCGCTCTAGTAGAGTACTCTACTATTTCCTTCTTAGTTTCAACTGATATTTATTATTAAAGTGTGTAAGGATTCTGATGTATTCTCGTTCAATTACGTATACGCAATTACGCATAAATAACAATCATTATTTGATTGAAATTTGGAACAACAGGTTGCCTACATTTATACTCTTTTAATACCTACCGGGAAAATCAATCGTGTCTGATAGCCGTGTTCTGCGCGGATAAAATCGCCGGCAAAGGTTAATGAATTCAATACCAATTTTTTTTTACTGTGATATTGGAATTCAAGAAAAAAAATACAAATTAGTTTTATATTAAAACCTTATTTGTCTGCCTGTACGTTTATAATTTAGGGTACCATTTATTTCGCCGCGACACATTTTTTTTTGTATTCGCCTAATTTACAATTTGATTTATTTTAAGAAAACACTACCGTGGTAGTGGTTGCATAGTTTTTCTATAGCATTTTGATCGCCCGATCCGTGGAATCCCGGGAAAGCTGTCACGCGAAGGCTTCCGTGTGTATCGGCTTAGGATAGTTTATAAATGAAAGCTTCTTGGCTCCGTGATTTAGAGTGAGCTGCGTAGTTGGCTAGAACGGTATTATTTTTGTTATAATTCTGAACAAACTTATATTAGCTTTAAACTATCGAACTAACAATGTAATACAACCTAGGAGACGAATTAACTTACGTACTTTTAGTACAGACAGATCGACTTGAAGTTTTTTATAAGTACCGCTACTTATGTAATAGTTACGTGTTACGTACAAAAAAAAGCTATGTTTTACTATTTTAATTGGTATTACATCAAGCTGGTTTGATGATGGAGGCGAATAGTGGCCAAAAGAACACCTAAATGGCAAATAGAAGATATGTACGTCTGTCAAGTTTATATAAAATACGCACACCTAAAAAAAAAGTATTTCGGATGGTTACTACTGTTTAAAAATAATAAAAGCGTGCGTGGTTGTGTTTCGTTGATTGTTATATTAGTTGTCTGATAAAATACTTGTTAAGTTTACAAATGTATAAACTGAACTAACCTTAACCTTTATACTTAATACTGATATATAGGCCTTATATTTAAAACAACACACACTAATATTATACTTGTTGAAATAACATTGAGACCTTTGTTTGCTAAACTCGGTTCAAGCGAAAGTAACTTTTAATACGTATTGTTTAGTCTGATTACTTTTTAATTCGAATGTAGTGTTCAAACATTTCACATCTTTTTTAAGTAGAAAGTTTCTCAAACTTGTCTAAATGGAATTTTCATTCGAAATTTATGTTAATTATAATTGAATTCAAAGCTTTTAAAACTGCTTTACTAATATTGTAGGTAGCGTCGTATATCTGCTTATAATTGCGTAAGCTATTTTATAGGGCCTCTATTCAACACGGTAATAACAATATCGTTTTTGACCTGTTATCGTATTGTCATCGTATCGCTCTTATTTACTTGACATTAATGGCGGTTGAGTTAAAAACAATACCATAAAAGGTCAAATACGTTTGGATTTTACCGCCTAGAATAGAGGCGCAGAGCAGGCAACTTTTTTTTTTTTTTTCTTTTTTTTTTTTTTTTATGGCATTGGGAGCCACCTGATGGTAAGTGGAAACTGTGACCCATAGACATTCGCATTCACAAGACTGCAAGCCTAAGACTGCAAATGCGCTGCCAACCCTGAGGACTAAGATGGAATGCCTCTATGCTAGTCATTACACCGGCTGTCTTATCCCCAAACCGGAACACAACAATGCGAATACTGCTGTTTGGCGGTAGGTTAATGGATAAGATGGTGGTAGCGATCCGGACGGACCCCGCACAAGGTCCTACCACCCGCAAAACTAAAAAAACTTGTGAAAACTATTAGACTTACCAAGACAATTCACTAACGTTTCTCTAGATCATAGAGCAAACAACTTCACTCACAATTATAGAACGCATCACGTGACTGCTTTGCTTCCACTCAAGCCGTTTTTTCATGTCGTTAGACGTCCGTTCATTTAGAAACGCTCCACTTGAAATTTTCTTCGCCATCTTAATTTCTACGTGACTCAGAGACTTAATTAGTCCAATTAAGAGAGCTAGTCGAGTGGGTTTTTTGTCTCGCTCACCCCGGCATTCAGGGATAGCCATTGTGGAAAATTAAATTAACTATAAACTTGGTTCGGTGTCTATTACTATTCGTAGTAACCGCGGTTTATAATTTGTTCTCGCAGTCATTTTATCCCCGCAGGAACAATAGAATTTTCCAGTATCATATAAAATTGTAGGTTTATATTCCATTTTTACCGTTATTTATGAAATGTGAGTTCCAATTCAAAAATTATTATTCAGACAACAAAGAGGTCCATATACCTACCTATTGTTAGTAGGTAAACAGCTACGTTAGTATTCAAGGAACTAAAAAAACTATGAAGTAATCATTGATACCTTAAAAAACCCTGATTTTTATGAAATTTTAAATTCATCATGTCAGCCGAAAGACGTCCACTGCTTTCCACTCAGACCGGTCTTGTGCTTTTCGCATCCACCGCGGTCCTGCGATCCTGACGAGGTCGTCACTGCATCTTGTTGGAGGCCTACCTACAGCTCGTCTTCCGGTCCGCGGACGCCACTCCAGAACCTTCTGACCCCATCGGCCATCAGTCCTGCGAGCAGTGTGCCCCGCCCACTGCCACTTGAGTTTTACATGAAATTTTAAATACTTAGATTGAATCTCATGTAAAACAGAGAAATCAGTTTGTTTATACAGCCTATAAATCGTTACTTAATGCGGCCTTGCAGCGTATAATTTGTGTAATTGGCTGCCTTCCAACTCCATTTTACTCATAACCGCCAGTCATTGTCTTCTCTATCCGAAACCCTTTTAAACAAAACTGCCGATCCACGATATTTAAAATAGTCGAATAATCGTCGTTATCAAGAAGCGCTTTCTATTGTTTCTGGTTTTTGTGCTTTTATGACATTGCCTATGGATTTAAGAAAAAAGCTAAACAGTTATAAATGTTTTCCTATTGAGCATTCAATTTTGGGTAATATTTATAAGTACCTATTTGTGTTGAGAACGCAGGATAATTAGCTACAATATTTTATAATACAATATTGCTTCGTGACAACAGTTATAATTTTTTTTTATTGAATTTACGTAACCTGTTTAAAAGTAAATCGTGTTGCGTTAAGACCGTTAAATTCTTACCTCGAACGCTTAAATGCTAGAGAGAATATAACAGTTTGTAGGTAATTTTATAGTGCAATTTTAGTCTTGTTGCACAGTATCATATAGATTCATTTCCATCTTCAATAACGAGTTACCCGCACCATTTTCTCGAAGTTTTTAAAGTAAAAATACGAATATCAAAACCCACACAGCGATCTATATCTAAATTGCGACTCTGCGATTAAAACACTGTAACTACCCACTTAAGACGTCTGGCGGTGCCATCTCAAAGATAAGCTTACAAAGCAGTAAGTGGAAATCAACGAGCGAGGAAAATCCAAATCCCTGAACGTTATTTTAATGAATTGTTTGCCGTAGCATTTGCGTGCAAAATAGCAATAGTCACGTACAAACACCCTCCAACGGCATTAAGTAAGTTAATTCTCCGGCATTTTACTATTGCAGTGTGATATGCATTCTTCTGATTAAAACGCCGTGCATGACTAGTACCTATTAGTTAAATTCAAATGGAATAATTTCATACCTTGAATAGTTAGTGTCGATTTGACAGGTTCTCTTGTGTTTTACTAAATCATCATTTGGCAGCATTAATTCACGAAGAAATATTTTCCGCCGCATTATTTTACAATTTTGTGTTACCAACCTAACCTAACCTAACCTAACCTAGCTTATTTAATAAACCTATGTAACCTATGTAATATGTAATGGTTTAAGCAAAAACATGTTTTTGCTAAAATGAAAGTTAGTAAAATGATACGTGTGTCGAAATTACATTTGGTCAAATGAACAGACCCCGATTTCACAATGCGGTCGGCACGATCATCATTATTTCAATCTAAATATAAAAACCGTAAATGTAATAATAATACGAATTATATCCTAACCTAACCTAACCTAGCTTATTTAATAAACCTATGTAATATGTAATGGTTCAAGCAAAAACATGTTTTTGCTAAAATGAAAGTTAGTAAAATGATACGTTTGTCGAAATTACTTTTGGTCAAATGAACAGACCCCGATTTCACAATACGGTCGGCACGATTATCATTATTTCAATCTAAATATAAAAACCGTAAATGTAATAATAATACGAATTATATTGTTCCGTGTTATAGTGAGATAGTGTTCAGTTCTTGGTACCGATAGCATTTCTAATCTTAAATAACCACTGCAATTATAACTTAAACGAGACCTTTTCAAAGTTACACGCCTCTTTCGATCACATTTATTCGCCAGAAAGACTTTCGTCTTGCTGAATTTTGCATACTGCTGCGCGGCTGCGGCCTGAATTGACCAATTTTCAATAAACAACGATTCAATAACGTCCCATTGCTTGTTATTAATGTTTCCCTTAAACACGATATCGATTACTTAACAATAGCTTAGCTGCGACATTTTTTATTCATCCACAAGCATTACAGCCATTACTGGTCATTGGCGTGCCATTTTCATGGTATGAAACTTGAAGCATGTTGACGCAATAAATACACGTTACGCGCTTACTCGTTTGTTGGTTCAGAAAATGATTGTACGGCGGAATAGAAAATGGCGGCGATCAAACATAAATTACAGATCGATGCAGAAGGGTAGTTTCAAATATAATTAGAAAGGTCGCTTACGAAACGAAGTATTTTAAGTTTTTTGGATTTCGTCTTGAATACTGCGCTCGGTACGGTCGCGAACATTAATTTGTGACCCATTTCAACAAAATTATGATGAAGTCGTCAATGTCATTCGTAACTGACAGGAAACTCAACCTTATTTTTGTAGGGTAACAAATTTGAGTCTTTGACTGTACCTACCTACCTACATAGGTTTAGGAAAAACTACGCTGTACAATTCGGTTGATTAGTTCATTAGAAAGGGCATGGGTATATTTCTTTTTAATCAATTGAAAAATTCTGTAACATTTTGTCATACTGTCCCTTATAACAATGTGAGCCAACCAAGAGTCATTTCTTCTTAGTTGATATACGATGAATACAATATTCATGATATTAGTTACATCAACCAAAGCTAATTCTTTAGTGATTCAACTAACATCTTAGTTGATGTATCTAACGTCTTGTTAGGCTCGTATGCAATCAAGGCGCCTATGCCTAGCAATCACTTGTCATGTTAGAAACGTCCCTTTTTTCCAGCATTTACTTACAAGGCACCGTAGTTTTTGGAAAAAAAAAACCAATGTGTTTTTAGCGTTATTACTAACATTAATAAGAAGGCGGCGCAAGCGTGCCTTTAGCAATTATCATGCATCGTGCAAGCCACTCGCTGCTATTTAGGTTAATATTCCACCTTAGAGACTAAACGCTATCCTACTTAAGCGTCTTGAGCATTCTATTAAATTACTTCACACATTACTGCAGCGGTGTTACTGGAACTGCAGTTTATAGTCGTAAAATATTTTACCCTCGTGAGAATTTTCGTAAAAGAAAGTTGAAGAAATGTTTGCGAAGAAATTTGAGAATGTTGTAGTCTCCAGTAATATTTGACAATGCGGTTAGCCTAGTTGGTATATGTGGACTTGCCTACAAAGCTGGCAGTCTCGAGTTCTTTTTCTGGTAAGGAAAAATTATTAGTGGGATAAGAGCGAGTATTTGTTTCTGAGTCTTGGATTTTTTGTTTTTGTTTATATATGTATTTCTCTATTTATGCATTTATGTTGTCTAGTACCCATAGTAAATGACTAGAGCTTAGTTTAGGTTTAGTTCAATTTGTGTTAGATTGTCCCCGAATATTTTTTTATTTATACAAGGTGACTGCAGGGTCGTGTAGCACCATATTACGTAAACTAAAACTCGCTACACCATTAAGAACATAACGTAATAAAAAAAGCGTTCAGACAATTTATTTGTTTTTCATTTAAACTAAATAAATATTAAATGAAATATTTTTATTCAGGATCATGGCCACCCTACATACAAAATTTCTAACTTGTCAGATTGGTTGGTTTTCAAATAAGCTTTGACACGAAAATGTTAGGTGACCATAATTTTGGTATTAATTAGGGAAACATAATATTATTTTAGTAAAATTGTACACTTTCATTGTTACTCAAACCACTATACTAATGAAATCTCAATCATTTGCTGAGTTGGGTAAATTAAGTTCGTATCACAACCCCGCAGTCACTATATATGCGTCAAAATTCCGAAGTCGATACCAAGGATAAAGTGAAGTCGGAAATTATGTAAAAAAGCTCCACCGTGGGATTACTATTAAATAAGTAGACGAAGAGAAGTAGAAGAAGTAGTAGTAGAAGTATTTATTTTATCATTAAAATGGCGGTATTTTGATATTAGTCATCCGCTAACCCTGCTTCAATACAGCATTGATAAAACTGTTTTATTTCGGTGTATAGTGTACGAGTATCTGTTACTCGGTAAAGTTAAGCCGTTTCTACTTTGAGCTGTTCAATACATATTTACTCTATTTTTTACAGGTATGTTGCTGTTTATCTAAATCAGAACTCAACATGTCTACATCAATGGATGCCAAGCCCAAGATAAGTATCAAGCTTTAAGAGGATTTTGAAGAGACGCTTGAATCGGGTAGCTGTCAAAAAAACCAAATTCCGGACGATAACGTTTTTCAATCCCTAAATTAAGTCATATTTCTACTATATTTGAATGTTTTGTATGTTTTCATCCAAGATTTTTTTTCTTTGAAAATAAAAGTGCACACCTAGTTTCTCAAAATAGCTACATTCTACAACATATAAAAAAATCGTAATTATCGGACTAGGTTTAAAAACAAAAGTGTAAAAACATTTTGTTTTTTAGTGTTACAGGACATGGCTTGTTATCTGAACATTAACAAGCTGGAATTATTGACTTGTCTACCTCCACAAGTACAAAAGTTTATTTACCTCGATTCAGCTAAGCTTACCTATTCAACAAAACGCAGGAGTCGTGCCATCATTATCCCCAACAGCGTAATTAACAAAACTTGAATAATTATAAACAAATTAGGTACTTGAAATGTTGCTCGTAAACCTTGAGTCGAACGTCAAGCGTGCTGAATAGCGTTTAAAATAAAGGGTATTTAATATCCAATGCCCGTGTTTGTATTACGTTTGGATTTTTGGCGCATTATGGTCTTTACGGGCACTGAATACGTTAAGTTCATTGGCTTTATTTAGCTTACGCGTCGCGCCGCTTTTAAACCGTCCGTCGTTCACCCCAGGAAGCTGTTAAATACAAAAACAAAACAATATAAGTCACAGAAAATCTCATTATATTATGATCTGTTTCTCTATTATCTTAAAGTGTTAATTCCAACGACGAACCTTGACGCGTAGGACTATATGACGCGCGAGTTCCAGCATAAACGTGAAGACATCTTTGATGTGCACCCTCTCGCCTCGAGCGTGAAAGGCTCTCATAGATAAAGTGCATTTCAATATTAGAAGTTTGAGACACAGTTTTAAAGTGAAATTTATGGTTTAAAATTGTTTTCTTCGTTTAGAGGAAGCGAGGCGAAGGTTAAAAGATGCAATAAAAGTGTTTGTTTTATGGCGGGCTGTGAAGATTTTATTGTCCTCGTTCGGTAATCCGCTGAATTTTGCTTAAGCTTACGCATTGCAAAATACAATCCAAGTATGCTGGCAGAGAGATTTTAGGTTTATAAAATACTAGCTGTTCCCGTGCTCACTTCGTTGGGCAATATTTTTTTTATAATACACAGCCTATGACACTCACAAATAACGTGGCATCTATTGATAAAAGAATTTTCGAAATCAGTTCAGTAAATCCAGTGATTACCCCTTACAACGTCACAAACTTTACCTCCTTATAATATTAGTAATAGATGATTAGGTGTCGTTATCACCATAGAGTGCGAACACACCAAAGAGGTTTCTAAAAACTTATATCAATGATTGTCGAGATCGAGTTTTTTTACATTTATTTTATTTCTATTCATAACTAAATAAAAAAAATGGCTTTGATATTTTTTTTTTAAAAAACCTTAACAATGGATGGACCAGTTTAGTTTTTTTAACGGAACCCAAATAATGATATACATGAAGTGACTGCAATTACCAAAAAATAACATTTAAGTTAATCAGTTAATATCCAAAACACAAGACAAACAAGAAAACTTGTAATGACTACTTAAGAAGATGCAAAAACTTCCACTTCTCGTACTAAATATTCAGATTCTTACAGACTATAAAACATTTCTTTGTTCCCCAAAATTGGTTTGATAAGCAAGCCGTCAATCAAAACCGTCTGCGAAAAAGACAAGGAATTGTTAGATTCAAACCAATTGTACCCATTTCAAAATTACTTCTAAACAAGAAAATTGACCTGTAAACTATGTGAAGGGTTCGGGGAGCGCTGAAACTAGTTTAACATATTGTGATTACCCATGGGAGCTAACTTCACCGCACCAATGTTGTGTTCAGCCCTGGCTGTGTTATTGATTCGATGCCGTTTCGGTATTTGTTTGTTATTGTTAATGTGATCTCAGTATCTTGGCTTGTGATGTTTACTTTCCTTTGTCACGGAACTTGGCTTTGCTTGAGTCGGAATTGGCGTGTTGGGTAATAAAGTACTTTCAAATAAAAACGTTAGGTTATGGTTGCTTAAATATGCAGATATTATAAAATAACATCCTTATTGTTATTAGTTTGAGTTCGTTTTTTATTAAAATTATAGTGATTGTGAGGGTTTTCAGTTTTATAACCAGGGATAGGAAATTCGGTTGGATATTAGGTTAAAAGCGAATATGGCATTAGCTTCTTAAAATATTATTTTAATAATATACATTCCGGGATTCTACAAAACGTTTATGTTAGTTATTTTCCACTTCTCATGGTCTTAAAATGCTACTTAAATCTCTGCGAATCGGGACTAAAGCTCCTTATTAATCTCTAGGGATTCAAGTTTTTTTTTCAATTTACTTTGGAAACCCCTAAACAACCAATCACGGTGTTTGTGAATGGAGGATTATCGCCACTTTCAGTGATTGTGTATGGACCATATTTTTGGGTGTCGAAATAACCTCAAAATGACAACTGTGCAAATATATTTAAAAAAAGGATTTCATTTCGTGAAACACGATTAATTATTACGAATATGAATCTATTTAATCATATTAAGGCCGAACTCTTTAATTATGCGTGGTCCAATACTTTTAAAATGGTTTCCAAGTTTGAATCTGTTGGCTAAATATGCAAGCATTTAAAAACATCACTTTACAAAAAAACCGCGGAACTTTTTTTTCCTATTTGTATTTTGAATAGATGTTCATAACTTGTATTGAGCGTACGTTGTTAAGATACCTAATTGTTAGTTTTAATTGTTAGAAACTTTTTTATAATAAATGTTGTCATTTTGTTTAGAACGTCGTTTTTTTCCTCGCATTGAAAGTGAAAAGTAGAGTGTTTAACGCGAGACTAAACAACCATAATGACACTCGAACTACAGGCCCCCTCGCTCGCAAGCTCGCTCGCGTGGCTAAACATCTCGTGTCATTATGGCTTGTTTTAGTCCCTTGTTGAACAATCTACTATTACATGTAAGATTAAACGTTCCGTCAATTTGCTCCTCAAACTTTGTTAGGTTAGGTTAGGTTAGATGAGTTACCGATAAATTAAATGAAAATGAAATGAAATTGGATTTATGCTCGCGTAATTTATTTATTCAGAAATTTACCGGGATTTTTATAAATAAATAAATCATCCCTACGTACAACTTAACAACAACGTCGCTGCTAAAGATATGTGGTAAATATGGAACGCTGTGGTAAATATGGAACTGAATTTTCGATCCCTGGTTATAACGCTAAACGTCAACGTCAACGTCAGTCAGTATGTTCTTGCAATAGACAGCATAATAAATAAAAAGCAAATTTACATAATATTTTATACTCACAGTTAAGAGTTAAAAGAGGAAAAAGTCCTACCTCATGTGTGATTGTTATAATATAAGTGAAAAAAAATGATATTAATATTGGTGCTGTATTATCAGTATAATAGTAGATTGTTCAACAAGGGAATAAAACAAGCCATAATGACAAAAGATGTTTATCCACGCGAGCTGAGCGAGGGAGGCTAAGTTCCAGTGTCATTATGGTTACTTAGTCTCGCGTTAAACACTCTACTTTTAATTTGAATGCGAGGAAAAAAACGACATTCTATTTGGAAAATTAAGTACTTACAATATGTATTATAACAAACATGTTTCTTACAAAGTTCCACGCTTGTTTTTTTTGGCCCCCTACAGGCAAAAATAAAAATACTTATAATCTGAAAAATATCTTCAATAAAAGCGCGTATAACGAATTTCAAAGAAAAACTATCACGACTAAGTAGACATCATTTGTTTCTGAGATAAAGGCGATTAAAGTGTTTAGACCTACTAAAAACATCTAAAACGGCACCAAATGGCTTTAAAAAGAAAATAAGTTATTACTTATTGTTTTTTGTTTGTAGTACTTAGCGGCCTCGGAACCCTACACTGAGCATGGTCCGACATGCTCTTGCCCGGTTTTTTGAAATATTTTTGCAATATTTTTGCAAAATTGTCTATACTCTATCACTGAAAATGGCGATAGTCCTACATTCACAAACCCCGTGATAAGTTGTTTACGGGTTTCGAAAGTAAAATAAATCCCTAGATATTAATAACAAGCTTTAGTCCCGATGTGCACAGACTAAAGTAAATTTTTAAGAGCATGAGAAGTGAAAAATATCAAACACGAACGGATTATCGCAATCTGCAAGCGCTTTAAAAACACACAAAGTACAAAATAACATTCTTTTAAACCCTGTTCAAACCAAATCCCATTTCTATTTTATAAATTCATGTTATCCTACTTAATCTTACACAGTCGAATACGTTGACATTTCGATTTCATTTCGAAAATCGGATTAACCGATTATTTTTAAACTCGAATTTTGTATCCATCCAAGATCCAAGAGGGTTAGGTTTTTAGGTTTGTTATTTGGCCTTGTTTCCAGGAAATCTTTTGTACGACTTACATGTCGTTTGTGTAAGAAATACAAGAAAGAATTTTCTTTAACATTAACTTATAATGAATGTACATGATTTTTGTTATGATATTACAACAGGTTCCTATTTACCTTCTATTTTCTATTGATTCAGTACAATGCAAACTTGAAAACGCCATATTTCCCAAAAACTTCTATTCATTATCATCACTAACAAAGTAACATTGGTCTGTCTGTACTAATAAAAAAGTTGCCAGTCGCATTAATCGCATCAAAAGTTTCGAACGCCACATTTACGTACGTTCTGTACGTAGGTACTACCTACACAAAAACTCCAATTTTTATTTGCAAGCTATTTCCGATGAAACTCTAACTCGCTTTTAATGTGGGAAGTTGTAACGAGTTGGCGGTTGAAAACGAAATTGGCTCTGTATTGAATTGAATCGAATTCCCCAAAGTACATATTGTTGTTTTTTACTCTGTTTCATTGCATTACTTTTCATTTTTATGCCCCGAAATATCGAATGCTATTATCAAAGCAATTTCGTTTGCGTCGTTTTTTTTATCAATGTTTTAAACCATGGTAATTAATATGCCTGTGTTACGTAATGAGATCGCATTCAATTTAAAAAATACTCTGAATTTGGCATTAAATTTAATTTTGAATGAAATATTATGTTGGTCTGGTTCATTAAAACTTACGCCGAGATTTACGTTAAATATGTTGCATATTGGAATTCACTACTTCTTAATTTTATTTTTCTTTTTATTTCTTGATTTACACACAAAAAAATAAAAATAAAATAAAAGAGATGTTTACACATATCTGGCCAGTTACAGATTTACATTTTATAATAGTAGCTGTTATATCAAACAATATATTCACGCATTATCTACGACAGGAAATAAAGAAGAAAACAAATAAAAAACAAACATTTTGGAATAAGTAGAAGCAGACGTAATTTAATGACATGACTGATTGTGGGTATAAGTGTAGGGCTGAATCGTAAACTCAGGAGCAAAAATACCGGGTCAGAGTGCGTTTTTCATACAAACGAGACTATTTCGAAGCCTTGGTTCCTCGCCAGGGGTTGTTTTGAGTGAGGTTTAATGGTGGATACTCCGAGGTTCAATAGAGGAGGTCAAAAGTTCTTAAGATACCTAACCGATCGCACAATCAGTTTACACCACAGCGAGAGTGTTTGGGTCAACATTGGATTTCCTTACATTTTATGGCCATTTTAGATGTTTTTCTGAACAGGCACTATTCCGGCGTTAGCCGCAGATTCATTCAGTTGGGTACCCTAGGCACTCTGGAAGTCCTGTATCGATGCTCGGGGTATTCATCATCAGATTTCACTAAAAGCATCCCCTGGCGAGGAACCAACGCTTCGAAATTTTTGCTCCTGAGTGTACTTCCGAATTTTCCAGATACTGTCACCCCTTCATTCAAAGAACGACGCGATCCAGTAACCCATCAAGTACTATTTTTTTAGAATATTTAAACACTTGAAATCCTAACGTAGTCCTATAAGAGATAACAAAGTTTCCCGTTCTCTAGTCCAACCGATCGCTAGACAAGCACCAACATTGTTGATATATTCACGATTTTCTGTTTTCAGCAAATGTATAAACCGATTACGGGTTCGTCTCCTTTTGATGGGTTCGCTTTAATGGATTTCCCTGTTTGCCTGGAAAGGGAACTTTCCTACGAATCACTTAATCTGCCTCACTTCGGATATGTTTTTGTGTGATTTATGAACACTGATGACGCCAGCAGGGCCAGACGAAAACATTTATTTCGGATTTTGCGTAAAATGTTTCATGGCGGAGTAGGCTTTATTATCCGTAACATGGGGATCACTATGCTTTATCTAATGGTTGTTAGTATTGCTTCGATCGTCATTGAGTCAGGGGTAATATCTAATCGGGCAATTGCTGCAGTTATTATATTTAGGTAAAGGAGTTCAACTTGTGACTCGCACGTTTGAGCTACGCAAGTTGATACTTCCATGTGTCTAAACATCTTATTAAGTAGGTATACATTTTTATCTTCATATAAAGTATTAAAAAAAATATTACGTTCAACACAAAAACTACATATTAATGAAATACACCCATAAAACATAAAATAACCACGAGGCGACGAGATTAGTAGACCCATCGTTAAGGTCAGCTGCTAGTTCCCTTCCGAAGCAAACTCAATACGTTACGTGTAACATGATGCGATACGGTATTAGTACAGGTTTCCGGGAAGTCTTTCAGGATCAAGCATCTCGTGTAAACGTTTTCTCAGAATCGATTAAACTGGCGTTCACTGAATATGAAAATATAAGTCAATGAAGGGCAAAAGCGAACACAGCAAAAGTGCAGTAAAAAACTCTAAAACCTACGACATTGGACATCTCATGATTATGAAATCGTTGATTACCGTAAGGAGCCCTTAGTTATTAAACCTCCACACAACAGTTCACAGTCGCAAATATTAGACGGTGGTAAAGATCTGAAAAAACTTACATAAAGTCATATCTCTCTTAAAATGATCTATACAAAGTTAACATTCTGTTTATGCCTTTTTTTGCACAGCCATCAGCTGTTTATCGGGACCAACCTAACAAGTTCAAACTTGGTGGGTTTATGTTAATTATAGCGGAGGTTCTTTTGCCACATTATCATCAGATCAGCTCGTAAATACCAATAAAATGAATTGTTGCCAGATTCACATGTAACTATTTCTAACTTGGGCCCATTCTAATCTGATTTAAAACAGACTTGCAAGATTTCAATATTATTTAGGTAAGGTACCTTCTACTGACAAGTATATGCGGTAAATTAAAAGCTTGTAAAAAAAGTCATAATGTTTCCGAATATTGAAGTGCAAATGTCGTGTCACAGGACTCAGGCAACAAATAGTCCGGAACACATTTCACAGACCGAATTCTGTTGATGTTTTAAAATTGATTTCTGACATTTTATTTTCAATTTCATTTGCAATCCTGAAGAATCTTTTAATTAAAATAATAAACGCTTGTAAAACAAGAGATTCGGATTATGAATGTCGTAAATTTTTCCACGTAGGTATAATTTGAAAAATTCCGCTTTTGTTATGCGCAAATGAAAAATGACGCCCGAGCGAACTCGCAGTTTTGTTCGATACATTGTTTTAGTTTTTTATATTACTTGTTAACTTTGTAATATCATTTGCCAAATCTGGTTAAAAAAATGTATATTGTTAGGTTTGTAACTTATAGTCCAGAGCAAAGAAAATGGGGTACGTTGTATAGAATTTTCATAGAAAGTGACCCGTTTTCGTAAGCTCTTAAATGTATTTACTTAAATATTTTGTCGCTTTAACGTAACGTTTAAAATGTCCTAATAATATGCTAAAGGCGCTAAATCGATAGGGTGCAGGGTACATAGAAAGAAAGAAAGAAAATCATTTATTTGTGACATACATAACAAAGAACAGATTAATATGCACAAGAAGAAAGTAACCAACCAGGAAATGGTCCCAACTCAGCGTAAGCGCTGGTCTGCCGTTGGAGCCATAGTATAGTGTACTTATTGCAATTATCGCTGTCCGATGCAAATATCTAAATACGTATGTATATTTTTATTAGGGCATACAAATGACTGTAATAATATTATTATATCTAATTTATTTTTTAAACAGCATTGTTCACCAAATAACTATAAAGGATAAGAAGGAACGAGAAGGAATAAGTTTGCTTTTGTACCTATATTATTATTTTTTCCACAGTGTACCTATAGTTATTTTCTTTTGTAGATACAATAAAGCGGTTACATACATTAATACAAGTTGAGTCTGAGTGTTGATCTTAAGTTCTGTTGTAGGTTTTAATCGCCTACTATTTATTATTTCCCAAACTTCTGGTAATTTGCCTGTCCTCCTACTATCTATTCCTTATGGAAGAGATCACATAAGGGATACGTTCGCTTATGTGCATTATCTATATTCATGCAAACATACTTTGTAAAGAGTTTACCTTCATACATAGGCGAGAAGTTTTATTCCTAATTAAAACGCCTAGTTAAATACATAAGCATGGTGCTACTGTGATAGATAAAGCCCATAATGCAGCCGTCATGCTGTCTGGAGACCGGTTAGCTTAGCGCATCCAGAATGACAGCTCTCGGGGATAACAGATTTAATTATTTCAGCGGTAGTCTTGGAAATAGGTTCCAGTAACTAGAGCATATGTCAAGGGGCCCTAGACAAGATGCATTATGCTAACTAGTGTTTCTATTCGTTTTGTTTTTAAACCAATTGCGTCACTGTAGAGGACGTGATACGAAGAGTCATGTGATCTACCAGTGACGCATCTTGGCTAGAGCCCAAGTTTCCGAATCACTTTTACTATTCGAAATCGTGTTCTGTTATAGAAGGGTTTCCCAACCTTCTTTGCGTCGAGCCTCCCCGAATAGTAAATATTATTTTCATGCCTTCGATTTTTCAAGTAGTAAAAGGAAAATGTAAATTGATATTACATCGACCAACGACCGTCGCATTGTGATACAGAGACTGTATGTTACCGATATTTACATTATAATGTATAAATTGAATGGTTGGAAAACCGTGTTTTATATGATATATCCGTAGCGCCTTAAGCAGACTCACGTTTTCATACATTATTTTACATATAGTTAATCTTTGCTTCTCGATGACGATACGATAGTCATCGTCAGTGTCAGAGTTCTAGCAAACTTAAGAAAACAGATACGCGGGCGCTGTTCCAATCGTCAAACTCATTTTCTAGATGACATCACTTAACGTTACTCGACAGAAGGAAAACGTTCGTGCTCGGGGACAGTTAATTGTTTAGTTGTGCCACTAAGATAGTAACGGATAAAGAATAAATAAACAGAAGCAAAATGCCCAATTGCAAACCGTGATCGCGTTTAAAAATGATATTCAATATTGTTTAACGAGAATCAAGATTAACGTTAAATAATACACATGAATTCAAATTGGACTTGTCAATCAATCAATCAAAAAGTACAGTGAGGCTATACAAGTTGTTTAACGCTAACGTAAACGATTTTCAAAAACTGACAAAATGTAGAATTGACGTGGGCGCTCGACAGGGTGTCTGACAGCTTACGTTAATCCTATTTTGGTTAACGATAACGAACGCCGAATGCATCTTGTCTAGCGCCTCAGAGCAGGTGTAAGATTACATGGACGATGTATTTTGCCATTGACTATCTTTAGTTTGTTCGGTGATAGTGCAATACCGCGTAACTAAAGCAAATAAAATGCGTAAAAAGTCTTATTTTTGCACCTTATTGAAATTGTTAGTTACTCGCTGCATTACGTATTTCACTATCACTGTCGAGTCGTTTTATGTCAGAAGTAGCCTTGTGTCAGATGTTGTGTTTCACACCCTATCGTACCGTTATATACTTGCTTTGTTCGATTTCTCGCAGGTTTTGGTAAATATTCTTACCTCCATTATTTAATGGAGGTAATCCTTGGTATTCGGATCCCGCATTATTCGCCGTCTTGGGCACAATCGGCATGGCTAATTTGCTCTAATGCCCCTACCCTTGTCTGTATTACCCATTAGATTGTGACATCCTTAATTCGTTAAGTGCTGTGGTCAGCCGCTTTTAGGGCGTGGCTGTTATGCCAGCGGGCGCTGACCAGTCACTGTTTGAAAAGGAAGATGTATTTATCCAGATCATGATAGCGTACCAAAATAAGATTTAAGTATTTTCCAAATCCTTGCTGCGTTTTCACAGAAATGTACGAAACCGAAATTGATGTCTAAATTGGCCTTGTGACTAGCATTAACTAAGTACAACTACAAATTACCTAGTAATCCAGACTAAACTTAGTCAATACATTACATATAATGAAGTAACAGTTATTTATAGAACTTACACTTAACATAACAAACAGCACTTTAACGACATAGTTTTAAAGGAAACTCCTTAACTAAACTAAAAATAAAGAGAACTTTAGCTGTGAAAAACGCGATCGACTTGAAGTTCCAAACTGGATAACAAGTTAAATACTGCGTTCTGTAGATTTCCGCTGTCACTGGCTACCTCCTCTTCTGTTTCGAACGGCTCGTAGGAATGACCATCAGATTACCCTATTAACTGCTACCTTTGTTTAAGTAAATCAGGGCGGAGTCGAGCTTAAATTATTTATTCGTGTGTAAAGGTCAGCGTCTTCGTAGGGGCTCTGCGGCTTCCAGTCAAAGCTACTGGGTAAATTATCTACCGTGGTTTACATTTTGTATCTAGTTACGTATAAAATTGTGTTGGCGTACAGAAAACTAAGTAAGTTTTTGACGAAATTTCAGTTTTATTTTTAAGACTAGATTTAATATTATGTTAGAAATACTTATTTTTCTAATGAAATGAGTCCAAAATCACTCAATATAATTTATTTACAGAATACAGTTCAAAAAATGCATTCAATGCAAATGAAAACAAAAAAAATGTGCTGTGTATCCATTAATAAATGGTAAAGTACTGTAGCTAAATGTCAAAATAGATTAAAATTATCAATACATAATTGAGCTTGTATGCATGCCCTTTGAAGTCTTTTTACCTCTAAACAAGTTCCAGCTTCTAAAATTTGGCCATTATTCTTAGCTATTTAAAAGGAAAAAGGCAATTCTAAATGATACCCATCAAATTTATCTTTATAATTTTCAACTTTCATCAAGTCGCGCAGTGCCGGATCTTGTTCGCCAAGATCGTTTCCTGACCAGCCAGCCTCTGATCTTAATTTGAGAACCTTGATACAAAGAGTGTTACACTGTTGAGCTAAAACTTTTTGCATTTGGATTTTAGCTTTTTGAATTAGATCATAATCTCGATAACATGATGTAAACTTACGTATTTTTATTGTTGATATAAAATCAATTATATTCGTGAGCTCTTTGCAAATTGGTTATCGAATTTTGCTTTACAATGGCATTTCTGCTGGATGCGTTTCGGTCAAGCTTGAATACGAATCGTGTCAAACGATACGGTAGGTATACACGTCAGTACATAGGCGTTAATCTTTTTAAATATTCTCAAGGCGAAACAGTGTCTTCCATTGAGGCTCGTCTATTATTCACTCCGCGCGGGAAGTGGCGGAAACTAGTAAACTAGATAAGTTTTAAAAGGTGGAAGTTAGATGAATCTTGACTGCATAATGACGTAGATTAAAAGTTGCGGCTGAAATTCGCACTTTTGGATCAAGCGTGGAATTATTAATAATACCCTTCCAGTACACTGCGTGAATAATTAGAAACAGCCAACATCAATGGTGAGTAATTTATACTTTGTGTTTTATTCACGATTTTTCCGGGTCATGTTTTGTGAGGGTATGTTACACGGAATTCGAAATGTAGAACGTCACATTTCCTTGTCTGCCATTTTGAATTTTAAATACCTTGGATGAACGTGAAATTATTTTATATCTACCTTGTTACTAATTGAAATTATAAATAAGCTAATAAACGCCTGTATTTAGGTCGAACCATTCTGATGAAATAGGAAGTAGGTAAAGGTACTCTAATATACAGTTTCTTAATAGCAGCGTTCTGGTTCTGCTGCCATCGCTGCTGCTGCCATGCTGTCAATTGCTGTCACGCGCACCTGACAGCAATTGACAGTAGGTAGATACCTATACTTGTCACTCGTATTTCAAATATTTATTGCTGATTAAATTGTACTAACTACTTATTGTTAGAACTGTCAGCAGCTAAAGGTATTATTAACTGACTTCAAAAAAGAAGGAGGTTTGTATGTTCAGGAATATAGGTATGAAAAGATTTATTATTTACCAACTCGCGTTCTTTGTGTCTTACAATTTGTAACGTCCAAAACTTAATTATGAAATATTCTGACTAAATATTGATACTTATTGACGTCACCTAAACGTTCCGCAACTTAAATATGTAGTAAGTACCGAGATTGTTATTTTAATAGTTCAAGTTACTGATATATCGTCTACACAAGCCCCAGCACATAGTTTCCATATCGTTGACGAAACAATAATTCACGTGCGAGTCGTTATGTCTGGAGGGTGTAATTATCACAAGCTGCCCTCTATCAATAACAGATTAGCATGTAAAAGCTAATGGCCTAATGGTCCGTGTGAGCCAGTAATAGGCCAATAAATTGTAGACAATACTGTAACCAAGTGTGGTAACTCAAACCCAGTGAATTACGAGACATAGTTTTTATGAGGATTGCGTGAAAAACTACATTGTAATTGTGTAATGTGGTTAACATAATTGTAATGTGCTACACGCAAAGCTTATGACTCATAAAATGTATCCATTATTTGATATAAATTCTGGGAATGATGTTGTCGGATCTCACCTTGTGGCCACAGCCTACTCCGAAAAACATTCCTCTTAAAAAATCGAAGATTGATTTAGTTTATAGTAAAAAGGTTTAATATTGGCCATGTTACCAGTCCAGGATTTAAAGAACCTTCCCTAGAAACCGTAAAGTAACCTAACTCAAACTCCCTAATGTTGTAAAACTGAGATGGATGATTTATGCACGGCTATAAAATTACTAGCAAATTAAGATTTACCTTGTAACTCATTTATTGCGAATTCCCTTTAAATAATAGCCAATTCCCATAGAAAGTATATATAATACTTTCCTGCGTTTATGAATTCCCGAAGGAAGAAATTATGAGATCGTCCCCATTCACAGCGCTCATAGAGACCTTAATCTGCAACTAAACTCCTATAATCTAGTGTATAGACAACGAATTCCACATTTAATATGTCCATGGAATTTGAAATATTACGTTCATAACTTTCAGGTTATAAATTCGCTTGGGATTGCAAATAGCTTAGGCATAGCTTAAGGTTTCAATAAAAACGCATTAATTAAAATAAATAAACACTTGAGTCCTGAATTTAGACCCTAGACACAATATTCTATCTTTAGAATGATTTGAACCTCGGAGGGGACTTACTCAGGAAAGCAGTATGCTAAGGAATCATTTGTACCTGGGCCATTTTGATAACAAAGCCAACCTTGATAACAGGGTCGGTATAGCAAAAATTTAGCAATAGACGTTTACACCAGAAATTTTATTAACTGACCGAGAGTGTGGAATATTAGTAGATGACCCCTTTTTTCGATATTCCACTTGATGTATCCCAAGAAAATTTGGAAACATAAAAAAAAAAATGAATAAATTCGAAATTTAACATAATTAATTATATTATTCCAGCCAAAATTCATATAGCTAGGTTTGGTTAACTATATAAAAGAAATATTATTCATAAAAATGTAGACATTAAGATGATGCCACAATTCCTCTAATTGAAATTCTAGGTATTTATCTCATTAGTCTTTTCTATTTCAAAAAGGGACAAACGGTTTAGACTTGATTTCTTTAGTCAAAATCGTAATGTCACGTCACCTATTTCTCAGGCTCAACTATTTATTTTGGAAAATTGGTAATATTCTCACTCTTATTTTCCTCAATCCCCAAAAGTTCAGTGGAAGAGATGCCTTAAAGGGACAAGTTCGCCTTTTTACATTCTTATTCTGTAAATTACATAGATACATATTTTTCAGAGGTGGTTGAAAACAAATATTTGAATCATGTGCTAATGACAAATTGTGTTACGAGAAATATTAACCGTAATGTGCCTAGAGGAAAATACTAGTCTTAACACTAAGCAAACATACTTTATCTATTACAACTTTGCCAATAAAAGCTGTAACTCGACTTTTTTAACTTTTTACCCGCCTACGGAAAAGCCTAAAGGTTATGATTTTAGCAGTCTGTTTGTGATACTTACTTGACAAAACACTAAGGCAGGACACAACATGACACACACACAATTCGTACTTGTCTGTGTGTAAGTAAATGGTATGCATGTCACAAGTAACAGTTAGTTTGCCATTAGAATTCAGATCCAACTTAAATGGGTTAGCTAATAACATGCAACTCAGTTGAATAGATTGGGCAGGTCAGAGCCAAGTTGGCACAACCTCAATAGACTAAATTACTCGTAACGCAGTCGCCGCTCACAGCTGGAAACGGGACAAAGTAATCTACGGTCCTTGTTTGTGTTTCTATTTAAATTGAGATGGTCTCAGTTGGTCTATAATTTTAGGTGGCGAAAACTTCAAAGAGGTTCGAATGAAATAACGCAAACATAACTACGTGCTAAGTTGTTGCGCCTATGCGGCTTGCAACCGAAAATTAGGCGAAGTAGCTAACGTAATTTGGATTCCTTTTAATTGGATTAAAAAAAAGGAAAAAAGAAACTGTTTGAAGCCTGTTGTCCTCCAAAAGTAGGATTTATAGATACCGTGTGGGTAAGCTCTCTCCATCATCAACTTTGTCCTGACCCATTGGTCTCGACTAGGGCGACAAGCAAATCTATCTAATATAATAAAAAACAATACGTGAGACTTAAATTCGGCTATGAATACAGTCACTTTTGTTCCAATCTCCTTTGCCATGTCAAGTTTCTTGGCCGCATTTTAATATAACAATCATTAAAAGTAACACAAATATCTAAGACAAAGTTTAACTTGTGTTGCAAACGCTAGCCAAACATTATTGATGTGTATCCTAAGATTTAGTTGTTTACAGGCGGTCCCTTTTACCACAGCGCTTAGTGATTTGCCCCGTACCCGCCATTTTGGAGGCGGCTTTCCCGCGTAGCCGGCAATTAGTCTCAACTCCGGCGCTTACGCACCTACTGAGACTCTCGGAGATTAACTTAACTGGTTCGGGGACACCTTGAAAGTGTAGTGGATAAATTAACTACATTAGTAGCTAGGATTATTTTGATAGACTAAGGAATATCTACAGCATATCATCTTAAATGAATGAGATAAACTTTCTCAACTTTCCTTTATAATTGACAGACTAAATTGTATACAAAACGACGTCATACAAAAAGTTTTTTATCAAGGCAAACAGACAAGTGATAAATCCGATGAAAATTGCAGTTGACCGACTGACTGTAAGGTATAGTAGATGTTTGTTAAGTTAAAATACTACTTAACGTATGACATGAAGTGAAAACAACTACTATAATCCGCAAATAACTTACGGTTGGGCCCCAAACTGTATCAATCATATTATTTCACCACATTAAACTGCTATAAAAATAACAAAATATCACAACAGAAACGGTAATTATAAATACAACATTATGTTTACAATATTCCGGTTCTTTCTTTACTCCGTTAGCGTAACGACTTTTTCCAACAGGTAATTTGCTAAAAGAATTACCAACTTCGCTTTAATACTGTTTCACAGCAAATCTAGGCTTAGAGTTTCCGGTGTTTCGCCGTAATATTGTTTACTAAAGCGGCACTTCAATCAAGTTCTTTTGAATATTTAACGGTTCGACGTGAGCGTGTCATGCAAAACAACAATTTGCTGTTGAAAATGACGAGTGTTCGAAACGGGACATATTTGAACACTTTAAACCTTGATTGATTTTCAACGTACCTATACATACATGCCTTTCACCCGCAACTGTTAGCGTACAATTCGGTTATCACTGTTTATTCACACACAATGCTCTATTGTCTACAATAAACAATACCTAGTCCTTATCTATTTCAGATCATTTACGTAAATGCTATAATGCCTATTAATGTATGATAATGATGTACAGTAGAAGAATGACAATTTTTTTACTAAATTTTGGCTGTTAAAACGTTCTCTTATTCTCTTAAAATTCTCTAACGTGAATATTATCAGGAGCAAAAATAACGGGTTATGTCGAAGCCTTGGTTCCTCGCCAGGGAATGCTTTTAGTGAAAACTGATGATGAACACCCCGAGCATCGATACAGGACTTCCAGAGTGCCTAGGACACCCAACTGAATGAATCTGCTCTCCCGCTGTGGTGTTAACTGGTTGTGCGATCAGTTAGGTATCTTGAGAACTTTTGATCTCCTCTATTGAACCTCGCAGTATCCACCATTAAACCTCACTCAATACAACCCCTGGCGAGGAATCAGGGCTTCCAAATAGTCTCGTTTGTGTGAAAAACGCATTCTGACCCGGTATTTTTGCTCCTGAGTGTATTAGCTTTTTGTTATTATTTTATTCAGTAGCTTTGTTTCCGATCCAGATTTCTCCTCGTCGCAAAAGTTTCGACTACGTCGAAAAGGGTGCTTACTTACAGTAAAGTTAGCTTTGCAGCAGGCCTGAATGGCGAAACCACCTATAGAAATTGGAGCTATACGAAGGAGGAGCTACGCCAACACTGTTAAATTGATTCCTTGAATGGACAAAATGCGACATGAAAAAACAATATTGTGATAACAAAATTCAGCAAAAAAAGCAAATTCAAATTCTGCTAGAAATCTAAAATGCTACTGATCCAACAAATCGCCCGCTATTCTCTGGAATTAAGTATATGAAATGTTTTTACTCTCGTGTTTTCTAGCTTACACAAATTTTTAACTTTGAATTTTCAGGAGTTCCAATTTGCACAAGCAAGCATGTGCGTTAAGACGGCAAAACGGTATACCGCACAATTCCAATTCCATCCAATTCCAATTTTTGCACACACCGTTTGCGCATGCAAGTCATTGCATGTAGCCGGGCCCTTACAGACATGACTAATAGTCAACGCACTTCCATAGTAACTTAAAATTGTATACATAAGAAGTTCTGAAATTTGCGAGATTATTAAACAACATGGTAGAACAACTGCGTTTATGAATAAAATCAGATCTGTGAACATAAGAACTGAATAGTCGGGTGGTCATTGTATTTTTAAGTAAAAGTTATAGTCAACTAATTTGAATCGTCAAGGCGAATATGGAGCTATGTCAAAGTAACGCTTTCATTAAATCCCTAAAAAGTCTTTTAATGGGTCACTCATTATATTTTGTAGGTAATTTTTTTCAGAATGAGGCTGCCGCGCTTTACAGTAAACCGATCGTTTTGTTTCACCTTTATTGGACACCCGATAGCCTTGTCAAATAAATGCGATACCATTAAAGACTCGGGTAACAATATGAGGTCAGTGAAACGGTTCACCTTGTGTCTGGGGCGTTCGGGACACAGAAACCCGCCTATGTTATCATTTAAATTTGAACGTCCTAAATATATGATTTGGTGGTGGCAGGACCTTGTGCAAGGCGAACCACCACTACACCATCGTCTTCTTCAACGTCCCGCCAAACAATAGTGTTCTTATTACTGTGTCCTGGTGAGACTACTAGTGAAATTAATAGCATAGAGGCATTGCATTTTAGTCCTAAAGGCTGACAACGTGTTTGCAGTTTTAGGATAGCATTCTTTAGATTGTAGTCTCGGGAATGCAAGTGTTTATGGGCGATAGATTCCAATTACCATCTGGTTGCTGGTGTACTGATTTGCCTTCTTTATGCCATAAAAAAGAATCTTGTATTAGAACAACACCTTGAAAAGATATGAAGGTGAATTTTAGTTAGTTACCGGTATCTGGCTGGAAATACTATATTAAGTAGAATACTGCTTATTACATAAAATAATTACAAAGCAGTCTGCTGGCCGCTGCTTTTGTAGATTCTTCGAACGTTCCATCGTGCAATTATTCAATATTTGGGGCATTGATGTTAAAAAAAGCTATAGATTTTTCTTTCACCTTAAGGTTGAATGGTAGAGAATGTAGCATTAAGTTCGCCTTTTGCACACTATTTTATTTTTTTACACTAAATTATTTAAATGAATAAATATAGAAGAAGTCAAATGACCCTACAGGCTACCTGATTTTAAATGGGCTCTTATTAAGGCCCAGCTTCATTGGTTGATAGCCCGCTTGTTTTTAGAAATCCATTGACGACTGGTTTTAACATTATTGCGCTGGAAGGTATTGCAGTGACGCAATCTACCACAAAAAGCATGCAGGCTATCGACCAATGAAACTGAGCCTTTAGCTTTACAGCCATTTGCCATTTAAGGCTGCTTAAGCGTTGCCAATACAACCTGAGAGTTTATTCCCTAACGCACTCGCGTTTTTATTTTGACAGTCCGAAGACGAGTCTGCATACAAAATGAAAACCATTGTGCCACTTTGAAGCCGATTGCGATTGCCAGTGCGTTAGGCAATAGCGACGCTGATTAAGATGAAGTGACACTATGCCAACCGGTCTTACTCCCACGTCATGGTAACAACAATTCGGACGGACCCTGCAGTTCATACCACCACTCAACCAACATCTGTTTACGACATTTACCGTAACGTGTGCAGAATTCATACTCGTATCTGAGTTAACATCTAAGACTAGCAGCAGATGGGTTAAGTCAGTGAATTTCCGTGCGGCTGGCTTATTAACTTGTTTACAATTCAGCCAGTGAGCCGGACGGGATGCACAAAGTGTACTTCGCGGCGTTTGAGATTACGTCTAATCTATTTTAAGATAATTATAGACCGAGCTACGCTGGGCTGGGAGGGTAAATGGTGGCCGGGTACAATTAGCGGGTCCAAAAATATAAGTTCATTTGAGAACTGTTGTTTTTGACCTGTTATAATGACAATAATAAACGAACCCGCCTCTATTTCATTTTGTTTTAGCCAGTATTGCTACTTTATCGTAAGCACACTGTTGACGTTTTGATGACACGTATTTGCTTGATAATAAGACCGACGTAATGTCTATAGTAATGTTATGGTTACTGACTGATGTTATGAGCAAAAGGCTAAAATCAATTGAAACTAAAATTCCGAACTTAAAAGTTAAGTAAATGTTACATAAATAAATAAATATCAGGGAACAATAAACATCTCACAATTTGACCTAGTTCCAAACTAAGCTATATATGTAACGGCTAGGCGTCTTGTACATACTACGGATACTAGACAAACTTACTTCTACATTGAGAAATACATACTTAAATACACTGGAAACATGTAAGACTCGCGCTCATCACACAAATACTCGTATCAGCCCTTACCGGGATTTGAACCGGGAAGCGCTAGCTTCGTAGGCAGGGTCACTACCAACTAGTGCCAACCAACGTGTCGTATATAACTAATAACTATATAAAAGTTCAATATCGAACTCTAAAGAAAAGCAATATTACAAGTTGTAAAATACCGCCTATAGCCACTAGCCGGTTGGTCTAACACCATTAGCTGAATAGTCCGCCTGTCCATGTTAAATATTCTCTAACCGAGTCCCCGAGGGTTCGACGAGTTCTATGTCCTACTAACCTAACTAGGTCCCTACAGAACAGAGTGACGTTTGGTTAAACTGCGTAGCAAATAGTCAGATTCAGATTTATAAAATATACAAACCAAAAAGTCTGAACACAGTTTATGTGTTTTTCACGAAGTTCACCACACACCACTTAATTAACCAATACGCAATGCGCAATGGACAACGCTGATGTATTTGTAAAATTAAGTTGTTGGACGCATCTATGAATACTTATTATTTAGTACGAGTTTGAGAGCACGAATGACGTTTATACACGGTGTTTTTTTAACCGTCTTAGAGCCGAAGCCCATTCAATGTATCCATTATAAAGAACTTATATGTATTTTTATTTAATTTTTATTTTTATTTTTTCGCGAATGATAAGTACGTTTTGGATACGTTAAGTGGGCTTCGGCTCTAAGACGGTTAAAAAAACACCGTGTATATTTAGGTTTTCAGATGTTTAAAATTAGAGAACACAATCTGAATTGGCCCCAGTAAGGTTTTAAGGGAAGAAGGGTACAACACGAAGACGAGTAGAGTAAGGTTTATAAAGTCTCCTAAGCTGCTCAAGGGAATAACACCGTAGAGGCCCATAAAACTACCCATGCTTATTATGACGACGCCAGTTTGTTTTACGATCCTATTTATTACTGTGTTTGCCTTGTCTAATAAAATACTTTCTGCTTTCAGGTAATAACTCCCTAATGCTGGTTCCTCGGGTCACTATGCTATGAGTTTATTAGCGTTATGTCCGTGCATTACGGTTGGTGAGAAAATTATTACCTAAAAAGCCTTTAGAGTCTAGTTAAAATATTACAATATTACTATAACTTTACAGTACCACCGTACTTAGAGACATTTCAAAGAAAGTTAGCTTGTTCCTTTTTCAAACTTATGTATTAAAATTCAACACTAGTTAAGGATCGAATTATCGTCATTAACTGACTCCTAGGTGCCGCGACGGCCGTTAAAGTTTCAGATGATTAAACGCAGTAATGAAGGCACGATCGTATTTAAGTAATTCTGTATTCGAAGTGAAGTATTGTAAATTACAACTTATTTTACCAATATATATTAACCGATAAAGAGATAAAGCGCTCGCTTGTTCTATGCGAAAAACGCTTCATTAACCACGATGCGTTTGCAGATTATTTTACATCGTAATCTAAATACCAAACATTTTTTAACGCGGTGAACGCAGCGGTAGCCGCATCAGTAATATCTTGATGATCAATGATCCGCGTCAATCGCATCGCGTTTAACGTAGCGTTTATCGCATAAAACAACCGAACGCTTTAGTTTGACCTTTGTAACATACAAAGTGTTCCGTTTGTGCAATAAAGAGTTTACTAATCTACTCACTTACTATATAACGATTTAATAAATGTTCTATCGCTAAAGTTTTTATGGCGCAAAACTCCCGCGGGCTTCACACGTACATACATTGCCAGTGTCTCATTCTATACAGTAAATGTCAATTCTATACAGACTCCATATCAACGCCTTGGCACACTGCGAATGCATGGAAATGTCGGTTATTTATACCGATTCCCGGCTTCATTCGGGTATTACCGCCTATTCAACTATATTTCAGTTTCGGGAGTTGATTAATTTTGGTCACATTTGCGGTAACTGAATTAGATTCGTTTGATTTGAGTTTATTATTAATAGAAATAACGGACAGTTATTTCGATTTTCTATTTTAGTATAATTTGGGGTGTTGGGTTATGTGACTTCTTCATTAGGCTGAGACTAACAACTTGCTCCTCTATTCTGGGCAGTGAAAACAATATAGTATTTGACCTGTTACGCAATCGTTTTTCACCCGGCCGCCATTGCTGTCAAGTAAGTAAGAGCTATCAAAACGTTAACAATACGATAACAGATCAAACACGATGTGGTTTTTACCGTGTTGAATAGAGTCGCCGATATTCGGCACGGTTTTGATTCAAAGTTAACAATAGCTGCTATATTGTTAATACACACTTTGGGCAAAGAGTGCAGTTTAGTTCCACTATTATTTTGCACCGTTATAAATAGATGCATACTGTACAATGCATTTGTAATGTTAAGATTGATCTGTCCGCTTTCCGAGGCCTCTCCATGGCATAAAAACGTGTAACCAAGTAGGTAGTAGATTGCATTGTGACTCAAATGTAGCTTAGGCTTTAAGCAGTATTCATTATGACTATCTATCTTCTAGCTTATTTGTAAAGTAGAAACAAATGATCAATAAGTTAAGTTAATATTTTAATAGAATAACCGCATCAATGAAACGGTTTGCGGCAGATCTCTATAATGTGTAAACAATACATGGTTAAGCATATGCATGTTACATATTCTTAGTCAAGTTAATTATGTTTATCCTTTCAGTAAGCAAGTGAATAAGTAGATCATCGCCACAATCGCAACTGACATCTGGGGCATCGACTTTTGTTCTAAATCATTGGTTGTGTAGGTTTTACCATGTTTTACTACTGAACTTAAAAACTGCAAATTTAGGTAAAATTACCTGTAACCTCGTATGTGTTGTCAGTGGGATAATGCCACTTAAGTAGCGGTAGTCATAGATAAGGTCAATCATACATATAATACATACATTACACATTCATACATAACTTCACGTCTATCTCCCAATGGGTCAGGCAGATACTATGGATCGCCAGGTGCACCAGCCCAAATATACTCTTTCGCATCCTCTACATTCATCAACCTTTTCATGCGCGTACGTCGGTTTCGAATTTCGTCGTTACTTTTAATTTGGTCATCATTCAGTACATCATGAATTTGATCACTGTGCTTAAGATCCGTCATCTTCCTGTTAAATATTCTCCTAGTTCTACTTACTACAGCAGTCACAAGTTTTATTCTTTCGGCTATGACTTTCTCGTTAAATTAAGACACAGACCCTAGACAGCTGTACTTTTGTTTTCTTAAGATATTAGACTTTAATTCCCCCGGCTTCACTTGCATTTAGACCGCGTGGCCCTCAGACTCAGACTCAAATGACATTCCTTACGCTGACATAACTTTAATTCAGTAAGAGCAGACGCATTCTAATAAGCCAGGAACATTATTCTGAGTTTATAGCGCATTCCACTTAACACCAGTCGGTGTATTCTCTTTGAAAGTTATTTTACTGCGCTATCGTCTGGCCAATGTGAATTATTTAGAATACGACTCGAAAGATAGGGTATTAAAATTTCACTTCGTCCGACCTAGACTTTCGACTTTATGCCAGATGTATTTCCGGGGAAATTTCTATTGTGAACGGGATCGTAATTAAATACCCGGAAGAAGTTCATTTTAGCTTTTGGATGGAACTATTTAAAACTCATATTATACTGTCATAACGTTTGATGTACTCTTAATTAATTAAAGCTCGTATTTTGTTAGATGAGTAACTTTTACTTTTGCTATTTATTTATATTTGTGTATTTCACGATTTTCGATCAATTTACTTTTATTTCTCTATGTTTATTTTTGTAAACAAATAAATGATATGGCAATAAAGTATCTAGGTCATTGGTAGAAAAAGGTCAACAGGCAACAGAATTGTGACTTGGTAAAGACAACCAAATAGATTTCTAGGCCGCTATGAAACCATGTCAAAGTGACGCAATAGGGCAAATCACTAACTTAAAATGTGATTGATTAATCCACTTTGACAAATAAAATAAATAAATAAATAAAAATTCTTTATTAAAATAACGAATACACATATTGGCAATATCTGTTGGTCCCACACTAGGCAATGCCTGTCAAGTGGCAACCAGATTCGGAATACAAATTTTAAAATAAATGTAACTTAGTGTCTACTAGTGTCTACAGTTAATAACGAAGAAAATTGGATATAATGTACTAAGAATAGGTAATCTTAATCTAATTTTACAATAGGTATGGCACGTTTGTGTGTATGTGTGTGTGTGTGTGTGTGTGTGTGTGTGTGTGTGTGTGTGTGTGTGTGTGTGTGTGTGTGTGTGTGTGTGTGTGTGTGTGTGTGTGTGTGTGTGTGTGTGTGTGTGTGTGTCTGTGTGTGTGTGTTCGCATGTGTAATGGTGTTGATGGCTTACATTTTACAAGTTAGGGTAGTGTTGAGTACTCAAGCAATAGCCCTCAGCAAATTTTCAGTTTCACTATAGCTGAGACTTTTTAACCAACTGATTATTGTAAGTTTTGCTTTACGTAGTGTAGATTTTGCTATTGAACAAGATTTAATGATTTTATTGTATATGTAGGGGTGAAGAAAGTCTGGGAACCGTCGGGCGAAGGAGGTCCGCACGAAAGGAATCGGTATTTTAAGCAAACGTTTGCGAGTCAAATCAGAGTATTGCTTTGAACGAATCGTTTTACAATGTGTCTGAATTGTAACTCGTAACAGCATTAGCTGCCGCACGGTTAGAACGTCCGCTTCCCTGTAGAGATCGAGCGTGGGAAATAGCCGGGGCTTTCTGAGCATAACTTTTAGCACGAATCGTTGTGCTCTTTCGAGAGGTAAAAGCGCAGAACTAGAGGCGCCGCCCCACACGCTTATGCAGTACGTAAGTATCGATTCACAAAGCGAGGTATAGACGAGCCTTATTAAGTTTCTTCCAGCACAATTTCTTAGCGCCTTCATAACAAACACTATCTTTCGGACTCTACCTGATACTAACTCTAAATGCTCTTTAAAATTAAGTTTTTCATCGAGAGTAATACCTAGATATTTTATGGTGGGAGAATTGCTGATCACCTCGTTATCACTTATTACTCTATTGTGCAGGGTGGTACGCTCGAGTTTAAGATACGGACGTGAATGGGGAGCAGTCGATGCTGTCTTATGGAAGCAAACATATTTTGTTTTAGTGCTGTTTAAGGTAAGTAAGTTATTGGCAAGCCAGTTTGCGATACACATTAAACCATTCTCTGCCATTAGAAAACATTTTTCCCAGGTTCTATCACTAAAAATTAGAGCAGTATCATCTGCATAACAGATGATCTCTGCCTGTTTGATGGGTAGTGCGATCATGTCGTTCAGGTATATTAGAAACAGTGTGGGGCCCAGAATGCTGCCCTGCGGGACACCAAATGATACAGGTAGTGGTGAGCTGACTAAGTCGCCTACTTTGATACATTGTTTGCGGTTTGAAAGATAGCTTTCAAACCATTTACATGCCGTACCTCTGATGCCTAATAGTTCGAGTTTCCTCAGCAAGATCGGGAGTGAAACTGAGTCAAACGCCTTAGCCAGATCAAGGAATACTCCTACGCACCTATCTCCTTTATCTAGATATGACGATACCAATTGTACCAACAAAGAAGCAGCCTGTTCGGTGGACCTGTTCTTTCTAAAACCAAATTGTCTTGGAGAAAGCAGGTCTTGAGATTCAAGAAAACCGACCAGCTGTTTGTTAATTAATTTTTCCAATATTTTTGATATACTGCTAAGGAGGGAGATGGGGCGATAATTTCCGGGACAGTCTCTAGCACCTCCTTTGTGAATGGGAACTACAGCTGCCAATTTCCAGGAATCCGGAAAAGTGCCAGATGAAATGCTGAGATTAAAGATGTGAACAAGCGGTTTAACAACATAGTCTTTGATGTTTCTGAGAAGGCGGTTGGTAATCCCGTCAATACCAGCCGCACTGTCGAGTTCAAGATCTAGAATAAGCTTTTCTACCTCAGCCTCATTAGTGGGCTGCAGAAATAACGAATGTAAGGGTGAGTGCGGAACTGAGGCCTTGGAAGTCAAAATTTGCTCAGACGTGTTGTTTTGTTTAAGAATCTTCTCGGCTAGGTTACTGCCCACTGTTGAGAAGAAGTCGTTGGCTTGGTTCAGTGACTCTACAGCGTCTGGCTTAATGGAAGTGAGTTCATGCGAAATTTGTTTATTCTGGCCAAGGTGTCCTATATTTCTAATGGTCTGCCATAGTTTTTTAGGGTTCTTTTTATTATCAGATAGTTGCTTACTATCGTAGTCATTCTTAATTTTGCGGATAAGGTCTATATAAAAGTTTCTGTACCTGGTGTATGTAATTCGAGCCATAATATTTTGGGGATTTTCACGGGACTGAGCATGTAGTTTATCTTTCACTTTAGAACATTTTATTAAGCCTGGAGTCATCCATGCCTTTAGGATAAATTTAGAGCAGCTTAGAGTTTTAGTCGATGTGTTTTTAGCAATTATATCAGTTAATATAGTTGAAAAGGTATTAGCTGCTTCGGAAACGGAGGTTTTATTTATTACTTTGTGCCAATCTTCATTACTTAAATCCGTTTTGATACCTTCTAGGTTTTGCTTGATAACGGTTTTTGAAGGTTTAGCTGCTTTAAATTTATTCCTGACAGTAATCCCGGCCATAACCATGTCATGGTCCGTGATATCTGAGGTACAAACGATAGAAGTTGCATTATAAGCCCGTCGTACAAAAATATGGTCGAGGCAGGCACCTTTCCTCGTTGGTTTATTAATTAAAGCACTCAAGCCAAGACTTGCCATCATACAAAGGTACTCAGAAGTGGCGCTTGGCGAAATCAGCCGACGTGATGTTGCGCCTGGACTTCGCAGCTTTCAAAAATGCGTCACGTGTCGCCCTGCGAGTAAAGCGGACGGCAACTGGGCGCGGGTGGACGCGATGGTTGACGTTGTCCCCAGATGAGTTTCCAGCCTTAATAACACGAGGTCCCGCTCTCCAAGCACCGTCGATGTCTGCATCATTTATAGATAAGCCGATTTTAGCTGCCGCCGTTAAGACTATGTGAACTGGATTTTCATTTGGAGTCTCTGGGCAGCCCACAATCTCAACTTCGTTTCTAAGTGCAGCTTGCTCCTGTTTATTAAGTTGTTCTTGCAGACAATTCACAGTTTCCTGAAGTAAAGTGTTCTCTACTTGCTGGTCTTCAAGGTGTTTTAACCTACTTTCGGTCACCTCAAGTTTACTAGAGACAGTATCTAGTCGGGCAGAAAATTGCGCGAAAGTATGTAATACCTCAGATAACTGCGCTTGGATCGCAGACACGTCGCAGCGCAGGTGTTTAATTTCATCTGTCAACGCAGCAATTTCCGAGGGGTTAGAGTTGTTCGGCATGGGTTGTTGGCCTTTTTTGTTGCGTACTGTAACATTATCAGAGGGTATCTGTATCTTGGAGGTATCATTATTAACAATTGGCCGTACTGGAGTTGAGGAGTTATCTCCACCCTTTTTTGTAGTTGCTTTACATTCCGGGCATGTCCAGCTTTTTAATTGTTCTGGGGCTAAATTGTCAGCATTTATACAGCTATTATGAAAAGTTTTGAGACAATTTCTAATTTTACAGGTGATAGTATTTTTTGGATCATCAGAAAGATCCCTGCAGCATCCGGCGCACAAAGTTTTAGATTTTATAGGAAGCGGCATACTTAGCTGTCTACTCTACGACCGCAGGGATTAAATCCAGTAGAATGTAGCACTTAGCGAACACCCGGCGCAGCACACCCGGCGTAGCACACCCGGCGTAGCTCACACGGCGTACCAACACCGTAGCACGTGGCACACAAAGCGTAGCCGATATTTGCCGCTTTGGTAGTGTACTTGATGGTCGACTTGTACAGTGCCCGACTCCCACGCAGCAACACCGAGTTCGATTCCACGCCTTGTCGCTGACAAAATACAGCTATCCCTTTCCAGACACGCCCCAGGGGCGGCAACACTGCATATAAAGGCCTCAAGAAAGACAAGGAATTGAAAATTAGAGCCACAGCCAATCACGAATTTAGGCAAAGTAATTTTAAAAATAAATTGACGCGGGCACTGGCAGACGACCGCACGCAACCGATGCGCGCATCCGAATCTAATCCGAAATATAAGACACTGTTAAATATCTTAGCCTGTTTGTGTAAAATGTAGATATAGAATTATCAAGTTTTAAGAGTTGTTGGTAATTCGGTAGCTCTGCCTACCCCACTCTAGGAATGAAGGCGTGGTATTGTGTGTGTGACAAAGATCCGAAAAGGCCCAGAAATCGATTTGGTTATTTTAATTCCCACATACATACATGCTAGTATAACTGTCATGAATAATATTCTAATATTCGTAATTGTGTTAATCCATTACTAACTACATCGGGTTTAAGACCCGAATTCGCAAGCCATCTGTCTCCGGTCAGCCATTTGCATTCAGTCAGTGCAGCAGCAACAATATCATTGATATGTAGATGTGTCGCCACAAGTGCATCAGTCACGATTTGCCAAGGTAACGGGTTTACAGGCCATTTATCTCAATCACACATTGATCCTATGCGCCAAAGACAATGCATATTTGCAGTTAGCAAGACTTTTAAAGAGACCCTTTCTAACAAAGGGACAAGGAAAAAGAAGATATTAATTCAATTTGTGTTCACGCAAACGCAATGGTTGTCCAACGATGCCTGCCGTGCAGTTGTCTTGCAGGCTTGTGGGCATGCTGGAACAGTCTATGTGATCCATAAGATTTGACGCTTGTGTTTAATACTCGGAATCTTACTTTCACATGACTAACAGTATTTCTTAAGACAGGGAATATCCTATAATTACTAATAAGCAGAAGCAGATAAATATTGAACAAATTACAGCCCTAAAATGTCCCACTATTATATTTAAGACCAGTGAGCCTAGTATGGCTGCGTTCAAATCGCGTGTCAAATGTGGAAAAAGCATCTATCACTCTCGTACTTTGCGTCTCAGAAGGTGACGAATGCCTTATCCAAAGTTAGTCATGAGATAAACGCGTCCCTAGACTCTAAATATCAGTTAGTGCGAGACATACTCACATTACAAATATGTCAAAAACAATGTATGCAGCTGACATTCCATATCTAATGTAATTTCCGCTCGATCGGCACGACAGTTGGCATCCTTCATGTACAATCCCACCAAGCTCGAATGGCTTCTATATAGCTAGTCTTGCTATTGTTGTCATGGTTTGATTCTACTCACGTAGTACCTAGTTTGTGGTAGATAATGCTCACCTAGGGCGCAATGCTTTTCCTTCCTGCCAAAATGGGCTGTAAAGTTAGAAGCTGAGAACAGCAATATAATAATTACTTTGCCAAATAAAAGTAAAGGAAACATCCGGGCACCTTTAACTTACATATTGTAAACCTACCATTTTAAATTTATCAGTCAAATAGTCCAAGAGCTGCGTCGCTTTAGGCAAGCCTAATGCACTCGCAATCGCAATCGGCTTCAAAGTGGAACAATTGTTTTCATTTTGTATGAAGACTCGCCTTCGGACTGTCAACATGAAAACGATTGCTATCGCGAGTGCGCTCGGCAACAAGCCAATAGGTTAAGAAGTGTTTACTTATGGTAATATGACGTGAAATTAACTCGATCCCCATATAATTTCATGCTGGTGATTAGCTTCTAAATCGATTGTCCCTCGGCTAGATAATTTCAAGTCGGGACTCCATTATCGTAGACCTTTGTAATCAAATTAATTTTATTGGCACCGGGCGCTTAATACAAGTAGAATGATAATAATTAATTCTACCCAATTAAAATTGCCTGCGCTACCGTTCAAACGACCTTTTTTATTAATACACAGTTTACTCAGTGCTGCCTCTACTTAGCCGGAAGAGTAATATTATTACGAACAGTTTTGCATCGTTTTATGCTACTTTATTACTACTTTCAGAACTTAATTAAAAACATATTTTTCCGCTGTGTTTTGGGAAAATATCGGTACCCATATGGCGGATCTATTACACCAAAGTGACAATTCGACGAAAGCTTTGTTTTTTCATCCGTAAATATGATAAAAATGTACAACGCTGAGTGCGAATATTTGTTCCCGAGCCCTGGATATTTTCTATGTATATATTTCTCTATATAAGTATTTATATCGTTGTCTTGTACCCAAAGTACAAGCCTAGAGCGTTGTTTGGGATTAGGTCAATTGGTGTGACATTGTACCCTGATATTTATTTATTATTATTTATTACCACATATTACTCTGACATGTACACACACTTTATTCATACACCTACTCATGTATTAGGTAGAAGGCAGAAAACCCAAATGATAGATAAACGAATAACTAAAAATTTGCCACATATAACTTTCATCTCTATCTTTATTAAGTCTTAAGTAAAATAGCACAGTATTGTATCGTTTCTATTCATTGTTTAATTACAAATTGTCACAATAAACGTTTGCCAAAGGAGAGCTTTTTCTTAAACGCTCGTTCCAAAATGCCACGAGCTTACTCGAAAGAAAATGAGTGCGGTGAATGTCTGTCCGTTTTATTTTTATGGAAATGGCAAACGAGCGCGGTCTAACCTAATGACAATATAATTTCACTTAATACAGTTTTAAATCCGCTAGACCTTTTGCGACAGAATGGAGGGTAATTGCCAGCCCCATACGGACATTAAAGTGAATATGGTTGAAAATAATAAGTAATGGCGGTTCCAGCAACTTGCATAAGTTATTAGGCTTTTAGTCGGGCAAAAATAAAACAGGGTCGACTAGGTTTAGGCAAAAAGGTTTGGAGTTTGACGTTTCCACATTACTTGCCTGAGAGGCACCATAAAGTTTTTTCACAGGAATAAAGTTAGGTGTTTCTGGTTTAGTTATGAGGAACGATGTTTGGTACGGTTAGAAGTTCGTCTTGAAGAGTTATCGGGGCTGGGATACGCGGAAGTGTCACCTTCGCCTTCGTTGACCTTTATCACGGAACTGTGACAGGTGAGTCGAAACGCACCTATGTCGATACTAAATGGCGGCTCTAATAAATTTTGACATTTCACTCGTATGCCAATGTATTTTGTGAATTTGGGGATGGCAATTTCTGGTAATTGTTTACAAGATAATATCACGTTGGTTAAATAACTACAATATTTCGTTTCATTGAGAAGTAGTAAAGTACGTTAAATACGATTAAAAAAAAAAGTGGCAATCGGTCCATATTGGCGACCTACTAATATAACTCATCTATCCAATAAAAAAAGAATTATTGAAATCGGACATATTTATATTCGCGTCGACTTGAGAACCTCCTCCGTTTATTTACGTCGTTTAAAAATGGTTGAAAAAAGGTCCGAAACTGGGAGATGATGGTGTTTATTGTAGAATCTCTAAAGGATAAGCACAACAAGGTTTGACTGAGGTTAAACGCAACCGCAATTTGTACATATAAAAAAACATTAGGACATAACCAACATTTGGCATGCGACAAAAGCAAGCAGTAACGTTTTGAGAGTGGACTAGTTTAGTTTAATCTGAAAATGCGGAAAACAATAGACTGGATTTTCCCAGTTGCCGGTGGTAGCATCCTACCAGAGCCGCGTGCGCAAATAGGGGATTGTGTAATAAATCCTTCGAAGATAGGTGTTGTCTGAAAGAAAACACCGTTCATGTAGTGATTGAGTAAGTGTCTACTTGAATGTATCAGATGTTCAGATGTCTTGATCGTTGACCATAATATAAGAAACCTCTCCGCTCTTACTTATTATTAGGAACAAGTCTGTCACCTAAACATAAACAATGAAGCCTCTAACAGAGTAACAGTAGGTATTGTGATTGCTCTGCACTCGCAACACAAGTTAAGTCAGACCATCTTCATCCACACACAATGCTTGGCTCCTTTACCTACACACTCAATTTCCGTTTTTTTTTCTGTTTTAAGTATGATGTTTTTGCTGATTAAATATTGTTCCATCTTTCTTTACAATGATTTATAATTCATACAAAAAACGTTTAAACTAGTTTACCTACATAATAAAATAAAGTAGACCCCGTACTACGTTTGAACTGTATTGTGAAATGAACTACAAACTAACTTCTCGAAAATAACTTTGATTTAAACCGCAAATACCGTCGTCTTTTCGATAGAAACGTTCGACAGTCACCCGGACGCGTATCGAGATTATCCATTTCCCTTCGATAAGTGAGAAGTTTCCCGCTCCTAGATTAAATATTGCACCCCGTTGCCCCCCGCGGAGTCTGAGTAATGTGCTAGAATGCATGTTTGGCAAAAATACATTTAGTTCCCTTTGGAAGTTGCGCGTCGAGTTTATAAATCAAGTAGTTTGGGAGTAGGTAGTTAAAGTAAATGTAACATACGTACAGAATGATGTCCTGGGTGGTCTATATGGAATGGAATAATCATTGTTGGTGTATTTTTTGGTCGAATACGGTTTTTTTAGTTACCATTAAAAAAACACAAGTAAGTAAAAATTGGTGTAAGGTACTACATTAGGACAAATAATTTTATACGTTGCAAAAGCGTACCGTACTGGGTACCAAATTGGTCAGGTTTGTAAATAGACTGAATGAATATTATTTTTTGTATTTGTGCCTCATCTTTACCTCTTAATTGTGTGACTAATGATGCCCTAATTTGGTGCGCAAATGTAAGGGTTGAATCTTTTCGTGAAACGCTAAGGATCCAGGTTAGCCTCCGTCTCAATATGTTACTAACCTCTCCAAAAGAGGTTATGCTGATTATGCAGCCGTAAGGTATATTTGTGGCTTGTAGTCATACGTACTGATATGAATTCCACGTCATATATCACGGGCACCCTGTTGAGACCGGTTTTCACTTCGGGAGCAATTCCAGAATAATTCCACCCCATTACTCCTGGCTATGTGTCGACATCCTGCAGATTTTGTGGCGCGAATATTCGATTATGTGCGGTATCGTATGTGTATCGATTTACAGCAATTGCATTTTCGAATACATTCCCTCAGGCTCGCCGTTTTTGTTAAAGTTGTTTAAATTAAATTGTTGTTTCATTTGTATTGAATTCGGTTTTGTTGTTTGTATCATACACCGACGGACGGAAGAACAAATTGAAAGTATCTCTCAGAGCCGTATAGTAACTTACATCGAAGAGATAATTTATGCTTAAGAAAATCTGGTTAGGTGCGCACCATAAAAATGACCAGAAAAACCAAATCTAAATCATGGTTTTGCCATGATTTAGATTCGGTTTTAGATTGAAAAAGGGTAAATAAGCCTACTGTGGATGTTAGCTTTACAAGTTAAATGAACAGCAAAATAAACACCATTAACTAGTTGGTCCAACTAAGACGTAAGATTCCAAGAACAAACTAACCTCGTTCCATTCCTCCCCGAGCGTTCTGGTTCGGTAGGTATGCAAGCCATCGCACTAGGCAGCCGAGAAAATATTATGGTCGCTTGGCTACAGACGCGGGCCAAGGTTGGCACCAAGCCATGTGCTCTTGATATATCTAAAACACGAAACAGATCCTTCCAGATTAAATTAATCTCCAACACCCCACTTACTATCAACGTGCCTAACATAACGTTTGGACGCCAAAGAATCCCAAATCTATTGAACGACATCCAAAGTTATTTTAAGAAAACAATCTCGAAAGAGTTAGAGAGCAAATTATAAATTCCGTTTCCCCGGAAGATGAGATGAATAAATTGAAACAAAAGTTTTTTGTTTCTCCGATTCGCTTTCGTAACTTGCTGGCGGACTGTCATGGTTCCTACGGCCTTAATCCGAATTGTTGGCTGAGCCCGAATAGTTTTACGAGCAAATCTTTATTGCACCCGCTTAATTTCGCTGAACTATGCACCGGGTTCACGGCTAAATGAATTTATTACGCGATGCAGTTGCCTCGTAACCTGAGCTGATGCGCCAGTTTACCTTGGCTTGGGATGCCGTAGAGGTTACGTATACTCACGTTACTTGTTCATGGCCACTATTACACTATCACATAATCCTCTTCTGTATGTAAGTTTATCTATTCTCTAAGTATTTTGTTTGTATTTTGTTTAACGGCTTCTCCATAATTTCTCTAAATGATGGTAAAAAGTTGAAAGGTCACAAACAGCCAGGTAGCAATAGTGACTTTGAAGTACATTACAGAGATCACTGAATTGTAGGCAGACTGCAGCCTGTATTCAACATGATAAACGGTAACGGGGTAACGGTTTGATTGAACTGTTACTGTATTGGTTATAAATCGGCCGATATCACTGTCTATTAAATAAGAGCTATCAAAACGTTGACAGTACGATAACATGACAAATTAAATAATGGTTATCCAACAGAATAGAGGCCCATATTGTTTAATCACAAATGATGAAACAGATGAGGCTTTGGAATCAAAGTAGACGAATCGTCGCTACAGTATAACAAATGGCATAGTATGACATAATTGAAAAAAAAAACAGTGGGGTTGGGTACAAAGAAAATCTTTATATTTAAACAAACAAAGCACTACCCTGTTAGTTCCTATTCCCAAGAGTTCCGACTGCTAGTAATTTACGTAACACGGAAACACGACTTTATATAAGACGAAACCCGGGCGGAGGAACGCGTAGTTTCCGTCACGGCCTGCACCAGCAGGAGTTTATCTTAGTATTGTATTAACCTGTCCATTGTGGGCGGGCTACAGCATTGACTTCATTGAATGGCGGCATATCTCAACCATGCTCGAGCACCGACGGTCAGATGACAGATATCCAGTCTTTGTTTACAGGATTACTCCGTGCGGACGGTGCCCTACTTCTGCGAAATCAACTTCAGCTTATATATTCATGAAACAACTTAGTCTATAAAGCTATTATTTCAGACATATCATATTTATGTTTTCAAGTATTTGAAAACTACTTTCTGAAGTTATTGATCATGTTTGCAGTGGGAAGGATAAGCGAATTTTATCCCCTTTGGCGACCGATCCGGTACATTTCTTTTGGAAGTCATATGCCGTGTCGTAGCGAGCGTACAAGTATAGGCGGAGGATGTATGTCGGGTGTGTAAGGCCTGAATATTTCATGGGTTGGCTTGAGACGGCGTCGATACAGTATGCGCGGCGAATGATGCGTTATCGAGTCCCGTACGTACGTACGGACACTGACTAGGAAATAACACATTATAATGTTCCGTGTTTATTTGTGATATTAAGAGTATTTCAAAACTTATAAAAACACATACAAGCCTTTCTATTATTTTTTGTAAGATTTCAAAAAGGGTAAAATAATAAAGATTATGCGTAGAGCAATTCTAAAATGATTCGTATAATGCAAAGACGTTAAATGTACTTAGTAGTAGTAGACGTGACATAGCGTTTTACCTCCAGGTAACAAGTTTTGCACCCGTGTCTTAGTTGAAAGAAGGCATTTCAGCGGAAACATGCAGAGTTGCGCATTGCACTATTGCAAATCACGTTTCGGATTAACCAATAGACGTGATTTTAGTTTCTTTAGTATCTTGGTTTATTTAATAAATCGATTATATTATTATTTCCACAGATTCTTGTAGAAAATTAGAATGTTGTTATAAGCGCCCTGTTGTTCAATAGATGATTATTTATCGTTCTTTTATCGATACATGTTATAAAATTACTTTCAGATATTCTTATATTAAATACAATTATAATTAATGATATACATTCAACGTTAACGAACAAACAAAAAACTAGTTCTGATGAAGTCTCATTTTTTTAATTAAAGCTTAGTAACCTTATCGATAGTATTAATTCTCAAAATCGAATAGGTTACACCCCTATCACTGGCTTCTAATTAGCGTCACCAATCGCCCAAATAGCTCAAATAATTAATTATTTTAAAGCGCATTTTGCAATTCAACGCTAGATGGCATTACTGATGCTTATGAACAAGGTTTTCGAATGATAATATTTCCAAAGGCCACTCTGTTAATAATATTAAACTTAATCTCTTTGGTATAATACGCGTATAATATAATAAAACTGACGAACAAAATCTTCATTTAAATCAGTAATTAATTCGTATTTTAACGTGTGACGGATACCACAAGCTCGTTTATTTATAGTGATTCATAACATGTCCGCGATTTGACATTGATCAATATGATCACCCATTTATTCTGTTTAAACTTTTCATACCATCCATGGCTCAAAATAACATCCAGTAGTGACACAAGAAGTGTTATCTCTCTCACTCCGCAGTTATCAAACTATCATGTGACGGAGACGGCACGAAAGTTTTGATTTGGTTTTTTCGTCGGGCGACGTTACGCTAATGTTACTTTGGCATGCCGTTAATCATTGATGTGTTGCGTGTTCTGCAATTTGTCGACTGATTTATCGTTGCATTATTGTTGACTATTAATTTTGCCGTTCCGGTGAGGGCTGGTGCAATGCTGCACCGTACGTAGACGGTCGAAATAAGTAGTTTTTAAGTTTAAAGCTTGCGTGCGGATGAATTTATTTGCGTGCGGTTTTTTTTTCAAACGCGAGTTACTTGTACTATTAATAAACTGCAATTCGCACGATCCGTGTCAAAATTTTACAATGTTACAATAACTTACAACACTGAATTTATTAAAGGTTTTTACGACAACATTTGCTTACGTAACGCTTTACATTAATAGCTCTTATTATCTTCAAACAAAGTTTATAAAACAAAGCAATATTTCTAGATAACCAAATAGACATGTCATGTCCCGTTTAACGCCTCCGCTTCCCCTCCAACCCCACCCTAAAAAACTTATCAGCTAATGCGATGCAACTCTTTGTTTTACATATTCATACAGCAACGGTTGGCCGAAACAGTGCATGGCAGTCGGCCAAGGGCTTATCTATCCTGCCAGTTGTATATACTAAACTAGTATTTAAAGGCTCGTGACTAATTAGAGCCTTAATTTCTAGTTAACTCTGTTTTGATTAGTGGAAAAAGTTTACATGGGTTTATGACGTTAGCGCTTGTCGCGGTCGTTTACGCCGGAGAAAGTTCGACGTTTACATGAACTTAGTTCTGGGGTCCTTTTGGAAAAGGGTGTAAGTCTCCTGAAAATCAATTGAAAAAGGATTCAAGTCTAGTATAAGCCGTTTATGTACAATACCCTTTTCCATTACGAGTTACGTCGACTTATACCATTTATCACTAGGTCTTCAGAGTTCTGCTAGTGAATTATGTTGTGTTGAGGAGTTAAACGCTTGATAACCTTGTACAGTGCTTAACTTAGATTGATTTGTTACTAGCGACCCGCCCCCGTTTTGTTACAGTTTCCTACAACCTTGAGTAGTAATGGAAGAACATTGAGAAAAAAATGCATTAGAACTTAGATCACATTTCACACAAAAAAAATAACTTTAAATGACTTAGAAAATTGCATCAATGTCCTATTTTGTTGAGTATTAACCAATTTAAAGAATGAATAAAATTAAATAAAAAGCACTGAAGCACGTAATGAAAACTGGAAATTTATTTCGTATTTAGGATGTTTATGGTACTTTGGATGTTTTGCTATAATTTTGTTAGCGGTCAAAAACAAAATCATTATCATCATTTGAATTTTAAATAGTTTTCACTTATATGTCGGAATTCATCAATGAAGGTTAATCTATTTTATATATAAAACGTATTGAAAGGTACTACGGATCTGTCGTTCCTTACCGGCCGGATCCGGAAATTGCCTCGCTTATCTAACTAGCAGTAATATGCAATTCGTTCGACCCTGATTGCGGGCTCGGTTCGCCATAATACTGCGAATTTGAATTATAATAATTCATATTCTGGTTTAAAAATAGTTTTCACTAGGTAATATAATAGTTTCGGAACTGATTGTGGTCAAATGCTGTCAATTTAATTTCAAATATAGGTTCTATGAATACAGTTTTAACGATGGTTCAGGTGGAGCAATATTAGATACTAACTAAACGATAACACTGTATTATTAAGCATAATAAGTTATGGTAGGCTTATTAACTTAACAGTAAAGTCAGGCATTATCGTAACAAAAGTAGAAATAAAAATGAATTGATTATTTGAATATAAGTAATCCTCACTGACATAATATTATAATTATCAGTCATAAAGCGGACACCAATTATATCAAATACAGTTCAACTCATTGTTACAATAACAATGTCAAAACATACGTACGCGGATATTAATACAAACAACAAGAATCACGATGCCGTCCCCTCTATTCAAATTATTCATCAGCCAAAGATAGACATATAGTAGCAAGAACTGCGCAGACGGAGTCTTCCCCGAACAGACATCTCGGGCCCTTCATTAGGGGCTTGGAGGGCCAAGAAGGGCCTCGGGAGGGCCCCGGGACGCAGTAACTCACGTAGCAGTGCCGCTGACACGCCCTCACTCTGTCGTACGGTGAAACCGAATGTTAGAAATGTAGGAAAATTGTTCATTTCAGCATTTCCAAATAAATATATGCTTTTACTTAGCAGCCGTTCCTACGTTCTGTGTCGCTAGATAGGAATCCGGTTAATGTTTGTACCCAATCACGGATGTGTTATTTATTATTCGTATATATTAGCTTCTGCCCGCGACTTTGTCTCGGGAACTTATTTTTTTTCTGGTATAAAAACAGCCTATGTGTTATAAACCAAAGGTATAAGCTCTCTATTTCAAATCCGCCAAGCCGTTCTTGCATGAAAGAGTAACACACACAGACAGACTTTCGCATTTATAATATCTGTATTAGCATCGTTGTCTAGTAGACGAATTTCGTAGAAACCCCCTCTCGTAGGGCCTGAAAATATAATAATATAGTATTATTATGTTTTCATTACACAACTCCACGCCCGCAAGTCTCATTAACGTTCCACGTCTGTCCAATGTCGATGCTTAAAATTAAGCAGGCGCTGCTTCGTACGTGAAAACTCATTCTTTAATGACTAAATTTTTTTTCTGTAATGTCTGCACATTTTGCTGCCTTTTTTAATATTTGACGGGGTAACCCTCTTTTGATTAATACCCCTATGAGGTCGGTCAAAAAATCATGGCGGCCAGGAACGTCAGCAAAAACAAGAGGCTCTCAAACACCGCTGTTATGTGCACGGCTTGATCGGATCGTTTATGGGCTCCGCTTTTATAAGCCGGATGCTGTCCCTCCCCGCCTATATGTTAACATGCTTTTGGCGACAGCGCCAGGTTGACCTATTTCGTATAAAGCATAAAGCTATAAAGTTGGTAACTTAATGACTGCGGCGTTGTGTTGTCGATGCTTGTAATTACACTAAATGGTAAGGAAATACGGATTGCCATATTTACATTTTAGATATTTTGGCTGTGTGAGCGAGTTTCGTAAAACCTATTGATAAATACGTCGCAGACGGGCAATTATAAATGATAATGGGCTATCAAGAATGAAATGTAGTAAATTTTATATTATTTTTTACAGCCGAAATATAATATTTAAACGACTGCTTACAAGTAAAGTAGTTGGTGTCAGCTAGAGTAGTGCGCCTGTCATATTTATACATCCGTAGTAGCCATAAACAAACCCCACATACATATTCCGACTGTGCCACCAACGATTACCATATCCCTCAAATATATCAAAACGTTCCGAATATTTTATGCTGTCGGTATCTAACAGGCGTTTTGTGGTAATGTCTTCGTTTGATGTATAGCAGTCAGAAGCACTCGTGGTCTAAATATCTTGCCATTATGTATATTGTGGCTACATTAAGAAGTAACGTCGCAGAAGGGGGCTCTTAGCGTTTTTTCGGTCGGTAATCGCAACCCAGATTGCTCTGTCGCGAAATGTACTGCCGCATCGAGAAGGGAATTTGTTAAAATTATAGGCAAGCATTTATTCTGCAAGTGGGAATATCGGAGTGGGCGCGACCGGCTCTTACAGTCCGCCGAATTACAGCCAAATGGCGCCTCGTTTGTGTCTAATTTGTACATTTGCACAAGCAATCTTTTTTGGTTGAGATTTCGCCGGAAAAAATTGGGGGTGCTATTTTGCGTTTGGCGAATAAATGGTCGGGTAAAGTTGATAATTATAAGGCAAAACAACATAAAAACATTTTTCACAATAAGTATTGCAGAAAATTTCTTGCAGCAATTTATGAGATCGTTCGGTGTATGATCACGTTTTTTAGGTATCGGTGTGAGTAGTAAAACGAGCCGAAAAGGTGAGCCCGACGAGGGTAGAAAAAGAAATTCCATATGAATTACAAATGAATTTTCCAGAGTCTTTCAAAATGCTCGGACTGAAAAATCTCCGGCCGGCTTCTTTAAATAATGTAAGAAAGCGGAGGTGCGCGAATTGCAGGCCCTGGCCCGGCTGAACAAAACGCAGAGCCGGTTGAATTTGCAATTTTGAGGCGTTTCGCTCTTACAATTTGCTTACTTATACCGCGCGAGCGTTCCCTGTAATTCGCTCCGCAGCCGCACTAAAGTTAAATAATCGCCACCGTCGCCTCGCGCCAGTCGCGTTACAGGACCTTCTTATTTTCTGGCATCATTTCAAATTAAAAACGATAAGAGTAAGCCTAGGTATTCTTGCGAGAGCGCTGGCTGGCACGGGCGTCGTGTACTTAACCGACAGCTTTAATCCTTTGTTTGCGAACTTGTCTCAACTGGCTTCATGTACGTTCATAAAAAAGGCACTGGAGCTGTGATTAATTTTATTTTCAAAATAAATTATCTTTTACGTTATTTTTATGTTTCATTCAGTTTATTAACTCAGGTGGCTTGGGAATATAAATCTAATTAAGCGCGAAATAATATCGTTGGCAATATGTGGACTAAACAGCGGCGGGTCTCGGCGGAGGTCGGACGGCCGCTTGCCTTTCATTTTCTCTTCAATAATGAACAAGTGCGCTGACCTAACTTAGCGGCCTGTACGAAATTTAATTTTAATGCGGTAGGGCCAACGCGGCCACTATGAAGGCGCCTAACACAACAGAGCCTGCCGCCGCAGAGATTAGAACTCGCTTACGCTGTGTTTGCTCACGGCCCACGTTTTTGATGTTCCAAAGCCATTATACGTGTGCTAAGTTAATCGATCGGCACACACCTCTTCAAATAGCTCGCGTTCGCAAGAACTAATAACATTTGAACACTTCTGTTACAAAGAAAAAACCGCTAAAGGCACCAGAGAATCCCTATTCCTAACCAAAACATAATGGGACATCCAAATTCTTCGGCGTCGACAATCGGTATAAAATTTGCTGCAATTTCTGGAATAGTCGGCGGTTATTATTCGGCGTGTAAGCGGGAATTTGTCTCTCCAGGACATAGTCGGGTTTGTCCGGGAGTTCCTCGTAAATTCGCATGGTTCGCTGGCTCTTTTCAAAAGTCGGGATTGGTTTTACGCTTTCGGCGGTATTGTTCGTGGCGTTTTGACTTTGAATTTTAACTGTCCTGCTACTCCTGCTTCACAATTTTCGCCGCGATGAATAATGTTTTCACATCACATTTTGTGCATTTTGATTTGCATATGCTTTGCTTTTTTAAGTTTTCGGTGTAATGTTACCATTCCGACTAACTGTTTACGTCATAATACTAGTAAACATTTAATAAATATCATTCAATGTCAAGTTAAGGCAACAGCATAATATTATTGTTTTGTTAGAGTAATCATATCGTGCTTTTAACAAAGTCTGTAACGGCTGCAACTATTTCTATTTTTTTCATTGACAATTGCTTTAAATTGATCTTAATAGTGTTAAATGTCGTAACTGCCCGCTTGAAATAGATAATTAGGTTGTTTTTCTCCGGAACCGGACTCCGTTTAATTGTCTCTATCAATGGCGGGGCCCTATTCTACTAAACAATATGGTTTTTGAGATGTTCTCGTATTGTTAACGTTATGATAACTCCTAATTACTTGACAATAATGGCGGCCGAGTTAAATCAATACGAGGGTCAAACTGAAAGTTCTTAGAAAATCAAAAACTGATTAAACTAGCAAGTTATTAGCTTTATTACATCTTTTCAAAATAGTGTCCATTGACGTTAATACATCGCTGCATCCGATGGAACCACTGACAAAAGCACTTTGCCCACTCGTCCTTAGGGGTTTGTTCGAGGGCCTTTTGAAACGCAGCCACAGCTTCCTCGGCGTCCATAAAACGTTTTCCTCTTGGGCCTCGGTCAAATTGTGAGGTATCCACCGGGCACAAAGCTTCCTGACCTGTTTACAAGTGGCCAGATCTAAAAACTTTCAGTGTCGCCCTCGTACGTCATGTCAGCCGAAAGACGTCCAATGCTGGCCATAGGCCTCCCCCAAGGCTTCCACTCAGACCGGTCTTGTGTTTTTCGCATCCACCGCGGTCCCGCGATCCTGACGAGGTCGTCGCCCTCGTACGTATCATGTTAAAAGCAATATGGTTTTCTCGATTAGATTAGAGCCCCTGAACTGATGTTCTATTTTTAAGTATACTTTTGGAAATAGTATTCAATAGTTTTCTATTACAGACACAGTATAATACCGTGTCATTGAGATTCATCGCGCGTTCGGTAGCACGTTTCGGAAGCGCGAATTTTCCTTCAACATTTAAAAAAGTTTGCCAAACGTCGCCGGCCCACGAGCGTGGGCGGAATGCCGGCTCGTACAGTGCACAAGTTTACAAAAACAAATATTGGTAACAAGTTTGCGTTACCAAAAAGGAAAACAAAGTTAAATGTGTACAAAATTCGTGCAACGTTTTGTTATCTTTTATTGTCTCTGGAGTGAATACTTTTAAATTATCTTAAGCAAGATGGCTTACTGGCGACGCTTCCCAAGCGTAATTCTGCTTCGTTGACGCAATTAATTTTATATTAACGTCAAGAGCCATCTGCTACAGCGCTGATTCTCTGTCCTACGCCTGATGAAACGATATTTTTTAAATTGAAAAGTATAATTCAGATAATTACTCTCACTGAAGCGCAGAATAACAAATCATTAAATTTAAATAAGTCTTTTTCTGACAGCTTCTCTTCACGTAAAATGCTCTGCGAATTTAATTGTGCTTCGCGCTGTAAAAAGCCTAAGGTGTAATAACAAGATCCAACGTTAATTAAGCTTAGTTTCTCCGTTAATTCAGCGCTTTTATTGGCGATATAGTAGTTATGAACTAAACTAGATGCATTTCGTATTGAATGTTAAACGTGGAATGCCTACGGGGACTCTGTATTCCTGCCACATCAAAGTAATTACATACAGACTTGGGTTAAATTATTTCAGCATTGACGGAAAATTCAGAATATGAGTGTTAAAAGCTTAATGTTTTAACGCGAAATGGTAAACAATTATGTAATTTGCCGGATGAAAACTGGGATAAAATAACACTTGAAAACAGAGTCGCCTCAATACAGAGTTAAGTGATCATTAAAAGCGAACAGGATCTCTCGACCAATATTAATAAGTAGGTAAAAAAAGACGAAGGGTTGCGTCTGTGTTCATACATGACATTGAGGGGTGGTATATAAACTTATACAGGGTCCGTCCGGATCATTTTGTAATTAGTTTTAATATCTTACCAGCTAGCCCGGCGTCAAGTGTTTGTATTGTTGTTCAACTGTTTGACAGTTTTGCAGACTATTTGTTTAAGAACATTATGTAATTTTTGGTTAATAAATAATAAATAACAAATAATAAATAATAATAATAATGTTTATATTGCAAACATGTCTATGGGTCTCAGAAGTCACTTACCATTGAATCACGCCTTTGTCCTTTTTTGCCTTTTTCAAGGTTTCCGTTGTTAAACAAAGAACCCATATATTTTTCCCAATTCCCAAATATCGGTTTGTCTGTCAAGCGAATCATGTCACAGTCACTTTTTCTTAGAATATAACATTACTAGCTGTTCCCGTGCCCACTTCGCTAGGCAATAAATATTTTTTTGGGTTAGCAAATAACGTGGCTTTCTATTGTTAAAATAATTTTCAAAATCGATTCAGTAGATCCAGAGATTACCCCCTACAACGTCGCAAACTTTACCTCTTAATAATATTAGTATAGATGTCGATTCTATTTCTAGCACAATTTTACTTAAGTTTAATTCGTTTATACTTTAACCTTAAAACAGAGCAACGGTGGTATTTTAATCATATACCTAAAGTTGGAGAACTGCAAGGTTAACATAAATTTTAATGACGCTGACGTTGCAGCCGCCGGCAAAATCTATAAACAATACCAGTAGTTACAAGAATTTTATTCCAGCTTAATTTTCACAACATTATTAATGCGTAAGTTCCAACCAGCAGGTGTACCAAAAGAAGGTAAATAATTCTCGTTAAAAATCAGTATTTACCGAGAGCAAACATGGAGGCCTCGGGAACAATTGTGCGGGCTTACCAAATTTCAACATGGCGTAATCTGGGTCCGAACTGGACTCGTATATCACAAACTTGTGACAATCCCGGCTAATGTTTTACTGCGATGTAGCGGGAATAGTGTAATTAGCTCCCGAACCGAATTTTAAGGTCATATTACCAGCGATTTAAGGGTTTCAATGGGTTAAGTAATTCCGTGATTCGAGTATAATTGGGTCGGGGCTAATTTATAAGGCGTTGTTTTGGTTTAGTTTATTTGGATTTAAAAGTTGCCATGTTTGGTGTTAATGATACCATGTAGAATTGCGGTTTGGTAAAGTACAGTTCCGGAATAAAAAGATGTGACAGTTTTCAACTTTATTTCAATTTCGTTAAGGTCCAAAAGTGACGAAAGTTTTGCTTTCGCTACTAGCGAGCGCGGCGTGTATACAAAAAAGAGTTTTTTTTTTCGAAAAATATTTATATATTATTGATTGAACATATCTACGATTCTGAAATTTATTTAATGTATAGAATAGACGTAAGCTGCGTATACATTTTATAAGCTTTCAAAAATTAAAATTAAGAAGTAAGTTATTGTTACAGGACACAATTATTGCAGCTTTTATATCGTACATGTCTTTTACTGCAGCAAAAGGCTGCCCTTCTTTTTCTGTTCAAAACTTTGGTTAATTTCTGAAGAGTTATTTCGTTGACTGGTAAAGACTACCATATTTGTGTTTTTTCATGAGTCATAAAGATTAAATAAATAAAGAAGCACACCCACCTGTTGCTTGGGCAGTGTTGCTGGACTGCAGCGCGACGCTGGTTATGTTTGCTCCTTTCGTTAACGTTAGAGTCTTGCATCTTTTCTAGGCTCCGTGAGAATAAACTCGAGTTGTGAGAGTAAACTTTAAAACATAAATATCCTCGATAACCGTATCTGACGACACATTTGAGTTCTCCGCGTAAATGCGGTAATACGTAAGCTCTCCTTAAACACTCGTGCGAATTTTCCACTTGCTTGCGCCCACCGAGCGCACACAGAAGTTGTTGGTACAAATTAAGACGAGGAATTGGCCACGTGTTTATCAAATACTTTATGAGTAATTAGCGGGTCCCTAGTATTTTATCGAAACAACTTTCGACAATGTATCATTACGCAGAATTTACATTTCATAAGGCATTTTTTTTTTTTATGGCATGGAACGCAACAATGCGAACACTGCTATTTGGCGGTAGGTTAATGGATAAGATGGTGGTAGCGATCCGGATGGACCCCGCACAAGGTCCTACCACCCGCAAAAAATTCTCGCCACTGAGTTTTTCTGTGGCAGTCACAGGTCTAACCTAACCTAACCTACTAAATGAACGTTTAAAATATCCTCAAAGCATCATGGTTTAAGCAGAAAATAGCATTGATCAAGTGAAATTCTGTAAACTGATGGGTTACCGTAACTAGCAATTATGGTTAGGGCTTGCGATAAGATAGGTCATTCGTTAAACTCGCTTTTCAATTTGTTGAAGGGTTACTCCTACCCGGTGACCCTAAGCAGTCCCATCAGAGCACTTTAAACATTTTAGGGCGTGTATTTTTAATTCGGTCGCAGGTTTCATCGGCAAAGCAACTTCGCCAGAACGGTTTATACCTATCCCTGGTTTAAGTGCCTACGAGCGCGCGGACGAGTTTACTTTTCCGGTTAATATTCCACCAATGAATTTAAAAGTGATGATAGGAGAAAAAAACCGTAGCCATTAAGTCGCGAAAAGGGTTGGTTTTTTTAATAAGTTATAAGGTAGCGAGAAAAATAATTAGTATGTTTAGCCTTTTGATCCTTTTTCATGGAATTGTGTTACTTCGAAGAATTTATATTTCAACAACAGGATTCCTTCTGCGATATCCATTTTCAGATTGCCCTGGAGAACTACAAGAATTTAGCAGAGAATAACTTTCAGAGAAATAAAATTCTGTATCATTTTAAGAATCGTTTTTTGATATTTTATTTCATACATATATAATAAATAACTTATCAGTATAAGTACTTTTGATGATATCTACTAGGTAATACCTACAGTCAACTTCTTTACATATGAATCTGCTGAATCATCATAGAGTTGCTGTACTTTGATTAACCAGTATCACGTAAAACCGTTTATTACTTTTGAATTAGTTAAATTACTAAATTATTGAGGAACTTCGCGATGAATGCCGTCTATGGCCGACCCCTTTGTGAGTCGCAGTCGGCGCGAAAGTCTGCATGCCTAACGAGTCTCGAAGCGAATTAGATTTAATTTTTGATTGTGTTTGCCTCACAACTGAAGCCTTCAAATATTCAGCAGCTTTGGGAAGCGGAATGCACCGTTACTTATTGTTTAATAATATAATTAGGTTTACGAAGCTACGTGAAAGAGCGTTTAACTGCTTTGGTTTAAGGCTAAAATGCGGAAATGTTAACCTAGTTACATTAATTTCTAGTAGGTACCTTATGTTGATTTGTTTTTTAGATATTTTTGAAATGTCTTGTTGTATTTTAAATAATCCAACGGGTCCTTATTCCTTGGTTTAGCCATTCTTGTTTTGATATATTACACAGATGAGGTTATGACAGCCCGTACTGTCAAGTTAGTAATAACTGTCATAAGGTCAATAATACGATAACGATATCGAAACATGGGCTAAAAGGATGCACATGTAAAGTAATCCAGAATGAGCCTAGTTTTTAGCAAACAAATATAGGTCAGTAGCACTTTTTGATGCCAGTAACCTCCACAGACTCGCGCACTTTTAAATTCTGAAAAAAATGCTACCTTCTGTTTCAATAGAACTCTGTTAATCAAGTATTAAGCTTAGCTTTTCATTAAATCTCCCCATTACGGAGCACGAAAGGAACGGCGCCTGAACTGCTTTCATTAGAGGAACACGCGATGTCTGCTTGTACAATTTCCTTTAATTCGCCGTATCCATCATTGATTTGAGCTGTCCGATCGGCTGATTATAAGGGGAAATTACGGTTTCGGGCCGTGTGTTGAAATGTTAAAATTGCCTACAAATAAGGAATTGAAATTGAAAACCAGGCCGCAGTTTTACGTTCTAACTTACAACACAACTATCCTCGTTAGTAAAAATATATAGTAAAATCATAAATGCCCGGCCTACTTATTAATATTTTTCCCCAAACTAAACGATTGATGTGTTTTATAAAAAAATAATTTACCATTACTGACAAAAATATTGTTAAGTTCAGGTATATAACTCTCGAAGCCAAGCTTATTTCAAATACATTTGGTATGTTCCAGTACCCCCCTTCAACCACTAAAATTTTAAGATTTACAACAATCCCACTGCTCCCCTACAAACCAAGATAATACAGAACATTTATCTCCTACAATCGCAAAATTATCGTCAAATAATTCCGCCCTATCTCCGTTATAATAACATAGATTCTGGTTCATTCTTGTATTACGACCCAGTTTAATAGTTAGGCAAAATGGGCCCTCCGGCTATTGTTACTACATTATTATTCATCTTAACCGTCTTTGGCTGGGCATTAATCGCAGGAGATGCCGGATGTGCGGAAAATTATAACGCTTACCTTCCGGTTGCAAATGGCTGCCGTAGACTTTGGGTTTTTGATGTGTGGGATTTATCGTGAAAGGGTGAACGAGGGCCTGCGGGAAAAAGGTATCGCAAAGGGTTTTTTAAAGTTGTTACTTTTTTTTTGACATGGGCACTTAAAGTTTTATATTTCTTCGACTACATATAAATTCTTAATATCTTCTTTGCTTGCTGAATGATAATATTTTTTTTAAGAAAGGATTTAAAAAACCCATATATATCGTCCCTGCCTTGGCTAGAACTTTCAAACAAATATCCAAGTATCAATCACGCAATAAGGACTGCAATAGAGGCCTAGGCCGTCAATAGGAATTGCAATTTAGGCCTCAATCTACGCATAGTTTGCCTGGAATTTCATTCATTACCCGGCCTCTGTCTTCTATCGGCAAGAACGCCCCACTTCCATACCGAGGCCATTTTACGTACTGTTATGGTGTAGGAATTTATATTGGTCAGGTGTTATGAAATAACCGAGGCTTGTAGGTGTATGTAAATGAAATTCCCGGTACATTTTAAATGTCTATAAGAGTTATTTTTATAGATTGTACAATTTTATTTGCATCATGCTTCTATATTGTACTGTATGATTAATTTGTCTTTTATGTCTTCTTTAAAAGCATTCATGCTCTCGAAACAACTCTTCAAATCAAAAGCAATTACCGTTTGAATCTTGGATCCTTTAACTGTAACGAAGTTAATTTTATCGTACATGTTGTAATTTAATACGAAACATTTTTATGAAGCCCCATCTCTTTTATTACATGAAAGGAAAATATATGAGAGAGCTGACGCTCGTACAGAACTGCGCGCTTCCCTATACATAATACAATGCAGGCTTGAAAAACTTTGGACATCTGATAGAACTCATAAATTTTAATAAAGAAGTTCGTATCTTGTTTGCTCATGTCTCGCGCTCCGCGTGTATGTAAAACATGTATACAACAACTATAAATGGCATTAGCGGAAGATGTTCGGACATAACTTTCCGACAAATATTTTCGTAGTTCCGATAGGCGATTGCGGAGCACAGTTCACGAATTTATGTCTCCTCAACAAAGAGCGTATGGGTTTAGTATATTGATATCCTTTATTTAATGAAGCCCGGAGAGTTTTCCCGAAATTGAATGGGTCCGCGACAATCACAGCCCCGTCCGCAGATCATATTTCAACGAACGAGATAAACTCTCACAAAAGAAAGGAATCCGCGCTTACCCAATTGGGTAATGGCCCAGCTCTGTCGTTATCTCTTCCCATTATTTCTGTTTGAGGAAGGCTATGGTGTTCTACTTAATGCTAAGGGTGAAATCTTTAGAAAGATCTTTGATAAAGTTCCTTGGTACTTGATCTTGTTGTGAGGAGTAATGCGGGGATAAATTGCTTCCGTGGTCGCTCAATTGGTTTAGCTAACGTTTTGTCGGTCATGCTGCTACAGTGGTCAACGTATCAAACTTTAACTACCTCGACGAGCAGGTAAAAAACATATCGTCTTTGACGTATTGTGGTATTGTTTGTACGCAAGCCGCTATTACTGTCAGGTAAATAAGAGCTATCAAAACGGTGACAGATCAAACACGATAAGGTTTTTAACGTACGGTTGGTCGTCAAATACTATCTCCTTAAAAAGCAACGTTGCAAATGAGGTCCATATCAGACAGAAGCTGATCACTTAATAATTTACGATTACAATAAAACAATAGGAGTATAGTTATAACGGCATTAAAAAGTTCTTCTATTCTTAGCACTCGTCAGATGTATCGTAAATCTATGTTCGCAGCAGCTTTGGGCCTCAACAGCCGGGAGAAAGGTGTAATCCTCCTCGCAGACAGGTAGACCTACGGCTTACGCCGATGCAAACCCACCGAGATTATTGGTTTTTGGGATCAAGCGAAACTACTGCGGATTGTGGTTTCGCGAGAAATATGTCGAATCGTTGTTTGATCGATAGATTGTTTTTGGGGAGTCAACATCGAGTAGCCGCATTTAGCGGTGAGTTTAATTGGACCGTCGACTCGGCATTGTAGAACTGGTAATAAACAGACAGAACGGCTAAATAAATAACCAGATAAGTGTGAATACTTACAAGTTGAGTTGCACAAAGATAAACACAATAACGCCATTTAAAAAGCTTTTGCACAACGCATTTCCTAAATTATAAAAACAATTCTCCTTAACAGATTGTTTTCGTTTGATTTAATTATTTACTTCAAGCCGCGAAGCACATTTAATAGTTCTACCTAAAGCATAATTTGAATATCTAAATAAATAACCACCTATATTTAGAAAAGAGAATTTACACGTGGAGTATTGAAACTGTCTCCCACGACATTGCTACTCGTACTTCCATCACACTTGCTATGCATTGAATCTCGGGCTGCCGTTCTGTTTAATTTGCCATGATAGTTTGCTCCTGCGACTCCAAAAGTTGAAATGTTAAGTGAGCAGTGCAATTGATGGCCTTACCTACTTTTATTGCGCAATACCCTAAGTATTAAGGTTTTTATTCTAAGCTACTCGAGGAGCACCTACTTTTGAAGGATTTTGGTATGGAGTTATCCCAAAAACGTAAGGATCATGAGGTAACAGAGATAAAAAAAATACGGAAATAAAGTGGCGGACAAAAGCTGTTTCTTCTATATTAGTACAAAGTTACCTCCTAGGGAAAGCTGCGGTAGCTTAGAAGTTTTTTTTTTTTTTAATGGCTATCTCTTACGGTTTTTTTCCAAAATGTTGGTATTCGAAAGTTAAATATGTCATTGACTGATTGACTGATATTTTTTTTCATGATTCAACACCTAATACAATAATGATTCCTTTTAAGTTCTGCGTCATGTTCTGTGTGACCTACAAATACTATTTGTAATTTCGGTGATTAAAATACCACCCTCGAAACGTCAAGATGTAAAGTTTACGAAAATGCGCCGTGTCCCAGTTTCGCCTTCGTCAGGTGGGCGCAATCCGACTTCCTTTGCAATTGACGAAAGCCACATTACTTTTTAATTTGAAACGCTGTAGCCGGGCTGACTTTATTACACTCCGAGGAGCCCCGCTTTTGACCCGTACGCCCTTTGTGGAAGCTATTTTTTATTCATTCGTACGATTCATACGAGAGTCAACGCTCCCTCAGCTTCGATGTTAGATATCTCGTTTCAGTTCGTTTGCAATCTAGAAATAGTGATGCATTCATAATATTTGGTTTTAAAATTCATAACATTCATTGGCGCGTTTATTGTTTGGTAATATTGTATGCTTAACGTGCAAATATATGTGATTGAATTTTAATGTTTAATGTTTCTTGTTTCAGGTACTTTCTGACCAACGTCAACAAATGAGCAGGTTCTCAAATCGGATGTATTCTTATAAATATCTTAATTTCAGAACTCCATTATTTATAAACCGATTCGAATTTATGTTGTTTTATTCGGAAGAATATACTTAAAGATGGGTCCCATTTTTGTCACAACAAAACTATTTAATGATTATATCCATGAGGAAAAGACGGAACTTCAATAATAACGAAAATGTAAAAAGATATGACCGAAGGTGAGTGATTTTCGAAAATTGACAAGATGTAAAGGATTGGCGCTAGCTGAGGATGGATTGGCACTTGCCTACCTATATATACTACTTATCACAAGTATTTTATACATCACTAGCTTAGAAAACATTTCTAGTTGTCTGTTCCTTCAGAGGAGGCCGCGATAGACAACAATCACTATAGTAAAAAAGCCATAAATAAAACAACCACGTATTTGGCTGGCTCCTGCCAGGGTAAAAGTCGACTAGAGATTGTTTTCAGGGTACCGTGGGTAAATCATCCGATCGTTGCTGACGTCACTACGCCTTCCGTGTGTAGTAATGTGGTGGAAAATGTGCGGAACCTCGGCGCGTTATTTATGATCTAAATACGGTTATTTTTAGAAGTTTTTGGGGTTGTTAGCGTAAAATGGGTACATATTTATACACACTTTAGTGTTGCCTGTTTTGGTACACGACTTTTTGGCTTTTCCGTAACATTTCGTGGAACGCGATATAACGCCTAAAAGCTTCAGTCCAAAATAAATAATAAATGGGTACCAATTATTTTATTAATACACCTTCCAACGAATGTATAGTTAGGTGTTACCAATAGATTTCATTTTCATTTTCGTTTTTATTTATCATTACGCAGAATTTTCATTTCATCGAGATGTAGGCCGCATGAGATTTATTTTGCCAGTCACAAATCTAATGTAACCTAAATTACGTGATTAATGTTTTAAACATCCTGATAACATCAAGGTTTAAGCAGAATATAGAGTTCGATGGAACGGATTTTGATGAACTGATGCAATCGATGAAGTGAAGATTGATAAAATTATGTATTACCCTAATAAATAGATCGCCGTCAATATCATGTCGACTCTAACTTCCAGAGCTGATTATCTCTGAAATACATACCAAAATTTCTTTTTTCAAATTTTAGGATTATACTAGATTTAAAAAAAAACGGAATCCGATTTAGTTCACTTCTTTGGAAGCTGCAATGCCTCCTTTTGCGTCGGGGGGTAAAAGATTAAGAATAACAAAACCATACAAAAGGACTGCAAAACGTTTTGCAGGCTAGTAAAATATTTATAAGTAAACTCATTTTTTATCTGTATACATTATACATACATGGTAAACCACTTCATTTGGATTTCATCCCAAATAAAACACACAGCACGTTGTGTAACGCAACATCGTCTTATAAGAGAAACATACATTTCAAAACTATGTTCATAACAATGTTCGACGAAAAAAGGAAGTCATCGAAAGACCAGCTGCCCATTTTGACAATAAACTTTACCAAAACTCATCCATACCCTTTAGTACAAAAGAAATCCAACAAAAAAGTGGTTTGAGGCGCGGAACCCAATTTAGTTTACAGCCACGTAACGTTATTTCTTTTACGCCGTTGACGTGCCGGCTTATCTTTAGCTTACCCGTGCATTTTTCACTCACACTTTGACTGTTTTATTGTACCTAATAATGTAGCCTGTAATCTGGCATCCAAAACGACTCTTAACTCCATAGATGGACAGATAACACTTTTGATGTAACTAACGTTTTATTTCGTTTTTGTTTGCACTTACCTCCTCATTATAACCCTTCAGGAGCTTACCACCGGGCATGTAAAAAGCATTTATTTCACTATATTTAAGGTGTTTTACCTTACCACATACCTACTTCACCATTGCTACGTCTGATTTGACCTAATGCACATAGTCAACGCCTCATAAAAATACAACTGCCTTTTTCCTAACCATGTGAATCACTGCTCATGCCTCTCTCCTAACAATCTTGCCTACCCGTTTTCCCCGAGCTCCCACAACTATTCATAACATGATCTAGGAAAAACACAATCCCCTCTGTCCCATTTGCAACTCTATTTTAGTAGCGGGACCCGATTCCATTACAATGCAAGATTCTCACATGCGGGTCAGTGGTAGTCAACCGTGTTTAATTTTCCACTCGCATGACCACTGGCGGCAGTAACGTCAGCTCCGGTCTATCTAGAATCTTGTTATCGCATGTATTCTTACGTCTTGGTCTAGTTCTGAAATGCGCTTAGGTTGCGGACCACTGGGAATTGTGGGAGATTTAGTTGCATAACGGCTTATGCAAAAGGTTTTCAAATTGAGAGATCGATTGATGGATTAAGTTAACAAAAAACTGCAAATCTTCAAAGATTAGAAGTTTATAAAGGGGTAAGTAAATGCGCTGGCTCATACCAAAGAAGGGCGAATGGAAGGTTTAGTCAAATAAATCGAATATGGTTCCGATATGGCGTCAGTGGGCGACCAAAAAATATGATTATTTTATTGACAAAATACTTCAAAAACTTTCCCATTCAAGTGCTTTTGACACTTAATCTGATGCGACATTAAATAAATAATAATTCGATTTGGTTAATTGTCACAGAAAACCATTGTGTTAACGTCTCACGTTCAATTATTTCAACTACAATGTTGTATCACTTTGCGAGAGAAAATAGACACGGGTTTTCGGCAGTATTTATTTGAGGGCCGAGCGGGACGCCTTTTGTCAACATTACCGAGTGCGAAAGAGACATGTAGAGGAATTTCTAATGAACGTAACATGAGAGTCGGGTGAAGGGTCGTCGACCTTCTCTTTAGGGTGGAACCCTCGGACCTTTGGAAAGCAGGAGGCAGTTTATTTCGATGCATTTTCTAATTGAATCCTTCGGTTGCCATAATACTTGTGTAAGCAAACTTTGTTCAGCGTGTTTTCCTTAGATCCATAACGAGAGTAGCTACTTGTTACATTTAATGACGGCAAACAGACAAACACTCGGTTAATGCATAGTTATTATTGAAGCCTTTGAAAATGTTTGCGCAGCAAATATTGTATTAATATTAGTGATATTTCCTTGACTGGCAGTTATGGCTTTCTTGTATGGGAAATTTAAGAGAAAGATCAATAGATAGGCGCAAGTTAATTTATAAATTTATTACTAGAGGTTATGAATAAAATGTGCGTGGGAAGGCATAGCAAATAATATTTTGACGTGACCACTGGTGGAACTATAGCATGCTCAAATGGCAACCAGCACTTGCGGTAGCTGTGTTTGGGTAAACATTGAACCATGTTGTCTATTGCACTCCGCACTGCATCCACATCTTCTACACACTTTACTTGCCAAAGATATTGCGAAGTTAGATAGGTATAGTGTTAATACAAATTTAATTATATTTATACCACAACAAACTTAACGTGCTTAATAATGTTTCTCTTTCATTTAGAGTAAATAGTTTTTTTTGATAAGCGTTGTATTGAATATTTTATACACGTTCCCTATTTTAGGCCAGGCATCAAAAAACCTTCCCTTTATATTATTTTTTCCTTTTACCCCACATCAATCAGCCGTGTGCAGCGAGTTAACGTTACAAACTTCTTGTTTATTCAATTGGTTGGCAATGGCGGCCTTTTATGCGAACAGGTTAAAACTGGTTAAAACCGGATGGAGCCGGTTGCGACCAGTTCAAACTGGGCTTTATTCAGGCGTGAAAAACACGCCGCGCGAGTATGCGGGCGCACCGAGTTTACACGTGTTAAATAGGGACAGTGTTATTTATATACAAATAAGTAGGTTCATGTAAAAATTACATTCATTTTAATTCCTAAAGAATAGTTTTTCGATTTGGTTAATTTCAGGAAAAATGGGGTGCCCAAGGAATATAATTTCTGCTAACTGGCCTACTACCATATTGTGACATTACATGAACAAAATAGTTCTCGGTTGTATTCTAAATCGCTAAGTTTTGTCCTACTCGGTTTGCTAGGGAAAAGAAAAGAAAAATGAAACTCCAGGCCACGTTGAATTTGACGTTGTTTGCAGCACCTAGTGGGCTGCGCAGGTCCTTAGCTTAGAAATCCTCAAATACTCGATACAATAAATATGTTTGTTAAACAATTAATCACCACGTGTGGTACATTGACTAACTCACTTGTTTATTTGTATGCTTTTGCATTTTATTATAGTTAAAGAAAATATGATTTGGCGGTCTGTGATCTGTTTTCTGCGTTAAGACTTACCGGACCTATTCTTAACCTTAACATTTCAACCCACTGTGCTGTTTGAAGAACGAGGGCAGTCTTACGATTACCTTTTATTTGATATTAATAAAAACGTCTTAGTGAAGATTACAGACGGCCAATTCATATTTCCTGATGTATGTATGTGTTCATGGCAAAAATACACCAACCTATATTTGAAACCAAACTAAACTCAGTTCGCTTCAAAAATAAATCCAACAAAGTTTACATCCATTTTCAGGAAAACGTTATCATGATTGTAAAAAACCTCGGCGGTTTTCCTAAAAAAATCAGGTTAACGAAACGTGGCCCACAGCGGACGGACACCAGCAGACCCAATCAGTCACTCAAAGCGACTACAAAGTGGAGTGTAAGTGACCGTCGATTGTAACCAAATTAAGCTACCTGTGTTTTGATGTACCACTTTGTTGATGTTGTTGTTTGTTGTCATTTTAATGGACCTGCTGGAGTTTTGTTGTTTATATGAATGTTGATAGTTTGACGCATTGTAAAAATAGCAAGAGCGCCATATTTATTTGTTTAGCCAATATTGCTTTTACATCGTAGTCATATTGTTGTTGCGTAATGGTCGCTCTTATTCAGATGACATGGCTTCAAAAGCAAGGAAAGTAAAAAAAAAACACGGATTTAATACGCTATAGATTATTTGTGGTTACATGCTGAATTACGAGATTTAAATTTAATTCAAATATGTGTTACAATTACTAGCGTCATAATGAACACCAAATACTATCAGTAGGTAATCAAGCATTGTACTCGGTACAGCAATTTTGCTACATTTTATCGTAATGTCAACGTCATGATAACTTTTATTTACTTGACAGTCAAGGTGGAGTTATAAGTGTTTTACCGAGTACGGCCCTGGGGCCAGATTATGGTCTCATTTATTGCGGTGGATAAATATCGCACTTACATACTGGTCAATAAGTGACAGATATTTTGTCTATTTTTATTATATATTGCTTAATATTTTTTTTTATTTCGTTTTGTTTTAACATGTTTTAATATTTACCATATCTTGGTTGAAATATGCTTTTACTTGTGTTATCTATATGTATATCTATAATTAAAATTTGTCAAACCTAAACAAATCTCAGCTGCACAAACTTCCCGAAAGGGATAATAGTGGTAATATCGTTAGATCAATCGCGGAAGTTCCCAGGCAACATGTTGGGCCCCATAGTTTGCGATATCCCTAACTTGCCCTACCAACTGGAGCAAACAAACAAACTGTAATATATGTAGATGGGGGTAGATTTATCAATATTAGAATGTAAGGTAGTTCCAACTCTCGGCATTCTATTATATGATCAGCTGGCTATAAGACGCGTTTTATTTCCAAGTCTAGAGTTCTTCCTGAATGCCCTGTTCCTGGTTTCCCTCAGTGGCGACGAGATTACTAGAACCATAATAAACGTGTGTGTTATAAAGGGAACTATCGTGTGTGCGTGAACAATGTCGGTGGGAAAAATACCCGAGTTCAATGTGACAACGGACAACTGGAGCTTGTACGTGGAACGTTTAGAACAATATTTTATTGTGAACAAAATTACAAGTGAGCTACAAGTACCAACACTAATTACGGTGATCCTCGGGGGTCCTCACAAACATGGCAAACTTTGCGTGCGTAATTTAGACCAACTTTATGAGCCTGGTTTACAAAATGTTTTGTCTCCCGAGACGAGATTACGCGATGAGGGTGAAGGTGTTGAAGGCACAAGAAATATGTATTTGTCGAAGTGCGTATTGAATATAATAAACATAAGAACGGGTCAAGTCGGACTCGCGCACCGAGGGTTCCGTACCGCCTCACAGTATAATAGATTCCAATTTTAATGAGATTTCGAATCTAATTAACGCATACTCAACTCTCACTTGACACTGTTTTAGCATTTTTTGTGGACGTTGTTTCCCTTTTTTTATTAATCCGCCGTAACAATATTCTAAAAATACAGCTCTTTAATGTTACGATGGACGGACGAACGGACGCGTATTGCGTAAGCGTAATAGGGTTCCGCTGGGCTCCTTCCGGTTACGGAACCCTAAAAAGCGCAGTAATGTGGTGAAAGGTGTATAATGCCTCTGTTGAAGACCAGCTGGCCTATTAGCTAACGCACTCGCAATCGCAATCGACTGCGAAGTGGAACAATTGTTTTCATTTTGCATGCAGACAAGCCTTCGGACTGTCAAAATGAAAACAATTTAGACAATTAGCCTGCTGGGGTTGTAGCTAAGGTTCAAACACTACTAACGTTTTTTTTTTCTATCACTTAAATTTTATGGAATGACATTCTCGTGCGTTGCGATAAACCACGTGGTCAACTGTTATTATATACTTTTTGAGTGATAGAATAGTCGATAGTGTACTATGGATATGAGTGAATGTTTTTTATTAAATATCTTTAGTTTAGATCAATGTTGCGAATTATTTAGACTCAACTCATCAATTTAATCAAATAATATTAATAGAAATATAGATTACGTAAAGTGGGGTTTTTTAACATATAAACATGCCATTATTATCATTCCAAGCTTTAAAAATCCCCGTATTAATAATGTATTTGGCATTGATTCGATCGTGTTTTGGCAAAGTTGATTGAGCTACACATTAAACGGCGCGCACTAAAAGCGTACCCGTGTTCCGTAAACTGAATCAATTTGCAAATAATCCGTTATCGTGCACAATGGGGACGCAGTAGGCTTTATAGCGGCATGGGTGACAAAGTGGTAAGCAGATCACATAGTGGTAAAAAGTTACCTACTGATAAAAAAAAATGTTTTTGTTACCTATATTTTACTACGTTCATAAAATATTGGTATCTGTTTAACTATGCCACGGAATTTTCTCGTATTGCAAGGTGATTCTCTGAACGCCCTCTGTGTGAGGAAGTAATAAAACTATAATATGTCTAGCTGCAAGAGTCAAGCACAACTTGATTTTTTCCTGACATACTTTTCTTTTTTAACAATAGTTACTTTGAGAAAGGTGCATCCAAATAGGCGCGGAAAAGTTGTACTATCTCACCTTGTCATATTTATGTTTTGTTTATACTGGTTGCAATAAATTTTGTCTTGATATTATATCTACTATAAACCTAAGCTATAAGCTACTAAGAACCTAAGATATAAATAGCTGGTGGTCTCAGTTCGCAGAACATCCACGTAATTGTTTGTAAAAAGATTTATGTTCGATAGATTGTCATCGAGTCAATATATTTGTACGCTATCTGGGCCCGTATGGTGGTCACCTTTATCCCAGTGGATAAAGCACCCGTCCCTCTCGCACCTACATACTCGTCAGAAAGTGACAGTTGTTTTATTCACGTTTATCCACATGGATAAACACGAACATAATTATTTAAGCTTGTATAGTAAGAGCATGAAAAGTTATTTCTAGTTTATTGAGTACCGATACTTAACCAATAATTAAAAGATAGTAGCTTTTTTACATTTTTTGGTTGCGTCTACTGCGCTGTTGGTTTCACTGTGGTTAAACGAAAATATCTATTGCTACGTCTACCGCCCGAATTTCGTACGTCACTTAGTAATTGATGCGTGAATCGAAGCGTTTTTGGATACGTTTCATCACTTATCTGTGGAAATTTGTTTCAATAACAAACAGCATAGAAAAATAGTTCATAGGTTTGCGGTTTGTGTGTGTTGGAGGGGTTTTTACGTTTGACAATGTATCGAATCGTTTGTGGTAAAGTCGTTTATAAAACTTTCGTCATAATAGACGTTAGCCATAATGTACCTTTATCAGTTTTACTTTCTAGTCATAATTCCGGGAGCCATTTCTTTTCAAATATTTTTGTGTTATATTCATTAAATTATGTTTGTCGTAACGTGCTTTAGGTACTTTAAAGTTAAGTCAAACAAACAACAAACCCAAAGTTATATTTTAGATGTAGTAATGACTCTTACGCATAAGATAATAAGAGCTACCACTATCGTCAACAAAATGATAGCTAGATGGATAGATGATTATAGTTTATAAGCAAGACGGGCTCAATAGTACATTGTGCATCTAGGGTAGTATGAAGGGAATTACTAACGAGTGTTAGAAGCCCGACGCCGAAGGCGGAGGGCTTTTAATGACTCGAGTTAGTAATCCCCTTACTGCCTGTGATACACACAATGGTTTTCATCACATTTGCGAGGAAAAAAAACAAAGAGAAAACACTTTAACTCTGCAAAATATAAAGAAATAACTTTTGACGAACGGGAACGTAAATGAAAACGATATTTTTTTTGTGACCTCTACCACAGATAATAACTGCGTTTAGTTTCGACCTGGATTCGAGCCAGATTTAGCCAATTTGATAAAAATGTATAATTACTAAAATTAATGATAAATGTTGATATAAACTTGAAATAAGTATAAAAATAATGAAGTTTAATGAAGCGTATAGGTTTTGTGTAATGTAAGTTAGTCTATAGCTAATTTTTAAAGATGAAATTAACCTCCTTAGTCAGAAATGATGTACGAAAGAGTTGCAAATTTTAAAAAGAAAGTCATTACTCCCTAGGGATGACAAACTCGCCATAATTCCCGCGGGAACAATTTAGGCCATTGTCCTTCTGTATACAGGCATGGAATAACACCATTTACGAGCAAGTGTGATGAAAAAAATTTATTTACTTTATTTTTAAAATTTGCAACTCTTTCGTACATAATTTCTGACTAAGGAGGTTTAATTTTCAGCCAAAAATTAAATCGGTTTCTAATTTCATCTTTAAAAATTAGCTATAGACTAACTTACATTACACAAAACCTATATGCTTCATTAAACTTCATTATTTTTATACCTATTTCAAGTTTATATCAACATTTATCATTAATTTTAGTAATTATACATTTTTATCAAATTGGCTAAATCTGGCTCGAATCCAGGTCGAAACTAAACGCAGTATCTGTGGTCACAAAAAAAATATCGTTTCCATTTACGTTCCCGTCTGTCAAAAGTTATTTCTTTATATTTTGCAGAGTTAAAGTGTTTTCTCTTTGTTTTTTTCCTCGCAAATGTGATGAAAACCATTGTGTGTATCACAGGCAGTAAGGGGATTACTAACTCGAGTCATTAAAAGCCCTCCGCCTCCGGCGTCGGGCTTCTAACACTCTCGTTAGTAATTCCCTTCATACTACCCTTGATGCACAATGTACTATAGTATAGCGAGCTAGTATTTTTAAAATACGTCAAACGACACACAAATAAAACTCCAGCAGGTTCAACATTCCAAAAAACAACGATTTCAACACCACATCGGCTACTTTATTTGGTTACAATCGTCGGTCACTTACACTCCCCTTTGTTGTCGCTTTAAGTAACATATTCGGTCGACTAGTCTCGGACTTAAGTCAACAATATTGTTACAATATACAAGCAAGATGGGCTTAAATCAAGTGGAATGAGGTCCAAGCCATAAAACTACTTAACTGAAGGCTATATTCAAACTCAAGACGCCATTTTGACTGCAGTAACCTTCCTAGCGGTACTGTGGTTTAACGACGGTTTACTTAGGTTACATCATTCGCTTTACGTTTACATAAAAGTTTAACAAGCGGCTTAAACCATGAAAGCCCGCGACTAACGGTTATGTGATTCCTTTACTGCTAGTTAAACTTGGAAGTTGTAAGACGATACTGAAATAAAGTTTGAATGTAGCCATAATATATATTCCGACTTACTAATGTTAATACCACTACTACAATACTACAAGCTGGTTGATTAAAGCCTTCCCACTAAGATGAAAACGAGCGAAGACGAGCGGAGTGGAGCTGTGAAAAGTGGTAAATGATTCCACTGCGGCGTGTTTTTTCCATTATAGCGGAACGGAGACGAGATTTACATTACAACCGATGTGATTGGTTTTTCGTTTTTTCATTTTGTTTTTAACCAATCGCGTCACTGGTAGATCACGTGACTTTTTGTATCACTTTATCTACCAGTGACGCAATTGGTTTAAAAATGAAACGAATAGAACCGCTAGTTGGTGTAGTGCATCTTGGCAGGGCCCTCTGCACGTCTACTCTCCAATCCGTTCGTCAACACGGCTGGATTTCCATTATAGCAAAACGGAGACAAGATGTGAGTTTAAACCAATTTGATTGATCATTTTCTACACATCTCTTGGCTCCGGTCGTCAACGCGACTGGGTTTCTATTATAGTGGAGTGGAAACGAAATGTGGATGCCACCGCTGGATGTGGATGGGACCAATGCTATTGGTCGATTCCTACACGTCTCCTCTCCGCTTCCCTCGTCTATTCTTCCTCCTATTTTACCATCTTTGGCGGAAATTACACAGAAGCGAGTTAAGGCGAGTTTACGGCGCAGGTGCGATTTTTTGTATGAGGAAACTTTCAAGCGGCGCCGTCCGCTCACACAAAGCCATACCCGCGCCGTATTTTCGCCTTAAGTCGCTTCTGTGTCATTCGCGGCTTATGTTTATTATTTTTCTTTAAAGAAAAGTTATATTCTATGAGGGAAATTGGTGCTGTACCTATCACTTGTATATTAAATATCTTAGATATTACTCTACTATTTTCAGGCTAAAACTGCTTAATAAGTTGGTGCTGTCTTTCGGCATTCCCCTGTTCCTCTAAAAATAAATTATTTTCATTCTCCCAAATTCAAGGTGAGTCTCATGCAAGTCATTATATCAAAAGTGACATGTTAAATCACGGGGTTTTTCCCTCAATACTAATAAAGCCCGCCCTAAGACGGTAGGCCGGTGTATCCTCACGACAAAGAACCCGTCACTCAAGCCATTGTCAGCGATATTTGCCGAACACTGTTCCGAACTCCTGGGGCCTTGTTCGCGTTTCGGGTTAAGCCTAATATCCATACGTTTTATATGTGCACCGTCACTGCTATCAGGTACCTTGTTTTGATTGTTATTGACGCTTTGGGATTACAAAAGAGTACCTACTAAAGCCCAATAAATGAACATATTACTGTTAATCAAACAAATTGAAACAAATAAATTTAAAATGAACCTGATATGTAGTTTTTGGGATTTATTTACTATTTTCTTACCTATTCACTTGACTATTAATAAATAGGTCAAAGGCAATACGTTCATTGTTTTTTTGTAAGTGCTTATTAATGGCATGTTTTAATTATTTTAAAGCGAACTTCGATTTAACGGGTGACGATGGTGGATGGGTATATTTTAAGATTGTGTAAATAATTATTAAGCACTAGATTTAAGCGCAAAGTCTATGTAAATCTAATTTTACACACAGCGATCAAGCCATTAACAAGATAGATTGATTATCCGTGAAAATTACACCGACAATCACATACAACTTCAGAATAGCATTTAGAACTAAACATTGCTAACAGGCAATCTATATTGAACTGAACAATGCTTCAAGCTCTAAACGATAAAGCGCAGCCACAGTGCAACAATATCTAGCTAGCGGAATCATCGCATTTCAAATTCGCTCGAACGTCAGCGGCAGCGGCCACAACAAAAACCGTGAAATAATTGCGCACTCGGCTAACGACGCGAGACAGTGTCACTATTCCGGACAGTCTTCCCCTTGTCCTGGCTAAAGCCGATTATAATCGCGGTAAAAACGCGTGATAGCACCCCCCGCACCCCCTCTCCCTGCCTTATCCGATCTGCTGTCAAAAGTCCTTCCAATTTATGTATTGCAGCCGACACCCCGCAGTATTATTTATTGGTAGACGCTCCTTTCGCGCAACTTTTCTTTTACGTCTATCGAACGATAGCTTCGGTTGAATGAAGATGTATGACTTTGGATTTAAAAGGGTAGCGATACTGAATGCAGGAGTAGTTGAAATTGTAAATTTTCGAGATTGTGTTTAAACTACTTATGATACGTAAAAAACTTTTAACCGCTTAAACTTCAAAAATAGGGGTGTAATAAATTTGCCGCCTTTATCCGACGGTCACAGAATGCAATGCATGGACCAATCTTAATGTGGTATCTTTTATATGAACGGAAGTTGAAATGGAAATATTTTAACTAGATTTAATAGTGATCTGTTAGGCCATTTATGATTAATCAGTTCTGAAACGAAGGGTTGCAATTATGTCGAGGCTTTCAATCTAATGATACGGTAAATAACGAGTTCATTTATGCATTGAACCTATTTAGTATGAAAAATAGTTTAGTGCGAGAGTGCGAGGAGTAACTTCAGAAGCAATAACTTTAAAAACAGAGGGGGGGGTAGTGAGAAATCAAGAAGAAACATTTACCTGCTCAGGTACAACAGTGACATAATCCTCTGATTTGAATATGAAAATCACACCATTTAACAGTAATCTACAGGTTGATTTAAAATTTAGATATACAGTTATTTTATTTTAGTGAGCTATAATTTGATTTCAGTTTCAGTTATTACTTATTTGAAGTAAAAAGGAAAGTCTCTCAGTCTAATACTAGAACATGAATAAAAGAAATATTCTGTTCGAATTTCATGAAGAAACGAAAATGTATTCTATATTTATTGAAGTACATTTCCGAACTTAGTCTGCGAATATGATGGCTAAAATATGATTTTCGTGAGAACATCTAAAAACAGAACATGCGAACTTCTCCCACTATATATCCTTTGGGGAGCAGAGACGTTGACTTATGGAAACTTAGAGCAATTTTTCTTTTAATATATTCAGACTGAGTACTTGATTCAAGTATACTGCAAAGACGTATTTGAAATAAATATACAGTATTAGACTACATGCATTATTATATTTTGGTGTTAGTAAGAACCACATTTTTTCGATATTTTTACTGGCTCACTCAATTCAAAAGCCTACAAGGAATAAACAATACACGCTGAATCACTATCGTGACCAAATATATAATATCTTCATGTAGGTATTGAAAGTCTCTGATGTTATATACCTAAGCATATTGTTTATTTATTCTGTCAACGAAGAGTTTACACAAATATGTATTGTTTTAATAGGCCCGTCTAAAAAGGGTAACCGCTAAATTCAGGCATGACAAAATTGAAACTTATATTAAAATCATCTTGAAATCATTCGACAACCCTTCCGTTCCCCTAGGAATAAACTGCTCAAAATTCAAAGTTGCTTATATTCGACCAATACCGTCTCGTGCTAGGCACTTGATTGAAGCTCCAATTACGATGGGGCTCTAAAAACTCCATACACGTTCGGAAGCACACACTTAACGTTAAAACCCCAGCCTGTGACATAAAACAACACGCGCGGAAGCAAGCATAATTGTAAAAAGGCCTTTTATTAAGTGCCCCCAGCGCAGCCATCACGAGGGATCATAACAACAGCCTCCTGCCGAGACAAGAGGGAGCTACGGTATTTATTACTAAGATTAATGGCAGCAAGCGGTATTGGAAGAAAATATGTATGAAACGTAAACCGCAGCTTGGTTCAATGCTACACGGAACATGGGCTGTGACTTTAAGATCGGGGACTTTGGGGACCTTAAAATATGTATCATAACTTTTCAATTCCTTTAGGATCCCTTTTTTATAAATGTGACCATAGTTTGTATTCGGCAGAAGAGTATTACGATTATTGTGAATGTAAATATCAGATTATGTATTCATTTTTTCAAATAATTGCATTACAGAGGTACAGTCAAAGTCTTTAATTTGTGACCCACCTTAGGCCCAAAGTAAGCAATAAGGTTGAGTTTCCTATCAATTACAAATGACTTGGCATCGCTTCCTAATGACATTGACGAATTCAAGCAATTTTTTTTTTAAATTGTTCACAAGTTAACGTTCGTGACCGTACGTGAAGTGCACCTTATTAATGCCTCGATGTAAATTGGTACGTTTGATATTATTACGAGCTATCTTGTACGGCAATCCAGTTAGTCTTTTATTTTTTACACAATATTCGAGACCATGTATGCTATGATATCAGCTTTGTCACTTTTTTACAAACGTTTATCCTCCATAATTATTTTCTTTATCTTTTCATTTCCAGTTCAGTAGTTTTATATATTCCGGCACCTCGCAAATGAGGAAGCATAACACGCGACGAGTTATGCGCGCGAGGGGTCTCGGAATCACAGCTGCCTCGTAAAGTGTCGGTATCGAATCGAGAACACTGTAAATGTTGGATGAGCCCGCCAAGCACAAATACTCCCCACGCTGCTGGTTTTGAAGTCTTGTAAATTATATGAATCTTGGGACATTCTTACACAAATTGCTCGATTGGTTTCTAAACTATAGTATTTTTAATCCAAAATACGTTCCGCCAGATTTTTTATTTTTGTATGCATTGACGCAACCGCGCAACTTTAATTTGGAAATACTATTACCTCTAGGCTTGTAATATGGGTAGGTACTTTACATCAATAATGTATTAAATAATTTGTTTTCTGTTTATACCTAAAGATTATAGTTTAGGATTTGGTGTGGTACTAGGTCAAATTATATGAGATTTAAGCCTAATATAGTACTTTATATAAATAAAAACCAAAGCCTCAGAAAAAAACTCGTGCTCATCACGCAAGTGTTGGCCCTTACTAGACCAGGGTAAAACAGGACTACCTAGCTTTGTAGACAGGGTCACTACCAATTGGGCTAACTAACTCCGTCGTCGAACCATGTTGTTCGATTAACCTTGTGGACCTTTAGTAGTTTTGGTGGAGTTGAGAACATGCAAACTGAGCCACTTAGCATTTTGACCATAACTTTTTCAAATTTTGCTGCCTTAGTAATTTCGTAAATAATTCAGACATTTGAATCCCGTTTTTGACTAGATAGTTACAAATACCTAACACAAGATATATATATGTTTATATATTTACAGTTCAGTTAATAAAGGATAAATAACTACATTTAAAAAAAGTTGCTGTTTTATGTTTTATGAGTTACAAGATATTAAATTGAACAAGAGTAGGGGGGGGAGGGGCGTGTTGTTTTAAATCTTCTTCTAGGCACTAATACAACATAAATTTAGAACACTTAACTTTTGCCCTGCTATTTTAAAAGTTATTAAAAATTACTCTATTAATATATTATTACCATTTTTTGTTTTAGCTTGAAATGGCTATAATAAATCACTGTAACAAAACTTGAAAAATCTGACTAAAAGTGAATTGAAATCGTTAAAACATGCACCCAATATTTGGATGATTGATTAAGTTTGGCGCCGAGCCAGAGCAATTTTATGCGGACAGGCCTACAGCTGGACTGCACTGAAACCGGCTCCCATTTTGCATTTCGTTAAAAGGTTCATTTTACATTCTGTGCATAACAACTTTACTATGTACCAAGAAACAAATAAAGCCACAATAGTTGCTTCAAACGGGAATGTAAACTATTACTCGCAATATTAAGTTTCCTTAAATGTAAAGCTGCGCTCACAGTGGAGTCCTGCAAGCGGAATACTTTAAATGTAATAATGTTTTAAATGATACATGTCTTCCTTTAAAGGCATATATCGTATAGAGCTCTGTTTTTACATTTAGTCTCGTATGTAGTTTCGTAAAACTTTTGATGTGTATTTTTTTACTATACCGTAAACCATGGAAACTTAATTTACCTGAATAACTATTGCATATTGGTATAACTGGACGTACTAAACGTTTCAATTTAGTTTTATAGATCACATTTCATAATAATGTAATATACTACTGCTACTATCTTATTATAATTTATAGACAAACAAAAACAAAACATACAGAACAAATAATTTAGTGTTTTTTCACGAATAAAAAACACCATCTATATTCTAAGCTGACGCGTGAGACGCGACGACCGGCATACTTTTCGTTTTCAAACACCCGACACATTCGCTCGGCTCTCTCGGCGTCAATGAAATTCAAGCCTTCACATTATTATTCATCAACTTTCAGCCGGGTCATAAATACCCGTACACCTACCTGTTATAGTGTGTATTTGCTCGATTCCGCTGCGGTCGAGGTCGGGAAATGAATTGCCCAATTTTCCGCATTTTCGACCATTAACAACATCCGGTCGGCGCCAGGATCTGGGTGACGTCCGCAAATAATGCACACCCCGTATAGCCACTGGGTAATGATAAAAAAAGTCGTTTCACATTTTCGGTCGATGTTTGTTTGTGGAACATTTACATGTCGACATATTAAGGGTGTGAGTAAAAAACGTAATATTAGATTTGTTTGTTTATTGTTTAATTGTGGACATAGATAAAATTTTAGAATTTGGTATAACTTGTGATATAAGTAATTGAAAAAACTAAAAATTTCGCACCTACTTTGAAGTCACGTGGTTATGTGGCGTTAACATGTGGGACTGCAGCATGGCCTCTACAAGTTGGGTAAAACGACTGCATTCCAAAATAAAAAACTATTTGACGTAACTACTGTAACTACTTTTTGGTTGTATCGTAAGTCATACTAATTTTAAAAGCAAATAATGGTGTGTAGTAGCCAGCTATCAGTTAAAAGATAATAAAGTTGGTTTCTTTAAATACTCTAGAGCGGTTAATAAAAGAAGAAAACTGCTCCAATTCAATATAGCCGGAGGATGTCGAGGAAATTTTCAGCGAAAAAGTGTCTCGAAAACTTGTAACTTCAAGAGGCCATAACTTTGTTTCTCATCCGTAAAAACTCTAGCACAATATTCCGGAGTTTTATCTCGGGCTGTAATGCCGGCGACCACCAATCATAGCGAGGCGGGGCTAACGATTTCCGATACCAACGGTAACCGTTAACGACAGCAGTTACGCGCTAACGGTCGCGATACACTGGAGTATCGCGCCAGCAATGAATTTCCTCTTTTCATTTAGTGTCCGCCGAGGTTTACCTAAGCTCATTTAACTGGGTTTTATTTCGTTATTTTGTTACGAGCCGCCGCAACGCGATACCGATGGTTGGAAGAAAATTGGTTATTGAATGTGATCTTGTCTTGTATAGAATGCCAATTTTCCTAGCCCTTATGATGATGAGATCATACCAATCAGTTACGTATAGTTATTGATTTTCTTCATGTTTGTATGAAACACGAGATACAAAATATATACTGCCAGATGAAAGTTGGAGTGTGACAGCAATAGAAAGCTGATAGCTCTTAGGAAGACGCAGCAGGTACTGTACTTACTTATTTTGGTGCATATAAAACATGTGGTTGTAACGTGATCCATAACTATGCCTACGAAGCTAGCGGTCTCGCGAAATATATATGTGATGAGAGCGAGTATTTGTTTGAGCCTTGGATATTTTCTATTTTCTATTTTTCTATTTATTTAATTTCAGTATTTAATTATCTAAGTGTTTATATATCGTTGTCTAGTGCCCATAGAACAAGCCTTGAGCTTAGTTTGGGACGAGATCAATTGGTGTGAGATGGCCCCACATATTTAGGCTAAGGTTCATACAGGCTTTGTTAAGTTTCCAATCAGCAAGTCTTCCGAATCACAAGGAACCAAAATCTCTACCACACCCAAACCGGGCGTGAAGTGAAGGAACCTTTTTTCCGCGGTCAAAAAGGAAACAAAATCTTTTACGGGCGCAGACAACACTGTCTCTTTGATTTTCCACGACTGTGCCCACGACTATTGATTCCCCTGATTTGGAGGGATGCTCTTTCCCGTTTTAATCGCGGGATTATGATCGCGATACGGAACGTGCCTGACACAGAAATTAAGTCTCTATTCAATTTATTTGTTGGGCGATTTGTGGTCTCAAAGGGTGCGTGGTGTGAGGTTTAAAGTATTTGCGTATGTAGATCTAGACGATGCAGATAGCTTAGAGCTAGTGTCCCTCCTACGAAGCTAGCGGTCTCTGGTTTATAACCGCCAAAGAGCATATACTAGGTAGTGTGATGACTACCAATATTTGTTTCAGTGTTATTTATATAAATGTAGTTGTCAAGTACGGGATTAAATAGTTAGTTTACCATTGAGTCACTTTGTTTTTTTTTTATCTGATACTAATGTTCTTAATTATAACCAACGATTCGTATGTTAAGTAGCTGATTATCGTCGTCGGTGCTCAAACATTTTACATTAAACCTATACTCTCTTTTGAAGTAAAATAAGCATGAAATAAGACTTAAAAATAACTTAAAACACTAGAGTATACTCGTATCTTACCTTCTTAAAGACACTTGATTCAGTGTTAAATATTTCAAACGGATAGGCTGGTCCATATCCGAAGTAGGTCACTTTAAAAATAAAAGCGCAAAATCACTCTATGAAATAGCGATATCTTTTTACAACCTACTCAATATTCATCGCATTCATTTTTAGGAATTAAAGCCCATCAAAACTTTACGAGATGTTCTTTGGGCAACGCCTCTTTATGATGGTTCTCTTTTTAATACAACACCGAGTGTCGAAACCCTTATAACCCGCCCATAAATACATATAACAACGTTACTTTTAATGCTGCGCTATTAAATTAAAGTATATGAAATAAATAAATCTCTATCACTCGAACCGTAACAAGTATGTAAAGCTATATTCTGTGTAATGCGTGAAGTATGAACGTAGCGTGTATGTTTGAAGGAAACGATGAAAGGAAACGCCATATATATTTTAAAAATAGTGGGACTGTATTTCTACTTCCTGATAAAGGTTAGTTCAAAAAAACGTGTGCTTTCATCCCGATTTTAACTGTACCTATATATCCCGAAATTCTGATATGTGTTTATAATCTTACATATGTATATTGTACATAGAAAAGTAAGGAATATGATTCTGTTTTCTATCTATTTAAGTACCAATATCTGTACAAACCTAGAGCTTAGTCTGGCACTCGGTGAACTTGTGTGACATTGTGTCTTGATATTTATTAAGGTACTAAAATCGAGCCATCACACCTTTCATCGTTGTTTTAATGACTTCATTTTAATTAATATTCAGTTACGAGTCAGTTTGGTTTGGGCGCTTTTTACAAAAGTGTACGGCGCCTGTACCTCTTAGCGTTGAATTTGATATTATAATGAACCTTCTTTTTTTGGTAACAAATTCTTCCATTCACGATAAACAAAGTTATATTATCTGTATTAAGGTTTAATGCCGACAGCGGACGTTGTATCCAGATAATCGGAATCCATAGCCCTTTGTGATAAGTTTCCGAGCATTTTCTAAGAACGGAACCGTCGCTTCAAATTGAGAATGGTTTTTTGCTCGCTCAGAGAATACGAGATGAAGGACAGGGCTCGAGACGGTCGCAATGTTGTGGGTATATTTTTGTCTCATTTCGGCTATATTGGATGTTCAAATAGAACGGATTCGGAGTTATAAGCAAGCATGTTTACAAGGTTTAGGGATGTATTGATCCGTATTTTCAGACCGCTATCCTATTTTGTAACAATTATAAATAGAGACACGTGCTCGACTCTAATTCTAGCCTAATTAGGAACTTGTAAACTCCAATTGGTCTAAAAGGTGCAATTCGAAAAAACCTGTTAGCTCGCGACGGGACCTGACTAATTGGATTGGATCAAAGCAGATGTCCTAAGTGTTTGGAGTTAGAGCCAGCCACGGGTATTTTGCACTTAAGGAAGTTCCCAGTTGAACTTTTTACAAGCCATTGGGAAATTCTCGTACTACTCTGATTAAAAAGTTGTAGCACCTAAATGAGATGTTTAGTTTCTTTAAGTGCAGTTAGTGCGGTTTTATGCAGGCCCGTTACTTTAATCGACATTTGAACGACAATGTTTGACTGAAAATAAATGCTGTTTCTTTTCACTTCAAAATTGTGGAATTAGGGTTGTCAACAGTTCAGGTTTTACTGTATATTATATTCAAGTTTGGACGACGTCTGGAGGCGTTTTGGTGCGAATTTTCAAATGTGTATGGCATCACCTGGACTATGCCAGATTGTTATTACTAAATATGTTCAGAGAAAGTCCATATTTAACGTAAATGTTCTGGAGTTTAGTTGTCTTTCTTTCTGCGCCAAGATTCCTAGTGATGGCAGCCCTGTATGATACTATCAAATCACCCGGGATAAAAAATAGCGTGTCATCTTCTAGCCCTCCACATTTCTATGCATATCACGTTGAGTTGCTCATGGGAGAGAAGCAAGTGTGTTTTGTCAAATATGGCCAAAGAAACCAATAAATTCACTTTCATATCAAGTAATATTACTTGTAAGAGTTAAGATTAAGACCAATATAATAACATATCAGCTTTGATAAAGATCACGGAGCCATTATGTCTCATACGTACCACAATTACACAGATAAACAACACCAATTCGAGGCCCAAAGAAATCAAGAAAGCAACAACGGACGATATCAATGAATAGCTATTATCTTTATAATGGATAGTTTTCCTTGACCCATAAAAACAATACAATATGTGACCAAACAACAATGGGCCGAGCTAGCATCCATCTTCCTCTCATCGGGCGGACGAATCAAAAAGCCAACCCGCAATCGACGACTTGAATACAGATGCCTTTTTTAAGATTCCTGGCCGAAAACACCCGCTATTACCGCTTAGGGGTCTAGAGGGAGGAGTAAATAGACGAATAGTGCAAAAGGGAGTGACGTCACCACTGTTTGGAGGGCCATTTGAGTGTTGAATTTGTAAATATTGGTTCGTTTTTGAGGGACGATCGGGAACGTTCTCTTAAATGGAGTCATTTGTATTGTAATGGGGAGGGTGAGTTACTTGTAAGTGAAGTGCTTATTGACCACTTTCGGAGTCGAGTGCGTGCGGCTGGGATTGCTGATTCAGAAACGAGTTTTGAATACGAATCGTAAAATGCATCTATATAATGTGGAACTGTGAACCAGTGTGAGTTTTACAATGGTAAAGCAATTTTAGGGTTATTTTCTTGACAAGGGTCTCACAATAGTAGGGTAGTATTTTTTTCTACAACAAATGAAATTTGCGACGACAAGGGCATGTGTTCAATGGTATTTTAAAATGCTATATTTTTCAACCATGTTTTTATTGTTATTTTGATTTGATATGGTTTTGCGAAGTAAAGTTTAATTGGTAATTAAAATTGTGATGATTTTTCAATAGACATGTGTCCTTAGCAGTTTAGATAGGTAGGTGCTTTGATATCAAATGTCTTTTACCTTTTTATAATTTTAAGTAATAAAATGACGCATGATCGATAATGCCTCATTATAGGTATAACAAAAAAGTGAGGCCTCCAGCATTTACACGCAGCAATTTTCTTTCAAGAGTAGGTATATCATAATTCAATGGCGAAAAAAGAATTTATTCCTTTTTGCCTGTCGTTTGCATTCATTTTGGAGTGGGGCATCTGAGGGTAATGGCACCGTATATTATTATCATTTATCGAATTTATCAAGCTACGAGCACCTGCTTTTGAAAACTTGATGCTCATTACTGGGTGATTGGAAATAATTTTGACTTGCTAAGTAAACACGATGTATAAATTCAGAAAACGTAATGACTTTTTTATCTATTAATTACAAGTAATTTACTTGGGCTACATGCTGAGGAACCACCAATACGAGCTTCTTCAAACCATAAAGATGGGAAAGATAGCCAGAAAGCGAAGAGTTGGAAGGCGCAAGATTTCATGGCTCCGTAACATCAGGGAGTGACTGGCATAAAAACAATAGAACAATTGTTCAGACTTGCTTTGGACGGGACCCGATTTAAGGAGCTGACTGCTAACCTTCAGTAAACGAGGAAGCACCATAAAAAGAAGAAGTGACGTATTTCACTAGTTTATTTATAGTCAGTTAAAACCATTGCATAAAGGTCACCGTTAAAATTCTATGTATTTTGACACGGATCAACTTATTTTACCTTTGCTACTGATTTTTAACTACAAATACGGGTCAATATATACACAAATACACAAAAAAAGGTTGCCGTAAACTTAATCTAAAACCATTCCAGTAACCTTTACAGTTACAAAAGTCACCTGTTGTGATTTCCTCGAATCAGAACCAATTCCGGGCGCACGGGCCACATTCGTCAGGCGCCCTGCTGAAAATTTCGCTGAGTTTAAACTTGCGACCTATTAATTCGTCTCAGGTTATAATGAGTTCGCTAGCATTGTTAATCCTGTTTCGACCCTCTGACCGCGCCCGTCGGAAAAGATCATTTTGCGAAACGCAATTAAACTTTAACTTCATTAAGGAAAATACCTTATTTTCTTTCGTTCAAATAATAGGACGGCCACATTGTTCTCCACCAATTCAGCCCCTATTGTTCCTTTCGACAATGAAAGGCGTATTTCTCTGTTTGGGCAATTGTAGGGGCGTCAGTTTTTTCTTTTAATTGAAGCACGTCACAAAATATTAAGTGCCTAGACCGACCCATTCAAGTTTATGGCCGTCGCGAGAATACGATCTTAGTTTTTCCATTACTTTTATTGCTTTTCATCATGTTTCAGTAATCACTTTAGCTCAGTAATTAAAATTGGCTAGCGGGAAATGAATGGAGATCTCTTAATTGGATGCCATTTTAGTCTTTGTGACACTAAGCCAACTGAGTTCAACCCGATTTCGAGAAAGCCTCGAGAAATTTTGGCAGGAGATTCAAACCACAGAGTCCGGACCATTTTAAAATGTCATTCCAAAAATGTATGGGCTTGAATTAATTTAAATATGTTATAGGTAATTTATTATTCCTTATAACTCCTTACAGTAAGGGAAACTAAAAGGACTAACTTTTCATGTCTTATGCACATTATGACAAGAGCGAAAAAGGTACGTCTTTCAGTTACCATTACTGTACATGGAACGTTGTAAACGTACAATGCTAAATAAAATTTTTCACGCAAAAGAAAAAGTTGAAACATAAAGCTTGCAATGTTATTTTTCGTCTGAAAACTATCTAGAGCAATAGCAGAACGCGATGTTTGCTGGAACAACACGGCAAACCCGCGGCGCGAAGAACTGCCTCGACGAATAAAACTTATATGTAATGTTAGTAAAACGAAACTTTACCGCTTTAGCCTGCTTTAGCTGTTTTACTCATTCGTGTTTATGCTGAGTAGCAGTTGAAATTGTTTTTCTCGCAAATGCAGACTTTAGTTTTACATTATATCTACGTGTAAACATTTTCGCTGCCGTACCTACCTTTGACCAGTGCTGGGTAAGTAAGGCTCGTATAAATGATGCAATATGCGGTTTACATGCAGCGAAAATAGGAATGGTATCTGTAAATGTGATAACAAACATTAAAGGCCGTAATAATAAACTTATTACGACTGTAATGCTCGTCTCAAGATGCGTCACAAATGTCAGTTTTCTATGGATTGACGTTTAGTTTGTCTTTGAGTATCTCGTGTTGTGACCGGCATCTCAGCCAAGATGGGTTTATTATACGGTCCAAAATGCCACTTTCGATCTTTACTTTCTTTTGTTTTTACTCATTACGTTTAATCACTACGCGATTACGCATATTTCAAATACGTGGATACAGCTATAAAATTATCAATATTTGATAGAATAAACTTAAGTAAATAAACGCAAAACATCCTTTTTGGAACAATTTAACTAACGAACAAGTTGCGTTATGAAAAGTGTTTTCTAATTTAGCTTTGGATAGTACATAATTTGCTTAAAAGCCGACGTAACGGGAGACGGCACCAGACACGTCCGTCTCGATATAAGCACCCTGGCAAAATGCCAAGGGTGAAGGCTACCCTTCAGCGTAAACGGTATCAGCCTCCCATTTCTCCCCATAAAAAAAAGCTTTTGTCCTTCCAACTAAGGTCCATTTTAACATGCCTAAGCTTGCTCGTTAAGCTCTTGTGTTAAAAATAGCACTCCGTATTTATCGACACATCTGGATCTGCACATAGCAGCGATGCACTATTCTGTGATTTTAGTTCGCCATTGTCGAAAAAGGTTTTTGCTTAAAATACAAAGCCGCAGCTTCTAAATTAAAATTGTATAAAAGTTTAAAATTAACTTGTTTAACTTGTTTTCCAAGCCAAGATTTCAAAATGTAATAAGAAAAACGCTAGAAACATTAAATAGCTTACTAAGGTTTTTTATTCTCGACTGACCAGCGTTTGAGCTCTATCTCAGCTGATAGTGAATGATGATAAGGTCTGGCATGGAGCTCATAGTACAGTTCAGTAGATGCCCATTCACTCTAATACAGCAGCAGTAGCTGTGTTAGACTCACTTACTGCTACTACATCAATTTAATCGTTCTATAACGTGCTTAGTTCAAAAACAGTAATGATTTAGTGCAGTAAATTACAGAATATGGCCTCCTCTACAAAATTAAGGCAAGAACGATGTGCCCTTGGTCATAAAAACGGACCCCACAAACACCGTTCATAAGTGTGTCGCATATATCAACCTCCCCTTTGCTATTACCAAGTTTTCTTCCTTTTGGAACTAAATCTGCTTTGACATGTTAGAAATTGTTAGGTTTAGCTTAAACATGGAAGTCTTTGTAATACCGCATTGTTTTACGAGAGCGTTTTATAGTTTTACACGTGCCAAAAACTCAACATAAAGGCTACATTCGTTGCGCATTTTAGCTACAAAGCCACGTATAAATGCTGTAATGGACTACACTCGTAACATGTAGCATGTAGCATACACAATTGACCTGGTTATTCAGTTTTTTGTGGTAATATCCATTGCTTAAAGTTAAAACGCTTAAAGAGCCTTTTGTAAACGCAACCGGACATTCAGTCCAAGAGGAATAGCGCTAGAATCCACAGAAATCTTGTTTTTTCCAAAACTCTCTTACACGCGCTGTAACCTGCGAGTGGTTTCTTTAAAGTCCAGCAAAACCAGAAACTCCTTTGAAAGGGTAACTCTTTGTGAGCGGAACTGTAATTAGAGCCAAGGAAGTCGCCACTACGATAGAACCTTTGCGATCGGACACCGGATTCGGCGTGTGAACTTATTTTTATCTGTCTAACGAAGTCCATTCCGGGAAAGACGGCATTGTTTGCATAAATTGTTCCGCAATTGTTGCCGTGACGCTTGAATACTCAAAGGAACGGCATGTCGACAATATTTTTTGGTCCGGGTGTTGTTTGTCTGACCGTCTGCCTGATCTAAATTCAGTGGACAAATGTTTTATTTGCGTTCGTGTTTCACCATGGAATAATGTCGTATAATAAACTCATGAAATGTTGTTTCTTGATCAAATTTGCTTTAGAAGCTGATGTGTTTACGTGAAAGTTAAAAACGAACTTGAAAAATTATTATTACAGAAAATAATAGCGGCTGTAAGTTGTATAAGAACTTCAAACATTTATACCTGTTGTCCTTTGTGTTTGTGTGCTAACGTTGTTTTCTATTTATCTGCTACGCGAATATAGCTATGCTACGAATAAAAACTCCGCTACGGTGTAAACACTGACTTAGGATATAATTAATACATCCAACGTTTTACTCTGAGATAAGAAACCACCCCAAATGAAACCTTGCGCAGCAATAACAATACATCTCAGTATTCAAATCTGTTTAAGGCACACCTGCATAGTCATCATATGAAGATATTCACCAAAAACGGGACCTGCGGGCTTATTTCGAGGCATTCGACTTTATTGATATAGAATATTGGAAACACAACGGCGTCAGCAGCACATTTGAATTCAGAATGTTTTCTGTTGCAGGCGTTGCTTGAACTTTTGAGCCTTAGGTGGCTGCGTTCAGGGTTTAATTTGAGTTGGGGGTTGGGGTATTAAGGGGTGTTTGGTGTAAGGGTCGGACGTCGATTTGTGAGCCGGTACATCCTGCCGTGGATGGTTGGCAGGCGGCCAGCGGCCGTGCTCCCCGCGGGCTAGAAGGCCACGTCGTTTTATCTATTCAGAATTGAAAGCAGTAATAATAAAATTGTCTGGCCACCTTTTACGGCGCGCTAGCTTTCATAAGTTAAATTGGAAATTTGTAATTGTCTGAAAACATTTTGATGGATATGTTTGATAACCTCTGTAACGCTATGTTTTGCTTTTTATAACGCTATGTTTTGTACATACTTCCCTTCCTTTGCTTAAAGATTACGACTAAACGTAGTACTATCGAAAGCACTAATATCTATACACACAAACCTTATTTTCAGTGACATAATTAGAGGCGTATAAATATTTTTGCCGTCTTGGCATAAATGGCATGGCATGTGTATATAATTCTATTTATGACTTTGACTGTACATAAAATACTCGTAGAATCGTACGGGTTACATATTTTTACTTTAACCAAATATTACATAGGTACTAATAAGTTCATAACAGAACAGAAATTTTGGTCGGTAAATCTTAGGCCCACCAAAACCACAGAAACCGTCATGAAATTGGGTTCGGTAAAAACGTCCCGCCTCAAGTTGTTCAAATGTAATAATCATAACTCCCTAATCATTTAAAATAAATACATCACAACAAATAATGAGTCATAATAAAACAAGTCGGAAATTAAATTCCATGAGCATGTTTCGGAAATTAAAATGCACAGCACGTAACGCACCCTTCTCTGGGGTGCATCTTACAGAATGCCGGGGAGTGCGTGATGTAGAGGGAACCGACTCCGTTTCGTGTCACGGGCAGTTAGTGGTTAATAATGAGACGCACGTTGATCGAGGTGCAATTTGTGGTCGACTTCGTTTATGAAATTAACGTAGCCACAGAGTAGTTAGGGACACGTGAGCCCCGGGTACATAGGGCTTTATGTAAGAGTATATTCATTCGTGTATATAAAAACAAATAAGTTGGGTAAAGAACTGGATATCGATCCATATGTATATTCGTTACAACAAGCTTTTTATTTACCTTACACTGTTCGTGTCTAATCATGTAAGTTATCTGCTTCAAATCTTGCAAAAAAAAATTCAACCAGTTACCGTTCATGGGCTGAAATTTGGACCACATGTGTGATGTTCATGATGTTATATGTTAGCTGAACTGATTATTGAGTCGTAGGGTGGTGACAGGATCTCCTCTATACTTAACGTAGAGTCGTAGACCCACCGTGTTGGGCCTCATTAGTTTGGTCTTGATAAGCAGATAATGACTTTGCAAAATAAAAATACTTTCGGCAACAAAGCTGATCCCATAAATGAAATTTGTGACAGAAACTTATGAAGATTCCTTCTGTAAGAAAAATAATGACAGGGAAATTTTCAAGTTGAGCACGATTTATTTACTTATTGGCTGTAGGTCCTTTGACAAACTACCTTTGCTAAGTAATAAGCTGACGTTTTTTTTGCTTTTCTTTTTGAATACGTAATAAGAGTATGCGTGTCGTAGCAGAATTTTAAATAAAACTTAAGTATGTTATTCAATTTGCTTTAAGCGATATATTGATATAATAACAGTACTTATTGTAATATTCGTGTTTTTGTGCATACATACATAAAAATTGCATTTAGATTTATGTTGTGTATTATACTTTTTGAAGAAAAGTCGTTCAATCCGATATGGAATCCGAAATTTTACCGGAAATGACCATACTAGGTACACTCTCATAAATTCGAGAAATTAGGGTTGTGATGGCAATACAAAACAATCTCACCCTAATATTTATAATCAAAGTTCTATCGAACCCTTAGACATCATTATATACAATGCGAGTATTATTAGGCATAATACAAAAAATGCATAGTTTCGTTCATCTTGTGTGTGCAAGTAGTCAGATATAGGTATATGCGATTTTTTTGCATGTAATCGTTCATTACAATTTCGTCGGTCCCATAAACATTACCGATATACAAAATAGTGTTTTAACCTTTAAGATCTTTACTTTATTTAATCGGTGACACGTTATCTCGCCTATATAACCCATTACACTTCAAAAATATCCACTCTCAAATGAACCAATTTCACGGGTGCACTAGCATAGCTATTATATCTCTCGGTCACCGGAGTGACAGCAAGCCCTAATCCAGTTATCAGCTGCTTCTAGCCTTGCTAATTCGATCAACGCCACAATTGATTGTTTGCCGCGTAACTCACCTCCGAGCTCACGTGTCCCGCGTTGGGATACTGTATATTTTCCACAATAGTTAATTAATAGAACACGCTCTTACGTATAAAATTTACGTCATTGTATTTTAGTGTGTGCGTAATTAATATTGTAAATATGCATTACAATAAGAAACTGCAAACGTTTATCTTATAATTACTTGGTTTAATTTGTCTTGATAATTATTGAATTAAGCAGCATTCAAAAGAAAATGCGATAGTATAATGGCTGACAGATTAAAAAGGCGGTAAAACCATATCGTCTTTGACCTGTTATAGTTTTGTTAACGTTTCGATAGCTCTTATTAACGGCGGCTAAGTTAAGAACAATACCGTAACAGGTTAAACACAATAAGGTTTATACCGCCTAGAATAGAAGCGCTGTTTTACTGTGTTCCTGTTTAATCTATTTCAGGTTATATGCAAGCAATATATTTAAACAACAAATTCTAACAACAGGAAACAACAAATAATCTTGACAGTTACGTATAAAATACTACTGGGTCTGCCCAGTTTTGCTCTACGATGCCTTATGACGCGTCATCTTGCCGGTCCCTTTCTTACATGTAATGAATTCATGCTCATCAATATATGTGTTTAAACTGAGACAGTCTGAATTAAAAGCACAAATGGCAGAATTTTTTTTTTATTCCGTTCATAAACTCTGATTTACCATGTAACCTGTTAAACCTCGCGTGATGGTTTGGTTATCGAAAGTGTTAAATTGTATTGAAACTAAAAGCCGGTATTCAGAAAAGCACTGTTGGCTATAATCGTACGAGTTCATTTTGAAAAGTGCATTATCCACCCCTGAAGTATTTAAGCTTTATGTTTCATCCGTGAGAGAAGTGGCTAGTAGTAAAATTAACTTTAAAAATATGGTAAAGAATTTCCAACACTTAACTCAGACTAAAGTAAACTTTAAGCAGGCCCCTAACTCAGTTTATATCCTCAAATAAATTTACTTGATGGGTGCTAAGCGCTGAAGGCGATACAAAGCTCTTCCATCTCACGTAAAATTTATCTTAAATGGAATTTATTATGCTAAGTTTCATTCCTTTGCGACCGTAGAAAGGTGTTAAGGCGAGAATAAACTTTGGATCAGCTTAATGTATAAGATTTAGCATGCCCGGGGAGGGGAAAGCACTAAGAGCTACAATTGAGTGCACTAAATTGGGATTACTTGGTTTATTCCTTGACGATACCAATATCTGCGCGAGACTGGGCACAGTAGCGAGCCTTGGGAGACGCCTGTGTATAGTGGATGTTTTTCAGCTATCATCATGATGGTGGAGGTAATTGTACACGTTCGCTAGGTACCAGGCTATACACCGTGTTTTTTTTTGATTTACGATAACTTTAAGGGAACGTTCTTTAGGTCAAACAAAGTTAATTTCCCGAAGACAGACAAATGATAAGTCTAACGGTTTTAAAGATATTTAATTTTTAAATTTAATCAGTTAATCACGTTAAACTAGTGTAAAAGGCTCTTAATTGATAACAACAATTTTCTTTTAATACGTATGAGTAAAGAGTTTCCAATTGTTAGGTTTGTATACGCGTCAATCTAAAGTGACTTGTACCTGTCAAGTGTTATCTTTACTTGTGTGTGTATGTCACGCCAACATAGACGTTTTTGACACTGATTATTAGCTAGGTAACTCTAAAGGCCCTTTTAGAATGACCAAAGATAAAAGATTTCATTATTTTGTTCTAAACTGAAAAAAAATTTTTTTTTTGCAATATTTAAAAATCTAATCTACCAATTAGTTTCTATAGATATACCTAGTAATATGCCGAAGTTATCGTAAATAAAAAAAAACACGGTGTATTTTAACATCGTGTAAGCGAGAGAGGAATCGATATATGCAGACAAATTTACATTATTAAATAAATAGGTATCTATACCATGTCAAATGCAGATGCAGGATTTATGGTTATTATGGTTATAGATGCAGTCATACTATACGTTTACAATTCGATAACAATAAGGATAAAGACAGTGTAGAATATCGCCCCTGAAAACTTTAAATTACAACATACAAATCTAGATTTGTTATTGCTAACAATAACAAGGCAGAAATACTTCAACACCGGTAAAATAAGGACGATTTATGTTAAGAGACTAGAATTTGACGTAAACACAAGGTATTCGTTTTAGGCAATGACTTCATAGTCTCACCGCAGATAAATGCAGACACCTGAAATGCATCCTGTAAATGCAATTGCTTTGTGCTGCTATCTCGTAGGTTGCACTTGTAGCAAACTTGGTAGATATTACTCGTTTCATAATATACAATAGGTATAACTGTAAGGTGTTATGTTTAATATATATACACAAGGTAAGCTTGTTTATATATATATTCAGAGAGCATGTAAGGATTAAGTGGAACGCAAGTGTATGAAAGAGACTGAAAGCTTGATCTGCTGATGAGTGAATGAGAAAAAATGAAGTGTTTATGACAGAGATTAATGCACGGTATTTAGGATGTTAGAAAAAGATAGAAAATAAACAATATGTGATAATCCTTGTTTCAATCTTACATAACATACAAAATGTATGTTTTAAAAACAATAATTTAAATAAAAATAAACGATAATTATATCCTTATGGGTAAATATTTTGTTTTTCAGCTAAAGCAAACGCCAAAAAACATTCCGTCGGGTCTTACTTTCAGTTTCGGGCAGGCCACAACAATGCACCCCCCATTTATCAGGATGAAGGGGGGAGCTGGGATAGTGTTGCTGCAAATATTTTGGCAAACTTGTTTACTTTGCTGGGAAAGTTTAGTGATTGATTAATAAAACACGATTTAGAGCAGATATTTTTCACACAAGGGGGTTCCCCTATAGAGGGAATAGTAGGGTTCAGTATCTGTACCTATGGTGTAGGTATACTAGCAATACCGCTTCGGAAAATAACCTAACTTAACAGTGTCACGTAAATTGAGTTAGTCCCATACTAAGCTCTAGGCTTGTACTATGGGTACTACACAACGATAACCTTACTTAAATAGAGAACTACATAATTAAAAATCCTTTACGAATTAATTCAGAGCTTAGATTTAAATATACAGACGTACTTACGAACGGACTTACAAAATTACTTAAAACTACACTAATCTAATAATAATTAAATACTTAGAAAACTTCCAAATCTCAGAAACAAACAAACTTGCGCTTATCACTCAAATATCTGCCCTTAACAGGATTTGAACCCAGGACCGCTATTTTCGTGGGCAGGTTGACTACCTACTAGGGTAACGTGTCGTCAATACCACCCCGTTTATAATAATTTGTTCTCGAGCCAGAAGGTCACCACACTCACATAAACAAAATATGATTTACCTTCATCATTTTGTTATTGTTGAAATCGTTGTGGAATTACTAAAATCCAATTTCATTCCACTTTTTCGATGCAAACCGGTTAATGTATGCGCATACCACACGTTACGGCCGCGAATTTTCAGGGCGGCCAATTTGCCGCGACGTGATGGGAATAACCTCGCATTACCAGCTAATGTAAATTGTTGTGCAACCGTAGACTTATAAAAAATAGCCATAACTTTATAGAAGGTAAGGGAAACGTCTACCCAAAGATATGTAGACCTTACTTTGAGTTTAAAATATTGAGCGTAACTTAAAAATATGTCGCGATTTTTTATACAAGTCTCGTTCTTTACTATAGGTACGATACCACTTTGGACTATATTAAAGTGACATAATCAATCAAAACGTAAGAGACTTCTTATGATTCTATTTACAGTGTCACTTTGGCATAGTCCAAAGTGGTATAGGAAATAAATTCCTTGACTGTATTATGTGTTAATAGCGCAATAGGTACAACTTAGTTATTTAAAATAAAGTCCTTTCTTTGGTTAACCTTATTTAGACATCTCCCCTCTAATTCATAAACGCAAACTAGCTAAAGCGTGCTTAAAGTATCGTCATATATGTCCTTATGCTTTAATGTCACATTTGAATTTGACAGAAAGTTCCAAGAATACTTTAACTAAAATAGGTTTATTGTGCGTTTATGATTAAGCGTTTAGTAATCTTTAGTAGGTATTTTTCAAAGATCTCTTACGTACGTATATTTATTAGAAGTCCAAACAAAGATAGAGCATAAACATACATAAACTTAAGTTACTGAACTTGACAGTTCTAACAAGGGACAATAAGCCCTTAGTTAGCTCGCTTCGCTCGCCTCACAATAAATTTATTCTGTAAAAAAGGAAATCCCTTTCAATACGTTCCACTTCAATCATAATAATAGACTCTTTTATTAGGTTTGTTTGCAAGAAAGTTTGAAGCAGTTAATCTTTTTCTAATCCTCTAAGCCCCCAAGTGATCGATTAGGCAGAGCGGAGTTATTCTTAATTTTCTTCACTCCCCATTAATTGGTTTTAGCAGTGCAGCCAAAGGTCTTTTAATTTAACTGTTCTCCAAATTCCTTTTTGTAATAATCCACTGGAAGCTAATGATTACGTTGTTAACCGTCTCTTAATAAAATTTATTTCGTTTAACTTCCTTTTATATAAATAAATTACCAATGCCACTTTCGATAACTTGAGTTCGAATTTTTAAATCTATCTAGTAAGTAACAATAATGGAACTCTATCGAGGAGATCTGTGAGGCTTAACGCTAACGTAAACGATTTTCGAAAACTAACAAAATATATGGAGTTAACGTGACACTCGACACGACCATCTGCTGACATCAATCCTTTACATTTTTGATAACACTAACGAAAGCCGAATCCATCTTGTCTAGGGTCTCAGTAGACATGGCGATTAAAAAAGCCCTCTGTGTCCGTATTTAATACTAAAATATGCTACTACGTTGACTTTCATATCGTCTCCATGACGATATGAAAGTCAACTCATGGTGTAGTAAAGGTCAAATATACCTAAATAAATGCGGGTATCTGTTTTAGGTAGTCGAGTTCATTAAATATGTGTACATTTTAGTACTTTGTCAATTTAATGTCATGTTTTACTTGCCATATATAAAATGTAACAGCGATTAAAGTGACAAGGTACTTAAGTGTACACAATATTTATTAACTTATATACGTACGAATAGATCCCTTAAAGTGTACACACGTATTCGAATATTAAAGGCGATTATATCAGGAGAAAATGTGACGTACGATTGATATGTTCGTGTTAGAGCTGTCTACGGGTGTAGCCAAAAGCAACCACGATGACTCAGATTAAAATGACTCACGCACGCACATAGGTACTTGTATGAGACAGGACGTCAGTTGCGATCGACATCTATGCGCAGCCTTTATAACCGTATACAAACGCAATACAAAAACAGTTTAACTGTAATTTTCTCGTCAACTCCAATCGCGTAGAGTTCTTTTTTTTTAATTCAAGGAATGGTTTTGCGTATAACCTCAGTCTTACCTAATGTTAAGTGACGACTCTCAGCATTGCGCTGCATTAAAACTGCGGTGCTCAGTTCCAGAGGGACCCTGACATAAAACATACACAAACATAACAAACATAGTGACAATTATATACATAAGTTGAAATAAAAGTAATAATAATACACACTTGAAAACCTTAACAAAGACTAATTGAAATTTTATGTGGCTTTACCAGAACAACACAACCGTTTCCTAGAGCTGTTAATAAATATATTTAATTAATTATATTTAAAGAAGGAAAACCATGACGGAACACGCCATATTCTCATAATTAATGAACAGTTTTTATTTTTAGGTGACAACCCTTTCACAATTAAATTATAATAATGCAAAATGGTCACGAATTACAACTAATCTCACACAGTTTAATTAAAAAAGTATACGCAATTCGTCGGCGGCTCAAGGCAGCAAGATTAGCCTACTTTTTTCTTAGAGTATTAGTAGGGCCGCCGCAACACGCTCATCCTGACAAATGTGGCGTATTATTCCCCGCCTTATATTTGTTTCGTTATTTATTGTAGCTTTATTTGCTTTTGTCCGCGGAATGTGATGAACTCGCACCGATGTTTTTCCCTCCACAACTGATTCCAAGATTGTTTGTTTTCCTTATAATTATAGGAACGTAGTGCGCGAATAATTGTATTTCCTGTAGGTGAGTTTTGTCTGTTGCTAAGGAGTTTCAGTGGATAATATAATAAGATTTTATCATAACTTCATCCTTAATAACATATTCGAGATTGACCCCGCGATAGTTACCAAATCAATAGAAATGATTTTCTATTGGTTTCTGGTCATCGTATTCATATAGTGAGTCATCAGTGGAATGGATGGAAAATAATAAAAATAATCTATTTAAATAGAACATTGAACCACAGGTTATCATTCCTTGAGTGATTATGTGTGTGAAGTTGACCTGACACCTGACACTGATCAAATAAAGTCAATAAATTTCGGAATAGGTAGAATTTACAGTATTTAATTATTAAAATCGAACTAAACACAGAGTTGGTTTGGTTTTTTTTTATTATTTCAAGTTAAGGAAGGACTTGGACTGCCTTCACTATATAATCCGCTCATCCGCTCTATTCATCTAGATCACCTAGGGTAATGTCAAATAAAGGCATTGTATGTTTACACTATAAAGTCTTAACTCCTCGCCACGAGTGTGAATACACATGAAACGTCATTGATTTTTTCGCTCACGCGCCGCCGTCGCACGGCTTGCGCGGCTTAAGTGAATCTAGTTAAATTACAGGAGTGTTATTTAGATGAAGGCGCGATAATTCTGTTTGCTCGCAACGAGACGAGCATTATTTATTCAAATCAAGTTAGCACGTGAGGCTGTGGGCCGCAAACGACACCGGCGAAGATTTTAATTCCACGCGAACATACTCGTATTAATTTTGTTAAACGCGTTGCGTGCGTGCGGCGGGGACTGGTGTGCTAATGTAGTAGAGAATTAAAAGAACACAAAAACACGTGTCAGCTTTAAAGAGTAATAATGTACGTGTTTTGACCTACTGAACACTTGGCGTGTTACTTTTAAAGTCGGTTGGGGTGCTACATTATTGTTACACGTTTTCCATCTACTTCGTTTCTAACGGCCGCAATCAGTGTCAGTTTAATGACGATAAGTCGATAATTTTCTATTATATTTCTAAGTACGGTGATAAGAACTTGATATTGAGTTTTTTTAATCAAACATTGAGGTGACCAGAGGGCCCTGCCGAGATGCGCTACGCTGACTAGCGTTTCAATTCCATTCATTTTTAAAGCAATCGCGTCACTGGTAGATGACGTGATACAAAAAGTCACGTGATCTACCAGTAACGCGATTGGTTTAAAACGAAACGAATAGAAACGCTAGTTAGCGTAGTGCATCTTGGCAGGGCCCTCTGAGCCTCTATTCTATGTTTTAAAACCATGTCGTCTTTGATCTGTTATCGTATTATCCAGTTATGGCGGCCAAATTAATAACAATACCATGACACGTCAAATACTGGTTATAGATATGTTCAAAAGAAAGCACTACAAAATACATGTCCAAGATATTTTACGTAAAAAAAGGTAGAAAACTTTAAAAATGATGTGATGACTCAAAAGTTTTGACAGTTAATGTGAAAATTAACGAATTGTATCGCAAACTATACCAACAATACTATTGATAAAAAATAAACGAACCAGCATTCCACTCGTTGGTTTTATATTGATCAACCGCCAATCCAATCGGGCGGCGGCTTAATCCTTTACCGGCGTCAAAGAATAAATTAGTACAAAGGCGTCAACCCGGTCAAATGAATATAACCGGCAAAGGACACGGCGATCCAAATTAAATGAGGTAGAAAAGTGAATAAAACGGTGAAAAAGAGACAAAAGGTGTGCCTGACCCGTCAAACACCTTGAGGGGAACGAAATTGTTCAAGTTATTTTTCTTTAATTAATCACCTCTTTGAAAGGTTGTAGGGGGTATTGAATATCGATAATTACTCAAGAACCTTTTAATTATTATTCGACTTTTTCCATTAATTGAAACCTAATTAGTATGTATTACGGTCAGTTTACGAAAATGTTGATTAGGTGCGGAATAAGCAAGAATTTGTGACAAGTTCGAGCAAAGATAGACTGAGCGCGACTGACTTTGATCTTTTAAGAGAGAATGAGACATTCGGATAGCCTATCCAATGATTATACCTGTAATGATGATGAAAATGGGTTACGTACTGTTTTTTTTAAATTTATTTTTTATTCAAACTTTATATACAATTAAAGTAAGTTGTGTAGTTATGATGTTATAAGACTGTTTTTATCAACACATTTACATTAGTCTCACTTGTATCTAAAAAACTAACAATGCAATGTGATAACACTTTGGAAGTCGATTTTATACCTACTTCTAATTGTCAAATTGACTTGATGTTTAACATACCTATGCCATTTCGGTGACAATAATGTAGTACCATCGAGCTGGCACTTTGATTATGGAGACGGAAGGTGGCTTTAAGAACTCCTCAATGGCTCAGAATAGATTCGTCACAAGTTTGAACTTATTTGACTGTTCTTGTTATAACGAGTCTAATATATAATTGGAAGCAAAAAAATGTTTTTTGATAATGAACGTTTGAACAAATTTGTGTTATTTTAAATTGAAAATGGGTTTCCGTTTAAGACAAGATCGAGGATGATACACGCTTACCCATAAAAAAGCCTGTACACTATTGCCTTTTCTGTCTTGTATTGACGTATTCATAAAATATAGAAAACGTAACATAAAGGGGCTTCTAAACGGGCCATGTTTTGCTGCAATTTGTGGCCAGCAACTAGTGCTATCTTACTCTTACTTCGTATGTTAGAGCAAGATGCGTATAGTTGCCAGCCACACATTGCCGTGAAAATGTTGCTCGTTTAGAAGCCCCCTAAGACACAAGCACGCCTCAATATATGGCCATTGTTTTTGTTCCATTACAGCTATGTAAATACCACTCATACTCGTACATGTTAATCAGATTAAAACCCACACAAACAGTTCGCATAAAATGTTCTTATCAAAAGGTGTTCCTGTTTTTTGCTTATCTTGACAAATGGTGTACATTAGGCGCCGTATACCGAAGAATAAGACATTCCGTTTGCGTAACGCATTGTTATTTGTTCACTTTTATTTCTGTGTGAAATGAGACCATCAACTGTAATTCTTGCGAGATTGTTTAGGTAGGCACTTATATTCATGCTGAGGTTTTGGTATTATTAGGAGGATATTTTAATATTACGCCCTTATTTATTTATTTATAAAGTTACTCAGAATTACAGTTCAACACTAATTCACTGTGAAATAAACTAAAGAATACTAATATAAGTACATTAATTTGCACTTAAAGCTAGGATTACTCACATCACTACGCAATACTAGACTGCCTGTCTTCCATCACCGCGCAAACTTCATGCATTCAGAGCACACATTTAATGCCCATCTCCACGCCATCGGGTCGCAGTTTGTTGCTGACGCCTGGGGCCCATTTCTCGAAACTCACTAGATTAATATTAGTCCGCTCAATACTATTTTGTACAAGTGTGAAATTACCGCATCAACGAATATTATTTGCAGTGAGTTTCAAGAAATAGGCCCCGCAACGCTTTCGGTTGCGCCGGCGCGTGGCGCAACGCCAAGCTGCTGGGTGTGATTCTCTTCGCGTATCACTTTTTAATTCGAAGCAGCTCATATATACCGGTGAGTTTAAGTAGTCCCGTCAAAACGTACGAAACACATTTTAGCGCGTGCATTGTCGGTGAGCCGCCGCACGCGTAGGAAGGCTGGCTAGCAGGGGCCTTATGCTGTAAAGTAAAGCAAAAAAAAGTTTTTTTTTAAAGCATTTCATGTCACCAGCATTGTTTGTATTGTTGTATTCCGGTGATAACACAACCAGTAAAATCACTACCATAGAGGCATTCCATCTGAGTCCTCAACGCATTTGCAGCCTTAAAATTGGACTTTCAAGACTGAGATCCCACTTCTCATCAGGTGGCCTGTGTGCTCGTTTGCCTTTAGTATGCCATGAAAAACCTAGTGCTGATGATAAAATTGATAAAGCTGGAAGGCGGCCACATTATCTACGCTATATTTAACATAGAGCCACATTTAATTTTATAATTCATTGAACACCCATAGTAAAAAAAAACTGAGTAAAATATTCCCACTGCCTTAAAAGTACTTTATAAGTTATGTTCAAACTATGCAAATCACGCGACCTCCACGATTTACCGATAGTATTTTGAATCTAATTTCACAAACAGAAGTTTAATTATTAAACTTTTGGAAAACGTAGCGTCTCGCTTTCACTCGGAATATGTTGTTTCGTCCTTCCCCACGATTTACGAGGGTCCACCGATGTGGTAACTTATAGGGTCACAGTACAATCTTGTCTTTACATCAGTTTATCACTTTGAACCTTAACATTTAAGGAATAACCGTTATTTTGCTTCAACGATTGCGCTCCAAAATAATTGCTTATACAGCCAAGCTCACGAATTGTAAAGATAGAAGTGATGTACGAAATGGATCCCAATAAATAATTTGCAAATTTGTTGAGCAGAGATTTACGATTCGTTCAGAACGTTTAGAAGTGCGATGTTGTTATTCGTTAACAAGCAAACCGTTTTAGTAATTTGTATTCAAAATTAAATTTTGGTTAATCAATTATAGTTCTGTGTTAAATACTGTTACTACCTACCTAAAAAAAACACATAGTTTACGTAAAAATTGCCACTTTAGAAAAACAAAGAGAATATACGTACAGATTTCAAATAAATACAGACTACGACACATTTCGACCACACCTAGAGTCAGTTAATCAATTTAACCACGTTTAACTCGTCACGTAGTGATGATTTCTCATACACAAGTTTGAAAAAAGAACGAGTTAATTGTCCCTAAGATGCCTCTGAGTACGGTGTAAATCATAAAAACTGCCGTCGATCGTGTTCTCTTCAACCCGCCGCGTATTCAAATTTCGAACCACACTTGTCCTTGTGTAGAATACAAGTTCCTAATTCAAATGTGCAACTTGGAGATCCGTTTCGCCCGTGTCTAGCACGACAGGGTACATGTACCAATTCGGTCTGCAAGGACGGCTATGAATAATTTTCGTGTAACCATGTCTCCGTGCCAGCTAGTGACAGCCCTAGCGTAGCCGAGTAAGTATTATGTGTAAGTTGCAAAATAATGAGGTGGAGACATGCTAGGCTAGATCATGGGTAGATAGGGTTGGCAAAAATTGTAATAGCCTAAAACACGAGTTATGTTCCGATTTATTTAAAAATATTTTTTGTTTTAAATTTAACATAACGTATTAGATATTCTGTCAATATGTTAATACGTTTTTGAAAGTTGAAGTGTAGTAGTTTTACTGAAATTGTGTTTCCAAAGATCTAATTTGTTGTGAATCGCATGTAAATGGTAGTCATTTACCTATTACGGTTCGAAATATACAGTCATCTCAGATCAGTGAAGGCCAGCGTGGGCTTAGTAATGGGTCCTTTTAGCACCCTTGGGTTAAAAAACCCTAAATCCCAAGAACTTCAAAATTGTTATTACTGAAAAATATCGATCTACTGTTTGCTCATTAAGACAATTGACTAATCTCTTTTAGTCAGTAATCAACAAAATCGTTTCTCATCCACTTCCCCAAAGGTCAAGTCATCACCATCTAAACCGTACATCAGCAACTAACCCGCTTTATAACTTGAAATAACTCAAAATTTAGTAGAACCCTGACGGAATCCCTTCAGGCCGTTCCAGTTAGATCGAGCTGAAAGAGCCCGGCCATTAAAGCGAGCTAAGGGTCGGCGCACACGATCGGAACCATGAATACAATTACATACAGCGGGTACCGGTGGATTAAATTCTCTGGACCAATGAATCTCAAGTTCTGGGCTTCAAATTGCTATTGGGCTTAATGATAACATAGTGGTGTATGCTATAGTTGGATGTGTGTAGCGTAAGCCCGATTGCGTCATTTTAGATTTAAAAGATGAGTTTATTCGCGTTTGGTTTGATTTGCGGAAAAAAATATGTTATTGCGTTTATATATTGTTATCTGGATCATGTTTTTTTTTATGGCAATGAGAAGGCACGTGAGCTACGACGATCTCAACACCGCAATCCTAAGACTTCAAATGCGTTGCCAACCCTCAGGACTAAGATGGAATGCCTCTATGCTAGTAATTTCACCGGTTATGTTATCCCTATACCGGAACACGGCAACGTGAACACTGCTGCTTGGCGGTGGGCTAATGGATAGCGATCCGGACGGAGCCTACACAAGGTCCCTACCACAAAAAAAATAATTTCATATTAAATAAAAATATTTCATGCTATATTTATCTATTAGAAATTGAACGTTTTCTATCAGTCAAACGATTAGTCAGTTCCTTAGATTTCTTCATCTGTATTATCTGAGAGATAAACTTGGGTACCTATCACATAGATTTGAGTACGTTGTCTTTGTTCCTTCTTTCTTTTTTCTACAAGCGAGATAAAGACAAATTTCTTTGAAAAATCATGATTTTGACTATGTCAAATATAAATTATTAGAGAAAGGAGGACCCAAGCCCTGTCCAAAGTACGATTATAAATTTATTACTTGCAATATTCAATACATTGTACAAATTATCTAGATGCATAATTAATCCATGCGATGCCAATATTAGCTCAATTTTCTAATAAAATATATTAAACCGTTGTTTGCCGCAATATGCGCAGAATGTTATTATTATCTAAATAATTATGTTTGACATCACCAACTCGTGTAATCACAACGGCTATTTAATATTTCGTGTTCATAATAATAAGGGTCGGTATTTTTTCGTACTTGATGGTCAGTATAATGAGAATAATGGCTTCATTAATATAGAGTGGTCTCTAACATTTCTAAAGGTCTGTGTATCCTTTTAATTTTTTAATGTTTGCGTAGGTATTCGTACTTTGCTTTTTGTTTATTGATAGACGTATTTTTTTCTGTAGATATCATAAATATAATTATAGTAGCATAGGGTTACCAGTTCATGATATAGTGTCTTACTGTCGCTACTAAAGCTTTTTAGGTCTATGAATAAATACTTCCGACAAAAAGCGAGAAATCAGTTTTAGTGTCAACAATTTCAAGATAATAACGGTAGTTCTATTTTTGGTCACGTTCGTGTACTATAAAAGGGTCATCTGTACATTTATGGATGAGTAATCAATCTACTTTTTATTGATTAAGACGACGGCAAATTTTGTACAACTTGTAAAAACACCGGGAAATTAAAAATGAGAGCTCGTCGTTGCTTGTTATATCAACAGGTCAATATAATAAATTTGTAGCGCGTTTACTTTATTCCTCTAGTGTCAATCATGTATCCCCCGCATTTAAAAGCACTAGTGTCACTATTCAGGCGCGTCCAGAGTCGCGTGTTACGAGTGACTGCTAGTTTTACGAATAAAGCGTTCGCCCGCCATTGTGCCGGGCCCTTTGTTCCAAAATCAAACATGGCGTCGCATTGTTAGCGTCCCCTAGCGGTTCTTAAAGAGAAACTTTAGCATTTCGGCTATGTAAGTCTTTGTGTTTTTCTTGCTCTTAGTGCGCGCATAAAATTATTCAGTAATTAAGACCGGGAAATGCATTCTTTAAGAGTAAAAAGTTTTCGAATACTTGTAAAGTTGTAGGTTTGTTTTGTATTGGATGCAGGGGTGGAAAAATGTTTTTTATTTCATGCAGTAACGTTGCAGTGGTCTTGTTAGTTCGGTTTCGGGGAACAAAGGACGAATTTCCAAGTTTGTCTAGGAAATGCGTTGGCACATGTCCACTTTACCGCGTCGCTCGGGTTGAGTTACCCCCCACGATTAGACGTGGCCATAGACGCGGCTGAAAATTGTTGTTATGTGTTTTGAAAACCGGAACAAGACTTTTGAAGAAGAATACGTACAAAAACATTATATTCTAAGACCCCACGACACTTAACCTAGAACGATAAGACTACCGTATGAGATATATATATTTAGTCTTGTCATTAATGGGGGAGCACGAAATGGTGATGCTTTAAATAAAAGAGTCTGGCTAAGCCACTTTTTTAATAAGACTCCCAAGTCTCGTTTATTCTTCGGAACACGGGAAGGGTAAGAATATACGACAATGCAGTGCTGCAAGCCCTCCTGATTGGCCTCATCAGTGGCAGCAGCATGATAAGCGACGCCTCGTACTTAAGTATCTTTTATGATCGATCTCCTCAAAACACCAAACGTCATCAATTTCTCTCTCCCTCGTGGGCTCCCTAGTACACTGGCCCGCAAAACTAAGTATCACACTTTTAACGAACATGTCATATAAAGTGTGATACTTAGTTTTGCGGTCCAGTATATTACGTTTTGCTTACGCGACTTTAAACGGAGACGTTGAACATAGTGTCGATTTGTTTCTCTTCGTTCAGTAAATACTTTTGTGTTAATTAGACTACTAATTTTCCTGGAAATGATTTCCCTTTCCTGTTTCCGCTACCATATCACATAATTAACTAGGTACGTGGAGCGTAAAAGATTCAGCTTCCCTCATTATCGTATTGCCATAACCGTAGCTTGCGATAATAATAAGTAAAGCCAGCCATTGTTTGTATTTATCGTCAATCGCATTAGAAACCATAGCTAAGCTATTACTATTACCATTACCATTACCATTACTATTACCATTCGGAAGAAATTCACACGGGACGACGGGAATCTCTGCGGAGAGCGCAAACGACCTCTCTCTCTCATTTACAGCGGTATACTAATTCGGGATACGCAATTTTTCGCCCGTTATCCCCCCTCCCCTGTTTACCGCCCCCGCCCCTACGTGATTCGGGAACAAATGCGTACACTTTTAGAATACTGTATTTGTTCCCGCTAACTCGACCGTTGTTCCGAATGGACGACGATGGACAATGTTGTTCTCCGAGAATCTAGTTACAATATAATAAATGTCGAGGCTCTACGTTTCAATCGAGGTGTGATTGTTTACTTTCGCGAGTGATTGAGATATAAAAAAATACGTTTTATTTGAAATGGGATTAATGACATGTGACGCATAAACTACAGCAATTTAAAAATTGACAATTTGTTCTGTGACCTTTTTGAACAAAATTGGTCCTCGAGGCTTGAATACTGTTTTATTACTCGGCGAATCTTTGTATTCAAAATTCTATTTATCTTAAAATTAACCCTTAGGGATAAAGGTCAATCGCTGGTTGGTCCACGGTAAAAATATTTGTATGTTATAAACAGTCGGATAACGTGCGGTTAATTGAAAAGCCTCCATAACTTGTAATATTTTTTACATTCAAGTTACACGTAAATCGAAAATCACCCCCCGCGGTTTAGCCACAGTTGAGAAATATTAATCATTATTTAGCCCAAAAAATAATTAATATGAAAGGACGGCTGTAAACAAAACCCCTACGTGCAATACGTTAGGTCGTATTGCCGCCCCTATCACTTACCAATCTCATATAAATTAACCAAAACCGGCAATTACCAAACAAGTTGTGTAGTAACGTCTTCGCCATTTTCCGACGGACCCCATTTCATATCTGTACAAAGTAATTATTATCTTGGCCATTGTTTAGTGGGAAATTAGAAACAGTACGGGCGAATGAAATATGCGTTTACTGGCCATGCGTGGCTTAACGACCAATCACAAAGCAATAAACACTTTATTGCTCAGGCCTAAGAGTGTTAATTGCCTGTCACATTACGGGGCTCCCCGCTACGCTGTTGAATTTTCCACTTTCAGCGAAGGTAATAGGATACCCAGTTGAATGAGCTTGAAAGAGGAACGCGTATTGAATGTGAATGGGATTTCTAAGACACGTATCAATTAAGGGAAATTGGTTAGTCACGGCTAAATTGTTCAAAAAGGAAGTGCTTTATTAGCTATTCATAACCAGAAGGTGTTTTCTCGGATTGAATTATATACTTGCCGCAACGTGAGTTTCTATTTGAGTATTTATTATAAAATTAAATATTCTATACTACTGTGTTTTTGATGTTTTTGAAAATAGTCTGAGAAAACGACTGTAGAATGTAGTTCCTGCCTTTAGACACCTGAATATATTTTTGGATTTAAATCTCAATTTAAAAAACAAATGACTAGACATGTTCTTTCCGTCTTACCTTCATATACATATTGAAGTAACTAATAATCCACTCGTTTCGCAAACGGGTTCATCCGAAGATTCATGTACAAGTAAATGATTAAGAACTGTATTCAAACGGTAAACTATCTCGGAAGAAGCTAATGATCAATGTAAAAAACAGAATAACCATAAAGTTAACAAGTTATTCTGTTCTACTTTCATAGAAGATGATTCGTGTTTATCTCGACTGCTTATTCTCTAATCAAAGTTCTTAAAAGCCATAAATTCATATATACATGTTCCCAAGGCGTTAAAAATATCTACACGCCACTATGCCGCTGATAATAAGGTCTATGTTTACATATATTTGGCACGATAACGGTATAGATATTAGTGCTTTTGACTGTACTATAAACTTTCTTTACTTAAAGTATGATTTATCACTTTTTGTCTAATTCAAATGTCACAATGACAGATAAGAACAAAATCATATTTTAAGAACACTTTAATTTCGCTTTTATGAACAAGGGTATAAATATTTTGGCCCAGCTTTCCATTCTTAACCCATTCAGTATCCAGAATCCCTAATGACGAAGTCTAAAGATAACTAACCCTTAACCAGAATGCCGAACGGGCCCGGACTGGTCCGAATAAGTCCGAAGGTGGTTATTTATTGGTTGTAATTCAAAGTGCAAAGACCATTTGTCAGCGGTCCCCTCGGGTGAGATGGTAGCTGAATGCCAGGTAGGTTTACAAGGAATTATAGCAAGTCTTAGGCTTTCTACTCGTATAGCTCTTGCCTAGTGATGTACATGTTTGATTACGTAACACAGGGGTGATGTTAGATGCGAGGAAAAGTTATTGGTGCAATTTTATTTTACAAATTCAAATGGGACGATAAAGTTTCGTTATAACGATGTTTGTTTTAATGTTTTGAGTACTAATGTAAAAAACTCTTTATCGCTCATAGACAATTTCAAGAGGTATTTGCATCAATATAGTAAATGTACAGTCAACCAATAAAAAAATTGAGCTTACTTAGAACCTTGTGATTGTGAATGTCATTGTCATTGTCATGTGTGTCATTTCATGTTCTGTTTGCAGTTTACTATGACAACGCACTAAAGTGCTTAACATTTTCATTGGGATACTGTACAAAGCGAACTAATATTATAAATGTGAAGTATCTTATTCGTAAACGCGCAATAGCTAAAGTGTACTTGAAAAATTGACTGACTTTATCTGTCATTATGATATTTAAATTTGATAGAAAAGGACAAGGAAGACTTTAACTAAAATGGGTTTATTTTTTTACCAAAAAATATGTGTTCCTCTATTTCTTTCTGCTTTTGTAACAGAATAAAAATAACGCTGGGACAGACTCTTAATACTAGTTATGGTTTTCCTTGTACATATTATAGCAATAGCCATCGTACCCAATGCATGTAAAAATAAAAAAATGATGCACCAGAAATTAAATAAGTTGAAAAATTACCCTTTCTGAAACTCTTCAACTTTTCAATATTTTAAAATAGATATACCTACAGAACCGTTAGGTTAGGTTTTCTTTGTTTTATAACAAACCAGGAAAATAAAACAGGCGAAAAAAAAAGACTAACGAAATTTCGAACAAATGAAACCGTAACAAAATTGGCAGCCCCCTACAGTAGGTATACAACCACACCTATTGAAACCCTCACAAACAAACTAAAGCATTACAGTTATTTGTTAACCAACACAGAATTAAAGTTGCGCGAAGTTACCCTGAACTGTCGGCAAGTTTACCGACAACAGGTACCGGTGCTAGAATACATCAATGGGTATTTTGTGGGTACAAACATGTCAGTCAGCGTACATTGGCGTGCACATTTAAAGTGTATGGGAGAAGCTACCAGGATGTCTTAATAATAAAAAAACTATATTTTGATTACATAGCTGTTTCGTCCAATGGTTAGTTTCTATCGATCTTTATTACCACTGATTTTAAATAAATAAAATAAAAACGTTGCTAAGAATAAAAAAGAAGAAAGGGATCAAACCGTTGTGCAGAAAAAGATCGCTACAAATATCGATAGAGTGTAATAATAACATTAAGCTCTAACTAATAAGCAGTGCTTGGATATTTTTTATATTGTTTAAGGAGGTTCCGAGAACACATCTAGTGGCTGTATAAAGGTACAAAACGTACAAATTGTACACACACCACGCTCATAAAACTTGTCAACCCTCCCCCTTGAGATAACGAAAATAATTATTACTCTACTAATTTGCATGTTAATTCAGTTTTAACGTTTTAAGGTTTATAATGCGGATATCCTATTTAAAAAAAATGTTTTTTAACATTTTGATACCACATTGATGCTCAATTATACTCGGTAAAAGCATATTGCTTTTGTCATGTTATCGTATTGTTATATTTTATTTAAGCCGCTGTTGTTGTCAACGTGTCAAATAAATAAGAGCTAATCAATCAATCAACAGTAATATAATAGAACGGATCCGCTGTGTTATTGAGATTGAAAAAAAACATTTTATTTTTTTTGCAAATTATCTCTCTTTTTCCTTCTCGTGTGGACGCAAAGTCATACTAGAAAACCACATTTTATAAACCTCAACAATGCAAGAACAAAAATTTGTGCACGCATTAAAAATTACCCTGTATAACACTGTCAGAGCCTATATCTCGATATCGAGTCTTTTGTCTATGGGAAATAAGGTAGCTTGGCTTTAAACGTAGAGCCATTACCCGTTTTGACTTTGAGAGTGTGCACCTTGTTTTATTATAAAGGGTGAGTGCACACGTCCGAAACAATTTTCTCAACCGTTACGTCGACGCAGCACTTAAAAGTTGTATTCTCCATTCCAGACAGCATTAGATAAATCATCGCTGAAGATAATTTATATCTTCCATACAGAATGACATAGATACATTAGTGTATGATAGATTGACTTGCTTATTTTATACACACATTCAGAACTCAGTAAAATATTTTGCTATCTGAAGTCAGTCAGTTTAATAAGAATGTCGTTTTATTTTAAGTGTTACCTAATATAAAGTAGCTCTTCGGTCGAAATTCAAAATATTTATCCAGTAAATGGGCCTCATGAGGGCGCTTTTACATGTCGTTAATATAGAGTGAATCTACTAGCACTTCGGGCAAGACCATCATTGCGGAGAAGAAGCGACACCAGAAACTCCAGCTTTTCAATATGCAATAATACTTAAAAGTAAAATTACAACGTAATAAAGTAATAAAAAAATATTTTTAAACCTGACACAAATAAAATCATTACAAATGTAAGCTCAATAACATTAAATTAAATATAGTGACTAGGAGAACAACATGACGAGGTCTCTACGTCAGGAACGATAGTGGAAATAACTAACTGAAAAACAGGTCCTTGCGAGCGTGAACAGACCGTTCACGAGTGTGACGCGTATCTAACGTTAATAATACTGTGTATTTATTTTACTTATCTATTATTAATGTTGTATTTGTTATTGTTTCAGGTAAATACAGTGGTTGCAGGAACATCGCTACGAGTTACGGCGTCTACGCCCGTAGCACATCTCGTAGCATCTGCTGCTACGAGATACAAAGAACTGATAATGCCAAACTTTCTATAGAGCTGGGCATTCACGACCGCTCCAACAAGCCGAATAGAGCAACGCCGCGCTATAATCGATTCGTGAATGTCATAACTGTTGCGTTTAAAAGCACTTGGCGCGGTCCGTTGGATTTCTAAATGGACGGAAAGTCAATGCGACGCGCCAACGCGCAATCCGTATGGAACTAGCGTGAATGTCGAAATCCAACGTTGGAACATGCCACGCCTCAGCGTAAAGCCAAATGGCGTTGTTTCGAATGCGTTCTCTGGCTGCCACTTTCTATTTAGTCTGCTCCGTGATGTCGCACCGTTGTTGAGGTGTGGCGTGGCGCGCTCGTGAATATGGTCAAAATATTACGCCCATCCAGTTGAATACATTCCATCTGTCACCGAGACCAACGACGCGGCCGTGAATGCCCATCTTAAATAAAGTCTCAGCGTATTGCTGTTGTTTTATGCTGCACTGGTTGGGGTGGTTATAAACATTGTAACATATAATACGACTTCGAATTTTTAAACCATTTAGAACCATGTCGCAGAAAGCAAATTATTTGTTTTGATGTATTTTCAGTCTTGTGACTTGACGCCGTCATTATGATACGGTTCTATGCTGGCCTAAAAACTAAAGTTATTGACTGTACAGTGTATAGTAAAAAACTTTCGTTTTTCTATGTTCGCCACGTGTAGGGGCGTGTAGATATATTCGACGCCTTGGGAATGTACATATAATTATGACTTTGTCTGTACGTAGGATCTGTCGCGCAATATATTAATTGTTAGTAAAAGTATTAAAAATATAGCATAAAATATTGTTAATTTCGCTTACACTTGGGTACGTCAACATAACTCGTAATGAACGCTTCGGCTTTCTCTCGTCAAATCTCTAATTATAATATTTCAAGATAACACTTATAAATTGTCAGTGTTCAAGTCTCAGCAAAGTCACACTCACTAATTAAGGCCACAATTAGAGCGCACTTGACAAAGCCCCGCTCGATATTTAACGACCCTTAATGAGATTTATTTTTGATACGACTATTGTGTTACGCTCATTAAAATTATTAAGACGATTAACTAAGCTATTACTTCCTATACCGGTTATAATGGACGGTGGTTTGTGTATTTGTATTGAGAAAGTCTTACTCTGTTCTAAAGTTATGCCATGTTGCAGGCCCGAAGTTTTCAGTGTTCCATTTTTGAATATTAGATATTTTTGCTACATGAAGGTACTAGATTTTAATAACGAGCATCGTGAGTAAAAGAAAAGTGTTTGCAATCCACTACGGCACTCCCCGCCAGTTAAAAATACGTTCCCAGCAACAATGTATGATTGAACAAATGAACAAGTGATTCGAGACATACCATCGTGATTTAGGAGCACTATATAGTAACCCTTGACGTAGATCAAAGTTATGGGGCAGTGTGCGATCAACCAATTTGATTTCTAGGCCACTATGAAACTATGTCAAAGTGAGTCAATAATTCAAAACTTATGAAGTCTCTTACAATTTGATTTGATACGTCACTTTGATATAGTTCCTTGGTGACCCAGGAATCAAGTGCATATTTTAGGACAACTTTGAGGAGTGACGATCGAGGTGGTGAGCGGTGGGCAGTTGAAACAAATACACAGGAAAAGGATGGCTTCATAGCTGCTATGGCGACCGATAGTAAGCTTCATACAACTCTATCTATGGTTGTTAAGTTTACCGCTCGTTGTCGCTTTTGCTGCCATCGCGCAAAGCAAAGCCAGCTTTAAGAATTTGGAAAGATAATCACACTAACCTTATTAAAAAAAAAACGAAAGAAAGAAAAACGTATTGTTTCATCCTTCTGTCATGCAATTGGGTGAGTATAGTTTTTTGAAGTGGTATATTTTACATTTTATTTTTTGATAGGACTTATTATATAGATCTGAGAATAAAAATCCTTTTATTTTTATCTTCTATAGTTTTTCCCTAATCATTTTTTAAACACTGAGGTGACAGTTCATACCTTTCTATGCCTGTTTCTCTCATTCACATTGGTCTCCAAAGAAAAAAAATAATGAAAAAGTAATCGTCAAACAATCCGTTACACTTATTTCGTTTGCAAGTTTGTTTCGGCTGTATTTTAACGACGACTATTGCTTACACCTGGACTCTGGCTTTTCTACATCTCTCGATGACCCTGGCACGGATTTCGGACACCGATCGATTCTTATCTTGATGATTTGCGACACTTTAATAACGACTTTCTCTTTGGACTGTTCTCTATCCCCCTTACTAATAAACGCTGAGTAACCGTGGTGTAGTTAAACCATGCTTTGTCCTTAGCAGTCATTGTGACATTTGAATTTGATGGATAAGGACAAAGCATGGTTTAGCTACACCACCGTTACATAACACATATGTTTATCGTTGCAACCATAGTATAAGCCTAGAGCCTAGTTTGGGCCTAGGTCAATTTGTACGAGATTGTTACCCGATATTTATTCATATACATTTAGACCCGTATAAACTGACCTCAACTCAAATGCTTGTCTCGAGATACGTCGAAAATGACAGTGTTAAGTATATGGATTAGCGTTTACTTTGACGTGACTTACGTTTAACGTGTCTTGTGACGGGCCTCACAGTCAACATGAGTTTATTGATACGGCCCTTAGAGTGACATAAGCTTTTTACATTCCTGTAATTGTTCCATTTTTATAGAAATAAGCGGATTCTTCGCAGACAATCAGGGATTAACCCCAGTAAAGTAAGTGAAGATTTCCCGGCAGATACTGTTCCGTTAAACTCGCCTTTTTTCACTATCGAAGATTTACACTAACAGTTTAAAGTATACAACTTTATAACGCAGTCCGCGGCGTTTTTCCTGAGGAACTGATACTCGGAGCCATGCTCGTCTATAAAGCGGGAAGTTGCCGAGCAAATGCCGTTACTTGTGAGTTTTTTTCTCCGTCGGAGGAAATCGTTTAAGTTAACTCGTTTACTTGTGAAACTCGCCTTGTGGTCGGACTTGGAGATAAAACTTAGTTGGAGCCGCGTACTAATATCGGGGTTTTTATAGAGGCATTCATTTACATGGCAACACTGGGAGTTGGGGACGCTTGGTAAGATTTTCGTGAAGTAGCATGTAAGCTAGCTAAATAATTCGTGTAACGATTCCATTTACAAAAGCTGTGACATTGAGGCATATCGTAGTTGAAAAGTGTAAATGTTGAGCAAATGCTAATAATTACCGGTAAGTACCACTTTTTTTATGGCAATGAGAAGGCACGCGAGCACTGATGGGAAGTGGGATCTGAGACCCATAGACATTTGAAATCTCAAGACTACAATCTCACAAACTGCAATCCTAAGACTTCAAATGAATTGCCAACCCTGACGACTGAGATGGAATGCCTCTCTTCTAGTAATTTCACCGGTTGTCTTATCATCACACCAGAACACAGCAATGCCAACACAGCTGCTTGGCGGTGGTTAATGGATAAGATGGTGGTAGCGATCCCGACGGATCCTGCACAAGGCACCACTAAAACCTATCCTGGTCACGCCATAACTTGAGAACGGCTTTACTGATTTCATTCATATTTTTATCAATTGTTTTCTAATACTTCGCAGAAGGTTCTTACTTTAAAAACTAAACAAAAAAATGGCGCAAAAAACCAACTGAGAAAGTCGGAAATTTGCAGCGGGGCGAAGCCACTGGCGGGCCGCTTGTATTTTATAAAGCTCCCCTCTAAACTTTATTCTGCCACTTTATCGTCATGTCAAAATGACATACTTTCTAACGAGTAGAAGTGCAAAGGCTACAAAGTGATCACTTATTATTTAAAATTAGCGTTAGTTACTTAAAAGTAAAAACTTACGTTCATGCGACCTACGTAAGCATAAGCATAAGCTCCTTTTTTTGTTTGGCTAGTTGATTGACTAGCAGAGGATACGTTCAGGCAATAATTTTCTTCGTTTATTTAAGGAATAAGTCTATATAAATAAATAAACGTTCATATGGTTAACTTTCAAAATAACACGTACCTTTTAAACACGGCGCTAAAATCAAGTTTAAAAGCCAAATTCGGGACCCGTAAACTCGTATAAAAACTTGATAACGTCATTTGTACGGCCTTTTAGAATAAATCAGTTCGGAATGTGATAGGAGTGACGAGCGTCGTTTATATTCAAGGCAATTTGCCCGCTTTTTACGGCTCTTTGCAGCTGTGGCGGTGCACGCCCAAATATTACGGGATTGTGTCATAATCGATTCTGATTTTGAGGAAAAGATACGGGCGGCTGCGGCAGATAGAAGACGTCAGGGAAAGGGAGAGAGCTTTTGTTTGGACATAGAGGGCATATAAATAATTAAATATTAGGTAGGAGCTAAACTCACACAGATTGCCTTAGTCCTCAAGCCCTAGGTTTGTTTTATCCATGACCACTTCAAAAACAAGAGTGTGTAAAATGACTTTACACGCATATGTACAATATTTTATTTATATCCATATCATAAATTACCAACAATATCTTAAAAAACGACTAGCAAAATTCCTTTGTTAAGAAACCTGTATCTGTGGTTGTATTTTAATGTTAACATTAAAGTGTTGAATATCATTAAAGTATCGTTTACCGACGTGGTTGCATCTTAATGATTACATTAATTTATCGGTGACCGATACTTTAATATAAACATTAAAATACAGGGCAACTACATATTGCAGAAAACGTATGATATGCATGTAGATAAAGTTGTGTATGCGACTGTACACATAATTAGCCATTAAAACACTCGTGTGATCTTATTATGAAACTCGCCCTTCGATTCCTTTCAGAAAATCACTTTCATGTCTCTCATTATGCAACGTTCACATAAACTACTATTAAAAAAAATATCAACGAAACTATATTTAATGATATAGTCTTTAGAAATTGTAACGTACCACATAAAAGTGATGGTAGTATTGGTAATATAATATGTCAAAGTAATAAAAAGTTTTACCACAATTTATTCATAAATTATAATATCATATCGATACTTTAAATGAACAACTACCCTCTTTTACCAAACAAAACGTTTTAATAATGAAAGCCATGCTTGTCCTAATTAGCGGAACGAGCATTGATAAAGATTCCTAGGTAATTATCCTCTTTCGACCGCACCTAGTGCAGTAAGCCACTCGCAAATATGATAATTAAAGGTCAACACAGAGTATATCGCTGAAGCGACTCGATACTGCACGGTGCTCGAGTCTACGACGAAGGGCGGAAACATCAAAACGCTCTATTCCCTCCAATTTTTAGCATTCCATCTTAATTGTCTGGGTAGACAACGCCTTTGCTCGCCTTAATCATAGCTGAGATGACCACTTCACGATACGTCAAAGTAAATTTCAAATCATAAAAAAACTGTCATTTTTGACGTGTCAAGACTGCCATCTCAGCCTAGACACTGGCCTAGACCAATTTATTAATGCTACGGTCTTAAGAGACTAATTATAATTTAATCTTTGGTTAGATAGATTAGATAGTCTGTGTAATGGTTTGCCTTCTTCGCATGGCATCGAATCATATTGCTGAATCATAGACTAGCTTTAAGACGAACTTGAAACGCATTGGTATGTGTATAGTCGTTTATTAAAGAGCACGTTATATGTTAAAATAGCACGTTAACAATATTACATTTATACAAATTTTAAAATATCTACCTACAACATGAAGGTGTATGAAAAATGATTTCTTCCACAGTTCAACAAGGAGTACCAGGACACTATGTTCTAATTTAAATCCACAAGTAACTCTACCTTACGTAACTACATTATTATTACCGTTGAATCACTGACACTCATTTCATAGAATGATTTACTCCGCTGAATTTTCATTGTATCAAAATCCAAATTCAAAATGCAACATTCAAAATATTTACTCAGTAAATTGGCCATATGAGGGCTCTTTTACACAATGATATACCAGGGCTTCGGACAAGACCATCATTGCGGAGAAGAAGTGCCGCAAGAAACTCCAGCAAAAGGTCATTTTTTCAATCATAAAAACATAATAATAGTTAAAATTAAGTTACATTAAGTAATAGTAAGGTAATAAAGTAATAAATCATACATTCTTCTTCTTCTTCAAATTCCTCTCCACTACTGGAGGTTGGCAGTCAGCTCTGCATACAACTTCCTATCTCTCGCCAAACGGAACAGCTGTTCAACCGTGGCGACGCCTGTCCAGGTCTTTATGTTCCCGAGCCATGACATTCTTAAAACTACAAAAATAAAATTATTACAAATGTAAGTAAGGTCAATAAACATTAAACTAAAAAAAAAAACTATGACAACTACACGACGAGGTCTATACGTCAAAGCCATAACTAGAATAATTTAAGAATAAGAATAAGAATCGCCTGTCTCAACCATGTGTTTGGGAAAGTGGCGACCCTATTGACCAGCATTTCAGGTCAAATGTGCAGGACTAATAATTTTTTGGTGGTCACAGGTCGAACCTAACCTAAGCTTCTTAACCCATTCTTAAGGTAACATAAAAACTATATGGTTTCAGTAAAAAAATACTTTCGATGAAGTAATACAGTTGATATAATGAGTGTCAGTGATTCCAGAGGATCCCTTATAATAAATTGTTACCGAGCCCCGCTCCCCGCTCGTCGCTTCCGCCCCGCCGCGACCGCCGAGTCGATACCGCATTATTTTTCACTAATTACCTTGTGGCCGGCAGTGCAGTTAATTTCAGTTTCTGTTCAATTAACATTATGTGTTTACCTGTGTCTGTGTTAGTGTGTGCGCCGCGCAAATGTTTGCTAGCAGATGATCACCGGTCTAACGTGCATTATGATAATTTGCTTGCGTAATCGTTATAAAATATCTCTACCAATACTAAAAACGCAAATTAACGTTCGAATTTGCGTTTTTAGTATTGGTAGAGATATTTTATAACGATTACGCAAGCAAATTTCTGTTTCTGTTTGTTACAATTTCGTGAGAACACTATAGCATAATAAAAAAAAATAGGAATGAAAATATTTTTTACGACGGAAATGCCATTACATTTGGAATCGCAGAAAATGTACTTGTTTTCAAGCGAAACAATTAACAAGTTCAACACGGATGAAGTCGCGGGCCGTGTCTGATTTCTAATAAAAGTTAAAGTTCTCAATGAATGCTTTTTAAATTATTATGCACTAATTACCTATACTCACAAGTAAAGGTATTCAACTGTCTGACTCCGATTTTAATGATTTCCTTATAATATGTATGTTAGAGAGTAGTCTAAAATAACAGACACGTTTTTTTTTAGCTGCCCATACTCAACCTGTTCTGAGAAATTGACCTCCAAAGTACCGACGGTGACTAAAAAATCTGACTTCTATAGAGATTTCTTTTTTATATTTTAATTGTTATATTGGCTAAAACTCATTAAAAAAAATACCCTTGAAAGTTTTTTCATCGAAGATACACTTGCTATGAATTTACTTAGACAGTAATGATGTCCGAGTTAAAATAGGATAACAAGTCAAAAGCAATACCGTTTTACGAAATAGAATAGAACCACCTGTACATTTTAATTCATATCATTTTTCATTTATATTCATATTATTAGATGAAAATACTACCTAGTTTGATCACTGGGTGTATTTTAACAGAAGCATGAAAGGTATTATTAATTAATGTTTTTTTTTAAATACAGAGTTACTTACCTACTTCAATGACACCCACATCATATATATATATATATATATATATTTATGGCATAGGGAAGGCTGACGAGCACACAGGCCACCTGAACTTGGCCTGGCCTTGGCCATATATTGAACATATATGTATTTTTATGCCTATTTGCAGGTAAAGTGGATGTTCCTTTTATTATATTAGACCTATTTTATGTACCCGCTTTTAACAAATAAATATTTCGAATTTGAATTTATTATTTTCTACGTTTCAGTACGGTTTAACTACTCACATGAAAGTTATACTTATAGGTATAACTGTTGACAAACAAAGTCGTAACTACGCCAAAGTCATCTCTTATGACCTCTAAATAAAGTTACAGCGAAATACATGCAAAGTAAATTTATTAGGGCGCTTGATTTATTTATGAAACTTACTACTATGCAATAAGTTCACCTTTTGTACTCAAAATTTTATTTCTGTACATTAAAGATTACATATATAAATAAAAAGAAAATTAAAGGAAAATTGAAAAATGAATGCTGTTTCATCCCATGTGCACTCGATTTAATTTTAAAATATAAATTAGTCAGCAAGTTCCACCATTGATTAGGTCTGAGACATTCCTATTTTGGTCATGGTATGATACGGTGTAGTGGGTAGAGACCCAGGATACAATCAGATGGCCTCCCTGCTTGTATGGCTGCTCCGTGTAATGAAAATATACTTTATTTTCGATACCGCTCATAATTTCTCCATTAAGGTTGTACCTATACATGTATTTCATGTGTGTATAGGTATGCATACCCAGCTTAATCTTAACGCACGCAAAACGTTCGATATTTGAAATGAAGGGCTTCGCTTTTCGCACAATTAACCGTCGAGTTCGTCCCCCGACTTCCGGCCGGGTTCACCCCCAATGATTACGGACATGTACTTATAGGTTCGCGGGGGATGTTTTTTACGCCCCATAGAATATTGAAATGCACGAAGTTTTAGGTTAAGAATGGTAAATTGATATATGAACTCATTAGACGCGAATAATCGCTTTTATCACAGGTATTATCTTGGACTTGATAATAATGACATACTAGGGAAAATAACAACTGTAGAAATAAAAAATGTATACTCGTATGTCGGATGTTCAATAACTGGTCTATTTCAGTTCCATATTTTAATAAAATATCTATTAAAATATGGAACTCTTTCATCTTCGTGTATGAATTGTGCTTTTGATTCCTCTACAATGTTTAATTTCCGGGATATAAAGTGTCACCACTCTATAAATATGCATCTATCTCGTTTCTCGTGATCAAGGGTCAGGGTATTATGTCGTTAAGTACATTGGCGAACGGCCAGGGTAATGGGGACTCTAGGCAAGATGCATAACAGCAACGTACACTATTTTCAAAAGCTGTCTAAACGTATGGAATTGACTTATGACCAATGCTTATGTATCCGGCAGCTAAACCAATCCTTAACATTTTACCCTGTTTTTTACAAATTATATGCCACATTAAATTAAAAATAAATCCATATGATGGCTTTGTTTCTCAGCACTTGAGACGGCCTGGCCCGGAACTCTGTAATGAGCGCTCTGTTCCACCCCGAGGAATGGGGTCGAATTTTGTATTGTTCTGTTTTTCTTTCATATTTCTACCCTTCGGTTAGTAAATACGTAGATTTGGTACGGTTTGCAATTGCGATTTATAACTTAAAACGTTCGCTTGGCTTGACAGGGATCGAAGAGTATACCTAGGAGGAATTGTGATCTAAATGGTTTTTAACATGTTAGCTTATATTGGGACTAAATAGGTTTGAGGTTTTTGTTATTTACTAGCTTTTGCCCGCGATTTCGTCCACATATATTTCAATTGCCGTTATTTCATCGAGAACTTTTACGAAAACGAGCTTATGTGATCCAGAGTATAAGCTATGTCCATTTCAAATTTCATCCTAATCAGTTCAGCCGTTGCAGCGTGAAGGAGTAACAAACTAACACATCGCATTTGTAATATTAGCAGGATTATTTTATGGCATGGTAGAGGTTTTAATCGAGCAGACAGGTTGCTTGATTGTATGTCTGAGGCCTATAGACTTTTGAAGTCTTAAGACTGCAATCCTAAGGTTCGTATTAATAAATTCATCTATCTATACTGTGATCTGGCCCTCACAAGATACGTAAAAGATAACGGAAAACCATAGAAAACTGTAATTTTTGACCCCTTCGGCCGCGTACGTAACTAAGTTTTGTAACTAGCTACGAACTAGGAGTTGGTTTTCTTGGTTTGCATCCAGGTTACGAATGAAGAATTCAATTTTGATGGTTTTGTTTGCCTACGTAGCTAGGTTACAAATAAAGAGTTTTAATTTCCTTCTACGTACCTGGTTACGGACAAATAATTATTTTATCTTATGTCCTAGTATATTTCCTCTATTCCTGGTTGCCACTACCTTGATGGCCACCACTGGTGGCGATGCGCATTTTTGTTCCTGATTGCCGCCCAGCGGTGGCAATGAGGAATATATTTCCCTATCGCCGCCACTGGTGTCAATGAGGAAAATATACTACTGCCTATCAAATGAAGTAGGTTTAGGTTATGTTAGTTTTGCAGCAAGCCCGGAGGGCCAAACCGCCCAGAAATAGGAGCTCCGCGCTAGCGCAGCTCCGTCGACACTGTCTGATTGATTTGAAATAAGAGTGACGACGGAGCTCCTATTTCTGGGTGGTTTGGCCCTCCGGGCCTGCTGCAAAACTAACATAACCTAAACCTACCTCATTTTCATGTTCATAATCTACCTCTTTTAAGTGCTAATTGCAGTATGAGTGTTCCATAATCATAGGATCGACTATGAGGCGGAGACATAAGGTAAAATAATTATTCGTTCGTAACCCAGCTACGAAGAAGGAAATAAAAATTCCTTGTTTGTAACCTAGTTACGTATGCAAACAAAACCATCAAATTGAATTCTTCATTCGTAACTTGGTTACAAACCAAGAAAAAAAATCCTAGTTTGTGGCTAGTTACAAAACTTAGTTACGTACGCGGCCGAAGAGTTTTTGACGCATCTCGAGACGAGAATTATAGTTGATATCAGTTTATTAATACGGGCCTAAGACTGCGTAAGCGCTGCCAACCATAAGGATAAAATGGAAAGCCTGTTTTTAGTTATATTGCTTTTTATTCTAACGTATGGTTGACGCTATCAACTCATTTAAGAAAAAAAGGTAGCTTTTTCTTTCACTGTACTTTATTTTTCAGAGAAAATATTTCCCATGGTTACTTCCTCAGAATCTGCCCAAATTTATAATCTGCTAAATTAACTCTTGTATTATTGCTGCAAATATCACCACATATTGAAAAACCCTTAACTAACTCTACAAGTGAAGGTTTACACCAATGACAACCCTTATTTACTATATAGCCTAAAATACCTTCGTCAGTTTCCCACCGACAGGAGTATTTGAATTGCTGACTTATAAAGCGACAGCGATCAACAATTACACTAAGCGTCTTGTAACCACATGTTCCATATCAGATATCAAGCGACGTTTTATAATTACCCCCACGCAATTACAAATTCGCACTTTCCCCCTCGAACTAAGGTTCACTTTTAATTACGTGTAATTTACTGCCTTCTCGTTTATTTCGCGTATAAAATAACTTGACGCGTCTTTATTAGAAAGCGATGATGTCCAAAGTTCTATGGCACAATCATTTGAAATGTAACTGAAATCAATATTTTTCTGAATTATGTCAAAAGAGCGGTTCTGCAGTTAATTAATCGAAGCAAACCCGCCTCTTAATGATTAAGAATAAGGTTGTTTATTCAATATACATCTCAAGACAGATGTGTTCCTTTCTCAGCAGGCTATTGTTGATGGCTTGCTAAATTGTACATTATTTTTAAGTAGGTACGGTTTGAAATTACAGACGACAGTCAGGAATGATACAATGAATTTGTTGTCCCACTTAATGCGTGTTAATTTAGCAAAACGTGCACTCGGTGATACAGATGAGGGGTAATTGCGTCATCGAAGATGCTTCTACTAATGAGCGTATTCTGTCGCCGAGAAATTGTAAGTATACTTAATTGCTCGTGATATTTACCCTTATAATTCCTCGCTTGTTTCTAGCTTAGTAATAAACGAGAATATCATTTTCATTTACGTCAGTAAATTATCTCGTGTTCAAGTCATGTTTGTCTGAAATAAATATCAACGGAGTTTTTTCGGAGCTAAAGAGTACACAGTCAATAACCCATTAAAAATGTCGCAAAGATAATCTATTATTCACCAAAGCAAAAAGGAGAATCGGATCAACTTTGAAATAGAAAAAAGAACCCCTACATTGGCTGACTTGCACCTTGCACCCCACTTGTGAATTTTTCAACAAATTTCCTCGCCATGAAAATATAATCAGTTCTCGATTCACCTTCGGAAGTGTCTATACATTTGCGTTTTATTCCCTTGGCCCTACCTCCATTTCGGCATACGCAACGCCGAGGAAGGATCAGGACAGACGGTTTATGTCCCATAAAAAAATATAAAGGTCCCTGTTAACTCCAAATTGAATATCAAATCTGTGCGATCAACTTTCAGGTAAAATTAAACGAAGTGTTTAAAGTTGCTTGGCGATATTCCGTCGCTGTACAAGATTGTCTTCATGATATTAAGCCACGCCACTAAATAGTACTTTTTTTGTATCTACATGTGTATCGTGTTAAACCGGTTTAATTCTATTTTTGAATATAGAACACGAAAGTTTAAAAGAACGTAGTTGTATAAATGTCACATTATGATATTTATTAATTAGTGAAGTTTTTTAGGACTTCAAACTTTTTATCCTACAGTCAAAATAAATGGTCCTGCCTTGTAACTATGTCGTCGTAACTCTCAAATTTTTAGTTTGTTTCAAACTAAAAACACAGTCTCGTCTTATCTTACAGTATGCAAGAGTAATGCCCTCGTTCATAAGTTTATATCTAATTCAGTCACATTAAGAAGTTTGGAATGATAGAACAAGTTTTAGGACAACCCGCTGGGGAGTGAAGCCAAAAGATAAAAAACAGTCAAGCACGAGTCGACTGCCAATCCCCAGTACACAATTCTAAATATTTTAAGGCGAGAATATATTTACCATTTGTTATAAACGTTTTGAATTTGTTATAATGACAACGTTTACCCATTTATTCATAAACCACCAATAATGTATGCTTGAAATATACTTTGACCTTATTTTTCAAGGCAGCAATTTAATTTTACAGAAATATCTCGAACTAAATCTGGTTCATACAAGACTTAATTGTTGAATGTTTAAGGTAATAAGCACACAGCACGTAACAAGCTGAGTTTTATTAATTCATTCATTATTGAACTGCAGCTTTTTTCTTTTGCATACAGTTGTCTTGGTGTCTAGCTGCTCGCTTGATGAAAGACATCACCCAACTCGGTAACGCCACGCTGGCATACCGCTTCCTTTCCTTCCCTTCATCCCTTTAAACGACCATTGCAACTTGTGATATTTTGTGTCATCATATCGTCTTATTCTTGATCTCGACAAAGATGACTTCCATAAGACACTTTTAGTGTGGAAAGACCGTGTGTAGGGTCCGTCGGGATTGCTACCACCATCTTACCATTACACCTACCGCCTAGCAACAGGTTTCGCATTGTTGTACTCCGAGGTGCGGATAAGATCGGTGAAATTACTAGCTGCAGAGGCATTCCACCTTAGTCCTCAGGGTTGGCAACGCATTTGTAGTCTTAGGATTGTATTCTGAAAATTGAAATGTCTATAGCTATCAGACCCGACTTACCAGGTGCCGTGTGTGCTTGTTTGCCATCTCGTTGATATAAAAAACACGTCAAAATGCAAGTACGTAGTACTGTTTGTAAAAATGTATAGGTAACAACACAGGCTATAACTCTGAGAGCACCCATTAATATCCCATGCCTGTTTTTTGAATAAATTATTTATTATTATTATTTATTACCAGGTGAAATCTTAAAACCCGTCATTTCCTACCGTGTTCATTGAGTAATATAGTAAACAAATTTATAACGTCAAAATGAACCTTTTTGGCTAAAACAGCTATTTTAAATAAAATAAAAAAAAACACAGACAATACATTTGCCAAGTGACGTTCGAGATTAACACAATTTATTTACGGTAAAAGAGCTGTTTTAGCGGGAAAAAGATCATATTGAGGTTATAAAGTTGTTTACTATATTAGACAAGTAAGAATGAACACGGTATAAACGAGTATTAAAACATATTGGTTTTCATGGACCGCTGATTAAGATCCGATATTCACTTTTAACTCGCTAGAGCGAGGAACCCTGCTAACCTCAAACTTGAAAGCATGTTTAATGAATCTTAATATCTGCGGGAATATTTCAAGATGTTACAGCTTTCGTAGTTAATGTACCGTTCTAAGATAAACGGCGTGATTACGGAGGAGATCGCGAGATAGGCTTTTATTTATGACCTTTTAACCCTTCAAAAGTAATGTGAGAAATTTATATTTTCAACACGATAAGCAGTTTTTTTGCGGTAAATTTGGAGATTGGGTTCTGGATTAAAGCTATTTGGTTGGAGTTGACGCAATAAATCCCTTAATTTTCACTCGGCCTCTAAAGTGAATGAAGACTTAACCGAAGTAATTTTTTTTAGAGTTAGGGGAAACAGGTTTTTTCGCTTATTCTCAAAATACCAAGATATCAAAATATCAAACTACTTTCTTTACCAGATTCCCAATAGGTACACCAGAATCGAAATATTGGATGATGAGAAACAACAATGCCCTAATTTGAATCTTGAGTTTTGAGATTCCAGTAAGTATGACAAAAATATTTTTAAATTTTGGTTTTACAGGAATAATCGGTTTTCTGTCCATACGTTTTCGAAAACGTATACTTTAAAAACCCACGTACGTACCTAAAATTATGATCTGTTTTAAGTTTGCTTCGGCCCCGACGCCCTGGACAAGATGCATAACGCTAACGTAAACGATTTTCTATAACGATAACGTTCTCGCACTGAATCCTGTCTAAGGCCACGGATAGCCATAAAAGATACAGGTTCAAAAGTTACTCAACATACAAAATGTATATAAAAATCTGTTATGCTAAAAACCAAATTTAACTTGGCACTCAATATTTGTTTCCAACACATGCCGCTTCCCAGACTGCTCCTGGCGGCCGTTAATCTACGGCTCCCATGCGTATTACTGCATATATCGTATTTTCCCAGTTAACAACTAGACTTGTATTTTTACACTAAGCAGAAAGCAGGCAAAGAGCTTTGGTGTCGTATTCATTTTATAATAAAACAAAATACTAAAATGTACAGGGATGGAAACAGGTTTGTTATGAGAAAATATATCCTTCGTAATGGGACTCTTTATACGATCGCTTTTTCTGCATAACTTTTAATTTAAACTCGCAATATAATGACGTGATACCCGACCAAGTAAGGTTTACCCTTTTTGCTATGGATTTAATTTTGCTTTGCCTTTTTTTCTGTCTTTGATCAGACTAATCGTATAACTAAAACCAACTGAAATTCCCTGTATTTTAATGCCGTTGAATTAAACCATCCTTTTAGCATTTGTTACGTAAAATTACGTAACAATATTTGGAGACCTAGAAAAAAAACACTTCTCATTTTGCTGTCTATGAATCGGGTAATATATGAAACAGTTCTAAAACAAATAAAACAGCCAAGCTTCTATTGCATTGTTTTTTACCTCTATTGGAGTTGTATTGTTTATGACACGGCCGCCTTTATTGTGAGGATAATACGAGCTGTCTCTATAACAATACTATTACAACAGGAAAAGAAGACAATTTGAATAGACCTTCTTTGTACTTTGGATTAGCTCATCTTGCCTCGATATTGTGATAACACTGTTGAGGTTCTTATTCACTTCACCGTAAGAGCTGTCATAACGTAAACAATATAATTACGAAATCAAAGCGACACGTTACGATGGCAATAAGTTTAGAGATAAAGAAGAATATCGTTCATATTTACCGCTAACTGAGAATATTCTCGCGTTCAATAAAGAGCTGATTGACATGTAACGTGATTTTGTATTTACCAACGATAAAGTTGCGTGCCGTTTTATTTAGAGGCATGTACTACGTACAACGTACCACGCGAGGCGCCTTTGACGACCTTTCAAAAACAGGTTACGTTGTGTTCGGCGACAAAAGCTATTTTTAAAAATAGTTTTGACAGAAATTGATTGGTTTACGACAATGGGGCCACCTCGAAATTATACTCTATCAAACCAAAAAAAACATTTTTAATCGGTTCATAATTGACGGAGAAATCGGTGATCATACAAAAAAAATAGTGGAACATAGAACCTTTGGTAGGTTAAAAATTTATAGAATCGAACTAATTGTCAATTTGTTTCAGATTTATATCACCGTGTTCCTTTATCATTACGTTGAACATGTTAGTCCCACCGTTTGCAGAATTAGGTTTAGAGAACTAGGCAAGATTTATTTCAAGTTACATTAAAGGTTCAGAAATACTGGATAATCATGAATTAAATACGAGGGCCTCTTTTCTTGGCGGTAAAAAATATTTATCGTCTTTGAATTGTTATGGTATTGATTTTGACTCGGCCACCATTACTGTAACTTATTAAGAGCTACCCAAATGTTGACAATACTATAACAGGTCAAAGGCGATATGGTTTTTACCGCCTAGAATGTCGGCTCTGTTTCTTAAATCCACAAAATGCGCTTCTAAGCTGCATCAGCGGCGCCGCGGGCCAGCGCGGAGACAACACTCGCGCTTGTGTTCCAGCCACTTGACCCACATCTTCTACGTGTCTCCTGTAACAGGAAGCGGTTGCTAACACCCCTTTCCTCCCCCCACACACCCCCACGCACACACCAAAACAGGCTCTCACTCCCCAACATAGAGATCAAACCCCAATGCCCCATCAAACGACTCAAAGGCGACTCCCCACGCAATTTAACACTTTGTTTTTCCTTCAAACATGGCAGAATATTCAATGGCAGCGGAAAATGAGTTGGATGTTACTATTAAGCGATTTGCCACTTTCTTGCTTGTGTAATAAGTTTCATGTTGTAACGCCGCCGGTCGGGCTCATAATGAATTTTTTATACAGTTTCTGCCTATACTAGCTGCAATAATACGTGTAATCTAAGCCGAATCCGCGACTCGATCCGGCTCACAGAAGGAATTCTTTAAAAATGTATAGAAGAGTTGCAGACACGAGTATGGTAGTTGTTAGGGATATTTAGAGGGCTCGTGAAGAAAATTCGTGTGGATTGTGAACAAGAACAATGCGCTTAAATGGGCCGGTTTATGACAAAGTTCCGTCATGAGTTTATGGTGGGTGCCGAGCTGATATTACCGGCAGCATGTGGTGTAAAGGGCACGATATCAAATGAAATCTGGGGGAAAGGGCGGCAACTCCGGGAAATTTGTTGTGCGTTGATTCAGTTAATGTTGCCAACTTTTAATTGGTTTAATAATTCGCGTTTTCTGATCGCGATGTAGGTAGGCATAAAGTCTTAACTTTTTCAATTATCCTCAGTGAACTTTTGTATTGTGACCGTGACTGACGGATTTCTTAAGGAAAACTGATTTTGGAAATTGAACAAGTCTTACTCAACCTTATTAATTATTATTTTTAACAGGAAATAAAGGCGGAAAGTGTTATGAGGCGTAAGTGTATCAAAATTGATCATTGAATATGATTTCGGAAAATTCAACCCCTTCCTAGTATAATTTTTGTTTTCTTTTTTATGGCATAGAGAAGGCAAGCGAGCACACAGGCCACCTGATGGTAAGTGGAAACTGTGACCCATAGACATTCGCATTCACAAGACTGCAAGCCTAAGACTGCAAATGCGTTGCCAACCCTGAGGACTAAGATGGAATGCCTGTATGCTAGTCATTACACCGGCTGTCTTATCCCCAAACTGGAACAAAACAATGCGAACACTGCTAAATATTTGGCGGTAGGTTAATGGATAAGATGGTGGTAGCGATCCGGACGGACCCTGCACAAGGTCCTACCACCTACTACTACTACTACTACTACTACTACTACTACTACTACCACATACTACTTACCTACTATACTACTATACTATTTAAATGATATTAATTAAGCATTGCTGATAAGTGAGAATATCTGTAAGATCAAAGCAGAATAAAAACATATCGTTAGCATACTAGGCCTTTACTCGTATTCCATTTTGTCGTTCGCTCTTGTATTGTTTACGATACGTCCACCTTCACTATACCTATAGTTAATAAGAAACGAAAACGAATAAAATGTATGGAATTAAAAAAGGCCACGACGGAACCGTCCGACGGTTTACGTCAATCCTGGACACATTTGAAAATGATAACGTTCGTCTAATGCATCTTGTCTACGGCCACTGGTATTGAGTCTAACATTTTGAAATAATAAGATAGTAACTTTCCTTTCCACCAATATCCATCAATTATGCTGCGGTGTTTTTGAAGTCCTTATACTAATTTCAATGCCAATCTGTTTTAAGCCATATCGTTATTGTATTCTTATCGTTATGGTACCTAGCTCTTATAATCTAGACAAAATAATAAATATGGTTTCGAAAACAAGATGGGGTAAATCAAGTAATAGAGGCCCAGTTGCGTCACTCACGCCAACCTTACCTAACTTACGAGTTCACGCTTAGTTTCTTATGCGTCACACGTTGCAAATTTACGAGTCAACTTCTGTATTAGCTACTTCTTTGTGGATTAAACTGTAATTAGCGAGGGCCGGTCGCACGCCGATTTATGTTCCACTGACTAATGCTATCGTCCACGCGACCGCGTAATAACTTCGATTACAACAAAAATAAAACACTTGGGTGTGGATACGCGGAGGCGTTCGAATAGGGTCGTTTTAGGGCATTTAGTTTGGTTAAAAATACATGTTGTTTATTTGGAACACTATTTTTGTACAGTATTCAGTTGATTTATACAGAGTGCTTTTGAGCTCTAAATGGAAGTATTGATTTTACTTCCCAAATGGATGCTTTTATTCTAAAAAATAAAAAATAGGTGAATTCTCGTTATTAATTGGCAGGCAAAAATACGCGCCACTCTTCTTTTGTTCATACAGTTGCTAACGTGTATAACTACTTAAATCAGACAGTATCTTCAATAATACTGAACGAATTTCGATGTGGGTTGTGTGATTTGTTGCTTATTAACCTAGGTTAAAAGTGGCCAACAAATATGTTTTTAAAGGTGTTTGTCCTTTCCGATGGAACCCAGAAGATCTTTAAATTTATAACTGGATCTCTTGGGTTCCTTTGGTTACGAGCGTTACGAAAGTTACGACCTTTAAAAATAATATTTGGTTGCCATTTTGGCCCTTAATTAATTAGCACTAAAACACCTCACTTAAAATCAAAATATGTTAAATATTTAAAAAATACTCTCTTGTTTAAGAAATTGTATTTCTAAACAATTGTATGAACAAAAGACGGGTGTAGGGGAGTATCTTTGCCAGTGAGTGTAGTTTCATACAAAATTAAAAGACTGGTACAAGTTCTGCCCCTGTACCAAGAAACACGGGCTACAGTGTCCTAACGTTATAATTCACTGATTTTAACAACCTATATTAGTAAACTTTAATGACGTATAACTCACTGAAAATTTAGTCATTTTTAAATTTGTAGAGCAAAAGAAGTAGCATTTAAAGAGAAACATCGATACCTATATTTAAAGACCGGAGCACAAAGACACCCTCTATAAAGCGTCTAGGTTAAGGTACATTCTATCAGTCAGTCACAGACTCTTGAAGAACAGGAAATCTTAGTTCAATGCCTTAAATTTGCAGAAAATTATTAATCATCTTCGACCGACATAAACCCCCTTACTAATAAACGTTACGTAACCGTAGTGTACTTAGACCATACTCTGTCCGTAACTGTCATTGTGACATTTGAATTTGACAGATAAGGACAAAGCATGGTTTAGCTTCATCACCGTTACTCAACGTTTATTAGTAAGGGGGTAAGAAAACTAATTAAATCTAGTTGGTAGTAGCCCTGCCTCCAAAGCTAGTTGTCAGGTATGGGCATATATTTATGTGATGAGCGCGAGTAATTATACCTATATATATATATATATAAGTATGTTCATCGTTGTCTAGTACCTATAGTAATAGTACAGTCAGCGTTAAAAGTAAATATGAACTTTTGTACCCGGTCGCTTTACAGTTACGTAAGCAAGTTCAGACAACATTTTCATGTGTTAATGCGATAAAGTACAAAAGTGATCAGCTACTTTTGACGCTAACTTTACAAAACTATAGAGCTTAGTTAAGATCTAGTTCAATTTGTGTGAGATTGACCCCTGATATATTTTTAAACCATTTCAAACGTTGTGCAAACAACTGTAGTTGATAGCATGTCAACAACAATGTTGTGTTAAATTTAACAGGATTTCATCTAACAAATCCGCGTCCCGTATCTGACCAGGACAGGGGAAGTAAGAAAAATGGCCGCAGACGACGAGAGCAAACAGCTCCGACCGTTAGCGCGGGAAAAACTAAAAACATTACCTCGCTGCGCTTAGTTGTGCAAAAACCGACGCCCCGCGGCTTCTGCCGTGTAAGTTTAGCTTATTTATTTGGTCATTTCAGTTTTTTTAAAGCTATATTATTAAATGGTAAAGTTCTTTTATAACATTGTACGATACTGTATAATCTCAATGTAAAGAAAACTAACCGCCGTATTGGTGTATCCCACTATTTCTATTATGAATTTCTATTGATGATGATCGGCGGCGCCAAAAAAACGCTGGTTATGACCGACCCTTGGACACACACTGTTTCTTTTGGGTACCAACGAAAAAAAATACTGGGATATAATTTGGAAAAAACGCTTGTCCCGCTTTTCAGATACTCGTATGAGACAATTAACTCGTTGCTTTTTTAATCTGGTGTATAAGAAAACATTACTGAACGAGACTCCTGGTACAGGTACATCTCATACTTACTAGGAGGCCTTAACCACTATGTACCTACCACCTATGCTCTTGAGATCGAATAAATGATTTTTGATTTTTTACTATAGTCGCGTTGTTCTATGGGGCGCCCGATTGGACAGCTGTCAACGCAGCATAAAATGAGTTGTTAAATTGGCTTTTTAAGAACGGTGCGAGTATAAGGAATGACTACAGAGCAACCAAAGAGTTGAAATTAAATTAGGGCGCCACTTTCTACGTAACTGTCACATTTTTGACGTAAATATGGCTACAATTTTGTATGGATTTTATTTGTTTCCATTTTATTTTATTTCTATTCTTTTTTAAATCATAACTTAATCATCAAGCGACTCTTAAGTGCGGCTGAAATACTTAAGGTATAAATGCGTTCAATTTCGAGAATATACTTAATTTCACATAAAAAAACAACAAACATATTATAAAATAAAATAGTATTTAAATACAACTACGGGCCGCAGCATAATCGTCGTCTTTATCGACGTGGATAATATTCACTTAAACATACTGGTCACTTTCCGACCAGTATGTAAGTGCGAGACTCTCGCTTTGACGGTTGCTTTATATATAATATACAACCTTCTAGTCGCAAATTAATCAATATCTTTAGTAAATTAAACTATAAAAAACATTATTTTGAGATTCGTTTCTATGCTAGGCCATAAAATGGCTGATAAACTATCAACTTTTTATGGCAACATGCGGCCGATAACAAATGCTGCCAAACTTTAACTTTTTGTGTTAGAGTAAGACACCCATAGTTGCCGGTCACACATTGTCATGAAAATACTACTCGTTTAGAAGCCGCCTAAGACACTTAGGAATCCTCGCCCCAGTTTTATAGTGGAACTACAACGCCGTGCTGCCACCGGCAGTGTAGCTACAACACTGCGTCGCGCTACAAAATGGAAGCAATTTTGCAATTGCAACAGTAACGAAGTGAAATTGTCACATGTTCAGAGCGGACATGTTATTTTAAATACAAGTACATCACATGAGTGACTATTGCACAGTTAAGTCACTTATTTACGAGTTAACCAAGACTAGATCGAATATGTAATTCAATGTGACAGTTAAACCGACATTTGTAAGGAGGGTGTGTAATGTTGATAATTTTATTTAAACTCAGCAATGTAGTTTCGGAATCTATGCGTATTTATTTTACAATGTTAGCATTATTATGAAATAGTAATATCGCTTAAACAACTTTCGTAGCGCCCTCTACGACACGTAGCACCACTACGTACGACTGTAGTGTGTTCATTCATAGTAATGGCACTACTATGTACTGTACATATGGGACTCGTTATGGACTCGTTGCCTAAAATAATGGTTTTCTATTTATATTTCTGTAATAGTAGTGTTTTAACTAATTATTTTGTACAGCGGCATGTTTCGTTATATTTCTGTTTTCTTACACAAGGACACAGGATTTTCAGACGTCACAATGAATCAACTCTTGCTCTAATTTCACAAACAACAAAAAATCAGGGCTTCAATCCCACACTGGTAAAGCCCGTCTTTCTTCTATATCGTAATGATATTGTTACCTATACTACAGTTTGTTCTTAAGGTCTGTTCATCCTTAGTTATCGTGTAAACAAACGAGACGTACGATCAATACGATGCAAAGACAATCTACATATTGCAATGTCAGATATTTTTGAGGTTATCCATTCGTTACTTCGATTATTGAAGACAAAATAATATTTTTCAATGGTTACTTGGTTGATTTCATTACTTCGTGAGCTTCTTTGAGTATACAACAACATTATAAGTGATGGTTATTGTGTAATCCGAGGGAAAAGTGTGACAGTGTCTTCGAAAAGTGTTTGTGTATATGATATTACATTTTTTTTAGCCCTTTTTACCATGACTATAAAAATGACCATATTGTCCACAATACAATAACAACATATTCATGATTCATAGATTAGCAGACTAAGTGACCTCACTAAATTTATATTTTCTCATTTACGTTTGATATCTGAGTTAATATTTCATTCAAGAACCTTAATCTCGAGACAAAGGACCGGAGTTAGGCACCCTTGATGTCTGACTTTGAATCTACAAGTAGATGATAGCTTAATGAAATGATAAGTTATGTATCGTAACTTATGCACATAGTTGTTATATCAAAGCTTTCATCAACGAGATGATAGGCCATGTACAGTCACTCAATAAAAATGTTGAGCATACTTAGAACCTTGTAACTGTAAATGTCATTGTCATTGTCATGTGTGTCATTTGCTGTTTTGTTCGAAGTTTATTATGACAACGCACTAAAGTGCTTAACATTTTTGTTGGTGAACTTAGGTATTCCCATATTGTATTTAATTAAAAAGGCCCAGCCGTTTTAGAACAGGATTGGTCGTTTTGTTTTGTAAATATTATTTTTTGATTGGTTAAATTTCAAATAATATTTTAACATTATTCATTTTATTTCACATAAATTACAAATACATCTAGCGAGTACACGTAGTGGTTAAATGTACATTATTACCTTTTCAACTAAAGTCTAATAAATAATTTGAACAAATGAATAAAATGCGAGATGTAAATGTGCTAAAGATTCGTTTGGGAAATGAAACTACCGCGATAAGTTTTTGGGAAGTGAAATTTGGAGAAAAGTATTTTGACCTAACAGCAATCCATCGAATTTGTAATTCACAAATTGTTGACACTGTTTTAAATTTAAATTCAAAAGATACAACACATGCGGTACCCCTGTCGTCGAGCTACAAATATCATGGAGAGTGTCATGACGTAAGGACCACAATATTATTCCTTATTAATAAGCCCCCCATATATTCACGTGGGCAATTTGGGCGTAATAATGCCCACGTCATTAGGGGCACGTGAGGGCAGAGTACAGGGTGTTTATTTAGCGATAGTATCTCCGGCGCGCTATGAATATTCATGCACGCTGTATCATACGTTTTTATAATATTGCCGCCACGGTGTGCGTAATGTTGTGACATTTATGTATAGTTTATAGCGGTTTGAAATCCTATTAAAGTGAATGTGCTTTTTTCGTTTTGCGACATAACGGGGGAACAGACAGGTTATCTGCATAGTCAGGGCGCTGAAAATGATATATATATATATATATATATTAAGTTTTTAATATACCAGAGTATTTAGGTACTAACAACGTCAAATTCGTTGTATGTGGGACATTCAAATAATATACTCTTAAGTAACTCATACTGCATTCATATTAATACAAAATTAAACACTTTCTCAACATGAAATGTATTAAAAAAGCGTTTTATACCTAGCGACCCGCCCTTGCTTCGGTTCGATTTATGTGAGTTTCGGTAATACGCGTACATATACCAGAATTTAATATACATTTAAACCTTCAGTGAAACATTATTTAACAGAGGGTGAAGTCCTCATTCAAAACCGTTCAGTAAGTTTTGAGATTATGGCGTACATACAGAGGGACAGGTGGCGAGAAGCAACTTCATTTTATACTACGAGTATAGTCAGAGTGTTTCTGAACCTCCATTGCATAAGGCTATTTTTGTTACTTATTTTATCCGCACATATATCATAAATCCTCTGTTATGGGTTAAAAACCCGTAGGCAATGGCATTACCTGTGGTAGTAGGTGACGGCGATGATAGCTGTTAATCTTGGAATATTTTCCAAAATTTGGATGTCATTACTTTACAATATTCGTTAACGTAATTTCATTACGTTACGGCTGTCATCGCTGTCGCCTACTACCACAGGTAATGCTGGTCATTTGTGTTTCGGCTTCTGAACCCATAGAATACATATAATATATGTGTGCAGATAAAGTACTGTACGCGAGTCTGCGCAATCGGCATTACGCAACTGTCACGTAAACTACTATTACATTATGTATTTTGTCGATCTGCCCAATATCATCAGTCTCGGAACCAAAATTTAACCATTTAGGAAATGTAATCGCACACGGGCACACTATGATTTATTTCAATGTTTAACATTAATACCAACAATACGGTAGAATTTTAGTTTCATATTTTCTGTTGTCCTTAATACAATAAGTACACTTTTCATTCGATTATTTTCTCGAGAAACTTCTGTTTAGTTTCACTCACTACTATGTGCTGGGCTTAATAGAGGCTATTCGTTTTATTAATGTTGGTAATCTGCGATGACAAACAGCAACCCTCTCTGTCTGGCTCGTGTTAAAGGAGCTAGACGTTCTTTAATTGGATTTAGTTGTTTGTTGAAAGGGTAATTTATCGAAAATATGTATTCGAGATCCTGGGATTCCCTTTCAAATGTATCATTATTTATTTTGAGTAAGTAATAACACTTGATAAAAATTATGTTAAATGACTACAGTTTAGAAATGCAAGAAAACCTTTTCTAGTATTCTGGTAATCGGGTGATCACACTATCACAGCAATTTAGTAAGCTACCTCACCACGATTACACCCTAGTACCAAGGAACCAACGAAAATAACTGAAACTATAAGAGTTATGTGGCTGTGGTCAGTAAATAACCGATACGCTGTTATCTGTGGGCGCAGGGACGGACGCTTCAAGCCTTTTTAAAATATGGCCGGCCGGCTCGTAGGAGTAACCTGCCTCATGTACCGGAGCGATAACCGGCGTAAACATTTTTAAACTTGTGAAATACGATGAGTTATGGACGTTTATATTGCGGTTTTTCATGAGAATTTATATATACAGGCTGGTCCGCTGGCAATAACCTGCAAGCTAGGGGCTCACCCTATCACCTCCCAGAGACCAAACTTATTAGGTCTAAGCAGCGTCATTTTTCGGCTTCTAACATAAAAAAAGATTAATTTCCCAACTGTTTCATTTGGGCAAATGCATTTTTTTCCAAAACTGTAAATATTTCAGGATTTATTTCAGGACCATCGTGCAGAACCCTATAGGTTAGGTTAGGTTAGTTTTTAAAAAGTCCTGAAATATTTACAGTTTTAGAAAAAAAAGCATTTTTCACAAATGAAACAGTTGGGAAATGAATCAGTTTAGGTAACGTTGTTTAGCGAAACGGCAGAGAACCGGTTTTACCAAATTATTAGAAAGAATGAAAAACAAAAAGTATGTTTACTTGATGGCATTTTACACGAAAGTACTAAGTTGAAATATACAAAACTAAAAAACTTACCTAACAAAAGAATTTCGCCATTTTTATAGATTTAAAATATGTTTAGTCCGTTTATATAATAGAATTCTTATGACACTGTAAATGAAAACCCTTATTTAGGCTGGTCATTCTTCAATTGATTTATTTTCAAATATTCCACCCCATTCAATCCACTTCACATTTCCATTACCGCCCATGAACACCAACAACGAAATATTTTTCGTAAAAACGGCTCTTACCTATTCGCGGTGTAACTTTACATCACTCCGTATATACCCGTAACTCGCCTCAGTATTTTACTCTTCATAACTAAAAATTCCAATAACTAGAACATTCCGGTTCAATCTTGGCTGTCGACTCGAAAGGCAGACTTCGCATGATAAACATTCGGACTACTTTATACATGGCATGTTTTGGTGCAACATCCCGTTCCCAATGGCAGTAATTGAATCTGCATCCGCATGTACCTACAGCCCGCCAACTTTAATTTAAGTAAGTGTTGCGGTACAGTCAGCAAAAAACCCACGCTTAAGGTCTTTGGAGAGACAAATGAAATTCCTCAAGTATTTAGAATAAAAGCTTCTGGGTGAAGCTGAATCCATTACTCTCTTAAAGCGCAGTTGAGTGAAACGGGTTTAAGTACGTCTGAAAGATGCATTTATTTGCATAGTCTTAGGAATAGTTATATAAGACATTTGTATTTGTAGTTCAAATAAATAAATCAAACTGTACGAGAATTCTAAAATATTTCTTTCAATAACATCGTACGCCGAGTTTATTACAATACGTTATATCAAAGTTTATAAAGTAAGTATTAACCCTTAACTATTGAAAAGCAGTCGTTAAACAGAACCAAGAGTCATCTCATCACGACTCCAGACACATGCAGCATCAAATAAAAATTCGCATGATCTAGCATTTGTACAAATCGATTCTGTTTTTGCTTACCGTACGGTTATTTGAAAGTCGCCGCACGTCCGTCCTAGACCGTACTTCGGATGGATTATACTCCCTTTGTCGTAAAATTCACGACTTCAAAAATTAGGCGCCGTGAGCTCCCAGACACGTCCGATGGGCAAATTGTTTTAACGGGTTTGTGGTCACCCTCAATTGTCTAATTTGTCGATTTTAAAATCGAATTCTACAGTTCATTCCGTCCAACCGTGCGGCAGTATCGATCCTTGGTACTGTAGTTTTAGAGCTTGCTACTGAATTGAATTTGATTTTGTTGAATCTCTGTAGGTTTGTAAACAGCCACGTGTTTGTTCTTACTAGGAAACAACCCATGTTGTTGTATTTTAGTACTTTCATGCGTTGTATTTATTGGTATAAAAGTTGTTTTTATCATAAATTATACCGAATTTTAAATCAAATACAAGAATATAAAATCATTGTGTACCACCGTAAATAATCGTGATATACAAGACATTACAAAGAGCCATTGTCCTTTTGAATGTCAAAGCACCTCTCCGCTTATTGCAAAACACGCTCTCTTAAATTTCTACTAATTTTGGTCATAACTTAAAATGCAGCAGTAAATTAAAGTTGTATTATGAAAAGCCGACGCAGCGGACTGTTGGCGTAGCCTTAAGGCCGTGGTGCAAGTTACAGACGCTCGCGAATGCTACCGTTTTTTTATGTTAATCCATATATCTGGATAGTTTTCAAAAGTAATATGCTTTGGTAAAATACAGCCCTAATATCAATAAAAACTAGTTTTTGAATCTCTTCTACCAACATTGATTTAGTGGAAGTCTTACTCCTGTAATTTATTTAAATTCTTAACTTTTAAATTTTGATATACGAAAAAAAGTGATCACAATGCGTCGTAAAAGTCTCGAATGTAAGTATGTGGTACTTAATGTTACTATTAAAGTTACGCAAAATAACAGAAATAAAAGTAGTAAAAAGGCAAACTTATCCCTTAGCTCTTCGCGTTAACCTAAAGTTATAATTTAAATGGCTAAATGGCTAGTCGGTTAAAACGTTAATTCAACTAAGTCTGTTACATTGAAGAAAATAACATACCTAGGTGATTTTGTCGACGGATCATTCGTAGTTCAAAATTACAATAAACCATTTAACCAACTAGTTCCAGCCTCGCAGATTTTTTTAACATAGCATGTCGATATTATCTTTCTCTCATCAAAAACAATATAAGTAAAATGACAAGTAAGGACTCGAAAAAGCATAGCTTTTGACACAGTAAGCCATCGAGCTGCTCCGCTTTCCTCTCTACCCTCGGGCCGATGGGAATAACGTCACTTTGCTACGTGATTTATCACTCGCCACGCCGCGCTAACTTATTACAGCGTTTATGTTCAACGAATATGGCGAAATCATGTGTACCTTCACTTTAAAAATATACACCAAAATACGCTTCAAAGTTAAACTAAATATCGAGACCTATGGGGAAAAGGATAGAACATCGTACTATACTAAACTGTACTATGTCTTATAGTACGGTCAAATGCAAAAGTTACCTAATCGAATAAAACTAGTCTAAAATTAGTAATTAGGACATATTCGTGGAACTTTGTCGTTTGTAGTTGCTCAGATGCTTGGCTTTTTTAATTACACCATTTAATTATAAAATGCATATGAAACATGCGAAGAATTTAAAACTTAATTGTTAATACTATCTTACTTAGACCGTCTGTAAAATCGAAAATCTAATTCAAGACTAAAGTCCTAACCTCAACAGGCGCACATTCGCTGTGATTACTGCATTTTGGTTCAAGTGTAGGTATTTTTATCAATAACACTTACCCTAATATTACTGGTTACACGACTCCTCATTCATGTTATTATGAAATAATGTTAAAAAACTAAACAATCAAAATGGGAACTGTCAGATTTTGGTCTTGAATTAGATTTTCGAGTATAGTTATTTATTTCATTAATATACACCGTGTTTTTTTTATTTACGATAACTTTGGCATATTACTAGGTATATCTATAGAAACTAATTGGTAGATTAGATTTTTAAATATTGCAAAAAAAAAAAAATTCAGTTTAGAACAAAATAATGAAATCTTTTATCTTTGGTCATTCTAAAAGGGCCTTTAGAGTTACCTAGCTATGTTGGCGTGACATACACACACAAGTAAAGATAACAATTGACAGGTACAAGTCACTTTAGATTGACGCGTATACAAACCTAACAATTGGAAACTCTTTACTCATACGTATTAAAAGAAAATTGTTGTTATCAATTAAGAGCCTTTTACACTAGTTTAACGTGATTAACTGATTAAATTTAAAAATTAAATATCATTAAAACCGTTAGACTTATCATTTGTCTGTCTTCGGGAAATTAACTTTGTTTGACCTAAAGAACGTTCCCTTAAAGTTATCGTAAATAAAAAAAAACACGGTGTATAATATTGACACGGTCGCATATTAATTTCAAGAAACGTGGTGGTTCGCAAAATACATTATGTATAGTCGTTCAAGAAACTGTTTTACCAGATTTCGAATCAATTTGTTTACCGTCATGATCCAAAATTGGTAGAGGACTTTCTTGGTCGACCATACACGATGTTTCATATCCTCCTGTTACTATAAAAGCGTTCGAATAATATCATTTTTCTGTATTAACGCTAAGTCAAAAATAATGTGTGTGCAGGTTGCTTCTTGTTCCGTCGTCGGCAAGGGTCGGCCCTGGCTAAGCGTCTTTTTTATATATGGGTCATACACATTCGAAATAAAGAATCATACATACATACATATATACATAAACCCTGACAACATCACAGTCCTTCGTTTGGGCAGTCGTGTAAAAACAAAATTTGTCTCTCTCCTGGTCAATAGTTAAGGCTGCAGCTCCACTGAGGCGGAGACGAGCGGAGTGGAGCGGAGCTGTGCCAATATTAACCAATAGAATTTAAAATAACGTGCGGAAGGGCCTCTTCTATTGGTTAATATTCGCCACGCTCCGCTCATCTCCGCCTCAGTGGAGCCGCACCCTTAAAGGCTGCATATTAGTTATGTTTTTATTTGACAAAACTAAAGTTGTACACCTGACGCCGTTTATGCGGATGTCGGTTCAGCCTGAAAATTAGACCTTTTAAACGTTGACTTCGGGTTTGTCCCAAGTAAAGACGGTAACCTAAATCTGTGTATGACCCATAGGTATTTATAAAATCATTTCTTAACCGTAGTACCATCAGAGAGTACCATTGATGGTACTATGGTGTTTTTTTTTGCTGTGGTACCATTGATGCGTTATCATGCGTTAGAGAAATTGCGAGTCTAGACCTAAACTATTAATTGTGCCTAAAATTCCATAAAAAAATGTATCTAATGTAATGTACAATTTTACACTTCTTTAAAGCAATATGACTTTTTTGATAATTTAACAGCACACACCTGTATATTAAAAAAAAGGCTTGAAATGAAGACAGTCACTGTGTATTAGTAGGTACAGATAAAATAAAAAATCTTCATCACGTAACAAAAATAATATTAGCCGCAGTCCCGTTGACATAATGGAACCACGGCAAATAATATTTGCCCTAGTACCATTGATGGTACAGCCTGATGGTACTACGGTTAAGGAATGTATAAAATGTCCTTTGCTCTACTCGGAATGTTTTAGGTAATTTAGACATGACTTATTCAACCCTTTATAAAGCAGAGAGAATAATTTATTACTATCACATTCTTTTGTAAATTTCCCTGAAGTCAATTTAATAAAAAAGCCATACGTATTTAGGACCCCTGAGTGCCTTATAAAGGGTTAGTGGAGTGGTTTTGTTTTTAGTAAAACACATAAAAGTAAACACTGTGAACGAAGAAAACCCTGAAACAGTGTAATTTCATTTATTTACCATATTGTTTTCCGGACTGTTTATTTTTTATGATACGGCCGCCTTTAATGTCATATCATATCACTAAAGCAATGTCGGATAAAGGCCCTGTATGGTGTATAGTCGCTAACAAATATAGGATGCTGTTAGATATCCGAACTCGCTTTAAATAATGCTTTTTTACAATAGAGTCGGGTCAGATATTTTAATCGCCTTTTCCTGTGTTCCGATATATCTGATTGCGACTGTACGTATAAGCCGCCATCAAGTACCCTTCCTGTACCCCTCTCCTTACTTATATTGAATAAAAAAGGTTATTTTATTTCTGTTTATTTGAAATACTGTTCAAAAGTATTAAACTAACAGTTTACTTATAATTTACTATAATTTAGTTCATTGTTCGTTGACAAATGTGATGTTAGTACTAAATAACGGTATCTTTTACAGGTAAGTCAACATTCATCCAGAACACGTGGTTACCCGTGGACTTCTTAAAAGTAAGTTTTAAATTCAATGGATTCAAGGATCCATGAGCTATCTCTACATAAATAATATCTAAATCATAATAAAGTGGTTTGTACCATGTTCCGTCGAAAGTGATGTAATTTCCGGAATAAAGTTAACATGCCTATAGAGGCCAGCCACAAAGCTATCCAACTATATACATAAATAAAGCCAAACAAACTAATTGTAGAGAACAAAATCTACAAAAAAAAATGCATAAAAACCTGCAAAAGTGATTTGACATTCTAACGCTGGAGGTACTTATATATCACTGCAAAAATCTTCAACGAAGTAAAAGATCAAAAATTGATTTAAGATACGGTCACAATATATATCGCGCTTAAAAATATGCGACACGCTCTTGTGTAACTGTAGGTACGATGTCAAAAATTAAAAATTGCCAAAGTCTTAGCTTTTGACTTTATGATCATCATATTTCAGTTAGCATAGTAGTGAATATTAATGTGGACAAATTCAACTGAAACAAGAGTACTTAAGGGCCCAGCAATATCTTCAATATTAATTTATTCAGTAACAACATCTGTCCCTAGACGGTGACGCGCTGTATAAATCGATTCGACAGAATTACTTTAATTTAAGCACAAAACCTCATTTACATCATCCGGAACTCTTGCGTCAAAGCCTTGGAACCATTGAAATAATATTCATAAGAGTCAGCCGGAAAATTAAGTTAAATAACACCTAGAATAGCGAACGTTGTAGTGAGCCACGGGCTATAAATCCTTTGGCGTTCGCACAGTCCGTTTGACGGCACAACCCCTAAATAATGGTCGGAATTTTGCGCCATAGACCAGAACATAAACTATTAAAGAGACGGCAACAACCGGCGATGGTGCAGTTTTATGACCCCTCTTTGCATATTGAATGGGGACACGTCTCTACACCATGGCGGATCTGTTTTTATCTTTCATTTGAAATTAAACAATATGGACTTAATCGCCGCATTCTTTGACCCACATTAAAAAATTAAACACTCGTGCTATGAAAATCGGCATCATGAAAACAGATAACAAACTATAATTAAAACTAAAAAATATATATCTATCAAAATTACTGTGTGCCTCTTATTCTGCTGTGGGGGCAGCCTCGGCTGTCTCCGGTGCCGGGGAATCAGCCGGCGCCCCTGGTGGCGTCTCCGCCGCCGCCGCTGCCGGAGATTCTGCTGGGGCCGCGGCTGGCGGCTCGCCCGGTCGTTCTGCCTCCTCCTTCTCGCCTGCTGCTACTGGAGTCACGTCCCCGGCCGGTGTTCCTTCAGGCGTTGGCGTCGCTGCTACCAAGTCTGTTTCAACTGATACAGGTGTAACCGGTTCTTCCTTAATCGGCTCAGCTTTGGGCGGTATTTCATCTTTGGCTCCTTTTTTAGAAACTTTAGGAGTTTCCGACACCGCTTTCTTTACATCTGATTTGGCTTTCTTCTTACGCTCTAAAGGCAAATACAGTTTGTAATCTTGCGGTAATTCTTCTTCTGAGTAGAGGCGGTCACTAAAGTATATTCTACGTAGCCGACAGTTAGCATGAACTTGAACGCGCTGGGTCTCGAGGAACTGAGTGCCATATGCCCTTCTTGTGAAATCCGCGAGATTAAACTGTACTTGGTTCCAACCGCCCGACAGACCGATCGGCATGCTTGTACAAAACGGTTTTATTTTTGTTGTAGATTGAAAGTTTGATATTCTAAATCGTCGCCGCATATTCCGATCATCGAGTATGGTTATTTCAAAAGAAAAGTACCGTTTCAAATTTTTCACAATTATGACCAGAAACGGCAGTTTTATCCCCAAAACTTGATTGTTTCTTGGGCATGAAATGTAAGTGGTCGCCACGTTCGTGCTAACGATTTCGAGGACGATGGAGTTCACTTCGTTGTCGGTGAGTCGCTTGATGTGGCCGTTATTTACTTCGCTGTCCCATATCGTCAGGGGGTTAGACCCACAACTGTAAAATATGGATAGTAATCCATTTTGATAAGTATTTTTAAACATTGTTAATTAATTAATTAACTATAATTAATAAAAGTTCTAAATACGTTGAAATAATGAAACATTGACCATTCACGTCACTTTTGAGTAGCGTATAATATAACTTGACATGTGACACAGCCAGTAGTTTTCTTTGAAATAAACGGTATATTGTAAAGGTTGACTTTAACAGCTTTATACTAAACGGAAAATCAGATAAATTTACTAAAATTACACCAAAAAAGAATTCTTTGTCCTTTTCTCTCGGAAAAAAAACTCGACTCGTTCAAATTTTGGAACGTGTTGCTGAAAAGCGAGTTCTTGAATCATTGTCCCGCTATATTTGTCGTGTAAAATGTATTATTATTATATTATATATATATTATTTATTTATGTACTTAATGGCAACCGGCCGCAATATCGAGCAACTATTTCTGCCAATAAAAGTATGTTATCTCGAATAAAAAAAGAAGGTATGTAACATTGAGGAAGCTGCATAGTTTCTTACAGAAGGACATAAGCTTTCGTGGAGGAATCATTAGTCTGCGTGAGGTTTTACGAGGTATAAAAATGTGAATCAAAACGAAAAGTTCTGATTCAGAGGCATGATCTAGTAACTTGGCGTGAACAATATTTACGAACGATAAAAAAGTTTAAGGGTACTGAAAAACCAGTTGTATATTTAGATGAAACATATATACTCGTACACACTGCACATGAAGTTATAGTGCCCCGCCGATAAGAAGTCAATCCTGACACCTGTCATTCCAGTACAAATTTTAACCTCAAACCCAAGAATAGGTTATAAATTGTACTGTTATGACAGCTGTCAGAATTGACTTCTTAACGGCCGGCCACTATAATAAGTGTTTGCAAGGACCTAAAGAATATGGCATATCTAAAGCGATTTCCCTTGGTAAAAGATGTACTTTAAGGAATATTTTTCATGCTGGTACCAGGGAAGGATTTGTTCCAAATTGTTTACTTGCTTACAAAACTATAAGTACTTCAACATATTCATGACATGAATAGAGACAATTTCACTAAGTGTGTAAATGAAAAGCTTTGCCTAACTTATCAAGAACATCTGCAATCGTCATGGATAATGCGTCATGTAATACAGTAAAAATAGCATATTGTGGAGGCAAAATATGTACATCATTGAAACTTTGTTTAGTTTCTTGCGGCGTTTCTTCTCAGCAGTGGTCTCCTCTTGGGAAGCGCTGGTAGTAAGTATCTTGACGTGTAAAAGTGCCCGAGTGGCCTACTTACTGAATAAATTTATTTTATCTTTTTTTTTAAACTTTATCTTGGCACTAGAAATGAGGATCTGCCGAGTCCTACTAAAATTTAAGGGTTTATTTAGGGGTTCGGGGGTATCGGCAGGGGGGAAATTGACGTATTTACTCTTACTTTGCATGTATTAATATCACGGTGTACGCTTAAATAAGCCTCTTAATCGTAATCACAGAAAAGACATCTTAAAATAATGGTTTGATGATAATAATAAAAACATATTATTAATTAGCATGTAAAACTCAAAAGCATGTTATTGTCTGTGGAGACTTTAATGTTAACTTACTGGAACCGTCAAATAATACTATTAAGATCTTAAGTTTATTTAAATCTTTTAATTTAGATAATTTATTCCTTGAACCTACACGGATAGGTGTTTCAAGTGCTACTTGTTTAGACAATATTTTTTGTAATTGCGAATGGTTGGATAAGGAAATATTTAACTGCTTTAATTCTGACCACAGTGGTCAAAAGGCTTCTTTTTAAATGATTTTCATCAAGAACCACAGACAATAACATACAGGCCCATAACTAGCAATCGTTTGGATTTATTCAAAAATGAAGTTCAGAGTAACCTTTGTCCGCCTGCCTCGGCGGCGTCCCCACTCATCATAATCTCATCAACCTTTGTGGGTTATCCTTTTCACATAATGATTCTAATAGTATTTATAATGATTTGTTTGGTGTAATTCTTCATCAATTTAATAATAATTTTAAGATGAAAACTATTTCTGGGTCAAAAACTAAGTTTAGTGAATGGGCTACTGTAGGCATTCATAGAAGTAGAAATAGGCTATATGAACTATATAAAGAGAGGGAGGAGAACAAGAACGCTGTTTTCTTAGTTTATGTTAAGAATTACTCGAGGACCTTCAAGCAAGTTTGCTTGACTGCTAAGTCAAAATTTTTAGGTCTTAAGCTCAAAGCTTCTGACAATAAGGTAAAAACTGTGTGGAAAATAATAAATAGAGAAACGGGTAAATCTAAAACTCGCGATAATCAAATCACCATAAACAAGGGTGACAAACAATTCGTATCAAACAAAGACGTGGCCTTAGCGTTCGAAGATTATTTCTCCACCATAGCCATAAATACCACGAAATGTCTTCAATCATCTGCGATTGGAGCTCAAAAATTACTTTGTGGTAATGTTACTAAATGTAATTTAAGTTTTGATTTTAGCCATGTAGATTCATTTTCAGTCATAAAGGTATTTAAATCACTCAGTTTAAAAAAAACCGAGGGTTTATGGGGAACGTCAGTTAAAGTCATCCATCATATCATAGATATAATTGCACCTCACTTAGCTTTAATCTACAATAATTGCATTTCAGAGGGGGTCTTTCCAAATCTTATGAAATATAGTAAAGTCATACCACTTTTTAAATCGGGCGAGATGAGTGATTTATCGAATTTTCGACTCATTTCTATTCTACCTGTTTTAATTAAAGTTTTTGAGAAGTTAATGTTAAAAGATATGTTAGGTCACTTCAATAGAAATAAACTGCTTAACAGTAATCAGTTTGGCTTCACCAGAGGACGATCCACAACTGACGCAGCATCTGTACTCATTAAATATATATATATAATATTTGGGAGAAATCTTGTGATGCAATAGGAATTTTTTGTGACCTTTCCAAAGCTTTCGATTGCGTAGATCATGAGACTCTTATATTAAAATTAGAACATTATGGTCTGTCAAATAATTCTCTAAATCTTATTTCTTCATATCTTAGTGATAGAACACAAACGGTTGTGGTAAACAAAACACAGTCCATGGGAGCAGCTATTAAACTAGGTGTGCCTCAGGGCTCTATATTAGGTCCTTTCTTATTTTTGGTTTATATTAATGACTTACCACGCACGGTAGATAACCTTTGTGATATTGTGCTATTTGCTGATGATACATCATTAATTTTCAAGGTAGAACGAAAATCCGTCGATTACAATAGGATAAATGCCACGCTAGGTAAAGTACTTAATTGGTTTACTAGTAACAATTTGCTACTCAATGCTAAAAAAACTAAATGTGTTAGGTTCGCTTTGTCTAATGTTAGACCAGTACAATCCAGTTTATTTCTAAATGATGAGTGTTTGGAAATGGTAGATAAGGCGCTTTTCTTAGGGATAACTATAGATAAAAACTTGCAATGGAGTCCCCATATAGCAGTACTAGCAGGTAAATTAAGTTCGGCAGCTTATGCTGTTAGAAAAATCAGGCAACTTACCAATATTGAGACAGCTCGCTTAGTTTATTATAGTCATTTTCATAGTGTTATGTCGTACGGTATTCTGGTTTGGGGAAAAGCTGCTGACATACAGACTATATTCGTGTTACAAAAAAGAGCCATTCGTTCTATATATAACCTTAACTCCCGTGATTCCTTAAGATTAGTATTTGAAGAAATTAGTATCTTGACAGTAGCGTCACAATTTATTTATGAGAATATTATTTATGTCATTAAAAATCAAGACTCTTTTGTTAAGAATTGTGATATACATAATTTGAATACAAGAAATAAAAATAAAATTGCTATTAAAAAATTTCGTGTCCGTAAGGTTTATAAATCATTTGTAGGTCAATGCATTCTTTTCTATAATAAATTACCTGAATCAGTTTTAAAGTTACCATTTCCAGTACTTAAAAGCGTTCATTGATTTCTATTTCAAAATCAAGTTTAATAGAGTCGACGGAGCTCCTATTTCTGGGTAGTTTGGCCCTCCGGGCCTGCTAAAGAACTAACATAACCTAAACCTACCTCCTATTAATGATACTAATATTGACCAGTAGTGCCAAATAGTTGTGCCACGGGGAATACACTCTTAAAAGTTACTTGAAAAAGTCGTTGATGTCTAAAGCTTACTATAGGGTCGAGGACTATCTAACAGATAAAAATGCTTGGCCTAAACTTAACTAAACACCTAAATAACTGACTACTAAAATGGGCATAAAAAATATGTAAATATTGTATATTGTCAAGGGGACACGGTTTCTGTAGGAGAATGTATCGAAACTTTGTATGTGGTGGTTGTCTTGCACTGTCATAGGAAAGTATTTTTTTTTAAATATATATGTTTTATAAATTTTTTTTATTACTACTACTTATTACTACCCTATGAAAATTCTTAGTTTTGACACACATTTTCCTGCTCAAGCTACGCTTGAATGTTTTTTGTTTTTATTTTTATTTTATGTTAAATTCATTGTTTTATATCATGCTAGGTTAAGCTTTATAATTGTATAATATCATAAGTAGTATTTAAAAAAAACGACTGACTGTTGAATTTCTTGCGGCGTTTCTTCTCAGCAGGTGGTCTCTTGCGAAGCGCTGGTAGATTTTGACGTGTAAAAGTGCCCGTGCGGCCTACTTACTGAATAAACATCTTTTATCTTTTATCTTTTTTATCATAGCGTATCTCTAAGATGCACTATAAAAGGAGAACTTTTAGTTTTATACAGAAAAACAAATAAGATCCAGTTACTGAAATTGGTCAGTTGCTTGAAACGCATGGTCACACTGATGTCCGGTTGCCGCCATTCCACTATGACCTAAATCCACCTAAAACCGATCGAACTTATATGAAATCTCGTAAAAAGACAAGTGGTATGAAAAATGAAAAAAAAAACAAGCTAAAGAACTGATGCCAATTATAAATGAGTGTTTCGGTAACATAAATACAGAACAGTGGAAAAAAGAATGCGATCATGAGATTCATTTCAAAAAAAAATTGGGAACAGGAACATTCAGTAGATGAGTAGGCAAGAATTTGTTATACACGTGTCAGATTCAGGCACGACCTATTCAGATGAAAAGAGTTTTGAGTCTGCTTGTTCTCAATCATAACATAAGTGACATTGAATATTTAGATTCAGACTTCGATTATAATGAACAAAAGACGTGACCGCATGCGCGTCCTATTGACACAACTCCGCTCCACTCCAATCTCTCCGCCTCAGTGGAGCCGGAGCCTCAGCATTTGCTGGAACAAGATGTTGCGTAGAATTTTAGGCTAGACCCATCATGGAATATGTCTGTTGTTATATTTATGCGTGAAGTACTACTATGTTGTAATTATGTTCTTTGCTATATTTTCTCTTACTTTTTTTGTGCAGTAAAGGTTAAAAAATAAATAAATAATCATTCTCCTTGACGTAATAAAAGAAAAGGAGGTCACAAACATTTACAGTGACAATACAACGTTTACGTTTACATGTAATTCTCCACATAGAGTTTATAAAATCCTTGATAAGTAGTGCATACAACAAAAAAACATTTTAATAAAATAAGAAGTTTATTTCTGAGGTGTATAAAGGTGCACCCCCACAGCTGCGTAAAATAGGGTGTCTTTGCGTAAATAAAAGACGGGGTCATAGTAACAACCCTTCTGGCGGCGTAGGTCTGAATGCCAAAACGCCGTTTGTGACGCAACGTTAATATACGCACCGTTAAGCAGCGGATCGGTTGCAAACTTGGAAAAAAAAAGAGGTGACAGGTGGAATACTTTTGGGGATAATAATGGGATTATGTAGTCAACTTCACCCAGCACTTTCCCAGTAAATACAGATACAGATTCCCACAGAAGACATAACAAAAAGACGGTTATTAAATAACAACTGGTTTTAAAGGTATACAACAGCTAACTCCGTAGCTGTGTTTATTAACTTTATTATGCCACTAATAAAACAAAAAATTAAAATAATTATTAAAACCTCCATTAAATGCTATAACAATAAAGTAACCATCAATTATATTACAATGATTCCAGCAATCAATTCTAAGAAGCTGCTTATTAAGCATGTAGTTACTTATATAATTCTTCAGTAGTGGTTAATTTCATTCAATAGTCAATTCAATTCAGAGCTGGTTCACCCTCAGTTATATTTGGGTCATATAAGGTATCAGCTGGTGGCTCTTCCACCCCAGTTTCATCTATTGGCTGATTTTCAGGTTCAGCGTTCTCCCACTGTTCTTCCACATTTTCTGTCGATGGCCCTCCCACCACAGTAGCTAGTGTTTCGTTTAATGAAGGAGTCACGGGTACTGCAGCAATTTCACCTACTGAGGACGTAGGTAATGCAACGATAGATTTGATTCGTGCAGCAGCATCTTGAAATGCACCGGATTTAAGTTCTCCCGGGTCCGTCACAGTTGGTAGCTGAGAAATCGATCCCCGTATTGATTGAAAAGATTGTCGAGAATTCGTTTTGATTTCCTTTAATTCACCAGTTGGTAGCTGAGCCCTCGATCCGCGAATGGAACGCAAAGACTGTCGAGAAGTTTTGATTTCCTTCGATTCACTTTTAATTTCCTTTGATTTAGTATCTTTACTGTCTACCGGCTCAATCTTCTCCGCAGGACTTATATTTTCTTTGTCCACCTTATGTTTATCCGCAAGCGGTATGTTTTCTTTTTCCTCCTTATGTTTTTGGACTTTGTCCTTTTTATTTGACAGGGGAAAGAAAAGTTTATATTCTGGTGGCAATTCTTCGTCAGGAACTAATTTTTGCGTAAAATATATTCGTCTGACACGTATATTGGCATTGATTTTCACTTGCTGCACTTCAACGAATTGTTTACTATATGCGCGTCTAGTAAACTCTGCTAGATTGAATTGAATCTGATTCCAGCCATCTGTGAGACCGATAGGCATAGCTGTACACAACGGCATTATCTGCGTGGAGCTTTGAAAGTTAGATACCCGGAACCTCCGTCTAGTACCAGTGTCATCTAAGATAGTTACTTCAAATGAAAAATACTTTTTCAGATTTTTAACTACCATGATCAGGAAGGGCATTGATATGCCAAGAATTCTACGGTGGCTCGGACAAACCATGTACGTTGTACTTACGTTATTTCCTCTTATATCTAAAACCATTGATTTTAGCTCTTGGTCCAGAAATTGCTTGACGTACCCATCTTTTACCATCACCTCCCATATTTCTAAAGGTTTGGAGCCACAACTGAAAAATATGGTCAGCATACCACTTTGGTATGCTGTTCTGTACATTTTATTTCTTAAATAGGCCTATGAAATGAATAAAACTTGTTATCACTTTCACATATTATAATGGTATGTCTTTTTATAATATTTCATAACGTTCGCTTGGTTCTGTTCTTGTCAATATTTGAAGTTCAAACAGAACGTAACGAAATATTTGGCTTTAAAAGGAGGTTACAACTACCAAGTAAGAAGTTTTGATTAGTGCGAGTGACTTATATGTATATGTAGACTATTCACCAATACAAATTGGAATACACCTGACTTAAACAATGTAACGTATGCGGAGTGAAGTCTGGATAAAGTTTGAACCTCTGGTTAAATATTAAATTCCACTAAAAGGTACAAAAGTGAGTTGTCTTTTGTTTAAAAACTTTTCTTACATAATTACGACAGATTTCATGGATGTAGGATTTGATTTTTGAGTTGAAAAATCTTTATTATATAATACTATTCTTATCTATTAATTCGTTTTAAATCGAGACACGCGCGGTGAAACAAAGACACTGACCGCGTCGTGCCACGCTGCACGGCCTAAAGCCCATCAGAAACAGAGCAATATATATTAATATACTGGAATATATGATAGTATCCCAAAGAACCACACAATACTAAGATATGAAAATATGAATCCATCCCATTCATTATAGTGCCGAGGGACGGACATAAATATATCTTACAGCAAGGTCAAAATAAATATTAATATATAATATAGCTGCTTGCGTCGACTCTGTCAACTAGTACGGAAAATAAATATATCGTAAGATGCATTGTTATAATATATATTTTGGCATATTAATTTATATTCCGTGTGTGACGCCCCTGACTGACCAGACACCTCAGGTGTAGCAGCTGGTAGGTAGCTAACGCGCCGATCGCGCGTCGGCAGCCGGGAGTTTCGCTTCTACGTGTAGTTAGTTACTGTTTATTCTTATGCTACGAATCATATTTCACATTAGACAGAAATGAATGGCAAGGCAATTATTATGTCAAAAATAACAACGGCCCAACTTAATAATAAATATATAATAAAATATAATAATATATAATTATTAATAAAATAGAATATTCTAATAAAATAGAATGTTAAAATTCAAAGATTAAATAAAAATATATATAAAATGTCGACACCTGTGTTTACGTTAGCCACGGATAAAGTTCCACGGAACTGTCGCAAAGCAGCTCGCAAAGGAGTCAATTATTTTTTGCATTAAGCATTGTTAATAATACTATTATTTATTATAAACAATTTTAACAAAACAGATTTATTATTACATAAAATATTTGTTTGAACTTTGTAAAAAAATATGTTACAGTTAATTAATTATTTAAAAATTAAGAAATAACCTTCGCGAAACGCGGTCCGTATTGCGCTATATTTTTGGGGTTTTATAGAAGACATAAGACCTCAATATAGGGTTTGTACAAAATGTGGTTATAGTATTAACAACCAGTTGTTAAGAGTTGTTGGTAATTCTGTAGCTCTGCCTACCCCACTCTGGGATGAAGGCGTGACGGTATGTATGTATGTGTAAGTATTGGAAGTTTATTTACATTATTAGTATAATTTAGATTGATAGATTTTTTTTGCACATCGGTGGTTAAAATTAGTTCTTTAATATATTTTTCCTACTCGATACCGTTAATGATATCGAATACTACTTATAGCGTAATCGAAGCGGAAAAACCATTCTATAATGAGCGTTGCTATGGTAATAACACTTCTATAAAAATCATTATAGCATTGTTATAACCATGGTTACTAATTGGTTACGGTCATTACGGATATCAGTCTTGTCTTGGCGTTTAGTGAACACTTGACATCCGATCCTTATTTGTATAATAAACCGTTAATAGTAGTTTATGCACCTGATGCATAAGAAGAGGCCTTAAAACACGAGTGTGGTTTGATGAAACGAGCGTTAGCGAGTTTCATAATAGAATCACACTCGTGTTTTAAGGCTTAATTACATGTGTACAGTTGCATACACTACTTAATCTACACACATATCATAAGTTCTCTAAGATGGATTTGGGAAACCGATCACTTGACGTCAAAAATGGCGACAAAACAAATATGTGCGGTGTGAGTGTCACGAATATGAAGGGGTTTTTTTAAATCATAGACAAACGAATTAAGTCCCTATTCTCATGTCACAAGAGATCAAATGTCGTGCGGGTTATATGTATAAAAAAATAAATACTGAATTGGCGTTTCGTATCGGTAACTAATTTTATATCTATGGATACTAGAATAGAGACTTCTTTGACTTTTGACAGCGGTTCCAAAATTAAACTCATAACCTTACAAAAATCGATACTGTAATAACATTACAGTACAGATTTTACCTACTACCACAGACAAGAAAGTTCTCATAGTAAAATTGGTTGTAATAATGCTGGTTATTTCATTCTGAACACATAATAGAGGGCTTATAATATGAGCGTATATAAAAATATTCGAATACTTATAAAAATTAAGTATATTAAAAACGAAACTAATTTTGAGACTAATTAATTATGTTTTTAGAAAAACATTTTCTAAAAATAGATGGTTAACCATCGATTTGTTATTTGGTTACCATGGTTACGTACAATATGGATATCAACAAAATGGCGTTTCATTTGGCATTCCGAATTTTATGATAAACTGTCAGAACTGTTTTTAGTAACTATTCTAATTCACATGAAAATCTTCTTCATCAGCGTGCATCCGCCCACCGTTGGGCATACGCATCCAATTTTCCTCCATCTAGAACGGTGTTCCGTTTCCCTTGTCCAGACTAGGGATGCTGTCTCCTTAATGGCATTCCGGACAGACGGGCAGATGGTATGCCCATTGTCTGCCCACGCTTATACTTCCTAGCCGGGGTCCCCACTCCAGAACGCGCTTGCTCCATCGCTTCGCTCGTCGTGTCGTCGGCACACATGCCCGGGCCAAGCCCACTTTAACTTGGCGACTCAGAGGCCCATATCGACCACTTGCGTACGTTGTCAGATGAGCTCGTTCCGGAGCCGGTCGCAGAGCGTTATGCCGAGCATAGCGCGTTCCATGTTACGCTGTGTCACCTTGAGCTTGTGGATCATCCCAGTAGTCAGTGTCCATGTCTCACACGGACGTTAACACGCACTGGTTTTGAGCGATTTGGGAATGTTGGACTTGAATACGCAGTTCAGCTTCAGAAAGCTTTCCAACCCAACTGGATGGACCGACGACCTGAAAAAAGTGGCTGGTGGTGACTAGATGGCGAAAACGGGAGATCGGGCCTTGTGGCGAACCCTGGGGGAGGCTTACGTCCAGCAGTGGGCAATAGGCTGAAATGATGATGATGATGATGATGAAGGTCTACCAGAAACTCATGAAAAATTTAAAGATATCGATTTCAATATGGCAATGTTACTTTACGCCCGTCCATTCAAATTTCAACGTTTGTTGGAGTCTGTTATTGTTTATTGATTTTACTCAAAAATATCTTAAATCATGTGAACTTTAAAAATTGTGAGCAAGATGATCTAAATCAAACACAATATTTGGTTTGGTGTCGTGTTTTTAATGGACTAGTAGATGAAGCCAAATAATATTGATACTTAAAGTTCCTTTGTACATTTGCAGGAATGTTACTTAAATCTAAATATTTGGCTTTTATGTCTGAAACGTATAAATCCATTTAGAAACCTTAATAATGAGGTGCCATTTAGTTCCAGGATAATTTATTGCCACCGCCTGTGTGGCAGAAAGAAATAGAAAAAAATATCCTCAGAATATGACATTGGCTTACATTAATGTGGATATAGTCGGTTAGCTAACATAAGTACGTAAATCAACGAATTAACAAAAATTAAGAGTTAATTTAATATAATATAAAATTCTAAATTGTATAGGTACATTAAGTTGAAACTGTGCGTTATTTTTAGCTAAGCTAGTCATTCAGTTTTTGAAGTCATTTTCAACTAAATCCTAATAAACATACATAATGCACATGATTGTTTTAATTTAACCTTAACACTTAAACAATAAGAAATGCAATTCCAAAGTTGGTTTTAAGAGTTTGGTAGGTAACTAACTGTTATTAATTAATAGTATAAATATTGGTTTGTCCCGGAGAGGGCTACTGTTTGTTCCATCTTCACGGCTTAGATAGTTAATAGCACAGACGTGACATATAATTCTTACGTTACATTGATTCTCAGGCTCGGTATTGTATTCTGGGGAAATTCTACAGATAGAGAAAATGTATTTAGGGCTCAGAAAAAATGCATAAGATCTGTAAAACAATATTAAACCAACTGATTAATAAAGACCACATTTCATCAAATTAAAAATACTGACCCTTCCTTGTTTGTATATTTTTGAGTGTACATAATTTGTGAAGTGAAACATTGGTCGACTCCCCGCTTTTAATAGTTTACGCCAGCATAGGAAAAAGAACACAAATTATTTTAAGACAGCCTTACTATCAAAAAGCATATTTGGGATGGCACCAAAGCTTTTTAATAAAACTACCAAAATCAATCCAAGAATTATACAACAAAAGAGATTAAAAAAAAAAGTTTCACATCCTAGTAAATATGGCTTATGTCTTCTAATGATTATATTGATATGTTGTGAAATTTTATTTGTTATTCTTTTATTTTATTATTTGTTTTTATTCTTTAGATATTTATTTAATTTTCTTTGTTATTAGTATTACTTTAAATAATGTCCACCTCTAATTAAGTAGTTATCAAAATACCATATCGCTAGCTGCATGCCAATATGCTAGCTATTTGTATGCCTTATTGTGAAACATAGTGGACAAAATCTTAACATCTTATTTATAACCAACGTTATACAAATATATTTTGTTGATTTGATTTGATTTAAACTTTATCCTGGAAAATATAATAACTTCCAAAGAAATAAAAACTTCTACGCGGACTGAGTCCACTACATCATACTTCTATTGGACTGGTTGAAGATCAAGCATCAAGACCTTTAAATCCTATCGGGGAATGTGGCAAGCCCTAAATTTAAATCTCCCTTTTTTTCATAAAATTCTGGTAGACCTATAACTATTTTGTTTCACTTCCCCAAGGCATATATATAATTTGCAATATCTACACGCAAAACCTAACTTATGAAACGCCATTATACTCGTAACAAGTGACGCAGTCTGGCATAAACAGAAAAACTTCCCAACGAATTCGTAGAAATAAAAACTTTTAAAAGAAAAGCTCGTTTCCCTGTGATTTATCATCCCATTTGTCATCCTCGACACTAGGAAAATATGTCACGCAAACCCACAAGTAACGTTCACACACGGCCCGTAACGAAAATAACATTTTTGTCGTCTCTAAATCACGTGACTTTTCCACTATGTCGGGTGCCCTCAGAGACGCGGTGAAACCTCAGCGGCCGAGACAAAGGGAAATGAAAAAGAGCCTTTTGTCTGTCACGATAAGGAGGATAAGGAGTGCAGCGAGTGCGCACGTGCTGTCTCCTCCCGCTCACCCGCTAGAGCCATCACCACACTCCTACTTACCAACATTACTTACTTTTTTCCACATGTAGGACTTTTCCGAACGTTTTTTACAACATAGGGGAATCGCCCCACGTAGTTAAGATATCATTGCAATTTCTCGGGATTAATGGCATAGAAAACTCGCAGCTCGATAACACTAACGGCTGTCGGAAGCAAACAATATGAATCATTATTTGCACACATTCTCCGGTCAAAGAATTTAATCGTAATGGACGCGTTCACATAACTTCGCTTACTACGTTTGCTTGTGTTGATAAAAAAAGTTTCCTTTCATAAGTTTTCAAGTATATCTGAAAGCCAGAAAGCGTAGTCAAATCGCTGAAAAAACAGAAAGCGGCGTTCAGATGTGCTTGGTATATTTACAAAGCTCATTGCTCGGCGCAACGAAGCGTGGTCTGCATAATGTATCGGAGCGACTCGGGCGAGCTTTGTCTGCGTTATTTACAACCGGCCCGTGTATTCACGCGGAAATTGGATTTGTAAAATAAGACACTGTATAAATAATCTTTATCTAAAACATATCTCGCTGCCGTTTGCGCGAACGCAAGTAACGCAACTCCATGATTTGCCTTGAGAATACACATTAATTCAGAAGTAATAAACACTTGTTTGTGTGGAATCTTATTTCTATGCTAAAGTTGGGCCGGGAGTGCCTTACTTTATGGTGATATTCCGGTGATATTGCCGGGCCGGTTGGAAATAATCGTCTGCTCAGAGCCGGGCAGAGACAATGTATCGAAATTAATATCCGGCTGGAAGCAGCGGACAATTTGTCCACCCGGAATGCGGATAATTAAACGGACCGGGGCCATTCTTGGCTCGTCCTGTGAAGAAGAGTGTAACTGGATATAAATCTGCTGCAGAAAACAGGTCAAGCGACGTGATCGCGTAAGCGGCCCGGATTAGATTACGTCGCGGCCGACTTGATTTGATTTTGACTTCGGCTTTAATTGTTAAACCAGCACATATAAAATTAGTGACAGAGTTCGATCTCATAATTAGGGTCATTTTTTATTATATATGAAATTACTTAAGTCTTATATGTTACTTTAGATCTACCGTTTAACATAATGCAACATTTCCGTACCTTAACAAAAAAACTAGTAGGCTTCAAACGCCGTGTGTGCCAAGCTGGCAGTAAATTTAGTTTTCTCAAATACGTTTTCCCTGTCCGAAGCTTGCCGTGCGATAAGGACAGACATATTACCCGTCCCGGTGAATGGCTATTATAAGCCGGTGATCCCGTTCATTTTTCCCTCGACATTCAGGGCGCGACGCATCGGAATGAAGACATATATTTCTCTCTTGTTGTCCTTTTTAATCCGTCGCTTTACGGAGGAACTCGTAAATCTGAAATGTCGATTAGGATACTGTTTGTCCATGTTGACATCGAATATATTGCAATAAACGCGGCCATGTCGAATAATAATGGGAATCTGTTGGAAAATAAATAACTGCAGGTCGTTGGAAAAACGAATAAGATTTTGTAAGCCACGAGGATTCTTTCACTAATGTAGGAATGCTTGCAACCACTTTGTAACCACTAGATTACTGAGATTCTAAATTTATGAGGGCACAAATAATAGGAGTGTACACGTAAAATTGTACCATTCTTAGATAAATTAAAAAAATAAACAAAATTAAGAAGAAAAGACGGCAACCCAGTTAAAACAATGAACACAGAACACATAAAACAATGTGACATTCGTTGTTAATGATTGAAACTCAAACACCACGAAACCTTATTGTCATCAAAAAAATTAATCGAGAAAGAGGAAACTATGAACAGGCTTTTCTCGGCTTTGCCAAGCTTTATATATTTTGTTGAGATATCCAAGTACAAAGATAAATTGGACTTACGTATTAAAAATTCTATACATAACAAGATCTGCCAAGAAATCCTGCCAAGATTTTCCGAGTAGTCCCTTGTTCCTTGCCAATAATAAATATAAAATATTGTGGAGCTTTTTCTTACACTTGTTGTCATATAACAAGGCAGGCTTGTTTCGGAATGTATGTATTAGTTCCATAAATTTACTAGAGTTGAGTAATAACATCTCTGTTTCTTCAGTTTGCCATTTATTACTGACTGAACGATTGATTGGTAGTATAGTGACACTATCTATTATCCTTTTTTTATTGTACACTTTATCTACTGTCGAAAACTTCGATAACATTATATTCCGTTTAAACAGCGCGGTGGTAAAGAACGACTTTGACCGTCTGGATAGCCCTAAACCACTTTACCTTAACATTTTTATAACGTGTGTGTACCTCGTTAGAATGAAAATAATGGTCAATTGCTACCGAATTTCACCAACCACTTAACAGACGATTAGAGCGTTAACAGCTGTCAAAATTAATGAACTAACAGTCGATTAACATTAATTAAATCTAAGATCGTTTAGTGAAATTGGTACTTAAGAGGATAGTGAAGCGCCGCTAAAGTCGCGTAGCTGTCAAAAAAATGCATACAAATTTAGCTCTGGGCAAAAATGTTTCTCACCCCCTAAGTCAAGTCCGATTTTCAACATTTTTGAATATGTTATAGTTATTATAAAGACCTAGGTCTGTGCATTTCTGCTTTTGTTTTTTAAATTCGCTTTGATCCAAGAAATATTTTCTTGGAAAGGAAACCGTACTGACAGTTTTACATGATATCTATAACAGATTCAAAAATCGTAAAATCGGACGAGGTTTTAGGGGAAAGAAACGCATTTTGTATGGAGATTTTAGCTTCATAATCCTCTAAATCTTAAAGAATCACTTCGACATACATACAATTTTACCCTCTTACGCAAAAATAGGGTTGTACCTGTAAGTTTAAAGTGTCTTATCTGTATGTCTGTCTGTGTTATCGGAATTTCCAAACGGCGCGGGGACCAATTCGGCCTTGTTTTTTTAAAATAATCGAGTTGGTTCTTAGGTAGGATTTATGGAATTTTGTTACTATATTGAGGTTTTTTACCTATTTAACATTAATGTTGGATTATTCCTGTTTTGGCTTTACCACTACATCTAAAAACCGCAACGTTCTATTGATTGACTGCGGTGTAGTGTGTTCACCTCCTAACTTGCATAGCTAATACCTCTGAAACTTAAACATTACCCACACAACTAGAAACCTCACGCAGCCCCCAACTTCTGCCAGGGGCCAGTTTTAAAAGGAATTTGTCAGAGGCGCGTCTCTGTGTAAAAAGTTAATGATATGTGAAGATCCCTCGGATATCCTTGGTCTAATTGTGAGTGAATTTAATGGCTCGTGTGAGGGGTAAGCTGTGAAATTAGGTAGGACAAATTTTGGTGACGGCCGGCTTAGTCTACTCCGGTTGGTAACGCTACGATGCGTTGCCATAACTAATTGCGAGGTTTTTGGATGGAAAGACTGAAACAAGTACAATATTATCAGTACATATGTATCTATAGTATTATTGTCAACTATAACGTGTCAAAAACAATTAGGCTTTACCGGATAGAACACTTTATATGGCATGTTCATTAAAAGTGTGATACTTAATTTTGCGGTCCAGTATATTTAAAAGAACTTTGCAAATATATCACGAAGCAAACGTGTACATATACATACGCGTATGACATAGCCGTTATTAATCTTTTATAAAAGAAAGTGCGAAGGAATTTCATCTGGCAAATGCAATTTTCGACAATAAAGTGCACATGATCCATTAGAGGTAGTAAGTGGAGGCAGTAAACGCCCTCGGGGGCTATTATACGACTTTATATTCACACTTAAAGTTTATTGAAAGAGTTCTGCCTGCAGCCATTGTTTCAGGGGTTTTTAATGCGCTTTGTTGGTTGTCTTGTCACAGTTGTTTTAAAATGTATCGAAATTATTATTAAGAGAGATTTGTCAGTTTAGGGTACCTAGTAGAACGGACAGACCTAAAGATTATAAAAAAAACAGTTAGTATCTACTAAGTAGTTGTTACCACTTACAAGATTAAACTTTAAAAAAGAATACGCTGCCAATTTGAAGCAATTATAAGATTGTACCGTTTTATTTAATTTAGGAAATCCTGGAGCGCGCTGCAGAGCGGCAGGAAGGCTCAAAATAAAAGATCTCACTTTTGAACGACGTAGTCGAGCAGTCTTGACATGAGAAATCTTTATCGTTAGCGAAAAAATTTCTTGCTTTTTACACATAATCGTTTCTCCCAAATGTTTATTTGCTTTCGGTATGTTTTATAAATCTAGCTCTTAGCATCTTGCTCTTAGCTCTCGTATGATGTTAGATGGAAATACGTTTGATTTAGGAAAAAGCGGACATCTCCTACCTATTTTTTCTCCCGTTTCTGGCATTAAGTCGGAGATCAACAAACTATACGAGCTAACGACGTCTGCGTAGTTTATCTCACGCATCTTCAATAGAAGCAGTTAAGCGGAAACCCGGCGCCGCGGAGCCATTCATTTCATTTTATCACAACTCGTACGGGTAAATATCGAAACCGTTTTGATACCTACACACTTTTAGGCCCAAAGTATCTGGGAGCTATCAGATTGCCTAAAGACACCCCTCGGTTTTACTCGCACTTATCCCGGATTATCCTCCGTAATGACCGGCGCGTGTATTTTACTTACTTTAACGAATCTTTTAACCGTGCATCCGCACAGGAATGGCGCTCGGCTACGGCCCGGGATTAGCGAAATTTATCCAAATATTTTCGTGGAAACGGTATGTCTGATTACGCTACACGAGCTGTCTCTGCGGCTTCTACTTGCTCCGCCATTATTATTTTAAGAAGAACGACATACTCGAATGCTAAAATATACGAGAGAGACTTCATTTGTGCGCTATTCTGGAAAAATATACGAAAAAAGAAAAAGAAAATTAATTTCATTCACGAGGAATGATGATAAAGACTGCAAAAAAATCCGACTGGAACGTCGCACATGAGTGACACCGAAACACAACGACCGCGCCGGGGAGAAAAAAAAGGACTATTTCCTTGTAAAAAGTCAGGAAAAATCTTTACGCTCTATCAGCACTAATGGCTTGCAAATAGCTCCACCAATCGTCTTACACTCTTATATCATTCGCGGGCCGTCCGCTGCATTATTCAGTATTTTGCTTTTTAATATTCAGACGACATATTTGAGTCTCCTTTCAATTTTTTTCCGTGCCTCTCGTGTACCGGTGTGCGCGGAATTTTAAAAGCTCCTTATCGATGTTCGCCTCTTAATCCCGACATATCACGTCGACTGTTGGGTGTTCCATTTATATTTTATCGATACCGCTGAGGGGTGCTTGTTCTCTTGTTCGCATTATTTTTATAATCTGTCGATACGGCGTCGGATTGCGGTTGATTTTCATCATCCGATCCGAGCGACGATGCCTGCAATTTATTCAGGAAAGGAATAGATTCATAGCCAGTGGGATTAAAAGGAAAATGAAAGCTAAATATATGGGTCTGTCGATCGAGCGGGACTCTGAAATAGCTGGCTGCAGGTTCGTTTAATTATCGACATTCCTGCAACGAGGTCCGACAAATTGTTTTTGTCAGATGGCGCACCATCGGCGATATTTCATTATTATAACCGCGATATTGAGGCTCTGTCAGTACGACAACACGTACTTACGTCGCTATTTACGACCGGGAATAAATAATGTTTCACGGTTATTGTGAAACTTTAATTTGTGTTTTATTTATTGATCATTAGCGCGGTAATTGCCAGCGTGACTAAATTCGTGGGTCGAGTTTAAAGTAGGTACCTTTAACGAGTTTCATTTGTGATTTACGAGTAGTGTCAAAGCGTATTCTGAAGGGCTAAGCAAGGTGCATTCTACTAAAGACTAGAACTCTCTTAAAATCTATCAAGTTGATATAGGCAAGCGTACAAAAGCGTATGGAGCAGATAAATTCATTGTTTTTTGCAGTCGATATCGTTCGCAGGCATCGTCCCGATTTTTAAATCAAAATTAAATGTCCCGGGACAGGCTCAGTCCAACTTTTCGGGGATAACTTGACTGTGCGTGCAGAGTGCTGGGTAAGCGCGGTCGAATGGCACGGACAAGAGTGGAAAAAATTAAATATTAAGGCTATTTTTGATATCTATTTGTCACGTAAACGTAATTTAAAACTCAAATATAGATAATTATTTAAAATCGTATGATTATGAACGTTTTTTTAGTATGTCCCGCATTCGGCGAAAGAATCCAGATTTTTTTCACACAAAAAGTTTCAATATACCGACTTAAAATATATCTTAATCTAAGGCAACTTGTCTAGGCCTACTGGGTAGTGGTTATTGGCTGTGCGTCTTGGGGTTAATATGTCCGAATGCAACGCCGGCTGGAATATTGCCTACCAAGCGCAGCCACGTTCCAAGGACCGCAGAATATCCCGTCGCATACAGCCACTGGAAAAGTCATCACATGGATGTTCAGCCCTTACATTTACATGCTATGTCAAAATCTGCAAAATACACTTTTTTACACTATTTTGGTTATTATTCAACTGAAAATAAAATGTATAAAACGAGTTCTTAAGACGATTCAAATATTTGGTGAGTTCTCTGGAAATATCGGTATTTCGACGATTTTGTAACCGTAATGATCACTGGATAACATTGACAGATCTAGACAGGATGGAAAAAATAATACAACGCGTAAAAAATAAGATTTTATGTGGAAAGCCACATAAATATAGGAGACGGCATCTCTACATCTCATTTTCGCGTAGTCGTTCTTTCAAGGCTTATTTTGTTCGGCTGGTTGTTGGTTTGTCGTGTGAGCTGAACTGTTTTATTTTAGGCTGCAAAAGCCACCGTGCTCGAAAAGATGAAAATATAATCTTTCACTTTTCACTTAATGCCATTATTTTTGTCTGCTATAAAAGTGATATGTGATTTGGTGACGTTGTCAGTATTACATTACTATTTAAAAGGGTATACGCGAGCAGCTTGTCTAGTAATAGGTAATACTCTGTCTACGCGGGATAACTAAAGTTTTTAGGTAGATTGACAGTTAAAGATTTCCGTATCGATTTGCGATTTGATGAACTCGGCAAATATTCTAACTGCGGCAAGAACTTTAAAAAAGCTTGCAGTACCTTTGCTGCACGCAAATACATCGCTTTGTCTTTAAGCAGCTAAATCCTCGGAGTCTGTCACATCTAGCATTTTCATTATCCCCATAAATCAGTGGATAGCGGTCCATTCCGGCAGATTGCCTGCAGTTACCCTTGCACTTATTGCCGATTCCGCTCCTCCAATCTCGGCCCCTTGCCCCTCCCCTCTCTAGGCACTTCCCCCCACTTCCCTCGTTAACACGACCGCTTCATTTGTTTGGATTTACCGGGTAGTTGGGCCTTTGAACCCTACATAAGATATACTGTCATATGTACCTGAGCCTCCCCTATCTTACCCCTTGGAAGGCTTTGCTCCATATATTTTCCGGAACATTGTACATACAAGTATATTATCTGTGAAAGAGATCTTGCTTTGTAAACCTTTAATCAAAAAAGTAACTATTTATTTGCGCAATAAAAGAGCACAACCATAATTGATGAGTTCTATTCCTATGTTGTAAAGTTTATTAAGATGACTACAATACAAAACCGATATGTAGATATATTCCTGGCTCGAAGTTTTTCAAGACACGCCAATCCCACATACCCTTTGCATCGCAAAAAAACATTATTCATGTCATATGACGACACGTTTTAGCCTAGTTGTTAGTGACCCTGCCTACTACGATAACGGTTCAAATCCCGGTAAGGGAAGATATTTGTATGATTAGGGCTAGTGTTTGTTCCGGAGTCTTGGGCGTTCTCTATGTATTTAAGTATGTATCCTCTATACATATAAGTCAGTTTATCGATGTCTAGTACCCAAAGTTCAAGCCTAGAGCATAGTTTGGGACTAGGGCAATTTGTGTGACGTAGTCTCCTGATATTTTTTGTTTAAATACATGGATAGTTATAACGTCTTCTACATGGTTGAGGAAAGGTTGATCCGTGTGGCAGCTGTATTTCGTATTTACACATCTACACCGTGTTTTTTTTGATTTACGATAACTTCGGCATATTACTAGGTATATCCATAGAAACTAATTGGTACATTAGATTTTGAAATACTGCGAAAAAAAAATTGATTTTCGGTTTAGTACAAAATAATGAAATCTTTTATCTTTGGTCATTCTAAAAGGGCCTTTAGAGTTAACTAATAATCAGTGTCAAATATGTCTATGTTGGCGTGACATACACACACAAGTAAAGATAACCCTTGACAGGTACAAGATTGTCACTTTAGATTGACGCGTATACAAACCTAACAATTGGAAACTCTTTACTCATAAGAGTCATATAAAGTATTAAAAGAAAATTGTTGTTATCAATTAAGAGAGCCTTTTACACTAGTTTAACGTGATTAACTGATTAAATTTAAAAATTAAATATCTTTAAAACCGTTAGACTTATCATTTGTTTGTCTTCGGGAAATTAACTTTGTTTGACCTAAAGAACGTTCCCTTAAAAAATCGTAAATCAAAAAAAACACGGTGTATACTCACAAGCAAGGTATATACTAAACGCCGTCGCAGAGTTGGTTGTGTAGTATTTATAGCACATTAATAAACAATCAAAGACACAAGTGTACCTAGTACATGTTTAAGCCTTTGTAATTAGTCTTAGAGTGAGATATGCTTGCTTAGGGTGTTGGAAGAAGTTTAGTGTAGAATAAAAAGTACATATATTGTTTTTACATATTTGATTGCTTGGTATAACACGTGGGAAATATAATCCCCCTGTCCTCACCAAGTATATATTTCACAGTTTTATACCATATATCATAATATTAAAGTAATGCAGAAATCACAAAAATAACATTTTCACCTAAAATTAATATTTTTTTCGCAACACAGCGTAAGTTTGAAACTTTTGCGCGCGAAAAGGCCACTTTTCGTAAACCGCTTCTGACGTTGTCACTTTGACAGGTCACAGAATAAAAAATATTGCTTTCCGATTTACGTGTTTGGTTTTGAGACTCATATCATGACTTGCCACCGAGGCCATCCTATATTGACCCAGGTATACAGTGCTAGTACGTGCAGTAGATAGTATGCTTGCATAGTCGCGCTATCTCACTCGCTGCACTGTTTATTTGCTTATGAAAATGAGCATCATTAACCATCTGATAATGACTTGACACGACAATCATGTCACCATTTATAATTGTAAATACATCGGACAAACATTGCCTGATTAGTTACCTCGTAAATGTAATTCACTAGTTAATACAAAGCAATACAAAATAATTTGTTGAACACCAAATAGCCATAACTGAAAAATAGTACATTTACTTTATTATTATTATTTAACTCGTATTACTGGGTAGGTGTCGCTAAATGCGTATTCTTAACTGAACATATGTATGACATAGGTAATTCTAAATTTTGACGTCCGTCTGAAAACATAAATCAAGTACGCTAGTTCAGCCGACGAATCTTTACTTTATATTAGGTATCTATTTCTGTACCTAACAAACCTACTGTCTATGATTTATATAAAGAACTTGCAAACATTTTGCTTAACTGCCTTAAGGGAATGCTCAACAAAAGTTAAGAATACCTCTACTTAATTAATGCCGCCGTTGAGCTAGACAATAAGAAGATTATTTTAATCGTTGCCGCTAACCCAACTACAGCTACCGATGATAAACAAGGTATCAATTTGAGTTAGTATGAGCTGGTCCTCTATTCTAGGCGGTAAAAACCATATCGTCTTTGAATAGTTATGGTAATTTTTTTTTTTATTGTAACATTACATTGATAAATAAATAAACTAAACTAAACTAAACTAACTCTCCCGCTATTACCGTCAAGTAAAAAGAGCTATCAAAACGTTGACAATACGATAACAGGTCAAAGACGATATGGTTTTTACCGCCTAGAATAGAGGCCCTGTATTAAAAATACGCCTAACCCACTTTTCCATTTGCGTGGAGGCGGGTCGGTTCACGCTGCCACTTACCTGATTATACCTGTACATATTTTTTCCCCAAGTAATTGCCCAATTTTTCCCACTGTACGCGTGCCCCGTAACGAAATTACAGCTGCTATTTCACGCCTGTTAGACCTAGATTCCGCTGTCTTATTAATAAGCTGGCTTAGAAGGCTGACTGAGAAGCGCGGTTATTATGAATCGATTTTCGTTCTAACTACTCCGTAATTAAGCTATTATATTACGGTCATCAATTTTTCGTCACTTTTTGTCAAATATAAAAGTGACAATAAGAGATAAGTTCATACCGTAATATTTTTAATTTAGCTTATATGGGGGGGGGGGGGGGGGGCATTTGCAACGTTAAAACATGTCGGATGTGTAATTTATTTTAGTTTTGTATTAGGTGTTGAAACTTCTTTTCTGTTAGTGATTTGTCCTTTTTATGCCTTTGTGTTGCACAGTCATAGAATACTTGGACTTATTTCGTGTATCTGGCATCTTACTTCTCATTTCAAATGAACTCGCAGTGGTGCAGAGGTTAAAACTATCTTGACCTCTGTCCTACAGATCACCGTACAACGTTGCCCCCAATCTTCCTAGAGAAGATTGGAATGTATTGTACTGCTATATTGATTTATACTTATATATACTTAACACTGGCGAAATCACTTCATTGTGGAAACGCCATATCCCCGCGGTAGTAGCTGTTCAAGTTGCCGCAGGACAATTTTTTTTTTCTACTTGTGATCTTTTAAAAACGTCTGCGATTTTGATCTCCTTTTCCACTCCATCTTAAATCTACTCTATTTCAAGCTTTCCTCTTCACTACTCTGAAATTGCATAGTATACAATTCCAACAGAAGTGAACAATTATTTATTCGTAACACGTCGATTAACATAGCTCAACGCTGAAGTAAACCAAAGATAAAACAAATTCCCGTTTACTATTGTTTGATTATAACGAGATTCTTCTGCCAGCATGTAAAACCAATCTGGTGCGAGCAGCAATTTCCTTGCCCAATCGAGTGTGAGCGAGCGACCGCCATTTTAAAAGCCACTGCTGTTTTCTAATACAGACCTTGTTTATGGCTAGAGGGTAGAGGGGCGACACGACGATTGTGGAATTGAAAGCATAGACACGATCTAATGCACCGCCTGTGGTCAAAGTCTTTTTCGAATTGCTGTGCGCATGGAAATTGGAAAGTTTGGGTCGATGCGTTTTGGGTTTGGGAAATGGCTGTTTTTTTATAAAAATATCCTTTCAAATCCGTTAGGGTTTTGATGGAAATTAGTTTTAAAGGTTTTTTTATACTCAAACGGACCGTGACGCTATTCATTCAACGTGGAATACATTACCAATTTCCATTAATGGATGTTCTGCATTTCCCGCCATTGAAAAACCTTTGCTAATAATGCAAGGTATTCAAAAATAAAAGAAACAGTAGGTATTATGGGCGCATTTGAATGTCCGCATGTGACCGAGGTTAAAAGGCAAGTGGGTCGAAGACACGATAAGGCCGGGGGCAGGGAATCTAATTTGCAAATGCATTTTCTACCTTCGCCCGCTGTCGTGAACCCAGCTTTAAACGACGCAGATTCGTTCGTCTGTGCTCGGTTTAAAACAGCGAAGCTTTATCGACGTGATAGATTCGGAAGGGGGATGTATATCGGGTTTTGTTTATTTAAAGACTGGCGAAAACAGAAAAACGTTTTAGCTTCGTTGTTCCGTTCTTGGAAATGATCATACTTTTACCAATCTCCGTTTGTATCAATATTATTATGAATGTTACCATTTTGTTACTTGGAAATTATCGCATGGTTAGGTATTGTACCTATAAAATATGTATTTATTTGAAACACATCAGCCTCAGATTTCCTGATTGCCCCGGCACTCCGACAATGCTCGCGTTACTGCGATTCTATAAAGCACAGCATTCGAGCCGGGCGCAAAAAGGGCAGGCCACAACGCAACATAATTTCCGCCAGCAATGGAGCGTGAACACTACCGAAATGCCGGTCCTCAATCGCGTTTATTAAGCGGACCGCGAAAGGCACGTTTGTTGCATGATGTATAGGGAAGGCTGTTCAGGAGCTTGGAATTAGGCGGTGAAGGATCGATGGGGATTGGTTTGACTTTGTGATGTAAGTGGCCTAAAATAATGTAATTGGTGGCGGTGTGACAACCTGCTTAACAACTAACTACGAGTACACATAAGACTCAAAGCCAGTATAGGTAGCGAGTCGTCGAAGTATAACTTATTTACTAATAAATTAACTGATCAAATTATAAAACTGTCTCATGCTACTGTTTATAGTCGGTTTGCGACAGTATTATTTGCTATAATCAACGTATTACGATACCAGTGTCCGTTTTTTGTGACTTTCAAAATCGTCCACGAACTATTTAACCCTTGGCAACAGCGTAGTGCAGCGTATCGATATCATTATGTTATAAAGAACTGGTTCATTTCCTTTACATTAAATATAAGGAACATTTTGAATAAATATCCGGATTAAAAATACTGATTACGTGAGGAAACTCTTAATTCCGGAAAAAAAACATCTTATAATTGGCTTATCGTAATCCTCAACTTAAAACAACGCTAATTAGTAATCAATTAAACAAAAAAAACACCTAAGGGATTTGAATAAGAAAGGTTATTTCCCGTATATTTAGGTATAGTTAGCTAACCAATATTACGAAGCCCGATCTGCTACGGGGATTATCTTGAAGATGGACCTACGAAATTGATTGCAAGAAAATACGAGGAAAACATATCCAGTGGCTTAAATGTTACATTTTGATACGCGTATTTGATGGAAAAGGTTGCGGTTAGATAATTATAATAGTGGTTTGAATATTTAAAAAACATGATAAATTAACATGATATATTTATTTATTTATCACAAAAAATACAGTAATAATGACCCGCAAAACCGCTTGCACGGTTTGACTGCGGAATCAGTAAGTTGAGTCTCTACAGCTTAACTATAAAAATGCACGAGTAATATTAAATATAGACTTAAATACTAACTAACTGAAACTGACTGACTTAAGTACTAACTATGGACAAAGGAATTTGAATAACTTACTTTTAAATTTAACGTACATGTTATAACGTTAATTTCAGTACACTTATAAACGAAGAAAAAATATAGACTGCACTGACTCGTCTTAGAAGCGCTACGTCAAACCGGTGCAGATATTTAGTCAACTGTACTTAAAATTTGTGTTTATTGCACTTACATATATTTAAATATTAGATTTAATATTTTATGTTTGACAACGCAGCAGGAAATTAGCAATTACCGTATAGCGTTAGTACACTTTGATAATGTATAATGGTCTGCGAAAGATCATTTTCGTGTTAAAAATTAAATAGTGTTTTCGCTATAACATATGTTTAACAATTAGTCAAAAACCTTCTAGTAAGTATCCTTGTTTCAGGAGATCCCTGTGTTTCAACTATGGTTTTTAGCATCATAACCAATAACAATAACTTTGAAATTAATGCATACTCCATGTTAATGAGAAGTAGTAGTACTGACATAACAGTGATAATTTCAAACAACGAAGAGGTACATATTTAACGAGTACCATCGCTAGACCTTATGCCTTTTATAATAAGGTCCATCGATGTACAGTTAAGAGTGTTGCTGTCTGTACCTACCTTATTAAAAGAAATACACGTTCTTCTTTTTCATCTCAACTTTGTCTCATTATTATTTTATACGAAAGTTATTTTTAAGACGTGTTTTTAGGGTTCCATACCAAAATCGTAAAAAGGGAAAGGGAATGTCAAAGCGGTTTATCTCTGAACCAGAACTATACCAACTATATCAATTTGAAATTTATCATAATTGTATAATTTGGTTAGCCGTATCGGTTATTATTTAAAAATAAAATGGAAGTTGTCAAATTTTAGTATCTAAAATATGGAACGCTCGGTGCGCGAGTCCGTCTCGCACTTGACCCTTTTTTTTTATTTGAATTAATCTTAATCAAAATGTCTACATCATTTTATATTATATTAAAACCGCTTACGGAATTATCACCGAACGCTCGCCTATCCTGCTTCTGCCCACGCAGCCTGCCAAAGGGGGGACTTATCTCTTTCTATTCTTTTCATTCCTTGCCCAAGGCTTAATGGGTTTAACGTGTTCCGAACTCGATCTAACAAAAATACTTCTTGTGTCATCAAATGACACGCACTCCGAGAAAACGCGCGCAGATATTGGACATCAAAGACATTAATAATGGTTAAAAAGTTGGGCACAGTTATTGAACAGTTAGCTTTTGCTATTTTTATCACTATTTCCTTGGGAACTGTTTGATTTCAAAGAAATAATCTTTAACTGATCTATGTATGGAAGGACATTGGGTAAGTTTATATAAACATGACTGTTTTTTTTTTCACCGGCCATGATGGATCCATAATTATATGGACTGTTTAAAGGACGTGTTAATACAAAAATATTATAATGTACTTAATGCTTTTAATAATATCGGAGCCGATATATTCAAAATTTACTTGAGTTTTAAGTTTTTGGTACCAACTCAAAGTACGCCATTTCAATATCTCGGCTCCGATACACTGTATTTATGTATGTATGTAAACACTTTATTGTACAAAAAATAACAATGAAGACTAAAGAAAAATGTACAAAGGCGAACTTATCTCTCAGTACTTTGGAGGTCAACTTCTACAAACGGTTGAGTTCGGGCCGCTAAAAAAAACGTGTCTTTAATTTTAAAATACTCTCTTACATATATCAAAATCAACAAAATCTGAGCCGGACAAATGGGTACCTTTCCTTGTTAGTTTTGCTGTCCAGTATAGTTGCCATAGTAACACGAATAAATATATTACGAATCATAAGAGAATTTTACTTTTAAACACCGTATTAAGAGTAGAGAAATAACAGAATAAAAGCTGGCTTATTTTCTCGGACACGAGGTTTATTTTTACCTATATGTTTTTCAAGCTTTACGTAACAACGCCAGCTGGGTTTGTATTCTTATGATATCAAATAGCAGCTTATTAAGTCCCACAGGTGTTTGTGTGTCGGCTTTAATGGGGACCCTTAAATTTCTTTATATCTAATTGAGAGTGGCTTACTTATGTTATGATATAATTTATTTTGGTTATTTTTGTAAGTTAAACTTTATTTAGAGGCTTATGTTTTGTTCAAGAATAATAACTGTTGGCTAACGTTGATGACAACAAGACGTTTAAGCGTAATCTTCTGTGGTTTAACCTGATGTTTCCAACGGCAGACCAGCGGTGACTTTAGTGCCAGAATTATGCTGAGTTGTGACAATTTTGTGGCTACATTTTTCTTGTGCGTATTAATCTGTCCTTTCATATGTCAGAAACAAATGATTTTCTTTCTCTCTTTATAAGGACATATCAGCTACCTTAGTCAGCTACTGTAAACTGCTTAACTATTTTTGTTATCTGTAATGGAGAACACAAACGAGCACCGAGGCCACGCTGATAAGATTGTTAGGGTTTTTTCTGATTGAATAAGGACCTTGTAAACCAAAAAAAAAAAACCCCAAAAAAAGAACAAGAATAAAAACAAAAAGTCTCTACGTGCTTGTATTTTAAACCCAATGAATATTCTCGTCGTGGTTGCCAGCGTAAAGCACACCTTAGTGTCTATGACGCAATGTTGACATTTGTTCTGGTTTTAAGCTGTTGGCGTGTGAGTGACGTCTCATGCATTTGACATAGTGTTAAAGATAAAAAGAGAAAAATATATCAGTTCCCAAAGAAGGGGTCACCGTTACCTGGGTTTGTTATATATTTAATAGTTATATGCGTTCCCAATCCTGAGGACTAAAGTGGGGGGCCTGTATACTTTGTTACTTCACCGGCTGTGTCGCTCTCTACACCGGAACACGAGAATTCGTGTCACGCGTCCAAAATAATACTGTACATGCCACACCAAAACACAAAAACTACTCTGCATCACACTACAAAACAGAAACAATCTGGCCCTTTACTCCCAAATTCGAAGTTACTTTACCCTTCTCTTTCCCGCAATCATGTTTAGTCTGGAGAGTAAAAGGGATAACTCGCGAACTTTCGGGACCCCCTGTTGTAATCAGCGTAGCCTGCCAAAACGAATAAGTTCTGATCACTCGATGCACACGTCACGAAGTCAGCCTGGCACGAACTCGCAACTAACTTGTACATTAGAGATGACTCGGGATGAGGCGAGTATTGAGTGGAACGGAATCTTATAAAAGAAACTACAGTGTCATGTTTCTTAACATAGCAAACGTTGAATATCGTGACCTGCTTACTCAGTTCTAATAGGCTATTTGACTAATTTTAGAAAACGTTTTTAAATGATTCTTTATCACATAAAAAGCACACTACATTGATATTTCCTTGAGATTCTACTGTATTATCAATAAAAATGTAAGTTAAAGTTTAAATTTTCAAAACAACGCGAAAAACGCTGTTTCTATCTATGGCGGTCGTCGTGACGTCACACGCAAGTAAACAAGTTCATTTGACAGCTTAGCACATGAAGTGAATTTGGGGTTTGTTTTGTTTACTTGCATGTGACTTCACTTCACAGATTATAAAGTATTTCTAACATCACATAGCGTTTTTGCCACAGATTAAATTTCAAAAAAAAATCCTTATTATATCGTGTAATTTCCAAAAAATAGACATAATTTAATGTGAAATAAAGTGAAATACGTTATTTTACGCTAGTATCAGATAGGATGACCGCAATTTGTAGTATATTTTCAATGTTGTCAAATAGCCTATTGGAGGTTCAACTGGCTAAGATTTGTTTATTTAAGTAAGTATTTTCACTTGAACGGACTCTGTCTTCTTGCAATTTTTTTTCGATGATTTCATGTGTACATCTTTCTTAGATATCTAGTATTTATTACTCAACAGCGAGAAGCAAGTGCAGTTAAAGTTAAATGAATACTTGAATATCTGTACATGTTACACATCCATACCAATTTACTAAGGTTATGCATACAATTCAAAGAGTTATTGACAATCTAATACGATTAATACATACATATCGTTCAAGACTCACAACCAATATTGCATTACAAAACAATATTAGAAAAGCAGTCTTAAAAACCTAAAAACACTCTTAACTGTTATCGGTAACCCGCAAATGGTTCACACTAATATAATTTATTTTAATGTTTACATAGAGGCAGATCACATTTACTAACGTCATAAATGTCATGATATGGACTTAATTGAATAAGTAAGCTAAATACTTTGTAAGCTAAAAGTAGCTGTACAAGTTTTTTTTTTCCCTCTATAAATACGGGTAAAATGTTAAACAAATTTCTTATAAGATCGTGACTCGTTATAAACATTCTCTTGCTTTAAGATAGTAATATGCATTCAATCCCTTAAAAGTAAGCACCAAGAGCGTGAACCAAGAATACAAAATTGTTATTTTTTATATTTTTTCATTTCTATAAATAATGTCGCGGCAGACGAAAATCCACTCCGCGTCGGATAAAAGCCTAAACAAAACATCATGAGATCAGGATATATTATACAAATTATTATTTTTATTTATGACAACGGGGCGAGGCTCCGTGGCCCGCGTTCAATTCTGGACCGAGTCTAAAAACGGAACGTCAACGGAACTTCTGTGAAAACACTTCTATAGGACGTAGGCATGTTTATTTACACTGAAAATAAATATACGCATGTAAAGATTATTGACGCTGGAAGCATCTGGAATGGAAAAAGGTACAAAAGTGATATGTTAATAAAGAATTCAGTTCTATTATCGTAATATTCTGCATGTCATAACCGCCACTTTTTCTAGAATGCGATAACTTGCATCTGATATGTTATTTACAGTACAATAGCTTATTACACGTAAGTGTGTTGATTATAGGGAAACGTTTTCGAGTTTTACTATGTAGGATGCATCGTACATCAAGCATTTAAGGGTTAAAAGTCTTTCGGGTTCGAGTAAAGTCGATTAGACTAGCATAAGAGCGTATGAGTGCGAGTGAAACAGTAGTAGAAACCCGAAGGTCCTTGAATTAAATTGAATTAGTTTTTTTTTACCATTATTTTAATCTAATACAAATACCCTGGTCTTAGAGCCTTTATATCTGTTCTTAATATCTGTCTAATCTGACAATCTATGTAACTTCATGTGAAATACACCGCTAATACACCGTAATTATGAGTTTGTCTTCTCTTCATTACTGCGTTATATAAATATACAAAGTTTTTTTGTTTTTAAGAACGCAGTATTTAAGTGTGTTGAGCTATTGCACTGTAGTTGTAGGCATTTTAAAAATTATAGCATTATCCGTTGGGTATATTTTAATACCAAAACTATTTCGTACTCAATCAATACATCATAATCCATGACAATAGTAACAACCACCGTAGCTATTTATGTTTGTAACAATACCAGTTCAAACAGACATAGGTAATGAATGCGAACTTCAATTGTAACCCAGTAATATCCAACTCATAACGTTTCGTTCAAGTTACAGTAGAGTTGATTCCGAGAATACGCCAAGTGGAATGTTTTTGTCGCAAATTCACATTACGATGGAATGTGCTATTGTGATTTCAATTCGCAATGTGTTTAAGTGTGCCCTTTGTTCCCATTTGATTTATCTTATTTATTCATCGCTTACTGTCTGCGACATGTCGTCGGCTACTTATCCTAGAAATAATAAACAAACGTAAGTGACGCCGGTGATAAAAATAAATATTCCCATTCTAGGGCAAAAATATCGTAAGTTACGGTATGGTTAGGATGTTGTTGACGTCTTTTTGGTGAGATTGTAGAGATACTCGCGCATATAGGGTTATCAATCCAACTGTTCAAGTTGGTGTTGCACAGTTGGGTCATAGTACGAAAAAAATATTAGAATTGAGACATCATGGATTGACATAGGTCAAAAGTCAGCACAAAGCTGAGAGGGGACCGTTTCAACACCATGTTAAATGTTTTGTTCTGTTTGTTATCTGTTTTTTTTTCAAATGCGTTGAATACATTATATCTATTATATTCTGTTCTATTCTCTTGCATGTTATATGTCACTTACAACTTAACACATATAATACATAAACTGTTCAAGTATGTTTGAAATTTGACGTAAATTGTACACATGAAACTACACACACAACTACATGAAAGGGGAGTTTTTACCTATAACATAATTTAAAGGCAATGACCCGAGTTTTTCGTCTTATTTTGCCCCTGAATTCTCTGATGAAAGGATCTTAGAATATTTAAAACAGTTGGTTCCTAGAATCCTTAATAACCTTAATTTGATAAAAAATGATTTAAATAATATTTAGGTGTTAATTAATAAATTGTTTTGTTCCAGGTAAGGCCTGATGCTTCAGCAATCGTTTAAGCGGGTACAAAGAGTAAGTTTATAAATGTTAAATATGAAATCATTTTATGTTTGTTTTTGTTAACGTGGGTATAAAATAAAAATAAAAATACGCATCCATATTTATAGGTAACCTATTTGTCCGTTTTTTCCATACAAAGTCAAAAGCAAACACTGGGACACCTAGTATGGAGAAACAAACTTTATGTCATCACCTAATTTAAAAAATACAGAAAAAATACGGGCAAATTGGTTTAAAAACTTCGCTGATTCGTAATGATTCTAATTATGTATGATACGACTGAAAAACTTATGAAATAAAACATGAATGATTTTTCGTGACATCACTATGGAAAATTTCAAAAATTCAGATTACAATTATCAATATCTCCGAAACTAGTAAAAATCGCTGAACATACGATCCTCTAGTTAAATCGATAGCTTTTAAGCTAGTCTATCAGCGCTAGGCGGTTGACGTCGGTTTCTGGGACATCCAGTATAGTACAAAATATACTTACTACAGTATATTAGCTCAAAAACGGCGTATAATATTCAGAGTTATCGGGAAAAATCCTTACCACTGATATGCACGAGGCAAGTAGCTGCAAGATTAATTAATATATTAGGTACGTCGCTCGCTCACTGACGTCTGCTAGACGAGTACCACGATCTAACTAAATCAATTTGTTTTTTTTACAACATAATTAATTTAAGTTAAGAGCTACGCTCTTGTCGGTACAGTAATTAACACTTTATTTTTTTATGGCATAGAGAAGGCAAACGAGCACATAGGCCACCTGATGGTAAGTGGAAACTGTGACCCATAGACATTCGCATTCACAAGACTGCAAGCCTAAGACTGCAAATGCGTTGCCAACCCTGAGGACTAAGATGGAATGCATCTATGCTAGTTATTACACAAGCTTTCTTATCCCCAAACCGGAACACAACAATGCGAACACTGCTGTTTGGCGGTACGTTAATGGATAAGATGGTAGTAGCGATCCGGACGGACCCTGCACAAGGGCCTACCACCTGTAATTTCTATATTCTCTGCCAGGTTTTTCATCTCACACGACATTGGCCTTCCATTCCGTTTTATTAAAAAAATAGCACAAATAAGCGTAGCTCTTAATCTTCCTGTTTTAGGGTTCCGTACCCAAAGGCTAAAAACGGGACCCTATTACTAAGACTCCACTGTCCGTCTGTCTGTCACCAGACTGTGACAGCTAGGCAGTTGAAATATACACAGATGATGTATTTCTGTTGCCGCTATAACAACAAATACTGAAAACAGAACTGGGGCTCCGATGCAACATTGTGATTTACTTGCCGATTTTTTCTCGATATTAATAACGGCAACAGGTAGACGCTTGAAATATTCCCAGAATATTTAGTTATACTTTAAAAGTAAATAATTAAATTAAATTAAAATAAATATTGGCAACAAACGTGACTTTTATAGATACACGTACCTTTCGTGCGCGAGTCCTACTCGCACTTGGACAGTGTTTTTTGGTCGACTTTGCCCTCATTTTTACACACTTGTTTTTAATAATCTTATTGATTTGAGATTAAAAACATCTTATCTTATAATTAATTATAATCCAAATCGATGCCACTTATTCTAAATTCGTAGCTTCTAGTAAAGCTTCATGGCAAGAGTCACTTAATCTATTGAGTCGCCTTGCGATACAGAACTTACGGATAATGGCGGCCACATGATACATTGTTATTGTTGTTTTTCTTCTTTTTCGAACGCTTGACGTGACATGTGGCAACTGGCACCCCTAACTGTCACTTAGCGCTCGAGGCACACCCCTACAGCTCCAGCAATAAATGTAATGGCATCCCTTCTTATCGGTCAAGATTACGTCTATACTATACCGAACCCCTCTAATGTGGTTTGATATATTACTTTATTTGTCAAATATCAATAATGTAGGATCAAGCCACTTCGGGTAAGGCATTGAATATCCAATGGAGCACCCGCGGGAAAGTGGTTGCCGCTTTTGGCATCGGAATTGGCTAATTTCTATACGGAGCAAATGTATAATAATGATAAATAGAGTGTCTGTGTTTATCATTTGGCGATAATGGATCGGGTTTAGTATTATCATGTAACGGTTGTGGCACTATACGAGTTGCTGACGACGTGTCATTGTCTAAAATAGGAATCAGAGACAAGCTTTTTTCCGGTGAGTGTACTTTTTTGTAGTTTTATCATCCACTTCTTGGAACCAAACTCAGTAGGTCAACGTTAAATTCAGCAGCGATCATCTTTCCACCTTCTGGTGCCAACATCAGATCAACTTTAAGACTCTATAATTTGGCATTATCAACTGTTTAATGCTACCTACTTATTTCAAATTTGAGCCATTAAATTAAACGCAAACTGGTACAAAATGAACATGCATGACTAGAAGTAAACATTTCAGTAGGCATATTAATTCAATATATAAGGAGAAACAAATACCTATTTGAAATAAAAAAAAAACATTTTACAAACTCTTCCGTCAGATTATCCGCAAGCGAATGTCAATTGCTTGCAAACGACAAGTTGAAAACGATCTCCTTATTAGCCCTATATGCTGTTCGTTTCCTTCTATCTTCCTTTAGCCCTAGAAAACCAAGTTTCATCAACAGCCTCCTTTTAATAATTTAATATAATTGTACATTAAATGTTTGTCAACACATAAAGTATAAATCTTGCGCGTTAATTTTTACCCAGTCATCAGAATGAGCTGAAAATCCTAAATTATGCAAAACGAATGACGATGCAATATTATTTTGTCAAAGAGCTGATGTGATAATGTAGGGGAATGGAGGCAACAGAATCTCCGCTGTAATTAATGCAGACCATACGAGTTTGATGTGGTCTGGACTTGTTACATTGAGGTCCATAAGCAGCTGATGGCTGTGCAAATTATGGTACCTAACCCCCTAACCCCCTCCGTCCACTAGGATCCATTGATAGGATCCATTAAAGGAGTAAAGTGGACTTTTTGTACATCCAAATCCATTAATGGCTTTAATGTACACTTAAATTCGTTTGAAGTGTACATTTTTTAATACGCTGGGATCCATCAATAGATTTAAATATACAAAGTTCCACTAATGGATGTTATTGCCCTTTTTATATACTGGGATCAATCAATGGATATTAAATGTCCATGAGTATCCATCAATTGATGGAATCAAGTGTATTAAAAGTTTAATAAAATCCATTGATGTATCGAAGTGTAATTAAGAGTGCAACAGAATCCATTGATGGATTGCAGATTATTAGAAAGTGTAAACGAATCCAAATAGATTTAAATGTATATTAAAGCCCACTCTACTCCATTAATGGATTTGAATGTACAAAAAGTCCACTTGACCCCTTTAATGGATCTTATCAATGGATTCCAGTGGACGAAAGTTAAAAAACCAAAAATAGAAGAAATAGCAGAAACTTATTTACTGCTACTCGTAAAAACTGAACCGTTTTCTGATTATAAAATGAAATATTAGCCTCAGATAAAGACAAAGGACAAAACCAATACGCCTCCGAAAACACAGTGTTTACTAGATTAATTTACATTGGAGCCGGAAATATGTTGTTTACAGACCAGTTGAGACCGGGCAGGATGAAAACAGAAAAGATTTACTTGCCATTGTAGCTTAAACCCTTTGGACCGACGTTTGAAGTGCTTAAGCCAATATTGTGGTTTCTGCCTTAAATAAACTCAATTCGACTTGCATTTATAATCATTGTTACTGAAGAAATGGGGTTTATTATAACGTTTATTTTGCGGTACTTTTAATGCTAATTTGGAAGTTTTTGGCGGATCAACTACTCCAGATACACCGACAGGCTAATTTACTTTTGCATTTAAAACAACAGGCAACGTCATCCCATACTAACTTTAGGCAGGTTTTCCCCTTTTATAGAGGTGCAATGTTTTTTTCGCAGTTATCTTTATTTTTAGTTATATAAATGCGTAAAAAAAAACGTGTTAAAATGAATAAAAAACAGGTAGCCGCACTAATAAAACATAGTAATAGATCTGTGAAGATAATGTTGACCAAGAAAAAAAAGAAAAACTTGCACGAAGATATTATGAAAAGAGGATTAAGTACCCTACCCGTCTTAATATGTAGTAGGTTCTAAGCAGTTTCTGTTGTAATTACAACTATTTTCATCTACCAAATAATAACGGCTAAAATTATAAAATTAATAGATACTTATCCGTTACATACTTTAACTGATTTAGTTTATTATGATACTCTACTCTATGACAAGTTAACTGCTTCACAGTAAATTAATCAGCTAAATTGCTATATACATATCAAAATCATTCTATCAATCACTTCACCGCCCTCATCTTCAGCTGTCGAGTTATTCATTATACGTGTCAGTTGTCTGGCTGGGATGTCACGAGTCACGAGTGTGTAACGTGTATATAGCATAATATATATAATACTTGTAGCGCGTATCTATACCATTTGGTGGAACACAACTAGTGACAAACAGTAGGTACGTCTATAAGAGCTTATGTACGTTGCAATGTTGTTTGAGAACTATTACAGTAGTCGATTAGAATTAAATCTATTCCGTAACTATAAGAGCGTATACATATAGGTTGTTGCAAAATGTTGTGATAAAGTCGACTTTGAACTATGTATGCCCTTTCAGCGTCATCCTACCCTTGCTCCGCGTGTATAAAGGAGTATAATCATTAGAAATTCTAGTGTTCTCAAGTCAATTTATAACTGTGCCAGTGGCACAAATAAATTACACGTTACAAACACATTAATGCCGTGTCAATAAGGGCGTCCATATGTTTTTATTTATAAGACTTCAAAATGAATTTAGAACCTTATTAATAAAATGTAGGCCGTTTCAATAAGGGTGTATGTGTGTTTGAAATTATAATTCTCTAAAGTCGATTTAGAACTGTGTCAGCGGATTAGCATCGTAATGGCGGCGTCGCGTGATGGTATCGGGTAATTGAATGCGGGGTTCGATCGTCCCGAGGGCCAGTTTTTATTGATACATTACAGTGCCGGAGGAATTAGGTGCCGATGTTTATGTTCTGGTGGGTTAGCACGGTTCTAGCTGGGACTTGCATTGTATTTAAGAGCGCTCCGTTGAAAATAACCACGTACAACGCATTTACAATAGATGGATTTTACAAACAGAGGGATCTTGCTGGGTAATTGGTTTTGGGTTACCCTGGCAGAGACAGCGTGAATTGGAGGCATCTTGGAGGTTTTAGAAGAAATTAACGATGTATGTCTTCTGAAACAAGTTTAAAACGTAGGGGATCGCTTGCTGATTTTTCCCAACTTAAATAAAAAAACTAATAAGTAAGTTATGTTTAAGGCCGATTAATAATTCCGTAGCGATTTACAAAAAATAAAAAAACTGTTTATTTCTTTTTTTGTTAAGTTTACAATTACTACTTAGCTAAAATCTTTAGTATTTAAGATTATATGGCAGTGAGGACACTATTTATAATACATAAGAAATCTATTAGTAATGTTTTTGGTAGACCCAGGTTCAGCCTATACGCGTTATCGTTACATGTCTAAGGATTTTTTTTAAATATTAGGTAGGTAGTTTGACGAAATTCTAAAGCCTTATAAGCTATTACTTCTGGGAGTGATAAATAATTTTCCTTTATTTAGACTTCGCAATTTATCAGATCTTCTATATTTAACTAATTCCCCCATAACATGTCTATAATATTGCTACGTTTAGTTTCGTTGCTATGCTAGTTACGTTAGAACTGTGACATTTATCTAAATAAAATAAGTTTTACAGAAGATTCTGCAACCTCAAAATGTATTTAAAATTTGTTATATTATAACACTAGCGAGCCGCCCTCGCTTCGCTTAGGTTTATGTAAGTTTTCTGAAATACTCTAAGCTTCCTTGAAAAAATATCTTACTGATATGGTGAAAAACGGAATAAAATCCGTTGCGTGGTTTTAAAAATCTAAGCGTACATACAGACGGCGGGAAGCAACTTCGTTTTTATACTCTTACTATGTAAAGATGGTGTTATGTTTCTTTAAAACAATTTTATGTAGTTACTTTCATAAATATACATACTATTATAACCTGTAACTCTAGTTCTTCTAATATTTCGTATAGATCCCTCATCATTTTACGATACGGACTCATACTTTGGGGAAATTCTTCAGAAGCTGAAATTATTTTTAGAATCCAAAAAAAATGTATCCGAATATTGTGTGCAGCTGATTTTTGGAGCACTGTAAACCACTTTTCCAATGTAAACGTATATTACCTCTCCCATGTCTGTATGTATTTGAAATGTGCATCTTTGTAAAAAAAAACATAGTACTATTTAATGTAACATTCACGAAGTCCAAAAGAGGGACACACAGAAATAAATTAGCTATACCAAAAACTAATTTAGCGCTATCTCGGAAAAACTCTTACTGCATGGCTATCAAAATATTTAATATTCTCTCTGATACATTTAAACAGTTACCTTTCAATTTATTTAAGAAAATGTTATTTAATTATTTAATTGATCATTGTTTTTACTCCGTCAATGAATACTTAAACACATGCAAATTGTAATATTAAGAATTTGAAAATGTATATGTAGGTACTAAAGTCTAAAATGAAATATTTGTACGCCAGCCTTGGCAAAACAAGATACGAACTGTGATAATTATTGTAACATCTTTTATATACGCTTGTTTTATGCAAATAAACTATTCATTCATTCATTCATTCATGTCAGCCTAAAAACGTCCACTGCTGGACATAGGCCTCCCCAAGGCTCTCCACTCAGATACCTATTGCACAATAATATGCACATGCACCGATCGAGTCACAAAGGTCCAGTTATAATGAATTTCCAAAATATGCAAGCTGTCCGCCATTAGCATAATATCGTGTGTGGGACTAATTTAGCAAACTCAATAACGCGGGACACCTGTGCCCGATAAATATGTATGTGTTCGAGCACACACCCGAGCGGCTAGGTCAGTTTATGCGGTTACTAGCTCTGGTAAACGTTATTGGGTTTTTAATAAACTAACTGTAGAAAAATCACTTAGACCTCTATCGCCGCGACTGGCATGCAAATTTCAGCATCGAGTGTGTGAGTTCTTTGAGAGCTGTAGTTTTAAAATCTCATACAGTGACTGAAACTAACAAAAATTACAGATTTTTACCGATTTGTATAAGTTTGTATTTCAGAATCTTAAGGGCTAAAATTCTGAGATGCTAGTTTCTTCGAGTCTTTTTTAAAACTAAGGTAAAAGTGAACTAAATTAAACTTGTCTGTGTCTGCATAAAACATCTTAATCTACCGGTCGCAAGATTTAGAGTTTGTTAGAACGGCTTTTAACATTTAACCACGCCAGCAGAGGAAATCGACAAATCGCAAGGTTGCAACTAAAAATAATCCAATCTCGGCGCGATGTCACCCCGATCAGGGGCAAATACCTTCAACTTGCCCGCGTCTTCTTTCTTCCTCGAAGTAGTCCATAACGAAAGAGATGCACTGAACGACAAACGAGAAAAATCTAGTTCTCCTAGCTGCCCAGAGCACCTAACAAACTAGAAATTTTCAAGTCGATATTCCCGACCCGATTCCCGGCGTTGGGAAAACGAGAGAATTTTCCGACTTGTTACTCTGTGGTTCTCTTATTGTGGAAACTTTTCCCGCCTGAGGTCAGGCACGAGTGACACTTAAAGGTTCTTTCCTTTTCTTGTTTAGCCTCTGCTTGTTAGTTACGTTGTTAAGAAACTGTCACTTACTCGAGGTTGTTCGGTCTAGGATTATATTATAATTTACAATATCTCAAGAATATTTCAATATTAAACCCGTTATTCATAAATGTACAATAGCTAAAGTATGCCTAAAATATGCTTTGTGTCTTTGTGACAATTGCATCTGACGGAAAGTGACAAAACATACTTTTACTAAAACAGTGTGAGAGTGCACCTATCAATAAGGCCTGCTTGCGCGTAAATGTTAACCATAGGTTAACAGGGTAATGTAAAAATTTACAGTTCTTATATGAATCTGACATTCTTTAATAATTTAACCTGGGGTTAACCTAGGGTTAAACATACGTGCAAGCGGGCCTAAGGGGTTACTCTCGATCCTAAGTAATAATACGAATGCCGATATCAGAATCAGACCCACAACAGAGAGTGATTGCGGCTAAAAATTAACATGAAATCTGGAATAATTTCCAGGGAAATCGATTATTTTTATATAAAATTACAAAAGCCACAACGTAGAAAACAGTTTAATTAAAACGTCAATCTTGTATATTATGTTTGAGTTCAATATTATTCGTATGTGCTTTCGATTATATTAAACGTGTTATTAAACAGATAATACGGGATTCAATACCAATTTCAACCAAACATATTCGTCAAAACAGAAAATGATGTCGCATTTCAAAATGTTTTCCGCCGCCTCACTGGGCCCGTCTCGATCAAGGGAAAAAGGACTTTATCTGATGATATTTGGGGTTCTTTAATCCCCTAACATTCCCGAGGTTTTATTGTAGCATTTAAATATCTACATCTTTCATTATAATTCAGTAAATCGCCTCATTATTTCGAGGCCAGCAAATCCTGGGCTTACATTTCGCTTTTTAATTGTACCTCCGTCTGACCCTCATCGAGATGGCTTGTTTTCAGAATTTTCTGTCATTTTAACCCCTGACTTAGTTATCATTTGGTTTGCATCAGAGGATTTGTTTCCTTGTATAAAAAATTAAATGAAGGCAAATTGTTTTAATACAGGCTTTTCGTGTTCTGGAGGCATGTTTGTGTGTAAATATTTCACACCAGTGGATATGAAAAATATATAGTAGGCGATCTGAATAGGAGACCGGGCTGTTCATTCGATAAAAAGTATTTTATATCAAATTTAATATGCTAAGTAGGTAATATATGGCGAATAGGTAGGCTGAAAAATGTCACACCCGTATATATATATATATATATATATATATTAACTTTCTTTTAAAAAACATATTTGCTTGTTTATTACATAAATTACATACCAATCGAAAATATGAAGCCTATAGAATATGCAAACGTTAGGTTGACTTTTTTTTCCCGTCAATCTATTGGGTAGGAAGGTATAAACAGGTAAGTTGATTAATAATTTGCACCAAACCTTACGTTTACTTATTCTATAAGGCTTCATACTTTCGATTAGTATGTAATATGTCTATAGCATTAGCAATTAAAAATAAAGTGTTTTTTCTTTATGATATATGTACTGGACTGAATTTTTTCAGCCTACCACGTCGCCACATATTAGGTACTTATTTAGCGGATTAAATTTGATATAAAATACTTTGCAAATCGTCTCCTAATCGGATCCTAGACCAATAGGATTGATACCTTCCAATAACCACTATATTACTTTTGTACAATTATACATCGGTGGCGATTTTTTTATTAGTATCTCTCTCTTTTTGTTGAAAAAGAAACTAAACCATGTCTGGCCGCATAACGCGGCGGTGACTGTAGCAGCGATGGGCCGCGAGTGATTAATAAATTCATAAATATCTCCGCTGATAAGCAGCAACACGCGCCAAGTGTCATGTACATTTCTATGCATTTGATTTTTTTCAACTCACCGCTCGTCGCCTCCGCTGCCGCCGTAGAATTTAACATTAGTAACACACGTACTTTCCTGATGATTTTTCTTAGTAACAATTTAGCAAAATAATGTAAAATACAAATGATCTCTTTGTACTAGTAATTACTTTTTAGGGTTCCGTGACCGAAGGCAGCCCAACGGGACCCTATTATATATATGCCTCCGCTGTCCGTCCATCCGAATTTAAGCAGATGTGTCTTTTGAACCGTAATAGATAGAGGGTTATTTTTTTTTCTTTAGAATAAGTATGTGTAATCAAGGCGGATTTACTAAGAAATATAAAAAAATAAGAAAGTGAAATAATAAACATACCCAATAAACATACCCCATACAATAAAACGTATCTTTTTTTGGTGTATCGTAAAAATAGTAATACATACAGTTATTTTGCAAACCCGGAACAAAAACAACAAATGCTGAAAAATAGTCAAGTGTGCGGGAGTCTGAATCGCACATGACCGGTTTTTAATAATTGCAAAGCACCTCACATGGACAAAGTAAATATAAGTACGTCTAACATTAACTTATCCCAACGACTTCTTATTTGACCCTCGTGTTATTTATCTGGTCTAACCCGAGCGTTGTTAGGTAATAATTAACGCTCAGCTCTTTTAAATCTCTTATCGCTAACATGCATGCGCAGCTTAGCCGTTTCTTTACATAATTCGTGCCGGCGCCGGCGTCACTTCTTGTTAGACTTTCGATCGTTTTAGACCGTCGTCTCACTTATTTTAGAGGCAGATAATCTTAGTCTTGTCATATATTAAATTATGTAACAACGGCTTGTATTTAAATATATTTCGACTTTTTTCAAGCGTAAAACAATAGGCTAGTGTCCTAAAAAAATCGAATTAGTGCGTCATTTACATTATCATAAAACATTGAACACGTATTTTTTCTTTTGTCAATTAAACAAAAAATTACGAAAACAATTATATTTAAAAAGATATATTTAGAGTATGGTTTTATAGACTCATTACGTAGAACGTAACATTTCGCAGAATTTTCGTTTCATAGAAATCAATTTTCTTCAGAACCCGAGTTGATTTCATGGACAGTGTGTTCACATTAAGAGTTGTTTTTTACTAAGGATATTTGCTCGGTTTCTTAGGAAATTCAAAAGTCAAAGAAACCACAATAAAGCAAGGCAATAAACAGGGTGTATAAGTTTTCAGTAGACTTTCCCTTACATAATAGTATCCGAGCCCTTTTCATCTCTTTTATTCGTTAACTTTTTAACATTTGTAACCTTTTAAAACTTCCTACAGCCGTCCCCAAATGTAACCCTAACGGATTTTAAAACTCTCGGACGTGTAGCAAAATCACGAATGTGAAATTATATCTTATCCGGATTAAGGTGAACGGAGACGAGTTAATGCGTAATACTTGCTTAATGATTAATGAGAGACGTTATACTCATCAAAACAAAGGGACAAAAATTATCCTTACATCATATTGATAAGGTTGTCCCACGGAATCCCTTATAAATATCAGGGAACAATGTCACACCAATCGACCTAGTCCCAAACTAAGCTCTAGGCTTGTACTATGGGTACTAGACAACGATATAAATACTTATATAGAGAAATAAAAACTTAATTAAATAGAAAACTTCTAAGACTCAGGAACAAATATTTGTGTTCATCACACAAATATCTTCCCTTGCCGGGATTTGAACCCAGGACCGCTAGCTTTGTAGGCAGGGTCACTACCAACTAGGCCAACGCGTTGTCTAATAACGTTTGTCCTAACGCTTCGTTTGTCCGAATTATTGATTGTCCTAAACAGGTTTTCAGCTGAATTAGACAACTTTTTGAGCTTTTCAAGAATAGGTACCTTCGGTTAGGCTAGGTTAGGTTAGGTTAGGTTAGGTTAGGTATTTATTTGTCAAATTTACAATTAAAGATTTATATACAGAGTCTATAGATACATTGCAAGTAGTTGAGACGAGGCGAGAAGTATCAAAGTAATTTTTGATGTGTGTATTAGACTGGTTTTAGCTCTTATCCATAAGTATCTACAAAATTAAAAAAACGGTTATACTTACGATGTTGATATTGATTTAAGCATAAGGTATTAATCTTCATCAAATCCTCTTCCCGGTTGGGCGAAATCCTTGTCTTAAACGTAGCACCGTTCCCAGCACGTGCGTCGCTGAACAAGTACTTAATAATCTCATTTAGAACTATATCGAATTCTGCATCTACCGCAACAACAACACAAAGAGCTGCAAACTAATATAGCACAGTTCCAGGCGCAATGCAGTCCGCGTACACTTCCAAGTGGCAAAGTTTGCCGAATGTATTACTTTGTGACGCGCTCGGTAGTTACCGCGGTGCTTACGCCGCGGGAATCGGTTATTGGCTGCCAAACGTTTGAACTAACTTCTTGTGAACTAGTTAGTTTTGTTAATTGATCAGCTATCGGAAATAATCATCCTCTTTAGGAAACTTTACGAAGATACAATAAGATTAACGCGAGACATGACATGTATTGACATGTCCAGCAGGGCCTATATTCTAGGCCATAACCAATCGTAAAAACCATATCGTCTGTCGTCCATACACAGTAAAAGGTTAGGTAAGTTCCATAAAGTTAATAAAAACAGGTACTTGCCGTGGTTAGAGTATTTGGCAAGTCCCCGATATTTCGACGAAGTAAGAAGCCGTTTCGTTAACTTTAATGGCATGAGTACCCGGGACAGAACCAAATAAGTAACAATTATATCTTCGCCATATTGAAAGGAGTTAAGTCGGGGCTACCGAGATACATGTATACATCAACGACTAAAATAAATAGAAAAGAGTAAAGAGGTACAAAGCAACAATAACATTGTGTATGGCTTGTCCCTAACAATAAAATAAATATTATTTTAGCACTTTGGAGATTTTGACCTATGTGGCAAACATTAACGACTGTAAATCAAGGAAGATTTAGGTATAATATTTACGTTACCTGTCTTGCGTTCACTCGTCAATACATACATTTTAAAAGGTTTGATTATCACTAGACGACTCCTAATTGGATACAATCGCTAGTTCGCGGCAGGGTAGGGTTGTATTCAATAAATCTAGCGCCAGCGTCAACATTAACCTACTTTCTTAATAGACAATCAACTCTACATATAAATATTATAAAGATCATTCCTAAAAGTCGGTTAAGAATAATGTATTCTCGTAAAAATAACTAGGGGTATCGTAAACCGCGGACAGCGCATCACCCTTTTAATCCCGTCGAATTTAGTGGCGCTTTTCGTACGATGAAAACGCATTATTATTTTAAGGGTGATCTATTTATTAGGCCACAGGGCCCCTTGCGAGGCTATAAACAATCTATTAATAAATTAAGGCCATCCTTCGGGGCGGGATGGACGCCGAAATATGAGCGAAACTATCCGCTGAAAGGATAGGTTGCGGGCAATGTGGAATTAAACTGAATTTTAATGCTCATATTGTTTTCAGTGCGATGTTAAGTTAATAAACACTATAATTTAAAAAAGGCATTATCTTTAATAAAGACCTAATGATTCACAATATTAGAAGTGAATCGTAGCGTTATAACTTTGCCTAACATAGTTATAGAAACAGATCAATATTCTTTAGGCTGCTTAGATTACGTAAGCACCCGTCATTACAGATTTCAAGACTAAAACAAACCTTAAAAACTTCTACTCCCTTTTATATATAGACACGCTTACTTATTTTAACGCTTAACATCACATAAATCACTAACGTCTTGTTGTACTTAGCAATAGTTTTTACATCCCGTGAATTTGCATCGGCCATTACGCAAGGTGACCGATGGCAATTTTGAATGTGGAATGAGAAGGCCATCAATCATTGGGCCGGCGCGCGCGCGCAGCGCCCGCAAATTGTCTGATTGAGATATATGCCTTCGCCTCTGTAATGAAATTGCACTTGCCATTTGCATCATAATTTAGTCAAGGCACATATAACGGCATGTAACAGAAACTTTTAAAATCTTAATTTAAAAGTAAGAAGCTTAAAAACACTATTTAAGGCCGGTTTTAAAAATGAGATAAATATTATCTAACAGTTAACTTCAGCTGGGGTTCCTTTAAATAAAAGAAAAAGAAGATTATTTTAAAATACTTTTTGTGATTAAAAAGTCTGACCTTAAGCATGTTATTGTTTACTATGTTTATAATTGTCTAATATAGTAAACAAAAAATCTTCTTTAAAGTATTTAAGACTTAACAATAGTTAATATGAACCATGCTTCGTGACGTCAGTAAAACGAAAACTTGAAATTTAACTGTAAGTATTTGATACACGACGCCAGTTCACCGGAACGTTTTCGGAACCCTATGCTTGAGACTAAAAGCCCACTTTCAATTAGCACACCTTCAGGAATGACTCATTCGCCACACGCAGTAGCGTAGCTTTCTCCCGAGAGCCCTATGAAGAGGCTATTACGTGCTCGGAACACGTGACGATGCACCCACTCTGCATTGACTATTGAGGCGGTCACTGGGGAGACTGACGAGAGGAGAACTACTATATTCCGAAATTCGAATGCCTTTATTTCTTTAGTCTGATTAGAGTGATGATCTTTAAGGAAAACACTTCTCTGGTAAAGAATCAAACATAAAGGACTGATATTTCAATCGTCAGATAACACTACCTGTCAGTTAAGTTTTAGCTCTGTCCTGTTGAACATGACAAAGAAAAGGAACTTTGACTGTATCTGACCTAATAGTATTGGTTGTTAAACCGAGACAACATTAATAATGTCTAAAACTATGAAATGAAATGTCTTTTAGTTTTAACGTTTCTTTGTTTCTTCTCTGGCAATATTCGGACAAGCTAGTTCTAATTCTGACTTTCTTTGGGCGCTTCGTGTTATTTGTCCATACATGCACGCCGCTCGCATGCCCTAGGATTTTCTTGAGAACATCTTAACATGCGACTGAAAGTACATCATTCTGTACATATGTTTGCGATTTATTCTTTAAGAAAGATTTTATTTTCTAAGATAGTGTTACATCAATAAGATAACCTTTCGCGTTTATATAAAATAATAACAATAATATGACATTTATAACTTGTACATTTAGTAGTATTAACTACGATTAAAATATTTCAAGAGGTATTGCATTTTGAGATGACCGCGACGGAATGGTTGGTAATTTTAACCAGTTTTGCGTGCCTATATCATGATTGTGATTATGAATTCTACACAAAAGAAAAAGTACGAGTACTAGTAATTCAATATTTGCTAGCTCTATATGAAAACAAACGACTGTCATAGAGTTGACATGTGAGAAGCACAATAATACGACGCTTCCAATCATTTTCCGGTGCCCGGCCTCGACGTATGCCTTCAATCTATCTAGGCACTATATTCGACAATGGCCTGATCTGCATATCGCCGTTGATTGCAACCGTGTGTACCAGAGCCTGCTCTCCGCGCGAGCTGGCAGCCGCCACGCCAGCAGACTCCCGAGGTGTAAACTGAGAAGTTCCTGTATCGATGAAACACTATCGAATAAATGGCTCAGAAGCGAACGCTGCATTGTTAGGTTATCTAAAACGACGTTTCGAAGCCCCGCTCAATGATAGGCGATAGCTATTGTAAACTGATCCCCCTCTCCCCGAGTGCTCTCTTGCCGCGTCGGCGACAAAGCAGGTAAAAGGGAGATAACGTGGCTCTAGCTAAAATGGATGGGTCTGATCCTGTTTCCAGCGATACAGCTAGGGTTTAGGCAGATTGCGCAAGACTCATAGCTCTGTATTATCCGATAATTAATCGGGTAGTTGTGAATTATGATAGCTATGTTCCTTCTTTAAACAGTTATATTACGAAAACCGACCAAATATACACATCCAAAACCACTAAACCTGGAGAATTTTCCTTGGGTGCCTTGGGGGAGCAATTTTTAGGCGGGATCCAATTTTAAGCGTACGAGTACATAGTCGTGAGTGTCCTCTAGTCAACAAATCAAGCAAATTTTTTACTTACATTATTCCTCAATTAATCCCCTACTTAGTAGATTAATTACTTATATCGATAATCCGATAATCGATATCCTATTTCGTATCCAGCCACATCTCAGCCTTTGCATTACAAAGGCAACAGTGGTTCAATCAACAGTGGGTAAACCTGATGCGCTTAGCGATTTTAGCGGGCGGGCTACCGATACTGCATGATCCCCCGCCTGCCGGCTTCGGATCTATCGCTGGATCGGGCGACGTATCGGTTGAGATCCGATCTTACAGCCAGCCTAATGCACGTACGGTGTGCAGACGAATGCGGAGGATTTTATTAGGAAAATATTCGTTTTGTAAGTTCGTGTTTCTTTCGAATATCGAATTATTTCGATACTGCATAGGTCATCATGCTTCATCTTCTGTAACGTTATCGTAAATAAATAATGAAAGGGGATATGCTTTTAAATTTGGGATTAACCATGATTTTGTCTTTGTTAAAAATTAACAATTTCGCTTCGATACCTGATTAAATTCTGAATATTTCGTCGTTTAAGTATATCCTAAACTAAATGTTGTTCGAATTAAAATCATACTGTTTCTCGTTACAATTTAAAACGCTTATTGTTAAATGGTGCTGTTACTATTGTTGATCAAAGTCACACTCAAGTGCAATAAAATCGGTTCAGGTTGTACAGTAATTTATACGTACAATGATTGTTTTCATTGCTCTTTAGTGTTTATTCTGTTGCCTGTTTAAAATGAAGCATTTCACTGGCCACATATTTCATACTCAATATTTGCAATTAAATTATTATCGTACTCATTGAATAGTTGCTAATGATTCCTGATTTACTTTCACGCGCACGAATTTTAAATCACTGTTTAAAATACATTCATTCATTTGCCTGAGCACGTTCAAATGGAATGCTCTCACATTTATAACATGATTTCAGTAGCTGAATAGTATTCATTGGTATTGATAACAGTACCAGGAGGAGATCAAAAAGCACAATTCACAAACTAACGTTATATCTAGCTTATTTAGTGCAATTATTTAGATGTGATACGAGTACAAGCACAAAAAGACTGCTCTACCTGTACCTGATTGATACATTAGACGCACATGGGATTTTTTTTATTTTATTTAAACAGCTAAGTTATTAAAATTTCTTAGAATTGTAGCGTCTACTATTTACACACGTACCAGCCATCATTATTGTGTAGTGTAAAATCATATTGATGTTTTTTATTTGTGCAGACGTTACCGAAATACAGAAGCCATTGTGCCGTCATTAAACGACACCCCGAGGCGACAGACGAACGGTTAAATATTCATGAGTATAATTCGACAGATTCCCTTAACGGTCCGTCGTCAAAAAGCGGGCAGAGCCGCGCGCCGCCACGAGCTACGATAATCGGATTATAGTTGGATGTATCGCTATGAGAATTAACTCAAATATGTTCATATTTGTTTTTAATTTTTCATTATTTTAACATTTAAATAATGTGGTGATATCACAGCGGTGTTATTGTATTATGAACCTGACGGATTTTATTTAAAAATAATCTGTTGTAAATTACTTTTATCGGTACCACTACGAGCTTAATATATTAAATTGCCCTGGGGGCAAGATGAATCGATGACATGCGCCAATGGGCCAGTGTAGGATGGATAAGAGAAGCTGAAGATCGGGAGCAGTGGCGTGCATTGGAAGAGGCATTTGGTCAGCAGTGGACTAATACGGGCTGATAATGATGATGATTGAATTAAACTAACAAAGGAGTAATAACCACGTGGTAGATTATAAAGGAAGCAGAACATTATGGTTAAAATAATCGTGGTCTTTCTGCGACTAGGTTCTGTGGTTGGTCAACGGGAAGTCCGACGTCGTAAAATGATAACTAGTAATTATTTCGAGATCCTGGTGATGGATTACTGCCTCTAAAAAGATTGTGCCGTGTCTTTTAAGTATAAATAATTTATTGAGCAAGCTTTACATAAATTACTTTACTGAACAGACAGTACTTTTTTAATTTTTTTAAGGCGTTACTTATTTTTAATATTATTTAGTATGAACTGATGCATGTCATTTATTAATAATAAGGCTCAAGTGTAATGTAAATATTCAACAAAAATGTCCGGTGTTTCAATTCATAGAACCGATTGCCTATACCAACGTCGCCCTCGACAGCAAGTAGAGAAACATCAAAAAACATAAACCAGAATGAGCCGCCCGACGTTGTACATGTAATCAAAGTGGCTGTCTGAAAGACATTAATCTCCTTGTACTTATTGCGATTTCCGTCCAAATAAAATGTAGCAAAAAAACCTCCCGACAAAATCATCTACGGCTTTCGCGGGCTTGACAAGGAAAAAGGAAAAAACCACTGATTGCCCGCGTGAAAAATTACACATCATCGCGTGCGTTGTATACCTACACACATACACACGTACCTCGGGTATGTATAACGCAGATATTTTGATCGGAGCGGGTCTTGAGCGAAGCGGGCATTACTCATCGTACTTGTTTTCCTAAAAGTTAACTTATCCTTGTGGAACTTACTAGTTTCTTAATAGTGATCGGTTATCCTTGTTATTAGGGTTCCGTAGTCAACAAGTCTTTATAGTTTCAACATGTCCGCGGCTTTATTCGGCGACCCCTGGGGCCCGTTTCTTAAAAAATATTAGACTAATCACATTAGTGTTTTGTCTCATTTTGTAGTTTTATTTACGAGACAAAACACTATTATTATTAGACAAATATGCTTTGAGAAATAGGCCGCTGGAACTACTCGTAATAGTTACATTAAAATTACGCCAGCAAGTTGTTGATTTAGTCTTGAGAATGTCTATGGGTCACAGGTCCCACGTACCATCAGGTGGCCTGCGTGCTCGCCTTCCAAAAAAATAAAACTACCAATTCCATTAATTGTGATTATTACACAAATGACCCTTACCAGGAATCTATTTCGGTATCACGAGATTAGTAGACAATTTTACTATCATGTAGCTAGGGTTTCAGAGGCGTCAAAAAACTAAATTATTTAACTTCAAGTAGAATTTTCCCTTTTTTTTAAAGTCAATTTGCATTCTTAATACATTGTATACTTACTAAGCACAGAATTTACAGTGGTACGGTCGACATTAAAAAATGTAAACGTATCTTTGACGTCGACTGTACTTGATTCCATTTGGTTAGTTGCACAATTGCTAGCTTACACCAATTCCATACATTCACATGTTTACTTGCAGTCGTATCGTGGAATGTTACTAAATTCTGTAATTCCCTTACCACTTTATAATCACATACTTGACTCAATCAATATATATTTCAATTTTAACTTCATTAAAATAACAAAAACGCACTCTCCCCTCACTTGCGGCTATGCTCTATTTTGTATTAAGCAGAGAATTGCGCTGCAGAAAGGGAGGATCCGACGCTTTTTGTGTGAACAAAAGAGGCATTTTTAGGTTAATGCAGAATGTACATAGTCTGCGAGTCGAAGATACGAAATATGACGATGATAACCCCTTTGAGGTTGAAAGTAAATGCCACGAGAGGGAACGAGTAGGGTGGTTCGGCTTATATGGAACCACTTTGTTTGTGCTTATAAATGTTGTTTTTTTGACGTTACACTCGACATACCTCAGTTATTTTCGTAGACATGTATAGAACACACGCCACGACTGAGATGTATACTTTTATGTAGTATTTTTCATTTACACAAAGTGTTGTATTTAAGCGGCCACGTTCCCAACTATCTCGTTTTCATAAAAAAAACACTCGGAATTGTTTCTGACTCGGCAGCGGAATGAGAGTAACAGTTGGAGCAGATTGTGGAAAAACTAGGACAAAGGGGTCAGGATAATTCCAGCATAGAGATAAAAGATTATTCCGGTCGATACCGCTTTGGTACTTCCTTACTGATGAAATAAAAGACACTAACACAGACTAATCAAGATAATGCGACAAGTAACTGACGCTTTGTAAATGTAATAAACTGACTCTACAATATAATAACAATTAAACTCGTTAACGAACCGAACAAAGCACTACCAAGACCTGCGAGGATGGGGTTCCACAAAGGACTACAATTTCGGTGTAATGTACACTATAATAGTTCTAATTCTGCTGAAAACTCGATATCTTTGAGCGTTTCGTGTACCACGTACAGGGTGTTGTTGAAGAATAAGACGTGCAAATAGTAAATAGGGGCCATTAGGGCCGCTTGGCACGAATTTGCATTAAGATTAACGACCGTGCGCAGTTGGGGGTTGTGCACGCTGCAGTGGCCTGGGGCGACATCTGTTGACGTCCGGCTAAACCAGACGAGCTTAAGAGCCAATACGACTTCAACCACCCCATGTATGAAAAAAACATAGGGTGCGTTTATACTCCGTTTATGGCCATTTGTATTTTTATGTACTGTTTGCTATCTTCAAGAACCATGCAAATTGAAGAAAAGTCACATCCTGTATCTATAATGCAGTACAGTGAAGACGGAACAAACAAACCAGGAAATAAACACACTTTATTTAGGATTACTAACTTCTTGATTCACGTCTTCCTACACTTAAGTCTTAACCCGGTACTAGCAGTGTAAGTGCATCGTTATGCAGCTTGGAGTTTCACCTGCAGTGCTGAGGTGCAGTCCCATAAGCAATATAAAATGATCATAGAGCAATTACTTAGCAATTAAATTGAAAAGACACCGTATTAATTAATAGTATCCCATATACAAATCCTTCAGGTTGCAAATATTATTTGGTTAGGTTTACTTTATTAAGGTTCTTAAGCTCTGTTTCTTTTTTTTCAACATAAATAAATAAATATCTAGGGACAATGTCACACGAATCAACCTAGCTCTAAACTAAGAACTATGATTGGTCCCTAGAGATCGAGAAAAATACTTATGAATTCTATTTATTTACACTGGCACACCCACAGCACTCATATATCCTCATATAACCATAATACGTAAACTATGTACCGCTAAGAAAATGTACATAGTAGGTATAAACAATAACTAACACTCAGCCTGTATATGTCCCAAATTCAGAACACGCTTTTCCCATGATGTGGTCTACCTACATGTATGAGTCTAAGTGTATACATATTATATGAATATTCAACGCAAACAATATGACAAGGCCATCGACGGCGTCATAAATCCAATTTTCCATGCCATAAATAAATATTTTCCCACGTAGAGTAAATAACATAGCGGCGGCTGGCGCTCGGCCAATTCTTCTAATGCCTAGTTATGCCCCATTTACCTCCCGCACGGCCTGAGTCGGGTAATTCATTAACGTATTAGCGGAGATGGGTCAAGTTTTACTATTATTTTTACACGAATGCTTAGTCACTATTCCTTAGTTACCTATTAGGCACTTAAGTGCTTACATATCAAATGAAAGACATTTATTTTTGCAAAAAACATGCTCTCATAATTATTTTACCCTTACTAGGTTATATCTATTTATGGCATATGAAGTAAGTGTTTGACCTGAACTAGGTCACTATAAGGCCAACTTAATTTTGAATTACATGAAATGCGGATGCGTTATATGTGTATAAATAAATACAGGTTGCTCTAAATTGGCATGTATTTTTTCTTAGAATGTAACCACGCTTCGTGGTAAGTGTAGCCATATCCACAAGGGACATGCATGGAAATCTAATCACAGCTCACGTAAAACGGGAATGACGTAAGATGTATGAGTGAACGTATCAGCTGCAGCACTTCGTTATACTCATAGGTACTAAATTATGCATTGTTTGGCAAAATTATGTGTGGAGTAAATAATCTTGGGCTATGTCGGTAACCTTAGTTCTACTGCGGATATCATCATTTCTGATTCTATCACGCAGAGAAACCCCGAGCATAGCCCTCTCCATAGCCCTCTGAGTGACTTTGAGGTTACTGACATAGCCCGTACAAATAGCCAAACTTAAGAGGCAGTGGGCGGAGCACATTGCTCACAGGACTGATGGCCGAAGGGGTCAGAAGGTTCTGGAGTGGCGTCCGCGAACCGGAAGACGAGCTGTAGGTAGGCCTCCAACAAGATGGAATGACGACCTCGTCAGGATCGCGGGACCGTGGTGGATGCGAAAAGCATAAGACCGGTCTGAGTGGAAACCCTTGGGGGAGGCCTATGTCCAGCAGTGGACGCTGAGTGGCTGACATGATGAAATAATCTTATGCAATTGTCATAAATGTCTAATTTCTGGGATCAACAATATTTTTATGGCTCAAGCAATTTTCGTTTACTAACTTTTATTCATCAAAATAAACAGATATCACAATTGACAACCATATCTTGGAACAAAAATACTGCTAATGAAATGTGAGTTACTTATATAAAAATACCTTTATTAGGGTAAAACAATAGTCCATCGATTGTTTATGCACGAAGCTTACGCCGCTAGACGTTGGCAGCTGTTAGTGCTAATGCTCGTTTCTAATTCAATAATATTAGTCCATTAGTTCCGTTTTATTGACTCGAGATAACGCAATTACAAACAAACAACCTAATTTTCGTAGGCAATTACTTGGAGCTGAGATGTGGGGATATCAGAACTCGACAGAAAGGTTAGACTGTATCAATTAGGTAACCGTATTTTAGTGGATGACGACACGGAAAAGGTAAAGGTAGTAGGTATTTTCCTTATCAATGTAACACTTAATGTGAACAACCTTTAATATTAAGTGGATTAAAAATTAAAAGCGTCGGACACGCTTTTAATTTGTTTGTAACCAACAGGCGATCAGTAACAAGCGGTTAATTAATCTAATTTTAAAGTCACAGCTAATCAGATATCCACATAAAAGATGGCGGATATCATCAGTTAATTGCATTAGAGTCTAAAAATGATGAAAATACTGCAAACAGTGTTTTAGCAGCGCACGGACACGCGGGATTATTGAATTAGCGACTACGGTCTGCGCATTGCAGACTTTTGCACGGACACGCGGAGGGTCGGACCGCGCGGAGAGGGCAATTGCATTATATTTATTAGTGTTCAACTTCGTAACCATTCCGTTATGAAATTGTTAATAAGAAACGAACCACTGTGAAGAAACACGAACTTTTTGACGTGGTGAAATTTAGATCAAATCCAGGGTGTTACCATGATATACTTAAGCAGTTCCGTTTAGGTTGAGAGAAATGGACAGAGCTATAGCAATTATAGAGGTTTGTCCTTTTCTCTCTACCTAAATTGAACTCCTTAGTAACCCTAATATCATTACATCCTCCCGTAATAGAAATGTTCACATTTTATTTTCCATATGGTATTCTCGTTTTGGTGAATTTGATAATTGGATTTTATATTATATTTAGGTTAGGTATAACTTTATATTCTACAGTCGAAACATTTTGGCAACTTTGAGTGGACATAAACTACTGCGCGTTATGATCAAACTCGAAATTTTGTGGCATCCAATTTACAGTTCCTACTGTTGAACACGATGGTTTTTATTTAAGGTTTAAAAGTCATGTAAAACGTAACACCGCCTTTCTTCTAAAATTATATTCTAAAGAAAAATAAATGTTTTAACCGTTTTTCCAATTGGCATTCTGCCAAAAGGGATAATTCAATATTATAAATCATGGATTGCATGTTGAACTGCCTTCTCTGCTATTTTCCGAACTCCGTGGGCTATAGTCGTCGGAAGTAGGATGGCATAAATTGAACAAACTCAATGTTTGCTCTTTATGACAATTACTTTTAGACGTTTTAAGAGATTTGTTTGTAAGTGCACTGAAACGTAGCATTTAAACATGGAATTGTGAATAAAAGCGGAATAATATGGATGTATAATAGTATCTTAACGTGGACTCATTTCGTATTAAAGAACTGGCAACAGGAACTTTTTTAATACGTACTATGCTTTATCTCAAAAGCTTACTATTTTTTTGGGATTTTAAATTTTATTAGTATTTACTACGTCCGCTTTGCACTAGTGGTCAGAATGACGTCATTTTGCGTTAATGAGCACTAGCTGTGACGTAGAAAAGACCACGCGGAGTTTAAGCTCTTTAGCCATCAGCAGAGATTTGATAATTGATTTTCTCAGTAAATTAATGAACAAAAAAAATATATATAGGGTAAAAAAAAAAGTTCATGTTGTCAATTAATCGTTAGAGTACCTACACCTGGTAGTGGTAAATCATGTTTCTAACACGATCCTCATTTTCAGAACAGGCATCTAATAAACATTATGTTTGGTTGACGTGACGTAGAGTTTACTTTTTTAATTACAAATACGAGTAAGTAGATCTTAATTCTTTACATAAAATTACTAATTTTCTTACATTTGTGTTTAATTTAATTTCCTTAAATGCCTATTATCGCAAAGTAACTTGTAACAAAAAGTTCGACATTTAATAAAGAACTGAGACATGATTCATTGTCAAAATGATAGTTTAATGCGACGGGATGACGCTCGTCGCTAATGAATGCGACTGGTAATAACCGGTAATAACCGGTTTTATCCGGTGTCACGGCTTGCGATTGGCTGCTCGCTAAAATATGGATGTCGATCAGAAGTGTCAGCTTTTTATAGTTTTTATTTTTTTGTATATAATGAAAAGAGATTAATCACAATTTTGGTGGTTCAGTTAATTCCAAAACACTCACAAAAAAATTACACATTGTTACTGTGTGTTGAAATAAATGTTATTTTCAAGTAGGTAGGTAATTGTAAACTGAATTTGTTTATATAAGTGCGGGTCACGTCTTAGGTACAGAATAAACATTATATATTGATTGCCTCAATTCATCTAGTAGGTGCTTTAATTACCTTATATATATTTGATGTAGATGTAAAAGTATACCATTGTTTCACGATATCACTTATCTGACTAAACAAATACACTGTACATAACTAAGTAATAGCATAAACATTTAATCTCTTCCTACCTTTTTCCCACTCCAATCACTTGTACGTCACGTACGTCAATGATTTGACTCAGTATTGAATATTTAACACATCCGCCATAGTCACCGTTGTGACGGTTCGACGCATTGATCCGCCGCATTTCCCGCACGTAGAGCAGAGGCAATACAATTTAAACCCGATGTTTATTTTATTACCCGTTTACACGACTCTAACACAATTTACATTAAGAATGCGTTTTGAAATAACCATTACATTTGCTATAAATTACTTAAGCGTCCGGCCTTTCACGATCATCCCCCACTGACCTTATTAGGGGTTAATAACCTCGACTTATTCCCATTCAAAAGCCAACAAGTGCGACAGATGTGAGAATTAAAAACACTCCCCCCTTAATTTATTTACATCACGACATTCGGCTATTAATCCCCCTGTATAAGGGTTTTTAATCTGCTAATGCTCATTTTATTTGAATACTAAGTCAAACGCCCGTAGCGAACTGCAAGCTAATTAAAACCTTATCTCTCGATCGTTTGAGTTTTTTATGGTTGTAGCGTATTGACAGCTGATTTTTCAACGTGTTTTAAATAAAACCTTTTTAGTTCTTATTGCATTGTAATAAAATTGTGTTTTGGACAAGCTTTATTCAATTGTTTTACTAATTGCGAGGGTGTGTGTGAGAAAGAAACATAGTAAAGGCGTAGAGTTAGAAACTCTTTTAGAAATTATGGTCTCGAATGCTTTGACGCGCGTATAAGTAAGCCTTTGGGGGTTGCGGACGTCGCGGTCTTTGAGTGTAGTAGTAAAACCATCAATGATTAAGAACCAAATTGCTTACGCACATGTTCGCAAACGCAAGCCTAAAGTGATTCATAGTATTTTTTCACCGTTTTATTTACAAAGCTACTTAACGTATAGTTACGGAGACTTGACAACATAACTAGTCCTGTTTGAGTTTGACTTTAGTTCTAGAGAATATGAATACTGTACTTTTAATATTACTTTCTAGTTATTTTGCCTTGTGGGTTATGTAGATACAAGGCGATTATGACAATGTTTATATGTGGTTCTACTTTGTGTTCCTTATTTTCATTCGCATATTATTAAACCATATTAATATTCTAAATGTCAAAGTTTGTTTAGGTACCATTAGTGACCTAATCACACTTAACGACGAATGTATATACTATGCTATTTGGCACACTAAATAGTTTTTCGTTGGTGAAAATAGATATAGGGTAGGGTCACCAGTGGTCAGCCAGAGACCTGTAGTCGGCCTCTGCCTGTACTTTGTATAAGTGAGAAGAGCACGAAAGATATATTTTCCACTCTTCGCACTCATATAAGGTTGACTACTGGGTCTCTGGCTGACAACTGGTGACTACCTAGTAAGAATATTTTCAAATGAACCCCGCGTCTAAACATTATGATAACAGCCTTTATATCATCAAAAGTTAAATTCCCATAGTATGTTACTAAAAGCTTTTCTCTATGAAAAAATAATATTGTTTAAACGTAGCTAACCCTAACGCGACATTTTTACTGAGCGACTAACTTTTGCCTTTGAACTTGACTGCGATATCTTATTTTAGAAAACAAAAACTAAGTTATGAAAATTCAGACAATCGAAACAGCGGGGGCGCGTTCTTCGGAATAGTGATAAAAAACTTACTACGTTTACCACTGCAGTCAAAGAGAGTGCTTTAACAGCATATTGTTCAAATTGAATTACTCTCGCAAAATATAACAAATATTTTAATGCACAACATTAACGTTTTAATGCATTAAGGTAAAAGGTAAAGGTAATAACTCGCAGCGTCAGGTTACAGCTTAGAGTACACGCGGGTGTCGCCGCCATATTTGTATCGGGTAACGGATGATAAAAGGTCCTACGTTCGCGCGTGGCTCTCGTTTGTTTACCTGAGTTAAGTTACCGAGCCAACAGTCTCCTTTTCATTTCGCTTGTTTGTAAAAGGACTCGACCACGAACGACCCTATTCCATTCAAAACTAGAATGCTATAGATTAAATACTTAAGATTTAAAAGAAATTTCTGCTTGAATGAAGACAAACTGGCGCAAAAGAAAGGTCGATAAAGAGAGGTCTGTTACGTTCTATTACTATGACCACTTTTACTACTCCTTTCGTGAAAAGCAATAAGGATACGTCAAAGAATCAAATCCAAAGATAACATTGATACTTGACGCGCCTTAAGATGGACATCGCACTCAAGCTCAGTTTATTAATACGAATGAGACGTCAACACGTTCATCTATATGTATCGACAACAAGTCAATTTATAAAAATATTTAAAAAAAAACACAGAATTCGTTTTGACACCTTAACCTTCTCGTTTCATTTACGCAAGACTTATCAAAAGCCTGCGAACAGCAAACAGTCCGTCAACAAACCGCAACTCGCAAAAAAGGTGAGGCTAAAAACAAAATCAGGCATCGGTTATGAAAAAGCAGATAAAATCAAAGGCATAATCATTTCCAGGTGGAATACCAACGAAAATAATCAGGAGTCGGCCGACCCTTCAGGCTTTATTCCCTAAATTGATTTGATAATGTTCGCAAATTGGGCTCGACGAATGCGTACTAAAGTCTCAAATTAAATGGAGATTTATACCTAAGACTTCATATTATTAAATGACTTTTTAGGGTTTCACCATAGATTTCTTCAAATTGTTTGTCACTTAAATAGCGTTATTAATAGCTGTTTTATTAATGATATCGACTATTTGATGTCTGTGGCGAATTCCTTAATTATTAACAATAAGTGGTCATACATTTATTATTTGCATATAACGGGTTTTAGTTCATCATCTGTCTTTTTCAATGAAAAGCGAGAAGATAAGATAAGAAGAAGAAAATCTCATTATTATATGTATAATATAAAGCAGCTTCTATTTTTTATCATCGTAAAATAACAAATTATTGTAAAGACAATGTACAAGTAGACTGTACGTGTAAAAGAGTCATTGGTTACGGAACCGCGGCATTAGACGGAGCTCGCGGTGCAAAAGTTCAACATAGCGAAAAACTCATTTCGCAGGACTTAATCTTTTGAGCGGAATTACATAAAATATTAATCTACGTCCGCGGAACGCGTGCACATACCGCCGGAATGAAAATGATTTCCACAAACTTGTTAGAAATTGGTAATAGTTCTAAATAAGATTCACAAATAGAAATAAAATAACAAATAGAGTTGAAATTGTTTGTTGTAGAAAGAAAATACCGAAAAGAATTAAGAAAGGATCTCGATGTAGGTACTAAAAGAAAAAGAAAAGGCAGTGACGGATTACACTTCGAATTTTCTCTGAAAGTGTGCTAAAAGTTAGGGCAAAATTTCTTACCATATCTTAAGTTAAATGTGCTTCGAACCTGTTTACATATACAAGAGGGACGTAATGAACGAAGGAGGTTAACCCAAGATTGTCTAAATTGAGACGATGAAGTGTAACACGATTATACTCGACATCTAATATGAAGTTACCGCATAACTCAAGATATTTTGCGAAAGAAATGCCTTTTATAAATACACGACCACTTTATTGAGTACAAGAGATCATTGTTAGCGAAGTATTCACTGATAAAGTCGCCCATAGAGAAGAGACAGGGTTTTTTTCAATCGAGAATTTTCCACGGGGGAAATATTCATTCCCCACTCAATCTGGTCCTTCGACTGGCTTGTTTTTCTCCGCCATTCAGGGCGCCGTCCGCTGTTATGAGAAATATGTGGATCGGTTTGCAGAGCAAAAAATGTAGACTCCACCGTATTTGTTCTTCGATAGGATTTCTCGGGGGGTTGTTTTTGCGGACAAGCTTCGTTGACAATGCGTGTCTCAGGATTAAGTTGGTTTTTACAAGAGAGTATTGGAATATGGTTTTTGGTTCAAGTTTAATACCAATCATGAATTTTGTAATTGCCGAATTAAACTTAGGTTACTGAGTTCTCACAAAGTTTTGGAAATACCCTTAATATCTTGTATAAGTTACTGCTCCGTTGCAAACATTAGTATTTAAATAATTAATTGGTAGTTAAGTTTGGTTGCTGATTGAAGTTATTGTTTTTATTCAATTATTTAAGTTTTTCACTAAACTTGCAGACCTACTTACCTAAATTAATAATGTTTTCTTTTGTTCCAGGTATTTACCGCCACCTCACTGAGAGCTATTCCTTACGTACTCGTATGGAATAGCTATACCTATATTTAAGCTGCTACAGTAACAAAATAAAAACACCAAAGAAAATCAGTCATTTTCCTACAAACGCTACAATAAATATAACCGGCAAAGGGTTTAAAAATTAAACAAATTTACAATCATCCCCCTTAAAGTCACGTTTTGTGTAATTCATTTTTAAACTTTGCGAAATTTTTCATTCTTTACGACGCCGGAGTTTATGTTATCTTATTCGCCAGTTGGTTTATGTTTACTTTCCTCTACTCCTTAATTTTTTGCTTCGTATTTTTTCCCATCGCTAACGACGCTGGATTTGGAATTGCAAATGTCGTTAATTGCCCGATGGAAATTAGTGTTCGCACTTTACGGAACACGGCGACTGATTGTTGAAATATTTAACAACGCGAGCCTGTTGGATTATTCAGAAATTCCTTTGCTTCCAAATAATCACCTCTGCCCCTATCGCTGGATTAATTTGAATATTATTTACCCTTGAAAGCTGTTAAGTACTTGAGCCTGAGTCGAGACGCACTCGCCGCTTAACTCGTTAAAAAACATGGCGGCCGAATATGGATTCGCACTCGCGCCGCTCGGCGTCTCCGAACGACTGTGCTCAAAGTCTCCGGATCCAAAGTATTTCTGAACGTTCTCAACTTTCCCTGAGAGCCCGACTGAATTCATCAGTATTATTTGTACTGAAACACTGCCAAATTGGGTGCCCTCTCGTATTGAGAGTTTTACTTCAACTTTCTAGCATAATATTAAAGCCGAAATTCATGAAATGAAGCCCGTCCGAAACAGAGAAACCAATATTGGGCTTAGGTAAATTTCGATTATTCTATCCTATTGGGGCTTATTACGTGAATTTAAGTTATAATTGTTTTAGAATTTGACGAAAATTTTAATTATTTGAGGGCATTTATAATCAAGTGTTTATACAAATGTACTTGTGCAATATAATATAAGTACATTGATTTTGCTTTAACATAATGTTTTAATTATACGAGTTCGACCTGGAACTGAAATTCCAAAGATATGAATCTATATGAGTACCTACTTGAAATGTGTCTCAAACACTTTAATTTTATTGCAAATTATCAAACCCTTGTAAATACTTTCTTCTAACAATATTATAACTTTAGTAGTTGAGTAGGTAAACATCAGCCATTTTTTCGAACCGTTATAAATTCAACCACCCGCCGCCGATCAGATAAAGGTAATTATTTTTGGAAAATGATATTTTAGGGTTGTTCCCGATCGGGCTCGCGATAACTGCCGAACTTTGCTGACCGTCTACTATATTGTTTCCAGATTTATAGCGCACTAACCAATACGAGGTTTCCTTTCAAATCTCCCTCACAATGCCTCGTGGCCTTAAATGTTTCTTATCTTTCTGATATACGTTTTTGCCCTAGTTCCGAGTACGCAGTCACATTTTAATCTAATATTGATGAAATGGTTTCCATTTAAACACGGTCACGCGAAATAAAATTTCAATTTATAACATGATCGTGTATTAATTCCTGTTCCCGGAACCAAATGCACGCTCACATATAAATAGCTTTAAAATGCAGCAGCGACGCTTAATCCAGCTTTTTCCATTTCCTAGTTCTTACAATCATCGCCCTAAACCAGTTTAATCCGGTTTGATTTATATCTCGGCGCCATGACGGCTCCGACTGATTACTTCCAATGCATTAACACTGATGAATGTATTTACATTAGAAATCCACGGCTTAACTACAGATCACAGTGAAAGCGCGACTTAGACGCGGGTTTCGTTGGAAATTTCATATGGAAATATTGGGGGACGTTATGTAGTTACGAAAAGCGAGACTGTTTCGGTTATTTTAACTCCAGTTTTACTTTCGTCAATACCAAATGAGTTTACAAAGAATTATTTCGCTAGAAAACTTCCCAAATTGATAAGTGACTTTTATAGTAATGGTTTTTCGAAGGCAAAGTTTCTGTTATTATAAACAACATTGAAAAACATTGAGCTTGCAATGTTTTCTTTAACTAAAGTGACGTCAACTTATTCCAGTCCCTAGAACAAAAAAAAACTTTAAATGTGCGTGATCGCGATGGAAAGCCCGCCGAATGCAAAAAATAAAAGAAATAAGGTTGCTTAGTCATATATATATATATATGATAATTTTCTGATCTTTACTGTAATGTTAATTAGAGATACCACCGCGATAACAAGGACGAAATGGTATGACAAAAGTGGAACTAAAGACCAGTGTATTCTAGAAAGATTTACTGTCATTAGGGAAAATCGACCACTTGAAATGACCATTCGAAAGTTGGATCAAAAGTAATAAGCATCCAAAGTGAACGTAATTGTGCTGAAAAATATTTACTATTTTAAATAAGGATGAATTAAACACGCACAAAGTGAATGTAAATGAATGGCTGGACAGATTTTTATGATCTTTGATTTGTTGGAGTTGTCTCTGTCCCAAAAAGCAAGATGTCTATTACAAACAAACCAAAAATCAAAGCTTTCCTCTTTATAATATTGGTGTAGAAAACATCGAAAAACATACGAGAAAAACATTCTGAGGCAGTTCTAAGTTCGCCGGGTTGGCTAGTATAATATCAATTGTAGGTAAAATTGTAGGACGTATTTAAATTTGGTCATATTTTTGAGTGTAAGTAAATACAAATAGACAATAATTTCCCACCTATATCATATTAATCAATTGTACCATGGGACATGATTCCATTTTTGACGTTATCTAGGACGGTCAATTTTCCTTTTTGTTGTATTTCAAATGGTAATTTTTCTGAATTGACGTACATATAATTTCGAGTGGTCGATTTTCCGAGTATTTGATAACAGTACATCCTAAATATTGTCGTTTAGGACGTGCTCTCATAATAACCGGCACGTAACAATCACGCAAGGGTGATCGAAAGCAAATACCATAGACAGCACAAACGCAAGGTCATCGATGTCACGCAGCAATGGCGGACGACAGATGGCGCGCCAATGCCAACTTAATCAATTGTTATTGACAGTTGACACACGTGACCCAATCTACACTTGCTAATAAAAATGACGCAACTTTTCAAGAAATCGTATTGCATATGCGACCTTGCGCCTACCCGTAAACGGCTTAATACTTTTCGGCTATTTAATTACCCATGTGGAACGAATTGAATACTGCTGAAGTGGTCCGCGGTAATGACTTGCAATTGTCCTGCAAAACCGAAATACTTGGAACTTGTCATTGTGGTCTATTGTAAATTGCTGTGGGGTTAATGGGTTTGAGTTTCCTCATTACGTGACAATACAGTTGGAGTATTTTTTGGATACCAAAAAGGTGTCGTAATTTGAATATGTACAGTCGAGAACTTAAATTTGGGACCCACCTTAGGTCCAAAGTCAATCTGACATTCTACAACAATAAGGTTTTGGTTCCTAAAAGTTACAAATGACGTGACATCTCTAATGACATTGACGACTTCAAGCATATTTTTCTTGAAATGGGTCACAGGTTTAAGTTTGCTTTTAATATGCATTATTTAGTGTAGGTATATTAATGTCATGGTCGTTCACTAATTCTAATTGGCCATTGCCCATGAATGACATCACCTATCAAGGCATTAGCAGCGCTTTTATATTGCAAATAATCAAAGGCAGCGGTGACTTTCCAACTTAAATATTCCGCTCGTTTGCCTATCATTAGCAGTGAAAAATCATGAAAATACACTGTCAATTTTGCTTCCCGCAAATAGCTAAACCAATCATAAAATAACATACCGCAGTAAGCAAATTGGCTCCTCGAAGCAGAATACCGCCGACGCAGCTCCCATTAATCCGGCATCAATAATGGCGATTAATTCTACTGGTTGATTACGTTCGGTCAGCGCGGGCGCCGCTACACGCCACCGTAATCAACTTCGGTGGTAATCATACCAACTAATTTTCGACACGTTAGTAGCGAACATTGCGTGGCATGTCCCACATGTTACTTAATTATGTGGTGCCAAAATAGCTTTGACCCGGAAACATGTTAAGCTTAGTTTCTTTGTTAATTGCATCATAGAAAAAATATAAACCGTTGTGTTCTATTTGTGGTCATTAATTTAAACGACTTCTTCTTCTTCTGCAGCCTATGGTCACCCACTGCTGAGTGAGAGAGACTCATTAGCATGCCACTCAGTTCATGCAATTTTTCCCCAATTGCTTCGTTATGTCGTCCGCCTATCTTGCCTTTGCCAGCCAACGTTCCTGGTCCCGGTTCTTGGTCTCCATTCCAACACCTGCTCCAACGGTCGTCGGTTCTACGAGTTATTTTAACGACTATTTCTTTAATTATTAAAAGTACCACGGACATCTACATGTTTTAGCTAACGCAGTAATAATCCCCCGCAAACAATATTGATTAAAATGTACAAATGACTACATTATTCCGATTATGACGAGAGATTTTTTCGAAAAATGAAAAAGGCAATATCTTGCTTCCCGCCGGCACTTCACTTCGAAAGAAACATTAATTTCGACACACCAGTAAACTCGGCGCCCTAGCAATATCTATCACGGGACTATTTGCATAGGGGGTGATAAATCTGAGGAAGAAATCTCATATGAAGCGATATTGGCGTGGAAGCCAGCAATGTATCATAACGGATTCATTTGCTGACTTATTGCCCTATATTCCGCGGGCGTACGTTTGAATCCTTCGATTTTGCTCTCAAAATACGCTAGCAGGAAAACACCGCGGTTTGTTAGCCGGCAATCGATTTGTTGTTAAGCCGCTTATATTTAATAGTTAGTAAATTATTATTAATTCAACACTTCAGTTCTACAGGTCTGTACGCAAATTCTAAAATGCAACTTTAATAAACAAATTCAATCATCAAAAAACACTTTACGTAAAATTTCCAGAATATATTTCTGCCTTGATTATTATGATTCACTTTGCTCTATGACAAACTATATAGGCTTACTTGAAGTGTTAAGTACAGATTTACTATTTAGATTCGACGTCTTAGGTTGTCTAATGATAACTTAATACCATGTTCCTACACTACTAATTTCGATTAAAGCCGAGTGAAAAGGACAGAGCTATTATAGTTATAAATCTGTGTCTCTTTCACTCACCGTTAACTGAGCTACAAGAAAACGTCGTCGAAACCCCGTGACACGCTCTAGTTTCATGCGACAACTTCGAATGTAAACGAATTTTGTAGAATTTGCAAACGTTAACGGTCGAGACTCGACTGAGCGAATACGAATACTTTTGTTGAAAAATTCGTATCACATTTTGTCCAATTTAAATCTACGTTGTAAATCCTCCTTAGTTTTAACATGACCTTCAAACGCATTATCAATTTATACCTATTATATTTTCGTGTATTTAATCTATAGTGACACAGCCGGCCATGTTTTAAACGAGCTAATTTCTTCAGTTTCAGGTGAGTCTTGCCTCTTGGCGAAGGACTCGTAAGGTACTCAAGTGTCAGAATTATCGAATGTTTGTTGTCGTATTTATTTTCAGTTCCCAATTGGCTGAAAACTGGTGCGTGTAAGTAATTATTGGGTCGGACTTCATTTATAGCACGACGCTTTGGGTTCAATCAAACATTAAAATACAATAATAATGTTTAAGTAAGCCTGTTAAAAGCAGAGCCATTTCTAATACAGCTTTAACCGATAAAAAATCGTTTTTAAAATTTATGCATCGTAAATGAGTTTATTTTATAGCAAATATAACTCTGAAAATTTTTCTTTACAGCACAGCTGTACTATTACATCCATGTGATAATATAGCATCAATCTACGGTTTCTAAATAACTGTTAAAGTACCAAGAATACCTCGACATGTCGTGTTCATAAGTGAACTCCCGCCGCGCGATATTGAACAAGTCTAAATTCTATGAGCGACGCTCATTGCTCCGAAATAATCACGAGTCATCGAAATTCAATTCATTTTTATTTCATTTTCTCTGTCTTTTTATTTTGCTGTGGTCATTTATCTGAAATAATGCTAATCACGAGCACCAATCCCCAAGTCTGTTTTGTTCGCCTTAAATGTTTCGTGTATCTGGACTCTTCTTTCTTTTATTATTACATATATTTTGCTCTGTCCGCTTTTCTTGTATGTGTGTCGTGGTACATCCGCATTGCCTGCTCTTTTCTTTTATCTTGCTTTTTCCTTTATGAAGTGCAATGTTTGCATCTAAGTGTTCACGTAGTTCAATCGAATTAGATTAATGTGTAAATTTTAATTAGAACATGGAATATTGCTTGAATATTGTACTCTGTACTATTTGAAACTGACTTGTGTTTTCCAGAAATCAATCGCGTGCAAGAAACTCACTGTATATGATTGCATATGTGTACCAGTCTGTACCTACCCTATGTGAACGAATATTTTACCCGCTAGCTTAAGTATGTAAAAATCACTGTTATTAATTCAAGTTTGACTCTGATTGCACTATTTTATATCGACGTTTTGCCCTTTAAGCTCACCCCAACAGCACGGCACAACTTTAAACTGTCTTAATAATTTCTTCAATTTCAGCAATCTTCTCACACACCACACTTTTTATACATTCTTACTATTATTTTCCATCAACCTACGAACCTCGCCACATAAATGCATGAACGAACCCCAACGCCTGCGTTTGAAGTCAAAGTGCATACCGTGACAAGATTTAATTAGAAGACAAAGCAAAGCATTATGAAACTACTAAAAATTTCATGAGCCCTGCTTGCAGACCCCAAAATATTGATCGTGGCTCTCTTTCATTCATGGGGTGCGTGACAAAGCGCGCGTCGGCTGCGGCACACTCCGGCGCGCGCGTGTGCGTGAGGGGACACACGGCCGTCGCATGCGCGCTGCAACCTCCGCAGCTTCAGCGCTTTATTTCAAAACCAAGTGCTAGACTAACAAGTTGCGGTTAGCGCTTACCACGCTTCCGAGCGTTAAATCGACGACCATTCAGAAAGCAAACTACATACACAAGTCGTTATATTGTTTCGGCAAAATTAGTTCAATGGAGTTTTCATTATAACTTTGCATAGGTAGAATACATTTACGGTTTTTCGGCATAGTGGGCATATGATTGTTAATTCAGGGGCGAAATTCTCGGCACGTACGGGTGATAAACAATTTATTAATGCGTGGCACTGCTCTGCCAACGCATGGAACGGTTTCGAGAGGACTTTTTAAGAGTTCGTTAATTTGGAGTGGGCGCGGCGTCCGAATGGAACGCTCTGATTGAATTTTTCTCTATTTTTAACAGATACGAAATGCGCAATGGCTATTCCTGGTAATAACATGTATTGAACTGGATTTAATAGCGTTTATTAAAATATTTTTCGCAATGTATTCAAATATATATTTTTATACCGGTTAGTGCAAAAGCCAATTCGGTAAATACATCACCAATGCAGTCAATTTTTTTTAAATTAACCAAGTATTTGCGGGTCAAACGACTTCGGTTGTTTTCATTAGGAAATTCAGTAATTATGCGAAATTTATACAACTCTTATTTATTCATTTGGATTATCTGTAACAGAATGTATAAATTTAATGACTAAGTAGTTTATTTATTAAATTTGTAGCGGGGCGAGGATCCGAGCAAGAATCAATTTATAACACTGCTAATGAAAATGCATCGCACCCAGTCTCCGTGGAAAACTACCAACACATGACACTTTCCATATTGTTTAAATTAGAGACTCGAGCATAATTGACAACGGGAAAATTTATAAGAGGTGTTTCTTAAAAAAAAAAAGAAGAATTTTGCATTGTTTGCTACGCCCGCTTTGGAATAGTGATCGGAATGACGTCACTTTGTTTGTAACCGCGCGCGCATACCCGTTACGTAGCGTAGCACTAGCTGTGACGTATGCAAGACCATGTGGCGTTTAAGGTCTTTAGCCATTAGCAGAAATTCGTTTATTCATTTGCTCCGTTTTTTTTTTTTTTTTTAATTGTACTCTTTAACTTTAACTCAGCAACCGTTACTGTCAAGTAAAGAGAGCTAATATGATGTTGACAATCCAATGAGTTTTATCGAGTAGAATTAAGCCCCACGTCATTATTATATTTTAAAGTCTTATTCAGAAGACTTTTCTACCATTTAGGTGTTTTCATTGCGTAAAAACTAACCAGTTTATGATCGCCCTTAGGTGCCCTGAGTATGTACGGTGAAGGAAGATGATTCTTTGACCACTTTAAACTTTGTCAAAGTGACGTAATCAATCAAAACGTAAGATGCTTCTTATGATTTTATTTACAGTGTCTCTTTGCATTGTCCAAAGTGGTCCAGGAATCAATTTCCTTGACTGTATCAGAGGAATCTCAGGTGAGCAGGTGAGGGCCTCCAACCCTTAAAGTCACCGAACAAACTTTAGTCGAAGAAAAAAAAAGTGTGTATGCGTGTGTGTGTGTGTGTGTGTGTGAAAGATACTGTGTTTGTTATAAAGATACTGTGAACGAAATCAATAGAAATTCGATCACCTACGCACATAGATGGTCACATTATTAAAAACACTTGCTTTTTACGGTTCCGTACCAAAAAGGTAAAAAAAACGAACGAACGAATGGTACGTGTTTTCATTTTATTCTAAATAATTCTTATTTTGGCTCCAATACCATAACTGAAGACTGCAACTAAGTAATGTTTCTAAACTCTTTATTGCACACACAGAAAATAACAAAGTAGAAGACAAACAGAAACACGAAAGGTGTACAAAGGCAAGCTTATCCCCTTAAAGGACCTGTGCAAGTAATTTACCAATGCCGATAGTTGCTGATGCCCTGGTTCATTTTTCTCAGTTCTCGTGACATTTGACTAGCCAAGGTGTAATTATCCTGCCGAAGGCGGAACCACGAACATATTGAGTTGAACTGAGGTTAAAACAGTTAATAAAACGTACGAACAAAGGAGAAAATGTAAGGCCTCCTTTGAATTAGCATATAAATCAAGCGACGGAGCCCCGTGAGCTGCAAACATATAAGACCGTTTAAAAATGTACGCAGCCCAGACTTTTCTGACATCAAGGACTGGCCAAGTAGGGTAATGTTTTCGACGTAGGCCTCTATTCTAGGCGGTAAAATCGCCATTATTGTCAAGTAAATAAGAACTATCAAAACGTTGAGAATACGATAACATGTCAAAGACGATAAGTTTTCTACCACCTAGAATAGAGGCTCTGTGTAAACTCGTATGTATGGTTCCTTATTTACTCGTAGAGGCTAAACTGATGGTTTTATTTCTGCAAACAAGCTGCCGTTAGACTCGTTATGGGCGGTTTTAAAAAAAAACGACTTCAAAAAAAATACTATACTACTTCAATAATAATACAAATAATACTTAGTATCTCAGACAAAACACTTGTAGCCAATGCAACCGTTTTAGTAACGGGTGGGTCGAATGTATCAATTAACGTATGAGGCTGTCATAGTAGTTTATGTAACTGATACATATGAGAGCCCTTAAAACACGAGTGTGGTTTTATGAAACGAGACAAAGGCGAGTAACGTATTGACACAGGTAATGCTGGTCATTGCTAACGCGTTTTGAACGCATAATAGAGGACTTATGATATGTGTGTAGATAAATAAATGTATGACAATTTTTTTATGATATTTTCGTGATTTTTCTGGAAATTTCAATGTAATAAAAATGTTAATTTATACCCTAACTAGAGGACCCCCGCAACTTCGTACGCGTAGAATTAGTTTCCCGCTACTCCCCCTATTTCTTCCCGTTGCAGGTAGACTTTCGACCTTATAAGGATCCTACGTGCCAAATTTGGAATCTACCCAGAGGTTAGAACTGTGCGTTGATATGTCATTCGGTGTCTTCTTTTATACACATAGCATCCATTTTTGAGTGGAAAACCACGTACTAGCAGTCGCTTTATCTCCTTGGATGTCTGTTTCCCGCGTCTGCCTTACATATGGTTTCATTATTTTAAAACATCATCGCTATTCATGATTTTTAAACTATCTGTATAATAGTAGTCAAAAATATTATTTAAATATCGACAAAGTAAGTGTTTTTAGCAAAAAAAACATATTTCGTCCTGTAACATATTCGTCTCTTCTGATATTATTTTTAAAAAAGTGGGACCATCTCACACAAATTGAACTAGTTACAAACTTAGCTTGTACTTTAGATACTTACTTATTTGATTAGAATAATAAATACTTATATACATAGAAAACGGTTCGCTAATGTTTTACCAAATTGTGATTAAAAAGTCTAACCTAACCTAACATATTTAACGAGCCTATGTAACCTATGTAATATAAATATGTCATGGTTTAAGCACAAACACGTTTTTGTAAAATGATATAGTTTGTCAAATGATGATTTGGTAAAAAGTCAGGATACCATAGAAAACACTGCGGGTGGTAGGACCTTGTGCAGGGTCCGTCCGGATCGCTACCACCATCTTATCCATTAACCTACCGCCAAACAGCAGTGTTCGCATTGTTGTGTTCCGGTTTGGGGATAAGACAGCTGGTGTAATGACTAGCATGGAGGCATTCCATCTTAGTCCTCTGGGTTGGCAACGCATTTGCAGTCTTATGCTAATGTCTATGGGTCACAGTTTCCACTTACCATCAGGTGGCCTGTGTGCTCGGTTGCCTTCTCTATGGCAATAAAAAAAAAAAACACCCAAGACTCAGAAACAAACAAATACTCGTGTTCATTACATAATAGTTTGCCCTGGCGAAACCACTGGCTTCGTAGGCAGGTTTATTACTAACTAGGCTTACTGCGTCGTCGAATAGGTAGTCTAGAAGAGATCGCTATAAAGCGATAATACCGCCTATTATGCCTACCACCATGTTAAATTATAGCTTTTATCTATTTTTTGTAATTATCTGTTGTGTGACATAAAGCCAATAAACAATAATGTATTGCATTGTATGTCATTAATAATTAATGGTAACATAAACTAGAGGTACTAAAAACTTTGACAAATAAACATAATACCTAATAAACCTTTACGGTCTCGGTGAAGGTTCCAGCTCGTTTGGGTGGCGCAAAACTGTAGTATAAAGTTATGCATTCGCATTTTTACGACGTAGCGTCGAAATATTTTGACGGCGGCGCTTATAAAACTACGATGTTATTCGAGAAGCTTATTTTTTTATTGTTATAATTTCTTTAGCACTAATTATGTTTGCACATTTTTTTACCACATTTAGGCTATCCTTAAATTTCATTAATTTAAACGATATTGAAAATATAATATTAACCTAATATTGTTTAAGCTACAGTAAAGTGCTGCCTCTGGTGGCGGAAATTGGTGTAATGGGACAATGTATGGTTTGTACTATTCTTCACGTTGTGATTATAAAACAAATCAACCAAGATTACAGATTACACGAACTCTAACCTATATTTACTCTTACGTAGAAGCCTCCCACCAGAATATAGGACAAGTTGAACCCGAAGGCGTAACGAGCCTTAGCAAATCACGGGACAACTTGGTGTACACTGCCCGGGATAAGTTTATTCCCGCGCTGTGCAGTTACTTTGCGCTTGGTTAGATGTAAATTCATAGAGGTACGTACTAAAGCATTGTATTTATAAAAAGAAAAACGTTTTTTTTTTAAATTATTATGGTTGTATGATATTGAGAACGAAAACGTGCACACAGCCCACCTGATGGTAAACTGGAATTTGCTACCAGAAGTAACCTGTAAGTAAGCCTACAACCTTTCTTTGGAAAGGACATAACAGAGTAACTAACCCCCAAGGAATGTCATCTTAAAGTTTTAAAAATATATTCCATAAAAAGTACAACTGGTAGGCAGGTGAAGACGTGCTGGAAAAACATGTGACATTGTATGACCCCAGTACACCCCAGGTAAGAATCTATAAGCTCACGCTGCTCACGTCTTGTCTCACGATCACGGTCACATCTTTAATAGTAGATTGTTCAACAAGGGACTAAAACAAGCCATAATGACCGAGATGTTTAGCCACCCAAGCGGAGCGCGGGTGACTATAGTTCGAGTATCATTATGGTTGTTTAGTCTCGCGTTAAACACTCTACTTTACTTTGAATGCGACGAAAAACAACGACGTTGTATGCAATGATATTTTATACAATTATTTTATTTAGATACGCATCCAAAACCCGACGCCAATTACTGACAGTTGTTACGTTGCCATATTTCTACAGACAAAGACGGCAATCCGTAGCGAACGCTATTGTTAGAAAGAGATAAATAGTTGTGCCCGTCCCCGTCTTTATCGTACTCATGCGATATCTAATTGTATATCTCATGATTCACAGATTGCCGCGCATGTGCAAATTAAACATAATTTGGCTATGAAAACAAAATTTAAATTTTACAGTACTTACAAATGAAACGAGACATCCTATTTACCTTTTATAATTACAGTATAATATTTTTTATGAAATATACTTACTTTGCGGTAATAAAACTATTTCGCCTATATGCGTGCGTGTCAGCGACCGCGGCACAACTGAACGGTAGTAAGGCAATTTTACCTTCCTTTTTGAGGAACGCTTTTGCGTGCAGTTGACGCATGTTAATATAAAATTTCATTGGTTCTCTACAAAATTACAAGATTGAATATATATCAAAGTTCCTTACAATTTTGTTCCGCTGTTTTTTCTTTTCTTTTTTTTTTTTTTTGTAAAGTGACGTTTTAAATGCTTGCATATTTAGCCAACAGGTTCAAACTTGAAAACTATTTAAATACTAATTGGAACAACCATAATAAAATGAATTCATCCTTAATATAATGTAATAGATTTATATTCGTAATTATTAATCGTGTTTCACGAAATTGAATCGTATTTATTTTATATTTTTCCGCAGTGGTAATTTTGAGGTTATTTTCAAATTCCCTACAAATTGTCTATACATCACTGAAAATAGCTTTAATTCTCCATTCACTAACGCCGTCATTGGCTGTTTAGGGCTGCCCAAAGTAAATTTAAAAAAAACTTTAATCCTACGGATTAATAAGGAACTTTACTCCCGATGTGCAGAGAGTAAAGTGACATTTTAAGAGCATGAGAAGTGAAAAAAAATTTTTTTATCATCAAAGTTTCAAGAATATGTTCAAGGTGTTTACATAATTATATTTATTTGAAACGTTTATTTTTGGTATTATATGGCCACAATGTTTAATACAAGTAAATCACACAACGCCTACACTTACATACAAAAATAACCAAAAAAACCATTGATAAATATACCAATAATGATACGTGCTCTATTACTAGTTAACCAAACTGGGCAAATAATTCAATTATTCTCAGATAGATGGCGCTGTAATCAAACAGAATTTACCATAATATAATTATTTGTGTTGTACATCGTTGCACATGCAAAACGGCCCACTAATGGCTCATTATTTAATGGTGGCGTGTAATAGAACCGCGGTCATGTCTGACGAAACAATAGCAATAATAAACGGGGCGGCAATGCTTTTTGCAGCCTCAATTACGCAACTGGACTGCGATTGACCGCACCTGCCTGCCCCAACTAAAACTGCGGTTGCAAAATTTTCCTGATAATCGTCAAAAGAAAGGTAAATTAATCGTTATCTAGTACCAATAATACAAGCCCAGAGCCTAATTTGAGACTAGGTCAGATTCATTCATTAATTTGAATACTATTTCGTAGTGCTCGAAATATAAATATAGATAATAAAATATAAATAGAACAGTCGGGTACTATCCACAGGGCCGAGCTTTTCTTTGGGAATTATTTTAGAAGTAAGTAGTTAGCTAACCTAAAACCATACCTATAAAACAATGCTACCAAAGACTTACAGCACCCCGGCGGATTAATATTAAATGCTTCAAATGTCTAGACCTGCTGAATATATTATTACACTAGCTTCTGCCCGCGACTTTGTCCGGTAGAATTAGGTATTCGACCATCCCATGTTGCAGGCAAGTGAAATGTTTGCCCTTTATTCGCGAAGATTTCGATTATCGTTTCTCCCTGGTGACTTTTATATTTTCCGGGATGAAAAGTAGCCTAAGTGTCTACCCAGGGTATAAGCAATCTCTATTTCGAATTTCATCAAAATTAGTCTAGCCTAGCCGTTGCAGCGTGCAAGACTAACAAACAAATACACTTTAACTTTCACATTTATAATATTAGCAGCATTAGTGGGATAATCTATCATTTATTTATGAGCTCAAGGAAGTCAAGGATATACTTTATATCCTTAACTATTGAATATTGGAACACGAAGTTGGTCAGTTCAACCACTGACTTACGATCAGATTTACCTTTCCTATTACATTTTAACTTTAATCGCTGCTGTAAAAGTCAATCGCTATTAGTGTGCGCGTCTCCACGGAGAATTTTACTCATCGAACCCGATAAATTTAATAAGGAAGTATAATTATGATTGCACAAAAAATTGGTATAAACTTGGATGTAAAAAGATACAAATAAGATAACTATTCAAAGATAAAAACGCCCGATGAAATGGTGACTGCTTACAGAGCTGATATCTTTTAAACGGCCCGACCGATTTTCATGAGACTCGGGTGAAAATAACCGCTAGGAAACCTGTTTTCAAATTTTAAAAACCGCAACCAAATCGATTCAACCGTTTAAGAGCTACGGTGCCACACACACACACAGACACACACACATAGCGGTCAAACTTATACCACCGCTAATCATAACGTTACTTTCTATTGGTAAAAGAATTTTCAAAATCGATTCAGTAGAGTCTGAGATTACCCCTTGCAACGACACAAACTTTACCTCTCTATAATATTACTTAGATTAAAATGTACATATTTACTGAGCTAGTCGTTAACATGTGTTTAAACATTGATTAAGATTAATGGATGGCGGAAGTCTTTATTATAGAATTGGAAAACCAAAGACAAAACATCCACCCCAATACGTTGTATACCTGCCACATCAACACATCATCCCATCGCACGTATAGTATTTATGAAAGCGGTTACACTAGCTTACTCGCCTGTGCGAAATACAATCACACGCATTTGAAAGGAAACATTTATCGAAATGAACAATCTGCCCGCAAAAGGCAAAAAACCAGGCGGTATCACAGCCGGCCGGTCCATCGTGACGGACGAGAATGGAGAATGGATAAAAGCGCAAAAAAGCTGGCCATCGAACCCTGAGCCGCTTTAAGCACTCGTTTGATTAAAAAAGCGTTGATTTAATTGGAAAAGTATTCATTTACTCTTTTGTTTCGTGATTTATCTATTTCACCGACGCAATGGGGCGGGAAGGGGTTTGTTAACGCGTTCAATACCTCCGTTTTCCATTTTGTTACAAAATGGACTCTATATAAAATGGATGTAAAGTTATTGGCATTGAGAGTGTTAGCTCTCGATTGGTGCCGATGCTTTTATGGCGTCGTTTACGTTGATTTTAGGATGAGCGACGGCCGGAAACGTAGGGCAATTAAGAAGTCTACTCCGATTTCAGTTGCGAAATTTATTTTACGGTTCGCGTTATAGTGAATCACCTGAGCATCAGGTGTGACGAATCAATTGTCTAAAGGTTATATGTGCTCAGTCGGTTTTTATATCTTTGACCTTTATTACTTATATTTAGAGGTATCTCAGAGAATAAACGGAAACTAGTTGAACACAATACTTTTAATCTTTTTGAAATCCACCCTTATCCTATCTTGCTTCTATATTCTACTAATATTATAAATACCAAAGTTAGTTCCTTCACGCTGCAATGGCTCGACGCATTTGGGTGAAATTTGGAATAGAGATAGCTATAGTATAGAAATAGGACTGACACATAGGCTACTTTTCATTCCAGAAATTTTAAATATTCCCGAGAGAATAATAATAATCTAAATCTGCGTGGACGAAGTCACAGGGAGAAGCTATTTATTATAATATCTTGGACCTTATAGCTCCAAGCTTACTGTTAAATCTGATGACGCATTTATCCTTTTTGGTAGTGAACCTGCCTATGAAGCTAGCGGTCCCGGGTTTGATCACGTGTAGTAGGTATTAATTATTTATTTACTTACGAGTAATATTAATTAAGAGGTACAATAGCTTCAAAATTATTTTTACTATATTAAAGCAAATTGGTTTAACAATAGATGTCATTAAGAGTAGAAGGCGAATACTTAAAATACCAATTGTAAATTTGTGCAAGCATGAATCAACATCCAAAATTCATAATTTTTGAAGTTGAACTCAAGTTTAGCGGCGCACCTGAAGCCGGCGGTAATAAATAAGCCGCCGGCGTCCATATTTCAGAAGTCGATCTGCAAGTCTAATGCGTGAAGTTGCAGCGGATAGCGCCATGCATTACAAATGCGACTCAGACGCATGCCATTATCGCTGCGCCGTGAAGTGCAGTCTAGGTACCTAATTGAAGCGCTATTCTCTTAGTTACTATAAAATTAATGGCTATTAGGTACACTTCCCTAAATTCATTTGCAATAATCAATCACATACTAAACGTCTAGACAGTTCGTTTCTATAATATTCACTTACTATCCTACCGCCAAACAGCAGTGTTCGCATTGTTATGTTCCGGTTTGGGGATAAGATATCCTGTGTAATGACTAGCATAGTGGTATTCCATCTTAGTCCTCAGAGTTGGCAACGCATTTGCAGTCTAAGGCTTGCAGTCTTGTGAATGCGAATGTCTATGGGTCACAGTTTCCACTTACCATCAGGTGGCCTATGTGCTCATTTGCCTTCTCAACGCAAATAAAAAAAAAGTTTTAGATGCACAAAAAATATTTGCCATACTTCTAAATTGTATATAACATACTTAAGTTATTATTAGCCATAAGCTTTAAACGACGAATCAGGACAAAGCCGACTCGGATAAGTTAAGTTAGGTTAGATTTCCGAGGTTATATCATTTTTCATCTGCCCGGAAAATCTCAAATAAAGTTTATAGGAAATAAATATTATATATCACAATTACATAGATTTTTTTATGATGAACATTAGACATTTTAAAATTATAGTAACTACACGTTATAGAAAATGACTAATATAGAAAATCAATGCTCAATCAAATCAACGCTGGACCGCTCCCTAACTTACGGCCCTCATCTCGAAAAGCTAAGTAAGAAATTGGGTACCCGCAACAACATCATGCATAAACTGACCGGTACCACTTGGGGAGCTGGAGCTGATGTCTTACGCACAACAGGGCTTAGTTTAGTTTACTCTGCTGGAGAGTACTGTGCGCCAGTATGGCTGAATAGCGGTCACACGGACAGGATTGATGTGCAATTGCGCAAAACTATGCGATGCATCTCAGGCGCAATCAAATCCACTCCTATACAATGGCTACCAGCTCTAAGCCACATACCTCCGCCACATTTAAGAAGACAACAAGCTCTTCTGCATGAAAGCAACAAGATAGCCAGCAGACCAGAATTGCCGGTCTTCCACGAGTTCTCTTCTCCCCCGCGGCATCGTCTAAAATCTCGGCATCCTCCTTATCAGACAGCCCAGAACCTCCTTGCCTATCAACCTACGATCAAAAATCAATGGAGCGAAGAGTGGAAGGCTAATCCGCCTATAGCCTCACTCTTAAGCTATGATCCAACCAGGAAACCTAACGGCTTTTCTGCCCCAAGAAGAGAATGGTGCCAGCTGAACAGACTGCGAACGAGACACGGGCGAAGCGCCGATTACCTGTTCAAATGTGGATGGAGAGATTCACCGGCGTGTGTCTGCGGTGCCCCCGTGCAGACTGTAGACCACATTATAAAGGATTGCCCTATCCGAAAATATGATGGAGACCCTCAAGATCTGTTCACCCTTACTGATAACGCGGCCCAATGGGTGAAGAATTTAGATATAAAACTATAGTGCATGTGCTTGACTCGGCTTAATAAAGCCATACGATTAAAATAAATAAATAGAAAATCAATGATTATATCAAGTGATTCTGTAGGAAATATGGTAGACCCAGTTGAAGCCTCTAGGATTAGGCTGTTGTTGGTATTGTTTACAGAAACAAAATGGTTGCAATTTGTGCACGGTTCGGGTTTTAAGGAGTCTAGTAATAATATCTCGAAATGTTTTTTTAATGACGACTATAAAAATCGGACAAACACCTCATATGCTAGGAAAATTATTCATGGGTCCGGTCGTCGGATCTTCAATTGTAATCAAGTTTCAAGTTGCTGAATAAAACATCTTTATTTATTTGTTTATTTTATTCTACCGTATTTGTGATTCAACCTTGCACAAATATCGCATAACGAAATCTGTTCATGAATATAGTTCAAAAGCTATTTTAAGTGTACATACAATACTTTAAATTGCAGTATTCTTATCTAGTAACTTTTGAAATTGAACGAAGTAGTCGTAATATAAATTAAAATTATTAATTCATGTTTCGTTTAAAAATTAAAACGTTACTACGTTTGCGTGGGGACATGAGCGTACTGGTGAATCTTTATGCTCCAATATAAAAGTAAGTGTAGCCCAAAAGAGAGTACGGCCCAAAAGAGAACGTAGCCCAAACGATAATGGGGTACATTATCGTTTGGGTTCCATCTTGTCTAACAAAAGTCAATCAACTTACAGATGTAGTGCATAATTGCTTTCCTTCGTATTTTCACGGAAACGTACCGTGTCTTGCTATTTCAGTCGGTCACAGTACAAAAAGTACTGAGGTTGACTGAAGTAGCATGACACGTTCGTACGTTTCCGTGAAAATACGAAGAAAAGTAATTATGCACTACACCTGTACACGGGTGCGCCAAAGTTGAACTAAATTTTTAATGTCGATTATCGGAAATCCGAAAATGTTGTTCCTAATAATTTACATCCTAATAATCACTACTCATAACTACTTTGTTCCTAACGCTCTGAATTCCTAATCATTCAACTTCATAATGTCCGTTGCAATAAACATCGATCATACTACTATTTGTTTTCCTATATTTTCTCAACATAACCATCTTTTACACTATTGTTCATTGTTATATTTGTTTTATGTAGAATGGTTTTTATTCCTAAAATAGGCAGTAGGGAATAGGGACTTAGTGGCAAAACCGACTCGGATCGCGGATAGGTTAGAAGACGAAAGCGCTTTCGTCTTCGAGGTTATTTTTTTTTATAAAAGAGCAGATCATCTTTAACTTATAAAAATACATTCGGAGTAAAATTTTTTAGGTGAGCCAATATAGACCCAAAAAAAATATGATTAAGAATGTTATTTAAAAAAAAAATAGGAGTTTACAAAAAGTTACATCAGTGACATTAGCACTTAAAATTTTAAGAGATATGAGTTTTATGAGCTACGTTAATAGTAAAATAAATTGTAGGAACGAAATTTTTAGGAAAACATTTTTTAGGAGCAGTGATCATTAGGAGTACAAATCGTTAGGAAAATCAATTTCGGGTGATAAACTTTAGCGAAGCCAATATGGACCCCCTGTACACACTTGTCATATCGTAGCTGCGTAGCCACCTCCGGCTGCTACGCTTGCTACGTCGTAGACTTAGCTACGGCGTAGCGCCTGCAAGCTATGCTATGATTGGTTATTAGAACCGTATTTGCCAAAGCCTTTGATTACACACAATAGTGTCGACTGCGGCGTAGGAACGTAACGTTATATTTACGGCTTCGGGAAACTCATTAAATGTAATGTTTCATTTAATTATTCATTACCCAACTAACTGCCCAAGAAAGAGGGTTATGTAATTCGAATGTTTTATATGTAATAAGAAGTAAATATAATATTACTAAAATTGTGTTCATGACACAAATATTTGCCCTGACCGGGAATTGAACTCAGGACCGCTGGTTTCGTAGGCAAGGTCTCTGCCAACTAGGCTAACTGCGTCGGCAATGTATGTCACCTGTCACGTGTTATTGTCAATAGGGTGAAATAGGTGCAGGTGGGCTGAGTGCTCGCGTGTCTTCTAATTGCCATTAAAAAAAATGCATAATATCAACAGTGTGAACGACGGGATAATGCTACAAGCATTCACTGCCAGTCAACTTTTAAATGAAACTGCCGTATGTTTGCTTTCCTTTGAAGTCAAAAAGTATAAATGAGCTGTAAGAATTGTAACACGAAAACGTTTGGAAAAATATTTTAAAATGACCCAGAGTTCAACAAAAAAACCTTTGTTTTATCTTATTATTTTTAGTGATAATAACAAGCTGTTAAAATTGCTTTACCTACATGTAATATGTTTGCCTACAATATTTGAGGAGTTTCCCTCAATTCCCCACTGATCCCTTCATCAGATCCTGGTTTCTTTATCGCGGTACCACCTTTGAGATATCTTCTTTCCAACAAAATAATAATAAAAATCGGTTCATAAACGAGGAAGTTATCCGCGAACAAACATTAAAAAAAAAACACGGTCGAATTGAGAAAGTCCTCCTTTTTTGAAGTCGTTTAAAAACTGAAGTTAATCGCAATCACAATCCCGTATAAATCTTTTTAAATTACTAGGCAGATGCCTAATATATCCTCATATATATATACTATAATCGTGACACATTGCACGACCATGAAGTTTTAAATATTGATAATGATGAGAGCAGTAAAACAACGCTAAATTATTTGCTGCGTGTGAAAGAACAGTAATAACAGCATCTTTTTACTGCTGTTAACATTATTTGTGTTCAGAAACTTCACGGTTGTCTAATGTGTCAAAATTGACTTCTTACCTGTCTAGTACCGTAGGTTATCTTTTCCCTAAGAAACATAATAATCACAAGATACAAAAACATCATAAAAGCGTAAATATCGCACATTAACAACAATTCCATACAATTAGGCAATCCATTTCGTTGAAACAGTAATTTGATTAAACACCGTATTCAATATCCACTCGTATTCGAGTTTCATGAAACTCCGCCTTTCGTAATAAACTGAAATTAAGGCAACACTCAGAAATACATTCGTTAAAAACTTACACAAATGCTTAATAAAAATCCAGTAATTGGTACTAATTATTTAAACGCCTCCTCATACATAACTAATTTACTACACATCAAAATAAAATATTTCGATGTCTCCAAAATCATTAGAATATTAAACATGCATAAACAGACTTCGGAGTTGTTTGTTGTTTTTCGAACTTGGCTTGTTATTATTCAAATCAAATTATGCATTAAAGTATAACAAGGTCGGGACATTACACGTCACGCATCCTGATGTACTGTCGAGTTCATAATTGTGTACACTTTAGTACCTTGTCACTTTAATCGTTGTGTCAATTCATATATGGCAGGTTAAACATAAAATTAAATAGACATTGTACTAAAGTGTACACATATTTATAACTCGACTGTACCTAATTATCAAATACTTTTTGATAACAGTTACTCATGCCCGTGACTTCGTCCGCGTAAAAGTTATTATCGCTATTAAGTTGGGAACTGTCCAATTTTCAAATGTATCCTTTGTGATTTTTTTATAATCAGTTCAGCGGTTCAGCCATGAAACAGACAAACAAAATTACTTTCACATTTATAATATAATAACGTATGAATTGATTATGTTAAATATACTTTTGTTCGTTTTCTCAACACCTAAATAGGATGTGAATTGTTTTTTGTTAGAGTAATAAAAATGCTGTCCATTAAAACTATGGAACTAATAGAGTCTACACTACTTTTACTACACGTTACTGTCAAGGGCATTAATATCTATACAGCCATCGCGTCAAATAGTATACGTATACACGGACTTGGCATAAAGGTGTATAAATATTTTTGACTTCTTGGGAACGTATATATATTTATGCCCTTAACTTTACACGTATCCAAAAGTCATATGTTTTTTCTTCATAGTTAATAATCCATCAAACTTTGACGTGTATTCTAAGTCGTCGAAACAGTATAAATAATTACTTACTAACATAGGGTTGGTGATTTCGCAGTACCGTGTAAGTAAAAAAATCAAAAAGTTGCAAAATGTACCTTACTGACTTAAGTGCTAAGGTGTACTTTACAACTTATTTAATTTGTTAGTTATGCGGTATTGCAGTAAGTATCACTGACTGTTCTCACTCACACATGATAGGCTGTTCTCACTGAACCGACGAAAGCTCTATTATACTAGGAATAACCAAACCATTGTGCGTATTATTTTTGACTCGGCCGCTATTCATCATCATCATCATCATCATGTCAGCCGAAAGACGTCCACTGCTGGACATAGGCCTCCCCCAAGGCTTTCCACTCAGACCGGTCTTGTGCTTTTCGCATCCACCGCGGTCCCGCGATCCTGACGAGGTCGTCACTCCATCTTGTTGGAGGCCTACCTACAGCCCGTCTTCCGGTCCGCGGACGCCACTCCAGAACCTTCTGACCCCATCGGTCATCAGTCCTGCGAGCAATGTGCCCCGCCCACTGCCACTTCAGTTTAGCTATTCTTAGGGCTATGTCGGTAACCTTAGTTCTACTGCGGATATCATCATTTCTGATTCTATCACTGTCAAGTAAATAAGAGCACTGTTGACAATACGATAACAGGACAAAAACGATATTATTTTTACCGTGCTGAATAGAGGCCCTGATCAGTGACGCACCCTGAACTCCTCTTCTAAAAAGTAAGCAACTGCCAAAGGTTTCACTCAGCAATGAATTAGGGCGACAATGGAGCGAGACGGAGATTGATACCCGCGCGCGCCATCCATCAAACTAGCGCCATCTCGCGAACAATGACTCAAACAAGGTCATAAATTCTTTCATTAATCCTTACTTGAGACAATTGTTGAAATATAACACAACTAGTGATGTGCCGTTGCTAATTTCCCATACTCCCGGAATACTGCCACCGGCAATATTGCCGGCAAAATAGGCAAGTTTCCGGCAGCATTTACTGCAATATTCCTACGCAGTTAACACAACCTCAACACAGAGTTTCAATGGCGTCCCTCTGTATGTACGCTTAAATATTACAAACGACGCAACGGATTTTAATTTTAAACGATTTTCATCATACATAGTGATCAAGAGGAAGGTATGGATGGTTTCTGAAATTTAAATATTCTTGAAAATGTAGTTTTTTTGCGACATCCTTACATATTAATAAATTCAAAATGAAAAGGTGTGTGCTGTTACTGTTACCCTTCATTCACACAGCAACAAACCGTTGTGTTTTTTGCAAAGATTAAATAAACCGAAGAATGACATTCTTGATCCCAAAAAGTTTCCGACAGTCTCCATGCGGACGGAGTCGCGATATATACGATACAATATAATATGTTTATTTTTAACAAGCTCTATTTTAAATGTCACATGGATAACACTTAACTAACGTACAGTACTTTTTTGTAATACGAATAGCTTTTATTTTACTTCCTATGTGTGTATAAATTTGAGCCACTTTCCGATTTCCGATAAAGCTAAAATTTGCATACATGTGTAAATTGGATGACAATGCAATACTTTATGACACAAGCTGGTCTGATGATGGAACTAAAAGGTGGCCATAGGAGGAACTCTGTAATAAAACGACGGAACCCCCTCGAGTTTGGGCTCCTTTAATTTGTCTTGTTGAGTACTTTGATCCTAGATGGTATTTAGGCTCTGACGATAAAGTCAGAAGGTAGTCAGCGGAACTCTGTAATAAAAAAAAACAGACAAATCTAGTTTCAGTATTTTCAGTCACATTTATAAAATTAACTATCTGTCCGCGCCCGGGTGTATTTCTTTTTTCATACAAACCAAAAAAATAGTTTACGTCCTATTCTCAGACCTAAAATTTCATAAGAATCGGTCTAGCCGTTTCGGAGGAGTTTTGTTATAAACACTGTGACACGATGTATGCATTAGTGACTAAATAAAGAATCTCAAAATAACGCTGACAGCAGAGCTTTGTAAATAAAGGTCAAAGGCGCGACCTTCAGACGCGCGATCGGCGCGAACGTAATTATTAATTGTGCTCTTGTCGTACACCTACATTGTTTTCATTATCAGCACGCTCGTATTTTAAAAGTGAAATATGTGGATTCATTTACTTAATGACATGTTTTTTGTTACATGAGATTAGTGGGTAACTTGACGAGCACGATGCTAAATATGAATTTGTGAAGCCATTTTAGTAAAAATATGTTTGCCCTCGTTCAAATTTTATTAAAACGTCACCTGTAAGGTAAGATCCCGTTTGAATAAAATCGAAGCTGTTTGATATTTATGGATACGGATATATCAGTAGGTATATGAAGGTGTAACTTAAATTACCTTTTTAAATAAAATAAAATAAAATTAGCACTTATATCCTGTAGCGTCATTCTATACCCTAAAACCATACCGTAAACGCCGATCGGCGTCATATTTTCACTGACGGTTCCATTTAATAATGTTTCATAAATAAATATCTTGTTTTGAATTAAAATCTTTATTTAGCCTTCTTTCCTGGTTATATTAGCGGTTGAGGACGCTTGGCAATGAAAGGGTTAAGACGACATTAAATTAGATGTAATTTTTGCAACCGAGCATAAATAAATATCTCAGTAGGTACTATCTGCGTTCCTAAATTCATAGTTCAACGGCCGAAAGTAGCTATCCGTCAAATGTATCATGTATAACTGAATTATACGGCGGCTCGTGCATTTCCATATTTGGACCGACGCCATTTTTTCTCGACGCTGCCTGAATTCGGGACGTCAATCTAATCCCGCAATACATTACGATGGCGAGTCAGCTATGCGTCGTCTATTTAAGTATCAGTCTACGTTGGATTCTGGGTTAACGTCATTAGGATATAACATATTTTTACATCGTAATAATTATGATTATTTGAAAACTACACTCAGGAGCAAAAGGATTTTTATCGACATCTTTTCTACGATATAAAACCCAAAAGTAACTTCAAATCAAGAAAACCGAATCACTATTACACTAGCTTATTAGCACTTATTGACCGCTAGCGTACCCACCATGAGCTCGCACCGTGCACTAGGCGAAAGTGCATCGAACCCAAGTTCAGACCCGGCGGTCCAACACACTACTCGACCACACCACTTATGACAATTATGACGCAACTGCTGGCATTGGTGCAATGTTCTATCCAAAATCAAATTACAGTCAGGAGCAAAAATACCGGGTCAGATTGCGTTTTTCATACTAAAGAGGCTATTTCGAAGCCTTGGTTCCTCGCCAGGGAATGCTTTTAGTGCAATCTAATGATGAATACCCCGAGCATCGATACAGGACTTCCAGAGTGCCTAGGATACCCAACTGAATGAATCTGCGGTTAACGCCGGAATAAAGCATGTTCAGAAAAACATCGAAAATGGCAATAAAATGTAAGGAAATCCAAGTGCTGACCCAAACTCTCCCGCTGTTTTGTTTACTGATTGTGCAATCAGTTAGATATCTTAACAAATTTTGACCTCCTCTATTGAACCTTGGAGTATCCACCATTAAACCTCACTCAAAACAACCCCAGGCGAGGAACCAAGGCTTCGAAATAGCCTATCTTTAGTATGAAAAACGCACTCTTACCCGGTATTTTTGCTCCTGAGTGTAATAGTGATTCGGTTTTCTTGATTTGAAGTTACTTTTGGGTTTTATATCGTAGAAAAGATGTCGATAAAAATCCTTAAACAAAGTCCCCCGACGCGTCTGTCTGTCAGTTTTTACGCGGTAATCTCAAAAACTACTGGACGGATTTTCATGCGGTTATCATTTACTTATATAGTTTTTCACGAAAGGTTTTTATGAATAATAAATTCTGGTTTATTACGAGTGTAACCCAGAACTAACATGAACCGAAGTGAAGCCGCGGCGGGCGCTAGTACATTATATGATAAAACACTTCGTTCTTAACTAGGCCCTAACTTTTATTTGCGACGCTTGTATAGGCCACCATCTTATCCATTAACCTACCGCCAAACAGCAGTGTTCGCATTGTTGTGTTCCGGTTTGGGGATAAGACAGCCGGTGTAATGACTAGCATAGAGGCATTCCATCTTAGTCCTCAGGGTTGGCAACGCGTTTGCAGTCTTAGGCTTGCAGTCTTGTGAATGCGAGTGTCTATGGGTCACAGTTACCACTTACCATCAGGTGGCCTGTGTGCTCGTTTGCCTTCTCTACGCCATAAAAAAAAAAAAAAAAAAGGTACACCTATTTAATCACAAAATCAAAATGTGCATAAGAGAATATTTGAGTTTGTTTTTTCTCGAACTCTTCATAGAAATGTTTATATTGTTTATTTATGTTATGTATTATACAAATTAAATAATAATAAGTAATAATTAAGAATAGGTTTTTGATTCGCCTGTATTATTTATTCAAAAAAATTGTGCTAGTAAAAAAATGTGGTTTTTTAGTCCAAAGGTTTTTCAGTATCAATGGGAGGTTTACCTTGACACTAGATATTTTCGTCACAATAAAGAAAATAGGATTGCAATCAAACTGTCAAAAAACACTAGCAGGTATTAAGTTTACGACATTTGATTCACGTTGGTACTTTTCCGTGCACTAAAGGCCTTAACACATTGCGACCGGCACGACAGCGATATATATTAAGCCTATATTTTGATAAGGTGTTAGCCTCAAATTTCTTTTCCGGCATGGAAAGTTTGGGATCTAGTTAATTTTTCTGAATGAAAAGTACATATCTTATGTTATCTTAATTATCTTTGTAAAGTAAAACATACATATTAAATTCCACTACGCAGGTGTTACCGTGTCATTTTACTAGCGTTACTGCGTTATCTTTTTTATTGAATGTAGAGGGTTAAACAAACACACAGGCCAAATGTGGCCCATAGAGTTTTGCAATCTCAAAACAGCAAACCTAAAACTGCAATCTTGAGACTGTAAATGCGTTGCCAACTAAGACTAGGATGGAATACCTCAATGCTAGTCATTTCACTGATTGTTGTATCCACAAACCGGGACACAAGATCTAACGATCTAGATCCGGATCCGGACGGACACTAGGTCCTACGCCCTACCACTTCCACCACCATTGACATTTATATCGAATTCTATCAATATCTTCTAAGTCTCAAAAATAGTCACAGTCATTGCAATTATAGTTATACAGATACATTCTTAATCGATTCTTAGCGTTCGTTATTTCGAAAATACTTATGTAACAGCGACTGTTAGTATAAACACTTCGAGAATCACGTATCGGGGCCTCTATTGTATCAGATATATTGTAATCATATTGCTAGAGTTATAGTAGTTCTGTCCAATGAATAAGAGCTATCATAAAGTCAACAATATGTTTTTGATGTAGGAGCAAGATAAGCTAATTCAATGATAAGAGGTTCTGTATGCCGCACCGCGCCGTTTACCGTGTGCGCAGCCCTTAAACCAATCGCAGCGCGCCCGAGGCGGTGCGTATCTGTAATTCCCATCTCGGTACAAAGCCGGCTTGATTACGGCGCGCCGCCGCGGGCGACGCAGCGTCTGCACGCGCACTAATGCGCCCCTTGTGTGCTGATGCCTTTTTGCGATCGATGCAAGCTATAAGAGTTGTGAGTACATGACTTTTGTGTTATAGTGTTTTATATCCACGACGGCACACCCCGTTACTCAAACTTGATGTTGCGCGGTTGCGTCATTGTACGTACATTCTACGAATTCCCGTTCACTTCTCAATCCTACGTAGAATCGATTGGTGGAGCCGGATTTCGTGGAATAAAAACACTATGCATGATACCTAAAGTTAAATGGGTTAATACGTTAAAAAAGGTCGCTGATTAACCTCGCGCTGTTTTGCTATATGATATTGTTAATATAATGCTATCGTTATGTTATATCCATTATTGAGGACCATACTATTATGCAGCAAAATTTGAAATAAATAAATAGAGAACTTGGACCGGTATTCGCATTTTAAGCATATATTGTCACCGATTATTTTCTATGTAATCATTTTTATTTTAACTTGTATGTATTATATTTGGTAATTAAATGAAATGAAAATGTGAACAATGTATAAATAACATTATCAAATAGACCAGGTATTGAAACCTATTTTTCATTTTTTATATTTTATATTCACGACCTTATAGTTAGACATACTGCAAATTGGGATACCCCCAATTTTAACTATTTAGACAGCTGTGGCCATGTTCCATTTAGCGTAAGCAAGCGAGGTTACTTTTATTTAATAAGTTACTTAAAATAACCATTATTCATGAAACACATTAAATTAGGTTTTTACAAACGGCTAATGCTACAGCGAGCAATTGGTTTACGTTTATCAATTGTATATAATGGTAGATATCAAAACAGAGTGAAGGGTCACGGAAGGTCACACATGTTTTGGGACGCTCCGGTCGCACGCCCTCGGCAGAAGGCTTTTAAAATGCTTTTTGTTCTTTCCATTAGACCTAAACTACCGTTGGCGATTTGCGTTTCTGACCCCGCACCTTAAACCTATAGATACATGTTCACGATGCGTCAAAAGAGAACGGAAATTGAAAGGTTATAAACTTTTTATGAAATGCTTACAGGAAAATACATGCAGGATATTGCTGTACCCTTGTAAGGTGTCACATTGATACCAGTGTATGTATAATGCAATAAAATGCAAAATAGCTTTAATTTTAATTTGAAATATATAAATAGTTCAATTTGGGAGTAGGTCAGTTTGTGTATTATTGACAACAGGTATTTTTAAAGGTGTTTTAAAAAAAAATACTTATAGATGTTTGAGTCCAAAGAAAACAACTTTTTTTAAATTATTTGGTTCTTTATTTACTAAGAAAATAAATAAACAAATTTCTGCTAATATCTAAAGAACATAAACTACACAGGTCTTTTCCACGTCACAGCTAGTGCTAATCTTTAAAAATAACACAGTTACAAACAAAATTACGTCATTCCAACCACTATTCAAAGCGGTCGTACCTAACTGATAATATATATTTTTCTGAGTGAATATTAGTGAATAATTATAAAAAAAATAAAAAATAGTGACATTTGTCCCGAATTATCGTTTACCCTGAATCCATTTCTGCATGAATTATAAACCTAACCGCACGTATTATTAAAAACACTACTTAAAACGTCGGCTAACTAGTTTGGAATGAATGATTATACACACTCGCGATGAGTTAGGACAAATGATGGCCTCCCTTGTACACGGTATATCTATCCTTAACAAAAAAACATGCCCTGCCTGCTAATCCGAGTAGGTAGTGGCAGCACACGAAACAGTATTTAAAGAAACATTAAAAATCGCTTTAGGTGTTTGGAACACACCTTGGAAATATTTTTGTTGTTAAAAGTCTGTTAAGTATTTGGACCATCCTTTTAAGAGCAAAATAAGCCTACTTACACGCATACGCTTTTTATCTCCGCATCTTTTAAATCCTAAATACGAGTATAAGTTCTATTATAAATACCAAATCGGGAGTCACGGCGCGTTTATTTTCTCGGCTATTTATGTAATGTCAAGATACATTGACACTTATTGGTATTGTCAAGCGGGAACGCTGTTTACTGAGCCAGTGATGGATGACGCAGCATCGGGACTGAATCAATCTTCGTCGCGCCAATGTTATCAAACGCAGAACAAAGTTTGGGGAACGTTAAAAGTGCACGAGACGTGGGAATTGGCTGTTTGGGGAACTGTTTAGTGCTAAAATGTTTACAGCCAGCAATTTGATTAGGCCACTATGGATTATATTAAAGTAACGATGTCAACCAAAACGTAAGGGAAATCTAATGGTTTGGTTTACAACGTCACGTTGACATAGTCCATAATGGCCTAGATATCAAATAGGTTGACTGTACATCACGAGCGTTTTACTATGTATTTGGTTCGGGATAAAAAATATATATATATTAGAAGACAATCTCACACAAATCGACCTAATCCCAAACGAAGATTTAAGCTTGTTCTGTGGATAATAATCAACGAAAAATGTACATAGAGAAATACATAAATACAAAGAAAACAACCAAGACTTAGGCACTCGCGTTTATCACGTAAATAATTGCCTGTACTGGGAACAGACCCCAGCCCGCTAGCTTCGTTGCCCTCTCGATCCTCACAACAGTCACAACAAACTAACTGCGTTTTCAACAAACAGAAATTTAACAGATAAACAGTATTATATTTATGTTTTACTCTAGGACATAAACTACCTTTGTGCCAAACTTTGCCTCAGTTCACTCAGCCACTGCCAATCAGTAATGTTGGCATGGTTGTGTTCAGGAAATAAATCTTAATCCTCATAGTTGGCAACGCAGGATTCACACATCTTAGGATTGTAGTCTTAAAATTGTAGTTTTAAAAATGAAATTTATCTATGGGTCAAATTCCGCTTACCATCAGGGGATTCTACTTGATATATCCTTATTGCTTTTAACAGGCTATCGTATTGTTAACATTGTGATTGCTATTATTTTCTCGACAGTATGACGGCCGGCGCGTTAAAAAAACGCGATATTATTTAAAATACAAACAGATTTAGATTAGTAGAAAAAAATACAAACTTGCAAACACCTAAAGAAGCACCTAAGGTTACTCACAACCTTATTATAATACTTTACTAAACATATGTTCATTCGAGTATATACATGACAAACAATTCTTAAAATCATATTTGTTCTCTGCAAAGTTCATACCAAGGTACAAACACGACTTTCCTTGTTTGCCCGTATCCCGCACTTTATCAATTAACAAACAATGCAGTAAAAACTCTATTTTGCTTGTTAAGGCTTTCAATGCCAAGAACTCCTCATCGGTGCTATTTCGTACGTAAATCAGTAAGTCAGGTACAGATTGCTTTACCGTCTGTTTTACTAATGGATAGTAGTGTACGAGTATATTGGTTAAACTACTTTTAGTTCTTTTTTAAATCATATTACGTCGTATCGTACTTTTCTAGGACAAACTTTTGTATTTTTATTATAGTTACGACAATAGAATGGTTTTTACAGTAACACCAAAGTATTAGGAGGCCACATAAGTGTGATAAAGTCGTTACAACATTTTGCTGATCATTGCTTTTGCAGAATGCAACAAAATGTATATTTAGAGATCTAATTGCCAATATGGTTTCTAGACAAATTTCAGCCAGTAATCATGTGACTAAAGTTGAAATAAAAAATAAGTGTGATTGTGCGATTTTTAGGGTTCCGTAGTCAAACTAGGAACCCTTATAGTTTCGCCATGTGCGTCCGTCCATCCGCAGCCTAGCTCAGAGACACTAGAAAACTGAAATTTGTCATGAATATACATATAAGTCACGCCAACCAAGTAGAAAAATATAATCTTGATAAAAAAAAAAATGTACCCAAAAAAAAAAAAACATCCCCACGACACGTGTGGGAATGTGTTATATTTTTTTCAACTTCCCATAGTTTGGGGTGTCATTGGATAGGTATGTTAAAAATATTACGGGTTAGTAAAAAAAACAATTTTCGATTAAGGGATCGGTTTATCAAATATTAAGCTTTAAGGCGCTGATTTTTGTTAGAGTCAAGTGTCCGTCCGTCCCCCCGTCCCCCCCCCCCCCCCTACAATCAAAACTACAAATACTAAAAATCTGAAAAATATCTTAATTGGAAGCACATATAATAAATTTTATAGGAAAACTGTCACGACTAGTTAGACTTCATTGGTTCTTGAGTTACAAACGATTTCAATTGTTACGAGTATACCTACCGAAAACTTATTTGGGGTGTTGGTAAACTGACCGCGACCTATGTCGATGTATGGTGATATCAGTTTTCCAACGGCATAGTTAAGATTGTCGCGACGTCTAATTTGTTTGTAGTCAAGGCTTCGGAACCCTACACTGAGCATGGGCCGACATGCTCTTGCCCGGTTTTTTTGATTATATGAGCATAATCAACATTTCGCTCGATAACGTCACAAGTTATGCGATATCAATCATGTTATTCCCAAAACGAAAGCTGTTACAGCAGTCATTTAAACGCAGTTTGTTTTCTTTTGACTTTCGCACTTTGTTTTCTATCATATTTTGAAATAAAAAAATATGCGTATGACTTATCTAGAATTGGCTAAATGGGGTAATTTTTACCACTTAACCCCATGTGTCGTATGTACAGTACATCCATCCCTTACAGTAGCACACACTTGCAGGATCTAGGGTATAACTTCATAAGTACTCGGCTGTCTATCGCCGCCACACTCTCTCTGGCATCTGTCAGTTTGTTTTGCCACAGAGAACGTGAAAGCGATTTACAATCTGTGGGCACTTAAAAGGGTTCACTAATGTTTTATCAAATCATCATTTGGCAAACTATATCATTTTACAAACTTTCATTTTACAAACAGGTACTTCCCGACGTATTTTTTTTTGTGGTCAGTAGTCTAACCTAACCTAACTTAATTAATAACTACCTACCACCTACCTTACCACCTTACTACCTTACTACCTTATTTACTTATGTAACCTATGTATGTAATGGTTTAAGCACAAACAAGTTTTTGCGAAATGTAAGTTTATAAAATTATATACTTTGTCAAACGTACTTTTGGTCAAATGTACGGACCCTATTTAGCAGGTGCTTCGGGTTTGTACTTCTCTCTCACTCGCTCTAAATAAGAGCGTATGTGAGCGAGTGAGAGAGAAGAACATACCCGAAGCACCTTCTAGGAACTATCGCACTAAACACCCGAGTACTATTAATACTCTAAGTTAACTGTACATAGTTTAAGATGGTTTGTAAAAAAATTCAGGCCTCGCAAGAACTACAGAATGAGATACTTACAAAGTTATTATATCATCCCTCGTAACATAATGTAGAGCTACCAAAAAGCCTTTCAATGTCTATCCTTTAACTAATTGTAAGTAATACAAAAACAGAAAAACCAAACGTGTTTTTAGGTAAAAGATTCTTGGATAGTTTCAGAATAATATAAATTACCTATATCCAAACAAAAAGAACTATTCTCCAAAGAGCAACGATAAACGATGGGAGACGGAAAAGAGGGTACAAAACTTTAAACTTTTTTACCGTTTCTAAACTCATAGTTTAATCGAATGCACAGCCAATTTTAACAGCAGCAATGCGAACTCCATGGAGTTTTATGCGTTACGATATTGGGCGCAGTTCCGGAAGCTGGCCCCGCGCAGGATTTATGCCGGCACATCCGCTTCCCTTTTGCATACGCATCGCATTGATTCGCCGCATTTTTCGCTTCTCTGCGTTTTTCGCTATCAGTAAAGTGGCTATAGAAATGGCCTTTTGTAATAGATTGTTGAAATTGTTTCGTTGAGAAGAGCAAAATAAAGCTAGAGGTCATTGTCAACATATTTAAAGCAACATCTCGTATAATTATGGTTATTGTATCCCCTAGACCACTGGCTAGTCTAATCTTGTTTTATCACGGCATTATGTATTTCACAATGTTTAGCTCATATATCTTACTCGTATCTTATCCAATATCTTACCCGAGTTGACGGCCTAATAAATAATAATTAATGTGTACCGAGGTGTACTCACAATTGGTTAATTTATATTAGTTCTCTCCACGCAAAACGTTAACAACTACGACGTATGAGTACATACAATAAAAAACGATAACGTACTTCTCTCAACTCCTTTAATTCCATATTCATTGGCGTGTTTCTTTTATTTGCTTTAACTTACACAAAAACACACATTTATCAAGAGAATCGCATTCATTCGTACCTACAGACCGGCGAAATATTTCTCTTTGGTATATTTCCATGGGAGTCGTTTAAAAGTAAATTGTTGCGATATTTTCAATGTAATGGCCACCTGAAGGCTGTAAAAACGTTTTGGGTTGGGCCTGCCATGGTTTTGCAGTTAAAAATATAATTCAGGGATTTATAGGCACTTGGAAAAAATATTTGGGTTCTTGTCGTGTTAATAAAAGTGAAGATTTTATGATTCACTTGTTTATTACAAGATCTCACAAGATTTGGTTTTCTTACGTTCTTTTAATATAAGGCGTCTTGTGAACTTCTACTTCTACTTCTACATTATTGGAAATATGTCAAATAACGTCACCTTTGTAAATGCAGAAATACCACATGTTTATAGTCTTAAACGGTTAAAAACATTGTAACGTAACTTTGAAATCAACAACACAACTTATACAATTATTATCAGTACGTTTTGTCGTTAACGAATCCTGTCGCACAATTTAAAAACTCTTTCATCAATGAAATCAAATCAAATCCAATTATTTATTCAATAGCTAAGTGCATTAACTAAGCTCTAATAATTTATAATAGATTAACCCAGTCTCATTGTAAGTAAAACAATGTATTCATCTATATAAAGTTGTTACATAATATAATTTATAAAAGGGTCCAGTGACTGACTTAAATAAAAACAGCGCTCAGCATCCACCGCTGGCCGTAGGGTCTTCAAATTTAGTGGGAGCATAGTTGTTCCTTTTTGAAATTAAATCCCTGATGGAAAGAAATGAGAAAATAACAAGAAACAAATAAAATTGCAGCGCGTCCCGGGCCGTATTATGTACCTGCTGTCACAACCTGTCAAGTTTACTGGTGGTAGAACCTTATGCAGGGTCGTCCTGATCGCCACCACTAGTTTACCCATTAACCTACCTTCAAGCGGCAGTGTTCGCTTTGTTGGGTTCCGATGTGGGGATAAGACAACCGGTAAAATTACATATATTTCCTCTTAGTTCTCTGGGTTGGCAACGTATTTGGTGTCTGATTATTGCAGTCTTGAGATTGCAGTATTGGGAATTCATATATCCAAGGGTCTAAGATCCCGCTTACCATTAGATGGCCTGTGTGCTCGTGTGCTGTCTACCCATTTAAAAAGTTCTAACATGATAATGGGAGAGAGATATATGATTTCCATACGCCCTCTCATTGTCTAGAACTCAGCAGGTTTTAACCGTTTTTGTAGTACTCTATAATCCACGGGAACTATAAAGGATCCCATCGTAGTACCGAGCGAGCAAACTACTCAAGCTTAAACTCAAGTTCATGACTCAATGCCGATTTTTAGCCGTAAGTGCAGTTTAATTACTTTTACTTTTGGGTGGTTTATCGGGGTTTTGTGAAATTACCAGCCCTTCGCTCAACTTTCACCAAGGTTGAACTGTTAACTAGATATAGGTACCTACTGACTAACTGTGCACGAGTATGTTTTTACTTGTTGATGCTTGCAGAATATTTGTGTAAATATAGGTACAGGTATGGTATGGTCACCAAGACTATGACTAACTATTATGAATATTAAAAAAAAAAAAAATTAGTGCTCAATTTCACACTAATTGATCTAGTCCCAAAGTTAGTAAGTTAGACTTGTAGGTACGATGTGAAGGGAACGATTAAAACAGGGGTGCGCTTCAATCAGTCAAAAACATTTTACATAGTTCAATGTAACTACCAACGAAATAGATTGTATCAGGCATACAATCAAATATTTCTGCTTACTAGGTTACATAGGTTAGGTTAGAACTGTGACCACATTAATAGTAAAGACGTTTGAAATGTCTCCTTTTATTATACAATTTATTACACACCCTTAAAACAGTTCTACAGGTAAAAAGTCTAATAAAATGCAAGCTTTGAGACCATGTCAGACGATATATTGCTGGAGACTGTACAGTGTACTCGAATCCATAAATTAACAACAGGAACTTTTTTAAACAGTTTTCTAATAAAATACATGCTTATGAGGTTCGTCTAAAAAGCATAGCTTTTTTAACCATTTACTGAGAAAATTAATAAAATTTCTGCTAATGGCTATAGAGCTTAAACGCAATAAGGTCGTTATATAGCCCGAGTCAATAGAAATGACAAAAGATATAAACGAAAGCAAACGGGTCTATTTACCATTATTTCACGATTTAATGATGTGCACGCTTGATTGTTACTTTTACATTATGTTTAAGAATAAATAACTATTACAGAATTATTGAGGTTATGTGTCAAATAGTACTGAATTGTTTACATCTTTTGTCATTTCTATTGACGCCGACTTTACGTAACGCTCTTCCGACCACTAACTCGTCCAAAGCGGGGGTAGTTAACACTGATTAAGCGTGATTTATACCAGAACACCTTTTCAAAAAATCCTCTTGGCCATTCACTTTAGAGGTACACGCATATACGTATTACGCAAACGCAAGAATAAATGAAGTGCTTTAGCTAAGTATTGCTATTGGCTGAGTACCTATCCGTGAACTACCTAAAGAGCTCCATGCACTACAAACAGAGTTCTTATAAGCTTGAACTCTTGAACTTTCTCTAGTGATAAGCATTGCGCATGTGATGCCGATACCATCGACCGCATTGACCCGAATGAGCGAGCATTTGGCGCGCCGCCCGCGCGACGTCCCACGCCAAAATCGCGACACACTTATCTATTCCATAGCTATATATATTAGACTATATGCAGACGCGAGCTTGAATAGCTTAGACACGATTTGCACTTAAGTGCCTAAGGTATGGTTGCTTGTAGCACTTGAGATACGGGGTTGCATATGCTAATTAAATAACGCCTTCAATAATATATAATTTGTAAGATTAATAAATAAATAAAACAAACCCCCATTCTGAACCCCTTTTCGAGTAGGTATTTAGAAAAATAATTTCATATTATTTTTACGAAAAACAGATGGGGGCAAGCAAGATATACACTGCCCAATTTCAAGTTGAGCTTGTATAGATTCTAAGTAAAACTGCTGTGACATACAGTCAGACACCAAAGTTTCACCATTAAGGTTCCTTTTTTATCATTTTGGTACGAAACCCTAAAAACCTCCGGTATAATGGCGGCCCCTATATTAACCGACTTTCATGAAACCAAGTTAAAACCCATCCAGATTAAACTAGTTTTCTTAACCAAAAACCGCGTCTGATACGGTTCATCTGTTTAGGAGCTACGATGCGACAGATACACACTTTAATTTTTATAACACCCCCGATGCGAAGAGTCGCGTCGGGGGTAAAAAAGGAGACGAGGAACAATGATAAAACACGTTATTTATAACAAAAGAGAAAGTTCCTTTCTACACGTTTATGCTACATCATCAATTTGCCTATCAAAAGGCGAAACTTGGCCACAAAAGAACGAGGCTAAACGTTCCTAAACTGATATTACGAAGTTTTAATATCATTACACATTCCTACATAACTGTCTCGCTCTATTATGAGCATAAATTAAATTACAAAACTTTATAATTGTCTTGGCGGCTAACAAAACTCATTACACGCGTCTGCAACACTCTTGTATTAGGTTTCAAGAGCGGCGCGGGGAACTAAGACAGGGGTTCGTCGGGTCGGGTACGTGTGAGCACTTTATGGCTGTTGAACTTCAAGTAACTTCCTGAATCATTTATTGTATAGTATTGCTTTTATCAAGGTTATTAGAAATCCTAGTAACCGTGGAAATATTCAACAATAACCAAACCGAGCGAAAGGAGCACAGGCTTATCTGGCTTCAAACGACGAACGCGTAAATTGCGAAATTTTATTGCCAAAATGGCGGCGCTCACGAAAAATGTTGCCATTGGATTGGATGCGTTTTTGTGACACTATTTTATGTTTTTCAGCGCCATCTGTCGACGTCCAATGCAAATGTCGCTGCGGGCCGAAACTAACAAATGAGTCCGGCCCTCCGGGAAATTAAAAATAGTTTCGCAATTTACCCACGAATCAAAAACACTTGCTCAACTTTTGCCAATATTGGACTGAAGTTTGCGGCTTTGCAACTTGTTTTAATAACAGGAATAAATTAATATTCAGACATCTTAAGTTTTCAATCAAATAGTTTCGGTGTTACTGATGGCGGTACTGAGATTTTGCGGGTTACTTATTAAATGCCTGCGAATTTGCTTGCTTTTGGGTCACTATTCAAGGAAAACAATGGAGTTGGTAGAACTGGAAAGCTAAATTGTTGAATCGCTCGAAGTTAAGTTCCTGAGAATAGTTCTGCTCTGCTTAGTACACCTGCTGTGTTTTGCGCTGCACATTTCGTGGCGCATTTAAATAAATGCATTTGTATGTGGCTGATGTTCCAATCTAATCACTCGGTGATTGCCCGCATCGCTCATTACCAGCAATTATTATCGAATCGAATCCCGCCATCGACATGATAGTCCAAATTAATGTTCCAATTTTGAAACAAATAGCAGGTTTGATCACCGCTGCTTGAAAATGCCTCGAGCTTAATGAAACCTCACGAAAATACATTTCATAATCACATTAATTTCGCAATCGTCGAATAAATATTCATATTCTCGAGCGACTGATCGATATCTGAATTTTCGATAACGTCGGGCGACGGCGTCATCGCTTCCTGTGAAATTTACCTGAATTCTGTCGGCAAATGTTTCTTACTTCTGGTGAGATAAAAAAGTGGAACCCCAAGCTTGCCACCATTTTAAATTATTTTGATTTCTTTACTAAATAATTATTCAAATATGATATTCGTATTATAGAGTAGGTGAGTACTAATAGTCATGGTGGCTTTAGAGGTCCAATTTGACAGCTGTCTTCGCAGTTCAAAATATAACCTCAAACACATATTTTATACTGAGTTGAGAACTCCTAAAAGGCCTAAATTGAGCTTTTTAGAACAGTGCAACTATTGTGGAACGGCTGTGCAAAAGGAATATTTAAGTACTACATATATTACTCGTACTTATGAGGAACACTGAACATATTGTTATAAGTTTTCCCCGTTTCATTCAACACGTTTATTAGCTTATTAGAATTTCGGAATCTTTTATAAATAAAGCTTATTAATGTATATTTATTGTTATCTAGTAATAGTACAAGCCTAGAGTTATGTTTGAGACTAGATCCATATGTATGAGAACCACAAGGTTTAAATTCCATTTTTAAATGTATACGGTATTTATTTTTCAAACTACTACTTTAGTATTTGACCTCTTAATAATTTTAATGTGATTGCACAACATAATCCGGCTAATATTAACTCTCTATAAATTTTCTACTTTACAGACCATAACGCGGGGCTATAAAAGTATTTTCTCGTAGGTTATAAAAGGAAACCCCGTAAAGATGCAAGCTTAAACTCAATATTTAAGTAAGATGCCATAAAGTGGCTTTATGTTGAATACGGCTTTGTTCATTTCAATTGATTAGAGCAAAGTTCACCATAACGTCTCAAATGGACGTTTTGGTTTTATTATACCATATGAAGGGTCCACGGAAAGAACATGTCTAGTCACTTTTTTTTGAAGTTTAGTTTTTAATCCCGAAATGTAGAGGACGAAATGAACTATTACCTACCATCAGTTTCAGATATAAATCTCCATATGACTTGTATTTTTTCACTCTTAAAAAAACCTCTACACGAAAATTACGTACAAAATGAGACGGTTCCTAACTTTCAAATCGCGATATCTCAAAAAGTTACTAATGTGACTAGACATGTTCTTTCCGTGGACCCTTCATATACCATTTACATTTGATAAGCTTAAAAAAAGCGCACCAAAACGGAGGGATTTATCTCTACTACATAAAAAATATCATAATATGAAGCCTCTCTTCGGTATATCTCATAATGATTTGTGTCACATGTTTTATAGAAGTCCATGACATTAGAGACCGTAATAAAATGTCGATAAAGCATCCGTCACTCTCGTACTCATAATTATGCGCGTCAATAAGTGACGGATGTTTTATCCAAATTATGTCACGCGATAAACGCAGCCATATTGGCTCTATTCCAATCGGTAAAACCATATTGCCTTTGGCATGTTACCGTATTGTCAACGTTATGATATGAATTATTTATTTAACAGCCTAATAGAACCCCTCACTTGAAGAAATATTGAAAAACAATTAACAGAAACTTCCTAAACGTAGGCATCCTTTTCACATGGCACACGTTTTGCTTAATAATGCAAATATAACTTACCGTTGCCGCGCACTAAACATTTTTACGCCAAATTTAACGTCTTTGAACTTTAATTTAACATGAAACATTCCGCAGGTGGGGGTGGGGGTAGAATCTCATTATTCCCAGCTGGCACTGATTTTAATTTCCTGGTGCAAGCAGTATGAAGACGGGATTTATTTGTGTAAATAAATATGGCGCGTCTCAACCCCTTAGTGTATGAATTGCAGGTGGAATTAATAAAGTACCTGGATAATATATAACTTGGATGTACCTAATAAACAGGTTAGAACCGTATCTGCAGTTTGATTTTATGAAATGCAATTAAAAAATATGGTCATCTTAACTTTCGTATTTTAACATTTTAGTGTTTTCCAAAAGATCCTGTTCATTCTTGTCAAATTTAAATGATACACCAATAACCTAATTTGGAATTAAATTTTAATTTATCATCCAACCAAAATTGTATATTTTTCATTTCATTCAACTTTTGCAAAAAAACACAAAGCCAAAATTGAAATAAAACATATTCAAGTCACATTACTCGTATGTTTCGTGTATAATTTTATTTTCAGCCCTACTCGTAGGTATTAAACAACAGATTATTAATAATAGTCTAACGTATCATATAGTATATTAAAATACCAATATACATAGTAATTAATTAAAGCGAAGTGTAGCCTATTAGTACACAGTACACAACATAACAAAAATACACACGTGAAATACGCGGTCGCCGTCAAAAATAGCACATTTAGCGTATTTGGCGCATTTGGCAAATGTCTCACAAACATTGTGCCCAATGCTGAGCCCGTATTACAAGCATCTAAGAGCCCTCATGCACCGCGTAACACCAGCGCACGCTGCAGCCTCATGGATTATGCAACTGCGGTCTTAATACCGCTAAGATGAAGACGAAAAGGTTCTTAATAAGGAACGCTACATAGTTAATACAGCTGCTTAAGGAACTTTGTGTTTATTAAAATGTTAATTTTGCTTTGTTCCGGTGTGCAGACACCAAGTCAAGATCTACTTAGTTTATATCTGTTTTGCGCTTCACGCATTTACAATTTTTGAGTCTATCATTAGGTTGAGATGTAGTAACCAACCGACATCGTGTTTACTCCGATAAGTTTTTACTTTCTTTTGATCTTGTTTCCTCAATAAACTTATCGATCGGTACTGAAACTAACTGAAAAAGCAATATAAATACGAACTTATATCACAAAAATAGAATGTAATTTGTTTATTTATTACATCTGTACCAACTTTATCAGTATTGTCATCTGTGTAATCGAAGTTCACCATTGACCAAAAAGAACTAGAATAATAATATGATTAAATAATTGACGATGCATTGCCCTAGTTGGCAGTGATCCTGTCTCCGAAGCCAGCGGTCCCGGGTTCGAATCTCGGCATTTGTATGATGAGCGTGGGTATTTGTTCCTGAGTCTTGGATGATTTTTATGTATTTCTCTATGTTTATCGTTATCTAGTACCCAGAGTAGAAGAGTAAAGCTTAGTTTGGGACTTGGTCAATTTGAATGAGATTGTAGCCTAGCCTTTATTCGAAGGGTCATACATAACGGTGAGTAAAATAAAGTGTTGTCAATTTAAACTTCAATTATCAAGTAACTTAAAGTTTTAAGTTCCCTATGCGCAATGAATCACCGCTTAATTCGGAAAGATAGGAAATCACAAAGCAACAATCAGATAGAACAAAACGAGGCGTCGAATGCAGCGCCTGGGGCCGACACGAAGTCCTATTCTGGAATGTGCGGCGATCTCACACCATTTTATCATACGTTGTGATAACTTTTATAAGCATTGAACATTAAAGCATTTAAGTCATGTTACTACAAAAAATAGTTGAAAAGCAAAGACATTTATTAATTTTTGTAGCGCATTTAAAATAAATAGCCTATTTTTTTTTTTATAAATAAAAAGCAATTGTCTCATCGTAACTAGATTTTCACGAGCAACCTAACACATAGTTAGTTTCAGACTATCAAAATGTATTGCGTAAAAGTCATGTATGATAATGCAAACTGTTAAAAGTTTTGATTGCATTTAGGCAGTATTTAGGCAGTTTTTAAAAGTGGTTTATCTTGAGTGATAATATTTACAACCGTTCCACTTTCCCTACAGAGTGCAAGTTTTTTTTTAATTGGTAACATTTTAGAGAATACTTCCTTGCATCACTAATCAACACAGAATCGCTCCATCGTAATTCGATATCGTCCAACTTTGCCGTAATCAGGCGGTGGAACTTCTCCCAACAAAATAAGTACCTACGTACACAAGATTAATTGTACCCCGGCGGACAACGCTGCACCGGAAGCGCATCCATGTCGGCCACTCGCCGCCATTTTGTACTTCCGCTCCAAGATAAGATGGGGTCAGAAACATCGATTGTGCACTGTGCGATTATCATTTTTCTAGTACGTCGAAAGTTATGGAACGTTATCGATTAGCCGTCAACGTAGTTAGAGAATATAATAGTCTAACAGTGAATAAATTATTGAATATTTTATTCCATAAAACGACCGTATATAAAAGGAATTATAATTATTGAAGGTGCAAACACAGTTATGAAGAATTAACTCTGATAAATATGGTTGCCAAGCCAGCTTAGTTGAGAAATCTTAAATTTATCACTATTCGGTAATAGTAGATAGTATAAAATAGTATAATAAAACACATAAATATAGTAAAAGGTTTTCCATGTCATGTCTTTCTCGACAGACTATAATTACGAAGGCTTTTTCAATTAACTAGTCACTTCTTATGTTTTCTCACTACCTATTTATCACGCGTTGTTGTTCAATTGTTTGCCGACAACATTGACTTCTATGGTTACAGTTCCAGTTCAAGTATTGGCAATTTTATGTCTTCTAAATTCAAAACTACACGCATTTAAACATTATTATTCATCTAAAATCAGTCGTCAAACCTAACCTCAGAGCGATGTTAATGGCCTCAATATTAATGGCCTGCATTGTACCGCATTATCTCGAGGACATAATTCTCTAAGTGGACTAGCTAAATCAACAACTGACACTAGTAACATTGCTAATAACATCGTTGTATCATGTCTAGTTGGCACATGCGACCTTTCATGTCAATGAACGATATATTAATCAAAAGTAAATGTAGGTATAGCCGGACTAGTTACATACATTTCGGAGCTTTAGTGGTACAGTCGAGTTCATAAATATGTATACACTTTAGTACCTTGTCTATTTAATGTCATGTTTAAACTGCCATATATGTATTGCCACAACGGTTAAAGCGACAAGGTACTAAAGTGTATACATTTTTATGAATTCGACTGTACTGTACTGGGGCTCTATAATAGAGTAACTCGGTAAAACTATATTGTTTTTAACATTGTTATTTAGTTAGAATATTGTTATTTACTTTTAATAAAAAGAAAGTCCGCTAATTGTGATAGATGCGCACGCGATCAATTATACGGCGAAATCTAGATTCATCCGTCACGACAGATAGTGATAAATATTTGGAGTCAGATATTGATTTTAGATGAATAGATGTTGCTGTTGTGGTTTTATATCTGTTTTTTTAATCAACTTTATAAATATGGGAAAGAAATAGGTACGATAACACAACAGAAAAATAAGAAGTTGCCAATGCTCAGTGAGCTGACTATACATTTTATTGCCAGGTATAATATGAGCTGCTGCTTTTAGCCACACTTTCTCAGAGTCTTCATACAACTTACCAGGTTATAAATACAGTTTCTGATATTCTTAGTGTGTAAAAAACAACGCTTTTCTCATAAAAGTGTCTTTAAATATTTTTGATCACCTTATTAACTATTAAAATCCAATTGTACCGAAGCTAACTTGAGGTTTTAACCTTGTAGGTTTTGCTACCAACTGTACCGGTTTATACATCATAAATGATAAGATATTGACGGTGGACGCACTTGCATAATCCTGAAATACAGAACAATCCTAATTGAGGCACATAATGTAAAATCTGTATAGACAGAAGCAACAAGAGTACTTTTTATTTTCAAATCATTAAAGAATAGACCTCGTACGCGTACGACACCTCTTGCTTACTTACGTGTGTATGCATTTGTACATCACGTTGCATGTATGAAAGACTAACGACTAACCAAAAAAAAGCAGAACGGACTCAGGCAAGATGCCTCGCTCTACGAAGGCCAGACGCTAATCAAAATGCGCGCTTACTCTTGCCTCTGCTAAAGAAGTGCAAGATCGCTAACACAAGATAAAGGCTGGTGACAACTTGTGTAACTCGACAACTCTGCCTCAGAAGTTCCTGCAAATGACAGCTCAGCCTCCCCCTCCGCACCCCCTCGCCCCGCAACACGCCGACTCCGCAAACCACTTTGCACCATCCGATACTATCTCTTACAATGCATTTTCCTTACAAAATAAGTTTGCTCGCCACTCCTCGATAGATATCGAGAAGTCTCCAACTTTTAAATCCGTCCGATTCGAAAGTTTGCCCTGCAAGTCGTAGCGATTTGATAAATTATTTTATAGAGAAACTTGCACAAAATGCATCTAGAAACAGGAATTATATTTTGTTGCATACGGTGCCAATGGCACAAGACTGGTTTTTCTTTGAACATTTCTCTCCTAAGCCCTATTTGCAGCAGCCATATCTTACGGCATCTCCAAACCGTGATTTTTTTTTAATAATAAAACGCTCGTGAAAAATATCAGAAAACAGAAAAATCTGATAACATACCCCCTATGACTAAGATGAATTTTTCTCGATACACGTTTTCCCTCATATTTCTTGGACATCCACACATTAAAACCATCTCAAGTCCTGGGATAGTGCTCCTTAATCTCTGCCAAGTCATATCTCACGATCGTAAATCACGCGATAGCGAGATGGATTGGAGACTTAAAACGACAAACACACGCGCTATTTAATTATAAACTGTCTCGGGACGTTAGTCGAGGATCAGGCTGTCGGGAGACATATTAAATTTATAGCCGAGCGATTATCTCGTGGAATACATGTGAACACAATCCAAATAGGTAATGTGCGCTTAATAACCTAAGATCGTCATATGGTATAGATATTTAAATACGTCACTTCTAGGTTTAGTAATAAATACATGACCATATGAAAACTTGAAAAACAACCCTTTTTAGTTGTGTGTTTAAAGTTGTTACAATGTCGTCCTTTTTGCTTATTAGGGACTTACTTACTGCCTTTGACAAGAGAACGTTGATTTTAAGCCCAGTTAGATTAGTTACCATAAAGCTTAGTCCTTTAATCGGGACTAATTTGAGAGAAATTGACAAAGATAACGTAATATGAACATTGATTTTAAAAATACACCCTTGTAACATTCTTAACTCGAACAGCTTGCTGCGCCTGACCAGTGTCAAACGCATCGCTGTGCATCGCACGTCACTGGGCAGTGGACACGTGTCAGCGTCGAATATGCTCGTTGTTTGAGAATTGCACCATTATTTGCATACTAGCACTCCGCCTGCGACTTTGTCCGTATAGAACTTTACCGTATACTACTTTCGTGGTTCCGATATAGAATAGAATAGAATAGAATAGAATAGAATAGAAAATATTTATTCAACACACAAAGGAAAACAATGGAAAAAAATTAAAGATATCTATAAAAAGTATTTTCCACCATCGAAATCCAAACTTTTAGGTAGATTTAATATTATTCATCTTCACTTTTTAGGTTTCCGTACCAAAATGGTAAAAAGGAACTCTTATGGTGATACTGCGTTGTCTGTCTGTCTGTATGTCACAGCAGATTTTCTCAGCATTTCAGCAACTATAAATGCTAACAACTTGAAATTTGGCACAGTTGTAAAACTTGCTTGCCCACATCTGTTTATACTAAAAATAATAATATAAATAGTTGAAAAGAAGTCCAGAATAGGGGGTTTAAAAAATGAAAATGGTTCGATTATAGCAAATGGGGTGAGATATGAAAGGGAAGTTGCATATTAAAAACAAAAAAAAATGGTTTGTTCTTTTTGTTCTATAGCCAAAAATTTACAAAAAATGACCCAATTATGTCCGAAATTAACAATTCAAAAAGTCCGACTCGCAATTGACCGGTTTTTTTAACTGGGTGGGATAGATATAACAATATCTAATCTCGTATTGTACGGTAACGTCATACGTGTGTACGTAAGTGATCACCTGATTTATACCTAGTTGCTTTAACTAAGGATTGAAGTTTTATACGACATTGCCAACGAGTGAAAACGACAAAACGAAAAGTGTTTACTTAACTTAAAGTAACATGGGCCTTTTTTAAATAAGAGCTATCAAAAGCTATACGGAAACACGTAAAATCAATAAGGTTCATGTAGAATCTTAACTTCCCTCTCAGATCACAGGCATTTGAGGTTAAAGAATAACAAGTCTAACCAAAAGCGAGCTTTACAAAAGCCCAACTGCTGATTAGATAATGTCGTCAATATAATGTTAGTTATCATGTTTTCTTTTTTGTCGTCAATTTACATTCATCAAAAAAACAAAGTACCCAGAGGCACTCGCGACGCTAAGCTAAGACAAATCTAACGACACCTCGTTTATGCAAATCGGGCCATCCGTTCAGCACATAACCCTCCTTTTGGGCTTTGCCGCAGTCAGGTAAAAAAGGGCCACCTTATCGGTAAAAAAATAATACTCAAATGACGCTCAAACACTGCTGCTAACTTTTTCTTAAACCTTGCTTTCACGTGTATAAAATCCAGAATAATATTTAATACAATCCCAGGCATGCACAAACGATATAAAGGTAGGTGCAAGATTAATCGAGCGGCGCGCCCGCTAGCGGCGGAAACGCATCCATATCTGTCCACTAGGGACCATTCTGCCTTCCGCTTACACGTAAATATGTATACGGCTGTGGACTCTCAGGCACTCAGGGCATCCTTGGTTGCAACTTCACGGTTGAATAGTGGTGCTGAGTAGGTACATTTGGGATACATACTCAATATGAAGTAAGGCGACCATAAACAAATATCTTTCTCAAGTTAGATGCTAAAATATGATTAGTTGCGAAGCTATTAAAAAGGCCTTCGGGTTTGTGCCTCTCTCTCTATCGCTTTCATAATTATGCTCATTTGCGAGTCAAACCGACTTTACCCGAACGAGGCTATTCTACTCGGTAAAACCATATAGCTTATGCCTGGTGATCGTATGTTTAGGCTTCCATACCTCAAAAGGAAAAAACTGAACCCTTATAGGATTACTTTGTTGTCCGTCTGTCTGTCAAGACCCTGTATCTCGGGAACGCGTGGAGGTATCAAGTTGAAATGAAAACCACATCCTTCGGTCTACAGTCCCTTAAAGCTGTGAAAACATCAAACTTCTACATTAAAGTAAAAAAAGATACGGTCGTTTATACCACAAATAACGTGTATTTCGACAATCTCGGGAATGAAAAATTTACAGGGTAGGGTATACCCATTGACCTAAAACTATGAAAGAATGATGGGCAATTTGGCCCATATAACCAATACAAATCTACATAAGCGTAATTTTCTTACAAAAACCCCGGAGAAGAGAGTTATCAGACTTCAAATGATCACACACACACAAAGTTTATTACTACACTAGCTGTGCCCCGCATGCGTTGCAATGCTATTAGCCGTATAGGCGTATATCCGACTCACGCTTGACTGATTTTACTATTTACAACAAATACAGCAAATAGTGGAATAAATAAACTTACATAAGTTATAATTATATTGACGATTGGGCTGGGTTCCATAAATTTTTGCCCATCATTCTTTGGAAAGCAACACCGTCTCGTTTTTTTATGATTTAATTAAATATATACTTGTAGTATAACAAGTATATATTTAATTAAATCACAAAAAAAACGGGGTCTTTATGCAAGGAACGGCGGTCCAAATTTTGAATTGAGTTAATCGTGTCATGTGCATAACCCTCGTTGGGCGATTCTGACTCACACTCCGGTTTTTTTAATTCGGTTACTGTTTTTGTCAAGTAAGTAAGAGCTATCATAACATTGACAATACGATAACATATCAAAAGCAATATGGGTTTACTACTTTACTTACTTTATTTATCTTAAACACAATTAAATTTTACATCCAATAGCACCGTTAAAGCACATAGAGGTTTGTCTCGATGCCTGAGCAACAATAACACATAACAATATAGAATAGAGACCCTGAAAGACTTACAGTACAAAGACCACTTGCACTGTAATCCTCGGCTATGTTCTAAGTAGAGTATTAATCCGAGTAGAGTAGTACAACACTAACAAATATTGTTATTTAATTAATTCACCTATATGATTGTTGACTATAGTACCTATTACGCCATTTTATTAAGTTTTCTGTTTGTACCCACAATTACGAACCCAAGAACTTTATTTTGTTTAAATCCGTAGCGCCATTCTTTAGTATTTACTAAAGAATGGCGCTACGGCTGCACAGCGGAGATTGAAAAATATTATGCTATACTTAATCAAACTCTACCTGGCTATTTTCTGGTGCTAAGAGCTATATTTTCGACCGACTTTTACAAAGTTAAATGTTGTACTTAACTTTCCAAATTTACCTATTTTAAACGTAGCATTAATGGCTACATCGTTTAACCCCAAACATTAACTGTTATTACACGGGCGGTTTTTGCTCTCTTAAATTACCAGTTCTTTACTTCTACATTTGTACTTGACGCTATTGAATATTTATGCTAATATAAAAATATCTGGCCTAGAAAAGTACAGTTTAAAAAATATTCAGTTCTAAATGTCCCTAGTTACTGTTATATATTATACAGTGCAAAAAACTTAATATGAATATTTAAAGATTTAAAACCTACATTTGGAATCATTTCCCAATACAACTAGGGAGACGAAACTGTTTTCCTAAATATCTACGTTATAAATGATTAGTAACTACCAACACAATGAAATGATGAATGAATGATTCGTTTGTACGACGAGTGTTTTTTGTGATACGATTTATTTTTGTGCAATAAAGAGTTAACTTACTTCTTACTTACTTCCTTACTCACAATGTTAAATCTAGATGACTACTTAATCTTTTTCAATTTTAAAACGAGCTTCGATTCATAAATTCAGTAGGTTCCAGTGCATTCTTATTCCGCGTAGTAAAGTAGGGTAAGGCGGTGCCGGTGCAACGGTGCACAGGAAATTAAATCGCTGCCACCTAACTTGAAACTTACATAATCCAGTTCCACTCAGAACTCCGACCTAAACAAATTTTCCGCACCGGTTCCTTTCTTTTTTAATTTAACTCTCTTTGTTTGGAAGTATACGTGTATTATTGTTAATTTGAGGTTAGTTGTCTGTGATCATAGTTTGTGTTTTTCGTCGGGTTTATTGTTTGACTGTTCGATGTGGACAAAGGGTGTGTAATATTTATACATGTTTAGTATTAAAATAAAATAAAATGTATGAAGTCGACCTTATCACGTTAAGGGATCTTTTCTAGCTTGCCCTCGAGATTAAGAAAAATGAGCGTGTTGGGTAATTTTAGTACTAGAAATTCGGACAGGTCACGAGAGGAAAGCTATTTGCTATTTCACTTATTTTAATAACTATTGGTTGTTAATTAGTTGTTAATAAAAGCGACTGGTCTCACGATCCCACGTTTCTAAACGTTTATTTTCGTGAAATCATCAAATCGCTTTACAAAACCGAAGCCCGTTAGATGACGCTAATTAAACTTGATAAAGGAGGAGAATATTATTAAAGACAGATTTCCAATATATTTAAGAGTGGTTCCCAAAAACCGATTTCTAAGCCTCGGTATCGATAGATTGACAGACTTCTTTGATTGGAATTACGAGAGAGATGTTTTTATTACTTTTTTACTTAATTTTTAAAGTGTAGTCTTGTCGTTGAAACTGAATATGTTAAATATTATTGACACTTTACAGTATCTTTCAATATCATGATGTAACGAGTAGTAGTAGATGTAATGTTTTGAAATATGGTAGGTACGTTTATTTACATAAATCTATCTAAACGTACTAGTCATTATTTGTTAATGTTCGAAAGACTGTTCATAAAATATCTAGAACCTGAATTCAACATTGTTTGTTTTTAAGCAATACATTTATAATATAATTTATTTATATAGGCGAAAATAACTCGAAAATGCCTGCTTCAATTCTGATAAATGTGAAATATAAAGGGCAAATCCCCACGCCATGCCATTATGAACCATAACCCTATATCGCACGGTTTATAATGTCGCATCAAAATCTCATTAAGGTTGTGTTTCTGTAATGCAATGTTCTGCTATATATACATTTTATAGTGGTCGTTTACCTGAAATGTATGTTTTCCTCTATAAGTAGGTATTATAAGATAAGGTACATTGTAAGGTAGTTAAGGTTAGCTTACTTCGTATATTTTGGCGCTAAACCTCTTTTCTTCTTAGATTTATGACAACCATGGAGAATCAAAACCCAACTGTGCTTTGTATAAGCAAAGTATTATTAATTTACCTAGTAATTAAGAAAGAACGAAAATTTAGTTTTAACTCAATTCTGCTCTAGGACTATAAACCAACATCAGGTATCAACAGTCCTGAGCTACTCCTGGCGAAATCCCGGATAAATTATGCCTGATAGTTTCCTTCTAACGATATTTCTTACTAACTTTTCATGATTTATTTATGAGAGAAAATAGTCGACGCTTCAATTTATGTTTATTGCGGTTCCATTTCGTGTATTTTTTTTAGAACAACTTATATTCGATTCCTGGGAATACAATATCGTGATACTATCCTTTGATCATTTCTAAAAGCTTCAAATATCACAAAACCTGATGCTTAAGTCGGACGATTTCTGTGGAAAAGTCGGGAGCTAAGCTTTTATAACTTTTTTTTAATTCCTTCTATATTTTTATTAGTCATTTCTAGCAAGACACCCGAAACCAAATTTGTTATTCAAACCTAATTCTAGCTTCATTTTGGCTCTAGATATTGGCTTAATACAGCTCTTAGAAGTTATTACGCGGCACAGAAACTGAATGCGCCCGAATGCAGCTACTGTCTAACTCTCCCGACTGCAGGTGAATGCAACCGACACGGCCGAGCTAAGATATTTGCCTTAGTCTAACTCCGACTCAACACTAATATTCCAGTGAACTATGCCAAATAACCGTTATTATTAACGGGTAGAATAATTTCAACGCAATACCAGTACTGATATTAATTTGGAGCTTTTGCCTATACCCCATGCAAATAATATAAACACATCGATATGAAATGTCGGTACATGTCAGTACATGTTATGACAATATTTGCTTTGCAAGTTTAATGTAAAAAGATATGAATGGTTTTTCACAGTTGTATTCACTGAATTAGCGCTAGTTTACAGAGTTTGTTAGGTATAGTTATTTAGATTTAAAACAGGAATTTTATAGCTATTCACGTCATTGAAGAGCGTGATGAATAAAAACAATTGAAAAGTAATACCTACAATTGTTGTGAAAATGCATTCGTAACACAAATAGTACCTAATTGTTAATACCATAAGGACGGACGGGGCCGTTAAAGCAGCCTTAATGAATATTCCGGTCTTTGGCGGGAACCACCACTGGTTTCGCAACTCATCACAATAGTAGATTGTTCAACAAGGGACTAAAACAAGCCATAATGACACGAGATGTTTAGCCACCCAAGCGAAGCGCGGGTGGCTATAGGTCGAGTGTCATTATGGTTGTTTAGTCTCGAGTTAAACACTCTACTTTTCACTTCGAATGCGAGAAAAAAAAAACTCTTTTATATTAGTAATCATTAATCGTGTTTCACGAAATTAAATCTTTTTGTAATAATTTTGCACCGTTGGCATTTTGAGGTTATTTCCACGGCCTAAAAATGGTCCATACACAATCTCTGAAAATGGCGATAATCCTCCATTCATTAACAACGTGATGTTTAAATGCTTGCATATTTAGCCAACAGATACAAACATGAAAATTATTTGGACCATGCCTAATAAAATAGAACTATCCCTAATATATTTAAATATATTTATATTAGTAATCATTAATCGTGTTTCACGAAATTAAATCTTTTTTTAATAATTTTGCACAGTTGGCATTTTGAGGTTATTTCCATGGCCTAAAAATGGTCCATACACAATCTCTGAAAATGGCGATAATCCTCCATTCATTAACACCGTGATGTTTAAATGCTTGCATATTTAGCCAACAGATACAAACTTGAAAAACTATTTGGACCATGCCTAATAAAATAGATTTTATCCCTTATATATTTAAATAGATTCATATTTGTAATCATTAATCGTGAAATTAAATCGATTAATTTATATTTTTTGCAAGAAAAATGATCCATATACAATCACTGAAAAAGGCGATGATTGGCAGTTTAAGGGTTTCCAAAGTAAATTAAAAAGAAAAAGTACTTTAGTCCCTAGGGAGTAAAGTGTAGTTTTATTCCCTAGAGATTAAATACATCACTTTAGTCCGGCTATACAAGCCAATTGTGAGTCATTTTAGAGCCTGAGAAGTGAAAAATCATTTGAAATGCTACCCAAACTCGCAGACTATGCAACAGTGGCGCCGACTATGGCACATTGTGGACCTGGTCGGTATTGTGTAAGTTTCCAAGTAAATTATATCCTAGTGTTGACTTCTCTGTAATACTTACTTATACAACAATAGCTAACTAAACGTTACTATAATAGGTTTATACCCAATGACAATATACCGCACAGATGACATTTGTAAAATTGCGCTTATAAGGTCTTATTGGCATTGCAAAGCACTGAAAAAACAAATGGGTTGATTTTACTAATTGTATAGGGCCTGCACACATGAGTATGGTTGAGTTAACCACTAAAAAGGTTGAAGCAACCTTTTCAATGTGTTGTTTTTACTAAGTTTAGGTGTTACCTCAATTGTTCAAAGTTTGGTACTTCATGGATATGTCCTAAAATGTAGTAAATTCAACCGTTTTTTTTTCAGTTTGCAAATATTACTCGGACCATATAAGTTTAAATAGAACAGTCTAACTATCAAAGGTTAGATCTCTCACATTTTACGTACATAACAAGAATAAACCTGAAAATTTTGTATAAGTCACCATAAGCGTGGCGAAAGAGTTTTAATCATCCCTAAGCAAAACTTTTAATATTTTATGTTTATACATTAGTCTAGTGACATTTCATACAGTTTTTTTGTTGAGGAATAATTCGTCGTTTTCAACACTCCATATAAATTTAATAATTCAAAGAACACCCACTCAGCTTGGCAACAAAGGTGTCTACTTAATCGACACGTTCACGAGCACACCATTATAAATAATTCCTATTGAACCTGTCATAAAGGGACCCAAACCAAATGTTACTACATATACAGCAAACAATATCCTGTACCCAATTAAAGAGAAAAATATACCCAGCTTACAGGCATATAAACAAAAGTATAAAAATCCACAAAAATACGTAAAAAGTTTGTCTAGTGACGCCATAAAATATTATGTTATTGCTAGTAGAGATTCTCGACTACGGTCGTTGTAATATGATATCCTATCGAATAGGTTTTGGCCGCCATATTGTAGTTTACAAGTCGGCTAATGGTCGACTTACAAAGGCCGTATCATTTTCATTCTTATTATTTGAAGGTGAAATGAAGGTGAAAATATTGGAACGTCTGTAAACGTAAAATTAGTTGCATTTTAGTAGCTGTAATTAGCGAAGAAAGTAAAAAACAAGTACAAAATTAATTTTCCGCTTGCAATTTGTAACTAATGTTAAAAAACACCAACTATTTAAAAAAACTAGTAGTTTTGAAATAATATTTTACGTGTACAATACTATAGTGTAGGTAAATGCGTTCACGCAGTATTTAACATGCATTCGCTTAACAACTCCAATTCTGGGATCACCGGGAAACCGGAAAAATTTACTATCAGGATGATTCGTTTTAAAAACTGGCACATAAACAAAATGAGTCCAGTTCAACGGAGCGTTTAAACAACACAAGTACCAAGACTACCAGATAGTAAACACAAAAAACTACGTCCAAAATCGGGTGAAAAAAGAAGGTGATAACGTACGAGTGTCGTTCAGTTTGGAATAGCCGCGGCCATTAAAGCTAACGAGCCGGGACGAGGACAAAATGTCCTGCCGTGCCAACAATGGCTACCTTTACCTTGCGCTGTACCTGCATACACGCTACATATTATCGCGTGTTGTGTTGGTAGACACGCCTTTGTACTTTGGCGACTTCGGAGTTACCACGGATTGTTTGCGCTTGCCGTTTTATTATACGCGGTTAGCTTCCAGTGTTTGTAAGAGCCAGATGTTAAAAACATAATTATATTGCTAGATTAGATTAATTATTATATAACGACAAAAGTTCCTTGCTCTTTTACACTACAGAATCTCATAAAAACGACGGCACATGGATGGATTAAAGTAAGATTAAACTACGTTGCACCAGATGCAGTATAAAAAGGATCAGGGGATTACAAATTGATTGTCTTAGCAAAAGACGTTTTTGTTTCTTCCGCCACTGATAGAATAAAGCTACCAAGCTAGAAGCGTGTAAAAACTAGTTTGATTTTACATTGATTAACATTTAACGTTGGTGAAATTGGTACTTAGTTTGTTATTTTACTAAAGTAGGCTATGGACAAATTATTTCCGAACTACTCGTAAGAACGCTTTCGGCAGCTCTCGTGTCACGCGGGTGTCTGTCACACGCAAATTGAAATTGACGAGAGCCCGATGTCAAGAGCACTTGTTCACGATGCCACTGTTCCTATTATTTGCCTTGTTTACTGTATTGTAACAATGTGTAACTAGAGTTTACTAAGCCTCAGCCCCTTTCTATACACTAATATAAGATCTTTGTTAGGTGTTATGTTAAATACTAGGTACGTTTCTTCATTTAAACATGTGCGGAGCAAATTTAATAATGTTCATTTATATCATTGTAACTCCTACAGTGTTTCTGAAACCTTATTTAGGTTTTTTTGCACGTTAAAGATGTTAAAATGATGAAAAAATAAACGACACCAACCGAGCATTTTAAAAGCCCTTAAGTAAAGCACTTTTATTCAGGGCTCAGCCTGTGGGTAATCCGAAAATTAACGCATCGTTTCGTCGAAAGTTCTAAATGCCCACAAGTCGATTCTTGCTTGAAGAAAATGCTTTTTTATTTAGTTATCGGAGAGTAAAGCAAGACTTTTTATCCTGAATGGTAGTGACTTGTCGTTCGCAGTCCCACTTGTAGCCTGTAGCCGCTGCAGCAGTCTGTAGATAATGAAGACAGATACGAGCTCGTTTCGCCTTCGCGGATTTTTTTATTGTTTTCTTGAACCGCTGCGGGTAACAAGATTTTTAACGATAAAATATTTCAGTTTGTGTTTTGTTTCTGCTAGTTCTTCGCTTTAGATTGTTATATTATTCTTATTACCTACAAATTCAATACCTAAACAGATTAATAACATCAAAGAGTATTTTAACGTTCTAGGCTAGCATTTGAAAGGGTTCTATTTAAAAATATCTATATTCAATTTGGGTATCGCTCTACATCACGAAATTAAAAGCACCCGGTTTCCGCCATTTTTCATCATAGACTCATATTAAACAGGTATTGAAACCTTTCGGGTTTTCCAAGGCTACCTTTACCTTTTTTGCCATCTGCGTAAAAGCCTCTCAAAGAGATTTTTTGGGGAAAATCGAGAACGTTTACAATATACGGAGATAATGATGATTCTCCCTGATTGGAAACGTACACCGGCTTCGGGATTTTATCAATTAGACGTGGCTTCTTATTTGTTACTCCTACATTTAATAAATCTTTATTGAAGTAAACATCTTTTCTTGTGTGCATATAGCGTCAACGTAGACTCATTTACCTGGTTAAAAAGTAGTAAATATCGATCAGATAAGACTAATTTACTGTTAAAAATGTAGCATACCTAAATTAAATACACTAAGCGATCAATTTCCACATAAAAGAAAATACAATTTACACTTTACGTAAACACCGTTCCAACGAAACTAACCGCCGACATCGGATGCCATTCTCGTAAAGGCGTTATCTCGGTCGTTCCAGAGGAAAAAATCTCATCGGTCGCTGCTCGAGACCCATAAAAAGTCACAAGTATGAATAAGAAGTTGTAAAGATGGCGGAGATAGACTTGATGCGTGTTCTTCGAGTTTGGGCGGTAAAAGTCAAGTTTAAGGCGATCGGGTGGAGACGAGCCGAGCTGTTCAGTCATTCAATTAGACTTAATTAGGGCTTTATAAAGCGTTCAGGAAACGTAGTTTAATTAATTTGTGCTTAATTTTACAAGTAAAACTTTATCCTTCTTTCGTGGCAAAGAGCAACGGATTTTAAGTTGGGAAGGAATGTAGGTTAGTTTTTAAATTGGGTAAATAGACTGTTCACGGTGGAACAGAGAAAACGTTTAAGCAGCTAGAGTCAGGAAAACAACTGTTAAACTGATGTTTTTCAATACTAATTGGAAATTAAATAATTCCTAGCTAGATAGTCATTCTAAATTTAAAGTAGTGTAGATCACCTAGTTCGCAGAGTAACTATTTAGATCATTAAGTTAAAGTTTGGAGTAAAACACGATTTCCTAACGAAATTGACAAAGAATTAAAAAATATCCGGATATGTCAATTGAATTAATGTATTCAACCGGTTGTCAGTATAATGTAAACAACAGAGCCTCTACGCATTTAGATAAATGCCTATGGAGTCAGACAAACACTTTCATCTGTAGCAGTCATTGCTCAAGCGACTTATTAGCTAATGACTTAACAAACTCAAAGATTTCATCAGTCCTGAGATTACGCAGTCGAGTGGGACAGAAACTTGCTCTGAGTTTTACGAAGGCTTTATCAGACAACTTCGCTGACAGATTATGTCGTAGTGTCATCTTGACGCATTCAGAGCAAGAACTAAATGATGACTCAATTCTGTGTGGATTCTCTGGAAACTGGAAAAATTGGCACCGAAAATACTACGGCTCGACCTACGAAAAGTATTCGATTTTTTTTCGCAGCTTGCTCTTGCTTTTAAGTCTCACGCACTTCCCGCAATATAAAATTATCGCACAATATAAGCTACTTGGAAGTTTAGTTCGTCATGCTATGAATTGTGTTAAAAACCCTTCTAGTATACCCTCCTAGCGCGCTTGCTGTTTCAAATGTTTGTCCTTCTAGCTCGTCATAAATAAATATTGCGTGAGAGTTAATAGACATTCAAGAAATTGCACTTTGTTTTTAAGCTGATTACATGCTTCATAAAATGAGCGCTACCAGCTTTACGACACAAGAACACTAAATAATGTGTGCTTACAAAATCCGCTCTTTAACTAACGCCTAAAATATAGACATAGACCAAAATGAACGAGCAGCGCAAAATGTCCACGTGAAACAGCCAACTGGAAATTACCGTAATTACCTTCACGCGAAAACTAAAGCCAACACCGTTGTTAAACTATTAACATCTGCAAAACCTTCAAGCCTGAATGTACAACTCCAACTATCATACCCGTTACTCCAAAACATAACACCGCCGAATTAAATTTGCAACGAAATTTCAAAGCATTCGCTTTTCTAATTAGCATTTAGGTAGATTTATGAAAATGTAAGGCGGGGTGCACAATACGGCGAGCGACAACGTGCTCGCGCTGCTGACCGAATGGCTCCTCTGGGAGGTCGCCACGGCCTTAGTGTGTAGAGTTGGCGAGAAGCGCAGCGGGGAATAGATAGCCATAAGCAATCACTTAAAAGGGATGCAGCTTTGAGTGAAATGGATTCTAAAATTATGTCGGTTATGTCTGTTAAACTTTTAGTTTCAAAAGATCATGTTTTGTTACAAATAACTAGTTCCAAAATGTTCACTAGATGTCGCTGTTCCCGCGAGTTAACTCGATGATGATGTCCCCCAGCATTCATGACCTGACCTAAGTCGTTTAGTTCGAGTATGCAAACATTTAGATTGTACTATACATATGCAATAGATACTTGGTAGTAGAAATCAGTGTTTCATTTTTGGGACCCTCGTACATCAAAACAACCATTGTAAACCAGTCGACTCTCACACATCTCAACATACCTAAAAAACAGAATGTCAACCACCGTCATCTATGTGTAATACATAAAATTACATAGGAAAATGCACACCCGAATTAAATGTGATGTGTATCACCAGCAATAATTACCTACCTATCATTACGCTCACAATCTTTGGAACGCTGCGCCGTACCTGTTGTTGTAGAGGCTTGTCCGATTCCTTTGAGTCCAATATTGATTTACATGCTACTGCTAGTGACTGTACGTCTTAACACATTCAAGGACCCAACGTGTTAGCAATAACATATTAAGGGTATACGGAAAACATGTCTAGTCAGGATATAGGCATACATCTATATACACCTTCTATATTCTCACATTTAAAGAATCCTCAACACCAAATTTACGTACGCAATCACATGGTTGTTAACTGACAAATTGGAATAAGTATCAAAATTTAACACATGTTCTTTCCGTGTGCCCTGCATATACTAGTAGAAAAGATGGAAATTAATGGAAAAGGTCTTTAGCAATGCTGATAAATCATTAAATTACTAATACTCGTCAGTTCTACAGAATAATATGCACCCCTCCCTTGTTTAAACTGAAGTAACAAAGCTCGGTCACACCTTAAATATTGCATTTTTGGGCCAGCTGTTAATAGCCCTGCTCAATGGCACCCTATTCATAGAGGCAAGTGGGTCCGAGTATTCACGTGTCGCGAGTGGCACCATACATTTTAATGACATCCTCGTAATTAGTTTTTTTAACGTCCCCTCCGAGCGCGATTAGGGAGAAACCACTTAACTTTAAAATTTAATATTTCATCTATTCCTTTGTTATATGACAAAGCGTTTAATTTAGTCTCTCCCTGCTAGCATTTATTAAATGTCATTTTTTTTTTATTAATGGCATCTTTTAATAATGATTTATTCAGACTATTTAATTATTGAGAAAGACGTAGGTACAATGGACAAATCTGATTCCGAAGCCGCCATGGAACGGCAGTATATTTATAGAAACGTACTGAGTTAAATCTTAATTGAGTTCACGATTTGATTTATTTCGTCACTTCAACATAGTTAAGTCAAATGATCCAGATATCAAATTCATTCTTTACAACTGCGTATATATACGTATTGCTCTGGGAAGATAGATTTTGTTTCGCTCGTCCGCCTCCTTTTTCCCATTAAAACATTTATACTACCATATCGTCACTATTCAACTGGGCCGAGATTCTAGGTGGTACAAACCATATCACCTTTGACCTGTTATCGTATTGTCAACTTTTCAAAGCTCCTATTTACTTCAGTAATAAAATTCCTGACAGTAATGGCGGCCGAGTTAGAAACAATACGATAATATGTCAAAGACGGTTCCCCCATGGAATCCCTGATCATCATTTGTCCTAATGCATCATTTGTATGCAGCATTTTGCGGGTGGTAGGACCCTGTGCAGGGTCCGTCCGGATCGCTACCACCATCTTATCCATTAACCTACCGCCAAACAGCAGTGTTCGCATTGTTCTGTTCCGGTTTGGGGATAAGACAGCCGGTGTAATGACTAGCATAGAGGCATTCCATCTTAGTCCTCAGGGTTGGCAACGCATTTGCAGTCTTATGCTAATGTCTATGGGTCACAGTTTCCACTTACCATCAGGTGGCCTGTGTGCTCCGTTGCCTTCTCTATGCGATAAAAAAAAATTGTTCGAATTTTCATTTATCCAAAAGCCATTTTCGGCAAATTTTAAAACATTTTAGTGTTGTCTAACCTAACCTAACCTAACCGCAGGTATTTTGGAGAACATACAAAATTATCGCACTCAACTGAAAACCAATTTAGGGCAAATGATAATTCGGAAAAACGATGCTTTAGGACAACGTTATTAGGGATTCCGAGGGACACCCGTCGAAGTAAATGGTTTAAAACATGGTTTTTACCTCCCAGAATAGAGGCTCTGGTCTAAATTTTACGTGCTTTAGCTAATATAAAAATGACTGTCGAATTATCTTTAACGTTGCTCAGTGCTGACGCACGTTTAGAATTAAATTAGAGAACGCGCATTAAGTACAACTTAGAAAAACACCTGTATGTATTCTTTGTATAGTTTTGACATTTTTATATGTCACACGCGATATTTCTCCTCGATTGCGAAACGTAGATTTATCTCCACTCGTCGCGCCGCTATATCAAAGAGGCTGCAGATATTATGATCACCGGTCTGAGGCCTTCGAAGAGCTATCAATGTGTCAAAAAGGAATAAACTCGCGAATCTGTCGTCATAAAAAAGGGCCTTTTTAGTAATCTTTGATTTTATCGCACGTGCCATCGAAGCGTTTTACTTGTCGTCTTATTCACAGAGTTTTTATGCTTCACAAATAGGAAACGTTCGTTTTATGAATATTGTTTTACGCATAACTAGGCCCGTTCATTCTTGAGCGAAGCAAGCCTTTATGTTATATTAGTCTTTTGAGCGGGTCGAAATCAAAGGTGTTTGTTATGTGCCTCACGCTGAATATCTGGTAAAATCTCTTTGCTCTTTAGATCTAAGCTTTAACTAATAGTTTACACGATTTTATTATATAGGTACCGTTCAAAATATTTACATTTTAAATCAAGTCTTGAGTCCGTTTTACGTAAGTTCAACGATAATAAAAATTACTATATACGTTATCGTTCTTAATGTTCTTAATACTCATATTAGAGCATAATGGTGAAAATTTGACAATTTTTGTAGTAAACTGACAATTGAAGTTACCTCTTCTTTCATAATAATTCACATTCTGTTCGAGTTATTGGAAAAAGTTGTCAAATGGAATGGAATCTAAATTTGATTGGGTTATCAAAATCGAAGTAAACTTTGATATCTACGGGCTAATGGGGGGCGCCGTCGCGACCTCCATCTGCAGATACCTGATGAACCCAATACTCGCAAATTAGGTTAAAGACGAATGAAATGAACTTGTTAGTCGACTTTAAGCTGGTAATATTATAACTTCGCGAATAGCTGCATAGTCAGTGGGAGAAGCACAGTGGGTTTTGTGTAGCTATTTGTTTGGTCTACTGTTTTATTTGCATATTACCATGGTTAGGTACACTTAATAGTAATCAAATGAAGTGTTCAATGTGTTTATCAAAAATATATATTTTATTTAACTTTATGCAATATCTATTACACAGTTGTATGTGTACAAAGGAGGATAACTTCACAAAAAATTTACTTTGGTTTACATAACGCTTTTTAACGCATTACGTATCCATTTCACTTAGGGTCCCTGTACACATTGGTTTAGCATGCCCCGCCAGTGTGTACAGGACCTATTGTACAGTATTACCATATCCACAAACATTTTTTAATTTGTTTATCGCCACTATATGATCATACCTCTTGTTTCAGGAGTGGACGACACACACAAGTTCCTAGGGAACGAGACGCACACAGATTTCTTCAGATTGTTACTACGAGATGGCAACTATTTACTCGTCGGCGGCAGGTGAGTGACTATTGTGACAAATCACTAAGTAATAGTATGACGTTTGACGTTTTAATAGTTGACGTTAACCCCGTGTGCTTCTGTTTAGCCTTCAAGAGAAAAATACCCTTCCACCAAAAAATACTATTAGAGTATTGTAGTAGAGTCCGGCAATCGGTTTGCATCACTAATATCTTAGCCTGAATGTGCAAAATGTGGTTATAGAAATATCAACAAGTTTTAAAAGTAGTTGATAATTTCTACATACCTAGCCTTCCTCTGCCTACCCCACTCTGGGAATGAAGGCGTGAGTTTATTCACCTATGTGTATGTATGTACTATTAGGTCATTTTAAATCGATTGTATCGGTAGGTATCGTGGCAGCGGCGTACAGTATTAGCAAGTAATTTGCAGTACCCTTGAAGGGTTCTTGAGTGTATCAGTACATGACTGTTGACGTATATACGTACATTTTTGATATGATCGCAAATAAAGAGTTTTGAGTCTATATCAAAGGAAGAAGTCGTTGCGTGTTGGTAATGCACGTCATGTCAATGAGTCATAGGCACTTATGAACTAAGCCTTAATCGATGTAACTATTACCCAGAAAATTGTTTCCTACAAACACCAGTAGTTCGAATACAATTATAATTTTATGTAAACAATCCCGCTTTAATTGTTCTAAAACTTATAATAAGTCTACCCTTCTGTAAGTCTCAATAGGAAGTCGTCTTAAGCTCATTCAAAAGTCTCTTCGGGACTACCGATTAAGATCTAGACCAATTATAAATGCGGAGTAAAACGCCGAATTATTTGCTGGAACTAAAAGCCTTTGCCTTAAAGCGACCATTGTTGTATTTGGTAAAATAAAGTTTTGCGTTCGAGTACTTTGTTTTTTCCACTCCACTCCACTCCAATTCGCAGGGAAGTTAGACCACCCTTAAACCACAGGCTAAAAACGTGCTGTATCTCTGTGTGACCGCAGCTTTAACTTGAATGCATCTCTCCTTCCCTTTCTTGTTCAGTGCGGTAGAGCGGCGTCTCGTTTGCATTTATAAAGAATTCGGCTTGTGTTTGGAGGAGGCAAGACTTAAAAACACCCCTCGCACCCGCCGGCCTACAGTCGCCATTTTATTACGGTTTTCGGGCGGGACACAGTCGATATCGACTTGTCGATATATTCATTTGATTGATTTTTGAAACATTTACATAAGTTTGGTTTTAACGTTTGAAGGCATTGTGTTATGTAACTTAAGTTTTGCCCTTGCCTCAGGTCTTATATAATATTTAAATATTTTTCATGCGTAATAAAATGTAGAACGTATATAAAATAAATAAATATTGTAATATAAGTAAATAATTTTATATTATGATTACTTATATTTGTAACAGAAGTTCGACTTTTGGGATTGACACTGCCGGTGTAATGACTAGCATAGAGGCATTCCATCTTAGTCCTCAGGGTTGGCAGTGCATTTGCAGTCTTAGGCTTGCAGTCTTGTGAATGCGAATGTCTATGGGTCACAGTTTCCACTTACCATCAGGTGGCCTGTGTGCTCGTCAGCCTTCATTATGCCATAAAAAAAAAACATTTCAAATCATGATGACGGCATCACAAACCAGCAATTTGCTTCTTTGCGTACCTGTATTATAACAAAAATCAGTATTGTCGATACATTTACCACCTCTCTCGGCGACACATCTGCCCCGCGTTATGGCGCCTCAAACATTGCTGCTTACTTACTTACATTACCACAATATCATTTTTCATTTGTAATATTCGCAGAAGAAACGCCAGTTTCACATCTTATCTATTTGTAAGAGGTTTTTACTATTGTACGGAACTTTTCGAAACTCCGATATCCTGTTACGAATCTAGTGCATAAATATGCGACATCCTTTTCATAGTTTTCGTCTTGCTTTCTCAATTTGCTTATCGATTGATACTTAACCTGACTGAAAAAGCAAGATAAATACGAACTTATCCGACCAAAAACTATTCACTACATATCTCTACCAAAAGTACATACAAAACGTTGAATACCTTCACTCGACTTAGCAGGCACGCTCAAGAATGGCGTGTTGCACAAAACTGCACTGGAGTTGTTTACCCAAAAAATAAGACTATTTTACCATCAACCTTGCGCAATGAAATATTCGCCGAGGTCGGGTCGCCCTCGGCATCTGCCCGCAACGCCACCTAGCGCTTCTGGACAATATTTTTCGCTACACTTGTCCCAAACACCGAGGCATTTCCAACTTTATTCTGAGGCAAAAGGAACGTCGGCAGGTGGCCATGCAAACCATACCAATGGCGTAGCGTCGCATAATTTGAAATATTCATTCGTCCGTGCTAAGTTTGCATTTCTTTCCAAATCAGATTTACATGACAATGGTCACGTCGTCCGATGAAATTCTCATTGCTGGAAGTTCGCAGCGAGGTTTTATTAAAGGGAAAGGTTACAATAAAAGCAATGTGGACGCGACGTTTACATGACAGCCGAACAAAGGACAAGTGTGCGGTCTATTTGGGTCACGCCGGGTGGGGATTTATTCTGATAACGTAAACGAACACCAATCACGTTGACAAGGTCATTTGAACAGAAACATCTTGCATCTGGTACAAGTTGCAACAATTAATAGTCTATATTTGTTACTGCATAACATGTGAAACTTCCTGGTTAAAAAACTACCTTTCGCAGCATGTCGTGCGGCTCCGTTTAGGGTCATCTTAGCCGGGCCTACACACATAAAACACTAACTCCAAGAACCAAATCTTAGATGATTTTTAGACTACCGAAGACTACGGAACCCTAAAAAAGAGACAAAATCACGACCATAATAAGTGCATAATTATAAGCCATATGCCTCTTTTTCAGTTACCCATCCAAATCAATTACAGTTTTCTTGTAGGGCCCAATACTCTCAACAAGTCATGAATAGGTACCTACCTAGTATAGTAAATGGTATTCGTTCACGTACCTACTTATCTCAAGGCTTGAGCCTAGGCTACAAGTACAGTGCCAGGTTCCCTGATTTATACACAAAATGTACTCGCCGTAGAGTTCTTGGCACAGAAAGTGTTAACTTTTCTAGATTCTGCGCGGTTAATTTGGCGCGGTCTCCAGGAAAACGTTATTCCGCCCGCGTCCCGTGTAATGTTATCCTACTATACAGGGTGTGAGCCTCTTTTGTGCCCTTTTAACTAAATTAACGTTGTCCCAACCAGACCAACCGAGGTGCTCCATAACCAACGCGACTAGACCTCTGTGCCTAAAACTTTAATGCTGCGAAAGGGGTCCGTGGTGAACGGTGTGTGGTAGCGTGTGATAGCTATTGCTACGGTCTCGCTTACTCCTGTTTGTATGGTTTCTTTAATAAAGGGAAACATTTAAATAGATCGCTTGGCTGTATTTTGTTGGTTTAACTTTTATGGCTACTTCCCAAACGCTAGCAAGTTAAATGGCGGTTGTGCTAGTGCTTCACACAACTTGGTATTTTTTGTGAGGAAGCACGTAATGCATTTAAAATGTTCCTTAACTTTTATTAGATATTTGGACGACATTAGTGCTTTAAATAATTCAAGTTGAAGTAGTAGTTTTGAAGTCTGATCTGAAATGTTCAATTTAGGCCAATACCTACTCGCTACGCTATACTAGAATTAGCCGTGGTAATAAAATATACTAACGTGATATCTCGTATGTAATTAAATAAATCTACTTAGCTCTTTTAAATTTTATGTAAAGTCGTACAAAATATTTTTTATTGTAACCAATTGTAGTCTCACACGAGGGCAGCAGGAGAGTAGCCAATTTTTTTTTTTCAATTTTCCTTTCAACCCCTTAAATGTGATATTTTTACAGTGTTTTAAGTACAATTACCTAATGTATGCTTTGCCCTTAAACGAGGCAATAAGGCAGGCGAAAGCTATTGTCGCGAACAAAGATAAAGCCAGACTCACATTAAAGCTGAATAAACAAACTGTTGTTGATTAATCTTGTTCACACGAGGCTCTGTTTGAAATCAATTTTGGGTACGAAAATCAATTTAGCGAACAAAAATACGAAACATTTTTAAATGAACTCTATGAACGCGAAGTCTATTATTTTCGGCCTGGTACGATTTTAATTTTGTATCGGACGTATTGCATTGTTCTGTAAACAATTATCATACGAGTAAACTTATGAATGCATACGTTCATATTTATCACAATTATGTGTGTAAGTGGTTATAGAAAAGGTAGTTTTAAGTGTTTTAACGATAAAAGCCAATCGACAAATAAAGTTGATGCAAAACCTGAAAGACGTTAGGACTATTTGTGACATCTTTACAAAACTTTAACAGATACACTCATACGATTTTAATACACAAGTTTGAAAAAGGAACGAGTTAATTATCTCTAAAATGTTTGACACGTAAACTTAGCTTGATAACAAATATAATCGCGTTCAAAATCTCGTCTTGCCCTTCAAATCACATCCCGCACAGTGTTTCCTCAGACATCCTAATAAAAACAAAGAGACTAGGAGATTCCTCGTGGCAAAAAAAGGAATTAAGGTAATCATCGCATCCATCACGGGTGTGGGCTCCACCCAGAACTGCTCCCGCGGGGCTCTCGGCTTTGTTGGCTGATTGAGACGCATTCGGCGGCAAGCCACTTTTGACAATCAAATGATCCAAGCGGGACCATAAAAAGTCCGGCCAGTGTGCGACTGTCATTTGACAATATTAAAAATAAACGGTGACCTTTCAGTGATCGCATTTTTTAGGGTTCCGTAACTAAAAAGATAAAAACGGATCCCTTATAGTATCACTTTGTTGTCCGTCCGTCTGTCTTTCAAAATCCGTTATCTCGGAAACGCGAGGAGATATCGAGTTGAAATCAAAACCGTATACTCAAATCTATAGTTCCATGAAGCTGAAGGAAAATCAAACTTCTAAGTAAACGTAATAAAAGATACGGCTGTTTATGCCTCAAAAACGTATATTTCGACACTGTCAAGGGAATCAAAATTTATAGGGTATTTTCCATTGACTAAGAACTATGAAATTTAGTAAGTACCTACCTACTGTCTTTTACCAAAAGTATGAGAAAAAAACTGAAAACAATTTTTTTATTATATCACAAGAAATAGGGTCCTTATGCAAGGAACGGCGGTCCAAAGTTTGAATTGGGCTTCATTGGCACAATACGCTTAAACACATTTTTAACTATTTTTATGATTATAGTTTTCGATTTTTGACAAAGAATAAACTGAAGAAATGAAGGTACAAACTTGTACGGGTCTCTCAGTGGGCGAGTCTGACTCGCACTTGTCCGGTTTTTTTTAAATAATCGTCTATTGATTTGTAGAATGCTCTGAAGTGTTATCTTAACATTGCCGTCGATTAACTTAAACGTTTCCCATTACGGATCGGCATTGAGAATAAGGCGCTTCTATCAATTTTGAGAATCGTATCAAAAATTCGGGACATTGTTTAGGTACTTACAGCATTAATTTACACAAGAAAATACGATCCCAGTGGCGTAATTGTGTATTTCAATTTCAATTTGACACACCCACGCCGGCAAGTAACATTTCCTTTAAGTTAGCCCTAAGTCAATAAAGCAATCGAAATTCTAAAACACGGTACGGAAACAGCTAATTTAGTATATTGTGCAAACAACGTCAGAGAAGGGCTAAAGTTCCCTGCAGGGGCAACTGGCTCCCTTCAATTAGAATTAACTAATGCGGAGGGTGTATGCAACCTCCCGCCGATACGCAGAATAGCGTTATTTAGCCCCGTAACTTGCATTCATCAGGCCAATAACACAAATCCGACAAGTACCCAATTCACGCAATATAATAACCCCATTAAAGCATCCATCCGAAAATTGGCATCTTACATTTCATATCTATACTTACATTGAATTAAAGGCAGAAAAAGTAAGCATTCATAATTTCATACTCTCTAGGCTGGGAACAAACTCGCAAGTAGGTTGTAAGTAAAACATCATTATTATTTCGTTCATACCCGGCCGTTCTTTCGCTAAAACAATACAAGAGTCGTAGACGCAATTTCAACCGATCCCAGGGAAAGTTCTTACGTAGTGCCTATTTGTTTTCTGGCCTAAACAAATAAAGTAGTTTAGGGGAAAACAGATCAGTTAACTTGTTAAGTGTGTAAGGACGGCACCTCCGCGCCTGGATTTGTTGCAGATTGCTCTGGCTGTTTACTGCTAGGCCGGAGGCCCCTGAGAGGCCGGAGCAGATCAGTGCATGGTATCTAAAACGATACTTGTACTCGTAATGTCAGTACTAATAATCCTCTTTTTAAGGCTGGCCACGTTCTGGTTTATTTCACTCAAACAATAGGCATAATAGTTAGATAACATATTAACCCAAAATGCTTATTTTCAAGAAACATAATTTCTAGTTATTTGGTATATAATTCCGATATTCATCTTTTTAAAATGATGAACTTAAATTAAATATGTAAACTCGCGCAAATACTCAATTAAAATACCTGGCGGAATACTCGCAACAGTTCCTAATATCGTGGATAATGGCGCTTATCTCCAATGTTCGGGGTAATTCGATAAGTGATTGACGTGTTTATCGTTAAATATTGAGCCCGTCTGAGAATCACTAAATCCAACGCCTCAAATGACGGCAGCGAGGACGTAATCTAATAGTCTCGGCTGAATGTAGAGAGATAATTATATTTTCGTTGACGGGTTTGCGGGTCATTTCAATTCAGATGCTTGTTATGACGCCGTCGGGGTATGAATACTGCAGGAGTTTTACTGTTTTTTCTGACAATGTTGCACGTTTAGAACACTGGGAATATACGAGTTTTCCCCAAAAAACCGTACCCTATGCAAGCCGTGTAAATAATATGATACTATTATGATTTGTCCCTTTCGGTGCTCTGAGTAACCAAGCTAGCCGAATTTCGAAAATATAATGCTTTCGGCCAACGAAAATGGTTCTTAGTATAAACACTCGAGTTTTCTGATATTATGTATAGTGGAACAGGAAAATGGTTCGTTGGTATAAAATAGTACACCCTATGAGAATCCGTATAATCTTGATATCTTAACCATAATTTAGGAATCGCTATCGGTGCGGAGTCTTGCTAGGGGACCATATCAGCGTAGGGAGAAAACAGATAATTTACACGCGGACTTTGCCAAGTTTTATCTCATTTTGTGCTTGGCGTATTTGCTTCAGTAATCTGTTGTTATCTGTTCAGGATAATACGAGATTATGCTGAAAGTAGGTACTCGTGAGTATATCCGGCGGTTTTTTATCTTTCTGTTAGCTAAAGATATGATTGAAACGTAAACACGAATGTCATTCTATTTACGATTAAAAGTTGATATTATGTTTTTTTATGTTTAATTTAAATGATATCACGCTTATTTTTTATTTTTTTTGCTTAACTTTGAATTACGTTTTACCATTATTAATTACTCGTAACTTATAGTTGAAGCTCTGGTTTAGAATTTATTCCAAACTGAAATACCTAGTAACAAAATATTTTTTATCATATGTCAAAATGGAACACATTACCATAGAGGTCATCACCATAAAGTCTATGGTGATGACCTCTATGGCATGACCGCCTGTTTTAAATTTAAGCATGTATTACAAATCGCCACTGTCCGCGTGTTGAGTATCTAATTTGGCACGGACTTAGCGAGGCACTTGGTTATATCGCTGTTAGGGCGCTATAATGGCTTACATGTAGCTGGGATATACAGCCTGATTAGATGATATTGCACTTAGTTAATATGCTCTAGTAATACGAGTAGTTATGTTCATTTGTTCGTCGTGTCGCTAAATAAATGGATTGACTAAAACTTTCCGCTCGAAATAGGTACTTAGTGTGTTATTTGATATGTACCTACAGTTCAAATGAATTTGACCTACCTATTCCTACATCACCTACACCACCAATGAATAAAAGCTTATATAATAATATAATATAATATAATATAATATAGCCATTTATTCCAATAAATATTACATTTCCTTAAAAACATGACATGACATGCATTTTCTTAATTTTTTTTTTGTTTTTTTTTTGTTTATAATATTTATACGTTTATAATGTTAAAAATAAATAATACATTTCATTTTAAAAAATTTGTTCCATGCATTACATTTATAATTTTTAATATTGATTGTTTTATTTCATTACATTATAATATTGTGATTTATTGGGATGTCCATTTTTGGACATAGGCCTCCTCCATCGTATGCCATGTATTTCTATCCTGGGCAAGTCTCGTCCAGGCAACACCAGCCACGGCTACGACGTCGTCTCGCCAGCGACGCCGCGGGCGGCCCCTAACCCTTTGCCCGTCGCGTGGGTACCACTGCAGCATTTGTTCGCTCCAGCGGCCGTCTCTTATTCGCGCCGTGTGCCCGGCCCATCTCCATTTTAGTCGGCAGATTAGTTCGGCGGCATCAATAATGTTGGTCTTTTCACGGATGTCAACACTCTTTATTTTATCTAATAGTTTGATGCCAAGCATGCTGCGTTCTGCGGTTCTTTCAAATACCTGCACTTTACTTATTAGTTCTTTAGTTATGGCCCAGGTCTGGCATCCGTAAATAAGAGTTGGAGTGATGACTGAATCCATCGCTTTCTTTTTAAGTTTATTGTCCAATTTAGACTTGAATATGTGTTTCAATGACCAGTAGGCGCTCCATGCTTTCTTTATGCGTTTCTCGACTTCGTCCAATGTGTGTTTTCTAAAGGATATATTCTGGCCAAGGTATAAATAGTCTTCGGCGTAGGCGATTGTATTCAACTGTATAACAACCGGTTTTGGTTCACTATTTGTCATTACTCGGGTTTTATCGGGGTTCATTTGTAGTCCGCATTCTCTACTATGATTATCTAAGGTTTGGAGCATGAATTGAAGGTCCAGGTGGGTCTCTGTTATCAGAACAATGTCGTCGGCAAAGCGTAAGTGACTTAACAGTTTACCGTTTATTCTAATGCCGCACTGGTCCCAGTTCAGCCTTCTAAAGATATATTCCAGCAGGGCAGTGAACAGGTTTGGTGAAATAGGGTCTCCTTGTTTTACCCCTCGTTTGATCTCGAAGTTATCTCCATTCCTTTCTAGCTTCACAACGGCCTTGCTTTTCCTATATATTTCTTGTAGTATACTTATATATTTGGCATGGATACCCTGCTCTTTCAACGCTTTCCATAGAGTTTGATGTGAGATTGAGTCGAAGGCCTTAGAGTAGTCTACAAATGCTAAGTAGAGCTTTTTTCCATATTCTCTGTATTTTTCGATTACTTGCTGTAATGTGAAGATATGATCCACTGTAGAGTAGTTACGTCTAAATAGTTACGAATAAAAGCTTAGCAAGAAATATATAATAACGCCCAATACGTATTTTTACATTGCCGGTGACAAAGTTGTTGTAAGTTTTTTGTTTAATAAAACACAAACAATGGCCCCGATAAAGAATCTCATCAGACCCATTGTTACTTACACTCTAAACGAGACCAAACAAAACGAAATACGCAGCATTCTTTAATAAAATACCCTTTGGTGCGTCACAGAAATGACACTTTTCATTTGGTACAATATCAACAAAAAATTGCAAACCATCCCATTCGTACACCATAAATCATGGCGCCGTCAGAGCGAGACAACAATCGAGCCTCGGGGCTTTGTGCGGTCGGCATTTTGAACGCTTTTAATTAAAATGTTAAGAATTTTGTATTTTGTATGCGAGCGTCGGCGGACCTACCAGTTTACCAAGACTTGCATTTTCTCCTCCTCCGCCCTGTTTGCCGCGGGAATCAGCGAAATTAAAGGGTTCCCAGGGATCTTATAAGCTGGTCGTCATAACGCTGAAAGGAGGACTGTGACAAAGGGAGAATTTCATATGAATTCACGTTTTTATAAAGAAAATGTTGTTTTAAAGTTGATCGAGCTCCGGAATATGCGCGCTATCTATGTGCGATTCCAGCATGATTTACATGCCATCGGGATACTACAGTTTTTGATGAACGGGTATGTTATTTTTATTCATTTCAGTTCGTTAGGTAAATACCTACGCATCGTATGTGTGAATTCGGCCATTTTACATTTTCAGAGATTTAAAAACTTTTTACAATTTTATCTTATTATTCACTACGCGAGTATAGTCCCTGTCTAGAGAGTTACAGGGTTAATGAAACGTTTTGTGTAACATTATTTATTTCCGACTCACGTCCGTTTGTTGTTTACGATATCAGTATTCATTGTTTTACGCATCATGTTTCATTACGTGATAATTATAATACTCGCTAGTCAAAAATGTTAGGTTGCAAGTGTTATGACGTCACCGTTTCAGTAATAGCTAATAACTAACCAAACCTCACCGAAAAACTCAAGACAGAAACAACTAACTACAAGAAAAACTTTGCCAACCAATCACAGCGGTCCCCCAAAAAGTTAAACCGTCGCGAAAAACACCGAAGCGCTTACGGAATAAACAAACATTGTCTCAAGGTAACATCATAAATTCGATGAAATAAACGATGAATGTTGTTGGGAAACAATTGCAATAAATCTCGTCGCATGTGAAGCACAATTTCTCAGTCGGAGGCCGGTGGCGCGCCCAACTTTTCCAATATTGACGCCAGCCGTTCGGCATGTAAAAACGCTCCAAGACGCGCGCGTATATCAGCCAATCCACGTGAGTGCCCATTTGACAGTCAAATGCTGATGACAAACATAACAAACTTCTACCAACTTTATTGCCAGCGTTTAAACCTGCCTATTGCGAGTTTTGAAGTCGTTAAAGGTTTTCTATTTTTTTCTCCACTTTTTTGCGTTTTAAGTTTGACGTCTGTGTTCAAATTTGCGAGGTTTTTATTGCGCGAACAAAACGATTAGTAAGTAAACATTGTAGCTAGATTATTTTAAACTTGCTCAATTAAGGTAAAAATATGTTTTATGTAAAATAAGACTTTGACGGGAGTTCTTTGCCGCTCGGTTTTCTTATCGGCAAGTTTTTTCGTTTTTGCTTTTGTTCTCCTAGTTGGTATTGCGCGCTTTGCGGTGTAATTAAGATCCCCATCGTTGTATTTGTATCCACAAAGTCTCAACGTCGTTTAATTAACTAACTCAGCTAGGCTACCTGCCGCTATTTCAGGGATTTAATCGAACTTTAGATATTTTATAGTTAACGACGTGTAATCATCGAGTGACGCGATAGGAAGTTCGCTAACGACCGAGTGACCGGATGCGACTAACTAGCCCGTGTCTTGACCGGACAACATTGCCGACCTAATTAATGCTGTAACCATCACACTGTTACCGAGTAATGTTACATAATGTATGCCTTGGGTATTCGATGGAAACCGATGTTCAGGAAGGCGGCATAACCAAAAGTGTTATTTAAATACAATCTATCGTTTCCTTAAAATATTCAGAATATAGACACTAAAATGTGTAACTTTGAGGCTATTATAGCGCAGTCCTCAGGGTTGGTAAATATCTATAGCTCAGCCCACTTTCCATGGGCCGTGTGCTCGTTTCGTTCGTTTGCTTTTCTGATGCGATAAAAAGCCATAAGCTATAACAATCTTATGTTAACTTATGACGCCTAAAGGTGTATTATACTAGCCTATACTAGCCAAATTGCATTCTATCAACCATGAAGATCGAAGAAACAGAAAAGATTAATGGGATAGACGTGTGTTAAATCGATTTTCCACCTTTTCCTTTTATGTTCTTTTTATATAGCTTTCGATTTAAGTTTCTTTCAAAGGTTTACTTTACTGTGACCGCGTTTTATTATTTGAGTTGTGCGGGTAGGCAGCGTAGCCATCTGTGCTATGTAAATGTGCTCTGAAACGTAGCCTCAGGTGCACGGCTCAAATATATAATCTCGCTTGTTTGCGGCTTGCAGGCGACGCAAGCACGTGCCCCAATGTCCTATTGATATTGTTCTAAACGGAACTCGTAAAGTTTTCCAATATCGAGCCGTGTCGAGTGCATGCAAACAAATTGCATCTGTCGCAAGGGTGAATTCGACTGCGTTCAAATTTGAATTCTTTGAGAGCTACTCACAAAAGTGTACGTTACTTCATATGTGGGGTACAGCTGTTTGCTAATGCTACAGTAAGTTTATAATCTGAAAGCCGTTTGAAACACAGGATGCTCCGCAAAGTTTATCCGAATGTACGCTATACGTACATATACCTACTTCTGTTCCCTATAGCGAATTTTATACCATTTATTCAAACGCTCCGCAACATAAAGTTACCAAACTGCGGCAGTGTACATTAATTTAAAAATATAAACGGAAGATCCGCCGTCCTGTCAGTTTCATTTACCGTAGTCCATACTTCAGGGACATAATCGTAAAATATCGAGCCGTAAAAAGTAAATGACGTAGTTTTAATACATGGCGTGTATGCAGGCAGCGAACCGTTCGTCCATCCGACAGGAGAAGCATCAATCAATGCGAACGGATCGGCCGCAACTGCATTTTGAATAAGGATGTCGGTGTGTCGCAAATGTCTGGCTTTAAACCTGGATAGTATAACTTAACACATTAATAAACTAATCTACCTTATTAAAAAGGAATGAATTTACATTGAAATTAAATAAACGCTCTTGGAACAGAAAAACATCCGCCGATAGATATTTTATACAGGGTGAGCCATCAAAATGGGTCAGTGGGAGAATTTTTAAATATAAGTGTTGAAGTAATGGAATAAAGGAAATCACCAGAAATGCATCTAAAGGTTTAAATAAATCTTGCTCGCTTACTTACTATGCTATTTTCAGTAAAGAAATAAATGTTGATTTGAAACTTCATTTAATCAAACAGTGTTTTCGTCGTCTATTAACAGCCAGGGAGTATTCGGAATAATGAATGTCACGCCAGAACTGTGACATTATACAATCCACTTTTGATTGGACACGCAACGTGCTACTATTGTGAGGAAAAATAATAGTTGTGGAATTTGGGTTGGGTATTATGTTATGTTACTAGCAATGGTTGTATTTATTCGTTCGTCATGATACGCGTCATAGAATTTATAATTCGGTTGTAGATTACCTTCTTCCCTGTGTAGTAATTAAGTAAACCTTTAAAAACCCCAAATTAGCCATTGACTAGAAAATTTATTAGAAAAAAGCGTGATGATTTGTATCTTTACTCGTTAAATTAATAAATATTCGACCTGAAATTATGTAAGGTATATTATAAATAATTTATTTCTATCCCTCCGCTTTCTTGCCAATGAACAATTGGGACAATTATAATAATAACGTAAGCTACTTTACAATCTGTTGTCCTAAACGTTCGCTTAGAGGTTATCAAACATACATATGAACTTAAATATTAGAACTAAGAACAGAAACTAGGATGTTGCAAAACCTTTTTTATACTCCAATGTACATATTTGTTCCCTTATCTAACGTTATTCGCTTAAACCATGGACACCGACATTTCCATTTTTACGGAACCCCCAACTAGGGAGCGTTATCTCGATAAAGTCAGTTTGTAAGACGTCACAAATTAGATACGCCAATAATATATTCTTTCGGCGACAGTTTCTTGTTCTCCCCTTGTGTTTTTGCTGCGTTTTACTGCACGTCGTAAGGGATGTTTATGGACCCTTGGTAATCCAGAGGCTTTAGATCCATATCTATGTACTATTTCAAAGTGTCTGATTTAAATGACTTTACAACTTGCTAATAGAAGTCGTTTTTAACGGTATATTTGACATTCCAATGACCTACATACGAAATAAAATTTTCAGTATTTTCGACGCAGACAAATAAACGATTAACATGAAGTATTAACCTCTTAAGGCCCAACGGAAAATTCAGCATGTAGTCACTAAGCCCCCTAGTCCTACCAGTAGTACTATTGTTTTATACTCATTCAGACCCAAGTAGATACTAAGAAGACAAAATGGCGGGTTTGTTATTAAGTCCTACTGGTAGGACCGTGGTACCCTATTGGCGGGTTTTCTATTAATTCCTACTGGTAGGACCGTGATACGCTATGTCTACACAACTGTCGAAGGAGTTGGGTCTGAATGACAAAGTTAATAAGTACTATGGGTAGGACTTGGGCCTTACGAGATTAAAGATACCTTAGGTATTGTCCTTATTTAACAGTCACTTTAGCAATGTTTAAAAAAATCGTTTTAATGCTTTTTTTTCAAAAGTATTCTCGTTCTCGGAGTCGTCAAGCAGCCTTGTTGTGGTTGCAATCTTAACATTGGAGTCATGAGAATGCAAGGGTCTCAGATCCCGCGTACCACCAAGTCTCCTTTTTGCTCGGTTGTCTTCTCCTTGCCATAACAAAACCATTATTTTTCAAGAGTCAATTGTTTAGACAACAAATTAATCACATTTTAAACATATCTACAATCCTCATATTTTTAATTATTTGAGCATAACTATTCATTCAGGTGGCACCGTCCATAGCATGTAAATGTGGCGTATCTCGTGGCGTCCTCAAAAAACAGACAGTCGAATTAAGGCAATAATATTATTTATTATGTAAATCTCGTTTTAAAAGCGCCACCATGTTTGATGTTTTCATTTCGTTTCGATCATCGGGCGTGAGTCCGTCATGTTTATTGATGAGTGAGACTCTGATTGGCAGCTGCGCCGCTTCATTCTGTTAAATTAATTTATAAACACAAATAACACAATAAATTGACTTTAATCCTACTAAAAAATCTGTGCCGCAAAAATAAAACCATATTCCACAGACGACAAAGAATAAGACACGGTCGTAGGATAGACACGAAAATAATTGTAACTTCAGACCATCAATCAAACAGCGAGGCGACGCGGAATGGACAAGAGAACACAAAAACACGGGCAAGTGTCCGAACAATAGATGGCGCTGACGATCCGTCGCACAGCGGCCCAAGATGGCCGTCGCCTTTTGGCGGGAATCACTGAAGCGCGTAATTGACAAAGGATGTGTCTTTGTGTTGGCCCTTGGGCTGACCCGGCTTGCTGCCAAAATATTTCGCAAGAATATCTGACGATATTAGAATCGCGAGACTTAGTCAAGGGTAACCCGCAATGGCGATTTGTCATAATATTAAATAATAATGTCCATCCCTTTTAGCGCATGTAATTTTCATCCATTTGTTCATTACAGCCACGCCCCGTAGTAACCCAGTTAAAGCCAACTGTCAGTGCTCGATCGTGAGTGCCATACGCAGGCAGCTTGATTGCGTCATACCACTTCGCTGCACAACAAAAAACGGATCGCGCATAAAATATGAGCAGGGTCCTACTGCCCACAAATTGGCTGCCGACTCGTTATTGTCGGCAAATTAGAGACATTTCCCGTTTCCCTGCGAACAACCCCTGGTATTAGATGACAAAGAAATGCATTATTCGCACACAAGACGTTGAACGAACGTTGTTATGTAGCCGGCGGAATCGTAATGGCATTATCGCTTTGGTTCAGCTCCCAGGAACGTGGGTTTAGTTTCGTAGTTTACTTTTGTCGGTGTACAAAGGCTTTGTGGCAACAAAGCTTATTTTACTTATTACTTATTGTTTTTAATGATGATAAACTCGGTTGAGGATTTGTAAGAGGCATAATATTTGTACTAAATTATGTCTAAGCCATTGAACTAGTTCGATCTAAATCCTTAGCTTTACATAACATAGACAAAGTATAATTTGTGATATTATTTAACATGACCAAGCCGCCACTTAAATTGTGAAAGGTTCAGTAAAGAGAAACGAGGGGCAGCCAAGGTATCCAATGGATGAAATAATCGCTCATACCAGTAAGCGACGTGCAACCAGTAAGCGACGTCAAATTTAATAATGAACTAGAACAGAGTTTTTATTTACATAAAGCAATAATTTTATGTGTAAATCGCTAATCCATTTAAGCTTTTTTCCATCTTAACAAACTGAGTCTGCTAAGTATCAAAAACATAATATTAGTAAACACCGGCTATTCTTAAAGTTATAATTGACAAAGTTTACCTCATAATTTCTTTAAATTATCAAATTTCCTTGCCAAATATCTCAATGAAGGGGTGAGAAGAGTTTCGCAATTATGTAGGACGCAGGTTTGCTTTGGTTAACTTAATAAATTACCTGAAGTTAAGTCACAATTCACTGGCAAATCCTACGCATCCCTAACTTTAATAAAGCTTTAGCTTAGTGTGAAATAAGATAACAACTACTGTATTTATACGGATTGAAATTGTATAACTATAACAGAAACCTTTTTGACCTGACTCAAATTTATTGCTGGAGTTAACTATCATCCGAATATCGTCCATACTTATGAAAAAAATGCTTAATGAAATTTTGCCCTGTTTTATAGTAGTTTTTCCGCCCAAATCAGTTGTAAAGATCAAAAGTCAGTTAAAGTAGTTTCGCCTGCAGTAAATTGTAAACCTTCCTCTCGTCCCGAGCTCCTCTCAAACGAATGTAGCGCGACTCCGGCGCTTCCAAAACCACTGGCAGCAACAATCGTTCCAACAAACTTCACCTGAAATCTCCAACTCCAAGTTGTTCGATTAAAACCACGAACAAACATTATGCTTATAACTTTGAGGCCACATGTTTCCAACCTAAAATGAACTACCTCCTTCCCCCAAATAATCATAATGCTGGGATTACAAGGGCTTCGCGTTGTTTTGCGGGGGGTCTCGGTAATGTGGTCGAGGCCACGGCGAGCCTATTAGATGGAGAGTGGCCACGGTAACAAGTCCGTAACGATTGTTTGAAGAAGCCTTTTTAGAACTCAAGAGACGCAGTAAAGAAAATCCTTTTCGACTTCTGCTTGATTTTATTGTCTTAGGCCGCTGCCAAACAAACCTCTAAATTGTTATTTCATTTATTTTGAGTAATGAACTGGCTTTTGTGTGTGACTATTAATATTTGTATACAGAAGTTCGCATAATAAAGCTTTTGTTCTTTTGTTTCAGAAACGTGGTGTACAACCTCAGTTTGACAGACTTGACCGAGCAGCGTCGCCTGGTCTGGTACTCGCCGGAGAATGACGTCAAAATGTGCGTCGTCAAGGGGAAAGACGAGGTCAGTCATACGACGTAATCATGTTGAGTCATTACCGAGCGTATTGTATCCACATTTTTGTTTTTAAATGGTTGTGTACGCTTATGAAACTATTAGATCTGCTACAATAATTAATTTCACACAAATAATCGGCAATTAACATTGAACACCGTTGTATTTATTAATTATCGAATAAAGCGGATTACTAAAACAAATACCTCTTGCCTTCTGCAGCTGACTCAATTGGATAAAAACTGGAATAAATCTTACTTATCTACGAACTGTGCTACGCTAACGTAGGCGTGCTACGCGATACGAACAAAATCCGTAGATCTTCAACCTTACTTACCTCATATCATTTTTGTAAAAGTCCATGCGCCAACGGCTAATTATTGACCCCACTTTAATTAACTCACGATCTCTAAATGAAAACCATTTCGAAACACATTTCAAATAACAGGCACCTCGAGTACAATATCTACCTGGCGCCATCTTGAGGGGAATAATTGAATTTAGAACAGCCAGTATGGAGCGCTATATCCCGAGGAATAAGTCCCTCACGAATACCGGGAAATTAAAACACCGGGGAAATGGAGAATTTACTTCCCGGCACAGCATTTATTCTTGACACTATTTCATTTTAAGTAATAACCTATCCAAAACTACCACAAAAATGTAGGTCAATTTATAGCTCTGTCTACCTGTTTGTTTATTTAAAGTATATGTCTTTAAAATGTCTCTAAGTCGACGTTAAGTCTGACTTACAGAAAAAAATGATTAAGTTTTACTTATGCTAATATTTACGACTCTGGTCATAATTCACGTTGAACGAAAATTAAAGAGCCGTTAGCAAAATTACCTCCAGTTTACGAGCGTTTGTTCCAATAAGTTACGTTTTATGTAGACTACCTACTGAACTGAGACACTTACTCCCGTATTCACAAACAATACTTAAGGGAACCTTCACTCAGTAAACGCACTGCGTTTAATACAGATTTATGATTGATCCTTCTTGACCGACCTTTTGTTTATGAGACGATTTAAACCACCCTGTGCGTTCGTTAGCACTGTGAGACATAGTGACGTTTGTGAATACACCCGTACCGTTAAGGCGCGAGATACATCCCGTTACGTCAAACATTTTTGCTAGGTTTTGGAAGGTCACAGACTCGCAAAAATAAGGTTTGGTTTTAGGCGGTTCCAGGCCCTTCACGTAACTCCGTAGTACGCGCTTTGCGGCAGCCGCCGTCGCCTAACACCTGATTGCTTAGCGCTCGTGGGACGATCGGAAATTCATGCTTCAATTGCACACGAACCTCGTCGCACGAACTATTTTACTCCGCCGTAAGCGCCCGCCCGACGTGCAAAGACTTCCGTCGGTCTCTAACCAGATTTAGCCGATTTAAGGTTTAAGGCCGCCTTCACCGCCTAGTCCTAAGGCTTCGATTATAGCCCAACTTGCGACAAAACACAATCTTCAACAATTTGACCGACTTGAACAAACTTCGAATTAGGTCCTAAACACAAACGTTCTAAAATTCAATTGTCGTTCGAAACGGGTTCTTGTTTCGAATTCCGCGCTCAGTATTCACAGAGTGTTCTGAATTTGAAAGTTGTAACACACTGGCCGAGGAACACGGACCGAGTGGTCGAGGTTCCGGGGAATTGTGAGAAACAAAATGGAAACAGTTTCAAGGATCGGATTCAGAGTAGGTAACAAGCATGTGGAATGGAACGAATTGTGGGATGCGTTCAGCGGATAGGCTTGCGTAATGGACGCAGCTGACGCTAGTCGTATGCGAACATTGAATCACTATTAAGGCTTTTGAAGACGCACCACTACAGCTGCACTATCGAGGATGAACATTTATTCACAAAGTTGTATTAAAAAGGCGTATTCGTGTAATGTTATTTCTTGAGTAAGGCGATAGACACAGTTAAAGCATGTTCAAATTTTTGTAAAGCCGTATTTACAATAGCTCTACTGTCGACGAGTGAGACAATAGGTATTATTATATAGCCAGTCAGACAAGTCAATAAGTTCTTAGCTAGAGTAAGCCAACTGAACAGCTATTGTTCGCAAACACATGTTTGCAGCGGGCCGCGCCAACCGTCATAATCTCTATTATCTCAATTTAATATACCGTGGATGTCTTCATTGTTAGGGATTACGGCGCCAAAGCTGTCAGATCCGACGGAATAATCTTACGACACCTTGCAGCGCGTTCAAACTGTATAACAGACTGAAAATATATTATTTCAAAATCAATAAAACTCGACTTATCTACAAACAGAATTGTGTAACGAATTGTTTTTTTTTAACCGCTTGTATTATCGGTAGTAGTACCATACGAGTTTTATTTTTCATTCCTATTATATTATGAGATGTGATTTTTTGTGGTGTGATTGGTGTACCTTTTTTCTTTTACTCGGATCATAAAATAATAATAATTCAAACGTCAGTCAACGTCATGATCCAAAAGTTGCGTCACTTAAGTGTAGTTAAATAATTATTCTATCTAGGATATAGAAAGTTACTAAAAAACTATCTCGCAGAGTAGTAGTAGTTTGTATGTAAAATCGACTACGGAATCTAATTTGAATACGTTTAAAACTTCTAACGTTCGCATAATAGGTATTTAAACTAATTCTGATGCGGCTTTCCTCATTTTCTTAGTCTTTCAGCGACCACAGACTAGTTCAACTAAAATATTGTCGCGTATAATTTATTTAACGTAAAAATTTTAAAATAAGTAAAATGTCAAGAAAAATAGGCATTTACCATTATTTTGAATAATTTAAATATAGTGGAAGGAAATTACATTTTATATTTATTATTGTTCTTCGCAAATAATACTTTCTTCATTTTGTATCATACAATCCCAGTTCCAAAAAGTACGTGTATTCTTTGCAAGTGGATAAACTCGTATTTCTTACATTGAGTACAATAAATAGTTTTAACTGAGTAAACAACTTTACACAGTTCTTCAGATCACCCTGTATCGTTTTCCGCATTAATAAATATAGTTGAAGGTATCTAATGCACGACCACACGGCTGTATACCGTACTGTACGGCCACGTCCTGTTTTGCAACTTCAGGCTATTCAGGCATTGATTGATGACGAGTATTTACGCCGCCGCCGTGAATGGCAGCCTCAGTCAAACACTAGACGATTCCCACTGTGTAGGTTAGAAGATGAAGCGAGTTCACAGAAATCAGTTGAATAAAACCTGTTTTATTAAAAATACCTCGATTGTACTATTCGTATTGTCATTGAAATTTTATATGTAGGCAAAATTTCAAGTCAGTCTTACAATTAGTAGTGGGTTAAAATTGACTAATTACAAGTGAAGCTAAAATAGGTATGTTAAAAGGGGCACATGTATGTTAAGTTTAATTCACTAATCATCATGCATTTGCACAGATCTTGAGCTGCATATGTTTTGGGTACCAATTAAGTATTTTATCGGAACACATTTCAACAAACGCCGTAACGCAGAATGTTCATTTCATCGACAGGCATTTCTCGCAGCATGGGATTCTTTTTTTTGATAGTCAATACTCTAACTTAACCTGCATAATTAATATTTAAGATATCCTGAAAAATCATGATTACAGCAGAAAATACGGTTGGACGGAATGAAATTTGATGAAATGCTGCAATTCGATAAAATTATAGGTTTCCATTTTTGCCACCAATTATTATATAATTGTTAAAGCAGCCAACTTTACTCTTATCGCTATGGTCGATACCAAACTTCGCTCCGTTGATCTGTCAGGCGCCACGTATGGGAGTTATCCAGCCTGGATTACCACGCAGACATCTAAAGGATCGAGCAAATGCAAATGCAATCAAATCACGCACGTGCCAGCCTATCCATCAGGCCTAACTACCTTAGATAGGCCTTGAATTACCGATAGTACCAATTTAATCTTTGATTTTAAGAATTTATAACATATGTAACTACATATGTAGTTTTCGCTGTAAAAACATGGCTACGGATGCAGGGAATTAAAATAGACAAAGTTACAGGGTATGCAATCACGATAACACCAAAATACACTCACGATTTAAAAAGGACTGTGCTCTAAAAACATCCTTCTTTTGTTTTATCTAAAAGCTAAGGACCTCTTAATCACTTGTAAGCTGGTACTAAAATGGATCAGTGAGGAAGTCGGAAACCTTGAGATTCAGAAATGAGTTTAGGAAACTTGCAAGAAATTGTGCAATTTATTTATCCTTAAATCGATGACATCGTTCCTAACAAAAAAAATGTACCCGACTCACCGATACTGACGCATTAACTTTCTTCATCCTTTATAACGAAGGAGGTGATCATTTTGATACCAACTAGGTAACACTTAAGATCGCCTGAAGAAACAAATCTGTGAGCATCAATTTAGTTGTTACTGTACAGTAGTCCAAGGGCTCTTGTTAATCTAATTGTTCATTTATTTGAAACAAGCACGAACAGATTTATTATTTCGTTCAACTTAAAATTAACCTACGCTTCTTTACCATAATAGCTAAGTGAAGCTAGATAAGATGCTTCACGATATCGTCAACGATTTCCGAAAACTGACAAATTATGCATGCAAAATATGGACTTGTTTGAATAGATAGGAATGGTCCGCTTTTGGGGCACATTTTTATTACATTTCTGTAATGTAAAACTGTTGTATTACAGTACATATACTTACTGACATAAACGCTTGACACGACCATCTGGCACTTTACGTCAATCGTATACACTTTCGATAACGATAACGATCTCGCCACGCATCTGGTCTAGGGCGGCTATAAACAGAAATGAAAAAAATATTGTGCCCCAAAAGCGGACCATTCCTATCTATTCAACAAGTCCATATTTTTGTTTAAAAATAAAATCTATAACGCCCTTATCTTAATTTCCAGGAGAGCTGTCAGAACTACATCCGGGTACTAGTTTCTCTCGGGACCGGGAGGCTGCTGGTATGTGGCACGAACAGCTTCAGGCCGTTCTGCCGGGAATACGGAGTCCAGAGGGACTCCTACCACATGGAGCGGGAGAAGTCGGGCCAGGCTGTCTGCCCGTACGACCCAGAACACAACTCCACGGCTGTCTATGCTGGTAAGGTGCCAGTTCATTATTAATCTAAATATATTAAAGATGAAACTGACTCAGTTACTGACTCACATATCAACGCAAAGCCCAAACCGCCGGACCTAGGTACTTAAAATTTGGAGAGTATATTCCTTGGATATTCTAATGAGAAGGGATTTTTGGAAATACATCCATAAAGGGGTTAAAATAGGGGGTAGAGGGAAACTAATTCTACGCGTATGGGGTCGCGGGCATCCTCTAGTTAGGAACATAATATCAGGCCAAAGACGTTACCTGCTCGATATAGACCTCCTTTGGCTCCTTTAAGGATCGCCACAATGATCAGTACCGGTCCACTCGCATTCAGGCGGTTCCTGCTGGCCTCGACCAGGCTATCTGTCATCACCACCTTGTAAGGGGCCTGAGATGTGTGCGATGTACTTATTAAACTGTCTTGTGAGGCTTGTGGCCTTTTTTTCAATCCTTTCTCTGAAATTTAATTACTTATGGAGATAATGTCCATGATAATACATTTAATAAGTGCTATTTTAAACATCAACTGAACAAAAGACCTCAAGACCTTGTCAGTGGACTCTGTTAAGCTTACGTCAGTTTTAAACATCGGTTTTGTTACGAGCCAATGTAACTGTCCTTGCCAGTTGAGATGAAAATTCCGGGTAGCATTCATAGCAATTTGCACGTCCTAGTGCTAATGGGGGATGACGGTTTCGTGTTGCACTAAGCGCCCATACCAATTAGGCACATGTTCTCGACAAATCCCGGGAAAGCTTACGTACCGGGACAGCTCCAGTTAAGCAAACCAACCAGTCGAGTACGTGAGTTATTTGTGGTCCTTCTTGGAATAGCACACCCGTGTCGGTCACAATAAATGATAATTAAGGTGGCTAAGATTAGAATTACATTGGAGTTTGCTACGTGGGGAATCGAACAAACGCATATATCATACCCATTCAATTGGAAATTTGAATCTAGAGCAAGTCCCAGTAGGCTCTCGAAGACACATATTCGTTTAGGATTTATATAGAATTCCATTGTAAGAAAATTAGGGAAAGGAAAATCTTTTTTCATATCAATTGAACCCACTTTCACAGTCTAGTGGCGCACAATAGGCGCTCATTGTTGCATTGTAAAGAACCCGACATTGAATGGGAATGCTCCTACGCTTTCCAACGTGACTTCACTATCATATGTTATGGCTGAGAATTTCCTCGGAACTGGGAATTTTTAAAACTAGAAGCTTACATAAAGCTCTGACGGACATCTGTAAGAGGCTCCAGATATCTCCAAGTAGGATTTTCGCATGAAATGTTGAAAGATTTAAAATCCTTTTTTAAAGAACAGAAAATTTCACATTGTATTACTGACTTACAAAACTTTGCTTCAGCCATTGTTGATTTAATGACACAGCATTCTGAAATAAAATCGAACAGGATTAAAAACTGTTTCGCTACATTTTGCGGCAACAATAAAATTGTATTGTGTATTTTCTGTAGATTGCTTCTTGTTTGAAACTGTTCCTTGTCAATAAAACACGGTGTAATTTCTGAGAAAGAAGTATGATTCGTTTAACCGTCGTAATAAGAGCTAGAATAGCTGTGGAAACCTATTTTAGATAGAGTATACTGGAGCACTCCGCCGCCATTTTGCGATCGGCTGAGTATTGCGTGCCAAATGCTTGAGACTGGGGGGCGATCGGACCGTATAATGGCTCGGCTGACTCAGCAGGTCGTGGTGGATAGGAGACACGTTAAATTTATTAAATCTTCAGACCATGAACATCAAGAGACGCTGTAGAAGGTAGTAACTTGAAACTAATTTATGATATCCTTTTAAAGTTTGTTCAAATCATTTATAATAGCTGATAATAAAGCTAGTCAGTCCGTCTTTACTGCACAAATAATTAGTGGTTTTTCTCTTTTATCATCCTTTCGTATGCCTTATTGTTGCAAGAACAGCGAAAAGTTACGATCATACGGAATGCAATAAAAATCGACAAGGAAGCACGGAAAATCTAACAAATAAATAACAACATTTCACCGAATACTTCGGGTACACAGTGAAAGGACCATCAATTTCCGTCGATCTGTCCCTTTGTACAATCTTCCGTGCATTAACGACCCCAGTAAAATTCGCACCCATTCATCACGGGGATCTGTTTAGGAGCGACGTATCGAGTTTAATAATGCTAAGTAATCGCCAATGATAAAATAAATAAATCCCCTTAATATAATCTTGTTCGACATTCAGGGTTGATGTTAAGTGCTTTTATAGAATACGCTGACGATGTTATTCAAACGGTTTAGCCGTCTGCAAACAAATGTTATCTGCAGGTTGAGTCATAATTTAATAAAAATATAAATGTCATTAGACAATCTTAGAACCTAATTTCAAACTTTAGCTTTAGGTCGTAATCGTAAGTTCTATACTGCCCTCCTAAATAAAAAGGGCGTATGAGCAATTTGACTTTCAAAGCAAATTGAACCCCTGTCTTAATAAATAAGGTCACTAATACATACGCGGCTCTATGATACATACGCCCTTTTTTCTAAGGAGGGCAGTATAAATACTTGGATACATAGAAAACAGACAGATGGCTGAGCGATTGTCCGCAGTCATCACAACCAACCAGGCTATCCGCGTAAGTCCGCGTTGTCTATAGTTAAGGATTCTGCGCGAAGTATTTTTTTCAATAAAATCGAAAACTAAATTGTATTGGCAACAAACAAGAGACATGGCTTCTGATAACGTAATTTAACGTTGTTTGTTCGAAAAGAACACGCTGATCAGCTTTAAAAGGAAAAATGCGCTTGTTTAATGTCTGCCACTGTTCCGGGCTTTCTGTTTCCTGTTTCACTCCAATTAATGTTATTTTCCTTACATAGCTGTTTTTTCTACGTACGAGTAACTCATATACAATGGAGTTTTTTTTATATTTCATAACGAGTTATCTATACATAATTTAATATAGTCGAGCTATACATGCAAACGGTTTGCCTGAAGCTGTAATAGCTTCAGCGTGCCATTTTGGGCTTTTCACTAAATTGCCTAACTTTTAACCGCACTACAAAAAAAGGTTGCCGTCACCGCACTCCACAACTTTATTATTTACACACTAAAGTTCCTCTCGTGCCCGTAACTGCCGGACGCAAACATGTACGTTCGTGGCAGTCTAAATCAAAAAGGACCTTATGGCGGCTGGCGTTTCAATATTCTGTTTATTTTTCCGTTGTTAATCGTATAATAGCAATGAAAACAACAGCATAACCGCCAGTTGCCGTAAGGTCTCTATTAATTCGGCGGGCCACGTGTATTTTTCCACGTACTAACCCACGCACACATTCCTGGGGCGTCCATTACGGTGGACACGGTTAGTTATCTCCTATTGATCTGGTCCAATTAAGCGGAGCGACTCTCTGGGGACGAATAGGGCCGTGATCTGCAGTTGCTCATATGTGGCCAACGTAATTTAGTGATATGTTGCCGTGACATAAGACAACTATGGGAGTTACGTGGGAGTTTATAAACGATCGAGATATTTCACGTAAACGTTTGGTATTCAATATGGCTATCTAAACCCTTGTTGAACTACACAACAATTGTACTGTAAGACTGGAGGAAATCGCAATCGGTCGCATCTCTACAAGGAAAATTGAGGCCATCTTGACTCCATAACTTAGTACTAAGTTACTTACTTAAGTTACTTTGTTTGTGTTGTTGGTTGCATTATGGAATGTCCTTTCTTTCGTACTAATTGTATGGGAGCGTCTAAACTTAATATTTTTAATGTTACTACTTTTATTTAAAAAAAGTTATTAATGTGTGTGTGTGCATTGGGTAACGTGCTCTTGATATCAGTTTAAAATTATCTTATTTTTGTTATATTTTCGGAATAACCGCCTGGATACTCTTAACGATTACACCCTGTATGTCTCTGTTTCTGTCTAAAATTCAGTTCACGTAGTTTCTGTAAACGTTGTTTTTGTAGTTATTTCCTACTCGTTGCCACATTCTACTTTTCTCATTTTCCTCAATCACACAAATGTTAGCTAAAAGAGATTCCTTAAAGGGACAAGTTCGATTTTTTACATTCCTCCTCTGTAAATATTGTATTTGAATTTCTGTGTTCTGTACAATAAAGAGTTTACATACACACATACATGGAAGTATAAATTAAAAGTAAAAAGATATATCATAAAAATATACGAGTATAACTCTTTTTACTCGACTACACTAACAAAAGGAAGGCGATACGCAATGCACAAAATGTGCTTTATCAGAATAAAAATATTACGATAAGTGCGGCCATATTAAATAAAAAAATGTATGTATGTCGTATGTTTACACAGATGTAAAATTGGAAAACATTTGAATTTTCCGTTGAGTCAGTGCGCCAAATTTGGCAATAGAGATTTTAGTAGCATGGCTGGCGTCATTCAGCGGACGGACATTCATTCAACTGAACGTGCATTTTGTGTAGGCGAGTAAAGCCAAGGCGTACATGTCATGTCTATTCCCAAAAACTTTCAATAATATATATGCAACATGATGTCGAGGATAGCCTCTAAAAATCTAGCAGTCCTGGGTTTTACCCTTCATCGGGGTAAATATTTGTGTGAAGAACGCGAGTAATTGTGCTATTAAATACTTTGTTCAGGAAGATTGTCTGATGACTTTTACTTATTGATTTATCAACTTTATTCCCGTAGTGATAACATCTATCTACTAAAGTTACATTTAGTGTTAGAGTCATTCTAATCTAATCTAATATATTCCTTCATAATGTGTTTTACTTAGTTCCTGATATGTCGCATGTCAACTGACCAACTCAATACCGTTAAAAGTAAAAGTCGTGACTGAAGCAGGTACGGTAGTGCGAGCTCTGAGCCATTTCCTATTACGTCATTGGGTAATTAGCTCTGCCAGCATATTCGAATCACGTAAATCCATCCTATTACGCAATGGTGCTCACTAGTGCTCATGCGTATTGATTTATTGGTTTCATTGGCGGGCTAACTGGAATTAAATCTGACTCTAATGGCGCATTTACAGCACTAATAGTTTTGCTCAGTAGTTTATTTAATTAGTATTTTGTAAGAAGTATCGATCCACCAAAAAAATACTATTTATATTTTATTTACTTGTAAAGCTCATAAATTATTAAATATTTTTACATGATATGAGAATTTAGAGTTTTAGATTTAATAAAGTAATCGTTTATATATTACACACATACATAAAGTCACGCTTTCGTTCCCAGATTGGGGTAGGCGAGCTACAGAATTACCGAAAACTCTGGAAACTTGTTGATAATTCTATAACCACATTTTGCACAATTAGGCTAAGATGTTTACCATGTTTGTTTTATGTTAAAAGCCTAAAATACCCCCTAAAGTGTGATAAATTGTTTGTTCTTAGTAGATTTTTTATTATTTCAGATGGAGAGTTGTATTCCGGTACAGTAGCGGACTTCAGTGGAATGGAGCCCATAATTTATCGGGAGCCTTTACAAACGGAATCGTATGACTCCATGACGTTAAACGGTACGTACTCGTTATTGGACAAGTTTTCATGATTACATCGTTGTTAACTTATCAAATTACCAGTAGGTATCATTAGTGACTGCGCTTTCCGCTCCAACAATTTCAAGTGGGCATAACCCCGAGTCGGCGCCCGATTTCATGTAACAATCAACCCTAAAATACTCAAGTGATTTGGGCCCTCGGTGTAATTCGGCGTGGTGGAGGACAATGTTATTATCCCACCGCAGCGTTGAATATGTATGGAGATCTGCGCCAAACATGGAACAGCGGAACATTAGTTTCGTGCAATATTAAATGATAATCTGGACAGCGGATTGTAATTATCCTCTCTAGTACACACGGGCATAAGCTGAAATCAATTACACATCTATTAAAAACTTTCAACAGTAACTTTTAGCCGTTTTTCTCAAAGCCATTTCATGGATGACTTAAAACCTCGAAAACAACGTGAGCTATAGCATCGTATAGAATTCGCTTGTCCTTTTTAGGTGGCTGACCTATTTCAGGCGGGCAGCGTTCTGTCGGACACATAAAATCAACGGCAGTCCTTATCTATTCAGGACCTTTCCCGAGACAGGTGCATAAACAGAGCTCGCCAAATGGCTCGTCAAAATGCCAGTAATTCGTTTGTTTACGTCAACCGTTATCTAGACGTGTTTACGTCCGGGACACTCGATTGCTCTTCAATGTGGATGACAAACATATATCCCGTCAAGTTAATAGAATTTAGAACGGGGTTTGGCGGGAACTCTCAGTGAGTGACGTTTGGGCGTATATTATAGACACTAGCGATATTGTAGTTATATGATCATATGTGCCACTCGCGCTTCGAGACGTGTTGTCAGTTAGTTGAATCAATGATTATTTTGTTTTTGTTCACAGCTCCCGACTTCGTGAATTCCCTAGTACATGGAAACTTCGTGTATTTCTTCTTTAGAGAAACGGCTGTTGAATACATTAATTGCGGAAAGGTAAGATTTAATAAAACCATTTTTAATCCTAACGTGACAGACTTAACGTAAAAAATCTTGATAGTTTGTTGGCAAACACTGCCAAAAAATAAGACAAGGTTCCCTATTAGAGCTCCCAACCTTTTGTTACTGTTACTTGTTTGTATCTTATAGTTACTACCTACATGCTAGCGACACGTTACTTCGACACATGTATTTCTATAAAAAATCTACCTTTATTTTACCTCAGTTCTTGGCCTTAAACTAATACCCATTCGTCCGTAGTCGGTGTTCTCCCGCGTGGCCCGCGTGTGCCGCGACGACCGCGGCGGGCCGCACCGCTTCAAACAGCGATGGACTTCATTCCTCAAGTCCAGACTCAACTGTTCCGTCGCCGGCGACTTCCCCTTCTATTTCAATGAGATCCGTAAGTATATGTGGAGTTCGTTGCCATATTAGGATAATAATTAGACGTTTTTACTGCAGTCAACAATCCCTTCGCTTAATTGACATCGAAACATCAATATTCAATACATTGAACAGGACTCGCAGGCGTTAGAAGGAGATTTTTTTTGTTTACTTTTTCCTTCCTGCCACTCTATGCACTCAGACACGTACCGCTCTGTTTAGCACACCAAACAAATATGGATCATCTAACCATAACTCTCCAATTTTAGAATCAACGACAGAGTTGATTGAAGGCGTGTATGGTGGTCTAAGCGCTCACCTGATCTACGGGACGTTCACGACGCCCCCTAACAGCATATCAGGCAGCGCTGTATGCGCTTTCAGCATGCAGGATATCGTCGACACCTTCGAAGGGCCCTTCAAAGAGCAGAGCGCTATCAACTCCAACTGGTTGCCTGTTAACATCGCCAAGGTAAATTCAATCACAACTCAATCGATACTTAAGAAACATTGGATAATTCATCTATGTCCAGTTAACCATTTAAAGCTGAAGAGAGTGTAATAAATAATTTTCTTTTTTTTATTCAATTTGAACCTTATCGTGAATGCATTTTCAGGTCCCAAAGGTCTCAAGACCAGGCACATGCCACAACGATTCCAGACAACTACCAGATGAAACACTAAACTTTATAAAAACACATGCACTAATGGACGAGTCGGTGCCAGCGTTTTTCGGCGAACCCATTGTCATCAGAACTAGTTTTCAGTAAGTGCCATCTAAATCTGGTTAAATTAAGCAAAATTGAAAGTACCCAATAATAAGTTGTTAAATAACCAATAAAATATATGTGGGCCTACCTAAGTATACCACTTTATCTATTTTAAGTTAACAGCTCGTCGGAGATTTATACAATACCGTATTACAACCTCGTTTAGTTCGTTTGTTTTGTAACTCAGGGCTACAAGTCGACTACTACTAATTTTATCATTTCTTTTACAGCTACCGGTTTACGCAAATAGCTGTAGACCCTCAAGTGAAAACGCCTGGTGGAAAGGCATACGACGTTCTTTTCATTGGAACAGGTAAGCTTAACCAATACGTTAGTTAATACTGTAAGAAATTAGCTCATCTGCTCAGCGAACCATAACCAGCAAATAAGTCAACCAGTGCTGTAATAACTAATTAAAATGATTACCCGCAGACAACGGCAAAATCATCAAAGCCATAAACGCGGCATCTTACGACTCCAACAAGCGAGCTGTGCCTGTCGTCATCGAGGAGCTCCAAGCCTTCGCGGCCGGGTCCCCAGTGAGAGCCCTGAGGGTAGCCCGGGCGGGCCGAGACGCGGCCAGGCTCATCGCAGTGTCTGATAGGGAAGTTCTGAGCTTGAGGCTGCATAGGTGCTCCAGTGACAAGATTAGCTCTTGCTCGTGAGTATACTCAAAGTTCACCAAACTTCTTATAAGTTTTAGTCTGATCTCATTGAATGACACGTTACTTTTGTTTGCAGTGAATGTGTGGCGCTCCAAGACCCATATTGTGCTTGGGACAAACAAGCTGGTCGGTGTCGTGCTTATTCACACGGCGTGAGTAGGTGGTTGGATGAAAACTCTTTCTACCAGAGCGTCAGCACTGGAAGTCACGCTGCTTGTCCACACAGTAAGTACTCATAAAGATACTTTTGGTCAATGCCTGAAAATACAATCCCGAGCCATTCCGATAAGCACTAATATACTTTGTCAATTTAAAGGCAAGGATGCTGGAGCTGTTGGAGGACTGAGTTCAGGTCTTTACGATGATGCAAGAGGCGAAAATAAAGGTGAAGTCATCAACATTGTACAGGATAAAGATGGAAAAGGCAATAGCAATAACGAAGGTAATACAATCAAATTAACATCTATATGATATCCTAAATCGTCAAACTACATATCTCCAAATCGTAATAAATACAATAATGATTATTCTTTCAGGACCAGAAGTCCTCGCGGCTGACCCGCCTCCTGCCGCGTATTCCGTTGAAACCTTGGCCCTCGCAGTCGCCGCGGGAGCCCTAGCCGCCTTGGGAGCAGGGTTCGCAGCTGGCTATGTCTGCGGCCGAAGGTGTAAGAAGGACGAAGACGACAACATGCCGTACCCAGACACCGAGTACGAGTATTTTGAGCAAAGGCAGAATATTAATAGGTAGGTGACCCTAAGTTTGAAATATTTCATTTAACTTTCAAATCATACTAACAAACTCATCATTCAAAAACTTAACCTACTAACTCATTTAATTATAATTAACCTCATCACCATTGCAATACGCAGAGGTTCATACGCGTTAATAGTTCGTTCTTACGGGTCATCGCTATTACTGTTCCATTTCCGCCAATATATGAAAACATAGAGTTGGCCAATTCTTGAGATCAAGATCAAGATCTTGTTCAGAACTTCTGATGCCCTTCTCAGCATATTTCGCTAAAGCCTGGCCAACAGCGACCATATACTAATAAAGAATTCTTCTGTGTACAGGATCCAAGCGGAGCCTAAGCTCCTGCAGCAGGTAGAAGAAGTGACGTACGCGGAGCCGGTGCTGGCGCCGCAGCCCAAACCCGCCTCACCCCGCGCCACGCTCCGCAAGCACCCCCCATACCACCCCCATCATGAGACTCTGTTCCAGTTCCAACCAGACGCGTACCGACGCGACAATTTTGGGACCCTGCGCTCGCACCAGGTCAATGTCAGTTGTGTTCCTTTCTTTCTATCGCATGGCTTTCAGTAAATAGACGCACTTTTGATTTAAGTCCAAAAAAAATGTATATTCTCAAGAGGGCACCTAACTACTAAACAAGCCCCGCCCCATCCATGAGAACTATTGAGTTAATTCTGATTTTATTAAAGTCAGATTTTATTTAAAAGCAACATTATATTAGAGATTATAATGAGAGTTGCAATGTGTCATCCTTACTATTATTAAGTATCATATCATTGAATAAACATAACTTTTAAAAACTTGTCCAATAAAATCAAACACCGATCATAGCTCGCTTCGCATGCCAATTCTGAGTGTTACTGATAGTTCATTAATATTCATTATATTCATTAACATTCATATTTCAATCATTTTCATTAATTGTTTTGGAATATTCACGAGTCAAATTTCCATACCACCCCACATCAAAGTATATTTTTACTCATCATAGATTCGTTGTAAACGTGCTGTTTTCTGCCGTTTCTTTACGTAACCCTGTACACAGCTCGATCTACTTTGACTCAGGGATATTCCTCTCATCGGCTTCATTCACTCACTAACATTAACCCATCACGGCGTCACGTCAGTTAACGCAGGCATGTGACCGCAGGGCGACGGCTACCGGCGCGGCAACGACAACGGTTTCTCGACCACGCGCTCCGTGAAGAAGGTGTACCTCTGAGAAACGAGCGGGGCGGACCGCGACCAAATGCATCACCACAAGCATAATACGCACCACCACCATACGTTGGGTATGGACTTTCTTTTTACAACCTTTATTTAACTTGCTTTGTCTGTTAATGCGGTTCAAATCTTGCAAGTAAATTTTGTACCACTTCCGGTTCTAGAATAAAATAGTTTATTTTTATTTGTAAATCCGAGGGCGACGCAATATTAACTTATCTAATAGATGATCTGATGATGGGGAAGTCAGAGGCAACACCATCACCGCTGTAAATAACTGTGATCCAACGAATTGAGATTCATTACTTTTGTCTCGATAAGCAAATGATGACTGCACAAAAAAAGGACAGTCAAAAAATACTATTTTGACAGAAAGTTATTCATTTGAAGATAGATAACCTGATGTAGAAAATTATCCGGTGACATTCTGTAAGGATAGTTCACTAAATCATCGTCATCATGTCAGCCAAAGACATGATGAAGAGGTCATGTGAGTTGCTGGACATAGACCTTCCCCGAGGATCATCACAATGATCGGGCCTGCGCGTAGTGCATATTATTTCGTATTTTTATTATCACAATGATACACCAGACTCTCTAACGACTCTCAAACTAACAACGAAACCTAGTGTTGCTAAAGACCTCCAGTCCGGTTCGAATGACCAAAGTTTAACGTCTTTGAGTCTCACTCTTATTTTCCTCGATTATCTCGATTATTGGCAGTCTCCTGAAAATCTAAAAAATCATGTAACCATGTGAACGAGTGCTAGCAAGGTCGGCTAAGTGTGTGTTGTTTTGTGTGTGCAGTGTCGCAGCGCAGCAGCGGCTCCGGCTCGGCGTCGGCGAGCGGCGGTCGCTCCTCGTCGTCGCCGTCGCCGCCGTCGTCGTCGCCGTCGCCGTCGGGCGAGCGGCCGCCCACGCCGCCGCCGCCCGCGCCGCAGCCCTGCGCGTACATCTACCGCAACTAGCGCGCCGCCCCGCCCCCGCCCGCGATTTTTCGCTCCAACTCCTCACCCGTGTGAGACGAACTCGAACGTTACCTTTCGCTGTTGTGACGACGGACACTCGAACGTGCAACTATCGTCCGAGCACAGTGGCGAATGATTCTTCCAGAAAATACGTACTGGTGATTATCCACATTCTAAAATTTTTGACCTTAGGGTCGGAAGTGACAAAAATAATGTATTTTTTTTAAGACGGGATTATCGATCGACGGTAATCCAAGAATAATGTAACAAATTGTAGATTCTCTAGCATAGTTTACTTTAGGCGGAGATATAAGTTTTTGTTGATAATGTTGATGAATAGTTATTGTAAAATTGTGCGTGTGATTGCACGTTTTTCATTGTTTACAGCCTCGACGGTTGCATTTATAAGATTCTGTGTTTATTAACTTGGAAAATGTGCAATGGCTTCGCAATTCGCTTTTTACATAACTACGTATTGTAGCGTTACGTCATAAGTAAGTTAGGGGAGGGCTCATTCTGGGGTTATAGAAATACTACTAGAGTAAACAATGATTATAACATATAGTTGAAACACAAAGTATGATATAAATTATATTACCGTGTATAAACGATATGTAAAGTTCTGAAACTTATTCATTCATTAAAAAGTGCTTCTTATGAGTGTATTTAGATGATTATTGGATCGTTTTGATAATTAAATATTCGATAATGTTATAGGTCTAGTGAGTATGTATACATAGGTACCTACATAGCGTGTAAGGGCACGAGTTGCCGCATGCCAATCTAGATTGTTGGTGCGCAGAGTTACAGCCTGTAACTGTGATCGTTCTGTACATACATTCTGTTACGTGACGACTTCTCCTCTCTAGTCTACGGGTCGTTTTTAAATCTTAATTCCAGAAAAGTGGGCCAAAGTATAAAACTTTAATGATTTCCTGCTTAACCTAAAGTACGTACTGTACAGTTTGAGACTTGTTGGCTTTATGTTCCTAGACCTAGACTTTTTTGGAACCCGCGAAGTAGTGTTCAGATCATCTTTGCTAATTGTTGACAAGTTGAATGTATGTAAAAAAATGTCAATTCTATTTGTAATGACTTAGTGCCTAAGTACGCGGCAGGACTGTAATTGATATTACATGACACTGTTTCCTTTGAACTGATGGTTAGTACGAGAGATAGAACGTCGTTAGAGTAGCGGTTACAATAGAAGTCTGAAGTGTTACGAGACCGCATGTTACGTAGATATTTTTATACGCCATAAATAATTATAGAGGCATTCTCAAGACGGCCTTGTTCATACCTACTCATTAATGTTCGAACGGTGGTTGACTATTCCTAATTCCTAAAAATCGATTAGATTAAACCACTTCGACTTTCAGTCCAGCATTTAAATATTTGTACATAAAATTAGAAGATTGAGAGTCGTCAACTGCCCGATTCGGTCTTACCTGTGTACTTTATTAATATTTTTTTATGTGTTAGTGGTTCTACTTGGAACTTGTGATGTTGTCTGAGCAACTTAAGCTCGAGACTGGACACAGTTACGAGACCCAAGTAGAATTCACACTTTATAATACCAAAGACGCCACGAGTTGTATTAAGCATAGAATAGTTTTATTTATGTTTGTAATCTAACCCGCAAAGCGTTCTGGAATTCGAGACTTTCTCTTGTAAAATGTACGATCAATACGAGTGTAAGTGCTTTAAGTTTGGTTAGCTAATGTCAACGCACAGTTAGAGTTACTTTTAGGTATATCAAACATGCGTTAAGTATGCTGTTCACTGCCATCGTTGTTTTATAAATATTACCCTCTTTGACAAGTGTAAACTTATACGGAAAGTACATCTACGTAGATTGAAAATAGTATGGATTCTCATTTTATCGTAAATATTTGGTATACCTATATTTAACCGAAGCATGAAATTTAAAAACTCGATAACATATGCATTCTCTTACCGAATTTGGTCATGACACTCATGACTGTGGTGAGTTGTAAAAGGTTATCGTTACTTTGAATTTCGTTTTTCGGGGTAATTTTTTTTTTTAGTTTTGTTTGTCTAATCGACTATGCGTTGTGTTACACAACTAATAATAGTCCGTAAAATTATCTCGAAATTCATACGTAAGCGAGGCTAGTACATGTACATAGCAAGTTCTGTAATTAAAATAGTTTTGGTCGAGTAATTAAATATAGGTAAGCTTTAGTGTTTAAGCGCAAGAGACATTTTTGATGGCGGATTGTTAAGAATTGTTTTTTGTAGATATAACTTGAAAAAAGTAATATTGATGAAATGTACAATAACCATTTCTACGTTTAAATTACTGAACCACCTTTTTATACTCGTAAAATTAATTGTAATCTTAAACATGCCTAGAAAGTCTTTTGTAATAAGCGTAAATTATTGATTTATAATATATTGAGATTATATTAGAGCGTATGGTATTGTAGGTTTATAATAGACCGCTTAATTCTGTTCGAGACTCGAAGCCTTAGTGTTAGAAATTGAAGACTTTTATTAAAATAAAGGAATAACTTTAATTACAGTTTGAATTGAAAGAATATCCACAACTTTTATTAAAGTATAATGTTAAGATATAGTGCGTTATGTCACGTTCATATTATTCAACTATCCATCACGTAGCTACCTAAGTGTAGTCTGTACATACATCATGCGTGGCTGGTTTAATTATTCGACCTTCCGAGATACAATACAATTCAATTGGACTCTTCTGATGTTAATTTCCGTGACCTTTGCTAAGAAAATATTCAATTCAAAATTACGATCATAAAAGACACCATGCCAACTGAGGCTAATAATTATTTATGGACAATACTGAAAAGATTACCTTCATCTACAGAAAATTGAATATTCAAGAAACTTTTAAAATTAAACGTTTATATTCAAGTACTTTTTGTAAAAATGTCACGGGCCGTTCGAATTTTCAAAAAATCCGTATCCCCTTTTCGAACCATAGACAAATTAGATCGTTTTTGTCTAAACCGATATAGTTTTTTCGTTCGGAAATCAAGGACCAGGAAATAAATTGTTGGGAGGACAGTGAATGGGAAGTGCCTATTTAATTCACTTTAAACTATGTACTGTGTAGATATTATGGCGTTCTCCCGTGAACCCGGCCTCGTGCGCTTCTTTAGCGTGCCTTAGTACCTAGTTACCGGCCATTAGAAGGTTACTGAAGTTTGAAATTGGAACATTTACTTAACCATTTCGCGTTAATTCATTGAACCGGCAAGTTGTTCATTTAGAGAAAAGTTTGATCAACTACCGCTCAAGTGTTGCTTGAATTTAATTATATATGTAGGCAACATTAAATTCTCATTAATCAGTAATCATTTTGCTGGTAAATGTTCCGTTTCAATCGAACGTACTTGATAGCTCCGTTTCTGATACGAATCTAATAGTTTGGAAGTACAATATACTTACTAAATAATTCAACATTCAATAAGTTATCTTCTCATCAACTTTTATAAGAAATCTCAAATTGTTAACCGCATTGATTTGCTTTTTAGACACTCCATAGGTTTAAGTAGGAGTTTTGTAATATAATGATAATGCAAAAACGCAAGTGCAGTGATATTATGAAAATGTTACACAATATTCGCCGCTGTATTTATAGAGTGCAATTTTTTTATAACTAGAAACAAATAGATTGTGAAGCAATGGCTTGTCAAATATATACAAAAACGGCTGCAGTTCATGCGGATAGGAATTTGTGTTTTACAAGCTATTGTTTCAAGTGTTATGATCATTTTCTCATTAAATATTATTAATATGCTAAATATTTTAGCAAAGAATAAAATGTATTCCTTTTCTTTAGTAAATAAAATATTGAAACTTGAGTGCGTTTTTGTGCTAGTATTGATATAAGAGAACTTTATTTAGTCTTTAAGGACTGATCTACCATTGGTCCAGCAAAATCATGCCATGCCAGTAGAAATACATTGACGAGTTGGTTTTCACGTTTGAGGCGAGAGCTAATGTAACGACGCAATGTACCTATTTCTTCTGACATGCTTATGCGAGACCGATGTAAATCAGCCATAAGGTTGGTACTTACTAGAACGTTGTGATTATAATTCTCTTTCGTTGGTACCGCCGCTGTGTCCAGTTACATAGACGACGAAACGCAGACTACCCGAAACGGAGATTAATTCCTTTTTAATCATATTCCTGATTGGACCTATTCTTGTTTCGGCACATCCTGTTTGGACGTATTCCGTTTTTGGCATAAATCACTATATACAACAAATGAGATGAATCCCAGGTAAGAATACATTTTTATTTTCAAGAATTGACACAGGAATGTGCCGAAACAAGAATATGTCCAATGAGGAATACGACGAAAGAGGAATCAATGATACCTATAAATTAAATGTTTTTTAAATATGTAATATGCAATAACTCATATGACATCTTTCCACTCTAAATAACCTTAAATGGATACATTTCCCTCTTGCTACGATACCTAACCGATATACTTCGCAGTGAAAAAAATTCCGTGTAGAAATAAGAAGAGGGGTACCAGCATCCTACAGGGCCGAAACGAAAAAAATGTATCGTGTAGACATCGATCGACAATCAAATTGAATGAATTGAAGTTGAGAAGAATATTGACCTTGGTTGAGTTGGGTAGTTCCGATCGTGTGGAAGAGGTTTAAGGCGCGGGCCACAGGGCGCCGCTTCCCCACCTGGAGGCACGGACCGCACGACCGCGCGGATTGACATTTTGTATCACGGCATACACGGTGTAGGTAATCCGCCAAGAGCGGCCAAATGGTGCCGTTCCTCCACGTGGAACCCCCCGGGACACTATGGCGGCTTATCCATTCGCCACCACCAATAAAACGTAAGTATACAGCTTTATGGAGGATATCTCATCTGGGGTACGCTTGGTTGTGCATCTTGTCATCGAATGCGTCGCCATAATGTCCCGGTGAGAAGCGGGCCTTATCATCATCATTCATTCGATCATTCTCAAATCTCATTCGTGAAGGAGAATTGTTCTTTGTTATTATAAATCAACTTACCAAACCCCACCCGAGTCCTGAATATCTATTGTTTTTTTGTAACTGGATGGTTACCACACTTACCACGAATCACAAAATACTAAAGTCCGGATGCCTGAAGCCTTTACTCATCAAAGAAGCCCAAATCGAGAGAAAGAATTGCAGAAGGTTACATCGATTTTCAAAGCCCTCTATCTAGATCACGTCATCAGGCACTTCTTAAACAAGTACCTAATGTTCGTCGTCCTGCAGCACCGTCTGACCCTGTTTTGAAAATCGAAGTTTGATGTTAGGTACGTTACCTCCATCCCTTTCTCTCGATTCAGTTTCCAGTCACTGTTACTCACTACAGTTTAGTGGTTCGTGATAACTGCATGGGTTATGTGATTCGGGGCTTCGGACGAGCCCGAAACATGTCGGGCGATTTTGGTCATTCATTGTTAGTAACCCATTGTGATCTCTTTAATACTTCTTAGGAGGCTAAAAGGGTACTTACAAATCTTGTTTCTATCCGAAAACTCCAAGGCCTGTTTAAAGTTGGGTTTTCTTTAAAAGTGTTTGGGTTCCTGTATCCTCCCTTTGTCGTTTAAAATTAGACTTAAGAAGATTGTGAATCGCCGCTAAAAACGCGTAGCTACAAAAAAAAAACATACAAATTTAGCTCCGGGCGATAACGTTTCTCACCCCCTAAATCAATCAACCCCCGATTTCCTCGATTTTTTAATATGTTGTAGTTATTATAAAGAACTAGGTCTGTACGTTTCTGTTTTCGCATTTTGTATGGAAATGTTTAGGTTCACAATCCTCGTAGGTAAGTACATACCTACTTATATTTTACTACCTATGTTTGATCTTGCATGGTAAAACCTGCTAAACAGAGCCGAGCCCCATTGGGACCGCTTACGTACTATATGTACCATCTATACTAACATAAAATTTATGGCATAAGGCGGGCTACCTTATTCTGAACTGGTCCAGGATATAGCTTTAACTTTCCAATAAGTTAATTAGTTTAGGAGTTATAACTGTTTTAAAAATGAGAATCACCTCCTATAGGACCTGTAGGAATCCAGCCGGTAGTACGAGTATATAGGTAGGTAATGTTTTTTTTTAAATCGAAGACTCGTTGGTCCTCATTTTCCGTCAGAAGTAAATAAACGTATGAAATAGTAGATTGTTCAACAAGGGACTAAAACAAGCCATAATGACACGAGAGATTTGACCACGCGAGTTGATTGAGGGTAGCTATAGTTTGAGGGACATTATAGATTGGAATGCGAGGAAAAAACAACGACGTTCTATACAAAATAAAATATACATTACAAAGTTTCTTACAAATGTGTTCCGCAGTTGTTTTTTTTAAAGTGACGCTTTAAATGCATTTATATTTAGCCAACAGATTCAAACTTTAAAACTAATTGGACCAAGGGCGTAGCTAGGATTTAGCTAAGAAAGGGGGGGTCACAAATCAAAAGATTTTGTTTATTAATAGGCTATTTGCTTAATACATCTTTACGGTTTGTGAGAATTCCTACATATTATATTGAGGCTATTGTGTTTGTTTTAATTTAATTTATTTTGGTTCCATATTTAGTTTTGATTGTGTTTTTGACGTTCATATGGACGTGAAGTGTGCGATATAAAGGTATATAAAGATATAAATATAAAGGATTATTATTATATAATAAACTTGTTGGTTCGATAGTCATTAACTATCCAAAATAAATGATTTTTCACGCCACTGCTCGGACATGTGGCGAAAGATGGTCTGTTCTTGGTCCCCAAAACAATCGATAGTTGTACATTGAATGAGCAGGCCTACTATGAATTTAAACAGACCAACTATGTTAACATTGTTGGTCTGTTCCATTGACCAATAACATCGGTCCGCTGATCACTAATTCGACCAATCAGAACACACTTTGTGCTGCATATGAAATTAAATTGGCCAATGAGAAGTCGTTTTATTTTTTTAATAATATTCATCCCTTCACGGATAGGCAAAGGAATCAGATTCCATACAGCCATATATGTCTGCTTTTAATTCTCTGTATTATAAGATATTTTTTTATTTCCTCGCAGTAGTCTTGAAAAGCACTGTGTTAAGCCTCGGCCGAAAGTGCAATAGATGGACTCGTACTTTCGAGAGCCTCCGCTACGCGTCGGCCCTCGAACTAACTCGTCCATCTATTGCTTACTTTCTAACCTCTACAACAATGTACTATTGTTTATAAGGTAACACTTATTGTGGCATTAATAACACCTAGCGACCTAACACCTTCTACCTACAGGTATACCTCGACGGAAACGGGGATTGCCTCAATCGGATTTGAGCAGGCCTCGCCAACCACCTTGTCAGGCAATACCCTACTTTCCGAGCTTAGGCAATAATGTATTATTTTTATACATGGTGGACCAAAGATCTATTATCGCTTATTGTCGCAAGTCACTGTTGGGGGCGAGTAGCACAGAAGCGATCACGTTGGTATATTTGGTCCAGCTATGGACATATTCCCGCTGACATGTTGCTGGTGATGATAAGTAACCACCACATTAGGCATTACTTTGTAAAATTTTGATCAAGTATAACCAATTTCGCATTAAACTTGGAACCACTAAAACCACGTATGCTGTGCCGTGTTTTGGATGTTTTAAAACATCTAACATGTTTTTCGAACAGAATTTTTCACATTCCCCGCGTAGGTCTGCTGGGGAGTGGGCCATGTTTTGACTTTTGGAAAGTTTTGAGTTTGAGTGAAGAACTGTCAAATAGGACATTAATTATTTAATATATAATTATTTGCAATGGAGTGGAATAAAGAATAATAATAATTTCAAAAATCATAATTTAACAAAATGTACTGGGATGACAGCTATCAAAAGAAAAGTGAAATGTTATGACAAACAATACAATTGTTCACTCCAAAGACGCAATGGACGTGCAGTTGTACCTAAACATGTTTTGTAACATATTTTGGTAACATGTTTTGTTAGTTGTTTAGCGGACTCGCCTTTACCTATTATATTATAACCTATCTACCGGTGCCAAGTCAAATATGTTTCTATCAGTCTGCCGTCATGTCAGTTTAATAACCTGTGATGTGATGTCAGTCAAAGTCTAAGACTACTATTGTATATATACACGGTGTAACACGAGGAAACCGAATAATTTTAACAGTGTGTTCCTAAGGCCGTAAGAAACAAAAAAGATTATATGAACCCAGGTCGAAATATGATTTTAATTTTTGTTATGTTTTCATACATAATAAATTAATTATTTTTCCTACACCAGTAAATCAACACCTTAGGATAAGCTGGCAACGTTTCTTATTGTTATCTCTTTTCATTAGAAGAGGCAGACATACTCATAGAGCAATTTCCTTGTCAAACAAATCGTTTCAAAGCAGGATTTACGTACAAATGCAAACGAAACTTCTTACTACGTTTGCAATTGTTATCTCTTTTCATTAGAAGAGGCAGACATACTCATAGAACAATTTCCTTGTCAAACAAATCGTTTCAAAGCAGGATTTACGTACAAATGCAAACGAAACTTCTTACTACGTTTGCAATTGTTATCTCTTTTCATTAGAAGAGGCAGACATACTCATAGAGCAATTTCCTTGTCAAACAAATCGTTTCAAAGCAGGATTTACGTACAAATGCAAACGAAACTTCTTACTACGTTTGCAATTGTTATCTCTTTCCATTAGAAGAGTTAAGTAACACTTGGAGTCAGGCATTATTGTTTGAAAAATTATGAAATGAACAAGTGGCCATGGCCTACCAGCAGTAAACCAGTAAAAGTAAGCAAAACATTACTGAGACTAAATAAATTAAATGGATTTTTTTAAAGCAAAGTCTACAAAAAGTAGCCCAGAAACAGTAAAGTTATTTTGAACTGTCATGGGTACTCCTTACATCAAACTGAAAACTACTGGCCACTTCATTCCGCAATCATAATGACATTAATGACTTACATTGCGTCATTGACATTGTTGTTATTGATATAAGATTTGTACGACGTAGGTACATTTTGATTTTCACAACGTAACTTTTATTATCTTGAACTGGTATTTATTATCTTGTCAGCCTTATCTAGTTGTTAAACTAGGCATAAGACGTTACAAAGTGTCTTCAGAAATAATGAATGTTAAATTGAAGGATTGACTTATGGAACGGAGACGTGGTCCCTCACAGTGAGCCTATTAAATAAGCTCAGAGTTACTCAGCGTGCTATGGAGAGAGCTGCTCGGAGTTTCTCTACGGGATAGAATCAGAATTGAAGAAATCCGTAGAAGAACCAAAGTCACCGACATAGTTCTTAGAGTCTGCAAGCTGAAGTGGCAATGGGCTGGACACATTGCTCGTAGAACTGATGGCCGGTGGGGTGTTAAGGTTCTCGAGTGCAGACCACGGACCGGGAGACGCGGTGTCGGTCGGCCCCCTACTAGATGGACCGACGACCTGGTGAAAGTCGCCGGACACCGGTAGATGCAGAAGGCGTGTGACCGTTCGTGGTGGAAGTCTTTGGGGGAGACCTACGTCCAGCAGAGGACGTCCCCGGGTTGAAATGATGCAAATAAAAGTATCTATGGTATGCTTTTACTTAATAAATAAAATAAAAGAATTTTGTGTATTATTTCGTATAATTTGTGGATAACATGAATTGCATAAGTAAGATTAATTAGTAATTACAATATGTAACAATGCAGTTGTTACGCTCCTTACCTGTGTGCATTTTATAGACAAACTAGCCTTAATATCACTTTATTTTCACTTAAAATCACTTTCACATCTTGTATTTGTTTATCAACATCTGTAACTGTCAAACAGACAGCACGTCACCATAGATAAGCGATGATGTGACACTCCTATATTGACATTGTCAAATGTTAGCGACGCTTAGCCAACAGATGGCGGCACGAGCTATTCTCTATTACCTCTTGTAATTTTCAATTCTTTATTAATTATTAAATTAAAAGTCAATGTAAATGTAAATAATCTTTTAAAATCAAGTATAATAATAATTAAATCAATTAAATATTGATCATCGTTCTTTTTACTTTATTAACATTCAGCGCATGAGAAAATAATTGAGGGTAAGCTGGTGTCTTTCTACATGACCAGTTATTTTCCACTCATGACGCGCAGTAGTTGCTAGGATTCCTTTGTTCGCCCTGCTAACATTCAAAATTAACCGAAAAGGGCGAAAGGTTATAAATAGGCCACGCTCACTTCATTCGGCCTCTTTGCTGCTCAACCTTAACGTGAAACAGTTAGTTATACACGTCATACTTTAACTATCTTTTAGAATCGGTGCAATTCCCCAAATCGGGTAAGTTAGTGCAACGAACCTATTTATCTATTTTATTTGCTATCTTGCTGTGTACCTACTGTATTTGTGTTTTACCTTTTTATAACGTGTTCTTCTAGATTCTTCCAAATTGTTCTTCCAACCTTTTTGTCCTAAATATCTGACCGTTACTTCATAACGGTCATTAGTAATTATTAAATTGTTCTTTTGGCTTCGCTTCATTTTGTAATTGTAACTCCGTACCGATAGTTCTTGCCACCGCCAATAATTAAAAAACTACGCACTATTCCCTCGGGGCTTCACCCCTCAACGGCGGCTGGCACGGACTATCCCAATGCTGGACACCAGGCTCACACAGCCAATGCTTGGGTTTTCCAGGGACCACCGCTAGGAGTACGAGCTACGCTAACTGCAACGCTAGGGGTACAGCTCCGCTAGGAGTTACCTTTCAGAGTCGGGTTCTACGCCCTGTCTACCTACGACACACTACTTGGCCGGAGCGGCCTCTACTCTGGTGATCAGGATCGTCGTGTGGGTTCCGGTGCTACACACCGGGTGCTACCCCCGACGCCAGGGTCCAGTCACCGCGCACCGTCGGGCTGCCGACGGTTTCCTCACTGCCGCTCCACGTCACCAAACTGCGAGGGAAGTGCTAGCTCGCTTCGCAGAACCAGACCACCCCTACGAACCTACCCTACCTCTTCTGTTCACACTACCGGCGTACTTTCGAAATAAACCTTTTAAACCACTTAGTGTTTTTACTTGCCACCCGGTAGGACGTGACAGTGGCGCCCTTTACGTGGTCTAAGTCTGGTTCTGTGTAGTGTTTAATTGTTGGTGTGTGTGTTTTTATTGTGTTTTTTTTTAGTATTTTTGTATTTCGTGTTTTGTTTTGCAATTCGCAGCAAGCTCTTACTACCCGTGTGGTGTCCGGGTCAAGAGTAGTGCCACCCTCTTTCTATCCGAGGTGTCGTAAAAGGCGACTAAGGAATTTTCGGGGCCGTTTCTTCTAAACGGTCCACGCTAAGCTCACATCATTACACCCGGTGTGAGCTGACGCGCCGCCTTCTGCGGAACCTTTTCTTTGGGTGTCGCCTTCCGCGCACTACTACCTACCTACCTAACGTTTTTTTTTTGCCTTCTGGTTTTTTTTTCATTACATTACTTGCTGCGGGTTACAATTATTTTTATTCATCTGCTTATTCTTCATACTTTGTAACGGAACGGAGAGTAGTTATTCTAGTCGGTTCGTTGCACTATCTACCTACAATTTTTTTGGTTTTTTTACTATCTACCTACATTTTTTTAATTTTTTTTTTGACTATCTACCCAAATTTATCCGTACAGTAAAATCATGTCTGAGGTTAAATTGCTCTCTTTACAAAAGGATGAGCTCACCTATGAGGTGATCATCCGCGGTTCTACACCGGCTGATACTGTCCAGGAATTGAGGAGGCAGATAGTTAAACTTTCAACAAATTTACCGTCACACGACATACTAGAATCGGGTATCGATGTTGATGATGACATTCTTGGTGCTGAGGATAGTTTGAACAAAGCGCAATCTAACGTTTCTTCCTTAGAAGCAAAACCGTGTGATTTCTAAAAAATCACCGTTAGTCTATGTATTGCAGGATATGTCCGGCAAGGATTTAGGCACGTGGCATATCAAGGACCTAAAACTTGTAAATTCTAAATAATCTATTTCTACTATACTATTACTACATTCTAAAATGATTTCTGTGCTGGCAGAATTATTTGTGACTTGTGGATTCTTTGTTTTTTTTTAACATAATTGTCTTTTTGTTTTTTTTTAATTTGCATTACACCACCTAGTTGTTAAACTTTAAAATCTCTTTACTAGTCGAACTACAAAGCCTTTCACTCAAGCGGTTGGTAACTTGGAAAATAAGCCCTACCTTGACCACTACTTAAGATTGCAGCTATGCTTTCTTCATCTAACATACGTGCCCCGAGCGGATAGTGACTCGTTAAATAAGCCCTTGCCCTGCATGTATCGTTAGGTGATCTATATATAGGACGGGTGGTGATCCTATGACGATGTTTAGAGGAAGGTTTAACAGTTTTTCATCCAGTTCCATCTAGCCATTTTATTTTGCGTCAGGGTCAACTAAATTGCCTAAATAGTTTACTCACTTTGAAAGGATATTCTGCTAGTTATTTGTATGTGTGATGAATGAAAGAAGTTTGAATGTGTAGACGTAAAAGTTTTTCTTAGGCGGATTTTTATCTTAGGATCAAAATCCTTACTGGAGAAGGGGGGGTACTGTAACAATGCAGTTGTTACGCTCCTTACCTGTGTGCATTTTATAGACAAACTAGCCTTAATATCACTTTATTTTCACTTAAAATCACTTTCACATCTTGTATTTGTTTATCAACATCTGTAACTGTCAAACAGACAGCACGTCACCATAGATAAGCGATGATGTGACACTCCTATATTGACATTGTCAAATGTTAGCGACGCTTAGCCAACAGATGGCGGCACGAGCTATTCTCTATTACCTCTTGTAATTTTCAATTCTTTATTAATTATTAAATTAAAAGTCAATGTAAATGTAAATAATCTTTTAAAATCAAGTATAATAATAATTAAATCAATTAAATATTGATCATCGTTCTTTTTACTTTATTAACATTCAGCGCATGAGAAAATAATTGAGGGTAAGCTGGTGTCTTTCTACATGACCAGTTATTTTCCACTCATGACGCGCAGTAGTTGCTAGGATTCCTTTGTTCGCCCTGCTAACATTCAAAATTAACCGAAAAGGGCGAAAGGTTATAAATAGGCCACGCTCACTTCATTCGGCCTCTTTGCTGCTCAACCTTAACGTGAAACAGTTAGTTATACACGTCATACTTTAACTATCTTTTAGAATCGGTGCAATTCCCCAAATCGGGTAAGTTAGTGCAACGAACCTATTTATCTATTTTATTTGCTATCTTGCTGTGTACCTACTGTATTTGTGTTTTACCTTTTTATAACGTGTTCTTCTAGATTCTTCCAAATTGTTCTTCCAACCTTTTTGTCCTAAATATCTGACCGTTACTTCATAACGGTCATTAGTAATTATTAAATTGTTCTTTTGGCTTCGCTTCATTTTGTAATTGTAACTCCGTACCGATAGTTCTTGCCACCGCCAATAATTAAAAAACTACGCACTATTCCCTCGGGGCTTCACCCCTCAACGGCGGCTGGCACGGACTATCCCAATGCTGGACACCAGGCTCACACAGCCAATGCTTGGGTTTTCCAGGGACCACCGCTAGGAGTACGAGCTACGCTAACTGCAACGCTAGGGGTACAGCTCCGCTAGGAGTTACCTTTCAGAGTCGGGTTCTACGCCCTGTCTACCTACGACACACTACTTGGCCGGAGCGGCCTCTACTCTGGTGATCAGGATCGTCGTGTGGGTTCCGGTGCTACACACCGGGTGCTACCCCCGACGCCAGGGTCCAGTCACCGCGCACCGTCGGGCTGCCGACGGTTTCCTCACTGCCGCTCCACGTCACCAAACTGCGAGGGAAGTGCTAGCTCGCTTCGCAGAACCAGACCACCCCTACGAACCTACCCTACCTCTTCTGTTCACACTACCGGCGTACTTTCGAAATAAACCTTTTAAACCACTTAGTGTTTTTACTTGCCACCCGGTAGGACGTGACAAATAATAAAACGAAATGTTTACAAAATTAACTCGCAACAAGACTAGTACTACTCCTGTCGACAGTATTCATTCATAAACAAATCAAAATAAACTGCATATCATAAAAATATTACATCCATTAAGATTCCGTTAAGTACTTAAGGCCCGTGGCAAATTCATTGGATGGGGCCCTCTCAGTAAAATCGTCATGTTACTCCTGAGCTCGCAGCCTCTCGGGCCGGAAGGCTGTCTCGGGCCGAGGGGCCTCTCGGGCTGGGGGCCCATGGCATTTTGCCGACTTGCCACCCTGTAGTTACGCCACTGGTATGTACCCAGTAAGTTGCTGTCGGTGTCTTTCTTACACTTTGCTACTTGATACTCCAACGAACTGGTAATAGCACGAATACTTTTAATCCGTCGGCTTCATCATTATCACCATTTCTTCAGCCTGTTACCGCCACTGGTGAGCACTCGAGTACGCCATTCATCCCGAATCCCGATCATATGCTGTTCTAATCTAATCCAAAATTGATCCGGCTTGCCTTCAGTAATTACAATGTTCCAAGATTTGTGAAAGTTTCTTCATATTTGTTTTTTTTTGTCATAGCATTCAATTGAATATTGGATTATTAATATTAATTTATCGATATTTTTACGTTTTTGGAGAAAAAATATTAAGCTGACGTTGACATGTAAACATACTAATGACGGTTCTGAATGAAAGTCAATTTACAGTCAACTTAGACGTGGCGGGCTCGCAACGTCGCAATTGTAAGGGTGTTTTGTACTGGAGATTTCATTACGACTTTTTTAAACATAAACGCAAATATCTCAAAAACCAAGCTGAATCTAGCAAACATTATACGACAATTTTAACTCCAAATAATGTCGGGAATACGCTGTTAAAATTATTCGGTTTCCTCGTGTAACACCGTGTATACCACAGTTGTATACTTGGATAACTCATGACGTCAGTGTCAGTGTCAAATTAAATGTCACATGCCGTGCTTCCCAAACTTGCAATACAAATGTAGTTGGATTATATTTTTAGCTATTGAATTAACTTAAAAATGGCTAACAATATACATAACAGCCTTACCTTTAACTACAAACAAATATTAATTGAAGAGGTAGCCTTAAACGGGCTGCAAGGTATTGGATTTGACTTGCTATGGAAACATGTGGAGAAACGTATTTCCACGACTATTACAGCTAAAATGAAGGCCCGTTTCTGGAGTTTCCTTCATAATTCTGATTCAATAACTTTTTACAAAACCCCAGAGCCTCTGACCCCGACTATGGAATTACAGGATAGATTTACAATAGTAGACGAGCATTCCGGACACCTTATGGATCCTGTAAGTTTCATGCAGTGTTTCGTTTTGTTAGTACCCTATCCCTAGTATTGTTATAGTGGTTTCTTTACCGCTAATTCTTCTTTTTTATTAATGGCGGTCCACCGGTGTATTCCGCAGTGATTTCACTGATGTCTCACATATTAAATCAGTAAACAGATAAATTAAAAGTAGTCTCGTCAATTAATAGGTAACTTATAACAGTGAGAAGTGTTTATTTCTGGCAACTAGCCCTGTAATTAAAATACCATACTTACAGACAATATTGAACTTGAAATTAGTACTGAAGTAACATAACCGTGTGATCCAGTTTTGCCATTGGCAACGTGGGTGCTGCGTTATAAATGTGATTACTAGAATAGTGGCATTCTGTCTTGGTCCATAAGTGGCAGCGCAATTGCAATTTGGATACTGCATATCAATCCGCCTCAGAGATCTCTTACTATTTGTTAACCGACTTCAAAAAAAGGAGGAGGTTATACGTTCCACTGTATGTATTTTTTTTTTTATTTGTTTACCTGCTCAATGGGAAAAAAGTAATCTAGATTTAGTATTTATGATTCATTCACAATTTTATTGTTTGATGCTGACTGTAAAAGTATGTCACTAAATATGTTCCTATGTTTAATTACAGCCGGACTATTTAGATGGCCCTTATCAACACTGCCCTGTTGAAGGCAACTATGGATCATGCAGTAACTATAAAACAAGAAAGGAAATCCATAAAAGGAAACTAGCAGAGCTGGCTTCTTATGAGAGTGTGTTTGTGGAATACGGTGCTAACTTGGTCATGGTCGCAAGTCTGGAAGAAAGGTGGAGAGCCTTGGCTCCCCATGTGGCTGTGTCAGTCTTGTCACAGTTGACTCCATTACACTATTGCCTTTTGGAGCTTGTAGGAAGATCCAGAGAAAATGTAAGTTATTGAATTGAAACTTTTAACAGTTAAATTTTACTGTTCAGCAAGTGTTTAATTTATCAAGAACTTTTAAATCACTTTAAGATAACAGTTTTAGTAAAAACCCACACACATCAAAAATGTCAAGGGATAAAAATAGCCTTGAATATTGAAATATTTTGCAATATTCTGCATGCTTATATGATAAAATATTAATATGCCTACATCAGGGTTCAAACTTATCAAGATAATTACATGCATAAAACTTGATGCAAATAAATGTCATAGATTTTAAAATTGTAATTATCTTTCGAATGCAGTTTTAATTTGCAAGCTGTTGTTAGTATTAAAATATTTATCCTTTCAAACCCTGATATTAAGTGTTAATCATAAAGCAAACACTAAATTAGTCATAATTGCCAACATTGTTGTATTGTTTTAGGGACAACTGACTGTGGGCAAAACAAATATCATTAAAATTGTGAAAGAATCTAAATTTCTCTTTTACAATCGGAAATATTTACAAAAACTGGATTTGATCAGAGTACTTTGTGTTACTATAAGACAAGATGTAAGAGGAGTGAAGGCTTTATTGTTGAGACTGAAGAGGTTTCACAAACCGAGCATCCTGTCACTACCTAGAGCAGGCATGCTTCATAACGTGAGGCAGTATTTATTGCAGCAACCAAATTATTGCGAGAAAACTGATGTTATTATTACAAAAGGATTGATGACGCAGCAAAACAGCAAGAGGCTCCAGAAAACTATTAATGTTTTTAAATTTGTAAGTGTTGTATCATAGAATTCATAGATGTCTAAATACAATCTTTACTTTACTTCTTTGTATATTATTTGTGCTTTTCTTTTGCAGGATGAAAGGTTTATACAATTAGAGACATCCAACAAGAACGGCAACAAAACAAATGTTACTGTGAAAAGGAGGTTTATATCTCTTGATTCAAAAAGTGATGAATCATCTCAATCAGAGGAAGAAGATCAAACTCCTCTCGAGTCTCAGTACAAAGTTGGTGTGGATTTGCTCCGACAAGCTTATGAAAGGTTCTTGGATGCTGGACTCAAGGGGCTGACTCAAATTGAAATATCTCAACTATTAGGGGTAGAGTTTTATACAAGTCGCACTATATGCAGGCTATTTAAAGCAAGACATATTATAAGAGAATACCTTGAAGATAGAGGAAAACAGAGGACTGCAAGGTAATACCTACAAAAGTTTTTAAGTTATGTGGTATTATGTAATATTCAAGATAAATAAACCTTTTTTGGGTTTGTTTTGTAGGTATTTTGCTGTAGCTGCTGCCACTGGAGAAATGGATCAAAAATATCAAGAAGAAATGAACAAACTCTTGGAATCTATTAATAAAACCAAAGCTGAAAAACGGAAACTAACCAAAGCTCAACAACCTCCAGAAGATGAGGATGATATTCCTTTAAAGAGAGTTAAACTTCAATCAAATACTACAAACCAAAAGACAAATTTAAACCATACTGACAGTGAAGTGACTGAAATTAAAATTTTAGATGGGTTGGAACATTTTAACAGTGAATCATTGTTATCTGCAAAAAAGAACCCTACTTTGCGGCAGTTAAAGTTTGCCAATGGCCTGCTAAAAGTCACAAAGGAAAGGCAGGCAGTTTCAGGGTACCAAAATTTGAGCTCTATTGTGTCAAAGGAAACTGGAGAACCACCAATGGACACAAAAGCACTGAAAATTTTTGTTCAGAAGCTTGTCACTGATGGGCAATTAAAACTAATAAAGATAAAATGGCCAGGTTACCAACAAAAACACTCCATCCTCATTTGTGCTCCACATTTGGAATGCACAGATCCAATTATTAAAACCAAGCAGAGAGAAATCAGTATAAGGGCATTCACTGCTAAAAAAGTGAATAGGGATAAAAGTATAGAGCCAATCCAGCGACCCCCTTCCCAGTATGCTTATCCTCGGTACATGAAAATTCAATTACTACATGAATTTCTGGTTAAGCTTATTTACTTTGATCAAGTAAACATAGAAGGCTACCTACCAGAAGGCTTTGCATCTCTGGTTAACATTATTCCTGAAATAACTGTAGAATTTGGTATTGGTAACATAAGCAATATGGCTGTATCAGATATTTCTCACCTTAAAGTTGATCAGGATGTTTTAAAGTTGAGACTACGGGATGCCCCGGAAGAGTTATACCAAACGTTGCTTCAGTCGAAAAGCCTGCAGAGTTCCATCAGGATAAACTTGAAAGTGCTAGCTATGTTGGGCCTGATCCAATTAGTTAACCAACCCACTAGTCAGACATCCGACCACAACAGTACCCTGTCAAGTTACGTCTTTTATGTTAACAAGCAAGCAAAAATTATAGATACAACTGGTACCTGGCCAAGAAAAAATGACGACAAACAGACCCTGGAAAAAATGTTTTATTTTGAGTCTTTTAGCGATGTAAAAGCCTATTGGAGTGAAGTGTATGAAATTAGCACTCACACAACAATAGAGTATCCATATAGAGGTCGAAAGAAACTTACTCCTCCCGTGCGGCAAATGCATGAAGTTCAAGAATGCGACAGAGGGGAAATTTTCGGAGACGGATCAGGCCCATGTGGCTTTGATTCTTGTTTTTTCATGGAACAATCCCGATTTTGGAGAGTATTCTACATTCGTATCATCAAAAACAAACCAGTCAAGAAAACGCCTCTTAAAAAGAAAGTTACTACTGGAAAGGATAATAAGAAACAAAAGAAAAAAAAGGACAGTCGAGAGAGGAAGAGGGAGACAAAGCCGCACGTACAGCCCCAAGTAGTTCCCCAAAGCGAAATTCGGCGACGAAAACGTAATACAGGTATAGTCAAGTGGACCAAATGGGAGGACACAGTACTGATGATGTGTAAAGTTGCCGTAACCATCTTGAGCCCGATCGCGCAGCCTGGGTGTCTGAAGATTAGAAATACAGCAGCTCGGGATCTTCTGAACCCCCTTGACCCAAAGAAAATTAGCAGTGTTTGCCACAGAAGAGCTGAGGCTATTGAAACAGATTTTGCTTTGCAACATGAGAAGGAATGCTTAATAAACGAACTAAGGCGACAAAGACACCATATATTAAAATACGAAGGTTTATTGAAGAAACTGAAAATTCGCCATATCATGAACATGACGAAGTTCCTAAACGAAGCACGAATACCTATGCTAGAACTGCTGTGGCTCATAAATCAACTAGTGAAAAAAAGATCTTCATTTCCGAACACGCCATGCATTGCAACTGATGTTGAAGATTTCCATAAAAAGTATACTGTATCCACGTCATCTGCAAACAAGCCTTGCAACAGCTACAAAACTGATGGTGATTCTGTTCTGGATGTCACTTTGATAAAGGAGGCTATTATACTGTCTCTAATGTCTCATCTTGTCAGCAGGCCGTCAACCGACGACGCTAAGGCAATGTACTCGTTTTTGGTAGAGTTTCCTGAGCGTACTCTACGAGTTGCTTTGGAAGAGCTGCGTAAATGCGGCGCCGTAGCTTGCAAAGATAAAATGTTGAATTACCACCTGCACCGATTCAATACCCAGGACATGGTGCAATCATCTTATAAGATTTCGGCAGCGTATCAGCGCAGGTGGATTGCCAGGCTTAACACAGACTTTCCTGACTTTGTAGCTAGTGTTCTGGAGATCCTAGAGCCCCAGGCCAATATCAAAGCATCTCCAGAAATAAACTGTGTACTTTGTGAATTCCAATGTTGCGGAATCGTTGAAATAACGTCAGTAACTGTTCCCGTCATCACTGGCTCCTCAGGCTCCATCATCCAAGAGCAACAGCTCAATGCTATTGACATAGAAAGTAACTTCAAATTAAAATCTGGAATAGTGGGATGGAAGAAATTGTCGGATGTCAATCAACTCTCAGATAAGTATGCAAACATTCGGTGTGATGAGCTCTTCGCTACGGTATTGAGGTAATTTAAAATTAAAAGAAACCAGTGTGGCTTATTCTATCTAACCAGAGGTATACTTAAGTAATTTGTACTGTTTCAGAAATTCTGTATTTCCAATAGTGAATGATACAATCAAAGAAGAAGAGGACGCGATTGTTGGCCATTTGAAAAAATCTGGCGAGAGTGGAGCGCTATTGAAAGAATTAAGAGTAGGAACTTTATAAATATATTCTATACATGCTACTCTTGTCAGTTGACATACCTAATATTTTTGTTTTCATAATTATTTCAGGAGCGTCTCGGCGACGACTCCTCCATAATCCGGAAACTGGAAGAACTGGAGTCCAACAATGTCATATCTCGAGTAGGGTTTTACGAAAACCGTATTGTACTTACAGAATATGCAAAACCTTGGGCTATCAAAACTGGAGATAAATGTGTGATACCAACGCCGTGGATGACTCTAGGCGGTGAAATTAGAACTGAAATCTTCTTGAAATGGGCAAGCGTGATTATGAACAGGGTGTTTGAACAACCAGGGTGTTCCGTGGAATACCTTTCGAATGCGTTAGAAATGCTCACATCTAGAGCAGCTCAGGAAATCTGTGTGTTCCTTAAAGCGTGTGAATGTGTACAGTTAAAAGTGCTAAGGATACCAGAGTACGATTTGTTTTCCGAAGATGTCCCTGCAGAGTTTAGTGAATACAATCATTATGAAGCACCCGAAAATATATGTGTTTTCCCTAAAAAAGACTCTCTCACAAAATATGCATACATCAGACAAAAACTCTTGTCGCGTGAAATGGAGAAGGAAGCGTAAACTGTGTTTTTTTGTTTTTAAGTTTAGTAGATTAGTCCATAATAAATACATTAATAAATAAGTTAAGAAGCTTTTATTGCTCACTAGCTGTTGCCTGTTGCCGACGACTCCGTCCGCATAGAAATATAAAACGTAACGTATGTTAATTCGAAAGAATTTTTGAAATCGGTCCAATATTAGTGTAGATAGCACAAAACAATTTGTCGTTTGCTAAAACGTGATATCTGTTGTGACCCTTGTTGTAGTATGTTACGTACATTAATGCGATTGTGTTACGTGAACTTAGAAAACATCTATTCTTTTCACAAAAGCCGAGACACGGTTCGTGGATTGAAACATCTAAACTTTTCACAAAAGTCTGGACACGGTTCGTGGATTGAGTGAGACATCTACAACAATTCACAAAAGAAGGACCGTGGTTCGTGGATTGAAACATCTGCACTACACGTAAAACGGGGCGTGGTTCATGGATTGAAACATCTAAACTTTTCACAAAAGTCTGGACACGGTTCGTGGATTGAGTGAGACATCTACAACAATTCACAAAAGAAGGACCGTGGTTCGTGGATTGAAACATCTGCACTACACGTAAAACGGGGCGTGGTTCATGGATTGAAACATCTACACTTTTCACAAAAGTCTGGACACGGTTCGTGGATTGAGTGAGACATCTACAACAATTCACAAAAGAAGGACCGTAGTTCGTGGATTGAAACATCTGCACTACACGTAAAACGGGGCGTGGTTCATGGATTGAAACATCTACACTTTTCACAAATAGACTAGGCGCCGTTCGTAGATTGAAACATCTACACTTTTCACAAAAGACAATAAAATGGCACATGTACTTTACATATGCGATAGATACAAATGAATGAATCCTTATTATAACATCATTTCGCATTAAATGTGGATCTAAAATCCTAGTATATGTATTAGTCACCATTAAGAATGACAAGGTTCTAAGCATGCATTTGCTAACTGTACAGTGCAGCAAAAACGATGCCAATCGCGGTATTCGTAGATTAGTAGAGTCAAGTTCATAAATATATCGACGCTTGAAAGGTGAAATTATCTAAGCGACATTTTTTTACGACATTAAGTTAGTATATATTTCGAAACCAGTAAAGTTTACACATTCCGAAAATATATTTAACTCAAAGTCCTTCAAAAATGTCGCTTAGATGATTTCGCCTTTCAAGCGTCGATATGTACCTTGTCTATTTAATGTTTTGTTAAAACTGCGATACATGAATTCTCACAGCGATTAACGTGACAAGGTACTAGAGATGCAATGGATATCCGGTTGCTATCCGGTATCCGGCCTATCCGGCCATTATTTTATTATACGGCCGAATACCGGATAGTTGCGCACTATCCGGCCAGATACCGAATAGTGATTCTGCTTGGTATTTAACTTTAAAAAATAGTTAGTATACAAGAAAACAACAACAAATTAACAAAAAAAAACTTATCTATTCAGCAAAATAAGCGGGCGCACATGTATTGCATACGAAATAGTTCCGTACAATGACCGAATAAAACTCGTTTCTTGCCTAGAAAACGGTCCGCGGGAACCTACAATACGTAATAGGTTGAAACCTGCACGACGCGCCCACCGCCAAACTAAAATGTACCTAGGTATCGTTTGGCTGGCCGAATATTCGGCGGCCGGATACCGGATATTCGGCCGGTGATCAGGCCGAATATCGGGTATCTGGTATCCGGCCAAACAACTATCCGTTGCATCTCTAATAGGTACGTATTTATGAACTCGACTCTACGTGTAGGTACATTATACGTTACAGTTTTTTTAATGAAAACTTTACTTACTTAATTGGTTTGGCCGCACAAGGGATAAGTGGTACTTCAAACGTAAGGATAAGACAATACCTGAGTTTCGAGTATATTTTAACAATCAACTACATTAACTCAACTGGTACGGTACCACAAATTAGGTATTCACTACCAATTGGGATTGTTAAAACCATGATGGCAATTATCCACACTTTGAAAATCGAAGTTCGAAGTTTTAGCTCCATCCCTTTTTCTCAAACTAGTCTCTAACAACGAGTGACAGGGATGGAACTAACGTATCTTCGATTTTCAAAGTAGGGCCTCTGGTTATTCACGACCACGAGTCTGTGGCAAATAGGTAGTACAGAAGTAAGACCGAGGCATCACTATGAAAATCCAAGTTCGTTGTTAACTTTCTCTCGACTTAGTCTCGTGTGACGAGTGACAGGGATAGACCTAACGTAACTTTACACCGGTTTTCAAAGTAGGGTCTCTGCGCGGACGGACAAGGAGTCCAGAAATATCTTGTTGATCTTGTTCATAACTCGGTTTCATCGAGGAAAACCTCGGATTGGACGCTTTTAAAGGCTTACAATCTGTGGGCACATGTATCTTACCCCTATGTGATTTGTGCTGTGAGATTTGAATTTTCCTCCGTCAGTAACTTATCCTACATACATAAGTTGATCAATAAAGACTGGTCACAAAAACAATGTGCGATTTATTGTGTGCGATTTTTACGGTGTACTTTCACGGGCAAAATTTAATGGAAAGTATTAAGCGGCAACAATAGCTGTCTTACTTTAATTGTATGTAATTCATATATCCATACTGTTGACGGGCAATTATAGCTCAAAAATTGCTCGTGTAAGCATACCTTTATAAACTTCGCACCCGCGAATTAAGCGTGACCTCTTCTAGGCTTCACATTCGCAGTGCTCACAGTTCGCGCGCTCGACGATGTAACTAGGTCTACATTATAAGAAAAAACAAATTAAAAAGAAATGGAGGAACCGAGGATGGTGGATGACGAGTTATCATCGTAATAGAAAAAAGTCTGTAATATTTTGTCCAGTATTAGTGGTATTGCGCTAATATTTTACAAAAGTTGTGGGTGAATGTGGAGCCTTGTTGCTTTCGCGCATTCGCGGGGCCAAAATACCGACAGCAAGACAAGGCGCGAACCCGCGAACGCCCTCCACATTCACACTTTCACGCGTTAGCATTTTACGTTCGCGCGTGAATGTAGGAGCCCTTAATGCGCTCTCTTTTATTTGACGAAAACAGGCCATCATGAACGATAGTTTTGGGAAAAAATTAGACACTCGTTTATTGTTCTCAGTCTTATGCATGACCGCGTATCTCACGGTCAACGTCGAACATAACCTGTGTTGAAAAAAGGTTTATCAACACATTTTATTTATTTAGCGATTTGTATAAAAGCTAAATTTAGACTTATTGAGGCTAGTGATTATCAAATACAACCTTTTATCTTAACAAACCAATTTATGAAACAACTTATTTTATTTGTTATTTAAATATATTTAGTATTTTTATATTTTATCCGTCAGTTTATCGTTAAAAACGTTAACATCGATTCGATTGTCTTTTATTTTGTTTATGGCCGAGTATTTTTTTGATGTAGTAATAACAAAATATCAATGGAACAGTGTAGAGTATGGCAATCTAGTATTCGCCATTTTTACTTTAGTGAAGGGACTGTGGATTTTTAATTGTCAGGCTGGAGGACGAAGAATATTTTGAAAAAAGTGTGTCATTTCATTTCATTTACAGTAGCTGTGACCATTATTTGGAAGAGTATTAGTATAATAGTGTGGTTTTATTTATTACTAACGTTTGTATGTAGTGCTATTTCCCCATCGTAAGATTGCTCGTTGGTGTGTCGCTTTAGCTAATTCGATGGCTATGATATTGAAGTGTTAACTTACCGAGTCGCTTTGACGTTCTCCTCACGGGATACTATTGAGAAAGCGAGGCGACGCCGTTAGAAATGAGCAGGAATCAAGGCGGACGCATACAAGTCCCAGATGACCTTAGAGAGATCCTCTTGGAGTTCACCATAAGCTACCTGCTGGAGCAACCCGGAGACGTGATCAACTACGCGGTGGAATTCTTCACGAGGTTACAAAACAATAGGACCACAACCATTGTGCGGGCGCCCGCGGCCGGCACGCCTGATGAATCTATAATATCAGACGAAGAAGGTACTCATTCAATGATTCTTTTTCTCAATACTGTCCAAGACGGTTCTCGGAACTACGTCAAGGTAGGTCAATCAGGGCCGCGCAAAAGTAGCACTAGGATCATGTCATTTCCATATAAATGAACTGAATACCTAATTATACCTATCTACCTATTCTAACATACCACCATCTTCTCGACCTCTTGAACTATTTCACAAGTAATCCGGAAATATTCCAGTTCTATTTATAATTGAGCCCCAACATCAGTTTTACAATTTTCCAGTGACCTAGTTTTTATAAAATGTTATTTACTCCTTTGGGACTTAGTAATGAGCTAAGACACCTTTGAGTTATTGTTATTCAGATAGGTACAATTTACATCACACACACACCATCCACTGCTATTGTAGATACATGCCTGGTTTCTTTTGTAGTTATAGATAAATTAGGCTTTAGCGTAGATGATCACAGCCTTAATTATTAGAGTATTCTTAAAATATCTTAAAGGATGTTAAAACTACAAATAATTGCCTACAAATGCTCTTATTTAAGAATAGTGTAATCATTACATTCAGTGTTTGGCACTGTGCCATTATGGTTTCAAAATAAAACTTTATTTACGATTGAAACAAAATTTAAGAAAATATTGTCATCTGTTGCCAAGTGATAAATAAATGCCAGAGGACATCAACGGAGTAGTTAATACGGTCAATTTTTCTTTTGTATAAATCAAGCCAATTTAGCATATTATACTTTTAATGTGTAAAGATTGAATTTTAACTTTAAGTACATATTTTTTATTTCTTCAGTACAACACTCACCATGCACACACAATATGAGAGAAATTTTAGAAAAGACTATTATTATTCTGGAATCCCACTAACATACTTCTGAGAATCCAACAAACTAATACGAGCCAGTTTTAATTGTAAATGTTTACTGGAGCATAAATTTCCAATGTTTACTACATGCTCTTCCCATTTGTGTGTTTGTTTTTTAACGCTTTGAAGTTGTGTGATGATGAGATTGGCTTATTTATGTCGCGGCTGACTTTTACATCTAGAACCGTACCAGATGTTCATGTGTGCGCCAGTTACAAAGAATTAGCTGACCATGTGTAATGACAGGTACACAACGTACCACAATGAAATGTACAGGTGCTAACCAGGCCTTGACTTGTATTTGCGTAAGAGACATAATAATATTCTCTACTATTGTCACACTGAAATATTACTACCAGTAAGTGACATGATCATTATAATAGAATATCTGCTATTTATCTAGATAATGACCTCATTTAAAAAAATACTTTTAACTGAATATGTAAATATTCAAGTGGTATTGAATTATTTTGAAACTGAAAATTTAATGCCTTGTTGACTTCAGCAGTGTGTACTTTTGATTAATGGGTGAGGTCATCATAAGTGTTGGTAACATATGAGGTTATTAACATACTTAAGCAGCAAGGCCCACTAGATTATCTCCTAAATTTAGTATAATCATTCAAACCCTGCTCACACAATGTCAAAACTAAATGTGTCATTGACCACTAACAAACAATGTCAGATGATAATGGATTCACCATTGGTATGTGATTAGTAGTAGATTTAACAACCAACAGTCATTAATCATCTAGTAATTAAATAATTTATCTTAGTGATAATAATAAAATGACTGTTAATCAAACTCGCTCGCCAATCTGGCGATCGGTTGTCACCAAGAGTTAAGGTAATCAACTTGAACTTTAAACCGCATAAATGCTGAAAAAACACATTAAAACATCAGAGCGTATGCTTTGGCCTGTCTCCAAACTCTAGATGCGTGTGCTGTGACGCGATCGTGACGCAAGGCACTTTACGTGGGGCCGCGACTAGCTAGGTGTAAAGTGGTAATCTACGGCCTCACGGGCTACTCTTACGCTTCCTGACGCATGCCACTCACGCCTCGCACGCGTTACATAGACAGCTTCCGAGATATTGTGTTAGGTATTCCATATCGAGAAGAGCCAGGGTCACACTCTCGATTAAAGTAATTTTACGTACCTAAACAACGTTTTCGTATTGTGTCAACATAGAACAGGTGGTATATATATTCCTCCTGTTGCCGCTTATGCAATTACTCAAGGCAACACTCTCTCAAACAGGCAATCGAAAGCCTAACGTAGCATACTAAGTTCATTCGTGTCATCACGTCCACATGCCCACTTGCGCAATCGTCTGGCCCTTTGCCCAAGTTTCGTCGAGGCTTACCTCAATAACAAAGCCGTTTGCCCGAAACAGACGATTAACAATTCCAGTAATTTGAATGCTACATTTGCGTTTTAAATAAACTTTCCGGTCTAGCTGTTCACGCAGTCTACGATTTAACGTCCAAGCAGAGAACCATTGCCAATCAGTTCGATAGACTTACGTTTACCTAGCACAATATCAGGAGTTCTAATTTCAAACCGTGACGGCTAATGACAGAGAAAGGTGATGTTTTGCGACAACGGCACATAATAAGAGATTCCATTGATAACAGAGCCGCCGCCGGCGCGCTTCAACAACCGCCGCAAGTCCGTGTTCGCGGAGACATACGATCCGGAAGAGGATGACTCGGACGAGGGCGCTCCGGTGGTGTTCCCCAAGTCGGACGCACAGCGCTCCCGGCTTGCGGAGGCCGTGCGCGGGATCCTGCTTTTCCGCTCACTCGACGCGCAGCAGATGCAACAGGTAAGTCCAACTATGAACGCCAGCGCAGCGTTTTAAACGCGCCGGAGAAGCCATGTAGTTTTATGCCAACGTAAAATATGAAGATTAGACTCTAACCTTTTGTCATTGCTTATAACAATCAACTCTACTTCACAATTTATACATGTCAAAGTAATCCATTAAGCAGCCTATAATAGTCTTCAAAACAATGAGACCTTATGGCCTTGTTCTTGTTCGACGATGTCCTGATTATTGCGGCCATGTTATTGGTATTAATAATTTTAACAGTATAGTATAGCAGCGTAAGTGCTGGCTGCTATAATGTCCCGCGTAATGATGGGAGAAGGAAGATTAAGAAAGAGGAAGGACGATGGGAAGGTTCCCTTAGTAACATCAATAGATAAGGGCTATTTATATTTAAAACACTCAAAAAAAACGCTGTTGGCGGAATTGTCTATAGTAGATGAGACAACCCACACAGAGGTAGCCGAGCGGCGCGGTCCAAAGGCGTGTCGGATTTAATACGGTATGCGTTCCCATTTTTTAGGTCATACCGCCTCTTTATGCTGGGAGCTTATAAATGTATTCCGCTAATCTATCACCGCTATTTCTAGCCTCTCGTAAGAATCCTTTAGCATATTATGAGACGATGTAAATAGCCGCGAGTAACTGAAAATTGTCGCTCTACATTAAAAATAGGTTAAATTGCGCGTCTGGGGGGCTTTGTCTACTCAGTCGTACAGAATAGAGCTTAGTTCTAATAATAATTGATAATATTATGTGTAGGTAGATTGGTTTGGTACCAATAATCAACCAACACCATATGTCCAAGCGCGAGATTTGCTTACCGACCCGTGAGACACGCTTCATATAACAATGTATAGGTGTCTATATTGTTGGTGTTAATTAGCTTACCTTCCCCTTTAGTGACAAGGCTTTGTGTATGCTTTACTATTATGCGGTATGCTAGTATCTTTAGACTTAACTATTGCCTCTTTCCTCTTTTAGGACTTAGTTTCCTGTAATAGAACGATGTATCGACTCAAATTATCTAAACGCAAGCCATTGTTAAGTCTATAGAACAGAGCGTGTTCATTGTAGGAATCTGTTTAATGCTTGATTGATCCAGACAGACTATGCTAAGCAGTGACGCAGTAGCGAGCAATAATCCGTCCCGTCGTTATTACTCGCCGTATTATCAGCATCCTACTTGCAATGACAAACTTATGTCTTACTCCGCCGAGCATAGTACGCGCTCGCGTCTATTTGGAACATTTCCAAATACTATATCTCCGCTAACCGTCGATGTTATTGGGTGGGCATCGTTGTCATTAATTGCTCGTTCGATTTCATGTTACCCATAAAACGTACGTTGTAACACCAAAGATTACACTATGTAGTTTATCAGATCGTATTCATTTAACTACTTACTTACTTTATATTTAACGGTGACTCAGTTTCATGTCAAATTCGGCTCTTGATTGACTTCGTGGTTTTAACGTCGTAACTATAAAGTAAACGTAAGGGTAACGAATTTTCGCTCCTTGCGTCAGCGCAGTTTATAGCTGTCCGTAACTATACAAGCACCCATATAAATAGTTGTTAAAAACGAATGTCTTCATCACGCGAGGCGAGGATGCTTGCAGTCATCTAGAAAACCCTGATTGCGAGCTTTTTGAAAATGTATGTGAATGAAAATTAATTGAAAACCTACCATTTCGTTAACCCTCGGAAGCGTCAATGTTGAACCAAAAAATCTTGAATGACCCGTGTACGATCACAATTGCCACTACTATGCTGTAAGTGCAACGGGTTCTAAATTATCATGTGTGTTTTCATTTGGCTATAGTAGCTTTTTTTCACAAGGTTCTGGACGCAATGTTCGAGAAGCGGGCTGAGCCTGGCGAGTACGTAATTCGGCAGGGCGACGACGGTGACAACTTCTATGTGATCGAGAACGGCATGTTCGACGTGCTGGTCACCGGAGAAGATGGTATCGAGAAGGTAGGAAGACAGGAAAATATTCCTGGAAATTATTTGTATTATTTAGTATCTGAAGTAACTGGTGACTTCGTGTTCTAATCTTGCTCCCTCTGTAACATATAGGCCGGTACCGCTACAACACAACCGGCTGCCAGAGATGTTATCTGTTTTATGGTAGTCTCAGCAGATTTATTTCTATTTTACTTTTATAGCTCTATTTATAGGTAATCTAATCACTCCCTTTTTGTTATTTATTATTCATCCGTCAGTGATATATTTTGAATTTAGACGCCTAATTTATACTTTCTATTAAACGCACGATGTCTATTGTTCGCATAACTTTACCTAAAGTATGGCTTATTTCAACACCTTTGATGGATGCTAAATCACATTTTATGATTCCTAAACAAAACGATTTATGACTCCCATTACGAAAGGGCTAAATTGTAGTCCTGCATACTCACTCTGGCCCGTGGCCAGCATCCAGCATGCATAGTTTTGTTCTAAAATCATGAAATGTCGAGACATCTAGGCAGAGTTAAGTTGTGGCGTACGATTCGCATAAATCGATGTTAAGTGGTTATTCAGCCGCACACGCTATAACTTCAACTCGGTCTAAATGCTCGCGTATTCTAAACAAGATATCACCTGTGTAAGATTCTGATCCTTCATACCATTTAGTGACACAACAACGTCCGGCGGTAAATGTACTTTATTTATAGTATGGTTCGTAAATGCCCGAGCATGTTACGAGCTTTTGCAATGGCTTCTGTAATTTCCTCAAACTTATCCTTTGTTTTTAGCGATGCAGCGCTTTGTTTTCTGATGGAGTTTGCAGGCCATTTTTGGAAAAAGCAGTTACAATACTAATGAGGCCGACTAAAAACACTGCTTAGGCCTCTATTCCACTTCCTAAAACATATCGTTAGCATTAATATTAACATCGTGGTAGCTCTTGTCGGTAAAGTCGGCTGTGTCGTATTATTTACTATACGGCCGACTTTATGGTTCTTATTTTATATAATTGGTTAGGTTCTTCCAAATACGCTTTGACCCATGAGATGTTTTGTGTAATTGCCCCTTATGGTTACGCAAACCTGTTCGATAAATTCGATTATTTCAGCCCCTAAAAAGTGTCATTTTCTGACTGCTTCTTCTTCTTATTTTTGTCTTTTTAGGGTTCCGTACCTCAAGAGGAAAAAACGGAATCCTTACCCGACTTTGTCCGTCCATCCGTCTGTCTGTCAAAACCCTTTATCTCGCTATCGCGCTCTTTAACACGTCCTCCACGTGTTAAAGAGCGCGATATCGAGTTGTAATTAAAACCATATACAAGTTTACAGTCCCTTGAAGCTGTGAAAAATTCAAACTTCTAAGTTAAGGTAAAAAAAAGATACAGCCATTTAGGAATGCCGCAAAAAACGTACACTCGTCATGTGGGGTATCGTATAAAAGTACTTCATTGGCACAAGCACGAACAATTTTTATGTGATTTATAGTTATGATGTATAGTTTTCGATTTATGACGATGAATGAAAAAAGTATCTACAAATTTGTACGTAACCCTCGGTGGGCGAGTCCGACTCGCAGTTGTCCGGTTTTTTTATTACTTTACTAGTTCCCCTTTCTGAACGGGGAGGTTCATCCCTGCATCGGTGCCAATAGGTTACCAAAATGAATGCATCGTCAAACGGTGCTGCCGACAAACAATCTCGTTCTTTGTTGATCAGAGAAATACCGCCTTTTAGAATCCTCGAAACGTTTCGAGAAATCAAGAGAACGGTATATCCCTTACCCTGAAGATAGGATACCTATATTTCATACTGGGGTAAGTGTACCGTCGGCGAGACGTACCGAATGAGGGTTTATACAAGGCGCGGTCGCATTTGTCTCGGCTCGTCTTCGCCGAGAGCATCGCCAGATAAAGACTCGGAGTGCCTCTCGAGTGTTTACAGCTGAGTTTAGAAGTTGTCACGTCCCCAGGTGGTTCACACATACGAGGGCTCGGGCTCGTTCGGCGAGCTGGCGCTGATGTACAACATGCCGCGCGCCGCGTCGGTGCGCGCGCAGACGCCGGGCGCGCTGTGGGCCATGGACCGCCACACTTTCCGCCGCATACTGCTCAAGAGCGCCTTCAAGAAGCGCAAGCTGTACGAGGAGCTGCTCGACAAAGTGCCCATGCTCAAGGCTCTGCAGGTAACACTTCATCGAATAAACAGCGTCACTTGGCAGAGTGGTGGCACCCTGGCTCACCTAGTGGCGCCAAGCCTGAATTTATTTTACACACATGTATAGATTCTTTCACCAACTCGATCCATTCGTGGCAACTATTGAAAAGCGACCTAAACCGTATGACTAATGAAATTCTTAGGCTCGTCAACGCGTACCAACACGTGAGCCTCTTATCAGTCAATTATATTCGAACGGCCCTTCACTCGTTCCTAAAGTGGTTAGGTTGAAAAGTTTCTTACAAAACAGGAATAGTTAATTATAAAACCATCATTTTATCTATCTATCAATATAAAAAAAAACAATGTTTGTACGTTTGTCCTCTATGCGTCCCGAAACCATTGATCTGAAGATTCTGATGAAACATTGGTAGGGTGTTCTGGGCCAGCACTCGAGGGTTATTGGGTTAAAAAAATCCATGTCTACTTTTTACTTTCCATGGCATTGCATGCCGGGTACAGCTAGTATGTTATAAAAATCACACCATTTCTGAATAAAGAAAGATTATATATATAAGTAAGTTATTTATAGATATCTCTATATTCACCTTCGCGGTAGGCCGGCATAGTTAGACAAAGAACGTGTAGGTACGTAAAGAACCAGCAAAACTAAATAATCGCTCGCAGATTCATTGGCCCATTTAGTTCACCGGTAAATTTATGACTTTTTGTTATTTTCCTTTATGCTACGCTCAGAGCACAACTTCTCCGCATTATCACTTATTTTACTGGCAAAGTAGTAACAAAGCGTAACAAAGGAAACCATGATAGGTAACTAGGTTGCGTAATGTTTTAGAATGCATAAATTTGAAATACACCTGTTTGGAAATTCTCCAACTAGATAAGCTAGTTGACGAAAGATTGACTTTGAAGAGGGGAATGTGGGACTGTTGTTTTTAAAATGATACCTGGGTCGTTTTCAAAAAAAATGTACATAGTTAAGGGCTTTAATTAAAACAAAACTTAATTGATTCCTTTGTGTGACGAAAGTTACCCATATAGTTTGTATGACTAACTTTCGTTACACAAAGGAAGCGATCGTGATTTTGTTTTCAATAAGCCTTTAATTATGTACAATTTTTTTGATAACGGCCCACCTACGGAAATTATATTAGATATAATTTACTGTATGTTTGAAGTTATATTATTTGTATATATATATCTGTCCCATCGTTTATCCTTACTATTACTATCTAATATGATTAATGTGAAAGCACCTGTTTGTTACGCTTTCGCGCCTTTTTTTGAGTAAATTTGGTACAACCCCCCGATAGGACATTTCCCGAGAGAATTGCGATAAACGGCTTCTATAGGTGAAAGACTTATGTAAATGACCTCTTGCATGTAGTTGTAACACATATGTATAGACCGTTTGAAATTCTATATTTGAAAATTTAAATGCCGTATTAATTTTGTACACAACGACATGCAAGAGGTCATTTACTTAAGTTTTTCACCTATACACGGACGGAGTCGCGAGCTTACATTCTACTTATCTTATTTTCCTCAATCACCCAAAGGTTATCTGGAAGAGATCCGTTGAATGGATAAGTTCGCATTTGTACATTCCTAATCTGTAAATATTGTATTTGAATCTGTGTATGCAATAAAGAGTTTACATACATACATTATAATAAACACTGGTATTTTAGGTTTACCTAGCTGTCCATGTCAAGCAGATAACACCTTATTAAGTCATGGAATGGAGTCATTGAAATAAATCAAACTTCTCTGTAAATACCGCCCAGTTGTATCCTCGGTACATTGAAACATTTATGCAGCCAGAAAACAAATGGCATTTGCTAATGAAAAGGCCGGCCAACTCGTGCAATTACACCAACTGTATAGTTAATTGATCAGAGTGAGCGCTGAACCAAAGCGGCGGTTATATAGTTTCAAGTACAACCAGCCCGCCGGCGGGAGGAGATATTGTTTTTGTTTCATTGACATAATCTATTATAGGTAATCATGTTAACGCGGTGACGTCACGTGATTGCGCCGTGACGTGCCCCGACGAATGATAAATGCGTGAATTGATTGGCATCATAATTACGTTAGGGTTGTCTTCGTTCCCTTCGACGAAAACCCTCGGTTGTTTACTTCGGATTATGTCACAAATTCCCAGTATTATTAGATTTATTAGCGCTGTGAGCTGAAATACTAGTTCAGAAAACTAGCCAACCGATAATGCTCTAGTCGTCCAATTATATATTTTAAATACACTAATAAATTTCATTAATTAGTATTTAACAGACTGGACTTAAATTTAATGTATTATATGTTATGGCATTATTATTATTTCGCTAGTAATGCGGAATTAAATGTATTTTGCATTGTTTGGTGAGATCTGATACGATTCTTGGCAGCCAACACGAATACCGGTTTTTTTTGTTGTAATAATAGAACCACTACGAACCACTCCGGTATTTGAAATGTGCTAACATGTCCCAAAAGACATAAACGTAACTCGTTGAACCCTAATTATTCCTCCAGCCACTATCTCACGGAACTTTACCCATAAATGCAAAGGAGATTAGTTTAAACGGGCACAAACTTCGCGCCAGAGTGGACACCAAAAAAAGCAGTCATGTATGAACACTCCCTCCGAGGGGTTGACTACAACCCTGTTCTAACTATTTACCTTTGCTTAACAGATATTATACGCGGGTTACGTGTACGTTACAATATAATCTCGTTAGCCCACTGCCACGGGCCACAAGCCATCTAAATTAAAAAGTCACATTTACAATGAAAGTGTGTCACAATAGCAACATTTTAATTTGAATGGCTTATGCCTCATGCTGCTTTGTTTTTAGGGCTGCGTATTACTGGTAAGTTATGTATCCAAATGTAATCGTAAGTCAATTGCTACTGAATTATAAAAGATATTTCAAGCTGACCGCTTTATCACGTCACGGCGTTATCAGTTGATTCAGATTTACGCTAAGATTACGTCCAATTTGATAAGACGGGCACGCAGCTGCTACTATATATATACCTACTGAGTATGATACTGAATTTTGGTTAAATAATGCCACTTCCCAGGGAAGTGTATAAGAATTAGGTATATGAAACATTTTGTTTTGGTTAAACTAACCATAATGATGTTTTGTTCATATAGCATAAGGAAACATACAACGAATTGATTTAAGCCTTTATAAATAGTATTATATTGTATAGGTTAGGCACTAACATATTTATCCCATAGGTCGCAATCCCAGGGCGGGTAGGGCCGCCTAGTCTCTACAAAATTAAAAGTAAAAGACAAGGACCTACAGTCTTACACAGTTCTTATTACGGACCTAGGGGGATGATTTTAACATGTAAAGATATCTCGGAACTGAACGAAAACAAGTATACTATAGTAATAGCCCAGTCCCACACAATATAACAAATAAAATTTAATAATCAAAGCAGGAAAATGGTCTGTATTGTTAAGTCACGCCGCTGTAACCAATTACGTGAATTATAATGTGTTTTAGAGTTTGTTATAATTATGAATAAGAGTAAAACCGATATAATATGCGAAACATTGTTTGTTGACTTTGATAATATCAATCTCGGCGTTACCCTTAAACATTCATCAATCATTCAATCAAAATAAGATAACTTATTTGAAGCAACGCTAAAAATAAATGCCAGCCAGTCGACATCCGACACTTGACAAAAATCGTTTGCATTATTGTGGTTGGTTTTCGGTTCCAATGTAAATTATATATTCTCTAAAGTACATTATATTTATGATCAATTGATTGACTCCATTTGCGTAGAAGTTGTTTGCCAAATTTTATGTAATAAAAGTACCTTATGTCCGTCGGGTTTTAATGAATATCTGTACCAAATATCACTTCGGTCGTTTGAGTAGTTGAAACGTGAAGACAAAAAAACACACGTCGCATTTATAATGTTAGTAAGGATGTAAGCAGCCTGTACTATACAAGACAACCTGTTTAACCTACTTGTATGCAAGATAATCATGTAAAAATGAAATGATATTTCGATGAAATTCTACACAGATAATCCTTGTTGTGTTGATAAGGACATAAAATAATGCTTGGGCCATTTTGTGAATCAACACCCTGATTACAACGTTACCTTTTGTTAAATTGAACTAAAGCAAAGAGATATAAACGTATTATTACACCAGATCAATATGGACTGAATGCATATTCATATAGGGCCCATTAGGGCACACAATATCAACTACATTTCATTATAATATTCTCGTGGTTCATGCACATGGTAGCGTTAGTATTACGGCTCCGCTCGGGCCCAAGTAATAACCGACTTAATTATAATGGGCTTTATTGGGTTGTATTGTAAATTTGTTTATGATAAATGTACATTTACAAGACATTTTATGAATTTTATGATTAAAGAGGTGGTCCAAATTTAAAGTCCAATGTTACAAGTATCTGTGAATATAATTATTTTTTCGAACGTGTACAATAAAATTACCTCTTATTTACCATGGAAACTGCCTAATTAAAGTATCTATTTGAGTTATACTCTATCATACTATATATAGTAGTCATAGCTTCTTAATAGCGTTTGACTGGTTACCGCTAGCACACTTTCTTATCAACTGTCAGTATATTTGTCACTCGTGATTCATAAGGAACTAGTCGTTTTAAAGCTCTATTGTACTCGGTAAAACCATATTGGTTTTGTCATGCTATCGTATTGTTAACTCGGACGCCATTACATCAGGTAAATAATACCCTATCCTTCACAATACGTATTAATTAATTGAAACTCGTTTTAATAGTTACGAAAACGGAAAACGTAGTATTTATTAGTAAAACCTACTATAACAGTTACTTTCCTTTGTTTAGTCAGATTTATATTGTTTATACAAGTTCAGCATTGTTATATCTATCTAGAACTTTTCTTATACTACTTTCGAACAACAAAACACGGTCGTTACCAACTTTATATGCGAAACGTGAACTGCAGAAGTTGTTTCGTGGGAATATAATAATATCTTTCAATACGTTTCAATACAAAATAACGGATTTATTTTACAAGCTTTTTTAAAAATAGAAATAAAAATAAAAATATCAGCGGGACAAGGTCACTCCAAGTCCCAAACTAAGGTCTTGTACAGAGAAATACGTTCTTAAATACATATTCGGGTTTATCACACAAAAATCCCGGATGAACTTCCCGGGGACTGATTGAACCGAAATTTGGTATACCTAAGTAACTTCAACGACAATACAATATATGGCACCCTCAAGCTGGTCCGACGATGAAGATTTAAGGTGGCCCCTAAATAACACATGAGAAACCCTTCGTGTTAGGGCTCGATAGGATCATCTTAATGAGTAGTTGAAGGCTGTGCAAAAAAAGTAGATACAGTTGCTAACAAAAGGTTGTCCTAAAAATTAACAGAACACGATAGCCTCGTTGCTAGGGATCCTGACTACGAAGCTAGGGGTCCTGGGTTCGATTCCTGGAATGAGCAAATATTTGTATGATGATTACGAGTCTTTGTTTCTTAGTCTTGGATGTTTTCTATGTATTTGACTATTTATTTCTCTGTATAGTATTCATATCGTTGTCTAGTACCCATAGTACAAGTACGAGCTTAGTATGGGACTAGGTCAATTTGTGTGAGGTCGTCCCTTGATATTTATTCATTTGTTATTTATGCAGAAACTTATTTCGTAACGCTGACGTAAAACTCCTATTTTATGACGATTTGTTTTAAAATAACTTGCTACACAATGATAGTTCGGTAAGAGGAAAAATGTGATTCAATGTGGCTACATTGTGTACATTCGTACTAATTTGGTTGACATATGTACCTACTACTCAAATATACAAATGTCACGTATGTGTACACAAGTAACTGGATACAAATACATTCTAACACGTTCTCCATATAGCTTTTATCCTTAACACGTTCACAATTCTCGTACAAAATGTATTTCCTCGACAGTTGTCGTGTGATACTCCCAGACTAACTCGTATGGCATGCATCGACACCCATATTTGCCCCCCTGATTCGAGAACGAACAACATCCAAAAGAATTCTGGGCATATACGCTGCTGATCGTTTTCGAATCAGGTAGCATATAAGAAACCAATTAAAAACATGGTTCTGGGCATATATGGGTTTATAATTATAACACATCGATTGTTTTAAGCCAAAGTGTATCACGTTTAGCTGTAGCGGAAATTCCAATTTATAAGTGATTGCGTATTATGTGTACCATTGGATCTGACGACAGTTTTTGTTATGCTGTACCTACTAATGATTGGTTGGCCCTTGTAAGGTCAGAATAACAGAATTACCAGTGTGCATAGTAAGAATATTAAACATATTTGAAAATTGAGCTTGTCTAATCTAAAATGACGAGCCGATCTTCCTGAACACTTTGTGCTTAATTGCTTATACATATGTAAATTGCGGTGGAGCGGCGCGTCATATTAGCTTAGAGCTTGTTTGACACCGGCGGGACGGGAGCGAACCGCGACGCCAGCTCGGCGTAAGTCGCGCTCGCTCGCTATTTCCCAAACCATAAAACTTATTAAATACAGTTGCTCAAAAAGTGGTTCTTTTTATACCTGTTTAACGTGCGGAAAGTTGGATTTTACGAACTAGTGCTTTTTACTTTTTGTAGCTGACTATCGTGCGGAACGTTGGATTATTTGCAGAGCAGCTTTTTACTTTTCCATTTCTTTTTTAATTGTCTGTTGTTCCAAGCCATGGGTCCTACCAAAGTCTTTACACGATTAACCATTTTATTTGTTTATTTTTTGATTACGTCAGTTATATTATAACAATGAAACTATACATATAGGTAATATTATTTAAGATATTAAAATTGAATACTTGAATAATTAAAGCGTTGTGTAATATTTAATATTCTTCACAACAGTTTTCATAAAGATAGCTGAATGAGTATTACGAATGCTAGATGGTTAGATTTTATAAGGTGGGATCACGTAGCACGTACCTTTTTGGTGCTTAATTGTAATAAAATAACTATGTGACATTAAATTACTATATTATGCAAAATGGTTTCTTTTAATTACCGTTTTAATTTTGTTTCATTGTAATTTTTTCGCAAAAGTATTAAAAAATGTCGTTTGATACACGTGCGGAACTGTCATATTCACTCGTCATTCACTCGTCCCGATTCTTCTCCCTCGCTTGCAGCTCGGGCCAATACCCCTCGGGCCTCGTGTATACTTTCCGCATTTGTATCAAAATGTACTATTATGAAACGAACTTTCATGACATATTCTCCTGCATTCCGCAGACCATGGGAGAGACGGCGTTATGGTCCTCGAACTATACACGCTCCCACCTCGGTCCTAGACTTGTTTAATGTTACTATAACTAAGATGATGAATTGTTCCAGCCGTATGAGCGCGCCAACCTGGCGGACGCGCTGATCCCGCGCACCCTGATCGACGGCGAGCTGATCATTCGGCAGGGCGACTCGGCCGACGGCATGTACTTCGTCGAGGAGGGCTCCATCAGCATCCGCATCCTGCGCGACGACGGCAACGAGCACGAGATCAAGCGGCTGGGTCAGTCTAGACAACTACTGTCTGATAAATATTGTTGCTAACTCTGGAAATTCCCCAACAAATGGACGAGGAAGGCGAGGGCCGAAACGGAGTTCTGACCACCTAACTACGTAGGAATCATGGTATAGTTGACGAAATAATATGATTCGTCATAAAGTTTTCTATTCATACAAATAGGAAACAAGAAAATATTGAAATAGGAAAGATATGACGGTCCAATAGATAACATTCATTGGTGCAAATAATATTTCATCCACTATACTATCTTACGATCTCCAGTCCATTTAGTGAAAAATGCAAACAATACGTCCACTGCTTTCCCCATAGATCTTCACTCCACGACACTAGCTTTTGTGCTACAACCTATCGATTTTCGCGCTTTTCCCCACGTAATCTTGGCACAAAAGTTAAATATAATGTGTAGAAGCTGTTGTTGGATTTATTACTTGAATTGTCCGCAGGCAAGGGCGGCTATTTCGGCGAGCTCGCTCTGGTGACCCACAAGCCGCGCGCCGCCTCCGCTTACGCCGCCGGGCCCGTCAAGCTCGCATGTGAGTACATCCATACACTACAGCTCGTCGACAATCGACATGCCTGTTCAGCACGGCTAGCACATGCTGTCCGCGACTTGTTTGTCGCTCGAATCTCCCTTTCTATCTAGTCAGTAACGATAAAGACGCACTGAGCGAAAAGCGAGAAAATACAACTCGTGCTACCCGTGCTGGGCGAGCCACTTCAGTTAACACCTGGAGTCCTGTAAACTAGTTAAGTTTTACGGCAAATTTTATCCATCGGTGAAGTCTAATTAAGGGCTAAGTTACGTGTTCAGCTTATTTTAATAATATCGTGTCATGATGCCCTTTGCCAACATATGACAGTACGATAGCATTAAAAATAACTAACTTCTGAGGGTTTTTCATGATTGTACACAACATGCCAGGTTCCGCCTAGGCAGATCAACTTTTCTATAAGACACTTTTCGTTCTTCTTCACAATATAACTATGATGGATACCTATTACACTCAAAAGCAATGAAAACGGGTCACTGTCTATGAAAATTCTATACTATGTGACCCGCTTTAATTGCTCGTGACTATATTTTATCGTTACACCTTTCAACTAACGTATCATTACGCGGTATTTACGCCGCATAAGTTAATATTTTGGGAGTCAAATGTCTAACCTAACCTAACCTAACCTAACCTACGTAATGATTTCGAAGCGTTCGATGAAATTAAATTCGATGAATGACACAATCGATAAAATGATAGTTACCAACTGTGATCTGCTGGCACTCAATCAGGGAGGTTTATACAGGATTATAGGAAAAACAGATTCATAACTTAAAAACTTAAGTTTTATAAAATTATACATTTGCTTTAAATGTTTTTGTAATCAAATAAATGCTTTTCAATGCTTAGGCAATCCTAATGCAGATTTCAATTCTAAATTTAACCTTATAAGAAATGAATGATAATGGCCATGTTTAATTGTAAGATGACGAGTTGTTTTTGCTTAGCTTCGTCGTTTACGTCAAAACAATGGGTGGGGGAGGTGTCGTGAGAAATATTTAAGTTAGGCTAGGCTTAGCAGACTACAATGCGGTAATATGGGTTGCCAAGCTGCGTATAACTCATCTAATAATTTCACATGCCTGGAAGCTGTCCACCTACATAATTTTTAGTATGTGCATTTTATAATCTATGATAGTGTAACATAGTCCGATGGCTGGCCTGGTATTAGAGACGCGAAACCCTTTTTTTGTTAATAGTAAAAATCTCTGTTAACCTATTTATATTTTGAAGTAAAGAACCCTAAAATGAAAAAAAAAAGAAGAGACGCGAAACAAAAGTAAAGTATTAAAAACAAATACAAATGTATTTATTTCGTTACCTTTACACAGGAAATGAATTAGAGTGTAGGTAATAGTAGAATTTCACTATTAGCTGGTTAGCCTATCTCACGTTTATCGAAAAACATTACAAATCAATTTCGCTTATCAATAAATCGCTTCAATTAAAAGTATAGGTCCTGGCACTAAAAGCACTGGCGACAAAATTCTACAGAATTCTTATCAATCTAGTAAGTAACTTGTAGCCTAGCACAATTTGGTCCGTCACTTATGTTATAAGCGAATTGAGGTCGCATGCGGTCTCTATTAGGACATATTCGGAACCAGTTCTTTGACGTCTATCAATTACCTACATGGCTCGCTTGGCAGCGGCGTCTGCAACGAGCGAGGTGGGCGGACGCGGAATGAAGTGATAGACAGCTGATGGGCGATCGATGAACAAAACAGCCGGGACTTGCAAAAATATCTTTCTCTTAGTAATCATTGCGATAAGTAAAAAAGGTTTTCGCTAGTACTTTAACGATAAAGATAGTCTCTAGCCATGAGTTTACTGGTGCGTTTAAATGTGTTATTCCAACAAGTGGTTTAGTGGTAGAGCGTTAGCCTAGTTGGTAGTTACCCTGCCTATGAAGGTAGCGGTCCTGGGTTCGATTCCCGGTATGGGCAAATATTTGTGTGAAGAGCTTGAGTAGGTACCTATTTGTATCTGAGTCTTTGGTGTTTTCTAAGAATATCAGTATTTATATCTCCATGTATGCATTTATATCGATGTCCATGGTACAAGCCTAGAGCTTAGTTTGGGACGAGGTCAATTTGTGTGAAATGGTCCCCTGATATTTATTTATTAATTTTTCTCAAAAATGTGCGGAAAAGTTGACATTACTATCTACATATTGAGACGCGAAGTACAGAGTTATCAAATTTAAAATAGAGAGCAGGGTAGACTGCCCCTACGTCATTGTTGTGAGCTACATGCCCCTTGCAATTAGTGTAATAAGTGAACCATTATTACTAGCAACTAAATTTAAGGAACTACTAGAAATATGTGAGTTGTAAATTTCTCGTTATAAATGATTTATATTCTATTGTAATAAACTATTATTATAGTGTTTTCAAATCACGTTGGTGCGCCCAAATTGACGTAGCAAGGTTGCGTCAATTTATTAAACATGGAGAAGGGGGCGGGACGTCGTGGATTGAAAACACACTTAAAAGTGTACCCTTCTGACTTAGGGCGGATTCCACCAGACGAGAATAAAAATAAGTCTTAAGAGTCTGGCCATCGAAACGTGATACTGAAAATGACCGCGAAATTTAAAAATGTAGCTATAGTATGTCTGAATGAGCTACAATTAAACAATTGTAATGCTTTTGTCATTAACTTATAACTTAATACTTAATGACAAAAGCATCAACATTGTTTAATTGTAGCTCATTCAGACATACTATAGCTATATTTTTAAATTTCGCGGTCATTTTCAGTATCACGTTTCGATGGCCAGACTCTAGTATAAATCGCCAATTAATCGAGGGTAACTCAGTGTCTCGTTTTACCAACGATAATTCCTGGAACGGGAATAGTTACTGTTTCGCAAGAAATAACAAAGTTATTCTAGAATAATTTAATGGCATTCACGTTTTGTTTTTGTGCCGTCAGTGCTGTTAAATCAACTTAGCACTCATTTCCTATAATATTTTTCATTTATTATTGTGCCTGTGACAGATCGAGATTCTACATTTCACGCAAAAGTTGTTTCCACAGTTTGAGCGGTCAACTAACTTTAAGAAATAGGTATCTATAGTAAATTAGTTTAAAAAAAACAATATTGATTGTTTATCGCATTTTTATAAACGAATCCTGAAAAATTATGCACGTATTTCAATAAATCAAAAACAAAATAATTAAACCACTTTAAACCCTATATGCGAAACGGACCGTTAAAAGAGTTTGACAATAACCTCGTTCTTCGACCGAATCGATTCCATTATGTACGATCGGATCGGAATCGGCAGCAGCGCGTGGAGCTAACTCCATGTGCTTCCTCCAAGTCCACAATTATTTCTTGCCGAACTTGGTCTTATTCCGCGGTACATGTCTTCTCACTCGAATCACCTACGCGTATGATAAATTTTTTGCCGGGTAATACATTCGTTCATCATTACTCTATTAAATCGAGCTTAGCAATACCATCTACAGATCCTACGATTACGATTACCTAAGATTACGTGGAAAAACGTCCACTGGTTAACTCGAGAATAAAAATGTGACATAGATAGATATATCCCTAGTATAGTTTGGTCGAATCCATCCTTAGCCATTCCGCAGATCGCAAGTCATCTGGCCATAACCATCATAGAAAGTTTTTGTTTGTACAGTCCTGGACGTGGAGACGTTCGAGCGGCTGCTGGGCCCGTGCATGGAGATCATGAAGCGCAACATCGACGACTACGAGGAGCAGCTCGTCAAGCTGTTCGGCGACAAGAGCAACCTCACCGACGTGCGATGAGCGCGCTAGCCCCTTCCTCTCCACCGTAATCTTACATTCGTTTCCACCGCCCCGCCCGCTCACCCCGCCCGTGTCACGCCACTCTCTCTCTCTCTCTCTCTCGGGAATGTCCGGGACCGAGCCGCTGCTGTGGCCAGCCGCGGTGTGATCGGGCGCGGGCGCCGCTTCGAGATTATGCTGTTCTATTCGTCCCCTCCCTGCTAGACGCAGACGGGCCGGTTCCTTCGACGGGATGAATACTTCAAACCTTCCGGACCAGCGGTCGGTCGAACGGCTCGGGCCGGTCTCGCGCCCGATAGAACGACCCTTTAAAATTACTTGTGTTTATTTGTAAGCTCCGTTTTTCCTAGTCCGCGTCTTTACGTTGTCCGAAGTTTTTACTAGGCAAAGTCGACAGCATGATCTCGAAATATTTTGAAAAGTCCGTTTTCTGCTCGTCGAGCGTTTCGCTTATTAATTATAATATAACGCTTGTGTAATAATTTAGTCGCTTGACCGCTACTAATATTTGATGGGACGAAGTACAAATTTCTATTATGTAACTTACCAGTTTCATCCGAAAGACGGGTGCCATTATTGTTGCTTAAAATGTATGACGGCTATTAAATTGTATTGTGGTATGGATTACGCGATGAATGGAGGGGGAGACTCAACTGACGAGCGCTCAACGATATTGCATTGATACAAAATACGCTTATTTTAGATAGACAACTGCCTTAGTAGCTATGTAAATTTAAGAAACAGTCAAGAGGTGTGGCAGAACCGAAGCGGTCGGAGGAAACAAAAGCTACAGATAGGAACCGTCAGTGCAGCAAGCACTGCCTATTTTCGTTTTACTTCCAGTTTTTAATAAATTTTCCAGTGATTGCAACGTGAGAACCAGTCAATATACAAGGTTAGGTAATTTTTACTTGCGGAATTCGCTTTAAGACTTTGTTTGAAGTATGCTCACAAAATGTGCCATAAATAAGAGTTTAAATAACTCATTAATTATATTGCTTTTGAGCGCGACCAATGGTGTTTTTGTTTCCGATGACTATCTAAATCTGACGTGGGCGCTTCGGCGTGGGGCAGGCACTTAAATTGTACCGCCTCGATACTGGCGGGCGGGGATTGACGTTAGCAATGCAATACTTTTAGGCGCTCGATCGTGTCTCGACTACACTTGCGATTATCTCTACAGCTATCGCCATTTTTCTATTAACAATTAAGGTATTTTCACTGACACGGGCTTTTCTGGATGATTCATAGAATATACCTATTAGGTAAAATTAATAGTTTAATTTTACTCGTGTTTAGATAAAATCTACTCACATCCTATATTTATTTGTGTTATTTGAGTTTATGAATTTTACTACTTTGTAGTGTATGTATATTGAGAGCGTAAAAATCGTGCGGAATGGATATTGAATGCCAAATTAAATGATAGTGACATATTTGTAATTGTTACAGGACATGCGAATTTACAAGTATCACGTGGGCATATTCAATGTTGTAGGCGGGGCCGAATCTCGGACCCGTGGCCATCGGGAAATTATTGTATACATAAACTTACACTTGTTTTGGAAGATGCCATACCGTCAGGTGATAACCAAACTCGCTAAGAAAATCTTTTTCAAAATATGAAACATACGTTGAACCGAGTTTAGAGAACAACAATTCTATTGTCACCTGGCGATATATGTATTTAAATAAATTTGGTAAGAAAGGAATTATTTTTGTGTTATCTTGTAGTGTTGGTATTTTTTCAATTGTAGAAAGTTCCTATATTTTGTTTTGCTCATTAACAATTTGACGTGAGAGATCTGAGGTACGCGTACTTCGTGCCGCAGAGTAATGCAAACACTAGCAATGGCAGGGTCGCCTTGCGAGCGAGTCGCCCCTCGAGCCGACCGACAGGCGCTGCCCGCGCCGCTCGGCCCTCAGGTAAAACTTCCCAGTATTATATTAAATTAGAAAATTCTACGACCTTATTTGTAAATCCAGCCAAAGTAGTTGAATGCATAAAGTTCATGTGTAGCACTAAATTTTAATATTTAAGTGTATGTTTATGTAGCTGTTAGTTTTCGTCACTTATTATTGTAATTTAAATATTGGTAGATTAGGTAACGTTAATGGAGAATGGACGTTGAATTCCTGAGGGGTGAGGATGTGCCGTCGTGGGGTCTCGAAAGCCATGTGCAACATGTACAAATTTGTTTCTGCTGCCATAGAAGATTTTATTGTTTTATTTTATTGAAGAATTTACTAATTCATATAATGTTACTAATTTTATTTTGATTGTTGGATAATTATATTATATTATTACTTCTTCAGAGCTTAAGATGAATATTGTCAACAGGATTTGAGATAAATTTTGGACCTTGCTTTTCAGCTTCTGTTATTCCATCTGTAACTATTTGGATCGATTATTTCGGCGTAGCTTATACATTCCCATGTCGCTATTTGACATGTATGATTGTACTACAATATGTTTTTTTTTTCGATTTTACTGTTGCATATTATATTAGTGTTGTTTTCCATTATTTATGATGACAAGATTTTCACTTCAAGTGCCTATTTCCATACAACAACATTTATCGGACTACATCTAGCTTTCTCACTAACAACTTTAATTTAAACTTTTGTTTTGACTTGTTGAGCTGTCTCTTTCTGTAAAAAATGTGTTGTGAGATGTGTATTTAGTGCCATCAGATGTAACTGACCAATTATTTGAATACACGCAATTTAACAACTTCATGACTGAATCTAAACTTACGCTTTTGTGTAGTAAACCTCTTGGTTTCGGTTGTATTAAATGTCGTTGGTCAAGTTATTAGCCGTCGTGGTGGGTTTGCCGCTGTGTGTGTGTGATATCACTGAGGTTTTCTCTTCTATGATACATTATAAAGTTTGATATTCCTGTGTGTAACGTTGTGTTTGTTACCTGTACAGGTGAGGTGCGTACGTGTCCGCCGCGAACATGTATGTGTGTCTGTGTGTCCCCGGTATCAGACCCAGTAGCTGTTATTTAAATAGTAATGTGCAATAACTAATTACTGTCATTTATCTATGTCGTTTTACATCAATATCATGTGTTAAATTTTATGTCAGTGTGAAAATTATTTATAGATTTTAATAAATCATAGAATAAGATATAGATCTTTCTCTTTATACTGATGTCTAAGAAAATGTGCATCCATATTATAATTAATGCATCAGTGTACTAGGGAAGGCAAACCAAGCTACGAGTGTATATTGGTATTGGAGATGACGAGTATAATAATCGTCCGTCGGTACCCGAGGCGCGCGAGGGCGGCCGGTAGGGTCGGTGTCTTCCACGGGACGCACAGCGCGACCGCGCACTCGCTGCCGTGTTGGATCAGTCTCTGGCATTCTAATGTGAAATTGGAATTAAATACGCTTAACCGTAGCGTAACTTTTATAAATTACTAGTCATTGGTGTCTAATGTAGATTTGTAACCTGACAGCACGTTGAAATTTGGAACCTTTTCCATGTCTTCACATTATCTGTAAGTTGTCATACCTGTTCCATTGAAGTGAAGCATATCAGCGCGGCGCTCGCCGCCTCCCATGTTTAATATTAATGCACCATACGGTAGCCAGTTGAAAACTAGTACCGCTTTTCCCACGTCATGAGCTTACCCTGTACATTTATAAAAATTATGTATCGTAAAATGTTAGAAAACTGGATTATATTTGTTTGTAGATCTAAAGTGTTGTTTTTTTTAACCAAAATAGTTATAAATTAAGACAGTGAGAACAGAAGCGAACTAAAGTAAGAGTCTCTGTAGTTGTAAAATGCCTCTCAATGTGTAAGTTCGCATTTTGTATTGGTAGTAAACTAGGAGTTTAGTCCACTTATGTTCTGATTGCCTCAAACAGCCTACATAATTCCACTATTCTCTTGCTAAATCACTCGGCAGTTGTATCTATCGTTCAGCATACCAACGCTTTCTAATCTAGCAAAACACATTTCTCTGGCATGCATATTTAAAAGATACCTTGGTTTCCGAACTGGCTAATTAAAAACAGCACGGCCCCATTAAGATAACATCCTTGTTATCCATAACAAGCTAGAAATTGATCGAAATGCATCATTGCTTGAATTACACCTGTAAATCTTGTAGTAATTGTTGAATAACTTGCGGTGCGTGGTCCACATTAAATGAGACCATACACCTACCCCTGCCCCCTATACCACAAGTGTATAACAAAATTGAACCGTTTTTAAGGTTCCGTTGTTGTAATTTTGTTAAATTGTAAAAATGGAACCCTTATGATGAGACTTTGGTGTCTGTCTGTATGTCATAGCAGTTTTTCTCTGAAACTATAGATGCTATCGACTTGAAATTTGGCATAGTTTTATAACTTGCTTGCCCGCATATGTTTTTATTAAAAAAGTTTGAAATTATTTTTCTTAATAGGTATTTGAAATAGAATCGAGAATGGGGGGTTGAAAAATGAGTGATTTGATTAAATTATAGGTTATAGCTAATGGGTTGTCATATGAAAACGCTCAATTTGTAAATTTCAAACCATTTTTGATAAGGGGTTAGAAGCTAGAAATTGTTCAAGACATTTAAAAAAAAGAAAGATAATAATTTATTTGTCACATAAACAACAACTACAACAGAATAATCCGCACAAGCAAAGAGTATAAATAGACAGTGGTGGCCACATAATTAGGAACCATTTAGGAATGGTTGCGTTTTTCCTATACCTACCTACAAATATGACAATTTGGGCCACCAAATAAAAAGTTCCTGAACAATTTTATCACTAATTACAATTCAGCTTATCAACTAAGGTGTGTGTGAAAGTGAACAACGTTTAAAAACGGACCTTATATTTTATAGGGATTTAAAAACTGTGCCACGCTGAAGTTTTACAACTTTGTATGAAAGACTTTATTTTTTATATAGAGATACATTGTACGTACATTTAATCCTTAGTTTAATATTATTTAACGAGAAATATAACTACAAATAAATTTGGTTTAGAACTTTATGTACATAGTAGTCAAATTTGAAATGTCATATTTGTAGGCAATTTTATCGGAACAACGCAAGCATTTGACAACGCGATAGCCTAGTTGGTAGTGACCCTGCCTACGAAGCTAGAAGTCCCGGGTTCGATTGCCGTTATGGGCAAATACTTGTGTGATGAGCACGAGTATCTTTAACCGAGTGTTGGACGTTTTCTATGTATTTAAGTATTTATTTCTCTATATAAGTATTTATATCGTTGTCTAGTACCCATAGTACAAGCCTAGAGCTTAGTTTGGGGCTAGGTTCATTTGTGTGTTATCGTCCCCTGATATTTATTATTCCTAATTATACACCACTGTAATCACTATGTACAAGAAGAAAGTAGCCACGAAATGGTCCCAACTCAGTTCAATTTGGCTAGGACGACACCTGATAAATCTTATCTACTCATTGATCAAGTAAAGTGGTAAGATGATTCAAAGGTGTGCCTTCGTGACCAACTGCTACCTACCTGCCGCCTGTATGTGGCCTCACAGTTAACGACTGGACTGAATTAGGTAATTCCCACCTCTTCAGACCATCAAAGCCCCTTGCAAGTCTAAATGGGTTTATGGGTTACCACACCACAAACCACTAAATGTCCTGTCCTGTCCTGTCCCTGACACTCATGAGTCGAGTAACGAGACAAAGGGATGGAGATAACGCAACTTCGTACTTCGATTTTCATAGTAGGGCCCCCAAGTTACCATTGTTTTATTACGTCTTGTCTTTTAATGTTCAATTATAGCACTTTTGAAACTGCAATCTTATATTTGATTGATTCCTTTGAAATCATTGTTGTAATTAATAAGAAATTATTAGAACAGGAATATAGGGAAAAAGGAATATTCAATCTATCTCTTGTTCTGATCAATCTAGCTCACCCAGAAGGGTAGATCTCACTATTCCCATTGAGCTTTCCCATTGATGGTGATAGTGATACTACTTGTATCACTATCCCCATTGCGTTTATATAACCGCTACTATTCGCGACCAATAAAACACTCGGATATTATGCGTATATTTGTTTTTTTCTGTGCAGACTCGTCACACCAGGTTGTCACACCAGTGTCTTTCGACGGAGCCCTGCCTATGGCAGGGCTCCTATTTCTGAGCGATTTGCCCTTCGGGCATCTTAAGATACCTAACGAACCTAACCTACCTACTTTTGCGGAATAAAAATGATTTCTGACGAATAACCGACTAAAGCGAATAGCAGTGGTGTGACCACGAGTCAGCCCGTTTTTTTCTGTAGGATAGTATATTATTTTACACCCGACGTTTAAAAAAAACCGCTCAAAATGGGAATAATGAGACATTTTGTAGGAGAACATAAGTCTCGCTATTACCATTCGGCGTTTCGTAATTCAATGGGAATAGTGAGACTGATTTGAAAAAAAAGTGCAGTCTCAGTATTACCACTGCAATGGGAAATGGGAATAGTGAGATCTACCCACCCAGAAGATGCCTGACGCAAGCAAGGCTGGGGTCCTAGTGTAAAAGGGTACAATTTGACTTGGTAAAAAAAGGGTATATACATGAACGGAGAACACTAGACTTAATTCCTTTATGACTTTTTGATTTTTCACTAGGACACCAAGGTTCAGTATGTATTATGAAGGATGATGCAATGCAAATGGTTTGAAAAGGTGGAATCACAACCAGAATTATTACCATGGGTAAAGTGGCAATTACCGTTAACATTGTTTGGAAGCAATGAAAAACTCTGCTTATTAAGCAAATATAAAAGGTTAACATTTACACAGGTATAAGTCCCGTCTCGCAAAAAGAGCGCTGACCTTGGATGTAGTTGTTTCGTAACCCATTTAGAATAGAGACTACAATTGCGTGAACGCATCCAAGATCAGCGTTCTTTTTACGTGACGGGCAGTTTACTCTGATTTACATTAAAAATGGATCTACTTAGCAGGTTTACACCAACCAACCACCAACTATATTCAAACATGAAAATTGTTTACACAATTAAATGTTTGGTATATGTCAGACAAGAAAAACAAAATGTATTTGTGTATCATTGGACTTAATAAGTTATACAAGAATGACAAGGGAAAAAATAATTTTGTCTTTAATTTTAAAATATTCTTAGGCTACATGTACTCTCACACAACACATTTTAAAGTGGTTCAGGTTCCCTGCTGTAAACTTGCATTATCTCTTCCATTATTTCCCAATTTCTCTCCTTCTGTAAGTCTTTAGTGAACACCTGTAAATACAAAAAAAAAACATGACATCTTTAGAAAACCAATACTAGATAAAAACTAACACAAACTTGTAAATACGTTAAAAAGGCAACTTAACTTTTGAGTGAACTATTTATATTCTAAATAAAAAGAACACTTACAGAATACCATGCTGCATCATCATCTAATGTAGATGCCAACGGTACTGACACCCCCAGGACGTGCAGTGCCAATGTAAGGCAAGCCACTGCAATATGAGGCGCTCTGTAGTCCAATACATTGGGTGAATGATGGAAGTCTTGCAGGAAGGCCATCGCTGTGCGCGCTATCGGGGCCGAGCGCCACTGCGCGGCCGGGAACCACTCCTGCAGGGAGCGCAGGTAGTGCAGCAGGTAGCGGTGCGGAGACGGGGCGTCCAAGTTGAAGCCCAGCACTCGCAGCACCAGCAACTCTGCTTGAGCCACCGCGCCGCGCCACGACCAGTACTCTTCACCCAACTCCAAAGGCCCCGCCCCCCGGTTGATAGCATTATAGGCCACATTCACTGCATCGCGTAATTTTACCGGCTCATCTCGTGACTTTCCCGCAGCGCAAAGGCACGCTGTACATATAACGTAGCAGTCGTAGTCATTTTTATCGCAGTCTTTGAAGAACCTGTGATAAAATACAGCGCCCGCAGCCACTGTCGCCGGCTGCAAGCATAGCTTTATACCGCACTCGAAAATAAAGTTGGTAGCTAAACTGTGCCCAGGTGCACTACGATAATCAGGCATACGTCTCTCACGTCGACTGCTTTGCAATGCCATTACATCTATTACGTCCTTCATGTTTTACAATTTACAACCAATAATTATAATGCAAGGTTAGAAATCGAGGCGAAATTCAATTCATTTAATCGACGTTCCAAACAACACTAAACAAGCTGTCATTTCATTCATAGACAATTAGATATTCTTTTATTTTATAAGCGAGGGTGCTTCCCATGGTGCGAATACATTTTAACTTATCATTATAAATTAATAATCTGTGCCTTTTACTTTGCTCTTCATTCCTTCTTTGCTTTTTATCACGGCTTTTCATTTAATTTTTTAGTACGCACTTTTTTTTCAAATTTCTAATGGGTCTGTCCGACTGCTGCCCGACTTGACGGTATTATAGCAGGTGCCACGTTTTTTTCATGCGTGATATTATCACGTCACGTATAAAACAACCATCTAGAATCACTTCAAAATCAAGTCCTGCTGCGCTAGGTGTGTGACGTGATTGTGCCGCGCTCACGTCGCACTCATTATGTCATAGCACGCGTACGCGCTCTCTATATGCCGACTGGAAAGACGGCAATGTAGGATTGTAGGCGCGCGTCGAGATCGTTAATTTCCACGCCAAGAACGCGTCCCGCTATCGTCGGCTCGCTAATATCGGATCGATCTCCATATCCACAAGAGCTGTTAATTTAATTTGACTTTGCAATTTATAATTTATGTAAAATATGGATTGTAAAATCTCAAAATAGTTTGTCTTTATATACTAGAGTACGACTAGCGAGTGGTGACACAAATAAGGCGGGACATTCCAAATATCGCTATTCCTTTTACTCGTCATTCGAGACTAAATTGAGAGAAAAGGATGAAACTAACGTAACTTCGAACTTCGATTTTCAAAGAAGGGCCTCTGTGTAACACTTGGCAGAATGAATGCAATTCCTTTTGCCTTTTTCGTTGGAAAATCCGAAATGAAAAAAGTCTGAGTAGTCCGACTTACTTTTTTTTTTACTGCATTTGAATTTGGTACGGCAGTTACATCAAATCTGTATTTATTTTCTGTTTTGGTTCAAAATTATTAATTATTACGCCGTCCATAAATAAATCTGAAACCATGAGTCCGCCTCTTCACGCAGAAGCAGTTCAGTTAAGACAAAGCCGTGCGTCTAAGGAGTACATAAAAGAGTTAGTACATACATATTTAATGAAATTCGTTAAACTGTCTCCTGGTGCCACTATCAATAGCATAGCATTCGAAGATAGCGTAGAGTTAAAAGAACACGTGCAAGCCATTACGATATGCGACACTGAGCACGATGCAGATGTGTCGCTGTGTGATACCGAGCTTGTGATTCATGTGTTCACACTCGACCAATACGGCGTGGAGACAGATTCGATGACCGATGGCACGTCGGGCGAGGAGGTGTCTGCTGCAGATGTGTGGGCGATACCTACGGAAGAGTTCCACGGTCTGTGGGAGAGCCTAGTGTACGACGGGCAACTCAAAGAAGACACGCTCCGCTATGTTGAAACTGCACTGGAGCTGACTGATCGTGGTGTGAACCCGCTCGTAGTCGGGTGGAGCCGCGTCGTTCTGTTACACGGCCCACCTGGCACCGGCAAAACGAGTCTCTGCCGCGCCCTAGCTCAGAAACTGGCGATCCGGCTCGGAGAGCGTTTTCCTCGTGCTCGTCTTCTAGAAATTAATGCACACGGACTATTCTCAAAGTGGTTTTCAGAGAGCGGCAAGCTAGTCGCGAAGCTGTTCGATCGCGTACGCGAGATTGCATCCGATCCCCGGATGATGTGCGTGGTGCTGGTGGATGAAGTGGAGTCGTTGGCGCATGCGCGTCGCGCCGCTATGGCCGGGCTGGAGCCCTCGGACGCGCTACGCGCCGTCAATGCGCTGCTCACGCAGCTAGACCGTCTGCGACGCCTTCCCAACGCTCTGGTGCTTGCTACGTCCAACTTAACAACCGCTGTGGATGTCGCATTCATCGACCGCGCGGATCTGAAACGGCGAGTGGGACCGCCAGCGCCACGGGCAGCGTATGAGATTCTGCGCGGTTGTTGCGAAGAGCTGATGGCGCGAGGGGTGGTGGCACCGCAGGAGTTACTGTTTGCACTACGTGTGCTTCAGGACGCTGGCTGGGCGGAGTCCGAGAGTGCCCGCGCCAGCCTGCGCTTGTGGGAGGTATCTCGAGCGGCGGCCGCGGCTGCTCTGTCAGGCCGCGCTCTTCGCCGCATACCCTTCTTGGCCCTCGCGTTACATACACCTCGAACTCATGGTTCTCCTCCAAACCTACTAACATTTATTGAAGCCATGACTGCGGCCCTCCAATGCCACTTAGAAGATGAAGCTGCATTACTCATGGATGAACCCTTGGCTAAACCTGTTCAGCCCGCTAAGCCAATTGTCAATGGACACTAAATATTACTGATATTTTACTTCTCATATTACTGTACTTAACAAGGGCAGGGATTTGCTTGTCTTTTTTAACGTTGGTGCCTTAAGCATTTTATTATGTATTCTGACATCAATTTCTAACTTGGATATCATTATTCATGTGGGACTAATTTGCTTTGATGTTCTTGTGAACAAAAATTTTAGTTGAGTTTTAGGTATAAGAATACATTAGTTTTAAGAATTCTGTTTAAAGCTGTGATAAATAATTCCCGCAACTCAATAATAGTATTAAATAAGATAAAATATAATTTTGATGAAGTGTTAGTTCAGTATTTTATTTTAATTATAAGTTAGACTAAAATGAGATAACTCTAAAATATTCAGGTTTGTACTTCTGTTATTACACTTTTATACACTCTTATTTATTGAGTATAACCAACTTGAACCTGATGGAATTTTTAAGACCTCTTGTACTGTACTTTCTAGTTTCTACAGGGTTATTGGTACATACATACATACATAAACTCACGCCTTCATTCCCAGAGTGGGGTAGGCAGAGCTACAGAATTTCCAACAACCCTAAAAAACTTGTTGATAATTCTGTAACCACATTTTGCACAATCAGGCTATGATGTTTGCCAGTGTATTAGTGACAGGTTGCAAGCCCATCGCCTAACAGTACTGCAAGCCTTTATTCCCTTAGTCGTCTCTTACGACATCCTCGGGAAGACACGGAGTGGCACTATTCTAACCCGGCAACCACACAGGTTATTGGTAAGTCGACCTATTCCCGTTAGGAGGTGATAGGGGTGACTATTTGCGATAATTTTGACCCCCATATGCATTATGCAAAAGTGAACCATTTTTGAGTTATCGCGATTATTCGTTTTTTTTTAAATTAGTCGGAAATTCAACTTGAATAATTTATTACAAAAAAAGTATCAATTTAAATCTTTTTTTTTCTTCTGATTTACAAAACCGATTAAACATTGGTTATTTCTCAATATTAAAACAATAATTATCGGTCCAAATTTAAAAAAGCGAGACGGAAAACGATTTTTTTTCAATATTTTTTGCGATCGCTTTCCACTAAAATGCCTTAAAAACAAAAAAAAACGTTATGAAACTTGGCTTGCAGATTATTTTAAAAACTTAACTGTTTTCTTAGCTCTCCAAAAACGCATAACAAGTAGAAAATTATCTTAAAAAAACCTGAAAAAATAATCATCACAAAGGAAGCGGGCGGAAACAACATTAACTTATGTGAGAATAAGAAATGGAGGTAGCCATTTTGAAAAAGAACTATAAAAATCCTGATTATTTTAATTTTATTGTTTATTAGTTTTAATTTTGTAATTTTTACATAAGTTAATGTTGTTATTTGTGTTTACGAGTATAACAGTTAGTTTTGATAGATTTAGTTAGTTAATTTTAAGTTTTGTTCGGACGTGACTTCCTTGTTGCTTCCTTTGTGATCAATTTTTCTAGCAATCTTTAACAAAACTCATTTTAGTTTTAATAGCTCGTTAAAAAGCTGGAAAAACGTCAATGTTTTATGTGTAATCTGCACGCCAAATGTATTGGTAAATTTTTCTGTTTTCGTGTAATTTATGTTGGAGTTTGATAAAAAAACATGTATTTTTTAGTTTTCGGCCTCGCATTCTCAAACGTGTACAGATATTTTTTTTTTAATTTTGCATAGGAACAACAAATTCATCTTGTACAAAAGCAAATAAAAAATGTATGATTTGAATTTGGTTTGTTTTTTAATTTTAATTTTTGAAGTTGCATTTGTGACTTTTGTTTCCGCCCGCTTCCTTTGTGATGATTATTTTTTCAGGTTTTTTTAAGATAATTTTCTACTTGTTATGCGTTTTTGGAGAGCTAAGAAAACAGTTAAGTTTTTAAAATAATCTGCAAGCCAAGTTTCATAACGTTTTTTTTTGTTTTTAAGGCATTTTAGTGGAAAGCGATCGCAAAAAATATTGAAAAAAAATCGTTTTCCGTCTCGCCTTTTCAAATTTGGACCGATAATTATTGTTTTAATATTGAGAAATAACCAATGTTTAATCGGATTTGTAAATCAGAAGAAAAAAAAAGAGTTAAATTGATACTTTTTTTGTAATAAATTTTTCAAGTTGAATATCCGACTAATTTAAAAAAAAACGAATAATCGCGATAACTCAAAAATGGTTCACTTTTGCATAATGCATATGGGGGTCAAAATTATCGCAAATAGTCACCCCTATGACCTCCTAACGGGAATAGGTCGACTTACCAATAACCCTGTATAATAAGGTAATCCATGTTATGAAAGAAATATATGTTGATAACTCCCAGAAAGCTACTACACCAATTGTGACAAAACTTCTAAGAACTACAATATATTCCTATTTTTATACAGTCCAACTTTATTTCCAAAAACCTTATGATCTGTGTCGAATCGACCACTTCCAAAATTTAGTGAGCGACTCGACCGATTTTACTCTGCAAAATTAGGTAGGTTAGGTTTGTCAGGAATCTTTAGATGCCCGAAGGTCAAATCGCGCAGAAATAGGAGCCCGTCAAATAGCAGTGGTGTGACAACCCGGAGTGGTACCTTGTCGTTTTCAATCGTTTCACAATTTTGTATGACATTTCAAACATGACGTTAAAGTGACAAGGTACATAAATGATCACTTATTTATGCTGTTGACCGTACAATAAGTGGGGACGTAAGCGATTATCAAAACTTACAAAAATATAGGTTTGACGTAAGGTTACGATTTATGGCGTCGGTCGCTTACGTCAATCCAATTGTAAGTTTTCGAAAGTAAGTCAAGTCAATGTTTTATGCAACTTATCTAGGACCGGTGTAAACATTCGTATCTGCGTCCAGTGTAGTGACGTAAAGCCGCGTACTACTCGGCTAAGCTACCGGTAACAAGCAAAGCCCATTGAGTACTACGGTGGAATGGTTCACTCCCACCCTATCCGCAGCTACCGTCACCATACCCCTACGGGCCTGGGGTGGTTGCGTTTATGGTGTAACAAAATGTGGATAAAGCATCCGTCGCTTGTATATACGTACGTGTCAGAAAGTGACGGATGTTTTATCCATATTTTGTCACGCGATAAGCGCAGTCATACTAGGCCCCCTGCCCTGATCATGTTTCAGGCATGACCTGACCTGTCGAAAGATGATTCCTGTCATTATTTATGTTATTATTGATGATATTAAAATATTAATAACTAAATGAAAAGCTAGCTTTAAAAATCCGAATGCATTTTTTGATATTATTATTAAACCCGTTTAACGCTACTATATTCGTATATTTAAGATGTTCAAATGTTACCCATATTGTAATTAATTAGAAGCCTTTTTTTTGTTGACAAATAATTGATATTTTGTTATTGTTATTTCAATTTTAAAAGTTTAGGTATCCTATGTTACCAGGGATGGTGAAAGGATTCTAACGATACCACACACATTTATAAGTTATGATGGAATAAATAATCGTTACATAGCTAAATACATGCATACATGAACCCTGAAAACATTATACTCCTTTTTTTGGGCTGTACGGGTGTAATCGTTGTGTCCAGGCGATTATTCCGTAAATATAACAGATATCAGAAAACTTTAAAGTGATATCAAAAGTCGTTTACCCAATGAGTAAAATCACATGAATAACTTTTTTTTTCAATTTATTTACGAGATTATTATTTGTTATTAAGAATTTAGATTCTTTCACCAAAAACTCTGATATACATCATTTAAATACTAGAAATAAAAATAAAATCGCTATCCGAAAATTCCGTGTCCGTAAAGTATATAAATCATTTGTTGGACAATGCATTCATTTCTATAATAAATTACCTGACGTAGTTTTAAAGTTACCCTTTCCAGCACTTAAAAAATACTTGAAAAGGTCGTTAATGTCTAAAGCGTATTATAGGGTCGAGGACTATCTAACAGACAAAAATGCATTGCCTACACCCGAAACTTAGTCAATAATAATTTGTTCAAATGCAAAAGCTTTATCCTGCTTTTTGTTGTCTAGAGAACACCGTTGATGTAGGAAAACATATCGAAACTTTTATATGGTCATCTTGCACCACCTTTTATATACACATAAGTAGTTGATTCTATTTTTTCTCTCTCTATGTCTCCCGTAAGATTTTTGGCATGTTTTCCTGCTGAACTACGCATGTTATTTGATATTATATTAATTTTAATATTTGTAGCTTTATATAACGCTAGACTAAGTAGTACCATTGTAATATGAAATATGTTTAAAACAATGACTGACTGCTGAGTTTCTTGCGGCGTTTCTTCTCAGCAGTGGTCTCCTCTTGGGAAGCGCTGATAGATTCTTGACGTGTAAAAGTGCCCGTACGGCCTACTTACTGAATAAATTTCTTTTATCTTTTTAATAAGACCAGAAATATTCAAAATATTAACGTTTGAACCCTTCGTACATTTAGTAGTCAACAGCATAAATAAGTGATCATTTATGTACCTTGTCACTTTAACGTCATGTTTGAAATGTCATACAAAATTGTGAAACGATTGAAAGCGACAAGGTACATAAATGATCACTTATTTATGCCGTTGACTGTACGCCGTTCGTTGAGTTTTTTAAACTCTTAGTCATTTCACCATTATCACATGATTCATAAATTGTTTTATTTATTACTGGTTATTCGTGTAGATAATGAATATTAAAGAGTTTTATCTGTCATGGTAGGGAAATTACAGCCTCAAGGAACGTCGCATATTGGTTTGAGTGTTTAAAATTAATATTTTTAATATTACTACTTGTATTTAAAAAAGTATATTAATTTGGTTTTACTCATTGGGTAACGTACCTTCGATATCAGTTTAAAGTTTTCTGATATCTGTTATATTTACGGAATAATCGCCTGGACACAACGATTACACCTGTATATATACTCAGAATCTCGGAAACGACTCCAACGATTTTCATGATATTTAGTATGCAGGGGGTTTCGGGGGCGATAAATCGATCTAGCTAGTTATATTTTTAGAAAACTTACCAAAAAAAAACAGCGAAGCTCATCTAGGTACCGTCTCTATGAAGTAAAGACGTTACGCTACTATACTAGAGCAACAATACAAAAAAGTACCATTCAAAGATTCAGACGTTTTGCTAGTCATTTAGCGGTTCATGTCTATATAGTAACAAAGACGTTACATAATCTACAAGTTTGAGCTATATTGTCCATTGGCGATAAGGTAAATTTGACAGTAACACCGCGCACGCATGCACTTAGACTTAAATTTTTGACCCACCTTAGGTCCAAAGTCAATCTGACATTCTACAACTATAAGGTTGAGTTTCCTATGAGTTACAATTGATTTGGCATCTCTAATGATATTGATAACTTCAAGCATATTTTTTTGAAACGGGTCACAAATTTACCGTTGGTGACCGAACGTCAACTTAATCAAAAAACGTGGCAATCGGAGTTGTCTTAATGTCGGATACCCTAAATGGTTTGTACTATACTACGAGGACAGGATGATAAGTAACTAGCCTACACAATTTAAAAAGGTTTATTAAAAAAAATACAACCTCATTTTAAAAATGGGGTTTCTGACTGCCTGTATTCCAAATTTGAATTCGATAGCATCGATAGTTTTTTGTTTACTGACAATTGAAAAAATACGTCTGGCGATTTTTTTCAAAATGGATAAAATTGAACAAAGAGCTGTGATAAAGTTTCTTTATATGAAAAAGAAAAAAAGCTGTCCGCCCGTTGGGTGCCGCGATTACTTACACTCGATCAAAAAAGAGTTCGAACGCAAAACTCTCAACACTGTTTGGACCGTTTTCAAAGAAATAAATCGGATTTCTTACGACGATTTGTAACAACGGATGAAACTTGAGTTCATCACTATACACCAGAATCCAAAATTCAATCGAAACAGTGGACAGAATCCGGGTGCTCGGCTCCAAACAAAGCTAAAGCCGTGAAATCAGCTGGAAAAGTGATGGCATCGGTCTTTTGGGATTCGAACGGAATTTTTATGATAGACAACCTCCCAAAAGGTCAAACTATAAACGGGGAATACTACGCTAATCTATTAAATAAGCTACAGGAATGCATTGAGCAAAAAAGAACAGGTTTGGCTCGAAAAAAAATATTTTTTCATCAAGACAATGCAAGAGTTCACACTTGCCTTAAGGCCATGGCCAAAATTAACGAATTGCATTATGATTTGTTGCCCCACCCACCTTATTCACCTGATCTTACCGTCTGACTTCCATCTGTTCCCCAAACTCAAAACTTTTTTGGGGGGACAGAAATTTAAAACAAATGAAGAAGTCATAGCTGCTGTAGAGGAGTATTTTACAGGCCTTGAGAAAAGCCATTTTATGGAGGGTATAACAGCGTTGGAGCGAAGGTGGACTAAGTGCGTAAACTGTAATTCTATGGAACTTGCTAACTATGTAAACAAGCCGCCATACTAATTTCAATATATTGTTTGTTTACATAGTTAGCAAGTTCCATAGAATTACAGTTTAGAACTTAATGGAGATTATGTGGAAAAATAAAAACATTTTTTTACGAAAACTGCAGTATTTAACTTTTAGGCTAGTTGTCATCCCGCCCTCGTATAATCATACTTACCAAATCGGACGGTTGTATGTTTTACCATTTTTACGATACAACAAAAATAATAATTAGTTGGAAAAAAACGTTTTATGTTATTATTAGTTTTAAACCTCGGACAGGTACCTAAGGCTCACTTCGGGTTGAAATTTGACATTTAACAACACAAAGCGTGTCAAATATTAATCTGAAGCAAGCCTTACCGGTCCGCGGTTTGACTGTAGGAAACGGACATTATGTGACGAGATGATAAATGAATCTATCTAGATATGTTACCGCCCAGAGCTAATTGTATGGAAAAAACTGACGGCTATGAGACTTCAACGTCGCCTGGCAATCCTCCTAAGCATGGGATCGTATATCCGGTAATATTAGTTTTCCGTGAAGCATTGTAACTAACACCCAGGACTAAATTCCCTATCATTCCTATGAGGATAGGAGGAGGGTGTAAAATAAAACTATTATTTTATTATTTGAACATAAAAATTAGAATATAATCATTTTCAGTAATTTATTTAAAATTATACACTTAAAGTACATTTATAGTAAATTCAATAAAAAATACCAGTGCAGACGAGATACAAAAAAGAGAAAATATTACTTCATTACATCGTTGGTTAAATACATCGCGTTCAGTAAATGCATTACAAAATATAAGTTGGAACATAAAGAAATAAAAAGTTACAAAAGATGTCACTCGATATAGAAAAATAAAGATAAGATTGAATCACATTCAAAAATTACCTACTAGTGACTAAAAATTTTACTTTCTTAAACGTTTGTTCATAGACTTAGTTTGGTCCGCGGTGGAGGGCCCACCGCGGACCTCGCACGCGCTAGAAATAAATGTTTACAAGTCATCAATTCTAATTAAGATACTCTCAACATTGTACTCTGATCAGTACCAACGCGACGGCCCGAGGCGAGCGCGCTCGCGCTCGGCGCGCGCCTCGGTTATATCGAAGAACATACAGTAGGTATAAATAGTGAGGTTAGTATTAACTTTGGCAAATATGAATGAAGCATGGTGATATTGTTTTTAAATCGACAACATTGTGATTTGTGAGCGTTAAATATTAAAAATGACGACTGAACGTAGCTCAATACTCGGCACGCTGCGGCCGACGACGGCGCGTGAGTCCTCGAGCTCGTCTATCGCCGCGCCTCCACAATAATCACGCCCAAGACGTTTCCACCGGGTGACTAAACGCTAACGCTCCTAAATGATGCGATTACCTTCCTGGATCTAGTAAAGCGCTAGAACATTGAGCCGCAACATTTCAGTCTTGAACAAGAAGCGTGCGCGCCGGCCGCGGGTGCGCGGCGTGCGCTTGGCGCGTCACTTTGTTCGCAATCCTTTGTGCGCACGGTTTGTGCCCCTCGTTCTTACGTGGCGTGTGCGTTTTGGTTACTGTCTCTTAAAAACTAAATGTGATCCGAGCGAACAAACAATGCGGCAGTGTACAAAATTTACATCACATTCACTCGAAACATTAAAGCATATAAGTTAATGTTTAGCGGCGGCGGAACGTGTTCAAGTAAATGCTTGTCCCAAGTGGCTCGTGTCGCCGGCGGCGCCGCCCCGCAATGCGGGGCTCACTTCTCCCTAAAATCGCGTAGACTTTCTGCGCAGTTTGTCTTTGCCACAACTTGAACTATAACATTGTGTATTCTACAGGGTGAGGCCTGTCCATATCGCGGAGAGCACCTATGCATTGCATACTTCTCGACACTGGACCACGACAGCAAATGGAACAATGATTCCACTTCGTTTACTAAAACAGCAACTGTTTGCTAATCCAGCGTCCTGAAGCAGCAGACATGGTCGCCGCGGGGCCGCCGACGCGAGGGACGACAGGACATTCTTATATCACTCGCAACCACTACCACTCATCCATTTAAAAACTTTCAATGTAGTTGAAGCTTACTTAAATTTAGGTTTGGGTCGAATGTAGAACGGCGCTAATATAATTTTCATTAGTTTTACATACACATATGTTTACATAACAGTAAAAAACCTACCTAGCAACAAGGAGCGGCGGGCGCTCGCGCGCGGGCCGCGCAGTGTTCTCGCCCGTGCGTCTGTTTCTGTTGATTTCTTACAAAATATTGAACTTGAAAAATCTTTGGTTTCCCGCGGCGCCGGCCCGCGCGTCACAGTGTAGGCGTCACCGATTCATTTATTCACTTTATACATACTCATAAACATAAAATGAAAAATCAACCCCTTAACTATGACAATAGTAAAGGTTACTGTCTAATTGCATAATTAATTAATGTTTATTGATACAGTAGTCCTAACGCTTAAAGTAAGATTTTATTTTAATATTATTAATAAATTATGTTATATAGTTATATATATGCATAACTTTGATTACGCCAATTCGCGAGTGTATACCAAGTTTATATACTCACATATCTTAGGGCGCCGGGCCGGCCGCGGCCGCGCCCGCGACAGTAAATTAAACATGACACTTTACAATTACCACCTTTAATACAAATAGTACGTACGCTACATTCAATAAATAGCATGATCTTTATAGTTCAAAACAAGATTACTCTTAACGGCTACATTTTTAGATTACAGTATAGTGATATAGAAAAAAATACAATCAGAATAACTATTCAAAAAATATGGCATAACAAAGAAATAGTTTCATAGGAATAATTAATTTGTGCGCTATAATACGACGCTAAACAAAACAGCTCGCATCGAAGGTGGAAGCTAGCCTTAAGATTAGATGGAGAAACTGCTCAAGTACGTAAAAAAACGTTCAACCTCAGTTCGATATCCGTTAAGTTGTGCATTTAAAAGTCAATAAAAAAATATTTTTCACCGTAAGTGATAATACTGAATAATGGAATGACGCTTTGTATCGGTTGAAGTAGGCCTGTGAACGAGTCCATCACTACTGGGTTCAGTTCTATTATATTGGTTCTTTTCTGTTTTGGTCCTTAAGAGAGTGAGTATATAAGCGTTCGCTTTCGCAGCTCCAAGCAGGTTATTCCACACGCGGCTATAAATACTCTTACACGAATACAACGAAAGGTCTCAGCCGACCGCGGCGGCGTCTCGGTGAACACTGGCCGCGCTGGCGGGCGAGACGATCCTCAGAACGATCTCCACGTACAAGGTATCGGTTTATGTTACAAGGAAAAATAAGTTAGACATCACAAGTCCGCGCGGGCCGCCGCGCCCGCCGGCGCCGCTGATATGCTTGTGGGGTGCGGGCGCTCCGGCTGCAGCCGCGCTCGGGAACTTACGGACATCGGGCAAACCTATAGTACGGCTAACACTGCGCGCGGCGGCTAGTACAGGCCGCAGCCGCGCAGGTTGTTGGCGATGATGACGTCGGTGACGGCGTCGAACACGAACTGGATGTTGTTGGTGTCGGTGGCGCACGTCATGTGGCAGTAGATCTCCTTGGTGGTGGACTTGTTCTTGGCCTCGAACTGCGCCTGGATGTACGCCGCCGCCTCGCCGTACTCCTGCGCGCCTGCACGCAACAAACACTATTCAAGCGCTACTTCACTAAACTAAACTAGGTGTTTGCCTCGTCACCCGTGATGTCTACCGAAATCACCTGGCACCACGGTAAATAAGGTTTATACTTGGGGGTTCGCATCAGGTGATCTCAGTGGACATAACCAGTTGCAAAAATGTAAAGTATATCCTGTTAAAATGAGAAGTAAAAACCTAGCGTTAAATAATTTTAATTATACATATTACTGTTGTTAGTGTAAGGGTCGTTTATTAATTAAATTATACATCGGCTGAGATACCCATATTAAGACGAGTCAAAATAAAGGTTTAATGAAAACCTATGTTTAACGGCTAACGTCCTTCGTTCGGCTAATATGACGATGAAAATGGAATACCGATTATTTGCAAGCGAGCCAAACTAAAAATTCATATGTTCTTACTGAAACTACATAAGAACTATATATATCAGGAACTGGATAATAAAAAGATATAAATAGCTATAGAACAGTGATAACATGAAATCATGGACAGCGAGTTGTCACATTTGCAAAGGGTCCTTAGATGGAATGGGTACAAAGTGAATAGGTGGCAACCCAGGCGAGCAGCTAAAGTAAGACTTCCCGACGCTCGTAGGCAACCAGCATACATGCCTTATGTGAAAGGGATCACAGATAAAATCGGTACGGTACTAGAAAAGTACTCCATCAAAACCATCTTTATGCCGTTAACCAAGATCGGGGGGCATGTAAAGTCACCTAAAGATGTAATTCCCTTTCAATCGCCGGGTGTGTACAAAATCGATTGTAGCTGCGGGAGTTCTTATATTGGACAGACGAAGCGTGCCATTGCTGAAAGAGTCAAAGAACATATCGCGGCTGTAAGGAACCGTCAGGTGAATAAGTCTGCCATAGCTGAACATTTGCTGGAATCAGGACCGAACCACTGGATTGAGCTTCATAAGCCTAAGATTTTATCTCGAGAGCGGCACTTTTATAGTAGAATTGTACGTGAAGACGTTGAAATCAAAAAACACCCGAATTTCAACCGAGAAAATGGTTTTAAGCTTTCATCATCGTGGAATCCAGTTATCAGCAAATGTAAACCTCTTCGGGTATCTTCGGACCAATCGCCAGATGTCGTGAGTGTTGTGTGCCGGTACAGTGACAACCCTGGTGCACGTAATGCAAATAATGACCAAGTGCGGGTAGTTCGAAAAACTCGTACAACAAGAAGATGCTGATGCCCGCCTCTTCAGTCCCCTCGAGACCATGGGCGTAGCGTCACGTTCGAAACGTCGAGGTAATAATTAATTTTAGTAATTAATTATATATCCCTTAACGAGATTAAGTCCCGTGTAGTAATAATAATGAACATGAAATTGTTGAGTGAAGATAAAAAAAGTTCTTTGACAATATCATAACTCTCAAGTCAAAAGACAAAGATATTTATTTAAAATGATTTTTCAATCTCTCGTGACCAATTGGAAGTGCTGCAATGACGACTTTCAGGTTAATAGCCTAAAGAGTAAATACATCAATTCATACTTTCTACTGAATAATAAGACTAAGCATGACTCGAGGTCGAAAGATGCGACTCTACCGTGAGTATTTAAACTTAAACCAATAATTACGGACGAGTAGGGCCGCTTCTCCACCTGCATGAAACGTTTACACTTACCACCAAATCTCGACCATTGCTTGCAAAAGCTTTTTGCGGGTGTTAAATCGCCCTTACTACCAACAAAATTGTTGTGGATACAAATTGTTGGTTAAAGTACAATACAAATGCTCATGATTATCTTTCCACCTCAATCATTATTGTACCAACAGCATCTCGAACGCTGTTTAGACATACCGGTATATTCAGGGAAGCAGATGGTGAGCGGCGACTTGCGGATCTTCTCCTCGAACAGATCCTTCTTGTTGAGGAAGAGGATAATGCTGGTGTCCGTGAACCACTTGTTGTTGCAGATCGAGTCGAATAGCTTCAGCGACTCTTGCATGCGGTTCTGCAATCAAAATGCGTAATTAGTCAGCAAAATATTTACTATCTGTTTACTTGGTGTACTTTGAAAATAAAAGATCGTATTAACTTGATACAATGAACGCTTTTATCATTTTCCGTGCTAACTGTATACAATGAAGTTAGCAATGGCTTTAAATATACTATAATTGATCTTGTAAACCGGATATTATCGTATAATCGTACCGTATAATGACCGTCGTAAGTGCAGATTGTTCTACTTTACAACGTAAAACAATGTACTATAACAGTTTTATGCTCATAGACAGGGATAACTTTACCTTGTAGAGATGTTGTTACTGCCATTTTTTTCGTATTTCTCTATTTTTGCCGAGACGTAACGCAATATTTATGCAAATTAATATTGGTAGTTGTAGGTATAGCTATAATATTTGGAAGCCTGCCCTCGACGAATAGTTTTTTAAGTATCCCCTCCGTAGTTCCAAAGAAGGCGGCTGACCGCATATGATATGCATTTTAAATTTAATTTAGTTAACAATGGAGTATAGAATGCTTCGACTGCAACATTGCACTACCACCAGAACGGTGGTTAGCGCATTAACAATAAAATCCATATTATTAACGTCAGTGGTACTAACCCAAAGTACTTACCAACGGAGCTGTAATAATAGACCGTTAAATTATAGATATTATAAATATTTTCCAAACATGACTATGAGCTCTGCAACAGAAGGCTATTTGTAACAATCATAGAATTTCGTGACCAATGATTTGTAGGTGTACATCATACATATCAAATTCATTTCACCTACTCGTAATACTGTAAGTCTCACATTAATATACACTGGTGCACAGATAATCCTTCCAATAATTTAAATGAGTTAAACGATTATATTTTAAATAACGGAATAGGCGTGCTTCGGGGCCAATAAAATTGTCCAGCCGTCATCTATTTTTTTTTATTTTTTTTTATGGCATAGGGAAGGCTGTCGAGCACACAGGCCACCTAATGGTAAGTGGAAACTGTGACCCATAGACATTCGCATTCACAAGACTGCAAGTCTAAGACTGCAAATGCGCTGCCAACCCTGAGGACTAAGATGGAATGCCTCTATGCTAGTCATTACACCGGCTGTCTTATCCCCAAACCGGAACACAACAATGCGAACACTGCTGTTTGGCGGTAGGTTAATGGATAAGATGGTGGTAGCGATCCGGACGGACCCCGCACAAGGTCCTACCACCCGCAAAACCAAATCCCGCAAATCCCGCAAATCTTCGGGAAAACTAGGTTTCAAACCGAGCGTCCTCTTTCAGGTAGGGACTTTTTAACCTGAAGAATGTTATATTTGCTTAGCTTTTTTGTAAATCGGGAAATAAGTTTGTTCCGTTTTTGTCTGGTTAGGCTGTGCAATGTGCAAAAGCGGTATACGGGTAAACTTGTTTTGTTAGTTTTTGTATAACTACTGAGTAATTAATTAATGATGTACTGTTTTATCTTCTATCTTACGAGGTAATAAATCGATTGAATTTTTTAATTAGCTTGTTAATTGGTCATTATCTTTCACCAAATACTGAAATATTTTTTGCTAAGACGAATTAGAAACCTATTTATACTATGGGTTATTCCCTAGTTCTTAGTTCTAGTGCCTAGAATTCAGCGCCGACCCTAGAGTGAGAAGAGCGGTCGCTTTAGGCGTCAGGAGGCGCCAAAATGTCATTTTTTATAGACTGAAATAAAATATACGGATACGAACGCCGGCGCTTTTTAAATAATATTAACAAACGAAAGTGCATAATTACCGTTGTCTCATCCTCGTGAAGCACCTGGTCATACTCGGACATGGCGACGCAGAATATGATCGCGGTCACGTCCTCGAAGCAGTGAATCCATTTCTTTCTTTCCGATCGCTGCCCGCCCACGTCGAACAATCTGGAAGTACACAACCATATAACTACTCAACATACACACGTTCTAATTAAGGGCATAGTGAGAGAAAAATTACACGTCAAACTTAATTTTCGGATACCACTATAAATAAAGCCTTTGTTGCTAGGAACACCAATTGAAAACACAAGCTTTTGCCTGCTAATTCGTCCGCTTTGATCACGTAAAATTCCCGGGATACAAACATTATCATTCGTTCTATTTCATTTATAGTATTCGTGTCACTTTATTCTTTCTAAAAAGGCAAACATTTTAATGTCCCATCTTGACAGTCGATTATGGGTTTTTTCAGATTCAGCATGTCCGTGAACATAGATATCGTCCAATCTGATGATACTTCCATTCTCTCCCGAGGTTTGCTTTCCAAAAACGTTGGTTACGCTGCTATTCTTGACCGAATTGTTCTTTGACAAGAAAGCGGAGGGATAAAGAATGAACAATTTATAACATCCCTTCTAAGTATGGGGGGTGGGGTTATGTTGATGGGATGTTATGTGTAAGTCCACATTCTACATTTCTTATTTTCCTCTATCATCCAAAGGTTAGCTGGAAGAGATCCCTTAAAGGGACAAGGTCGCCTTTGTATGTTCCTTTTCTGTACATACTGTATTTGAGTTTCTGTTTCGTCGAATAAAGACATACATACATACATTTCTTCCCTCTTATGGTTGACCTGCTCTTAATTTATTACATTAAGTGGTTGATATTGAGGTTATCAACAAAGCTAGTTACTATTTAACAATACCTAAACAACAAAGTATGCATCAAACATTTGGTGCGAAAAAGCCATGTGACTCAAACCATAACAATTAAAAGAAAAAATAACATTATATTAATTCAAACAATGAGTAACAATGCTGGGACGCGAGCCAGTGAATCATGTGACTTTACTTCATAAGGTACAATATCACACTACAAAGAATTTCATTCCTTGCGACAATCAAATCATGTGGCATTCATATTTCTCAAGTTATTATTTTAATTTTTCAGATGGGAATAACCTGAGGAGCACCTTTAAGTCGTGGTCTCACTTAACTTATCATATACACAGTACTTCACTACGTACATTTTAAAATTAACAAAAGAATACTTACTTGAAATTAAGGTTTTTGAAGGAAAAGTGCACTTCCACGATACCAGTGGTTTTCACTCTAGTTCTTAAAATATCTTGTTCGGTGGGCTGGTAGTCCCTAGCACCTAACCGGTCGAGGTCGTCCAAGAAACTGAAAAAAAAACGAGAAATATCGGTTAGACGTGTTGGGTATCACGCAACTAATTGTTTTGATTTACCGCGTCATAAAACTAGTAATTTCATGGAATGCTACTTTATAGAATGACTGATCCTACGCGTAACATTCGTGTTAAACCGGTAAACCTTTTGAAATATCGTGTCGTTGTGGTTATTTAGGTGTACGGTCTCACGGCAGACTCTCGCTAGATTACAGAATCAGTCAGATTTAGAGCACAGTCAGTAAACATAACTTAACACAGCATACATACTATATAAATCAGGAGGTTCTTCGTTAGCCTTAAGCACTGGTAACCTGAGCCGGGTTTCGCTAGCTAGTTCTCTTTTGCAAAAAAGCTTTTTTCTACAAAGCAGTGTATAATTTGAAAGATGCTCCTTAACAGCCGACACGGGCTCACTTCCATAGTGTCCTGACTTTTTACCAAATAATCATTTGGCAAACAATATCATTTTACAAACTTTCATTTCGCGAAAATGTAATTGGTCTTAAACCATTACATATAACGTAGGCTACATGGGCTTGTTAAATAAGTTAGGTTACGTTGGACTTTTGACCACAAACAATATTAAATTATGTGGTGGGAAACATCTTTGCGAAATGAAAGTTTGTAAAATGACATTGTTTGCCAAATGATGATTTGGTAAAACATTAGTAAACCCACTTCCATACATTGACCTGTCATTTTGCTAATATGGATTAGTGATCAGCGGTCACAATCCGCGGCACGCCCCGCCTTCCCGTCGCCATTAGTCTATAATAAGTTTAACTAAAAGGTCCCCATTGTATATAGCACATCCGGTCAGCCACTAGTTGCAAGCAGACGCGAAGCACGGCATCGCATACATATTAACGAGTTCACGATGGGACAGCACGCGATTCTCTAATAACTCAAGAGCCCTCCATATTGCCGTCTATGCGGCTTATGATATGAGTATTTGTCACCATTTTGCAAATGAGTTATATCGGTTGCTATGCTACATTAGGCTTGATTGCCACGTTGGACGTCTATCGTCTACGTACACTTATGGCCGGAGTGAAATCAAAGTAGTGTTAGTAACACAAAGCCTGCGGTCATTTAACCTTACGAGATCAAATTTCGCGACTCATATTTAGCTCATCTTTTCCAAGAACTGTAAACTTTCTCGTGATTCTGAACAAGCACTAATTTTACCAGGTAGGATGATGTAAAAAACAGTTGTTATTAATAAAACAATCCTTGTTGAATGTGCAATCTACTTGTTGTTCAATGATTGCTATCAGCGATTAAAATATTCAAGCACATAACAACAAGCAAGCACGTATATATGCGTTTATTATAAATTATAAAATTAATTAGGTGATATCGTTTAATATTCATAACTAAATAAAACACTTTTGTTGAGTTTACCGTACAGTATAATTAGGTTAATTAACGGCTTTGTGGAAGATATATGGCTCACATGAGAAAGGGCACTGAAATGCAGGTACGGCAAGGCATAGCCCCGTAATGGCTTTAACGCCAGCCTAAATGAACCGTCGTCCGTCCGTCACGCGAGCTTTTGTTCGATGTGAATTGCGCATTGCCAACTACCTACTCCACTTATATACTACGTCATTAAGATGACTCGCTATTGTTGATCTAAATAATTCGTTACAAAACCGGCTAGAATCAAGTTATATTATAACTGACAAAATTTAAATATAGAAAACGATTTGAGGTGCGTGATCGTTTTTTTTAAATTGGTATTCTTTCACGTATCGATATTATATTGTACGTATTGTAATGTTTGGTTAAAGTAGTTGTAGATAATGCGCGACTAAAACGGCCGGGAAATTGCCGTTGCACATTGCTAATGAGCCATTGTTAATGAATGCGGAGAAAAACAAAATGGCCAGTTATAAGGAATTGTAATGACAGAGTGGCGTGATTAACGTCGGTAAGCGATTGCAAGTCAAGGGCAATCTCGCCGGAGTATGGATCTAGGCGGCTGGGCGGGTGGCACCGTTGGCGGGCTGCCAGCCACGGTACTGGGCAAGTTCATAGATTCGCGTACACAAACACGCGACATGCTGTAGCGCATCGTAAGAAACATGTTCACCTCTCTAACTTAAACAAAAAAACTAGCTACGCGATACTATTCACAAGAATCCCCACCAACTATACTAAATAATCTCTCGGTATATTGAACAGGAAAACTATCATCACGAACGTACCACGCAAAAATATCTTTCTGGATATGAATAGCCGTATTATTACAATGGTAAAAAACACCCATTATAAGGGGATCATTATCCTCGAGTTATATTTATCAGGTCATGTCAATATATTTTGTGCGGACGTCCACGAAGACACTAACAAATAAACGAAAACTATCGGAACGTACCAAAATATATAAGGAATTACGTAGGCAGTTTTCCCACTCGATATAGCCGTAGATGAGGGCGCACAAAGGCTCTGCGTTCCAAGTTTGCTTTGGCAGCCGTCCAAACATCTAGCACCCTGTGACATTGAATCGGGAGCGTCATTTGAGGCTCTCGCTTTCGATTTAAACTTGTGGATACGGGCGCGAGTGTTAGTAAGCCTATAGCTAATTTAATTATGCGAAACAGCGGAGTTGCCAAAGAGTTGCTATATCTGGGAGGTTCTGCGAAGGTTGTGGAAGTAGAGACGCGTACCCGATGGGCGCTGTCTCGCGCCGTTCGTGACGTCAGCGCTCTGTCAACAGTAACTGGGTCACCAGACTAGAATCAATTGAAAATTGGATCAGTCAACACTGATATTTTTTGTTAAAATGACTTACAAATCAAATTGTTGTAAATGTTTAATAAATGTCGTCATAGTTGTTAAATGTTTGGCAAATAAAGTATGGAATTATTTCAAACTGTATAGTCTGCCGTCCGTAGACATTGATTGAAGCATCAACGTGCATCATTCTAGACGCTTCGGAAAATGAGCTTGTGCGAAAACGGTGGCAATAGTGCTGCCTGGTGAGCGTCGCCGCCCGGCAACAGGTCCGGCGGATCAATACGGCAGCGCCGCCGCGCCGAGCTCGCCGGGCCGGAGCCCGCGACACGACCCGCCCGACTAGGGTTACCATATGTCGGGACTCGGGATTGACACCACCAATCAACTTTTATTGCCACGAAACAGGCTCGCTGACAGCATGAGCTCTAGTTTTGATAGTTTTGAAATTGCTCTCCGAGGCCGATATGTGTATGAGTTCCAAAGCCAAGTGCACGGTGAGGCTATAAATAAGTGGTGTCGTTGTCCTCAAGCAATGCCTCTTGTCTCTTGTCGTCTATCCTGTAGCTGTAGTTGCCTTATACAGCTGTAGTACAGCAATTGTACTTAAGCCACAATTCAACGTGATAGTCGCGACAACGTCACGATTTTTTCGTAATACTGGTTAATTAAATAGTGAATTAACGTATTATTGTTCTGGTTACAATATACAATCTGTAGTAAATTTAACTAACAATGGATATTTGCTTCGTTTGTCCAAACGATGGCCGCGGCATTATAATTCTGAAAATTTATTATTGTAGAATTCTGTACAAACAAAGTATACAACTAAAATACAACAATAACCTTCTGGTTCCTTCTTCTTTAAAGAGAACAATATTTAACATTCATCAATAACGAATAAATGCTAACATGACACATCAGTTGTCTTTAACTCGTCATGTGCAGTTATAACATTAATGATGAATGCATACAAATCCTTTTCACTAACAACATACAAGTTTCGAAACTATTAATCATTGAAGTGACATTCGAAACTAGCAATTAACTTAAAAATAATAAACAGTACTCCTTCAAAGTTTCAACACGGAAGGCTGGGGGATGTTATATAATCAATCAAATGATACTTCTGTAATGCGACAACTCAAATAATAATGAGGAGCACTGCGGTAACGGAGGGGTGTTAAGAAGTTTTGTTCTTTAAGGTTGGTAGTACAAGGCACAGAATGTTTGTATGTGCAGGGTTTAACCGGGTCTGTGAAGTGCTTCCAGAATTAGCGCGGGCGTTATGCGATCGCCACATAAATCAGTCGCCGCCGCGCGCTGCCGCAGCCGTGGCGCGCTGCAGCCACACTTTATACCATCTCAATTGCTCAAAACATTGACTGGCGGCCATAAAACTTCTCCTTTCATTTGACAAGAAGGCGGTAATTCAACCCAAAGTACCATAGAAACTTAAGCGAATGATGAAAAAGTCGTGCTAAATTCGTACTGTAAATAAATAAAAGCAAGAAGTCACATAAACAACACATCTAAAATATTTTACGCAGCGTTATTTATACAACGACTAATGAAGAATAAGTTTCATGGACCTACACCAATGTATAACCGATCTAGAATATACATCTCATGCGTCTTCAGCATCTATAAACGCCATTCAATTCAGCGAATACAGATAAAGAGCAAAAACGCTGACATGCCCCGCTCCTATCAATGCCATCAGCCCTGAATAATTTGTCGTGCAAAAAGGTAGCAAGATAGAAAAGTAGTACAGAAAACCTTGGTCGGCAATCATTAACTTGCTTACAACCAATCGAGGGCCAACGCCACGAGACGCTTAATGACGTCGGTCGACTGATCGCTCGATGAATAATACATTTCGGCAAGGCTTTAACGAAATCCACCCCCTAATCGGTTCCATGTATTTTTAACAAATGGCCTCTATCAGAATGAGTGTTAGTTATAAATGTATCTTCTAAATATAAAACGTCTTCAATCGATAACAAGACAATGGGTAAAGTTGAATTATTCAAAGCTGTAGTTTCCTCCATGAAACAACATCTGCCAAAATGTTACTCGTTACCTCGACATGCAGCATAATAGTTAGCAATTTTCCGACCGCTTGGGCAGCGGCAATGCGATGCACGGATGCACGAACATCAAGAACGAGTGCGTACGAGACGTATTCAAATACCACATTATCCTATTACATGCGTGCCTTGCTACATCCACCGTTAACTATGGGTTGTGCCAAGTCATTTAGTCTTGCGAAAATTCATATGGCAGGTAACCGCCTAGGTTACGCAAATGTCCTGAAGCAAAAAAAGAGCTTGAAAATGCTCGGAAAAAGGATAGAAAGTACGCAAAAGGTTACCTTTTGCGTACTTAAGCTGTGGCTAAGAAGCAGTTTGAACAGCAATTCACGCCAGACTCGAGTGGAGACGGGTGTAAACGATCTGAGAACAACGAGCGCCTTGTCGCCCGCGTTTCCCGTCGCCGACCGCATTTCATCGCGAATCAAACACAACACTATCCCGGCGTGTACTGCACTGCGGCTACGTAACGCAAAAGTTGTCCGATCTTCTATATCTATAAAAGCAATTTCATATTACAGCTACATTTGGTTTGACTACCCTATTATAATATTACCAGTAGGACTACCTACTGTTCAATATTGACTACAGTATTGTAATTTCATTGTTTTAGGCAGTTGTAATTTTTTAAACCATTTTGAGTGGCGTGATTGTGGAAGGTATGCCAGCAGGAATTATTGCAGACCGGACGAATCAATCGGCGCGAGCGCTCCGCTCCCGGCTTCATTGAGGGAGTTCCACTAATTTAACGAACGAGCGAGTCTGTTCCGCAACCATCGAACTCTCGGAGCCGAGGATAAGTGCGAAAAGTAGCTTTTGCTTATGAAGATCGGCCAACCCCGTTCTAAGAAGGTTATCCATTCGTTCTTAGGATGCCAAAGAATAAATACAAAAATGTATGCAAGTCATTTTTCCCGATTAGTTCCAAAAGTAGCAAGTCATCATTTTCTACAATTAACACGTACCTACCTATTTTTAACATAGGTACGTTAAAAGATGTCACCATGTCGCATCGCAGGGGCGTAATTAGTAGTTCCAAGTTGAACGCACGCGTGCGGCACGGTGCGTCAAGCCGCCCCGGTATTACGGGTTACGACATCGATAATGCTGAAAACGTAACCACTGCCCCACTGCTTCTAAGCTGCTTCTCGGGGGCTCGACTGCCATTGACTGAATGGTCGCGATGAACGCCGCGCGGTGCTACACGGTCATGCCAGGCCCCAGGCCTCTTCCTGTAATCGGCAATTCTTGGCGGTTCGCTCTAGGACTAAAACCATGGCAAACGAAAGCCTTAGACGTTACTCTATGGACTTTGAGGGCTTTAGCTGGTAGTGGCGGAGCTGCTAAAGTAGCCAAGCTATTTGGGCATCCAGATTTGGTTTTTCCATTTTGTGCCGAAGAGACTGCACGAGTGTACAGGCGGGAAGACGCAATGCCTTATAGGGCTGTGGCGCCCTGTTTGAAGCATTACAAAAACGAGGTCAGGAAGGACTTTTTTGGGGAGGAGCCTGGACTGATCGGAGTGTAAGTAACTACTTTTTACATAGCCTTACCGTAGATTGTTTCGTTACATATGCTGTTTTTGATACATGTAGGTATGTATGTATGTATACTCTTTATTGCAAAAAATAATTATTACAAATTCGTACATAAAAATCAGGCATGGCGAACCCTGGTCCAGGTTTCGGTCGAAGGTGTCGAAGGCGCTAGCGGCCCCGGAGGCAGCCCGGGCTGCGGTACCGGCTTTGGATTACGTCGCTGATGATTTTGTTCAAAGGTAAGGGGTGAATTAAATTTAACGATTTGACGTGATCACGGCGAAGACGGTCTCCTAAATTCCCTATTTTAGATGAAATACGCGTTATTTTTTAGTCGACTGCCCAAGGACGAAAAGGAGGCGTGATTTCGATTTGCGAGGTATCGTTAGATTCATCTTCGCGTCGCGGGTGTCACTGGGTACTTCATTTTTTTTAAACTTGAAATTTGTGAAATAAAAGTTATGTACATGATAACTAACACTATATTGACGACATTATCCAAATATCCATTAGCAAGTGGGTATTTATAACTTGCTTTTTGTTAGACTTGTTGCCCCAAATGTATGAACATTATATATAGATAAAATATGTCTTTAGTAGTACAACGCGATAACATGTAACAATAACAAGTCAAGTAAGTTAATTGATTGTAAATAATTATTTTGGCAGATACCTGACACAATATGCGGTTACATTAGACCTTATAAATATCAAGTTACGGTACTACTTCTTGTTATGTTTAAGCCAAGTTCTTTCTGAAACTATTGAAACGCGTTTCATATGCCAGCAAAAATACTGCATAAAAATAATTTTACATAAAACCTCACAGTTAAACCATACTTTAATAAGCACTAAATGTTTTTCAATCATACAATTTCATAAGGGTTAGTATACACCCATGTACTATACAATGTTTACATACATACATACTTTATCATAGATGACAATGAATCAAAAATATACCTGCGATATGTTATTTGGTTTTCTGCACGAGCGAGGGTAAGGGAGAGAGGAGTAGCTGACACAATACGTGAGGGAAACAGATGCATAGCTGCCAAGCTATTGATTGAATATGAAAAACAGGTCGGTTTAGCTTCAAACCGAAACATTGCGTCACTTGGTTTAAAGTGATTTAAGTAAAGATTATTATCTCCTAGAACTTGGCCGGCACACCGCCAAGCGCTTTGATATTATTATCCGCCTACTTAACCGGTTTAGTATGGATGTTTTTACAATACTAACACCTCACTAAATTTTAACGGTTCAAGTAATTTCTAACACACCAGAACAAGAAAAACAAATTACATAAGTGAAGTAACTTGCTGAACTGTTTAGTCGCCTCATTTATTTGGTAAAACAATAACTAGTTCAATAGTTTCGCGGTATGCACACTTCCACGCTCCGGATCTCGTTATGTCGTTCACGGGGCATTGGCTTCAATGTAGCAAAACATAAGATGCATATTTGAGTATGTACATTGTACATGTAAAGTACACGTATGGTCTAGGCCGGCCGTGTTGTACAATCTCGGTTTAATGACCACATCCCGTAAGCATCGGCGTCTGCGCATTTGTTTTAAGCACTCTGTATATGACTCACTGCGGTTCACAACAAATCTCATTCAATGAAAAAGCAACATTTCGTATGAGTAACCTCTGCGTGCGTTATTTAACTTGAGATTTTAGCTCTGTTTACAACCATTATATTTTGATAATTATATTTTACAGGAACCGCTATTTACACACGGTTTACGTTACGTATACAAATACACACTATGCTTATTTTTATTTTTAGGATGGAACGTATTGTGGACGGCAATCGGGAGCTGCCTAAAGATTTTCTCAGCGAGTTGTACAAATGGGCCCTTGAGTGTACGTGGACGTAACTATACAATTATTTTGCATTACTAAGGTTATTTATCTTTTTTTTAATCCTCATTTTTAACATGCCTGGTTTTTTCAGCTGTGGGAGCATGGGCTTTAGGCACAAGACTGGGATGTCTCAGCGACAACGACCAGGAAGCAAAAGAAATAATAAGATGTATTCATGGGTTTTTCCACAGCGTCCCCGTACTAGAACTTTCCGCTCCAGTATGGAGACTGTACTCTACTCCTGCTTACAAAACATATATTGAAGCACTAGATGCTTTTAGATCACTCTGTTTAAAGAGAATGACTGATAAGGGCGTGTGTGCTCAGGTAGAGGAGAAATCAGGCGGCAAGGTGGCGACAATACTGGCATTAGATTTGCTTCTTGTCGGCGTGGATACAACGGCAGCGGCGGCCGCCAGCACTATATACCTGCTGGCGAACAACGAGAGAGCACAGACGAAGCTGCAGGTTGAACTGGACACCAATTTGCCAAAAGGCAGAGTTCTCACAAGCAAAGACTTAGATAGACTACCGTACCTCCGAGCTTGCATAAAAGAAGCTCTCCGGTAAGTTTTCTTGACGATGTTTTATTTTGGACAAGAACCCATAGCAAACCGATAATTCTAAACAAATTATTACCAGTAACGTTCGAATCCCTCATAATTATGTGTGCGCACGTATAACTTTTTCCATGGAAAACCCAATGGGGAAACCCCGCCCTTACACGGCACATGAATTATCATATAGCGTACCGCGCTAACACAAAGGGGTAAGTTTGTTCTGTCATTTCGATGTACATGGCCCTCTTTACACCGCCCCTGTGTGCCCGGTGATTATCTCGACAGGCATAAGGCAGCAGTTTGCATAATATTTACATTAACGAGTAACGCTAACGCAGTGGCGATGTCGCAGGCAAACATCGACCTTCGCAAACCGATATTTCCGATGTATTGTTATTACACTTATTTTAATATCCGTAGTCACTTTCACAACTCTTATTGATTTTCCAAATTGAAAATTCTGAGACATCTAGAACTTTATTTTGTATCATGCATGTTTTATCACTGTCGTTCTTCCCCATTCCAAAATCCGGTCTGATAAGATCGACGTATGCCTTTTTATGGGGCTTTAAATTCAAACTCACAACAATTAATTCACAGAAACACAACACAAGAAAAATATGCCACTGGAGGTCTGGAGCTGCGGCAAAACTAAAATAACTTAATTTATCTGTTGATCTGATTATAATTGGGAAAAAACGCGAAAGGAAAAAAAACTGAATCGGAAAAGTTACAAAAAGAAATATGCGTCAACCGTTTAATTACGTTTCACCAAAAATACGACCAACGTGTTTTGGTATTGTACGTTTCCTAAGAAATGCAAAAAAAAAAGTATTTGTGAGATAGGTGAGCGCGAGAGCAAAGGTCGTATTGCAGTCGTATGTAAAGCATGACGAATAAGGCACACATATATTCATGTTTCCGGACGCGTTGCGGTCTTAGCGACCTACATTCGCGTCACTTCTCATACCCCGTAGGCATTCAGATTAATGCGAAAAGCACATTAGATCATTCCAACCTATTAGCTTTTAGCACACGCTATTAAAAGAGCCCTACTTTTGCTTTGTACAATTGTAGGGGTTAATAATACATTTGGTGAACGTTGTATGGAACAAGGATATGGTTTTCTTGGTTTTAGTAACGCGAGTCGGCCGGTGATGGTCGGAGACACGTTACACGGCCCATCTCATGTTTCATGCAAGTGCACATGTCTTGTATCGAAACTGTTCCATTGAGGATAACCAACATAAGAAATATGAAATGAAAATATCAAATAAGATGCAGTAGCTTTGTACTGTGTGTTCAAATAACACCGCGCTTTCCCGGGGGGTTTTGGAAACCGTTTCGCTAATTCGATTTAGCATCATTGTTCCCTAATTTTTGTACGTGTATCTAGCATGAAGCTTACGCAAACACTATTTTGCTGAGTATCATTGTAGGATATGAAATGGAAAATGCCGGAACAAAACATTTTAACATTAAGAAATATATGAAAATAAAGCGAAATACATAGTGCAGAAAATACATTTTTTTGTAAAATAAAGTGCCTACCCCACTTTGGGAATGAAAGTGTGAGTTTATGTATGTACATACATTCCCATACATATGTATGTATGTATGTATAAAGTGTTTTACATTCATACATAGCATAGAATAGCACAACACTGACAGTTAATGTAAAAATAAAAACAAAAAATTCGGCTGTTTATTTCAAGCAAGACAATTTCTTGGTTTGCTAAACATCTTATCTTAATTATTAATGTAGGTATTAGAGTCAATACAAACACATTTAACTAACTAAATGAGACTTCAACTTATTTTTATTCTATTTTTAGACATGTGTCAAACAAGTTCGTCCAACTCTGGAGCTATAATCATAAATTTATTACTTTTAACGCGAAATGATTGACAACAATAACTATGCATTATAAGTCCGATACTAACTAATACACTACACAGAGAAGTTTCACTACGAGATAATTTCATAATACCCTGCCTGCCTGCTGTAACCAATACGTCTAATCTCACGAATTTGTATCCATACAAAATGCCTTGCGAGGTAAGTTTTTTGTTCTCAAAACACCGGATCCTATTATGACTAAAATTCGTTAAGTAACACTTTTATCCTTAAACGCCCGAAATTCAAAATTACTTACTCACTCCAAATTGCTATGACTAATCGCAATATCCACCAAGATGGAACATTTATCCTCCCAAAATGAGTAATGTGCTTCATCGACCTTTTGACTCATTCTATCTTATGATTATAATTATTTTTCCTTATTTTACAAAACATTAACATACGTACATACATAAACTCACGCCTTCGTTCTCGGAGTAAGGTAGGCAGAGCTACAGAATTACCCACAACTAGGAACTTGTTAATAATAAACCTTAACAAAAATAAAAGCATTTGTATTTTTCAGCATGAAACCAGTGATTTTAGGAAATGGGCGCTGCATTCAATCTGATGCCGTTATTTCTGGATATGAAGTCCCTAAAGGGGTATGTTTAATTTCTTCATAAGATTTGAAGGAATCCTTTCCTAATGTGAATAATTATGACTAAATATTAAAAAGCTTTCTTGTGTACAAACAAACTGCAAAGACGAACAACGCTAATTTAGAGTTTAATTAAGAATCTTTATATTAAATAAAAAAGCTGGTCAATCATTCACCTTCAAGATTTCGCAGTCACACGCTTTATTGTTTGACTCGTTTTCCGATTATTCGTTACCCCTTTTTTATTAACCAGTATACTGTTTTTATACAATTGCGTCCGAATTTTTCAAATATTTGTCAATAATCAAGGGCAGTAAGGTAATAAAAAATGCGCGGAACTGTTGTCATCTTGGAAGAATTACATTTTTCAATGTTATCATTATATTTAGACTACAAATGTTGAATGATCCTCGATTAAGTCAAATAGCTAAATTACTACTTACTGTAGTGCAGTGCCCGAAGTAGATTTTGGCGTCCGAGGCCAGATTACATTATACCATTTATACCTCATTCAAATACATTTAACTTTTATACTTTTTCAGTGTCACGTAGTTTTCCCGCATTATATTCTATCGAACGAAGAACGTTACTTCCCATCGCCTGAAATATACGTTCCTGAGCGATGGCTGAGAGATGACGTCGTGGACAAATTCACAGACGCTTCGGAAAGCATCAGCAAGTGTCCCTTTAATCGATCTCAACCCGTTAAATCGAATGTTGGAAAAGAAAAAGAATCGATCGAGTGCGAACACGAGCACGCTTCGAACGTGTGGCGCAAGCAGAAGGAAATAGGGATACATCCTTTCGCATCTCTGCCGTTCGGTTTCGGTCGGCGGATGTGTATTGGGAAAAGATTCGCTGAAGCAGAATTGCAGCTGTTGCTGGCAAAGGTAATTTCACGATTAAAAGTACGTAGATATCGTCCGTTTCTTTCAAATGGAAATATACCTATGTAGTTTTATTTTTTCAGACCTTTCATCGGTATAACGTTTCGTGGCGCTACGGAGAGCTGACTTACAGCGTGACACCGACGTATGTGCCTAACGAACCGCTTCAGTTCACTCTCACTCCAAGGAAAACCTAAGCCTCTAGCTAGGTCAAGGCCGCTCAAAGATTTCTTAAAAACCGAGAGTTTTGAACTTAGGGAGAAACTCACTTTGACGGTACGTCTTGTTTATAAGAGATAAGTAAAACTTGTTTTGATTACATAAATCATACTGTAATAGAATTAAGATTAGATTTAAAGGTAATTTATTAGATAATTGAAATTGTATACCACCCAATAGATTCTAGTTAAATTTTATTTATTTATTTAATAGAAAATACTTACAAGCTTACAACTCTTAGCCAAAGCGCTTTTAAGAAAAGCATAGAATGTTACTAAACTACATCCTAACTCAACTAAAACTACTTATTACTACAGAATGGGTAACTAATTCACCCACTTAAAAATAATTCAAGATTAACAACAAATAATAAAATTAGGAAGGCAAATACAAATTTAAAGATTAATGTGAGACCTTATGTTGTAGAAATAGAATGTATGCCTGAAGTTAAAATAATAAAACACCCAATTAGTAAACTGCCTCTATCTATAGTGGTTGCAACAGCAGCTTATAAATAAAATCGATACTTCCTACGCGAGTAAGCTTGCAGCTGTGCGCGTACAATACAACACACCGATGCGGCGGGCGTATAGACGAGTGTAGATATAGCACACCCCGCAAATGTACGAGTAGAACTACATTAGTTAGTTTATCTGGATCGATGATTCACCGCTTCATTAAAAGCTGATAAGCCGCTAGGAGATACTCTTGTTTGTTTATCAGTTATAACAAAGACAACATTAATTGATTTCAAGCATACACTGCGCTATAAGTAACATGCGATTTGTTACTTTTAAAAATGCAGTTACAAACGTGGAATAATTAAAGTAGCTAAACCCATGTTTTATCCTTATCTGTCATTGTGACATTTGAATTTGACAGATAGGGACAAAGCGTGGTTGAGCTACCCCACGGTTATTCTACGTTTATAAGTAGGGTCATTAGTGTTTTTAATCCATGGCGATGGCGCTTCACGCCATTCAAACTGACGTGGCAGTGGTTCGTCAATGTAACTGTTTTGTAAGTGGGCCGCGCCGTCGTGGATTGAAACTAGAGGACTAGTAAACTGCGATAATCAAGTAACTTACTATTTGGCTGAGTCGTTGAGCTGGTACTCGTTGGAGCGGCCGAAGCACTCTTGGACGCCGGCATCAGCCCAGAGCCGCTTCATGGCCGCGAGCAGTTCCTCGCTGAACGGCTCCGTGTCCTCCATCCGCTGGATCACGTCGAACACCATCTTGCCGTCGCTCTGCAAACAAAGCGAAAACTTAGGCAAGTATCGTAGCGTAGCTTCAGCGTAAATGTTGCGTATACATTTATATAGTATAGGCGGTCGACAGCGTGTATAGCAGTTCCAAGGTATAATGTAATGTAAGTACCTACATTCAGTTACAGGAACTAGATATCGCATCCATTTCGTATGGTACTAAGGGAGCCTGTTAGTGGTCAAATAAAATGGCAGGCTTAGTTTATAATTAAATTAATGTTTGGATGGCGATCTGTCCATGAGATGTGAAATTGTAAAAAATAAAAAATATTAAATTTCCTATTAGAACATAACATTTGATATAAGTCCCGTCTCGTAAAAAGAGCGCTGACCTTAGATGTAGTTGTTTCGTACCCCGATTAGAATAGAGACTACAATTGCGTGAACGCATCCAAGATCAGCGTTCTTTTTACGTGACGGGCAGTTTAAGACTGAGAAGAGTGAAAAGGTAAGATGCGCACCGTTTTTCTCAGAAATCCCATTAAATTTTGTCGCCTCATGATAATCAGCCGTGATGGTTATCACTAAATTACGAAAAGAAAACTAAAGCTGTTCCTTATTTTTAAGTGCTGATATGAAAAGTAAAACATAAAACGCCTGTAATAGTTTACATTGATTATACGCTGCACTTGTAGTAAAACCATTAAGCATTGATAAAATGCTTGTACTCGTAACTTATTACAACAAAAAACATGTAATATCTTCATGTGTGCGATAATCAATGCGAACAATTTACTATGTTTCATTGTAGTTAAGGGGGCGTTATAGCATAGAAATTGTATATAGTCGTGTTTTCGAAAGAGTAATCAAGTATCTAATCCTGCAGTGCAGCTTATAAAGACAAAGTTTTAAACCACTGCAGGATTAGATAAATATTTTATTCTTTATTCTTACTGATGCAGATGACGGTTGAGCCGCAAGTTGCTACAATAAGAACAGTTTTTATTTATTGGTACACGTAATGCCATAAAGTTGTCATCGGCATGGCCTCCCAACTCGAACAACGTATAATTAATTACTTTAATAAACTCATAGATGGCGGCACAGGTATCGATCGAAACATTTGAACCAGTAATCGTGATGATTGAATGATTTTTACACGTTAATAAATTCAACGCATCTTAATTATATTAAAAAACATCCTTCTCTACATAAAATAAGGGTATATTTTATAAGTTTAATAAATGCAATAAAATTTATATGAACACTATCTAACTCATACAATACGTGTGAGCTTTCAAGCTTACTGCGTCTTATTGGGTACTTTCACTAGATGGCGCCATCACGGATCGCGAAAGTTCTATGGAATCACAGGCTCGATTTTGTAAATTCTTGGGTGATGCGTAATATTGTTTCAAAATACTGGTTTTATGTTAAAAGCAAAAAAAAACGTAATAGATAAAATAATGTCTTAACAAACATAAATGGCTATTACAAAATACTGTTTTGGCGGTTTTGGTGTATTAAATGTTAGTACAAACACGGAACGATTATACCTACATGATCAATGAAATGAAATGAAATGCAATGAAATGTTTATTCACAGAACATATTATTATACTTATTCAATTATCAGATTGGTACCTATTAATATTTCCAAAAAATTAAGCGTACCTATTACAAAGTGTAGTGATTACACAGATACTCGTAAACTGAATAAGTAAATAGGTAGGTTCCCTGTCCTACTCTTCGGGTCCTACTGTTTAGAACTTGTTATACAGGGTTATTGGTAAGTCGACCTATTCCCGTTAGGAGGTGATAGGGGTGACTATTTGCGATAATTTTGACCCCCATATGCATTATGCAAAAGTGAACCATTTTTGAGTTATCGCGATTATTCGTTTTTTTTTAAATTAGTCGGAAATTCAACTTGAAAATTTTATTACAAAAAAAGTATCAATTTTAATCTTTTTTTTTCTTCTGATTTACAAAAACGATTAAACACTGGTTATTTCTCAATATTAAAACAATAATTATCGGTCCAAATTTAAAAAAGCGAGACAGAAAACGATTTTTTTTCAATATTTTTTGCGATCGCTTTCCACTAAAATGCCTTAAAAACAAAAAAAACGTTATGAAACTTGGCTTGCAGATTATTTTAAAAACTTAACTGTTTTCTTAGCTCTCCAAAAACGCATAACAAGTAGAAAATTATCTTAAAAAAACCTGAAAAAATAATCATCACAAAGGAAGCGGGCGGAAACAAAAGTCACAAATGCAACTTCAAAAATTAAAATTAAAAAACATACCAAATTTAAATCATACATTTTTTATTTGCTTTTGCACAAGATGAATTTGTTGATCCTATGCAAAATTAAAAAAAAAATATCTGTACACGTTTGAGAATGCGAGGCCGAAAACTAAAAAATACATGTTTTTTTATCAAACTCCAACATAAATTACACGAAAACAGAAAAAATTACCAATACATTTGGCGTGCAGATTACACATAAAACATTGACGTTTTTCCAGATTTCTAACGAGCTATTATAACTAAAATGAGTTTTGTTAAAGATTGCTGGAAAAAGTTGATCACAAAGGAAGCAACAAGGAAGTCACGTCTGAACATAACTTAAGATTAACTAACTAAATCAATGAAAACTAACTGTTATACTCGTAAACACAAATAACAACATTAACTTATGTGAGAATAAGAAATGGAGGTAGCCATTTTGAAAAAGAACTATAAAAATCCTGATTATTTTAATTTTATTGTTTATTAGTTTTAATTTTGTAACTTTTTACATAAGTTAATGTTGTTATTTGTGTTTACGAGTATAACAGTTAGTTTTGATAGATTAAGTTAGTTAATTTTAAGTTTTGTTCGGACGTGACTTCCTTGTTGCTTCCTTTGTGATCAATTTTTCCAGCAATCTTTAGCAAAACTCATTTTAGTTTTAATAGCTCGTTAGAAAGCTGGAAAAACGTCAATGTTTTATGTGTAATCTGCACGCCAAATGTATTGGTAATTTTTTCTGTTTTCGTGTAATTTATGTTGGAGTTTGATAAAAAAACATGTATTTTTTAGTTTTCGGCCTCGCATTCTCAAACGTGTACAGATATATTTTTTTTAATTTTGCATTGGAACAACAAATTCATCTTGTACAAAAGCAAATAAAAAATGTATGATTTAAATTTGGTATGTTTTTTAATTTTAATTTTTGAAGTTGCATTTGTGACTTTTGTTTCCGCCCGCTTCCTTTGTGATGATTATTTTTTCAGGTTTGTTTAAAATAATTTTCTACTTGTTATGCGTTTTTGGAGAGCTAAGAAAACAGTTAAGTTTTTAAAATAATCTGCAAGCCAAGTTTCATAACGTTTTTTTTTGTTTTTAAGGCATTTTAGTGGAAAGCGATCGCAAAAAATATTGAAAAAAATTCGTTTTCCGTCTCGCTTTTTCAAATTTGGACCGATAATTATTGTTTTAATATTGAGAAATAACCAGTGTTTTAATAAAAATAAACAGAAGAAAAAAAAGATTTAAATTGATACTTTTTTTGTAATAAATTTTTCAAGTTGAATATCCGACTAATTTAAAAAAAAACGAATAATCGCGATAACTCAAAAATGGTTCACTTTTGCATAATGCATATGGGGGTCAAAATTATCGCAAATAGTCACTCCTATCACCTCCTAACGGGAATAGGTCGACTTACCAATAACCCTGTATAAGTACGTTATACAGGGTGTCCCAAAATCAATAAATAAACCAGTTATTTTTACCTATTGCTTTTATTTTATGTCAGCAAAAAACTTCCCGAACATGTCCCATTCCTATTTTATCCTGGACATCATAGTCAGGGCAGTTCCCGTGAATTAATAAAACGCCACTACAATGTGACCGGTAGGAATATAGCGATTAGATATTAATTTATAATGGTCTAATATCCGAATAGGAGAGAATTTGCACCGGGCTGTTTGTTTATTCGATGAAAAGTACTTACCTATTTTATGTCAAATTAGATGCCTACGCTAAATAATATGTGGCGAATAGGTTGTGGCTGAAAAACTAACAAAACATGTTAAGTAGGTACCTAGATGTTTAAAAACATCAAAAACACGGCGCAGCGGACGCGGCTAAACATTTTGGCCACGCTCCTTTTCTGTTCGGAATAACATGATAGATGTTAAAAATATCAAAAACGCGGCGCAGCGGACGCGGCTCTAAAGGCAAATTATATAGGTACCTACTAATCGAAAGTATGAAGCCTATAGCACAGACACAGATAAAAGAATACAAGTCCTATAGAATATGTAAACGTTAGGTTTGGTGCGAATTATTAGTACCTACCGACTTAGCTGTCCTGCCCTGCCAACCCAATAGTTTGACGGGAAAAAAAAATTCAACCTAACGTTTGCATAATTATTAGATTAGTATGCAATTTGTCTAATAAACAAGCAATTTGCATTTCTTTAGTACAAAGTTATTTTATAGTTTAATTAATTATACCTATACCTACTGGACTGAATTTTTTTAGCCTAACTATTCGCCGTATATTACTTAGCATATAAAATTTGATATAAAATACGTTTTATCGAATAAACAACCCGGTGGAAATCTTCTTCTATTCGGATCTCCTACTAAGTACAACAATTTTCTAGATGCCTCAATTTTAAAGTCAAATATATTTTTTGAAGTCAACGCCATCTGGTAATATCTCAATAAAACGAATAGGTAGGCTGCCAGCGTCATAGTAGTGGTGGCTCAGATACGCCATCTACTGGTGTGACTACGGGACTGAAATTGCCTACAGAATTGCCTACTTTAGGACGGCACGCTTTTGCTGTATGGGATTGGGTATCTGTACTTGTATTCTTTTATCTGTGTCATCGGTAACAAAGACGGAATGAATGAGATAAGCGAAAATGGGCGTCAGGTGTTGACATACATACATACATATTAATAGTATAGAGTTAGAGCCTAGACCACCCTTATGGTCAGCATTTTTTCTTATTATGTCATGATTATGATATTACTGAATACAATAAAATAAAGATAAGCCGTACATAATCAAATCTCTGGTTGAATAAGGCAACAGGCGTTCGTGAAAAAATGCACATCTCTCGAGAACTACGCTAATACGATTAGCATTTTAGTGAACACGCCTCGAACCGTTCTATTTCGTTACGCAATTTCACTTGTGACTAAACGAACGCAGGCAGATTGGGACCGCGACCAGGGTCCCGTATTTCTTTTTTGTAATCACGAAGTTATCATGGCGACAAATCAAGTTAATACTGCGGCAATGCGGCATAAAATCATGTGCTGGAAAACAAATAATCAGAGTGTTGTGTCGTGTTCTCTGGTTGCAGAGGGATTTTGTGAGATATGTTTGTAATTATGACGGGTGGCTCCGGCTCGGAACGGTGCCGCGCATGCGCCGCCGGACCGGCCCGGACCCGGCGTCATTCACAACCCCTAGTCCTCACCCGGCGACCCACACCCGCCTCCCCCCTTCTAAAATCCACATACTGCACTTTTATACACACGTCCCGTTTATACTTACCGCCCATCTAAATAACATTTTATGACAGACTTTACACTTTGATACCTTTAAAAAGGGACCTCGCATGTTCATAAACGCGCAACCATAGCGTTGGCCACTTATTAGCATAATCAATTTGAAAACCCGTTCAAGCACGATGTATTTTGAACACCAACACGTGAAGGTTACATTATAATATAAAAAGTAGGAAATGAAAATTAACCATCTTACACTACACAAAGTGAAAGATTGATTTTTGTATAGATATTCTGTTCTATGTCATTTATTTAAGTAGATTACAAGATTACGTAAACGCAATCACGCATTCAGTTTTTCCGACTATATAAAAACGGGTTTATAAGCGTCGCATCACGATGATTGGCTTATTTGGCTTCTTTCTTACTACATAATTATAATTCTCACAAGGAACCTAAGTATTACGTTCAAGAATAGGATAAAACAGATGTTATCTATATGTGGCGTGTTCTGAATACCAAAATGAGTAACGTGTAACACTGTAGGCCAATACTCCGAGTTGTCATTAGCGGGCTCGGGCTGTTTAGACGCGGACGGAGCCGTCACTTGGCGCTATCGCGGCCCATAGATAACAGAGTACGTTTTGAAGGGTTAGATTGACATTGCCATTCACAAGTAAGAACAAAAGGGAGACAGGCTTTCATGGGAGTTGTAAATGCAAAAACTTAACACACCTTTGTACATTATCAATTCTAACAAGGATTTTTTGTTAAATAAAGTCAGCTTGTAAGTCACAAGTACATCAGGGCTTTGTGTTTAGGATGTCAGCGATTGCGTAACGCCGGTGACGCAAAGTGAAGCGCATCACTCAGGACATGAAAGATGAGGAGATAAGCTATCACGAGCCATTAGGGCCGACTGAAGTTAACGGCCAGGTAAAACGGTCATTCCAAAGGCAAATCGAAGTATTGAGGGTTCCGTAGCCGAAGGGTATCAACGGGACTGACAGCTGCGGAGGCTTAGTAATAGTACTAAGCCTCCGCAGCTGTCAGTCTGTCCGTCCGTTCGTCTGTCTGTAAGCGGTCTGTATCTCATGAACCTTAATAGGTTCACAGTTGTTTTTTTTACGGAGTATGTATTGCTGGTATAACAACAAATCATTAAAATATATTATTTTAAATTTATCTGGTTGGCTCAAGATACAGGCTGCGCCTAGTTTAGGAACCCCTGTTCATGTCTGAACCGTATTATAAGTATTTTTTACAAATAAAAATCTTATCTTATTTTATCTTATTAAAAATTAAAGCGGTCACCCATACAACAATGGTACGGAACCCCTCATGTGCGACTCCGACTAGCACTTCGGCCGGTTTTACAACCAATACTAACTTTACAAGAGATGTTGCATGCAGAAAAGATAACTTATGATATAATAAGTATCCTTGATGCAACGGAACTATACTTGAAAAAAAAAACATGGCAAAGGCAGAAACTTTGCCATAATGGCATTCAAAAATGTTTAAAACGTTATCCTATGAACTACAACTTAGAAACTGTGATTACGCTGCGGAAGTGAGACAATCAGAGGACTGATGCTAGTTAGAAAGACGTTATGTTATCAAGTCACGATGACGGTCAAACATCCAGTTAAAAGATGTTTGGAACTGATACTGTTCAACTAACTTTTATGTGGCGAAATCTTCCTTCCTGTCACGCGGAAATGGTAAAACAAAATCTGTAGAACACTTTTCGATAGATATGAAACTGTATCCATGAATATTGGAAACAAGCAGAGGGCATCGAATGCAATCGAATGTCCGCCCAACAATGCATTATGCCGCCGCCGTGGCGCAGCAGTCGGCCTGGAATACCCGGCGAGCCGCTCTCATGAATAAATACTTTACTATTGATCTTACAACCTCGAAAGCGCCACAAAGTAGAATATGATTTATAGATTTTTGTTACTTTGAATACGGGTAGTAATGGATGTTATTGTACAATAAACAACATTAGTGACTGCGTATGCATAGAATGTCTACCCGTAAGGGGATGAATATCGAAAATCCGTTCTTAGTGCGGCTGCCATACAGTAGTCAGCGGTTCCGTCTGTGTGTTATTTATTGGTATACTGGTATGTGTATAGATAGATATTATTCAACCTACCTAAACGTTGCTAATCCAAAAGTAGTTTTGTTTATTTGTTCTACTTTCGCCCCCAGAAATGTATTTATGAAATTATCTATAAGTACAGTCAACGTCATATAGTTGGTAGCATCCAAAGTAGCCAAATAGTACGTTACACGTCATTATTACCGTAGTAACAAGGGCGTGTAACGAACTATTTGGCTACTTTGGATGCTACAAACTATATGACGCTGACTGTACACTACACAGTACGGTTTACCCGGCAGAATTTTAATTTCATCGACAGGTTTTTCTAAGCGAAGGGGTTAACATTTTGTGATGCTCACAAGTCTAACCTAACCTAACCTACGTAGGTAATTAACGTTTAAGATAACTTAAAAAAACACGGCCTCAGCGGGAAATAGCATTCGAAGAACTGGAATTCAGTGAAATGATATTTTAATGAAAAAATCGTCGGTTAAACAAACGTCGTCGGACACAGGGGCGATTATGCACTAGAAGGAACATACCGTCCGGCAGTCCGATTTTGCACAAACTAGTGCTTATGGCTTAGTATTTATTGCGTAATCGTAAAAAATCGGACTGCCCGACGGAAATTCCTTACAGTGCACAATCGCTCTTACCGTAAATAACGGATACTAGACTATAGTATAAACTAATGGGAAAAGAGATAACATTCTACAGCGGCAGCGCATTGACTAATAGGAGTCTGTCTTTAAAAGAACCTTAATTTATGCCGCCAGTGATATTTGAATCCCGTAGTGTAAATCGTATTTGTAAGAAAGCTGATGAAACACTAAACAAACTATATAAAGATCAGAATAAATAAGTGTGATTTGAGCGGATAGGCTCGCTAGTCAAATCAGTTTGCAATCAACATGTGGCAAGCGGAAACGGGGCGCAGCTTCGGCAGTATGGTAAGTACTTAGATCGAGTCGTTTGTGATCCAGATTATATTTTTTCATCACACTTGCTCGTAAATGGTGTTATTCCATGCCTGTATACAGAAGGACATTGGCCTAAATTGTTCCCGCGGGAATTATGGCGAGTTTGTCATCCCTAGGGAGTAATGACTTTCTTTTTAAAACTCTTTCGTACATTATTTCTGACTAAGGAGGTTTAATTTTCAGCCAAAAATTAAATTGGTTTCTAATTTCATCTTTAAAAATTAGCTATAGACTAACTTACAATACACAAAACCTATATGCTTCATTAAACTTCATTATTTTTATACCTATTTCAAGTTTATATCAACATTTATCATTAATTTTAGTAATTATACATTTTTATCAAATTGGCTAAATCTGGCTCGAATCCAGGTCGAAACTAAACGCAGTATCTGTGGTCACAAAAAAAATATCGTTTCCATTTACGTTCCCGTCCGTCAAAAGTTATTTCTTTATATTTTGCAGAGTTAAAGTGTTTTCTCTTTGTTTTTTTCCTCGCAAATGTGATGAAAACCATTGTGTGTATCACAGGCAGTAAGGGGATTACTAACTCGAGTCATTAAAAGCCCTCCGCCTTCGGCGTCGGGCTTCTAACACTCTTGTTAGTAATTCCCTTCATACTACCCTTGATGCACAATGTACTATTACTGTCGATCGATATTAATAGAATACACCAACGTAATGTACGTAGTTTAACGTCCAAGCGACTACGCACTGGTTCCAACTTCCGATGCTTGGGAGAAAGTGTTTTAACTACATTTTTGTTGACAGGAAATGATTTGTAGCAATCAATGACGCGTGAACGGAAACGCACTGTGATTTAATTAGCAACCCATTAAAATAGTCATGAGATTTTACGATGTTTTGGTGCTACAGATCAACACAATGAAACTTCTTTTCACGTTTTATCGCGTGAACTAATCGCAACAACAGAATACCTATTCACAAATCTAAGTATATATTAATCTACGAAACAAGAAACGTACTTCTATAGAGAGGTAGGATTTATTAGTTCACCAATAGACCCAATAGTTCTAAGTTATTATTACATACGTCCCTATGAGTCAGTAGCAGTACTAAGCAAGAATAGCAAAAGACGTAGCCCTTAAAACCGAAACAAAAGACCTAGACTGCCTAGACCTATCTGAACACAGCCGTGTGCCCGGACAAGTTAGACAATGCAGTGTGTGTTTACTCGAAGTACTCGAACAAATTCAGGCCCTTTTTTCAGACTCTCATAACTTTTTTCCCTGTGCAGCTGGGAACCTGATTTCTTTACGTATAACTTAAGTATAAATCCCAGTAAAAAAGAACAATGTCTTATATTCATCCCAAGTTCTATAAAAAAAACATTTCCCGATGACGTAGATGCGTAAATGAAAAATACAGAAACTGCAAATAGTAGAATATCCTTGAATACCTTACAGATTATATTATGTTGTTAGTGTTGTAACACACTGTACAGAGTAATCTAGTACCTACTACTTTAGGTTGCACATGATAAGTTGATACTTGGTTTTATGTATTTATGTATATATTCTACGAAACTGAACGATCATAGAATTGAAAAATGTGAACAGAATAGTCGTAAGCTGTGGTGGCTTATGTCAATTTCATACCCGTACAGAATATGACATGTAACTTACCTCACGATCCTTATTGCCATAGGTGATGCCCAGGTTCGGCATGGCACGCAAGATGGCGACCAGCGACTGGATTGTGTTACTGTACACTACCGGCCGATACTGTTTAAAATCTTCATTCGTGAAGCCACTTTCGTGTATAATTCTGTGGACAAACAAAATAACATGACAAAACGAAGTGTTTGAAATTCAAAAATGTTCTGTAAAATATTTCTAGCGGGACAGAGTTCCTAGAAGGCTTATACCTACGTATTATATTTCAATATCAAATCAATTATTTAACATTAAAATTGCATTGAGTTTAGTGGTATCACACATGTCCATGCTTACAAAAACCCTATGATGTAAATTAGAACTGCTTTCGCTGGCTGAGTGGGAACGTTTTTTGTGCCACATTTGTGACAGTAATGAAAGCTCTGCCAAGTTTTATCACGCTAAAACATTTCTCCGCCTGTCTTTCCAACGGAGATCTATAATAGGATCGTTTTACGGACATTTCTTAAAATCTATTTCCATAGCATTATATCAAACATACATGTCTACATTCAGCCACGCCTTTTTTCCAGAGCAGGAGGCAGAGACCATGAATTTCTGATATTTATATTTCACTTGCTTGAATTGCTACAATCCACACTTTAATCTTGTGCTTCGTTAACCAATTTTTATAAATTGTTACCAAACAGGATTACTTACTTAATGCATTTTAATGAAACAGACAGATTTACTCAGGGATCTCAAAATAAGTAAGTCGGACGGAAATCGAACTCATGGCGAATTCTTTGCGGGGTGAATTAAATCCAAAATGTTTTAATATGAACTTCCTGAAAATTAGTTTGTAAATAGACTACCTTCGTTCAATAGATTAAGCTACTAGAGCCGTGAATCGACAACGATAACCGTTCCGGTTTCACACACCACACCAGTAGCTGCAAGCCTGCTTAGAGTGCTTAGTCTATGGAGCTGTGGATATCCTTCGACAATGGGCTGACGTCACTGCCAGCGGCACCCGTCCTTAATAACCGTTTCTCACAAGCAATTGTTATTCGAACACGCTTCAAGAATACGAACAATGGAAACTCAAACTATGCGACGAATGCGCCATTCGAAAATATGCAGCCAACATGATAAAGTCGTGTAAACAACTCGCAGAAAAGATTCCAAATTTACCATAACATTTGTTTTCGCGTCACGCAAGACGCATCGCTAAATTTATTCAAGCTACATATTTGTTATGTTTGCATCGGATAAGATTCAAGTTCATTCAACTAATTACAATATTAAGAAGGACCTTAAGACTTGTCATTCTATTTAATGAGAAATCGATAGACGTCTGAGTCACGACTACCAGTTCATTCGTCATCGTAATCACGGTGTTGATGGACCTTAATATATTTCCTCTCAGTGAGAAAGCCGCATGACAGTATAAAGCAAACTGACGCTCAAGCGGCCTGGAGCTACTGTCAACAGTAGGTTGAACACGTCACTCGGCTGCTGCAGGCTCGCAACCGGGTTTACGTCCATCGTCGCCGATGACGTCAATAACTCCGTCACTGTTATAACGCGAGACAAGCTGCGATGCCATTACACCTAATTCGTCTCTATTACAAAACCAGAAACCTGGAAATTGGCAAAAAAAAACCGTAAAGATCAATCTTACCGAAGAAACAATACAGATGGTATCGACTGTGATAAACATTACAACTTGCTTTGATACCACCGATAAGTGTTATCGGCGAAATGTTAAAAGGTTGTTGACAAGTCTTACATAAAGATAGTAGAGATAGCGGACAATCAATGATGTGTATATCAGGGGTCGGTGTTAAATAATACCACAGGTACAGTTTAATAATGTTAGCAAACGCTGTTATTTTAAGATAAAACTAGGCAAAGACATAAATTACGAGAAAGATCGAAATTATTCGTGAATCAGAAGCTAACGATTTCTATTGCAATCAAAGTCCAAGTGGGCAGTGCAACCGTATGCTCTTGTTGAACTCTCAATGAGGAGTAGGTACGCCTATTTCGACCGGAGTTTAAATTGAGAAATTATACATCTCTACTCGACAAAAGATCCTACGGCTGGGCAATTGAATAGACACAATGGACGATCGGTCATAAAATCTCCGACGAAACTAAGCTGATACACACGTGATAAGGAACTTGAGTTGAATACACGTAGTGAATTTTATTATAGTACCTAATCATAATCCTAACTTTAAATTTTAACACGTAGGTGTGTTTATTGCGTGGGAGTATTGACTTTGCAACAGTTATGGCAAAAGGTAGGTATTTTCTGAATAAATAGGGTTGTTCAGAGTTGGCCAGAAGACGAGACAAGAAAAGACCCGAGACGCGGACCTTCGTCTAATCTATCACACAGTCAGTACTACTTTAACCAAGAAAGAAAGTAACAGCATACAAAGTAGAAAACCTAAAAAAGGTTAAAGATTTGAATTATAATGTACTTACTTCATTTGTTTGACTATAGTACTCTTGCCGGACTCGCCGGCACCTGAAACAAACAAAAAACCATTAATATCCGTAATAGGTACAACACATAATGTTTACAATACAAACACTCAAATTGTATCAGCTGTTATTAATTATCATAATTATATCATTATCTATTTACACAAATTTGCATTTGTTAATGCCAGTTGATTGATCAAAACACATCATTAAATTATTTACAATTTCCATCGGAGGCAGGCAGTTAACAGTAAAATAAAGATTTCATCCTATACTATTAATTAAACGAATGAGAACTAAACGAATTATTAAATAAGTTTATAGGTTTTGCCTACTTCAGCAAAAAAGAAAAAACGCAACTAAGTACCTGTAAAAAATATTATAGTTCGTCATCACTAGGCGGTACAAATTGAAACTCAATGCAAGAGCTATTTAATTGTGCAAGAGGATAACAGCGTCATCAAACTTATGAAACGCCACTTTAGATCCGATCAGAGTCGGGTTCAACGAGCATCAACGGCTGCAATAAAACCAGCAATGATATAAAACCAGTTAATTACCGTACGAATGTAAACTGTAACAGTTCACATTATGCATGTCTCGGTGGTCGGTTAAAAATAGCGGGGAAATAAATAAATAAACGCGCGCGGGATCCGAGATCCGCGACCCGAGGCCGTAAGATTGAGAACATGCTCAATTTTCTAAAGGCTTGGTCAAACACACGGCGCGACGCAGCGCCGCGGCCGCGCCGCGCGACCGCGGCGGCTTTAAATACATGCTAACAGGTTAGCGACGTCAAACATGGGCGCGATGCCGGCGGGACGCAGTCTGTTTGACGTCGCTAACCTGTTAGCATGTATTTAAAGCCGCCGCGGTCGCGCGGCGCGGCCGCGGCGCTGCGTCGCGCCGTGTGTTTGACCAAGCCTTAATAACAGATTAAAGTGCTCATTTCAAAACGGATATGTAAATAAATACCTTCGATCAACAATACCTCTCGTTTTTGCAAAATTTGTAGTTGGAATGAACCATATTATAACAATGTATGGGCATTCTAATACTTTCGAGAACTGGGGGTCATACATTCAATTTCGACAAGTAATTTGTATGCGTTTTAAATATTTTTGGGAAATTCCCATGCATTATTTTAGAGACAACTTTAGAAGTAACTAATCTTGAAGTAAAAGGTGATGAAACTGATGAAATTACACATAACGCCTCAATTCTAGAAAAAAAGTACTTGGACGAAGCGACTTAGCGTAAGAATTTGAACTATGGTTTATTTGTGAACTGTGTACCTATAGTAGAGCATAGTGGCTAAAACTTTACGTCATAGAATCCATTTAACTCTTTCACTGCCACGGGCTAAAGCCGCGTCACAGCACGGCACGCCACCATACATTTTTAATTTCCTGCTAAAGAGTCACGACAAGGTGTCGTGAATCGGCGCCGCACGGGTGTTCAGTTTTGGTCGCCTGCGACTTCTCAGAAATAGGATGTGTTTATGCAACATTTTTTTAAAGCAAGCAAAAACTTTATTACATTAACTTAGTAATACTAATGACAATTTTTGTAACTTAACTTTCAATTATTATTACAAAATTTGATCCTACAATACTAAGTTGTTAAGTACTACTAATAGTACGAAAACGAAATCGGTGATTATTAATAATGAAACTGTTCTTATTTGAAAGGTGAAGAAAAAACCCATTTCATAATTTATATAATTTATTAAGTATAGTAACAGATAAAAAAAACATATTACATTTCAATAGTAATATTTGATTGTTCACAATGAAATTGATCAAAACATCCCTGACATAACCCCATAACATAGTCTCCCGTGTCTACCCTTTTTTTATTATTTCGCCAACTACTCACAAGCTGACTAGCTGACTAGCTTAAAAAAGCACCGTCCGAATTTAAGAAAATACTTTGGTTTATTAGAAAACACGATAGTGGTAATGAGGGCGCCATTGTACGTCCGGCATTTGCTTGGTGCAGTCTTAATAGTAATATGTAAGTAGTAGTTCATTTATTTCCTTTATTTTGTAGTTTGGCTGTAGGACAACTCGGACACGTAACTTTAGTAAAAAATACATTTATAGTGCTCAATGTTTATGATAAATAGTCTTTTAAAGAGCAATGCATCAAATAATAACATCTCTTTGTTGATTTAATGTTATTTTTATTAATTTTATAATACTTCCTTGACCATGCCATTAAATATGTATACAAATTTCAGCTTTGCAATATTAATAGTTTTGAGAAACAAACAGACTGACGCGGTCAAACTGACGATTACGGAACCCTAAAAGACAAAATATACTAATGGTATTAAGCTACGTAAGTGAAACTTATTCTCATATCCTACCAAAAATAATAAATAATACTATAACTCGAGTTCGAAGATAAAGATTATCAGACAAATGACACGAAATCGCCGCCGCCGTTGTTCCCACCTATTGTTTTTTTTTTAACAATAAGTCGACAAATGAATGTTGAAACTTTTCCACTGGGATACCTGGATTTTATATTCAAACTCTGTAGAAGTTACTAAAATTATCAAAATAAGTTATCGAAAGCCTGATATTATATTATATAATCTTACAAATACAACATTGGTTACCCAAAAATACTGCGTAATACCATCCATTACACCCTCCATTCATTACGTTTACGTTGCGTGGCCCGCCACATCACAACACGTTGTCGTGATGTTAAAAAACAACCAGAATATATATATTTTTGTTAAAACTGCAATATTATAAAATTAATAATGTATTATGCAAATATTCATATCGTTATTTATTAAAAAAATATTGACTAAGAAGATTTTATGGCTATTGCAACTTTGACTCTAAAAAGGACACAGACACTCGTAAAATTATATTAAACTGAATAAGCAGTATTAATAACAAAAGGCATTAGTATACAAAATAGTGAAATTTTAAAAAGAAAAATCGTCTACCGAGGATCTATGTTCAAAAAAGTTTTAACGACACGTTGTCGTGACCGGCGCCTAGTACGCGCACCGCGATCACGACATCGTGTCGTGAGTGGCGCTGAAAGGGTTAATGAATCACAAAAATAACATGTTGATAAGATGCACTTTAAAAATAATGATAATAGGTGACTAAGAAGACCTAGCTACCACATAGGTACCTAATTAAAATTGAAAAGTATCACTAAGTGCTCTATTAAGAGCAAATCGTAATTAAGGTGATGAAACGTGGGAGTTGCAAATCGGACCTTGTCGAATACAGGTCCAGGCGTCGCGACCCCAGTTGTCTTCAATTGCCTCGCCAGTCGGCAGCGAACGGCCGATCTCTGACCCTCAGATACACATATCACCTACAACTTGCCTCCTGATTTCATTTAACAACTCATGCTAACATAATAATTCCTGGTCATTCATCAGAGCAAATTAAATTTGAACAACTCAAGTTTATCTTACAATTGAAAAAAAAACCGCACTAAATATGGGATATTTTGACGCAGCGCAGTTAAATTGCCATAATGCGACAAGAATGGACGACATGTCATGATTTCGGTGACAGGTGGTGACGACTCAATATAAAAAGTTCCGACAGAAACACCTCTTTTATTATCATTTATAATACAACACAATAAAAAATCGGTGGAAATCGCGTGACTGCAAACTATCCTATTTTCATTGACGCCTGAAGTTGTTAAAATCATGAAATGTTTTATTCGAGCGGGAAACGTAGGTAGGTACGAGTATATATGTAGACGATTATGCAAGCCTATTTTTTTGTATATACCTATTATTAAGATTCCCACAGTTAGTACAGTACGGCCATCAGTCATACTCGTAGTCGTACCAAAAATGATGAAGTCGGCAAGTTTTGGAGACAATGACATGCTGTTCGTAATCTCTATGATGAATCTGGAAAGTTTCCTTTTAGGCGTTTCCATTATGTGCGAGTGGTTCCCATGGCGCAGAGCGATCGGATCGGGCGGCGCGCTCGTCAGCAACTCGGATAGCCGACACCGGCGCGAGCTACCTATCATGCTATCATCGCGATAGCATCGAAGAGTCGCGTGCACGCCCCGAACCGCCACTTTATAAAATATTTTAGCTACGTAGAGAACCTGACTAAAACGAATACCGCTCTTTCAATCACTTAACTTAACGTAGGCAAACAGCGCCCAACAGGTTAGTTAGGTTACGAAGTAGATAGATGGCCCGCTCCAGTGTTTTTACGAGCACCTGGATGGCTATTATCAACCTAATTGGTAAACAATTAACTAAACCAATTTTGAGCCTTCATAGAACTGTATCTGCGTACCTATGCATCGTTCTGTCTACACTGTACCACATACGATGTACCTACCTATCTACTCACTATACCCTGAGATCAATGAAAAGATGGGTAATTCGTTAAGTACTTACTGTCACGTAGAAATCGCTCTTCGAAAACTTTGTTGCTACAATATTTTTAACCTTGACAGTAAATAAATATCGACAATAAAGTCAGCAAATTTCATGCTCATGAGATTAGAAATCTTATCTTTTCTTCTGCAGCCATCGCTATGTTCTTAAGTAGGTATGTTTTTAGGCTTAAATTTATGAAGTACAATACCATAAAGGCAATAAATCAGTCTCTAATTAAAGCTAAGAGGCTGATGAATAAGGCGACACCTTCCATGGCCAGATTGGCACGCACCGGCAATGGTCACGGCGAGACGTGACGCATCAATTAAGTTCCACCTAGCGAGATATCCTCACGTGTGTCACTCAGTACTTACTGTAAATGGCACTAAGTGGAACAAGTACCTTACATGCCTCATATCTATGTTTGGTCAAAATATGCCTGTGATTATGTAATAAACGAGAATGGATGATAAAAACTGCTCCAAGGTAAGCTAGCTAACACATGTCCGCAGGTACTTTAACATGTCATTTCGTACTTTTGCCTGCAACCTACTTACACTATCTGAAACATCTGAATAGAATCATTTATCGTTGTTTCGGAATTGTGCAATATTGGATTGAGATATTTTTTTAAGTATATTATTTGTTTTTGTGAGCTACTTCTTTTGCGTAATCTCACTTAACATTGTTCCCTCGGAAGCTATTAGATTTTCCAGGATGTAAAAATATACATTGTATGAGAGAACTGCTTAACCCTGAAGCTCGTAAAAAACAGAGGGATAGGCGAAATTATATCTGCTTAAAATATAACCTTTTAATGGTATTATGCCATTTTCCAGACTTCATAGGGAGTTGAGACAATTGTAATTAATCAAAATCACGAACCATGAAAAAATGAACTCTTGAAAATAATTGCGGTAATTCCTACTATCGTGTTTTTAAGGTTCTGTGGACTATAAGGTACCCTTAGGGTCCGTTCACACAGACCAGCTCGGAGATGAGAGCAGATTTTTTTTTCACATTGGAAACAGAGTTTGAGTACTTATGAAAAAAATTAACTAAACACCCAGTGAACATTACACTGTACTCATGGGCAGTTTGGACTTAAAATTGTTTTGGCATATACCTTGCACACTGGGCCTGATTTTGCGTTATTTATCTTGGGCGGTACGAGGTTAAGACTATTTTTGCATGAGGTATTGACAACCTTATTTATAAAATAAAAACGAATTTTGCTTTCCACTATTGATTTGCAGGTTAGGTTCTATTATAAGGGCAGGCAAATATGAATAATGTGGCACGTCCAACAGAGAAAAAAGTGTAGCCATGTGTCTATTCACTTTAGCACATTGGATGCAATGAGCAATATCGGTGCAACCTAAACAATCATATTATGAAAGGAATAAAGTTGAAATGAGAACTGTTGGCCGCTAACATGTCAGAGATGTACCTACTAGAGAACTGTAACTATGTGCGTATGGTGTACTATTGAAGAGTACATAAGCATATAGGTACTAGTTTTGGAGCCTATAATGTCTGTCATTCATTTCTCATAATAAACAATATGAAAAGGGGAGATCCTCGTTTCAGGGAATTTCTACAATGGCTTTATTTAAAAAAAAAACATACACTTGTGACTACAAGGGGACCTATTAACAATTCCTAGATATCAGTGGCGAAGCGTCACGTAAATAAATAGACAAGCCGGAGCAAAAAAAGGTGTATGGCGTGTGTCGGTTTTACGTTTTGTTTGTATACCTACTCTATGCATAGGAATTTTTGGTAAAGCCGTAAATAATCGGCTTGTACGAACGCCTCGCGACTGCTAGATATAGTTTCTAACTTTTGGTCATCAACATACATTGAGGGAGCAAAAAGAAATCTATTAAAGAACACATATCACAGAATTTCAGTCTAGTACAAACAAAATATTCTGCTTATACATTATAAGCCTCTAAGGAGTTCTTCATATCTAGCACAAAATTTTCACTGCAAAACGTCAATCAAACTTGTCTTACACTGAGTAAACGCTTACCTATAAGTCAATGTGTGAACTTGAATATTTTACTTTTTTAATTATATTAAATCTAGTTTTTCTCTTCAAACTAGTTTTAACTTTTTAATGTTTGTATTCCATTTGCACTCAATTTTTATTTTTTTGTACATATCAAATCAATCGAGAATGGCAAATGTCTAAAGTAGCAGGAAAAGTGACTGAAGAGGTTGAAGTTGGGATTGTGTACCTAATCTTTTTAAATATTTACTACTGATCAAGTCAAGTACGGAGGTAAGAGATATGAAAGAAAAAAGATACATTTTGAACTGGTAGGCATAAACATTTCTCAATAAGAGTGTTGTCTCTGTTATTTATTGCCTTTTTGTCATAATCTTTCAGTACTGTCAAATCGTTTTTGTTCCCGCAATAAGAACATATAGTCATCAAAGATTTTGGATGTGAACTGTAAGCTCAGAAGTGATTGTGAACCCTAAATTTGTCAAAAATAAAAAAACCTTGTGTATTCAATCCTTTTTTGACTCTATCAGCATTCAAAAACTAGCAACCAAAAAAACCAAATAGTGAACATTATGGTATATTCACTGTGGTTAACATTGTAAAATGGGCTAAAGAGGTCATAAAAGACGGCAGTATTACTTAACACAGACAAGACAATTATAACCATTTTTGATTATTAAGAAGTGATTGTGTTCCTTTTCAATAGGATAGATAACATTTTTGATTGTTAAGATGTGATTGTTTCTTTTTCAATAGGATAGGTAATAATACCTACACAAGCAGGATTTGATGTAGTCTTGATGCTAAAAGTATGATTTTAATTATTCAAGATTACTGAGTCCTATTTGTGGATTTACCTACTTTTTGCAACATTACTATGATATATATTTCAGTCAATGTAGAATAATTGTTATAATAGCTGTATTTCATGATTTCAAATACTAACTATACTCGATAGCTAGGCATATAAAAAGAGGGGATTTATCATTTAAATTACTGATCAACCTACCGATGTATGTACAAATGTTTTATAATGTTTGTAAACTCAAGTAAGCATCCTGTTTAAACAAGCTATCACATGGATCACCCTAGTGTGACCTGACTATAACTATAGATTTATAATCAATCTATGCAACCTAAACAATAAAAAAATTATGACATTATAGAAGATTACTGGCACTTCAGTTGATAAGTATTTACAGTTCAATTCTAAGTTTTGTTATAAAATATGTACAAATGAGCTTTGAAAATCAGGATACTCTGAATATTCACTAGTAACAATTGAGATATTGATTATTAACAGGCAAGTACTAATTGAGCAATTGATTGTTTACTCCCATCAGTTGATTCACCTAAGCAACAGACAAAGCTGCAAACTTTGAACATCATTACATTACTGTAATTGACTTGCCTTTTTCAAATTGATTTCTGAATTTTACTTAACTAATCTTAATTTCTATACCATCCATCCATTTAGTGAACATAGTATTAACCTATTTTTATGATGTTGTTAATGTTGTTATCTAGAAAAAAAGACTTATGAAGAATTCTCTGGTCATTAATCAGGCTTGATATATAATAGGAACGCTACAGGAAGACTTAACTACTTAATGTTTCAGGAAAGCCAAGCCTCTCCTAAACAAAGTCAGTACCTAAGCACTTTCGTTTTCATACGGAACAAACACACATGCATACCAGCATATTGATGAGTCTCAAGAGAAAGCTGCCAGTCTGTGGAACCATACTCTTGTCGAGAGAACATTAATATCACTGAAACGATATAGGGTTGCGAACTTTTCGAGATTTCATTTACATAACGGAGCAGCCGCCGATACGTAAATCATAACTCGGCGTCGCGTTAGCCGCAAGTTCATGGGTGCGGCCATGTGCCTCTAAATTAATACGAGCATTATGTACCTAACAAAAGCAGCTTGATATCCTTCGAAGCCTGGATGCCATCTTCTTTTAGATTCCTTTCAATTTGTCTACTGCGAGCGGCCGCCGCTCGCTCCTCGGCCGACTGGGCGCATCCCATGTCGGCAGCTGTTCTCTCGCTGGCGCTGGCCGCCGGCCCCCCGAGCCGGGCGCGCTCTCACCGCTTCCTCTGCATGCGCTCCGCACGCTGCCTGCCACTCCGGCCCCACCGGAGACACCCTATGCGCCGATAACTACGGTTCTCTCAACGGTATCGAACACAGTAACCTAACTCAACACTTATTATCACTCTCAATCCAAATCGTGCACACTCGGAATCAACGAACTTAACACCACCGTGAATGTCTTTAGGGTACGATACTAAATCTAAACCAAAAATGCGTAACGGCAAGCCGAACTTAAATCGAATACGAATCCGTTTAAAATATGAGATAATGGCGGCCGGATGACAAGCTAGCTCCGCTCCGTGACGGCGACCGCGCCCCGCTCGACTGACGTTCGGGTGCGTTCGGTTCTCTTCGTTTGGGCTCGCTCACACATGCGTGAAAGTAAATTCGACTTGAAATGAAACAGCATGACTTGAGTTGCTCTAGTAGAGCAATGCGCCTGTGATTGCGCTCAAAAATAATAAAATGTAATAAAAAATTGAGATAGAGATAATTTAATACCGTTGTCAAATTATAATTTTATGTAAAAATTAAACAACGGTATTATTTTTTATCTTTAAGATACTAACACCACCACAATAACATTTACGAACATATTCATATAAGTATAAAAGTTTGAACAAAAGTGCGTAATTCTAACCGTTTTATCATTAAGCGCCTACCGCCACGAAAAATAAACTAAAACGGGAATGACAACGATTGGAGCCAGTTTTTATTCGTGTTAATAGGTTATTTATTGACTGATACAAATAAGTTACATTACATTTTCGAAAGCACGTATATTGCAAAATATTTAATTCTAATATTTGGTTGGGCTGGGATCCTCAGGATTATCCAAAAGCAAAAAACTAATAATATTATAGTATCTGCTAATAAATGTCCGTATCGGATTGTCTGCATAGATACTCCTCTCAAACTATTAGAGATATCAGGATCAAATTTAGCTCGTAATACGACATCTAGCCATAGACGGTTTGGATTTTTTTTAATGAAAATCGGACATACCACGGAGGAATATTTCACCGAAAATCTGTTCACTCCAATCTGTCCATAGATTTTCGAAGGCGAAACTATAAAATTCTCAAGTGGCCACTATCGAATTCGGACCATGTTGCCAATATTACCGTGAACAGCCTCTGTAAGTGGTATGTAAAGGTGGTGTGTGATATCAATCAATGTAGTGAAATACTCGTGCTTACCTCTTAAAGTAAATAAAAATAAATTGCCTCGTTTATGAAAGAGCGTCTTCCGGTACGCATCCCTTTGAGAACACTCCGGTTATCGAACGTTTTTCCGGCGCCCTCTGTCAGTTTGGTTAAGGAATTCTCCTGGTTATATGAGTTATAATCTTCTGCGGATTGGATTTCCTCATTATTATTTTGCTGTCTCAAGGAAATTCTAAAAATAGTGTTCTCTACTGCGTTTTCAGTGACCCTTACGAAGCTAAGGCAAGGTACGCGATTACGGCTCTGCGCGCCGTAAGTCATCACTGGCAAACCAGACCGTTTTTTTACCCCTGCCCAGAATCGAGTGCCGTGACGTGATGCTTAGTTTGATCTCTCAAAAATCATCAGTTTCATTAGCAACATTTTATGTAACATTGACATATCTCAATATCTCGATGCATGAATCAAGGAAAACGGCCATGCTTGATCGCCTTGATCAGATGGGCACTACTGTGCCCCTCACAACTGACAAATATTTGTCACTCGTGTTTCATACAAAAACGAAGATTGCCTAACACTCGTTAACGTTTTGATAGCTCTTATTTACTTGTCAGTAATGGCGGCCGAGTTCAAAACAATACCATAACAGGTCAAAGACGATATAGTTTTTACCGTCTTGAATAGATTAAGGCCCTATGTTTTGTTCTTTACGAGACGCAACGTGAAGTAACCAAGTGCGCACCGTAGAACTCTACCGCAATGACCACTGACACAAACTTGAGCACTACTTATTGCTTCAGGGTAAGCGAATTAATTTCCTTCTATTAGAAAGACTGCATAGATTAAGGTTCCCAATCATTATTTTTGTTTGAAGTCTCAAGTTTTGAACTGTTTGCTGCTGTTAGTTGTTAGCTGTCAGTTTTCAAAATTATTGAAGTTGTAGGCTCGTATCTTTATGATCCCATTAAAAATATAAGTGTGAAAGATATAGCAATGTGCTATTGAAAGTAGTGATATTTAAAACCAGTCAGTGGCGAATCAAATTCGCGCACCGAAGCTTCCGTGCACAGTAGGTAATTAATATTCTTAAGGTTCGATTTCGAATCGAATTACCGTGAGCCCAACTCACACTTGACCGTTTTTTAATATTTGTTTTTTTTAGGGTATGTTACTGTGCCAAATTAGATTTTTTATGTTTTAGCGTTTTTACGATAGGAAAGTACGAAAAATGTAAAACTACGTTACAAAAAATCATTTCTTGTATGGGAACCTCCTTAATAATTTCAGTTTTTTTATTTGTTACTAAATCCGCCGAAATACCACACGTTCTAAAAAAAACTCGGTATCCATTACGATTCAATAGATACGTTACAGGTCTTTAAAGTTAGGACAAACAGACATACAGACAGACGAACGGACGGACGGACGGACGGACGGACGGACGGACGAACGGACGGACGGACGGACGGACAGCGTAGGCGTACCACTGCAAGTCTACTTGAAACGAGAAGTAAGTTGCCAGCAGCCAGATACACGAAATAAGTCCAAGTCTTCTATTACTGTGCAACACAAAGGCATAAAAATCACAAATATATAACTATCAGAAAAGAACTTTGAACACCTAAATAGACTAAAATACAAAACTAAAACCAATTACACATCCGCCATGTTTTAACGTTGCAAATGGCCCCCATTTTAACGTCACTCCTCCCCCAGTTTTCTGTAATAGATAAAACTGACAAGTCTGTCATGTGCCAAGGTGCCAAATTTAGCACATGAGACTTGGCCTATCTTTTACATTATGTTCTTAGTGGGATATTAGATTTTTTTTGGTAGGTAGTCGATATCAACCTACTAAATAAATTTCGGTTTCATTATACAATTAACATAATCATAATATTCATAAAACTAAATAGCTGGGTAGGCATGTGATGATGTTTCATATAGTATTTTCCGATCAAGGGTAAAAATTTGCAGTTTTCGGATTTTTCTTTATACCTACTGCTAGGCCTACCTCCACGCCAAATTTCAAGGCTCTAAGCTCTAGGTCATCGGAAAATACCCTTATAGGTTTGACGAGTGAGCCAGTCAGTACCAACCCAATAGATTTGGAAGTAATATATTACTTTTATGGGTTAAATATAGGAACTTAATTTTTTATGGGACTCCAGGGTTCCTAGCTGTACTCGGGAAAAAGTTAAGAGTTGAAAAAAAGCCCTGATCGAATTCGAGTACATGTAGACACATACACACTGCAGCTTATTCTATTGTATTGCTGGGCTTTTTCTCCGAACTTGTTTCTAGAATTCAGGGTGCGGAAACACGCCCGTCATTTTGAAAACATAACCCTGTTCCGTACAGCAGAGACTTCCTTGATATTAAATTAAAATATTATTAGGTATTTTATAGAATTACTATACAATAATGTATATGTACTCAGTGACAATTTTATTAATGAATGACACCGGAATGGTAATGGGAAACACAAACAGTAACTAAATTTCAACGATTAAATATGCCTTAATAATGACGTCCGTAGGTAGACTGTGAACGAACTTTTTCGACTCATAAATAGGTCCTAAATTCACGTCGTTGTGGACAAACAATTAAAAATAATTAAAATTGGTTTACATTCTTTTTGATTGGCTAAAATGTTTTGTTCCCACAACTATTCCAGTGTTATTAAGTAATGATATTGTCGCTGAATACATATAAATTATGGAATAATAAATGTAAATAACCTATAATGATATTTTTAATTAACATCATAAGGAAGTCTCTGCTGAACGGAACAGGGTTATGTTTCAAAATGACGAGCTTTTTTCCGATCCTTGCTAGATATCATGCGGATGAAATTATTGGCTAAATAGAACGAATTATTTTATCGATCGGTTGTAGGAATAGGATAGGACACAAAGTTCATTTTCAGAAATGCTACAAATCGGTAGGTTAGGTAAGTATCTCTTTCTGCAAACATCTCTTTTAGTCATGTTTTGCGCACCGAGGTACAGAGTACCTACCTACGGGAATCTGTGACTCGCTTGAGGTTGAAACCTGAGCTTTTCTAGACGATCAATAAATTAATAACCTGTTGATGTGGTTAACGTTCCTTGACGCTTCCTACTAACTGCATAGGCAGTCAAGATCACTACTTCCTTACTCGATAAACAAATATTGTGTGGCGTAACGACAAGAACTTTAACCTTTATTAAGGTTCAATAGATTAGGTACCTAACTACCGACAGTTAGCTTCTAAATACACCGCTGTACAGGTTCTCAAGCATATCTAAACCTGTTGTAAAGCTTCGAATCATGTAGGTAGACAATTATTATTGTGTCATTGGCCGCTCAGATTTATTTGATGCTGGGGTGTGATTTTCTCAACAATGACGGACGGACGAACGAGTGAATTTCCAAGCGGCGAGTTTAAGTAGTCCCTTAAGAGCGAACAAAACACATTTTAACGCGTGCATATCCTTTCAATTTGGCAGCATGGCTTATCGAACGTATAAGGCTACCTAATTGAGAATGCACGCGCTAAAATGTGTATATTTCGCTCGGATGGGACTACTCAAACTCGCCGCTGCGATTTCGCTCGCCCGTTTTTAAGAGAATAACACCCCTGAACCTACGTAGAGAAAAAATCGGATAGGTACGTTTCTTGTTTTCACAAGTAACGCGAAGTTATTAAAAATTTAAGGTATCTAATTGGTTAGTTGTTACGTTCTGGCTTTAGCTTTTAAGGTGTACGGTATGCTTTTTTAGAAGTCTCCACATAATGGGCCATTATTGTAAATACAACGTCATTGTGCGTTCCTGAAAAGTCGGACAAGCCGGCGGCGCAGTCAATAGACTAGAGGACGTGCGCGCGCACGAGCAGCTAGAGAGGGACAGCGAGGGACCAACCAAGAAGCAGCAGCTTGATGTCCTTCGCGGCCTGGACGCCATCTTCCTTGAGGTTCTTCTCGATGAGTTTGCTGCGCGCAATGGCAGCGCGCTCCTCAGCGGACGACGCGCAGCCCATGGCTATGGCGCGCACGGCCTGGCTCGCTACGCGCGGCAGCGCCGTGCTCCTTGCATGCTCGCGGCCCGTCGTCGCGCGCAGGGGGCGCCGCGCCGCGCACGCGCTTGCTCGCGCACGCGTGCTCCGGCTGCTGGCGAGGATAGCGCTGCAGCGCCACGCGCGTACTGCACGGGAGGGACGAACGCGTTAAGCCGCCGACTGCCGGGCGCGCTGTCAGTCTCAACCGGGGGCGAGAGGTAGCGAGGTGGCGCCGCGGCGTGGGCCCGCGAACGAATGACGGATCGCGCAGCCCTGCGCGCCGCCCGCACTGCGCACGCTCGCCGCCGCCTCCGCCGCGCCGGCTCTACGACCGTGGCCACCCGGTGCCTCCCTGACACACTAATTACACTCCACGTCAACCTTGTAATACCTATCATTCGCCTTTCTCGCGCTTTCTGAAAACAAAAGGCAATGCAATTTGAAAAGATCGCGTGCATATAATAAGTTGATCGCCGGAGTATTAATTACTACCCAGACGCGATGCGATTCTACCGTCATAATTTGTTAATAATATCATGGTACTGATAATAAAAAAAACTGACTCAAGCACCGAGTGTTCCGCACCTACGTCTTATGTAAAATGCTTGACGATACCCGTACGCGTAGAAATAGTTCCCAGCTACACCCCTCCCCCGCTTTCTTCTCATTGGGAGTAGATTTTCGAGATAGACGGACCGACGGACACCCCATTAAGGCTCCCGTTTTCTTGTATTTCGTACAGATCCCTAAAAAAGCATACCTACTCTACATCTTGGGCAGCCGGGTAAAAATAACTCGTACTACGCGGGTGGGTGGGTAGGTTAGTTTTTGAAGTAAGGTCAAGTGGAGCAAGTGCGTCAATCCACCAATATCCATTCCTATAAAAACACACTTCTTTCCCCGTTGACTCACTTGTCCACCTGACCTATGTATATGTTTATACCCCGTCTTACACGCTGCCGCAGTTAAAGGGGCATGGAAGTCTGCACATGCAGTGCGAGTACCAAACCTATGTATTTCCTAAGGGCCTACTTTGAAAATCGAAGTTCGAGGTTTCTTTAGTGTCTTCTCTTCTCTCGCTCACTTCTTTATCTGCATCCCTTTCTCTAGATTTAGTCTTGAATTTTAGGGACAGGGATGAAGCTAACGTAACTTCGATTTTCAAAGCCTCTGTATCTCCTGCTCCTGCCGCTGCTGGTGCCTCGCGCTCGCGAAATTGGCGGTCTTGTCGCGAGAAGAGGCCCATTGGTAAAGGTCAATCGAGCAGTGGCAGGGTGGCTGCATGTAAATGAAGTATACTTACATACTTATATGTTCTAAAATAAGATTACGACAGCATAAAGTCCCAGATAGACGTACGTACGTACGCGTAAGTACGCGTAGGTACTTAAAGCTCGACGACCTTTTTCGCCTGTGTTTTACCTACCTTTAGAAGTTCGCGTACTTAGGGTGTCACACGGGCGAGTAAAGTCGCCGAGCCATAAGTAAGGACGGAGTACGCCTATCTGGGACTTTAGCGATGCAATTGCCGATAAAAGCAGCATCGTAGCAATAAAAGGAATTTCGTTTGAGATAGACTTTGCTGTATCAAAGCAGATTTTTTCAGCCTTAGAACCTTCACCAAATTGCCATACTGATATTCATATTTACCAACTCACAAATACTATGCTGATAATGATGTCTTGTATGCTTGCGGAGGGGACCATGGTGGTTTGACTGAGATATCTACCTAACCATTTTGTCAGTCGATAAAAATCGGTACGCCGCCTAACACACGCATCTGCAGATAATTCTCTACAAATATACTACCTAAATGTTACAACTCGGCAGGTAAACAATACAAAACGCAAAATCAAAACACAATAATTCATCATCATCATCAGCCGCAAGCCGCAAAACGTCCACTGCCGGACAAAGGCCTTCTCAAGGTTTTCCATAACGTTCGGTCCTCTGCTGCTGTCGTCCAGCGGTTTCCCGCGACCTTTATCAGGTCCACCTTGTGGAAGGCCTGCCAACACTTCGTCTCCCTGTTCGCGGTCGCCACTCTAAAACTTTCCCTCTCCAACGGCCATCGGTTCTTGGAGCAATGTGCCCCGCCCACTGACACTGAAGGTTTGCAATTCGGTGAGATATATATCCGTTACCTTAGTTCTCCTGCGGACATTGAGGTATATTAATAAATGCGGACTCCCCATTCCTGATTCGATCTCGCAAGGAAACACCCAGCATAACTCTTTCCATCGCCCTTTGAGTGACCATGAGCCTTCTTATGAGGCCCATTGTAAGCGGCCAAGTCTCAGCTTATTTAAATCCATACGTCATCACTCACTTCTACTAATAATTACAATTTTGAAATGTTTAAATCTTGTTTTGTCCTATCTTTATGAAATTTAAAGTCAAAGGTAGACATAAAAAATACGCGAATTTATAAAAATATGTAAAAAATACCTTTTGTCTGCGACTCAATTCGCATAGAAGTCGTTTATCGCTCTTCCCTCGGGAACTGTCCGATATTCTAAGATAAAAATTACCCTACGCACTGCTCCCTTGCATAAATAAACTATTTCAAATTTCACGTCCGTAAAGTGAAGACGGAACCGACACGCAAACAAACCAAAAAACTTTCGCATTTATAGTTGAAATATAATGCTTGCACAGTACCTGAGTAGGTAAGGTTAATTTTATTTAATCGATTCTTTTAAATAATACTAATAAAACTCTTTAATCATGAAATGTATCAAATTCCATACTTAGAAACAACTATTCTTTCGAATAAAAATGTAAAAACAAGCAGTATTTTTTTAGGATTATCCCAAGTGCTTTACTTAAGGACAATCGAAGTTACGTTAGCTTAAGTTAAAGTTAAGTCAGTGACGAGTGGCAGAGACCACACCCAAAGTTTCGAGTTTAGTGTTTCGCAGTAATCACCTAGTTTTGAAAAAAAAATACCAGGCCTATTTCACAATTCAGATAAATGCTGTCTCTTTCCATTACTTTGTTATATGAGAGAAAAAGCCGTCATAAAAGAAGTACCTAAGTATACACATTTGCATTTTTGGATATTAATAATTTGTTTAGGGCAGCAAATACTACCTTATCGGGCAGTAAATACCCGATCCATTTATCATTAAATCGTTGAAAAGCTCGAAAGCTGTTTCAGATTTATAAAAAACTCTCTTGTTAAAGTTCCAAACTGTCACACTTGTTTGACGTTTGTTCGAGGCGACCTTGGCATCCTTGATAATCTGTGGCTTTGGCAGCGCGGCGCGGCGGGTGCAGTCTTATTAGTCTGTGAGTTTTAAAAAATACCTTAATAATCTGTGGGTGCAGTGTGTCATGTCACGTCAAATGTCATTGTTTATACTGTGGGATTTGGCACTAAAACTACAAATACAAACAAAATTATTTTGTTAGAAAAGTGCCTAATTTGTGACTGAATTACCCGTTACTATTAATTATGGATTCTGACGAGGAAATGGAATATACTTCGTCATGGAAGGGTGTACCAGGTTGTATAGTGCTTATCAACGTTTACGATCCATCAAACCACGGGACAGCGGAAGTCGCACTTGCAGCGACAAGTCTGCTAGTTCGGCAAAACCTGAGATTGGCTAACTCAAATCATACAGGCATATGCTTGTACGGGACAGAAGATTCAAATTCCTCGGCTTTTGGGATACAAAGCGTTGTTGATGTATGCCCCCTGAATACCCCGTCTTTAGCAGACTTTAAGAAAATTCGTGAATTAAATATCTCATCTGTCAAACAGTCCAAGGAATTCAAAATGTCTGATGTGCTTTGGCACTGCAGTAAAATGTTTGCGAATTGCAAGAAGCAGCTTTCTTCACGCACTGTGTTGTTGTTATCAAGACTTGACACTCCTCCCATACAAACAGATCAAAAACCTACAATAAAGAGAGTTGATGATTTGGTGGATTCCAACATTGATGTCAAGTTTTTGAATATATCTGAATCAAATTATAAAATAGATAAGTTTTATGAAAACTTTTTGTTTGAGGCAAGTAAAGGCAAGGGAGTTATTATTCCTAAAACAGTTTGGGACCATAAAGAGATTGCACATTCGATGCAACAGCAGACTGACAGACATCTTGCGGTTGCAAAGCTAAGCTTGCAGATCAGTGAAGGACTTGAAATAGGGGTTGGTGTGTATAACTTGATCAAAAGTCAAAGTTATGGTCAAAAAAAAACAGATATATCCCGTGAGGACAATGCAGTTGTCACTAGTTTTTCCAAAGCTGTTAAAGTTTCACAAAAACTAGATGCTGGTGAACCAATGGATGTAGATGATGATGGGACAACAAAAACACCACTATTAAAGTCAGAATTACTGTACTATCAAGATTACCAAGGGGAAAGAGTAGAATTCACTGATAATGAAATGAAAACTATAAAAAATCCATTTGGACCTCCCTTGATGAAATTACTTGGATTCAAACCTTCCAAAATACTTAGCAAAGAGAAATGGTTTTTGAAGCCCTGCCACTTCTTATTTCCAAATGAAAGTGCAATTGAAGGCTCCACAATAGCTTTTAAAGCAATGCATAAAGCATGCCTAGAGATGTCTATGGTAGCAATCTGCATTTTAGGCACGAGGATTAATGCTCGTCCGAAGATTGTAGCACTGTCTCCATGTACTTCACCTTTAGGTCAAGAGGTTGATATAGGATTTGATGTAATTCAACTGCCTTTTGTTGAGAATGTACGAGAAGTTCCAGTTGTTGAAGAAGATGAACCACAAAAAGTATCCAATGCCCATAAATCTGTCTTGACAGATATTTTGAATACTCTTCTGTTTGACTATGATTCAAACTCATTTGAAAATCCAAAAACACAATCCCAGATCAGAGCTGTGGAAGCGATTGCTTTGGAGGATGAAGATGTAGAACCTTTTGTTGACAGCACAAAACCGGATCCTAATAAGTTTAAAGATTTACAAGATGATTTATTTGAAGAGATATTTGGTCCTTTTGGCCCAACTGCACAAAAAAGAGGCGGCACAACCAGTGCAGAAGTTGGAGGGAAGAAGCAGAAAATGGAGGAACTTGGTCCAGAAGAACAAAATGCTTTGTTGATGCATAGAATTACTAATAAGGAAGTAAATAAATTTACGGCTAAAGAATTAAAAATCCTTTTGAGCTCTACTAGTAATACTAAAGCTCTAAATGGGTTGAAGAAACATGAGCTTGTTGATTTGATATATAAGCATTATGCTTGAAGTTGTTTTGTTTATAAGACAAATTTTGATACAGTAAAACTGCAGTTATCATGAACAAATTATGATTGAAGGCCTTAAGGTTTTGGTTTTGTTAATGCTTCAATGGTTAAAAATAAAGTACATTAATTTACCACAGGTTTATTATTTTAATGAATAAAATTACACTAAATTAACCTTTCATTAGCTGGAAGACCTAACTAACCTTACATTAGACTCTCAGTTTGAAAACGAGTTTTCTCAAAGATTACTTGAGTGATGAATTTTTCATAAACCCCTATATTGCAAATTTCATTGAAATTGTTAGAGCCGTTTCTGAGATTGTTACAAATATATACAAATATTGCTTGTATATTATTGCATATGCCAGATAAAAATCGTGTTTTATTCTCTTCAGATAGTGATTCTATACACAAAATTCTGCAGAAAATAATACAAAATGCACTCTAAAATTTGCTACGGAAACATCCATAGGTATGTGAGAGATTAAACATTAAATACACACACACACACACACTCTTACATACGTTGCCATTTTAAGACTTTAAATATATACAGAACCATCAGCAGGGCCCAAATGGTGAATACCGATTAGTAAAGCATCAACGAGGGTCCAGACACCTAGACCTCCAAAACTGAAAAGTTTTCCGATGCCTTCTTGCCAGTGGCCTAGATAGAAGCGGTCAGCACCGAACCCTCCAAGAGTGAGAGCTAGAATGAGGGCAGTGCCCCAACGCGTTCCCCCAGTCCATGAACAGCGAATCTTCTTCAAAAACCTCCTCTTCCCAAGGCATATTACGTCATCTGACACTGTGCAATTTGTCCTTAAAACAAAAAACAAAATATTACAAACAGGGGTACCGATGAGGTTATTCATAATCTTAAATTAAGTGATCTGTAACTATACTTAGTGGTATCAGTATCTGTTTACAGTGACAGAAAATATGTCAAATTTAGTGTTTTTTTATTCTTCATTTTACGTTTTATACTTATGTTACTAGGTACTTACGCATAAAACTTGAGTGGGGATGCCAAGGAGTTACAATTAGCTTTCTGTTCACAACGGTGTTCCCATTTATCAGTCTGGTAGCAAAACCGGCACATCGCTGTCCTGTCAAAAGCTTTCAAACCCTGCAATATAAATATTATCAAAGGGTTTGGAAAACAATGCCATATTAAGCAAAGCACAATGACATTCATGGTTGAAAACTTACATTACAAGATACTTGAGACTTCACATGACAAGAGTAATTGTATTGTAGACCGTATCGACAATCAATGCTCCCGTTACATTCTATGCAAGGGTACTGTAGTGCCGAACACTCGGTTATGTTTCCTTGATGTGAAGTTGGGCAGGATTTAAGATACTCGTCGTTCGCACTAAAACTCAGTCCTTTGTCACTTGTGTCTTTTATTTTATTTTCTTTACTGGAAAACGGGTGCTCCATATTGTTATTATTAGCTGTAATTGAAAATTATAATGCTAGATAGATTAGATGTCATCGAAAATATCCAAAAAATACAAGAATACTCCATCAGATACCAACCCATGTCTGTTATGTGGATTGTATTAAAAACAACTAACAGTACCAAAATAAAACAATCCCTAACAGTTATCCTCATAGGAGTTATACGCAGCATTTTGAGGTAATTACATCTTTTAATAAGTTCAATAACAATAACTCTTAAAATAAAATCAACAATGTTGGCTTATGCCCACAGATTATTAAGGACAAACACACATGTCTCAAGAATGCCTGGATTAATTATAATTATACCCTTTTTAAGCCTTTTATATATACAGACTACTACAGGATACTAACCACAGACTACTAAGGGTACTAACGTATTTTATAAGGGTAGGTCTGTCTTAATGTTTACTATATCAATAGTGGAATACGTCACGTCAAAAGTCAAATATGACAGAAGCAAATACATACCATTTATTAAACCAGCCCCTCACAGCCCAACCTAGAACCTGGTTTCGGCATTTCAAGCTAAAAAAATGAAATTTATGAAACTATCACTTTTACTGATAAAACGGCAGTTGTTAGATTCCGTTCACTGCTTCAGTTATCTGAATGAATAGGTTTCCTCACGAGTGAAAGCATTTTCACTACTCAAAACTTGCATGCTAAAGCAGGGGTTCTAAGCGATCTGGAGCTTATGCCTTTTTGGTTTGGTTATTTAATTAATAGTAACTTCCATCATCCGTTGATGATTTGGTATTCTTAAATATTTACATAAAACTAGATCCAGTAATACATACCATTCAGAAGATCTTGGTTTGAAAAGCTGACTTACCTCAACACCAACACAACAGCAGCCAGGCAGCTCAACAGGCATCACCGTGAATTCATAACGTTATGTTTTTGATGTCATTGCTATGTAGCATACCGTAATAAACATATATCGTTTCAATTTAAAACACTAACGAAATATAGCGTTGTGATAACGATATTTTTCATTACTATTATCTCTTGTACAAAATAGTCCGGACGATTTAGATCGCGCCCGTCTCCTCGCTGTCTCAGCAGGCGAATCAGGCCACTGGCTCCACGCTCTTCCTTCCCGTAATATAGGCACAGTCTTGGACCCAAGCTGCTTGCGAATTGCAATAAGCTTACGGCTTGGAGCCAGAATCTGTGAACCTCATACTTGTACGTGCGGGAAGGACGTGAGTGAGCTGGGACGACATGACCTTTCATGTTTTAGAAGTGCTGGCCGTTTGTACCGCCACGGCACAATTAATGATCTGATCCGTCGTTCGCTTGCCACTGTCTCTGTGCCTGCTGTCCTGGAACCAGCAGGCTTGCATAGAGACGATGGCAAGCGACCAGACGGAGCTACGTTGGTGCCGTGGAAACTAGGTAGGGCACTGGTGTGGGACGCGACGTGTGTTGATACATTCGCCCTTTCTCACGTCCAGACAACCCGTAATCGGGCCGGTGCAGCAGCTGAACAGGCCCAAACCAACAAGCGCCGCAAATATTCATCATTATTAAATAATTACGAATTTGTGGCGCTTGCGGTGGAAACAATGGGACCTTGGTCAGCTGACATGAAAAGTTTTATTAAGGCCCTGTCATCCCGGCTCATCGACACCTCCGGAGACCCTAGAGCTGGCGCTTACCTTTCCCAAACGATTGGACTAGCCATCCAGAGAGGTAATGCAGCCAGTGTCTTAGGGACCATGCCGCGAGCGGACCTGCTAGAGGGGGTGTTCTTTTTATAGTGGTGTTTATGTTTAATTTTTAATATTTGAGTAGCTTAGTTTTATTTTATTTTATTTTAAATAAGTTTAGTTTTAACTTTAACTTTTAAATTTTAATGTAAAGTCCGTAATTATTAAATTATGGTTAAATGTGGTTCAAATAATAACGTTAATAACCGTGTCACAGTACTTTTTTACATTAGCACGTTCATTACAAATAATCACTTAGTACAATTACATTTAGTTCGAGCAAAAGAAGACTTCCGCTTTTAATTTGTAACTTGAAGCTTCATGAAACTGGCCTCTGGTCAAAGCAGAGAAATAAATACTTTCGCGTTGGTAAATATTTCGGCTAAATGGCCTTAATGGGCTGGGAACCGGTTTCGGTACACTGACCCCAAACCTGAACCGATTACTAACGATTAATTTCGTTCTGTTGAGTAACGTAATTACTGGTTAAAATATCAACGAAATGATACCAGTTTTAAGAACGATATTAGCCACTATCTTGAAACGAGTCCCTACTTTGAAAAGCGAAGTCGAAGTTACATTAGCTTCACCTCTTTCTATCAATTTAGTCTCCAATTACGAGTGACAGGGATGGAGCTAACGTAACTTTGAACTTCGATTTTCAGGTAGGGCTTCAGGTTCAGATCCCTTTCTCTCGATGACTTGAATGACGAGTGACAGGAATGAAGCTAACGTAACGTTACACTTCGATTTTCATAGAGCTCTGCTTAAAACAAGAACGAGGTGCCATCTGTGGATTATTATTTTATTGTTAAATCTTAGCGTACAAAAATAATTAATAATTACATAGCATTTGAACCCAGCAAAACAGAATAAACAATGACAATAGTCTAAACTAAAATTACTTTATTATTATTATTTATTATATAATTCAAATTCAATCAAAAATAATTAATAATTTCCGATGACGCTCTGTGAATTAAAATCAGTGGCGTCTTGGTCGTCTAAATTTTGTTTGTGGTTGTCATTTCTTTCTGACTTTTCTGAGATAGTGGAGAGATCTGGGATAGCGCAAGCTATAGGGAACAGCTGTTTTAGATTGCTCATAAAGCTGGGGATACTTTTGTTACTATCCAGGATGGTATCGTAATTGGTGTCCTCCTCACTAACGAGATACCATTTCGAGGCACGGGATTGTGGCCTGGAAGCCTCTTCGTCTGACAAGTCTTCGGTCAGTAAACTGTTTGCTTGGCTCATAACGGGAGTGAAATAAGGCGTATTGCCGCTCTCGGGGCTCCTGACCACCGTTGATCTAGCTGCCAAGATAATATTAAAAAAACTATCAAACAACATGCTTAACAAATCTGCAAAATACCTATTAGATAAAATTTAATACAATGTTTTTTCTATTTTTTAGATTTCTTCATGGCAATTTGGCTCACCAACAGCGGTATATTGAGAATATAGTAGGTATTTTGGAACCCTTGTTCGGTATATGGCAGATTCTGTATTGGACAGATTCTGCGATTGGGCAGATTCTGTATTGGACAGGTTCGCGATTAGGCAGTTTATGTATTGGACAGATTCGTGACTGGGCAGATTCTGTATTGGACAGATTCGTGACTGGACAGATTCTGTATTGGGCTGATTCGCGACTAGGCAGATTCGCTACTCGGCATAATCTTGGATAGGACAGATTCTGAATTCGATAGAAATGTGATTGACCAGAAGTACAGTTAAGATGATAATAAAATGTAGGTATGTTAAAAAAACAACTTATAGTAAACTTTCCATATTTAATGTCAGTAATTAATCCATCACCACAGGAAAATAAAAACACAACTATAGGTACTTAATTTTAAAATAAATTTTAAATTATAAACAATTATTACTTATATGATCTACTTTTTGTATATTATGCAGTTTATTTTGCATAATCGTTCCAGACATTCTGACACGCTTATTTCGTTATTTAAAATTGCTTGAACAATTATGTCTACCTGTTTATTTTTTCTATCAATTTCGAGTTACGCCGCTTTCCTTTGCAATAAATTAGATTTAATAACACAACACAACTTTTACAAGTTTTGAATCGTCATATCTCCGAAACGGTGGCTCATAGGAGAAAAAATGTACGACAATTTAGATAGATAATTGCATGATCTTCAATCAATCCTTTTTTACATACTTTTATCATAAAACTTACCGTTTGGATGGAAAATGCAAAAAACCCATATTCGAAGCGAACTTTGAACCTGAACTTTTTTCGCAAACGATCGATGGGGACTTTTGACATTTTATTTATAATGATGTTCAGAACATTCGTACTAATTTTCAGCTATATGCGTAATAATGTAACCTTTCCCGTACATTTTAGGCTAACTCGACCAGGCTATAAGCTCATATAGTAGGCTTGGTGGTATACTATATGATTAGGTGCATAAGACTATTGTTCCTTACTGTACTACTTCTGCCAAATGGCGAATCTGCCAAACGGCGATTCTGTCCAATAGAGAATCTGTCGAGTAGTGAATCTGCCTAGTCGCGAATCAGCCCAATACAGAATCTGTCCAGTCACGAATCTGTCCAATACAGAATCTGTCCAATACAGAAGCTGCCTAATCGCGAACCTGTCCAATACAGAATCTGCCCAATCGCAGAATCTGTCCAATACAGAATCTGCCATATACCGAACAAGGGTTTTGGAAATCTAGTAGATTAAGATTTTCATTTAAACGAAAGTAAGACAGACACTGACTGACAAGCGAGATAATAAAACTTATACTAACTGCCAAACATCTATGAATAATGAGTCATCTTAAATTAATTCCTAACTCAAATTAGTTTATGAAATAACTAAAATAAACACACTTACCATCACACAAATTTAATGCAAACTGAGCGTTGTCACAAAATAGTTCAGGTGTTTCTTTCCCGTCATTTTTCATATTCACTTTAAAAAAATCTTTTCCATCTCCATGTGAGGAACTTGAATTAAGACATATGATGGACCTGGATTCCGTTTCTATGATTTCTATACTGTTTTCCAAACAGTCTTTGACTTGGAGACACGTTTCAGAGTGGTTGTGTATGAGATCTGTACTATCATCAAACCCTTGACGGAACACCCCTGACTCATTATCACATTTTACATTTCTTTTGGCCTGGGTCACATTCTGCACTTCAGTATTATGAGATTTCCTTTTCTGTTGAGGTTTGTCTTTAGGTCTTAATATTTTGACCTTAATGACGTCCTTCTTAATGCTTTTGCGCTTGGTCACTGCGGTGACGTCAACTTTTTGATCATGTATGTTGATTTGCAAGTTATCAGGGGCGCTGTTCTCGTAATATACGATATTGATCGACGGCGGGCACGACCGCCTACCTGTGCGGGCGTGGCGGGCTTTACTCTGCTCTTCTACTAAAGGTCCCATAGCGGGAACCTTAGATTTTTTCTGAATTGTCGTTTTTTTATTCGGAGTCGAACATCGTCTCCTAGAACCCTTTCTTTTCTTCACCTGTGTATCCACTTCCATCTTGTCCTGACCTTGAATATGAGAGGGTTTTTTAACGCTTTCTAATAACAGGAGCTCTAGCCTTCTGTCAAGCGAGTCCGATGGAGACCCTTCAACATTTGACGCACCAAACTCCCTTAGTATCTTCTCCGAAAAGGACGAGACTTTTAAAGCACTAGAATCGAGTGTAGGCAAATTCAAACCAGCAGAATTTGGCACATCTCTAAGTTCGGATATAGTATTCAGGGCAGACATCAAATGCTTCTGATAACTTTCTTTAAGCCCACATTCTTGGGCCATGAGGGGCATAGAGACGTCTACTTGAGACATGAGGTACTTCTTGTCAAACATGTTCATAGCTGTATTAATTTGAGTTTCATTAATTATCGGGAACGCTTTGATCGCTGCTAGCGCACTTTTGGAGATGGACAAATCTTCAACTATCGATAATTCTGGAGACGCTGGCAAAGATAGGTTGCTAGAGCTAGCAACATCACTTTTAGTCGCTTGACCGTTGGTTTCATTTGTGTTATTGCGTTTTCTTATGGTAACATTCAGGTCATTATCGCGAACGGTTGTCTCATTTATTTTTGCCAATCTCTGCATAATAGTCTTAGTGCGCGGCATAAACAGCTGATAGGACTCAGTTCTGTACACTTCTGAATTCACAGTAGATTCACGTGTCACCGCATTGACAGAGATGTTGAAGGATGAATTGCTCGATTCGCAATGCGATAATAGTGGGTAGGATTTACTTCTATATTTTCTTTGTAACTTCCTTCCTTTAACTGCGGACACACTTAACTTTCGTTTTTTCCTAAGACCCATGTGAAAGGGACTGGCGTCGGAGTCTTGGTATCCTTGGCTGCTGGTCACCGAGTGGTGAGAGCTATCTGGTGACGTGATAGGGTTCAAGCTGTGTGGACAAAAGAGAACTTGCTTAACACAAACAGCCATGCAATACAAAGCAGAAGCTTAGGACATTGTATTAATAGTGCAAGGATGTTGAACAAGCAGAATAAAGACATTGAAAAAAGAACTGGGCCCTATGCCACAAAACTTTACAAGTTCACAGGACTTGCAAAGTGTCGTGGGATATTGCCTATTGTAATATCTCTGAAGCATTTTTTATAAATCAGCGTGTGATTTAGGGCTCCAACCAATTCAAAAAATCTATTCTAGTATATTTGATGCAGGCAGAATTTATATGCGTGAAAGTTAATGGAAGCAGGTTCACAAAACATTAGCACTCACAAGCTACCTACTTACCTAGAACACCCTCGGTATAGAAGATGCCAAAAGTTGTATAGATGCAAACAATAAGTCATATATAGAACAAAAATCAATAACTCCAATTCAAATAGGTTCAGGGGCCGGTTGCATAATAAAGTATTACTAGTATGTGTATGGCTTTTTACTAATAGTATGGGCTTGTACTTTATTATGCATTAGGCCCCAGGTTGGAGGTTACTACAGGGAGGTAATTCTTAAAGCATATAAAATAAAATTAAGCCGGAATTCCAATGCGGCCACACGCTATGCACGCGGTACTCACGTGACCCACGTCGACGTCATTTCATGCGAGTGCCGCTGTAGGAGTATCTATCTACACAATACATTGGGACACAAAGCGAATTTATATTCACGTGTGCACGCCGTTGTGGAATCCCGTTTTACAGCTACGCGAGACGTGGCAATAATTTAGTATCAGAACAACTTAAAGACCAGCCGCCGTAATTATTTGTATGCTATAGGCACGCACGGCAGGCAGCGTGGCAGCCTGGTGAACAACATGAGGCAACAGGGCATCGCAATGAGCCTCAAGCCAAGCCGGGAACCAAGGTGGCTCGTTGGAACCAAGATCGTTTCAAACAGCTGATTTACTTCACTTTGCCATTTTGATGACACGTACGTCGAAGCGCCACATAGTTTAATTTTTACTTCACATAGTGTCGTTTCGGACTAGAGATAAAAATATACAAGAAGTTAATTCCGTAAATAGGCCACATAGGAACATTTACAGGTTAAAAATGAACTAGCGCTGCGAGAGGAGATAATCTAGAACATTATAAAATAAAAACACTAAAATTGCACTATTGACATATATTCTAGTTGTATCCGGAAGAAGAAGAAGAAGCGAACCGGATACTGCGCCCGCGCCCGCCATAACATCAGGAACAGTATCCTCACATTTACGAGTCAGAGCCGTAGCAATGTTTATTTTGTTATGAATAGTAATTTAGTGTTTTAATTTTATAATGCACAAGCTTTTGCCCGTTCGCATTTATAACATTAGTAGGAATTAGCACTGGTTTTTCTTATGCCTTCGTTATATAAGTGAACTATACAGAAATGTTTGTAATGATTCATGCCCGGAGGCCGGAATTTTCGTGACACTATTGGGAAGGTGACTTCTCATTTATCGACTTGCAATGTATATATCGATATACTAAAGTTATAAGTTCTAGATTGTTAGCAACTTATCGTGTCATGCGGGTAACCAGATAATATGAAAAAAATAGGACAATCTATTTACTCCTATTTATGAAGAAACTAAAGAAACACTTTGTTAACATTAGCAAGTATTTTAAAGATGAAATTGGAAAATCAGAAATAAATCAGAAATATATTAGTAATAGACATTGTTAGCCGTATTTGGAATTGATTTTATAAGATGTGTTGTTTTCCGAGTAACTTCCATGTGTCGATTGAAATTTTTCAGATAGAAGAAAATATTATCTCAAGAGTTGTCTCCCTCCTGTTGTTCACCTGTACCCTCTACCTTTAATCTTTTGAATTTAGAGTTCAGTATTGTATTGTATCGATATATATGCATATCGGAAGTCGATAAATGAGAACTAGCGTTACTGAAAAATGCGGCTCAGGGCGACTTTGTCTACAGTCCTATTTCGTCACCTTCCTAACTCGTCCACAATGCCATGTCGTCAGCATGTAATTCCTAAATTGTCACCTTCCTTACTCGGCCACATTTCTATGTCGTCAATTTCCTTTCTTTTCAAAATTCCTATATTGCCCATAGTGCTAAGTCGTCCACATTCCTATATCGACCACAGCGCAAACTGCAGTTAGCCACACAATATTGAAGAAGTTGACCACACAATAGAAATGTGGACGAGTTAGCACTGTGGACTATATAGGAATGTGGACGAGTTAGGAAGGTGACAATATAGGAAAGTAGACAAGTTTAGGAAGGTGACAATATAGGAATGCCGACGAATTGAAATAGTAGGCCATATGGCATTGTCGACGCGTTAAGAACGTTACGAATTAGGACTGTGGACGAAGTCGTCCTGAGCCAAAAATGCGACAAAAACTTCGGGCTCTGTTGTAGCTCTCTGTTTAATATGGTACCGGACTGACAGGTCTAATCCGATATTTATGTAGTGTCAAAGCGATAACGTTGCCTTTCGTGGTCAGTATTAATAATTAAGAAGCGTTACAGTGCTCATTAAGACCCCATATATGCTGTTGGTAGTATTCCGCGATCTGGCTCTCAATAACCATAACGCCAAGAGTTTGATTTCTGGAATCACGATTAGAAATACAGTGCGATAGCTCTTAGAAGGTACTTCAGGTTTGTACTTGTGTCTTACTCCCTCCCATGCGCTCTTATTAAGAGCGAGTGAGAGGGAAGTACAAACTCGAAGCACAAGTGCTCAAAGACTGTGAAAAGTTTTATTTTTTCCAACATGACACTTTTTTAGTATGTTTTTGGTTAAATCTCCGAAACTCTAGCCATCTTTAACGATAATATTCATTTTAAAAGTCGTGGTGGTACTTATATTATAACTTCCTAATCGTCTTCTAAAATCATATTAAATAAAATAAATTTTGTTATATAGTAAACAAGGATCGGAAAAACGCCCGTCATTTTGAAAACATAACCCGGTCCCGTACAGCAGAGACTTCCTTATAATGAAAATATTATTAGAAATTTTACATTTATTATACCGTAATTTATATGTATTCAGCGACAATATTATTATAAAATACCACCGGAAGAGTTTTGGGAAAATAACACTTTCGCCAATCAAAATCAATGTCAATTTTGTTTTTACTTTTTTGTCCATAATTACGTGAATTTAGACCGTATTTATGAGTTGAGAAAGTTCGCAGTCTACCGGACGTCATTGCGACATATTAAATCGTTGAAACTGGGTTAACGCCAGCGCAAACCGGCGGACAGTTTTCCCTTTAGATTTCCTCCGCCGCAATCCGCTGCGATGCTCCGAGTTCGGTCTCAAAACTCTCAAAGCATTGAAATTTATACCTTATTTCAATTGAAATAGCAATGATAAATTATAATCCTCCGCCGTCCCGTCCGCCGATTTGCGCAGTATTAGTATTACCATTCCGGTGTCATTCTTTAATAAAATTGTCGCTGAATAGATATACATTATTGTATAATAACTCTATAAAATACCTAATAATACTTTTATTTAACATCAAGGAAGTCTCTGCTATACGGAACAGGGTTATGTTTTCAAAATGACGGGCCTTTATCGGATCCTTGATAGTAAACTAGCGGGCCGCCCTCGCACCGCTTCGGTTTGTGTGTTTTCTGTTACACCCGTACATTAACCATATACATACAGAGGAACAGACGGCGAAGGGAAAATGGGAGAGAGAGAGAGAGAGGAGATTTTGTTTAATGTAAAGATGGCAACTATTTGAATTTGACACTGCAATCAAGGAACACTTAAACTATCTTCATCTCAGTTTCATTGCGCGGAAGTACATAAAGCCATCCCTAACACTTTTGTGGGCATGGCCGCATGCGTATGTTGCCTCTCAACCTAAGCATTCGCCATTTTGAACAAGAACAGCGCAATGCAATGTTCTGGTTCAAGTAAACGCTCAACAGCTTAAGATTACAGCAAATGATACACGGTTACTTTGGCAAGTGTTTATTGATCAGAACACACCTGCTCCCATTCTTAACGCTAACGTATCAATGACAATGTCGCCAGTTTCACGGCACGCTACTATATTTTTTTACAAGAAATTATTGGCATTACACTACGTACGTTTAAGATATTAATTATTAATGTACTTCATATTGGAATAAAACTAATGTTTAATTCGTCAAAAAACATGTAAATCTTCATTAAATTTATTTGATTCATGACGTATACATATATAGTAGATGCCTTGCTGAGAAGTTACTCACGATTCAGTGTAAAATTTATTATGATAAGCTTTGACCGTAATATGATTGATGGATGCTCAATAAAATAATCCGTAAGTGTGTACATAATACTCAGTGGCGTAGCGTGGACTAATCTAGACGCGGGCGATGTTACATCAGCAAAGCCCTTTTCGTTCATGGCGTTTGGTCTCAAGTCTGTAGCGGCAAATAGTAACATAGTACCCCACAATCGATTAGTGCGGGTTCTTTTCTTGGCAATTAATGTGTTAAGTGCGAGACTGAGGGACTTCGCCCACGCCTAGCTACGCCACTGATAATACTCCTAAAAATAGAAGTATAAAATGTATTGATAGTAAAACCTTACATACATACATGAATGCACTCAATTTTGCTTAGGTAAATATAAAACCTCATCATGCATTCACCAACATTATCCTCCCTTTTGGGGTCCACCGTAGGAGTGTTAGCTTGGCAAACTCGTTCGTGACACTCCCATGGTCCGCGCCGGGGCGGGGACCTTACTGGTCGATGACGTGTTGCACACCTCTAAACACGACATGAATTACGTTATGGATATGTCAGCCGATATCCCTAGCAATCCTACTTCGGTATTATTATCTACATACGAATATTGTGTAGACGATATATCGATTAATAACATTATTGGACAAATATTGTAGAAACAAATCTTGTTTTAATGTTTGTATTATATTAATTACCATGCTAAAAAGACGTCAGCAAAACTAAATCCACCACAGCGCTGGCGACTCAGCCGGATAACCAAGCTGCAAGAGGGAGGCGACAGCATATGCAGAGTCGTATATTTATATACTTCAAAAGGAACTATTCGCAGAGCTGTTCACCACATCGTCCGCCCGTGGAACCAGATCTACTTTGAAAGCTGAGAGAGCTTTTAAGGGGCGAAGAATGTCCACACAGCGCTTGTTGTGCTCAAACACATCCAGCGAGGAGCGGGACGCGGGGGGACCCACGCCGGCCAGACCCACCGACGCCACCGCGGCAATCGCGCGTTCATTTTATTGATACATTTAATACAACCAACAGACTTGTAAAATAGTATTATACATTCATTATAGAATTTAGTAACAATCTCAGGTTTTATTGGCCCTTTATTGCACACTAGCTGTTCTATTGTCATAATTTTTTTTATATGTCAAAAATAACGCGGCGTCGAGATCGGTTCAGTAGATCCACAGATTCAAACTTTACCACTTTATAATATTAGTATAGATAAACAATTACAAGACATGTTTGCATCAATCCATAGCATAGCATCCATAGGATTTGATAAACCCGTCGCCCCCGCCGACCATGGGAGTGTCACGAACGAATTTACCAAGCTGTACCAGTCTTGTTCTACCTTATCTTTACCATACTTTAGACATAATTTGGTTAAGTAAAATATAATTAATGTAAATAAAGTATTTCAATAAAAAAATGTACAACATTTTGTAAAATAATATAGCTCCGGATAAAAACTACTTACATCTTAGCGGGTTCATTTGAATTGTTACTTTTATTTGCTTTTGATCTTCGGCCTCGCTTCTCTGGTAGGGGAGAAGGGAATCTGTATAACACCTCTTCATCTTGAACTAGATTATCTGTTACCTTTGTCGCAGATGATTTTCTAGTACTCTTTCTCTGTGCAGGTATGATCTCTTCTGGAAATAACAGGCGGATATAACCTTTGAAACAAGAAAACATTTTACGCACAATTTTATAATACACGTTTTTTAACATATATTTGTAAAATCGCTAACTAAATTAAAATAATAAAAGTAAAAATAAGAGAACAGTCCAATCCAAATTGGCCCTATTGTAATCTAAACATTGAAATGAAAATATTATTTAATTTATTACTTAAAACCTCTTGAAATCAGGTATTTTGAAATTCTGGTACGTATACAGGGAAGGGGCGCTATAGTTAAGAGCTAATACCAATAGGAGCCGTATTTCGCAAGAAACATTCAGTATTGTTTCCTTTAGTTATGATATCACCCATAGATAGATAAAGCGCTTTTTTCTGTTTTTGACCTATCGTCGAAACATACAATCGTCAAGTTTGGTGTGATTATAGTGCAAACCCATCGCTGCGCGACTCCGCCTCGGGCTTGATGGTCTTTTTCGAAAACAATGCCTATCAAATTAATGTAAAAGTCTCACCGCCTAGCAGTTTCTTGGGCGTCCTTATTCTTTTCTCCGTCACAACATTGGGAGTACTGTCCTTAGGTGCCAGCTGTTTGACCTCTGGCTTGATGAGTTCTTTAATTTTCTTTGCAGGGCTTTGTACTGTATCCTCTTGTTTAGGTCTTCCTCGTTTCTTCCTAGAATAGGAACAGGTTTCTATAAAGGTTATATGTTCGTTCAGACAAACACTGCTTAGTCATTTATGACAAAGAGTTGTTATGTTCTAATCCTGGAAATGAACTATCTATACGTTTACCGAGTTTTGAAAGTTCCATCTTAATAGAGGTGACTGTACACTTTTTTTGGGCAGAGTGCGTTTTTAATACAAAAGAGGTTATTAGCTAAAAGCCTTGCGTTGCCAAGCGAAACCTTGGTTTCTTGCTAGGGGTTGTTTTGAGGTTTAATGGGTATGGGTATGGGTACGCCGACGTTCAATAGAGGAGGTCAAAAGTTCTTAAGATACCTAACTTATCGCACAATCAGTTAATACCACAGCGAGCGAGGAATGTTCGGTGCAATAAGGTGAAAAAGTAGATCAGTCTATGTAGTCGACTGTGCATACATTCACTCACTCAACATGTGTAAAAAACTAAAATCTTTGCCTTATAGTGACTTTTGTTTCTTTATCCTCTTGTTCGCCTTTATCCTCTTGATCATCTTGCTTGTCTATTTCATGTTTTTGTTCTATTTCTTTAAAAATGTCCGATTCCAATTTATTGATTTTGTCTTGGACCCCTGTAATAAAAAGTGGAAGTTGTTCAGTTTTTTTTTCAAGTGGTGGTGGTAGTAATATTATTCAAAAATTGTATTCCTATATTACAAGATTGAAAACACGACTTATGTTGTCATATTCTAGGTAGGTTAGTAGGTTATTTAGTCCATTATTTATTTACAGCAATAACCCTTTTTTTATAAATAATAAAAAAAGCAGAGGACAACCTTAAACTTTTTTTTTTACAAAAGTGATAATAATTTATAAACATATCGTGAAATTATTACTTAGACATACCTACTCAGCAACACTGTACTTATCGCACACATACATATATGCCCTTACTGGACATTGAACTCAACCCGCTAACTTCACGACAGGGGCCTGCCGGCTAAAAACTATCTATACCAAATTTCACACCGAAACGTAAAACCAAAGAGCGTTTCACACTAGCATTTATAATACTAGTAATCAATGATATTATATGGTTTACCTGGATCAACCGCCATATTGCTGGGAGTGGTGTTACCACTGGACAACTCCACGCAGGGGATATTCTCTATCGATGGTTTGCTCGCACTCGCGGGCTCTTTCAACATGGACATCAGTTGCGCCAGCATCGGGTTTATGTGTTGCCAGTGCCCTTCCAAATGTAGCTCCTGCGAATCAAGTCTTAATGTACAGTTGCCACGTATAAAAACTGAATTTGACGATGACGACGATGACTTTCGGAATTTGGTTAAATTATAGATCGTACGTAGTGAAAACACAGTTTTCAGACACCCGTCGCACGAGGCCGGAAAACATTTGAAAAAAAAAGTTGAGGTGAAGAAATAAACTCATCAGCAGACCGTCAGAAAATGTTGTTTTCAAGTGAACTTTGGTCAGTTGATGCGAAAAAATATTTATAAAGTGTGAGCATCATTATACTTTTGAACGTGTTGAATTTTTTAACCGGTCGGTAAAATAGCAATCTGTTTAACCCTTAATTTGGCAGAGATACAAACATTTAAAAAAACCATTTTTTTTGTTAAAAATTGTTTTTGTGGGTCACAAGCAGCCCTGAAAAAATATAAAAAAAAATCATGTGCTTTCAGTTTTTCAGGAAAAGTATGTTCGCTGTACCGAACACTGCCAGCGAAACAGGAATAAAAAGGGGAAAAGAATTTCATAGAAAAATATTGACAAGCATGCAATTTTATTCATAAAAAAAGTATAAAAATAGAATCATTTACAATTTCTCAGTATGAAATGACAAGAAACAGTTCCTGGGATTTTTCCCAGTCACAAAACACATTCGGAAATCACATTTTATACAGTACACTGTAGTGTAGTATTTTTGAAACAAAGACAGCATCGTCCCTCTGTCTTCGTTGAAGGGAAATGGGAACATTGTCAAAACTTGGTGCTTTTTCTGAAGTTTGCACAGCTACCGTAATATCTGAAAGTTTTTCTTGTATCGGATGAACATTTTCGCTGACAATATTTTGTTCACCCTGGATATCGTCTGCTGACTGATACCTGTTAGGTGTTATCATATCTTGTTGAGTGTTCTTGCCTTCTTTTCCATTACAGTTTTCGTCAAAGTTATAGCAGTTTTCTTTCTCGTAAAAACCATCCTCTGCTTCGCCATGTGAGCTGCCTATACTCAAATTCATAAGGGATGAATTTATTGATGGTGCTGGAGATGAGCTATCGGAATTCAGTGCATGCAGTTCATCTTCTTCACTTTCAGACTTTCCACTCGCGTCTGAAGATGCACTTCTTTTTGGAACAAGTGCCAAAATTTTGTCATTGCGTCCGGGTATTTTATGCTGTGAGCAAGCAAAGAAAAAAAGCAAAATAAACGAAAGAGTAAGCAAAAACTCACACCAATGAAAGCAAAGAAACAACAGGCGATAAGAAATATAAGTAGACAAAACTAGCGTATTAGTAATGTAGAAATTATGTTAAACTAAACTTGACGTTTCGAAAGTGCAACATGTACGAAACTTCAAGATAAATAAGACCAAAATAACCATTACAGTGTTTTTCAGCTACGAAGGGTTCTCTGACAGCCGTATTTCGTAATTTCAATCACTTACTATACTCACATGCGAGGTACTTAAAAATAGGCGATAAATAATTAAAGTTCCTGAACGGCGTCCCTAGGTGTGTACTAGTGTAGTTTTTATGTAAAGTTAAATAATCAAGTGTAATAAGTGTTTATATGAGCTGTCACAGAACATTTCGTAGCTGAAAAACACTGTAGATTTAACAATTGTTCGTAATATATAATATGCGATCAGTGGGCCTAGTATAGGTAGTTGCGTCTATATCGCGTGTCAACGGTGGATAAAGCATCCGTCACTGTCGTACCTACCTACTTATTTATGTGTCAAAAGGTGACGGATGCCTTATCTAAAATTTGTCACGCGATTAACGCAGCCATGTTAGGGACCCAGGTATATGCAACCAGAAATCCAAATTCGTAAGGTCATTGGCCATCACACCCAAATATACAAAAAAAAGCAATTCACCAATTAGTTGGCCATGTTCGCCACACCGAACATGCAAGCTTGCTACTGTTTCACTGCATAGTTGGCAGTGTTCGTCACGCCGAACATGCACGAAACTCACTATTTCACCGTCAACATGGCTGTGTTCGGCACGTCGAACATCACATTGTAAGTGTCACTGTCACTGAATAACAACGTATATTAAGCTAAAAACTCTTTACTTGGGTATATTACCTCCTTAATATTACATTAATAACATGTTTATGAATGTCAAATAAAAAAAAACAAATAAAATGTCATAAATACCTTGATAATATTTCGCGGTTGCCGCCTCGCCACCATTTTGCGTTCACTACTGACAGATGAGTGTTGACACAGTTATGATTTTATTCTCTACCATGTAATAAAAAAACAAAGCTACTTTTTAAGTAAAAATGAAATATACAAATACTAAAATGAGGTCTACTAGATTTTTTTGAAATGTATGTTCGCCCCACCGAACACTGTCAAATTAAGGGTTAATGAGGCAAAAAGTAAGGCCGTAGGCTCTCGTAATATAAAAGACCGTATATGCTTGTATATTGAACCGCAACTATACCATCAGAGAATTCAATACAATCAAGCATTGACATGGTTGCCACAGGAAACAATCGAATTGGCATAATTTAATTGTTTTAACTACACGTACACCATTATAATTATGTACAGTCAATTTAATTTCTTGCCAGATGAAATTAACCTATTTGTAACCTATTAATCAGCCAACAATCTAGTAAGTCAGATTGTGAGATTCTAGTAAGTGAGAATGTAAGAATTGTGCGATGTTTATAAGACTACTTTTTCATGCAAAAACATTAGTTTTATTAACGGAAAAAAAGGAAGGTTTTTTATTATACGTTACGCTTATACGTTTAGCATTCAAAATAGATAACAGCGCTATCAGTTGCTGACAGAATGATGAGTGACAGGGATGGAGCTAACGTAACTTCGAACTTCGATTGCCTAGGTAGGGCCTCAGATCAATCTGTCACGCTCACGGTTGACAGCGCAAAATATAAATATAAAGTATCCGAAAGGTTCGAAGTTCACGCTCTTAACTGACATTGGAGTATGTTTCTGACATGGCGTACAAACGCTTAACAATTATAAACTAGTTCCAAGACGACTAGTCACGAGACCCTTTGTGATCCGTCCACAACCCTCAATTCTTTCCTATAAAAAATAATCTCAAGCTTACTTGGTCAAATTTGCTGATTTTAATCTTGATGGAATCAACAGACATACTCTGTGTAGGATTCATTGCTTCATTACCTTAAAAAAAATATTTACGTAGTAATAAAACATTATATAAAAATTGTATATTTTATGTTCAAATTAGATATTATCTCAAACAATCAATTTTGTATATACATACCATTAACACACCCATTTGAAACTGTTTTTTCCGACGAAGACGGTCGCGAATTTAAGATTCTGCAAACAGATATATTTTATTGCTGTGTAAGCAATCAATGAGTTTAGTGCTCATTAAAATCGTTATTTGTTTAAAAAACACCAAAATAAAATCGAATGCTTATAAATAAATAAAACATGCTGTACATGTATTTTAAAGCAAACGGCTTATAAGATGGAATATATTGCTTACGGTGGGGCAGTTTCAGTGGGACTACTTATAGCCTCGGTAGTATTAGCACCATTCTCTGTGACTTTTAGTTTAGACTGCTCAATAGTTCTGTAAAGGCGACACAATTTCTAAACTAACAATAAGGAGCGTGATAGCATTAATAGATTACTGTATAAAGATATAATTTTAAAATTCAAAAGACTGTTCAAACCATTGTGTAAACATTTACTTTAACAACTCAGCAGTTCTTTTTTTTTCCTCAACATATTTGGTTTTCCAAAAGTCCTCTTCTTCAGGGTCACCTGTAAATAAATATGAAAAACCTCAACCATTATTTAGTTTTACAAAAATCTGACTGTACCGGTTATTAGATATTAAGGAACTGGGTAGTATTTTAGTTTAACAATGAGCTTACTTTCAGACATGTAGGAGAGGTAGTTCTTAGTGATCTTCCCGTCTTTGACCAGCGGATAAATTTTCTTGCCTATTATGACAAACAGGCCACCGTCCTCGTCCAGTGACATCAATCTCACGGATTGAGGCTTCCTGTAATGTACATTTTATAGGACACTTACCACCTCACTCAAAAACATTTAAAGACAATTATCTCTCCTCTCGTCATCTATCGTCATTAATTAAACCCCCGTTCACACTGCACTGGACTGCACACTGCACGTTTTTTCCATACAAATCTTGTCATATTCGGTTGCTTTTCGATATTATTAGTATTGAAAAAACGTCAAGTACAATGCCGTGTGAAACCAGGCTTACTCTAAGTGCGGCCGTTAAACATTTATTTAGACAACTATGTAACATTATCTTCGTTTTTAACCAGAATGAAAAAAAAAACATGCATATATAATACGAAAATGTACTGATACGGCGAGGTGCGGTGCGTTCCCATACTAACCCACTGGTCCTACCGCCGACGATGAGCGGGAAGCGAGTACAGCCAGCGATCAACTATTAATATTTGTGTCTTTTCTTGACACGGGATCTAAATTTTTCGTTTCGACAAACTAATGGAAAGAGTTCCGGCAGTGTGAACAGCCAGAAATCAACTTCTTCTACTGACAGGGGATCTTTTGTTCGTTACTCAGGCGAGGAACTAGCCGATAGCTAATCGCTTCCTCGCCCTTGGCGGGACCAGTGCCTAAAACCGCCTGCGCTGCGCCACGCTTTTTATTGTATGGGAACGCGCCTCTCTGCGCCGCCTCCGCGCTTTGTGTGTTTGCGGCTTAACGCTTTTCTATAGGTATTTTTTCTCGATGGCGCCCTTGCAGAGGTCTTACGGAGCTCTAGGGCTCCGCGAAACACACTATGAGAATACTGAATTATAGAAAAACTGCCAACTTCAACAGATGTGATAGGTAGTAGTATAAATGTTGTGTTCGAGTTACTAAACTGATGGTAGGCTGTAATCAAGCATTAAGGCGACACCATAACTTGTCTGGACAAGCGAAACGGAAAGCCGTTCTACACTCAGGAGCAAAAATAACGGGTCAGAGTGCGTTTTTCATACTAAAGAGGCTATTTCGAAGCCTTGGTTCCTCGCCAGAGAATACTTTTAGTGAAATCTGACTATGAATACCCCGAGTATCGATACAGGACTTCCAGAGTGCCTAGGATACCCAACTGAATGAATCTGCGGCTAACGCCGGAATTGGCCATGTTCAGAAAAACATCTAAAATGGCAATAAAATGTAAGGGTATCCAAGTGCGGACCCGAACTCTCCCGCTGTGGTGTTAACTGGTTGTTTGATCAGTTAGGTATCTTAAGAGCTTTTTACCTCCTCTATTGAACCTCGCAGTACCCACCATTAAAACTCACTCATAACAACCCCTGGCGAGGAACCAAGGCTTCGAAATAGTCTCGTTTGTATGAAAAACGCACTCTGACCCGGTATTTTTGCTCCTGAGTGTAGATGGAGGAAAATTTAAGAGGCGTATCTCCAATGGTGGGCTTTACGCTGATGAAGAAGAAGAGAGAAGGCTGTAATAATAAACTGATCTCGACTGTAATGCTCGTCTCAAGATGCGTCAAAAAAAATACTTTTCTATGGGATGACGTTTACTTTGATATATCTTATAAGTCATAAAGAGAGATGGAGATGTCGACACCAGTTGTGACGGGCATCTCACCCGAGATGAGTTTATGAACGCGGGTAAGGATGAGCTTACATATATTTCCTGCTGTATTTGTTGCGGCGTCCTCGAGGGGGAGATACAAATTCACTATCACTAGCGGATATCCATTCACTAGACTCAGAACTATTGTAGCTGAAACAACATTAAATTTAAATCTAATATAACTATTTAAAAAATTCGGAGATAGAATGTGCCTCTCTAATGGAGACTAGATAACAAAGTAATTAAGATGTATCTAGGGACTTTAAAAAATGTAAACAATCCAAAACACGTGGCATTGTTAAACAGCCAATCACTGTTCTATCGCACTTTGACGTATCAGTGTTCTATTGGTTGACTAACTATACATATCTCTTAGTTGTTTCGTTTAAAAAAAAATAAGTACCTAAAACAACCGGAGTATAGGTAGTGGTATACAAAACCTCGTTTTTACCCGACTGTGCCAGAAGGTGGGTTATGTTTTTTAGGCAAAAACACAGGAACTCCATCGAATTACAACTACTTCGATTATGCTAAGGAATTTGAAGTTACTGTATCTGTGGTTAGGCAAATCACCAAAATGTAGGTGACGGGCGAAATCACTTACAATAATTAGCACAGTAACTTGAAATACTGCGATTATTAATAGGATTATGGTATTTATGTTATAGCGATCGCCTAAATATAATCATAGTATTTTAAGTTTCGTGTCGCTCAGGAAAGTTTTTTTTTTATTAGGCTTGTGCTATTCTCTGACATTTAAGTAACAAAATAAACCATATATGTAGGGCAATAGATCTCAATTTCAGGATCAGGAATAGCTAACTCAATTTTGGCAACAAGACAAGTACGAAGTTTCACATTATAGGGTCGCGGTGTTTTTCATCTGATTCACAATCAAAATGACGCACACACTATTGTTATCAATTTGTGCAGGAAAGGATGAAGTGGGTCAGTTATTATGCTCCAAGATTACCGTTTTCGATGGGAGATAGTTCTCCTTCGTCCACTCAGCCTACTCCTTTTCTTTGCACCACCTGTAGGACGTAAAATAATTACCAAAAATTAAATCTCTAAGTAAAGTACTACCAGTTCCGTAATAGTTAGTAAAGTTTCGTTCAGTTTATTTATTAACCAATATAATGTTACAATATACATCGCATTGCATGTTAAAAATACGAAATTACATTGAGATCGTCAACATAAATACTAATAATAAAATAATACAAAAATAACACTAGAATAATTAAAACAACATTATTAAACAATTAAAAAATCGGCGATCTTAGCTTATCTATTTAAAAAAAAACAAGCGAGCACTAGTCTGATAGCAAAAGCCAACCGAACGCGGAGGACGTGGGAGTAGTGGCCAATAAATAACATAATATATTATTTCTATCTATGGTCTTCTAAATGTTTAAAGCTGCAGGTTTGACACAACAAGCATCCATATAATAAAAAAATAAAGACTACACATTGAGTATCAAATCACCAGTTTTAATAAGCATGGCTAGCCAAACTTCGTTTTTCTTGGTTCTGACTTGCTAACAAAGAAGTCACAGGCAAGTTCAGATAGCCTGCTTTTTCCTGAAGCTTGATACTAACTGTGCGAAGCCCTATTCATGCCAAGGACCCCAGGGATACAGTGACCATAAGCAGTAATGAGAACCTAAACAATAATACTTTCACAATACCAGGTTAATATACCTTTTAGCCCCCTGGGATGGTGGAACACCTATCAATTATTCACTTACCGTAATTAAATCCAAAAAGGCTAGCTATTTTTTTTTTCTTCTGCTTTTCGGCAGATGATTGAGCAAGAGCATCACGCTTTTTCTCACGATCACTTTCTGTGGCAGTGTCTGATTTCAAAACTATTACTTCTGTTTCAGCATCTGCATTAGCTTTAACAGACTTTTCTTCCTGTGTTTTATCCTTTTTGGGTTTATTTTCACCCTCTTTATCAATTAAATCTGAATCACTATATTTTGCTGAAGAAAACTGTTCAGCGTACAAACTGACACTCTTCAAGCATGGATTGTCAACCTGTGATGAGGATGGGTTATTATTATTTTCACTGTCATCTGAATTATGGTCGCGAATTGGAGTAATTTCATCATGACTAGATATTTTTTCTCGATTCCATTTCATTGATTCACTTTGAATGTTAGAATCTTTACTTATATTCAAAGTCAAATTACGTTTCTTTTTCGGAGATTCAATTTTCTGACTCTCATCAACACCATTACTTGGATTTTCATCCTCTTTTTTTTCATTTATTGGTCCTGTGGTAACGGGTGATTGGTCAGTATCCATATGAATTTTCTTGGAGGTTTCATTTTTTTCTACAGAATTGGCATGTTTCCTTTTGATTGAAGCCTCCTCCTTAACTGGTGTAGATATTACAGGAGATTTAACAGTTATTGCCTCTTGGTTATTCGGAAGCAATGAATCTGTCATTGCACTACAACTTCCGTTGCAATTTCTTACCATTTCTTGACTTTCAACAGTTTTGCTATTTAATTGACACTCCACATTCGAGGCAAGTGCTTTATCAACCCAAAACATTACATCTTCTAATTGTGAATGAGTACTTTCTTCATTTTTGTTTACATTTTCGTCGTGAATTTCTGTAACCTGCTCATTCTCAATATTATTATTAGTTTTTTCTGCATGCTCACCTTTGCAATCACTTTCAGTTTCAACTGCAACGTCACTTTCTGTTGCTCTTCTATTAAGAATACTTTGTGATTGAACTTCGGGAGAACCTAGGCTTTTTTCTTGGGCCACATAACTTTCATCGATTTCCATAAGAGGTTCCCTGTCCGAACTTACATCTGTATCAAAATCGCCCAGGACTTCTTGCAGCATAGGTGTTAAAGGTTCAGAATAAACTATAAAATCCCTAACAGACTTAGCACCAGATTTGGATTCAGATTTTGTATTATCATTTGCTTGTTCTTCATCAGTGTTTTCTAATTCTTTCTGGATGTCTTGAGCAGATTCATAGATATTTCCAAGAACAAGGGTCTCAGTGGATGCTCTGTTGTGTACAATTTTTGAACATGTTGTATCCTCACCTGTGCCATTTTCCCCATCATTACATTTGCTTGTGCTTGGCTGCCCATTGTCACCTTTCACCTCTGTTGAAAAGAATCAAATTATAGAAATAAATTGTGCTAATACATTTTTAACAATTCATTTGTTGCTTTTACCTTTATTAGGTTCTTCATCTACAGATGTAAATTCCAGTTTGTTTTTGTCTTTATGTGTGAGATCGAGCCTAAAACGAAATAAAAGTCAAGATCAGTATTGTTACTACAAATACAGGGTTATTGGTAAGTCGACCTATTCCCGTTAGGAGGTGATAGGGGTGACTGTTTGCGATAATTTTGACCCCCATATGCATTATGCAAAAGTGAACCATTTTTGAGTTATCGCGTTTATTAGTTTTTTTTTTTAATTAGTCGGAAATTCAACTTGAAAAATTTATTACAAAAAAAGTATCAGTTTATTTTATTTTTTTCTTCTGATTTACAAAACCGATTAAACACTAGTTATTTCTCAATATTAAAACAATAATTATCGGTCCAAATTTAAAAAAGCGAGACGGAAAACGAATTTTTTTTCAATATTTTTTGCGATCTCTTTCCACTAAAATGCCTTAAAATAAAAAATAAACGTTATGAAACTTGAATTGCAGATTATTTTAAAAACTTAACTGTTTTCTTAGCTCTCCAAAAACGCATAACAAGTAGAAAATTATTTTAAAAAAACCTGAAAATATAATCATCACAAAGGAAGCGGGCGGAAACAAAAGTCACAAATGCAACTTCAAAAATTAAAATTAAAAAACATACCAAATTTAAATCATACATTTTTTATTTGCTTTTGTACAAGATGAATTTATTGTTCATATGCAAAATTAAAAAAAAAAAATCTGTACACGTTTGAGAATGCGAGGCCGAAAACTAAAAAATACATGTTTTTTTATCAAACTCCAACATAAATTACATGAAAACAGAAAAAATTACCAATACATTTGGCGTGCAGATTACACATAAAACATTTGACGTTTTTCCAGCTTTCTAACGAGATATTAAAGCTAAAATGAGTTTTGTTAAAGATTGCTGGAAAAAATTGATCACAAAGGAAGCAACAAGGAAGTCACGTCCGAACAGAACTTAAAATTAACTAACTAAATCTATCAAAACTAACTGTTATACTCGTAAACACAAATAACAACATTAACTTATGTAAAAAGTGACAAAATTAAAACTAATAAACAATTAAAATTGAAATAATCAGGATTTTTATAGTTAATTTTCAAAATGGCTACCTCCATTTCTTATTCTCACATAAGTTAATGTTGTTATATGTGTTTACGAGTCTAACAGTTAGTTTTCATTGATTTGATAGTTAGTTAATTTTAAGTTATGTTCGGACGTGACTTCCTTGTTGCTTCCTTTGTAAGTAAAAAATTTATGATTTAGATTTGGTATGTTTTTTAATTTTAATTTTTGAAGTTGCCTTTTGTGACTTTTGTTTCCGCCCGCTTCCTTTGTGATGATTATTTTTTCAGGTTTTTTTTAAATAATTTTCTACTTGTTATGCGTTTTTGGAGAGCTAAGAAAACAGTTAAGTTTTTAAAATAATCTGCAAGCCAAATTTCATAACGTTTTTTTTTGTTTTTAAGGCATTTTAGTAGAAAGCGATCGCAAAAAATATTGAAAAAAATTCGTTTTCCGTCTCGCTTTTTCAAATTTGGACTGACAATTATTGTTTTAATATTGAGAAATAACCAGTGTTTAATCGGTTTTGTAAATCAGAAGAAAAAAAAAGATTTAAGTTGATACTTTTTTTGTAATAAATTTTTCAAGTTGAATTTCCGACTAATTTAAAAAAAACTAATAAACGCGATAACTCAAAAATGGTTCACTTTTACATAATGCATATGGGGGTCAAAATTATCGCAAATAGTCACCCCTATCACCTCCTAACGGGAATAGGTCGACTTACCAATAACCCTGTATATTAACCTTTACTTGCCAAGGTGGTTTCAGAGCATTTTCAAAGTAACAGTTATGTCATGGCAACAAAGTTCAAAATAATAGTCATGCCGTCTGTGAGACGTATACCGCGTCAGTTAAAGGTTAAAAATATATTTTAGATATGTACCCTCGCTTGAAGCTATTAATCTGCTCAATGTTTAACTTGTAGTAAGGGTTTGCAATGTCTGGTAATATTCGTTTCAGGAATGTTTCCTTGAGGCTTTGCCAAGTCCTGGTTGTAAGCTGGAACAATAAGATCAACAATATTGTCAATGTAAATACATACACACATAAAAAAAAAGATAAAAGATGTTTATTCAGTAAGTCATACCGTCACGCCTTCATCCCAGAGTGGTAATTCTATAACCACATTTTGCACATACTGGCCATTTGCATGTCAATGTAAATTAAGTAACCTAATAGAACCAATTAATCTTGTACTTCTAATGTATGTGTATGAAGGGTCCATGGAAAGAACATGTCTAGTCACATTAGTAACTTTTTGAGATATCGCGATTTGAAATTTAGGTAACGTGTCATTTTGTACGTAATTTTCGGGTAGAGGTTTTTTAAGAGTGAAAAAATAGTTATATGAATATTTATATCTGAAACTGTAGGTGTTCATTACGTCCTCTACGTTTTTGAGATTCAAAAACCATTTAATGTGACTATAAATGTTCTTTCCGTGGACCCTTCATATAAATAAGTCAAAATACATGTACATACATAAAAAGTGTCATACATGTATATGTACACATTCTAAATCATTAAATATTTTAAGAATATGGTAAAGCTAACAATCAATCATTACGCTAGAAAAACATTATATTAACAATTCAATGTTTCATAATTCGCCAGTCTCCTAGGTTACACACAAGAACGCAACAATCACCACTTTGTATTTTTTTATGTCCGCAGAATATGTTTCTACATTTAAAGCTATATAGGTATACCATGTCGGCTAGAGGCCCAGAATTGTTTACTAACCTGAGTATTTGCAAAGTCCATCCACATCTTTCTACCTTTAATCTCACTGTAAGCCCTGTTTTCTGCCAGGTACTCCACTATCATCTTCATTTCTCTCATTGTGTAGGACTTTCTGAAACATATCATACAAATTTACAACATTATCAAGATGTATGTTTTACCTAGTCGGTCCTTAAGTTCTGTCACAAAGGTTTAGTCAAATAAAACTATCTTCAGATTATTTTTAAATTTCAAAACATATAAAAATTAAAAGCTGAATTAATGTACATTTTGAAGAACTAATAATCATTCCACATAGTTTCCGCAATTTCCGATACGATCTTCTAACATTCACGGCCGGCACCGATTAAAATACGCACGAGTTTTAAAATACGCAGTAAGTTCGTTTTGGTTAACTAAGAAACTTTTTTGTTTAATATTGTGAAGCCTCTCATCTGTGGGTATGTTTAGAGATCATCATTATTTTCCTAACGACACTCAAACCAGCTTATGAAGCTCGAAGTTTGGTCTGTTTTGGTATTGCTGCAAATTGATGTGAATTCGTAGAGTTTATTTAATGAGTCATGAAGATTGACCGGTGTATAAGCGGATCTTTAGTTGCTTGGAAATACATTTGTATCAGAATTTAAAGGTGAAATACTGATCAATATGTCACGCAAATTTTGACTCAATACGAGAACTCTTACAAAAGTTGTAGCCATTATCAGTATCGTGTTTGTGCGTGTTTTAACCCATGATTTCCTGCCCCGAATGGAATGCTTAAAGCTCGTTCATCCAATGATTGCAATAGTAAATAACATAAATGACGCTTCTTTTTTTTTCTATTTAAATTAAGGTTTTGATTGATGTACTACAAGTTTAGGAAACGTTTTTATTTATTTTTTAAATTGAAATAAATCTCAGTGACAGAACTTAGGAAATGACTAGGTACATAATAATCATATAAGTGTAAAAAATCATAATAAGATAATTTTGGTCGTTTGGCGTACACCTCTAGTTTTTTAAAATGAAAGCATAGAATAGTTTAATTCAATGAATTACCTGCTATTCGTGTAACATAATCCAATGTTTATAGTTCATTCACTTAAATAGTGTCGGTACTCTCGCACTTACTTGTGGTTATTGTAATAAAATATGAATATAATTAGATGTAACTGCCAAATTCACTTGCAGGTGTTACGCCGCATATATTAATTTGGCAGTTTACATCGAATTATATTCGTATTTTACTACAAGAATCACAAGTACCTATGTGCGTGTGTAGCAACACTATCTAAGGCTAAGGGAATGAAATGGACTATATATAATATATACATTCGTTTTGTATTTAAATAGGGCCTTAACACAGGTTATCCTGCGCAGTTTCGATTTATAAGTTTTTACATAATAAACATTTTTAATTTTTCCTTTTATAATTTTCAACGAACTGCCTACAATCAGAAAACGGGCCTAGCGCGTTTTTCTGGCACTGAAAATGTTAAGTGAACTCTAACTCAATTAATTAATATGCCAAAATATTTATAACACAGGTGATATTTTATATTGGTCTAAATTTTGTTTGTTGTTATATAAAACTCTAATTGTGATTATAGAGATGCCACTCAACAGTGTACCTTTCATATGGACCTATCTCAAACAAATTTTGGAGTTTTTTTTTGTTAAGCTGCTACTTGGCTAAAAAGGATAAGAGGGTAGTATCATAATCATTATCTGAAGAGACTATACCTCGGTGAAAACTAGCAAAATCTAAACATTAAAAAAAAACATGTCTATAAAAATACAATGCTTTATCTGAACCCAAAATAGAGCATATTAGATCTAAAAAGTAATATTGCATATATATATATTTTCAGTATTGAACATATCTTTTTTGATTGTCCAAACCTCACACACTTCCCGACACTAAAAAGGCTGCTGGTGATGTACCTGCGCAGTCGAGCATTTACCGACAAAATTGCTGGTATGTAAAGGGTGGAATGTGGTAACACTCCACGGGGATGTAAATGCACATGCACGTACGCTATTGATTGGCGACTGTACCTATGCGACAACACATCCCTTCTATTGTCGCTCAGCGGCCTTTTTACGTGGCGGGATCTGTAGGTAAAAACCAGCTACCCTACAATGTTTGCAAAATCATGATGTCGGTAGCTTAGCTTTAGATTATACTATACAAGACATCATTATCGGGATCGTCGTAGCAACCGAATCAACATTAAGTTGAAACATTTGCGGAAATTAATTTTACACCAACGATGGATATAGGACCGAAATAAATTGTATTAGAATGGAAACACAACTTACCCCGACATGTTGAATGAAAGACGCTACTCTTGCCTCTTTAAGATGTTTGAATCACAAAGTTAAACTACGGATTAGCAACACATAAACCTTAATAAAATAATCAAGCACGCACATTGGAAAGAAAATTGATGGTCATTGTTACAAATATTATTAGCGAATTCATCACTTTTTGAACAAAATTCTGTAACTTCCAATAGCTTCGTTTCGTTTTGCTTGACACAATAGTGTATCTTTCGTCGCCCGCCGTTCCGGTATTTCCACCCACAGATTGTAACAGTTTGCTACACGACCCCTTATTCTTAAACCTTGATTTTGAATTCCATTGAATTCTGACGTTCCTTGGTCTTGATTAATTGATTGATGATTCTAATCATTGTTATTACAAATATTCGGACTTTTTTTCAATCTTTTTTTTTTGTTGTTACAAATCCATGTTATGCATTGTATGTACTTAAATCATGTTAAATACTATTGAAAATCCTAAAAAGTCAGAATGTGACGGCAGTCAGAATTCTACGGAATTAAAAATCAAGGTTTAGAATATAACAGGAAGCTTAACATGCGAGACGTGACAGTTTTATATCAATGCAATGGTAAATAAGCTTTTTATATTGGGAGTTATGGGGAGGCCTACCGATTTGAACATGATTTTTTTTTATACAAACGCCTATACTTTCATTTTCAAGGGACGTTTTCATGTAATATAAACAGATATAAGAATAGTGTTCCTTACGCAGTGTGCTATGTAAGCGACTCTCGGGGCGACGCGAATCACATGTACGTAGAATACTTTCCATACAGCAATCACACCCAGACGCACGTCTCAAACAGTGAATTACCACTTTATGACTTTTGTACAAATCCGTAGAGGGAGAATCTGTTAACCACAGATTATATAAGTAATTATCATTCGAATATGATTAACTATTAGAATCATATTAGAATCTATTCTACCTACTAGGTTCTAACCTAGTAGGTAGAAAAACTTGAGTCAGAGACACGGCTCAAACGTGACACCTTGGTGTTAAAATGGGATTAATTCATACGATGATTACTACACCATAGAATAAATAGAATTCTGTTTATACTATGACTACACCCTTACTACACGGACTGACACTGACAATCAATCAAATTTAATTTCACTATTCACATTCACAGCACAGACCTATTAAACCTATTAAACTATTAATTAAGCGATAAAAGACTAGTTATATATTTCTATACTCAAAGGTTCACAGGTGGTGCACATTTACACAATGTTCACCTTTAATAAACCCTGCCCCTATAATCTAATCTGTGGTGTTCACAGTGCGATACGTTAGTATCCCTTAGTAGTCTGTGGTAGTCTGTGTCAATACCTTAATAATCTGTGGTCTGTGACAGTGCGTGGTGCCGGCCATTTGCAACGTCAAAAGATGGCGGATGTGAAATTTGTTCAAATTTTTTATTTTTGTGTATTTAGGTGTTCAAAGTTCTTTTTTGTTAGTGATTTGTACTTTTAATACCTTTGTGTTGCACAGTGATAGAAGACTTGGACTTATTTCGTGTATTCTGGCATCTTACTTCTCGTTTCAAGTGGACTCGCAGTGGTACAGAGGTTAAAACTATCTTAGCCTCTGTCCTACATATCATCGTAACTGGTTTATTGTTTCTGTTTAAGCTAATGGCCTAGTAGCCAAAGCTTCAATAAAAAAAAAAAAAAAAAACAGTGCGTGGTTCACTGACACTGTGTCAATTGTGTCATTGTTTTGTTTTGGGCGGGAAATCGGGAGAAAAGCCGCTATTTTTATATGATAATTAATTTTAGTCTGGTTCATATATTATAATACTGTTTGGTCTGGTTTTTTCTTTGAATTAGTAGCATCAACAATGGATAATTCATACCTATCCATTTCAGATATCTTAGTTACAAACGAAAAAGTACCCTGCAAATTTTTACATGATTTACCAAAAATGGGATTTCTGGATCCGTCAGCGGCTGAAGATGACCTTAAAGCTGGCTCAAGCCTAGACGTACCTCTGTGGCTGGCTGAGGCCCTTAACTCAAGAAGGCCACCATTGTTATCTGTTGATTTGCCAAAAATATATAAGGATGCTTACAGGGAAATTCTCAACGCGGATGCGTGTACGGTCGACATGCATAAACTGGGGCAACATTTCTATGAACTAGGCTGTTACGTTGCCAAACATGATATAAAGGGAGAAGTAAAATCAACTTTAATAAATGTAAGTATCAGACACCCTACCTTGTTGTGCTGACTAAATAATTAAATAGTTAACTTACTTTCACTAATATTTGTCTACATAGTGCAGTTTTCTACAACTTTACTAGTGTAGCATGGACTCATATTACTAGTATTGTATGAAAAGATGAACAGGACCATGTTGAAAAAAAATTTTTAGACTTTCAGACAAAGATTCCGGATGTTAATGTCGGCTAGTGTGTCAAGTGATTCCATTGGCTCCATACAGCCCTTATCAGCCAGTGAGCGGAGACGGGCAGCATCTGCAGCTGCCACTGAGAATGCGCTCTTGAGCTGGCTTCAACGAGGAGACTGTCCCCTTACCACAGCCAATATGGTCGCAAATCACAGAAAACGGAAGAGGGCAGAGATGGAAATGTTGTAGAGTAATTTAATGTGTAAAGTTTAAATATTGAGAGAATTGTATAATAAAAGTATTTTTATACATTTACTATTTCTTTTCTTGTACTTATAATGTGTATAACAAGCAACCCTATGTCGAGGATTTGCTGAACCCTAGCGAAGTTCATTATGTATTACTAGATATTATAAGAGTAACATATTTTTTTACTACCAGTATACCGACTTGATGGATCATTATGTCAGGGATTCGGAGCATTCGGAATTTCAAAATACGGATTTCATAAAGTAATCTTACAGTCAATCTTACAAATTTTTTTTTATTATTATTATCCTTGTCAATCTTGCAATCAGTCGAGAGACTATGAGCAGATGTGATTAGTGTACTTAGGCAAGTTGAAGTCACTCCCCTGTAGGAGGTTTACGGTATCGGTAACTGGTTTTTTCCGAATATAGGCATAGAATAGAAAGAGACAAATTTAAGAGTTTATGTTTATAAGTATAATATTTTAAGACAAATAAAAATTTCATGCGACGATAAACTTCGCTATAACAGTTTAATTTGCGAAATTCAACCAAATACATACATTTATGGGACATGTCACATGTTGGTTGGTACAGTCAGCAACACAGTTAACTGACCATTTGTGAATCTTGTCACCTTACAATAAGGTTCACAAGAGAGAGTCAGTTAACAAGGATTTTCTTTCTTACTCCGGCGAGGGCATTACATTCACACAATAAGTGTTTCATTGATGCCACCTCTTCGCCGCACATTCTACGATCTGTGTCGTCACAAAGGCCCATCTTTGCTAGGAGATGTTTAACCCCGAAATGCCCGGTAAACACTCCGATGATGTATCGGAGTTGTCTTCTGCTGAGCTTCCAAGGTGTTTTGGTCCAGCTCTGGTCAACTCTTTCTATGAGGAGCTTTGCATGCCCTAAGCCTACCGTAGTTTTCTACTCTTTTTGGTGGTATTCTAGGGCGTTATTGTTCAGGACTGCTTGTATGGTGCCCAGTGAGGATGCCACAAATGGTTCAGGTCCCTTCCCTTGCCAGCTCGTCTGCGGCTTCATTTTCGGGAAACCCTTGTGTCCTCTAATCCACATCAGTCTCACTTTGTTGTGCCTACCAAGCCTGTTTAAGGCTTAGATTCCATTGTGGACTAGTTTTGTGTCTACTTTTGGCGCTGTAAGCGCCTTAAGTGCCGCTTGGCAGTCGCTTAGAATATAGATAGTTGTCTCCTGTGGAGGCCTATCGATATTCTCCTACGTGCAGGCAATTATCGCATACAACTCCGCCTGTAAGACCGTTGCGTGCGTAGTTGCCCATACTTATGGGTGGTTCTTGCGTTTCGTTCAAATTTCACAAAAATTGAGAACCGATTTTTTTTTCGATTTTTTATAAATAAAAATTAATAAGAAGTTTCACGTATTTAAAAACAATAAAAACCAATGAAAGGCACCTTTATAACATAATTGTACTTATTGTAAAGGGAAGGAAGGTAATGAGCCCTAAGAGGGTAATGAAAATCGCCCGGAAGGTAATTAAAAAGGCTTGGAAGGTAATGAAAACCGAATGGAAGGAAATGAACTAGGCTTGGAAGGTAATGATAGTGAAAGATGAAACTTATAATAGGTAAGTTTGGATTTGTTGAATGGATTAATAAAGTCATATTAGAGAGTATTATTTTTAATCAGCCTTTGAAATAACAAAACAAAAATACAAAATTCTAAAATAAACAGAAATAGGTACAAATTATTCTTTGGACATTCATTCAAAATCAACTTACAATCATATTTTTTTATAAACAACAGAAATAAGGTAACTTTTCTTTATTAAGGCAGCCACAATTAAGCAACAACTTAAGGTTTTAAAATCAAACGTAACAAATAAGTATAACTTCTAACAAATATTACTAATAATAATAACATATTTGGACAATTAACCAATTGTACAAATGAGATCAACACAAGTGATAGCGAAACATAAGAGCACATGTGATAAAAATGAAAACTGGCAATTATCAATTATCACATGTATTAAAAAAAACAAATTCAAAGAAGTAAAGTAATGATAATTGTACAAGTGAGATCAAAACGAAATATCACGTGCAATAAAAATAAAAATTGGCAATTGTTATTTTCAATTACTTAATGTAGATAAGAAATTCTAAAAGTAAAGTCTTGGACAGTAACAAAACTAATTAAAAAAATAAAAATAAGGTAAATCTCAACTTACATAATATCTACGACATTAGGAAAAAACTTTAATTATATCAAAAGATAAATAGGAACTATTTGGGAGATCTCTTATGCTACAAATTTGCTTCTTTTCCTTTTTCTTTAGGTATTTCAATCGCTCTTTTTCTTTTTCAATTTTATAAAGCTCTGGGTTATTTTTAATTTCTTTATATTTTTCGCGTTTTCTAGATCTATCTTTCGCAAGTTATTCATCTTTCGTAAGTTTTTTCTATGTTTTAGCCAATGCAGTCTCTGTAAGATCAAATAATTAATAAATAAACGCAACGATAGTGACTTGGAATTACAAATGATCTGGGCAAAGTAAGGGTGAGCCCGGATTGCATAGGGACAGCGATTGCAAGAACCACAGACAACTGTCAAAATTGTGAATTTCAAATTTTTCAAAAGGGTGTGTAATGTTTAGTATAAAAACAAATGGTCTAATTTTCATTTAACATAACATGAATTGCATAATTTCAATCCGTGTAATAAACCTTCCATATAATAGTCAAGATGCATAAAACTAAATGCATGAATTCTTAAACTTTAATGTTTATATAAGTTAAAAATAAATATTTCTAACGGCTTTCATTACTATTAATGATGTGTCGCCCATGTTTAATATTCATTTTTTTACGTTACATGTCCGTCTTTAAGTCACCGACTCGTATATTATATTGTGTACTAAATTTCAACTCAATCTGTCCAGTAGTTTTGGAGCAAATTGCCGGTCACACAGACAGACAGACAGACAGACAGACAAAAAGACAGACAGACAGATAGACAGACCGACAGATTCTATTAGAGTTCTGTTCCTTGCTGTAGAACCCTAAAACTTTTTAAGTTAAAAGTAACTCGCATTACTGTTTGTTAAAAAACGTTTGCAAGCTACTTTTCAGAACAATTTTGATAAAAATTGATAAAGCAGGATAGGCGATCAAAGAAATGAACATATATTCTCACTTTCGGTTATATAATATTAGAATATGCTTGGAAAGCTTTGTTTATTTTAAGTTACAGAAGAGTATTCATTCCCTTCCAAACGTTATCATTACCTTCCATTAAAATTTTCCGCAAAATGGAATGTAATGAATAGGAGGGTAATGAGTATTTGCACTTTGATCCTAATTTGCTTATATTGCCTGAGTACCTGATCTACTAGATTGAATAAGTAATAACAATTCAATACAAGGATCACGGTAAACCAACACCAATATTTAATAAAAAATTACTTACTCAATAAAAGGCAGGACGGGGATGAAGTTTAGGCGATACCAAAGTTCCCTCCGCGCAACAATATCGTCGTTATTTTTATAACCCGGCGACTAGCGTCCGTCCGCTCAGAGCTGTGGCCCGGGACAGAGCGGGAAGGGGGCGAGCGGTAGGTTCATGCCGCGTTTGGGTGTCCACAGGTAACTTAAAACTTGCACGTTCTTCATCGAGGACGGGAATGAGGTTTTTGATTTGACAAAACTAAAACCTTGATTCTTTCAAAGTTAATACAGTACTAAAAATTAATCAACCTGAATTATTTATTGTTTATTTGTTACTTAACATGATAAAATGACAGAAATCATAATTACTGGCAAAACTAGAGAATAAAAAAATATCAAAGCCTCTGAATGGTCGTTGGAAACAGGAGGGGGATGAGATATTGCCACGTTTTTTATCATTTACTTGCTTTAATTAATACTAAATTCTATACGCGTTAGATGGTACCGAAAGTACTTTTTCAACACACTTGCTCAAAACGACCTTTTTATTCCACCGATTTTTGGCTCATAAACCTAGATATTAAACACGCGTGCTTTTTCAGTATATTACGCACAAGTGCCTTTAGTTTATTAACCCAAACAATTTACATTTGTAGCCTAGTACCAAGATGTAAGTACGAAGAAGAAGCGATATAATTTAGTCGGGTTATACCTTTTTTTTTCTTAGCAACAAACAGTTTTTATGCGGCAAATAACATTATCTACATATTTATTTCAATAAATTGGTGAAATCAGCTTTATTACTAAAAAATAACTCAATTTCATTAAAATCATTTAAATTTTTCTGTAATTTGTATTTTAAACATTATTACATTTTAAATTTGGCTGTTGGCCGATCTCGTTCGCGCCTTAGCCTTGCGTGCGCATCGGTATCGCGGCAAGAAAAAAAACAACCCGCCAGCCGCCATTTTTCGTAAATAATTGACGGCTGTGACGAAGATAGTTTGGATTAATTATTGTGAAGTTTAATATTAACGAAAATGTCTTCTTTAAGTAAAGAAAATGAAGAGTCTTGTTTTTTTTTCGCAAGTGTGTTGAAAAACGTCGTATGTAACACGTGTGCCTGTGACCATAATATACGCGGCTTTCTTGTGGCGCACTCGCTTCCGCTCGTGCGCACACAATAGCGCCTTGTATACAATGGTCAACTTAGCACACTTGTATCATAATGTACTATTAGGCTATAATAACTCTATTAAAAAAGATCTGTAATAAATCTTAAAATCATAGCACTTTTTGCCCTGGAAACGTGATTTGAACGAAATGCAAGAACGACCCTTATGCTACTGTTATAGTCTTTGGCGTGAATACCCGCCCCCTTACCAGAGCTCATTTTTGAACCATCCGTGTACCATATCGCATTGTCTTCCTCTGATACGTGCAACCCATTTTTCCATTCATCCCTTGTCGGAATGTGGACATTGATGTACATACTTGGGTTGCATTTTATCGCAGCCCACCGTGTCAGTATTCTGTTTAGAACCACATTTTGATACATTTTAGTGTGTCTGGTTCTAGGCGTTGCGTCGTTCCACAGGCCAGTCTCTTTCAACCTCTGCACCGACTTGCACGCCTCAGACTGTATGACGATATGCAGTGGTGGGAGGTTTAGTAGGACCTCCATTGCCACCGTCGGCGTCGTTCTGAACGCCCCTGTTATAGCCATGTAGGCTCTGCACCTTAGTAAGAGAGTCCCTGCATGTCCCTAGTGTTGTTCTTGGCCACCAGGCCAAGCAGCCGTACATAATTATGGGCCTTACCATCATGGTATAGACCCACTTCAGTACTTTAGGGTTAAGGCCCCATGTCTTACCACATGCTGATCTGCACATTCCAAACACTCTCAGCGCTGTTGTTATTGCGTTGTCTACGTGTTTTTTTCCAAGTGAGCTCTTTATCTAGTATTATACCTAGATATTTTACCTCACCTGACATTTTTAGTACCTCCAAACAGCTTTAGCCTTTTAATATGATTGAGGTCCCGTTTCTTAGTAAATGGTATTACTTCGTAGATTGTTCAATAACAGTCGAATGAGGACACGTCAATATAACCCTAATAACATTTTTGTGTAGATATTTGTTTTTATGAGTCTATTATCATGTGGCGATCAGTAACTCGATATTTCGGTCACAGAAGACCGGGTGTTTATTTATACGCGCGTTAATGTCACTGTTAAAATAGCTATCGGAAAGTGCAATCGTCAATCACTATTGATATCTGTTAGGGTTGGCAAAAGTATCAAAGAATTCGTACATCACTTTTAAGTTGGTTTAAATGAGTTCACTTTTTTCATTGTTTTTACAGGATATTTTTCCTTCCTTTGAAATAGCAACGGTTGACAAACCACTTAGGTTTGGTTTTAGGAAATCTCATGGAAATCCAAAAAAATGGCGAACCCTGGGTTTCGAACATTGTACCTTGTAGTCGACACACTAAATAACTATACTTAAAGTATAAAAGCAGTATGCACGTATGGCCTACATACTCTTCGTCGACCAAGAAACTCTTTTACCACTTGTCGAGTTTATTTGTATGAAGTTAGGGTTTACTAGTACTAGTAGTAGGTAAAGAACTTTCTTGTTCGACTGTACTACCCTTTTCATTTGGACCTACTATTTTACCTCACTGTTGTGGTCGGCTGTTAATGACAACGCATACAAGGTCTTCGAAGACAAATTTAAGACGACTCTTATTCTCTTCTAAATGCTTTCAAATCACGACGAGCACAGCAATCTTGCAGTATACATTCGAAAAGCTTTTAGCAAAAAACGAAGCAATTTCTGAGATTAGCCAGCAGTTAGTGGCAAGTGCAAGGGCTGTTTGGGTAGATATTTCACATACATACATAATCTATAAGTACAAAATGCGAACTTCTCTTCCTAGCTGTTCAAAAAAGGTGTTGTGCAAAGGTAGTGATTCTATAACTATAGGTAGAGAGACAGCTAGAGGTAGTAGATATAAAACGAGCTCGGAGATGGGTTCCGGATTACGAGTTTTTAAAGGTAAATATATTTAGCTTTAGTCTTACATTTGTATAAGTTTTCTCTGATCTGCTTGTCTTCGAGATGCGCTCATCTAAATCCAATGAGTTTTATTAATGTAATAGTAACACTTAAAGCAATATAAACTTATTATATTTATTATGCAACGGTGACGCGAGAGACAACCATAGCAAAAGTAGGAAACAAACAAGTAGCGTCTGGGTTTAAAAGCGTCTGGCACAACGTTAACGTTCCTAGTACAGTTTGAAGCTCACCCGCTGTCAGAAGTTGCAACCGTTTACACCATACCATGGCTCTACCTCCATTGTGGCCCGCCCGACTGATTGACCAGAGCTTCGGCATGTGTATTACTCCAAACGATTTTTTCTTCCCTTTCTACAATACCTACAACACGAACTACTACAGACCGTGGAAATGGTGCATGCAGGGCGATGTTAAGGACTTCGGATCAACAATAGACAACAGCAATGATTATTTTAAAGTAGTATTAGATGTTCAACATTTTCAGCCCAACGAAATAAGTGTAAAAGTGGTAGACAACCAGGTTTTAGTCGAAGGGAAACACGAAGAGAGGAAAGACGAACATGGATTTATCGCGAGACAGTTCACGAGACGATACGCCTTGCCAAACGATTGCACACCAGAAGAAGTAGAGTCAAATCTTTCGTCAGACGGTATTCTTACAGTATCAGCCGAAAAGTCTGCACATAAATTGAAAGCGGTCGAAAAAATTGTACCTATTCAATTATCCAAATCATGTCCTGCAAAACAGGAAAATGTGAAAGGCAAGGGTGATACAAGCCAACTGGCCAGAGATGAGAGTAAGAAAGTTGATGCTGCTACAAAGAATAGTCAAATTATGCTAAAAGAAGACCACTGTTGTTTATTATTAAAACCAGAGCTGTTACGAGAGGCTGCTTCAGAGAGCATTGAAATCAAAAGAGAGTTAAAAAAGGAAAAGGATGAAAAGGAACAAGTGAAGTCCCAAGAGCAAGCTTCTAAAAATACTTCAGACATGTTGGCACAATCTTTTGGTAAATCTAGTTTAGCCATGTCAAAATCTGCAGAAGTTTCAGAACAAACATGCAAATCAAGTGAGGCCGCTGCATCATCATCATTTGAAAAAGCAGGTCAATCTTGCATGACCAAAGCCCAAATGTCAGAGTTGACTGGCATCTCTTCAATGTCTTCAGAATGCATGGAATCTTCTTCAAGTTACAAGACTTCTATGACATCAAATACTCGTATAGAAGAATTAAGTGAAGAGTTAAGTGACTTTGTCAGTGATATTTTATGTTCTGAACTGGATATAACCCGGGATAGTAAGAAATAATATGTTGAAATGGACCATATCATGTTACAAAAATTTATTGCACAAGTTATTATTAATGTTACTACGAATCCAAATGTAAATAACTACAACAAGAAATGTCAGTCAAGGGTTTTCAATACCTTATGTACAGAATGTTTAAAATATTCAAAAAAAGAAGGTAACAACCTAACAATTAAGTAAAACTCTATGGTAACAACAATTGTTAAAATTACAATGATAAATCCACCACCATTTCACCACAAGACAAGTGGCATTTCCACCATAAAAGTTAGCATTAATATTTTAAAACTATTAGTCTTATATTAATTAAATTTAAGATTTACAAACATGTATTTCCTTAAATTAAAGTATACTAGTATGGGTAAAGATATACTTAATAAATGTAAAATTACTATTTACACTAGTTTGGTATACATACACCTAACATCAAATTGATTGAGATCAAAACTGTCCCTAGTGTTAACACTTTACTAGGGTTCATTTCACAAACTACAAGCCTCTTGGCATCTCACAGATATCCTAGAACACCACTGCAACCACCACTACAGTTTCTTTAATTCTTTGTTTAATCATCACAACACTCTTGTACCTCTGTCTTATTGGATACTAATAACTCAGAGGTACATTTGTATGGATGTATTGATTGTTAACATCTGTCATTCTTGACAGACGGGTTAAGGTCATGGAAGTAGGCATGGGCCATGGCATCGTCTGCTGGCATTCGGAGAGCAGGGTTGCATGTAAGGAGACGAGCCAGCAGGTCGCGCCCTCGCGCAGGAAGCCGCGGGACCACTTGAGCCAGGCCCAGGCTCGGCTGATAGATTGGCAAAGGTTTGTAGTCAGGGAGCTGGGTTACTCCTGGCCAAGTGTCTTCATTGGGAGTGCCTAGAAAGAAACACAAACAGGTATTATTAAACACATACATGTATATGGCAACTATTAACAGTTTAAATTAATTATTCATATAATCAAGAATTTTTGAATATTATTTTTACTTAGTAGGAATTGCCATTTTTTTTTATCCTGAACGTTTTGAAGTAATTCAATCCAACAAAAGTTAAAAATTCAAGTTGAAATTATGCTCAAAAGATGCTTACCAAGTAATTTGAAGATTCTCTTTAGTTGATCATCAACATCGGAGCCAGGAAACAGTGGTCTCCCAGAGTTGGCCAACTCTGCAAATATACAACCCGCTGACCACATATCAATGCTGGTGGTGTACAGCTTGGCCCCGAACAACACATCAGGTGGCCGGTACCACAGTGTCACCACCTCCGCCGAGTAACACTTTACAGGAATCCCGAACGCACGGGCTAGACCAAAATCTGCCAATTTCAGTTCCCCATTTTTATTAATTAATAAATTCTGCGGCTTTAGGTCTCTGTGCAATACATTGTGGCTGTGACAGAAAGCGAGTCCCCGCAAGAGCTGGTACATAAACGATTTTACTACATCGAGATCAATCTCTCCATTTAGACTGTCGAAATATTTTTTCAAATCCTGGTCACAGTGTTCAAACACTAGAGTTAATTTCTTCTCGCTGTGCAGGACGTCGTAGAGTCTGACTATATTTTTGTGTTTTAACTCTTTTAGTAGGCATATTTCTCGAAGGGCCGATGATGGTACTCCTTCATCGTCGTCGTCTAACCTAACTCGTTTCAGAGCAACTATCTCGTGCGTTTCCTTGTTTTTCGCTTTGAAAACTGTACCATAGGTTCCCTCTCCAATTTTCTCGAGCTTCTCATATTTCTGCATAGTTATAAGCGCCTTAATAAAGAAGATAAGCAAAATGATGCACTGAAAATAATGGAAATCGATTGAAAGAAATCCTGTAAAATTCCAACCATTTACCTACACTTCATTGAAAGTGACATTGACAGATAGTACTGACACCGGTAACGCGTCTTTTTATATTCAAATTACCTATAATAAATAAAAAAACTGATGACATTAGAGAGAATGCTGGCCCTCTATGGACCAGACTAACTCAAAACAGGGCAAAATGGAAAAGAATTGGAGAGGCATATACCCAACAGTGGGCATCTAAATAAATGCTGTGGAAGAAGAAAAAGAAGAAGAAATAAAAAAAACTGGCATCTTTATCCGTGACTGCGATATACATAGTTGTAAAGCGGCACGGCCACACTAGAAAATTCATTAGGTTTTATGCGCTTATGTTGGCTGCTATGTTTTCAACTTGGAACTTACATGAAGTGAATGATTTCAATAATACGGTATTTATAAAGTTGTAATCATACTACAGATGTGCAAAATCATCCGTATCACAATTCAATCACAGACGACATTCACTTCAAATTTCCAACTTTTTTGTTCACGATATCCAAAAACCTGATTTGTCATATTTTGAAACGGCATATTTTTATTTATTCTGCTTTGTGAATCGTACGGAAAGGTGGGTATTTCTTAAACTCCGTTTTAATTTATTTAATTCCGATGATTTAGGTGATAGATAATCTTTACTCTTAATTCGTATTGATAAACACTACGTGTACGAAGAAGTGCGTAGATTGTGTTATTTTTAAGATGAGCGAAGAAGAGAATGGCTTGGTGAATCAATCAGAGAGCAGTTCCTTCGAGGATCTGGCGACAGCTGCGGCGAATGAGATCGAGGAGGCGAAGTTAGCCGAGGCTGCTGCCGCGGAGACGGTCAAGTCTCCAGAGAGCAAGGCAGACGAGTGGCAGGATGTGTTAGGATCAGGTGCCCTACTTAAAAAGGTTAGATACGTCATATAACTGTGAATTCATTTGCATTTTATAAATTAATTATGTACACTTCTTTATCTTTACTTTGTGAACAATGTAGTCACGTTCTTGGGTATTTATGTAATGTTTTTTAATAATAGCACTTATTTATGAAATTACAGATATTAAAACCTGGAAATGAATCAGAGGATCAAAGGCCACACAGAAGTGATATTTGCCAGATCAGCTATGATCTTAAAATCAAAGACGGTGATGGACACACATTTGAAAAGAGGGACCATCTAAAGATTTACTTGGGTGATAATGAGGTAAGGAAAAATATTTTCAGCAAATTAATAGAATACCCTAATTTTGTATAATATTTACATTATACAATTGTTATTTTATTGCTAACTAATAATTTTATGCTGCAATGCTACCAATTGATTTCTTGACCAGGATAATGCCTTTCAAAATAAATAGTTCAAGGTTAGGATTATGTTGGTTAGGAAGTAAAGCATAAATTATTCATGTTATGATTTATATATATTAATTTACATAAACTTTTAGAAATATTGGGATAAACGAGCATTCTGGGAACATCTAGAGTTACATACAAAATAATTACTGTAACACAGCAACAGAACAATAAAATCGATATTATCTTATCCCTATCAGACATTTGATATTATCTTGAAACCAGAGTGTCTGGTTGATTGAATGCTGACTATGCTGTCATTATAATTAACTCATTAACTGCCAACCTGCTAGGCGAGTCCATTTTGTACGAAAATCACGAGCTCTTGGCAATGAAAGTGTTAAATAATCTATTAACATTTCATTTAGAGCCTTAGTTCCAATCTGCGCTTCACATTGTATGGAACAGAGTAGTTCACAGAAATTAATGAGTTAATAATATCATCAATATATCTATAATTATGATCATTAATGTGTGCTCATTTTACTGAAATGGCTGATCTTTTTATTTATTTATTTAAATACATTATTGCACAAATAACAATTCAAAGGTCATTAGGCAGACTTTTTGACGACAGGCAGGCCTAGTTGGTAGTGTACCTGCCTTTGAAGCTAGCGGTCCTGGGTTCAAATCCCGGTAAGGGCAGATATTTGTGTGATCAGCGCGAATATTTGTTCCTCAGTCATGGATGTTTTATATTTAAGTATATATATCCTTATCTAGTACCCATAGTACAAGCCTAGAGCTTAGTTTGGGACTAGGTCAATTGGTGTGACATTGTCCCCTGATATTTATTTATTTATTTATTATTTATTTGATGATTTACCATGTGCCTTGACTTGACTTGGTTAGCAAACATTAAAAAAACAGATTTTGTTAATGAAGTAAATATATTTAGCTTTTGTTTAATATTCTCATGTTCTCATTTCTAGATCCTACAAGGATTGGACTTAGCCTTAACACTTATGTACAAAGGTGAAGCATGTTTATTACAAATAGCACCACGGTTCGCTTACGGGGATACGGGCTTGAAACCTGGTGAAAACCAGGGCCTAATAGGTGAAACCACTCCTGTAAATTATGAAGGTCCAGTAATTGGGCCCGAAACATGGCTTGAGGCTCGGTTAGAACTCCATGATTGGACAGAGGAGCCAGAACATGAAACATTACCTATTGCAGAGCGGATGGAAATCGGGTATTTACTTTATTGCTATTTATAAAAGTTTTACTTAATACTAAATTTTACTCAATACTAATTTTTGTCTTGGGCTTCGTCTATGTTGACCAATCGGAACATGTGAGTTTGTCCGGATAAAAGGTAACCTATGCATAAGTTATACCATTTAGGAATAAGTTCGGACGTGTTAAAGTCACAAAATGGCAACATTACTCACTTAGTTACAGTGGTATGGTAGGCATCTAATAAATAAAAAACTGGACGAATTAAAGAGTTTGACAAAGTCCGGACTAATCCGGATGGATTTTTGTATGTTTTACTTCAGCTACCTCCATTCTAAATCCAAATGCATTCAAATCCGTTCAGCTGTTTAAGCGTTAAGGAGTAACAAACGTACTAACACCCACATACTCTCTATATGATATGAAGAACACAATTTTGTAGGAGAAATGCAAATTGTAACAAAAAATGTCATGTCACGCCTATGACGTCAACGTATTTGTTTATTTTCGTTCAAGCATGTCAAGGGTAACGTCAGATGTATCTCTCACGATTTAAACGTGTCAACTAGATTAAATTGATGGATCATGCCACAATATAAAAATAAGTTGTAGTTTCTGACAAGTTTAATATAAGTTCAGATATTACTCTCGCAGACAACATAAACAAACAGCAACAATATTTAGTTTCCATGCTAATTAAGATCAAACTAGTCTAACTTAAAGCAAGCTTTGAAAACGCAACTGTTGTTTGGATAATGTCGTCAATTTATGTTAGTACAATCAAGTATATAGTTTTTTCATTTCATCATTTAAGAAAAAGAAAAGTACTCAGTGACACTCGCGATGCCAAGGCGAATCGAACGTCACGTTGCTAACAAGGAACCATACATACATAGCTAGATACATTACAGGTCACTACCCTCCTCCTTCGCCAGTTGGGTAAAAATAACATTACAATCACCATTTCTTTTATATTCTTTTTTTTAAGCTAGAGCACGCAAACAAGCTAGCATTACATAAACATAGATAAAATTCATTTCCTGTATATTTGGCACATGGCTCACACAACGGAAACAGCCGCATGATTTGATAGTATTCTAGATCAAGGTTTTGCTTATCTCTTACTGTTTGTGTTAGTTATTCATGATACAGTGTCAGAAATACATAAGTATTCATCTTATAAATAGTGTTGCAGTTTTACACTGTAAAAATATTGAAGAATTGTTCATTTTTATGAGTTCTGCTTCTACCATATTGCAAGTGTAAACGATGTTTCCAAAAAGAAAGATTAAGATATATGATAGATGGTTTTTGTTGGTTTATTCGAGTATCAAGCAAATAAATCTGTAGGGTTTTTAATAAAAAGATTCGGTTGAGGTTTTTTTTACTTTGCCACGATTACGGATGATTATATTCCCCGAAATTCATACGTAAAGGAACTACAAAATATTTTTTTGTCAAAAATAACACTATCAATACAAACGTTTGTTGCCGACTATACTCTTGATGAACTAACGGCCTTATAAGTAGCTACACATTAGTGCTTTGCCACTTTAGAGTCATGTTTTAATTTCTGCACTAATATGGCAAAGGCGTTATAGCGACAAGGTACAAAAGTGTGCAGCTACTTATACTATAGGCCGTAAGTGTGCATTTTTATCAACTTGAAATTTGTAGTTTGTCAGAGTGACACTAGGTCTAAATTGAAGTAACCCGACAATGTTACATAGAACCCTATAATATTGGGGCAGCGATCTGTCTTTCGACACCAAACTTAGGATATTTCGGTGGGCTGTCCTCGCCCTGTCGCATCCAACATCTGCCAGCAGCTTTTCGCAAATCACGACTCCATGGCTTCCTTAAGTTCGATCAGATGTTATCTACGTAATATTGGTTTGGCTTCGGGTTTACTCATGTATTCTTTTGGAATAACTTATTTCGTTAAGGTAACGGGAAGTGGTTTACAATTGACTTGCAAGATTAAAAAAGCAAGTTAGATATAATAATAACAAATAACTGCATTTTAGAATCCGCCGGCGCGCCCGCGGCAACTGGTGGTATGGACGTGGGGAGGCCCAGCTTGCTGTCCAGCTGTACCGGCGCGCGTTGGATGTGCTGGACGAGAGCGAGGGCGGCATCTCCGAGCCCACACAGTCCGGAGACCTGGCGCCCACGTCGGACGACCTGCAGGCGCTGCTGGAGGAGAGGCTGCGAGTGCACAACAACATGGCGGCGGCGCAGCTGAAGGCTGGCGTGTATGAGGCCGCGTTGCAGGTTAGTTTTTGGATAAATAGGTAACGAAATGCATCAAATAAGTGTTATAAATGTATAATTATAATTGATACAATTGGCATAATTTGAGTGTCCAAAATTTAAAACTGGATATCGCGGCTCCGGTATTATTTAACACCTTAATAAATTGTATATATTTATGTGCAGTTATATTATAAATCCCATAACCCATTATAACGCCTTTTGATACTTAAATTGATAATGGGCTTTCTTGCTGCTCAATATTTATTATATACCTACTTACATCCTGATTGTTATTTTACTTTTCAGGCAGTGACCAGAGTTCTCACATGTCAGCCCCAAAACGCGAAAGCCTTGTACCGCAAATCACGCATACTCTCCGCGATGGGGCGTAACTCGGAGGCTCTAGAGGCGGCTAGGGCTGCCGCGGCGGCCGCGCCCGACGACTCCGGCACGAGGAAAGAGCTGCAGCGGTGCGAGCAGAGGGCCACCAGGGACCGCTCCGTGGAGAGACGGCTCGCCAAGCGCATGTTGGGCACGCAGTCACAGCCCAAGGGGTCGCCCGACAAGAAACCCTCAAAAGCTAAGGTGAGTCAGAAAAAAATTATTATTTCTGAAGTACACGGCGCACGCTACGCACAGTTGCGTGGGTGTGGCTAAGCTATGACGAGTGATCGGATTACGTAGTGCAATTTTCCGAGATATCGAGTAGTATTCCTAATATCTCGCTCTATGCATCAAACAGTTTGCTTTTTAAGTGTTAAATATTTGTAAATAGATATGATAAATATTATTTCAAACGCGTTAAAAATAGAAATGTTTGTAACATAACATTTACTAAATATTGTTATATGGATACGAAGAATTAATCTGTATTAATATAGAAAGCATTTCTAAATACTTTGCCTGACTTACCTCAAAAAACTATAGAGATCCCTTAACACTTTCATTGCCAAGGCCTCTGATTTTCATACAAAATGGATCGCCTAGCGGGTCGGCGCGCGTGAATGAGTGTTAGTGATAAATTCGCTGTTGTGCAGTCATGGACTTAAATTTTAAGCCACTATGGAACCCTGTCACAATGACAGCGTCAAGTGACAATTATTCGTATGTTTTATGCGACAAGGTTCTATAGTGGTTTATCAATTAAAGTCCGTGACTGTACATCCGTATTGTTTTGTATTACTGTTTCTTTTTAAATGTTTTATTTTCTCTTTGTGCAATAAAGACTTTACATACATACATACAACACCCTTTTCTTTTCTATTGTTTTCGTTTACACGAATCCCGAAATCCCAGTGCATGTCCATATCAGCATAATGAATGATTAATCATTGAATTTAATTTTGTCACCTCAAATTGCACTACCTAATCTGATCACGCAGGTACTGGTACTGTTATTACCTCTAGAATGTTTGTTTGAACAATAACAATCTGACAAGATTAGAGATGAAACTTGTGAGTCAGCATGCAAGAATAGCGGTTGAAGATTGATTTAGTAGTTTACATAGGTATGGTTGGCCTTGTAGTAGTGGTGTAGTTGCAAACTTTCCTTTGTCACTTTATCGTCATAATTTGAATTGTTCCACTAATTTGTGAAAGGTGTTAAAGCGAATAGGTACAAAAGGCCGGACTGTACATTCTCATTAGTCGCCCAGAGGGACATTGGTTAAGGTCAGCTTGGGTAGTTAACAGCCCATTCACCGTTCATGTGATCGTGGTGGTGAGTTAGTAGGGATTTAAATTGAATTTCTATAAAGCTAACACTGCCATTTTCTAATTTTTTCTCTATCTTTACAAACTCCTAAACCACGCAACCTATTTTCACGTTGTTTTTATCATCAGTTTGAGATTTTTTCACGGATGGATTTCATGTATAATAATTTCTAGACCGAAGCGAAGCGAGGGTGGGTCGCCCGTCGAATATGATATCCAAGGACCGTTAAGTGGAAAAGCATTTGTTTCAGATGTTCATGTGGGGCTCCCTGCTGCTGAGCCTGCTGGTGGGCGTGGCCAGCGTGCTGGTCTACCGGTACAAGATCGCGGCGCACTGAGCGGTCAGTACCTTCAACATACTTATTTTTAAATAAGTAGTAACTGTTTTATTTCAACGTTAAACCAAGTAAATAGTTTTTATAAATAACTAGCTGCACTTGGTATTCCTTGAAATGCCAAGATTTTTTGTCGAGAAACCCTAGCAAGGATACGCACAAGATCCCACCAAAGTTAATCACAATCGGATCAATGGTTTAGGAACACAGAGGACAAACATACACACATTAATTTTTATTTATAGATTAATGAATTAGTGGAGTACACTTACCTTATTTAGTAGATTTAAGTTACTATAATTATGTGCCCTCACAGGGCGTCATGGACTGCCCTTATACCGTGTAACACCATTATCTGAACGTACGTGACATACAATTTATTTTAGTATTTTTATACACCCGTCAAATACAAAAGTCGTCACTCACACGCCAATCGCAGATATAATTAAGAGCTAATTTTAACCTTACGTTATAGATAGGTCTTCGCTGTCAACCAAGACGGATATATCAGACGTTGGCGTTGAACCAGCGGTGCGGATATATCCCGATATATGCGTTGATAACGTTAAAAGGGGACCAATTCTATGACGAATCTAATAGGGTTTTAATAAGTTGATATATTTTAGGATTATTTTTGACTCATTTCCGCATTGTTTTGTTTTAGGGAAACGAGATTCCAGTGCTGGCATTGGATGGAAGGGCGCGACGGCTACACACAGTTCATATCATTTTTCGATGCCGCCGATCTATGTATGCTTTTAGGACAGCGACACACTGCTTATCGAGCTTGTTTTAAAACGTCTACGCTACTTAATATAAAAGATTGCAAATATTTACATTGCCTATTTTATATACTATTTTGTTACATCTATCAAAATCTTTAGCTTACCGTCTTGTTATGTGAATCCGTATGAGTAGGTAAGCACTTAGTGTAGACTATTGTACTTTATGTAAAAATGGGTGGTTAGGTTAGGTTAGTTTCGATTAAGGAATCACAGATGCGGTGGGAGGGGTCACTCTATCTTATCTGTAAGGGTGCGTTTCCACGAAACGAAGTGAAAACAAGCACTCACATTGTACAACACGCACAGCGTCTCGCACGCAGATTGTCTGTTCCACTTCATTGAGTGGAAACGCGCACTAATCGTTCTCCGCATTGTGCATTTACGTTTAAATTTCAATATGTATATATTTTGTATTTATATTTCGTCGGTGATAGTGCGATTCCGCGCAGAGAACAAGTTCAATAAGGTGCAAGAATAAAAACATGTTAATACAGTTGCTCAAAAAAATTTACTTTTTGTAGCTGTATATCGTCCTGTAAGTTGTTGCTTTTTACTTTTCCTATTTTTTACTGTTATTTGTTCAAATTGCATTTTTTATAAGACTCAGAATTAAGTAAAATTGCCTCTATTAATTACAGTTTTATTTTATTGTAATTTTTTTCGCAACTGTATTTATTTATAAACGTTTGATACTTGTGCGGTACTGTCATTTTCACTCGTCCCGAGTCTTGCAGTTCCGGCTAAGGTACCTCGTGACTCGAGTAAAATGCCATACTTTCCGCACTTGCATCGAAATGTACTATTTTAATTGAAGTCATGCGATATTGCGCCTTATTTGCTTTCGTAGTAACGCGGTTTTGCGCTATCGCTGAGGTTTTGTTTCTGTCGGTGTAGTGCCAAATTGGAGGTTAACATTGGATTAGTTGCGACGGGTTTAAGACGAAACGTTGCGCCTCCAGTAGGAGTAGAAATTAATATTATAAGAATAAATATCTATATTGTTCAAAGCAGTTTAAAATATTTTTCGATATCTACTTTATTAGCGTAAGGGCAGATAATTGCATTCCATAAAGAAACTTCCGTAACCACAATATGATAATGAAACGACATTTCTTTGAATTAATTTTATTTCGAATTGGTGCTTTAAATTCTGCATTTTATATTTATTGTAGTAATAAAAATATTTTATCATGGATATCCAATTTGTTGATACATAAAATATACACAGTATTTTTAGCAAGACCGGGCGGTATATTTTGTTGATGTATATATAAGAAGGGGTAGAAAGAATACAATGACTAGATGTTTCTGGGGCACATCGTAGTTAAACATACTCTCCAATAAATATAATACAAAAAAAGGTTTGGTTTAAATATACGCCTACCAATTGGTTGTAGTTAATTATAATAATTCACACAACATCTAGAGTACTCGACGCTTCTAAGATTTAATTTAATTACACAAGAAACGTGAGAATTTTATAATAATATCTTAAGCGTCCATATTTTAATGTCCAAGGCTTCTAGAATAACTTTCGCCTTATCTCAAACGTTTATAACAATTATTTTGGTATGTCAGAATAATTTCTAGCAAACGTGATAATGTAAATTAAATTAGACTTAATTTAATGTAGGACAATGGTTTGGTGTTGGGTCTATAATGGCCCATGTATAAAAAAACTTAAAAAAATTTAAAAAAACATTGTTCATTTAAACACTAATAAACGTTGTTGAAAAAATGTTTTTGTTTCCATTTTACATTGTATTTTTTTTAACACATGGCTATTGTATTTTTGTTCCTCCTACAACCTTTCCGACGTTTATGTGCGGATTCTTTACAGAGATAGATTTATAGTGGTAACTGTGACGTAAACGGTAACACGGCCAATTTTTTGAGCAATTGCTCAACAGTACGGACGTCCCAATCTTTTAGATCGGTTTCCCAAACTGATTAATTCCGCGTAGCAAACTTTCCAGTCGCATTTTTGCCCATTTTCATTTTTCTCCGATCGCATTGTTTCCTATTTAGGAGTTTTAGCAATATTTTCCATTTAGGATTTTCCCCACTCGCAAAATTTACCATTATAATTAAGTCAATGGGTGTACCTACGTTACATACAGCGGGGATGCCTCCGCCACCTAGACTGCATCAACTGACCTCTTGGCGTCTTTAATATTTCATTGTCATGCAATAATCCGTTCCAATAACGGAATCTGGCCTCTATTCCCGACGGTAAAAAACATATCGTCTTTGACCTGTTATGGTATTGTTTTGACGTCAGTCGCCACTACTGTCAAGTAAATAAGAGCTATCAAACGGTGACAATACGATAACAGCTCCTTTTTACCTTGTTGAATAGAGGCCCAGTTTCACATTTCACTAGAAAGATTTAACTAAGTATACTTACAGAGAAACAAACAGACATGTGAATTAAATCTTGTAATATTCCACCTCTATTTTTATAAAAATAATACATCAACAATTATGTTTTTTTGTTCTAGATTGACCGTCATAAATTCGACCCACTAACTCTGCAGGACGCGAGAGAAACGCGCTCGACCAATCAGCATGATGACCGGTGATCGGTTTTATAGTGCCATTTAAGGCGAATAATTTTAATCATTATCCTACTACTGTTTTCTAAATATTTTAATGTCTATTTACCAGAGTTCTTCCTATTCCGATCTCTGCTATTAACATATTTATAGCACTTTTTTTTAACGGTATTGCGAGTTTATTGTCTTATCCATATTAAGATTTCTACGCAGTATCCCACAGAGTGGCACCGCATAATCAGATCACTGGTGACTTGATGACTTCTGGGGCCGTAGCCAAGAGCAAACGCTTTACTTCGAATACAAAATGTGTCACTCACATGCCAAATATGTTTGCTATGCTATGCAAATTACATCTTGTTTATACGAAACAAAGTCTCTTTCAACTTGCGACGGCTGTAGCCATCATGGCGTCAGTGGCACGTCTTTCAATTGACGGCCAGAACCGAGGGTTTCAATAGTAGTTGACCACGTGGTTTATCGCAACGCATCAGAATGTAAAAGAAAAACGTTAGTCGCGTTTGCATCTTTGCTAAGGCCACCTTGAAGAGGGTCTATTTTGTCGGTTGATACGGTAGTGAATTTGGAATGTGAAATTTCTTGGAAATGTTGAATCCTAGTACTAATACTTCTTTATAAATAAATATAGTAATACATCACAACTTTACATTCAATCGTCAATTCAATCATATGGCCACTTATAAAACATTTGGACGAAGTATTACAGCAGTCAAATTGCCAATACAATCTACACCTAAGAAACTTGTACCTATTTTATTTTTTTATAATTATTTAACATTTATAAGTTCACGTTTAGTGTTTTTACTAAGAGAGACATATCATTGTAATACCTAGTCGGGCCATAAGTTCTGTTACTAAAGTTTATTACAATTTAAAAAATAAATTAAAGGAGTTTTACGTAAACCTGTATATTAATCAAAACTTTGATTTATAAATAATAAAAATAAAAATAAGGTATTCTAAAACTATTGCAATTATTTGATGTACGAGCTTGAAGTATTCCCATTCGGGACTAGAAAATTATAGTTTAATTTACGCACGACGATGATACTGATAACGGCCACAACTTTTGTGAGAGTTCTTGTACAGAGTTCAACTTTGCGTGACATATTGAACAGACTTTTAGCTTTAAATTCTGATACAAATGTATTTCAAGCAACTAAAGATCCGCTTGTACACCGGTCAATCTTGATGTCTCATTAAAATGACTTTACGATTTCACGACAATTTGCAGTAATACGAAAAACACACCAAATCTCTTGCTTCATAAGCTGGAATTGAGTCTTGTTGAGAAATATAATGTTGGTCTCTAAACATACACAGAGATAGGAAGTTTTATAATATTAAACAAAAAAAGTTCCGTGGTTAACAAAAACTAACTTTTAAGCGTTTTTAAAAAGTGAAATTTACAAATAGTCATGCGTATTTTTATCGATCCCGGCTGTGATTGCTAAAAGATCGTATCAGAAATTGCGGTGAATATATAGAATGATTATTTGTTCTTAACAAGGTACATTAATTGAGCTTTTAATTTTTATACGAATTGAAATTAAAAAATAAACATTAGTTAGTTTTATTTGACTCAACCTTAGTAACAGAACTTATGGCTAGACTAGGTAGGTAGCTATAGCTAACAGTCGTCCCATTGGTTTTGTCTTTGGAAAGGATAAGAATTAGAACCTCGAGGGCAAACGAACGGCTTGTCGACGTTGCAGGACGAGGGAGGTTATTCTTAAAACAACTAAATAGTTCCCGACGAATTGAGAACCTTCTCCTTTTTTTGAAGTCTGTTAAAAATGTGATCCAGAACCAAACGGATCAAAAGCCGGAATTCCACTGCGGCGCACGCTTCGCACACACGCGCTACACGAGAGCCACATGGATCAATTGCGTGCCTCATTGAAGTCATATGCCGGTGTAGGGGTATTTAACCCCTCAAGTGTCCTACGATCATCGTCGATTTTTTGACATTACGTGACTTATTAATTTTGGTGTACCGTAACTTTGACATATCGCTCGACGGGCTACATACATTTTAAACCCTACGTATGTCGGAATGGGTCGCACACACACCCGACATCAGTCGCAAAATGGCGCTTCCAACGTCTAATTCAAATTTAGAACTGTTTTATTCCATTCAACGAGTGATGAATATTTATGGTTTATTGGTTCATTGGTATTGGAAAAAATACAAACAATAAACATTTTGGACTCTAACTTGTTTTTAAGTTCAAAATCTAGTAAAAGTAGCGGGGGCGCCATGTGGAATTCCGGCTTTAAATCACGAATAACTAATTTATCATTGGGTTTCAGCGAAAGGGAAATGTATCTTTCACACCAGGACAAACAGTTCATTTTTGACACATATCAGTAAGTATAATGGATTTATAAACTTTACCACCGCCCTTGGAGGCAATAACATGGTATACGCACGCGTCTTCGGTAACAACTACTGGGCGGCTGACGGATGCGAAATACTACGTCAAATTAATGTCGAACTATATCCGTAATATGGATATGACTACAAATGATTAAAGATTTTATTTTAATGTTGAAGTAAATAATCATATATGTTTTCTATATTAGGTATTTTCAGTCTATTCCTTTTATAGTTAACTATCCACTTATGAAGGAAAACTACAAGTGTTACTTCAGTACTTTCTTAATATACAAAATAACTGATTTATAACAAGAACTGCATATATTTTCATACATAAATAGTATTAGAAATTTTTATAAGTCTTATACATCTTATGCTTCCGTCACCACATTGGCATCCGTAAGCCGCCCTTTAGTTACAAGTAACACAGGAGCGCAGTTGTCTACCGGAACACGGTTGCAACTCGTATCACAGTCTAGTTTTATAAGTGACAGCTTGAGCTATCCAACTCGTTATGTGCGTAAACCATACTATATTAGCTATGGTCCATAACGCCTGTATAGTGAACACTGTCGCTACGAAGTCATATAGGAGCTTTGGCGAGAACACGGTCCAAACGAATAGGTGATGGCGAAAAATAGCCGCTACCACACCGTAGACGGCCAGCGTGTATACCCTCTGAAGTGTGAAGATGTTTGTGGCTCGCCATATTGATTGTAAATACCTGTAAAATAAGGTAAAATTATATACACGTTGACGCTTACGCTAATATGGTTACGTTACGTTAATATGCTAATACGTTAGTTAAAACCTCTGTTGTCCACTTCTATACGTATAGAATAATCTTTAAGCGAATTGTGAGGAATGGAATTTATTCTCAAGAAGTTTCTTTACATTCTCGATAAAAAAAAAGTTCCTTTATCCATGTATCAAGTACCTTTCCAACCAAATTACGAACGTTTCCAAAACACACTGAATTCTAAAGGTTCGACTTTCAAAGCTGCAAAATATCGCTATTTCATATTACCAGTTTCACAAAGAACGATAGTTGAATTACCGCATAAAAATAATAAAACCATAATAAAAAACTCTATTTCGCGCATAAGTTTTTAACATAATTGCCAGGGGTCCTTGTACTAGCCTTGGCATGTGTAGCGAAGAACAAACTACAACCAAATTACAATATTAATACCACATGAATGGTTAGGTCGCATAACGTCCCCTCTACAAACGGTCCCTTCTACAAAATGTCCCATTTCTTTCGAAAAATGTCCCATCGCAATACATCCCTTTCACAGAACGTCCCTTCTGCAACATGTCCCTTTCGCAGAACGTCCCTTCTACCGAAGCGTCCCTTTCGCAAAACTTCCCGTCTGCAAAATGCCCATAAAGGAAAGGATGCGAAAGGGACCTTTTTCCGAAGGGACATATTGCAAAAGGGACCTTTTACGAATGGGACCGTATTTATTATTTTACACAATACTTTAGAGGTAAAGTAAAGACATGATTGAAGTTAGCACGATTGATTATCGGTAACGTTACTTGTTCCAGGTGTGGGCGTCGGCGGCCAGCCGGCAGAAGAGCGCGGCGCCGGCGAGCGCGGGCCCGGCGTACGCGTGCAGCCCCATGCGCAGCGCCACGCGCGCCGGGCAGTACTCGCGCAGCCCCACGTAGCCCGCGCCCAGGTCCACCGACGCCAGGCTGTTCGAGTTGCCCTGGGACACCACGACTCTATCATACCGTAATAACTCTTTCGGGTTCAAGGTTAGTTTCATAGTTGCTTAGGCTACCTTGAAACGACCAGCTATGACATATTAATGAGTCGAAATTGAGTCATCAAGTGTACCCTCTATGAAGCACAAAGAGCCCACCTAAGGTCGGTGATCGAATTCGAGATCAAAGATGAAAACATACAATTATCAATGACAAAGTGACATTTCATGGGTATACAGTAGTACCAAATATAAGTTAAAACGATCTACCTGCGCAGAAAGCTTTTTTTTAAAAGGCTCGAAAACGTTTTGGCCAATTATAAGGCAGTACGTTTGCGCGGGTAAAACTTCGACGGCTAAAGGTCAAATATTCGGCAGCCATTGCTGTGACGCCGTTGACCGCCATTTTATTTAGCGTCGCATCAGTTGTCATTCGTACACAAGCTGAGACGCACGAGCGCTAATCGTTACGTACAATTGAGGACAATTTAAGTGGCGGCATTATTAAATATTATTTTTATTAAAATGACTTCCCTTAAAAGAGGGCGGCCTTTAAAAAGTCAAGCTAGGGAAATAGTTTATTCAGTAGGTAATTGGTATAATGAAAATAATATCAGTAAAATTAACAATTATCAATACCACATTTCCTAAAAATTGATTTGTTATTATGTGAAAAACAAAAAACAATCTTATCTATGCTCAACCAATTTTTGTTTACAATACAAAAAATCATATTAGAGAATATAAAAAATAGGTGCACCTTTTTTATTACCACGCAATGTCATGAAGCCATGAGCGAGAAAGCACGAGTTTAAATGTCATTTCATATTGTACCTTACGCGTAACCCGACAAGATATGTATTGAATTGATTTTTACGTTCGTTTATCTTCGGCATTAGTGAGCACCTTTTTGCGTGGACGAAGATTGCCGGCGTAACTTATATTTGTGGTCTTACTGTACGATCTTGTTTTCCAAATTATTTTTTTAAATGTATGAAATTTAATCAGCAAATATAAATACCGATACCTACATGCTTTTCAGTAAGATATTGGCTGGAAGACTTTTGGACACCTAAAGTTAGTCTATTTATATGCAATCATTATGAAAGGGTGGAAATTAAACATTTAATTATTTTTTTAAATATTTTCTCTTTTATTTGATTACGCTGTTGTAGTGTCTGAATCGTAATATGTAACATTAATAATAAATCTATCGGTAGCAATAAGAAACAAAAACTTAACAATAGAAAGCAACACCAAAGGATAAACGAAAAAAAGCAGATTCATTCGACAGATGTCAGAAAACGAATGCCGTATGTCCGTATTGCGTCTTAGAAATATAAAACAAAACTATCAATGTCTCTGAATATTAGACAATAACAATACAATTATTGTAATTACCAACCAAATGTTTAAAACTTCTTGGCATTTCCAGTAGCATAAATTAAAACTCCATGTATTTTATTCAATAACATACATATGGGACAATAAAAAAGTATATTTACTGTTTACCTGAGTGTAATATGTTTAACTCTTCACACAATATTATATAACTCTGATTATTATTATTTTTATTTTTATTTCAATGATTTTTAAACTAACCATCACTTAGATTTGTTTTTTTATGATGGCAATCTGTTTGTTTACGGTTTTGGTCTCGAATTCGATCACAGACTATAGATGAAAACAGGTTAAACGCACTCCTTCTTAGGCAGACAAGTAAAAGTAGGATAACTTGCCAATATCCTCCGTATTTTCTAATTTTCCCCATGATCGTGTTCATCGATGTGGAAAATATCGGTCATTTTCCGACCAGTAAGAACGACAAATAGTGACGGATGCTTTATTCGCCGCGGTGAGGGCGATCATAATACGGGGGCTGATGTGATCTGACCACCTGATTATTACCGTGCAGACCAAATTATCAGATAAAGCAAAGTTATTATTTCGTTGTCCTGCTACTCGCGGAACTGAAGGGTCTAAAGACCTAGCCGGCGCAAAGATCGATTTAAATTAACGTATAAAGTAATAGCAATACAATAAAATCAGCCTGTTATCCCATAAAACTCTAAGAGTTTACAATTTAAAAACAAAAAACTTAATTTCCGTCTTCTAGACGCGTATCTCAGCAAAGATAAAGACTCGTAGACAAACATACCTGGTAAAAGAAGAACAGGCATCCAATCCAAATATGAACCAGGGTTCTGCTTAAGATATCCACGACCTCTGTGTCTCTCCCCGACCTCGAATCCAGCAGCTTATGATCCATACACTTTGACGTCAATACGCACGTCACATAAACGCTCGGCACCATAATGACGTTATGCGGCCGCATCAGCAGAACGATTATCAACATCATGTCATTAAGCATAAGGTGCGACATCGAACGAGCTAGATTCAGCTTTACATCTTCTATATTCCACGGCTCTTCGATCATCGGCTCGTAGAAATAATCCTCAGATTTTGCTTTAGGTTTGTTGTAGTCGAATCTTGTGCTGCTAAGTTTGTTTCGCGTGCTGATGTCTACACCGCAGTTTCTAAAGACGCCTACGTAGGTGAAGAACTCGAATACAAACTGAGCTGTGATAATGCCCCAGAAGGCATTGACTATATAGACGGTGTCCCAGACTTGCATGTCCGCGAAGGGAGAATCTAGGGCGTTGGTGGCGACGCGGTAGCAGAGTATGCAGACGATGGCCGCGACCGTCAAGATGGTGTGCAAGTGCGCGAGGTTGTTGGTGTATCGGAGGTTGTACAGGCATATTGCTAGAGTTACGATGGTCCCTGGAATTAAAATTATATATTATTATTTTAAGTGAGCTCGAAGGTGTTATGCAACGTTATGTACCTACAGCCTTGATATAGCTGTGTCGACGTGGGTGACAAATGAGCAAGATCGAAGACATGCACGAACACGTAATTTATACAATCTTAATAGCCGGTAAGCTCGTCGAGTATACGAATTTTAAAGTGAGTGAAGATTCTTCTATTATGTAAAACAGCGTCACAGTCATAACAAATAAGCTACCAGCTTTTCACGACTCCAATCAATGACGTACCTATAACAAGGTGAACTTGAAGGTAAAAAGCGTTTTCAGGAGCATTCAACCAGTCCGCCGTATCAGGCAAGAACAGCCACCTGTCTCCCGTTTGGTTCATTGTTCGTAAGTACCTAAAACATATGAAACAATTTTAATTTTCTGTTTATTTTTATGGCCGCTAAGACTAACACAAAAATCATACAAAAATTTCCAAAAGTACGAAGGCAGATAATTTGACACTTGACATAGAGTTCCTTCGTGTTCTAGGTGCTTACAAGGAATAGAATTTAGAAATTCAATTGTTGTATCTAATAATAATGTCGTAGATACTACACAATTTTATTCAGTTGTCTGTTTGGCTGAAATATAAAAAAGGAAGGAGATGTAATAGGCAAGAAACACCTATAAATTCCTAAATAAAAACAATAAAATATTTACCTATGCAACGCAATGAGCAGCACCCATTTAGGCACAATTCCGATCCCAACGGCACTCATTCTTTGCTGCAACTCCGGTTTCTCCTGCACTGCGGTAGCACCGCTCAGCAACCGTCCCAGATACATCACCACCACCACCAGCGTTCGCACCAGGATGAAAAACATCAGGGTATTCCACAGAAAGTACCAAGTCATATGCTCTTCTTCTATAAAGCTAGTTCCAAAGAAAGACCAAGCGTGAAACAACGTGCCCAAGATCAATAAGTAATCTATCCCGTTCAGATCGCGCAAAAGCGACAAGTCCTTGATCTTTTCGATGCCGGTTTTGGTTATCCAGTACATCATGGAGAACGCTAAAGATATCAGGACGAAGATCGCGAACCACGTGCCGTTGAAGGAGCAGAGTTGGCATTTAGTTTCTGTGATGTAACAGGCGATGATAAGTGCGGAGCTGATGACGGCCTGGACGCTGAGGAAGGCGAGGACTGAGCCCCAGGTGCTCGCGTGGCTCATGCGGTGAGTGCTGTGCTTGCGGGCGCGCTCCGGTTGCAGCGAGTAGAGCGTGATGCAGATCAGGGCTATGGTGATCTGTAAGGGTTAGGGCTGCCTATATTCATTATCAGATCTTTTAAGGTAAAAAATATATATCAGGCCTAAATAACAAATTAAGGTGAATGCTGGTTAATTTAAATATAAATATTAAATTGAATACAAGATCGCTTTAGTTATACATATGTATACATACAATACTATAAATGAAGGTACCTACAATCGGTGACTATTTATCTAAACTTGACGTATCATACCTGAGTCAGATGGGAATACGTCATTGAATGAACATGCATCAATTTTTAAGTACTTAAATAGGTTTTTTATGGAAAAATACGTCAAAATGTATCTGAAATATTTTATACATAAATTATTCTCAAATGCAAACAGAAAATAGAAAAAGGTCCTCGTAAGAACTTTTTAACTATAACCGATCCCGTCTTGTCTGACTGATCATAGGCGCCATAACAGACCAACCAAAAATTGGAGAAAGACGTTAAAAGTGGATCGATAAAGACCCCGCTTCAATACGTAATTATTATTACTACCCCCGCTATCGTAAACTTAATAATATTTCGTTGTTTACTATACTTACGCAATAAAGTAGCGCGATGGCGACTCCAATAGAGAATAGATCGAAGCCTATGGTAGCCTCCGAGAGATACTCCGTCATCTTGTCGAGTGAGTCCTCGTAGAAATCGTTGGCGATTTTGGCAACGGTCTGCTGCCCAGTCACCAGGTAGTGCGCAAACTGCTTCTCAGCCCGTTCGAATTGTTTATAAAATTCTGCAAAATAATTGAGAAGATTATAGCCCCGCCGTTCTAAAAGGTTAAGGTAGAAAACATATGTTTGCTGTTTTTACTGCGTTGACAGCTGTTAAATTGGGCCTGTTAGAATCGCCCGACCATGATTAGTTTGTGAGATTATTTTCACAAAATCATTATTTCCGTGAAGCGATATTTCTTTTCGCATTTTTCCCATTCTTAATTTGACCCAATGTCATTATTCACTGTTCGATTTAATTACCGTCGCGTTTTACCCAGCCGCATTTATTCTCGTTCGATTTTATCTCAGTCTCACTTATTCCCAAAAGTAATTACATCTTAATGTTGGTAAGTTTAGGTTATGTTAGTTTTGCAGCAGGCCCGGAGGGCCAAATAACCCAGAAGTAGGAGCTCCGCGCTAACGCAGCTCCGTCGACTGTGTCAAATTAGATTTTTGGAATTAGAAAAACAAGACAGTGAAAATATGGTGCCAGGAAACTTCTTTTTTGACTGATAATTATCTTAAAAGAAAAAATGCGTTTAGGACAGTCATCTCAACAAATCCTATAATTATAGTCCGTCAAGTTCTTGCGCTACCGGCTCGCACGTGGTCCGTTGAGCGACTATTTGCCAAATTACACGCCGAAAAGTACCCTCAAAATTATCATTCAGACAACGATTATATATAATAATGATGATGAATCATGTATATGTATACTGAATATATATATATTTAATTTAAATAGTCAACCTTTTAAATTAAACCAATCCCATTACAGATGTAGTGCATAATTGTTTTCCTTCGTATTTTCACGGAAACGTACGAACGCGTCTTGCTATTTCAGTCGGTCACAGTACAAAAAGTACTGAGGTTGACTGAAGCTGCATGACGCGTTCGTACGTTTCCGTGAAAATACGAAGGAAAGCAATTATGCACTACACCTGTACTTTCATCATTTATCTAAAGACAATAACAGTCAGGTATTTATTAGCAGTCTGAATAAGTGTAGTAATTGGAGTGTGTCGTTGAGTACCCGTGTCGGTAGCAGACTTGACGGCGCACAGCTTCGCGTTGTGCTTGGCGGTGAGATGCAGCAGGTAGAGCCGCTGGCGAGTGTCGGCGGGCAGCAGGCCGGGCAGCAGGCGGCCCGTGCTGTCGCCGGGCGGCGGCGCGTTCAGCAGCCACGCTATCGACGGCGCCAGGTCCACTTGCGCTACTGTTGGGGTCTTTTCCGGGCTGATGGTTTCAGAAAAACTCATATTATGCAATTATAGTCGTAGCACAAGTCACAAGTTCTATTGATGGCGACTTTAGTTGGTTTGGTAGTGACCCTAACCCACGAAGCCCTGAGTTTTTGATGTTTTCTATGCATTTAAGTATGTATTTCTCCAATAACACAAAGCTCTAGTTTGTAGGTTTTTTTAGGACTAGGTCAATATGTGTGAGATTGTCCCCTGACATTTATTTATTTTATTAATAGCTTCAGCCCGCGACTTCGTCCGCGTAGATTTAGATTATCGTTATTTCCTCGGGAACTTTTATATTTTCCGAGATGAAAAGTAGCCTATGTGGTAATCCTGGGTATAAGCTATCTCCATTTCAAATTTCATCAAAATCCGTCTAGCCGTTCCAGCGTGAAGGATTAACCAACTAAAACATATACACACACACAAACTTTCGCATTAATAATATTAGTAGGATACAGCTTTTAATAAATAAGATAATTCCTTTTGCAGAGCTAATCCTAATGACGACTACACTACATTACTTGATGAACCCCGCAAAAGGAAATCACTTATTCAAAAAATGCCGTGTACAGGCGCCTTATATTTCAGAACAAAAAGAAAAAGGTCATGGGTCGGCTATTTTTACAATAGTGGTTCAACATAGACCAGTCACAGCCTAAGGAAGCGCCACGCACAAAGATTCAGATTCAGATTCAGATTATTTATTGATAAATGTACATCTCATTTACAAGTCACAAAATGATAAAATTTATAAAATTTATAAGTTTTGGCCTGTGTCAGGGTCAATGATCTTTTTGAAAGAACTCATTTAAATTGTAGCACGCCAGGTCAGTAAGCAATGCTTTAAGTTTTTTTGTAAATGAGGCATCACTCTCAGTTGATTTAATGTGTTCAGGAACACAGTTATATAAGTAAGTCCCGGCAACGCCGAGTGCCGCGCGAGCCTTAGCTAAGCGCCGGCGCGGGGGCTCCAGCAGGTGCCGCCTGCGCGTAGGCCTTTGGGTGGGTTGACCGTAGGTTCTATAGTTATGTAGGTTGGTTCGTATGTACGAACAAGCAGTCAATATGTACACACTTGGTAACGTTAGGATGTTATGACATCTAAATATGTCCCTCGCGGAATGGTCTACTGGTTTTCCATCGATGATTCGCAAGGCTCGCTTTTGAATTTTGAACACCCTGTCACGATTGGCAGACATTGCCCACAGATCAACCCCTTGAATTAAAATAGAGTGAAAGTAACCAAAGTAAGCTTTCCTCAAGTTACAGGGAGACAAAGTAGGTGCGAGTCTAGACAGTGCGTAGCACGCGGTGGACAACTTGTTGCATAGATAGTCTATGTGTGGTGACCATGTCAACCCTGAGTCGATTACGAAGCCTAGGTACCTAGTTGCATCAACCTGAGGTACAATGGTGTTGTTGGTGGTTATGTTTAGTGGGCTATGTTTTGTTTTTAGACTAAAATGTATAATATTCGTCTTTTCCACATTTAGTAGCATGCCATTTGCAGAGAACCACTCAGACATATGTAACATGACAAGGTGTAGCTTTGATTTCAAGGTTTCCACATCATCAGCACTGACTATGATGCACGTATCATCGGCGAAGATCACATACTCAGGCTCATTACAGGCAGTCGTGATATCGTTTACTAAAATCAGAAACAGGTTGTTTCCCATAACTGATCCTTGGGGCACGGCGCAGTCGCCAATCGGTTCCAGATCCGACCCTGTATTGAGGACATAGGTGCGCTGTTTTCGATTTCCCAGGAACGACGCAATGGCTTTGTGGAAGTTGCCTGTAAAGCCGTAGCGTGACAGCTTGGAGAGGAGGAGCGAATGATCAATCATCTCGAAGGCGCGCGACAGGTCGCAGAATACCGCCGCGACCTGCCGCCCGCCCTCCAGATGCGCGGTCACGCGCGCCACCACTTCGCGCGCCGCGTCTGTGGTCGAACGGCCCGGCTGGTACGCATATTGCTGGGGATTTAGAAGGCTATTGGACACGATATGTTTCATCATTCTATCACTAATCAAGCGTTCAAAGATCTTTGATATTATAGGTATTAGTGATATAGGCCTATAATGTTTTGGTAAGTGCATTTCACCTTTCCCTTTATAAATAGGCTGAACTTTAACTTCCTTCAAAACATCAGGATAAATGCCTGCATGCATGCAATTATTAAGTAGTAAAAGAAACAATGAAATAACGGCCGGAGGCAAGCAATCTATTGTACGCGTTGACATGTCATTGATATCTTTCGACTCCTTTCTTTTTATGCGTTTGCATACGATAATTATTTCATTTAGAGTAAACGGCACAAAGTGATACGGAGGAGGGTCAACAGGTAAATATAGCGATAGATACGCAAGCGCAGTGTCAGCGCATGGCGACGCATTGTTAACATTCGCATCAATGTAATACCGGTTTAGCTGCGCGGCAGCGTGCGCGGCGCGCGAGGTGGGGGAGTCGCCAGCTGATTTACTGACAAGTATATCCATTGCGTTGCATTTTTTACTTTTGCACGTCTCAGCGGAGATGACACGCCATACGGTTCTACACATATTATCACTGTTGCCCGACATCATATTATTAATGAAACTACGGCGAACTTCCTTTAGTTTAGACCAGTACTTAAATTCTAGGTTCTGCAGGTCGGCCCGCGACTCGGCGTTGTCGGGATTTGATGATAAGATGCATTTGGTTTTGTGAACACTTTTACGTAATTGCTTGATGGGATCATTGACCCATGCACTTACATTACTCTTAACCCGTTGTTTTTTCAATGGAAAATATATATCGAAGTTATGTTTAATGACATTCATGACCAGTTCAGTTTGTTTACTAGGACATTTTGTTTTCTTTAAAATGGTATCCCACTCATATGCATCCAGACACTCAGTAAAGGTTAGTTTCCGTTGTACAGTAACTATTCTTTTTAGTACATGACTACTATGCGCGGTGGGTTTTGTATTAATGTTAATATTTACATGTGTACATAAGTGGTCGGATAAATGCATATTGTAACAGGATACAGATTGGATGTCGGCTTTATTTATATTAGAATAAGCATGGTCTATACAAGTGGCAGAGTTATCGGTTACTCTGGTAGGCATATTCACTAGATGCTTGAAACCACCTTGTTTTAGAACGTTCAATAAATATTTTGAATTAGTATTATTTGATAATAATATGTCAATGTTAATGTCACCAACAATTACAACATCATAATTTTGAATAGAATTAAAACTTACCAATTTACTTAACATGTTTAAATATAATGATACGTCACCACTTGGCGGTCTATATATACACACCACTATGAGATCTAGTCCTATGCACTCAATAGCACATAACTCGAACTGGGATTCCACCGACAAATCCGTTATTTCTTTCCTTTCCATGCAAGGGATGTTGGGATTAACGTAGATGCAGCTTCCTCCACCTGTCTTGGACGGCCGGCAAAAGTGGGCACGTAGCTGGTAGTTTAATATGTTTACAGTAGGTAATTGGTTGTGTTGTAGCCAGTGTTCTGTTAGGCACAGTACATGGAACTGGTCACGTAACTGGAGTTCGGCTTCTAACCTGTAAGTTTTATTCGCGAGCCGGTTAATATTTTGGTGTAGGATACTTATCGGCACGGGTTGATTGTAGATTTTATTATCTCGTATGGTTGGTGGTTTGTTTGATTTGGCCGGTTCTGGGAGACCTGGTCTCCCGGGGGCGGAGAAACGGCTGCCATTCAGTGATGCAGGTGTTTAGAGGCCACGCAGCCGTCGTCAGAAAGTCATCGTAAACACTAAGAGGTATGCCTATTTTGTACGATTTGTAAGTATCTCTTTTTGATGGGATTTGCTCGGCTGTGTAGTGGTAACCGTCATGAATGTTTCTTAAGTGGCTGATAACATTTTCTGGCGTCGAGTCATTTTTAAAAAAGCATCCATGTACGTACTTGAGTATCTCAACTCCACCAACTTTTGTGTTTTTGGCGGATCCCTTTATTGAAGCAGGAACAGGTTTGCGGCTACGGCGACGCTGCCGACGGCTGGTCGCAGTCTCCCATTCTTGATCAGCTGGTTGCGAGCTCGGGGAGGTTTTTTCGGGGACTGGCTGGTCGGTTATGTCATTTACAATAGTATTGTTTTGTTTGACATTTGCTTGTTGCAGGTTTATCGGTCCGTTGTCAGTATTTGTGGCAGTTTCATTTGAAACGCATTTTTCTGTCTCGTCGGTCGGTATTTGCAAGAGTTCTTTCTTAGCTGGGAGTCGTTTGAAGTGCGGCAGTTGCTTCGTCATCGCTGCAAGCTTCTCTTTCGTGCGCACGGCGGAGGCGCGCTGTTTGCGCGGTGCCCGCGCGTGCGTGGGAGCAGGACGGCTAGGTGGCGTGGATTGTCTGCTGCTCGGCGCAGGCGTCGCCGCGCTCGTAGCCAGTTTGGTTGGGCTCTCGGTTATTTTTGTCATTATAACGGATTTTATATCACATATTTCTTTACACATTTCTTGTAATTTCGCACTTAAATCACTTATTTTCTGCTCGAGTGGATGTAAAAGGCCTATGAGTAGGTTTTTAACTACACTACTGTCGATTTGTGCCATTTTAAATATCGAATTTTGTTTTAATACGAGGAGCGACCATTAGTGACGTTTGGCCGACCGCCGATGACTGAACAAACAAACATACTCACGTGTGCGGGCAAGTGTAGTCCGTGCGTGCGACGACGAGCGGCACGAGTATCTCGGCGGGCGTGGCGCCGCCGTGGCCGCCGGCGTCGCGCATGCCGTGGTCGCCGCAGATGAACAAAGTCGCTGGTCGGTCCTGCAGCCAGCACAAGTTGTGTGTAAGGGCCGCCTTATTGATAAACTGATCTTACCACAGATGTCACACTAAATGTCAAATCAGACACCTGTCATTTCTGACGGGTTTTGAGGTGGGCATCGTACGTACTCAAGATCCTTTGAGCGCCTCACTCAGCATAACAGCAACCCACACGAACGGATTTAATTTAAGTGATTTTCAAATGAAAAATATATCAAAAGGACGATTTGTCGAAAATATAAGTGATAGTTTATTTTTAAATTAGCTATAGACAATAAGCATTACTTCATTCCTTACTCATTAACTCTAGGTCCACTTTTTTGTAAATTTAAATAGTTACAGTTAATTCCGTAACCTTACCCATTTCTCCATAGCGGAGTAAATCTTCTTCACGACGTCATCCATTTCTTTCAGTTTCGGCTTGATCTTGGGACTCCTCGCGCCCTCGAGATGCCCGATGTGATCCAGACCCAAGTAGTGTAGCACCAGGAAGTCAAATGACGGTTTCTTGTTCTCGTCTGGCGTTAACACTTTGTCTAGATGTCTTGTGACGTTAAAATCTACCTGTAAATTGAAGCCTTAAACATTGAAAATATAAAGGGTGCATAGTTTGCTTATACTTTTACAGTAACGACTCGTTGACGTTGGTAGTGGCCCTGCCTACTAAGCCAGCAGTCGGGTTCGTTCTTCGGTATGGGCAAATATTTGTGTAATGAGCGCAAGTATTTGTTTCTGAGTCTTACATGTTTTCTTTGAATTTAAGCAGGTATTTATTTTTCTATATAAGTATTAATATATCGTTGTCTAGTATCCATAGCACAAGCCTAGAGCTTAGTTTGGGGCTAATTCAATTATTTCAGATTGTTCCCTGAAATTTCATTAATCAACTTAAAATTTATAAATTCTCATGTTTGATAAAACTGTATTTAGATCCTATTAATCGATATTAATCCGCTGCCACACAACACATTATGAAGCGACCAACGTGGTCTCGTTCAGATTATCCCAATAGCCATAAATTAATCACCTCCGTGTAATCCGTGACATAGAACGAAGTGGTTCCGTCAGACTCAGCCCAGAGGCCGGGGAACAGCCTCAGCCACGTGTCGTCCCCGTACATGACGGAGCGGCGCCCCCTGTCGGCCGCCACTCGCAGCACGCTGTCGCCGCGGACCGCCGGGGCGCCGAAGTTCAGGGCCACATCCGCGAACGTAGACACACTGCCTGTCATCATCGCCTGGGAAACCGGAAAATTAAATGAAGCAAACTTTCATATGTACACTAAACTGCTTTAATTTAGGCTGTATGAATACTGACGCATCTTGAGATGGGTATCGTACCCAAGATTCGTTTTTTAATATGGCCCTATGTTTCATTAATTTACAAAGTATAGACACGGCATAACACAGTACGGTAAGTTCGAGTAAAATGGACAAAAATGTGGTCTGCCATCATAAAACCAGGTCGATAATATACAATGGCACTTGTGCGTGATATCATTATAAGTATAGTCAAGGTAAGTACTACGTCGAAAAGCGTGAAGGGAGAATGACTGGGTTTAAGTGGGTATCTCTTCCGCTCTCGGTTAGCGAGTCCCACAGTTCGCTAGCGGTAACAAAAGGTAGTTGGTACGTCCACTAGGGGGGTTATTATGAGATGGCTATGCGATTCATTTTACGGCGAGCGTAAAGGACATAGCTATAGCAGTTATATAGCTCTGTCCTTTTCTCTCAGCGTTAACTGCACTGAATAGCTATGTCATAATAACCCCCCTGAACAACGTGCGGTGTTGTAAAAATGTCAATACAGCTGGACTAATCAAGCAATTATGGTATCTAATCTAGCGTTAAGTCAAAGAAAACTGTCAGTTCTGTTGCGTTTATTAGTTAATATAGCCCTAAAGTCTTTAGGTTTGTAGTGCTTTTTCAGTCACCTTAGAGGTTCGAAATTTGATTCGAACATGTAGGGAATTTTATTATTTGCCGTACGTACTCTTCACTTGTACAGTCAGCGTCATATAGTTGGTAGCATCCAAAGTAAACAAATAGTTCGTTACACGTCATTATTACCGTAGTAACAAGGGCGTATAACGAACTATTTGGCTAATTTGGATGCTACCAACTGTAGGTATATGACGCTGACTGTACGTATGGTTTATGAAACAGGCCATACCAATATTATACTTTTTATAACTGTATTTAACTAGTAGATATGTTAATCACTATCGACGCCTACTCGTTAGTTGATCAATCGCGTGAACTACGCATGCGTGAATTAAAGCAATAGCAAAGCAATCAAAGCAGCCATCAGGTTAGCATTAAGCATGCAATTCTTGTGCAAAAACTAACCGGTTTTGCAAGTGAATGGATTACGTTCATAAAGGAAACAAACCTATGACCGACTAATGAATTAATCAATACGTAACATTGTGTGCACTTTATTCGCGGTAATAAAGATTTTAACCTAACTAACCTAACCAATTTTGTAAGCATAAGTAGTCACTATATAAAATAATATTCGCTCGTGTGTCTGTTTGTGAATACTGCTACAGCAGACCGTTTATGAACTCTTTGAATTTCTAAAATAGGTTTGACAAGTTTGTCAAGCGACCCGCCGTCGCTTCGCTTCAGTTTATACTCGTACATAAATCAGAATTCATTATATATAAAACCTACCTCTTGAATCACTCTATCTATTGATGAAAACCGAATTAAAATTTAAAAAAAAACTGTTTACTTTATTTTAATTATGTAAACGTGTTTCAATTTGTCATGGTGTAGGGAATAAAGATTTTTATCACTCTATCTATCTATCAAATTCGGAAATTAACATCTGGCATCAGGGAAGAACTATTAAACAAAGATAATGGATGATGCAGTAGGCTTATGGACGGCCGCAAACTTTGCATATTCATGCCGGCAATAGAATATTTATTTTTTTGAATAATGTCATCATATGATAATTTATTTTCCCCTTAAGAGAATTGTTAATCTGTATTTGTCACGGTGTAATAAAGACAGTGCTTCTTGAATTTAACAAAAACTAAACAGTATTTTTACAATTAAGGTCAAACATCATTATTTAAGGACTTAAGAATTAGTTAATGTTGTTTATCTGATGCTGATCGGAAATAAAGACAAGGGAAAATTCAGATACCAAGGGTGGTTACCACAAAAGGTGTAGTTGGTTTATGACATTCCCAGTGTAGGGTAACATTGGTTGGAAGTGTCTGTTGTCATTGTATTTTTCCTTGTCTATGTGGTATCTACTATAGTATAAGAGAATAAAGAACAAAACACTGACATTAAAATAAAAAACTACAAGCGCAGTGTTAACAGAATTACAATACAAAACAAGCCATCACATAAATAAATAATTCTTAACACAAAACCAAAGAAAAAACTTCAATATTTCCAAGTTTACAAATAGCCACTTTATCTACAAGAATTTAATTACATTACTCAAGCATTTTCTTTGGTTCAATTACAAAATCCAAAGCAGTGTAATAATACAAAAGTGACACTTGCAAATATCACCCGCCAGAAGTTTATTGTGCGCCTCCACTGTGCCCTTTCCTTCTTAAGCTCTGGAGACTGTACATAACATAACAAAATAATCATTATTATACAAACTTATTGTCTTCAAAACAGTAATTTAATAAGTATAGATATAAAAAGTACATTTGTTACTTGTGATACTAAACAAGATTCTAAATAAGATCACGAACAAATTAACCATAAAATCAATTTTATAATTTAAAAAAATGCAAAAATATATATTTTAAACATATTTACAATTAATTCAATATATTAAAGCTTTTCTTTGGTATTGTAAAACTAATATGGTTCGAATTTCATTTGCTGAGTTTCCATACATGCTGGCATACATATACATATCCACAATCTAACTTCTCCATTATATCTTTAGCTTAGTTACTCAGTTAACATACAAAATGTTTTTGGTTGTACTATTTACCTTAATCCTGGGCATAGTCACAGTTGGTGGCTCTGCCACTGATACATAGATACATGCAGATTTGTTCTTCAGAAGCTGTCCTGTGTACGGCATGTACTCCTCTGTTACGAAGTCATAGCGCAGCCCGTCTATGACCATGAGGACTACTGCGTTTTCACCGGAATTGTACACTGCTGCACCATCAATACTATAATAAAAACAAAATATTTTTGACGAATGTCTAAAGATTCTATTTTAAATGAAAGCAGAATACTGAAATCCATTTCCATTTGATATGAAGTAGATTGGAAATAAAAGAAGCCAAATAATTAAATACTTTATAAAAACCACAAAAAATATTTTATTATCAGAAAATAACTAAGAATCACTTTTAAACTATGTAAAAAAACTTTTGCTTATTTAAATATATAAATAAATATCAGGGGACGGTCACATAAAATGTACTGGTCCAAAGGCTTGTACTATACTTACTTATATATAGATAAATACATAGAAAAAATCCAAGACTCAGGGACAAATACCTATGCTCATCAATATCTGTCTGGGAGCTTCATAGGCAGGGTTACTACCGACTAGGCTTATGTGCCAAACAAAACACAAAAATTAAACATGTCGAGCATTCTATACTTCTATTACAAGTTAAAACTAACTGAATTTTATGATAAATAAGTATTTTAAAGTTTACCTGACACCATCAATAAAGTTAGGCAGGTCATCCATATGCGCAAATTTTCCCGATTGATATTTCAACGGGAAAAACCCATACATGAATAACATGAAGGCCCCTAAGGCCATCACTAGCAGGCAGACGCCGGTCCATCGGTGCTGTACCCACGACAACATGACGGGTTAACTACGGCCACAAGCACAGCTGAGCACTAGCTTCCTGCTTCCTGAGCACTCTAGATTGAACATCAGTGGAGTGTCCGTAAATCAATCAAGCATGCACTTTACACACTTTCGATTCTACAGCTACTCAACGATTCGTGCCGAATTACCAAATTGTGCAACACGATTATAAATAACCTCAGTGCACATAAGCATGTAGCCGACTTTTCTCTATTAGAAATGCGGTAGTTTATCAGTAGCGATAACGTTTTCGGTACCGCTTTTTGGATATTGTATGAATATAAGCGTTTTACGGCTAATTCTTAGAGATAAACATTTTAACAATTGACAGAAACCTGTCTGAATTCAGAATTGACACTGACAGTGACAGCTCTTGAGTGACGGTACGTTTAGTTTTCACATTTAAGAATAAATAATTGCGTTTTGTTTCTATCAAAGGTTTCTGACAAAAAAACAATTTCGAGATGTGTTCGAGGCAACCTCTAGTTACAGACTGTACAACTGTTGTTTTTCGTTACAATCATCATTTTGCTTATCGATACCAACAAACGAGTCAAAACTAGCGCGAATTATACTGGCAATTAAAATTACAGTATGCAAAAGTCTGCTGCCTTACTAAAGTTCTAAAGAAATAAGCATAATTTTGCCAACTTAAAAGTTAAAGTAAGACTGCAGTCAACTTCTGCATTTTTTTTAGTTTACTCTTACCTATCGTAAATCGAAATAGAAATTAAAAAACGCCTTTGAAGGCCTTTGATATTTGAGTTTTTCAGGCGTTTCAGGCGTTAGGCCCATTTAGACTAGAAACAGTAGGTAATACTTTAAAATACTATAGTATCATGTTCTAGGGTTTTTGTTTTGTCTATTTCTACTAGTGCAGAACTTCACAACGTTATGTAAAATATCGTTATTGTAACGCTATATTTTGTTAGTGTTTTTTTTTAACACCAATGTATATCGATATTTTTTTAACACATCGCAACTAAATGACCAAAAATCTGAATAATGTTATAATAATCTTTTAAATTTCGCGCTGCTGCCAGTTTCAACTTTTGATGCCCTAAATCACAGACTACTCAGAGATACTACCCACAAATCAAAGAATCGTGCCACAGTTGTGGCGATATTCTTATGATGCATATCAGATGGGCGGCAATGGTGACCACCGCGGTATTGTACGAACTACAGGTAAATAAAACGTTATTATTATATTAATACATGTATGTATGTTATCGTAAAATAGCGCTATTTGAAGATCTCGTTTGCACCATCTGAGTATATAGACATATTTTTTTGATTAATTAATAATTATCGTAATGGCAATTTAGGCATTAAGTCTGCTTTAAAAAAAAAAAGTACCTGTAAGTATACAAAAATGGATTGTTTACACTGCGTGAACGCAAAAGCGTCGTTGCAGGATCTAAATCAAAAGGTTATTGATACTAGTTGTCAGGTACCTAAATAAATCTTCCATTCTAAAAATCAAACAAAACTTTTCTCTGACCCTTGACATAGAATCTTTATATTAAAAAACGTCGAGATCTAGAGCCGCTACTCACATAAATATTCTTGTAATTATTTTCGTTTAAACAATCATTATGACTCCGATATCCATGTGTCATTTGTAAGAGCCCACGTTTATCTAGAAGACTCTTGAAAGTGTTGTCAGCAGGATCACAATTACGTGGGATAGTAAATAAAAATAATGTATCGCTAATAACAGGGTGACAATCATTTTGTTATACAGTACACTTTGTCGCGTAAGTTTTAGAAATTGAGGCATATAATAATAAAACAACTATGCAGGACGAGCAATGAAAATGGGGGACCTATGGTTTATTTTAACTCTTTTTAGTATAGTTACCTAATTGCAGTTTTTCACTTTTCCGAAATCGAGGCCTTACGTTTCTAAGAACAGGTTACCCTAACTATTCGTATATGTAAAATAGTACAAGGACAGAATGTGCTCTTCCTAACAAAACACCATTTAGGTACGTCGACCATGCCTACTTTATCCTTCTCGCTAGTCAGCTCTATATCCCCAGGAATGCAAGAATTTGTACCTACTTAAAGTGCGAAGTGCAGCGGGCTTGCTAAAGGTTTTATATTGAAAAATATGAGTATATCTACTTACCTACTATCGTTGACTACGGTTACCCTTCTGATAAAATAATCTGGTTATTTAAATGGAAGGGGCGAATCATAATCCGCCTGTCTCCAGGCGAAAGACCATTCGATATTCTTAATCTCTCGAAAATGATGGCCACCCGACCTCTTACAAGTTCAAGGTGTGTTCCCGCAGTGACTCAGTAGCGTGGGCAGCTGAAAATTCTATTTAAATCTCCACTGAAACGTGGACAACGTAGTCTCGCGAACACTGCGGCGTGCGCCTGCAACGAACTTCTCATTCCTCCAAGGTATTTTTGAATTTGGAATTATTTTTGGCCATAAACAAGTTTGTTTATTTTTTATTTAAGTGATGTAATGTTACCTAGTATGGTGTTGTGTACGCCATTTATAACCACAAGCGCAGAATAGTTGTTTTTATTTTGTTTTATTTATTTTTATTTATCGTAAGTGCTCTTTTTCTAACCAAATATAAACCAATAAATATCATTTTATGTGAATGATAAATAGTTTTATGATTATTAATAATAATAAGCGTATCTAAATTTAGTGGATGATAGGGCACGTGTTGATAAAGTGTGTCGCGTCGCATCGAAATATTCAGTTCAGTTGCATCACACTCTAAAACCGTTCGAAAACCAGGTGAATCATCCGTGGAATCGTTCCAGAACAATTCATTTAGTTCTATTCTCCACAGGGTTGTCAATACATAGTTGCCATTTTCAACTTTGTAACGATTACATTACATTTAGTTTGAAAATACCATAGTTTCTAGTGACTATTCCTCTCAACCTTCGTTGGTACGTTTAGACATGGAAAATATAGTCGTCCACGGCCCGTTTCACGAAGCTACAAGCTACAAATTACAAGCGGAAGTCTCATCTCGAACGGGCCTCGGGGCCTGTTTATCAAAAACTTGTAACTTGTAATGTAAGTGGAAGTCTCTTTTTAATACATATTGTTGGAAAGAGATTTCCGCTTGTAATACAAGTTACAAGCGTTTGATAAACGGGCGCCGGCTTTCATACTTACAGAATAGTTCATTATTCATCATCTTGTACTCGACGATTACAAACGATACTTAACATGGCTGTGAAAATCAAGAACTGTTAGTTTTGCTGCACAATAGATTCGATAATATAATATACTACTAGCTCAGATATTTATGAGTAGGTACAATTGCGTCTTTGCTACACAGTCTTGCAGGTATAGTTTCCAACTCCAGCTCGCACCTAATTCTGACTCGCCTCTTCTCACTCGCTTCTTGAAAACAAAGAAATAACACTTTCTTCGGAAAGCTAGTAGCTAAGTAGCAAACTTCAAATTTTATGCATAGCTAGGTAGTTAGTTTAAGGCATGATCTACTAACCATTTACACGAGGGCCAACCCTAAGCTTCGTTCATCAACAAAATTTGTTTATCTCCTCAACTAAAAATACGCTCGCTTCGGAATCTTGAGCGATGAGAATGGTAGACAATGTTATGATTTATGCTTGCATTTTGCTCGGCGTTTACGGCTATTTATTTCTGTACTTACTGCCTAGAATATTCTGTTTACTTAGTAGCTACTAATAAGTATTATTTGTTTATTTAATACGGGATACCGGCAGATATTGACCAGACCAGAATTGATGTAACTGGAGGATTATTGTTCGTATTTGATTAGATTAACATGCATCGTAATTACAGGCAAACACATTCCGTTTTTTTTCTAAAGACACGATATTATGACAAATAGGTATTAAGTGCGTCGACGATGTACTACTATAGTCGAAGAAGTATAAATGTTAGTAAATGGAAGACTCAAATATATTATGCTGATTTTTCTGCAGCAACGGTTTATCTTTAGGTAGGAAATTTCTAAAACTCTAGCACATGTTTCAGAATAGTACCTATGTACCTACCTACCGTTTTTCGACAGACGGCAGTTTTCTGTACATTATTAACAGTGATCTTAAAGAACCTATCATTGGGAGACTACCTTATCCAACGGGGACGGTGAACTCTCTCCTACAGGTCGCACATCTTTTCGTTTGCCTTTAGGTAGCTTGAATAAAAACATAAAGAAGGACTTTCGACACATGTAGGTATAAGGTTGGCAGGTTTGCAGCAAAGGGATTGGCATAAAACACACTAGGATTGAGATCCCGCCAAATAACCTGAAAATTCACGTAAACAGGTAAATAAACACAACGTACATGTAAGCTTAACATTTATGCATTTGTAGTTCGCACATTTGTATTGTATGTTCAGGTTTTATGAGAGCATTGTTGAGATTGGTTAAGAATAGGTATCTCGTCATCGTAGTCGTAAGTCGTAACCTAGGTTTTATTCCGAACATCTGCGTTAGTTGGCAACTCTATCAGCAACGTAGCTCACCCATTATTGTATGTATTTAAAATACAAATGGCGCCAAGTCTGTATTGTTGGGTTGTCCCAACAAGGATTGTGGAAATACATATATTCGAAAATTCGAAATCAATGTAATTGGTAGGTACAAAGTATTTAAAAAAAAAAAATCTTTGACCAAAATACTGGATAGTACTTAGATAATATATATTCTTAACGTTGGCGATTAACGGTTGCAGCCGCACTCAGAGTCAGTTAGTGACGATTAAGTTGTTCCTTAGTGACGATTTTTCATACACAAGTTTGAAAAAGGAACGAGTTAAAATTTACAAGTCAGCACGATCAATATTTTTTTTTACATATAATTCCAGATGTCTATGGTCCCAATGATGTTCCGCGACTGGTGGGACGAGTGGGAGCGCCCCTCCCGCCTGCTGGACCAGCACTTCGGCGTAGGCCTCCGCCGGGACGACCTGCTCTCCTCCCTCTCCACGCTCCCATCTAGCTCCCTCTTCAGGAACTCGTATTTCAGGCCCTGGAGGACCAGCCTGACAAGACAGGAGTCCTCGTCTACTATTAACCTTACCAAGGAAAAGTTCGAGGTACATATATACACACATACATTTATACCTTCACACTGTCATGGGGTACGTACGCAGGGGGGTCAGTGGGGTAGGCAGAGCTAAAGAATTACCATCGACTCTAAAAACTGGTGTGTCTAAGTTTGAGGTGAGGGTTAAAAATGGAGTTGGTAGAGAGAAAACATTTTTGCTATATATTTCTGGGCATCCCTATCTTGGGGCTCACTGATCTTATGTTATATTTCGGTATAAGTTATTATTTCTTATTTTTATGTAATATTTAAGTTGGTTGGTATTTGTTTTTCAATTATAGACTTCTTTGCATAAGCCACGTTTAAGTCATGTTTTTTACGGAGTTCAAAGTTGTGAGCGTCATTGAAAATAACACATCTTATTCCAGGTTATCCTTGACGTCCAGCAATTCACGCCAGAGGAGATCACAGTTAAAGCCAGCAACAACTCCGTTCTGGTCGAGGGCAAGCACGAGGAGAAACAGGACGAACACGGCTACATCTCCCGCCAGTTTACCCGCCGGTACATCCTGCCCACCGGCTACGAGGTCGCCGACCTCGTCAGCTCCCTGTCCTCGGACGGGGTCCTCACCATCACAGCCCCGAAAAGGGTACAGGCTTCCGCTGGGGAAAGGATAATCCCAATCACAAAGACCGGCCCGGCTAAGCACGTTGAACCCCCGAGGGTGGAGCACCCGCGCGAACAGACCGTACCCATCGTTACGTCCCCCTAAACCATCCCGCCTTGTCACCCGATTTGTGGCCGCATTATGAAGTGTCAAAACCTGCAAAGTTACAGCCAATGTAAGAGACAGGGTTATATTTATTAACATATCTCCTTTTCTTTCATGGAAACTGGCAGGGTTTGATATTTCCCAATATGGCTGTTTTTATCCCTGTCCCTGTTTACATACCCCGTAAGAGACGAAACGCATCGATGTGTTAACACGTAAATGCAAACGATCGAACAGCATTTATTTTCGCGTTGTTGGCCAACAACGAGATTCGAATGAACGAATTAGGTTTCTGAAGAATGGAAAATTATCATTCTTGTTAAGTGTACAATAAAGAAATTTGTTGTTCGAGGTTTTATTATTAACTTCTACCTTAAACGATCTCCATCTCGTTTATTAATTTATTGAAGGTTTTTTAATGAGCTACTTTTTCGCCAACTTCTACAACCGCAGCGGTCTATGTGTTTGCAAGCGCAGGACGCCTTATTTTATTAATTATCACTTCAAAAAAGCTCAAACGATCAAAGTATGTATGAAATAGACACCACCGCGGTACCGGCATGGTACCGAGCACGAATAGCTACTAAAAACTGGCCAATTAAACAAGCATTTTGAGGTTTTGTCAGTTGTAAGCTAGAACTGTTAATATTAGAACGCTTGAACAAACGTACTTTACCAAACTGTAACAAATTTTACTTGTTATTGTTACAGATACGCAATATAGGTGGCGGTACCAATTCGAAGCACTTCATTAAATATCCGTCTGAAATATACCTACATATAACGTATAAAATAGTGTTTGCAATAGATGGAAGCAAACAATAAAAATACATCTACCTAATAAATAACCATACGAGGCCATTTGCAACGTCAAAAGATGGCCGATGTGTAATTTGTTTTAGTTTTGTTTTTTGTGTATTTAAGTGTTCAAAATTATTTTCTGTTCGTTTTTTGTACTTTTGTGATAGAAGACTTGGACATATTTCGTGTATCTGGCATCTTACTTCTCGTTTCAAGTGGACGCAATGGTACAGAGGTTAAAGCTCTTCTCCTCTGTCCTACATATCACCGTACAACGTTGCCCCCAATCTTCCTAGAGAAGATTGGATTGTGTTTTATTGCTATATTGATTTATACTTATATATAATTGACACTGGCGAAATCACTTCATTGTGGAAATGCCATATCTCCGCGGTAGTAGCTGTTGAAGTCGCCGCGGCGCAAAAAAAAAACCATACGTCATTAACATAACACATCCGTTAAAAAACAAAAATATACAGGGTGCAAGGCGCATAGTTCGACAAGAAAAAGGCGAATAATTAGTGTCATTTACTACTTATTCAGACCTAATAAAGAAGTCCACGATCTCAGGTTAAAAAAGGCGCTTGTTCATAATAATGCCGGAATTCATTGTTTAAAATCAAATAATTACAATATAAATAAAACCGCAATTTTTTTAAATTTATATCTTGACGGTTGCTATGTTCTGTAATTGCTATGCACCTTCTTATTAGGCCTTATTTATTTATTATGAGGTCTGTCTTTGTCAATTATGCAACCAACCACGTATGCTTACAAGGAGTTCAGATTCGTGAACCAAATTTGGATATTTTCGTTTACATTGTTTTTAACTTGAAAAAAAGTAAGTTCTAGAGGTGGCAAACGAGTTGCCTTGTTTTATAAGGCCTTTACTTTGGGAACCACTTAAACATACACACATACATACATTAAATCACGCTTGTTTCCCAGAGGGGTATGGGCTGAGACCACTTCTTTCCACCTGCTACGATCGTGACAAATCTTTTTCGTTTCTTCCTCATTCATACATCGAGTTATGAATGCACTTCGGTTTCGGGTACCTACTTGAGATTCCGCCCTTTTCCAGTATTTTTCCGATTTGAGCCCTTCCAACCTTTCCGCTCACTTAAACAAATACCTACATAGAAAACATCTAAGACTATATTGGCCCTTAACGGCAATCGAACCCGGGCGGGACCGCTAACTGCGTAGGCTAATCGAAGGTGCTGTAGTTTACATTCGGTGTTTTATTCTAATGCTCACAAGAGATAGGTAATTTAAGAGTGTCAAAGTTATATGCACACTAGCGACTCGCCCTCCCTTCGCTTCGGGTTATGTGTCTTTTGTAAAACCCGTACATAAACCAATTTCTAAAGAAAGAAACTTCAGTTAATTATTGTAACTGAGGGTAAAAACGGCATCAAAATCCGTTGCGTGGTTTAGGAGCGGATATACCTAAAGGCAGACAGAAACACAGACGTGGAAAGCGACTAAGTTTATACAGTGTGTGGCCCAAAACCGGGGCGAAAAAAGTAAATGGGGATTCTTTAGAACATTTCAATTAACTATCACAAGAATCTAAAATTACAAAGACTATAATTTTGGAGAAAACAGCCTACAAAGTTAAAAATCGTAGGTAATGTATTTTCCCGTCGCGATATCGTCGCTTGGTCACTTGGTACGCGGTGTGTCTGAGTACAGGGTGCCATTGACAACACGCGGTAGATTTAGCGGTGTTTGCATTACATTGAATTTGCGATTAAGTTTGTTAGAAAAAAACTGAAAGTTAAGTTCTGATTTTAATTAGGTAAGACCATTATAATGTAATTACCGGTGATCTATAGAGCCCCGGTTTTAAATATTATCCCCGGTTTTGGGCCACACACTGTATACTATGTAAAGAAGATAATGACTAAGATAATAAGTTGCTGTCAAAAAAATCAGTTTTGCGACTTTTGTTGCCGATTGTACTTTTTTTTGCAGAGTCATTATCTGCTTATCAAGACCAAACAAATGTGCCCCAACACGGTAGGTCTATACGTTAAGTATAACGGAGATTCTGTCGCCACCTTCTGATTCCATCATCAGATCAGCTCCATGGCCTAATAGTCATTGTCATCCAATTTACACATGTATGCAAATTTTCAGCCTCATCGGAAACCGGGCAGTGGGTCAATTTATCTTGCAAGATTTGGCCGGCAAATACATACATACATTGTAAGATTTGTAAGTTAAATAGAAGCTTGTAAAAATAAGGAAGATGCGCAGTCTGACGGTTTTCCAACTGCAGTCGCTTCGCTACGTGCACTTCATGGGACATATAGTTATGGTGATGGCGAGCAAAATTTCTATATGATCAGCACACGTGGCTTACGTTATTAATAGCGATAATTATACCTTAAGAAACATCAAGGACCTTGTCTGACACCATGGTAACGCTGCGTTGTCAATTGACAGCGTTTCAAAAATGAAAAAAAACAGTGTACTATATTATGCGCACATGTCTGTCTCTGGGGCTGATGATCACAGTCATCCTGTAAACACAAAAAATAGAAGAGGCAGAAATCCAGGGCTCTGACTGCTCTAGTATATTCTTTTTTAAGTTATTTTTATGCTTTAAAAAACTGTATATGAAGTGCACACTTGGCAGACTTGAATTGTTCGATTAAAAACAATGAGAAGGACCACGGAAAAATAGTCTGCCAGCATGTCGCCTCTGCGTTGTATACTGACAGCGCTTCAAAAATGTAAAAAAAAACAGTTGTGCTATATTATGTGCACGTGTCTGCCCTTACACTGATGTTTGGATTTCTTATGAAAACCAAGAAAATCGATGAGGCAGACGTTCAAGCCTTTGATATTCCAAACGCAGACCATTTGATATTTTTTTTAAACTCGACGCTAGCGCCAGGCTACAAGTACAAAATTCTACTGAATATTTTGTCTTTTAACTGCGTCCCATGTAAATTTAAAACTGTTGTACAGGTAAAAATCAGTGAGTAAAATGTCTGCCAAATGTTTTTTCGTATCCAGGGAGTTATAATGAATCGAATGGGCGCAATGAGAACCGTGTGCATATGACTTGGTAGAGCTTTTTAATAAAACGTTTTTAAGACTCCGTCCCATGATAATGCACAGCCCTGAATGTCTGCCTTTTCGATTTCTTCCTTTCCAAGATGACTGTGACCATGAACCCCAGAGGCATACATGTGAAAATGACTTAATACCCCCATTTTTTTAAGCAACTTTAATCCGCTGTAACGCGGAAACGCAGCTACATAGGACCTTAATTGACTGGACCAAATCAATTCATACTGATCTAAACTGCATTCCACCTCGATGTGAAACATGTGCAAATCATATACCGAAATGCTCGCCACCTCCCTAGCTACTAGTCAAGATTGCCAACGTTAAGTTGAGAATATGCAAGGATTGATGTATTATGGTCATGTTTATCGATGTTTCACTCTATGACCAATATGTAAGTGCGAGCGTGACGAATGCTTTGTCATCCGCGATAAAGGCGACCATAATACGGACCCTGATGACAGATCGCGTCGACGCGTATGTTGACCTGATACATGTCAAGTCTATAGAAAATGGAAACGTTAGCAGCGATTGTAGATTGGCTATGCCGCCACGGTTATGATGACATTACTATGGCGAGTTCAGGCTCGTTAATTTGGTTGGATGTCAAGTTTCAAAAATCGTTTTGAAAATTAAGAAGAGAATTACGTATTTATTTTGTTTGATTCTTTTACTCTTTTAGTATATTTAGTATAATATAGACTAAGCATTGATTATTGAGTTTATCGATGTAGGAACTCCCTACCTCTCATAAAAATTGTCCCCTGGATTCCTATGACTGCTAAGTTTGGTAACTGCCTTGAAAAAGGCCAACGAGCCCACAGACCAGCCAAAAACGTACAATCAAGTTAGTGGGATCGGAGACCCATAGAGTTTTACAATCTCAAGAACGCGTTGCCAACCCTAAGGCCCAAAATGGAATTTCTCAATGCAACTCATTTTACCGGTTGTTCTGTCCTCACACCGGAAAACAACAATGCGAACACTGCCGCTGTTGGCGACAGGTTAAAGAAATATCAGGGGACAATACACTAATTTACCTAGTCCCAAACTAAGCTCTAGGTTTGTACTATGGGTACTTAGACAACGATAAACGTACATAGAGAAATACAAATTTAAATACATAGGAAGGAATTTATATGATCCAGGACTCAAACACAAATACTACTCCCGGTCATCACACAAATATCTGCACTTATCGGGGTTTAGCCCGGGACAACTAGCTTCTTAGGCAGGGTCTCTAACAACGTGTCGTCAAAGCATAATAATATGATGAAATTAAAGCATATGAAGGGTCCACGGAAAGAACATGTCTAGTTACTTTTTTTTGAAAATGAGTTTGGTATCTCCAAATGTAGAGGACGAAATGAATTACCCACCACTCAGTTCAAGATATAAAATCTCCATATGACTTGTATTTTTTCACTCTTAAAAAAAACCTCTACACGAAAGTTACGTACAAAATGACATGGTTCCTAACTTTCGAATCACGATATTTCAAAAAGTTATCTTATCTTATCTTATCTTTATGGTGGGGTCCTTACGGATACACTTCGACCCTATGGGATCTTTTGTGTAATTACCCCTCTTTTAGCACTTAATCCAATGCAGCCTTTTCAAAAAGTTACTAATGTGACTAGACATCCGTGGACCCTTCATATGATAGTAGTATAGTGACATTAGTTATTTAGAAATTATTCAGACCTTACCTTTACTTCGCATCCATATTGTACAGAAATCGAAATTCATGCAATGCCTTGAAAATTTAAATTAACCTAACCTAAGCCTAACCAAGCCAACGGCATTCAAATATTGTAGCACAGTGGTGGACATTACTCGAAGAACTGATAACCGTTGGATTGCTTCTGGCCTCCATGAAAGGAAAGGAGTAGAGTCCTGAAAGCGCCGAAAACGTTGAAACTGAGTAACAGCACAGGACGAATCTTGGTGGCGAACTTTGGACAAAACCTGCTGCCCACAGTGCATGTGTTTCAACTGACAGTGACATATCAATCAGTTCATCGTGTTAAGGCGGTCCTTCACCGGAAGCCTTCGATTTCAACCATTATGGAGCAATTCTGCCTCACTGACTTTAATGCGTTAAAAGCTCGATTATCACTCTCTGATCTCATACTCGAACTCTGATGTAACTACCTACAGGCGAACTGCTAAACTGTTAGCTTGTGGGAGCCTTAAGAATGATAATAGGAACTTAAACGTACCAAAAAGTATTTAATTAAACATTATATTACAAATCTGAATGGACAAAGCGCGCAAGCGCAACTATGTGCTAGGAACACGTCGCAGTGCTAATGTTATTGTTGTTTTTCTCCTTTAGCGCGTTATCTACAAAGTACGTCGACAACCGCGAGCGAACATTAATGTTTTACAAACGCGAAACGCCACAGAAAGCTATCACCGAACGACCCACGCGGACTTACTGCAAATAATGAATAATAATTCCTTCACTAGTTAATGCGAAACATAAACTGCGGTACAAAACACGTGTAAAAATGTCAGAGTTGTCAAACTTTCTATAATTCAAAGGCAAATCGTCCTAGAAGGCAATAAAGGACGTGTTTGACTAATTTAATTTTCGCTCCGAGTCTCGCGCTCAATAATATTGTTAATTTATCATCGTGCCCGAGGGTAGGGGCTGAATGCGCAACGCCGAGCCTCCGCCATTCAGGGGTAATGGTTCTTATTTTAATTACTGTGATGGAGCGTGCATTCTAGTCAAATACTTTAACTTTTTTAATATCGGTTACTGAAACGGTGTATTGATTCTTTGTCTGTATTTATCTGTCGAATTATAATTACGTTCCTTTGAATTCAAGTTGATATAAATAAGTAGTGTTTACAATAGGCACGCTCGTTCGTTATGACAAGGTTCTATGATGGCCTAACAATTATAAAAAGTTCGCGTTGGTACGAGAAACGTTGGTTATGAGAGAATGAGATTCTGGTTGTGTGGCTTTGGGATATTTTTTGAATAAGTTATTTATCTTAGTTATTTTTTCACGATCGCGTGTTAGTAGGCTCTTATTATAAAGATTTTAAGTTTATAGTGTAATTGATTAACCTGCAATTTTTTGGACATGCTTTAGTACTAGACCGCGTCTGACTCTTAGCTCATAAACTCATAGCATAGACGATGTGTTGTGACTAGTGTCGATTGTGAAGGCCTTACAGTGTCCGAAAACCGAAGCATTTTGGCTTCACCCTTGTGTTTTAAAAGCAACATTCATTCGCAGGAAGAGTTTAATTCGCTTAATATGCCGTAATTCGTATTTCCTGTGAAATATAATTTGAATATAAAGAGTAACTATAGGATGCTACTGAACCACGAACTCCATCCTTGAGTTAGTTGACACTTACTATCAGATAGATATAGAGGTAAATCGAGGGTCAGTCTTTAAAAAATAAATGTTTAAAAAAACAAAAAACCGCCTTCAAAAATGCAAAAAATAACTTCTTATAAAATGATAGGTACCTATAGGTAGGTCAGTCCAACTGAAGTCGGCGTCCCACAATATTTTAATGATAGGTACAAACAACCACACACTTAACTGCCCATTAAAGACCGAAGTTAGAAAATGTAGAAAGAGATGAATATAGATTTTACATAAGAGACAGTTTCTCTCTGTTCATCTGTGGTTGTTTGTACCTATCATTAAAATATTGTGGGACGCCGACTTCAGTTGGACTGACCTACCTATAGGTACCTATCATTTTATAAGAAGTTATTTTTTGCATTTTTGAAGGCGGTTTTTTGTTTTTTTAAACATTTATTTTATTTAATACTTTTTAGTGATCCTATTTATGCTGTTATGTAGTTCCACTTTTCAATAAATGAGAAACTATAGAAAATTTCGAGCTCGCCGCAAGCAACGCCACTGGAAAGTTACAGTCATATTTCAACAAGTAAATATTCTTCGTTGTAGTCGCTCAACTATCTTAATCGACATATCTTATCGTTATCGCCACCCTTGAAATAGGTACCGTTGAGGAGTTCCGGTGGCCATCTGTGGTCTTCATCATCAGGTCCACTTCACCAAATGATACTTTCTGAATGCAAATGCTAGACTTGTTACTAAAAATACTAAAATCGCTTTATGTTTGCCTACAATATTTGAGGAGTTCTCTCAATTCCTCACTGATCCCCTCATCAGATTCCGATTTGGTGGCAATGGGACCACCTCGGAAGTATACCCTATCAAATCAAAAAAGAATTTTCAAAATCGGACCACAATTGACGGAGTAATCGGTGAACATACACAAAAAAAAAAAAAAATACATACAGTGGAACGTATAACCTCCTCCTTTTTTTGAAGTCGGTTAAAAAGAGACAACTTTACAAAAGAATTGTCACATTCAAATAAGACATCAACATAGTATGCACTGCTCTTTATTTTGTACAACATGATACTATAAATAGCTTCATAAATACTTTAAATGAGTCAATAATTAGAAGTAACAGTACATATTTATAGACAAAAGTCTATTATTAGCTTCTGTTTTTATAAAAAGTGTGTCTCGTGCCAATATTTGATCTAACAAGTCACCATCGTAGTGACATCTAGCGAAAGATTCGGATGTTATTTAACAGCGCAATCTATGTTTAGTATTCGGAATCAATTTGGCAACTGGATTACATAGTGATCTAGCGATGATCCGCGCTCAGGGCGCAGTTCTTGTAAGATTTGCAGCGTTTCATTCCACATTGTACTTTGTCTTACACCATATTGATATGATATTATTTAGGTACCTTTTTTGACGCTCTTATATACTTGTCGAGTAAAATATAAAACTGTATCGAGATAATACTTATCATTAGGAAAACTCATTCTAATATATTTTTTATAGCAAATGGGTTTGCTCTTGACTAACTCTTTCCCCTGGAGGGCGAAGACTTTCTCGACAATGAAGCGAGTGAATTTATGATGTAGGTACAGTCAAAGGCATACAGACATCGCGTCAAATATACGTTTACACGGACCTTATTGCCAGTGGCATAAAGATGTATAGATATTTTTGACATCTTGGGAACGTATGCATATTTATGCCCCTGACTTGAGTATATTTAAATTGAGATAAAATGACATTAATAATAGGAATTCCCCAAAAACTTTCATGTCATATCATGACAGATCATGTCCGACTTATTTAATTTCCGACAATCTATAAATAAGCATGTTTGAATTATTCTGTGGTTTCCCAAGCCAGACAATTCTGTATATGATTCTCATTCTAATGTTAGGGTTTGATATAGCAAGAAGCACTTTGCGTGTTCTATAGGGTCTTTCACGGGTAGTGCTCAGAGAAATAGAGAATATTCATGACACTTTTTAAAGCTACAATAAAAGCTAATTCATGTAACAACCAGTTGAGAAAAAACATTTTTTAAAAGCTAAAAAAAAATCCAAGATATAAACCAACAAAGATTTGATCCTATCTTTTTTTTTTTATGTATTTAGGCTTTATTTCAACACAACATATGTACATCATAACATATCATAGAATACAAATATTAACTAAAATAAAAATAAATTAAAACAAATCGAACCCCTCCAACGAACTCACTTGTGGCATCGAGCCTAAGACACTCGCAGCGTTTCCTCTCTGCACCGCTAGACTCAGCCTTTGGGCAAAAAAGGAACCGGCCCGAGGATCGCCACAGACATGCACCAGTTTTTCCGACACCTCCTTGACGAATTTTTTCAAGTCAGAAGACCACGGACCAAAAGCTTCGATGGCGAGGGCCGCAAATACGTAATTTGAAATTAAAAAGGCGTATTTGCGGCGTTTAAGAATTTGGGCATTGTCAGAAGCATATCCAGGAGTGCCAGCGGAGCCTTGAACATGAGACGAGGCTAACGTGTCTACACACGTACAGTCCCATGTTAAAGGCCGTCCCAGATGCCACGGCACTAGAGTACATCCGTCGGGCCTCTTTCCATCCGAAGACGACAAACCTGGGGGTTCCAGAATTGAGGGAATAGATACAGAAATAAGGGCCCGACGGACAAGGTCATTGAGCGACGCATGCCTAAAAAAACGGCCGGCACTCATCTGGCAGCAAAGGCCGTGACGACCCAGTTCATCCACGGGCTGAGAACAGCGGCTACAAGGATGAGGTTCACAAATTTTCAGGCCGAGTCGAAGGCAGATGGCAATTCTCAAACAATTATTATCCAAAAGTGACCCGAGGTTCCTAGAAGGAAGGGCATGAAGCCAGTGTCCCGATTCTGGTTCGGAAACCGCTAACAAACGGGCCCGCTCGGAAGTAATTTGGCAACTTAAGAGGTTGAAATGAATAGATTTTACACAAATTAAGTCCCAAGCGGCTTGACTGGTCTTTTCGTCAGGGGAAATTTCCCCGGGGTTACTGGTACTCCAAAACTTCTCTGCATCCGACAAACACGATATCTGTTCAACGATGAGGTTGGGAACATTAAGAATCCCACCGATGAGGGCGAAAGTGCTGTGGACAGAAGACAGAAAGGCAGGGAGTGCCAGGTCACTAGAGGTACGAATACCAAGACCACCAAACTTCACAGGGAGTGTAGCCTGAACCCAACTGGAAGGTGAAAAAGAAATATTTAAATTTTTGCTAATAGTTACTTTCAAAACGTTATCAATATCTGAAGAGAGATTAGTAAATTTTCAAATGGGGCAGCAGCGAAGAAGGTAAATAAATTTTGGAGTAAAAAGGCATAGTCGTAAGATGTACAAAGCGATGTGAGGAGTTATTTTAAAAAGTAAATCCGAGGATTGATGAAATTTATTTAATTTTGAATTTAGAGTAGAGGGGATAGCATCTTCAAAAATTGGAGCTCCAAGTAAAGACAAAGAGGTACGAGACAAAATAGAGATATTCGGCAATAGCGAATTAAAAAATATGGCTTAGAATAATGTATGGAATTGACGTAAGTCACGTGATATATAACTAATAAACAATATATACTTTCTAAAAAACAGAATTTTTAACATGGAGTTTATATAGCCTGACATCTGATATAATGTCATCTCTCGGCGTATCGGATCTTTTTGTATAATTAGCGGTTTAAAATGCTTTTGAATCATTCATATTTCTCTGCCCATTTTAATTTAAATTTGATATCTTTTACGGTATATTCATACTTTGTTGAGAAATGCGATTTAAAATATCCATGCATAGATATTTCCTATTGTTTAGCTTAGAGTCTGCAGCACTATTATACTATAGAACCTGCCGCCACCGATAGTTAATCCATATGATCTGGAATCATTAAAATAAACTACGGCCCGGGGTTTTTTCTTCCTCGCACTTTAAAACTATGGAATGAACTTCCCTTACGGTGATTCTTCAGGACTTTGACATGTCCTTCTTGAAACGCGGTTAAAAAAGAGTAACCACTAAAACGAAGCAATTTGGCTGTGCCCCCGGCATTTCTGACGTTTATGGGCGACGGTTTGCCTTTTCTGGCTTTAAAATATATATTCAAAATGCGTTCCTTTTGTCATAGAATATAAGAAGGTAATTAGGGAGAAATTCATAGTGAATGTTTTTGTTCGTGGTGATGATACTGATGATTTTGGGGACCTATAGGGTATAGGTGGGATAGTAGCCCCATGACGATAGATGCCCCGAATTCTAAATCAAGAGTTACAAACATTACACAGCCACATGGAATATTTTCAAGTAAAGGTCGCCCCCCCTTCAGTCAATATGCAAGAGGTAGCCGCGTGATTAGGATGTATTGTGGGTAAACAAAAAGCGATGATTTCGCACACGGACACGGCGAATTACGAAATTATAGGATGTCTGCAAGCGTGTAACTTTTAATTTTAAGATGTAAATCGATTATTTTCATTGTTATTTGCTAGAATATTGTTCAAATATTACCTATAAGTATAGCTTTTAAAATTTTACTAACAAGATTATTCTTTAAATAGAGGTATCTATCGCTATCGAAACGGATAGATGCCTCTATGCCTTGGGAGTATAGATGCCCTTAAGGCTCAAGACCAAATCAACTGATAATTAAATACAATGTACCTATAATGTGCAAATATTGGTTATTTTGGTAAAATTGGTTATTTACTAATAAATAATTATGTTTTTAAGTGGGAATGATCCATCAAAACAAAACTATGCTCCACTTTTTGTAAAACAAACGCCTTTAAGTCCCTACAGACTGCAGGACTGTACAGGGAAATGGCCTTTAAGGTCACCACAGACAGTCAGTCGGCTGATGTTGGATTGTCAGATCACCAGGGCCTCTATTCTACACAGTAAAACCATATTGACATCGTACTGTCAAAGTTACGATAGCTTGTATTTACTTGATAGTATTGTTGACCCAGCCAAAACCTATACCATAACACCTACCGCTTTACCTAGTGGAATAGAGGGCCAGTTTCTGGTAAGTTTCATATATTTCTGTACTTTTTGGACTATATGCGGCCCGGGGCTAGACAAGTTGCCATCGAATACAAACGTTAGGGTTGGTGATCATGATCACATATCGCTTCGCGTTGTCAAACATGAAAAAGCTAGCCAAGTTGCCCTTAGATACCGAAGTTTATATCGTGATAGTACCGCGTAACGACGGACAAAACGTCAAAACTATCACTATTCGATTAGCGCGAGCGATAGTGATCACATTACAGCGTGTCAGTTGTAACGAGTTATAATATCACGTGACTTACGTCAATTCCATACAATTTCTAAGCCAACGCAAAGCGACAGTGATCACCAAACGATAGCGTTTGTATTCGATGGCAAATTGTCTAGCCCCAATGACAGTCGTGGGAAAACCGGTAAAATAGCTCTTATTTACTTGAAAGTAAGTAGTTTTTCACAAAGTACACAAACAATAAAAATAATGAACTTCAAATATCAAATCAACTCACAATTTTATTGCCCTCTAGCGTTCTATTGTAGAGTATACGTCTAATTGTTGGTGTAATAGTCTATGGTCATGTATCACCGGCCGGCGAGGGGGGAGGGGGGAGGGGGGGTTCATCAATCAGCCCGGAGCGATTACTCAGGCGCAGGCGCAAGTCAAGAAAATACGGCGTGTTTTTGGTCTACTTTATATTGCTGCCAATGCCAATAAATAACACTATAAGATTTTCTCTAAGTAGGCTGACATAAATTGAATAATAAAGCTATGGTGTTACTTGCTTCAACGAAAGGTGATAGCAATCTTAGTTAATTTGTTTAATTCAGGCTCAAGTGGAATCAAGATGCTTATTGACAACGTGATCGTTCTGTTATATTTAAACAATTATTATTAAACAATAAAAATAATCTATTTAGTTAAGAGCGCCTGCTTTGCTGAATGCATACTAATGGCTGCTATGATAATTGTTTTGGAGGCAATTTTATTTAAGGGGGAATACGTTGAAATGTTTATAGGTACCTACCCGTAAATTGGCCTTAATTTAAGTCCTTAGTAGACCCTAAAATATGCTGGAATAATCTTGCTTCTATATAGTATCCATATCGTTTACGATAAAACTACTTTTGTCCACTTGACAGTTGACAGTAAGTGCTAATATAACTTCTTATCTCACGCTGTACACGGTACAGTAGGGCAATTCTACACGCTCATTTTTTTGAATGTGCAGGTTTAATTACGATACTGCCTTCACCGTAAGAGTGTCAGTTAATGTAAGTACTTAAGTCAAAATAACTCATTGGTATAACATGCATGACACCCACTGGGGTTCGAAATCGGAATCTTACGATCCCGAGTCGATACCTTAAGTCACCGAGGCTCGGCTACTATAACGCTAACAATATGATAATGATATAGTAGCAAGATGGGTATGAACAAGTTGAATATAGTCCCTGCTCAATGCTGTGCGCCGCCGCCTGTGTCTTGTGCCACTCTAAAGAGATAAGCGGCGATGTGCAGTTCGACAGCCGATGGATCTGCCGGCCGCATTAATTGTTGCTCGCCGTCCGACTGCTGGAGTTTAAACTGCAATTGGAGTTTATTAGTTTGTACATTTTGTATACGTATTTAGGAAGAAAAAAGTTACGATTTTATACAGTATTTTAGTAGTCTATCACAAATGTAAACGATTATTAAAATGTATGGAATTGACGTAGGAGCTTGACGGGACCGTCCGGCGGTCTGCGTCAATCCTAGGTATTTTCGATAATGATAACGTTCGCCCAATGCATGTTAATCATTTAATATGTTTAACTTTTTTTAGTTTTTATTAATAAAATAGTGATTTAACTCATTATTACTAAGCTACATGTGACAAATTATAAGCGAATCTCTCTTTCTAGCAAAAGAAGTTTATTACTTAACATTTACGTTTTTTTTTACTTTCCTGTCCAAATGGTAGCATTAAAGTGTTATAATGTATAATGTATTTGTAATGTTAGAATGGGCTATTTAATAGGTTTCATTTGATACCCATATTGTTATATTAAAAAAATATTTTTTTTTCCCCATCCATTTATTTTTCCCGCCATATCGAAATTAAGACATTTCGAATGACACCTGGCATGTTAAAATCCGTCAAGCCGTTTAGGCTGCAGAGCGTGCCCAGAATTAGACATACATACATACATTTAAACATACATACATACTTACATACATACATGGATACTCTCGAAAACATAACCCTCCTTCTGACGCAGTCGGGTAAAAACAGCAGTCTCGTCCCCTTTGTGTTAAATACACTTATTTTTACTAAAGTATGTTTGTATGTTTTGTCACTATTTCTCAGAAATATCACGTTCAAAGAAATCATACTTTAACTAATGTGACGTGTGTGTGTGATTATGAATAGGAGATTATAAAAACAAACGTATACGAGTTTGAACACATTTGGGAACCTACCCGACAAACAATACAAACAATATCTTATCCTATCTGCTTACGTTACTACTACTATAAATGCGAAAGTCTGGACAGATGAACATCTATACCTATAGGCTACTTTTTATCCCTGAGAATGGAACAGTTTCCGAGGAAATAGACATAAACAAATTCTACGCAGACGGAGTTACGGACTAGCGTCACAATAAACGACCCAAAGGCGTTCTCTTGTTTCCTTGGGTGTCTTCGAATTGATTGGACACGCAATGCCTTGTCAGCAGGGACTTCCCTAACTGCATTGGTGATATAGCCTGCTTGGGCAAACTAGACAAGATGCACTCGGCGTTCGTTATCGTTATCCTAAACGTATAGGATTAGGGTAGCTGTCAGACAGTTGCGTCGAGCGCCTACATTCTGTCCACTATCGAAAATCTTCTACGTTAACGTTAAGCAACTTGTCTAGCCTCACAGCGTCGCAAATTCGTATCACCTAGTGTCCCTAGATCGACTATTGCTACTTTATGATTCACTGACTAAAGAGTCATTTGTGAAAGTAATTTGACACCCATGTGCAGGGTCCAATCCGGATCGTTACGACCATCTTATCATTTTATCTTTCAATTCGGTGTTGACCGTGGGTTTAAGGCAGGCGGTGAAATGAAATCATTGAGAAATTCCATCTTCTCCTATGAGGCTGGCAAGTTTGGCAACGCATTCGCAGACTTGAGGATGCTAGTTTCTATAGGTCTGAGATCCCACTTACCATCAGGCCCTCTATTCTACTGGGTAACACCATGTTGCCTTTGGAATGATATCGTATGTATTGTGTTTTAATACTCGGCTGCCATTACTGTCAAGTAAATATGAGCTATCGTATCGTTCGGACACATTTCAAATTCAATTTTATGGTTTTACCGAGATGATTAGAGGCCCGGGACACATCGGGTACCATTTTGAATCCACCACTTTTCGACTCTATTTCAGTGCTATGAAGGTACAAAAGTGACGCACCTTTAAATACTGCAACTATATATCATCTCCATATAGGTGCATATTTGTAAAAAATCTCGAGTGGAATAACGAGATTATTCACTTATTTTATAATTAAGGAGAGAATTTTGTTTGTCAACGATATCGTCAATATGGTTAAATACTTGTTATTAATGTTTGTATTATCATTGGTAAACATAATCAAAACTTAAAACCTAAAGATTTGCCAATATACTTACAAATACTGAATTATGAACTGAATAAGAATGTTTTTTCGACCTAATGGCATATTTCAGCAGAGTTGAAGGTAACGATACGGTCAAAAAAAAAACTGATGGTACTTTGTAATAAGAAGAAATCAATGAGCGTTTACATCGTAACAAGCTAACTAGACCCTTGAATAATACGCATGAAATTGTTGAGTCAAATGACTATCGCAGAAAGTCAATGTCTAATTTCGACGTTATTTCATTCTCGTGACTTTTTTTTTTTTATTGCCTTCGGGGCATGAAAACAGACAGGCAGCCCACCTGCCGCTGTAAATATGAAATAAAAATAGTAATAATTTATTCAACTCAAACACACATTTGAAAACAAATGACAAGCAAAACAACACATTTATAGGTAAAAAACTTAAGTAAGCTCCTCTTGCATGTAGTTTTCTACAAAACTATGGGATTTATGTCAAATTTCAAATAAAGAATGTCGAACGGTCTATACAGATGTGATACCTACAACTAGATGCAAGAGGAGCTTTACTTGGGTTTTTTACCTATAACATGGCGTTGAAAAGGGCCTTTAGCTTGTGCCGCAGCAAGCCGTCGCGCTGGTCTTCAGAGCGACCCTTCAAAATTAACTTAAACATCTAAAGGATAAGGAAAGGATGACGGCACCAACATCAGAGGCAATAGTCGACATCCTTTATTTGCAACCGAATTTAAATGACAGGGTTTTATGGTAGCTAAACTATTGAAGTTTTAGACTGTATGTATCGTAGTGAGTGTGAAGTGATCCGGTCAAAATAGACAAGCCTAGGGTTTCAGTATTTGACAATGGCAGATTTGCTCGATAGTCAACTAAATGTCACTCCCATTTAGAATGTATGGGATGACATTCTCGTGCGTTACGATAAAACACGTGGTCAACTGTTATCCCATACATTTTGAGCGATAGAAAAGAAAAACGTTGGTAGCGTTTCCTTTCCATCTTGGCTAGGGCTCAAGAAACCTTATAAAATACGAAGTCAACATTTAAATTGGTTTAGATGTGTGTTTTTGGTCAGTCAGTCAGTCGCGACATCACTTTAGACTATAAAAGAAGAAGAAAGATATAGTTAAATACCATTTTTAAGAAACTAATTTCAAACATTTCGAAATTAGATTTTCTTTTTAAATATTTCGCAAAGTTCGTGCTCGTTGATGTCTTTTGTATGAATTACCTTAAGGTCTAAATGTTAGACTCTAAAACATCTAAATAATAGACGACGCGCTGGCCTAGTTGGTAGTGACCCTGCCTACGAAGATGGCGGTCTTGGGTTCGAATCCCGGTAAGGGCAGATATTTGTGTGATGAGCACGAATATTTGTTCCTGAGTCATGGACGCTTTCTATGTATTTAAGTATATATTTATCTACATAAGTATTTATATCGTTGTCTAGTACCCATAGAACAACCCTAGAGCTTATTTTGGGACTAGGTCAATTGGTGTGACATTGTCCCCTGATATTCAATTAAATAAATAACAGATCAATATCTATTGTTTACGTGTGTGCACACAAGTAAATATATACACACTCCCAGTAAATAAATACTAGGAAACAATCTCACCTAATTGACCTAGTAGTTCCAAACTAAGATGTTGCCTTGTAGGTTGGGTAGGTACTAGCAAGCGATAATAGTAGATTATACACCGAGGGGATAAAGCACTGTTTTATGTCACGGGCGCGATATTGAACCCTGAGCAAAAGAGGGACTCCATATTTAACTCCAGAGCGTAGAGAGGGTAATACGAGTTACGAGAAAACGGAGTCCTGGCTGTAGCGAGGGATTTAAGCTCGCCCAAGACGATAACAGCTTTATCCCAAAGGAGAATACTCTACTTTTCTCACATTTTGCGAGAAAATAAAAAGCAAGTCTACATACTTATTAGAAGCACCGTCAAATCTCAAACTCTTTCAACTTCAACCTCCTGCTAACTAATACCGCATCGTTTTGCAACACTCACGGCTTTTCTTTTATTTTCATTGTTTGCGTACATGGCTTGTAGTGGCCAGTTCGGTTTTCAAATAAGTTCCATAGAAACCTACAGCAAAGGTTTCTATGGAACCATTTTTCATACAAATTCAAATCTGATTATTAAACAGCGTCGGCCCGCAGTGTTATAGTACTGAATCTCATTATAACCCGCTAGTTAGCCGATGGTTATAATGACTTGCTTTAACAGAGGTTTGCATGATGTAAAATTGGGCAATTTCGAGCATGTGGTGTGAAAACGTACTTATATGTATAGAGAAATACATAAATGAAAAAGAAAACACCCAAACTTGCACTCGCACTCATCACATCAAATAAAATCGATTTTTTCAGAATTCGAGATCAAGATTCGGTAAATTCGATTCGAAGACCTTGCTTGTTGCTGGTTACCTAATGATTCGCCGACAATTATTTGGCAGATTATTGATTGGCAGACAACGTTTCGCCGAGTAACGGTACGCCGATGGATTTGTTTGTAGATGTATTGTTTCGCAGACTAACGTTTCGTAACTCAACCTTTAGCAGCTGTTTTAGTTGGCTTATGAGTCAGTAAGCTGAACTACTATTGGCAGAAATTCGTTTAGCCTATAGGTATAGGTATAGGTTATGGCGGGCTCCTTTCCGCAACTCGACGACTCAAAAACTGCGCCTATTTTGCGTGAGGGGTTGGTGGTGTTACTCCTGCCAACCCAGTTCTACCAGAAAGCCTAGCAGACCCTTGACGTTGCCGACGGCGTCTGGTAGCGATCTCGGTGTTCCGAGATGACGTGCCCGGTATGTTGCCACCCCCGGGCATTCCATGATGACGTGGGCTGCGGTTTCCTCCGCCGCCATGCATGCTCTGCACAGGGGGCTGTCTGTAACACCTAAGTTGAACAAGTGTTTGTTAAATAAGGCATGGCCGGTTATGGCTCCAGTTAGCAGTCGGAGTTGGGCCCTTTTGAGCAGTCGTAACTTACGCGACAATCCGGGATTGATTGTCGGAAGAGCTTCCTTGCTTTGCCTGCAGGTGTTTAGGTTGCTCCAATAATGCTGGTGCTTTACCTTGGTGATTCGGCGCAGTTTATTTCGCAGCCAGCTGGTCGGAAGGGGCAAAAATGGTTCGGGACCTATCATTTCCATTTCTGAGCCCCTTCTCGCGAGTATGTCGGCTGCGTCGTTACCGCGTGAGTTGCTATGTCCCTTTATCCACTGTAGGGTGATGGGGTTACTGTTACATACCTTGGAAAGGGCGTTGTGACATTCGTATATTAGCCCTGACGTTGTTGTATAGCTCTGTAGGGCTTGGAGAACTGATCGGCTGTCGGAGAGTATCCGGATTCGTTTAGCCTATTAATCACTACACATTTTGAATGTTTGCTCGAACAACTGTTCGTTTTTAAACGGTTCAACTATTATTCATCATCATATTAATTGTTTGCCACCTTTTCGCTCGGTTTATTAATAGTTTACCTTTTTTTAAATTGACTTTGTTGTGTTTGTTATTTATTGGGCAGATAAAAAAAAAATACCTCGAAGGTCAAGGCGGGAGCTCGGCTTCTAACCTAACCTATCCGAGTCGGATCTGCCCTGATTAGTCTTCCATAAAAATGCAACAGTTGTACAGTTACGTGAAAAAAATAAATTTACTACGTGAAAAAATGCCGAAACAAAAATCGACTGAACCTTAAATCTACTAAACAATAATGATGTTATGTCACAACTCTGCTTATCATGTTTCGACGAACAGTTGTTCGGTAAAATGAAACAATCACGAAACAAACAATCGACTAAACGTAACTCCGCGTATCGCTTTACTGTCTACCGACTATTCGGCGAAACAAATAATAGGCGTAACGAATTTATACCAAACGTTACTCGGCCAAAAGAAAGGTCTGCCAATAGTTGTCTGAGAAACAAAAATCTGCGTAATTAAACTCGGCGAAACGACAGGTCACCCTTGTTGCTCTGTGGTTTCTCGGGGTGGTAGCAGAATACCAGTATTTCGCTTTTTATGAGCAATGCTATACGCTTAGCCATTTCCCTTTTGCCATACAAACATTCTTTTGGCAACTTATGTGTAATTTTAGTGTCACTGTGCTTATTTTTATAATGTCAATGTTATGTTCGATTTGTATTACGTCAATAAACATTTTATCTATATATCTATATAAGTGCATTGACCGGTGAGGCTGAAAAATCAGTAGAATTCTAGGAATTGTATAAAACTTTGTCTGATCTCAATAACTTAAGCTTTACTTATGCAAAAATTGCAAAGAAATTAGAAAATACCTAACGTACGTAAGTGAAACAGACCCAAAATAATTGTGCCTATATAACATGCCAAACCCTAATTGTTTTTCATAACTAGGCTTATTAATGTCTCAGACTGATTCAATTTCAACTGTATTCATATTATAAATGTGAAAGTAAGTCGGTCTGCCTGTTTTTCTGGTTGTTTCGCTTTCATAGGTAAACCGCTGAACCAAATTCGATGAAATTTGGTATGGATAGAGTTGATTCGAGACCCAAGAACTTTACACTACTACTTTATACTTTTGTTCTAGGACAACATTATAGCACCCGAGGGAATTACGACAACAGAATTCTTCGCAGACGGCGTCGCGGGCAACCGCAAGTGAACACACAGTTTTAAGTTAATTAGTTTGAAATCCTATTTTTTATAACAGAGTTTTTTGTTAACCCCCTTACTAATGAATATTTTTTTATAAACTTCCTTCGTCATGATGCCGTTAATTCTATGTTTTGAACCAACTCCTCTTGCACTAAAACAGCCCTATACCATGAGAGAGTATACCTCCGCCGTGCTTGGTTGTAGGGAGTTCGTACTTTGGATCGTAGCGAGCATTGTCTGGACGTCGAACGTAGTTAATTCCATCGGTTCCAAAAAGCAAAAACTTGGATTCGTCACTCCATATGACTTTATTCCACATATCCATAGTCCAACTAAAATGTTCTCTTACATATTTCTATCTAGCTGTCCGATTCTTCTTGGAAATCAAAGGTTTCTTGACAGGACGACGAGCACGAGGTCCATTTTCTATCAGACGATTTCTAACAGTGCGTATGGACATAGAAACTGAATCTCCACATGATATCTCTCGTCTTATGTCCTTTTCCGTGTGACGTGGGTTGTCTCTCGCAAATCGTAAAATGTTCCGGTCAGTCAAACGCGAGGTGCAACGTGGTCGACCAGATATTGTAGGCTTTTTGACACATCCATGAGTTTTTTTTTGTTTTAAAACTTTCGAAATAGTAGATTGATTTAGTCCAAATTGGATTGCTAAAGTTGATTGCGTCGTGCCATTTTCATAGCCACGCATAATTGCTTCTTGTATTGGTACAGTTAAGTTTTTGTTTCCAAAAATTCTCCCCATGTTACTGAGAACTTTTTAATTATACCAAATTAGTGCATACAACTAATAACCGTAGCAATTTACTAATATTTCAAAATAACCGGGAAGGACGCTTAGTCACAAAGAAAACAAAAAGCCATCAGAATTTTGTTTTTTCGAATGACAGGCATGTAAATAGGTCAGAAACGCTTAAATATAACCTTCTTATCTGATATTCTTTTTCGCGAAGTCTAAATTTCATAAATTACTAAATTCATTGTGAGAAAATAGCAATATGATAGACTTTTTGCCGCTACTGTACATTTGCCATATTTTTTTCATAGATTTGGCTACGTTTACCACCACCGCAGAACGTTGTCGCAATCAAAACCAAACAAACCCCGCACCAGCGCGGAGCTCACCGCGACGTGGTTGTCGTTCGGATCTCCCTTTCTATCTAGTGAGCAACGATAGGGACGCACTGAGCGACAAGCAAGAAAATACAACTTGTAATATCCGTGCAGGCAGGGGCCCATTTCTCGAAACTCGCTAGACTAGATATTCGTAATATAATTTCACTCAATATACCTTTCTACAATTCTACTAGTGAAATGTAGGTACCACATAGTTTTATATTATTAGTCTAGTGAGTTTCGAGAAATGGGCCCCACTTAAACTTGTAGTGTAGTGCATAATCTATTCATACGACATCGCATGTTGTCGGATAAGGTCGTATTCATCTTGCTTTCTCTATTAAGTTATCGACGGGCAGTAAAGCTGACTGAGCGAGGGTGAAGCCAGACGGGCATAATTTTGGCACTTAATTTTCGCTGCAGTGAGTTTCATACAAAAGTACTGTTTGATTCATACGGACCAAAAACGATGTCGTGTGTTTATCCACTACACCTGTAACAGGGTTCTTAAGGTAGAACAGTACGCGAACACATTTTCATGACTTTGGGTAACTTTGTGCTTGCATATTTCCGATGAACTTTAAAAAAACTACTGCACCGATTTGAGTTATTGCTTCGTCGTCACAGATTTGAAATGGAAAGAACTTTTTAAACTGGTCTTGGTTACTTATACCCAGAACTTTAGTTTTTAAAAACATATGCCATGGTTTACGTAAGCGTAGAAGCGATGGAAGAGGATAGCTTACGAGGAGTTAAATTACTAAAATTCTGTTTACGTAATATTCGAATGGTGCTTGCGGTGAGATCGAAACAATTATGTCCTGTCTGATTCAGTTCATAACTTTCATCATTTTCACGATTATCTCAGTAAGGGCGACGGCGCAACGTTTTTGAATTCGCTACTTGTTTATGAATATCTTTGTGTCTATTCCTTTTTTCCTTTACTTTTATTTCTGTCAAAATGTTCAATTGTTTGTTGTGTTGCATTGTGTTTTTGTCAAATAAATGCGGTGTTTCTTTTACTTTGATACAATACAAATGTTCAGGTACCTATTTTAGAAATATTTAAACTTCTTGATAGTGTCTTGAAGGAGGTTCTATCTTCGGCTATATGCTATGTAGGTTTTTTTATCTGGTATGTTTTCCCCAAATGATTTTTCTTGTTTGATACAGTATACTCCCGAGGTAGGCCCATTGTTATACCAAGTCGGCATCTGATGAGGGGATCCGTGAGTATGTATGTCTGTATGTATGTGTGTATGTAAACTCTTTATTGTACAAAAAAAACAAATACAAATAAAATATTTAGAGAAAAGGAACGTACAAAGGCAAACTTATCCCTTTAAGGGATCTCTTCCAGATAAACTTAACCTTAGTAATTGTGAGAACTTCTCAAATATTATACAGATAATATCAATTTTGTCATTTTCAGAATCAACTGTAGCATTTACGTTCTATAGGTATCATCAAGTGGAACTGATGATGCAGGCTACAGCTGGCCACCATGCAGAACTCCTCAATGGTACCTATTTCAAGGGTGGTGATAATTCACCTTGATTAAGATAGTAGAGCTACTAACTATGACGTAGAATAGGTATATAAAAGGTTTAAGTACGCGGCGTTGATACGGCGAGCTTGAAATTTGCTTTCTTATTAATTGAAAAGTTGGACTACATAACAGCACTAATCACTAAGCAGTTATAAAATAAATAATAAGTTTAAAAAAACAATAACTTCTTTTCACGAGGTTGTTTTTTGCGCTTTTGAAGGCGTTTTTTGTTTTCTAGGATGGTTTACTATGTAATTATTTTATACTAGCAATTTACCGCGGCGTTGCTGGAAGAAAAGGCCGTGGTTCACCGCAGGGCCTGTGTTTTACTTGGCGTTAACCCTCTTTGGTTCTACATCGCAATCACACTGCTGACGTTTTGGTAGCTTGTAAGTATTAACTTGGCATTAGGAGAAGACTATAAAATTGGAACAAGGTGCTTGTGATATATCGGTGTTTTTAGTTTATAGAGATGACTTGCAGATAAACACTACATAAAGTGTTCTTAATATAGACGATATGTGAAAAAAACTGGCTCAAATGAATGTGAAAAATATGATATTTTCATTCCTTCCTACTGCAATCTCATCCTAGGTTGCATGATTACATTCGATTCTAAGCCAAGTATACTTTAAAAACAACTACTCACATGAAACTAGTAGGTAATTAATGTCAAAGTCACTTTCTGAGACAAGGTTTTAAAGTGACACAAAAGATAAAGAAAATCCGTAGTGTAAACTTAATTAACATGTGTAGTAAAAACTCGATAAATATTCTTAATAAATGTTTGGCTTTCTATCATTGTTTTATTTGCCATAAATTATTCGAAGAAATAAAAATAAAATCGCTATTCGAAAATTCCGCGTTGGTAAAGTATATAAATCATTTGTTGGTCAATGCATTCATTTCTATAATAAATGACCTGACGTAGTTTTAAAGTTACCCTTTCCAGCACTTAAAAATTACTTGAAAAGGTCTTTAATGTCTAAAGCGCTTCTATAGAGTCGAGGACTATCTAACGGACAAAAATGCATGGCCTAAACCCGAAACTTAGTCAATAATAATTTGTTGAAATGCAAAAGCTTTATCCTGCTTTCTCTTGTCTAGGGGACACCGTCGATGCAGGAAAACATATCGAAACTTTTATGTGGTCATCTTGAACAATCTTATCTTTTTTATTTTTAGGTCTCTATCTCTCCCGTAAGAATTTTGGCAAGTTTTCCTGCTACTACGCATGTTATTTGATATTATATTTAATTTAATATTTGTAGCTTTATATAATGCTAGACTAAGTAGTACCATTGTAATATGAAATATGTTTGAAAAATTACTGTTGAGTTTCTTGCGGCGTTTCTTCTCAGCAGTGGTCTACTCTTGGGTAGCGCCGGTAGATTCTTGACGTGTAAAAGTGCCCGTGCGGCCTACTTATTTAATAAATTTCTTTTATCTTTATCTTTTATCTTTTTTAAACCTGCACATTCGAAAAAATGAGCGTGTAGAATTGTACAGTGTACCTACAGCATGAGATAAGAAGTTATAGTAGCACTTACTGTCACTGTCAAGTGGACAAAAGTAGTTTTATCGTAAACGATATGGATACTATATAGAAGCAAGATTAGTCCAGCATACTTTAGGGTCTACTAAAGACGTAAATTAGGCAAATTTACGGGTACCTATAAACATTGTTTTATCTTTTATTCAATGTTTCTGCATAGTTTAATCGTTTAGTGACTTTAAAACTTTAGAGGAATTATTTATAATTTGAATTTTCAATTTTTACCACATCAATATACCACTATTATTACTGGCCAAAGACCATCGGCGAAAATAATTTCAAAATAACCTTACCTAGAAATCCAAGGTAATTATTTAAATGCTTTTTTTTTATAATAATCAATCAACGACAATGGCGTAGGCAATCTTTTCTTGACCTCCTTACACTTATTTGACCATAAACAATAATATCCAACTATGCGTGAATTGGTAATTTGACACCATAGCATTTTAATGAAAAAAATAACAATTGAACTCCATTAACGCATTAAACTGGTTTCATTGCCGTTTATCACGATCAACACAATTATTTATGAATAAAAACAATATAAGAGAAGCGGGCGGAGCTGGTGTAATATCAGTTTGATAGGACGCTGTACGATTCGCTATGACGCAGCCGCCTTAAGGCGGGGCTTGCAAGTAGGGGGCGCCAGGCGCGCCGGGCGCTCATACCTGCCCGCGACCGCAGCGGCGTCGCCCGTGTCCGCTCCGCGAGTGCCGTGTCGTGTCGTACCGTGCCGTCCCGTGCCGTGCCGTTATCCCCCCCCGTGCCGAAAACCGCCAAGATTCGGGTAAAGAACCGCGAGCCGGTGCCGGCGTATGCCATGGCCGACGCCGATCGAGACTCGGACCTTGGAGACGACAGCCCCGTGGTGAGTCCGCTGTCATGGCAACCGGGCACCACCGAAAACAAGCCAAGTTCACTTTGCTATGGCCCTAGACAAGATGCATTGCGAGGACGTTGTTGTCATCGAATATGCATAGGGATTGACGTAAGCTGCTAAACGGTCCCGTCGATATTCCATAGATTTTGTCAATTTTCGACAATCGTTGAGCGACTTGTCTAACCTCAGCCTTACTGATAGTTTACTATACAGATTGAGAAAATGATCGCGTTAAATCCGAGAAATTTGAAGCTGGAGGTTATTATGCTGTGTTGAAAGTGACCGTATTGCCGTTTGTATGTTTTTTAATGATTGTCGTGGCGCACTAGCGTCGTGGTTTTGATTTGGGAACATTGTACAAATTTCTCGGACATGGTGCGAAACATTCTTATAAGAAACTGCGTACAATACTTTTTAATGTACTAGGTAAATGAAAACAAAAACGGTTTTGTAATTTGCTATCATTAATTATTTATCCAAGTTCGCTTTATTATCTACATTTTTAGTTGAACTTTGCTTCATTTTATAGTTATTTAATTTTGTTATTGAAATTAAATGACATTGAGTTGGTAATTCTTATAAGTATTTACAAGTAAGGTAGGTAATTATAGGTTAGTTTGCCGACAAGCAGGTGGTCGTCATAACTTAACGGTAAACTATTTACGCTACGTGCATCTACGCATCGACATACGTATCTATCTACGTCTAGGAAAGTGTCAATAATGTTCATGTTTTGAGTGAAAACAGGTTTTAAAAGTGGCTGAAATCCTAGGTTAGCTCAGTTGTTGATTTTAGTAGGTATTCGTATAATTTTTCTGCGAACATGAAGTAACCTTAAGGTGACAAAACTTGTCAGGCACATTACGAGTTAAATGTAACATATACATAAAACTATTGAGGAATAACTACCTACCTACATTTCAAAAAATGCGCAGGTTTTGCAGTTTACAATTGGTTTTTTAGAAAATTGTTACCGAATTCGGATTAGAATCAAGTAAGTCAAGCCAAGTTCTTATACAAATCTATAAATGGTTTGAATTAAATATGTTTGTCAAGTTTAATTAATTATTATTAAAATGAAGGATATTTTTAAATCCTATTTAGTGCGGTTTCTAAATATAGTTGTTCGTAAATAAAACCAAAACAAAAACACAAATACGGTAATTTATTTTAAGAATGTAGTAGGTACGTGAACCGGTACAATGACTTAGGTTTACCTTTATTTTACAATTGTTTTTTTCATCAGTTTACACTGCTTCTACCACGGTACGATGCTTCACATTTTGTGGTGGTGTGTAATGATCTGCATATCAACATATGCATTAATTTTCATTTTGCATAAACTTAATTGCATAATTTCGATCTGTAATAATAAACCATTGATGTAACAATTATAATGCATAATTTCCTAAAACACATTCACAATTTCCTAAGACAATTGTAACGGCTTTGACTTCTACTAATTTTGGCACAGTTCTAAATTAACGTAGTAAGGAGAAATTGATTGAAAAAATGCATAACAACAATAAAACGATTGTTATGATAAATTAGTGTTATGTTCCCTTATTTGACCGTATGCTTGATAAGATTATGCAACTAGATTTTGTATATGCTATACGTTCAAATTATGCTAGAGGGTTGTATGCAAATTAAATGGTACCCATTTTATAGCTCCCTTATTTTTATTACACAAATAGGGTAGAACTTCAGTGGGACTGGCGCATCACACCGGTCTGAAAAGAGTCCAAGTAACACTTGATCATAGATGATTTTTAGTATTTTTAGTTTTTTCAGGGTCTGAACTATAATCACATCCAATTCACGCGTATGTTTTACAGTTTTTAAGATACAATAATAAAAAAGGTTGAATGAAACCTGTCCTGAATGGGGTTTTATATTTTAAAGAAAGTGAAATAATATAGGGGTTTATTATTTAAATAATATAGGGCTTCCTTAGGATACGGAACCCTAAAAATATATTACAATAACATGAGCCTTTATTACTAATGTCACGTCTTTCTGTCCTGCCATCATAACAATAAAACAGTTAACATTTGTTAAATAAATGCAAATGACGATCCTAAGATGAAATCAATTTGTGTCCAATGCCATGTTCTTTTTGTTAATACAATTTTAACATGCGGTTTGGATTACCCCAGATGCAGGACTGGGGAACAAGCCGATTACAACGTCAACACGTGGTGTTTTACATTTAGCAGGTAGAAACGATCCTTCAATATTAATCCCTTAAAATATTATTAGAAAAGAAAAAAATCGAGACAGTCTTTTATGACTAATTGTGTGAGTTCCTTCTTTATTTCAGGTAAGTTAGGTTCACACAATAGGAAGATCTTTTTACGTTTTTGTTTCATTTAAACAGGCATAAGAATATAATGATTTGTTGAATGATGGACGTTTAATATGAGCAGCAATAAACGAATCAAGTTCATTTTTCAACCAGCCTTTTTAAGTACGTAGTTTCTATCGGGAACATCTCATAAACCATCCGACTTTTTGACAAACTTCTATACCCTATTTAATTATAAACAATTTTCAAAATACATTTCGCAGTTCTTATCTACATTATATACTTCAAAAGAACTTTAATTAAGTTTAATGCTTCGAAGTCATGGTGTTAGAGTAATATTAAGTATAGTCTGTGGCATTTGAAATTGGCAAAGATGTAAACATGACCAAACGAAACAATTTACCATTATTAATCGATAATCACGTGCTATTATAGATCAACCGAGGTCTTATCGATTTTTACTTTCAGATTAAGTTTAAGATTAAATAACTATTAATTATGCGTAATTTTAAATAAAAACATGTATTGTGAATATTTCAGATTGTGTCAAACAGTATTAATTTGTTTACATCTTTGGCAATTTCAATTGACACTGACTATAGGTAGATATTTTTTTGGGGTTTAATTGCTATACATTTAAATGCATAGCTAAGAGCGCCAAGTTTTGACTTGTCTTACTAAACTTCTTCTTCTTCGTCTTCTTGTCTTATGATGCACATTGAAAATATTGTGTTTTGCTGTCTGACCTCAGAATTCAAGCATAGATCACATATAACCTAAGTAATTAATGTATTTACTTAACGAGACCAGTTAGACTTAGGATATTAAAGATCTTCAAACAGGCACGAGTCAACGCATCGCACGTAAAAGGGCTTGGCGTGTTATTTACAAATCAGCATTTTTGCTGCGTTAAATTAGGTATATCATATTCATACATTCGTGATAGATTTCAATAAATTAGAAAACATGCTTTATTCGGTTTAAGACTATTATGGCCTTTCAAAACAGCCATGTGAGCCTTCCATAACCTAAGCCTTAAACAAAATGGCGTCGTTATGATTATTAATACTTTAAAACTAAATTCTGGCGACGCGATTCGGTTTCAACTTTATTGCAGGATGGCGGCCGATCCCACCATCTGTGTCGGCTAGAATTTTACTTCGCATTGTTTATTTAGCGGAACCATTTGTGTCGCTATTCATAAATACGAAGAAAAAACTCCCGCATTTATTTGTTAGGCGTCCATTTTTTTTATCAAGTCTCGCTCGTCGTAGTTGATTAATTTCGCCGTAGAAACAGACGCGCTTGCTTCAAGCTCGTGTGGACCCAATATCAAAATACCTACGTTCATTAACTCTGCAAAGGTTTATGAAAGGAATACGATCTAAGAAGATCTGACGAGTTAATTAATACCCACCTGTATAAGACATCGTTAGGGGTCTATTTCGGTCTAGACGATAATGTTTGCGGCTCAATCATTTATTCGAGCGTCGGCGACATCTCACGGGAGGCGAGCACGGACGATTTATTATCCCCTCTCGGCGAATAGAGGGCCACGAATTAATTAATCAAACCTAGCTGTCACTCATTGCTATCACTATACTTAGAATATTCTCGAATTCGTACGAACGGACGCTCTGCTTCCTTTTCCTGTCGACGCCGCGACGTTCCATTAATTGAAATAATTGGCGGGTTTCTGGATTTATTTTTTCGCGTTGACAACACACAGTGACAGGCCGCGGCAGGTTATTTTAACTGCTTAGGTATGATTTGTAGTAGGTTATTATTGTTTCATCAGGAGGATTAATGATGACCGGACTGGCTATCTTATTTATAGTTTCTACATTCTTCATTGCTGTGCAAAATGTTTGAAAGTATTACACTTGTTTTGACAGTCGACACTTCGCTCAAAGCGTAAGCTGTGCCTACCTACCTGCGCTGCCAGTCGGAAAGGCGGATAATGGCGAAGCGCCACGGATAATGGGTGTTCCTTACATGATACTCTGTTAACTTTTCGGCAGGTGCGTTACCGACTACCTGACCACGCGCTCGCAATCGTTTTGGAAGATTTACAGTAATTCTATAGTCACACCTCGAGGAATTTAAGTGTTTTTTTCTATCCAAAAAGGCACTTGATCTTTATTAAATTTGTTTGAGCTACGCGTGCGGCCCGATTTCTTCACGACTTATAGATTGAACTTTTTGTGTTTCGATAAATTTATAATATGGCGCGAATGTTCCTTTATGGTCTTAATTTGCATACAAATAAAATGGCTGACTCGACAAAAGCACCTTTGTCAGTGATCTTTACACGGGAATCGAACTTGATCGTTTATCTCTCATTTATATTCAATATCTGTCGTAAATAATCATATTGACATTCAATATTTATAAAGGAAAGGTTGCGTGGGTTAGGTTGGACCCACTATCACACCGCGGTACCTTCAATTATCGTTACTCGGTTTTACAATGGTAGCAGTTGCAAAAAAATATATTTATGTTATAGATATACATAAGACAGTGGTTTTAAAATACCTATCTTGACTCTGTTTATGTTCAGGATCCCTAATTTCACATCTTATTTTAAACTAACTGTTCTTAATTTACTCTAAGGTTCCTATCATACTATTCAAAGGCCTTAATCAACTCTTAGTCTACATTTAAACAACTATTAATAATCCGTTTATGAAATAACTATCTTTACTTTATATCTCCTAGTCTTAATAGCGTTTTTTAAAGTGTCATGACCGAGCGTCACTCAGGTTAAAAACGAGTTTCCGGACGATGACTGGGTATTTGAAACTCAAAGGTGATTTCCGACCTACTAACATTATGCGACGGTGTAACGACGGCCCTTATCTCCCAGTGTTGTCAGTAACAATACAGTATAAGCTATTAATAAAACGCCTGTTCCTGTTGAGCCTCTGATTTAAGAGCTCACTGATAATGCTTTATGTTTTGACGCTTCAGTGATTCACAATCTGTCAACCGTTCTGAAACGGTACCTATAGGTAAATTCATTTAGGTGAACACTTTACTATCATGCCGCTTTTAATTTTAAAAAAACCGGCCAAGTGCGAGTCGGACTCGCGCACGTAGGGTTCCGTACCACTATACATCTAAATAAATGTTTTTCTTTATTCTTTATTATATTGGAGTTGATTGAATGAAAGGTAAAATGCGGTTTACGATTTATAACGTATTAAAAAAAAACTAATTATTAGATCTCGTTCAAACCAATTTTCGGTGGAAGTTTGCATCGTAATGTACATCATATATTATTTTTACATTTATCATTCCCTTATTTTAGAAGTTACGGGGGCGGGACACACATTTTTCCACTTTGGAAGCGTCTCTCGCGCAAACTATTCAGTTTAGAAAAAATATATATTAAAAACCTCAATATCATTTTTGAAGACCTATCCATAGATACCCCACACGTATGGGTTTGATAAAAAAAAATAGTTTCAGTTCTAAGTATGGGGAACCCCAAAACTTTATTGTTTTTTTTCTACTTTTGTATGAAAATCTTAATGCGGTTCACCGAATACATCTACTTACAAAGTTTCCATAGTATAGCTCTTATAGTTACGGAATAAAGTGGCTGTGAGCCTGTGACATACGGACGGACAGACGGACGGACAGACATGACGAATCTATAAGGGTTCCGTTTTTTGCCATTTGGCTACGGAACCCTAAAAAAGTGTGGCAACTCAACTCAAAAGAGCTTCGGTGGCCTAGGCTTACGGGGTCGACTCGTGATCGTAAGGTACCGAGTTCAAACTCCCGCGACCACCATGAACCAATGAGTATTTCAACTTATGTGAAAGAAAAACATCGTGAGGAAACCTGCACGTTCGAAGAGCTGAGTGTATAAGAGGGTAATGCATAAAAGGTCGTAAAGGGCCCATGTAAGATAATGATCTAGTTTGGTTTTCTGAGGGTAGGGTGAGGGTATAGGAGTAACACCATTTGTTATGCATGATCAAAGACACTCTTTATTACTCGGTTCTAGATATATACATATTAGGTTGTGTTATGATACAGTTAAACTATTGTGTTAATGAACAACATTGAAAGTGGCCCATTGTCATACTTCTACCCCGAAAGATCCCTTCAACAAGATGACAAGTCAAACCTTAGGCCGTATTATGGGCAGGGCTGTGAAAGGGACAGCGAGTGATTCATATCACTTTTATAGCTCTATTTATTTTATTGACAGGAACTTGGCAGGTTTAAATAGAACATAGCATAACGCATATAACGCTTTTGACGTTATATCAACAAAGTACGAAATTGATAACTTCGGTGGTGATGACGAATGATAATAGTGATAATATTGGTACCTTAGACTTGGTAGTTTATTCACTGGTAGTGCTGCTGCTGGTTTATTAACCCTAAATTTTCTTCTAGCTAGGAGGAGAACGTAAAAGGGGTAACATACTGATTTAGCAACCATTTGCAATGTGCTTTACATGATTTGTTATCTTTAAGTAGGTACAGGACTCGTTATTTTTTACATTTAATAAAAAAACGAAGATGGTGAGTTTGAATTTGATATATAGAACTACATTAGGTATAGAATATAGACGAGATGCTAAAATATGTACCATACTCCTCCCTATTAATGATTAAGTATAGTAATAAGGTATGTATTTGGAGGTAGTAAATTGGAGAGTTATTCCTCTTAATATATAGACTATTTATTGCAATATTTATTATTCACTCCAAAATCTTGTTTGTATAAAGTTATTTTGACGCGAATGAATGCCGTGAATTGGCCTCCATTCGGATTTAGCTATACAGCGCAAGTTGCAATTGTTAGAAATGATGGATTGCACTTGGGTGCAATTTAAAGGGTTATTTATTTTGATTCATTGCTGGGAACCGATGTACACTAGTTAAGTTATTACTGTCAAAAAGTAACCGTAGTGCTTTCTTTAAAATCTATTGTAAATCTACAAATATAATATTAACTAGACAAAGTGAATCCAAATGAGTTTGAAACATTTTCTTAGCATTTCAAATAGTTAAACTTTTCTTGTTTATATTACATTCGTTGTACACTCGGTAAGATTATCAACTAAGTAGTATGTAAATGTATTTTAACATAAAACTCAACGCTTGCACTTTATTACCGTGTATCAAGCGAGCCCGTAGCGATGCTTGAGCAAACGTTATCGCTCACGACATTTTTCTATCAACTATTAATTTAATACAATTCCACTATCAAACCAAAACAACATATCTACTTACATATACAATAGAAAACTCCACCTTACGTGAAAAACTTAAAGTTGCAATTTAAATGTAGGAGTGGTGACGTTTAAGTTTATTGAGTTGTACGCGGCAGATAGTTTGCGGCGCGGGTACCCGCATATTGTAAAGGCAATTATACTATAATACCTTCTCTATTGGTTTATATAGCATTGCTATTACGAAATGCTGATTATTAACGACTAACATGTTGGCTAACGGTTTTCATTGTTAATATAGTTATAATTAAAAAATAACTTAATGCGACTGCGATCCGAAGTTCCTATTTGTTGCGTGTTGCCACAGAAAGAAAGAAAAAGTTTTTCTCTATTCTGTGGGTGTGCGTATGGAAACACATTAACAAAGATATAATTAATTAATAGTTATTTAATTTATTTTCATAACAAAGTAGGTAATGGTCAACTGTATAAATGACTAAAGTTACTTGATCTTCAAAGGACCATGGGCAGAAATGTCCCCCCCCCCACCAACAGAAATGAAACATGTCTCATTTAATAGATCTCAGCAACATTATGTATTTTTACTATGGAGACGATCACCAGATGTATGGGGTTTTCTTGGAAAACCATAATCGTATCGTATGGAATTTGTTTGAAAATGAACACACGCACTGCTAGATCAAAACAGTATCAACTCAAAATCCTTGCTATTAGTTATGTTTTAAGTTCATAGGATTTGTAATAAAGTTGATTTTATTAAACAGTTGTATTTTGAGTTACTCCTGTTTTGATCTAGCAGTGCGTATATGGACGATTTGCCTTATTTGGCCCTTGTTTTCATTAAAAAAATCCTTTTGATTTTGCTACTAAAATAAGTATTTTGTCTTTTTTTGGGTCCTTATAAACATATAGACATGCATCCCGTTACTGTTGGTGGGGGGGACAGTGCCCATACAAATTTGCCCATTGTCCTTTTGGTTCGCTTTTAGGGTACCGTACCCGAAGGCAGGCCAATGGGCCCTTGATATGACTACGCTGTCCGTCCGTCCGTCTGTCTGTCCTAACTTATAAAGATATCATTTGAACCATTTTAATTAGCACCGACAGTTAATTGCACAAATAAATAAGAATCTTAACGTTGTTATTTTTTAACAGTGAAATGTTATAATAGCATATTTTTTTAATTATTAAAGAGCGTTTGTATTTATATTAGTATAAATAAGCGTCCTAAATTCAGTTATTTCCTTTTATAGCTTCGTTAGGCATTTAATTTTTTAATTTAATCTTTATTTTCTATCAAATTTGAGTACAAAAGGTGAACTTCATACCTAATTGCATTCTCTACCAGTTGACTTTTGGGCAAATTAGTAAACTTTGTGACTTTAATGGACCTCAAAGTTTTTTTTTCCTAAATTGTCAACAGGCAACTGTCATCCACGTTCAAGCGTAATTGAGCTTATAATTAAGCATATATTACAAATTGTATGGGCATAGTTTAGCCATGTAAATGCGTCATATTACAAACCAGGGCCTGTGATTAGAAATCAACCGCAAAATAGCTAATCCGCCGCTAAAATATCCAAATGAGAGGGCGGCGAGTTCTGACGACATTATTCAAATGGCCCTCCGGTGAAACGCTGCGAGTCTATTTGCGTTCAGATGTACCATTTTCTAACATAACGTTTAAATTCACTAAAAAAACCATCTAATTTTGACCTCTGGACCCCTAGCAGTAGTAAGAAATCGGAGCTCAATACACGCTGGTTGTAGGTTAGTCAGACTACCCAGCATAATTGAAGCTGTACTTACCAAATGTTAGTACGAGTCTCGGGTTCAAAGTTGAATGGTTGTTCGGCGTTAGAGAACACCTCAGAGGTGTTTCTAGAAAGCTATAATCTAGCGATCCCTGTTAACTTGAAGCATTAACATATCTCTATTAACATACGATTTATGTCGCTGTTACACTGTATACGTTGCTGAATGAGAGAGTAAAGTGTACTGCAATATGCGTAGACGCATCAAATGGTTTTATTGCGAATAAGGTTCCTGCACACTGCGTGCGGGACGCGCGCGGAGCGCTTCCAGCGTTGTAGGCGGTCTCGTTTTATAAACACCGTTCCTTTAACCTTTGGCTAGTTTTTACAAACATATACCTACGCAGGGGTATTGTTGACATTAGATTGCCTAAGAAACAAGTCAATAGAAAGCTATAAATTTGTGTATTTTTAGGATTCTTAGGATTGAGTCCATTGATATTTATTATTTTATTTTATTTATTGGGAAAAAAACAGATATGGACATCACTAAATAATATATAACTAAGGATCTCTTAAAGTAAGGTTTAGTCTACATCCTGGAACAAATCCCACTTTGAGTAAATTTAAATTTAAATTTGATGTGTGATATTAAAAAAATCCGATGACATCTTGCGGGCACACAAAAGTCGTATTTTATCCTCATTATGCAACAAGGGCTTAACCTGACTTTTAGGGCTTTTTACTTGGTTATTTCCTTAATATTGGTGTTTTGGTGTAATTTTTGTTTCGTCTGTAAAAACAGTTTATTGTAAAAATACCACCAAATTAAAATATAATTATAATATTTTAAAGTAATACAAAGTATCTTAAATAAACTTTTATTTTGTTTGATTTTGTAACTTGCTCTATCTATAATTTAATATTGAAAGTAATTCAAATGGTATTTCCGGCTGAGTAATCAATTATTTGATAGTCCCTGAATGAATCGTTTGGCAAATACTTATTAATCACTGTGTTGATTAACGTGTAGCCAGGTGTTACAATAAATGTCATCTTGATTCCGAGAACCAGATGAGTAACCCTTGCGTTAATACACGTGAATGAATACAACCATTGAATTAACATTTGTTTGGTATGTACGTAAGACTTGTTTTTTTTGTCATTATTACACATTTAACGCCAAAAACTCGATTACCGTAGACTAAAGATAATCAAGAATTTGAGCTACCCCTCTTATTAAGGAAACTGTTTAGCAAAAGTATTTTTTTTTAAATATCCATACTTATACTACATAAAAGAAAAAATAATGATTTTATTTCAAGTCATATTTTTCTCCAATCGTCATCGTGTATAAAAAAACCGAGCAAGAGCATGTCTGATCATGCTAAGTGTAGGGTTGCGCGTTACACAAAAATTATCTCAAATGCAACAAGAATGAACTAACTCTCTATCAAAAGTTATTTGATGCCGCCTGTATCTCAGGAACCAATCAAGTGTACTTAGTCATGATAGTTTTTATTTAAATTCGTTACATGCGCTTTCATTACAGATATTGTTCAGACTTTGTTGTATTTATAGTTTTGGCTGTAATTAGCACTTATATATTTCAAAAACGGATCCCTTGATCGAAAAATGGTTTTTACATACCAGCAATATTTTTGAAAGACCTATCCAATGACTCCCCACACTATGGGGTAGACGGGAAAAAAAATACATACCCAAGTTACGTGTAGGGGAGGTACAATTATAATAAAAAAAAACAAGATTTTATTTTACCAGTTTGTTGGTTTGACTAATATGTATATTCGTGCCAAATTACAGCTTTGTAGTACTAAGAGTCTCTGAGCTAGGCTGCGGACGGAAAGACAAACACGGCGAAACTCTAAGGGTTCCTAGTTTGACTACGGAACCCTAAAAAACGTATATTTCAGCGTGTGAATGGCCGATGTGACGTATACAATGCTTGTATACTCAGTACTATTCTTGAAGCGCCATTTAAAATGAAACTACCGCAGCGGAAATCCCAACCACAATCCTAAACCATTCAATTTATTCATTCACTTACTCAATATTGTTTTAATCAATACACAGATGTTCTTACAGGCGGCGTGTAAATAACAAACAGAGTTATGTAAGCCGACACCACCCCGCGGTATCACGGCGGCAGCGGTGGGTCTTCCTGAAGTCATATGAAGATTATAATCGCGTTCCGATATTGCGATCAGTGCAACTGGCCCTAATTAAACGCGCGCGTCACGCCGCCGCGCCGCGCCGTCGTATGTGTGGCGAGTACTTATTATTTTATGAACGGGGAAGCTTAACTATGCTTTAGGTGTTGTTTCTTAGTCTAGTTTTTTTGGTTAATACTACTTTTAAATGAAAAGAAAGTTGTCTGAATTATTAGTCCCTACAAGGTGTCCTGTTTTTAGTGTTTCTTGATCAACCCGTATAATGACGGGCCTATTTTAAATACTCTATACTTTAGCGGAAAGAAAATCTGAATGATTAGTACAGGGTGCCCTGTTCTTAGTGTGACGATTAACCTGTAGTGAGCCTATTCTCTATTCTAAATAGCCCAATACGGTATTTAAAGTTATACGGGTTTCAAAATAAACCAATAATATTAATATAATTTCGAGTTTTTGCGTCTCATTATAACTACAGTTGTGCTACTTTAATAACGGGTTTTCCTCATTAGCTGTATATATTGTTATTGTTTCTAATAGCTGTCACGTGACAAAGTCGGCGAAGCTTCTAATCTGCGTGCTTTTGTCCCTTCGATTTAAACAGCTTAGCCAAAACTACTTTGTCCAGTGGTGTATATTAATAGGACTTCTTAAGCTTGCCCGAAATTAATTCGTCGATAAATAGAGAGGTGAGTTGCTTTAAAAATTAACACCCCTGAATGATGTTACCTATATATGAGTTCAGATTCAGATACCTAACTCTATTTGGGGGCTAAATAATTTTAATACTTGTGTTGTTTATATAATGCATATTATGACCAAGCTTTAATCAAATTAAATGTAATAAAATAAGATCAGAACTGTTTTTATTCCTATGTACTATATTTACGGTCATCCACATATGTACATACATGAATTTATTTTTAGAGATCTCCGAGATTCCTAGAAGTCGTACAGCTCGCTTCATTTGCGAGGTCCATCGATAGTTATTTCGTATTCGTGCATTTTCGGCGTCTTTCGGGCAATTTCGCGTGAATTTCACTTAAGTTGGAGTTTTGCGTGCGGCACGCCATTGACGGTATCAACCACTTTTAATTGACGTTTGCATGATATATTAAAATAAATCGATTCCGTTTCCAATACGGGGCTTTGACAGTAATAACGCCGAATCAGAAACGCTGATTAATAATAATGAACTGACAGGATGATGTCGCATGAAAAAGTTCACTTGTTTCTGCGGAAAACATATTATCAAGTTAACTTAACTCGTTAAGTTTCTAAGTTAACTCGTGCAACTTGAATTGTAAACAAAACTGACTCATACAGGTTTTAATATTTTCCTTTGCCTACTACGTAAACATTTCTTTTCAAACATCTTACTCATAAGGCAAGAGATCACATTAATAATCCAAGAGCTACAAAATCACGACACTCTTGACATCAGAGCAATCGTGGCCAAACGTCGCTAAGCTTAGCTGGGCCGATCAATCATCCCCACTCCGCCCACTGGTGGGATCAACTGCCATTTATTGCGCTTAAGAAAAGGCATGTGCAAGTCATTAGTGCGAGGCTAATGTCCAGTTTATTTTAAACGTACTGTATAAGAAGAGGTATATTCTTATTGTCTAGGAGGCAGTGAAAAAAAACACGCTATTTTTTAACAAGGAAATATTCTACGTTAATTTTGTGTTCAGGGGCCTATTGCATATGAAATAATAGCTTATATTATAAGCGGAACTCTCTTTCCAACAGTATGTATTAAAAAGAGACTTCCACTTGTATTACAAGTTACAAGCTTTTATGAAACGGGCCCCTGAAGCTATTATCGGCTTCACATATTAAATCAGCCTTTCCCTATTTTATTCGAAAGTGATGTTGAAAAATATAACAGCAAAATTACATAAAGTAAAGCTATACAGGTTGATGATTTTTGAAATCGTGCATCGATTTTTAAACACCTAGTAGTCTTTATGATATTCAGATCAAGTTTGCGTAGGTTCGAAAAATAAGCAGACACACATAGCATGGATCTATTTTGGAATATGTTTATAATGATGTTAAATTAAATTACTAGACAAGGGTAATTTCCAACGTTAAAAACCTATCAACATGAGCAGTTGTCTGCAACGGTCACTACGACGTGGGGGGCTGGCATCATGATCCTAATTCCCACTATAATTATAGTTTATAGTTATAGTCTATTTACAACAAAAGAAACGTTACGATAGGCGAGAAAATTCATGTTTTGTAATGCTAGCCGTTGTGAGCTAGATACAACCTGTTCGTATAATGAACTTTTCCCCTTTAGTTTACCCTTCATTGCTTCTGGCGAACCAAACATAAAATGGTATAATTAAAGCAAAGGAAGTAGATATTTGTTATAATTTAATAATTCTTAACGATTTAACATCAGTGGCACGAAATAAAATCGTTAAAAATGTATTGTTACTGCACACAGTACCAATTATACAAAGAACTATAAGTTTTTAATGTTATTAAATTGTTTAATCAGAAGCCTACGAAATATTGTAATAAGATCCTTCAACCTACTTAAGGTAGGAGTAAGACGGTCGCCCTTATCGATTTGAGTAACCTGATAGACTTAAGCTTACGCTGACTTACATTGATATCAACGGGATTATTCGTATTTAAGCAGTCTACTCACAATTTAAACCGGATGAATCAAATCTTTTTTTATTCTTATAGTCTACCATATGTACAAAAACAAAAACGAATCTTTTTTAGATCATAATTAGGTACCTCTCAATAATTAAAACTGCAAGACCTTCAATTGAATAAATTCAAAAATGTTTAAAATGACTCTTTAAAATCTCTGAAATTAAGCACCGACTCGTTAGCTCAGTTGGTTAGAGCGCCGATTTCTTATTCAAACAAACCCATTACAGAGTAAGAGACTGAATTCATAAGTTTCAAGGTAAGCTGATAACTTGAATATTAAAACATTTTCTGGATTCTTTTTATAAACGTCACATAACATATCTCGTTGTCAAATACCATAGATCATGGAATGTCATTTTTTGACATAAATAATTATAATTGTTTGGATTTTTTTGCGTTTATATTTCGGGGCCATATTCTAAAACATGATTCGTTATGACAGTCGAAGGCTGATGAACAATGATCGGAATAGTTAGAGTATATTTACGTAGAGTTCTCAAAACGATATAATATAGAGTAACTATCCCGATCACTGCTGGTGAAACAGAATTTAGGTAGTTTAGTTAAATCTTAAAACCGTTTTCTTTGATTTGTAAAGATAAAAATAAAAAGTAAAATTTGACATTATTGACACCCAGCCTTACTACTACTACTTTATTAATGGACCTTTGCTCAGTGGGACAGTCACATAAACTAAGGAAAGTGGTTTAGTTCTGTAAAACTTCAATATACGTGCAAACATAAAACATGCTGTATTTTTTGTACAATGAGGCTGTATGCTGTCGTACCATATCAATCTGATTAAACACCATGTATATAGCGGGCTTCTTTGTTTAGCAGTTTGTATTCGTGATATAAATTTGAATAATGTCAGGATTTGTACTATTTTGATACCGCGTTTATCGCATTAGCACTTGAGCGGATTCCCTTGAGGCAACCCGCTCGGAACCCGATACCGCTTTTATCGATAGCCCATTAATACGTGAGCCGATTATACTAATTAACAACTTGTTTTACTTTTAATAAAAACTTGGTGCCTCTTCTGGTGCTGAAAGAAGCAGTCCTTAAAAAGTAGGACTAAGTGACGGACGGACGGTATAGCCTTAGCAATAGGGTCCGATTAGACTCGTAGATACGGAACTCTAAAAACCATTGTCTAATAAACAAATTACAAGGGTTCTCCCACTGTTTACTACCCTAAATTCCGTTGAGCTTGATTGCGCGCCGTCCGCGCTCCGTCCAATCGCGCCAACCCTACATAAACTATTCACCGGGCAGCCTCCTGCGCATCAAATTAGCCGCTTTAATTATTTACTAGCACTAAAACATACTGTTAAACGTGAACACTATAAGCTGACCTACCCTTTTTTGGAATTACCGAACAAACGGAGCGCCCAAAAGACGCCCCACGGCTCAGTTTTATCTGGTGTACGTCCGGTACTAAAATGCTTTAGGAAATAAAAGTGATGCGCCAAGGAACTGTCGGACAGGGCAGGTGTACTTTTCCTTTGGAAAGGTGGCCAAATTAATTCTTGTATGTTTCCTTTTGTTTTCGACGTGGACACTTACAAGTTTGTTTAATGTAAGTATATCAAGAAAAAGTATTATCCTTATTCAAAACCTTTGGTCAGGAAATTTTCTAGGTACTCTAATTTGACAAAGTCTGCCGAAACCGCGTGTTTAATTCATGTTTCCAAACGAGTAAGATACCAACCACAAATTTCAATACACACATGAAAAACTATAAACAATATTTAGCTCTGACTAAACCACTGTACAAAGTACGTCCAATATTTTATACACACCTTGTATAATATCTATAATTCTATACGTTCTATTGCATCAGCCTGTATACATACTTTCAATATGGGAGGGCGTCGATTCTCAAGCTTTTCCCTAACGTCATCATCTATGGTCTATGGGCTATCGCTTTGAGAAGGAACATTACGACGACGCTACTATTCAACATTGTGTAGATGTCGTTTACGATCGCTGCGATTCCGCAACGGTATTCGTCTGTAGCTGTAGCGCCTTAACCGCGGTCAGTGAAGTCATCGGTTTATAGCCTCACCTATTCTATGCACTTTATAGAACATTATTTGTTTGTTGCTATTTGGTTAAAAAACATTACGGCCTTTACGATTTATGTGTACTTTGTATTTGTATTAGCCTGTGAATTGTATCTCTCTCACACTGGCTCAATAGAATAAAAATGATATTGTTTAAGTAGTTTTATATAAAAGAAGGGAAACCAAACACTTTTACTATAGTTTTTTTATTTCACCATCATTTAAAAAAAAGTATTTTAATAAGCCAAACCAACATCAACACGACTTATACCAAGTAAAGCACTAATACCTATCCAAGAAAAGCAAATATTTAAATTAGCTCTCAAATTTCCCAAACGTGTTTTTGGTGTTGTGGATATCACAAATTCACACAGGATTGCGTCAAAGCCGAGTTATTAGAGTATTTGCCGACAGATGCACAAGTATGGGCAACTATTGCTGTTGACTTAGCTGGTACAAAGGCGCCGCCGAGACTCGTAAGTACCTACATACATCGTACCAGCGCTTTGAGATCTCTCACTAGAAGAAATACTCTATTAGAATCGTGCGATTTATAGTCCGTAGTACCAGAATTTAATATGATAAAAATCACTCGTAAAATATCGAACTGATGGTGAAAACCGCATGAAAATCGGTTAAGTAGTTTTGAGATTATCGTGAACATACAGACAGACAGAGGGACTTTGTTTTATAATATGTAGAGATAGGCGTCTTACTCTTGTTTATGTTTTCAAGTTTCTTTGTTCTTCCTTAGAATATTCTGGGACGTTGGATTCGGGTAAAAATTACATGTTTTGCATGTAGTTTGGTTTTGGTTCAACTATGGAGTCCGGAGATCAGTTACTTCCAAAATAATTATTTAATTGATGAAAATTTAATACAAAACAAAGTAGGTACAGTAGCTATACGTATATTCGCAGAAAGTTAAATTCATTTGATAACAATTAATTAAAACGTAAGGTTTTTTGTGAAGGTGCCGGGAATTCCTTTGATTTAGTTAATTCGTAAAATTATTGACACAAGGTCATGTCAATCAAGTCAAATTTTATGTCATGACAATAAGAAATTAAATAGTAATGGTTTTAGCATCACTAGCTAACTTGTTCCACGGTTAAATGTCCGGTATACTCTGCTTTAATCATCTTGATCTTTGCTTTTATTTGTTCAAACATTACTGCTCACGACGATTCTATGATTTAAACATGTTATTCTAAGTTGTCATGTGGATTATAAGTGTCATATTTAAATTCACTAAGGTGTTGAATTCAGTGAAGCAAGCAAAACTCACCTTTGTAGTTTCGTCCTTGACTTGTAATCGATTCGAACGTATCACGTGTTGAAACACATGGATAAGTTGTCTCGAAAATGTGTGGAAATTTTTGTAGCGAAATAAATGATAAATAAATAAATGTCAATCTCTACCAATTATTATCATCATTCATCATGTCAGGGCCACTGCTGTAGGCACAAACCCCTTTTCCCCAAAGATCTCCACCATAAATATTATTTAATTGAAAACTCTATTAGGTACAAATTAATACTAAAAACAATACTACAAATGCAGAGTTCACGGTAAAGTAAGTTTTTTCAGTGGTCCTCAAACATAATATCCCACGTACCCCTATCAAATTTCCCAGATGACTGGAAAACTATTTAAAAAAAAATTATATTCGATAAATAAGGTTTTTTAATGAAGTAATAGTTAATACAGTTATAAAAAACGAATATAATGGGTGCGCTTGTTTCTTGTCGCTAATTGTGTTAATTACTGGAGCAATTTTGTTCAAGCTCAATCTTAATTCTGAATCAATTAAATCTTTTCGCAAACCGTCTACGATCACTGGGTAGTCCCTGAGTGTTTGCGTACCCCAGTTTAAGAAACCCTGGTCTATATCAGTATTAAATATTTCATTTATAAAAGGTTTGATATGGAAGTTATAACTACATATGTGTAAAATATTACGATTTCCTTCAATGTCTGTAAATGAAAACAATGTTTAAATACAATATTAAAGTTTATCAACCACTACCTACGTGGTATTAAACCTTATTTTTTCACATATATCTTCATTAATCCATCTGTCAATTATTGACGTCAACCTAATTAAGCTTCTGATATTTATCACGAAGTAGTCATTAAAAAGTGGTACTAAATGCTTATTTTTATATTACATTTTACAACATCATTTCAATTTGTTAATTAACTATAATTATTGTTGTGTTGAATAAACATAACTTAAACCTTTACAATTCTAATCTAGTTCATGCAGTCTTAAATTAAAAGGTCGTTTAAAAAGTAATAAAGTATCAAAACGTGCTATGCACCGAGGGAGGCGCTGGGCGTTCGGCCGGCGCGCTACCCGCTGTGTTTTTGCCGTTAACTGGCACCGCTAGCTGTAAAATTCGCTGTGATGCAAAAAATAGGGCCAATAAAAAAAAAACTGCAAAAACCACAGATATTCGCTACTTTATAGGTACCTACCGTAAAACGTGGATACTTGAAACTCCGTGGATACTTGGGACAGTGTGGGTGTAGAGGTTATGCTGGCAACACAGTTCATTAGTCTATGGTCCATCTGTCACCTGAATAAATACGTTGGGTCAATTCTGGGGTCCTAATGAAAAAGGGGGACTAGACTCAATTGCAGGGAGTCGACTTAACTCGTAATAAAATAGGGTATATGAACGGAATATACCTACTAGACTTAAACCCTTTTTCACTTGATCTTTGGAAGACTTATGCTCTTTTTCACTAGGACCCGAGAATTGGGGTGTATTTGCCCCACCAAGCTCGCATTTCTTCTTTCATTGATTAACCTATATTCCCCCTTCATTAATATTCTATCTGAGTCACTCATGTCAGCCGAAAGACGTCCACTGCTGGGCATAGGCTTCCCCCAAGGCTTTCCACTCAGACCGGTCTTGTGCTTTTCGCATCCACCGCGGTCCCGCGATCCTGACGAGGTCGTCACTCCATCTTGTTGGAGGCCTACCTACAGCTCGTCTTCCGGTCCGCGGACGCCACTCCAGAACCTTCTGATCCCATCGGCCATCAGTCCTGCGAGCAATGTGCCCCGCCCACTGCCACTTCAGTTTAGCTATTCTTAGGGCTATGTCGGTAACCTTAGTTCTACTGCGGATATCATCATTTCTGATTCTATCACGCAGAGAAACCCCGAGCATCTATCTGAGTACATTGAGAAATATACAATCGAACTTTAGACAGTCCATTCCTATTCCAGTAAACTTCCTTCGCCCAACCCTCGTTTAGTTTTTGTAAATAGCTCTATAAAGTTATTGTGTGCCTGTGGTGGTTTTTGTGTTTATATGTATATAATTATCATATTTTTATTTGTGTTGTCCTCGGTGAATTCAACCGTTCATCTCTTGCTGAAAAAAATCGTGCCCCGACTCACTTGACATTGGCCAAATTGTGTCATTATCAAAAGATTGATTGATTGGGGAGTAATTTACCTACATAAGTAAATCCACAAACTGCTTAGTTAGAAATCGAACTATAGGCAATCAGAATCAATAAGATTAGATAAGTCAAAGGTAACAAAAAAAATCACCTGTATTTTTCTAGCATTGGTCAAAATTTTATAAGGATTATTTTTCTTTGACATAGTGCGTAGATTTAATCAAATGACAAGCCCTTAAGTTTAACAAATACTTGTATTTGGCGCGATATGACCATAAAAATAATTTGTATAATAATTTCAGCATTCCCTTTAAAAATATACATAATCCAAAATAACATTGTAGTTCTACTAAAATCTCACCCCCTTACCATAAACGCACACATATATAAGGTAAAGTATTCATTGTCACTTAGGCACACTTTAGCTATGGCGCGTTTATGAATAGGAGTCGGTAGGTATTTAACTTTTAAGAATAAGAATAAGAATAAGAAGTATTTATTGTCTCCCAAAAAACCAGTAAAATACTAAATAACAAAATTTTATACATAAAAAAAGGTGTGACAAAAGGCACAGACTCAGCATGTGCTGCGAGCGCGGGCGAGTGCTCGAGTCTTCGCAGCGCTGGTTTTCAGTCTGCCCCTATTCCGCACTCAGTCTAGCTTAACACAAATTTAGCAGGTAGATCAGATAGCATACAATTTATTTATACAGTTTAGGTAGACAAAATAATTAAAATAAAAAAACATGTAGGAACAGCAGGAAACTCTTTGATAAAAACACCACTGAAACGAGTTTTATTTTTATGTAGTTTCTAAATTTTTCTGCTTGTTTAACAGTAAAATACGCAATTTGCATTTAAAAGTTGATTGGGACATTTTTCTATTCTTTGTGGCGATAATATACTAACTTAGACGTTTGATATAGCTGCAGTAAAACCCAGCGAGTCATAGCTGCAGAGGCAGCAGTGAGAGCACTATAAACAAATCAAACCCGTGCGCACTTTGATCTCGGGCGAGTAAATCACCGCAACACCTGGGGCCAATTATAGGGTGGCAGTATTTGCTATCATTGGCATAAAGTGCGCATAATTTAATACAATATTTAGATCAGATATTATTGCAATGTATTCAAAAACGATTTCGAGGCAAAGGGTTGCTGCTCACATTTTAGTGTGTTTTTCTTTAATATGTTAAATTTCATACAAAAACTTCTACATAAAATTTGTTTCTTTATATTGTTAACTTATTTTCGGTGAAGTGATATTTTATTAGTCTTATGGCAAGCGTCTCAATATTTTCCCCCTGATATTACACTGACGGCCATAATTTTGACCCCTCCGCATTGTATAGGTTCAATACACAGAAATGTTTATAAAGAAGAATAATTGAGTAATATTTTTATTCATTTATTATAATTTATAACCTACACCGCAACCAAACAAAACGTTTGCGAATCCCGCCTTTAATCCCACCGCCGCCACAACTTTCATTCACCGAGCATAAAGCTCCAAAAGAACAAATTAATGACATACAAACAAACGCGACAAAAACCTCCGGTCACATTAAATATAATTAATTAAGTGCACAGAATAAAAGCGCATTAAGAAATAAAGCCTCACAAAAGGTTTTGAATCGTTAAATGTTCTTTTCAAGTAGCAGTCTCTATAAACGCGGCGCTAGTGAAGTGGCGCATGCGTAATCGACGTGATTAATTGTCCAATCAACGTTCGTTCTACAAAAAGTTCTATCGCGCTAACGACGACTTAAAGCATTGACACTAGTTTACTGTTAGCTTGGAGTTTAAACTTTTCGCTAGCGTTAGTTTTAAGGGATCCGTACAAAAAATAAATAAAACGGAACCCTTATAGGATCCCTTGTGCGTATGTCTGTCCGTCCGTTTGTCCCAGACAATTTGCTCCGAAACTACTGGACCGAGAGAGTTGAAATTTGGTACACATACGTAAATTAATAACCCAAATACATGCGTAAAGTAAACATTTTTAATTAAGTGTAATTTTCAGGGGACAAATTAGGAAACTTAAAATAAAGTTCTGCATACCTTACATTGTTATATATCAAATGAAACGGCTCATTATGAGAATTTCAAATATATCTTTGTTGTTATTGTAAAACAAATGCTTTTGATTTTATTCATAAAAGAAGACGAAAATTGACCATACCCCCTGATCTCCGAAACTATTGACCCAAAAAATTAAAAAAAATACAAAATATAGGTAGTTGCTTGTAGATTACAGGAAAACCTATAAGAATTGTATAATGTTTTTTTTACAAAATTATCTATGTACGGAACCCTCTCCACGCGAGTTCATAACGCACTTGGCCGGTTTTAGTTATCTCTCTTATATTATATTGGAAGTCTCCAAAGGCGGCGGTTAACACTGTTTACAGTGGTAAACAATGTTCAAGTAACCTGTTTACTGTCTGTCTGTTAACCGACCTTTTTTCTATAAAAGTGGTTAGAATTCGCTTAGTAGTTACTTAACACGAATCGTAAGTTAGCGATCCAGGAGTAAACTACTTGTAGGTTATACTAATTGCAAGCTTTCCCGCCATCGCTTCATTTCAACATGGCGGCGAGGCGTCACTCCAGTGCGATTTCTCGTCATTAAGACTAGTTATCGCACGACCGGCCGCAATCCTCTAATTATTTCCTCCGGTCGCGCCCCGCATGATGCGAATAATATCCAATATTATAAACTGGAAATGTTCTGTAACTGCGGTAATCGGTTCGTAATAATCGGTTTCTAATGCCGACCTATAAAAATCGTAATTAGTCGAGTACTCGAATTCACTTAACGTTAATTTTATGGGCATTTTCATAAGCTTTTATTTTGTCTGGTATCATAATATTACTAGTGCTGCAATTTGAAGATGCGTCGCAGACTGTAAAAGTAAAGTTAAGACTATTGGATAAAAAAAAAGATTTTATACATGTTTTCATTACAAAAGACCCTACCATTACTCTAAGTAGCGGAGGGTAGCGTGTGCCGAGTGCCGACCGACCTCAAGAGTGCGTGAGGCTGATCAAGGCCCGTAGTTATTACGATTCGTAATCAAATGCCCGTGTATTAAACTGGAACGTTAAAGCAATGGCGGATAATTTCTTGATAACTCGAATAAATAAAAAACTTACTCGTCGTTCGATATACTTACATAACAACCGAGAATGACGCAATGTAAACAAAATAACTTCGTGTTAAATATCTACAAATTGTTACGTCCCATAGATTTCACTTCCATGTAATCAATGTTTACCATCGATAAAACCGATAAAATCGGTAATCTGGTATCAGCATTCCTACAACATTATTGTCCTCTATAGTTTATGGAAACCTGTTGTCTGATTCGCGCGTTCAAAATTAGAACAGCCGAGATTTAAGCCACCTGACATTAATTCTGCGACGTACCATTATATATTATTAGAATATGGCTCATTTACAAGAAAATTGTAAGATTATAGACCTAAGCCGCTTTTAAACTAAATAGGCGTGAGAGTTTTTTCGTGTTCTTTATTCGTAGAAATAAGTACCTAGTTCGAAGTGTATAAAATGTTTCAACGCTTAAATCGCGATTCTTTAATTTTGATTATTTTCTCATAAACACGTACATATATGTTAATTTAAAGAAATAATTTGTCTATAATATATTCAGTGTCTATATAACTTGAAACCGTTAGAGCGTGCATTGAGCTTGCAAACAAAAAGATTGCAGCTTATCCTTAATGACTACTGCTACAGTGTACCTACATTGTATAGAAATAGATTTTATAACGCTAAACGCCAAGGTATAATCGATTCCCACGATTGAGATAATCGAGATATCGAGTCGGATCGAATAGCTAGTATCTATGGTTTGATTGCAGTGAGACTGGCAGGTAGTAATTTGGAGCTGCGATCTCAGCTACCGTTTGCCCGAGGGCGCGATTTAGACACGCAAAGTCCAACAAAAGAATTCAGTGATGCACGCAAATACACGCATGGCGATTAAATGTATTATAAGTCATCTTAAAACGCTTGTAAATTACAAATAAGTACATATTTTAACCTGTTTTTCTCGCGAATCTTTTCATCGGCTTGTTCAGCGTATGCCGCCGAATTGTCTCAATATCCTAAGATATTGATGACACCCTGGTAAATTTGTTTGGATTTCATTCATTCGTTCTTAAAAAACTACAATAGAAAAATATCTACGTAAAACTTTTACTTAGAGAGTATATTCATGTTTCATTTACTAAAGCCGCAAAATAAATGTACCTCAATTTAGTGGATTTTTATATTTGAGTCAAAAGTCGAGATCGCATGCCATTAGGTCATTAGGTACTAGGATAACAGTAACATGTTGTAGATAAGTTCAATAAATGTCAACACCGTCTGTGAGTCGGAAGAAATAGCAAATAATTTAAAATAACAGAAAAAATTTGTCAAAACTTGCGATTAATCCGAATAATCTTGTTTTACGTCGAACGCCTAATTGCTAGTTACGCTGGCTAGCGGTCCCGGGTTCGATTCCCGGTATGGGCAAACATTTGTGTGATGAGCACGAGTACTTGTTTCCGAGTGTGTTGTATGTTGTTTTTTTGTATTTAACGATTTATTTCTCTACACAGCTTAGAGCTTATAGTACAAAGCTTATAGCTTAGTTTGGGACTAGGATAGTTTGTGTGAGATATTTATTTATTCATAACAAGAACTGAGTAAAGTCACCGTGATCGGCTTTAAAAAATAATGCTAATTCAGACATAATTCAGACTAGAAGTAACGATAATTAAAACAAATTGAAGTTGACCTAACTACGAGTATATGAGAAAATTAGAATTGAAATCCCTAAAAAAACTCTTCACTTTCCCCCACTATTTTTGAAAAAGCTATCCAGTGACACCCTACACAATGAAATAATCAAGTAAACTAAACTTGTTGACAAAAAGCAAGCTTTAAAAAACCCTACAGCTGTCTGGATAATGACGTCAATATAGGTTTAAGAAACAAGTACCCAGCAGCACCATACATACATACATACATACACACATACATACATACATACCTTCGTCAGTCGGGTAAAAACAAACAAAACATTTTACGTGTACGGAGGTGTTAAACTGCGGACAAACGGACGAACGGACGGACGGATTATAAGGGTACCTTGCTGAGTACGGAACGTTAAAAAAGGATTTTTTAAATGAATATGGTGGGAGTTTAGGCCAATATTATTCCATTTACTGCTAATTTTGTAGAAATGGCAAGCACGTTGGCAAAGTCACAAAGGACGCAACGCCCGCGGCGCGCGCGCCGGCACGCAGCCCGGCCTGCGCCTGCGCAGCCAATCTAATATTTTAAATTATACGCACCATTACAAGTTTTTGTTGGCTACCTTGATGTGATGGCTAGTCTAATTTATTTACAAAATTTGGATGGCTGCTTACAACAGCAGTACCAGAAGTACCTGGTAGACAGCGCCGCTCAGGTCGAAAACTATTTTTTCCCGAGGAAGACAACCTAATAAGTAATCCATTTTCGAAAACGTGATTGCAGAGCAGACGTCTATAATATAGTAGTAAAGGATAGGATATTGGAGCTAAGAAGCAAATATATAGCACATTATTGCCTAGGCGCGGAAAGTAAGGGATTTCGTGACGAGTTGGTTAGAACGCCGAGGAAAAAGAGGCTGCTAAAATACGAGCCAGGAAATCCTCGTTTTTGCCGTGACATATGCTTTTTTCAAAAAATGCGAGGAAATGATACAAATACATAAAAATAAGTTTCTTTTTGAGTTTCTATCGGAAAACCGTTCTTTCCGATCATGTTTGAGAAATAACTATTTTCTTTCAATGACTGAACTAAAAAAATTAAATCGTTTGTTCAAAAATCTGAAAGAACGCAACATATTTAAAAAGGCCTAAATAAATTTAGTGTTATATTGACTTTCTGACAATGCATCTGTAATAGAATAGCATACAAAGACAATTACTAAATGTAAAGCCGATGAAGTATGTGCCATTCAGCACTCGTGATCAAGACTTGTTGACACTTATATGATGCTTATATTACCTCTTTATTAGGAAACTTTCCTAAACCATCAAGAGGTTTCCCAATTAGCTAATAGAACCTTAAACATCGTGTAGACCGACCGTTGCATAAACTTTGCGACTCCGTTTAATGAAGAATAAATAGATTTTCCCTTCATTTAAGTAAAGAGTAAATATTATTTAAGAAGTTAACTATAATTTATAAAATTAATTGCACAATACAAAGGTATATGATTTACATCTGTATACCGTGGCCCATGACATGAATATATGCGAGATTTAATTGATATTTGTCCACTACTTTTAATATAGTTTTCAAACCACATGCTCGAAATTGCCCAATTATAGATCATGCAAACCTCAGTAAGCAAGTCATAATATAACCATCGGCTAACCAGCGGGTTATAATGAGATTTAGTACAATATTATAACCCGTCGGGTAATAATGGATTTAAATTAGTATGAAAAATTGTTGGAACTTATTTGAAAATCGAACTGGCCACTACAAGCCATATACGCAAAAAAAGAAAATATAAGAAAAGCTGCGAGTGTTGCAAAACGATGCGGTATTAGTTAGCAGGAGGTTGAAGTTGAAAGATTATACTTTGAATAAAAATGTCGAGTGACGAAAGCGAAAGTGATTTGAGATTTGACGTTGTTTCTAATAAATAGCCTTGCTTTTTATTGTTTCGCAAAAGGTGAGAAAAGTACAGTATTCTCCTTTGAGATAAAGCTGTTTTCGTCTTGGGCGAGCTTGAATCTCTCGCTGCACCCAGGACTCCATTTTAATTCCCTCGCTGCACTCAGGAATTAACTCTTAACACCCTCGCTACGCTCGGGTGATAAATCTGGAGACCCTCGTTTTCCCAGAATTCAATATCAAGCCCGTGACATAAAACAGTGGTTTATGCCCTCGGTGTATAATCTACTATAATTTACTCCAACTCTGGCTTTGAATAAATCGAAACTTCGATATTAAAAATCTACATTATATAATTATACAGTTTTCACTCTAAACTAATATCAAATCAAATCTTTACCCAAATTATGTCTACATATAAATTAATCCTAAACCAAAGCGGAACATAAATAGATGCCATTATAAAACGCATTCCTAATTGCAAACCTGCAATTAAGTGTGACACCCATTGACGCCTAAGACCGCCATTCCACCCATTAGACCCACTTATTACCACAATGATGCATGTGCTTCCCTGGACCTGAACCATAATTTACCGCAACCAGTAGCTGACACTGTAAGCTGTTATTACGCTTGATTTATACTTTAAAAGATGTGATCTCTCTATAACGGTTACAGGATTTAAAATTTTTGAATTAAGAATAAGAATTCATGTTGCATTTGTTTATACAATGTATTTATTTATGTGGGTAGCCATGGTTATTTTATATTAATAGAATGCATAGTTATTATAATACCCAAGACACAGTGTATACTTATATTCTTATTCACTTAATAAGTAACCCCAGACAAAGCATCATAAATTACTTTCGATTCCTTTCTATCGATGCGACAGGGAACGCGCTCCCGCCTAAATAATATTTAAATTTAGAACGGCGAAGGGATGGGACATGTGTGTCGTAACGCGTTTGGCGAAATGTGATTACACTCCGTAATTAACGAGCTGCTATTTATGGCTCCAGCCACGATTTAAATATTTTCTTTTCATATTCTAAAAACAAACTCAAGATGCTTACGCCAGCCAGGATCATTCTTTCAAATGATCATTGTATTCGTGAAAGTGTTTTACCGTTGGCCAACCGTGTCATGTCCATTTTGTCCGTCCTGTTGAAATAAAGCACGCTTTCAATTGCAGACTAATTATTCTAACACGAGAAACTCATTCGGTGCCGTCCGTTTTTACGTGTAAAGAGAGATTAGTCGACTTTAACGACACGCGGCTCAAAGAAGCATTGTGATGCGGGCCGATAATGATGATACGTTAAGAAAGCCATAATGGGTTGTTGAAAAGGAGCGTTTCTTATAAAATTTCATTTGGATTCAGAGCTCGTCGCGCCGGTGTGTCGCAGGCTCCGCTTATGAATAAATTACGACTGTACATTAATTTATTGATTGTTATTCAAATTGGGTTTGTCAATCGGAGGTTGGAGGTGATGCGTTGCTTTTGTTGCGCTGATGCCGGGAAACCGTGTTGAATGCTCAAGCGCTCTAGATAAAGGGAAATCAGTTGAGGGATGCGTTCTTTGCGTGTAGTGGTGAAGCCAAGATTCATGACAAAATTAGCGCGCACATGTCCCTTGACCATTGAAGTTGTGATTGTTACTTATTTGTACACGTTTACACACACATGTGCAATCGCAAGAATATAGTACTATATAGTAAAACTTTTGATAATTGTAATGTTACCGTCACACAACAACGATTGCTTTGACGTATCGAACACCATTCTAAACGATTACGTACAGTTGAACCGCTGATTGACAGGTGGAAAATTTACGCAAATCATTCGCCTACTTATTTTGTATTAATTGTACGTACGTATGTTTTTGAAATTATATTCCGCCTTGCGGCCCGCATTGAGCGGGTTTATTCAAATTATAATTTAGCGTAGATGACTGGGGAATTATTATGCGAAGGAAACATATATTTAAACTAATTAAGGAAAAAAGAAGTATAGTAATATTCGGAGTTGATACGCTTCATGCCATACGAGTCATACGAGTATTTATGTATTTATTAAAATAAACACAAGGCATGATTTTACGCAACGTTAAACACTAAAATATAAAGGAAAATCAACACCGTTCTTAACGCAATATCAAAACTATTATCTGTCTGTGTCTTACGCGGTAGCAAACTAGTCTGTAAAAATGTAGGCAGCAATTAATTAAATTGATACATAATTAATACAAGTAAACGGCGCACGAAGAACTTAACCCTTCTTCAAACTTTCAAAGGAGTTCCTTGCTTATAGGTTAACAATGTGTTAAGAAATCGCTTAAAAATTTGTGAAAAAGTATAAGTTAAAAATATATGACACATTAAACTAAGTACCAACTCGTGCCTATTGAAACTAAAATCTATTATTACTTTAAATTATAATATATTAGGTGTTCTTCGTTCCAAATACCGATACATTCGTTATACCAACTCGAACAAATTACAATTGTTGCGTTATGGCACTATTCTAAGAACCTCGCGGACTGTTTGTAATGACAAAGGCACTTTTTATTATTTGATCGCTGGTTCGTTTCTGTTAATTGTTCCGGCGACGTGATTTTAATATATCATACGTGTGGACTGGCCCATTTTATGGCATTATGCTAATTTAATTCTTTCGCCACGTTTCTCGCGACAGAAAATGCTAAGTAGTATTTTTAGTTTATTTGTAGCGGGAAAGTATACAGAGAGTTTGTGGTTTTTGTGCTTTCCTGGCGACGGTTATAGTTTTAGTCCAAAGGGAACCTTTTGTCTCTACCCATTGAGATGTTATTTACATAAAATAACTACAGTCGTAACCCTACGTACTTAATAAGGCAAGAATATGACAATGTATAGGCTATTAGGATTTTTCAAGTTGAAAAAAAACCGTTGAATTTTAAGCGGATGACTATTAAGCATTGTTGTACAGTAGTCATCTGACGCCTGGGTATGGTAAAGCCTGTGATCCATTACAGACAGTGATATTTAATAACGAAAATCGGTAACAATTTCAGTTACAAGACATTATTATGATCATAATTTATAATAGCAATCGTTTTTGGTGTTTCAAACCAGGTTAGGGCCTAATAATCGTTAAAATTTTCTGAAAAGTTCTACTTTATCTACAAGCATGGAACGGAGGCAAACATTTCGTCCACGTGCCTGTGAATACCTCACTGCGGTCAGGAACCTGAAAAGAACCACTCGATTTTCTCATGATTCAATTTTACTGTCCACTGGTTGCTTTGGATTCAATGCTGCCACTTGGACCAAGTAAAAACTTTTCATCCTTGCAAGACATAGAGAACAAATTCTGGCCTTCGCAATACAGTTTGTTTGGTACCATTTTCCTTAAGTACGAAGTCATACATTTGGAGAAGTTTCTATTGCTCTGCAACCTTTTTTAAAGTGTTAATAGTCCCTGGTGCCAGTGGTTGTCAACCCACGATGACTCGCGCTTCCCCGCATTAGACTTGCTGATGCTAACACCGGTGGTCCCGCGCCCCGACCTTTCTCAAAAACCCATATTGTACGCGCGCCGTGCATCTTATTATGGTAATTATCTCAAGATGATGCTTTTTATTTTATGAATAATTACGCCAATAATGACTTTTTTGTGGGTGTACATTAGAAACTACAACAAGGTTGAAATTTCAACTTACATTTTGAATGGAATATAATGGATTCAACCATAATATATCGTCTATGTAGATAGATGCTGATTGACCTTTAATGGCAGTATTGCTACCGTCAGTGTATTTCGCAATTTTACAACTACTCCTATGTTATCAAGTACATTAAGGGTAATTTATAGCTTCACATCCTAATACAACCCAGTTTCCGAAATAAAATTACCATTAAAATAAATAATTGAAGGTGATGGATGATGATGTGTGTAAAAAACGAGTATGTGGTTGATTTGATTCTTTTACCGAAACATACTGACATTTTAAGCTATGCCTCCTATGTCGTGAATCGGTATTAAAAATCCGTCAATCATTGCGATTAAAACCCCAAATTTCTCCCAAAACTTTACAAGTTCTCGATAACTCAAAAATAACGCAATCCACATATTGAAACTACACCACGAGTACTCAAACATCTAAATGGCCCTCGAACAGTCCGATCCACAGGCCCTCTCGATCTTGCCTCGATATTGTTTCGAGAGCGCCTCCCATCGAGCTCGGCTCACTCCACTACCGAGTTACGGCCGCCCCCGCGTGTTTGCCCTCTCCACTATGTATTGTTGTCACATAATTGCCCTGTCTTCGTTAAGGTGGTCTGACGGAATAACACCATGGTGGGAAATAGGAGGGAATTGATTTTTGTTTCAGTTTAATTCACATGCTATCGTATTGTCAACGTTACGGTAGCTTGTATTTAATTAACTTCTGTTTGACCATAAGGCCTGCCACTTTGGAGCATATTCTTACAGGCTCTGAACTCCTGGTAGAGGAACCCTCATCTGAATGATTGTCAAGTTAGAACAGCTTGACGTACTGGACTCCATCGAGGAGGCTTGACAGTAATGGCGGCCGAGTTTTAAACAGTACTTTAACATTTCAAAGGCAATATGGTTTTACCTAATAGAATAAAGGTCCAGGTATAGATAGGGAGGTGGTTGCCATGACAACGTAACTCAATTTCAGAAAGGCTGTATTAAGAACCAAACCAGCCAAATTTTACTTTGTGAAAGTGATAGAGCTGTAGGAGTCGTATATCTCTGTCCCTTTAAGTACCTGGAAGTTATAGTTTTATCAGGCTTATGTTTTGTTCACATGAGCTTGAGTATTTGTTCCTTGGTCTATGTTTTATTTTATTATATACATACATACATACATAAACTCACGCCTTCATTCCCAGAGTGGGGTAGGCAGAGCTACAGAATTTCCAACAACCCTAAAAACTTGTTGATAATTCTGTAACCACATTATTATTTTATTATATATCTCCTCGTATGCATGTTTAAATGTATTATTATTAGATGTTAATCTATGTAAGTAGTTTCCAAATTAGATGACGAAAGCTTAGTTTGGGACTAGGTCAATATTTGTCAGATTAACTGTTTTACTTAATGTCTTGGTAACCCCTTGGAATGACATTTCGAACCGTTAAAAACATAAATAATCTTTAACACAATGATAGCGCGATCAAGGCGAGTGTTCGTGGAAGCTGCTAATACCCGCCCCGCCCCTTCCGGCCGACCCTGCGCACACGCCGGTCCTCGTAAACTGTCGCCGGACTATTTTTAGATCGAGCCTTATTGTAATAATCATCTATAAAGTTAAAATTTGCGTGTAAACACACAGCTGTCTAAGGCATTTTGCTTATGATAAGGAATCGATAAAGATTTTTAGAAATGTAGGCTGTAAGCGATCGAATTCATTAGGTTGTCCTTATTATCTAGTATCAGAAAGAAAGGGATGTAGATACCAACCGGTTGCAATATCGTTTCAACAGTGGAATTTTATTGATTAAATGTAAATTTTATTGCTTTTCATTTAGAAAAAAACAGTTGGGTAGGTTGTCGTAGCACTAATCCTAGCTACGGCGTAGCACTCGTAGCTCTTCCAAATCTGTATGCGCCTAGTAACAGACAACAGTAGTTAAAACAAAAAGTTGGATTAAACTTTTGTTTAAAAAAAACCTGCATTGGAATGATAAGAGTAGTTGTATATTTAATTTTGATAGTACTTAATAAATCCCGCTGATGTGATATTTTGTACGAATAAACACTCCTAAGAATATTATAAATCGATAGGGATGGCTTACCGTGTAAGCGAACCAATATATCATTTTCACTCCGTTATTACTTTTACAGAGCAAATAATAAAAGGATTTATATAGTTAACAATTTATGTGATTTTCACTTACAACAATTACAAAAAAATGTGTTTTTTATAAATAAATATTTATTTTTCACTTCTCATGCTTTTAAAATGTTACTTTAGTCTCTGCACATCGGGACTAAAGCTTCTCCCAGGGATTAAAGTTTTTATTTTTTATTTACTTTGGAAATCCAATCCAATTAAAACAGCCAATCAAGGTAAATGGATGTTTATCGCCATGCTGTGATTTTGTATGGACCATTTTTAAGGCGTGGAAATAACCTCAAAATTACAACTGTGCAAAAATATAAAAAAAACTATCTTTTTTCGTGAAATATAATTAATGATTACGACTATGAATCTATTTAAATACATAAAGGGTAATTTTATTTTATTATGCATGGTCTAAATAGTTTTCAAGTTTGTATCGGTTTTTTTATTTAGTGTCACTTTACAAAAAAAAATAACCCCGAAACAAATTTGTCAGTAAGTTTGTTACATTATTTGCTAAATATTTTGTATAGAATGTCATTTTTTTTCCACGTATTCAAAGTGAAAAGTAGAGTGTTTAACGCAAGACTAAACAACCATAATGACACTCGAACTATAGCCACTCCGCTCGCTGGCTCGCTCGCGTGGCTAAACATCTCTTGTCATTATGGCTTGTTTTAGTCCCTTGTTGAACAATTTTCTATTACGCTTGGGACTAGGCTGATTTGTACGACATTGTCCCTTGATATTTATTTATATCTTTGGCCATTTCAATAGCTTAGTTCTTTGGTCTTATGAACGTTCTGGTGTTCCGACCCCGACGTTCCAGGGCAACAATCTGAAAAAGACGATGTCATTACTCACGCCACATTTATTAGCTTGGGGTAATAAAAATGTAAATCGGAGAGACGAGCGATGCCGCCGGCTACCGAGCTGTACCAGCCATTGTCGCGAGTTCATAGATTATTTAAGACTTTAGAGCACGATGCTTCGAGTCACTCGAGCAGAACCTAACGATTTTGCCGGAGGGTCGTCTCTTACCATGAGTTACAATCACCGTACTCGCTGGCAACTCGATTGCTCTCTCTATCCCTAGCACTCTACAAAAATACTGTGAGGGACACAGTATTCGACTCGGTAGCGAGTACGGTAATTGTGACTCATGGTAAGGGTACTGGTGATGCAGAGAGTTAGTGATGCTTTTGTTTTTACATGAGGCTGAATTACTGCAGTGCTGTGGCCTCGAGTTTACCTCTTTAGGGAACAAAAGGTCGTGTTCGGATTTAACTGATTTAAAACTAATCGAGATTTCTTTGACCATTGATTTATAATGCCATTGATTTATAATGATGAGGTTAAGCCGTAAAAATAATTAAATTCCCTTTTTTTTTCTTCTTTTTGTTTGGGACCCGATATATCATGATGAATCATAGTTCAGATTAAAAGAACATTACATACATACATTACATACAAAAGTACACCAACTTAAATCAAATTCCATCTCTAGCAACGCCATCTAAAGATTTTTTAACGACTATTTTGTTTTTATGATTGAGTCAATCCCATCTCAATACGACCACGTCCGTATTCATTAGACACGTATGTGTGGGTGCGTATCAAAACACGCGACGTGTGTCTCTGGCTACTAGTTTACCTGTAAAGTATACTAAGTGCCATAGTGTTGTTCTAGGGATCACTGTTGACCCACGACCGTGTGTGGTCCATTACACCGGACTCTATCAGAATTATTAAACGGCCTACGCTACAAGGAGAACTAAATCTTAGAGCGTAAGCGTAAGGTTTTTTAATCCGTGGCAATTGATTGTCGGTTCCGGTGTTTGTTTACCAGACGTTCGGCTAAATAACAGTGTTGCCGTTGAAAAAAAAGATGGGTAATAGCGAAAGTGTTATGTTCGCTTTAGCTAGTCGCATCAGGATTTAATTTATTGGTATCAAATACAGCTGTCGGATAGGTATGGTAATCAGTTGGAATTGAAAAGGATGTGCAGACTCGACGCAGACGCGGCGTGGCGTGGGAGAGCCATTGTGAGCAAAATGCCCGGTTGTTACGTATTCGATGTGGCAGGATTTAATTACATCATTCACGCGAGCGACAAACTAAGTAATTGTCAAATGGAAATTAAGCTTTTTGCTTGATTTTAGAACAAACAATAATATCAACTGAAGGTAAATAGATAGTAAAATAAACTGTTATAACATCGCGTTTGTTTCTTGTTGATGGAACTAGAGCCGTAGAAGAAGGCTTAATAAAACCGAAATTTAAGCTTAAATCTATCAACATGGCAGCGGGCGGCCATTAATAAGCTAATGACAGGTCAGCTTGACAGCTTATCGCGCCATCTAGCGGGAACAGTTTAATATCGGCCATGTTGTTTCTCTATGTCAAAACGTTGTGATAGGCGTTCGCTTACTCTTTTTGATTTAGTACCCTCGCGTCGAGAACTGCATTGATTTATCAATTATTTCAAGTATGCGAGCTTGGTATTTTTAAGACACGATCTTACCATGCCATTCCATTAGAGATTGATCATTGGGTAATCATAGTTGGATGCGTATTTGTTTTATCTGATTTTTAAGAGCACTCATTCTTCGACGAAGGACTACAGGAGAGATGGTTGTACAAAAAAGAAATTAAGATTAATAAGCAAATGTGTGACGAATCAGGTATTGTTTGTAAATTTGGTGAGACGCGCACGCGCAGTGGGGTGCGCTTGCATACACGCATCGCACCGAAACTCGGCTATCAAAAAACTAAACTGTCAACTGCAACAAGAAATATTCAAAAGTAATTTTATTGATCCCAAGATTGACATCGAATTATTCATAATATTTTCGTGTGATATCGTCGATCGAATATGATTTATTCATGTAGTAGGCGGTCGATTTATTATTAAAATACAATGATGGTTGACAGATCGGTCGCGTTCGATTGCGTTCGTCTCTAGCCCGGTTTTTTGTCAATTGTTTTATTTGAATCCCGCCTTTATTTGAACGCTATCGGAAAGGGTTCATATTGATTTTCGATATTTGTTCTGAGCATCTTGGAATGTTAAAAGAAAAGGGACAACCAGAATCACCACGTGCTTTATGGTGTTTTAAAGGTAGTTAAAGGTAATTATTAAAAAAAATGTTTCGTTGTATGTTGTAGATAATGTAAGTCAAAGAATCCTTAGTAGAGAGATCCGTGGTAGAAAAATGTAATAGAGTATTAAGTATTAAGTGTTTACTGTTCGACAGTGTATATTTTTAATATTATAATGTCGGTGACCGGGCTTAAATAAATGATACATGTCATTCGATAAGTGACATTACGAGCAGTGCTCGATTCACATCGGGATCATCGATTAATAACCAAAACGAGCATCGATAAACAAATTGATTTATGTGAACACTTAATCGCATCTCTACGAGTTAAGGTTATTTAAATCGATTTGGTTTGCGATCATGGTGGCTAGATGGCGCGCACTGATATTGAGAGGTTCGTATATTATTTTTATACTGTGTTTAATAATCTGAGGTATGTTTTATCTTAATTTTGACGTTGGTTTATTACTTTAAATTTCAACAAATACTCGCATGTAGCTATGTTTTTCTATATTTTACTCACCTACATTGTATGTAGAGTAGTTTTAATTGCCCATAACCTAACCGAAGATAGCATAACAATACAAAGAGCTAGGTTAGCGCTGACCTATCTGTGGTTAAGACATTAGTTCCTGGTCGCACTTTACGACCCGCGCACCTTCTGTAATTAAACGGCGGTTAAACCTCGGTTAGGCCCGGTGTTTACAGCTGTCGCGACTCCATTGTTTTAATGTACTTACGAAATTAACAACAATGTAAATAACACTAATGAAGAATATTAAAAATAAATTATCGGACAATAGAAACAAAATGATAATTAGCGGTAACGGGATGTTAGATAGACGTAAATGTAGGTGAGAGATAGTAGGCAAGAAGCCGGGATGGTGTAAAAATACATTGTTTTGTTAGAGTTAGTTGTCAATGTTTATGCGAGAACAAAACAGTGGAATAATTAACACGACAGTAACCCATGTGATTCGCTGTCAAGCTACCGTTATCATTCGACGCATTTAGACATACATTTTACATTACGTAGGTATGCAATATTGATGAATTTAAGTAGGTACTAAATTGTTAAAGTATAACTTAGTTCAATGTACGACCGATGAACCTCACCTCAGTCTCAATGTTTAGATTTGACGTGGATTTCCCGTCTTCACGACTGAGGTGATGATACTGGACCTCTGTTCTAGGAAGTAAAACGATATTGTCTTTGACGTGTTATCCTATTATCAACGTTAGGATAACTGTTATTTATTTGACAGTAATGGTGGCGGAGTTAAAAACTATACCATGAACGCCCCCCATCATGCCCATCATGGGCCAACCTAGGGACGGAGTAATGCGTAAGAGTGATATACAAGAATATGCTGCTCGCTCTAACATGTAAATGCGTCTCTTATGCTCGCCCATGATGGGCTATTATTTAGAGGAGCCATAACAGGTCAAAGACTATTTGGTTTTAGCGAGTAGATTAGAAGCCCTGGGTTGTATACCCCAGTGTCAACCGGCTAAATAAAAACCGGTAATTTCATGAACGACCGGCGTATAAAGGGTTCAGTGCCTATTTTAATTTACTATAGTCCAATGGGTCTTCTTTTGTCCGTAATTAGGTTCATTTAAACTATAAAAAAAAAGGTTTTAAAAATACTTAACTAATTTTTACCTGTTCAATTTGATCTCTGTTTAAGTCTGAATAAAGTACTATATAGTTCTCGGTTCGTAAACTTCTAAGATAAGGAGGAGAACGGCCATTTGTTGGAATTTCTCATAAGTTAGCGTAATTATTGAACTACGCCTAGAAGCCCCACTTTGAAGTTTCAATTCCTATTTCAATCATTTTGAAAGAAAAAAACGGGTATCGCAATAAGAATGGGTTAGTAATTTTTTTTACGATGAGGAAACATACTTTACTTTTTTATAAGCTTTTCCAAACAAACCAATAACTTTAATGCCGTACCTTTAAGATTGCTTCTTGCTATTAAGGTATGGAACCCTAAAGAGGGAAAAGATATTAACTTAACTTTTTCAATACTTCGTAAAATCAATTTTGCTCGTGACTGTATCTAAAAAGCTTATGAAACCTTTTCTATTGACTTAGAACGCAAAGTGTCATCCGTCACCACGATATGAAAAACAATTAGCAGGTAAAGCCTTAAACAAATCTTATTATGAGCCATCTGAGACTTTCTGTGGTAATACGTGGCTATTTTCTTAAGATGAATATGGATTGTCAATACGAGTATAATTCTTCAGTATTTTCTATAGACTTCGCAGATCTCTATAGAAATAAGACGTGTAGTCAGTTAATTTGCCTCTAATAGATTAACCTAAGACTTTGAAGAAGGTTCGACGGACGTACAGTTAGACGATTATAATCCTACGTATTATTTTACTCAATTTAGGAATCGTTTCCCATTAAATCATTTTTTATATCACTTCCATTAAGGCAAACTCTTTCTCTTTCTCTGTTTGTGTATGAAAAAGAATGAGGTAAAATGTTACTGTCAAATACCTTTATATTGATGATCAAAGTATGCCTTAAGAGTAACTAATGGATAAAACGAATAATTAATTTCATGTTAAATTTAGTAAGATGACACCGATTGACGCAACTAGCACATCAAGTTTACTTTGCATAATTTTGTTTAAGAATCTTCGAATCAGTTGTTGACATGAATTATTACAAAGTTTTTTCTTTAAATGAGGAAATATTTTCTGTAGTTCACTCGAATCTTTATGACGTATCAACCGCCGCCCTCAAATAATGACTCAAACAAGGACGCATCACAAAGGCTTATAAACGATGATGGCTGTTTGCGAATGTAAGGAAAGAGTGATCATGCAAATAAAAACACCAAAGTTTGCACGACAAATTGACGTTTTGCAGAATCCACGCAATGCGTCACATGCCCGATGCCTGTGTGCCCGAGTATGAAGGAACCACGTTTCCCAAGTGCCCCAGTTTGCCGAGGCACTTAACGTCCGCCGAGATGCTCGATCGTCGACAAACGACACGACTGTATCCACAATTTAAAAGTTTCCCCGAAGTATCACCCGGCCGGCGCACCTACACACAACACGCTATAAAGCGATCGATTATTACCTATTTGTGTGAAAAGCGGAAGGAATAAAGCGGCCGCGAGCCGTGTTATAAGCACGAGCCGCGTCCGCCGTGTCGCTCGTGAGAAATGTCAATATTTAACAGCCAACTCGCGATGCTACGCTTCGAAATTGTCTCAACGATTTCGATATTTTCCAATGTCAAATATTATCTTAATAGCTTTGTCAGAACTCGATTCTCGTGCCGAGTATTAATCGTCGCCGATGCCGATGCGCTTGCATCACGCGCGACGAATCTTCGCAAACATCGATTCATTACCTATCTCAATCGCGATGTAAAATAACTCGTTTTTATTTGCGCTTTCTACGCGTAAATAAATATGTATAAAGGTATATTGACGTCGCGGAATCTGGCACGCGTCAATCAAACGGAACGTACCACGAAGCTCCACGATTTGTCACTCCGCCATTTTGAGTCATTCACAATAACGGCAGCCATTTTGGTGACAATAATTAACAGATAGGCATCTCCGTCCGTCCGCTTTCTAGTTTTTGTTTTCTAAAATAATTATCATCACAATAAGCGACACGATCTCTTTTTACTTACCGCTGTTGCGGTATTTTGAATAATATTAAGCGGCCAAATGATTTCTTTAAGAACGCCGGGCGGTCGAAACGTGCTTCTCCAGGGGCCGCTGGAACAAATAGTTAAATTTTAAACAATTATCCGTAGCACCGTTTGCGACATGATTGCATATCTTTAGACAAAAGTTCGTCGAAGTGATAATCACTGTAAAAAGTAGTGAATTGATCGATTAGTTTCAGTTCGCATGTAGCGCGAAGCGTTAGGAATGTGTTAAAATGTGTGTGCGAAGTCTTTAAGGGCTTTTCAACGTAGTGCAGGTGAGTTGAGTGCCAGAGATGCGAGCAACGATGTTATTTCCTAACGCATTAGCTTTTCGACGAATTTGCTGACGAACCACTATATCTTGAACCGTGGACAAATCGCATTGGAGATTGCTGGAGATGGATGGAGAACTACGCTGCTTAATTGTTAAAATATAACAAACCAACTTACTAGATCTCTAATATTTAATTGGTCACAATTGAATCTGGGGTCATCATTTTGTGGTAAATCGGAGAATTCGATGAGTACGACTCTGTTATGTTAGAGAATAACAGCGCCGAGGGGGCTGACGCAGGCGCGCGCGCCGTCACGCGCTGTCAATGGGTCAGGTTGTTTACCTCGCCTTATCACCTTTTGTTTTGCTCAAATACTTGGCTCATTTCGAAAAGCTCTTACAACTTCCTGACAAACTCTTTTTGTTAATTGTCATCAGCTTGTTCGCACGTTATGATCATTAAAAAGTTTCGAAACTTTTAATTGAATTTGGTCACCATTAGTAGTATGGAAAAGCTTTTTGATGTGGGTATCTGAAAATGTACGATCAGCCCAATAGAACGGTATCTCAGTGACATTTTAAACAATTGGTTTGACACTTCTTACAACTTGAATTATAACGTCAATGTGACACAGTTCTATGGTGGGCTAGGGTCCCATTTGGCTGATCGTACATCTCTACCTATGACAAATATTTATATTCGATCTAACTTAAAAGCCAAAGAAAATAAATAAAAATATTTGTTGTCATAGCAGCGAATATCCGACGGCGAGAAATAACACTGAAATGGAAGAAGCCATACATATCGGAATGGAAGGCTAACAATAAAACATCGGAGGCCGATCGGCGATGCAGGCCCTTGTGTCCACATTAGCATCTCCGCCAGGAGTGAGTGCAAACAGCGAGGGTCATCTGATGAAATGTTCAAAGGCTTTTAGTTCCCGAGAATTATTAAATGAAGCCCCAGGATCGTAATGTAAACACCGCGTATTTGTTAAGGCCAGAACCTGTTGCTTTGTCGAACGGTTTGATGCGTGCTTCGGCTTATTGGCGGTTATTTTACGTCCGCTAATGTTAATGTGGCCGTGCTATTCGGCAACAATGTCGCGCGCCGCCGCTATCTCGCTCGCGCCCGCTTTACACCCTTTATCCCCCTTTAACAGCTTCGGACCTTTGTTCGAATTAACAAAAATAAAAACACCACAACCCGAGGTATGATATTAAAAGTACCACGACAAAGTAACCCGAGGCAACACAGTAAATCCCACACAATGCCCACTTTTACAACGAATTAGTTGGAAAGCATCTCGCACTAGTACAATCAGTTCCTTGGAACATTACGCAAACGCAGATTTCCCTTCGGCGTCAACAATACGTTGCACAAATCAGTGTCGCAATAAACTCTGTTAAACACCAGATATATGTGGGTATCTGAGTAAATATATAATGTGTTGGTAAATAGGCAGCGGGCAGCGTCCCGCGCTAACACCGCTAATGTGTGGACAAAGCGCGTCGTGACGCCGCTCGCTAATAAATGTTCCCGGGAGGAGCTCGCCACCACCGCAGCCCGAGGGAACATCCGCGCAAATAAACCTCTTTGTCTTCGCTTTCGCGATAACACAAAAAACTTCACAACGCCTATGTCATCCTGGTAACTCCTCACAAGTCGCAAGACACCAAACATCTTCATATTTTCTCTTCGCGCGACATCGTTGTACTGTAATTAACATTATAATGTTCAATATTTTATCACCGCTCGTATTTGTTTTGCATCTCAAACAAGTTATACGCGCATGACATCTCTTATTACAAGTTTCTATTTGATTTCGACTCATAAAACAAGCTCGCGTGGACGTAGTATGATCATGATTTCTATCACAAATATCATGTAGGTACGATATGAACTAATCATCATTTCTGTCTGCTGTTTCCTCGCTTACAGTGGCAACATTATAGCAAGCGACGCTGTCTATTTTCTGACTGGGTTTTTTTCATTACTGATAGACTACGGCTGTATCTATGTAACTCGTTCCATCACATCACTCCATCAATATCGGTAGCAGGTTGTCGCTTGCTCAACAATTGGTGACGTATGCCCTATCATTTAGGGTCGATTTAACCTTGCGTGTCTGTCCAGTAAGAGGCGCTAATCAACGGTGTGTCGTTCTGCTTAAATCAAGTTGAATGTTTCGGGATTCTTCTAAGAAGGCTCCAGTTCATTCCTTGTTTATCCAAAACATAAACACGTAGCCTCTTTAATGGTTTCGTTCGATGGAGGCATTCTTTCACTTTTCCTTTCTGTGTTTGAGTAATTTTTTAATGCAGTGTTGACTTGTCTATCAGAACGGCTTCAATGAATCGGCTCTTTACTGAGCGATGAGCTGGTTCGGCTACGTTTACGAACACCGTGATCATGATTAGGAATTGTAAATTTCGACATGTTGTGAAATTGCGGTCAGTTTTACTGCGTTATGGTGCTTATCGTGCTACTTAACGGCGGACAGTTATTATTATATTATAAAATCACGCGAGCAGTTTCGGAGAGCGCGGAGTTTCTGAATTCTGTTTGAAGAGGCATTAGCGCGGGCTGTGCTAACGCTATCCTACTTATCGGTGGCTGCAACTGTTGGTTTTCACAGTTCGTCATTCGATAATAATATGAGTAACGACGCGTTACCTCGGTGTTTGCTCAATACTGAATTTGGAAGATCGGCATCTAACCTTAATATGTAGGTATATGAACTCGAAATATGGCGTTGATTCTCAGTTATTGTTACGGTTCATAAAAATAAATATTAACTGCAAATTTTTAATCATCATTATTGTTGCCATTAGGAACTGCTGAAACCAGTTAAACAGATCAACAAGAGTCTAAAATACATACATTTTGAAACAGGAGCTCAATTTATTTGATTACACAACACTCTTATAATACAATTTTGGTGTTTTAAATTAAAAAAGCAATAAATGTAGAGGGAATCCAGTAGCAGTCGGGAGCATGAGAAAGTGAGGCCGAATGCACCGCGGTTGCGTGTCGGCCTCGTTTATCCGAACCAAACATTTCTCCGATAATGACGCCACAATAATAATGCGAATAATAAATAATAATACAATAAAATCTACAAAAGTTTCAAATACGGTGGCGGCTTTTCGGGTTCCGCCTTGATTTTTGTTATGAATTTGTATCTTCGGCTCTACTCGTAGGTACATCGACTTAACGTGCTCAATATACCAATGAATATTTAACTGACGTGTAGAATTGATTAATGTTTTTTTAATATTTCCCCAAGATTTTTTGATAGAAAAACGAGCTTTCGTTTCAGTTATCGTTATGCTTAGGAGCATCCTTATAATAATAAATTTAGTTTTGACGTTTATGCCGTTTAGTTTATCTACCGTCGACTTGTTTTGTTCATTATCGACATTCGTCTTTATAATGGCAATATGCTCGTAGCTATTCCTATAAAATCTCCTACGAGTGCTGTTAAATCGACCCATTCATCGACAGGTGCGTTGAAGCTCAACGCAACTGAAAGAAAGACATCGATTCCTTGCCCTCCGCTGTGTCGGTTACAATGTTCCTACAATGAGCCATACATTGTAGCAAACAAAGCCCGGCAATGAGGGAATAAAGAAACACCAGTCCAGTACAGTAAACTATCGGAACCCTAAAAAATGGAAATAAAATAATAATTTAAATGTCGTAATTGTAGGCCGCGGGGCGATCGGCGCAAAACGCGCTCATTTTGACGAACACTACAGACGCTGCAGTTCGGTATATTGAATCCGATGTGCGTTTATACTGAGACTGGTTTGCGATCGGAGGAATGTTACAATTACTATCGAGTTATGCAGCCCGACGTTGATATAAAGGTAGATTTATGATGGTTATTTTCATTTTGTTTTGGGTTGAAACTGGTTGATACGGTTTTGTTCACTTCACATACTTATACTTCTGAGTCTAGCATTTAAACAATGCAATGTGCTTAAGGCTTGAAGTGGTTTTACCACGGGACTAGGCAATACATTTAGGTACTATCGTATTGGGAGATAGGGCTTAAATTATTTTACTATTTATAACGAAGTTTTGTAAATTGTTGTTGTTGTTGTTGTTGTTTGTTGTTTTGTACAGTCACATTACGGGAATGTTAAGCCACTTGCTACTCTCCATAATTTAGCCGAGTAATACATAGTGTATACACGAATATAACCGACTCAACCAGATTTGCATTACACGGCCAAAATGCGAACAGTGGCATGTGGCTCAACAATTCCTTGTTGTGACTGTACAATGAACTAACTAATCATACCTTACCTAATGCCGATTGCGGAGGTCAGATAAGCCATGTCAATAACAATATAAAATTTGAATATCTTACTGTATTGTCTTTGTCAAGGATCGTCATCAGGTCACCAGCAGTCATGATTAAGTACATAGATGTTGAAAAATAAACATGAATAAGGCTCGTCAATCATTATTGCGACCAAAAGCGATATTACATGCCAACGACCAAAATCTAGAGCAGGGCTAATATTTAACATTGCCTTAACAATATTGTTTATGATAATTCTCTATATTGCTTTTAACAATGTTGTGATTGATGTGAGTAAGCGTGTTCACACGAGCCTACTGTAAGTTGAAACACAAAAGACTTGCTGTTGTTAATGATAGCAGCATAAGAGCAGCAGATTCAGCTGCAGATTTGGTTAATAATAATTATCATCACCGTGACTGAGAGAAAGAATTAGATTTATATTAATCATAACACTAATTTGCTGTTATATATTCGAGAAAAGCAAAGGTAGATTGGGACAAAACATAAGCAAGTTCATTTGATATTGCAATTAATAGACTTAAAAAGTATCGTTTCGTTTTGCTTCGCTACTAACTAGTATTTTTGTACAATGAAGTATTTACATATATATGTACATACAAAACATTCGATTACTAACTGTTGATCATTTACCGTTTGCGTCCCGCTTTGTAAAGTAGAGCGCTACTTTTTTGAAGTTAGCTACTTATACAATTCTGGGGACCTAGTGAAAAGGGGTATAAGTCGACATAATATGTTCTACAAAAGAGAATACATAAACGGAGTGCACTAGACTTAACCCTTCTTCACTAGATCTTCAGGAGACTTACACTCTCTTTCACTAGGACCCCAGAATTATACATATTAATTTCGGATCCGTCGTTTACATTCTTCAATTGGAAGCCATTGAACTCCTACAACTCTCGCGTTCTTAATACGGCTTATGTTATTCTAATTAGCGTTATTGCTCCTTAACAAGTCGAGAGTACTTCAGTGGAAGGTAATAAGGCCCAGAGGCGTTTTTTTGTGGGCGCATCGCCATATGTTTGCGATGTCGTTATCATACCATGTTCACTTATATAAATAATTTAGCGTTACCGCTTCAGGCCAGTTCCAATAAGTACGGTAAATACAAAACCACACTTGCCAGTTGCCCTATTTTACTGTCAAAATATTTTGACGTACTTGCAGTGCAGTGGTGGTGAAACTTATCTCGAAAACATTAGACCTTTTTGTTGTTCATTGTATATGAGCGTCAGCGTACAAATGAAACTATTTAATCCGTTTGTCCGACTTGACAAAAAAAAGGGCAAAAATAAATGTATTAACTTTATTTCTATTTAGTTACAAGATTAACGAAAATGGCTTCCTCTCAGTGCTACAACGCTGATTTTTAGAGAATATTCGGAGCACTTTTCATCATTGTCTTTTAGCAATTAGCGAGAACCAAAATGTTCTTTCCCACTTTCTCTTAGTTTATAATTTCATCTTAAATAGTCTATGATTAGTTATATCAACCAACATCCACAGTAAGGTTTACTTGCGATTTATTGCTCATATCGATTCAAAACGCTTATTCACATTGACGACCATGTTTCTAGAAGCAACCAAATTATTTTTTCTTAGTCACAATTCGGAATAATACTTGCGTTACGGATTCAGTTATGACAATCGACGTTTCCGTTACTTATGTGTGATTTATGTACGTAATATCAGTAATAACAATACAAACACTTCGTTCTCTCGAAAGTACTACTACCTATACATATAAATATTACAGAAATTATTGTTGTTGGTTTGCATTAATTCGGCCATAACTTGAATATTCTACGAGCTTGTTTAGGCTTAGTTTATGAAAACAATCCTAGATTAGACGGATACGCGAGTAAATTAGATTTAGTTGTACCACCTAATTATTGTTAGAAGTTTACAAAGTAAAAAATAATTGAGTTAATAACGGTTAATTTTTATGCAATGATTTTTATGATGAATAATTAGAAAAATAACAATTAAGGTTTTGTTTTTTTTTTGTTTTATATAAAATAGCAATCATATACATCTACAAAAAGTGGTAATGTCATGTTAAACGGCCCTTAAACTCTGAAAGCTCTTCTTTATCTTTTAAAAACTGAAGAACGAGTTTTTATGACGACTTGTACTTGTACTTAATCAAGGTGTGCTTTAGAATAAAAAACAAATGACTAGAAATGTACATTTTGACATCAAATTATAATTGTCTATTCTGCAATTCATTCGTTTTGTCGCGGAACTTAGATAGAAAAAATAGTTTATTACTTAATAAAACTACTCGTGGGCTAAATTATGAACCACTATGCCTGCCCGTTACTTTTATATTTAATTGAGTTTCCAGAAACCAGTAATTATTTTTTTATGAAATCTTTTGACGCTTCACGACATTTATATGTAATTGTCGGTTTCGTTCACTTAGCATTCGCACCTGCGCCCGCGCACCAACGCCTTTAAATAAGTCACTTAACTATTAAACGATGAAGGTGCAATTTATGAAATTATGCTTCGAATAGTTTGAAACATATTTCTTGCAATGAGTTATTTGAATTAAACAAGAAAAATACACCTGTAATCTTGTGGTGGAATTGGCTTTGACTTTATCGCCATTCGTTCTTGGTAAAGTTATAAGTAAGCAGTATTACGTTTCACTTGAAAGTTTTCCGTCACTATATCTTAATTGACCCTCTGAGGATTGTAGAGCGACGCCTCTATCGCGTAGGTAGCTGTCAGACAAAATCGATAGCGTTTAATTTTAAACCCTTAAATCAAGTCCTAGCTAAACTGAAGTGGCAGTGGGCGGGGCACATTGCTCGCAGGACTGATGGCCGATGGGGTCAGAAGGTTCTGGAGTGGTGTCCGCGGACCGGAAGACGAGCTGTAGGTAGGCCTCCAACAATATGGAGTGACGACCTCGTCAGGATCGCGGGACCGCGGTGGATGCGAAAAGCACAAGACCGGTCTGAGTGGAAAGCCTTGGGGGAGGCCTATGTCCAGCAGTGGACGTCTTTCGGCTGACATGAAATCAAATTCGATTTTCACGATTTTTGTTTATGTTGTAGATATTATGCAAAACATGATTTGTACGTTTCACACATAGTTTCTTGGAAAGAAAAACGTACAGATTTTATAGTTTTTCATATTATCGACAACATGTTCAAAAATTGTAAAAATCGGACTAGGTTTAAGGGGAGAGAAACGTTAACGCATTTTGTATGGAAATTGTCAACTTCACAATCTTCTTAAGTAGTTGCGTAGTGGAGAAAAAAGCTAATGCGTTTACGTCATTCGTTATTTACTGCTATGTAGTGTAAAGTAGTGTAAAAGTGTAAGACTTTTCTAGCAGCTATGATTTGATAAGTCTCAATCTTGAAGCATAGTGCGATGGTGCCTGAAGCCATTCAAAATTTTATTCTGGAAATTGGCCATATGAGGGCTCTTTTACACGTCGGTAATATAGAGTGAATCTACCAGAGCTTTGGACAAGAAAATTATTGCGGGGAAGAAGCGCCGCAAGAAACTCCAGCAGAAAGTCATTTTGTCAATCATAAAAACATAATAATACTTGAATAGTAGTTTATGCAACTGATGCATAATGAGAGGCCTTAAAACACGAGTGTGGTTTTATTAAACGAGCGTCAGCGAGTTTTTTAAGGCCTACTTATGTGCAGTTGCATACACGACTTTATCTACTCATATTATAGGAATATTATCAGTAAATCTGCGAGGTACCTAAGCGTATTTTACAGTCTTGTTTTGCTTTTTGTCTACAGTCAGCGCGGTCAGAAGGCGAGTCGTCCGGCGAGCAGTCGTGCGAGAGCTCGGACGAGGGCGTGGGGCGCGACGTGCCTGTCCACCAGACTCTCCAGCCCCACCAGCCGATCCTGCAGCCCATCCAGCACCCACCGCACCCCGCGCCGCATGCCATGAATCACCACGCCGTCAACCACCAGACAATTAACAACCACCAGCTGAATCATCATCAAAGGAACTCTCCAAGGCCGATGGAGAGGGAGTTGAAGGTTGGTTCTGTGTAATATGACTTGTTGGAATCAAAAGATGATCCCAAGATTTTTATTAGTTTAAAACCTAGTAACCTAGTTCTGTTTTAAGCTAGAAGTTATGTTTAGATATTACAATTAATATTAATGAAACAAATTTTGATTGGGTGTAACCCTTAAATTAGCAAAAGTACAAAAGTTGTGAATTCAAACCCCTTTTAATTTTGAAACAGCATTAAAAAACATTGCCAAATTAAAATTTCAATTGCGTTTCATAACATTGGTTCATAAATAGGGTACTACATAAATTCGCATTCCGATTTTGAAATTTCCGAATCATCACTATTCTGAATTTTAGTCTCGCGAAGCATCACAATCAGGTATTTTTTTCATTTCCGTATAATGACATTTTCCATTTTTATAAGCGAATTAGCGAATATCACAGTCCCGACAAAACGGAAAAAATAATTTTGTAATTCCTAATATTCATGTTCCGAAATTTTAGCAGCTCGAATTCTCTTAGATTTTTTATTTAAAACGAGTGCCTGATCAAGTATTTCATAATACCTTGTATAGTGTTTATTAACTTGTTTATTTATTGGTCGGAAATCAAACAGTTACAAATAAAACATATGAAATGTCTCTTTGTCTTTTATCTGTATCTTTAAACAAGAAAAAAGACAATTAATGCTAGATAAAAAAAAAACCGGCAAATTCCGGCCGAGCTTTGATAATTCGTTTTTTTTTTTAAATTGGGTATTGTGAGAATTCGGAATTACGAAATACGGAATTTAATAATGAATCGACTGGATATACGAATATCCACTTTAATATGAAGAGTTGTGCGCACGAAATACTTATGTACTTCAAGTTTCAAGCATCTCCCTATAGAACTGAAGACGGTCTTTTTGGAATTCTGGAGTCAAAAAGTCACCGCCAGACTCAATTTCCTCCACCAGGTCCGTGATGACTTCGAGTCTCTCAAGTCCTCGCTGCACCCGCACTTGTCCTCGCTAGCCTCTCTGGCGCAGGGGGCTCCTCTGTCGGCCCCCACGAGCGTGTACGCGCTGGCGAGTGGGGGCGCCCCGGGGGGCTTCCCATACGCGCCGCCGGCGTTCCTAGCGCCCGCGCCACCGCCACCGGCGCAGCCCGCCGGCTCCGCGTCCTCCTCGTCTTCGGAAGGCAGCGCCGCTGGCTGGAGCTTCGAAGAACAGTACAAGCAGGTCCGTCAGGTAAGTAACATTAGTCTGTTCATTTAATTGTTGTTTAAAAAAAATCTTGAAACCCGGCGACGCGTACGTATAATAAGTATAAACAGTCTAACCACAATACGTAAAAGTGTCTTTTTTTTAATATTCTCTCAACACGAGTTTTTTTTAAATATACTCTATTAGATTCTCGCACACACAATCACGCCTCTTTACCGTAGGGGTAGGCAGAGACCACTTCCTTCCACTTGCTAGGATCCAGACAAACTTCCCTCGCTTCCTCGACACTCATAAGGCTCTTCAAACACGTGCGTCGGTTTAGGGTCTCCTGACTTGGCCCTTTCTTAATTCGTCCCCGATTTAAGCGTGGAATGTTCGCCTTAGCCTTCCCCTTCCAATATTACTCTATTAGTTCCTAACTAAGATCAATTTGTCTAAACCAAGATTTCAGGCACTCAACTGCTGCCATTAAAGCAAACAAATATACCATAAAACGCACCTTAGCATTTAGCTGTTATATTATAATATTATCAACAGTAAAAAAATGCATAAAGAACGTCCCGTACAAATAAATCACAAAAATATTTACTCACGCATAACAACATAATCACGCGTGTCTAAACCCCTGGTTACTTATTCAGGGTTGTCATTACAATATCCAATGCGGTTCCTTCAATCAGTGAATGGCAACCCGTTCGCTTTGTTACATATTGCATGGGGAGGGACGTCAAAACTAGTGAAGGGTCGGGAAGTGATTACCCGCAATATTCATGTTAGGGGAACTCGTCTCGTGGAACTCGTTTTGGACAACCCTGAACTTAATGATACTGGAATAAAATTTAAACCTCACAGGGTTGAGTTGTCTTATGTGATCTACATATTTTAGTAATATCTCGTAGGGTTTTTGAAAGTGCAGATGAATTATTTTACACTGACTACGAAAAAAATGAACTGTTTCTGAAGCATCAACGGTTAACGGTCAAATTGTGATGACCACGCTCCCGTTCATGTCAAAAGATAAACCGCCAAGTTACGGTAAAAAGGTAATAACTGCTTTCCCACCATATTATCACTTTCACATACTCGAGTCGTTAACAAGCTGCGAATTGCTTCATCAATAAAGAACGGTATCAAAGATTGTTCGAGAATCACGATTCCAGATCTGAACAGTGCTTCGAATGGGCCCACAATAAGGGAAGAAAAGGCTGCAGGAAACAAATTGGGTCCTGTATTCAGAATTTCTGAACGACGTTATAATAATTTAACAAGGGAACGATTTCGACAACTTGTATTTCTTGAACATCGTGTCTGAAAGAATTACGTGTTATGTTTAATCTTTGTTCAGTTTTGTTGTTTGATCGAAGCAACCTTCAATAATGTTCAATGAGTTGCTGCGATCTCACAAAGCTGTGGCTACAGCCTTAAACGAGGTTGTATATAGGTATTGTGTTGATACGACAAGGTAAATGCCTTTATCCCCTCAAGGCGCTCCGCGAACGCTTCAATGGCTTGCTTGCCAATTGATTACCTTCTTTGGTATCAAATTAATATTCAGTATATTACACCTGAAAGACAATGCGTTGCTTGGGTTCAAAATTATCTTTTTCAAGGTTAATTATTATTGCCGTTTGGAAGAAAACCTAGTTTATTATTATCATCATTGCTATTAGCAAGCTAGTGGCGAGCTTTAGGGGAGATCTATGTAGACCTCCCCTAAAGGTAAGAACTATCGTTGTCATACAATTATCAAATTATACGTTATGTAGGCGTGTAGCAGGGAATTTAAAGTTAGCATCTTGTTGATAGGTAATACTCACATAATTTGCGGACATCCAACAAACGAAACGCAAAGTTGACCCGTTAATTATTTTCATTAAATTCGCTAATTAAAAGCATTTGGGCGGTGAGAGGTGTTATTCGACGTATTGTGGATGTATTTAGTAGTTTGCCTTTCATGCCATAAGGCGTCGGTCACGAGTCCTTTGTGCCATGAAACGCGGGCACGCGTTTGTTCAGCGTCGTAATTTGCCAACCCCCTCAATAGCTGGCATCTGAACAATGACGGACAGTAAAAAAACATTTAGGTCTTTAGGTACAACGAGTTTGGATGATTTTGTTGCAGAGATGCGAATGTAACAGTTCGATGGATGTGGTTTTATTTGTCGCTTTTAATTGAGTAAGGCTGCGTTTCATTTTGAGCCAGATGGTGGTTTGCTTAATTATAGTTAATAGTTAATTTTACTTCTGTGCTTAAAGAGTGCAGTTGTATAGATTACGTATTGTACGAGTTATTCATATAAAATTGTGGGAGGCAAGAGTGCAACTGGCTACATGTTACTAGAAGGTGGGTGAAGTCACAAGCTCTTATTAGCTTATTAAGTATTTAGAAATAAAAAGTGGGGTGCATTTTTGCGCAATTCAGTCATTTAAAATGTTTCCTAACAACCCCAAGCGCGGTACACAACAGAAATTATCAAATTAACTTCCAGTTGTACCTAAACGATAACCGTCTTGGCATGTTATTAGCGCGCCCTCCGCGAAGGGCGTTATCATGAAATTACCGTATTTATTGCGGGTGTTAAAACGAAATTGCGTTCTAATGCGCTCGAAATAAGGTTATAAATCAAATTCGTAACTCAGACTGTTACGTTTCTCCATAAAAGTCGGCCATGTTGGAAACTCTGTGTTTCCTGAAGACCCTAAATCATCGCGGCAAATTATTGCGGCGTCCTTTTATTAGCCTTCATTATATTACGGCTTGTTGGATAGCTCACAATACAGTGCCATTCAAATCATTATATTATGATAATTTCTAGTTGATTTCGTAGTTTCTGTTACTGTCATGCGGCAGCCGGCCTACTAAGATGAATGGGATGTTTAATCACTGTATACAAATTAGTGCTTTATGCGCATGTATTTGCGAAAGAAATCATCTTCCCTATGTTTTTGTGAAGCATTTATTGATTACAATAGTTCTCTGTCTTTCTTGTATTTAATAAAACTTTTATTAGTGAGACAACGAAAACAAAAGATAAAATATAATGGTCCCATTTAGCATACTTAATGCTGGCATTGGGACCTTGTTTTGGGGCCACCGGGAGGTTAAATAACCGAATAGCAATTATATACAATTTGATATAAATCAAGTATGCTTAGAATTATGCTAGTTATATTTTGTTGCATCACTTACTGACTTATTAGCCCACGTACAATCAAATTAATATCTGAATCACGAATCACACTCGAGTTAAAAACGACACAACTCTCATACAAGATTGTGAGCCTTTAGACCAGTAGTACTAGGGTCACAGTGATGTTGAAGAGTTGTCACGTCCCGCGATCACGCCCGCGGCATTTGAGTCTCGCACCCCCGCGGAGACGCTTTATGGGTTGCACGTTTGATTTTATTGCATTTATCAATGGATCCACGCTCCACGCGGGCTTCAACTGCGGCAAGTATTATCTAAGGTTGCTTTAATGCGATCAGTTCTGCGAATATAGTTAGCATTAACCATAAAGGGCATAGCAACAAAATTAAATTTTTACCTTAGCATATTTTCGGAAGAAAGAATTCCGTCTTTTAGGAAATCCACAGCTGGTATTAGGCCTTTTCCGACGCAAAGAATGCCCTGAGCCACCTGATCCCCGTGAACTTTTCAACGGTTTCGTAAGAAACAAGTAGTAAGTACCTACGTAACCTAAACAATTTATATACCTACGTTTACGAGTTGTTTATTGAAATGAAGGCCTTTCTATTTTGATGTCTAACAGACTTTATGGAAAGTGGTACGTAAACCGCACCCAGTGCCTATCTCAAAACAAGCCATTCCGAATGCACACGTCCTATTAGATTCGCCGTCAACCTTTTAAAGTGCCACCACGTTATGGGCGCGTTCGAAAAAACGAACTTTTTTAAAATGCTTTTTAACAGGCCCAGCCGATTAGCCAAGTGAGCCATCGAGCTGGTATTCGAGTGTTTCGGATATTTATACCGTCTAGACGCGTTATCGCGCGATGCGTTTATCGCGGGGTGGAATGTTTTATACACTTGAGATCGAATACTTACCGCCGAATGTCGTTTTAAACGCTTCTGGCGTTCTTTAAGGTTAATATTAAAATAAGATCCAGATGTAAAATAGTTTAAATAGCCTTTAAGTATGACGAAATCAGTATCGACCGTTATGCACAACTAATTCCCCGACTTTGTAGTTAATCTTAATCTAAAGTATATAACTCGAACCAATTAGCTGAAGTTTTAGAGGCGAGTCTAATTTTAATAAGCATTGTGATTAACTTAGTTATTTTTACTTATCGCATGTACACAACTAACAATTTTCTGTACAAACAAATTAGTCGGACATTAAAAACTGCTTGAGACTTCCGATCCTAATTAAGGTGCGTTCAGACTCATTACTCGGTTCGATTTAGATGTGGCTAGTTATCGCCAACGTATGTGCAATTAGCCTTAAAATGTTCTGTTGTACATAAATTGTTGTACGATTATGTCTATCGGCTGCATTATCTGTGGACGAATGGCCGTAGGTATATAGCTATGACGTAAGTTAAAGAAATAATAGAATTCTCGGATAACCGTTCCCCGAACGCTTATTGCCGATGCTCAAAGAATTTTTAGATTATAATGTCATTATCCTGGCTTAGTCACCCGCCCGTAGTGATACTGCTTTATGCGTAGCAGACTCCTGATGTTAAAGGAAGTTTATAAGTTTATAATCATAATACTAACGTGTGAGATCAGGTTAAAAAAATCACATATGGTCATCCTTCCCATTTCTGGCTCTTATGGTGTTTTTCTGCTTCGGTGGCTGCAAATGGTGGTCGAGGCCTTAGAAATCCAAAACCTCTGGAGACACGGCGTCACGGTATAAATGTGTTGCTACTTTCAAATAGGATTTAATAAATCCACGGTCCACTGTCGATGGGTGTCATAGTGTCTGATTATGGGCTGTCTGCCCCAGCCAAGACGCCGGCGCGAGCGCAGCGTGCGTGCGTATACGCAGGAGATGCGTGATATCGCGCCGTGATGCACCCCAGCTGACTCGCTATTTCTGGGAGGCGCGGGCTCACGTCGCAAGCTGATAGCGTTTTTAAAGGTTGTAAGTTCTCAGTTTCGTTGGTAAATGTATGCTTGTAGCAATCCATTGACGAGTTGTTTTAACATTATTGAGCCGGGAGCTATTGCAGCGATGCAATGTATGACGAAAAGGATATCGACTAATGAAATTGAGCCTTAAACGCCCTGTAGCGGTTTCGGCCGTGTTGCAAGGTGCTAGGCTATTTTGTAGCGGTCGGTTTGATTACAATTTCTTTCAAACAAATTCGAATTTTACTGAAACCACCGCCTCTAGTTTTTATGTTGCAGATTTTGATAACATGCCCATGATCGTCATTTGTGTAGACTTTTTAGGAACCATTTTAATAAATAATAATTGCTAACATAAAATGCGTCGTTCAAATAAAAACGATAGAAATAAGCTGCAACACTAACATTATTAAAGTATTTTTTGTGAATGAATAAGATTAAAAACACTGACGGCAGACGGACTCATAAAATGGATCAGCTTGCTTAAAATTTGTTCGAAAGTTGATGCAGTTGGCTTGTCCGTGAACATATTTCGCTGTATAAAGGTGTTCTTTATTGGGTTTTAACTGATCAGATTCCTTAATTGGTTCTGGTCCTTTGTTCGCCTATCAATGGGACCACACCGCTGTTTGGCGGGAGCTATCAAGAACGCACACGTGTCACATGTGTACATTAGAATTCATGGTTATATTCTCCCGCCCTTGCAAATGATTCTTGCACAAAAATGCACGTCATCATGATTTTACTGTTGTAAAAAGGACCTTAATACAGGTCTAAGAGACCATTTATCGAATCTTTGAGGGTCTGCTTCACTATTCTAATTCTAATTTCCTTTGTTGCCGTGTATTTTAGTGTAATTTAGAACGGCTAGTTGACTTGTCAAGACCAATTGCCACTCCTAAATAAATCACTTTGAAATGCACGAAGATACCGATACTCGTTTTCAAACTCCATGTGCAATTTAAAAAATCCAGAAGGACTGTGTCGTTACTATTTCTTCTTTCTTTGAAATTTCAAAATAGCTTGCGTGGTTTCGGATACTAGCCATCGTTTGACACGACACGTTCTGAAAGTGAACTGATCTGACCTAGCTTCTAGATTTTTGAGCATTATAAATTATAAAATAACTTTTAAAAAAAGTATAGATATAACCTTACCAAATATTGTAATCATCTACCAGCCTAGACAGAAACATGTTGCGTTTGCTCCTAAGATTTTTTTTAAAAGAACTAAAATAGCGCGTAGTCCTCACTTGTGATTTTCGAAATTGGTGACTGGCGATGAGTCAAAGTACAAGTCATTGTGTTTAAACCGTTAACGACACGTTTTATTGTGAAATCACTTGAAAGTTTATTGATCGCTGTTTTATATGAGTAATTGAGAATTTTATAAGCAAATATGTAAACCTCGTGACCTACTGCCCACGCGTTAAACGTATGATTTCCTTATAAGATTATTTTATTAAGGTGTGTATGTTTTTGTATGGTATGGAAAAGGCAAACGAGCACACAGACCTGATAATAAGTGGGATCGGTTACCCATTGACATTTGCATTCACAATGTTATCCTAAATCCTAAAAATTACAAGGCTGGATAATATATTAGTTGGTAAGTTTGGTAACACATGGTAACACGCAGCATTACAGTATTTTGTCACGTATTTAACAGTTACCATAGTTTTACCATTTCGCTTTGAACTGTTATACGATATTGTCAAACTACTGGAAGCGATTAGGTACAAAATATTCTATTTACTTTATGCCGTTGGCTATAAAGTCTATACCAACTAACTGACTTGTCTTATTTTGTAAACACTTTTATAACCTCAAAATGCATCGTTTTTGGCTAATACGGCCGTTTTCTAGGTAATAAAGCCACTAGAGACAACATTTTGCACACTATTTTCCGGATTTTACATCGTGAATGTTTATTTTGTGACAAAATTGTAATTTTAAGCGCTAAGGGAGCATTTTGAGGTTATAAAAGTGTTTTCTAAATAAGACAAGTCAGTTGGTATGCAGTATACATTCATATTAATAGTGCTGGCAACACTTGATATTTATATATTTTTGAGCAGATTAAGATTCGACGTTCGAATTTGGATCAAGTGTCAGATCTTAACAGACACGTTGTGATCCCGTACACTTTTGTCGAAGTTCATTTTGGTGGTTGTTTTGGATTTTGGCCTTCATAATGATATCAAGGAGTTTTTTTTTGAGTTCGTAGACTTAATATTATATATTTTAATATAATGAAAGGATACAGCGGCACAAAACAGTAAGTGATGACATGGCTAGCGTTAGAGATACTCATAACGTAAAGCTGTTAAGATCTGACACCTGATCCAAATTCGAACATCGAATCTTAATCTGCTCAAAAATATATAAATATCAAGTGTTGCCAGCACTATTAATACGAACTAACGTATCCATTTGTTAAGGCTTGCACAAATGCCACTCTAATGCGATATCTCAGTATCTCGCCATATGTATCGCCTCAGCGCGCATTATCGTCTCGGATGACCGTCGACCCGTCACTCGCAATGCACTATGCAACTCTATTTATATCAAACGCGTTTGATTTGCCGTCGGGGATGCACCCTTATTTGAAAATAGTAATGGTGAAATAATGTGTAAAAGTAACTTAAGATTTCACATATTTCATATGGTATTACTTCATACGAGTAGTAGTGAGGAGGCAATGACTTGATTTAGCTTATTGTAAAGGTTTCACTTTTAACATATCGATAGACAATTTTACTAGCAGCAGATATGCATTAACTTATCTGGGATTGACATTTTTGTTTGTTCTTGTAACAAGTAAATAGGGGTCCATTTAAGTGAAAACCTTTTCACGGTAATGACATTTTGAATTTATTAATTTCTGACTAATTTCCTGAATAAAGACCAAACATTATTCAGATTGGGTCTCTTACCAATCTCTGACACATACTTAATATTAAAAGGACTGTATAGGCGTGTCGTGTGTAAGCGTGAAATATACAGCATAAAATTCCACCCTCTCTTAATACTTATACGTCTATACAAAAAAGTACAACCAAATCTCTTATTACACGCAAAAGTGCAGGCACGAGTACAAAATTCAGTTTCAGCCCTCCTATAAAATGCATCCTTTGCTCTCTTATGTGTGATGGTTGATGTATGAGCGTGATGGTAGCATTTGGTTGATGAATGGTGAATAAGAGGGCCGAAGGGTAGGCCTGAAATAGCCCGCACGGGACAAGGGAGCATCTGCCGCACGTAAATAGATCCCTCGATGTAGTATCAAGGACGTGCGTGTTTATGCCGTAATTGCTCCTAGTGTGGTCTCTGGGATTTGCCACGGTTTAGTTTGACTAAAATAAGTAGGTGATATAATTCGCCCAATTTGAGATGGTCATTGTTGTTTCATACACAAACTATACTCGGCGAAGAAAAGCGCTAATCTACCAATTTTTTAAACTGTTTTTGTTCTATGATTACTAAAAAGACGATAAAGAGGTTTGGGTAAAAGTGTTGTCATTTGTAATGTAATAATGTACTTAATACTATGTGCATCGGAGCCGAGATATTTAAATATTCATAACTATGCTACATATCATATGCGTCGCTGTTGCCTAACGCACTCGCAATGACAATCGGCGTCAAAGTGTAATAATCTAACAACTGATTTCATTTTGTATGCAGACATGCGTTCGATTTTCAAAATGTACCCTCTGGGCGTACTTTTAGAAAATCTGTAATATTTCTCTCCGGTATTATTTAACGCATTAAATTTAATACGTGAATGTATAGATCCTCTAAACCATTAAAGAAAATCATCCGTGGCCGCTGAAAGATAATATGACAAAGATGTAAATATACTTAGAGAAATGAATAGTTAATTAAATATATAGAAAACATCCAAAAGAATAACTCGCGCTCATCACAAAAATATCTGCCCTTACCGGGATTTGAATCGGGAACGCTAGCTTAGTAGCGTATTGGGGGGCACTACTAACCAGCTAACGTGTCGTCTTTTCTCTATAAAGCATTTATCATTGCCTAATATCCAGAGTACAAGACTAGAGGTTAGTTTGTGACTAGGTTAGTTTGTGTTAGACCGTTCGATCGATCGATCGGCATGGTCCCTGTGATACTGACTGCATTACCTCTCTGGATAGCTGGAACAATGTTTTGGGAGAGGTAAGTACCAGCTCAAGGATCTCCGGAGGCGTCTATCAGCCGGGACGACAGGGCCTTAATAAAGCTTTTTATATCTGCTGACCAGGGTCCCAGTAGTAACTGTTTTGTAGTAAACTGTATATAAAAGTATGAAAACACGATTCTTGGCAAAGATCTACACAATATCAATTATCTTGCTGCCTCGTTCTTCATGATTATTAGGAAGCAACAATGTTATTTCACTCGGATTCTGTTTTAAAACTGCGCAAATGAAAATAATAATTTATTGCAATTATTTAAATTACCATTTCCTCCACGTAAAACTTGGAAATCGACACCGACATTTGGTTTCAGTTTTTGCTCCAAACATTCCTATAAAATGTTTATCACCGCCGCCGGTGCACATGTGGCCCCAGCCCTCTTCACTGGAGATTATTCTAAAATTTCCAGATTGCCACCCCGGGCAAAAAATAAATAAATCCAAAAGCCTGCACAAAAAATGTCCCGAATCCTTGAGACGGCGATTAAAATCCCCTTGAAATCCAAATTTACAGTTATCGTGTGCTTGAAACGCGGATGAAATGTTCAGCTATCGCTTGCGCATATTTCATTTTCGTCAAGATAAAACGGGAGGGCTGATACTTATACACATTATTTATATTTGGGATTACGGTAGTGTGCACTAGTTAATTAAGTTTTGCTCTGCGTGTGTGCGTTGTTACCATTGCATCATTTTTCGGGGAAGAGAGAGACGAATTTTCAGTAAAGTTTATATTTGGAATTCGTCCGTGCGTTAGTGTGGGTAATTTAATTGTCTGTTTACATGTGCGTATAGTGTTTGTATTCTGTTTCTCCGCTGTTTTAGCATGTGTGCGAGGGCGGGGGTGCGTCTGCGCCGACCCGCGGGTTATCATTTCCTGTTCTCATTTTAAATTTACAACTTATAATTTTTTGCTTGAAAATCTGGGGTAGCTGAAGGCGTACGTATTATTATTCAGTACTGAATAATTTTGACTGTGATTGACAATCGCCGTTAATTTGACTGACAGTGAGTTTCATTGGCGAAGATATTTTATATTTGGACGAAGGACTTAAAAAATGTACAGCTTTGGCTTTGGTAGCGTTCTGTAAGGTGGATTTGTGTGTTCGCATGGGGTGTTATTCTCATTACATGTATGGTCAGTAATTCTACAACAATCATAACTTGATCCGTGTGCTCGTAAGTACTCGTATTTCCTCGATCATGTTGCCCCACCTCTGTTACGGTCGAAGGTAACCTGCGCAATCTAGGATTGTTGGTCAAGTTGAGCGCCAGACAAGCGAGAAAGAATATTCCCCCAGCGGACAAGGCGGGCACGACGATAAAATGTCCGACCGATGCGGTCGATAAAACACCGAACAACATTTTTACTGTTTAATGCGTAATTGTTTATTAAGGCCGGGCACGGTTTGCGACGCGGGGGCTTTGTCGGACCCGCGACAATATGCCATTATAACCGACGATTCGATACACCCCTAACATGTATAATGTAGATATTTCCTCCGAGCCTGTTGATATAAGTTTTTGCATGTTTACAATCCGCGATCGGAACGAAACCGGACATAATTCATTTTGCAATTGAACTGTTTTTATGTCGGTAGCCGTAACAAACGAAGTTTATTGCGTGAAATAAATTCGCGCAATGTGGATCTGAGAAATTATTTACGAAACTATTTTTCAGATTTGGTTGCTTAAAGAATGTGTTTGATTGGAATTGTGATGTTTAGAACTACTCACACCCATCAATACAATATAACAATCAAATTGCGATGTTTTAATAGAAAACTTTTGTCAGATTCAGTGGCGATATTACCATGATATTGTCGGTAATTGCAATGCAACTAATTAAAAAAACATCTATCAAAATGCATGGAGTTGACATAAACGAATTCACGACACAATATAACATCGACGAACAGTTTTTTCGGTTTGTTCAACCTTATTATCACCATTTGTTGGCGTAATCAGTCGCCAACGGTTTTTCAAATATGTAACGGAGTAAAATCGAGACGATGACTTTGGATATTTTTACTCATATATAAGACATACAACACGTTGTAACTGTAATGTTATTGCCGGTAATGTATTACGTTAAAAAAAAAACAACACCATAACACGAGAGAATTAGTTGACTTAGAACAAAAATGTGTTTGTTGTCAAACAGAAATAGCGCATTTTATTTTATGTAGTACTAAAGGACGCCATCGACTTCGTATGCGTGGAATTACTTTCCCGTTACTCCCCCTATTTCTATCTCTAATCCTTTCTTAGTGCTCACTTACATTATGAAAGGAACCCCTGTACCAAATTTCAAGTTTCTAGGTATAGTGGTTTCGGCTGTGCGTTGATATATAAGTCAGTTTTGCCTTTTATATACCTATATATAGATGTTGCTAACTGCTCTTCAACTCGTGCTCAAGTTTTCAGGACCTGTGTAAAGCATAAGGATGCGGAAGGCATCTGAAGAATTACTCCGTTTTCTTTCAAAGCGCTACCTATCAAAACATACACAACACACCGTGCGGGACTGATCCTTGCCGTCTTAATACAAGGAATCTCCTAACATCGCCACGTCAAAACAATCCAGAATCCTTTGATCAGCCCTTAATTACGCTTATACGGAGAAATCACTTAATGAGTTGTACGAAAACAAACACTTAACTCATGAAGGCCGTTTCGTAGAGAGTGTTCGACTGAAAAGATGCAAACGGGTATCATTTCAGAAAAATAAGAAACCCAAACTATATTTGAAGCATTGCGTCGATACTACAATTTTGTGGCAATTTTTTTCAATACGTCACGTGCTTTGGGCGGCTTTAAATTAATGTCGCAAAGCGTAGATTCAGACGGTTTTGAACGGAGATCTCGCTGAAAGCGCTGCGCGGGCGCTCGTACTCCGAGGTGCGCGTGATTTGTTTGGACAGCGCGATCACAGAGCCCGCTGCAACGTTTCCTCTTTACGACCCGCCCAACTGTGCGCCACTTTGTATCTTGATCCATTGTTTTATCAATTTCAATAATTTATCTCCTGTAAACAGAAACCGTCTCTCAACAACTAAAACACGTGATTCTTATATTTCTGAGAAGTAAACGGATTGGATCATTTTTTCTAATTTTGAGATGCACCGGTACGTTGTTCGATCGAAATAAGCTAGTTTCTTGGCATAGCAGTGACATAATAAATGTCGTAGCTTTTAGTAGGTAGGTAATAATTGTTATGTATTTTTTTATGAACACTAATAATTTGTGTGAGCTGAAATCCGCTAAACTTAGCCGCCCCCGGTTCTCGAGCTAGACGAGATGAAGTCATGCGAGATTTGTGAAAAATGAGATTCATATCGATTGGCGCAGTATAGTTTGGCAAGCTTGTTAATCGAAGCTTGTCTGATTAAGTCTTGGATTTTACGTATCCAAAAAATGTTCTTATTAGAAAACTAAAACTAATTATCAAAAAATTGCACCAACTTACTCACCTACCGACGTTTTTTGGTTTGAAGATCACATCGTCCGGTTTAGTTTAATACAGGGATCGTTTGATTTATCGATACACGTTTCATAGCATGTGACATTTTATTTAACGTCATTTTTTCCTGTAGTCATGTGGTTTTCAAAAAATCCTGAACATTCTTTATTACTCATTATTATTTACTTAAGTTAGGTTAGATTAGACCAGAATCTTAATATAAACTAGCGCAGCGTGTATACTTTACTAATTCTATATTTGTGGATAGATAAGACTTTACCACAAAACCTACTCCCGCAGTAGGAAATGTCTAATCTACGAAAATTCTAAAAATTGTTACATTCTATGAAATTAGTGACGAAGTACCTAACAAACCACTTCGACTCTGTAATTGGACAATTAATCATGTTACTTTTCGTGCTCTAAAAATGCTGTTTAAAAGTCATGTAAGGTGTACTAAAGTGAAACTTTTTGTCCATAAGGTAGGTAGGTGCTTTTCTTTTTAATTTTCCATAGAATCCCTTAAGCCGGCTACATCTTGCTCATGTCACCTAGCACCTTGTCTATGGAAGAATGGTTATGTCCCCTAAAAACAAGTGCAGTTGTCTCTCTCTGTATTTGATGAGAGAAGAATAGGGAGAGGGATACCGTTAAAGATAAAGATGGCATATGTATATTGTACAAGATGTGATTTTTCTTGCCAATCTTGAAATAATTCTTTATGTTTTAGATTTATTTTTTCATGATCGAAATGAAAAGTAAATTGTCTCATTATAGACTTAAAAAAAGGAAAAAGCACACTTGAACCACACCACGACTTATTTTAGTCCCCTGATAAACAATCTACATTTTCCAAAAATAAATTAAAAAGCGTTGTCATTTTAATCAATTGCTGCGTATAAAGCGAGCTAGGCGCGCCACCTACCGGCGAGGCGTGGCCTGGTAATGAAGGCACTCCATTAGCAGTTTACTAGCAGTTTATAGGTGTTTTACAGACGGCTTTAATTATTGTGGAACATGCACAAGCTGAGTGATGGCGGAATCAGCGGGCGAGCGATCGCACTGTTCTTATTGTTCGCAATCATTATCAATATGGTGCGTGCACTTACACGTTCCATGCCAGGTGCATCCAAATAGAGTTAATATTACAGAGGAATCAGGAAGCCTGGCTCTGAATGGGTTAGCTCCGTACATGCTGTACGCAATTACTTGCAGGGTTGGTTTGTGCTAGGAATGTGCGTTTGAGTTTGCTGCGATAGCTGGTGGCGACATCTAGTCTTGATAACAGAAACTGCTTAGAGTTTCATGTGAACTTTATAATGAGTAATATTTATTTGCGTTTTATGATCCATCAGAAGGCATACGGGTAAATAGTTTATCGTTCAATGGACATGGTTTTGCGTATTAATTAAAATAGCATAATAGGATTAGATGTGTGATCGTTGCATACACTTGCAAGAAAATTATTATTGATTTAGAATAATCTACTCGTGTTATATTATACCTTCCTTCCCTCTTACACCCAAACCACGTAAATTAGCCATCACAAACGCATTGTCCAAACCGCATCGAAATTGAGCGATCATCTTGTAATTAAAGTTCAATTGGCAAGGGGAGCGATTCTGTATTGGGTGTTAATTAAAAGTGTGTCGATAAATCTTCGCCCCTGCGAAACGACGCGCGCGCCGATGTTTGGTGATTAGGGACTTGGAACTAGTTCATTAAGGGAGGGAAAAGTTTTATAAATACACTGAGTCTTGAGGTGCGCGTGTTCCTTTGGATTTAACAGAAACATCTGTTATTAGGTTATAGGAAGAAGTATATGAAAAAAAAACGTAAATTATCAGTCGGATTTGAAAGTCATAGGGGTTTAGCAATTTTGGTAGCAACCAAGAATCTACGAAAAGGTTTCGCTGTTTACGACATGACTAAGATATGGTTTAAGTTAAGGAAATTTTCAGAAAATAATAACAGTCACAATCAAGTTGCAAATAATATTTTTAATATATAAATTAACTTGTAATTTCTTCATCGGGAAACGGAAACTATGAAGCAAATTACCTGAAATAAATATTCGCCGAACGTAATTTCTCGTAGTGGCGTGTTTCATAGGGCTACAATTATTAAGGCGTTCTTTCTTACAATAAAAATAAAAATTACTGTGATTTGGAGCAGGTTCTTATAATAATACCGGTGATTAATAATAATTTCACATTTAAGGTAGATTAAGAAAAACTTTAGTTTTCATTTAAAAATACTGATTACTTATGTGAAGAACTAATTTATTCTATTTTGCATTGCAGTAACTTTCCGTTTTTCCTATTGTGTCGTTGTACCCGTTTATGTCTATTGGTTCCAAAACCTTAAACGTCAAACCAATTAAAGGCAAAATAACTTAAAAAGAAAACATTCTTCTGACAGTTGAATTTGGGTAAGTCAGATGGAGTTATTAGCATCTTGTGTGGATCTGTGAACGCAGTGTAGGGCGCCAGCACACCCAGTGATTTTTGCAAAGTGGCTTGCCTTGCAAGCATACTTAGCTTGCAAAACCTAGATGAGAATGGATGCGGATGCCACTGATGTCCGATGGATGTAATGATGATGAGTGAGCCTATTCCTTGAAGTAGTATTGAGTTAGGGTACATACAAAAATATACTCGTTCCAAATTAAGCATATGTATAATTTATACATGCCTGAATCTGCTTCCAAAAGCGTTATTGAATTGAAACTCTATGTAAAAATATATCGTAAATTGACTTTCTTATAGTTACTATCAGTTTCATTCGATGTTTTCGATGAACAACTACACTTAAAGACCGAACTCCTTAATTGTTTTTCATAACTTTATTACCTACACTCAACAAAGTAACCGTTTTTTATGGAAGCCGAAACCACAACAATCTCAATATATACCTTTAGAAATGAGTGTATCCTTTCCTTCACAAATAATTATCCCCAATATTACGCATACGCTTATATCAGTCGGAAGAATGTTAATTAGAAAAGTCGTTACTTTGAGACAACACGTGCACATTTATCTACGAACTTAAATACTACTTAAATAAAGCTTCGCTAAGCTACGTAAATTAAAGCTAAAATGCCAAAGTGGTCCATATGCATAAAGTATGAAATAATTAATTTTATATAAAACGCCATACTAAATTTAAATAACGATGGAATGAACAGAAAAATTATCAAGGAGAACTTATTTTTTTTGGGTCATATCAAACATTACTCCTTTTTAATTTGAGCACGATTTTTAAGAGCAACAATGCCACTATGATTATAATAAGTGATAAATAAGTAAGTAAGTCGTGGAACATTTCCCAGCCACATCTATAATTGCCCCAATGCACGAATTACAAAAAATCGGTGCGCAGTAATCCCCACGCCCGCCGCCATTGTTTAAAGCAGGCACATTCCCGGAATCAACCAATAACGTGCAGTATCTATTCACTTCCTTTCTGATAATAAAATAAAGATTCCTCTATTGTTTGACCATTTCTAAAATTATAATAATCGCTTTCAATAGTACTTTTTTGCTTCTTCTGACTCCGGCTCGGATCCATCATTGTCCTGCTTTATTGCAGTCAATGTTATTTTTGGGATAGTCACTGTTCCATGATAACAAACTGTTTTATTGTACTTGTTTTTAATAATGAAAGCACTTTGCTTTTTGTTTACTGAACTTCAACAAGTACCGCTAAAATAGCTTATGACTGCTTTAATTAACCTAACATTAATTTTATTGCTTCAAATTAAGAGCCATCTTCAAATTATTTTGTTTGCTCACTTAAGCCAAAATGTAATTAAATATCACGCATAACGGTAGCCGCATTAAAAACATCATTAAGGGTGGTTTAATGTCAACAATACACAGCTATGTTTGAGGGTGCGATGACGTCATCCACGCAAACTGACCGCAAAATTCCCAAACTCGGACCCACAATTCTCAGAAGCGGCAGTGAATAATAACCCATGCCCTTTAAGTGATTGCGACTTTCTTTCTCTGAAAAGTAGCTTTCGATGTAGTTTTGCGCATTGATCTGCAAAAAGTGGGTTTTAGGTACGGACAAGGAATTAAATTTGTCAATCACCTTAGTTCCAAAGTCAATCTGACATTCTACAGCAATAAGGTTGAGTTTCCTATCAATATAATGAAACTGACATCTTCAAGCAGATTTTCTTTGGAATGGGTAGCAAATTAACATCCGTGACCGTACGTGCACAATATGTTTTATTTTTAGGAGTCTCAAATAGGATTACAGTAAAACGTCATCTTCTTGAGTTAAAACCTCGTTTCTAGAAGATTTAACACGTTTCATATAATAATGATGATGGAGTGCAAAATATAATTAAAAAGGCTTATTCCGACCGAACCAGTTGAACTCCTCGGACCTGTCACAACAGCCCCGTATGCCCCAGCCCGTATCCTTTACCCCATCTGCGGAGATATCAATAACGAGATAAACCGCCCCATGCAATCATGTGGCACTTTCAATAGACGGATTTAATTGATTATTTGTGAAATGTTATAATTTTCTGGTTCCCTTCAAATTTAGGGGTAGTGTGGGATTCGCCGTGTTGCAATCGATTCTGCATGACAGGTCAATGAGATTGCATGATGTTGTAAAATTGCATAGTAAGAAAAAAAAAACCCTGTTTGTTTTGAATTATACGATGGATGGATGGATAATTTCCTTTTTTTTAATTAATTTAAGAACCGTCTATCTGTATTTAACTCTAGAATCGTCATTATAATGTTCACGAAAAAGTATATACATAATTACTGTATGAAAAGCAAGAAAATGGGCCCAGCCAGCTTAAAAAAATACCTTTGGTACAGGCGTTGGCATTGTACAAAAAACATAAACATGAGTTAGGAACTTTTTTTCTGAATTCAGACTGAAAACGTCATGTTATACATTTTTACAATAAAAACAGATATAGTATTTATATTGATAATATGAGTATACTGCTATGATTAACTTCAGATTATGTAGTCCTGTTGGCTTACAAATTATTATTAATCCTTAAACGATAAAAATCGTAAATCCATTCCAATTCCTAGAATAACCTTGCATTTTGTATTGACGCGTTTGCTATTTATAAAATTACAACTTAAGCAGGCTCGTGTCAATAAAGCTTATCCTCATCTACGCTCACAGTAAAAAATGACCCTTCGTCAGTTGATTTAAAGTTTAAATTCGTTTAAATTCACGATGCACTTGGTATTGAGTAAGCAGGTAGAAAATTTTAAATTTCGAAGCGATCACGTCTGGCGACAACCCCTGCGCCGCCGGCGCGATGGGGTGGAGCTGTATCTAGCGCGTCGTGCCGTCCCGTTCTAGCGGGCTAGTTTCGTTTATCTCTGTCTCGCCTATTATTGTCATATCAAGATTCGAACATCGCATTTTGTTTCCAATTTTCAATTTAGTTTATATCGGATGTTGGCAGGAGTAGGACGTCTGGCGGACGGCCATCGCTCATCTGCACGTGTGAATGTCGCGCGCCGCCATTTTTATGTTCGCGATTAGTTTGTGAACTTTCAAGTGACGTTTACGGTTGGTTTTTAATTGGGAATTTATTAAATGGAATTCATGGATTTCTTTAAAACGCTGATGGAGGAGCAGCCGGCAGCTCATCATGAGCCTCCGAAGATGCCCAATTTTTTCGAGGTTGATAAGAAGAAGGTATTTATATAATACCGATTTTTGGTTTATTATCCTTCAATTTTTTTATTATTGTCTTGGACTAAGCTTGTTGTTTTAGGCATTTGTTTATTGTTTTTTTTATTTTATTTGCTTTCACGACTTTTGTTTATAAATTAACTTTGTTCATATATTAGTGCGTGGGTCGGAAGTTTAATTTTTTTCTTGTTTGTTTTTACTAATTTATAGGTTTGATTTTATTTTGTATCAACTACCTACCAAGGGTAACATTTAATACGTTGAGAAATGCCTACCTTTTATGCAGGTAGTAATTAAATTATATTTCTGTACAGCAGCATAAATGCAACAAATAGTTTCCTACTGAATATGAGTTTACAACCCCCCCCCCCCCCCCAGTTTTCACACAACAACAACAATTTCTAACGGGACCACTTTCTAGGAAGATCAAGGAGACTGGCGTTGAACGCCATAACGTATTGAGAGCCCGGGATCGAGATTTGTCTATATTTTTGATCAGCATACGCGTCATGAGCAGTGAACGTGATAAGGGACCAAAGAGAAATAAAGCAAATAATCCACCACCTCAAAGCCACGCTCGAGCGACCGTTAATCAAAGATACAAAACATAAAATTAGTAATTAAATAGACGAATGAAGCGTAAAACATATGAATATTAAGTCGCTCAATAAAAACTGCCGATCTGTTTAAGGGACCTTTTTATGTGGAAGTTAATTATAGTTTTAATATAAAACGATACCAATTTAATAATGTGAAGCGGACGGATTAAAAATTGGATCCGATATAAATTCGGATAATTTATGAGGCATTTATTTAATGGGCATTAAATCTCTGTTATACGAGTCAGGCGTAAAGCCCGTGAATGATTTTGTGGAAATCTCTGTCGATTTGGATTAATAGCTAAACTTAACTCTTGTTTTCATTATATTTACAAACCATCCAGAAGTCCTCACCTCAGTGAAAGAGTCTATTTGTTACTTTACCTATACGAGTACGTATACATTGATAGTAATATATATTATATGCGATAGTTTCGTAATGAGGTAGAAATAGGGTTATGTTTCCTAAGCGCAACTTCTCGTTCACCAAACAAACTTTTTTTTGTTAATTTGTGACATACGGCACGTCCTCTTTCACAACCCTACAAGTGTGAAAAAGGACAGTGGGTCATTTTTTATGCACCTCGTTGAATTAGATGCCAGGGGTGGTCAATTCTGACCGATTATTTTTACGATGCTACCTCGTTTTTATAGCCGGATAATGCGTGAAACTTACATTTTATATCGCCAGCATTATGGCCGGATTAAATCCCTTTTTATCCGTGTTGATTTATCTGTGCAACTAACTCTTTAAATACTAAGTAGAGGATGTGAGTCATGGTTCACGTAAACGTGTAAATAGGTTTTGCGGCTTTGTTATCTGTTCTGAAATATGCGGAGGATATTGGATAATGTGTGCGCATCCATAGATGGGAGGTACGGTCAGCAACAGAAGTAACTGTGAACACACGACTTTATTATCAAGAGTGTAAAAGCGTCTGTAGATATTCGTAGTTATTTTTGCTGTCTGTACGAGGATTGGTTATGAACTAGGATTCTGTGGCATAACCAGAATTTGTTATTTGTAACAAGCAAATAGTCAAGTTATTTAAATGTGGGCGTAAAATATATGGCATATGGTATGGGAGGCCTTCCAATTTTAACGGCTAAATCTATGTCCATTCAATTTAACTACTACAATGAATAAATAATGCTATACGTTTACTTATATATTACTTTAATAATACTATACGCGGCAGGTACGGCATCTCTCATTGAAATATAGCAAAACAAATGTGAAATACAGCACATTTTCTTAAGAATAATATAAGGGAGCCCGCCGTTTGGCCAAAATATTTTTGGTCAAATGTACCTATCACGTTCCAAATTTTCATTTCCAAAAAAGCATTTTGTGTTATTTTTGTTTTATATCCGGGATGTCGAAACGACTTGTTACGTCTGTTAGGTTAGGTTACACTTTTGACTACATAAAAAATAAATCAATTTCGATGGGAAGAAACTTTTTAGGAAATGATAAATATGACCAAAAATATTTTGGCCAAACGAAATAGACGTATAATTTTAGTACGGTAATAACTTATAACTAGCGTACATTTTAGTACCATACCACTCTCACTTAAAATACATAACAGCGATAGGGTACTAAAATATGCAGCTACTTCTGAGCTCGACTGTACGAGTATGGTCCATCCGAAGGTATACTAAAATCACTCATTTACTATCGCAAACTATTAAAAAAAAAATGGCGCACCCTTTGATTCGCGCTCTTTTGTTCCTACTGCCATCTATAATTTTCTCCGCCTATTCACAATAATGCAAAGTGTCCCGCAATGTCCGTCCCTACTAGGAATCCATTAATACAGCATCAATGGCCATGCAAGTTTTATGTAATAAATAAATAAATGTAATTGATGCATTGCAAACACGTCTACGAGTGCGATTGTTGATGGCGGGAATTAGCATGTTGCGCGGGAGTGTGCGTGAGGACATCTTTGTTCGGACCCATGTGAGCGAGTTAAGGTTGCCAGAATTCAGGTTCAACTCGCAATAGTAGACAAACTGTTTTCAACAGTTCTATTTTTACAAGTAAATAATATTTCTTTTTTCTTTTATATTTTATATTTAGTTATTATAAATTTCAGCTGTTTTGATGAAATGATATAAATATATGGTAATTATAGAGGCACATTTATAACAAATCCGTTGAACGAATCTACAGAAATTATTAATTTTACCCTAATTAATAATAAAAAAGCGTGAAATTATACGAGACAAAATATACACATTCACAATAAGTTTAACAAATGTAAATACTCATTTTAATAATCTTAGATCTCATTGACAACCCTACACACACAGGGAAAGCCGAGTGCGATGACCGCGTTTACACCTGCAAATATAAACGCAACGTCCGTGGGACCAATCAGTGTTTCCGTGTCCACGTGTGCGTGTTCATTAGGCCTCTTAAGCGGTTTGCACTGTGCGAAAAACTACACACGACTGTAATTTCAGGCAGGAAAGTTTAATTTTATTATTTTTACGCCGATACTACGATTGACCACACCTGACGCTGAAGATTGATTTCGCATTTATAGAAAATTCTTGTTTACTTTCAGTAACAATACAACATTAATATAAGTATATTACTTACTAGGAAGCTAAAAATGATCTATAATCAAACCAGTGCTTAAATGATGATAAGAAAAAGCTCGTATATTTCGTCTAGTACATATGTGACGGTAAAAAAATACTTAGATGTACCTACCTATCCAAGAATCGGTATACTAGCTATCTATAGAACCCGATTATGTATGATTTTAAACAACCAAATATATTTGAATTGCACAAACGTTAAGAAAATCAACAATAAGATTTATCTTGATCTTAGGCTGACCGCTTGCACCATGCGTCCACGCAGGCACGCACACATTCACACTCGCTAATGTTTCTGACACGCATCACTCGAGAATTGCATTAACGTGTGATATGAGTTTCAGTTCGAAGCATATTTATCTAGCTTTTTCAATGAAGGGTTATAAATATTTATAGATGATACACACTTACTGCAATTTAAAATAACGAACGGCGCATTTTATTAAAAAAAGTATCTTTGTAGGTACAAAAAGATAACATACTAATTACGGTCAATTTTTTCTCAATAATGATTTCTATTCTAAATCTGTCAAAAATAATATGCAGATATTATTGTTTGAATGGAACTTTAGCTTTATAGATTTAAGAGGTATAGGTTTTAGGTGGATGAAAAGACCTTTGAAACTTACCGACACGTGTTACTATAAAATTACCCGAAAACCAGATCTCTTACAATTTGTAAAAAGTCTTTTCAGACATTTTCTCCGATCCTATTGCGTCTATTCGTCTGAATAGCGTTGTATGTAGGTCCGAGTATGTCGTGACTCGAAATTCGACAGTAATCGGACGAAATTGGAAAGACTCGAGTGGAAATAATTGGTGGTACACAGGCCCAGTTCCGTGAATAGAACACGCTATTTTGGCGCGATATGGCTGACTAGTGCATTAAACTTTCTTTTCATTTGTGTTCTCTTTGCCTACTTACGATATTTTATACCGTTTTCATATATTTGTCTGAAGAAGCTCATTTACTGTCTGTAATTAAAGACGCTTTTCCCTTGCAAATGTTCCAACTTTTGCGGATTAGAAGTAGCAGTTGTTAAAAGTACTAACCATCCTTCTCTGTGTAAGCTTAAAATATATATTTTTAAAGAAATATTTGGCTGTACCATAATCCTTGTTATTAATTGTCAAAGTATGATGAATAATGAACACCCTCTATGAATCGCTTCACACCACCGGTAACCGGATCAGGCCGGTCTAAGCGGCTTTATACCCCCGGATAATTGCGCCACAGGCTCGGGCGGATTACCACCCAGCCGCCCAGCTGCCCGCCCAAACGTTTCATTGATCGTTCAGGACTGGGATGGATTGATTGGGTATATTGAACTTATATAGAAAATAGTAATTAATTAATATGTGCTTTAAAACATCCTTATGAGCCCAAATGTTCTTTATTGCTTTGTTTGCCACATTGCCTTTATTAGCAGATAAATCGTTTTCACTAAAAAGTGTCATTAGCTAAATCCGCTAAAAACCAGTTTATCAAACGTGTAACTTTGTGGGACGACACATCGTCTTAAATAAACGTGTATATTCATTTAAGGAAAAAAAGTGTGTCTTAATAGTGTTATAAAACCGCCGCGTTGCTGGTACTTATGTCAACAGTTTATTATGTTGCCCCACTCATCCCAAATGCAATAATCATAACCGTCCACACGGTAACACCTAACATATCGTTTGACAATGCTCCCCTCGATGCGGAACCCCAAAATGTTCATCTAATTGGAGATCAAAGGAGGGCGTGTAATCGCTTATACTGTGTAGATAGGGATACGCGGGATAGGGCTACTGGATGTGACTAGGAAATATTTTCTTGTCGGCTAAAATTATGATTAAAAGTATTTTTGTTCCAATCTGCAAGGCAATGGCTCTCCCAAAATTGTTCAAATTCTTCGACCCTAGCTTAGGACGTCAGTGTACCGCAATAGAATTATGATCACTATTCATTGCAAGAAAGTCACACAATGTTTCGCATAAGATGCTTATTTTGTGTGAGTTTATGCCCAATGTTTATGTATTTGCTCTTTAATGATTACCGAATTTCAATAGTAGCGTATCGTTCCAAATGATCACTAATTATCATTTGAATAAGTCTAACAAAAACTAAGCTTTAGAAAAACCCAACTAATCTAACTAACTTTACATCTTTATAAAACCTAAATGATGAAAGAAAACCTTTTTTTTTCCTTTTTACAAAATGGCGTCTGGCTGCCGCCATATTGAATTTTGATTACTGCCATATCTTTAGTGATACAAGATACAAATCAATTTCCCATTCTAGAAGCCGTGAAAAGAGAATTCTCCAAAAATATACATTAATTTTCAACCAGCCACGCCTTCCAGCGGTCAATATCCGTGTGATCATGCGTTGATGACCACCTCTCATTGTTTTTGTCCATTGCGCGACTGCCTGGAATAATACCGCACGCAGGGGAGGATATTCGGCGGTGCTGTAACTTAGGGACACTGTATATAGAACAAGTATCAACCAAAATATGAACCAATCTGCATGTAAACATGCATACCATACTTGGTTATTAAAGGGTGGGCCAGTATTATGATAAAAATAACGCTTTAGAAAACAGCCCGAGTCTCTTCTCCTGTGTCACGTGTTACGCAATCATAGCTTCACCTGGAAACGAGTTGTAAGGTAGGTATAAACCGATTTCCGTCATCGTAGTCATTCATAGACGATTGCATTCTGCATTTGTCAATAGTCAAATGCTTATAATCTCGTTTAGTTTTATCGACAAACATCAACATAAAGCTTCCATAAAATCGATGGAACACAAATTGAATTTCCTTAGCATTGATTGGCATCTACCGCTGCTGTTTCGAATATAGGTAGTACCTACTGCCGTATAACATTCCATGTGCTACTTAGTAGTATATTTTGACCCGTAATCGCGTAATAACTATTTTAAACCAAAGACCAAATGCCCTGGTTCGAGAACATTTTAAAAATCATCATGCATATAATTATTGTGATGTAACGTCGTCTTCATTTAATGACGGGAAAACGGATTTATAAATGTAATTTTACCATCTCACTATCTCAGAAGTGGCGCCACGAAACTTAATTAGATCGACTAAATTGGTGTTAAGTACATATAATATAATATTCTGAGAACGCGGAGCTATCAATCAATAGTTCGAGTAATTTGTTGGCAAACACTGAGATCATGGATCGTTTAGTTTAGAGCTTTGGAGCTATCTAATCGATACGTGGTAGAATCCAGCCATATAATGTCATTAAAACATAATTAATTATCTACTTCAGTTGTCCGCGTCTTTTTATTTTCCTGTTAGCCTTGTTTGTCTTGTTATCCGTTTTCTTGTCTTTTGAAGTTACAGGTCGCTTGATGCCTAAAAAAATCTGATAGAGAACAGACACTGAATGTTTACATTTATTGAAAAGATATTATTTTTCATAAATTTCATTATATAATTATCCGAGATAAAGACAAATCGCACGCCGGTTTAATTTAAGCCAGCTAACGCTATTAGTCGATCGCGCGCCAGGTTTCGACACTGGACATTGAGGTATCAATCGGGTCTTTGTTTTGCGGCCGACGCCCCCTCACCAGACTGTTCAAACTGGGGCGGTGTAAGGCAATAGCGTCTTGCGATTTATTGGCGGTAACGTTTTACGCATATAAATAGTTCATCAAGTCGTATGATGATACTTAGTTATTATAGCAATTATCGTACAAAGACCGTCATGGTGTCTGCAGACCAGTGTGCATCAGAAGGAAATTTCATTTTAGATATCATTATAGTGTTTTCAATCCACAAAGTTACACTTAAGACCAATTTTCGCCAACTCAAAATTTATGAGATTGACATAAATAAAAGGTTGACGCGACCGTCTGGGATCACACGTCAATCCTATAATATACGATTTCGATGTATTTTGTCTAGGGCCACATGCCTTTTTTTAAATAGAAAATACACTATAAAAACTTATAATTGTAATATTTACAACACAGAACATAAGGCCCACGTATTTTTTTTAAATATCATCCAGCCGAATTACCGTGGTTTCCGCCGCTTGTGACTTAGATCCCATGCCTTGTTTGTTTACCTCATTACAAGTTCGGTGAGCACTGCTCTCGCACCTGCGTCGTACTAACTGTAACGATCCGACATAACGTTACGAACATGCTGATGCATAAGAGTAGAATGACGTGAGCTGGCTTAGACATAGACAAGTGCATTCTACGATAGAAAATGAGTTTCAGAAATTGACAAAATGTTACTCGTTATGTATGGCATTGACGTTTATGACCGACTGTCCGGCAGCTTAGCGTTAAACCTATAGTTTTTAGCGTTCCGTACCCGAAGGAAGTCCAATGGGACCCTATTATATGCCTCCGCTGTGCGTCCGTCCTTTTTTAAGGCGGGTTTACTAACAAATATAAATAACCCTCGGTGTTCATTGTTGTGTTCATCAGAAATCGACAGTTGTTTCCGAAGAATTGAGAAACTCCTTTTTTTTATAAGTCAGTTAAAAATAACCAGTCGCTAAACGTGCACAATCTTGATGTTTCTCAGCGATATGTAAATTATTTGATAATCCATGTTTTAGTGTTCACTTTATACAAAATGAATACGTTATTCAGTTCATAGGCTTAGAAGTGTTAGGCTTGATTTCCTTTTACGCTGACATCCGTCGCTGACGCCGGTCGAGTGTACGAATATATGGAAGTTAGCGTCGGTGCGGTTTCCCATAGAACATGGTGTATATTCATACGCTCGACCGATGTAAGCGACCGATATCAACGTAGGGGGAAATCAAGCCTTAAAGGGATGGATATTACAATTTTTTAACGATTTCTTTCATTGCAAAGATAATAATTAATAATTTACCACCATTTAAGCAACCATAACGGCATTTCGTGCATTGCTCGCTGACATTCCCGCCAAGTGTTGAACACCACCCAAGCCTACATTGAAGCACAATGACAAAAGCCATTTGGCATGCAATTATAATTAGTTATTACCCGACGATACGCGCGATTGTTGAAAATAGGTCGACTTATCAAACTAATGTATGACACGACTCCGCGTAAACACCGCCTTTACGAGCTATTAACCGCTGATGGAAAACTTACACTGTATTCTAACTGCAGGGGAAATACAAAGAGTGCAATGAAATTATACTTGCACTGCCCGTTTAACTTAATCCCATACAAAATAAACTCTATTTCGAGAACATACTACGCATACAGAACTAAGCAAAAGAAACAGGTATCAAAGAAGTCACAACTATGTTATTTAAATTGCTATTTATCACATAACAATTAAACTTTTGTTGTAGCAAGCCGTTCACGGTTAACATCCAACATTTCCATATCGGTGCAGCATTACTTACCACAGATAGTATTCCTTATTTATAAATCTACCCTCTTATTGCGAGGTTGAATTATTGCTAGCAATTTGAAATTGTCTTGCGGCGTGGTCATACTTTAGTGTGGGCACCCGAGCTCGTCTGCGGAGCTGTCTCAAACGTTATTTAGCAGATTCGCTTGTCCACACATGAAAATTATGCACACGTGTAAATCTTAGACATAGGATGAGAATTCTGATCGATGCTATAGTTAAACACTGCAGGTTATCTATCACATTGTTGCAACTTATCATGTTATTTACGTGTAAAATATTATTATAACGTAGAGTATTTATTGTCCATAACATTCGCATTACCTACATAACGAAGGTCAATACACAATAAAAACGAGCAAGCGTGAATCGATCCAAGCCAACACAATAGTCTATCAGAGGCGCCTACGTCTGTGTCAAATTTAAACGTTTTCAATAATAACAGAGACACCTTGTCCTATTTAGCCGCGATTCAATGTTGACGGCTTGATTTATTTGATTCGTGATACATCTGTAGTCAATTTCTGTGACTAGATTATTATGTAGGACTTGAACAAGATCGTGATCTGTGTTGGTATTTCGGTATTCTCTCTAGTGGGTGCGCAAGGACTGTGCGGCCATCTTGGTCTACAGCCTTGGTTCGCGTGAGGCTAGCTCGTGCCAAGGTCGTAGACGCGGATGGAATTGTGATCCTAGCGCTAACAGGTCAAGATAGTTCGATGGGGCTCGCTTGCGTTTGCTTAGCCCCAGCCCAATCTTACTAAAGGACGAGGTTTAGACGTATTATCGGTGTAAAATAGTAATGAGAATATGACTGTTATGTTACGTAATAACCTTGCATTGTAACGGGTTGTCGTTAAACACAAATAAGATTGCGATGTTTTGTATAATAGCAAATCGAAACTTTAATACCTATGACATTCTATTTTCTACCAATAAAATGATATAATGGCATAGTATGTTAAAATTTGATAGCATCGTGGCGGGTTGTGATTTGTGATTAGTCTATATAATTTGTAATATTAGCAATGTGCTCGTAAATTTGAACATAAACTTAATAACAGGTTACTAATATTGTTTGCGATAGAAATAACCTTGTGCTAGACGAATGTATTCAAGAATTTGAATATTGTTTTTGCTTGGAAGTAAAAAAAGTTAATTTAAAAAGTTACATCTTTCAAAATAATTGGTAATAAAACAAAGGAGTTACAAAACATGACTAATCATAAAGAGAAGCATAGGATAAAGACAATATTCGACGTTATTAAAATTGCAACAGAGGAATTTGAAAAGCGTTGTGAACGCCACGCGGCGCGAACATATTTCACATAGCTGACTGACAATAGCAACAGTAGGTCATGTTTTCATATAGGCCTATTGCATTTAATATTTGATTTATTCAAGCGGAAGGGGAGAGTCAGTAATTGGCGCATCACAATGGAGATTACTCGGCTTAGCGACAAGTTTTGTGATTCAAATATAAAGCCGGTGGGCGACAATGCCGTCCTGTTATGATAATATTCCTGTCTTTTCATTCAATTTGCCCGGGAAATGTTCTCATCGAGCCGTTGAAACGTCTCATAAATTGGACGCGGACTGTAAGTTGAAATTCACGACGCTTCTTATGTTAATTTATCAATTACGGAGCTCGGAGCGTCGACTTTAAGCTAATTTTTAATTGTTGGCGCAATGTTTAATAGTTACAGAGGTGTCGGTAATCCCCTTTATCCAGCGCGGTTCATTGGTTTTGTTAATATTTTGGGCTTAAGCCGTCCATGAGTTTACGGTGGTTTGCTTATATTGTTAACTAAAATAAAAATCTATGGGAATAACGTCGTGAGATTTTAAACAATTTGTATTTGTATTAGAAATATGCATATTAGCGAGTCGTCGAGTTGACACTAGTGTAGCGAAGTCAATAGCCGGCTCGTGCGCGGACATCAATCTTCGCGATGTTCCGTCTCGCTCCCACGCGATTAATCACGTGGCTGAGCGTTTTCGATTAGCGCCGGTAGAAAAAAAACGTTCCAATTACGAATGATCGGCGGTTTAAAGCGTAAACAGTTGAAGGGGTGAGTTTACTAAGAATAGTAAACCAAAGGAATTAATAAACCTATTTCTAACTTAGTCGGGTGATATAATAAAATATTTCGACACGTTCAGGATATAGTTTTACTTAAAACAGACTAAAAAAGTATCATCACTACATATTATAAAACGTAAAGTCCACCGCCGCGTCTTGATAAACTCAAAAACAATCAATTTGATATTTTTTCATGGAAGGTTTATAAATTCTGCTTAAGCGAAGCGAAGCGAGCGCGTCTAGTATAAATAGTATTACATACCAATTATAAAATACCGTTAAATGTTTTGAAGCATTTTGTCAGAGATCACCTCTATTCATTTTGTAATTTCATAATAAATTTGTAGACCAATAAAACTAAAAGTTTTAATCTATAGTGGGTAATTAATAAATAAATAGGAATAGTCAAATATTACATCTTACCATTCAGCAGGACAGGATGACTCTGTAGTCACGTACTTTTGAAGATCCACTATTATTATTGGAATGTAGTAGGTAGTAGTATGAAATACTGTGGATTATTTATTCTTTGGCCGTATGTATGTATTAGTTTTTTTAGATGTCTAGAAAAGTCTTTGTAAAATGATTAATTTAAATACCATCAATCATTGATCAATCAATCACAAATCAAGTGGCAAGAACAGTCTCGTAGTCTCCAAACAGTTTAGTCTGTCTAAAGGTATAGGTATATTTTTTTGTAATTGTTTGTAAATTTCGGTAGTGAGGTGCACTTTAGAGGTTAACCCTCTAAAGTATTTGGGAATGCTTACATGAAACTAAAAGCTTAATTTTAGACTTCGTTTTAAAAATTGACGTACGGTATGTTCTGAAAATACGAAAACGGTAAATAACCTTTTTTTGGGATGTGTCTTGAAAGTTAACTTTAGTTTTTATTAGAAAGTATGCTTTTTTTTTTCATTTCAAGGACATTCATAAAAACTCGCAAGGTTCGGACGCGTTGAAGTCTTTTGTATAAAATTAAGTTGATTCACTGTCAAAATCGAATATCCAAAAACCTCTGACAGTTGAACGCAGAATGAGCCCTTAAAATTTTCAAATGATATTTTATTATGAATATGATATTATACAAAGTATCGCCATTATTTTATTATTGGATTGACATTTATAGACTCCTATTTGCTTGTAAACGATGTCAATGGAATCAAGAACCAATTTTCGAAAGCAAATTGAAATTTAAATGTCGACATCGGTGATCTAAATAAAACCTTTCGCATTGTCTCCGGCCTGATTGTCTTATACCAAGTAAATATATGAGACGGAAACAGGAAGCGTCGAATGGCGTTTCGTTGTTCGTCCACGGCCCAGTTCGCCTTGCGGCTAAGTGCTTGGTGTAATTGTCTAATGCAAATAACGCTGTTTGGGCGCAGGCGCAGGCGCCTGTGTTTAGCGGCTTTAAGACAGTTTTGAGAGAGATGTGGTGTAGGAAAGAGCGAGAAGCGACAGGCGACAGAGGATCGGTTACTTTGGGATAAAGCTAGATTATTTTATTTTGTTTTGTTTACAAAATGTTTCTATTATCGTATATAGGAATTAAATACTACCAGTTCAGGGCCGAGATTCTAGCCGGTGAAAACCATATCGTCTTTGACCTGTTATCATATTGTCTACGGGTTTATTAATTTATGGGCAAAAAACTTTTCCCAAAGTATAACATCAAGTCACAATGACAGTAATGACGGCCGAGTCAAAAACAATACCATAACATAACTATACCATGGAATAAATGCTCAAGACCTCAGAATGATATTGCTTTTTTACGATACAGCTGCCTTTGCTGTCAAGTGTCAAGAACTACCATAGTGCTAAAAATATATAAACAATATGATTTAAGACCAAATACTTAAAGTATCTAGAAGGGATAGGAATTGTATCAATCGATTTGTTTTACTGTAGCTTATTTAAGTAATTAATTATTGTGTTTTTATACCTTCATAGTTTTTAAGATACTTAAAATGGTAGAATACGTTTCACATCAGCATCCACGATAACGCAGGGCCTGTAGAATTAGATCACAATAGCCCGGTCAGTCTCAATCGCTTTAAAATTAACACAGCCTTAGAAGAAAACCGTACACGATTGTTTAACGGATTTCCTCTTGTTCAAACGTGTGACATCACATCTTTTGAATTTAACCCGATATCCTTCTCAAACAATAACCATAATGGGTAAAATCTGTCATTTACTTCTCAGAAAACTCTTCATGGAAAATCCACTTTGTCTATTCAGAATACTCGTTGAGTCATGTAGGAAACCAAAATTTCGTATTGATTTTGAACAATAGCATTAGTAACATGTCTGATAATTGTTGAGACAAAGAAACCGATTAAATAAAACTCAAACGATTATCATTAAGGTACATCGCCTTTGTTAGACCTCTCGTGTCAAGACATTAGACAAAGGTAATTTCAATATTGATTACGGTTGTTGAATATTGCGCATCTGTTAGTAGGTATTAACGTTTTACGACCAAATATTAAGTTGGTAACCGTGCTTTGCACAACGAGCATATTTTTGTCCCGACACTGGGACACTAATGTCACACTTAAGCGGTTTTACTGCATCTGCTGTTATTTACCGAAGAGAGCTTACTTGTACCCTTCTATCGTTTTTAACTCGACTTTATCGATTATAAAAACAAGGCATAGGTATTTTGTACACTGCAAATCTGCAAGGTAAATTAAGAGTGATGACTACTACATAGGTATTAAAAGTAAAACACTTTTTGCTTTTCTTAATTTTCTCTATGACCCAAAGGTTAGCTGGAGGCGATCCCTTAAAGGGATATATTCGCCTTTGTACATTCTCTGAAGTAAGTTGTATTTGAATTTCTGCGTTTTGTTCAGTCGGCCAAAAATGTGGTCTACCCCCTACGGTTGAAGTTCGATTTTCCCTTGCAATAATATTATGGCAGAGACAAGTGTCAACCTTAGCGATAATTCGATTTGAACTTTTGTCTAAACGCGTAGACCACTTTCTTGGCCGACCGTACTATAGTGTTACCATGCATACCGTGGTATATTCATACTCGAGCTGCTGCTTCAAAGAGGATTTCTGCGAACAATTTCAAAAATTAAAAAAAACAGTCCTACCTTCAATTATAATATAAATAGGCTCCAACACGAGACAATATAGGCTCACCTCGCCGGTAATAAAATAAGTTGTTATAGGGGTTCAAAGTATAGTGTTTTTAGTCCACGACACCGCGCGTTCAGCCGACAAACTAGAATTGTTGCGCGGATCAGTCAATGTATACTTAAATAAGTTGAGACTTTTGAGACCAGAATACGTGGCCCGACTGTACTTCTTAACAGTATAATTTGCTTATCGAGACCAATCCAACGAATCCTCGGTGGGTTTACGTTAGTAACAGCGAAGGTCCTGTTGCTACCTTGCAATTCTATCATCAGATCAGCTCTTAAGCGCCAAAATTGATTTTTGTCTTACTTTAACTTCTTTTGCTGTATTTTTCTAGCTTAAAAGTTAAAACAAGACAGCAGTCAACTTCTGCAATTTTTATTGCTAAGTAGTGTCTCGTTATCGTATCTAAACTCGCTTTTGATACGATAATATTGCGTTGTCATCGGATTTACATATGCATTACAAATTTTATCACAGTAGCGAAGTGTTGAAAACGTCGTGGGTTTAAAACACTTACTACAGCATTTGATAGTCGAATTAGTCGATTGTCTAAGGAGTAACAGAATAACACCTAAGTAGTAAGCCTTTTGACTTCTTTTGTTTCCTTTCAAGTCGTTACCGATCAACCGTTTACGGTTATCGTAAGTGATACTCGGTTTATCTGCATTTCGTGTTGCACTTAAGTGCCGGAAATCGCCGCAATTACGCCCAATGACACGCTTCTCGGGGCGCTTACATCTGCAGGCTTATCTAAGTTCCTGTATTTATAGGCTGTCGATGTACTCGTACCTGCTTTTGACATTTGAACTGTTTAGCCTGTTTAACACTATGTTTAGAATCTATTGGTAGGTTTCTGCAGACAAAATTGCAAGAATTCTGAATAAACAGTGCAGTTTGGCAAAGGTTTATAAATGTCCGATGCCTGTTTTTTTAATTAATGATTTATTATTATAGTATTTTACTATTATTAAAACTACTGCATTTTCTCTGCATATAATTTACGCCTGTAAATTCATTGTACGTGTGGCTTGTTTTGACTTTCATCTCCACAACGTTCAAAGGGTTCTCACACAACAAATAACTGTTTGACACATTTGATTTTAACTTTCGACCGTTTCTATTTCTATTTGAATTTGGAGACACCCTTTCAGCGGTCAACATTATTGCATTCAAACAACACACGTGATATAGTTCCATTTAATATTAGCAATTAAAATTAACTACGTCCTTTCACTTTGACACTTTACATTCTCATTCTAATTAAGGTTTAAGTTGCCAATGTGCAATGCGCATGACAGAACTAGAGTTGAACGGTACAGTAATGTAAGTCCCGTGTTTCGGTCCGGACATGCGGGCACACGTGGTCATTCGCTCCGTTGCACAGACAAACCCACAGAATATTAATATAGCAAAAAACATAATTATGACTTTCCCACACTCGTCGATAACATAGACTAGGCTAGACTAGAAATAGACCCGTATGACGTTTAGTCAACTAATGTTACCTGTTGCTTCCTGCCAGTAACGACAGTTTTATAATCAGCTACTTAGAACAGAGTTTACCTACTAACAATTACCTAAAAAAAAACCCAGCCATAGATTAAATAAGTACTTCGTTGTCAAATAACGGATAAAAAATGAAATGTTTGAATTTCTTCTTCGTGAATTCTGCACTTTGTAAAAAACATAAAATAAAGACTACCCCAGTGTTAAAATCCATAGTACAAGTATGTGTCCATAGAATTGATGGAAAAGATCTCTAACATTCAATTGTTTACAAAGGACGCACCTAAAATAGAAAATGGTGGCGCCGATTTTTTGCCAACGTCGCCGGGTCTCAATAACAAATTTAATGTCAACCAATGGCAATTAGTTCCAAGGGATGTATGGTTTACGCTTTCTTTATTTGTTCCAGTTATACGAGATCAGTGATGACCCCCAAAGAAAGGAATTCCTGGACGACCTCTTCTCGTTTATGCAGAAACGAGGTAAGTTTCCCACTAAACCTGTTGTTCTTAGCTCCGTCTTGATGAATCCTCTGTACCGATTTATATTTCTTGTAATTTATCATTAGTTCAAATGCTCCATTCACGATCATCGACGATTGAAATGATACGAGCTGCCCAGTTTACCAAGACACAAATATTCTTATAACTATTTCTGAATGGGAGCTCTTAGTTTGTTGGTGCGCAGACATAAATATAATATAGCTCTGTATCAGTGGTATTGTGAGTACGTATAGGGAAACGGTTTTATATTGTGGAGATCGGTGGTCGGGTGATAAGATCAGGTGATTGATGGCTTTGGATCAGGCTGCCAGAAGAAGATATTAGGAACAAATAAACTATTATTATTTAACATTCACATAAATCAGTCACGAATAAAGCTGCTTTAATAAAAATGTACTTAGTACCTTCACATGTTGACGAAGAAGTTATTTTATTTGATGAATTAACATCATACTAACGCGTTGAATCTTCGAATATAGATACAACAATGTTTTATAATGATATTATAATCTTCTCCCTGCAAATCGAGACAAAACAAAAGAATATGCATGCCAGAAGATATTATTCAACGCCAGTTTGTAATAAAACTAAATAAAAACCGTCTGAAATCGTTATAATGCACTTAACGACTAAAATATATTGCGTCCATATCGCACGCTCGCTCATTTATTATTTTCACTTCGTATTAATTAAGGTTACATGCGAGTGTGGGAATTCGCCATGTGCATCTAAGCCAGATAATCATTATAATCATTATACTTTAAATATCATAATAGAAATAATTAAGCGGGAGATCGCTCGATCGCCGCAAGCGTTTAGATCGTGCGCGGGCGCGTGATTGATAACTCACCATCTCTCCCTCGTGCACTTACAGCCTCGCCATTTACCGTCCCGCTCTAGCATTAATTGATCTCTGTTGTAAGGCGCCATGATTGTCGCTAGATAGATCATGTTGATTTTCAACCGCCTAGTTGTTAGTGAAATCAATAGTCATTGTTACACTGTTATTTATTTGAAGGGATTTGTTATCCGGTAAAAGGCTAGGATCGCGCAATCGGAAGGCTGTTGCAAATAATTATAACTTTTGTTACAGTTAAGTATTTTTGAATACAGCTACTCAAAAAGTAATTTTTTTGTGCCTACCTATTTCGTGCGGAAAGGTGTTTTTTTTTGAACTAGTGTTATTTAAATTACTTTTTTTTAATATTTTTAGATGCATATCGTACGGAAAGTTGGATTTTTGGCATTTAATTGTTCAAATTGCTCTGTGAATATTTACCATTCTAAGAATTTAGTAAAATTATTTCTTTTAATTACTGTTTCTTCTTTATTTATTTTTCTAATACAAAACGTCGTTTCATACACGTGCGGAACCCACAATTTCACTCGTCCCGAGTCTGTCCTTCGCTTGCTACTAGGGCCAAGACACCTCGGGATGGGACTTGTGTAAAATGACATAGTTTCCGCACTTGCATCAAATCGTACACTTACTATTTCAAAATTTTTTTTTTTTTAGAAAACGAGTTATTATATTTTTTGTATTTCACTGGAGTAGAATATTTTTTTGGGTATTATGTCTCAGTATTTGATATGAGTGATGGTACTAGGGCAGTATATAGCTTTGTTAAACCAGGATGCATTATCATATGTACCTGCGTGCGCCCCCGCGTAATTGAAACGGAATGTTGTAATCGAATCGGAGGAGGCGTGCGTTACACCGAAGCCGATTGAAAAATAGATCGATCGATAAAGTTCAAAGAGCTACCTATAAGAGAAAAGTTATTGCCCGAATATACAAATAAATTCTGTACTCTGTTATGCTATGTTATATACCCATTGCTGCCAACCTTAAAAAATGCACAAAATACATGATATCCTACTATCCCACTAAAATTAGGAATGTTAAAGTTTGTGTGTACGAATTTGGATGAAAATTTAAATGAAGATAACTTTTACCCTGGATTAACACAAAGGCTATTTTCACCCATTGAAAATGTAATAGTTCCCGGGGGAATAACGATAGAAAAATCTACGCGGAAGTCGCAGGCAGGACCTATCGTGTATACATTTTTGGTGACTTAAATTTAAAATTAACTGAATTAGGTGGGTAGCTTTAATAAAAACTCTTGTCGACATTGTATCTTTTTGAGTAATTAGAATATTGTTGATTCCACAATTTCTTAAGTACCTTGCAACATTACGTTACCGTATAAAGGGCTCCCTACACGTTGAGAGTATCACACTTCGCGATCTTGCCTGCTTATCTTGTTCAGAATAAATTATTATTCAATTTATCACTTCGGAGCATGCCCAATAAACTTCTGGTTGTTATTACGCGCCCCGAGATAACGAAACTAATCGCTACACGACGGATTTTCAACGACTACACTCGGATTTCTTTTTATTTGCATCGTAAATCTTTTGTAGCACTGATTTCACACGTATATTTTACAAAAGGAAAGTCAAGTGGACTGCTTTTGATACTGAAAGCGTAGGTCCTTCAAATTAATGTAGATTGCTCTGATTGCTAATATTGTTATAGTTTTTAAAGAACATAATGTTTGTTGTTGATAGCGCACAACAAACAATGTCATTGTTAAAAATTGCTGCTTCAAAACTAACCTCAATTCGATCCACATTAACAAAAGTCCGAAGTCAAACGTCAAACTTTTAATTAGTTAATGTGTGTGTGTGCATGTGTGCGTGCATCACGATGATCGCCTCGTATTAATAATGTTTTATCATTTATTATCGGCATGAGTAATGAAACCTCCCCGCCACGCCCCGCTTCTCCGCACTCTGTCTTCGTCTTTATGCAGATTAAAAATAAATTCACTTTAATTTTTTTATGAGACGTTTAATGCAGTGACAAACGATGTTAAATGTTAATCAAGGCTGTGTTGGTGGTCACTTTATAGTCAATTAGTTTTTATTTATGCTTGATCTAATTGGAAATGCAAATTTAGCTCGGCACATTAATTTTAATTAGCAGTTAAAACTTGATCCACGGAACCTTTGTCCTTGTTAACACAAAATATAAAACTAAATTCGGTGACGGCTTGCGGTATTTACTTTTGACTAAACACGCAAAATGAATCATGTCATCAGTGTCTCGAAAAACTTTTATCCGTTGTTTCGTTTCTCCGAAAATCATTTTTCTCTGAAACCGTTTCTCCAAACTTTCCTGGATTGTTATTAAAGTAACCTAACATAACCCAGAGGTTCTGTAGGTGTAAAGAAAAATGATTTTCAGACAAGTAAAAGTGGACAAAACTTTTTTCGAAACATCGATAGATGACCCTGATGATTTCCCGAAAAATGAAAATTCGGGCAGCGGACAAAAGTTTTTCAGACTTAAGGTAAGTAGATAACCCTAACCCTCTCACATTCCCAAATGTTGTGTACCAAATCTATTAAGATTTTAAAAACTTACTAAGCTTTAAACGATGCAACGAAAGTTGAAGGTATACGAAGGCCGTGAATGAGTGGGGCGGGGGTGGAAGGGGTGCGGTGTGTACTACGATCCTCGTTAGCAGCTGATTGATCGGCCATCGGACCGTTTCTGCCCGTGACTTTATACAGGATGCTCCGCGTCTATTGAGGAAGTTTAAAACTCGTTGCTAGGAGTAACGCTTAATTTTGACGCTATTCCGTTATGCACTGAAGTTTGAAGTAACATAATTTGATTTTAAATTATGTCATTTTTGTTGCGAAGAAAATTACATAATTTTATTTTTATTTATGTCATTATATTGTTGCAAACGAAGGAAAAAGTTTTTGGATATCCTAGTGTATGCAAAAATATTCAATTGCTAAAGTTTTGCAACTTTGTTCAAAAGTGTGTTTTGTTTTTAAGGATTTTATTAACATAATATCGCTTACGATACAAAAATCGTAACCGTTTGCGCAAAATAATCGTTTTCTCTAGGTGTTAAATATTGATGTTTACTAAAAATCATCATGATGTACGTCCACACCTATTGTTTCACTTGTTAATAGCGAGTGTGGTGTAACTAATAACATCTCATTCGGATTCATTTCCTGTGATTAATTATCTGTTTAATCGATATAAGATGTTGTGCCAACAGCCTTCTCAAGTTTCTCGGCGTTAAAGCCTACGGTCCACCTTCAATAAACAACTGTAACTCAGAGGGAGAGTGTTGTTTTTGGATTGTGTTTTCCCTGATGATAGATTAGGTTAAAGAGTTGATCTATCAATTTTTTTTCATCTCATTGAAGATAGCCTTTGTTAGAAGTTTAATTGGTGTCTAAACTGGCTCGTGGTTAATTCGATTTCTGGCCGAGCTTTGCCCATTTGTTTTTGTCTGTTCCGATGCCCGAGTTCATCTAAAGTTGATTGATTAGAGGAGACTTTGATATTTGTGGGCGGAGTACGCTTATTGCTTTTTGGGAATGAACCGTGGACTGCTAAATGAGTGAATGTTTTTTTTAAGCATTATCTGCATCTGCTTACTCCTGTTAATTAAAACATACTTCAATCTTCTAAAATTTACGTATAAATTACAACCAATTTTATCAAGTAGGTACATCGATGATCTAATATACTCGTAATAACAACATTCTACCATTTGCCACACAATTAAAACAAAGAATCAAATGTAAAAATAGCCCCGCGAAACTTACAAACGTAGGGTTTTGGCATTCGTCTCAGCTCGGCCCTTTTATAAAAAAACACAATTATGTCACAGTCGCTCTAAAATTATCCTAAGATTGATGATCTAGTACATTCCACGTCTAATTCGAGCAGGGGTGAAGATGGATGGTTCATGAAGCCCACTGTTCACAATTACTGTCAGATAGGTTGCGTTATTGAAGTAGTGCTAACCCGATCGTGTTTTGTTTTTGACTTGGTGAGAAGTTTGTGTTTCCGGGAACAAAAGACTTTTAAACTTTGAAATTCTGTTTACATTATTGTTGAAACTTGAAAGTTCCATGCAGAATCTGTACAGTATTGCATTTGTGGTTTTATTTTAACATTTCAAAACTCAATCACGTATTAATTTTACGTCGTTTTTATTAAGAGGATGAACGGAAGAACCGACTCTTAAATCGCGTAGCTATACATATATTTTTTTTACAGTAATTTAGCCCCGGGCGATAACGCTTCTCACACCCTAAACCAAGTCCTATTTCCACGATATTTGAATATATATGTTCTTTTAAAAAGGAGGTTTGTACGTTTTCTGCTTTTATTTTTTTACACGTTTCTTTCCAAGAAATGTCTCCTTGGAAAGATAAACGCGCGGACCTAATTTTTCTATCTAATATCTACATCGTAGTCTAAAATCGTGAAAATTGAACTAGGTTTAAGGAAACAGAAACAGGATCGCAACTTGTATGGAAATTTTTAGCTTCATAATCCTTTAAAGTCAAATTTAAATTAGGCAAGTTAACCTCACTATACCTACTATACTATTTTACTACCACAATCTTCTCCTTTAATCTACCGCCAAGCAGCAGTGTTCGCATTGTTGTATTCCGTTATAGGAATAAGACAACTGGTGAAATTACTAGCATATAGGCATTTCACCTTAGTCCTAAGGGTTGGCCACGTGTTTGCAATTGTAAGGTTGAGAGTTTTAGAATGTAAAGGTCTCAGATCCTTGACATTAAAAACACTGAAGTTTTTCAATTGTTTCAAGAAATAATAAGGTCTGCGTTCCGCAGATAGCGCAAACGTTGTGCCAATACAAGGATAACTAGAATTGAATGGAAACTATGAATCCCTCTTCACAGTTGAACGTTTATTGGCACCCTTTCCGTACATTGTGACGGTCATCTCGCGGCAATAACGGTCGGTAGCGCGCAGTCATCCCGTGTGTGGGACAAGCGATGAGCTAGGGCCCGGCGCACTGTACTTTAGGCGTGAAGTTACAAGTCTTGCATCAATTTGGGGGGTGAAATATGTATGGACTGGGCTGGGTGGCGTGCGAATAAATACGAATTGCGTGAACTAAATTCTGCCCGCGACTTCGTCCGCGTAGATTGCCATTATCGTTATCCCCTTAAGAACTTTTATATTTTCCAAGAGTAAAAGAAGCGTATGGTTTAACCCAGTCCTTATATAACTAATATTCTGTACAATTCGTATTCTGTGGCTATGCTTTAATCTTTTGAGTACTTGTGATGGTATCTTCCAGTCAGTTTAGTCTCCCACAGGCAACGTGACGTGTGTGCGTCGGTCTGTCGATCTGAATCATTTATATAAGTACTGGCTTAAACAATGGGTACACCCTAAAATAACTACATGTAAGAAAATTTACACAAATATTTCGAAATATTAAATATTGGATTGCATATCCAACAGCACGTTAAAGTAACAATATTCAATAATATTTTTTTATTCCAAAATCATATTATAGATACATACATACATACAACAGATGATTAACTTGAGCTATACATATAATCATCATCATATTATGCTAAAAGCAAATGGTTAATAGTAGATTGTACAACAAGGGCATAAAACAAACCATTTCATCCCAGACTAATGGTATCCATTTGAGCCGGCAGGCGAGGGTGGATATTATTAAGTCGAGGATAAAATAGGTTTTAAGACCGCTTTAACACTCTGCTTTTCACTTCGATTACGAGGAAATAAAACAGTGATAATTATAATTCCGAAACACAACAGGTTTCGCAAAGAAAACCACTAATTAATAGTCCAAAACGAGACAAAAACCTTGAACTCTTACCCGCCAGTATAATTCTTAAAATAAAAAACGGCATGAGATTTTTAACTTTGGTCGAACACATTACTGCCAATTCATACGTTGATTTTGTATTGTTTTTGTTAATTATGCTTATTTTAAATATTTATTTTTTGTTAAGTGCAACATTGTAGGCAAATAAATTAAAGTAAATGTATTCAAATAATAAGTTTATTTAATGCAGTCACCTCGTCTGTCTGGCTGTAGGGCTTAATTGTCTTAGTCTAGATGACGAAAACACTTTATGTTATAATGCATAAAATGCGATTTTATGCAGCCCATATCCAGCATAAAGAAGGACTTTACGAGCATGAGAAGTAAAAAGTAAAATTCAGTCTATATATAATAATAAAATTTTAAACTTAAAACAGGGGTTTGTTTAATAGCTGTAGATATTACAACAAACTATGTAGCTGAGTTAGGTACAAGTGTATGGATCTGACTTCTTTCCGTGCTTAACTTGCATTAAATTTGAGTAGCTTGCGCCTGTCCATTGCATCATGTAGTACGGGAAGTACAAACGTTTTTGTAGAATAAGCGGTACACTGTTTTACCATGCCATTACATTATAAAGCGCAGCTAATTTTTATAATGCCCCTTTACCTTTTGTATCCCATGGGCTTAAATATATATTTGACTTATTTTCTTCCCCGCGAAAATCAAATTCCGAACGCAAAGCGTCATTTCCGACAAATAAAGTTATTGAGTTTATTATTAAATGGCTGTTATTTGAATGGGCAAGCGTTTAAAACTGGCTAGGACGTAATTCAGCGAATATCTCCAAGATTATGATCGATTATATTTTCGTCGCGTTTTCACACTTGTGAAAAAATATGTAGAGACGTTTGTCGTCGCGGTCGGCGTATCGGGATCAAACGCGCGTCGGCAGCTGCTTAATTCTTATACAAATAAAAGTGGAATTAATCAACGCGGACATAGTGACGAGACACATCTCCTCGTCGGACATAGCTCTACTTCATAGGCTGCGTTCCTTTGTATTGATATACTTTTGTCAAAATGAACGTTTATTTGTCACTGTTTTTATTGATCAAAGCGCGGAATTAATTTGTGTTAAAAGTTTCACAGGACGAGAGTTTTGATAAATAGTTCTCAGTATTGATTCAGTGCGACAGGGGCAAATATGTCGTGCTGATGTTTGCTTTTGTTTTTTAAAGATTATTCACTAGACCGAAAATAAAAACAGATTTATTTTTCGAACGTACATCGGCACCTCACTAGAGCGGGAGCGGACGCAGTTGATATAAACTAGTTTCCTGTAAACGCGTGCGCAGATCCGATTCTAATCTCGCGACGAAAGTATTAACAATTTATCAAAGTCTCCACTTGAATGGCCGCTTTATTTTCATTTTTATATTAAAATGAACGTTCCATAGACATTTAGTGGTCTATTAATATATTTTAATGTAGCTTAAACGTTTTGTTTTGCTTTTAACAACTTTTATTATAGCGTTGTCTTTGATCTGCTGTAACTCTAATCTGAATTTGAATGTTACATTTTAAAATTTAAATTCGAGTTATTTGTAACCACGTGTAATAAATTCATCAAGTCACTTAAGGGTGTTGATTATGATTTTTTTATGCTTTGGAACTGGTTTTAGTATGAAAGGTTTATTAAGGTATTATAATGTTAATGTTTATTGTTCAGCTAATTTGACCACCATAAAGGACCCACACTCGCGAAGTGCTGTGTCCGACAGCTCCAAGCCTTTTGCACGCATCAAGCGTTCATTAACAAAAATAAAAAGCAAATATTTAAGGGTCATGACCACCGTCGACGGATTAATGTTTGACATCGATATCAAGAAGATTGTGATTGCCAATTAGTTAGCGTCAATTTTCGTCGTTAATACTCAACCGATTAAGATTTATTTTCTCTTTGCATCTATTTATACTTACAGGTATCAGTGATCTTTGTTTCATATATACTAATATATTCAAGCTGTCTATCAAATGTCAGTCAAGTTTCGTAATGTTTGCGCTTTTTTAAACCCGGCGACTCGTGTCAACGTCCTAATGCGATGGCCGAATTCGCGTCCGAAAAAGGCATTGTTTTCGATCCGAGTGCGTGTTTAATCGATTATTTTAGGCGTCGAATTCGATCGCTCCAATGTTTGCGATTTAATCAATATTTGAAACCTGATTTTGCTTTACTTCATATCAACGTGCAGATTTTACGAGCGTGAATAATCCTTTTAAATCAATTAATTGAATCGATTTGGTTTTCTACTTATAATCCGATCTTTCCAAGAATGAGGCGATAAAAATGTTATTGAGAGTAAGGGGGAGGGGGGAGTGTGACCGCAGTAACACTAAAACATGCGCCGGCGATTCTTTCCTCAGTTTGTATGAGGCTATTGTTGTCCGTCCGTCCGTCCGCATCAAACACGCCAGTAAATCATATTCGTCGTAAATCCGATACGAGTTACAATGAGAGATCTGTTCTCATTTGAATTTAAGAATTTTTAAATGTGAGACATTCGTTCATTAATCCGGTCGTATAAATGTCGATGTGTGGGTTAGTAAACCTAACACATTCGCCGCCCCTAACTCACAATGTATTGTAATTTTGTCACGCTAGTCGTGTCACTGGCACCAGATAGATTAATTATGTATTAAATATGCAGTGCCAGCATATAACACCTTTTTTCGTACAAAAACGGACAGTGAAGTGCGTCGTTTTTTAAGTAATAAAATATTTCTGAAACGTATTATTCACCTCGAAATAAATTGAACGTTGTACCTACTCGTATTTGTAATTCAATCTGAATAACGTAAACGGCTACTGTTATTTTCGACGATTTTTGCATCGTTGCTATTTTCGCATGGAATTCAATAAATGTATGTAAGTTTCTTATAACTTCAAATATCTCTTGAGTCAATCAAATTTACAAATAAAGAAGGATGAGATGACAATGGGCTCACTGTTACGTTTAGCCCATGAAGTACGTATAAATGAACGATTAATAAATCGGTACTATTTTGGTGGCGCCATCTATCGTCTCAATTAAACATTTGGAAGTGAAATTATATTCTATGCGAAAAACAGCAACTAATAAATTTGCAAGGAATTACCCCTAGCTTTTGTTTGCATACGACGGCCCCACACATCACAGCATGTTTATGCGACAAGCACGTACGGCTTACTTTGTCGCACGACATCTGCTACGAAAATATGACACGTGCCGATTCCTATTACAACAGCCGTAAAGGGCAAACTCCTCCGACACCGCCGGCAAAGAGGTATTGACAGACGCATTTTATTTCAAAAGTGTGAAATTTATTGATGATTTTGAAAATAATATGTATAGACACTTAGTTAATATCCATAATTTTGTGTTTGTATAAATTTAATAGCGTTAAAAGGGCATCACGACAACTTCATCGGAGGGCTCATAAAGACGACCAATTTGTTATCTAACAGAAACAAATAACACGGCCACCTACATGAAACACCCCTGACCATCCATAGAAAAACAGATCCCAATAGCCTAAATCCAAAGCCGAAATTTCTGTAGCAACATCTATTAGTTTCACAAAAAAACTGATAGGTCCTTTGTAATCTTTTTGACGCCACGGAGGCTTACTCGTAAGTTGATTGCTTTTAAAGTTTTTTCCGTCTTGGTCGGGTAAATGTTTTATTATTGTATTTTGTCTACCTGAATTGGTGGAGACATTGCAATGATACCGAGACGTTGAAAAAATATCGATAAGTCGTCGGAACCATTCGGCTGAGTCACGAGCCTGCAATGTACCTGATAACACAGGTATTGAGGAAGGATTAGATACTGCAATTGGTGAGACAAGAGAATATATATACTCAATACTCAATACTCAATATTTTATTGCAATCATAATGTACAAGGATGGAAATATAAAGTAAAAGTTTCATTATGAACCCTGTTGGGCACGGCAAAATATTTAGAGAGAGGGAGACTTATTATTTCATTAATATGAATAGAATTTATTAAATTATTGTATTTATATATAATTTAATTAGAATTATTATATTTTTTCATCACCTACCAATGTATCAAAAATATCAAAATATTGCTTATCGGTTGAGATACGCACCTATCACTATTGTTTAGTATGTAATGTATCGTTTACAAAAGCCTATTACATAAAACAAGTCGATTAAGATAACAAATTCAAAATATGGCCACCTTTCAGTTGTTATATTTTTTTTATTTACACTATACTAACTACCTACCTACCTACCTACCTATACATTAATTGTCACCAACCAACGTCACGGGCGCTAGATGTGCATTAACTCAACAATTAACTCGAGCAAGCCAATTCCACATCTGCACCCCTAATGTCACTTCCTGCGGTCCCGTCAGCTCACGGTACATCCCAGACTGCAAGGTTTTTTGCTGTTACCCTCATTGTTTCGGCAACAAATTCCAACAAACATTCTAATATCTATTCACTAGACACCCCTATAAACTTTTTCTAAATCGGCCGAAAGCCGCCAGACGGCCAGACTATTTTCTCGGAAGGTACGGTTTATTACGAGAACATTAAGAAAGTCCAAGATAATGCAAACCGTTATGACTTATTGCTAAAATTACTTTTTAATAAGTAACGTGAACAAAGGACTGTTCTGGAAATGTCAACACCCGCTTCCGTCGCCGCATAAGGAAACCGAATGAAGTAAAACAAGTGATTTGCTACATTGTCGACCATCTTGGTTGCACTAGCAATCTAACTTGAGTCGCAGGCAGGATAAACGATATAAAATCGGATATTGACAACAGATGTTTGGTAACAAAGTAAGAGGTTATTACTTCAGGATATGGGGATAGAGGTGCTCGTACTGATGATCATGACGACGAAGTTAATAACGTTGAATAAATAGGTGCAAAACGTTCCATACACTATTGAGAGCAGATTGATGATGATGATACGTAGGATTTTGCCAATTACAGTCATCATGCAATTCGATGAATCTATTAAAATCCCGTTATACCCGAGATACTATACTTGAACCCTCCATTAGTGACAATTTTCTTTAATAGCGGGTTATAGGATGGTGTGTCGATATCGATCGTGATCGTGTTATTTGCGGGCGCTAGATGGCGTTTCGCGGAAGCGGCGCATGCGCGTCACGCGGCGCCGGCGCAGCAGCAGCCATTGCTATGTAATTTATTGGTTATTTCGTAGTAATTGTACCCTTGCCGCCCCCTACTAAATGGCTCTACTTTGCGTGCAAGACGTGCTTTCGCTAACATTGTTTTGGGTTAGAATGTGTTTATCTTTTCGACTGTTTTGATTCAGCGGTAGGTTGCGGTTGAATTGTTTACGTCCTTAATATCAACAAGTTTTGTACCTCTTTTTGATATTAACGAAAAATAAATGTCATTCATAGTGCCTGGAGCTTTCCTTATTTTTTTCCCAGAATGTTTGGTTTGATTTTGCTTTCTCCTTAAACATGGTTGAATGGATGAATTAAGTTAATATGTTATTTGCTCTGAGTGACCGGCCGAGCGAGCGGATTAAACAAACTCCGTCTCCCGTTGAGTTGGTGGTTGTCACGCTACTTAACTATAAGTTAACACAGCGAGTTTGCGGCCCAACCCGGTTCTTAATTGCTCTGATCATCAACTTTCTATTTGTTTAATACATTTTATGTTCCCGCCATCACATGGGTATTAAGTAGTGGGCAGGTAGGTACGTTATTTCTCAATTCACGGACATATCAACTGCACTGGCTTTTAATTACTTAATTGCTTACTTTCGTTATTTCTTTATGCACATATGTACAAACTCGGGTGCATTGCATTCATTTATGTAGATATATATCTAGATAAGCGTTATAACATCCAACCCCACTGTTTAGTGACGACAGAATTGCGCTGCGACGGGAAGTCATTGCGGCCACTTCATTAAAGTAATTGTGTAATTGTAAGATTACAGTGGCTTTGATAACGCGCGAAGTGCGAACTACATCTGGCGATTACCATTGTAATTGCGTGGACCAACACCACGCATCGGCGTCACCGCTGTTCGCGTGATTCGGTGACAAATTGTTGACGCTCTGTGAAAAATTGCGATGCTTACTGATAAGATCTAGGTCACTAATGTCAAAATATACAAAAAGATATTCATTATCGACGACGAAAAATAAGTTGGCAATGAAACGTTTATTATTTAAACTCCACACATTATGTTGGTTTACAGAATTTAACTTCAGTTGTTTTAAATGTATGTTTGAAAACTGAGCAAATATCTCAGATTTGAAATAGGCGAATGTTGTAATCGTCTAATTCCAGAGAAATAGAATAATACCCGTGGAGGCCGGTTTCTTGGCTCTTGCACAATTTGATTGTACATTTGTGAAATATGAAACGGACATTTCAATTTCATGGATTTGATTTCTTCTTTAATGTGTTTTCCATCCTCTTACAATATAAAATCATCATCATTGAGATTAAACCGATCTAAATTGAGTGTATTTGAATTTCTAATAACTATTATTCTAAAACGTTTTATGAAATCTCTAGGTATATTATGTATGGTGGTCAAGCCAACATCAACTTTAATGTTTTCTACTTCTTTACCTTTTCCATTTCTAATGGTATCTCTATTGGCAACCCAATGGCCTATTTCGTGCACACCGCTCCCCCCTGCGCTTGTTCTAAATAAAGCCCGCTAGATTACTCCCGTCATTAATCATCCTCTCGCCATTGTCACAACACGTCCCCGTATTCTCTGATCTCTGTACATTACACTTTTAATTCCTAACTCTCTCCGCCTCACGCTAATTGCTTCGAATCTATCGTTTCGTTTGTTATCGTGTCTTGATAAAACTAAGCTTTGTCATGAATATTTCTGTCAGTTTTACATGGATTAATCAAATCATTTAAAACAGTCTTTATGTAATATAATTTAATATATATATTTAATATTACTAATTTGATTAATAAAATACTCGATTGACATTCGTAATTCTAATGAACCTGCTCCTTTGATGTTGCGTGTACCGACGTTGGCGGTATCTAAGAATTTATTATAGTTCGGTCCATTATGTTTACGCGATTATAAAGTTGGACCACGGCCAGTACTCAAATACTGTCATCGAATAAAAGAATACTTCTATTTACTGGATTATGGCGTTAAAGTGGATGCTTCCTAATTCTCACGCGAACGGCAAAAAATACATAGAACATAAGAAATAAATTGAAACCAAACCGAAGAACCTGTTCTAACAATTGTTCAAACACGATAACTTTTCATTGTTCAAGTTATATATAAAATCAGTTGTTACAGCAAAATTTACAATCAGTCTTTGATCGCGAAGTGCCACCATTGCATTTGTTTCATGAGAACAATATCTATCAAATATATTGCGTCGCATTCTAAATTAACTGCCGTAGATTAAATCTGAGTTCTAAGAACAAGCGGCTATCAAATATTTCCTACAATAAACCGCTGCACGCCATCGCCTTCTGAATGAGAGCCACAAACCGCGACCGCGCGCCTGGAGACCGGCCAATGTTTAAACGAATATTTATTATTGCTGCAGATTATGACATTTGGGTTTGATACGACACGTTTGCCGCGGCTATTACGCGTTTTGTCACGGTGCGCTTTGATAGTCGAATCAAGAGATCCGTCAAACAGAAATATTATAAGTCGCGCCCGGACCACCGCACATCTGGGCGCGTTCGGTAACATGAAAGATTAAAAATAAATAATAAAGAAGCAATCAAAGAATCCACCCGGCAAACAAGAAGACACAATCTCCCGCGACGTCTGTCAAATTAGCATCACAAACGAAAATAGCGTCATTCTAATTATTTTGATGACTCAACCGAAATACAATTAATCTTGTAGCTTCTGTGAACTGTCCGAGTGACGGACGGACTAAAATATCGTCGCATTTCGCGATAAATAAACTTGTGAGTCGAATATCGGATTTCGATTCCATCGGTGCTGCGTATCAAAGATTTTATACGCGTATTAGGTGGCGCGCAGCGGAGCGCAATGCCGGCCGGCGCGCGTACACTCCGCCCAAGTTTACTCCTCTGTCACTTATAGGACCACTTTCCTATTACAGGCCGCTTAAAAAAAAAGATGTATTACATGAAGTGTAACCACACCTAATGTAACTCGTGTTTAACTAGTGTAGGTAATTTGCAAAAAAGCAAGCCGAATAAAAGCTCATGGTTCGATGAAAAGCACGACTAGTTGATCTAGTTATTAAAATAAACAAACTCAATGATTTTTATAATCGATTTTAATAGTAATCCTAATAATCGAGCTAATTATATTAACCAAAACGCTACACTAGATGTTCCTCAGTCCGGAAATCAGCTGTCGTATTCCGATTCCATCTGGGATATCGGCCAATGTCTCGATCTGTAAGCCGAACCCGCCGGAACCCTGGCTTTCAATTAGAATGTTTCGTAAATACCTTGCAAGCTTTTTAGAACCACTCGACTAATTGGAAATAGAAGGAATTGTCTTATTAGGTTTTCTGAACAAGCGGCGTTTGGTGTCACACAAGAATATCCGAAGCTGACAATTTTCAGAAACAAAGTCCCTAACCATGATAAAATGAGGCAAAGGTGAGTGTATTATAAAACGAATCAACGGATTTTTATAGCGGCAAAGTCGTCACCCAATGTCAAATAACGGTGTTAATATCTTTTCCTATTATTGAGTGATTTGGTCGTGATTCGTCATGTCGCGACCCCTTGTCCCTTGTTCCGTGTTCGACAGAGCGCGATTGTCTGCGGCGCGTCTAGCCTCACCCGTAAATCACCCGCCCCACAAACCACCGCTAAACAGCTCGCTATAAAAACCCAAATAATAACCACGGATCTAAATCCCATAAAAAAATCAAGTTTAATTCGGCCCTGGTTTTACGAGGGTTTAAAAGTTGATTAATAACTGGCTGAGGTGCGCGGGTCTGATGGTACAATGTTGCGGTGACCCATTTATGGTCATTGGTCGGGCGTTATTTTGGCGGGTGCTCCAGACAAAACAAGCCTGCGGTGCGATCAAGAATCCTGAAACGTGACTCATAATCGAATTCGATGTGAAACAATGTTACCAAAAGCATTAATCGGACCTGCAGTGAAATGGACCTAATTTATTCTTTTTGCCTTCTTTGTTTGGTTAAAAGACAGAATGCTGACTTCAACCCAATTCGGGGTACGTAGTTTGGGATCAGTCGGTAAGAGGTCGGTCTGAAACGAATTCGAGATACCTGCAGAATAATCACTTATTGGATGCGGTCTTTGGGTAGACCAATAAATCTAATTATTATTCATAATAATAAAATGAAGCACACAGATAGGTAAATCAAATGACCAAACGTAAACGTAACGCCGTGGTCATTTTGCTTTAACTCCGGATCCTAAAACTTAAACATGTGAAGCGATCAAGGTGCTTCGTAATAGCCCGATGATCTCGTTAACACCTACACGCGTGTCAATCAGTGGGACCTGCAGGAATTCCCGCATGTCACGTCTAGCTGCCGCACGTCGTGCGTTATTTTTCGATCTGTCACATGATTTGAGAACTATTTACTTGAGCCCGACAATGAATTGGACGTCAGCGTTTTTTCAACGAGGAAGCTATTGCTATATTACCTTGGTTTTAAACACGAAACGAAGCGGTTTTGGCATTGTTTTCATAATTACACTGAATATTTTAAATAAAAAGTGAATAGATACGAATGTTTGTTTGCTTCTGATTACTCTGATTGTTATCCCACTGCTGGGCGAAGGTCTTCTTGTTCCTTTTCTGGCTCGTGTTTCTGACAATATTACGCTATATTAATCTGCCAATTATTATTTTTGAATGGAAACTTTCAGCTTAGTATCATATGCTCCAATATTTGACATTCATCCGAACTTTTACGTTACCTCTGCGTAATTGTAATAGTCCATTAAAGTGTTAAACGCAAGACATTCATACAGCGACAGTCGGATTGGAATGCCACACGTAATAATTCTCGTTACGGGTCGAATTTATTCATCGGGCACATATATTTTATTGTTGTGGTTGGCAGGCCGGCGCGCCGCGGGGCCCTATAAAATTATTCGAATAAATAAGCCCGAGATCGCGCCATAATTAAAAACATAACTTATTAATATAATCGTTTAATAGCGCTGGCGGGTTTCGCGCCTCGTGGCGTGTTCAGGGAAACCCGACTAAATCACGCAGATGCCTTTATCGGGACGTTTATATGAGTAATATTTACGACTTATTTTGATGTATTGTTTCAAGGGCATTTTGGTAAAAACCTTTTCTCTAATCACATACCTATAATGTTTTGTACTTCAGTGTCAGTGTGAATAACTAAGTGTTATTTATCTTTCAGATTTATTATACTTCACTGTCCACATCAATTATATTATTAAAGGAAAATATTTAAGCTATATTTTATTTATAAAAGACGTGTATAGAACCATCAATAAATAAGTACCTAAATTACAGTGAAAGTTAAGCAGCCCGGAGCTGTTAGAAATCCTTAAGCTTAAGTGGGTGTTGGCTTTATTAATTTTTAACAGTACATATTTATATTATGAAGATCACATTCTATTTGTTTGATACAAATTAGGTATAATTAAAGCATTAAGAAATGATTAATATGAATATGTGTGAAACAAGACCCTTAGTGTTCAGAAACAAGACTTGCCGTGTTAAGTATGATAAAAAAAGTATTCGAACGTGTTATCAAACAGAGCAACAATACTTGCTAAGGCGAGAAGAGAACAATAAACGAATGATTTATTTAATAAAGAAATTTATGGCTTCGTACAAATTGGCCTCGTGACGGGGCTTATCGAGTATCGACAGTCGATAAAATCGTTGTCGATCGATACCGCGTTATTAATGGTAAACTCATTGTGTATGCTAATGAGATACTGCCTTCGCGCCTAGCTGAAATATTGCTAGAGAAATAAGTATTTAACATTTATTGTTAATTTAATCAATAGACAATAAAGATAATGCGTAAATAGTTATCGATTCTTTTTTGTAATTTTTTTGCTGTTTCGTAGTGTTGCACGCGTATTTCAATGAACATATCGATTAACACCCCAAAAACTAAAGTGGACATCGTGGAGCCGTTCGACACTTCCCCATAAAGCAATCGCATCCAATGCTGATAACTCATCTCAGCTCGTAAATATACCGGTCCATAACTCGCGCAGCTTAATTACGAATAAATAAATAAATAATTGAATGTGAGCGGCCGCGGGCCTAATCGATCGAGTGGAGGTGCTAACAAGGGCCCGACAGCGCGAATACGACGCTACCGAAACCCAGCAGTGCTGGCCAGTTCGAAAGTTTAAATTTGGAATATTAGAGAAGATACGCGTCACAAACCTAATCGGTAAAGTCGTGTGAAATCGAATCTGTTATCGAAAAAGGATTTAAATTCCACCGGCCAGTCCTATTTTATAAACATAAAAGATACTTGTCAAAGTAAAAGCCGTTGATATTCGTTATGTATTCATATTCTATGAATTGGATTAACAAAAACGTCATTTAATTTCACGTCATCCATATTCAGCAAGCGTAACACGCTCTGCAGGTGGTTAGTTTTCATAGTAAATATTTATAGTTGTTCCCCAAATGAGCTTGAATGAAACCGATACCAATCCAAAGATAGCCGTCCGAGGAAGACGAATGTATTGTTTTCTTCATCCATTTTTCCGCCGACGGACGATTGACGCGTATCCATTTCCCTGGACGAGAATAGCTGAGATATAAAATAAAGGGCGTCACTCGTCGCCGACGGCCATCGAGATATACCGGCGAGATGTCAAGAATCGCCGCTCGTTAGAATGTAATTAGCTCACGGATCACTCAGCACCATCTATTTAGACGGATGAGTAAAAATATTCAGGCTCTTATATACAATGGATACGCGCTTCAGATCTGCTGGAGACATCCGGCTCGTGCTCTATTCCTTGCTGCTCATCTCTCTCATTAGGTACCTATCTACGCTGCCCTAATACCAAAGAAGGCGGCTAACTGTATAGTATAGCATGATGCATTTTCAATGTAATTTTGTTACCTATAGAACATAGAATTAACATGGAACTTCTGCATTACGTTGCAGTCGCTTCTACTAGCGACCAAGCTTCTATTTACAGATTTCAGAAACCATTTTTTTTATACAGTGTATATTTGGAAGTGTGGATCAAACGAAGCAGGTCGACAGAGGACTTCTTGACCTATCGAAATCACCATGTATGTTCAGCGATGTTTACTAAATTCGGAGATATTGATCATTATTATTCTGAATTTTTGTAATTTTTCCTTATGTCCATGTCACGAAAAATCATTAATTTCATGTTTTGTTTTTCAGTGGTATCATACATTATTAGAATCATAAAGAATCAGCGATGTTTTTAAACCTATCTGCCCGTTTTTGTTTTTCAGTTTTTTTTTAAGTACCTATGCTATGTTTATCGTTTCCCATACTACCCAGAGTATAATAGACTAGGTCAATTTATGTGCGATTTTTCCTTGATATTTACTGTCCCCGGATATTTTTCGCTGCAACAATGCTGTAAAAAAGTAATTTTGCTACCTATTATCATTTATTTACCCACAATTTATAAGATTAAGATGGATAGGTACAATTGTTTCTTCTTTAAAATCAAGCATATAGAAATAAAACCCCATGTGGTTCACCCATTTATTTCGAGTAGTGTTTTTTAATTTTATTGTGATTTTCGCGTAGTTGATAATTATACTGAAGAACACCAAAACACCTTCAAATAAAGAATGAGTACTTTTTACCTAATTATTTGCATTGCAAATAAAAATGATCCCTACCTAAATATGCCACTTTCATGCCTTGGCACATGCCAATTTAAAACTTATCTCTTTTCGTAAGAGACTGTCAAGGCGAGAAAACGTGTCTAGTTAGACCAGTGAGTCACCGATGCTATTCGCGAAAAACCGATCTAGATGTCGCGTCCGTTAGCGGCCCAACCTTGCCGCAAATACTTACGTCCCACTCGTATTGTTTACCTGTACATCCACAGCTTGATTTGCGTATTCGATGCGTGCTCTTTTATATGATTGCGCGTTAAGACTCCTCGGATTATCTTCAGGAGTTCTTTCTGAAATGATAAGTTACCAAGTTAGTGCTCGAACTGAATAGGAATATCCGATGTTTCGAAAATATATGCGGAGTATACCAATGCAGCGTAATTTCGCTCTAAGTAATTCTTTAATCTGTTTATGATTGGAGCGACTTAGAAAAGCTTTTAGAATCATCAATGAACACAACACTACAACAACAATTTCCCATAACGTCATAGTTACCATCAATACAGTATGGTTTTCAGGATATCTTTCAGCCAAATTGTCTTATTGTTGCATCTCCATACTTAAATGATTGAGTTAATCTAACGGCCATTAGATGACGCCGTTTCTTGGTTAAGCGGTTAGTTTCGGGCCGGCTAATGGAGGAGCGGGTGCCGCCCCCGCGACTTGGCTACCACCATCTCCAGGTGATGGACACTCTCGGTGACAGCGCTTCCTCCTTTATCGAGATCGCACATAAAACAAGTCTAACAAAAACAAACTTCAAAAATCCGATTACATATTCTGATGTTGTCGTCTATGTGTTGTATGGGTTACCTTTGTTTTGGCAAAATATGTTTGCCAAATGTATCTATTTCTAACGTAGCCTATAGGGTACTACACGATGGTACTGAAATAAACCCTGAAAAATGTATATAACATTGGGTTGATAAATACACAAGTTGGGACACGATACATTTGGCAAACATATTTTAACCAAACAGCAGGCTCCCAAATAATTCACTATCAAATGTCTTTAAATCGATTTACTTTGTTTCCTTCTAGAATGCTACGTCCTCCGTTTATAATTTATAATATATAAATGGCCGGGAAACATCAATATTTTTCATCGAAACCAGAATATCATGATTGCTAAGTGTAACCTTTGACATACATTGACGCAAAATTTAGAAAAACCCATTGTTATTTTATTGTTAAAATAAATTTCCGGTTCGAATTGTAGTTACCTCGTAGTTTTGAAATTCCATGTCAATTTTATAGTGTTTGTCTATCGTTTCCGCTGATTGGTCGCTAATCTATCTGGGCTCCGGATATAGCCGTTATCGCTCCATAACTTCATCACGCTTAAACCAAGGAAATATGGTTGAGTATAGCGCGTTATTTTGAGTAATGTGTTACATTGTCTTTATTACCTCATATCCGCAGGTCGACTGCAATAATATGTGCGTTTCCCACGGAGGGCAGGTTTGCTCACTGTCAACTGGGAAAAGAAGATCTTTGTTTCTTTATATGACTCAGTTCATTATTATCTCTTGGACATGAAGTTCGTACCAAGATCTATCAAAGGTCTTTATTATACCTACGTGACTTTTATGGCCAAATTTTATAAATTTGCTTCAATTCTTCCAGCTTCGCAATGTTCATAATGTTTGGCTATCACAATCAACTGCTTTTTTATTTTGAACCGTAATGGTACCTTTTTTCTTGACGGTACCATAAAGCCTGCCAGTGTGGGCGAGGCGGGTGGCAGGAAGCAAAGATATAAATACATAGATAAGCGAAACTATAACCAGGCAACAACGGATTACCTCCAGATTCGATATCTGATAAATGCAAAACGAACTCTAATTCGATTATGTTGAATGTCACAGTTCAACGCGTGAGTTTCGTAAAGGCTATTTCACAATGTCCGTTGTCGTGTGGTATTTTTATTGTGAATCACTTGGAATATTTACCGTGTGGACTTGTAGAGATACATCAGGACGTATGCTGTAAGTTTAAATTAATAGATAAAGATTGTCAACCTTTAAACTCTGTTTTTCAGCACTCATATTGTATATCTAATGAGTAGTGGCCATACACACATGCTCAAAGTAGGGTACCTACTGAGTATTTAACCATTTGGACGTCTCGCCATCCTCTTTAAACTCGGGAGCAGACACCTCGAGACCTTTCTGTTGGGTTAAAAGTTTTAACCATTGAAATGTTCAGAAGCTTTATGTATTTTCCAATCCCATGTTCAAATCATCAAACTGCTACATAGGCTATCTCCAATATACGGCGACCGCAGCATCCTCGACTCTTTATGCTAATAGCTCATTGTGCCCGACACTTTCATTTGTTCTATCCCCGACACGACACCATTGTCATCCCTGCTGCCCTTTGACTCTATTGTGTGTTTTTTGTGCCTCCGCTGGATTATTTTATTTCCGTTATATGTTTGGCTTTGTTGTCTTGTGCTCATTATTAAGTTAAATCAATTTTTTAAGAGGTTCTTTCTAGTTTTTATGGCTCTTTACCATTGCGTTCAACAACATTATGTGGAAGGGTACAGACCCTTTTTTTGATTTGTAGTTCATTCATGCTTATCATGGCTTTACGTAATCTCATTTGATTAATACCTCGGTTTTTCAATATCATAATTATTCCATTATACACCTCCCAATAAATCATTTACTGTAGCATACCAGATATACATCTTCTATAGTGAACTAGTTAGCAATAAAGTGTATAAGTGTACCTACTTATTACACTTACTTTTTGTAGATGATGTCCTCTAATCTGAAGCATCATTAAATATGTTGACTACAGAGCTGTTTCATTAGCAGCTATCTCCGATACCCCGACTCGTTCCGCCTCGTCACGCCCGGGACGCCGGCCCATTGTAATTCAAATTGTCATTCAAATTCCCGTCTAGCTCCCCAAACCCAGTGGCACTCGGTTTCTCGACACCTTCGTACCGGCACACGTCAACCATTCTAGTTTGTTTTGTAAATGACGAATATTTAAACATATTGTCATATTTAAGGTCATTAATTTACTCTTATATAAAAGAAGCAGATTTGACTTTATAGCTAGGTGTAAGTAGGTCTCTAACGAAGTCATGACTGTGAACAAAGACCTTGTCGTCTTCGGATAACTGATTTCAACAATGTAAATAATTATACCGACTGCTTCGAAGCAACCAATTGCGCAATGCTCAATGTTGATAATAATGAACCTCACACGTCAATCGTACAAAGGAGCGCCTTAGTCACCTCAGTAGTTTCCCCTATAACGCGTAAAATGAAAGACATAAATTATTTTCCATCAGCCAACAATGTAATGCATCGATTAGCAACTTTGTATGCCAACAAAAGGAATGATAAAGAAAATTAAGGGTTTCCAATAGCATTTTATGCTCCCCTCGAGCGACAACACGGTGCTCATAAAAACAAATCGAGGTAAGAAGTAGAATCCGACAGGAATTTTATGTTACAGTATTATGAAACGCAACACTGGCATGTTTAAATGAACCTGTAGCCGCTGAACATATAAACATTTTTACGGCGAAAGATGGTATTCTTGCAGGTGGAAAGATTTTTTTCGATATCTGCTGTACGGTATTGTAAGTATTACGCATAATTACAGTGCTCAATACTTTGTGAGTTTTTTTTCTGTATGCGTAAGAACTTAAAGTTACATACGTTTATGTATTCTATTTCGGTGGTATTGTGATTTTAATAGAAATAATAATATTTAAATTATTTTGGAATAGTAAATGCAGGTTAGGGTCGCGTTCATACTCGGAAAAACTTAGCATGGTTATTATTGATAATCACGCTGAATTATTGGCGAACAAATCAGCATTTACGGCAGATGTGCAGAGAAGCTTTATTTCCTGGCACGTATATTCCATAATATTATATTTTAATGGTGCGCATTATACACACTTAGTGATTCAGAGGTGGAGGAAACACAATCGGAGGCATATTTCAATGGCATTTTAGTGTTAGTACCTACACAATTCGCTGTTTTTGTCATCCCATCTCACGCTTGACTAGGTTTTGCCACGGTCGGACCGTCTTTACGGCCGCGGATATTGCCGCCATCATCGGGAGGATTCCATTGTTGCATTGATCGCAGTGATCGGCGCAGTGGCGTCGCCGAGCACCGCATCCAGCGGCATTGTCGAGGGTTTATTGCTGGTGTTACGTCCGCGCCGCTCGTAAAGAGCGCGATCCCGCGGGACCCGACCGCAGCGCTGCGCCGCCACCGCAGCCGCGATTTCATTCGTTTCTAATAAATTGATACGGAACGCGCGAGCTCCCCATTGGCCGAGGCGTTCCCGGCTTCGATACCCAGGCCTCGACTGTAAATCAACTTTACAACCTTTAATTACAGATATTTGCCGTCCCATATGAGTGCTCGGATAGCGAGGCAAGAGGCCCTGCGATGAAAATATCGCATAATAATGGGTATTGACCTGTAATGGCTCGCCGTAGGTACGTATCGGCCGCCTTTGTCTTGATTGTTGGAGCGCAGGAATATTCTTTCTGAATGATTGCCAATTACATCGAATGGCCCCTGGATTCCTCGGCCAATACAATACTAAATAAATTGTTCGGTTTGAATTTGCGTCCATATAAATGATTTATATTATATCGAAGTTAATGGGCTCAGGATAATGTTTCGCTTTCACTTTCTTCTTCCTTTTGCAAATCTTTTACACCCCCGTTAATGTGTTGTGATGCTTTTAATGACAACCGGATATATACTTGTACCTATAACACCTTGAAAAGGTTAGACTATCTAATAAGAGTGATATTGTGTGCAACAGTGTTGCACCGGATAGGGCGGCCGCAATTTTAATGTCCCTTCGACGGAATTACGCTGGATTGTTCTCGGCTTTACGGCTGCGCGTGATTGATCGTCGTATCCTCAGCCTTATGTCATCCGCACCATATCTCTCGGAACTAGGTAGGTACTACAACCAATAAGTAGTCCTGTCTTATGGTAACTGAAGGTAATAACCATTGCAATCAGTTCTGGAGTATATCATGTTATACCTAATTAATATTTTCCTTTTGGGTCGATTTTTTGGTGGTTAATTTTGGTACGTGTAGATATTAAGATTCGACGCATCGTATATCTAAAAGGAACTTGGTCGGGCTGTAAATCTGCTCGTCCATAAACTGGTTACGACCGTCTAAACAGGGGCTAGGTGTCGTTTATTACCTTAATGCACGAATAAGAAATAAAATCGGCATTCTGCAATTTGCTTGTACCTAATCGCTTTGTTGTTTTATTCCCATTCCGACATCTTCGGGTCGATCAGCGGTTTTATGACATTAGGCAGGCAAGGCCAAGTTTTAAGGGGATCATATTGGCTCTATTAGCTACAGTTCAAGAGGCCAACCTAATGGTTTGTAATAACGGAAATCAGAAGGGAGGGAGCGGGGGCCACTAGGTAAACGTAGCTAAGTATTTTGATTTCTAAAATGTTTCTGATGTTTAGACATCTTCGTCGAAATCTTCGGCGCTCTTTTATGAGCTACCAACATAAATATTTAGTTTAACCGAGTCTTGTGCAATCAAGTAAATTATTTGGCAGTGCTCGAACTCTATTTATACTAGTATTAATATAAATTACTCAAAGCACCTAATTTACGCCCCAGAAGCTCGTAAACGTTCTCCATTCCAAGCTCATATAGCGGAACATGCCTCTCATCAATCCTTCAGCTTTTGATTTGACTCATTTGACTCTGCCTTCCTGTTCCGTTGAGTTAGAATCATTTAGAGTGTGCGCGCGTCATTGAGTGTCGATTTTATGGCAACAGCCAGTAGCATCTGTCAGTCGTTCTGGTCCGAGTGTTAAAGGTGTCTCGCCGGAGTCGGTCGCGTCGCGTCGGCAGTTGGCAATTAAACGCGTGTGAAGCTCGCGCGAGCGCGCGTAGGCGAGCCATTTAGATTGATCGAGCGAGAATCGAGGGGGGCGGCGCAATCAAAAGCGAATCGGACCAATGAGCGAGTGGCGGCGGCTCTCTCCGCTCCGCGATTGGCCGGCCGCGGGGTTGAGGGATATAAAGGGCCTTGATACAGCTCTCGATAAGCGGAAGGCGTCGTGTGCCGAATCGATCGATTATCGCTCGTGCAGGCGCCGGCGACCGCGACTGATAGGCCGATGCTGTTCCGCATCGTAACCGGTAACGCCTTGACATTTTGATTATTGTATCCATCCATACTGCGTTACGGTTATAAATATGTTTAAGTTTATGCTCTACCTAAACGTCTTATGACTTTTAGAGTATTAGTAGCGTTTTATATGTTTCGTCGGAAATGCAACTTAATATTTAATCCGGGCAGTAAAAAAGACTGCAAATCACAATTTGAAATTGCAACACTCGTAGGAGATTAAGAAGCGGCTAATCGCTCGTTATTTACAAGCCTTTATCAGGCCGGGGGCGTTCGGTTTAACGATTTACGATACTCGAGAGTTTCGCTCACAAAAGAATTAGCACTTCTAAGCGACATCGAGTGCCAATAAATATCGAGTGAGGTGCGAATAATCGACTCGCAACACTGTAGCTAGGCACAAAGATGCATAAAGGTTGTTTCGTTTTAGAATAAGTTTTCGGGAAGCAATAATTTGTGACAATTGGGCGCGATTAGATTGGCTCTGCGGACGATTGGTTATAGTTCGTAAATTACGAGCTAACCGGCTTTATGTGCGTCGTCGTGTTGCAAGTTATCGATACGGGGAGGTAGGCTTTTGTATTTGGGTGGGTTATGCAAATAAGTGCGCGCGCGGCTGGTCGCACGCGCGTCGAATCGCGCGTTTTCCGCCGCGGGAGTTTGTGGAAATCGTTATGGGGGTGATTGCCTTCAACAATGGTGGATACTCGCGCGTTTAATCGGGTAACGGTGTAGTTTCGTATGATAAGCTCGTGAGCCGTTCGTTTACCGTGCCTCGTGAATGCGAGTCCAGTATTGTGTTGGTTTATGACGATGTCGGTTGTTGAAGAAAGGTATGTGTGTGTGTAATGGTGTATTTTCAATCGCGTTTCATTGTATCTAACAGAATTAAATAGACTTTAGGATTGTGGTTTAATTAATACGTACCGGTAGGGATCGATTAGGATAAAACGAGATTGCCAAATGGTCTTTCGGGTCCCTTTGGTCGACACTTTCACATCGACACATAATGGTACCTACCTATAAACTGAATGGTTAATCAACTGTGGCATTAGTGGTGGCTCGAATTGCCACCAGCATCTACAGGGACCGCCTCCCTCATTCTACCTCAGGGCCAGTGCTGCCTAAATTATCGCCATTGCTTAGTATAAAAATAACGCAATAGGTACCTATGTGACTCAGTACATGGACGTTTTAAAACATGTTAGGTAATTACCTATATCCCCGAAAATTCTAACCTAAGTACCTACCTTCCTACCCTCATGAGTCACACATGAGTCTGCGTGCCAATCAAACGGCGACTAATGAAGTTTAGTTTGCATATATAAATACGAAGCATAAACAAATACAAACTAGTCCGTGGCCTACTGCACTTACATACTTGCCCACAAAGTGGAAATACAATGCAATTCACATCCAACTTTTAATAATTTGCAATTTAACAGTATAATACACAATTGACATCGAAAAATATTTAAGGATTATAGTCCAGACCTATACATATGTGTCTCAGAAAGAGTGTCGCACATCGTAAAAGCCGGCTCAAAGCAACATAGTGTGGGCAGTAAAGGTGTTAATGCGAGCGGTGGGTGGCGGGTTAACATTTTGCATGTGAGTTCCAGGCCTTTTGAACACGAGTGTCACGCTAATCAAAGTTTTTTAGGTACCTCAGAGCAATCGACCAACGGATATGTAAAAAGTTAGGTAATATTATTATCTCTAATTAATTGTCAATTCAGACTTGACTTAATTATCCTTGTTAGAGCATATGTCTGGTGTTTTTCTTAGTCCTGTGGGATTCTATTCGAGTAAGGAAGAAGAGATGACTTCAATGCCAGTTAACACCAAACAAAAATGTCATCGTGTCTCGTTTTTTAGGAAACAAACAGTCACATAAAAACATGACCTAATTATAAAAATAAAAAACGACCAATAGGTCCATTTTATTTGGAAACAATATTTATTTATAACAGGGTAAGAAAGAACCTCGTGTTTTAACTGAACTTCTGTTTTTTTTGTATCCGTCAATAACACCGGCAGGTTTAATTCTGCAAAACAAATATGGGCAGAAAACGGAACTGCCCTTTAAACATGTTTTAGCCATAGTTAAACCTTTACAATTCACGAAGTACAACCTAGCATAGTACAAACCAAAGTACATAGATAGCAACTCTCTGACTTGGCTGTGCCGAAACCTCCTAAATATAAACAAGTAGAGTTCAATATAGAGTTAGGTAATTTCGCACCCCAATACATCAGTCTCAGACAGTCTATCCATAAATACGTTCGCTTTATTTGCTCCAATTCAACAACGTTCCCTTTAAACATAAACGTAGCAATTAATCCTCGTCGAGTGACGGGCACCCCCCCTACGACCCCCACCCCCCCAGATAACCGGGGAATGATTAACTGTAGACAGGAAGACAAATAGTCGTTTAGGTATTCGCTAATGCCTCGCTCTCATCAATAAACGATCGAGGAGCGGAGACAGGGCTGAAGTTGAGACAAATTGATTGGGTGATTTGCAACTCGGAAGGCTTGACTAGGCCGTGGAACTCGTGGAAGCAGGGAAAATGTTAAAGTACTTGCCTCTCGATATATTAAACTTAACGCGATGTTATGTCTTATAGTGTAAATTATCTCCTATTACTCTAAATGCCACAATAGGAGTAATTCCGTAAGTTTAATTGCTAAAATTACTTGTAGGCCTCGCCAAGGTGCGAACGCTGCCATACGCTGCCATCGTTTCTGTAGTCCTTCGACTGCAAATGTATCGTGTTGAAATACCTAAGCGATCGACGCGATCTGTCATCAGCTAAAGTCAATCTCAAACATTATGTCGAATTTCCAAAATTTCCCTACCTTAGCGTTTCGCATCTTGACTAGGCCCTATGTTAGAGGTTACGACTTCATTCGTCATTCGAGAATACCAATAATTTGAGTAGCATGCACTGGCACTCTGAAACATCTGCTAGCACTTCCGGATGATGCGCGTTGCGCGAGCTGATGCTCGGTCGTCCGCCACTTCATTACAGCCAACCAAATTACACTAACTCAGGGAACAACAATCCGCCAAGAACAAACAGCGGCTTCCGCGACGGCCACACGGGCCGCTCTAAATCCGGACCAATCGTAAACGGACGATCAGACGCGCTCGCGCACCCATAAATCAACGATCGTGCGATGCGATGCGATTTAGCACGCTCGCCGAGTTTACGGCCCTTACCAGCGCTGTAAAGGGTTTTACAGCCTCAAATAGAGAGTGAATGCGCACAGTTTATAGAGTACGGCGATGTGGTTAACGTGCCTTTACTGCTGGTCGTTCTGTTATTTTTACTTATCAATTAGGATGTGTTTTAAGTCTAAACCGTTTCGTTTCTACAGAAAATCGACGTACTAACTTGATATTTTTAGACGACACAATAGGAGTACTAGCTTGAATCATTACGTGGACAATAATAGAAGGAAAAGTAGTTACGAAAAAAGCCCACGAGTACCCAGCGGTCTTTAAAGTATGTTTCACAATGTCAACTGTTTTTTGTTGCAGGCACGCCGATTAACCGACTGCCGATCATGGCGAAGTCGGTGCTGGACCTGTACGAGCTGTACAACCTGGTGATCGCGCGCGGCGGGCTCGTCGAGGTCATCAACAAGAAGCTGTGGCAGGAGATCATCAAGGGCCTGCGCCTGCCCAGCTCCATCACCTCTGCTGCCTTTACTCTGCGCACACAGTAAGTTTACTGACCAAAACCATGATAAGGAGTTCACCCGAAGTGTTGAACGAGGTAAAATACCGACTCACAGAAATTTAAACCAAGGGTAAATGCTACATGTGAAGGGTCTTCTAATTTGGAGTAGGATAAATCGAACGTATTGTTTTGTTTAGTTAACGAGCGCATAAGAGCTAATTCCAAGGTTCCCAAATAGGACTTAATAGGCCTATGTGTGGTCCTAGAACAAATCGGGAGCCGCCGCTCCATATTCGACGCAGACTCTTTGTACCACCTCTTGCATTCAAATTCTCACGAGTCGGAGACAAAGCGACCACCACAATGGCCGTACGTGAGCGTCCAACGCGACAATATGACATCTTCATAATTAATAACCTCTAACTCATCTCCACCGATATAATTTCCCATTTATCTTTCTGGCGAGTTCCTTCACCTCGCTGCCTTTTGTCGGTCGGCATAAAGGTGTCTCCACTCTACATTTCTAATTCAAACTGTGCACCGTTACGCACGACGCGTGGATTTCGAGCGCAACCTCTGCATTATGATTACAATCTGGCGCGTACAGCTTTCCATCGCCGGGGAGCCTGTCGCTTCCACTACATCATGCGGTTTGCCGGAGATTTACTTATTTTATGTCTCCGGTAAACGCCCTCCTCTATTTTAGTATGTAATATCGAGGTGCATTGAGATATTGCGGTAAAGCCGACGGTTCCGAGACGGTGTTCGGGCGTTCGTAAAATTAGACGCGCGGTAATGACGAATGTCGTATATTTAGCTTTCTCATTTGACAGTTTATGAAAAGGTAGCCCGAGTTTTTATGAAGCCACGTCGGCCCCTTCAAAGTCGCTCATTGTGTTCGTATTAAATATGTGGCCGCTTAATATGAGTTATGGTGAGGAATGGTGACAATATCCTCATATAAAATTGACTTGTCATAAGAATAGGATTAAGAATGTAATGGGATGTTCTATTATATGTTTGAAGGATAGGCTTTTGATAATTATAATTGGTGTTAAAATATGATTGATATGCGCGTCAAGTGATCCGAGCGAGGCTGGGGCATTGATGTCGCCTCGTTATTTATTGAATCGCTTCGGTTAGGTATTGAAATATTTAAGATCGTATGTCACGCCAGTTATAATAATCTGTTAATTTATTTCAGGGAGTAGAGAATAAATGGGATTTAAATAACAATACGAAAACGACGTGTTAGAAGGACACTTGCTTCCTAGATATTGATGGGGCAAAGAGGCTTTATTAATGACGTTTTTAAGATGCTACAACTCCAATTTTGCTTATTAACTTAAAATGTCAGCCATGTTTCCAGTGTTTGAACGTTTTGTCGTCGAAGCCATCATCATATTTACGGGGATCTCATAAGGAATCGTTTTAGTTTAAATCCACCCCGGTGTTGCTCTGCTGTTTTTATAAGACATCTTGATTGACGTATGCCCTTCTCCCTCAGATATATGAAGTACCTGTATGACTACGAGTGTGAGAAGAAGAACCTGTCGACTCGGAGCGAGCTGGACGCGGCCATCGAAGGCAACAAGCGCGAGGGTCGGCGTGCTTCGGGACAGTACGATGCGCAAGCAGCTCTGGCCATGGTTGGTCTAACACCAGTGATATTACTAGATTTAGTGACTACTTAAAAAATTGCTAAATATACAAGTATATTTAGCAACTAGGCAGTTATAGATGAACGGAATATCAGGATTTTAGGAAGGTTACAATAAAATACGGACTCTTACATTAAGTATAACAAGTGAGAAACGGGGTATTATTAAAGCTAAGTACTTGATAAATTAGAAACAGGAGGAGGAAGATTAGGAGGAGGAGGAGAAGGATTAGTTAGAGGCCGATCTCGATCTTGCTCTTGAACCTTTGCTGAGATATTTCCCACTGGTTTTTTTTCATCTGTTTATCTTACGACGATTGTGTTAACCTGTCGACTTAAAGTGGAACTGATGAAGCTGATGATCACCGTTCGTTTAGGTTAGTTTTACGCTGCAATATAGGCTTCTGTAGGTACTTATGCGTGCTTAGTGAACTTCGTACCGTTCTTTCGTATGACAATGTGATTATTCAGCATCTATGAATACAACAGCTGATAACTCTTTATTGGAATAATCTTTCACGATACTTGTCTAACAACCAACGCCCGAATACAACTTGTTATCTAAATAAATAGTTACGGTAAAATTCGGTCAACCTCATTGGTCTCTAAGCAGACATAAATTGAATAAATATTTGTGAGTTAACTTTCATCTTAGTAACGTTTTTAACATATTGGTTCCTGTCAAATCAAGCCGTGTCAACAAAAATCAAAATTATAAGACGCATGGATTTTTTTTGTATTACCTTTATGGCTCATTTAAGGCGACGCGGCGCGTTGCGCCTCAAGCGGCGCGTTGCGTGTTGCGTCTACTAGAACGCTTACGCTTCTGCAATGAACGCTCTCACACATCGCCATATGTTTTAATTTTCTACGGGTTACTTAGCACGACGCGCCGCTCAACGCTTTGCATTTCCATAAAATACCCTTATGCTGGTTTCACACGGAGACTGAATAGTGAGGCAGAACAGTGGACAGAAGAGTACTGCTACTGTGTCAACGCTCAAAACATTACTATTGTATCCGGCGTGTGGACAGTAGCGCTACTCTGCTCTCCACTGTTCTGCCGCATTGTCCTGCCTCCCAGTGAAACCAGCATTAGCACTCGTGTTAACTGGCATCCTAATGATCCCCAGTCCTCCCCCTTCCAGCCGCCGCTGTCGCGGGTGCCGGCGTCGCTGGCGCAGCTCTCGCAGCACATGCAGCCGCTGTCCCTCTCGCTCGGCGGCGTGCCGCGCCTGCCGCCGCTGCCGCCGCACGCGCCGCACCTGTCGCAGCACGACCTGGAGTACCGCGTGCGCGAGTACATGAAGATGATCCAGCAACAGCGGGAGTTGATGAGAAATGGTTAGTTATACATTGTTTTTTTTGATGAAGTATAAGGAAACTGTTGGTACATCCTTCTTAATCTATTATAAATGCGAAAGTTATAAACACACAGTTTGTGTGGCTTTCATTCCGGAAAAATTTAAAGTCTCGAGGAAATAATGATTATAGAAATGTAAGCAAACTAATTCGTGGGCAGGAGCTAAAATCGAAAATCTAATTAAAGACCAAAATCCTAACCTCAACGGGCGGACATTCACTGTGATTACTGCATTTTAGTTTAAGTGTAGGTAGTAGATATTTATCAATAAAACTTACTCTAATATTACTAATAACACAATTTTTCATTCATATTGTTAAGAAATAATGTTAAAATAAAGAAATAATCAATATCCACCCATCAACTGTCAGATTTCAGTCTTTAATTAGGTTTTCGAGTATAGTTGACAATAAAATCTAGTTGGTAGGTAGATACTGCTTTGTAACTCGATCTTATAAGCTCGGGATTAAGATTAACCGATTCTACCTATAACCATTACGATTATACATATTTTGTTAAACGGTACGTAGGTATTAATAATTCTGGCCTTAAACGTTTGTTTACTCCAAACACGAATATAAGGCATGGTAGCTCGTAGTTGTCGAGGGCAAGATCAACCGCTCAAACACCACCACCACAACCACCATCACCTCGGTATACAGGCAACACCGAAAATCTTGGCAAATTGGCAAATTTCATGGCAACCTTTTTTAGCAAATCGTAATTGCTTATTCTGATGATTTGTATGTTCTTTTTATATGCTAAATGAACTCATTCGATTATTCAAGATGTGCTAGCCATCCTGGTCATAATTGAGTAGATTGTGAAGTAGTATTCTTCCTTCAGGATCGGAGTCTCCGCCAGGCTCGGGCCCGACGCCCATGATGTCGCCGCGCGACGCCGCCGCGCTCAGCGCCATCGACGTGTCGCGCCTCACGCTGTGGTCTCTCTACAACAACAATAACAACAGCCCGCAGCCAGACCTGGAGCCGCAACGGTCAGTACCACACCAAATAACCACTATCCCAAGCATGTATGGTGAAGAGGATGATTCCCTAGGAATGTTCGAAGTGGACTTTATGGGAAGCTGTTGGTGTAATGTAGGTTAGGGCTATGAGCACCAACCCACAACCACGCAATATAAAGTCCTAATATATCAATAATCTGTAACATATTTAGCAAATGGGTAAGAACATAAGGAACATAGGTGATCTTGGGTCTATAGATACACACATAAAACAAGATTTAAGTGAATGGATCTCAAGTAAAGAAACAAATGATTATAAAATAAGTATCCAAGTCTAGGTGGAAATTAAATTCGTAGTGGAACAGCCCGTGTAACAATTCGACGGTTCCTTCAAACCTGTAGTAAACTTTTATCATGGCTATTTCCCCTTAGTAGTGCCTATCTGTCCTGTGTAAAACTAAAGATTGTTTTCTTTTCTCACCGTAGAATTTCTCTCCACAGCGAGGCGCTGAACCTGAGCGAGAGCCCGAACTCGTCGCTGGGGGGGGGGGTGAAGCGCGAGGCGTGCCGCTCGCCGCCGCCGCCCGCCAAGCGCCGCACGCCGCGCCCGCCCGAGCCGCAGCCCGAGCGCGCCGCGCCCGACCTCGGCTCCAACGGGGTCAACGGGGCGGCTTTCAAGATCACCACCAGAGGTAACAATCTTTAATGCATTCAACCGCTTCCCTGCTCCCACTCCCTCTTTTCTAAACCCGTGGATGCATAAACGGGGGAAAGAACTTCTCCTCCGGCCTTTGATAACTGGCTGAAGTACTTAGTATCCGTGGGAGAATTAACTTCTTGAACGACAAGAGGCATTGGTGCTTTTAGACGGTGCCAGCCCGGCTGTACCCAGGCCCTCCATTTTCATGTCTGCCCCTTTCTAAAGTAATTTTAAATATCTTGCAAATAAAAGCAAGGACTTTCGTCTTTGGCACTTCAGACGACAACCAGCCAAAAAACAACCTTCAGTCAATAAGCAGATAATTGCGGACTTGCTGGCTATGCACAGAGCACAATGCTCATAAGGGACGGTAGATGGGACCAAAAACATTTTCAAATTGTGCCGCGAAACGAAAGACGCGGCTGGATCTACGCCACCAGGTAGACCACTGAATTGATAAATGTTGCAAGAATCCGTTGGATGATGACATGGAACCGGGGTTGTGACGATCTTTGAGGAAACCCTATGTCAAGCAATGGGCGTCTTTGGTTGGACTGTAACGATGAGGATGATGAGTATTAGATGACGATGATATGATAAAAACGAACCTTGAAAATCTTGCCAAGTTCATTTGCTCAACTTTTTACGCCGAATGTATAGTTACAACAAATTTTACTGTCGCATTTTTTTAATGTTTTGTTAATACTGGCAGAATAGAGTAGGTAAGGTTATGTTAATTTTATAAGTTTTCAAAAAGTATCAGTAGAATAACCATTATGGTATGCGAAATTAGTATTCTGCTAAATCATACATTCGGACAATCGTGATTATGCGTAAACAAGGGGAAACGTAGATGTAGATTACCAGCAACCAGGAGTTAGTTATATGCTAGTACTTACATGATTATTTGTTTTGCACAATACCTTCCTATCGCATACCTAATATAATTTTCTATACTAGTCCGGCACAAAAGACAAAATCCGGCACAATAATTTTATTCTAAACCTGGAAAAAAGTTCTTCACCTGTTGTCTGTTTTTTACAATTATGTGTAGCTAACAACAGGGTTGTCTATTCCAGGAGACGCGAGTACAGGTGACCAGCAGCTGGTGGTCTCCATCGAGTTGAACGGCGTCACGTACGAGGGCGTCCTGTTCCCCTCACAGAACAGCGGCCAGAACGGGCACCGGCAGATGGTCTCCTAAACCAACAACTTGCCACGACGAGTTATTGTCCTGATTGTTAAGTCCCAAATCGTTATGCAGGGAAAATGCAGCTTCAGAACGTCAAACGGGGAACAGAAGTTTGCACGTACTGCCGCAGCAGTCGCTCAGGTGAAAATTGATTGTGTTAAGTGCTTTCCCTTGTCTCTCTTCGAAGCATTCATTAGAAATTTATGTAGTTTAGATCTCAATGTAATTTAACGTCACATATTATCATCACAATAGGTTCTGTACCGTTGATAAGTCCTACTCGGGCCGCGTGTACGGCTCGATTATTGAGTACAAAACCTGATCATGCCGTCGTAGATCCATTTTCTATTGTGATTTAAGTTTTTGTATTTGGAATAGCAGTTCTCGAATAAGTATTAAGGAGTGTCACTGCCGTGGAGTGTGAGGTTATTTATTATGAATAATTTCATATTTTTGTTATTGTATGATATTTTAATATTTTTTATAAAAGCGGAGGAGTGACTGTGTAAATATAGTTTTACGTTATTTATAATTGTTTAGGCACGTGACGGATGCGTGGTCGGTCGCCCGACGGTTTTATTTGTGATGTACATTTCTGTAAATACTTGTTTAGAGACGTTTTATACACCGCCATATATTGTAGGGATGATTGTGATTATAATATTTTCATAAACTGGTGTATATTTTATACTTGTGTCGCTGTCAGTATTGTATTTAATGATAGGTTTGGGGCCGCGTTTTCTTTACCCGGAAGAAAAGCTCAGCTATGAATAAATAAACTACCTACCTACTCTTCTCTGTCGGCACGAAGGTTTCCTCTTGAAATTCAAATTGGATAAGATTCACGAAATATCTGGCTTAATTAACAATAAATTACAAAACCTTGAAACGATTCGATAAGCTTGTTTAATTTTATCATTTGAGTGGAAATTCTTCTTAAGTTTTGAGTTTTGAAAACTCATAATAAAATTAACAGCATTAAGCTGGTGAATGGCCTGCAACATTGTGTGCAACGCGACGCGCAACAGTTCGGCGAACTGCCATTGTAACGTTCGGCGATCAGAACGTGAGAGGTTTGCAGCGTTGCTACAAAATTTTGCAGGGTATTTGTCGGTCACAGCGAAGGTTGTTCGAATATTCGTTTGTTTTCATTCGGTCAGTGAAAACGCAGCTTTAATAGAATAACTTCGAATATATTATTAATAGATAACAATTTCACTTTAGGGTTGTATTGTGAGGAGAGCAATAGTTTTTTTATACTTTTCCACCGTATTTTAAATAGTATTTTACACTAGCGTGAACGCTGAGCCAGTTAATTAATTATATATTCAACCGAGCAACTTAAATAATTGTTAAGATGACTTGAATATCTTTTCAAATCGATTAAAAAACTGTTTCATCGTTTATTGCAGTGGGGTTTTTGTTAAAGCCTGGAACCTTGCACCTTGTTAAGTAATCGACAGTTTATGAAGAACACTCGCAACTTTGTATAAGTATTTGATATTTTTGAAAAGGTCACCGATATAAGGTCGCATCGTGGATGTCAACACACAACTGTTTTTTTGTAAATTTATTTCACAGTCTATTCAATAAAAACACGCCAAGTGCAATAAAATTTCCAAATTGAAATTGCCGTTGAAATAAACACAAAATTGAATGGTATTGCAATAATTGTTTCAATATTAGTTATAAAGATACGTTTGTAAAAAGCTTTGTAATTAATTTAGACTGAATTATTTTAAAATAGTGTACTTGTAGGTAAATGTTTTATAACTGGCTAATTAACGTTTAAAATTAAATGTAAAGTGCAGTGAGCCAGACACTTGCCAGTAGTGAGACAGTATTATAGCCACCCTGTTCTATTAACGTGTAGGTATCAGAGGGGACAGTGTTAGTGTACTGGGTTACTACTGGAAGTCTGTCTATTTGAGAAGTGTCAACTTGGGCGCGTGTACCCTTCTGTAGAAATAGTAATAGTACATTCCTGAAAATGTACAATATCGTAAGAACTGTAACAGAACTAGGCCTACATATATACCTAGGTAGCGTGGCCGCAGAATAGCGCGTAAGCGTATTTCTTATTACACCAAAAATTTTGATGTATTCAAATAACTATATATGATTAAATAATGATTACATAATATCAAAAATGATTTTTATTTTTTAAATGTATTGTTATGTATAGAGTTAGGACTTTTGGTGGCAAATCGTGGTTCCAGAATCCATGGAGTCGCTATTTCCTAATTATTATAATACATAACACTTTGATTTTGACCTTCAGTATTTTAATATTTCAAAATTCATTTATTCGTTATTCGGCCGCACCAATTTAAATTAATTTTGGTATTGAGGATATCTCTGATGTGAAAGCGTTACAAACAAGCAAATATTAATAGGTATGAAATAACCAAACTAAATATGTATTTAGGTCATTTTTGAATATGATAATACCGAAGGTCAAAATCAATGTGTTATGTATTATAATAATTAGGAAATATCGACTCCATGGATTCTAAAACCACGAAATGCCACCAAAATCCTAACCCTAGTTATGTATCCTAAAATCTCACAGCCGACTGAATATTCCGTCAAGGTTGTCGTCAAAATAATTAATGTTTAAGTAATTTCGAGTCGTTATTTTGGTCAAAATAACTGTAAATGTTTTATATGTCCCATGTTGCAATCAAGTGCGAGTCGGATTCACGCACCGAGGGATACCGTCTACCGAATAAGTATTTCAGTATTTGTTGTTTTTTTTCAATTTTTTATATAAATTTGACGCTTGCATGTTTTAACCTTTTGAACGCTTAAAGTCGAATACACCAACACAACAATACATGCAAATTACACCTTATTGATACGAAACAAAGTCTCTTATAATCTTGAACTTGTAACGGCTGTAGCCGTCTTGCGACCAGTGGCACGACTCAGTTGACGGCAGTTGAGTGCAGCTAGCACAAGTTGTCCGCGACTTGGTTGTCACTCAGATCTCCCTTTCAATCAAGCGAGAAAATACAACTTGTGCTACCCGTGCACAGCCGTCTGTGGCGTTCAACTGGTTCAATCGTTTCTACGATACCTACAGCTAAATTAAATATTGGTAGGTACGCTGAAAAAAAAACGTTTCTTGGGTTTAAAGTGACCATACTTTATTATTTCAGTTTTTTATATTTTTATTTGTTGGTCATTCCGCCGTAATAAAGGATTGACAGCGTAGGCTTAGTACCTAATAGGGCTCCGTTGGGTACTCTTCAAGTACGCCCTTTAGGTTACCTAATAATAAGTTTCTGTCAAACATTACATTTTTGGCACAAACTTTTTTTGCCCACCGTACATTATCTGCTTATCAAGAGAATAATAACGAGTCCCAACACGGTGGGTCTACGTCAAGTATAGCGGAGATCCTGTCGCCACCTTCTGACTCCATCATCAGATCCGTTCTTAGATACCATTGTCTTGTATTGTCACTGGGTTTACATATGCGGTCCAAAATTCAACCCAATAAATTAACGGGAAAAATTGGTTTGCAAACTTTCACGGACAATTAACAAACATACGACCAATGCAAGTTAAATAAGAGCTCGTAAAAAGGTACCCGTGACGACTCTGTCCGTCCCTTTGTCCCGTGTGTTACGGAGGCATATTTCAGATTGATTTTAAATAGTTTTAAGACTACTTTTGCCCGAACAGAGACTTCATGTCCCTTCCGTAATTTGCTAGTGATTCTAAATAATGATTTCCGATTCTTGAAACAGTGAGGTCCTAGCATTTTTGCAACCGTGAAGCTGCTAATCTTTCATCATTTACCGCAGTAACCATCATTTATCCGTTCATCGTCTCGCGTCACATCTCGCATAAACCGCACACTATCACCAAGGCTATCACCAATCTTAGTTACCATTAACTACCACCAGAATACCATACCATAATTTTAACGTAAAGTGTATTCTAGCGACATCTAACATAGAACGCTTTAACTAATGGAAAGTTTCGCGTGCAACGCCATCTATGAGATATTTTTCGTACCAACAGAAACAAGAGCCAACGTTAGCTAGATATTTCCGAATGGTTTTAATAACAACAAAATTGACTAGATGGCGCTGAAAAACAAATCATCGAAATGTGTGATTTAATTTGCTTTTCAATACGACAAGCTGCTTGTCATTATTAAATGCCGGTGTTTCAGTTCAATTTTTAATGGTATCTGGTTAAGATATATCCTCCAGTTTATATAATACACCGTGGGCCCGAATAACCCGACCAATTTTAACAATCGATACTTGAGCCTATTTGTAGAATATAATGGGTATAATATGTAGTCCAATAACGCATAATTTCCGAGATTTTTATTATTTAAAAATCAATTCCATAGTTAATTAAATTTGAACTCTGTCACCTTAACCTAAAGCATTATTTACTAAGAAAGATTCATGTTGTAAGTAGCAATATCATCCACATACAACATAAATTAATTAATCAATTTCTTATTAAATAATGCTTTAGGTTAAGGTGACAGAGTTCAAATTTAATTAACTATGGAATTGATTTTTAAATAATGAAAATCTCGGAAATTATGCGTTATTGGACTACATATTATACCCATTATATTCTACAAATAGGCTCTAGTATCGATTGTTAAAATTGGTCGGGTTATTCGGGCCCACGGTGTATATAAACTGGAGGATTATTTTTAGGTCGAAATGAGTTTCATAAAGTGAATAATAATACACATTCAATATTTGTCAATATTTGTTAATATTTGGTTTGAATGGGTTTGGTTAATAATTTTGCATTTTTTTTTTCTTCACAGTATTTTACAACACTGTGCCCGATGATGCCTTGTGGTTCCAAAACCTTAAAGGTCAAACAAATGTCAAAGACAAAATCACAAATAACTTTTCGAATAAATCATACCTATATAATTATAAAAGTTGACAGTTGAGAACCCGGTCCGAATTGGCTCCCATATAGCTAATAGTACGAACGGTTTTCACCTAGTTAACTTACACTTTCCCGAGGGACCATAAATGAACGACTTATACGTTGATGAAGTTTGGAGCAACAGTTAATCGGTATTGAATGATAAGGCAGCAAAAGTACAACCGACCACTTGATAACTTATGAATTGCTCGGTGTTCGTGCCATTAATATTTCTGTCACCTTTCCAAGTAAAGACGATGCACTTTCCCGCCCTACTGAGATAGCATCGACGGGTCCCGGCGCGTGCGACGCACCCTGATGAGCTGCCGAAACTCGCACAGAATACGTGCTCAGGGAATTACTACAGAATACTAACTACGATGAGGCATAGGTCACATTGAATAAGAATAAGAATAAGTTTTTTTTTTATTTCGAGCAACGAGACCCATAATTACAAATGCCTTATAGACTAACTTACTTAACACTATAGAGCTTAAACTAACACCGAGGTGACAGAACAGCGTGGTCCTGCTTTGCCAAAACTGGCGTCATTGTCGCTTCCGGTAGGTTGCCCCGAAACACGATAGCTTTCGGCCAGAAGTCAGGACTCGGACTCGATCATAAACCACTACAAACGAACTGAAGTGCACGTAGCGAAACGACCGCTGCTGGAACACCTTCAGACTGCATCTAACCTTCTAACGGACCTAATCCACCACGTTGTCTACGTAGGTTGTAGAGTGGTGCAGGTGAGACTCGTAGAGCGCCGTGTTCGGTATAGCTCCCCGCAGCTCAGAACTCAGGTCCGTTACTGCAGTTCCACACCAAGTCTTATGAGGCTTCCTGCCCTCCCTATCCCGCCTTATCCCTTCTTATCAAAACCGGTCAGAGGGAGCTCCTTGATAGAACCGCGTTTGAAGGCGCGGTTTTTGGAGCAGGGTGATAAAATATTTTATATAGTAGGCCGCACTGGCACTTTTACACATCAAAAATTTACCCGCGCTTCCCAAGAGGAGACCACTTCTGAGAAGAAACGTCGCAAGAAACACAACAGTCAGTTTTTTAAAAAATAATTCTTATGGAAATGATGACACTTAATCTAGCATTAGTTGTAGACTAAAATGTAAAACAACGTGAGTCGAAAACGAGTCGAGTTATATATGATATCAAACTACCTAATTGAGAATGCACGCCCTTCAAACTGTTTTGTACGCTCTCAAAGAACAACTTAAACTCACCGGTTAATATTTAGCTACGTCGAGTTGAAGAGTAATACGCTTAAGAGGATCACGTCCGTGATTTGAAAATATGTAGAGCTTAGTAGAGAGGCGCTTTAGTTCATCTTATACGAGGTATCTATCTATATAATTAGCTATTAACACAAACTAGGACAATAGCACTGGAAACTTGTGCTCAAGAGCCATCGGCGTCATTGGCACAAGGACGGGAATCGAACCCGTCGCTTTGTTGTACGGGCATTTACAATATTCAGCGCCATAACATCGATATCTATTCCATTCCGGGCCTAGATAAGATTCATAACGCTTGCATAAGACGATTATGAACCGAGTCTTACATCGCGTAGCTGTCAAATTTTCGTTTCGACAAAATTCGATATCCACGATTTTTGAAGATGTTGTAGTTGTTGCGAAAAAGTATGTGTGTACGTTTCCGTTTATTTTTTCAATGTTTTATTTGTTTCTGGCCTTTCAAAGAAATATTTTCTTGGGCTTCTCCCTACCACTTAAATTTAAAAACATTGTTGTACACTTTAAATTATGCCAATCACTCTCCATACCACCACCCTGCTTAGGCAATATTTTTTTATACCCAATATTAAAATACAGTAGGTACATTCGTAATCGAGATTTTATTTAAAGATGCTGTTAGGGCAGTCTGGGTTCTGACCTGCTAAATACACCATGTTTAAAAATCGTGGATTTTAGACTTGATTTAGGGAGGTTCTTATGCTATTTCAGAAAACTGACATAATATTATTATTTTTATTTGACGTAAGGCGTCGTTGGCCGATTATGTCTATTCCATAGAGGCAGTTTTCGAAAATAGTTTACCTATTGCAATGTATTTGTTACAAACAAAACTAGGTTTTATCACTAAGCTAGCTGTTGATCGCGACTCCGTCGCTCCATCCCTCGGAAACTATCAATTTTTATGGGTTTAAAAAGTAACCTATGTGGTATTCGAGACTATAGTCTATCTCTGGGCCAAATATCATCCTGAACCGTACAGCCGCCCTGGCGCGATCGAGTAACAAACCTTCATCCATCCACACTTTCGCACATAAACAGTTAAGATAAGATAAAGAATAAGTTAAAGTCAAGATTAGTTCAGATGTAAAAAAATAATGCATTATTAATAAGTCAGTTCATCGATTTATGAAAGAAAGCTGTCCTTCGATTTAAATCGATTTATTCCAAAAAAAAATACCATTGTTCCCTCGGGTACTTTTAAATATTCCGGGATTAAACGTAGCTTATGTGTCAATTCAGGGTATAAGCTATCTCTATTTTAAATTTCATCAATTTCGGTCCAGCCGTTACAACGTGACTGAGTAAAAAACAAACGCACAAACTCTCGCATTTATAATCTTAATGGGATGACAAACGTAAAGTACTGATATTCAACTTCACACAATCATTGTGACGCGTCTTGACGCACGTTACGTTTCAACGTGATATTCTGAATCATAGTAGTAGACCGCAAACCTTTAATTTACCTGAATTAAAATACTTAGTACTTGATTAGAAGTTACCTAGTAAGTACTTTGAACATACTACTACTAATATTATAAATGTGAAATTGTGTGTGCCTGCAATGATTGGACGGATTTAGATGAAATTTGGAATGGATATAGCCTATACCCAGGATTAACGCATTGGTTACTTTACATAACGGGAAAATTCAAAGTTCCCTAGGGAGTAACGGTAATTGAAATTCACGCGGACACAGTCGCAGGCAGACGCTAGTATCCTAATAATATTGGAGATCCAGATTCTATTTTTTTGTGTTAGGGAGAGGCAAACGAGCACACATAAAACCGGATGAAAAGTGGGATCTACGAGCCATAGACATTTGAATTCTCAAAACTATATCAAAATACTGCAATATTAAAACCGAGAATAACATGTGTTGCCAACTTGAGGACCTAGATGACATACCTTTATGCTAGTTAATAAATAAATGTCAAATCAATAAATATCAAGGGACAATATCACACGAATTGACCATGTCACAAATAAGGTCTATAGGCTTGTACTACGGGTACTAGGCAAAGACAAACAAACAGAGAAATACATAGAAATTCAAGACTCAGAAACAAATACTCGCGTTCATCACAAACACATTTGCCCATACCGAGACAGGACAGAACCCAGGACTGCTAGCTTGGGTGCCTATCCTCACACCGTAGCCAATTGCGAGCACTGCTTCGCAAAAATGACGTCACGCTGCATAGAGTATGATTCCAAATGGTTTTATTGTAATTATTAACCATTACTCGTCAATCAATTAATGATGACAACATGAGTTAAGTAATCTATTGACGCGTAGGAAAATAACTACCTACATTATACCTAAAATATAAATGAAACTATTTCACTGAGAATGACAGTGACAAAAAAAAAACTGTTTTAATGTTGTAATAACTATCAATATGATTCAATAGTCATAAATACAATTTTAGAATTGACATTCATAAAAGAAAATGATCTCAATTTGTCATTTTTAGTAATAAGTGGTCACAAAAAAAAACATGCTACCGTAACCCGTATTTTGATTGCAATTAAGCTGTATTTAAATCAAATCAATTAACGGCTTCTTATTTTTATTTGTACCAGCTAATACATACCTAAACACCAGCCAAATGAAAGCAGAGCACTGTGTGTAAAATTTCGTCATTTTGACGTCATCGACATCAAAAGTACGACCCCTGGCCCTGGTGGTAGCAACCCGGACGGACCTGGGAGCTTATTGCTTACGCACTCGCAATCGTACCGTTTTAATTTTGACAGTCCGAAGGCGAGCCTGCATACAAAATGAAACCAATTTGTCCACTTTGAAGCCGATTGCGATTGAGAGTGCGTTAGGCAATAGCGACGCTGGTCCTGCTCCTCCTATAAGGGGCCACGAGCTCGACGCAAAGTATTTTTTATGGCCTCGAGGAAGCAACACGGGCCACGGGCCACCTGATGGATAGTGATTGCGACCCATACACATTTGAATTCTCAACACTACAATCATCAAATTAAATAATGAAATAAGCATTCTAAAATATTATACACCTACAAGTACATTTAAAAATGCCCAGAGCTGGCTCTATAATTATAATTAATTCTGTAGCTTAAGTAATTAAAGAAACTTGTATGTTATGTGCCTATATACAACCGCCAAAAATAATGAGTATATGTCATAAAATGAGATTTTTATGTGTTATTATCCCATCGAGACCCTATTATATGCGTGCGCTGTCTGTCCGTCCGTCCTATCTTTAAAGAGCTGTATCTTTTGAACCGTAATAGGTAGGGGGAATCTTTTTTCTTCAGAATATGTGTTATTACTGCGGATTTACAAATATTTGTTTTAAAGAAAGTGAAATTAAACAAGAAACGTTTTTTATCAACTTATATTTTTGTTGTATCCTAAATTCGGTAAAATATACAAGCGTAAAATTTGGTGCGACATACCTACCAACCTTGAAGAAAAACAACGAATACTAAAAATCGACAAGTTTGAGTTAGGCTCTCACTGATTCTATTTACTACTATATGATAAGATATCAAAAAACAACACCTAAATGTTAACGTAAACGTGTCATATAATAGTTAGTTAAGAGTATGAAGTAACTTTTTTTTAACTACCTAAGGTAATGGAACCAGCTTAAAGTGCCACGGGTGATATTACGCTACGCTTGAAAAAATATTTCACTCTTAAAAACAATCATTTACTCAGGGTGGTACAACGAAAAGTGAAACGAGCGAGGTTAGATTGGCACCGGGGTGCTATAACTGCACCCACCCTTCCCTTTTCAAGAGGATTGTGAACTGATGGAGTTCGTTTTGAAAGCTACGCGATTTAAGCGTTGCCTCACAATCCTCTTAGCGTAGCTGACAAAAAATAAAATGTTGTAGTTTTTATGAAAAACTAGGTTTTTGTACGTTTTCGCTATTTATTTCTTTCAGGAAATATTTTCTTGCCAAAGGAACACGTATCTACAGAGCTAGATAAAAGTCCAATCGTTTTTTTAATGGTATTGGGAAGGACGACGAGCTCACAAGCCACCTGATGGTAAGTGGAAACTGTGACCCATAGACATTCGCATTCACAACACTGCAAGCCTAAGACTGCAAATGCGTTGCCAACCCTGAGGACTAAGATGGAATGCCTCTATGCTAGTCATAACACCGGCTGTCTTATCCCCAAACCGGAACACAACACTGCTGTTTGGCGGTAGGTTAATGGGTAAGATGGTGGTATCGATCCGGACGGACCCTGCACAAGGTCCTACTCGTACCACCCGCAAATTCACAACATATTAAAAAATCGTAAAATGTAGACTAGGTATACGGGAAGAGAAACGTTCATCACATTTTGTATAGGGTTTCACGATCCTTTCGACGGGCAGGCGGTATGTCAAGTAAAACATTATAGCTTAAGTTGATTAGATTTTGCTCACGTGAGTAATAATGATTTCACATACTAAAGATGTTTCGTGGGAGATGGTGCTATTTGTTTGAGCAGAGCGGCAGTCACAGCTATTATCGAATCAACAATGACTTTCCTCTAGGTAGATATGCCTATCCATAATCACACTGTATACGTCCACAGATAATATAATATGCTCATAAAATGTTGTTTACAAAACTGGGTTTGTGTGCGTGCCATGCGTCATGTAGACATCCACTCATGCGCATGTGTGCAGAACACATATCATTATTGGACAGTAGTGCCATTACTCGATTTATTCCAGTGTTTGTTGTAAATGTATCGTTTTGTCTCGACAGATTATAATTTAAAAGAGTTATGTTACATATTATATAGAAACTGGTCAAGTGCGAGTCGGGCTTCGCTCTTACGGTCAGGATCAAACTATACATATAATCCTTTTCCGTAACCAATTAACTTTTTTAAACGAAAACCAAATCTTAACAAGAAAATTACCAACAAACTACCAATAATTTACAGATTCAATTTTAAATCGGGGTTTTCAGTGTTAATAATTTATAAACAACACATGGAACATAATAAACAGATTTCACCCAGCTTAGTTTTTGAGCTATTACTTGAGTAATAGTAGTAAACAAGAATGGCCTAACGGGACTACTTTCAAGGCCCTTCATTTCTAAATTTTACTAGAATCAAAATGTACAGCATATTGCTTATGTAGGTACTTAGGTATATTTATACAGGTTTTGGTTACCAAAATTTATGATGTAGAATTGTAATATTTCGTTTGTAAATGTTGATCATTTTCTTTATAGTTTTTCGTTCTTTAGCCTACTATGTGTCCGTCTGCGGGCTTTCTTCTCCTTTTACCAGTGGTTGTGCCTTGATTCTAGTAAAACCTATTGAGGTAGTCAGCAGCTCCTATCTGGCTCAGCATACACGAGGGCTGTTTAACCAACTCCCTCTTTAAATCTTAGAAGTTTCATTCAGTAACAAAGGCATCTGAAACTTAGACCTAACTTTATAAATAAACGATATTCTACAGCTGCACTATATGGGGTTTGTCAGTTTAAAATCATGTTGAAAGGCGTTAAAGCCAAGGTACTAGTGTGCAGTACGTAATGTATGGCCGACTGGACTCGATCAGATAGGGTTATCGACGGTGACCTCCATAGGTACTAAGGCATGTGGTTAAATAAGTGGGATGCGACCTTCCCAAAAACAATAAAGATTTTACCAACATCAAATACTATTCGCGGCACCGGCGCGCGCGCACAATGGCTACGCTAATCATGAGGTACCGACGTTGCTGGAGCGAAGGAGCGGGATCATGTTGCTTTACGTCATGTTATTGTTTCCTTAATTAAACTGCACGCATTTAATATGCGCAGTCACATTTAAGTTATACATAGGTAGATTTTCAGGGAAAACCCGAATCGATTACAATTAAATTTATTTATTTAAAGTGTTGGATTCTGAGTAATTTATATAATTGTAACTTACGCGTAATTACGGAAAAAAATAATTCAATAGTATAACTACTCGTACTTATATACTTTGTTTAAATATACAGTCACGTGTCTCATCTTTATCAACGAAGTCGCGTTTCTTTTATTCAATCTTTACAAAGTAGTGCACTCTCAACAAGTGTGTACTCGCGTTATCTCGTGTTAACTCGTGTACACGCAGGCAAACATAACGTTAAGAGAATTAGCATATTAATAATGTAACAGTATTAAAAGTCGTGTATTTAATGAGTGGGTATGCTAACGTTTTTGCTTGGGCGGCGGCGAGTGGCTAGGGCGGGCGGCGGGGACTCAGTCGTCATGCGCTCGCGGCCGGTGGAGCACGTCGCGACGTCGCGTCTCTCGCCGCTCGCGCCCAGCCCCGTAGCTCGCGAACCGTCTTTTACCCTCTGAACCCTCTCACTAAGCCGCGGGATCCCCTCGCCGCCAAACAAAGGGTTCCACTCAATTATACGGATTTTTTTAGTGACTAAAGTGCTGTGTCTGTGGCGAGTAAAGCAACACGCGTGTTTCGGAACAGGTGAGCTACTTTATAAAAACTTTATTGGGTATTTTTCTTGTAAATTTCGGGGAATTTTAGTAAAAACTATATGTTTTTAACGTTGAATATTTTCCAATGGCTTTTAAAAGTGATTTATTTGAGGTGTTTTGCGGCTTCAAGTAGTAAATAGCGCGGGAAGAATGTGAAGAGCAAATATCATCGGGTGCTAATCATTCGGTCGTGGAGTCTGTCACAAGGCTGTTGGTATAAGTGACGATCCGACTTCCTGAAGGCAGAGTAGATACATAGATAACTTCTGACTTTAGCCAGATAGACGGCTAAGGAAAAACTAATCTAGAATAGCTAGGTACACAGTGCATTGAGTCGATGAGATAAAGTCTTCTAACTGTAGTTAGCCTATATAAAACACCAAACGTTTACACAGTTCACATATTTTGTTCTTTAATACGTTTTTGACGGTACGTACTGCGTGTTTTTGTATATTATAGCCTTCATTTACGATATTCATATGTAAGCATTACTCGACCTTGTTTGTGAAAAGATTCAGACTTTGCAATTAAGATCTTACCTTGCGTACCACGTAATCGTGGCTTAAGGAACGTACGTCAATGCCAGAATATACATTAAAAACGTTACGCAAATAAAAGGGCTAATGGTGGTTACGTGGGAGAGTTTATATCCAAACTCTAAGTACTTTGTTTAATTACTTTGGTTGATATATTTTAAATTCTGGGGATACGATTAGGCGATGCTTCACATTTTCTTACTCTTAATGTATGTTTATCGCAAACAGTACTTACCAAAAATTTACTAAACTCTTGCATTTTTAATATTTCAAAATATAACAAAGGGTTAAATAAATTGCGATCCCTCAGTTGAATAAATTACAAAATAAAAATTCTCATTAAATTAATCCGTTCTAAAAATGTCTATTGTAATTTGTCCTCACTCCTCCCTCTCAATCTTCCTCGACTAACTTCCTCAAATTTTTCAAACTGAAAAAAGAGAAAATGCAATAATTGCTGTCGGCTCTTCCTTTTCTAGTAAATTCCCTTCTTTGACACATTTTCCTGCTCAAGCTACGCTTGAATGTTTTTTATTATAATTTTATTTTATGTTAAATTCATTGTTTTATATCATGCTAGGTTAAGCTTTATAATGGTATAATATCATAAGTAGTATTTAAAAAAACGACTGACTGTTGAGTTTCTTGCGGCGTTTCTTCTCAGCAGTGGTCTCTTGCGAAGCGCTGGTAGATTTTGACGTGTAAAAGTGCCCGTGCCTCCTACTTACTGAATAAACATCTTTTATCTTTTTATCTTTAGTATATTTATTTATATGCTAATATAATTTGACTACAAAGTAGCGCCGTGAGGAGAGCTAGGCTTATATTAACCTGTTTCTATGAGAGAACTCAATTCGCTGGGACTTATGATGATAATTAATATCATTATAGTCAAGATTTATATCCAGGCTCTCGAAATATCTACGTATTGATTTTTTTTTATAAGGATTGATATGTTTTATGTTTAAAGACAAAAACTTGGCGGTCTTATTTCTTATAGTTATTATTATATTTCCCACTATGACAACATTTAATAATGACTAGCGGCTCCAACGGAAGATCAGTGCTGGCTTTACGGCTAGCGAATGCTGAGTTGGGAGTTGGGACCGCTTCGCAACAATTTCTCTTCGTCTTGTTCTTTTTGTATTTATGTGATGTAATTTTGTATTGTTGCGAATAAATGTCTCTTTTCCTCTCTTATCTCTTATTATCAGGAGGATTGTTATGGGTCAGTGCATAAAACTAATAATAAAGCTCCCATACTGCGGTTATATGTTATATATCATTTTAGTAGTGTTATAAAATGTTTTATCTACATCCATATCATAACTTCTCTTTTATATGTTTAGAAACGATAAGCAAACAGCCTATATTAAGAAACCTGTATCTGTGGTTGCATTTTAATGTTAACATTAAAGTATTACATGTCATTAAAGTATCGGTTATTGATGTAGTTGCGTCTTAATGTTCACTTTTAAGTTTCGGTGACCGAAACTTTAAAGTGGACATTAAGATGCAGGTTCTTTAAGATACAAGGCAACATGGTGCAATTTTCTCACATATTGTAGAAAACTTATGATATGCATGTAGATAAAGTTATGTATGCGACTGTACGCATAATTAGGCATTAAAACACTCGTGTGATCTTATTATGAAACTCACCTATCGGCTCGTTTCATAAAACCACACTCGTGTATTAATGCCTCTCATTATGCACCAGTCACATAAATAACTATTATAACGTTACGAGTATGTATATAACGTTTTATAACCGCTTTGAGGAAGCACCATAGGGGTCAAGTTTTGATCATCATTATAATAAAATTTAGCCCTTTTAAGGACATTTAAATGCTAAACTGGTCTTCATAATATACACTGTGCCTCCAACCAAAGACCGAGGCTGGTGAGTTTGACACGCTAACCGCATAGCCACGACATTCTAATGAAACATGTGTACTATTACTTACTCAATATCCTGTCATCTTATACATGTAACTACATTTTAGAAATATTATTAAACACTTTCCCTATCCCTGTTTATAAATATTAAATGCGAAATTAAATCTGTGAGGTCCGTTTGTTACTCTTTCACGGCTGCTGTATCGATGACATTTATTATAGGTAGTTTGGTGCTTATAAAAATCATAAGATACTTTTTATGAATGTAACCTCTTCCTTCTTTGTTTTGGTTATTATAATAGATGATTCGCAGGCACAATTTACTGTTTAATAATTGTAATAGTATAAATTACTAGCTGTTCCTCGCGACATCGTTCGCGTGGAAGTCGTTTATCGCTATTCCCTCGGATATTAACCAAATTTCCGAATTATTTATTTATCGAATCCGTTCAGCGGATAGACAGAGTCACTTCCACATTTAGTATAGTAGTATAGAAACTTGATCATAGCAAATGACACTTCTTTGGTAAAACTCATGCATACCTTTCCCGTTATTTAGAATATAAAGAAGATGTATTGACAGTTTATAGACTAGTCGTAAAAATTCCAATACAACCCACGCCTTCTACTCTCGATCGAGGCATCACAATACTTTATGGCTAACAGATATAGTAGCACGCATTAGAGACAAAGTACATCGTAGGATGATAAGCGGTCTCATCACCCTTCTTATCAGCGCGTTATCTCCGCGATAAGAGGCCACCATTTAGGGGACACTTTAGCCGGGAGTTATCTCAGGTCAGACGTCATGCAGTCTTAAAATAGTCCAGTGGTTTATGACGTGCTGGTAAACGTGACGTGAGCCAATGAGGCTAGAGATGTACCGCAAGTCGACGACTAGAAAATGGGAATGGTTTCAATCGAAAAAGGAATGGAGTAGCGGATTTGTAAAGTTACAAATAATTTGATGTATAGTAACCCCGGAGGGTGATTCTTTACATATAATCGTCTCTATTTCAGACACTTTAGAGAAGATTTAGAAATAAGCAGTTTAGTCTTACATGCCCCCATAAATAAAGGTTAAATACACTGCTTTTTCCTCTGTTGGAGAAAACTACACGTTTATTCAGTTTTGTTAGCCTGTCATGCTTTCTAAGCCATATTTCTTTTTTACAATGGGAACGGCCGCCTTTACCATTTTTATCCCTTATTCATAAACGCACAATAAACCTATTTTAGTTAAAGTTTTATTGGTTCCTTTGAGTCAAATTCAAATGTCATAATGACAGATAAGGACAGAGCAAAATTCAAGCATTCTTTAACTATTGTGCGTTTATGAATAAGAGGGATAGACTTTATAGGTATAAAGTCTATAAACGATAAATGAAGTTGATTATTATACAGAACTGCATAGAAAATATCTGATACTTCGGAACAAACACTAGCGCATATCACACAAATATGTGTCCTTACCGGGAATCGAACCCGGAACGGTTAGTTACTTGGGTCACTACCAACTGAGGTCAATAGAACTTGCAAAATATGTAAACAAAACCAAACGAACCAATACACCATGATACGTGCTTTTAAAGATCAAGTGTGGTTGCAACAATTTGTACACTAGATCATTATTTTCATATTAAGTTTAAAATGTAGTAACTATTCGTTATACGCTATTTTTAATGAAAACACGCTTGGTGAATATTTGAGGTTATGTGTCAAACGGTACTAATTTGTTGACATCGTTCACAAGTTCTGTTGACGGCGACTTTAGACTAACCAAGTCGTCAAATCGCTTTAGTCTTGCGGTTGCACAGGAGTATTTAAGCATGTGCAAATGGATGATAATTTCAACTGACAATATATTCTTACACAAGCAACCAGTACAAGTTGCTCATTGAATTCAAAATGGACACATTTCTAAATAATTTGCTGTTGCACTGAAAATCGTATGCGAACAGCTTCTAATTTTAAAATGCAACACTGACTGATTTTGGAATGTGTCCATTTTTCATTAAATGAACGAAGTTTGCGTAAAATTGGTTCCGAATAATTGATGTCAGCACTATTACGTAGATGATATTACCTTTCGATAAGCTGGGAAATGCTTTTCGCCCGGCCCGGGGGATCCTAAGGTGGTAATATGGGACTTACAAACCTAACCTAACCTAATAAGTTCTATACAATGACCTTTTAAAAAAATATAAAGAGATTACGGTTTCAGAAAAAAAACGCATTAGCTATTATGATCTTTTAGGGATTATGATAGATTAGGATTATTAATTTTAGCCGTTCTAATGAGGAACCGATCTAAAACCCGCATGTCCACACGTTTCGGCCGCAGAGGAGAGGGAGAACGGCGCATCGTAATACCGGCACTCATCTTCCTCTGCAGCCCCTCCCCAATTGCGGGAAGAAGTTTTCCTCACCCACAATCCATCACGTCACAACCACGCTCAAAGGAGCCCACTTGGAGCGACCTCCAGGGGCCAGCCCACGGTTTCTATGCCTCACCGCCACCACAAGGCCCGAGTACCCGTTTAGTTTTAAGATTGCAGTCTCGAGATTGTAGTCTTGAGAATTCAAAGGTTTACCGGTATTAGTTCCCACTTACCATCAGGTGATCTTTGTGTTTGTGTGCCTAACTAAAAATAAAATGCACTTTTGGTAAGTTAAAAGTTAAACTCATTCAACAGAAGTTTGCCGCGCGTTCTCAGTTTTTGGAAATAATTTATGTTACCGTTATTCATCTTGTCTAACCTCACTGATATTTTAAAATGAAATAACCGAGCACTTTTATTGGGTTTTACGTAGACGAAGTGGCAGGTCAACGCCAGAACCCCATATTTCGATAAAGGTTCGACAGTGGGAATGAAAATATTGGCACAGCGGAGCATCTCTAAGGAGGATATAGTGGCTGCCACCAGATTGTTTCGCCCATTATGTGTGACGCGTGCGATCGCCGGTTTTATGTTTCATATCGAGATTGGCAGTTAAGCGGCTTGGTTTACTGCCCGGATATTTGCTGTTGTTCTAATTCGCCCGAACACTTTATGGGTAACGGACGAGACTTAGAGAGGATCAAATTTTAAGTCCTGTATTTAAGCTAGCTAGTTAAATATTCCGAAACTCTGTTACGGTTTTAAGGTACTGTTAGTTGAAAACTCTTTATACTTGAACTTGTTGCTTGGAATACCATTAAATAATCAAGAGGAAGTTCATCATACATAATAACTTAATAGTCATAAATTGGAAAAAAGTGTTTGGGAAACATGAGGATTCAATTTTTTTGCAAATGTGTTGATTGCCATTTGAGAGTTCCATCTGTCACCATAACAACCTTTTTTTCAAGATATACGTAGTCGTTTAAAAAAGAAAACAATAAAATCGTCCATCATCATCATCTTTTCAACAGAAAGACGTCTAAAATAATAAGAAGATAAGAGAGAGAGTAAATAAATGTACTTTTCGGTACAAACTACTAAAATTACCTGTTTGACAATCTGTTTGTAACTTCTTAACAAGACAAATGCCAGACATCACAAGCCCCCTTTGTTCCAGTCATTGTCCCAGATCCCAGAAAATTTGGTAGTTATCATTTACCATATAACTACAAATAGCTTTTGCTCGTAACCTAAGTTTAACGATTTTTATGGTTCCGAAGTCAAACTAGGTACCCTTATAGTTTCGCCATGTCCGTCGTATGTCTGTCCGTTTGCGGTCTAACTCAGAGACTATTGGTACTACAATACTGTAATTTGGCATAGTTATTCATGTAAATTCCATCGACCAACTGGTAAAATAAAACCTAGAAAAAATAGGGTACCTACCACAATGTAATAGTCTTCCAATACATGTAAAGCTAAAGGTTTTAAAGGTGTACCCTCTTGCAGCCATAACTACGAGCAATTAAATATGTTAAATAAAAGCATATTGTAACTTATCCAAAACCACTTTGAATATCAAATAACTCCGAATATTTTTGTTACTTTTCGAGATAGTTTTTTGTGTTTGTATTTAGTATGGTCTGACATGTAAATTTTATATAGGCAGGTTAGATAAAGTTTTAATCATTTGCGTGTCACGGCTCATATCGGTTACGTCAACAGGCTTAAAAATCAAGTATTATACAAACTACATAGTTTGAAATCCATTTTACCGTTAGTTCAAGATGGTAATGACCATTATTGGTTGTTAGGAGCCGATCGGTTTTCTTCATTTGCTCGAACTAATGTGAATGACGATAAGTTGTTTAACGGTCGGCGCACACGCCACGGCGGAGCTCGTTTGCATACTAATCTAGAAACACAGGTTAGTTTTATGGCGAAGGTTTCTGGATAAAAATACAAGAGCGTATCGAGCGTATCGATGTGTCCCGTCACACATAGTAAATTTTACTTTTGTGATATTTTTCGTGCGATAGTTATTTTTTACTGGCTAGACTCTGGAGTGCCAAGCCCGTAAATGAAGTGATTTTGAAAGGTACAACTTTCTCTAATTAATAACTATCATTTTGTACCCCTAGCTTCTTAATAGCGGCGCTCAGTTGGCTATCGCTCTCGCACTTGCATTCGCGACTGGCAGTATATTTCTCACTTGTGTTTCGTAGAAAAACGAAAATTATCGATTGCTATTAACGTCGTACGCTTAGTTACGGATCTGTGCTCAAAATTTGGACCACTCTTTTTTTTTTAAGTTTTTTTTTCGACTGTGTTATAATCAGAAGAGACTAGAACTTGGTATTTTTTCACCTCCAGTATACGAGGTTGTTCGACTTATTAGCTACTCGTATTTAGTCTGCAGATTTTAGGTATTATGTGAAGAACTACGCAACAATAATTCCGTTATATTTACGAATAGGATCCAAAAAGGGCCTCATTATATCCTATCTTATACGTAATATTTTGGGCCTTTAAACGCCGCTAGCTAGTCCAAATCATTTTATTATCACTGTTTATAGTTTAATTTAGTTTATTTATTCATCAATGTATTTGGTAACGCAGTAAGCATAGTTGGAAGTGGCCCTGCCTAGGAAGCTAGCGGTCCTGGGTTCCATTCCCGGTCAGGGCAAATGTTTGTGTGATGAGCGCGAGTATTTCAGTTTTGGGTGTTTTCTATGTATACAGTATTTATTTATCTATATTAGTTTGTTTATCATTGCCTAGTACCCATAGTACAAGTTTAGAGGTACTTAGTTCGGGACTATTTCAATTATTTCTGTGAGATTGTCTTTTTTTTTTCTTTCATTTGATATAGATAAAGAGATAAAGGGATATTTATTCGCAACAATACAAAACCGCATTATATAGATACAAAGAAAACAAGACACAGAGAAACAGTTTCGAAGCGGTCCCAACTCAGCATTCGCTAGCTGTAAAGCTAGCACTGGTCTTCTGTTGGAACCGCTAAGTGAAGAGACGGAAAGTGACACACTTAACACAAAACAACGTTAACTAAGAAAAACATCAAGGATCAAATATAATCATTTATATAATAATCTCGAACGACCTTAAAATAAATTTGCATGGCAATATATCCAATATATCCAATCACTTCACTTCTCAATCCTGTGTAGAGCTCCCTTGTGTCTCTTCACACAATCCAGTGCCAGGCAAACGGAAATGAACTAAATCCCGAAATAGAAAATTAAATCGGCATCGAATCCTTGACACTGTTTGTTAAGTAGATACCAATTCTACCCAGGAATATTCCAATAAGATTAAAATTATAATTACTATACTATTGAGTACTTATCTAAAATTCTAAAAGTGTAATAAAAATCTAACAATGTCTATCAAGCGATTAGTTACACAAATCTCTCAGCCACCATTGAAGATCACAAATACATTTTTTGCCACGTCTATTTATGTTTTCCTTAGCAACGAAAATTCTCTAAATGTAATTTCAAGCGTGCAAATACAAACATCGCTGCAAAATAAACAGTTGCGGCGTCATACTTTCTTCGGTTGGTTTAGCCACTCCCTGACTACTTAAAGCGAGCGATTGGTAGAGCCGCCGGTCGCCGAGCCCTACACGTGCTTCAATTGTGTACATAGGGAAAAGTTAATATTTCCATGATATAGCTAGCAATGATGAGAACAGCTGATCGGGCTGAGTGATGTGAAATGAGGCCTTGCAGCTCTGAGGCGCTAGCCAAGATGCAAATGCCACTAACGTTCTTATTTTCTATCACTCAAAATGTATGGATGCCATACTCGAGCGTAGCGATAAACCACGTGGTCAACTGTCATCTCATACATTTTGAGTGTTAGAAAATAAAAACGTAGCGTTTGCATCTTAGCTAAGGCCCCAGGAATTACAGAGAATATGCCCAATGACTAGAATTGTCATTTTGATGAGGAGTGTTTTCGCGCCTTGTATGATCCGAATCTTGGCAAAGCAATAAGTGGGGAAGAGATGTCTTAAAAGTATAAGTTCGCTTCTGTACATCCTAGCTTTATTACATTTTTGTAATTATTATCTCTTTTTTAATGTCTAAAAATGTTTAATATTGAACATTCATTAATATAATGCTGGATTAATTTGCCTGCTATCTCTTTGAACCTTGGCGAATAAGAAAGTATCAGAATGTGTAATAATTTGACTTTATAAAGTTTTTACGTACGATCACGAACTTTAATTGATGAAACACTATAGAACCTTGGTCGCATAAAACCAACGATTCATTCCTATGTGATTTATATCTCGTCACTTGACGCTGTCATTATGACAAGGTTCTAGCATTTAAAGTCTTTCATGGTACATAACTCGGTGATTGTCTGTGGCTTCCTAACTTCTAAATGGATGGACCGATCTCGTTACGTTCGTAATTGAAAGTGCTAGATTCGAGGGAAATCGATCGACAGTTTAAAAAGTTATGACCTCTGAAAGCATAGCTCATAATTACTTGAATGTATAGTATTTAACGTTTTGGTAGCTCTTATTTACTTGACAGTAACGGCAGCCGAGCTCAAAACAATCCCATAAAGGTACGCCCACACCAATGCTTAAAAAAACGGTGACAGTACGGAATGGCAGTGACGCATCGTATGCGTACCGTTTTTGACGCACGCTCCCCACACCGCAGCTTAACGGTGCGTATATTACGGTGCGTCAAAAACGGCACCATGTTGTTACTATGACCCTGTCTTTTGTTTACGCAACGACACCGTATTTTAAGCAGCGGTGTGGAGGGCATGCTATAGAAATGGTACGGATACGATGCGCCACTGCGTTTCCGTACCGTCACCGTTTTTTAAGCATTGGTGTGGGCGGACCTTTACGGGATTGTTTTGAACTCGGCTGCCTATACCGTCTCCGTATTTTAAGCAGCGGTGCGGTCGCACCTTAACACGTCAACGGCAATACGTTTCAACCGAGTTGAAAAGAGACCCAATGTTTAACTTGTTACAGATACGTTCCAATTCCCACTTAATTAAATATGTCCAATAGTGCCACCATTAGATAAATAAAGTCCTAGTTTAAATACAGATGAGTTTGCGCACCCATCCCGTCTCCGTCTGGCACAAAGCGTGTGTCGCCTTTATTGGAAACCTGTCAGCGGAACAAAAGTGGGCGAGTGTGCATCATGCCTCCACAAGTCAGATGCCTATTAACTTGGAAACTGGAAACATTGATTGCGAACTGTGGGGGAAATAATAGCAGAGAAAAATAATTGTCCAATTGAACTGGCGGCTTGTATTATGGTTTATTCTGCTGTTCAATTCTAAAATTGCAATGGTACCGTTGGAATCTTATTACTTGTTTAATTGGTCTTTAAAGATGTTGCGGTTAGTTTGAATCAATTTAAAATAAAAACGGTTTAATCTTGTACACTTTGTAACTACACATTGAAAGAAATAAATGTTTCAAAATAGAATGAACCGCCTCCAAAGCGGTAAAAAAATATTCCTTTCGTCAGTCAACTGAAGTCGGCTTATGGTAAAAACATTGTGAGAACTTCAGTTGACTGACCTAATATCATTTGAAAATGAATTATGTTCTACTTTTTTGGAGGCGTTTTGTTGTTTTTATGTTATGTATTTTAGTGATCATAATTTGCTGTTATGCTTTATGTAGTCCACTTTAGGATATTTCAAGCTCGCCACAAGCAATGCTGCGGGAGAGTCAAAAGTGTATCATATATTTAAACCAATTAAATTTGCTTCACCATAGTCAACTACCGTCTTAATTGAGACATTTTATACATCTCTCTTGAAATAGGTATAATCAAGAAGTTCCGTTGGCCATCTGTGGTCTTTTACATCAAATGATACTTTTTACTGAAAATACGAAAATCAATATGGATTTATCTATAGTATTTGAGGAGTACCCTCAATACCTTATGGATCCCCTCATCAGATTCAGGAGTTGGTGATAAAAGGACCATGTCGAAAGTATACCTTGGTCTGGCGAAGAAATCGAGTACCTACACAAACGAAAATGCAGACGAAACGAGAACGTCCTCTTTTGATTTGAAGTCGGTTACAAATTTGACTGACTTTTGAAAGGAACTTCTATAATATAATGTGAAGTGAAAAGAAAATGTATGTGTGTGCCCGTTTATTCGTTTGTAACGCTTTCACGACTAAACCACTCAATCTATACTGTTCTATAATGTTCTTAGACGCACCATCGATGAAAGAATTATTCAAATATTTCAACGTTTTACTTACCGTTTCTTTATCAATTTATGGATTGTTAACAAACATAGTTGCAATATAATATTCCTGTAATGTTGTTTGAAGCCATCATAAATCCACCGCTCAATAAATGAACGAAATTGGACGCAAAACTAATGAAAGGAAATCACGAAGTGAAATCCAATACGAAGTCAAACGTACAGGATTTAATTCCATATTTCCCAATGAGTCCCTGTGGTGTTATTCTCTTTCGGAACAAAAGGGAATTCGCTCGATCGAACTGGTGTAACATGACCCGCAACTACACTACTATCGTTCGAACTAAGCTCAGTTACCATTACTCGACTGTGAGAAGCCAAAATAAATTAAACTTAAACAGTCCAAGTAACTAGGGGTGTCAGACACTGAAGGGGGCACACCAGTCGCCGTAGACTATATGTATTGGAGAACGTTAACACTATCGAAATTGTTTAGAATTCACATAAGCTCTATTTTCATTTGTAAAACGATGCGAGTTAGGCTTTATGCAAAATTACAAGAGGGCGTCGTAAACGTTGCCAGTGGGGTTTTGTGTTTCAGCCTATTTTGTTGTTTGTTATTTTCCCATTTGTATAATAAAGTATTAAATTCATAGTATTGTCTATCACTTTTCAAATATATGCTTAAAAGAATGGTTCACTAATGTTTGACCAAAAAAATATTGACAAATGATCATTTGACAAACAACGTTTCACCAAATAATCATTTGGCAAACGTGACATTTGACAAAAGTATCATTTTGCAAAAACTCAATTAGCAAATGATCAAATAGCAAACACTACACTTGGTAAATGTGTTAAATAATAAAATGTCAATTGACAGTTTTCCATTTCACCAAATATTATTTCCTGTAGTTTACCTATTTCTGGGCAGAAAAAAATAACCTCGAAGGCCAAGGCGGGAGCAAAGCTCCCGCCTTGGCCTTCTAACCTAACCTATCCGAGTCAGTTCTGCCCGGATTCGTCTTGCTCGTTGCATTTAAAATTTTGTCTGATAACTCCGTTGCTAAATGTTCATTTTGTCAAATAATTACTTATAAAATGTAAATTTAACTGTTGATCATTTGAATAAGTGAGCCATTTTTAAAATGACAACTAGTAAAATGATCAATTGGCGAAATATTTTTTTGCAAAACGTTGTTTGTCAAGTGTAATTTTGCCAAATGACTTTTGGTCAAACGGCAGGACACCTTAAAAGAATACCACCCGAAACAAAAAATGCAGCTCGCATTCTTTCACAGATCAAATTTTATTCATGAATTTTCATTTCATTTTTTGCGATCCTTTTTTCTTGCTTGATATTGAATGCATTGCATGAAGCTGCCTTTATTTACTAAAAAAAACTGTTCAGTTCTATTTTCAATATACCGCTATACCGGTAACACAGGTTTTTAAGTAATTAATAAAACTGTACTATTTATATACAGGTGTTTTTTCGTTACACGGAATTGAGCGCTACCCTCTACTTGCAATACATACTACTAACCAACTAATCCAGCTTTCTAGTCTTTAAAATTGTATTGGTAATTTGGTTTTATTTGTTGTTTTTTTATTGGTTTTATTTACAGTATTTTCGTTAGGCATTTAAAGTAAAAAAAATAAAAAAAATATCAGTGATATTACAAATGCGATACTTAGGTGGCCCTAAGTACTACTTGCACAAAAAATACCACTAGGTAAAGACACTAAGTCGAATTAGTAAACGTCAGATTCATACGAAACTGGCATTTTAACTCGAGTGTCTTAACACAGCGTCAAGTTTTTGGTGCAAGTGGCCTTTAGTGAATTCAATAGAACTGTCGTGTATAATTATTTTGGTAGTTATTATGCTGAGTATGTATGTAACACTTTTTTTAAATTACAAATTGGCACATAACCTTAAGTTTAACATGTTCAATGGCGAACTTATCTCTAAGAGATCTCTTCTTCTTTCTTCTTTAGTTTAAAATACTCTCCCTAAATAGCAGATAGCTCCCAAGGGTAAAAACAAACAAACCTGTTTTCCGCGAACGAAGTCGCTACAATTTAGTTGTCAATAAAAATATTACGTTACAGTTCATTCAAAACCTTTTAGAGAATTCATTTTCCTAAGAGATCATTTTATCAGGCAGTAAAGTGAATTTTCCCGAGGAGACTAGTACATTTCAATTGTTTGAAGAAACTGATGTCTAGCTATTCATCTCTGTTTCGCCGGCTGAGTGTACACCTGGCTAGACTAAGTGCACTATAAGTCTTTCTGTACTGATACTTTATTAAGTCATAGACGACAGTGCAATGTACTCGTATTTATGTGAAGAGACGAATACGAATATGTAGTTAATATAACAAATATATTTACTTGAAATAGTACACTACTTATTATATTTCTTTTATCATTAGTTCCATTTACTTTAGATAGATTAATTAAAAACCCAAATGTAATTAATCATCGAAATTAACTGACCGTACAGTACCTATTCCCAGCTTCATTATAGCTTTCGGCTGGCTCAGCCGGCTCTAGGCTATCACGCTTGCACTTGCAACAAAGGGTATATTTGTCACTCGTGAGTCAAAGAAAAACGAAGATAGCCGATCGCTATTAAGAAAGTGGTGACGCTATACATACTCGTTGCGGTTTTTGAAGCAGGAATCATAGAAATGTCGGCAGTTACATTTTGCATTCACGGTGGCTTCCGTATTATGAATGCGAATTAATTTAGTCAGACATCTGCTTGTACGACACAATAAGGGTTAACGTATCAAGCCTGTTTTATTACGACGCCGTAAGGAATATAATTCAGCTACATCTAGTTTCAAAGGTGCGTCGGTGAGTTGGTCGGGCGGTGACAAATATTAAAGGGGTTCCATTTCTCTGACTGTCGCGGGCGCTCCGCGAGGACCCTTCACGGTCTGTTTAAACTTATCGACCACGTGTACTCACGACAGGATATAAATGGATACTTAATGGTTTCTGAGTTTATTAACTGTCGACTAGTCGCGATTTTGTAGGTCACTATTTGAGTACATTTTAAAGAATTAATTATTCTCAGTATTTATTGCAAAATATATTAAAATGAATCATTTAAACCAACTAATTACATTTAAAATATCCCAACGTTTGGAATGGTCACAATCCGGAGAAAATAGATTTAAAAAAATGAGATTAAATTAAGAAACCTATATTTATTATAATAAAATGGCTAACGTTGGGAAATTAGAACATTTTTGCAGTGCATCCCATTCGCATTCGTGCAAGTAGAGTTCGTGATAAATATACTTGGATACGGCTAGGGCGCGAAACAGTGCAAAACTACTTAGTACTTTTATTTTAATAGTATTTTCATTTGTATATTAAAATTGGCTGTCCTTTAGCACAAATAAAGTAAAGCATTCCCCGCTTTGAACGAAAAACGCGAAAGCCGAAAGACGTCGCCGAAACTATTCTGAATTGTGGCCGACATTTGGAGTATTGTCTGCCTCGAGGCAAATCCCACGGGATAATCTCCAGGACGCAGGCCCCAGTGACAGGATCGGGATCGAATAATGAAAATGGTAATTGCAAACGGGAACTTTTTCTTAATATGACATACCCTGGCAGCCGCGGATGACAGCGGCATATAACGCATTTTATAAAGCCTGAGGCGAGTTGAAACTAGCTTTGGATTGGAACAGCCGTCATCAAATGATAAACTCAGCAAAAACTTTGATACTTTCATGCGACTAACTATGAGTTTAGTTAACTTTTTCAGGATCAAGAAACTCACCCCTAGTCAGTTTCTACGTGCACATAATCTAGATAAGTATAATTTAATATTAAATTTAAAACGGTGGCACGGTTTCTATACGACGATGAGTCTCCGTTGTTTCATATAATCATGTAGCAAACGGTCACATAATGTAACGTTACGCATAATTTGATTTGAGACCTCCCGCCTAGCGCCTGAGTGAAACTAAACAAGGTCACGTCAAATATTATGTTATATTACTTTCCAATTTGTCTAGAAATATCGCTTAAATTTGATCTTATTTATTATTTAGACGCATCAAATTGTTAAAATATTGACGTAGCTACATTTGACCACAAGACCACTATTTGCAGGCCAAAAATAATCATGGCTTAAAAAAATAATGCTTAGAGTCCTTAACTTTTGGGAACAGCTGAGACATCTTTTGTTTCTCTGAATGTGTATGACCCGAATATCATTCAGTTTTAAAAACTATAACACATCAAAATGATAAGCAAAATGGAGTTCCTTTTTGCTTCAACGTTATAAATTAATTCTGCTTCGAGATATAAATCACCCGAGGTTTAAGATTTTATTTACGTTTTACAAAATTTTGTTCGTGTTTTTGCGGTGCAGTTTTGCATCTGTTTTTATCGGTTTTGGACTTAAAGATGGTTTGCTAGAGTTAATTGTTTCTTTTTAAGGGTAGCTAAGTAAGTACCTACCGCTGAAAGTGTTTAAGTTTCAAAAGATATGTGTAAGATCCATATGTGGGCCCGAGCAAAGGACAGCTGCAGGCCGCTCTTTAAGCAGCCACGAAATATGAGTCTGCCCTTAATGTATGTGTATGAGGTCTACTGTAAAGACTCCCTCGATAAGGGAAACCTCAAGAAATTATATAATAATCTCTACTTACCAAGGCACAAGTCACCTTTATTTACTAAATGTTCTGAAAAAAACTGACTTTTCGGAATATAAGGCAAAACTGTGTAAGTGGTGTCTTGGTCAAGGGTATTATTCAATGAATGATCATTTTAAGTAACTGACATTATTTATGCATGTAAAAATTGCAAAGTAAGATTTTTTTAATTTAATGGGTACCGCTGAATTAGATCTTGACTCTATCACACAATGCATTTAATTTTAAAATCGGTGAAATTTAATCTAATTCAGGTTTGCAAACATTTTTTTGTAATGAGTTGTTTAATAAGATGACATTTCTATTTTGCTTTAATTTCAACATACAATATTGTACACCGGAAACCGGTTGAATGTGACGCGCTGCTCTTGCCTCATTTAACATCATATTGTAACTACACTCGCTTCTGACAATAAAGATTTCTATTTATATTTCGGATATCGTAAATTATTTTTAAACACTTACTCAAAGTACCCCTAAAATTGACATAAGCGCGCATTTTCGATAACGATAACATCCGCTGAATGCATTTCGTTCAGGGCCACTGAGCCGATAATATAACGCACGACGTTACATTGTAAATCCCACAGACGACCACGAAACATCAAAATCATGTAACTGGTTTTATAAGGGAAAATCTCTTTCCAACAACATGTTTTAAAAAGAAACCTCCACTTGCATTACAAGTTACAAGCTTTGGTAATCGGGCCCCATATGTAAATCCATATAAATAACGATAATTTCCGTAGAATGTGTTAAAAGATAATTAACGTCAACGCCCGTAGTCGTTATTCTCTACGTAAATAAAATGCGGCGCTTGCGTCGCCGCCCTGACGTGAACCGTTCTTGTCGAATTTACGACGTTTTTAGACGGCCGAGTGATTTGTCGGTTATGTGAACCAATAATAAACTTGAAAAGTGGTAATAGGGTTGTTGACTGCAGTGAAAATAAATTACTTTGCACTAACCTCTGGTTAAAAATAAAGACTAAAAACCTAACACCGGGCGTATTTAAGTAATCGTTAAAATGACTGGACCAAGACTGAAAACAATAGGGAAATTCAGGGCTCTTTTAAAATAAAACGTTATTTCTTATGACGTATTATTTTTAAGCTACCCGCAATTGCTGTCAAGTGAATAAGAGCTAACGTAACGTTGAAAGTGCGATAACAATGTTAAAAGAAATGATGGTTTTACCAAGTAGAATAGAGCGCCCTTAATGTACATAAGTTTTGATGACACCTTGTGAAATAAAATAAAAAATAAATTACAATTATACCTATAGTTAGTTTACTTTTAAATTTAATTGTGCTCGTATAATATGATTAAAAAAATACCCTTGGTGTTCTTGCGGCGGGTCTTCTCTCCATTGATGGTCTTGTCTGCAGAGTTTCTATTCCATACTGTCGAAATGTGTAAGAGCTTTGATGTGGCCAATTTACTGAATTATTATATCATTCATTTCATTATTTCATTAAATTTAATTTCCCTTGCAGTGCGGGACGGTCAGGACGTTACGGTTTCATTCCCACTTAGTAGGTAGCTATCGTTTTGACGCTTTCCAAAAGTTTTTTTTTATGCCATACAGAAGGCAAATTAGCACACAGGCCACCTGATGGTAAGTGTAAACAGTGACCCGTACATTCGCATTCACAAGACTTCAAGCCTAAGACAGCAAATGCGTTGCCAACCCTGAGGACTAAGATGGAATGCCTTATGCTAGTCATTACACCGGCTGTCTTATCCCCAAACCGGAACACTACAAAGCGAACACTGCGGTTTGGCGGTAGGTTAATGGATAAGATGCTGGTAGCGATCCGGACGGACCCTGCACAAGGTCCTACCACCCGCACTACTGATTTGACTTGTCAGTCAACTAGACTGTTATAATAATCAGCGCCCTTAATCGTCATTAGTATGGTTTTAAGTCCCACGCTGCGTGTCACGAGCCTTGAATGAGTTTGAGCCACACATTCCAACCACCAATTCTCGGTAACAAGCTGTCAATTTAAATCACGGCTGTTTATGTCATCGAACCTTTTGGCGTCGCCCTGCCACTTATTAGGGTCAAGTGGGCCGAGTGATCGTGATGTGTTGTTACTGCGTTGTTTGTTGATACCAATTCAGCAAACCGTTGCCAATTCATCCTCAATTATCTGCTCTCAAAATCTGAGTTTGAAAAGATCTAGTGGAAAACAGAGATATACGAGTCCCTACGTCCTATAGCTCTATCTTTTTGCTGACTATAACTTGATAGGTTTAACCGGTCGCCGAAGATCTGTGTCATCCTCTCTACCGTTATCTTTATCTTCATGATCTTCTTTATCTATTGATTACATAGTATTCATATTTCTATTTCTATTTCTATTTCTACATATATCCGCTAACTCCTCCTAAACCACGCAACAGATTTTGATGCGGTTTTCACCATGAGTTAGATATTTTTTCACGGAAAGTTAGTATTTATAATAAATTCCGTTTTACGTGCGAGTGTTTTAGAAAACTCATGATATTAGATATATTTTTAGCGTTTTCTCGTGTTACAACTTCAGCCGTAAAGTGAGAGTTCAATTTGACCTCACATCTAATCTAAGAATGGTTTCCATTTACTGACTGAGGCTCCATTTTACTCGGTAAAACCTTATTGCTTTTGACATGTTATCTTAATGTTTTGTATTATTTTTAAGTCTGCCGCCATTACTGCCAAGTAAATATGAGCTATAATAACATTGACAATACGATAACATGTTATAAGCTGTATAGTTTTAGCGAGTAGAACCGCTCCTGATTGAGTTCTACTGTAGAACCCTCTTGCAATATCAGATCACGTGACTCAAACTTGAGTGATGTCACATCACTCAAGTTTGAGTCACTGATGTGGCGTTTAATACGCCATCTTTTTACAGCTGGGTGGGCGACACGGATGCATATTGATGATGGAGCCGGACGGTTACTGGGACTGTTGGGTGGATCGAGTAAAAGGAACTCCTTTATACATAATTCAAGTCAATTTCGATATTCATTTACAATACAACTCTTTTATCCGTTCCAAGTTCGATGTCCTCCACGGACCGGCTGTCATACCAACGCTACGGATATTTGCTTCTCACAATATGAATTCACATTCCTTTTTTTTTAATACGTATGTATATAAACCTTTCGCAAGATTAACCTCGTTTGTTTTGTTTTGTCATGTCCTGCCTCTGTTGTATGTTTTGAATTTTCCTTTGATGAATGTTACTCAATAGATCAATAAATTAAACCTATGCACAATGGTCTTCCTGACAACAATTTGCAGTCAGTTATCATTGAACTTTACGGGGAAATACGACGCCTTAAGATTTATTAGGCAGATGAGTGGTAGCTTAGAAAATGCCTAGAAAAAGCGATAAGTCGGCGTGATATTATTTTTCAAGACACATGCCACAGACCATTATTGCCATCTGAAACGTCAAATAAAGGTACTTAAGGAGAGGTAGGTGTCCCTTTACGTTTACGTTTACGCTCACAGCATAAAACTGACACGTCACGTTCGTATTCGCGGTGAGGACGGGGCTATAACGGCTGAATGGAGCTTGAGGCAGTTTGAGACGGTTATTACTTTGATTCACTGTCACGCTTGACGATTGGGTTTATATTTAACTTTGGTTTTTTCTCTATTCTAATTATTTTGATTACGACTCGGTCGCCTTTGTCTGCGTCGTCAGTCGTCAAGTTAGGCAGGGCTATCATAACGTTAACAATAGGGGTAAAGAAAATGTATAATAGAGCCCCTGTGTGTGTTAAGGTTAGTTACAGTAATAAATTGAAAGCACACTAAAAACTAACGTAAAATAGTAAAAGGGGAACACTTTGTAAGTTGCAGGGAAAATGCATTATTTTGTGGCTTGAAAAACTGAGGCGGACGCGGTCAGCTTCAGAGGTTAAGAGGATTTCACAATTCAGCTGCGCTAAATCTTGTCTATTTTTTATATCCAACTAGGTTACGTTTGGGAATTTCACAGAAAGTTTGTATAAAATTTAAAGCGAAAAAGAAACCGTTATCCTAGTTTAAATTATATGTTAAATAATGAGACAGGAAATGTCTCATCATAAAGTTGGACTTTATGATATGAGACATGTTATTCTCCAGTATGACAAACAAATTAAAAAAACGCCGGGTTTAAGTTGTCCCGTCAGAGCGTGCAAACCAAATTTTATGATGTGCTTTCTAATTAGGCAGCTTAACCGTCGCTCGTATAAGCACGTTCGCAAGATCGACCGATCGACAAGGACCCGGCCAAATATTATATTTGGATACGAATACTTTGATTCTATTTTAACTTCTTGGTGGGGACGTTCCAGATCCATTGTCCTTATGGGTTTTTTTGTAGATTTAGAACGAAAAATAAGTGAAATAAAAAGTTCGTTTACGCCTACATTAACTCATCATAAAAGTGCCAAGTCCTCATGACGCAGGGACGATGGGACATACTCGTAAACGGCCGAATGAGCCTTGAGGCAGTTTGACGCTGTCATCCATTTGTTCCACAGCCGTCCACACTCTCGGGATTATAACGGGGAACGAAATGGCAAGGAGAGGATAGTAAAAGTAGCGTAGTAAAGGCAATTACGCAAGCAACTTTTCTGGACAATCTTTATGACGTCAATATTTGGGCGTCCTGTTCTACTTATCTTACGAAATAAAAGTAAAGCGCTGTTGCCGCGAAAAATTGTTATGTGAAACTGAAACTTAACGTCCGTGGATATTTGCTATGTCATTGTTAGCTGCACGTTTAAGTATCGTACAGTGTTGAAAGCTATTTAAAATGCATTTTTATTTATTGATGTACCGTCTGTCTTTATTATAAGGAAATTATATTCAACCAGAGTCCAGTTATAAGTGAAAAATACTTAAGTGTTTGTTCAATAATGTTTTCAGAATCACATTCCTCCCCAGGGTTGGAATAGTAGATCAGTGGCGAAGCGTCACGTAAATAAATAGACAAGCCGGAGCAAAAAAAGGTGTATGGCGTGTGTCGGTTTTACGGTTTGTTTGTATACCTACTCTATGCATAGGAATTTTTGGTAAAGCCGTAAATAATCGGCTTGTACGAACGCCTCGCGACTGTAGTAGATAGTACCGCAAGGGAGCAAAATGACATATTTACGGCGACCATATTTACATTGAATCCTGAACGAAGCGAAGTATTCTACAGGGTGGCCAACTTGGAGGTATACAACTTTTTTTTGCCGCCATTTTGTTTTGGCGGTAAATATGACAGTTGTTGCATGAAAATTACTTTGTGTAGATACGGCAAATTTGTTATGGATCGTTTTACGACGGAACAACGTGTTTTAATTATTAAAACGTTTTACTCAACCCAATCATGTATTGCGGAAACTCTAAGAAAATTGCGGCCAATTTTTGGTAGAAATCACTTACCTTCGCGGCTAACAATAGCTCGTTTAGTGAATAAATTTGAGCAGTATGGCATCGTAACAGATAAAGGAGTTCCTCATCGTGTCAGAAGGGCTCGTACTGAGCAGAATATCCAAATTGTTCGTCAAAGTGTAGCCGAAGAACCCACATTGTCTACCAGGCGACGTTCTCAACAACTCGGACTTAAGAGGACTTCTCTACAGACAATTTTGAAGAAAGACCTTGGTTTGTTTCCGTATAAGGTACAGATAACTCAAGAACTTCAGCCTCGAGACCATGAACGCCGTCGTGATTACTGTAGTGTTATGCTAACCAAGCTGGAAAGAGACCCAGATTTTCATAAAAAAATAATTATGACTGACGAAGCTCATTTCGACCTCAGCGGATTTGTTAATAAACAAAATTCTCGCTATTGGGGAGAAGAACAACCTTCTTTGATCCACGAACGACCTCTGCATCCTCGTCGAGTAACAGTTTGGTGTGGAATTTGGTCAGGAGGGGTAGTTGGGCCTTATTTCTTTGAAGATGCTATGGGTGATGCTGTTACAGTGAATGGAGATCGGTACCGTGAGATGATAATCCATTTTTTCTCGAATCAAGTGAGTCAATTGGGCTTGGGAAACATGTGGTTTCAACAAGACGGCGCCACGTGTCACACGGCACGAGCCACAATAGAAACATTAAAAAGAAGGTTTCCCGGTCGATTAATTTCGAGAAACGGTGACATTGATTGGCCCCCAAGATCGCCTGATTTAACAGCTCCTGACTTTTTTCTGTGGGGCTATCTAAAGGGACGTGTCTATGCTAACAGGCCAATGAACCTTCAGCAATTAAAACAAAATATTCGAGACACAGTCACTGAGATAACGCAGGAAATGTGTGAAAATGTGATGAAAAACGCAATGAAAAGGGTTCACATCTGCCATGCTGCTAGAGGTGGACATTTGTCTGACATTATTTTCCATGTTTAACTGCCGGCTCTAAATACTATACTTAACAAGGAATAGTTAATATTTTTTATATTTCATAGAATAAAATTACAAAACTAAAGTGTATACCTGTTATTTGGCCACCCTGTATAATTGAATCCCCAGCGTAGCGCGCCATTTTCCTCACGCTGTTGATACGCGGACCATATTATCTCTCCTGTTCGGAAAGTAATCCTTAGATTAAATGATACATTTCTAATAACTACGAAATAAAAATATAAAGAAACCTTATACTATTGTATTATTTGTAGGCCGGATAAAACCAATTAAAATGTTCTATTAAATAATCTCCGTGCCCACGTACAGGAAAACAATCTGGTCTATTTCGAGCTACCCCAGTCCGATTGCTGCCGGAGTCGCGTAAGGTGATTATTCTTCATTCGGCGATTAATCCGCCATCACTTCCCGTGGCTGCAATTAGGACCCTTCTTTGAGGTCAGTCGCCTGTTAACGGTTAAGGTGGCTGTTTATGCGGACGCGCTGATTGATTTTATTGATGTTCCATTTACAGAGCTACGATATAAAGTTGGTATTTTATAATATCTTCATACTGTGGTTCTACCAGGGGGTTATTATGACATGGCTATGCACTTCATTTTACGGCGAGCATAAAGGACAGAGTTATTGCCCAATGAGCCCCAGTCTAGGAATGGACTGGGGCCAATGATGGCCACTTGGTTCTTATTTTACAGAAGATAAGGTTTATTCATTTGTTTTAGAACAATCAATTTAGGACTGTACGAAATTTGAATTAAGAGTGAAGTGTCCATTACCGGAGGTGCCTGTCAGCTGAAAGTGTCCACAATTGGTGCCGTCACCCTAATATATTTCGTCTTAATTTATCTGGTAGGCATATTGTTAAAGTAAGCGAATGCGAGATGAATTAAAACAAAGACGCACTAAAATCAGTATGAATAACATTGGATTACACATTAAACTGAAAATAAACTCAAAACTCACAAGAAACAATATTAAAAGAAAAACTAACTTTGAACATTGACCGGACAGCCCAACACTGATTTTCATAAAATTGCATAAACACCCACTCAAAATTGATTATAAATCTTATTTAAGTGCTGCTAAGTGGTTTGTCAATCACAAATAACAATTTGTTCTTATAATTTATAAAATTTTGTTTCGATATTGTTGCAACGTGGGTGCAGTCACAATATAATTTTTAATTCAACTATAAGGCACCCAATGCTCTACTCCAAAGTTACCTTGTGGAAGTAGAACTTATAATCCAACTATACACCACTATATGTGATCGTGTATGAACTATATGTGTAAGTGCTTCAATCAAAGAGTGTTTTGTTTTCTTTCCAATTGGGAAACAGAGTAAATTACTTGACTGACCTTTTAATTTGTTTTCAGCTTTGGGTTATTGAATGAATTATAATAGAACCATACTTTTCTTAGGGATAGAATATCATTAAATTATTCAACACTTGCAGCAACACATTTCAACAAATGACAAGTAAAACAACACATTGAACATGGTGTTTAAAAGGGACCCTACCTTTTTCATATTACTTATTCAAAAAATACGTAGATGACGGCGTCGTCGTCATGTCAGTGTATGTTGTCTGATTGATACCGATCTATACTAATCCGACTTAGCTAGGCTATTAACGCAAAGTAAAAATTCGTTATTTTAATTTTTAGGTTCATCACTAACATATTGAAAGAAAAATAAATGTTTAAAACAAAAAAAAAACCTTCAAAAACGAAAAATATAATCATTTTAATCGAAGTAATTTTGAAGGCGGTTATTTGTATTTAAACATTTATTTTATTTTAGACTTTTTAATGATCATATAATAAGCTTATGTAGTCCCACTTCTTCTCAGTTGATACATAAAACTTTAAGACATTAAAAGCTCGCCGCAAGCGGGAAGATCATAGTCATTTTTAAATAATTAAAATTGTTCTTCACTGTAATCGCTCAACTATCTTAATCGAGATATCTTTTCGCCACCCTTGAAATCGGTACCGTTTAGGAGTTCCGGTGGCCATCTGTGGTCTTCATCATCAGTTTCGCTTCATCAAATGATATTTTCTGAATGCAAATGCTAGATTTGTCGCAAAAAATACTAAAATCGCTATATATTTGCCTACAATATTTGAGGAGTTCCCTCAATTCCTCACTGATTCCCTCATCAGAGCCTGCTCTTCTTATCATGGCACCAACCTTAGGATATCTACTTTAAAAAAAAACATCATATCGGTCCATAAACGACGAAATTATCCTCGAAAATTTCTTTTACTACCCGTAAACGCATGTTAACGAAAGGCATGTTGCTCCATCTTGTTGCCTCCATGTTCTGCTGTTGTAACATTCAAATTCATGCAATATTGGTGTCAAAAATTCTCACAACATCTTCACGTATTCCACTGAATCCACCGTTACGTTATTTCCTCGATTATTTTCATAGCAATGCGGACCAAACTGTGGTTTTAGGTGAATGAAGTGGCTTTTAGTGATTAAAGCGAGGGTTTTTTCTGCTCCAAAATCGACAATTAACGTGCCCATTGATATGAAAATGGGCATCGTCTGTAAACTATACATTCTCAAGGCTAGAGAATCGCTCCAGTATAGTGGCAGCCAATAACTTACGATGAATGTAATCGCTTGGTTTCATCTCCTGTACAATTTGAAGCTTGTATGGGTGCAGTTTCAGAACCAGAAGTAAAATTCGTCGTAGACTAGTTCTTAGTATTGCTAGAGGTGCTGAATGTTTACGCATAGATGATTCTGGATCGTTCTCTACAGAAACTTCAACCTGCCGTATGTTGTCATCATTTCTTGTTGAACGTGGCCGCCCTGTTGGTTTGATATTCAGTGTCGAACCAGTTTGCTCCAAGTTTTTGACCCAATATTTAATTAAACTAACACTTGGACACTCACTTACTCGGCGTAATCTGTATTTAATTCTAAATAGGCGTCGTACAAAAACGTACGAATCGTTGTTTTTATAAAACTGTTTAACCCACAAAGCCCGTTATTTTCCCGTGAAAGGCTCAATTATAAATAAAATTGCACGAAGTGACCTATAGTTTCCTGCCAATTTCCCGCCGCTCAATCTGACAGTCTCCCAAAAATTCAGTGTTGCTATTTGCAAAACTTTATGGCCCACCCTGTATTTTAATATTATTTTTGTTGTGTTAATTTAAATAGCTCTTTAAATGATTAAACTTTATTATTTAATAGCACCCCTGTAATAACAATAAGACGGTTCGATCAGCTGAGAAACGTGACTCATTGTCGGATTACAAAAGTAATTCGTATTTAGGGACCCAGAACATTGGAGAAAACGACAAAGTATTCCCCTCTCTAATATCTTAACAGGACAAAATATATAACGGGACGAAGAGGATTGTAACTGGCTTGAATTTACGTTCTTTTCGTTATTTACGGGGACGTAGCGACACTGACGACCTCGTCGCGAGCGCATTATGCACAAAAGGAAAATAGGAGTTGAATTATATGGTTTTCAGTTACCGTCGTTGGCAAAGACTGGAGGTGTGTGGTGTCTGGAGCATGGTGCATTAAATAATCATATATATGACATCGAATTTTGTGGAATAAGTTCGTTCTGTCTCAGTAAGATTTAACACCCATAAAAATGTACTAATGATGGACAATTGGGAGGTAGAGGGGCTGGTATTTTTTCTAAAATATATAAGGCACCGTAATTATGAATATAAAAATAACTATACAACGATAAATTTAAAACTAGGGCATAAGACAGCCGGAGTAATGACTAGCATTGAGGTATTCCATCTTAGTCCTCAGGGTCGGTAACGCATTTGCAGTCTTGTGAATGCGAAAGTCACAGTTTCCACTTACCATCAGGTGGCCTGTGTGCTCGTTTCCCTTCTCAATGCTATAAAAAAAAACTGTAAGATGGCTTAGGATATATTTTTTATTAATTTATTAAAACAATAAAATACAATTTGTAGAGCTAGATAAGGTGAAGAAGAATAGGGTAGCGTTGTTGCAATATGAATCGCACATATGTATACTAAGCCGACAAAATACGGTATAGTGTATGGTTGTGCACTCTACCCATACAGCGCAATGGCTTTTAAAAGGTTCGGATGAAGTTGGTCAGACTCGCATCAGAGTGTACGAGAGCAAGCGAGAGAGAAGTATAAACCCGAAGGTGTTTTTATGAGCTCTTGCACTGTAGTACCTATTATTGTTAAAACTATCACCGTGCGATGAACTCGTGTCTCTCTCTATTGTGGTTGCTATGGGGTCGTCACTAAGTTTATAGGTAGGTACATTTTATTCACAGGTAGCACAGATACAAAGAATCTTTATCTACCTAACTTTATTCTCTACATTAATAAAAATTAATACGCCACAAACAAATATCTTACTCTGATAAGTTTTATTTCACGTATTTTGTATTATACTTTTAGCAAATAAAGTGCGTAATCATTGTAAAAGACATTTGTTTTTTTTATTATCGATAACCGTTTGTGACAGGACTATCAAATCTCTAGGAATAATCTCTTTTTTCGCAATAATCTACTAAATCCTAGAAGTTCTAAGTGTTCTTATTAACAATATCGAGTAGGTACCTACTGTCTTTTCTTGCAGCAGTTTGGTCGCCGTATTCCGAATTCGATATTCCGAAAGCGTTCAGCACGTTGCGGGCCTACCGATTGGCGCGGAGTCAATTGCTCATGGGATAAGGTTTACTTTATTCGTAGTATTACGTTATCCAAGTAAATGCGGACACGTTTTATAGTTTATTGTATTAGACGTTTTAAGGAAGTAGTACAGTAAAAAGTAAGTATATTGTTACGAGTATATAACTGAAAGTGTATGAAGTCAATTGGGGCAAGATGCACCGTCATAATCTATCCTTTTTAAATAAAATATACTTAATATTTTATTTAAAAAGGCAGTTAGCCTGGTTGGTAGTGACCCTGCATATATTCATCCGTCCTGCCGTCATTCCGAGTTCGATTCCTGGTCTAGGCAAATATGTGTCATCATCATCATCAGCCCACATCAGTCCACTGCTGGACATAGGCCTCTTTCGTAGCACGCCAGCTCGCTTTTGTGCAATATGTGTGATGAGCCCGGTTGATTTCAAAGTCTTGTATGTTTTCTGTATATTTAAGAATCTATTTGTCTATTAATATACTTGCCGTCGCATAATATAAAGCTTAAACTTAGTCCAGGACTACGAGTAGTGTGTAGTTGTCCTCTGATACCGATTAGTTTATTTCGTCCCATATTTTCTTCTGTCTTTCTAAAGAATAACGGCCTCATTAATTTGGTATTTCCTTCTTCGACATGATTCTTTATACATCCGAAAAACTTAGTCGAACATATAGTGATATTAATATGAAGCATATGAAACCGAAATACCTTAACCCATTTCATAGCACATGAGTTTATAGAAACGACAAATATACTTGGAATTACAAATAGCTCACTCGTCAAATCCTATGTGAAACGTGGGCGCATTTGTGAATTCCTCGCAATCTGAATGTGAATATCATTCTACGAATGCCTTTTACGGCTATGAAAAGCTACGTCATAAATATGAACGTTATATAGTTATCAGTGTTGCTGGAAAAGACATATTTAGCAAATTTATACGTATACAATTTGAGGCGTGATTTAAATAATGAACGCTTTCGTATTTGCAATATTTTACGTTGACGACGTGATGCGTTTTGTTTGTGCAGCCAATTTGAGTTTGATTAATTATAATCGGAGCAGTAATTGGCTTGCCACCAATTTTGAATAGTTATCGATGCTCTTATTTCACGCTTATATTTACAACGGTATGCAATGTCATTTATTTATGAACTAAATACCTACTCATAATCTGTCTGTCTGTTTTTAATTTGTTTCCGTTTTTATGTTTTTGTATTGGACTAAGCTCCGAATAGGAGACGATTTGCACCGCGCGGTTTATTCTATGCAAAGTATTTTATATCAAATTTAATACGCTACATAACATGTGGCGAATAGGGAAACTGAAAAAATTAAGTCCAGTACTTATATCATTAAAAATTTTTTTTTTTTTTAGATATTGCAAATGCTTGTTTAATAGACAAATTACATACTAATCGAAAGCAAATGCAAATTATTAGTACCGACTTAGGTACCTGTTTATACCTACCTACTCAATAGTTTGACGGGAAAAAAATTGACAACCTAACGTTTGCATATTCTTTAGGCTTCATACTTTCGATTGTTATGTAATTTGTCTAATAAACCAGTAATTGCAATTTTTAAACAAAGTTTAATTTTAAAATTTAAATTAATTATATACTGGACTGACATTTTTCAGCCTACGTATTCGCCATATATAACTTAGCATATTAAAATTGATATAAAATACTTTTTATCGAATAAACAGCCCGGTGCAAATCGTCTAATATTCGGATCTCCTACAATATATGAACTGATGTTAAATAAATGTATCTTTCATTCTTTCTTTCAGGCAAGAATTTGTTGCTTAATATCGATGCTTTCCATACTATATTTTAGTAGGCATGTATTTTTATGTATGTTCGTTTCCTATTTCCTGTAGTAAAAGCCTAGTCATATTTGGGACATTGTCATTTTTTTTTTTTTATGGCATTGGGAAGGCTGACGAGCACACAGGCCACCTGATGGTAAATGGAAACTGTGACCCATAGACATTCGCATTCACAAGACTGCAAGCCTAAGACTGCAAATGCGCTGCCTAACCCTGAGGACTAAGATGAAATGCCTCTATGCTAGTCATTACATCGGCTGTCTTATCCCCAAACCGGAACACTGCTGTTTGGCGGTAGGTTAATGGATAAGATGGTGGTAGCGATCCGGACGGACCCCGCACAAGGTCCTACCACCCGCAAAGTGCGAGATTTCCCCGATTATTTATTTATTTATTAATAACCATAAAATCCCTTTTGATAATCTTTAATATTGACACCTTCAATCGATTTAAAGTTATCATGAATTCAAAAGTCGCCCTGGTAATTAGAAAACGCACTTAGACCGTGAGCGATCGAACCTACGTCAAGTCCTCAATCCCACTTGTCCAATAAGGTAATGGAGTAAAAGCAAAACGTTGTCTATGGAGCCCAATCAACGAAAGTCGGTCAGATTGTATTATAGATAAATACTTTCCATTAAACCTCGTTTACACGGCGATGTAGTTCAGGGGAAACGCATTGTGATAAAAAACGGGCTTAACGTTAACGAAATTAATTAATTGATAAATGAAATGAAATGAACAATATGAAATAAAATTATTTATTTTACAGACATCTACGTGCAACATGCTTTACATAGGTATAAGTATAATATACAAAGTATGAAAGTATCACAAAAATCTACCATTTCAGGTTTGTAAAAAAAGTATTTATGATGTAAAAAATCCTACTTAAACATATTTCAACAAACCCTTTATTCAATGCCCATATGAATTTCCAATAAGTAAGATCTTTATGAGCCAGGAAACTAGTTGAAGATTTGTATGTACAAATGTACATACGTAATTTTTCCAACAAGTGACATTTAATTTTGTGATAGCGGACATAGTTTGTTGCGATAGATATAGTACAATTGTAGTTTTTGGTTGGAAATATTCGTATTTACCTACCCTATGAAGAAAGCAGGGAAATACAATTTTATACGACAATATGTATACGACGTCGTATTATTATGAAATACATTTGTAATCAATAGTTAAATATGAGCCAGAATGTGCTAAGTGAAGCGCAGTACAGATTTCACCATTCGTTACGATTTTAACTTAACGTTGGAATAACTACGGATCAAAAACCCGCCCTAATTGTGTACCGCCTTCCAGTTGGTTGCTTTTTCCGTCCAATTACACTGCCGTCATGATTTTTTGTTACTACGGTATACACAATACGAGTAAGAGTTTTGCTAAAGTTATGACTATTTAACGTAGGTTTAACAACGTTTTCATACTTTCCGAAAAGGATTGAAGCAAAGAAAAATGTTTCGTACATTAAGTATCCACCCTAATGTGTAAGTTTCCAATTTTAGTCCTTCACTATAAGCTCGTCACGGTATCTGTACATGATTCAGTTACCGCTCGCCTGTTTATTGCACGTTTAAAGTGCTACTAATTCAAGAACCAACGTAATGCTGAGCTGCTCGTAAGACCCGACTTGATTGACATAATGCTGCATCACTACCTAAATTTGTTTCCGCTTTGTAAACCCTTTATTACAAAACGCAAAATCTTTATAACGTACAATCAGAAATGATGATATCCGCAGTAGAACTAAGGTTACCGACATAGCCCGAAGAATAGCTAAACTGAAGTGGCAGTGGGCGGGGCACATTGCTCGCAGGACTGATGGCCGATGGGGTCAGAAGGTTCTAGAGTGGCGTCCGCAGACTGGAAGACGAGCTGTAGGTAGGCCTCCAACAAGATGGAGTGACGACCTCGTCAGGATCGTGAGACCGCGGTGGATGCGAAAAACACAAGACCGGTCTGAGTGGAAAGCCTTGGGGGAGGCCTGTGTCCACCAGTGGACGTCTTTCGGCTGACATGATGATGATAATGATGAGGGCGATGTACAAAGGCGAAATTATCCCATTATTATTGGTTCTTATCTTATTAGTTTGTCTTTCGTTATTTCATATCTATTGTATCCTTTTAGATCTAATATCCTACGTACGCGTTATGCCAAAAAGCCATGTCTGTTGTGATAAATGTTGACGTTGAGACTGACATTCATAAACAAGTATAAAAACCAACTTATTCCTTAAAATGTGGTCTAGATGATTTGAATGAATTTGCATACATTTAGCCAATATTATGTAAATTAACAGAGAATACTTTGATCCTCGTTAGTCCGAAGATTTTTCTGGAGATTAAATGAATCAGAGATTTTCAACCATTTATAACACAAAACGTAGCGAAAGCTATCGCACCTATAAACATTGTGTTTCAAGAAGGAAAATAGTTGTGGAAAAGTCTATTTGTCACAAATGAAGCCAACAAGCTTTCTTCGTAGCCCCGTCTTATAATGTCCTTCCTTCAAGACATTAAGTCTTAAATTAAGTCCCCCTTTTGAGTTAGGCCTTGAGAGTACATCGTCATTTGCGCGCTGCGCTGTACTCGTCCGTAATGAGTTGATTTATATTCCGATTACCGTACGAAGCTCATTAGATGAAGAGGCTTATGTCCGGACCGGTTCAGCTAAGGCTATTAATTACCATAAGGGCATGTAGGTAGGCTGGTGACCTTAGTGAAATTTCTCCTAAGAAACAAAAGACAACGGTGGAATTACGCATACAGAGACAGTCTATCTTAATTCTCGAGGTTGGCAACTCACAGGCAGTCTTGGGATCTAGTGCAGAAAATTGAAGTCTTGAGAATGAAAATGTGTATGGGTCTAAGATCCCAGTAACCATCAGGCCTGTTTGCTCGTTTGCCTTCCCTATCCCATAAAACAACAATATAGGAATACTAAATTAAGGCTAATTACTTGCTGCTAATATATTGGAATATCTACGTCTGTATAGTAAGTAACGATCACTATGGATCGATATGGGTACTTATTATTGCGGATAATCTATATACACGGTTAAGACATACAACTTTTTTTTTTAATTGATCATGCGATCAAAATTACGAAGGATGTCATACTAATTTAGTATCTATTTACACAAATTACTTGTCTTTTCTTATGAATATATTTAAACCGTAATAGCGCATCCAACTTTCATTTAGTACTAACACCAACAAGGGCGACCACCTACCTACACCCATTTATAACAGAGAATCAAAAAGTATGGCGGCGGACATAACTTTGAAACAAATAACCAGCTGTCAACCAAGAGTAATTAAAACGAAATCAAACCTGCTCTCCACGATTCCTATTTTATAAAAAAAGAAACGTTTCGAAAAGTTTCTAAACAAAATAAAACTAAAATAAGCCGCCTTTTTAAAGGATTTTCTTGATTTCAACAGCCTTCGAAGTATTTCCTAAATATTTCAAGGTTCGGGCAATAAAAAACTGTATTACCTTATTTGAAGTTACTTTGCTGTTGGTTTTTAAACGAACGTCTTAAATTGGTCATTATAATTTTACAGGCGTAAATGGCGTAATATAAGTGAATTATCTTTTTCTATCTAAACAGGTCCATAGGCGGCGGTGACCACACCGTATCACACGTAAAACCTCTTACCTATTTGCTTTTATAGTGGCAAAAAAGTGGCAATAAACAAGTTTAACAAAACGCAAGCTTTAAGTCCCCTACTATTGTTAAAATGACATATTGACGCCCGGTTAAACCAACTCCGCTATAATTTCTCGTGTGATATTAAAATATTTCTGCTTCGCCCAGTTAAAAGGTCGCTTAATTGGACATTATTGCGCTGTCCATTAATATCTATTAAGCACTAGTGACTTCATATTTACGCTTTCATAAACAAATTAGTGCCTGTGAACTGCTCACAGACTAAAAACAGTACGACGACGACGCAAACGCGCATTAGGAATGTTATTGCTACTTTAACCTTTTGAAGGCGACGGACGCCCTTTGTCGTCATGAGCTGTCGTTTCATTGTTGTAACAGGTACAGTTTAAAAAGATTTTATTTCCTAGGGATTAGGTTGAATTAGCTCATGAAGCATGTTTAGCGTGTGAGTGACACATTTGTATTTGACATCTTTAACGCCCCGTTGAAAAGGAAGAGAAGGGTTGTTCAGATTATTTCCTGAAGTTTCATCGGTGTCATATTCTTACACTATGGGCAGAGTTTTATGGGCAGATGAAATAAAAGTGATAATTTAATGTTCAGATAAATTTATCTGCGCATTGTGAAAATCTTCAGGTGACCGCTACAGCATTGACTTTATTACAAAACTTTAGTTTTTATGTGATGTTTGTCAAATTGAAATGAACTGTGTTCCATGACCAGACTAGATTTTGAGTGAGACTATATAAATAATACGTGTGAGAAATATCAGTTTTATGAATTCGCAAATACATTAACATGACTTGAGATGAGCGCTTTATTTACGATTAGTTTAATTATAAATATATACAGTAGGGTCTAGATAAAAGGTCAAGCTTATTACATTAGCAACATATCATGGATAAAAATTCAATATAATGCCATGTTTGCATGGTTGGAGTTCTTTACAGGTTTCCTATTCAACACAGCAGAGAACAATCCGATATTACGGACTTTTCTAATCTGTAACAATACAGGGTTGGTGCGTCAGAAGCATTAAGTGTTCACTGAAAGAGGCGGGACATATTCAGGACGATGGACGCCCTTTCGTGTCTGGTGTGTGAATAAATCGAGGAGCTTGGCACTGTATGGGTTCAAAGAAGATTTGCAAACACTTCGCAGCTCGATGACTCTGTTGAACCTTGATAAGTATTTACGTTTCAAGTTCATTAGGAGAATAAATTTGGCTAGAATATGAGCGGTATAAAAGGTACTACCAATGAAGCGACTATTTTTAGGGTCCATAAATTATGTCTTTGCTAAGATTTTTATACTTAAATATCGTTTTATATGCTTTAAAATCACATGCGATAATTATTTTGTCTGTATAATTTTATTAATATTACTACCATATATACATATGCATACCTAGTAATAAATCTCTTCCATGACTGGTTAACTGACGAACTACAGAGAAAATAATATTCTACACGTAATGTCGCTGGAGCGCTCTTGAAATTTATAAAATCATAAAAAAAATCATAAAAAAATAATGTCAATGTCATAGGTATGACATATCACTTTCTAAAATAGTTATTTCACATAAAACTGAATATTTATAATACTTTTATAATCTACAAATATCGCGTATTAGGTGCAGTTGGTTATACAAGTATTTTATATACCTAAATATAATTAAAGCGAATGTGTTGTCTAGCTAAATAAATCGGAATTCTTAAGACTAGAAGAAACCCGAATTTCGACAATGTCGACGACTTCGCTTCGGTCTTCCATTGTCTGCGCTGTTAGAACTCTAGGGTCTGCTGCAAAACTAACCTAAAATAACCTCATCAGTCACCATTCCTAATAGTAAGGGATATACATTTAGTGGTTACAGCAAATAAACGTTATATATTTTTAATAATTTTAACACATTAACATAGCAAATTAAACACGTAACAAGTTAGAAAAAAAGATTATAGACATTATAGTCTTTTTTTCTCAATGTAAAATACGTGAACAAAAGTATATGTAATCCTTCTTCGCTTTTGTGGCATAATTCAGGTATGTCGATTGAAAAATGCACAAACGTATGTTTACGTTGATGGTCTCCTGTAAACACCCATAAAGTCGGATCGCCTGCGCGCCGTCCCGCCGTGATGCGCGAACCATATATCCTAATAGCCGCTGTCAACCAGAACAGATCGCTTAATTTATCTAATTGCTATGTAAATTACTCCGCATATTCCAAATCGCAACCGCTTCACGCTTTTAATTGCTTGAAAAAAAATCAAAACACGAAATTATCACCTTTAATAACCACACAATACGAGCTGTGTCTCTGTTGTCAAAATCTTTTGTGTCACTGTGACAAATTGGTCGGTGTTTTGGTTACAAGGTGACGAGGACTTGATAAATTGTTTGGAGAACTCGGAAGTCACTCGACGTTAACAAGCCGTGGTATTTTAAATTCATGCGTGGCGGACCAAATATTTATTATTATTATGTTGTTTTCGTACTCACCTGTCTATAATTAGCGCGTACTGTTATTTGATATTTATGTAGCTCCCATCATGAAATTAAACCCAAACCATATAGGTTCTTATTCGGAAATGTCTAGGATGAAATACGAGTTAAAACTAAGAGGTTGATATTTTTGAAAGGAACTTTTTTATATGACTCGATAAATATCAAACTCCAATACGTCCTTGAAATTTGGTGTACGAATTTAAAACTTCAAGGACATTTCATATTTATCAACTCATATATAAACTGATAAAGTTTTCAGTATACGATTATACAACTGTGAAGTTTGTCAGTCTTACTCCTGAATGTCTCCCTGTCCATAGCCAGTGTATATAATTGTTCCACGGATTTGATACACCTTACGTACGTAAGGTCAAATCCCTGATTTTTGTTAGCCGATTTCCACGTGATACCTATTTTATGATTCGGACAAGCTCTTTTTCTTTCGCCGTTTATTTTAAAACTGGTTTGTTTAAGATATTTCTTTTTACTACGTACAATGTATAAGTTCTTTTTTTTTAATCTACTAAATTAATGTTAATCCCTTGACAACTGCCAACGTTGTTCTTAATTTAATCACTAATTGCAAAGCCTATTAGTGGGTTTAGCTTCTGAATTATGCAAAAGAGGTTCGTCCCTTCAAACGCTCCGAGGTGCCTTTAAGTCACCTTCATGTCCAGAGATTATTAGTATTTTGTTTAGCTATAAAACGTATAACTTTGGAAGCGGTAGTATGTAGGTATGTTGTAAACATTTTAGTGTACCAAACACAGAAATTCAAATGCATACTGAATAGGAATTTATAAACGCAATCTTTTGTCCCTTTAAGGGATCATGATAGCCTCATCTGATGTTATTATTGTTATAGTAATTCACACTGGGAGGTCATTCGAGTATTACTTAAGAACCAAGGAGGGGAACGGGGTGTTCTCTGGCTTTGGACGGCCGTTAAAACCGCCTATTTAAATATTTTGACCTATTACATTTCTTTTTTAATAAAGCAGGAGCTTGTCCTTTATTCGAGGTACTTGTTTCTTTCTTTGCCTCATTTTAAGGAGTAATTAAAAGTTAGTAACTTAAAGTAAGATTGTTATAATAATAATGTTAAGAGAATAAATAATAGCAGCGTAACACGCCAGTAAAGGACGGATTGAATAATGCTAGTTATTATGCAGTTACAGATGTTATGAATTCAACCAAAGACATCGCATATTGTCGTAAACCTTCGTATTCATCTTGCTTTCTGAATTAGACTATCAATATAATCACTGAAGCTAACTGAGAAAGCAAGTCATGTGAAGATTGTGAACCGACGCAATAGCGTAGCTCTCAAAATGTTCTCATACAAAGCTAGCTCCGGGCGATAACGTTTATCACCCCTAAATCAAGTCCGATTTCTAAGATTCTTGAATATGTTATATAGTGGTTTTCGATTTCTGTTTTCTGTATTTGTTACATACCAAAAAAATATTTTTTTGGAAATGAGAACGTACGTAGTACGTACCGTAGTTTTACGTAATATCTACAAAATATTCAAAAATCGTAAAAATCGGACGGGGTTTATGGAAAAAAAACCTTATCGCATATTTTATGAAATTTTTTAGCTTCACTATCCTCTTTAATACAAAACTATCCGACTAAATACAACGTCATTTTATTGTTCACTACAACTATACTGTGATTGAAAATAGCAGGATACTTTGTTAAACATTTCAGAACCGACAACATATTTGGCCCTTCATCCCTTAGCGTTAGTTTCCTTTTCCAAAGTTTGATTGATGGTTGCCGCCTTACATCCCGCAGGCACCGGTGAACATTAATAGAAACCTAATGCGACGTCAAATTGGAAGTCAAACGATTACCAAATTAAATTTTTGAAAATACAATTAAAGTGTTCTCGTTTAACGACGTATATAAATTAGTGGTTATAGGAACCTGTATTACTTACCTTCTCATGTCTTCAGGCCTAATCTTACAAGCCCCTTTAGGTATACTTCCTTAAAAGGCTGCCACCGTCATGTGAAATGATATTGCGAAAGTGATGGGCATTTACGAGTCCCTAACGTCCTGAAACGTTTCGATCTCAAAATAGTTAAATATGTATTACATACCCACCCGTTATAAAGCGTGTGATGTATTTGTGCGTTTTTAAGGTTGTTGCTATTGCTAAATTCAAAATCTTAATAAAAAACGTTTTCTTCGTTTTTGGGGGCGAGTTTTTGTTTCTTTACATATTCATTTCATTTTATACTTTTTAGTGATCATAAGATGCTGTTATGCAGGCCCACTTCTCAATTATTAAGAAACCATAGGCCTATCAAGATCTCTGCAAGTAACGCCGTGGCAAAGACATAGTTATATTTTTAAACCATTTAAAGGTGCTTCGTCACAGTCACCCAACTATCTTAATCGAGATATATTATCGCCATACTTCAAATAGGTACAGTTGAGGAGTTCCGGTGACCATGTATGTTCTTCATCCAACCACGTGTACAGCGCAGCAGAGCGTGCAGTTACGTGTGTTCAGTTCCACTTCACCCAATTATACATTCTGAATGTAAATGCTTGACTTATTACTAAAAATAATACATAATTCGCTATATATATGCCTGTGATATTTGAGGAGTTCCTTTAATTCCTCACGGATCCGATAGAAACTCATTAACTATCAAACGAAAAAAGAATAATCAAAATTTGTCCACGATTGACGGAGAAAGGAGAGGCGGTGGATGTCAGTTAACCAAACTGAATCATACGTTTGGCTATGGGTTTAGCAAAAAGAGAGTCACGTACCAACAGATAAATAGCCCTAAATTGCGTGGTCCATTCAAAAACTTCATTAGTCAACCCGCAGTACGAAAGTGTCCGCCGACCAGACTAAACACAAATATTTAGGTTCGCCTAATTACTGGCTGGTCAAGGCGCGTTGTAAAATTCCCGTTTTCCGGGTCGAGGCTGAGCTAAATTTCCACGAAACAACACACTACGAAAATTTATGGAGTAATTATGAAAATCAGTATATCGCATATGTCATGAGTTTATTTAGGTTCAATGCAATATCAACAGGAATCACAATTTACGCCGTTGTTTTTTAAACATTTATTCGTGTTTTCGTGTTTTTACCTGAACCACAAGAAGAACAAAACATTTCTCTCTCGGCTCATGTATGAATCTATTTATTACCGCGAGTAATTACGATATTACATTTCGATGTGTTACCTACAGTTTTTATTATAACATCTGATTACGATGTGATTGATATTAAAATCCAAATCAAAATATTTTATGGTTTAACTTAACACGTACTATCAACTCATTGTAAGCCTGACCCGTCATAGAACGGTGTCACAGTGACATGATAAAACAATTGGTTTGACACTTCTTACGACTGGGATCATAACGTCACTGATCTATGGTGGGACAGGGTTCCATTTTATTGATAGTACATATGAGAGATGATGCATTATGTGAATTAATTCCGCTACAGCCTACCATTATGACAATATTTTAATTTAATATAATTATGTAGATAATAATACACAGGGGACGATGTTTTGTATAAATAACACGCATTACCCTTACCTTAGCAGGCTCATTATCAAAAATTAATATAAATATTTGACGTAAGTATTTCTTTCTGTTTGTTGGTATCACAAAGAATAGAAGTACCATTAAAGTTGCTTCACCCCCATGTCACACGCGTTTATCTATCTTCTTCTATATTCAACGTCAAATATGATATATTTTATCTATTGTAAAATATTTCAAACACACCGTACCATATAATTACAAGTAGCATGCAATGAAATTGTCTTAACAAAACATACTCCGGAATAAAATTCACTAAAATGTACACCCAGCCAACGGTAAACATGATAATGGTTCAAGGAAGGCCGACTTCTTTTGTGCTGTCTCGCATCTGGAGAACGTCTAAAGCAAAAATATTATTTGCACAGTTAATTACTCTCGTGCCATATCATCCGACTTGTAAACAGACGCTACACAGACTGCCTACGGCGTGAGTTTAAAGGATCACGCTTCATTTTGATACTGTACGTTTGTATTGACTTGCAGGTTTATTTTTTCTGACTGTGTGTAATGAACAGAGATTTTGTTTACCTCATCGCATGACAGATTTTCGCAATTGCGACTGAATTATTTTTTTGAGGGTAAAATAACCAACGAATACATTTTTTGACAATCATGATTACGCAATAAGGTTCAGTTTCTTATCAATTTCAAATGATTTGGCATCTCTAATGACAACGACATCTCCAAGCAGATTTTCTTTGAAATGGGTAGCAAATTAACTTCCGTGACCGTACATGCTTACACACACACGTGCGAATGCAAAGTTGTTTAGCTCGAAAATAAAAAGACACGAAAAAACAAATAGTTAAAGTTTCAAACTAAGCACTTGGCTAGTATTTTTGGTGCTGGAGTACGATAAACATACAAATATAGATAAATAAAAATAAATATATACATTGACAATATCCAAGATTCAGTAACAAATAAAAAAGAACATAGTACCTAATAGTATGAATTTTTTTTTTTTTTTTTAAATACACACTCATTACATTATTTGCCCTTATATCGAACGCGGGACTACCAACCAACTACCAACTACCTCGAACATAGTCCTGAAGGATCCCTCTAAACACGCGTCTCCATCCCATTTATCCTTACCCCTTATTTCCCCCCATACGAACCAAATCGGCCCGCACATATCTCTTCACGATACGCTTACCTTCAAACCTTTGTCCCCCGTATATTACGTCTTGAACTTCACAAAGGCCGTTATCCTAACTCGGGAGAGTAATTATGATCGTGTGGACTTGGATATCATAGTGGGCTTAAATTATACGGAGTGAAGCCAAAGTAAACTTTAATAAGTGGATAACCTTTCTATCCTATTGCCGTTATAACCATCACTAAAAGAACATAACCAAAATTATAAGTTATAGGGGGGCCCTATACATATAATAATGGTACGGGATCCTTTATGTGCAAGTCCGAATCGCACTTGGACGGTTTTTTTAACGTTTGGGGTCTGTGAACGTTGCAATAGTGCAGATGCAACTTTAAGTGATTTTTCAGTTCAGTTTAAAATTACCTAAACGAAGTCTACTCGTTGATTCACCGTAGTGACTTGTGTGGCAATTTTGTTCTGAGACATCCCTCGGGTGATTTACTTACACATTAGTTTAACTAATCTGCGGAATATTCTGATTACCAAGTCATCGGTACAGTTGTTGGGAAACCCAAATTTGACTTACTGACGCCTCTAGGGGAGGGCAGAAGGAAGCTCGGTGTTGAATATAGCTAAATTACATGCAAAATACAATCCAGTATGTATACGCGATGTGATTTAAAACCTAAGTATTTATATTTATGGCATAGAGAAGGCAAACGAGCACACAGGCCACCTGATGGTAAGTGGAAACTGTGACCCATAGACTCGCATTCGCAAGACTGCAAGCGTAAGACTGCAAATGCGTTGCCAACCCTGAGGACTAAGATGGAATACCTCAATACAAGTATGCTTAGACACAGATTCATACTCAAAAATTTGATATGTTTTGTTTTTTTTTAAGCTTATTTTATGGACTATATCGTATACGAGGGGATAATGCTTGATAAACCCATTCTGTTATTTATTAGGTAAGTTTTTGAAGAGTATTTATTTAATAGAAATAGTTAAAATTTAAAAGTTAAAGTTAAAACTAAACTTATTTAAAATAAAATAAAATAAAACTAAGCTACTCAAATATTAAAAATTAAACATAAACACCTTGATAAATAATTATTGAATAATGAAATTAGTGATCACTTTTTGTTGCTTAAAAAAACGACAATACATTAAATATGCCTTTCCTCTAGCTTATTAAACTAATTTTCTTATTTCGTTTTAGTACTCCTTTTTTGTTACTAGACCGTAAAATATAATTTAAACATCCAAATCCAAATAAACAATTCAAAAGTAGGTGTTCCAATCTTAGAGAAGAATATGAAATACTTGAATCCCACAGAGTCGCCGTTTCAAAGGGAGATCGATCAATAAATTCCACAAAGGCGTACTCCATTTTATATGCCATTTTATACAAATACGTATGTTGAAAGCGTGTGATATTTCAGATGTTTTCGTAGCAGTAATACCCAACTGTTGTTTCTACATTAATAGGCTAATTATCGTTACAGATTGACTTAATTACCTGTCATGCCTCATAAAGGACATTAATAAAAACATGAATATGTATTTTCGGAAGGTAATTGTTTTCCTTTAGTACTCGTTACACCTTTTTATCGTTAATTAGCGTTATTACATCCGCACCGTGAATACATCGTTTCGTTAATTATTTAAATACGAATATTGTATTACGTATTTAACGTGATGACGTTGGTCTTTCACCTTTTTGTTTCACAGTGTTTTCTAGGTAAATCGGGAATATTTCAGAACGTTTTGTTTTTATGTTATATTGTTCTATTGCTTTTTAAATTACTATAAAAAACTAACCCAACCAAACTTAACTAATCTACGCAATAAACTTCATAGCCTAAATGGATGATAGGTGAATAGATTTTGGACCAAATAATTCAAAAAATGCGTTTCTAAGGGATAGTGTATGGGTATTGATTTGATGGCGCAGACGCGGTGACGATGTAGACGAGAAAAAAAAACAAAATGTGGATAAAACATCCGTCAATTTTTAATACGTTTATAAGTACGAGAGTGACGGATGCTTTCCTGCTGAACTACTGTTGTTTGATATTATATTAATACTTGCAGCTAGATTAGATTATTATTATTGTACCCTTGTAATATGAAATATGAAATATGTTTAAAAAATGACTGACTGCTGAGTTTCTTGCGGCGTTTCTTCTCAGCAGTGGTCTCCTCTTGGGAAGCGCTGGTAGTATCTTGACGTGTAAAAGTGCCCGAGCGGCCTACTTACTGAATAAATTTCTTTTATCTTTTATCTTTTTTATCTTTATCCACATTTTGTTACGCGATAAACGCAACCACACTAGCCCCACAGAAGACTTATACCCTTATTCACTATAACCCTGTCCACGATAACGAGCTAGTACTAGAAAACATAGACAGCACGTCATTGGTCAGCGATAAGGGCGATGCACGTGCACCGGGTGAGTTTACATGGCGGTCGAAGTTCAGTCAACGTCTGTCTCTTGCACGGTGCGGACGCGTTATAGTGATCTCTTTTCAATTTTTACCGGTTTAATCTGTGACTCGGCTTGTTTACTGGACTATCTTCTGCATATAAATGAATACATACGTAAATACTTATTGGGTCCTTTATTATTTAACTAAACCAGAAAAATCATAAGGGATATTAAAATAAATATTTCGAGCGACGGAGCATGTAAGCCGAGCATGACAGTGAGGTGCCATCGTTCACGCCCACTCTCCTTTTTTGTCCCTTTCATCTGCATACAAAAGTGCAAAAGAGAGACCGCTATACTAGCTCGTTATCGTGGACAGGGTATAGGTCAAGGTATTTATATTAAATACTAGACATGCGCCACTCTGCCCAACCCAATAAATGTAAGAAGAAGCACGCAAGTAATAACCATGTTAATATGCTACGTCGAAGTGATCCGTGCGTCGATTGAACCGCGTATTTACTGATAGGTTTATTGACTGCGCGGTTCGGCGAACATGCAGCGCGTGCGCACGTCATTCCCTCTCGTGATAGCCGCAGCTACCGGGAATAATGTGCTGGGTTTAAATCTGTCTTTAGTAGGTTTTAACACAAACTTATACGTAAAGAAAAAAAAAGACCCGCCTAGTCCGAGTCGGACTCGCGCACGAATGGTTCCGTACATTAATTATCTATAAAAAAATCACGTTTGTAGTATGGGAGCCCCCCTTGAATATACATATATTTTTTAAAGTGAATAAACAACTAAATATTTTGTGAATACTTCAAGCGTCTACCTGTTGCCGTTAATAACATCGAGCAAAAAACTGCAAAAAAACACGTTTGTTTTGCTTAATAATTCTGGCTTGTAGGATCTTTGTAACGATCCACGTATGTTCTATTGTTATTGATTTTTACGCCATGGAGAATGCAAATCGAGCACCAGGCCACCTGATGGTAAGTGGGGTCTAAGGGCCGCATCAACAAACTCATCTTGGCTGAGATGCCTGTCACAAGGTAGGTCAAAGTAGACGTCAAGCTATAGGTAACTATGTATAATTATCGACGCATTTTGAGACTAGTATTACAGTCGAGATCAGCTAAGTAATACGGCTCTAAGATTGCAATCTCAAGATATGACTGCAAATCCGTTGCCAACCCCGAGTCTTGAATGCTCCGATGCATTGGCAACTTACCGATTGCCTTATCCCCAAACACGAACACAATAATGTGAAAAGTATAAAATTTGGCAGGGATTCGGGCGGACCTACCACCACTAGATCTATCTATGGTTTTTATTAGCATTACCATATAATTACCGATGATACGAACCCTCTGTACAGACACGAACGTTAATTTGTGACCCATTTGTAACTAACAGGAAACTCAACCTTATTGTTGTAGAATGTCCGATTGACGTTGGACCTAAGGTGTGTACCAAATTTAAGTTCTCCACTGTACGTGAGTCTGACTAGCACGTTTTTAATTAAAAATACAGCCAGCTTTGAAATGATATCCACCACCATACATTCTTGAAACTTCAAACTTGTATCTAACTCGCCATATTCGAGGCCGGAGAGAAAATAAATGAGTTTACTTTTCCACCACTCGGCGCTTTGAAGAGATATGAAATGTACTGTTATGTGAAATTGCGTTTTAAATTTTAACCTAGCATCAACGCTGCCGAGTGAAGTGTCTTAGGTGTGCACTATCTTCTTGTATGAGTTTTGAAGACTGTTTCACGGCTTCAGTTTCGGTTGGAGTAGACTTGTGGTTCATAAATTCTCATTAAGCATTTACACAGGTTTTCTATTTTCTGTTTGTTATCTGTGTACATATTAAGTAGTTAAACAGTACCATTAGAAAAAGGAAGAGTTATTAAACGTTGACTTAAACGCTTGCCGGTATCGTTTTATCGTTATGTAGTTTAGTTTGCGTTTGTCACGCCACATTTCATTTAAACTCTTCCTCGTTATTAATACCATTATTAGGGTTTAAACTGGTTTTAGCGTGACTGCTTAAATCAAAAAGTTCTTAACTCTAAAAGTCTCGAGCAAAATATACTTTATGTTTTTTTTAGTTTCTTCTTTGAAACTTCGTGGAATCAAACTCGTTCTAACGCAAAGTTTTCTTCATTAACTTTCAACCCAGCCTGTAACAAATCAAGAAGACAATGTTTAGTCGGTTATGTTGGCTATCCCGAACGCTTGGCTCGCTGCGAATAACAAAACGTAATTAAACGATAGAGTTATGGTGAATGTAATGGTTACGGTGTAACTTTGCGCGGCCGGCTGTTGCTGAGACACACTGCCCAGCGGTATCTCGAGAACGTACTTTTGCCTTCTGCCATACTCGAAAAACATATCGTATCGGGATAGACAGACAGAGGCGATGGCAGGTCTGTAACTTTGTCATAACGTCATAGAAAAAATGATGCCGTTCGATCTTGTATTAGGATCCAATAAATATCAGGGGACAATTAAAAATTGACCTAGTCCCAAACTAAGCTCTAGGCTTGTACTATAGATACTGGGCAACGAGATAAATACTTATATAGAGAAATAAATACTTAAAAACAAATACCCGTGCCTATCACACAAATATTTGCCAATACCGGGAATTAACACACGGGAATAATCGGGTTTGATGTTTGACATTTCTACCAAAAATGAATCATTAAAATTGATCACAAATATATACATGAGATATAAGCGTTGTCACGTTTTCTTCAAGTCGATTCAAAACGAACCACGGTTGTTTTATTCCGAGACAGATTAAATTCCCGAAGATGCCCAAATGTCGCATTACATATTACAGAATGCTCCTTTCGGACATTCGTTCCAAAACGTAGCTTGCGACTTGCGATGGATCGCGAATGGTCTACGAGTTCTACAACAAGGCACTCTACGCATAAGGGCAAGCGCTACGGCATACGATTTCGTTTTTGAAACGGAGGGCTTTGCCAAGATGGACTACGCTAACTAGCGTTTCTATTCGTTTCGTTTTGAACCAATCGCGTCACTGGTAGTTCACGCGACTTTTCGTATCTCGTCATCTACCATTGACGCGATTTTTTGAAAAACGCCTTTTTTACAAACTTTTTTGAACTTGCATTGTTTGGTTATTATTTTATTTAGGTTAAATCTTACAAGTCAATTTTGAACCAGTTCCCGTAAGTGGACTAGGCTGAAGTTTGGGCCAGTTATATATAGCTGATTTGATGATGGAGATGGAAGATGGAAGAATGATCTCTGCTATTCTTCACTTCGACCCACTCGATATCGACTTCGACTCGTCGTCTTGAAAAATCTTTATTTTGACGGAAACTTATTACTAATCCGTAGACCGGGCCCGTGTGTCCCAAACGCAAATAGTAGGCACTAAAAGTCAGCCGTATCGTATGCCAGCCGTAACGATGTCCGAGCAGAAACGAAGCCACGCTGTTTACAATATTTTTCCTGAAAATAGACTGAATAGATACAATTACAATTTGGCGTTTTCTATTGCCTTACAATCATAACTCTACTGTTGACGTTTGTAATGGTAATACACTGTAAAACCATAGTCCTTTGGCATGTTATCGTATCGTTAACGTTACGATTACTCTAATTTACTTGACAGTAATGGCGGTCAAGTAAAAACAACACCATTACACCTCCAAAGCAATATTGTTATATACACAGAAAAATAGAGGTCTAACGCACTCGCAATCGGAATCGGCTTCAAAGTGTAATAATTGTTTTCATTTTGAATGCAGACTCGCCTTCGGACTGTCAAAATGAAAACGATTTGAGTGCGTTAGGCAATAAGCCTGCAGGTCAAGTGAAACTGGAAAAAACCACTGGCACGTTACAATGAAAAAAAAAGTGCGTTAAGCGTGTCTTTCTAAAAACGGCTTCGATAACTGTTTTTCTTTTTTACTATCAGTCAATATTAATCTTGTTAGATTAGGTACCTATTGAACAAGGATTGTGCCTAACGGCAGCGATCGCTCTCGGCGACTTTCTGCAGCAATGCAGGCTGCCAGTCACGCGTTTCGCAAATATGGTATCGCTTCAGTGTGGCTGCAGTGAAACTGTATTTTAGTGATACAGAATTGTGGATACATGGACGAAGTTATACAACCAGCGATGACATCGCTACTACATCGCGGCTGTATAACCACTACATAGCTGTATCGCTGCGAGCAATCGCCGTGCGTTACCGCCGGAAGACTTTGATACACATTATTTCAATAACTAACTTTGTTTAATCCTGTGCAACACGTCACGCCCCATAACTACGTAACGCAACGTCTGTGCACCAACATCCTATAAAAAGAACTACACGTCCGAATCGAGCTCGCAACAGTAAGGGCATGTTTGCACGCCCGTTTCACGCGGCCTTCATGTGTCCAGCTGTCCAATAAATTCAGCTTAAGAGGTTCTCCCGGCGCTTTCAAAACATATGTACAGCCTGTCGCTCCAGCCTGCCTTATTAGGCGTTGTTTATGTCTAAGCGATAAGGTCAGAACAAACCGAACGGTGAAGGTCGCAGACACGCTAGCCGCGCAGTTTAAGTCAAAAACGGATGTTTTTTTAGAATTTTGGGTAATCATTTTATTGAATTTCACTTCATCGATTGCATCATTTCATTGAATTTTATTTTATCTAACTCTATTTTCTGCAGAAACCATGATGTTTACAGAATATCTGGTAAATTTATTACGTAGGTTAGGTTAGGTTAGTTAGACTTGTGACTACCGAAAAAAAACCTCATGTGGCGAGAAACGTATTACGGTGATATAGAAATTCTTCGTAATGATACGTTCGTTAAAAGGTATTTCTATAACGTAATAGGTACCCAGAAATTTGATGTTTAAATTGCGATCACTGTTTCTAGTAGCGGTCATTATAGCAGTTGACAGTTAATTTGTGGTCAGTAAGTTTTGCAATTACCATGTTTATACCAGAATGCGTGCAAATTGCGCAAATTTCCAGGAAAACTTAATCAGTTCAGTTCTGAAAACTTACCGTGCGCGCTACGTTCATTTCACGGACGACTTTATGTTTATCTAAGCAAGTTATTTTCAGTTATGCTTTTTTAAGGGGAAATGTTAAGTCGATTGTCTTCACTAAACCATTGACCGCCACATACATACCTGGAAGTCAACATTCGATGGATGAATTCCATTGCTCTCGATCGGGTCGTGGTGACCTAATGTCCAAAAACACATTTTAAGAATAATAAAGTCTGTACGGCCATTATCTCTTAAAAACTGAACTAGCACGTTATTACTTGCAAACAATAAATTTCTATTGAAATTCTCATCTATTTTAACAAGGAATTAACACATGTTGTTAATTCCTTGTTAAAATAGATGAGAATTTTAAATTTGTTAGCCTGGTTTTCAGTATTTTTAACACGTAGTGTTGGCAAAACCATCTCATTTAAAACTAAACGCTTCTCCACTAAACTCGGTAAACCCATTGCGGCGTTCAGTTTAAGAATAATCTTAAACTAACCGCGCGAATAATTGGTTTACTGAGTTTAGTGGTGGAAGGATTGTAAAAATTACAATTTGTTGTGAACTCTCATTTTTAGATTCAAAAAAAATGGGATATGACAAGGCAAAACGAACTCACAAGCCACCCGATGGTAAGTGGGACCTGTGACCCATACACATTTGCAGACCACAAATGCTTCGCCAACCTTGAGGACTAAGATGGTACGCCTCTATGCAAGTAATTGATTGAGTAATTTCAGCGGAACACCACAAAGCGAACACTGCTGCTTGGTGCTATTTTATAGATTATGTTTAAATAAAATGAACCACTTCCCTTATTGAATTGAGATGAAATTTGGAATACATATATTAAAAATCGATGACAATGTAATACGCGTTCAATGGTGTCTAACAGCCGATCTGGATATGCTTGCCGCAGTGCTTTAATATCAATTGCGATTGCAAACTACAAGCATTTGTGTGCTTTCACACGAAGGTATAGGTAATAAAGGTAATGTTGGAAGCCCTAGCATCGGTTGGATTAAAACCGAGTTTTCACGTACATATTAGATTGATTGCTTAAGTAAGTAAGCCCTGTTCCTCAACATGAGAAGGGCGTTTGATTTTGTATGTCACAAACGACTGCTTACTAAGTTATCCAAATACGGCATAAGAGGGCCTGAGCTTAACTGGATAAAGTCTTATCTTAGCGACAAGACTCAGTGCGTTGAAACGATAGGGTACTGTGAGGATATTAAGACTGTGGAAACACATCAATCTACTATGGACCTATTTTAAACAACTATGGAGTGCCTCAAGGTATTATTCTGTGGCCCTTACGGTTTTTACTATACATTAATCATTTACCGAACCATATATCACATGAATGCATTTTATTTGCCGATGACACAACAATAATTATAGAAGGTAAAGACATGCTAACGTTTAATATTGAAATAAATAGAGCATTAGAAGCTACTGTGAATTGGCTAACAAGAAATAACTTAAGAGCAAATATAATTAAAATTAAGTATATTCAGTTTCGCTCGTTACGAGGTAATACACAAAATCTGAATATTGCCTTTCGAGGCAATACCGTCGAAGAAGTTAAGCGTATACATTTTTTAGGAATAGAGATTGATTGTCATTGTAATTGGGTAGAACATGTTATATAGATTTGTGTTTGGCCTGCGAAGGGTTCGTCAGACAGTGTCGGTTGAAGCTGCAGTGCCTTCCTATAATGGTTATGTGGATTCGACATTACATTACGCTATGGAATTGTTACCTGGGGAAATTCCACAGCGATAGATAAAGGCACTTCTAATTCAAAAGCGCTGCATAAGAGCAGTATTTGGTATTCATAGATTTGACTCGTGCCTTCCATACTTCAAAGAATATTGCATCTTGTCTGTACCAAGTGTTTATATATTTGAAACCTGTACATTCGTGCACAAATATAAATATTTGTTCCAAAATGTTCAGTCTACGCGCTCGAGAACGGTTAGACAACCGTACACACATAAATTACACCACCCTCTGGTGAATCTAGCATTGTCGTCAAAAAACTGCTTTATGATGTGTATTGATATTTATAATAAGTTGTTGATCACTCCAAACACTGGAATATCACAATGTTTAAAAATAGCTTGAAGTCATGGCTACACAGAAATGTTATTATAGTGTTAGGGAGTATTTAGAAAACTAATGTGAAGTTATATAATGTGATTGTTTTTATTTTTATATTATGACACATTCGGATTTTTCTACTATTTTATTGATACTTGTCATTTTTGGTTTTAGTATGATATGTTATGGTACCTGTTTATACTATATTTATTGAATATGTCATATGATTTCGGGTGAGTTCTCACTTTCAAGGGTAATGTTTGTTCTTCTTCTTCAAATTCCTCTCCACTACTGGAGGTTGGCAGTCAGCTCTGCATACAACTTCCTATCTCTCGCCAAACGGAACAGCTGTTCAACGTCAACCGTGGCGACGCCTGTCCAGGTCTTTATGTTCCCGAGCCATGACATCTTGGGTCTGCCAACGCTTCTCTTCCCCTCAACCTTGCCCATAACGATAGTCTGAAGCAGTTGGTATCGCTTGGGTAATGTTTAAAACTTTAATATTTACAATTGAATAATGCGTATACGCCTGTAAAGGCAGGGTTTGGTGAGACTTTACCTCTGGCAATTGTATCTGCATGATTTTGAACCCAAATTCCATATGCAATAAATTTATTTCATTTCATTTCAGTTGGTAATTTATATGCTCGGAAGGGTCAAGTTAGGCTCGCCGGTGGCTTTTCGTTGGCCAGCTCACGGGCTAGTTATAATAGTGGTTTGTTCTTCAAGGGGAGTAACACACGAATTACTAATCAAGAGTGCATTTACCACAAGAGTTTAGTAATCTGTACTTACCCTGAATTGTATACTGCTTTATAGTACACTTACAAAGAAATTAAAAACAAAAGTAACAAAGAAATTATCTCAACGAAGAACCAGCGCGCCATCAACTAGCAATAAAAGTTTATTCATTGGTAATTTTAGCGCGCCGTAAAGTTTGCTGGCCCAAAGAAGTTACAGAAGGTGAAGATGCCCCGATTGGCGTACAAAGCTGATTGATTGACAACGCCATCTGGAGTGGAAAATTTAAATTTAAAACAGGGTACTAATAATGGATGTTCATACGATATTACTACCCTGACAGTTATGAAATTCTGTTCAATATAACTACCTAGATTTTTGAGAAGTTTAATGAACGGCTTTTACGTCTTTTATTAGCGTTATAATTATACTCTTACTAAGGAAGTGTAGTATAAAGAAAGTAGTGCCCCAGCCTTTCTAGTTGGTATGTATGCAGCAAATTCTGATCTAGAAAGCAATGAAATCCCAAAAATCTGTTTTTAATAAAGCTATTCATACAATGTTTTAAAATAATAGTGGTTTTGAAGCAACCGGGGTGCATGCCCTTTGGAAACTTGCCAACAAGCAACAGGTGGCAAGCTTCGGCCCGAAAGATACGAGTACGATAGTTAACTATTATAGTGGGGTTTCCTATTGTTGAACATAATAAATAATAAATTCCAAAAGAGGTCGTTTCAATAGAGGTCAGCCTTCTTTCAATATGAAACCAGAAAGGTTCTATTCAACCTTTCAACGATGATACAATTATGATAAAGCGTAAGTTACTTCTATCTTTTGGGATTTTCATTTATAATGAAAATAAACATAAAGTTTGAATCATTGCTAGTTTTTTTAATGGCATGGGGAAAGCAAACGAGCACAGGCATCTGATTGATAGTAAACTCTGAAGCCTATAGACATTTTCAATCTCAAGCAATCTTTTGATGACAATGTCAAGACTACAAAAGTTCCCAATCCTGGACACAGAGGAAATGCCCCTGTGTTAGTAATTTCACCGGTTGTCTTACCCTGTCGCCGGATCACAACATTGCGAACCCTGCTGTTTGGCGGTTGGTGGTTGGCGGTAGGTTAGCGATCCGGACGGACCCTGCACAAGGTCCTACCACCACCACTAAAACTACTATACTACTATTACTTCTATTACTGTAGGTACGTGTACTTTCTTGAGTTTTAAACCCATTACCTTCCCGTTATATTTTATTCATTTTTACTGATTTAAATTAATTTGTATTTAATTGTTTTTCATAAGAACATGAAGTCACAAATAGAAAAACACGATGAAAAATAGTCCCGACATAAACTTTCTATTTATACGTGTAATATATGTTCTGGCAACCTATAAATAATAACTTAATAAAGGTAAACAATTACAGGTAAAACACAATACATCAACGTCCGCTTTCAATCTATAACGTTTTTAATCCATGACGCCTCGCCCCACTTCTTAATTTTTCACATGTATATTGACGTAACCTTGCAACGTCAACTCGGCGGGCGGCGGTCGTGGATTGAACACTATATCACACGTCGAACGTGAACGCTTTATTGAGTTCAGGGATAAGTTCGCGTTTGTACATCCCTATTTTCAATTTACTTTGTATTTTACATTTGTATTTGGTTTCTATTCTTTGTACAATATAATAGTTACATGCAAACATACACTGTTCGCTTTGTAGACTTTAGGCAACATACCGTCTGAGTTTATTCCTTTCAATGCTGATCTACTTACTAAGGCCGTAAGTCTGTATCTCCGTCCGTAAGTCTGTGTCTGTATTCCACATTGTTTTACGCATATTGCTCTCGATAAAAACGTTAACAATATACCCCTTGCCAGGAAAACACTTTTTTTAAGTTGTTTAAATATACTGTAACCTCAATTTTCGTGATTAGGTATTGTTTTACAAAAAATATGTGTGTTTTGAAACAATTTAAAAAAAGTCCCGAGCTGTTACGTAGTGGCTGTAAACATTCTTCAATGGTCTAGAGATCAGTCAAAAATGACTGAGAAAAATATATTGTATGCTTCAAAATGAAGAAAATATTATTTAAGATTATAATAATTAGGTCTTACGTATAAAACAACACATAACGTAACGTAATAACATTTCGTGTTCCTTGTAAAAAAGTTCAATATTTTAAAATGCGGGTGGTAGGACCTTGTGCGGGGTCCGTCCGGATCGCTACCACCATCTTATCCATTAATCTACCGCCAAACAGCAGTGTTCGCATTGTTGTGTTCCGGTTTGGGGATAAGACAGCCGGTGTAATGACTAGCATAGAGGCATTCCATCTTAGTCCTCAGGGTTGGCAGCGCATTTGCAGTCTTAGGCTTGCAGTCTTGTGAATGCGAATGTCTATGGGTCACAGTTTCCACTTACCATCAGGTGGCCTGTGTGCTCGTCAGCCTTCCCTATGCCATAAAAAAAATGGTTTAAAACCAAGTGGAATAGAATTCATGACCGATTTATTATATTTACTCCTCTATTCATGGTAAATAAATAATTTATTTCTTATTATTTTGAATATTTAACTACTTCTATATATTATATTCTCTTATTACTTAAATCTTTGTTTACGGAGTCAATTGCTGTCTCCACTCGTCAGAATCACGTTGGCACCACTGAAAATAATCGTCGCGGTTCATGCCGTGACCCAGTGCTGAGTGGCGTCAGTTTCGACAACACACAATCACTAACAGGGTTGGATTCAGACACCCGAAAAAATATTGTCTATGGAATATAAAAATATACTACCGTGTCATTTTTTTTTTTGCGATTTTGTACTTCGAAGCGCTTCGTTCCGTTAGTTCGAATAGTGCCGTCTCTTTCACTCATATATTGTATCACAGGAGAGTAAAAGAGACGGCACCATACGAAGTTTGGATTTCGAATTTTGGAGTAGATCCAGCCCCAGAGCTTGTCGTTGCCTAAATCGATATTGCCATGCGTACAGGAATTCCCTGATGGTGATGACCCATAGCATCATTATGCTTCAATTGTATTTTTGTTCCAGTTCCTTTTGTTTGATGTTTAATCTTATTACTTTTTTATTATTGTGAGCGTGATCATAAATGTGTCTCTTTCTATTTCTAAAGTTTTTCTACTCTTTCACTTAAGATGTATGGGATGACAGTTGACCACGTGGTTTATTGCAACGCACGAGAATATCATCCCAATCATCTTGATTGATAGAAAAGAAAAACTTTAGTAGTGTTTGCATCTTGGCTAGCGCCTCGGGTATCGTTTGAACTAAGCGTCAACAAGCGAATGACACTATAGAGATTACTTCGATATCGTAACGTAGCTGTCATCCTTTAAAGGCTGAACATTTGGTTTTATTTATATTTCACCCGTAAATAAGATAATATAAGGGCGGGGGGCGTAGGTGTAACACACTGTAGGTGGAACACGGTGCAAATTAGTAATCAAGAATCAATAAGAAATTTCGTTGAGCGTATCGCTAACCACATGGATACGAGTTAATTACTCTTTCCACTGCTAAAGAACCCTCTGAGGTACTCTACATAGAAAGGGCTACAGAGGAACCTTTGTACAAAGAGTTACTTTGATGCGTTATCTTTATATAATTGTTATAGCTGCTGGTAACTTTTTTTAAAGTACACATTTAAAAACTTAAGGCCTTTTTCTAGTAAAAATATTGAGAAAGAGTTTATAAATTTACTTGACCTCGTCATTAGCAATATCTAATAATCCGTTTTTTACTACTCTTCATATAAAAAGTAGCGCACATATCCAACTCTTTCTTTGTTTATATTATTATCGCCCTCTCTGTTGTAAGAATATGAATAAGACTATGAATACAAGAGTTACGCTTGTAAAAAATACGAAACTGCCAGTCCCTCCCTCCTCCCATTACCCCCTGGAGCAACAGGTCAGCGGGGAGACTAAGTGAAATTACATATTGAATTTACGATCCTCAGGTAAATCCACGAAATAAAACTTGCCCTACTTGTGCTGTTGCTTGGAAAAAGAGCGTATTCTGTGAAAGTTCCCTTTTGTAGAATAATTCTTTATTGGAATCAAACTGTTTTTTCGGATAGATATATTACTTCAGTATATATCGTTAGTTTTATCATTATTTTATAGTTATTATTTTAATGATAGCGCAAACTTTAGAAATTTTTACGTTTCGTGTTTACATTATGGAAGTAGAAAAACTAAGCTAGATTAATTTCATTTTTCAAATTATACTGTCCTAACCGAGAGACTTATCAAGAGTAGCTGTTTTCCAATTTAGGTTAAGAAAGGGACAGAGAATGGCGGTTACACAACTCTGTCCCTTTTTCTCAAACTAAACTGAACTGCTTTAATACGTCATGGTACACTGATAAAAATAATTGGTCGCTTTTAACAAGCTTGGTGCATATGCTGTTGTTACTACCAGCTTTGGTTGATATAACTAATATCATAAATAATGTATTCATTTTTTGCCAATTAAGAGAAAATCTCTTTTAATTGGGTATGATTTTTTTCAGTGTAACCCCCAAATATTTAAAATAAGAGAAAATTGCCCCCAGTATCAACTATACATGCAATTTAATGTTCAAGTATTGAAATTATCATGTCACATGCGAAACAATATTTTTAAAAGAACGATCTTCTGATGTGTGCCGACAGTCATTCATACTCAGTCGCCCACAGAGAAGTCCGAGCACAAAGTAGGTTAATGCGTGCGTTATCGACGAAGTTCAGACGGCGAATATAATGTTTATTAAAATCTATTTCTACACGTAATGGGCTTATTATTAAAGTAGCGAAGTGTTCGGTATCGGAATCATAAGATTGGTTTATTTATACGATTCTTGAGTCATGATTTAATAGGCAATTATTGGCGTAGTAAACAGGCATTAGAATCATGGTTCTTTTGATTATTTGGTTGAGGTAATTGGATGTTAACTTTTTGTAATATGATTATTTATTACTAATTTAGTCATAAAAAAGGTAGGACTATCTTAAAGTAAGGTACAAAGTGAGTTCACGATTTTATTATACTCGTACTCTAACTTTCAAATGTGGATTAAAAGATCTCGAGCTCAAATCAAAAGATCTGTCACGTTCTGACCAGTATGTACGAGCGACAGTGGCGGATGCTTCATACACCGCAATAAAGGTGACCAAAATACGCAATAATTTACCACAAAGGAAATATGTAAAATAATCATACATTCATCCATTTGGGTTCACAGAATGTCCAATTTCTCGCTGAATCCCATCTCATTTCCTGTTTAACAAAACTCATACATGCGCTAATGAACCAAATACCTGAACACTGTCAATTTAAAATTACTTACTGTTCATTTCAGGTATGTTTGCAAACTCTCCTGTGGAAATGTGGAAATGTTGAAAACTGGTCGAAAATGACAAATTATGAGAGGGGTGTCAGTCCCGGGCTTAACAACTTCGACGTTGAATTCACAGAAAAGTTTTGCATTCGTATCGATGTTAGGGATTATTGAGCCGCGTAAATTTTCAAACGTGTTTGTTACTTCTACAAGTTCTACATTTCTTTTATGAGCCAAACGGCTTAGGCTGATATATTTATGGTCGAATGCATCATTTCATCTTCGATGAAGGCGGCTGTTACGTGTTATGCGAGAAAATAACCTAGCAGTAAAGGATCAATTTCTTACATTTACAAGTTACTTCACGTTATGAACTCGTAAAATGAGGAGCCTTTAAAATAGTTGTCGACTCGTTTACCATTTTTCGACTGCAATCGACGCTGAGGTTGTAAAGGCGATGTTTAAATTTATATTCTAATTGTTTATTGATTCTCATTCTTGTTTATTGTGGTTCTATCAAGACCCTTTTTCTCTGAAGCTCAAAGCTATCGGGCCGAAATTTGGCATCGGTAAGTGTAGTTAGTTCAAGTATCAACGTATTATTTTTTGTACACTTGTTCCTGTTTGTTTCTCCAATAAAGTAAATAAATAAATAAATAGTTATCAGCTCTACAATGAATATTGATTTGAAAAATTAATGATTTTGGAATAACTTTAAATACAGACCCTATTTTTAGAAATTACTTACATAAGATAATAAATCACCTAAATTAAATAAAAATAATAATAAGAGTTGCTCTAACAATTACAGTTCTAGGATTCTAGTCTATAGACATTTGGATTCTAGAGACTAGACTCTATAGGTCTTAGATACCACTCACCATTGACTTCTTTATGCCGTAAAAAAAACTCTTAAGAAAAAAATAAAAGTGGTTGCAAGTGAAACTTTTTATTGCACTTCGTAAAAATTGTCTATCGGAAAAGAAGCAAAAGACAGTACAGAAATGACATTTACCCTTTCTGTTTAGTTAAAAAAGCTGTAATTAGATATTTCCCGTTCGAGTGGTATGCCACCTAGAAGGTAATAACACAAAAGTCAGCAGCAGGACTTTATAGGTACCCTCGGCGCGCGAGTCAAAGGTTTAGTCTTCTTTCCCTTGAATCTTGAAGCTAATTACCCACGGAACTAAGAACTAACGTCACGCCGGCGCACTCAAGGAATCCAATTAATTCAGCTTTAATCTGAGAACTTGGGAAATTTAAACGTATACGTTGCTTGAATTAAATTGTAAAAGTTTCATAATTAAATACCTAATTAACCCGTGGCAAAATTTTCTGTATTCTGTTTAAAGTTAACTCATTTTAATACGTGGCCCTAGACAAAATGCTTTCGGTGAACGTTATCGTTATGGAAAATGTAAGCTGCCGGACGGTCGCGTCAAGCGCTCATGTCAATTCCATACATTTGGACAATTCGAAAACGTTTACGCTAGCCTTAAAATTTTCTATTGCCTCTGCTGTGGTTGTGTGTGCATCCGTCACTCTCGCACTTACATACGTTGCAGAAACTCATAGTTGTTTTACTTATCAATATTTATCCACAGCGATTTACACGACCATAATAGGCCTGCTGAGCACTTTTAAGAATGTCTTAAGATAGGATATCCGTTATTGCGTTTTAGTTTTAAAAGTAAGATCAAGCAAGATAAATAATAACATAGAGCAAAAAATATTATAATCGTAAATATTGTAGGCCGTACAAAGTGAAGAAACGAGACTTTTCAGCCTAATAATAACATTAATAGCTAATTTTTCAAGCCCCGAATGGTAAGTATATTTGAATATACTTGTATCTAAAACTTAACGTTATCAACCTCCTTTTTCTTCACGTAGTAAAAGATAAGAGGGCTTAATAATGATATAATTTTTTTTTTTAAAGATTAACCCTTAGAAGACAGATGTACTTTCCGAAGTAACATTCCAAAAGCAAACAAACAACTAGGTACTAATAATATAACAAGTTATTATTATTAATGGTCGGCGATCGGTAGCAATTTATCGACAAAAATATAACATGATTCTGTTTAAATTTCATGCACAATGTATGTATTAAAATTGTATTTAAAAAAAAGTGTCCTTAAATAAAAATCTAATTACTTAGAAAACAAATATGGAGTACCTCAAGGAACTATTTTGGGCCCACTTCTGTTCCTTCTTTACATTAATGATTTACCTAATGCAGTCTCGCAAAAATGTTTTCTATTTGCTGATGACACTACAATAGTAATAAAATGTAATAATCCTTTAACTTTGAACTGGAATTAAATCAAACAATACTATGGCTGAAACGTAACAATCTAAATGTTAACTTGTCCAAGACTAAGCTGGTGCAGTTTCATACCCGTAAAAGTAAACCTTTGACCCTAAGTGTAGACTTTAATGGTGTAACGGTCGATCAAGTTAGTCACATAAACTTTCTAGGTGTTACGCTGGATCGGTTTTGTGTAGCAAACCTATCCTCCGGAGTTAATCGTTTTATATTCGCTTTAAAAAAAGTAAGCCAAGCAGAATCTAAGAAAGCAGCTCTTACTGCATACTATGGCTACATACACTCATTGTTACGATACGGGATAACTCTATGGGGTAGATCTTCTAATTTGGATAGTGTTTTTTTAATGCAGAAAAAATGTCTTAGGGCAATTTTCGAACTAAGACAAATAGACTCATGTAGACCTTTCTTCAAAAACTTTAAAATTCTCACATTACCCAGCATTTATATTATTGATGCGTGCTTGTTTGTGTCTCAGAATGGGAATCTGTTTCACCTAACAAAGGAAATGTATAAATGCCCTGCACGTTCACAATATAGAAATAAATTATTCGTGCCATTATCAAACCTATGTTTCCAAAAACAATTACGTGATGTGTATAAAGATAAATAGACAAATAGACTCATGTAGACCTTTTTTCAAAAACTTTAAAATTCTCACAGTACCCAGCATTTATATTATTGATGCGTGCTTGTTTGTGTCTCAGAATGGGAATCTGTTTCACCTAACAAAGGAAATGTATAAATGCCCTGCACGTTCACAATATAGAAATAAATTATTCGTGCCATTATCAAACCTATGTTTCCAAAAACAGTTACGTGATGTGTATAAAGATTTATAATAAACTGCCGGACACCCTAAAAGATTTAACTTTCCGTAAGATTAAATTAAAGGAGCATGGGCAACTTTGTATGGAGCCTGGTTCTGAAACCAACAGAGCTGAAACTTAAGTCATTAAATAGGTCTTTAAATCTACTTTATTTCATTATATGGGCACAAAGCCGAATTCCATTGCAGAACTGAGATATTCATATTTAAGTTAGAGTAAATAGGATCTATTATAAAACAGATCCTCTTTGAGAATACAAATTCAGAATTATTAGGGTAGGGTTAGTGTGTGAAATAAACATACGTTTTGGAGCAATCGATGGTTTTATTAATAATATATATATATATATATATATATATATATATATATATATACGAGTATACAGCAACTTGTCACCTCATTACATCAATAATTAAGTCATTTAAATGACCTGCAGGATGATTAAATGGTATGTGCCTGCCTAACCCTAAATACCATATAATAGAAATTGTGTGTGCACAAGATCTTATTGTTCGTCTGCCAGTCAAACATGGACAGTAATAGTGTGGGATAGCATCGGTGCCAGTTTGATTTTTATCAACCAGAATGTAGACGTAGTACTAACGTGCTCGAACATGTCTAGACTGCACATGGCCTCTAATCAACCAAACATTTTCAGCCTGGATACCCCGTCCTGCTAAGTAAGTCATGCATATCATTTTCACGGTAATTAATGGAACGGTCGATAGGTCGAAGGTTTGCTCAATACCTACCCTCCAGAATATGAATAATTCTCCGAATGCATTTATCGTAGCTCGTACTCACCGTGACTAAAATACAAATATCTTAGTTCTGCAATGGAATTTGACTTTTTTGCCCATATAATGAAATAAAGAAGATTTTAAGACCTATTTATTGACATAACTCTCAATGCTGTTGGTTTCAGGCCCATTTTGACGCATGGTCCTTTAAAAAAGTGGCTGATTGAAAAGTGATTTTATAGTTTACAGGAGTTTTTAATTACGTTTTTTTTTTTTTTTTTTTATGGCGTAGAGAAGGTAACCGAGCACACAGGCCACCTGATGGTAAGTGGAAACTGTGACCCATAGACATTAGCATAAGACTGCAAATGCGTTGCCAACCCTGAGGACTAAGATGGAATGCCTCTATGCTAGTCATTACACCGGCTGTCTTATCCCCAAACCGGAACACAACAATGCGAACACTGCTGTTTGGCGGTAGGTTAATTAATGGATAAGATGGTGGTAGCGATCCGGACGGACCCTGCACAGGGTCCTACCACCCGCAAAACGACGAGCCACGAGCTATAATTAAAACGCCTTTTGTTTATCTTTAAATTTCGCATGCCTTGTTTGGAAGATTTTAGTGATACTTGAATAATGTTTCTTCAATGATCTCATTCTACCTAAAATCAAGTGAAATAAATATTTTGACTTTGACTTTGACTTTGACTTCAGCTTTATTATCGAGGTTTTAACATGTCTTAAACGATGTAATATCGATTTACTAACATACCGCTCACAGCATATGTAAAGAGGTCATACATAGATACATACATATTTTCACGCCTGTCTCCCAATGGGGTAGGCAGAGATTATGGAACGCCAGGTGCATCGGTCCAAACATATACACTTCGCTTCCTCTACATTCATCGATCTTTTCATGCACGTACGTTGGTTTCGGGTGCTTTTGATTTGGCCCTTAATCAGCACATCGCGAATCTGATTACCGTACGTCCGACCAGGACGTCCCCTACCGACATCTCCGCTCACTCTCGCTCGCCATATCTCTTTCGTAACTCTTCTGTCATCCATCCTTTCTAAATGACCAAACCATCATAGCATACCCTTTTCGATCTTAGTCACTACATCTTCCTTCAATCCACATTGTTCTCGGACCTCGCTATTTCTTACTCTATCAATTATCCTAACTCCACACATACTTCTTAGAGCTCTCATTTCGACTGCATTAATCCTGCTTTCATTCTTCTTCTGCCATACCCAGGATTTACTACCATACATCAATGTTGGTTATTATCTTTATATAAATGGATCCTCAATGTTAAAGGGCATCGATGCCATATCAAACGTAAAAAAATATAGTAATACTATAACAAATTAAATTTAGTGGTAATTATGGTTTTATTTTTAGCAATACCGACTTATCCATATGTTTGTTTCCATTCTCGTCGTATTCCTGATTCGTCGTATTCTCGTTTTGACACATCTTGTTTCGTCAAACAAGAATGTGTCAAAAAAGTAATACGACGAAGAAGGAAGCAATCATCATATTAGTCGTTACGTTTGACGTTAAACTGACAAAAAAGGCTACTTATTATGATGCCAAATTATTTAAATTTACAAGTTAATACGAATATATAAATTTATATTCGCAATCTAACAGAAGACCCAGTAACTTACCAACTCGTAGCGAATTAAACTTTGCACCCTCTTGTCTTGCTGCGCTAAAATTAAATGTTTTTCAAACTTAACCAATTATTCCTGTACGCTTAAAAGCAACGATGATGTAAAAATTTAACAAGTCGAGAAATGTCTATGATAGTTACCCCTGAAAGGTGTTATATTGCTGTAAGTGCTACTAGTATCAGGGCGTTGATTCTCCTTAACAATCCACTCGTTTTCTTGTCATCGAGTTACTTACCAGCGTGCTTAGTTAACAACCGACTGACTACGAATCTGCTACCAGAATAACATCACACCATCTGACGCACTGACGGATAATTATTCATAGATGATCTTTGTCAGAGAATCAACACCTATAACATTGTCTATTTGTAAAAGTTCCAACCAATTCCAGCATTCACTTGAACTGAACAATTCCAACGTCGGCGATCGCCACCGGTGACCGTGACTGCGGTCGCCAACATCGGAATCATACGTTGGTTACATGTCACAATGGCCCCTAAAAACGCTTAAACGCTTCTTAAAAACGTAAGCACAAACAAAGATTTCAATTTCACTGAATAATTTCTCATTCAATTGTTTTATAATTTAAATTATCGTTCCATCCATGAACGCTCTTGCTTTTGATTTATTTATTCACGATCACGTCATTTTCTCGTTAAATGTTCTTGCCGCAACAGTAGCCTTTACAAACTGATCCCTAGCTCAAAATCGCTACACACAGCAATCAAAATTAATTCCACCGATTTCACACCTTTCAGGCTATAACTTGGCAAACCCAAGACGCACGTGTCGAGTTATCGTAAAAATAATATAAAATGCATGACCAATTTGCACTCGGAGAATTTACTTTCTAAACCCCTATTCAATTTTCTTTGTGACGAAGAGAGAAAATTATATTCCCTCGAGGTGAGATAAGAAAGTCGAACGGAGGGCGAAAATTAGGGAATATGAAGGAAATGTGGGGAAATCTCACGTCGCGTAACATCATCCGCGGCCGAGGAGGCTTATACCCTCGGGACTTTCTTGTTGTTTCGTCCATGAAAATATCTGTCTCTAAAAGGGATACATCAATATTGTTTCTTACAAACGTCGATACATTTACTTGACTCGTTGTTTTCTGCTTATTTTTATTCAGAGTTCCATCGCATCGCGACGTGTTGGCATTAGTCGGAACGAATTTGAACACAAGTGCCATTTTGAATGTCAGAAATTGCTTTTGCCTTTTGAACGACCAAGAAGAGGGAGGAAGACCATTATATTTACTCTTTCTGAATGAGTATTACAATATACAATATAATACAGAGTATATATTTTCTCCGAGATATTGAAACGCTAGTACGAATGGACCGATTCTAATACCGTATTTTGAGTATGACAGCTAAGTATTTCAAGAAGAGAGTTGGCTGTCGTAAAGTTCTGAGTTGTGAAACCAGATGGAGTAACGGTCTGAAGGACCTTCCGACGTCCAACCTACTTAAAATCTAGTAAATATAAAATTAAATTAGTGTTAAATTATACAAGTATTTGAGACTTCATTTTGGCAGTTTATATCCTCTCTTTTGATATCCTGACTTGTTTATCCTTCTTTATATCCACTTGACAAACCACACTGTACCACAATGCTTTCCGACGTGAGCTCATAAAGCCGCAGTTTACAATCAATTGTCTCGCATCAAAGACCCTCGATTAACGCGACCTCTCTGACTCGCAAGACAACGTTTTGTTGTCCTGCTATTGGAATAAATTAATTCCTGAGCCGACTGGCCAATAACAAAGGCATCTTCATTGAAATACGTATTCAATAAGACTCGTCTGCTCTAGTTTCATTCAATTAATTACACTCAGACGAAAGGAATCTCAGCGTCGCTGACAGGTATCCAAAAGTTTTTGCTTTTGTTACACTCATTGTGCTGTCTGCTGTGATTTTACTTAAAATTGCAGAATACTTTAAAAGTCTATTTTAATAGCAGTAGTAGAAGTATATTTTAGTAGTCTGTAGAGCAAATAATTTAACTTTTTTTTTTCATAAACGAATCCTGTAAACCTATTAATATGGCCGCATGCTGCTGTTGATAAGCGTGGAGAAAGCATCTCGCACTTGCATACTTATCGAATAGAGACAGATGATTTATCCACATCAGCTGTCCACAGCGATATACGCGACCAAAATTATCGCTTGTTATTTATTAGGGGGGAAAGCGCGACACAGCCGCTACTATTATATTTATTGAAAACAGTTATAAGAAGTTATAACGGAGGCCATTTGCAACGTCAAAAGATGGCGGATGTGTAATTTGTTTTAGTTTTTATTTTTGTGTATTTAGGTGTTCAAAGTTCTTTTCTGTTAGTGATTTGTTCTTTTAATACCTTTGTGTTGCACAATGATAGAAGACTTAGACTTATTTCATGTATCCTGGCAGCTTACTTCTCGTTTCAAGTGGACTCTCAGTGGTACAGAGGTTAAAACTATCATGGCCTCTGTCCTACATATCACCGTACAACGTTGCCCCCAATATTTCTAGGGAAGATTGGATTGTGTTTTATTACTATATTGACTTATACTTATATATACTTGACACTGGCGAAATGACTTCATTGTGGAAACGCCATATTCCCGCGGTAGTAGCTGTTCAAGTCGCCGCGGGGCAAAGAAAAATAAATACATAAGAAGTTATAACAACACATAGCGCGATATAATAAATGTTAAAGTTGTTTGACGCGATTTACGCTTTTTTATAAAAACTATAACTACGTTTAGGTTAAACGTTAAGCTCAGACACTTAAAGTTGCCATTTCAAGATATTATCTCAGCTAATTTATCTCAAGTATCATCTACTTAGACTTGAACTCCTTTACTTGAGGATTCATTTGCACTGCTGACTTCGCTTTTAGTTCGCAGATTTCAAAGATGCTCAGACGGTCGCTCAGATTGATAATAACTGGCTTAAAAATAATTGAATGTCTGTACTTCCAAGCTGAGTACATTTCTAGGCTCTTGAAACTGTGATTTATAAATTTAATTTAAGATCCAAAATAGGAATAAAGTGAAGACGATCTCGGTCAGTATAGCAGATTCTTTACTATTTAATAAATATATTATTTATTTATTATTGGTTTTCATTAAGTTTTATCCAAAAGTACTTGCTTTTTGTAATTAATTGATACTCGTACTTTTGATACTGCACTGCGCATTTTGAACGCCGATATTTTCAGATCAATCAAAATTTAATTACCGCAGAATTGGTTTCACCTCTGGGAAAAATTGAAAAGAAGTCAAAATAAACCGACATTCATATTTTTATTTTAATCCAATATCAGTGTAGTAAATTTTCAATTTAATAATTTGCCAAACTTAAGTTTAATGGCAAATATTGCACTCACTTTCACATTCTTCATGCACCTAAAAACTGATTCATTTATTTACTTTTTATTATTTAAGTATAATATCAACGTAATTTTGAACCTTGTAGATTAGTAAATAACTTTCTATTAGCTTGAAGCTTAATACATTCGGACAATGAGGATATAGGAAAATTAAACAGGAAACGTTGCGATGGAAGGGCCGAGCTGGGAAGGAAGTTATCGTGCTCAACTGTTTCTATACTTTCTGCTCAATCTTCGTTAGTGCTATATCGTCTGCAGATCATTTGGAACAAAAGCGCTTATATATCCAATCCCAGTAAATTTTCATTACTTGTCACTTTTGAAATTTAATATTAACTCGCATGTGTACCTATGTCTTAATAACTGCCCTGCAATTTTAACAATCAGGCAAACGGAATTCGTTAGGGCTACTTAAATTTAACGAATCTAAGCATAATAACTAAAGGATTTGGTACTGTCCGTGTTAACTCTCTTTGCCGTGATTGTATAGATATATTTTTTAATATAGCCACAATTGCCCTATTTACTCTCACAATAGAGTCTGCTTTAATTGTCCGTCAACCTATACGAGACCTTGTCGGAACTTAGAGTATGTAAAAATCCAATCCCAGTAAATTTTCATTACTTGTCACTTTTGAAATTTAATATTAACTCGCATGTGTACCTATGTCTTAATAACTGCCCTGCAATTTTAACAATCAGGCAAACGGAATTCGTTAGGGCTACTTAAATTTAACGAATCTAAGCATAATAACTAAAGGATTTGGTACTGTCCGTGTTAACTCTCTTTGCCGTGATTGTATAGATATATTTTTTAATATAGCCACAATTGCCCTATTTCCTCTCACAATAGAGTCTGCTTTAATTGTCCGTCAACCTATAAGAGACCTTGTCGGAACTTAGAGTATGTAAAAATCTAGCGCCACACCGGTCTCTGCCCCTTCAGGGTTAAAAAGGGACTTCCCTCATTTCATAGTTAATTAGTAAACACAAAGTTTTTAAAGCACTATAACTAAGCCTACTCTCTTCTTAGCTATAATAAGAAAACATTTGTTGTTGATTTAAGAGGAAATAAGCTATTAGAGATACAAGTTTCACTCAACTCGGTACACTTTTTAATTAAAGAAATCCTTTTCTTTAACGCCGCTTAAGTTGCCTCAAGCTGAAAGTTATTACCAGTACGCCTATAAACTTTGCAATGCGGTTACAAAGAAAGAAGTCTATGAAGATACCTTTATTAGAAAAGTTTCTTATCCAATATAAGCCGAAAGACAGCAAATCCATTATTGTCAATGGATACCTGTAGCCGAGAGGAGACAGTACCTACCCCTAAGCTGGTTTTGTCAGACTGAGCCGAGTGGTGTATTCACTTTCGCTGCGATACGTTATTTTTATTACATTGCTATTGGAATAGAACTAAAAAGGTAAACAAACCTGAGCTCAAGTCAAACTGCAGGGTTAGACTAAACTTTGTAGGCATATTCCCGTATTCATTACATTACAAACCTAGCAGACAATGAACGACATTTTCATTTCAGTTGATTCAGCTATCGATTTTAATCGTAATGCATTTTGAAAAAGATTTCTAGGCTATCCACGATGCAATATTATGGCGATTACTGCGTCGTTTACCGCGTCGTTTACGGTGCTCTATATTTGTTGCAAGGATGTAATAGCTGTTCAATTTGCATCTACGCCACCAGCATTCTTTAACTGAGGGTCGTAATAGTAAGGCAAATATTTAAAAAAAAAACTGTGACTTTGAAGAAATCCCAAAGACTCAGTGCGTTATTTAAAAATCAGTAATAAATCAGTTTTATAATAACGTATACGTGTAAAATTAACCAACGGCATAGGCGAACCAACCGACTTGTTATCTACAGTACAAAATGTTTTCTTTTTGTTTCAGACCTGAAAAAAATGAAGTTAAGTGTCAGTGATAGTGCCAAAGTGTAGTGCAAATGTGCCAGCATGGGGTGCACCCCGAGCATGCTCCTGGACCACAAGAGCCGCCGTCGGGACAGCAGCGGGTCCCAAGAGGCAGCTCTGGCTAAGGTGGCCCCCACCCCAGTGTGCAACAAGGCGGTGCAGGCCTCTCGCGCCCCACGCGCCTCGCTGGAATCCGACGGATTCAGCATACAGCTCTCCAGCAAGAAGGACAGTTATGTCTCACAGATGGGCAACAACTTCGCCACTCAGTTGCACATTAAGAGAATATCTGGTGAGCTAACATACCTATTTAAAGCCTTACATTTTTTAAAAGCGTCGTGTCGGTTGCATCTGTCGGGCCTCTGAATTGGAAGTACAGTAGCGGTGCAATAACAGTACTATTTCTGGGCGCCTAAATGTCAAGCAGAAAATACTGCATACATTCTAATATTTCACTGTTTGATGTACCGCGATATCAAAAGCAATCTGACGGTATAAAGATTTGGATTGAGTAACTTTGAGGAATCATGCATAAATAAAATATATTTATAATCACTATCTTTATTTTGTCTATATACTTAATTTTTAAGCAAATATTTGTATGAAATTGACAAAATTAAACTAGAATTTTTATTAAGTATTCAAGGGTGAAGTCATGCGCCATTTAATGGAATTCTTAAATGGGTGTTAAATCTCGTTTCTCCCATAGTTCTCGATGTTCTAATAATGAACCGGACATATCAAACCATTTCAATTATTGAACAGAATGAAGGTTTACTGAATCAAAGTAAAAATGTAGACATTACAACCCAGATGCATAAATTTCAAAGCAATCATTGCGTGCAATGTCTTAAATAAACATCTTTTTAAGGTTTATTTAAGTCGTTTAACAAAGTTAACCTAAAAATACATGAATGTACGTGAAACACAAACTATTTTAACCTCATAAGCGATGCTTAAAAGTGACACACTAGTTAGTTTAAAAGTAAATTAGCTAAAAGTTCCTAGATTGACCCTTAAAATTGCTAAAAAGATATCTACATAAAAATAAAAAAAGGAATTTAAGTGTGAGTAATTCAAATTAGTAGTTACAAATAAAAATGTACCGATACCCGGAGTCATTGTACAGAGTACATAACTACGAGGTTTCGTATCCTACCTTACGTACTGGTCAAAGATGTATCCTATTTTAACCTCTATTATTACGACATGAAATATAGTTTTCTATACAGTACCTATTGTCTCCTCGGCGGAGTAGCTTATAGAGGTACCATGAGGCAGGAATTGTAAACCCCTTCATTAGATTAAGCCTATTGATAGGAAAACCCTATTGTTTCGCTACGCAATCGTTATGGTTTTCCTTTGACTCCCGGAGACTTACAATATAATATACGTTGGTACATATGAGTGGTGTACAATCTAAGAAAGCCAAATCTAATCAGAAACATGTAATTTTAGCTCTTGTTGGTTTTATACCCCTTTTATGTATACATGGGTATCTCACAACTTGAAGGAAACACCTATTACATAAGAAATTCTCTTCTATATCGATCCCGAATATAGTTTTAACTTTCCAATACGTTCTTAGTTTATAAGTTATTAAGGTTTTAATGATAATGGTAAAGAAGGCTACCGTACTTACCGAAAGTATGGATAAATTTTGTTTAATTCAATACAACGTTATTGAAAATTAGACCTTAAATTTTGGAATCAAAAATTTTAGCTTTTTGTAGCCAACAAAGCCAAAGGTGAAGGCGAGGTAGCGTTCTTTACCGATATTATTAAACCTAAATAACTCCTAAACTGATTGACATATTGGAAAGTTTAATCTTCTCTCTGGACCGGTATAGAAGCAGGGACCGGAAAACCCGTTCCTTTGCTTAAACCGTTCGAACGGCTTACCCGTTCATACGGTAAGCCAATCGTTTCGGTAACCTCTTCACCGGCTTACCCAACGATTAGATAGCCCTATTAAGCCGGGATACCCTAACCGTAACCCTTTTGTAACCGCTTACCGAATGTCGTTGGGTTTGATATTTATTTGAATAAGCGCTTACCGTTCGGGTTAGGGTAACCCTTTCGCTCCCTTCCCGCGCGCCGCGCGCGCCGCTATTATTACGTGTATTGGTATTGGCACGGCTTTGAAGCGCGCGCGCCGCCCGAGTTTAGGTTTCTTTAAACGGTCCAATAATATGTCGTACGTAGTTTGTCAAAGAACTAAATTTGCTTGAAGGTATTTTAAGCGGTAACACATTCGGAGGTTTTGATACTGGTAAGCGGTAAGCCAAATTAACTCGATCGAATGGATTATCCGTTTAATGTGTGAACCGATTAAGCGCTTACCGAAATGTTCGAGTTTATAAAAATCAGCGCTATAAAAACCCTTTAAAAACCCCGGGTTAGGGTAAGCGGGTCCGGTCCCTGTATAGAAGGCGGTTGGTTATGCGGTAATATTTTCGTTAAGTTCTGAGACACGCTGAAAATAATGTTAAAAATGCATTAACCCCGTAGATGCAATTCCTTCCGGTTATCTGTCGAGTTAAAACCATGGAAAATTAGAATTCGCTTGGAAGGAAAGATAATTTGGTCTTTTTTTCTGCCCCATCTTGATAAAGAAACTAAGTTTGCTTTTCCTTTCTGTTTTACTTCCAACAGTCCCTAATGTTTCAGTTTTTGGTGCTTCCGCAGAATCACCGGTATCTCCTTCTTCGCCTTGCACTGTAGCATCGATTACTTGAGAAATAATTTCCTTTTCAGATTTATGGTCACATTTTTCATCCTTAAGCGGACATAATTTAAATTTGTTGAAATTCGACATTTTTTCAAGTATCTTCTTTAAGCTGTTGACTTTAAGTTCTCGAGTCAAATTATACTTTTCCCACGTGTAGACCGTGGCCGAGCCTAGTCTTAGCGCTAATTTGACTACTTCCATGCTGGTCCGAGCAGCAGATACCAAAATTACCATCAAGAAAATCTGTAAAACACAATAAATAACGATTATGGAGAATATCACGATTCACGTTAGAAAATTGAATATTTTAATAAACAATCCACTGACTTAAAAAAGCAAAACACCTTTCTATTATGTAAGATAAACCGAACTAAAGTCGATGTCTAATAATATTTAAAACGAAAAGCCGAGCTAACGACATTGGAATTGCCTACCTACCTATTATTTCGTAAAAGACATCACGACTATGTACCTACTTGAACACTTAGAAACAGGTCACTTGAAAACGTGAACATTAAAAACCAAAAAGTTGTACTCGAAGAAATAACATCAAACGTTTTTCATCTTATACTATTTTCTATTAATTCTATAAAAAATTGTATTTTTTAACAGATGAATAAAGTTTAAAGTGGTAACAATAACGCTGTGTGGTAAAAGGTGGGAATAACCCGATTTTTGGGAATACTTACAGTTTTCAAAGTCATTGTGCAAGTAATTAGCCTCTTCCGTCATCAGGGTGTGCTGGCTGACTGAATAAAATCCTCTTATCATGAGAAAGTAATTGGTTGTGTTGTACCTATGATTAATGTATAAAACTTAACACATTCGATAGGTAATTAAATTAACCAACGCTTAAGTAAAAAAACCGGTCAAAACCGAGTTGGACTCGCGTACCGAAGGTTCCGTATTTAAAATAATATGATTTCATCACGCAAAAGAAAATACTCATCTTGTTATGAACTTTATCATCTATGCATTAAGTTACATTTTGTTTTATTTTATTTAAAGTTTTTTGATATTTTTTCCAAAAATGTAAAGTTTGACAACTTCATTTTATTTTTTGCGTAAAATATCAGCAATTAATTATCTTTGAATTAGGATTTTTTCAGATTTTTTGGTCCATAAACCGGAGATAAGGAGGAGGGGTTGTCATTTTATATACATTTTTGACTATAACTCAAAAAATACCTACGTCACAGAAAACAATCTTTGCTTTCCGTGCCTTAAAATAAAAAAGTTATTAAACCTATTAATAACAAATCTCACGAAAGGAGTAAAGATTAGTTGCGCGAATACAAGAATGCTATATCGAAAAGCCTCCCGAAAGAACCACAATAAAAATGATTAACAACATTATAAAATTACACCAAACTATTAAAAGTGTGCTTAAATAAAGCAAGACAAATTTCAAATAGTAGGTTCATAAATAAATCTAGCAATAGGTGCAAAGCTGCATGACAAACTACAAAATAGCTGTAATCCGACACAGTCAACCGAGGGTATAACCAATATTGTAGTTGATTCGATCACTATTCGAGATCTAGAAAAAATAGCTGAAATGATTAATAATTACTATATAAATATAATACATCCACAGAATCACCCAGTAAGGGAAGCCAACAAGATATCCAAAAATGTTAATAGTATGTTTCTTACTCCAGGTGGCGATTTAGATGTGATTAAGGTGATTAATAATCTGCGCAACACTAACTCCACAGGATATGACGATATATGTACCAAAGTAATTAAACTATGTGCCACCAGCCTGTCAAAGCCCTTAAACTATATAATAAATCTTTCATTAACGCAAGGCATTTTCCCGAATCGTCTTAAATACTCAGTGATAAAACCAATTTATATGAAAGGGCCAAATCAGAGGTCGGTAACTACAGACCAATAACTCTTATAACTATAATTTCGAAGATCTTGAAAAAAATAATGCATTACAAAATTTCTAGCTTTATATCAAAATCCCGAATACTAAAAAAAATAGCTCAACCACTAAAGCATGTTTCCAGCTTATAAAACGTGTCACCAAAAACCTTGACAACAATGTACCAATAGTAGCAGTACTGTTAGATATGACCAAGGCGTTTGATTTTGTTAATCACAAATTATTATGTATAAACTTTATAAATACGGCATAAGAGGTCTTGCTTATGACTGGCTAAGTAGTTATCTCAGTGACAGACAACAGTGTGTGGAAATTGCGAGAATCGTTGGTCATGACAAACTTACTTACAGGTCTAGCTACCAACTAAATTATACAGGAGTACCGCAGGGTAGTATACTAGGTCCGTTACTATTCCTTCTCTATATAAATGACCTACCAGATGTTACAGGACACGAATGTATTCTATTCGCTGATGAAACAACCTTACTTGTAAACTGTAATTACATCTCGAGAACGACATAAATCACGCAATGAATGATATTACAAATTGGTTGGAAGTAAACTACTTAAATATTAATGCAAAAAAGACTAAATTTATTTAATTCTTGACAAGTTAAAACAAAAGTATTAATTTAAATGTATAACTTGATAATCAATTGATGGAAGGAGTTAAATATACAAAAAATGAGGTATAACATTAGATGGCTTCTGTAATTGGAAGAACTATATTAGCAATATACGTGTACCTACGCCTTGACCGTTTTGTGTGTTACATCGTGTGCGAAGCGTAGTCTCAGAATATGCGGCTCTTTCTACGTACGATGGCTACGTTTGGATTTCTTTGGATTTGGATATCTTTTTTGCGATACGGACTCATATTTTGGGGAAACTCTTCAGATGCTGAAATTATTTTTAGAATCCAAAAAAATGTATCCGAACTTTGTGTGGAGCTGATTTTTTGGAGCACTGCAAACTGCTTTTCCAATCTAAATGTATATTACCTCTCCCATGTCTTTATGTATTTGAATTGTACATCTTTGTAAAAATAACATAGACCTATTTAATGTAACAATCACCAAGTCCAAAAGTGGGACACACAGACATAAATTAGTTATAGTTACCAAAAACTAATTTAGCGCTATCTAGAAAAAGCTCGTACTGCATGGCTATCAAAATATTTAATATTCTCTCTGATACATATAAAGAGTTGCCTTTCAAATTATTTAAGACAATATTGTTTAATTATTTAATTGAACATTGTTTTTACCAATGAATACAAATGTAAATTGTAATGTTAAAATTTAAATTTGAAAATTTATAGGTATTTAAGTCTAAAGTGAAATATTCGTACGCCAAAACAAGATACGATCTGAAATTATATTGTAACACCTTTTATATATGCTTGTTTTATGCAAATAAACTATTCATTCATTCATTCATTCAAAAATGTTTAAAAAAAAGTTCTGTAATGTGCAGACTGAACCCTTTCATATGCCATTTGCTCTAATCAAATCACTTTCATTGAAAAAGGAAACCCCCCATTCTAGACCCCTTTTGAAATATTTAGAAAAATGATTATACATTTTTTAGGGTTCGGTACAAAAAATGAAAAAACGGAACCCTTATAGGATCACTCGTGCGTCGGTCTGTCCGTCCGTCTGTCATAGCCAATTTGCTCCGAAACTAATATACCGATTGATTTGAAATTGGGTACACATATGTGAATTGATGACCCGAACACAGATGTGCAAAGTTTTATTTTTTTAATTAGTATTATTTTCCAGGGACAACTTAGGAAAAAAAGAAATGAAAACCTTACTGTGTCATAATTATATCACATGAAAGGGCTTGTTATGAGGATATAAATATATTTTTGTTATTATTGTAAAAAAAATAGTTTTCATTAAATTTATAAAAGTAGACGAAAATTAACTATTCCACCCTCCCTGATCTCTCTCCTTATAAGAATTACATTTAAAAAAAATGTATATATGGAACCCTCTCCATGCGAGTTGAACTCGCTCTTGGCCCGTTGTTTACTAAAAACAGACGCGGGCAAGCAAGTCATGCCAAACTAACTAACTAACCAAACCTAACGACGAACCTAACCTAATGAAAATGAGTCGCTTTGAAGGAGACGTATTTTGGTTTGTTTTTACGGTGCATCTTGAAAATGAGACCTAGTTTGGTTTTCTTTTGGTTTATACTTCCAACAGTCCCAAATGATACTGTTTTTGGTGCTTCCGCAGAATCACCGGTATCTCCTTCTTCATCTTGCACTGTAGCATCGATTACTTGAGAAACAATTTCCTTTTCAGATTTATGGTCACATTTTTCATTCTTAAGCGGACATAATTGAAATTTGTTGAATTTAGACATTATATCGAGTATCTTCTTTAAACTGTTGAGTTTAAGTTCTCGAGTCAAATTATACTTTTCCCACGTGTAAACCGTGGCCGAGCCTAGTCTTAGCGTTAATTTGAGTACTTCCATGCTGGTCCGAGCAGCAGATACCAAAATTACCATCAAGAAAATCTGTAAAACACAATAAATAACGATTATGGAGAATACAGATTCACGTGAGAAAATTGAATATTTTTAATAACAATCCACTGACTTACAAAAGCAAAACACCCTTCTACACTCAGGAGCAAAAAAAAACGGGTCAGAGTGCGTTTTCCATACTAAAGCGGCTATTTCGAAGCCTTGGTTCCTCGCCAGGGAAGGCTTTTAGTGAATTCTGATGATGAATACCGTGAGCATCGATACATGACTTCCAGAGTGCCTAGGATACCCAACTGATTGAATCTGCCGTTAAAGCCGTAATTGTTCATGTTCAGAAAAACATCTAAAATGGCAATAAAATGTAAGGAAATCCAAATGCTGACCCAAACTCTCTCGCTGTGGTGTTAACTGATTATGCGATCAGTTAGGTATCTTAAGAACTTTTGACCTCCTCTATTGAACCTCGGAGTATCCACCATTAAACCTCACTCGAAACAACCCCTGGCGAGGAACCAAGGTTTCGAAATAGTCTCGTTTGTATGAAAAATGCACTCTGACCCGGTATTTTTGCTCCTGAGTGTATTATATAAGATAAACCGGACTAAAGTCGATGTCTAACAATATTTAAAACGAAAAGTCGAGCTACCGACATTGGGGTTGACAGTCATTTCGTTAACGATATCACGAATACGTACCTACTTGAACACAGACAAACAGGACACTTTAATACCTCAACTTTTAAAAATCCCCAAGCTCAAAAAGGTAACGGCGCTCAAAGAAATAACGTCAACCATTTTCCAATTTATACCATTTTCTATGCATTCTATAAAAATACGTCTCTGTCACTCGCACCCTTTTGATGGCTTATCAAAGATGAATAAAGTTTTAAGTGGCAACAAAAAAACGCTGTGTGGTAACAGATGGGAATAAGCCGATTTTTTGGGAATACTTACAGTTTTTAAAGTCATTGTCCAAGTAATTAGCCTCTTCCGTCATCAGGGTGTGCTGGCTGACTGAATAAAATCCTCTTATCATGAGAAAGTAATTGGTTGTGTTGTACTGTTGGCTTTATTGTTATTATGATTAGTGTATAGAAACTTAACATATACGATAAGTAAATGAATTAACCAACGCTTAAAAAAAATGGTGTTCGAGGCTTGAAGGCCTGAGGGTTGATTTTTAAACACTCAAAAATTTTCATTCGGAAATGAAAGTAAAACGGTAAAATTGTAATAAATTCGGAGTTTGTTGTGCCAGCATTACTTTGCATTGAACATTTTAATGAAGCAGTGACAATAATTAAAGATGAATGCCTTGAAATCACAATTTCAGTTATTATATTACCCCTTTACTAATAAACGTTGGGTAACGGTGGTATAGCTATACAATGTTTTGTCCTTATCTGCCAGATTCAAATGTCACAATGACAGATAAGGACAAAACATTGTATAGCTATACCACCGTTACTCAACGTTTATTAGTAATTGAGTTAGAATAACTCTTCTAGCTCTTGTGACGACTTAGTTGCTACGTGTGTATATCGGTTGGTCTAATATTGTTTGGCCTATTTTTGTTTCGTCACATATTTTTTTGCATACCATCGTTTCGTCTAATGATTTAAATATCCAAAAATGTTGGGTCGAAAAATTGTTTAGTATAACACTTGTTTTGAATATTCCTCGTAATGGTGGCGCTTCGCACCTTGACACAATTGTAACCTTACCTAACCTATAGATTACTTAAGACCTGTTTTATACAATATTATGGACTTAGCCTTTTAATTAAAATTTTAGACAAAACAATTTTAGACCAAAAGTGCTCTAGAACAAAAAATATGTATGCAAAAAAATCTTCATGCTAAAAAAGAACGCACATAAAATTTTAGGTCAGTCGTAGGGCACCGAGTTGCTACACCTTATAGCATTATTGATGTCTTAAATATATTGTCGAGGTCTGCTGCGTGTTACCCTGTTATCTTAAGACCTCACAGGTCCACTTGCATATATATTTAACCCTAGGTTAAATTATTCTAGAATGTCATGTGCAAGCGGGCCTTAGTATGTTTCACACGGATGCCATCTATTTGGCATAATTTTTAATGTCCGAAACTTATTAGGCATAACAAGTTTCGCATAAATTATTTAAGCCGAATCTTAGACTTGCGAAATTTTATTTGGCCTAAGTCTATATTATCCGAATAGTTGTTTACTATAATATTGATATGGCAGAATTTCGACACCGCCCCAGGACATAAGGCAACTCTCCTCGCTTAGGTCATTATTAGGATATGTTAATATTAAATAATATTAATAAAAACAAAAGAAAAATATGTATCTACACACATCGTAAGTCCTCTATTATGTGTTCAAAACCCAAAGGCAATGATCAGCAGCTGAAATACAAATGATCATAGCATTACCTGTGGTAGTAGGTGATAGCGATGACAGCTGTTAATTTTGGAAGATGTTCCAAATTTGGATCTCATTACATCACAATATTCGATAACCTAATTTCATTACGTTACAGCTGTCATCGCTGTCACCTTCTACATAGGGAATGCTATGTTCATTTGTATTTCGGCGATTTAGGGCTACAGATCATCGTACAACGTTGCCCCCAATCTTCCTAGAGAAGATTGGCTTGTATTGTATTGCTATATTGATTTATACTTATGTATACTTGACCTGGCGAATACACTTTATTGTTGAAACGCCATATCCCCGCGGTAGTAGCTGTTGAAGTCGCCGCGGGGAAAATAAAAAAAAAATCGGCTTCTGAACCCATCTTCGAGTACTTATAATAATGGTTGTAGATAAATTATTGTACGCGACTCTGCGCAATTGCCATTACGCAACCGTCACGTAAACTACTATTACTAATCACCATGCATTATTTGTTATATTACCTACATCCATAGTTTGAGAGATACTTAATGTAACACTAATTATATTAATTCGGCGAAATAAGTTTATGCGAAAATTAACTTTCTGCGAAATTAATTTATGCGTAAGTCATTTTCTGCCAAATTACTATTCGGAATTCAGAAAATATGCGTAAAACCAATTCTGCTACAATTGGATATGCGTGAAAGAATTCGGAGGCATCAAGTTATGCGAGAACAGTTTCTGCTTTGACTTAAAACCGGTTCACACTCTCTGGCACAACAAATATACTGACAGATGCCAGTGAGAGAGTGTGACAGCGATAACCGAATAAAGGAAAAGGTTTATTTTAAAACGCATATGATAACCACGATGTATTTTATCGATTGTATATAATATGTGCCGTAAAGCTACATTTCTCATGCAACTTGTTTAAGCCGACGAAAACAGAGACGATAATGATAAAGACACGTTCAAAACTTTTAATTGTAATGACTGCCGACATGAAAATGAGCTCGCGGCGTCGAAACTCAATATTCTTCTTAGAAGTTTTATAATTTGTATTTGTTTTTTTTCGTAACATTGACTGGAGTATTTTGTTTTATCATTCCCCCAGGCGTTAGCAGTTAAGAGAATTGCAAGGCTAAACATTTCAAGTAAAATGCGGTAACGTTTCTCTCTTCTGAAACTTATTCCGATTTTTACTATTTATGAATATGTTTGTAATAGGTGCAATGAATACCAAGGTCTGTACGTGTTTGGAAAGAAACAATCAATGAAAAAATTGAATAGGTAGTACAAATCTAGTTTTTTATGGCAACAAAAACACTTTAGATTTTATCTAAAGTGTTTTTGTCACTTTCGGTCAAATTCAAATGTCACAATAAAAGATAAGGCCAAATCATGTTTTAAGCACACTTTAGCGATTGCGCGTTTATTAATAAGAGGCACCAATAAACCATGCCTCGCTCACATTGCCGATAAATGTATTCAGGCGTCAAACTCAAACCCGCTGATTAGGCAAAGATGCTAGTGCAATATAAACAAAAAACAGTACAGTATAACAATGAAACACGGTTGTAACATGCATAAGGCGCAAATTTATTATATTGTAAATGAGAACAGAAATAAATCACTTAATAGCTAAGGGAAACTGTAGAGTGGTAAAGCTAACTAAACAATACCTAGTGTTTTAACTACATTCATAGACACATGTAACATTAAATGTCAGTTCCAATTATTATCTATTCGTATATCACTACATAGTATAAAACAAAGTCGCTTCCCGCTGTCTGTCTGTCCCTATGTATGTACGGATTTTGATGCAGTTTTTTAGTAAATAGTGATTCAAGAGGAAGGTTTGTATGTATTATAAGTTCTTGATTATGCACGGGTGTTACAGGAACCTCACATAAACCGAAGCGAAGCGAGGGCGGGTCGCTAAGAGTTTATAAGATGTTTTGTTTTATGTAGGCTCTTGACCTTATTTAAAACCAAAGAGTCAGGACGAAGTCGACTATTAAACGAACTTAACCAGGAGGTACCACCAATTAAAACCAACCTTTAATGTTTAAGGTAGGTACGGTCGGCCAAGAAAGTAGTCTACCAGATTTTACTAAAGTTTCTGTGAGATCTAATTATCGCTAAGGTTGACACTTCGCTGCCCCAATATTATAGGGTTCTATGTTGCACTTTTATCAACTTGAAATTTGAAGTTTGTCATTGTGACACTAGGTCTAAATTGAAGTACCCCGACAATGTAACATAGAACCCTATAATATTGGGGCAGCGACTGGTCACCTTCATAATATTATTGCAAGGGAAAGTCGAACTTGTTGTAACGTGATGTGTCATGACGTGCAAATGAACTTCAACCGTAGGGTGGTAGACCACATTTTTGGCCGACTGTACCTAATGCTTATCAAGCGTTTAATTTAATATTTGCAAAAAATACGATATACTTTTAAACGTAATCAAGACAGTCAAGTTTTATACTTTGGGCCCTGCAACACAAGGAATCCTAGCGAAGGACCCAAAACCATTGTTGTCTTAAGTTAAGTTTTTTTGAACAATTTTTTTTTTTTCATACTCAATATTTAAATTTCAGTCAATATGTCACTACATTGTTCGATCCTAACTCGGGACGAATACTCGCCCAAGTCGCGGCGCGGGCGCAGAGCCAGTCAGTTTTGAACCAATTTCAAAAATGGAGGAGGTTCTATGTTCCCCTAATTTTTTAAATGTATGTTTACCGATTTTTCTTTCAGTTTGTAGACTATATAATAAATATTTTACAGAGTAGGTATAGTTCCGAGGTGATCACATCGTCACCAAATCTGAATCTGATGAGGAATTGAGGGAATTCCTCAAATATTATAGGCATACATACATTCATAAAGTTTCATTTGGTGAAAACCACAGATGGCCACCAGAACCTCCTTAACGGTACTTATCTCAAGAGTGGCCATAAGATATCTCGATTAAGATAATTGAGCGAATGTAACGAAAAAAAATCCTTTAAATATGACTATTACTTTTCCGCAGCGTTGCTTACAGCTTGAAATTTCTTAAAGTTTCATATAAACTAAAAAGTATAAAATAAATTTTATTTTTTAATACGTTTTTGATGGCGGATTTTTGTCGTTTATGATTTACGCAAACATACAGTTTGTAGGTATTTATAGGAATGGAATTCTTACAACTTAAAATAGCAATTAACTTTAATATCGATTACGTCATTTAAACGTGGAATAATGCGGTAGTTATCGGAAAACAATTACACGGACAATTTTAATTACACAATAAAAGAATCATGACTAATCTTGAATAAAACCAATCTATTAATTTGAAATAGTAGTTTTGCTTTGAATCAAAGAATATGCACCATAACTAATTTGTGATACACCTACATTGCTAAAACGAGAATCCTTCGTATGCTCCCTTAAGTATAACATGACAAACCTAAACTAGTTTCAGCAGAATATTATATTTTAAAAATATATGAGTCCAAGACAAATCGGTAATCGGTAACAACAATTTGAAAATTATTTTTCAATTTATGTTAAACTAAATCGAGACACAAATTGAATCAAATATAAATCTATTCGATTCCTTGTTATCGGTTTATATGTCGGCCATAAAGTGTGTTAGAGGTCGGCTCTCGCTCACCGGAGACAACGTAGCCAACCAGCCTTATGCAATAACTGGACTCCATCCGTCCAGTCACAGCGCTGTGATGATGATAAAGCTATAGTTAAAAGAACAAACTATGAACTTGAAGATTGTAAGTCTCTTTAAAATACGCTCACTGAGCATTGTGTGATGAGGGCGTTTTGGCCCCGCGACTGATCCAAATAGGAATCCAAATTGTCGAACCCGTGTCCGAACTTTGGACACCAAAGTGCGTTACACCCTGGAATTCGAATTGATACCATCATTCAGCAATCTCTGACCCAAATCGAACAGGACGTAAGTAAGGGTTTATAATGGATAATAAGTGTTCTCATAAATGTTATGTGTAAAATTATTCTCACGGAAACGATGGCATTTAGTGACAAAAAGGTATCTCGTATATCCCGAGGTATCACGGTATTGCACGGATTTAAAGATTGCTTTTTGATGATGGAGGTACTAAAGTCCAGTTTATAACGATGGACCCTTTTATATATGTAACATATTACAGTTTGTTGTTAAATACACCTACGTATTTTTTACAGTTTTTTCTGCTAGCACTTTTATCATCTGACAGTTATCAGAGGAGCAAGAAACACAATGGAAAAAGTTGGGGACAATTTGGTTTACACCGGAAAGTTGAAACCGAAGCATTGAAGAATATACTTGGTAAATTGTCAAAATACCAAAAATATGAGAAATGTCCGCTTCTTAATGAAAAATGTGATGGCAAAAGTTTAAAGTATATCGTTGCTAAAGTATTAATTGCTGCATTAGATGAAGAATCAAGAAACATAGCTTCAAAAGTATTGTTATCTGGAAAAAAAGCACTAAATGACGATAGAAAAAGAAAACAATATATCGTAATTGCAATGCTTCTTCGTCAGAATCCGTAAAATTGTGATGTTTGGCAGAACATTATAGGCGACGGCATACGGGCAGCGCCATACTCATAAATATATCTACATATTATTATGCTAAATTGTGTAAGTAAATAAATGAAGTTTGGAATTACGTCTTTATATTTAACAGAAGGTTTTTTTTTTAAGTTACTCGAGGAAATAATCTTTTCAACTCGCTTTTGTTACTTTTACCTAAAATATACAAGTACCTATACCTATAGTTAGTAAAACTTTTTAATTTTGAGAAAGTAAGTAAGCAACTCAATTTATACATATTCGGGTAAAATGAGGTGTGTGTTTAGTTTCGGTGCCCTTTCTAGCATAGTTCGCGATAGAGATGGCATGCCAAATTTTAATTAAAAAACACATAACATTCTAGCGCATGGACGTGATGAAAACGCTGCCTGGCGTAATGATGATGAAACTCCCGTTGGTATAATTGAAGTCATACAGCCGGCTTAGCCTGCGTGTTATGACCTACATTGTAATGCAAACTACAAGTAACCGCATGAGTCTTTACGCAGTTAAAGTGGACTCGAGCCTTACTGTCAACTAGGGACGTTGACAGTAAGGCTCGAGTTAAAAATAAATAACTAGTGAAGTTTAAGGGCCTGTTGTTTGATCAGTAGTTAAACTAACTAATCGTTAAAAATCTTAACTAATGGTTTAATCTCAAGGAAATGTATCACATTTGTTGTATGGGAAAATATAATAAAAAATATGTAGTGTTTGTTGTTATAGAGGCAACAGAAATACATCTTTTGTGAAAATTGTAACTGTCTAGCTGTCTCGGCCTGGTGACAGACAGACGGACAGACGGACAGACGGACAGATGAACAGCGAAGTCTTAGTAATAGAGTCCCGTTTTGACCCTTTGAGTACGGCACCCTAAAAACGTTAAAATCGGTTGACAATTGGCGAAGCAATTGAGTAACATACACACAAACAAAACACACGAATTGAGAACCTCCTACTTCTTGTAGTTAGTTAAAAAGTTAAATAATTTAGAATTATTTTTCTTATTAACTGGTAATTCTGTAATTCTTTCTGTAATGGTTCTAAAATGATTTCGTAAAATATGACTTGTTTCGATTTTCAATTCGTCTTGAATCGTTAATCGGTTATGATAATCTGAAATATGTTTATCAGTTTATGTTATAATAAATCGATACACAATTTAATCAAATTCTAATTTATTCTGTACAATATTGGTCGGTTATCGCGGTGTGTCAGATGTTGGTCATCTAATCACTGGCGGCAACGTGACCAAACAAACGTGGCCTTATGTGATAAAGAGGCTCTATTGAGTCAAAAACAAACTAAAGTTCTTTAATAACGGCGGCTAATTAGGACTGACTATGAATTTAAAGATTGTAAGTTGGTTTAAAATATACTTACTATTATCATTGTGTGGTGAATGCTTGCCCCGTAAAGTGGAGTTTACTTAAAATATAAACCTTGAAAAACCCTCAAGAGTTTTTATAAACCGATATCAGACAAGAAATAATAAGTAGGTACGGTCACGTCCATAACTAGAGGACCCGCTACTCCTCCAACTTGTTCCCTTTGGGGTCGATTTTCGGGAAATCCTATCTTACTGCACCCCTAGACCTCATTAAGGACCTATGTACCAAATTTAGAATCTTTAGACTCAGCGGTTTGGGTATTTGCAATGCACCAAGCCTTTATGTGAGTTCAACCTTTTTTGAATAAATCGGATTTTAAACACTGTCAAAATAAAATGTAATGTAAATCAAAAGCACTATAAGGAGTAATGATCAACTTCGAAGCAAATCACCACCAAAATAACTTTCTACCCCTTTTTCAACTCCTTAGGGGATGAATTTCAATAAAATACGAAACACGTCTTCCATCAATTCTTTAAAAGAATGTTTATGCAAAATTTGAAGTAGATTGGACCAAGGAATCACGTTGTCCCATACAAAGTTTGCCCCCCTTTTTCACCCCCTTAGGGGTACGATTTTCGAAAATCCTTTCTTATTGGATGCCTACGTTATAAAAAGAACACCCCCTTCAAGTTTCAGGTCTCTACGATCTGCGGTTTAGGCTGTGCATTGATCCGTCACTCAGTCAGTCAGTCAGTCATTCAGGACATAGCATTTTATATGTATAGAAGATTAAAAAGGTTTCAGATAAATATAGAACCCTTAATCTCTTGCAGCAGAGTCGTGATTACATATTTTTGAGAGTTTTACTGTGTCCATATTATTGGACGTGACTGTACCTAACTTGGGTGTCTGCCGTTGGGGCAGAATGTTTTTGGTGAACTGGACCATTTCCTACATTTTTATTCTCAATGTGGGACATGACATTTACCCAAAAATATATTTCCCAAATAGCAGGCACTAAAACAGAATGAGATGTTGAAAAAAAAAAGCTCGTCAACTCACCCACGAGTAATGTCAGTATTACATCACTAGAAACTATAAGATATTATCTGCTTGTAATCGACCCGTAAAATAAAATTCTGGTATAACAAGATAGCAAGGTCATTGTTTCTTCTAACAGTCATGGGTTTTTGTGTTTTATAATAATAAATGCGTATTTTTACAGGTAATTTTGCTAGCCCTTTTGTCATCTGCCGTCATTTGTCAAAGAAGCTACAAAAAGAAATCGACGAAATCAAAAGTAGTAAATTGGAAACAGTATGATTTAGACCAAGAAGTAGAAGCCGAAACTTTGAAGAATATACTTGATAAATTGTCAAAATACCAAAAATATGAGATATGTCCGTTGGCCGATGAAAAATGTAAAAACAAAACTATAAAATATATCGTTACTAAACTAGTAGGTGCTGAAGTTAACGAAGAAAACAGACTTACTAAATTATATGCAAACCGTGATACAATGACGATGCCACAAGGAAAATATATACCAGAATTCTCGATTTCCTTCGGTGATAAAAAAAGAAAAAGATTAGTGAAATTAGCATTTGGGCGTCATTTTCGTAAAGTTGATAAATAACCTATAAGCCTTGTGTTTTGAATAATTTTCAACACCAGGGGGCCGACTATGGCTGCGTTTATCGCGTGACCAAATTGTGGAAAAAACATCGGTCACTTTTTGACCCGTATGTAAGTACGAGAGTGACGGATGCTTTATCCACATTTTGTCACGCGATATATGCAACCATACTAGGCCCACAGGCGCTCAAGCACTACTATTAATGATACGTGTAATGTTTTCTACAAATCACGTCACTGATGTGGAAGTTACATCAATCGTAAATTAAAATAAATGAAAAAAGTGGTGGCGTCATTTGTTTTTACGAAAGAATAAGTTATTACACTCACTTAATTAAAAACTTGTAGCCATTTATTTCTGGTATTTACAGGAGTTGTGTGGTAAACTAAAGTAAAACTTTTTGGTTGGATGAAAGCAGTTTTTTCCCTTTAGAGTGTCACAGACCTCCATCCAAATACCTTTTACACGAACCGGACTAATTACTGCTAGAAAAAACTGTAGCTGACGCAGCAAGCAACCGACCATATACAAACATATGTGTTTTCATTAGGGTAACCAAACAAGAACCACATCTGTAATAAATTTGACCAGGCAGTCTAAATTAAGAAATAAATAAACGAAATGTGTACCTACTTTAATGAATAAAATGCCGGACAAGAGCCGGTTGGACCATGCTCAGTGTAGGATTCCGAAGCATTTACTACAACCACAAAACAATCTCAAAAAACAACAACAATCATTTAATTGTCTATTTAAAGTTACCAAAAAGTTAAAGTTAAAGTTAGTTGTCTTAGAGGTTTTTCAGTAGGTATAAACACTTTAGTCGCCTGTATCCCTGGAACAAATCAAGTCGTCATAGTCTTTTAAATTCGTTATACATATGTGCTTTCATTTAAAACGTCGGGCCACTCTATCGAAAATTAAACTTATCGAGCTCAATATTTCTTATGGCCAGATTTATAAAGGCCCGTTAATAAATATGTCAGATCAAATTTGAGTAACTTCATACAAGTTTTGACATTCCTGACTGAAATATGATCTAACGGATCTTTATAAAACCCAGCATTAATAGGTTCACTAAACCAAGAAAATGATAATTACATGCACTTGTACATCATCGTAACGTAGGTAAGTGTACGTCATTCGATGTTATAATGTAATAAACAATCATTTTACCTTTGTTACACGTAGATACGTATTGGAAGTAGGTACCTGGTTTTTATCAAGATTTTAATTTAGGCTTAAGTTTGTCGGCGTAATAATGCCAAACTGTGAGTTAAACTGCAGACAGACAGACATGGCGTTACTTTAAGGATTCCGTGCTATCTACGGAACCCTGAAAGGAATTAGGTATGAATTATAAAATGTGACGTAAACATCTTATCTTAAAGCCCTCGCCAAGGTCGAGTGTTTACATGATTATTTCTCGCATATTTAACCGCCCTCACTCAGCAGGCATGGCAGGCTTTTATCCAGATATTTAAGAACGAAACAAAAAGGCGCGATGTATGACCCAGAAAGCACTTTACCACTTATGGACCGACGTTAACGTCATACAAATAGAGTCGAAAAGCGGTAAAGAGAGAGATGTCAAGCAAGTTTTAGTTCTAGCGCTTTTCCGGCCGGTGCTGCCGAGACAACTCTCACGACGGCTCACACAAATTAAGCTAGTTCCAATCTATTCTAGCATAGATAAATAAATGTTACTTTATTCATTTACTTGTTTATCTATGATTCTAGTAATAATACAAAAAAAAGTGTCAAAAAATCAAATGAAAATACATGCTTATATAGATAAATAAATAGCTACGTAAATATATAAAACACATCAATACTCATTTACCTATGGTTTGGCTAGAGCATTTATTTTACGCAATTATTTACTTAATAGAGGGCATCCGCGACTTCGTACGCGTTAAACTAGTTTCTTGCTACTTCCGCTATTTCTTTCCGTTGGGGGTAGATTTTCGATCAATCCTTTCTTAGTGCCCCCGTAGACCTCATAAGGAACGTACGTACCAGGAATATCTTGACCCAGCGGTTTGGATTGTGCGTTGATATGTCAGTCGGTCACTTAGTCTTTTATTTAAAATAAATGTAGATAAGTAAATAAAATTAGAATATGAAGGAAACGTGATGTGTCCCATGGGTGATGACTGGTGTAAACATTTAAGTTGGATTGTCAAACAATACAAAACAAAACACAATACATACCACTTTGATTGAAAAAAAAAGTAAAACACTTAATTACTCATTATTTTAAGATTAAGTATATAATCTAAAATTGCTGACGATGAAATGTGTCCAATATATTCCAAATAACAGTATGGTCCAAGGTTGATCGAAGGGTTTAAGTGAAATGCGTCTAAACAGTGTCGTGTAGCGACCATTTAATAAAAATAAAAGTGAAAAAGAGTATATTTACAGAAGATAAAAAAAGTATTTACATAGATTTTATAAAAAAGGTACGATATATATATATATATATATAAGTGAAGGTGAGCTATGTGATGAAGGGCGTGTGATGACATCAGGTAGTATCGTAGTGGAGCTGAAGGTTAAGGAGACGTGGTAGAGCAGGAGACGTGATAGAGCAGCAAAACGTAGAACTGTCATGGAGAAGCGCAGGTACAGGTGGAGCAGGGCAGCAGTGAGGAGGCGGTATGGCAGTCGGTGCCCTCGCAGAGAATCGTAGGTGCAGCAGTAGCAAAGAAAAAAAGGGGTACGGCACTCGGTACGTTTCGTCCTCGAGGAGGAGGTGCGGTACAGCAGTGCAATAGAGTACCCTCGTAGAGGACAGTCCTGGCAGAAATCTGGACATGGTGAGAAGAAGTCCACTTGTAGCACGAAGGACGCCTGGGAGTCTATGTTAATGACAACCCAAACAGCCGGCGGTTGACCTGACTTAGACTATTAATTTCCACAGAAGAATGACGGACAACTCTGTGACTTTTACAGTTAGACTTGAGCTAGTAGTACTAGTTAGTTCAAGTAGTTCACTTCTTGAAGCTGGAGTAAGAATTATTATAAATGCGGGTAGTTTGCGCCTTTATAGTTTTAGGAACGACGATGCTAATTTTCTTAATTTTACAATTATATAGAAACGTTTTCAAGACAATTGCTTGTGTGTCAAAATATTTTTTAGTGCTTATAAGTGTTTCATCTAATCGGAAAAAGAATTCCGCACAATTTAAAACGGCGCAAAACTGAAGTAAAATGTCGGCAAATACCGCTTGGAAAATAGGATCCTCAGGTAAGTCGCTATAACAGGAGTCTGACAAAACTAGAATGTGTCCTTCAAGATTACGACGATAAAATAATTAATCAACTCTTAATGTTGGTTATCAAACAAAAAAGAACAAAAAGGAGCAGGTTCTCAACCTTTGTATTATATATTATATGTTTGTATGTTTAACCCTATCATGTTATATTTATGAAACGAGTATTAAAAGAATTGTGACACGATGCTAAAATCGAGTAGATATAAAAATTAGACCAGTAATGGGCGCGTTTCTCACTATTAAATATAGTAGATTTTTGATTATGATGTCCGTGTACGATGTTCCGTTTTTATTAAATTTATTTTCTTTCAAACTTTTTTTTGGAAAGCTAAACGTGTATACCAAGTTTTTCATAATATATCTATAATATACTCGTACATAAATCGTAAAAATTGGACTAGGTCTAAGTCTAGAGAGAAACGCATTTTGAAGGCATTTTTTTAGCTTCATAATCAATACAAAAACCCTTACTGAACACCACACAAAGAAATATAACAAACAGTAGCGATCAGTAGCGACATAAGCGATCTCTTCCAGACAACCTTAAGTAGAACTCGTAGCAGCAACGTAAACAATTAAATAAACCTGCACCGTCTGGTTGAACAAGAAAACTTGAAAATTATGAAGAAAGAAATAAACTTGAAGAACTTTACAAATTATAATCATTACAAAATCAGACTTAATTATAACCTTACAGATACTTGAACAGACACGATATATACATGCATAAGCGAAATACGTATATACATTTATAAAACTAACAAAGTCAGCCACACGATAAAAAAAATGCAAGATAGCTTCACAATTTTCTTCATATTGCTATTTAATTTTCCCATGTTCCGAGTGATACCAATAAATATTCATTTCTAGAATACTCAGTGATAATTTGAAATATGTTTATCAATTTATGTTACATTCAATTGATACAAAATTTAATCAAATGTTAATTCGTTGAACACCTTGTTGGTCGATTATCGCAGTGTGTTATATGTCGGTCATCTAATCACAGACCAGTCCTGTGTGACAACAGGCTCCATTCAGCCAGACGAGCACTTTGATGACGGCGCAGCTAATGACAAGGACTAACTATGAATTTGAAGATTGTAAGTTTTTTTAAAGTGTAGTAGGTCCGTTTTAGAATCGAGACTGTGGTCCTAGACAAGATGCTCAATACTAAAAGGAAACGTTAATCGAAATACATGAAATTCAAATAAACGCTCGACACGACCGTCCGACGGCTTACGTTATTCCAATACATTTTGGATACCCAAAACGTTCGCAGAAATACATCTTGTCTATAGCCACGATCCAAATACGAGCCAAAATATTGTATCCATGTTTGAAGTGGCCGTTGTATTGCATATTATTTATATTTATGATAAGTTGTGCGCTGCAGTACATTAAGTGCAGACAGAATAATTGAACTATGGTTTTGTTTTTCAGTATATTAACAAATAAAAAAACAAAAACCAGCCTTCCAAAATGCAAGAAATAATTTCTTATAAAATGGTAGGTAGGTCAGTCCGTAGGCTCCCTCATAGTCGCTCAAATATCTTAATCGAGATATCTGATCCCCACCCTTCAAATAGGTACCGTTAAGGAGTTCCGGTCGCCATCTGTGGTCTTCATCATCAGTTCCACTTCACCATATAGTACTTTTCAAAAGCAAATGGACAAGTTACAGTGAAAAATATCGAAATCGCTATAGGTGTGTGGGTGGTAGTATTTGAGGACTTCCCTTGGGATCTTGGAGGGAGAAACTCCAAGATCCCACCATCAGATCCTGACGTGTTGACAAGGGAATCAACTAGAAAGTATACCCATTCAAACAACGAAAAAAAAATTCAAATCGGTCAGTGGTCTCCGAGTAATCGCATACTTGAAAAAAAAAAGACCCCGGCCAATTGAGAACCTCTCCCTTTTTTGAAGTCGGTTAAGATAGGATTTTTAGACGTGATTTATATTCCCCAGTAGCTGTACCGTGTTACTCATCTACCTTGTTATATGCTTGGTATAAGCTGTTCACCTAATGAATAATCTTTTGGTAAAGATGTTGTATTGTTTCAGGTTCTCTTGTTAGCGTTTTTATCATTAGTCATTTGTTCGAGGTACAGGAAACCGAAGACGACGCCAAAGCCAAAGCCAAAGCCGAAAAAATTTAAAATAATAAATTGGCAACAATATGGTATTGAAAATCAGGAAGTTGAAGACGAAGCTTTAAAAAATATACTTGATAAATTGTCAAAGTACCAAAAGTTTGAGGTATGTCCGTTTACTGACGAAAAATGTGAAAAGAAAACCTTAAAGTACATCGTCAAAAAATTAGTAAAAGCTGAAATGAAGGCCGGAGGTAATCATCCTCAATCACGAGCTAGACCATACCGTAAAATAATAATGATTCCACCCGGAAATAACGCATTTAAACTCTCAACCCATATTGATGTCAAAAAAGGAACAAAAGTTGTCCAACTAAAATTTGGGTCCTATTTTCGTAAGAAATCGTTTTTTTGATATTGCCCAGTGTGTTTTTTATATCTGGTTTTACTATAGGTGTGTAAGCAACATTATCAGTTACGTGAACAGTATTTATATATTATTCTACAATATTATTATATCAATAAAGTGGAAGCTACATTGGACCCGATTCTACAGTGGCCTCTAAACTTCCCAATTTTATTTAGGTGTCGCTAAAACACTTGGCTATTCTATAAGCAGCTGACACAATCAAAATGACAGAGCTAATTTGAATCTGACGCTTCTTATTTTAGGCGGTCTTTTCCAATTTACATTAACATTCTGGAATAGCACTTGTTAAATCAGCCGTCTAAACTATGTCTAAAAATTAGGAGCAAAAATACCGGGACAGAGTGCGTTTTTCATACAAACGAGACTATTTCGAAGCCTTGGTTCCTCGCCAGGGGTTGTTTTGAGTGAGTTTTAATGGTGGATACTGCGAGGTTCAATAGAGGAGGTCAAAAGTTCTTAAGATACCTAACTGATCGCACAACCAGTTAACACCAAAGCGGGAGAGTTTGGGTCAGCACTTGGATTTCCTTACATTTTATTGCCATTTTAGATGTTTTTCTGAATTTGCTGGTTTGATGGACTAGTTGAGTGTGTATGTACGATATAAATTAATCTAAAAGTTTTTGTTACTTCTAATCGTCGGAATAATTCGATTTTTAAGCAATATTTTAATGTTTTGTACCATATTATTGGATTGCCATAAAGTTCTGAGATATGTTTAAAGTTTTAATTGGACTTTAATGGTACCATTATTATCGCATTGTAATACAGTTCTGAGCTATGTTAAAAGTGTTAACCAGATGTTTAGGAAACTTTTATTGTTTGTACCATATTACTTCTTTGACATACTTTTCTAAGCTATATTTAAAGTTTTAATTTGATTTATAGACAACTTTAATTTGTGGTACCATTATTCTGCCCTCCTTAGAAAAAAGGCCGTATGTCTCATAGAACCGCGCATGTATTAGTGACCTTATTTCTTAAAATGGAAGGTCTCATTTACTTTGACCAACAAATTGCGCATGCGTCGTTTTTATTTCGGAGGGCAGTATTATTATTGCATTATCATGCAGTTCTGAGCTATGTTTAAAGTTTTAATTTGATTTGTATATGGCTTTAATAGTTGGTACCATATTTATTACATTGTAATACAGTTCTGAGCTATGTTTAACGTTTTAATTGGATTTGTATACAACTTTAGTGGTTGGTACCATATTATTGCATTGGCAGATAGTTCTGAGGTTTGTTTATAGTTTACTTTAATTTTTGATACCACATAATTGCGTACGCACACGAGATTTTTTAAATATTGTTTACACGGAAACAATTAATGGACTTACAAAGTGTGTTCACATAACTTTTGGTGGAAAGTAACAATTTCAGTTTATAGGTAATGTAAATTACTGCGCATGCACTTTAACTAGTGATGATGAAATATAATATAAATATTACATATTATGTAAGTTACAATATATCCGTAGATTACACTAACTTCGAGTCAACTTACCTATACTATGTAGTTATAGTGGTAATAAGCAATGATGAACGAGTGTTAAAATACAGATACGAGTATCCATTAACTCCCTTTCCGCCGAGGGCAGCAAAGAGGTTTCAACGACTACTACTGTATAATAAGTTTGCTCCCTGGACTGACCTTATGAAAGACATAAAAAGAAAAATAAAAGAAATATATCATGACAGTTTTCTGAGGTACTTAGGAAATAAACAGCATATTATAAATATAATTCCCCTAGAGCTTAAAAGTAGTTCACGCTCTATAGACACCTCGCTATTATTTCCTACCGCATTATGTCCTTTCCTTTGAGACTGAAAATATACTCATTATTCCCCGTTTAAAAATAATTGAACAGTTACGTACAGCAGTTAAAGCAAGGATTTCGTATTTTAACATGTTGATTTCTGAATTGCCTTGTTTCCAACAGGTGGCCAGTTCCGCCAGCCAAATTGACTTTGCCTGTTGCGTCGATGTATGAAAAATAAAGGTCGAGCAGATAAGAAAAAAATGTTTGACACTTTAAGCTTTGAAAGAAGGGGTCGATATTATGTTGGGGTTTTTATATATTGAATAGTTAAGTATATATAAATACTTACGGTTATTATTGACATTTCTTTTTAACAAAGACGGAACGTCTGCACGATTGGTAAATTACATATTACCGACGTCTAATTCCGTGCCTCATGTTGCCAATTTACTGAATAATTTAGAATTTAGCATTTCGAATTTACTAAGTAATTTTACAGCCAAACTACAGTTAATTGAAATATAATGTTATTCTCTAGTTGACAAAAGTAAAGCGATCTAAAGTAAAGCGAAATATAAAACTAAAACACAGTTTGTCAAAGTGTAAAGGGCGAGGGACCGCTTCTATTGCACTATCGTGCTCCATAATAACGCAAAACGACGTCTTCTTTAGAGGTTATATTTTAACACACATCTTGCATAGTTACTGCGAAAACTCTCTTATTATCTTTACACGTATGTAGTGTAAATTGCAACCGGAATGTTAAGAGGTTGGGAAGTTAAAAATATCTTAACGAAATGCGATAACGTTTCTCACTTAAACCTAGTCCGCGTTTTGAGATTTTTGAATGTGTTTTAGATATTATGAATAACTAGGTCTGTATTTTTTTTTCCATGAAAATTTTCTTGGAAAAAAAAACTAATAAAAAATAAAACGATGGAAACGTATAAATCTAGTTCTTTACAATAATTACAAGATATAATAATATAGTGGAAATTGTACTTGATTTAGGAGTTACGAAACGTTATCGCCCGGGGCTAAATATTTATGGATTTTTTTTGACTGCCACATGATTTAAGCCTCGCTTCACCATCCTTTTAAGAAAAGTAGATACTTACTTAATTATGAATGGATAATAATATATTGGCAAGTCAGTACAGAGAAATAATTAAATTTGGCTAAGACAAAAATAAAAATAAAAGAAATATATCATGACAGGTTCATGCGAACCCTTGTATAACTCGCCTTTCATTTCGTTGTCGAATTATTGCATCATTGTAGGCACATGTGCAGAACTAGCTTCGTCGGCAAAACTTGCGACCGTGTTTGAAGTACACTCAGTGCCGATTATTCCCATCCCCGGATGAAATTAAATATTAATATAAATATAAATTATATTTTCAATTTCCTTTTTACGAACATGTCGTAAAGAAGCAAAAAACACCGGTCAAGTGCGAGTCGGCCTCGCGCACTAAGGGTTCCGTAACTTCGCACAGAAAGTAATATTACTTATATACCGCTTCGAATTCGATTTCAAATCGGAACTCAAACTTGTCCTTTTTTGTATTTTTTGTTTTTCTTCACGGGTTGTAGGTACTATAATCATATCAAATTCTACGTCTGTATGTGTTACCCTTTTATGATACAACTAAAATAAAAATATGCTAAAAAAACGTTTCTTGTTTGATAATACATATGCAATTTATCTGATATCTTTAGCAGAGAGAAACGAGCTAGGGCCGCCGGAGGGACTCTTCAAGAAACGAACACTTGATTTTCGAAGTGAACTTTAATGTCTCTTAACAAAGGTGCAGATACAGTGAGGTTTATATAACTAACTTAATTTATTGATCCAGATCGATCACACGACCTTATGCTACCGCGATGGAGAACGTAAGACACTCGCGGCACCTTGATTCTCACCAAAGTCGATAATGTTCACTCAGCACTTTCGTGGGAGTCCGGCAATCGGTTATCGGGAAAATTGGGTGACTCAGTGAGTCACGTTGTCGCCGTGTGGGAACCGTATGGCGTAACACCTCCCCTCCTAGACGAGTGACTATTTGCCAATGCTTAATGCAAATGTCGCGGCTCGACGTTCTTCCAGAGTTTGGGTACCAGTGTCCATTCTCGGGAGTTCTATCTCAGTCTGCGTTAAAGTCTTCGGCCGGTGTTTGTAGTAGTAATAAAAGATAATCAGTAGAGTTGCACTGAATAAAATGATGCCATAAGTGGGTATCGTTGTATGGTATAAACTCGAGAAATTTGGTTCGTCTGTCACAGCTGGTTGTTCCATAAGTACTTGATGTTGAATATTGTGCAAGGTGTTCAAGTCGATTGTAGTTAGATTGTAACGAAGTGATTGTTTCGTTGAAGTCGGAAAAAATGCTGATTTGGGCAGCGTCATGATTTCGACAGCGTATCCTCGGGATTTGTCGTCCATGTTTATGATTGTGAATTCGGGTGTCCGTATTTTGCAATTTCGTGGGATAGTAGCCAAGAAACTTCCTTTAAGAGTACGGTGTTCCTCCTGTCTGCATGATATCTGTACTTTAGTTTCTGCCGGAAATGAAATTATATAATGTTGACTATCAAGTTCCAAAAGGGCTTCTTTAGTAAGTGATACGGGCGTGGGTGTGCATAGTGTGTCCATTTCTTGTTCGTGTATAAGGCGGGCTATACAGTCTCGTTGAGTCCGGGTCTGGTGGATGGTTTTTTGCTTGCAGATGTACCATGTTTCAATCTTAGGGCATTCAGCCTCCATGTACACAAATTCCTTGGAATTGGTTGCCATAAAGGGAGAGGGCGGTATAATGATTTGGGAATATTTATTAGGTGTAGGACATAGTCTAAAAAGATCGTAATTTTCTGGGGACAGGATGGGAACTTTAAGTACGATTACAATCTTGTGATCAATAAAATAAGATCCTAAATTAATCATATCATAGTAATTTCTTATATCTATGTCTAATATAGAGACAGGTCCGTAAAGAGCCTTTATCTTACTTATCATATTTCCTAAGTCATTTATCGTTAATAGTGAGTGGTGCATGGAATTGGTGTGACTAAAAGCTAATATATTTTCTAACCTAGTTAGTTCAGATAATAGATCTTGAACATTTTCACTGAAAATACTAATTATCTGGGACAAGTGAGTATACTCAATAAAAAGGTTACTAGTTCCCTTTGTGCTATTAATTAAATGTGCAACCGCTTTTTCTAGCCTGTTTTGGTTGTAAGTTAAATTATTTAGAATGTGAGTTTGTTGGATAGTCAAATCTTTGTACAAACTGATGTGTTTATTAAAACTTGTAGAAATTGCTTGATTCTCTTTTCGAAAGATAGCCAAAGTATGTTCTAATCTTAATGCGTCATCGTTATCCAGGTTACCAGTCACACTTTTAATAAGGGTACCGAGAGGATTGAGGAGACCACGTTTGATACGCTTTGGTTCAAAGGATTCTAACTGTAGCATAGTTTTATTTAATTTAGAAAATAAGTATAGGATTTGGGTTTTAAAAAACGGGAAGTTTTGGTTAGGGAGTTTGTTTGCAGCTTCTGATAATTGGATCTGTACCAGTTCTATTTGTCTTTGAATTTGGTCAAGGTCGATTTCTTGTATGAAAACATGGTCATGAGATATAATTTTCGTTGATCCCAATTTGAATAGTAAAATACCAGGTCCGTCAGAGAGGCTGTCAAGTTGTATGTTGTCAAGTGTCGGTGGGTGGCCGGCTCGGGCCCGAGTCAAGGTTGCCACGAGGGTTAGTATCAGTACAAGTATCTGCATTGCAACTGGAACTTGACGAATCGATGTGTGATACCGTTGTCCGCTGTTGCTACCGGTCACTCGGCCACTCGTAGGTTCTCCTTGTAGACGTTACGTCGACGAACGACTCTCAGCACAGCACAGCACTCGAAGTTGGAGGCACGCACTGATAATGTCCACAAGAACCGACTGCGCCAGAAACGAGCTAGGGCCGCCGGAGGGACTCTTCAAGAAACGAACACTTGATTTTCGAAGTGAACTTTAATGTCTCTTAACAAAGGTGCAGATACAGTGAGGTTTATATAACTAACTTAATTTATTGATCCAGATCGATCACACGACCTTATGCTACCGCGATGGAGAACGTAAGACACTCGCGGCACCTTGATTCTCACCAAAGTCGATAATGTTCACTCAGCACTTTCGTGGGAGTCCGGCAATCGGTTATCGGGAAAATTGGGTGACTCAGTGAGTCACGTTGTCGCCGTGTGGGAACCGTATGGCGTAACAAGAGCAATTTCCTCGCAGTTTATCTTCAATAACCTTGTCAGTTACAACTCGTCTACGCATTCCGTGCATTATATTTCACGTAACGTATTCCAGTTATTTGTAATATATATGTATGTTCGTGAACCGTATGAAAACCGTTACCGGCTCGTTGTTGTTGCGGATTGAGCTTGTAGGGTAGATAATTATTTAATTTCTTCACTTTTTTATTAGTAAACCCGCCGGAATAACACATATTATGAAAAAAACCACCCGGTATCTATTACAATTTATAAAAAATATACAGCTCTTTAAAGTTAGGATAGGATGGACGGACAGGCGGACGGACGGACCGCTGGAGAGCGTAGGCTCAGTAATAGTAATAGGGTCCCGTTAGGCGCCCTTTGGGTAAGGAAACCTAAAAACAAAATAATTTAAAATTACGCAGAAAATTACGATCACAGACTTCATCACTGCCATCATCACGACACAGTGTCTTAAAATAATTAATGGTTTTATTAATAGCTCTTATTCATAAACTCACAATAGCTAAAGTGTGCTTAAAATGTGCTCTGTCCTTATCTGTCGTTATGACATTTGCATCTTAAGGAAAGTGACAAAACATACTTTAACTAAATTCGGTAAATAGTGCGCTTCTGAATACGTGGGTTAACCTTTTAATAGATTTGTATCACACTCAATTGTAGACTATTATTGGTCATCAGTCTATACGTACATACATATTAAACCAAATCATATCAATTCAAACTTCTGCATGATTAGGGGAATGTATCGTTATTTTGTTTTTCAACTTCTTTAACACATTGTGTGACATTGTCCCCTGATATTTATATTATATTTTAAATCATTAGGCATCAAACGAACCTGCTGCCCCTATTTCGGTGGAAATTTCATTTGTCACTCACAAATAATTATCAATACGGTGTCTGAAACGCATCGTTAAAACTCAACCTTACTAAGTCGTCAACGTAGAAAACCTTCCTGTGATGGGCCGTTGTCTAGAATCCACGTAATTAAGCTTACTTACCTATGAAGCTTAGCTTAGGCTGATGATACAAGTGTGTTATGTCAAAAAATTAATAAAGAAAGAAAATAGAAAAGAGCTAAAAATGTACTACTTACACATATCTCCTAATGACTTTTAAGTTATTAATAATATTAGAGGATAGTTTACTATCAAGAAGAATGTTTGTTTGACCGTATTTGCCGGGAAAGCACGCCTATATACATTGATGCACAGGTTTTAGGCGGCGATAGCAGGGTAAGCTGCATTGCTGCACCTTTTTTCATAAATCAGTTTCTTAAATATCTTCGTTGTTCTTGTAACGGCTGTGAGATTTTATCGAGTTAAGACGTGTCCTATCCGATTTCTTTTCACTTTTACAGAATGCCCTTTAGTTTATGTTCACTAATTAAATAATAGCGTTATTGCCTAATTAAAGCCGCAGAGAGGGTTAATCAACCAATCTTTGCTGCAAATTAGTCAATCAATGTGGTAATAACTGTTATACGAAAAGGGCTAATTGGCGTAAAGAATTATGGAATTAAAAATTGTAAGTATATGTGCACTGTTTTAATACTTTACGGTGGTCTGAACTAATGACGGCGTGCTGCGTGTTTTACTTAATATACATATTATTAAACTGTTAAGAGATGGGTTTGGTTTAATAATATGAATAAACTGATTTTTAAGAGACTTCAGACAGGCCAGTTTCTAAACTGTATCGTGACTTGAGACGTGCGTCTTACTTAAAACTCAATCTTGAGTAAGATGCCCGTTATAAAATACGTCAAAAAAGACCAATTTCTACGATTTGACGTTTACTTTATCATGGTTATATCCTCCACAATATAGTTGTGCTTTAGAAAGTTTGGTTATAGAATGGTTAAGGTTGCCCAAGAACTGAAGTCATGTTGGAAGTTGGAATATCCCGCTTTTGGTGGCAGTAGGCAGGGCATCTCTTGCGATGGTCGGATAATTAAAACCGAAGATAAACAGAACAGAACCGGCTGCCAAAAACCTGGCAAACCTAAACCCAAGTGGTTCGATGACATTATGGCGTAAAAAGGACTCATCTAAGAATAAATTAAAACCATTAGGAGAGGCAAATATCAAGTACTGAAATGAATGGGGTATTTTTCTCGGTTATAGACATGTATGGCCCCTAAATTTTAAATGACTGTAAGTATTCATTAAAACACATAACATTTATGTTTTCTGAAAATACACATGTGGTTTTAATAGAAGTACTAAAATAAAAATAAGAAAAAGCCAATTGCGAGACACATTTTTTTTTTACAATCTCTAACATAACTTTTGCCCGTAGGCAATCATCAATTTCTCGATATTTTAAAAAGCGTTATATTCCGTCCTTTTTAATAAATAAATTAAATTCTATTCTTATTCTGATTAAAAAGAAAAACAAATTTTAGAGCAAGTTATTGGTGATGAGGTACTTTTACATGTAAATAAGAATGCGTAAAGTATAAACAAATTAGCTCTTCCTATACATATTAAAATATTCAAACGGAGATGGAAATTGTTCGAAGTTATTTTTATCTAGTTAAGCCGAACCATCTAAAGTATAATCCATTTCATTCAAATTCCATTGCATTGTTAAACATGCGTATTTTTACAGGTTTTTCTGTCAGCCCTTCTATCATCGGTAATTTGCCAAAAATTCGATGTATTAAATTGGGGACAGTATCATTTAAAAGGACACGTTGAAGTTAAAATATTGAAGAAGATAATGGAACGAGTGGCAAAATACCAAAAAAGTGGAACATGTCCATTAATCGATGAAAAATGTGATCAAAAAACCATAAAATATATCGTTTCTCAAGTAGTAAAAATTACAATGGGCGAATTAGACAGTCGAAGTAAATTGAATTCTAATCTAAACCATGAATCAATGTTGCTACACGTGCTACCCGGAAATAACTTACCACAAGTGGATTCAGCTGAGCAACAAAATACATCTACCGACGATTAGCATTTGGGTCTACTTTTCGTAAGAATCGATAACTTTCATTTGTTTTTGGATACAGTTCTATATCCATTTTTCAATACCAGTCAGTACAGCAGTATATCTTGTATTTTCTCGCATGTTGCTCATGCGTCTTTCTTATACACACTTCGTGGAGAGGGATTGTCGAGCGACAAAAAAGTCTCGGGTAACTTGCTCTAGTCGATCTGGTATATGAGCAGCGTCATCGATACGTTTAGCTCAATATTATTAAACCTTTTTGTACATATTATGACACTAATCTAGAAGTAACATTTTGTATAAACATCAAAAAAATATATTTAATTATTTATGTAGTAAAACCTACAGTATATGGAGAAGAAAGTCCAATTAAGTGACATTCTAATAATAAACTGTGAATCAATGTTGCTGTTAATCACGTTGCTACAAGTATCACCCGGAAATATCTTACCACAACTTGAGAAGTCTAAGGTATAAAATATCTACATTCCAGTACCATATGGGTAAAATTTTCGTAAGCACCCATAATTTGTGATGTTTTCCAGAGAATATGTATTCGTTTTTCAAACAACACCCTCGATGTTACGTTTACCACAAGTATGGTTTTATTCATTAATTGTTTATTAAAAATACATTGCCATCATGTCAGCCGAAAGACGTCCACTGCTTCCACCGTGCTCCCGCGATCCCTACGAGGTCGTCACTCCATCTTTTTGGAGGCCCACCTACAGCTCGTCTTCCGGTCCGCGGACGCCACTCCAGAACCTTCTGACCCCATCGGCCATCAGTCCTGCGAGTAATGTGCCCCGCCCACTGCCACTTCAGTTTAGGTATTCTTCGGGCTATGTCGGTAACCTTACTTCTACTGCGGATATCATCATTTCTGATTCTATCATGCAGAGAAACCCCGAGCATAGCCCTCTCCATAGCCCTCTGAGGGACTTTGAGCTTCCTTATGAGGCTCATTGTTAGCTAAGATCCGTAAGTCATCACTGGCAACACTGGTCAAAGACTTTTGACTTCAAACACTGCGGTAATTTGGTCGAAAAGATGCTGCGAAGCTTCCCGAACGCTGCCCAGCCGAGTCGGATTCGACGAGAGACCTCTTTCTCAATGTTGGACTTACCTAACTGGACCGTTTGTCCTAGGTAAATATAGTCGTCAACAACTTCGAGCGCAGAGCCTCCAACTATCACGGGAGTTGGCGCGACTTGGACATTGGATATGACTTTCGTCTTGTCCATGTTCATTCTCAAGCCAACTCGGTCGGAAGCTCTACTGAGGTCAGCGAGCATTGCACTGAGATTCTCCATGGTCTCAGCCATGATTACGATATCGTCAGCGAATCGAAGGTGAGTGATGTACTCACCATTTATGTTGATGCCTCGTCCTTTCCAGTCCAGAACCTTAAAAGCAACCTCCAAAAAATTCATTGTGTATCATAATTATTCATAATAAATAAAAACGGAAATTACATTTTTAAAATGTTAACATTTCGTAATGCCATAGTAGATCCTGTAAATGGTTCTCTCTCCTTTTTTTTTTTTTAAGTTTTATTTAAAGAAGAAAAATATATAAAACTAAACCATTTATTTGTTTAAATTGCGATACCTTTATTTGAGTTAGTAAGCTGCATAAACAGCGCTTTATTTACGAGTATATAATTCCTCTGGAGCTCAAAAATGGTTTCATTTTTCCAAAAGAAGCCTCGCAATCATTCCTTAGGCATTATTTGGAGTTCCCCTCCCTAGACGGTAAAAGTTTACTCTTTATTGCGTTTAATGCATGATTTAAAAATTTCGAATTTTGTATAGCAAATTTTTGTGTGTTAGAGCCCACTTACCGTCAGGTGGCCTGTGTGCTTATTTGCCTTCTCTATCCTACTAAAAAAGTTTCCAATACAGCACCAACGGATATTTGTATTACGTAAATGTTCAATATACCTTTTTAATAAACCTGTTTTTATTATATTAGATGTAAATTAGTGCTATATACTTAATAATGAAAAGGAAACATATTTACAGAGTACATATTAAAATTATTACTGGGGAGTTACCATAACTGGCTTGAGTCGGTGATAATAATAAAGTCTACTTATTAATAATATTGCATATAGTTTAGCATATATACCAGACCGCAAAACTGAGTATCAGACTTTATATGACATGTTCCTTAAAAGTGTGATACTTAGTTTTGCGGTCCAGTGTAGTTGAGAAGAATGTTTGTTATCAATAAATTATAAAACTATGTACTGAGAAAGCTTGAATGTTATTTTGCGCCTGACGAAGCGCGGCATTTTATATAATATCTCGAATATCGGCGTCAACGGCAAACCGCAGGCGTGTGGTGCCAGTATAAAGTTTCCAGTTAATTGTACCTATCAGTAGTGGGTCGGGACAGTAACGTTGATAACCTAAACATACCTTAATTACACCGATCCGACCATGATCAAAACACAGGTGAAGTTAAATCAGAGCTTTTCTAATTCTAATCTAATCAGCTAATCACTTATTCTATTTAATGTACTACCCAGTCAGAGAAGAAGTCCATCCTGATAAGTTGCAAAACCATGAAGTTTTTGAATATTGATTATATTGAAAAACAATGCTTTGAATACTATTACTTCATACGCAACAAATAGTAAGTTTAGCATAGTTTTCCCACTGTCAAAATTATCAATATTCAGAAACTTCATGTTTATGCAATGTATAAGGATGAACTTCTTATCTGCCTAGTACTAGAATAAAATAGAGTTGCGATCTAGTAGAACAATGTACATTTTGCCTTGCATCCGTTCGGGTATCCGCGAAGAGATCTCAGTTAATGAAAGTGTGCAAAATCTTGAGCTTGTACGTTTCACTTTGCCACTGTCGGCAAAGTGAAACGTATTTTTTCAACCTGCCTTTGCGTATCAGGGATTTAGTGAAACTGAAAACCGAAAAGTTTTGTGCTATTAACTTCCCATAGTGAAGATCATAGTGTCGTAGATATCTATATTAACACCAAAGTTTAGGTTATATTTCATTAAAACTGAAAGAGAAAAATGTCAACATTTTCGTGGTCGTGCGGCAGCATCCTAAGGTCAAAATCTTGGCTTTAAACAAGGGAACACCTATTGAACATATCCTAAAATGGCAGATACCCTTAATTCATTTCAATTTATTGTACTTATTATCTCGATTGTGACTATCGATTTGATAGGTGTCATAATATAAATACTTATGTAACTCGCGGCCAATAACTGCTTGCAAAAAAGTGCTTCATAATTTAAAATCATGGTAATTTATATGCATGTATAATTTTGGTCATATATTATACTATTCTCCTTTACCTACATAATATTTTAAATAAATGTTGGAAAAACCAAAAGAGGCACCCGAATTTGTACAATAATTACTCATAATTTTAGAGCATTTTCCATATCCCTCTTCTTTTGTGACCCACCCACACCACGTCAAATAGTGGTTTCGACATTTAGCTTTTTAAACGTATGCCTGTAATATTTTGTTAACATGTTCATTAATGTAATCATTTCTAAGTGTGTCCAATCTTCTCATTGATCAATTAGTCCCCGTGGTTAGCGGTAATCAGCAAATTCTTGCGACAATGTAGTCAATCAACGCTTTGATAACTGATTTCCATATAGTCAGGTAGCACACACTGATGAAGAGAACAACTTATTGGAACGAATTATGGAATTAAAAATTGTAAGTAAATATGCACTGTTGATGTAAACTCTGGGGTCTCAAGTGAAGAAGGCTACATAAATGTGGTATACTTTGTACCACTTTTAATTACAAGCTAAGTTGAATTATGCCATTATTTACTAGGACCCCAGAACTTAACGGTGGTCTGCGCCGGACTCTCCCTGTAGTTGCCCACGAACTTGTTTTATAATACCACAATAATTCCTTTCGTTCTGAGTTCTACAAATGTAGAAAATAGGTACCTCTGTGAATATAATAGTAATCGCGGTGTAAAAATCTTTGGAGACCCTTGGTCCAGTGGACGTGTTTCATATAAGTATGATGTGTACGAGATATATTTTACAAATTTTGATTTTATAGAAGGCAGTTAGGTACTATGCTTACTTTCGAAAAAAAAATTGAAAGTTACTAGTTGTAACCAAATTGCGTGAATTAAGCTGTTACGAGCCCAGTAGATTTTCCTAGATTCTTTTTTTCCAATCTTACTTTGCTGTCACATCTATCGAGTGGCGAGAAGGCTCAGGATCAGTGATCCGCACGAGAACCGAAGTCATCAACATAGCCTTAAGAATTACAAGTCTTAAGTAGCAGTGCTGCAGTGAGCGAGGCGCATTGATCGCAGAACAAATGGCCGATGGGATCGAAGAGTGGCATCTGCGTACCGGTAGATAGCTGAAAACACATGGATGCAAAGGCACATGTCCGGTCCTTGTGGCAAACCTTGGGAGAGGCCTATGTCCAGCAGTGGAAGTTTTTCGGCTGAAATGATGATATCACGATGCATTGGCCATGATGGAAATCGAACCAAGTTGGGTTTGAGGAAGGTTCGTTGGTGCGGCTGCACGAAAAGGAAAATCTTCGAGACTATCGCCAAATTTGGAAGGATACGGTCAAAAGAAAGTAGTAACGGGTCACTAAAATCAACAACGTTACGTTTCGGATATAACGAAACCAGCGTAGTCCCTGAAAGGTTGTCCACGTTGACTGACTGGCGAGATACTACGGAACTATAAGTGATCGGGACGAGCACGTCTTGAGGATAGGCAGTAGCTGGTGGATTAAGGCGTCTTATTTTCAATCTTAAAATTTGGTTCTTTAGGAGCGTTTACAGCAGCCTGAAACTTCGTTTCAGTCCGTTTTAGAGGAAACTCTATGAAATACCAGATTATCGAAATTTCGATTAAACATTAGACGCCTTAATCCACCGGCGTAGAAATACTCATAACTCTGTTGTAACTCAGAAATACAGAAAAAAACAGGTAAAATAACGTCGATATGTTTAGTGAAACTAAGCTATAATTATTATAAAAGCATAACTATAATTCCGCAGTAAAATCTGTGTATAATTACTTACCTACTTACAGTAATTCGTAATAAAGTGGTTCGCTAGAGTTAAGATTAAGTAATGAAAAAATATTCAAAATAACTAACAAGACAGGTACCTTGTTAAAACAAAATCTGTTTCAGTGAAAGTCTTTTACGTAAAAGACGGGTCGGGATTGTGAAGTATCATGGGAAAAGGTTCATCCAGGAGTAGACATGTTTTTGCTGACATAATATCACAAAATATTTAAAAAAAAATGCTTTACGTAAAACGAATGTTTAGATGGTCGTGAAAAATTACCCTTAAAAGGCATGTTTAGGTGAAAGGATACTTTTTGACTTCAGGGACGAAAGTACTTCTTTTTATTTATTTGGAAACTCGTAAACAGCCAATATAAATATAAAGTTGGTTTTTGCTCATTTCATCGTTGAACGCGGTGGAGGAGGTACATACGCGACCAACCTGCACTTCCACTACCTCGTTAATTGTAATTTTTGATGTGTCTGAAATTGAGAAAACCAGGCTATGTGCCATATCCCTTTTAGATCGAGCAAATCTTTTATGCATTTCTTATACATAAAATCTTATTAATTTTCTAACCAATAATGAAACTGGTATTGTTTTGTATTACTTTAGACTTAAGCACAGTAATATCACTCGAACTATAGCCACCCTTGCTTTGGTCGGATGGCTAAACGTTTCATGTAATTATAGTAAGTATATTTTAGTCTCTCAATAAACAATTTACTATATGTTTGTCAGGGTTGAACAATATTAGCATTATATTTTTATCTTATGATAAATAATTATTATAATCGTAGAATCTTTTACGACGCGTCCGGTCAAAACCACCGTTAGAGCATATTTTGTGCTATTTTAGGTAAATAAGACGAATTGATGTTCACACTATTTTTAATTCTTTCGTCTAAAGCAGGTTCTTCTGTTAGTGCTCGTGGCAAATGTCACATGTCTTCGGAGAAAAGAGGACGCCCTGTCTTCAGAAATTACTAAAACAAATAAAATTACAGTGAGTAACTGGGAAAAGTACAATTTGAAGGAAGACTTATATGTACACAGTTTAAAGCACGTACTAGAGGGCGTATCTAAGTATCGAAAACTTAAGTGCCCATTCGGCAAAGGACAATGTGATTTTCGTTCTGCAGATGACGTTGTTACCAAATTATTGAAAATAGCTATGGACAAGGAAGCAGCCATTAGATTAAAAGAAGTGCCGAAGATGCCGGACTGCAGCCCCACTTCGGGAATAAAACGATTAATGTTAACACAGAACCCGAAAGTAGGCATGGCATTCGGAACGTCCTTCCGTCCAAAAAAAAGGAAATTACATGAAGAGTTGGATGATTACCGATACTGACCCGGAACGGGGATTAACGGTACTGCTCGTAGGAACTATAATGAATAGGATAATTTTGAATACGTACTAGCTATACTTTGTAAACATAAACGAAAATACAAATTTTACTTCTTTAAAGGAATACACGCTAGTAAATACCTGCTGCTAATAATTTATTGACAGTCATGTAGGTCTTACAATAGACAGTGCAATACCGCGTAACTTGCAATTTCATTAAGGTGCCAAAAATTTGCTTGACTTAGCTTACTCGGTAGTTAGGCGGTATTGCACTTTCTTCAACAATTGTATCCATTCTACAAAAGTTAAGAACTTCAATTTTTTTCAATATAAATATATGTAGTTGACATAGATGATCGCACGAGAGGCTCACCAATATTGTACGGTCCTTGTGACAGCTCACTTGTTTAAACACGTATTACACTCGGTTCTTCGACGTATCGTGTTCTATCTTGTAGTCGAACCATAAAAACAATGTATTTCTTGCTTATTTTTTTTTAGTACCTATGTATTTAAGCAGCAGCCATTATATCATAGATGTTTTACGGCGGTACTTTATATATTTAGTGATATTCTCATAAGTACTTTTTCTCCAGCTACGGGACTATAAGCCCCCGCAGTTCGTCCGTATGCCTGACATTTGTCTATCTGCTTGCCTGTCCGCTTGTCACACGGCTGTATCTTCTTTATTATATCAGATTTTCGACTGGCTAATGCTGGCTAGGACTTCATTACGAAAAATAAAAACTGTCCAATAGCAAGTAATTTTATTAAAACACCAATTTATTCCCCTGCTGCCAATCATAATTTTAAAAACTAATGAACATTGTGGAGTTCCGGGGAGCGACCGGTCAGATCCTCTTATGGCATAAGCATTTTGTGTTATTTATGTTGATTTGTTAAAACTCGTGTATTTTGTTAAAACTTTCAATTCGTCCCTTAAAACAGGTTTTTATATTAGTTCTCGTGGCAAATATCATAAATACTGGCGAAGGGAACAAAAGAAAGCCAAGATCATCTAAACAAGCTGGCCTAACTAAACTAAGGAAGTTTAAATTAAGTAATTGGGAAAACTATAAATCGAGACAGGAATTACTAGAAAATAGTGTAAAGGCTTTACTAGAAGACATATATAAATTAAAAAGATACGAATATGACATTACTCAGAGAAGATGTGATCCCGCTATTTTTAAGGGCATTGTTACCAAATTAATAGAACTTGCCTTAGACTGGGCAGCAAAAACAAATGAAGCGGAATACAGAAATGTAAAAAGGTTAAACGGTGTGAGGGACACAGCACGGCATAGTTACCTGCATAAGTTCGGAAAGACTTTCCGCCCCAAAGCACTTGGTGGATGGTTCCGATACTTCCGATGACATTTCCCGCTACAATAATGTTGGCGCCTCGAAGGCAAAATAAAGGTATCGTTACATTTGATAAATTACGTTTCATTGACAGCATGCAGTCGAACTATTGCGAGTGCTGCCATGGAGTTGCATATCTGCATATCTGCTATATTTAATTACATATCTGTTTGACCGTAACATATCCAGCTTGGGTTTTCCCAGGCGGGATGATGGCTTTGCTCGATCTGAACTACCGCCACCACAATTCGTTCGGAGAGTTGGATCCTCTGATATTCATTTGTTATTATTGGGAATATTCATGTCATTTTTCATAGCTTCAATAAAAGGTGTTCATGTAACCAACAGTTGAGAAAAATCATTTTTGAATAGCTTTAAAAATAACCAAGATAAGTTACCTAGTTCTTCCTATCTCTTTCTAGCAAACCATTGGAGTTCATATGGCCGACCTGTTACGTGACGTCACAGTTCACATCGGATCTCCCTGGCTAATCTCTCTCTAATTAGCAGTTTGAAATGCTTGTATATACCATATATTATACCATCCGTGTTTCGTGGTCGATTTTAATTTTAATTTCCTTTCCGGTGATCTCTTTTACGGTATTTTCATATCGTGTTCAGAAAAGTAAATTAAATAATGCATGAATATTCCCTGTTTCACAAACTTAAGCAGGTATCCAAGGTTACATGCTGTTTTTTACCAGTTAAAATTATGTTGGTAGGTGTACATATTAGGTAACTTTTATACATACGAGAATGATTTAATTGAATAGAAAATAACTAAATTATTATTCCAGCCACAACTCTACACGAACCCTCCCGAGGGATCAAAGATGCAAGAGAATGGATATTAAACAAAAAAAAAAGATTTTGCTGTAAACCATATTTATTTACTAGTAGGTGTATAGATAACTCGGAAAGCGTTTTCCTGTCCGTTTGTTTTCAGCAGTTCTTCATTTATTTATCCTAAAAACCTGATTTGGACTTTTAAGAACATTCGAAAAAAAATTTGGCCACATATGTTTAGCCATTCTGAAATGATGTATGTGCTTACTAAATAACGCCATTTTATCTTTAAGTAGATAATAAAAAAAAACAAGAAAAAACAAACTGAACATGCAGCATGAAATGAAAATAGGCTTTCATCCCTTGTTCATTAATCCCACTTTTGAATCTTTTGATCCTATATATTAACTATATCTATTTTTGTATTTGTTATCCCACTATGTGGAACCTTTAATTGATCCTTTATATATCCTTCAGCTAAGGTATGCTGGTATTCATTAAAATAAACTCAAATTTCAGAACCTGATATACTTATTTAAATTATGATGCTGGAATTATATTAAGTTTAAAAAAAAAGTTTTTATTAAATCCTTTATTACCCCTTACACCCCACCCCACGTGTAAACGCCTTGTGATCATTTTCGTCCCTTTGCGGTTGTTTGCTGTTTAATTATAAAATATGGCTGAAATGTCAAAAGATCTGGTTTTCGGTCCTTTGTTCCTTTAAAATAATATCAAACCGCATTCGCTATTTCTTCTATCAAAATACACAAACAGTATTTATTTCAAACTTATAAACCGAAGAAAGAAGATATCGGAAGAGTTTGTAAAAACGGACTGTAATAGTGCCTAGGAGGCCATTTTCATAACAATCTTTCATTATTAAGGGCATGTTGTTTGATCAGTAGTTAACCTAACTAATCGTTAAAAATCGTAACTATTGGTTAAATCTTAAGGAACATACACATACATTAACTCACGCTTTCATTCCCACAGTGTGATAAACAGAGCTACAGAATTACCAACAACTCTAAAAATGTGTTGTTGTTGTCAAGGAAACGTGTTAAATTTTCGATTCCTTTTTCGAATTTTAACAATTAGTTAAGTTAACTACTGATCAAACAACATTCCCAAGCCCTAAATTAACCTGCAAATTAGGGGTTTATTTAATCTGGCCGGTGAGAATATTTTATAAGAAACTATTTTGCATTACAGTACTGATGAATATACCAACGACGTCATAAATTGAAATAAATTTTACTGAATAAATTGATATTTATTTTGCTTTCTCACTTAGCTTCAGTGTACCCATCGATAAGTCACCCGAAAAAGCAGGATAAATCGAACATAATATTATACATATGTCCATGTTGTGCACATAGCTATACATAAACAAAAAACAAGTCTGTATGTGCGTAATGATCGCTAGCCGTGATCCTCACGGGCTGTATCACTGTCGCACTCGGTGGATGATGGTGACCTTATGACCCTTCCCAAGAGCCGTTTGGGTTAGAAGCGTCATTTTTAGAGCTCCTGGGGTGGTTGACATTTAAATTATGAACACTGACTTCATTAACACATCGATTTTAATCCAATGTACTTAACATTAATGAATACACGAAATGAATGCGTCCGCACGCTAAGAATTGACAGCTGAAGAGTGATAACCTAAAAGCAATGAAAGCTCTCAGCTCTACACATAAACTAAATTGTGTTAGTCTATGGTAATTAGGACGGCGACAGACACCACTAGGTATTGAGATATTACACAACGATATGAAATAAATAAAATGTAAATTTTTCGTTAACACTGTGTAACCTCAAATTCCTCGTTAGTTGATATTTTTTTCCTTGAATGAAAAAGACAAACGAGCACACAGGCCACCTGATAGTAAGTGGGATCTGTGACCCATAGACATTTGCATTCACATAGATACAATCTAAATAAGACTGCAATCTTAAGAACGCCAATGCGTTGCCAACACTGAAGACTAACACGGAATGCCTCTATGCTAGGGATTGCACCAGTTGTCTTATCCCCACACGGGAGCACAGCAATATGAACCTACCTTTTAAAGGATAAGAATTTGATGAATTTCATATTCAATATCAGTTTGATGTTTTTAAAGCTTTTGTACCGGAAAGCCCTCCCTGGCTTCGTCCCAATTTAAAGACTCTGCTACCTCGCCGAATAAACTCGTTTCAGACAAATTTTATTTGCCCCGCGTAGATTTAAGATGACCTTCATTTACTTGCGTTTAACTTAGGTGTAATTACAGTCTTGCTATTTTCCAACTAATTAGATTTTCAAGTAGAAACTTATATTGTAATATGAAAAGATAATAAAAATCATAATTGTTGCTAAGCCGACGGTATCACAGAATCTAAATCAAGAATTAAAAAAATCAAGGCTGAAAACGCTTGATCTAAAACGCTAAACTCAAAAAGGTAGACCCAAGCCCTCTTATATACACTTACAACTTGCAGGGTCAGCTCTATTGCATAACTTGCGACAGAATATTTAAAACTAAGTTTGGTCTAGCGAGCCACATTAGAGCTAACGCTAGGAAACAAATTGTATAAGTAGTTATTTATTTACTTTTGAAACGAAAAATAGTCGGGGTCGCCGTCATTGAAATCGATGAGGAGGACTATTATACTGGACCGCAAATGTTCACAATTCATAACCAAGGTAATTAATAGGCATAATAAATTCTGATCAGATATTTTTTCATATTCTCCTTTATCCAAATGAATGTTATAAAAATATCTAACTAACAGGGGCACCCGATTTTATACAATAGGTACTAGGGGTACCTAGTACCTATTATGAGAATGAGAGCAGCTATCTCGTTCCCTTAATTTTAGCACTGTTTTGTGAGGCAGCTGCTACGTCCAATTATTTTTTCAACTTAAAATTTAGCTTATGCTTGTAATGTGTTGTTACATGTTCATTAATGCAATAATTTCTAAGTGTGTCCAATCATCTCATTGATTAATTAGTCCCCGTGACTAGCGGTAATCAGCAAATTCTTGCGATAATGTAGTCAATCAACGCTTTTATAAGTGATTTCCATTTAGTCAGGCAGCACACACTGATGGAGAAAACCACTTATTGGAACGAATTATGGAATTAAAAATTGTAAGTAAATATGCACTGTTGATGTAAACTCTGGGGTCTCAAGTGAAGAAGGCTATACAAGTCTAGTATACTTTGTACATGATTAATACCGCTTTTAATTACAAGCTAAGTTGATTTATGCCCTTATTTACTAGGACCCCAGAACTCCGTGGTCTGCGCCGGACGCCTCCTGTGGTTGCTAACGAACTTGTTGAACTTGAAAACTAACGTTTCAAGTGGCAATCACGACAGAATTTATTAAGCTATGAAAAGCCAAATTGATTTACCCATTGTTTATCCAAAGTTGTTTTACAAATGTATTTTTTGAGTGGCACTAATAGTTTATTAATTTCCCTACTAACACCAGATACACGATAACTTTATTATTTAATACGTTGGGTCTAAATCACACACCTTAACCTCAAGGTCACTCAAAAGGCATATATAGGACAGGTATATGTTAGGAATTTCTTTGCGTTATCGAATCATAAATAAGGAGATCCGCACCAGAACCAAAGCCATCCTTGCTTTGTTTGGATGGCTAAACATCTCATGTCAGTATAGTTATTATATTTCAGGGTTACCTATCCTAACTTCGAAAAAATTTTGTCTGCTGTTTCGTTTCTCCAAAATATTAATTTGTCCGAAAATCCTTTTTCTCTGAAACTTTTAAAATTTCCTGGATTGATATAAAATTAACCTAACCTACCTTACAGATTCTGTAGGTCTTTTTTTAATACAGAAAAATGATTTTTGGGAAAATTAAAATCTTGGACAAACGAAACAGCGGACAAAAGTGTTTCGAAACATAGATAGGTTACCATATTTTAATCCCTTCATAAACAATCTGGGTCTATATTGGAATCTATAATATCGTTTGTCCTAAATGCCAATTCCGCCCGATGTTTAAAACTTTTTAGTGTTGTTATAACACAACTGTAACCTAACCTAACCGCAGGTATTTTTGGAAAGCTTAAAAAGTTGTCTGACTCAGCGAAAACCAGTTTAGGACAAATGATATTATGGATTGCGAATGACGCCCAAACAATCTACCATATAGCTTGTTATCGGGGTGGAACAATGTTAGCGTTATATTTTAGTCTTATGATAAGTAATCATTATTATCGTGGAAGCTTCGACGCGTCAGAATCACCTAAATGTACAAGATGAATTGTTGTTTACACTGATTTGACTTCTTCCGTCTAAAGCAGGTTCTTCTGTTAGTGCTCGTGGCAAATGTCACATGTCTCCGAAGAAAAAATGACACCGTGTCTTCAGAAATTACTAAAACAAATAAAATTTCAGTGAGTAACTGGGAAAAGTACAATTTGAAAGAAGACTTATATGAATACAGTTTAAAAAGGGTACTAGAGGGCGTATCTAAGTTTCGAAAACTTAAATGTTCCTTCGGAAAAGGACAGTGTGATTTTCGTTCTACAAATGGCATTGTTGCTAGATTATTAAAAATTGCGTTGGACAGAGAATCAGCCATCAAATTAAAAGAAGTAAATAAGATTCCGGACTGCAGCCCCACTTCGGGAATACAACCGTTAAAGTTGACAAAGGACCCGAAAGTAGGCATGGCATTCGGAACGTCCTTCCGTCCAAAAAAAAGGAAATTACATGAAGAGTTGGATGATTATAACGATTAACAGAACAGCTCGTAGGGACTGGTGATACCAAGCAGACTACAATTAAAAATAATTGATAGGATAATTTGTATACGTCCGCTAGATTTACGCCTGCGACATCGTCTGTGTATAATAAACTAACCTACAAATTTGACTTCTTGAAAGGAATACATGCCTGTGATTATCTGCTTTACGAAAAAAAATAGTTGTGCAGTGATGTGCTTACCAACGAACACCATTTCGTTTTTTTATACTATTAAATAATAAATACAATGTAAAAACATAACAAACTGAACGAGCACCATGAAACGAAAATCTTGGCAACTGATTTATAAATAATCTGCCCTTAAATCCCACTATTATTAGCGCACTGGACCTTAAATTGAATCCTTCACCTTACAGCTACGAGTACTATTTAAAAATAAAACTGAGGAATGCGGTACGCATTAGGTTAAAATACATTGCAGAATCTGATATATTTTGAATTATGATGCTGGTATTATATTACTTTTTATTTTGATGTTCCCTATACGTGATGTGCTTTTGACATTTGTATTGTTAACATCACAATAACTCTTATTTATTTTACAGTATTTAATGGCGGCCGAGTTATGAATATAATAATATTACGGTTCGTTGTAATTTTAACTCAATTATATTACATCAGAGCTCTATTGTTGACAGTACCTATTGGTAAAATTCTATAAAGCAGGCGTTACCTACATAAAATTAAGCTTAAACTTAGTCCTAACTTTGTAATAAAAACATATTTTCTTTGAACTGTAAATGCCCTGTGATCATTTTCGGCCCTTTGCGACTGTTTGCTTTTTATTATGAAATAAGGCTTTAATGCCAAAATTCTGCTTTTAGGGACCCTTGTTCCTTTAAAAATAATATTATTAAGCAAATAAATGTATCTTACCGCATTAGATTCTGTACACAAACAGTATTAATTTCAAATTTATAAAGCGAAACAAGAAGCAACGGAACGAGTTAATAATGATAAATTATCGCCGGTAAGCGGACCAACGGTAGATAATGCTTCATGTGCCTTGTAAGTTTTTCTGTATGTCGTTTTCTCATTTATAATTAGTACGTGTAGCATGAGCTTTAGTGTTAAAATTTTCAGATTGCAGTTGCAATAGTGCCCACGGAGCCATTACCATAACAAACTTTGATTATAAATTTAGAAGGTGTCAATGAACCAGCAAATTAGGCTGTAATTAAATCTGGCCACGGAGATTTTATTATATTTTAAGATATTATTTTGCATTACAATACGGATCAATAAACCAACGAATCATACTTTGCGGAATAAATCCTTAATCTGGTTTTCTCACTTAGTACCCATATATTATGTACACATGTATTATGTATTATGTATGTAGTTATCCATGCTGTGCACATAGGGTGATGGAACCAGTAATGAAGGAGGACCGATGATTGATACTTGATTCTTATGTTGTAGATGATAAGAGTTATTCATTTATTTTGAGTCAATCAATTTAAAACCTTATAATCTTGGAATTAATAGTTTGGTGTCCAAAATTGGTGCCGTCACCCTATGTATACATAAACCGAAAAATCCTTATCACTTGATGTTTTTTATATGGCATGGGGAAGGTAAACGATCACACAGGCCACCTCATGGTATTTGTATTATAGTTGCATCCACAAAGCTTCAATCTAAACATAGCTGAGGACGAAGATGGAATACCTCTATGCTAGTGATTTCACCGGATGTCGTATCCTCACACGGGAACGCAGCAATAAAAACGGGGTCCGTACATTTGACCAAAAGGTTTGACATTATAAACACATTCATTTCGTAAAAAGGTTTTTGTGGTTAAACCATTACATATTACATAGGTTACATGGGCCAATTAAATAAGTTAGGTTAAGTTAGACTATTGACCACAAAAATATTAAAAAACTACGGCGGGAAGTATCTCTTTGTGAAATGAAAGTTTGTAAAATGATATAGTTTGTCAAATAATGATTTTGTAAAATATTAGTGAACCAATAAAAACACTGATGCTTGAGGGTAGGTTAAAGGATAAGAATTTTGATGAATTTCATTTCCAACATCAGTTAGATTTTTTTATTTTTTGTCCCAAAGAACCCTCCCTTGCTTTGTCCCAATTTAGAGACTCGGCTACCTCACCTCCCCGAACAAACTCGTTTCAGACAAATTTTATTTGCCCCGCGTAGATTTAAGATTACCTTAATTTACTTCTGTTTAACTTACTGTTGTTACAGTCTTGCTACTTGCTAACTTATTGGGTTTTTCAAGTAGAAACTTTTAATGTAATCCGAAAAGATAATTGAAAAAAAATACGATTTTGTATTATAGGAACATCGCTAAAGCAAATGACATAATCTTTTTTGTTTCTTTAAGCCTATATGGGTGATAAGCGATTATCTTCTTCGGCTATGTACGGCTGGCAACTATTGCTGTTTTACTCTTTTTATCTATGTAGAGCAAGACACCCATAGTTCCCAGCCACACATTTCCGGGAAAAGGGGCCAAAGCAAACTTAAAATTCGTTCTGAAATCGCCGCAACACGATGCTCATGTAAGATGGATTTCAGTTTTGATTCATGTTTATTCGTACATGCTTAAATCACGTTTGAAATGAGAGACTGAAGTAATCTATGTTTAAAATCGGGGTTCCTATGTAAGCATTGTGTATGTATGAAGCTTGGAATTATTTCCCATGTGTACAAATTATTAGGAGAATTCAGAACAATGTATGCGTATAATTCTTATAATTGATTCATCGAAATTAATTAACACCTGTCATTCGACAAGATGGAGAATGTAGTAGTTACACACACATTTCTTCAAAAGTGTATTTATTAACCTACAAAAAATAGTAGATTTCAAGACAACAGTTAGGTAAGGATAACTTCTTTCATCCTTAAATTACAATAATTAATAGGTGGGTTATTTATAAAAAAAATTTTTTTACACTATTATCAAATTACTTGACAGAAGTTAAAGTTAAACATGAGCTTTATTCTACTCGTTAAAACAATATTGCTTTTGACATGTCATCGTATTGTATTAAACTCGGCTGTAAATAAGAGTCGCCATAACGTTGACAATACGATAACATGTCATAAGCAATATTGATTTGTCGATTAGAATATAGTTCCCGAGACACTGACGATTACCTACTGGTCACGGACAAATGGTTACATTCCAAACTGAGTTGGGATTCCTGTTACCACATAATACATATAATTGGCAAACAAGTCCACAAAAAAGCAGCTTTAAAAACACGACTGTTGTTTTAAAATGGTCGTATGTGTGTTAAAGACTCGTGTTATGTAATTTTCAATGCACCATAACAAACATATAATTTACTCTGTGACACATGTGACGCTAATACGAATCTAACGACCGTGCCAAATTCAGTCACTATAATCTTATAAAGGCAAAGTATACCTACTTTAACCATTCGTTTATGAATAAAGGAGATTACGTTTTCAATCCACGAAGCTGTCTCCCACCACTAGATTACTAAGACTACGAAAAGGAGCGCGTCTTCAAAGATTAAAAACACTGCCTGTATAGATCTAAGCTGTTATCCAACCATAGTTTTAAATAAGGAATCAAATGCATGCGGCGTACCGACATGCGCTCGCGTCAGCTCTCGCTTAGGACATTTGCATAGATCGGTGTGTAGCGACCTATATACCACCTGAGGTGTAAAAGGCGTCTGACAGCGTTGTGCGTCATAGACAACAGCTGATAAGGAACAACAATACGGAACGTCATGTTACACGGCAAATATCGTGAAGGTGGTATTTAAGTAACAATTATACGACTACCCATCGCATCGCAACACTTATGGTTGGGCATGACGTTCACCTTTATTCGAGCAAGTTTGAACGTGTAAACGAGTGGTGATTATCCCTCCTTGTACAAGTATGCTCGACGTTTTTACGTTCATTCAAGTTCCACAGTCTTGTAAATTTATCAAAATTTTTAGGCTTTCAGTAGTTAGCTATTACTGGTTCACTCTTTTGAAATTGTAAATCATAAACCCACTACCTACCTGTATGTTTCTCAGAAATATAAGGATAACTGATGACTATTAAAATGTAGCTCTTCACGGAGATATAAGCTTGATCAGCAAGTTTTATCTAACATGGCTATCTATGAGTACAAACAAGCTCGACAATGAAACTACACGTTCCTTGAATGATCGTTGCGAAGTATCGAGCAAAATGATAATCTTTGTTATTTCGAAGCAATGAACCAACATTTGTGGGTTTGAATCTTGTTTGATCTGCATTTTGCTCAAAAGCGCGCTATAAAGCTAAAGCTTTATCTACTAGCTATTTAAGTCGTTGACTATACTGGGGTAATACTTCGCCTATAAAACATAGACCGGCAAACTGGTAATTGACCAATAGAGCCCATGGATATTTGCAAAAACTATAAGGACTAAAATAGAATACTGTATTTTCTTGTATTTGTATTTGCTTTGTGGTAGGTAACCAGGTAAGTGGTGGTAGCGACACCCTGACAACACCGGAGTTTCCTGCGGCACTTCTCCGAAAGGTGGTCTTATCCGAAGCGGTAGTAGATTCACTCCATGTTACAGACGTGTAAAAGGGACATCATGTGGCTAATTTCCAGAAAAAAAGTTCGAATTTTGTGTTAATAAAAATATGATCTTTATTTATTAGGCTTTACCCTAGCCGGGGAAAAACTGACTATTAAACGTGGTAGCAGAAAGACGCTCTTTGTTCATTTAATGGCATGTAGAATGAACACACAAGGCACCTTAAGGCTGCAACCCTATTTAAAATCTTAAGGCTGCAATCCTATGTCTGCATTTGCGTTGCCAACCTTGAGGACTAAGATGGAAAGCCTCTATGCAATCATCTCACTGGTTCTTTTATCCCCACTAGTTGAATAAAATTATCTGAATATTTCGCAAAATTATGGAGAACTTTTTTTTATCTATCAGGATATGTAGGTTCTAGAGCAAAGTTAAATTTTATCTGCTCTGCCCCCCGCCCCACCTCCGGGCCGAGCGTCACCCCCTGCGCCCTCGAATGTCTTTACCTATACTATAGATTTGGTAACAGATTGCGCTGAAACTATAAATGATATCGCTTTTATATGTATGAGAGGTTTATAGTAAAATTATCAAGGATTATTTTGTTTCTACACACTTTTTATGTATCGTATACGGTTTTCTTTTAAAATGGAAAATACAGCGATGCGGGACACATTCCAGGGCGCGGGGGGTGACGCTCGGCCCGGAGGGGAGGAGCAGATAAAATTTAACGTTGCTCTATAACCTACATATCCTGATAGATAAATGTCCTCCATTATTTTTCAAAATTTTCCATTCATTTGAATCTAATTTTCTTTAATTACACACCGGAACAGAACATGCGAATACTGCAGCGGCGGTCGGTTAACGGGTATGATGGTGGTTTGAAACTCTATCCGCCTCATTATAAACTATATCCACCTGTTATCATATCGTTAAACGATGGCTATTATTTTTCACTTCCCGGAAATCCCAGATGCTCCAATGACAAACAACTCATACGTGGGTACTTGACCGACTTACTGCGCAACTTGATTTGTTTCCCAAGATTCTGCTTTCGCGAATAATATCCCATTCATCACTGTCAGAATACCGAGATCCTGCAAAGTAATACTGCTTTGTTTCCGTTTGAAAGTAACTCTAATCAATTCCAATCTGACCACTGTCTTATGAGCAACGGACACTATCTTATCTATGTATTAAATGCGGTTAGAAAAGCTTTAAGAAATGGGTCTTTACCCAGCGCAAAATTTATGATTTTCGATTACGTTGACACGATTATATATTGGCGTGTGCATTGTGATGTCACATACTATCTAATCGGGTTAGTGTTCGTACACAAAGGTATAAATCTAGTTTTCGCATCGCTGAAATCACAAACAGATTAACATAATAGAACCGTTGAACGAGTGAGTGCCGACACGTTGGTTAAAGGGTGTGCGACACGTTAAGGCGATCATGTCGGCGTCAAACAAAGAGGGAATATCCGGTATCTGGGCAGATTAAATTCAGCGAAAGAGTTTCGCCTGTTTGTATCTGTCAACGATTGGTTCGATTGGTCTTTGATAGGGTGGTTGATTTATTTAACCAAGTCAAGTTGGTATGATACGCGACTATAGATACAGTTATTGATATTATTGAGGTCAGTCTGGCTCAACAGAGATAAATTGTAAAAATCAACGGCTGACAGATGTCAAATCACAGTCTCTCACTTAAAAAGTAGAGCAGAGGCTATAGAGATAGGAGAATCCTTTAAAGAAAACAAATCAATATTTAACTGATGAAAACCATACATAAATCAACCTAGTTCATAAACCAAACTCTTTTACTTTGTGGTTTGTCCTAGACAACGGTTTAAAACATTATTATATAAGGTTATTAACTTTTAAAAATAGTATTCGTGTTGTGAATTCACTTGCCGAAAACATGTTTAGATCTTGCATTTGTATTATGAGCATAAAAACAAACGTTCATTTTAGTATACTCAAAACGTAAGAAAAGAGGTTTTCCATTATCACTCATTATAAAGGCCTAAAAGGGCACCTTTATTCTCGCTGTATCGTTGAACAAGAAACTCCTTTACCACTTTTCAACTTTATTTGTATGACATTACGGTCGAAAAGTGGTAAGGGACTTTCTTGGTCTAAGTAGTCTAATCTAGTACTTATTTATTTTCGATATAAAGATACTGCAAATTATTTCATTCTCATTTTATATTAAATTTAACAGTTGTTCACATTAAAACCTTACTTTTTTAACGCTGACAAAAACAGTTTAACAAAGTAGTTCATACATAATTATAAATTTTCGTCGATCAAAATCTTTAGGTTGTCTCAGTCAAATCTTTGTATAGCTCTTAGAACCTTTCCACAAAAATGTTTGATTTTCTATTCGAAACCTACTCGTTTACATACAGAAGCATAATAACGTTTGAAAGATGTTTGTCATACGACGACAATGTCGCGAGACTGAAGGTTGGCTGATAAGTAAACCGATATTACGAGGTAGATTTATTTATTTGCTACAAAGTATCCAATATACGCCGGCGTTCAGTTAAATCTCTGTTATTTTCTTAGAAAGTTCGAGATTAATTCTATATTCTTAACACAGTTTGCGAGGTTGTTAGGATAACATTAATCACTGCTTTTAAATAACAATTGCACTTGGCATTGCGCATTATAAACGCGTAGGTCATGGTCTAGAGCTGAGCTGGCAACCACAAACATAGGTAAGCACCTATTCGTTTTCTATTAAATGTCCCTAGAATTTTCCACTAATGCTTTGGAGTAGTTCAGGTACAGTACTTAAGTAGCAGCTATACTTAGAAGTCTTTATTATGAAAATTTGAAGTGAATAAATGCAATGGTTATATTGACGGCGTACAAAAATGTGTAATTGTTAGTAATAGATGAAATATTAGAAAGTATAGCAGGTAACTTATGCCGCTGCCGATGGCGGCTTGAATTATACCCACATCATTATCATATATGCAGGGCCTCTATACTATGACGATAAACAATATTGCTGTTCAACTGTTATCGTATTGTCAACGTTATTGATAGCTCTTATTATTTTGACAGTACTCAGGGGGGTTATTATGACATGGATTTGCAGTTCAGTTTACGCCGAGCGTTAAGGACAGAGCTATAGCAGTTATACAGCTTGTCCTCTTCGCTCATCGTAAACTCAACTGGATAGCTATGTCATAATATCCCCATAGGAAGGAAATGATAACTTTATTGCACTATTAGCACTCTTGATTTTTAATATATATTTCATACAATCAAGATGAATAACTCTAAGGTAACGATTATCGAAAATCGTCAAAATAATAAGGATTGACGTAAACGTTAGGAGCGTTTGCACCTTATCTATATTGATAATTTAGCGTTCCTATCCAAATGTGACGTTAAAGCGACAAGGTATTTTTTTATTTATTTATTATTAATTTATAATCACAAACATTAATGATGGTACAAAATAGCAGCTATAAATAAAGTCGCTGACTGTAGCTACATAGTAACAGCGCTGCACCAAGCGAAATGCTTATAAGTACACCTGCGTCTAAAGAAAATAAGCGGCGGTTTATAATTTCGCAGTGAACGTGTAAACGGACACACTGACACGTGAGAATGTGTGTCAGATATTTACCAATTCAATGCCAAGGCCTCGATATCGGGCCGGCATTCCATATAAATCGCAGAGCCCGGCGGTGGACGTGTTTCTGCTTTGAATACTGTGGGTGTGATACTTGGTGCTAAGTAAACTACATAACTGCATTAAGCCATTGCCTTTTATTTCGTAAAATGTATGGCAATATTTACTTGAAGTTACATTAAACTAGCGACCCGCCCTCGCTTTGCTTCGGTTTAAAAGGAGAGCGGATATACAAAAAGACATATAGTTGCGGAAAGTGACTTTGTTTTATATACTATCTAATTCATACATATAATAAAGTTGTAGAAGGGAAAAAATTCTGTACATTCGAGATATGAACATAAAAATTTCCTCGCGTCAATTGAAAACTACTGAACCAAATGTTAATGCGGTTTTCACTAAAACGTTTCAATAAACGGTGACCAAGTTTATGTGTAAAGATAAAGTAATACGCAAGTGGCTAAATATTTAATTTACTTTTTTTGACCTGTCATGTAGTTGTCAATGGCTCACTTGGCTTGGCTCAGATTTTCTTCATCATGTCAGCCGAAAGATGTCCACTGCTGGACATAGGCGTCCCCCAAGGCTTTCCACTCAGACCGGTCTTGTGCTTTTCGCATCCACCGCGGTCCCACGATCCTGACGAGGTCGTCACTCCATCTTGTTGGAGGCTTACGTACAGCCTCGTCTTCCGGTCCGCGGACGCCACTCCAGAACCTTCTTACCAGATTTTCTTACGTCTCTAATATTTGATATGTTCAGTCAACGTCATAAGCACACAAGTTCCCAAGACGACAAAAATATCTACACGCCCCTATGCTACCAACAATAAGGTGACGGAATATTTGACGTGATGGCGGTGTACATAAATTACTGCTTTCAACAGTACCAAGCAAAATAAATGAAATTAAAATATTTGACAAATAACAGAGTAAAGTGTTATATTCCTTTTTTCATCATGTTGATTCACTCACCAACGTTGATAGCTGTTTCCATTATCAAGCCAACTTTATGACCTTATGGCTTACAAGCGAATAACATCCTAATACTATAAGGATCAAATGAATGAAAACTCGGACTATCCCAGCTACGTAATTATTATCTAATCATAAACCGTGAGTAATAAATGTATTAAACTGGCTACCGTACGAGTGGATTTACCTACAACGCACAAATTGATATTATGTGGCTCATTATCGGACAAGGGCGAGTTTGTCGAAAAGTTCTACAAATCTAACCTCTGCACTTACACATTAATAATCTAAATAATTCGGCTTCAATACAAGCCGATTCATGTTACAAACAGTTGAGAAAAAATGTATTACAGCTGTAAAAATAACTAACTGTAAAAAAAGATTTGTTCCTATCTCTTTCTAACAAAACAGAATATGTCGATATTTTACTTTTATACTTTCCATTGTACGATGCTCCCTTGCATAATGATTGTTGGGTAAGCTAATGTCACTCCGCAAAGGAAATAAAGAATATTGTTGATTATTTAATATCTAAGATCACTTAAACACTCGCTCGGTAGCATCGTTAAAACGACCTAACAATAGACTTTAGCAATAGAAATCGCTTTCGCGCCATTGTGAATATTTTCTAAAGGTTCAGCGCCACCGTTGTTCGCTGTTACTTTCAGAAAACATTTCCAAGTTGCTTTTAAAAGGCGTTTATTAGGCAAATTTGTACTACAAAACTATAATGTTGAATAAACATTTATTAGAACGAGTATTGAATAGACTTATTAAGTGCTTAACGTGACCATTGATCTTGTATTTATAACTGTTCTATTCACTGAATTTAAGAGTCTAAGACAAATTTAATATAAGTTATATATTGTAAAGATTACAAATAAGTTTTTTTTTATCGATTTTCAGCACTAGAAACACTTTTTCACATGGAATAAGAAATAACTTATGATAAGTATGCATATCTCTTACAGTCTGTACTGCCAGGCAAGCCTGTATCGTAGGGGCCAGCTGAAAGATTTGCCTGTGTTCCTAGGTAGATTTATTAACTCATTTAAGTAATGAGCCATCGGTAATTTTACTGTATTTTTATTAAAGAAACACATTTGGCACAAAAGCTGGCATTACTGTTGGTCGATAAAAACGGATCGAGTTAATAAAGATTCAAACGACTCAACAACCAATGTAATTGAATATATCGCCGTAAGGTTATCCGCATGGTTGCTGAGCACGCCGCCGTATTGTTTACGAGTGTATCATATGACAGGAGCGATAACGCTCGCGACGCGGCGATATTGTGAGTCTGACTTGATAAACTGTTAGAACAACGCGCTACCGCGGCCCATCGTGTGTGTAATGCGGTTTTAAAAACCCACGTGCATATTATTCCAAATTTAAAACCGACAACTGTTGCTCAAAACTTTTTTTTGTAATTTCGTTTTATCGCCAGCCAGTTATAAATGTCCAAGGCTAATTGTGTTTTATAGTGTGTGTAGTGAAATTGTAAACTGTTGAGGAGGATGGGTATCATGTCAAGAATGTGAAGAATACTTTCAATATGGAAATAGACACCAAGGAATTTACAGGTAATTGTTAATATTGATTATTAATTAAAAGTTAAATACCATCAAATCAGTTCAACTTGAATTTAATTTAATAAGGCTGGACACAGTCATATTTTAGAGTATTTCTAAGATAAATATTAATTAAAGGTATTTTAATAAAATTCTGCCGCAAATTACTGCTTGCATCCAAAATGGAAAAATAGCATCTTATGATCCGTACGTTGCCAAAATAAAACCAATAACTTAGCCAATCAATTCTGAGCCCTTGTGTTTGACTAACTACGTTCGAAATAAGTGCCAACGTATAGATAAACTTCACATTTTGGGTTATCAGCTACTGAAGTTTGAGCAAAAATCAATAATAGTACAATATGTTTAGTATAGATAACGTATATATTATTCGTAACCTGGACAGTCTGGACACATATAATAAATGAATCTACTACTAAACAAGAATTTACTGTATATTAGGTACCACTTATATATTCTTCCTTATCCAGCGGCATTTGAACTTCGCACCGGGGCTGTAGACAGATCGCGTAAGTAATCCTTTAAATATATTTTAAACGATAAACTGAACTTGATCAAGATAATAAATAAACTAAAAATAATATTTATATTAATGATGATGCATTGAATCGGCTCCAAAGTTCTGTAAATGAACAAATCGTGCTCGTTGACAAATTGGGATGACTGATTTAAATGACTTCAAATGAAAGTCAAATAATTCATCAAAAACAAAGGCATTTAAAATTCATGGGTTCTAGGTCCATGCATAACTATATTAGGTATATGTTTTACGCAAGTTTTTCACAATACCTATTTCAGTATATCTTAATAGCTTTGCCGATCACTCATTGGCGACGCACTGTCTGTGTAATGATAGCTATTTACGAACGTAAAAACTGAATGAGATAGCCACCGGCAGAGCACGTGCTCGTTCAAACCGACTTATATAACTGAACGTTTACTCTACTCTCGTATATACTCAGTGCAGTAGCTACTTTAGTAATTCTAGCATTAAAAATAAGTGTCTGATACTAAATGTAGATAATTTGCTCGACTTGCGTTTCATGTATAATTTATCTCTTGATATTAAGTATGCTGCGTGGATTCAGGCAGGATTAACCTCGAGTGCGGTGGGGTGATTATTATACTGTAATGTAAAGTTATACGGCGAGAATGTTCAGGCTCTCCCTCAGACTGTTTGCAGCCTCAACTCTGTCGGGCGACTCGGGCGGCCAGGCACCAGAATCTGTGAAGAAATGTATAAAAACTTAAGAGAAACTTTACTGATAGTCTGTTTTCTAGACTACTCTTATTAACTAAGTATGATTAGACTCGTAAACCTCTATGCCAATTTGATTTAAACTATAACGTTATCGCAAATTATTGACGTTATGGTAGCTCTTATTTCCTTGACAATAAGAAGGTCATATAGTCAATAAACCAAGTTAAAGACAGGCCGAGCGCGGATAATGGAGTGATAGGGTGCTCTATCTAGTATTGTACTTTATTATTGATTTGGAATAAGTACGATTGAAAGAAGCGTAGTTGCCAGCCGCAAATTTCCGTCAAAATTTTGCTTGTCCGCCGGCCGATAAGGAACGAAAACGCTTGTCTGTGGTGGCTGTTGTACTGTACATTAGGAAATATAATAATTAATTGATTCTGCTACGTATAATGGTTGTGTGTGTTCCTCTACGGACCTGGAGAATCATCATCATCATTCTTCTGCTCTTATCCCAACTTATTTGGGGTCGACGTAACACGTATAATAAAATACATAAACATCTGAGGAGAATCTCACATAAATTGACCTAGCCCCGAGCGTTAGGCTTGTATTAAGTTTTTTTTTTATGGCATAGAGAAGGCAAACGAGCACACAGGCCACCTGATGGTAAGTGGAAACTGTGACCCATAGACATTCGCATTCGCAAGACTGCAAGCCAAAGACTGCAAATGCGTTGCCAACCCTGAGGACTAAGAAGGAATGCCCCTATGCTATTACACCGGCCGTCTTATCTCCAAACCGGAACACAACAATGCGAACACTGCTGTTTGGCGGTAGGTTAATGGATAAAATGGTGGTAGCTATCCGGACGGACCCTGCACAAGGTCCTACCACCCGTAAGGGAAAGTAGACAACGATAAACATACATATAGGTATAGAGAAATTCGTATGAACCTAATTTAATACGTTGTAGACGTCCAACCTGAAGGAGAAATACTCGCACATATAGCTGACATTCTAGAAACATTCGTATCTTACGGAACGACTGTACATTTACGCCTTACACTAGCCTCTCCCAAATAACCAATATTTGATATTATATGATACGTAGATAAGCAGATAGCCTAGTATCGGCACATAAAACAGTTCTACGATAATAGATGGATAGTTTTACACAACACAAGTTAAAGTCACGTGTTTGAAGCGATACGTCCACAAATAGCATGTAATGGCTTTCTTAATAAATAACCTTTACAAATCATACAGGGGATAGGAGGTAACATGTGATGCGACGGATTTCATTCTCAATCTTAGTTATCTGTATTATAAATTCTAATTTAACCTAAATTAACCTTATTAAGTCATATTAATCCAGCTCCTTACAATATAGCAAACATAACACAGATTTCAAGCCATAAGGTCGTAAGTATATGCAGAGTTTAACAGTTTTTATCCGTTTAATATATTGAGTATTTCGGAAATTATGAGATATAATTTGATAGAATGACCAAATTTCCAGAGGCTTTACGCGGCAACCTTAAAGCGCTTCAAAATAAATATCATAAACACTGTCTGTACATAAATCCATGAGTTCGCAAAGTTTCTGAAACTCCATTATATCACGGTTTTAAATGTGTATCAAAATGAACAAGATATTAATGGTATACGCACAATAAGTCACCTCTGATGCTAATGGATCCTGGTCGTCAAAGGGGTAAGGTCTACTAAAACTTAACCATATTTACTGTTAATTCACTGATAAAATTACAGCAACATCAAAGGGATTTTAACACTGTCATAAACAAAAAAAAGCTTCTTAATTTAAGCGACATACGTATGTACCTGACGATATAGTCACTAACATCTGTCTGCCTTTCATACTACCGCAAATTGTGCGTAAACTCGTCTGGGCGTGTGTTTATGATTATTCGAAATAGAATAGCTTGTGCTGGAGAAATGCCAATAGTGACACCGAGGCGGCCAACGATGCTCACTGCTGACTGACACTTGGTGACAAAAAATATTTACCAGCGTAAAGTTTGACAATTTGAACTAATTTCCAAAATATTTATTATTTGTTTGTCCTTTAACGTCAAAACGCGGTTAGAGATTGACTAGTTTTGTAGTGAGATAATTTACAGGCCAGAAAGTGATAAGACATGTTTTCGATAGGGTAATGATAGACGGATTGTACTTTAATAATTTTCTGAATATCAACGTAAACAAGTCATTAAAGTACCTTGTATTCACCTTCTTACAATAAAACTCGCTTAAGCCATAATGCAGCACTTAGACGGAACTCCATTGTACCCACTTTATTCAACGTTCCGCTAAATTTGAAACTCTCACTCACTTGAGAACCGACGATAAAAGCAACAGTGTAAAACTTTCAGGGAACTGCATCTACTCAGAAACCAACTGGAAAATGTTGAAGTCGGAACTCCTAAATTACATTTACGTCGCTACAGCACTGCATCCGGTGGAAAATCTACTCTCTGTAGGAACATCCTTCGGCTCTCCAGGCCAAGTTTCTATGAGATCTAATTTGTCTGATGGTGTTTGCGTTCCATGCCAGCAAAGGCCAAATATTTTTCGAGGCTATGCAATTCAGCACGATGAATGCACACTCGAAGCAACATGTTTCGTCCAACTTCGTATTCTACAAAGTAACATTTAAAGTCCGTGTTTCAATGGCGGTAGCAAAGTTGGGTTTCTGGGAATGTAAAGGATGTTGAAATTCTAGTCTGAAGTCTTAATGTAAGATTAAATTTACTTCGCGGTACATGTAATTTTATTTGTGTACAGATGAATTCGCTTTGTAAAACTGCAACTTAGATATAAATTAAGCTTATTCAAGCGCATTTAAGGTAACAGGTTGCCGGCTTTTAAGCTGTTTAATATTCGATTTTAAAGGATTGATTTAAATAAGAAGAGTAGTAGTAAGTAAGTCAGTGTTGAACACTGAATGTTGATTTGTGTTCTATTAAATTCATGTCTTACATCTTTACCAAAAGCGTTTGGCTTTACTTGTTTAAAAAAAACAATCTTTTTTTTTCTGAGCACTCTTAACGAAAAAATATAATACAAAACGTTCCTTCTCAAAATGCCGAATCATAAACTCTTTGGTCCCATCGGCCATCCGTTGTATCATTTGAATGCTACTTGAGTCTTAGGCAACTATTCTTTCAGCAATGTCGAGGACCGGCAGGCCCGGCGCTCTCTGTACTTTAGACGGGTTAGGTTAGGTTTGCATAGGGGGATAGGTTTGCGTCTCTGTGGATGCCTTTTGTAAAGTTTTGTATGGGTTGGGTGGATTTCGCGCGAATGAATACGAATCATGCTATAGAAACAAAAGCATACTTAGCAAGTGTTTTTTGCTTTAGACTGGCGATTTTTAAACTATTTTATGTTATGTACCCCTGGTATCCTTTCTGACCATGTCACGAATTAGTAATAAGTATCTATGTCAAAAGACTACGATTTCTTTTATCTTGTCCAAGCGGCGTTGCACCGTCTTGTTAGATAGTATAATAACCACCAAATCTTGCTATATAAGTAAGTACGTTGCTCTGAATGAATTCGTAATCTTGTCACGTGCAGTTAGAATTAAACTTGTACCTAAATAACATTGTACTTAGTCAGTTTTGATTTGTTTGTACGATTTGTAGCTCAGCTGGCCGGTTGCCATAACTCGATGAACCTGTCGGCGCTAATACGCCTTCATGCTATAATAATTAACCTGCCAATCCTTATACTCCCCGCCTAATTGTAATGACATATGTTGTAAACAACATATTAAAAGAATAAATTTCCTTATTTTTTCTGTAAGGGTTATACTTTTATAAGAAATCACTGCCGCTGTATACATTAGCAACACCTTTATAATGCTGCGCTGACAGTAGGTAGTTCATTAAGGACTACCTACTTTCATAACAAGGGAAAATAAGGAAAGGGAAAAATGGAGCTAAAATCAGAAGACGTTCTTTGGGATACAAGCACTCGTATTGGAGAAATGCAATGCATTAGTAACGCCGAAAATTTCACTAGAGTGGCATTCGAAACGCATTTTTTTTTACGCGTAACACCCTTTTAGGCTGACTTTAAATAATTTAATAAGGGTCTATTGTGTACATTAGGTTAACTCTTGGTTAGGTCAGTTTTTTATAATAATCAAATAAAAACCTTTCCTATTGTAAACACCTCAAATCATAAACGATCGATCGAGCGATTTTATGCCATATGATCCCAACCATTATGCATTCCGGTTTAGACCCATTTTACCGTATATGTTTGCGATACGCCATGTTCTGTGATATGTTGATACTAGAAATTGAAGTATGCTCAGCTATTTGTTTAATGTTCATATTATTTGTCTTTCTTCTTCCTTCCCTTTCTTGGCAAAGTAAAAGAAGGACAGTAGAAATTTAATGCAATTGAAAACAACATTGCTGTCACCGCGCATAGCCTACGCATTTGGGCTTTCACTTTGTAATTATTTTAAATACCCATTATTACTATTTCCCGTCTGCCAATGATTTCCTGCGGTCAAAACGGCTTGACGTATTCTGAGGTACTAATAGGTGCCGATGGGAAAATATTAAAACTCATGGATTTTAAGACGTCTTTGTTCCAATTCTTCTTATAGTTGGTGGTGTAAGTTTTCCTTTTTTATGGCTCTCAGGTTATGATTCGTAACCATTTCCTTTGTTTCTTGAATTATACAATAACTTCAATCTGCTAGCGTGTAATTTTATAATTAAAAACAGTTTTCTCAATAGTACCGTTATTACAGTCAATTGCCGTCCTCTATAATTATTGATCGCGAACGTCAATCAATTTGTAAGACAATAGCTTGACGTAGGTGTGCATTTTCAACTTGATCTATATTTCATTGATCGCACTCCGGCTTTTAATTGCCCTAATAAATTGCCACTTTTGCCATCTAGATTCAGTTTTTAATGAAAAAATAATTAATCATTTAATCTCGTCGTTAAGATGTAGGAATGAAAAGTAGATAGACTAAGGTACAGTAAGGGAAACAGAAAGACATAGGTACCTTTTTATATCTTATTTTCATTGTTACAAGAGCGAAAAAGGTACGCCTTCAGTTTCCCTTACTGGAGTAGTAGTTGTTGCGGTCCTCTTTTATACACCTACATATAGCTTCAACTGTCAAGTAAATAATAGCTTCTATAACGACGTTATAATTACAATATAGAATCTTGTCACAATTAGGGTGATGGAATCAGTAATGAACAAGAACCAACGATGGAGACTTGATTGTTATGTTACAGACGATAAGTATTATTCATTTATTTTATATAATAAATTTATAAAATTACGATCTTTGAATTAAGAATCAAGTGTCCATTTTTAGGGTTCCGTAGCCAAATGGCAAAAAACGGAATCCTTATAGATTGGTCATATCTGTCCGTCCGTATGTCACAGCCACTTTATTCCGTAACTATAAGAGCTATACTATGGAAACTTTGTAAGTAGGTGTATTCGGTGAACCGCATTAAGATTTTCATACAAAAATAGAAAAAAAACGATACATTTTTGGGGTTCCCCATACTTAGAACTGAAACTCAATATATATTTTTTCATAAAACCCACATCTATGGATAGGTCTTCAAAAATGATATTGAGGTTTCTAATAAAACAAAATTCTAAACTGAATAGTTTGCGCGAGAGACGCTTCCAAAGTGGAAAAATGTGTGTCCCCCCCCCCCCGTAACTTCTAAAATAAGGGAATGATAAATGTAAAAATAATATATGATGTACATTACCATGCAAACTTCCACCGAAAATTGGTTTAAACGAGATCTAATAATTAGTTTTTTTTTAATACGTTATAAATCGTAAACCGCATTTTACCTTTCATTCAATCAACTCCAATATAATAAAGAATAAGGAAAAACCTTTATTTAGATGTATAGTGGTACGGAACCCTACGTGCGCGAGTCCGACTCGCACTTGGCCGGTTTTTGATACCTTCAGCTAAAAGTGTCAAACATTGGTGCCGTCACCCTATCTCTTGTTTAATCGCAATTTTTCTTTACTCATTTGTAGTTTTATACCATACATCCTCATACTAATAGTGACGTAATTATGATACCAAGATATCTACTGAATTACAGATTATAATCTGTGGACCCCCTCCCCTCTCCTCTCTATTCTGTTTACCCTCTTGCACCCCGCTTGAACTCGCGACCTCGCGTTTTCTAATCGCATACGACTTGAAAGAGTCATTGCTATCACGTTATCGGCGTCGACGTCTGATCGCGTGCTGATAACGAGCAAGGAGAAATCCTCTCCTTTCAGTTTTTGTGCTGAGCCGAGACAATCAAGTTCAGTTTTTTGTTTGTGTATAATGACTCCGTGAGGTCACTATGTACCGGCCTCCGAAGATACGCAAGGGTAAATACAATTGATACGTATTTCATTTTTGTTCTTAGATTAGCAACCGCCATGTGTTTCATACATAAGGGATTAAAATTAAATGTGTGTGATAGATTAGCAGAGCGGAAACGAGTCGCGTCATTGATTTGTGTCTTTCGTCAGCGTGATGGATTTGTGGTGCATATTCATTGTCTTTTTTATCGAATGCAGACACTTGTGAAGAGCCAAGGTTTTTTTTAACTACCAACCAAGTGTACGTACTGCAAACATGATAAATTATTACACACATAAACTATAACCACCTAGAGTTATGATGAAATGTTATTAATTAAGGACTGATTGTTAGTTATAAATAATATCTTTTGTCTAATCACAAGATAAATTACTAGATATATTCCATATACTTACTAGTTTTATCTTACTTAACTAACCTAATGCGCATTTATGATTTTGAAATGTAAATAATATCATTCATGAGATAACATTGGAACACTTGTACATTGGTATTAATTTGCTCACGGCCTAAACCTATCTAATGTCTTCGCATTTATTAGTTTTAAATATTCAAAAGGTACCGTTGAAATGACAGCGGATGAATAATAATGATACTGTAACGATCTTTAATAGGAACGTTTCCCAGAGCCTTCCTCTCGACCCCTAAGTGTACCTTTCTGCGCGTACCGTCACTGTAAACTGGAATACTAATATGTATACTTACATACGGGACGGGAGAAGTCTTATATTATGTAAAATAGAAGACTGACTGATCGATCAACGCACGGTCGAAACCGATGGACCAAAAGACTTGAAATTTGCAGGGAATATTCCTTGGACATTATAGGGGTGCACTTAGTGAGGAAAACCCTAAAAGGGAAACTAATTGTACGTGTACAAAGTCTCCGGCGTCCTTTAATTATATACATTTATGTAACGTAGACAGTTCTTTGTCCGCGTAAATGAACCTTTAGGCAATCGTTAACAAAACACTCAGCTTTGTATGGAAAACGAGCGAATATATTGTGTGTGACTCTAAATTATAATGCATTGACATACTTTAAGGTAAGGCTAGAGTACTGGCACCTCGCCACACATATTCTGTGACCTTAAAGGTTCTTGACTAATGCACAAATTGCAAGATCTGCATTAACAACGACCTTTGAGATAAAAATAACATAGGATACTTATATCAGCTATAGTTACAGAACAAAGTTAGACCTAAACGTGATGGAAACATGAAGGCGCAAATTTATTTGTTTCTTTATTTATTTACAACATATGGAAAGTATTAAGAATTAAAACATCAAGATAATGTTATCTCTCTTGGAAAACCAATGCTTTAATTTATAAATATGCTGTAGGCACACATATACGCGCATGATCAAGATTGTATTAAGATAGTTCCTATATTAAGCAACACTTTCAAATACCATCGTAACAATACTAACAACCAACTGTCGACAAGGGTTGCCCGATAACCAACAACATACGTACATCGCAATTTACAATCTGATTGAATACTATCTACATAATAATAAGTCTTCCACTTGTAGTACGTATTGCGCATTGATATTTAAAAATAAGCAAATAAACATAATTATCAAGATTAGAGATAATTATGCCGTCCTTGGATCGTTGAAAATATACCTTGCCGAGTTTCTTACGCCGGTTCTTCTCGGGACAAAGGTTTTATTTTTCGAACCGGTGGTAATGCTTTTTGACATTCATAGGTGCATTATATTATGCCTAAATTGAAGAATAAAGAACTTTGACTTTGACTTTGACTTTGACTTTGTTGAGAATCGTCCAACGAAAGACGCGCCGTTTTCAGAGATTGAGAACACGACACCTCTGTAATCAAGAAGCCCAAGAAGTATCGAGAATTTAACGCTCCCACAAACCAACAGTCGGATAGACACGCTGAGAGAGACACAGCTATTTGTAACTATAAAGTTATATGTCTCTCATTTTAACAGATAAATCTGACAGTTTGTTGAAGGAAGCCTTTAAGGGCGCCATATACGGTACGATGCGTCGTTACGATCCGTCGGTTCAGACTGAAATCGAGCGATAGATTTTACGTGTGTGGCAATACCGCGTCCAAATTTCAATCGAAATTTCAATCGTCAGAATATCGATCCAGATCGATCGTAACGACGTATCGTTCCGTATATGGGGCTCTTTAGGGACAGTCTTATAAATACACTTGATGCGGTTGGTGCAGAACCAAACTTTCTAGTGATACTTTGAGGAAGGCTATGTGGACAGTTTTTACATTATATGATGATGACGATACCTGCGTCGCTATTGAATAACTCACTCGCAATCGCAATCGGCTTCAAAGTGGAACGATTGTTTTCATTTTGTATGAAAACTCGCCTTCGACTTTTAAAATGAACTCGATTGCGATTGTAAGTGCGTTAGGCCTCAATAGCCCCTTAGCCCCACTTCAAAATTACAACAACATTGTGTATTTGCGCATTTTAATTACATTCCGATGTAACTGTATCCATTCCGGTTGATAGTCGGCCGGATCGCGCCCCGCAAATGTTCCGAGCCCGCAAATCAAAGCCCCGATTCAGTTCCAGAGTCCCTTAGACTATTAGTCCAAATAGGTCGTTAATGTACACTCGTCAAAGACATTTTAACATTTCTGTACCTTATTGCAATGGAATACGGTGGAAAAATGTAACCATATCTTTGACGTCGACCGTACACTCAGCGGGATAAGTGGAACAGTGAGAAAGAAAAAATACTTTGGTTGTTTAACAGTTAATATGGGTGCGTACGAGTTTGTTTAGGACGCCTGGTGGAACTTTCAATTCGGTTACTTAGAGATCGGAATTGGTTTAGGGTACGGTCACCTCGATATTACATTGTAACAATTGTATAACTGGTAGCAGGAGAGCTAAGCACGAGAGGCTAAGTCGCGATAAATTAGTAAATACCTAAATTACGTCTAGCTACAAAATTCTTACCTATACTCCAAATAACTGAACTCTTCACTTTAGAATCTTTATGCTTTTTAATCTAATATTATTTCGCAATCGCAAGAAACGAAAAATTTGTCCCTGTTTAGGTAACCTCAAAATTTGTTTTTGAGGAAAAGGGGGGTTCCGCTTTGTGTAACCCTGTCAAAATGCCATATAAAAATTAATTTGCTTTATACTAATTTTATTTTTGCAACGATACTTACATCGCAATAAAGTGGAATGAGTAATTCCGCCTTTACTTAGTCTTCAGTGAAATACACAGTTTTAGTTATTAACAAAATTTTATTTTTGCCGTTTTGAGAGACTTTGAAGAAGTCAATATTGTTCGTTCAAGGATGGAAGGAAGTAATATCCGAGTCTCTTGGGGGTAGCTAGACTCCCCATCCAGTAAATAATTCTTAGGGGTAAGAGCAGAGCCAATCGTGAAGGGGAATCGTAGTAGGGGATGTAGGGGACCATTGGGCAGTCGGGAGGTTCGAACACTACCTTACAAGTTATATGGTAGTGCCCGAACCTCCCGACTGCGCAATGGTCCCCTACCTCCCCCAACTACCTTGGACACTTAACATTAATTGATGTAGTCGTAAACCAGGACTCCAGGTACTGTGGGTACCACACAACAATACAAATTCCCAGAAAAAAAACAAAGAAAAAAGACATTTGCACCAGTTTTTCTTCCTGTTTCTCTGATTTGTACTACTTCCTTGTTATTATCTGTTATTTTGTTAATCGGTCTATCCTTCTGCATTGTCCTTCCTTATTCTACTACAAAGTTAACTGGAAGAGATCCCATATGGGATAAGTTCGCCGAAGTAAATTATCTGTATTGATGTAAACATGTCTTTTATATTGTTTATAGTGCAACAAAGAGTTTACGTACATACATATCTACATAGATACCTACATACATACATTATGACACAGACGAAATTATGTCTGTAAACCAGGGCGTCTTTTCCACATTTTATTACCCTATCTTGCTCCGATATTGTAATCCTATTGTTAACGCTATAGCAGCTCTAATTCACTTGTCTTACTGAATTACTCAGTAAGAACCGTCATAAGTCATAACGTTAACATTGTGACTGCGATATCTAAGCAAGGTGGGCAAAACAAGAGTGGAGAGTAAAGATTGTTAAGAATCAAAGAAAGTCAGACGTCAGGGTAAAGTAAGACGTCATCTGACTATCTAAATTTGAATCAGACAAACCGCCATGTTTTATTAAAAATACCGTGATTCACATCTTTGGCCCAACATTTGTCTTTCCTGGATCCCGACGTTCGAGTAATTGTAAAAGTTTGTTAATAAAATCATGAATTTTCAAACATTAATAAGGCTCTTTGCAGGAATTCCCAACTCGGGGCCGCACTTTTCCATTTCTCTTATTGTAATTCTCGCGGCCAGGTATCCCGACCGCGTTGAGTTGACAACTCCTGATATTGAATGCGGATGCCTCTCGAGGAATAATTTCTAGACGCCTACTGGGAATAAGAATAATCAAATCTCGGGGAATGTTTAACAAGGATTTTTTACTCGGTTCTGTGATAACACTAAAAAATTTAAAATGCATAGGATCTGTCTACTGTTTGTTGCTGTGCTGTCGAATGTTTTTTAAAATATTTTGTAAGTTACCAACAATAATATCTGTACCTTTACCATGAGTTACAATTACTGTACTCACTAGTGAGTCGAATGCTTTGTCCCTCGCACTCTATAAGAATACTGCGAGGTCTGCGAGGGACAGAGCATTCGAATCGCCAGCGAGCACGGTAACTGTAACTCATGGTAAGAGTACTTATCCGACATGGGGAAGAAAAATGTCTAACGTGTCTTTATTACCAGAGGTATCAGAAGCGGGTCAGATATATTTACGCACAGTGTTGGATAAGATGCTATTACTGGTGACACCCACAACGAAGGTACATCAATACAATCTCTAAATGCTACTTTTTAGATTCAAGATCCTAGAATAATTAATGTGATTTTTCTCATGCAGGACTGACGGGGACGATTATACACACAGGTAGGAATAGCGTATAATATAGATAGCGGTCTTAGCCGGGTTCGATCCCCGGTAAGGCCAAATATTTGTATGATAAGCGCCAGGATTACTTCGTTCCTGAGTCTTGGATTTTTTTATTTATACATTTCTTTGTGTATTTACTTTTCTATACAGGGTGTAACAAAAACCACATTTATTAAAATTACCGTTTTAAGGGGGAATGTATGGAATAGGTTATATAAATGCTTTTACTCCGTACATTTTTTTTCCCATTTTCATGTAGCTTATTCTCTGTAGGCTAGGAGTTAATGCCCCTAAGAATGGTTTTTTGATGAACGGGGTTTTCGTTATACCTTTGATTAGCGTGTTTATATTAGTCTACGAGTAGTACCCATAGCGTAGCTCTTAATTTAAGACTGGTTATAGTTTGTCTAAAATTATTTATTCATGAAAACGGTCTAATAATTTAGCTAAAGTGAAATTCTATTCACGTGCATATAAAAGCCGGTGTTTCTCTCGTCATACCTATGCAACGGATACTTTTTTTTGCCGGACAACGGATTCGAGTGGCCGTACACCGGATATTCGATATTTGGCTGCCGAATATTCGACGGACGGGAAGAATTGTATTGAAAGTCGATCTCGCAGGCGCAAGCGTATTTCAGGTCTAATTGCAACTTGTTACGAATTTTAGGTTTATATTGGAATTCCTAGTTCAATGCGCTTTATTGCATTAGGAACGGAACAATTTCACTGAGCAAAAATTAAATGTTTTTTTTTATAAATCGCTAGCTTTACCAGCGACATTGTCCGCGTTAACCATTTCACAGAAGCTGTGATATCTTTAAGGATAAAAAGTAGCTCGTGTCTTCATTCACGGTATAAGCTATATTCTTTTTGTTAAAGTAAATCTGACCCGACGTTACAGCGTGAAGGTGAAACTAACAGACAAACTAATACTCATACATACACACAAACGCACGGGCATACTCACAAGCATACGCACACGCACATGCACACAGACACACACTTTTGCATTTATAATTTAAGCGTGATGGAGAAGTGTGAGTAGAACACGGCTGCTCGTGGTGCAGCCCAGTGGGGCAGACCTAATGTCCAAGAGTGGCCAGATATCCGCTGCACCCAACTGCCGGTGTAGCCACGTCCCGCGCCCGCCCCGTTCTCGCCCCGTTCGCCGCTTACTACTTTTGCCACGACCTTTAATCATACTCAATAGGCATCGACAGAATTCAATTACGCCTAAAGCGACGCAAGCGCACCCTGCGATCGCTCGATATGGACAAGACATGCTCATTATATTGACTGACGACCCGGCGTTTGCCCTAAATACTGACAGACAGATTGATTATATGGCGGTCAATTTATTTTGTGAGTTACAGCTGAATGGAAATGGAACGAGCTTGATTTATTTTCAATGCATCGATAGAATTGCAATGGCAATTATAGTAATCGGCTAGATAAAAGAGTGACAACGGGATAACTAAAGTAGGAAGAGGGAAAGGGATGGAGTGACCGAGTAAGCCGTTTGCAATAGATCATTCTGTGTCATATGTATCACCCTTATCGTCATTCGCATCTGAAGAAACCTAGATCATCCTTCTTGGTTTGAATTACCACAATGATCGTCTCGTATCGCTTCGATCCAGCGTATTTTGGCGACCTTCGCCAATGATTCAAGCTTGACGTCTTTATTTTTAGTATTATTATTCCACTGTCCTTACAAACTTATTAGCTTCGTAAGCGGTAACATCAGACTACAGTTTCAATTCTAAAAAGACTGGTCGCAGATCAGAGTTAAGCGCGTATACTCGCTAGCAACGATATATCATTCTGAAAAACTGGTCCTATCTTTTACAATGAATTAATGTTATCGCAAATTGTTTTGCTACAAAACGATCCGTTAGCTCTTAGGTACTGCTTTTTGAGTCAATGTTATAGTACACAGGCTAGGAAGTCTAGAATTCTTAAAAAAAAAGGAATACAGTTTTTTCCTGGTAATTCAATCACCGATTTATAAAAAAAAAAGTATATTAGAACAAATACTATATTACTAGATCAAGGGCGCTCCGCATCATGTGCAAATCTGTCAGAGACTATTTTTCTTAAGACAGTGATTAATTGATTATCATTAAATCACTATTGAATTTGTGAGTCTGGTAAAAAAAAACCTTTTTGATATAGTAATTAGCCAATTATAGTCTAGTTTACCTAATATACTAAAATGAATTCATAATTTTCTCAAACAGCTGAACAAAATGTAACCTCGTAAATGGTCACATCGCAGTCTTGGTCAAGGCGCTCGGACATAGCACCTACGGTCTAATGGAAACCATGAGCTCGATCATTACATCGACACAGCGAGTAATTCCTACCAGTAGTTTCACTTGGGAATAAAATATATTTTATTGTACAATTCCGGTCATAAAAACATATTTATTTGCTTTTGTAAAGAACTGGTTTTCAACGGATAAACGTTTAGTAGTTGCTTTAGTCATGATACAGTTTTTGAAGCCTTTGTTGTTATTTATTCTGAAATCTTAAGCTATTCAGCATATAAAACATTACTATAGAAAAAAAAACACACAATCGAGTACTTTTTATGGAATAAAACTGAATTATACGTCAATAACTACCTATTAGATATATAAATAAAAAAGACTTCTCTTAAACGGCTCAAACGATTTTCCACCGAAAACCACCGCTAGAAAACCTGCTTTCAAATAAAAAAAACCCGTCCAAATCGGTTCACCCATTTAAGGGGTACGGTGCCACAGACGGACAGACAAACACACACACATACACATAACAGTCAAACTTATAGCAATGCTTTTTTGCGTCGGGGGTTATAAAAGTCACTATGCAAACGATGCCCCAATATGTATATGTATACACTTTAGTACCTTGTCTATTTAATTAATACTCACAGCGGTTAAAGTGACAAGGTATAATACACCTGTCAATGATTCCTTTCATATTTAAATTGCCTTCACGTCCTACATGGACCACAACTAACCTTGAATACCATTGTTACATTAAACATTTGTCACTGTTTTCAAAACACGTCGACCTTTCTCGTCCCTCTAAATACACCGTAGCGTAGTTAAGTCTTTCTTGTTCCTGCTACTATTGTTCGCAGGCAGCCGTGACTACGCTGTGCCGCAGCATGCTCAGAAACGTTCCTAACAGTTAATCTTGAAACTCTAGGCGATTAACACGCCTTTCTGAACCGATATCGCACGAAACACGCGCACGCTAAAATGGACTTTTCTGTGTTGTAATAACAAGTTCAATATAGACTAGCTGATGTTAATTTAATAAATTTCAAGTTGCAAGCGTGTCAAAGCGGGTTAGTGCGGGCAAATTACAGTGTCAGAGGTGGTATAATGTCAGATAATGACAACCTTAGGGAATGCATAATGCTGCGTGTTTAGATAGTACGTGTTATGCATGCAAAAGTACAATGTTTAAACGCGCGATTAAATTTTATTTAGCTGTAAGAACTGTTGGTAATAAATCGATAAGAGAAGATGCAAGTGTGTATATATTAAAAGGTCTGTACGGGGACGCTTAAATCGCGAGGCTGTAATATTTTTTCCACTCAAATACAATTCCGGTTGATAACGTTTCTCACACCTAAATTAAGTCCGATTTCCACAGTTTTTGACTATCTTGTACAGTTATTTATTATGTAAAACTAGAAATTTCCGTTTAGTCTTCATGTTTTAAAATTTTGAAATCGAATACGGTCAGACCTGGTTTTTCGAAATTACTACAAAATATTCAAAAATCGTCATAATTGCATCGTTTCGCATTTTACGTGGAAAGTTTTAGCTTCACTGTACTCTTGGAATAACTTATTTATCATTATGTTATCTTGAAAAAAAAACTGCCCATATCCAAAATGGCCGATTATTATTGTGTATGGGGCCATTTGACTCTAGATCCAAAATAAGGAGGATTGACATCGCTATATACTTATCTTACTATATCGTGTCGGATATGAATCAGACGCGGGGCAATAAGCCTCTTTTAAAGCTAACATCCTTATTCATAAACGCACAATAAACCTATTTTTGGTAAAGTATTATTTGACTCTTTCTGTCAAATTAAAATGTCGCAATACTCGCAATGAAGAATAACGACAAAGCACACTTAAGCTATCTAGAGTGAAGCTATTAATAAGAAGGTTAGTATATTATATTTTTTCTAGAAATCTATCTCTAATCTATAAATATTTATTCGAACCAAGCCAAGACGGTGCCTCCTATCATCGTTTCTATTCCACTTTGTTTAAAACTATATCGTTATCATATTGTTGACGTAAAGATATATCTGAGTCACAATAAGCAATGTCATGTCGAAAAAGACGGGTTTAAGCAAAGTAGAATATAAACCCAGTACAACATCAAATAGCCCCAGGGGTCATTCAAACTTTTAAACTGCTATAAAGAATTTTCATGCATAAATAAAACAATTTAGAAGACCGCAGTACAACGGCTATGAATCTAAACTATGCGCTCGTTCATACAGCCTAATCCTTCTAAGCCCCGGCTTTACGTGCACAAAATATACCTCGTGGTGACTTTGTGTGGAACGATTTAGTGTTTCTACACGTTTCGCAGCTTAACCAGCGCTCCGTCGTGGCATTCTCTAGATCTATGACTCGAAGGTAGACTTACATAGCGAGTTCAATGACCATAACTTTGAAAAGTCGCTATCAATATTTTAAGATTTTCCACTAAAAAATATTTCCTGCAGTATTTAATTTGAGACGAGTTTTGAATAAGCGATTTATTTGCAACTCGGTCATCGTGCTATGTTGTTAGGGAGAAGAACGCCTGGGCCTCTATTCCCGGCGATAAAAATCATATCTACTCTGACCGTTGTCGGTTATGGTATTGTCAACGTTTTGATAGCTCTTATTTTCTCGACAGTAAATGGCGGATGGATGAAAGAAGATTGACGAAAGAGATATACAGAGCGAAAGTGAGTAGAAGGGTCGGAAGAGGCCGCCCTAGGCGTACTTTTTCGAATCAAATCGGAGAAATACTGGAAAAGGGCCGAATCTTAAGTACCCGAAACCGACGTGCGTGCATGACTCGATGTATGAATGTGGAAGAAGCGAAAGACATTTGTCAGGATCGTAGCAGGTGGAAAGAAGTCGTCTCTGCCTAAACCTTTGGGAAACAGGCGTGATTTTATGTATGTATGTATGTGTAAATGGCGGAAGCAAACGAGCAAAAATTATTCGGTATATTAAAGTCCTGAACGCATAAATCAATACGCCATTTTTAAACTACGAAAGGCTCTTTCATTTCTATGCACGAATTGTTTTAACGTCATGATTTTGTCGTTACTAGGTACAATATCGCATGACTAGACACTTCGTTAGATGTTTTGATCCCAATAGTTTGAAACTACTCTAATTAGATTTCAAACTTCGCTTGCATTCGTAGCATCTGTCAGCTGTTTGCCAAAACGGGACTATACGGGACTTCAAACAGTTGATATATGATGCTACATATCAGATTAATTTGGGATGAGAATAATAATACTGTACTTTGTCCGTGAGATACAAGAGTAGTAACTACGATATGTTGATATTATAATAGTTTTTTCCACACTCAGAGAAATGTTAGATAAAACTGTAATAATAATTTTACGATTATAACATATAAGACTATACTAGCTTCTGCCCGGGATTTCGTCTGCATAGATTTCTATTACCGTTATTACTAAAACTTTTAAATTTCAATCCAGGGTATAAGCTATGTATCTAGATTCCAAATTTCATCCAGATCCGTCAAGCCGTTGCTTGCAGCGTGAAGGAGTAACTAACTAACACACACACGAACTTTCCCATTCATAACTTTCGGACTACGGATGTGGTTATTTTTCTCGCTGTTATATTTATATAAGAGGTAAGACAGAAAGTGTATTTGTAATCAGGCTTCTTGATAACATATTTATTTAATCAAGATTAAAAGGCTTTGACAGACGTTTTTGATCCGATCAGTAACGTTTGTTTTTTAGTTTATTTTGAGCCGAACTATCATTTAAAAGCTTTAAATTTCAACCCTCCAAAAAATCTAAATTAAAATTTATAAACGGATTCTTCACATATCAATTTTATTTTACTTTGATTACGGCTTCATAATATTTTAATAAGCAAGACTGACCTTTACTTACGATCGGATGTATAAAAAATAATTCACTCGTTTCTATAGCGTATTAATCAAACAAAATTACAAATAGGTACTAGTTGCAGAGAATTTTCTGCTAACTTGGTTCTGATAAGCGCGCAGTGAACGGAGCCGGTGCGCGATTCGGCATACGGTAAACTGATTTAATTCGAACCTACTGGCATATTGAAGGATTATTTACACCAACATACGACTTAAAACTTTGTTCTGTTCACACAGCAGAAAACTAACGTTAAAACGTCATAAGATTGGTAATGGCAATACCACTAGGTATCTCGTAGTATCCTGAAAAATAGAAACTGAAAATGCAACTTAAAAAAGGAGTGAATATTTTAGTATTCCTTGTTAAGAGGCAATGCGGTCTAGGAGACTTTTCGAAAATAGATATTTGAATTAACTATTACTAGCGAGCGTTTGGCAGCGGAATAGAGTGCGAAAGGGACTTTAGTCAATCAATCATTTAGTCAATCAATTATAAAAGGATTACACGATATACAATACAATACAATACAAAACACTTTATTGAACACCATACAAAACATTACAGAGATCCAGTAAAATTAAAACAAAAACAACAGGTAAACAACAGGCGGTCTTATCGCTAGTTAGCGATCTCTTCCAGACAACCTTAACAGGGACATGGTGTCGAACAAAAATATTTTACACAGTAGGTGGCGCAGACTTCACGCAAGCAATAACAAGACATTTTTTGTTAATAGATAGGTAAGTAGGGTAGGGTAGGGTGGGTTGGGTAGGTAGGATATACTTAGACTTCTAAAAATACCTTTAAGAACTAATAATCTTAAAATCCTGCGATTATATTACTAAAATGTTATTTAATTAATAAATTAGAAAAACCAGAAAGAAAGAAAACACATTTATTGACAAACAGACCAACAAAACCCAATAAAATACTGTTATAGACATAATACCTAGAAGAAGAAGAAGTTATTTTTATGACGCACTAGTATCGGATAAATATCTTATATCTACAGTATTGCCTAAGTTCTTTACGGTAATGTGTACTACGACCATTGTTTATACAAACTTAAAATATATAAGTTTGCAGTGCTAAAGCCAACAGTTTCTAATCAACTACTGCAGAAATTTTAAACTATGTCCGTTGTTTGGAATCAATACTGTTTGTGTGCTTTCGAACTTCCCCCGACGCAGCGGAGCAAATTGCAGCAAATTAATTTCGTCTGCGGTACTAACTTTAAAGGCGCATCCACTATAACTAATTTGTCCAATAAAGGTAACGAACAGTTCAGCTCAAAGACGGAATACAGTGCAATAAAAGCCTATTTATACTAGGATTTGTACTTCTCTCTAAAGCGTTTTACTGGTGTGTGTAGATGCACGTTGTCGTTAGTGTGGGCGTTGGGTGTCCCTCGGAACACCTAACAACATTTGTCCTAACACATCGTTTTTGCGAATTTTAATTAGCCCTAAACTGGTTTTAGGTGAGTAGCAACTTTTTAATTTTCCAATTTTCCTGCGGTTCAGTTAGGGTCGTATTATAATAACAACACTAAAAAGTTATAAATATTAAGCGGAGATGGGGTCAGGATAAATGAAAATTCGGACAACGATGCATTACGACAAATGACGATTAGGGATTCCATAGGGAAAGCGTGGGTGTTAATACGTGTTACAAATACAAGTATGGCAAATTCGCTTTGGTTAGATAAAACAACTACTAATGATTATTTGTTATGCAAGGCTTCAAGAAGCAAGTGGTTCAAAACAATAAATGATAATTAACTTAAAAAAACATGAGAGGGGGCAATCTCACACGAAATCAAATTTAACCTAGCCCCAAACTAAACTCTACGTTTGTAATACATACTAGACATCGATAAACATACTTGTACATAAAGAGCGAAATACATAATAGGTACCGTAATACAATGAAAACTTCCAAGACACAAGAACAAATTACCGCGCTCATCACACAAACATTTTCACACACCGGGAATCGAACCCAAGAACGCTACCTTCGTAGGGGTACTGCCAACTAGACCAAATGCGTTGTCGTATAAAAAACTGAATAACATCTGTTCGTATTTGTGCAACTGCACTCTGCGCACCGCATAAAACCGACCGACATTGCTTTTCACGCTAGAGGGAAAAGAGGACTTTGGCATTCCGATTTTGACCAACAAAAGCCTTTTTGAGCTGGTGAGGTGAGTAAAGCTGTTATACTGTGTTTTATTTGAGAATCTTTAAAATGTGTTTATAAAAAGGTAGTTCAGTTTTCAAGGTTCCGTCATAGTCATTAAGGAACACTTAAATAGTTTCTCCATGGCGGTCTGTTCGAGGTTTAACTCTGAGACTCTTGACAAAGCTGTAATTCGGCATAGTCAGTCATTATCAGCCGCAAGACGTCCACTGCTGGACAAAGGCCTTCCCCAAGGTTTTCCACAACGATCGGTCCTCTGCTGCTGTCATCCAGCGGTTTCCCGTGACCTTTATCAGATCGTCAGTCCACCTTGTGGAAGGTCTGCCAACACTTCGTCTCCCAGTTCGCCATTCGGCATAGTAATACATTTCAATTACGCATGAAAAGTTGTTCAATGTAAAACTTACCTTACATTAAAATCGAATGAGGTATCACTGGATAGCTCTTAAAAAAACATTATGTACAGTCAAGAACTTAGGGACTCACCTTAGGTCCAAAGTCACTCTGACATTGTACAACAATAAGGTTGAGTTCCCTATGAGTTACAAATGATTTGGCATCTCTACTGACATTGACGACTTCAAGACTATTTTTTACCCGACTGCGGCAAAGCCCAAAAGGAGGGTGATGTGTTTGACTTGTATATATCCGACTCAATGTTCGCTTGTTACTACTAAACGGCTAAACCGATTTTATTATATTATTCGTGGATTCGTATTAACCACTACAGTGTCATAGGCTATATTAAAAATAATTAAATGAGAAATTGGCGGAATAAAAATAAATACATGATAAGTTAATAATTCTTAAGAATAAGATAAACTGAAGTGGCAGTGGGCGGGGCACATTGCCAGCAGGACAGGGCCGATGGGGTCAGAAGGTTCTGGAATGGCGTCCGCGGACCGGAAGACGAGCTGTAGGTAGGCCTCCAACAAGATGGAGTGACGACCTCGTCAGGATCGCGGGACCGCGGTGGATGCGAAAAGCACAAGACCGGTCTGAGTGGAAAGCCTTGGGGGAGGCCTATGTCCAGCAGTGGACGTCTTTCGGCTGACATGATGAAGTTAATAATTAGACATTACTTTGACGAAGTTATCCAAACAGCAGTTGGGTTTTTTTAAAGATTGCCTTTCGATAGATTTGTTTTAAATGGGTCACAAAATAACGTTCGGGACCGTGCATGTTATTATCACTTTTTCGATTTCGGGGACCGTTTCGGAAATAATTAAACTCGAAGAAATTTTCGAGTTACGTGTAAAGTAGAGAGAGACTGCTTTTTGTGTTAGTAGTAACGGCTTCGGAGCCCTACACTGAGCACGGTCCGACATGCTCTTGCCCGGTTAGTTTTAATTTTATTACACTAATTCAGAATCCCCATTTCGCAGTCAACGGGGCAAACTGCACGTTACAGCAAATTGGATGCCTATGCACATGAACGTTTCCATTGTAGCACTCAGATTATGCCAAAGTTCATCTATTGACCTAAAAATAAACATGATTTAATATAAAATATTAAAACAATAAGCCCTATCCTATGTCAATCACATGTTTTATGCGAATCATATCAGAGCTCTCACACAAATTGCCTTTTCCCAAACTTAGCTTTAGGCTTGAACGGTGAGCCTTTGACAACGATAAACATAGTTATAAACGTCAATGCATTTAAAAAAACCAATACAATACATTACCGCTTCGTCCATACATAATGTAAGCATATATATACAGTACTCCCAGCTTCTTAATAGAGTTCGGCTGGCTATCGCTATCACCCTTGCACTCGCAACTGACAGTATATCTGTCACTCGTGTTTCATACAAAAACGAAGATTACCAAACTACATTCAGAATAGAAGCACGGTACATACTTACATGCATAGAATCCTACCGCCGCCGTACTCAAGAATGATTTTAAAGACTTAGTCCCGTATTAATAAACTCATCTTGATTGTGAGGCCCGTCGCAAGATACGTCAAAGTAAACGCCAAACCATAGAACACTGTCATTTTTAACGCATCTCGAGACGAGCATTAGAGTTGAGATCAGTTTATTAATACGGGTCTTACTCGTTCCATTTTCAAACACCGGTCTGGGGGACACCGTTGATGCAGGAAAACATATCGAAACTTTTATGTGGTCATCTTGCACCATCTCATATGCACATATATAAGTAGTTGATTCTATTTTTTTTTATTTTATTCTTTTCTATCTTTCTCTCCCGTTAGGTTTTTGGTATGTTTTCCTGCTGAACTACTGTTATTTGATATTATATTTAATTTAATACTTGTAGCTTTATATAATGCTAGAATAAGTTGTACCATTGTAATATAAAATATGTTTAAAAAATGACTGACTGCTGAGTTTCTTGCGGCGTTTCTTCTCAGCAGTGGTCTCCTCTTGGGAAGCGCTGGTAGTATCTTGACGTGTAAAAGTGCCCGAGCGGCCTACTTACTGAATAAATTTATTTTATCTTTTTATGTTTTAACATGCGTATAAAAAATTGTCCCTAAGGCACGATTAAATCGTCATTAGATGACTCTTTGCAACCGTTAAACTGCAATACCCCTCTATAATAACAGCTCCACGCAGTTGAGTAACAAATGGGTTTTATACGAGACTGATGCGACGTCAAGATCTTTATGAGCACAAGTAACAAAGTCCACTTCAGTGAGTAAGTAGAGTTGTCACGATTATCGTGCACGCACTCATTAGAGATGTGCTACGAATTATAATTACTATTCCACGTTTAATTTGATGCTTCGTCAATACAGGTTCAGCCCTTGTTAATTCGTTTATACACGAGAAACGACGCAGTAAGCCTAGTTGGTAGTGACCTGCCCTGCCTACGAAGCTAGCGGTCCCGGGTTCGATTCCCAGTCGGGGCAAATATTTTTGTGATGAGCGCGAGTATTTTCTTGTGAGTCTTGGTTGTTTTCTTTGTATATAAGTATGTTTATCGTTGCCTAGTAGGTACCCCATAATAGAAGCCTAGAGGTTAGTTTGGGACTAGGTCAATCTAAGTGAGATTGTACCCCAATAAGTATTTATTTTTATATATTTATTACCAGAGGTCGTATTATTTTGTCAGAACCAAAGTAGGTAGGAACTGAGGGCTGAGGGCTGAGCAGCGCTGATCTGTCATGTGCTTCTCTTAAGCGCCATCATGGCTGATTAACATTGCATTGGTCCAGCCAAAGCATGCCAGTAGAAGTACATTGACGAGTTGGTTTTCACGTTTGAGGCGAACGCTATTTCAACGACGCAATGTAGTTCTACTGGCATGCTTTTGCTGGACCATCGTAATCGTAATCAGCCATCACTTTTCAACTCGACGCAGCTAATGTTAATCGGCGAGTTTAAGTTGTCCTCACAGAGCGTACAAAACACATTTTGACGCGTGCATTCTCAATTAGGCACCTTATGATTAAACTGGAAGGTGTTCGCAGAATTACCGCTATAGCAAACGCAGACCCACTGAATTGTAACTTGCTAGACTGGGCTGCAAAATCAGCAGCTTATGTCTTGATTTTTAGATTGAAGACATTATAGAATGTCAAACGACGTTTTAACTTATACCTACCTTTTTTTTCGGGTTATAGTATTAACCCGAGAAAGTAGGTAATAAAAAATTAACATAATAACATGTTGTTTGAAAATAACAAAAAATTTTAGACCACAATATTACGTATCATTACATTATATCCATGGACACCATAGTACCTGCGGTTAGTGAAATAACAACCATGTTCTATTAACCAAAACTTTAGTGTTTAAAGTTGAGTATTTTTTTATTAGCCTCCTGCATTTTGCAAGGTGGACTGTCAAGTTTTTATATCGATCATTATGTCAATAGATTAACAACTATAATCTGGGGCCAAGTAAGAAATACATATGATTTTCTCGACCATATCCGCAACATCCGGTTGGATAATGATCGATAAGGTAGGTATGTAATAATTTGTAATCGATTCTGAATAGCGACAATGTCGAAGGAGATTAATTAACGATTAATTAATTTAGTAGTAATGACGTACTCGTACAGTCAAGTACAAAGATAATTTATGTACTTAATCACTTTATCTCTTTATCTCTTCATCTCAATTCGTCTATGACTTTCTAATACCTTAGTGAACCCGCGGACCAGAATACAGAATTAACAACATGTTGTTTGAGTTGTTGGTAATTCTGTAGCTCGGCCTACCCCTCTGTGAATGTAGGCGTGATGTTATGTATGTATGTACCTTAGTGAGTTTTTCCTTATAATATATATCAGACTTTTTTTCAAAAGAATAAGGTGCAAAAGTGTTTACATATATTTTGTGCTCGATTGTATTCTTACTTAGGTAGTTAGAATTGTGTGAGGTTTGGGTATGTAATATGTGGTACTTGCACTTCATTTATTGTGGGGATCAATCTCCCTTAATTATTTGCATACATAGTTATTAACTAGTTAGGTTAGGTCAGGTTGTAATATTATTTGAAACCAAAAACAACCAGGAGGCAACAAAAGTCGTACGATTGGATTAGATTGAAATATTTTTTATATTTTGTTGTATTATTAGGGCGATTACTCAGTCAGTAGTTTTTGTATGTAGTGTTTATTTTAACCTAAAAATATACAGCGTTTACCAGTAAAACTACGTTTCCGTACTAGTAGTCTAAATGGACGCTAAAATGAAACTTTATTTCGTGCATCCTAACCTCTTTTAAACATTTTTAAAAGCGCAAACAATTCTTGAAACGCATTTTCCATTAAGGAAATCTATTATTTGTCGTGAAGAAACTTTAACTATGCAATATTCTGCATTTAAATGCATACTAGTTACTTAAATAACTACAAGTCAAAGACGACCCACATGCAGTGTTTATGCATGCATAAAGCTGCAGTACTGGTGACGCATCTTAGATTTAAATTGATATTATTGTGTTTTGCGGAGAATGAAGACAGGACCTATAGACATAGGACTAAATTAGTTGTTACCAAGCAAAACGTTCATTTGGCGACTGTATTTGTATTAAACTATAACTATTAAAAACTAAACTAAACTATCACTATTAAAAAACAAACCACTTGAAAATCCACGGACCTACTATTGACCCTTTAGGAATTCCTATGGCTACTTTCAGTTCCACCTTTCTATGGTCATGTTTATATCACCTCGATAGTATTATAATCGAAATCGCAAAAGTATGCAATTATTTATTCATCACTTAGTTGATTACGCTTTCGGCCAGTCTCCTCTTCGAATAAATCATGTCGAAGAGCGTCCCTGGATGCTATCCCCGATGCAAATTGCCCGATAGGCGGTTAATCCATTCATGGCTTACGTCTCTCGTCACGCGAATATTGTGTTGATCATTAGTGACCCGAGAGCGGCTGCGCGGATAGCCAAATGATTTATCGCAAACACCTGGCTCTCGACCGGTTGCTATTGTACCAGCCTTGTATGGATCGATACGAGCACTGTTAGTAAGATCAGCCTAGATCAATGCTTGTTCGAATTAACGAAACCAGTTATCGGTGACTTTATTTGCGAAAGTTTAATGGGAACTTAGTTATGAAATGACAAATTTTGACGTGTTAACATTGACTTAGAATTGTTTTAATTGATTTTTTTCGCGCCGTTCTAAGTTTGATCAAGATTACTTTAATTGCTAATGCACGATATTAACATAACAGGTTATGTTACTATCGTTAAGTGAGAAACTAATCCAAACTGTGCAACTTCGTACTCGTAGAATTACTTTTCCGTTCCCTACTTTTTTCTGTTGGGGGTCAATTTTCGAAAAGCTCTTCTAGCCTACCCAAGGAGTATTCCCTCCAAAAGAGACATTTTTTGTTTATGGGGAATGGGCCCCCAAACATGTAATGCAACTAATATTAATAAAACATATGTCGATTGGTACCTATTAACCTCTTATTACAGTGGTTAAATTATTTTAACCGTGTCTAACCGGAATGCCGAAAAATATGACTGTTAAATTATGAATCTCAAGACAAATGGGAATCAATAAACGTAACCGTTTGTAGTGGGCCCAAAAACCACTGACTCCTTTTTTTTATGTCTCTAGGTGTAGCGGTTAGGGGTTAGGGATGTGCGTTGTTTTTCGTGTGTTGTGTTGACTTTCTAGCGTCGTTTCTTGCAGTCAAAATTTACAAAATTCAACGCTGCTCTCAAACTGAACTCAAACACATGAAAATTCTTTGCGCTTCCGTGGTCTTTTGGGAAGCGCTGGTAGAATTTTCATGTGTTTAAGTTCCCTTGCGGCCTACTCACAGAATTAACATCGTTTATCTTTTTTTGTCAGTCGATCAACGGAAGAGCTTAATAGGTATAGATAAGAAAAATATTTTTTTTAATGTTTGATCAATCCTATTTTTATCTGCACAGATCAACTCATCATATTACACTGATGAACGTCGAAAACAGTAATCAAATAAATTGCATCGCGTCGACAATGGACTCATTAGCAACTGCAATCAAGGAATTAACGTTGCTGTCCGGAAAAGCATATTACTCACCTAAGGCCATACTCGTACAGAGCATGTTGACATTTGAGTATAGATTGGCAAAAAAGAGTTAGTTTTTGGGAAATCATTGGGTCTGTTGCCAAATTCACTATAAATAAATAAATGTCAGGGGACAATCTCATAGAAACTGAACTAGTCAGAAACTAAGCTCTACCATGGGGACTAAAATACATAAGAAAACATCAATGTTTCATCGATATCACACAAATATTTGCCCATACCGGGAACCCGGGACCGCTAGCTTTGCAGTCAGGGTCACTACCAACTATACTAGGCTATCAGCACCTTTATTTTTTTAAAACACCTTCCGGCATGCTTTGTAGAAGTTACTTACTCCGCTACAACTCTTGCTCAATGTGACTAAATAAAGGGACTCTGTTACAGGGGTTTGTACTCTGGCAACCGCTAATAAATCGTAGATAACTAGTAAATAGCGCCTAAGGGCGACGGAAACCAAACTGTTCTAGATAATAAAAATTACACAGGCAACTGCTTTCTTGGTGTAACCCAGCCTTGAATCTGTGACGTAGACCGCTATCAGGTATTTACGTATCACGCCAGCGAAATGGACCTTGACGTCACACGTCTTATCAAAACGTATCAGGAATTTCATGCAATAATATGCTTCCGAATGATTTACTGCTATCATATAATGCTTGTAAAAAAAACGTATTTATGATCTTATGGCTATGAAAATTATTCATTAATCATCGCCGCGGCGTAGTCGCGTAATCTTAACCCTTTGTCTGCATGACGCATATGTAGCGTCATATATTAAATCCAAATAATAACTTGGTGAAATGGAAAAGTTAAAGCAAACTTGTGATTTCTATTCTTTGAGTCCACTTCAATCATCGCATGAAGCATCCATACAATTATAACAGCTTGGCACCTCTTTAAGATATTTCTTTAAATGGGGTTCCGTATAAGTTAATCAGAGTTTATGAACGTAATACGCACGTTATCTAAATAAAGCATGAAGTGGGTCCAGATTGTGTTCTCTAACTTTAATTTTCTACAGTTTGACGTTTATACATTTAGGTTTGCAGATATTTAAAATTAGAGGACACGATCCGAGTTGGCTCCGCTGTACGTGCTTACAAAACTTATTAAACGAGTTAAACGCTCAGCTAATTGTTTTAAACTCTTGAATAAATTTTAGTTTATAACGAGATTAATTTGAAAATAATTATTAATGAAATGTAAAATTGCGCAAATCAGCATTATTTCCATTTCTAATTAGAACTAATTATAAAATTATTTATACAAGGGTACTCATATTAATTGCTAAAATTAATATCATTACTCATTTAATTTTACTATCTGAATTAAACTTGTTGGATAACCTAATTTTACTGTCACCCAATAAATAAATTGAGAATACTTAAAACCTTGTCATTCTGAATGTCATTGTTGTTGCCATGTTTAAAAGTAAAGTGCGTAATATTTACGTTAAGGTTACTACTCGAGTTTATAAACATATATTTATTTATTTATTTATTTATTTATTTATTATATTACACAATAAATCCACAGTACAAATTACAGTGTAGTATGACAAATTTTAGGTTTTAGCAGAACATTGGCCAATCACAGATTTTCATTTTGCTAATAGAGCTACACTTATGTGAACACTTCAGTACCTTGTCTATTATAATTATGAACTGGACTGGGAAGAAAGTTGTGTTAGTGAAAAATAGAGTTTGAATTGGTTCGTTTAAACTAAATTACACACTGTAGTATCCCTCGGCTTTTTTTCAAACTTGTGCGGACACACTGCCGTGTCTCTATATTATTATATTTTATTATATGTGAAATCTTACAACCGTAAACGAAAAAAAAACCCGTTTAAAACTAATTTTACGCAACGGTATATTTATAGTAGTTAGTTTCTACATTATTATGCCACTGCCAAGGTCACCGCGTGGCATTGACCTGTTTTGGAAATAGCATGCCAAGTCAAGTTCTTCGTGACGGTTTTAAAACCGCGCAGATATTTTATGACCAGGTATTTTCGTGTCTGTTATGCTTGGTTCTAACTGGCAAGGACGTACGATGGCAATCATTTCACTGGCATCGGGAAAATAATAATAATTTAGAAGTAAAAGCTGCGAAAACTTTTTAATAGTCACAGTACCATACTTATTACAGCCATAGCACGCGATTTCAACAAAACAGCCAAAGTGAAATACATAGACACCAATGTTTCATTCTATTCCCCAGTGCTTTACAGCACTTTTTAAATTAAATTCGTTGAAAGCATTGGCTACGTTTTCTCATTTATTTTTATTTGTATAAAAAAACGTTTGTATTATAATGAAAGATAGTATAGGGCAACGGTCGAGCGAGCTTTCAGTATTGTGATAGATGCGTTTTCTGGTTTGAAATAGAATGCGGCAATAAGTTCTTTGTATGACTCTTAAACATTTATCAAAAAGTGAAACATTCCGACGGCGCCTACATCAACCAACCAATAGGAAATTATGTTTGTGTCAGTGTAAATTAACGAATTACTTTGTTTTAGTTACAGGCGCATACGCTAAATGTTGAAATAGACATGTAAATAGGTTTTCCACATTTTTCTGTACCTGTTGTCAAGGTCAGTTAGTGGCAATGACCCGTTTTACTGCGCAGGTCTGCGACCGAGAACATAATTTATCTCACTACAGCACACTATTTTTACATAAACTTAAGCATACTTAAGCTTAATCTAAAGCTAGGTAGAATTTATATCCATGGTGATAGCTACTGTTCATGAAATTTTAAAATACGAATAGTTTGAAATAGTTTAGAGCTTACGAGATTTATTTTTGGTTAGCTATAACCAGCGCCGTGTTATTTTATCTAACGTCGTATCGATGTGTAGTCATCGATAAGATAAAGGGGTGTCGTAACCCAAACTCAACGTAAACATGTCACGTGGCGAAATACCCGTTGATAATTCCGAAATGTTCTCTATCTGTGGAGTAAGCCAAAAATATTTCAATACATCAAATATCCTGAAAACTATACTGCTTCAGCAAACAATATACAATTCGATAAATTAAAATGCATAAGCTGTAATTCAATCAACTGAGCAACCGTCTAAAGGTTAATTTTTGCTTAGCCTTGGCTTAACCAGATAGGTAATTTTTACGACTACGTAGGAACGTTGAATTAAAGTAATTTAAATCCAATGAATTGAAATCAATAATATACATAAATTAACAAGTAAGAAGAATAACAGTACCGCACGTTAAATGCTGTGAACATAAGATCACACCGCAGCGTGATGAGCCCGCGTCAGCGCATTGCCACACCGTGACGACTCTCGCCTTGTTCCTGTTGTGAGACGTTACTGTCGAATGTTAAGCGCCATAAACCTTAGATCGTACCACGGCGTAAGCCGAACATTAAATTAACCTTGTTCCTGTCCTGACACGTCAGTATCGGACGGTGGGTGCTGTGAACATCAGATCACATCACAGCGTGATCCGAGAATTTGCCTGCGTCAGCGAATTGCCTCAGTGACGTGATAACTCTTGCCTAGTTCCTGTACTGACACGTCAGTATCGGACGCTGAGCGCTGTGAATATCAGATAACACCGCAGCGTGACCCGAGAATCAGCCCTCGTCAGCGCCTTGCCTCAGTGCCGTGATAACTTTCCTGTCCCTGTCCGTATCCTGACACGTCAGTATCAAATGGCGGGCGTTACAAACATTATATAACACCACCATGAGTCCGAGCCTTAGCCCGCGTTAGCGCACGTGTCGAACGCCGGGCTTTGAAAAAAATAATTAGATCACACCGCGGCGTGACCCAAGCATTAGCCCGCGTCAGCCTATTGCCACACTGACGTGAGAACTCTTGCCTGGTTCCTGTTCTGACATGTCAGTATCGGACGCTAAACGTTGTGGACATTAGATCACACCGCGGCGTGACCCAAGCATTAGCCCGCGTCAGCGCATTGCCTCACTGAGGTGATAACTCTCAGCCTTGTGCTAATTTTACATATTATTATTATTTATAGGAGCGCGTCCGCAATACGTACGGTGACCAAGCTACGACAGTAATGTCCAGCCTTGTCGAGGTAATATTCTGGCACGTTTCGCTCATGGTCCTGGGTTTAGGTATTCACTTTCTTTTATTATAATAAAGACACTTATATTTAATACGAGTTGGACACTTTGTTTACGTATTCGATGATTTAATTTAACCCCGTTCATTTTCTTCAAATGTAACTCGATATATGTATACTTTTTAATTATATTAAAATTAAGTGACAGAAAAGTTTCTTCTCTGCCACACGATTGCTTTTACGTGATTTAAAAATATTTTTAAAATAATTGTTGAAACTAATAAATAATAAATATTTGTGAAATAATTGTTAAAACTTATTGGTGTTTTTTGAGATAACGCTTCATTCTAAGATAAAAATTTTCAACACTCATGCAATAAGTTACGTAAAAACATACAATTTTTTTTTTTTTTTTATGACAGAGAAGGCAAACGAGCACACAGGCCACCTGATGGTAAGCGGAAACTGTGACGCATAGACATTCGCATTTACAAGACTACAAGACTAAGACTGCAAATGCGTTGCCAACCCTGAGGACTAAGACGGAATGCCTCTATGCTAGTCATTACACCGGCTGTCTTATCCCCAAACCGGAACACAACAGTGCGAACACTGCTGTTTGGCGGTAGGTTAATGGATAAGATGGTGGTAGTGATCCGGACGGACTCTGCATAGAGTCCTACCACCCGCAAAATAAGTAAAATAAATTTATTCAAATAAGTATATCAAATTATGCTTGTGAGGCCACGTTATGTCCTTTCCTATTTATTATAATTAAAAAATAATGTCTAGACACTTTAAAGTTCCAAGCTAAATGATACTTAATCTTGATAAATTCTAAAGTCTCGTGTTGCCTTTAAAGCTTGGTCGCCGCAACGTCTCGGCTTAATAGCTTTGTTGACGTTGCGTCGTTTTCCCCGCGATACTATTTCTGAGATTAACTGCGGCTGAATAAAAAAGTCCTACAAGACAATGTAGCTTGCAGATAATCAAGGACATTTAGAAATACTTGTTTTATTATTGGAATGACAAGGACGCCACGTGTAATGTGAAATATAAACTTGCTTTACTTTGACACTTGTAAGACTGTTCATTTAGCGAATTTTATCTAATCATGATTAATGCTATCCGGTTTAAGTAAATTTAATTAAAAATATATCAATCGAGACCTTGATTGCAGCTAGCTTCGGCCCGCGACTTCGTTTGCATAGAATTCAACTTACTATCTCTTTAGTGAAGGTAACCTTATTGTATTTTAATATCGTTATTAATTTTACTTTCCAATAAATATTTTGTACGTTAGCGACGTGTTAAATATCTATTGTTTTAAAAAACTATATGATTAATCGGTCTAGCCTTGATTTTTAGACACATTTATTTCATAAAATACTTATATTCGTTCACACTCATTTAATATTATATTTTTTCTGCTAAGCCCGTATTGATTAAAGGTTATCTTGTGATTCGTACAAGTCTGACCTAACCTAACCTACGTGAATCATATTTAAAATATTCGCGATATAAGTACATATAACACGAGTTCAGCAGAAAACTGCTTTCTATGAAACGAAAATTCTGCGGAGTGATACGTTCTATGAAATGAGTTTCAGTTTCGGGAACATGGTGACACTGGTAAATCAGATGTTACATAAACAAGTAATACAAATTAATATTATTTTACTATTCAATTTATTATTGCATGTACGTATTATGTAGGTACTAGCCCGTGGCTTTGTCTGCGTTGAAGTCGTTTGCTGTTATTCTGATTAGAACTAACAATTCTTGGACAATACAAAGTTTTATCCCATACTGTATTTAAATCCGCTCAAAACTAAACAAAAGTAGGATTTACTTGCAGTTAATCTCAAATTAGATAACTCGAGGGATTCCCTTTCAAAAAGTGATTTCCTTGTTACTGATAGATAACAAATCACAAAATCCATTGCGACCTGATTATAACGCTCCGCTCCGCAATATCGGCCATCAAGTAGGTCCTACTTATCTTGTGATTCACCATTTACAAACTTCCTTATTCGTGTGTTGTTAATTAAAAGTTTCTACCACTTTCTTCCATAACTTCTACAGTAACAACCTTTTCTCCAGGCTAGCAGGAATAAATTACTGGCCGGTTATTCTAAAAAAAGATGCTCGTTTCCGCATTAATAGCACAAAGAGGAAATATTTTTGAAATATTATATTTTTTCATAATTATCTGTTAATGCTTCCCTTTTTTGAAACGAGTTAATAATGATAACACTGAGAAATAAGCTAAATTATTAAATATCACGGGGAAAAACCTCACACAACTTGACATGTCAACTGAGCACGGCCGTACGGGTAGTAGATAAAAGATAAACATACTTATACCTATCGATAAATAAAAACCGGGCAAGAGCATGTCGGACCATGCGCAGTGTAGGGTTCCAAAGCCGTTGCTTCAATCAAATTAGACCTCGCGAACTTACCTTTGCCGTTGGAAAACTGTTATCCCCATACATCGACATAGGTCGCGGTCAGTTTACCAACATTGCAAATACGTTTAAGGTAGGTAATCATTTAAACCATTTAAAAAAAAACACGTCCCCACGTTACGTGTAGAGGGGAGGTACACCAAAAAAAAACAATAAGTATAAGTAACTAATAACGCACTGCTAGATCAAAACAGTATCAACTCAAAATCCTTGCTAGTTTTGTTTCAAGTTCATAGGATTTGTAATAAAGTTGATTTTATAAAACAGTTGTATTTTGAGTTACTCCTGTTTTGATCTAGCAGTGCGATATGTATACTCGTATTCATGCCCAATTACAGCTTTCTAGTACTAAGAGTCTCTGAGCTAGGCTACGGACAGACATGGCGAAACTATAAGGGTTGCTAGTTTGGCTACTGCTTGCTATATATAAGAGGAAGGCTTGGCCGTTGTAGGTGTACTAAAACTTAATCGTTTGCTGCAAAGTGCAGTAATTGGCAGTGGTGCTAATCCCAGTCCGCTAACCTTAAAGTCCATGAATATTAATGAACAATACCCTTGTATTTACAGCTCGGCTCGTGTCACTTAGCTAAGTGCCACAGCCCACTTAACAAGCTGGTGCAGCATAAAAAGCTGTAGAAAAAGTTTAAACACCGCAATCAGTCAGTTAATGGCGATATTTCATACACAAGTTTGAAAAAGGAACGAGGTAACTGTCTTTAAAATGTCTCTGATTACGGCGGAAAGTTATTAGAGTTTATTGTCATTAAGACTATGCATAATTTAAAAAGAAATAGATAGATATTAAAGTCACACATAACCCCCATAATCATACTATAGCTAAATAAATTAGTCAGAAAGTGACAAAGCCTAATTTAACTTAGTAAAAGACGTGTGTTCTTAAATAAGTAGAAAATACTTTTTGTACATAAAATGATTATAAGTATATTATTGTCAAAAATTTCTTGCTTGTGAACTCCAACTAAATTTGTAAGTAGAAATACATATTGAACCAGCTGTTTCTGATGTTCTATTGCAACAACACAATCAATTTGAAATCCAGATATCCATAAAATTTTACTATCTTGTTTAATAAAATAATTCTGGTTTACATTGGTGCAATTACTCTCAACTAACTACATATTTAGCCTCTTTAGGGGTATCTGTCACTTGTTTGGCTTGGCGCTAGTCAATACGCGTCGGCCGATACTTCAGATTGTGAAGCGCCGCCAAAATCGCGCAGCTGTCAAAAAAAATCCGAAAACGTTTCTCACCCCCAAAATCAAGTCAGATTTTCATGATTTCTGAATATGTTGTAGTCATTATAAAGACATAGGTCTGTACGTCTCTGTTTTTTTTTTTAATTTGTTCTGTTCTAAGAAAAACTTTCTTGGAAAAGAAAACGTCCAGACATAGTTTTTCATGATATCTACAACATGACATGTGAATTTGACAAATAAGGACAAATAATGGTTTAGCTACCCCTCGGTTATTCCACGTTTATAAGTAAGTTCAATAGACATTTGCAACAGGTAGTCAAATAAGCAAATGTTCAAGATGAACACACATCAAAAATGTTGAGGGATAATATCCCTTCATTATTTTTATATTGTAACATCGCAAAAAAATGCAAAGTTTTTTTTATCCCACCAAATGTTTGATGTGTGTACTAACACTACCAACACAGCATGAGTACTCGTAATTACTTATTGTTTTCGCAATCCCCGTCGAAATCTCTTCGGTTCAGCGTCAAATGGGATCTCGGTGTCACCATTACCTATTACGGGGGCATTAGTATCAAATTACAAGGAAAGTCGGAGATCACGCCGTGTTCAGACGAAACAAAAGTCGTCACGGGCCACATAAAGGCGTGAGCCTCGGTGACGGGGGAAACATCTATTACTTAGTTCAAGTTACATGGTCCTATTATATTATTTAAGGTAAACAACTAAATAATCTGTCTTTTGTGTCTCTACCATTCTTATGCCGAGGTAAACATCTTGGATATTATTTAACAGAGCGCGCTAAACAACAATATAATACTAGATGAGTTTGTTGTGCAATTTTTTAAATATCTCGTTTTAGTGTCGGATGATCGCATTTATAAGCATTATGATTGCAACTATGGGTCTCAGATCCAATCCAATTTTGACTGCCGCGTTGGCCTATACTACTAGATATAGTATAGTTGGTTGTGAGCCTGCCTACGAATCTAGCTGTCCCGGGTTCGATTTCCGGTATGTGCAAATATTTGTGTGATGAGCGCGAGCCTTAGATGTTTTCTATGTTGTCTAGTACCCACAATAGAAGCCTAGCGCTTAGTTTGGAATTAGGTCAATTACTATGAGATTCTCTCGTGATATTTAGGGTATCTTAGTGGGAACTCAATAATATACACGGCATCAGTTAATAAAGTAAGTTGATACGTTCAAGCAAGTACACGTCCTTGAGACGAATGGTTGGCACCGCGCTGCGACCAAACTTCACACAGAGTCGCGGGGAGGAGCTTAGTGCTGACAACAACATTCCTAGTATTCCTGTCCCTACAATTATTATTATTATTACTTACCACCACCTAACCTGACCTGGCCTGTGAGATTGTTTACCCCATTTCATAAAAAAATGTTACAGAACTTCGGATGTTTCACCCTAGCTCAAGCATAAGTGTAATCTGTCTACAATGTATGAGTGACACACGCTTCATATAAACATAAGGGTCGTCAAACTAGGCGTGCACTGTTAATTTCATCGCCTAAAGCCTGAAAAATTCATAACATGACGTACCAATTAACCATACATTTTTTTTTGCCCGTTACGAACCCATTTATCTTCTATTCTTTATCATAACTACCTATAAGCAATACTAGTATATAGGCATCTAAGTCCTCAAGGTTGCTAATGATAATTCAGTCTTAAGATTGCAGTGTTAGGCCCGTATTAATAAACTGATCTCAACTCTCACGCTCGTTTCGAGATGTGTCAATAATGACAGTGTTCTATGGTTTGGCGTTTACTTTGACGTATCTTGTGACGGGCCTCGCAGTCAAGATGAGTTTATTAATACGGCCCTTAAAGTTGTAGACTTGAGAACGCGAATGTCTATGCTACCATCCGTATTTGAAAGAACGGATGTCAAAAAAAAAACACATTTTTTACTTTCTCGGCAGATAAGACATCAATGTCTCCAAAGAAAATATTAAAAAATAATTGGTTACTGTGGACTTTTAATGTGTGTTTAAGCCCTTATATCAAGTATTTTCTTGGCTTTGAAAGGCAAACGAGCGCACAGGCCTGATGGCATAAGGACTCAAAGGACCCTAGACTCTATTAAACAACCGACTTGCCCCCACACCGGTACACAACCACAAATGCAACGTACTCTTGACATGGTGGGAGTGGGACCTTGTGTAGGGTCCGTCCGGATCGCTACCACCATCTTGTCCATTAACCCAACGCCAAGCATCAGTGTTTGCATTGCTGTGTTCCAGTGTGGGGATAAGACAACCGGTTCAATTACTAGCATAGAGGCATTCCATCTCAGTCCAAAGGGTTGGCAACGCATTTGAAGTCTTAGGATTGCAGTTTTGAGATTGTAGTCTTGAGATTTCAAATGTCTATGGGTCTCAGGGTCCCACTTACCATCAGGTGGCCTGAGTGCTCGCGTGCCTACTCATTGCCATTAAAACCAGAAATTAAATGTATATCATAATAAACTTGAGATCCCCTGCCACTACGTTAAATGCCAAGAAAATTGCTGTTCATTAAAATGCGGAAAAAAATTAAGTTCTTTATTTATAATTTCATTTATATTTTTCCTCGCCCTTTTTCGTAATACCCAAGTCAGTCCCAGACAAGGCAGAATTTGGGTCAAGCACAAAACTTCTTCAAGGGTCTCCCCTATTGATTTGAGCTTAGGGATTACCTTATTGCCAGCTTAAATATATAAGTAACGAAGTCGCACGGATTTCAGAGTTTTATCTGTTATTTGAAGTTATAAAACTTTTTCTCTATTACTAAAAGCTTTTACCCACTGCTTTGTCCGTTAAGTAGAATAGTAGCTAATTAAATCTATTTCCTGGAAGCTTCAATATTTTCCGAAGTTTAAAGTATTCGTATCTTAATTCTTTCCATGGCCTATTTGTTTGCAGAAATTCATCCAAATCTGCTCTAGCGTCTTTAAGACTGTAAGCCACAAATATCCTATAATATCGAAACACACGAACAATACTATATTAACAGTAATTGACATATCTTAATTGACCTAAGTATAATATCAGATTAGTTCTTTGTCTCTTTATCACCACGTTTGAACTGCTATAAAAAATCTACCGATCGCAAGTGACAGCTTATAAAAGTGATAACTAACTTATGACATTGAATGTACTTTAAATTTAATTCAAATAAAAAACACATTTCATGTAACATATTTTATAGCATTCCTATATAACCAAAGGGAATAATGCAATGCAGTGCAATGAGAGACTGGGTAGGAGTTTCTTATTACCGAGTGCACAGTAACGTCAACACGATACATATCTCGTGCTAATGGGTACATTAGCGAGTGTGGAGGTACTTTTATCGAAGATACGGAACAAATGATCCATCATTATAAATCATCATTCAAATGTTTGATGGGAGCTACAGCAAAATTTACTTTAGGATGCATAGGTAGGTGCTCCATAATCCTCTTACCTGTAATGAGTGTCGGTGAAATGAGTAGCAGAGACAGATATTTCATTTTAGGTTTCAGGATTAGCTACTTTTGAACTGTTCTAGATAATATATACACTGGACCGGGAAACTAAGTATCACATTTTTAAAGAACATGTCATATAAAGTGTTATACTTAGACCCGTATTAATAAACTGATCTCAACACTAATGCTCGTCTCGAGATGCGTCAAAAATGACAGTGTTCTATGGTTTGGCGTTTACTTTGACGTATCTTGTGACGGCCTCACAGTCAAGATGAGTTTATAAATACGGCCCTTAGTTTTGCGGTTCAGTATATATTCAGAGCCTACCTATCATCCAGATGTATTTCCACTGTCACAAAAAATACGTAAGAAGTAAAATAAAGGTAACAGCCATATATCTCGTCTACAAGTATAAGAAATAATAATTAATTATCTAATTCACCCGTAGCGTTGCATAAATAGTGTGGCTAGTATTTTCTAGTTTAGTTTAGATTATACCATGTATATATTATTGAACCTGTCTCCGGTGTGGAATAAAACATATTACTACACAATACAGATGGGTTTCGTGACACCTGTGTACAGAATGTACAGGCTTTGTACAGCGCACATGATTAATCTTAATCAACTCATTTACATGTTTGAGGTGAGGTTCCGGGTGAGGTGGAAATCTTTGGGAGAGGCCTATGTTCAGCAGTGGACGACCTATGGCTGAAATGATGATGATGATGATGATGACATGTTTTATTTTCTATTGAGTCTATAACTTTTCTTCCGCAGACAAAAACCCATTCCATGTTAACATTAGGCCAAACACTGATTATATTTAGTCAAATTTAAATATTTCGCGGTTGTTACTTACGAAGTGACGTCTCATTACAAATCTGGAACGATACAATTTAAATATTTTATTATATTCGTGTTCCGATTGAAAGGGGAGCATAATTGGAGTAAGACAGGCGATTTGGTTGGGACTTTGTTTGAAAACAATGGCCGTAAAAAAAAGTAGTAATGAGTAAGAATTTCAAGTAAACACCAACAACACGAATGAGAAAAACGAAAACAGTTCGGTACAAATCAAACACAAGAATTGTCTTCAGCGATGAAATAATTTAGATATAAATCGGTGCGCTCGCTTGGCTTACTCTACAAGAATGTTATTTTATTTCTCTTGCTCACTGAATTATGTACCTTGGCTAGTTTTCATATTCAATTGTCTGTTTAAACGTTAAAACTTCAGCCGTGGCACATAATTATCTAAATATATAAAAGGAGAAACTGACTGACTGACTGACTGACATATCAACGCACAGCCGAAACTACTGTACCTAGAAACTTGAAATTTGGTACAGGGGCTCCTTTCATGATGTAAGTGTTTCATATTTCATATTTATTCATTGCTTTACACGGGTAGGTACAGAGAGTTGTTATTCTACATAGTATAAAGTTCAGCCATGTAACCCTGCAGGGCACCGCATATTGTTACTTACGTACTAAAATTCAATTTTACATTAATATACTTAAATAAACAAGCTAAAATATAAATTTCATACATTCTATTAGGAACTAGGTACTAGGTTGTGAATTAATTGAATTAAATTAAATTAAACTTAAGCAGGTATTTTAAATTATTTCGTCTTTGTCATCAAAAAAGTCTTGCAACGTATAAAAGCTCTTATGGAGTAAGTAAGCTGTAATTTTTTTATTAAAAGTGTTGTTATTAACATCGTTTTTTAAATTTTTCTGGATATGGTTATAAACTTTTATGCTCATAGCATAAGGGCCAGAACTATGCATTTTTAACTTTGAAGGTGGTAAAGGTATTTTATGTCTGGGACGTAGATTTTTTGGTTGTTGCTCATTGGGAAAAAGATGTCGGTGTTTCCTTACAAATTTACAAATCTCTAAAATGTAAATGGACGGCAGTGTGAGTATATTTAAGGTGCGGAAATGTGTTTTGCAGCTTTCAGTCTGCTTGATGTTAGCCAGTATTCTTATGCACTTTTTTTGGCATATAAATAGTTCGTTAACATCGGTACTGTTTCCCCATAATATTACCCCGTAGCGGAGCCATGCGTCAGCATACGCGTAGTATGCACTCAGAGCAGTTTTAAGGTTTGTACTTTTTTTTAACTCCAGAAGGGCGTAGGTGAAGCTACTTAATTTAGATATTATTTTTTGAATGTGTGCCTTCCAATTTATGTTGGTATCGATTTCCAGGCCTAGTAATTTTGACGTTTTAATGCATTCGAGGGCTGTGTTGTTATAGGAGAAACCAATACTGAGACTACGTTTTTGGTGAGGCCTGAATTGCATTAGTTTGGTTTTATCAATATTTAATTCCAAGTTGTGAAGTTTTAGCCAATTTGTTACTTTATTAAGAATGTTGTTAAGCTGAGTATTTAGAGTTTTCTCATCTTCTAGCGGGAATACAATTGAGATGTCATCTGCAAAAAGGACGCAGGGTACATCGAGTACTTTAGGCAGGTCATTAATGTAAATGAGAAATAGCAAACAACCAAGAGCACTACCCTGAGGAATGGAACCCAACATAGATGTTCTGTTAGATTTTACGTTTTGTATCAGTCTTGTGTGGGGATTATGGAATTCTATCTGGACATATTGTTCGCGGTCAGATAGGTATGATTGAAACCATTTATGTGCCATACCCCTGACTCCTATACCATATAATTTTGATAATAATATCTTGTAGGACACTTTGTCGTAGGCCTTGCTCATGTCAAGTAAAATTCCGATTGCGTAATTTTTATTATTTATTATATTAAGTGTTTCATTGATGTATTTGAATAAAGCCAATGCTGTTGATTTGTTCTTTCTAAAGCCATTTTGACTTTCGCTAAATATATTGAACTTTTCACAAAAGGAATACAGTTTATTTGAGACAGTAATTTCGATTATTTTAGCAATGGTTGGTAGTAGGGCTATAGGTCGGTATTGGTTAGGACTACTTGTGCTACCTTTCTTATGGATGGGTTTAATGCTCGATATTTTTAGTGAGTTTGGTACTATGCCTTCATTAAAAGATTGGTGAGCACTAAGAAAGGATTTTCCGAAAATCGACCCCCAACGGGAAAAAAGGGGGAGTACTGGGAAACTAATTCTACGCGTACGAAGTCGCGGGCGTCCGCTATCAAGTTATAATTGCTGTTTCGTATTGAACCATGGTGTTTCTCAGGGCCACTATTCAGATCGGTAAAAACAATTATGACATATTTATGCAGTTCATTTTACGGCGAGGTTAAAGGATAGAGCTATAGCAGTTATATAGCTCTATCCTTTTCTCTCAGCGTAAACTGAACTGCAATGCTATGTCTTAACAACGTTTTGATAGCTCCTATTTACTTCACAGTAATGGCGGCCAAGTTAAAACAAATACGATTTGGATTTTACCGCGTATAATAGAGCCGTTGGATAATTAACCCTCGTAGCCTTTTTTATATCCCCAGAAAAATATAATAAATATACGTAAAACTGAATTAATATTATAATAAACTTTTCAAGACCTGCCTGAGAAAAAGGGATAAAGCTGATAGAAGCTAAATATGGCTATGTAACTCTGACCCATTAATTAATTCTGATAAAGAAAATTAAAGCTGTTAACTGCCTGAAGCTCTTTGCAGGGCAAGTACTCTTTCTAAGGAACGCCCGACGCATTTTTATGTAACACGCCCGGAGGTGTTTAACCTCGACTTAAGGGCAAGTAGGTACTGAAGATACTTTGAAACGTACCTAAAGCACGTAATTTTTGTATAATGAATATTTTTTATTTACTCATAGTAAACTAGCGACCCGCCTCCGTTTCGTTTCGGTTTATGTGATTTCGTAACACCCGTACATAATCCACAATTTATTATACATAAAAACTTTCGCTTAAAATTTATGTAAATAATGGTGAAAACCGCATGAAAATCTGTTCAGTAATTTTTGAGATCATCGCGTACATACAGACAGACAGACGCGGCGGGGACATTCTTTTATACTCGTATATATGTAGCATTGGGTATTCTCTTCAAATGAAACTTTTTAGATTCAATAACTAGTTTTAAAATATATCTTTACAAAGTTAACGTTTTGGTAGAGGCTCTTATTCACTTGACAGCTAACGCGAACGTACCTTCCATTAAAATGTTATAAGATTTTGCAAAAAAGTTGGGTAAAACTGCTAAATTTGTCATTGTTCTTAAAATCAAGAATGATCACTGATATATTTTTTATACGTTTCTAGTTAATGCCAGGGAATCGCGAATAGCGATATTTTCAACATTGTTTTAAACTTCGTATTTTCAAATTAATTTCAATTAATATTGTTACATATATGAAGTTTGAAGATACTCGTAAATATCCAAAATCACTACCAGATAACCCTCCGTGAGCCTACTTCACAGGCAAATCACATTTCACGAGCATTTGCATAACATGGAATCGCTGCTCCAAGTTAGCAGGCTTACACAACAAATGTAACGACACGTGATATAAATCAACCTGTGCATGAAGGAAATACGAATACGAAATGAGTACCCATTCGCTGGAAAAGCATTTACGTACAGTATGTAGCGCACATGTTTTCGCCATTGGCCAAATAATATTGTTTACAATCGTTATTTCATATCGTTACTTTTGTCCCGTTTAATTTTTAGGGTTCCATGCCCAAAGGGTGGCAATTAGGTACCTAATACTAATCTTCCGCCGTCCATCCGTCCGTCTGTCCTAACAGTAAATAAATAGCAGATTGTTTTTAATTTTTAATTTGTCGTACATGCGGAATGCTTAGCCAATTAAAAAAAAAACAATAAAAAAAACACGTATTTCAATGTTTCAAATCATATCAAATCATATTTATTTGCCAGAACACAGTATTACATAAAGCAGATGTTCAATAATTAAAAATCCATTGCGTTCAGCCTGCATGAAAGCGTGCAAATATTAATAGTTAGTCTAAAAAAATATATAAATCTAAAATACAATTATCAATTACAAATAAAAACATACAAATTATAATTCAATAAATAATAAAATTTATTAATAACATTCCGTAAGAACACAATCATTTATCATTAGAAGTAAAATACTCGTGTTTATTTAGTTTCTATTTAGGTCACTATAATTCATTAATTCATTTAAAAATATTTCCCGATAATAACTTTAGGTCATGAGGTAAGCTGTTGTATAGCGTTTTACACATATTAAAAACATTTTTTTATATATATGTATTTATTGTACAAACTTACCGTAAAAGCGTCACAGACATACATGCGTCAAATTTTGTATTATTATACCCTAAAACAACAAATACTAAAAGGGGGTCAAGTATGCGCTGGACCCACGCTAATTTCATTCGAATTCGAATTCAAATTGTAATATAGTCGACTCGCACTTGACCGGTGTTTATATTAAAAGCGAGGCCCTGATTTTACTTTGACATTTCCCCTTTTGCATTTGTATGGTACGGCCGCCATTACTGTTAAGTCAATAAGAGCTCTCATAACGTTGAAAATACAATAGGTGTAGAGACAATGTAGAATAAAGGCCCTACAATCCATAGTGACATAGTAAATGATAAGCGAAACCATGATATAGGGCCAGTTAATAAAAAAAAGGTACTACCTTTATTACAAACGTCACTTTAAACAAAGTTTTAAGTAATAACTTACCATACGAGTACAATATACTCACTCACTCACACTCATGTCAGCCGAAAGACGTCCACTGCTGGACATAGGCCTCCCCCAAGGCTTTCCACTCAGACCGGTCTTATGCTTTTCGCATCCACCGCGGTCCCGCGATCCTGACGAGGTCGTCACAATATACTATTTCTACCTAATACCAATATACCTAATATCACTTTTTACTTTGTTGAAACTTGGAAAATAAAGCATCAATTCAGTAGTAATTCAGAGGTACAAAGATAAAAGACATTATGACGACGCGCTGGCTTAGTTGGTAGTGACCCTGCCTACGAAGCTAGCGGTCCTGGGTTCAAATCCCGGTAAGGGCAGATATTTATGTGATGAAAGCGAATATTTGTTCCCGAGTCATGGATATTATCTATGTATTTAAGTATATATTTCTCTAATATATAAGTATTTATATCGTTGTCTAGCACCCATAGTACAAGCCTAGAGCTTAGTTTGGGAATAGGTCAATTGTTGTGACATTGTCCTCCGACATTTATTTATTTATTTATTTATTTATTATTCAGAAAGTCGACCGCACGGCACATTTACACGTCAAAAACCTACCAGAGTTACTACAGACTTTTTAGACTGTATCGTATAATATTCACACGCAACGTCATCATCAGTCTTCATGGTAGTCTTAATAAAGTTTTATAACATAAATAGCACTTTGTCGTCGTTACTTTAAGCGTATCCCTAAAGTAAACGTAGCGAACCATCGTAAAGGTACGCTTACGAATTTATATCCGGCAATCTATGTACGTCTCACTGTATCACTCTATCACATGAAATTAGAGTAAGGCAGTTAGTGTTACCCGCTATGAATTGCCGTTAATAGTTGCTCGTGTGAGTGCACGTTAAAGCATGCACGCGATTTTTCTTCTAACAAGGTATCTCCAACAAGCGGACTAATTAAGGGGTATACTGCTGCTTAATTAAGGCCGCCCATGCCGGGGACGATTATTACAGCGCTCACAAAGAGGCAGACGTCACTTGATTACTGTGCGTAGACTTTCCAGGGAATTGAGCTTGAGATATATTACTCAGAGCGAAGTTACTATAGGCAATATTAATAAAATCATCTTGGCTCATATACCCGTCACAGGATATGTTAAAGTAAACGTCAAGCCATATAAAGCTGACATTTTTGACTCATCTTGAGACGAGCATTACAGTTGAGATTAGTTTATTAATACGACTCTATGCTTCATGGTCTTAGCATAATTACTTGAACAAGTTATTGTGCATGGATTATTTATTCATGGGCTAGTAACATTTGTCCGCGTCTGTCTCCTCCTATAAAGTAGAAAATCTTGAGAGAGACATTTACGCTTGACAGGGGCCTTATACATATTTTCCTCCTGAATTTAGAGGTCCAATATCATTCTCTGTAATCTCTAAATGTAGATGAGCAAACGTGAGCCTTGTAAAAGTCTTACGGTTATGGAGAACCGCAACTTTCTAAAATTTCAATATTTGGCACCTTGTTTCAGTTTTCTATCCCTTTTTAAAACCTCTCAATACGTGTATTTCGGTGGTTTTTCTACTTGTAGTTGCCATGAACTCCTATTAAAACACGATGCAATCTGTACAATCAACCGCTAATATTTCAGCCACCGAAACTACAATGGCATACAATTTTGTTCTAACAAAGCATCTGAAACAAGCGAACTAATAAAGGGGTATATCTCCGCCGCATAATTAAGGCCGCCCATGCCGGGGACGATTATTACGGCACTCTCAGACAGACGTCACTTGATTACTGCTTGTGGAGCGGCCCTTAGTATTCGCTAAGTATTCACTGATTAAGAGGGATAAGTACGAGTACTGTGTAAGCGCGTGAGTTTACCCGCGTAGGTATTATAAATATTTTATTATTATTCATATATTATTATCCATAATATCCATGTCTATGCTTATATTAAAAATGTTAAAGTGAAACCATAAAAAGGAATAACGCGCGAACACACCTACGCATTTACAATGTAAGTGCGATATTTTATCTAATTAAGATTGTCACCATTACACCGTTATGATTTTGCAAACATACATTATGCAACCATAAATGTTGGCATAATAGATCCATAAATAGCGATGAGAACTCAGATAAATACGATTTCCATGTTTAACCTCGCTTTTGCTATGACACCTTTCAGTCACAATTAGCATATGAAAAGTCGCTCTGGAATATATTTCTACTTCCACGCACATTTGAACAGATATATAAACTTCTTTACAATTCAGAACACGTATTGAATTGCAAACATTTTACTTGATTTCAAAAATCACGGAGTGGTTCGCGTTTTGAATAATCAAACATTGAGGGTAAATAACATGCTGACCTGTATCAAAAGTGAAAACTCTTTTTTGCTGCCGCTAATATCGAATAAATAAATATTAGGGGATTACATAGTCCGTAACCGAGCTATGGTCGGTTTCAATTGAAATGGGCAAAGATGTAAACAAACCAATTTACCATTTATTACTCCATAATTTTGCGGGTGGTAGGACCTTGTGCAGGGTCCGTCCGGATCGCTACCACCATCTTATCCATTAACCTACCGCCAAACAGCAGTGTTCGCATTGCTGTGTTCCGGTTTGGGGATAAGACAGCCGGTGTAATTACTAGCATAGAGGCATTCCATCTTAGTCCTCAGGGTTGGCAACTCATTTGCAGTCCTAGGCTTGCAGTCTTGTGAATGCGAATGTCTATGGGTCACAGTTTCCACTTACCATCAGGTGGCCTGTGTGCTCGTTTGCCATCTCTGTCATAAAAAAAAAAAAAAAATGAAACTTTGAAGTAGTTTTGAAGATCATGTGTGGTTTTATTAATGATTCATGTACTTGAGTATCACTTTCATATCAAGTTTAATATTTAGTAACTATTAAATACATATATGTTTTTAAAATAAAATCACCCCCGATGAAAATTTGAGGTTGTGTCAAACGGTACTGATTTGTTTACATCTTTGGCGATTTCAACTGACACCGACTATATATTGTAATTACTATGGATACTAGACCACAATCAACGTAATTACCTACATGAATAGAGAAATACATACATAGCAAACATCCAGCACGCAGGAACTTACTCGCGCTCATCTCATAAGTATTTGCCCATACCTATCGGGAATCATCTATATTGGGCAGGGAGAGACAAGTCTTGCAGTATGTATAATTTTTGTATTTTTTTAATATTACTACTACTTATTAGTCCTTGTGAACATTCTGTTTTGACACATTTTCCTGCTCAATCTACGCATGAATATTTTTATTTTATGTTTGATTCATTGTTTTATATAATGCTAGGTTAAGTTTTATAATTGTATAATATCATAGGCAGTATTTAAAAAACGACTTACTGTTGAGTTTCTTGCGGCGTTTCCTCTCAGCAGTGGTCTCTTGCGAAGCGCTGGTAGATTTTTTACGTGTAAAAGTGCCCGTGTGGCCTATTTACTGAATAAATATCTTTTATCTTTTTTTATCTCTACCAGTTGGTTATCCTAGTTAGGCAGGGTCCCTACCAGTTAGTTATCCTAGTTAGGTAGGGTCCCTACCAGTTAGTTATCCTAGTTAGGCAGGGTCCCTACCAGTTAGTTATCCTAGTTAGGCAGGGTCCCTACCAGTTAGTTATCCTAGTTAGGCAGGGTCCCTACCAGTTAGTTATCCTAGTTAGTCTTTGATGTATAATGCTATTTGTTGCAATAAAAAATATCATTTCTTTGACATAAATAAATTCATTAAGCGCCTCACGCTAACTTCTAACAAAATTAGTTTGCCAAAGAAATATATTGTGACTTTAGTAGAACTTTTGGCCTTTAATATAGAACCAAATAAATACAATAGTAGCACAAATGCCATTCCTAATCATTTAAACTAAAGTATAGGACAGCGGAAACACCTTTGAGTATAAATATAATTCACCAAAATATTCAAGGGTTTTCCAGCAAAGAATTAGAAATTGGATTATTTTTAGATTCTGAAAATGTACAAATTATGTGTGTTACTGAACATTGGCTTAGACCAGATCAATTAATTTTTGATTTTATTAATTTTAAATTAGTTAGTTTTTTCGCCAGAAAATCCGCCATTCATGGTGGTTCTTTAATAATAGTTAAAAATAACATAAAATCCAAAGAAAGGAAAGATATTGTCAGGCTATCTATAGAGAGGCTTGTTGAAATCTCTTGCATAGAACTAGTAAATTACATAATCATTTGCGTTTACAGACCACCATCAGCTGATTTCAGCATGTTTGAAACTACAATGGAAAATGTGTTAAAATTAGCATGTAAAACTCAAAAGCATGTTATTGTCTGTGGAGACTTTAATGTTAACTTACTGGAACCGTCAAATAATACTATTAAGATCTTAAGTGTATTTAAATCTTTTAATTTAGATAATTTATTCCTTGAACCTACACGGATAGGTGTTTCAAGTGCTACTTGTTTAGACAATATTTTTTGTAATTGCGAATGGTTGGATAAGGAAATATTTAACTGCTTTAATTCTGACCACAGTGGTCAAAAGGCTTCTTTTTTAAATGATTTTCATCAAGAACCACAGACAATAACATACAGGCCCATAACTAGCAATCGTTTGGATTTATTCAAAAATGAAGTTCAGAGTAACCTTTGTGGGTTATCCTTTTCACATAATGATTCTAATAGTATTTATAATGATTTGTTTGGTGTAATTCTTCATCAATTTAATAATAATTTTAAGATGAAAACTATTTCTGGGTCAAAAACTAAGTTTAGTGAATGGGCTACTGTAGGCATTCATAGAAGTAGAAATAGGCTATATGAACTATATAAAGAGAGGGAGGAGAACAAGAATGCTGACTTCTTAGTTTATGTTAAGAATTACTCTAGGACCTTTAAGCAAGTTTGCTTGACTGCTAAGTCAAATTTTTTAGGTCTTAAGCTCAAAGCTTCTGACAATAAAGTAAAAACTGTGTGGAAAATAATAAATAGAGAAACGGGTAAATCAAAAACTCGCGATAATCAAATCACCATAAACAAGGGTGACAAACAAATCATATCAAACAAAGACGTGGCCTTAGCGTTCGAAGATTATTTCTCCACCATAGCCATTAATACCACGAAATGTCTTCAATCATCTGCGATTGGAGCTCAAAAATTACTTTGTGGTAAGGTTACTAAATGTAATTTAAGTTTTGATTTTAGCCATGTAGACTCATTTTCAGTCGTAAAGGTATTTAAATCACTCAGTTTAAAAAAAACCGAGGATTTATGGGGAACGTCAGTTAAAGTCATCCATCATATCATAGATATAATTGCACCACACTTAGCTTTAATCTACAATAATTGCATTTCAGAGGGGGTCTTTCCAAATCTTATGAAATATAGTAAAGTCATACCACTTTTTAAATCGGGCGAGATGAGTGATTTAACGAATTTCCGTCCCATTTCTATTCTACCTGTTTTAAGTAAAGTTTTTGAAAAGTTAATGTTAAAAGATATGTTAGGTCACTTCAATAGAAATAAACTGCTTAACAGTAATCAGTTCGGCTTCACCAGAGGACGATCCACAACTGACGCAGCATCTGTACTCATTAAATATATATATAATATTTGGGAGAAATCTTGTGATGCAATAGGAATTTTTTGTGACCTTTCCAAAGCTTTCGATTGCGTAGATCATGAGACTCTTATATTAAAATTAGAACATTATGGTCTGTCAATTAATTCTCTAAATCTTATGTCTTCATATCTTAGTGATAGAACACAAACGGTTGTGGTAAACAAAACACAGTCCATGGGAGCAGCTATTAAACTAGGTGTGCCTCAGGGCTCTATATTAGGTCCTTTCTTATTTTTGGTTTATATTAATGACTTACCACGCACGGTAGATAACCTTTGTGATATTGTGCTATTTGCTGATGATACATCATTAATTTTCAAGGTAGAACGAAAATCCGTCGATTACAGTAGGATAAATGCCACGCTAGGTAAAGTACTTAATTGGTTTACTAGTAACAATTTGCTACTCAATGCTAAAAAAACTAAATGTGTTAGGTTCGCTTTGCCTAATGTTAGACCAGTAGAATCCAGTTTATTTCTAAATGATGAGTGTTTGGAAATGGTAGATAAGGCGCTTTTCTTAGGGATAACTATAGATAAAAACTTACAATGGAGTCCCCATATAGCAGTACTAGCAGGCAAATTAAGTTCGGCAGCTTATGCTGTTAGAAAAATCAGGCAACTTACCAATGTTGAGACAGCTCGCTTAGTTTATTATAGTTATTTTCATAGTGTTATGTCGTACGGTATTCTGGTTTGGGGAAAAGCTGCTGACATACAGACTATATTCGTGTTACAAAAAAGAGCCATTCGTTCTATATATAACCTTAACTCCCGTGATTCCTTAAGATTAGTATTTAAAGAAATTTGTATCTTAACAGTAGCGTCACAATTTATTTATGAGAATATAATTTATGTCATTAAAAATCAAGACTCTTTTGTTAAGAATTGTGATATACATAATTTGAATACAAGAAATAAAAATAAAATTGCTATTAAAAAATTTCGTGTCCGTAAGGTTTATAAATCATTTGTAGGTCAATGCATTATTTTCTATAATAAATTACCTGACTCAGTTTTAAAGTTACCATTTCCAGTACTTAAAAGTTACTTGAAAAAGTCGTTGATGTCTAAGGCTTACTATAGGGTCGAGGACTATCTAACAGATAAAAATGCTTGGCCTAAACTTAACTAAACACCTAAATAACTGATTAATAAAATAGGCATAAAAATATGTAAATATTGTATATTGTCTAGGGGACACGGTTTCTGTAGGAGAATGTATCGAAACTTTGTATGTGGTGGTTGTCTTGCACTGTCATAGGAAAGTATATATATATTTTTTAATATATATACATATTTTATATAAATATATATTTTTTTTATTACTACTTCTTATTACTCCCTATGAAAATTCTTAGTTTTGACACATTTTCTTGCACAAGCTACGCTTGAATGTTTTTTATTTTTATTTTTATTTTATGTTAAATTCATTGTTTTATATCATGCTAGGTTAAGCTTTATAATTGTATAATATCATAAGTTTTAAAAAACGACTGACTGTTGAGTTTCTTGCGGCGTTTCTTCTCAGCAGTGGTCTCTTGCGAAGCGCTGGTAGATTTTGACGTGTAAAAGTGCCCGTGCGGCCTAATTACTGAATAAACATCTTTTATCTTTTTTATCTTTAGTTAGGCAGGGTCCCTACCAGTTAGTTATCCTAGTTAGGCAGGGTCCCTACCAGTTAGTTATCCTAGTTAGGCAGGGTCCCTACCAGTTAGTTATCCTAGTTAGGCAGGGTTCCTACGAGTTGGTTATCGTAGTTAGGCTAACCGCGTCACCTTATATACTTTAGTTATATATTTATATTCATACACATATAGATACGTATCGTGACTAGAAATCGTATCTTCGTGAGCCAATTTACCTAAAATTAGCGTGGTCTCAATCAAAGCTCATTTAATGTGGAGGTGGCTTCAAAATAAATATTCAAAAACCAAGAGACAGCACAGCCTGCCAAACCAAATACCTGGTCAGCGTTATTGATAGAGCACTACACCAATATTGCTAAAATCAATATGGCCTATCAAAGCGAGCAACCAGTTCGTTAGCAAATGGCGTCTAGATACGAGTCACGACAAACGCACCTCGATATAATGCATAAAAGGAGGCACGGAGAGTTATAGTGCAGGAAGAGATTGTACTTTACAACTGTTTTAATTTACCTAGTATTCCAAGCATACTTACTCTCAAACGTAATTAGGAATCAAGTAGAACTTTCTGGGAAAAATCTCGACAACATTCGATAATATTGTAAAAATTTAAATTGTCATACAAAATATTATTTTCAGCAATTTTGGAAGTTATCATAAAGTATTTAAAGTTTTGCAAGGCTATCTAGGGAAGCCGTAAAATTTTAAATAATAAATACCTACCATAAAACTGTTAAACATTATTTTAACACGCCTGGGGCCCATGGCAAAATTCTTAACGTCATCTTTTCAAGTATTATTAATTCAAATTATATAAATGATAAAAGGTCATTCATTGGTCATAAACATTTTATTTCACATTTATTTATTTTATATATTATCATTACGGTCTTAAAGATTGTATTTTATTTTAAACCCTGACACATCTCAAAAGTCATTATAATCGAAGAATAATTGAACAAATCTCGAGGCATGACCACGGCATTTAATGTAATCTGCCGAGGCTCCAACAGTTATCGGGAATAATCTCTGCCTTGACGTTATTCCCTTGAGCGTCGTCTACTTTGCATAACAAGCTGCGACGTGTGCATGCCGCTTCCAGTACACAACATACTCGCGAACAGTACGCTCGTCCTACATTCACCCCCCTTCTCCGATCAACTGTCTCGACTTGACGACCATTACCTAACCGGCCGCTCTACAAACTCCTCGCTAAAACAACAAACAGCCTTACCGCTAACCAAATAAATAAACAACTCTTTATACACACCACTAAAGTAAAATATCCCGTAAATTACATTTTCAAAATAGCAATATTATAATTGTTGGGCAATACTGGCTGTTTACACTTGCTTGACGGCGATCGTCATTTAATTAATTTGATATTCGAACGCGGTGCTGCCATGTTAAAGTTTTGTTTTTAAGTTTTTTTGTGGTGTAATTTGCTTGCGATCCGCCAGCGACCATAACAAATTAAGAATGATACGCGATATTTTTGCGAATATAATTTGCACCTTGTTTATAGTGTAAACGTGCTTATTTTATCGATTTGTGCCGAATGTGAAATTTGACTAGTGTTGTGATGAAACGTGAAATGTTTGGTACCGAGTGATTTTAAATATGTGAATAAAAGATGCTGGCTGGTGAAGAGACCAGCATCGAAATAGTGCAGCGATGGCTGATGCGACGAGGCAGCGATGACACGGAAACAGGTTACTATTTATAACCGATACTTAAAGGATAATTAATAATTTATTCGCGGAACATTATTTCTTAAACAGTTTTTCCAGGTCAGAGGCCTTAGAGAAGTTATATTACGAGAAAGTTATAGTTATTGAAAATGTATAGGATTGATGTAAGCTGCCGGACGGTCGCGTCGAACGCTTATGTCAATTCCATACATTTTGACAGTTTTCGAAAATAGTTTACGCTAGCGTTAAGCATGTTGTCTTCAGCCACAGATCCGACGACTAATATAAAACGGTCGATCTAAATCCATCCCATCTCTTAAAACTTTAAACATAGTATTAGATGTATATAGGTTTTTCTTAGCATTTTAACCGTGAAGAAAAGGCATGTCTTTTTATTAAATGCAAACTAAAGAAATTAAAAAACTGAAGTAGCAATCAGTAGAAAGTTGAATTTAAATAAATATTCTAGCTTAATAAAGTGTCTAAGTTCAATGTCTCAGAGCTAGTAGTAATGAATCACCGGTGCTGACAGTCGCCCGCGGCGCTCGTTCGGCCCAGTCCTTGAGGCGAGCTTCTCACGATGTTTTTGGACTAGGCTTATTTAAATATTAACTTCTGACGCTCTCGTTCTAACGTGACAGGCGGTTTGTTTGTGAACCTTATTGCGGTATTTCACTTGGAAGTATTTGCCAAATACTCGCCTTATCTGTTTGACATACCGAATGAAAATTAAGCAACTAAAATAGTTGACAAATACCAGTGGTGTGTTGCCATTGGACTAATATTTAGTTAATTCCATTTTATAAGTAGTAATACAGCAGTCGCGAGGGGTTCGTACAAGCCGATTATTTACGGCTTTACCAAAAATTCCTATGCATAGAGTAGGTATACAAACAAAACGTAAAACCGACACACGCCATACACCTTTTTTTGCTCCAGCTTGTCTATTTATTTACGTGACACTTCGCCACTACAGCATTATTTAAATATAACCAATTTCACTTTAGTTTTAATCATTGTATAATACTTACATAATATTTAACTAATGAATTATTAAATAACGTAATTATGACGCCTATTAAAACTAATTCACGTAGTGATTAAAAAGTAAAAATGACGGTTTTTAAAGCCTTAATGACCAGTGATCGGTATATTTAGTGTAACCGCGTACTAATTGCATTACATCAATAACTTAATACTTTCTTCTTTTTTTCTTGGTAATAGGTACTGTTGATATGCATGGGCTGATAAAACCAGCAATGTTTATTTATTTATTTGTTTCGTTCAACAACTCATCGGGCCCAATTATTATAGCGTTAATTTTATCTGTCGATAAATGTGAATAAAACATCCGTCACTCTTGAATAATATGTAATAAAAAATATTTATAAATACACACACAAGAGAAGAAGAGAAGATACAATTACACAAACACTTAAAAATATCCAGATATTAGAAACCCTGACATACATCATGTCACATTCTTTAGTACATTCATTCGTCCAAGTATTCAAGCAATTAAATTTAGAGGAAACACACAGGTAAGATATAATTAAACTAAAATTTAATTGTAAGTATATGGATAGTTTAGGTTTGTACAAGCCAGCGGTGTCTCTGGTATAGTACGTGTGTAATAACACGTGAAGACGATATCATTAAAAGAATAAACACAACATAACCATTTAAAAGACAAAACCTTTCAGAGATAATATGTCTTAAGAGGATTGTGAAGCTCCGCTAAAGCGCGTAGCTGTCAAAAAAAAACAATACAAATCTAGCTCCGGGCGGGAACGTTTCTCACCCCTAAATCAAGTCCGATTTTCACGATTTTTGAATATGTTGTATTTATTATAAAGACCCGTCTGCCGTTTCTGTATTCTGTTTTTTTTTTAATTTGTATTGCTCTAAGAAATATATTCTTGTACAGACATAGTTTCTCATGATATCATGATAGAAACGTTTTCGCATTTTGTAAAGAGATTTTTAGCTTCACAATCCTCTTAAAATGATTTCATGACATCTACTTTAAAACCATTCCGATTAAGTAAGGTTTAAAAAAAAACGCGTCGAAATCGGTCCATCCGTCTGAGGACCACGGTGTGGCTCGTTAAACTTATAACAATTATAACACCCTTTTTTATCCCCAGAAACCCCAATCTTGAACCAATACCAATTCGCCCATCTATGCAAACTACCTTACTGCACGATTGCATTTTAGCTGGCGCGCAGTCAAATCCTACCAGTACGCTAACTTCAGCCATTATACCGCCAAAACTTACCGATACTAACTGGAAAGTTCAAAACTGTTCTGCATTTAAATTTGCAACCCAGATTTTACAGACTACAGAGTATTGGAAGTCAAACGGAAATTACAAACTCGTTCGAGTTTTCATTGGCGGACTTTATTTGAACCGGAAAAAATAATCTCGTAAGCAATATAGTCGCAGTGTGTTTAAAATTGTTTGTACAGTGACCCATATTTTGGAAGAACTGAAACAATTTATGTATTCTTATGTTAACAGTTTAAAGGTAATATAATAAGTTAGTAGCACCATGTAAATAAAAGCTTATAGTGCCGAGAATAGCGCGAATATTACTAGTTTAAGCAAACATTTTAGAATGAAGTGGAACTACCTATTTACTTAAACAATTTTTAAGTTTTCCAACAACGTTTGAATTCCTTCTGCCACGGCATTAGTTTTAATAATAAATTACATCACACAAGCGATTCAAATATTTAATTCATTTAAAATTTAGGCCTTAGTAAATCTTCACTTTATTATCATCATTCAAATATTTATATTCTATTAGTTAAAGCCATATTATATGTAAACGAAAGGAGAACATCAGCTTTGTAATATAAATAAATTTAATCGTGTGGGTGCCTATTTGACTCAAATCAGAAGACGTTACCATTATTATTGATATGATTTCTAGTTATACAAAAACTGTTATAGTCAAGCGTTTTCCATTCCTAGACATGATTAATAATTACGACATATTATAGATTATTTCCTCTTGATTAAAATAATTGATTAAAATGTGATTTAAAACATAAGTTGCTAATTTGTTCATGATTCGCCGTACTGTTTTGACACTGAGTGCGGGTTCATTAGCCTCACTTACTACGATGTTCATGCAAATGCCCAGGTGAGCTCTAAAAGCGTCTAGAGGACTCTCCAAGAACTGCCTGCTTAGTACCACTTAGTACGGCTTCATCCGGCTTATTTGCGTATTGCTGTTTGCTATGCATACTAATATCCGTTAATAGTGTGGTAGGTACATTTTTATAACTTTAACAATCAACGTTATGAGCGACATGACCGTTAAATGACCAAGCTCCTTAAAAATTGATTAGAAAAAATATCACTTAACGAACGAGTGCAAGTGCCAAGGTGCAAAAGTGATCGTCAAGTGATTAAAATACCTTTTTTATTGCTTCAAAAGCTGCAGAGCTTTTGAAGCAAAGTCACAGTATACATTGCATGTTATGTCAAAAGTACAAGAAATTATAATATTGGAACCGTCAAAAATTTACACGCATTTTTACATAATCAAAAATAGTTTTTTTTTTAATCAGGATAACTATAACAAAACCGAACTAAGTAGTTAGTATTGTAACCTAGTTCTTAGTTACTGAACAAAGCATTTCTTTAATGTAATCCATGTTAAAAAATAGCTTAGATTAGCGTAAAAGCTCCTGAATCTTTCCGGGGAAAGAATACTTTAATCTCATTTGTTGTACGCAAATCTTGTCTATCCTATGAGCTAAACACGGGAAGGAAAATCGACATTATTAATTGTCAGCCTCATAGACTGTTAGTAGGTATACACTAATTACTATTTTATCTACTAGCTAAAGCAATTAACACTATTCACGTCACTATCCACCCACATAACTTATCTTATCTGATATCTATCTGTGCTACTGTATGTAGCAATCACTGGCACCGCACAATAGAATGGATTTTAATATCCGATAGATTCTAGATCTTATGTTTATGGCGCTGCAGAATTCTTGTGGAATGACGAATGAAAGAATCTGCGCCGATGATTTCTATTTTAGGCTTTTTTTTGTAGGGTTTAATACTGCATAACAATACAAAATGTTTTTACTTTTTAATTGATCCACTCTCCCCTGGGAGGTACAAAGTTCTGGCGTGCCTTTGGCTTCCCCCCTACCTACCTCCTCGAAGTTGTTGTAGGTAAAAAAACTTAAAAAAGGGAACTCTTACATAACTCATTAATAAAGTAACGTAAACTAAGAACCTTGTCGTGCGTATTCTTATATTACAATACAATACAATACAATACAAATACTCTTTATTGAACACCAAAAAACAAAAAAACACGGAACAGTACATTTTAAACTATAGGTATACAACAGGCGGTCTTACCGCTAAATAGCGATCTCTTCCAGACAACCTTACCCTTATATTATTAATTATCTTCAGTTCGGCCGCCATTACTGTCAAGTAAATAAGAGTTGTCATAACGTGGACAATACGATAGTATGTTAAAAGTAATTAGAGCTAGCCCAATTGTAATAGAGCCCCAGTGAAATACTAAAGTGTTTAACAGTTTTCAAAGCCAAATTGGTTCTTTCAAAAGGTCGTCCTTTAACAAGACGAACCTTATCGACCCTATTGTTTCATGACTCATCAACAAAATGTAACCACAAAGCACATTCAAGAATTCCCTTTCTTTAGGTTTTAGGGTTCCGATTATCGTTTCGTCATGTCCATCTGTCCATCTGTCCATATGTCCGTGGTCTAGCTACACTGAACATGGTCCGATATGCCCTTTTTCCGGTTTCATTGCGAATGTATTTAATTATTTGTGAGACCAAAACAGCTGACTGAGCGGTAGTTTTGTTGGCAGGCAGCTCGAGCGGGTCCCCCGGCGCGCGCGCAGGCCGCCGCTCCTCGCTCGCGCTCACGCCCGAAGACGAGCCGCTGGTAGACCTCACCGTAAGTACGAGTTATACACAGCCGTGTCCTTCTGAGGGGATATCGGTGTTGCACACACCGATGAGCTTAACTGATCCGCGAGCGCTTTTGCGAGTCTCTCGGAAGTAAGAAGCCTATTGCCTAACGCAATCAGAAACGCAATCGACTTCAAAATCAATTCAACCGACAAAAAAAATGAACTTCTTTGCATAGTCAGATCCTGTTCAGACTGCCGATGATAATAACAGGTACGAAAACAACCGCAATGGCGAGTGCGTTAGGCAATAACCTGTTGGTTTTAGGATCGTTTTAATAAAGTCTGCCTGAGTTGATCATCTCAAGGTACAGTCGACTACAAAAAGATCTATCCACTTTTGGACCTTATTACACACAGGAGCAGAATAAACGGGTCAGAGTGCGTTTTTCATACTAAAGAGGCTATTTCGAAGCCTTTGTTCCTCGCCACGAAATGCTTTTAGTGAAATCTGATTATGGATACCCCGAGCATCGATACAGGACTTCCAAAGTGCCTAGGATACCCAACTGAATGAATAGGCGGTTAAGGCTGGAATTGAGCATGTTCAGAAAAACATCTAAAATGGCAATTAAATGTAAGGAAATTCAAGTCCTGACCCAAACTCTCCCGCTGTGGTGTTAACTGATTGTGCAATCAGTTAGGTGTCTTAAGAACTTTTGACCTCCTCTATTGAACCTCGGAGTATCTACCATTAAACCTCTCAAAAAACAACCCCTGGCGAGGAACCAAGGCTTCGAAATAGTCTCGTTTGTATGAAAAACGCACTCTGACCCGGTATTTTTGCTCCTGAGTGTACAATGGAATAAGGTGAAAAAGTGGATACATCTCTTTGTGGTCGACTGTACGTAAAAAAGCTAAAAAAAATTTAAGCAACTTACGACGGGCATAAACAATAGTGAATTAGCATATATCGATATACCATAGAATAAAATGACTTAACGTCCACTGACTAAAAATCACGTGTAACATTACACATGATTTTAAGTCAGTAGATTCAATAAAGAAAGCTTGTTGACGCCAATGCTTTTAGAGATAATCCTCTCCTACGGGCTCCATTCTCATCGGTAAAACCACATTGCTTTTGACATGTTATCGTATTATTTTACAATTGGCCGCTAATACTATTTTTTTTTTCAAAAGTCACATCTCTGTTTTGTGCACTTTGCGTATGTGCATGTATTCGTATGTGTCGCGCCTTGAATGTGTGTGTGAATGTGTGTGTGTGTATGTGTGTGTGTGTGTGTGTGTGTGTGTGTGTGTGTATGTGTTCCTGTAATGTTTAAAAGCGGCTCCACTAGGCGGAGACCAGCTGACGGGAGCGGAGCTCCACCTCAGTGGAGCCGCACCCTAAGTCTATAAGTATGTTATACATAGTTGTAATATAACTTAACTAAAATACCTATGTATAACATAGAGGCTTCGTATATTAAAAAAAAAAACTAAAAAACCTATCAAGTTAATAACAGCTATAAACGACGACAATATATAACTCGATGCCGAAACAATATGGTGTTAACTGAGTCCCTGTAAATTCGCTAAGCTTTAAGCAGAGTCAACTTTTTTTATTAAGTTGTATCTGAGACCCAATCTCAAAACTGCAATCCTAAGGCCCATATTAATAAACTATTCTCAACTCTAATGCTCGTCTCGAGAAGCGTGAAATATGATAGTGTTCTATGGTTTGACGTTTACTTTGACGTATCTTGTGACGGGCCTCACAGTCAAGATGAGTTTATTATTTACCCTGAGGACTGAGATGGAATGCCTCTATGCTAGTAATTTCACCGGTTGTCTTATCCCCACACCGGAACACTGCTGCTTGGCAGTAGGTTAATGGATAAGATGGTGGTAGCGATCCGGACGGACCCTGTACAAGGTCCTACCACCACTCCCCCCTACTCTCTCCGTTTATATCCATCATTTAGCTATAATGGTGAAACTTTGCAGGTTTTAGAATGCAATACAACGAGGTACCTATTATTTTATCGAACAAACGTATGGTTATGTAGATTTTCATTCCATCTCTTTTTTTTCACATATCTCGTCTCACTTTCGGGTTACCTAATAAAACCGAGACATGCCCGTTCGAGTTCTTATTCAACGGATTAATTTTAAAAATTACCTGAGGGTAACCATCACAGCGATTTATGAATGCTATAACACCGTACTTTGCAATCGCTGTAAATAAATAAATGGAATAGACCACCACTAAAGCAAGTGAGGTCTGAGATAGGTATTTATATTCTCATGACATCTTAAGACTGCAATTCAAAGACTGGAAATGCTGACCGTGAGAACTAAAATGAAACGTAATTTTACTGGTTCTTTAATCCCCACATTGGAACACAATAACGCGAACACTGCTGCTTGGTAGTAGGTTAAAGGATAAGATGGTGGTAGCGAACCGGACAGACCCTGCACAAAGTCGACTCCAGTCTGTCGTTTGCGGTCACGGAAAGGAATAACGCCTTATAACTGATATAGCTCAGTCCTTTGCACTTGCAGTAAAGTGAATTTCAAAGCTAAGTCATGGAAATCCCTTTTTATTGCATTAGCAAAAGCCAGTGTCAGAGCAACTGAAATATTACTCAAATTATGGGTAATAATGAGCAGAGGCCGGAATTTTCGTAGCATTTTTGAGCTGTCATAGGGACTTCTCGTTTATCGACTTCCTGATATATATTTTTTATCGATACATTATAGAACACAACATATTAAAGAAGACTTAAAGTAGAGGTAAACAACAGGCGGTCTTATCGCTAACGAGGGATTTTTTTCAGATAACTTTTGATTAGCTAAAAATTAGAAATTTGCAATGAAAATAATCGGTAGCAATTCTTGATGCAATTTCTTTCGAAAAATGTTTAAAACGCATACGAAATACACAAATTATTTTAAAAGAAACAATTAAATATTATTATTTTAATTCCTATTTATAATTTCCAAAAAGCGGTTATCCAAAGGTCATCTCGAAGAGATCGCTCATTCGCGATAAGAGCGCCTGTAGGTTACTTCTGCTCGTAATCATATTTTAAATATTGTATTATGTATTTATCGATATACACATGGATATCGGAAGTCGATAGACGAGAAGTCCCTATGACAGCTCGAAAGTGCTACGAGAATTCCGACCTCTGATAATGAGTACTTAAATACTGCACAGAGAGCATCATCGAAATCGAAGGCTAAATCAGTATTTAATGTAGTAAAAGGAGCATTCATACAGTTCCGGTTCAAAAGTTTACATTTTACTGATTTTCAGGGTGTAACGCTACGTGATCCAAAGATCGTGCAAGATGATTGAACTGTCCTTGATGTCTAGACCACAGTGTGCGCTCAATGACATGGGCGCAACAGTAGAAGTGGCATGAGCTTCGCTTAGGACCCGTTGTTTGATCAGTAGTTAACTGAACTAATTGTTAAAAATCGAAAAAGGAATCGAAAATTTGACACTTTTCCTTGAGATTTAACCATTAGTTACGGTTTTTAACGATTAGTTAGTTTGACTACTGATCAAACAACACGCCCTTAGTGTCAGACCTGTTGTCGCCCATACTCAAACTACCGTAATAACAACACGCCTTCATGTTTTTTTTGATGTGGCTATCGTTTTTGCATTCCAAAATAGCACAATACGGCATTCTTTAGCATTTATTTCCTATATTACAAATATTATTCGCGCAACAATCACGCACAAGCGATCGCTGCAAAACTAAGGTAGGTTGCGCGGAGCTCCGCATAACAGCTATGAGTGCAGGAACAGAAATATTTAAATATGGAATGCCATTTTTCTTTTCCATTACTAAGCTTACTATTTTATTTATGCTTATCATTACGAATAGTGGGGGGTTCCCAATAACGGATGATTGGTCGTAAATAATAGATTTACCCGCAAGTAATTAATGTTCCTTTTACTAATATAATTTAATAATGACCCCAGTCAAAATTTGAATTAGCAATTTCACACATTTATGCAGTATTTACATAGTATATCTAGCATAGCATTGTCCTTAGTTAAGGCCTTAGTGAATCTGAATAAGTTATTAGTATTATTCTAAGAAATAATTTTAACAGCAACCAAAGTTACTATCATCGATTTTGCTCTCTTTTTAAAACAGGCACTGCTTGAATACTCATGTATTTGTTATTAATATACAATATACCTATTGCCCGGGTGCCCGGCCATAAATATTGCATATCGACCTTTGGAAAGAGAGAATCAGCTAATTTCAGCTTCGTAGAGCCTTATCTCTGTCGCACGCTACTTTTATAATGTTTGCTAGTCGTGGTTCAGATTCGATAGAGTGCGGTCGCGTCTAGTGCAAAATATATATATAGAGTTGTGATAACCTCAATTATGTACAACGTTTATAAATATTTTGTAACCGAAGCCAGTTAAAAAAATGAGGATGATAATGTAAGAAATGAGATGACGATTACATATACATAGACTAGTCATAAATACGGCTGATACTTAGTGACAGTAACCACGCGAGCACGGATAGTGAAATAGAAGGATTTGAGAATTTTACGCATTTTATGCATATTTTATTATTCTCAACCTAAAAACATAAATACTTATATTTCGAAATTATATTACAATGCTTCTATTTTCTTAATGTCTCCCGGCAAACTTTGTGTTTCATTAGTAATAAATATTCATTTTAGTTGTATACCTAATTGTCCAACCTAAGAACCTCCTCTTTTTTGTTAAGCCGGTTGAAGAAGTATGTATTTTGTTTAATATTTGTATTAACATTGTTGGTGTACTATAAAATGTTGAAAAGGAGTAAATGATATATTTAAGAAGCAGTTTTACAGCTCTATATAGTTCGCGCGGGAATCAAAACAAAACAACAACCAAGTACTTAGTTCAATTCAAATTCTAATAAACGATGAATCTAATATTTGACGGACATGGAAATTAGCATTCGTTTGTATTCGGAAATGCGGTGTTTGCCAATGTGCAATATTTACCGCCGGGCCCTGTACCTACTTTCCCAATAATCAAACTGAGAATAAAGGAGGGTAGGCAAATTGGCTTATATGACCAATAACAACAAGCGATATGTCACCGGATAGGTAATTCTAAGTTGTAAAATTATTATTATGGCAGGTAGTTCGAAATCTTTGTGAGAAAAAGTTATCGCCATGCAAAGACAGCGGTGTTTCAAAATAATTAATTGCTAACGTCGTCTATATAAGCGTCCCGATGTTCCCGATTATTTTAAATATTTCTCCGATAGTATAGTGCTTATTGTTATTGGTTTCTAGGCCAGTGTTCATACATTTCTACCCATCCTCCTTTGGTCACCAAAATTCATATTTTTCCTTGTTTCTTTTTGAAATACCCAATCTATCTATCGGTGCTTTCAATATTGGAGACGAACATAATCTGACTGTAGGTGTATAAGGTTACACGAATTATACTTGTCTTTGTCACACGAACAAAAATCAAATGAATAATAAAAAAGACCTTGGACATTCTTGTCAGCTTGGCGACAAGATGAAATTCGTTTTCGTAGTTATTTTAACGATTACTAAATTCTTAGCGGTACCGTATGAAAGTTTTTCCTAGATAATTGATTTGGTTTGAGCATTATTTTATGAACCATGAAAACACTTTACTTTCTCTAAAAGTGAACATATTTCGGGATACATTTATTGTACGATATACATCGTACAGTATTTAGCTGACTGTGTAGGTCGCCTACACTCAAGAGCAATGAAAACGGGTCACTTTCTATGGAAGTTCTATACAAAGTAATAAATAAATATCAGGGGACGATCTCACACAAATTAACCTAGCTCTAGGCTTATACTATGGGTACTAGATAACGATATAAATACTTACATAGAAAAATACATACTTAAATACGTGAAACAAATACTCGTGCTCATCAGCGTACCGGGGATAGAACGCGGGAACTCTAGCTTCGTAGGCAGGGTCACTACCAACTGCGCTATCGCCTGACCGGACCCCCCCCCCACTTTTTCATTGCTCAAGACTATACTTTGTTACTTATCGACGTTATTGGCAGTTAGTTGACAATTCGCGCTGTTATCTAAACTTGTAATTCTATAATAAACTTGAATATTTTTCTATTAGTGTGGTTTACGCTCAACTCACTCATTACCTATCAATTTCTTCAAAGCTTCGACCTTACATTTACGATAGCTGTTTTTTAATTATTGGGCATAAATTTAATACAGAAGCCCATGTAACGTATTAATTCGAGCTGAGTAGTCCTATAAATACTTTATCGTTTCCCGATACAATTTGTGAGTTATTTAGTTCGTTGTGGAATTCCACCCTTCATCAAAATTCTGCGAATAAACTAAGTACTTCAGAGCATTTCATTACATTCTACTGGTAAACTAAAACGCTCACAATATTTCGCAAGGACTTGGTATTCGACTAAATTATAAGTAAGTACATATTTTCTGCAGGTTCCAAAAGATATCGCGACACGCGCGTCGTGAACTGTTTGTGCATGTTGCAATTCATGGAAACTTGAACATTTCCTCAAGCAGACAGTATATTTAAATGGCTTACTGCGATATCGACACGCGAAGACTCATGAGCTTCATTTACATTTTCGTAGAAAATACTTAAATATCGATAAACAACACGAAACGATCCACAAATTCAGTTTCCAATCCAATTTCAATGTTAACCTTCAATCGATTGGTCGCACAATATTGTAGCGAAAGCGGATGTTTTGCCGGAACCCATACTTTGTATGCGAGAGAAATGCTGCAATTTATTTAGAAGACCGATTTACTACTACGATTCTGCAGCTACAAATGAAACATGTACCTACAGCACCGCAAAGACAATATAGAGCGCTTTATTGCCTTGTCATAATATACTTTGTCAATAACTAAACAAAGGCAGACAAGTACAATGTAGGTACATCTATGAGTACTTATATTATAAAGTAAAGTTGTATATACTGTTCCGTGTTTTGTTTTTTTGGTTTTGAATAAAGAGTTTTTGTACTGTATGGTGCGTATTTTGTGAGTGTGTATCATCCGAAGGTCACACGGAACATATTCAAAAGATACTTTCACCATTCGAAAAGCACATTATTTTAGATAGACATAGGTATTTTTTTATTAATTTGTTTAAAGAGTTGTCACATATAAAGCAGATAAAGATCATAAAGGGCTTCCTTACTTAGCAGCGCTTTTGCTACAACTATTAATTAATGTTTAAAAAACAATGAACAGCATTATGAAAAGCTGTTAATTTAAGTGCCTTGGACAATTACCTCTTCCATTTTTAAAATAATGATATTGAGACCACAAGGTACTAAAGCGTCAAGGCTGCTTGTGTTGTAAATGCCAAAAAAAACTGTCAGTTTACTATCCAGATAGTTTGAGTCCCAGGGAATTTATTTTCTTTTGTTTACAAAAATATTTTAACGCAAAGCCAACTATCGAATAAATCCTATATTAAGTTTCTAAATAGTCGTTAATTAATCTTTTATAGGCATTCATAGAAGGCCTCTTCGCTATTATCTAGGTTAGCACTGGCGACGGTGATAACAGGCTCTGGGTACTTCGTTTCATCAATGATTACAATATTTTAATCAGCGAGTCTTTGATTGATAATGCGGCCGATAAAATATTCTTATCACGACCACCGCACATTAAGACAATCACTAATATGACTTGTTATTCTAGTGCTTCCCCGGGACCGACGCGATGTCATTGTGTTTTTCGGACGAGTGTTTCATTAATATATTTGTCAAAGAAATAAGTGAGTTGTGAGCGGTAACATAAACCAGATTTATTTTAATGATAATAATTGGCAGGAGTTCGCTCTGGATAGGGACAAGTGGCGAGGCCTATGCCCAGCAGTGGGACACAAAAACAGTCTAGAAAAAAAAAGTGAGAAATGTGTTACCAAAATTTATTATAACACTTGTAAAGAAACAAAAACGTTTTTTACTTCAAAGCGTAACTAAAACATCGGTGATGTAAAGTGAATGGTTAGATAGTTATGCAAATAATTAACCAGTATCTACTAGAGTTTTAAAATTATCATCGCTATATTAGTGTAGACAGTAAACAATGACGACTACTAAGTCTTGATTTTGAGTCATCGGAATTGATTTGCCAGCGTTAGATATAAACAGCTCCCACATTATCACAAACACTATTTCAAGCTATAATTTTAATCGTTTTTATCAAGGATTATGAGAAGATTAAAATACTACTTCCTGTAAATAATCCGCCTCGCTCTGATTTAGGTTACTGAATTGAAACCAGAATGTCTAATCCGAATAAAAGCCAGGATAGGCCTGAGAACCATGAAGTCGAAGAAGCCAAAAATGGCTGCTGGGCGAAATTCAAAAGCTTATTCGAAGACAGAGGATTTGATTTAGAATATGAATACCGCGCTCCCTCGGTAAACGTTTTGGAAACTCGGCAAAACTCTGATGGGTTCAGGCGTATAACAGAAAGAAAACTTCCGGGCGAAGAGAGAAGAAAATCTTTGGATAAAAATGTAAATGTTGACGAAGAGGCCGTGAACAACTTTTATGAGCAGTTCGCTATCAACGATAACGTAACGGTCGACGTAAGTGACTCGTTAAAGAGACAGTCTAAATTCCGAAATCGTGTGTCAATGAGGCCTAGTTTGTACCTGACTAACATCATGGAAGAAACGAATAGCATAAAAGAATCAGAAATTGAAGATGAAATAGAGGAGGTAAGACTAGTAAATTATGTCTTGAATAATATTAAACACATATATTAACTATTTTGTTAAGCCACCATAAAAACTTGTCACAGAGAGTCCATGAATAATTCTCACGTAATTTCCTTCGTGACCTACATTTTATTTGCCAGGGTTCTATGATGGCCCCAATCAAAGTTTTTAACTGTTTGTCTATAACATCGGTTTATAATATAAACCTAAAACTAACATATATCGAAACCGCACAGCTGATACACTTAACATTTCCTTAAAGGTATTAGCTTGGGTTATTTAGCTAAGGACGTTCGCAAAGAATATCCCTGCATAACATAACCTTGATCGAATCCAATAAGTCCAGCTTGTTTGTAAGCAGCAAGACGAAATAAACGACGAGCAGTCGACAGGTCGCCTGCGGGAAGAGACGCTACACGACTCCCGCTAATTGGATTAAGATCCTGACCTCGAAATTGTGACTCGTCCAATAACGGTGGCCAAGAAAATTCTGCCTCGAAATACGTTGAGAGATTTAATTTAGTTGATTGGAGCTTGATCGTTCTCTGACTATACTAACTCGTTAGTTTGTATTGAGTAGATTCTGATAGAATTAACGCATTCAACGCCGTAAACTTGGTCTCAGGTACTTTTTAAAATATAATCTAGAAGATCGGTACTGAATGATGTGAGACAAGTCGCGATAAGCAATTATGTTTACTTTACGGTTTAGATGATCAATAACGTACAGTATAAAGAATCGTCTATAACTTTCCAAAAGATCATTGAGTAGTAGTTAAAAAACTATTGTAACAATTAGCCCGTAAAAGACAACAAAAGCATAGTTCATGTGGATGTAAATAAAAAATATTTACCTTTTGCCGAGCTCACCGAGTACTTAGCACATCGACAAATTGATTACCCTCGCACAATACAAACTACAATTTCGCCCAATCGACACCTTTTATCCTCTCCAAATGGCGGCAGTAAATTCAGTAAAACCATCGGCAGATGAATCCCAGGCAATGAAGCCCCTGTTACTATTGGACAATGGCGCTGGACAAAGGCCGCCGATTGAGTCGGCACAGGGGCCGCACAATACATTGTAAGAATTAATCTATTGTATAGAGAAATGGTGCAGAGGCCGCTGGAGAAATGCAAAGCAGTGATTTCTGTTGATAGCAAGCGAAGCATTTTCCTCAAAGAATCTTCCAATCAAAGCAGCAACCGCGGTTGATTATTGCTTTTATGCTTGCTCATTTCGCGCATGGTTGTTATTCATATTTTTTATTAGCTTCACTTACGTAGTTTATAAATAACTATGCCATTAAATCGATTTTAAACTACTTCTAATGGTCAGTTGAATTCCGTTTTATGTGATTCCGATGACAATACATGAATATGGTAATAGGTATCTAGCGGTGTGATAATCCAGACGGATGGTGGCCATCACTCCAGTAGCAATACTCCACTCCACGATCGTCAAATTCGTCGGTTTCAATCCAAGCACTACAATAAATATTTACTATGGCACCCTTATTGTATAGGTAACAAACAACTTCAAAATAAATTACTTCATTTAACCGCCAATATTTTTCGGAAACCGTTTTACAGTAATGAAAGAAAAACGTGTTAATCAACAAAGCCTATAATATATACCTATACTTGGTTTCCTCCTTAAATCTTTGTACAAAAACAATACCACTCTACACCACTCACCTAATAAGCGCCTTGTAACTCAAATCCACCTTCTGTAATTCCGAGCATTGATTTAAAATGTAGAATATTTCTCTATCCAGTGGATTAGGCCCCAATCCCGCCTTAAGCCCGCCCTTCGCCGTACGCGCACGTGACCGGAATGGAACGTTCTAACAAATCCTCTGTCTGTTTGTGTTCTTAATTTAAATTTATTTGCACAATATGGGACGCTGTAATCATCATAGCGCTCGTGTCGCGGGTTATCCATCAGTTAGTACGAAATAGGACTGTAAATTTGAACATATTGTAGAAAGCGAAAAAAGTAGGTGTAAACACGTACATCATTACGATTTAATATATTTTTGTTGCATTAAGTTTCAAAAATACAACTTAACGTGGCATTTACAAATCATCATAAACATTAATCATTAAATGTGCTCTGAGTAAAGGGAGAGACTGAAGATTTCTAACGCTTGAAAATCTATTTGTCTAGGAAATATGAAAGTCACAGGAACTGCCTTCTTTACTAATAAAGAGTTTAAGTACATAGAGTGAAAATAAAACCAAGAAAGAGTAATTAAATGTTTTAAAATACGGTAGAGTCACACTCATATTATTATGGAATTGGAGTTCTGACAGCATATAGAATAGGAAGTCTTAAAAAGTGTTTTAGGATCGGGGAAATTTGGACTAGTATGAGACAGAGAGAACTAAAAATAAAAGGACGTTTTAAAATGGTTTTGCCCAACTGCCCAAAAGAGAACTTTTTTAATCAATAGAGTTGGAATTCCTCGGCAATTCATGTTCCCGAATAATCGGATTAGTGGCTCCTGTCTGGCGTTTTAAAAATACTTTTTATTTGCCTGAATGCATCTTGGTTTTTCACGAAACTCGTATATTCGGGGAGCAGTGAATCAGGCCGCGAGCTCCAGCCATTAATTTACATTCCCATAAATAATGGAAATAAAACTGTAACGAGCTTAATGATCTGTTATACCAGGTTTTAAAATGTAAATTATGTGAGAATTAGCTGGTTGGTCGATAATTTTATATAAATTTTACGAAAGAACAGCGGCAATGAATTTATCAAGTTAATGTTAGTAGATGAGATAATTTTAAACCATTTTATTGTTGTTATAATCATATTCAAGGTTAGTTTAATAATAATCCAGGAGTTAATAATAATGCACGGTAAACCGCTCGGCGCGAAAAATGCGCTGCGAGATTTTTTAGGGCTGAATGTCGGCTTGTCCCGCTAAGTGGAACTATTCCCTTTTACATTAATAGAGGATATCCTCAACTTTATATGCGTTACATTCGTTTCCCGGCGTTAACCTCTTTTCCTCCCGTTAAGGGTTAAACTTTGAAAAATACTTTCATGCCTTTCATCTACCGGGAGTTGATATACATAATAATATCTATATTAAAATTTGTACTTTATACACTTTTGGCTCTTTATACTGATTAATGAAATCAAACGACAAAAACGACCTTCAAACCTTCAAGAAAAGAGCGTACTCTCATTTGAAAGGCCGGCAACGCACCTGTGACTCCTCTGGTGCTGCAGGTGTCTATGGGTGATGGTAATCGCTTTCCATCAGGCGATCCGTCTGCTCGTTTGCCTCCTATACCATAAAAAAAAAAAAAATTTGTAAATCCTTATGTTAGTATTGTCACCTGAGTTATAATAGCAAACTGAGTCTTAAAGCTCATTACGATGACGACGACGACGGTCACGACGTAGTTGGTAGTGGCCCTACGAAGCTAAAGGTCTCGGATTCGATTCCCGGTACGGGAAATTATTTGTGTGATTAGCACGAGTATTTGTTTCTGTGTCTTGGACGTTTTCTTTGTATTTAAGTATATATTTATCTATATAAGTATTTATATCGTTGTTTAGTACCCATAGTACATGACCTTAGTTTGGGGCTAGGTCCATTTGTGTTAGATCGTCCCTTGATATTTATTTATTTATTTAATTTTATTGTGTAGTTAATTTTAATTCTGTTGCAAATTTGGTACTGATTAGACATAAAAACAAAATAACAGGCAAGCAGATAACAAAGTTAGGTTATAAAAAACGTGTTAATACCGCTAAGCTAAGTAATTATAAGAGGTGGTGCTTCAGTTTCATTTGTTAGTTTAGTCATTCTTAAAGTTTTTATTACATTGTTGCCTTTTCGATTTAACAGTGTTTAAAAATGACAGTGGGTTTGTACGTTGTCTTAGTCATTAACAAAACAATTTTACAAGTATAAATTACCTGTTAGCTCCTGATCTATGATTTATTGAAGATAATTGTTTTATTAAACGACGTGAGCACTATAAACACGATCGTCAAAGCAATCAGTAGTCAAGGCCGGCGTGCTAACATGGCGCTTGACTAATAGGGAACATAAACTTATTTAAAAGGGAACACCTGCCTTTGTATTCAATGGGGGCCGGGGGTACCTGGTGGTCTGTTGTGTTATCTTCGCATAGTACAGAACAAGTCGCTTCCCGCCGCGTCTCCATCTAAACGCTTAGATCTTTCAAATAAATTCAACGGATTTGAATGCGGTTTTTCATCAATAGATAGTGTGATTCAAGAGGAAAGTTTTTATGAATAATAAATGTATTATGTACGGGTGCTACTGAAAATACACATAAACCGAAGCGTAGCGAGGGCGGGTTGCTGGTAGTTATAATAATAAATACTGATGACTCAGGAACATACATTCGCGCTCATCACACCAATATCGGCTCTTGCCGGAATTTGAACCCAGGACCGCTAACTTCGTAGCCAGGATAACTACCAACTAGGCCACCACGTCATCTATAAAATAAGTATAATTTTATTATCATTTTTGAATAGGTTAGGTAGGTACAAATAAACAGTAGCGCTTCACAAAAGTTACTGCAAGCCTCCGAGTAAACTATTACTTATCCTACAATGCATTTCTCATCATTTGCAATGCATTTCTCTCCCCAAGATACGCTTACCCAAAAACTAGAGTTATGTTTGAGGCCCTACCTACCAACACTCTCAAATCGCAATACTCGCATAAAACATTATCATCAAATAAAATTACTTTGCCAAAGGTTAAGTTATTAATTAGGACCCTCAATTACAACCCGGGAGTCGTTTGTTTACGGCGAATTTAATAAATGGCTGCGCCTTAATGCGTTCCTTGCCAACCGGCAGACTTGCGTACAAAACAGCCCCAAGCTGTATAGAGAATAATTTCATTGGTACTCAATGAATTTAACAAGTGGGTTTCATAATATCCTGAATACGAAGCGTACTTAGTGGTAATGAAGAGAGCACGTTTCCGACGGTGAAACTAATTTCGCTTTCTGGTTGTTTTGAATTACATTTTATGACAATTATTCAGTTGACTTTGACTTAAAAACAAGAAGGCGTTTATTGATACCTGCTTTAACAAACGTTTCAAGACTAGTGTACTTGCGTTTAAAGTTACTAGTTCCGTTTATAACAGGAGACAGTACTTTTGACAATATATTGATCTGTTTGTATCAACACCCATTTTGTATATATGAGAATTATGTACTTTCTAAATTTCATATTAACAGTTATAGAAACATATGCCCTCCGTTGTAGGGTATCAAATTCGCAAAACATGATACTCTCAAAATCATCATACAAGCAAAACATGACCTTCGCAAATAATCATAGTAGCAAAACATCATTATCATTAAGACATGAATTAGACAGTCTCCATGGACATGCGCTACCGCGGAGCTCTTATTTCTAGGTGATTTGGCCCTCCGGGCATACTATTAATCTAACATAACCTAAACCTACAAACGGTTCTATAACCAAACCCTTTATTTGTAAATATTATGTTTGGCGAATATTTTGTTTTGCTAGAATAATGTTATGCATATATGATGTTTTGCGAATGTGATATTCTGCGATGTACAGTCCCAAACTAAGGTCTTGGCTACTTACTACTGATAGTAAGGATAACATAATACTAAGTATAACCGAGTCTGACAACGAGATGACATCACAAGGAACCATACACTTGATTGCCCGGGCAGCTCCGGCAGCCGATTTATTCGCCTTACGTCGACACTTTAAAATAGACTAGAAAACAATAGAATAGAATACAATAGAAATATAATAGAATATAATAGAATAGAAATAGATCTATTGACAAAACTTGGCACAATGCATTTAACACAAAGAGATAACAAAATATATAACAATGCCAATTAACCATTTACATCTCAGAATAGACTGATGACGCAGTTACAGCAACGTTACACCATTAACTTTAATATTGCCGATATGATTGTTGTGTTTTTAGGAAACCTAAACACGAAAAAGAGGAACAGTGAGGTGTAATAGGATCAATAAAGTAAAAAACGGGTTTACACAGATAGAAATAAAATTTGTAAAATGTAAGTAATAAAGAGAACCTCTTAATAAAAGCCACTGGAGTGGAAATAGCACGGAAACTTATTTAAATTAACAAAAGTGGTGGTAATAAGTTCGCCTACATACATTTACTGTTTACACGCAAATACGTTATGTATAGATGAATTAACGAGAGCGTGGAATTGCATATATGAATCTGAATCTGAATCTGAATATCAGCATAAAAAGAGGTTTGTTATATATTGAAGAAGTAAATACTAAAATAATGTCAGTGTCAAATTGTGAATATTATTTACATTGTGCTTATATTTTTACGTCTGATTTTATTGTATTCTCATAATAATTAGAATAATGTTGTGTCAGCCCGTACGACTAAGTGTAAGTTACATAATTTTCAAAAAATAAGGCAGTGATTAATTTTGGTCCGATTGAGAGTCAAAGTAAGCAAATTATTTATATTAACTTATAACTGAAGAAAAAAAAAAATTCCCCTTCCACCGCTGCCCAGTTAGTTGAAAAAGCTACAGGTGTTTGTCTCTCTACTGTTTATAACATGGTGTCTGAGAGCAATAGTGAGAAATGCGCATCAACAATGAAATTCACCTCCCCGAGAAATAAAAAGGTACGTACTTGTCCGTCATCAGCAGTAGACGATATTGATCAGGAAGTCATCCGGAGAACTATATACAATTTTCTTCTGTCCCATAAGCAATTTCCAACCTTAAAGGCACTCCACTCTGAGTTAAAATCCGATATAGATTACAAATTTGGCATTTCCACCTTACGAAATCAAATACAAAAATTAAGATTTAAATGGAAAAAGACCGAGGACAACCGAAAAATATTAATGGAAAGACACAACATACGACTGCTAAGAATAAATTACCTTACCAAAATTGCGGAATATCGGTCTAAAGATTGACCACTAGTTTATACTGATGAAACTTACATCCACACTTCACATGTGTCCGGAGAGGCTTGGACCGATGGAACAGAATTTGGTGTAAAAAAACAAATCAGTACAGGCCAGCAGTTAATAATAGTGCACGCAGGAGGAAAATATGGTTTTATTCCCAACGCTTTGTTAATGTTTAAGCCAAACAAAAAAACGGGAGATTACCATGACCAGATGAACTTTGTCAACTACGAAAAATGGTTAAAAGAAAAATTAATACCGAACCTCAAACCGAATAGTGTACTTATCTTAGATAATGCGTCCTTTCACAACAAACTTTTGAATCGTGCTCCAATGTCAGATTCTCTTAAACAAGAAATGATGGATTGGTTGACAGAACACAACATTTCATATAGCCCGTTGATGTCCAAGACCACTTTGTATGATTTAATTAAACAAAATAAAGAGCGGTTTCGTGAGTACCACATAGATGCAATTTGAAATGAACATGGCCACTCCGTTTCACGATTGCCACCGTATCACCCGACATTAAATCCGATCGAAAAAATTTGTTCCATGGTAAAAGGATATGTAGCGAAAAAAAACGTTTCTTTAAATATTCAAGGCATTATGAGTTTAGCAACTGAACGAATGAATACTATTACTGCTGAGGACTGGCAAAATATTTGTCGCCATGTCGAAAGTGAAGAAAATAAATATCGATGTCAGGAAGGGGAAATGGATCGAATTTCAGACAATCTTATTATCAATACTTGTGACAGCTCAGATGAAGAACATGATAGCGACTAAAAGCAAAACACAGAGGACTACTACTTATTCCATTTCTTAAGGGTATGTAATTGTATTAAATTAAGAGAAAATTATCCTCTTTTTGTTGCAAACGGTAAAACCACTGCAAATGCAATTCCATGTTCTCGATAATACATCTATAATTGTTTATGTGCAATAGACATTTTACATAAATACATGATGATTTCCAAAACGAGATCTTTTGGTAATTCCGTGGTGTGTTGGATGTTACTGCCCTGCCAGCTGCAGCAGGGAAGCACGCGCAGACGTCTATCTAACAGATATTAAACGAGTTTAAATCGATAGAATTAAAATGAAATGACAGTAAGTTGCATATTTTTACACGGTATCATTTGTAGAACATTTCCAGAAGATCAAAAATCATCTATTTGTTTTTAATAACTGAAAATATTCTGGCAATCTTTCGAGATTATTTAGACAGTTCTCTTTCCATACAAAACATAAAAATACTCTTACCTAGCATTTCTTATTTAAGCAACTTTTATTGAGAGTTTCTTGTCAGTGCAATTCTATTTCATCCGTGTAAATGAATCATGTTGAATAAAATAACCATCGAAAATTGCCCATTAAAGATCTCGCCAACTAAGTATTTAAAATGGAACGTACATCGATCGCAACGATCTCTCAGAACTCCAAAGCTCATAACCGTTATTTTAGCGCCACTTGAAACAATATAAATTTAGTTTTATTCTGGACTTGTGACTGACAGTTCCATAAATGTTCACCCATAAACGCCACAATATCTTCAGCTCAAGGTAGACAAGTGATAAAATATCCATTTACGAAACGAAATTGACGTGTCCAGAGGAGGGGGAGGGAGTTTCGTGGAATTTTCATTAAGTCGGATCAAGGGGATTTCATTAATAACTTGATTAGAGCTTTCGCGATGCCCGACATACTTACGTACCTATAGGAAAAGTTGGACACATTTTGTGTAACCTAAGTTGAAAACTAATTGAAGTTTAAACTTACACAGGTTCGTTCGTTGTTTGATAAGCAAAATTTAACTTCACCTTTCTTAATTGAAGACATTTTGGACTGATCTTTAAAAAAACCTCCTGTAAAGTAAAATTATCGGGAGCTGTATAATCAATAATTACGTTTTCCAAATATTATCTTAAAATATAATGAGAATGCTAGAAATATGAAATGAACCCCTGTTTCCCTTGGTCACACCATAACTCAACCAATAAAAAAATATACGTTTGTAATTATCAGAACAACAACAAATACAATAGTATGAAAAAAATGGGGGACGCCGGGAGCACACAGATAGTTGTAATAAAATGCACCTGCCAAAAATATGAGATTAAGAAGAATTTCAAAACTTATTAAGTAGTTTTTTTGGAATCTTAATAATTAAATAAAGGTTTTTTTCATCTCACTAGCTCGGAAAGCTCTTTTTGTTTGTTTTTGTTTGTTCTTGTTCTGTTTTGATATCTATTGAAAGTCACTTTAAATCCACATGTGAAGTAAGCGTTTTGACATTTGAAGGCAGCTTAAGTGATATTTGGCAGCTAACAAAACGTAAAACGTAAAAAGTGCCGAATTTTTAACATCACACTTAATTAATTGCATCGAGTAAAAAACACTTAATAGAGGGTTACAACTTCATTTTAACTAATAAATATCAGCAATCAACATTAACCTTCATTATTGTGGTTAAAACGGATAAAATGTTCTGACAGTTCAAGTAAGTCTTTCCTCGCTGTAGTGAGGTGAAAAGTTATTTTACGTCTCGTCAATAATCGGATCGTAATCATAGGATCCTTTCGCTAGCTCGTGTTTCAAATGAACACTCGCAGGTAAAATACAACTTTCCGCCCTTGTATAACAAATAACTATTTACGCAAACACAGCTAAACCTTCTTGCCAATTTAGAAAGAATAATAGACAGCAAAATAACCTTAAGGTACCACCACGACCGTTTTAGGCGGCGATATCGCATCCGCTGCATTGGTTAATATTATATTCTTATATTATTCTTATTTTAAATAACCATCACAACAACTCAAATAAAATAAGAGATACTTGCGATACACTCGTTCGGTGACGACTAACTAACAAAGTAGAATTTAAGCGTACCGATCATTTCCAATTTGTAGTTTAAAAAGTTTGAGGACGAGTAACATTACTATGTATGCAGAATATATCTCTTGTAAGTAACGTAATAAATGTGTAACATGTGGCTCAACCACTTCGTAACCCTGTGGTTTCATTCGGCGTTAATTGTTTTAGTTACGCAACTTGCTACGTTTTATCCCTCCATTCGCATTTAATTCGTTTATAGTTATTTCCGGGAAAGGTCGAGTTATCTATGACATAGATTAAATTTTCGTTGGCAACCTTTTAATTTTTCTGAATATTCATGTTAGTTTTTTCTTCGGGTATACATATAAAGCAAAGGTATATGTATTTTTTTTTACATGATAACCATGATGATGAGGAGTCTTTAAACATGTCTTAAGAAATTTTGAAAATGTCTTGAAATAACAAATTTAACGAACTTAAAAGGAAAAATATCACAACTAAGTAGACTTGATTGGTCCTTGGACTAAAGGGGGAGCCTGCCGTTTCCTCAAAATATGTTTGGTTAAATGTATTCCCTAATTTTTCATTTGCCAAACCAATGGTATATACATTTTTTAGATTTTATTTTACTAACATCGTGTACAACTCTATAGGTTAAGTTACGTAGATTACCTAGTTTTTATAGAATCCCGAAATATTTACGGTTACAGAAAACAAAGCGGTTTGGCAAAAAAAAAATCGGAAATCATACATATGACCTAAAATATTTGGACGAAACAAAGGTAACCCGACTAAAGGACCTATTTATACGTATTAAAAAATCGTGGCATGGTCCAACATGTTCTTGCTCAGTTTTTGTATTTAACTTGTGAACTTTTAGACACATTAAAAAGTAAGGATTGAAAATTAGACCTTGTGATAGGTTCTCTTAAGTCTTTTTTGAGTTTTGAAAAAGAGGTTAATTACATCATATAAAGTATTGTTAAATGTTTCTTGCACGATGTCCAAAAATGTTGTACATATAAAACTTACTTTCTAATTTACAATATTAGTAAAGACACTTTATCAACTCGCCTGGACATTAAAGTAAAAACCACATTCAACAACAACAAATAAACCCGACTTTTCTTGCAAATTGTATCTAAATCAAACCGTGTGCAACTAAATTTCATCTTGATATTCCAACCAGACTTCAGCGGACCGTTACGCACTAACCAATACACTACACAACCTACACGTTATACAGTTACGTAATTACAGTGTCGAGTGGTAAAATACCCGCAAAATGACAGTGATTTCGGACTGTTCCCGGCTTTTTGGTGGGATTTGTGCGGCGAGACAATTACTTCTAATGTTAACGTGTCTCTGGGGGGTTTGTCACCGGTTTGTATGTATTCTTTGTTCACTCGTAGAGATTCAACGGATCGAAAGATTTCTGAGTACTTTAAAAGAGATTAAAAATATTCAACACTGGCATTAGCGAGTACCTATAGTCGGAAATGTCCAAAGAGCAAAAATAAACTTTTTGGTGCAAGTGGAATTTAATTGTTCAACAACTATTCTGTAATTAACAAACAGTATACCTATGTACCTAATATACATTATTTATCAGGGGCTCTTTTCTTCTCAGTAAATCCATATTGCTTTTGACGTGTTAATCGGCAATGTTATGATAGCTTTTATTTACTCGACAGTAATGGAGTAAAAACAATAAGATAACGTGTCAAATGAAATTATTCCAGAACTTTTGGCTCACTCATCTCAGAAGTAATGATTGAAGAATTGTAATTGTTTTCTTGGTTAACTACTACTTATTTAGATCATAAGACAGTGTGAGCCTTAGATCACACGAAAATCAATAATAAAACACCATTGGATTATGCTAACATAACCACCTATACATACATATACCATAAAAGCCCGCCTATATTAACATCCTAGTATAAACTTTCCTCGTCATAATAACACCGTTACATCGAACTATCATCATAAAGTAAAGCTTTTACCATCCCGTTAAGAATTTAAACTAAGTTTCCTGACGACTTTTCATTCTGTTTGACTAATGGCTTAATATTGATGTAATTTCTTGTCAACTTTACCTTTATTACACCGTGGCAGGCGTAATACCCATAATAACACCAATTAAAGTTACATTAACCTACAATATGACCGTTACCGCGCAATTAATTACAAACTGTTGGTTAATACTAAAAAGGCACAACTCGCATAGAAAATTTTAACCTTTAGCTTTACATCTAAAAGGATTTAAGTACAATGAAATCCTCTTAGTAATTGGTCCTTCGAAACGGATGGGTCTATATGGGTCAAACTCGGTAATGAACCGCTCAAGATATACATCTATATAAAGATGTAATACCTCTAAAGTTTATGAACTACGTGAATATTTGCCCAGGGTTTGGATTAATTTAATAACGCTGTTAGTAGGTAGTGAAGTGGTAGCGATCCCTTTCCTGTAATTTGACGCCGTAAAATGACAGAGTTCTATAAGTAACAACTCAAAAATTAAAGTTGTTAACCGTACCTACTCACGTATCGGTGGGTATAAAGGTTGCGCAGACATAACCGCTCGTCCTTGTATCAACTCATAGTGAGTGAGCTTTGATGATCTGTGTTAGTCCGATACATTTTTCAGTGGACGATGCGCCCGGCTATTGTGTTCTAACATATATCGAAGCTCACTTTTCAATGTCTCACTTTCATCCGATCTGGTGCCGAGGGGTTATATGTCTGTGCCAACCTTAAATGTCAGTTGTGTTTGTGTGCATGCTTACACATATAGTTACCAAAACAAAGCTATAATGATCTGCAATTCGATCACAAAAGATGAGACTAGTGTGAGCTGAGAGGTCGGTCGAGCGCAATATCGTATACAGCTGCCTAATTGAGAATGCATGCGCTAAAATGAGTTTTGTACGGTCGACGTCACTTAAACTCGCTGGTTTATAAGAACTGCTTCGAGTTGAATGAATAGTGATACATTTAAGAAAATCACACCCCTGGTTCTCAAGATCCTATCTTTCTAAGATAAAACGCTTTGTCTTAGTTAAGAAACTGGTACAGCATTAAAGCCTTCGCTCCGGCAATTTTCTAGCCTTTTAAATTCCAGTGCATATTGCGTTGAGCTGGAACGATAAATAATCGGATCATATTGCCACTAGCGCTCCGATCCCGCATTCCCTGCGGTCCCGGAATCCCGCACTTTCTCCGGGGACTCGACCGGGATCCGTAATGCGATCATTCCCGTAAGAAGCGTCGAGTGTGAACATTATTTCTCCGGGGAACTTTACAGAACAGCGCGTGTAATTGCTGCAATGTCCTTTGTAGATTGCAATTTGAGAATTTAGGCCACCGTCTTCATCCCACATTGTGTAAGCCCATCTGGTTCTTGATAGCTGGTACTGTCAAGTGAATATGAACTATCACTATGCTATCAGTGTAATTACGATATCAAAGAGACGTAGGCTAAAACAAAGTAGAATAAATACCCTGTTCTTTCCTTCTTTCTTAGAAGACAAATATTTGTTCGGTTTGGTTTGGAAAACGGTAGTGAAATCAATTGTTTATACGAACACATCGTTTGTACATGGGTTTGTAAACTTGATTTAGAGGTTTGAAAAACAACCAATATCGATAAATTATGTATTTTTTATAGAGCTTATGCAAAAATTTAAATTTAGCTGAATTTAAAATAATAAATCAATATTGTTAACCCTTCCGAGTTCCTTCATGTAATCTTATAACTAATATAAATATCTTTAACTAAATTTCAGTTTCAATTCATTAGTAAATTAATAAGGCAAACTTGTCAAAAACGGAGCGTCATCTTGAACAAGTGGGCTATGATTCCTATTAAAACTGTCATATCCGTGCTGTTATTTAATTCAGTAACTCGAAGACCATTTAGAAAACCACGAAAGTAGTTCATTTTATCGTATAAAGGCAGTGATCATAGGCAAGAGTTAGTGGATAGCAGATCACCACACCGGGAACATTCACCGGGAGTTAGGTGGATGGAGGAAGGAAATCTGACCGTTGTCTAATGTTTCCTCCTTTACGTGTAATACTGAACAAGCTAATGTAATGAATACGGCCTTTACTTAACATTGATTACAATTTCTGGCAGTTTACCTATTTAATTTCTATTTCTATTAATCTGGGACCGTATTATAAGATCTTAAATCCTGACATTTCCAACCAGTGAAAGATATAGACCAATACGAGTCACATGAATATCTCCGTCTCATTCACTTACTAGAACTTGTCAGGTTTTTACTGCTCACAATAGAGCATCTGATATATTACATAGATAAAATCGCGAGACATGCTTTAAACCTTTACAAAGTTTCTTCTTGAAAGCGATTTCTTGTGCATCAACATTAATAAGTCTGCTCCCTGATTTGACGCCGCGATATCAGCCTTCATTGGTCCATCCTCGTGCATATTACGCAGCTTTAACTTAATTTTTGCCAATATTCAGAAGTACTTATTGAACGATTTTGAAACCAAGGGCGAGGAAGCGATTACTTTAGAGGAATCGACTCGTCCAAGAAACGAACAAAGAGAAAGAACCCCTGTCAGTAAAAGAGACACGTATATTAATAGTTGATCGCTGGCTGTTCACACTGCCGGAACTATTTCCACTGGTTTTTCGAAAGAAAAAATATAGATCCCATGTCAAGAAATGAGACACAAATATTAATAGTTGATCGCTGGCTGTACTTGCGTCCCGCTCATCGTCGGCGGTGGGACCAGTGCCTAACTGTGCCTAGTTTTCAGGCAGTGAATCTTCGTCTCTAGCGTTTTTTCAGTACCTACTAAGAATCAATAAAATACAAATGGTTTTGAAATTTGGTGACTTTGAAAGTATTGGATTTATAAAGGGTTGAATTTAGGCATTTTTATAATTCAGAACGTTGTTAAGTAATCGAGGATAAATATTAAGTTTCGTAACTAATTACTATTTTCAGCCGAGGGAGTCAGAGGTGGTACCGCAACATAGCGTTCTTAACGAGTGTAATTAAAACCTTAATAACTCTTAAACTAATTATAATGCTGAAAGGTTCAAAACTATGTACTGAACCAGTAAAAAAGGACTTTCTTAAGCCGTAATATTTGTGTTGGACACACTTTTTTTGATTTCCAACCAACAGAAAACCTCTTTTATGCTAAAAGTTATCCCCTGAACCGTAAATGTACTGTATTTACGGTTCAGGGGATTGCTGCTAACATGATTGGCCCAAGACAAGACTGCAACAACGATATCGTTATGAAATCGTGGTAAAATTACTAGCATTGATAGAGGCATTCCATCTTAGTCCTCAGAATCGGCAACGCAATTGGAGTCTTTAACATTGTAGTCTTGGCAATTCATATGCCTATGAAATTCAAATCCCACTTACTATTAAATCACCAGTGCGCTCGTATGCCTTTTGCCTGACTGTACAGTCAAGGACTCTAATTGTGGAGTCACTATGGAACCCTGTCACAATGACAGCGTCAAGCCACATGAAAGAAATTATGCTAAAATTTATGATCCACGTTATGCGACAGGGTTCCAGAGTGGCTCAACAATTAGCGTCCTTGTCTGTACTATCATCCGAATGGAACCCTGACCCTGAATGGTGACACATTATAAAATAATTTGTTTGACACGTCTTACGACTTGAATCATAAGTCATAACGTCACTGTGGCACAGTTCTATGATGGGTCAGGATTCCATTGGGCTGAGCTCATGTTCATAAAACGAATACAGTTGTGTATGTAATGATACTAATGATGTATATTACACGTTTGTGTCTCTCTGCAGAACAGGTCGCCGCCGCTCGCGCACATCCCCTCTGCGCTGCTTTACGCGCCGCCGGAGCCGCTCGAGGTAAGTCCATTGCTTATTAGGTCCATTACTGCCACTATACACGCACACACCAACACACCAACTTGCACACCCACGCACGCTCACGGTAGGTTATGACTATAAAAGATTAAAAAAAACAAAAGATTTTTTTTCAGTAAGTAGGCCGCTCGGGCACTTTTACACGTCAACAATCTACCAGCGCTTCCCAAGAGGAGACCACTGCTGAGAAGAAACGCCGCAAGAAACTCAGCAGTCAGTAATTCTTTAAACATATTTCATATGTCATATTACAATGTTACTACTTAGTCTAGCATTATACAAAGCTACAAGTATTAAATTAAATATAATATATGAGGACCTATAGGAGTATAGGTACTGTAAACATTTACAACAAAACTATATGATCATAATTTCTAGGCGGTCCTTAAAATTTTCGTATGATTTCCAAACACTATAACACTTATTTCTAGATATAGTTTTGACCCCTTTTTCATAAACGCACAATAAACCTATTTTAGTTTATACTTTGTCTCCTTCTGTCCAAGTAAAATTCCACAGTTAAAGATAAGATCAAAGAATATTAGGTAGTTATGTTATATGTGCCTTTAAGATTAAGGGATTAAAATATTACAGAACACATTGTTTTGAAACACTTATAATAATATTTTCTTTCGCACCTGATTTGAAAATAAAATTACGACTCCGTATCTCACAATAGATGAATAAAATAATACTCACTCTAATAGATCTTATTAAACACAATATAAAAATAAACTTTTCTTAAACAATAATACAAAGGCGCGAGACAGACGCTGACGCAGTCTTTAAATATAGATAGGACTTGAAGATCACAAAGCTACTTACTTACTTCAACTTTTATTTTATTCTATTTGTAGAAATGTATTTCGTTTGTTATTCTTAGAAATAGCTAAAAGTAACGACATGAGTAAAATGATAAAAATAATAAGTAGGTACTTTTTGCCCGGCTAACTAACGTCAAAGAAGTAGTTATTCAAATTAATAATAATATAGGAATTACTAAGCATTATTAAATATTTCAAGCAACAAGGCACATTGCAACAAATACCTTATAGACTGACATACAAAATATAAAACTTATAGATAACATCGAGGTGATAGAACAGAGTAATCATGGTCGCAGCTGCGCTGGTAGGAACACGACACATTTCGGTCAGGACACTCGACGGGACGGGGGATAAAATCAAATGGACATATGATACAAAACGACCAAGTCCCAAAATATCTAGCCTTGCACATACTAGGGTACGAGATGATAACGATAAACATGCTTATAAAGAGAAATGCACACTTAAATACATAGAAAACATCCAAACCTCAACTAATGTTTAGGAATGTAGAATATAATAGAATAAATTTTATTTCAAGCATTAAGGCACATATTTACGAATACCTTACCTACAGCCAAACATTATGTATGTACAATATATAACTTAAAATTAACGTTACATCTAAAACACTTTCGCGGCATCAGCTAGCACTAGGCACCTCTCGGGCAGAATTCCTACTTTATTTCTTGTCTTTGGGTGTGTATATGTTGGTACTGAGGCATTTACGTTTCTTTTAATTAATAAACCATCTTAATTTTCATAATATCAACGACAAAGACAGGGTAACCGCCAGCCGCAGCGAGGTCCTTCTGATACGGACGCTTACAAAGGCAAATGTATACTGCTTGTTTTGTCAAAGCAGCAACGTGCTATTCCTGGTTAATTAGAACTTTCTTGTTAATTGAATGACCTACTCGTATATGCTGATATTATCTAGCGACTTATTATTAATATGACGTCGATGGCATGAGTTTATTACTTTATTAAGTAGATAAAGTGTATAATGGTGCCTCTCAAAACGAACAGGTAAAGTTGGTTTATTTGTATTCAATATTTGGGTATAAACATAAATAAGTAGATTAAAGTTATACCATGCTACGACGTAGCAAAGCTCTCACGTAGACGCGCTACATTGCTACGACGTAGACATTGAGGAGCGAGACATTTTCCCTAAACGTAATATATTTTGTCAATAACTCATTTCCGCACCAAATTTTATCTGATAAAAATGGTTGATTTTAGTTCTTAGAAATATCTTGTTTACAATACATTGATTTCCTTACAGATTATTCGTGGCTCGTGATTTAATCCGTCTATCTAATTAAAATTTGAATTTAAAATATTTATATTCGTATTGATAAGCAATTGTGATGGTTAGTAAACGTGTTAATTATCTATAAGGTCACGGCGGTCTACTTGGTAAAAGTGTATTGCCTTTGATATGTTATCTTATTGTTTTTAAGTCGCCCACCACATTAATTATGAATATATATTTTTTATTACTGTATAATTCTTTTTTTTTTATTTACTTGAATTCTTCTATAGCGATCATTAACTCGTTAGTAAACTGTTAAATATTATTTACCTGTGTGCAGTGAATGAACATAGTTAAATGAAATGGCAATGATCATGTAATCGTTTTTAAGACCTTTTATTGATAAAATATTTATTACAGATGACACACACGAGACACGAATAAAAAAAAACTGTTTTTTTACTAGATTTTTTCACTTCATGGGTTAGTTGAAATGAGAAGTAGGCAGGGCAGCTCCGTTATCGAAGCCAAACAGTGACGTCCATTTGTAGCAAGTACCACGAATGCAAATGATGTCAATAAATAAATCATATGACTATGACTAAATGTCAATAAAGGCCATGCTGGCCATGTCTCTTTTTTTGCACAAAATATTACGACATACGTACTAAATACTGAAAGCATTCAAGAATATACTGGGAATCGAGTTCGGGACCGCTAGCTCCATACGCTGACTACCAACTAGACAATAGTGTCGTCGTAATAATAATATATGATTTAGTAGATTTTGAAATAATTGCTGTGGAATAGAGGCGTTGAGCTAGTCCTCCACGATTTTAAAGGTCTTGATTCCATACCGAAAATCATCTTCTCACTTGCACGCACTGGACTTTAAATTCGACTTTATATTTACACTGCAATTTACTACACTCACAAGCAAAACAATTGCATCACTTTGCATTTTTTCATGTCATTGTAAACCGGCTTTAAATTAAATAATGTTCCTAAGGCTTAGATTGCCTTACAAAAAGAAAACAAACATGGTAATCGACGCAATTTCGGGAAAAAGCGTAAGTACGAAGATTGGGTAGACATGAAGAAATTCAAAGTGATGCAATTGTTTTGCTCGAACGTTGTTTTAATAAAGGTGTTTCTCCACAGCTGCTATGCGTGTTTCCGGACCGCGCATCGCGCGTGTGCGCGGCGGCGTGCGGCGCGGCGGCGCGCGCGGGCGGCGAGGCGCGCGCGGTGCGCACGGCGCGGGAGGCGCTCGACACGCTGCGCCGCGAGCCCGACGCGCGGCTGCCGCACGTGGTCGTCGTCGACGCGCGCCAGCCGCAGACGCTCGACGCCACGCTCTTGGCCAGGTCAGACAATAACCTCAGAAAAGAATAAAATAAAATAACTTTATTTCAAGCAACAAAGTCCATATTTACAAATAACTTACAGATTAACATACATCAGAATATATACCTTAAAATTAACATTACAACTAAAATACTTTCACCGTGTCAGCTATCCGGCTGTCACGAAATCGGCCAGAATTTCTCCTTTAAAAAGTTCGACAACTCTGTGGCAGGTACTGTCACCACAAAGGACTTAAATAATAAATATCGTCTGTTTGCTGAACGGATTCACCAAATTTGAAATACAGGTATTTCATGCCTTACATTAAAACATTGATTGGCTACACTTCGTGTCGGATGTCGAATAATAATTCTCGTACACTGACAATCTCGCAAGAAATAGCTGGTAAGCTAATACTTATATATTATAATATATAATTTTCTTTTAGACTAGTCCGCGGTAAGCTAACGTCAGTCTCAACATCCTCGACCGAGGTTTTTTGCTAGTGACTAGAGAAGTTGGTTAAATGCAGTACGTGAATTATCCTTACTGTTCAGTTATTTTACAGTTACAGTTACTCTCTTATTCATAAACGGATAATACACCCATCAAAATATCATAACGACGGATAAAGACACAGCATATTTCAAGCTAACTATTGGGCGTTCTCTAAAACAACTAGCTGTTCAATTCATCATCGAAGTATTAACGGGACAACTAAACTTGCCTCTGGCTGCCGCTATAGCCGGGTGATTTATAAACGAAACGTCAGACCAAATTAGGCTTAGCCTAGTTTGGGTTCCGCTAGATAAGCACCACAAAATAACTCATTTTTGGAAAATAAAAATATTTGTGTTTGTATTTATATTTTGGAACCTAAAAATATACGTCCGTAAATGGTAATAAAATAATGTTTTTACTGGATAACTGAGGCTTGCCGGGATTAGTAATTTGTCGACGACAGTATAATATGTTTCATATTTAATTGCGCCTGTGACAGATTTAAATTTTACACTTCACTCAAACGTTGTTTCTACGAATTACGCGGCAAACAAACTTTAAAAATACGTATCTATTGTAAATTCGTTTCAAAAAACAACAATTATTGTTTTATTCATTTTTAATAATAAATAATAATAACTATAGACATATTTCATGGAACTAATAATAAAATAATTAAACTACTTACTTTTACTTTCTATATGCAAAACGATTTTAATCATTTAATGACATTCCGATTCATTTAACCAAATAAAAACACCTATCTAGACTGTACCATATGATGATGGCAATGGTGCTAGTGTGATGTTAGACGATTTATGATATCTATATTTTATAGTAGATATGTAAATTAAATCAAGTTATACATACAATTCTAAACCTGTCAACCACTCTATGCTATTATACCGTTGCTCTATGCAGTCTATGGACAAGGAATTGCCTGCGAGTGTGTCATCGACATAATTGTGCCTCGTCCGGCGACGACGGTAAATGGAACATTATTGAAGGGATGCAGCATCAGCCCGTCATTACTAATGGACTGCGTAGGCTCTATATACAGGCATGTTGTTTAGCATTCTATTCAAGATAAATTCAGTGTAGCGCGCTGCCTATTTCAATGTATTCCATTGGTTTACATTTGATACACTTTGGCGTAGAATTATTTCCCTTTGACGTTAGAATTTGATTGGGAACATGTGAGATTTATGTAATGTAGCTGTTTTACTACAATACAGTGATAACTTAGACATATACACACATGCATACATACATCTATTCCAAGTTTCTCGTTTAGTGATATACACTGAGCGATACTGGGGAGCGGTATTGTTTCTTCATCATCATCATCATAACATAACCAGCCTGTACGTACGCAATAAGGTGAGATAAGGGATACATATCTGTAGGTCAATCCCCTGTCTCATACCGTCGGGATAACGCAGTACTGACTACTCGTAACTAACAAATTCAATAAGTTCCAAAATTTACCTTATTGACTTCGTTGTTAATGTACATTTAACATCTTTTTTTTATGGCATAAAGAAGGCAAACGAGCACACAGGCCACCTGATGGTAAGCGGAAACTGTGACCTATAGACATTCGCATTCACAAGACTCCAAGCCTAAGACTGCAAATGCGTTGCCAACCCTGAGGACTAAAATGGAATGCCTCTATGCTAGTCATTACACCGGCTGGCTTATCCCCAAACCGGAACACAACAATGCGAACACCTTATTGAATTTATTCGTTACGCGGTATTGCAGTATCACTGGCGATATCCATCTGTTGCCAGCCCATTACTAAAGTCGTCGCTCCGCCTAGTCGGACGGAAGGCGTTCTACTTTACGTTTGTGATGTTGATCTAGCTCTCTGCTTCCTAGATGTTAGTTAACATCCTTATAGTTATTTGCATACTACTTTATAATGACGGATATTATTATATTTGATAAGTTCCTCTTTAGCAGGAAACAATCAATCTTAATTTGATTTGATTTTAAATTATGAAATAGATATAAAATCCTGCCTGCTACCCAAGTACTTATTTATTTAAATTTTATTGCATAATAAAATTGATAAATGGCGCATTTGAGCCTTGATAGTCGAATAGCCTTCTCTACCAGTTCACCAAAGGCCAAATATTTGGCAATGTTGTAATTCTAAGTAGTATAGACCGAGTAAGTAGTTCAGAAATCACTATTTATCAGTCCGTTAAGTTCTTTAAAACTCAACAATAGATCTGGTTGCGGCTCTTGCTATCAATTAGACAATATTTTCAAGAAGGTGAGACTAATCCCACTTCCACAAAGCCAGAGCCGCCGGCCGCTAATAAATAATAGCTATAATAAGGAAACACGTCCCCCGAAGTGACCGCAAAAGTTCTCTCAAATAGCGTAATTATCGGCTATCATCTAGCAATAAGGACTGTCTGGATTATGCATCGTCTGTTACCGTCAACTGCTCATTAACCTCGATGGGGTAATGAGGCTGTTTGTTCGCTGGTTAACTCCGTTAATTGATACATTTGAGTTTCCCGCAGGTGGTAAATCATAAGGGTGTTATCATGGCTTACCCTTGTTCTGACGGCACTCATTTCGTAGAACGTATCACTTTGCAGAATTCTCATTTTGTCGACACGCTTTTGTAGTGCAGGGGTTACCATTTTATTTACTATAATCTGAAAATAGCATTGCTTCAGCAGACTATAGCTTTCGATGAAGCTAAACGTACCTTGTAACACCATTATCTGAATGTACAGACAAATTGAAATAATTAAATAAATTGTCGTTAAAACAATGGCACATGCAACAATGCACACGCGGCCGGCGCGTTCACCAATCTCCTTTGCTTACATTACGCTCTCATATCGCTAGTGTTATAACGCCCGTTGGTTATTATAAATAGTGGGTAATTGCAATTTGGGTCCTGTATAAACAGTAATACAATAAATATTTTCTATCTCTTGAGGTAATATTAAACCCATGGGTCCTATGCATATGTATAAAGTATTGCAGCTACCTTACCTATTAAGAACTTAATATAATAAAATTGATATACTATCTATAGGATTTATTACTTTTCTTACAGTCTTATGTATATATAGCAATAAAATTCTAATAATATATTAAATAACTTAACACATTGTTTAAGCCGCAATCACACCATATCGTTACTAGTTAGTAACTTTTCATACCATTTGAGGTAGTTTGCAGTAGTAGTAAATTCCATTGATTTCCTAATGTTAACCCGTTACTGTAACATACCCAAGAATATGATCATGTATTCAAAACTAATATTAGTTACATTTCGTCTTACGTCTAATATGGCATAATCTAACTCGACTATAATCCCCTCCATTACGATTATGTAACGTAAGCCTAACCCGCCACTTTAATCCGGATCAGATCTATATATTTTATGTAACAACAGTCAATAATACCTGCTTAAAGGCAAGAACATATTTCCGATATTATTAAGATGTACGCATTTCCTAAAGAATAATTTGTAGGAAAATGTGTTTTTTTTATTTACGCAGAGTATTATATTTATATCAAAAACTGTGCGACGTCTCGTGTTCTGACTTCAACACTTGTATCGTAAGAGGCGTCATTATGTGATAGTTGCATAAATAAAAAAAAACCACTGAAACTCAACTAAACTGCGTATATAACATGTTAAACCGCAAGTCATAAGACGTATGACTTTGACCTAAAATTTTGTCTTGAAACTTAAGCGCCAAAGTGCTTAAATATCTGACAAATAAGTTCACCGTTTTATATTTCGGTGTCAAGATCTCAGCCAAGTTGTTTTTATAAATCGACACCCAGGTGTTGTTCAAGTGAAAGCCCATTCTAAAAATAATTTGCGTTTAACGGAATCATTTATATCTCCACGCAATATAGACGGAAAGAGCGTACATATATTCGAATTTCCTGTCAACACATTTCCATATATTCACTCACCTTATAAATTATTCGGTGACGGAAAATCACGTATGCTATGGGCCCTTTGCGGATAAAAATCCGGTCAAGTGAAGTGAATCAAGCTCTCTGCCAAAGGGCCCGTGTATCGGGAAACCGGGATCATCCGCTTTAAACCATATTGATGGAATACATTGTTTAATGCGGAACCTGAGGCAAATCCGTTTTATGTTTCGCGACGTGACGCATATTTTAACGACGTGTTAGAAATTAATGTTGAATAAAAACAAAACACACGTGCTAATATTAGAATTAAGTAGATTTGGTTTAGGTATTTAGACTTGTTTCACTCAATCATAACTCAAACATAGGAGTTTTTGTGGCACGAATAAAATTGTCCTAGTACTTCCGAACGATAGCGTTTAACATGAGCATGCAACTTGTATACCTATACTTAGGAGCAAAGAAATCGAACCACTTAGTACCTACGGATATTATTTAATTTTTCAAATACCTAAAAAGTATTCCTATGAATAATTACTTAAATTAAATATTACCTATCATTATATAACGTCGATGGGTAGTGATTAGCATGTAGTTAATTTTTATTTTATCCGGTGAACTTACACCTATCTACTATGAAATGTCATTTTGTAATAAGTACTTATTTGAAACAGTTATCGATAAATTTCATATCGGAAGGAAGTCTCTACTTAACTGACATTTTTGCCTCAAAAACCCCTATGTCTTATTCACAAGCCAGGTTTTGGTAACCAAATAGAAGGTTTTTTAGAATTTTTTACCAGACTGCCGAAGGAGGAGGGTAATATATAAATGTATATATGACTGATTTTGATGATTCTTATGGCAATCGATTTGCCTTAATCTTGTGAGTGTCATAATATATGACAGTTAAAATTTTATATGGCAGCAGCTAGGCGCCGTACTGTAATAAAGAAAAAATTTAAGTCGACGAACTATGACAAATGGGGTATCATTACAGAGGTATTTAAAAATCATCCTTAGGTTTCTTTCATCGTTTTCATTCTGAACGTTTATTTAGGATGTATAACGATTTGAAGTTGGTTAGCAACAACAGTCGGGTTTTTGTAAAGCTTGCTTGCTTTTTGTTGTTGTTGTTCCCGGTTGTCTTCCCGCACAACGAAACATACCATGCTGTTTGGTGACAGGTTAAATGATAAGATAGTGGTAGGGATCCGGACGGACCCTGCACAAGGTCTTACCAGCACTAGAACGTAGGTAGTCTAGATTCGCATAAAGTATTTTTTATTTTGAAAACATCATCCATTCCAACGGGAGTTGTCATCACAACTGAAATCAACACGATATCCCGGACAAGAGCTATAATCAAAACATTTTCATGCAAGTCTTGTGTAGGGTATCGAATATCGAATATATTCTATTTCATTTGTTATTTACTCATCTCATACAATACATGTTGTAACACATTCATCAACACTTCGTATAACGTCCGATTTATAGTCACGTTATCAAAAGGTTCGTCACTTTTCGACTCTATTTCAATGCCATTAAGGTCCAAAGGTCTTTCGCTTGTTAGCGTCCTTTGCAATAGGATACTATTCACAACATCACGCGTACAAATAATTCTGCTACCTCATTTTGTTGGAAACAATGCCGGACAAACGTTTGGGACGCGGTCATTTTGCTGGGTATATTAAGTTAGGCCGGGAATTGACATGATTAAATTGTTTAGTAGCCACGATTGATTAAGTTAGAATAATTATATTTCACATTATAGGTAGTAACCCATCTTGCTTGGATATAATAACGTTATGACAGCTCTTGTTTGCTTGACTTGAACTGTCGCAACGTCAACAATTCAACAAGACCAGAAACAGATAATATACCTTTGTATTATTTAATAAAAGGAACCCCAAAAACTCTACAAAATTCGTAACAGTTGGGTGGGCTCACCCAATATTTTTCTCAAAATTGTCTGAAGTCGTAAAAATGCAGTTATAATTTTTGCCGAGTATTTTTGCAACTTTGGCGAGTTCTGCGTTGGCTGTTCAAAGGACTCTTGACGTCATTACGCGGTATACGTAATAAATTGTGTGCGTGGGCAAATGCCAGCGTATATCGTAATGAAAAACGGAATTTCTTATTTCTTGTTAACGTATTGGTTTCAGTTCTCTAGCGGCCATCTTAAACGACACGCTGTACAGTCAGAAACAATCATAAATTATCCAACATGTAAAAAACATCTGACACATTTCGCAGGTAACTTCCTTAAGAAAAAAGCAAAATAATTTACTGACAAAAAACTTACATATGTTAACCTTAGTCCTGGATCCTAGGCTCGGAAGCCCTGAGTCATAGAACCCAGTACCATATAAATCTAAAGTAACGCTCTTAATAATATAAAAGCCTTGTTACATACTAACATTAGACATGAATAATAACAATGCGGGTCAGCCTTATAACTTAACAAACTAAACCTACTGACTAAAAATTGATTGCATTTGACTCCATTCCTCATCGCATGAGTCCGTGTCGGTCCCCGAGAGTATCTCCGGCATACGCGGTGATTTCCGACGCGGTCTTTCCGCACAATTTGAGGTGAGCGAGCACCCGATGAGTTGAACGAAAACCCTCTGCTAATGCTCCACTGGTCAGAAACATGAGTTGAAATAGGACTGTGCTATATGATTTTATGTCCGTTCCCAGTGTTCAAACCGCGGGTAGATTTGGAAACTTTATATTCAAAATAAAAGAGTTTTTAATTGCAATGTCAGTCAATAATTAAAGTTAATTAAAGTTGTACGGTCGGCCAAGAAAGTGGTCTACCAGTTCTGACAAAAGTATCTGTGAGATCTAATTATCGCTAAGGTTGACTTGTCACTGTCATAATATTATTGCAAAAGAAAATCGAACGTGTTGTATCATGACGTGCAAATAAACGTAGACCACATTTTTTGCCGACTGTATGTAGTGCATTTCCATAGTCCATTTTCAAAGTTAAATATGTTCCGCGAAATCTATATTTGTTTAATTTAGGTATAAAATTCGCATTACCGTTTCATCTATTTAATAGATTTCTAAAGGGCCATCAAATAACTTTCTTATCCCTTTAACGTCATAAATAGTCTGGCTGTCACAAATGATCAAAAACGTCTTATAGTTTGAAGCAGTATAAGTCATCTTTAATTTCGATTAGACGATTTTAATCGAAAGCACCGCCGTCAGGAATGATAAAGCTAGACTTAAATGTGCTTTGTCTCTGGCCTGACGTTGAATGACATTCTTTACCCATCTTTACCCATCTTTGTCCATTATCATTACTAATCTTGAATGAAATTGATATTTGTAATTGATCTACTTCATCATACTCGTTTACGTACTACCTTGTCGGCATGCATCCACTATCGATATGTGAAAATTGAATCTTAATCGGGACGTCAATTTTCAGTACATCGCCAAAGTGTTCAAATACAAGATTATAATTTGTAACAACTGAGAAGGCCAAATTTGTCACAATTGGGATTGTTCATATTTTTACAATTACTCTAATTCGAAAACCATTTCGAGAACTAGGGTTTTAAAGCCTATTTCGGATATTTCGACAAAAGTATATTTAACCTTTGTTTGACTTTCGTTTTCGGCTTGAAGCCCTCCTAGGTGTATCTTACAGGTTAGACGAAAACAGCTTGAAATAGTATGTTTTAATACACTATTACAATCACTTTTCATCATTAGATAGCATTTCATTGTTGTAATTTATTAGAAAATGCCATCCCAAATTTAAAATAATAATGTCCTCCATAAAATGACATACATAAATAAAGCCATTAAAACAAAATTACTGGCTCGAAAACAAAATTAATGAAATTGGTCTCTTAAAATTACATATTCTCTCGATTCAGAATGTAAAAACCGTGAGTTTTTTTTTGAGCTATCCCAATTGGCATTGCGAGAGGGCTGTAATTCGAGTGATTTTTCTACTGTCCCGATTTTTGCTGGCAACACTGGTGTTTACATACTGCTCTTAACTCACTGGAGCGTAACGCCGCCGGGCACCGCAAGGGCAACAAGGGCATAAAGTAGTAACTCTTTTGCAACCTCGCACTTCCCACCTCCTTGCATTTCATAGTCTAGGTCGACGGAAAATATATAAATACATTTTGATTCCCTCGAGAGTATTGAAATACACGTTGTTTGCGGTATATTTTTTAAGTTTATGTAATAGTTTGTATTTTTCACAGCAGAGAGACTGTACACCGGAGTATATGGTCTTGATTTCAACTCGATACCTCCACGCGTTCCCGAGATAAAGAGTCTTGACAGACAGACAGACAGACAGACGGACGGACAGACGGACAGACAGACAGACAGACAGACAGACATACGAACAGACGGACAGTCGGACAGACGGACAGACGGACAGACGGACAGACGGACAGACGGACAGACGGACAGACGGACAGACGGACAGACGGACAGACGGACAGACGGACAGACGGACAGACGGACAGACGGACAGACGGACAGACGGACAGACGGACAGACGGACAGACGGACAGACGGACAGACGGACAGACGGACAGACGGACAGACGGACAGACGGACAGACGGACAGACGGACAGACGGACAGACGGACAGACGGACAGACGGACAGACGGACAGACGGACAGACGGACAGACGGACAGACGGACAGACAGACATACGGACAGTAAAGTGATCCTATAAGGGTCCGGTTTTTCCTTTAGCGGTAAGGAACCCTAATAAAATCAAGAGATAATAATAATGGGGGTCCCAATACAAGAAAATGTTTTTTGTCCACGTATTTATTTGTGTATATTTGATGATTATATTACAAACGCTAAAGAAAAACCACAAATTCTAAAAGATGGTCTAGTGTCAGTTGGACTCGCGCTGATCAAGTTCGAGATCAAATTCAAATTGCAATATAATAATATATATTGTGCGACGGGGCGAAACCCTCGGTGCTCGAGTCCGACTTGCACTTGACCGGTTTTTTATATCACTTAGAGTAATTAATTGAGACGCTACCTACCCAATTTCCTTGACATTTCGAATAATGAAACTCAGACATCGGAATATGTAGGACGTCAACCTTACGCAGAACGTCTTTACCAACCGGAAAGTTACTCCTGTCTATCCACATGTAAGACGCGTTCCGTTACCCTTGGGAAATACGCACTGTCTGTGAGAACTCGGTTTTTCTTCTTAAATCTTTTATTTTGAAATAGTGGTGGTTTGCTTACGAATTAAGGTGACAACTTTAAAGGCATTGTGTTTGAACTTATGACTTGACATGTTCTGATGTTTAGAACCATATATTTCCAGAATTCATAGTTAATCCCATAATAAACAGTGAGCCCAAATCTCTTCCAATTATAACTTAAATTTTTTTAAAAAACCCCTGAGAATTAGGTGGTTATTAAAATCGTTTCAGGCTGTTGGCCATTCAAGTCTTGAATGGCCAAACCATTTTTTAAGAAACCAGAAAAAACTACTACCAAACTCCTTATATAACTTCAAATTAAAAAAATATCTTCTCTGTATTGGGGGTTAAATACTTATTTTCAACGGTTAAAACCCCAGTCACAAAACGAGCATAAACTACATTTCCAGCTTAACCATGGCTATTTCAAACCGCTAAGAACTACAAGAATTTATTGCACCAGTTATACGAGTATTCTCTGGATATGCGAAACCTTCCTCTTTATATTTATATTCAGCCTTTCACAAACTTATAATAGGTTTTCAACTGCATTGTGTGCAAGCTTTCCGTTGTGCTAAAACATTTTATACGGAACTTCCAAGCCTATTCATGTTAACAAAACACTTGTTTTTCTTTAACATAATCGGAAACGATGGCTTTTCTTTTGTAAAGAGAGTACGCAATGAGCCTTAATCTCTTCCTAGGAGTAAAATAAACGTATAATTTTTTTATCATAAATATTTTATCAATTGCATGCAATATGCAAAAAAACTAGGCGATGAATTTCGTTTAATAAAATGGTATGATAATTCTGCCCTACTAAATAAAAAGGACGCATGCGTAATTTGTTAGTCAGAGTAAATTTAACCCCACAACTTAAGAAATAAGGTCACTTATAAAAGCGCGGTTAGGACATAAGCCCTTTTGTCTAAAGGGCAGAATTTTTCCAAAAAATAAAATAAGACTAAGCGGAAATGGGGATTGTCGGACATGTATTTAGCCACTTTGTCAGGCTACCCCTATTTCCCGGGCCTCAGCAATAATATTCTATTGTATAGCGTTTTTTTACATTGAGATTTTAATCCCAAATCCCAAATAGAATCCCAAAATGCTGTACGTGCCTCAGTGGATTGAGGTTTTCCGGGACACGAGTAATCCCTCGGGAGGCACTTAACAACAAATTAATACCCCCCATTAATGCACTTACTGGTTGGGGATGTTTGTTTGTTGTTTGCTTTGGTAATTTTTGAAACGAAATTAATAAAAAATCTCCCTGTGTCCAAGTTGTTTTTAATTAGACGAAGATAGCTGCCATTTCCTGGGCGGTTTTATGGGAGATAATAAAATTGTATGTTATAAATATTCTCCTGAATTTATATGCTTTCCTTTTTACTCTGCTTGGTGGGCTGCGGTTTGACAATAAATTACTATACCTTCACGCCTGTCTGCCATTGGGGTAGGCAAAGAATATGGAACGCCACACGTGCACTTACGTCGGTTTCGAGTGCTTTTGATTTGGCCCATACATAGAACGCGGTATCGTTCGGCAGAAATAGTAAATACTGACACCTTGCAGTTTTGAACATGGACAATGTTGACAGCAGTAATACAATAATATACTTATTGGTTGCGTGTAAAGTAATATACTTCGTCAAATTAAAAAAAAACTTGTACCTTCAATGCCTTGCTTTATTATAATAAGGGTCTTAAACTTTTCTATTGAATATACAATCTCTTTATCTCTTGCCTCGTACCTATCCCTGTTCATTTCCTCCTTTCGCCTTTCCAAGGGTGCTTCAATTGAACTGTTAAACATTCGGACCTCTCTTGTTAGTAATGAGGTTATCCTTACTAAGAGGTACAGAGAGGGTGCGTTCTTTCCCCGACGAAAAAATTCATGCATTATAAGTTTTAATTGTTTAATTAACTATGTATTTTTCTGCTTAGGCAGTTTATTTAGATAGAAAGCTAGTTATACTAATTTAAACTACATTTTTGACATGATTTAAAATATAAACTCAAAAACAAAAATTATTTCACTATTAGTATGTTACATTATCCCTGTGTTATGTTTCCGCGCAGACGCAGTCAGTTTTTGGGTAGTAGGACCTTGTGCAGGGTCCGTCCGGATCGCTACCACCATCTTATCCATTAACCTACCGCCAAATAGCAGTGTTCGCATTGTTGTGTTCCGGTTTGGGGATAAGACGGTGTAATGACTAGCATAGAGGCAATCCATCTTAGTCCTCAGGGTTGGCAACGCATTTGCAGTCTTATGCATGCGAATGTCTATGGCTCACAGTTTCCACTTACCATCAGGTGTCCTATGCGCTCGTTTGCCTTCCCTATGCCATAAAAAAAAGTCACCGGCTACAGCTAGTAGCTAATAAGGGCATATGGATGCCTCGAGGAAAACACGTAATGTGCTTTCACTGTACATACTTTATAAGTATCATTTGTGCTTTTGATTTTGCGTTTCTCCGCCTCACGCTAAACGCAAAGTCGTGGCCAGGCCGTTTAGCTTTAGACTAGTTTAGATCAAAGAAAATTTTAACACCATTAAGTAACACAAGGTCGTGAAAGGCATAAGCCCTAACCAACTGCTATTCTTATCTTATAGCGCACCCATACTAGGCCCGCAGAGCACTATTCGCATTTAACACGTTCGATACGGTATTGGGTAGAATGAGACCGATACAAGTATGGTTAATGACAAGTAAATATTTTACCGCCGTAAAGTTCGGACGAGAATAAAAAACGCTAACATTTTCGACGGCATACATTTTCCGCATTCATTTAGTAGGCATCGAGACGTTGTATTACACGTACAATAAGGCATTAGAAGGTTTCAGCGGGTAAAAGCCTCGCGGTTGCGCGGGAAGCTGCTAATTACGAGGCTGAGTGTACTTTACAACAGCCAATTTCCACGTGATAACAACCATAACGCGCCGTGTGCCAGATTGGAGATAATCACTTAGACGCGGCCCTTGTCAGTAGAGTGAAGCCAACACAATAATGACTCAGGGCCTCTATTTTACTTATTATTTTATTAACGTAATAAAATATATGTTTGTTTAGAATTATTACAGGACAGTTATATTAATTGCTAATAAATTACGTATGTAGATAAAAAAAGAGAAAAGATGTTTATTCAGTAAGTGGGCCGCACGTCCAAAATCTACCAGCAGCGCTTCGCAAGAGACCACTGCTGAGCAGAAACGCCGCAAGAAACTCAACAGCCAGTCGTTTTCTTAAATACTAGTTACGATATTATACAGTAATAAAGCTTAAGCTAGCATTATATAAAACAATGAATCTAACATAAAATAAAAAATAAATATATTCAAGCGTAGATTGCGCAGGAAAATATGTCAAAAGTCAGAATGCTCATAGGAACTAATAATCTATACTTACCTATGACAGTGCAAGACAACCACATACAAAGTTTCGATACATTCTCCTACAGAAACCGTGTCACCTAGACAATATACATATAAAATCATTTGCTTAAACATTTCATTTTATTTTTATTTTATTTTTGGTTAAAAAGGCGCATTTCCGTTGTATTTTCTCTAAATTTGTATAAATACAACCTTATTCAACCAAAACGATTTCGTATGTTTATTTACTACGTCGGTGTATGCTCGCTCTCTCACCTTTATTCTGATGCAAAGCTGAAGCGAGACAACCGTATACGACTTATACGTATACAGTTAATTTTCCTAACAACCTTGTCCTATTATTAAACGTGTCTTTGTATACATATTACGAAGGTAAATTAAGAGGAGTATGTGTTTATTTCTTAGGGCGGATCAAAAAACCTTTTCTTTGTTTGTTAAATAAAATGGGAGCTCTTGATTTAACCCATATATGTTATTTGACTTAAGATTTCATTCTCTGAGGCGTATTTTGTTCGGAAATAAGAAAGTCCATCTTGTAGTAGAGATTAAATTAGGTTAGTAAGATTGATTAAGTAAAATAAAGTACCGAAGTGAAGTAAGTAAGTTATAAGGCAAATGGTAGATTCATTATTTCAAATATTATAATTATTATAATACGTTCTAATACTATACTTCTTTGGACGAAATTTGTTATTTCATAAAATTATATAAGTAGTTAATTAAGGCTATTTGTAATATTTCATATCAAAACTATTTTATATTACGAAATAAAACAACAAGAATTGCTCGTTTAAAGGTATTCGATTTAATAACCCAAGCAAATTAAGCTTCATACGATACACTCGTAATTATTATACTGTAGGTACAACTTAATTATCACAAATGCGTTCACGTGCGAAAACGCGGAGTAATTTAGCAACAAAATGTCGAGGGATTTCTCTACCTGCTGGATCGCCACATAACCGACCGGAATGAATGCTGCCTACCTATGATCCAGGTAAACCGACACTTCTCAACGTCCATTGTAATTAATCATTTTATAAACTCCATAAAATGTACGCTAAAACACTCGGTGATTAATTATGAAGTAAAGCGTTAAAAAATCCTAGCCCAAGGGTCTCACGGGCTCAAGGACGAAGGTTTTTTTTATTTAGTACCCCTTTTCACGGAGTTTTACCGTTGCCTCAATTAAGGACAAAAAATGCCATGAAAAATTCAAAGATTCGTGAGGGTTTTACGAGCTTTCCATTACATCAATTTAACACACGGAAAAAAGGAAAAAATAAAACAAAATGGACTGGGAATTGTACCTTAGATTTTTAAAGGACAAACTTTATCGTTTAAAGCATTTTGACATTTTGGACGACAGAGCTGAGCGTAAGTCATAAAAGAGTTTTACCATAGATGAGACCTAACTAGATCGCCTAGCTAGATTTACGCTCTAAAGTCGTCTACTCGAATATTAAATATGTTAATCTCTCCATTTATAATCGCCGGTAAAAAACACCATATAGCGAATGACTGTAAAAGTCAGATCAAGCGTACAATTATTTTTACTTCACGAGCAGTCGGGATAGACACATTTTTACAGATTAAATCATAGACTGGAGCCGTCTTCTTCTTCTTCTTCTTAGTCGGTATCTTCATTGCTGAAGGTCGTGTCTAGTTTGAACTTCTCGTGACTTGATGCACCATGTTCTTCCATGCGTTCCTGTTTTCGGCGGTCTTAATAGCTTTAGGTATCGACTGGCCAGTGAGCTTCCTAACGAGATCTGACCAACGGGTAGGTGATCGACCGCGCGGTCTTTTCCCGTCCACTTGACCAACTACCATCAGCTTTTCCAAACTGTCCGGGTCTCTGCGAGCGACGTGTCCGAAGTATTTAAGTATCCGCTGGAAGCAGATAGTCGATAGCCTCGTGGTTATTTCGAGCTCGTTAAGAATGGATACATTGGTACGACGTGCGGTCCATGGAATTCGAAGCATACGCCTCCAACACCACATTTCAAAGGCGTCGATTTTTGCCCTTTCTTTCTGCCTTATCGTCCATGATTCGGCACCGTACGAGAAGATTGAGAAGATCAACGCACGTACTAACCTCACTTTAGTCTTTCGGGAAATATTCCGATCTTTCCATATCCTAGTAAGTTTAGTCATCGCTGCTTTGGACATCTGAATTCTCCTCAATACTTCCTTCTCACTGCCACCCTCGTTGGTAATAAGAGAGCCAAGGTACACGAACTGTGTAACAAGTTCTAGGTCCCCGAGTTCGTTGGAGCGAATTAGTGTTCCCGGTCTGTCCACTACCATCACCTTGGTCTTAGCCTTGTTAATACTGAGGCCAACTAATTCGCTCTCCTTCTCAACTCTAGAAAGCAGTTCAGCTAGTTCTTGCTCAGACGATGCAAAAAGGGTAGTATCATCTGCATACCTCAAGTTGCTGATTTTCTTGCCACCTATGGATATGCCACCATCCCAACCCTCCAAGGCTCGTCTCATGATATATTCCCCATAGATGTTAAAAAGGATCGGGGATAGGAGCCGTCTTAAAGCCAATAAAAACAGTTCATTTGTGTAAACTATTGTCTACGTTTACTTAGGTGCCCAACTAAAAGGTTCTCGCCGTAATCCACACATCGAATATTATGCTTTCAAGTGCCAATTAAAACGGAACATAAGCCTGTACTTCTAAACCGTTACCATAATATTTACACTGTATTATAAGAGGTTTGGAGCCTCCAGAGATTCATTTATTTTGCATATTAGGGTCGATAGCACCTTCGTCAGACGGAATTATTATTACGATACGTTACTTGTACATTTAATTATTAGCTTAACCAATTGAGCGTGTATATCGTGACGTTATGAAAAGTGGATAGAATATATTCAGTTCTTTTCTTTACATTTACACTCGTACAGTCGAGAACTTTAATTTGGGACCCACCTTATTTTCAAACTTAATCTGACATTCTACAACGATAAGGATGAGTTTCCTAAAAGTTACGAAGGACTTGACATCTGTAATGACATTGACGACTTCAAACATATTTTTCTTGAAATAGGTCACAAATTAACGTTCGTGATAGTACCTGGTCTATTTTCGGATTTGCGACCAATCATTTGTCTGTTCATTAAATTCATTATCTGCACGCTAAGGTAGTCTAGGTATTCAAAACAAAGGTATTCAACCCCATTTTCGCTTACAAATACAATAATATTTCTGCAACGGAATTCAGCACCTATTTAATAACATATGATTCAGCTTGTCTGGGCCCATTTTGACGCAAGGTCTTTTTCATGTAATTTAGTGTTGGTATTATTAAAAAAAAAAAAAAAAAAACTATTCCCAAACTAAGCTCTAGGCTTGTACTATGGGTACTAGACAATGATATAAATACTTATATAGAGAAATATGTATATATTTAAATACATGGAAAACATCCAAGACTCGGGAACAAATATTCGCGCTCATCACACACATATCTGCCCTTACCGGGATTTGAACCCAGGACCTCTAGCTTCGTAGGCAGGATCCCTACCAACTAGGCCAGCGCCTATATGTTACTTCCCTTAGAAAGCTACCGTTTTAAAGTCCGTAGATTGCAACAAATGATTGCAAATAAAAGGTTGTCTCACTGTATTTCACAGATTTGGCAGATTTATCAAATAAATAAAGCTATACTTTCCCTTAACATTGCTCTCACCTCACTCGTACAATGTCTCAAGAGTCACGATTAAGTTTTGCAAAGCGTACAACACCGTCATCCCTCTGTACTCCAAAGCGAATTAGGCACGCAACGTCGGACAGAGAAAGGGTTCCTACCACCTTATATTGTACCCTGGCAATCATATTTAAGGATATACCACGTAAATACTCTCAAAGTCGTAGAGTTTATACATATAGGATGATGACTCGCGAACAAAAACTCTTCGCACGTACGTACGGAACTTTAATAAGGTGTGTGGTAGGTATGTGGTTGATTTGTTGTAATCTGACGATCCGTCTTACAATAATGTAAAATATATATCGAGTAACATTACTATAATTTTATTAAGGCCCGTTATAAACTAATCTCGAGTTAGATTTCAACTCAAGATGCGTCCGAAATGACAGTCTTCTATTACGTGACGTTTATATTGATGTCTCCCGAGACGTGCAATCACTCAGGATCAGTTTGAGAAACACAATCATTGGTTACTAACACAATAGGAATCGAATTAAACCTTAATATGTACATACGTAAATCCACCCCACTAATAGATGCCTAATCACTGATATCCCCAGATTAATTGTTACTATTGCATATCTCTGATCTGATTCGAGATTAATTAAGCCCAGATTAGTTTATAATATGTATGATATACGCATCGTTATTCTAATATCATTGTATGTAGGACAGCCTTAAGAATACAGAATCATACCTCCCAGCAATTTCCACTGACTCCCAAAGACTTGCGAAATATTTGTATAAATGTTTAATATAATAAATATTAATGTTTTTTTTTCGTTTGTTACAGGGCAATACGAGGGACAAAAAACACTCAACACATAATTCTCATAGCAGTTGTCAAGAAAAGGTAAGTCAATTTCTAAATGAAAGAGACAATTTGTAAGTGCTCGAGAATGGGACCCGAATGATAAATATATAAGTTTTCATATAACATAAAGCGATTTTTGAAAACTGACCAAATGTCTATATCCAAGATCAAAATATCAGTAATTTAAAAATATAAAAATGATATAAAATAAAAGGTTATTTTTGCAAAACCCTGTATAACATTTCAGGTGAAATCTCGCTAATGTCAGACAGGTAGATAAATTTGAAGCGTTTCAACCTCAACGTTCGCCGAAACATTATTTTCACGGTGTTATCAAAGACAGGATTAAATTTAAGCCGGCCAATTAAAAAATAACTCGTAGGTAATTGAGCGCGGCTTGATTTACATAAAGGGAACATTAATGGGTTTTGTTTAACTTTCACATAATATCAGTACTGATGTATGTTTTATGAAATTACAAAAATGTACTTTATATTTATGTGTCTAGACTAGACATTGTAATAAAAAGTACGTAAAGTTTCACGGGTTATTTTTAACATAAACAGATTAAATTTTATGTAATTACATAATAAATCCGTTGTCTATTTTTTTCTTTAGCCTTTTGTAATTTAAAAAGCTACACAACATTTAACGAAATCATTTTACCGACTTTAAGTACCTATGTAGGTTACTCATTAACTACAGACATAAGTACTAATAAAGGCATCCGCTAGTCTGTTTAAAATAATCATCAAATTAGTAAAGTTCTCGAAGAATAACTTTGAGATATTTCGTGTTCTGCGTCGAATTTCTTAGAATATTTACCTCCTAAATATACGTACAGTTCGGTTGAAAGTTACTTAACAACTTATCTCGTATGTCCCCTGGAAATTGATGATAGAACTTAACTTCGCGAGGTATGTAGAGTCAATGACATTTTATAAATAAATCAATAATGCTGCGCAGAGATTGTGGAATATACAAAATTTTACATACCTACTTTTAACAATCGTGGGCTTTAGCATAAAATTACCGACCGATCAGCAGCGGTGATCGAGTTGAAAAGGGTTGAAACGAATATTATGTGACATCTTGCCCGCTACCATGATTTTAAAAGTTTATAGACGTTTTAATGTGTTTTCACCAGTTTTTTAAATCGCATAATATGTACCTATGTATGGAACGAATCGAGAATGTAAACTTTGTGCTTTTCCCCGCTATACACATAAAACATTTTATGTTCTAACAATTTTACGAACTTGTAACTTTCTAACAAAAACTCTATTTGAGTTCCATGTTTTAAAAGGAAGCAACTTATAAAATGAAGTTCTAACTAACCGTTAATTAAATTTCTAAGAGATTCCTGTCTTTAAACTTTACATAATCCGACACAAACACGCGATAAATGTATGCAAAAAAACATTTAATAAAATATTCATAACTTTAGTAACTACATCAAGACATTCCTTGTTAGCGTAATCATGAATCTGCTTGCAATTTTAAACTCACCTTTCCTCTTGTTTTAAATATGATTTTACCTCTTACATTATTTATTATGTCGGACACGGTGAACATAAATCTAGCAAAGAATAAATAAAAAAAACAAAAAAATTGTCACATAAAAAAAAAAGAAATACACGGCATTGATTACCACACAGTTTCTACAGGTAGAGGTTATAGTATTTCATTTAACAAGTGTTTAATATGGAATCTTATTTGTTTACAAATGGGGTAATTATAAATGTAATTAATAAATTTTAATAAGCCTCTATCTAGGTAGAATATGAATCTTCCTACGTTCTATTTGGCTATTTGGGTTGGTACAGGCGCATACCCAATCAAGACCCTTCACTACCACCACTACCTATAAATTATCATCATGACATAAATTACAGACTAAAATAAATTATTTATTTAATACAGTGACTGAGATCTGTATGTATTAACTACCTTCACTATCTCATGTAAAGGAGGTCCGACCCATGTAATGACCACGAGTTAATAAATAATTCGTGTTTTGTACTAAACCCGTTTAAAACTATATTGAAAGTGTGGCATCGGAGTGACTGATGTGGGTAACCGACGAGGACGGCCGTGTTTACTCCAGCTTCAGAGGAAACTGGACAACTAAAAGGTTTATTGTTTACTAGAGAATTCTTCTCAATATCAAAAATACGGTTTTAAACCTTTAGCATTCAGTTCTCGATTGGGGCACAAAGAGATTTGGTAAAAGCGTTTCCCTCGCAGGTTGTTTTATTGTGCCGTTGTTGCTAACAAAAGAATAACTCGAATTCAGTGCGGGCCATTGTTTGAATTTTACCCGAATATTAGTAAATAATAATATGTATAGCTCAATTACGGCACCTAGATGCAAAACGTGTTTTGTTATTATTTTCATTAGTATTAAAGATTTCATTGGTTTTTTGAGAAAGCCACAAACGATTGAAGTTACAGATACAACTAATTTATATTGCAACGTGGAATAAAAATAAGCAAACTAGAAATCATTTTTACGCTGTGTTTAGCCACTCATCTCCTACCTGTCTGTGTTCTATTACTATTATCTGTCTTGTCTCGTTAAGAACGGTGACTCGTGACTTGGCTGCCACTTAACTTGACGTGCAAATTAGTAATAGTACCCTCTTCTCAGAATTCTAAATTACGTTATCCTAAGTGAAAGTAGAGCTGGCTTAAGTTAATGCCATGTTATGTCTGAATATAAAAGAAAATAATGCCACTTTAGTATGAAGCTAGATAAGAAGAAGTATATTGGAATTTATTTATTTTACTGAATAATTAAAAGTTTTGCCGTTCGACTCCAAAATAAATAGCGCAAAACTCATAACAAACAAGGTTCTGTTTTTCTTAAGCTGAGCCTTTGATAATAGTCTTAAATATACTTAACTTACTGAAAGTTGGAATTTCTTATAGCTGTTTTGTTATTTGATGCCGTGAACTTCAATTTAATATAATAGTAACAAGGCAGTCTTGGGAAAGCTCGAAAAAAAGTAAAGTTAGAATTTCTTTTTCCTAGTTCTACGAGGCGCAAGAAATAAAGTTAACTGCCATATGGGCCACCATTTATGTAACCAATAAGTTGTTCTATTGTGTTACCGCGCGGTAACTTTGGCAAGTTTGTTAGTGACTTGACACAAGTTACTAACTCATTCTGTTGCTGCACGTGTAGACAATCGCGAACGTTACGAGAACGTTATGTACGTATGTAAACTCTTTATTGCACAAACAGAAAATAACAAACTAAAAGAAGAAACAGAAACACAAAAGGTATCTACAAAAGCGAACTTATCCATTTAAGGGATCTCTTCCAGTTAACCTTTGAGCGATTGAGAGATTAATAAACGATAACGTTATCGTTATCGAAATTATATAGGACTAGCTGTTGCCCGCGACCCTGTCCGCGTAGTAGACGGTTATCGCTATTCCGTCGGTAAGTATTAATTAAACTATGAAAACGTTAATTTGTTTTTTTAATTTATTTCACCATTTAAATCACAACTTAAAATACATTTATATTCCCGCTAAACTGCTGCGTTTGATGGCGAGACGCGCTTAGTTTTTATATTTAACTGAACCTATTAAAACCATCCTATAACGAATAAAAACTATCGTTCAGTATAAGTAAGTATCATTTATTTGAAGCACAAATTATTTTAAGTGTAGAAAATAATAAAAACCTCCTTTCACTATCTAGAGTAAACGAAATTACTTATGTATTTTATCTTAACGAAGAAATTAACTATCGTTTGAAATTAATACGTAAACCACTATAATGGCCAGTGATCAATAATTCATCTACAATTTAGATTATTTGTACAAACAGGTCGGTATTCTTAGAATTCAATAGCCACGCGCGTTCCAACGGCTTGATCCAAATTAATATAATATTTGCAGTATACGAAACGTACAAACTCGGCGCTACAAATCTCATGCAGATAATCTGATTGAATTCCCGAGTGTCGGGCTCTGCTTCCTAAAATCCAAGTTACAAATTTCGTTAGCTGCTGTCTCCTTCTCTTGTTTTAGTCACCAATAATGAATGAAAGAGACAGGGTATCCGAGGTTTTGAATTGAGTGATTAAGAGCAGATGGCAGTTGGTACGCCCTTAATTCTATATTTATTTACCCTGATTCATATAAGGCTCCTTTATATAAACTGTAGGTTTAATTAATTTTCTAGAAATTCAAATAATTTATTTGAATTTCTAGAAAATATAAACATGGGCTCTATTCTACTCAATCAAATAAGAGCAATAACATATCAAAAGCAATAAGGTTTTACCGAGTAAAATAGAGATCCAAATTAAAAAGAAGTACCATTGCAAGACGTCAATTGAAACGTAGAAATTGTAGAAATAAAACAGTTTTATTTCTTGCTAAAAGCGTAAGCGTCATATTCATAAACGCGCAATAAGTAAAGTGTGCTTAAAATATGCTTTGTCATTATGACATTTGATTTCGACAATAAGTTACAAAGAATTCTTTAACTAAAATTGATTTATTGTGTGATTATTATAAGAGGGATAGAATATAGTGCTGTTACATTTTGTGCCTAGCAAATGCAAAATTACACATGATTTTGAACAAGAAATTCGTATTTTTCTTATTGCATTCGAGTTACAAAGAATTATCCACTGAAATCTCTTTTGAACTCTCTTAACTCTTAGTAGTGAGACAATACCTATAGAGTTTTACTGTGTTGTAGTCCAGGATCTAGAATCAAGACAACTTATTCTTTATCTAGATTTGTACTACATTCGATAATAATAAATATATTAATTGAAATGTGTAACGTTTTACAAAAGTAGTTTTTTCCCGGGTGCCACGACTCAACCTCTAGTTAAAATAAAGCGAGAGGTTAAAATAATGTTTATGGAATGACAAAATGAGAACGCCATTTTTGCTTTATATCCTTTTAGGATTGCTCTATTATACGGTGCAGTCCATTTAACGTCGAGCGTAAAGGACAGAGCAAAAGTAGTTATATAGCTCTGTCCTCTTCTCTCAGCGTAGACTGAACTGCATAGCTATCATAATAACCCCTCTGTACTAAACTCTGAAACGCTCGGTCTCCGTCTGTCTGTCGAGACCCTTTTTCTATGAAAGGAAAAAAAAATGTTAAGCTATCTGCCTAAAATTTGGAATCCGTGTAGTATTTAGTTGTACCCACAAAGCCTCATCATCAGAAATTAGATTCAATTATAGAAGCAGCGAAAAAAAACGTCCAACATCATTTAAGCAATTGAGATTATTTTAAATCTCAATTGCCAACATTGATTTGATTTAATTTTAAAATCAGTGGCCGAAATACAAATCCCTGATTGTACTTATCGGAGGCCACGTGATCCGTCCGTTCTTTATGATCTGAATTAATGTGGCTTAGCACATAAAACATCCCTCGCCCTGAGAGCTGGATTTGTTCTACAGCGGGCCACTGGAATATGACATGATTTTTCCCTGACTACCCGATAAGTTATTTTAGTGGTGGACCTATGAGCGTCGGTGGCCTAGTGGCTTAGGGGGTCGACTCGAGATCGTATATTACCGAGTTCGAACCCCCGTGGTCTCTATGTACCAATGAGTTTTTCCAACCTAAGTACCTACATTACCCGATGCACTTACGGTGAAGGAAAAATATCGTGAGGAAAACCTGCACATTCGAACAGTTGAGTGTGTAAGAGGGTAATTGCACATTACATCCTAAAGAGGTCGATGTGTATCCGAAAGGGCATATTAGTATGATAAAATAAGATAAGACCTTGTACAAGGCTACCACCATCTTATCCTTTAACTTACCGCCAAGCAGCAGTGTTATAACACAACTGGTAAAATTATTAGCATAAAAAGGCTTTCCATTTTAGTCCTCAGGGTTGGCAACGCCAACGTCTTAAGTTGCAGTCTGAAGATTACAGTCTTTAGAATGCAAATTTCAATGTACAGATCCCAATCACCATGAGGTTCGCCTTCTCTTAGCCATTTAAAAAAAATCCTTTTATCGAAATCTCCCGTGTAAATGTAAAGTATTGTTAGATTTGCCTTAGCTAGACGAGTGTCTGAATGGGTTCTTTAACTTAAATAAATACAAAAATGGCTTGTTATTCACATATGTAGACGACAATAGCGAAATATACAGTCGGGTTTTTTTAATTCATGCGTTATGTTAACTTGATATCCGATAATTAATAGCCAAAAGGAGTAAGTTTAAAGGTATGGACATATGTCTTACCAGGGTGCGTCATTGTAGTTCCGAGTCAAGATATTCAAAAATAATCACGAGCGGTAGCCTGATGAGGTACTTACAGACGTCCATGAGCTCCGAAAATCCGAGAGGAGTGCGTCCGTTTCCAGCCTTTTAAGAAAGATAACCTTAACTAACTTTTTTTGACAAATATCAAAAGTTTCGGTACAAATAGAACACACGGAACAGTACCTACAGTCAAGAGCTTGGGACCCACCTTAGGTCCAAAGTCAATCTGACATTCTACAACTATAAGGTTGAGTTTCCTATAAGTTACAAATGATTTGGCATCTCTAATGATATTGACGACTTGAAGCCAATTTTTTCTAGTTTTTTAATGTCCTCGATTGCTGCATGCAATGAATGGTGATTTTAAGAATATTTTTTCAATCAAGTTCCACGTGGAATAAACTGAAATCTGACATTAAAAAGATCTTATTTATCGCATAAAACTTCTGACGCAAAACAAGTAGGAGCGCGTCGGCTTTTTGACGGCGCCGTAAAAACGTTTATACCGCGGACGTGTACAGTCCCTTCGGGATTGGTTCTGGCTGATAATCCGATCGAGAATTTGAGTAGGTACAGTCAATAAAATGTATTCGGGTACTGTTGTAGAATCATGTCCCTGTTGGAGTATTAAACACCAAGAGACTCAAGTTGCCAAGTCTCCCAAAGTCTACTAAAGCTGTATTGTTAAGATAGGAGGATCACGTTACGATTTCTATGTTGGTGTTTGCAATTGGCGACGGCAACACAGTCGACCGCGGTGTCGTCATCAATTGTAAGCTTTCCATATAAATTCCTACTAAGCAGTAGATTGCGCTACCCAGTCGCGTTCATCCGTTTCATGCATTTACTGCCGTCTGCCCTAGTCTTTCTTAGGTGCAGTATTTTACGTTTTAACAAAACTAGTAGTACGCAAATATTCATTCGGGGCACTAGATCAAAGTTTTATGCTTTGCGTCCCCTTGAATCGCGTACCACGTCGGTTGAGCTTAATACTATTTGGTTGCTTTCTTATAGAAATTATATATTACGAGCGTGACGGAATATTGTCAATAACATCCTCAAAACCTCACACTGAAAAAGATAATTGGTCGCTTCTAAAAAGATTTTGATTGTTGTGCATAAGCGTCTTGATTCTATACGAGCCTAACAAGACGATAGATATATCAACTAAGATTTAAGTTGAATCACTAAAGAAATTGCTCTAGTTACTAGGTATCAGTTTTTGTTGATATAACTAATACCTATCTTAACTATTGAACTCGTACCTAGCTATTTATATATTTTCCAACTAAGAGAAAATCTCTCTTAGTATTCAATTTCAGGCCAACACCTATTAAAGTAAAATGGCCGACTTCGAGCTGCTACAAAAATCTACATAAATTTCTATGCAACACACTGCTATCGTTATACAAAACGGCACATGTAATTCTTATCGTGTTTAGCTACGGCGACGTTATAACTTACAGTATAGGGATAAGTCTTCCTTAGCTGTTGAGTTGAGTTGCGACATTTTGACTATGAAAGTGGAACAGCTAAAACATAATTATGTTAGTGATGAATAAACATGTTATATTAATTTCGGAATTGGTCGTTCAAGTGAAAACGATGTTCATCCAATATTTGCCAAGTCATTGGTATTATGAGCTTTATGAATAAACAAACAGGTTGTCAGACTTGTCAGTTTATTTCAACAGGACGGATAATATTTTTTATCATAGTAATTAAAATTCGTAATATTATTTAACTGTAGCATATTTATAATATTGATTATTTAGATTGTAATAAATCCAAAATATATTGTAAAGAAAATCAGCTACCTAATATAATACTTAAAAACAAAAACTGAGAAACTTTTTGAATCTGTCTGAGTGTCCCACTGCTGGGCAAAGGGCTGCCCTCTTTTCCACCTTTTGTCCCTTTTGAGTGCACGCTCCCGCCACTCGCTCGAAAAGCGTTCAAGTCATCTCGCCATCTCCTTTTCGGTCTGCCTCGGCTCCAGTGATATATTACTATGAATGATATTTACATTTACTGCGGTTGCAATCCATTACACACGGGCAAACAGAAAGGTAGGTCCATGTATGTCCTTTTACCCGTCCTATCTTATCTTATCTTACAGATGGCTCCTTGCGGATAAACTTCGACCCTTTAGGATCTTTTGTACAATTACCCTCTTACACTCAGCTGTTCGAATATGCAGTTTTCCTCACGATGTTAGAAAAACTCATTGGTTCGAACTCGGTACATTACGATCACGAGTCGACCCCCTAAGCAACTAGCCCACCGACGATCTTCCTTTTACTCGTACCGTACCTCCGCTTCGTATCATCATTGCTAGTTTTGACGCCTTTCGGTACGATACGGTTGAACAGCGTCTCGATAGGTACGGAATGGATACAGTGAGGCTAGACAATTTTGTAAACGATTTTCAAAAAGTGACTAAATATATGGAATTGACGTAGGCGCTCGCTCGACGCGACCGTCTTACAGCTTACGTCAATCCGACTTAATTGGACTATACATTTTGGATAGCAATAACGATTTTCTAGGGTCAAGCCTCAGGTACCTACCTACTCTCCGATTCCTCGCGAGTCGGATTTTTCGCCCGTTTCAAAGGCAATACGATGCGGGTACGTGTACATACGCGTACGCGCCAGTCTGAACGTGGTCACCGCACGTGCGTCCAAAGACCCTCGAGATACAGAATTATGGAACGGAACTGGGGTACGGTACGGTACGTGACAGTTATTTGGTGGTGTCTTAGACGATTTTCGGTATAAACATTATAGTCGTCTGTATCTTAAGAACCATTAAGTCTACTTAGTAGTGAAAGTTTTCCTTTGAATTTCGTTGATATGCTTACATGTAAGGAATTTTTCAGAATCTATACAACTGTAAAGAAAATGTAATTTTTTAAGTATAGTATTTCCTAAACGGTTTTTTTATACGAAATTAATTATAGCATGCACGTAATGATTTTTAAGAGCTTTCCAATGACACCTCACTTGATGTTATAATATGATATACAAACGAAAATATTATTTGCTTTAGGTATATGGGAAGTACCCGAAAAAAAGGAGATTAAATTTTACAACTTTCTCAGTGGAATTTAAATGTATAGTTATCCCAAAAATTACAGATTAGTTAGCGCCGAGAGTCTCTGAGACCGTGGTCGTGGTCCTGGCCGTGGTCGTGGTTTTACTGCAAAACAAAATAAAGCAGATTTCATAAAAAAATTGGCATTTAATTTAAAATCATAGACACCTCAATTATATTTATTTGTATAACAGATAGATTCTGTGACCTTCCTTTGAACCCATGCAATGCCTTATAGCAATGTCATCACTGCGGCCTCTTCAGTGAGTCAATGCGGCAGCGCACGTGTTCCTCGTAAGTCGATAAATCCTTTTACGATAATAAACGGCTGGAATTAAGAACGGAAATAAAGTTTGTATCTATCAATAATGTTATCGGAAGCTACCCGATTTATAACAGTACTAAAAATATAGACTAGGACCGCTTGATCTAGTCCGTAATCTTAAGATAAGATAAAATTGCGTTGTGATGACATGTCTGAACGTTTGGCGTATTAGTAATAAAATCATATTATAATTAAATAGCTTAATACTTAAAGCGTGTTAACCGTTGTTCCTTTTGAAAATTGTCCATCTACTACGGATCATAAGTATAAGTACCGAAGTCTGTCCACAGCTCCTTATCTCTTCTCTTTTTAGCTTACGGTCATCGTATTGTTAACCTTATGGTAGGTAGTTATTAACAAGACAGTAAAGTCTTCCGAGCCCTAAACATTAAGATTGCACCAGTGGTATAAACAAAGTACAATATAGGCCCTGGCCACGACTCTACGGCGCACACCGGCTGCGAAAGCTTAACCGAAACAAACCAAACTAAGATATTTAACCTCTTATATGCTTAGGAGCAGATCTGCTCCCAAAATTTGAATATCTTTTTCAAAAATATCAAGCTTATTTTTTCGAACTATATCGTAATCCGAAGAGAATAGCAGAATATAGTTCAGAAGTGTAGCAGACTGAAGTGGCAGTGGGCTGGTCACATCTGTCGCAGAACCGATGATCGGTGGAGTAGACGGGTTCTCGAGTGGAGACCACGGCTCGGCAAGCGTAGCGTAGGACGCCCTCCAGCCAGATGGACCGACGACCTGAAAAAGGTGGTGACTGGATGGCGAAAACGGGAGATCGGGCCTTGTGGCGAACCCTGGGGGAGGCTTACGTCCAGCAGTGGACTGCAAAAGGCTGAAATGATGATGATGATGATGATGATGATGATGATGATGATGATGATGATGATGATGAAGAGAACTTGGTATTTTTTCTCCTCCCGCATACGAGGGGTTAAATGATAAACTGTACGCATTGGACTCTTTCGGTTTCGATTTGCTTCCATTTCGATCCACGGCATATCGCGCCAGTAATTCTTATAGGCATTAGCGATAAGCGGTGCAAACAAATGCATGGAGTTCCCCTAATCGCCGTTGCAGCGGTTCGTGGCATGCTTTATACATCTCTATGATTTTGTATTTTGCCGCCCCCGCAACCGTTGTAATGCAAGCCAGTTTATTACGATAGGCATCATATAAACGCTCAAGACTACTTAAAGGTCTATAGAAACGTCGGCTGTGCACAAAGTTTAGAACGATGTCCGATTCCAGCAGTGATCGTCTTTGAGATAAAATGTACGGCCCTGTATATAGGCTAAGTTATTGGTTGAGGGTTGGGGGTTCAAAACTTTTTACTAGCTGGATAAGAAAAAAACGCTACTCAATCACTGTCCTACTTAATCATTTAGACATAACAGAAGTTTGCGCTTATAAAGTAAAAGTATTCACTCAATTTTCCAATGAATGCAATTTTGACTTACCGACTTTATAAAAGCTCTCAGCGCTGTCGTAATTTCAGAAGCTCTATAGCATTTTTATTAAACTTTTAAATGACTTTTGACTCAAAGTTATAAGTTCTTTGACAGTCTGCAAAAACATTTCTAATGTAATGTACTGTAGCTTTTTTCAGCAGTATTTTCACGCTTAAAATTCATTGTCTCAACAATGACTGACTAACATGAATCGGTAAAAATACAAGAAAACGTATAATGAGATAGCTGTCATTAATGGGTAAACCTTAATGGTTCACCGGTCTTGGTTTACGTACTTAACACGTAGTCGTTTATCTAATGATCTGATCTGACAAACTAATTATTTTATTAAATCCGTAAATAAAAAGCGCCTTTAATATTAAACGGTTTTTTTCAAAAGAGCGTTTTCCATGCTGGTTGCTCACCGGCTCAAACATTACACATCATCTGATAGATCACACCCCACCTCACCTTATTACATTATCCTCCTGTCTCCTGCCTTAGTTGACTTGGAGATTTAAGGACACAACCAGGAAAATTCAGTTCCACCTAAATAACGACTTATTAGGTTGTGCCATAAACCGCCGAACATTAAATAACATGAAATTATTATTTTTAAAAATGGCTCGTAAAATGTCCCGTCGGTCTGTGCGCATGCTTCCGCTGAATTACGGTTTAATATCAGGAAATGGCTTCCCGGGGCCGTATTGCGGTGCCATTCTTTTCGCGTCTCCACTGAAAATATATTTTCATTGACATTTTGGTCGAGTAAATTTTCCACAGCTACTTCTAAAGCGTGGCAAGTAACAGACTGCTTAAATCACAACTCTCCTTGTTTGCCTCGCCATCGTTGGCCGTGCTGAGATACTGTAATACAGTATTTTCCTGCCAGGAATCAATATAGAGAACTTCTACAACTTTTTTACAACTGTCCTTTGACTACGAAAATTATTGTTCCCGGTCTCTGCAGTAATGTACCTACTATTATTAGCTTGTTAGCAGCAGAAGGGATGTGAACGTAATTAATTTAGTTCCATTCAAAGGTGATGCCTGCTGCTAATGTATTTTTACCCAACTGCGGCAAAGCCCAAAAGGAGGGTTATTTGTTTGACTTGTATATATGTCCGACTCAATGTCCGCTCGTAACTACTAAACGGCTAAACCGATATTAATAAATTATATGTGGTTCAATTCATCTTAACCACTAGAATGTCATAGGCTATATTAAATTATTGAAATATGGAATTGGCGAAATAAAGTATAAATACATGATAAGTAACATTACTTTGACGACGTAATCCAAACAGCAGTTGATTTTTTTAAAGCTTGCTTTTCGTTTGACTTGTTCGTAAATTTGGACCGTTTATAGTCATAATAGTGGTTTTGCCGAGAAGTTATTTTCATTCTGAATCTGCAGATACCATACTGATACCAAATGTTAGGACATGGAACTTTACAATGTTCCGAAATTGTTTCGTACTATTTTTGTACTTGGGTTCTAGTTTCTAAACTTTATTTCTTTTTTAATCAAGAGCTGCGCCTTTCGATGGGAGCGTTTTTGGTCGGAGGATGAATGATTTGCCTAAAGCGATTAAACTTCCTATGGTTCTCTTTGCTGACGATAGCACAGTAATTTTCACTGGTAAATGCCCAATAACGTATGAAAGTAAGATAAACGAGTCATTAGGAATTGTGATAGATTGGAAATAACTTAAAAATAAATATAGGAAATATTAAAATTATGACATTGAAACTAATAAAAAACAATGCATACAATTTGCACAACGAATTGAAGAAACAGTTGCTACAAGGTTTTAAGGTTTAAATTTAGATAATAAGCTAACATGGAAGAACCAAACTGACATTGTATGTAAAAAAAAAACAATTTTCATGTGTGTTAACTGCATACCACGCTTATGTAACATCGACTCTACTATATGGAATTATTTTCTGGGAAAATTCAGCTCATAGAGACATTATATTTAGAGCACAGAAAAGATGTATCAGATCATTGTGTTGCATTCACTTTCTCGAATCTTGTAAACCACATTTCCAGAAATTACGCATATTAAATTTTCCAAGGTTATATATATATATATATACGAAATAGTATTTTTTACAAGATCTAATCATAACTTATTTCAAAACTTAAACAGTCTTAGTAATAAAACCAGCGCAGCGTCTGCTAAGGCTCCCAGAATCTATAATAAAGTACCAAACGAGATAATAAACATAGACACTTTAGTAGAATTTAAACACAAATTGTATAATTTTCTAGCGTTTAAAGCTTATAACACAGTACAGCAGGACACAACTAATATGGCGCGTGGATTAAGCAATAATAGACTCTTGGTCAACGGTGTAAGCGCTTCGACGCGCGCCTTATTAGTTGTGTCGTGCTGTACATGAGTACTCGAGCGACTCCAATTAGCTGCTAAGTCTAAGCATGTACATGCCAAAACTTTGATAACTGCATTTTCAATTTGTATGGCTCGCGGCACAACATGGTGATACTTCCTAATATTTAAGACCTATATTGTACCTACGTTTGTTATAGAAATAAACGATCTGTATCTTTTATCTTTATCTTTTCCCCTAAATAATTACGGTTCTATCTTTCTTTTTCCTACGACTTTACCTTAATGAGTATACTCAAAGCTTTCCATGTTCTCCGAACTTTTCTTTTCTAAGTTTAACTTAACAGTCACAAGCGTAGCTTAATAAGTTTCACGGCGCGAGTTGACATGGTTAGTTATAAATTATAACTGTACAACATAGTAATCATAATGCGACTTTCTGTCATAGCTGTGCAACTCGGCCAGTTGAGTTACTAACAGCATCCGACTATCATAATAAATATTCTCACTTTACTCGTACTTGGCAGTACTGCCGTAAAATTCAAGAAGGTGGCTAGCTGCATAGTAATAGTAGAAGCGTTTTATAATGTGGTTACCAATAGAGTATATAATTCTTTGACTACTATATTATAGTTAGCCGCCTTCTTTGGTATTACGGCAGAGTAGCTGGCTGCTCTTAGCTCAGGATCACACTGTGTGAGCTAAGAGCGATGCCACACGATGACACGAGCGTTACGTCGTCTCAACGCAGCGCTGCAGTGCCGGATTAAGACAGCGCGAGGCCCGTAGCAAACTCTATACAGAGACCCTTGGTTTTATTAAGTTTAGGGTGATAAATATAACAGAACTGGTAGAAATACATGTCAAGGAGACGTGGGTGCGCGGGGCCTCCCAATGCGCAGCACTGCAAAGCTGTCATTCCAACATAGAGCGACGCAAGTGTTTCAACGCTTCGTGTAGCATGTCGTACTCTTTTATTAGTAGAACGACGCAGCGGTGACGACGCTACGTACGGGCAACGCTTGCGTGGCGTCCCATTGCACTAACTAGTTTTAAATCTATTTAACTATTAATAGAGAATATTTGTGTCAAGTACTAACTTTTTCAAGTTATAATCTGATATATATTTTTCTAAATAATCTTTAGCGTTTAATTAACTAAAAGTATTTAATAACTCCCAGTATGAAAGCGTTACGTACCTAATATTTGATGCGAGCGACCTATAAGCACTAAAAGGCTCGCACGCGCTCATATATTTTATGTGAGCAGAAAAGTGTAAACCGTAAAAAATACATCATATGATAAAATAACTCGAGAGACTTGTTTATGAAGCCGTGGGACCGACTGTAAAAATGTCCAATAAATCGACCTTTTTCTATATCACATAAGTCTATTTTCATCAATGAAAATACATTTTTCCACTAGTTCAGAACAAAAAAGAGAAGTACTGAAGAAGTATAACAATAAAAAAACGTGTAGTACTAACTATAGTACATTCTAGGCAGATAAGAAGTCAGTCCTGGCGCGTTCAATCAATGCTTCTGTCAACATTATCAATATGCAGATACTTCGTGGTTGGGCAATGTATCAGGATTGACTTCATATCTGATTTATCAATGTAGTACAGTCAGCGTCATATAGTTTGTAGCATCCAAAGTAGCCAAATAGTTCGTTACACGCCCTTGTTACTACGGTAATAATGACGTGTAACGTACTATTTGGATATTTTGGATGCTACCAACTATATGACGTTGACTGTACCGCTCAGAGACATATTTAAGAGACAATCAACTCGTTCCTTTTACAAACTTTTTTATAAAAAAACTTCACTGAGGGCCACTTGCACGATTTTTTTTACTCTGAGTTAAGACGTTAACTCGAGTTAGTAAACGTCAGATTAATACGAAAACTGACATTTTAACTCGAGTGGCCCTAAGGAACTACTTAATCGTTACTTATATTAACATATGACAAAATTACTGACTCTGTCGATGAATAATCGCAAACGGAGGGCTCGTACTAAACACAAGTAAAACTAAAACACGCGGGCACTCAGGCCACGACCGAACTAAAGACTCTCCAGTATCTAAGCACAGTGATAAACTCCGAGATGTGTTAAGTGAAAAAATACGATGCAATATCCTTTGGCTCATCGGGACTCCCAAATTTAATGAAGCAATCCCTTTTACTGGCTATAAAGGGTCCGCCGACCGGCGGGAAGCGACAGGGCTGCCAGCTGCTTTGGACTTTAATGGCGGTGATATTGCAAAGTAATGTGATTAACAAAATGCACTGCCAATTCAGCGCATTTCGTAGTATTTATTTAAGCAGTCTAGTTTGTCGTAAGACGTTTATACAAGAAGTTTTCCGATATCGAACGCTTGGCACAAAAAAATATAGTTTGGCTCATGATATCCAAATTTAATGGCAAAGTTGAATAAACTAGCAAGTTAATACATTATTGTATTAGAAAAAATACAGTTTGCCGCAAAACAAAAGTATTGTGTAACTTGAGTTGCCACAAAACGATGGAAATTAAGGCTTAAATCAATGTTCATTATTTTGCTGAATAACGTGTTGCGAATCATGAACCGACAGCCCTAGCAGCCCTTTTGAGCGAGACCAAAAGGTTGTTCACTCCTGTCAATGTAGTAACTTGAAGGCCGCACGTAGTTCGTATCTCTTTGATCCTTCTGCAGTGCTTGGTGTTATTACCTACGCAGCAAATAATTTCGCTTGAACGACCTGACCGACCTGGCCTCTGCACAGGAGTACGTGCAGGGATCAAAATGGGCCAGATTGATTGAGCAATCTCGACTTATTTGCGTCAAAGAATAACACCGCACTAAGGATTTGACCTCTGATAATTTAAAACAGACTCCTATTAAACGCCAGAACGGCACTTAAAGCTAATGCAGTTATAAATTCGTCGTTCGTGAAAATGTTGACGATAACTGGTTTTTCTGCGGCAAATAAAATTAGGTAGTTCGTGTCTCAGGGATTACAAAATGTTGAAACGTAGGAGAGCTTGTTAGTTTTAAAGGAGAGTTAAAGGCTAGTGATAGCTATGACTTTAATTAGCTGTCGCTAACCGAAGCCTAGGTTTAAAATTAATCAAGCCGCGGTCTCTTCATCATGTTATAAGAAAAAAAACGTGAGATTGATTTTGATATATCGTAATCTAAAATGAAATTAACGTTTTATGTCAATTGAAATTATCTAACAGATTTATTTAAGTGTTTTTCAGGTTTGATGACTAAACTGATGAAGAGTTGTAAGAACAACGAGTCTATTCTAAAGCATGCGGACCTTGGACAGATGCATTACTCCTTTAAAAAATGGCAGTTGAGAACTGGGTTTTAACTAAGGTTAAATTGCCTATCCAAAGACACGTGTCCCATCTGTACTCGACGTTTTAAAAGCTGGTTTGGAACGGAAAGTTCTTATTTAATTTATTACTTTGGTGTTACCTTCCAGCTTTGTTTGAAGGGAAGCGAATTCAAAATCTATTTAGTATTTCTGTTCGCTTTGCGAAAGTTTTGTTGCTTCAACCTGACTGAGCTGACATAAAAGGATCGATTCCCAAGTTGCTTCCTTTTGCATCTCCTGCAAACAGACACAAAGGAAAACGTTAATAGTCTAGTGACTAAGACTCTAGTGTCTATTCAGTTTCCAAATATAAATGGGAAATGAAATATTTACCTATATTTAGAGCTGATATATCATGGAAGGTGCTGATGCTATCTGAATTTCACTCTATTATTTAAGGCATTAAATAGTGTTCATGGCCCGTATTATGTTCACTTTTAAGGATAAAGTTTATGTAACTCTCACACTTAAATACTGGTCAGAAAGTGACAGATGCTTTATCCACGCTTATCGATGTCGATAAACACGACTATTATAGGCCCGCACATGTTAATCAATATATTAATGGGGACAGAAATGTATTTTAATTCCATAGCATAGCAACTAAACTCATGATAATAGTTAGCAATCATCTGAAAATGGTGTAATGTTGAAAAAGTGTTATTTTGTTGCCAGACTGTTAGGGTACAAAAAAAGTAATTAAATTAAGATAAGATACTAAATTATCTTGGATGATAGACAGTTGAAAATTTTATTTCAATTCTGAATTGTTTGCATTGTGTTTGCATACGTGTGTATAAATGACATTGAACTTCACACAAGCAGCAAACCAACAAGAATCATTGTTAAACTAAGTATTCTGTACCACCAGTCCGTGAACCGCACCCATTAAGTCAATAAACGAAACTTGTTAGGTCCCAGCAAGGTACCTTGTGGCACACCAAGCCTAATAGTTCTATAACGCTTTTTTCTGAAGAGACTAGAGTTATAAGGTCTTGTTTTTGCAAGATAAATTGCATTGTTCCCTATGTTTGATCCTGGCGGTCCCACCGGTCGGAAATCCTTTGTTTATACACGTCCAGCTCATATCGGGGCGGTCTCACCTTCCTCTGCGCTCAGCGGATTGTTTGTTTTCGATTAGATGATACATATAGTTGGAATAAGGATTCGCAGTTTCAATAAATATTACGTGCTCTGACTGTTTGTGGTGACGTCAAGTCTCGTCAAGAAACATTAGTAACAGCAGTTTGTAATGTGCACCACTAGGTTTAATTTGATGTTTCAGTGGAGAAAAACTTTTATTTGATAAAGTTTAGTAATCAAGAATTTACCAGGTTATTAAGGGGTTTAGGTCAAAATTTGAACCTACTGCTCTACTTTATATGTAGAGCAGTAGGTTCAAATTTAACAAACTGTTGCACTCAATACTTCGTCTACCGTATGAGTTTGGATTTTATTATGTTGGCTTAATATTTATTTCGCCTACATAATTTTTGTACCAAAACTATTTTGTCGCCCCTTATTACAAACTAAAGCAAGATTTATGCACTGAGTTTTCAACCTGCAGCCTGACAATACCTACTTCAGAAAATCAATAAAAACGACAACATAAAATATATTTGATCCTATTTATGCATCGATTCTCCATTGCCCCGGTATAGTCAGTGACAAAGCTTTAACCAATGGTACCTAAGAGCAAAAATGCTTTGCCTAGCAGTCGCTTACTGTACATATTTGTTATTTTCCCTGAATATGTAATCAATGCAGACCCTCCAGACTCAAAGCCTCGGAGGCTTACAAACTGTTTAACCTCTGAAACGCTTTGTGGCGGTGACATATTACTTATTGTTTGTTCACCAAATAAACTTACAATCCACATAATTCTTTATGCAAACGTGGGGTTAAAACACACGTCTGTACAAGTAATAATTAATTGCTACTCTTACAAGTGGCTTTTAATTACTTAGGCATGCTGGCTTACTCGTGGCTGCATCTGATATGACCGAAAAATTTAAGCTAGGCATAGTTCTACAACAATTTAATTTTATCTTTCGTCCGCGTGGAAATCGCAACAACATTATGTCTGAGGCGTCCAAGAGTATCTATGTGTACTTTACCTATACTTTTCGGTGTATCAACAAAGCTTCCAATCTCTTAGTTATCAACTATCAGTTAAAGCTTAAGCTTATCAGTTAAATAATAGCGTCTCACAACGACTCGTATGCACCTAAAGGCAGAGACTTGTTATCGTACCAATATTATACATGCAAAACGTACCTACTACTCGTATTTACCTACGTACCTGCTATTTAACACGTAAATCCGATTTTTATAAAATTTTAATTGAATACAACAAGAGGTAAGCAAAACGATACACAAATTCTACGGGGACGTAGGTATTTTCCAGAGTTACGGCCTTGTAAGATTCAGTGAAATAGCCCTGAGGCCTTATCGTCCCAATATATACGTACTTACACCTATTGCTATGGTATTGTCAATGGTAATGGTTCTTATTAACTTGACAGTAAAGGCGACCAAGTTAAAGAAAGAGATGACAATTGGTGTAAAGACAAAGACACCCGGGTCGTGAATATATTTTATGATAACGCCTACATTTCCGTTTCCATCCTGTTGTCTTACGACGCGACAGCAGCCGGGCAGCCGTGAAATAGGCGGCTATTCAAGCGTTACGTCCAAACCGGGATCATATTCACCGCTACAATAATATCTCGTCAGGGTGACAATACTTATGTACAGTGTGACGTCTGCGGGACACCGGATGGGACATGTCCTTTGTCTGACTCGTGTGGAAACTATAAACGGAGACAGAACGGGGGAGATTTGTAGGTATTTGAAGCGAATCTAATCGGATCTGTTTGCTTTCAACAAAGAGTAAGGCTTAGACGCCTTAGACTGAGAAATAGATACCTGCATAGCAGTTTCCATGTTATTCTTACATGATTATGTACGTATTTCTAGAATTTAACTTAACTTAAAATCGACGACTGCGACTCATAGTTTTGGACGATAGTTACTATTTGGATTTGCGAGATCTGAATAAGTATTCGTTAAGGTCACGTACAGTACGGCTTTTAAAATGAGAAACTTACGTCGGTTTCTGAAATGCATAAGTCTATACCTTGATAACTTACGATAACCAACTGCAATAGAGAATCAATTTTGGTAATGCAAACGGTTCAGAGGCCCTAGACAAGATGCTTAAAACGTCAAGATGATGTCGAAAACGTTTTTCGAAAAGTGTATAGAACCGACGTAAGAGTTTGACACGACCACCTGGCAGCTTACGTCAATCCTTTTCTTTTTTTTTATTATAAGGATCTCGCCACTTGTCTAGTGCTACTGAGTCCTTAATCAGAGCAACAGAAAGCGTAGCGGTATATGCATATCAGTGTATACGTACGTATAGTCAAGAGCAATGAAAACGGGTCACTTTGTATTGAATACCATAGAAACCGACCCGTTTTCATCCACAGAACAGAAAAAACAGCAGAAGTGTTAAGTGGGCGCGTAACGTGTGTCATAGTTATGCCGAGTTCTGCGCAACCTGCCTTTGTTTTGCCGCGATAGCTTGTTCGTGAAAGTTGTGCGAATAATATTTCTAATATATGAAATAAATCCAAAAGCATACCTTATTTTGCTATTTTGGAATGTAAAAGCGATAGAAAAACCAAACAAAATCCATGGTGGCGTGTTGTTTTTATGATAGTTTGAGTATGGGTCACAACAGGTCTGATACTAAACGAAGCTCATGCCACTTCCACTCTTTTATCTATTCCGTGGTTTTCATTGCTCTTGAGTGTACAACGTTATATTATGCGATGAGTACGCCCGTGTGAAATGCCTTTGTGAATCCCTGCGCAATAACAATCACAGTAATTAATTTGTAAGTGACTATTAAGCCAATAAGGAACCTGCAAAGTTTGCATTGTTTTAGATCAAAATTAAAGAAATATTTGTTAGGTCACCAAGCGAGTCAGGAACTATTGAGGCATGACACGAGCGGAATATGACCGATGTTATACAAACCTTAGTGATATGTCCCACGAGCTTTGCAATGTTTGTTGTTTTGCGTTCTAATTATTCGTTTGTTCTTTGCTCTTTCTTGCTGTCGACATCTGTGTTTCCATTGCCTCCTTCCACTAAAACTCACCCACGATAAAGGCTTCATGTTGTTGTTTTGTCTCTGCGTCTTATTATTAACGTAGGTAATAAATATTTCTTTTGTAATGTTTTCTCTGGAAAACTTGAATGTTGTTGTGCGCTTAGGCATAGAGCCATAGATAAAAATAAAATATCTCTTCTGTTTAACTGGTATAGCCACAGATTAGTGAGTATTTTTTCATTTTTTATTTTTTATTTTTTTAAATGTTTATGGCCTGGACTCTGGTTCTTTAAGCCACATATTATGTAGTGTGTTTTATTTAAGTTGTAAATTGTTTGTGTCACCTTATTTGTAAATTGTTTGTGTCACCTTCCGTGCAGCCACCGAGCGGTCTCAACGGAAGACCAGCGCTGGCTTAACAGCTGGCACATGCTGAGTTGGGACCGTTTCACAACAACCTTTTTTTTTTTTTTATATATGTATTTTCTTTTTTTCTTTGTTGTGTGTTGTTGTGAATAAATATTTTTATTATTTTATTATTATTATTATTAATGTGTTGATAGGGAGATATGCGGAACGGAATTTAGTTAATTAACGTTCCTCTTAATAAAGGGAATCTAAAATACAAATATGTACGGTTTACCTGAAACACTTTAACGACGTATTCAACCGTGTTCTGCATATCTGTTGTACACCCATTTCTTTTGTACACGTTAAAACCATTTACCTAACGTTATGGGGCTGTCTATGGGATAGTCCAGTCTCCACAAAGCTCGGGACAGCTTGAATAGATACTATTGTTAGCTGAAACAATGTTGTTTCATTTTCAAAGGACTGCTATCTTAACTTCAGTACTTATTATGTAGACCGGATATTCCATACATTGTTGACTACATATTACGATTACCAGTCGCGAGGCGTTCGTACAAGCCGATTATTTACGGCTTTACCAAAAATTCCTATGCATAGAGTAGGTATACAAACAAAACGTAAAACCGACACACGCCATACACCTTTTTTTGCTCCGGCTTGTCTATTTATTTACGTGACGCTTCGCCACTGACGATTACACCTATTATCAGCACATGAATAAATAAATAATAAGTATCAGGGACAATCCCACACAATATTCACCTAATCCTAAACTCAGCCCTAAGGGTAACTAAGGGTTGAATGCCTTTTTTTTAGGATTAGGATAGATACCTCGTTAAATACACGCTTAAATCTATTCCTGCTTAATATTATTGTCACCTATCATACAAAAATGCCTCGGCATTTATTTCATGACGATGGCCTTCAAAATCAGTTTATGTATATCGAAGCCAGTGGAAATTTCAATTATTTTTTTATTGTTTCAGCACATACCTGAAAGATGACTTCGCCACCCTCCCCTATTTGGAAGCAGGCTTCAATAGGGTAAGTACAAAGGAATTAACGATCCGGGACCTCATAATTTAATTAGGTCAGTAAAGAATAACGTATTTCACCTGAGTTTGCCGGAAAAACCTTTCTTGGAATTTGTGCGTGTCGTGAATTTGTTCTTTTCGTAATAAGCATACTTGTAACTAGGTACTATTCACATAAATGTTGAACTTTCCGTATTACTTGCGTATTACTCGTAGTAACAAAAGTTGTTATTATATTGCTGTTTGCGAAAGCGTAACTTTTACGCTACATTTGAGAAATTGGAATTGAAATCAAGATGTTTAACTTCGAACTTGCTTAACTAACATTAAGGATGATTTTGTATAAAAAGTTTGGAAATAAGGATAATATTCTCGTCGTAAAAACAGTTTCAGGCAGTTTAATCATTAGATATGAAGACGGTACGGTGTAGAAAATGTATCATTTAATCGAATTTAATTTCACCAAAACCTAGAATAACCTGGGAAAGGTTAATAATGTTAGGTTATTAGTCTAATTCGATTTTAGACTTAGATTATGTCTACCACAATGTTCTTACTCCTGCTGCAGGCCGGTGTAGGAGGATTTTAGGACTAATAAATGCAAACATCAATTCGGTAACAAGCCAGAGCTGCGTTTTGATAATAAAAACGAGAAAGAGTGTGTACCTACTTAATGAAAGACTATTAAGACTGAGCTTGATACATTTTATTTTACTGTCGTGAAAGTTTTCAATATGTTTTTAACTGTCTTCAGATTGCAAATACCTAAGAATACTGGTCATCTTCCACTTACAGGGTAACCCATCATTATGTCGAATTTCACTTCATTGATTGTATCATATTCATATTCATATTCATATGTAGTAGGTTTTTACTGAAACCGTCATGTTTTCAGGATATCACGTATATATCACGGATAACACTAATCACGTAGGCTAGGTTACGTTAGACTTGAGACTACCAGAAAAATTTGTTCGTTAGGGTGTTTCAATACAATAATAGGTACCCTTTCTAAATAATTGATGTCCCTAGGTGATGGTGGAGACGGTGGGGGCGACGGCGTGGTGCGCGGAGGTGCTGCAGGCGCGCGCGGCGGCGGCGACAGCGCGCGCGCAGGTCGCCGCGGTCGCCGCGCTCGCCGCCGCCGTCGACCGCTGCCGCGACCTCGTCGCCGTCACTGACGACCAGCAGAGAATACTGGTCAGTACCTTAAAAATATTGAGAGGTTAACTTTCTGTCGGCCTACAGCGACCGTAACATGACCGGCGAAGGATAACTTGTCTTATCCCTAAGTGTGGTACTATATCTAACTAGTGTCCGAAGAGAGGGATGTACTGCTAACTTAATCTTGTGTTAGTTATGATAGGCTCACAGTAGGATTCATGACCAAAATTTACATCGCCGAATGCAGTCGAACACTTTGAATTCCTGCTTTAGTACCTATCTACTATCGGACTTATGATTCTTTTAAAGCTATTGCATTAAATACGATGCAAAAATTAAATACTACATATCTACGTACTTCACTGTTGTACACGGTAGGTATGATAATAGGTATTTTGAAGTCCGAAATTTTATTTCCCAACTGTTTCATTTGTCAGAAAGTTCATAAGACACAAAATCATTATTTCTGTACCGTACCTTTTCAAAATATTTAAAGAGATAGGTTAGGTTAGGTTTGTTATAACAATCCGGGAAAGGTAAACGGTTTCACAAAATAATATTCTCTTACTTATGAAAATTCGGACAAACTAAACAGTTGGCAACTGAAATTCGACTTCGTCATAGGTAGCCCAGAATTTCCTGTGACTGTTTACAGCAACAAGATTTCGAACGCGTTCGAGTGCACAAGCTGCGGAAGTCATCCGCGCTCGCTACTAGTGGCAGCGTTTTGTGGTTGCATCTTGGCTTAGCTGAACCGTTAGCGGTCGAGTTTAGTGGCGGCGACTAGTGACCACAATGTGCGGCCGCAATAAGTAAATGTTTGTGTTTAGGTGACCAACAAGGCGTGGTGCCGGGTGCTGGGCTGGCGCGCCGAGGACGCGCCGCGGCCGCTGTCGGAGACGGCGGGCGGCGAGGCGCTGCGGCTGGCGGCGAGCGGCGCGCGCGACTGGGAGGCGCCCATCACGCTGCGCCGCCGCGCCGCGCCCGACCCGCTGCTGCTGCCGTGCCGCGGCGCCGCTATTGCCCTTAACAGGTACACATACAATCATTTCAACCTGTAGGCCCCGTAAGTGTGTAAGAATGTACATATGACTTGCGCTAAACCAGCACACCTTTCTATCACTCAAAATGTATCGAGGCATTGGAATAGCATATCCAGTGACTTAGGAACTCATTGACTTGCAATATATACCGTAAAGTCATTTTTCACCTGCCACTATCAGGTTAATGAAAGTGTGGAGTGACTTCCAACTGTAGAACTAGATTTATTGTATGTAAATTTTAGATAGCGTCTGTCCAAATTCCAAATAAGTTTTGTAGTTCTATGCAATATATGGGAATCACCAACAGCAAAGAAGGGTTGCAAAAAAGGGATGAGGTGAATCTGCATACAAAAAATTCTAACCTACGAACAAATTCTAACTTACCCGATCGGCATATCTCCACCTGGAATGTCCCAGTTCTTCTATGACCTCCTGACTTGACCCCAGTGTTGACCCCCTCAGAACCACGTCCCACATCGTGCTGGTGTGCGAGCCGGGGACGGCCAGCGAGGCGGGCGCGGCGCGGGGCTCGCTGCACTCCATTCGGCGCGGCTCCCTGGACGTCCGCTCCGTCGCCTCTGATGGGCTGCGACGGACATCGCTGGCTAAACTGCAAGGGCTACCGCTCGAAGCACCTATCACTAAGGTACGGAGTTTATGTTGAACTTCCAGCTGTTATGTTGAATGTTCCAGCAATGGAATATCAGGCCCTTATTGATAAACTGACTGGTCGGAAATCCTACTGCAAGAACACTTCAAAGTATACTTAAATAGAGCGCAACATAAAAAAAGTACATGCTGTCATTGATTGAGTACACACATGTTTGGCCAAATAACAATAACGCCACTGGGCCATTCATGTTTCAGGCCTGCATGTTTTAGGAGTCTTACAAACTACGAGTACGTCGTGCTTAGTAGCACTGTCTTACAGATTTCAAAACAACACAATTCGGCATTTTGCGTTGTTATTTACAACCTCGCGGATTTGGAATCGGCGTGCCAGTCACAGCTGTAGCTTATTTATAAACCATAGAGTTATCCAGATTTTATTATTACATAAGTCTGTGCTGCAGTATTTGTCATTAATAATCTCCTTCCTAATTTACAACATAACCGAAGGGCAGCATAGACTGTTTAACGGGAACCGTTAACTTATGATCTGCCATTGAAGGTTTTTGATGTTCATAAAGCATTGGCTAGTCAAAAACACAAGAGCTGCTCTCAGGCTTCTAAGCACGAGTAGATTACTATTAAATGAAAAACGCCTTGAATCAGTCGATGGGAACTCTTAATGGCAAGCTCCAAACTGTAGATATTGTTTTTAATTTGGTCATTAATTCCCGCAGGTTATATCCCTACTCTCGACGGCCACGGAAGGCGCCCCGGCGTCCACCGTGGCCTGCATCGAGCGAGCCGTGGATATGCTTCGCACCTCGGAGCTCTACTCGCCACAGATGAAGGACGAGCCCAAGCTGAGGGTCGAGGATCCCATCGCTACGGATCTTATCGGTGCCCTGTTGTCGGTGAGTACCTTGTCAACACTTTTGGGCTAGTTAAAAGGATTTTTCCCAAAACCTAGTTCTTTTATTGAGTTTGAAAGATGATCGAATTTCTTTTAGAATTACTGCGCAACACCAAACAAGAATTGAAATATTCTTGTTTTATCAACGAACATTGAAATGCTAAATGCATTTAAAAATCTCAATGTCTGCAGATTATCAGTACTTCTATTCCACATTTTATTAGCCAATCTTGCTTCGATGTCGAAATCATATCGATTTGTTGATATCGCTTCTTCTTCTGTTAGAGCTGTAATAACCTCAACAATGTGGTTACGATGACATAGCAAAATGGGTTAAACCAAACTGGAATGAAGGCCAAATTTACTAATACGGCTTTCATGCGGCTCATACGAGTAAACCTTCTTGTAATCAGAATCAAATTATTGTAAAGAGAGTTTTGCAAACTTTTGAAAAGCATTAAGTTCAGTGTCCTTGCTTGGCAAGAATTTTTAAGGAATTCTATGAGTTGGCTAAAGTTTTGCCGCAGTAGAAAAAATAATAATTTGGTCTGCATTGCGGTACGAGTACAGTCGAAGACATTAATATCTACATAGCCATCAATAAGCCGTCAATGTTGTATACTTAGACCGTTTTGTTAGTAGCATAAACTCATAAAGTTTTGACCTCCTAGAAACGTATGTATATTTATGACTTTGACTGTACAATGTAAAGATAGTATAAAATCTTTATAAGGTTTATATATCAGTGATGAAAAAGTGAGTGAAAATTTTATTAAATAAGAAATCTAATGTTTTAGTTATGGCTTGCTTGGGTTATAGCATTTAAAACCTTGGTGTTTTCGGTTTATATCTACGCATTTGATTACCAAGTATATATCTAATTACGATTTAACACAATGGTACATTGGTGCGTAAAAGAGATGGTTTTCAAAGTCAAGCTTGCGTCAATAAATATTTTTGCTATTGGTTTTCTTTGAAAATTATCTATCTGGAATTGGAAAGTTTGTGGTTTGGTAGTTACTTTGAAAACGTTATATTTATGAACATATACTTAAAGATCTTAAAATTAGCCTTACTTAAACATTGTTTTAACTTGTATAGATGATTAAACATACACATGCATGTTTAGTTAAGTGACATGGACAATAGAGTTGCTTGAATTTTAAAGGAATCACTGGGTTTTAATTACAGTTGTTTTATATCACGAAAGCGGGTTTGCCATACTTGTAGTTCAAACACGTATACAAACCTACACTACGGCGGCGCGGCAACGAGAACCTCGCACTCAGAGACAACGTGCACGTGCATCAACACGTCTACACACACCAGTATGGTAAACCCGCTTTCGTGAGATAAAATAAGTGTACACAATCAACAAAAGGCACTCCGAGATATTCAATAAAGTAAAAACGACAAGTTTTAATAACCACTCAGTCCATCTCGTCCCTTATAAATAAATAATGCACTGAGATATTTCCTTCCGTAATTCTTGTCAGTCGTCGCAGATAAGTCCATCCATATTATGTTTCTTTAATGATTAATACAATGGCTCCGAGTGTGACAGTTTTGGACCACTTTTACACTAAGCGGCAGTTACAAAAGGTGACATTAAATTCCTTCGAGACCGGCAACGCATTGGTGACGCCGGCGTGGCAAATATCCATAGGCGGCGGTGACCACTTCCTATCAGGTAGGCCGTCTGCATGTTTGTCCGTCGGTGGCAATAATTTATATGGTCCCGCGAGTCTGTCAGTAATATGAAGTTGTCTACTGTTGCAACGCTGCCGCGCTGGTGCTGTGCCGCTAAGCCGCTTAGTTAATGTACTTAAAAGCGGTCTTATTCTGGAACATTATACAAATACTTATAAAAGTTTTTCATGTTAAAAATTGAAGTAACTCTATACACAAATGTTTTGTAGAGGGTAGAATGTATCCACTAACGTTAATATTTATTTGTTTATGATCCTGTTCGGCCTGGGAAAGCGGGAGCAAGTGAACACAAACCTTTTTTATATGGTAGGAGGATTGAATATAGCATAGCAAACGCTGTACTCTCTCTCTAGTCTCGTTTCCTACAGCAACACAGTAGACAGATCAAGAACAGTATGCTGTCTTCTTACAAATATGCTTGCAAGTTGGCATTTGTATAAAGACCGCGATACTGTTTATGATCTGTATACTCTGCCATTTCTCTTAGCTGATTAGTTCCCTTTTGATTGAGTATCTTTCGACCTTTCAAATCGTTTAACGAGGACCCTTGTCATTAGCATGATTATGTTAGGTTAGGTTAGATATTATAAGTAGTAAAGGTTTCTTAGTTTTACGCTGTACATAGTTTAAAACCAGCAAAACTCTTCTGCCTACTTAAGTATCAGACATATTGAGTAAGGTCTAGTGAATTACGGGTGATTCTGTAAATTAGAGCCTCGTACCTAATCTTCCGAATCCAATTCGTTAACCAAATAGCCCTTTTTTTCTTTTTCTCAGTGACCAATTACGGACTGCAGTTTGAATACGGCCAAACCAAGTAATGGAACCGTACCTTAGAAACTGCACCGGAAGGTCGCAGTTAATATTAACTGACCCGACATTTGGCGTCCGTGTAGCGTTGAGTCGATATAAAGACAAACAAGGATAACACCATATAACACGATTTGTTCTCGGCTTAATCGAATTGTACTCAATCAGGGGTTAGATTAGAAAGCTTTCCTCACTTTGGAACCTTTACAACCAGTTTCGTTTTAATAGCACTTCATCGAGAGTAATGAGAACACTATTTACACATGGACTCTGGTCTTGGTCTTTGTTCTTGGGTTTTAACTGCGCTATTTTTGATTGGCCATAACTAACTAACTGCTTTTTACTGTTTAGTGGACGTTATTAAGTTTACATTGACTATTATTAAACATACTAACTTTATTCTATACTAACACAGTTAAATAACGCATCGTGACCCAATTTGCTAAAAATAAACGTCATATTTAGTTATTAATAGAACGTAGATGACTTACATCTTATATCTTTCTTGCTCATAAAAAAACCTTGGCCTACAAAGGTAAAATATTTCCTATTAGATTTATATTTAGTATTTTCCATTATTGTTTCACAGTAGCATTTCATTAATAAGTTATAACTGTTGTTTTAGTTGTCTTTAATCTTTCATTTTTAGCATTAGTACATTTTGAAAATACTTTCAAAATTACTTAGGGAATTTTGTACAAGTAATAAGTTTGAGACGGATTTTAATACTCCGAAATAAACCTTCAACTCCGTTGTTCGTTAACGATGATTGGTATTTCAGCAAGGCCCTTCGAACGTGCTGTCGTCGCGCCGAAGCAGTAACGACTCCACAGTCGTGCGCTCTCAGAACAACAGGTCCAACATCAAAAATAAGGTAACAAAGATGACGAAGCAGAAGATAATTTAAATTTGTGATATCTTAGTACCTATTCATACTTTAGCACTTATACGGTTAATGACGTAACTGACTCTATGTCATTTATGTCAATTTTGACACACATATGTTTGAAAAAGGATCGAGTTAATGATAATGATGACTCTAAAATGTCTCTGAGAACGGCGGATACAATCTCGGAAGAAGCGATACCGCAAGATAATTATGTTACTTTTGTTCTGTAGCTTTTCCGCTAGCCAGAATTTAATTACTTTCGTTGAAACATTTCACGTTCCTATATGTATAAATATAAGCACACAACCTGAGCAAAGTAGAGGAAAGGTCCAAAATAACTTAATCAGTCTTAATATAGGCTGATAATAAAGCTAAGCAAATTATCGAAAAGTCATTAATACTGTTTCCACATAGCAGTAACATCTTCCTCAAACAAAGTAGTTGTCAAAGTAGAACCATATCAAAGCCAAAAACTTCTCGTATTAGACCACAGGGCAGCTCCGCGAACTCCTCGACACAGCCCTGAGCTGGGATTTCGAGATCTTCCGCCTTGAGGACTTGACGCGCGGGCGGCCGCTGGCGCACCTCGGCCTCGCTTTAATGGGGGGTAGGTTCGACGTCTGCTCCACGCTGGAGTGCGACGAGAGGACGCTACTGCACTGGCTCACTGTGATGGAGACTAACTATCACGCCGTCAACACGTACCATAATTCCACGCATGCTGCTGATGTGCTTCAGGTAAGACTTTGAATGTTTATGGGCTAGTATTTGGAAATATGAAGTTAAATAAAAAAAACTCCGATGCTAAAACGAACCATCTATATGAGTTTATTTTAGAGCGGATATTCTACCGATTCACTCAATTTTTTCATGTCATTGTGGTAAGAAACACCTCCGAAATAAACAAATCCATTATAAAAAAAGGAACTGGAATTTGGTAGTTGATTACTGGATTCCGCTCATGGGAAATGTCTGGGATTTTGTAAACAAATACCTACTAAGTCTTTACCGTCGTCATCAAGTCAGCCAAAATTTATATTATGATTCTTGTCAACAAAAACAATCAAACGGCATTGAGATGAGTGCTCTCAGACCGTTGCATATTTCCTGAAGGAGGTGCACCACTCTTGGTAGGGCTGCTGCATTACTCGAAGCATGCTGAGAAAGGGCCAATTCTAAGCCTCTAGCACTTATTTAGTTGTTTTATCCCCGCAGGCCGTGGCATACTTCCTGGAGAAGGACCGGCTGAAGACGGTGCTGGAGCCGATCGAGGCGGCGGCGGCGCTGCTGGCGGCGGCGGCGCACGACGTGGACCACCCCGGGACCACCTCCACCTTCCTCTGCAACTCGCGCCACCCGCTCTCCGTGCTCTACAACGACATCAGCGTGCTCGAGTCGCATCACGCCGCGCTCACCTTCAAGCTCACGCTCAGTTAGTATGCTATTACTGTCACAGAATATACAGAGTGAGTGAGCAGTGGGTAAAAATAGGTCAGTGATCTCACCACTATCTGCATAGAGATGTTTGTTGAGTTACAAAATAACAATTATGTTCGCGATAATCTCAAAAACTGGACGGATTTTCATGCGGTTTTCACCGTCGGCTACATCATGTTTAACGGTAGGTTTGATGTATAATACATTCTGATTATGTACGGATGTTACAGAAAACACGCATAAGCCGACGCGAAGCAAGGTGGGCCGCTAGTATTTGATAAACCAAAGCCACTAGAATACTAGTGGAACTAATACTCGTACATGCATACAAGACGAATTAGATCTTAATAAAAAATATAATGTACAGTGTGCCTTATACCAGTTTTAGGTAATTTAGAATCGAAAGACATTTATAATTTTTCACTCCGGCCATCAGCAATGTACGTGCACAACGCCACTTCTCCCTCGTTTTACATACATTCTCTTCCATCGCTTCCTCAGATGACGAACGTGTGAACATATTCAAGAATCTCGACCGTGACTCGTACAAGACGGTGCGGCACAACGTGGTGGACATGATCCTGGCCACGGAGATGACGCGTCACTACGAGCACCTCGCCAAGTTCGTCAACGTCTTCTACGCCAAGGGGAACGTCGGCGGCAGCAAGGAGGACAACATGAACACTGACGTGAGTCATTCATAAACTCACTATAATGCTATTTTAGTTAAAGTATTGTTTGTCCCTTTCTGTCAAATTTAAATCTCATTATGAAAAATAAGTACTAAGCATATTTCAGCACAATTTAGCCATAGCGTGTTTATGAATAAGGAATATAGGTGAAAAACTTAATTAAATTACCTCTTGCATGCACAACTACATGTAGTTGTGTACAAAACGAATATGGAATTTACGACAAATTTCAAATATAGAATAACGTGCGGTCTATGTGTTTCAACTACATGCAAGAGATCATTTACATAAGTTTTTCACATATCAGACTTCAAAATTCCGGTTTCCTTGACAAGATGCATTGCAAGAACGTTATTGTTATAGAAAATATATAAATAAAATTTATATAAGCTACGGATGATCGTGTCGTGTCTTAAGGTGCGAACTCACCGCTGTGTAAAATACGGTGTCGATGAGTAAACAAAAGACGGGGTCATAGTAGCAACATGGCGCCGTTTTTGACGCACCGTAATATACGCACCGTTAAACAGCGGTGCGGTCACACCTTTATGATAGTTCCATACCTACCTAAGTTATACTGACAAATGACTGTTATTACTGTGCATTTCGACAGGAGCCCCTCTCTACTGCGCTGGACACGACGGCGATCACGCAGCCCGAGAATGTGGTGCTGGTGAAACGCATGATGATCAAGTGCGCAGACGTCTCGAACGCCTCGCGCCAGCAGAAGTTCGCCTTCGAGTGGGCTAGGAGGTAAGACAGATTGACAGGCAATGTTTAATTATTTACGCTACAAGGAGTGATTCATTGACGTCATTGACGAGGGGATTTACCTTCTGGCGAATCGCTACCCATCTTATTCGTTAACCAAACCATTTACCTCACCCTAGATAATTGGTGATATGACTAGCATAGAGGTATTTCATCTAAATCCTCAGGGTTGGCAACGCAGTGTTTATGGGCCTCAGAACCCAAATATTTTTATGTGGGTTAATAGTAAGACCGCTGGTATGCTAACCAGTCGGTGAGCCAATGGTTTAAACCGCCAATGGAGCACTTAAAATCGCCGCAGTCTTATTTACTAGCTCATTCATTGTGCTTGCTCAGCATACTTAATATTCTAAGACCGCGAACGAGAATCACCAATGAATAGCCTTTAAGAGACTGTCAGTCAACAAATCAGCAACTTACAAGTCGGGCGTTCATAAATCTAGCCAAGTTTCTCATGTTGGTTCTGGTCACCAGGATCGCGGAGGAATACTTCCTGCAGACAGACGAGGAGAAGGCTAAGGACCTGCCGGTGGTGATGCCCATGTTCGACCGCGCAACCTGCTCCATCCCGCGCTCGCAGATCGGCTTCATCGATTACATCATTAAGGACATGATGGAAGCTTGGTCTGGTAAGTACAACTAGCAAAGAGCTTAGTGTAAACATTGACACTTATGTATAACATTAAAATCATTAGTTAGATTTATCAACATCCATATTTTTCTGAAACTATAAGACAAACTGTGCGAATTTAACATTTAAACAGTTCGCGACCCGATTCTTATCTCATTGCTCTCTTTCTCTCAACTCACCTCAATAAATTGTGATTGTTACCAATCATGCTGCAAATAAAACTGTCCACACCCATTATCATCATCAAAGTTTATATCTTCATTATTAACTTCAGTTTTAAAATTACAATCCAATGCTAAGCAGTCGATGTGAGGTTACTAATAACGATCTTCAATCACCAATATTATAAAGTTAAAATGATCAACCGTCAACTAAACCGGCTTTTAACTTTCCAGCATTCATCGACATGCCCGAGCTGGTGACGCACGCGCGGCTGAACCACCAGCGCTGGAAGGAGCTGGACGAGGCGGGCGTCACCACCATCGCCGACGTCAAGCGCGCGCAGCGCCAGGCCGCGCTGCAGCCGCCGCCCTCCACCAACGAGCCCACCGCAGAAGAATAAGGGACAACTAGAACCATCTTCAACGTTATCGTAAACAGGGGCTTAACTTGAAAGGCAGCAAACGTCTTTGATGGTCGCAAATTAGAAAAGCGGTCACTTTCTGAATTGTAACGAAAGAACCCTACTGTTTACATTAATTAGAGAAAGCGCTTTAACAGGTTTTGAAACAGTAGGGTGATGGTTTCTATTGAGGCCTGGCATCCGATATTTTTTTAAAGATGTGGCGATTGCCCTTCGTAATACAAGTGCGGAAGCCATTTCGGTGCCATAAACTGGTCTAGCATTCAATGTATATAGGAAACCGAAATTTTGGGTTTCAAGTAAAAATGGATGCAGTATTCTCGTCTTGAGAATAAGGCCACAAAATACATATGAAATATCGTGTTCGACTCGTACTAATAACAAAGTGGCTCTAAACTTGCTCAGTTTAGTTACTTAGTAAGTCAATGGGAGGGGTTGCTAAAGCATTTTTAAGTTACTCGTACGGCTTTGAAAAAATAATGCCCTCCGTTTCTCATGAATTTTGAACAGGGCCCCACTTTTGTAGACTTTGTAAAGTTTTGTGAGATTTTACATAGAGATTTGATGTCAAATGATAAAAATGATCCGTATGTACTTTCTGAGCTAAACGGGAGTATATTTATAAAAATAAAAACGTATGATAAATTGATATAGGTAATACGGGTGTTCCGGTCTGAGTGGAGAGCCTTGGGGGAGGCCTATGTCCAGCAATGGACGTCTTTCGGCTGACATGATGATGTGATGATGAATACGGGTGTTAGGAGTGATGTTGACGATTTTGTAATTAAGCCAGTCCATCAGTCTTTGAGACGTCGTCGGTAACAGGCACTAAGAGGGCAGGATTTTGATCAAGTACCTAAACAAAAAATATTGTTGAGTAAGGTTAAAATTCCAACAACGTTAAGTTGTGTGGGCAGAGTTTAAAAAGTGCGAATATGCGGGACGAGACTGGGCGTCCAAGACTACCCGGTGATGGCCTGTCAACGCGATAAGTCTGAATCGGATCATTGACAAGAACGACTCCTAACGGACGTGTCCGAAAATACGCTTATTTTATACCTATATCCGTGTTAGTGTGAATATCATTGATATAGTAGTTAATCTACTTTTTTAAGTAGCCATATTTATTAGGAAATATTGGATATATTTACTATATTTATACCCCCATCGTACCAAAACGGATTTCCATTGTAATCTTCTATAGATTCTAATCATTGGCATAATCTATTACATAATTAATGTTAATTTAGGTCGACGTTTACACGGGTATTCTTTCGTCGTGTACTTAGCTACTTTATTGTTTTGTAAAGAGATCCGTGATAAAAGTGCCATATTGAACTATTGGCCAATTTATATTAATTCATTCTTGCGATAACAGATATTCTCTTCATATTTCCTCACTGCATCCCATGACATTACATCCATTTAATTTAATCTAACAAATCTTCTGCCAAAACCATTTTAAAATTATTGACACTCACTTATAATATGAAAATTGAAAACATTGGTCCATTTATACACTTGAGCTTTCAGAGAATTCCTATTTTTATAAACTTTTTATAGTATGTCTAAATTTTCGGACTCTGTGTCATATCAAAATTACTAGGACTTTTTGAGTAAGCACTCTATCTATCTCCAACACTAACAAACGCTGGATGTTTTCGGTTTGTTTTCCCGGGAGGTGTTTTCATACGTTTTATACTTACCTGCGTGCCGCGCGCTCTCGGGCGCTAATCCAACATTGTGTTTTTTCTTCTCTTTATTTTTGTAATTAGAAGCTTTTATTGAAAAGGATTGACCGCGGCAGCTACCAACATTCGTACGTGTCCCCGCGTAACCGTTAGCTAGCAGATAACGTACGTACAGTACCTTCTCCCAGCTTCATAATAGCTTTCGGCTGACTATTGCAATCACACCTGCACTTGCAATTGACAGTATATTTGTCACTCGTGTTTTATAGAAAGCCGGCCGCTATTAGGAAACTGATAGTACTGTAAATAGTATGAAACATATCCTCATAATTGAATTGTCGCCACAAAAATATATACTTTAGACCCCTGGTAACTGTGGTTCTCCAAAGGTTGACACATCGAGATCGTAATGTAATGTAAAACCATTATTTAAGACTAGTTGGATTAGCGTTCGACCTACTCGGTATAAACTATAAACCCTATAACTATGTAGATATGAATTAATTGTATACATCAATCACTTGAATATTTGCTAGATAGTTAATTATGTTCGAATAAGGTCTAATATATTGATAATCGTTTGTTCAAATATACAATCGTCTGCGCGACGCTGGTGTTATAATGAATATTTTACCAAATTGTATTCTGTAGTCGATAATTAAGTATTGAGATGATGTAAAAATACGCTTGCTCATGCTCAATGTCGATACATAACGGTCTAACTTTATCTACTCGTATTTATTACTATCATATATGTATACCTTCCTACTTGTTTATATGTATTTGTCGTAAAATACTTATTTCAATGTTGCTATCGGTTACGGTTGTTCAATCTCATTAAGTACCCACTTTATATTTTAATATTTGCCTACTAACAGTATGATATACCAAATTAGTACATTGAATTATAATAATGTTATAATCGCTGTTTAGCTCAATTTATCGTGTAGATTAACCAACCGACTCCATGTTGGTTTCGGAAATCCGAGCTCGCTCAGAATTGATGGCTACCAGTCTATCACTTAGTTGTTGATTGCGACACAGCACTGTGTGACTGTGTCTATCGATCTATACAGTCTTTTCAGATTCAACCAAGGCTGTTAAATGGACTGACATTTCGCCAACAATTTTACAAGATGTCGAAGCGTTATTTGACAAAATGAGTAAATTTTGTCAAATAACGCTTCGACATCTTGTAAAATTGTTGGCGAAATTCGTTATTATGGTCGTTTTTGCTTAAGATTAAACGAAGAAACGCCCGTTCCTTACATTGCAATAACTGTTTTCGTCAATATTCCTAAAATCATGACGTGTGATATAACTTCGTAGGTTAAAATCACCATAATTCGGTAACTCTGGTAGCCCTCACTTCCTTTCACAAACCAACATAGACAACCTTATTTGTTGATTTACTTTTAATTGTCATGTTTTAGGAATAACTAAATAAGAGTAAGGGGGCTGGTCCCTATATTTAATTGTGGAGTTAAGTTACATTGTTGTGAATTTTATATGGGAAGCTATGCGTCGTCGTGTAAATACCAATTAATCAATGTTATTATAAAGAGTTTAAAAGTCTAATACTTCCAAGAGAAGTGGTGCAACAGTTCGTCGCTTATCTCTTCGTGTTCCAGCCGCAGCCTGTTTAGACGCGACTGACTATTAAACAGCTTAACAAAGCTTGCCAAAGTTAATTTGGTAACAATGCTTCTGAATGTTAATATACTGGAGGCAACAAGTACTGTGACGAATTGTTTCTTTTAATAATTAGACAAATTGAGAGAAGTTTGTTGCTTAAGGTTTACTTGCAACATGAAATAACGAGACAAAAGACCGATCGCTCTAGTAGCTAACCATATATAAAACCTAAGCAACAATCTCTGAATAACACACTAATACATTTTGAATGAATGTAATGTTCGAAGTAATGTGAATCCAAATTGTTAAGTGTTGTAAAATAAAAGAATATTTACAAATACAGAGTCTGATTCTTTTACGATACACTAAATAAAACGAAGTCTACTAAATCATAAAACATTTTATTACAAACAATAATTAAAAAACATATTTTTATTTTATATAACTTATTACAATTCCAACATTTCGTTATATTTATAAATGCAATAATATATTCTCCCGTGACTGCATGACCGGGTCTTAAATTTACGTAGAATCTGTACAAGTCAGCATTTTCAACAGCTGGAATGGAAATATGAATATTCTAAAATTATGTTTCGTAATTACAATATAACTAACATAACAAATAACTTGATTATTATTAAACAAAAATCAATAAGGTACATTAATAGTACTCGTACAATAATAGCCATGATTGTTCAAATACGAATTATATCATATTTAAATTCGGTTCTTTGAGATTAGAAATACAACTTGTGTACCGAACTGAAGAAATAATCGTGAAAGCAAACACCCGAGATAAGTTGGACGTAGTTTTGCAAACGGGAACCAACCCACAAAGATTTTCTACTGCTGCTTTGCCCCGCGGCGACTTCAACAGCTACTACCGCGTGGATATGCAAACTGGAACCAACCCACAGTATTCAACATGACAGTTGACATTTTCTTGCCCAATATTTCTGGGTTAGTCCTCGTTTGCAGCACTACGTCCACCTATTTACATTGGTGCATCTTCTTGACTTACAACGTAAAATATCCTTCGCCAACAAGCAAGCGCTGGTAAGTGACCGAGTTTGTTGCCCTCACATAATGTGCCCTGTCCAAAGGAAATGAATCACCCTAGTTAATGGTTTACCAATCCACAGCCATAATTGTGATACGTCAAGCTCTACACGATTCATTGCGAACACTTGTACATTCTGAGTCGATTGACCAATCGGAACTCCGTCCATCAATCAACATGAAATGGAACAAACATTTGGACCAAGGTTTTAGTCAATAAATATACCAATAGGTAATATAAATAACAATTTAGTAATGGCGTCATCAAAATTTGCCGTCAAAATACCGTTAGCCAAAAGGTACCTTAACAGCAAAGGATCGCTTCAGCGTTATGGAGGTTTGTTTAACATGAAATCCTGATTTGATATGTTGACGCTATTAATAAAACAATAAACGATAGCTCTTACATTTAAAAAAAATCTTTTACAAATAGTCACTCACGAAAAAAAGTTTTTCGTTGTCAGTATAGCCTCAGCAGTGAATAAAGAAAAAAGTATAATAATTTTTAAACTCGGAATTAAATAACATTGATATTAAACTTTACATTGGTCTTTTTCCATGTTTAATATAAAAAGCGTGAATAAGTACAAGTTCTATCAAAAGCGGTTATCATTTATAAAGAAATCTACAGAAAAAAGGTTTATACTCATATAAACATACTCTTAAGTTCTCATTAAACTCTTCGTGCAAGGCATGCTTCGTAATAATAATAAAAAAACAAGTTATGCAAATGACATGGCCTTAACAAGTTTATAATTGGTATAAATATAGTCCCTGCACAAATATCAGTTCTTAGTAATAATCAAAATACTGAACGTAATGTCGATGTTCCAAAACGATTTGACAAATTGGTAAGTTACAATGCGTGCATGCTACTGTTTTAAATCGTACAACTCATTTTGTATTACTTTTCGTGGAACTAGCGAAGCAAGAAATTAAATTATACGCAGCAGTACATTACGATCGATAGAAATAACACAAATAAAAAACTTTCCTCTTGGTACTGCACAATATAACAGGAGCATAAATACAACAAGTAAAATCCGCCAAAGTGCATCTTAATCTTTGGGCGAGTCAACCAGTCGACGGATGAGTTGTGCGATCATCAGGTACACCACGGACAATAAAGCAGCGAAAACTTTACTGATATTTATCCCACTTTACACTCACGTAACATCTTTACAATGTACAACAATTAAATAAGTATCTAACCTGAATATAATTCTAGTGCGTGCATATAGTACAAGGCTTCGGAATCTGCCTCCACCGTTCTCAAGGCGACCGTTGTTCCCTTTATCAATAATAATATTAATATGCTACATAATAACGTTTTTTTACCAACGCCGTACGAATTCAAATTAGACATTATCTTGACGACCCAGCGTTTTTTTATACATACTTTACTCCGATCAGAGAAACAATAAAAGACACTTCCATTTGTATCACGTGTAAGGTATATACATACATAACTGTATTTGAGAACTGAAACCAGAGCCGCTATGCTTAAAATCGTTAAAATGACCTTGAAACTTGACTTCAAACAATGCAGGACATTGTGCTAAATTATTTATTTTACAATATAAATAAATACCCTACCCGTTCAGACGAAAATTATAACACTAACCGTTTAAAAAAAACTGGGTACGCGTTAATTTCCCTTAAAAAAACATAATACAAATAAAACTTAAGCACGTAATTTACTTGTAAAAGGCTACAAAAGTTCACAAATAAATATAAACGATATATTCCTTGTCCGTTTATATTATCAAACTGACTGGGGCTCTATACTACTGGTTAAAACTATATAGCTCGTGACATGATATCTAATTGTTTTACACTCGGCCCCTATTACTGTCAAGTAAATAATGAGGTATCGTAACATTGACAATACCACAACAAAAACCAATATAGTTTTACCGCGTGGAATAGACGCCCTGCAAACTTACAGATCTGCCTTTAATATAACTATTGCAAAATGTTATATTTTTTTAAAGTTCCCTAATCGTAGCGTAACGATTGACATCTAGCATAGATTAGTAAAAACAGAGGTGTCCCGAACAGATTCATTGTCTAGATATCATGGTCCACATATTCGACATATACAGACAGAACTTAAGATACCAGAATGTTCTCTGTAAATACAAGGCGTTCCTCAGAGTATCACGTACGTGTAGGTATCAGTGTTGTCGTGCTAGATGGCGAGCGGCTTGTCTCTGCACTGGTTGACGACGTAGCTGGTGAACCGCTTGAGGAACTTGGGGTACTCGCGCTTGTACACGGCGCGCAGCACGCCCGCGGGCGCCCAGCCGCCGGGGTTCACTGGAAACACAATTAACAATGTCTTAATTCTGACTACATTGAGGTGATATAATGAAAACAATTCCTTTACACGTCATCTTTACATAGTATAAGGCATTACCTACCGGTATGAGTGGGAAAGTAAGTAACCCTTTAAGTTAGGTTGTAACTAAGTTATCTTTCGCTTTCCACCGTCTGTCCCTCTGTGATCTAGTAAACTACGCAACTGATTTTAATGCAGTGTTCGTGAATAGATAGTGATTAAAGAAGTTTTTTTTATGGATAAAAAAACACATATACCGAAACGAAGCGCTGGCGGTACGCTAGTTATTATAATAGAGTCGATTAAAATTAAAAGGTCAAGTAAAATTAAAAGGTCAAGTTTAGAGTTTCTTTTACCCGTCGAGCGTCCTATCAGCAACCTTTGCTTTTCCAGAGCCTTGAAAACCAACTTATTTGACCAACTGTACTGTTAATCATAGAATCGATTGAATCAGCGACTCGATTTTGAGTTCGTTAAACTGAGTAATCACTAGTTATTGTAGCGGATGAGGTATTGAGTTTAAATATAACATTTAAATACAGCTTCTAAGGTGACGGATTCATTTCGTAAAGAAAACCTGCACATTACGATATAATGTTCAAAGAAGTAATTGCGTAAAAGATTTCTCTTTTTTACTTTTAGACCATTTTGCTTCTATTCGCATTGTAGTAAGGATTGCGTTAATTTACCAAGGCTTCCTCAATGTGACTTAAATTCTAAGTGGGTTAAAAATCGAAATTCAACGTTAAATTTCCATTTGGTTCTGTCGATTTAGTATCGAATGGCTACCGAAAGGGGCATAGTCAGTAAGTATCCAGGTACGCGGGCTGCCCGCATCGGCAGGGCGGCGGTAGTTACCGGTGCTGCAGTAGGCGATGCTGGTGGTGACGTTCCCGCGCGAGGGCCGCTCGCCCGCCGGCACGGAGCTGCGGCACGCGAGGCACACCGTCACGAACAGCCGGATGCAGCCGCCCGTGTTCGACTGCACGGGACACACCATTTGTAAAGGGTTCAATCATTACACCTACTACATTTATTTGCAGCATGCCTAATAAAATTATTATTTATGCAACTGCCGTATAATTAGGTCTCTAAAGCGTTCTAATGACAAGCACGAGTATCTTTGGAAGTTAATTATGTACTGTTGCCATACACAAGTTTTTCTGACAAATTCCTTGTATACTTTTTACTAAAAATGGAATGCCTGCATACTGAGCGTAACCATAGTAATCAAATAACGAGTCGATGATTATTAATCATCTCTTCAGTGGCTTAATAATAATGTACTTCTAACCCCACATTTCTCAAAATTCATTTTATTTTTAAACCACGTTACTTCAATTGTTAAACGTCTTTAACGATTTATTATACAAATTACCGCGACTATGGTAATAACAATGTTATAATGGTTATATTATAACATGACAGTTATTATTATTTTACTACCATTATTTATAGAACAGTTTTCACGCTTTGGTTACGCTATAGATGTCATTTTGATACTGTTAATAATACATAATATAAGCGGTACGCGAGTAGAAAATACTAGTTTTTACAACGTTACATAATGGAAACGATAATGCGAGTGGTAGAGCGTGAGGCGTAGTGTCTCAAAATTTGCAAGCACTAATGTCATAAGAAATAATTATGTATCGATGCGTACATTGCTTTAAAAATTCATAATTATTTAAGTAATGCATTAAACTGTTAAAATGGTTTCGTCAGTAATAGTAATTTACTGCAGAGATCGGGAAAAATTGCATTGAGAGACGAGTTTGCTATACTAGTCCAGCAACCGCCCTTGCCGGCCGAGGTTTGTATGGTGTTTCTTTTTCAAAAATGCGAGAATAGCTAGAAATTGCTAGAGCAAAGCGAGCGGCGAAATTAATATTTTTTATTTATATGTATGCTGCCAAGGCGTTTACAATAATTAAAAATAAATACTTTTTAGTCCGTTTTATATTGAGGAATCGTTTCGAATTACAAATTATTATTCGAATTACAAATGAGTAGTATACTCACAGGGTAGTCCACGTGCGTGGTGGAGTGGTTGATGACGGCGTAGGTGTCCCGGTCGGCGGCGCGCGCGTGCGACCAGAACAGCGCGTCGCGCTGCGACACCGGCCAGATGCGCTTGAACGTCTGGTGGAACACCATCGCGTCCGACGATATCTCCTCCACTATCGTCATGTTCTCCAGGGTCGCTGGAAAAGAAGATGCGTAAATCGATTTATTCAAACTTGACTCTCGGAGGCCCTATTCAAGACGCATTACGCTAACTAGCGTTCCTATTCAATTCCTTTTTAGACCAATCGCGTCAATCACGTGTCTCATCGTCATACCCCGCAATCAAATTAGCAAACCTGTAGCAGATTTACATCAGGGATGTCACTATGAACTAAGAACAGATAAAAATACATGTTATTTAAATCATCCATATGATCACGTCCTTATCCATAAATGTAATAAATGAAAGGAACCATCGTGAATTGTAGGTTTACAAGCAGTAATCCATCTGAACTTTCTTTCCATTCTAAAATGTTCACTTAATGTTTTCAAGCAATAAAGATTCCATATTAATATTTGAATGAAATACGGAAAATAATGATTTCATAAAACAAATGAAAGACACATTGAAACGCTTTTAACATTGATGACATTGACATTGATAGAAAATTAAACAAGGTTTTATCAAATAAGGGTCAGTAAGGTTATCATTAAATTGTATTAATCATACATACAATAAAGTAAGAAAAACATTCATCGTAAACGCCAACCTCTGCTACATCCGTTGCAGGGTCTGCTCATCGTATAACGTCATCTACCAGGTAATATATTTTTGGTATACTTTTAGGAAGAACAACAGCATTTATCGATCCGCTCAATTCCAAAATAATATAATTTTAAAAACGCATTTTTTTAACATATGGGATTCCATAAAAATCACACATTTGAGTCTATTCCATAAAAAACACACACTCCGTGAAAATATTAATGTCTAAAGTTTCATGAGACTGGCAGCCGGACGAACTGAGGTTTAGGCCCAGCCACACCGGATGCGTGCACGTAGTTATGACGTGCGCGTGCGCTTTCCACTGCGTTGTATAGTGAATTTTCGTATGAGAATTCATACTATATAACGCATAACCTAAAATTCTATAACTTACAACTTTCTTAAGTTAAAGGGCTACTTACTTTCCCACTCATACCGGTAGCGCGGGTTGAAGAAGTAGTGGCACATCTCGCGCGCCGACACCCCGCGCACCTTGTGCATCGCCTTCAGGGGGTCCATCACCATGCCGTCCACCTCCATCTCCCTGGAACACCACGACAACAATAGTCAACTACATTGTTCAGCGACAACAGGGGCCCATTTCTAAAATTATTAGACTAATAATATAATGTGGTACATTACACTAATAGACTTGTTAGAAATTGTATTGAGTGAACTAATATTATTAGTCCGGTAAGTTTCCAGACCGCAGCAGTCTAAAGCCCATTCCATCTCATCATCATTCATCATTCTCGTCATTTTTATAACCTCTAAAATTTAAAAGTAAATCCTTTTTGTCTAAAATGGCCGTTTTATGGTAGAGATCACATTTTGCACATTATTTTTTCCAATTTTATTTCTCGGATTGTTTTTATGAGGAAATTGAAGGAAGAAATTTTTAGGCGAGAAACGAAGGAAAAAGATTTGAATAGGAAATTAAAAGGACCCATTTAGCTCTGCCTTTATCTGCTTTTTAATATTTTTAATCCATAAAGACGCGCCCCACCCAAATGTATGTTGCATGATTGCGCCAATACACGTTAAAACAAGTAGTGACACGTCACTGTGCATACTGAAATCTTTATAACTTAATTATTAGTTGAATCACTGATCAATAAGAAGTCCTAATATTATAAACGACGTACAGCGCGACAGCTTTTAAAACGTCGTTTGGGTTTGTACATCTCTCTCATTGGCTTTCTTACTCTTATGACAGACTCTACCCGAGCCCGAAAGACTATTGCACTGTTCATGAATAAATAACCATGACTTAAAGGACACAATATTTACTGAAACTAACGAGCTATGACGAAGCGCAAATATGAAAACATATGAACACCACACATGCTAGTTAACAAGAGTAAATAATTTAACCTATAAGTGTCAACGAGACACTACATTTACATGTGTATAATTAATGAACATGACATATATCATTAGATAGTTAGGTCGGATTGGCCATAATATGGCATTGACACGAGAACCTCGCTAACGCCCTTTTTTACGAGAGCTATGTAAAAAAGCTTACATTTGTGCGCGTATAATAATGTTGTGCGGCGAAATCCTCTTGATGGATCATACGAAGTAGTAAGTCGGTAGTGACCCTGCCTACGAAGCTAACTGTCCCGGGTTCGATCCCAGGTAAGAGAAAATATTTATGTGATGAGCACGAATATTTATTGAAGAGTTCCAAATGTACCTATAAGCCTAGAGCTTAGTCTCTGACTAGGTCTGTGTAAGGTTGACCCCCTGGTATTTGTAAATTTAATTTCAACAGCTCTCTGTTCAGCTTCCTCGCGTAGCCCTAGGGGGTTATCACCAGAGCCCGGATTTTTCATGGCAAAACAAAACACTATCGTAATCTGGCTAGTGATAGAAACATCATTTTATCGATATCGATAATTGTGTAATAGAATAAAAAACGTGACCAAATAAAATAACATACCTATGCAACATAAAAAAAACATACATAGTTTGTATGAAGTTATATAGAAACATATTAAATTTCTTCGTCGTAATCCATGTTAGTACACACAGCAGCACATGGCGTTTTATTCGCGTAATGGTGATAGGAGTAGATAATCATTCGTTTTTAAACATTCTCTGGGAGCAAACAAATTCGTTTATCACTATAACGCCATTTATATATACTAAATGTACGTTCAACTTCACTTGACGTCAAGGGAGCAAATTTATAAAATTCATTGTAATTGGTATAATTTTCAATTTGAGTACAATTTTCAAATATATCTCGTAAACTTTCATATTCAGGATTTCGTCCGAGCACGGCTTTTATAAATAATACTCGATATCGATAAAATTATGTTTCTATGACTAGCCAGATTACGATAGTGTTTTGTTTTGCCATGAAAAATCCGGGCTCTGGTTATCACATAGCTTTGCAGTCTATGCTGAGAGAAAAGGACAGAGCTATATAACTGCTATAGCTTTGTCCTTTACGCTCGCCATGAAATGAACTGCATAGCCATGTCACAATAACCCCACTGAAAAAAGAAAGCAAGCCTAAATGTTTTTCATAATAATTAATTAATGCACACTCATGTACAAATTCAAAGAACAAAAGGCATCGCTTCGGAGAACTATGACCCAGTAACATTGAGCAAGTTGCAACACCAGTCCATTTATATCCCGTATAAACAAACCCGCGCAATCATCCTTCACTGTTTACACATGTAGAATTCATTTCACTGAAATAGGATATACTCTCCCAGCTACAATCTGTTTCGTTACTGACTAACGGATAAGTGACGCGTGCAGCATTAACTAATAAACAAATAAAAAAATCTTTAATTAGATCATGTAATAATGTAGCTCCGTTGTGCATTTACATTTTTTCAAACATGTTACAGTGTGAATAAAACAAAAAGGTACGTCTTTCAGTGTCCCTTCCAACGAGGAAAAAAATAAGGGAAAGATCAATCAATCAATTAAAGAAGATCCTTTCTTGCGGCAATAATTTAATCATCATGTTTAAACTGACTAACTTGCCTTCTTATAAAATGCCACGTCCTTACCCCATTTCTACAATAAGAGTAAGGTTTATCCAGGGTTATTATATCTTTAGGTGCGGATCTGTTTTCTTATGGATTCTTTAAAAGTGCCAATCAAACCGTATTAAAAAACTGTTTTATTAAGATACTCGTGTGTCAAAACACGTCAAACTAAAGTCCAAGTCATAGAAAATTGTAATTCTTTTTTAAAACGAGCTTCTCACTCATTATCAAATTATTAGTACGACCCTAAGACCGTATAGCAAACTTAAACGTTATTTAAAACCTTATATAAATCGTCTCGATATTGAATTCCTGCTGTGCGCTTTTGGCTTAGTAATGAACTAATGAGCCTTAAGAGGTGAAACTCTGTTTGAGTTTGAAATGACACATAAATGAGTGACAATTGAACTCACCTCCTGTACATTCTCATGTCTCCTTCCTCGGCAAACAGCTGCCAGCCGATGCCACCGCCGACGCCCTCGAACGCGGCCTGGATCTGCTCCCTCGATATCCTGTCGATCTGCACGGAAAACTCTCTATCATCATCAACTTCACCAATGGTGGTGAATGGTGGTCTCGCATGGGCGAGATCTTAAAGTCATTAAGTTTGTAGTTGTCATAATTTGTCTATTTTGAAGACTAGAAATACTTAATACAAACTACTTCCTACAAGACCAAATAGTTAGGGAGGAGACGAGCATTTAGGTATATGATTTGCACAAGTTTCACATCGTGGTGGAATGCAGTTTAGATCAGTACGAATTTATTTGGTCCAGTCAGTTAAGGTTGCTTCAAAAAATTGGGGTATTTAATAATTTGCATATTTATGCCTCTGGGGTTCATGGACACAATCATCTTGGAAAGGAAGAAAATGGAAGAGGCAGACATTCAGGGTTCTGCATTATCATGGGACGGAGTTGTAAAAATGTTTTTAAAAATAAGCTCTACTAAAAGTAATTTGCACATGGTCCTTATTGCGCCCATTCGATTCATTATAAATCCCGGGATACCAAAAAAACATTTGGCAGACACTTTGCTCACTGATTTTTAGCTGTACAACTGTTTGAAATTTACATGGGAATAACAGACAGAGCCCAAATATTTCTGACGCATTTTGAAAACCGATCCTATAAGATTAAACTAATTATTTTCAATAATATTCAGTAGAATTTCGTAGCTTAGCGCGAGAGTCGGATTGAAAAAAACTAATCAACTGGTCTGTGCCTTTGGAATATCAGAGGCCTGAACGTCTGCCTACTCGATTTTCTTGGTTTTCATAAGAAGTCCAAACATCAGTCTAAGAGGCAGACATGTGCGCATAATATAGCACACCTTTTTATTTCATTTTTGAAACGCCTTCAATTGACAACGCAGCGGCACAATGGTGACAGACGAGGTCCTTGATGTTTCTTAGGGTATAATTATCGCTATTAATAACGTCTGCCACGTGTGCTGATCATATAGAAATTTTGCTCGCCACCTCCCTAAAGATTTGGTAAAGGTTGCCAAATTAATAACATTTTGGCGCCCGCAGCAAAAAAAACCACTGCCATTCAATTAGGTATTTAATTTTAGCTGGCTTTAGTAAACAGGTCAGATTCAAGTCTGACTCGCACACGAAGAGTTCCGTACCACTACATTGGGCGCCTTTTTTGTCTTATTTGTAGTAGTCGCGGTAATAACACTCTATAAAAAAATATTACGGTTCTTAAAAGACAGTCTGCTCACAGACTGACTGGATGAACGGACAGCAGAGGTTTAGTAAGAGTGATCTCGTTGGCATGTTTTGGCTGCTTGCTGCAAACTTGCAACACTCTATCCGCGTGATTCTGCTTACACAAGTACGAGAAGGACATTTTAATGTGTTTCTGTACCTCAGTCCAAAGCGGGTGTACAGTGAGCCGGTTGTCGATGGCGGGCGGCGGCAACTCCACCTCGTCGCGCGTGTGCTGCCCGGGCGCGGGCACGCGCGCGCACCGCTCCTCCTCCATCTTGTCGAACCCTGTCTCCACGGCATCGTAGAACTCGTCGTCGGGTAGCGTCGAGTGCGGGCCCTCCTGCAGACAATGTCAAACATTTTTGTTATGGCATGTTGAATGCGAACGGCCACCTGAAGTGAGACCTGTGACCCTTAGACATTTGCATTCTCAAGACTACAATCTAAAGACTGTAATCCTAAGACTGCATATTCCTCGAGGACTAAGATGGAATGGGTCTATGCTAGTAATTTGATCTCCACACCGGAACACAACGATGCAAACACAGCTGCTTGGTAGTAGGTTAAAGGATAAGATGGTGGTAGCGATCCAGACGGACCTTGCACATGGTTCCTACCACCATTAAATAGTGCTCATCTCGTTTTTTTAGACACAGATAAGACCAACGAGCACTCAGGACTTCCCATCTAGACTCTAAGGACATCTGACATGTCAAATAATTTCACCCCCACACAACACTGTGCAGGCGGCATGTTAGCGAATAAGCGGAATAGATGGTAGTAGTGATTCGAAAGGACCTTGCACAAGGTCCTAACACACAGGTGTAGTGTTTATGACATATAGAGATAAGATATTGGTAGACTGAACTGCGTGTGTATCCTATAGTTTCCTCCTGAAACGTTTAATTTTTCAGTCTGCATATACAACAAACGTAAAGAGCATAGGGTTCCATCTGATACATTTTAGAAACGAAGTTGTAGAGCTCATAACCGATCCAGTACCTACGATCAAGTGACGTACCGTGCTAAAAATTAAAATAATCGTTCTATAAAGCGATGCTGCCACCCAGGTAAGGCTGACCTGGGCAAGCACATAAACCGACTACACCGTTTTACGTGACAAAGCATACAGTATAAAGCAGACGACCAAATTGCGAGCTATTTCGTTTGGTCTCCGCAAACACAATTAAATAAGCTAGGGACAAAACGCGTAGAATTCGGGGGATAGTATAATATTTACCTTACAACAACAACAGATGTATTTCCGTAAAGCTCGCATTAGGTAACGTCTTCAGCGTCGACCGAGGGGAATCATTGTTTTATGGACCCAGTGACACGATATAGAGTTGAAATAAAAGAACGTCTTGCTTGACGAATGTGAATTCATTTCTCACTTACACAAATAATTTAGTATCCAAACATAAAACTGTTTCGTGACTGACTGACTTACAACGCACTAAGCTACTGAGATCACAATCAATTGTTCGGTACATATTCTTGTGGTTTAGTGCTGGGTGAAAGGATTAACCCCAATGGGAACAATTTGGTGAAAAAGCAGGAAAACTATTAACTTTACAAAGCCGCGGACAGCTCCATTTTAGATAAGAATAAAAATCAGATAACAAGCATTGTACATAGCGTCTAAAGAAAATTATAATTCCTCGCGCAGTTAACCCAGATACGGCAAAGGACGCGTCGTTAGGAAACGAATTCGTTGATTACGTTAACGCCGGGCCTTACGTACGCTGCATGATAATGATAAGTTAGTCACGGCCTACTAGACAGTTTATATAGGACTAAAGTTACCTCAAACCCACCAATTTTGCTCCTTCTTAAATTTTAAGTAAGACGGGATTTACCGCTCACTATAAAAATACTCAAAAGATAGAGAAATAATAATCAATCTTAAGTAATACAACGCCGGAAAGACCTCTTCATAAAAGGAGACACTTTTTCTTTTTAATAAGATCAATTGCAGAAACAATGAAATTACACAAAAATTCGGCCCAATCTTCCCTACGGCGCGAATATTTTGCCGATTCAGTAAACGTAATATTTTAAAAGAGGAAAGGACACAAGTACAGAGAAAACTATTTGATAGTAAATCGTAGTGCAAGCAGCTACGAAATCGAAGCAAAATGTATTTATATCGAAGCATCGAAACATGATTTGATGTATTATGACAGGGCATTGATAGCAAGAGTGTATTGACCTTTTGATCTACTTGTATACGACCTTTTACGATTATGAGTTCGAACCACGTTCTAACTAATATTTGAAGAATTGTGGCAGGAATCGATACCATCTTTCATACCACAATGCAATTGAGGTTACATTGAATTTGCGGTTATCTGGTAAGTGAAAATGAACTCCGTTTGAATGCATAAAACTATTTATAGATGAATTTTAGTTGTATTTGATCTCAAATTTTATGCAGTAAAATAAAAAAGACATGATGACCAAATATGACACTCACATTCGATAAAATAAATCCACCGACATAATATGTTTAAAGTTATATTATAACTTTCTAAAGACAAATGCGGGCGGAGGCAGTGCAAAATTGCCTGTTATGAGATACTTGAGCACGCACATTGCATCACTACTCTTACGTGCGCAAAATGCAGCCAATCTGTATCGCCTGATAACGACAGATGCTAGCCTTCAAGCATTTTTCCGATTTACATCGCTTGGATTGAAGCAAAAGTTATACGAAAACAACAAGTACCTTCTCGTAATAAAGAGTAATGCAAGTATAACTTGGAAGTTGTAACCGCATACATATACTTGCAGCGAATAATCACGATATCATTTCTGTCAGGAAGGTTAGTATTCATCTTGCTTTCTCAAGTAGCTTATCGACTGATACTAAAGTCGGCTGAAAAGGTAAGATAAATACGAAGCAAGCTACTTTTCCGAACAACGACGACGTCGTATGGTTATTCACTAAATCAGGGGTTCTATTCTACTCGGTAAAACCTAATTGCTTTTGACATGTTATCGTACTCGTCACTGGCCATTACTGTCAAATAAATAAGAGCTATCATAACGTTGACTGACAATACGATAGACATATACCAAGCGGCCTAAGGTCGGTGACTGACTCGCGATAACTTGAAATAGTTTGAATGCGCCTTCAAATGAAGAAAATCTTCCCAACGTGATGTCACCCGATGTCTATTGTGTCACGGCGTGCAGCCGTAAACCTTTCCTTATGAATGTCTGAGGAAATACCTGGGGGATCCCGAATCACATCTGTTCATTCAATGACAATGTTTCATAGACAATAATGATTAATTTGTTAATGATGATGCATACTTAAACTGAATCAGATTTATCAGTAACTTCCTGTCCTAAACCTGGGCTTACCGATTCCGTTAGTATGACGTAATACGTGATGCCAGATGGAACTGCAATATTTTAAAGTAGCCACCAGGCACCACAGCAACGGCCGCGACAAGTGCAGAATGTTAATGTTGCCAATATACACTTTGATCAGCGTCCACTTTTTCTTCAAACTCGATTTTGCCAAGCTAATAGGTAGCAGGCATATCTGTATCATTATTGTAGATTTTATAAATAAACAAATGAATGTATAGAATTAACCAATGAAGGTAGGTAGTTTGTGCGAAGTAGGTTACCCCGGGTTTGCACCGGCGACCTATATCGACGGAATAACGAAATGAATCCATTCTGTAAGTGACACGGTGACCTGCTCGCCGTAAACGGATACTGGGGTTTACTACGAAGCACTATATTCTAAATTACATTCCACATCCCTTTCAGACTTCATTTATTAAAGACTAAATAAGGAGAAAAAGATGGATAAACGTAGGGGCCCAGGTATTTGGGCTGTAGTCTACAGGTGTAGTGATACCTTTAAGTTTCTTGTGTAAGATTGAATATCTAGTACTTACCCATAGTATAGTCGCCAGCAATAATAAATTATCTATATGACACCTGTGGTAATAAAGATGTGTCAGATATTGTTGCGCCCAATGTTGGATAATATATTATTGCTAGTGATTGTACCTACAAGCCTTGAGCTTAATTTGGAAGATCATGTTGAGTGTAATTGCACACTACAACACAACACACACAATACAATACAATTCGGTCGGTTAATTTTATATTATTTACTTTGACAGTAATAACCGGCCGAATTAAAAACATTACGATGACATGTCAAACGGAATATGGTTTCACCGAGTAGAATAGAGCCTCTGATAATGATTTTATTATTCGTTTGTAAGATAGACATAATAGATATACTTGGTTGATACATTGAGGACCACGAACATAACTATCGGGTCCATTTTGTATGGGAATCAAGCGTTTGTTTGTATCAACGAGTAACTTGTCAATAACAGGTTACCTAAACAAACTATTAACGGCTGAGTGAGGTTCTGGCTTGCGCGTAATTTGATAGCGTGTGGTGGTTTCCGAAAAGTATCGACACTGGTTAAATTGTTTTTTAATAACTTTTATTTGACTTGCAATGTATGTGGTGGTGTACAGCCTTTGGGCCGAAATAAATTTGGTCGAATGTATCGTTTCGCAACCGTTTCATTTGGCAACCCACGTTTATATCTGTAACTGTAAATATTTCAGGATTTTTATAAAAACTAACCTAACCTAACCTAACCTATAGGGTCTACACGAAGGTACGGAAATAAATCCTGAAATATTTACAGGTACAGAAATAAAAGTGGGTTGCCAAATGAAAAAGTTGCGAAACGATACGTTCGTCCAAACGTTGTTTGGCGAACCGGCAGAGAACCGTATGTGGAGTCGGAAAGTTGCGACAGGATCTTCGCTATCCTTAACGTAGACGCACCGTATTAGGACTCCATAGTTTGAACTTGATAAGATTTTGCAAAAAGCTTGTCCCAAAAAAAAAAAACAAGAGTTATTAGTTTAACGTAGTCTGTGGTGTCGTAGCTGAAAAACGTATGGACCGATTTGGATGCGGTTTTTAAACAAAGCCAGTTAAATCGTGGGGGTTTGAGTTAGGTTTCATGAAAATCAGTCCGGGCTTTTAAGATATAATATCAACCCTGAAAGAAGGTCACCATTTTATCGGATGATTATCTATTTAATAGATATTAATTTGATTATTTAACTAGATTATTAATATTATTATGTAACACGCTTATTAACTCGTAAGTAAGTGCGCACTAATAAAAGAAAGACAACCGTCACATACGATGCGTCGGTATAATTTACGTTCGCATAACAAACAGGTCAACCATTTAGAACATCATTTGCGAGAAATACCAGCTGTTGGTACAAGCACAAGGCTGTAAAACAGTAATTAACTAACGTTATATTCCATAAAGTCTTGGTATTTACTTTAGTTGAAGAGATAAGACCACACGGCGCAGTCACAATCAGTCACTTAAAATAAACAATACCGCAGCCTTCTGCCGCTAAATATAACTCAACTTACAGATAATGATTAAAGGAAATTTCAGAAAATCTTAAATTGTTCTTATCATACACAAACAAAAAAACTGCATTTATCACTAATACAAGCTTTTAATTATATAACATGTTTGTTAGTTTGTTTACCAGTTTGTTTAGTTCAAATCAAGTAAATTTTGAGCCAGTTCCGTTATAATAATACATATATGTAAACCCAACAACAATGCTTTGGTTTACCCTTGCTTTGTCGACACTCCTTTCATAGAACGTATGACTTCGCTGAATTGTCATTTCATCGACAGGCTTTTCAAGACGCAGGAGTTTATAATTTGTGATAGTCACAAGTGTAACCCAAGCTAACCTATTGATATTTAAGATAACCTGAAAATAAGATGGTTTCAGTAGAAAACAGTTGTCCGTGAAGTGAAATTCAGTGAAAAGATACATTCGATTCGATAAAACAAGTGGACACCCAGATAGCTTTATAATATTTGCAATTATTAATTTGATCCAATGATGTAATTGGACGATAGCAAAGGGACTGCACTCCACTTAACGTAGATTCACCGGGTTTAGACTCGTTAGATTGGTAATAAAGCCAAGCACTACGCAACTAAAGCTAGCTACTGCGCTACTGTGCAAAAATAGGTTGTCTGAAAAATGATGTTTGACAAAAACTCACTAATAGGTATTATGCTACCATTGGAATAACAGCATTGCCTCCTAACAAAACGTTCATTAGACAAAAATAGCGAAGCAATTAGCCGTACAATATAAAGAGAAAACTACACTACACTACCACCATTTAATACGCTGAAACTAAATCGGGCAGACGCGTCAAGGTATCATCATTTCATGGGTGGCACACCCCTTTATGGCGTGTCGGAACATTTCCCTCTGACGTCATCCCGCACCCCTGAGCCTTACATCTGTATAGCAACATGCTGTCCTGACCTGACAACGTCTATTTTTGGTTTTCGGACAGACAGTTTAACTGTCCGTGACTGACAAAATTCGGGGTGTATTAGTCGCATTTATGCGGGCACGCTATAGAAATATCATTGGCGTGTTGTTCGGGGAGCTTGTGAAGTACCACACGTCGTGATAATGAATGGTACTACTGCTAAATTCGAATTGATGATTATTGCTCTAGTGATTCATTGTCTAGACTGCGTTAAAAGCTGGATACGGAGTTTATATTTTAAGAAGTGACACTATAAATATATGTAGGAGCGAATGACTTCTAAACACGAGTACCTACCAATCTTTTCGTATCAGGATTTTTCTAATATAACAGCACGACGTAATTATTTACTATATAATATCCAGGATGCAGCTCCAGGCTTGATTATCGTTCAACAACATCATAACATGGAAAATGTCAGCGTACCTGATCCGATTGACAATCAAATTAAAAGAAAACCAACATACTTAGAAAAACACCTCGCGTTCGAAAATTGCTGGTAAAATAACAAACTGGTACGGTACGTCAAAACAGTGCACGCTCACTACAATAAAGCTTAGCTATACAGAAGCATACGACAAGGTCAGAGATTTACATTACATCACCAACCAGTAAAAAGCCGGGCCCGCAACAATAAGGTCTTTGTTCTGGGACTAATGTGGGAATTAACATATTAATAGAGTGACGTCACACAACCCAAGAGCATCTTTGACAGACAAATCCTTCGTCTAGACTTGGAAGAGATTGTGTAAACATAACGTCCGAGATACCCGAAAATTTGTCATCGGAAACTGAGACCTTTGTTATCAATAATTACTATGAGTAATAAAATCTCGCCTACACGCATTAGTCACGAATCACGATCGCGTTCTGAGTTCTGACTAAAGAGATCTATTTTGCAAACAAAATGTACAACGATGGTGACTTGACGTATCATAAGCCGCAAATGTTACAAGGTCAACTCAATGGGTTTATGATAGGAATCAATCAGGAAGTAGTTAGGAAATTAAATGTAATTGAAGAGACAGACACTTTAACGGCCACCAACCCGCTAGGCGAGTACATTTTGTACGAAAATTAGAACTCTTGGCAATGAAAGTGTTAAACATCCGATTTCCTGTTTCATTTTATTTGTATCAAGCCGATATATTGTATAGAATACAGCAATCGATATTACAATAGGTAGGTCTTGACACGTTTGACTTAACCGATCAGAAAATTACATTTTGATTTAAAATTAGCCAAAAAATATTTACTGTTATCTATAAAAGGCAAACCTGACTGACTTATATATCAACGCATAGCGGAAACTACTGTACCTAGAAACTTGAAATTTGGTACGGGGGTTCCTTCCATGATATAAGTCAGCACTAAGAAAGTATTTTTTAAATTGGGTGAATTTAAGGGGATAAAATAGGGGGGTAGCGGGAAACTAATTCTACGCGTACGAAGTCGCGGTGCGAAGTCCTGGGCGTCTATGATAAAGGAAACATTTAAAAGTCAATACAATAAGCATTAAGGTTCTATTTCTACAGAATGATTGAATTGATAAAACATGCATTATCTGCTGACAATAGAACACTGAGTCAGGCCATAATTGGAATAAATATGTTTTTGAAGTAAGCACTGCTCGGAAATATGGACAACTATGGTCTGTATTGGGCTACAAAACAGGACTCACATGAAAAAGCCAAGTATGTTTTTGGCCGGTGTGTTTGCTAATTGGTCTGCAACATTGTTGTTCAACCCCGAGGGATCAATAATGATTAATCAATACTTTTAAAGTATAATATTACGTGTAAGACAAAAAATAATATCACTACTTTTTTAAATGTGAACTGAGTCCCGATTCTCGAACCATTCCAAATGAAATTAAATTACAGATACGAAAAAAAAAAGATTTTGCAAATTAATTTGTCATGTTTATGTAAAAATGAATGTTATATTTTGTTCAGTTAAGTCATAAGAAAACTTGCAACAGATTGCACGCACCGGGCGACCTAGGCTGGGTGCCAGATGCACTCGAATCCATTATGCACCTTGATAACGTATCCAGTTACCGTACACCGCCCTGCTCACGTAACTAATACCTAACGCATTTATTTTGCAATACATGTGTAGCGTGTGCAATTTAGAATGGTTGTATTGAGGAAATGTTATGTTACATTCACGTAATTTTGCGCTCAAATTTGGATGGTTGCGTAAACGGAAAACGAAAAAATGTAATGTCTACGAAGCATTTACACATGTGCGTGTAAGTAAGAAGGATTCAAAAAAATAATAATTACGTAGCCAAAAATAGTGCAATATTGTATGTATATAACCAAAAATCGCATGTGCCATTCAAGCTGCAGTACTTATAAACCGATTTACATAAATGAGGTATCATACGTATCGTTAAGAATGTGTGAGGGTGATAGACTATATAAAAAAATAAAGCGTCATAATGTAGTCGGCAGAAAGGTTTGGTTTTTAGTTTTTACATCTTTTACAAGTAGGTACATATAGGGTGATGGCACCAATGTTGGACACTTAACTCGGTTGTTGCAATACAAATTAAGAAATATTATCTTTTGTAAAGCAAGAATCAAGTGTTCATCTTTGGTCATTGTCCATTACTGGTTTTATCACCCTACGTATTTCTGAATAATTACTGTGAAAGCTGTTTGTTCTGCACCCAAAAACCGCAAAGTCAAAGTCAAAGTCAAAGTTCTTTATTCTTCAATTTAGGCATAATATAATGCACCTATGAATGTCAAAAAGCATTACCACCGGTTCGAAAAATAAAACCTTTGCCCCGAGAAGAACCGGCGTAAGAAACTCGGCAAGGTATATTTTTTTCAAGAAAAAGGTTTACATCATTACATTATAATTATAAATAGTTTACAATATCACGGTATTTTTGTACAGTAGGTGCACCTTTTTTTAGCGTAGATTACTCATGCAGGACGGACGACTCACTGCCAAACATCCCTATCCATGATATAATCGTTTACTTTATAATATGCTCGGGAAATTAGTTTTTGTTTTACGACAGATTTAAATTTAGAGTCAGTAAGTTCAGTAAGCAAGCCTCGAATGGCCTGTAGATTTATGAGCTGACAATAAACATGTGGCTCGAATACTATCCTTGACATTTTTCGAAGTGTTTTATCGACTGAGAACCCTTGTTGTGAACTACAAGTGTTGGGAATTAGGAACTCAAAAGCCACGAGGAATGTTTTGACGCCCCGATAATTGAGTTTACACGAAACTCTTAAACGCGCTAACCGCTGGCGTTCATAACAAAAGCTTTACACCAAAACGTAGCTATGTGAACTTTATTTCATTAGCGGTACACCTATACCTCTGTTATACTGCTGCACAACATTTTATACAGCTGTGTAAAATGATGTAAATGCTCGACGACCACACCCACGTAATGAAGGAGAGATTTGAAGTAATTTACTGACCATTATTTTGCCACAATCATATTACCCTACTTATGACACTGCAACAGTTACGTCAACATTAAATAATAGTTAGCATGCAAAGAAGGTTGAGGATGTTAATTTGTATGGTGTTTATCGTTTGATGATGCTGTGGTTTGTATCAGCAACTTGTATTTCTAGTTTATATGTAGTTTAATTAAAACTACTTTCTAATGAGTCTCGCTCAGCGCAAGAAAATTAATGACCTGAGATAGTAGGGGTGTCTATGCACTTTAATAACTATTCCCAGTTTTCAAACCACGAATAAATTTGGTTACTTTTTAAAATTTGACACATTTTGTACGTAGAAAATAACAAATCATAACTTAAAGTAACTTAATCTATGCGTGGTTTCAACACTGGGAACGGGCATAAGAGTACGTAACTGCAACCGTGGTATGAATCAATAATCTCAAAATGGTTCGAAGTGCATCCACTGCACAAGCTAGTAATTTCTTACATAATCAATTCTTAACAGCCGCACTTGACCAGATGCATTGCTTGCGTTGATGAGAATTGGAACGGAGAAAATTATAACGTTGACCACGTGTTTGTTTTTGCTGTCCTGATTTATAATCCAGATACCATATATAAGGACGGCGAACACCCTAACATTTTTCGAATATTCATTTAACCGAATTTCCGTTTTTCCCAAAGGTACGAGTATGTTAACTTTCTTGCTTAACGAAAGTTAGGTTAGTTAGCGGAGACCATAAATAGAATGTTTGAAATTCTACCCTCAACGAAATAATAGGAAACGACAGACGATTGCCCGATAGGAATGGAACTCGAATCGAAGTACCTACTGACTGATGTATCCAAGTGTCATGGCAGCTCTAACTATCACTTATGTAGGTCAAGGTCCAACATGCATTCTTATGGGAAACTTAGAGCTGATGATTTTTTTAGTTTGTTGCGCTACGATTGTATAGGCGCGGTTTGAAAGGTTCGGCACTTTTGGGCCTAAACGGCATCTAAATAAAGTATCATTTGAACCCTTTTTATTCCACGAATGTACAAGCCAGGCCTAGCGGTCACTTATGTAGGTCGCGTGAAACTGTCGATACCGCGTGCCACCACGTAAGGTGCAACCGGCATCGCTATGGGGAACTTAACACGGTGGGATTTTTTAAAATCATATTGTTGTTGTTGAGCAAATAATGATGCCAAGACAGCCCTAGGTAGCGGTCACTTATGTAGGTCGCGCGAAACCAGCAACAAAGCATGCCAGACGGTGCAACTTGCATCGCTGTGGAAATCCAGTTTTAAAGGTCGGGGAAATTGTACTTTCCAATGTTTCCAACAGAGATGCCCGAATGAAAAATTATATAGAGTACTAGCTAAGGCGCGTTACTTGTCCCTTGGTAACTCTCCAATTATCCGGGATAAAAAGAAGCCTATGTGCTATTCGAGGCTGTAATCTATCTCTGTGCCAAATTTCATCATGATAGAGTAACAAACATCCAAATCTATTCGAGGCTGTAATCTATCTCTGTGCCAAATTTCATCATGATAGAGTAACAAACATCCAAATTTTCAAATTTATAATAGTTGTCTATTACAATTTAAAATTTCTTGCAACAAATAGGCTACTTTACGAAAGGTAATTTCTTATCCTAATAAAGATCCCACCTCCTATTAACCATACTTCATATCTTTCTAGTCCCACTAATATTATGAATGTCAAAATTCTCGGGATGTTTGGACATTTGTCTTTCAAACATTCATAAACAGCTGAACCTGTCCATGGCTTGCATTAGAATTGTAATAATCTACTCAATCGAAGTTGCAGACAAACGCTAGTAAACTAGTAGAACTAAATATAAACAAAAAATATATATGAATCATTGACCGTCTAAGTCAAAGACCTTCATAATAGACGAACAGATTGTGGAAGCGAGAGTGCAGCCTCTTTATGCACGAATACGAGTGCGACAGTGACAGCGAAACACGTTGACGTTGTAACCATTTTGAAAGCTAACGGTAGCCCACGGTAGCCCACTGGCGACAGCGTCTTTTAGTTTTTATTAAAATATTCAGGATAATTGTATAAACGTGGTGTCAAAACCGTTAAAAACAACAATGGTGGGCTGTGCAGTACCTGATTGCGAAGTCAATCATAGGAATAATCCAAACAATGAGTCATTTCACAGGTAATTATGATCCACACATAGTCATTTTTGAACTCATATTTTCAAGGATTCCTAGGTCCAAGGAATACGGTTAGTGGTCTAATAAGTACGATATATCATGTAGTTTTGTGTTTTATGCATATTTTTAATTTTTATATGTAAAATGAAAAGATGTTGTGTCCGTGAAAATTTCCATTTTTTAGGTAGTGATTGAATGTTTGAATCACACTCATCTATCGATAAGTTATCAATATGTCGATATTTCTTCATTCCTTCTCATAATTATTTAAACATTATTCCGAGCGATTATAAAACGCAGCTAGGTAAATTGATCACAGTTTATTATTTATCATTAAATGCAGTGGTCCAGCCTACGACAGGACTTCAAAAATTTCGTGTATGTTTTAATTAAATCGTGTAGAAAATGCTAAAATAAGCATCTTCTCTTATTTAAACTTTTTCTCTCAGGTTGATAATTACCGAGATATGGGGGGTCCGAAAGTTAGTAAATTCGGTACCTACAAGGCGTTTGAGAAATTTCGATGGGGTGAAAATTATGTCTGTATAACATTCGGTTAGTTACCTATACGTTAGTTACCTTGGGCTTGGGAATGTACATGAAAATTGTCATTTACGTGATGTTCGTCTTAAAGTTGATAAGGATACACAGATCTCAGCAAGCCAAAGAATCCTCTACTGAGCGTGACGTTCGGCTTATAGGCGACAGGGATAGACACATCTGAGAGAGCCAGAGAATTTTCTACTGAACATGAAAGTTGGTCCGAACGTAAGTTCACAAGAACCTCTAAGTTGTGGCCAAATAAAGTGAATACTTCCACCGTTTGAAAAGTATATTATTCCAGATGAACTTGGGTTATTTTTTATTTATATTAACCGAAGCGAAGCGAGGGCGGGTCGCTAGTTTCTCTATATAAGTAACTTTATTGTTGCCTAGTGCCCATATTAAAAGCCTAGAATTTGTGTAAGACTGAAATTTATTAATTATTTACATTAAAAATTGATTGTATGATATGTGTGTGGTAATTACCATGAAAAGAGTATTATTATAGATAATGAAAGAATCTTGTGTTTTATTAGTGAAGAATGCTAGTTTTAAGTTCCACGCAAGATACAAACAAGTCTTATATAAGCGAGTCTTTTTCATCGATATTTTTTCGATATAACGTACGGACATCACTAAAATTACTCACACACTTGTAAAATCACGCACACGTTGACATTTCCGTTTTGGTAACGCGGGAAAAAGGGAGACTGTTCGTCTATTAAGTTAGTTATATAAAGGTCTTTGGTCTAAGTAAAGGTTCCGTAGTGGCTTAACATTGAAATTCGCGAGTATATGAATGTATCCATGGGTACACAACCCTAAAATCAATACAACAACAACCAAGTTCATTATATGCGAAGGGTAGAACTTTTGTAAACAATTTATGACCTCATTACTTTTCAAAACTAAATTGAAAGCTGTGCGACCTGATGCTATCGACCCCTTTATACACTCAATAAATTCGTCGAAATACGTTTGATGTTCATTTGTTAAGGACATGATATATCATGTGCCAAGGCTGAAAAGGTTCATTGTGTGGATTCAATTACACTTTCTAACAGAATACCAAGAATGCTGATCCATAGACTTTTATCAGTCTGTTATCGCGAGTATATATTAGTAAACAATGGTAGTTGCAACGAGCATTCGTTCAAGACTTGCTTCCGAGAAAGGCCGATTCTAGCAAACATGAGTCAAAGAATATAAGGAAAAAAAAAACTGTGTAAAAACTATATTTCTCTATTTTACTCCATTGAAACTTAGTTTAAAAAAGAATATAAGACGATATGTTCAAACTGCAATGCTAAACTTATTAAAAAAGTAATCAACAAATAAATTTATTACAAACGTACCAGATATTTGTTATCTATACACATTTAAAACGTACAAAAATACCTGAAACTGCTACTTTATTAATAAGCGAAGCCATAATGAACAAATGTGTACTTTCTAAATTAATTAAAAGACATGAAACGCATCTGTTTCAATAAAACTCACCTGACGCAGACTTTTCTTGAAAATTTTGAACTTCATGGCGATCCAAACAATGTTATTTTAAAACAAAACTAAATATTAACATCACAAAACACAGAACTGATTTCACAGAAGCACAAGCTCGACCGTGTACTAACCAATTTGTTTGAAATAGTTTACGGTTAAAATGAAAATTACATACGGTACGTACACACGTCCGACTCGGCTGACGGCGCCGAGACGAGTGGGCGAGGGGAGAATTTTTCACCAACTGGCATGCGATGTATACGTTTCAGGAAAGCTGTTTATCTATTTTGACCTTTAGTTTATTATTTCAAAGTAAAATTGATGTTATCCGAGTAATAACTGGTTTATGAATGTATATTCGCTTAGAAATAAAAATAATATTTGAAACAGCTTTTTATCCATCGACATTTTAACAGAAATGATCAGAGAATTAAAGCTGCTTAAGACCCTGACTAAGACCTGTATATTTATGTAATCTATAACTATAAATGCGTAAAATCACAGCCCACTTTGTTTAAAACGCGTTTAACACTTGCAACTTTTACTCAGAGATACCCTATAAAAAGTTACGTATCAGAACGCCTACAATTAATAATCCTAATATATAATAATTCCTTAGATCTAGATCTAGTAGGGATATTAAAATTATGTCAATAAGTAATTTTAACTATTACATGTCGAGATAATACTACATTACTGCAGAGTCCCGGAAAAAGGCCGTTATATACAGGGTTATTGGTAAGTCGACCTATTCCCGTTAGGAGGTGATAGGGGTGACTATTTGCGATAATTTTGACCCCCATATGCATTATGCAAAAGTGAACAATTTTTGAGTTATCGCGTTTATTAGTTTTTATTTAAATTAGTCGGAAATTCAACTTGAAAAATTTATTACAAGAAAAGTATCAATTTAAATCTTTTTTTTTCTTCTGATTTACAAAACTGATTAATCATTGGTTATTTTTCAATATTAAAACAATAATTATCGGTCCAAATTTAAAAAAGCGAGACGGAAAACGATTTTTTTTCAATATTTTTTTCGATCGCTTTCCACTAAAATGCCTTAAAAACAAAAAAAAACGTTATGAAACTTGGCTTGCAGATTATTTTAAAAACTTAACTGTTTTCTTAGCTCTCCAAAAACGCATAATAAGTAGAAAATTATTTAAAAAAAACCTGAAAAAATAATCATCACAAAGGAAGCGGGCGGAAACAAAAGTCACAAATGCAACTTCAAAATTAAAATTAAGAAACATACCAAATTTAAATAATACCTTTTTTGTTTGCTTTTGTTCAAGATGAATTTGATGTTTCTATGCAAAATTAAAAAAAAAAACTGTACACGTTTGAGAATGCGAGGCCGAAAACTAAAAAATACATGTTTTTTTTATCAAACTCCAACATAAACTACACGAAAACAGAAAAAATTACCAATACATTTGGCGTGCAAATTACACATAAAACATTGACGTTTTTCCAGCTTTCTAACGAGCTATTAAAACTAATATGAGTTTTGTTAAAGATTGCTGGAAAAAATTGATCACAAAGGAAGCAACAAGGAAGTCACGTCCGAACAAAACTTAAAATTAACTAACTAAATCTATCAAAACTAACTGTTATACTCGTAAACACAAATAACAACATTCAAGCTTCCTTTGTGATCATTTTTTTCCAGCAATCTTTAACAAAATTCGTATTAATTTTAATAGCTCGTTAGAAAGCTGGAAAAACGTCAATGTTTTATGTGTAATCTGCACGCCAAATGTATTGCTAAATTTTTCTGTTTTCGTGTAATTTATGTTGGAGTTTGATAAAAAAACATGTATTTTTTAGTTTTCGGCCTCGCATTCTCAAACGTGTACAGATATATTTTTTTTTAATTTTGCATAGGAACAACAAATTCATCTTGTACAAAAGCAAATAAAAAATGTATTATTTAAATTTGGTATGTTTTTTAATTTTAATTTTTGAAGTTGCATTTGTGGCTTTTGTTTCCGCCCGCTTCCTTTGTGATGATTATTTTTTCAGGTTTTTTTTAAATAATTTTCTACTTGTTATGCGTTTTTGGAGAGCTAAGAAAACAGTTAAAGTTTTTAAAATAATCTGCAAGCCAAGTTTCATAACGTTTTTTTTTGTTTTTAAGGCATTTTAGTGGAAAGCGATCGCAAAAAATATTGAAAAAAAATCGTTTTCTGTCTCGCTTTTTTAAATTTGGACCGATAATTATTGTTTTAATATTGAGAAATAACCAGTGTTTAATCGGTTTTATAAATCAGAAGAAAAAACAAGATTTAAATTGATACTTTTTTTGTGATAAATTTTTCAAGTTGAATTTCCGACTAATTTAAAAAAAACTAATAAACGCGATAACTCAAAAATGGTTCACTTTTGCATAATGCATATGGGGGTCAAAATTATCGCAAATAGTCACCCCTATCACTTCCTAACGGGAATAGGTCGACTTACCAATAACCCTGTATACGAGTCCAGCAACCTCTCTTCCCGGCCGAGGCTTGTATAGTGCTTTTTTCAAACAGTTCCAAAATATACTGCGCCTCCTGCGCAGGTGTTTGGCTGTTTGGAGTTAGTTATCCAAAACCAAACATGGTTTTAAAAAGTAAAAAACCCGATATATAATGAAATTTCCATCATTTTCGCGGTCGCTGTCGTTAATAAATGTTTTTTTTTGTTTTTTTTTATGTGGCCTGGGCCTGGAACTTAGAATTTCGCGGGCTGTTTTTATAACAGTAAGATTAACATTTCAGTGCAGGTGGGAGAAAAAATATATTATCGTTGGACGGCCCAATAAGAGTGTTTTTTATTCTGTTGATAAACATTTTGACTGCTATTACAAAAAGTTGACCAAATTATTATGACAGGAGTGGTATAGTGTATTTTTTATTTTAATAGTTACTTGCCTTACTGTGTATTTTTTCTGCATAAGATGCTGGTGAAATTTGTGAATCTTCTATTTTAAGTCATATATAGATTATGTACCACAATTTAAGCAAGATAAAGTTACCCAATTAAAAACTACTAAATATAAAAAAATACAAACATAGCGTATTATGTCTTCTCTTCCTCCAGTCAACTCAAAAAACCACCGTAGCATAAATAATATAATAAAACTAGTGCTGCAATACGCCTATACACGGTTGAGTAGTTGAAAGTGTTTCTTTACGTCTAACAGTTAGAATCTAACGTATAATATGCGACCAGGTTATAAGTTTATATGGATATTGGAACCCATAAATATAGAAATGTAATAACGAATAAAAGCGAATTACGAAAACGTTATTTTAGCCAGCTCAGCCAGCCAGCCAAAATGTACACGTGTTGTCCCACAGGTAATGACTTCAAGATAAATGGGAACATGTTATTAAATGAGTTACTTCATAATATAATATATATAATTCTTGCCATATTGCTAGGTGAGGCTTACGCATATGACAGCGGTTATTATAACGTGACTAATGGGACTAGTGACGAACGACCAACTTAACATGGATCAAAAAAAAAACTTAAATTTTATCGAATCAAAATTTATTTACTTCAAAAAGCGTATTTAGATCGCGGCAAGCAACTTCCACCAGTAAAAAGGAACGTTACGCTAAAGGTTCCAGGCACAAAAACTTTAGTACAAAAACTATAGTAAAAAGAGATAAGTTAAAAAAATAAAGTTCGTGATCTTTTCAAGAGGCACGAAATTGTAGTTTTCGCTTTCTTAATCTATAGAGGGATGGCTAAACACGTGCCACTCATATTAAAAGTTGAATTTAAACATTTCTGAAATGTAATGATGTCAATGTTCCTAATAGCATAGTAGATGAAATATAGGTAAGACATTTTTAAATATAAATAAAGATGCGCCAGAGCATTTTGTGTCTCTTCGAAATAAAAATTATTACATGTTAACTTAAAATGCTACTAGGGTTTATTCAATACAAGCTACTTACTAGTGTTAAGAGTATCATCTATGGGACATCGTTTACTAAGGGTGTAGCGAAATGTACGAGGGGATCAAAAGAAACAGGTCAACAGATCAGGTACAGGTATAGGTACTTCACATTAAAAGGTTATGTTAAAAATATCTTTAATAAAAGATTTCGTTCTTATTAACATTGCAGTGTATTTCATTTGGTATCATTTTAAGTGGGGTTCCATACGAAAGGCATTTTAAGATATGTACTAGCGAATATGAATCTAAAACATACGAAAAATAATTTTGAATTGGAATTTGGTGAGTATTCCATTACTTTCAAAGTTAAGGAATAAATCCTGTAATAACCTATTTATTTGACTCCATTATTGTTAAGCGATTTTCCATCGTTAAAAGAAAAACATCAATCAAAAACAAAAAACCAATGAAACGCAATGAGCTGCATGTTTTTGATGTTTCCGTAAAACTATTCATAATAATACCCATATTATACGTAATTTAAAGCCACATGTAAAACAAAAGTATTAACCGATTTGAGGTTTTATATTATTCTGCGCAAGCTATAAGTTATGTAGTCTTAATTACCTATCGTTACGTTCGTATAACGCTGCGTTTAGACTAAGCGGACGAATAATAATTCTAAGAATTAAATCTTTTACGTCTTACGCTGAATATAGTGACAAAAATTGCTCTAGATTCTTTAGATTGGTCTAAATGCACCAATAAGAGTTTAACCTTTTGGACAGAAGAAAATCGTGTGAGTGACACATTTTGTATTTGACGTAAGGAGTCAAAAAGGTTAAAACATAGGTCAGTGTATTGAAACCAAATTATATTCATTAAAAAATAAGTAAAAATAACGAGCCTTTAACATTGTAACGACCGAAACAAAGCGTTACGTTGACTACAAGAGGTCAACGCACCCCTATTTGAAGCAGTTGCATTAAAAATGCATCGCAGCTAATTATCGAGTCAACACGAAGCGACACTAGGGTAACTAAAATATAGCACTGCAGTCACAAATAATAAACGGCCAAGCACACGAAGGGGTCCGAAACACGTCGAAAAAAAACATTTAACCTTTATTACTGGCGTCCTAGATCTGGATATAGAAACTTTGGCCGACTTATGGCACGTTGGGCAGACGAAATCACCAGGACCGCAGGGACGAGGTGGATGATAGTGGCTCAGGACAGAGGGAAATGGCGCGTTTTGAAGGAGACCTTCACTCAGCAGTGGGTCGTTTTAGGTAGACAAAAGAAGAAGACTTGCTTTATAGCGGCTATAGGCAGTCATATACAATAAAGTGTTTATGCTAATAATTTGCTGCGGATCGCGAGCGAAAGCCGCAAAAGGCGCGAACCGTAAGTGAGGACCCGTTTCGCATTTTCTTCGCGGTTTCAATGTTCCCCCATTATTGTTGGCATTTTGTACCGCGTCAACGGAACCGCTGTTAAATCACCATGAACTACTGCGAGTGTGGAGTCATGGTTTCTCACGCCGCAAAGTAAAGGCCACTTCGCGACGCGAAATCGCGTCATTATTCGCGGGCTAAGTGAGAGTAGAGGGGGTTCATAAATGTTAGCGGCAAGAGCTTATCAAGCTACAGTAATGAGTTCTGATAATTTAAAACTAAACATATATTATCATGTTTACATTGTTTCAATACCCAGAGATTATTTACGATTTCCTTTCAATTTTTTAATTATTCTCTTCACTATTTAGTCCCCTGCAACGTACTTATATAAAGAACACTTGTAAATTTCCGTTACTATAAAAATATATACCATGGTATTTCTGTACACAAATTGTATATAATAATTTTCGAACGAAATCTTATCTTACAAGTCTTACTAATATAATAAATGAGAAAGTTGATATTTGTTACTCAGTCACGTCACGTTTCAACCACCGAACGGATCGGGATGAAACTACAAGTTTCATATAGGTTGTCGGACACATATAGGTTGTCCTGAAATAGGCCATTGGATAGTTTTTCCCCGAAAAAATATCTCATCCCTACGGCAAATCCAATTATTTGTTAAAAGCTATGAATTAGCTCACAAGGTGGCCCCACTTTGTATGGACGAGTAACAAAATTAAAAAGGTTAAATCTTAACTAGCCATGTGTGGGTAGTGTGTTTTATTTCTGTTTACGTTTGTCATCCTGTAATACTTTCGCTTTGTATTCATTGTGCGTACATAAAAGTTACTAAAGAAACACACTTTTAGTTCGCCATATACGAACTAGATGGCGCTAGCTCCGATTTAAAACTATCGAATTATTACTGGCGGTTAAGCGATTTTCCCTACACAGCGCAATTATAAGCTTTATATTTCGTTCTCGGTTCAGTTAGGATAAACTTGTACTATTCATACTGGTAAGATCAAATTCTGAAGTCCACGCACACGAAGTCGTCGTCGTCGGCGTACACTTAATATTTTCAATACCTCGCTTTTAAAAGATGAGTTTTGCGTCATGTTGTAAAGTTTGCGGATATTTGTTAAATTGACGTTCAACGACAGCTGTTTTCGAGAAAATAAATGGTTGAATGAAATCTAGATATTAGCAAAGACATACCTCATAATCAGGTCCAGGTTTTGAGGCCAACCTCGCTTCCGTCAGCTGATTCTTCAAAGCCCTTCAACAAAAATATCACGTAAGTATCGAAAAAGGGGTTTTAGGATCTAGGAATAGACATATCAAGGCTCGTATTTATGAGGAAAACATAGGGACCATCAATACACGAGCAGCACTGGTTTTGTAACTCGCCCCTAAGTGTTATTTTAAAAAAAACATGTCATCCATGTCATCTGTCATTGACAGATGACGATAATTATTCGGTCAATGCAAAGTCGACGATGTAGTATGGCAATTGGCGATTTTAAGTGTTTAACATTAACGTAGTAGTTTCTGCTACATATTTAAACACATGTTGCTGGTGTCAGCGACAACCTTATGGTATTCAAACTTAGGCAGAACTGTGTTTACTTGCCTCTCTACATCCTTACGCTACCCAACTACCAACCCCTGACTTCTGTTATTACAACGAGTTCATACAACACTGCCCTTACAAACTACGCAATGGATAGTTAACCAAGACTCGGTCACCACTTTTCGACTCTATTTAAATGACGTTAAGGTCTAAAAGTGAGAAATGACGACTATACACCGACTGTCACTGTTAGCATTGTAAAATAGGGGGCTGCTATGCCTAACATTAGAGAAAAACTCTTTGGCTCAATTTCTTTAACACCCTACCGGTGTCTGTATAACCGGTTGCTTATGACACGATGTTATAAGTAAATGCTTACCTTCAGGGAGGATTAATAGGTGCCTTTGGGTACGGTTGCTCCGTCGCGAACCTTGTCCTGACTCTTTAATCTCGAATAGGGTCAAACGCCAACACATTTTTTAAAGTTCAAAAGTTAACAAAGTTTTTAGTCCAGTCCTATTAATCCAGTCAAGATACGGTATTCGCAATAATGCATATCAATGAATACAGTAGATTCTTACAAACTGTAAACAGACGGTAGAGATAGTACTTGACGGTCAAAAACTACGGTCTCATGCTGGTGACGTCATAATGCGCATTCCGAAGGGATCCTCATTAGGGAATACCCTTTTTCTTGCTTTTATAAAAGACCTCAGATCGTCCATGACGGATGGCTTAGTGGTTCTATTCGCTGATGATGATCGCCACTGTGGTGGATGTTTTTTTTTTTATGGCATAGAGTAGACAAACGAGCACACAGGCCACCTGATGGTAAGCGGAACTGTGACCCATAGACATTCGCATTCACAAGACAGCAAGCCTAAAACTGTAAATAAGGACTAAGATGGAATGCCTCTATGCTAGTCATTACACCGGCTGTCTTATCCCCAAACCGGAACACAACAATGCGAACACTGTTGTTTGGCGGTAGGTTAATGGATAAGATGGTGGTAGCGATCCGGACGGACCCTGCACAAGGTCCTACCACCCGCAACTCAATGAGTGCTCGCACTTATAATCACTTATTTTATATAATAAACGATTGGTATATTATCAAAATATCTATTTTTATTTACTATAATTATCATTTGGTATATCATTTATTTATTATATTATAAACATTATTTGGTATAATCATCATTTTGTATAAAAATCATATTGTATAACTATCATGTGGTATATTATTTTTTATTGCCGCATATTTAAATTAATGTGCAAATTGAGTTTTATTTACCTAACCTAAACTACTTTTCTGGTAGTTGTTAAGTATATTTGTTTGGAATAACTTTTTATGTCGAATGTTTTTTTGGTACAACGCTGACCGTGAGGCAAAGTCGACGGAGGTCCGCTTTGCGGAGCTCCTATTCCGCGTAGTTATGGCGCTTCGCGCCTTGACTCAATTCTAACCTAACCTAACCTATACAGGGTGTTGTTTTGGTCAGCAACTTCCACAATAGGGGTTACTACATTCATGTTTCTCAGGTCAAAAAAAAAAAAAAGACAGAATCAAAAGAGTGTCTCACATGTAGAGGTCCTCGGCCTTCCGCGCGTGTCGCTCGCGGCGCCGCATGAGGTCGGCGCACAGCTGCAGCGCCGCCAGCGCGCCCGCCACCGTCGCGCGGAACGACGTGCTCGCGGCGCGCACCTCGCCCGCCTGTTGGGAGAGTGTCTCACATGTAGAGGTCCTCGGCCTTCCGCGCGTGTCGCTCGCGGCGCCGCATGAGGTCGGCGCACAGCTGCAGCGCCGCCAGCGCGCCCGCCACCGTCGCGCGGAACGACGTGCTCGCGGCGCGCACCTCGCCCGCCTGTTGGGAGAGTGTCTCACATGTAGAGGTCCTCGGCCTTCCGCGCGTGTCGCTCGCGGCGCCGCATGAGGTCGGCGCACAGCTGCAGCGCCGCCAGCGCGCCCGCCACCGTCGCGCGGAACGACGTGCTCGCGGCGCGCACCTCGCCCGCCTGTTGGGAGAGTGTCTCACATGTAGAGGTCCTCGGCCTTCCGCGCGTGTCGCTCGCGGCGCCGCATGAGGTCGGCGCACAGCTGCAGCGCCGCCAGCGCGCCCGCCACCGTCGCGCGGAACGACGTGCTCGCGGCGCGCACCTCGCCCGCCTGTTGGGAGAGTGTCTCACATGTAGAGGTCCTCGGCCTTCCGCGCGTGTCGCTCGCGGCGCCGCATGAGGTCGGCGCACAGCTGCAGCGCCGCCAGCGCGCCCGCCACCGTCGCGCGGAACGACGTGCTCGCGGCGCGCACCTCGCCCGCCTGTTGGGAGAGTGTCTCACATGTAGAGGTCCTCGGCCTTCCGCGCGTGTCGCTCGCGGCGCCGCATGAGGTCGGCGCACAGCTGCAGCGCCGCCAGCGCGCCCGCCACCGTCGCGCGGAACGACGTGCTCGCGGCGCGCACCTCGCCCGCCTGTTGGGAGAGTGTCTCACATGTAGAGGTCCTCGGCCTTCCGCGCGTGTCGCTCGCGGCGCCGCATGAGGTCGGCGCACAGCTGCAGCGCCGCCAGCGCGCCCGCCACCGTCGCGCGGAACGACGTGCTCGCGGCGCGCACCTCGCCCGCCTGTTGGGAGAGTGTCTCACATGTAGAGGTCCTCGGCCTTCCGCGCGTGTCGCTCGCGGCGCCGCATGAGGTCGGCGCACAGCTGCAGCGCCGCCAGCGCGCCCGCCACCGTCGCGCGGAACGACGTGCTCGCGGCGCGCACCTCGCCCGCCTGTTGGGAGAGTGTCTCACATGTAGAGGTCCTCGGCCTTCCGCGCGTGTCGCTCGCGGCGCCGCATGAGGTCGGCGCACAGCTGCAGCGCCGCCAGCGCGCCCGCCACCGTCGCGCGGAACGACGTGCTCGCGGCGCGCACCTCGCCCGCCTGCACGCCCATCTCGTTGCCTGCACGGAAGAACATTATTTTATTTTATTTTATTTTTATTTTATTTTATTTATATTCGGAAAACTAACAGCCTTCATGCCCCTATATAAATTTTACAATCTGTGATAACTAAGGCCAATTACAAGTTTTCACGTTATTATGTTCCAAAAATCCGGGATTCTCATAGTCCAGTCATTTGTTGGCGCATACAACTAATAATAAAACTATATAAGTATCGCCCTTGGTGTCGCTAATGGTGTTGTTTGGCTTTACAAGAGGTCGATCAACAATTGATGCGGCATCTGTACTCATTAAATATATATATATAACAGTTGGAAAAAATCTTGCGACGCAATAGGAATATTTTGTGATCTTTGTAAAGCTTTTGATTGCGTGGAACATATGATCCTTATTTTAAAATTAAAACATTATGCATTGTCCAATAAAGCTTTAAGCCTTATGTCTTCTTATCTAAGTGATAGAACTCAAACAGTTGTTGTAAACAAAACGCAATCTGTTGGAGCTACAGTGAAAATAGGTGTGCCTCAAGGCTCTATTCTAGGTCCTTTTTTATTTTTGGTCTACATTTTTTACCATCCTGTATAGTAGTTCCCTAAATTTCCGTATCTTATTGTGCCTGAGACAGATTGAAATTTAACATTTCACGCGAACGTTGTTAAACTACTTTTACTTCCTACATGCGATGTGTTTGACAATAACCTCGTTCTTCGACCAAATCGATTCGCCGATAACATAAATCATTAAATGTCATTGCGTTTTATTTTACCATATAAAAACACCTACCTAGACTTTGTCATACGATGGCAATAGCTCTACCGTGATGATAGACGATTTATGATACCTTATTTTATAGTAGGTAGGTATGTAACAGTCATTTTCAACACACTTGCTCAAAACGACCTTTTCATTCCACCGATTTTTGGCTCATAAACCTAGATATTAAACACGCGTGCTTTTTCAGTATATTACGCACAAGTGCCTTTAGTTTATTAACCCAAACAATTTACATTTGTAGCCTAGTACCAAGTTGTAAGTACGAAGAAGAAGCGATATAATTTAGTCGGGTTATACCTTTTTTTTTCTTAGCAACAAACAGTTTTTATGCGGCAAATAACATTAAAATTTGACTAAATGAAGAGTCTTGTTTTTTTTTCGCAAGTGTGTTGAAAAACGTCGTATGTAACACGTGTGCCTGTGACCATAATATACGCGGCTTTCTTGTGGCGCACTCGCTTTCGCTCGTGCGCACACAATAGCGCCTTGTATACAATGGTCAACTAAGCACACTTGTATCATAATGTATTATTATGTGACTGGAGCATAATGAGAGGCTTTACATGTCACGAGCGTGGTTTTATGAAACGCGCCGAAAGGCCTGTTTCATAATAAGATCACACGAGTGTTTTAGTGCCTAATTATGCGTTCCGTTCGCGTACAAAACTTTATCTACATGCATATAATAAGTTTAATACAACATGTACAACATGGCCTACATTTTCTGTTCTTCAGAACTATTCGAAAGTTCGAAACAAATGACTAACATTGAATTTAGGCATAATATAATGCACTACGAATGTCAAAAAGTATTACCTACCAGCATTATTCAATAATCATAACCAAATATGATTCCTTATTTTTAAAAAGATGTTCGAAATTTGAATGTGATTAAAGTTTTGGCTACCTATACAGTAATTTAAACATTACGATGCAACCACAGATACAGGTTTACTAATATAGGTCATTTGCTTATCGTTTCTGAACATATTATAGGGAATTAATGCCAGGGTTGTAGATAAATTAAATTTATAACAGAATACGAATCGATTACATTTCCTTCATAAACCTTATCGATAATCGTAATAAATGAATACGTTTCTAATTAGCAGCATCTGCAAATTTGCCAAATGACATCTGTCTCAGGCACAATAAGATATGAAATATTATAGTTCCCTAGGTGCCTCGTCCCCGCCAACATCTGCCACCCCGGTGGTGGTAATCTGTGGCATCAGATGGCGATTTTGTAAAAAAAAAACATACTACCTTAATCATAATCATTAGATACTGAGGGATTATTGCCTAACTCACTCGCAATCGCGATCGTTTTCCTTTTGAAAATCGAAGGCGAGTCTGCGTACAAAATGAAAACAATTGTTCCGCTTTCGGTGATTGCGATTGCGAGTCAGTTAGGCACTAGCCCCTAATATTAAAATAAATGAATAACAAATAATGACCATCAGTCAGCTCCACGGCGTCGATGGCCTCCGTCAGATTGTCGATGTCCGGCAGCTTGCCGACGCACAAGTCAAAATATTTCTGCAGCTGCGTGGACTGCTTCGACAGCAGCTCCCCGTATGTGTCCATTTCGGCTATCTTTTCGGCCAGACGACGGGAGGTGCGGCCTGGAATAGATATTATAGTAATTAGTAAGTTTTATTGTTGACTAGACGAAACCCGAAACTGCGTACAGATGTAGTGCATAATTGTTTTCCTTCGTATTTTCACGGAAACGTACGAACGCGTCTTGCTGTTTCAGTCGGTCACAGTACAAAAAGTACAATACAATACAATACAATACAAAACACCAGTGGCGAAGCGTCACGTAAATAAATAGACAAGCCGGAGCAAAAAAAGGTGTATGGCGTGTGTACGTGTTTGCCCCTTCCATTATTAAAAAAACCATACCTACCTACCTTAATAAAATAGATGTCATCTTTTAGTTCCCAAAAAGCAGTGCTGAAGTAAGTGCGGTAACTGTTTCTACGTGCGATCCTTGCAGTTAGTGTTCACCACCTTCGCCATACATGACATCACTGGTACATGAACAGTGTATGTCAAGTATGACAAAAGTGGCTTTGAAAAAAGCCGTTAGTTGCGTACGCACACATTAAACACACAGACAATATAGTTAATTTACGTTAGAAATCAAAACACAGTAAAAATTAGCTTGCTAATACCTATCATGCAAAATAAAAAGTTGTCCTTTGTTAAAAACAAAACAAAAATAAACCAAATTAAATACATGCACTGCAGGTCTGCACACAGAAACCAAAAAAAAGACTTAATTAAACATATATTTACAAATTCGTGCAACAAAATCAACCGAATAAAGAAAACCCACAGCCCGCGGCATGCGCCGTCCGTACCCGCCTTACTGTATGTACCTATTAAGAAAACCATGATGACACGAATAAAGCGCCAAACAATCCAAGTAAACCTAAACTATGTAATAATATACAACTCCGTATATGTTTCTCGCTTTGAACATGTTTCTTAGCTGAATTATATATATTGTTGATATCTGCAAAACCGGTTCGATTCCAAACACTGCTAGAGAAAACAGCAAACACGAATAGCAAAACAATTTGTTTAATTTGCAGCTGCCAGTCAGCCAATTGTATTTATCATATAATTCACTATGGAAGTGTTTGAAGAATCCTTCTCTACGCTTATAATCAATTTTTAGGTCTGGGAGAGCGCGTCCTAACTTAATGACATGTTTTTTATTTTCAAAGGATAACCTTGAAAAACTTGTTAGCTCATTAAGTAGGTAATCTGTAAGACAAGACAACACTCAATTTGAACCAATGCGGCCATATTTTGAGTACCTACAGACAGACAAAAATATTGAAAAACCACGAATATAACCTAAATTAGATTTGGGTAAAACCTATAGGTACCTAACGTATTAAAAATAGAATAGAAACACCAACCTCCGTCGTCGTGAAGAAAAACAAATAATCCAAACAGTAGGTAACTACAAACACAGCACATGAACACAGAACGAACACTTAGCGAGCTAAATTTCACTAGTTACTTGAATCATAAAACACTAAATAAATAGGTAATTCAAAAAAACTTTCACAAGAATTACACTATCTTTGCGCGACGACGCGAACTAAAGTAATGGCGTCCGTCGCGTAATATTGCGTAATGAAAAAAGGATGCAAAATATTATTAAAGTTTGAAGGTCGTAGGTGGCGGCGACGGCGTCCTCGAGAAAAGAAAGTGACGCGTGCTATACACTTAAAGTTGAAAATTGTTTGAAATAAGCCGTCGTCCTACCGCGGACTAGAGCGTTCTCTCACTCTGATTTTTATTGTTTTCACATGCTGCCGTGTCTGTTGTGTGAGTTCGAAGCGCTAGAAAAATGTTTGAATGTTTGAATTCAAGTACAGCCGAGAGGGACCGCCGGACCGGCCGGACTTGTAAATCTTGTAATAATTTTGTGGGTGTAAGTTCGCGCGCAGTGAAATGTAACTGCGCGTGTGTACGAATATATTGTTATTGTTTCTTTCTTGTAGGTAAGTGAATATGTGCGAGCGAGTACTGCGATAGATTTCGGCTTAGTAAATAAATTGCGTTTTGGTTATGCATCGTATTATGAAGATGGTAATGCAAGGTAAAGCTATAGTATACCGGGTTATTTTCGGTTTTACGTTTTGTTTGTATACCTACTCTATGCATAGGAATTTTTGGTAAAGCCGTAAATAATCGGCTTGTACGAACGCCTCGCGACTGCAAAACACTTTATTGAACACCAAACAAAACATTACAGAGATCCAGTAAATTTAAAACAAAGTACTGAGGATGACTGAAGTAGCATGACACGTTCGTACGTTTCCGTGAAAATACGAAGGAAAGGAATTATGCACTACACCTGTACGCGTAGTTTTTTTAATGATAAGCATATTGAATCCAAAGCTGTGTAAAAATATCCATAGTAGAATATTATGTTGTATTTTGAGCGTTGCGAAGGATTTAAGCGGTACCGACGACGACGAGTACTGCCTAAATCCATTCTGTCATTTAGGACCCAGAGTAAACTACTTTTTAGTCTACTTATTACGGCTTTAATTATCATAAATAACATAAATACGTCAATATAATATAGCAAATGCAAAATATTTAATACACTGTTTAAGTTGAACGTTAACATCGACCTACGAGTTTATTTGCCTGCTACTCGTAGTTGTTTTTAAATATCCTTTTCAAGATAAAGTAGATATTTATTGTTAGAGGTGACCATATTGGGAAAGGTTGGATAAGGAAGTCATTCAGCATGTTTATTTCAGATTGTTTCCTTGATAGTCTCAGGTAAAATTGTTCATTTAAAATAATTTAGTAATGTTATTTTTATCTTTACTAATATTATAAAGAGGAAAGATTTTTATTTTTGTATGTTTGTAACGAATAAAGTTAAAAACTAGGATGCTAAATTATTTCTGAGTAACATAGGATTCGTTTTATTTTTCTGCTCGGACCGAGTATAAAATAATATAAACCAGTTGTATCCAAAAAAAAATTAAAGCTAATGTGTTTCAAAATACATAATTGCTATATGTGAGAACATGTAATTGGCCGTATTGTTAGTCTTATTTGTAATTTTTTGTAAAGTTTTTAGGTTTCCATGGATTATTAAGTAAATAAATAAATGAAATTTCAAGTGATTGATATTTGTTTAAAATAAACAAGGTCAAAAATCAAAGTGGCGTTAATTAAATTGCTTTGGGTCTCAAATTCAATTGATGAAGTGTTGTGGCGAGGCGAGTGCCCGAGCTAAATATAGCAATATTATATCCCAGCGAGCGGCAGGACACATTCCAATGTTATCTCAATGTCATAATAATAATGCTGATAATGAAACTAAACCAACGGTTTTCAGTTCTTTTTTCCTTTCGCGCGACCAGGCCGTTGGTAGTGCCTACGATTCTATCTCTCTCATATAAATAAATAAATTTACCATTATTACTCCATATTCGCGTACTTTTGAAGGTTGACACGGTCATATTATTTATTTATACACTTAATCATTGTCTTCATTTTTATTTTGCGTTAGTAATCCCAATTTTATCCTGTATTTTTTTATGAAAAGCACCTTTGGTGAAAATGCCATGGCACTGACAGATGCCTATCATATACATTTTTATTTTCGAAATATATTTGATATGAAAATGTAGTGATGTTTTGATAGATTTGATGGATAAGAAAGAGAGGTTTTCGTCTCTGTTACACCCAGCATAATAATACCATGATGATGAGGAGTCACTATTTCATTCTCTATCTAAATATAATTACAGTCAGGTATACTTGTTATTGTCATTGGCAGTCTGAATAGGAAGTATAGGAACCGACTTTAGCAGTTCTGGATTCGTGGCATGGTCAAAATGTTCGTGTGATGAGTGGGAGTATTGTTGCTGGAAGCTTTTCTATGCATATAGTAGTATGTTTACAGTTGCCATTTGCCATTGTACAAGCGTAGAGTTTAGTTTGATCCTGACACTGTCCCCTGATATTATGTATTGATTTGAATTACCATGTGACCCCGTCGATTGTAAAGACGTGGCAGATCCGTGCCGTCGTAGGCCTCCGCCGTTGGAGCTGCTGTCTGAACTAGTTCCATACCCCGACTCCATCTGAAAATAAATAAATAAACTTACAACGAAGAAAACGCTATAACACGCTGGCAATTTGATAAGTCATCATCTTTCTTTGAGTGGAATTAAAGCACCCAGCATAGTTAAAGGACCCAGATTAAAAAACAAAAATAACCTTGGGCCTTTTTGCCTACTAAAAGATACTGTTTTAGTTGTTTTATCTTTGACTTATTCAACAATATCTCGCATCACAAATAGATACAAAAATAGCTCGGATTACTTTTAAAATGCCTAAATATTGCTCGGATATTGGAACACGATATCGTAGTGTAAAATTACGACTAAGAAGGAAAACGTTTATAGGAATAGGAATTTCAAGTTAATGACTTCTATTCTGCCCTCCTAAGTCAATAAGCAGTATATCAAATTCCAGGACCAAAGAAGTTTAAACTTTAGTATGTTAGCAATAAGATTGATATTGGCATACGAGTTTTATCTAGGGTAATTCCGGGGTAGTTGGCCATAGTTTTTCTTAAATACTGTTAAAAAAAAAACCTAACATATTATTATAGAAATTTTAATTTGTAATTAAACTTTAAACAATTAACTTTGGAATTATAGAAATAAAAATAACAATTTGTAATGAGATCACATGAAAAAAATTTTTTTTTTTGAATTCCCTGTTGGCCATCTCTCCCGAGGTGTCCGGGTGTGATGACCATGGCATACGAGGTAAGATGGCCATATCCTTAATTCTAATTGTAACGTAGTTTTTGGTCTTATTTCCTATTTTTTAACAGCCTTTTTTTCTCTGCACCACATTTAGAGCACATGTCTTCAAATTCAGTGCAATTTTCGTGTACCCAAAACTGGCACACCGTGCATTGAAGCCAGTCCTCGAAGAGAAGAGTTTCATAATAATTTTCTCCACACCCGCGACAATTATCTCTTTCATTTAACTTCTTTTTCTTATTCTTATTTGCTATCATGTTTAATGGGACGTCGTCACTGCTATCAGATAGTCTTCGGATAGCTTTTCTTTTGTTAACTCGCCGATCAGTATTCTTTTTTGCCTCTTTGTTACCGGATTTTTTAGTTTTTTCTTTTTTTATATTTTTCTCTGCAGCACATTTTCTGACATTGATGTGTTCTTCCGAAGTCAACAGTGTTGCAACCTGTTTTGCCCGTTTACGGGTTTCAATTAGTTTTTGTGGAATAGGTGTTATTTCCTGTAAAATTCGAGATGGGGTGTAATCTGGATCTTCAGTGGATGGATGCTTTTGTGGAGTGCTTGGCTTTGCAACATTCGACACAATGGCAGTGTTCAATGAGGTTTCGGTGCTATTATGACTAGTATCTCTTCTTAGCTCATTAGAACAACCTGCAATGGCTGCATCTATATTATCCTCAACTGTGAATGTAGTTAGAGGAATCGCTGGTGTGTTTGAAGTATTAGACGAAGTACCTGCTGATTCTTGCATAAACGCGTACTCTGGCACTGCTTCTGGATTCAAAGGATACACACCCGTTGCTCTAAAGCCAGAAATGGCATTTTCTGCCGACGCTGCTTTTCCCCAAGCCTTGTCAAGCAAAGCTCCGAAAGAAAGTCTCGTTATGCGACGTCCTGGATTTTGATTTAGCCAAAGTCTACACTGTTCATAGAAGTGGGTTTTTAATGATTTAAATACTGCACGATCTAAAGGCTGGAGATAATGCGACGTATGGCTCGGCATCGATATCAAAATAATGTCGTTCTGATTTGCATATTCCAACATTTCCACGGAATTGCAATGAGTAGAATGGCCATCTAGCAGAAGAACAACTTTTCCCTCTGGTTTTCTTGGAACAAAGTGTGTTTTTAACCACTCTAAGAATATCTCTGAAGTTATGTATGCTGATTTTTGAGACATGAACAGTTTTGATCCTGGAGGCATCCCATCTTCAAACTCAGGTTTTTTGTTTTTGCCCTTCATGATACAAGCAGGTGGCAGAAAAGTACCTTCAGCATTGCAGCAAGCTATAATGGTTATCGTCTCCCCTTTTTCGGTGGAAGTAATTGTGGAAACCGCCTTAGCACCCTTTTGAGCAAGCACATGCCCTGGACGACTATTTAACTGCAGACCTGACTCATCCATGTTAAATATGCAATTAGGTGGTAATACCTTATTGTCATGCATAAGTACGCTTTCAAGAAGTTGGAAATATTCGTTTACTTCTGTTTTATTCATCGCGTTGGCTCGAGCCAAGGAGATACCTTCTGATTTTCGTAATGTAATATCTGTATTTCTGCTTAAAAACATTTGCAACCAGTCATATCCTGCCATCTGAGTTTCGTTGTTGAATCGATGGTTTAATTTTAACTGTTCGGCAAATTCGTAAGCCATTTTCCTAACGTCCTTCATTGTCAACGGAAAGCCTTTGGCTTGCATCGTTTTGATATGAGCAACCAATCTCTTCTCGTTTTCTTCTCCGAATAAACTGGATGGTCCCATACGCCCCTTTTTGTCATTATTCTTCTTTAATCTCCTGTCTAAGGTTTTTCTTGGAATGTTGTACTGGAGAGCTGCGGCACGCACAGAAGATTCATTATTTTGTACAGCAATTATAGCTGCTTTTAGTGATTCTTCACTCCAATTGCCTCTCACAGCTACTGCCTTTCGCTTGTATTTATTAGGCATCTAGAACAAATAGAAAAATAATGTTTTGTTTTTAATAAGATATAATTTCTGTATCCGTATAAGATGGCCATATGGCCATCATATACCGACTAACACTGGCCATCTCTCCTTTTCATCAGGGAGAGATGGCCACACCTTAAAAAAAAAACAAGTCATAACACGATGCGAGTAATTTTGAGGTTAGGACAAACTGTTACTCGTATACTTTGCAACCAAATCAAAAATAACAATTATTTTACAAAACTAATATCATAACAACCTTAGACAAGAACCCTCTGAAAAATATTTACACTATACGAAACAAATAACACGGATTTTACTTACTTTTTGATTTTTTTTCGCCAAAAAGTTGCACGCACGCCTGCACCCACGCCGGTCGCGAAGCGATTTAAACTATTACTAGTGCCATCTAGCCAACCGTTCAGGAATTATTTCGACGGGCCATCTCTCCCTTATGGCCATCTACCCCGGAATTACCCTATGGTAGGTATTACCTATGGGCAATGGTGGATAGTATTTAGTCGAGACTCATATGACTTGTCTTTTAATTGAGAGTTAATTGTCAGTACATAATACAATATACATACATACATATACAATCACAGTCAGTCAGTCACAGCAAGCAGGCAGAAGAGCGTACTTTTGTGGATTGTGACAAAAACTGCGCAATAGTATGTGTAAACAATTGATAGCAGAATTTAATGAAAACATATTTATCAACTATTGAAGAAATAAATGAATTATTAACAGAATGGCTTTTTTATAATATTCATACACTGTATATTGCTCTAGCATCGCACTGTATTTTTGATATTCGTATTTGTTAAGTAAGACACATGCTGCCACGCCATCTTACGTATTTAAATGAAACATGCTAAAACATTGAAATCCGTTGCGTAGTTTCAAAGATCGAAGCGCACATACAGAGGCGAGGCGAGGGACAGACGGCGGGAAGCTACTATGATTTATACTATGTAAACTTGATAATTTTCCTTGAAACTGTTAAACGTGAAAACACGATTCGAAACCAAAACCTCGACAGTTGTCTTTTTCAAACACGACACCTTTTTCGCATTTTTCGGTTGAATCTTCGGAACCGATTTAGTTGAGTAGGTACGGTGGGCCAAGAAAGTGGTCTACCAGTTTCGACAAAAGTTTCTGTGAGATCTATAGCTAAGGTTGACATTTGTCGACTGTACTTATAGTCTTATAACTATTATAAGTAACTTCTTTCTACACCTGGTAAAAAAAAATGTTGTGGCTCTATAGAAAACATGAATTATTTTAATTTGACGCTGCAATCAAAGCGCGCGCAAACTATCTCCATCCTTTTTGATTCAAGTTATGGCGTGTCAGCATAAGTGGCCTCTTAATACACGCAGAATATTACTTGACTGTTAATAACTTAGACATATTGTAAAGGCTTATTTCCGGTTGGCACTCTGGACCCCATCCGCGAGACGATGCGGCAATGGGTAGTATTATGACATCATAGTTTATAAAACAATGATCTAAAGAGCAGTGCACCATTCAGACATTGATAAGACAATTGAATATAACATTTCAACTACAACTTCATAAGGTTATATTTTGATTCATCATAAAAAGTCCATAACCACTTCATGGTCCATGTCGCAAAGGTGTCTAACTTTGAACCTTAAGGGCAATGCCATTAAGTCACTGGTTATTTTACTATCTCTGGAGTTCTGAACCGTCAAGTGGCTAGCATATAGCATTAGAACTATTTAGAACTACCTGTTCTTATTTCACGCTACTGGAAAGGAAATAAAAATAGTGACACGCGGTTAAGTTTCAAACGCTGTAAGAATGACTGTAAGGGTCCTAGATTATGACATGAAAATAGTCTTCATCACAGATTTTTTTTTAAGGTCTGCGAAGTTACGGCCGAACGTAGAAGGAAAAAAATTTACCGCATCATCACACCTTGAAGAAACATACCGCACGAAAATTTGGAACCATACATTATTTCCTATTTTTTTATTAACAAATAACTGCATTGAAAACGTTGCTTGCATTCAGGCTATACGATGCCACATGCACACAGAAATGCATAAAGAGATAAGATTACCAATCACATGGTCGTTACACATGTACATTTTAATTCGGGTCATACCTATACTATCGGAGTAAGGTTTCAATTAATATTTACCAATATTTACCTACTTTGCTTAGTGATAATTAATAAATTATCTTTATCTTTAATGATACCATGTGTAAGGTATTTGATACTCCGTTTTGATTATATATATATTACATGCAGCGTGTTTATAAGGTTCCCTTATACCTAGTTTCGCCATGTCCGTCTGTCCGTCTGACCGCAGTTTAACTCAGACACTCTTGGTACTACGAAGTTGTAATATGGCATTGTTATTTACATTACGCCGACAAAATTGTAAAATGAAATCTTGTAAATATATTTTTGTCGGGTTCCCATACATATAAAGCAACGGTATTTTTTTTATAACATCGTGTTAGCTATTATTGGATACCTCTTTAAAAATCATTGTGTATATGTTATTACCAATTTTTAGATTTGGAGACGGTTTAGGAAATATAGAACTTAAAAGGTCATATTTTTTCTCGAGTTGCGAGGAGTCTTTAAACCTAGCAAAAATCATCTAAGACAGACAGACCAAATTAGTATACATGTTGTTTTGTGACATTTTTGTGTTTGAAGTAACAGTTTCAGAACCCTACACAGAGCATGGTCCATGTCATGTTCTTGCCCGGTTTTTTTAATGCTTTCACTGCCGGGTCTGCTAGCAACGCATTTAAAAGTTTTCCTGACGTTCACCCAGTGCCTTGAACGCCGTATGCTGTACAGTAGGTATGCGAGCTTCGTAGTTATAAACCAAGAAACAGATGTGGCACTTAGGGAAATCCCAGGGCAACGGGACTGCAGTGAATGCGGTAACTGAGACAGTATAGGGAAAACCGAACCTTCAGCGAGTACAGGAACCAATGCTGGTCAAGCTTTAGTTGTCTGAAAAAATAAGTGAGATCCGCCTATTTATTTATGCGGACCACCTCAATTTTTTGTACGGAATTTCATTTACAGCTGGCTCGCTTCGGTTTGTACATAATCCAGATATCATTATACATAAAAACCTTCCTCTTGAAACATTCTATGCAGTGCTTGATTAACCACGTAGCAAGAGTACCAAATGCTAGGGGCCCCGCGCATTCGGTGGCCCCGCGCACCCACGTCTCCTTGACATGTATCTCTACCAGTTCTGTTTTATTTATCACCCTAAACTTAAGAATCCCAAGGGTCTTTATATAGAATTTGCTACGGGCCTCGCGCTGTTTTAATCCGGCACTGTTTATCTATTGATGAAATCCGCATTTAAAGAAGTTGTAGTTTGAAAGATCCACGCATACCTACATACAGAGGAACAGACGGCGGGAACCGACTTTTATAATGACTATGTAAAAATTTGGGAAGAAAATAATAATGGACAATATAGACATTTCATACAGAATTGACGCATTCACAAGACACTGGGTATTTATCAATGAGAGGCTTTTTGTTTCCATTTAATTGTTTCGTAATTTAATTTTTCTCGTTTTGTAAGCAGTTGGATCTCCGATAAATCATAAATAAATAAACAAATATCAGTTGCAGCATTGTCATCTTTAAGTGCCCGTCTATACACAGGTACAGTAGAGTATAACCATGTCATACACTTGCATCTTATTCCTTTGAAATAAGGTGAAGCGTCCACGACTTTGTAATTGACCGTACGCAAAACGTAAGGCTTAAATGATTGAGTTATAAATATTCTAAGCCTGTTCTAATCTTAACTATGTGGACATTGATAAGTAACAAAGCCTGATAAAGTGACTCAGATAATCACTAAACTATATACGTAAATTCACAAGATAACGTTTCTTTCAATGAGTCATGGACGTAATTGCATCCTACTTGATATTTGGACGTAGATTAGCAAAAACGTTCCAACCCACACCACCTTAGTTTTGAAATATCCTTGTTTTAAGTTAAACAGAGTAATGCTCAATGATGGATTATTATATTATTTTGAGTTGATGATAATCACAAACAATATATTTTTTTCTTTTTTTTACGGACATTGTTATCTACTTAAGTGTATTTTATTACTCAATAATAGGGAAAAAAGGCCTTGGAACGTTTTAAATTAATTAAGATTTCTTTAACGCGGTTCTTGGATCTCTTTCTCAAAAACGTTCCAAATTATTAAGTAGAAGAAACTATTGACCCGCTTCGGCTTTGCATCGATGCAATTTCTAAAAATGATATACGAAAATAATCCTCGTTTACCACTCTTACTATAAGCAAAAGCAGTTTTAAATCATTAGCGTAGGTAGTTTAGAAGAAATATGCAGAGAAACCAACAGAAATGGATAGCGACTTTGTTTTCTATCCTTTGTTTTGTTTTCATTTCGGGATTGTAGATGAATAAAATAATAATTAATCAGTCAGACTTTAATATTATTATCACAAATATAATAGGTAAATATAATCAACATAAAAAAAAAACCAAATTCTTCCACATAAAAAAATCAAAAATCTTCTACAGAACAAAATCAAAAATCTTCTACACAAATATCTATCTAAATTTAGTGGTAGTTACCTTTATACAAAGCTAATTTTTTTGCGTTCCAAATGATTTAGTGACATGGTCGTAACATTTTACCAAACCAAAAATATTTAAAAAATAAAATGTTAGTCAATATTAACTACCGGCTGTGATGTATTAAGTCGATTATCATTTTATTCGTTGTTTTTCCAGACTAAACACAAGTATTGTAACATCGTCGTAACATTTTATTCTACCGGTTTTTAGGGTGACCGGTGCTGAAATTAATACATGATATACTTTTATTCTCGTAACTTATAGGAAAGTGGTTTTTGCCAAAGGCTTTTAAGTTTTTTTTAAATAAAACAGCGAATTGATATTCAACTTTGAGTTTATTAAACAAATCACTGAACATCAAATAATTAGAACGTCTCTAGAAAAAATATTCAAAAGGGATCAAAAATCATCACATAATAGAAAAACAACGCTTGTTTCTATTAAAAAACGAAAATCTCAATGATAAAATATTTAAAAAAATAACAAAAGCCTTGTTAATGATATAATTTCGAAAGTAAAAAATCAACAGTAACTTCTTAATATACTCGACGCATCTTGTTTCAGACTCAAATTCTAACAAATCAGTTATATTTAATAGGTAAAACCAGGTTATTAATTAATCTTCATCATCACCTTCCTCCTCGTCATCATTGACTCTAGAGCAGCTATTGGTGTTTATTTATTTAATTTTAATGAAAATCAGGCTTATGATTTTCATCTTACACTTAATAATAATTAAAACAGCGTCGCGATCACATAAAATCAGTCTTTAGATCACCTATAGCTCAAAAAAACAAAATAATACTCTACACCGTCATAAGCCTAATCTTCCTCATTATCATCATTGGTTCCAGAGTAGATATTTCCATAAGTCAGCGACTCGTAAAAAGCACGATAGTAGCTTGGAATATCTCCAGCCTTACAGAGGTTTATAAGGTGGTCATATAAAGCCTTACTTATTGGCAATGGCTCCGTGTAAAGTACTTGCAGTTCAGTTTCCTGCAGCTGTCAGCTGCAGTACTTGGGTTGGTTAAATGAGATGCTGCCTGTCTAGTGCCCCGCTTATTTCTTAATCTTTGGACAGCATCTGTAGCTGGTTGGGAATATTCAGCATCGAAGTCATACCTATTTGTGTTTTAAAATTTATGGTTGTAAATAGGAGACACTTTCCTTTATATTATAAAACTCATTTTGCGTCATTTCTGTGTTATTATATTTTTCGCCATTTACTTTCGCGTTCATAATGATAGCGTATATCTGGTCGGGAGTGTATACTACTCTATTCTTTAATTCACGCTCGACGTTGGAATGCATCGAATCCCCTTCGCTCTGGCCATGGCCAGTCTCAAAAAATCTATAAGTGATATTTAATTGAAGCTTCTGTGCCGCAAAGATGTACAACGCAAATATAAATCGGTTTTTATTTTGACCACAGCACCCGTCTGAGTAAAAATATCTGTTTAGAACGCCTCTTTGGTTTTCATTAAGTAAAAATTGCCAAAGGCAACTGCCAATTTCATTAGCCCCTCGTTTTGAAATTTGAGCATGCCAAACATAACAATACCCTTACTCCGAGTAGCATAGCAGTAGTAGCACTGTAAAATTGTAAATAGGAAACTTTCTTTTATAGTGAAATGCTCCGACTTCAGACTGTGGGATGTTCAAAACCTTTTCTAAATCGAGGATTGCCACCGTGGTTTCTGAAGGGTCGACTGATTCCTTTTCGTCTCTTTTAATTTGCCTTACTCTTTCTTTGTTTTTATGATGTTTATCATTTCTTGGAAGGTTTCTTCCCTGACTCATCGTAGGGTCAGCCTGTCGGTATCGAGAACATTTAGAACACTGGTCTTTTTTAGGTTTGTAAAATGAAAAGTTGAACCTGGTGTTATAAATTGTTTCGTATTGGCGTTTTGTAGCCATAATACAGTCAAAGTTTTCATGTGCAAACCAGGCTTTATAAAGACGATACATTTTCGATATATTCAGCAGTTCTGAGAGGTACTTTTTCGTGGAATTTTGTCTCACGTAATGAGCTTCGACATAAGGAAACAATTGAATGTGCCTTATGATATACTCTTCCGTCTTAATAGACATTCTACGTGGTCTATTGTCATGGTGTCCTCGTTTGTCGATTAAGCTTTCATCACATTTAATCTTTTCTAGTGCTGTATAAACAGTTTGATGTAAAATTCTCAGAGTGTTAATGAAAAAGGTTTTCAAATAAGGGGATGACAATACGTTTTACTGTTTAGCACCAATAGAGAAGTTTTACTAAACGGCGTTATCCGATTAGCCGGGCCAGTTTTTTGACGTGAAAAAAATTATAACTGCGGTTATCTTTATGGCGTAGAATTATTTTCACGCGAAGATTATGGTACGAGCGTTTGTCAAACTGAGGGCCGATAAATATTTTTGTTAATATCACCATACAAGTATGTTCTGGTCATTTTAGGCATGAGCAAAATCATTGAATAAAATAGCATTATTTTCTAATTTCGTAAATAACCGTACGAAAATTTCAAGAAAAATGTACTCGATGCATTGGCACCCATAGATTTCAAATATAACATAACACTAAAACTGTGATAATAGCAATTATCTTAGTATTCGCCGGGAGCGGCGATATAATTCATTAAAGAAATTAAAACAAAAATTACAACGTGAAATACTAGGAGTGCATAGACATTAAAAATTAACCTACAGTTTTATTCACTTTTATGCCTAGACGGACCTTTTTAAATTGATTTTGCGATAGTTTACCAGGTTACTTAGAACGTTTTTTGTGAATCACACCTAAAAGGACACATTTCTAAATCGATTTCTCAAGAACGTTCCGGGTTACGTGGATCATTTTTAGGAATTACTTTTAATCACTATACGTATTTTTCAAAAACGTTCCAAGTCACCTGGATCCTTTTTATGAATTAAGTGTGCAGGGACACATTTCTATATCGATTTCTCAAGAACGTTCCAGGTTACGTGGATCCTTTTTGTGAATTATTTAATCATTATACGTATTTCTCAAAAACGTTCCAAGTCACCTGGATCCTTTTTGTGAATTAAGTGTGCAGGGACACGTTTCTAAATCGATTTCTCAAGAACGTTCCAGGTTACGTGGATCGTTTTTGTGAATTACTTTTAATCATTATACGTATGTCTCAAAAACGTTCCAAGTCACCTGGAACGTTTTTGTGAAAAGACACATTTCTAAATTGATTTCTGAAGAACGTTCCAGGTAACGTGGATCATTTTTGTGAATTACTTCTAATCATTATATACACCGTGTTTTTATTGATTTACGATAACTTTAAGGGAACGTTCTTTAGGTCAAACAAAGTTAATTTCCCGAAGACAGACAAATGATAAGTCTAACGGTTTTAAAGATATTTAATTTTTAAATTTAATCAGTTAATCACGTTAAACTAGTGTAAAAGGCTCTTAATTGATAACAACAATTTTCTTTTAATACGTATGAGTAAAGAGTTTCCAATTGTTAGGTTTGTATACGCGTCAATCTAAAGTGACTTGTACCTGTCAAGTGTTATCTTTACTTGTGTGTGTATGTCACGCCAACATAGACGTATTTGACACTGATTATTAGCTAGGTAACTCTAAAGGCCCTTTTAGAATGACCAAAGATAAAAGATTTCATTATTTTGTTCTAAACTGAAAAAAAATTTTTTTTTGCAATATTTAAGAATCTAATCTACCAATTAGTTTCTATAGATATACCTAGTAATATGCCGAAGTTATCGTAAATCAAAAAAAACACTGTGTATATATTACAAAAATGTTCCAAGTCACTTGGAATGTTTTTGTGGAATACGTGTACAAGGACACCTTTTCTAAACCGATTTCTCAAAAATGTTTTAGGCTACTTAGATCATTTTCGTGGTAGTAAAATGTAAACAAGCATCAAATATACAATATAGCAATAACGTTTCAGGCAGGTTAGAACGTTACAGTGTTTTTTTTATTCACACCTGCCATACGTGTGGGTTGGACCACTATGGTCATATCTACTCACACACGCAAGGTAGCTTGAAATGCTTTTGCTATGTGAAAATATCATGCTAGCTGATCTCGTTGGTGTAAATAACTCATTTTTGGCCAAGTTGTGGGTTGGAACGTTTTTGCTAATCTACGTCCATTTGATTCTTAGTATTCTGCGATTTCTGTTTCTTTAGAAAATATTTAAGTGCCTATTTTATGGTCACGCCTTAAAAAAACATTTTCTTTTTATGGGAAAAGTAAATTGCGTTTATTGTAAAACATTGTACCTATTCAACGTCTCGAAATAAAGTATGTAAGTCCAACATTAGCAATCATAACCATAATAATATAATATCCAAGGTCGACTTTATACCTAGTTAACCATGTTTGTTGGCAACAAAACATGATCCAACATAGTCGCACAAGACTTGTTATCAGCGCTATAACCAGACATGTCAAGTGTGACACATTTCAGTTTTTTGCAGTGTGATTTGATACTGAATTCGAGGTTTTATTCAACTTCGAAAACATAAAGTACAATATACCCTCTTGAAGTATCTTAATCGCCCCGTAAATGAGTGCTTAAAAGGTGGTGGATGGAAATGTTCGGAACTTTGTTTGTTGGGACTAGTTAGGAGATGTTTTATGGCATTATTACAGCTCATAAAGTTATCTACAACTTTTACTACTACATTTTTACCTATCTTCAAACGTTGTCTAAATATGAGCTCCAAAAAACGGTCAATTTTCAAAGATGTATTTTTGACCTCACCTTTTTTGTATAAATTTTTCTCTCCAAATTACGAATTCAAACTTTTAGGCCTAGAGTCAGCATCTCTTACTAATTAATTGCCTTAATAAATCCATTTTAATTAATCTGAATCTACTCAAACTTTCTTATGATAATGAAGTTGGAATGCAACTACAAAATTATAACTGCGTATCAAGCTAACCAAAGTTAAAATACAATTTATTTATTTCTATTTTACATTTTACATTTTCTAGAAATGTATAAAAATACATACCCTCCTTCGGGCACTCTGGTAAATATAGCTACCCTTCAAAGAAGAATGAAATAAACCACAAGAAAGAAATTAAGAAAGAAAACATATTAAGGGCCTCTACATGGTACGATTTGTCTGTACGATCTGTCGCATCAGGCCAGTTGAACCGACAAATCAATAGTCTATGTTAAGATCATTAACGATTTAGTTCATTGAAGATGTTGTAGGAAATCACAGCAAAAACCCATGCAATCATGAATATTGTAACCATAATTCGACAGTGTGTGGCTCTTTATGATCAACGATTCGATTATGCTCAGTCTGACACGAACATTTGAATACTTCTTTATCCTTTGTTTCAAACAAGTAAATGATCAATCATTACAACCAATCGTTTCGTGTATGGGCGTCATTATTGATGCAATCAATTGTCACGATTTTCATCAGATTGATCGTACAGACCAATCTTACCATATATGGGGCCCTTTATAGACAAATGGAAATCTCTCAAAGAGGCCTAGGTCAAGGGACAAGCTGGAGAGGAGAGCGGAGGAAGTTGAATCCTAGTTGAACCTAGACATAAAGGCTCCAAAAAAAAATTGCTGACTGTCACAATTGAAATTCAATCTTACACCACTGAACTGAGTGTGTCAATAATTGTTATGTACGCTTCACAACTATACCTAAAAACTGCATATCTAAAGTGGTTTACGGATTAACTTATCATATAAGTGTTAATTAAAAGTGATACTTACACATATACCTTATCTCTTATGACAACTAAAGGACCATGACTCATATCATGAGTGATTACAATCAGCATTATTAAACAACTCTACTAAGGATTCAAGTAGGTATGCTCAACATTTGTTATTTACCTAATTTTCAAAAGACAAACAAAAAATAGCAATTACCGGTGTAAACAAAAAGTATTACTTAGTCATACGGTTTGTAACAATTGCCAAGACCAATTTGCATCTTATTTCCAAGAAATTATATATTCTAGCTCCAATGAAGCACAGCAAAGCTCTTAAACAACCAAAGGTAATTAGAAGGCATGGCACAGTCATGACCTGTTGCTAATGACTGCTATTAACACTTTAAATAACTTTATAATGGTTTACCAGAATAGTTAATTAAAATAACTATATATATATAGGTATCTAACTGTTGCCCCCATTTCACCCACATGTATTTTGTTTCTTTCATACATACCTAGTTCTGACTATTATGAAAAATAAAAATAGATATATTGGTCAAGCCATTTCTTGACATTCCATTGATTTTTATTTATATAGATAGGGGATTATCCTTCAAATATGTAAATTAATCATTTATAATGTTACATTTCATTTTGTAGGTAAAACCTTAACCTAATTTAATTTAGATACATTTTGGAGTGTTTCCCTCATTAAACTTTGCCAAACTTCATGTCGTGTTGAAGTTACATGTGCCGTTTTGTGGAATAAAAATATGAGATATGAGAAACATTTTTCCATAATAATGAGAATTAGTATCATCATGTCAACGAAATGACGTCCAGTACTGGAAAAATCGGGCTACTGATAGAACAGTTAATAATAATGACTAATGAGTGGGTGCTTACTTTAAATGACTCCAAGACATCAATCCATTGCTGCTTCTCTTCGGGGCTGGTGGCGCGCAGGTACCACACGCAATCATTGACGGAAACATCGAATCGACAGTCATCGAACTCGTGAGGCTAAAAAGATAAAAATGCATACATCCCACTAACAAACAGACATTAAACATCAACCAAGGCCAAGCCGACAAAAATACTCATAAAAAAACTTGTTTTTCAATATAAATGAATCGAAATTAGTAGGAAGGAAACTAGCCACTGCAAGGGCAAATACATTTTTTGTCCGGCTCAGCTTATAATACTTATTACAACGTAAATTCATTACCTTAACTTTGGCTTTCTTCAGACATAAGGCACCGCGGCATCCGAGATTACTCTCTAATTCGCTTTTGTAATATGATAAAGTCGAATCCTTCAAAACAATAAACCTGTCCTGCCAACCGTGAATATAGTTTGTCCATTTACTCAGGTATCCACGAAGCTCAGCATTCCCGCTTTCCTCGACGTCTGAGCTATCACTCACAGTTATATTTTCATCAGACATTATTGAACTATTTTCTATAGTATTTTACATAAATTCTGCGCTGAACAAAAATAGAAAATAAAAATAACAACAAATCGTCCGACAGTCAGAACGAACGAACGAAAAGGTGCGGTGCACAGATTAAAAATAATAGGAACTAAGTCGTAGAATCACGTTTCTAAATTAAAATGTCAAGTCAACTTTATGGCTAAAGTTAACCCAACTCGATTAAAGAAACTATTCGACTCGATAAAGCGATTCTTCGCAAATTAGTCGATTACTATGAGACGTTTTTTGTATTTTTATTGAGTAAGCACATTGACGCATTGCGCTATTTCCGGATGTCATATGCTCGGCTCAACCAACCAATGAATAGCAAGTAGTAGTTCCATTGGGCCTATATTATTGGTGTATATTGAGATGCCGCCAAAACGGCTTGCATTTCACCAATCAGACATCGTTCTTTCAATAAACAACGCGCTATATCCGTTCAAAATGGCCGACAAAACTGTGCCTATTTCTGTTCCATCAGAAAAGCCTGTGAAAGTTGCAAAATGGAAAGTAAAAGAAGGTGCATTTGCATCCCAGGGCCAAATATTATTTTTATACAACGATTCATCAGGTCAAAGTAGTGAATTGAAGAAATATAAAGCTGTTCGCGCTGGTACGATATCATGCATCAAAGTAAAGGAAGGAGACATTGCAGAGCCTGGGTAAGTGACGTCACTTCAACTAATCTCTTGTATTTTCTCCTACATTTTTTAGTTAGTGTTTCAAACTGAATTTCATTCATGATAATCACATGGTGCACCAATAAGCATACAACAACCATGACGTCTCTTTCTAGCAAAACTACGTCTGACAATTTTATTTCCCGCCAAATTTGAACTGCAAGACTGTTGTTGTTTGGAATTAGCATTCCTGTCTTTGAGGAATTGTTTTCAGAGTTTTTGTTTTATTATCTATCTATTGAATGAATTAGATTTGAATTCCTATTACTTGTGTCCAGCTCCACGGTAGCGGAGTTGGAAGAATGTCGCCACCCAACTGTTATGAAGGAAATGTGTGCCGAATGTGGCGCCGACCTTCGAACCGACGAGGTGACAAAGAGCGATGTTGCAGTCGTGCCTATGGTCCATTCCGTACCTGAACTAAAGGTTGGTAATCTCTAGGACGCTACGAAGTTTCTTGCTATACACACAGATTCTGTTCTACTCTAATGTCCAATTTGACTGATAACTCTACACAGTTTGACTGTTAGCGGTAATTGTAATGTACATAATGAATGACTAACAATAGTGCAATTATTGAACACCTATGTACTGTACCTAAATTCTTTACATTAAAAATTGAAATTGAACATAATTATTCAGGTTTCAACGGTGTTCAATAATTACGTAAAACTCTACATATGTCCAGTCCAATTATACTACACCATCTTGTATAGGTACCCAAGTGTGTGTGTAGTGCTTTGTTTAGAATCTTAAGTACATTTCAACTTTCAGGTTTCAGAGGAATTGGCACAGAAACTCGGTAAGGAAGATGCTGATCGCCTCCTTAAGGATCGCAAGCTGGTGTTGCTGGTGGATCTGGATCAAACACTAGTGCACACTACCAATGATAATGTTCCTCCTAATCTAAAGGTAATAATTTAATATCTGGGTGATTCTTTAGTATCATAACTGCCATCATTATTGTCTTCACACATTTCTTGTTCTTTTAAATGTAATGGAAAGCACCCTGGTTCTACTGACTTTTTACATCGAAATTTGCTGGTAACTATAGTTTTTATTATATCATTTATATCTTCAACAACAACAATGACACTGGTTGAAACACCATAATATTTACCCATCCACGGATTTAATACATGTTTTCCTAACTTTTGTTTAAATAAAAGTTGTAAATTTATAAGCAAAACTCAGTAAGACTGCTATATTAGAACATTCATTTGCTAAATTAGTTTACCTATGGTATAAATGTAATCAAAAGCAAACTGTACAATCTCGTTATGTTTCTTGAGACTTATAAATCCTACTACTATAACTGAATATTGTTACAATTTAATTTAGCTCTCTAAATTTTATTGTATGTAGAGAGAAACATATTTCAGTGCTAGTGTAAGTCACAGCAATACAATTTCAAAACTGTTATCTGTTTATTTGCAGGATGTACTACATTTCTTCCTGCGAGGCCCAGGTAGCCCTGGCCGTTGGTGTCACACCAGGCTCCGGCCTCGAACCCAAGAGTTTTTAGCATCTGCTTCAAAGAACTATGAACTTCATGTTTGTACATTTGGAGCTCGGCAGTATGCTCATGCAATTGCTGATCTATTAGATCCCGAGAAAAAATATTTCTCACACAGAATACTGTCCAGAGATGAATGTTTTGATCCTAGAACAAAATCAGCTAACTTAAAGTGAGTGAAAGAGTATATAACTTCGTCACTAAAGTTTTAAGTTTAATAGCTTTATAAGAGTGGTTTTATTTCACAGCTGTTCATCTAGCCAGTATAGACTAGTTTAGAAATGTATGTTTTCTGATTACAGGGCTTTGTTTCCATGTGGTGACAATATGGTGTGTATAATAGATGACCGTGAAGATGTGTGGCGCCATGCTTCTAACCTAATACATGTGAGGCCTTACTCCTTCTTTCAGTCCACTGGAGACATCAATGCTCCACCTCAAGCCCGTAAGTATAATCTATTATATTACTACTATCAGTTTTATGGATTGCAAACAAGCAAGATATACTTGTATACATATTTGTATCTTGAATATGAATCCAAAAGTGAAGTAAGTCCTTTTGAAGACTTTCTTTTGTATTAAGCTTTAAAAGAGAGACAGATACGAGGACCACAAGAGAACTGAGACAGTAATATTTATGTCACACTAGGACTAGACTAATGAAATATTGGTGCTTTATTATCTCATATTACTTGTTCATTATCAATATCAAGTGAAATGCTTAATATAAACTTATTTTGTTTTTGCACCTATTTGCAGTTGAAGAAAATGCAAAACTTATTACCAGTAAGAATGGCTCACAGGTAGCTTCTGCCAATCAAATGCCTGCACTGGATGCAGATCCAGAACAAAATAAAAAAGAAAAAGATGAAAAAAGTGACAAGCAGAAAGATGAAGTTGCTGAAAAACCTGATGGTGGTAATGGGAAAATCGTTAAAGACGGAGCTGATAAAACTGACGCAAAAGAAGTACAGGATGGTGAGGATGCAACACCAGAGCTACCCAAATGGGTTGAAACATCAGATGGACAGATAGAAGTAGAAGATCCTGATGACTACTTGATATACTTGGATGATATACTTATGAGAATACATAAGTAAGTACTTAATTTGCATTAAATATTATTCACACTTTACTTTTTTTTAAACAATTAAGAAAATCTTACTGTTTTCTAGGTATTTCTATGAGCTCTATGACAAAATGGAAGGTAAACAGATCCCAGACTTAAAGGCAGTTATTCCAGAAGTGAAGAGCAAAGTTCTAGACGGAGCAAGTTTAGTTTTTAGTGGGCTAGTACCAACACACCAGCGTTTAGAAACTTCTCGAGCTTATTTAGTAGCAAGGAGCTTAGGAGCTGAAGTTACACAAGATTTTAATGATAAAACAACACATTTGGTGGCTGTACGGTCAGGTATGTTAAACAATTACTCTTTTTAGACATAGTATGGTCAAAAATATGTGTTGTAAAATTAATATTTGATTTTATATTATAGGAACAGCAAAAGTAAATACAAGTAGGCGCATGGGAGAAGGAAAATCAAATAAATTGCATGTTGTTACTCCTGAGTGGCTGTGGGCTTGTGCAGAAAGATGGGAGAGGGTAGAGGAAAGATTGTATCCACTGCAACGTGGGGGACAGGTAAAGAACATTTTGTTTGCATAGTGAATATAATGGGGTAGTTATCAAAGTATTTATTTTATTAATTAAACATTTGTTGCCATGACATATTGATATAAAGTATATCAATATGTTAGGGTAGTGTACTGGTAGGGCAAATATTTCTGATGATAGTGGCTGTTGTGTATTTGACTAATAATTGATATTTATTACGAGAGCTGAGAAGAATGCTTACCTATACAGCTACATAAAGTAAAGTACTGATTGCATAAAAGTGGATGAATGAAATGAGTGAGTGAATGGAAATGTAAGTAAAAGTGCTTAATAATATTTCAAATAGGTATCAAAAGCAGTAAAATAAATATGCTTTTACTAACCATTGTCACTTGGCATATCTTGTTGACATATCTTCTTGATTTATTTCAAGGTTTTCGGTTAAATAATCAATCCTATGTTCCAATGTCCTGTATCTTTCTTCTTTTTCTTGAGTTTTTCTGAATATATTGTCGCTTTGTCAAGTGCTTCAATTTTTTCGTTTCATTTTCTCATGACGCTTTTAAATGTGAACTCAGTATTACTGACTGAAGAGTAGCATCTTCTTTTTATGATTCCCGAACAAAGTTCTATAGGGTTGAGTTCAGGATGGTATGGTGGCAGACGTAATACTGAGTGCCCATGTTCTTCCAGCATTTTATCTAGAACGAATTTCTTATGTCGTGGCTTATAAAGCTGTATAATATCATATAAAACGGGCTTTGTGTTCTGTTCAGGATATGCTATTTGGTTTTTATTAAGCCAATTCAACATTTCTGCTTTGTTTGAGTTTTTTGTTGGACACTGCTCATACTGTAAATTATGGTTAAGATGCATTGTCTAGAACCAAAACTAAATTTGGTTCTTGATTTGGCAACAGCTTCTTCAAGAAGCGCTGGTAGATTTTGACGTGTAAAAGTGCCCGTGCGGCCTACTTACTGAATAAACATCTTTTATCTTTATCTTTTATCTTTAAGACCCATTTCCTGTAATTAGCAAAGTTCATAGAGCCATGATAATCACCAGTTTTTTATTTGATTGTTACGTGAGTAAATTGATAATTGAGTTTATCGATATAGGAACTCCCTGCCTGTCATAAAATTTTGTCCCCTAGATTCCTATGTCTGATGACAATGATGTAACAAGTGCCAGTTACTTCAGTCGTCTTGGAAAAGGTTTGATAACGAAATAACAAAGTAATGAAAATATAGGTAAAGACAATTATTATAACAGCTACATACATAAAAACAAGGCAATTTATCACTTATTCTCTTTGGTTTCTATGATTAATATTATATTCATATACCTATGCATATCAGATCTTTATTTATTCTGGTAACTCATTTATAATGAGTTACATGAATAAATAAAGATGAGACACGCTGGCCTAGTTGGTAGTGACCCTGCCTACGAAGCTAGCGGTCCTGGGTTCAAATCCCGGTAAGTGCAGATGTTAGTGTGATAAGCGCAAATATTTGTTTCTGAGTCATAGATGTTGTCTATGTATTTAAGTATATATTTCTCTATATAAGTATTTATATCGTTGTCTAGTAACCATAGTACAAGCCTAGAGCTTAGTTTGGGACTAGGTCAATTGGTGTGAAAAGTACCCTGATATATTAAAAAAAAAAAATGTATATTTTATTTTCTGTTTTGTTTGAAGTCGATAAATTGTTCTACATAATACTTAACAAAATAGTATGAAGAAACTTTTTGGTCTTTTTTGCAGTTCACTGTTGAACTTGCTATCGGTACAATATAAGAACAGTGATTTTAAAACCCCGCTGTCATTACATGACAGTGTTGTGTGCGTGACCTCAACTCTCGTGGAACTACCTATATCTAGGTATAAGATTGTCTTGTAATTATATTATGATCGAAATCGTAATTTATTTATTTATTCAGGGGTAATAACGTATGAACGTGACTGTCTTTTGGCTTTAGTACATACGTAGCTGGGAGAAGGTACTAATATAAATATCATTGTAATTAGTTAAGGCTGGTTGTTTTCCTAAATAAACTGGATAAATTTAAGTCAGACCTTATTTTGAGACTTGGTGAATTAGCGAGTACCCCTGGTAATGATTAGTCAAGTCGTGAGTGTGTCCACAGAGCAGCGCGCGGCGGCCGCCCGCGCACTGCAGCAGCCCGCCGCCCGCGCCGCCCGCCGCGCTGCGCCGGCGCACGCCGTCCGGCCGGTTCATGGACACGCTCAACCCGCTGCTGTCCTTCTCCAGCGACGACATCGCCGACATGGACCGGGAGGTGGGGAAATGCGACACATGGGAGGGGGGGCCTTGCGACCATTCTTTCAGACCTGAACACTGGCCTGATTTCCTTCTACAATGACATCGGTCGCAGCGTACCGTCGATGGCGTATGACGAAGACTGTATTGAACAGTATCGGCTCGCCTGCGACCTACGACCGACGTACGCGGCGCCGACGAGCGAGACCGATGCGAATGGGGAACATCTGCCGCGGACGTCAGCCTCGCTGAACGGCGTCCCGTAGAACATGGCACGCTCGACCGACATCAGTGTAGGAGGAAATCAAACCTAAAACGGCCCAACCGATTATCATTGAAACTAGCTAAATAACATTCAGTCAAACAAGTTATCCGTTTAAAAACCGCAGTACAATCGGTTTTTCCGTTTGGGAACAGATACACAGATCCACACCTTACACTTAATATAATACCTCTAGTAGTTCATTCTCTTGAAGTTGGCGATCTTTAAATGTAGAAAATTAAAAATTAGCATTCGGCAATTAATTAATTAGGTAGGCCTCCAACAAGATGGAGTGACGACCTCGTCAGGATCGCGGGACCGCGGTGGATGCGAAAAGCACAAGACCGGTCTGAGTGGAAAACCTTGGGGGAGGCCTATGTCCAGCAGTGGACTTCTTTCGGCTGACATGATTATGATGATGATGATGATGATGATGATTCGGCAATTATAGATGAAATTAATAACGTATCAGAACGCCTAAAATGAATATGCCTAATGCACCATTACCACCCTAAAGTAAATACCTAATGATTTTTTTTCAAACGTACCTACGCTTTTCAGGATTGCTATAAAACAAACCTAACCTTACCTAATAAGTTATATTTTCAGAATAAAACCATGTATGAACTTTAATGATTATGATATGGCTTATTAATTTTAGGCGTTCTGATACGGAACCATGAAATTACACTGTAACAAGTCGTTTCTCAATATTGTTTACCTTTTGAAACATAATTTGATAGGTAGAAGACATCTTCAACGAGTCAGATGAGAGTTCCACGGACGAAGAAGCTGCAAGAGCGGGAGACGACGACCTAGACGATGAGGAGAACCCGCCAGAGGACCGGCTAATAACGTTAGAAAACGAGGACTGCGAAAAGAACAGGTGAGGCGAAAGAGTAACCACCTGTTTGATATTTAACCCGACTGCCGAAGGTGGAGGGTAATGTGTTTATCAGCCTGTATGTGTGTTTGTCCCTTTGTGGCGCTCTAGAAACTAAACTAGTGGACTGATTATGATGATTATTATGGCAATCGATTTGTCTTAATCTTGTGAGTGTCACGAAAGATATGACAGTAATTAAATTTATTAAATTCAAAAGTCGAATGAAATGAGGTATCAGTGTATAGGTATTTAAAAATCATCTTTTAAGTTTTTCCGTCATTATTAATATTGAACGATCATTTAGGATTTATAAAGCTATAAAGTTGGTTAGCAACAACAGTCGGGTTTTTAATGCTTGTTTTTTGTTGTTATTATTACCGTTGTTATTGTCAAGTAAAATTGAGAGTTCTCAGAGTAACTTTCACTTTTCACATCTGCAACATTGTTTGATGTTAACATTCGCAAAACCTCATTTAATTATTTGCAGGTTAGAAGACACACTAGACGGAGATAACTCGAGTGGATCAGACACAGGTGAGTTATACATGTGGCCAACGTTTCGATAGTAGCCCAAACTGGGTACTACAATATCCACCATGGTTTCATGAAAATGTTTATATCCCTAGTCCTATTTCAACACTGTAAAACAATATATTTTTTGACGTGCTACGGTATAAGTAGTTTTTCATCCCACTGCATGTTTCACGTAAAAAAATGTTTTACCGTGTATAATCTCAGCCCAGTATGAGAGTTATTTAAACCCGAATGAATATATAAGTAGTTAAAGTAAATCGCTATTCATTATACACGTCGTGGATAATCTGATTACGCCCCACCCACCGTATCAAAAGGGTTAAACATGCTTTTATCCAAGCAATTAGCGTCAATATACTGTTGTGGTGGTTTTAAATTGGAATTACCTCAAAGATTGAATAAGTAAATTGAAATATAATGTCTGAATCATTCTCAATATAGTTTCCGTCCCACAGATGGCTCGCCTCGGCCGCGCAAGAGGCCGCGGCGCTCGCCGCCGTCCGACGACGAGCCCCCCGACGACGCCGACGACGACTCTTCGTGGAACCTCATGGGCGCTGCCCTAGAGAGGGAGTTCTTAGCCGAATGATATTTGTTTCCTCCGATTATGTGCTGCTGAATAAATTAATGATTGTGTTCATTTTAGTTTTTATTCCATTTATAGCACCGGACGTCCCAACTTTTTTGGCTCTAGCTTGCCATTATTACCACCATCTATCCAAAGAATAAGATTTTATGCTATAAAAATGTACTGCGGCTCCGTCCGCGCACTAATCGTTCATCGCTACTCGCGGAAAAGGACTCTTGTCCTTGCTGAGGGCTCATGCTATCACTATTATAGCTTAATTTAGTGATAGGTTCAACCTTAACTTCATGAAAATCGGTTCAGTGGTTTGGCCGTGAAAACGTATCAAACCAACTAACAGACAGACAAGGTTACGTTCACATGTATAATTTAAGGATGGATTATACTTCAATGTAAATAATACTTTCTTAATTTTGTAGCATAAAATCTCAATTCCTTACAGTATATTCAAAGTTTTTGAAAAAATCAAAAGCTCCCGTTATCTTTGCCTGGGGGTGTACAGTAAATTAAATATCCTCTGCCTTCGTGTCCGCCGGTTTACCGCGAAGTTATAACACTTATAACTGAAGCAAACTGTAACAAGTAACTCAGGAAGAGAGTATAATAATATATGACTAGCACAATTGCGCAATGAAAGCGAACCAAAACTTACTTTTGCGGCTACATTCTCATATTAAAGCCGTATTAGTAAGACGTGGTAGTAATATTGTAAGAGACCTAATGGATGGGCAATTTCTTACATGTTAGTTTAAAGTCTATGTCTAAACAATTATTCCTGTCAAAAACTACTGGACTTGGCACCTATTTAAATATCACTACTTTTGGTGCCACATGGGAACTTTGCCTATTTTTTACATTTATGTTTTTGATGGGATATCAGTATATTTTGTACGTAGATGATATAGGTTTATTATAAACCTTCTTAATATAAGGATAATAATTTTACTACATGAAATTTAATCAAATCAAATATGACCAAGTAATTATTTGTTAAACAATAATTTTCCCAAAAAAGTTTTTGTTAACTATTAAATTGCGATAAGTTGTTTTGACTTATGATTTGTGGCCAAATGATAATTTGAGTAAAATAGTTTGGGAAGTGATACTTTGGGAAAAGTTTTTTGCCCACACATTAATATCTATTTTCTCCGAGGAGCCCTGGGGCTTCATAAGACTGCAGAGAAATCTTTATCTTTCAAGCTAAAATTATAGTCATAAACAAGGTAATGAAGTCTTTTTTTCTCTTTATAAAACTTGGAAACTGGATTTGGGTTTTTTAAAGAAAAGCTAATAGATTATTAGCTTGAAAATCTCTGAGCTAACTCTATAGAGATGAAATGTTATGGATAGGCGAAGTGGAAAACCCCACCTTGGATGAAACTATTGCACCTGCCTGGCCAAAGCATATAACTTTATTATGTGTCTGTAGAGGGTTTATATTAATTTTATATTGAAATTAAATCATTCTCATTGCAAGACAACTATTTTATTACCTACATTTATGATTACAAAACTAAATAAACTAAATTAAATTGCATAAGGATCATTTTCATCAAAAACATGGAATTTGGTATATGTAGGTTTTGAAGAGAAATCTTTCTTATTGTCTTGCCAACCTCTTGGAGGTGCTTTTTTGTAATCAAATGTAGACTTTAATTTTCCATATAACTCTGTGTCATGGTCAATATCTTCTCTGTATTTTTCCTTTGCCACCTTCTTGCCTGTAACTGGATCTGTTACATCACCAAATGGATATACCACTTCTTTGACCTCATGTGTAATAAGTTTAGTCAGTTTTTGTGGCAGCGCCTGAATCATAACTATGTCACCAGTCTTGCATTTTTTCTGAGGATCATTGCAGTAATAGAACTCGTCCTTTCTGAAGTACTATAACAAAAAAAACACCCATAGTAAGAAAATAAATATAATGTAGTGGAACAATCAAAAGAGGAAGTAAATTGGGGTAGTTAATTTTGGAATTGGTACTAACCATTAGTAGATTTTCATCCAATTCTAACCTTTTCACTCTTATTTTAGCAGCATTCTGTTTTAAGGACGGTACACATTGACCCATTAGAAGAAATTTTCTTGCCGTTTCAGCAGCGTTACGAGACATTTTTATTTATTAATTTTACTTTTAACCTGAAAAGTGTATTTATCTCTTTCGCCTAGACATAGGATAAAAAAAAAGATGACACTGACATCACAATCATATCATCACTTTGACATACTGCGTACATATTGGCTTGACCATAGATTGTTTTTTTTTCCTTTTGCGGACGGACTTGTTCGAATGCTAGAAACTTTGCGTCATTAGCAAGAAACTTTGATTAAAATAGTATTTTTTTGGTCTTACCTTAGGTCTGGTTTTACCCAAGGATCATATACCGTCAAGTCTAGCAACTTTGCAATTGGATACTAACTTTGCCACCTGCTGTGTGCTATAACAATAACGCCTATATTTTAAATACGGCAATATTTTTTCATCGTTGGACACCCTGAATAGAAAATCGGATTAATAACTGACAACACTGTTTATTGTATGTTATCCCTACGGATAGTGTAAACTTTTAGTTGACTTGACATCCAAAGTTCGCCGGTAAGTTAAGCTAACTTTTTAGTCGTCTGGAACTTTCAACGAATTTGTGCTTATGGACTGGATATAGCTGTGTACACTTTTTTGTCAACGTGTTTAATATCCCAATGATTCAAATACTGCCATTGATTTTGATCCATTCTTTGTTAAACCCTTCAAAAATTGCATTGGCAATGTTACCATACCGGTGCAGAAAGGATGGGAAGTCAACTTTGCCACGTTTTGAAATGACCTAGGGTTGTCAATTTTATCATCATTATAGTCATTATACCTACTTAATACAATAATAAGTTTTCGGGATAATCGATTTATAATATTCAAATATTTTTTAATATAGGTACCATTAAAGCGTTTTTTTTTAAATTCTAGATTATTTGTGAAGGTATTTTAAATTTAATATTACCTACGTTTACCTATTTTAAACTTTGTTTTATGTTGTTTAGAAAATTAATCGCCGTTCTAGAAAAAAGGTAGGAAGTTTTTTGACCTATTTTTGTTATAACCTACTTTCATCATTTAATTAAAACGGAGAATTAAGATTGGTGTGCAATAAAAAATGCTGACAAAATAACATTAAATGTTTCAATTAGTGACAACCCTGACGACAATCTTTGACATTGTATGAAAATTGCATATAAGGGTGTTCAACATTGCCACTTATTTGTTTTTCATAGTACTTTAAAAGAAAAATATTTTACAAGATGTTGGGTCTATTGTATACGAAACAAGTAACATTACATTTATGGACAGCAAGAAGAAACACTGTCGTTTTATAAACACAAATCTAGTTGGCAAAGTTACCACAGGGTAGTGCCTTCTTTGCCACAATTTGTTTTGATCTTTTTTGTTAATAAATCATTTGTATATTTCATTTCCAATGGTATTGAAATAATTTTTGACATATTTATATACCGACAAAGTCGACTTGAAACTGTTTGAAGTAGTATTTGTCTGTAGAAAATGCATTTTGAACTTTGGATAGACCTTGACGTTGGCAAAGTTGCCAGACTTGACGGTACCTCAATCACTTTTAACAGGTTTTGCCTACAACTTCCGTCCGCGTAGAACTGTTTATATCGCTATTTTCTTCATATTTTTTTGAGAATAGATGGGGTCATATCTGAAATTGGCAATTTCAGGAAACCAAGATGTTTCCCATGGATGTATATGGTTCCGCAGCCACACTCAAAATGTTAAGTTTGCGAAATGTTAAATTTTGGGTTCCATTTTTCCATAATACTTGATGCACAGCAAGGGTGCCTTTAAATGGCGGTAAAGTTATTGGGAATTTGCTTTCTTTCTCTGTGATGATTGCCTCAGGTACATCAATTGTAATCACATTCTCCACGTTATCTCTGATCACACGTATGAACTCATAATAAGTACTACCTACATCAACGCCGTGATTGGCACAGGAATCAAGGGTCCGCTTTATTGTTCTTCCCACACCATCAGCGGCACCTCTGCCGTGACCAGTTGCCATAAGCTAAAACGATTACATTTAATCATTAAACAATGTTAAGAAGAACCTTTTTCATTTATTTCGCTTTAAAAATCCGATAGAAGTAGGTAGGTACCAGATCGTCATTACATTAGGTACCTACCTGTCACGCAAAATCATTACCATTTACACGAAAAAAATGGTTATGATGGCAATGGTGATGACAAATAGGTATAGATTATTTTCAATAAAACTAAAATAAATGTTTAAAGCAGATAACTTGTCAGCTAGAGTCTGTCTAATGAAAGCTGAACCTGGATTTTTCTTGGCTGACGAGTCTGGCAACACTATTTAATATGTCGTTTGGACTTTGTTGTTGTTAGAAACTTGTCAATTCGAGATCTAAATTGATAAAAATACGGAGTAATCATGCCGTCGACGATAAGAGGCGGTGTCCGGGAGATTCTGTATACTATTATACAGAAGTACAAAGAAAAACAAGAAGAAAGAAAAGCATTATTGATGCAAAAAATTAATTGTTTAGTTACGGTGACCAAATTTATAGGTTAGTACGGCTTTAGTACGGCATGTTCATTTTGATACTTCTTATTTCTCTATGTGCAATCCTAAGTTTAATTTACCTTTTTCTGTCTATTATACGATGAGATTAAGAAATTAAACGAAATTAAATTCGTTTCAGAAAACCTGGACGTGCACGTTGACAAAAGTGTGCTGGAAAACGTAAAGCAGCTGAAAGAGGTTGAGGAAACTGAGTTAGCCTGCCAGACTCAGACGAAATATTTGGAAGAAGTATCTTCAATGACCGGTAATTACTAAAATTATCATTGTCTTTCCCTATATAATAGGTGTAGGTACCTATTGTCTGTCCCTATATCATGTTGAATCTCTTAGCATTCACAATTTTATTAAATTAATTTAATAGACAGATGATTAATGTAACTGACACTCATAGTTTCAATAAAACAATAAGGAGGTGTTTAGTTAAAAGATATCATAAACATATTATTTGATATGTATTTTCTGTGTGCGGAGCAAACAGCATTTTGTTGTTTATGAACCAAATGTACACTGTACAGTCGATTTCATAAATATGTGTACACTTTAGTACCTTATCTATTTATTTAATGTCATTTTTGATCGGCCAGATATAAAAGATGTTCGGGTTATATGAGTCTTCCTTGTTCTTAAACCGTTGTGATTAGAACCTCACCGATGCAATTTCATTTCACCTAAACCCAAATGTTTTTAGGGCTGTCGGACTGTACAATGGGGCTGTACTGCGCAACCACACAATGTATTTCTAAATGGTGTTCTGTTTATTTAACACTTTCTTTCTTCTTACAGATATCAGTGTTTCATCTTTAAAAAGAATAAGTAATGAGGGAAAATTAAACAACGGTGTCTTTAGTACTCCCGGAAAAAAGCGACCTCACAAGGCCACGGTGTCTAATTTGGATAGCTTTGACATCCAAGCTATCCGAAATAAAATAAATGAATTTTATATTGTAAAAAAACAAGTGCCTACACTCAGATGCTTATTGGCAGAGTTGAGAGAAAGCATCGGTTTTACCGGATGCCTTGAGACTTTACGCCGAATACTAATGGCAAATGGATACGAATTTAAACAAAATACTGAACAACGTTCGATACTTATTGAGCGTTTTGACATAGCAGCTTGGCGACACCGCTACCTAAGTACTATTGCATCAAAACGTGCTGAAGGTAAAAAAATAATATACCTGGATGAGACTTACGTTCACCAGAACTACAAAACAAAAAAGTCGTGGCAGGGGCCTTCCACCCAAGGTGTAGTTGGCAATATCTCAGCTGGAAAACGATTTATTATTGTTCACGCTGGATCAGAAGATGGTTTTGTGCCTAATGCTTTATTAACGTTTAGCACAAAATCAATCAAAGCAGACTATCACCATGACATGAACGCCACAAATTTCAATAAGTGGTTACGTGAGAAGCTTATTCCCAACTTGAGTGAACCAAGTGTCATTGTCATGGACAATGCTAGCTATCACACGGTGCAAATTAATAAGGTACCAAATACCAACACCCGCAAAGCCGAAATAAAAGAGTGGCTGCGTTCTAAACAAATTGATTTTGAAGAATATTATACTGTACCAGAACTTCTTGTCTTGGCACATAAACACAAAGCAGACCCAATCTATGAAGCCGATGAAATTCTAAGGGAGCACGGTCATGAGGTTTTAAGACTTCCGCCCTACCATTGCGACCTTAACCCCATTGAGCTAATCTGGAGTTCGGCGAAGAGAAAAGTCGCGAGTAGAAATGTTGGCGTATCAGCAGCTGAAATTGAAAAAATTATTAAAGTCTTTTGACAGCATAACACCGGAGCATTGGAAGAAAATGACTAATCATGTGCTTAATATTGAAGCTCAGTACAAAACCAGGGATGGAATAACTAAAGAACTAGAATCATTCATTATAAGTGTCCGTGATGATGACAGCACTAGTTCAGATGAATCATTAGAAATAGAGTATTTAGAATCTGATTTTAATTACAGTTCCTAGAGTCTTAGGGTATCATCTGAACTGGAACTACTGGAAGGTTCACCATCACATACACTTATTATGAAGCTTTCCAATTGATTAGTAATTCCATCCTTTTCCAAGTTAGAAACCGTGGCTGGATGAGGTCGCTTCATACCAGGAGTGCTAAAGATTCCGTTGTTTTATTAGCCCTCATTAATTATTCTTTTCAAACACATGGTTGAGGAGGCGATGGCTGAGATCACGTCTGTTCACGCTTGCAAGAACCTGTTTTCCAGTTAGTTATTTTAGTTATCGTTCCTGACGTAGAGACCTCGTCATGTTGTTCTCCTAGTCACTATTTTTAATTTACTCAATGTTATTGAGCGTACATTTGTAACGACTAAGTTTGTGTTGTTAGAAATAATTATTAATTACTTTACTACCTTGTAATGTTACTTTTAAGAATAATTGTATTTTATGATTGGAAAAAATGATCTGCTGGAGTTTCTTGCGGCGCTTCTTCTCCAAGATATAATTGTCGTTAGATAGAGGTGTAAGGGTGATGAGAATAATGTTACCTCTAATTACTTTATTAAAAAGGTTGAATATAATATTCCTCATCATCATTGTTTTATTATGCTGTGTGCGAAACAGACGAAAACCTCTCGTATCAATGAAATCTATCAACAGCACGACTAGTACAAGTTGCTCGTGACTTGTTTGTCGCTCGGATCTCCCTTACTATCTAGTCTGTTACGATAGAGACGCACAGAGCGAGAAGCGAGAAAATACAACTTGTGCTACACGTGCAGATCACTATATTTTCATGTCAAATATATTTCGAAAAACCAAATGTGCTCCAGTCACTGTCATCGTATTTTACCTAAAGTGCTTTTCATCAAAATATAGCGCTCGTAATAATATATATGAAAATATAGTACGCGTTTCCTCTTCCTTTGTGCCCACCAAAATAAATAAAATAATAAAAGTATCAATATCGTTTATTCCTTCATTGATCGGTAATACCATATCAAGATTTTTTGAATTTGCCGCTTTTTCCCAGGTTCAGCTTTCATTAGACAGACTCTATTTTGAGAACTTGCAATGTACAAAAGCACACCACATGGTACAAAATAATCTAATGATATCTTACCTGGTTAACGGTATTAATGGCGATGATGCAAAACTGTGACAAATAATTTCTGACACCATGTTTTGGGCCAAAAATCCTATTTCTATTATCAGCAACTTGAAGTGCGTTTGACTCCGCTTCATATTAGAGACTGAGGAGTGGGCAAGCGTGGCCGGCCAGGAAATCAGCCGCGTAGTACAATAAAAAAAAAACTTTAACGGTACCGCAATGGTGTTGGCGAATTTCCGCGACAATTTTTTAACATATTTTTACTCTTAGTTTTTATTTATGGAATTGCATCGTGGTTTTTCATACCGATCAAGGCAATATGTACTTAAGTTAAAAAAAAAACTCAATCCGTTCGGTGGATTTCCCAAAAAATATATTCAAATAACTATACCTCCAATATTTCCTGTTATGGCAATGACGTTTAGGGCGTGTTAATTTAATTTTAAAATCATGTATAAGAAATAAAAGATTTTGTATTGCGGCGTATAATAGCGAAACATGACCCGAGTTATCCCAAAGAATAAATAATGATAGCAATGTGTAATTTTATATTGACTGGAACACCTCTTTTTATGAAAAACGTGAATTGACCCGTATACATTTGATTGGCTTCTGCCAATCAATAAATTTTAAGTAAATATTTATGTATAGTCGACCAAGAATTTCCTTTACCACTTTTGTACTAAGAGCAGGGCTCGGAAACGTTATTCAAAATAAAGTTTTAAAAACGTTTCGAACCGTTCTTTGCTCAACATTTTGTTCGGAACGGAAACGAAACGAGAACGTTATCAAAAACCGGTTTAATCCAGGGGACGCGGCCGCGAGCGGCGTTCGGCTACAAAGCGGCGACAAGCATGAACTTGTTTAGTAATGATAGATACTACCGAACCCAGCAAATGGAAAAAAACGGTTAAAAACGTTACCTATATGGATCAAAAAATATTTAAATTTCGTTCTTGTTCAAAAACGTTATTTGCGAACGAAACCGAAACAAATCGTTCCTTAGGCATTTAAGACGAAACCGTTTCGAAAAAATACCGTTTTCCGAGCCCTGACTAAGAGTACAAAAGTGGTAATGGAAATTCTTGTACATTATACAAATAAGTGTCGAAAAGTGGTAGGAGTTTCTTGGTCGACTATTCAATGCTAGTACATAAAACTTGAGGGACATTTCGATTTAATCTACTTTCCTTTTTCTCTCTTAGTTACGACGCTCTTCATCCTCTCTCGATGTCCAATGTGAAATCGCCCGTTGTACGTATATTATATTATAGGATAGGGTGCTTATACTATAAAACACTAAATTCGAAACTTTGGGCTTTGGGTGTCGAGTTTCGAAACCATACTCGAAACTAAATGGTTATAAAGAGTTAGAGCTAACTATGCTACATAATTATATTGATGACTAAGATGAGTTTTTACAAAACCTCACACCTACAGTACCTACAACACTGCCACATGGCAGTACTTAGTAGTAAATAACGCCAATCCTGTCCCATACAGCCCATACTGGCACAGTCGATGAGTGAGACAGGACATTAGAAATTTCTCGTATGTGCGCCCGGTCTTTACATTTAAAAAAGGGACGCCAAAACGAACATCAGACAAGGTGTTGCCCTGGCGATACCTACTGGAGAACATGTTAACAATATATTTTAGGAAAGTATAATACAATACTCAAGTTATAAATAAAAAGTCTTAATCGTAATTTATTAACAATAACATACATATTATTATAACAATAATAAAATCGATAACACTGTACTTTGTAACAGACACACAAAGGAATTAATAATATTTTAAATTCCTCCACCTAATAAACAATATGTTGATTCATCTTAGCGAAGTAAATGGCATACAAGAAATATATATCACAATCCTAACCCTGCACCATGCTTTAAGTAAAATTATGAAACCACCCTCATTCCGAATTAGAGTAATTATAGGTCTACCAGAATCTGATGGCATTTTTAAAAGTAAAAAAACAGTGATTTTCATATGGCAACTGTCAACTGGCGGCAGTGTCAAATTGTTTGTTTACCGTTGCTAACATTTTGAAATTCGTTTTAGCTATTGTTATCTGGTGAAAATGTCGAGAAAACCGCTTAGATCTCAAGCGAGGAAATTTGTTTACAATGTGTATAATAAAATACGCGAAGAAGGAGGTATAAATCAAACACAATCTTCGATTTTAAAGCGTGTTGTGGAGTTGACTGGTATTTTGAAACGAACTGTTTTGATACTTTTAGGTTTAGGTAGGTATATTTTGTCTTATATAAATGCTACTTATTACAGGGGTTCCCAGCACTACCATTCGTCGAATAATAACTGAGAGCACCTCTAATAATGGTAAATTTTCTACACCTGGTAAGAAAAGAAGAGGTGGGAAGAAGAAAATCAACTTGGATGACTTTGATTTGGAGTTGATTAAACGCAAAATAAAAGAATTCTACTCTGTGCGAAAGGAAATTCCAACGGTTATGAAACTGTTACAAATTCTTCGCCAAGAAATTGGTTTCCAGGGAGGGAGAGTCTTTGAGGCAAGATAAACATTTATTTCGTAATTAGTTGTGCTCACGACTGTTTTAGGGGTAGGTACATATCTGAATATTGAAATTCAACATTATCCAATGTCAAAACATCGAAAGTTACTACATCGAACGGCCAAAACATCTACAGTCATAATATCTACGTCTGCGGAACCTACTATTAAAACGCCACCCGTTCAAAATATTGAATGATACAAACACCAACAGTTATTTGAAATTTGTGATAAAATATCAAAAGATGATACATCCAAAGTTAAATATCGAAGGTTACAAAATCGAACGGTCCACTTATCTACAATCGTTATATCTACGTTTAAATATCGAAAGTTCAGATTCAGAGCCAACCAGTCTATTTTATGCAAACCCATCTGTTAGGTTACGTTGTTAGGTTTTAGATAGTTTTAATACGCAGCAACTTACTCAACCTAAAATATTATGATATTGATTAAGCTGCCTACTGTCTAAGTAACCAGATGATTTCTTTTATTTTTTACAGGCTAATCATTAAAGAGATTGGTTTTGAATTTGTTAAATGCCAATCCAAAAGGACCATTTTGATGGAGCGGCATGACATAAAACAACAAAGATTTAAGTATTTGGAGCGTGTGAAGAACAACCGTGAAGCTGAAGGGCATCAAAAAATGAATGTGGTTTATTTGGATGAGACTTACATTCATAGTTCATGTTCTGTGAATACCTAAGTGCTGGCAAAGCAAACATATTGCAGGTCCGACTAAAAGTATTTCACCTAGTGCCAGGTGGATCATAGTAAACGCTGGAGGAGAAAACGGCTTTGTACCAAATTGCTGTCTGGTGTATGGGTCAAAAAGTTTGTCTGCTGACTATCACCATGACATGAATAAGGGCAATTTTACAAAATGGGTGACAGATAAGCTAATCCCTAATCTGCCAGTGCCAAGCCCATCCCTAATTATTATGGATAATGCTAGTTATCATTATGTACGGGTGAATAAACCGCCCACACAAGCCAACCGTATTGCTGACACAAAAGAATGGCTCCGTGCAAATGATGTGTACTATGAAGATCGTTGGCGTAAATTTCAACTACTTGAAGCCGTGAAACAAAACCAGTCTACACCCTTATATGAAATTGATGAATTAATGAAATCACATGGCCACGAAGTCTTAAGGCTCCCACCTTATCATTGCACATTAAATCCCATAGAAATGATTTGGGGTATAATGAAACAGAAAGTTGCTGAGAAGAATGTAAACAGACCTGCCAGCGATATTAAATTATTGACAGAAGAAGCTTTCTGACAAATTGGTCCAGAGGAATAGCGAAAATGTTGTCAACATGTAGAGAAAATTGAAAACGATTTCATAAAGCAAGACAAAATAATTGAAATGATAGAAGAGAGGTTTATCATAAATACTTCTCTCTCTTCATCGTCCTCAGCAGATGAAGAACAAGAAATAGAAGTAGAATTTTTGGAATCTGGATGTTGAAGATGAAGTCGGTTTAAAAATTACACAGTATCAATACCGTTTAGTCCAATTTCCCCAGTATTGCCCTCTATAATTTTTTATTTCCCCATTTGCCATGAGATTCTGGTAGACCTATAGTGGATAACAGAGTAGAGTCACATTTTACGGTACTAACTTTGTGATTGGTTTAAAAATAGTAACTAAAGCAGCTATGGAAGACATAGCCCCTAAAGTTCCAACAGCACTTGGACTTAGTTTTGTAAAACCTAATGCCGTTAAGGGTATGAATAAGTCGCAGGAATTCTTGATAGTATCTATGAAGATATCCTTATGACAGTTGACAAATGCGTGAATATGTTTAACACTGGATGACAAATCTAAACTTCTAGGAGGCCCGCTAAGTAATTCTGAAGGTTTTAACAATGACGAAGAGTTGAATTCTAATACATGTAGTATTTCATAGGCATCTCTTGCAAGGTTTGCTATTATGGACAGGAGCCAGAATCTGTTGGCAGTTTTGTTCCAGCTTTCAGTGTCTGTTTTTAAAAAGCCACTCTTTGTTAACCACACCACATGGTCAGAGTATAAGTATAGTCCGTGCGCCAGTTTGCTGACTGTCAGTGCTATTCTGAGAAAGGGGTCCTCGATATGCATGCTGTCAAATGCAGTGTAGCATGTATCTATGCATCTTCCAAGACGTAATACTGAAAAAACTTGCACATTACTCAAATATAAAATTTACAACAGTGAACCTTAGCCCTTAATATAGCATTGGATGTCTTTAAGTAGATATAACAGTCATGGTCATTGCAATTGCAATTGCCTATAGGGTTAGTGACTGCAATTTATTCATTTGGTTTGTCAAAATAATAATAAATATATAGACAATTCATGAATAACCTTTGGAACATGAAACATATGTACGTGTTTATGTTTTAATAACTCATTTTTCTTTGTCTGAAATTTCATTAAACTTGACAGATGTTTGCCTTGACCCTAAGCCAAGCATTCTATGTTTCACTTAAATTAGTACTCAGGCACTTGTTGAAGATCTATAAATTTCCCAGATATAAAAGTTTTTTGGATATTTATCATGAACAAGCAACACAATTGCTATTGCTATTAGCATAATTGATATTACACAAGTTTTAAATCATGAGTGACCTCATTACTTCTTTATTGTAGTAATCAAGTAATTACTTTTATTCCTTTAGTCGCTGAGTACCTAAAACGCAGTCTGCCAATTTCGCGTTATGCCAAAATGTCATTTAAAATAATCATTTCGACTAAGTAGGTTTTTGTCTATGTCGCAATAGGTCTAACCCCCGTATCGCCTATTTAGCGATATGACTATGTCGCAATACGTCAAATCCCCGTTTTGCCCATTTAGCGATATGACTATGTCGCGATAGGTCTAATCCCCGTTTTGCCCATTTAGCGATATGACTATGTCGCGATAGGTCTAATCCCCGTTTTGCCCATTTAGCGATATGACTATGTCGCGATAGGTCTAATCCCCGTTTTGCCCATTTAGCGATATGACTATGTCGACATTTACAAACTGCTTTATCACAGTATTTTCTCTTTTGCATACTGCCCACTTGAAACTGAAGTGTTTAATCTTCAACTATTCTACTTATGATAAATAACAAAAACTATGTGTCATTCTTACACATTTCGAATTGTGGGCATTGTAGATTTTGATGTTAAGAAAATACCAAAATACCTATTTGGTAACAATTTTTTCGCTAACAATCGAGGTACTAATTATTTGAAGTAAGGTACCAAATAGTAACAAATGGATAGTGAATTTTGGCATTTTCTAAACATTAAATATCTCCAGTGGTCCAGGGGTTCTGACGCTTACACACTTGGGAGACCTTGTCGACCGTAGGCGTCAGTCCTTGCAATGTCAAAGCAATCTATATGCTGGTGCTGTCAAGTATGGTGTATTTTGGTTCAAGAAAAAACGGCATGGCATGTTTTATTATTGACTGCGGGATGATTGAGTCTCATAATAATATAACTTTACTTTTAATAACTAACAATTCAAACTAAAATTTATGCAAGTAAATAACTATAAAGTTTTTGTTAAACGTTGCCTTATTGGCCTTTAGCGTAATACACGCCTAATATAAAAATATAATTTATTTATTTATTTATTTATTTAACAATTACAATAATAGGTTAACAGTAAATACCAAAACACCTACATTGCTAGCACAAAAAGTGAGTGTACAAAAATAAAAGAAAACAGATAAGTAGGTACACATTACAAACTAAATTAAAAATGTGACGAAAAATATATTGCATTTAGGCAATGTCGTAAATTTGCCAACAATCTTGGCCAGGGATCAGCGAATACGTCGACATCCTGGACCTCGGAGACGAGAATGTTTAACAACGCTAGCGCCCTAGCCGTGGGAGAGTTGCTAGCTCTACGAGTCCTGACTCCTTCGAGAGCCGCGAACAGCTGGTGGCGACGCCGCGCCCCGGCCCGCACGTACTGCTGCGGGACGAATAAGCGAAGCTGCTCAAGAGTCGACGGATTGTCTATTTTGTTCCGAAGTATAGAACAATAGTAAGTCAAAAGATGAACCTTACGCCTAAGTTGTAACGTATCCAACCCAACCATTCCCGACACAAACAAGGATGGAAACAAAAATGGATAATATCCATAGATTTTTTTGTACAAATATCGGGCGAATTTACGTTGAACTCTTTCGACTTGCAAATTAAATTTGATTTCAAGTGGATCCCATATTATGCAGTTGTATTCAAGTTTGCTTCGCACAAAGGCGTTGTACAAAATGACACAGACCGTAACGCTTTTAAACTGAGCCGCAGTACGCATAATAAAACCTAGAGATTTGTTTGCGCTGTTGCAGGTCAAATTAATATGCTGATGATAGTCTAGTTTCGTATCGAGGTGTAATCCCAGGTCACGGATACTTGAAACCCTCACTAGTGGATATCCGGCTAACCGATACGTAGCTGCAATGGGGGAGAACGATCTAGTAAAGGTTATAATTTTGCACTTGCCCTCATTAAACATTAGATTATTTGCGTACGCCCAACCCACCACTGAATCAATATCTGATTGCAAAGTTTCACAATCCAGAGGGCTATTTATAGCCAAATACAACTTTAAGTCGTCGGCAAATAAAAGGCATCGTGACCTTGCAATGACGTTAGGGAGGTCATTCACCATGATCAAAAATAAGGTAGGACCTAACGTGCTCCCCTGACTCACACCAGAACGAGTGTAATACTGGCCAGATGAACGCCCACGTATCACGACATACTGTTTGCGATCTCGCAAATAGCTGGCAAAGAATACCAGCAGCAGTCTGGAGAACCCAAAAGCAGAAAGTTTTCTCAACAGGATGTCGTTGTCGACGAGGTCAAATGCCTTCTGAAAATCAAAATAGGCTCCATCTATTTGACGGGCCACATCCATATGCTGGTGGACATAATCCGCAAAGTTAGCGTTGTTAGTGACAGTTGATCTTCCGGTTCGAAAACCATGCTGCGAGTCGGAAAGGTAAGGCGATATTTGTGGAGTGATTTGTCGATTAATTAGACCCTCAAAAAGCTTTCCAAAAATGGAAAGCACTGCTATCGGTCTAAAGGATGATACGTCAACAGATAAAGTATCTTTAGGGACCGGAGTTACTTTGGATACTTTCCAAATGGATGGATAGTCGCTTTGCTGAATGGCCAAATTAAACAAGAAGAGTATGGGCTGCTCCAAAACAGAAAAACAGTCCTTCACGAAAAACGGAGGTATGCCATCGGGTCCGATAGCAGAACCCTTTAACCTTCGAACTGCGCGACGGAGGTCGTCAGAGGTGATACTACGAAGGGCAACGTTTAGGTTATGATTGACGGACTCGTACTCAGCTGCATTGACAGCGTCAAGAAGTGGAGTGTTAGGGAGAAAAACGGAACTAAAGTGGTCTGCAAAGCAATCGGCAGCTTCTTGATCTATTACGGTAACGCCGCGACACGAATATATGCCTTTAGCCATCCTAGCGCTTTGTTTATTTTTCACATGTTTCCAAAATTCAGTAGGTTTTTGACAGATATTATGCTCCAAGAATGATAGGTGCCGCTGGTATGCCAATTTTATTAGAACCTTAACCTCGGTTCTATAGTATCGAAATAGTTGCCTATTAAAGTCTAATCCATGGCTCTTATATTTGACAAGGTGAAAATGCTTTAGTTTGATCATTTTGATTACGTCAAAATTGTACCACGAAGGATAATTGTAACGGGTAGAACCACAAGGCATAGTTTTTTTCGGTACATGAGAAGCTATAACCTCATTTAAGATATTGTAAAATGACTGTGTAGCTACGTTAATGTCTTTTTCTTTAAGCAAAAGTGACCAATCCATATTAGCCATACTACTATAAAGACCAATAAAATCAGCTTTCTTAAAATTCCAGAAAGATAATTGCGGAGGAGAGGAAGTATGTGGGATTTTCATTTGTTCGCTTATTCCATTATCCTTGTCAACCCGAATAGATACCCTGAGTGCTGGATGATAAGCGTCCAGGGGAACCAGCGGGTCTAAACATTCTTGGACAACAAGGTCATTTACGCTCATATTCGTCATTACAAGATCCAGGATACCTCCGTATACATTTTTAATATTATTGCATTGTTGAAATTGGGTAAAATCAGTGAAACATCCAAATTCGTTTACAACATGCGCGTTGAATGATTTTAAGTTAAAGTCACCAATTACCGTAATATTAAACGATGGAAATTTACATACAAAGTTTTCAATGCAGTCCAATATACTAATAAACTGTCGTTCATTATAGTTAGGAGGTACATAAACTACACATAAAAGCAATTTAACATTTTTAACAGTTAACATTGCGAACAGCACTTCCTTGTCTACACTCAGGCCGTCCACGTCATCAATCAAACGAAGAAGGTAAGAATCTCTGGCCGCCAGGAGCACACCACCCCAGCCCGACTCGCCAGAGCGATCCTTCCGAAGAACCACGTATCCAGGGGGAAACAACTCGCCGTTACACACAGAACTAGTTAAAAACGTTTCAGTCAGAGCTATTACATCGGGTCGTAACATTTCCAAATTACTGTAGAACACTGATGTTTTTGAACGCAGGCCCCTAACGTTCTGGTAATACAGGCCGATGTTAAAGCTCCGGCTACTTTTTATTTTGGGTTTGGACACGAAAACTCTGGCGCCATGGTTTAATGCAGATATCTTCCGCCCATTTTGCCGGGTCTAACACCTGTTCGGCTAGTTTAGACGGAACAGTCAGTTTAAATGAGGCGTAGTTGCCCCGCGCTTTAAGAGACTCGACCGAGTAAGCATCCTGCCCACAGATAGATGACAAATGAGCACGAACCTGATCTTCAGTTGTGCCGATCTTCACGTAATACAGATGGATATGACGTTGTCTATCAGAAGCCTGAAGCGGCGTGGCGCCCGGCGCCGCTGTACCCCGGGTCACATCTACGGGCCTGCGGGAACGTCTGCGCACCGTAATAAAACCGTCGTCAGTTGCTTCTCCGTTTTTCACTTCAGGAGGTACTAACTGATTCATCCCAATTTGTTCAATCACAGTTACAGGCAGAGTAGGTGTTTGCAACTCTGTAGGAGCTATACGGGTATCAGCGTCTGAAATAGGCTTGGCCGCAGCACGAAATGTCGGGCGATCCTCCTGACGTTTTTCCACCTGTGCGAAGCGCGTCCCAGATGATGGAGTGTTTACCGTCTGTAAGTCAGGCCAAGAATTCAACCTTCCCTCGAGAGCGTCCACCCTAGCAGTTAATTGCACTACTGTTGTCATTAAGGAGGTAAGCTGATCTCGCAATGATTTCTCAATCAATTTCGGCAGGCACTCACTAAATGAAATCCGCAATTCTTCTCTGACTATTCCTCTAATCGTGTCGAGAAATACCGAATCATCCACAACCGAATTATTTAAAGCATCGGAGACATCAAGGCTACGTAGCTGCCGACGAGGTGCGATATTGACATGTTGTTCATTCAATGTTTTATTCAGGTAACTTACATCCAATGACTCATTATGAGTAATAGAGGTCTCCTCAGGATTTTCGGCCATGGCATTTCTTACAGGCGTGTTCGTATTTCCGACCTTGGGCTGCTCACATATGCATAGCTGGCAACACCAGGAAACTTTATGGTCATTCGACATACTAGAAAACCGTTTCTGCGATACATTTGCACATAGCAGATCAGAGACACCGCCACATCCACTGCATTTTAAAAACTGTTGATCACCGATTACACCACGACAGCCAGCACATACATTCGACATAGACGCCATGCTTAACAATAACGGTCGTATGTCAAAATGTCAAAATCGAACAAGGTGCTCAAGACTCAAGACCAAAACACCAAACTTTTCTCTCAGAGGCAAGGGATCTTCAATGCAGGTCCGTCGCGTCTGCGGACTGCTTATCTATGCCGCAAGCGATTATGTTGACGATGTGAGTACGCGGTGACACCGCGCACGCAGAAATGGTACTTAACGCCCTAAGCGCAACCTTAGAACTCGCATGAACGCCACATCACTAACTCTACTACACCACCACCACCACATCACTATAATAACCTAACTCGTGACTTATTCCTTTCTCAAAAAGCGTTCAAAGGGTTAAAATGTTACGACTATTACCTAGACAGTCGCATCCTTATCTTACAGGGTAGCTAGTGTTCGCGGTCCCAACGCTTTTGTACCCTAAACAGGCTCGCAATTCGCCTACTTCGCTCATGAACTAAATCTCAATTCGCCTACTTCGCTCATGAACTAAATCTCAATTCGCCTACTTCGCTCATGAACTAAATCTCAATTCGCCTACTTCGCTCATGAACTAAATCTCAATTTGCCTACTTCGCTCATGAACTAAAGCTCAATATACCTACCTCGCCCTTGAGCTAATACGCACTAAACCTAAATCTCAATTCGCCTACTTCGCTCATGAACTAAAACGCAATAGGTCTAAACATCAATATGCCAATAACTTGTTAGGTCTAGGCATAACGCGAAATTGGCAGACTGCGTTTTAGGTACTCAGCGACTAAAGGCTTTTATTACCCTTATCTTCTTATAAATGCTGGCAAATAATATCATAAAATTTTAGTTTAATTTCCTAATATAATCTTGCACACCATTCAACTGTGTAAGTTTACTCCATGTCTGTAATTTGTTCACGCTTCATGGTTTTTTGATCTACCTTGGAAACCCATCACATCAGTTCTCACAACACAGGCCTATATTAGTATGAGGACCATTTATATTGATGTTCAAAACCATTTTGTTTACACTATTGCTTAATTTACTATACTATAAGGATTGTTGCAACTGTTTGCTAAACAAATCTAACTTGAAACTTGAAATACTTATCATAGCAGGGAATATTTTTTATGGTCATGGAAAGAAAACCGAGACTGCAGTTGGACAAGACAAAATCACAAACATAATTTATTTCGTCTTTTCAGATTGCGAAATAAATAATTTCTTAAAAATAATTTTGCAGGTTTTCACTATAAGCTGGTGAATACTGTTTTGACTTAAGTACTTACTTTTACGGAATGAGCTAAGTGCAAGTTCTAAATTCCTTATCCGGTCTACAGAATATTTATTCGCATTTCTCGTCTCTAGCTGGTGCCACACTAAACGGCTGGTGTACTGAAACAATCTAAAACCAAGGAATGGAAATGTAGCGTCTCATTTATTATTTTTTCTTGGTTCACAAATGTATGTAAATATTAACTACTATCTAACATTTCTTTAGTACCTGGCCAACTTATCTCGTCCGTTGGACTGATTATTTACTTTAATTATCACATCCATATCTAATTATTTGCACTTTACCCTTCAGTTGTGATTACAGTCAAATCTTTTCCAGATTGTAACTGAGATAAAATATGCCTTATATAGGTATCACAGAATATACACATATAGCATTACATTAGTTTGTTAAAAATCACTGCTCCAAGCAAATTTGTTCAAAATCATAAATATATTTCCTTGTCAAGTCAGTCAACAACTCAACTCATATATTCTCTTTGTCACAACTCAAGTACTCAACTCAACCAACTCAACAACCAAACCACAGAGTAATAAGGTATGAATGAACCACAGATTATTAAGGTATAATGAACCAAACCAACTACTACAATACAACCAAATATGACGACCAACATTTTGTTTATTATTATTTAAGCTTTGGCTACGGGGCCATTAGCTTAAAACGAAAATAGGTATGGTACTTAATCACGGTCCATCCAATCCATTGTAGCACTTGATTCTGCTAAATTTGATCGTAAAATTTGTCAAATATTCAGTAAAAAAAATCACGTTTATTTCTCCCTACGTTGCCATTTGTAAGTTTGTGAGTACAAAAACTGTGCACCATAGTGCATTATGCCTTGCCTAGTCGCCGCGTAGCCCGTCTCTGTGAATGGACAAACCTACAGAGTTTGAGTTTCTTGCGGCGTTTCTTCTCAGCAGTGGTCTCTAGCGAAGCGCTGGTAGATTTTTGACGTGTAAAAAGTGCCCGTGCGGCCTACTTACTGAATAAACATCTTTTATCTTTTATCTTTATCTTTACATTCATCTACGGGTTCAGTGAGTCGACATCGACAGAGAAATGTCACATCGAGACTAGGTAGTAAGAGGACAAAGATTTTGGTATCGGTCCATCTTCATTTATTACGTTTGGGCCAGGATGATTACCACGACGCACTTAATTCGTAACTTTGGGTGGCCCATCCCTTTTACTTCTCATGAGAGACTGAATGGGGAGGAAGAAATGGAGTTATCTAACGTTATTAATCAAAGCCCAAGGTCGATTGGACTGACAGTGGATGTCCACCCTTAGGGTCAAAATAGTAACCCCAGGTCATTTTTATGTGAGTTTGTTGGTATCCTTCGTTTTACAAAATAAGGTCTACCATGTCTACTAATTTTTCCAAGAAGACCATTTGTTGACGTTGTTGTATAAAAGCTCGACTTAAATCGATTAAAATGGGTGGTTGACTTAGCTACTGAAAAACGTCTCATATATTTACGAGAAGTAACACTTTTTTGACTGGCAACTATTTGTACAAACCATCGACCATTCAGAAACTCGGAAAGGATTATCAAAATGGGAAGGGGCTGTGTGGTGTGATGGTGAAACGAATAGATAGGTACGCAATGTTGAGTTGACGCCATTTTGATTTGTCAAGAAGGTATGATAGGTGACGCTAGTTAATTTCTGTAAACTTAAGACACTGGGTGTTTTTTTCGTGCAGTGTAGGTGTTCAGTTAAGTGATCTGAGACAAGTGACTTTTTATAGTTCGTGGTAAGACTTCAATAACTTTGTGTGCTACAGTGATAATATATTTTCTGGAACAGAGCGACATTTTGAAGTGACGTGTAATGTTGTGCATTTCAGATAGTGGTTCATCGTACTGAGCTTTCATGATTGGATTACCGCGTAGCGATAGAGATAGAGATCGTATAACGGTGAAAATTCGTAACATGAAGAGGAGTTCTTCGAGGGACAGTATGCCGCGCTCGAAGAGAACACGTAGTAGCATTGGCCGGTACGACGACAGCTCGGATGAGCGCGTCACCCCAGAGCGAGTGCGCCGGCGAGTGCGTTCCCCGAGCCCGCGCAGCCGCTACGTGTCGCCGCACCGCGATGATTATCCCCGTTCCCGCGAGGTTCGCGAAGAGACTTCTAGGCCCTACTATAAGGTGCTCTGCGTCAGCGCACTGCATCCTAAAGCTTCCGATGAAATCGTCAAGGATACCTTGTACAGGGAATACAAAAAGTTTGGTGATTTCAGCATTAAAATTTCTCACGAGTTGGATGAAAGGGTTGCTTATGTATGTTTTCGTAGTGTTGAGGACGCGAGGGACGCTAAACACGCAAAGCCTAGAATTATTCTGTACGATAAAGTTGCAATTGTTGACCCAGTGTATGAGCCTGTAAGGTCTGAATATCGAAGCCGGCCCCGTAGCATTTCACCACCTGATTATGATCGTCCTTATTCTTATGCTTGGTCCCCTGTGCCAGAGCGACGTAGGCCTGCACCAGATGATAGAGGATATGGTATTCCACCAACTGTGCCTCCCCATCATAGGGACTTTAGACCACCCATGCACGATTACCCTATGGCAGGTCCTCACGGACCCCCTATGCATCACCGACCACCCATGCATCACCCTCCGCATCCTCATTATATGCCTAGGCCATACATGCCTAGACCCCATCACCCACCCTTTGAAAAAATGGAAAACAAGAAAGATAAATTTCCTAACTATTTGCACCATGTTCATCCTGAGGATGATCCATTAGCTACAAGGACTCTATTTGCAGGCAATTTGGAAATAAACATATCAGATGAAGAGCTAAGGCGTATATTCGGCAGATATGGTATTGTAGAAGATATTGACATAAAACGCCCACCTCCAGGCACTGGTAATGCTTTTGCATTTGTGCGGTATCAGACACTTGATATGGCACACAGGGCTAAAGTAGAACTCTCTGGTCAATACATTGGAAAATTCCAATGTAAAATTGGATATGGCAAAGCCACTCCTACTACACGAGTATGGGTTGGAGGCCTTGGTCCTTGGACCTCAGTGGCACAACTAGAAAGAGAGTTTGATAGGTTTGGAGCTATAAAGAAAATTGAATATGCGAAGGGAGAGGCTCATGCATACATATTATATGACTCTATAGATGCTGCTCAAGCTGCAGTTAAGGAAATGCGTGGATTTGCTCTTGGTGGGCCAGATAGACGTCTACGCATAGACTTTGCTGATGTTGGTAATGGTGGACCATACAGACCAAAAACATATGCACCACCTGTTGGTGAAGATGGAAGACCTGTGGAAGGTTATGAGGGGTATGATGGTGCCAACTGGGAAGAGGGTTATGCTTACGGTACTCCAGGGTACCGAGGCAGAGGTGGACGTGGTAGAGGTCGTGGGACGTACAGAGGTGCATATCACGGCACAGGAGACTACCGCGATGAAGAGTGGCGACGGGCCCCTGCTGATGCCGAGTATGAAGGTCGAATTAGACGTTCTGGATCTCGTGAGCCAGGTGCTGACCGGTCGCGTTCACGATCACCACGCCGCCGCTCACCTGATAGTGACTCTGATGGATCTCCACGCCGAAGTGGTGGAATGCTGGCTTCTGCCAGAACATTGCCTGAGGTAGTGCGCAAAGCTAATACTATCTGGAATGGAGCACTAATTCTCAAAAACTCATTGTTTCCAACTAAACTACATCTTACTGATGGAGAAACTGATATCATTGACAGTCTAATGAAGGATGAAGATGGCAAAGACCAGCTTAGAATAACACAGAGACTGAGATTAGACCAGCCAAAGTTAGATGATGTCCAAAAGCGCATTGCCACTTCTAGTTCCCATGCTATCTTTTTGGGTGTAGCTGGATCAACAGCTTCTATTACTAATGAAGATACAAGCATTCAAACAAGGCCCATGAGAAATTTGGTATCATACTTAAAGCAGAAAGAGGCAGCTGGTGTTATATCCCTTCTGAACAAAGAGACAGAAGCCACTGGTGTGCTGTACTCATTCCCTCCTTGCGACTTCTCCACAGAGCTTCTTAAAAGAACCTGTCACAATTTGACAGAGGAGAGCCTGAAAGAGGACCACTTGGTGATTGTAGTAGTGCGTGGTGGATCTGCTTAGGTGAGATACAAAAGTATAAATTATGGTAATATGATTATTAGTTTAAGATTTTTTTTAAGAATTCTATATGTATTCCAATTTCTTTATCATCTTGTATTTTTGTGATGTGTAGTGATGTTGTGAGGTGTTTGTCTAATTTGTTTAGTGAGGTTCCATTAACCTTTTTAATTGTGCAAGTGCTGTGTTTTTTCACAGTTTTAGTGACCAGAGAACATTATTTCAAAATAAAAAATAGAGGATGGTTTTTGCTAGCCTAACTAGCAATCAAAATATGATAGATAAAATATAACTAACAATATTTAAGTGTACATTTTAAATAACAAAACATGTGTTTAGTGTAACAAATTATTCAGTGTACGCTAGGTGAGGTGCTAGTGTTAAGTGTGTGAACATGCTAATAGATTACCTATTTCTTCCAAAGTTGTAGTTTTTTTATACCTTGTGACAGTGATGGTGTGCAGTTCAATTTCATTCTGGTGTCCAATTCTGTGTGGTTAAATATGTGTAGACTGCCAAATCTTGTGTCAGTGGGTATATCTATTAGGGAGGGTTGTGATTATTAACTCTAATATCATGTGTAGAAAATTCCAGAGTCCCATTAGTGCTGTGCTCTTATGTTGTGCTTCTAGACTTCATTGTTTTCATAAAGATGGGAAAGTAAAATTTAGTGCAAAGGTGACTGAAAAAGATTAGACAGAGGTGATCTATTCAGTGATTGGTGATTTCTTTAAAAGGGCTGTGAATTTTTGACTACTGGTAAGTAATAAAGTCACACAAACTCTTGACACAGATTAGTTTTTTTACTTTTTTTTTTTTACTATCATTTACTGATTCATAACATAACTCATGAGATACCAAGATAGTGGGGGGTTCAAAGAAAAATATTTTCATTGTTGAGAACATACATTTTATTTATAATCAGCAAAATGAAAACCTTACCCGTCATAGAACAATGTTACAGTAACATTATAAATAGAGATGCGCCGAATATTCGATTGGTATTCAGTATTCGGCGTATTCGGCATCTTTTTCACTATTTGTATTCAGCTGAATTATTCGGTTCTGGTGCCGAATATATTTGGTTCGAGTATTTCTATTTTTTTGGCTACACAACACGGTATCGAACTAAAAGACAAAACTTCTTATGTAAGATTTATGTTTTATTATAAGTCATATAAATCCTATGAAGAATGTGTTGAATAAAGTTAATAAAATAAAACAATAAAACTTCAAATCAATATTTAAGTAAGTAGTAAGCAGAATAATTCGGCCAAATATCCAATTCGGTGAAGGTTAAGCCAAATAGTATTTGGTATTTGGCTATTCGGTGAAACCACTATATGGCGCATCTATGGTTATATTATAAACCAAATCATAAGAAAAGTCAAACAAATCGTTTTATAATATCACTGTGAACTGCTTTATGGTTAGGTTCGGGTTCCATTTTGCTGATGATATCTGTCCTAAAAGTCAACATCAGAGACAATACAATGTAATGTAACTGAATTACAGAAGTTATCAGTGTATGCTTTATGGGTGATGATGATGAGTGGGGACTCCGCCGAGGCAGGCGGGCGGTCGAGTGGCTCTCCATTCATTCCGCCCAGGTGCTTTATGGGTAGATTAAGTTATTCATATTTTGATAAGTTTATTTTGATTTGTCAATCCTTAAAATGGCGGTTACTGGTATACAATTGATAATTTCAGTTCTTTGCGATTTAGCTTTCACATATAGTTAGGTCAACATAGGATGATCCCTATGACAGCTTTCATAAACATGAATAACACTTGTTTCCTTACCATTAAATTTCATGAATAAAACATATTCAAAGTTTGGGGCGACATTCAGCAATTAATTTTTTTATGTAATTGTTTTTATAAGCTTGCTTGTTATTTTCCTATTTATTATTAGTTTAATTTGAGTTTCTTGCGGAGTTTCTTGCGGCGCTTCTTCTCAACAGTGGTCTCTTTGGAAGCGCTGGTAGACTCTCAGACTTGTAAAAGTGCCTACAGGGCCTACTTACAAAACTTTTTTAAAATAAATAAAAATAAAATTGAGACTAAAATCGTATTTTAGTGTAGGTATCCACCAACCTTCAATTGTTTCTGTTTGGCCCATTGGTTGACTGGTAGGGAATGCCTTAAGGCATTAAGTCCGCTATTTGTACCTAGGTACTTTGTGTATTGTGCAATAAAAAATAAAGTGTTTGAAATTACGAAAAATGGTTATCACAGGGAATCCTTATATTCACGCTTCGTTGACCTAATTATACCTAGTCAATTACCTACATTTTAATCGAGAATCGCTCGATATGCTCTATCATTGGTTATTTGGGTACCTATCTGCCAAATAGCCTGAAAAACTTATTAAAATATAAATAACTTGTTGACTATCCTAATTTAGTTGGTACATGGACATGGGTCTTGCGCTATCATTATGACGTTGACTTTTTGGCGTTGATAGTCTGATAGTGCTTTACCGCGTAACTAACATTCAATAAAGAGCAAAATGCACCTTCCCACGTAAGGCAGTATAGTGCTTTTGCAACTTATTGAATCTGTTATTGGCGCAGGAATGCACTATCACCGACGCTTTGTTTCTAGCCGGATTCGGATTTAATGCGGGCCGGATATCTCGGCCAGAACAAACGCAGGGAAATTTAAGCGCAATTCACGCAGCGGGTCGGGCGCGGGGCATGTCGTTTTCATCGCGGGGCCCGCGCGCCACACAGGGTCGTCGTATTCACACATAGCGCCGAACCGCGGAGGGGCCCCCGCGCTGGTGATTGCACGGTCATGGCGAGTATATAGAGTAGAATTTACAACGCGTTCTGTGAGAATGTCTATCACCCGCCGCACCCGCGACGGGCCCGCGGCGTTTCCGATCACGAATGCCCGCCAGCGAACACCAGCGCGGGGCCCGCTGCAGTTCGGCGCTATGTGAATACGATGTCCCGCGATGAAAGAATCCTTGGGTTGTTATCAGGCCACAAAACTGTTTACTGATGATTTGACACTCGTGATTTAATTTGAAGGTTATGACGTTAACTCATGCGGGGTGGACTGACTGTGAATATCCAGTTTTAGGATTAGAGTTTGTAGTTCTGAACTAAACCCAAAAATTGGATAGCCAAAAAGTTTTACGTTTTAAGTTATTATTACTTTCTGTACAAATACATCACCTCCGACAAAAGAGCCGCCAGCAATTGTACGATATTATCGTTATAAATAACGGCACCAAAAGCTTCAATTATTGGTTACTTCTGGAAATTAATCGCAGCTATTTTCATTAGGTGAAGGGAGACGTAACGTGGGGCCGTCTTTTTCTTCTATGATACCTAATATAATATAATAATATTAATAACAGATGAACAGGCCAAGTCGCATAGATAAGAAATGCGAGCGTAATTTTATGCTATTAGCAAGTATGCAATGGCTGACCATGAAAATATCAATATTGAAAATTATATTACAGGTTATCTGAGTAGGTACCTCGCGTCAATCGCGACATTGACTACCTACCATTGGCTTATTATCGGAATATTTTATGTTCAGCAATTCTGTCTCACCAACTTAGGTACTTACTCTCTCTATGCTTCTTTCCTATTTGTTATTTACAAAAGTAAAGTACTGCTATGTAGAATATCATGTAACTAATGTAGCTATCCATAAAATATTTATTTCAGAGTACAGGTAGAGTTTTGTAGTACAATAATTACAGGTAGACGTAACAAAAGCTTTTGTATTAAGTACGTTTTAATATGTATCACAAGTATCAAAACTATTTGTAACACTATGTCAGGGGTACCACACCTTTATTTTTTAATTTGCCGTCATTTATCATCCTCATCTTTAATTTGCCAGACTCATCTTAGTTTCACAATATAAATTATTTATTGGAAAACACTACTCTTTTTTCTTTTTTTTTAATTTGGAAAATGATTTGAGGCCAGGGGGCCTCCACTCCTTTGTTGCACCGAGGCCTCTAGACCTTTAAATCCGGCCCTGTCTATGCCTTACCAAGGCAGAGGCTTACTGGTAAAAAAGTTAATTTTATATAGTTCTAGTTATTTTGTACATGCTTTTCAGATCCTGCTGCAATCTTCCAGCATTTTTATTCATCAGTTTAGGATTCCGTACCCAAATGGTTTCAAACAGGACCCTATTATTAAGCTTTCGCTGTCCAGTAAGTAGTCCGTCCGTCCTAACTTTAAAAAGCTGTTTCTTTAGCTGGGTAATTTTTTTCTTTTTATCTGCTCTGTGTGAGAGCCCGTAATTAGTGGCTCCCTTTTTCAGACAGTCCAGTCTACTCATTATAACCTCGGATGCCATAACCTTCCCTCTTTTGTGTAGAAGAGGATGGTCGCAGGTCTTCGATTGCTGTTAGGTATCTGGATCGAAATTAATAATCCAAGGCTCTTCCATGGTCCGAAAGCAAAGCATAAACATTTAGAGGTCTGAATATTGTTCCTCGTTTAACATTATAGACACCCTACGAGCGGAGACTATTTCCATCTGTAGGTAGTTCGTTGCATTGGTCAAGAATGTGAAGATCCTTTGAATGCTGCTATATGAGATCCCTGTGACCTCAATTATAATTAAGTGACCATTATCTACTAAAAAACTAGACCTAACTTCCATTTTTTTGTGATTCTTGCAACAGGTCGTTTACATTTAGATTTTAGATGCAACTCCCTGATGGCTGATTTTATCTAGTACTATATATTTGGATATTGTAAATACTTATTTATCATTCCTTTTGGATGGTCCCTTGTAGTTGTAAGTAGGACATTAGGTAAGCATAAAACACTTATTTTATTTCCAGATACGGTGTAGAAACTTAGTTTTGTGTTATGTATACCTGAAGGCCCCGGCACACCAAACGCTTGGCAGCAGCGTCGCATGGCGTAATCGGCGCGGTACCCGGCACATCGCAAGCGCGCGGCAGCGCTGCTTCGGAATGACGCGTAGCGCGTTTGTAAAAAAAATACAACCACTCGACGCCGCACTGACGCCGCTGCTGCTGTATGACGATGACGATGACGATGCTGTATGATGAGCTCCAGTATGACGGTCAACATGGCGTCCGTATTTAATACAACTTCGCGTACCCGCGCGCGACGCTCCTGTGCTGTGCGGCGCGACGCGACGCGCGCCGCGCTGCCCGAGTTGTCCATGGCAGCGCGCCCACGCCCCTACAACGGGTTACCTTTTTGATGTGCCGAGTTTGATTTGTTTTGTTGTTTTACAACTCGCGCGTACACGCGTTCAAAGCGCGACGCTGCTGCCACGCGTTTGGTGTACCGGAGCCTTGAGATTTTAATGCTAATAATTACTACCTGTTTCATCTAAGATGATGCCTGTGACAGCTCATACCAACACGCATTACACTTATTTCACACTCAGATTACACTTAACAAGCAATAGCGTTAATTTAATTAAAAACACCTATTTTACTATTTTCTTCAGTCTTAGTGGCTTACGTTCAGAGATCTGAAAAGATGGCGTCATTACTCTCAATAATGTGGACATGATTCCAAAAGTTTGAATTATTTAATTTATTAATAGGTACCTTAGCATACAATTAAATTTTGATCCTTTGCAAGACAGTTATTAATCAAATAAATAATAAAAAAACAGTTGTTATGGTACTGAGTACTAACTAGTTACCCATAAGGAAGAGCGGCTGCCTCTTAGCACAGGTATATTTTATACTTAAAAATAGCTAGCCAACTACTGTATTTAATTACCATGTACACTTACTTATGAAAACTGAATAAATAATTTGATTTGATGGTTTAGTTTAGATTGATTAAATTAAAAAAACGGTATTTTTTCTAAATTTTTCGGTGGTTAGTTCATTTATTTTCTAATATAAACTTAACACTTAAAATACTCCTTTCGCAATCCACGGATGTTAATGGAGCAAACTAAGTAGCTTAATAGGAATAGCCACTATTCGCATCTGTATTATTTATTTACCAGCTGTTGCCCGCGGCTCCTTCCGTGTAGAAGTCGGTTATCGCTATTCCCTTGGGAACTATTCATTTTTCCGGGACAAAATGTCCTATTCCAGGACCTAACATAAATGTGTGCCAAATTTCATCCCGATCCGTGCAGTGTTTGAAGCGTTACTGAGTTCAAACATAACATTACTGTTTTAAACATGAAAGTTCCGTGAGACTCGGACATTAAAGAGACCGCAACGGGTTACTCGCGTAAATATGTCGAAAACGCGTCTTCCGGAGTCCCTATTCATGAGCAGACGCGGCCGGAGTACGACGAACACTGCGAGCCAGCACTCTGTCAGCCCGGCTGCTCGGTGCGAACGGCGTGACTGGCATGAAACTACCCCCGTTTACCTCATTATTGCAATTCTCACATGTAGGGTCTCACACAACACTAAGTACGTCACTTGTTAAAGACTTCCACATTTGCCACTGGAGCAGTATACAAAATCGTTTCGAAATTATGTACGTGAGTTACCCGTTGTGATGTCTTTGCCTGTGAAGGATGTCATTTGACAAATTTAGTGATGCGACCAGTGAGAATCGCATACATTATTTCGATTATCGACTTAGATATATATAAAAATGAATTGCTGTTCGTTAGTCTCACTAAAACTCGAGAACGGCTGAACCGATTTGGCTGATTTCTTTTTTGTTGTATTCGTTATTGTCAGGGCAAGGTTTGTATGAAGGAAAAAAAAACCACCGGGAATGTCGGGAATTTGCAGCGGGGCGAAGCCGCTGGCGGGCCGCTAGTCGTTAATTTGTTTTGCTAACTTAATTTACTATAAAATAAGGTACCAGTCTAACATCACGCTACAACTATATCCTATTGAGACAAAAGGCTTGAGAGGAAAAGTTTTCATACTACTGAATAAATTTCTTTTATCTTTTTTTAAATCTTTTTACGCGTATATACATATTTTTTCAGAATTCGTTTATAAAAATGCTTTAACAATTATATTGTTTTCTAAACTTTATATACTATTTACTATAATAGATACTTATTTTATAAAGTTATTTGACCGCTCAATCTGAAACACTTTTTCAATCTCGATCTGTCACAGGCACAATAATAAATGAAAAATATTATAATTTAAGATTACGGTGTGTTGTCTGCAAAGGATCAAAATTTAATTTCAGGTAAGAAGTCAATATTTAAATCTTTGGAGTCATTTTCACGTTATTGCGAGTAATGACGCCTAATTGTCAGATCTCTGCACTTATATGATAGTTTTTGCTTATAGATGAAATGGAGAGACTTCAAAATGTCAAGAAGATATAACGATTTTAGTTTGTTTCCTTTAAAATATTTCTTAACTCGCATGTAGCTACCATTAGATGGAATAGAAAGTTATACGGTGCGGGCTCCACAGGGTCTGAGACCAGAGGAGCTGTGCCAATATTAACCTAACCGGAATCTAAGCTAACGTGTGCTAGGCGCGCTCGACGTGACCGCACGCGCCTTCTATTGGTTAATATTGGCACAGCTCCTCTGGTCTCCGCCTCCGCTCCGCTCCGCTCGTCTCCGCCTGCCTACCTATTGTCAACACTACTGAAGAGCTTACTCAACCAATGGTGCGGTGTGGCAAAACTCGCGAATAGGGTAAGTACGAGTACGAATACGAAAGGACCTCAGCCGATTTGTATAATGTATTCCAAAGTATCTTATTTCTTTATTGATCACAAATATGTATAAGTTAGTAGGTAGATACATATAGTTATTTGTGCAACAAAAGAGCAAAGTTGGTTTTTGCTGCGAGTGTTAATTTTAAATAACAAGTGCAGAGAGTGCTTTTCACCTGAGCAGCCTACAGGTAAAAAAAAAACAACATGGTAAAAGAAACGTACATACATAATTATACAGAATTGTTTTCGGCATTTTTTATAAATATTAATTTACTCAGTCTTTCGCTCACACTTAAACACATCACTATTTTAAAATGCTTATCTTTTTGCATAGAACTTTTAATAGCCCCCTAGCCTGCCTGGAGCGAATCAACATCCAAATATAAAATAATAAAGTATTCAAAAAATTGTCGTAATGTAGAATGTGGTCATTGATAAATTGTGAAAAGTCAGTAATAAATTGAATGTGTCAAAAGAGAGTTTTTCATTTATTTCTCACCCCTGTTACGAAATAACATCTATCCATACGTATTCCATGCCTACTCTAGTAACGTTAGTCATCATCTTCATCCGGAAGTTCTGATTCATTGCAGACTTGTTTATGAAGTTAGCCCAATGAATAATCCAAGTTTGTGACCTCGAGCGCCGAAAGCAACTTTGTCAAAAAAAAAACCAGAGGATTTTACGCCTTTTAAATTTTTTTTTTTTTTTAACTTCGCAATGTTTTTGAACAACCTTCACGAGCTGCGGTACTAATTATTCGCCTAGGCTACGACGTAAATCTTCTTCAATTTGGCCAGGTTACCTCATACGGACTTCGTGGTTTTTTAATTTTGACAGTGTTGCGTTCGGCGCTCGAGGTCACAAACTATTCATTGGGCCAACATTACAAACAAGTCTGCAAAAAATCCCACTGCCGCTGAACAAGAGCCACTTGAGAGTAAGTACAACTAGAGCCCTTTTTTTACTTTAACTCGCTTTGAAACGGGACCGTTCGCTTTTACCTGGCTGCCCAAACAAGGTTAAGGTTTACGAGCGTATGTATGTATGTCTATTTTTTGGCAGCTCAACATTTTTTTTATGAATTTTATTTGATGATGCGGTTTCAACTGACTAAGGATTTCTTTTTGAATATCACATTACCTATTTAAATACATCTCGTTTGAATAAGTCTGAAAAAAGCAACCATAGATTATTATTATCGTTCCCAATTTTTTTATGGGTGATTTCGGCGAGCCTTCGGGTTCAACTTGTCATTTAATGTTATAGGTACCTACTTGGAACTAATAAGTGCAATTGGCCGTATTAATAAAAGGAAACGCCAAACCATAGAACACTGTCGTCTTTGACGCATCTCGAGACTAGCATTAGAGTTGAGATAAGTTTATTAATACGGGCCTTAATGTTTGCTACATGCATAATAAGTTAAAACTTTTAGGGCACGTTTTAAGTAATAACAATTTTACATGTCTATACTGGCAACACTGCTTAAATGGCTGGTCGTCATTGGTCGAAGTTGTGTCAAATGGAAACTTGTAATTTGTAGCTGTATAAAACAGGCCACTGAAGTCAACAAATCTATCTGGGACCAGTTTCTCAAAAAGTATTACGTCTAATAATATTAGTGTTTTGTATCGTAAATAGAACTAAACAATAAGACAAAACGCTAATATTATTAGACTAATGCTTTTTGAGAAACGGCCCCCTGCAGTTTGAATATTGGTAACCAAAAAATACTTCCTGTGGCATCCTTGGCGCCTGTACATTCTTGAATTGCTTATCCAGTGCATATCTGTGCGACAAGCGTTGTAAATAAAATATATAATAAGTAATTTAAAAACAAGGCAAAAAGAAGTGGTAAAAAGAGGCTTTTATTTGAATGCTATTAAAATGATAGAAAATGGTAAGTTATTCAACGTTCAAACACGTAAAACTGAAAACGCTTTTACATAAGTTGGTTTAGTCGCGCGGCTTAGCGATAGGCGCGCTGCTTAGTCTTGCGACTGTTACTCTGCAGTCGAAGTATTAAATAAAGGCATCCGCTGTTGCTGCAGTATTGACCGTACCTATTGCTGTTCGACTAAACCGCCTAATATTAAAGCGCTCTAAATATTATGCGGATCGGTGGCGGACCCGCCCCTGATGCCACTGGAACATTTTCAATGACTTATTCTGGTCCTCCTCCTGAGAGCAAAATAGAGATGCAGTTAGGTATTTTATCTCAAGAAAGCTGGTGGGCCATAGTTGTAGTTGTAATGCGTACTTAACAAACCGACGGCGGCGACGCTTAGCAAGACAGCTTACGCACTCGGAGACAACGTGTACTTGCACACAAAAGTATGGCCCACCGGCGCCACCGCCTAGCATCTATCGTGAGTATCGTGACCTAAAACAACCGTACCTACCCCGGGATTGAGCACAGTAACTGACTTGCGCTATGAGTACAAATTCCTTTGGTTTAAAACAACCGTCAGTCCGCATTGTGAGAATCAAGTTAAGTCTAGGGTTCTTCTATGCTTCAATATTTATGTAGGTTCACATTGTTGTAAAAAAAACCGTATTCTGGTTGGTTAGCTAGTAGGTACGTGTATTTTACATAGTTATGAATATACGTTCCCAAAATGTCAAAAATATCAACACTCCTCTACACAATAAGGTCCATGCGTAGGTAAGTAAGTATATTTGACAAGATAGCTGTAGGCAAGATATTTATGCTTTTGACCGTGCGCAATCTCGATCGCTTGTAGAGCCCGAGTCAGATGGCGCCGAGACCCAGATCGACAAATACAATAAATACCTGACCGGCATGAAGTTGGCTTTGAGACAGTCTGTGGCCAAGGCCAGCCGCCTGGAGATGATGTCTCCTCGCGAGCGGCGCCGGCAGCGAGTCATCAAGCTGGTCCCGTAAGTTTACGAAACCCAGATAAACTCTGAGGTGGTTCATAGCCAGGTGTGATGAAAATCAGTTGGGTTTTTTGTTATACAGATTCACTTTTCTATGTGTCGAACAAACTACTGTGGACGAGTTATATACGTAGGTACTCCTTCGGCCGAGCTGCTTCATCAACGAATCCTGAAACCAAATATAAATTAAAAATACACGCACTAAATCACAAGTCTGAACTTTTGTTTCACTACTGCAATTCATTTGTGCGAAAATTTATACTCGTTACAGGCTTACCCACAGCTTACAGGTAGTGGATTTTATTCTGAGTCCATTAACTTGAACTTTTGTAGACATACTTATAAAAAACAATCAATAAATTTGGTTTTATAAATTAAGCGGTTTCAGAATAAAATGTATTTCTAATTTGGGGACGAAAATTCGGACTTTCTATAGGAAACCAATGAAACACGTATCAGAACGCCTAAAATTGATAATCCTATCATAATACCGAATGGTTTTCAGGATTGTTATAAAACTAACCTAACCTAACGTAACGAGTTCTACAGGGTTATTGGTAAGTCGACCTATTCCCGTTAGGAGGTGATAGGGGTGACTATTTGCGATAATTTTGACCCCCATATGCATTATGCAAAAGTGAACCATTTTTGAGTTATCGCGTTTATTAGTTTTTGTTTTAAATTAGTCGGAAATTCAACTTGAAAAATTTATTACAAAAAAAGTATCAATTTAAATCTTTTTTTTTCTTCTGATTTACAAAACCGATTAAACACTGGTTATTTCTCAATATTAACACAATAATTATCGGTCCAAATTTAAAAAAGCGAGACGGAAAACGAATTTTTTTCAATATTTTTTGCGATAGCTTTCCACTAAAATGCCTTAAAAACAAAAAAAAAACGTTATGAAACTTGGCTTGCAGATTATTTTAAAAACTTAACTGTTTTCTTAGCTCTCCAAAAACGCATAACAAGTAGAAAATTATTTAAAAAAAACCTGAAAAAATAATCATCACAAAGGAAGCGGGCGGAAACAAAAGTCACAAATGCAACTTCAAAAATTAAAATTAAAAACATACCAAATTTAAATCATACATTTTTTATTTGCTTTTGTACAAGATGAATTTGTTGTTCCTATGCAAAATTAAAAAAAATATTATCTGTACACGTTTGAGAATGCGAGGCCGAAAACTAAAAAATACATGTTTTTTTTATCAAACTCCAACATAAATTACACGAAAACAGAAAATTTTACCATTACATTTGGCGTGCAGATTACACATAAAACATTGACGTTTTTCCAGCTTTCTAACGAGCTATTAAAACTAAAATGAGTTTTGTTAAAGATTGCTGGAAAAAATTGATCACAAAGGAAGCAACAAGGAAGTCACGTCCGAACAAAACTTAAAATTAACTAACTACTTAAATCTATCAAAACTAACTGTTATACTCGTAAACGCAAATAACAACATTAACTAATGTAAAAAGTTACAAAATTAAAACTAATAGGGGAGACCTAGGCGGGTTGACACAAAATTTACAATTCAGGTCATAACTGCCTCACTATAAGTTTTAGAACTATGAGATATATATCGCTAGAAAGCAAATTTAATACTCTAACAATTGATTTCAATTGAAGTGGTAATTAGAAGTTCTAAATATTAAAAAAAAATACATTTTCTAAATCAAGTCAGACTGTTTCAACTCTCCTAGTATAGAGGTAAGATGAAACAGATACCTGGGTAAGTTGACACATTAGATAGATGAAGCATTTTAAAATAAAAAAAGCATATTTAAGTGAAAAAAACCTTTTAATGTTGAAGAAACGGCCTCTGTCATCAATCAACAGTACGATATCTTTACTTATAATATTTTACCTTTAATTATAATTAGTAAGGCACATTGCAAGTAGGTTTATCCTAAATACTTTGTCAAATTTTAGTCTTTAATGTAGCTAAAACTATTTAATCAGGTAATAAACTTTAACACAATGAAGGAACATCTTTGAGATCTACAAACAAATAACTTTTGTAACTTAAAATGGTCTTCTCTTTATGACCTTACCTACTGGAGACTACCTTCTTTGTCGTCTAATTTCAAGTAGGCATTTTTAACCTACATTTACAATAATCAGTCGTTTTCTTGTACCTTAGAAATATTTAAATCTTAATTACCTACCTACTAAAAATACTTATAGTCTTCCATCTCACTAAAATTATAATAATATACTTGAACACTTTCTTTGAGATCAACAAACAAATAACTGAAATAACTTAAATACTTTCTTCTTATGAAGTACCTACCTATGAAGTAGTAACCTAAGACTCTTTGGGAAACATAAGATATTTGCAACATATTTTAATATTGTATTACTTTGTTGGACTATTTTTAGTAAGTAACACAGGATAACAAACTAGAACATTATACTTAATAAAACATTGCACAAAGAATTAATAGATTCAATCCAATTCATAAATTTCCGTACTGGATTCGCCTCTATTTGTCTTCCGCACGTAATTATTTGGAATGCTAAACAAAACAAGAAAAAGTTTAAAAAATTACCGAGGTGAGTTGCAACAAGCGAGGTGGGTTGAAACAAGGTGTTTCAACTTACCTCTCCATTGAAATTTACGGTTCTTATCATGTCATTGCGATTATAACCTACATGCCGTTAGTTTACCTAAAATATGAAATATGCATGTAAAACTTACTTAATCATGCTTTAAAAATCATCTACACTCAGCACAAAATCGGTTCATTACATTTAGAGAAACAGTATCGAAAAAATGATAAAAAAATTACTTTTCGCACAATTTTGACCTCCGACGCTGTATCTTCGTAACCGTTCACCTGGCGGCCGCGACGTGTACTGACAAGTCTACTAGACCGAGCTCAAGGTTTGAAATGCGTTGTTGCTATACTTCTATTCGCTACAGTTCCCGAGATATTGGCGTTGTGTCAACTTACCTTTGTTGCAACCCACCTAGGTCTCCCCTAAACAATTAAAATTGAAATAATCAGGATTTTTATAGTTCATTTTCAAAACCTACCTGGCTACCTCCACTTGTTATTCTCACATAAGTTAATGTTGTTATTTGTGTTTACGAGTATAACAGTTAGTTTTCATTGATTTAGTTAGTTAATTTTAAGTTATGTTTGGACGTGACTTCCTTGTTGCTTCCTTTGTTATCAATTTTTTCCAGCAATCCTTAACAAAACTCATTTTAGTTTTAATAGCTCGTTAGAAAGCTGGAAAAACGTCAATGTTTTATGTGTAATCTGCACGCCAAATGTATTGGTAAATTTTTCTGTTTTCGTGTAATTTATGTTGGAGTTTGATAAAAAAACATGTATTTTTTAGTTTTCGGCCTCGCATTCTCAAACGTGTACAGATAATATTTTTTTAAATTTGCATAGGAACAACAAATTCATCTTGTACAAAAGCGAATAAAAAATGTATGATTTAAATTTGGTACTATGTTTTTTAATTTTAATTTTTGAAGTTGCATTTGTGACTTTTGTTTCCGCCCGCTTCCTTTGTGATGATTATTTTTTCAGGTTTTTTTTAAATAATTTTCCACTTGTTATGCGTTTTTGGAGAGCTAAGAAAACACTTAAGTTTTTAAAATAATCTGCAAGCCAAGTTTCATAACGTTTTTTTTTGTTTTTAAGGCATTTTAGTGGAAAGAGATTGCAAAAAATATTGAAAAAAAATCGTTTTCCGTCTCGCTTTTTTAAATTTGGACCGAAAATTATTGTTTTAATATTGAAAAATAACCAGTGTTTAATCGGTTTTGTAAATCAGAAGAAAAAAAAAGATTTTAATTGATACTTTTTTCGTAATAAATTTTTCAAGTTGAATTACCGACTAATTTAAAAAAAAACTAATAAACGCGATAACTCAAAAATGGTTCACTTTTGCATAATGCATATGGGGGTCAAAATTATCGCAAATAGTCACCCCTATCACCTCCTAACGGGAATAGGTCGACTTACCAATAACCCTGTATAATGGCCTTTTAAAAAATCTTCAAAAATTACGGTTTTTTTTTTTAGTCAGCCTGTTGAGTGTCCCACTGCTGCTGGGCAAAGGCCTCCCCCCTTAATTTTCACAAATCCTAATCAGTGGCAACGTCCGGCCAGTTGTCAAGAAATGCGTCCAGGTCGTCCCGCCATCTCCGCCTGGGCCTACCTCGTCTTCGGCACCCGTCTTGCGGCATCCATTTAGTGACTATGGTAGCCCACCTATCCGGGTGCATGCGGCTGATGTGGCCAGCCCAGTCCCATTTAATTCTGGCAGTTGGTTTACCAACATCAGTTATTACGGTTACAGAAAATAAAACCTTTTTAGACTTATTAATTTTAGGAGTTCTGATACGCAACCCACCTCAGAGGTCCTACTTTGAAAATCGAAGTCACGTTAGCTCCATACCTTTGATGATACTGATGATAGACTAGGCAACCGAAGTTTGGAATTTAATGGTTCGTGGTAACCATCCAGGAACGAGGGCGGAGACAGCTCGCTGAGCAAGGCGCGCTGCGTCAGCACCATCGCCTCCATGGTCCCGGACGAGATCATCATGCGCCACTCCGACCACTCCGTGCGGCGGTATGAAACCGCACTCATGTTTATTGATGTATCAGGTGGGTTCTTGGACTTCTGGCTCGTCGTGAATCCTCGGTAGCGCTATCCCTTTTATAACCCCCGACGCAAACAGAGGGGGTGTTATAACTTTGACCTCTATGTGTGTGTCTGTCTGTGGCATCGAGGCTCATATACTCGTAGGGGTATTCTTAGCTAAGTTTCATAAAAAACGGTTAGGCTGTTTTTTTAAAATATATCAGCTCTGAAGGACAGAGACCATTTAATCGGGAGTTTTAATCTAACTAGCTAATGGTGTTCCCACACTAGCTGTTATAAATGTTAGGTATATAACGTTAAAGGTAAAACACAATACCATCCACTAATGCTTCATAATATTTTGTTTGGTTACAACCCACACTGCTAAAAAAAAACAACATAACGTTTGTTACCGTGTTGTAATTTGTTATATACCTAGTACCATTTAAAAAGTTATATTTTTTAACCGACTTCAAAAAAAGGAGGAGGTACGTTCCACTGTATGTATTTTTTTTTTTTTTTGTGTATGTTCACCGATTACTCCGTCAATTGTGGTCCGATTTTGAAAATTCTTTTTTGATTTGATAGGGTATACTTCCGAGGTGGTCCCATTGCCACCAAATCGGAATCTGATGAGGGGATCAGTGAGGAATTGAGAGAACTCCTCAAATATTGTAGGCAAACATAAAGCGATTTTAGTATTTTTAGTAACAAGTCTAGCATTTGCATTCAGAAAGTATCATTTGGTGAAGTGGACCTGATGACGAAGACCACAGATGGCCACCGGAACTCCTCAACGGTACCTATTTCAAGGGTGGCGATAACGATAAGATATGTCGATTAAGATAGTTGAGCGACTACAACGAAGAATATTTACTTGTTGAAATATGACTGTAACTTTCCAGTGGCGTTGCTTGCGGCGAGCTCGAAATTTTCTATAGTTTCTCATTTATTGAAAAGTGGAACTACATAACAGCATAAATAGGATCACTAAAAAGTATTAAATAAAATAAATGATTAAAAAAACAAAAAACCGCCTTCAAAAATGCAAAAAATAACTTCTTATAAAATGATAGGTACCTATAGGTAGGTCAGTCCAACTGAAGTCGGCGTCCCACAATATTTTAAACCAAAAGCCGAATACAGTTGGACTGACCTACCTATAGGTACCTATCATTTTATAAGAAGTTATTTTTTGCATTTTTGAAGGCGGTTTTTTGTTTTTTTAAACATTTTAACATGATAACAATGTGTAACGTTTGTTGTAATTCGTGATAAAATGTTATAATACGAATGCTTTTTTAACGTTATAGAACATTTATAACTGCACCATTAATACTTATTGATAAAAGTATTCCTAGGGTTCACGGATCTCTGCGAAACATATACAAAAGCTGGCCGCGGGGGTCCCTCCCGACTGTCCCAGGTGCTGAACACCTACATGGGTGCAATGGTTCAGGAAATCCTGGCGCACGACGGGGACATACTAAAGTTCTCCGGCGACGCCCTGATTTCTATGTGGAAGACGTCTCCCACGTTAACGATGCATAACATTGTGCACACCGCGATTGATTGCGGACTGAGCATTCAGAAGAGTTGTGGGACCTATCACACTGATGCGGGAGTCAGTCTCAAAGGTTGGTCAACCTTTTTAATGCTATGTCCAGGACCACTATTCTAGGTGGTAAAATAAATAAATAATAAATAAAATATTTTATAATATTACCGCCTATAAAAAAAAAATAGAATAGAGGCCCAGGCCGCAAACGATTTGGTTGGTACTGATGACGTCAATTTGCATAGGTACTCATACAGGCGATTAAAAATGAAAGACTGGTATTTAAGCGCAATTCACACAGCGGGCGGGAGCAGGTCTGGCGCGGGGTGTGGCGGGAGCCGCGCCGGTAGTCGTAGTCTGCAGGCGGGCATTCGGGATCGGATGGTAATGGCGAGTCGCGGTTGCAGCGGGTGACAGACATTCTCACAGAGCGCGTTGTAAATTCTACTCTGTAAACTCGTACACAACACACACAACAACAAGTACTGCATTAAACCCTTATTAAACTTTCTGAGTTGATCGATACCGTTATTGACATTTTTGGCGTCATCGGCACCAAAAGACCCCTAGACCTATATCAAATACCAAAGACGGTCACACACACGTAAAAGGTAGCTTAATTTAGAGCTAATGAGTCAAATATAAGTGGCTCATATTTGTAGGGCTTTTTTGCGCTGTCAATGACGAAATATGCGTCGTTGGCGTTGAACCGTTGGTATCGATATATCCGTCAATGGCGTTGGGTAATGTTTGCATATAATTAAGTATATGACGACGCGACAACACATAGTATAGCTATACCACCGTTACTCAACGTTTATTAGCAAGGGGGTTACAGTTTACTGTAGAGTTAAGAGGACTGTGAAGGTAAAAATGTCCATACAAATGCGTTAACGTTTCTCCCCCCTTAAACCTAGGCTGGTTTTTACGATTTTTGAATACCTACACACATCAACATCAACACTGCCGTCAAGGGATATTTAAATCATTTTAAGATATCTAAAAATCTACGAAAGATTTCTTAAAACATATACATACCAATATAGTATACCTCATTTTATTATCAAACCTAAGACTTTTTTTTTTTTTAAGAAACAAGTATACCTAATAGAAAACGTAATTTTTTTGTTTATGTTTCGGTGGTGTAATTAAAATCAAAAGTTCTGAGATCTGTAAAAGCACCGCGGACATTAATCACACTTAGGCATCAGTTCCGCATGCTTAGAATTAGGGTATCGATGTCTTCTTGTGGGGTAAGACTCCAGGTGCGGCGGATGTGTTCAAAGAGTTCTTCTTCTGTCCTCAGATTGTCAGGGAAACTGCTCAAAGACCTTCGCTGGAGCATATCCCATGCGTGCTCGATGGGGTTTTAGTCGGGAGAATGGGCGGGCCAGTTCAGGACTGCAAAATTGTCCTCTTCTAACCACTGACTCACGAGCCGAGCCGTGTGTGGCCTGTCTCCTAATTAAGTCGGTCCTACCACCGAGGCGTATTCCCGCCCACACCATGATTGTTCTTCCTTGGTACGAATGGAATTTCTGAGGTTGTCGAAGGCGGCTGGCACCTCTGGAAGTTCGCCAAAAACGTATTCTTCGTGAATCTGGATAGAACCCGAACCGAAATTCGTCTGAATAAGTTACTTTAGCCCATTGTAATCCCTACAAGCATGAAGACCAACTTCATGCAACCTTCTTCTCTCAGTTTGGTCACTGACAAGTAGGTACACCGTGTTCCGACTGTAACTTTAGAACCAATTGCACAGCTGTAGAATTTGGTTGTCTTTTTGCTGCTCTTTGTAAAAATCGGTCCTGTCTTGCAGTAGTAAACTTACCTACTGCCTAGATTTCGCTCGGCAATCTCACCAGTCACCCGATAGCGAGACCACAATCTCAAAACGGCACGGCTATCAGCAACATCCCGTCGAACTGCACCGCCTTCAATCATGCCTACAGCTCTAACCATTTCTTCTCGGGTTAAATGCCGACAAAATCATACGAGTTAATTGAAAACAACCACGTTTAAAACACAGTCAAATTTTGAATTAAACCAATGCATTACATAAAAAAAGAGCATTCAATATGGCGAAATATTTTTTTTGAGTTATGTCAATAAAAATAAAATATCCCTAGACAATGTTGAGGTTTTTCATGATATCTGCAACATATACCTACTATGTTGCAGATATCATGAAAAACTATGACTGTTCGTTTTCCTTTTCAAGAAAATATTTCAGTGGCAGCTTGGGAAAGTGTAAATATTTTTGACTTCAACTGTACACTGCCTTCAGTTGTTTCTAGTTAATGTTCTCCCCAGTGAAAGTATCGATCTCAGCCGGCATCTCCCACTTTTCAATAATTGGCGGCGTCACCCAGTCGCATTACGTGATCGTGGGGCAGCCTGTGTGGGACGTCAAGATCGCAGGGTACGAAAGCGGCGCGGGCGACGTGTTGACGTCGGCTAGTGCCTGGATGTTTGTCAATGAGGCGGAGTACTTGACGCAGCCGAGTGGCGACGGGAATCACACAAAGGTTCGATTATAAGGATAATAGCAACACTTCACTTGGCAGTATGTACCAAATAAAGTCTTACACCTCACATTTGACATACTGAATGAAAGAGATGAGACAAAAATATATGACAGATAACAGCTCAATGAAGTGCCGTTGTTATAGGTATAGTACGAATTTTATAAAATGTCGGAATCCACTTGAGAGCTGCTAATCTTTCAAACGATGGTATTGTTTCTATTGTAATGCTCCAACCGCAATTGATCTGCGCCTCTATTCTAGGCGGATCGGGCGGCGACGGGAGGTGTAGTCAACCAATTTCAATCTTACTACTATGGAACTAGATCAAACTGACGTAATGATTCAAATCGTAAAAAACTTCAAACAACAGAATTAAAACGTCACTTTGACTTAGTTCCATGGTGCTTTATAAATCAAATTAGTTGACTGTACCTACACGTGGCATCCCGTTGGATGGAGATATCCTTGTGGCAGAGGCGTGCTATCCTTTGTTCGATACTGCTCCCGTAATATTGTCACTTTTAAATGGCACTTGAACTTAAATACATGCGTTTCAGAAAGTGACATATTAATTCCACAATTATCTAAAGCGACGGCCATTTAGAGAGAGAAACGAGATTGATAATTTCTCCGTGTCATATTCATGTCTACTCGTATAAATGAGTAGGTACCTACAGCATGATATATTGGATGGAAATGGCAGGGTTTTCAATTCCCTTGCATTGCTACATATTAAAGAAACCGGGCAAGAGCATGTCGGACCACGCTCAGTTTAGGGTTCCGAAGCATTCCGAAACATTCAAATTAGACCTTTCGACAAACTTAACTTCGCCGTTGGAAAACTGTTATACCCATATATCGACATAGCTCGCGGTCAGTTTACCAACACGGCAAATACATTTTCGGTAGGTATAAACATTTAAACGGTTTATAACTCAAGAACCAATGAAGTCTACTTAGTCGTGATAGTTTTCCTATTAAAATAATTATATGTGCTTTCATTTAAGATATTTCGGCCAAGAAAGCAGTCTACCAGTTTTGACAAAAGTTGCTGTGAGATCTAATTTTCGCTAAGGTTGACACTTGTCACTGTCATAATATTATTGCAAGTGAAAATCGAACTTGATGTATCATGCATGACGTGCAAATGAGCTTCAACCGTACTAGCAGAGCACATTTTTGGCCGACTGTAGTACACTAAAAATTCATTTTTTTATTTTTGGTACTAAGACTCTCTGACTGAGCTAAGCTGCGGACGGACCGACGGACGGACGAACATGGCAAAACTATAAGGGTTCCTTGTTTGACTACGGAGCCCTAAAAAAGGCTAACCCATCGCCGATATGACTGTATAGTCCGCTTCTAAATTAGAAAATCGCACTTTTCGTTTAAGGTAGACTATTATTATAGGCTTTTAATCTTTCCTTGCAACTCATATTAGACATACTTAACCTGAGGTCTTGATGCGATGAAAACTAACGACCGGTATACAAATTAGGGTACCTAGTTATGAATCCGACGTCTGGGTCCGGCTGGATGGCACCAGTCGTGGTCACGGAAAGTCTGGTGCCAGCGATGTCATCTTCATCGCCAGACCTAATTTTACGTCTCATAGTGTTGTAAACGCAAAAGCTTAAATAACATCTTTTACTTACAAATGTTTCAGGTATTAGGAGTCGGTGTTTCATGGAAGAGAGTTGAGAAAAAGGATGATTATGCTTTAGAAATAGATCGAGGTATTATTTTATAGGTTGATTTAAATGACGTTTAAGTAGATTCACGATACCCTTATATCTGTCGAGAACTACCATATTGACGTAAGTGACCGACTTACGACAGCTTTTTTTGGTTTTACAGAGATCAAATAATGCCTTCCCTAGATATACCAAGCTTTTTACACATACTTACCCCATATTTAAAGTTAATCCTTCAACAAAATAATGAAAGATTAGGATCTACATTTTAGCTATTTCCAAAACTATAATTATCTCTACATTTTCAGATAAGGATGTGCTGAATTATCATACAAGTTCGGTGCCGTCGACTGATGATGATGCAACGAGATACTATAGAGAATATGCACGTAAGCGTAAGGTTTAATGTTGGTGATGTACGAGTATCTTTGTTAACGATGATGATGTATAATGATGATTTATAAACACCATTAATATCATCATTATCGTCTGCCGAACCGCATCGGTCCGCAGCGGAACAAGGCCTCCTCCAAGTAGCATCACAAGTGCCACTGCCGCCATTCACAGAAAGCAAGGCAAACAACGTCTACAAATCTAGTGGCATCACTGGGGAACCGCCCTAATAGGTACTTAACAAATCTTATCTTTCGTTATACGGGAGACATACTGCTCCTATAAAGAGCTCTTTCTCTATATCGGCCGCCGTCTTCTAGCAACTGGTGGTACGATATTATACGACCTTAACCTTCTTTATTAACTCAAAGCTCCTAGCCTTACCATACCACTCCTTCCTGCCTACGTATTACGGTCGCCTTACCGGGGTGGGCAAAAGTGCATAAAGCAGCCGTCACCACGCACTTACATAATGCCTGGTCAGAAACTGACGGGTGTTTTATATAGTTTGTTTGTCCACATCGATAAACATGACTATAAAGAGGCCTGCCTGTCTTTTGGCTCAAAACAATTTCCTCAGTTCGTCCAGCGGTGGTATCAGCTATCCGGAGTGACTGGTGGCCCTCTCTCCGGCGGTTCATGGTAAAACCGGTGCTGCGGGCGGTGGATAATGATGAGCCCTTGGAATTCCTGGCCGAAGTGCGGCGTGTGGTCATCATGTTCATCAACATCGTTACCAAATCGTCGTCTGAGGAGCTGCTGATTAATATTGTGGATACGATGTATAAATGCGTCTGCAGGTGAGTAGAATTAGCTTTAGGTTAAGGATACAATGTAGGTGGCACGCATTAGCGGCAAGCGCTTTCTAGCGAAAAACATGTACGGCGGGATGGTTACTTCTATGAAGTAATAAATTTGAACCTTCGGTGGTCCAACTTCCTCCATTCATCATTGACTTCGATTTTAAAGTAGGTAGGGCCCTAAGGTATGTAGGTAACTGCCACACTCGCTTCTGCGGCCTATTTTTTTCGCTGGATAAATCTGGACTAAACATCCATCTCTTCCGATAAGTGTGTGTGAGAGTGACGGATGCTTTGTCCACATTTATCCACAATAGGCCCACCTACACTAGTGTAGTCGTAGACATAGGTGGATTTCATTATAAAGTTTCCCTAATAATTGCTCATCCTTATTTGCGCTATTAATATGTAATATAAGCACAACAGCAAAAACTGGAAACTTGGTTGCTGATTTACAAACTTCATTTGACTTTGCTCTTCAGCGTGTGTTCAGCTTCCGGCGGCCTCGTCAACAAAGTGTCGTTATTCGACAAGGACATGATGTTCCTGGTGATCTTCGGCCTTCGGGGTCTGAAGCATGAGGACGAAGCCCAGAAGGCCTTACTTTGCGCCTTGACGTTGAAAGAAAACCTGAACGACCCGAACATAACATCACTCTCCATAGGGATCACGTCTGGTAAAGTATATTTCACCAACAGAAAGGACACTTGTGGCAATAATTAGGAATTCTATGTCATTAAATAGATAAAAACAGCCTCGACATAATGATGTACGCTGCCCTCCTAATTAAAAAGGACGCATATGCAATTTGATAGTCAAAGTAATTTTTACCCCCCATCTTAAGAAATTCGGTCACTAACACATACCTACGTTGTTCAATGAGACACGCCATTTTTTTCAACAGGAGGGCAGTAGGTACATTCCTCTGGAACGATCCAACACAAAGATAGGTACTCCCGTTAAACTTAAATACCACGGATCCTTTTGCGTCTTGGTTGTAAAATACATTGAAGAAAGAAGGCGGCTAACTGCATGGCAATAATAACATTTATATTAGCATTTTAAATTTAATGTGGTTACCTACAGTGCCCTTGTTTGCTGCCTCAACTCAGTGATTTTTATTACGTCATTAGTTGATTCTGCGTCTTCCATTACAAGTATGTATGTCATTAAATTAAGATCTCTTTATCCTCATCGGCCATCTTGTTCTATAAGCACCATGTCAGACGAAAGACGTCCACTGCTGGACATAGGCCTCCCCCAAGGCTTTCCACTCAGACCGGTCTTGTGCTTTTTGCATCCACCGCGGCCACGCGATCCTGACGACGTGGTCACTCCATCTTGTTGGAGGCCTACCTACAGCTCGTCTTCCGGCCCGAGGACGCCACTCCAGAACCTTTTGACCCCATCGGCCATCAGTCCTGCGAGCAATGTGCCCCGCCCACTGCCACTTCAGTTTGCTATTCTTCGGGCTATGTCGGTAACCTTAGTTCTACTGCGGATATCATCATTTCTGATTCTATCACGCAGAGAAACCCCGAGCATAGCCCTCTCCATAGCCCTCTGAATGACTTTGAGCTTCCTTATGAGGCCCATTGTTAGCGCCCACGTCTCAGATCCGTAAGTCATCGCTGGCAACACACTGGTCAAAGACCTTTGACTTCAAACTACCGTAATTTGGACGAAAAGGTGGTTATATAAGCATGTGCTCAGCGTATTATTACCACTCGTCTCAAAATCGGTCTTTGGTTAAAATGATATGAGACGTCGACAGGAACTACATATTGCGGTGTGGTCGGGCATGTGCTTCGTCGCGAGTACACGGTCATCGGATCAGCGGTAAATAAGGTAAGTATATAAACTATAAGTCCGTTTTCTAAAAATGAAACCTAGCTAGATCGATTTATCGCCCCCGAAACCCCCTGCATACCCTCATAAAAATCGTTGGAGCCGTTTCCGAGATTCAGATTATATATATATATACACCGTGGGCCCGAATAACCCGACCAATTTTAACAATCGATACTTGAGCCTATTTGTAGAATATAATGGGTATAATATGTAGTCCAATAACGCATAATTTCCGAGATTTTTATTATTTAAAAATCAATTCCATAGTTAATTAAATTTGAACTCTGTCACCTTAACCTAAAGCATTATTTACTAAGAAAGATTCATGTTGTAAGTAGCAATATCATCCACATACAACATAAATTAATTAATCAATTTCTTATTAAATAATGCTTTAGGTTAAGGTGACAGAGTTCAAATTAAATTAACTATGGAATTGTTTTTTAAATAATGAAAATCTCGGAAATTATGCGTTATTGGACTACATATTATACCCATTATATTCTACAAATAGGCTCTAGTATCGATTGTTAAAATTGGTCGGGTTATTCGGGCCCACGGTGTATATATATATATATATATATATATATATAAAATAATTGCTTGTTTAAAGGTATTAGATACCTAGATATATAATAATATACAAGTATTGCTCGTTTAAAGGTATTTAAGATAGATAAATACGCTAAGGAATTGCTACTAATCGACATTTTTTCTTTTTTCCTATTTATACAATTACCTATTTTATTTTTCGGTTTCTTTTTTGCCACAAAATACATGAACGAAATCGAATTTTGCGAAAGAGTTATTAGTAAGAAAAATAACATGTATTCGATCTGGACGTATCATGACACGCCATAATATACCTAACGTATAAAATCGATGTTCAGGAGCTGTCATTTCTGCACCATCATCAGTAGCCAACACAAGCTAAACTGCACCGTCACAGCAGCAAAAGCGTTTTTCCAAAATTTGTTTTTGGATATTAAACTTTAATTTTTCCAGGCCGCACGGTTAATGGTGGTCTACCCCAGCAAAGTCACCTGTGACAAGGAGACGTTTTTGAGAAGCAAGCTTGACCAAGAGTTCTTCCGACTTGTGGAGCCTAAACCGTTGAAAGGGTTCCTCAAACCTGGCCCTATTTACGAGTTCAGCAAAACAATGTAATTAATATAACAAATGCATATTACATACTTAATTGTAATTATTTCTTTGAGCAGAATTTCTATTCGCATTTTTTCCCTATCTTAATTTTTTCCAGTCGCATATTTTCCCACTTATAACTAGGTCGAAATATGTAGGTAAGTTAGTTTTGCAGCAGACCCGAAGGGCCAAAACACCCAGAAATAGCTCATCGAAAGGGGGAGCTCCGTTCGAACTATTAAATTTACTACTGGAATGGTAAACAATGCGGCAGGAATAAAACGCGGCAGGGAAAAAACACGACTGTAAAAACTTTATTCGGAAATAATAAACTAGCAATGGAAATTCTGTTACTAAGAATTTAAGATAATTGATCTAACAAAACGAACCTACGACAAACTGCCAAAAATAAGAATGCCACACACAACTACTATTAAGCTACCAGCTGCAAAATTTATTTTTAATTTTCTTAATAATGAAGTATGTACTCGTATTGAAAACAGATGGCACGACCGCTCGATAAGCTCGCGCCATCCCATTCTCGGTCGCAACGAGGAGTTGCGCAGTTTCGAGATGATCCTCGACAACGCGCTGAAGCAACAGCATCAGAGTTTCACGCGGTACCGGGACCACGTGTTTGGAATAGCCATTCTTGTTAGTACATTTAAATTTTATTTGGTTATACATTAACCTTTGAACACCACGGCCGATTACAAACTCACGACCCATACGCAGGTCTATTAAGGTTCCGCACCCGACGGGTAGCCTAAAGAGGCCCTATTAATATATCTACGTGCCCGTCCGTCCGTGCTAACTTTGAAGAGCTATGGTATCTTTTGAACCGTAACAGATAGAGGGGTTTTTATTTCAATTGTTTTAAAATTGAATAACTAACCAATCTTTTTGGACTATGGACAATATAGGAATGTGAACGAGTTAGGAAGATGACAATATAGGAAAGTGGACGAGTTAGGAAGGTGACAATATATACATATATATGTGATAGATATATGGTGGGCCATGTGGCTTCGTGGATGAGTTAAGAAGGTGACGAAATAGGGACTGTGGACAAGTCGCCCGGAGCCGAGGAAGCGTTTAGCTATCGATCGACTATTTTCTGGCTCGACAAACACAAAAGATTTAGATCACGTGTCAATAAAAGAGACACATATTTATAGTTAATTTCTGGCTAAATACTCTTTTCCCGCTCATGGTCTGCTGTGTGACGAGTGCCTTAATAACACCACACCGAAACCTAAAAAATACATAAACTTCCTGGCCGCAGGTCGATTCAGTACAGTGACGTTCCAATGGTCTAGTTTTAAACAAATTCGTAGGGGCCCGCAACAGTTGGAAAGACGCGCTTGATGGATGAGTGCATCAATTTATCGTCAAGGACTACACAAGTGGCGAAAATAGTTTTGACTGCAAAAGACAGGGTAACTACCTACTTGCGTTATACAGGTTGATTGGGGACGTTAATATTAGGTACATCTCTTTAGTAAAGCACATAAAACACTACCTACCTTACTATTTTGCTGCGAATACAACTTGCTATTATGCTCTCCTAAAAGCAGTTAGGTACCTACATTATTTTACCAATTAGCCTGTAAAAGTATAAAACCCCATTAAATTATTATTTATAAGAGGTACACGAAAAAGGTTTTTTTTTTTGTAATTATAGTTGGAATATGGATTATTTCGTCAGATTGCAATGAAAACTATAGCAGGTTCGAATCAGTTTTCGGCTCGTGATAGATGTGAAAACAAAATACGGACAAGGTATGGCTACTTCTACTTATTCGTACTTAAAAAGATGTACTTACTTATTCATAGCTTTCGTTATTGTTTATCAAATTTTGATCACTTTTGTCGCAAGCTCATACTTATCGCCTACGAATGCGTCGAAGGAAAACGCAAGATGAAGTTGGCTCGCAACTAAATCTTGTGCGTCTTCCTTTGACCACGAATGTATGTCTAATGAGCGCGAAATTTATTTCATGTCAAAACTAAAGTCTGGACATAGCGGAGATGACGCGGAATCAGATTTATGCGCTTAATACTATATTGGGCTGTCGATTTCCCTTACCCGAAAACTATACTTACGAGGGAGATTTACTCGGAGACCAGAGCATCAGGAATTTGATAACTCAGATTTTTCAAAAGGTAAGCAGCTTTACAGCTCCATTGACGGATAATATGTTGCACGGGTTCAACGTCTGATAAATCCATCACAATTGACTCGGTATAATGAAGCCATTGTATCCTAAACGTCATCTTTTATTAACCAAATTGTCTGACGTTAAAGTACTTAGTTCCTAAGTCCCATATAGACGGGCGGGTAAGTAGGGGAGGTAGGGGACCATTGGGCAATCGGGAGGTTTGGGCACTACCATATAACTTGTAAGGTAGTGCCCGAATCTCCCGACCGTGCCCAAAGGTCCCCTACCTCCCCTACACGTACTGAAAGTTCGATGACTTTTTTCGCCCGTGTTAACCCTTAGAAGTTCGCATACTTAGAGCGACACACCACACGGGCGAGTAAGGTCGCTGAGCCATTAGTACGGCGTACTTACTCACCCGTATATCTGGGTCATTACTGTAAAGTGACTAAGATCTACGTGAAGCGCCCCGCATACCTACATCTTCCAAATAATTACAACAATTGGGGCAGATGCTTTGTGTGCACGGTGTGTGTGTACATAGGGCGATGTAGGGCAAATATGTTACTAGCACGATGTGCACATAGGGCGCTCGAGGGGTTAATAATAAAATTGTGATAAAGAAGCAAGATGGGAAGCGGAATGGAAGGCACAGAAAACGAATTTTAAGAGTACCGAAGATTCGCTGTTTGTATTTATATAAATAACTATTGAAACACGTTTAATCCAGAATATTTCGTCATTGTGGGTCGTGGCCATTGAAGACGCAATAAATATAGACGACCAGTCGTGGAGACTGCTCCTTATTCTGATGGCTGCTAAAACAATTTTCGTGATCATGGTTATTTGCGATGAAACAAACATGTCAGGTAAATTTAAAACTCCGTTAAATAAAAAACTGTCAAGAGTCTACATTATTTTTCCAATTTCAAAATTTTCCTTTTTTTTTTGATCTCTGTTTTTGTTACACCCTGTTGATGATTGAATTTAAAAAGTATTGCAGTTTATTTTTTCAATTTTATACAGTTCTTAAGTATTTTATTTATTAATGTTTACACCTACGTTTAGTTATTGAACAAAAAGGTTCTACAAAAAGTGTAATTTAATCTTAATGGCATTCTCTGCCAGTTGACTAAATGATCATATAAAATTTTAGAATATTGTATGTATGTATGTGAACTCTTTATTGTACAAAACACAGAAATTTAAATACAATATTTACAGAAAAGAACTTTACAAAGGCGAACTTGTTATAATCTACGGGGTCTTCGATTTTGTGACACCCTTTTATGTTCATTTTACCTTTTAGCTGTTGCATACGAATGCCTATCTAATAATATGATATTGAAGATGCATCTGGGAGGAATTGAACGTTGGTACCACGCCGCGCTGGCCTGTCAGCTCCTGGATGTACAGGCTATACCTGCCGACCTGGAGAAGTAAATATAACCACAGAATAAGTAATATATAACACTTCTTAATTGAACACTCAGGTAAGTAACTTCGTTTTTTGTTTAATTAAGATTAGTGCTTAAGACCCTTTGAAAATCAGCGCGCAGTTTCGCAATGTTGAGAAGGATCCTGTTCGACGTAATTCCTTCTTTTGGGTTAATATTTTTATATTATTTTTCTTCTGTGTGTGTTGAATAAATACTTTCTATTCTATTCTAAGTATTCTACTGAAACAGCTCTTTTGGTCTTCTTGGCGTAAGGGTTTGTTTGGTTATCCCCCAGTTACTACCAAATATTTCGAGGCATGGTATACTTTGTTTCAATCCAGGACATGAATCTATTTACAGGGCTAACAAAATTTACATCCCACCACCAAGTTACATCAGCGGTGCACTCTCACTCACTCTTTCTTTGACACGGGTACACGGCCTTAAAATAACTGCACACTTTGGTACCGTATCTCTTTAACGCCTTTGTCAGATAATTGATGCAGTGCAAACATGACGTTAAAGTGTCAAACCACTAAAGTATATAAATGGTTACCTAATTATATTTCTAAGCCCTGCCACACACCAGCCACAATCACCATTGTCAGTCTGCTCGGTGCAAATGTTTTAATCTATTTAAAACGAACTTCCCGATGAGTTGTTTATTAACCTCTTTAACACCTTTGACGGATATACCCGCTCCATATATTCACCGCCAGCGAAGATTAATCCGTCACAGTTGACTACGTAAAAAAAACCTCGGTTTGTAAGGGTATAAGGTCCTTTGCTCTGTATTTGGCGTTAGTTTCGCCGTTTAAATTTAAGAGGCCCTTTTACCTGCTACTTAAACTTTAATTTTACCACATTTATACTGTCTAATATGCAGTCTTTTTACATGTCCAGAATAATTCAAAGTGCAAGCGGCGGCATGCCGGGCTGGATCCAGAACTTCGTGATATCCCTCATCCAGCGAGGAGTGCTCAGCGTGGTCTCCGTGCGGCGCCACGAGGCCCTGCTCGCCGGGGCCGTCATGCCGCCGCCGCAGCTGCTGCAGACCGACGTGGACATACCTCCAGCTGACTTCGATCTCCTGAAAACTGTGGAGGTTATAATAATTAAAATCTTCACTCAATTGTTAGCCCTTATCACTCAATCGTTAACTTTCAGGAGTGGATTTGAGCTCTTGTTTCTAATTAACTACCTCTTTTGTATATTTTCAGTGTTTTTCCTAAAATTGCGGTAACGTATCAAAATGCTCTTTCATCTTCCCATTCCCTTCCCATACAGGCATAACATATTTAATAATTTAATCGGTATCTACTTCCTCAATTGTGTCAATCTCCGTCCAACTAAAGCCCCTTCTAAACTATACGGTCGGAACAACCACCTGACTCGACTTAATAAACCAAGGTCAAGTTGTCTTCTCAACTTCAATTCATTTAAATGGGTTGTCCAACTGACTGTTTTTTTTTAGAGTGTCACCGGCCCATGTAGTTCAATGGATAAAACTTATTACTTGGGTCATGAAAGCGATGTCATTCAAATGGCAGTCCTTGCTGAATCTTACAATTTTGAAGACATAAATGTTGACATGACTATGGATGGTAAGTGACAATTATGTATTATGTACCTAGACGTTGAAATTTAGTCAAGGGAATACCTAGATAGAGGATGTGTCTTGTGATAGAGGATATTTTTGTAGAGATTTTGGTGTAGGTTGCAGGGAGCTTATTTAATATATGCAGTGTGCAATATATTTGCGACTAATGGCTTGTCAAACTCATTGCAAAAACATAAGTAACATTATTGAGCAAAGACTAGCCGTCTTTGCGAGATATACGAGCAACATTCCAAAACTCGTAAGCTAAGCTACATTTAATATGGAGAATGTTGTTTTTTGTTACTAGCGTTCTTTGTAACAAATTATTGTATCTCAATACACGTGTATTCAAGGAAATGTGCATGGTAGGCCAGAGTAGGTAGACTTACTTAGACATGAGTAATGTTACCTAAGTTTAAAATTTCACCTCAATGCGATAGGGTTCTCACAGGGAATCTATGGTTATAAGCTAATATATTTCCATTTGTTCACAGACATTCATTGTTAAGCCATTATATAGAACCTTGTCGCATAAATTAAACGAATTAATATTACGTAATTTGTACGGCCCGTTTGTTATTAGGTGATATTATCCTTCATATGATCTTTTTTTCGTAGCCATCATCTTAAAAACGTACGATTCTCTCTCGCCATATGAGAAGATGCTATTGAAATGCGGTTCCGTCATTGGCGAAGTGTTTTCCCGAAGGATGTTACAGCACCTGATGCATAGCGATTCCCCTCGGAAAGTTGCTCAAGGTACACAACTGCACTGTACTTTGTGGATCTGACTTTTTCGTTCTCGACGGTGAAATTAGTTTGTCGTGTGTCTGTGTAGATGTGTGTGTGTTTGTGGCATCATAGCTTCCTAACGGAAGGACCGATTAGGACGCGGTTTAATTTTTTAAGGAAAGTGTTTGGGATATGGTTCATAGCTTGTTTTCATTAAAACCGATTGGTCCGTTTGCGATATAAAAATAGTTTTGGCCGCATGAACTCAATTGCATTGAAATAAATTTCAATACCTTTATTTTTACACTTTTGTCTACTAAATATTTATTTTTTGAAGGTGTGGTGTGTTATGGGTAGGGTACCTAAGGTAGTCTAAATTTGAAAGATAACATACATATTTTTTGGCCTCACCGGTAATTGAACCCGGGACCACTAGCTTTGTGGGCAGGGACGCTACCAACAGTTGCAACTAACTGCGTTGTTAAATTGAAACCTAAGTGACGACTTACAGTAAGTAACACGTGAACTTATTTTTCAGCTGTGGCAAAATTATTTTCAATTCGAGTATTGGGATGCGAGGGAGGGGATTTTTCTCGCGACACCTCTTTGGTTTTGGTACATCCCGTGCCGCCGTCGACGAATAACAAACAATTATGCTCCTGTATTGGTACAAAACAGCTGCGTGAGTACCGTACAGTTCCCGTACAGTTCCTTAGTTTACGAGTCAAACGGTGTTATTCTTGAAAACGCCGTCTTTTTAATGAACGGTCGAGCTTACATACACGTACCTACTCTTGGGAGATAGGTACGTACATTTCGGCTTTCATTGAGTAATACCCCTTCTATAGGTAGATAGACTGTCGGAACAACCACCTAACTGAGGTCAAGTGATCTTTGATCGAGTTGAACAAAAAATTGATCGTGTAGATGTTCATAGTTCATAGTTCATAGTTCATTTTATTGATAATAATAATTACATGTCAAGTAAATCTAAAACATTATATAAAATATTATAATAATATTAAAATAATTGTAAAATTAATTGGTACAAAGCTAGTATAAAACATTTCATTTCAACATTTCATGAAAATAGATCCCTGTAGTCATAGAATGCCTTCTCTACAAGCCATTTCTTAAGCTTGTATTTAAATGTCGACAAATTATTTGCAGCGATAATATCGTCAGGAAGGTGATTATATATCTCAGGGCCCATGACGTGTGTGAGTTTCTCCGACTTAGTGAGTCGGTGCGCCACGCGGAGCAGCCGGCCCGCGTGCGCGCGCCGCGTCCTGAGTTTGCTTGAGATCTGGTATTTCGAAAATGCGTCTAAGTTGGCTCGCACGTACACCGCCACCTGCAGTATCAGTAGGGACGGCAAGGTCAGGATACCTAGGGATCTAAAGTAGGGTTTTACGGAGTCTGTTTGGGCGATTCGCACAATCGCACGCACGGCACGTTTTTGAAGCCGAAAGACTCGCTCCCATCCACTAGCCCTGCACCACAACTCCACACCATACAGCAAGTGTGAGTGCACCGAGGCGAAGTAACATGTGCGTACCATCTCACGAGGCACCACACGAGCCAGTCGTCTCAAAGCGAAGCAAGCTGCGGATAGCTTGCCGCATACTTTGTCGATATGAGCCGCCCAAGTAAGGCCCCTATCTAATTCGAATCCAAGAAAGGTCGTGTTCGTTACTTGGTCAATTTTGGTCATTGATGTTAGTTGGACAACCAAATTGAATGAAATGAAGTTGAGAAGACAATTTGATCTTGTTGAGTTGGTTAGTGGTTCCGACCGTGTAGAAGGGGTTTAACGTGAAATACATATGGCGTCATCGGCAATGAAAGTTAAAAATCCAAATGCAAACTCAACGAACTTAAGAGAATAATACGAGGGCTGTTTGATAAGTCGTTTTAAAAGTTTTTTTTTTTTTTTAAAAAACAATTTTCATTTATTTCTCAGCATAGTCTTCTTTGAGGTCCAAACACTTGTTCCAGTGAGTTTCCATTTTTTTTATCCCCTCCAAAAATACGTTTTGTCAAGGTCTTCAAAATAGGCGTTTATCCTGATTTGTCAAAAAATTGCCCTTAAGCCATCTTTTCAGATTTGGGAATAGGTAATAATCGCACGGAGCTAGATCCGGCGAATACGGAGCATGCAGAACCAGCTCGAAGCCCAACTCGTGGATTTTGGCCATTGCAATAGTTGACGTGTGCACTGGGGCATTGTCTTTATGAAAGAGGACTTTCTTGGGTGACAATTTTGGTCGTTTTTCCAACAATTCGGCATTAAAACGGTCGAATAACTCTGCGTAATAACGGTCAGTGATAGTCTTTCCCTTTTCCAAGTAATCAATCATAATGATTCCTTCGCCATCCCAGAAGACTGTCGCCATCAACTTTCCAGTCGACAAAACAGTCTTGGCTTTCTTTGGGGCACGTTCACCAGTCGCCATTCATTGTTTTGATTGCTGCTTTGATTCAGTTGTATAATGATGGACACTAGTTTAGTCCACAGTGACAAATCGACTCAAAAAAATCCGAGGATTACGCTTCATCATATCCAAACACAGTTTTGAAATTCGCTTTCTTTCACGTTTTTGTTCCATTGTCAACAAACGTGGTACCCATCGTGCAGCCAGCTTTGTTATATCCAAATCTTCATGCAGGATTTTATGTACTCGCTCAGTGGAGATGCCTGTGTTCTCAGCTATTTCACGCACCTTCACTCGGGGGTCGTCGAGTGTAATATTATGGACTTCTTCAACAACATCCTCAGTAGTGACTTCGATTGGGCGACCAGAGCGTGGAGCATCAGATGTGCTTGGCCGACCACGTTTAAAATCATTTAACCAGTTATAAGCAGTTTGCAACGTTGGTGCGTTAGTGCCATGAACAGAATCAAGTTCAGTTTTTATTGTGGCAGCACTGCAACCCTTCATAAAAAAATGTTTTATGACGGCACGAAATTCAGATTTTTCCATAGTTGTTGAAAATTTACGAGTGATCACAGTTAAACAATGGCTAAGTACACTGACCATTTTTTTTTTTGCTGAATTTTTGACAGTCTTCATTTGAAAGATTGTGCCTGCCAGTGTTAATGCCATTTACCAGAAAAAAGGTTTTACAAATAGTTTTTAAAAGGACTTAAAAAATAGCCCTCGTACACATAATTGCCACTAATTGAAAGTTTTTTTTATAGCCGACTGCCGTGATCTTCCGATGTACGCGTTTTGCGGATATATGAAATTCAAGAATACGGTGTTCCGTAAAACCACTTACGAAATGCTAACTGAGAGTCAGAAGGTGACATAAGTTAAATTCATATAGGGGAACACCCTAAAATCTCGAACCAAATTAATTCCGAATTTGAAAATACCAAATTTCATAATTCGGATTTTTTACAATACCGAAAAAATGTAAGGACGAATTATCAAAATCTCGAATTTTATATTACCGAATATTAAAATCACGAAAACATTTTTGCGAATATTATATTTACGAATGATCACAATTCCGAATTGTCTGTTTTACGAAAATGATAATTCCGAATATTTGAATTCCGAAAATTCACAAACCAGATTGGTACCTAATGTAACCACATGAATTGAATTGAAGTATTGTTACTTGAAACAAAAGTTAGGTGAGATGACGAGCACATCACTAAATTGGGTCAATCTCACCTTGATAGGTTAGGTTAGGTTAGGTTAGAGTTGCGTCAAGGCGCGAAGCCCCTTAGCTACGAAGACCAGGAGCGAATTTGTTGGATATTGCTTACAGTTTTTGAGCATTATGCATTTTATCATTATTGTACATACACGGTATTATACGAGTACAATATTTTACAGGGGGTTATTTGAAAAAATAAACTATATAATTTCGGAATATTGAATATTCGGGATTCGGAATTGTGATATTAGGAAAAATATTTATCGGGATTTTAATAAATCGGAAATTTCGAAAACATTGTGGTTGTGATGCTTCGTGAAACTAAAATTCGGAATAGTAATGATTCGGAAATTTCAAAATTCGGGATACTTACTAAAATTCGTGTTTATCAAATTCGATAAAGAATAATTCGAGATTATGTAGTGTCCCGCTTATTATAAGAACTAGCTCATAGTCAGTGTAATTGTTTAACATCATTTCTTTGGTATTATTTCGAGGTTCCTTGTGTTCACACAAACATTTTAACATTTGAGCATGATCAAAATTTCAATTCATAGCTTTGTGTTTGAATTCCTAATAATATAATAAATAAGAGTAAAGCATACTTCTTACAAATCTTCTTTTTTTTAAAATAGAATACGATAAGCTAGCTGTACGCGAACTAAGTCGCTGCCAAAATCTTACTTATAAGATTAGTAGAAGTAGGATCGCTGTTAAATATTTATTGTATATCTGTGTGTTTGAAGCACGAGATGCATGCGCGGGCGTTGCTGTATTTGGAACGGTACACTCGTCGGTGCCTGGCCTGCGGCTCAGGCTGCTACAATAAACTGCTAGGAGAGCGCTGTCACGGTGTGAGCTCATGTTTCCGCTTCAATTATTATGTTGGCAGTACCTACCTCGACGCAGGTCGACTATGGCGTTCGTAGTATCGCCGCGGCTTGCATGTGTGCGTTTCTCGACCGTACGCCCCGCGAGTAACCTCAAGCAAATTCAACAAGTCACGCCAAGTCGGTTTGGTCGGTCGAAGCGGGCAAAAATATTCATGACCCGAGTCTCGAGTGTACGTTGCTGTTCACGCGGCAAACCGTCTCGAAAGCGAAAATGACCATGTTATTTATACTAGAAACGCAAACGCGATCGAGACGTTTTTGTATGTATATGTAAAAATACACTAGAGGCTCGCCTATTACCGAACGAACTCGCAGTCGCCATCAACTTCAAAGTGGAACAATTGTATTAATTTTGTATGCAGACTCGCCTTCGACTTTCAAAAAAAAAACGATTGCGATCGCGAGTGCGTTAGGCAATAGCACTCCTGTTCATTGCACTGTTTTATAACCCCATCCCAGACCATCTTTAGCAATATTTCCGAGTAGTGTTATATAGTCACTTAGTCAAATGTTCATAATTGACTATAAGCAGCATTTTAGGGTACTTATTGGATCATGTTGCCAATCTCGCTCCGAAAGTCTCTCATTATTAGGTTTCCTCACCCAAGGGGTACCAATCAATGGGATTGCGCTGTCCATCCGTTCGTTTGTCTGTCTGCCAGCGGCTTGTTTCTCGTGAACGTTAAGAACTTTGGGAAGATAAAAATTTCCATACAAAATGCATAACGTTTCACTCCCCTTAAACCTAGTGAGATATTTATGATTTTGTAATATGTTATAGATCTTTTCCTTTCCAAGAAAATATTTCTTAAAATGAAACAAATTAAAACCAAAAATGTACAGACCTAGTTATTTATAATAACTACAACATATTCAAAAGACGTGGAAATCGAGGGTTGATTTAGGGGGTGAGAAACGGTATCGTCCGGAGCTAAATTTGTATGGATTTTTTTTGACAGCTACGCGATTTTAGCGGCGCTTCACAGTGCTCTTAAAGGTAGATAGTTAATTTCACAGAGTGTGTATTTATATTTTGTTTTCGCTATAACAACAAATAATAAGCAAAAATTAGAGGGGACCCCATACGAGATCCGATGGTACGGCACCCTGCATGCGAGCCCGACTCGCTACAGGTTTTTTTCATTAGGTAGTGTAGCTGCAATGAAAATGAGTGGGTAGTCGAATATTTGTTTTATTTGCTAATCAGGGTCTCATCAAAGAGACACCGGATCAGAGAGAAGCTCGGCGAATGATCGGAGCCATGGTCGAGGAGACGAGCATGCCCGGGGAGAATTTGGACAGTTTAACCACAGTTGCTATTACGTTCGACAGCCAGTTAGAATTACAGGTACAACCAAAAGCACTAACAATACGGGCATCGCGCCAAATACATACTATCGCCCACACTGTTAACTGTCCATCGGTGTACCTTATGCCTTTTGTTATAAGGTCCACCGATGTACAGTTAAGAGTGTTGATCATATATATATTTATAACTTCGACTGTACAGTATGTACCGTATAGCTGAAGGCGCCCTCAAAGACATCGAAGCAGATGAGCTGCTCAAAAATGATCTAAACACGGCCTAGCGTTCTTAACAATAGAGTTCACTTAATTTATTTATTTTTGGCTCTTGAGCTCTTTATTTACGTATTTGACGAGACGCTTTGCTTAAATGCTTAATTAGTTGATACGAATTTAACGGTACCCTCCGATCCCCGATAAGGGATCTTCGGGATATACTCGTATTTGAGTATTGGCAACGCATTCGCAGTCTTCGGATTGCAGCCTTAAGATTGTGCGATAGTCGTTTAGAATTCAATTATTTCTATGGGTCACAGATCCCACTTACATCTAGTCAGCTCGTTCGCTTTCCACGTGCCATAAAAAAAAAAATGCTTCTTATTAGGGTATATTTTTTATACTGTCTATGGTACCTACTCAAAGCAGAGGACAAAGAACTTATTATTATCTCCTTACACCTCATTCCACCAATGAGGTCAATTGTGTTATACCTCTTGTTCGTCCTCTGGTTTATATTTGATTAATTTGGTAAGTAAGTAGTTACACTTACACCCAAGCGTGAATTCTAATTTTGATAGGTTACTAACGTAGAAAAGATATTTTTAATTAAAAAGAGGTAGATAGGATATTATATTAGATATAAAATTAGAAGTCTGGAAACGAATAGCACAGTTAACAGATGATAAGTAGGGGTAGGACAGTAAGTATAATGTATTACCTACTGAGAGCTGAAAAGAGACTGATATTAACGGGTGTTCATTGAAATGTAGGTAGTAGACAGGGTAGCATTTCTCATCGGTTTAAACTTCCACCTTTTGTCCTCTTCCAGTATAAGTACAACATGTTACAACGACCGGAGTCAATTGCCAATTTAACTGAAAACGAAGGTAGGTACAGAAGTATTACCAAATAGATTTTTGGGATATTATGGATATGGAACTACTTCAAAGTGTCGCATTATATTAATTAACTTTAATATTCAATTAATTCCCTGGGGCCCGTTTCTCAAAAAGTATTAGTCTAATAATATTAGTGTTTTGTCTCATTTTGTAGTGTTATTTACGAGACAAAACACTAATATTATTAGACTAATACCGTTTGAGAAACGGGCCCCTGGTAGCACAGAAATCAAAAAGATACATATTAGCCTGGATTTTTTTCTTATCCTGATCATAAGGTACCTACCGAGTTCAAACCAACCATGGTCACCATGTACAGTCGACTTCATATACAGGGTGGAAAGTTGAGATGGGGCATTAAGGGCAGCTACCAGGTCCCCTGCTGTTACGCGAAAATAATCTTAGGACCTTTCCCAACTTTTTGAGTGATGACAATCGACATTTACATCGATTTTTTAGGGAGAAAATCGTCAGACTGTACTATTTTTTTTTTAGTGGCAACCCGTCCCATTCCTATAAAGGATTAAAACACTCTTTGACACCAACTGAGGTTAGAGTACTAGAACACCCACGAATCAAAGAAAACTTTTTCTATACATTTTAGTAGGGTAAAAAGTGGCATTTTCTTAAACTTAAAGATCATTAGGGTCAATTTTCAAACAAGCGTTTTTTGCGGTCCCAGGGCTATAATTCTAAGTATATTTAACATTGAGTATAGTTACATATATATTTGCATTTTGTGCATTTTAATCTACTTAAAAATATATATTGCAGTTTACTAAATATTAATGGATTCCGAAAGAATCGAATTCGAAATCCTAAAAACAGCAAAATTTACCGCTTTTCGCGTGTCCCACTTCCGGTTTTGCTTAAATAAAAATTCATAACTTTGGACGTAGACAACGTATTAATATACAACATATATCGTTGTAAAGAGCTTTTATTGGCAAACTGATTAAAATAATTAAAAAAGAAAAAACATTAATAATTAAAACCTGGAAAGTCTTTTCGTGGATGTCCCGCGTGCGACCGTTTTTATGATGACTCAAGGAAACCCCCTGAATCTGGTTTGTCTAATGGCCTACCTTCATATTTACGTTAGGATACCAAAGTACGTTAGTTGGGCTTAGACCGCCAACGGGAGTGAACGCAGAGCCAGTGTTTTTGACGGAGGAAACAGGATAAGTCTTTTAAAGATGTATTTTGGTACGGTTATCACGACATTTGTATGGGCGTTTATTTATTGACATACGAATGAAATAAAAATGCGTGTTTCATAAAAATTGTTAGCAATATGGGTAAGTAAGAATTTCGTATTAGTAAATAAGTTGTAGGGTGAGGGCTAGGAGCTAAGTGAAAACACTGTGTATCGAAAGAAGGATGATTGATTACTGCTTGATTATACATTGGAGACGACTATATATATGCTTACTACTTATATCTATATAACTATATCTAATACTACATGACACCACTCATGGTGTTTTAAAAAAAAACACTCAGAAGTGTAGTTTTTTTTGACTTAAAATAGTAGTACAGGTTAGTACCTAGATAGGTAGTAACTTATTCTAAGCTCTTATAATATGAAATTTTTATTCAGTAAATAAAAATATTGAATAAAATCAAATTTAATAAAACTAGAATGTATAATGTTGTAAACTTATACTAATAACATTTTTTTTTTTTTTTAACGGAAGTTTTGTTCGCTAGTTACATTTGTTATTTTTAAAGTTTAACCTAAATATATCTAAACATGTTACATAATAAATGGTTTTGTACGGTTTTTATGCACAATGTCTTCTTTACCATTCTTTAGTATTTTAACATTACATCCTAAGTCCTCTAACACTAAATATGGTCCTAGAAAAATACTCTGTGTCTTATCTATCGATGGATTTCTAAGCAACAAGTAGCTATTGTTATCGTAACATACCGGCTTAGCGCTGGCGTCATATTTCTGTTTCCTTTTTAGCTTACTTGTTATTAAATTGTTTCTGGCATCGGCTTGGGCTAATTCTAACCTATACTTTAATTCTAGCGGATAATTCCCATGGTTATATAATGGATGTATTAAACTATCTTTAAAATTACTAGGTATCATGCATAGCTTACCAAATACGAGTTCATGTGGCGTGTACTTCGTCTCGGTATGTACCGTAGTATTGTACGCGAAGCTATAATAAGGCAACCAAGTGCTCCATGAATCCATTTTATTTTCACAATTTATTCTCAAATATGCTCCCATTACCTTATGTGAATTCTCTAGAGCACCGATTGACTCATGATGGTACGCTGTCGAGAACAGCTGCTTTATTTGAAGCAGAGTACATACCTCTTTCATCGTGCCAGAGATGAACTCCGTCCCCCGGTCAGTGGCGATTTCTCGTGGAATGCCAAACCGCAAAACAAAATTGTCGACGAATGACCTGGCTACACTTACCGCGTCCTTGGACTTTAGCGGATACGTTTCGATGAACTTGGTGAGCTCACATTGCAACGTTAGCGCATAGCAGTGTCCATATTCGTCCTTTGGTAATGGACCGACTATGTCTAAATATATTTTCTCGAATGCCTGATTCGATGTAGACGTAATTTGCATTGGTTGTTTCGTTTTAACGTGGTATTTTTGTTTTTGGCATTGCGTGCATTTTGTGACGAATTGCTGAACATCTTTTTCCATACTAGGCCAAAAATAAAACTTCTTTATATTGTTTAACATTCTCCTAATTCCCGCGTGGCCACTTGTGGGAAGAAGGTGAAAGTCGTTTATTATTACGCGTCTATCGTCTAAATTATTTATCTTTTGTACATTTTTTAAGATACATATCTTTGGGCCCGTCCATTCTTCATATTCGTTTATTACCTGTTCTATTCCTGCTATTAGTTCCTTATTTAATTCATTTATAATAACGCATATTTCTTTCACTTTTATTTTCTTGCATATTTTATCCAGATCCTTCACCAATTCGTCTCGCGTTATTGGCGATGAGGATGTTGGATTTAGATACACACTTGATTTTCTGGGCACGTATACAAAGTATTTAGACGTTTCTGTTATAAAATTGTTTTTCATTATCTTGATGTATTCTCTTCGCGTTGTAATACATAATTCAGTAAAATATTCCGGTTTTTTAATAATCTCCACTATTCTCGGGTGATCAGTCCTTGAATGCGTGGGAATATTAATCGCCGAAGCATTTGTACTGTTATTTCCTTGTAAACATTCTTGTTTTCTTCTTTGTGCCCGAGTCGTCATGACTTCTCATTTCATTAATTTCTCATTCATACTTTTTAAATCGTCTGACGTAATACTAATACGCGACAATGCGTCTGCAGCCGCATTATTGCATCCTTTTAAATATTCCACTGTAAAATTATATTCCTCTAATTGTAACCTAAACTTTAATAATCTACTAGTGGGGTCTTTCATACCAAACAAATATACAAGTGGTCGATGATCGGTCTGTATTTTAAACTGTCTACCGTATAAATAAGGCCGAAAATATTTAACGCTCCATACTATTGCTAATTGCCATATTGTCGCGGGAAACCGCTGGATGACAGCAGCAGAGGACCGATCGTTGTGGAAAACCTTGGGGAAGGCCTTTGTCCAGCAGTGGACGTCTTGCGGCTGATAATGATGATGATGATGACTATTGCTAAGAGTTCCTTTTCAATAGTAGGGTAATTCATTTCTGCCTTATTTAAACTTCGACTAGCGTAAGCCACAGGTCGACCGTCTGCGTTACATAGTACGGAACCGATTGCAATTCCAGACGCGTCCGTCTGTAATACAAACTGGTTTTTTTCTGAAAATTCTGGGTACTGAAGTACTGGTGGCTTCATAAGTGCCGTTTTAAGCTTTTGAAATGACTGTTCGCAATCGTTAGTCCATATGAATGGTGCATTTTTACAATTTAATTTATTTAAAGGGTATGCTATCCCTGCAAAGTTAGTGATAAACTTGCGATAATAACTTGCAAACGCGACAAATCTCTTGACTTCGTCTGCGTTTTGTGGTGTAGGGTAATTCTGTAGTACTTTTGTTTTTTCGGGATCAGGTAATATACCATTTTCCGAAACTATATGACCGAGATATAAAATTTGTTTCTGTAAAAATTGACATTTTGCTGGATTAAGTTTTAAATTAATTTGACGTAATCTACTGAATATATCTAGTAAATTTGTATTATGAATGTCCAAATTCCGTCCAAATACGACAAGGTCGTCCTGATAAACTAGACATTTCTCATAATTTAATCCTGACATCGCTACCGTCATCATTCTAGAGAAAGCACTGGGGCTTGTTTTTAGCCCCATGGGTAGTCGTGTCATTTGATACTGGTTCTTGCTTGTTGTGAATGCCGTGTATGCTCTACTAGCTTTATCTAAATCAATTTGATAGAACCCTTGAAACAAGTCTAAATGTGAAAAATAAACTGAACCGGATAATGAGTCCAGGACCTCGGTAATGTTAGGGAGTGGAAATTTATCGTCCTTAATTTGGTTATTTAATTTTCTATAGTCAATAACCACTCGCCATTTTTTGTGATTCGAGGAATCTGATTTTTTCGGTACTAATAACAACGGACTTGACCATGCACTGCGAGCTTCTTCTATTATACCTTCATCTAACATACTCTTTATCTGTTTATTAATTTCTTCCTTTTGCGCGTAAGGTAATCTGTATGGCTTTACATATACGGGTGAGCTATGAGGTTTTAGTTCTATCGTCTGTTTATATAATTTGGTTGTTGTTAATTTATCTCCGGGTAAATGAAAAACGTCGGGGTATTTGGCACATATATTTTCAATTGACTTTTGTTCCTCTGTATTTAGGTTTTTTAAATCTAGTTCTGCGAATAAACGTTTTACGCGTTGTGCATTCATTATGGGTTTATTAAAGTGACAAACGTGATAATCATTTAAACTTGTTTTATTAACAGAGAATTGGCTTAAATTTACGTCGTGCTCCCTAGTGTTTAGTATTTTTATGGGTATTTTCCCCTTGTCTGGTTTAACTATCATATTCGCGACGAATACGCCCTCGCATAACTCTTGATTAGTAATAACGCAGTCTTCGGTAATGTTAGTATTTATAAAATGCACAAACTCGCTGCGTGCTGGAACTGTTAAATAAGTATTACCGCCAGATGGACATGAAAAGTTTATTTTTATAGATTGGCCATTTTGCACTTTGAATTGCATAAAATTATTTTCAAAATTTAAAACTATTCCGAATTTCTTTAAAAAATCTTGGCCTAAGATGCCATCCGTTGCACATGGTAAGTTCTTGAAAATATAAAATTTATGTTCAAACTCATTACCTTCGTAATTTAACGTGAGGTAAACAAAGCCATCTGAATAAACATTTCCACCTATACCTTTGACACTCAGTCGCTTTTTATGGAATGGTATTTGTAAACTTTGAGCGCGTTCATATTTGATTGCTGATATAGATGCGCCGGTGTCTATTAGCCATTTATATTTAGATCTGCCTATGTTTATAATAACATCATTTAAATCGTTACACGTGTACATCGAATCAGACACGAAAAAAATGATTGAGCGATTCCGTATTAGGTGATGATTGGGACTCTCTCTCGGTCACCATATAGGGTGAGGGCTCGGTCGTCACCATGTTCACGTTGCTATGAGCGTGAGCGCCACGACCACGGAAAGTGCTAACTCTACTGCGGAATGTACTGGAATTACCGCGTGATCGGTGTCCACGGCCGCCTCTAGAATTACCTCTTGTGCTGGTATATTGTTGTTGAGGGAAGCGACGGTACGAGTGTTGTTGCTGGCCTCTGGCAAAGTTACTTTGCCGAAAGCCCCTTGATCCATAACTCTGTCCCCTGAAGTACCTGTCAAAGGGTCTTTGAGAGTGGTACATACCCATGACCTCTGCGTGATTTGTCCCTGACGTAGATGGTCTTGATACCTCTTCGTCCTTGGCTGCTTGTACTGCGTCTTTCAAGCTGCTGTAGTTGCGGGCTGCGATGATTGTACCTAACCTTGGACTTTTTAATCCATCTGAAAATCGTTTTATTGACATTTTCTCATTAAGGGGTTTAAGTACACTATAGTTGGCCAAATTTCCGTCCGCCTGCGCTATTGTTAATTCGGAGAACAATTTTTCGATCTCTGCTCCGTACTGGTCTATTGAACGCCAACCTTGTGTTGTGTTTTGAAGCTGGGTTTGAATAGCCGTACATGACTTTTTTGGGAGAAGTGTATCCCTTAGATCCTTTATGAGATCGTCCACAGACGGATATGTGCTCGACATGCGTAATTTTGCATTTTCTGTTAAGCGACCTTTTATAACAAATTTGATGAGTAGTTTCTTACCGTCCTCTTTTAGCATATTCGAGTACATATCGACTGTGTCGATTAACCTCTTGGTAGTCTCCTCGCTTCCGTCCATTAAAGGAATCAAGCCACATGCCGTTTTAAGATCGAAATCCATGATAGAATCTTCTATTTCAGATGCGTCGCTATAATCACTATCGTTTCCCTCTGATTCTGGCTTAGTACATAATGTTATAATGTCATTATACAATTTTCTTATGCTTATTAAAACTTCATTGGTACTTTCTGATTCTCTCAGTGTTTTATCTTTTTGTATAATGTCATTACATGCGTCAATAAATTTTTTTGCGCTTTCTAATTTATTTTTTACAACATTACCCTCAAATCTTGCCTTTCCCTTTTTAACTAAATATTTTCTTATGTTAGTTAATTCATCTAAGCATTTTAATAATTCGCTTGCCATTACATGGCAATGTGTAATTTATTTCTAAGCTAAACTGTTAAATGACATACCTATAGAATAACTTGTCCTTGTACACACTTATACTGTCCTCTAATGTCCATCTTCTGTAACTTAACTTTTACTGATTGTCTGTAACTTTACGCGCACTCTCACTCACTTCACTTCACAATTTTATACAGGTATTCAAACTTCGTGATTCGCACGCGCCGATTTTTGCAGGTCGTGTAATGCGATCTCATGCCTCATCCATTTCTTATGGGTTTTCTGGCATTTTCTATATATTGCGTACGCTGATGCAATGACCACGATGATCACCAAGACTCCAAGAAGAATATTGGTCGTGCTGGCGTGGAAGTTGAGTTCGTCGGCCGCCGCAGAAGCTCTGTTGTCGCCCCCAGCTGCATTTTGTGCTATAATGACTTCTTCCTTTGATTTTGTGGAGCCCATTTCGCGCGATTCGTAATAACTATCGAAGCCTCCGTATTTTTGTAACATTTAACGACAGCAGCGCCTGACAAATTTGCACGTGAATACGATGCCCAATATGATGGCGCAAATAATCAAAAAAATTGTTATTACTCTTAATGAAAGTTCGTTAAACTTTTGCAACACTTCACTATTGTCCGTTTGAATCATTTTTAGTTTACTTTTATGTAAGATGATTCACCGCGTAAGCTAGCCTCGCGACACGACCTAAATGGCAGGGTCGCCATGTAGGGTGAGGGCTAGGAGCTAAGTGAAAACACTGTGTATCGAAAGAAGGATGATTGATTACTGCTTGATTATACATTGGAGACGACTATATATATGCTTACTACTTATATCTATATAACTATATCTAATACTACATGACAAAGTGAATAGAGTAAGTAGTGTAAGAAAGATCGGTGAAAAACGTTTTTGTCGACATTTGTATGGCGACATTTGTACGGTTATTTTGTCCATACAAATGTCGAATGTGGCATACAAATGTCGGTTAAAATCAAAATCTAAATAAAATCGAAATATATCATTTCCATGTCCAATAATATCAACTTTTATGTTAAGTTTCATTATTGTAATTTTTTTGTGAGCTATCGTATAAAAATAGAGTACTTATAAGCAGGGCTCTGATTTTACATCGCATTTTTTTTTAGATGAAAGAAAACTATGGAGTCGATATTAAAATGCAAACTTGAGTAGTATCCATACTCATACTCATTCATATTCTTGGTCCCGTTTTTTTTATTTTATTTATTTATTTATTTAAGAAACAAACAGTCGTTTACAAAAAAGCTTACAGACTATTGCTTAAAATTAGACCTGGAGTTTCCTTAAAGTACAATAAATACAGTCTGTGACCAACGAAGATACAAAAAAAAGGAAATTAAGATATTTAGAATTTTGATAGATATTTTAGTAGATATATGTTAACGAAAAGCATTTTTAAGAGCAATGATAGTGCAGTTAAATATATCAATGTTTTCAAGTTTTTTGTTGTTAAATAGCTTGCAGGCACGCCTCATGAATATATTTTGTGCATAACGTGTTCTCCGACGGGGAATAGAGAACAAATCTTTTTTTCGACATTAACGCAGACGTCTACTTGGTACTCTAAAATGGATTTGATGAAGTAGTGAGGGGACATTTAATTTATTATTTAAAATTTTGTATAGCAAAACTGAATCCACACAGTCTCGGCGGTCACTGAGCGTTTGGAGTTTATGATGAGTCAGTGAATCCCTATAGCTAGTGTGAGCATATCCAGTTCTGAAATCGAGAGCTTTTACAAACCTTTTTTGTAAACTTTCTATTCTTTGAATATGAATAGCATGATAAGGTTTCCAAACAGCGCAGGCAAGTTCAAGATTGCTGCGAACAAAACTGTTAAAAAGAATTTTGTAAGTGAGACTATTTTTGAATGGTTTTCCAACTCGCAAGATAAAACCAAGTTGCTTATATGCCTTTTTTAAAATATAATCAAAATGGGGTTTAAATGATAGCTTGAAGTCTGTAACTAGGTACTTCAACGTAATTACGTACCTAGTTTTACAGACTATATGGTTGCGATAGACCTTTATCAAACTGGCCGCTTTATCAAATTTTATCGGGTGCGTCATGTCAATCATTAACGACTTTCGACGTGTCATTGATTTATATTTGCAGTCTGTGCCCATGGCGTCAATTATTAGGTGAACATTTTATTATGTCTGCAAGTTTGTGCCATTTTTTACTGGATTGAGCCTTACAAGGATCTGAAATACGATTATGAAAAATGTGCTGTGTTGTGACATAACCTTGAAGTTTTTTATTATTTATTATTTAAACACGAATTTTAAAATTCCGATTGTGAAAACTTCAAAATGTCATCGCTATTCCGAGTTAGGTTTCCGAAGTATCATAGCATGTTTAATTAATATCCGAATATCCGATTAAAACAAGGTACGTAATTAAGTTGAATTAGTTACAGCATGATAAATATAAAAGACGGTACTAAGAATATGAATGAGTATGAGTATGAATATGACTTAAAGTTTTAATTTTAGTATCGACTCTATAGTTTTCTTTCATCTTACCGTGCGATGAAACATCCGAGCCCTGCTTATAAGCGAAGGTTTTCATATTAAATAGGCACTATATCGACATTTGTATGGCGTTGTCGACATTTGTATGCCACCGTTTTTTTTGCGTCAATATCTAGCTAACTATTAGAAGCAGAGTGGTGCCTCATACACCATATTTTTTCTTGTTAAGAACCTCACCTGATGACGTCACTAAGAACCAAATAAAATAAAATAAAAAAATTGCCATACAAATGTCGAAAAAACACACTCTTCAAAAATTGACCCATTAATTTTTATTGGGACAACTTCCATTAGGACATTAAAAATGACAAAAATCGGTATTCTTACAAATAAAAAACCACTAAATACGATACAAACTTTTTGCTATATAGATAAAGCTGGCCGTCATGGGTGAAAAAGCTTAATAATTAAAAAAGAATTTACGAGGAAAATTTTAATCTTGAATTTAGAACAGTGACGATATCTGATGTTTTATTTCAATTTTTGTTCTTCTCTGGAACGTTCTTTTTAGTGTTCGTAAGTGAAAAATCGATTCAAATCAAGAAAAAATAGATTTGTTAGAGGCCTTATTTGTTATGTCTCTTGGTCTGGAGTGGTACAGGAATAAAGTTCCGTCAAGAGTTTTCCCGCCTAGAAAAGTTGCTCAAAACATTTTGAAAAATCTCGTTGAATGTTGCAGTTTAAAAAAAAAAATGTCCGCCAATAACGTCTTTTTGACGAAAATATGGAAGTGGCCGTGTTGACTCTCGTAGAAGTTTATCCGGAGATTTCTTCAAGAGAAGTCGCTGACGAAATAGGGACTTCTCACACAACGATTTAAACAATTTGGAAAAAATACCGCTACAAATGTTACCGAAATGGGCGAATTGTTCAAACTCTACATCCAGAAGACAACGCACGCAGATCGATCTTTTGTAGTTGGCTTAGGGCAAAAATTAGCAGATTCTTTCTTTCTTAAATTACATTTTGTGGTCTGACGAAAACCAATTTTTCAAAAAATGGTATATTTAATAGACGAAATCATCATTATTGGGCTACAGAGAATCCGCTGAGAATGTGTGAAGGCCAAAACCAGGTTCGTTTTTCTTTCAATTGTTTGTGTGACAAACCGGGACTAAGTAGGTCTCAATGGCAAACCGGGTTGTGATAATAAAATTTTACCAAGGTACCTTGAATTCAATCATTTATAATAGTACCATATTGGGCAGTATCCAAGAACAATTAGACGATTTGCCGCTGGCCGAGCTGACAAAAGTGTATTTCCAACAAGACGGTGCACCGCCACGCAACAGCCGTAATACTCGGTCCAATCTAAATCAACTCTTCGGTACCCAGTGGATAGGGACACACGGACCCATAAATTGGCCACCTTGCAGCCCTGACCTAACGCCACTTGATTTTTTTCTTTGGGGGTATCAAGTGTATAAAAAGAAATACAATTTAGACGAATTAAAAAATGCGATTGAATCTATTTTGTATAACATTCATCCTACAACTTTATTAGCCGGAACTAATTCAGTGCAAAAAAGGGTTAACTTGTGTATTCGCCAACACGGCTACCATGTTGAACACTTGCTGTGATAAAGGTGGACGCAATTTGTTATCTTTCTTTAGTTTACATTATTTTAAATACAATTAAACGTTGACGTTGTGTTTTATTGGTTGATCTAGTTTTGCCAGAATTTCATATGCTATAATTATTCGTCATTAAGGCATTTTTTTTTCGGGAACTGTAAACTTATCACGATTGTAATAAAATAAACCTAACCTCAGCTTCTGCGATAATCTTCACAGTTTACGGTTAAAAAAAATAACACTTTCGGCAAAATTAACACATTACGGCCTATGAAATTCAGACATAGGTACACGTATGCATGTTTCTTCATTGTTACATACTACAAATTCAATGTGTCAAGACTGTTGAGTTGTCTTAACATTATTTAAGTATAAAGGACCGATACGCGTAAAAAAACCACATGCGAAAAGTCTTCTCTGTTATAGTGTATGTATGGAAAAAGTTTGCTTTGATTTGTGGGTGTTCTAGTGCTCTAACCTCAGTTGGTGTCAAAGAGTGTTTTAATCCCAAATAGGAATGGGATCAGTTGGCATTAAAAAAAAAACTCAATTCTGCCGATTTTATCGCTGGCTGCATTTTATCAAAAATATGTGAAACTCGATTGTCATGACTCAAAAAGTTGGAAATGGTCTCCTAAGATCATTTTCGCGTAGCAGCAAGGGTAGGTAGCTGCCCTTAATGCCTCAACTTTCCACCCTGTATACGTATACACTTTAGTACCTTGTCACTTTAATCGCTGTGACAATTCATGTATGGCAGTTATAACAGACATTAAATAGAGAAGGTACTAAAGTGTATACATATTTATGAACTCGACTGTATCAATGAGTTTGTCTAAGTATAATTACCCTGTGCATTTACGGTGAGGGAAAAACTACTAGCATGGAGGCATTCCGTCCACTTGATAGTGCGAATATCTAGGGTCTGAGACACAGAACACTTAACCTAAGTGGTCTGTGGTCTGAGATAAAGATAACTTACCATCAGGTGGCCTGTGTGGATAGATAGTGGAAAAAACTGGATAGGATTACCTATTAATTATATTGTTTACTGCGTAGAAATGGCACGTATCCGCGATTCAGCTGCGTCGTACAGCAAGAACTCGAAGGATGTCCGATGTTTCTCGACCTCAGGGAGCTGTGAATGTATGCCGATTATTCTGTCCGTCTACTGTCAGATCATCGACCACTGCCGCGGAGCAGGTAATGTACATTAATCATACGGCATCATATTTTGTCGGATTAGTTCGTGTTTTTGAAATCTCAAGCCACCTTTCGCGGCAATGCCGGCAAAACCTAAATCATAAACGAAGTACCTACTTTTCGATTACAGGAGAGTATGACAAATTATTCGAGGCTTATCTAGAGTATGCTGATTTATGCGTTATGAATTGGAATGTACCGCAGGCAATCCGACTGTTATTTGAAGTGGAGGCCTTTGTCATGGTATGATTTTTTGGTATTTAACACATGTATTTGTGATAATAAAAATTGGGTAGCGGGGTGGTTTTCAAAAACTGTCCTTACACAGTTAAGGACTAGAATTAAGAAACGGTAACGTTTCACGAAAATTAACTAAGCATATTACTAATCAATCGTACTATACCTAAGACAAGTGGTTGTACGAGTATCTCAGAGTACAAGTCCTGTTGGTCCTGTAGCGAGTGCGATATTACGTAAGGATTGAATCTGCTTCCCGCCTATTGGGTGATTACTAATTTTCGTGAAGCAACTTGCTAAATTTCCTCAGTTTTAGTCTAACTGTATGCTTAGACACTTTTTTCGAAAACCGCCCAGGCGGCAGAGATCCGAAGTATGCCTACATGATTATATTATCAATTGACTTAAGCTTCCACAGACCAAAAGCCGGTCCGAAGCAGTGCAGGAAAGACGCAGGTCCAGCTGACACATACTACCTACCAGCCGGGCGGCATCAGTACCCTTGCCATGAGTTACAATTACCGTACTCGCCAGCGAGTGGAAGCTCTATCCCTCGCAGACCTCGCAAGTATTCTTATAGAGTGCGAGGGACATAGCATTCGACTCGCTAGCGAGTACAGTAATTGTAAATAATGGTAAGGGTACAGCTCTAGCGCGTTTTTTACGTGGCGCCAAGCAGCCCTGCTTCCTGTGTAAAAAAAAAAAACTACCACTTACCGCGCTGCCCGCTCTCTAATGTAAAATGTTTATATACCTATCTCCCTGTACAGTCGAGAACTTCAATTTGGGATCCACCTTAGGTCCAAAGTCAATCTGACATTCTACAACAATAAGGTTGAGTTTCCTATAACACAAATGACTTGACATCTCTAGTGACATTTACGACTTCAAGCATATTTTTCACATGAAAGGAAATGGGTCGCAAATTAACGTTCGTCATAGTACAATCAGCAAAATGACCCCAACTCACCAAAGAACTGTGTCACAGTGACATTTTATTTGACAATTCTTGCGATTCGATTTATAACGTCTCTGTGACACAATTCTTTGGTGAGTTGGGGTACATTTTGCGGTTTGTACATAACAACGCGTTGCAGGCCTGTGTTTAAATACGCGCAGCTTTTGAAGTGTGATTTTAAATTCACAGCCTCTCTTTTCGACAGTGTGACAAGTATTGCTCAAAAAATTTATGCAAGATCAGCTGGTATAAGGACTTTTGTTTGGCGCGCATTTATTCGCTGCGCGGCGCTTGCATGTTGGAGTCTGCCGATCTCAATGAAGCACGAGAACATCTATTTCACGCCTTGGAATTGTACTATGACCCCTTTCCCACTTCGAAGTAACTTTAACTCTTATTTTTTTAATTTGGTGTTATTTTTTCTATCAACTAGCAAAGCACTACTTGTTTTTTTTTACTCCTCACTCAATACTTAATGGTTTTTCGGCGACGAGTTCTATGGCGCCTAAATTGGATGGGAGATAATAATAAACTGGCGTTAGTATTGTATTTTCTAATGTCTCAGTGGTTTCAGAAGTTTGGTAAAAATGCAAAATATACAAGCATCCATGCGCCAATTCGTGGCGTTGTACATCACCCCTAAATTCAATAGCAGGACAGAAAGTTGCCCTGGAGTGGTTGGTTTTTTTTATGATGAAATCGCAGAAACCTACAATAGGCTTTATAAGCTGTTTACTGTAAGTTACTTTGAATTTAACTGTAACACATTTTTTTCCACGCCTAGGTAAGTGAAAAAAATACTTTTTCAGGAGTCCAAAGAAGAAACAAACGCAGCCCTAGCCGCAAAACGATGTTTGGGTTATGCCTTGAAAACTAATTCAAACTTAAGGCTTCTTTGCGAGAGCTACGGAAACCTAATAACAATCTACCGCGATGAACAGAAAGTAATTATGGATTTTACGAATATCCTATTATTTTGGCCCGTTACTTAATCAGTCACACAGCTAATTTATTAGATTCGCAGCAGTTAAAATCTTAGTAGATCAGGGAATGAGAGCTTTATAGAACTATGTCACCTCCATTATCTTGCTTTTATTAAAATACTGAAACATAAATAAAACGATTTGTATCTTCTCCATACGAAACAAGGTTTAGAGTCCATACACATTTTAATTTCACAAACAGCCAATCCTGGGGGTGGAACACACCGCCCTCGGAACTTGGACCCGCCCTTGCCTTAGGGCATCAAAAAACGTGTTCTCGGAAACACCATGCCTTCCAAGCACCTGCTACCCTTCCATCTCATTTAAACGCCTATCGTCACAAAAAGGAACATTTATAAAAATATAAATTGATTTAGTTACCTATACTTTGAACCAAAGAAACCTTGTGTCCCAGATATGAAGCTCTCACAAATACTCTCGGAAATATGAGACGTGGAATATTTGACCTGTTTTCATGACTTCTCTATTTCATTTACCTACCCACAGTCAACCAATTCATAGGTCACTATGGCAAAGTGGCGGAATGATTTAAATCGTGAGAGACATTGAATTATAACGTCACTTTAACAAAGTTCTTTATTGGCCTATGAATTAAATTGGTTGATTGTACTTATTATCTCCTAGTATTCAATGTGCATGACGTTGGAAAAGCGAGCAATGGAACTATGCAATCGCAAACGCGGACCACTGGATGCCGCCGAAGTGCGCGCGGTCTGCGTCCTATACAGCAGCATATTTTTCTTCTAGTAAGTGCAGCAGTTTAAAAAAAGTGTAGGATGTCTACACCAATGTTGGACACTTTTAGCTAAAGGCACCAATGTAATAGTAAATGTGATATGTAATGGTCACTTGACTCTGAATTCAAAGATCATATCTTCTGTAACTTACATAAGAATCATGTTTCCATCATTGGTCTTTGTTCATGACCTACTGGTTCCATTACCCTACATAGTTAAGAACTAAAATTAACATCTGTAACTTTTCCAGTACGTCACGAATATCTATTAAACTAACTGCTTTAACTAACGATAGTATGTTGTCATCGTCATCATGTCAGCCGAAAGACGTCCACTGCTGGACATAGGCCTCCCCCAAGGCTCTCCACTCAGACCGACTATGTTGTATAAGTAATTATTTGCAGGTATAATTAAGTCGTATTTAAGTGACGTAACGCTGCAATTCAACTTCATAGATTTTAACTACCAGCAACGTATTGGAGCTGCGTGTAAGTATCGTAATCAGTATCGTTATTAATTGGTACAAGGCATGCATTGGTACACGGGAAAAACATAGACAGTTATTAATACTCCTTGAATTTATCAGATTTGCCGGTAACGTTCACTCACTGTTTTAACTCTTTAGTAATCAAAACAAATGTAGAACAATCCAAAAGATAATTCTAAAGATACTTCAAGAATCATAAATCATAATAATTTTAAATGCTGAAAGGTATTGAATTGCCCGAGCCATAGTCCATATGTCAAAGCGCAGGTACAGTGAAACGTAACGCACGCTCACGCTTGACCTCGATTGACCAAAGAATTGAAGGACTCCGTCGCACTCTTTCTCCATTCGTAACCAAAGCGAGAGCCAAGGACAGAAGCCTCGATTTTAGTACGACGTCGAATGGGGCTGCTACGAGTATACTAGTCTTAGTTTGGTCACGAGACTTTGGTAATTCACTTTAATGCTCAGTGTACATTGCTTGCAATTTATTTTTTGTTAGAAAACGAGTGTGTACTATTTTTTCTTGTTTTAATTCAAATAAATATGTAGGTACATTAAGGAGTTGCCCATAGTTAGTCTATATCAAGGAAAGCCCTCGTGCCGGTAACACACTGTATAGTTCCGTTACAACAATCAAGAGAAATAGGATTATCTCAGACAAAACTCGAATGAAGTTAGTGCAACCATCTTACTAACGTGTGAGGTTTGAGATTCAAATTCATAATTTGAGATACTGCCCATTGGCGGTTCCCGGTTCCCATTAGTACCTATGCCAAATTTTCGTGACGTAATGGAAAAGTTACTGTTATTAATTTTAGTCCTGATCTATGTGCACTTTGAAAACCGCCCAATTCCATCTTCAGAAGGTGAAATTTCGGGCTCTTTAAAATAATTTAACCATCATAGCTAGGGTTGCCAGGTCTAAATTAGAAAAGCCGGACACAGATTCATATTTAGCTGGACATTTGCCACGAAAGCCTGACATATTATTTGTTAAAAAAAAAAGAATTTGTGGATTTGTTACTGTTTCTTACTAATTTGAAATACCATACCATTAATTTAATGTAATTGTGAAGGCGCGAACTGATACACACATCAAAAATGTCTTAAGTATATCGTAATATCAAAATATAATAATGTAGGTATATTTGATCTTTTGATCTTACTTATGTAGTTAGTTGACATTTGTTGTTTTTTAGTCTTAAAATTGGCAAGAAACACGAAGGCTTACAGTATGGGTTGTCTCTGGTGCACATGATCACCAAGTTAACACACTTCGCTACGCGTCAGATGTTCATCCTTTGGATGCTAATGCTTCTGCTCTGTGATCTTCGCCTTTCTGACGTGGTGGTGTTAATGAGGGAGTTCTTTTACCTAACCGACCATTGTGACTTGACTTGTAAGTGTTTTACTATTCAGAAAAAATATGAATACTTGCACTTGTCTCACTGCCGGCGAGGAAGCGATTAGCTACTTATCGACTATTTTCTCACTCAAGCAACAAAAAAGGATATATAGGTATCCCGTGTCAACGTAACAGCTACGGTGCCACAGACAGATACACGGACAGACACACAAACACAAGCACACGCACACGCACACGCACGCTCACCCACACACACATCGGCGGTGGGACAAGTGCCTTCGGGTCTTCCCAGAATACGAGCGAAAACGACGTCGTTCGGCTGGATTCTGCGGTGCGAACGGAACGACGTCGTTTTCGCTCTTATTGCATGGACATAAAACTTTTTCTCACCGGCTCAAGCCGATTCCGCGACGATAGGTCTGGGGAGACCCTTAGCTGGCGCCAATTCACCTTAAGGTGGGTTCACAATGCAGGATGCACGTGCGATTATCGCGAATGAATCTGTCTCGACATGTCACCTAGAACGGAGTTTAGTATTAAGTATCGTACACGCAGTAAACGTGCCAAATTTGTTATTTTAATCGTTGGCTTGCTTTTAAGCTATCACTTGGTACCACGCCTGCTCAATGGTGATGCTCCTTGACACGGGATACTGCGTGGAGTCCTACGAGACTTGCGAGAAGTTCTACATCAAAAAGGGAGACGCGATTTTAAGGTCCAAGACGCCTGATGCTGCGTGGAGTTTCTTCATGGTTATGTGGCTTACGTAAGATACATTTATACGAGTATAGCTATACAAGTAAGATAAATTAATATAGTTTGCCAAAAGGAGTTTCGCGTGTTGGAATACAATATTCTCAAGTGGCAACCACTACATTAAGCAATCTATTTTTAGGGTGAACATAATCGAACATATTGTCAATTTCATTTAAAACACACACTTCGCTTTTTCTCAATTATTTATTGCGAAGCTGTAGGTATTAACTAATGCATAACTAACCAAAAACCAACTTTTAAAAACCCCAGATTATTAGCATCATTAAGTTTAAAATCTGTAAAAAGAAATATCATTGGGAAGGCAAACGAGCCCATCAGGCCAATGCTGATGGCTGATCCTAGGACTGCCAATGCGTTGCAAATCCTTGATTGAGAGCACTATTATTATAGTAGACAGTAGGCATGACACTGCCGACGGTGCTAAGACAAATGTTACATCTCCTCATTCGTCGGAATAGAATATGATGAATAGAATGGAATATAAAAAACAGGAATCACCTTAATATTTAAGTATGCCATGGACATGAAATAAAACCAAATCACAAAAAATATGAAACAACATTTAAAAGAAAGTAAAATATGCGACAATAATTTAATGCCACGACATATCCGTGAAAGGGCCCCGGCAGCATTGCTGATGCAGCATATGCTGAGCCGGGGCCCTAATATTCTGCCGGAAACCATGGGTGCGGCAGGCGACGCACCTAAAGAAAGAGTCGCTCACTCAATAACGTGAAGTATCGGGAAATGGAAATGGAATCGAGCTATACGGCCCTCCTAAGGCATTAAACAGTACCTATCTCATTCAATTGCCAAAGTAAATAGAATCCTCTCCTCTTAGTAATGGGATTGTGATGGCTACAGAGACCGTAGCCAAGATGGATTACGCTAACTAGCGTTTCTATTCGTTATCGTTTTAAAACCAATCACGTCACTGGTAGATCGCGTGACTCTTCGTATCACGTCATGTACCAGTGACGCGATTGATTTAAAAATGGAGCGAATAGAAACGCTAGTTAGCGTAATGCTCATGCATCTTGGATAGGGTTCCAGGAGTTGCTGCTATTTGGCATAGCAGGGCAGAATTAGTTCAGCATATCGACGGTACTGTGACTCAAGGTCGTATATTGAATAATGTCCAGTATAAACTGACACGCACTAAGTATGCACTCGCGTACTTAGTGAGGGTCAGTTTATACTGGACAATATTCTATATACGAGGTTGAGTCACAGAACCGTCGATATACGAATCCTTTAACAACATGCTTCAGAAATATCAGAACTGGAGCTTGGGAGCAGGCGATACAATGGGAAGATAAGATCCAAACAATCAGGAATATGCCGCATAAGAAACTTGGGTTTTCTACAGTGCTGCTTATAAGACTAGTGGAGGGATTACTGATAATCCTAGTAAGAGAGGTAAATTAATCAATAAATCGTATAAAAATACATGTTATTTTAATATTAAAGCTATGCATTTTTGTAACTGGATATACGGAAACGCTGTTTAAAAGACAATTAAGTCCTTTTTAAACAGGTATGAGAATTGACAGTTTTCTATGTCTTGAAATGGACATCTGAGCCAAGATATTTTTTTGGGGTTCCGTTAAATGGTAAAGAAGGAATCCTTATGGTGAGACTTCGTTGTCTGTCTATCTGTCTGTCTGTATGTCACAGCAGATTTTCACAGCAACTACAAATGCTATAAACTTGAAATTTGGCATAGTGGTACAACAAAATATGAAATTAATTTTATAAACAATTGAAAAGGGGTCTAGAATGGGGGGTTGAAAAATGAAAGTGATTTGATTATAGCAAATGTCGTATGTCATATGAAAAGGGCTCAATTTTTTTGTCAACAATTTTTTTTAAAAAAATTTGTGATGAACTTTTTGATTTATACCTATAGTCAAAAATTTCCAAAAAATTACCGTTCCACCCGCTATTTCCGAATTTTATTAATTAAAAATCTGGAAAAAGTATATATAATTACTGATATTTTATGAGAAAATGAAATGTTCATTATTTACAGTTTTTGAGATATGACAAAAAACTTTGAAAATCTGTATTAAAATGTAGGCTAATCAAAATGGACCTTATAGTATAAGAAATAAAGATCATAACCAAATGAGTGTTAATTATATGAATAAATAAATAAATAAGGCTTTAAAAATTAAAGTAGTAAGTAAACATGTAGGTAGGTACCTACTTTAACTTATTCCACTTGCTAACTTTAATCATAGGTAATAAAGTTTTTACTACCAAATCCTCAATTATTCCAAAGAAGAGTAGTCACTGTTCATCGGAATAAATGAGTGTTTCACCTGTGCGAGCTGTTTTCGTCTTCAGGACTAACATAGTAGTCACTAGTTCGGAGCCTTTAGCAGGGACAGAACTTTTGTAGGAATTGGTAGGATACGTTTTTGTATTACAGAGATAAATCGAATATAAATCGGTTGGACGATTCGAGAGCACGGGTAATAGAGTTGTAGACTTTCGATTAAGGTGGTGCAAAAAACAAAAGTAATATCGATTCTCCACAAGTTTCTATTTTTTTCCAAAATACATGAAAATAGGCTATACCAAGTTTTATTGCAATTGAATAAACTTTACAAGACGCCCATACTGTTGAAATTGTTTCATATAAAAATATAGCGTTATTAGCGCTTCACACATTTTATAATAGATAAGATATCCAATAATTGCTTATTGGATATCTTATATACTATATAATAGGCTGTGGACAGATCATGACATTGTATTCTGTGTTACAGCAGTGGGCAAAGAATATTATATTTCTGTTTTTAATCCTTGCTAAATTTACTTGATGGCTTTTTGCATGAGAGTGAGATTATAGGTAGGTCCTTTTGGTATAAACTTAACGTTTTGGCGACAAGTAACCGACCATTTGACAAGTTAAAATTTGACACATAAACAACTAATTAATAGTTAACAAAAATAAGCTATGTGGAATGATTTGATACACTATATTTTTCTTCATACAATTTTGGACCTACTTACGATTTATTTTACTTGTATGATGCTCTCTATCGTACCTCTATAATTGGTTCCGTGATTTACTAGCCTTACATTTTTAAAACCTAAATATTATGTTTTATGTGTTATTAATTGGTTAGGTAGTTTTAGGTTTTATTAATTGTTATAGGCCTACTTACTGAATAAATGTTTTTTTTCTTTTATCTTATCTTTAGTTAAAAGCATTGAGAAAAAGGGCACATTGAATAAGAAATGTGTTTTCTCAGGTTTATATGTTTTTTTCCCGATTTTCTTTATGTCTCCAAAACTATGCAAAATAAAACAGTCGGAGTTTGACTAAAGAATATAATTTGACAAGATAGACACAATGGAAAGACAAATGATGGTTATAAATTTTGAGAGAAAATCCTACACAGTGCGTGGGGATGTATTCTTTTTCCTCGTCGTAAGGAAAACGATTCGTTTCTTGAATATAGGAACCGGGCATAAGTAGACATCATTGTTTTTGAGCTACAGGCGACCAAATGACTTTAAATAGAAAATCTGAAAATTAGTTAGTACTTAGGTACTTGTTGTTTTTATGTTTGTAGTACCTACATAGCGGCTTCGGCATTCTACACTGGGCATGGTCCGACATGTTCTCGCTCGGTTTTTTATTAATAGGCAGAGCCCTAAAAGTCTTGTTTTTGGTAACTTGTCAACTTTTATTCAATAGCATTGTTGCTTAAATAAATACGTGGTTTGCAGATTGATAACAGAAACATAAAGAAGATAACCATACTACAGAAATCTATACACTCAATATTCCAAGATTTGAACACAGCATGTATACATACTCCGATGTACCGCCCGAGGTTTGGACATTCGTTTATATTCTGCATTTAATTAAACTGCTATTCAAAGTTCGACGGACCAGCTGGCCAACACATACCTAATGTACAAATCTTGTCTAGGACAATATTTAAAAAAATACCTATTCGTTGTAGGTACAGTCGAGTTTATATAAATATGTGTACACTTTAGTACTAAAGTGTACCTACAATACAACTCTACTGTATAGTTATCTCATAGACAAAGCTTTATAAGTCTTTTTTAACTGGACCAGTATAGGAAAATCCGAAATCATAGGATAATAGAGATAGAGACATTGTATTACACTTGGCCATAAAATTTACTTTGCCGTAACATAATTGTTTTCAAATACTAAAAGGTTCCTAAAGCAGTTTTCCTGTTTCCCATTCTTAGTTTTGAGCTTATTGCACTAAAAACAAATACTATATTATCCGACATTTTGGATGGTAAAGGTAGATTTCCTTGGTTAGCAACCGACGACTGTACCTCGTCTCCCGTCTCCCCGTCCTCTGCGCGAGCTAATGTTCGAGGGTTTGCCGCGCGTAATACCACGTAACGTGGACCCAGCTTAAGCCGCGCGCGGCGTCATACATTCCATGGTACCTACTTACTTATGCAGTTGTCGCGCGCATCACTCGCATCAGCTGCGACCCCCGGAATTCCACCTTATGGACGGTAGCTGTATCTAACTCAAGACTTGACTGACATATGGTCGCGAAACATCGACATATCTCAACGCTATTAATGTTTAAACGTCATCGGCATCACTGTCAAACTTGTCTGCCGATTATGAATTTTATTATCCACTACTCGTAGCTGTTACTGACTACGCCCGCGAAGGTGTAGTTTATCGGTGTCAGCTCGGGAAAAATTGGGTTTTTCCGAAGGGCATTCCTTTCTACGCAGACGGAGTCGCGGGCAACAGATAGTATTAGTGGAAGATTTTTCGAAATACCCATGACTTTCAAAACCTATTAAAATAGTTTCCTTCGTCAATGCTTTAAATTATTATATGTCGCATTTGCAGATACTTTTTTTTGCTCGCCTACTCTCAGATTATAAGAGGGAGGAAATTCCACGCCTTCAGATTGTTGAACAAATCCCTCGAAGTCGCCAAAAACTTCGAGCATGATATTATAACAATCTGGGCGGAACATACGCAAAAAGTGAGTGCTGTTAAATACGTTTTATGTTTCGACGTGTTCACTGCCAGCGACGTATACCTATAAGCGTTATGACTTATGACTTTCAAATGAGATTGATTGAACATGATTAGGTAGGTATAGCTGTAAAATGCGTAGAAAAGGGCTCAGAAACGCTGATTTAAAACATGCTGGGAACTGTGCTTATATTATCTACAGCGAATACAGCAACGATATTTAGAGGTCAGAGAACTGTCTGCGACCCGCAATGAGGTCATTTTCATTTGTTACCTCAGAGTATTAAGGTTGCCACCCACCTCTTACCGCTGCTCTTATGAGCATTCGTTCGAATAATTTTGTCAAGCAAAGCATGCAACGGTAACATGTAACAGTATTTTTTAGAGCTTGTCCAAAATCACGTGTTTATACTGATACGTCGTGGGGAGTTTTTAGACTTACCAACTGCACGGTACGATAGGTATGCACATTATTTTTAATTAACTCAGTAGTACTTTAGCTACCACTAAAATTAACGTTTAACACATTTGTTTTTTTTTATACATAATTCGGAACGCTAGTGGCCATTTTAGTGGTTTGAAAGTCTCCCAAAAACACTCCGATATATTGTTCTGGGTCAAATGCTGCAATAATCTTGCTTGGGTTATTTTAAGGTATCCTTAAGACCTTCGCATGAGATGAGAGCCTTAATCCATTATGCATTATGCATTTAGCGGATGTAAACAGGGTTCACACTTTTGTTTCTCACACTTCCAGCACTGGAAGGGTATCCTGGACCCCGCAGCCGAAAACTACTGGGTGGAGCACGTGGAGCCAGGCAACCTGCTGGACTACAGGGACTTCAACCAGAGCCAGGGAAGCCAAATTATACCGTTCACCTTGCCTCTGCCTCGAGACTTTGAACGATAACTCTTCGGTGATACTGCTAAACCACGTAACAAATTTATAATAGAGCAAAATACTATTACTATCTTATTAAAAAGGTGCATTTTGCTCCTTATTGAAAAGGTGCTTACGCAGTTTCACCGACAAACTGATTTTAACTCGAGTTTCAAATTTAGGTTAGCAAAATGAGTATTTTCTGTTAGAATTAAGTGTTCTTATTGTTTTTGTTGCATTATATGTACCTATTTGAAGGCTAAAATTTGGTTTGACTTTAAATAACCTGTATTAAGGCCGAACAGGGTCCCACATATCCCCCTTCCCGCCATTTGAAATCCTGGTCGCGCCTCCGGGTAGGAAGAAAACAAATTGCAAGCATACAAAGGTCCACAAGACTTTTCTCTTTCTTGATAGACTGTAGTGATTGTGAGCTTCATTAATCATTAGTTTAACTGGTATATAAATTAATTAATCAAGAAAATAATGTACCACAACATAGTTAAGTGTGACGTATATCATACTTTATTATAAATAATTAAATATACACGATAAAACCTATCTATAGAGTAGTATGTATTCGCCGGTACTGGCCCCACCGCCGCTCCCCCCGAAAAAAGGTGCTCTGACGGCCGAGGGGCGGGCCTTCGCGGCAAAAAAAAAAAAAAAAAAAAATTTACACTTTTTTTCGGTGTTTTGGGGGCCATTTAGAGCGTTTGGGGAGGGTCCCGAGGCTCTCAGACCGCTCCTTTCCATACTTAGCAATAGCACCTGTATTAAATAGAAAAAGGTTATCAACTACCTGACCCTTTTTCTATTACCGGGCAAGCTCTCTATTGTGTGTGCGCGGGCGTTCTCGGGGCTTTTGTCTTGCACCCATCGACGCGTTTCCACCTTTTTTATTGTCTGATTATGCACTATTAACTGCTGTTATGTGATTTTTAATTTACCTATGTGTTTTTCATATCATTTAATTAAGTAGCAATAGTTACTTTCTTAACATATTGTTCATAGGGTCATAGTTCTAACCTAACCTAACCTACGTTGTTGAAGTAAACCTAACATCGTGAAACCTATCCTAACTTAACATAATTATCTAATGTTTTTAAGGATCATACTTCTAACCTAACCTAACCTAACCTAACCTAACCTAACCTAACCTAACCTAACCTAACCTAACCTAACCTAACCTAACCTTTTTTTTTTTTTTTTTTTTTTTTTTTTTTTTTTTTTTTTTTTTTTTTTTTTTGACAGGGTGGAAAATGCTTTATGCATTCCCCTCACCATGGGAGTAGTGAGGGGATATGTGGGACTCACCCCCCGCCCCCCCCTCAGAATGAGAGGGGGAAAGGGGGCGCAACCCACTAAAAACCACCCTGGCGTACCCTCCTGCCGGTTTGGCAAGGCGCCGTGGAACCGCCGAAGCTCTGCCCACGACGCCTTCCGGCAGCCCCGGCCGTCTGCCGGGGCTACCCGCGCCGAAGGAGAGAGAGGCCGAGCACGCCTGGCCCCTCTCCCAGACCGCCAAGTGACTAGCCTACGGCGGGCGGGGGACTCCCATCCCCCACCCGCAGTCACTAAGGGTTGAGGCGGGCGGCAAAACGCCGCCGCCTCACCCCCCGCCGTCTACGCCGGAGCGGATGCGCGAGAGGAGAGTCCTCGCGCTCACGCTCCGAGGCCTCCTTCTGCGAGATGACACACTCGCAGAAGGAGGCCACAGCCCTCCAGGACCTGTCGCTGCACAGCATTGCAGACACAACGCTGTGCAGGGAGAGGTCCCGTCGACCGATGGCTAGCGCCATAGTGCGGCGCTCCGCACTCCACCGGCTGCACACCTCGAGAGTGTGCTGAGCCGTGTCGTCCGGATCGCCGCACTCATGGCACTGCGGGCCGGGCTCCCTCCCAATTTTGTGCAGGTAATGACCGAAGCATCCGTGTCCGGTCAATACCTGCACAAGCCGGTATGACGTAGCGCCGACTGCCCTCCCCAACCAGGTGTCAAACGACCCGAGGATCGCCCCTATGGTCCGAGTCCCATAGGGGGAGTCCTCCAGGTCCGCTTTCCACCTGTCCCGCAGTCGGCGCTCCGTCATCCGGCGCGTCTCCTCCACCTCCTCAGGGTCCGGGCGTTCTCCTCTCGCCCGGGCCCTGGACCTAACTACGTAGGTCTCCGCCTGCACCTCTGCGTCCAACTCCCAGGGCGGGGTGCAGGCGAGGAGGCAGGCCGCGGCGTGGGCCACCGTCATGTAGGCCCTCACAATTCGGAGGGCCACCACCCGCTGTGGCCTCTGCAGCAGGGCCCTGTTCCGGGCGGACAGCTTGTCCGCCCAGATGGGGGCCCCGTACAGAGCCATGCTCCTTGTAACGCCGGCATACAGCCGGCGGCACAAGGAGCCCGGCCCACCCACGTTCGGCAGCAGCCGGCTGAGTGCCGACGCGGCGCCCACAATTCGGGGAGCTAACTGTGTAAAGTGCTCCCCGAAGTTCCATCGTCGGTCCAGAACAAGCCCCAAATATTTTATGTGGGGCTTGATCGGGACCGACTCCCCCCCCAGGGTGAGCGCCAAACCCGCCGGCAGCCTCCACCCCCGGCCCCCGAAGACTATCGCCTCAGTCTTCGGGAGCGCCACCCTCAGGCCGAGCCGACCAATCCGGTAAATGGTCAGCTCGGCCGCCGCTTCCGCCCGGCACAGCACCTCCCTCATGTCGGTCCCACGCACGGCCACCATGGTGTCATCTGCGTAGCAGATGGTGGCCGTCCGTGGGAGCAACTCCCCCCTGATGGCCCAATCGTACCCCAGGTTCCATAAGAGCGGACCGAGCACGGAACCTTGGGGTACGCCACAGGCCATCGCCGTCGACCCCCGTCGACCGTCCCTCTGCTCATAGAGCACTACCCTCTCGGTCAGGTAGTGCTCTATGACCCGCCGCAGGTAGGGAGGCACTTGGTGGTAGATAAGTGCCTCCCTTATCACCCCATAGGGGAGAGTGCCAAACGCGTTTGCGATGTCAAGGGACACCGCGACGACACCCTCCCCTCTGCTCGACGCGTACTCACAGAAGTCCCTAAGGGACTTCAGCGCGTCGAGCGTAGACCGCCCCTCTCTAAACCCGAACTGTCTATCGGAGACGTTCGGGCCGGCGGTCTCCAGGTGCTGCTGGATCCTGGAGGCCAGGATTCTCTCCATCATCTTCCCGGCCTCATCCAGCAGCACTATGGGGCGATAGGCGGAGGGACAGTCCGGGGGTCGACCCTCTTTCCGGAGGAGGCAAAGCCTCCCCTCCTTCCACACCCTCGGGAACCGTCCCTCCCTCAGGCAGTCGTCCATCAACTGCCTGAGTCGGTCCCCGAGGTGTTTTAGGGCGATGGGGAGTACCCGGCCCGGTACTCCGTCGGGCCCCGGGGCTTTCTTGCAGCCCCGGAGCCGGTCCACCGCCCTCTCGAACTCGTCGTCGCTTACCGGTGCGATGGCGAGTTCGAGTGGGTCCTCCAAGTCCCCCGGTGGCTCGGTCATCACCGGGGGAGTTATCGAGGGAGCTGCCGGAAACAGCCCCTCGATGACCCTCCTCAGGAGGGGAGGCTCTAGGGAGTCCATGGGGGGGGCAGTGCGCATTTTATTGCGCACCACCCTGTACGGCCGCCCCCACGGATCCCTGTCCAGCGTGGCCAAGAATGAGGCGTGTGCCTCATCCTTGGCCTTTGCTATGGACAGGGTTAGGGCCCCCTTGGCTTCTTTGAGGGCCCCGTAGAGCCTCTCCTCCTCCTCCGCAGTGTGCCGCCTGCGCCTGCAATGTTGGTAGGCGCGGCGGGCACTGTTACTGGTGGTCCGCACTGCCGCAATTTCGGCGGACCACCAGTAGACCTTCCTCCGGGCGAAGAGCCGTTTCGCCCGGGGCATGGCCGCTCCGCACACGGCCTGCAGTGCGGAGCGGAACCGGCGCGCCCTCTCCTCCACTCCCAAGGCGGCGGGTGGGGCGGCACACCAAGCCTCCACCATCGCCGCCTCGTCCGCCTTGGCCCTGTCCAGCTGGGACAGGGACCACTTGGGGAACTCCTCCGTCCCCCCTCCCCGCCCCCCCCGAGGACTGGGTGGCAGCTGGCCCGGTCTTGTGGAGACCCTCAACCTGATATACAGGTGATCGGAGAGGGTCTCCACGTCCTCCAGGACGCGCCAGTCTGCGAGGCGTGCGGCAATGGCAGGGGTCGCGAACGTTATGTCCACGATAGACCCCCCCTGCCGCCGCACGCAAGTGTTGGCGCTGCCCTGGTTCAGGACTACCAGGCCCGCCGCCGCCACCCAATCCATCAGCACCTCCCCGCGCACGTCCGTTATGGGGGATCCCCACGCCGCACTCTTGGCGTTGAGGTCCCCCAGGACCATTACCTGGCGCGGGGCCGCCCTCGCCACGACCCCCTCTAGGACCCCCAGGAAGGCCTCAAAGGCGGCCAGCGGCCTATTGGGGGAGAAGTACACCGCAACGAGTACGGTGTCGGTCCCCCATCCGGCCGCCACAAACCCCGGGCCGCCCTCGACCCTCTCGAGGGGGGGTCCGCCGCCGATCGCCGGCACCACCACGGCAACCCTCTCGTCCGTCGACCCCACCCAATTGGGTAGGGGAGGGACGAAGTAGGGTTCCGCGACCACCGCAACGTCAATCGACCACTCCGCCATTACCTGCATGAGCAGGTCTTGTGCTCTGGCGGAGTGGTTGACGTTGGCCTGCAGGAGCTCTAAATGGTGTGCTGGCATTTAGAGCTCCATGCAGGTCTCCTCGGGGGCCGCGGCGGTCGCTGCGGGGGTGCTTCCATTAGCAACGGGGGGGCGGGGACGCTGCGGCCGCAGGTCCTTACCTTTAGTTGCGGGGGGGAAACATTTCCTCCCCCCCAGCATGTGGTTTGCCGGGAGTTTGGCCTGGTGGCATACGGCGCACCAAGCCTTCTCCCAGCAATCCGCCATCTTGTGCCCCTCCTTGCTGCACCGGAAGCAGAAATTGCTCCGGTCAACTTTGGAGGGGCACAGCTCCCGCGAGTGGCCGACACCATAGCAGCGGAAGCACCGCATTGGTGTCGGCCCCACCGCCGTGACCCTGGCGGAGGCCCAGCCCACCAGGATCCTCCCGGACTTGGTGAGGGTCACCGCAGCCTGCACGGGGCACTGGACTAATACCGATCCAGTGCCATCGTAAAGGGCGCGGACGGCCCCCACCTTGACCTGCTCAGGCTGGCATGCCCCAGCCGCGGCAACAGCCTGCGCCACCGTCTCCTTGGTGGCCGACTCATCCAGACCGGAAATCTGGACGCCGGCCATCTTGACGGGGCGGCTGACGTCCGCCACGTCTCCCACCAACCCTTGCAGCTTGGCTGCAAGGGTATCCGCCACCTCGTGGCCCTTCTCCCCGGGGACCTCGATGACCCGGGAGCCCGTCATCGAGGTCCTGACCCGCACGCTCTGCAGGCCCACCTCACTCAGGCTAAGACCATTAATGGCCTTAGCCATGGTGGCCTGCAGGGTGGTGGTGGCCCCCTTCTTGAGGGAGATCACCACCGCCGCCGTCTTGGGGACGGACAGCTTGGCGGGTCTTGGCCCGTGCGCCGCCTTGCCAGTCCCTTTAGGGGGTGGAGGGGGGGGTTTGGCCGCGCCCTTACCCTTCTTCCGCACCACCTGCGACCACGACATCTGTGTGGGCGCAGGTGGCATACGGCCCGAGGGGCCGGGCTCCTCCTCCGGGGCCGGGGCAGCCTTGGCGGCCTTGGCGGACTTCTTGTTGGTGGGGACTGGGGCCACCGTCTTTGTGGCGGCTTTGGGCCGCCCATCGCCCAGTCTGGCTCTGGCTTTCGGCTCGAGGTCCACCGGGGCCGAGGGTGGCGGGGCAATACCTGCCCCCTTTCGCTGGGGAGGGGCTGACACGGCGGGCTTGGTAGCCCGCTTGTCGTGTGCCAGCGGGGGGCGAAGGATGGGCTCCGCCGGGAGGCGCCTATTGACCTCCTCCATCCTATCGCTGATCATGCGTCCTAGGCTGAGGAAGAGGTCCCTCTTCATGACCTCAATCGCCTCGGTCAACTCGGCGGTCCCGAACTGCAAGGCAGCAGCGACAGGGGGGGCGGCCGGGATCTGCCGCTCGCTGAAGGCGATGCGGAGCGCCTTCAGCTCCGCCGAGTTCAGAGCGAGTTGCTCCCGCATCCTTTTGTTGTCCGCCTTAAGGATGCGGATCTCCTCGCTCTCGGTCCTGGAGGCCTCTACCTCGTCCATCAGCCCCAGGATGGCGCGGCAGGCCCGGTTCATGCGGCCTTGAACCTCCCCCTTGAGGTGTTTGGATATCCTGGCCGCCTCCAGGATATCCCTTGCCGCCATGCGGGTGGCATCAATCGGGTCATTCTCTCGCTCCTGGCTATCCATGGGCTCCGGGGAGCGCGAGCCGGAGCGAGAGCGTGAGGCTGAGCGCGATCGCCGGTCCCCCTCGGCTTTTCCTCCTTTTCCTCCCTTCCCCCCCCTGGGGCGGAGTTCAGGAAAATCCCTCCTGTAGCTGGCCGCAGGATCGGCACCAGCTACCTCCTCAAACTGGGGCTCAAGCTGGTACAGCTTCGCCCTCAGTCTGGCTGCGGCCAGCCCAGCGTAGGCCCCCTTGGGCTTCCCCCTGAAGGCCGTGTTAATTTTCACGGGCCTTTCTTCCCCTTCCTCCTCCTCGTCCTGGTTCTCCAGTGCCCTCTTGGAGGGCTGTGAGGCAGAGTGTTCACCCACGATCCACCCGAGATCGTCAATCTCCGACTCGGAGTCGGAGTCGTGGATAATCCCCCCCCCCTTGGGTGGATCCCTGCGATTTTTTGTAGGTGAGGCCATGGTGGCCCCCCCTACCTCCCTCCCGAGAAAAGTCGAAATCCGACCGCTAGGACCTAAGTTAGGAGCTAACCTAACTTAAAACGGTCAAGCGCGACTCGGATCTCGACTTTCCTATACTAAATCGGTTTTAGCGCCTGAAATGAAAAAATAGCAATCAGGGGAAAACTTTGTCCCCTGATTTGACCCACTTCTTGAGGTCGTAGCGGGACCAAAAAAACACTAAAAAATAGTGTTTAATGGCGCCGCCAAAACAAAAACCGAACAATACAAAAAAGGTTAAAAGGTAAAAAGTTATCGAATTTACCAACTTTCGGAAAAACCTTAAGTTGGTAAACCGAAAAACCTTACCCCCCCCGGAACCTTAACACGACTATAACTCCCGACCTGGGAGTCGTAGAATTAAGGTTTATATACAAAATATTTACAAAAACAAATGAACTACACTAATTTTGGGGTTTTATATTTTTACAGTAAATGCAAAAAATATAAAACACCGACAAAGACAAAAACGACGGAACCGATTTCCGAAAACCTCGAGTAAAAACTCGAAGTTTTCAAAAATACAAAGTTCGCGTCCTAGAAACAAAAACCAAACTAAACAAACGCTATAGTTAGCGGGACCGTTGCAGCTACCCCAACCCAAAAACTGGGCAATTAAGGAAGCTGGCAACACCGACAAAACTAATTTAAAAAAACGTAAACAAACAAAAATAATTACAAAAAATTAACGTTAAAAAACACAAAACTAGGAGGCCGATATTTTCTAAACTAAGGTTCAGAAAATTATCGGACCAACCGTACGGCAAAGAAGCCGATCGCCGGTATTTTTCAAACCTTTAAAAGGCTCGAAAAAATATCAGCAACACAGACTTTTTCGCCGCAGAAAATATACAAAAACTGAAGAAACAAAAACCAACCGCAAAACGAAATATTAAGAAAATAAGGAAACTATACTAGATAAAAGAGAAAAGATATTTGGAAAGACGTGAGAAAAAAATGTAATATTTTGTCTCCGAAGAACGCAAAAATCCACTCAGCAACACCCAAGATTTTACCTCAACCTAACCTAACCTAACCTAACCTAACTTGTTGAAGTACCTAAACCTAACATCGTGAAACCTATCCTAACTTAACATAATTATCTAAAGTTTTTAAGGATCATACTTCTAACCTAACCTAACCTAACTTGTTGAAGTACCTAAACCTAACATCGTGAAACCTATCCTAACTTAACGACGCGCTGGCCTAGTTGGTAGTGACCCTGCCTACGAAGCTAGCGGTCCTGGGTTCAAATCCCGGTAAGGGCAGATGTTTGTGTGATGAGCGCAAATATTTGTTCCTGAGTCATGGATGTTTTCTATGTATTTAAGTATATATTTCTCTATATAAGTATTTATATCGTTGTCTAGTACCCATAGTACAAGCCTAGAGCTTAGTTTGGGACTAGGTCAATTGGTGTGACATTGTCCCCTGATATTTATTTATTTTATTTATTTATTTAACATAATTATCTAATGTTTTTAAGGATCATACTTCTAACCTAACCTAACCTAACTTGTTGAAGTAAACCTAACATCGTGAAACCTAATATAACTTAAAATACCTACCGTTTTTAATACTTTCGGAAAATAAAGATGATTCAATCAAAGAAGTAGCTACACTTGGTTTTATATTTGAACAATCATACTCAACTGTTATTAAGCATCGCCTAACTTAACCTAAGCTAAGACCTAATTTAATCATAGCTTAAGTCCTAAGCAAAACTTAATTCAATTTACCCATGATAATCTTAGCAAACCAAGCTAAAATTAACATTTATTATCTTATGCTGTTGTTACTTAGAGCCTATTCTAAACAACTATAAAAACCATACATTGCATATATTTCTAAATAAATTACCTACACTTAGGCTGATAAAAATATGGTGATTAAATGTAATTTAATCTGCGTACGGGTGTGTATCTATGAGTATGTATCTACTTCTAACATTAACTAACATTATCTATTCGTAGTAGATATATTATATGGGGTTCAGCTTCACATACCTACATGTTTAATTTTACTGTTACACAGTAGTATGTAAAACTAAACCGAAGCATGTAAACTGGTTCCGACTTGCTGGATTCAAAATACCTACTATGGAGTATATCAATCAAAAAAGCCTGTACCGACAAGTTTTGTGTGCCCTAGTGAATGGTTTTAACGGCTTACTTGTTTTATTGGTAGCAGCCTATTAAGTTTTATGGTCACAAAGGATTCGTTTTATTATTTTGGGTTTTGATGAATAATACGGCGTCTGTTTTACCTACGAGTTCAAACTTGTTTCTAGAAGGTTTCTTAACTTACGAATGGTATAAAAGCGGTGCGCTATTGTATATCGGCAAGTATTGGCTACTCAACTGTGCTCGTTACCGGATCTCCCTGTACATATAGCAGTATATAGACTTAACAGTGTTGTTTCGTGCAGTGAAGTGTTTATACAAAGGGCTAATAATGGATGTGAGTATGTACAAGTATTATAACTTAACTGTGTGTCTTTTAGCATTTGTTCACCGTGTTTTTATTAAGAGTAGGTATTGTAAACAGTTGTTTAATTTATTGTTTGATATTGTTGCAGTTCTCTGAAAATACTTTCAAAAACTATTACTACCCGGAAAATAAAGATGAATCAACCGACGAAGAAGGCACGCCTGGTTTTAAAGTTAAGCAAGCCATGGCAAAAAAGCGTTCAGCAAATAACATCGACAGCTTCTTTGAACTTCCCAAGAAGAAAACTAAAGCGTTGAAACGATCTTCGAATGTCAGTCAAAGTTCTCCTGACGGAGTGGGTTATATATCAACCGGACAAGATGACGGAGCATACGCTTCTCACTTGATTAAAATCGAGATATATGATATGCAAAAAGTTAAAAACATTCCACCCACTGAGCACTGGAAACACGCTGATGTGAGATTGAAATTCTACGCGTCTTCTGAAGATGAAAGTCAACTGCAATCGACACGTGATGTAATATATAACATAACAAAGCAAGTAGCTTCTAAAGACAGTTGTGTGAAATATTTTATTGACAATAAGAAACATTGATAAAAAGTGTTTGTGTAAGTTAAACAAAAGCTTGTTATTGTATTATATGTAAAAACCTTAGCTTTTAAGAATTCAAGATCCAGTCTAAACAATTATCTTTTTTTGTAAAATTAAATTGTGTGAAATACTTAATTGACTATAAGATGCAGTGATAAAAAGTGTTTGTGTAAATTAAACAAAATGGATAGTTTGAACTGCGATATCTATGATCCCGAACTCATCAGGCTCTGTGAGGAGCTTGAAGAAGATCAAGAATTACACGCCATCGGGGAACTTATAAGTCAACTTCATCGTGAGGCGTAAGTTATATTTTTCTATTTAAATATTCCTGTTCTAACCTGTTTAAAAGTGCTTGAGCAATACTTATCAAAGGATGGGTTTCTGACTCGTTGTGACTTGATCTTATTGTTATTGAAACAGTTAGGAGGGGTACCCCTTTATAAATGGGGTGTCCGTTGCAAAATAATTCATTGTTTGGGTTACAGTGTTTGAGTTACTAAGTGCTAGTTTATTCCATCATGGTGTTCATCATTATTAATTTAGCTCGTGATCAAATTGAATGTTTAAGCAAACAGTTTATTATAGCTAATTTCCATAGAAGCATACGGCTGTGGTTTATATCAAATCAATTACCAACCACACTTTTAGAAGATGCTGATATAAGACCTTATTTTACACCATGTGATGGACACATTAAAGACAAACAGAACAATTCGTCGTCGGATGTGATTGATGGAGTTTTAACAATGCAAGCATACTGCCAACAATGTAGTCAAGATTTAAGTTAGTATAATATCGCAACCAATTATACGCCAAGTCTGTATTTGCTATTAATACATACGGTGTGTTTAATTTCATTTTTTATTTTTTGTAGATCTTCTCAAGTCGGGCGTGGAGTAAAAAGGACAGCTACAGTATCGGAAGCAGAAGAAGTGCCTACAAAGAAAGCTCGTGTCTCAACTAGTCGTGATGCAGTATCGATATTAGATGAAAATGTAAGTACAAAAAATAGTGATAATATTGAATGTTCTGTGTGTAGTAAGTTTGTGTGCAAAAGATATTTCTCCAATCATTTAAATAGCAATATACACAAAAATAATGTTTTAAGATCTGACACTCAGTGGGTTAACGTGCAGTTGATTGAAAACGCATTTAGGAATAGGGTGGCTACCTATAGAATATTGCTTGATGAAAATGTTTGCAATCCATTAACCCCCGAAACAATTTTACAAAAAAATAAAGAAAAAATCTTCACCTTATTGGATCGCTCACTGACTGATCATCGCGCCTTAAAAGTAAATTTTATTCTCAATGCAGATTTTACTCAAGATACCAAACAGCTGAATAATACGTTTGATTTTCAATTTAGTAACAATATAGTGAATCAAAGCTGTGACAAAAATGATATTTTTACAAGTACAGTTAACGAAATTTTAGCAAGATTATCTAACTTTGAAAGGAAAGACAGTGGTTGGAGTTTAGTAAAATTCAACTATCTAGATGTGAATGTAAATAAATTTAACCCATTACGTGGTTCTTCCTATATAGAATTGCCGCGTGATATAATGAATAAAAAGGCAGTTATTAATGTAAAAAACAATGATCATGAATGTTTTAGATGGGCTGTATTGTCAGGCTTATATCCATGCACAAACAATCATACAAATGAATTGAATTCATATATAGCGCATAAACATAAATTAAACTTTGAAAATTTGACTTTCCCATTTAAATTAACTGATATTCATAAATTTGAAAAAATTAACAATATAAGCATAAATGTTTTTGGGCTCGAGTACAATACACAAAGTAAAAAACATGATGTGATAGGACCACTACACTTAACTAAATGCAAAAAAGCTACCCACTTAAACTTATTATATATAACCAAAGGTAGCGAAGCACATTATTGCTTTATCAAAAAATTATCTAGATTAGTATCTAAACAACTATCCAAAAAGCAACATGCTGTGCATATTTGTGATGGCTGTCTAACAAGTTTTACATCAAATATAAATTTAATCAATCATCAAAGAAACGACTGCTTCCATGTTTGTACAAAGTTACCTTCAGAACAAGATAAAAAGAAAAACTGGTTCAATGAAAATGTTCCATCAAACCTACTCACCTTTAATAATTACGATCGTAAATTAAAGGTACCTTTTGTTGTTTATGCAGATTTTGAGGCTTTTTTAAATCCAATTCCTTCATGTTTCAATAATCCTAGTACATCCTCTACAACAAATGTACAAAAACATGAGGTATATAGTTTTGGATACTACATAAAGTGTTCTTATGATTATAAGCTGTCAATATATAGAACATATAAAGGTAAAGATTGTGCCCAAACATTTATGAATTACATTAAAAAAGATTTAGTGAACATTTGTAGGAGTAATACTTTTATTAAAACCCCTTTGCCTTTATCTGATTCAAATAATTTAGATATTGCACAGAGCAGCACATGTTACATTTGTGATAAAGACTTAAACGGTGATTCCACTATTTGTTATAATCATCATACAGGTTTTTATGAAGGAGTAGCACATCAACTTTGTTCCGAAAAATACAGGGCACCTAATTTTGTACCTGTATTTTTCCATAATTTGAGCAACTATGACAGTCATTTTATAGTACATGGGTTTGGATTTGAGGAAGGAGACATTGAGTTAATACCAGAGAACAAAGAGAAATACATTTCCTTCTCTAAATCTTTAAAAGTGAATAATTGCACAATAAAATTGAGATTTGTTGATTCGCTTAAATTTTTGAGTTGTAGTCTTGAAAAATTAGCCAAAACCTTGACACCCGAACAATTTTGTGAATTAAAATTAAGTTTTCCATGTGAAGAGGATTTTAAACGATTAATACGAAAGGGTATCTATCCCTATGAATACATGACATCTTATGACACGTTAAAGTTAACTTCTCTCCCCTCTCAAGATAAATTCTACAGTTCCCTGGCTGATTGCAACATTTCGGATGAGGATTATGAACATGCGAGAGATGTTTGGACTCATTTTAATTGTAAAAATATGGGGGATTATTCTGATTTATATTTAAAAACAGATGTTTTGTTACTAACCGACGTATTTGAAAATTTTAGAAATGTATGTCTTAGGACATATGGGTTAGATCCAGCCCATTACTATACTGCTCCGGGATTAAGTTGGGACGCGATGTTAAAAACCACAAAAATAACTCTAGAGCTCTTAACCGACATTGATAAAATAGCTTTCATAACCAAAAATATTCGCGGTGGCATCTCGCAATGTAGTAAAAGGCACGCAAAAGCTAATAATAAATTTATGGCAGATTATGATCAAAATATTCCTTCTTCATATCTTATGTACTTGGATGCAAATAATCTTTATGGGTGGGCTATGTCTCAATGTCTCCCTACTGGTAAATTTGAATGGGTGAATGTAGATGCTGATTTCAATGTTTCTGATGATGCCGAACATGGTTTCATTTTAGAAGTCGATCTAGAATACCTCAACGAATTGCATGACTCTCATTCGGATTTGCCATTCTGTCCAGAAAATGTTTGTTTAGGGAATTCCAAAGAAAAAAAATTAATTCCTAATTTAAATGGGAAAACGAATTATGTTCTACATTATAGAAATCTAAAACAATGTTTGAAGAATGGTTTGAAATTAACTAAAATCCACCGCATTTTGAGATTTGAACAATCAAAGTGGTTAAAAAGTTACATAGATTTAAACACTCACATGCGATCGCAAGCAACTTGTGATTCTGATAAAGACCACTATAAAAGTATGAATAATTCAATGTTTGGTAAGACCATGGAAAACGTTTTGAAATATGTGAACGTAAAATTGCTAAATCATTGGGAAAATCAGGGGAAATCACTGGGAGTTGAAACTATGATAGCCAAACCTGAGTTCCACAGTTTATCAATATTTTCGGAGAACTTAGCTGCTGTCCAATTGAATAAAACTAAAATATTTTATAATAAACCAATTTACTTAGGATTTTGCATTTTGGATATATCGAAAACTTTCATGTACAAATTTCATTATGACTACATGAAAACAAAATATCAAGAAAATCTAAGGCTTCTTTATACAGATACAGATAGTTTAGTATATCAAATATTCACGGAAAACTATTATGAGGACATAAAATCAGACCTTGATTTATATTTTGATACATCAGATTACCCATCGAACAATGAATATGGTTTACCATTATTAAATAAAAAGCGGTTAGGGTTTTTCAAAGATGAAAACAATGGTAAAATTTTTAAAGAGTTTGTTGGTCTACGATCTAAAATGTATGCTTTAGACGTTGAAAATCATGGGCTTATATCAAAAGCCAAAGGAGTAAATAAATGTGTTACTAAAAAACTGACTCTCAACGATTATAAAAAGTGTTTATTTGAAAAAAATGTACAACATGCCCAAATGCTAAGATTTAAATCAATAAAACATGTAATATTTACCCAAAACATAAATAAAGTATCATTATCTCATAATGATACAAAACGATTCTTGTTAGAAAACTCTTCGGACACTCTTGCGTGGGGACATTATAAAATACCACATCAATCATCACAAAATTAATTTGTCATGTAATTTATACTCACAGAACATTCAAAAATGTCATCATTATTTTTTGTATACCTAATTGTAGAAATGTAAATTAATTTTAGTTTTTGTAAATATTGGTTGGTGAAGCTGAATCAAAAAACAAGTGGTGGGGCTACTAATTGTAGAAAAGTAAATTAAGATTAAGTACTTATATTGTAGAAATGTAAATTAATTTTAAGTTTTGTAAATATAGGTTGGTGAAGCTGAATCAAAAAAGCATGTGGTGGGGGTACTAATTGTAGATAATGTAAATTAGTTTTTAGTTCAACTATTTTTTTTTTTTATTGTTGGTATAAAAAAAAAACTTTGTTGAGTTTTTTGCGGCGTTCCTTCTCAACAATGATGTTCATTTCCGGAGCGCTGGTAGATTAAAAAAGAACGGACAATTTCGAAATAAAACATATTTTACAATGATATCTTTGTTTTTTTTTTTTAAGGTGTTTACCGTTGTTTTAGTTGATTTATTTAAAAAGTAATTGAGCTCATAATATTACATCATTTCACTTTTATCTGTTTACATATCAACACGTATTACTAGTTTTAATTATGATACATTTATATCATCCTTTCACAACCATTGTAGCTGGTCCGAGTGGGTGTGGTAAAACTCAATTTGTAACAAACTTTTTAAATAATTCCAAAGAAGTATGTAATGTTGTATTTGATGAAATTATTTGGTGTTATGATGAAATGCAGCCTCTTTACAATCTGGAAAATGTAAATTATAGTCAAGGAATACCAGATTTTTCAATGTTTGATGGGAAGAAACCTAAGCTTCTTATAATAGATGATCTGATGAGAGAATCGGATGGACGAATCGTAGACATTTTTACAAAAGGTAGTCATCATAGAAATTTAAGTGTTTTTTATATTACACAAAACATATTTCATCAGGGGAAAGGCCAACGTGATATTTCGCTGAATACAAGCTACATTGTATATTTTAAGAATCCCAGGGACAAAACACAAATACGCTACTTGTCACGACAAGTTTACCCAGAAAACCCAAAATTTGTAGATGAAGCCTACAAAGATGCTACTCAAGAACCACATGGTTACCTCATGATTGATCTGAAACAAAATACAAATGACATATGCCGTTTTAAAACAAAAATATTTCCGTTTGATGGGCATTGCACTGTGTATGTCCCTAAAAAGGGGTTTAAATACGATAAAAATCAGCAAATTTTAGTCAGTTCTACATGATGCATGCGAGAGTAAACACATATAAACATTTACTTGAAGCATTGCAATTGCTAAAACCAAAATATCGCACGGCGTTACTTAAATCTTGTGATGACGATGAGATCAACATTATTTGCGAGTGCATTTATAACGTTCTAAATGGAAAAATTCCATTAGAAAAAAAAGAAAAATCTAAATTAAAAAAACATAAAGATATCTTGCGAAAATTAATTTCAAAAGGAAAACATAAAATAAGAAAAACCGTTATAATTCAAAAGGGAGGTGCATTTCTACCTATTATATTAGGAGCAGTTTTAAGTGCCTTAGTAAACTCATTATCATAATCATAATGGAAAATACAAAAAAAATGCTATTAGTTGAATCAGATTTTATTGAAAGACTGAAACGCAATGAGAGCCTACCTGAAAATTCATCATCCCGCCTAGATGCTGAGATGCAAAAAATCCTTAAAAGTAAAATGAATGATCGTGAAAAGTGGACATTATATTCTCAAGCATTGCAACGATTTTTACATTTTATTGAAATAGATCGAAAACCGTTTAAAATACCTATCATAACGGAGGGGGAGCTTCAAGTCAACAACGAAAGTAATGATCTAAAGTCAAAAGTAAACAAAAAGGAGCTTAATGAATATAATGACTCAGTTGCAACTCCACCTTTGCGAGAAGGAGATGTTACTACACCAGTTACACCGATTGATAAAACAAATCCAGAACCGATGCCAATTAGTCCATCTAAAATTATAGATATATTACCCAAATCATATGAGAAAAAAACTCGAATTTTGTTGGATTACATTGTTTTGAGTAGACCAAAAATTTGGTGGAAGCCAACTGGTGAAGTTGTAATAAACAACCGCACTATTTCAAATAGTAATATTACTGATCTGGTAAGCGACACGATTAGATCTCTTAAACGACCTAAACCAACAGGATGGGAAGAGTTTGCGTTACTGTTAAGAGATATAAGAGTTCCTTTAAGCTGCATAGGTAATCCCGCAAACTTGGAATTCATTAAAACAGCTCAATCGTTTGAACCATTATCTGCATCTACAAGTACGAGATCATCAACAGATAAAGAAAAACTTAGAGCTACACCACTTACCACAGGAGTACTTAAGCGTCAACATAAGAAAATAGATTGGGAAAAATGGACCCCTTATTAGATATTAATAGAATCTACTATGATGTCTCCAATCCAGCTGGTTACAGTAGTTTAAATAATATAGCGAAGGAGATGAAAGAACAAATGAACAAAGAGGAAGTAAAAAAATGGCTACAATCTCAAGATACGTATACGCTACATAAACCTATTCATAAGCGATTCACCAGAAATAGATATATCCTATCTAACTTTAATGAACTCTGGCAAGCTGATCTAAGTGACATGAGTACATATACTGAATATAACCATGGATACAAATATATTCTTTGTGTTATTGATGTGTTCAGTAAATATGCTTTTGCGAGGGCTATGAAAAAGAAAGATTCATCAACAGTTAAAGAATGTTTTGAAAGCATATTTACTGAAGCCAACTTTGTTCCTCGTCATATACAATCTGATAAAGGTACAGAATTTGTTTCAAAGGTGGTAAGAGATTACTTTAAAAGCAAAAACATTAATTATTATACTACTAATAATCCCGACATTAAAGCAAGTATAGTAGAAAGGTTCCAAAGAACTCTTAAAATGAAAATGTGGCGTTACTTCACTCATAATAATACATATAATTATACCGATATTTTACAAGACCTTCTTCATTCTTACAATCATACCTATCATACTAGCATTAAAATGCGACCAATTGATGTTAACTCTAATAATATTATGACCGTTTGGAATAATTTATATTATCGAAAAAAAGATAGGCAAATTTCATTGGAAACCTCAAAATTGAATGTAGGCGATCATGTTAGAATAACTAAATATAAACATGTATTTCAAAAGGGTTATGAAAGTAATTGGAGTGATGAAATATTTATAATTAATTCAGTTATTTACAGATCACCACGAGTTGTTTATATGTTAAAGGATTTGCAAGGTGAACCCATCATTGGTACATTTTATTCTAAAGAGTTACAAAAGGTGACTTACCTCCCCTCCACCGAGTATAAAATTGATAAAATAATACGTTCGCGTCATATTAGAGGCATAAAGGAAATACTAGTGAAGTGGCAAGGTTATCCAAATAAATTTAACTCTTGGATACTTGCATCAAGCTTGAAAAAAATATGAATGAAAACAGTTTTTATTTAACTTTGTTGAGCAACAGTTCAACGGATTACTATACTGACAACACAACTGCACATTTTCTGACTAAATTACCTAAGAACATAAAATTAGAAGGGGAGTGGGTAGTTGGATTAGTGGAATTTCAATACCCGTGTTCCATGTATAATGTTCAAGATCATGAAAATATAATTTACATAAAGAAAAAAGTGGTATCACCCAACAACAAATCAACGAAAATTGTTGATATAAAAACCCATATACCAGCCACTACATATGATAATATTGATCATTTCCTTCAAGCATTTAATGAGAACCCACAACTAAAAAATAATGTCAAATTTAGATATGATACATTGACAAAAATGGTTGGAGTAACAACAACAAATAATGAAATAACCTCTATCATAACAACCCCGATACTAAGTCTCCAGCTGGGTTTCAAACCGAGATCAAATTTGAAACAAATTACATATGGAAAAAACCCTGCCAATTTATATTTAGGATTACCACCACAAATATTTGTTTACACCGATATAATTCATCCGCAAGTAGTTGGAGATGTTATAACAGCATTGCTTAGAATAATACCACTAGATCCAACTAAGTTCATTTATGGTGCATATAAAACTCACATTTTCTCACCCGCTCACTATGTACCGGTTTTACGTAGGGAGTTCGATACTATTGAAATAGATATAAGAACAACTACTGGTGTTAATGTACCATTCCAATTTGGTAGCTCTTGCGTGAAACTACACTTTCAACGAGTAAAATGAATTATAACAGATCTTCAGTCTCTTGTCCTTACCAGCATTATTATTCGCATCAGGCCGGCTCTGGTGTAGGAATTGTCTATAAAGGAGTCCCATTTCAACGAGGGCATGGTATAGGGAGTTTTTTGGGAGGGCTATTTAGATCAGTGCTCCCTTTATTATCTAGTGGTTTGAAAACCATTGGAAAAGAAACCTTAGGTGCAGGCGCTGGTTTGTTATCAGATATGGTAAATTCACGACCTATGGATAGTTCGATTAGATCACGATTCAAGGAGGCAAGTGCTAATTTAAAAAGAAAAGCCGATGAAAAAATTGATTCCCTCATGTCGGGATCTGGGTATAAAATGTCATCTAAAAGAAGGGACCCGCTCATTACATTGAAAGCATCGAGACGAAGAGGAAGTAAAAAAAATAAAAACAAAAATATTGAGGATATATTTACAAGCTAAATAATGTCATTCCTACATAGTCATTCCTGTGAATGTGCAAAATCTGAATTAGATATATTTGCTCTTCCATCGACTCAAACAAGTATTGAAAGTGGACAGTGGGTTCATTACAAACCAATTTCATCTTTAAGTGATGATGCTCCCATCGAATTTCAAGTTCCTGGATCAGGAGATGACTATGTTGATCTATCACACACAATGTTACATATTAATGCTAAAATATTGAATCAGGATGGTACAAAATTAAAACCAGATACCGTGGTTGCACCCGTCAATAACTGGTTACATTCCCTTTTCAGTCAACTAGATGTATATTTAAATCAAAAACTAATATCACCCCCAAACAATACATATGCTTACCGTGCTTATATGGAAAATCTTCTAAACTATGGTCCGGCAGCCAAAGAAACTCATCTTACTTGTGGATTGTGGTATGAGGATACTGCAACTCATATGGATACCGTTGATGCAAATAACAAAGGGTTTCACAAAAGACTAGAATTTGTCAAAGAGAGTAAGGAAGTGGAAATGATTGGTCATTTACACGCTGACATATTTAACCAAGAGAAATTCTTAATAAATGGTGTCGAAATACGTATTAAGTTAGTACGTTCCAAGGAATCATTTAATCTCATTTGTCATCAAGAGAAAAAATTCAAGGTACAAATAATGGATGCTAGTCTCATTATAAGAAGGACACGAATTAATCCTAGCGTTTTGTTAGCACACCAAAAAGTATTGGCAACAACGACTGCAAAATATCCTATCACAAGAGCAGAAGTTAAGGTGCTTACATTACCGTCGGGGATACAGGGTAAAACATTGGATAATATATTTCTCGGACAAATTCCTAAAAGATGTATTATTGGTTTTGTATCAAATTCTGGGTTTAATGGCAATTTAGCTATGAATCCATTTAATTTTCAACACTATAATATGAATTCATTTAGTTTATATGTTGATGGTCATGAAATTCCTTCTAAAACATTACAACCATCATTTAGTTCTGGTTCTGGGTTAATAGCATCATCATATCACACTTTATTTTCTGGAACTGGTATACATTTTCACAATGAAGGTAATGCTATAAGCAGAACTGAATATGGAGCAGGTTATTGTTTGTTATGTTTTGATTTAACTCCCGATTTATCTGCTAGTTCAACTTCACACTGGAATCTTGTAAGACATGGAAGTGTTCGCTTAGAAATTCGCTTTGATGTTGCTCTACCCTCCACCATTAATTGTATTGTGTACGCAGAATTTGATAACATTATTGAAATAAACAAAAATCGTGATGTAACTGTAGATTACAACAGTTAGTAAATACATAAATACAATGTTTTTACCCATCTACTTTATTTCATTGTAACCATTGTTGACAGCATCAGCAACTTATTCATTTATTTTATTTTATTAAATATGGATACCAATGAAATTCAATTTTGTATGAAAAAAATCAACCCTTCGTTTGAATTCAACGTTTTTGCTGCTAACAAAATTCCTATTTGGGTTAATCTTCCTGTCTTTATTGTAAGTAATTTGGACCCAGACTCGAAACCAGGCTCCCACTGGGTTGCTATACATATTGACATTAATGGTATAGGGGAATACTTTGACTCCTTTGCCCGGAAACCTTCAGGTTATCATAAGTTATTTTTAAAAAGGAATACAAAGCGTTGGTTTTATAACTATAAACCACTTCAAAACCATTTTACCTCAGTTTGTGGTGAATATTGTTTAGTATATTTGTATTTTAAATTTCATGGAAAAACTATGAAAGATTTGCTAAGTTTGTTTTCTGAAAATTCTTTATGTAATGATCTTATATTAAGAAATATGTTTAAGACATTTTTTGTGAAATAAAAGAATATGTGAACGAAAATATGATTTTTATTTTTACATGTAATACAATATTAACCTTTTGTTTAATTTACACAAACACTTTTTATCACTGCATCTTATAGTCAATTAAGTATTTCACACAATTTAATTTTACAAAAAAAGATAATTGTTTAGACTGGATCTTGAATTCTTAAAAGCTAAGGTTTTTACATATAATACAATAACAAGCTTTTGTTTAACTTACACAAACACTTTTTATCAATGTTTCTTATTGTCAATAAAATATTTCACACAACTGTCTTTAGAAGCTACTTGCTTTGTTATGTTATATATTACATCACGTGTCGATTGCAGTTGACTTTCATCTTCAGAAGACGCGTAGAATTTCAATCTCACATCAGCGTGTTTCCAGTGCTCAGTGGGTGGAATGTTTTTAACTTTTTGCATATCATATATCTCGATTTTAATCAAGTGAGAAGCGTATGCTCCGTCATCTTGTCCGGTTGATATATAACCCACTCCGTCAGGAGAACTTTGACTGACATTCGAAGATCGTTTCAACGCTTTAGTTTTCTTCTTGGGAAGTTCAAAGAAGCTGTCGATGTTATTTGCTGAACGCTTTTTTGCCATGGCTTGCTTAACTTTAAAACCAGGCGTGCCTTCTTCGTCGGTTGATTCATCTTTATTTTCCGGGTAGTAATAGTTTTTGAAAGTATTTTCAGAGAACTGCAACAATATCAAACAATAAATTAAACAACTGTTTACAATACCTACTCTTAATAAAAACACGGTGAACAAATGCTAAAAGACACACAGTTAAGTTATAATACTTGTACATACTCACATCCATTATTAGCCCTTTGTATAAACACTTCACTGCACGAAACAACACTGTTAAGTCTATATACTGCTATATGTACAGGGAGATCCGGTAACGAGCACAGTTGAGTAGCCAATACTTGCCGATATACAATAGCGCACCGCTTTTATACCATTCGTAAGTTAAGAAACCTTCTAGAAACAAGTTTGAACTCGTAGGTAAAACAGACGCCGTATTATTCATCAAAACCCAAAATAATAAAACGAATCCTTTGTGACCATAAAACTTAATAGGCTGCTACCAATAAAACAAGTAAGCCGTTAAAACCATTCACTAGGGCACACAAAACTTGTCGGTACAGGCTTTTTTGATTGATATACTCCATAGTAGGTATTTTGAATCCAGCAAGTCGGAACCAGTTTACATGCTTCGGTTTAGTTTTACATACTACTGTGTAACAGTAAAATTAAACATGTAGGTATGTGAAGCTGAACCCCATATAATATATCTACTACGAATAGATAATGTTAGTTAATGTTAGAAGTAGATACATACTCATAGATACACACCCGTACGCAGATTAAATTACATTTAATCACCATATTTTTATCAGCCTAAGTGTAGGTAATTTATTTAGAAATATATGCAATGTATGGTTTTTATAGTTGTTTAGAATAGGCTCTAAGTAACAACAGCATAAGATAATAAATGTTAATTTTAGCTTGGTTTGCTAAGATTATCATGGGTAAATTGAATTAAGTTTTGCTTAGGACTTAAGCTATGATTAAATTAGGTCTTAGCTTAGGTTAAGTTAGGCGATGCTTAATAACAGTTGAGTATGATTGTTCAAATATAAAACCAAGTGTAGCTACTTCTTTGATTGAATCATCTTTATTTTCCGAAAGTATTAAAAACGGTAGGTATTTTAAGTTATATTAGGTTTCACGATGTTAGGTTTACTTCAACAAGTTAGGTTAGGTTAGGTTAGAAGTACGATCCTTAAAAACATTAGATAATTATGTTAAATAAATAAATAAAATAAATAAATATCAGGGGACAATGTCACACCAATTGACCTAGTCCCAAACTAAGCTCTAGGCTTGTACTATGGGTACTAGACAACGATATAAATACTTATATAGAGAAATATATACTTAAATACATAGAAAACATCCATGACTCAGGAACAAATATTTGCGCTCATCACACAAACATCTGCCCTTACCGGGATTTGAACCCAGGACCGCTAGCTTCGTAGGCAGGGTCACTACCAACTAGGCCAGCGCGTCGTTAAGTTAGGATAGGTTTCACGATGTTAGGTTTAGGTACTTCAACAAGTTAGGTTAGGTTAGGTTAGAAGTATGATCCTTAAAAACTTTAGATAATTATGTTAAGTTAGGATAGGTTTCACGATGTTAGGTTTAGGTACTTCAACAAGTTAGGTTAGGTTAGGTTAGGTTAGGTTAGGTTAGGTTAGGTTAGGTTAGGTTAGGTTAGGTTAGGTTAGGTTAGAAGTATGATCCTTAAAAACATTAGATAATTATGTTAAGTTAGGATAGGTTTCACGATGTTAGGTTTACTTCAACAACGTAGGTTAGGTTAGGTTAGAACTATGACCCTATGAACAATATGTTAAGAAAGTAACTATTGCTACTTAATTAAATGATATGAAAAACACATAGGTAAATTAAAAATCACATAACAGCAGTTAATAGTGCATAATCAGACAATAAAAAAGGTGGAAACGCGTCGATGGGTGCAAGACAAAAGCCCCGAGAACGCCCGCGCACACACAATAGAGAGCTTGCCCGGTAATAGAAAAAGGGTCAGGTAGTTGATAACCTTTTTCTATTTAATACAGGTGCTATTGCTAAGTATGGAAAGGAGCGGTCTGAGAGCCTCGGGACCCTCCCCAAACGCTCTAAATGGCCCCCAAAACACCGAAAAAAAGTGTAAATTTTTTTTTTTTTTTTTTTTGCCGCGAAGGCCCGCCCCTCGGCCGTCAGAGCACCTTTTTTCGGGGGGAGCGGCGGTGGGGCCAGTACCGGCGAATACATACTACTCTATAGTCTCTATTAACCGTTTAACAATTAATACAAGACATAGCTTTTTAATGTTGAGTGAGGTTTTTTTATAAAATTGTGACCTACTTAGTTTCAATTTCCAATGAAATCTCGAGGTAAGTTATTTTTGTTTACATTAATTTAATAAAGCATGTGGCCGGCCTATCACAGTCGGCACGAAAATACAACTATTTCCTAACTTGCCAAGCGAAAAGGACATCAAGTAAATATTACCAAATAAGCCAATTAGGCTCAGGGCGGCTTTTTCTACAGTCATATTTCGTCGCCTTCCTAACTCGTCCACAATGCCATGTCGTCAGCATGTAATCCCTAAATTGAAACCTTCCTAACTCGGCTTAATTTTCATATCTTCAGTTTCCTATCTTGTCCACATACCAATATTGTCCATAGTGTAAGTCGTCCACAGCGCGAACTGAAGTTAGCACACCATAGAAATGTGGACGAGTTAGCACTGTGGACTATATAGAAACGTGGACGAGTTAGGAAGGTGACAATATAGGAAAGTAGACAAGTAAGGAAGGTGACAATATAGGAATGCCGACGAATTGGAATAGTAGGCCATATGGCATTGTGGACGCGTTAAGAACGTGACGAATTAGGACTGGACGAAGTCGTCCTGAGCCGCCAATTACCTCTATTTTGAAAACTGTGGTGTGCTAACTAAACGGCAATGATAGATCGGCATCACCGCGCTTCGAGACAAAGCATTTAAAAATAGACTACTACTACTTAAAAGATAGTTTACTAAGGTCCGTATTAATAGACTCATCTTGACTGAGGCTCGTCACAAGATACGTCAATTTAAACATCAAACCATAGAACACGGTCATTTTTGACGCATCTCGAGACGAGCAATACTGTTGAAATTAGTTTATTAATACGGGCCTTAGTTAGGTAAACTAAGAGTGATAAACACATGGCAAAATTAGCGAAACGAAAAAATAAGGTGTATATTATATTTTCCTTACAGAAAACCTTTGTGTACTAAGGAAAATACTTTATGTTGTTTTTATCACGTAAAATTGTTACGTTAAAAATTACACCTTTTTTTCGTTCCTTTAAATATGCCGAAATGTAGGTATATAATAATAAGACATAATTATATAATTTACAGAGATCAGATTAACAATAAACCAGTACAAATCATTACGATCAGATAATGCGGGAGGTACAGCTTAGGTGATATGCATTTAGCAGTCAATATTTCTTTAGTGAGCTCTTTTCTAATTAACAGTAAACCCAGTATTTATATAGTACTCTGCTATCTATCGCTGTCACATTCCCTCTTGCATGCGTGTAAGTATATTTTTATGCCAGAGAGTTTGACAGCGATAGGCAGTCGAGTACATACTTACATCTGGACAAAGGTGTAATTTTCAAGTATTTTGTACTATTTACATTTAGTCAAATCGAATGATTTCCAAATTATATTTCCTAGACTATACCTACCCAAACAAACCCAAAGAGTAAATAAAAAAAAAATGCATTTCATCAGTTGTCTATACTGCACATACTCACACTCATAATTATGTACAGACTAGTTCATAAATATGTGTACACAACAAGGTACTTAAGTAGCTTGTCTATTTAACGTCGTGTTCAAACTGCCATATATGAATTGTCAAAGCGATTAAAGTGACAAGGTACAAAAGTGCACATATATATTATGATCTCGACTGTAAAGAGTACAACGAGGTTTTATAAACGTAAATGAAGTCAGTGAGGGAGCATGCTTCGCTGCATGGAATTAAATGGTAAGTATAGGTTGAGTAAACAGTTCATTAAAAAATTACTGACCACTAGGAGATGATTCAGTTACAGATCATCAATTTGATAAAAATCATAAGGTATGCTTAATACATAAAGATTAACTGGTATAGAATGGCTTACGGCATTAAGTTTTCCTTTCGTATATTAAGGATATTATTTTGTGCATGATTAAAATTAAATCAATAAATAAAATATATATTTTAAAAGGTGGCCAGTAACTAAAGGGAGATCTTTTGATCAGTACTTCTAAAATGGAATCGAAAATATGCCACATTATTGATTCAACAATTGGTTACAATTTTTATTAGCTCAATTTACCCTAATTTTAGTTGAAAAAATTTAAAGTATATTAAGGCAGTTTAAACATATCAATATATTTAGTATTTATCTTATCACCAGAGGTCGGAATTTTCGTGTCACTTTTGGGATGTCGTAGTAACTTCTCATTTATCGACTATCAATATCGATATAATAAACTTCAAATAAGATTGTTAGCAACTTATCGTGTCATGCGGGTAAACAGATAATATGAAAAAATTCTAGGACATTGTATTTATTTATGAAGAAACTAAAGAAACATTTTTGAGCACTAGCAAGTAATTTGAAATGAAATTGAAAAGACAGAAATGGATTGGTTATAGATAGGTATTGTAAGCCGTATTTGGAAATAATTTTATAAAATGCTTTCCAAGTAACATTTATATTTAATTCTATATGTTGATTTCAAATTTTCAAAGGTTTTTTGGAACTGCCTGTTGTTTACCTCTACCTTTAATATTTATTCGCATTTTCTGTATTGTATTGTATCGATAGTATATCGGAAGTCGATAAATGAGAACTCACTAGCTTAACACTGCAACTTTTTAATTTCGATTTCAACCATGTTTATAAAGGCCCTTGCTGCACAGTAACAATATCATACATAGCCTTTTATAGGAATGACACAACATCGAAAAACTCTTTATATGCATCTCCACGAACTTCCCTAGTTACAACAGTAACTTATGTTGTCAATATCTCTCATTTCATACGAATAAAAGAACTGGCATGGAAAAATGCTATGTCCCAACGGTTGCCTGTAGGGGTTTAACAGACCTAAGCTACTTTAAGAGCTCGAGTTAGGTACCTACACACACACACACACACACATACACAATTGATTCAGCGTCAATAAACGTTATTAGTGTTATGTGGCGCGTACGTGTAAGACGTACATATAGAAGCCGCTCTAGGTACCCTTATTTGAAGATGTTCTACAGGTTTATTTATACTGTGCTTACTAGCACAAGGAGCGTACTTACGCGCTTCCCTTCCCCGTTAACGTCTAGATGCCTCGTCCCTGCCAAAGTACCGCACCTCGCGAGACGGTCGCGGTTCAAGTTGTCGGGTTGAATCGCTGCGGCCACCGTATGAGGATGCCGGAACATATTTTTTTTTATTAAACAAAATAAAATATTCCTAATATACACAAATCCAAACTATTGTTCATTCGTTTTATGCATTCCTGCCAGCTCTTACAAAACAATTTTGCTACACATAATTTATTTCTTTACTTTTTACATAATTGGAATTTCAATCTCAATACACATTAAAATATTTATATTACAAATCGAATTAACAGCTCCGTCTGAAACAGACTTAAAACTTGTTCAATAAAAGCTTGGTTCATTTATTAATACTTAGACAATAACATAGAGAACTTAACAATGAACAAATTGAATTGAATGAAGTGTTGAAAAATTGCTGATACCTACATAATTATTAGACAATTGTTATGCTATTGTAAAAAACTTAACTTTTTCAACCACAGACTGACGAGAAAAATCACAATTGAGAGCACAAGGTAAACCCGCATACTATAAAGCTACAGCTTTATAGTATGCGGGATTACCTTGTGCTTCAATCCAACCTTATAAGGTTAGATTATTCAGTGTGACGAGTTGTATTTAAATTCTGTTGAAAAGGTTAAGAATTTTTGTATGTCTAAATTTTGACTTTATTTAGTAAAATGGTCTGAAAAGATGGCATTGCGCATCTAGTCGCAAGTAGGGGTTATTCAAGTATTTGTCCCAAGCACCAAAAGAGGAGGGGAGTTATCAAGTGTGGAAGAGTTAGAGCTTTGCATACTTATGCTGACAATGGTGGTTGGGTGTTAAAAATGCTAAGTTAGTGACAAATACATAAGATTAGGGCCCGATTTAAGGGAGGGATTGCCCAGGGCCTCCATAAGGGGACCCCATATAAATTGAATCTAACCTATTTGAAAAAGAACTAGGGGCTCCACTCCTTTTCCAGGGCCTTCACACCTCTAAATCCGGCCTAGCATAAGATTGCTAATTTGTGGCAGCAAATGTGTCAATTTATACATTCATTCATAGCCAATGACACCACTAAACCAAATCCTCAGTGGAGTTGAAATAAAAATGATTTGTTAAAGACACCACCAATCACTTAAACATATCAAGATTGTTTCTGCACAGTATGTTTGACACATTTTGTATGTCTTGATGATTATAAAATGGCTTGTTTAAGCAATTCATACAAACAAAAACACTGTTCTGTAGTGTCATTAATTATGCAATCCAATGTGTATTATTTGATGGTGCAATTAACAACAAAAAAAAACATAAGAACTGCTCATAAGTCTGTACCAGCTACTCGCTAATCATTACAATGAAACATTTAAAAAAAGATTAAAAGCTGCCTCTAGCCTCAGAACCTTGAAAAGAGAAATTATAAAACTTACTTTACAGGCCTAAGGTATAAAATAACCACATAAGGTCCGAGAAGTCTCTGGTCAAGTTGTTCTGTTACAGCCTTATTGTCTTCAATAAAATCTCAAGCTTAAAGCTTAACTTATGACAATAAAAAGTCTTTCATGCATCTTGGCAAAGGCAATGATTTCACTGAGCCATCTTTCACATACTGAAGTATTGCATCTCTGCAGACCAGCTGGAGTGTTTTCACTGTAACAAATGTTTAATATCATACTACTGGTATAGGTAGAGGTATTAGAATTTTAATGGCAATGTGCATTGTAGGTCCAAAGTAGCAGTAGTAGCAGTTATAATATAATATTTAAAGTTATGCCTAATATGTAAAAAACAATCTTACCACCATAAAGTTGAACAATCTTCACTTGTTTTGTAGTTCCATAAACATCAACCACAGCATGTAATGGCCCTTGAGAGTATGGAATAGACTTTGTGCAAGGGCCCTGATCCTCTCCATTAATAATAAAATGCATCTCTGCCATCTCAGGGTCATCTTTACTTGTTCTGGGACACGGAACAAACATTACACCAATACGACTGCCTGCATCCATTGGCAATATGCCTTGAGGAGTTCCATTTTGTGATAAAGTTTGTGGTTTGAGGACCATTTTCGATATGTATCCGCGAGGTGTTCTAACACTGTGACTGTCGCCTAACACAGATACGCGAGGTTCGGTCTCGCGTCGCCCACTCGCCTGATTTACCAGCTCAATAAGAACATTATTCTGTGATTTGGAAATAGGGAAAATCCATGACATGCCAGTGTTAGCCAGATCCGGAAGCGCGTACTGTGGCAGGCCCTTGTCTCCCAGAGCCGCAGTCTGAGGATCGAGCAGGGTAAGGCCCAACCTCATATGACCGCTCCATCCGCGCTCTGTTTTCTCTATTTCTACTAAAAATATTTCCCCTGGAAGCAGAGGCTTTTCACTAAAAGTTAATCCATGGGCAAAGCTAGCTTTACGATACGCTACGGTATTATCTTCGAAAAGAATTATGTTCGATCCGTGGTAATGGTGAAATCTGGATAACATATTTACAGACACATTTGGCGCACTGACACAATATAGAACCCTTAGTTCTCACCAGTCAAACGTTACTTTTAAAACGCAAGTAATAACACGTCTCATTCTTAGAAAACAGAGAAGGTACAAACAATGTATGCTATTGCGAATTTAGCAAAGTCCGGAAATCCTAACTCTTAGCTTTCTCATAAGACTGATTAGACTGACACAACACAAGTGAAGTGACATACCGTACCTCTCTGACATTGACATTGACAGCTTAACGTTTTTTTCATGTGGTTTTTTTTCTATATCTCTATAGAAAAAATTTCTCTCGAAAATGGCAAAGATCTTTCATACTACTAGACCGTGCACCGAAAAAAATTGTTTAGCTATTATGAGATCTGTCTACATACACTTAGGGTAGCTATTTCCTTATAAGTGGTAACTAAACAAAAGCCGGTCCTGGCGAGAGGGCTCCCGCTGGTAGTGTGTCCTTGTCTGACGTCTTGCTAGCTCGATTAATCATTGGGTTTGGTAGAAATGGTAGAAAATTTTATATTTTTCTTTTTTATGATTTACCAAAATGAATGATTCATAAACTTTGAAACGTATTTAAATATTATACAGTTCCTATAATTAATAATCAATTCGTTGTATTTTAATAATAATTCATTAATACTGAGTAAGAGTAGTACTCAAATGTTTGGGCCTGGTAATACTAAATATAAGATGGCGGTTTGCTCATTGAGTTATTTGAACTTGTTTTGTTGAGTTTTGTGGATAAGTTCTAGAATATGGTGAATTCTTGTTGTGTGACAGGGTGCAACAATGAATCATATCCTGGTAGCCGCTTTTCTTTCCACGGGTAAGTAAATCAAATCATTTAATGTAAAAAAATACACAAAAACAACAATCGTAATCTTTAGGATAACCATGAATTTTGTTGATCAAAGCTTTTTTACAATCTCGTTGTAGTAGGTAGAGTCTGGCAAACGAAAGCTGTCCACAAAAAAGGGCGGCAATTCAAAACTCAGCAGCTGGATAAGCTGGAGTAGGCGATACTAAACGTAGTTGATATTATTTTATTTGTCAGAAATGTTAAATGATTGTTTCTATCTTTCAACTATATATATTTACAATGAATTAGGTAGGTTAAGGTAGATAGCGTAGTTAGTTAGCATCAATATATCAGGATACTTACACAATCGTTTTTACAAGCAATTTATCCCGTGTTCTGTTTGGTCATGGTCACCTCATTAGAAAGGGACACACTACCAACGGAAGCCCTCTCGCTCGGACCGGTTTTTGCGCCGTAGTACACAGTCTAGTAGTATGAAAGGTCTTTGGAAAATGGTGACACTTTTGGTGTTTAAAACGTTTATATTTACGCAAACCAAATTTTTAAATACTTATACAGAGATATACTTGATTAATCCCTACAATTACCCAAACAAAATACTTTAGGGCTTTTTCTGAATTTGTTGTTTAATGTTGATCATTTCCATACAAAGATAATAATATGTTGAACATACCTTTTTATTAGAGTGGTCGAGCAAACCGAACACGTAACGTAAAAATGTCTATCGCCGGTAAAGTGTTTACCAAATTCCGCCCATATCTACGTTTTTCATTCTTTTCTAAATGCAATAAAACTTGTGCTGTGTTATCCACTAGTTCTCGATTTCGTTCATACTCCTCGTTAAACAATCCTCTACAACGAGGTTTCCACTTAAAAGTAGTAAAAACCAAAAGCAGGTTAGTTTAACTAAGTAAAATATAACCTTATAATATAATACACAGAATTTTGTGGCGTTTTGTTATTTCAAGGTAGGCTTGACGTTAATACATTGTTATGGAATTATTTTATTTATACTCAGAAATGGAAACTATGTAATGCTATAGAACACTTATTTTAGTGTTTTTTTTACTTTTACTTAGATAATTAACATTTATACTTTAGTACATTACGTTTTGTAGGTATACTAAATACGGAAAAAGGGTAAGGGTTACAAAAATGACAACCATTTATTTCGAGGTAAACGAATAAAACGAAACTTGACGGAAGTTTGCCGTATCACAGTTTTTTTCGGGGCAGTTGAATTTATTAAATAAAGCCTACGCGCTTGATTTTTGATACTCACTGATAATATATACTTTTGTAATACCGGTGAGTTTAATACAGTAGTTTGACCAAAAATTACATATTATGGAAATACGATAAAAAATGCCAGTCACCCAAACATTTCGCCTTTATGGCCTATAAAGTATTTTATTGAATCAAGTAATTCAATTGAAGTAAACCTTACTGGTCTCCACGTCTGTACTTTAGTGAATACAATACCAGTGCATGATTATACTTTCGGTTTTGATAACCTTTTGATTATCAATTGTAAACACTACATTGATCTCACAGCAATCATAAACAGAATCATTGTGTAACATAATATCCGAATGATAAAGTGTACATTGTTACACACATTTTGACTTCATACATGTCACATCATTTGAATGTGCAGCTTGATATATAAATGACCATTAATAATTGAAAAACTATTCAATTGTGTACACAATGGGTAATAGCTATAAAAAGTGGTTATTCAATTCAGTAATTTTAAATGTTTTTTCCTTTAGTCAAGTCAGAGCCATGGCTGCCTTAAGTCCACTGGATCCATCATCTTTCTCACTTCCAGGTAAGTTATTTGTTTTCTTATTTAGATTTTTATTAATATTGCAGTCGCCATGAATAATATATATTTTGATAGCGGGCAGGTTTCTGCAACTACAGTGTTTTGTGACTATATTGCATGTAGTTCCCAATAATAGGTATCTTGGCCAAAATTGGGCTCAAATTATCTCAAAATGTATTTTTCTCCCACATGCTCGGAAATGTTAACCTTACTGTTATAAAATCAGCCCGCGAAGCTCCGAGTTCCAGGCCCAGGCAATATTTAAAAAAAAAAGTTATTATTTACCAGCGGCAGCGGCCGCAAAAATGTATACAAATTTCATAGCGTACCCGGTTTTTTACTTTTTAAAACCATATTTGGACTATGATAACTAACTCCAAACAGCCAAACACTCGTACAATTCAAAATTCTTCCATGTTTATTTACTTTTTAAATGTCACAGACATACGCCGTTTATCGCGTTTACAGCGTATTTACCAAAGTGTCAAATAGTTTTACTTTTCTTAAAACATTCTGCGTTTAGAATTAAAAAAATTAAGGTGGGAATCGGGAATACTTTTTTCTTAGGGAAGTTTAAGTACAGTACATATTATTTTGCATTTGAATACATATTATATCAAAACTGAAATTTTGTTTAATTTCCTCGCATTGTTAGAGAAAAGCACTATACAAGCCTCGACCAGGAAGGGCGGTGGCTGGACTCGTATATAGCGTGGCCGAGTCGCATGGTCTGTGCAGTAATGTACTATACTTTTATTGGAAGGTTGCAAGATTTTCTTTTGGCACCGTTTGGCTGATGCTTTTTAGTTTATGTTACATAATACTTGGAATGTTAGCACCCCGGCTTGGTTGATAGCTCTTTAGCACTAACCTAGGGTCGGGGCTAGGTATTATGGTGTGACATACATGTGTGAGGTTAATATTAACATAGATATTATTGCTCATGACTAACATGTGCTGTGCTTATATAGTTAGGTAATTGGTACCTACCACTGTTGTGCCTCATTGCTGCAAACTATGAAGTGGATTAAATTAATTGCTGTAGCGCATTATATCAAGTTATTCTGCTTTACAAGTTTTGTATGAATTTTCCTTTTTTGTATAGGTACATTAGGTATCTAGTATAAGAATAATATTTATTTGTTAGATTTTTCCTGTTCAGACAAACTCTAAACAAAGATTGGCTGCAAGTTATTGCTTGTTGCAATAGAAATGCATAATTATTGAAACTTTGCATTTGAACAGGTACGTACCTAGTGCAAGTGACGGTGTTGGTAATCTAGGTTTGACATTTCAAAGCAACCCAGGTATCAATAGAAGTAGTGAAACGTTAGATCACCTTTACATGGTAAGAAGAAGACTTACACTTATATGTTAATTGATGCATGATTTTGTTTGCAGAGATTACTATCGTGACACATACCTCTTTGTCACTTAATGTGGACTTTGAAAATAAAGTTTTGAGTGGTTTTGCTGTGCTAACCATTGATATCTTAGGAGATACTCAAGAAGTGGTAAGAAATAATTTGCTTTCTTAAATTTACTTATATCAATGTGAAAGTGCTTTATTATTAAATCATATTAAATTAGCAACACCTTAAGATGTATGAAATTGTTCAAATATTCCAAAACACATACTTTAAATTGTACAAAATGCATCTAAATCATTTGCATAGTTTAAAATAACTAAACAAACAAATGGACAGTGAGATGGAAATAGTGAAATAACTGTTTTGAAGAATTGAGTTGACTCAACCTTTAATATACATTATTATTTCTTATCTTATCTGTGTGTTGCTGTGAATGACACTATCAATATCTATAAATTGAGTGCTTGACAAGTTGACAGATTGATTTCTTGATCCGAAAATCCCCTATTCTGCAATATACATCAAAATAGAGCCATTTCGAGAATAATATTAGATTATCCGGGGCATTAGCATTATCATTGGGCTGCCCTTTGAAGACAAGACATGCATTCCAAGTTTACACACAGTCCCATTCATTGCCATTTGCTAAATGCACAGTCAGCTGCAGAGATAAGTATACCCTCCTGCATACAAGTTTCCTATGCATGGGGGGTATACTTATCTCTGCAGCTGACTGTACATAATACAAAAAAATATGTAGAAAGTTATCGAACAATTTCAATCACACGTCGCATTTACGAATCGCCTTTACTATTCGAAATGTTTTCTGAATCTAACCATAGCACAAAATCCTGATATAGACTCAGGTTTCCATACACGTTTACCTCACCTTTACTACTCAAATGACGATGCGAAACTGAACGTCAACGTGCTATCAAATTCGAGAATCTAACACGGAAATGGGGCGGCAATATAAGAGCGCCATATACATTTTCTCGATGACGATTCGTTACGGTAAAAAGACACTAATCAAGAGCAATGAAATCTGGTCATCCTATGTAGGTACAAATTCGGTGATTGTTGTAGGTCTGCTACATAGAACCTCATTTTGAGATCAATCTTACCTTGTTTTCAGTTAATAGTAATCACCTCTGTTTTAGGTTTTAGATGCAAGAAATCTGACTATTGAGTCAGTAGAATTAGAGAACGGCACTGCTCTAAAGTACACCTTAGGTGAAGAAGTACCTAATTTCGGCTCGAAATTAACTATAAAATTACCGAAAAATGCTACAGTTGGAGAGAAGTAAGTAAAGAAAACAATTTAACTTCATCATCATCATCATCATTATCAGCCGCAAGACGTCCACTGCTGGACAAAGGCCTTCCCCAAGGTTTTCCACAACGTGGAAAATTTAACTTATATACCTACTAATACGTTATAACTGAGATAAGAAAGTACATTAAGAGGATTATAAACTCACACTAAAATTGCATAGAGGTCAACTTTTTCCTGTGGATACAAATTTAGCTCTGGACGATAATGTTGCTTACCCACTAAATGAAGTCCGATTTCCACGAGTTTTGTTTATGCTGTAGTAATTATTAATAACTATGGTTGTACAGTCGAGTTGATAAATACAGTGGTGGACATATACTTAATTAGAAACACTTGCGACGTATTTCACATTATACAAGGCACATTGCCGTAAAACTTTTGTTTTTGGAAATAAAACAACAAAATGCATAGAATACGTTCAACAACTTATAATTTATTAAAAAACAAATAAATATCCGAGTTTACAACTACCATTTAGATAATTATTTACTTACGTACAAACAACTAAACGACCTTCGCAGTACCATCCGTCATGGACAAGTAATTAGAAACACTAAAGAAATGAGGTAAAAATCAAAGTTATTAACGTGTTAACGTCAACAATTTCAAATTATTTATGTCAAATAATTAATATTTAGTTGCATAGCCTTTGTTATTAAACTTATTAAAGACGGCTCTGCAACGACGTGGCATTGATTCAAGTAATATCATACATTTATCGAGTGGGATCGAGTTCCATGCTTCAACAAAGGCTTTGTAAAGTTCATTTTGACTGGAATTACGTTTAACGGAGACTTTTTTTTTAACGACGTACTTACCACAAATTTTCAATAGGATTTAAATCGGGACTATTTGCAGGCCAGTCTAACATGGTAACACGTTGCTCACTAACAAAGGATTTAACACTGCGGGCCGTGTGTTTTGGGTCGTTATCGTGCTGAAAGATCCAGGTCACAGGCGAATGGTCGTCATGAATAATTGTCTCTTCTAAGATGTTTTTGTATTGAAATTGATCCATTATACCATCAATATTACGGACGGGTCCAACTCTGCAACCAGAAAAATATCCCCATACTTTAATATTACCACCGCCGTGTTTGACTATCCTCCTCGTGTATTTATAATAAAAAGCATGCTTTATTGGACGTCTAACGTAGCGTTTGCCGTCAGAATTCACCATATTTATTTTTGTTTCATCCGAGCATAACACTTTTTTCCATTCTCGTACGGTCCAGTTAAGATATCTTTGCAAATAATAATCGCTTCTCTCGGTGTTACTCGGTAAGAAGCGGTAGCTTTCGAGAAACCCTCCCGAACAATTTAGCTTCCACTAATCTGCGGCGTACCAGTTTCGAGGAAATGTTCCTTGGGTCATCAGGTGAAAAAACTTCATTTCTAATCTCTTTGGAGCCTTTAAACGGGTCTTGTTTAGCTACACGTGTTATTTTGCAAATCTTCCCGGGGAGACGTTTTCCTTGGACGAGATTTTCTAACAACACTTTTAGTAGTTCCGTTTGTTTTATAATGAGCAATAGCGTTGAAAACTTTCTTCACAGAACATTCTAGATGTTTAGCAATTCTTTTATAAGTCCACTTTCGATCTAAATGTAATTTAACGATTAATTGCCTAGTTGACTCGTCACTACTCTTATTTTTACCCATTTTTAACAATACTTATTATTCACGTAATTCCAAATTGACGTTTAATTGCCGCCGAAACTACAGGAAAAGCGTAAAAAGAGGTTTTTATTTTAAATTTTAAAAATGGAACGAACCGTGGTTCCTGTTTCTAATTAGTTGTCCAAGCGGCCAGTAATAGAAATTCAACTATCATGATATTTAAACTCTTTTAATAATTAAAGATAGAACAGATTTATTTTTTAATAATATTTTATGAGTTTTTTAACTCATTGGCATACTTAATAGTGATTTAATCAATATATTTTTTACTCATAATGATAGTTCATTCTGTGTTTACCTAAGTTTTATGTACTGTTTCTTATTATATGTCCACCACTGTATGTGTACACTTTAATCACTGTACCTTGACACTTTAATCGCTGTGACAATTCATATATAGCAGTTTAAACATGACATTAAATAGACAGTGTTCCTTTTTTTAAATTGGTTTGTTTACAATAAATGTTGTTTGGAAAGGAAAACGTACAGACATATTTTTTTATAATATCTATATTACATTTAAAAAGTCGTAAAGGTCGGACGTTTTGTTTGGAAATGTCCAGCTTCACAATCCTCCTAATGGATATGGTAGAATCAAGCATGTTAACTTTTTTTTGAGTAATTTTAATATTTAATGTAGTGACACTAGTGAAGAGACCTCACTATCATCTGATGAATTTGTGAATAATAGCATAAAGATGGGCTTCGCATACTCTGGCTTTTGTTACGAACCTGCAGATTGTCCCAAAAGCCATATAACAATGACAGAGCACCTCGATGACAAATCATGCATATGTTGTGAGTGTAAAAATAAAATAAAAAAACAATTGAAGAGCAAGTTAACTGATAGAATCATAGAAGACACTGACAGCGGGTTGGCAACTGAGAATACCGAAGAGAACCCTGAACCCTATCAAGACAGAGGGTTAGAAGTTATGCTAGTCTATGTGTAGAGTTGTTAAGAAAATAGCGCATTTTAGATACACATGTAGTTAATGCTGTTGTGCTTGATTGTATCATCTCAAATACAAATCTGAGGGGCTATTGCCTAACGTACTAGCAATCGGCGTCGTTTTCATTTTGAAAATCGAAGGCTTGTCTGCATACAGAGTGAAAACAAATGTTTCGCTTTGAAGTCGATTGCTATTGCTAGTGCGTTAGGCAATAGGCCTGCAGGGCCTCCAATGCTTCTATTACATATTGTTTCCAATCGTTTTCGAATTGCTTTGTTTTATCTCTTGCTTCATTTCCCTTTCTTGACAGAGCAAGAGTAGGACGAAGAACATCACGGAAATCGACCTGAATTATTATTGGTAAAGCAATTTCGAATCTGCCCAGGGTTAGATTTTCATGTAATCTGTGCATTTTGTAACCATTATTCTATGCACAAATTTATTTCGGTGTTGTGTTGTGTAAGCCACATTTGTTTCACAATGTAGTAATTAATAGGTACCATTCAACTTACATCTCTGCGTGCACACCACATAGTACCTACGTACTTTTCTTTAATTTCTAGTGTACTATTAACAAGTAGGTACAAGGTAAACGCCGCAAACGCACTTAGAGCGGAGCGTTCCCATACTAAAAACGCCTCCGCCGCCCTTTGGGCACGCTTTTCTGTATGGGAACGCACTGCATCGCGCCGCTTCCGCTCCTAGTGCGTTTGCGGCTAAAATAATACAAATGTATTGTAGGTAATATAGATAAATATTCAATCAGCTTCTCAAAAAGTTTATCGTTTGGTTTAACTACAGTCTGGCCTGAAAATTAAAAAACTTAAAATTTGGAATAGTTTTTAATAGTTTTTAAATCTGAATAACATACTATGTTACTATGTTCGCAATGGAATAGTTTAGCTTCTTCGCAATGTGGCGAGGTTTTTTTATATTCCTGGTAATGACGATTTTCTGGTAGTGGGTTGGACGGGTGCGCCAAAGTTGAACTAAATTTTTAATGTCGATTATCGGAAATCCGAAAATGTTGTTCCTAATAATTTACATCCTAATAATCACTACTCATAACTACTTTGTTCCTAACGCTCTGAATTCCTAATCATTCAACTTCATAATGTCCGTTGCAATAAACATCGATCATACTACTATTTGTTTTCCTATATTTTCTCAACATAACCATCTTTTACACTATTGTTCATTGTTATATTTGTTTTATGTAGAATGGTTTTTATTCCTAAAATTGCACATTATTATAAGTATACTGAGACATGATACATATAAAAAAATAGGACTTAGAAAAATTTCGGTGTGGTTTTGTATGGAGCCAGACTTTAAATTTTCATAAATGCGATGTCTTATTGACACTATTTTTTTATAATTCTACCACATAGAATACGTTAAAATAAGCACATTTTACTTGAAAAACTTTTCTCTAAAGTTAATAGTGACTGAGATCCTAAGGGTCCGTCATTACGTAGGCAGTAGGGAATAGGGACTTAGTGGGAAAACCGACTCGGATCGCGGATAGGTTAGAAGACGAAAGCGGGAGCTTCGCTCCCGCTTTCGTCTTCGAGGTTATTTTTTTTTATAAAAGAGCAGATCATCTTTAACTTTAAAATAATCCTGCGTAAAGTCCTGTACTCGGAAAGTAGGTTACACTAAAAATGTAACGAACTAAAAAAAATACATTCGGAGTAAAATTTTTTAGGTGAGCCAATATAGACCCAAAAAAAATATGATTAAGAATGTTATTTAAAAAAAAAATAGGAGTTTACAAAAAGTTACATCAGTGACATTAGCACTTAAAATTTTAAGAGATATGAGTTTTATGAGCTACGTTAATAGTAAAATAAATTGTAGGAACGAAATTTTTAGGAAAACATTTTTTAGGAGCAGTGATCATTAGGAGTACAAATCGTTAGGAAAATCAATTTCGGGTGATAAACTTTAGCGAAGCCAATATGGACCCGGGTTGGACACACTCCTCATGCAAATGGTCGTTGGTTTGAAAACGACCCGCACCTCTGTGGGATTTGACCCGGACAATTCAACATGCTTTTTTGATATAAGAAATCTTAATAAAGGAACTGGCCCACCTTTTACGCACTGGCCACGGGATTCTGTTCAGATTCTGTTGTTTCTGTTCGCTGTGTAGCCTGATATAAGGTCGCGGGCGGCTGTAGAACGTGGTGTGCCTGTCTGTGAGACGTATAATGGGCGCTCAGGAGCAACAGTCCGCTGGCCAATTTTGGTGCACCGTATTAGAACAGTGACGCATATAGCTCTCTCATTTTTACACAGAGCTGCGTTCCTCTCGGCCTTCCAGTCCAAATCTCTAGGGCGGAAATCGGAAAACTTTGTGCTTATTTTTATCCGCGTTTTTTCAGTGGTACATTAAAACTGTCACTACAGATTCTAGATGTCAAGAATTATATTTTTCTGTATTTGGGTCTTGTTCTTCATGTGATTTGTTGTTTCAGTGTGAAGATTAAAATCACGTACGCGACGGCGCCGTCGGCGTCAGGGCTGCAATGGCTGGAGCCGAGTCAGACGTCGGGCAAGCAGCACCCCTACCTGTTCAGCCAGTGTCAGGTAAATATTACCAATAGGCCCCTACACAACAACATTTGCCAATGGAATATGAAACTATTTTTATTTAAAATAGTAAACGTTCTCATTTGATTGTCAGTTCTTATGAAAACAAACAAACGAACATACATTTCTTTTTCCTTGTAAAAGATCTTCATTCCAATTTTCGTATTATGTAAAAAATATATAATTCGTAATTAAAATGGGTCAAATACTAGTCGGGAAAAGCTTTTTATACTCCTCGACAATTTTGCCACTAAACTTCTGAAAATGCTTTACTAAATGTAAACAAAACAAGCCACGGAACATTGTTAACCAACCAATCAGAACTGTTTTATCAGGCTTTGACGTAATCAGTGTTCTGGTATATTGGCTGATGAACTATATGTTTATTTAATGTTATAGTTGTTAGATTTGGTAGGTAATGGAAAAGGCGCACGTGTAAGCAAAAATTAACCTTCAATTTCCATCAAGTAACCTGTGTGAGTTTACCTTTTCCGTGCCACAAATGCGACGTTAAATAGAGTTTGGATTTTCCTTAGGACTTAGCTATCGGGTTTCTTTGTGTTTCCATATAAGTGAGTAATATACTGTCGTTTCTTCCCTAAATACCAGATTTTTAAAATAACAGCTTCATTGTACTGTATAAAATAAAACAAAAGACCAGAAAATATCAGGCAGAAAAGTGACATCTATTGACAAGAAGATATTTTTATTCAATACTTCACTCTTCGATATGAACTATAGCTTTCCTTTACACTTGCTCTTCCACGAAACCCGTTCCTCAAGCAGAGTCTCCCTCACCAAACTTGAAATTGGCGAAATCACTGCGGAACGCCATAAAGAAAAAGAAGAAGAGGAACGGGAATTAAGGGAGGAAGCCATTCGACGTAATAGCCTAGCTTGACCTGAGCTTTTTTTTCAGCCAATACACGCGCGCTCTATATTGCCATGCCAAGACACCCCGGCCGTGAAGTTCACGTACGACGCGACGGTGACGGCGCCGGCGCCGTTCACGGTGGTGATGAGCGCGCTGCGGGGCCCCGCGCCCGGCGCCTTCCGGCAGCCCGTGCCCGTGCCCGCGTACCTCATCGCCATCGCCGTCGGCGTGCTCGAGTCGCGCCAGCTCGGGCCCAGGTACCGCACTACTCACTACAGATACAAACTACAGTGACCATTCTGAGGGTCAGTAGAAATACGGAAACTATAAGAGTAAAAGTTGACGTTTCCGCTCGGCGCCGGATCGGCTTAAAGAGATACATTAAAAACGTGAGCTTTGATTTTCTAAAGAAAAAGAAAATTAAGTTCTTTTTATATTACTCGATTCGATTCGATTCGATTCACACGGCGGACATACAGCGACTTGCGTGTCCAATACAATAACGCGTTCAGGATGCTATTGGGGCTGCCTTGGCGCTGCAGCGCGTCGGGAATGTTCGCGGGCGCGTGCACGGACGGCTTCCCCGCCATCATGCGCAAGCGTTGCGCAGCATTACAGGCCCGGCTCCGAGGCGGCAGCAATAGTGTCCTGAGTGTGTTCGTGGACCGATGGGACTCCGTACTATTGCGGCGGTGGTCACAAATACATGTGTCGCGCCAGTGACCAGCATTTGATTAAAATAATAATAATAATTAATTAACTAACATAGAATAGGCATGTTACTAACAATATGGATGTGTATATCTGAAATAAATGGTTTTTAATTTAATTTTTTAATTTAATTAATTGTTACAGATGCCTTCAACATTAAAATAAGAAATACCTGCTCTTCACCTACCAATCGCCTGTTATTAACTACATTGTTTCTACAACTAAATTGTCACATTATATAGAAAAAGCATTAATGGCACTATATAAAAGATAAGTAACCATCAACCGTTTTGTATCCAGATCGGTGGTGTGGTCTGAGAAGGAAGAGATCGAGCGCAGTGCGTGGGAGTTCGCCGACACGGAGCGCTACCTGGCCGCGGCCGAGGCGCTGTGCGGCCGGTACGAGTGGACGCAGTACGACCTGCTCGTGCTGCCCTCCTCCTTCCCGTACGGGGGCATGGAGAACCCGTGCCTCACCTTCGTTACACCTACACTGCTGGTTAGTATTACACTATCTTGTCAGATTCAGTGGCACAAAGTCTTATCTTTTTATGGAAATTGGTATGGCATGGTTTAACCCATAATTTTATCGAATTTCACCTAACAGATTGTATCATTTCATCGAATTTATTTTCATCGAACGCTATTTCCAGTTGCAACCATGATGTTCTCGCGAAATGTTAAACATTAGTTACGTAGGTTTGGTTAGGTTAGACTTGAGACTACTAAAAAAAGATTACTCCTGCGGCGAGAAATCCCTATCGATGAAATTAAAATTCTGCGTAATGAATGTACACTGTTCTGCGTTATGATACATTAGTTAAAAGGTGTTCCGATAAACATATATAGTGGAAATTAAATCGAACGTTTTTTGGAACAGATTATAAATGACACTGCTAAAACTCTAACCTCTAAAAGCGACAAACCTTTTTATTCCGAGACTATACAATAACCTCAGATTACCTAGTTTTTGGCATCGGACCAGCGTTTGAAAATACATTCCAAAAAAAGGGAATAGTCAATTTTTTCGATAAATTTGATATTTTATTCTAAAAATTGTGTTTGCCTCTGTACGACTTCTATTCATATATTAATAAATGTATTTTTTATGTAAACCAGCGCATGGCAATGAATAAATGAATTCATGTGGGTTACCTTTTGACGTGTAATCTGAGTATTCCGACAGTATTTTTAGGTACACAGTTAAACTATTTTGGAGCGGGGATACCATGTGCAATAATAAACGAAAGTTCTAACGAGTTTGTCTAGTTCACATTGTTTTTGATTTTGCATTTTACCACACTGTTGCACTGCACTTTGTTTGTGTCATTATTTTGCCACCGCTTTTGTGTCAAGATCAAGGATCGAAATAGGTATCTATTTATAATTTTGAAGATATTTCAATGATTTTCCTGATTATCACATGATTGACTATGTTCAATTCATCGTCTTGTCCGGTAAACAATTTAGTTATTTACTTGAATGGTTCGGAAAAAAATCGTTTATAAGGGTTCTTAAGTAATTTATAGCGATTCAATTCGAACGAATAAACGCACGAAACTTATGTCACCTGTAATAATGTGTTTTGAGCACCCATTCGATCGAATGTACAGTCTTTGCTTGTTTCTATCCTTGGTTATCGTGTGTATTATGTTGGCCACACTGAATGTTTCTCTTTTCTAGCTACTTACGAATATTTAACTTTTAACTGTATTACTGGTTGAAATGGCTGGAGGCAAAAAAATGCTATTTAATTTTATTTATGGCATAATATTCGGGCTAAAGATAGGTATATATTTGGCCCGAATATTAGGCCATAAATAAACCCTTCAACTAACTGACAGTAAATGAAAAGTTTCAGTGCGGCCTTCGCGTAACTCGCCCACCGTGAAGGTGAAGTTAAGTCACACGAGCTACTTTTCTCGACAATCTATGAGCGTCTCGTTCTTTCACACGAAATTTGAGTAAGACAACTATAAAATGCCGTTAAAAATGGCTCGTGTTTAACATTGCACTTAAATTGGGCTACTAATGATCAGTCTTAACTGTCAGTTTTCACTGAAGTGTTTAAACTGTCATTTTAAACTCAGTGTGTGTAGAATAAAACTGTTAGTCTTCATCCTACACACTCAGGTTTAAGGAATCTATTTATTTATTTATTATTTACTTACTTTAGCTTAAACTGTTCAGTAAAAATTGACGGTTGAAACTGAACAGTACAACAGGTAGTGGCTTTTTTAAGGTAGGCCCTCCCATGATCGCGCTCAACCAAGCGCTGGACTTGGGAGGGTCCATGTTACAGCAGTTGAGCTATGCTATAAATGTTTCACTGTGTATTCATTTGTTCTAGTATGCATATTCCGGTATAAAGTATTTTGTTTCAGCCATTTGTATGGCCCGGCGATAAGCCAAAGGTATTCATCATATAGTCCTAATAGTTAATTGAGTAGTGAGACTAATGAGTAGCATACAGTATATTCATTTGAATATATACTTTTTAATTAGCAAATAGATTCGTAGTGTGTTTAATATTAGCCGGTCTTGCGCAAGGTGGTCCGCGGATTTGGTGATGTCATGACGGATCCTGGTGGTATCTCTGGCCTCATGATTACGATTTACTTAATTGAATCAAATTTCGGTTTTTAGTTTTTACGGAGTAAGTAGTAAATGTAGTTAGATAGTTTAGATGTAATTTGTATGCTTTTAGCTACTAGCCGAGATCACTTCGATGTCCATAGATCAAGCATGCATTTGTGTCATAAATAGTGATTTGCATAGTAAGTGTATTTTTTGTGTTTAGGGCTTTTCTGCCATATTTAATTTTCAATAAGAAAACATGTGGAGTACCCTCTACTCTGAAGTAGAGTTAGAAATTGACACATTTGACAAATATTACTGCATATGGTGTTACATTAAAAGTTCTGAGAAATTAGTAATAATCATTATATTATCTGGGATCTGTACAACAGAAAACCCAATAATTCCATATTTAGTTCAGGGATAGTGCAACCTGCCCAATGTGCGAGCATTAGGGAAGTGGCTGATTGCGAAGTTGAGTCAGGGGAATCACAGCGTCGCAAATTAAAAATGCGATTTATTTAAAAATTACTTAGCTTAGCATAAAAACTAAACTTAGCATGGAAACGCTACAATTGGAGTTTAAGAACTACAATGTATGTCAGTGCCCAAAGTATATTTACAATTTTAGGCAGGCGACAGAAGCCAGGCGGACGTGCTAGTCCACGAGATAATGCACAGTTGGACGGGAAACCTGGTCACCAACAGGAACTTCGAGCACTTCTGGCTGAACGAGGGCTTCACGGTGTTCCTGGAGAGGAAGGTCGCTGCTTCCCTCATCGCGGACCCTGTCGAGGCCAAGAGGAGCAGAGACTTCCACAGTTTGCTGGGGTTACAGGAGTTGAGTGAGACGGTAAGGATTGCTTCTGTCATAGTTTAAATAGAAAAGTAGTTTGTCTCCGGCCCTTTAGGAGTTTCTTTTACCTATTGCCGCTCGATACTGCGCAGCTCCGACTAAACTGACTGACTTTGTGTGACTTGTTGAGTTTGCTTGTAGTGGCTCGCGGAGCTTACGGTCGAGCGGTCGAGACACGCAAAGTAAACATGTTAGTGATCTTCATCGCCTCGGTTTGCCGATCGCGTGTTGTGTACTTACCAATAAAAAGGCCTTAGCAGTATGCATAAATTATAAACGTGATTGGCATGAACGATGCTCGTAAAATTTGGAATGCGAAATAGCAACTAGCAGCGAGTACAAACAGTAGCAACCCCAGCCATGTTTTAACAGCAAGCATGGTGCCAACTCGGGGAATCGCTTAAACCGTGTCACCGTGTTCATGAGCGTCGAGTACCTTGCAACTTAAGGTGTCTGTGTGTGTAGTTACTACTACTGGATAATTAAATATAGAATTCAAAATTAGAGTAACTAGTTTTAAAGATAAGTATGAAATCTATGATGAGGGAATGGCTATGTTTTGATATCCTACATGCTTTAGCAAGTCGTTAAGTTATAGTGCTCAAGTAGTTTAGTAGTAGTTTATTCAAGTCCACAACATTATTAACTTCTCTTTGAAGATGGCACTTTATAAGTACTCTTACTTAAAGATGCTGGCATCAGCCCTATCGGCAAATATTGCTTTACCAACACATGCATAGGGTTTAATATTGTTAGTAAACTAACGCAATAAACGTATTGAGTATTGAGTACATTTAAGAATTTTAATAAATTGTAAGTAAATAAAACATTGCCGGCTCGGCTTTTGTAAGATGCCTGAAACATACACTTAACTAATGAAGGCCATGTTGGAAGATGAAGATAGTACATAATGCTACTTGCAATGATATTGCAGGTAAACGACCACCTCGGCGCGGACAGCCCGTTATCAAAGCTTGTGGTCAATTTAAAGGGTGTGCATCCAGACGATGCTTTCTCTCGCGTCCCCTACGAGAAGGGTTCCCTCTTCCTCCGATACCTGGAGGACCTAGTCGGTGGGCCTGGTATGTCATATAAACGCTTTAAACTTTTCAGGTCAACGTCCTAGGGCCTACGAATCAGCTGACCCAGCTAGTGGTAGATCTGAAAGGGGTACATCCCGATGACGCGTTCTCGACGGTTCCTTACGAAAAAGGATCGTTGTTCTTGAGGTATTTAGAGGATCTTCTAGGCGGGCCGGGTAAGGAAATTGGGGATGTCTTAGTAAGATCTTTAAAAGTTTATATCTTTATCTGTCTATCTTTTCTATTAGTTCTTTTTATTTAATAAAAAATTAAAATAATTTAAAAAAACTACGATCTAGTCATTATACGATTTTTATCACCACTCAGATAATTCAGAAGGATAATAATTATGGGTCTCTGATATTTAGTATATTATGAGACAGGTGTATAATATTTTGTATTCTGATAATATTGCTATAAGTAATAAATCTTTCTTATTTTTTCTTAAAGTGTTCTTAATGTGTTCTTAATTTAAATTTCTTAGCTAGTACTTGAATTATCTACATTAACCGGGTAAAACATATGACAACGGGTTCAATTCCTTTTTTTTCCAGAGGTGTTTGATGACTTCTTACGCGCGTACCTGAGCAAATTCCGGCGGAAGTCGTTGGACACGTTCCAGTTCAAGGCTTACCTGCTAGAGTACTTCAAGGACCACGCCGGCCTGGTGACGGTCAACTGGGACGACTGGCTGAACAAGCCTGGCATGCCGCCCATCATTCCGGAGTAACTATTACTTTTGATATTTAAAAAATATTGAGATACTATGGCTAAGCAAAAAAATTATGATGTGGTGACAAGTGGAACCATCAACAGCTTTGGGTAAAGATTGGATCATGTTGCCAATTTAATACCCTTCATTTTTCCACACTCTTATTCTATGCTTTAATTCAGGTTTTAATTAGACGTCTGGTTTTGTGACTGCACCTCAATTCTTTCGAGGCAATTAAGATCTGCCAAATTGTCTGTGATCACTTTAAAAAAATGCGAGTGCAGCCGTACCTACCTCCATTATTACGTGCTGTGGGCGCCACGTTGGCATATGTCATCGTAACACATTCACTTTCCAGCTGAACGTTCACAATTGTGCAAGTTGCAAATTACGACCAATTTTAAACAGTATGGGTTTGAATAAGAAGGGATAATATGTAATACGTACCTACTTGGGATTTCCGCGACGAGGGTACAAAAATACGGCGATAATCTTGACGAAGCGTTTATATTTTAATGTAGCTAACGAAATCTTTCTCATATTGATTTTTGTTCTTCCAGCTATGACTACTCGATGACGAAAGCCGTAAAAACTCTGCTTGGCAAGATCCAGCAGGACGGCGCAACGCTATCCGAGTCTGACGTGAGCGGATTCTCGCCGCACCAGATGATAAACCTTCTGCAGGAGCTGGTCGACCGGCCCGCGCTGCCCTTAGATAAGCTACTCAGCCTCGGACAAATCTACAAAGTCGCCAACAGCACCAACTCCGAAATACTCTACAGATGGCTCCGCCTCTGCGTTAGGAGTAGGGACACAGAAAAACTACCCGCAGTATTCAAATTCCTTAACACTCAAGGCCGAATGAAGTACGTGCGACCCATCTACAGAGACTTATACGCTTGGGAAGAAGTCAGACAACGAGCCATAGATAATTTCCTTAAAAACGAGAAGTATATGATGCACGTCTCCGCTTACACGTTGCGGAAAGACTTGCATCTGAGTGGTTAAATGTATTCAAGTAAAATATTCCAATAATTTTATATTCATTTAATTCATTTGTAAGCTGATTATATATTTTTTATCTAATGTTCGTTACTTAGGTCATAGATGTGAATAAAATAATTTTATTACATTGCGTCATTTTTTTGTGAGAGTCAGAATGGCGGGTGTACCTTCACAAATATATAAAATGATTATACTAAAAAAAAATACTCAAAATGTACTATTTAGTACCTACTTTAAAATAAATTGTACCGCTCCACAAATAATGTTTTTACAATGTGAAGGTACACCCGCCATTCTGACAGTCAGGACGGCGGGTGTATGCCAATTCACCATGAACTGATAGACTATTGACTAATGTTATTACTCCAAAAAAATGTACTAAATTTGTACTTTAATATGCAGTTAAAAGGCGTTATTACTAAAAAGTGTACCCAATTAAGGACTGAAATTAAGGAACTTTAACTTTGTCAGTTTTGTGACGAAAATTAGCCATAATTGCGGCCGTCAATGTATAGCTAATTTTCGTCACAAAACTGACAAAGTTAAAGTTCCTTAATTTCACTCCTTAATTGGGTACACTTTTTAGTGATAACGCCTTTTAACTGCATATTAAAGGACAAATTTAGTAAAAAAAAATGGAGTAATAACATTAGTCAATAGTCTATCAGTTCATGGTGAATTGGCATAGACCCGCCGTCCTGACTGTCAAAATGGCGGGTGTACCTTCACATTGTAAAAACATTATTTGTGGAGCGGCACAATTTATTTTAAAGTAGGTACTAAATAGTACATTTTGAGTACATTTTTTTAGTATAATCATTTTATATATTGGTGAAGGTACACCCGCCATTCTGACTCTCACATTTTTTTACCTTTGTAAACCATGCGTAGATTCAGGTGAAAAAAAATACTTTTACAAGTGCCTCATTCTTTTCTCTGAGCTATGTTTGTACCATTGATAGCCTGGAGTCAAAAAATAATAAAATCGGGCAATTCCCGGACTACTGGGAACTCGCACTGCGAACTTCGGGGCTGCGAACTGCGATGTTCAACTTCATATAGGAGCATGAAATTGAACACAGTTATGTTGAATTAAACAGTGCGAACTACTGGGATTTTGATTTTCCCATTTGTCCGCAGTGCGAACTACTGGGAATAAAAATTCGTGAGAGTCAGAATGGCGGGTGTACCTTCACCAATATATAAAATGATTATACTAAAAAAATGTACTCAAAATGTACTATTTAGTACCTACTTTAAAATAAATTGTACCGCTCCACAAATAATGTTTTTACAATGTGAAGGTACACCCGCCATTTTGACAGTCAGGACGGCGGGTGTATGCCAATTCACCATGAACTGATAGACTATTGACTAATGTTATTACTCCAAAAAATTTTACTAAATTTGTACTTTAATATGCAGTTAAAAGGCGTTATCACTAAAAAGTGTACCCAATTAAGGAGTGAAATTAAGGAACTTTAACTTTGTCAGTTTTGTGACGAAAATTAGCTATACATTGACGGCCGCAATTATGGCTAATTTTCGTCACAAAACTGACAAAGTTAAAGTTCCTTAATTTCAGTCCTTAATTGGGTACACTTTTTAGTGATAACGCCTTTTAACTGCATATTAAAGTACAAATTTAGTACATTTTTTTGGAGTAATAACATTAGTCAATAGTCTATCAGTTCATGGTGAATTGGCATACACCCGCCGTCCTGACTGTCAGAATGGCGGGTGTACCTTCACATTGTAAAAACATTATTTGTGGAGCGGTACAATTTATTTTAAAGTAGGTACTAAATAGTACATTTTGAGTACATTTTTTTAGTATAATCATTTTATATATTTGTGAAGGTACACCCGCCATTCTGACTCTCACAAAAATTCCCAGTAGTTCGCAACACTTGCCGGAGGTGCGGACTACTGGGAATAGCCCATAAAATCTCTGAAGGACTGTAAAGGTACCTAAATGTGCAAGACTTAATTCGTTAAGTCCCGGCAGCGGCTCAAATTTAAGTCAACCTTTTCTACCCTCTTTTTCAAATATTGGAATTGTAGATTGTTCAGCAAAGGAATAAAAGGCACCTATTTCTCTAGCGAGAGCGCCAATATTTTGAGTGTGAAATAAATAGTCCACGCGAGTTTTTTTTTGTTGTTTTCTAGGCCCGCTTTACCCGCATTCCAATCTACTTCTCATGACGTCTTTGAGGAAACTTGATAATAAAGGAGAATGCCCATATAATGCCTGGAATGTACAAAGACGTCCCATATTTCAAAAAAAATGTCGTAATTGATTATAACTAAACAGATTAAATAGAAGTCTGTAGAACTCCGGAGAAACAAACACTAATTAATTAGTATATTACTGGAACATCCGCTGCCGGTACGGTTTTATCTTTCGTTACGTCGAGTTGCCACTTTATAACAAAACAAATAATGATGATTTTCTGCTATCACTCACGTAAAAAGTTTTTCTCAAAAATGACAGGAAAAGTTGACATTACTATCTATATATTGGGATGCGAAGTACATAGTTTACTGACAGATCTCAAATTAAAAAAAAAAAACATTGCGTGCTCGCTACACAAGCACGCAATGTTGCATACAAATTTCATTACCATCTAGTATCTAACTTTTTAAAAAGTGAAAACGGCCTTAATAAAATGAGGGCACAAGTCTTATTACATCCAAATTTTGTTCGGAATATAAGTTTTTTATCTGTATCTCGAATAGCTTGAGTAGTTTTAAAAAAAAAGCTTGCGTTTCTCCTTGTCATAAACAAAAGACGGTAAAGAGTAGGTAATATATTGTCTGTATAGATTGTGTGGTATTTCTTTCCTTAATAAAGTACTTTACTCCAACATAATTTTATTCTTGCGATTTTTGAGAAAAGCACTATATATGCCTCGGCAGGAACGGCAATTGCGGGCCTCGTATTTTTAAACGGACTCGCAAGCTCGTCCGTTTAAACCAATCCTCGCCCCGCAATTGCCTACTTCCGTGCCTAGGCAATAATGTACTATTATTTATGCATGACAATTGTCGCTCGTTTGTCTTAGCGAACAAAACAGGTCACAGTTAAATATATGAATGATCGTATTGGGAGCAAATTGGGAGTCTAAAAGTATGATACATATACACCACTGGCAACAAAAAGATGAAGTAGGTACTAGTAGGCATGAAATTGCCTTTTTCTGTCTACCTCCTTTTTAGTTGTTTTGACATAATGACGTACTCACCAAACTTGACATTGGTGAAGAAAAATAAAAAGAAGACATAGTGACGTTTCTGTTGTGTATTGTTTCGCCATCGTGAGATTTTTTTACGATGGAGCCTTAGATTTCGCGCTGTTGAAAGTATTGATTGTTGATTGATACGTTTAGTCCACTGTAAACCTAGCCGCCGCCTAGTTGTAGTCTTTTCGAAACCCTATCTCACATTTTTATTATATACACGATAGTGTCATCTATGTCGTTCTTATATTTTAACATTCACATAGATCTGAGCGACATCTATAGTCGTTTTTTTAAGTCAACATAACCTCTTTCATTGTAAAAAAAATCTTAATAATAGCAAAATCCCAAGTTTTCAAATCATTTTTGAAGTAGTTTCAGAAACCTCAATTTTTTTAGCGTATTTTAATGTATCATTGGTTCTTGTACATCTCAGGCATTTCCTTGTATGGGCGGTGGGCATTCTCCTTTATAAGAGTAAAATGGCCTACTTTGAAAATCGAAGTTTCGTTAGCTCAGAGTGACGGATCACTCGTTATTCGAGACTTAATCGAGAGATAGTATATTTTTAATGCCAGAGAAAGTGCGAAAGCGTTAGCTGCATAGGCAGCAGAGTAATATTAATAATGGGGTTTTCGGTAACGGAATATGCCCAAGTGAAAAATGTTCGGCTTTTACTTTTGATTACTAATAATACTCTAACATACTTGACATTGGCGAAAGCACTGCGGAACCGCGGTGAACCGCCAAAAAGAAGACAACACTCTGGTTAAGTGTAAAGTAAGCAAGTATATGTTGGCAAAAAGAGAGGATATATGGTTCAGAAAATAAAAATTACCCAATTCTATCCAAAAAATGGTTCTTTACTCTTTTATGCCAAGTTATACTGGGTAGTATATTTTTTTATTTGGCAGAATGATTCTGAACGGCTGAGCCCGCCCTTGCAGAAATAATAACTGTCATTTTACTTGTCTTGTCAATGTCCCTGCAAATTCTAACCTAACCTCAAAGTTGCCCAAAAATAAACAAACTAGTAATAACTTTTTACAAATTTAGAAAAGAAACAGTTTTTCTGTATATTCAATAATATTGCAGTAAAATAACTAGTATGTCGGCAGCGAAGCGAGTCCAGGTATTTGACAGGCAGGAATGCCGTAAATGTTATAATCTAACCTAGTAACAATTTTACCACCAGTACCTCTAATTTCAGCAATGGGCTACATTTGCCCGTACTTGGCACATATACGACTGCAAATGGCAAGATCCATATGAATCTGCTCACGTCATTAAGAAATACCTAATGGGACTTCATAAGCCGATTTACCATCCTATGAATGACTGCGGGGATGTGGTAGTGTGTATAAACAGCAGGAACATAGCGCTGCGAGGTGATGACTGGCGGCAGAGGGCCTACTTCCATCACACAGGATACCCTGGAGGCGCCAGCTGGACGTTGGCTTGGGAATTGCATAACAAAGATCCTACAATGGTAACTGATTATTTGTTTTAAATTTATTTAAATTATCCCCCAATTTATGAGATACTAAGTAAATCTATGAAATAAGAACTATTTAATATTGTGTTACATAAAGTGCACATCCAGCCACCAACCTTCCAGCCACACCAGCCTTCGCGATATGAACCTTGCCCACATGAAATGTAGGTCTTGTCCCGCCACTGTTTTTACACAAGAGTAATAAGTAATGAGTGAATGCACTAGTGCATCGGACTCAAATGTCATTTCAGAAAACGCACCACTGCATTATTATCATGTGGCAGGAAAGCTGCTAATTTTTAAGAAACCCAGTTTGTCATTTATTGATTCTGGTTGAAGTATACTCTTCTTATTTCCAGATTATCAAAAAAGCGGTTTACCGATCTATGAAAGGCAATCTCCAGAGACGTCACACAATGCAGCGATTGTTTATTTACCCGGGGGAATATGTTCCTCAAGATGTTTTGCAGAATGTCTCAAACCAGATCAGGCAACTCCGCAGGGTTCCGGAGCGACTTGATCAGATACCTGAAGAAGAAGTTAAACAATTCCCCAAGGTCATGGATTATCCTGAAGAGTATGTTCTAAAATAAGGATGGATATGTGTAGACTTAGATTAGGGTTGAATTTTAGTCAATAAAGTATGTAAATGTGTTTTAGTTCAAGACATTTTTAATTTATTTTACAAGTCTTACCTATTATAAAAAAACTGCAAGTAAATAACCCTCCTTCTGATGCATTTGGGTAAAAAATATCGATGTTAGAATACGTAATAGCTTTACAGTGAAAGGACTAAACCTTGTTTCTTTAGTGTTTGGAGTAATCCAAATAGCGAAATAAAGTACAAACATATAGTGAAATTGTCATCATGATTCAATTTTTAGCCTTTGTTTTACGTGATGTTTGCCACTTATTACAATTTAGGCTATAGTTTTTTTCTAAATATAAATTATAATCTGCAAGGCAAATAAATTCTCAATATTTATTATTTATTTTATTATAAGACTCTATTTCTTTGTTATTCATATAGTATTCTTTTGTTCCATTTTTGTGAGTCTGTTTGCCAGGTGGCAAAGGCCTCTTCCAACCAATTAAAAATAAAACTTGGGATCCAATGTCAATTTTACTATTAATGTTTATTTATTAATTAAATGAGCTTGTTTCTGCAATTTAAGATTAAAGCCTAAACTAAAATACCAAAATTAGTTAGTATGGTAACACGCCGTACCTCGGCGCTTCTCAGTGCGTTGACACGTAAGCGATTTTAATGTGTTAATTGAGTTAAGATGAGAAATATAGTTCATATCTTCTCCCCAAAACGGTGAAGTTATTTGACGAAAAATCATTTCGTTTTGTTGGTATCAAACTCAATACCGCGAAAATACATTTTGACTTGGAACAACATTATATTGGCAAAGTTTAAGTTCAAGTTGACCAGCCGTTTAAACCTAATTGCGGCTGTACCATCAACATCCGATACTTCTGTTAACTGACCACTAGTGAGCTAAGGCTAAAAAAGACAAAAGGCAAGTGTTGCTGATAGTACAGTAGCTGAATTACCTAATATTTTCGCCACGTCCATACGTCCAACTCTATTTCATACCTTTAATGTTCGAAAAATGACAAACCTTTTTACTCCTCGACTATTCGTGGCCACGAGCTTATGGCGCCTCTGCGATATTCGATTTATTATTTGGAGATATGGGTTACTCTCACGAGATGTTATTTTTTAAATTCTCACGGTTGAGTCGAGCAAGACTTGCATGAACTTTCTGCCTGCAGTAAGCTTATGCAGCTTGGTACCTACAATGATATGTAAAAAACGACTATTTACCTAGATAAAAAGCTTTTATTAATCAAACAAGGTGAATATTTTTTACAATTAAAAAATAATAATTAACGCCATGTGGCGTCAGGGTACCGCCTGAGTGCGAGTGGGATGTAGCTAGGAGACTCCTCATCAACCTCAACCAAGACCATGGCTGGGTCGATAGAAGGGAGGGCCACGGTCGCATCCAAGGGGAGGACAAACGAGTCGGGGAGAGGGGCATGGTTGAAATTCACAACGGGAGCTTCGACATCATTGACGGCTTCCTCCACGATTTTGACAGCGTAAGCGTTGGTATCCTCTGCAGCATCAGAGACCTCAGGGACGTCGACGACCTTGACAGCCATAACGGCATCTTTAGACTCTTCAGGCATCATCAGAGGAGCGTACACAGCCTCTTCAAGTTGGACTGGGTGCAGTAAGCTTTTTAGGTCGGCTACGGTGGCAACGGTGTCAGCGTTCACGGCCTCGTCAACAACATTGACAGCATAAGCGTTAACGTCCTCGACAGCGGCTTCGGAGATCTCCGGGGCGTCGACCAACTTCACAGGCATAGGGACCTCTTTGAGCTCTTGAGGGGCATAGACAGCCTCCTCAAAAAGTACAGGTTCCATCAAACGCACTGGCGACACGGCTCCGGCCACGGCCACGAGGGCAAACGCAAGGAAGTACTTCATCTTAGCTAAAAATATACAACGTTAGCGTTAATTACCTAGTAACTACCTGCGTCACAATACGGTGAAATTGACTCGTCATGAAATATCGATTTAAATATCTTGTAAGTATGTCATTTGAGTTAAAATGTTGCACAAAGGAGAAGTACACAGTGCACGTATATAATCTTTAGATGTTAAGGTTAAAGCGCTCAATCAATACTCATTTATTTCACTAGCGATATTTATTTACTTGAAAATCTTTACAGGTAGGTAAAGGTAACTCCTTTTGAAAATAGATAGTAAGTATAAATAACAAAGTTCTTACCTGAAACTATGTTTAACAGTCCCAACAAACAACAAAGTCGTATCTTATCAGGATATCCGACTTATATAGGTAGGTGACGATTTCTAGTATCATTGGAAATATGATAACATAATTTATGACTTATCAAATGAAGTCGATTAGTCCACGTATGTTCTGATTTTTTGTTAATCACTGTAGCTTAAAGGATTAATATTAAGTTTTTCACCGAACTCAATAACATACGAGATGACTTGTAAAACCGCGTTTGTTCTAGAAATATTTAATAATATTGTTGCCTACCTAGCTTAAAGTGCTGTTGCTTATTATTCTCAGTTCATTGTAAGTTGGCATGTCCTTACGTAAGAATATTTTGACCACGCGGTTAGCATATAGTGACCTTAACTACGATCCCTGGTAAGGCCAAATGTTTGTGTAATGAGCATGAATATATTGGTTGGGATCTGAAACTTTTCTTTGTTTTTAATTCAGTATGTATTTAAGCAAGTATATCATTTGTAGGGTTTCGTACCCAAAGGGCAAAACCGGGACCCTAATACTAAGACTCCAATGTCCGTCTGTCTGTCTGTCACCGGGCTGTATCTCATGAACCGTGACAGCTAGACAGTTGAAATTTTCACAGATGATGTATTTTTGTTGCCGCTATAACAAAAAACACAAAAACAGTATAAAATAAATATTTAGGTGGGGCTGCCAGACAACAAACGTGATTCTTTTGCAGTTCTTTGCTCGATATTAATAACAGCAAGAGGTAGACGCTTGAAATATTCACAGAATATTTAGTTAGGTATTAACTTTTAAAATATATCTATACAACAGACCTATATTTTTACTTCGTCCGCGAATCCGACTCGCACTTGGCCGGATTTTTAGTACCTACAAGCCTATAGACCTTATATTTTGGTCAATTTGTGTAAGATTTTAATCATAATAAATCTATGCACACCAGCAGGCACGCAGGACTGCTTTCCGTGAGTGACTGCTAGCGAACATAAGGATGATAACATATCATTATTTTCTGAAGTCAGTTTTGTGTAGATACATTTGCGTATGTCTTATGACTCTTATGTCCAAGACGCACCGTTCAGTATTTTTGTTCTGTTCTTTTCGTACGGAAAAAAGTAATTCTGAGAATTTTCATATGGTCTCGGACAAGCTTGTCTAGTTAGGTATCTACTCTTAATAACATTTATAGTTCTGTTCTGTCATAAAATAAGTCGATAGTTCTAAACGTTATAGTCCAAAACCCTCCTTTTTGCTTTGCCTTAGTATGGTAAAAATGAGCTGCATTATTTTTCATAATGTTAACCATGCCCAAGCCGAACGTAAAACCTCTACTTAACAGGATTCTTGATCCTCATTTAATAACCGTAGCCTGGTATTAACTATGAATCAAAGAATCCCTAAGGTGTGTAGTTATTAGATGATGGTGTTAATTTTTTTTAAGCTACTTATTTCATATGCATATTTTTTATCGGCCGTTTACAAATAGTTTAATACGTGCTTATCATGATTTTACAGATTGAATCGATAAGGAGTACGGATTGTACAGTCACGAGATTAAATTTGGGACCCACCTTAGGTCCAAAGTCAATCTGACATTATACAGCAATAAGGCCGAGTTTCCTAGTTAAGTTACAAATGTCTTGACATCTCTAAAGACATTGACGACTACATGCATATTTTTCTTAAAATGGGTCCCAAATTAACGCTCGTGACCGTATGTTTGCAATTACATTAAAAGAAATTTTCTTCTTCGCTAGATGGCTAGATTTAGCCATTCATTTTAGGGCCTGTTTCACAATCGACGATCGCACCTACACTACGGTATTTTTAAAATCGAAATAAGAGTGACAAAGTTTTTGTTTTTTATAATATGGTACGGACAATCGGTCTAATAAGTGTAGCTGCACACTTTAACGCTTTGTCACTTTAGGAGAAATTAGTGATTTAACGAATTTCCGTCCCATTTCTATTCTACCTGTTTTAAGTAAAGTTTTTGAGAGGTTAATGTTAAAGATTATGTTAGGTCACTTCAATAGAAATAAACTGCTTAACAGTAATCAGTTCGGCAGACCCAGAGGATGATTCACAACTGACACAGCATCTGTACTCATTAAATATATATACAATATTTGGGAGAAATCTTGTGATGCAATAGGATTTTTTGTGACCTTTCCTAAGCTTTCGTTTGCGTAGATCATGCGACTCTTTTATTAAATTTAGAACATTATGGTCTGTCAAATAATTCTCTAAATCTTATGTCTTAATGTGCTAGTGATACACAGTCCATGGGAGCAGCCATTAAACTAGGTGTCTATATTAGGTCCTTTATTATTTTTGGTTTATATTAATGACTTACCACCCACGGTATAACCTTTGATAACCTTTGTGATATTGTGCTATTTGCTGATGATACATCATTAATTTTCAAGGTACACCGAAAATCCGTCGATTACAGTACGATAAATGCCACGCTAGGTAAAGTACTTAATCGGTTTACTAGTAACAATTTGCTACTCAATGCTAAAAAAAATAAACGTGTTAGACTCGATTTGCCTAATGTTAGACGAGTAGAATCTAGTATATTTCTAAATGATGAGTGTTTGGAAATGGTAGATTAGGATAAAAACTTGCAATGGAGTCCCCATATAGCAGTACTAGCAGGTAAATTAACATCGGCAGCTTATGCTGTTAGGAAAATCAGGCAACTTACCAATGTTGAGACAGCTTGCTTAGTTTATTATAGTTATTTTCATAGAGTTATGTCGTACGGTATTTCCTCCTCAATCTACGCTTGAATATATATATTTTTTATTTTATGTTAGATTTTTGTTTTATATAATGCGAGGTTAAGCTGTAAAATTGTATAATATCATAAGTAGTATTTTAAAAAAAAGTGTCCTTGCTTACTTACTGAATAAACATCTTTTTTTATCTCCTTTAACATCATGTTTGAACTGCTGCGCTAATATGTCAAAAGCGTTAAAGCGTCAAGGTACTAAAGGGTGCTGCTACTTAAAAGACCGACTGTACATTCGACAATCTCACTAATTGACCTAGTCCCAAACTAAGCTCTAGGCTTGTACAATGGGTCCAAGACAATGATAATTAACATGCAAACTTAAATACATATAAAGCAGGTAATTTTAAAAGAAACAGTTGTTATATTTGAAATCAACATTATATACTTTATTGATATTTAGGTATCCGTCTCATCCTTTACATCAATTACCACTAAATATATTTGGCAATATAAAAAATAAGGAATACGTTAGACTCGAGATTTTCAATCAGGCTACCTAATATAGATCTAGTGTATTTATATACATTAAAATTTATACAATTTCTAATACGCAATATCTATATTATTATTTATTTATGATAAAAACAAATGACTATAAAAATATACACGAATATAACAAAAATTTGAATCGTCTTAGATCTAAACAAATAAGGCGTCGATACATGGAGACAAATAGGAATTTACGTAAATGAGGTCGTAAAAAAATTCCATAGCCGAGCCATATAGGTAGGTAGTCGAAGAAACTGAGCCTTTATTATGTAATTGTCCCACGAAATTCCCTACAAAAATACCCATTACCCCACCCAAGTAGTGCATTTTGTAAAATTATTTTCAAGGTATGTAAAAAGTTCTTAATATAAACGACAAGGGGCATGTCCCCACCCACAAACGGAAATAAAACGATTATACTTTTATAGATTTTGGCAACATGATGCATTTTTAATTTGACGATGATCGCCCCATGTAGGTATAGGTATTTTGTTCAAAATAAACACATTCATGCCTTGCTTGCTCTTGAAAGGTTTTCTTTCATTAAAAACCCCAACAATTTTAAACTTCTAAAGTAGGTATCATGTCTTTTTTTCGGGTTATTCCCACCTGTTTCCACCAATTTGTTACCACTGGTAACAACTGGGATTTTTTTTCTCACCTGTTACCACTGGTAACTAACTACTGGGAATAAAAAATCCCAGCTGTTACCACTAACTACTGGGTTTTTTCCCCCCAGTAGTTATCACCAAATATTTTAGTGGTAACAAATGGGAAAAATATTCCCACTTGTTACCACCGAGTACTTTAGTGGTAACAGGTGGGGAATAACCCCTTTTTTCGGTCTTGGTGAACATAGGCGCTGTTGGAGCGTGGGGACGGGGTTCATATAAAATCTCCCATCACCCTTTACCAGATTTACATAACTAGCAAACACAAGTTACAGTTCGACATATATATAATACGACCTCCAAATGTTTTGAAATACTTACTTCAGTAAAACGAGGCCTAGCAGAAATTTTCGGTGCAGACATTAAGTATACGTCACTTTCTGTTCAGTATGCGGGTGCGAAAGGGATATGGGCTTTATATGCGTGATCAAAACTAGCGTGCTAAGGCTTTGGTGTTCCGCGGTCCGCCACCAATCTCAATCTTAATATAAATTAAGCTTTCTTAAAAGCTTTAGGCGGCGCTCGCCAAAACAGCTGAAGGAATATAATCTTTAAAATCTTATCGAACCTTTTTCTTTTAGCGCACGTAAACATCAAACATACGCAAAAACTGTAGAAAAGGTATATATTTTGACGATCAAGCCGTATTCTAGACACAACTTATAAAAAGATTTCACATATTAATGCAAAACAGGAAAGACGTAAAGTCAATATTATGGACGTTTTAATACTACTTTCTAGAGATAATTAAGAAAAAGTTGACAGTATGTTTTAGGTTGGTACAGTCGCCGTCAAAGATGTTTACATTTTTGGACCTTATTTCAATGGAATAAGGTGAAAAAGTGTAAACAAATGACTTTGACGTCGACTGTACGAGTGGAAACTAAAGATTCGAGGCGTTCATATTAATTGCAAGAAACACTAAGGGTGCGTCTCCACTGAGGCCGAGACGAGCGGAGCTGTGCCAATATTAACCAATGGAATGTAAGCTAACGTGCGCAAGACGCGCTCGACGTTACCGAACGCGCTTTCTATTGGTTAATATTGGCACAGCTAGTCTCCACGTCAGTGGAGCCGTACCCTAACGCCTGTGTCGCACAGCGCATACAGCTAAAGGTCGCTAAACATTTTACATCTTACGGCCTAAACATATATATATTTTCTTATCAAACTGGAAATGTTTGCAGCAAAATCATATAAAAAGCATTATATTAATTGAATCTTTAACTAAATCTAAAACATTAAATTCACAATATTTCAAGTTAAAATTATATTGTTCTTATAGGTTTACGTAGCAATAAAATTTTATGTTCTAATAAATCCTAATCAATTATAGTCTATATATTTTAACAACTGTAATAGTCGATCAAGTTCGTTGATGACCGTCCCGCGGGTTGACAGACGTTGGGGGGAGGGAGGCTAGCACTACGTCGCCCTCCTTCCCCGCTAACGCCTGTACGTGGCTCTGTCCCACAGCCAACCAAGGAGCTTTGACGTTAGTTTTCGGCTACTATTGGCGGACGAACTTTTTACGTTAATATTTATTCAAGTACCAAAATAAATGGAATATAGGTGCTTCGATCTTACCCGGGGGACGTCAGAGCATGAACCTGTTCGACTATCTTTAACATAAATCAACTGGGCCGCACGGTCGAATTACGCATGTGAGTAAAAATTGCTCGATATCAAAACGCATGTATACTATTAGACGAAAGTATAGAAGTGTCTCACGTGCGTAACGTGCCGCAGTGAAATTCCGGATTAACTGTGGTCAGATTATCGATGTAAAAGCCGATTATAATAATAAAATCAGCGATTATTATAGTCATTATATGAGCCGAAAGACGTCCCACTGCTGGGCATGGATCTCCCCACGCCCCGGCCCCGTACCACCAGCAGCCCCAACCTTACACGTGTTGCGTCACCCAGCACTCGCTCGTCATTTGAGAAGTTTTTGGCCCCAAATCAAACTATAAATCGTGACATTCACATAATTTCTATTAATTTTGCAATAATAAGAGAACGCGATTGACTATAAACAAAGCAAATCTTTAAAAGGCAACATTTTGATGTTTATGGATTTTTTAAAGAGATGTTTTTTTTAACTTATCATACACATTTATACCATAGTAACATTTACATATTCTCTCTTAGTTTATTTTATGTTATTGCTGAATTTGAATCTTGCATTTCAATAATAATTTTATTCAGAGTGGCAGTTTATATTTATAAAGACGTAACGCCTTGAGCAGATTAGAAGGACATGTAGTTTCAACTGTACATCGGGAATAATATATAATTAATTATTTAACGTTAGTTTCAATGAACATACATTATACTCTAGCTAGTAATCAAAAATAATCAGACGCGACAGAGTTCGATAGATGTCGCTTTCACCATTTAAATTACGTCTTTGTTTATAATACATTGAAGCGTCAACACGGTCCCGTGAAAGTTATTAGGTTTACTGTGCGCCAACGTATATTAAACTCTTACCCCCTTACTAATAAACGTTGAGTAACGGTCGTGTAGCTAAACCATGCTTTGTCTTTATTAGTCAAATTCAAATGTCACAATGACAGATAAGGACAAAGCATGGTTTAACTACACCACGGTTACTCAGCGTTTATTAGTAAGGGGGTTAGAATCGACGGGAATCTATTCCTTACAGTTAAACCTAAGGTCGCGTTCACCATAGGTTCACTTGGGAAGAAAAAATAATTTTGGTGAAGAAAACTTGACAGAATGATTTTTCGTCTCCGTACACCACACGCCCATATCGCAAACATCCAAATCGTTAAACCCGTTTTCGAGAACGTGAATACAAATACAGATACAAATATTGCTCGTTTAATAGTAGGATAAGTCGCTGAATACCCGCGAACTAGGTACCGACAGCCTCGAATGGCGGCTCACCTCAGTGATGAAACTATGAATATAATGTGAACGCGACTTTAGTGTAATCTACGTACCTTCAAGCTACGGAAATTAGACAAACAGTATGCTGACTGTCGGCTAGTTAAGTCAAAACGAAAGACTTCTTACAGTACGCGACGCGTATTATGAACGCTCCATCTAAAATATTCAGAACAAACAACAAGCCGAAAACTGTTACCCAATTGGACCGCTGCTTATTGTGGAAAACACCATGTAACCCTGTCAAAATTACAATGTCAAATCACGATGAATAAATAAAATCGAAATTAATCATGTGTTTTCTGGGACAGGGTTCTATAAAGTCATTACAATTAAAGTTTGCAATAATACTAGCGACATCTACCGACTATCTACACTTAACTAACGAGCTCCTCAGTCACAGTCTTTAAGTTTGAAACGTAAAGGAAAACGTAGTTTACACATTCAGCGCTTGGGTTCAAATTGGCGTGCGCGTGCCGGGGCAGAGCCGCCAACGCCCGACTCATTTGATCGCGCGCGCCTCTGGCAGGAACGCGTCCCAGTAGCGGATCGCCTGGAACAAACAGACAGGTTACCGCAGCTCTATTCATTTACTAACATTACCTAGGGTCACCCCCTTTCTTTTGAGCAATGATACAAGTTTTAGTTTTGGTTCTGTGCCATAAAAAAGTCATGTTTGTCGTGTTCTGGGCATCGTAAAATGGGGTGACTTTAGAATCGCGAGGAGAGTTTAATCAATAATCGCCAACAATCACGCTATTCTTCACTTAACCGTTTAAATGAGAAGGACTATTTTTCGGCTACAAGTGTATAAAATCTTAGCTGTAGTGTTGTGGTCGATTTCGCGGAACCCTGGTGACTTTTCCACGGAGCCCACTTTGGGAAGCGCTGCTGGATGTTTGTTACTCAATCACACCAAATGCATGATCGGATCTGGATGACATTTGGCACAGGTATAGATTATAATTATAGTCTTTTTTATCCTGGAAAAATGTTCCGTCCCGAGGGAAGTGCAAAAAAGGAGTCGTACAACGGCCGGAGTCGCGGGCAAGAGTAAGTTAGATATAAATAGCGACACGTGTACCTGCGCCTGGTGCTGCATGTGGTCCTCGAGGTACCGCAGCAGCGTGGCGCGCAGCTCGGCGAGCCGCGCCTCGTCCCAGCGCTCCAGCTCCTTCTTGATGACGCGCGAGATCTGGTCGAACTCCTGCTGCCCTCGCTCCACCTTCGACTCCCACTGAGGGGGAAACACCAACTTACCGCGGTATACAGACATTTTAGAGGCAATACAGTCGTTCCTTTTTCAAACTTGTGTATGAAAAATCGTCACTAGGGCACGACTTTATCGTCATTAATCGATCGTATGTCAGACGGCATCGTACACTTGCACCCGTAGTCTACCGCAAAATCATACTCAAATTTAGAACTGTTTTACACGATTTATATTTTTATTCAAAAAATGATGGATGTCTTTCGTTTATTGGTACATTGTGATTGGAAAAATTCAAACTGTTAAGTTGTAGTACATGAAACACTTACATCGATGATCTCGCCGGAGGCCTGCTCGATTTTCTCCGGCCGGTTATTGATCTCGGCGCGCGCCTTGTTCTCTCTCCGCTTCATCAGCTGCATCTGCGCGTGCTGCCAATTCTGGAACACCTACGAACCAAGTCGGGATACAGGGTGTCCCAAAAATCAGCTTTAAACCGAAACGGGGAGACGGGACAAGCGGTGCCAGAAATGAGAAAAAAATTCCAAGTACTTAAAAAAATATTAAGCCACTCAAACAAAAATCGAGAAAATTGTGACTGCAAGTGTCCGTTTCTTAAAAAAAAAATGTAATGTAACCACCCGCGCGCTGTTTCTAATGGCAGGCGGCGGGAGCAGGTCCCGCGCCTGTCGCGTGTGTGAATGCATCCATATAACTCCATGTTAAAACACCCGCCGCGCTTCTGACCGTCCGCTGTGTGTTTTGCGCTTGAATAATAATTTTAAATTAAATATTACTTTATATCCCAACCATGTACTCGGAATTAATTAATCGCCGAACTTGGAGTGACAGTAGGTACTAAAAAAAAATTGTTTTAAAAAGAGCCTAGCTTAGCTTTAAGTAGGTTTAAATGGCATTTCTCAACAAAATATGAAAATACCGTACAAAAGATCACCAAGAGTGAAATTTAAATTTAAATCTGCCAAGAAAACGGATGAGCATTTTAAAATGCTAATTAGACAGCGATTAGATAGAGAGATCCGATATGCATTATGACGTCATGTCACGGTCGGCCATATAAACTCCATGATAAATTCTGTTATTATAGAAAGAGATAGGAAAAAACATTTGTCGGCTTATAATATGGTTATTTTTATACATATTGAAAAAACTAATCTCAACTGTTTGTTACATGAATCAGCTTTTATTGAAGCTGTGAAAAAAGTCATGAATATTCCGTATACCTCGAAAGGTGGATAGGGCGGACTGGCACTAACTCTTAGCCAGCCCGTTCACCCGACTTAAATCCACTCGATTTCTTTTTACTGACTGGGGAGCCATAGAGAAAAATTGTACTTCAAACCATTATAAAATTAAGCTTCTATAATCCTAATAGATAGCTATTGTTTTTTTCTTTTGGTTTGAAGTACACTTTTTCTTTTAGCGCTCCCCAGTAAAAAAATACCGGTAGTTTTAAGTCGGGTGAACGGGCTGGCCACGAAAACGCCAGCCCGCCCTATCCACATGTCAGGATATTCTTGATCGAGGACCGCTCATACTGTGTAAGACAATCTAGCAAGTGCCATAACATTTTAAAATCTGCACTATAAAGTCTTCTTTAAAAGCTACTTTCCAAAATGACATACTATTTTTTTTTCACTAATTTTGAGTACATGATTAGGATAAAAAGTAATATTTAATTTAAATTGAGATAGCTATAGTGTAATTTTCAACTTTAATTTACAGAAGAGTTGTATCACAAAAAAATATTGAAGAAAAGTGAAGATTTACTGACACAGCTCTTGGAAGATCACAAGGTGCAATAATTATCGATTTTTGTTTGAGTAGCTATAGTTTTTAAGTACCTCACTTGGATTTTATGACGCCGCTTGCTCTACAACCTTTTCTTGACGATGATTTTTGGGAAACCCTGTATACTGCCTTTTTAAAACAATAAACAGTATATCAGATTCAATCCTCTCCTTTTAGTAAAAGGTTGTCATTGCTACAGGAGTTTTTGATTTTAGAGATGTGGCTATTTGGCTTAGCAGGGCAGTACAGCTGGCATACAACTCATAAACTAGCTCTCTCTACACTTCCTTCGAGGCTAGGTACACCTCCTTATATTAATTTCATGTTATATTGAAAAAAAAACAGCGATTATTTTCAAATAGCCATCACTGATTTATGTAATCCGTCTTAACATGGTAATAACAGTGCTATAATAGTTGTTATAGAACTGTTGTAATCATGGCAACGCTTATTACATAATTATAACACTGACAATGTCTAAGTTTCATTATACGCGGCATTTCAATACCATTAATAATATCAATACTATCGGTTTACAAGTAAGTAAGTAAGCAGAAAAAAACTGAACAGTTAACCTTTTGAACCATTTTCAAGCAAGACATACGACACTTAAGTGATTTCTTAGGTTAACAATTACCTTAACTCGTTCATGAAATACGTCCTTGATGGCCTGGATGAGCCCGAGGTAGTCTTTAATATGTTCCGTGAGCACATAGAAGTCTGTGTTGGACTGCTCTACTCTCAGCTGTTCAATCTGATTGTCAAAAGAAAGTTACATTTTACTTTTCAAGATGTAGGGTGTACTGGTTTTGGCCAACTTAAGACCGGTTTTGGCCCCTCTACATTTTGACTAATATTTAAAACATTATCAATTTAAAATAATAAAAACATATTTTATCTTTATATATAATTATAATTTATTTTATTTTTTCAGTCTTAACTATTTATGATTATTTTTTTAAATTTTACATTCTTTTTGATACTTAACTAATTTCAACCTAAAGTGACCAAAAAGGACACAGTGAGCACAAACGGTACTTTTACTCTAACATTCAAAGATTAAAATGAGTGGCGATCAGATTTAGTGGTGATTATCATCTTATCCTAATCTACCGCCGAATACCTACACCCTTTGGGTAACAAACCGTAAAATATATTCGGGCGCGCGTGTTGCGTGCATGTGTAGGATACCTTCTCGTGCAGGTCGGCGAGGTGCGAGAGCGCGCGCGAGGTGGGCGCGTGCGGGTCCGCGCCGGAGAGCGCGGCGGCGGCGCGCGCGGCGTCGTGTGCGCGCGCGCCCAGCTCGCGCCGCTCGCCCGCCAGCGGTGTTGCGTGCATGTGTAGGATACCTTCTCGTGCAGGTCGGCGAGGTGCGAGAGCGCGCGCGAGGTGGGCGCGTGCGGGTCCGCGCCGGAGAGCGCGGCGGCGGCGCGCGCGGCGTCGTGTGCGCGCGCGCCCAGCTCGCGCCGCTCGCCCGCCAGCGGTGTTGCGTGCATGTGTAGGATACCTTCTCGTGCAGGTCGGCGAGGTGCGAGAGCGCGCGCGAGGTGGGCGCGTGCGGGTCCGCGCCGGAGAGCGCGGCGGCGGCGCGCGCGGCGTCGTGTGCGCGCGCGCCCAGCTCGCGCCGCTCGCCCGCCAGCGGTGTTGCGTGCATGTGTAGGATACCTTCTCGTGCAGGTCGGCGAGGTGCGAGAGCGCGCGCGAGGTGGGCGCGTGCGGGTCCGCGCCGGAGAGCGCGGCGGCGGCGCGCGCGGCGTCGTGTGCGCGCGCGCCCAGCTCGCGCCGCTCGCCCGCCAGCGGTGTTGCGTGCATGTGTAGGATACCTTCTCGTGCAGGTCGGCGAGGTGCGAGAGCGCGCGCGAGGTGGGCGCGTGCGGGTCCGCGCCGGAGAGCGCGGCGGCGGCGCGCGCGGCGTCGTGTGCGCGCGCGCCCAGCTCGCGCCGCTCGCCCGCCAGCGGTGTTGCGTGCATGTGTAGGATACCTTCTCGTGCAGGTCGGCGAGGTGCGAGAGCGCGCGCGAGGTGGGCGCGTGCGGGTCCGCGCCGGAGAGCGCGGCGGCGGCGCGCGCGGCGTCGTGTGCGCGCGCGCCCAGCTCGCGCCGCTCGCCCGCCAGCGGTGTTGCGTGCATGTGTAGGATACCTTCTCGTGCAGGTCGGCGAGGTGCGAGAGCGCGCGCGAGGTGGGCGCGTGCGGGTCCGCGCCGGAGAGCGCGGCGGCGGCGCGCGCGGCGTCGTGTGCGCGCGCGCCCAGCTCGCGCCGCTCGCCCGCCAGCGCTTCGCACGCAGCGCACAGCCTCCGCAGGCACGCCTCTAGTGCCTCCACCCGACTGGACCGCTCCTCGAACCACTGCAGTAACACTACATTATTGTCCAGGGCCGGAAACGAGTGTAGCCCACAATTTACGAAAATATAATTTTATTAGTAGCAGTATTTTCATTTTTCTGATCCTAATTTTTCAGTCGTGTTTTTCCACTGGCTCGTTTTTCCCTGACTTTTTTTACGATTCCATAGATGAATGTGATAGTGTCGACGGAACTCCGCTTTCGCGAGCACCTATTTCTGAGTGGTTTGGCCCTTCGGGTCTGCTGCAAAACTAACATAACCTAAATCTACCTTTTTGGACCTAAGTATGAGTGGAAAATTTTGCAAATCAATGAAATTCGGATAAGAATGGAATGGAAATTCGGCGACCAATAAATTTTGATTTTAGGAAATCATGGGCAACACCCTACCAGCCGTGTGGTCACCCTATTCTACTAGACGAGTTATGTAGATGTTAAAGTCTGTGCCTATTAAGACAGCCAATGACAATAACAAGTATACCTGACTGTATTTGTCTTAAGATAGAGGATGAAATACTGTAGATAATAATATTACCTCTAATTAGAAAATTTAAAAGATTTGAATATATATTCATCATTATCATCGTATTATATGCTGGGTGCGACGGAGACGAAAACCTCTCTCATCTAATGAATTAATCAAATCTATCAAAACATCACTACATTGTGATGTCAAATAAAGTCAGACAATATACCGTGGCATAAAAAGCTGAGTGGAGACCATTTTGGGTTTGATGCAATTAAGATAATAATCTAGGATAAGCTGAATTATTTAGTTAAGCAAATTGTATAATTTTTATTTTTATCTTAAGTGCTTTAAGTGCCAAATAAATATTATTTCATTTCATTTCATTTCATTTCATTTCAAATATATTTTATATGACAAGCAAGTCAGTCTCATTGTATTTTTACCGAAAGAGCATTTTATCAAAAAATTGAGATTACTACCTCAAAATAAACATGAAGACAATGATTAAGTTAAGTGTTATAGTAAGCAATAAGACCGTGCTCATCCTTCAAAAGTACGTTATATGGATAGCACGGTACCTAGTCGGTTCATAAGTTCTGTCACTGAGATTTATTACAATTTATAAAATAAACAAAAGAGTTTCATAAACCTGTAGTACATCAATCAAAACATTATATATTGAATAAAAAGAAGCATAATTTGTATTCTTTACTATTGCAATCATTTGATGAACGAGCTTTAAGCATTCCATTCGGGGCATGGAATCATGGGTCAAAACACGCACGACCACGATACTGATAATGGCTACAACTTTTGTGAGAGTTCTCGTATTGAGTCGAAATTTGCGTGACATATTGATCAGACTTTTATCTTTAAATTCTGATACAAATGTATTTCCAAGCAAATAAAATCCGCTTATACACCGGGCAATCTTTATGACTCATTAAAACGACCCTACGATTTCACATCATTACATTAATTTGCAGCAATAAGAAAACAAACCAAACATCGAACTTCATAAGCTGGTTTTTGAGCGTCGTAAAGAAAATAATGCTGATCTCTAAACATACCTACAGATGAGAGGCTTCACAATATTAAACAAAAAAGTTTGTTAGTTAACCTAACCTAACCTTTAAAGCGTTTTCAAAAAGTGTTATTTTCAGAAAACTGGTGCGTATTTTAATCGGTGCCGGCCGTCAAAGTTAGAAGATCGTATCGAAAATTGCGGAAACTATGTGGAATGATTATTAGTTCTTAAAAATGTATATTAATTAAGCTTTTAATTTTTATATATTTTGAAATTAAAATAATAAACAGATGTTAGTTTTATTTCACTAAACCTTTGTGACAGAACTTAAGGACCGACTAGGTAATAATGGTAAATTGATTTGTTTATAGGAGTCACGGAATGAAAAAGTCCCGATTATGGAGTCTATGACAGTTCAACGTAAGGAGTAGGACGTAGTAACAATGAGACACGCTAAATTTAAAGTTAATAATTTTATTAATTATATCAAAACTCATTCACAGATTTTTGCATAGTGTTACGTTACGTATAGCTCATGCAATGCACGATGGCGAGTGGGCTTTATTAGTGGTTGAACGTGTACATGCACATTGCGGTAGTGTGCGTGTCTGACGGAGCGATCAGTCGCGAGCGCGCCGTCGCTCGAGTTACTTGTGCATATTGTTTCCACGACGCTTACTGCCACGAACTACCGTCAGCATGTCCAATATCCGGAAAAAACGCAAAGTTATTCATAGCGAGGTATAACGTATTTTTATTTTGAAGTATCCTAAAATAAAAATAGTAAATTTATTTAAAACTGTGGGCCTATCCGTGTTTATCGCTTGACAAAACGGTAATATAACATTCGACACTTTCTGACAAGTACATACATATAAGTGTGAGAGTGACGGATGTTTGATCCACGTTTAGTCACCCAAGAAACACGGCAATAATAAGCCCTCTAAAATAAAGACAAACCTACAGATAGGTTTTAATTTTAAGTAACATAACATTGTACATAATTTTAAGACAGAAAATATAAGCGTTATATCACCTCGGAAGTAAACTCAGTCAAACAAAACAAAAAAAGATTTTTTGAAATCGGACCATAATTGATGGAGAAATCAAATCGGTCAAACTGAGAACCTCCTTTTTTGAAGTCGGTTTAAAATACTTAATTGCATTATTTCTTATCACTATTTGCTAGAGGGTTTGCGACAGTATAATAAGTATAACGTGTAACGTGTCCAATACTTCTCTTTATTTTTTATGCTTACCATACCCGCTCTCGCTGTCACGCACACTTTGACACGTATACAGATATGTGTTTACCACAAGTAAAGCCCACTCGCCATCATAAATTGCATGAGCTATAACACGTAATGGGATTAACATATTTGGATTCAAGAATTACCCGGTCGACCCGGAGACGGGTATACCGTGTCGGACAATAAAGTGTAATAATTGAAATGTCATTTTTTTTCACCAAAAGCCATTTCTTGTTCCGCCATATTACCGCTCAACGCCTCAGCCACCGTGTTAGTAAGGAAGTATGGCTATTCTTTCATAATACGGATAGAAATGGGTTTTTATAAGTTCCTCCTCTCCTACCCCCAAGTTACTACTAGGAAGAAAATTACGCTCTTCGTATTTTAGTTTTTCAAAAGACAAACCATCCCTTCCGAATATGTTTGAAAAATATATAAATAGGTTATTACTGTCGAAGTGGGATTGTTAGTAATGGAGCCGAAAGTGTAAGAAATTACCAATGTTCATACATTTCATACTACGTGTTTCTTCACACTTGCGGAAAAAATTGTGTCTTATGTGTTTTTTACTTTACATAATCACACTAGAGTTTTGACATTAGGTTTTAATAGGCCGGAAAGGAGGGAAATGCTTAATGAGGAGGTTGGCGGGCCGAGTCTTGGCGCGGCCTGCTAAAACCCGAGTCAGGCAATGATTTTCTCAAACAGTGCGAGGAAATTATTCAAATACATAATTATAAGTATTTGTAAAACGCTTTCGACAAATTCGGAGAGAAGCTTTTTTTGAAAACAATTTTATTTCGTGGTCCTTTCGATTTTATATGCAATAGAGAAGATATTTAAATTAAATATCGCAGCGGATAGCGATGTGTTTTCATACGTTTATTTTACTTCTAGGAAGAAAACGAGGCTCTTTCCGTCGTAGATTTTCAAAAAGAAAGCCGTCCTTTGCCGGTAATTATTGAAAAAAAATATTAAGTAATGTTTGCAATATTTAAAAAAAAACGTTACGTAACGACTCAGTAAAAAGCTCACGTGTTTTCTATGCTGCATTATGACCCTTAAATTACTGCAATAAGGCCCACTTTTTAAGCAAGGGTGTTGAAAAAGTGGGATGCAACCACATACCGAATGACGCAATGTTGGCTGGCCGAGTTGACCGATAGTCTGATAAGGGTACAGAATAGTACATTTAGTAGAGTAGTACATTTGATACAAGTGGGGAAAGTATGTCATTTTAAACGAGTCCCGAGGCGTCTTTCATTCTATTCTATTCTATATGACTCGGGACGAGTGAAAATGACAGTTCTGCACGTGTATGAAACGATGTTTTATAATACATTGCACAAAAATGTGTATGTGTGTGATAAGTCGGCAGCCGGGGAGACAAGTAATACAAACGGTAGCTATCAATGCACTGTTTAATACCATCAATGACAGTTCGTATGGACGCAGCCACACGTACACATGCACACATACATAACAACTCCTCCACCTATTAAGATATAACAAAAACCCTTAATCTACTTGTTACCCAAACCCTTAATGCTAGAAGTATCGCTTGAAGTCAATATTGTTACGGGGACGCAACGCCATTCGCGGTCTGGCTTCAGGCGGATGGTTTTCCGAGTCCGACTGCGCTTCTTGGAATTCGTCCTCATCGTCGGAGCGGGGCGGAACCATTGTCTCAGCTGGAGTCGACACTCCATCACTCTCCCCCGATAGCGCACGTGCGATGCTAGGTAAGTCTCGCTGTGGTGTGGTTGGTGGTGGTGGAAGCGACGGCGACGGCGACAGCGGCGGTGGCGAAGGCAACGGCGATCGCGGCAGCTCTAGCGGCGGCAACGACGGTGATGATGGTGAGTATGTATTATCCTCAATATCATCAAAGGTCTTCGTATTACATTCTGTGTCGTGACCTTTGTATAACGCCAGCTGATTTTTGTGTTTGCGATAACATAATTTTGAGTCCCAGTCTCTAATTAAATATAAAACTTTCCCTAATCGTTTTTGAATAGTTCCTTTTCCCCATTTTGCTTTGTTGTTCTGGTACAGTCTGTAAAGCACAAAAGTGCCTGGTAAATACTGGGTTGCGTTGCCCTGATTATCCTGCGAACACTGGCCATCACGTGCGTTAACGTTTGGGCCCGGAGAGGGGGGCAGCGGCAATGACGGCGTCAGCAGATCCAGACGTGACTTTAGTTTTCGACCGTAGATTAATTCTGCCGGGGAGAACCCGGTTGCAGTATGTTTCGAGTTCCGATAGTCAAATAAATATTTTAGCAATTGTAGTTGTGTATTTTTAACATTACCTCCACCAAGTACAAGACTAGATTTAATTCCCTTTTTTACTACTTTCACGTAACTCTCGGCCTGGCCGTTACTGGCGGGATGATACGCGGGTGACGTGATGTGTGTTATGCCATTTAAATCGCAAAAAACCCTAAACTCTTGTGAACAAAAAGCTGTGCCATTGTCACTCACTATAGTCTTAGGTATACCGAACCTAGACATAAATTCTTGCATTTTTTCTATAACCGCCTTAGACGTGGTCGTGGAAACCATATCGAAAACCTCCGGCCACTTTGAATACGCGTCCACTAAAACTAGATAAGTCCGGCCGCTAACCGGCCCGAGGAAGTCAATATGCACTCTGTCGAAAGCGCGGGCGGGCCGCGGCCAGGGTGCGGGGGCCGCGCGCGCCGGCGACGGCCGCAGTTGGATGCACACCTCGCAGGACCCTATCAACCGCTCTACGGCCTCGTCCACCCCGGGAAACCAAAATCTAGAACGGACCTCAGCTTTAGTTTTCACCACACCGAGATGAGAATGGTGAAGTTCAGATAATACCCTGTCTCGGAGTGTTTCGGGAATCACGACCTTATGTCCTCTCATAATACATCCATTTTCATATGCGAGTTGCGTTCTGCATAAATGATACGGCTTTATTTTTAGATCGTTTACCTTATTTGGCCAACCAGTCATTATGTAATTACTTACAGTATGCAAAACAACGTCCTTATTAGTTTCCGTCCGTATGTCTGACACGGTGACGGGTAGACCGCCGCTTAGCACAAAATAAACGTAAGCAGCGCGATCACACGGTTCTACCCCGTCGTCAGCGCCTTTCCGCGGCCCGGCGCGCGCGCCCGCACACGCCCCGCTCTCGCCCGGTGGCGGCAAACTGGCGCGAGACAAGAAATCGGCGCTGTTATCAGCACTCCGGACATATTCTAGTGTATAGTTATAAGCGCTCAAAAATAATGCGTACCTCTGAAGACGGTTTGCTGATATCTCCGGCACCCCTTTATGTGGTCCGAATATCGAAATAAGGGGCTTATGGTCGGTACGCAAAACAAAAGGTTGCGACCTGCCATACAAATACTGATGGAAGCGACGCACCCCGAAGATAATAGCTGTCGCTTCCTTCTGTATTTGCGAGTACCTCGTCTCGGCCGCGGTGAGCGTGCGCGACGCGAACGACACGGGCCGCTCGCGCCCGTCGGGGCCCTCCTGCGACAGCACGGCGCCGAGCCCGGGGCCCGCGTCCACGGTCAGGATTAACTTTGCTTCCGGGTTAAAATGCGTTAAAACTTGATCGGACACTAAACATTTTTTTATCTGGTTATATGCGTTTTGGTGTTTATCATTCCACTCCCATTTGGCTTCCTTCTTTAACAAGGCATATAAGGGGCTCAATATTGAAGAGGCATTTGGTACAAAATTCCTGTAGTAATTAATAAACCCTAAAAACGACTGCAGTTGGCTAACATTTTTCGGGACGGGTGCTTTAATTACTGCTTCAATTTTTTCGGGGGATTTTTTTAATCCCTCCTTGTTAATGACGTAGCCTAAATAACTAATCTCATCTTTATAAAAATCGCATTTTTCCCGTTGCAACGTGAATCCTGCGTCCTGCAGCCGCTCGAGCACGGCGTGCAGCCGGCGCGCGTGCTCGGCGTCGTCGCGGCCCGTGACGAGCACGTCGTCGAGCAGGCACAGCACGCCCTCCAGGCCCGCCAGCACGCCCTCCATGGCGCGCTGGAACACGGCGGGCGCGCTCGCGAGCCCGAACACCAGCCGCGTGTAAACGAACAGACCTAGCGGCGTATTAATACACGTGTACTTTTGCGACTCATCTTCTAAGACCAGCTGATTGTAAGCCATAGATAAATCCAGCTTTGTAAATTTTTGCCCGCCGCATAACTTTGCAAACAACTCTGTTGCGGTTGGTAAAGGATATTGATCGATTAATAGCTGTTTATTTATGCTTACTGAATAATCAGCACATAGTCTGACGCTGCCATTTCGTTTTAATACTGGCACGATTGGGGAAGCATATTCGGTGTTGTCTACTGGTTTAAGTATACCTAACTCGACCAACCTACTTATTTCATTATTTACTTTATCGCGCAAAGCGAATGCAATCGATCGAGCCTTAAAGAAAACCGGTTTAACATTATCTTTTAGGGTTATTTTTACCTTAAATTTATTGAAACAGCCTAAAGAGTCTGAAAATAATTTCGGAAATGTTAATTGTAATTGATCACTTGTACAAAGCTGCTGGCAATAATTTACTGGTAACAGCTGTAATTGAAACGCCGAAATAAAATCCCTCCCGAGCAGTGGTGGCCCTCCGTCTCGCACGACATGCATGTCCAGGGGACACGTGCGCTCGGCCAACTTAACGGGCAACCTAACCACACCAATACACGGAATATGATTCCCAGTATAACTCACTAAACGCTTTTGCGGTGGTAACAATGGCACATCTTCAAAATAAAGTTTAAATACGGTCTCAGGAATTACTGTCACAGCGGAGCCGCTATCAATCTCAAATTTGATTTTAGATCCACGAATACATACTGTTTCCACCATCGGTTCTCCCCTCAGTGAACGGATTGTTAACACCTTACCGTCATCACCGACGTCCTCGTCTCCGGCTCCGTTGTCTACGTAGTTCACTTTAGACGGACACATTCTACGTAGATGGCCCTTGACATTACACTTCCTACACACGTAATCACTATACTGACACTCCGAAGCTTTATGATTTGTATAACCGCACACGGAGCACTTTTGTTTCCCTGTACGTAACATTGGGAACTTGGACGCGTTTGAAACTCTTTTCGCATTATGCGTTATCTTAAACAGGGTCTCAGGAGAAGAAGCGGCGGGGCCGGGCCCGCCGTCGCGGCCGGCGCTCGCGTTTGCCGCGGATCTCGCGCTGCGTACGTTCTCGGCATATTCGACTGCTTTTGCGAGCGTCAACCCCTCAAGGTCCAGCGCGTACAATTTCTCTTTCTCACGACCGGGTGACATGCCCATTATAAATCGATCACGCAGAGCTTCTTCCACGTTGTTGAACGCGCACAACGACGTCAGACCTCGGAGTCTCGCGGCCCACTGAGAATGAGTTTCGCCAGGCTGTTGAATCGCTGCATAAAAATTATGACGCTCACTGAACCCGACCTGTTTTGGGTTAAAATGGTTATCCAAATTCTTCAGAATGTCTTCGTAGGGCACCTCTTGAACCTCCTTAGGCAAAGCCAAATCCGACGCAAGTCTGTAGGTACCCTCCACGAGTGCACTGAGCAATATCGCTCGTCTCTTTGTTCCGTCTGCATCCGTACTCGCGTTTATACTGTTGGCCACAAACCATTGTGTCAATCGATTTTTATATGTTTTCCAATCGTGCACATTGTGGTCAAAACTGGACAAAATACCGAACAGTGCAGACATTTTGTTTTTTTTTTCTTAGCGCGGGTAGTCGTCGCCACTGATAAGTCGGCAGCCGGGGAGACAAGTAATACAAACGGTAGCTATCAATGCACTGTTTAATACCATCAATGACAGTTCGTATGGACGCAGCCACACGTACACATGCACACATACATAACAGTGTGAATGTGTGTATCTGTGTATGTGGGCTGTGTATCTGCCCTCTTCTCTCCGGACCTCTGAAGTTTGATAACGTGTGAACACACTCTGTCCGAAATTACTTACATTTTAATAAAAAATATTAAAACAAAAATTATAACGTCAAATATTAAGATCGGATTTTTATTTCCACAGAAAAAATGTAAACAAAGTTACGTCACTGTCCAAGTGACCGTTCAGGGGATCTTAAAGGTGGGGCCACTTTGGCCAGCAATAAATAATATTAAGCTATCATTTCACTCGAACCGTGAATTTAAACATAATTTTGAGAAATAAATAAAATAAAAATCGTACAAATGAGTCACTGGAAAGCGATTACGGCGGAAGCACGCATTGTTAAGCGAAGCGAGTGAGGTGACGTCTCACATAAATCAAGCGGCCCTCAACTTGTTGACACGGGTGTATCGAGTTAATGATACCAGTGCAATAAATAAATTATGCGTACAAAAACAGCAACGTTATTTTAAATTAATACAACAAAGAGTTTATATCAAAATAAAGTTTGCTATAAACAAAATAAATTATTTCATCTTGATAATAATAAACAGGGTGGTTGGACAAAAAAAAAAAAGGTGAATAAGTGGTGCCATGTACTTCATATTGTGGCCTAATAAGGAGGTTCAGGACCCCAGGTTCAAAATATATATATTTAAAAAAACAAAACAAACAAAATTTTCCGGGTTAAAAACTATCCTGTCCTATTCCAGGACGTAACCTAAATGTGTGCCAAGATTCATCTCGCTTCGTCCAGTGGTTGAAGCGTGGTTTAGTAACAAGTAACAAATTTCTAAACTTTCTCATTTATAATATTAGTAAGATTGTTGGCCTTGACGTTATAATTTGTACTGGAATGACAGCTGTCAGGATTGGCGTTATATCTTTCTTATACTATAGTAATGTAAAAGATGTAAAGTAAATAATACAATGACTCACAGGATCAGACTCTTCCATCTTGTACGTGATCTTATTGACGGTCTCGCCCACTTTGTTGAACAGCCGCAGCATCCCAGCGCTGCTCAGAGCAGATGTGCTCGTCGCTTTGGGCAGCTCCGCCTCTGTTAACAAGAACATAATAATCAAAATATCATGCAACGTCACATAATGGACTGTTGAGATACGAGTGCCGAAGTGCCCCAACATACAGTTAATTGATCGTTACATGAAATTGAATTAATAATAATAATAAAAACACAAGTAAAATTTATTGTACTCAACATGACCAAACAATTTGCTGTACTATATTGCTCTCACAAAAAGAGACCTAATTGGTCCCTTAGACAGTTTTTTTATTGTTTCGTATTTTCAGAAAGAAACCTGATTAAGTATAGTTGACGAAATATTATTCATTTGTTTTATTATTATTGAAATAGAAAAGAGAAGGCGGTCCAATACGAGTAGATAACATAACAATACTCTGTGCAAATATTACTTCTCAACTGTACCCGTGGAGAAGAATGGTAGATGGTAGGACTGACCTGACTCCAGGAACTCCCGGAAGTCCGGGTCGATGCAGAGCACGGGGTGCTGCGCCACGCGGTTGAGGAACCGCTCGAGCGCGGCGCGGCGGCGCTCCACGAACTGCGACTGCATGCTCGCCGCCGCCGCGCTGCCGTTCGCGCTCTCCGTCGACGGCGTGGACGTCATCTTCAACTTTGTTGTGCCTGAAAACAATTCATCAAATAAAATTTATCATCCACACTCAACGAAGCCGAAAAGTCCCGAGTCAAGATTTGTCAGCGAGCGATAGAGTGCACTTCTAAGCTCAAGTGACACTGGGCTGGATAATCTGGAGATGTATGGATAATCTGGATATGATGGCGGCATATTTATTTATTCAATTTTTGACGACGTTCTTTTGTTGTCATATGCTGGCCATAGGCTTTTTGTAGTGATGTAGGAATGAACACAGAATGCTGCGTCGGCTCATATCCTAGTGGGGAACACCTTAAAATTCTTTTTTTTTCCAAATATCATTCTGAAATGAGGGAGCTATGATTAAATGCATAAATTAATTTCTATACGTAGGTTAGGGTAGGTTTCATTTTAATAAACGATTACCAAAAATAAACTCTTCTACCAAAACATTGCATTCGGAATTAAAAAATATCGGAATTTTGATCAATTTGAAATTATGACTCTTCAGTTTATGTAGTGTACCCATCCTAGTGCATGTCCTTCGAAGTATGAGCTGACGTGGCAGGTGAGCCGGGCGCGGTACGCCAGTCGTTTCCAGGAATCCATGTAATTAGATTGATTAGTATCTTAATACTGCATTTATTTCCAGAAACAGGCTTACTAACTAAAAAATATAGGTAGGTTCAATGTTATATTTTCTAGCTTTGATCCAAGTTTTACTCTGTATCTCTATAGTAAATTGGTTCTTTGGTGTAATCATTTAACTATTACTGTCAAATGAGTAAGGGTTGTCATAAAATCAACAATATATTCATTATATTCTATTTCTATCTGTGAAAACCTGTAATTGGCTTTATGTGTCTTATGTTATGTTTATGGTAATTTATCAGCTGTTGGTTTTCCTATAATAAATAAATAAATAAATAATAATAAATAAATATGATTACAAATAGAATAGAAGCAAGACAGGCTAAAGCAGAGTTAAATAAAAGCGAAGAGAAGTTACAAATACAAATGCAGATAGATATAAGTCACAATATATTGGATACAACTTGTATTGTACTTATTGATATAAATTTTCCTTGATAAAGCCAATTAATGCTACGATATCATCAAATAAAATTGAACTGAGGCACCAATTAACAGACTATTTAAAAAAAACAATGTTTCAAGCAATAGGAAAACCAAGCTTTAAAAACCGAACTGCTTTTGTAGAAGTACGAATTTTGCCTTCTAGGCTTCGGTGCCAACAGGACAGAGATATTTTAACTTTAAGGCGAAGTTGAAAATTATAACCTTTAAAATTGCAGTAAGTAGGCAGTAAAACTAAAATCTTAAACAAAGGTTAAAACATGGCCTTTGACACTCCTTGGATAGAGACAATTCCAGTATTTTCTGACTTTTATAAAGCCATGATGCCATTTACTCTACAGGTCCCAAAAATATACATACTTCTTTAGAATATGGCAGGTTTCTGCTTTTTATTATATTTTCCTTACCAACAATGCTTTTTTCTGGTGCTGGTGGTATGATTCTTCCAGCTCGTAAATATTTCTCTGTTAATTTCTCATATAAGCCCAAGAAATCACTAAAGCGTCGTAGCACAGCAAAATCATGTTTGCTGAATATTGGCATATTGGTTTTAGTCAGTACTCTATATGCTACGTAGGAGCTCATCATTCCTTCTCCGATCTTCTGTGGCTCTGTGATAGTTATTATGATATTATTCGCCCTTTCTGTTGCGATCTGTAATCAAATGGTTATTATTGTTTTTGTAAAGCATTTCAGTGTAATGACTCATCTTAAAATGTATAATCAATTGTAGTAATGTCATGGCAGAGATAATGGGTGTGGTGTTATCTGGATACAATAAAAAAGGCAAACAGCAACAAGTGTTAGTAAGGAGTATCAATGGCATTTCATAAACTTTTTTAAAACAATAATTGTCATAAATAATTCGTTTTTATTTTTACATTGATGCATCCTTTCTACATAAGGTTGTCTCGAAGAAGAGATTGTTTAAATTGCTAAAATCACCTGTTGTCTACCATATAAGAATATCATGTTTTTGTCTTTGCTTGTTTTAAATAAAGCATATTTTTTTACTGTATTGTACTGTAAGTTAATCTACCGTGTTACCATACATACCTCTTCCATGACAGGGCTTCCAATCGATCCGGTGTTTGCAGGAGTATCATTGATGGAAATTTTGTCTAGGCTCTCCCTCGTCCCATTAACTTCATTGTCCAAACTCACCTCCTGTAAAAAAGGAATAATAATAATGACACAATGCCTACAAAATGTTGCAAAACGTAACCCAGTAGTTGCAGTAAGTAACTGTTTGTTTGACTAGTTACAACAAGTTAGTTCCTTATTGAAACAGAGTCAAATATGGGGTCTAAATGGATCAACAATAGCCAAATAAACATAATTGAATTAAAATCCTACAATACATACTTGATGAAGATCTCTCTCCCTCTCTTAGATCTATGAAATAAATCTTCCTATTTCACCTAATGCATTACAGATTAATCAGATCAGATCAGATGATTCTGTAATCTGTAATAAATAAATAGGCAGTTTCATCCAGTATGCTAGCCACCCCTTTGTAAAACTTTGAGATTTCATTTACGTAACCATAATTGGCATATCCATCATCAAGGATCTAAATTGAGTGTGTGATTGGTAGCCGAAACAAGACCAATTGATTGACCAACTGTGATAAAAGTATTAGAAACAGAGGATAGTTAGTTCAAAGTTAACTAATAGATATAAATATTGTGAAAAATACAGCAAACTCAAAAAAAGAACATTATTGCAGTTTATGCACTATGAAGCAACTTAGTAATCTTTAAAGTTAATCAATTATCATAAGTTATTTTTATCTTCCATAAGGATAATTCTTAACACTTCTAAAAGTTCTCATGTTATTACAATTCTTATAGAAACAGAGAACTTGTTTTGCCAGCTAGGCTAGCTTATAAAAAAAATATGACTAACTGTGCTCAAGGTGACTATTAACCTGAAAGTGTTAATTAAGCATTCAGCAGAGCTGTAATAATAGCCAATTAGGAACATCCGAATTCAAATATGTGATCATTTTTAACTAAGGAATATAAACTCTGTTAGTGATAGTAAGACCAGGGGGCGTTAACAACCGACCCGGCTTGACGAAACTCGATCGAGTTTGGGGCGGAGCGGGCACTTTTAACAAAACAAACAAGATTCTAGTAAGATACCTGGACCGCAGATGCAAAAAGATCCTCGTCATCACGATTATCATTGTTGATATCGACGGTGCTAAAGGGAGGTGTCTCAGGCTCTTCCGACATTGTCAGCAGCTAAGCACAGTCAATTAATTCACAAATTAATTACAAGCGGAACGTTATCACAAAACAGCAGCGAGATCCACTTCAATTCCACCGAGCCGAGCTAAAATGAAAAGAAAGATAACTGTTTTTCTCTTTTTCTAGATATGTCGCGGCAGTTTGTTCAAGGCACGTTTTAAAACGATTAAACGTAGCAAATTTTGACGTTTATCATTGGCAGAATACAAGAACGCCTACGCTTTTAAGAAAATCATATACAATACAAAGTTGTCAAAATAATCGCTAAACATTTCAATTTCTTGTTCTCTTCTCATTAACTAAATTTTAAAGATATAGTTATTTACTTCCTTCAGGTACTATAAATGTTTGTTTAGGATTGTTCTATTTAAGTAGCATGATGGTTTTCACATTAGATAATCCTATGTATAGTTACTGCTTACATATACACCACCTTACGTGTCAAGAACTTGTGTATGTTTATCTTGGTGTCTTGTTTTTACGATGTATTTCTTAATTGGTTAACTAGTCATAAATCAATTTTAAATGGAAATTTTGTTCGCTAAACATAGATAACATGCTTAGAAGTGTTTTGATTTCCAACAGGTGGGACCTAGATACATAAAATGAGTACCAACGAGAGGAAAAAAATACCGGATGCGCCAACACCGGCTCAGCCTGCTGGCGCCTCGGGCAATCTTCTCTCGAGTGTCGCGCCTCCTTCTCAGCTGCCTAACTTTGTCACTTCTAATCCAACACCTCTGCCAGTTGCACTGGTATGATGCTAAAATAAGTTATCAAAATCACAGTTCCTCCGATAACTATATATTATGTTCGGACTTTATATCACACAGCAGTGCAATTTAGTAAGATTTTAATGTAATGCTATTTATTTGGACTTAATATATAATTTCCATTGTAATCTAATATTCTAAATAATCTTTGTCAACAGTCAGATGTTTGTCACTATAAGCTGCTTGGTAATTTTTTTTATCAGGCACCGCAGTTGCCCCCACAGCTAGCCGCTACATTACCACCGGCACCAGCACCAGGTGTATCTGCGGCACCACCAGCGGCATTGGTGGCTCCACCAGCTGTGTTTACACCAATTACCACTGCACCAGCTGTGTTGCAGGCCACCACACCAGAGAAGTTTAGGTGCCAAGCTTCCCTTATGTTGAAATATGTTATTCAAATAAGATATGCAAATAAACAATTTGAAGTGGGTTACCTATACCTACCTACTTTCTTTCATACATACGGTCACAAATGAAAAAAAAATGCTTGAAATTGTCAGTGTCATTAGATATACCAAGTCATTTGTAACTTATAGAAACCTACACCTTAGATTGCTGTAGAATGTCAGATTGACTTTGGACTTCAGGTGGGTCACAAATTGAAATCATTGACCGTAAATAATTAGCAATTTTTTCCGCGATTTTCCGCGTACAATTGCCATCATAAGAATTTGGAAAAAATCTTTGATGTTCATACAATCTTGTAAATTTTTGTATGGATGCATCAGCACCTAGTTTTTAAATCCTTATATATCATAAATAAAATAATTATAATAAATAAGGTCCGTTTTTAAAAGATATTACCTACTGTACCTACATCAGTTTAGAACTTAGTTAATGGTCTAAAGAAAATAATAACTAACAATAAAATCAGTCAATAACTTTTGACTGGTGCTCAAATTGAATTAGTGCCATTTGTAGGCAATTGGGGTATATCCTGAGTAAAAAAAAAATCTAATTAGTCTGTCTGTAAGATTATCAAAAAATAATGAACACATATATTTTGCTTTTTCAAATCAATCAAAATTGACTAATATAACGCGCATCTAAGTTCGGGAGTGGGGGCTCGTGACGTTACAACGTGGTTTAAAGTGTACCACGGCGTGAAGTCACGCGAAACTTCAACGCACTTTATCATCGTCATTATTTGTTAAATTGACAAAATAAAAAATATGTGTTAAATATTTTTTAATGCTGTAAAAGACGGACTAATTCGATTTTTTTAGGCCACTAGCCTTATTGTATGCTAAAAGCGCTAATAAACCCTTCTAATTTTCTGGCCCGCATGTGGTATTTGCATTGACATTCTAGGGCTGCATTTCTTCTTTAGTAAATCTACTGCAAGAAATGTCTGATAGTGCTGTCGATAATAACTTGCAAGAATCTTGCAAATGTTAACAACCATTCGCTGCTGTTGGACAGCGCTATCTGCCATTTCTCAATTATTTCTTGTGGACTCATAAAAATGTCACTTTATTTTTCACATGGTCTAATTGAATACTTTTCTTGCAGCCCGGCTATACCTCCTAGTAAAGGGGAGCCAATGATGTCAATACGATCTCCGGAGGATTCCCAAGCCACTCAGTCTCCAGAATCTCTCCCGGATTCTCTGGCGGATGTTGATAGGATTGGTATAGTACTATTTGTCTCAAAAAAAGCAATTATTTTTGGTATTCAAGTTTCGTTGCCAATTTAATAATTTAATATGATAATATATTTGCTCCAGATAAATTATATCAAAGTAAGTTTTTGAGCACTTTATAGGTTTTTTGTACAAATAAATGACAATTATACGTTCATAACTGATATATTTAGCAATGACACAAATAGTGTATAATTCCACAAATATTGAATATAAGTAAATAAACAAAGTTATATTTATCATTTGAAATGGCAATATTTAATATTGCAATTTCAAATACCCTGTATTCAATGACCTGTATTGAGTTAACTTTTTTTAGATTTATGGACTTATATAAACTCATTCTGTTAACATTAGGTGACATAATGCCAGGCAGCGGTCTCTTTACGTGGGTAAAGGGCGCAGTTTCGTCCGGAGGGCTATTGCAACGCGTCGCGGAGAAAGCCAAGAGTTCCGTGGACTCCATGATCACCACCCTCGATCCACAGATGAAGGAATACTTAAGTATGTAGCTTCGACTCTGACTTTAACTAACCTATAGACCTGCCATAATAAAACTACGTCAAAATTAATCATTGTCTTTCTGCGATCGGGTTCTATGGTGGCTCGAGAATTAAAGTTGATGAGTTGTACCTTTCAGTAATGATGTCTGGGACTTAATTACAATTTCTTTAAGACTATCATCTCTTTAACATACGAGGGCGACACTGAAAGTTTATAGATCTGGCCACTTGTAAACAATATAATAAAAAAATAAGTTTAAATTTTGAAAATGGAACTCTTTGCCAATATTATTGAGTACGTATTTTATTCATTTGTCATTTGTTTTACGATTCGGCGGCAAGTTGAAAGTTGTCTGTGTCACGTCAGCATGAATTTAACGCGAGAAAATTTTCGTGCAATGATTTTTTATGACTTTTGATGTCGAAAGTTATGATAGACTACGATTGGCCTTTCACGATGAAGCCCCATCTCGTGCCACTGTTTACAATTGGTTTAATGAGTTTAAACGTGGTCGCAATAATCTCACCGATGATCTGCGTGAGGGCCGGCCTTCTACGGCAACGACTGAAGATAACATCAGTGTTGTGCGGCGTACGATAGAGACTGATGAAAGAGTGACCTATCAGCAGATTCGTACAAGCTTGGGCATCGGTATGAGTCAAGTGAACAAAATCCTCCACGAACATTTAGCGGTCAGGAAGCTCTGTGTCCGGTGGATACCTCACAATTTGACCGAGGCCCAAAAACTCCGTCGTGTTGATTGGTGCCGTGAAACGGTTTTAAGATTTAACGGAGGTGACTCAAATGCTGTGTTCGACATACTTACGGGTGACGAAAGCTGGATTTACTGTTATGATCCCGAAACCAAAAGACAGTCTGCTCAGTGGGTGTTTCCTTCCGAGGAGTTGCCAACTAAAGTGAAGAGAGGTCGAAGCGTGGGAAAAAAGATGGTAGCCTCGTTCTTCGGAAGGACAGGTCATTACGCGAAAATTGTTTTAGAGGATCGAAAAACAGACTATTTGGCGACGTCAGACGTGGAATTACTGGATCACCCGCCGTATAGCCCGGACCTCGCACCTTGCGATTTTTATTTATTCCCGAAAATAAAAGAAAAAGTTCGAGGAAAACGTTTATGGACGCCGAAGAAGCTGTGGCTGCGTTTCAAAAGGCCCTCGATGAGACCCCTAAGGACGAGGGGGCAAAGTGCTTTTGTCAGTGGTTCCATCGGATGCAGCGATGTATTGACGTCAATGGACACTATTTTGAAAAGATGTAATAAAGCTAATAACTTGCTAGTTTAATCGGTTTTTGATTTTCTAAGAACTTTCAGTTTGACCCTCGTATTGGCGACGGTATAGCTTATTATTAGCTGAATAAGAGCTGCCATTACATCGATAACATTATGAAGGTAAACGGGGTTACACAACGCGGAATAAAGGCCCTTGGTCGATCTAGGGCAGAGGTTCTCAATCTTACATTTAATTTTGGTATGCGATATCAGTCTTATCTGATATAGCTGATACTTCTCAACCCATCGGTCTTCGCATGAACTTGGACAAAACCAAGGTTATGTTCAATGAGGTGTCCTTTCATTTCTCCAAACAATTTTTCCCAAACCGATTCATTTCCCAACTGTTTCATTTGGGCAAATGATTTTTTTTCCGAAACTGTAAATATTTCAGGACCATCGTGTAGAACCCTAGACTAGGTGGAGTGACGATCTACGCAAAGTGGCTGGCAAGAGCTGGATTGGAGTGCCTACGAATCGTGATCGTTGGGGTGCAATGGGAGAGACCTATGTCCAGCAGTGGACTAATATGATGATGATGATGATGATGATGATGATGATGATGATGATGATGCTGATGGTGATGATGATCCAAGGAGTGCCAAACGGGTCCATAATACCAAGCCCACACTGTCCGTCCCTCCATCCGTTACTGTATATACCTATAAATTTATGGAAACTCAGTTTCATAGCCGTTTTTGTGTATTTTAACCATTTGAGATACTTCATAACCATAACATTACTTTCGTATCTATTAAAATAGCAACAATGTTGACCTACATTCACAAATGATAGTTGCGGTTGTGTATAGAGTGCCAAGAAGAGTTCATTACCCTGACTGCATTATCAACTGTTTTGTCAGGTGATTGTATCAATGTGATGTTAGTGTTGCAATGGATGTAATGGTGAAAAAGGACAGCATGCTGTATTGCTTATAAATTGTGAAAAGCGTGTCAAAGAAAGTTTACCCTCAACAAAAAAAGACGGTTGTTATAAATTTAACGTGTCTGAGCATCGTATCTCCCAAACGAAAGAGCGATATTTGGATGCTTTAAAAAAAGGAAGGGCTCACCATTGTATCGGGGTTTTAACTATTTAATAGTAGTAGTTAATTTATCAATATTTGCGTTTTCTTTCCAGATAGCGGTGGAGATATCAACGTTGTCGTAGCTTCAGACAAGGATGTCAAAATATCTCCTGTTCGGGAGGCGTTCCAAGCTGTGTTCGGGAAGGCAACTGTTACGTAAGTCCTTGAAATTGTGTAGTAAAAGATAACTATAGCGTAAATATTTCGCATTTTGGCGGAGGCTTATGCCAAGCAGTAGTCTGTCGGCTGAATTGATGATGGTGATGTTGTCTGTCGCATAAAGAAGGATGTTGAGAATTAATGTTTAACAGACCTTGTGCAGGGCCGTTCGGAACACTACCAGCATTTTACTTGCTAACTGAACAACTAACGAAATAGTGTTTGACCTGTTATGGTATTGTTTTTAGCTCGCCCCCATTACTGTCAAGTAAATAAGAGTTATCAAAACGTTAACAATACGAAAACAATCAAAACCATATCGTGTTTACTGGGCCGAGATTGTTTTTACCGTGTTAAATAGAAGCCCAGCAGTGTTTCGATATACAGTGAAAAATTGTCGGTGAAATACTTGCGTAGAGTCATTCTATCTTAGTCGTTAGGGCTAGCATTCGAAATTTTGAGATTGCTAAATATTGGTATGCCCATGACCGTCTGTAGCCTTAGCACCGCCAGTTCATGTCGACAAAATTACTAACTCTAGCAGGTTATTCAATGCCGGAAATAGCAGTGTTTGCAATTTTGGTTTCGCTGCTGGTTTAAGACAGCAGGTAAAAAGACTAGGCTAGAGGCAATTCCATCTAAGTACTGGGGGTTGGCAACGCTGCTGTTGCATTTGCTGTCTTGAGATTTTCATCGTTAGATTGTATTCTTGAGATTGCAGATGTTCATGATTTTCAGATTCTACGTAATATGAGGTGGCCTGTGTCCTGCAAGCCAAAAAAAAACCAACTTTAATGTAAATACTTATTCAAAATAAACATTTTTAAGGAACAGGAGGAAAAGTGTTATGTGCTTTGTCTTATCCATACTGCTTGACTGCCATTTTCCCAACTCCATAATATTGGTCACAGCGGTTACGCAGCAGAGAGCGACGTGACCGCAGCGCAGCCGGTGGGCTATGCGGCGGCGTACGCGGCGGCCAAGCAGCGCATCGCGCACATCCGCTCCGCGCACACCGAGGTGCACAACAACGTGCCCATCGTAGCCGTCGAGGGGTTCCTGCACGAGGCGGTGCCTGACAGGTCAGAACATAACAACTTCGTACAATTATTTATATTGGAACGTCGACACTAAGACTCTGAATGATATGCTCTGCAGCAGATGATAGGTAGTTAGTATAGCCTTGACTTGTTCGTTCGTATTTCATGTGCCACGGCAGTCTTTTTTGTACCCTTTCAATTCGATCCTTATGCACTTGATGGTAGGGTTTAGGTGTTACTGGTTGGTGAGAGGATTTTTAAATGGCTTACCTACACGAAGAATAACACCGAGCTGTGTATATGACTTTGACAATACGTCATTTATATGAGGTTTGAATGTGAATTTTGTGTGATGAAAGTTCCCAAACCACCCAAATCACGTTTTTCATCCACTCTATTTAATCTAATTTCACATAACTTATACTCGTAACGTATGAGCTTCTTTTTCCTGATATAATACGAGTAAATTATTACACTATCTCTCAAAGCGCATCAAGTAATCTTGTAATATTACACAGAAGGGTATTGGTATTACTCTATGTATAAGTGATAACATTTATGTAAAGGATAAATAACAAAGGTCCTAAATGATAACCTTGTGGCACTCCAGAGAAAACCTGACTGAATTCAGATACAGAGACCAATACAACAGCCTGCGTTGGATTTTGCACATAAGAATTAGTCCAGCGAAACAAGTCACCATGTATACCGAGACTCCAGAGCTTTAGTAAAAATGTATTAAAATAATATTTATTAAACGCTTTACCGAAATCCGTATATACGGCGTTGACATGCATGTTGTTGTCCATTGCATCCCGATTCCCGGACTACTTCATTAAATAAAAACAGGTTACTTTCTACGCTGCGCCCGGCTACTCCTAAAAATCCGTGTTTTTTAGGATTAATTTGATGGCGCACTACATGATAATTGGTCAGTGGTTCTTAGCTTACTACTACCACATTTGCTTGCCTCCGCGCCGCAAATGAGTACGAAGTCGGCGCGGTTCCTCAGTGTGCGGTTCTCCGCACCGCAGTAGCTTTCCCCGCGCCGTAATCTCGCAAGGAGTCGGCGCGGTCCCTCAGTGTACCGTTCTCCGCACCGCCGTAGCTTTCCCCGCGCCGTAATCTCGCAAGGAGTCGGCGCGGTCCCTCAGTGTGCCGTTCTCCGCACCGCAATAGCTTCCCTCCGAGCCTCCTCTTCCTTGCGAGATTAGCAAGGAGCTGGCGCGGTCTTGCAGTTCAAAATGTCAGTTAGTTCGTAACCCCTGGACTACCCGCAGGTGGTACATGCTGGACCTGCTGGTGCTCTCCCAGCCGTCGCTGGGCATCGAGCTGCAGGCGCAGGGCCAGGGCTGCGGCGTGCCGCCCGCCGCCGTGGCCGCCGCGCGCGCCGCCACGGCGGCCGACTACACTCACGCGCAGACCGGCTTCAGCACCACCGCGGCCTCCATCATGGCCGCCAGCCTGCAGGTACTTGTCCATACTCTGAAATTATTCACAAGTTTATCTATTAAAACTTCAAACATTTAATTTAATTGTATAATGTGTTTTAATCCACAAAGCGACGTGTCGTTTAAATAGTGTGTTGTGTTGTACATTAGCGTCAAAGTACGTCAAACCCAGAAGTTGGCAGAGGCTTCGTGGATGGAAAACACCATAGTTCTCAGGGTTATCAACGCATTTGCAGTCTTGAGATTCCAATCTTGAGTGTAGTTTTTAGATTGCAAATGTCTATAGGTTTCAGAACCCACCCACCATTAGGTGTTCTGTGTGCTCGCTTGCCTTCTCCATGAAGTAAAAAAATACTAAGGAGTTATGTCTAGTAGGGAAAGTATTGCGGCTTGTCATGGTGATTGTTGGTATTACCAGGTTTCTCCCACGCAATGGCACGAAGCCAGCACCGGCGTGGCTCGACGGGAACTGATCCTGTTGGCTGCGCGGTCATTGGCCGGCTCCTACAAGAGACTATTGGCGGTGTCGGCGGCTGAAGAAGTATGGTGTGTATTTGAGTCCAGGGATAAGAGTTCAGATGTTCAGGGTTTAGGCTTTGCTGGAATTTTGCTAATACGGTTTCGCGCAAGTGTGCTACCGGCCTTAGAGATGAGCAATGATTACCCTTGTGAATCTACGTTAGGAATTTTAAACTCCTTGGATCAAACTTTGAATATTTAATTTGTGTCTTTTACCACATATACTCGTACAACAGAACACTTATGGATGTATTTTGTTTCAGAATAACGGAATGCGCAGCGGAATCTTTTGTTGACTGATGAATACTATAATATATACAATGAATATAATATCCTACTTAAATTCGTACAAACACTGCAGATATTCTATCGATAGAAATATAATAAGCGTACATATGTAGAGCCAAGGTAGCCTAAGGTGTACCGCGATGCAGGGTTCTTTACCAACATCATTGAAACCTTAATAACTCCTAACCTAATGAAGACATTGAAAAATTAACTCGATAAGAAAGAGAACAGAAAGGACTTTCTCTCGCTTAATATTAACGTCAAGGTCTTCAAGGCCTTTCTTAAGTTTTTCACCGGTACCGTAAAACCACAAATATAAGTTACATCGGCAATTTTCGTACATGCAGTGCCGAAGACACACGAACGTAAACATCAATTCAATACAGTCCTCCTTGTGTTACGTGTAAGGTAGATTATGCAATGACAGCTAAACTCGAATGACAACCGACACGCCCCCAAATAAAATGGCGGTCGATTGCGTCGCCGTAATGGCTGCCAAACATTAGACCAATAGCCGTCGAAGATTTTACCCGCGCAAACGTACTACCTTATAATTGGCTTAAAGGTTTTCGCGCCCTCTGAAAAAAATGCTAACTGCTCAGGTGCATCGTTGTAACTTATACTTGTGGTACTACTGTACCCACGTCTGTTATATCATCATACTGATATTATCGTCAAAAGAGTAAACTGCTTTAGCGGCGCCGCTAGCGCTACGTGTGGTTATTACTAGCTCTATTTAGCGTTGCTCCGCTACCGCGTCTGTGTGTTCGGAGCTTAATATATTTTTAAGTAAGGGCTTATAGCACAAATTATCGATGTAATATCTATAGTGGTTGGTCTTAATTCAGAATTGAATATTGATAGAATAATATATGTATAACAAAACAATTAATATAAGCATAAATATAAGATTGTACATTAATTATATATGATATAAGAATAAAGGTATACTGTCGATTCGGCGACGTATATTTCGACTAATATCATTTTCCAATTAATATTACTTTCATTTGGTCAAATTAACATTTAGCAAAATAAATGATACCAAGTTCCTTTTTGCCAAATTGTCGAAGTAAAAAAAATATTTCTTAAATTAATACTTTGCTTACTAATTTATCCCGTACTTTACAAATTCCAGGTTAGGTTAGAGTTGTGTCTAGGTGCGTAGCGCCTCACCTACACAGAATAGAAGCTCCGCTAAGCGGAGATCCGTTGACCTTCGTCTTCAATTGAAAAATATTTTTTTGTTCAATTATTATTAACCAAAATATTATTGTTTGGGAATCATAGCTTGCGATACAGTTTTTCAAGGCAAGAATAAACGTTATGTGAAAATAAATGTTATGTTGGGCCCATAGCAGCTTTTTATTACCGAGTCACACATGTAGCTTTAAAAAATGTTACGCTCTGACTAAGAGCCTGTGCACACTAGCGTTTTTGCCGGCAGTTTCTCGGCAGTAGCGGGATCGCGACCGGAACGCGGCGAGCACGCAACCGGAACGCGGCGTGATTATATTAACAACTGCAACGCGCGGAGTGTCTGTAAAACTCGGGGGCGTTCCAGTAGTTTAGGACGGTTTTCGAAGAGTCTGAGGATAAATCAAATGTGTTACTGTGTCTAAGAGTGGTACATTCAACCTGATAAGAAGCTACAAGTAGATCGGCTTGCATCTCCGGAAGTGATTTGTGGGCTGGGTTGCGTGTGAATTTATTCGAATTTATGCGCTAGGAAAGTATAGAGTAGGTGGGCGCTTTCGACCTACTTAGACGCTGTTTTATTAAGAGCGCATTCAGTACTGGTAATTTAAAGTAAGTATAGTTATATGTTTTACTATTTGCTCCTAATCTAGGGCTTGTTTACTGGTATTTTTGAATCACACCGATAAATATCGTGCGATCCTTCAGCGAATCTGTAAGTATTATGCGTAATAAATAACTAAAGAATAATGTAAAGTTGCCGTTGTCTTCCATATTACATGAAAGAGGAGGAAAGTGGAGTTAGTTTGGCCCTACATAGATCAATTTATGTGAGATTAGCCCCTGATATTTACTTACTACTACTTACTACTAGCTTCTCTCTTATTCTCGCCGCGACGTCGTCCGCGTAGATTTCGATTATCGTTATTACCTCGGGGACTTTTTAATTTACCGGGATGAAAACTATCTTATGTCAAATTCCAGGACCTGACCTATGTGTGTGCCAAGTTTCATCTCCATGCGTTCAGTGGTTGAAGCATGATTGAGTAAGAAACATCCAAACTCTCTCTTATAATATTAGTAAGATAAGATTCTTTTCATTTCAGCGAAAATACATTTCTTCGTCATGAAAGTCGCCGCTGTATTCGCTGCTGTCCTGGCCGTGGCTGCCGCCGCGCGAACCATCTGCTGGAACCTCCACGACCTGTCCATGGCCGTCGAGCATCACGGCACCCCCGCCCGCTTCCGGCCTTACCTTGAGCAAGCACTCAACGAGTTTATGCTGGCCATATTCACGGCCCAGCATCTGGTAGGTTCTTCTCTAAACTCCAATTTACTAATAGAGGTTTACTAATAGAGCTTCACCTTAAGTCAAATCGGGTATTTCATGGCACACATTTATATCGTTTTGAAGGAAAACTATTTATAGAGGTTAGAGGAGGTTGAGTTAGGTGTTAGATTGCTTTATTATCTGATAGATTAAGTATGGTAACATCTTTGAGATCTTAACGTTCAGAAAGAACGGTAAATGGTTTAATCGACAAGAAATAATCCTGATCCTTACAAATTTTTTCTGAAGATGTAATCAGTAAATAATGCTGTTGGTTTTGTTTGGTACCTACGTCTGAATATGTTTGTGGAGACGTGGTTAAAGATAAGGCCCTGGGACCTTTGTGACAATCTTAACGGCAAATACACTGAAATATTTCTGCTCAGTTGGAGAATGATGCCTAAAATTATAGTTGATGTTCGACCATGCCGTTTTATAAAGAAAAGAACCAGGCAACCAGAACTACCAACAGTTGGTCCAACACATGTATCTCATTCTTTCTATTGTAATTGTAATGCATGTTAACCTAAACTTGTCGCATGTTCATTCATGCGCAAGTGATATGGTAATGTTATTGAATGAAGATGCATCTAATTTAGGTTGATAAGCACTACCTATTTCGACCCGTGGCAATGATACATAACAATCTCATGTCGACCTGAATATTTTGCATCCTCAGGGCCCCGTCACCATCGACACCCCCGACGGTCTGCTGTCCGTCGAAGAAGCGGCCCCGATCCCCGGCGCGGTGAAGCCCGCCCGACGACGACCGTCCCTCCCGTTAGACGGCGCCGGCCCCGAGGTCCCCAAGAACAACATCACACGCGTGTGTCCCGCGGAGCCAACCCCGTCGACGTCTCCCGACACTCCGGACCTCAGCCCCGTTACCGTCGCTGGAGAGGCACCGGGAATCCTCGTCTAAACGATTGCTGATTTGCAGAGCAATAAAATAATTTATTATTATTTATTTAATCATTATGTTTTATTCATTGACCTGCCTAGAAGCTCCATATAGAATCGTGATATTTAAAATCAAACATTTCTGATTAGGATCCAATTTACATGCTTAAAGCACCGCCATAAAACTTTTTTTTTAAATAGCTCTCAATTCTATCTATCTACATAGCAAAAGTGAAAAGTTTTTTATACTCATAAGTATTTTTGTTCTGGCTATGCGACTAAAAAGGCCGGGCCAAAATCTTTTTTGTGGGTTGCTAAGCCAGTGTACGATGCGATAGCTCTTAGAGGTGCTTCGGGTTAGTACTTGTCTCTCACTCGCTCTAATACGATCTTATTAAGAGCGAGTGATAGAGAAGTACAAAGCCGAAGCACCTTTTAACTGCTTAGGTACAGACTGTACTTAGTTGAAGGAAAATCAGTAACCCTGTGCGACGTACGTAGACACAATCTACTTTAGAATAGATGAGAAGAGAATAACTTTATTTCAGGCTACAAGGCCTATATTTACAAATACCTTACAGACTAACATACATATCAATATACATAAAATTAACACGACCCCGCGTCCGTGCTATCATGCGCAGGAGCACCAGAGACGTGCCGCGCTTACACATGCCGGGTAGAACCAGTCAATGTACACTAGTCCAAAATGTCCAGTCAAAAAATATCGTTCTATTTATGTATCACTCGCGGTACTTATCTAATCGCACCTATTACATAAGGATACATTACACCAAAATATTACAAGTCAGTCGCCCCTTTATGCTGACTGATAAATACTACAACATTTAACCTCCTTAAATTCGTATGATCTGCATACTATAAATAGCATATAATTAAAAATTCTAGCGTATATATTTGTATAGTGCATTTCTGTCTATTGGCTTATAATTTTAAATATTTTACTAAGGAGCTTTTTTTTTAAATGTATTTACATACATTAACGAACGTTAAACATGCACCGTCAATTAGACGACGCGACGTCTTCATGAAATGAAATCACTGTAATAATGTATACTCAACTAAATAACGTTGCCTCATATTTGTATACGTGTGAGTGAGCAGTCAGTACCTATCTATGTATGAACATAAGTACCTATTTGGTTCTCGAATTACTAGCTTTGCCACGAATCATGGAAGGAATGGGTCGAATGAAGGCATAGGGTTAGTGTTTCTATAGGGATTAATAATATAGGATAACTTCCTGAATTTATAAACTTTCTAAAAATGTGCAAATGTTGTCCACTTTAGTACAGGTACGCAATAATCGGCTTATTTATTCAACGAGTAGAAGGCGCGATGTGAATTTACTTCGGAAAGCTCTTTGCTTATAGTTTCTTGATATTAAAAACATAACATTCGTCGGGCTTGGGTTAAATCGAATGTGCCTTATGTATTGGACCTACTAGGGTCTCATTTACTCGAATGGTAAGCGGCCAGACGGCTTAACGCTGGTTCTGTGGGCTAGGGGCAGTAGTCTCCTGTGGGATGTAACGTGTTTCAGCACTTCTGCTTCCTCGCTTCTCAGCCACATTATACGGAGGTGCTGCACTCCAAATGAGCTCAAGGCGGTGTATGAGTTTGTTCGTCCACTATTGAAATCTTTGAGCCAGGTGCGACCCGACCCGATATTAGTAGATTGGTTGTTGAAGCATGGTGCTGATTAATGTAAACTCTTGAGGTGGTTCGATCCCGTGGCCAGCATCGAACCAGGATTTAACCCCATGTGACTTCTTCATTTGGGGTCATATGAAGCGTTGGTGTTGGAGTTGAGAGAAAGAATTTTGAAGCTCTCCAAAAATTAAAGACAAGCTTTTAACACGAGTGGCGGTAAGCGAAGTGCGTCGCAGGCTTCCTGTTTGTATTCGTAAAGCGGGGAGGCAGTGTGAACAAGACTTGTAGTTTTTTTATTGTCAGTAATCTTTAAATAAATATTAAACATGTTATTTTTTTGTTCGTTCTATCCTTCATTATTCAAAACTATACTAAAATGGACAACATTTGCACCTTTTTGGAAACCTTGTGAATTGAGAAAGTTATTTCCGTGATTTTTACTCCAACTCTCATACATTTTTTAGGAGTAAACCTAGACAGAAAAAACAAAAGTTAAGTTAAGTTAGTGATAAGGACCTTTTATGAAGAATCTGAGGAATTTTCGCCAAGCGTTTTTGTTTGAAGCATTTGCTCATTCCTTAGCTATTAGAAAAATGCATTTTTCGTTATATTTCTTATTTTAATTAATGGCTTTCACTCCTGTTAAAGTGTACCTATTTCGCCAAAGTCGAGTTATTTATAGACACTCCCATGGACTTATTAGAGTTGGATATCACACGCGAAGACAATTGTTCGGTAAAAGAGTATTTTCTCCAATGGACTAAACAGAAGCACAAGGGGATAGCTCCACGCGCATCTGTCAAGTCCCATTTTATTCACATTTGGGAGTTTTAGATCGAAAGACGGAAGATTTTAAATGACACGTCATTCATTAGATTTGTTTTGATGGCGCGAGTTTCACTGGGTAGATACAATGGTGCATTTTATGCGCTTTAATGTTTTTAACATTATATCGACGAGAGTATCAAAAAATGCGGTTTCCCGCGACTCCGACTGCGACAGAAAAATAAAATGTAGCCTATGTTCATCAGGGATAATGTAGGAAAAAAAGAAAAGAAAGAAAGAAAAAAAGAAAAAAAAGGAAAAAAAAACAAAAGAAAAAAAGAAAGAATTAAAAAGGAAAGAAATAATTATTCAAAATCGGTCCAGTAGTTTCGGAGCCTATTCAATTCAAACAAACAAATAAAAAATCAAATCTTTCCTCTTTATAATATTAGTGTAGACTATCTTAGTGTCACGCATATTGTCGCTACAGTCAAACATAGAACCTCTATTTTTGTGGTCTGTCTAGAGCCTGATAAAATGTACAGAGGCTAGCTTATCCCTATAAAGAATATCTTCTTTATAGGGATAAGCTAGCCTCTGTACATTTTATTTTACTAGATCAAATATATCAAACATTTATTTGTGCTATAAAGAGTTTACATACCTACATACTGTTACCATGAAAAATACTTGGTTATTCTGATAATTTGCACCAGCACTCGGTACAGGCCCGGATCCAGCCCTCAAAAAAGGTTGTGGTCACAGCCACCCGAAAATCGGCCAAGTGCGAGTCGGAGTATGAACTCGCTCATGATCAGTATAGTGCATTCCTACAAGTGAGATGAAAGTGTCACACTTTCACTTGTCACAAGTCTATTAGGGTTGTGGGCATGTCCATCATGCCCACAAAGCTGGATCAGCGGTTGACTCGGTAGCAAGAATTATCCTACCTACTGTTATTATGATCCTCGCGATGCAATAAGCGATTTCGATTTTTATTTATAACGACAATTTAGATTATCGATTACCACTATTTAGTAGCTTAGTAGACATTTCGCTTATCACATGAAGATATGACGTCATGAAATGTTTGTTTTCAAGTCTTTCTTCAGTTACGTAACCTTAACTTTGGCAAATGGCAAACAGTTTGATTGACGACCTAGGCCAATTTGTTGATCAGAAGTTAACTACTTAATGGTTAAAAATAGAATCGAAAATGTAACACATTTTGTTCAGATTTAACAATTGGTTACGATTTATAAAACGTTCATTTAACTACTGATAAAAAAGCTGTTGTTTGATCAGTAGTTAAAATAAATAAAGTCTCCATTGCAAAGAAAGCGCCTTCTTTACTGGTCTAGAATATAGTTTTAACCTCTTCTATTATGTTAATTAGTTTAAAAGATATAAAGGTTTTAATGATACTGGCAAAGAAAACGAAATTGCTATAAGTAGGTAATTTATAATTCTAAAACTTTATTTAAAATCGTTAATGACTTAACAGTGTATTGAATTACACTACAATTCAAAAATATTAATGCATTCAAAATAAATCCATACGTTCTAAGCCACTGAAGCATTTCGCGTTTTTGTATCAACAACTTTCTGATAATTATTTGCCCTAGACTAAGGTGGCATAATTTGCAACAAGTACTACTCGTACGTAAAATGGCCATAAATCAAGTTACACCTGTCTTACGGCCAAACCCTATATTCTAACCGTGGATAGATAAGGCTTACAGCTGGTTAAAATTTGCCCATGCAAAATGTGTCCAATTTTAATCCGAAGTAAGCCTATCTATCCGCGGTTTGAATATAGGGTTCGGCCATAAGCGACCTAATTTCGTTAACATTCAAATTGGACAGTTGATAGATGTAATTAGAGGTTATTTGATGCTATTTCACCAATATAGGTAAAACATTGCAGTAAACGGTAACCTACGTGTTAATAAAACGAGTTAGCTAGTTCTGTTCCGAAATAAATTAAAATCCGTTGTAGCCGTTGTACCGCGAAGTTGTAACAAACAATAAGTCACAAACGTTGGCATATGTAAAGATAATGATTTATTTTTTATGATTATCCGGGATGACTTGGACGCCTTTCAAAGCAAGTGACGACAGGAGCATGCACCAAATAGGAACGAATGGCGGAAAAGAGGAAAGGCCTTTGCCCAGCAGTAGGACTACTACTAGGTACAGTCGAGTTCATAAATATGTATACATTTTAGTACCTTGTCACTTTAATCCCTAAGAAAATCCTATGACAATTTTAACAGACAACATAGACAAGGTACTAAACTGTATATATGTATATTTATTAACTCGACTGTACTCCTAGGGTGATGGCACCAGTGTTGGACACTTTAAGCTGGCAGGCACCAATAACGAACACTTAACTCCTAAATTGATTGTTGCTGTCTTAGGATTGCAGTTTTGAGATTGTAGTCTTGACATTTCAAATGCCTATTGGTCTCCGATCCCACTTACCATCAGGTGGCCTGAGTGCTCACGTGCCTTCTCATTGCCATTAAAAACTATTAATAACCCTTATCTTCTGTGACATAAGAAGTAAGTGTCAATTATTGGTCCTTGTCCATTCCCCTAAATTGGTTCCACGACCCTAATAGAGGCTAAAAAATCCTACATATTAAAGTGTGTTTGACAAATTATACGCGCACAGAGCCACCGGTAAGCAGTAGAGCTATTGACTAATAATAAATATCGCGTTGCGAGTGATATTTATTAATTGCTCTGATAAACGCGTCTTTTTATGCTTTTAATCCTCAATAAACAGCTGTCCAATAAATAATACCGATGCAGAAAAGTATAAATATGTAGGTCGGACAGGTAAATATCAGATCGTTCAGCGAATCGGTAAGTAGCATGTGTTCTGTAAAAAAAGGAATATTTCAATTTTATTCCTGGGCCGACATGGGATCATGTCAAAGTCTGAGATATTTTTAGTACTTACCAGTACGTTTTTTGACACGGTTCCATGTATCTATGTGTATTAGATCAATTTCGGTGAATATACCTAACAAGCATCATTATTAGAATATGTAAAATGATATAAATATATTTGCCCTATTTTGATTTGTATCCATATTACAAGGTTGGGCCTAGGTCTACTTGTGTGAGAGTCTCTCCTGATTGATTGAACTGCAAATATTTTTCTTCACTTGCAGCAATATAAATTTCTTCATCATGAAATTCGCCGCTGTATTCGCTGTTGTCCTGGCCGTGGCTGCCGCTGCGCCGACCACCTCATGGACCCTCTACGACCTGTCCAACGCTATCCAGAACCCTGAAACCCCCGCCTACCTGATGCCCTACCTCCAGCATGCCCTCAACCAGATGATGCTATCCACCTTCGGTGGCCAGCCAATGGTAGGTTTCTTCTTCAAATTCCACTTCACTATTGGAGGTAGATAGAAGCTCTTCAACGTTAAGAAACTACAAAGGACCGTAAATCAGTTTCATCGGCTGGAAAGAAACCTACTCTTTAAGAACGGGCATCTGCCATCAGGAGCAAACAGGCAAGAATGCCGTTCGTTTTATTTATTTACATCTTAACATGTTTTTGGAGACGTATAAATGCTCACTATGCAAGACGTTTCAAGACAAAATGTAATATTTCTGGATCTTCGTCATGTCGTTCTTGTCTCCCTTAAATTATAATAGTTGTTTCACTGTGCCGTTCTATTGTCTTTTGCCAGCAAAGAACCAGCTAGCCAGAACAACCAACGACTAGTCCAGCACATTTATCTCATTTTTGCATTTGTACCTAATTTTAATGATACACATAGGTAATATTAACTCGCAAAAATTGAATATTCCGCATCCCCAGGAATCCATCACCATCGCTACCCCCGGCGGTCTACTGACTGTCGAAGAAGTGTCCCCCGTCGCGGTGCTGCCCGCTGAGGTCACCCCCGAAGCCGTGTACGAGCCCCTGCCCCTGCCCGCGGTCGTCCCCGAAGCCGTGTACGAGCCCCTGCCCCTGCCCGCGGTCATCCCCGAAGCCGTGTACGAGCCCCTGCCCCTGCCTGCGGTCATCCCCGAAGCTGTGTACGAGGCCCAGCCTCTTCCCGCCGTCGTCGCCCCCACCCCCGTTCCCGCTCTCATCACCGACGCCCAGGGCAGCCCCCTGGTTCAGATCATCGTGAACATCCAGTCTCAGTCCGACTCTGTGGCCGCTGTAAGTTTAATCTTCCAATTTTAAACCTGTTTTACGTAGTTATACCGTACTACTTGAACAATGGCCATCCATCAATATAGAAGAAGGTGACGTGAAATACAACGTTAAATTATTAATTCAAAGACAAATACACCGCCCTATTATTTCCATTAAAAGCTTAAATGTTTTTCATTGCCATTTATAACTGAAAGCGAATTCCTTGACTGCTTGAGCAATGGACTAATTTCTGTCACGTTTGTCTGATTATTAGAAACGATATTGGCAGCCTAACAAATTTTCTACTGGTTTTTCTATTTTCTAATTTATACTACTCTGAATTGTATGCTTCTTCAAATTTCTAGGCCCCTGCCCCCGTGCCTGCCCCCGTGATCGACGCCGAGCCTGAAGCCGTATACGAGCCCCTGCCCCTGCCCCCCGCGGTCGTCCCCGAAGCAGTCTACGAGCCCCAGCCCCTCCCCGTCGTCCCCGAGACCCCCGAGGCCGTTGTGGTCGTCCCTGAGGTCGAGGCCCCCGAGTCCGTCATTGTCGCCCCCCTCCCTGAAGTCGAGACCCCCGAGGCCGTCGTGGTTGTCCCTGAGGTCATCCCCGAGTCCATCCCTATCATGCCTGTCACGCCTGTGTCCCCTGGTACCAACCCCATCGATGTCATCGCCGTCGCTGCCCCCGATGCTAACCCCATCGACCTTCTGCAGCCCACCCCCGTTGCCATCGCTGGAGCCGGAGAGGGAATCCTCGTCTAAACGACTTGATAAGCAGAGAAATAAAATGATTTATTTTAATTAAATCACTATATTTTATTTATTAACCAGTGCCTCTATTCTAGGCAGTAAAAACAATATCGTATTTCATCTGTTACGGAATCGTTTTTCACTCGGTCGCCATTACTGTCAAGTAAATAAGAGCTATCAAAACGTCAACGATATGATAACAGGTCAAAGAGGATATGGTTTTTACCGAGTCGAATAAAGGCCCGTGTTGCATAACGGTATTCTAAAAATGTACTGCATGATAATTTTAACATCAATGACTTTTTTAAAATATTTTTTGGAAACAGTTGAACTGGGTTTCTATTCGACTCGGTAAATCCATATATCCTTTTACACGTTATCATGTCAACGTTTTATGATAACTCTTATGCGCTTGTCAGTAATGGCGGCGGAGTTAAAAACAATACCATAACACGTCAAAGACGACATGGTTTTAAAGAGGTGAATAGAGGACCTTATTAGGATAGGGAAAAGGGAAGGGAAGAGTGTATAGCTTGTGGGGTGAAAACCCTCATTCCACTTGGCTCCCATGCTTTTGATCCCATGGTGTTTTAGTATAATATTTTGTCCTCTTGGCTCCCAATTAGTTTAAAGAAAAACAGTAACCATGTTTGTGTAATATATACTTGGTTTCTTAAAGTAGCTTCATAAACAATTCAGAACTAAGTATTAGTAATCGTAAAGCTAAGATTTCCGAGGGTAGCGGTAATAACGCTCTCGAGGAAACTAGTCCATCTTCCAATGTCTTAGGGTCTCCCGCTGACCTATCGATGCGGTTGTAAACCTACGTTCTGCCGTCTCATTCTCGTTGCGGCCGCAGAGACGCCGCTGCTGCGATTTGCTAATGTAATAGTAATCGTCTCCCCACACCTATCGACGCCGAACGGCTTTCGCCAGCTCTAATCGGCTCTCATTGTAGCTACTCGATCGTGGTCGGAACTGTTCAGCCCTCGCCAGCGCAGGTCGGCGGTACTCGGCGATGTAAGAATGCGAACGCGTGCGGTTTGTTGCTAAAAGCGTCGTACGGATGCGAACAGAACGTAGAATTTCCGGACGATAGACGTCGTTTCGCGTCGATCGAGCCGATTGACGTTTGTTTCCCTCTTATTGCGTAGACATAAAGAGTTTTTTGATCAGATAACGCCGATTCCGCGTCGATATATGTGGGGAGACCCTTGATCTCATCATCATCACCATCATGCCTGTCATAAACCGGTACTTTTATCCTGGGTAACACTAGCACTTTTTGCTAAGTACGGTTAAACTATGAAACCAACTCCTCTCTGCGGTATTCCCGAATAATTATGTTATAATGGGGCCTTCATGAAAACAGCGGTCCAATCTCCGAAAAGCTGGCAAAGGAAGAACGACCGTTCTTTCCTTGAGTAGCCAGTGTGCATGAAAAGCGGTTATCGTTTCCCATCGGTAATCCATATGCTCTTTGTCTTGTTCTTCGTGTACATCAGCAGTGGTCTCTTCCGAAGCGCTGGTAGATTTTTGACGTGTAAAAGTGCCCGTGCGGCCTATTTACTGAATAAACATCTTTTATCTTTTATCTTTTTTTTTTCATCTTAAGATTGCGTGCAAGAGGTGCTTGTTATACTGACTCGAAGAGGGTAAGTCTAGTTTGTTGTCCACGAAGCTAGCAGGCTCTAGTTTGGCATGGCAATTATTATATGATAGGCACGAGTATTTGGTCCTAAATTTTGGACGATAAAACAAAGATAAGATATAGTACAGATTTTGACTTTTTTCTTTATGTACTCCATAAACTCATAGCCAAAAATCTTCATGTGTGATAAATAGCTATTGCTGACCATATCTCTACGGGAGTTTTAAATGGAATCGGTTCAGCAGTAGGTATGTGATATAAGTAGCTGTTTTATACCCATATTTACGTACCTAAATATTTGGAACCCTGACCCACCATAGAACTGTGTCACAGTGACGTTATGATTCAAGTCGTAAGAAGTGCCAAACAAATTGTTTTATAATGCCACTGTGACAACGTTCCATGGTGGATCAGGGTGCCGATGCGCTGATAGTACCTACCTCTAAGTATCTGTCGGTATAAAGTATGTATGTATCTATAAGTATTTTACCCTAAATATAACAATAATTGTGTAATCGAGGACCAGCACAATAGGAACATTTCTGAATGAGTGTATTTTTTTTATCTATCGTTCCTTTTAGAAAACTTGCTCTGCCGTGATCCGCCTTAGAGTTCAGTCTATCAAACTGATTTTAAGGTACCTTTCGCAAGTAGTTTTATGTCATCTCATCTATTACTAGCAAATCAAGATGTATCCAACATATTATTCTAGCCTTATTGGCCAACTATGGAATGCCTAGCAGTTCATTCTATCCAACTGGTTGTATTTATAATTCATAAAAACGACCCATCCTGAACCTTGACATTGCATGGGATTCAAAAATTCAGTCTCATGCTCGTCTGCCGAATGGCTTACGGCTGATGAGTTCACGGTATCTATGACGTCGTTCCGGTTATGGGACATTACCGACATGCATATTTTTTTTACTGTTTGCACGTATACTCCTCGTTGTGCGTCGTGAACAGAAGGCCTAAGACCACGAATTCAAATCGTGAAAAATTTGTTTATTGTTTTATAATACCAAAAATATCGCATTGGAACTTAAGGATTTAATACATCGCTTACCTTTGTATTCTTTATCAATCCACCTAATCCACCATAAACTGCCGAAAGATATCTGTTAAATTATCTAACTTAAGCAGTATATATGTCACTAGCGACCCGCCCTCGCTTCGCTTCGGTTTATGTGACTTTTGTGTAGTACCCGTACGTAAACCAGAATTTATTATACATTAAAACATTCCTCTTAAATCACTCTATATATTTTTGAAAACTGCATTAAAATCCATTGCGCAGTTTAGGAGATCTAAGCGAACAAACGGCGGAAGCGACTTTGTTTTATACAGGCCGAGGCCGAGGCTGAGGCCTCCGAAGTCGTCCCTGATGCAGTGGACGAATTAGGCTGAGCAAGAAGATGAAAAAGAAGAGTTGCAGCGCTCTAGCTTACTTTATCCGAACCCAAAAGACTTCAAGACCAGGTCTTAAAAGTCTTTCGAGTTCGAATAATGTCGGTAAGGCTTTCATAAGTGTTACAGACAGGACATCATCCGGGTTTCATACATTTTTGATCCAAACAAAAAAGTGCCGGCCAAAAAAAAAGAAGCTATATTCTGTTAGATCTTATTCGCCTGAGTTGCTGTAGTACCAATATCCATAGTTTTATTCTAGTTAGAAAATTAAATATTTCGGTGAATTGAACTAACAAAAACCAATGAATTATACCATACTTTACATTTGAACATATTTTGGTAAGATACGGTGGTTTCAAACATTTTTTGGTGCCATAGTAAGAAATGCTAAGGCGGGTAAATTGTATCAAAATAAACCACTTTTTTTTTGGCCGGCACTTTCACTTTTGGACCAAAATGGATGATGACTTTATGAAAGTCTTACCTACTTTATCCGAACTTACCTAATAGAGCGAGAAAGAGAAAAGTACAAACCAGAAGCCTGTTTTAAGGGCTATTGCACAGTAGGTTAAATTTGCCTGGCCTGGGGGGCAGCTTTGAAAATCGAACTTCGAGTTACGTTAGCTACATCCCTTTCACTCGATTTAATCCCGAATGTCGAGTGAAAGAGTTGGGGCATCCGAAGTTTCGAATTTAGTGCACTGAGTAACGATCATGTTTCTAATCGTCTAATTAATTATGCTTTGGTCTCTTTCTTTTCCATTGTAAGGAAATGTCATGTTTCTAATCGTCTATTTAATTATGCTTTGGTCTCTTTCTTTTCCATTGTAAGGAAATGTCGAATACAGGTGATTGTAGAATTTAAGTTGGTCTCACCAACCGCGTCGTATTTATTTGTAGATTGCGGAGGTGACCGAACTCTGGAAGGTATTGCGTTTGTTTAAACAAATAATGGCGACGAGTCATGACCCGATACGGATGATTTATAAACATTCTCAGATCACATGAGTCAAAAATCATGGAATGTTTCGGATAAACCGATTAGATAGTAGGTTTTTTGTCAGCACGACTTTAGCAATGCCAAATATATCACTGATTACTTGAAAGGGGCGTTTTTGCGTATGAGTTATTGTGACGATGACGATGACTGATATTGTTTGTTTGCGGTAGATAACAGAGATCATTTGGATCTCTGTCAGTTCTTTAATGGGTAAAAACCGGTCAAGTGCGAATCGAACTCGCGCACTGGGGGTCCCGTACCCCCGCATAGTATAGGTATTATATTATATTGAAAATTTAATTCGATTTGGAATCAAGTCAAAGCGATACAAACTCACACTTGACCATTTTTAGTCATACCATATTAGACGCTTGTATGTTTGTCTTTCGTTTTATCCCACACAATAACCATGCGTTTCATGTACGGCGATATGGGGACTCCTTTATTATTTAAATAAGTTTCTGTAAAAAAAACTCTTTTTGGGAAAAGCTTTTGCTGCCGACTGTACTTTTTTTTGCCATCTAGCCCTAATACGACGGGTTTATCATGTCATGTGTAATGTATGAGTTCCTATGGCCACCCTGAGTCTCCATCATCAGACCAGCTCGATATTCCTATAATATTGTATTGTTATCAGAACTAAAAGTGTATGCAAAATTTCAGGTTCATCAAAAACCGGGAAGTTGGTCAAATTTAACTTGCAAAATTAGAACCTGCATACAATGCAAGTTCAAAATAAAAAAGCATCTATTTTATTTTCTTAATCCGCTGTAATAAATAACACATATTCTAGAGAGAAACCACCCGCTATATCTATGACGGTTCAAAAGAAACAGCTTTTTAAAGTTTGGACAGACAGACGGAAGGACAGACAGCGTAGGCATATTAATAGGATCCCGTTGTCACGCGATAAACGCAACTATACTAGGCCCTTTGTAATGACAAGAACAGACGTCTAAGCCAAAGGTTTCAAACAAAGAATATCATGTTATTTTGCGGTTTATTTAACACTAAAAGCATGACTAAATCCGATAAGAATGACCGATACCAGCGATAACTTTACCTTATCAATAGACTATTTGCCTTTGTCGCAACATATGACATACGCATGCAATTCCTAAAAAGTAACAAAATGTCCCAATTCTCATGAAAACACTGCAAACGCGATTGCATTTCTGTGATATTTTATCGCGGGTCTGGCATGCGAAATTTGACATGTGTTGCGGTTTTTTATCGTGTCAGATAAGTGCGGTGAGTTATCGATGTGGTGACAGGCGAGCCTCCCATGGTTTAAAAATCCGGGAATCGGCTGAGTGCCGGCAGTGAGCACCGGACTGTGACCTGTTATTCACGTTATTCCCAGATCTTATACAAGTAAGTAAGGCTAAAATTACAACATTTTACTTGTTCTAATAGTTCTAGGATTATGTTTAGGACAGGGCATGCATAGTTTTAAGAATTCTTAAAACGGTGCATCGGTTGTTCGTTCGTTTGGTCAAATTCAAATATTGGGAAAGTCAAATAATACTTTTATTTGTCATCCTCATACTTAATTCAGTCTGAAATATGTTAATTTACTTGGTTAATCATTGCTATTTTTAACGCGTTCGCTATCGTTCTTTCAAATAAATTTTCAAGAGCCACATATTTCTTTAATGTGAAACTAGCATACTATAACAATTATACAGAATTAATTAAAGGCCCAGCGATTTTTGCCATGTAGTAACGCAAATACACGTTCAAGGCGTTGGGTGAAAGACAGCAAAACGCTAATAAGCGTCGCAGAAAATTTAAATACGCATAAAATACGCAAGGATTAAGAGGGTTCAATCGTTGGCAGGCACAATATGCCTGAAGTTTTTTGCAATTTGATTAGCTAACTAATTTAATTCGATTTTGCAATACCATGTTATCTAATCATATAAAAGTAAAAGATAAAGATAAAGAGACATTTATTCAGAACAGTATAAAATTACATTTAGATACAAATAAGAACAAGAAAGAGTTAAATTGTTGCGAAACGGTCCCAACTCAGCATTCGCTAGCCGTAAAGCCACCGCTGCTCTTCCGTTGGGACCGCCAGTACACAAATTTACACTGAATCTGTATAATATATTTTGGAGCAATATAAACAATACTTTCCACTGAAACTTCATTAGGCATACTTAATAATAGTACTTAATGTGTGGCTGTTGGAAACTCATGTCGCTTGAGGCGCCACTTGCTCAGCAGGGAGTGTTACAGATTATTCGTTTTGCCGCTAGATGTCATTGCCATGCAGAATTATAAACGTTGTTGCCAGCATTCATAACGGAATAGAATTTGCTCTACTCGAGTGAGGTTTCGACTTTGAATTAAATTGAGATATTTAAATATTTTACTGTTCTTTCGGATATTAATAATATATAAGCACTCCAATAAAATTATAAATCATTTTCATATAAATTTTGTCATACGCTCGTTAACTAAAATTTTCATGACAGGTCAAATACGATATCGTTCTTGCTGCCTAGAATAGAAACGCAGCCTCTATTGAACACGGTAAAAACCTAGTCCCTATTCTGTGGTAAAAACTACCGTGTTTGAGCTGTTATCGTATTGTCACCGTTTTGATAGCTCTTATTTACTTGACAGTAATGGCGACTGACGTCAAAACAATACCATAAAGATCAAAGACGATATGTTTTTTACCGTCGGGAATAGAGGCCGGACACTTGTTTTAACATACATTTACGAGATTTCATAAATTAAGGCGATGCTGTGATTATTCTAATGGTTTTAACTGCAAAGTTATACAGGGGATAACAATCTCCTGTTTTATAAGACGTTGTTTTTAGATTTTTGAAGTTTTCTCCTTGCATCGTGCTACCAACCACCGTGCTACCGACCAACGGTTTTTTTACCGCAGTTGTTTTGTTTCGCGCTGTATTCTTCAAATACATCCAAAACACGTCTACTCGTCAAAGATTTTATGATTACAAATGTGTACCTAATCCAAGAATTGACTTGAATTGATTAAGATAGTCATGGCTAGTTATTTTCTTTAAATAACTATACATCGTTATTTGATTTGAATCGTGAGACAATGTGTTAATAAACTGTGTTTTAAATAAACTTTGTATCCATTTTTACAGACAAATCATGACTGTCCCCACCGTGACGATCGACACGCTATCCAAGGGCATCCAAGACCCCGTCACCAACGCTACCACCAAGAAGGTTCTAGAAGGCATACTCAATGACTTCATGGATCTGCAATACGGCAACGAAACTCCGTACACTACCGGGAAGCAGGTCATACCTAATGGAGCGACTATAGATGACGTAGACAAGTCAATCGCCGATGAAACCACAGACAAACCTTTCAAAGATATCTTCACCAAAATCTCTGAAACGTACAAGAGCGGCGATCTTACCCCTCAGTCCGCCAATGACGGCAGTTGGGACTCAAAGTTGAAACCAGTTCTTGTACTGGTTAGGGGTAATCACTAGGACTACTAATTATTTATTCATATTAACATATATGTCCTTATTATTGTCAGGTAAGACTTCGGGCCTTAAAACGTTCGTAACTTATATTGTTTTTATTTTTGCTTAGTTTTACGAGACTAAAATTTATTTATACTAGTAAATAAATGTTTTAGTAAAAAGTCATCCAGCTTCAATTCCTTCCCAATACCACTTACAACTAACTGCTTATCTCAAATCTCAAAATGATCTTACCTGTATGCTTGTACATTACTTAGAGCGTCGGTGGACTAGTGGCTAAGGGGGTCCGGTCCACTCGGGATCGTAAGGTGAAGGAAAAACATCGTGAGGAAACCTGCACATTCGAAGAGCCGAGTGTGTAAGAGGGTAATTGGACACAAGATCCTACAGGGTCGAAGTGTATCCGAAAGGGCTTGTAAATTGTAGTCAAAGATATTGTACATTGTTTGCATTTTATTAATAAATAATAAGGTAAAAAAATGTGAGTATAATCTTTGACGTACCCAATATTAAAACGGGATAGATTTTATAAAATCGGGTTAAACTTTGTCTTTTTTCACGAACTAAATGTGTTCCCACATTTTAACTTGAAGTAAATACATCTGACTGCGTTCTTAATATTGAAAATGGACATTTATCGTGCGGTACCCGAATGTAGGCACAGTAGAGTTCATAAATATGTTTACACTTTAGTACCTTCTCACTTACATAGTTGGGACAATTCATATTTGGCAGTTTAAATTTGATTTTAAAAATAGACAAGGTGTATATATCGACTGTACCCGTGCCCAAAAGTATAAAAATGTTAACGTGTTTATTCTTTGGGATTTCCGTATGATAAGCTTTATAATAGCCATTTATTACATCCTCTGTTTATATTATCATTTTATTTTAAATAACTGTAAGCTGAAAACAAATACAAAAACGAATATCTTTATTAGAGGATCACAATAAATTACTGAACGTAAACGTAAGCTATTGTTCATTTCTACAATAATCTTGTTTCATTGATAACGGAATAGATAACACTTTCATGTCAACTTATGCTTGCCTTTAACGAATGGGGAATTCATTAAATAGAGTTAGGTTAATCGGTTTTTGGGAACCAAGGCCTCAATTTTGGAAAAGTAAAATTCTGCATTTTAATATGAATAAAATTCTCTGAACTTTTGTTTATTTTGTTCACATAGCTCTAATGCAAATCGTTCGTTACCACTTGTTCTATCCATTACAGCAATAAATTGTATTCTTTCACACAGTGTTTTTTCCAAAATCGGGGCTACAGTTCCTAAGAACCGATTACATACCGTAACTCTTGGATGGATCACTCGGTATATAACCCATTTCTTCTTAATAATTACTTAAATATAAGTTTAGTGTACGTATTCATTATTCTAGACGATAAAAAACAACACACCTAACCTTAAAAAACGCTAACGCACCGTTTACGCAGTGACGCGTCTACTGTGTCACGTTTTGAACACATCCTTTACACCAACCGGTGTAGTGACGGCAAAAGAACACCATGTAATTTCGTTTTGCGATTTTAACGCAGCTTCAGTATATTTTAAGCTTTGGTCCTGTGGATCCTTAAACCTACTTGCACTACCGAGACAACTTACTCGTATTCTATTGTACTCGGTAAAAAATATCGCTTTTGAGATGTTATGGTGTTGTCAAAGTTACGAGCTCTTATTTACTTGACGATAATGGTGGCCGAGTAAATAACAATACCAGTACCATAGCACTACAATATGTATGGTTCTTTACGTAACGGATGACCCGAGTATGGTTTTGAAAACAAGGTAGGTTTATTTAAACAAAGTGTTAGGTACAAACAAATAATTAGATAAGGTTCAGTGCGCCATAATATACGTAATATCAAATTTCTCGCTCAAAGATATTTTGGACGGTCTTATGAGTCACATAATCTTGAGTTCAATGATGGCAAATTGATGGTGAATTTATACAGGGTGTTTGGCAGTCGGGAGTAGGGGTTTTTAGGGATGATGAGTCGTTCTGTTTTTAATTATGTAGACGTGTTTCAATTTGTCATGGCGTAATAAAATATGTGAATAATAGTAAATTATTCAACAAGGGACTAAAACAAACCATAATGACACGAGATGTTTAGGGGTTAGGTTGTGTAGGGGTTTCCAACGTAAATTAAATAAAAAATACTTTAATGCCAAGGGAAAGAGCTTTAGTCCCAATGTGCAGACTAAAGTAACATTTTAAAAGCCTGAGAAGTGAAAAGATTTAAATCTATATATCTAAAGACATCTGGACGTAGGCTTCCAAGGTTCACCACAAGGGCTGGTTCTGCACCGCTTGCATCCATCGGTTTCCTGCAACCTTTTTTACATGGTATTTGTACATTATATACATTTATATCATCATGTTTTATAAAAATATACACGGTTCATACCGTAACTTCAAATATGAAAATTACACGTTGCCAATGTTGACATGAAACGTCATACCATATAATGCAACAACAATGATTACAAGATCTAGAACGAATAGAACAGAAGCGGATAGTGCAAACGCACGCCCTCCACCCTTGCCCGCCTCGTCTAACTCCTCGCCATCGTTGTCGAGCGACGAGCGAGCGCCGCCGCCTCCGCCGTCGCGACCACCTGCGCGACGCGGGCGACCACCGTTGCCGGCATGTTTGGGGCCTGCGGGGCATCCTGCTCCGCGCACGGCTCCCGCTACCAGTGGTTTAGTGCGCCGCATGCGACGGTCAACGTCGAACAATAACAATTGCATGCGAGCATACTAAGGGGCGCTTCTTCTGCCGCTTGACAAAAGTTCTTAACAGTCAAGAGATTGCACATCCCTAGGAAGTGTGGAAGTCGAGGCGTTTTAAATGCTTAGAATATCCACAACCACAAGGTGTTCGAAAATGGTCGTGCTACGCTCTATTGGGATCGATCTGTCATCACGGACAGGACTATTGTCGCCAATAAGCCTGATATCGTGTTGACAGATCGATCTCAACGCCTGGCAGTGCTCGTCGACGTCACCATCCCGCATGACGAGAACCTCGTGAAGGCCGAGAAGGAGAAGCTCAGCAAGTACCTCGACTTGGGTGATGCCGTGACCGCCATGTGAGATGTTGACTCGACGATCATTGTCCCGATAGTTGTTTCGGCAAACGGTCTTATAGCGATGAGTCTCGGCCAACGGCACTCGAAGGTTAGGTTTTTTATAATGTTTATTATTTGTATTGTTATTTTACTTTTATATTTGAATATTTCTTATAAAAAACCTAATTTACAGACACTGAAATAAATAATTACTACTACACGGGCCTTAATCGCGTTAAGGGATATATAATTAATTACTAGAATTAATTAAGTCCCGTGTAGTAGTAATTATGAATCAAAATCGTGTGAGTTTAAATCAGTGTACTGAAATAAATATCTAGAATAATAATTTATTCACGACCAACATAGGATCAATAAGGTTTGTAACAATTTAAAAACTTATACCTACTAGTATTAGTGGTTACATGGCACATTATTTATTTATCTGACCTTATTTCTGATTCGATTACGCAGAGCAATTCCTAGCATTGCTCTCTTCATTACCCTTCGAAAGATATTGAGCTTTCTTATGAAGCCCATCATTAGCGCCCACGTTTTTCTGGAAATGTATGACGCCACTGAAATCTAAAACACGCCGCGATCACTATTCCATCTATTTGTTTACGCAGACGCTCTGTGTACGATTCTCCACGAATAGAATACGTTATGGCATACAATTTGTTTTCCTGAGTCACACCACAGGTAGTATTACAAGCAGTATAATGGCGATTTTAATGTCTTGTTGAGTAAACTTTAGATTAAAAGTAGCACTTGGCAGTGATTTCACTCGTTTGGCTATTAAACTGATATATGTACAAGTAAACGGTTGGGGCTTATGCCAAAGTAATATAACTTTTAATTGTAGGTACCTATAATATATCTAGCGTAAATGTTTTTAGTTTCTTTCTACAAGATGAAAGTCTAATCCAGTTTCTGATTTTAAATGCGTCATAAACGCCCATCTTTCTGTACCAACTAGGGGGGAAGTTAATAAATATACGGTATTTCAGGCTTGCCGCAACAAACGCCACGGGGCTTTGTAGTAGTCGCTTTCAGGAGTTCCGGGTGCCATCTGTGGTCTTCATACTCAGTTCTACTTTACCAAATGATACTTTCCGAATGCAAATGCTGGATTTGTTACTGAAAATAAAATACCTATAATATTAGAAGAGGTCCCTCAATTACTCAAAGATCCAACCATACTGCCTTGGTAACAATGGGACTGTTTCGGGAACATATCAAACGAAAAAATAATTTTCAAAATCGGTCAACAGTTGTTACGCAATTACGGAAAAAAATATTTGAATGGAGAACCTCTTACTTTGTTTGAAATCTGTTGAAAAGTATAAATCATTGACGTAGATTCGTTTCATTCCCGCCTATTGGCGCGCTCGAAATTTGAATAGTTGGCGGGATTGTGTTTTTTTGTAATATCCGCCCGTTGATTGGGAGTTATGAATATTGAAAATGCTAATCCATCGCCAGCGTATTTCTGTACAGAGGTCATAGGTACTTTGCCTAAGGAATCTTTTTGTTTTTAGGATTTGATAAACCAGTAATTTTTCAATTAATTTTTATATCTTACCTGCCCTTATGCAAATTAACAGAGAAGGTCGCGTTTTTTTGAGGGCAATGTTGAAAAATATAATATAATTTATATCACTATCTTGAACCCGCAAGCTTCGTAGGCAGGGTCACTACCAACTAGGCCAGCGCGTCGTCGAAATTACGTATTGTGTATACATGTTATTGAATAACTAGCTTCTGCCCGCAACTTCAGTAATCAATAACATACATACATACAGTCACGCCTGTAATCCAGAGTGGGGTAGGCAAAGCTACAGAGTTACCTACAACTTTAAAAACTTGTTGATAATTCAGTAAGAACGTTTTTGCACAAAGTAATCAATTAATGTAATTTAATTACATTTATTACATTTTTTGAGTCATGTCCACATTATTGCGAGTAATGACGCCCATTTGTCCGATCTCTGACTATAAGCTATATTTATTTCAAATTTTATTTAAAACAATTGCAGCTTGAACGAGTAACAAACTAACACACACACACACACACACAAACTTTCATAAAATAGTAGTAGGATTGTAAATACTGTTGTTGAAAGTATTTGATAAGGAAAACCATAATAATATCGCGGGACTCCACGTAGAATTTGTAATTTCTCGTCCCTCAGGAACAGTGATTTATTTTGGCATAAAAATAAGCCTGTTTGCTATTCCAGACTATAATCTATTTCGGTGTGAAATTTCATCCAGATCCATTCAGCTGTTCCGGCGTGATTGAGTAACAAACATACATACTTTCGCATTTATCATATTACTAGGTTTTGACCGCGACTCCGTCCATGTTGAATTGTTTATCGCTGCTCCCTCGGGGCCGGCCCATTTTTCCGGGATAAAAACTATCGTATGTTCCAGAACCTAAACACCTAAACTTAAACTATGTATTGTATATGTGTGCCAAATTTCAACCTGATCCATTCACTAATTGAAGCCTGATTGAGTAACAAACATCCTAACATGCAAACTTTTTCGTTTATAATATTACTAAGATAAGATAAGATAAGATAACTAAATAGTAACTAGTAAGATTAACTCATTTGGCACCTTGTCCCACCGCCGACGATGAGCGAGAAGCGAGTACAGCCAGCAGACAACTATTATATATGCGTCTCTTTTATTTTTATGATAAAAATATTTAGTTTAAGATAAAGCTCTTGCCAGCAGCGTAAACGGCCAGCGATCAACTATTAATGTATTTGTCTCTTTTGTTGATACGGGATATCTTTTGTGCGTTACTTGTGCGTGACAATTGGGATCCACCCAGTTTCAACAATGTATGAAATTTTCAAAATCATCAGATAGTAAAATAAATGTGTTACCATTAACCATTATGAAATTACCCTCATTTAACCGCTAAGTATATAAATGCGGTCCGAATTGCAACGTTGTATGTCAACCTTTTTTGTGGTTTTATTTGAAATATATACCTCTCCAATATTTTACCTTATTTGTACAAAACTATACTTAGCTGACACCTCACACCAACCTTCAAAGACAGCTGTCGTCATGCAAAAATTATTTGTTTACGAGTTGACTTTAGTTCTTAATTCGTTCTTAAATTATGATTAAATTAATATATTGATCTTATTTATTTATTATTGTTCCCTATCTATTTCTCTTTTAAGTTATGTGTGATAAATATTAATAATTTGTGTGGTGAGGTTTTCCAGGAGGGTCAACACGACGGCAGTAACATTTATTGTAAAAAGTAATGATTGGAGGATGTTTTTTTATAAATAAATTTTATGCGATTGTGTCCTGCTACTCTTCTCTAGAAACAAGGGTTATGCAGGAAGTTCTGTATTGATTTAAGATTAGGAAATAAGCAATGGCCGTATGCATAAAATACTCTGAAATTATAAATATATTGTATTGCGATTGTTTTTTACCTTATTTGAATGACGTTCGTCTATTATTGTTTGTTTGTTTTATTGAGCTTTGGCTAATAGGTCCATCAGCTTAAACACTGCTGCTTTAAATTAGATCCTAGTCATTGGCTTTTCTTTAGAATAAAAATGGAAAAACGAATAGTTGAGCTTAAGGCATTTAAAGTAGTTTTATGACTGTTACCCAGTTGTGCCTTAAAAACGTTCTTATTCTTAACAAGTTTTGTAGAAAACCCTGAGCCTCTTTTTTACTGAGTATAACCATATCGCTTTTGATATGTTATCGAATTGTCAACGTTATCATAGCCCATTTACTTGCCAAGTTGTCAGTAATGTAATGACGGCTGAGTCAAGGGTTTTACCCAGAATTGAGGCCCTAGGCAAAGAAATGCAATAATAAAACCTTAATAGATAAAGCCCCGATACAATGGTGACCTCTATATTCAGCGCTAATAACTCTTAAACGACCCAAACAATTTTGATCCAACTAACCCAAGAACCACCTTATTTAAAATCGCTTCCAAATAGGACCATCCTTTTGGAAGCTTCGAATCTACAGCACGGACCACAGACTACTAAGGGATACTAACGTATATCTACAGACAATTCACAGATAATATTTCCAAATACAAAAAGAACCAGTTTTTCCAATCAGCTTAACAAGTTTGCCATGGTTAAAAACCGAGTCTGACTGAGTACGTCACTTTATTTTAATTTTAAGCCAGTTTCCTTTTATAGTCATTTTGGTAGCGCTGGTTTACTTGACATCATCAACAATAACTTAGAAAATATGATTTATAATACCTAGCTAAGCATAATAGACTTAAGCAAATTGGAATATCGGGCGGGGCCCACTTCAATTGAACTAAGGTTTCATTGTCGAGAAGACTTTGAAGACTGACTTGGAAACTATCTTCACCGAGCATAATTATATATTCGTTTCAATAATTTAATCCGGAATTCACAGATCGTCCGCCGGTCAGGATCTATGCTTCTGGCAATGTTTATCTCACCAACCAACGTTCAATATTATCTACGATATCTTGTAATCTAGTCTGTATCTTGTACTTAAAGGGCAATAGAAGTTATCAATTGTAAGGAAATAACTAGTAAGTTATCAATTTATTGGTCATAAATTAACGATTTATGCTTTTAATTCTGGCTTACCTAAATCCCTAGGCAGCTAAGATATCGCTCCAATAAAATTTACCTTAAAACGAACATATTTCTGTGGCATATCGCTTATATCCTTCGTCCATAACGCAGGTAAGCTCCTGAAAAAATTAAAATACAAAAATTAAAGTTAATTATTGTCATGTTGGCAGTAGCATGTACTTATTCGTATCTGTGATATTCATAAAATTATGATATATATTGTTTAAAATATTTTTGTGATCAAATTTAGATGCCATTTAAGTAATTATTTAACGTTGTTATTATTTTATTAGGTAAGCAAAACATCATGAAGCTCATTCTGTTGGCTCTTCTCGTTTCGGTGGCGTATGCTGCTCCCACTCCTACGGACGTTCCTTCCGGGGATGCCGTCGAGGTGGTGGTGAACGGACTTAGAGAGGGGGAGGCGTTGGATATCGAACATATTGTGGGTGTGAAGGTGAAGGAAGTCGTCGATGGTGAGGTGGCAGCCGCCAGCAACCCCCTGCACCCCTTCACCGCCCAAGGTTTAGCTGAAATCGCTGAAGCTGAGACCGCCGCCGCTGCTGAAGCCGAGCCAGCCCTACCAGAGGTCATCCTCCCAGAGCCTGCTCTTCCTGAAGTTGTCCAGCCCGAGATCCCTGGAGTAGTCCTGCCCGAGCCTGCCCTCCCTGAGGTCATCGAGCCTCAGGTCCCCGGAATCATGCTCCCAGAACCTGCTGTCCCCGAGGTTGTTCAACCTGAGATCCCTGGAGTAGTTCTGCCAGAGCCTGCTCTGCCTGAGGTAGTCCAGCCTGAGATCCCTGGAATTATCCTTCCGGAGCCCGCTCTGCCTGAGGTCGTCCAGCCTGAGATCCCTGGAATTGTTCTCCCAGAGCCCGCTCTGCCTGAGGTCGTCCAGCCTGAGATCCCTGAAATTGTTCTCCCAGAGCCCGCTCTGCCTGAGGTCGTCCAGCCTGAGGTCACTGAAGAGCTCCCCAAGCCCTCACCTGCCAACGGTGAGATCTTCAATGACGGCACTGTCTCCGTTACGTTGAATGCTACCGAAGACGCTGGCGTATACGCCACCCTCCAATCTTGGGTGAACGTCATCCTTTCATACGTCAACTCCGGAGTTCAAATGACCCAGCAAATTCTGTAAGGTACAAATGGTTTGAATCCGTTTAAATCAGTGACAGTTCGCACGTGAATTTAAGAATTTTGAAATAAATGAATTTTTGTAACTACTTATTTCTTTCACCCTTAGTAGTTCTGGATTTACGTTCATATCATAAGATGTCTCTATTTTATGATCTAGCTACTAGTTATCGCAGTGTAAATTTGTCTTATCAATGGAAATGTTTCCTAGTTCGAAAACTGATCTTATTTTCGTATCTATGTGTATCAAAGTTATTGCTGTTACTTCACAATCTCAAGCACAGTAAATGTTAATACACTGGGGTGTTAAACTGACGGCAGGCCGGCTAATGTACTGCCCACGATCTGGCAAGCGACCAAGCGTCGCGAAGGTCGTTAGCATTGACTTTGTTTGTGGTGCAAGCTGGCACAGCTGGACATTATAAAGCCTGCTCGAACGTATTATTCGAGCCGTGGATATATTTGGGTTTGGTTTGAAATTTGTCATTTTTCACATATAAAATGTGTCAAACTTTAACGTGAAGTACCTAACTAAATCTATTCGTGGATGGAAGTGATTTTCAATAGTATTTGTGTGATTTTTTTAAGTCAAGGTGAAAGCAAACAATAGTTTAATGAGCTCCTGGGGTTATATTCCACCTTAACTTAAAATATATTGGACATTATTGCTAAAGTTATGGTTATGAATGGCTTAAAATAAATAAGGTGGTGACTAAAAATGTTCTAAGCACTTACGCTTTATTATATTTATTAAGCTTGCTTAATTAAACTATTTTACCAGACAGTATGTTTCTAATAATGAAAATAGAATTGGAACACAAGCTCTGATTGTAATTAAGAACTGTAAAATTTCAAGTTTGCCCATCCATCGTTATATATCATATTAGCAAAGCATGAAATCCTGAAAATATTATAAAAGCAAAACACCACATTAGCAAAACATAAATATTATTAAGACATAAATATTATTAAGACATGAATTAGACGGTGTCGACGGAGCTCCTATTTCTGGGTGGTTTGGCCCTACTGGCCTAAATGTAACATAATCTACCTACGATTCTATATCAAAAACCCGACTTAAACCGTTTTGCAAATATCGTGTTTTGCTATTAGATGTTATGCGTATACGATGTTTTGCTAGTATGATCTTTTGCGAATGTGATAATCACATATGAACGGGCTGATGGAAATTAATTACGGCCGCCCATTGACACCTGCAACACCAGGAGAGGAATTCTAGATGTGTTGCCAGCCTTTAAGGAAAGAGTAGGCTTGCCTTTGCAGGTAAGTGATGCAAACGGTCCCATTAATGTACTAGACGTGTTTAGTGAACGACGCGCCGTTAAGATAGCGTACGTGGCATTATATTAGCATATTACATCAATTTAGTATAATAAGAGCTAGGAGCGTGCTAGTGTTATGCTATATTACGCCTAAATTAACGACTTAAGATAAGTTAAGTTCTGTACTGAAAGTTGTGAAGAGAACACACGCAATGCGATTCTGTCCGTCGGTCAGTCTGTCACAGATATTCAAGCAAACTGAATCGCATGCACTTGACTGGATTATATTGGTTTAAATTTGTTCATTATAGGTTTAAACAATCAAAAAGTAATATATAAAACTGCTAAGAAGTACCTACACCTGCACTTTTGTGACTTTCGCATTATGAAGGTGTGTATAATTAATCCCCTTATACTAATGCACTCACAAAACTGAGCCCTTATAAGATGTCTTTGTTGTCCGTCTGTCTGTCAAGACCCTATCTCTAATCTGGTAATCTGGCTTAAATTTGGAAACAGACCGTTCCTAAACCTATTCCGAAGATGTGTTTTATTTAGTAGTTTGCAAAAATGCTTGTCATTAGAATCATACATTACGCAATTATTTAAGAAAATTATTTCGTGACACCAAGCAGCAGTCGGACTTTATTAGGTTTCTAATGGTTCATGCAAATAAGACGTTGGTAGGTGTTGTTGTTCGTTTCCGACTCGCACTTAACCTGTTTTTATATTATTTTTGGCTATACCAAGTGACGTGTATGTAAATTTAGTGTTGCTTGCAGCTAGACACTCCTTTTCGCGTACCTCGTTGGTAGTGACTCTGCCTACGATGCTAGATATCCTGGGATCGATTCCCGGTATTGGCAAATATTTGTGTGACGAGTACCTACTTGTTTCTGAGCCTTGATGTTTTCTATGTATTTATCTATATTAGTACCTACGTTTATCGTTGTCTAGTACCGATAATACAAGCCTAGAGTTTAGTTATTTGAGACAATCCCCCGATATTTATTTATTATCTTTCGAATGACCTACCTTTTCCTGAAAAACCAAAACCAACGGATTGCGAATACCCTAAAAACCACAAAGCTCAGTTACACTTTCATATCTTAAACTCCAGACGAATCCCTCACTTCCCAGCCTCTATTAAAACATCGCAACATCGCGGTCTATTTAAATGTTAATCTTTATTAGTTTGACGTTAGCTACTGCCTAAGGGATCAACTTAAAGCTCCCTACACCACTACAAATAAGGTTGCTTTTTGATATCCTTGTAAGTGAGGTCGTAAACGCTAAAGGATACTAAAACGCGCGCGTTCGAGTTTCGGTTGCGGCTCATGATAATCGCCTCTCTTTATTTTATGTACTCCTGGTACCCGTATCTAGATTAAGGGAAATTGGTTAGGGCTAATGTGGGCCGTTTTGTCCCTGATGCCGTGATAGGGGAGTGGTGAGGTTAGGTTAGGGGTTACGGAATAGTTTCAACGATCTTAAAACAATATTTAGGGTTATTTTGAATCCCCGAATCGTGAAAAGGGGTGTCCTGTCAACGAAAACAGCCTGTATCTGACATTGTCCAAAGGATATACGTATAACTTAGGTGGGTGAACCTTACCTATGTAGCCCTAGTAACCGTCTGTTCAGAAGTAATCTTCACATAAACGCTAATGGCATCAGCCTCCCGAATCACACTTAATTGCCTCTGCCGTTGAAATTTAAAAAGCGGTATTAGTTAATAGTAAACTTGACGTTAGCAAAGTTGAACTGGCTCTAGGTTCCTTAATTATTCCGGTATTTATTCTTGAATAAAAAATGGAGCTCATTAGCTGTTTGTTTTATCTCTAGCGACCCGCCCTCGCTTTGCTTCGGTTTATGTGACGTTTTTGTAACACCCTAACAAAAACCAGAATTTATATAGGATTAAGATTTTTATGTATATATTATTATATGTAACATAAAAAACTTAATCCTAACACTATGTATTGATGAAAACCGCATTGAAATCCGTAGCGTACTTTGACAGAGCTAAGCGCACATACATAGGGTCAGATGGCGGGAAGCGACTTAGTTTTATACTGTTATGTAAATATTGGGGACCTAAACAAATCAACCTTAGTTTTTATTCAGAAAATGACGACATTAGACCGATTAGTTATAGTGTGCCTTGTGCTATAGTAAACATTTTTGGGTCACATTCGAGCGTTTCAACCGCCTCACTTTTAAAACATGTTTTTGAAGAATTGGGCGTATATTTTGATGTCGTTTCTGGATATTTGTTAGATGTCCGGTAAACTTAGATACCTAACCAGAAACGAAATCGAAATCTGCAGCCACTTCTACGAAAATGTGACCAATGTTTTGCAAAGTTAGGTCGCATTGATTTCTGTTCTGTATGCATAAAAACCTAAAGGTAAAATTAAATGTCCAAAACGAAATTTACAAATCAGTGGGAGAGTAAGCATTATGAATGCTATTGTAAGGTTATAGTTATTAGTACAGTCATTTGGAGGTTTAGTACCATTCATAGTTAGGTCCTTTTGTTTTCGTACCAATTTACAATGACTATTTGCAACAATATCCTTCATTACAAATGTAATTGTGTGGGTATGCGTCCGCCCCCAATGTTTTACAACACAGTCGTATGGTTGCATAATTCAATATGAATTAATATATAACAAGAGTTCAAATTCTTGGTTTTGAATCTTTCTTATAAGTGATAATTGCATGGTAACTGTTTTTTTATTTTTGTATGTCGTAGCGTAGGCAAACGAGCACACAGGCTGATGGTAAGTGGAAACTGTGACCCATAGACATTCGCATTCTCAAGACTGGAAATGCGTTGTCAACCCTGAGGACTAAGGTGGAATGCCTCTATGCTAGTTTTTACACCGGCAGTGTCATCCCCAAACCGGAACACAACAATGCGAACACTGCTGTTTGCAGGTAGGTTAATGGATAATATGGTGGTAGCGACCCGGACGGACCCTGCACAAGGTCCTACCACCACCAAAAGAAGAGAAGGGGTTTTCCCAGAAGAGTTTGCATAGTTTTCGTACATATCACTAAGTTCGTATTTTTCTTCATAAACTTGGTAGTAAGGGACATAAACAACTCGCGGGCAGGTTGTTCAGCGTAAGCGAGGAAAGTTCGAGTCGTGGCTGAAGTTTTAATCGTAAGCAAACTATTTTAACAATTGGCACACTGCCACTTTGATGCATCCATTGTTATATAAATAATACTTACCTAATAGTACAAATACGCAGTTACGTTAAGTGTCATTTCACTCTAGGCTTGCACTAAGGGTACTAGATAACGATATAAATACTTACATAGAGAAATATATACTTAAATACATAAATAAAATCCATGACTCAGGTAAAAATACTCTCACTCATCACACAAATACCTGACCTTACCGCGCTTTGAACCCAGGACCACAAGCTTTGTAGGCAGCATCACTACCAACTAGGTCAGCGCGTCGACTCTGAAGTTTTAAAAAGCATTTAACAATAACTTTTCTTTTCAAATTTCCCGTGGATCGCAGAATTTCGCGAGTTGTATGTGCAACAGTAAGGTTGACATTTCACACGATGAGGAAGACAGAAGAGTTTTCGATGGTATCGACAGTAATTGGTTAAACCTTCGGAATTTGCCGAGGGCACCGACGGCCCTACCACGAAAACGAAAACGAAAACGTGATACGAAAAGTCACGTGATCTACCAGTGACGCGATTGGATTAAACACGAAACGAATAGAAACGCTAGTTAGCGAAGTGCATCCTGACGGGGCCCTCAGGCGTATGGATGTGATTGTGGCGTTTTCCTTACATTGCCAAAAATATTGAAAGTATACTCGTATGTTAATAAATATTATATTTTCCCAGTAAAGCCGAAAGTGAAAAAATCAAACGCCAATTATGTTTGTAAGTATGTACTTAATGTATATGTAAATACTTTATTGTACAAACACGAAAATAACAAACATCAAAAATGACTGAGACACAAAAGGTATATTCAAAGGCGAACTTATCCCTTTAAGGGATCTCTTCCAGTTAACCTTTCAGCGATTGGGAAATATTTGAACTAACAAATAACCAAACGTACAGCCCTGAAAGGGACTTGATGTTTCATAATTACGTTTGTTAGGACTTACTAATTAAATCAGCGTCTCTGTTATTTAAAAGTGTTTGAATACATTAAAGGCTGTAGTTTTATACATTACTAATTAACTAGTATGTACCTATAATAAGTGGTCTTTACAAATCGTTTGTAATTATTCACCATACCTTTACTTAGCTGGTGTTCTAAGGATTTTGTGTGCCATCCTGTAAATACAAAACTTACGGGTACAAATCAAAACCTCTAAAATTAATAATCCTAATGTATCATAATCCCTAAAGTTCATAATACCTAAAAAAAAACTGATATTGCAAACTTTTCAGGATTGCAATAAAACAAACGTAACCTAGCCTTATCATATCTTATCTTATCTTACAGATGGGCCCTTTCGGATACACTTCGACCCTTTAGGATCTTTTGTGCAATTACCCTCTTACACACTCAGCTGTTCGAATGTGCAGGTTTCCTCACGATGTTTTCTTTCACCGTATGATCATCTGTTAATGCACAAGTTAGAAAAACTCATTGGTACATGGTGACCGCGGGGGTTCGAACTCGGTAGCTTACGATCACGAGTCGACGTCATAAGCCACTAGGCCACCGACGCCCTTAAACCTAGCCTAATGAGTTCCATACCTTTTAACATTAGGTGAGGTATCATGAACGTTATGGACACATGTTAGGTTATTTTTTTGCTTATAATTTTACGCGTTCTGATACGGAACCAAATTTACTCCATATTAATACTGGGCCTGTATTCCATTTTGTCTTAAACCACAATATGTTATGGTAGACCTTATACCATTAACAGTAAAGGCACCCATATCGTAATCAATAATCAAACAAAACGATAAAGATATGTTTTAAACAGTGGGACAAAGACCCTGGCAACTTGTTCCAATTGTCTTCTATATGTGAATAATTTGGTTTTGGTTGCTCTCAGTTCCAATTACATAAGCGGTACCATGACTTCAAAAAGATGATATTGATATACGTAGAAACAAGTAAATATAGTCGATTCTAATTAGAATAGAGGGTCTGAAGGTGTTTTAAAAAACTTAATCTAATGTGTGCAGATAAACAATAAAGTTATTTTTATAGCAGTTACTTTTTTTGCGGGTGGTAGGACCTCTTGCAGGGTCCGTCCGGATCGCTACCACCATCTTCATTAACCTACCTGCAAACAGTAGTGTTCGCATTGTTGTGTTCCGGTTTGGGGATAAGACAGCCGGTGTAATGACTAGCATAGAGGCATTCCATCTTAGTACTCAAGGTTGGCAACGCATTTGCAGTCTTAAGCTTGCAGTCTTGTGAATGCGAATGTCTATGGGTCACAGTCTCCACTTACCATCAGGTGGCCTGTGTGATCGGTTGCCTTCTCTATTCCATGAAAAAAAAAATACATATAAAGTAGTGTTCAAAAAATCAATGCTTACAATAAAGTCCTGAGGTCATAAACAACCTGGGCCTCTATGCAACTTTTTTTTTTTTTTTTATGGCATAGAGAACGCAACCGAGCACACAGGCCACCTGATGGTAAGTGGAAACTGTGACCCATAGACATTAGCATAAGACTGCAAATGCGTTGCCAACCCTGAGGACTAAGATGGAATGCCTCTATGCTAGTCATTACACCGGCTGTCTTATCCCCAAACCGGAACACAACAATGCGTTCAATGCGTTCGTCAACACTGTAAACACCATACCGTTTTAGACCTGTTATCGTATCGTCAACGTTTTGATAGCTCTTACTTACATGACAGTAATGGCGGCTGACGTCAGAACAATACCACAACAGGTCACGATATGTTTTATACCGTAGGGAATAGAGATTAGAGTCCCAGGTCAAATACGCTGACGCTATAGTGACCGGCAAAACATCGCTTGGACTCTCCAGATACAGGCTGTTCTAATTGACACTAATCTTAAGACACCTTATTCTTGACAACGCGATATTCGGCGCTAGTAACACTAAAGGCTCTATTATTATATTAGCATTGAGCGAACATTAGCGGCGGGCTTAGTACTTTTTTCAAGCACAAACAAACGCGCCACACGCACCGCAGGCCGCAGGCCGACACGCGACCGCGGCACGCCACTTGCTGCTACCGAAAACTTTGACACTACCTTAAAGCTATCCCTTTCCTTAAATATTACAATGACTGGAGTGGGAAAGGAAGAGAGGATTTTTGGGTTTATGCGGAGAAAGGAGAAGTATTAAATCAAGATTGGTTTTGGATTTGCGATTTTTACACTGCGATATCTTTATACTATCCATACAAATATTATAAATATGAAATTTGGTGTCGAGATAGCGTAAACGAATAAATAAAACGATATATGACTAAACACGGACGGAGTCGTGGGCAACAGTTCGTCTAAGTACATAAATAAAAATCAATTGCCACATGAATGACGGAGCATCACTCGACCAATTTCATGATTTTTATTTCGATGTGTTCGTAATCGTCAGCGGGCCTATTATGGCAGTGTTTATCAACGTGGATAAGCGTGGATAAAACCTCTGTCATTTTCCGACCAGTATGTAAGTGCGAGAGCGAAAGGAGCATTATCCACCGCGATAAAAACGACCATAATATGGGCTTAATATGAAACTAAAACTTACTATGATTTTTTTTATTTAAAACGTCCGTCATTTTCTGACACGTATGCTTTATCCACATTTTGCCACGCGATAAACGCAACCAGACTTCAGCCGCAGGACAGGGTTTATATGATAAAAAAACGTACCTAGGCACGAACAGCTAGTAAATATAAAAAAACTACTGGCCCGCCAGCGGCTTCGACCCCGCTGCAAATTGCCGACTCTCGGTAGATTTTTCCATTTTTTTCTTTCATACAAACCTTGTCCAGCAATATCGAGCATTGCAAAAAAAAAACCGAATTCGGTGCAGACGTTCAGAAGTTATACGCGTACATACATTTCGGCGATGCATTTTTATTTATATTGATAACGTATGACGAATGAATCCAAGGTCAATTTTACTAAATTAGTAGAGTATAATTATACGCCTTCGAGAGCTTTTGCTCTAGAAATAGCACGTCTTGTCAGCACGGTTACAGTACTAGTATGTTGAGATTATTATAGCTCTTACTGACAAATGAATAACAGCTACGGTAATGCTGTGGGCGCTGTGAGCTCGGATACAAGTCAACTTAGATTAGTTAGACTTACTGACAACAAGTCTAACGAAAAGCAAGCTTTAAAAAAAACCATCAGCGGTTTGGCTAATGTCGTCATTTAGCCAATTTCACATTTAAATAAATTTAATATAGCCTATGACACTTGCGGTTGTGGTTGCGGTTAAGACAAATCTAACCACGTATAATTTACTAAAATCGGTTTAGCCGTTTAGTAGTTACGAGCGGACATTGAATCGGACATATGTACAAGTCAGACACATAACCCTCCTTTTGGGCTTTGCCGCAGTCGGGTAAAAAAGCTAACACCATGTACATAAAATACTGGACGTTTTTTTTTCATTTTGGGTCACAGAATTATTTAGGTATATAAGCAAATAAAGAGCTGTTTAATAAATATCAGCTGTAAAAAAAAAGAGTATCCATCTATCTATACATATAAAAGGCAACCCTGGCTCTCTGACTTATATATCAACGCACAGCCGAAACTACTGTACCTAGAAACTTGAAATTTTGTACAGAGGTTCCTTTCATGATGTAAGTGAGCACTAAGAAAGTTTTTTTCGGAAATTCACCCCCTAAGGGGTTAAACTAGGGGAAGTAACGGGAAACTAACTCTACGCGTACGAAGTCGCGAGCGTCCTCTAGTTACGAGTATATTATATGGGTTTTTGTTAAATCATGTCATATACATGCATTAATAGGTGTAAGCCCGAGCATTTTCGAATTAACTACGCTCGTAATAGGGAATTTTAAACTAAAGATATATATATGTGGCTGTAACAAAATTGAATGGACCTATATATTGTTTTTTTGAATATATAACAGCAACTCTCATTAACTTGACACTAAAGAGCGTAACGGAAATTAACAATATAGTTTCGAAAGCAAGATAATGTTTAATTAGGTGCACTAGACGCCCTGTATCTTAACATACCCCATTATGTTACCGTAACAAGGAACCGATCGCTCCAGCGTCTCTGTATCACAAAGCCGAAGCTCAGTTTATTAAGCTGTCAAGAGATTTTTTAATTAAGAGCCTCGCTGAGATTTCCTCTCGACAAGAATCTCGAGAGACCCTTCGTTAAAAAGACAAATTTAATGAAAAATTTAAGGGTATTCTTTTGATATATTTGAGGGAGTTAAGGAAAACATAGGTTGAATTAGTTAAGGTGATCTATCATGGGGGCTATCGCTATTTTATTAGAATTTAAGGTAGTTCTTATTCCTTTGATTATAAGAGCTAATTTAATGTCGACAATATGATAACGTTTTAGTAGTAAGTTGGGTAAACAGATTGAAGTAGAGCATTTTAAAATAAATATTTACTTGCTTGAAACAATGAGCAACAACGATCCAAACGGCGACCGACCTACTTATTTGAGTACAAAAAATATTTCTTGGATTCATGAACCGGGTACAGTCATCAGAAATAATATAATATCCAACATTGTGCTCACAAATATCTAACACGCTGTTATAGTTATTTTTAGTATTAGAGGCATGTCGGATATTTTTAGTGTAGAAGGACGGTCAATCCATTCTTGTTACTAATTTTAAAAATACAAAGCTTTCTTTATTTCTAGTTTTTATTTATTCTAATTATTGCTGTACAGTGTATATTATGTATTTTTTACCTATTAGATTAAAAATCATCTTTGTTATTATTGTAAAGTAAATTGCATAATTTCGGTAATAAATGAAAGAGTCATGCTCTCATTGTATTTTCGCCGATTGTGGTATGTTAAGTTGTTTTTATTAGATACCTACCTGTAAAATTTTCTTTGATTATTTGTTATTATTTGGTATATAGATCGTTTATAGTCCAGCGAGCGAGATAAATAAGGTCGTAGCTACCTATGGAGCAAGTGATTTTTGGTTTGATTCTCGATTTTGGTGTTTTTTAGTTCATATCCATCAATGCACACTTATAATACGGAGTTTTATTAATAAAAAACTAGGCTTTTTATTGTTACTTTTCAAAAGAGTTTTTTTTATTTTGAGTAGAGGTCGAAGCAAGCCGTTAACTCGCAGGTTCGTAGCACCGGTGTCGTAGCGCCGTAGTGCCGTAGCCCGTAGCGGCGATGCGCTCCCGACACGCCATTCGTAGCCGTTGTCAAGTTTACTTTCAGAAGAAAATAGCTTTTATGCTGCTCCAAATAAACTTCAAAGTTTTAGTATTCTGTTCAAACTAAACAAAACATAAATGGCTTTAAAACTCATCCAACTCTTGTATAACTAGAAATAAACGATATAAAAACTTTTGCAGCCATTAGTGACCTAGAAAACACCGATGGAAAACAGCATTGACCGCATTGTACCACCGAGCCGGTCGAACTTTTTACTTTCACGAAACGTGCACGTTACGGAGCGAATCGATGCTCGTCGCTGCAGCCGTACGACAATTATGCCGCGGCTGTAACGCGAATTTAGGGCGCGAGGGGTAGGCGTCGGTGGGCGGGGAGGGAAAAGCGCGGGGTGGGGCTGGCGGGGCGCGGGGAGCGCTCCCGGGCCAGTCTGCCGCGCGCCCCCGCGCCGAACGCTCGTGGCCGCCGCGGCTCGCGCGTGTTTGTGTGGTGGGACCATGCGCGCGCCGCGACCCGTCGCGTGCGATACCGCGCCCGTCTAACCAGAGGGTTAGAACTAACATGAAACGCTCTCTACCGGCACAAAAGGTAACCTTTTTTTTCCTAATTAATTGATCGATATTGTACAGCTACATTATTTATTAGTTACAAATAGATTTCGGTTGCGGGTAGGCTTGCCGCAGTGGCGACTTGTAGAGCCTTAGGGCCTATCCTGACCTATTTCAACAATAAATCGATTTAACATGCACTACACAACAAGTCTCCCGGTCTCAAGATGGTAAAGGTCAAAGATCAATCCTCAAATACGTCACGAGCGAACGGTCACAATTCAAATATTCGTAAAAGGGATCTACGTTAAGAAGTATGACCACGTGTTCCAGAATTTCCCTAAAAACAGAAAACGACAATAATGAGCTAGTTTCAGAAGCAAATAGTACTTCCAAGGAGGAAAATGGAAGAGGGTCGTGATAATGTCAAGTACCGCCGGGATGCCGCCAAACGGACGCGGTACAATAGGCTCTTTTGTCGACGTGCCACAGTATACCGGGCTCTCGCCGCCCATGCGTGGGCACATACCCACAATCGTACGTCAGGGCCTATATTCGTTGTCCAAGCATGTGGTACTTGATCTAATGGGGATGATTTTCGGCCTCATACCTTTCATTTTTGACGCAGGAAGATAGCTATTTACTAAGGGGCAGGTTGACGGCAAACATATGTGCGATGGGCGCTAGTATTTGTTTCTACATCTTGGGTGTTTTCTATATATTAAATGTTTTTCTCCATAAAAGTATGTTTATCGTTGTCTAGGAGACATAATACAAGCCTAGAGCTTTGTTTGGGACTAGGTCAACTTGTATGAGATTGTCAACTGATATTTAAAACATCATAAAAAAGACGAATGGGGCGGGAGTCAAATAATTATGCGGGTTCTCTGATAGGATGTCATCACTGCCGCCAACGAAAACCAGAAAATTAAGGAGGGATGTCGGTCCCATACCGGTGTTTAGGGAAATGGAAGCTCTCATAACTGTTAAGTAATACCGCCAAGGGGATTTTGATGTTAAATTTCACCGTACGAGGTACGGGAAGGATGCCTTTCATCAAAGTGATATTGATGGATTTTGGACTTTCGTCGGTAGTACGATGGTGGAACACTGCAGCTGGTAATCATTTAAACAAATCATAAGAACAATTCCCTTATTAATAGTTTTGACCTGCGCCTCTATTCTAGGCGGTAAAGTACAAATCATTTTTGACCTGTTATGGTATTGTTTATAACTCGGCCGCCATTACTATTAAATAAATAAGTGGTAACAAAACAGTACAATAACAGGGAATCTATTCCTGACGATAAACAACATATTGTCTTTGATCTGTTATGGTATTGTTATGACGTCATCCGCCATTATTGTCAAGTAAATAAGCTATCAAAACGGTGACAATACGATAACAGATCAAAAACGATATACCGTATTTTTACCGTGTTGAATAGAGGCACTGTTATCGTACTGTCAACGTTTTGATAGCTCTTATTTACTTATCAGTAATGGCGGCCGAGACACAATACCATAACAGGACAAATACAATTTGGATTTTACCGCCTAGAACAGAGGCGGTTGGCCTGTATTCTTTTAATGTTTTATTATTAATGGCTTTTAATCGATTTTGTACAATAAGGGTGTATTTCGATAATGTCGAGTTTCAGACTATTACCATGGACTTATTAGAGAAACAAGTCCATGGATATCACCTGATGGTAAGTGGAAACTGTGACCCATTCACACTCACAAGGCTGCAAGCCTAAGACAGCAAATGCGTTGCCAACCCTGAGGACTAAGATGGAATGCGTCCATCCTAGTCGATACACCGGCTGTTTTATACCCAAACCGGAACACAACAATACGAACACTACTGTTTGGCGTTAGGTTAATGGATAAGATGGTGGTAGCGATCCAGACGGACCCTGCAAATGTTCAGTTAAAGAGTATTTCCCCTGATGAACTATGCAGAAGCACATGGGGTTAGGTCCACGCGCTTCTATTAAGTCTGCTTTCTGTTCTACTGGGTAAAATGGGGTCCTAATGAAAAAGGTCGGCTTAACTAGTAACATTTTGCGGGTGGTAGGACCTTGTGCAGGGTCCGTCCGGATCGCTACCACCATCTTATCCATTAACCTACCGCCAAACAGCTGTGCAAGCATTGTTGTGTTCCGGTTTGGGGATAAGACAGCCGATGTGATGACTAGCATAGGGGCATTCCATCTTAGTCCTCAGGGTTGGCAACGCATTTGCAGTCTTAGGCCCGTATTAATAAACTGATCTCAACTCTAACGCTCGTCTCGAGATATGTCAAAAATGACAGTGTTCTATGGTTTGGCGTTTACTTTGACGTATCTTGTGACGGACCTCACAGTCAAGATGAGTTTATTAATACGGCCCTTAGGATTGCAGTCTTGGGAATGCGAATGTCTATGGGTCACAGTTTCCACTTACCATCAGGTGGCCTGTGTGCTCGTTTGCCTTCTCAATGCCATAAAAAAAAAAAAAAACATAAATAAAGTCTGGTATTTTGACATTATGGTGTTATGAGAATGAGTGGGAATTCGGATCCTTATTATCTTGTGGCCTAAACAGTGACTTTTATTGAATGCCATCCCGCAATTGCATGCCCTTATTATGTTGCTGCATTTTAGCAAAACTCCAAAACATTTTTGTGTTTCTGTTTCAACATTGCCTCATTACCGGTGCCGTTAAAAATGATAATTGCGATATTATGTTATGCAATGGTAATGTACTATGCTATGCTTTATTTGTTAATAAATAGTCAATGTCATGTATAATTACACCACCACTAATCAACAATAAAAAAGTAATGTGTGGTTAACGGTGTTGGTGGCACAATGACCTATTATTATTTAAGTTAAGTTAGTGATAAATACAAATTGTGATCACTGTTTGTTTACCCAAATAAAATAAATAAATAAATAAATAAATAAATACTAGACACAGAAATAAAATATATATTTTTTTTTAATTTTTTTTTAATTTTAATGCAGTGCACAAAATAAAACAATTATTCGGCCGCCATTACTATTAAGTAAATAAGTGGTAACAAACCGTTAACAGTACAATAACAGGACCTCTGTTCCTGACGATAAACATCATATCGTCTTTGATCTGTTATGGTATTGTTGATACACCTAAAATCCGTACCGTGATGTAGAATCATTAAAATCGGCTTAGTCATTTGGAAGGATAAGAGAACTCTTGCATTAACACAAATAAACAAAAATTTATTCTTCACGAAATATTAATTGTTTGAAATAGAGGAAAAAGTCTTAAAAAAGGTCTTTATTACAGTTTCAGGTACTTAACTTAAGTGCATGCAATATTTGGACATTGTTGCTTAAACGTTTTTTAACAATTTCGTGCAATCAAAGCGACGAGGTGTACTGGGGTATCGATGTTTATGACGGCTACCATACTTTGATTTTGTACATTTTAAGGTAAAGGACATTATTGTACAATTTATAAAAATGATATTACTTACACGGCTTGAGACGAGCATCTTCTTAAATATTCAAGACCATAAACTTTTACATATACCTACGACTTATATGCAGTATGCAGGTACCCACCGCCGTGACTAAGAAAATGTACAATGTATACCTAAAAGGCTGAATTTTCATGATGAAAATCACATAAACTTTGTTTTGGTGTGTATTGGGTATTACGCTGAAGCATGTTTTCTTTTTTGGTCGACTACACTTAACATGAACATATTTTTAACTTCCTACCTTAGATTTCGGAAATAGCAGATTATACGCAAAAATAAATATAGTAATATATAAATACTGCATTTATTGATTACCGGTCGAATATGACAAAACAATAAAGTCGTGTTGTTTTACGTTATTTATTTAGTTTAAAGGTGTTTGTGTTGTCGTTATAATGGATCAATACACGACTTTATTGTATTGTCACATTCGACCAGTTCTATTCCCGGTTAAAACAGACGATTTTTTCTAATTTCCATAAATACAGCCATAGTTATTTACAAAAGGAACAGTCTTCTTAGGGTAGAATTAGCTATTTCCAATGTTTAAACCGTCCACTGTGGCGTACATACGTACGCCACAGTGGACGCAGGCGTGGACCCGTGGATCCCGTGGACCCGTGGACGTGGATCCACCCTGTATATCTCTTCTTTAAATATTGCTTTCTTCTAAGAATTAAGTAAAATGCTGGAACATTATATAGACACTACCTGGAAACACAAAATATAAAACACACCAGAATGATAAAATTGATAAATGAAATACATGACGATGTTCACGTCATAAAATATAATGAGATAAAACTGTAATGTCAGCCAGACGATTTTCATGTAATTCGATCATACGTAAAGGTACAATGTTTTACACATAGCTAACAAATAAAAGCTGACATCGGAAACAAGAAAGAGAGGTAATAAATAAATCGAGAATTCTACGAAACACAATATTGGGAAGCGTAATGTGTTTTTATTAAAATCAGGTTTCCGGCCAAGTTGATTTATATAAAGTAAAAGGGGTAATAAATTTCAGAGCTCTGATATTACTGATTATATTTGTCTATGTACTTTTATGGCTAAGTCCTGATTTACACTTTGCTTAGTGCAAGTGCGAAGTCTATACATTGGCTGTCAAGTGCCGAGTGTAAATCAAGCATTAACGGAAGTGGCAAGGTCGAAGAGTATGTATTTTTAATAAGTAAATAATTAAATTTATCCATACAGCTTGACAATGCAGCATTTCCTCGGTATAACCATGTCAACTGGTCAAATAAGCGGGGGTGGCGAGGGGGGTTATTACCCTGTTATCTTTTTTTAGAGGATCAATCAATGCGCTAAGCTGACTTCATGTTAACAAAATACAATTTACGTATTAGTTTAATAAAATATTTCTTTTTATCAAAGATGAATCGAATTAAACATATTATGATACTAGAAGTAATTAAACGTGTTCCCACCACGATTAGAATATTTGGCGAGTTAACAAATTGTAATTAATAATTTCCAATAATTAATCATTCGTATGCGGGAGCCGTTTCTGAGTTTGACACCTGGGTGCGGCCACGCGGTCACGTGCCATCAAACCCACGGAAATGGCAGCCATAGTAAATATTTTTATGTAAGTGGAAATTTTCGGAAATTACAATACTTTATTAGCTTAACCTACAATCGATTTTAAACCTAAGTTGCTATGTAAAAATGTTTCAAATAAAATTCGGGGATCCGTGCCTACGCAGTACATAGGCTGGCACGGAACCGTGTCTAAGCATACGTTGACTAGCAGATCTGATCCCGCGGCATTTTCTTCAATTTCCTTGCGTTTTCCTGTCGCTTTCGGTGAAATGACAAATACGTTTGCAGTGCTGTTCCGTTAAGACGTGACTTCCAGTCGTGTTTGTCGCCTTTTCTAGTTTTGCTGAGTTCAAACGATTCAAAACAACACCTTTTCTGAAGTAAAACATCTTGGAGATTGAAACTTGATGACATTTTCGGAATTATCTAATAGGTACCTTTAAACGAGCAATTCTTGTATATACATATATATATATATATATATATATACATATATATATATATATATATATATATATATATATATATATACAAGAATGGAAACGAAAAGGTTCCAACGATTTACATGAAATGTTGTATGAAGGGGGTTTCGGGAGCGATATATCGATCTAGCTAGGTTTCATTTTAAGAAAACGTCGTTTTACCAAAAAAGTAATAACAAGCTAAGCTCGATCATCCAGGTACTTTTTATTATACGTATGAGTGCGGTTTCTTAGAACCTTATACTCATTTAGTTATCACGGTTTTTTGTTTAATACAAATAAATTTTGGTACCGAGCAAGATCATGGTAATATTGTTTGATACAAGAATAAATTTGTATTGAAGTGAGGTCTAAAAGTCAACTACGAGTAAGATAGCATTTGTATGTTTCTTCAACGATGTTAACTGAAGTATTGTTCGTTTGATTTTTATGAATTTAGTAGAAAAGAAGTTGAGGCAAATACCTACATTTTGTAAATATGAATATGAGTAGGGTAGTGAAGGGGTAACTTAATTAGGGGTGAAATCGCGAATTCCTGTTGGGGCAAACTACTAGTATGGGGACTCGGGAGGTCATTATTTGCCCTAAAAATTTTCTTCCTAATGTAATTCGCCATTGGCATCAAATTCGTGTTTTGTACCTACTTTGTGTGTTACGAAATAAAGTTTAAATAAATAATAATAATTAATCCGGGTTTGAATGATAGTTTGTCCTGAATATTAACCAAAATGTGATTGTTCTAGTAACTGATGTCTGTCCCAGAATAGGTAGGTACATAAGGTTCAATTCCCGCTCGTATCATGACGGTTGCAGTGTAATGAGAAAAGTTTTCACAGCGAGTGCGATAGGCTGGCTGTGTTTTGCATGCGTTTGTTTAGTTATTGCTTCGTGAGTTTGTTATTAATGTATACCATATACATGTGGGGCTAGAAACTAGTTAAGGGATTGACGTAGGTAAACGACAAATCTGCAACTAAAATAGATTTGTGAAGATAAAGTGTAGCCAGAATTTAATTGGGATGCGGAAATGTTGATGTTTCAGCGCCGACTCGACCTACATGCTCGGGCAAGTCTTAGGACCTTTAGGCCCGTATTAATAAACTGATCTCAACTCTCATGCTCGTCTCGAGATGCGTCAAAAGTGACAGTGTTCTATGGCTTGGCGTTTACTTTGAGTTTATTAATACGGCCTTTAGTATGAATAAACTCATCTCGCCTGAGATGCCTGTCACAAGATACGTCAAAGTTAAAGCCAAGCCACAGAAAAGTGTCGTTTTCGACACATGTTAAGAGGAGCATTTCAGTTGAGATCAGTATATTAACACCTACGGCCCTTAGTTATTTTACGGTTACGAACGGTAATTAGAGACCCATTTTGAAAAAATACGCGTAATTTCGTCAGTGTCATTAGAGATGTCAAGTCACACTAACTAATAGATAACTAATAGGAAACTCAACTTTATTGTTGTAGAATTTTAGATTGACTCTGGACCCAAGGTGGGTCACAAATTTCGCACCGTTCCATGAGGCCCGATTTGACCGCTGTCGACTCAGCACAAAGACAAAAGGTTCAAAAGGCAGTGTCACATACAGCCGTACTCAAAGTCAGATAATGATGCTTAAGCCGTTCCTAAAATAAAGTGTCGATTTTTCATACACAAGTTTGAAAAAGGAACTGGTTAACTTTGTCTAAATTGTCTAAATTCGGCGGAGAGGTATTTATGGCATTGGCTGTACATCTAAAAATAACCTGTAATCGGGTCGAGTTCTCCAAACTAACCGAAAGTGCGAAATGAGTTCCGTCTAAGTGAGTCTCCCATTAACCTAACTTCGGAAACCGCCCCTTGATGTCAGATATTCCCAATAAACCCGGGAACGAACTTCACGCATTCATCTTTAAGAACACATTTTTGGACCTTTTTGTTTCATAATTAAATAGTCTTCCATTTAGTTTAACTCTCAAGAATTTTATCACGACATGGCACTGTGCTTTTTAGAGCGCAGCGCAGGAGATATTCTAAATATGTTATAAATTCTCTCTTGAAAGCCAAATTTAAAACATTCCGTCAATGGAATGGGCAGAAATTTGAAATACAACTCGATGACAATGCAATATGCAATGTATCATCTAGCTGAGCCTCTATTTCAAAGTAAATAAGAGCTATCAAGACGTTGACTATACGATAACAGCTTAAACACGATATGTTTTTTTTTTTTACCGTGTTAATAGAGGCCCTGATCTGATGATGGACTCGGAAGGTGCCGACGTGATCTCTGCTGTACTTAATATGTACCCGCCGACATGCGGCTTGTTAGTTTAGTAGCGAGCGCGAGCGTCTCAGGTGAGCGCTGCTTTGGAAAGCAAAGCGGTGCGGAGCTGCCTTGAGTTAGCCACTACTCACCATTCTCTGATGATGCAGTTTCACCCCAGTATTATAGCTAAACTGCGTCAAGTGGACGGTAATCTCGCTATGATCTAAATAATGTGTTGACACTGTTATCAAGCTTTAGTTTACTAACAGTGAATGTACCCTGTTTGTTGATTGAATCATGATTGAATAAATAATGTTAAGATATTGTCGCATATTAGTGTTACTTATTAGCAGTTACTATATACATTATGTTGCGTATGATATTGTCGTTGTGGACATGACTAACACTTAATTTATCAGGGTCTATATCCGGCATGGTTGGTACGATATTCTTAAGTGTATAAGCAGATGATGTCTAAGTGGAAAAAAGTATACTCGGGAAAAAAAGCTTGTCCGAAAAATGAAAATTTTGACAGTAACTTATTATTTCATTAATATCACAGATCAGGAACTTAAGTTGAAGCTTGGACCTACTTTTACCCTTCGTGGAGTTTCGTTCGATTCAATGTCAAACAATATTAAACATTATATCCGAACGTTTATAGATATACGAGTAAGGATACATAAAGCAACTATGTAGCAGTTAGCAAGACAACATGGTAGTTTAAACGTGCTACTAAATTATAAAACAAAGTTATTGATGTCATCCATCACATACCAGAACCAATAAAATAAATACTGTAGTCAACAGTTTCCAGAGCCTCCTTCCGTCCCTATCATGAGATGGTACCTTACTGTATAGTCATTGAAATTGTATGAGTACCTAAGTATGCAAAATTACAAACAGGCAAAACTTCTATTACTCTAATAGTGCAAAAATGAAGTAATCTAGCTATGCTCGAGGTGTTTCCTAAACATTACCCTTCCAACTAATAACAGAATAGGAAGCGCAGTAATTTGGTAAAAAATTCACGCTCCGCATTTCCAGCGAGTAATATTATGAGTGTTTATGAACTTGTTATTAACCCTTCCCCCGCTCCGCAGCTCTTTGACGCAGTGTTTACTTTTTCCGCAAAATCTTTCGGGAACCAGATACCGACGTTTTTAAAAGGGAATTAAATATTAAGCTGTTTTTGCGTTCCGGGAAAAGGGGTTTTTTAGGACATGAAAAAAAGTTAAAGTATTAACCCCTTTGGCTGTATGATAAACTTACTTAGAGACGATATCTATTTATCTATCTAATACCTTTAAACGAGCAATTCTTGTTTAAAGGTATGTTTACATATGAATCTCGGAAACGGCTGCATCAATTTTCATAAAATTTAGTATGCAGGGTTTTTCGGGGACGACAAATCGATCTACGTAGGTTTCATTTTTAGAAAATTACCAAAAAAAAACACCGAGCAAAACTCGATCATCTAGTTACTTATGATTGATACGTCTTATTAGAATATATATATTACTATAACTGTATGTAATTAACGTGCTGCGAAGTCAAAAGAAAATAATCTTAACAATCTAATCATATACAAAAAAAAAATATGTAAGAAACAATAGAGTAAAGTAAAACCACAACCGATTAACTGTAAGATATTGTGATCAATAATCAAATGATTGATTGTCGTGATAAACCTACGACAATATTTTTTACTCCACTCGCATTACAGGTTGTTACTAAATTAAGTGTCGATATCTCCTGGCGTCATTAATATCGGTTGCAGCGGCGCCGGCGGGCCCCACGGGGCGTTGTTTGGCGCGAACTGGCTTTATCCAGTTAACGTTATCCAATAAAGTCAGATTTTTTCAAAGATATATCCGTATCAAGATTGTTTTATATCTATACTAGCACCAGTTTTCTAACCTTTCGTGAAGAATCAGTTAGATAATTTATCACGAAAGGTTTTTATGGGGAACACCGCATCAAAATTCAATGCGTGGTTTAAGAGGAGTTAGCGGATAATGGATATACAGACAGACGTGGAAAGCGATTTAGTTTTATACTATGTAATGATGATAATAAGTCTATTTATATCCCTTTAATCTGGAGTACGTAAGTAAGTTACACCACATTCTAGTTTATATTTACATCCATTTACGTTCAATGTTATTAGCATAATTATTTAATTTACGGCAATAATTTTGTAATACGAGTTACCATATACGGTAGGTCTTGATTACTTGACAGTAATGGAGGCCAAGTTAAAAACAATAGACTAACAAGATATAAGATGATAAATACGAATTTATTCGACCGTAAACGATTACGCATGATAATTCACTACGTCTACAGCCGCGGGTTTATCCTTTCCCAATTGTATTTATTTCACAGGCTACCCACGTATAATTGCGTTTTGATATTGTTATACCCAAAGATATAAATCTACAGTCTGCCAGACGAAGCGGAAATATAGTATGCGGATGTGGACTTCTTCCTTTTACAGACGTTTTATTTTAGACGACAGGGTTACCCTATTTTCCCGCAAGCGACTGTTGGACGGTGATGTTTTCCAAATCTGATCCTCGTTTTTGGTATTAAACAGTTATTTTCCTAATTTGGTAATTGTGGAAACAACACAACGTAGATTCAGACGTTACATCCTAGGTATTATAAATATCATAATGAACTTTAAACACATTACAAACGAAATAATATCACCGTAAGTAAATACACCCACCTTGCTACCGAGCTACCTGAATTTCTTAGAGATAATATTTCGACGTTCCTTTTGTTTCTTCTGCAAATGGAATATTGACTTTTCTTGTTCTTTTATAAATAAAACAGCTGAAGGTACTTTAATGAAGTCGAGAGTTTTTAAAGGTTCTTATGGAATTTTATCTTTTGAGTTCAAGCATTGAAATAAAAAACAGCTAGATATTGTATTGGATTTCTGAAGCTTTCTTTTTAATTTATATTCTCTTTGACCGGCAGAAAAGAACTTCTTTTTAATTTTTATTTAACTTAGATACCATAGTTTTAAAGAGTTCTGAGTAAAAAAAATCTATGATTAAATGGGACCATAATAATTAATTATACATTAAAAATAATAATCTAAATAATTCTGCCTGAATTTTGTTAACATTGTCGGAACTATTTTAGTCGAACGAAGCATATTTTGCGGCGTCCCGATAAGAATAAATAACTTTTACAAATTCGGATTCTTGCGCCGTAGACACAATATCATATTCCAGTTTCGCGACGATAAGTCCCTGTGCTACGTTGAACCGGATGGCAATAAAGTATTTATTGCCTAAAATAAATTAATAAAGGTGCCTATTCATATGGTGGCTAAAAGAAAATAAGAAGTTATAGAATATCACAAGAGAAAAATGAAAAGATTTATGTAAACAAGTATTGTAAATAAGATTCGGTGTAGAAGAATGCTAGAGTATAATATTTTTGTACTTACTAGCGGACGCCCGCGACTTCGTACGCGTAGAATTAGTTTCCCAGTACTCCCCCTTTTTTTCCCGTTGGGGGTCGATTTTCGGAAAATCCTTTCTTAGTGCTCACTTACATCATGAAAGGAACACCTGTACCAAATTTCAAGTTTCTAGGTACAGTAGTTTCGGCTGTGCGTTGATATGTCAGTCAGTCAGTCAGTCAGTCAGTTTCTCCTTTTATGTATTTAGATTATGAGTCTTGTCACTTAATGCATGATCAAACGTATAAATAATTAACCAATCTCAGTTTATAAGTTCAGCTTGAGCATCAACTGTATTTACTCCAGTATTAACTGATTCGGCTAATATGCTTGCTACTACATATGTACTATGTATTAACTATGTATCATAGATGTTGCCCGCGGCTTCGTCCGCGCAGAAAAATAAAACCGCCTATGTTTATTAGGGTTAATGTAGAGTACTAATAGTGAAAGAATTTTTCAAAATCGTCCATTGGTTTCTGGGCCTATTCAATGCCAACATACACACAATCAAATCTTTCGTCTTTATAATATTAGTGTAGATCAATTATTGTTTGTTTCCCTTGATTAAATAAGTCGTAAATCTACCAGCGCTTTCCAGTAGGAGACCACTACTAAGAAGAAGCGCCGCAAAAATATGAGTATATGTCACATTTTTTGACATAACGCACTGCTAGATCAAAACAGGAGTAACTCAAAATACAACTGTTTTATAAAATCAACTTTATTACAAATCCTATGAACTTGAAACAAAACTAGCAAGGATTTTGAGTTGATACTGTTTTCATCTAGCAGTCATCGAAATATAATAAGTATGGAAGAGTAACGTCTAACAAAAACGACTGTCAAATCCGCTCCAAAACGCCCACTTTTTGAAATGAAAAGGTCTTATGTATCGAGTGGTTTCAATAATCAACTAAATATTAATTGGGTTAAGGTATGAAGTCATTTATGTCAGATGCTGATATAACGTTTGAGTAGACAGTAATTTCAGTAAGGTTTTATACCGTTTGAACGACAAAAATCTGCAATTGGTTACAAGCTCTCTGACAGAAGATTTCCATTTGTCAATATATTTTTTCTTAAGGGTTATTTGAACGCGGCCATGTCTTTCAACATTTGACGTGGATGGTTTAATACAAAAACAATACAGTAATTGAATAATGAATTTTATTAATATTTTTTTATAGTAGTGTTTTGACAAACTTACTGATTGTTCCCCTTGAATCATTTAACATACTTATGTTACACTATTATAAAGTTGTAAAATAGTATATCAGAAGATATTATGTTGTAAGAGTAGTCAGCGTCAAATAGTCTTTAGCATCTAAAGTGCCAAATATATTGTAACCCCTTTTTTATTCTTATAGGCATAAAGATACGTGACAGTATAATACCTATATATAGTCGCTTTGGATGGGACAGCCTATTTGATGCTGCCGAAAAAACATGACAAAAATTAAACGAGTAGTAAGACGAAAACATCACAAATAATCCATTTGGCACTGTTTCTATTCTACAGTTAGAGATAGCTAAGAGCTAACTCTTAAGTTAGATCATATACAATAGAGTATAATTTATATTTACAATGTTAGCTTTTCCTTGAAGAGAAGAAGAAAAATTCTTTTCCTTGAAAATATTTTTTTCCTTGAAAACTCACCATACCTACAGCCTCTTTTTATGCCAATATAATTTTAATTAGCCGCTAACATTATATACAAGAAATCTGTATTAAAAAAGCTACACATTTATGTTCCGCGGAATATGACCAATTTATTCAAATGTAGTGAAGCCGGATTTTAAGGAATTCTTCAATTATTGTTTTTAATAATAACATGGCATGAGTGCTGTCGTGAGGGTGGCTGGATTGTAATGAAAGTAAAATGTCACTGATTCCTATTATTATTAGATGACATAAAATTTAATTTCCTATTCATTCGAAGTAGTTGCTTGTAATTCACATTTTTCAAAGATATATTGCATAACATCGGCCATGACATTTTGGTATGGTAATATTAAAAATTCAATAACTTACTAATGAAAATAAATATCGCTTTGTTTTGCATCTGTGTGGGTCCTGCACCAATTTACAATGCAACTTGGCATGGTTTCATTGTAAACCATTTAAATTCGGTAATCTTTAATATCGTTTTTTTCTTTTGTGTTTGTAAACAACTGTTTGACACTACGTCAGAAAGTCGACTGATAGACAGTTCGGCACTCATTAATAGCTCCACCCCCGCCGGCACTAAGTCAGTGGGGCAGATTTTGAGCGTCGATTACTCTTCCATACTTATTATATTTCGATGCTAGCAGTGCGATAAATCTACTTGATTAGTAAGACGTTTTGCCCTAGAACGGGTTAACAAGCATCCCTTTTATTGTTATGGACTTTATATTACGCGTTAAATTCGCACGTAAGAAAACAACCGAGAGAAATGTTCAAACCAGGTTTATTCCCGAGTTTTCCTCAGTCCATCGCAAAACAACATAAATTGAAATGTTTTCCACGTTCGCGCATTTATTATTAACGTCTTTAGCGTACTATTGTTCAACGTCGGAAAAATGCGGCAACTTCCATTCAACAAGCTTCTTGTTTAATTACTTATTGTAATTTATTCAACTGGCAAAGGAAAGCTGTTGCATAGTCGCGGCCTATTGAAGCTACCTGAAATTTAATTTATTTCAACAATTAAACAACTAAGCCACTTGTTACGTTGCTTGTCTTTCCTTTGACTTTATTACTTGTTACTCATCCTGTAGGATCTAATCTTCTTCTTAATTCGATCTTGGTAATGTTCACATTTAGATAGCACTTGACAGATTAAAGACGTGACATACGGAAACAAATTAGAAAACAATAATCATTTTAATCATTTGATATATCACTTGTTTATTAAACACAAACTAATAACGGTGTTCAGCAAAATGAGAGACTTCCCCTCAGTATAAAGCGTTTGTTATCTCCCGTTGTAGCGGCGTTTTTCTTCGTTATCCAGTCCAAATGGCAAAGGTCGCGTATAAGACGGATCGGGCTGTAAGCAGCCGCGGCCATTTGCCGGGTTGTTTCTTATAAAATGCCTCTCGCTATGATAACAAGCGGAAATGTGACGTGCGCCGTGAATTCGCGGAGCCCTAACAATTCGTTTGGAATTATTAGGCGCAGTAACATTTTTTATTGTAATTTTGACACATCTGCGGAGAAATTAGACTTTTTCTTTGAAGTGATTGATACATGTACTGAAAAATATACTTCTTGAGGAGTTTCTGGACTTTCGATAACACGTTTAACAGAGTTAATTGGCTGAAAGCGGACTTTGCCTGCGAAGCTATCGATCCGGTGTTGATTCTCGGTATGGGTTAGTATTTCTCGTAATGAGAGTCAGTATTTATTTTCTGAGTATTTAGGTCGGACGTTTTCCATGTATGCATTTCTCTATACGTATAAGTATGTTTATAGTTCCCTAGTACTCTTATTACCCGTCTACAGGATAGTTTGGGACTAGGTCAATATGTGTGAGTCTCTCCCTGTAGATAAGTATATCTACAATTTTTACATTGATGACATATAATAGGTATACAGGGAAAAAAATAAAATAAAAAGCTCCGAGTGGTGGAATAGCAATTTTGCCTCGTGGATTTTGCGTCTATAATTTACCAGGGCCGAGATTCTAGGCGGTAAAAACCATATCGTCTTTGACCTGGTATCATATCATAATGATAAACTTTTTGTTACTTCTTATTTATACTGATTTAAACACACACGATTTTGATACATTGTTATTACTACACGGGACTTAATTGCGTTAAAGGACCTTCCTATTTACTATAATAATACGTGTAACTTAGTGTATAATAACCGTGTTATTGATGTGGATAAACGTGTATAAAACATCTGTCAATTTCTGACCAGCATGTAAATGCAAGAGTGTCGGTTGCTATATAAAATTTTGTCCACCCCGATAAATACTAGTTAAGTTTACGTGTGCTCAAGAACTTTGTCCATTATTTAGTTATCAATATACATATGCTTCATCTGCCGCGGTCCTAACATAACTTACACGCAAATGCATTATCATTATGAGTGGTGGAACGCGCTTAGTGGTTCAAAAACATTATACCGATACCATATAGACCTTTCTGGTCCTCTATTCAACTCGATAAAAATGACTAAGTAATAACTATGAAAAAGTTGACAAGACGGAAACATGACAAACACAATAAGGTTGTATCGTGTACAATATCAGCCCAGATCCCTCTGACATAACCTTATTGATAAACTGATCTTGAAACTAATGCACGTGCCAAAATGTGTCAAAAATGACAATTTTCAATGGGATGACCTTTACTTTGACGTATCTTGTGACAGACATCTCGATCAAGATGAGCTTATTAATACATCCAAGGGTTCACGTACGCGTAGAACAGATTCCGTCATAATATGGTACACATCTTAAACTGCAGTCCACACGTGGCATGTATCGAGTATGCTATAGGTATATGCCCTCATCATCATTGGCTTGAATCGGCCCACTGCTGGACATACGTGCCATTTTACCCTGTATTCGGCCTGTCGCATCCAGCATTTGCCAGCGATCTTTCGCAAGTCGTCACTCTACCTACCTAGTGGACCTGCTACCCTCAACGCTGAAAAAATATGTCACCTTGTTATGTTGTCGTATTTATCGACGTGGATAAACGAGACAAAAACATCTGTCAATTTGTAAGCAGTGCAAGTACCTATGAGAGTGACGGATGCTTTATCCACCGCGATAAAAACGATCATTATACGGGCCCAGGAATATGCAGATAGTTCTTGTTGGATCGTTCGATGACGATCTTATAATCCCTTTTCTCGACCACGCTGGTCAAAGTAATAAATCTGAAGATTAACTCAGTCGTTCCCAGTATTGTTTGGAATATTTTCTACAAAACCAACTATTATTTCCCCAAATGACTGACAGTAAATCAAATCTAGATATCGTGATTAGGTGTAATGATAGTCGTAATAGAAAACAGGAAGCGATAAACTATGGCCCGACGTAGTGTCGACATAATGGCAGCTTTTACGTAAGCGCTTACTCTTCGGTTGTTTTTCCAACATCTTGGAGAAAAATAAAGTTGTTTTCTCTAATAACTGAGTGCCATCCGAGTAGTGCTCTAATCTTTGCCCGGTGCTCCAGGTAGGTTTAATTTTCTTGCACTTTGCGCTACATTTAAACTTTGTTAGAAAGAAGTGCGGCAAATGGATCAAATTTATTATATTAAGCGTCTTAGTTTATATGTTTCATATTTATTTATTTATAATAAGTATCATCATCTATTTTTGCTATTTTTTTTGGGTTAGCTGGAAGATATCCCATTTATGGATAGGTTCGCCTTTGCACACTAGTTTAATAACAATATTCTAATACTCATTTATAATTTTGAGCAATAAAGCGTTTACATACATACATCTATACATATTAATGTATTAATTCAAAAGTTTTATTCTTTTCTAATGCTCATTTTGCTTGTACATCGTAATCATATTGTTTATATAGGAGATTTTACAATTAAGTTAATATCATAGCATTAACAATATGATTACCATATACGATATACGATGAGCTAAAGCAATGTTGAATACAGTTCTACCTAAACAATCTTATTCTTGTGGCAATTGCAAATGACTCTCTCGAAGATAGACTTAACGCAACAAATAATTTATATGATACGTGTTCCAATCTTTCAAATTCTTGTAAGTTATTTTTTGTCCAAGATATTTTGATTTAAATCATATTGTTAACGTCATGATTAGTTTTATTCTCTAGTGAAGATGGCTGTAGGGTAAAAAACATGTCTTTTGCGATACTAAACCCAAATGTCAAATCAACATAAAAATCGAATATACAGGGAGTCTACTCGGCAAAACAATATTGCTTTTGACATGTTATCGTATTATTTTTAACTCGGCAGCCATTACTGGCCAGTAAATAAGACAATTAAGATAACGTGTCAAAAATAATATGATTTTGAAAGTAAAATAGCGCCCTAGGTAGAAATAACTCCAAAAACTGTACTCATATTCGTTTTAATGTTTTTTATATCAACACACAACGTTAGAGAGTGGAGAGATTCCCGTAATAGCCACTAGAAATACCGGTCACTTACAGAAGAAAAAAATGCATGATGAAATTAATTACTGTCATCATTGTTGGCCCAACAGAAATCCAGACTAAACCGATATTTGCCCCATTAAGTCGGGGTAAATCTGCTAACAGATTGAGCCAATGAGCAAACGGCTTAGCGGCCCGAAGCGACTTATTAGTGAGCAGTGAACTCTTGTAGCCGCTAAGCTGTGGGGATGCTAAGCCGATATAAAGATACAAAATATATTGATGTATAGTAAAACCACAGAACTAATGGTATCTGGTATCTGTCAGTGTACGTGTTATGTCAGAGAGAGCGTGAAAGCAATTCAAGCCAAGTAACTACACGAACCGCATAACTTTGTATCACACTAGTTATTAAGAACATGCCATATAAAGTGTGATACTTACAATTAGTTTTGCGGTCAGTATGTTAATACTAAAAAATCATTTGGAGGACACCATAGTGGTAGGGGTGAGAGGGTAACCACTTTGTCAGTCAGTTATAATCTAATTTAAATCACTAAGGAATTTATACAAGATTAAATTGAATAATACGCAGCTGAACACGACACAAATTATTCCAAATCTGAACGAGACTGGTTAAAGCTGGTCACACTGGACTATTAAAAGTTAGCGTGCTCTCAATAAATAATCCCTCCCTCGGGACCAATCGCCAACTTTCTTCCCGCCTCCTTACTTTCCACATACTTTCTATATGGAATTGTTTATTCCGCTATATTGTCACGGCTTAACTTATGGCTAGTAGTTTGTTTTGAAAATGTTGTTTACTTTTGTTAGTAACTTAAGACTTTTTTCAAGAATAGTAAGGAATAAGAACGTTTTATACTACAGTCTCAGTGGAGGTTGTTCCCGCGCTGCGTCTTTTTGTACACGGATGTCACTTGGGAAGTATCCGGAGTGCTATGGTTATAAATGTTATTATATACCTAATATTGATACATATTCACTGATCCCTTTTCTGAAGTTACATAACATTTGAGCCAACAAATCTTTGTTAACCACTTTAGTAGAGCTCCCACTTATCCTAGACATAACAGATTTCCAGTCATTTAATTTACCGTCCAAAGCGCCTAGCTTCTAGCTTGTGATGTAAAACGAAAGTAATTTGTTTCACGTCTCATTTAAAGCTGTCGACTATTTTCTCGCTCAAGCAACAAACAAAATATATAGATGTTAATAAAAGAGAAACATATAATACCTAGTTAATAGTTGATCGCTGGCTGTTCACACTGCCAGCGAGAACTCTCTTCACTACTTTATCGAAACAAAAGATATAGATCCCGTGTCAATAAATGAGACACATATATAGCTGATCACACATATATGTTGATAGCTGGCTTTACTCGCTTCCATCACCATTTTCGGGAGTGGGGCAAGTGCCTTTGACGCTGACGCATCGCTGTAGCCCAATTGGTTCCACAGTCGCCCATCTGTGAGAAATCTCATCAGGATCCATTCAGCAGCTCCCAGTCTCTCACGTGGAAAGATAGATGGAACAGAAAACGGCGTGGCTCAAAAAATACGCGTGTAAGTACTTAATCGTGACGTTTTGTAATTATTTTTCTATACGCGGTTTTAAGAGTGAATAAGTTTTTTTTTTTTTTTTTTGTAAAATTATCTTTCCATAGTACTCGTATAAAACAAATCTGTCCCTCTGTATATATGCTTAGGTCATTTAAACTACGCACACAATTTTGAAACGGTTTTCATCTATAGATAGAGTGATTCGAGAGGAAGGTCTTTATGTATAATAAATCCTGGATTATGTACGAGTGTTACAGACAACTCACACTAACCGGAGCGAAACGAGGGCGGGTCGCTTGTTTATTATAAAATTAAAAATAATACAATGAACTACTGTACACTCTGTGCCTAGACTACTGTGCCTAGTTACTTGATTACGAATAAGTAGAGAAACGAACCGAATCAATGTTCAGGGCCTCAGGGGCTATTGCCTGACGCACTCGCAATCGCAATCGTTTTCATTTTGAAAATTGGAGGCGAGTCTGCATACAAAATGAAAACAATTGTTCCGCTTTGAAGTCGATTGGGAATGCGAGTATTCTACTGGTTAAAATCGTATTGTCTCTAACATGTTATTGTATTGTCAACGTAACGATAGCTCTTATGTATGTAGTTGACAGTAATGGAGACAGAGTTAAAAACAATAACATGCCAAAGGCAATATGCTTTTACACAGTAAAATAGAGGGTCAGGTCAATAAAAATGTGGCGTAAAACTTAAGTACTTATAATTAGGCTTCATATTAATTGAATTAGTCATTTCCCCTACTGATTAAGTACTAAAATGAACTTCTTCAACCTAATTTAACCCAAACCACTGACAAATTGTGAACGTTTCTCAGAAGTAGGTATCAACACGGAGTGTGTAGGTGTCTTAATTTATTCTCTGACATTTGGGTGAGCTCACCTTGATTCGTAGATGTTCGTAGTCGCTGACGTAGCACGGGTGTGCGTAGCTGACCGTAGCAGGAAATTTGGCTGATTGGTACGTTTTTATATCTTACCACGTTCGCATAGAATAACAGGCTGTTACCCGCGACTCTATCTAGATGTTATATCGGTTTAGCGGTTTAGTCGTTAAAGCGTAACAGAAACAGAGTAACTTTCCCATTTATAATATTAGTATGGATAACTTGTTTATTTTTCAAGTGTTTTGTTTCAAATGGTAGAAATATAGACACAACCAAAAATGTTACCACGTACAAGTTAAAAAATGCATTGCGATCTCCTTTCGATGGTTTACGGGTATAATGAGGATGTACAACATATAAATGATTTGATGATTTGTCAATAAATTAACGTAGTTAACTAAACTAAAGTAACCATTACGGTATAAGTTTTGTGTTGATAGTTTATACATATCTTCAAAACAAATTCCTGATAACTGATAGATTGCTAAAATATTACTAATTAAAAGTGTGTTTATTTATTTGTTAGTTCCGTCTTCAATCCCTCGAACTGATACGTGAAATGTAGTCTGAGATACATTACAGCCCGGATTACTGGACAGCTGGTACTTTTATCCCAGATACAAAGACAGTTCCCGGGTAGCGGAGGGGGAGGGAGGAGGGAGGGATACGTGAAAGGAGTTGCTGAAAATAGTTAACATTTTTGTTTTTTGTCATTTCATTTCATGAAGTTTGCAAACTTGTAAAACACCTATAACAGGATTCAAAAGGACACAGACATACTAAGTATTAAGTATCGTATCTTAATAAAATAAGTCCGAACCTTAATCACTGTCACCTCCGCTCGCTAACAACCGGGTTGCTTGTAATTATTGGGGTGACAACACGTTCCAACACGCTAGCGAGGATAGAGTCAGAAGCAGCGGTCTCGGCATTCGGCTCAAATATTTATTGATATTTAATATAATAATAGCCTCCGCGGTCTATTCTACAGGATAAAACCATATTGCCTTTGATATGTGTATTGTTTTTAAATCGATTTAATAAATCTCTCAAAATGTTGGCAATACCGTCAATTTTTTTTATTTTTTTTATGGCATAGAGAAGGCAACCGAGCACACAGGCCACCTGATGGTAAGTGGAAACTGTGACCCAAAGACATTAGCATAAGACTGCAAATGCGTTGCCAACCCTGAGGACTAAGATGGAATGCCTCTATGCTAGTCATTACACCGGCTGTCTTATCCCCAAACCGGAACACAACAATGCGAACACTGCTGTTTGGCGGTAGGTTAATGGATAAGATGGTGGTAGCGATCCGGACGGACCCTGCACAGGGTCCTACCACCCGCAAAAATCCCGAAAATCGAATTAAAGACCAAAAAGTAACAGTTCCTATCTTGATTATTTCGTTATTTTAGCTTTATTTCATAAACACATTAATGAGAACTCGTGTATTAGTAATATTAGGGTAAGTTTTATTGATAAAAATACCTACAGTTAAATCACAGCGAATGTCCGCCCATTGAGGTTGGGATTTTGGTCTTTAATTAGATTTTCGAGTATAGGTCCTACAGTCTTATGTTTACAGCAATTACTCGGTCTTCATTGAATGCCTTAAAGTACATTAGGTACTGTTTAAAGTATTGAATAAGCACGTGTGACTAAAATACAATTAATTTCCAATTGTCAATTGTCTGATGGTATTTTGTCTTATCGGTGTGTTGTTGGGTCCAATGAAAATGGTATTTACTGTATTTCTATCTGATCCTCAAGCACGCTTAGGTTTTCTAAATAGACATGTTAATGAACTGGATATACATGAAAGTATACATCATTTCTTTTTCTTTTTTTAAATAAAGATAAAGATAAAGAGACATTTATTCACAACATTACAAAATTACATTGTAAGAACAAGACAAAGAGAAATGGTTGCGAAACGGTTTTGCAAGTAGGTATTAGTGGGTGGGATGGGGACAAAATCTTGCTTTTATTCAAAAAACAAACGCACAGTTTAAAACTATAGTCAAAAGCAATAAAAATGGGTTAATTTGTATTGAATTACCATAGAAACTGGCCCGTTTTCATTGCACCTAAGTGTATATGAAGCTCAGTGGCACAGTTAACGTGCTAAGTAAGTAAACTTTAAAGACCAAATAGGTACCTTTTCGTAATCGTGTTCGTCAATCTACGCCTTATCGTTGCTAAACGTCCAGTTTTCAACTTAAACAAAAGAATAAGGAACATGATTTTAAAATTTCTACGAGAAATAAAGTTTGGCTAGTAATTGCTCTTCGGCTCTTCCTTTTCTATTCTCGTTTTAACGTTTACTTTGTTCCTTTTTGGTTTTCCGGATAGTTGTAACAAGTGTACTTATTTGCTTTATTTCCTTATTCTATAGATGTAGGGTATATTTGTGTCACATGTAGTAGTTAAGCTTTGGTTTGGGAAATGAAGATTGGTTTTACCTCCATTTTAGGAGGTAAGTGAGAGGGCTCGTTTAGTGGTCATAAAAAAGCAAGTGTATCTTCCTGTTGGACGAGAACTATCATCGAGAAATTAAATTTCAGGGACAAAGGATTATTTATCTTAATAACCGACCTCAAAAAAAAAGGAGGTTCTCAATTCGTCGGGATCTTTTTTTTAATGTGTGTTCTCCATTTACTCAAAGACCGCTGAAGCGAATAGTTTTTTTTTGATACTTTCTTGTTGGTCCCATTGTCAACGTCAGGATCTGGGAGAAATCGGGGGAAATCCTCAAATATTATAGTTAAAGGTAGATTAACACTGTATCAAGTAACAAGTCTAACAAATGCATTCAAAAAGTATCTTTTTGGAAAGTGGAACTGATGATGAAGACCACACATGGCCACCGGAATTCCTCAACGGTACCTATTTCAAGGGTGGCAATAGTTAATATATGTATATTGATTAAGATAGTTGAGTGTGTGTGACGAAGCACATTTAAATGGTTAAAATGGTTCTATATCGTCTGCCATAATTATCTTTAGTCATAATGTGTGTTCATAATTATCGCAAATCATAACGCATTTTTTAAACAAACTTAGTTTACCAGGATTTTTATAAATCAAACCTGACCTAACCTAGCCTTGTCTACACGTTACATATTTAAGAAATGTTTAAAAGTTAACGGTTCCAGCGAATTAAAAATATGACTATCAATATTTATGTCATCAATGACATTATGACCAAAAAAATCATGGAAAATAACCATGACTTTCCTGCGGAGTTCCTTGCGGCTAACTTGAAATTTCCTATAGTTTCCTATTCATCCATAACCGACTGTTTTAGCTACGTACCTAGTAGCTACCTCTTTAATACCGAAATTATAAAGCATAAACAATTTCATTAACACTTGGTCTTGCCGTTTGCTACTGAGGTAGACGATAACACGTATAAAGTGTAAAGTTTAATGTAATGTTTTATTAGTTTCGGCCAAATTCGGATGATTCACGACACCACCGAGCCCGAGCGCGCCCGTGACAGCCCATTTCTGACAACAGAACGGTATTCATCCGTAATTAAGTTTTTATACGTTTCGTTTTGTTCAAGCGACCGTTCCGGAATTCACTTACAACTTAAGCATTTTAAATCGAATGAATTGGCAGCGTACGTTCGGTACCAGCTCGTTTTATCTCAGTTTCAAATCGAGCCCATTTTGTAAAGAAATACGGAGTGTGGCATTTAATGTAATCTACACCTTCAATGCCGGTGACACGCTTTCCTTGTTCAAAGGATAAACAACTGTTAGTTAGTGGCAGTGAATGACACAAAAGTATTTTCCTGTTGGCTACTAAAACGTTGATAAACGATTTATAATTGCAGTTTGTGATTATTTTAGGGTATCACGGGGTCATGAGGGGTCAAAAGCAATGCGTATTCAAATCATTATTTACCATGTTAAATACTTTCTAATTATATATATCAAAAGGAGAAAGATGTTTAATAGTAAAATTGGTGATCCTTGTCAGCTTATCACACCGATGAAATGATAAACTTTGTAAGACCATTGTACTATGACGAACGCTAATTCGGGACCCATTCCAAGACAAATATGCCTGAAGTCGTCAATGTCATTAGAGACGTGAAGTCATTTGTAACTTTTAGGAAACTCAACCTTATTGTTGTAGAATGTCAGATTGACTTTCGACCTAAGATGGGTCCCAAATTTAAGTCCTCGACTGTACATACCATGGATGCAATAAATTGAATATGAATATCTAAATATAAGTATAAAAGAAGGAACTGACTGACATATCAAGGCACAGCCCAAACCACTGGATCTAGAGATTCCACATTTGGCACGTAGGTTTCTTATATAAACTGACAGACTCTGCTTGTTTACATAAATAGTGTTAGCTGTGACAAAGGTTGCGGCATTGCTTACTTAAAAAGATACGCATACTGGGTGCCCTGTAGTTAGAAGTCCAAGATCAACTTGTACATAGGAGTCCGATCTATCAAAACGAACTAATATTAGTAAAAGTCCATCGGTTTTAGAAAGAATCGCAATGTAATGAAATTTTGCATCGTGTTACAGTTTTTATAATAATTCTTCCATAACGTTAGGGTTTTGCTTAATTTGTTTATGAATAACTATTTATTACTTACTGATTAGTTGCATTTATCATGAACGAATTTTGAAAGATTTTTTGTATGCTGGCCATGTGGCTCACTAGCTCAAAAACTTCTGCATTTAATGCAGAGTTAAGAGAAAAGTTAAATCAAATTAATTGATAAATAAATAAGTTGTGAATAACTTAACGATCAAGGCGTTACCCAAGAAATCTGCGAATTGTTTTAAATATTTATTTCTCTTATTGGCCTCTAAAAGTAGAATGTCCCATTTGTCTCTTAGCTCACATTTAATGTAATAATTCCACTTAAAGCCAACTTTTCCTGTCGAGACTGCGGGAAGGTTCGTCGCTCCCGTATAGGCTTATGTAGCCATTAAAAAAGATGTCTACACGATCCGGCTTGAACTCTGACATACTCGTGTACGAAAAGGCCATTGATTGATTGATGATGCCGCCATTTTGTTATTTTGGTCGGAGCGCAGGGTAGACTGGTTTTGGACTAAATAAAGGCGTGCTAAATGACTTTATTCGCGTATATATTTTAAGACTACAGAATATTTTAATAAAAACCGTTCAAGTACGAGTCGGACTCGCGCGTCGGTACCATACCGCAACACTAGGTATTATTATTCCCATTTGAATTCGATTCCGAATAGGATCAGCGCGAGTCCAACTCATACTGGACCGTTTTAGTATTTGATATAAAAAAAACAGAACCAGAACCTTGACCTGACTTTCAAACAACAATTATTTTTACGCCATATCGGTCGAGCCGTTCTCGAGTCCCTCATTTTTATTTATACATATTTTATACATTTACTTATCCTCTTTAAGTGCCGGAAAGTCCTCGAATAGTAAATCATTTAAGGGAGGTGACCTTTAACTGGATCGTTATTATTTAATGACGCTTATTTTTAGCCAAGTGAGACAAAGGTGTACGCAAGTCAGCGTTCTTTACCTGTATCAACCAAAATTTAAGTTAAAACTAAATTTTGGACCATTAGGGCTTTTTTATGACGTTATATATTCATATCAAGTTCTGGGACACCCTGTTTAATACCTTTCTTTTTTGTTTGAGGTTAAACAACAGGTCACCGTACCAAACAAATTAGTACATACAGTGACCCGATTTCAGTGCTTTTGAGCGTAGATACGTGAGTAGCGAACGCTGTCGACTCAATCGCTTGTCGCTCGGCGATTTGTCACTGCGCGCCTCAAATGCTCGCCTGAGCGTTAGTGGTAAATGGAGGCCATTCGTCTTGTACGTTTCCAGAATAGCTGGGTGCTGGGGACAGGCTCGCCATAGCTCAAGTGCTAGGTGAATGAGCTTTGCTTTTGTTGCCGTTTTGTCTAAATGCATGCTGATTATATGAAATCAAGCACAAGCAAGGTGCTTAACGTTAACGTAACGAATTTTCGAAAACTGAAAATAATTATATGGAATTGGCTTATGCGCTCTACGCGATCGGGCAGGTTACGTCAATCCTATATATTGTCGATAACGTTAACGATCGCAATGCATCTTAATTAGGTCCGCTGCTCGGCGTTTTATAGTATACCAGTGAGCAAAAATTATGGGTCACTTTGTAAAAAAATGCAGTACGGCGTGACTCGTGAATTATAATAAATAAAAAACCGGGCAAGAGCATGTCGGACCATGCTCAGTGTAGGGTTCCGAGGCCGTTGCTACGAACAAATTACACCTCGCGATGCGTCGCGACATACTTAACTATGCCGTTGGCAAACTTTTATCCCAATACATCGACATAGGTCGCGGTCAGTTTACCAACACCGCAATAAGTTTCGACATTTAAACCGTTTGTATCTCAAGAACCAATGAATTCTACTCGTACTTAGTCGTGTAGTTTCCCTAAAAAAAAATATATACGTGCTTTACGATAGCAAAATGGAGTTCAAAGAATCTTCATAGCAATCAAATAGTAGTTTCGATATATTCGTACTTCAAAATGTCCTTAAGCCCGTCATTAGTGAAATGAAATGGTCTGATTAAGAATTCCGAGAAGTAATTCGTCGTACTGTCTGTTAAATATTAATAATATCTTTAATTCCCGATGAACGCAAGTGCAATTATAGTGGAAGGAACAGTTGGGTTCGAGTCAACAATTTGTACGAGAATGACAAGATTTATTTAGAATTAACTTCTTATCTCTCATTCACTATTAGTAATAATATAAATATTAGATTAATATAAACTCTTTGTTATATTTACCTATTCCAAACTTCAAAACTCTACTAGAAGCTATGGCAGCAGTATTCACAATGCTGTGTTCCGGTGTGAGGATAAGACAACCGGTGAAATTACTAGCATAGAGGCATTCCATCTCAGTCCTCATTTAGGTCCTCAGGTTAGCAACGCTTTTGAGGTCTCAGGATTGTAGTTTTTTGTTTTGAGTCTTGAGATTTCAAATGTTTATGGGTTTCAGATCCCACTTACCATCAGGTGGTTTAAGTGCGTGCATTCTCATGGCGATCAAAAATATTAATTAAAAAACAGCTCACTACTTGAAGAAATTTAAGATTCATTTGTAAAAGTAAGAATCATTTCTGTTTATCCAACGTGTATCGTTGCTCGGTCGTTAGCTCGCCCGAGAATTCCCACCTCTGCCGACCACTCCGCGGATTAAACTCTATCTCTTTCCCATGCATACGTGATGACATTGAATGGATAAAATGATCTCAGAATTACTCTTTTCTAAAAAGTATTTGAATACTGAGCATTTTAATTTAAGTTTTTTAGTAGTCTCGTCTTCAAGACTGGCATTTAAGCGACTACTGACCAATTTCGGTGTGACGAAACTAAACATGTTAGATTTTAGGGCCAGTTTCTTGCAACTTTAGTTTATGCGGAATAGCTAGTAGACTTGTTGAAAATTTTAATACGAGACATATTGCTAATATAGACTAATATACTTAGTTTCAAGAAACTGGCCAATGCTTCATAATTTGCCGAGAAACGAAGTCCTGTTACGACCTAAACACAAATACTTTCAACTGGATATTTATGAAATTCATCATGGCGGTCTAAGCGCTTTGCGGCGTTACCTATTTCCCAACAAACGGCGGTGCAACACTAACAAATTGTGGCAACTTTACTCAAACTAAGTTGTGCTCGCGGCTGTAATATTAGAGCAGTTCCACACGATTGCGCCTGCACCGTTTAACGCGGTAAAAGTGGCCCTCCTCTCACACACAGTACAGGAATATTCTCTTACTCGTTTTACGTTCTTATGACCAGCAATCATAACTTGACCTATGCGTCGGAATTATGCGACGGTAGGTACAGAGCTCACATCAGACGACACGCTTAGCCTAGTTGGTACTGACCCTGCCTACGAAGCTAGCGGTCGTGGGTTCCATGCCCGGTATGGGCAAATATTTGTGTGGTAAGCACGAGTATTGTATAACGAAGTATATTATTTAAGTATTTATTTCTTAGCCTAGAGCCTAGCCTCTTAAGTCCTTAATAATGGCGGCAACCCTAACTACCGAATGTACAGTCAGCGTCATATAGTACGTAGCCGTAAAGATCACCAAATATGTAGTTGAAAACATCCAGATTGCACATTAACATCGACGCAGCCTAAGTGATCAAATTGTGCTGTTCATCTACAGCGCTCAAATATACCGGAGCACACACAACGGCGAATACTTGATTACATTCAAGACGCCACTCGTACCGTTACCACCACACCGCCGCTGGTAGCTTAGCATCCGAATTAACCAAAAGTACGAAGCACACTAGAAAACGAGCTTTATTTTAAATGGCATAAGATATTATTTTATTTTATCTCGGGTTAATGAATACGTTACTCCCTACAGGTAACCTGAGAACTTGACATGACGATACGCGATAAGATTCAATTTGGCTTGCCCTTTTTTCCTTTTTCACTTCGAATGTTTTCTTCAGAATATGACTTATTATCGCGGATTTACTAATAGAAAGAAACGAAATACAGTGAAATAATAATGGGGTCACCGCACAATTAAAGTTTTTTTAACGTAGTTTTATTTTTGTTGTATCGTAAAATCGGTATGACATACATACAAACGTCTTTAATATGATTGGAGTAAAAACCCTGAAAAAAAACATCAAATACTCAAATTTTATCCAATGAGTTGGGTTCGCGCTCATTCGATATTACGTGACCCTCAGTGCGCGAGTCCATCTCGCACTTGACCGGTTTTTCATACATTGACGGAATATTGCAACCATTATGTTGGATGGCGTGGCGGGCTGTCACGGATGAAATTGGAACTTTGGCAAAGTGACATAATCAATCAAATCCGAAAATTATTTTTACGTTATACCTCATAGCGTCACTTTGACATAGTTCTATCATCATTCACTTAAGAGCTATGTTGTTGTCGGTGGCAAATCCATTCAACCCTATCCCGAACGATGCCTACTTTTTTTTAAATTGGTCCGGTTATGTTCTTTGTCTCACTTTTCTTTGTTCTATACCTAGTGGCACAAAAGTATATTTTGTTGCGTGTACTGACTGCTGTGTAATTCTTACGTATCCACGAGCATTCTAGTTCATAGACGACCACTCAACAGAATACTACCCCAGATGTCACAGGAAGCAACGAAATGGTGGCAGGATATCCGGTTATTTTGCGCCGAGAGACGCTCAAAGTTATTTCCTTGTTTGAGATTTGAATACATTTATTCAGCTCTTGTTCCGTTGAATGAATTAAATTCTGCACGAGTAGATTGAGTGAATATAATTAAATTCGTAAGTATAATTATTTTTTGTTGCCTTGTTGCCTGTATAAACTATTTAGAAGCCAGAACTTTTAGCACTAATCACATTATTAATACTAACGTTACCTTAACTCAGAAATGGCCGGTATTTTTACTTATTACATTTTGACTTATCATCTCTTTTTTTACATTTGACCATCTTATTGTGACTTCATGATTCTGTCACAAAGAATAACATAATTTGCAATAGTAAATAAAATGCTTACCTACCAATGTATGTACAGTCCAACACAGAAGGAGTTTTACATTTTAGTTCTCTGTATTCAATTTAGAGTGGTTTGAAATTAGTAAGTAGGTATATCAAAAGCGGCGACTAGCTACAGTCAACAGCATAAACAAGTGATCATTTATGTACCTTGTCACTTTAACGTCATGTTTGAAATGTCATACAGAATTGTGAAGCGATTGAAAGCGACAAGGTACATAAATTATCAATTATTTATGCCGATGATTGTACTACAACGTACCTACTCGTACACCTGATTTGATCGTACTCGTACTATTTGGACTATCGACCAAATAAAAATGCGCCTTAAGAGTCACGATCCCGCAAAACCTGCCATCTGTACCGTTCATGGTAACGGTACGGATGCCGTACTCGGTAACGAGTCGAATGCTCTGTCCCTCGCACTCTATAAGAATACTGCGAGGTCTGCAAGGGACAGATCCTTCGCCTCGCTAGCGAGTACGTTAATTGTAACTCATGGTAACCCTCCGGCCGTATGGGGCTCCGAGCAAGGCACTTGGGAGATAAGCGAAGGATTACGGTCCGCACCTGCCTCGAGCGGCTATCTCCGCGACTTATTTGTCAGTATATCTTTTTCTAACTAGTCTGTAGCAATAGAGACAGAATGAGCGATCAGCGAGAAAATACAAGATGTTCTAGCAGCAGTAGCCGTGCCGGACCGTATATAAAGCTCCTAATCTGATCGATCAATGTTATGGAGTTTTGATGAGAGTTTTATGGGCGTTGGAACTGTACTAATGTGTGTTTTCTTTATTACAGGTGGGTGGAAGTTTTTTGGGAAGCAGATCAGTAAGTCGTTAAGTCACTTAATATATAAGTATTGAGCTTTTATCTCCAGAAAGCGCTAAAATGTGTTTTTATTAAATCATACAAACCTTGCCTTGTCCTGACAATTACTAAAAAGGCAAGAAAAAAAAATGCAGTAAAGAAGTAGAAGAAATTAGAATATAAATATGTTTCGGTTGGTCGATCTGATCCGAGCTACAATGCCACCGACACACAAACAGATAATCATTGAACACGTAAAACCCCTCCTCTTTGTAGTGGGAGTTCTCAAAAGCCGTAGTCTAGTTGTTTTGTTGTTTGTAAAGCTAATCCTCGAGAGAGCCGACGTCTTCGCACCTTGGTCATTCGTCATAACAAATATATGATCATTGAAAGAAAAACTATGCCGTAGACCTATTTATAGACTAACGCATCGCAATCGCGATCGTTTTCGTTTTCATACTTGTTATTATCAGAGGTCGGAATTCTCGTAGCACTTTCGAGCTGTCATAGGGACTTCTCGTCTATCGACTTCCGATATCCATGTGTATATCGATAAATAGTTACATAATACATTATTTAAAATATGATTACGAGCAGAAGTAAACTACAGGCGCTCTTATCGCGAATGAGCGATCTCTTCGAGATGACCTTTGGATAACAGCTTTTTGGAAATTATAAATAGGAATTAAAATAATTATATTTAATTGTTTCTTTTAAAATAATTTGTGTATTTCGTATGCGTTTTAAACATTTTTCGAAAGAAATTGCATCAAGAATTGCTACCGATTATTTTCAGTACAAATTTCTAATTCAAATTTTTAGCTAATCAAAAGTTATCTGAAAACAATCCCTCGTTAGCGATAAGACCGCCTCACAGAGGTCACTTTGATTTTTCTAGGAATTATTAATTAGTGTTGGCGAAATATATTTTTTAGGGTAGAAAGTAGATGAAATACAAGATTTTAATAACTAATTACTTTCATTAAAATGTCTAAGTACAAAATCGGTATCGTAAAACATGTGTTAAGTCGGTTAAACCTCCATAAAAATAAACACATAACTAATATATATTTTCCTTATATTAACCTTAAAGATCGTAACTTAAAAATATAAATAAACCCTCCTTTTGGTACAATAAAACTAATTAAATGCTTATTCTTCATCGTCATCTCATAATAACTGTGGCTCTTGTAAAAGACTCATAATTTCATCATTAAATGGCTCTGTGTGAGACCTTCTGCCAACACATTTTGATAATGACGAAATTACCGGATCAGACGATATTAGTAGAATATTAAACAAGTCTCCCATTGTTTGTTCCCTTGAAAACTTCCTCGTGTTATCCTCTCGGTAATTTCGAAACTCCTTATTTCGGGCTTCAAGAGCTTCCTCTGAAAACATTCCTATTGGTAGCAATGCTGCTTTAATAATATCAGTCCCATGAATGAGGATGCGGTGAACACTTGAAGGCATATTGTACCACCCATAAAGGTCGACATACTTTTCTGCAGTGGCCTTAGAATATGCTGCAAATGCCTCGGTGTTAATCTTGAAGCCACAAGATAAGGTTGTCAAAATAACGTAAAATCTTCGTAACAAGTTTTCATCGAGTCCAGTTAAGGTTGCAGTATCAGTGAATTTACGAAAAAAGAGTCGAGCTGTGTTCCCGTTATTCGTTGTACCATAACCTGGTTTAGGAATATCTACTTTAGAGAAATCTTCAGTTGGTCGACCTCTCTTCCGTAGCATTACGTCTTCCAGCAGTCGCTAAAGGTTGGTTTTCAATTAAAAGAACGACACTTTCGTTAAGCCATTGTTGATTTCTCTTTTCAAACTTTCCGAAAACACGACTACTTTTTTCCATCTTTTAACGAATGTTGCTGTTATATTTGTCACTTTTTTTTTAATTCTTAAAATGTTAACATCCTCAGCCTGGCTATTGAGATTGAGTTTTGTAAGTACATATCGCATAACAGATTTATTTTTTTGTACCAGGGTTTTATGTTTACGCCATTCTTCGAAAAGTTGTCTTCTAGTCAATGACATAGTTCCTATAAAAAATCATAACTAAAAAGGTTGCAGTTGGTTGCAAAAAAATACTATTGAATCTTAATCTCCATAATGTCACAATATATAAAAAAAATATGAGACTGCAAATACGGGCAAATATCGGAACTTCGGGACTCGTACTTAAAAACGTTACTGCAATTTTGAAAGGGCTATTTTCAAGCTATAAATATAGCAAAATAAAAAGTTTGCGTGACTTGGAGCATATGATAAAATAAGACTACATACCCGTCGTTGAAATGTACAACATTAATTGTATCTAAAGCTAAGCAAAACTAATAGGAAAGGCAATAATTGCGATAACAGTAATTCGCCAAACGTGCAAGATAATACGTCAACAGTAACTTGACAAGGGCCAAGCTCATAAATAGGTAACCAACTTGTCAAAACTAAAGAAGTTTTAATCTACCCACTTAATCATCTATTTACATAAAAAGTTGCAAGTCAATCCATCATTAAAAAAAAATTACATTAATAATTCCTAGAAAAATCAAAGTGACCTCTGTGCGCCTGTTGTTTACCTCTACTTTAAGTCTTCTTTGATATATTGTGTTCTATAATGTATCGATAAAAAATATATATCAGGAAGTCGACAAACGAGAAGTCCCTATGACAGCTCAAAAATGCTACGAAAATTCTGGCCTCTGGTTATTATCATATTCAACACAGCCAAAACCATATCGTTTTTGACCTTATCGTATTGTCAACGTTTTGATAGTCCTTATTTAGTTGACAGTAATGGTGGCCGAGTTAATAACAATACCATACCAGGTCAAATACGATTTGATTTACCGCCTAGAATAGAGGCGCTGAATAGGTCCTGACTGTATAAAGAAGTTCATGACTAGACGAAGAAGAGAAGAGAATTTTACGAAGCATCGCTGAGTCGCGTTTAGTTTAATTCACATTTATTTTGAAGCCGTTCGAATCGACTTTGAAGTCGATAGCGATTGCGATTGCGAGTGCGTGAGGCGGTAGGCTTGGGCCTTATTCTACTTTGTCTCTACACGTTTAATTATTTATTTATTTATTTATAAAAACAATTTACTATGAATTATAAAAAGCTTCGCCAAAGTGCTTAGCTTGGCTTATAGTGAGTTTTCGTATTATTTTAACTCTGCCGCCTTTACTGCAAAGTTTATAAAAATACACGTTATTTTCTTTTAAAAAAAAACGCGTATGTTTTGGTATTCATTCAAATGTCCAGAGTACGAATCAAGCGACATTAATGAAACAAATACTGGCGCTCATCAAGTCATCACATCCATATTTGCTCTTACCGGGAATTGAACCCGGGACCGCTAGTTTCCTAGGCAGGGTCACCACTAACAAGGCTTACGTTTACAGAACTCCCAGGGGGCGAGTTTTACACGCTCTTCTCAGGTTTGTTGTATTTTGTGTCATAAAAGTACTTTTCATTAGTAGATTAGTCGCGTAGGATAGAGCAATGCAACTTTGTAAACGCTGGAACGCTCAGAGTGATACGGTATACACTTTCATTTGAACGATTAAGTCGTATCAGAACCCATAATAAAGTAACGTCGCACATATTTATTTACTTTTTCAGTTAAAGTTATATAATAAATAATATTAGTTGGTAGTGACCCATCTTACAAAGCTGGCGGTCCTGGGTTCAAATCCCGGTAAGGGCAGATATTTGTGTGATGAGCACGAATATTTGGTCCTGACTCATGAATGTTTTCTATGTATTTAATTATATGGTTCTCTATATAAGTATTTATATCCTTGTCTAGTACCCATAGCACAAGCCTAGAGTGTAGTTTAGTTACTAGCTCTAGAGACTAGCTCAATTGGTGTGACATTATCCCCTGATATTTATTCAAGGGCAATATGGTCATAACGAGTTGAATAGAGGCCCAGGTTTTTGTCTCATACGTGGCGTTATCTATGAAAAGGGACTTTATTGTCGATGGCGCTTCCGCTATTATTAACGATGCTCCGATATAAATACAAGCGTAACCGCCACGCCATCGGCAATAAGGTTCATGGATAACGCCACATATTGTTAGTATGTGTACAAGAATTTGGCTTCAACCACCGTGTAAAGGATGCTTGTTTTTCCCTGGTTGCACAATAAACGGAGCCCATGGCTGAGCATCATTTAGTCTGAAAATACCAAAAAAGCCGAGTTATTTCCCGCTTAGTTCATATTTGTCGACGGGGAGGGCGGTTCACTCGCGAGTCAATCCCACGCTAAGCCAGTAATACATCGGATCAGCTGGATTTGTACTCGTATTAATTTGTAAATACGCCTAATTTTGTCTTCGCCTCTTGACTTTAGGCGTACGCGTAGGCGTGTCTTGGTAAGGAATAATCAAGAGAAAATTATTGTTTTCCTTACATTAAACAAATTGAAGTTTATGTTTGTATATGATCTAAAATTGAAGTTTATTTACATCAAATCATAATTTCACAGACGTCAAACTGTCTTCTTGATGGACTCATTACTCATCCATCGTCGAGCCAAACGTTTCAACAATAAAGAAATAAGGAAATGTTAAAAGTGGTTCAATCAACAAAATGAGTGTGAATCTTGATTCTTAGCTTCTTTATGGATAATGTATGTACTAACTGGTATTTTGTTAATTTGTTATCCCCCAAGAAAATTGCCCTCAACATTAATCGACAGAGATCCCATTTGTGATATGTTCGCGTATGCACAATTTACTGTATCGATGCAAATGATTTGTAATTATATATGTGCAATAAAGTTTTCCTAAATACATACGTACAAAATGATTTTTAAACGGTCTTTGGGGTGTTTTAGTAAGGTTGCTAAAGCATATAAAGTAGCCGCTCGGATAGTTTTCAATCTGCGGTCAACGAAGACCCGTGACCCTTGTAAAGAGGGGCCCTTGTGTTCAAACTCTTCGCTGCCAGTATTTCACTTTACCGTATGAAAAGTAGCTATGCGTCCACGTATAGGCAGGTTTAAGCGACCCACGTCAACGTTGACATTTCGACTATCGACTTTTTCTATTCGACAGAGTTTAGGTGGAAAGAAACCACCATCGAAAATCGTGTTTCACTAATCGTTTATGATTTAAACCCGGTATAATATTATTGTAGTGAATCTGCGCCAAGATTCTATGAGGTGAAAACCGTATCGTTTTGACCGGTAATAGTATTGTCAACGTTTTGATAGCTCTTAATTTATTTGACCGTAATAGCGGCTGAGTTAATAATAAACAACTCAAAGACGATATGGTTTTTACCGCCTAGAACAGAGGCCCTGGTATGTTAACTTATTAGTGTACTAAATACAGTCAACCTTATTGCTATATCAAGGTATGTGTACATATTTTCGAGACTGTGTTTTAAACATACTGTACATGTACCTGCTAAATATTTGGAATATAACTGTAGTATATGGAAAAATCAACATGACTGATGTCATGAAGCATAAATTAAGTGATGACAGTAAAAAAATGTGTCTATCGATATTTAAAAAAATCGTTGTAAAGCTACTGTACGCAGCTACTAAACTGTGTATACTACACAGAATAAATATTGGCATGTCGATATTGCTGCAGCACAAAGTTATCGTGGAAATAATTTAATTAAGAATTTAATTAGCACGCTGCTGGTGTCGTTCTGTATCACTGTGCAGATTTAGCTGGTTCTGCACTGTACAGGTTATTTAAATCTGGAATGACGGCAATTATCCACGCATTTAATATGCAATACTACAATACAGTGTGTTACCAGCGTGAGGGCTTTCCTTGTTTACTTTAATTAAAACAAGAAAAAAATAGTACTCACTTGTTATCTAACAAAAAACAAATTGCAAGCAATGTACACTGTGCATTTAAGTTAATTAGTAAAGTCACGTGACCATAGCAGCCGCATTTGGCGTCCGACCAAAATCAAGGGTCGAATCACTTAGTTCTGTGTTTTTATCTCGCTTTGGTTACGAATGGAGTAAGAGTGTGAAGGAGCCCTTAAGTTCTTCGGTGAAGCGTGAGCGTGCGTTACGTTTCGCTGCCCCTGCGCTTTGGCATATGGACTATGGCTCGGATCATTCGATACTTTTCAGTATGTTAAATTATTTCTTTCAAGGATTCATGAAGTCTTTAGAATTATATTTTGGATTTGTTTTGATTTCTAAAGTGTTAAAACAGTGAACTAGCGTTACCGGTATATCTGACAAATTCAAGGAGTATTAATAACTCTCTATGTTTTGCCCCTGTACCAATGTATGCCTTGTACCAAGTAATAACGATACTGATTGCGACGCTTAAGCTCTAATACGTTGATGGTAGTTAAAATCTACGAAGTTACTTTGCAGCGTTACATTAGTAAACATAATTATACCTGCAAATAATTACTGGATGTGAATGATACAATTACATTAATTTCATAATCAGTCATAATTCCATTTAACTGTCAGAATAATGCAGTTGATTTTTAAAACGTATTTTTTTGCATTAATGTTGAAAATGTTCGATCTTTACAGTCTCACCATTTGCAATTTTCGTTATAAATAATGAAGATTTCATTTTAAAACTTATTTTATTAGCAAAATTGTCAAACTTGATAGTTGTGACAGTCTCATGGGCCTCCATTCAAGACGGTTAAGTTATATTGCAAGCCATTTCGAGAAAAATTGAACTTGAAGCTATATTGCTTTTGACATGCTAACGTATTTTCAACGTTACGATATCTCTTATTTACTTGACACTAATGGCGTCGAGTTAAAAAATACAAACGTCAAAAAAATATTGTTTTATCGTGAAGAATAGAGGAACTGACCAAATTCCGAGATCGCCATGAATAGAAAATAAATCGTTCAATCATGTCATGTCCATTAAGCATTCACGCTTGTGTCGCCCATGTAGACGTACCATCAAGGAGTTTAAATGTTGATGCACCATTACCTTGTGATAATGACGGCATCAAGTGACGAGATAGAAATTATATAGGAATTAATCGCTGATTTTCTGTTCGAAAATAGTTTTGACTAGGACGAATAACAAAGTTTTTTTACATCGAGTTTTAAGTTTCATAATAAAACTTAAAAATTGATGTAAAATAACAAGAAGTTTTTTACAGCAAGTTAAAAAAAAACAAAAAAACTTAATTTGTATTGAGACTGGAGAGTATATATTATAGTAGTGAACTTAAAATTTAAAAAAAAATTTTTTGGTTAAAAATCTATGTTGAATACGTCTCGCTTCTCAATATTAAGCTTCGGGGTCGGAAGATGAGCGCTCGACCCGCCGCAGGGCCCTCGCGTGGAGCACCCTCAGCCCCCGGCTAAACACTGGCACTGTTTCCGACGGCGACCGAGATTCAATTCTCTGCGTGTCTATTTCTTGATTCTGAGCATTTTGAGTACCTTTTGTATTCGGTTGCTGGTTTTTTAAGAATTGTTTCGTCGTGGTGTTACATTTTTAAAAGGGAGCCTTTATTTATGCATATTTTGTAAATACACCCAACCAAACCTATAGTAAGTTTTGGCCTATATTGCACGTTTAGTAATATAATAAGGAGGCACAAAAGTAAAATTATTGAACAACTAATTATTTAACAAAGTATAATAAAATCGCTTAAAATTAAGTATTTTTAGGGTTCCGTAGTAAACAATGGACTAATTATTGACCGTCGGTCGCGGTTTAACTTACAGACTCTTGGTACAGTCGAGTTCATAAATATGTATATTTATCATAAAATATAGACAAAATTGCGTTTCTCTGTAACAACAAAAGCTTTATTTATAATTTTTACATATAATAGTTAACCTATTACATTATTTACTAACCAAACGTACACTCACCTGTAACAACAAAAGAAACAACCTTTTAAGTATATTATTAGTTCCTTATATTAGTTATCTTTATGCTTTTAAGGATTTCTCATATTAATTGACACTCAAATCATTTAAATTTTTGGAGGTTATGGTTTGGTTATGGTTTCCATTGATAATTGATACTCATTCTCCTATTACGTCAAATGTCACCCCAAACCACAAATTATGACAGCGCCTGCCGATTTCATATCTGCCAGTCGTGACATCTAGTATTTAAGCCTAACTAAAAATAAGCACTCGAGTATAATATGAGTAAGGTGGTTTTCTTTACATCTGCCCCCCCTCAGAGAGAAATAATCGCAGGTAACAATGTAAGTACGTTATTGTTCATTTACTCACAAACACTGGAGATAGTTTTAAAATATGATAGAAGTTTGATTCCGCTGTCTTCTGTCCGGCATCAACTTCATACATAGAATTGTAGATTTTCTTAAGAATCTTGTATGGTCCAATCCTCAATTCATCCATTTTCTTCCTATTAAATGGATTTTTCACATATACCCTGTCTCCCACTTCCAATTTATGTTCTTCTCTATGCATAGCGTTTTTTTTTTCAAATTATAATTGTGGGATTTTGTTGAGTTTTTCAGAACTAGTTTCCTATCTGTTCTTATCTTGATTTTAATTCAAGTATATCAACATTTTGACCTTCCAAAAGGTATTTTGGAACAAACTTTGTAACCGTGTTTTCGGTTTCATTATGCTTTTCTACACATTTCTGTGCAATAGTAGTCCATGCTGTTCTCTTATCGCTTTCATTTATTTTACATCTTATCTAATTGACTAAAGTTTGGTGCCTTTAATTTAAAGTGGCGGCGCATCCACAGCGAAGAAAACTATTCTTATGTTCTTCTAATTGAGATTTTTTTAGAATAAATTCTTATTCTCTAAAGTCTTTAGAATTGCGTTTCTCTGTAACAACAAAAGTTTTATTTATATTTCGTACATAGAATAGTTAACCTATTACATTATTGACTAACTTAGTACCTTGTTGTATACTTAGTACCTTGTCTATTTAATGTCATGTACAAACTGCTATAATATGAATAGTCACAATGATTAAAGTGACAAGGCACTAAAGTGGAAGTATACATATTTATGAACTCGACTGTATTACAAAGCAAATTTGTCATAGTTGTACATTGAAATTACGCCGACAAAATTGTAGAATAATACCTCAGTTTTTCTTTTCGGATGCATGTGTGAGAAATCATGGGGTAGGTAGCTCTTTAAAGATCATTATGTACAAGGTATTATAAATTTTTAGATTTGGGGGAATTTGGGGGGGGGGGGGGTTAGGAAATATTGAACTATAAAAGTGTATTTTTCTCTAGAGTTACGTCTCCCTACAGCCAAAACTACAAGTAATAAAAACCACGAGCACATAATTACAACAAACATAAAAGGAAAAGTATCACGAATTAGTAGACTTAATTAGTTCCTGAGATACATGCGACTAAAGTGTGTATACCTATTAAAAATAGCGTACGACAGCACCAATTAAGTTTAAAAATAAAAATAGAACTTCTTGTTTTTTGTTGGTAACGGCTTGGGAACCTTACAATGAACATGGTCCGACATGCTCATGCCCGGTGTTTTTATTTGCCCTAGCATTCTTGGAACTTGTAATCAATCGGTTAGTGATACGAGTGTGTTGTTATGGGACATTAGATTAACAACAGCCCGCCAGCCGATTTTGGCGTGTCAGCTCATCGTATTAGAGCACTCACTTATATAACTTTCTCATTCCAACAGACAGATGCGCCCTCTTGGCCTCGGTCTCTATTCTAAGAAGTTAAACAATATTATTATTGACGTGTTATGCTATTGTTTCTAACTTGGCCGCCATTACTGTCCAGTAAATAAGAGCTGTCATGTAGGGGAGGGGGGAGGGGAGGCCCGGCCCCCTTGGGCAGTCGGACAACACGATAACAAGTCAAAACAATATTGCTTGATGTCGTATTAGTTTTAGGCCTCATTAACGTCAGAGTAAAGATAATCTTGAGACAAAAGTAGAAGGCTGAGATTCTACGCGGTAATATCTTATTGTTTTTGATGTGTTTTTATTTTTTCAAGTTTAATAATACCGTAACACGTCAAAAACAATATCGTTTGACCCAGAAGAAAATTGGCCCTCAAGGTACAGTAGTGGCGCTGGTTTTGTTCAAAAATACTCGAAAGTATTCATGTCAATTGTTAACCCTTTTCCAACGAAGGCTAGAAATGTAAATCGTATTTAGTGGACCGTATCGAATACGAATTGGCTGCTCCCAGCTTGACGGGGGCCTTCGTAGCCCAGTCACGTGCCAACCAACCAGGGTATCTGTGTAATGAGAATAGATATAGATTTTTCAGTTTCAGAAATATCTGGGTTTAGCTGATTACGAGTCACTAATTAAAGGTGTTTCGGCTTGTAAATGTAGCCATAAATATTTGAATTTTAGTACTTAGTCGTTTTAATGTTAAAATTGGGTCTACCATATTTACTATACAATCTAATAGCATAAAATTGAATGCTTTGGATTCATATGCTATAAAATAACTTACTATTATCTCATTAATTTGCTACTGAAGCCATCTTCTATAACCTTTATAATTATATTAGTATTATATTAGTATATAGTAGTGTAGTGTTGCTTGTTGGGTGGCTGCTGCTATATACGAGTCAAGCACATTACTTTTTTATGTTTTTATTTTGTGAAATTAGTTACTTTTTTACTGTTAAGTCTGGGAATGTTGCGTATATCATTTTTTGGAATATATGTAACTGGTTATATGCGTAATCCATACCTTTGAAATTGAAACTGGCCGTCACTTGCAACGATCCAACAGGAAATGGTTGTGTTGTTCTGGTGTTGTCACACAAAAAGTAAATTAGTATTTTTTAAGGGTTTTAAGCTTAAATTTTTTTTTAATTTATTATATTTTTATTTATTCATCTATGTATAATGTATAAAATTGTCGCTAGTGTTTGTAATGTTACCTGTTACCTGTTTACTGTTACCCGTTTTTATGTCTAGTTTAGGTTAGTTTTAAGTCAGGGTCCCTCTGAAAATCAGCGCCGCAGTTTAACTGCGGCACAATGCTGAGAGGGATCCTATTCAACATATTATTATTGTCTTCCTTTCTCCTTTAATTTTTTCCATTGTTTTTCTTATGTGTGTTGAATAAATATTAACTATTCTATTCTATTCTATTCTATATATAATTATAAATGTCTATTTTTTTAATGTTGTGTAATCAGTTTGCAGCACACACTGTTCCTATCTTTACTATCTCACAAACTCAGGCAGGTGCTCTATAGAAGCTAGGTACTCTAACAAACCTACAGGTAGAGGCATGATAGGTCTATCATTCCTCTACTACCTCGATTGTATAGCAAATATGGGGATACCGTTAAAATTGCTTCACGAAATTGTCAAAGGACTTAAACCGGTAATGTCTAAGATGTGCATAATAATATCTACTAAATAACTAAACTACTAACTAAATAACTCAAAACCAGACCGACAATACCCGGTTTTCTAAAGCCTATTTTTCTTTATGACCTGATGACGATGACTAAAAAAGTCTATAGGACAACACAGACTAAAAACAAACATAGATAAATAAACATATATTTATAATGAATATATCCGAAACACTTTGAGCCCCCGCTCTGCCACACCCTCAAAAATCAGCCTTAATTAAAGTTGACGCAGACTCATCTCAAAGTGAGACATTGAAAAGTGGACTTTGAGCTGCTCCGGTGCCGAGTGGTTATGTCTGCGTAACCTTTAATGATACTAAAAAGAATGATTTTATCCAGAGCATCAGTTAAGCAAACTATTTGGTCGATTTTGGGCAACATGTCAATGATTGATCATAGATACCAGAAATATCAATGTCAAGCTCGTTTATTACAATTTGTAACAATGATTTTATAAAGTTTACCTTTACATAACGCATATGAATAAATTGTATTTTGAATCCGCGCGTGTCACATAATCAGTTTACAGAATGGCGAAAAGAAGGAAAGAAGGCAAATCTAAAAATACCGGGAAAGTTGTCCTGGGGGCGTTGAAAAAGCTAATGAGAAATACAGGCTGGACGACTAGGACAATTGTGAAGTTTATTAAAATGGAATACGAGATTAAAGACAAAAATCTAGGCCGAAAAGTAGCCAGGTATCTTTAAAACAACTTACTTAGGCCTGGGTCGTTCTCGCCCGCCGTGTGCAACGTCCACCCAACAGCGGGCGAGAACGACCGCTCCCGTACATTTACGAACACACCACACAGACGCCGCGGGCGAAGGGCCGCACTGCCCGCCGCGGGTGGCGGGTGAGAACGACCCAGGCTTACGAGACTTATTTATATTTAGTATCGCCTAATCTCACGATCACTGCATGAACAAACCCTAGCAGCTTTTTAACACGATTGCAGTCCTATGGTTCACTTTTTTATTATTATGTCAACATAATCGAAATTAGGTTGAAAATATTTATTTGGGAGTCGAATCTATTAAAACGTTTCGCATCCGGGTAATGCCAACAAAGCAAAACTGAACACTCTGTGCACACCAGCACAGCCCTCATATCTTCTTCGGAGGCTCGTTCGGAGTTCCCTTCTGTCTCTATCTTAATTTAGTTATTAATGAAGAGAGAGGATCCGGAGTTAGTGAGAAAATTAGGAGCTAAAATGGTCGTCCCTCTGCTTATGTAGGTATGCATGGATTGTTAGATTAAACTGGGCTTAAAAATATTTCAAATTGCTTAACGTCTTGCTGTGTATGTATTTTAGCGGGCAGGCTTCTCGATCAGTCCATAGGATGACTTAGTGCGAAGCTTCCAACAAACTTGATGTTTGACGGCTGTCAAATGAACTGACTATAGCTTGGAAAATTCGTTCGTGACACTCCCATGGTCCGCTCAGGGGGCGGGGATACGAGTCGATGACGTGTTGCTCACATCTACTCACGATATGAACTACGTTTAGCATTAACCCGATTTAATATAATTTGTGATTGAACATTATGTAATGGACTTAAATTGGAGAAATAAATCTTGTTTCAATGTTCGTATTATATTAAGTAGCATACTTACTAAAACTAATAATATAATATATAGCATCATTTTCATTTTCTGTTGAAGTTGCGTTTTCTCTTCCTTGTGTTTTATTAAACTGTCTATATACCTAAATAACATACAATTTGTTTGGTTTGTCGTCCAATTACTTTGCCTATCGGCGGAATCATCTCTGCGTAGTAATCTTGTGTGTATTTTGTTATGTGCGGCGGCGCTTTTGTACACAAGTTACCATCAACAGCGACGGCGGCCGACTGACGCTACTGCCTGACAGAGGACCCCCCGCCCGTTACCGCCCCCGTTGTCTTTCGTCTCTCGTCGCGGACCATGGAATGGAAGTGTCACGAATGAATTTGCCAAGCTATAATGGCTGTTTTTTTAACTATCTGTTAAATAGGTTTAATGATAGTTAAAAAAACATGACCTTGTTCACTGTTTGTTCGGGTCGCTATCGTCATTATAATTTATCCTGCCACGCATCGGCAGTACTTACTGCTATTGTTGTGTTCCACCGTCGGAATGAGTAGAATAGTAACTCTAGGTCATTTCATTAGGGTTGGTAACATTACATTTTGCAAATGTCTATGGGGTTCAGAGCCCACCTACCATAGTTGACCTATGAGCTCGTTTGCATTCGCCATGAAAAGTAATAAAAGATAAAGATAAAAGATAAGATAAAAGAAATTTATTTAGTAAGTAGGCCGCTCGGGCACTTTTACACGTCAAGATACTACCAGCGCTTCCCAAGAGGAGACCACTGCTGAGAAGGAACGCCGCAAGAAACTCAGCAGTCAGTAATTTTTTAAACTTATTTCATATTTCATAATTCTTAAGCAATGTTGCTGCAGGGCATTGAGACGTGGCGTCAAACTAGGGTTACTCCAGATCCAGAGCGGCAGGTACCGCCTCAGCAATATGTCAGGGCTGGTGCAGCTGGTCAGCTCGACCCAGCTGGCATCCCGCCGGGTGCCCAGGGTCATCAAAAAGACCAAGGCCAAGACTAAGGGCAAGATCAAGCGCCGGGAGTGCGAGCTGAAGATCCGCAGCCGGAGCCCCTCCGCCGGTTGCTCGAGGAGATAAGCAGAGGGCCCTTTTGAATAGTTGTAATATTATTTTGGAGTTGAGTTATTTATTAATTTCTTGGAATAGATTTTGTGGTAAAAATAAATAAACGGCAGATAGTTATTCGTGGTTTTTAATTTATTTCTGTAGTGGGTAATTCGGCATTCACTAAGCGATATCGCGTATTGTTTAGTTAAAATATAGGCGCCTTTCCTTATGAGCAACTCTGTGCTATAATATTGTAGTAATAGTTGAGGCAATGTTCAGAACTTGTATCTAAAACTCGCCGTCTTACTTCCGGTTCGTGCTTTATGAACGTTTTTGGCGGTGTATAAGAAAATCAACTAGCTATTCTTTCAAAACGACTCATAATTGGTCTATGGAGCCAATATATACTAACTCCATCATCAGATCAGTGCATTGTCATCAAGTTTACATAATTATATGGTCCAAATTTCAGCCCACCCCATTAAAAAGACCTGGTTCCAATTCGACTTGCAAGATGTGACCTAAACTATACTGACATACAAACATTGCTAGTTAATAAAAAGGTTGTAAAAAACCAAAGGATCGTTTAACGTTCAAAGCCGCTGCTAAGTAATAAGTCTAGCTCAAGTTAAGGGTATCGAAAAACGATTTAAGCTCCCGGCCGACTGATCCAGCGGAGTCTCAAGAGCACGCCAAACACCGCTTAGCTTGAGCGCGCGTTTCATCTCCGGATCGCCGGAGCTAGCTCAACATTTGAGACTGAAAATAACCCAAGTTTAAAATGGGTACCTATTATTTTGTCGAAACACCTTTCAGCGAACAAAAACGTAGATTTTTTACGTCATCTTTAGGCATTTCTCACCGCATCACTTTTATTTTGGCCGTCAAAAGTCCCTAACCTAACCTCTGTAATAATTAATCTTTAAGATATCTTGAAATCATTATTGTTTAAGCAGGAAATAGCGTTCGATGAAATAAAATTATATGGGGTAATAAAAAAAAAAAAACATTTTTCTTTATTATACATAAATAAAACGTGTAAGTTCACTTAATGCATTTAAAACCAAATTATTACAGCATATTTACAATAGCTAACAAACAACTTACTTACCTCCTACCTACAACATAACAAAAAAAAATACATTAAGTGAACATAAAAAAAAAAAAATTGGGGCGAACATTTAAGTTTATATACTTGCAATGTGTTCTCATGTAAGTGACTTATGTCTTTTTTGAGAATAAATATCTTTAAACCTTAAACCTTAAATAAGATCTTCAGTGATTGACTGACTGACAGAAATAAAATGCAAAACCGCTTCTTCTTCTTCAAATTTGTTTTCGGAAATTGACCCCAAGCGGAAAGAAATAGGAGTAGCGGGAACTTCATTACGAATAATATTTTCGTTCAGTATAATGGTCATATTGCATAATGTTGTGTAGAATATGGGAGTGAGCAACGTGGGTCAGAGCAGAAGCGACGATAAAACGAGGATTGTTGTTAGGTTTTTTTTAAAGCTCGGGAACATCTTGCTGCCTTGTTTTCATTATTGCTTGCATTCTGTTAATATGTTGTAAACGTTTATGCCGAAAGATTATTCTGCTTAATAAGTTTATGCGTTTCATTATTTACTCCTTACGAACATTCGACTTATCAATGTTATGCATAAAGATTTTTCGACCAACTAAATGTATAATATTATAACACTTAACGTGATTATGCATTATACAATTATTCAGAAAAATATTCTACCAAACAAAGGGGACTCGCAGGCATATTGCCTATCAGTCTCGCAATCGCAATCGTTTTCATTTTGACAGTCCGAAGGCGAGTCTGCATACAAAATGAAAACAATTGTTCCGCATTGAAGTCGATTGCGATTGCGAGTGCGTTAGCGCAAAAGTTAGCTGGTCACATGTGTAGCGTGTGCATGCGTACCGCGCTTCGCAGTGAACTTTCGGCTTTATCCACCATTGACTTACTCAGGCATTGCTCTAACCTTTTCTTCCTTTCACTGGCCCTTTAATAGCCTTGAAAGCGGTTTTCCCGCTTCTTTCGCCGTCCACACTCGCGGCTAATCATACCTCATACCACGTATTTATCTGATTTATGGCCCTGCGTGACTCCCACCATTGCTCAAAACTGATTTCGTGAGGCTGTCTTTCAAACGAATCTGAATTTAAGGCCTTCTGTGCTTAAGCTCATTTTGTAACGAACTCGGATCAGTGTCATGTTGGCGCAGTGCCCCTGAAATTAGGTATGGCAAAACTAATCAAAATGTAATAATTTTTTTCTTTGTGAGAGCGATTTTTGGGAAGTGTCGCTTTTTTAAATTAGGTTCACGGCAAGTAAATTTTGGATACGAATGAAATGAATAAGACACGATGATATGATGACAGTGATGGTGTTGATAACTATAACACATGATTTACTTTGTGATTAAGTTATGTATGACGCAAATGTAACTATTATGTCATTGAACGATGTTTTTTGGACTATTTTATGTAAGTACTCACTCTTTTTTCTAAGTATCGTTATTATGATCATAGCTTTACTAAAAATAGCAAGCCTCACCTGAACCGAGCATCATCCCACTAGAAACTCGACTTAGCAAAGTTATAAAGTCTAAAATCTTGTGTTTTTAGTCTGGATTTCAGATGTAAATCGCAGGTATTACAAGTTTGTCGCTACCCACGATAATTGCCCACGATTAAGGGAAATTGGAAAGGAGTTACTCCGACGCTCTGATTAAAGCCTCGAAGATAAAGTTTGCCCTTTGGTGAGATCCACCTGACAATTTACCCGCGCAGCCATTTTGTAATTGCAAATTTAATGAGCTAACTGAGTTAAGGTGAAAACAGCTGCTAAGACCCTGCTCTGCTAACAATATTGAATTATTGATTAGATTTACTTAATGATTGACGGGAACAGTATCTCCCGCGATTTTATTTGTACGTTACTTATCCGTGGATGCGGCTGCTATATACAAGCGGGACTATTGTACGTTTTAAAGTAGAAGTTTTTTTAACAGAAAATGTTTGTAAATAGGTTAGTTTAATCTTTAAAAGTAGGTTCGTGATTAGGTGATCAAGAAGAAGGTAAGTCTGTGTGTTTTCCACGTAATAAATTGTTCTTCAGATCAAGATTTTATATTCGATGTCATTGGCGGGTGGTAGGACCTTGTGCAGGGTCTGTCCGGATCGCTACCACCATCTTATCCATTAACCTATCGCCAAACAGCATTTTGTTTGGGGATAAGACAGCCGGTGTACTGACTAGCATAGAGGCATTCCATCTTAGTCCTGAGGGTTGGCAACGAATTTGCAGTTTAAAGCTTGCAGTCATGTGAATGTGAATGTCTATTGATCACAGTTTCCACTTACTTACCATCAGGTGGCCTGTGCGCTCGTTTGCCTTCTCTATGCCAAAAAAAAATAAAAATAAAAATATTATTCATTCAGTTGATAGGGGTGTGACGAGATCCGGTGAGAGAAGGATGGGTGACTGTGCTGTCCCCCAGGGGTTGGCCGTTGGGAATTTTCTTTTTCTCGTAATGGTCAATGACCTAATTGGCTTGTTTCCTCACGGTAATTTTATTATGTTCGCTGACGACTGGTTTGCAGTGGTTTCCGGTAGTGATTTTTGTGACCTACAAACCAACATAAAATGAACACTAGAGACGTTGACTGACTGGTTTGACGATAATGGTTTCAAAATAAACTTAAAAAAGCACTTAATTTTGCATTTTTGGTTAAGAGGTTAATACTCGACCCCACTTAACACTGTTAGTAATGGCTCCAACATACCTCAAGTCCAGGATGCATGGTTTTTGGGCATTCACTTTGATACGGGTTTAAAGTGGGATAAACACATCAACGTTCTATCTGGCAGACTAGCGCAGGCATCGTTCGCTCTGTCCCGACTCGCTTGTTCATTCAGTCATCCTCTGACATGCTTAGAATGGCATACTATGCGTATGTTGATTCCATGCTGGCATATCGGATACCGTTGGGGAAGAAAAGTTCTTGAGTGGCGGCCCCGCACCGGTGGACGGAGTGTTGGACGGCCTCCCACCCGGTGGTCTGACGACCTGGTTAGGATCGCGGTGAGCCGCTGGATGCAAGCGGCTCAAGACCGTGACTTGTGGCGCTCTTTGGGGGAGGCCTTTGTCCAGCAGTGGACGCCCCCGGGCTGATGATGATGATGATATCGGATAGGGCGTATTACAGAAGAAGAGCTGTAAGTTTTTTTGGCTGGGGTGCCACCTTTTACACTTGCAAGGTCTATTTTATTAAACTTGGAATACTTACTGTGCCCAGTCTCTTTATCCTAGAAGTTGCTAAATTCCTGTTAAAGCACAAGGAGGAATTTCATATTCGTCGGCCGGAACAGAGACGCACTAATTGCGAAATAAGACATATACTCGCTCGCTTGGCGCGTACTTCCAACTCACTGCGGGCGGTAGGTGTCCGTATGTATAACAGCCTACCACCGGAAATACAAAGTGCGCCTTCCTATGAGGTTTACGTAAAAAGATTAAAGCATTTTCTTTTAAAAGAGGCTTTTTAGTGTTAAGAATTTTTATTATAAGTATAGACAATAAACTACGGTAATAATATGATATAAGTTATTAAATTGAATAAATACCTAGTGTTTTTGGTTAGGATTTGGATTTTAGTTTTTGTACAAACTGATTTTACTTTTACTTTTATTTTTAATGTTGTTTTGACGTGTGCTTTTTATGCAATAAACATATTTGATTTGATTTGATTTGATTTGATTAACCCCATAACTCCTCGTATGCTTAGAGAGGGATTCGTACCTATTCAAGAGTTTGATACATTCACTCACGCGTGCGAGGGTTGATATTGTTTTCCACCGGCAAAGCGAGATTAGAATTGTAATATCGCTGATCCATTTACACTAAAACTTGCCGTTGAAAACTCGCGATTAATATAAATAGAAATGACAAGGCAACTAATAACATTTCGAAAATTGCGTTTCTAGTGCAGAGTAATAACTTTGCGTACGTAGTAATATTAATTAACTCTGCATTATTAGGGTTCCGTACGAAAATGGTAAAAAATAACAGTTACGGTGAGACTGTGGTGTTTGTCTGTATGTAGCTGCTTCTATAACTTGCTTGCCCGCATCTGTTTTTAACCGACTTCAAAAAAAGGAGGAGGTTATACGTTCCACTGTATGTATTTTTTTTAGTATAGTAATACTTATTTTTTTTTCTAAATAAGTATTTGAAAAAGGATCTAGAATGGGGGTTGAAACTATTAAAGTGATTTGATTATATATTATTATGTTAGGGCTCAATCTGTAAATATAAAACCATTCTTTTTAATTTCCTTGAGGTGTTTTTTGATTTATAGCCAAATATGTACAAAAAAATACCGTTCTCCCCTCCCTTATCTCCGAAGTTTTTTTACCAAAAGATCAGAAAATTCCCTGACTTGAAGATAATTGATGTCCTTTAACATTTAAAAAACTAACTAGATGTATTTTCCAACCATATTATCTGAAATACAGACCCAACCAACCCAACCAACCGAACCGCACAACCCGAACTTGACCGGTTTTTATTATTACAACCACAAATTGAAATTTTCCTCTCACACATCCTCGCAAACCATTAAAAAAATATCATCAAAAAATTACTTGCACCAAACACGCGCTAAACGAAAATTGCTTTTTTTCATACAAATGTCATTTCAATCCAATGCAATCCTCCCCTTGCCTCGAAGGTGAATGTTTAACGCTGTCCTGAGCCAATTAAATATATAGGTACAGCACTGGCGCCGTGATGCAAATCCAGGTGGCTATCTCTGAATAGTAGTAGTATAAATAAGCATTTTCAATTTAATGCATTATTGTAAACCCAATAGAGTATAGAATGCTTCGACTACTACATTGCAGTTACCCGCCTTAATTGGTATTAAGGCATATAGATTCACTCAGCTCCCAGCGCGTCACCTGTCACGCCACAACACGACACGGCGACGTTTTGACACGCCGCCATTACGTCGCACCTATCGATCTATTAAAATGTACCTAAATACTTATATTATAATTATAGCACTTGTACTCAGCATGCAAGCAAATAGCTGCTAATATAAATAATTATATAAAATAATAATAATAATATTATATAAAATAATCACTGGAGACCGAAGAGCGTCACTGGAGACCGAAGAGCTGGCAGTTTCCTCGCTCAACGAATAAGTTTAGCCATTCAACGAGGAAATGCTGCCAGCATCTTTGGTACAATGCCGCAGGGGCCATTCTTAGATTTAATGTTTTAGTGTATATATAGATTTAGTCTTATTTAATATTAGTTATTTTTACAATGTAATTAAATAAAATAATTGCTAAGTAAATAGTTACTATTATAAAGACCGCGAACCGGGAGGCGAAGTTTTGGCAGACCTTCCACAAGGTGGACTGACGATCTGATAAAGGTCGCGGGAAACCGCTGGATGACAGCAGCAGAGGACCGATCGTTGTGGAAAACCTTGGGGAAGGCCTTTGTCCAGCAGTGGACGTCTTGCGGCTGATAATGATGATGATGATGAATATAAAGAAGGTTGCGACATATTTCATCAATTCTATATAATATTTTAGTCCACATAATCACACCCTTGCCACTATAAAAAGAAACAGATTATATAACAGCAGTCATTTATCCATTTGATTGAAAATTACAAAAAGCATAAGCTGTGATAGCCAAGACGCTTAAGAAAACAATACATATTTAAATACTTAACAACTATCACAAACTAGACCCATCGCTTTCTCAGCCTGGCAATTGGTCGGTGGACAGTTCATTATACAGCCCCGCGTAGAGTAAGTTTATCAGAGCGTGGTTTATTCTCTCGAGACGTCGCGCAACTTTAAAACTACGCTAATTACTTACTGCAGTCTCACAACACGAGTAATACAATGTCTGCGTGAATGTCTGTAGTTTCTTTACAATACTTGTGTTAAAAAAATGAGAATGAAAGAGTGAGATATTTGACCAAATAATAAGGGCCGAATTTTTGGCAAACTATGTTTTGAGGAAGTAAAGTCGAGAACAGAGAAGTTATTTCATAACTTGTTTAATCAGAACTTGTTTATTGTAATCGAGAAATATCATATCTTCTCAGAGTAAATGTAAAGTCAAGTGTAAAATTGTGGGAAAACGCGACATCTCAAAAATATGCACCTTTTGCCAGTGTAATATGTAAAAACTTTGTAACATATATTTATGAGAGGATTATTTCGATACGTACCTCATACGCACTTGACTGTACCAGTGTTATTCCAGACGAGGCGTTATGTTAGACGAGACGAGAAGAGTTTATAATAGTATGCGAGTTAACTATAGGCACAAAATAGGCATAAAAAATATGTAAATATTGTATATTGTCGAGGGGACACGGTTTCTGTAGGAGAATGTATCGAAACTTTGTATGTGGTGGTTGTCTCGCACTGTCATAGGAAAGTATATATATTTATTACTAGTACTACTTATCCTGCTCAAGCTACGCTTGAATATTTTTCATTTTTTATTTTATGTTAAATTCATTGTTTTATATGTATAATGCTAGGTTAAGCTTTATAATTGTATAATATCATAAGTAGTATTTTAAAAAAACGACTGACTGTTGAGTTTCTTGCGGCGTTTCTTCTCAGCAGTGGTCTCTTGCGAAGCGCTGGTAGATTTTTGACGTGTAAAAGTGCCCGTGCGAATAAACATCTTTTATCTTTTTTTTATACAAGAGTGTTCCAACTACATTTCCCAACATAAATCACTTGCACGGGACGGTATTAAATACATAGGTACTTAATAATATCATCGAACTTATAACAATTCACAGACTGAAGTTGGAGCTTCTATCGCAGCTCTATGTGGGGTATTCAAATTGTCATAGAACCCTTGAACCCGTTGGACTCATATTTTACCACCTAATTATCTTTTTAATATTATAAATGTAAGTAAATTATCCCCGCGAGATGGACGGACGATTTGGTCAAGTCCGCGGGGAACCGCTGGATGCAGGCCGCTTCCAACCGGGTGAGGTGGAAATCGTTGGGAGAGGCCTATGTTCAGCAGTGGACCTATGGCTGAAATGATGATGATGATGATGATGAAGTAAATTAAATAGTATGTACAATTCGAAAAAATACATCCCATTACCATTTATTAATAATTAATAATTGAACACCGTCATCGTCCGTAAAGCCTGTTCGCTCGAGGGCCCGTCAGACAGTTTTAATCGGCTTAGTTGTGAACAGCTCTGCAATCCCAATTGTGCAATTTGATGGACTTTATAAACTAATTGGCCGAAGGATTTGCTATGAAAACCGCGTGACCGATGAATTGTTCAAATATTTTAAATGTTTTTATTCTCGCTAAATTATAACCCTCGCTTATTTGATGTTCCTTCACGATGGAATTACGTTGATAATTAATGTTGTTACAGATAAGATTAGGACACTGTAAAGTTTTACCTACTTTAAGGCACTGGTCCCACCGCGAGCGAGTAAGCGATGAACTATCGCCGATTTTCTCGCCCATTAAACGAACTAAAGATAATCGCTATAAACTAGCTGCAACTCAGCGATTAACTATAAATGTATATCTCTCTCTTTTATTGACACAGGAGCTATTATCTTTTGTTCGTTTCTTGGGCGAGAAAATCGCCGATAATTCATCGCTTAATCGCTCGCGGTGGGACCAGTGCCACAAAGAGGGTATTAAAAACCTACCTTTTTTTTAAAAACCACATTGAAAATTATTTGTTGACTTACCTATGTTATCCTCATTAGTCCTCAACTTTGATTCTCCGAGCTTTATTTACCTACTAAATACGGACACGAATATTTCATAGCCATCATAAACGTATCAGGTAAAAGATATCCACGGCCCACGCAAGTGGTGGCAATGAACGGCTAGCGGTAAAAAATAAGAAGCGGAGACGAGGATCCGCAGTAGTTACCATTGTGAGGGTGCGTCTCCACTGAGGTGGAGACAAGCGGAGCTGTGCCAATATTAACCAATAGAAGGCGCGTGCGTTCATGTCGAGCGCGCTTTGCGCACGTTAGCTTAGATTCTATTGGTAAATATTGGCACAGCTCCTCTCCGCTCCACCTCATTGGAGCCGCATCCCGAGCCGTGGCCTGGCCGGAAAGATGCCCCCAAGGATCGTCAATATGTTTCGTGTGAGATTACCACCGTTGGGAATAGCTGTAGGTTTTATTGTGCGGTTGTGCACTAGTTCTAACCCAGTCGACCAACGCAGTAATGTCAGCCAATAATAATTCATAATGTTGTGCATGTTGGAACTTAGCAATAGGAGAATGTAAAAGTCATGACTGTATTGTACTTTTAACACTATGTTTGAGGTCATTATACCGAGGCACCAAAGTACTCAGCATTTTCGTTAGGATAATGTATACGCTTTACGTTATAAGTACATTAAATACAAACTAACAGAATTTTAATCAAACAACATTAAAACTAAATCTGTTAATCCGGCAACTTTACGTTTCTTTAATCCTAATACCTTGATAACCATAGAACGAAAGCCCACCAATCCCGCCATAAGTTATTTGCTCCGTAATTCCGGCCAATTAGCCGGCGCGTGGCCGGATTAGACCCCCTGCTCAACAATGCATGAGTAACCGCTCTAATTACGTTTTAAGTTTTCGCACTCCTTGTTTACGATTTAATATCATTCTGGATTCACAGTGGCCTTGAGATTTGTATTGTGAGGTCGTTGGTCAATTAAAACAAGTCATTTATGTTGTTTGCGGAACATTAGAAAAATAACTATATTGTTCTGAATTTGGTTATGTTGTGTTGAGACCGTTTTCGCAACACTAGCAGTACATACTGTCCGTTTTCCTTTTTTTGGCTGTGTTATTGTGGTGAATATATGGTTTTATTTCTCTCTTTTTTTATTTAATTACAAACTGGACTAGGGAACATTTTTGTCTTAAATAAGTCTTTCAAACATAATGTGAGGTAAGCTTCTAGTGCCGGTTAGCATTCAGACCAACCAATTTAACGAATACTCGTAACGGATTTTCAGCCCATTGTGATAAGTGTGTATTGCCCATTGTGTATTGACTTTCAAGATTTTAACCGATATGAAAAGGGTGTACTTAATCGAGCATGTTCCTCTTAACTCAAACTCTGCCTTTCTGTAAAACAATCCTAAAAACATATTGTGACACTCAGTAATTGTTACAAACTTTCTGCATACATAATTGTAAGCTGCCGCTTCGACAACTTTGCTACAAGACTTGGATGCCGCATCATACTTAAACCACTAAACAGTATCGCTTTTCCAAATATTCAGCAATTAAAACTATTTTGGAAACATATCGCTTATTACTTTTTAATAGATTCATTAAAGCTTATCGAAATGAGATACTGCAATGAACATTAAAATGAAACTGTTGATTTATCTCGCAAAGCTAATTTATTTGATATGATTTGATAGCCATAATTCTGATTTAATGAAATACTAATGCAAATTGCTACACGGTCAAATAAATAATAATATTACCCAAATGCTATTACTGACCACTATATTGTGAAAAGCGCTTTATTCACCATGATTTAACATAATTCGGTTTTTGTAATTATTTAATATCATTTGGATTAATATGACTTATCAATGGAGTTCGTTTAGAAAAGGGCAGATCTATATAACTGCTATTCTGCCCTGCTAAGTCAAATGGTAGCATCTCAGACAAAACACAAGTAGCATCTGCAACCTCATTACAACCAGCCGTGTTTATCGATGTGGATGAACGTGGTACCTATATCATCTGTCACTTTCGGACCAGTACATAAGTGCGAGAGTGACGAATGCATTATCCACCACGGTCAAGGCGATTAAATGATGGATTGAATCTGCTTTGACTATAAATAAATAAATAAATAAATATCAGGGGACAATGTTACACCAATTGATCTGGTCCCAAGCTAAGCTCTAGGATTGTACTATGGGTACTAGACAACGATATAAATACTTATATAGAGGAATGTATACTTAAATACATAGAAAACATTCATGACTCAGGAACAAATATTCGCGCTCATCACACAAATATCTGCCCTTACCGGGATTTGAACCCAGGACCGCTAGCTTCGTAGGCAGGGTCACTACCAACTAGGCCAGCGCGTCGTCAAAGCTACTAATTTAAACTATTGATTTTGAGATAAAGCTTATTGGCTGAGGAGGGCAATATAGCTCTGTCCTTTACGCTCACCATGACATGAACTGCATAGCTATGTCATAATAACCCCGCCAGTTCACAATTACAGTTATAATTTAAAACGATTGATTCCTTTTAAATGCATTCTTTAAGAAATCAACCTTTGAAGTTAACAGAAACTTACTCATTTAAAATTATCATCTTTACCTCGACATTTTACCGAATTGCAACGATTAGTCTGCTCATGACAACGGTCGTTGCAAATGTTGTAAAGATCATGAATGGTAATAGGTTCGTATTTTTAGAAAACCATACAGTTGGCTAATATTGTATAAACACCGGTTCAGTGACATTACGATAAACGAATAACATTTATTACGTCTAGTCACCCTTTTTCCCCCAATCTTAGCCTATAGCCATATCCAGCCAATAACCGGATAGTTTCCGAAGGAACTTCTGAACAAGCAACTTCCTATCTGGCGGGTGCTCTAGAATTTGTACTCGTAAGATATTTGTGCCAACTTTGCCCATCAGTTAAACTCTCGTCAATCACTCAATATCTTCCCGAAATCTCCATAAACCTTTGTGGCTGTTAGCAAGCTGTCTATTAATATTAGAGCGTAGGTTTATTTTGTGGGTGTTAAGTAGGTAACTAATATTTTGAGAGTTAGAAGAATATTGTAATGAGCAACACCCACGACAATTTTCCGGTAGGCGTTAAATTTATCTTACGTACAAAAAGTTTTATGGCTTCTTCCTTCATTCAATTTTTCTCCATCATGGTTTATTCAATGGCCCCCTCGTGAGTAAACTAAACTATCGCGTTACAACGAAATAGGTATCACATGTGACAGTTAAAAACCCCACAGACAGTGTTTGTAATTGATTTTCGAAAATCGATAAAATCCCTATATGGAATTGACAGTTTACGTCAATCCTATACATTTTCGATACCGATAACGTACTCAAGTATCATAACGTTGACGATACGATAACATGTCAAAAGCAACTAGATTTTACCGAGTAGAATAGAGTTAGTTTACCGTCGCTACATCGTCATTGAGGCTTAATATTAAAAAACTTGACGACACTGACAAGGCATTCAGGGCAAACATAATAATCCTCCCTTTGAGCGGCGCTGCAATCGGGTAAAGCACTATAATTGGACGCTGCGCGCTGGCCTTATTCATTACCATTTCTTCGCGTTTATTTGTCGTGCAGGATCCTTTTCCTTCTTTTTTATTCCCAGTATCTTACTCATACGTTACTATTTAATCATACGTTACGTTTTCGAATCGTCTTTACCTTTCGAAAACGTTTTGAATCTATCCTAAAATTAACTACTACATGACTCCATGACCAAAGTTATCGTCAATGCTAACTTGTTATAAAATTGAGTACTAAATACCTACTAGAGGGCGCTCATAAGAATCGCCATACATTTTCTGGATGACGTAATGTTAACGTAACTTACTCGATAGAAGGAAAAAGTATACCTCATATCGTGTTATTTATAACAACAACAATTTCAGATTTGCTCTCCCACTAGCCAATTATTTTCGTGTAAAATATTTCACCACCCCAAAAGCACAAAAAACAACCAGAGTAGCTGGAAGTAATCCCGCCGTTTTCGCGACACAAAGGCGCTAATTATGAACTCGCTCGCGTCAAGGCCCATTTGTAGCTACTAAAACAAAACTGCGACTCATCGCCGACGCCTCGTCATCGTGCAGTGGCGATCGCCTAACCGTTGATTGTGTTTTGTTTCATTAAAACGCCTGTCCACTGTTTCGTGGAGGTTATTTATCGACCGGGGAACTGCTTTGACATTCCTTTGAAAGTTATTTTTGTAAGATTAGTAGGTGAAGTTTAGTGGGTGTGGTAGTTGACATTTTTATACGCGTTTTGGTCTTTGGGTAGTACACTCAGGAGCAAAAATACCGGGTCAGAGTGCGTTTTTCATACAAACGAGACTATTTCAAAGCCTTGGTTCCTCGCCAGGGGTTGTTTTTTGAGAGGTTTAATGGTAGATACTCTGAGGTTCAATAGAGGAGGTCAAAAGTTCTTAAGATACCTAACTGATCGCACAATCAGTTAACACCACAGCGGGAGAGTTTGGGTCAGGACTTGGATTTCCTTACATTTAATTGCCATTTTAGATGTTTTTCTGAACATACACAATTCCAGCCTTAACCGCCTATTCATTCAGTTGGGTATCCTAGGCACTTTGGAAGTCCTGTATCGATGGTCGGGGTATCCATAATCAGATTTCACTAAAAGCATTTCGTGGCGAGGAACAAAGGCTTCGAAATAGCCACTTTAGTATGAAAAACGCGCTCTGACCCGTTTATTTTGCTCCTGTGTGTAGAAGGCAGTGTTTTAAAAGCACAAATACCAAACATCGGACGATAAAATTTCTTATTTTGCCCGTGGTCCTATTAATGATTTTATTATTGAATATCAGCTTAACAGGGTCGACGGAGCTGCGCTAGCGCGGAGCTCCTATTTCTGGGTGGTTTGGCCCTCTGGGCCTGCTGTAGAACTGACATAACCTAAACCTTCCTCATATTTATGACTCTAATTTTGGTCAGGATCTAGTACAAAGCAGTAGGACCACGGTTTGCCCGCCCATTTTAAGAATAAAATATATTACCTTTCTAAACCCATACCTAACATACATTCATCGCTTTAGACACCTATCTCGTTTTAAACTTCCTAAATGCATTTTATTTTGTTATATTCTTGCAGTTAAACTCTCACCGTCCCCCATAAAATAAACTAATATCCCTCACGAGCGCGGCGCCGGGAAATAGAGTGCATCATTATACCATAGTTATATTTATTCGCGGAACGGTGAAGCAATTTTTACTAATAACTCAATATAGAGTTCTATGTCCGAGCCAAGCTTAAGTGAAAAGGATTTTATAATTGGTTTTTTTGTAACATGGTCTTGCATAAATGGTTAAAACCAAACAAGCATCTCACATGTAGGTGCATGCTGGTTTCTAACCTTCATAAGAATGTATGCACTTTGAGTAAACTATCATGTTCCAAAAAGCGTCTTTATGTTATTCAACTTTAACCTTAAACAGGAGTAAATAGGAGCTGAAATTTACACGGTAAGACTGTTTCTGACGGATTATCGTATTATATTACGGGTTATTGATAGCTCTTAATTACGTGACAGGAATGGCAGTCGACTTAAAAACAACAACGCATCGCAACGCTGAATCGAGCCGAGCCGAACTTTTTCACTCTTACTGCACGGACGGACGGACACGGACTTTTGCGGGTGGTAGGACTCTGTGCAGAGTCCGTCCGGATCGCTACCACCATCTTATCCATTAACCTACCGCCAAACAGCAGTGTTCGCACTGTTGTGTTCCGGTTTGGGGATAAGACAGCCGGTGTAACGACTAGCATAGAGGCATTCCATCTTAGTCCTCAGGGTTGGCAACGCATTTTGCAGTCTTAATCTTGTAGTCTTGTGAATGCGAATGTCTATGGGTCACAGTTTCCGCTTACCATCAGGTGGCCTGTGTGCTCGTTTGCCTTCTCTATGTCATAAAAAAAAAAAAAAGACGGACACAACTTTTTCTTACCGGCTCAAGCCGGTTCCGCGTCCACAGGTCTGGGGAGACCCTTACACGCCAACACCATTAACAGTATTGTTTAACGTCGTAGCATAGAGCGGTCATTCCACCGCACCACTTTCTGTACCAATTTTCCAAAACATCAGCTTCTAAATATGTACCTATTAGGTACAGATAGACAGTAATTGTATCGCAGTATATTTACAAATTATTAAGGTAAACGTAGCCGTAACTTGACCAACCTTTTTACACTGTGAAAGTTTTTAATTGTTTTTTAAACTAGTCGTGTTAGAGCAATGCTTTTTTTTTTCTGAAACTTATACATAGATTATTACATAGTGTTTCTCAATTTTTTTCAGTAGTTGCTGTAATCTCTTCTTTAAGAGGGGAGATATTGTTGTTTTTCGTGGTACACTTTAATTACCCAAACATCTCAAAAACAATAAAATAAACTACTTTAAAGCTTATGACTTTATAAGTTGAACCAATTTTTTTAGTTACTCGGTTTCTTTCGCTGCAAAGACAAAGCTTGTTTGAACCATAAAAAAAAAACACTCTGATAACTTTAACAATTTGAGAAATGTAGGGTCTTCTCTTCTTAGACAGCCTGACGGACAGACGGCCGTACGGACAGACAGACGGACAAGAAAGTAATATAAAGGTTCTGTTTTTCAGTATTTGGCATTATAGCGGTATAGGAATAGATATGTATCGTCTGAATGAACGCCTCCGACGGCGGCTGGGCAGCCTGTCGCGACGTACTCCTCGCGTCATTCACCGCGGGCGAAGGTCGCGCCATCGATCCACGCACCGCCGTGCTGTGCGTAGCGGCTAACAAGCTAATAATATCGTATAGCCACCGCCATCAAACTCTGCGGCCCTAGTGAACATGGATACAATCGACTTATTTATAGCTCGTAATAAAAAGTATACATCACGTACATACTTTCAATTGAATCTCAGAAGACTTGTATCCTTTTCTACTAAGGTCGCAGTATAAGGAAACATACAAAAATTGACACCCAGACTGTCAAATGAAGGTCTTTTATACTCGGTATCTGGCTTTTAAATAGATAAATAATTTTACAGAATAGGGCCCTTTATGTTGCAAAGTAACAGAGAAAAGCACATATTTCATACAACACTAAGGAAAAACATCGTTTTTGGTAGAATAAATCGGTATTTACCTAATATTCTCGATTAGCTTCAGCACTCATCGATCAGGGAACGCAGAAATCAAGATACAATGTCGCTTAATTGTTCTCTACATCTAGTACATGCTTGCTCGTACGCAGGGCTCAGAAACCTGGTTTATTTTTTTAACCAGCTCGTCAGGAACGTCACTATCTGTATTGTTTTTTGTCCTAATGTATAATCGTTTGGTGTATTAACTGTTAGCTTGTATGTTTCTGAAATATATAAATAAATAAGGGTAACGGTCGCGCTCGGACCCGGCGTAAGCAGGGTTAAGTCTGAGACTCAACAAAAATACTTTTTGTCTGTGGTTAGGCTACGGCTTGCGGAAGGGTCAACCATAAACTAATCCTGCTCCTTAATCAGGCCACTGATGATAATATACCTACTAAATTGAAATGCGTACTAAGTAAATAGACTATTTATCTTATACGTGTACAGTATTTTCTGTAATAGATATGGAGATTAGCTGAAAAAATGGCTTGTTTATTTTGTGATTTTTAATTTACAACAAAGAGTTTTAAATAACTAGAAACATTCATTGATGACTTGACTTTATTGAGCACGAAATAGACAACAAGTGGCTGATTGCAATTAACGCATATTTGTACCAACACAACTAGAAGAATCACTTTGACCACCTTTGATTCACCCTTCGGCCCCTTTCGCATTTTTTTTCTCTGTAAGTAACATAAAGACTGACGGGGTTGCAGACAAACTATTCAATTTGACCCTTTTGGTACGGATTACTGATTAACTATATTGTAACTGTCAGCGGTGTACTGAATCGTAAAGTTTTAACGACGTTCTTGCAAACCATAAATGTCAAGCTTTACTCTATCCCATTACTGCGACGACGTTTGCTTTCAGTTATTTTAGTCTCGTATAAACTGGAACCGAGCAAACCCGGGGCAAATACTTGCAGTTCCGTAACTTCACATTGTACAATTTGTACATACACTCAAGAGCAATGACAACTGTTTACGGTGTTCGTGAAAGAGTACCCACTGTGACCCGTTTTCAGTGCTACAGTGTATATATTTGTGGAAACCCTCGAGAGGCAAAACTAATACCACTACGTTTCGTTCCCTGTATTTATTTTGAACTCGCATTGTAGTTTGACTCGGGGATCCAATTTAACTTCCGTTAGTTAAGTTACGCAACGGAGTGTTGTTCTTATATATATTTTAATGTTTTTTTAACGATGAGGTTTTTTAGCAACTTTTGGTACCAAATCCAAAAAACAAGATATTTGTAACAGTTGTAGGTAATTTGGATATTTCTTACTTGAAATCGACTTTATTCCCTTTTAAATATTCTACTCTAGCTTTACGTTATGTAAAGACGGCATTTTATGAAATATACTTTTTCAGTGTTTGTAAAAATGATGTGACTACGAGTACCATACCATATAGTATTAATATCGGAGTCTGCCGTTTGGCAAAAATATGTTTACCAAATGAATCGTTTCCCAACTTTTTCATTTGCCAACCCAGTGTTATATAATTTTTAGGTTAGGTTAGGTTGGTTTTTATAAAATCGCATTGGACAAAGCGGGTTGGCTAATGTATCTGTTAGGAATCGATACATTTGGCAAACATATTTCGCCGAAACAAAGGTAGCCCCATTGATATGCATATTTTAAAACTGTAAACCTAACTTATCAATGCTTAAAACTCAGCAATCACTGGGATCATTCATTCATAACGCCCCGAGGGGGTTCCGTCGCCGGATACGCAGGTGATTGCTGGCCCCGCGGGCCCCTAATTACATTTTCGATAACGGATAGCAGTCTCCGTGGCCTCACTTAGGCCTCGCTGGGGCCTAGAGGCCTCCACTGGGCCGAGCGGCGGCGCTTCAATGCATGCAATTTACTGGCTTTAATTATTCCATGCTATCGAACTGTAGGGGGATTACAGAATACTGGTAGATGCGGGGTAATATCGGGGAACATTAATGCTTCGTGTGTGTCCCGAGGGTCGGCAAGACGACTTTGTTGTATAGCCGACCAAGAATCTCCTTTACCAATTATGGACCTTAACGTCATACAAATGGAGTCGAAAAGTGGTAAAGCAGTTTTTTGGTCGACTAGGTATACTTTGTCTGAAGGCCTAACGCAGGTTTATATTAAGATATTTAAATTGGTAGGGTTGTAAAATAATTCTAATCCTGAGTATCTTAGATTTATTTAATCCAAACTAGGTCAGCTAGTTATTGTTTTAATTTTAGTTCCTGGCAAGTTTTTTTTTTAATTTGCCTGAAAACCTTGTTACTGTTACATTAAAAAAAGGTCAATCGGTCCCGCTGTTTTGTAGTGATGTACTTACTAACCCTGACCAAGGTGTCAAAGTGACATTATAAAACAATTGGTTGACACTTCTTGCGACTTGAATCATAACGTCACTGTGACACAGTTCTATCGTGGGTCAGGTTTCCATTGCACTAATAATACATACATAACCTTTACGCCTTTAGTTTTTAATAGTAGATAAATAAAGTAGATTACCGTATCGTCGTGACTCTTGAATCTACAAAACGAAATCTTGCCCTCTAAAACAATATCATCATCATTTAACTTAAGAGCTAGGCGTGGACTAGGTTTGTGTAATTGAGATATTTCTCTGTTTTCTGCCAGGGTTTTCACCTGATACGACACGACATTGGTCTTCCTCTCCCTCATTTTTCCCTCGACTTTGCCCCCCAAAATGTTCAAAAAGAAACTGTCGTGCTATACCAGATGTCCCACGATCTTTCGTCTTCAACATTCTTTAGTTTCTAAAATATGTTTTCTCTTGTTTAACATCTTCAAATCCTCATCATTCGTCTCCTTTTCCGCCCTAAAAGGACATAACCAAGATAATTAAGTTACCTACAGCACTTATAACGTACCGTGCACCTATCTTGTAAGTACCCCTAAATATGTACAATTTCAGAGTTCAAGGCTGTTCAGCGTCAGTTTACTTACTCTACGTAACTGTTTACACGTCTGCCACAAAACTTCTCCGCCGGTAGCGCTAACGGCTCCGGCGAAACCGCCCAACTTGGCAACTTCAACTTTCGGGCCGGAATACGCCTTTCTGTTCTACGTCAATTTTGTGGATAGGAGAGTTGACTTAAAATTTACTTACTGTTTATATTATATTGTTAAGATAAATGATGAAATTAAAACTGCTTAAGGTTATTTTTATGGAGTAGGTAGGCTGTGTGTCTTGTAGCTCGCAATCGCAAGAAGTGGGTCGCAAGGTAGATAAATAGACACACACACATGAGTGCACTTCTATTGTCACAGGGACAGAAAACTTGAGATCGTTACACAGAGCAAACTAATACAGTTTCTAAGGCTTTGTTATTTTAAACAATAAATATTTCTCATTCTTATATTTCTTACTGTAACTTACACTCATTAGGCTCTTCCTATACTGTGACTACACTTAGTCCTCTGACATTAACTTAATTATAAACATTTCAAATACCTATTCTACCTACCTGTTATGGTATTGTCAACTTCTTATTTAGGACTTGACAGTAATGGCGGCCGTTTTAAAAAACAATACGATAACATGTCAAAAGCATTATTGTTTTACCCAGTAGAATAGAACCCCAGATATGATTAGAAGCTATGGATTCTTGGTTTTACTTCTTCCAACAAAGTAATATTTGTAAGAAAAAGGCAAGGTACCGTGCAGTGCGGTGGCCACCTGCCCGCGCAGGTGGCGTGTCCTACTTAAATTTTACATACTGCTGGTTCCTTTTGTCTTACCCATCGTCATGTTTTATTCTGTGGCACTTACAACTGCAATCTTCAATACGATTGCAGTTGGAAGTATTCATGATGGTATTTCCATAATTTAAATTATGGTTAAGGTCATAGAATGCTTCAAACAATATTTAATTAAAATTCTATAAAACACAGGTATTTAGGGCCGTAATAAAAAAATAAAAAAAGTGGTTTAATTTCTGTCACAGTTAACTATCTGCAAAAAGTTAACTATTGTATCTATGATCCTTATCTTAAGTAGGCGTGAATGAAAATGGACAATGGCTTTACCTTCGTTCGTCTTGTTGGTAGTGGCTTGTTACCAACGACGCAAGGGGGTTCGATTACCCGTAAAGGCAAATATTTGTGTGATAAGCAGGCACATTTTTCCTAATTATTATGTTTTCTACGTATATTTAAGTTTTTTATGTAGGTATTAGTATAGTCGAGTTCATAAATATGTATACACTTTAGTACCTTGTCACTTTAAACGCTGTGACAATTCATACAAGGCAGTTTAAACACGAAATTAAATGGACAAGGTACTAAAGTGTTCAAATATTTATAAACTCTACTATACATACGTACATACATAAAATCGCGCTCTTCCTAGGAAGAGACCGCACTTACGTTCACTTGCTACGATCCAGAAAAACTTCCCTCGCTCATAAGACTTCATACCCCTTCTTCACCCCTGACCTGGCTCTTTCTTATTACGTTCCCGAGCTGAACGTGGAACGTTCGCCTTGGCTCCCCTTGTCTAACATTCCCAATTACTCTTGCCTCATATATCTGTTTCATCAATCAAACATCATCTATTCTTTCCACGTGACCCAAACAAACAAAAGTAAACATTAGTACACGTATTTTTATCATTGTCTAGTGAAAGCCTAAAGCTTTGTCTGGGACTAGGTCATTTCGTGTTCGATTTCCCCCTAATAATGATTTATTTATTTGTAATGGATGTCATCAAATGAGACCGATTTCAGTTATTATTTAAGGATTTAATTTGCTTTAAATGGTAAGGTCAGGTGGGGAAAATGCGTAGCTACGGGGTAAGTGCGTCAAACTTGCCCTAACTGACGTTAACAAAAACTGTCCCCACTGATAACAATTCTCAAGTTTTTATTTAACCTTTATAAGTAATAGAGTAACTCATATAGGACTGCTATTCGAAATCAATGTAATAAATAATGTGCTCTCATGAAAATATACTATATGTACAGTTGCGGAATGAAAAGGTTCGTCACTTCTCGACTCTATTTCAATACGATTACGGTCCAAAAGTGACGAACCTTTTCATACCGGCTGCTACTGCCTAAATTATTAGGTACAGTCGACTAAAAAGATATGTATCCACTTTTTCACCTTATTGCATTGTAATAAAGTCCTAAAGTGGATACATCTCTTTGTAGGCGACTGTACATTGTGTACAGTGAATATTTACCGTCGCATTTTTTGAAGAAAATCGTATTGGTTTTGAACTGACTTTATACCTTCCCATAAAATAAATACGAACTTAGACGACAAAAATACGATATCAAATAATATAGGTGAACTTTGCGAGAGTGAAAGTCACATGTCATTGGCGCCAATCTATGAAAAAGAGTCACTGTTGTTAAGAGAATATGTCCCATTTTAAATCAACGGGTGCCTTTTATTCGTTCAATACCGTGCCTATAATTAACTTCGGTTCTTCACATACTGACTATCGATTTTAGTTTGATGTGATGACTATTATAGTTGAGGTAAATTATTTTACACTAATCACGAATCACACGTCCATTAATAAAAAATGAAAACAGCACGCAATGTAGCATTGATTTTTAAATTATCGAAAAACTTCATGACGTCACGTCATGGTTATTTAAAACACTAGACAACCTACATAGATCAAAGTATATACTTTTAATTAAGTCTATAGACTTTAAAATAAAAGTAGCTTTGATTAACGGGTGACCTCTGTCTTCTTTATGTAAACACTCTCACCGGTTTACTAATTTATAACACTATCTCACTCTGATTATTTATGTGTTTTTTTATAAGCGCAACTGCCTCAGTAAAATAAAAAAAATGTTTAATTCCCCGCTGTGACGCTTTAACAGATGCCTATGATCGTGTAGTGTGCAACGTGTTACAAAAATACAAAAAAAAAGAAATAATACAAATAATACCAACCCTAATCATGACTGAGATAACAGCTTATCTGTCATGATTGAGATGATCAATTTCTATGATTGAGATGACAAGTTAAAATTATTTTTAATAAATTTCAATATGCCAATAATTAATGTAAAAATCAAATTTAAGCTCACAGTATATTGTTACGCAAGGTATCTGTGGCGAGCTGTGGAAAATGACTGTAAAACTCAAATCGATAATTAATGGTTTTATGGATACTTTTCCTAGATCGCAATGTATATTTATCCAGTTTATGGAATGATGCACAATATTTTAAAATTGTATGGTCACTTAAAAACATTTACGAAAATTAAAAATATTTATTATTACTATAAAGTAAAAAAAAAACAAATAAGACGAAATACATTTTATAAAATAAAATACAAATTGGAATATTTTTTTATTATATGCCTATACATTTACAGCTTGTCACTAAATCACTAAAAGGGTTAAAGTAAAGTTAATACAAAAATATGTTCCAGAACAAAACTGACGTACCCATGTCACGGCGCTCGTGTACAATTGAAAATTGGAGGTTTTCGATTTACAATCGGCAAAACGGAATCCTGACCCACCATGAAACCGTGCCACATTGACATTTTGTTTGACAATTCATACGATTTGATTTATAACTTGTATGTGACACAATTCTGATTGCTAACACAAATATGCAACGAAAATGCTGGTACGATTTATTTTCACTCAAACTGATGTAACTCTGAAAACACACAATTGCACGGTTGGTGCTAATTTTACACCCGCGGGCCATTAGTTACGCTTGTGTACTTAAGAACAATCTGCATAAACGGTGAATCCCTGAACGGCCGCACTCTGGAAAGTCAACAGTTTTAATAAAATAAAAAAAATGGCGCAAAGACAGATGTAAACGGTTTTGGTTTGAGTAAAAACCTACATACCTACATTAACAATTGATGTGATGATATTTGATAAAAAATCGGTTCTAAAACTTGATTAACTAAATCTGTTCTAAACAATCCAATTTTATTAGAATCTTTAGTTCAGTCCAGTTTAATCAATATTTGCCCCATTTTCCAGTATCAAAGTTAGATAGTATAAGTTAACAGCGTGATAAAGATAATCCATACGAAACTGTCATCTCAAATAGACGCGTAAACACAAAAACAAAATCGATAAACATACAATTTTGAATTGGTGCTAATATGCAATTAGTTGCAAATCTTTTAAAGTTAAAATCAATAAATATTTACTATATAACGTGTAATGTTTGTCAATGAATATTTATACAAATAACCCGACATTGAGGGATGATTCCGACCGAGCCCCTAATCCCTTCGGGGGCTAGTAACCCTCCACTGAATGTGCTCACGGCTACAGAATACGAATGGCACACTGAATCTTGAATACATTGGGACCAATAGGATTATTAGCTTAAGATACATCAGGAACCACTTAACTTTTTCATTATGAATTCAAATATTAAGGCACTTGCGATTCGACGGTGAAGTTGGAAAGTGAGCTTAACAACTCTTTTACATTAAAATTCAACTAAAATGAATACGCAAGTTACAGTGCGACACAAAAGAGTAGAAATTAAATGAGGGCGCCACTTACTACGCAACTGTCATATTTTTGACGTAACATGCTTAAACATGGTAACAATTTTGTATGGAATATTTTTAGATCCATTTTATTTAATTTCGACTCTTCCGTGCCGCACTGTAAATGATGCATTGAAATAAAATCACATAAAACACACATATGCAATAAAAACGGTAACTCAGAATTCAAATGCTGGAAACATTTAATTCACAAAAATGATTTGAAACAAAGTGAAAAATGTAACGCGTTTGAAAGACAAATATTTACTCCGGGAGGGTTGCCAGATGGTTGCTGCTCAGTCCCGAGTTTTATATAATTTCTGACGCAGTATTAACAAAACAGGACGCTCGGTAAACTAAAATCTGCTTTTTATCAGAAGAGTTTTTGATTAGAGCTATAAAACAAATTTATTTCCTTACCAATATACTTGAATGCTCTACTAATTTCAAAACTCCAAAGTACAGTGACGCAATGCACAGATTGTATAGTCAACAAAATGTAATGTATATTTTATGGTCTGGCCCACATTATTCAAACTTGAGTAATGTCGTTCGCGTAACAAACGTCATTGCGATAGGGTTATTCGCTGGTAGATTCACGGATCCATTTTATTTGACTGTATTGGCAACACGAAGAATTCAATCAGCGATTTTGAACTGACCTGCCAACCTGAACATTGAAAATCGAATATTCTGGAGCGTATAGTTATAGTATTAAAAGTAATGGTAGCTGAGTTAAAAACAATAGGTGTAATAACAATGTAGAATAAGTTTCTGATTTCATATCGTAATCATCTTATTACATACACGCCGCGTGTATCTATATCCATTGCAAATTTATAAACATCTATATCACTCTTGTATTTTTAATATAAGATTTGCGAAGACTTGACGCTAACACTCCTTTAGGTAATTTATTTAACGAATTTTTCTTACGTGTGTAACGAAATTGTAATGGCATACACATTTTTTTACCCTCTAAAGTCTGTAACATTACAATAAAACGTCTGTAACATTATAATAAAACGTGCCTTATCCTCAGCTTTAGAAATAAAACTTTATGAGCCTCGGATCACCCCTCGCTTTCCAATAAATAACACTTGAAACTGAGAGGTGACAGAAAATTCTCGTAAGAATTTCTTTTGATTGTCAAGAATGACCGCACAATGGTCGGTCGAAATGAAAACTCGAGCTGTTCGTGTTAACGCTCTCTTGAATGAAAAAGTGTGCGCTGAGTGCTGCTCTTTAAAATACTCTAAGACTGTTGAAGATTTACTTGGAGAAGAATACTTGTAATTATTAAGAACAGAAATTATAACAAATATTTACTGCCATGCAAAGTCATCGTCAGCCTACGAGTACAGTACCCGGCAAAATGTATAACACTTCGGTAATGCTTAGTATTGGCTTTTACCAATGCAGTTATTGAACAGAAAACGTTATTACGAAGGCTTTTCTTCATTTGTAAATTTTAATATTGGTAAGACCTAGTTCATAAGCTCTGATATTAATTTATAGGTTAGCAATTTGCAAGCCTTTAGAAAAAAGACAACAAAGGAGAATGCAATAGGCACATATATCGGCGGGTGTCGGTATCCAATTTTCCACCGGCCGAAAATCAATTTATTCGTCTGACAAGTTCGTCCGTCCGTAGTGTTACATTAATTGCTAGCGGAGCTGACTCTACAGTTTCTAGTGATGCCAATAAATAATATTGCTTTTTAGGCACGACAAGTTTTTTGTCTTCTAGCAATAACAACAAAGGCATTTTTTTAAATGGCATAGAGAAGGCAAACGAGCACACAGGCCACCTGATGGTAAGTGGAAATTGTGACCCATAGATTCACAAGACTGCAAATGGCCAACCCTGAGGATTAAGATGAAATGCATCTATGCTAGTCATTACCGGCTGTCTTATTCCTAAACCGGAACAATTCTATTCTATTCAACAATGCAAACACTGCTGTTCATACTTGCCACGTCGTAAGGTCTCTTTTGGTTTGAACGGCCACATATTTTAAAGTAGCAAAGGAAGGCTCGCTATGTTTCAAACGCTTGCCTTTGCCCTGGATTCTTTACGCGTTTAATCTAAGTCACCATCTCGCTCCAGAATGCTTTGATGCATAACTGTGTTAAATAGCAGGATACGCCTGTCTTTGCTGCAACCCTAGTACACCGTGGAATAATTTCAAATGGAACTGGTTCATAATTAAGCCATTTAGAGTGTATTTTTCAGAATAATGTAATATTTTGTGCCGATGGTTAATTGTTTTGTAACTTTTTAGTTAAAACTTAAAACATTCTGCGAGTAAGATTTAGTACGGGGCTTACTAACACTTTAACTGACGTTACAAACGTTTTAAACGATTGATTAAGTAGTACTAAGTAGGTTGTTGTAACTGGTAGCTTTTTTTTTTATCGAAACAATTCAGTTTATTTAATTATTCGGTAAGATTACAATTCTTTTTAGCACATTGGTAAAATACGCTTAAAATTAAATATCAGTACCTCCGTAGTTTTCAACTAACACGATTTTAACTTATACTAAAACTATAAATCGGGACTTAATCGCGTAATATCCCGACGACGTTTCGATTCTGTTGCCATAGCCGTGATCTCGAGGAGACTGTAGTGGAGCACTAATCCCCTTAGTCTTCTCGTGACCACGGCTGTAGTAACACCGTTGATACGTCGAGATAATTTGTACATTATTACGCGATAAAGTCCCGATTTATTGTTTTAGTAAGTGAATTTCTATAAATACACAACATTCATACAATATAATATTCTTAGTAATCAATATATCAGCGAAAAAGCCTGTACTTAAAAATAATGTGAACCATGATCGAAAGTAGAATACGACATCGCTATTAGCTGGGAATTTTTGCATTCACTTGGCTTGCTCAGACAGCTTAGTACGGGCGTTACTTTATGTTTAATCTGCTGCGCTAATCTGTCAAAGGGTAAAAGGCCACAAAAGCGACAAGGTATCAGAGTGCGCAGCGGCCTGGGTCTTATACTTTGATATCTTGTTGCTTTTTACGCCTTTGACAGACTCCCATCGATAAGCTTTTCGAGGAAGCAAAGTGACTAAGAACTTCGTCCGTTTTACTGCGTATATAAGTGACATCAAAGAAACTGACCCAGGGCCTCTATTCAACACGGCAAAAACATAATGCTTTTGACGTATTAAGTAAAATAAATAAAAGATATCAAAACGTTGCCAATGCGATAACATGTCAATAACAATGATTGCTTTACCAGCGATAGCAGTTATACAGCTGTGTACCTTTCTCTCAAATTAAAGTGATGTGTAAGTTATGGGAAACCCCCTGATCCAATGTTTCTGCAAATCAGGGCCTTATTTTAACGTCATCCGCCATTAAGTACTGTCAAGTAAATAAGAGCTACGGTGACAATACGGTAACGATATTGTTTTTACCGTATTGAATAGAGGCCCAGAGTATTTTGTTACACGTGTGTCATAGAAAACAAAGATTGCCGAAAGCTATTAACAAAATGGTAGCACGGTACGTTTTTGCGCGCATAAATACCTAGCGCTTGGAGTGATTTCCGATCGCAGCTCACTGACAAATTGGCAAACAAGCGGAAACGCTCTTTCCGCTCCAAAGGGTCCATTAACGGAAAGATTTGTCATTATTTTCAACGGAGAGATGTCGGTGCAACGAGATAATAAATTAATGAAATACAATAAAAAAAAAAAAAAAAATGGAAGGAAGAAAGTGCCTAGTTTTCATAAGATTAACATGAATAATTCAGCGACAACAGAGATTGACTAGTTTTGATCTTACCTACGAAGCTATCGGTTTCGGGTTCGATCGTTTTTAAGAGCAAATGTTCGTATGAAGAGTATAAGTATTTTTTAAGGGTGAACATTTAAAGTCATTAACATTTTTACAATGTATCCCTCATCTTGCTAGATATTCCCATGGTATTCTAATAGTACATTTACCTACTTAAAGACATTCCCGGCTACTTTTATATCATGTTCGAACGCTCGGTCCTATATAGGTCAGTGGGAAGCCGTCTCTCAGCAAACACCTTTATCCGCCGACTACAGAACGCTTTTACAACCGACTCCTCAAAAGGCATGAATACGCCCACACACCCCCTTTCCATTCATCCATTCACTCGCTGAAAGAACGGAATGATTACTTTCGTTCATTCTCTTGTTCGCCGGCAAAGAAGATTTGTGTTACACATCACTAATGGATTTATTTTTTGTTTAGCGTATCGTGGTTAATTCATTAGAAGCACACGCTGTTAATACGACAGTAATTTTACGTTAATTGTATGTATTAATTTATTAACGTTTGGACATAACAATACGTAGGGGTACGGGGGTTGGACACTATTAGGCAATGGATACTTAACTCTTAATTACGGTCATAAATTGATTGTTGCAAAAAAAATGAATAACCCTTATCTCAGGTTATATAAGAATCAAGTGTCTATTATTTTTCGAACATTAAACCTTTTTTGCATGTTGTTGTTTTATTCCCGGCGTTGTTTTGTGCGGTGATTATCTGTCGATTAGTTGCAATCGAGCCATGCGCCATCATATCATTCATTGTCTCTCGTAAAGAACAAAGATCGAACGTTATACTTACTATGAAGAAACTTATACTCTTACCCCCTTACTAATAAACGTTGAGTAACGGTGGTATAGCTATGCAATGTTTTGTCCTTATCTGTCAAATTCAAATGTCACAATGACAGATAAGGACAAAACATTGTATAGCTATACCACCGTTACTCAACGTTTATTAGTAAGGGGGCTAATGAACAAGGACTCTGCACGTCAAATATGCTCTATACACCTGCTGAAGGTACACATTCATCGCCGCCAACTCAAATTATCGTTACCCGCAGAGCGGGGCGAGGCTCGTTGCAAGTAAATTGCTGCGGAATCGATTCTGACGCTAATAAGGTTCGATGTCAATAAAGTTATTTATTACTCTACGGTTATTTCTGTTGGACCTTGTCATTTGGGAATAATGAAGCATTTTGCATATGCGCTTGGTGGAGTTATGACCACAGGTTATGGACACAGTCAAGACGGTTTAGCTTTTATTTGCAGTGTCCGACGACGAAATAAGTTTTGGTTCTTAATTTAAATATAAAACACAAGGTCATTTTGGTCATTCATGATTAATTTAACATTACGATGGTAATTTGTGCTAAGGTACTGGCAATCGTAATCGTCTTCATTTTGACAGTCCGAAGGTGAGTCTGCCATAGTTCCACTTTGAAGTTGATTTTGATATCGGCGATTGTGACTTGGCAAAACCATATTGCCCTTGACGTGTTATGGTATTTTTTGAACTCTGCCACCATTACTGCCATTTAATAAGAGCTATTGAAACGTTGACAATACAGAAACACGTGAAAAGCGATACAGTGTTACCGTGCACAATCTCAGCGCTGTTAAATTGAAGCAGCGATATGTGGTAAGAGCTAAGGTACCACTGGCGGTTTTTAAGTCAGGAAATGTGAGATAATTTCTCAAAATATGGATCGATGTTCTGGAGACGCTAACAAACCTCAAGGACATATTTTATGAAAAACTTAAAACAATATAAATCTAATATAGCAAATCTGTATCTCGAGCACATATTTCAATTACGCGTCACATTATTGAATCTCCTAATAGAACCCTGACCAACAACAGAACTGTGTCACAGTAACGTGGTGACTTTCTATGGTGGGTAAGGATTTTAATGGGATTATAGTACCTTCTTAGTTAATCGATGACGAGACGAAATTTAACGTCGAAGTCAACTTGCTACCAAACATTAGTAATAAATACTAAAAAAAACGATGACGATATGTTAACGTTACTTTTTTCTTCTATCGAGTACGATAGAAGAAAATCGTTCGTACTGACAATCGAGTAAAGCTCGCAATGCTTTTTGATTAAATATATTATAATAAAAAAAACGCTTTTGGGGTAAGCTTTTGTTGCTGACCGTACGTTTTTGGCACAGTTAGCAACTCCTTGTCAACAATTTCATGATCTCTTTTACGGTATTTTCATATTTTGTTGAGACATCGTTTTTAAAATCCATGCATATTTCCCATTGTCTCCATATTTGTAAAAGTAAGAAATAGAGCGCGACTTCGGTGATTGAAACAATATACAATACGCTTAGACAGTTTAATAGGCTCGCCAACTGAAACTACTCCTATTACTTTACGCCGATATTGGACGTAAACATTAAACGTGGGTATGTTATTGTTAGTTCAAGTAAACCGTGTTAATCACCAACGCCGGATGCGACGTTTTGCTCCTCAGCCACTCCTGCCTCAGTTGGCAGACCGCCATCTTGAAATGCTGATATCATATTATTATGCGTGTTTGTGTTCTGTTCTATTAGCTTAATATTGAACTTTGTCTGTATTATTTCATTCTTGCTACAGTTTGTAGAAATAGTTGTAATCTTTTTTAATTAGTGTTATACATCAGCGAATAAAAAAACTTATTCTGACACGAAAATCGAAAATGTATGATAGATAATCCCCTAACCCACCCTAACCCTTGTTCTCATTGATTTTTCAAACGCCTTCAATACTGTTAATCATGATATTCTTTTGGCCATTCTCTCTCTCCATAAAGTTTCCTCTTCTGCCTTAAAGTGGTTCTCCTCATATCTCCGAGGGCGCCAGCAGTCTGTTCGATTTGAAAGCTCCCTCTCTGACTGGTGTGATCTGACTGCTGGCGTACCTCAAGGCGGTATCCTCTCCCCTCTTATGTTTTCCATCTTCATCAATCTTATCACTAAAGACCTTCGCTGCTCGTACCATCTGTACGCTGACGACCTACAACTTTATGTTCGATCTAGTGTTAGTGAGCTTTCGGACGGGATTTCATTGCTGAACCAGGATCTAAAAACTATATCCGACTGGTCACGAATGATATGATATGATATGATAAGTTTATTGGTAAAAAGTAATATTTTACATGTCACGTACTTAACTAAGTTACAATTTTATTTATTTTTTGTGGAATTACATTTCAAGTCACATTTAAGGTATTATTAATTAAATACATTTCAAATTATATTATAAAAAATATTTTTTCTTAAGTTTCCTTAGATTTATTACTAACATTTTAATTTTAATTTTAATATTATTCCTAAAATATAATTATATCACAGCTTGTTTATATTTTAATGAAATTATAGATTATTTTCCATACTACAATTATTTTAACCCCCTCTTGTTATAAAATCTTCTATTGTGTAGCACGCTAGATCTAGTAGCAGGGTTTTCAGTGTACGTGCAAATATTGCGTCACTGGCCAAGCTAACCAACCGAACAGGGAGAGAATTGTATATTCTGGGACCCATGACGCCGAGCGACTTACGAGTCTTAGCCAGTCTACACCTCGGAACTATCAGATGGTTTTGCCTACGAGTACTTCTGCTGAAGGTTTGCGCGTGCGCCCTGTACTCTTTGAGGTTTGCCCTTACGTGTAAGCAGGCGGATAGTATGTACACACTAGGCAATGTGAGTATCTTATGTTGCCTAAACAATTCCTGTGCAGGATGCTCTGGGGGTTTTTTAGCGATAAGGCGCAACGCACGCTTTTGTAACTTAAACAGTCTATCACGGTCCGCCGCCGTTCCCCAAAGATCTACACCTTGAATAAGAATCGAGTGAAAGTATCCATAGTAAGCCTTTTTAATATTTTCAACCGATAAGGTAGGTGCGAGCCTGGATAGCGCGTAGCTGGCCGAGGCCAGATGGTCGCACGTTGCGTCAATGTGCGGGCTCCACGTGAGGCCTGCATCGATAACAAAACCCAAATATTTTACCTGCTTTACTTGAGGAACCTGGTCGTTATCAATTTTTATACTTAATTTATCATCACTGGATTGGCGGAGCTGAAAATGTATCATATTGGTTTTTTCGATATTTAATAGCATACCGTTTGCCGTAAACCACTTGGTCATTTCAAGTATTGCTTTGTTGATATTATGCTTTAACATTTCTAAGCTTTCGGCATTAACAATGATGCACGTGTCATCCGCAAACATGACATACTCAAGATTGGGACAGGCCATCATGATGTCATTTACCAAAATCAGAAAAAGATTATTTCCCATAGTAGATCCTTGGGGCACAGCACAGTCGCCGACGGGCTCAGGATTTGACTTGGAGTTGAGGACGTACGTCGTCTGTTTACGATTAGTCAAAAACGAGGCAATTGTGTTGTAAAAATTTCCTCTAAGTCCGTAGCGCGCAAGCTTTTTGAGTAGCAACGAGTGATCAACCATATCGAAGGCGCGCGACAGGTCGCAGAAGATGGCCGCGACCCGTCGCCCGCCCTCGAGGTGGTCGAGCACTCGCGACACCAAGTCGCGCGCTGCGTCCGTCGTCGACCGCCCCGGCTGGTACGCGTACTGTTGACGGTTTAAAAGGTTATTCGAAACGAGATATGTCATTATTCGACGACTTATCATGCGCTCGAAAACCTTTGAAATTATGGGTATCAGCGATATTGGTCGATAGAAATTGGGTAAATGCATCGCACCTTTGCCCTTATAAATAGGGTGAACTTTAATTAGTTTCAACATGTCAGGATACACACCCACATCTATGCATTCATTTAATAGTTTAAGTAATATTGAGATAACAACGGGAGGGAGATAGTCCAGGATATGGGTCGTCATTTCGTTAATGTCTTGTGATTTCTTTCGTTTTATGTTTTTACACGCCTCAATTATTTCCGACAGTGTAAATGGTTCGAAAATGAATATTGGTGATAGTGACATAAGATACTGATCTAAATAAGCGAGAGCAGTACTAACGCACGGCTTTGTATTACTGTCGCCTGTATGTATATAGTACTGGTTTAGCCGGTGGGCCGCGGCGGCGGAGCGCGCGCGCTCACAGTCACCGGCCGACCTGCTCACGAGCACGTCGATGGCTCCGCTCTTATCTTTATTAGATTTGCAAGTCTCGGATGAAATAACTCGCCATACGCTACGACACTATGTTATCCCGACTGTTTGATATTTGATTATTTATATGATTACTTCGTACGTCCTTTATCGTTGTCCAATATAGTGATTCTAAGTGTAATAACTTCGAAAGTAGCTCGGTGTCATCGGGGTTACGTGATAACTTTGTTTTGATTTTGCCAATATTATAACGCAGCTGACGTATGGTATCGTTTACCCATCCACCTACATTGTTTAAAATCGGGCATTTTCTAAGTGGGAAGTGAATATCAAAGTAATGTTTAATCACATTTAATACAAGTTCGGTTTTTTTGTTAGGACAATGACTTTTAGTGAGCAGAATATCCCAGTTGTACATCTCTAAGCTTAACGAAAAATTTTGAATGTTTTGATAGGAAAACGATCTTTTTAATTTATGGGTACAAGTATGAGCAGCTTTTGTAAAACGTAATACTACACTCACACTAAAATGATCAGAAACATGCATGTCTTTACAGGTTATGTTGCCTATGTCTAGTTTGTGAACATTTGTGAATATATGATCAATGCACGTTCTCGAGATTCTAGTTGGAACATTTATTAGTTGTTTTAATCCAAATTGCTTCATAGTATTCAATAGGGTTTTTGAATTGCTACATTTAGTTAATAAATCGATATTCATGTCTCCTAGTACTACTACCTTATATTTTTGTAAAGGTGGTAAACTTAATAGTTCAGATAATTTAGAAAAGTAAATGGGTACGTCACCATTTGGAGGTCTGTAAACACACACAACGACAAGGTCCAGTCCCACGCATTCAACGGCGCAGGCTTCAAAGTGCGATTCTTCGGACAATCTGGAGACTTCCTTTCGTTCAATGGTCACTATGCTCGACTTGACGTAGATGCAGGCTCCACCTCCCCGTTTGTGCGGCCTGCAGTACTGGGCGCGGAGCTCATAGTTTAGGATATTAACAGCTGTTATTTGCGACACTTGAAGCCAGTGTTCCGTTAGGCACAGGATGTCAATTTGATCCCGTAGTTGCAATTCAGATTCCAATTTATAAGTTTTATTTTCAAGCCTGTTTATGTTTTGGTGAAGTACACTTACATGGGCGACTTCGTTAGGAATTTCTTTTGTTACATTTTTATTTGGGAGATTTGTTCTCCCTGGGACGCAGAAAGGGCTGCCATTCAGAGATGCTAGTGTTTAGTGGCCATACATCTGTCTTTAGAAAATCTTCATACACAGTAGTCGGGATTCCGATCTTGAATGAGTTGTAGGTATCTCTCTTTGACGTTATTTGTTCGACAGTGTATTGGACACTCTCACAAGTTTTTTTGAGATGGTTAATTATATCTTCCGGAGTGGTGTTTTTTTCAAAGAAGCACCCATGAAGATACTTCAACCCCTCTACCCCTCCTATCTCGGTATTTTTTGCTGTACCTTTAATTATTATTGATGGTCTAAATTTGCGGCGGCGTTGGTGGCGGCTCTGGGCCGTTTGCCAATCAAATTTCCCGGATTTGTTTATCTCTGTCAAATCCACAGGGTTATCTCTTGATGGTTGTTCATCGCTAATAAGATCTTGAGTCAGGGAACTTAGTGCGTTTTGGTTTGTAATGTCAACCTGTTTTTCGTTTGCCGATATTTTTAATTTTATCTCGGCGGTCGTCGGTTGAGAGAGTTCATGTTTGGGTGGTCGCTCACTCGGCTTTGGATTCGGCAATTTCTTGCGTTGGGCCGCGAGTCGTTCTTTAGAGCGGGCGGCGGCGACGCGCACTGGCCGGGCAGGGGCGTGCGTGAGAGCGGGACGGCTGGTGGGTGTTGATGCGCCGCTTGATGCAACGGGTGTTGATGTAGCGCTGGTTTGGTTCTTACCGACCATTTTTGCATAGCCTTCACTTTTTGTCACGGTTGTAACGGGTTTCAGTGCGCTTATATCGTTAGATATTTCATCCAGTTTCTTAAATATAATTGATATATTTCGTTCTATAGGTTTTAAAGCACTTAAAATAATGTTTTTTATAATTTCACTGTCACTTTGCGACATTTTTACAATTTTTTTACCGAGTTTAGTTCGGATGATCAACCGTGATGTGTCAGTGACTGAGGCAGACTGACGAAGATATGGTGTTGTGGTCAATCCGGCCAAATGCCAATCTATGTTAGTGGGAAGTAGCCGTTTAATCTCTAAGATCAATTTAAACAATTTGGGACCTGTTACATTTGATGGAAAACCTATACCTTTCAGTTCGCATGTTAAAGACCTAGGCCTACTTATTGACAACAACCTTAATTGGTCTGCACAGGTGACTGAAGTCAGCCGTCGAGTGACTGGGACATTGAGGGCCCTATACCGCCTTAAGAATTTCTTACCGTCCGAGACAAAACTCATGCTTGTGCAAACTCTCATCCTTCCCATTATTGATTATGCAGATGTGTGTTACCTAGACCTTAATGAGTGTCACCTTAATAAACTTGAACGTCTCCTAAACAATTGCATACGGTTCATCTTTGGCGTTAGGAAATTTGACCATGTGTCAAGTTATCGATCTCAGCTTAAATGGCTACCTATACGGGAGCGTAGGAAACTTCGAATACTTTCTCTGCTGTTTTCTATATTAAATGACCCCCTAGCCCCTTCTTATCTCAAAAGCAATTTCAAGTTCGTCTCAGAGAGTCATTGCCGCCCCGTACGTCCATCACGGAGTCGCCAACTTTGTACCACTCTTTCTCATACCCGCTTTTTTTCGGACTCGTTTGCGGTTCAAGCAGCAAGACTCTGGAATGCTCTGCCTTTGCGCATACAACAAGCTCCTAATAAATATAGTTTTAAGGAACAGCTTCGTGAGTTTTACCTCTCATCTCTCTCTGTTTAGTTTTCTTGTCGAGCCTTAGACATCATCATTATTTCTGTTAGCTTGTCGCATATTTGTATATATTTAGTATAATATGTATATATATTTAATTATTAAATATGTATGTATATTTATTTATACTATATTGTAGACTCTTTCAATTCTTCTAAATTTAATTAAGTAAAGGGAAAGTATTGTCTTTTTATTGCACCTACCTACTTTTTTGATTTCTGTTTCACCTTAAGGTTGACTGGTAGAGAATGCTTGTAGCATTAAGTTCGCCTTTTGTACACTATTTTATTTTTGTGCAATAAAGTATTTAAATAAATAAATAAATAATACTCGTATTTATCATATTCGCATCTGCATCTGCATTTTCGGCCTTTCTTAATTCTATGTCAATGAATATCAAGTGAATAAGACGATATGAAAACAATATGGGGTATAGCAAAGTGTAATCATTACCCTCCCTTTGCTTCGCCGTAGTCCGGTAAAAAGATCTAGGTCACGATTGCATTGCAATATTTTTTATCCACGCGTTACCACTTTTGTTTAAAGAAACGGTTTATTTTTGTAAAACGGCTTTTAGATGTAAGTTTAATGTTCAACGATACAAAACTAGGTTTAAAACTAAAATGTATTACACCCAAAGTAGTAAATTCAGTGGCACGAGTTCATGAAATAGTACCCTTTAATTTCTCAAGCCCGGGGCGCGGCATAAAGGCCGTAGCCAGCATTGTACGAGGTTTTATACTTTAAATGAAAATTTATTTAGTAACGCCTGCCTCCGTCGCCGCTTTTAACAACGTCACGCTGTCTATCTCGCCTGTTTAAAGAGGAGGGAGATTTATGTTTCGTGTCGGGACAGGGTGAAGTTTCACAGCCAAGGCTTCAATTGGGACACAACATATTTTTACTGCTGTCAACATTATCAATATTTCGATACTCCATGGTTGTGTAATATGTCAGGATTGATCTCTTATTATCCGGGTACTATAGTAAGACCTGGGGGGTTACCATGACAAATTAAAGGGATCCAGTCTACGTGGAGAGAAAGAGAGAGACCTATAGTTATACAGCTCTGTCCCTTTCCCTCAACCTAAACTTAACTGCCATAGTAACCCCCCTGGGGCTCCATTCTACTCGCGCTAAACCTTCTAATTGCTTTTGACAGGTTATCGTATTGTCAACGTTATGATAGCTCTTATTGGACAGATCTCAGAGCCTGGTTCAGACTAGTGATGGACAATTTCTGAAACATTGCAAAACTTTCCTTTACTGCGGAAATTACAGCTTCTGAAAGTCAAATTATTAGATGGAAATGATTCTGACACAAGTAAATTTCATTTATCATGATTTTTTTTGGTATTTACGTTACATGTTTAAACTATAGTAGGTACTTTTCAGAAATTAAACGATTTCACTTTAGTAGTTTTCAGAATATTGCATGAAATTTTGGGTGACTTTCACTTTTGAAGCTTTCAGAATATTACAGAAATTTAAGTGAAAGTTTCACTTTTTAAACTTACAAGCCGCGCATCACTAGTTCAGACGCAGACGAACTTGCCTAGCAGTAATTTTATCGAGTGCATATGTCACGATTATTTACTTTAACAGTAAAGAAATAACAAATAACAATACGAGTACGTGTAGAGACAAAGTTGAGTAAGGCCGCTGCAATAGAATACATTTTACGGTCGTTTTGTACATTGTACTAACATAAGTATTGTTTCTTTTATGTTTTCTTCTTCTAAAGGCAGAATAAAACAGAGATGTCGATAACAGTAGGACCATAATTGAGACAACGAAAAGTAACTATACATACTTACAATCAATCAATCATTGGTTAACAATAATTCTATTATTATGTCCAATTATGTTACACCTTATGTATGTTTCCATAATATAAAAAAAGCATTGCATTCAGTTGGTAAACTTTTTAAATAAATAAATAAATATGCATAACTTTCGTCACACAATGGAAGAAAAATAACGTTTCTTAATTAGGACCTTCATTACCTACTATTTTTTTGATAATCACCCACGAAACGACATTGCTTGTTGTATATGTCGCTTTTTAAATTTTTTGTTAAACACCCATGCATACTCCGTATCAAGTTTAATATACACAATTAAATAATTTAGAATAAGGATAATTTAATTAGGAGCCCTCTCATATGACAGTCTCTGACTCGTTAAAACCATATTATTTTTGACCCGTCATGGTATGGTTTTTAACTACGGCCGCCATTACTGTCAAGTAAATAAGAGCCATAAAAACGTTAACAATACGGTAACAACTCAAAAACAGTAAATATCTGCAGTGTAGCATCTCAGCACAGTTATAAATAAATAAATAAATAATCTTGAATTTTGAATCTACAAATAACGGTCAAACTGCTAATAACACCAAACGCATTAGCGATAAAATACCGTAACTGATCACCAACATTGAATCGAAGCTGTAACTTCAGTGAACTCGTTAATCAAAACTGCTGAGCTATCCCAGTCTTAATGGCGGAACAGCAAACGCCATGGATAAATAGGTAAACAACAAGTTACCCGCATTTGATGAATGGCTGACCTGAAAGTAAACAGAGTTGTCTTTGGATTGCTTTAGCTTGAAATGCGATGTTATTGGTGTAGGGTGCCAAGTATTTGAAAAGATCGAAGCATTGAGTGCGTTTTTGAGCTTGATTTTAGTTTGGTTTCCAGGCGATGCTGAGTATAGACTAATGAAAACGTCTTAGCGAACATAGGGATCAAAAATATTACACACGCGCTGATTCCTCTTGTTCAAGCGTTTTATACGGCGTACTGCAAAACAGTGGAATTCTGGCGACCGATACAATACGAACCAATTTAAAGCTAGGGAGAATAGTCATCTTCTGGGTGAATTCGCTTCATCATCGACAAAATCTTCGTCCTCCAGGGGCAAGACTGAGACAAGAGCAAACCCATTTTCTGTAATAAAATGAGGTGTCAGATCAGCTAGTTGATTGAGCTAGTGCTGTACGAGGCCTTATTTGATGAATTGAGAAAAAAAATCATTTGTTTGTTTCTTTCATACTTTTTTAAAGAAACCAATGTTTTTGGCTTGAACTAGCGATTGGAATTTAAAAAAAGGATTAGGCAGGGTCTTTTTCGAATCATATTTTATCATTATTCCTGGGCTTAGGATTATGGTTTATCGCTAACTGGAAAATACCTCCTTTTTTATTCTTCAATATTTAACAATGCAAATAACAATGCGGCATTCATATGGCTACAAAATATTTTAATGGATGTACAGCCGGCTGCAGAGAAAAGGATACCCCCCTGGTAAACAAATCAAACTGTTTAAAAATTTCGACGAATTTCGTTGAAGACAAGATGGTCGAGTGGCTAGTCTGTCGGACTAGTGTTTCGAGGATTGCTGGATCATATCCATCTTGGGGATATTTACTTTTTGCATTTTTATATTTTTAATTATGCTATGTTATCTATTTTAAAGTATTAATTGTTAAGTATTTTAGGTAAGTATGTAAAAAAAAAAGGCATATTGTGAAAAATATACGTTTATTTATTTAAGTATATGCTATCTGCGTTACTTAAGTTAAATTATAACATAATAATAATTATGAAATCATAACCTTTTTTTATTTTCAAATAGCTTAACTACGGATTTACAGATTAATCATTATAACGAGAAAAATACATTGGGAGTTCCTAATTATAATATTACATTTGTAGGGCTTTAAAATATCGTTACAATTATATCTATGCCTAATTTTATGTTATGCGTAACCGTTATTTCTTCATTAACTTTTTACTGACATTTCATAAAATATTAGACAAGACAAGTGTTAAAGAACGGTTTGCTTATAGATATTCTTAGGAATATAATTACTTACTTACATTATATTATGTAGTTTATTAAAACTGCGAACTTGAATTGTGTGTGTGAATCACTGAGAAAGAACCAACATGCTAATCTATAAATATAGTATAGCAATTTACATCTTTCTGTTATCATCACTTATCACAATTTGTTATAATTATTTTAAGACAACTTTAAATAGAGGTGTATAGGCAACGCGTGGGGTCAGACGGTGTGTCACCTACACTTGAATGAAGAAGGAGAATTATGAATTGATAATACCAAACTTTGTTTTTTTTAAATTAACTATAGGATAAGGAACCATCAACTCGTGCCCACTTTTGTATATTTTTTAATTTTCAATTAACAATATATCCGCGTTAGTTAAAAATTAAAAAATAAACCAAAGTGGGCACTATACTACAAATGCCAAATATAATGCAAATACGAGTAAATGCTACTCGTGTATATTAATATCGAAGAGGATAGCCGTTACTTTCTATCACTTCCTGAAGCCGATTTGGCATACTTAAAACCATTTTGTTGCACGCATCACTACTTCGCATTAATTCCCAAGTTCTTTGGACCTCTTGGTCCAGATTTTTTTTTGTTTTTATTTCACTGGAATCCCAGTTTAAAACCATCTGACCCCACAAATTCTCTATCGGATTTAGGTCCAGACTTTTTGACGGCCAGTCCAAAACCGTTATTTCTTCTTGGGAAGACAGCCATTCCTGAACAAGGCGGGAGCGATGCACAGAACAATTATCCTGCACCAGGTAAATTTGGCCTACAGGATACGCAACACGCACTGACGGCAGCATCACGTCCTTCAACACCTCCAGGTATCGCTCGCTGTTCATGCGGCCGCCTATTTCCACCAGCTCGCCTGGGCCCATGGAAGACATCCATCCCCAGTAACCTGAAAACAGTCATCTTATATAATCTACTGTAACATGTAATATACGTAAAAGTCAATAGAATAGAATATATATGTATATAAAGTCTTAAACATAATATTATTGAAATGTTATTTACCTAGTGTTAATCGCCCGCTTGTCCTGAGGTCTAAAACGTTTTTAGGGTTAAACCTCTCCCCAGTTCTTCTCCATAAAATTTTTTGGCCATCCTTATCCGACCACTACGATAGCCCCCCGCCCCCGCATCGAGAGAGGCAACATCTACGTTCGTTTGCTCTACAGTTATAAATTGAAAAAAATTGTAAAAACTTGGTATTTGCCTATTCATTTTATATCAGTGTGTAGACTATAAACAGTGCTTTAAATCAGTGAAACATTTGTGACAATCGGCCAGTGAGATCGTGAGTTATAGACGAAATAGTTTTAAAATAATTATTTAACGGTTGACACTAACTTAAACTCATAAGAGTCATAAGTAACTGTTATCAGTGATCAGCCAATCAGCGGCGTGTACGACGAGTTGAAATTGATTTAAGCACAAAGGTCATTCCTGTCGTAACAACAAGAAGTCAATTTTCGCTCACAGCGCTAACGCTACGATGGCCCTGTGCGCAGCGCTCTGACTTTCGTTCTGGAGGTCGCGGGTTCAAGACCAGCCAACGGCGCCTGTTCGCGTAAATCAATTTTATATTTATGATTTTTATTTTTATTTTATTGCTATAATTTTTTTTTTGCTGACAAATATCCGCAGTAAAAAGAAAAAAAAAAAAATGTCAACAAATAAACGAACATCACAAAAAAATGACAAAAAAACAAATAAGTGCGCAAAATGCGCTCAGGACATTAAAACTAAAGAATCAATGAAGTGTTCCATTTGTGACTCTGTACTGCATCTCGATTGTACCAATGTCACTCTAAAAAGATTTTATCTTATGTCGAAACAGTCAAAGGACGTTTGGAAATGCATCCGATGCCTAGAAAATGCGTCTAAGGAACACTTCTCACCAACCGCTTCTGAACTTAAGGAAAAAAATCATACTTTGGTAAAGAAATGTATAGCAGGTCAAAGTAATGTAAAAACACCAAATGACCACTCAAACATCACCTTGAGGAAAAAACAAAAACAAAATACTTCAAAAAGTCAGAACTCACCTGAAAACACCCCACAGATAGACCTGCCACAACAACATAATGACAACCTGCAGTCAGATTTACTACTGCAGCATGCTGGCAACACAAGTTTTAGCAATCTACAGTCACCGACACTTCACAATGCAATATCTACACCGCACCAAGAACAAACGACACACATAGATACCCCTCCATCTGGCCGTTCAGTTTTTGTAACACCATGCCAAGATCAAGAAACTTCAGGCTCTGAAATTGAAACAACTTTCTTGGATGACACGTCTCTAAGCTTACCGAACATTACAACCATAGGCAACATGCATGAAGACAGTCTACACCTTGAAATTAATAGCCTGTCAACTCAGCTAGCTAGCGCACATGACGAGATAGAACGCCTGAACATTGAAATAATCACCCTAAAAAAAAACCTCGAGGAGAAACAGAAGAAGCTTAATTTATTCAAGCAGCTGCTTATCAAAACTCCGTCAAGTAAAAAAACGCCATTAAAAAACACGGAGTCAAAAAAAAAAAGGGGTTACAAAGAGGCGAAACTCAGAATCAAATCACGATGATAGTGTACTGGATCTACAACCTGCAATAGCTTTAAATAAGAACAATGAACATAAAGAAACACTGGTGAAGGAATGCACCCCGACTGCAAACCAAATACCATATGGCTCTGCCTATATAACCTTTCCGAAATTTAAAGATGCTACTGGCGCGGGCTCCCCTTCAAAAATGGTAGACAACTCGTTGCAATCAGATAAACCAAAGCTATGCATTATAAGCGATAATGAAAGTACCCCGGTTTTAAAGCTCTCTGGGGAGGTATTTTCAAATACTAAAAACATTTGCCACTTTTTACTACCGCATCGTGGATTGAAAGAACTTACGAACGATATTCATAAGAAAATAATAAATTTCACCAAAGAAGATTACTGTGTCATACTTGTCGGCGAAACTGATTTCAGAAAGACAAACAATTACATCGAATTGATTTATCATCTGAGAGAGTCAATGCGAAAAATTGTTAACACAAACATAATTATATGCTTACCAACTTATAAATGTAACAATATAAGCAATGTGTTTAACCAGAGGGTTGAAGCCTTTAACAACCTACTTTACCTAGATAATGAAACACATAAATATGCGTATTTGGTGGATTCTAACCTGACCTTATCTTATGATTATGATATGTTTTCGAGAAAAACTGGTGTAGTTAATAAGTCCGGAATGAGAAATATCCTTGCCCATTTAAAAATGATGGTTGAAAGTATTGAAAATAACACGATTGAAGATATTACAAAACTAGAAGAAGACAACAACAACAACAAAAACAACAACAATAACTACATCAACAATATTTTTCCAAAGAACAAAAAAGAACCTCAGGACTCAACGTTTTTTCGTGAAAACTAACTTTTGCGTAATTCACCAAAACATCGCAGGAGTTCTGGGTAAATTAAATCGCCTTAGTATTGCAATAAACGAAATTGAAGAACTCTCAATATACCCTGATATCTTGTGTTTAACAGAGCATTTTATACCACTTGGACAGGAGTCGTGTTTGCAACTTGACGGCTTTGTGCTGGCAGATATTTTTGCTAGAAGTAAAGCGAAGGACGTTAAGGATAAAAGTAATAATAAAAGAGGAGGTTGCTGTATCCTAGTAAAAAAGGGAATTGATTTCGAAATAATTGATGGTATTAAGCACCTCAATATTACAAAAACTTTTGAATGCTGTGGGATCACGCTACTAATCGAGAATGTTACAATAATATGTATATACCGCACTCCAGGTAGTGACATTAATATCTTTTTTGATAAGCTTGAAGAACTTTTACTGAAAGTATCATACAAGAACAAAAGATTGATTTTATGTGGTGATTTTAATATTGATCTCTCAGCTGATAGGATAAAAAAATATATACCTAATACTTTTGTTAGCATATTAGACTCGTACCAGCTTGTATCACGAATTGATTTACCGACAAGGATAACGCAAAACTCGCAAACGTGTATCGATAATATTATTTGTAACTTTAAAGACGGGAGAGCTGAAATACACCACTTGGGTCTATCTGACCATACTGCACAAAGCCTTACATTTAAACTTAAAAGGAAACCAATTCCCAAGTTCTGGTACATCTGCAAACGTGACTATTGCAAAGAAAACATGCAGAAATTCTTGAATTGTTTAAATTCCTTATCATTTGCTGACGTGTTTGAAGCAACAGATGTAAATATTGCATATAATAATTTTATTGATATTTTCAAATTATTCTACAACCTATGCTTTCCATCAAATAGAATTAAGATTAAATCTGTTAGTAAAAGTAGCTTTATTACACATGGTATCAAAGTCTCAAGCAAAAAGAAACGATGTCTGTATAAGGACATCAAGTATAGGGGCTTTAAACATAAACTAGGTCAGTACAATAATTACTCGAACTTGTTAAAAAAATGTGTAAATACTTCAATAAAAAAGGCGAACCACAAATTAATAGAACGCTCGGAAAATAAGTGCAAAGCATGTTGGGACATTGTTAAAAACTATACTGGAAGGAACAAAATGCCAAATCTAATTGAAAAAGTAAAGTATAAGGGTAACTTGATTACGAACCCTGAGACCATTGCTACGCAATTTAACAATTTCTTTATAGAATCTATACCAAAAGCGCAAAACTCAAAAACAAAAATAACAATGAGTAATGTTACAAAGACCCAATGTACCAGTATATATCTATCCCCAGTATCCAACAATGAAGTCGCTAAAACAATAAGATCTTTAAAAAATACAAAATCGGTAGGAACTGACGAAGTCGGGACACAAATAATTAAAAAATCAGTTAACCTAATAGTAGCCCCTCTAGCACATATAATAAATATTTCTTTCCAAACTGGTGAGTTTCCAGAGAGACTAAAATCTTCAGTTGTAAAGCCTCTCCACAAAAAGGGAGACACCGAAAATCTCAATAACTATAGGCCCATTACGTTGATACCGGTGTTTTCAAAAGTGTTTGAACGCCTTATGCATAACAAGCTGACAGTCTTTGCCGATAAATTTAAGTTAATTACTAATGAGCAATGTGGTTTTCGTAAAAATAGATCGACAAATCTCGCTATCTTTCAACTTCTACAGCCTTTATACGAATGCATACAAAGTAGAACCCACGTTTCAGCAATATTTACGGACATGTCCAAGGCTTTTGACTGTGTAAGCCACAACATTCTACTTAAGAAACTAGAATGTTACGGTGTGCGAGGGCAAGCACTAGATTGGCTGAAAAGTTATCTTACTGGTAGACAACAATGCTCAGAGGTCCGATTCTATTGTAATAAAACTAAGACTGTGAAAGTTATGAGATCAGGCTATAAGGTAAATGAAAGAGGTGTCCCTCAAGGAAGTATTTTGGGCCCTCTTTTGTTCCTTTTCTACATAAACGATATTCCAAAATGCATAAGTAATCAGATGGTACTGTTTGCCGATGATAGTACGGCAATAATTGAATGCACTTCCACTGTTGAAAAATACGAATTAGACATTAATAAAACACTTCACGATATTATTGAATGGTTAAATAATAATGAACTAAATATAAATTTATCAAAAACACATTTAGTTCAATTTCATTCTGTAAAAAGACCGGCAATGCCACTACATATTACATATAAAACGGAAGCTATTAAAAAAGCTGAAAGCACAACATTCCTAGGTCTCATGATAGATGACAACTGTAATTGGAAAATGCACATTGACGGGATGTGTTCTAAATTGTCTAAATTCATTTACCCTTTACGCCGCATAGTGCAAAACTCATCAAAGAAAGCGGGAATAATGACGTACTTTGGTTACGTGCAGTCAATTTTATGCTACGGTATCATCTTTTGGGGCAACTCTACAGATTGGCAAAAAGCATTTAAAATGCAGAAGCGTTGTATAAGAGCGTTAAATGGCGCCTCTCAACGAGACTCATGTAGACCCATATTTGCAGAGTACAATATACTACCACTCCCGTGCCTATATATCAAGGAGGTAACTATGTTTGTTAGGAAACACATGACTCTCTTTGAAAAGGGTGATAAATATAAAAAAAATCTTCGTCATGACAATAAATTAACACATGTTCATCCTGTTCGCTCAGCATTTTATAGAAATAGTATTTACTTCATGATAATTAAGATATATAATAATGTACCTGACATATTCAAATCCCTAGACGATACTAAATTTAGAAAAGCCCTTAATGAATGGTTGTTGAATAAAATGTTTTACAATATATCTGACTTTTTAAATAATAAAGGAAAAATATAAATATTAAATTGTTATGTTTAAATTTTTTGATAGTGATTTAGGTTAAGACTTTAAAATATTGTACACCATTGATAATGGTAGGCTATAGATTTAGGAATTTGTCATTATTACTTAACATCTTATCTTTGTACCTATAGTCATGCAATAAAGAATTTGACTTTGACTTTGACTTTGACTTTGACTTAAAACATTTTTCGTCAGTAAATATGACTATTTCGTTTGCCCAATCGAAATTTAAATACTGAGTGGCAAAGTTTACTCTGTCGATGCGATGTGTCTCAGTAAGCTTAATTTTTCTGGCCGGTTTGTAATTATGAATACCCGCAGCATGCAGGTGTCGCCGAACTGTGCTAAGCGACACTCCATAAGTCTCAGCAGTTGAGCGTGTCGTTTTGAAGGGTGCCTCTGAGTGAACTTGCACTATGTTACGGTGTCGCTCCGATTCCTCGGTGTAAGCAACCGGGCGAGGGCCTTGGCGGGCACAGTTCACTTCACCTGTCGCTTGATACCTTTGTATCCACCTACGAACTGTATTTTTCTGCAGATATAAAAAAAAACATAAATTATTAGCAAACCAAATAAATAATCATATAGGTATAATCTCAGTAGGTATTCATATAGGTTAAATAAATTAATTAATTAAATAAATAAGCTATCGTGTAACTCTTACCGTTATTCCCATATCTCGTGCTATTTTCTTTATCGATTGCTGCTGTTCCCACAGAACAACAATCTTAGCCTTCAAAAAAGTAGTTAATCGAACCATTATAAGGATTATTAAATCGGATAATATTAGCTAGCGGAGAGATTCACACAGCGGATCGGCACAAATCGTAATAATTTGTGAAGTCATTATAAAGTTACCCGCAATCACAAAACAATAAATGCGGCAAACAATGTCGAGTAAGCAAACTAATTATTCAAATTTCAACTTTAAGTCTCTGTTTAATACAGCAGTAATCTTCGATGCCTTTATGAAATAAAATGACGGTAGATGCAACAATCAGTAACAACGATGAAAGCATATCTATCATACTAATTTCAACCTAAATAATAAATTGACGAGTGGAACATGGTGGAAGTTGCAATTTAAACCATAACGTATAAAAGATTAGATCGTTATCAAAATTGTTCGATTTAAGGAGTAATGCAATTCAAATTTTTGCCAAGATCGTCAACGGAGTCGATAGCCTAGTGGTATAAGGCGTCGCGTCGTAAGCTAATCGGCTAGCAGCGGCTGGAGAAGCGGGTTCGTATCCTCAATCGCACATATGAAATGAAATGTCTTTTTGAAGTTATAATTGGTATTCGGTTCGACCAGAAGCCAAATAGCAAAATAAAGAAAATTATAATATTTGAGTGGTATCGGTGGATGCTCGGGCAGAGGTGGGTGCGGGGCGGGGGAAGCTAGCCGCTCACGGCGAACGTCACGTGACGTTCGCCGTTGTGCGATAATCTTTAAAGTATTGGGGGGTCCCTTTTCTCTGACGCTGACTGTACTAAAGAACATTACTTAAAACAATGTTGCCTGTTTTTGTCGATTATACACTAAGTAATTTAATAATATTTAAGAAGCATATTACGATAACAAACCGCGGTAAAAAATATCTAAAATTCTTTAGAGAAAGATTCATGGACATTACAAATAGTTGCATTGTCCTTACTCATCTACTTCAGGGTTAGCTGGAAGAGATCCCATTTAGGGATAAGTTCGCCTTTTTACATTAGTTTAGTAACAATATTGTAATATTTATATTTTTGTACAATAAAGAGTTTACATACATACATAAAAATAGAATAACGCAATGCAAGAATGCTGCAAACACAATTGCAAATAACTTTATTTACCCCGACGTATTCAAAAACCTTTCGTCCCGAGGGTCACTCGAGTTCACTAAATAGTTTCCAGTGGCTAAAACTGTCCATAAACTCTCGGGCGGTGCTAAATAATATACGAGCGCACAACGCGCCGCGCAATGTGCACTAACACTTTATTATTACTTAATTGTAGTATATAAAAGGGTCTTAAAACGGAAGTTTTATGTTTTAAAAGTATTAGTTTGCTTAGTAAGAACAAGTGGTCTTTAAAGTTAAGTTCTTATCAAGTCAAAACATCGTTAAAGTAGACCCTTCATATTAACAAGCGCATTTTATCGACCTAATGTAAACCGTGAGGTTGAAGACCACTTATTTGGCTAACTGTGCACTCATTAAAAAAGGGCGTTTGCCCTGCACAAGATTTCATTAGTTAAAGTTGTTGTTATCTTAGGTTTTAAATAAAAAAGTTATCACGTATCGACCTAGCCTTGAAGTGAAATGTCGGAGAACAATCTCACGCAAATTGATTACTACAAAATAAAGATAATCATAAACACATAGAAAACATCCAAGACTCAGGAACAAATCGCTCGCGCTCATCACACAAATATTTGACCTTACCGGGATTTGAACCCGAGACCGCTAGCTTCGTAGGCAGGGTCACTACTAACAAGCCTAACGTATCGTCAAGTAGTACGTAAGCTAGGACTACTGTAACCTTCGCGTGGGTCAGTTACCTATCGAGCGTTACCGTAATTCGAGGTTGGTCTAAATATGGCGACTATTGACCGTCACAACTACGGTTTGTTTGGAACTTGGTACTGTAGCGAAGAAACAATGGCATTTAATCGAAATTACTAGCGACCCGCCCTCGCCTCGCTTCGGTTCGGTTTCTGTTACACGAGTACATAATCCAGAATTTATAATTCATAAAAACCTTCCTCTTGAATCGAATTGAATGAAATACAAGCTTTTAAATAAATAGTGTTGGGCAGGACATGAATTAAAAATGGATTTGAAGAAGTAACTTATTTCATTAAATAATAATAGAATCGTAGTTTTAAAATGATTTGGTACAATGTCCGACATCAAATGAGGCGAGGTAATGCTACGTTTGCAGGCTTACTGACACTTAGTCGATACAAATATTATTTTATCTATTTCGCTCGATTTCCACTTCGTGTGCAAAAATGAGGTGAGACATCTATGTACACGAGGTGTTTTTTTTGACAAATTAATAAAGTTAGTGTCATATTCGAGGTGCCTCAAGTATAAGTCTCAACAAGACAAATAAAAAAATGACTGCCTCATGCCTCGCACAGTGACAGACAGGCGAACAAACGTATAACAAAGGCTTTAATCCCCTCCCCTTAGCTCGGGGGTTAAAATACAATAACGGAGAATATCTGAATAAAAGATACTAAAACTTATTTCTTTGCAATTGTAGTTGCACAAACAGATTGGAGTGAAGACAGCTTTAAAGAAAAAAACTTTAGAGGAATAGATTCACCGTGGAGTGAAAGAGAAGTGTTCATTTCAAGTCATATTATATTCATGCCTACTGCTTCCTGTTTTTATTTGATGACGGCTGACTTTGTTTTGAGAATTCCTATTTTGGAACACCTGACTGATTCCATAATTTGGTAGCTCCATTGTATTTAATGATAAACTAAAGCTCCCGCCTTCCTTCTGTGCAAAATTTTTGTTTTTTTTAGAGTTCATGTACGAATAATTCTACATATAAGTGGGTTTTTCAGATTTTCATTGTAGATATATGGATTGGGCTTAGTTCAATGCACTGATGTGCAAAATCACAACCTTCTACCTCGTCGGCAAAATTTAGTAAACGCAATTTTTCAAATATTGGTTTTCTTTTTTTTACTAGCGCATTTAAAAGTATTATGATGAGAAAAGTACTACAATATGCACAACATTGCACTTTGTATTTACATTATTTTTTCTGTAAACTAATTCCGTGTTATGCGGGATTGCGGGTGTTAAAGTCTTTCATTGAATACTATTGAGCTACCAAAATATGGAATCAGATACTCGTGTCCCAAAATAGGCCCTCTTAAAACACGTGCGGCTTAGTTGTTAAATTCTACAATATTTACGACGCGGTTTGCGAAGCTAGCGGCCCCTGGTTTAATTACTAAGACTTGGAGTATGTATACAAAAAGTATCTATTTGTCTTTATACTCACTCGGTCGTGTGTCTTATCGTTACCCAACCGTAAACTCTGTAGAAAGTATTAAAAAAAGTGTTTTTTATTTATTTATATACTTAGAGACGCTCGCTACTTCTTACGCGTAGAATTAATTCTGTGCTGCTCCCCTAATTTCTTCCCGTCCGGGTGTTGATTTTCCGAAAACCATTTCGTAGTGCACTCGGAGTATACACAAGGAAAATTTCCTCCAATTTTCAAGTATCTAGATTCAGCGGCGTTGGCCGTGGTTGTCTGTCATTCAGTCATTCACGGAAATCATAGTTATGCATAGATTGTAGATTCACATGAGCTTAAGTATAGTGGGACGCTTATTCACAATATGCTACCATATAGACCAATGGATATCAACTTTGAAAAACACATACGTGACGAAATAAATTTCCGTCAAAAATAAAATTTGGGACAAGGTGTTTTGTCTGCTTATCAAGGTCAAAGTAATGACTCCTAACACGGGTTTACGTTAAGTATACTTTGGACCCTGTCGCCACCTTCCGACTCCACCATCAAATAAGCTCTTATATACCATAATATTGCATTGTCATCGGGTTTACATATGGTATTCAAAATCTGAAGCGAACAACTTACGGAACAGGGCCTTTATTCTAATGGGTAAAACCATATTGTCTTTGACGTGCTATGTTATTGTTTTTACCTCGGGCACCATTATTACTGTCAAAGTAACAATATTTTTCTACCGTGTTCAGTCTCAGCCTAAATAAAAGCTTGTAAAAAGGTTATTTTAAGCGTAAACAGTTTGATTAGAGCCACGTAGGTGACTAATGTTGGCGTGTTACGTGTTTACGCCATTATTTCTTGATTCGCCGCTGGAGCACCTCAAGGCGACATCAGGAACTGCCGATTGAGTACCAAGCCGGCCGGAAAATTGAGTATCCGACCTCCTTCGCAATATTTGACGGCGTATCGCTACTTAATTGATTGAGATCAATAGGGAATATTCATGACTTCTATTCACAGCTTCAATAAAAGCTGATTCATGTAACAAACACTTGAGTATTTTTTTTTTAAATAGCTGTTAAAAGAACTAAGATATCGACGGTTCTGTGACTCAACCTCGTATTTAGAATATTGTCCAGTATAAACTGACACTCACAAAGTACACGAGTGCATTCTTGGTGCGTGTCAGTTTATACTGGACATTATTCAATATACGAGGTTGAGTCACAGAACCGTCGATATGAGCCAACAAAGATTTGTTTCCATCTCTTTCTAGGAGTTTATATGGCTGACGTGTAACATGACGTAATACGATTATCGGATCTCTCTGTCTAATCGCTGTCTAATTAGCAGTTTAAAATGCTTGTATCATTCTTATTTCTTGGCCGATTGTGATTTCGATTTCACTTTTGGTGATCCCTTTAATAGTATTTTCATATTATGTTGAGAAAAGCGATTTAAAAAAATCTGACAAAGCTGTTTGTTTGTTTGAAAACATTTGCAATTTTTAACCAAGCTCAGTGTGGAATTATTTTATTTTATGTATAACTCATGTACATGTTTTGCAAGACACATAAACAAAAAATGATTTTAAAAAATAGGGATGTACAAAATCGAACATATCTCTTTAAGGGATCGCTACAAGGTAACGTTTGGGTGATTGGTTTTATTTGTTTAAGCATTTGAAACTATGCAATAATAAATAACTCCACAAAAAATTCCAAACAATTTTAGTAACCGAAAGATCGAGAATTTTTACGCTTTAGATTCAAAACAGTAAAATAACAACGTTCATAAATATGTTTTTATTCAGCGAATTTAATAAAACCCTTTTAGGAAAATGCTTATCAATAAGCTACAAAGGATAGTCAAAGACGACCGGCGAAAATCGGACAATAAGCTCGACCGGTATTACCTGTGTAATTGATTGGTAACCGCTGGAGGGAACAATTACCTTTTTATCGGCACCGATCTTGTTACGTTACGTGGTTACTAGTGATTGGATGGCTTTTGAGTGGGTAATCCGGAATGATCTGGTTATAAGGATTTAGAAAGATTTTTTAATCTGTTAAAAGTTTGACGGTTGCTCTTTCTTGTAAATTACCTCACAGTAATTTAATATTTATCATGAGTAATTAAGGTTAGTTTTTTAGGTCAGCTTATCTTATTATTGTTTTATGTTGATTAACAATTTATAATAGCAGTTATTAACTGTCAAATTTGAAATTCTTTTTTCCTGGTAAAAAAAACATTTTTACCGTCTGGTTTCCACTAAAGTTTTTAAAGCAGACATTTATTGCCCTTTTCGGGAACACATTCCGAATACTTTTTGAATACGCGTACAAAAGGAGAGGACATTATACATTCCTTTTTCAAAGGAGCGCGTGGTACAAATCGCTAACTGCTTTTTAATTCGTTTGGAGGCGGTGTGTTCAGAAAGGGTCGGTATCAAAACGACTGGATTCTCAAAACGACCAGAACCACATAAAGACTTGATCGCAAAACGACCACATCTGCAAAAAGCCTTTATCTCGTAATGACTTTCTAGTAAAACGACCACATAGCATAAAGTCTGAATATCAGAACGGCTTGCTATCAAAATTACTTGTTCGCAAAAAGACCACCTCGCAGAAGGTATACATCTTAAAATGCCCTAATAGCAAAATAACTAGATCGCAAATGAACTTAATCTCAGAATGGCATGGTAGCAATTAGTCTTGTTAGTAAAATAGCATGAAATCATTCCATCGGCATCATACCATCGTAATACGTCGTCGTACATACGTACGTACGTCTCGTTTTTCCATTATAAAAGAGCCTGGAGTCCTGGAATCCTGGAATGAAAGTGACAGCTGTTTACCATCATTTCTGAAACTAAAAAAAAATGTGAATGTGTGTGTGTAATGTGTATGCGCGCGTGTGTGTGTGTGTGTGTGTGTGTGTGTGTGTGTGTGTGTGTGTGTGTGTGTGTGTGTGTGTAAATGTGTATAAATCCAATAATATTTTACGTTCAGGAAGTACTACAGTTTTATTTTAGTTAGTATGCATATTTCCCTGTTATATGCAATTTAAGTTATAATAAAGTTTTTTTTTCTATCTGAAATAAATGTGTTTTATTGTCTAAGTTTAGAAAAACCAGCAATTGAGAAAATAAAACTTGTTTAGAACGCCATTTTCATTCATAGTTTACTTAGTTATACATAGTTCCCACAGCCTAGAGCTAGAGGTAGTGACCCTGCTCAAGAAGCACGATATTTATAATAAATGAATAAATAAATAAATAAAATATTTATTTAATAGTACTCTATGGATGGATATTGTTGCTATTCTGATAACTAGTCGTTTTGCTACCATAAATTGTAGACGTTTCACTAGGAAGTTGTTTTAAGATCTAGTTATTTTGCTATTAGGGCATTTTAAGATGTATACCTTCTGCGAGGTGGTCTTTTTGCGAACAAGTAATTTTGATAGCAAGCCGTTCTGATATTCAGACTTTATGCTATGTGGTCGTTTTACTAGAAAGTCATTACGAGATAAAGGCTTTTTGCAGATGTGGTCGTTTTGCGATCAAGTCTTTATGTGGTTCTGGTCGTTTTGAGAATCCAGTCGTTTTGATACCGACCCTTCAGAAAGTGTTGTTGAATGGAATTTTTGTTTGTTACTAAGGCCGATTTGTCATTAAACTAACAGTTAAACTTTTTGTCCTTTACATGGCTCCGTAGTCACCAGGGAACTTTTATAGTTTCGCTATATCCGTCTGTTCGTCCGTCCGTCCGTCTGTGATAACTCAAAGATTCGTGGTCATACAAAGCGGTTATTTGGCATGGTTATACATATTATTCACGCCTAAAATACTTAATGATAAAATAGGCAAAAAAAAAACGAGTTTTGTTCCTTTGGTCTCGATAAGTAGAAAGAATAAAGAACGTACAATTAACAACAAAAGTTTGTCACAAAAAATATATAACAGAATTTTATTATTTTGTATAGAGTGGGTAAGCTTACCATTCACGTATTTAGTTTACTGATACGTTTATAATAATAATAATAATGGTCAAATCCATATCCGCTACCAAATTCGTAGCAGGTCTAAACACGTAGCAGGTCTACGTCGTAGCTTGTAGCCCGTAGCTCAATTTAAAGCGTCCCAACCCGCCAAAGATGATTTATTATAATGAGCATAAGTGGATCATCCGAGTTCCGGAAAAGCGCAAAAAGGGCTCGGAACCTCTGAACGTGATATTTAGGGTTCCGTAAACCGTGTCATTAAGTCAGTTTGCGTTACGTAACGTTTATTGAACCTTTTTATAATAAAATTGGGTTTAACCCCTGACGCAGCTGCTGATTTACTCATCGAGTACTTTATGGACGGATGTTCAACGTAATTGACGTCGTTTGATTACATGGGATTTATAAAGATTTATTGATCTGGCGCCTGTTCGATATAAAATATCTTAATGTTTTTGATAAATGGTTTCTTTTCAATAATGAAACTTCTAATTTTCCCGATTAAGGCAAAGCAAACGGGCAGTTTATTATATTCAAATCCTGTTTAGTTTTTTTTGTTATGCTTACTCGTTTTTTCTGTGGTTTGTGTTAAATGAAAACCTATTTGACTTGATGAAATCTGTGACAATTATAATGACTGGATTACTATAACATATTTAAATAGCTTATGACGATTGCAAGGAACAAAGCTATAGCAGTTATACGGCTCTGTCCCTTACACTCGTCCTAAACTGAATTGATAGCCAAATGTCATGGTAACTCCCCTGATACGGATATTAAATCACAATCGGGGGGTTCCGGACCTGCATAAGCATGCAGGGTCCGTCCGGATCGCTACCACCATCTTTGCTTTCAACCTGCTGTTAAACAGCAGTGTTCACATTACAGGTTCAGATGCGGGAGTAAGACATCCGGTGAATAATTACGTGTGCGTCAATTGTGTTCTAAATCATCTAAACATAATTTTCTTAAAATGTTTGTCAAATAAATGATGATAATAATGATGATGATGATGATGATGATGATGATGATGACGATGATGACGATGATGATGATGATGATGACGATGAAGATGATGACGATGATGATGATGATGACGATGATGATGATGATTGTGATGACCGGCTGGAGCAGGCACTCGGTCGATCAGTCTCCCAGTCATTCCGCCCTATTCCGCTAATTTGATCCCGGCGACGTTCCCATCCGGTATGGATCCCAACTTCTAGTTTTCCTACAGAACAAAAGTGCGTCCTTTAGGTTAATGCTTTTATTTAAGTAATTTCGTCAATAACTCGTCCTCCACGAATATGCGGTATCTAGTGACGAATACACGCCACACTTGGCTAGGACGTGTTGTATGCCCCAGTGTGGGCATAAGGGGTGCTGTTTAATACCCATTACCGTTATTTGTCTGATGGGCGTAGTGTCCAGCATGGTGCAGCGCCTCTATTAGGCGGTAAAAACAATATTGTCGTTGACCTGTTACGGAAACGCTTTTCACTCGGCCGCCATTACTGTCAAGTAAATAAGAGCTATCAAAACGTTAAAAGGAGTGTGAAGCGGCCATAAATCGCGTAGCTGTTAAAAAAAAACATACAAAGTTAGCTCCGGGCGAAAACGTTTCTCGCCCCCTAAATCACGTCCTATTTTTGCATATGTTGTAGTTATTATAAACATAGGTCTGTTCGTTTCTGTTTTTTTTTCTTGGAAAGGAGAAAGTACAGGCATAGTTTGTCATGATATCTATAACATATTCAAAAATCGTAAAAATCGGACGAGGTTCAAGGGGTTTTCGCATTTTGTATGGAGATTTTTAGCTTCACAATCTCTTAACAATACGATAACAGATCAAACACGGTATAGTTTTTACCGTGTTGAATAGAGGCCATGGTTATATGCGCATTAACATGTAATGGACGTTGTGTTTTTGTGTAATTTATTTTTGTTTTGTTGTACGAGTATATGTTTCAAATTTGAGAGACAATGATAATTATTTTACTTTCGGTTTTTTTGTCAATCGAATGTTATGTAAGTTTTGAATAATAAAACATATTTTAGTGAGAGCTTTGTATGCTTTCTATGCTTTCTATTCTCAAGATGTTTAGATATATTTATTATCATGCGATCCAACAGGGAACTCACACTAAATGCCATTAAATTTAAAATAAAAAGTAAATAACGTATCGAGGTAATCGTTTATTTCTATCAGCTACCTACCCACACGTATCATCAGCAACTCAGTTAACTGACCATTTGTGAATCTTGTCACCTCACAATAAGGCTCACTAGTGGTTAGTTAGCAGTGACGTTATTAATACGTTACCGTATTAACTGTCCATCCGATTTTAAATTGAACGTTTTCGCGGAAAGCCTATAATTAGACTCGTTCCCAAAACTCAATTCCTAGAATGATGGCTTTTCACAACCGACGTATTTGTGACTTGTGGAAGTCCATTTATAATTTATTTATGCTTTGTTCCATTAATAGGAAGTTCAAGAAAGTCTACTACTGTAATATGCATAGGTGCTACAGTAAGGGTGAACGTATGCTCGGTTATTTATTAAGAAATGTGACTAATTAATGGTTAAAGTTCATGAAATCTACCACCAAAACAACTGTTTTTTTAATATATTTTTGACTTTCGACTAGGGACTCGAATGGTTGCCGGGTTAGAATAGTCCCACTCCATGTCTTCCCGTAGACGTCGTAAGAGGCGACTAAGAGAATCAATGGTTGTAAGTAGTACTGTTAGGCGATGGGCTTGCAACCTGTTACTAATACGCTGGTAAACATTTCAGCCTAATTGTGCAAAATGTGGTTACAGAATTATCAACAAGTTTTTAAGAGTTGGTTGTAATTCTGTAGCTCTGCCTACCCCACCCTGGGAATGAGGGCGTGAGTTTATGTATGTATGTTTGTAGACTAGAGACCCCTGTTTCGCTTTGTTAATAGCATATGGTTAGGAATTCCCTTAAAATATCGAGAAACATTTCATCGAATGTGTCATTTCACCGAATCTGATTTCATCGAAAGCTAATTTCAGCTAAAACCTTATAGATTTCAGGTTATTTTAAGCATTCGTTACGCGTAGGTTAGGTTAGGTTAGACTTGTGACCACAAAATAAAACGCTCCTGCACGTGGAAATGCCTGTGGATGAAATGAAAATTCGGCGAAGAGAAACGTTCTGTGAAATGAGTTTCGATATTTCATGGGTAAACCATATGGTTATCTAGCCCTGATACACTTATCAGTTAGGGCTGCCGTACCCTATAATTACTATTAAACGAGCAATATGCAAGAAAACGATTTGTCATGTTGTGATATTCGGGAAATCTTGGCTACGACCCGACCACTGCGACGCTCGGTTTCCCAGGTACTTATAAATCTTATTTTACGATACTAATATGTTTAATGGCGGGGACAGAGCCTCTATTCAACACGGTATAAACTATTATCGTGTTTGAGCTGTTATCTTAGTGTTACCATTTTCATAGCTCTTATTTACTAGACAGTAATGGGGAATGACGTTAGAACAATACCATAACAGATCAAAGACGATATGTTTTTTACCGTCGAGAATAGGGCCTTCACACGGTGTTGAAACGACAAAACTAGAACAAGTAATAAAAAACATGTTTTATTTCGATATAGATAGATAAACATCTTTATTCTTCACAAACATGCACATGGCTGACAAAGCCAAATATAAATTACAAAGAATGCGATTGACCAATTGACTAATAATTAACATAATACTAAAAGTAATTCGTCTACGTAAAGTCTGTTCCAATTCAGTTCGTCACTCTTATAAAAAAACAAGTTACGATTATAACTCCATATTCGCGTACTTTTGAAGGTTGAGCATAGTCATATTATTTATTTATACACTTAATCACTATCTTTTCGACTCTTGCCAAAAACGTATTTTTTTTCGAACTATTTATGACATTGAAAATGTAGAGGTCTTGATAGATTTTATTGATAAGAGATGTTTTCGTCTCGATCGCACCTACCATAATAATACGATTGTAGGGGGAAGAGGGGCACATTGATACGGAAAAATTTAACCTTATATTTTGGGCAGTAAAAATGATTAAAATTATACCATTTTAGCATATAATCATAGTAAAACTAATTGGGATTGATATGGAATTTAAATTATTCTTAAAAAAATAATCGTTATAAAAATACAGAAAAAACTGTGAAAAATGGAATTTGTTTAATTGTGCCCCACCCATGGGGCACCTTGATGCACATGTTTAATGGTGTAAAAAAGTTTTAAAAATGCTAACATTCAACAAAATTTCGTTTTGTTTCTTTTAAGGAGGCTATAGGCAACCTATTGTATTTTATATAGATTTCACATGACTTGACTTTTTCAATATATTATACTTATAGAATTTATGATCGATTTAAATTGTATTTTATTTTTTATTTATTTAAATTATCTTAAACGTATTAAAAATAGGCTAAACAAACCCTATAACACTTTTAGACATTTAAACAACACAGTCAATAATTACTTACTCCAACATTGATAGCACCAATGTGCCCCGTACCTTTGTGTATCGAAGTGCCCCAACGGTCATATTCGAAAAATATTTAAATATTAATAAAACCAGTGTACTTTAGAAATGTTAAACATGCAATCCTGACAACGAAATAAAGTAACTTAATATTGGGAATTTCAAATATCTTATAAACAAATAAACACTGCAACAATTAACTATTACAGAAGGAGAATATTTTAGTAAACTACACCAAAAACACGTTTTTACTTGTGAAATGCTAAAGAACAACAACCCAGCGATGCGATTACAACTGTCAAGCTCCCTTATGTATAGTCATGTTTTAATGATATTTCGATTTTACTACTATTCTTTTTTTGCGAAATAGTGCTGGTGTATTATTGTGCCCCATGCATCAAACTGCCCCGCTTCCCCCTAATGATGAATATAATATAATCAACCTTTTTAAACTAATTACAGGTAACATTATATTCTCATTATTATTTCATACTCTATCTAAAGACAATGACAGTCAGGTGTACTTGTTATTGTCATTGGCAGTCTGAATATTTAGGAACAGACTTTATATTATCTACTATACCATAAAATACGTGTATAATGTATGACGTATACAATCTGAAACACACTTAGAAGTTAACCGCTAACTGAATTCACATTACACTATTAAATCTCAAAGCAGCGCGCAACAGAAACGGCATAACCACAAACCGTTAAAAACTAACATTACGCGGTCGACTCAAATCAAAACTTATGACCTTTCGCTGGCACTCCGCCAAATGAACACTGAGCTCGTATTTTTGAGGCACATTTTCATACAGACTCGAAGCTTTCTGTAATACTTGCTTACTCGGACTGCGGAGAAGACAATGGTACAATGGCTGTGGTCTCAATAACGAATACGTTTTAATGCCAGAGAGTGTATTGCGATGCGACGCATACGGCCGGGCGCGGCGCTTAAGTTTACCGAAATGGTAACGGAATTATTGGTAGCGAACTAAGATCACAATCAAGATTACATTATAATGTGGACCGACAACCCTACTGCATACTTTTTATGAAGTTTCAAAACGATAGGTCGTATGGAAATTTATTTAATTTTATTTCATTCAGTGGTTAGTTAAAAATATTAACGAACACCTTCTTATTTCATAATTTATAATTGATTTTAGTGGATATCATGGAAAAATAACATTAAAAAAAAGTTAAATACATTTCATCTTTGCGTTTGCATTATTGTGTACGCGTGCACAATTAGACCCACGCAACGCACGTGAACACCACACTGATACAAGCAAAGTGGCGTTTATGACTGTATTTTGTTATTAATCATTGCTGTCGTGCTGTGTTGCTACCTTTACTACCACATCCAAAGAAAGCATGGCTCGAGTGATTTATTTATACCATGATATAGGTATGCATCAAAGCTATAATAATATAGGTGTATGTAATAATAAAACTATAATAATATAGTCTATATTTCATCAAATATTAGGAATTAAGATCAAAATTAAATAACTTTTGTGAAAATAATAAACGTATTACTATTTTATTCACATGGTGTTTCTTGCTTATTCTCGTCTAAGAGCTTAAAAAACGCCTACAATATGATCTATGTTGCTGATGGTACATACAGGATCTGCTTAAATTAAATACGTGACGGCTGCGAGCATTGCCACTGAACTAGTGACTCCGCTTCGCTAGACAAACACGCTTCCAATAAAGAGGACCCGCGTCAACCCCTGTGTTCCTTAAGGCGCATTCACATTTGTCTGACTTGTTGTGTCGTGATGCGTCATCCGTTTAATGCATTTAATATGGTTGCGTTCAGATTTATCGGACGCAGTGTATTGTGATGGTCTGTGTTGTGTCGTATTACAAGCAATCCCGGTCTGCGTCAGAACGGGCAGCAGGATCAGACTAGTGTGCACGCGTTAGTACTGTTCTGACGCGACACGACACAACACATCAGACAAATGTGAATGCGGTTTGACTCAAAATATCGTCAGAAAGCGTCATAACACACCATATAGATGTGAACAGTAGCCATCACGACAAATCACATCACGTCAGACAAATGTGAATGCGGCTTTAGTTGGGCCTGTACCGCTCCCAAGCGTCCATTTACTTTTTATTTCTGCTCATTAACTTCTATTGGCGAAAATTCAAATGAAACCCATAAAAAATCTAACTGTATTTTTGGAACCGAAGGGTGACAATATAAAAAATTCAAGACATTTTCGCTGAAATTCCTCAAGAGCTTTTTCAATATTCATTTGTAAAAGCCGCTGAAAGATAAGGTTAACTTTTCTCGGGAGCCGTCGACAAATCGTGGTTTGTAAAAGGCAGTTTCGTGGAAAGTTACCGAGGAGTTATTACGTTTGAGATAATAATTGTTTTCACCAGGTTAGGTAGCGTTCTTCAGTAATTTATCACAACTTGTTACATCTTCATTAGCATGAATTAATATTCTGTTGAAGAGTTCGCAAATAGTTAAGACATGTGTTACTTTAATTTGGTAAAAATATACTGAGCGGACGTAACGTAGTGTAGTCATGGCATATCTTTGCTGTTTCTATACTCTGCGTTAAACTTATTTTTTTTGTGTAATATTATCCTTTGGAAAGGTTTGGACGCTTGAAATTAAGCACCAAGAGGGCGACGGCTTAACAACTAAAAGTATCTGCGCAGACTTTTCTAATTGCACCTTTTACTAATTATTAAATGCTCCTTAAATGAAAAATATAAGTAAATTACACACTACTACTTAGTACTAACTGAGGTATATATTTTAATAACTAGCACATCCACCTTCAAATCACTAGAAATACCACTTAATACAATTGCCAGAAAGATTTGAGTACACAAATTACCCATAGCCAGTAGTAATGCCTCGCCATCGTTTTGATTTCTCGTTATCTAAACGGAATGTCGTACGAGCTCGACAGGCGTCCCGATTGAAGGCGCACAATAAGCCCCTACCACGTCACCGCAGCCTTTGTTGCGGGGCCTACATGCGACATACACAATGTAAGCTCAGCTGGTTATAAGGACCTACTGTCTGGGTGAAAAACAGCGTTGTATTCAAAATATTGTAAGCTGTTGGATTTGTAAACTCGCATGAAACGAGCAACCGCGAATCGGCAAACGTAGTGTAGGACGCCCTCAGACTAGGTGTAGCGACGATTTTTAAGAGGTGGTTGGCAAGAGCTGGATGAGAGTGCCCACGAATCGTTGGCGTGCAATGGGAGAGGCCTATGTCCAGCAGTGGACTAATATAGGTTGATAATGATGATGATGAAACGACCTTTTTAAACGAGTATCGATGTGCTAATGCAGGAGTTCCGTAACGTTCCGGTACGCTCACGCTAACGGCATGCGAAGTAATGAGTACAAGCAGGTATGGACTCGTAACAAGGGAGCTGCAAATAAATTACAACATGTTAAGGGCAGCAGTATCATTAAGTTCTGTCAAAAAAATAATTTTTGGGGCAAGCTTTTTCTTTCGACTGTACTTTTTTTTTGCAAGATGGTTATCTGCTTATTAAGACCAAACTAATGAGTCCCAACTCGGGAGGTCTACGTTAAGTATAGCAATATAGAGATCCTGTCGCCATCTTCTGACTCCATCATCAGATCAGCTTTTTTATACGATAATATTGCATTGTCATCGGGTTTACACATATGGTCCAAATTTCAGCATTTTCTACTAACGAAAACTTACGAACAGAGCCAGTTAAATAAAAGCTTGTAGAAATGATTGGGATTGCTAACGTGTAAACGTCAATATGAAATATGTCGGTGTTAAATTCGTTTATAGCTTTGAAATGGCGTGTCTTGGCTATGTTTATGCGATGTTGATACAGAGCTGTACGGATGACCCATTTTGCATTACGATGCAGGTCGCAGACAATGATATGAGGGCAACATAAAACGTAAAGCGATATGTGGGGAAGTTGCTGTAGAATTTTGCTGATTAAATTTAGGCGGTAAAACGGGTAAAGCGTTTTGGGCTGTAATTAAAATCGCTCTGCGATATCGTAAAACTATCAGTGTAATTTTAGCGCTGCGTTTACCAAGCGTGTTTAGTCTAACGGTGTTTTTTTGGCAATGACGAGGCACGCGAGCACTCAGGCCACCTGATGGTAAGTGGTATCTGAGATTCATAGACATTTGAAATCTCAAGACAACAATCTCAAAACTGCAATCCTAAGACCTCAAATGCGTTGCCGGTTGTCTTATCCCCACACCGGAACACAGCAATACGAATACTGTTGCTTGGCGATGGGTTAATGGGTAAGATGGTGGTAGCGATCCGGACGGACCCTGCACAAGGTCCTACCACCACTAAAACGAATTCAGCGAGTCTTTTGCTTTGCAATATTATTTAGGAAGTAAGTATCTAAACTACATTAGATTTGGAGCCACGTTGGTTTTGGTAAATAAATACGACTATAAATAAACCCTTTATTGTTTTTTTCATGATCAAACTTGATAGTAGTAGCAAGGCCTGCTTTCCACCTCTTCTTAACGCATATCTTTAGGTACAGACCCTTAAAAGCTGGACATTACTGACCGGACTACACATTAAAAGTTCCAATCCTCATTGTCGACCGTGCCTGGGCGAGGTGTGACTAGTGTTGGGCGATTTCTGAAACATTGCGAAACTACTAACTAACTAAATACGAAAATTACAGCTTCTAAAAGTTACATAATTAGATGGAAATGATTATGACACAATTAATTTTCATTGAAAAATACATGAAAAATTTCCGTTACATGTCAAAATTTAGGTATTTACAGAAATTAAACGATTTCACATTGGTATCTTTCAGAATAATGCAGATTTTTTTTGATAGTTTCACTTTTGAAAGTTACTAGCCGCCCATCACTAGGTGTGGCGTGCAACGCCGGTCCCGGGCATCGATGCGGCGCTTGCCGTCCGATTAGGCGGCACGGCGTCCGGCGCGTTGACCCGGACAACCCGCTCAATATCCCGGTTAACCGGATTTAGGGCTTTACATGATATGCCGATATTCCAGCGTTGTCAAGGTTAATGGTATGGAACATTGAGGAACGTTGTCGTTTATAGTTTCGTACAGTTCTCGCACCTTGTTAATAGCGGGCTGGTTTACGCTATCATACTGGCACTCGCAATTTCCAGTATACACAATATGATAATTTTTACTTGTATTTCGTAGAAAAACAAATATTGTCAATTACTATTAGGAAACTGGTATAATCGTAACTGTAATTCTATTAACCCTTTATAAGGTAGAGGCGATTTAGCGACCACGTATATTTATTTGGAATTTCAACGTTACGTAGTACAGAATGTGATACATATCAGTTGTTTTTGCAAGAAAAATTACTTGCTTTTAAATTATTCTCTAGGACGTGTCAAACATGAAACTATATTTGAATTTTACGTAGCATAACTATATAACTGGGGCCTTATAAAGGTTTGACTTGCACCGAGTTAATGTTATTGTAATTCATTTGTTTTTTAGTTTCCATAGCAAGTAGATAATTTAATGCCATTATTGTCATTTGATATGGTATATCATATGATAGTGTTTTCAATCTACTAGACTAGTGACGATTGCTCCAAAGTGTGTAAAATACAAGTAGGGTCCTGGCTCGAGTAAGGGACTGTGGAGCGTCAATTCGACCGGCGGGGGTGCCGCATTAGATTAAAAACGTAACTCAACGCAGCTATGTTATATTCGAATAAACATGGATACATTAAATATAAACGATATTTCAATTACACCGAATAAATGCAAAGTTAATGATTGTGTACGAATGTATTTCCTCGTAGGTGGCACTCATTACAAGATATACTACTTGTACTGTATTTCCCGCCACTAAAATCCAATAGTGGAAACTCTATACATAATACATTTTCCGATCAATTTTTTTTAATGTACAAATGAGAGGAAAGGCGCCGTACGGTACCTGTAGCCCGAGCGCGAACATTTTAATCCTCACCTTAATCACGTTTGACAGAATTTATCCGTAGCGCAAACTCCCGAAACTGACTCACGGTTCAATAGGTACATTATTGTATAAACAAATTGTTAACTCTAATTTAAAAAAAAGGGTTCGAGCTACTGATGATGGGTAGTAATCACCGCCGCTGATGAACTTGTATTAGAATCATCTTAGTTCAGGCACATGCGTAATTATATTAGTTGTGGACATAAGCGATAACGTAAACAATATCATTAATAAAGTTTTTTTTTTATTGTCCACAGACAGTAATCAAAATGGCGTCACCATCGGCGACATGACAGGCTCCTAGCGGCATGGAGGAAGACGAGCGGCGTCTGTCGTTCCCGCCGCCGGCTCCGCTGAACTCGCCCGGCGAGGAGATCGACGGGTCGCGGCTGCTCGGCGAGATCGTGCGCACCCTCGAGGCGACCAACCCCGAGGCCGCTGCGCCGCTGGTCGCCTCGCAGTCGCGGGATGCCCTGGACTCGGAGTGCGACAAGCCGCGGCGCGAGGAGCTGCGGATCCCGCTCGAGGGCGTCAAGTTCTCGAGCGAGGCGTGTGGGAAAGGTAAGAAACAAATGTGAAAAGTGGGTTATAACTACTAACTAACCAAAGCGCCTAGTGCAGGCTTATAACTGTAATGGGTTTCGTACAGAACTCAACAAAATCCTGACATTTATTGACAGTGATTTTCTTATCCCGGTGGAAGTTTTACCCCACTTTCCTTACAAAAGTTTTAATAATTATTTCCAAGTGATATACATTATGTATTCGATATTTAACATTAAATCTATGGGCAATCGCTGAAAATCGCGTTAAAAATAAGTCAAAGAAATGAAGACGACGATAGACAAGACGATTGATTGACTCCGTTTATTGACACTCGATTCTTCAAGTTCAGCGGTTGTTTCCTTGTGGATGCCGTAAAGGTGATCGCGAAACTAAAGCGTTTAGTACTAGTCTTTCTTGGTTTTCCGCATGCACTAAGGCATACTTTAAGAGCGTAAAAGCACCCCTTGCTAGCGCAGTTTCAATAAAAAGCGCTGCAAGATCAAAACTCAGTCTATTTTACTTACAACTCGTATTGACATTATTGATTTGATCTTGGGCATGATCCGTATTTTACGCATATTGATCGTAAGGCGCCTTATACACGAATACGTATATTGGTAACGTTATTAGATTCCCATAATTAACAGTCACCGAAGTATATTCATGATCTCCCAAAACACTAAACATTATAAAAAGAAATGTTCTAACTAACCATAAAATGTTATTACATATACCAAAAAAAACTGTATTTTGTATTCTGATGGAAAATAGGTTGACTCTCATACAATTTCTTAATAGGATATTTGCTCGCTTTTTCTCAATGAGAAAATCTATTCTATAGTAATTAGTTGAAGATAAATTAATCAACTTACTAAGTGGGAAAGGAGTATCACTCAAAGTTAGTTTAAATTGTGTTTAGTTGACGTTCCTATTACTAACACGAAGAGGCACTAACTCGAGGCGTGAATTCAGGAACTTAGGTTGTTAATTGTTATATGTAATTTTGCGTCGGAGCTACTGGATAATCTCCCAGTCACTATTCTTATTGAAGTTTTATTATAATGTTTCGTATCTACTTTCATTTCATTAACTTCTTTCCTAATAACCTACTTCCTTACTCAATAACGTGCATTTTTCCAAGTAGAGAGGGAATAGGTAAAAATTCTACCGTTGCTGGTTTATTAGCAACCTATTTAATCTTGTTTTGAGGATACCCAATTTATGTCTTTAAAAACATATATAGTTGATTCCAGTCTTGTAATGTACTAATCATTTTGTAAAACATGCCACTATCAATACGTAATTATAACGATGGTAAAACGACGTACAATTTCTGTTGCATATCCCCAAATTAATTCGTACCTCATTACAAATCAAAATGTCGCTTACCAGGCAATCACACTGCAAATCCGCCTGAGAGGCAATTCCATATGTAACCGGCGGCGATTGATGGAGGCAAGCAAAAACGCTCGGTAACGATGACATACGGATCAAGACGCGAGGGAGCTATCGTGCTGATCCGGGATTGATTGATTGTCCGCATTGTCGCCACTGGGACAGCGACTGAGTCAATGGCGACATATTGTTGCCGTCGCGTAAAATTTCTCCTCTTCCTCTTTTATGCAGAATTTGAATGCCCAGTGTTGGGTTTCTCTATTGTACCGCCGAAAATTTCATTGCCGAATTTCACTTCCCAACCAACGTTTGGCCGAATTTCATTTTGCCGTATCAACATATGGCAACTTGTTAAAATGATTAGTTTCATTTCCCAGCCTCACGATTGCCAACTCAACGTTTGGTTTTTTTTTATATGGACATTAATTAAAATGTCATTTTTCATGTAGCCAAATGGTACACTTGGAATAATAGTAGAAAAGTATTATGAAAAAAGTCGGTTCTGGCGCTTCGCCGGCCGCTGCCGCGGCACGCTCGCTTCGCTCACTCGGCTCGCGCCCTGTAGGGTTGCAGTTCTACCTAACACTCCTCCTCGCTACGCTCATCGTCGTAACTAGTATCTGTGGATAAAATGACGAAACGTTATTCGTCTAAGAGTTTTTCGGCCTAGTGTAAAATTTGCCATGTGAAAGATATTCCAAAAGTTTAAAGTCAAAATGATATTCGTCTTCATAATAATTCGGCAAAATGAGAGGTTGGCATACAAAAATTTGCCAATAAGTAGTTGTCAAGGTGAACATTCGGCGAAATGTTGGTTGGCAAATGAAATTCGACCAAAAATCATTCGGCCAAAAGGTTGGGTATATGCCTCTCTAAGTTTCTTCCAGTTTGGCGTGTCACAAGTTAGTCGGGTCCATCGTGGGCGTTAAATTTACATGTGTTGTATTCAATATTTTGTAAGGTTTCACTTATCACGAGGCGAGGTATGCTCGTAGTTCTTTGTATAGAGCAAGCTATTAATATAATAGCCATATTGATTTATCTGGTTAATTCCGCTTTTCCCTAAATTATGGTCCTTGTAGTTGTCGCCCTTGACTGTCATATACAGGTGTTGTGAATAATCAAATCGTATTTTGTCAGTTAAGTTTGTATTTATATTGCCTTTTCCATACGCTTATCAATTGGTACAGGAGCTGATTGAGAAAGTAAGAGATGATACGAGTTTATCGGACCAGATGCGACGGCGTTTGATTATTCACTTCATCTGTACCATGCCTTTTGGAGCACAACAAGATACTTTGCCTGACAATAAGATTTACAGTTCTATCATAGCCGTGACAAAAATATACCAATAGCCTCGTGATTCCCAAATAGCCCCGTTTTACGGTACTGAAAGTTAAAATTTTACTATAGCCACACATAAAAGTGTCAAATTTTACTTCATCTAATCTAATTTTTCCTTGGTTTGAATATTGGTAACGGACATAAGTGAATGAATAAAACAATTAATAAAGGGAAGCTTTGCATGTCGTTACAGAACTAATATGGAAAACATGTCCTATTTCAAATGCGGAATGTCGAATGGCCTATGCTGATATAGTACCACTACATGCAAAGTAAATGTTTTGTTTTCTTCAGTGTTTATTAAGTAAGTGGTTAGGTATACTTGTAGGGTATCTTTAATTACATGAGTATACTCGTATATTCGTACGGTCAAATAATTCATTAATATATTTTTTAAATAGCTTTTCTAATAATATATTAGTTGTTTGTATAAACAGCAAAATTCAGGAAGCGATTAACCTTTAAAACGGGCCAAGATTAGTTTTATTACTCGTAAAACGTTTGCGTTTGTATTGCGATAACCTTCAACTATAAAATAATTATGCGTCAGTAATTCCATCTTGCTTTTATATTGTGATCATATTTTTGAGGCTATGGTAGCTCTTATTTACTTGACGGCAAGAGTCACTACAATGTCAATAATATAATTACGAATATACAGTAATACCGACCCTCCTGTCGCAAGTATCTGGTATACTAATGCCCGGTTCCTATATTCAAGAAACGAATCGTTTCCCTAACGCCCCGTTAAAATTTGACACATTTTGTACGTAGCAAATGTCATAACACTACGGCCTATAAGGAAAACTATTCGTTTCTTGAATATAGGAATCGGGCATAAGAGATTCCAACCTTATTTGCAATGCAGGTTACCAAATAAAAAATAAGAATTTTAACGTCTTTCCGACTACGATTGACTACGATTGGACCAAGGGCTGTAGCCAAAAGATGTAAACGCTACTAACGATTTTGTTTTCTATCACTAAAAATGTATGGGATGACAAATGACCACTTAGTTTATCGCAACGGTCGAGAATCATCTCATTAATTTTGAGCGATTGAGAAGAAAAACGTTAGCGTTTGCATCTTGGCTAGGGCCTCTGGTCCATTTGGACTGGAATTCTATTCTACTCGGTAAAATCATATTGCATTTGACATCTTTTCGTATTCATCATGTCAGGGGCCGAAGGTATTTTACTTAGTCTTTAAACCTATTGTGATCGTATTGTTTTGACTCAGCCGCAATAACCGTCAATTAAATAAGACCTATTGTAACGATGACAATACGATAACATGTCAAAAACAATATAGTTATACGGAGTAGAACAGAGCCCCTGATCGTGAATAAGGCACTTGTCCCACCGCCGACGTTGAGTGAGAAGCGAGTAGAGACTGGGGTCAACTAGTCCTGGTGAAATGGGGTACAAGTCGACTTAATTACTAATAAAAAGGGTACATATACATGACCGGAGTATACTAGACTTAAATACTTTTTCACTTGATCCTCAGAAGACTTTCTTTTTCACTAGGATCCATGATATATATCTTATTTGCTTCTTGAGCTAGAAAATAGTCGATAGCTAATAGCTTCCAGAGGGCCCTGCATTACGCTAACTAGCGTTTCTATTCGTTTCGTTTTTAACCAATCGCATCACTGGTAGATCACGTGACTTTTCGTATCACGTCATTTACCAGTAACGTGATTGGTTTAAAAATGAAACGCGTCTGTTTTAAAGTAGAGCGTTGAATGTTGATAGCGTGATGTTGTTGCAGCAGCCGGGCGCGATGAGCCGCGCGCCGCCGTGACGCCGTTCACGCGCGAGTCAGCCCGGCGTGCTGGCTCGCGCGGCGCGCAGCTGGTGCGCGAGTTCGGCTTCATGCCGCGCCGGCGGCTCAGCGTCGAGGACGGCGCGCGGCTGCCGCGCAAGTTCGAGCCGTTCCCTAACTCGCTCTACGGGCGGCCGCTTGAGGAGATCGACAACTTTATTTACGATGAGGTTAGTTTCATTATAATGAAATTAAATAATAGAGATTTATTTATCCCTACTTGGTACCCTATTGGGTACCTATCACGGTCCTTAATATAAATGTTATTATTACGCAGTTTTTTTTGTTAGTTACAAGTCTTACATAACGTAACTTACGTAATAAATGTTTAAGATATCCTGAAAACGTCATGGCTTTGGCAGAAAATAGCTTTCGAGGAAATGATCCAATCGATCAACTGAAGTTCGATAAAATAAGCGGTTATTAGATGACTACAGACATCTTAGATTTTTACTATGGTGGCCTATTTAACATATTAAGATATGCTACACTAAATATTAGAGCGCGCCCAGTGCGCGCAGTATGCGTAATCCAGCGTCGAGAATGGTGCGGCTGCCGTACAACTTTGAGTTCTAATAATATGCTCGCAAAGGTCGACAAATTTATTTACAATAATAATAATAATAGAGCGCAGGGCTGCTAGTGGCGAGCTGTGGTGAGTGGCGACACCACGGACCTGAGTGTTCCCGAGGGTAGGTCCTGTTCCTCACCTCACGCTTGCCTTCACCGGCCGGCTGCGGTGTGCAATGACGAGGAACAGACCCTCACCTCTGGCTTGCCTTTATTGGCCGGTCAGAGTGGAGTCGCAAGAGCTATATGCTCGAAGGGTGGATGTGTTGCATAAGTGGCGAGTGGGCACCTTATGGTCGTTTAAAGTCCAGAAGCACCTCTCCACCCTTAGCCCCTCTGGAACTGTTGCCTCCCTGCTGCTATATATATATGTGGCTATTTCGGGAGGTCCATTCCATTGAGTTGGCGAGTCACCGCCTGCCATTTAAACCAAAGTAATTAGCATTGGCCAGGCAGGCGCCGTAGTTTCATCAATAGCCTAGTTCACCAATCCATATCAGTTCATTCATAGAACCTATTATTAGTATTCCCATCCTTCTTAAATAGTCTTTACACTGACCGATGGTTGTCCGTGGGAGCATACTTCTTTAGTTTGAACTCAGGGACAATCGCCGGTTGGTGTCCCATAACTTTACTAAATTAAACTTGTCTAAAGGGCCTCTGCGTGTTGGCTTCGGCTCCATGTACGCCTTCCAAAGGTCCGGGACTCCCATAGTCCCGTGATTGGTAAAGACATACAAATAATAATAATAATAATCAGGACGAAAACAATTGTACAAATTTTTTTTAGTAGTCTCATACGAATATTAGAAACGTAATAATTACTTAAATAAACTACTTATTCGACGACGCGCTGGCCTAGTTGGTTGGTTGGCTAGATCTCCTGGTTCAAATCCCGGTAAGGGCAGAAGTTTGTATGATATGCGTGAATATTTGTTTCTGAATCATGGTTGTTTTCTCTATATATTTTTTTTTTGCCTAGAATAATTCTTTATTCAATAAATACTTTTAAATAAAAAAACAAGTTCAATAATAATAAAGTATAACACAACTAACCTATAATATAAATCCCTTCATTACCCCCACTTGCGGCATCGTGCCGAGGACACTCGCAGCGTTACCCCGTTGCACTGCGATGCTCAGTCTTTGGGCAAAAAAGGAGCCTTGCCTGTGGTCGCCAGAGACACCTATTAATTTGTCTGACACTTCTTTAATAAATTTTTATTGTATAAAAAACACTCTTTTACGTGAAATCGCCGACGACCGATATTAATTTGCAAATAATAATAGAATCTAAAATGTGATTGATACATTTGGTTAAGATTTAAGAAATGGTTACGAATCTTAACTATTAGTAGTTATTGTTTAACTACGGATCAAACAACTCGATTTTAGTCCCGTATTTATGTGTACATCGCGAAAGTTTAAAACACAACAGCAAAATGTTATAATACGAGTAGGCTTTCATTTGTTACTGTAATCAAAAGTTAACGAGTTATGTTTGCACACGAAAGTTTAGCGCTTGCCCTATTTATTGCACACGAGGCTCAAAATCATGTGCAATATTAAGTAGTTTTAAAATGTACTTACATTTTTGATCATTCGCAACTGATACGGTCCCTTGATTCTTTTGATAAAACAAACAGGAAACTTATGTGACTTTTTAGTTTGATTTCAACCATCTGTATCACACAATCACATAACATCTAACAAATCCATTTTGAAAACGCCAGTCGTAACCCGAGCAGTTGTAAAACTATCTCCGTAGTTTTATGGTACTGCCAATCCGGTTGGCGCATAATAACTCTGAAAAAGTTGTCGGTCCATAATCATAAAATTCTTTGTTCGCCTCCTTTTATGGTAATCCGTGAAATATTACTCCAGCCTGAGGCGGGTATGATTTTATTTGAGTTCTGCATATTTTACGTAAGTCTATGCATTTCCACGGGAACGAGGGTCGAAGTGGGAAGTGTGGTCCGCATTATGCAGCTCGTAAATCATAATGTGCTAGACACGGGACAGATGCGTATGTTTTAAAACTCTGTTGAATATTCTGTTACTTATATATATTATTTATGTGTTTTCTGCTAAAACACAACATGGCGAATGGGTTATCTATATTGGAGACTACAAAAATGCTGCAATTGGACGACCAAATGAAAAAAGTTTACACTACTACTATTTTTATTAATATCTATTATAACACAAGAGTGACATATACTATCAGTTGCGAGTTTGAGAGATAGCGATAGCCAGCCGAACCCTGTTAAGAATCTGGGAGTACTGTACTGCACTTATAAAAGGGTAGTAGAATGACTACATCGCAAAATAACCACATCGCTTATAATAGTTCACATCTCTAAATGTCCGAGTCGCAAAATTACCACATTAATAATAACATGACAATATAGAAGCATTTGTACAACTTGAAGCAGTTACCACCCGCACATATTACGTGAGCAATACCCAATCCACATCCAGCGCTCTCGAATCACATTGACACCTTATTGGATCCCTGTAACGGCTCTCGTATCCCCGTAGACTTTCTACGTTTCCGTGCGACATTAACATTACGTCCACTCGAGAAAAACAACACCAGCCACACCTGGCTCGTGTCCAACCCAGATTAGTTTGAAGGGGGAGGCCAAATTATAAAAGCGAGTGACCGGTTTGACGAGTGGGGAACACGCGGGAACAGTATGGCGCCGTAAAAATAATGGCCTTTACGAGTGTTTGAGTCTGTTGGAACATTACGTCCTCTGATTTGAGCATTTTTTAACTGTGCAGTAAAGGTTGGACCGTATATTGTATGGTCAGTGTTAATTTAACGGGCGGTAAATAGTCGATTTGCTGGAAAAACAATAAAAATATTTGTTAATTAGCATCTAACATAACCAGATTCAAATTATTAGGCGGCTACATTATAGTTTAACAATAACTGGATAGCTAAATATATTAAATAAATTTTAAAGTCAAAAATAATCGAAAGCGGCTTCATATTTTTAGTTTCACGTGGTATCCGCTCGTCCACATGCATGAAGGCAAATAGCCAGGCTTTTCCACCCGATCGCTCTCAATACCTCGGTTCTGGTTTATTGGAACTTTTCCAAATGCTACCGAATTGGCCATCAGTTTTCAGACAAGTTGAAGTACAGCATAGGTTTTGGGGATATAACTTAATAAGATAAAGACATATTGGAAATGTATTAATTCTAATAAAAACATATTTTTTATGTAGAAACAGCCATCAACAGTGACGTACTGTAGGTAATCAAAATTAAAATGTATTTCATCATAGCAATACCGTCATGAAAGCAAAAGCAAGAGAACTACTTTAATGCGGTTTTGATTTAAAACTAACCTTCGGATTAAAATTTCAAACCGTTATACATTGACCACCTTACTAATAAACGTTGAGTAACGGTGGTATAGCTTTACAATTGTTTGTCCTTATCTGTCAAATTCAAATGTCACAATGACAGATAAGTACAAAACATTGTATAGCTATACCATAGCTATATAATGCTATGCTAATGCTATGGCTATGGCTAAGGGGGTGAATCTTTAACATTGTCATTGCATATGTTACTTAAGTAATACTATGGTAGTAGGTACTAAGTACAGTCAACAGTATAAATAAGTGATTATTTATGCACCCTGTCGCTTTCAATCGTTTCACAATTTTGTATGATATTTCAAACACGATGTTAAAGTGACAAGGTACATAAATGATCACTTATTTATGCTGTGGACTGTACCTATATGGTGTACTATCTGATAGTCCTATATAGTAAAATTTGTAATAAGAGAGAATAAGGAGGGGCGACGTCCTGTTACTGTAAACGGCTAAATCCGGTCGGAATACTCTCAGATATGTTACAAAAGAATGCATTCAAAAGAGTCGGAAGCGTAAGTAAGGAGCCTACAGTTCTTTTGAAATAATGCAACCTCTTCAAGATATTCGCTACTTGTACGTATATCTTTAAGTTCTTTTCTCATACCGTCATCTGTTTCACAATCGACAAGTAACGCATATTTGACAGATAAATTCAGCCCTTTCCTCTTTCTTACACTTGATTAGACAAGGAGAGAGCCAACTTTAAATGGCAGATTTATTTACTCGTCTATTGTGAAACAGGCCCTGATCTTTAGATTTTTCTGTTGTAATTGTATAATGATTGATTACGTTAGCTACTGTGTTGTGTTGCAGTGTGTTTTTGTCAAATAGTTAAATGTTGTAAAATGCAAGTAAGGTTGACATCTGAACTTCAAATGAAAAATTGAACTTTTAATGTTTAATCCTTAAATTGTCAGCGTATCTAATAATGCACTTACCTTTGTTCACATATTTATATTTTTTGTTACTATTTTTTTATGCTGATTTCAAATCAACTAGAGTTCGTATTCACGAATATATATTTTTTTGCCAATTTAAGGATGGACAAATTCACCGCAGCAGCACAAGGAAAAAAATAGACTTCGCTAACAGGAAGTTTCAAAGCTATCAATTTCCTACGCACCAATTTCAAGTTAATAAGATCATTCGATTGTCCTCAAAATCCGATTAGGCAGAAAGTCAACATAAAGTGGATAGAGATCGGCTCTGGATATTATCCAAAAACTTTTAAATGACTTATTTATTTTACTTACTAGAGATAAAGAGTGATTTATCAACTTTATTTTATGAATCAATAACGTTGCTACTTTTGTCTGTCATTATGTTAAGAGAAGACATATGTGCTGCAGTTAAATAAAAAACTATATCATGATTTAAGCTCTTAAAATGAAGGTATGTGGTTTGCTGTATGGCACATTTATACAAGTCATATACATAACCCTCCTTTTCGGCTTTGCCGTAGTCGGGTAAAAAGATTCAAAACGCGCGAAAATCATCTACGTAACGCAATGTTAAACACTTTCAAGAAACAATCGCATGGACGAATAGCAGTTTCAATCGCGTCATCGTATCGTGTCATCCCAAAATATTTCCTGGGTACACTGTATTTAGCCTTTGTCCCGACAAAAGTGGTCGATCACCCGCGGTCCCCCGATAGTCAAGTGTCGCAATATGCAATCTGTCAAGTGGGGTGTCACTCGGCCGACGGCTCGGCCGATCTGCGGCGAGGGCTGACGTTGACATTGATTTGTGTAGCTTCGAACACGCCTGAGATGTAATGTGAGATTTATTTTCTTATGCACTTAATCTTATCTTGACGACGGGGTTAGCCTGGTAGTTACCCTGGCTACGAAGCTAGCGGTCCCGGGTTCAAATTATTTTTCCACAAGTTTTTGTTGTATTATATTTATTAAAATTTGTATTTATTTATACAATAGTGGCATGTTTACTGTTTTCAAGTATCCATAGTACAAGCATAATTCATGTCTAGAGCTTAGTTTGTGACTAGGTCAATTTGTGAGATTGTCGAATTGTGATATTTATTGTTTAATTTTATATAAAACAGTATAGTTATGTACGGGCAAGCTTTAATTGAGTATAACTATAAAACCAACATTTACCAGCACAAAAGGCAGTGCACTCTGCTCTAACTGCCGCACTCAGAGACGTCGTAATTAAATTGAATGCTTGTTTAGTGCCGTGTTGTCTTATTCTATTGCGATGGCAAAGAAAGTGACAGCAGCAACAACTTAAAAAATTTAAAGTGTTTTTCCAAAGATTAATTTGACCAAATTTTTATTTTTCCGAGAGCTTTGCATTGCTAAGGTTTCATTTATGAGCGATACTTATTAAAAAATAAAGTCTTCTGTTATGAGTATGGCATTGCATTCGGAATTATGAAAATTCGGGATTATGACTCTTTGGAATTTATACGCGTAACTTAAAACTAACTGATACGCTTTTTGACTAAGTTTTAGATCATAACTTTGACCTTAGCATCTAATGCTTAATGTTTATTTAATTACAATCGACCAGTGATTTAAGATGACCTAAAATATCAAATAGATACCACAAATTACAATCACAGTCAGAGGTCCGAAGCGAATTGTAATAAACCGCTTATGCTCTCCCACATACGGTCGTGAGAAGTCTTTTATTTTCAGAGAACCTTCAACTTTTTATCAGAAAAAGCTTTAGCAAACACGTACTTTTAAATCTAGCTAGGCAAACATTACCTAGGTAATGTTGGCCGTGCTAGCGCCGGCTACAGGTGACCGTGCCTGGAGGGGTCGATTATCTGATCACCCGCCGGCGCTACTTGTTGCTTGAGACATCTCTTTTAGCGATGCCTTAGTCGCCCCCTTTTAATTACGTGTTTATAAATAAAAAAGGTGTTAATCGTTTCGTTTACGTAAGATATTAAATTTCACACAGCTGCCACTACTTAAGCGTATAAGCAACCTGTTCTTACTAGAGCGTAAGGTTAAGAAGACTGCGTTCTTTTTCACATTCGAATAATAATGGTCTTTACACACGTTTATTTTATCAACGAAACATGCAAGCAGGCCATATTTTTTAGCTTATTCCCTTCCTTTTTGATAAATATAATCATATGTAAATAAAAATATAATAAATAAACCCAGCATTCAACTTAAGTTCATTAATAAATAAACTAGGGCACTTGAAATTTGAATTCACATTAGCCGTTAAAAGAAATACTGTTAAAATGCTGGCAACTTCGAATGTCAAAGAACCAGCGCCCATTCGCCGGCGTCCGGAAGTAAGGATGACGGATAGACGCCATTAAATAATTCGTAAAGCGAACGGGCCGTTTAACGGTCTCCGTCTCAACAGCTATTTCCGGCCTTTGCGAATCTACTAGGAATATCTTAGTAAACAAAATTAATTTCTGTCTGTTTATTTTGAGCAAATCATTTTGTTTATCTAAACAAATATTCCATTTCACTCGTAATTCATTACTTGGTTTCAATTTCTTGATTGTTTGCGTCGCAGCTTACGAAATATTAATTTGATGGTTTAAATTTATGGTGGGTGAGTTTGACATTAGTAGAGTCATTCTTTAAATGTACCAAAAAAATAAAGAAGGTTTTATGGATGGCAGGTTAAGCCAATAAAGAATTTCTCAAATGCACTGGCTTTTTGGATAAAATTTTGCTATACCCGCTACTAAATATGCGAATGGCTAACTGCATATGCGTCTGTCTATTTGCTGACGATATAGCAAAAATATAAAATAACGCTTCAACTAAATACAGACTCATCTTGTGCGGTGGTATACTGATAAGAGATGGTTCATTAATTGTCTACAAGACTGTTACAGAGTTTAGCCGTTACTTACTATCTTAAAATTGAAAGTTTGGATGTTTGTTACTCAATCACGCCAGACCGGCTAAATGAATCTGGCTGAAATTTGGCACAGAGATTGGAGACTTTTTATCGATATATATATTTTTAGGAATATCTATAAACTACTACGCTGAGTCACGTGCAAAACTAAAGGACTCAATAAATTAATAATTTTACCGAATGACTACATTTTACGTTATTGAAATTTGTGCAGTAAGGATATGTTGTAACAGTTAAGATATTAGTTTTAAATAAATCTTAGTTATCGATGAAATTTGTCTCTGCCTGAACTTCGGTTGGCAGGTCTCCAAGCAGAATGAATTAATATTTGTTCATGGAACTCAGTTTATGATTCAATGCCATTAGATAGATAGGTACATTTGATACTGGTAAATATACGAGAACATATTATTATATGACCTTTCTGCGATATCAATCTGTGTCGCGGGAACATCATCACATTATTGGTCGGACTAAATTGTAGGTTTTTGATGAGTGATGACGTAGTTAGTTTAGCTGTTACCATACGCATGCTTGCTTATGATAACGCTATGAAGCTGGTGGTCCCGTGTTCGATTCCTGTTTAGGGTAATAAGCACAAAAACGTTTTATGAGTCTGTGTCTCGGACTTTGCTTTTGTATCTAGTACTAAAATAATAAGCTTGGAGTTTAATTTGAGACCAATTCACGTTGATTCCCATTGCTTTTTACGCGCAGTTTTTCAGTTTTGTGCATTGACAAATTCATGATGCAACATGCACTTTTATGTATTTGTATGCAACATACATTTAGGTTAACGTTGTGGTATATTTAACTTCGCTAGAATTCCTTGACTATACTTCAATATGAATTAAAAAAAACAGACTGTTAACTTCTTAAAAGTCTCTCCATAATTTGTTTTAAAGTTAGAGTTCGCCGTAGTGTCCCGCTGAGCTAAAATCGATCGCATTGCGCCGACACAACAAAGTAACTTCGCTTCTCTATAATTCAATACATATTATATTTGCTGCCGGCACAGCTGCTTTTCCCCACTGAATATTTTTACATGAATTGGAAACCTGTTAGTTGCAGTTGGGCACTGCAGGTGAAATTGTTAATATTTCCCGCATTGCTCTGCGTAATGAAAGGGCTGCAGAGTGGCGACATTCTCGTAATGCCAATGTACAATGAATTACTGTTGCTTGCGTGGCTTGAAAACAATTTACTACAACGTATTGCGCTTTTAATATATGTTTTCAAACTATGCTCTTTAGAATTGTTGATAGGTATATATGATATTTTATGATCTTTCCATGATATTTATTTCTTTTATAAAACCCCATTGCTTTTTCAATGCTCAGTTTTTCAGGTTTCACACGACATTTTTTTGATGAAAAATGACCTCATATGACTGAGCTGAAAGACCCTCAGTGTTACTTCTCTTTCTCGAATTGTAAAATACAAAGGTACGGTCGGCCTTATTTGAGTAAGTAGCTCGCGCAAGCGCTATGTAATTTTTAACACAATTTTTGAACTGCTGCAATAATCTGTCAAAGGCGTTTATACGACAAAGTACAAAAGTGGCAGCTACTTATAAGACCGACTGTACTTTTCCGATCCCAATATCCGATGACGGAATTTGTTTTACAATTTCACCCTTCTTTTGTTACTCAACTATTTCCTGTTTGACCTACATTTACGCACAAAGCGTGGCTTAAAGAAGTAACTGATTTAAGAGGCGAAGAAACCCCTTGGAAGATTTACCGCCGTTATCCGCAGCATGGCTGATCAGGCCGGCCCCGGGATGGCTTGTTTATCGCTGGACCGACTCCCAAACTAGCATATGGAATGCACCGACTCTGTAAGAAGCAGGATAATATTTTTTCGGGTGTCCCTGGGGAACTGGTGGGGTGCTATTCAATTAAACTTTACATTATGTTAGTACATTTATTTGGATTATCGTGGTTGTTTATTCGGTCAAATATTTCTTCTTCTTCTTCTCTTCAATGCAAACGTTTCTATTGAAATCTCTCAGGTCCTGTCTACTATCTAGTACCGTCAATGAGAGCTATTTGTTATTTTCAGTCGTATTACTATTTCAAAAATCGGGGCTTAGATGCGACGTGGGGGTATCCATAAATTTATCTAGAATAGGTACAATACATAATATTTATTGAACGGGCAACGCGCAGACGAATATATTAAGTTAAGTATGTAAGTAAATAAATAAATACCTACATGTTTTTTTTATTTTTATTGGAATAAATTTAACAAACATTTACAAATTATTAAAAACTGCACCGTTAAACCACAGTTTGGTTTGTCTCGATGTTTGTTAGGTAATGTACACATGCCTATGATTGAATCCTTGTCACTAAATCGTTTCACGAATTTTACAATGCTTGCTTTTCGTACGTCGTATCGGTTCGAATCACCAACGTCGTGATCCTTAGGGATAAAAACATTTCAAAACAAAACTAAATTTCAAAAGCGCCACAATTTGTGTAATAACGTGCTTCACTGCAATGTGCCACTGCAGATAGTCTATGCGTTAATGCAACAGACGTGCCGGGAGTGGCACAAAGGGGCACGAATTCTGTATAGATGTGCCTCCAGCCTCTATAGACTCTCATAATTCGTCGCTATTTAATGCATAGTTGTTTTGGTGAAACTCCACCATTGAAAGCATGTAGCGCTAAAACTAAAAGTAAATAGATATTTAACATTTCAGTTAGCCTAGTAGACGTACTGACTCTGCCTTCACACCTAGCGGTCCTGATTTCGAATGCCGATAAGTTCAAATATTTGGTGATGAGCACAAGTAATTGTTTATGAAAAATAAATACATACACACACCTTTACACCGTCTCCCAATGGAGTAGGAGGAGACTATGGAACGCCAGGTGCACCGGTCCAAAACATACAACTTTAGCTTCCTCTGCATTCATCAACCTCTTCAAGAACGTACATCGGTTTCGGGTGCTTTTGATTGGCCCCTTTTCAGTGCATCGCGGATCTGATTATTGTAGTTGCATCTAGGGCGTCCCCTTCTGAAATAAAATCATCAATCACATCATACACCAATGGACTGTGTCCCAAACTAAGTTCTAAATACTTTTGTACTATGTGTACTACAAAATGCTACATATACCTACATAGAGAAATAAATACTTAAATAGATAGAAACATGCAAGACTAAGAAACAAATACTTTGTTGTTTTCTATTTATTAAGGTATGTATTTCTATATGCCTATAAGTATGTTTATCGTTGTCTATTACCAATAAGTCCCATAACATAATACAAGCCTAGAGCTTAATTAGGACTACGCCAAATGGTGTGAACATGTCGTCCTGTTTTTGTTCTTTCTTTCAACGTCCGCCAAGACATTTAACACTGATAAAATAATTAACTTGACGACGTATTCGCAAACAAAGTGTAATAGCGGATATTACCGAGGCGTCGCAGCGCGGGAAGCTTCCGCCGCGCGCCGCCGACATGTAAATGTGCCAGTGCAAACACTTTGCTACAAAACGATAGTATACAGCCTTAGTTACCATTGAACTTTTCAACAGCGAGTTTGATTACAGCTTTAAAACAGTAAATATTAGCTAACTCTTGTCTTCTTTCGCGTAGTATTTCTTAAAAAATTCAACACACTTTTTTTTTAAGGTACTAGTTTAGATTAAAGATTCCTTAAAAGATCGTTTAAAGTATAACATCTTAGTTGCACTTGTGCAAAATGTAGTTACAGAATTTTCAACAAGTTTTTAGAGTGTAGTGTTCTGTAGCTTTGCCTACCCCACTCTGGGATTACAGGCGTGAAGGTATGTATGTATTTAATATCGTTATGTTATGCAACACGGTCAACATGGCTGAGATTCTTTGCTTTTGACGTGTTATCTTATTGTCAACGTTTTGATGGGTCTTATTTTCTTGACAGTGCCAGCGGATGTTAAAACAAACGACAACACAATAAACGCAATATGGTTTTACCCAGTAGAATAGACATGTTACTCGTATGGAATAGTTTTTAACTCAGAGGCTATTGCTTTGAAGAAAAAAAGAGCCATTGTAAGATTAAACATAACACTAATGATAACGACCATAATCACCATTTTTTCTGCCTGATGCGGCTCTGGAGAATTGCATAATTTTCTTTAAAAATTACAAGGTTTGAAAAATTAAACAATGTAACCTCTACCTATTAAACTGTGTGTTAATGAATGAATATCTTTGTTTAGGTCACCATAAATCTTTTTTTTTAATAACATAAAATATGGTTTGGATAACATGTCACAGGCAATAAAATATGGCTTTAACCAATAGAGTCGCTGTCTTTTACATACATATTTATTTGACGCATATAAGCTAGCCAGTCGATTTACATCTAAAAGATGTTCACAAAGAATAAGCAAGTTCACCAAATCTTGAAGGCTTTAAGAATCTCTCCAAAAATCCGAATCAGTGTCCATTTATCCCGCGGAAGAAATGGATAATGCGACCCCATTATGTAGGTGCGGGGGCGGGCGTGCAATTTGTTGCAGCGTCAAACACAAACGCCTCTTTATGGCGGCGGCGGAAGATTTGCGGCTCGTATTTTACGAATTCCAAGCCTTGGGTTTGGGAAACTAGCGGTACGGTAAATAGTTATGTGGGATCTTAGTATGCATAAAACGGTAAGTTAAATATGTTTGAGCTTTTATTGAAAAAAATGCGGTCAAATATGTAAATTCACCAAAACAATTAAGAGGATTGTGAAGCTAAACATTTCCATACTAAGTATATGCGATAACGAAAGTATATACGTTTCTCTCCCCTTGAACCAAGTCCTATTTTTACAATTTTTGATGTTGTACGTCTTCCGTTCCAAGAAATTATTTCTTAGCATGACACAATTAAAAAAAAACAAAAGCGTAAAGGTCTAGTTTTTTTTTCTTTGCCCCGCGGCGGCTTGAACCGCTAATACCGCGGGAATATGGCGTTTCCACAATGAAGTGATTTCGCCAGTGTCAAGTATATATAAGTATTAATCAATATAGCAATGTGTCTGTATGTAAGTCATGTCTTAAATTGCAACTTTATGTTTTATGCCCAAATATTTGAAAATAACTAATCAATAACAACTATATTAACCAAGCATCACTAAAACATCTGTAATGTAGAGAACCGTCTGCATTATTGTGAGCACTAAAACCCGGACAATTTTCCAGCAGTGAAAGAGACAGCTGTTTGAATTCTATAGCTGCCTGGCCACTGAATAGATCTAAGGAGGTTTTGAAAACCCTCAGTTAGATTTTGATCTTACGTTTTCAGGATTCACTGTCCGCTATAAACACGAGTATCTCTTCTCTCAAAGTAAATAAGATTCAGTGGTTTAACCTGCACAGCTGCTACAGAATATAGCGTTAAAATATTTTTAGAACGTATCAGTGAAAATATTCCGTACATCGAAGTCCCCCGCTCTTCGGTTTTATTTTAATTTAAACTTGACGACGCTTCAGAGCTTAGCGGGCTGGATTTTACACCCTTGTGCGTTTAAAAGTTTGCTGCGATGAAAAACAAGCGGTATCTTTATGGATTATGGATGTCTTGGTAAGGTTTATAGCTTACTTTTTAGATGTATAAAAGCGTCGGTTAAGTTCAAATAAGTCATAATTTATTTTAGCTCGATAACGCTCGCGACCTTGGACGCGTTGAATTAGTTTCCCACTTCTCCCTATTTTAACCTGTTAGGGGATGAATTTATCCCTTCTTAGTACATACCTAGGATATCCAAGAAATATTATCTCCAGTTTTAAAGTCCCTAGGTTCAGCGGTTATGGCTATGGGTTGATCGATAAGCCGCACAGTTTCTTTTGTAGGTTACCATATAGATTAATTCAAAACTTTTCTTACGCTTAGCCCACCTGTGTCGCTACCACCATCTTATTATTTGTCGTACCGCCAAACAGCAGTCTTTGATTTGTTGTGTTTTAGTATGAAATGATGTCTCATATATGTACTTAGTCTTGAGATTGCCAACTCACATCCCATTTCGCTTCACTATTCCATAAAAACAGTACATAATTCCTTATTTTCCTTGCGTAAACTGACAAGCAAGCAACTAGCAATATAAAAGCGATACCTAATGCCACCGTAACGAAGCGCATTGAAAAGAACGTAAAACAAGCGCGGGGGTCGGAATCTAGTTTCCCAGTTTTAATTCATTCGCGGACACTAGGTGGCATACTAAGCAGGCGCTGCTGAACAGCGGCGCGGTCTAGATACGCAACCTCGTTAATAAAAGTGGGAGGTTAAAGAGATTTTGTTTGTAGCCCCTAATCATTTTGAGCTCACTATTATAGTGTTTACTTATTTGAACTTTTGAAAAAAGGGCTGATTGAATTTTGTCGTCTTTTAAAGACATTATGCGCCAGGCAGGGAAGGGACAGCGCTAAAGCAGCTATAAATCTCTATCCTGATAACTGCCTGGAACTTGGCAGGTTTTAACACCTTATAATGCAGCCTCTGGGCGTCTATTTCACAATGGGTTAACCCATGATGCATTTGAAATCATTGTAACTTTACTTTATGATTTATAACTTAAACAATGTGATTACAATATGGTTAACAATATGGTGGTTTTGATGTTGTTGTCGATACACAGGGTGTCCCATTGATCGACGACGTTAACCCGCCAAAGGCTGATAGAGCAGTTTAAAAGCTATCGATTTAACCTCTATGTATTTTAAGCCATTTTTATTAGTTTCGGAGGTATTGGGCATTATAATCAGATATTTTTGGATTTTTTTTTACGTCCTAGTCATGAAAAATCCTTAATTTCATGTTTTATTTCAGAAGTTTTCACTGGTATCCTTACATTATTAGAATCATTACAAATCAGCAAAGTTTTTACACTCTTTAAATAGTTTTTTTTTAATATTTTTTTTAGTAAAGACTCAAAAAGATAATTACAAAAAAAAAATGAAATCTCGAATACTTACTCCATCCCTCTTAATCATTATTTGTGACTGAAACAAGTGACAGAGTTGGAGCGAACTTAACTTCGAACAATCATTTTTAAAGTAAGCCCTGAGTTCCTTCTTTTGTCAGCTTCAATACAACTACATCAAATCATCAAAAAAAGTACACAATAAAAAATTGTCTTATCAAAACGTTCTTCCAGTTTACTCCCAGTTATATGTATTTAAATATTTCTATTACGCAAAGGTGAATTCCATGATGGTGGCAAGTCATCAGCAAACGACTCATGCGTGCCCAAATTATCCATTCCGCGGTATCTCAGGAAGGAAGTGCTGATGTTGCGATACTATCCGACAGCCGCTTCCTCGCGCTCCGAATTTAATTCACTTGTCTGCCCAGTTTAACCAAAGTATACGTGCACCTGAAACGTACGCAGCTCTATATAAACCAGAGTCGTAAATAATCTGGCTAAATTGAAACAATAAAAGGTGAAGAGAGCTAAAAGATTTAGGTACACAGTGATAAGCTGTTTTTGCATAATAATGGTATCAACAGATCTACTCATCGTATTTCAGCTTAGGATTTTGTTTCGCAAATTAATTTGCGTGTTATTTGCTTTACCGCCCTTTGCCTTTGGTTAAGCTGGTGTTATGGTGTATTAAGGCTTGTACAGTCTGACGTATTATGGAAAGCTTAGGGCACCATGAATTTTTTTTTTCTTGATTTAGACTCTTTTCGATATTTTAAATGGAATCGGTTTATTTAATCCTTAATAATATAATTACAGTTCTAGTAATCTTAATACAATTATTTTAGAACACTTTTATACAATGAAGAACTGGAAATATTAATAAGAAGGATAACTCCCTCCTTCGTTACTAATAGTATCAATGGAAAACTGTGTTTATTTGTTTTGTCTTTACGGTTCGACGTCCCAACTAATCGGTGTGTGAAGTACAGAAATAGTTCATCCTAAGTCAGACAATATGTAGTTATTACTAAACTTGACAAAAAGTAGGACAAAGATTGTTTAAGTCAAGAAAATACAGAGAAACTACAACCGTGCGAGTATTGCCACATAACAATTTCTATGATTCCACGTAATCCAAACACTCACGACTAACGTTGTACTTAGCTTAATACTAGAAAACGTGTTAGTTCCCTCGTTTCCATTTTGCATGTTACTGGTCTCAATGGAGTACTGTGTTTTTATTTCGACAAACAAAACTGCGAGCGGGTGGCAGCATTGTTGCTCTATTCTGAAGCAACGAGCTGAAACGGCGAGTTTACCTGTGCCTGCATTATGCTATTTTACCGCACTTGGCGTTTTCAAAATACAGTGGGTATACAGGGTGGCACATTAAGGGTGCGGCGCCACTGAGGCGGAGACGAGCAGAGCTGTGCCAATATTAACCAATAGACGGCGTGTGCGGTGACGTCGAGGGCGCCTTGCACTTGAGTTTAGATTCTATTGGTAAATATCGGCACAGCACCGTTCCGCTCCGCTCGTCTCCGCCACACCTTATATCGGTCAGTATGGGCAAGTCTGTAAATATAAGACATTCACAGATGTGTTCTTAGGAACCATGTCATTGATTTTTGTGATAGAAAAAACTGCATACATAGATTTAAAAAAAACTTGTACGTAGTTCGGGGATCAAACTCGGCCGTATTGAAAAAATTTTTTTTCTTTTTTTTCTTTTTAGTATCGATTGTGTAGGTCATAAGCAGTCAATGCTACAATGAAACATTATAATATAACATGAATAAAATGCATTTTATTTCATACCCTTTAATTTCATTAAGTAGATGTTCAAAATAACAACCATTTTTTCAATGCAATTTCGTTTAGGGTACTATCTTTAGATGGTGATTTTTTTTTGTCACTTATACCGATGACATGGTACCTTAGCACAGATCTTTGTAGGTCTTATAGTTACAGACTTTCCCATACTGACCAATCTTAATGTGCCACCCTGTATAATGACTGACTTTTTTCTGCATACATGTTCATTATTATCTTGGGCTCTTGCATGTTCCGAGATGCAATTTTGGCGGAAATATCTGAAGTAGGGAGTTTAGTGAGCGATAAAGTTATTATAGAGATTACCGCCACTTGAATTAAAATTGCACGGTCGCTTCAATTTACGTAATATTATTTAGGTAGTGGGACAGGATCTTGTGGATTAAAACCAGTAATGTTAATCGCACTTCTAGATCAAAACAGGATCAACTCATAAAACTTGCTAGTTTAGTTTCAAGTTTATAGATGTTTATTAAAGTTGATTTTAAAATTTAGTTGTATTTTGATTTGATACTGTGTTGACCTAAGAACTAGTAGAAAAGCGAAAGAATTAGTTTTGTTTTCAAGCCATATAAAGATGATGACTATATCAAACACCCTGGAGAGCTGTATTAAACTGAGCCACTTATCCTGGTCACGATCCCGAGTCATAAAGATAGAACGAAGGAGAAGAAATAATTATGTGATTGGAATTTAATTTGAAACATTTATAAAGTGGTTATCTTCAACGCAGGATAAATGATTTAATTGTATCAATCTTCACTTAAAAATCGTCCTTAGTTTGTAGTGAGACTCAAAAAGTAAAATAAAACAGAAAATATTGAAAGAAACGTAGCATTATTTGTGGTGGTCTTGAATAAAATTTACGGATATTTAAATGAAAATGCGCAATAACTTTTAAACCTTTTGTATAATAGTGAATACTAACAATATGTCCAAAATTATTCCCTCGGCCGTTCCTAAAAGGTCTTGCATGACAACCAAACACTAAGTAAATATTTTCTAAACTAGCACGCATGCCTTCCCTAAATCTTTCAAACCAGTGCTATCATCCGTGGATCAACGGATGAAAGAAAAGCAACTTAAAGGTTATCCGTAATGACATATAGAAGCTTCTCAAAAACTAATTTAGTTAGCCGACTGCAGCATTCAATACGATTAACAGGAAGTTAATGAATTAAATAAGAGTCTTCGACGAGCTCCGTCCCCGAGGAAAATCCCCGGAAAACAAACGCCGTTAGTCTCGCGACTGGATTAGCGGACTGACCGGGATATCGTGTGTCGGGGATTGGCTGTATAAACATTTAAGTACCTGATTCGAAGTTTTGTTCGAATATTTAGTCTGTGTTACAAGACAAAGAACATCTCATAATCTTTGTAAATAAATAGTTTGTATTTGTTAGTACACATGCACATACCGTCACGTCTTCATCCCGGAGTGGGGTAGGCAGACCAACAGAATTAATTATCAAGTTGTTGTTAATTCTTTAACCACATGTTGCACGAACAGGCTATGATGTTTACCATGTGTATATTAGTGGCAGCTTGCAAGCCCATCGCCTAATTATACTACAAGCCTTTAACCCCTTAGTCGCCTCTTACGACTTCCACAGGAAGACATGGAGTGGCACTGTTCTAAGCCGGCAACCACACGGCACGGCACGGCACAGCATTTGTTAGAAATGGGAGAAATATGAGAAATGTCACTTACGCCTACGCAGCTACATCCAACCGTGAGACGTAAAGATAGGTTTTATTCGCCGTATTTTAATACAAGCTAAAAGGTCAGAAATAGTAAAATAAAAAATAGCATCATATTTATTGCCACCTGCAAAATAAGAATACAATTTCATTAAAGATTTATAACAAACGTGAAACGCAAAATTATAATTATGATCAGTAGCAGGCTAGGCAGGTTTTACCAACATGATTCATAAGTTACCCTTGCACATAGAACTCGTCGGGTGATCAACGATTTACTCGTAATTTAAATACCTACAGCCTTGTATGCGTGACTGATAGAGAAATACTGTTACAAACTTTTATCTCTAGAATATAATAATAAGTATGTAGGAATTAGGATAGCAGAATGGGGTTACCTTTGTTTCTTCATAATATTTTTGGTCAAATAAATTTGTTTTCTGTATCCTTAAACTAACCTAACCGAACCTATAGGGTTCTAAACGATGGTACAAAATAAATACTGAAAAAAAATATATAACATTGATTTGGCAAATTATACATTTGACCAAAAATATTTTGACAAAACGGCAGGCTCCCCGGCAGAATGATCTAGATCAATGTGGAATACATTTAAAGTACAGATATGATTGATTAATACGTAAACCATTGCTTTATAGAGCATATAAATGTATAAACAGACAGTCAGAACTAACAACAACAACAACAATAATCCAGAGATAACAATGTCATTACGAGTAGTATTAGCGGTAAGTTAGCAGAACAGCCAAAGTCATTTCCCTACACGTTAAGGCCTTAGCTAAAAAGTCAATAAAACTAGCCCGGCGCGTCCGCCTTGCGTGACTACCGCGCGTAAACTACGCGGGTGCCGTGTGCCGAAGCTAACAAATGCTTACCATTATTGACCTCCTGCTTCTATAGAATCTCTATTGTCCTAAGTTCCTAAGTATGCGTAAACGGGTTAAAGTACTGCTATTCAAAAAGTATTTCTTGTTTTACCTTTCTTTTCTCTCTCCTTAGTTTTATTATAGTGAGTTGTTATTATTGTTCCAATTATGTTTTTTCATATTAATTTTGTATATTTTATATATCTATTTATTTAATAATTGTTACGTACATATGTTTACGTGCATATATACCTATTGTCAAAAAAATTGTTTTATTGCATCTACTTTTCATATCTGCTTTAAAAACGAAAATTAAATCCTAAACGTTAAGGTTCAATAAGTAACAACGTCAAGTTTATCCTTTCCATGTTATTTCAAAGATCGCGTGATTTGAAGAAAAAACAGAACGGATATTGCTTTATCTGTTTTCATTCGCGGTAGCCGTTGAGCCGATACGGCAGTCATTATGCGTGGTTTATTTTGTAAACGATAGCTTCATTAACAAGAGCAGAAAGATATTGGGTCCATTTAGTACAGAAGTCAGAGACTGGTACTCAATTATAATGCGTTAACAAAACGCGATTCGGTCCCTCGTTGGGCGCCACTTTATCAATACTCTCAAAAAGAGTCGAATACAATCAACTCGCTATCAAACCCGGCTCTATAACAGCGGATGCTTCAGCATTTTGTAAAATTAGGTACTCTGAACAAAAACTCCGATCCAGGTCGGCCATTGTTTACCGTGCCATTGTGAAACGAGTCTACAATGAGTTGTCCGATGCTCCCTACTTTTCATCATTAAAATGTATCGGAAAACGCCCACGGTTTAAGAATATTTTCGTGTAAAGTTGAGAATTGATTTCACCGGGTGAAAGAGTAATTTGCACGAGTCACTTAAAGGTTGTTTGTGGCGTGTGGTGTGCCTGTGTTTGTGGCGCTAAAACGGCATACATGTTTCATGCACTGCAGTTGAATGCATACGTGCGACGTGGATGTAAAGCACACTCATGTGGCATCAGTCTTTGTAACTATTTCGTTTAAAACCACGACCGTGAGTGGTAATAGTGGTGACTAGTGTCACGATGAACCTCTGCCCTGGTTTTGTTTTGACGAATAAATAGTATATGATATTTGTATTGAATTGTCCCAATCAGTAAAATGAATCGGTCACGGGTCAAAGCGAAACATATACACCTTCCTACATAGTTATTTGATGCCCTTATTTGTCTGTATGCTTTCGGATAAAATATTAGGGGTTCAAGGGTACCTAATCGTCTTTTTGTGACCTGAGGTAGGTTTAGCCCAAACTTTGCTTTGCTATAACAATAATAACATGCACGTATTAAATAATATCTTTAATATTAAGGGCTGTGGTGATGATACAAAATTTACTAGTAACACGTTTACGTATTTAAGTTTCAATTAGTATACCATAAACACGTACTTTTGAAGACCAAGCACGGTCCTATTAAAGTTTTTTTCCGTTTACCATATTTAAAGCATTTTTTACGTTTACCATTAATAACTCATGTTTTTAGAAAAACCTTTCAGTGACAATACTGTTAGTAGTTTGCTTCCTAAACCACTTTTATTTTGCACCCAAAAAAAAACAAAAAAAAATATTTCAACTTTTTTTTTGTACTTCGGCTATCCATCGCTATGTTCCCCACAGTATCCTACTCTTATGCTCTTTACACTCACTTATCTGATACATATTCGTATGTGGTAAATTTAATTTAATATTTTCCACTAAAAGCAAAATCTCGTCACAAAACAGACAACAGGAAGCTTAATGCAACTATCTAGTAACTAAAAATCTTCCCTATCACAGTGTTCGCGCCTCTGGGAAGCGCACCAATTTGTCTCTCGAATAACGCTATGTTCAAAGCTAGCTTACTTATTTCTCTTAATGCTAAGGTCTTCAGCGAGTTTCCGACGATGCCTTTTAAAACTGTGTTACCATTTCTTAGACCTTCGATTTTTTCATGTGTTTCTACGGTTCACGTGTGACAAATATATTGTCAGATGCGAGTAGGAGTGCAATAGCAAGAGACAGTCGATGGCTATTAAGAAAATGGTAGTTCTGTATTTTGTTATTATCTACAGCTTGATAAAGTATTTTGAGGATGACGTTCAGATGTAGACAGATTGTATGAACTATACAAGAAGAAAAATTTTCCCGAAAGAAAAGTTCGATTATCGATTACTTGGCATCGTTGCATAACGCTAATTTCTACTTCTACACCGTGTTTTTTTTGATTTACGATAACTTCGGCATATTACTAGGTATATCTATAGAAAGTAATTGGTAGATTAGATATTTAAATATTGCAAAAAAAATATTTTTTTCTGTTTAGAACAAAATAATGAAATCTTTTATCTTTGGTCATTCTAAAAGGGCCTTTAGAGTTACCTAGCTAATAATCAGTGTCAAATACGTCTATGTTGGCGTGACATACACACACAAGTAAAGATAACACTTGACAGGTACAAGTCACTTTAGATTGACGCGTATACAAACCTAACAATTGGAAACTCTTTACTCATACGTATTAAAAGAAAATTGTTGGTATCAATTAAGAGCCTTTAAGAACGTTCCCTTAAAGTTATCGTAAATCAAAAAAAACACGGTGTATAGTATTACAAAATCGACAAAATGTAAGTATAGAATTGACGTAAGCTGGTAACATTTCCAGTAGTTCCAAAACAGTGAGGCTAGACAAGTTACTTAACGTTAACGTAAAGGATTTTCGAAAATGGTCAAAATGTTAGGAATTGACGTAGGCGCTCGACGCGACCGTGTGACAGCTAACGTCAATCGTATACTTTTTGGATAACGGTAACAAACGCCGAATGCATCTTGTCAGGGCATCAGAAATTTAGCAGCGTTTGCATTTTGGCTATGCTTTCTGTTAGTGATTTATTTCGGAATAATTTCTTATTTAGCTCTTTAGTTTCAGGTTTGTAGTTTATGTCAAGCGATGTCTGTCTGTTGGTCAACCGTTATATCAATCATAAAATGTTACTTCTTATTAACCATGTTCGCAATATATGTATTTACCTATATACATCAGATTTGATGTTGTCATCTGCCCCAAGCATGACATACAGCGGATCTCGTGGTTATTTATAGCGAAATAAAATTTATTGACCACATCACGATGCGGTCGTATCCGACTGCAGATGAAATGGCAGCTCGGTTAACGATTTATTTAGTGGCCACGTGGTGCGACAATAAAACCATGATGAACGGTAGCCAAACTTTGAAGTACGCTTTGTTTTATACTTCGGTCAGCTAGCCACACTCGTGACACATTAAAAAAAAAGGTTTGTCTGGTGACACAAAATGCAGTGACACTAAAGTATAGTAGTAGTACAAGTAAAAATAAATATCGACACAACTTTAACGAGTCAAATATTAATATAAGGGTTTTATTGCCATCCATGGTAGTAAGATCTTTGTTATTTACATACTACATAATTTATTCATAACTGAACGAAGGCAATGACGGCTTGGTTTAGTAATGAAAAAATATTGCTGTGATTAGTACATATAACGATTATGGGTAAATTATATAGCTTCTGGGGCCTTGTTCCACTTAGTATTTTCAGCTATTGTTATAAGTTATAATATTGTCAACGTTATGATAGCTATTAAATATTTTTCATTAAATCACGTTTGTTTCCCAGAGGGGTAGACAGAGACCACTTCTTTCCACCAGCTACGATCCTGATCTTTCGCTTCTTTCACATTCGTTCGAGTCATGCTTTCACGTCGAATTCGGCCGATTTCCAGTATTTCTCCTATTTGATTCGTAAAACTAAAAATAGGGCGGCGCCTTCCGTCCCTTCCACTCACTTGTTTTAGTTATGAAAAGCTAAATTTGTACGTTTACTATTTAAATCTTTTCTTTCAAAATATGTTGCCTTGGAAAGGAAAACTTACAGACCTAGTTTTTCAAAATACTAATACTAAATAAATCCCAAAAATCGGACTAGAATAGAAAGTAAAAGAAACGTTATCACATTTTGTATGAATATATTTAGCTTTACGTCGTCTTAAGTCACAGTAGAAATAAAGCCCCCTGAAAATTACCAGGCTCGAACATAAATGTGAACAAAACAATAAATATTTATGTCATAAACAATACATGTTAAATTGTGAATGACATCAACGCACGAGCTTTAGTTTATCGTCATAATCTCATAACACGTTGCGGCCATTTTCCCACCAAAAGTGGATAAACTAAGTTACAACATCGCTAGAGCGGGAAATGCCCAATGCGGGCGGAATAAATAATAAAGCAGCTGTGAAAGCGATTTGATTTGGTTTTCTTTGTTCCGAAGAATGAATTATTTCACGAACAGGTAAAAACCAAGGAGAGAAATGAATACGGCAAACTCGGATCTTTGGATTTGTTTTTGGAAGGCAAATTACAACGACTAGGATGGAGCAACCTAACAAACAGGGAACTTTTTGATGATTGGATGTCGTGGCGGTGGCGCTGGGATTGGCTTGCGAGGATTTTTTTAACGACGTACTTTAAAGCCCAATAGATGATAGTTACAGGAGGTTTTAATGTGATGTATTATGTTACATATCCCTACTGAGGTTGTCTGGAAGAGATCGCTAATCAGCAAAAAGACCGCCTGACAATGATTTGAGAGGTCGATGCGATAGTTTGAACCACCGGTAGCAAGCTTAAATACTAAAACATAGGTACAATTTAGTCAGTTTTCTAAAATCGCTAACTTTAGCATAATCTTCTTGCCTATGCCTTCAGGTCAATTTCCTTCATAAATTAAAACAAAACTTATAGTAAACAAATTAAATATGTAGTTATGATGTCATACGTTCCCTAAAAATTACTTAAGTATTAATTATAAGTAACAAACTGAAATTGGGATGCTTCACAAGTGAGGCAGTTGCGTGTGCTTCTCATTTTGAAAATTGACTTATCTAAATATTTTTAGACCTGATCCGCGCGAGAATATACCCCCACTATTATCTTTAAGGGTTCGAGCAAAAACATAGTTGGTGAGTAACAAATGATCCATTCGGGTGGAAAACTTAAATGCTAAATTAGTTGCTGATAAAAACGGAGCTGCTTGGTGAATAACTATTTTATCGTTAAATAAAAAACAACTATGTTCATTTTAACTTACTTAGAATTTTAAGTAAAATAAACAGTACGGTTAAATTATGCTTATCGCCACTTCAAAATATACCAATACTCGTAATAATAAGTAAAGAATATCAAGAAACGTAAACCTCAACTAACTTGAAACAAACTGAAAAACTAAATAAAATTATTTATGTCTAAGTATACGGCAATGGATACCAGTCTCAACATGTGCCAGGCGTACCCGGCGCTGGTTTGTAGCCTGGCCCCTTTTATGAAGATGCTAAGTAGATACTTACTTACAGTTTACTAGGTTTTCGATATTGTTTCAGCTTGTTTAAACAAAAGTCATAGAGTCTGGCTAATTAAAGATAAGAATGAAAAAATGGCAACACTGTAGTGTCATCCCTTTCAAAACAATCTAAGAAAACAGGCACGACACTACAGGGTTGCCATTTATTCATTCTCATCTTTCATTTGCCAGACTCTACCTTGTACATATTAAAATAATTAAAAAAAACACTAATAATACTCTACACTAGTCATCAAAAAATACAATAACTTTGTATGCAACGTCATTGTTCCAGGCCGTCTTGACCTTCAACCATAATCCGCTCGTGTGCTAGGCTAGGAGGGCCTGTCCATATCACCACTGCGCGGCTCCGTGCTGTTGAGTGCTCTAAGTCATGGATATTTTCTATGTATTTAAGTATGTTTACGATTGTCTAGTACTCAGCACAAGCCTATATAGAGATTCGTTTGGGACTAGGTACATTTTTATATAAGATTGCCATTGTGTACCACCATTACCACCATCTGGTTCTTAATACCTACATTAATTAATGACACTTTTTTTTCAGGTACGTACTCTCATCAGACAAAAATGTAAGTTGTAAATGTAACGAAATGGCCCGTTTGCGCCATCTGGCCCGGCCGAATCAATCTCAATCTCTTTCCTTTATTAAAGAGCGTGGTAATTAAATCGATGTCGTCAATAATTAAATGAGGAGCGAACATTAACGGTAAGATTTTTCTAGTCATAAATTGAATTATTTTACCGCCGTACTCAGAGACATTTTATAGACAATAGGCTATTTGACAACAAAGAAAATATACTACAAATTGTGGTCATCCTATCAGATAATAGCGTTAAACAACATATTTCACTTTATTTTAAACTAAATTACGTATATTTTTTGGAAATGATACAAAAAAAATTTTTTTGGTTTTTTTTTTTATATTTCTGTGGCAGTGACTCCGTGTGATTGGTTCGCATCTGCGGTTACTTGCTGATGACGTCAGACGCAAGTAACCACAGATCATAAGGGCATATCTCTTCAAATTATTGTTTATTGTTTATTTACTTGCATGTGACGTCACACTTGTCATATGGCCAGCGCCATGACAGAAACAGCGGTTATAGCGCGGTTTTGAAAATTTAAATTTTAACATGGATTTTTATTAATATAACAGCAGAATGTCAAGGAAATATCAATGTAGTGTGCTTATTATGTAATAAAGAATTATTTAAATGTGTTTTCTAAAATTAGCCAAAAAGCCTATTAACTACTTCCCTTTTCAAACTTGTGTATGAAAAGTCGTCACTAAGTAACGATTTAAACGTCCCTGAACTGACTCTTATTATGGTCGTTTTAGACAACTGACAACTGACGTTAAATTGACGTCCAAATTTTTGCATACCAATTTAGCTCCAGGCGATAACGTTTCCTCACCCGCTCAATCCGATTTCTCCGATTATTGAATATGATTTGTAGTTGTTATGAGAAAGTTGGTTTGTACGTTTCCCTTTTTTATAATTTGTTACAGATTTTCAAAATACAACATATTTCAATATCTAGTCCGATTTTTGCGTTATCGCATATTGTGTGGATTTTTTTAGCTTCTCATCTAAAGTGTTTAAGGGCCGTATTCATAATCTCATCTTGACTGTGAGGCCCGTCACAAGATACGTCAAAGTCAACGTCAAACCACAGAACACTGTAATTTTTGACGCATCTCGAGACGAGCGTTAGAGTTGGGATCAGTTTATTAATACGGGCATTAGTGTTTTTAATTCATTAAGATGCGCATCCTTAATGTAAAATCTCTTTTTGCAGTAAAATTATTAAGTACAGGAGAATTTCTCGTGGGATGCTTCATGGATTACATCCATTATAGTATACTACTTACTTACTCGTAGTATAAAATAAAGTTGCTTCCGATTTCTGTACGCTTAGATTGTCTAAACTGCGCAACGGATTTTAATGCGGTTTACATCAATTGCTAGGGTCAAGGAAAGGTTTTATGAATAATAAATTCTGATTTATGTACGGGTGTTACAGTAAACTCACATATCCCGAAGAGAAGCGAGGGCGGGTCGCTAGTCATAGTGTTTTTGACTCTTAAAGAACATCGTATTTCGTGTATCCCAGCGCATTATTGTTTTTGGGCTCTCGATGAAACAACTCGCACAATTCTGTTGTTCATAGAGACAGTATACGTTAAAAAATGAACAGGCTACTGTTGTTAATTATCATCAAAATTATGTCAGCCGAAAGACGTCCACTGCTGGACATAGGCCTCCCCCAAGGCTTTCCACTCAGACCGGTCTTGTGCTTTTCGCATCCACCGCGGTCCCGCGATCCTGACGAGGTCGTCACTCCATCTTACCCACCACTAATTAATTAATTATAGTGTTAATAAATTCTACTTGTGTGGTTTCTTCATAAATTGAAAATTTTACAAGCGAAAACTCTGTTTGTATTTTCTGTTAACGTTGTTTATAATTACTTCAAATGAAAGAAACGCTAAGATTACGAGATAAAATGCAATGTTTCTATTAATTAAAGCCGACTAAGTAGACTAAAAGTTTAATTTAACTTAAATATTTAAAAGGGTTTATGCAACTTGCTCGGCTCTCGCGACTGATTAAGTTTAGCTATAAGCTCCAAGACCAACACAGTTAAGATTAAAACGACGAAGAATGTTTAATATTAACAAACTAATGAGAGTAAGAAGAACTTTTGAATGACAACTTTTATCCCTTTGCCGTGATGTTTCTTTTATTTTCCGAACCCAAAAGTTGATCTAAGACGCGTTATATGTAGTGTTATAAATCCGTCCCACTACTTAACATTCCAATTGGATGGCTTGATTGAACATTGTGGTAATCCCACCCACACGGAAAATAGACGCTAGACGTCGAGTCGCGAAAACCATCCCGGTTATAAAATACAAATGCAAACAAGATCACATTGACGAGGCGCGCCGTCGTGAATTGAAAACACTATACCTATAATACTATTGAAAAAGTTGTAACTCATTGTTTTTTGTAAACAACGCGATGTAATATTTCCAACTAAGCGTATGCCGCAAACATTAAAGTCACCAAGCTCCATCTGTAAGTTATTTTTTAATTTCACATTCAAGTTAACTCGGACGAAGGCACGCAAAACATTCAGCCAGCGCTCGTTTACCCGGGCTCTGACCTAGGAGAGTCCCCAGCGGGTGAAACTGCAGGGTTCGTTACAAATATGCCTGCATTTCATTTGCGTCATAGTATGGGTCGCATCGTGCATCCACGGCGTGACGTCAATGCTTGGTGCACATTATGTATCGAAAACACGCTATAACTTTTACGACATTTTGTGAATTCGTGCTTGCGATTGTTGATGTTTATCGGGTATGGAGTTCATTCATTTTGAAACTTATACGACAATACGGCCCCGGTAATAAACTGATATTTAACTTAAAAACTACTTAAGATATACTTATCTTCCGCAGCTGCATAACGCTGCGCTGCGCTGCGTTACTCGTTATGGAAATGTGTCAAAAACTAGGCGGGCTGACTTTTTGTATTAATAAAAAAAAAGTTAATTACAAAACTTGCAATACAAAACAGTTGCGGCTCGGGACTGATCTTGGATATGATATCCTGTGTTACAGGTCCCAAATTAATGTCTTTGTTGTTATATAACTGTACTAAATATTCTTGTTGTTTTTATTCCGGGAAATAGAAAAGTTCTTGGGGAAACCACTCGTAGGACATAATTTATCCTTGTCATCATATGAAACGTAAAGGTATTTACTATAATTATGGGTACATTAACAGATTCATGCAAAAGATTCACTTTGTTTTCAAGATTTCGTTTATAAATATGTATAAATCGAATGTCCTAATTATGTGTTAATAATTAATTAGACATCATGATCATCGTGGGACAATTTACAATTTACAAATTATTATATAATTATTTTCCAGACCTACGGTGTTTACGGTTCAGATGCAAATAACATTAAACGTGTATTATTATTCTGCCAGCCAACAGAATAACAGAAAATCTCACGTCAATTTATTCACCCTCATACAGCCACGGAACATCGGCCATTACGGCGAAATCAAATTTCATTTGGCATCGCACAACCTGTTTTTTTTATCTTATTAAATCTGGGAGATTTTTAAATTTCATATTCCGTTTGAAGTGGAAGACACATCGGCTGACTCTTTGATGAAATTTACCCCCGACCGAAGCCTTTGCCGACTCGATTCAGATCAAAGACGGTTTCTTGAATAAATTATGTCATTATCAAGGTTTTCTGTTTTGGTAGATTTCAGCTCTAAATTATTAAATTCGGGGCGTGAAAAATTCTGATTCGACGCACTCCTCTCTGACGCACATTTTTAGACGAACGAATTATTTTTACGAGTCGATCTTACTTTTGTTATTTAAGTTGAGCACAGTAACAGTAACTTAAAGATAAGGTCACGGGGGTCAAATGTTTTCATTATATAAAATTGAGTTGAAAGTGATTATCTATAGGTGTAGAGAGGATCTACGATTTTGAGCTAAATTTACATACATTGTGTCCTTAATGTAGCGTTACAAAGACAGTTTAGGAATTAGACAACCGGTGGAATTATTAGCATAAATAAAGAATAGGAGACATTGGATACATTCTAGCCCTTTGAATGCAATTGTCTATGGCTCTCAGATCCCATTTATTAATTATCAGGTGTACTGTGGTGTGTGCGGTTGCTTTCTCCTTAAAAAACATAGGTACATTCGGCCAAATATGTGTCTTTTAGTTTTGACACACTTTCGACCTTATTTTACTGACTGTACAGGATAGCCAACGAAAGGCCATGCTTATTTAAGTGTTGCATCATTTTGCCATCAACAGATTTTTCTTTATTAATGCCGTGGAGATGGCAACCGAGCACACATGGTTTCTATTCTACCTTTGACGTGTTAATAATATGTATTTACCCACTAGGTAGAATGGAGGCCCAGGACACATGGAAGTAAATGAACTCTACAGTCCATATAAATTTTTAGTCTCTCATTTAATTTCTGTATTTTAGTTTAAGAATATATTTAAGGTTTCTTAGTTAAATGATTTTATCATTTGTGTCTGATATTATTGAGGAATGACTTGTTTCGGTATTCTCACATGGGCTCTGTTTGTTATAACGCTAAGAGAAGATCGATGATGCCACATTTTATAACCGTGGTAAAGTAAAAGTAAAACATTGCCGAGTGAATAAGAATAAGCAAGATAAGATAACTTTAAACAGATAGATAACTCCACAGTGTGAAATATCCATCTCAACTGTGTCATTATAAGCTATATTTCAATTTATCGTCAATCTTAAAATTGCTATCAAAATTTAACGCGAAATTAAATTAACGTGAGCGTAAAATTTTAATTACACTCTCGGAAAATGTTCGTGGCCCGCTGCGCGCCAATAATTATATAACTGTTCTTATATTATAAGTATAGTCAGCCATTAGGGTCATGGTAGCAGCCAAAGTTCAAAAAATTCGTAACTTAATCGAACAACAGACGGATGTATATTATAACTAACTGTACAAGCGTAAGCTCAGGGCTGCTACTCAACACGGTAACACCATTTTAGTTTTGACGTGTCCTGGTATTGTTTTTTACTCGGCTGCCATTACAGTTAAGTAAATAAATGCTATTACAACGTTGCCAATACGGAAACACGTCAACAGAAATAATATATTACGTTGAGAATCTCGGCCCTGGCATTTTAATTGAAAATCTGAAGTAAGTATAAAGTTCCCGCAAAATACGAAGTAAATTTTGACAGATGTCATCATACAACGTTGACAGATGTCAGAACTGAACTTGCGGGACCTTAAGTCAGTTGTTGTGACTTCGTCTGCGTAGACCTCGTTGATCCTTCGCCACTAAGGAACTATATCTTTCTAAGTTAGAAAGTATTAATGTCCTCTTTCGGGGTAAGCTACCTCCAATCAACATTTTTTGAGATGATTAAATATAATACTTTTATTAATTATTATTTATTTACTTTATTACCTTGTAATGTGACTTACTTTTAAGCACCATTGTATTTTATGTTTTAAAAAATTACCTCATGCGGCCAATGTACATCAATATTTTAAATTATGAATACAAATTGATTAAAAATCGATATAAATATACCTAAATAAATGTATAAAAATAACCCATAATTTTATTTTATATCGAACGTTATTTTCTGCCAATATTATGTTTATTTTAGGAAATCTTAAACATTAATTACGTAGATTGGGTTAGGATAGATACTAATGCAGTGTGAAGTCCTTTTTGATGAAATAAAAATTCTGCGCAATGATACGTTCTTTGAAAGGTCTTTCGACAAAATAAAGGTACCCCAGTACAGCACTTCAGTTGTTAAAGCGTAGGTAACAAATAAATAGAGTTATATGCCCACTATAATATTAGTATTGATGTATTGGTTTCAGTTTCAGGCGTATGCCTCATAACTAACCTAGAACCCTTTTCCTAGAACTTGCAACCATTTTTCACAATGTCGGACAGGGGCTCAAATTAACGTTTCGCTGCACTTTACGCCTAGCGTGAAAACGTGAACGCGCACGTTAAAGTCACAAGTGGATCGCGGGACGCTCAAAGGTAATGAGCTCGCTTGGTTCGAGAAATGAACGGAATATTAAACTTGAGTTTACATGGAACTTCTCAGATTTCTGCAACTGTTATACATTCTGTAAAACTAATTTTACTTTGCGGCGAATCTCGGTACTGAGTTTTTGGGTTTTTTCTGGACCACGAGACTGTTTATATTGTTTTGTCTTATGCTTTAATCAGATTTAAGCTGCCACCAAGCAGCAGTGTTAGCATGTTTGTGTTCCGGCGGGGGAATAAGACAGTAAGTAGAATCACTAGTGTAGAGGCCTTCCACTTTAGTCCTCAGAGTTGGCAACGGATTTTGAGCCGTAAAAGTGTAGTCTTAAGAATGTTAGATACTCGTACCTTACATTATTGTTCGTTCCGCGACTACGGTTTTTGTTCGCACAAAAAGACCACTTATTTGACAGACTGTACATATTAATAAACCACCTGTCATGATTTCACAAATCCAGGTTAGCAGGTTTTCTCGAACGCACTCACATCCATCTCTTTTGTTGCTCGCAAAATGCTTAAGATTTGATAATTGATTCTAACAACCGTTAGAATCAATTATCAAATATATAAAACATACAAAAATAGCGTTTCAAATCTTCAACTCAGCAGCACGTTTATTTAAAACTTAAAAAAAGAACACTAATGCATTTAAAAACTTCACAAGCTCTCAACAGCAAAAAATACGTTATCCAAAGAGAACATGGATTATTTTAAAGTTCCGCTTCACGGAGTTAATAAAGTATTCCCGGTCTGCGCCGAGCCAATTTCCGCGCTCTCGGCCCAGCGCCCGCTCTCACGACTCTTCCACAGCACCACAATATCCTTCTAGAAGTAAAACGATATTCAAGCAGCGATGCATTGCAAACATGCGCATTTATAATTCTACTATTTACTACTACATGGGTGTACAGGACCTCCATTCAACATGATCAAACCGCCTTTGGCGTATTATGGTTTTGTTTTTAACTCGGTCAAGTAAATAAAAGCTATCGTTGACCATACGGTAACACGTCAATAACAATAAGGTTTTACCGTGTAGAACAGTGATCAAAGTGGTCTATATCGACCCCCAGGGGTCGACGACGACCTACAAGAGTGGAGAATGGGGGTCCATAATAGTGGATTCCATTTAAACAGGTCGTAGCGTTAATTTTGGGTTTCCACTAATAGATTAATCGATATTCAAAAATTGTTATATATAATTATTATATTTAATAACTTAAAATAGTCGTACACTTTTACTTACCCCCCTTTCGTACCGTTTTTCATTAAAGATAAATATCCACTTTGTTTTAATAATGTGAGACGTAACTTACCATTTAAATATAATCATTCTTAGTAATTAACTAAGATATTTAACTGATTTTATAAAGTCTATCAAGAAGCATGTGCAAATCCGGCTGACTGTGCTTTGATATGTGTGACTTTTTAATATTGCAATTGCTTGTTTAATTGTCATTTAATTATTACTTATCTAAGAAACGAACAAACTTACAAGCTTACTTAAAACTACATTGACTTTTTATGTTTAGATCAAATAAAAAACATTAGCTTTAATGTCATTAAAATCTATCTCATAACCCAAAACCCTTATTGATGTCACAATGAAACGTAAAACTACAAAAACACACCCAAAATACATTTCCCTTCACAGGCATTCGGGTAGAAACACCAAAATCGGTTCGAGATTTTGAGTTTTAAATTGGGTTTCAAAACGTAACGTTGTTAATTTCCGCGTTCGAAACCCAATATCTCTATCACGACACATCGACATCGTCCACCGCTTCTATTAGTTCGCAGATACACACATATCAATGCATTGCAAAAAAGTGTTCCTATAAAATATTTATTCCGCCGTAAATTGTGATGGGAGACAGATCGAAGCCGGCGTACGTTCTCATATAAATTCATTATCATTTATAATGGTATGTTCGATGATAAATGGTATCCGGACAGGAATGCAAATATGAATATTCGTAGTTTCCGAGAATTATGATATCGAAATTACCGACGTATAAAAATAGAGTGTCATGAAATATAAGAAAAATACGTATACGATAGTAGGTACTTTATGAATATTGTTTATCTTCGTCATATCATAATACCTACTGTATATCCACTTATTAAATAAATGAAAAAGGTCAACAACAGTAGTGTTAGGCAGTTAACCTTTACTCTTAATAAATCTTTTTTTTTTTACTAAAATCGAAATTCTAACATTAATCGTTGTTCATTACTGGTGCCTTTACCTCATATTGTTTCAGTAATGTCATATCTGAGCTCACTCGTCACGCGAGCCGGCCTTAATTAACAGTAATATGAACATGGACGTGGTTTGCGCTACAGGATAACAAGCAACTCCTGCTGGAATTACAGGATTAGATAAGATCACTACGTCCGAGTAATCCGGCCAAGTCTACCGGTAAGGGTCGTTGGTTTTTATTACAGGTTACTTTTACCAGCTTTGCCACTTAGTGGCGCTCTAACTACATTTATATTGGCCTTCATGGCGTCAATTGACGTAGTTTTTCGACGTTTTTTTTTAGTAACGAGGTGACCTACGTATTTTTTAATTCTTTAACGTATAGTTGACAGATTTTTTTATTAGCTCACCATGGCATATGCTAAAGTGACGTACTAAATCAAATTTGAATACTCTACCTACTAAAGATTTTAAATTTCAGGTACTTTATTCTGACAGAAGTGGCACGATGGTCCATGAAAGAAAGTTTTCGACTGAATCTACTTAGGTACCTTAAATGGGTTAGCACCCTACTGATTATGGGCGCAATGAACTTTCATTCAATGTTAAATTCATTTTACAGTCACAGTCAATAACTGGTATTTTATTACCCATATGCATGTATCTGTTAGATATTTGTAGGTTAGGTTTTATACTCAAAGATAAAAGTAAAATACCAACACATTAGTGTTGTATTAAAAAAAAAAAAAACTTTAGCTAACCTAGGGGTGCCACCGGCAGGTAGGAATCCAACTCATCCCACCATCGCCATTTTAGATGCCAATAATTGGGAAGTTTACCCTAAAACCATATAACTGACAATAGTGACAGACCTATAGTAGCTGACTGAAAATTAATATAATTCATATAATTCATATTTACAATCGTGAACTTTTAGCAGCTTAGTGATTTTAGAAATGTGTCAAGGTTTAACGCAGAATTTAATAAGTGTGAGAATGTATAATATTGTAGTCTTTGTCTGTCTGTTTATCTGTATTTCTGTGTCCGTTTGCATTCACATATATATATATATATACATATACATGGCTGTATATAGGTCTATACGGATACTAGTGATTTTAATGCGGCTTTGTTTATTTGTTAGCTTGTACTTCAGTTGTCAATCAGTTTAATCTTTTTTGCAATTACCTTAGAGTATAATGAGCCACTTCGTTGAAACTAGGGTTTTTTTGTGACGTGCCTATTGACCCAGTAAATATCAATGAGAAACAAATCATATGAACATGAAGTCGCGGGCGAAAGTACAGTTTTAAAATAATTAAAACTAAAAAACACGTTCGCGAAATGAGTGCGGCAAATTAACATACCACATAGAAAGAGAGAAAATAAAAAGACAGGGTTAAGCAAATAAGGTGCAGCTGCAAGTAACATTAACCGTTACGTATGAGAACTCGTTGAATAAAAGCTGTATGTAAATGCTGTTTATTTTAAAACATTATGAACAGCTAAGAAATGTAGAGAAATGTACTTTATTAATTGTAGTTCAGCGTCATAAGTACATACAATAAAACGAAATAGTAATACTTTCAATATTTATTGTAGTTTACTTTCTTAAGTTTGTGCCTAGGGTAAATATTTTACACCACCTGCCGGATATCTGTGTCCATAACTATTTCTCTGTCCATTGTTGTCTGGAAGAGATCGCTATTTTGCGGGAAGACCGAATGTTGTTTACTTATAATTTAAATGTACTGTTCCGTGTTTTGTTTTTGGTATTCAATAAAGAGTATTAGAAATAAATAAAAGAAACAAATAAACAAAATACTGACATAGACAAAAGAATTGTGGTCACGAAATGGTTCCAACTCAGCGTTATGCTGGCGTTAACCAGCGCTGGTCTTTCGTTGGAACCATCCAGTGAATCCACAGCATATAACTCGTACACACACATGGCACACAGTAAATAATACTTTTTATATTGTAATTTATAAAACTAGATTATTAATAGTCCTCGGCTGTCCATCTCTAACACTGGAGACGCTAGAGAGAGTTTGACAAATAGAATCATAAATACAAAACCACATTACATAAATACAAAAAAAGACACAGAGAAACATTTGCGAAATGATCCCAACTCGGCATTCGCTAGCCTTCTTCCGTTGGAACCGCTAGGTGGATAGGAGACACTACGGGTACTAGACAATGACAAACATACATGAATAACCTCAGGAACATAAGCCAAAGGAAGATATCTCAAATTCAATAGCCAAAACAGACTCGATCCTCTCCCGTTAGTAATCAGGTTGCACTTGCTACAGTAGACACCGCCATTATTGGCGGTCATTACACTAATATTTTTAGTAATAAGTAGTACTTAATTATTAAAACTATCATTATTTCATTTTCTCAAACATGCTCAGAAATGAAAACAAAAATTAATTAATTAATTTAATGTCACGAAATGAAAACATGACGTTGCTTGTTTGTGGCTCCTTAGTCTCCCTACATTACTTCTTCTGGCCTAGGCCAAGAAGTAATGTATGGAAACCCTAACAAAAACATTTTTGGCCGCTGCTCTAACTTTTTGAATTTGCTTACTAACTAAACTGACAAAGGAAAAATTACATACTGCCAACCACCACTAGACACGATATCTTGAGATGTTTAAAACAAAACTAAATCGGTACTATAATTATTTGCAGTTTTGAGATTGCCATCGTAATATTGCAGTCTTTAGATTGCCATCGTAAGATAACAGTCTTGAGATTGCGATCATAAGATTGCACAGTCTTGAGATTTCCATCCTAAGATTGCAGTCTTAAGATTGCCATCGTAAGATTGCACAGTCTTGACATTGGCATCCTAATATTACAGTCTGGAGATTGCCAATTGCACAGTCTTGAGATTGCCATCGTAAGATTGCAGTGTTGAGATTGCCATCGTAAAATTGCACAGTCTTGAGATTGCCAACGTAAGATTGCAGTAATGTACTTTAAATATTTCCTGACATTGCTTGAGAAAAGCACTATACAATCCTCGGCCGTCTACCCCAAACTTGTCTTTTGTCGGCCTCTGCAGTAATGTACTATTAGGGCCTGTATTCTACTGGATAAAACCATATTATTATTGCTTTTCACATTGTCAACGTGACTTGACACTAATGCCGGCCGAGTTGACAACAACATGTCAAAGGCAATGGCAGCATAAGGTTTTATACATTAGAATAAGAAACCCTAGAGTTATTTTAATAAAACACGGCTTCTTGTCGATCTGTCGATCGAGCATTAGATCAACCTTAAACCCTGTTCAGACTTACTGTCTTAGGGTAAACAAATTTCTAACCTTAAAATCTTTTTTGCCTAAAACAACTCTTTAATCGTAAATAAAGTAAACTGAGACAACATTTTGGACATCACTTAGCCAATGTATTATTGTCCGTGATTGCATTATTTTATTTAAAATAGCTGTTTCATACAAAAGTTCCATTTTGAGGTTAAAAAGTTGTTTACTGCTTAAGACAAATAAGTCTGAACAGGGTTAGCTCGATATATCGTCAACAATCGCATCAAATTCAAAATTAATCAATGTCTGTCTACAACAAGCTTAGCAGAAGTCCTTGAACGTAACATTCATAATTAAAATGTCATACTCAAATTCGGGGGTTCCTTTCGCTCAAAATTCAATCAGGTAATATTTTCCGCTTATTCAACATTTCCAATTATGGAAGTCTAATAAATATAAAGAGTTATTCAGCTCATTCAAGTTAAAAGCCGTTTGTTTGTATGGAACACGTGGGCGCCTCGGCAATGCGGCATGACGTCACCGACACGTAGGGCTATGCTCCCCTTAAAACCAAAAGGCAGTATGACCATATGGCCTTCGTACTCTTATACCGCTTATATTATTTTGGAAGGCTATGCTAATTGAGTGTTTCGTGATACACATTCGAATGCTTGTGGATTGTTTTTGAGGTTTAGATGTTAGTACAATTAGGAATGCTTAGTGGAGACCATTTTCTTTCCATAATTGTTGTTTCAATTTCTGTTTCTGTTATTTCAACGGTTTTCGTCATTTGGACGCAACCAACTGTAACTGTTTTCTATCAGTTACCTACATATCTCATTATTTTCAATTTGTACCACTTTACACCAGGGGAGTTCAACTTGTTGAGAATTTTTTGAAAGTAACAAGACATCAGTAAGTACAAAAAAGTTTTTGGTAAAGTGATTCGTTCTATCTACCTACTCATATGAAACTTTATTCAACCTGTCGCACAATTTATGCATACTTAGTTTAATTTTCACTGTAAACAGAAATCTTTAAATAAGAGTTCAGGTTAAATATCCCTAGAACATTTTCATGTTAATACTTTTTTTTCAATGTATGAATAGACTTTTTAATGAGGTGCCGCCTTGTGCGTAATAATTCATAAACGATTAGTTAATCCGATTTTTTACCAAAATGAAGCCGTGTTTCCGCAAAATTAGTAAAGTTAAGTAAAATATAGTATATTCTATACCTAAACATGATATCTTCCTAATATGAATATAAAAACATTACTATGCAAAACGATTTGATTAACCAATTCATTTTGTTAGCAACCACATTTATTACCATAACGCCGCCACCAACTGGCTAAAACACTGTGAAATGAAATGCATTTCACATCGACACGCTCCAATTGGCGGTAAAACAAATACCATTACATTTAATTATTCATTTGTCAGCTGTGAGTTTCAGCCTTATTTATCGTTCGGATACACTGGCGGGGTTTGCCTAATCGACGAGATTACGACGACTTACGCTGTGTAGGTACATTTTTATGGCAGCCAGCGAACAGTGTTTTGTGATCGCATATTTTAAAAAACAGGTTGAGGTTTTTATAATAGTATAAAATAAGTATCAAAAGGGTTTTCGAAATGTTGTTTCTAACAGTTTATTTAAGTGTTTACTAATAGGTGCGAAACTTAATACTTTTCATATATATATATTGTTTTTCTTAGACATTTGTGCCCAGCAATAATAAATTCATCATCATCATCATCATGTCAGCCGAAAGACATCCAGTGCTGGACATAGGCTCTCCCCTCAGACGTATTGTTGGACAGGTTAAAAAAATATATTCCGACTATATATGAAATGAAATTAAGTATTTCACATGATAACATGTCATGATGGTAAACATATCATATATCCAAAGTCACACTAAAATCTACCAATCCAGGCATGTAAAAAATTAAATTAGCTTTGCCCGTATTTTTTTTAATGTAAGATCTTTTATATTCAACCTTGTCGATATTAAACTCAAAGAGGTTTTTACACCTACACTGCTTAGCCTTCGTTTTATGGGAATAAGCACAAAAAATTCAGAATGGTACGAAATTGACTGTGTTAGGTTAGATAATTCCGAATAAAACTCCAAATCTGATTACCATTAAAGCCTTATGATATAATAAAATATCCGTATTATCCCCGAAAAGGCCAACATTTGGAACAAAATCTACTTTACTATCCAACAAAATGACCGCGGGATTCTTGAGCACGGCTGCTCAAGATTGATAACGCTCTCAGAAATACCAAGTCTTGATCAATAAGGACTTTATGTCGGGAATCCCTAAGGTCTAAGGTCGGTGGATGGTGAGTCATGGAGTGAAAATTGCTATAATATTCAGCACTTGAAGTATAGCTGCAATGACAATGTTTTATTCTTTCAATTTTAGTTGGAACATCGGATTTTTCATTCGCAAATTCTCAGTTTTAAAGTTTAGGGTGAAGAAGCGTGGATGTATTTGTTACAATTGAGAACAATTTTGAATTTGGAATTCAAAAAATAATTGATTACATCATTTTGTTTTGCAGTTATAACATTAATGCTTTCTATTTAAGCTTGCTAAAATAGTTAGTATAAGTATCACGTATTACTAATGATTATAAAAATGTTATTTACATCAAGTAATAAGTCAAATACTGTACTGGGTTTCACTTGACTACTAATTTACTAACTTTAAATTGACCTAAACGGTAGAAAAAATGCACAAACACATTTTTTAAGTACAGTGTTTATGAAGGTATTTTATACTCAATATTCTACTTAATAAGTTTCTATAATTCCAAAACTGTTTACACTTGACCGTTCATTTACTTATACGGTACAGTACATGTAATATAATATTAAACCGATTAGTAACACAATTATAATTGAATTTGCCTAAATAACGCTCGCGTAACGGCTTCTTTTGATGGCGGGAAACGAGATATGTCCTTATTAACCCCGACTGCGGGTAGAAATAATTTAATTCAGTCCCGGGCTGTCCAGGAAACGCCGCAGGTACCCGGGCAAAGTATTTTGGGTTAAGGCAATGAAAAAGAGGCATTTTAAGGTAATAGCAAAAGGTTTACTACATCAAACCTTTGCGCTTTTGTAAACGCGGGAAAATGAACTTATTGAAATTTGTAGCATCCAGCTCTACTTTGAATGTTTAACATAAAAGGTTTATTCCATCCATGGAACAATATTTAGTTTTTATGAGCGGACCATGGTGATGGACTCCTTTTTCCGCACTTAGCCAGTGTATGTCGGGCCATTGTGCGTGATGAGGGGACCATAGTGATTGGTACGTTCGGGCTACCACTTTACTGGATAATACCATGGTGGTAGGGTGAGAGAAAATACTGCTTTATCGCTCGGTTACTAATTTTAACCAGTCAAAGGTACTATTGTAGGGGTCCTTCGAGAAGGCTTACGTCCTGATGATGATGGAATCTCTGGACACAACTATTACTAACCCTATCAAGATAAGAACTTAACACGAACCGATAATACTTTATCTTAATGAGATAAACTAAACCTACTTGATATGCAAAACGTGACGATCCGGTACTGAGTTGTTATGTCAAAGACTACCACGCCTTAAGCAAATTTTTAAGTATATCAATATAAATATGGACGCCGCATAAGGTAATAAATAAATATGTATCTATTACATTTTATTTATATTCAAACTACCTACTAGAAAAAAGCCCGATGTGAGTGCCAAGGGTTCCTCGATAACTTAATAAATAATATTGGATCAGCTTCACATGTATTTTTTAAACGTGTTTTTGAATTTGTTCCCGTACAAAAATATAAAAGAAAACAGCTGTTAAGAGTGATATCTATAATTATTTGTGTGGGCTGCGAGTGAAGGAATGAGTGAATGATTCCAGAAAAGAATGAATGTATTGTTTGAGGACAAAGGCATTTCGACCGGCCGTTCGTCGGTGAATGCCACATTTATTTTCCTTTATAAATACCCTGTTAACTGTAGTATATTTCATTCTACGTGGCCTGAAAAGAAACGGCGTTTTTCTTCTTACATAAATTAATTGCGGGGAAGTGCAGCTTGCGATTCGGGTGACAGAATTGACTTCGATAATTCATTGTCTATGATTACTCGTACTATTATTTAAATCGGAGAAGAAGTGGAAAAGGAAATTAAAAATCTGACACAACATTAATGTACACTTTTAAGTTTTTTCTGTAGAACAGAACTAAGGATAGGAATAAATGAATGAAAAAGTTATTGTCTTGGCTTGGTATAATAATTTATATTATCCATTTTGCTGCCTCAGTAATAGTTGATCGTCTATCAAGGGACTAAAATGGGCCAAAAGCGAGTTATTTATACTTTCCAATATAAGCCTTATAAACCAGGCGGGCATGTCGAATATAAGCCTACGAAACATTTCGATCGGTATCAAGGTGTTTCCTGTTCGTAAATTTCACTCTTAATCGATTTTCACTTACAATATAATTGGAAAAGTTCGTGTTTATTCCTGGCTACCTAACCGAAGTATGAACATAAATTATAGTAAGCAAATTAAAACCGTAAGCTGGGCTGATAAGTTACGAATAACTTCTAAGCCGAGACGCCTCGGCAGTGTGTCTTGGAGCTCTTGGAACAGGAGTGTGATTCTCTCAATAACGACGGTCGGTTGGAAGAACGAGTGAATGTCCACGCGGCGAGTTTAAATAGTCCCGTCAGAGCGTACAAACACATTTTACCGCGTGCATTTTCAATTTGGAAGCTTGGCTTATCCAACGTATAAGGCTGCGTAATTACTACTTCAACAGCCGCTGCGATTTCGCTCGTCCGTCTGACCGACCGCCGATTTTAACAGAATAACACCCCAGGTACTTTGCAAGCAACTGTTATAGTCTAAGAAATCTTGAATTATTATTTCTGCTTTAGTAAATATTTCCTAGACTATCTGTTGATTACCAGATGTTTCAGAAAGAACCCTGAAAAAAACGGTTATACCTACAAACGTAGGATTCATTAGCAGTTATTGACAGTAAAAGTACAAGTCATCCAATCCAATACTTGTAGATTTTTTTTTAAATTCATAACAGTTATAAAGTTAACCGTATCCACCTTCGTAAAGGTTCTAAAAACAGGACTGCTTACCGAGCAATGCGGACGGAACCGCGCAAGACCAGAGCTGCTATATAGCAGGCACATGCTGAGTTGTTACCGTTTTACAACAACTGTTCAACTTTATTTATTTATTTTATTTTATTTGTATGTGCTTTTCTGCTTTATCTGTAAGTATACCTACTTATGCGATGTTGTGAATAAATTTATTTTCTTTCTTTCTTTTCTACAAATTGATGAAAATAATAATATGGTTGGTCCTCCTTAGATCCAACATACAACTAATTTAGTTAATGGAATATGAACCTATTTTAAATTAAATAAAGTCAATTACTCATTTAACTTCAAAAAAGCCGTATTGTATAGAGTATCTACCGTCGACTACCTCACTTCTAATTACCTTGCCACTTAAACGTTGAGGAATGTGATTAATTATTTGACATGGAATTAAATGCTAAACCAGAAAATATATAGGCGCATGTTGGTTATAAGCATTGAAACTGTTAGTAATTGTCCATATTGCCAATAATTAAGTAAAACGGTAATTAAAAAGCCTTATTATAGTGTTCAGGAGTTCCTTAATGAACATTAAAATTGCGCATGTTCTACTACCATTGCTGTGCCCCTGCGGGGTTTACGTTGACGCTAGACTTAAGTACTGTAAGACCTTATGTACCTACAACGTAAAACGCAACAAAACATTTGAATTTGAATTTGAATTTGGAAAAGCAGCGGGCAATTGAAACACTCGCAGAATGATTGCGTTGAACACCAAGCATTCAAAGATAAAGTACACCAATGTAGATTTTCTTTAGGGATCGCAGTATTAAACACCGTGACTTGACTTTAAAAGTTCATAGGTCATACAAGACTTGAGCGCGCTTGTTCCCAGGGGATGCAGTAAAAGTTTTGCGCTTAAGTTCAATGCAGCTGAAAGTTTTAATTATAAATCCCGTTTAATACCTGGCTTTGTTTAATCGTTTCTGATCCTATCCTCGGGAGAAAAGTGCAGCTGCTAGTTGCATCAGAACCAGGCTAACAGAGTTTTGATTAATCACTTTTTTTTTCTTTTGAAGAATTTTTTTGTTAAATCTTTTTGGCATACTATTTTTTTTGGTCAAAAGTGAGTTATCCGTAAGAATTAATTAAGTTGCCACAAAAATGTTTTTCTGCAACCGAAACAGTTTCGTGGATAATTTCATAGCAGTGAAAGAAAAATTTTTGTAGGAAATGGGTTTAATTTACTAATAATGTTTTATCATACAATTTGCAAATATTTTTTTCAAATTTAACAAACTTCTGCTATTCCAATATATGTTTTCACCACTGAGAACTGAGCCTGAAATGAAACCGAGTCGATTTGCACATTTTTTTCATTTCATAGATTCACTCTTGACCAAAAATTACAACGCTAAAAATGTTAAAAAGGGGCCCAATGTTTGCTAAGACAGTTTATTGGTTTCTTCAACGGTTTCATATTTCCCCTTAACCCTAGTTTAAAAAAACACACACTGTATTACCGCAAATAAATCACAGTCGTATTAAGACCTTTAAAAAAGTTTAAAAGGAAACTGTATATTTGGCTGGGTGAATTATGTGTTTACTATGTTAGTGATTTTTGAAATACTTAACTGTTAGGAGATAATAGGTTAAGTTTAGGATTAAGGCTATCGTTTAGTTTGTATATAAGATGCGATAGATAAGTGCAACTAAAGATATATAATTTTTCATGCTTATGCTGCATTTTATTTTTTTGTAAATACTTGTCGTAACCCATATTTAGCAAATAAACAATTTCATTTTAATATTATAGTATTATAGTATTTTGTTACACCTTTTATGATAAACAAACTTACTTTACTTTTATTGCATTATATACCGGCATAACAGAGTTAAAACATTAATATAAGTTGTTTTTTAAAACCAGTAAAATCAATATTCGAAATCAATTCCGAATCCACAATCATTCCCGTTTGGAATCCCATTTCCTCTTTTCTGTTGAAAATGTGCGCGGAAATATACCACACAGCAATTGGTTTTACCCTCAAAACGAGTAGCTTTACAAATACCAAAATACCTATGCAAATACGGAGCCCGAGCACAGAAAGACACCGTTAAAACTGACTTTATGGCCCACTGGGTCCAGCCATGGGTTTGAATTAAGTCAGGGGTAAGCGTGATTTGACGAACACCAATACACGAAGTACCTACCAAAATAAGGCAACCGTGTTTATATCTTATTAAACAGGTGGTCTGGAGTTTCTTGCCGAGCTTCTTCTCCGCAACGACGGTCAACATATATTTTTATTTTTTCGTTTTGATATTTAATCTTCTACAAATGAGTAAGTATTCGTACATAGTCGTCTTACCTAATCTATTTCAATGGGATAAGGTTCAAATGTGGACATGTCTTTGACGTATAGACAGTGCAGGATATCAAAGTGTGATCAGTTTTTTTTTTCACTAAATAGGGTTAAATATTAATAAATATTTATATATGCATATATAAGTTTATATATTAGTTTATTTATGTGTATTATATATGTAAGTTTATATATTAGTTTTTTGTTTTATATTTATTTATTTATAGTATCATCATCTCTTATTGCTACTTTTGTGCAAAACTTGTATGTGTCCAACCCTATGCATTGTCCTTACTCATCTACTTCAGGGTTAGCTGGAAGAGATCCCATTTAGGGATAAGTTCGCCTTTGTACATTAGTTTAGTAACAATATTGTAATATTTATATTTTTGTACAATTAAGAGTTTACATACATACATACATAAGATAATATTAAATAAAAGAAACAGTTCAGAAATGGGATATCTCTCGGAATCACTAATAACGTTCGTCCTAATAAACTATTTGTCCTAATTATAATTTATCCTAAACTGGCTTTCACCTGAGTCTAAAACTTACTAAGATTTCCAAAAATACCTGACTTATATTATAACGCCGGAGTGGTCGGGCCTTCCACGGTGGCGCGCCAGATACCTGAGGGTGTCTTTGGAATCCTCCCGGGGTTATAAGGGTCGAGGAGCCACAGCTGAATGCGATTGCTCGCGATCGTGCCATTTTGAAAAACGCTGAGTGTTTACCGCTTAAGATTTGGTACGTATTCCGGCCGGTTTCGATTGGCGAGTCCCACGTAACCATCATAGGCCCCCCTGGTCCTAGGTGGTATGTGTAAATGCATTTGCTCAGGGTTAAAATAAGGGTTGTACTATAAAAACATTCAAGAGAAAATGGCTTTAGGATAAACGAAAATTCGGTCAAACGATGCATTAGGACAAGTGACGATTACGGATTCCAATATAGACCTCAAACAATGCGTAGTAAAAATCAAATTGAACCCAAGCCTATAAATCGTCCCCATATATCCATAACCTATTCGCCTATTGGCTCACAATCACTCGGTTCACTCGACGAAGGGATATATTGTATCAGGATCGTTTTGAAGGGTAAGCAAAGGGACGAACAAGTTTTATTTGCACAGACTGAGTGATATTTGAATAAGGATTTCTTGAAGAATGTAAGCAGTGTGCTTTGTTCTTAAAAATGATATAAGTTAGGAGTAACGGAGGTCAACACTTTTGGGTTGTTCCGTCAAAGAAGTACGAAAGTATAACGTGATTCTATTCTTGTTAATGGGAGACCGATACTTAGCATAAGAATTTAGGCTATTCTTTCAAGGGATATGGTTAGTTACCTTTCGATGGTAAAATGCCCTGTTCAAGCCATTGGAAAAGTCTACAAGGCCTATACCCAGCGGTGAATTAATGAGAATTAGTTGGAATCCGTCAATCGATTACACACTTCCACCTAATCATTCTAATTAATGAACACTATTTAGCGTCATAAAGGGTTACTTCTGTTCACTACGCACGCTGTAATAAATCCACGCTTCAAAATTATCTCGTTCCATTGGCGCATAAAACGACGACTTGAAACTTCTGCCTGCCAATACAAACTTTTCTAGGTTAAACTGTAATAAATTTTTAATGCGTGTTCAAATTACCTACCGACAAGCTGGAGTCGGCACTCTGCCGGCGTTTTAGCAGTTCTGATTATTATTTGTCTTGATGTTTGTAACATACTAGCAATAAAAAAGCGTAACCGCCAGGCGCTGTAAGGTCTAATTTAGTTTAGACGGTCACATATTTGTTAAGTAGGTCAAGACGCCTACACTACACGCAGTGAAGAGGGACAGACGACGACTGCCTTTACTTCCCGTACCTATGGGCTTAAATATTTTGACGTGCGGTTATACTTCAACTTTGTTATAATGTAAGATCGTTTTCAACCCAGTAAAACTATACATATTTTTAAGTATTAGGTATGTAGGTACTTCGTGTGAAATGTGTATGTTTTACGGCTTGCGGTAAATGACCGCAACTTGCCTTTAGTTAAAGTTCTCGTTATGTTAGATATAGATTTAAACAAATAGATGTTTCTACGTTTGTGGGTTTAGATTGAGATTTATTTATATCATAATATAAGTTACAGTTATATTGCACACATATCAATGTTACAGAATTTATATTAAAAAGAAATAAAACAAAAATATATTAAGTGAAAGTAATGTCAAAAATTAATAGATTCATACAAATAAAAATAAAGTAAGTCACAAAGTTAAATGTTCAAATGATAGTTAGAATAAACAATCTCAAAAGTATAGTTATTATGTCAATATTCAGCGTCAATAAATACTCTTACTGAGTAAAATGCATTATCCATCAAAAAGTTTTTTAAGCGACGCCTGAATGTTGTGTTGAACTAATCACGAAAACTGACGAAGTCATAGCAATCTCCTGAAGAGGGCAACAGCGCCTCTATTTTACTCGTTCCCTCTCTTCTTCTCATTCTATCGTTCTTAAATGACGATTTTTTTCCAACTAGAACCAAATGTCGTTTGTTTATTCACAACCTTACGTTCTTATAGCATACTCACTTAAGTGTAGTAAACTCTTTCTTTACATTAAAACATAGTGCATAGATAGCCAATAAATTGTAACGTCTATTTAACGTCAATCAAACAATGTCAGTGATATTCCAAACCGCTGGTATTTTGTAGAGTGCAGTCCAACGGAAAACCATTGGAGCGAAACGGTTCCTAATATATTACATTTATCATTGTTCTTTAATACCGTTGGATCATCTCATATTGATCTTCAGTTTAGTGTAAATAAACAATACTAGTTAGGTATTTAAATAATAAAAACACCATAATTTGATTGCTTTCACAGATATATATATACACTATGTATGACAGGAGCGTAATCGGTAAAAAATATGAAAATAAAGAATTATTACGCGAAATACCTACTAAAAATTAAAGAGTTTTCTAATTACACATTAATACCAACAGACCATTCTAGGTCTAAGATATAAGGCTTTTTCACCAGTTAACTGCGTCTCGGTGACGTGGACTAAATGAATGCACACCGAGTTGCAAGCGAATGCGAATATGTCTGGAATGGGTTTCGGTGTCGGCAGCTACACCGCGGGCGTTTGGGGGCCCTGCCAGTATTCACTGAGATCGCGTCACGGGTAGATCACTTGACTTTTCGTACCACGTCATCTATCAGTGACGCGATTGGTTTAAAAACGAATAAATAGAAACGCAAGTTAGCGTAGTACATCTCGGCAGGGCCTGATATCTCTGTAACGAACGCTTTAATTAAGCGCATATCGTCGATATAGATGTGACATCTCTTGCAAATGTCTCCTACATTCGTCATTATCATCATCATCATGTCAGCCGAAAGACGTCCACTGCTGGACATAGGCCTCCCCAAGGCTTTCCACTCAGACCGGTCTTGTGCTTTTCGCATCCCGTGATCCTGACGAGGTCGTCACTCCATCTTGTTGGAGGCCTACCTACAGCTCGTCTTCCGGTCCGCGCACGCCACTCCAGAACCTTCTGCCCTCATCGGCCTCAGTCCTCCGAGCAATGTGCCCCGCCCACTGTCATTTCAGTTTAGCTATTCTTCGGGCTATGTCGGTAACCTTAATTCTACTGCAGATATCATCATTTCTGATTCTATCACGCAGATAAACCCCGAGCATAGCCCTCTCCATAGCCCTCTGAGTGATTTTGAGTCTCCTTATGAGGCCCATTGTTAGCGCCCTCTCGCGCGTCTCCTACATTACAAGTCACTATTGGCTCTACATTTAAGCTCCTAAAAAGCCGTTTAAAAGCTATTGTGCCACAGGCAGAAAATCATACACATAGCGGTCAAAGTTTAGAAATAGTAGTTACGAAGTATCACATGTACACCGACATTATGTAAAATAAAAGAAAATTCTTCAAAGACATTTTATAATTTACTAGCCATAACACCTACATTTGCAGTGCCTACGAAACTAGTGGTACTTGGTTAACATCCTGGTAATGACAGATATTTGTGTGATGATTGCGAATATTTGTTCCTGAGTCATGGATGTTTTCTATGTATTTAAACATACAGGATGTTTGGTTTCTAGGTTCAAAGCTTTGAGTGGGCGATAGAACGGCTTATTAGCTAGCCATCGATTTAACCCCCCGATATTCATCATTTTAATCGGAATTTTTGTCATTTTAATTATGTCCGTATTACGAAAAACCCCTAAAATCATATATTAATTCTTTCTTTTTCAGTTTTTCTTGCATGATTAGAATCATTATGAACTAAGGAAGTTTTTAAACGCACAAAGTTGTTTTTTCCTTACAAGCACGCATCCTCATTCCATTGAGTGCCTGGTTGTACAGGATTTTTTTAAAGAAATCAGAGCAGGCAGAAGATCGCCCATAAGATGAACAGACCAGAACAGAGCTGCAACGAATCGCCCTGTGCTCGAGTGTGCTAGAGCGGCAAGAGCCCGAGAGGAATGGCGCCTCATTACCATGCTAGTCGCAACAATCATCGCGTGGCAACAATTGACGACCTCGTCAAGAATACACGGACTAAGAAGAATGACCAGACGCTCGTCGAACTGCGGGATTTCACTGCATCGTTCGCATTGCTCTCACACTGATTTGCATAATGCGTTGCGAGCTTTGCGTACCATGGCACTGAAATTCCGGCGAGACTTCATTTCACCGACTTCAAAAAAAACGAGGTTTTATGTTCCACGGTATGATTTTTTTTATGGGTGTTCACCGAATTCTCCGACAAGTTGGGAACGACGTCAAAAAATATTTAAGATGCTTGATTTGATAAAGGGAAGTAATTAAATATTATAGGCATACATAGCGATTTTAGTATTTTAATGACATGTGTTGTTTCACTTCTTCTGTTTTTTTTAAATATAAGATTGCTCTTGCCCCAAGTCGAGATCAAAGGTTTGATGAAGTAAGGTACATATTACCTAATTCTAAGGATACCGGGTCATAAGCAGACAAGAATACAGACACTGGCGATTTAACCAGCCATACATTTGCAAAGCTGCGTTTTCCTTCGCACATTTTCACTTAGGTACAGTCAAAGCCGAAATATATGTAAGGGACGTTACAAATATATACACGCATCTATGTCACTAAAAATATGGTCTTTTAGATATAAATTATCTACCATATATGGTAAGCAGAAGATCAGGTATTGTTATGTTCGCTGATGGTACTTCTCTTCTATTCAAGGTATAGGAAAGATCCTGACCCCATTGAACCAAACAGTTCCCTCTCCATGATATCTGACTGGTTTGCTGCCAATAACTTGGAGTTCAATAAATAAAAAACTAAATCTATACAATTCTCATTAGCAAATTCATCAAATATAAACTTAGCCTCGAATGTTGAAATTATAGAATTTGTAAAAACAACTGTTTTTCTCGGTGTTTTATTTATTTATTTATTTATTATTAAAGGAAAACAAACAGCACTAAATAATACATGTATAGATAATACATCATAGAATATACATAGGCCAAAGAAGTTTCCACCACTAGTTTAAATTACATTTGTTGCTCAAAAAGGAGTAACCTCATTGAATATCAGTGAGACTGGATTAACTATTATGCATATATACCTAATTGTTGTTTTTTTCTCATTTATTCCTATTCTAGCTAATCTTTTACACTAAATGTATTCTTAAGTAATCTATTCATTATCAGGTATTACATTGAACTCGTAGTTGCAGTGAGGCTCCCACATAGCTGCGTTGGCAAGTAGGTTGAGCTCCACTGCTTTTGCAGTCAGGAGAGTAAGGCAACTTACCAATGTAGCGACGCGACGACACGATTGGTTGGTCTACTTCGCTTACTTTAAACGTATAATTACATTACGTACGGTCTTATTTTGTGGGGATCGGCTGCGGATATCAATACCGTGTTTATTTTACAAAAAAGGGGTTAGATATTCTAACCCCTTTTTAAAGTGTAAAAGTGCCCGTGCGGCCTACTTACTGAATAAGTTTATTAACCGGAGCATAGGGACGCTCAAAACCACATTTTATAGACTTAGATTTCTTTTAAAATCCGAAAAGAAATACTGTGCTTACCGACTCTAAATTTAAATCTGTCATATATAAAAAAAAATATTCCCCGAGCATAATATTTCATAATATTATTATATAGTAAAAAGTCGTCATACCCCATAAGTAATCTACGCTTAAAAACTGCAAAAATACTGTGATATTGTTTTATGATGATAATAACAAAAAAAAAATTAAAAAAAATACCTTTCTGAGTTTCTTTCTTTCTTTCCGGTTCTTCTCGGGCAAGGCTTCTATTATTCTAACCGGTGATACTGCTTTTTGATATTCATAGGTGCATTATATTATGCCTAAACTGAAGAATAAACTTTGACTTTGACTTTGACCCGTTAGTATATTTGACACGACAACTACACAGATTTATGCTTCTGATTGTTTTGTTCATTTTTATTGCTTAAGTAATAGCTTCTCCCCGCGACTTCATCGATGTAGATCTCGATTATCGGGAACTTAAAATAACTCAGGATGAAAAGTACTATGAGTTCTGTTAATCTAGCGTATAGCTAATCTCCACTCCGAATTTCATTAAATTCCGCCCAGCCGTTGCATTTTGAACTTTCGCATTTTTGATATTAGTGGGAGTTATGCACATGTTTGTTGCTAAAATCATATGATTATTCTACTGTGTATGAGCAGCATGAGCCTCATATAATTTTAACTCCTACTTTAAACCAAAACGCTCCCGACGGCGAAACTTTTAGTTCCGCAGAACAATTAATTAAGTCGACGCTCGGTGATTTGTGTTTCAGTTGGGAACCTATTTGTTCAGAGAACTATAAAGCTCTACTCAGGTGCGCGCCTCCAAACAAACTAGAGCAGGGAATACTCAAACATTATATCACACAGGCAACCACTTTAATTGTTCAGCAACTGTAGAATCCCGTCATAATAAGAGCGTCAAAATTAATTAAAAATATATATATTGCGTAATAGAAATAATGCAATGCAGAATAGCGTTTATAAGGTTGTTACTGTTTACTGTTAAGGTTGTTGTTGTTTGTTGTGTGTGTTTGTTAAGGGTGTTATCAATGGGTCTCAGATCCCACGTACCATCAGGTGGCCTGAGTGTTCGCGTGCCTTCTCATTGTCATAAAAAAAAATGCTATTCCGATTAACCATACAAAGTCGCTAAGGCTAAGGCCTGAATGGATGCTCGAGTCGGGCATGCAGCGGGGCGGGGCGTGCGGCGTTGTTAAACAAAGGAAACTCATACTGGTGTCCTGAGTGGACGCTGCACAAGTGTGGTGGATGCGCGCCCACGACGCTGCCCGCCCCGCTTCGAGCGTCCACTCAGGCTGTACACTTAGTGGTAAAATTACTTGTGGTTATTGAGGGCATTAAAGGTTGTTGCTTTAATTCCTGCCAAGATACTTTTGAACGACCCGAATTTGAAACCATGGCTGATCAGACGTTAACGCGTTGGAGATGTGCGCGCCTCTTTACCATGCTAGTTACAACAAATTGCGTGATAACAATTGACGACCAAGACTTCATCAAGAATACACGGACTAAGAAGAAAGACGCTCATCGAACTGCGGGATTTCCCTGCATCGTACACAACGCATCCATACCGATTTGCCAAATGCGTTGCGCGCGCTATGCACGACGCTCCTGAAATTCCGCCGAGACTTCTTTTTCACAGACTTCAAAAAAGGACGAGGTTCTATGTTTCACTGTATGTATTTTTTTTGAGTTACCTTTGTTTCGGCGAAATATGTTTGCCAAATGTAATTTTAAAAATGTGATTTTAAAAAAATAACCTAACCTAACCTATAGGGTTTTACACGATGGTACTGAAATAAATCCTGAAAAATGTACGTATCATTGGGTTGGCAAATAAATTTTTTTCCAAGCCGACTTCAGTTGAACTGACATGTAAGCCAACATTTAAACAAAAAATGCGTTTTTGAAGGCGGCTTTAAATATAATGTTTTATTAAATTATATTGATCCTCTGCGTTTCTCTTTGTTCTGTGACTGTGCCCGCGTACCATACGGGGTCTGGCTTTACACCCAAACTTTGTGCTGTTTGCTTAATTGCTGGCCCGATGTAGTATGACGGGTTGAGTGCGTGCTTACACACCTTTTCCACGTTTACAGTTTATTACTACATATATGTTCTAATGAAGTACTTTAGTTTATTGTCTGGAGTGATTGGAGTAGTTGACCAGACTTTAGTAAAACACACCCAGAGTCTCTATGCTAGGTTAGAACGTATTTAAAATAAAATCTCAAAGTTTTCTCGTCATACTGTTCACCTTTGTAGGCGAAAAGCCTAAGAATAACTTAAGTATATAAATTACAATTCGTTAATATTCACATAAGAGGATCAACATGGTATTTATTTATTTAATCTTTATAGCACCGAAATACAAATTAGAGTACAAAAGAGTACAACTTAATACTTAATGGCATTCTCTACCAGTTGACCGTTGGGCAAATCGTTTTTTTTTTGTAGGCGGTGCAATATTGTATTAATGATGGCATCGACAATACATATATAAACATAAGCACATGCAAAAAATAACATAGTTTATCTATACATAAATAAAATTAATACATATAGGTACACACTAAAAAGACAATTATAAGATGGCAGTTCAATGAGGAGAAGTGTGCTCGATGGAACTAATTTCTCAAACGCAAATTTATTAGGGGCTTGATTTTAGGAGTGAGACCGTTCCAAAGACGTTTCTTTCTCTTTAACTCTCTACCCAACCACTGAATCCAAGTCCGAGCCGTAATGATAAAATTGACATATTTTTAAATATTTTATTTTTGAATAGAGTTCTATGTTTTAACAGATGATTACGTAAAAAACTCATTATTTGACAGAGGAAAGATTAAAGGTTACGTTGTAAGGGTACTATTACGCCGAAGAATTTTATTATTCATTCAATAATAATTTAAACATATTATTTTTAATCTTGACGTTAGTGAAATTATTGAAAGTTAGTAATGTCAATTTGGGTATAGACACTTTATGAGTGATTATAAAAAAAAAAGAATAAAACTAAAATATTAAATTTGTACAAAAGCTAACTTAAAAAACAAACCTTCATTACACCCACTTGTGGCATCGTGCCGAGCCCTCTCGCATCGTTACCCCGCTGCACTGCGTTGCTCAGTCTTTGGGCAAAAAAGGAGCCTTGTCTGTGGCCACCAGAGACGCCGATTAATGTGTCTGATACTTTTTTGATAAATTTCTTTGTGTCAGATGACCACGGCCCACACGTTTCCATAGCAAGTGCAGCAAACATACACAATAATATTACGTAAATTAAATTTGAGGCTCATAATTCCTAAAACTGTACTTAGCCAAGTGAAGTGCATGGTTTATAAGATGTTAAGTGAGAAGAAAGAAGGTAATGTTTGTTAAAGTCTAAACAAGTCTTCCCAAAAGTGAAACCCGGTATAAAAATATTATTTATTACCTTCGTTTCAATTCACAGAATTATAATGTTGCTTACTGTTGATTTTTTGGCGTTCTAAAATGGGTTAGCCTTATTTGCCAAACTCCATCAAACAGTATATATTTGCTTTCACTGTATTGTTTTATTCTTTACTCATATTCAATTATTTTTCAATAAATACTTCCAAAGTATTCTGACACTATTGTAACAAGCGATGAATGCTGCCATTTTAGGGTTAACATTCAGCAAATTTATCTGAATTGTCTCGTTGATTCGTGCCGGTTGCCAGGCATAAACAATGAGTGCACCGGGAAACTGCGCTGCCGGCTTATTTGCATCCAATATTGCGGGTATTCACTGCCCGACGTGACACGCCTGCCAACATAAGCGCTAATTGGGTATATGCTGCCAGTATTTTAAATAACACCGAGTCTATGGCTGATTGCAGCACGCACGCCTCCTTTTCGAAATACAGTGTTTAAAAAAGGAATCTTATCAAGGTTCGTTGTATCAAATCAAAAATATTTAGTTACTCTCACAAAGGCATACTTAAAGCAAGTACAATAAATAGCAATATGATAACAACCAGTCCTAGGATATCTTGTACTGTATACTAGGGTATCCTATATGTAAGAAAATATTGTTTAGGTTATGTCGTTAGTTGATTGGACTTAAGGTAAACGCTGTGAGGGTAATGAGCAACAACTTCCGAATCCAAAGGCACAGAAGTGACGTGTCGCTTGTTTACTCTGCAAACGCACGCTGGGCGCATGTCACCACAAGTGGGCTTAACAATCTAACCCGCAAGCACGTAATGAAGATTTTACCAAGTTGGGTGCTAAGTATTTGGGCTTGATAACCACTATTAGAGGTGCCAAACGCACTTTTGCACTAGCTGCGGGGTACCGACGTGCTAGCTGGCAATTGGCACTCGATTTTAATTTAAAAAATGAATTATTTATGACTTGTTATTATTACATAGATAAACCCACTTATATTCTAATGTGTCTCTATTTTCGTTACTTAGATATTACTATCTTTAGATTTTTTTGCTTTTTCTTTGTGCGTGTTATAATAAGTTATAGTAAAAGGCACTTTGGTTCTTACTGACACTACACAATAAAAACAATGAATAACATTTGAGAATTCAGGTCTACAAACAGACTTACCGCTGATTCTTTAACACGTGAGCAAATTGGCGCACTTCATTAAGAATGCAAGATTTGCACTTAATTGTTTTTAGAAAACTTTGGGGCTTGGGTTTGGAGTAATACATAGGTATGAGATATGTAGACATGTAAAGTAATATTTTGACGTATGAAATATGTTCTAATATATTTTACGGTAGCCTAAAGACTTGTGGGTCTTGCCACACAATTACCATAAAATAGTCAAAATGGATTTAATGAGTAAACCGTAAGTTTTAACTAGTTTATTCACCTGTGTTTATTTTCACCCAGAGTACTCATAAACACTATACTTAAACGACATATAGTTAAATTTGTTCTATAAAATACCCCTGCTAAAACACCGGGAACATTTAATAACCCATTATATAATAGTTTCCGCGGTATTAAACCTGTTAAACTCGAAGGTTTTGAACAACGAGTTTGTCGGCGGTCGGCGGACAATCAATATTCCGCTTGAGTTGATTTGCTGAAGCGTTGCAGTTTGACTGTAGTTTGAATTCAGTTTAATAATTGAATAAATAATTTTAGCCCGTGACATCGTTCGCGTAAATTTCTATTATCATTATTCCCTCGGGATCTTTTAAATTTTCCGGGATAAAAACTATCCTTTGTCCTATTCCAGGACCTAACCTAAATGTGGGTCAAGTTTCATCCCGATCCGATCAGTGGTTGAAGTGTGACTGAGTAACAACATTTACCTCTCTATCATTGATACAAAATGTATTAAATCCACACAACAGCAACAAAGCCAGCCAACAAGACAAATTAATTTGGCTTATTGTTATGTTTGTTTGTCACAAGCACTACAATTAGCATATTTGAATTATTCAGCAGCTGTCACCTCCGCGCCACGTGTGTTTGGGCACTAACTAGATACGTTAGCTGCTGTTTTATTCACTGACGCGACCACAGAGATTGAAGAGCTTTGTTGCACAAGCCCTAAGAAACAAGAGAAATGAGATGTGACTTGCGTCATTGTTATAGGGTCTCGCAGTTGGTTGGTTTGGGTTAGTCTGGTTGTTAGTTTGTCAACCGGTGGTTGTCACATTGTAATCATGTGTACCGCGTTTCACTATTCTGAGATTGTGATACCCTGCGTATTTAAAAATGAAGAAAAATATGAGAATCAGTTAATTAGGTTTTTTTTCTAGATGTATCGTATGTTGCCAAATAGTAGTGTTCCCATTGTTAATTTCCGGTGTGATTATAACACCGGTAATATAATATTGCATTCGAAGTCGTCAGAGTTGGCAGCGCGTTTGCGGTCTTAGGATTACAGTCTTTGGATTAACCCATTTACCATCAGGTAGACAGTGTGTTTGTTTACATACTTATTTTACTCTTTGCCATAAAGTAAATCGTACCTATACATTTACTAAGTCTTCGAACAATCCTTAATTTTTAAGACTTTACAATCACGAAGTAATAAAGTTGTATGTAACTAAGCTAAATACTAGGTAAATACCTGCATTTAAACCACTTGATTGAAGCAATTTTCGGTAACTCGCAAATATCAACCTCAGCAAGGGAAGCAAAAGCCTTTAGTCCAAAACGAAAAGACTCCAATGCACAATTAATCTATATTATCTCTAATTAACGCGGCGTAATGCCTCGCAGAGGGTCGCAAGTTCCCAAAGTTTGCGCATTACAGCCCTGTCGGAAAAACACAGTTGCAGTGGAAGCTGTTTTTAATTTGGACTAATGGGTAAAAAACCGCATTTTGTCGCTTAACGTAAGCCGGACTTGAATATTAAAATTGCACATTTAAACTAGGTTAAATATCTTCCTTACTGTTTTAGATCCAAAACGGGAATTATTCGCGTAAAAACATTTTGTTTCAAAACAAACTTTCGATCGTGTTGCAACGGTTTATATACTATACTGTACTGCCGAAACACCTGTACCTAGAAACTTTAAACTTGGTTCAGGGGTTCCTTTCATGATGTAAGTAAGCACTAATGAATGAATGATTGAATCATATTTATTTTTCAAAGTCACAGTATACATTGCATTTTATGCCAAAGTACAAGAACTTACATTGGAATCGTCAAAAAGATATTAACGATTTTTGGAAATTCACTTTCTCATCGGTTAAAATAGGGGGAGTAGCGGGAGACTAATTCTACGCGTACGAAGTCGCGGGCGTCCTCTAGTAGTATGTAAAGGGTGTCCCAAAAAGGACGCAAGATTTGAAATTGATGAAAAACACTTTTTTTTTTTCGTTATAATATTTTTGTACATGAAATCTTGAAATACATAAAATAGGGTTATTTGTGGAATAGTACGTCAGGCAAATGTCCGCCTAGGCTTTGCTGGCACATACGCACTCTTTTGTCAAAAATTTCTATGACCATTTTGCATAGATGCGGCTGAATTTCTTTAAAGCAGCGTCGAATTTCCTCTTTTAAAGCATGAGTGGTTGTGGGCTTATTGGCATAGACTTTAGACTTTAAATAACCCCATAAAAAGAAGTCTAAAGGCGTTAAATCGCAAGATCTAGGGGGCCAATTCTGATCACCGAATCGAGAGATCACACGGCTAGGAAAGGTTTTATGCAGTAATTGCATTGTTTCTCTGGCTGTGTGGCAAGTGGCCCCGTCTTGTTGAAACCACATTGCTTCTACATCGATATCCTCTAATTGGGCTAGAAAAAACCTTGTTATCATGTCGCGATATCGAGCTCCATTAACAGTAACTGCTTGACCGGCCTCATTTTGAAAAAAATATGGTCCAATAATGCCTCCAGCCCACCAGTGCGGATTTTCCGCACCACACAGTGACCCGTTGTGGATGCATTTGTTTTTGAACAATCACATGTGGATTCTCTGAGCCCCAAATGCGGCAATTCTGACGATTAACAAAGCCATCGAGATGAAAATGTGCTTCGTCGCTAAAGATGCTTTTGTTTGAAAAATCTGCATCCCTGTTTTGGCGGTCGATAATCCATTCAACGAACTCTCTTCGCTGTCCATGATCATGAGGCTTCAGTTCTTGTGTTATTTGAACTTTGTAAGCATGGAGATGCAGATCTTTAGTGAGTATACACTGGAGAGAGCTTCTTGAAATTTGCAATTCTTGTCCACGATGCCTAATGGATGTTCCTGGATGTTCACGGACATTCTGATGCACTGATTCGATATTGCCATTTGAACGGCTTGTTTTTGGACGACCAGTGGAATGAACATCATGAATTGATCCACTTTCCCTGAATTTTGCAACCACTCTGCTCACAGTTGATGAAGTCAAGTTAATATTCCGACCATATTTTGCACGGAATTTTCGAACCGTACACGCCAAACTTTCATTACTTTTGAAATATTGTTCAATAATAAAAACGCGTTGATCTTTCGTATAACCCGCCATTTTTACAAACCCTAAACATTCAGCTGTCAAATAGTTTTTTTTTAGGGTTGCTAGCACTAAAAGTACAAAAATGGCGGCAAATTGAAATCTTGCGTCCTTTTTGGGACACCCGTTATAAACCGTATAATACTATACCTTTTACTTATAGCTTAGTCTAGGACTAGGTCAATTTGTATGAGTTTGTCCCGAAAACGCGGCAAGACAATATGGCATAGCCAGAAAGTGACAGTGACGAGAATTACACGTGTTTTTGTTAAGTACAACAAGAACACTATGTATGCATACCGCATGCGCTACTAACTACGGGCTACTATATTACTGATAAAAACCATATGCCCTTCATGAAATGTTTTTCTCAGGTGACTAAGCCAAAAAAAAAAGTAACGTTAAAATCATACATATTAAAAAAACTACGGTCTTAGTAACGCTACGAGGTACGAGCGCTACGCCGTAGCCCGTAGCAATAGTTTTCCGCAGGGCTATGATTCTAGGCAGTAAAAACCATATCGTCTTTGACCTGCGTCACTATTGCCTCACGCATTCGCAATCACAATCGGCTTCAAAGTATTTGTTTTTTTCATTTTGTATGCAGACAAGCCTTCGATTTTCAAAATGAAAACTATTGCGATTGCGAGCGCTGCAGCGCTGTAGGCAATAGCCCCTCAGGGCCTGTATTCAGCACGGTAAAAACCATATCGTGTTTGAGCTGTTATCGTATTGTCACCGCTTTGATAGCTCTTATTTAGTTGACAGTAATGGCGGCTGACGTCAGAACAATACTAACAGGTCAAAGACGATGTGTTTTTTGCCGTCGGGAATAGAGGCCCTGTTGTCGTACTGTCAACGTTTTGATAACTCTTATTTACATGACAGTAATGGCGGCTCATTTAAAAACCATACCATAACAGGGTAAAGACGATATGGTTTTTATTTAGAATAGAGGCCGTTATGATACAGTTTAAAAATGCACCATTAGCAACACGTCTAATGTATAAGGAAAGGTAACAAATGATTTGCCAAAAAAATTACATGTTTTAAACCGGTTCCTTCTTTACTTAACTACTTCAGAAATCATGATATCCATCTGTGAAAGTAAAAACACAATCCTTTGATACGAGTGCGTAACAACAGTGATATGCAGAACCGAAAATAACCTTTCGGAAGATACAAAATACAGCTAGGTTACCAATTGTGTACTCAAACCTGTCATATCAAATTCACATCACATTATCACTCAATGGCACACAGTTAAACCCTAACGTCGACGGTCTTATTGACGAGGCTAATTTGTCGCAGCTGACCTCAAGGTCGGCACTACCTCTATAATGCACTTGTAGCAGGTTGTACGTCAAAGGAGCGACTAAATAAATAACACTCTGAAACCAGTCGGCACCATCTCAGTCCGCTCGCACCAGGGGTCCTTACGAGAAGCTGTCCTGCTCGCACTCGTCCCAGCTGTCGCACTCGTACTGATCTGGATCGTAGTCGATGTCGCAGGCGGCGTGCCCGGTCGCGTCCGAGCTGATGTCCGTCAACGCCGCTTCGGAGACTGGCTTCGACGATATGTCTAGAATCTGAGGAATTCTCAATTTATTAACACTTTCACTGTCCATGCACCACACTTAATGCACTGGTGATCTAGTCTAGTACTGCCGTCCTAACCCAGTAGGCAGTATGTCAGATAAGACTCCCGTAGCAATGTCAACCTTATGACTAACCAAATAGAATTAAAACTGCTTTGGTTGTTGAATTTGGGATACTGCTTATTGGCTTAGGAGGGCAGAGTACGTCCACGTATTATATGTAAAGCTATACGCAGTCGTGAATTATTTGTAATGCATTGACGTGCAGAGCCAGGTTATTAATGGAAGCGAGGGACAGTTGAAGTGTTAATTACTATTTATTGCCCACGACTCCGTCCGGGAATTTTTTTATTGCTAGATATTATTGATGTCTGTCATATTACTGAACTACGTAGCGATTAATTAATAAAGTGGGCTGGTATTCAACACGGTAAAAACCATATTGTGTTTGATCTCTTATAGTATTGTCACCGTTTTGATAGCTCTTATTTACTTAACAGTAATGGCGGTTGATGTCAAAACAATACCATAACAGGTCAACAACGATATGGCAATTATTTTATAACGCTTTCATATTCGTTAAGTAGTTCCAAACGAAAATATGTGCTTCACGCTTTACGACACAAGTTTTTTTTTAATGTCACTAGTCAACGTCCATTTCGTCTTTGACGTAGGGATGTTGTCTAGCAAATGCCATTCACTGACGAACAGAATTAATCGATACCTACCTGTTGTGACAACGTGATCCGCATAGCAGTAAAGGTGTTAATTAATGAAGAACCAGAAAATAAGGCACGTGAGTCAAGGAACAATCAACCTTAGGCTGTGGTTATAAGTTCCTTGGCATGTGCCTTGTTCTGGTTCTGGTGTGGGAGTTATTTCCCGAAACATCTCTAGCTTGCACTCCAGTGTCTCCGCCGTCTCCGGTGTGTATGAAGTCAATTTCTATGTCGTTAAATATTTTTTTTTACTGTTACTGGTAGTTTATTAGAGCTAAGAAAATAAATAGATAGTTATTTGACTTTGCAAGGTTGTCAACAATATATCTTATCTTATCTTACTTAATATTATAAATGCGAAATGTACGGCTCCGTGGGCTGACAAAATTAATAATTCTACGTGGACGAAGTCACTGGCAGAAGCTGGTATGTAATAAATTTTGGGGACTTGGGGGAACTTGACGTAAATACTTAAGGATAACAATAAGATAGCCTCGTCTATACCTGTCCAGAAAATAGGTTTAAATTTCCAATATGTTAATGAGTTCAGGAGTTATTAATTTTTAATGATACTGGGTAGGATCGCTACCCTTGCGGGTTCCTTTGCGGGTGGTAGGACCTTGTGCAGGGTCCGTCCGGATTGCTACCACCACCTTATCCATTAACCTACCGCCAAACAGCAGTGTTCGCATTGTTGTGTTCCAGTTTGTGGATAAGGCATCCGGTGTAATGATTAGCAGAGAGGCATTCCATCATATTCCTCAGGGTTGGCAATGCATTTGCAGTCTTAGGATTGCAGTCTTGTGAATGCGAATGTCTATGGGTCACAGTTACCACTTACCATCAGGTGGCCTTTGTGCTCGTTTGCCTTCCCTATGCCTGTAAACACTTTATTGTACAAAAGAAAAACCAGAGCAATACAATTAATATGAAAGATCCTTAAGAGATCTCTTCCAGCTAACCCTTGGGAAATTGAGAAAAGTGAAAGGTTGTGCATCGAGTAAGCAAGTGTACAAAATTAAGAAGACTATAAAATTATTAACTGACCAATAAAACCCTTATAAATAAAATATTATATTATTGTCAAAGGCAATATGGCTTTACCGTATAAAATAGAGGCTCAGCTGATGACCGTTAAACTCACATCTATCTTTCAATGTAGAAGCAATTATATTAATTCACTAGAATAAGTGATACGGTATTTATTACAGCACCTCATTAACACTGACTGAGGTCAAATGAAATCAAATCAAATCTCTTTATTAGTGTTTACAGGTAACTTAAGAATAGGTGATACATGGTATAAATATCCCACTATAGACTACCCGCAAGCATACAAATTAAAATCTTTTAATGTCACTTAAATAAATTTTTAAATACAATAACAAAAGACGTTATTTAAATAGTTACAAATTAAAATAATTATGATTTTGGTAATATACACAAATACATTTGTGTACGTATATGACATGTGTTTGGCTGCTGTCAATACTTCCTGGAACTGAAAGCCGCTTTGCCAACGGATGTACCATAACAGCGTCCGCTATTGGTACCTATCCATTGAACCGTTAGCCTGACCTCGCTGTATAATTGACCAATACAACCACCAGCCTATTGCGTAACGCACTCGCAATCGCAATCGCCTTCAAAGCAGAATAATTGTTTTCATTTTGAATGCAAACTTGCCTTCAAACTGTCAAAATGAAAACGATTGCGATTACGAGCCTTCTGACTTTCGTATCATCATTCATATAGTAGCTAGAGTCTCATTCTCAATTTAAATGATCGATTCGCACAGAGCCTTTAACGTAACGTAATAGAAAGGGCCTTAGCTTAACGCTAAAGTAAACGATTTTCGGAAACTGTTAAAAAGGTATGATTTGACATCGACGCAACCGTCCGGCTAATTACGACGATCCTATACCTTTTCGATAAGAATAACGTTCGCTAAATGCATCCAGACTAGGTGCATTGTAGTTGCAACTACAGATTCACCGACGATGCAGTTTTTAGTTAGCCTAGCTAACTATACATATAGGTACAGACAGATACTGTACCCCTACCATAAGTTAGACCTCGCGGTAGGTATTTTTATTGAGAGCGAGGGACAGACCATTCGATTCGTTAGCGAGTACGGAAATTGTAACTCATGGTACTCGTAATTAAGTAAAGTACCACAATTGACTTATTTATAGAGGACTCTTTGTTGCATAGAAACGATTTTCGAGATTCGCTTTTGTTTGCATTTTGTTTCAGTTATTTTTATGCCTTTTTCAGAAGTTGAAGATGGAACTTACTTTATTTATTGCTTACTAGTTGCGCTTTACGATGTGTATAACAATTAAAAAATAAAAATAATAATAATTTTATGCCAACGTTAAAGATGTCATATTAGATTTGATAAAAAACTTTATACAACTTTAAAACACTGTAGTAAAAGAAATGGCATTCACGACCTCGTGGTCCATTAGCTATAAAACTTTGCAATTTAATGCAGAGTTTATTACAGAGCGCCTCATCAAATTCAATTGTTTAAAAAGGTACGGCTAATTAAAGGTAAAAGGGTTGTTTTGTAAAAAGGAACGTATTTTCAGTTAAGCTATGTCCGTCTCGGGGTTAAACAATCGCTGCACCAAATTTCTCGTAAATATCAGGACACAATCTCACACAAGTTCAAGACTAGTAAACAAGAAATACATATTAATTAATATTAGCAAGCAAGGAATACTCAAAAGTTTAAATAGTGTTTGGCACCACACTTGGCTGTTATTAAGCAAATATTTTCTCTGCATCTCTTTTATTTAGTATATGAAAAATACGAGATATAAGAGCACTATTTGCCAAATACCACCAAGTGACGTGCCCAGATAGTAGTACGTTCAAGCCCTAAACAAGGTAACGAAACGCGACCCTTGCGTTCTTTATATAGCGAGTGACGCAGTGCGGCGCCATTCCAACCGCAGCCTTAACAAACTGTGCCGCCGATGAAAAGGAAATTAAAAGTCATTGTCTTGTGACAGATCGCGTGGGACAGATTGATGCACCACTATTATCTTTATTACGTGCTAGAATATCTTTACAGTTTTGTTTTAAGACAGGAACTTAGAGTAATGTTATACAATTATCACAGCAGTCTTAATGGTTTGAAACAAAGGATATTGCGTATTTGTATTTTATTATTAGTGAAAAATGAAATGAAAATGAAAATTGTGATTAGTCTCTTTATTAAAAACAAATTGCCTACCTGCAGTCCAAAATGACAAGCATTGTATCTTGGATGATTATTGTGTATCTTGTATATTGTTGTTGTATTAAAGTAAGTTAAATTATAGTTATTTCTTATACTAGTACAAACTTAGATAGAGCTTAGTTTGGGAGGAGGAGATTTTTTACAGGAATTTATATTGATAATTTATGATTTTTTGAAATATTGTAGGTAGTGTTTGCATATTATCAACAAATACCTGATAATGCGGTTAGTAAATCTAAACTATGATAATGTTCATTATTATTATCTGTTATTCTTAAAACACACTAAGTTATAATTACATGACAAAGTGCTAAACATTTACATTTCTAATGGGATACCCCTTAGCACATGATAAGTAAGTATATTTGCTTATAAAACCTTCATTAGCATTGTGCAAATCACATAAACAAGCGTAAACTCAAGTATGTAAATGTGACAGTTAATTGGTATCAAAGCCAATTAGGAAGGAAATGTGTGTTTTCCCGCCCTCGTGCGTTGGCTGGCGAGTTTGAATTAATTGCTGAAGCAGGAACATATCTCGGAGGGCAGTAAATGGCCTAATTTATTATTTTGCTTTTTTTTCAGGTTGTAATCTCTTATGTGATTTGTGAGTTGAAAAAATGTATTAGTATAGAAAGTAAAAAAAAATAGGTATATTGTTCATAATACTTAACTTGTCAGTATGTGTTTTTATTACAAGAGAAGGTTATTTCAAGCATCATATTAAAATTATTTTCAAAAAAAAAGCGCTGTGGGGTGACAGAAATAATAAAGATGTCGACAATTAAGTAATTCTGTTAGCTTTCCGATTCCAATAGCGCGCATAGATGGAGTATGGTCGTGAATAACTAATATTGAAACTGGAAAAGGCGACCCCGCGGCTCGCTCGAGCCAATTCCACTGTCAATATGTGGGGAGGATGTTTAATGAATTGAGTTTAACTTTTGGAAAGCTTTTAAAGTTCTTAATTTAATCTGCCCATATAAAAATGTACCAAAAGCAATAGGTAAAGTATCTTTTATATAGTGGTAACACATCTGCTTTTAATGTGTTTTGGTACTGTTTTGAACACAACCATCATTACTGTCAAGTAAATAGAACATATCAAAACGTTGACAATACGGGAATCCAGTTTCATCCAGTTGAATACAGGTCCATCCGTTTTGTTCATTAAATATAATCCTATAGCGACCCAGCCTTCTTCAACATGCCGAAAGCGTTCAGACAGTGCGTAAAATAAATGCGTTGTTCCATTATTTGTCTGAGATAGAACTGAAAATGTCTAGGCTTTTTTTTATAATAAAATGCTGTTATTGCTTGTGGAGTAAGTGATAATAATAATCAAGTATTTAATTGGCGTCCAGTCCAAATCAAGTCTCCACGTTCGCGTCATTAATAATACAAATTCACGGAAGTGATTTAATTATAAAATGCTCATTAAGATTCCAGGAATCTGATGATAAACATTCCGGGCCAAGAATAAACCAGGATGTACCTAATGTTGGAGCCATTTTTAGAGAATAAATAAAATATGGCACTTAATGCGCTAAGAAGAAATATTCACAAAGCGTAGATCAATTGGGATATTGTGAGGATGTTAGCGAAACAAGAAAAGAATCATTAATTTGAGGGTCTCCGAATACATTTGGAAATTAATTACGTTTTTCTTTTGAATGTTATCGAATTTCCATTGTTTTTGTAAGTAATAAGTGTTAAAATAACATTAAACCGATATCGTATTATAGTTTACCTTAAACATATCAGTCAGTTTCTGCACCTCATCAGTGCAGGAATACAGCGAATAATTAACCTTTACTTTAATTATATGGATGCATGATTGTTAAAATGCACTTACACGGATTTATTTTTAATTTGTCCTTCTATGGTAAGGACGTCTCGTTCTATTACACAAAATTAGAGTTAAACAGCTATACATTGCCGTTACAACACAGCGTTAAAAGTAGCCCGTGTGAGTGCACCTTTAGCCATTTAAAAAATCTTCAAACACAACACCTCTTTCACTAAGGATTGAAAAGACAAATGAAGTCAGAACCTGTGATAGTGTAAGCGCGGTATTGTGGAATTTTGATATTGTCAGTGATATACTCAGAATCGATAGTAGTTCGGAGCCAGGGAGGTTTGCCAAAACAGGAACAGATGGTCTCCATGTTCCCTACGTAGCTTCTCTAATGGGAAACAGATAATGCTCTCGTTACTTACCCTACGGAATGGATACGAGCTGAAGTGTCTATAGTATTATTAAATGGTTATAGATGTTCAGTGTTTATTTTACGAATACATTCTATTTTATTATTTCCACAGCTGTCAAAATGGTAGAAAGACAAACAGACCCCAAACAAAGCAACATTGAAAACATGTTCGGATTCTAATACATCATACCAGACCAAAACAAACAACTCATAAAAACACTTATTAATACCAGAAAAATACGATAACAGTACTTACTACGTTCAAAGTCTAGAAACTTATTTTATTTTCTTTCCCTTTAAACAAAACATAATAATTCTGCGAGCTAGTTGATCACAAAGCCTTGATATGGCAAATCTGCCGCGGACGTCAGCGTCGCCGTGCGGGGTCCCATAGGGCATGGTTTATATTCAAACGCTCGACCGAAGTCAGCGACCGATGTCGGCGTAGGAGGAAATCAAGCCTAAGCCGGTCGGTTGGCATCTATGAATTATACAGTGCCGAAATCTTACAATGGTTGATTACATTTTATTTGCATCTATTCTTCTTGGGCGTTTTTAAATAAAGAATTATTAGGCTTCTACTGAACCAACAATCTTCACCAGGTAGATAGAGGTCAATTCGCAAACTTTGAATGTTGAACTTTAAAATGGGATATACACTTCTATAAACTATATCAGAGGTACAAATACATTTATTCATTAGATATCAGAGTCAAAAAGCAGCTTTATCAAACCGTTTTATAACTTAATGATTGAATATTAGTTTTTGTTTATTATACTATTTTTTTAAGACACACATAATAAACTAAATACTAAAATAAATTAACTTATTCTAGTTTTAATATTAAACATGGGATTTGAAAATAGTTTTTTTGTACTCGTCGATTAAAATCTGTGTATTAAGATTTCATAGAGAATACTGCAACGTCACTCTTTTCATCGTTGACACTTCCGAAATAACCATTTCGATACGCTCAAGACAACTGAAAAAAATTTGAAAATAGAACTTCGTATTTCAATAATATGTGTCCTTGTTTAAGGAGACTCGATCCGATACAAAATTGCCAATCTATGGCGTTTCGGAACGTAGCAGCGTCGCGTCATATGTCAAAAATCTATTTAAACCTGCTTCTGTATCCAGGGCATAAAAAAAAAAAAAGAACTACGGTTTGTGATTGGCTAGTTTTTAGCCAACAGAACAGCACAGTACTGCAACAATTACGGACGCCGTGGTTTGATACAAATGTCGATGTGGTGGTGATTGTATTAATGACTTAAATTATTAGTTTTAATGAACTCGTACAAAAAGTATTGTTCACAATAGTGTCAAGCTTTTTAATCTCGTACCTTACTTAGGCCACTCAGCAAGCTTCGTGGCCTAAACACGGTACTCGACTAAAAAGCTCTCTATTATAACACGATTATGAAAATAACTATTAGTAGCAGCACCGCCAGTATTCTATTTACACAACCTTGGCTCATATTTAATAAGGATACGCTACAAGTGTAGTAAATAAACATACGACCTCCTTTTTAGTCAGAAAAGTTCATATTTATCTTGCTTTCTCAGTCAGCGTTACTACCCATATAAAAGCTAATTGAGAAAACAAAATACGAAGTTATCCGACCAAATACGATATCGCAATTATGCACTACATCTACAAACACAGGGGTGTAACCGTATCGAGGTAATAAAACCCAACTGGAACGTTCTACATAACAAGGATGCAGCTCTGCAATTAATGCGCAGTTGCATTCAGCTGAAATCCAATAACTGAAAGTAATACCGCGAAACGAAAATAATTTGCGAACGAGATTAATCCTGCAGCGTAATTACGGGCAGGGCGTGCATACATAATGGCGTGTATGTTTTCGGCGCGAGATCCGCGAGATAATGGATGATGATGATGCCTTAACTTTACTGTTATTCGCATTGCTTTGAAGAATCAATGTTTAGGAACCAATATGGTGAAATGTGTTTTTTTCCTGCGGCATTAATGTACATAATGAATGTAAACGTCGGGTAATTTTTTTTTTCCCTCCTGTTACTACTGGTAACTAATGGGAATAAAAATTCCCAGCTGTTACCACTAACTACTGGGATTTTTTTCTCAGTAGTTATCACCAAATATTTTAGTGGTAACAAATGGGAAAAATATGCCCACTTGTTACCACCGAGTACTTTAGTGGTAAATGGTGGGAAAAAAAAACCCAGCTGTTACCAGTGGTAACAAATTGGTGGTAACAGGTGGGAATAACCCGAAGGAGGGTAATGTGTGTATGTATGTATGGTTCGTTTTTCCCTTGTAAAGACTGAACGGATGGCTCGATTTCTTTTTGGACTTGGGTACTTTTCCTCGTAAGTTGTGATACAAAAAAAAAACATATTAATGATAACTAACAGTATATTGACCACATTATCCAAACAGCCGTTTAATTTTTAAAGCTTGCTTTTATGTTAGACTGGTTATATTATAAGTACTAGTATGGTTAAAAGTGTAATTCTACGAATTGCGTGTCTTGGTACTTCCTCATACTCCGTAGGAAATGGTTTTTTATTTGAATCAACTCCACATCTCTGGGGCTCAATAAAATTCTACTCGGTAAAATCCTTTTGACATGTCATCGTATTGTCAACGTTACGATAGCTCTTATCTAATTTTATTGACAGTAATGTCGGCAGAGTTAAAAGTAATAGGATAACATGTCAAAGGCAATGTGATTTTATCGAGTTGAATAGAGCCCGCAATACCGAGTAACTAGCAAATTCCATACGATGCAAGCGTAAGAACTTTTCTAAATTGAATTATACGGTTGCACCTTACTTGCTTTGTTAGTTACCCGGTGTTGCACTATGACCACTATTTGTTTCGTTATTCAATCTCAAACAAACTCAAACTAACTAACTATTCTGTTCTAAGACAGTGGAGCAAACATGCTTATGATCACTATTGGAGTTGTCTCAGGAGATAAGAGGACGATGATGATTTAACAGTAAAATAAATTGTTCAATTAAATTTACGTAGTTACTGAAATATGAAGAATCGTAAACTTTTAAATTAATTCATAAAATCCTAACCAGTCATCAGCTACCTCGACTTACCAAGTTCTGAACCAACCTCCACTTGTTCCAGACATTCTGCGTGGTCTCCAAACGTTTCCGCAAGAACTACATCCACCGGTTCACCGCCACGCGCTCGCTGTTCTGGTGGTCGCCGTGGTCCCGCTGGCGCCGCGCCTGCGTCTATCTCTCCACCAACCAGTACTTCGACTACTTCGTCATGGCCACCATTCTGCTCAACTGTGTCTTCCTCGCCATGTCGGAGACCGTCGAAGAGGCTGAGTGAGTACCAGTATATCTAATTATCCATTTAATAGCTTTGGATACCATAGTATCCAACGTAATGTACCTACCTAGTTGATAAAATATCAACATTGTTTTATTAATTGTATTCATAGAGTTGAAAGTTAGAAAATTCCTCCATGATTTACATGTAGATCAGGTTACCGCCACCGTCTAAAACAAACTTACCAATGTTCTTCCCATCACGTCCCCCTTCCTCGAAAAGTATTTCTATGGAGGCAAATTTTCATATCCAGAGTTCGCTGGGATATGAAAGCGGTGTATGTAGGATTAGTGTCTAAATGAGTGAATATCCACTAAAACGTCCCCTTGCTCTGCCTCGGCATGTTTTGAACTGCCTAAAATGTCACCTGTTTGGCAATTATATCTTGTTCCTACTTCTTTATTCCTTTCGCAGTACTTCGACTACTTCGTCATGACCAACAGTGTCATCTTCGGCAAAACACAGACGTTCAAACAAGCAGTTGTCAATTCAATGGGGGTACACTCTAAAGTGCTCATTCGATAAACCTTCAAAGTCATTCTAAACAGTCATGACAAACTCAAACTTTTATTGTTTCATAAAAAGACTTACATAATATTAAACATAGTAGGTACAATTTATGAGCCCTGCAAGGGCACTGCAAACTAAAAAACTAAAGACTAAAACTGACACTTTTATTTCCCATACAATATAATTCTGTGTATTAAAATATATATTTATTTATTTCTCACATTAATTTTAGACTATTATTATTGCACCTTGTCATCAAAAAACTCTTGCAGCGTATAGTAGCACTAATTTTACTTTGTATATCTGTAATTGCATTAGGTATTTTATTATATATTTTAATGCACATGACATACGGGCCAAAGTGAAATATTTTTAAGCGAGACTGAGGCAGAGCTAATAGGTTTTGGTGGCGTAGATTGCAGGTTTTGCGTAGTCACTTACTTGGTGCTTTACTAGAATCATCGGAATATCCCTCATCATAGACGTCCACTAATCTGCTGGATGTAGGCCTCCCCCAAGGCTTGCCACAAAGACCGCTTCTGCACCGCTTGCATCCATCCGTTTATCCACCTCGCCCATCCACCTTGTTGGAGGTCTACCCACGCTGCGTGGAATACCCCTATAAAAGTATATTAAGTAAGATAACACTGCCCTTCCCGAGAGCATAGTTTTGACAGTGACACCTCTGTCCTGTACTATTGTTTATGTTGCCCCAAAATTCGGGTACTCTAGGGAGCCACGTGGTTTTGAGTCTGTATAAGCCTTCCTAATTTTAATTAGTTCTGCGACACACGAGGCTGAGCATTATTAAGGTAAAATCTCATTATATAATTAAGCGAACATTGAACCTGGGTTTTAGAAAACTTGATAACAACATAATTAAGGGGTATGAGTCAGAATAGCCGAATCCTATTAAATAAATAAATCTTTATTTTTCAACTGGGCACTAAGTCTGTATGATGAGCTGTCAAAACCTGTCAAGTTCCAGACGGTAAAAGGGAGAGAGTGTATGACTCCTATAGCTCTATTCCTTTTGGATTCTGTAGGTACTTTCACAAGACTGTTTGAGGCTACCAGCGCTTTTCAAAAGTAGACTATATAAAGATGCAGTTTTGTGATTTAAGAATGAATACTTTTGTTAATGTAATGAACACTACACCGCTATATAGATCCCTTACTATCGTAAGATCAAACAGCAGCCGAGGTTGCAATAATCTCTTACTATTAGTGTATAAGCAAATGTGTTTAAATAATACAAAATGGACATTGTTTCTCCAAAAATATGCGTCTCTTCTCATCGCCACTTCTTGAGCTTTTGTTCGGCCGCGCTCGGAAATAAATCTTAATTATATCTCAACAAATTATTCAAAATGTATTTATGAAAAGCATCCGCAAATTGCTCGGTCGTAGATTAATCCCGCGTCATTTATTTAAATAAGGCTTTAAAGGACGCGGCCGTACTGCCGTAACTCAGCACTAATTACGATTTGGCGAAGTAGGTCAATAAAATTATTGACAGCTTTGGCGTAAGGTTAAAGAGTTGTAACTGTATTTAGTAAAATGATTAGTTAGGTTTTGCGATTTTTCATTTTTTCGTTTTTCTACATTATTAAAGTATTCCACTCGTCTATTATATATTAGACTTAATAAATTGTAAATTCCACTTAAAAAACAAAATTTAAAGTACTTCAACAATATGGAAAACAAAATTTGCGACGATGTCAGCTCAGTTTTTGTTAGGCTCATATTTACTATATAATGTTAGCAAGGGCGGCTCGTATCGAAAAATATCGCTAAAGTAAAATTTAAACATGCTTCATCTAAGGGGATCTATTCCAGTTTTCTTTTGGCCCATCTAGCTTAGATATCGTAATCATATTATGACACTATACACTCTTTTATTGTCAAGCGAGCGTTTGCGACTATAACGTTGTCAATACGATGACTATATAAAAATAAGACAACCCAAAACAAAGGGGAATATAAATAACGCGAATCGACAAAAGATAATGGTGTATCCGAATAGTACGATATTTTTATACCATTGAAAAAACAAACCGTAATTGCATCAGTCTTAACTGACACGATGATAGAACTTAAGTTAGTTACCCGTCCAATAAGCGAGAGGAAAATTTACAATTTAAAACAAGACATTTCCTCTCTGGACCGGGGCTTAAGCCGGATTCTGTTTCAAATTGGATGGAGTGTACAACAGTTTACATACAAGACAATTCAGATTCATAATTCATAATTCATTTATTGCATTTATGGGTTTTACAAGGTATTAAGGCTAAACATGGTTCCAACATAAACCCTGTTAGGGCACAGCAATAACAGTTAAACTAATTTAAACTTGTTCTTTATAGTATCGATATAAACACATCATTAATTATTCCTTGTAACTAAAAAACTTTTGTAGGCTATAAAAACATTTATTTATTAGGAATTTCTTTAATTTATTAAAAAACAAAGCCTCCCTATCTATTGCTTTTAAATCTCCAGGAATATGATTGTACACTTTTACCGCCATGTGGCGTGTACCCGTATTTACCATTTGTAATTTTGTAAAAGAACGGACCAGTTTGTTTCTTTTCCTCAGATTTTGAGATCTAGGGCAATTATCCCTTGTCTGTTTAAATAGATCGTTCTGAGATTCTATAGTTTGAGGTGTTATTAGATATGGAAAATAAGACCAGCTTGAAAGAGTTGGTGTTAATTTGGTTTATTTCTTAAACAAGCATATGTATAATAAGTACTGTATTGGGGCCAATTCAAGTCCCAATCTCTGTAATTTTGAAAAAAACTACATTTATAGAATTCTGTGTTTCTAGGATAGAACTTGATGCTAGTTTTAGTGGTAAAGTCCGTTAGGATTGCTACCATCATCCTATATATTGCTACCTTCCGCCAAGCAGCAGTGTTGGCAGTGTTGTGTCCCAGTGTAGGAATAAGACAAAAAATATAAAATTACTAGCGTAGAGGCATTCCAGCTTAGTTCTCAGGGTTGGCAACGCATATGTGGTCTTAGGAATGCGTTGCGTTCTTAATATTGTTATCATGAGAATGCAAATGTCTATGGGTACAGACCCCACTTACTATCAGGTGGCCGTTGCTTGTTTGTCTTTCCAATGCCATAAATAAGGTTGCCATAAGTTATTTAAAGTGAGAACACATCCGAATTGGCCTCATGACTAAAATAATACATGTACAATAAGAACCAACAATGAATGGTTACAAAGTAGTCACGCTCAAGAGTTCAACCCTAATGCTGCAGACCCATTTACCTAATAGCATCGTGCTTCACGTTACTATTTCACAGGTTTAACTCTAAATTCTAACCACGTCGTTTCTAAGTCAAGATGTGCAGTTCAACTTGCTCTTACCTGACTACTCGGTTGATTCCCCACACACTCGAATTAGCGATTTACATATTGAATATCAATTCGCGCTCCTAAATTAATTGGAGATTGGAATTAATGGGCCGCGAGCATATGGAGCTGGTTAGATAGTTGAGAGTTGTTATGGCAGCGGGTAGGTGAATTTATTGTTATTGGTTATGGGTCGTGTGATTTTAAGAGTCGGTGCTATTGCATAATATTTTATGTTTGTTGTAATGGGTTGTGAGTTTGGAGTATCATTATTTTGCACAGGAAGCACTATAAAATTCCGGATTTTGTGCGAATAATAATTTATCGAATTCATCATAATTTTCATTTTCCTGAAAGCAACATATGTTATACTGGAGCTATTTTAGATTAAATGCATTTTATTTCTATAAGGTTAGCTTAGGTTTGATTTATATGGAGACGGCATCCTTGGTATTTTTATACGGTAGTTTGAGCCTTCTGTTCGGGAGTCCGTCATATCCACCCTAGCTCCCGACTGGAGATGGAATGCGGAAAGGCATTTCTCCAAAGAAAAAACAATGCTTTGATTTATAGGTAAGTGATCATTGTGATCAATATCAAAAATGAAGTCTAGTACCTATCAAAAACATTGCATTCATCATCATCATCATCATCATGTCAGCCGAAAGACGTCCACTGCTGGACATAGGCCTCCCCCAAGGCTTTCCACTCAGACCGGTCTTGTGCTTTTCGCACCACCGCGGTCCCGCGATCCTGACGAGGTCGTCACTCCGTGTTGTAGGAGGCCTACCTACAGCTCGTCTTCCGGTCTGCGGACGCCACTCCAGAACCTTCTGACCCCATCGGCCATCAGTCCTGCGAGCAATGTGCCCCGCCCACTGCTACTTCAGTTTAGCTATTCTTCGGGCTATGTCGGTAACCTTAGTTCTACTGCGGATATCATAATTTCTGATTCTATCACGCAGAGAAACCCCGAGCATAGCCCTCTCAATAGCCCTCTGAGTGACTTTGAGCTGCCTTATGAGGCCCATTGTTAGCGCCCACGTCTCAGATCCGTAAGTCATCACTGGCAACACACACTGGTCAAAGACTTTTGACTTCAAACACGGCGGTAATTTGGACGAAAAGGTGCTGCGAAGCTTCCTGAACGCTGCCCAGCCGAGTCGGATACGACGAGTGACCTCTTTCTCAAGTGCTTTAGGTAATCTCCGGCAGAGACCCGGCTACCAGAAGCGACGACCTTTGGCCCTGGCAACATACATTGCATTCAGAACTATGAAAATTCGGAATTTTAATCAAGTCGCAATTATGTAGTTGTACCCATAGGTATTTACAAACAGCAAAATACATGTTTTATTTTGGCTAATATTTGGTCCGTTAAAATATTATTAGTACGTATATTGTAAGTACGTCATTTATTTTGCGGTTCACGTACATATAGTTACTTCAATTATAAAAATAATTAGCATATAAAAAGCCTACGCTACGCTTTTTTCAATTTTATGCCACATTTAGGCGGCATAAAAATCTCGGTAGTAAAGTATTACATTGTACCCCACGGATTATTAACGATATCCTGAACTTGCAAGTTACATTTTGTCACGGAACTTAGTAATCACTGCAATACATTGATACTTAGGTGCAGAAAGTAATTTCCCGTTAGTTCATGACACATATAAAGTGCATGTAATGGTCCTCACACCACCCCTGAAATAACTTAGATAAGTAAGTTTTAACAACCTCATTCAGAATTGCGCCCAGACACTTTTGCTGTGAGTTTCCAGTTGCTTTTTACAAAACACATTTGTTCAGATATTTCGCTATCTTTTTTCTGCGGCTAGGATTTGGACGCTGTTTTTCCGCAACTGTCTTTTTCAAATTGCTTGTGTGTTTTTATACTCTATACGAATAGAGTCTACAATTGAGTGGCGCATACAGAATAAGTGGTCTTTTACGTGACGCAAGGTATCACTATAATGATGAATGATGATGGGTCGGGACGCCCGGCCGGGGCAGGCGGGCGGCCGGTCGTTGCTTTGGTCATTCCAACCGCCCTTGATTGAGGGATGGATGAAATGGAATTACCTATACGAGTAACAGGTTTACTATCTGAAAAGTTAATAACATAAGAAAGACTTTGGTACCTTATAGGCTTTGCACGAAGTAACATACGACAAACCGATATACTGCCGATACACTGGTGATACTGCCGTGTCACGCGAATGTTAGTTATCTATAGATAACCGAGTTATGCCCTACAGGTGTCAAATACTTAGCTTATTTTCCTTACTAAAACACCATTTTTATAGACGAAATTATCGAGTTACCATAGACCAAACTCATGTGTCTTGAAACAACAAGTATAACGAAAAGCAATCTTTGAAAAAACCCAACTTTTATTTGGATAATATCGTCAAAGTAATGTTACTTATCGTGTATATATTTTTAATTTCCCCAATTTCACATTTAAATAATTTTAATACAGCCTATGACACTCTCGTGGTTAAGACGAATCTAACCACGTATAATTTATTCAAATCGGTTCAGCCAGTCAAACACATATACCTACAAGCCAAACACATAATACTCCTTTCGGGCTTAGCCATAGTCGGGTAAAAACACAACTCTGTCTACTGCATCTCACCTTGTAGGAGGTGTGCGCGACAGTCTCTGTCGCAGTACAAGTTGAGATGCAGTAGATGTGTATTACTATCAAGTAAGAACGTGCCCCCGACTATCTAATAAATCTCAACTTGCATTATATGACGCGCACTCGCTGCTCGCTACCGCCGCCCGCTGTCCGGTCCCTAGGCAAGGCAAGTTATAGTTGCAGTACATAGCCGAATTTGATCTACTACAAGTGGTAATGCTTAACTCATTCGTCCCAAGTCTCAAGTAAAATCTTTTACATAATTTTTCCCGATACGCCACTTTTTAAGATACAGTAGTTGTGCCTGTCACGGCAGAATACCCGTACCTAATTTTCCCGAAGGAATTTCGTATATGGTTTGTCGGTTTCCAAACGAAAAAGGCAAGTCTGAGTTGTATAGGTAAGTACCTAGTCTTTTGGTTTTTGACAGCAGAATAATGCGCAAGACGCTTAATAAAACAATATTTCATATTTTAACATGAACTCAACTCAATCTTTCATAAAATTGTTTAAAAAAAAGAGATCCAACGACCTACCCCACATTACGATTCAGCTCAAAATGAAAGTCTTGCAATTTTCCTGCAAGCTAGCTCATCCAAAGCGCATTACATTTGAGATATTAAATCCTCCCGCCAGCCGACGCGGCGGTGTATAAAGAATATTCTAACAGCATTAGTTAGTCGTCAATCGACAAAGCATAGCGTACACAAAGATCCTTCGCTAAGAGGATTACTGATATTGCAGGTTATTCTCTAACTCGTGAAAGTCGACGTTGACTTACCTTACGACTGGACCATTGTATTACAACACATTTTCTGTTTGATAGTTTTTTAGTTAAAACCTTGTTAGTCCATTTGGAACCAGTTTCCGTTATTGGAACGGGCTGAAATAAGGGCAATTCAATATTATATATATATCCCAGAGCTGATCTGATCGGAGCCTATACTTAACGATGTCCCAACAAGTCTAAACTCGTTGTTTGCTCTCAATACTCAGATGCATGATGACGGTGCAAAAAAATGCACTCGGCAAATGCTAGTCTCAAAAAATATCTCAGAAACTTACAACTCAGAAACAGCACCACTGCTGATCGTAACACGACTTTGCAGCTTTGCTACAAATAATTTGAAGAGTTTTTCTAATTTAGGGGCGAAAATGTTATGGCTGTTGCGTTAGGGAATAATACCAGAGGCTTAAGAATGCTTGTTAGGTATAACAGGGTAAGAAAGGCCGAGAATAGAGGATAAAACAGTTATTCGTCTGCTCCGTTGGTTTGTTATGTTTTCTGAATAGCTAAAGCGATGAAATAACTAGCATTGAAGCGTATCATCTAAGTTCTCGCTACCCTAATGGGCAACTTATTTGAGGTATTGATAATGCAAAAGTCAGAAAAGTCAGAAATGCTTCAGAGCCAAAACCATCGGGAGCTCTATTCTACTCGGCAAAACCATATCATTTTTGACATGTTGTTGTTTTTCAACGTTATGATAGTTTATATTTACCTGACTTTAACTGCGGCCCAGGTAAAACAATGCGATAGCATGTCAAATGTAATGTGGTTTTAATAAAATATAATTTTTGGAAGATTCCACTCTGTTAGGTTACGTTTTAGGATCGAACAATCGTGTACCGTAAATCAATAATGGCCAGAGTAAGGCATCAATATAACCACAAATGAAAGATACGAAAAAACCGTCGGATCCTATTTTTGCAGGTGGATGTTAAAATATCCGATATTATTTTCATGGTGCAGAACGGTTTTTCATAATAACTATCCATTCGTAATGACCACGTCTCAAATACTTCTATACGTTTCTTGAGTTCTTCCTTAGTGATCCAAGACTCGCATCCGTTTAAGAGAATTGCTCAAACTCTCTCCGGCTAGTCTGGGCATTTTTTTTATGACATTGTATGTTCTTCATGCGATTTAGGTAAATGCGAGTTCTGATTTTGATATCACAGTCCCAATTCTCAGTCAAGCAGTCTTGTCTTTTTCTCTAGTCTTTGTCCCGACACTCTTATTAATGGATTTATGGGGTTTCTAGTAACGACCATGAGTTTGCTTTTAGCTAGATTTAGGTTACGTTCATTTTATTACAAACACTGTAGATTCCTCCTTCCGTCGTCTGTCACACCATCAAAATCCAAACCAACAAACTATACCCATTTCCGTTTTCATTACATTGTTATAAGGGAAATTATTTGACCTATTAGTCTAGTTACTTAGTAGAAAACTTACAAATGAATCCACGAACTATAAGTTATAACTCAATACCACCACCCCCACACAGCCATTATCGGCAGCTAATGCGACCGTTTTATCGGCTGTTCGATCAACAGGTTATTGATTTAAACTTTACAGCCGTAGGATGCCATATCGCACCGACCGCCATATTAACAACACGGCCAACAAACTTTACTATTTAAAACAACCTAATAGCATCGCAATAAGATTCAACATCCTTCTACCGCAGTGCACTAGGCGGTTGTATTTTGAAGCGACAAATATCTTGGCCCAGAGCCTTCTCCAGTGGTAATAGAGGTTCGGTTCAGTTAGCAAGCATAATGAACTCGCCGTCTTTTGTTTGAAGTCTCGACCTAAAAGCTTTGCTTAGCGGTTTTCTAGATGGCATTTGATTTTTCATTGTTCAAGATTGCAAACAATGGCAGGTTGCAAAGGGTTTAGAGTGTATTCAACGTTTCAGGCTACATGCTTGCTATTAAGTTTGAACGGGGTAAGTTGTCTGCATTTAAAAATATTAGAGCTAAGTCAGTCGTGCGTTGTAATTTCAGTTGTTACTGGAAGAAAAGAAGAATATTTTGTAGGAACATGTTTTTCAAGAAATTAAAGTTAAACATGGTTAGAAAAGAGACATGTGCCGTGGTAAACCCTATTCAGACTTACTTTTCATAAGTAGTAAACCACCTTCTAACCCAAAAATGCAACTTTTTTTGTATGAAACCGCTATTTTAGATAAAATAAAACAATTACGGACAATACATTGGCCAAGTGAGGTCCAAAATATGTTCTCAGTTTACTTTATTTACTATAAAAGAGCTTCATTTTGAGGTTAGAAAGTTGATTACCATATAAGACAAGTAAGTCTGAACAAGGTTTAGATCAATATTTAAAGCGGTTTTATATTGGAATCCCTTCGATATTTGTCCTCATGCATCTTTTGTCCGAATTTTCGTTTATCCTAAAGGCATTTCCACCAAAAAAAAAATCTAGTGTTGTGTGTGAATATTTAAAAATATATATGAGCCAGCTGAAAACTATAGTTTCTGAAAAACAATAATCTGAAATAACGATGCGTTAGGAAAAACGTTATTAATAGCGAGACCCGTTGAAAACTAAGAAAGGGACATGGATGTAAAGGTGAATAGTTAGATTGCCTTGAAAATTAAGTCTTTTATTTATTAGTAACATCTAATCTTACACAAACGCAGCGACGACCAAAGTTCATTCTGGTCCTGTAATAAATAACATTTTTTATACACACTATCAGAACGCAACTAAACTTGAGTGTGTACCTATTTTTATGGTGTATTTTTTAACAGTTTAATTTATTTTAAAATTATATGACACGACTATAACTTTGTAAATCTTTTACTGAATAAAGCATTCAGAATATTGTGTCAAATTATTACCGTAAGTCAAAATTTACCAAAGTCATTTGCCACAACTAAAACACTCTAAAAATGGTAATAATTTTTAAAACTTTGTTTATATATGGAAAAGGTCTAAAATAAAGCTAATTAGGCTATTTTCACCTTTTCCATCAATTTTCCAACTACCCACACATACAGCAAAATTCTGCTCGATCATCTGTAGCCTCCCACTCACTCTTAAGCTCTATAAATATTATCGCTGTGCTGTCAGGTCGCGATTGGCTGCGATAACGGGATAAAGCGGACGTCTCACTGAACGTTGGCTCCTCCGTTTTATTGAAGGGTTAATAGGGGTTCTGGGCGGTTACTTCATTGCCTGTCATTTATCAAAAGATGATGAGGCACATTGCAACTAAGATTTGTGGCTATTTTATCCCGTTGGACTTCTCATTGTAACATTAGTATTGACCTAGCGGCAGGTTTGTTTCCATAAATGAACGCAATATGGTAACTGATTTAGAGCACTGTAAACGTTACAAATACAGACAGAACATATACTTACTTTAAACAGTGTTGTTCTTTCCTTCATTTCCATTGCAAAGTAAGAGAAACACCCTTTTTTTATCGCTATAAATGGGCCCTTGCATACTAACACGGTATGTTTTAGGCAATGCTTACTAGACCCAACTAGCACATGCTAGCTGAATGACCACATGGTCAGTCCGTAACAGTTGCTCGCACTGCTATGCTTTACTCTTTTGTATCTCTCTATTGGGTACAAGTTTTTTTTTTTCAATTAATATTATTGGAATGAGAATTCCATTTGTAATACAAGTTACAAGTTTTCTCGCAACAGGCTCCAAAGCTGTAGATGATACATTGTAGGCTGTACTTAATTTTCCCGGGTTACCACTTATATAATTTTGTTTTAAATTCCGGAAAATTAGACCATTTAAAATTGTTAGGCAGATTATTGAAAATATTAACGGATATGTACATAAATCATAATATTATGCATTATGCTATAGAAAGGGAAGGTCAAAGTAGAAATATTGGGTCTACCTAAACACGATCTTTTTTGGGAGGAGCCCCTACTGTACTTTCTGTATTCTGTGTCTTTACTGCGTTACGTAGGTACTATCGACAAAGTTTGTACTCAGAAAATGCCACATATTTCGCCACATAACAAGAAACACTTCGATTAACCGAACCAGGCTAGTTATCAAGACTACTTCGAGTTCCAGTGTCGGTGAGTTGTTGGCAGCCCGCCGGATGTGAGGCAACTAGTGCTCGGCTATCACCGGAGGAAAAAGGGCCCATGTGCAATATATAGCTGAGGCGGATTCAACCGTACAGTGTTTATCTACTTGTAATATAAATAATAAAATATACTTTATACGATTTTATGTTTTATGATGAGTATGAATTTACCGATAGATGGGGGGGTTAGCACAAATCCGACCGTCGTGGAGATTATTGGAAAAGGGTTGATAGCTGATCCTGCCTGTTTTGGGTTTATTTTTGTGATATATCTAGTGGGATAGTCAAAATATGATAGTAAATATGATGTAATTTGTATATTTAAGTATAGCACTCAGAGTCAGTTTATAATGATAGTCATTGGTTAATTAGTGACGATTTCTCATTTACTTACAAGTTTGAAAAAATAACGATTTAAGTGTCTCTTAAATGACTCTGAATACGGCGGTAAAAATACTACCACTGGGTGGGCTAAAATAACAAACAATATTTAGAATTTATTTCAACATCAAATCATGAAACCGAATCAAAAACAATACCAAAAAGATGATTAACGGTGACGGGGGCCATTTTCCTGCAAAAATAATGGAGGCAAATTAAAAAGTTTACCCTGGAGTCCTGCGAAATAATTATAAGACGATAAACTGAATGAATTGTATCGTAAACAACTTCGCGGAGCCGTCTTGTTACGCCTTAATTTATTTGTAGCTTTAGGAACATCTTGCCTGATAATATTTACGAGTTTTGTTACTCTCGCTGTTATTTTTAACTTTTCTTGATTGTCAGGATGTTTCGTTCTCTCTTGCAAGGTAATTTTGAACCGGTAGTTGTGATTGGAATGGGCCGAGAAATACAAATGTAAACCCGATGACAATGCAATATTTTGGTGTCGTAGGAGTTAATTTGAAGATGGAGTCGGAACGAAGCAAGTTTGGCCTCGTTAATTTAGTTTCGACTCTCGAATTTTGACTGCAATAAAGGACAAAAGGACATTCTGTAACAAAAACTTTTACCGAAACATATTATGTTATTAAAAGAAAAAAAAAACAGCTGTTTATTTCAAACGAGACCAATTTTTGGTTTAAATCCTAATTAAATTATTTTTTTAGAAATAATTATTATATTCTTTAACATTTACATAAATATTACAATGCCAACACTTATATTAACTTAGTTATCTGGTAGTATTTTTTCAACACAAATATCTTTTTACGATGATTTTTGTTTGTTTACATGTTAGAAGCTATTTTAATTAGTAAAATTAATACTTTTCAGTAGGTGATAGAGACATTGCTCTAGCAGAGCGTTAAGCTTTAATAATCATATTAGTCTCTGATAAATAGTGATAGCTTTTGCGTTGCAAATCAGGCACAAATATAAAATAATTATTTAGATTATATTTATTCCTAAGTTTTGAAATCTAATATTACTTAAATATTTTTTGGAGATCCTCTTGAAATATCGACAAACGTTTCATCGAAAGTGTCATTTCACCGAATTTCATTTCATCGAAAACTAATTTCTGCTGAAACTTTATAGTTTTCAGGTTACCAGGCGAAGTGAAACGTTCTATGAAGTGAGTTTCAATATTTCAAGGGTAAACCATTTTTTTTACCATATTATTGCAAAATTTGTACCAAACAGACAATTAATAAACAGACTAACAAGAAAGCGAGCTATTAAAACGTAATAAAACAACCTTATAAATTAAAAGTAGCGAACAAAATGTAATCGAGTTAGTCTACGTACCCACTCCTAAAATAATCAGAATAATTTCTCCAGTATGAATTAACCCAATGACCGCTTTACATAAAATTAATTAACTTTAGTCTATATCCCATCAGCAATAAGACCGGGGCAGTGTTATCCTAGATCAGACAAACCAATTCATAAATGCAAATCTTAAGATTCATAACTCAACTACCGTTTTCTTAGCGTTAGTTATATCTTATCTTAATCCAGGAAATCGAAGCGATGACGCTTTTAGCGGTTGATTGGTTGTAACCCTGCCTACGAAGCTGACGGTCCTGGAATCGATTACCAGTAAGGGTTTATTCCGGAGTCTTGTATATTTTGTATGTTTTTTATCGTTGGGTAGAACCTAGTAGTACATGCATAAAGCGAGGTTTAGATTGGCAATAAAAATTGAAAAAGTTAATCGCTATCTTACACTAACTTTCAACTTAGAAAAAAAAAGTTTGGGCTAGGGACTAAGTCCACTAACATTTTTTTTTAGTATAACCTGTCCTAAACATTAACTCCTCGTCCTGAATATTTCAAGCACACTTTAGGTACTGCGCGTTTATGAATGAATGGAACTTTAAGAATGGTCGGAATTACCATTTATCATAAACTGGTTTTCAGAATAGCTTTTATTCCCATTGAAAACTACCAACGGACGAAGGTTTCTTGAATAGGTAGGTAGTTTATGGGCCACAATAACTTCCCACCAAGTAACCTCGCTCGTATGCATCTCATATAAAAACGAGCGGCAAACCTGCACACCGGTGTGGTACTCACAATCTTAACACTGCAATCGTAAGACTAAAAAACGGAAAACCGCTATGTTAGTGATTTCACCGGTTGTCCTTTTCCTACACGAAAACACAACAAGCTTGCTGCTTAGCGGTAGATGAAAGGATACGACGGTGACAGTGCTGTACCACTTCCTACCACCAGTAAAGTATACTAATTTAAATAAAAGATCTTCGGTTAGAGTCTTGCGGCACTTGGTCGAAAAAATTGGGTAAAAATCCCGGCAAGGGTAGATGTATTTGTGTGATGAGCGTGAATATGAGTTCCTGGGTCTTGGACGTTTTCTATGACAAGCATGTATTTCTATATATAACTAAGTGTATCGTTGTCTTGTAGCATAGGGCACAGTTCGGAATTAGGTCAATAATGATGTAAATAAAAATACAAGAACCAAATATAATATGAAGCATTTTCTGCGAAACAATATTTTATGAAATGTTTGTCTGCGGAACGAGGGATCACCGTGTGAGATATATTTATCTATTTTTTAGCAATAATTATACCGTCCATAACTCTATTCGATTGAGTTAAGTACTTAATACTTCGTGTTATCAACGGCGTGTAGAACCTATTTAAAAAAAACAAGATGGAACTGACAGGTTATTATGGAAAAGCTAAGCAGTTAAGTTTACACTAAGAGAGAATGACAGAACTATGTAACTGATATAGCTCTGTTCTTTATGCTCACGGTAAAATGAACTGTATAGCACATACATAACCCCCCTTAACTAAATTGGTTAAAACTCATAGACCCTTTAAAGACATACTCGAAGATAAAATAGCGGTTTTAAGAGAATAACATACACAACATATTCGGTCATTTGGTAAGGATGGATGAAAGAAGATTGACGAAAGAGATGTACAGAGCGAAAGTGAGTGGAAGGGTCGGAAGGAGCCACCCTAGACGTACTTTTTCGAATCAAATCGGAGAAATACTGGAAAAGGGCCGAATCTTAAGTACCCGCAACTGACGTGCGTGCATGACTCGATGTATAAATGTGGAAGAAGTGAATTAGATTAGTCAGGTTCGTAGTATGTGGAAAGAAGTGGTCTCTGCCTACCCCTTTGTTACTTTCCTGTTTATACAATGAAGTGTTTTACAAACACGTATACAGCTGGCATGTTCAAGCTACATACAATCCGCATCGGTGGCGGTGAATAACTTAAGCCCGCGGTCTCCGACACAGCCTTGTGATCAAATCCCGCTCGAGATCGGTTTGTCTTCACACATCGTCTATGTAGGGCTGCCAACTCTAGCGACGGGGAACAAAGTGATCCTAACACCCGGACATTTCGGTTTAGGACATTTTTTGACGTGCGATTCAAAGCAAGATAAATAATAGATTTCAGAGATGGTCCCCTCTCACATAAATTGACTTATTGTTAGTCCCAAACTAAACTCTAGGTTTGTGCTACGGGTACTAGACAACGATATAAATACTTATGTAGAGAAACTAGCTGTCCTCGCCCGGCATTGCCTGGGTGTAATTTTTTTTTTCATACCAACCTTATGAAAGATAGTTTACGTGCTACTCTGTAGGTCTGACTTACAGAATATATACACAAAATTTCATGAGAATCGGTCCAACCGTTTCGGAGGAGTTTTGTTACAAACACTGTGACTCGAGAATTTTATATATAAGAATGAAGTAGCCTCGCGTCCCGAATATTGAGAAAAGGCAAACCATTAAGTTCAATCAGATCTTGGGCCGGAAGCATTCAATGATTAATTGCATAAGAAAAATAAACAAATACATTACAATTTGAGAAAGTTGTATCCATTTCTGGACTTTATTACATGTAATAAGGAGAAAGTACGATTACATACTACCAACCATGTAGCATTTTTAATGCTACCTATCATGAAGGCTTAATTGGAATGCCTCAATGCTGTTAATTACCCGGGGGTCTTATCCTAACACCCTAAACTAACATGAGCACCCGGCTGCTTAGCCGCGGATGGGAGGGTAAGATAGTGGTAGCGATCCGGACAGACTCTACCAAGGCCTTGTGCAACGTCCGTCCGGAGTGGAACCCTTTAAAAACTCCCACTCGGACGCCTTCAAGACTAAATTGACTATAGATTCTGCCGGCGACTTTGTCGCGTCGACGATGCCATGAGAACTGTGTTTTTTTCATGATAAATGGTACCATTTACAAGCTATATCCATTTCAGAGGACAATGGGCAAAAATGACCCTACCAACAGAAATGAAACATGTCTCAGTTATACATCTTGGCAACATCACCCTATGTATGGAAAAACATATTCGTATCGTATGGAATTTGTTTAAAAATATCGTGCCTCGCTTATTAAAAAAACTCCATCGTTTTTGCAACTAAAATAGGTATTCTTTTTTTGAGTCCTAATGAATATATTGACATGCACCCCGTAACTGTTGGAGGGTGGAACGGGGTCCATACAAAATCCCCCATTACCGTTTCTTTCTTTGTACGTGTGGGTCAATTTTTTACGTTAGTAATAATATTAGTGTGATAATTCCTGCGCTATCCGGACCGATGGCAGCCCTGAAATAGAGCCTTTTGAAGCGGCACGTCGTCAGTAAATGAGCTTTAAAGCCAAGCAGTAGAGTTGACGGTTGTCAAATTGTGGTGGCAGTCTTCATTTCTATAGTGTAGAACGGGGTTAAACCCAACTTCTCTGTTAGTTACAGATACATGATTAATACCCATCGGGCCTTATATCCATTACAATAAACCACTTTATTTTAAACTATCTCGTCGTTACATCGTGAACGTTATGGTAGTTTATTAACTCGATAGTTAATAACTGTTTTAACAAGAAATAAAACAAGGATATAATTATACTCAATTGAAGGGTTTTAAGTCATGGTATGCTTTGAATTTAAGTATTTTTTTAAAATAGATAAAATTAAAAGCTTACACACAGCGAGCGAAAACTGGGTTTATCTCCACTGCCGTTGTCACTCGTTCACAAACGCATCATAATAACATTATGGATAATATATATATCGTCCCCTCACTTCTAAAACCGCTTAAAGTCCCTTTTAGGCAAAATCAAGTTAAGAATACCGTTAGAAAGTACTTTCCAAGATCTACATTTTGGTAAAACCCGTTTTTTAATACGATGCTCCGTTCTCGAGTTAGCCTTTAGCATAAAATAGTTTAACGGCGATTTTTTAAATTATTAACAAACAAAAGCTACTAAATGGCTGTTAAAAACGATATTTTTAAATTTTTAAACAGCCAGAAACTACTAAATGTCTGATAATAATCAATATTTTAAATTGCTAACAAGAAAAACATTTTATCCTCTTATAAGCGGTTTTAGCAGGTTTCATGATTTAATAAAAATACAATTTGACTACTGCAAAAACATACTAAACAATGTGTAGTAGTTTTTTGATGCTAACCATAAAGATATAAACCTTTATATTGCCATCTACAAAAACATTCAAACCAATTGATAAAATGTTTTGCCACTTCAAAATTTCTCATCAGGTAAGAATATTAATCAGCAAAAAACACTAAAATATATTATAATTGGTTTTGCTTGCTTCGATTTTGCTTTCGGCGGTAGAATCTGATTCAGCCAAAACCGTTTAACGTGCGCGTAAGCGCTTCACGCTCTGCTCTCTCTCTAGTGAGGCCCTCCCCGCTTAGTCGCATCTCACCTTTTTACACGACTGCCCCAAAAAAAGAGTGTAATGTTTTCAGGGTTCATGTTTGTATGTATGTGAGTTTCTTTATTCCACTGTAACTTCTAAACCCCTTGACCGAATTAGATGTTTGAGGTATCGTTAGAATCCTTACGTCATCCCGAGTAACATAGGCTATGTGACGTTAGAATGAAAACAAAATGGCCGACTATATACTCCACATTGCGGAGCAGAAAGAAAAAAATAATTACAAACCTATCAAGTGGGGTCTCAAAATAAAGAGATTTAAAAGACGATTACAAATATATATAAAACTTATGTGTTTAAAGCTTATTTTGGTAGAAAAAGATTTTTTAAATTATTTTAAAAAGTCTTTTACAATAATAATAATTATTATTATCTTATACTACAACGCACAGAAAAAAAATGGCATCCGAACCTATTGAGTGTGGTATCTAAAGAAAGCACTTTGAAAGACAGTCATAAAAATATATGATACTCATATGTTTAATTGTACCTACCGTTGGAGAGGAAACACGAAATGCTCTACATCGCGCACAATGAAGTTTTTTACTGGCAGCTATATAAGACGTGACTGCGCTAGCGGCGCTTACGATATTTTTCAACTGAGAAGTGTGGATAATATTATAACAAGTATATGACTCAAATGACTTCTGGCTATGTTAGGCCACGCCCTATGGCAGTGAATGCGTTAAGTTCTTAGGTATTTTCTGTCACTAAAAGGTATAAAATAAAAAATAATAGTAAAATAAAATAAAAAACACGACTGCTGTTTAAAAACAAACTGAAAAAACTTAGAAATAATTTTTAGGTATGGTAGTTAATTTAATAAATGTAAACTGGAATATAGGTGTACAGGCACAGTCATAAACATATTTACACATTCTCTCTATATTTCAATGACATAAGGCGAAAAAGTTTATAGAGTTTTATGACCGTGAATGTATGTATGTACACACTATCATCTTTTAGCACATTCAGGTTTAAGTACGACTGACATTCCCGCGGCGTGCTTGAAATATTCTATAGTTTCTCATTAATCGAAAAGTGGGACTACATAACAGCATAAATAGTATCACTAAAAAGTATAATAAAAGTTTACAATAAATGTTTAAAAAACAAAAAACCTGCCTTCAAAAATGTATAAAATAACTTCTTATAAAATTGTAGGTAGGTCAGTCCAACTGAAGTCGGGGTCCCACAACATTTTAAACCGATATCCAAATACAGTTGGACAGACCTACCTACCATTTTATAAGAAGTTTTTGCATTTTTGAAGGTGGGTTTTTGTTTTTTTTTATCAAATATGTAATTAATTAATGAGATGTAAAACAATCTGTAAGTCGCCCATAGGCTAGCGTACGTAACACACTACATTACATTGTATAAGATTCAAGTATAAGTATACGATAATCAATAAGATCTATTGGAAAGATCCAATCAGTAATTGTGATTTCCTTTGTGTGGGTAGATTTTAGAGCCTGATAGGTGACATTCTTGTTTCCAGAGGGACGAGGGATGTACCTATAATAATAAGTTTATAATTGTTTGTAGTTAGAAACATTGTAGAATTAAACTTGTTGCATACTAAGTGTCGCAATTGATTTAAACTATACAAACTCTGTTTATGCGATAAAATGAAACAGCGCCGATTGTTTGGAAAAACTTGCTTCGCTACTAAGAATGCTTTAAGATAATCACGAAGGTTTTTTTTTCACAACCCCTTTTATCACAGTCACAGTACCTACGCAAGGTCATCGTTGTCGCAATATCTACGGCCTTGATTGACTCAGTCAAAAACTATTTAAATAAATCTTGAAATATTTTTAACTTACTTTTCGTTGTCTGATAGACTTGAAATTTTGCATGCTAATTTGATTCCGATGATGATGATGGTGGGGTGCCCTTTACCCCACCACCCCCACAGTACCATCGAGCTGGTATGATGATCGAGAGGGAAGGTGGCCATAAGAACTCCTCAACAGCTTATAGTAGGTCCATAGAGTTTGGATTCGTCTTTGAATAGCGATTTTATTATCAGTGGTTCAAGTACAAGTGATAAAAGCATTATACCAGAGGAGTGTCACGACTGGTTTACCCTAATAAACTATTTTTGAAACCAATGTCTTGTTAATTTTTTTTTGACTACAATATTCTCCAGTCAATACTAATGTTTGTGTTAAAATTGCTTATTATTTAATTAACGCCTATTAGTAAACATAATTCGACGAAACTTTGTAAGCTAGTAGGTTAAAGTCTTGAGTAGTGCAAACGTGACCAAACATAACGCTATATCTTGTAGGGGCGTGGCAGTTGGTAAAGTTAGCTACATGACAAAACATACTAGTAATATTTTGCATTTTAAGTGCACTTAATCCTAAAATATCATATTCTCTACAGCCAAAACCAACTAACTGACGCGTGACTATAATATAAACTAAGATAACTGCATAATTAATCACAATTTTTAATATTTTTCTACTACAAAATGTAGTTTATATAAGTAAGAAAGTTTTACTTTGAGTTAATACTGCCTAAGCCTATTAGTTTAAAAGATAAATTTAAATTGACTCTACAGCAAAAACCGCTTATCTGCACCACCTTTTTTACAAAACCCTCAATTTAACCCATTTGTGTTTAGAATATACTAATTTGTTACGTACAGTTTTGATTACTAACAACCTCTCGTAATGAAATCACAAACATAATTTACTTAGAATTGGGTTAAACTAGAAATTTAAGCACTCACACCTTTAAATGCGTTTTTCTCAAAACTATACTTCATGCAGTTAAGCGGTTCTAGAAGTAAGGGGACGATATATAGTTTAGCGAGCATTGATTTTATAATTAATTAACATTTGTGTGGACTAATGTCACCTACATTCGTATTCTTAAATTCGCAATAACTTAAGTATGCTTAAAATTATTCGTTGCACTTTAAATAACTTGCTGAACAATGAATTATTTTTTCTTAGCTTATTTCTCTCGTGTTGAACAACGGATCAGTTTACTCCAACTTGAGGCACACATATACCAAATGCTAGGCTAATTGGTTTCCGAACGAAATGGAGCAGGATGGAACGTTTTGTGTTTGTGCAGTGACCGTAGCAGACTCTTGGGTTTTAATGTAAAAATGTGTCTAGAAGCTACGACGTAGCAATCGTAGCGCTACTCGAAGTAGTACCTCTCCTCGTATTAACCGTAGTAGATTTTTCTTCTTCTTTCTTCTTCGTACTTACTTACCTTACTTAACTTACCTCTTCTATTCAACATGGTAAAAACCAAATCGTAAAAATCAAAAGTCAAATACGATTTGGATTTTACCGCTTAGAACTCTATTCTAAGCGGTAAAATCCAAATCGCTGGTAAAAAAAACATTTTTATTATTTATGTTTTTTAATTCGGGTTTAATGAATTTGATTTTCCAATAAAAAATGTAATGTATTATCATCTCACGTAGATATATTACGTGTAAGGAAGTTATCTGATTAATATAAGCACTTGAATGAGGCATACTCGTAAAAACAATTTAACGGTTCGCATATTGCAAAATTAAATCATGAAGCGGGAATTGAATCTGGCTAGCAAAATTTCCCAGAATCTTTATTACAAGGGTGGAATTTCAGAATTGCCTAGGAAGCGGTATTTTGAGTAAAATTGCATTTCCTGTGAGGGTAACATGCATGACCCAATTTAATGCATAAAAGCTTCAATATACCCCCTAAAGGGATGAATCACACTCCTAACCACACCGATTATTAAAGTTTTAATATTTTGAATGACCCCCCACAATTACTGCTGTAATTTGTTTTATTCTAAGAACCTAATACTTTTTCGAATAAAGAACCATTATTTGCTAAAGGTTACTAGAAAATGTCACATGTGCTGACCTCCTGACATAGCCTGCATTTTTTCAAATCGGAGTGAAAAGGTTGATAATAGAGTGAATAATAGATATGCTTCTTTTAAGATTTACCATCAACTGAGTGTTAAATATTTTGAGCTAAATAATAAATGATTTTTGCTTACTTACAACATAAATATGGCAATACCTCTCAATTGAAATAGGTACTTATAGCCTATACCTTACCTTACCTTACCTTATATCTCACTTATAACCTTATAAAACACACCAGAATGGGCCGAAAAAATGGGTTTTTCATTTAAAACCAGTTAATTTATTCGGTTCTGAGGGCCTAAGTAAGGCCGGAGCATTAAGAAATAGTTTTTGACTGAGATATCCATCTCAAAATGCGTTATAATTACAGTTTTCTACGATTTGACGTTTAATTTGACGTGTCTCGAGATCGGAGCCTCTTTTCTGCTGGGTGAAACCCAAATCTTTGACGTGTTATCGTAATGTCAACGTTACTTTAAGCTCTTAAGTATTTACTTGACAGTAATGGCGGCCGAGTTACAAACAATACCGTAACATGTCAATGGGAATATGGGTTTACCTACTTAGTACAATAGTAGGCTAGTTCATTCTATTAACCTTATTGTTTAAGGGCCAAAATTGGATACATCTCTTTGAAGTATACTGTAAGTACAGTTGGATAGTAACAAAGTGTGAACTCAAATCATCTATTTCTCTATAAGTATCTATGTATAGAGATAGGTAATGTGTGTGACTGACCGTGACTGTTGAGGTGTATTTCACCAACATCGAGTAATTTATAGATATTCAAATTGTGCGGATACTATACACCGATGGACTTATTAGAGAAAATTATATCACACGCGAGGACCTATGTTCCGTAAAAGGGTATTTTCTCTTGTAGACAGAAAACAGAAGCACATGGGGTTAGCTGCACGCCCTTCTGTCAAGTGTTACGGGTTGTACGGCGAGTGGCGACAGGATAATGAGACAGCTTGTGTGACATGTAAAATTGTTGCCATGTGAAGAATATAAATAGATGCCACGACCACGACTGGTTGGCCAAACTCGTGGTTAAATTAGATGAACTTTATTTCTCGTATATTCGTTCGCGAGTGTTTCGCATATTTTATAGGCCACGTAACCCGCGTCCCAGCATAACGCGGTCAGACTTCGTAAACTATGTTTGGAACTTCCTGGAAAATGGACGTTTAAAAAGTTTACATTTTTGCTTCCGTGGCCTTGAAAGGTCAAGAGGGCCAGAGATTTTAAGAATGAGTTTTTTTATGGCAAGGGATTGGTAAACGAGCACACAGGCCACCTGATGGTAAATGGGATCCGTGACCCATTCACATATGCATTCTCAAACCTTCAATCTAACGACTGCAATCCTATGGAATACCTCTAGACTAGTGATTTCACCAATTGTCTTATCTAAAACACGCCAATTAATGCGAACACTGCTGCTTGATGGTAGCGATTCGGAAGGTTCTTCCATAACTTTTACCAGATCTTTTTCGGTGTCGGGGCGTAGTTCTTAGGAGATCTTTTTCGTATTTTACATCGATGATTTTAATGGGTCATCGAGCTACATGTGTTTTAGCGCAAGCTATAAGGGCCCTAGCCAAGATGGATTACGCTAACTAGCGTTTCTATTATTTCGTATTTAAACCAATCGCGTACGGTAAGTAATCGGTAGATGACGTGATACGAAGAGGGGTTTACCAGTGACGCGATTATTGGTTCAAAAAGGAAACGAATATAAATGCTTGTAAGCGTAATGCTTCTTGGCTAGGACTTCGCAGCTTGGATTGATTATACTACTAATGAACATTTATGACATCATATAGCATCATATAGGTTACCAAATTCTTCATCCTTATAGACGAGAATTACTTAGAAAGACTATGAAAGAAAGAAAAAAATATAACAAGTAATGACACATTTATCAAATCAAGTGGTATCTGGTGATTTACAAAAAAATACAATAAATATTCGAAAAAAGAAACGAATGGATCCGAAGTAAGACCAAAGTGAATGACGTCATGGCTGTTATAGCAAAGAAAAGGTGGGCATGGGCGGGACACATTGCGAGAATGGACGAGAGTCGCTGGACAAGACGAGTCCTTGAATGGAGACCCAGAGCCGATACTAGAGGGCGCGGTAGACCACCGCAGCGCTGGGTGGACGACATTCGACGGCACGGAGGTCAGGACTGGATGAGACGGGCATAAGATCGCTAAGAGTGGAAGAAGAGGGAAGAGGCCTACATCCAAGATTGGATCACCAAAAGGCCACCATGATGATGATGATGACAATAAATATTGGAGAACAAGCTCACACAAATTGACTTAGTCCCAAACTAAGGCTTGTACTCTGGGTACTATTAGCCAACAATAAAAATACTTATGTACAGAGGGAAATACTGCATACACTTAAGTCGTAGAAACAAATACTCGCGCTCATCACACAAATATTCGCCTTGACCGGGAATCGAACCCGCGACCGCTAGCCTCGTAACTAACTACATTCAAACTAGATTGCTAACTTAAGTCTAAACGTTGTCAAGAGCACAAGTGCCGCATTAAACCTATCACCCTTCATAAACTGATCACGCTAATAAGGTTAGTATGGACCAATTGCAGCTGCGTGGACTTGGAGAGGCTAATTGGGAGAACGCTCTGCTTGGAGACGCTTTGATATTGAATTTAATTTGATTACTCTCAAGTTGGCACTTTGAGATACGGGAGAAGAGGAGAATCGTTTTAACAAAAGCATTTTTATAATGGGGATTCACTGCACTTTTACAGTGTAAGGTTTTGTCGTGCCATTTTAAAAATAATATCACGGGACAATTTAACACAAATTGAAACTAGGCCCGAAGTAAGCTCTGATCTTCTATACACGGTGTTTTTTTAACCGTCTTAGAGCCGAAGCCCATTCAATGTATCCATTATAAAGAACTTATTTTATTTTATTTTAACTTATACATTTTATTTTTTCGCGAATGATAAGTACGTTTTGGATACGTTAAGTGGGCTTCGGCTCTAAGACGGTTAAAAAAACACCGTGTATAATATAGATAAATAATGCTGCTATGCTAATAGTATAAGCATTTTGAATTTATGTGGTTACTAATATAGTATAGAATGCTTCGACTACCTGCATTGCAGTTAGCCTTTTTTGGTATCACGACAGAACAAGAAGCATACTTGTTTTTTCTTGTGCGCTGATTTTCTTTTTCTATTCTATTCTATTCTATTCTAATACCTTTAAAGTAAATAAATAAAATATTCAAGAATCAAATCTCAGAAAGAAAAAGCGGATATCATATAAATCATTTGCCTTCACCGGAATCGAACACGGGAAAGCTTGTTTCGTAAGCAGGATCTCTTCGTACAATGTTAAGCTAATGATATATGGCACATCCTCATATCGTTTCTACCACGTTCAAAAAAATAAAGCTGCTGCATTTTAGTTTCAGTTTCCAGCAATATTCGGTGATATGCTGTCTAAGCATAGGTTATTATGAAAACTACCACATTGTATTTAAACAGCGGCAATATATTTAATTAAAGTGTAAACAGCGACGTGAAAAGCTTCTCTTTAGCGGAAATTCTTAGCTGCAGCTTAATCCGGAGACTAGTGCACTTTTGGACGGGAAATCTTCAACCCCCCTCCACTTTAGTGGCAGGAACGCCATCCATACGACTTTAGTGCCTTCCTCCAGATTCCCAGTCGTAACTAGCTCGCTGAAAATATGATTCACTTGAATTCTTTGCCGGATTATTATTATTTCGTTTCTCGTTTGTAAAAATGTGTTTCTCGGTAGCTTTGTTCAAGACGGAATACGTCGAGGATTTTATTTTGCGAGATATGAAATATACTTAAGGTAAATCAGAAGATTGTCCATGTGTGTAGCCTAATCCTGTCAACTGTGAATGCGGGATAAGTTCGCCTTTGTTTATGCCTTGCATTTCTGTTTCTTTTTTGGCTTGTTCCTCTTCCGTCTCATGTATTTTTAGTTTCCCGAGGTCAAAAAACTAGCTCTTTATCAACATCAGTTAACATTTTATAGAGACTTGGGGCTGCAGTATAGGTTTCAATGTTATTTTTAAATACGATAACGTCTGCTTTTCTTCGTCAGGTGTAGAAAAAAAAAGTGAAGCGACATTATAATATGCCATTACTCTTTTGTTCGTTTTTATAAATTACGTCTTTTCTAACTGTACCCTAAAACTATCTTAAGATAGAGCATTATTGTAAGTAGTTACATCAATAAAATTTCCATAACAAATATTTCGCAGGTATTCATCGAGTCAAACATATTTAACGTCTATATCTACACAGTGTGGATATAGTTTCTCGTTTGATAGGTCGTTTTGGACGGTCGTTAATAGTGTTATTGCATGCTTACAACTCGCTTATCTGTGGGGGACGTAAGAACAAGAACACCGTAATGTTTCAATATATTTAACTTTATTGGATTCACTGTATGGTTAATGGGCACACACAAAGGCTTCTGGGATACATTATAGTGTATTAAAGAGGGTAGAAGCATTGATTGCGAGGCGAGAATATATTACTTCGTCTAGGTAGGGGTCGTTTATCACATTGTAAAGGGAATCATCTTCAATCAATTGTTTTATAATAAAGAGTAGGTTCAAATTAACGTCATCCACTCTATTATTGATATAATTATTGATACTGAGGGAAAAATGTCACGCAAATTTACACAGTAGACCAAAAAACACAGCGAAACTGATCACGAAAAGTACCTATTATCATGTGCTTGAAAAACATTAAAAGACAAAACATTTATGTTAAGCAGTAAAGACAAATTACAAAAATAACAGAGGAGAACAATTAGTACAAATGAGTTGAAAAATAGTAATAAAAAAACATACATAAGTAATATTATATGAATATGTACACTACCACATACGTAAACAACAATTAAAACCTACAACAGAGGCATATACCTACACACGCGCACACACACACACACACACACACACACACACACACACACACACACACACACACACACACGCACACACACACACACACACACAGTTAATTTTTGCATGGTTTATTGTATTTTATATTTCTAAAAAGCTATTAGTACAATGTAAAATGTTTAACGCCTACATGATAGCTTCACTCCTGGGATGCCCAAGATACAGGCTCGGCCTAGTTTGGGATCCGATGTAATTGGATTAAGGAACATGTATTCTTTTGGTAAATAAATTATTCTTATTCTTATTCTCTTATTCTCTTATTTCGGAGGCAATCTCGTACTTATACTCATTTATAGATAATACTATAAAATATTTCATGTCATGATGGAAATTAAAACTATTTACATTATGCACAAAATGCTCAAAATATTTAGTCATTGTAAGTAGCAACTTACAGTATGGGTCAAAGTATAAGTAATTTTATAGGTAAATAAATAGTTATCCATAAAATACATTTAAAGATATTCTCTACTCGAAATTAACATGTCACCATACGTCCTCTACTCCTCTTTCCTGCCACCGGTGAGAAAAACATTCGGCATGATAAATGTTATTACGTGACAACGGTTAGTTCGACTTCAAGGGTTTAGTGGTGGTAGGATCATGCGCAACGGCCGTCCGGAGCGCTGCCATCATTTTGGGGATAAGACAACTGGTGAAAGTACTAGCGTAGAGACATGAGGCTCTCATAGTCCTCAGGGTTGGCAATGCACTTGCAGTCATAGGATTGTAGTCTTAAGAATCCAAGTGTCTATATACTTATGGCCTAAGATCCCACTTACCATCAGGTGGCCTGTGTGCTCGTTTGCCTTCTCCATTCCATAAAAAGGTCTTTAACTCACCAACCTGGCCCCAAGACTCGCAAACTTGCAAGCAACGACTGGACCAATACAAAACCTCGTACTTTTGGACATCGCGGGAGGTATTTTTAATTATTTACACGCTTGATCGTTACATTCACAAAAACTTTTCATAAAATCTCGTTTGCGGAAATATTGAGGTTATGTGTCAAACAGCACTGATTTGTTTACATCTTTTGCCATTTCTGTTGACCCTACCTTTAGTTAGGTTTGCTAACAGGTTTCTTGCGAGTTAAGAGATCGAGTTGTGCCCGATTTCCTAAATTTCACAGTTACATTTAGTTCATATTTGACATATTTGGAAACCATTAACTATTAACCTCAAGCAGAGGGATTGCACTGGGCGTGGCGCGCCGCCTTATTAACCTGCCCGCTAGGTCACACGGCGTGTGGAATTCAGTTCGGGGCCGGCAGCGACGGAGCGAGCATGCGCACGCCACGATCTGCCGCCTTGAACGCACGGAACGGTCGTATCGCGAAGTTAATACTCGTAGTGTTATCCTGTGCACCTAGTGTTTTTTGAAGTCGGCTAAAAACACATTGACACACCGCCGCATGTGAGCGAACGACATCTGATCAGCTAAACCATTTTTTGACCTCATTGATGTATTCTAGGCGAGTGACAACCCTAGCGCTACACGTGCCGCGTGCGAATGAATACAAGTTATATGATAGTAAGAGAGGCATAGCGTAGGCACGTTTTTCATACCTAAACCGCGTTTTAGTAGGGGAGTGCAACTTCTGTACTTGTACTAATACTTATTCTGTGCCTCAAGTAACCAAATCTATCCGTGGTTATAATGTAGGGACTAATCAGGAGCGTCAATCGTAGAGCTTATCGACGAACTCCCAGCGTTAGCTTTAGAGATTAACATAGCGGGCGGGTGGTTTGCCCGGGTTCGTATTCCAATGAGACGGTGGTTGCAAATTATGCATGACATGCATCCGACTTTTGAAACTCGGGATGGGATAGTTGGGGAACTGCAATCCATAGGTCAAGTTTACGCTTAGGGATCTATGTCGAGCGGGCTAGGTATTAACAGTCTATGTGCTTTTCCACCACCGAGGCCAGGCGAGGCGAAGCAAGACGAAGCAGCATGAGAATTTGAATTTGTATTGAGATGCGCGCGAGAGAATTGATTTATTTTAATAAAAAACTAAATTATATTTTCGACTCATCTCGCATCGAGTCACCGGTGGAAAAGAACCTTAATACTTAAAGAAATCTTTCAAGCCGTTGAAGTATGAACAAGTTTAAACCTACCATAATATTAATAACTAATTTCCATTAATATAATCTAAGCACACAACTTATGATGATTACTTTACATAGTGAAGTCCTATAAAATGAAGTCGCTTCCGCTGTCTGTATAAATCTGTATAATCTGTATAATCTGTGTAATCTGTATAAATCTTTTAAACTACACAACGGCTTTTAATCCATTTATTAGCAATAGATAGAGTGATTCAAGAAAAAGGTGTTTATGTAAGTATGATAAATGTACTGTTCCGTGTTTTGATTGTTAGTGTTCAATAAAGGGTGTTTGTATTGTATTGTATAAATTCTGGTCTATGGATGGTGTTACAAAATACTCACATAAAACGAAGCAAAGCGAGGGCGGGTCGCTGGTTTCAAATAAAATAATGTCATGTAATCCAACGTAATGTACCTATTATATAGTGTAGTGTCACTCTCCCTTAAGCCTGATTTACACATTAAAATCGACCTTAGTCTCACAAGCATAGTATGTAGCTCAGTTCTAAGCGTTTTGTAAATCATATTTTATAATGGTTCCGAGTTTATGTTGTTTGTTTTATGTACGTAGCTTTATTCTTAGGTGAGTAACCCTTTGTAATCTCTTGAATATGTCTGAGTCTCACGGAAAATTATATTACAAAGAGAAAAAGATTTGTATTATAATATAAACTAGAGAGCTACTGGACCGGTTGTAATTATTATTTTACCAGTATTACCGTTGAGCAGCACGGCCATATTTATTTATTGTGCGCAGACGGATTCGCGGGCAACAGATAGTGTTATTATAAGTATTTACTTATTGTTTAACCAACTTCTGAATTCTCACGTGGTAAACACGGCGGAAATTACTTTGAACGCGCTTGCGAACGGGAATAAATAATGATCCGACCTTTTTAAACGGAATTGCATTTTGATATAATCATCAGTTCATAGTTAAAACAATGCTTTCCGTAGTATTATTGTTAAAATATAGGAAAAAAATATCGTTCTTTTATACAAAGAATTACACTTTTATCTGCTTTACGAGTAAGTAGGTATAAGTAGGTAGTTTTATATAGACCGTAAAGATTATCTGTAAGAAGTTATTTGTAAAAAAAAACGTTCCTTCATAGTGAGATTGTCTTGACAAATATCTAGTATTTTCATCCAAAACTACATACGAAATACAGAGGCCCTATTCCACTGAATCATATAGCTCATATTTACTTTACAGTAATGGCGACCGAGTTACATTCTAGTTGGGTTAGAAGTAAGATCCGCAAGACAAACAAGTCTCAGCAATTTGTGATACGCCAGACCTTGTTTCCCATAACTAAATAGGTACACTAGACTAGACACGCCAAAGCTTGTCTTGGCATGCCAGCCCAACTAATGCGAACGTTGGCCGAGCCAGTCCGGGTTGCGGTTTTCGCCTCCATCTCAAACTCGGCGGCTTAAGGATAATATTAATATAATTAAACGTAGACACAGGATATATATATAACAGTACAGTATTCCCACTATAACCGCTATAGCTCTGTCCTTTACGCTCGCCGTAAAATGAACGGCATAGCCATGTCATAATAACCCCCCGGGACTGTTTTTAGTAACTTGAAATTTGCGTGAAAGTTCGCCTATCGAAATAATGAATGACTTTGCTGAAAAGTACTTTGTTTTCTTAATAGCTGGTTTCTTTCGGCTGGTTATCCGCTTGCACTCGCAACTGGCAGTATATTAGTCACTCGTGTGTAGGAAAACGAAGATTGCCGATCGCTTTTAAGAAGAAAACCGGGCAAGAGCATGTCGGACCATGCTCAGTGTAGGGTTCCGAAGCGACAACAACACAGCAACAAACAAATCAAATACAATCAAATTAGACCTCGTGACAAACTTAACGACGTTGGAATATTATATATGGTTATACCTACCGAATACTCATTTGCGGCGTTGGTAAACTGGGGTGTTATTCTCTTAAAAACGGCGGTCAGTCGGACGGACGAGCGAAATCGCAGCGGCGAGATTAAGCAGTCCCGTCCGAACGAACAAAACACACTTTAGCGCGTGCATTCTCAATTAGGCAGCCTTATACGTTAGATAAACCATGCTTCCAAAATGAAAATGCACGCGCTAAAATGTGATTTGTTCGCTCTGACGGGACTACTTAAACTGGCCGCTTGGACATTCACTCGTTCGTCCGTCCGACCGTCGTCGTTGTTGAGAGAATCACACCCCAGTTTACCAATACCGCAAATGAATAATGGGTAGGTATAAACATATAAGCCGTTTGTAACTCAAGAACCAATGAAGTCTACTTAGTCGTGATAGTTTTCCTATTAAATTATGTTTTCCTACTATGTCCGCTTTAATTTAATATATTTTTAGATTTTTTGTATTTGTAGTTTTGGCTGTAGGAAGGGGTCACTTGACTCTAACAAAAATTTGCCCTTTAAAGCTTAATTTCACAATGCGAGAAAAAAAAACGTTAAGTGTAAAAAATTTATTTTTCAACTTTTTATTTTCACCACTTTTTTGGCGTGACATATATGTATATTCATGCCAAATTACAGCTTTCTAGTACTAAGAATCTCTGATCCGGACGGACGGATGGACGGACGAACGGACGGACATGGCGAAACTATAAGGATTCATAGTTTGACTACGGAACCCTAAAAATGAGTAGCCGTGTACAGATCTTCCTAGTCGGTTCATAACTTTTGTTACTGAGATTTATTACAATCAATCAAATAAATTAAAGGAGTTTTTCATAAACCTGTATATTAATCAAAACTTTGATTTAAGTATACAGTGTGTTACCGGCACGGGGGCTTTCCTTGATATAGAGTAACAATGGGCAACTCCTTAATGTACCTACATGTTTATTTTAATTAAAACAATAGAAAATAGTACATAAGTACTTGTTTTCTAACAAAAAATAAATTGCAACCAATGTACACTGTGCATTAAAGTTAGTAAAGTGACGTTACGAAACTAAGACTTGTTTAAAATTGAGCATAGTGCAGCAGCCCCATTTGACGTCTGACCAAAATCGAGGATCGAATACACTTAGTTCTGACCTTTTCTCTCGCTTTGCTTACTAATGGAGAAAGAGTGTGACAGAGCCCTTCAATTCTTCGGTCAAGCGTGAGCGTGCGTTACGTTTTACTGTTCCTGCGGTTTGACACATGGACATGGAAAATTATTTTGTTTTAGGATTAATGAAGTACTTATCTTTAGAATTATCTTTTGGATTGTTTTAGATGTTTTGATTTCTAAATTGTTAAAACAGTAAACGAGCGTTATTCTGGCAAATCTGAACAAATTCAAGGAGTCTTAATAACTCTCTATGTTTTGCCCGTTTGCATGCCGTGTACCAAGTAAAAAAGATACTGATTACGATACCTGCAAATATTTACTTATACAACATATTATTGTTAGTTAAAGCAGAAGCTCTCATGACAGTAACACGCTGTATGAAATAATAATAATGTAATTGCAATTATTTGATGAAGTATTCCCATTTGGATAAGATAACGGCCACAACTTTTGTAATATAGTTCTTGCAGAGAGTTCAAATTTGGATATTGAACCGACTTTTACCTTTAAATTCTGGTACAAATGAATTTAAAGCAACTAAAGATCCGCTTGTAGACCGGTCAATCTTGATGTCTCATTAAATCGACTTAACGATTTCACATAAATTTTCTGCAATACACCAAATGTCTTGCTCCTTAGGCTGGAATTGAGTCTCGTTGAGAAATATAATCCTGGTTTAACATACACAGAGATAGGAAGTTTTATAATACGTATTAAACAAAAAAAGGTTTTATTTTACCATCGGGAGGGGGAGCACTTTGGCTTTGTTAATCTAGGTCTCCTAACAAACAATGTTTCTCCCTTACAACCGACACGACAAACACATTCTCAAATTTATAATACAATGTATTACAAAGCATAAGAATTTCCAAAACTAACAAGACTATTTTCTTCTTCCCCAGATACATATTCCTCGCGATCTACACAGCGGAGATGTTAATCAAGTGCATAGCGAAGGGGTTCATTCTGAACAAGTACACGTATCTGCGGAACCCTTGGAACTGGCTGGACTTCGTGGTAATCACGTCGGGGTACGCGACCATCGGGATGGAGGTCGGAAACTTAGCCGGGTTGCGGACTTTCAGGGTACTGAGGGCCCTCAAGACTGTCTCCATCATGCCGGGTGAGTTCCGTTTTATTTTATATCTATAGGTACCGCAATTTCTGGCGCGTTTATTTGGGATAAAACCGTCGGAGTGGTCAGACACTCTAAGGATAATGCGACTTGCGGTTTTTTGTTAAAGTTCAAGAAGAAGAAGTTTGTATAATTATGTAAGTTCGAATATTCGTCGAATCCCGAATATGTGGCAGTGGCATAACTTTAGGACTTTTTAGAATCGGATCGGGGCGCCTAGACAAATTGCATTGGTATATTTTACAATAGCTAACTATCTGCGAAAACGGTCAAAATGTATGGATTAACATGAGCGCCCAGCAGCTTACGTCAAATCTATAAATTTTCTTTGATTTCGGTGGTTGGCAGAATGCAACTTGTTTAGGCCCGCAGTAGTACCACAATCTCCAGACATCACCCCCTACAAACAAACTTACCTACCTACAATTTCACCTCTTTCATTTTAGCAAAAAAACTAAAATTATAGGTACCTTATATATGTCAAGAAAAGCACGAATATGTATATAATTTTATCTTGAAAATCGTTTACTTGGCAAATTTTAAAGCGTGAATGAATTTTTTATCCTACATATCTATCATCAATTCGTGCGAAATATTGGAAAAAAAAGTATAAATAGGTACATCTAATATGTGTGTCGTAATATAATATCATAATGACACCAGAGGCACATAACCAGGAAAAAGGATTTAAAAAGAACCTAGTAAGTTCCATGCAGTGTGATTCAAAAACAGTAATAAACACTGAGTGTTTGTATGCAGAGAATAAGTATCGGAGTATCTTTTTAGAGTAGGTACCGTACGTAACAAATAAAAAAGGTAGGTACCCTTGTAACTTCGGTGTCTGTTCCTCTTCGGTTCCTCATTAATTAACTACTGAATCTATGAATTTAGGCATAATTCTAGGCAACTAGCTAGCCGGTATCTATTCATATACTTAGATGAAAAAAAGTTTTATAGCGGGGTAAAAGCTTCAAGACTCGATTCCGGTGATTAACGGTCTATTTACGTATATACCTATAAATGTTTGTAAGGAATCCTCAGGGTGCGAATACGACTCGCGCTTGACCGGTTTTTTAATACTTCCTATCGAGTGCACCTTTCACATTAACTCGAATGTTTCTTCCTTTAAATAGGTTAATCAACACGAAATATTGACAAAACACAAAATTAGCACGAACCTGATTAATGTCATTATGCCTAGGCCCGGGAAACAAGTATGATAAATGAGTAAATTAGGAAATCATACAAATACATATAAAAAATTGAGATAAAGATTTCGAATAATTCAGACAGAGATGTTTTTCAAAACTACCTACGAATAAGTATATAAATAATTTCAAGCACAATGAACCGCCCCTCGCACAACCGCCGCCGCCACCGCCTACAAACAGTGCAATTTGAACATTAAGGGTAAAAAAACGAAAAGGTTATAAAATCTGGGCCGAAACATCCAACTTTCCGCACGCGCACAATACACAGCTACAAAAAGTAAAAAGCACTAGTTCGTAAAATCCAACTAAACAAAACATACAGCTACAAATGACTTTTTGAGCAACTGCGAATCAACTTTTAATAGTAAGCTATTAAGGTTCAAAACGCATATTTATATCTTTATTAGCGAACACAAAGCTTTTAAGGAGCAACTTACTCATATTTCCATCAAACTTTCACTTTCTACCAACTATAACGTAAAAGCCTCTGCAGCTAAACACTCAACGTACCTACCGCTTAAAAGCTCGCTATCATGACTTTAATAAAGCTCGGCATGAAAGCCACTAACCGCCGCTTAGCAATTGACAAGCTCCCACTTGGCTCCAGAACACGAAAACCGATAACCTGAGTGAATTCAGTAAATTCCGCTTGGGGGGTTCTACTTTATTCAACTTGCATCTGTCCATAATTGACAAGATTTCATATTTTCAAGACTTTAATTTTATTCGTTTTATAGATACTGTTTGGAAGGAGGAAGACACTAATAGTTTTAAATTTTCTCTAGAATGAATAATTAAAATTATTTTATTATTAATTTATTAAGATGTACTTATTCAAAAAGGGCGTAACTTCATTTCTACGACACAATGGACATAATACGTAAGTCCAATCTGAATTTAAAAAAAAATTAGTGTCAATGTCAAATTTGAAGAATGACAGCTGTTTTTCTCATGAAAAAGGCAATGGTATTATATCTATTCAGGCATAGTATTGGTAAAACTCGATTTTTTTTTTAACTTACTTGTAATTTTGTAAATCAAGAAAAATAAATCTAAATAAATATTTTGCCGTGTTCAGGAGGCAAAACCCTTTCGATTCGTATAGTAATTTGCAGGTGTCACCAAAATGAAATGTTGTCAATTGGAATCATTTACCGCTAAATTTAGCGACAAATTACAGTTAGAGAGAATGTTAACAAACTAATCGTCTGTTAAATTGGTTGGTGAAGAGAAATTTATACTTAGGTGGCCCTAAGTATAAATTTCTCTTTTTCATCCATGCGGACATTAGTTAAGCGACCGTTAAAAAACTAAATAAACACAAAAACTTCTAAGCGATCATTTATTAGATCTCTCACTTATACAAAAAAGTACGACGTACTTACTTAACAAAAAGTACAAATTTAACATTTTTAAGACTAAAGAATAACATTATCCTTAGATTTTTTGGGTTTTTAATCACTCGTTTATGTTATGTTAAGAAATAGGATTGAAGCTGCTTAAAACCAGAAGAATAAGGTTATTCCTTAATATTACATTTGGAATTTTAGAAGTCAATCAAGTGAAAAGTTACTTAAATTCGTAATAATTCCCGTAGCTTAACTAACTATAACTATTTGAACTGTCTTCTGCCCATGGCCAATGACAAAAGTTTTTTTACAAACTACGCTTATATTTTAATCATCACAGATTATACAAGACAGACACTCTAATATTTAGATATTGCTCTGTGAAAGAATGCTGGCAATTGAATTACTACAAATTACTTTGTTTATTTGACACCAACTATTGCAAGCTTTGTACATGATGAATGATGAGATTCTAGAAGGATGATAATTTTCAGGAAACTAACCCTATAAAGGCATAAACCAGAGTCAACAAGCAAATGGGTAAGACTCAGGAACGTTTGACTCGCTACATGTGTGTAACGAAAAAGTCCATGCGAAGATGACAAAATAATATTACATTTCGAAAAAACCTTCAAATTACTTCTTACCTTTCTTTTTCGTGACAGGATTATCGAGTTAAACGCCAACAGAGCCTTACCAAAATAAGTCAAAGAAAAGTATAAACTTTACAAAATCAATATAAATCTATGTTATAATATAATATAATGAAGCAACTATTTTTAAAAATTTTAACTGAGCAACTTTAATCATAACATCACAGAATGGCGGTGCTTCAATAAAAATATACCTATTGTCTTGAAAATTACGAAAGAAAACAAAAACCTATGATATAATTCTTCTTAAACACTATAAAAAAACAAACCTTAAGACTATGAAGTACAACAAAAGTGATAGCTGATGACAAATAGCGGTTCGTTCTACTGATGCCGGATCTTAAAATGATTTTAAAAATATTTGTCAATAAGGGGCAGTCTTTAAATAATGGTTAAGATGGTAAAAATGTCTTTTAGCTATAGCTTCTTATGAATTAAAAGCGTGATTTCAATCCTGCTCTTATAGAGATTATGCTCACACACGCATTTAGTAGTCACTGTAGCTAACTTTAAACATTCACACAGTCACCAGCACCAACAAATCAAAATCGCTGGGTGTCCCGTCTTATGGCTCGTTGTAACATGTGCTGCAACCACCTACCAGTCCTCGTCAGGCTCCTGGCCCTGGGACACGGCAGCACTCGCATTGTTGAAGTTCTATCAAAACAAAAAACAACTATGTATGTATTTACCCGCGATTCATTAACATTTTGATGTATAAAGTTTACTCTATTTTGTGTTACTGAAATAAATCAATACAACGATTTAAAAGGGGCACAATTGCAAAGAGACACTTTCAAACAAGGTAGATTGGGTTTATTAGGTGGCGTTTTCTGTCGAATTTATAGTTTTTATATAGAACACACACATATCGACGGTTCTATGACTCAACCTCGTATATATAATATGGTCCAGTATAAACTGACACTCACAAAGTGCACCAGTGCATGCTTAGTGCGTGTCAGTTTATACTGGACATTATTCAATATACGAGGTTGAGTCTCAAGATATGTTTATATCCAATATACTAATTTGTTTGTGTCCATATTTAACTAAATTAGCACAATACCAAATTTAATACTCATACCTCCATCCGTAATTTAATTATATATAATTTGAGCACGGAATGTGTTGAATAACGTAGAAGTTATAACACTTATAACCTCTGTAAACCCCCTGTGTAATAATTAGTTAAATGTGCAAGGTGTTTCTTACTCTGACGTCACTGCCGCCGTACTTGTTGCCTTGGTACGTGGCGGTGCCTCCTCCTTGCAGGAAGTCAGGGATAGTTTGATCCGCTTGTCGGAGAATCTTCGCTAAGTCAGCAACCAAGCCTGCATCCTTAAATATAAGAGAGAACGAAATTAGTGTACATTTAGTGATCCAAACAAAACGGCAGGAATAATACCTATCTATCGTTATTCTACTAGATGTTCACGTCAAATAGAATATGAAAAAAATAATACTTACTTGATCTGAATCAAAGAATGACACGGCCTTCCCCCTGTTTCCAACGCGCCCTGTTCTTCCGATCCTATGGAGGTACTCATCAATACTCTTCGGCAGATCATAATTGACGACTATATCAACGTTTTTAATATCTGGAAATAAAATAAGATAAATTAATAGGTCTATCTCTTTTATACAATTTTTACTGTTATCGATTGCCAGATTGAACATAACATGAGGCGTACCAAGACCGCGAGCCACACCAGCAGTCGCCACTAAGATGCAGTGTTGTCCGCTCTTGAAACGTTGCAACGCCTGTTCTCTTTCGCGCTGCATGCGATCTCCATGGATAGAAGAAGTCATCATTTGTTGTTCCGATAGTACCGCGGCTATAAAGTCTGCATTTCGCTTCGTTTCCACAAAAACAAGAATGCGTTTGCCATCTTAAAAGAAGATACGAAATTGAAAATAATCGAATGTTCCTTTTGTAATTTTTTCTACACTCAAGATCACTAAGTTCTCACCATTCTCCTCGACCAGATTTTTGAGCGCGCCCTGCTTTTCATACTTTGTGACCTGGACGAATATTTGTTCAACGTCAGCGCTAGCGCCGCCAATAATACCGACCGCAACGAACAAGTAGTTGTTCAGGAAGCGACCAGCCAAGTGTTGGATATCCTCGGGGAATGTGGCAGAGAACATGAGGGTTTGGCGTTGGTCCTGTAAATGGTGATAATTATGTTCATAGGTGTCGTGGTCTATTCTTTTATCTCCTTCCGATCGCGTACCATTTTAGTCTTATTAAAATATATAATCTAAACCGTCCTAATGTAAAACCGGCATCACGCCGAGAGCACCCCATATATTTTAATAAGAGATGCGAGTGAAACGAAACTAATAGATTCCCTTCACTCCCTAAAGCTGCTGGTCTTTTATTATTTGCAAATATCAATTCCTTACCACTCCAACCATACTGGAATGCTCCATCATCTTTTCGACACTCGGCATGAAGCCCATGTCGAGGATTCTGTCCGCTTCATCCAGTACGACGAATCGAATGCTGTCAAACGACAGGCGATTGCGATCAACAAAGTCGTGCAAACGCCCAGGCGTCGCGACAAGGATATGGCAACCTCTCTGGAAATAAATGCAAAAAATCAGCAATCGCTTATTTCTTGTTCATTCTATGATGAAATTTAAGCAGTACCGGTCGAACTTACGCCAATATTGTCTCCTTGATGTCTTACTGCTACCCCTCCATAAGCGACGGCTATTTTAAGAATGGAACCGTGAGCAAAGTTTCTAGCCTCATTGAAGATTTGAAGTGTCAACTCACGAGTGGGAGACACTATCACAACCTTAAAGAACAAGAAGAAACAAAGCTAGAGCTTACTGGATCATACCGCATGATGTGTTAATAAAGGGCGAACACTATTAAATTGTTGCTAACATTTTCGGGTTTATTTTTTCCGGGCTCGCAAACTTCTTTGTTTAAACTTATTAGGTTTCAAATTTAGTACGTTTTTGCATGTTTTTGATCAAAAAAACATTCACTTGTTTTTATTAGTCAAGATGTAGTCAAAAGAAAAAAGCATTAGTGAATTATTTTGCGAGAATTTCCTATAAATCCCAATGTACCTCCTTCGGAGCATACAACTCTGAGACCAGTGCAAAGGACCCTAAAACACTAAAACAAGGTGGAACTGTTGAAAGAAAGAAGAGAGAGTCTCATCCAACAAGAAAACTGGAAAAAAAAATGGAGTCAAAGAAGTGTCTCAGGTTTACATGAATCCGAAAAAGTGATTCCAAGCGATATCGACGGCGAAGAGGAAAACACGCCAACCGGCCCCATCGGAACCCCAACCGGATTTTTAAAGAAAGTGGATGAAATGTACTATACTGGTCAGAAATTAATTCGTACAAAATTCAAATTAAGTCGCGTCAGAAATTAAGTCGCGTTAAATCTGAGACTTCTCTCGTCGTACTCTGGAGAAACCAGAACAATTGTCTTAGCTGATCTATTTTATCATCATATACTTTCTTATAATAACGATTTTAAATTACTAGAATATTATTTCATTAGGTAAACTATAATTCAAATGGCGACAATTTAATAGTGCTCACCCTTTATATGTAATGCGTTTGCAATATTTACCTGGGGTTGAGCACAGCCACCCACAACGATTAACTCACGAGTATCCTGAAGAAGCGTGTTGATAATTGGCAGTAAAAAGGCTGCCTGTAAAAAAAAATGTTGCATTAAAAAATAGGAATCCAACCAAATAAATTGTATACAGCATTAATGAATGAATGAATTTACCGTCTTGCCTGATCCAGTTTGAGCGCAGCCCATTAAATCCCTGCCACCCATGATGATAGGAATAGCATGTTTCTGAATGGGCGTGGGTTTCTTATAACCCGACTTGAGTATGTTATCCAACACATACTTTCTAAAGTTCGCGGTCTCAAAACTATCAATGGGCTGTGGGGCATTTTCACCACTCACCTAAAAAGGAAATCAACCATCACAAATTATTCACTACGTATTTATTTACTCATCAAATTGCCAGTCTCTTACGGACACAATGTCCGGTTGATAAGCTTGACCTATTAATTACAAAAATAAACTATGCTGTTAATTAAAAAACAAAAACCCCCTTCAATCGTTTTAATTTTTTAATCAGACCGTTGCAGAAGTTGCGATATCTTTTGTATGTAGTTTTTAAAATGATGTTTTCTGGATCTGAGCGAACACTTTTTTGCATGTTGTTCCTGTTTCTAATACAGCGAAGGATTCCTATTGTAATCCAGGGCTTAAGGATACGGTTATTCTTAGGGACTAGGGTTATTACGGCACTCTCTATGAGACATCTTCTAATTTTTTTAATTTATTATTCTGTTGGGGTATTGGGATCAACTATTTTACATAATTCTTCTAGATTATCATTAGATATAATGCTTACAGCTTTTTCAAAATTCACGTTAGTTTTAGTTTTTTCAGAATATTTAAGAGTACCTATTTATTTTACCAACTTTTAATAATATAGCATGATCTGGTATTGTTGAGTCTAGGACTAAAATATCAGCTTTCGAAGATTTCATCTTAAGTTTAATCATGAAGTGATCAAGGCATGTCTTATTTCTTGTTGGAAGTAAGTGTCCAGGCAACAATCCATGTGAGGCCATCATATTTAAGTAATTTAGTCTGTTTGACTGTTCAGATGTTCGTTCATTATTTTTGTTAGCAATATTAATGTTGATATCACCGGTTACGATAATGTTTTTGTATGATTTAATGGATTCTAAATGTGTGCTTAACGTAAATATGAAGTTATCAGCATTGTTGATAGAACGTGATCGATATATTCCAAGTATTTTTCCATTCAATGTTGTAATTTCTAAACATGACGCTCGTGACAATATTACCTCCCGAATGTTTACTTTGTGTGTGTGTCTGACATAGGCTACTACTCCGTCACTTTGATTCAAGTGATTAGTGGTCAGATAGGTGGTATAACCATCTAGCGGTGGGACTGGTTTATCTGGATGCAACCAACATTCGCTTAGAAATATTAGATCTACAGTGAATTTAAATTGATTCAAAACAACTAGAAGGTTGTCTAAGTTACTGTAAATACTTCTAATGTTTTGAAATATAATCGTAAAGTCGGACTGATTGAAATGTATGCACTTTGTGATTTGGTCAGTTTTGCACTCGGATGAATGGGCAATAAGTAAGTCATCTATTTGATTTATTGTTTTTAGTGTGTCATCCATAAATATAAATTATTGTGAGGTCTGATTGGGTTGTGTAAGTGTGTGATAAATAAAATAATTGTATTTGTTTAAAGGTAAAATAAGGTTTAAGTATGTGTTGAATGTGTGATGTGTGCTTATTTAGTTTGTGTTTAGTTTTATTATGCATGCAGGATTTAAATAAAAAGTAAAACGTGCGTATAGTTAAGTGTACATGTTTGCATTGTAGGTATGATATCAATTACAATAATAACAATCAGCTCATGCAGAGAGAAGAGTTTAGACCAGTCAATCAAATCAGGAAACAAAAGACACGCGAGATTTTTACGAGCTAAAGATCTACACAAAATAACCGGTAGTCATATTTCCTGAAATAGTTTTTGAACTTGCGACTCACTTGTTATGTGAATTATATTAGAGTTTTTGGTTTTTCTTACATAAACTTTACCCAGCGCAGTCCAGCAGAATTCGTATCCTTTTGAGCGGGCTAGGTCCCGCGCTATGAAGCGCAGGCGGGCCGCTTTTGCAATGGGGACATTTTTTATTTCATTTTTGTTCTTACGGCTATCCCGCTGCATGTCCTCGATTTTAGTCTCTAAAAGGTTTATGTATTCCCTGTCCTCTTTTTTGTCACTTTCTAGTTTGTCTACTTTCTTCTTCAACTCTTCCGTTTGAGCAGCCAAGAACACAATAGAGTTTTCTATGTTGCTGTTAGACTCCTTAATTTGGAGGAGTGTCGTGGTGATAATTTTTAATTCGCTTTCTTGAGGTATCATGAGATTGCGTATCATCTGCTTCATTTCCTCCTTGAAGTTGGCTAGGTCAGCGCCTGGGCTCTCTCTTAGTCTAACGGCGTTGCAAATTAGATAAAATTACCAGGAGACCAGCGGTAATTAGAGGTGCGTAGCGCAGCTTAGATCACAGAGGTGATAACGCGTAGCGATGACGTAACGTAACACGGCGCGGCGACCACGGGCGCTCACGACACAGCGCGAATGACTCGCACACAAGTCGATGCACCTCACTTTTAATGTTTATGCACTCCTAGTGTTTGACGTTACAATTTTGTTTAAATATTTTTATTAAAATTTAAATAATTTTCGACAGAGAGTGTACACGTTAGCTCACTTCAGAGGTCCGCACAGTAAAATGATTCACTAAAAGACTATCTGTCAAATACTATAAATGTCACAATAATAAATTGCAATTATCATTTACATCTACCCTCATTAGTAGTGCACTTCTGACGCCGTAACTTAATCACTTTGTTATCGTGTATTATTATTACTATTTGTTTATTAACGCGTGGTGAAAATATGGAAATCCAAGAAAAAGGTATGTACTTTATTTTCTAAGAAGTTTCATGTATATATATATGTGTTTGAATTTTATACAAATTTTCTACGGGAGGTATATCGTTTCGTAAAAAATATTCTTAACTACGAATTTAATTAGAGTTATACTTTGATGCCGACCTGTGCCGCACTAGAGGCATACTTCATTTTAAAGATCAAAGTATCCTTAATAAGGGCTGTAGGTTTCATTCTCGTCTGTTGTCAACTTTTCTAGTTAAAGGGGTGTCAACGAATAAGTGTCCTTAGTCAAGAATAATGAATGAGATTTTTTCTAACATGTTTATACGTCTTTGTTTTAGGTACTATTTTGAGATGTGCTATTTCAAGGCGTACTTTTTTTGATATGTGGTACTCCTGACTAGGCACTGAAAAAGAAAAATTTCAACATGTTCCGGGTACTTTGACTGATATGTCACTTCTTTCCGAGAACATTGAAAATATTGAAATGGAGATTTTAAGCGACAGAATTAGCAATTTATGCAAACGATTTTCGTGTTATTGGAAAAAGACTTATTCTAGTAAGTCTAAATTAATAGAAAAATATTCAGATTGGCTTGCTGTAATGGAGTATATAGACATAAAACTAAATATTGTGCCGCGTATTTTGCAGCAGAAAGATAACGTCGACTCGTCTCCTTCTTGTTCGCGGGGCCGTCCGAAAAAAGATTTCAATGACAGTAGTAAACGTATAAAAAGGAGAAGACTTGCTGAACTATCCAATTTCGATTCGTCTGCTGTTAATACGTTGCTCAATACTTCCGCTGATGATGCCAGCTTAAGCTCTACAAAAATCGACGAAAACGATGTTTTGCCGCTTATTGCAGAAACTAAATGACGACGCGCTGGCCTAGTTGGTAGTGACCCTACCTACGAAGCTAGCGGTCCTGAGTTCAAATCCCGGTAAGGGCAGATATTTGTGTGATGAGCGCGAATATTTGTTCCTGAGTCATGGATGTTTTCTATTTATTTAAGTATACATTTCTCTATATAAGTATTTATATCGTTGTCTAGTACCCATAGTACAAGCCTAGAGCTTAGTTTGGGACCAGATCAATTGGTGTAACATTGTCCCCTGATATTTATTTATTTATTATATTTATAAGTTAACTAGGCACCAATATTTATTAATTAAGAATTTTATAGATACTAAGATATCAAAAGATTGCATGCCTTCCTACCAAAGTATTGTAAAAGCTAAAAAAACAGTGTTAAACTCCAAATATAACTGTTACCGAACCATCCGCTGAAGTCGAACTTCAGAGTTTGTTAGACCACACTGCCACTCGGATTCTTGAGTCCCAAAAAGATGTTTTAGATAGAGTACCTAGCCAATCTCTAGATAAAATATTTTTAATAGGCTAATGGGGTTTCGATGGCAGTACTGGACATGGCGAATATAAACAACGTTTTTCTGATCCCAACCTAAAAGATAGTAGCTTGTTTGTTACCTCCTATGTACCACTTCAACTTATTTTGGCGCCTGAAAATGAGGAAAACCCTGTTGTTTGTTTTGTGGAAGAATCCTCGTCCTTCCTCAACTCGGTAATAGTTTTGACACACACTAACTAACAAAAATTAGCTAACGAATATTAATTAATATCTCTGTATTAAGATTTCATAGAGAATACTGCAACGTCACTCACGTTTCACCGTTGAATAGACGGAAGACAGACGTTGAAGGAAGACGATTAGTTTCTTGAATATAGGAACCGGGCATAAGTTACTTCCGAAACAACCGAAATGTGACCTGTTTCGATACGCTTCAGACAACCGATTTTTTTTTTAAATAGAACTTTGTATTCCAATAATATGTCAAGGAGACTCGATTGGATACGACATTGCCAATCTATGGCGTTTCGGAACGTAGCAGCGTCGCGACATATGTCAAAAATCTACTTAAACTTGCTGCTGTGTCCAGAGCATAAAAAAATAAAGAACTACGCTTTGTGATTGACTAGTATTTACACAATCACAGCACAGTACTGCAACATTACGGACGCCGGTGCACTGTGGGACGAAAATCGGCTCTAGAGGACATAGAAAGCGAAGTTCTCATTCTTATAATTTTTTGATTAGGATTGGTTTCTTTTGCAGTTATAATGCTAAAATATTATTTTGGTTGGATTGCGTTTGGAAACTGATGAGTTATAATTTTTTTCCTTAAAATTTGTATGGAACGGCATGAAAAAGTCCAAATATCTCTGAAACCGCAAGAGAAACCGTTATATCCTCGCAGATGGTAATAAAAATAATTATTTGTGATTTTTTGGCGTAGTGCATATTTCAGTCATTGCTGCGGTTTTTTTTAAAAAAAACTATGTTTTTTTTTGTGAGTCCTGGCGGATTATTTTATCAATACAAGACTTGAATATTTATATTTTGTATATTTTATACTCAAATTATAAATCAAACAATTTTTTGATTAATAATGATCGCTTAAAATATAAACAATTAAGTAAATATTTTTCTGGTAAATGAGGAGATTATTGTGCATGTTTAATGAACTATGTAATTCAGTAATGGGATTATACTTAATTTATTGTGGTTGTAAATAGTTTGTAATGATTTCTTGAGAAATTAGTAATAAGTTTTAATGAGATCCAGTAATTAATTCTGATACGTGATTGATAAATAAGTAGGTGATTACTTAACGAAGTAAGTGGTAAAGGAATCATCATTAGCTCACATCAATAAATAGACCAGACATTTTTCCGAGAGCGATAATCGCAATTATTCTGTATAACTCTGAACATCTGTACTCATGCTAAAATCTAAAAATGAATTTTTTTTCTACCAACTTGGACCTATTTGTCGTTTTACAAAGCAAGAAGCCGACATTTAATCATGATTCATGAAGTATTGTTCGAAGCAGTGGTGCAACGTTTGGGTTCCAGTTTATCTGAAGACGAAATAGAAATAGTTAGAGAATTCTGTACAAAGTTTACTCGATCTGCAGTTACGAGATGGCAAAAAAGTAACCGGAATACGAAAGACTTCAGAAAATACTACGAAAGTTGGCTTCAAGCTAATGTTGATTGGCCCAGCTGTCTACAAACTAATCTACTCAGCCCTGGACTACTTCAAGATTCGTCGTGTTCTGAGCCTTTGGAATCGTCAACTAGGTACGACTGATTTTACTTTACCAGAATGTTCGATACCATCTACTTCAACTGGAACAATGACCATGCGATCCAGAAAACCATTTGAAGAACTATCAATCAAGCAAAAAAAAGAGAAGATTCGACATTTATACAGGAGAAGACTCAACTGAATTAACATATGCAGCGGCAAAACTCTTGAAAGAAGATGGGCGTGAAGATATAGCATCCGTAATTGAGTACATGCTCAAAAATTCTGAAGCAGCAGCAAATATACAAAAAATGATCAAGAATAGAAAGATATAGTTATACAGAAAAAATACTATTCTATCACGTTTTTTTTTCTATTCACAGCACTGGTGGTACTGTGGGGATATATAAATACCTACTTTACCACTAGGGGAACGGGCGGTGGGTCCGGAAGGCGTCTGTCGGACAGAAGACAATATTTAAAAAAAAAGTTGCAAATGTCCTACTTTCGGTAAAATATTTAGAATACCTATATTATTTATTTAACTTTACTCTAACCATAAATGTCATATTTCCAACAAAATGAAAATATTTAAACCTCTGCTAAGAATGTTTGGCCAAGGTCAATATCCGTTCAAATTAAGCCGAATATGGGCAATCAGGAGAAATAATTCGCGTAGTTTTGAAAATTGGTACAGTTATCCCTTGCGGTGTGCTGAGGGTGTAAAGGTAATCTTGAATATCTATACAAATAGCATTGTTTACTTCTGACAAGTTTCTACTTAATATTTCCTACAAGTGTGGTGACATTCATTTTGCTCTAAGCACGATCAATACTAGGAGCTACAGGCTAAAAAACCCGACTTTGTTAACCAACTTTAAACCGTTCTTATTCCTAAATGATCATTAATAATGAAAAAGGATGAAAGAAACCTAATGATTATTTTTTTAATTTCAATGATATCCTACGTGAGGTCGACTTTTTTTCTTTTTTACTATTTGGCGTCTGGATGCCGCCATGTTGAATTTTGATTACTTTCAAACATATCTTAAGTGATCCTCACAAGATTAAGATAAATCGATTGGCTTAAGAATCATCATAATCGGCCCCCGCGTTTAATTTCTTTAGTGCCACAAAGGAACAAACATACATATAAGAGGTAAAGTTTGTGACGTTGTAAGGGGGTAATCTCTGGATCTACTGAAGCGATTTTGAAATTATTAAACCAATACAAAGTCACGTTATTTGTGAGTGTTATTGGCTCCATGTTTTATTACCCAACGAAGTGGGCACGGGTCAGCTAGTAATATTCTAAACAGGTAAAGTTTGTGATGTAAGGGGCAATCTCTGAATCTATAGAACCTATATTAAAAATTATTTTTCGACTTGTTTATTGCTAAGCTACTTGTTTATATTTTATCTCCTTGTTAACTAAATCCTTTAGCTGCTAAAGTATTGATATTAGAGTAAAAATGAATATATCAAATATTGTAGAAAATTGTATGTAGGAACTTGTCAGAAGTAATCATATAATGATATTCGAGATATGAGCAAAAACCTGAAACGGGTACCTTCAACCCCCCTTACACCCTCAGCACACCCTTGAGGACTTTTAGTGTGATCATCTGGATACCGCAAGGAAATAAAATAACTACCAATTTGCATAAACTACACGAAATATTTTTTTTTTTGGGTTAGGTCGGCCAATATACGCGCAAACATTTGTTAAACGGAACATTAGATGCATGGAGTGGTTATTTGTTATTTTTGTACCACTACTGCGCCTCTATTCTAGGCAGTAAAATCCAAATCGCATTGACCTGTTATGGTATTGTTTTCAACTCGGCCGCCGCCATTACTGTCGAGTAAATAAGAGCTATCAAAACATTATCAATACGATAGGTAACAGGTTCAAGATAATATGGTTTTGGTGTTGAATAGAGGGCCTTGGTACAGTCAGCGTCATATAGTGTGTAGCATCCAAAGTAGCCAAATAGTTCGTTACACGCCCTTGTTACTACGGTAATAATGACGTGTAACGTACTATTTGGCTACTTTGGATGCTACCAACTATATGACGTTGACTGTAGTAGACGTGTGCGCCGCGCCGGTTTCTCACCGAATATACGCCGAAGCGGCATAGAAAATATGGGTATCGTCTAAGTTCGTCTCAATCGTTTTTCGTCATGTTATTAAATTCGTCCCGTACTGCTTTCATCACCCGTTCTTCTTTCGTCACTTTCATGACTCGTCTATTTCACCTTTGGTTATCAAATCAAAATATTTTCTTTATTTGCCAGAATATGGTAACAGAATAGGATCTTAAGGCTAGGCTTAGGTGTTCATGCATATTCAACCTGCATGCAGATGTGCAAATTATTACGATATCATAGCTTAATTTTAGTAAAACGCCTATACTCCATCAACCTGTATCAATTACAATATTAACTTACTAGTTTATTGGGTGCCTGTGTGACTACGACCTAATTGTGCTAATTATGCTTGTCTGTGGTGCATTCAGGAGTAGGATAGGTACATTAAATAATGGTTTTTTTCACCTCAGCAGCACAAACAAGCAGGTTTTGCTGCTTAAAAACAGTGAGCAAAATTCAATTTTCCTATGAGCGAGAGGCAAAGTAGCTTTTTTGTTTTTTTAATTGCCATGAGCAGTCCTGGGGCTACTCACAACATTCGAAAAAATTGCACTTCACTTTGTTCTGTCACTTTCACTTCGATAGGAAAAAAGCGAGAGATAGAAACAACTTGATTCGAAGTTCGATTTTCAAATTCCACACATAGTAGGTAGGCCCAAAAAGAAACGCACGTTCGGATGCACACATAACCGTAAAATTGCAAATAAAACTATCTGTTAAAGTTTGAAATGTGTTTATTATAACTATTTTATACAGTAGGTACAATCATTTTTTTTATTTAATGTTTTGAAGACAAAATTAATGAAAAATAAGAAGTTTATCATGTATCTACATAATTTTGTTATCGTTTTTACAATCTTTAATTTCGTGACATAAACCGCGGGGGCAGTTTCAGAACGCATTTCAAAAATAAAGACAAGGCCTAGTTAGGTTTTTTTTAAAGCCACAGACTACATAAAGCTGTATAAAGTTGTGTTTGCACTACGGCATTATCAAGTTGAGTGACAGGTTTTATCTGTTTCATGTTTATTTTTTCCACTTTTTATTTTATTAGTATTTTGCAAAAAAAAACTGTGATTGATGCATATGCGATCGTGTCATTATTTAGTCGTGTATTCACCAAATGGTCACAACGGAAGACCTGCGTTGGCCCTGCCAGCTTCACGCTGTGTTGTTCTCGCTGCTGATGTGAAAAGTTGTATGTCTCACACGAGACCAAAGTTTTTTACGTCTCGTATCTTTGAATCCCTCGCTACGCTCAGGATTCTAACCTAGAATCACTCGCTACGCTCGTGATTCAATAATAGAATCCTTCGCTTACTCGGGATTCAAAATCATCACCCGCAGCAAAAACCAACTTTGCTCTCTTGTTGAACAAATAACTATAGTACTGTTTCTAAGGTTTTAGAATGCGATCCAATAATTGTATCTCAGAATTCGGACAAATATTATTTTCAGGTTAGGCTTAATGGTCTCATTACTTTACGTTTCACTGCTATAAGCTTTCGAAATCGTTAACCACGAGTTTGGGACCCGTCAAAAGGAGGCAAGTTCGGTTCGTTAGGTATCTTTAGATGCCCGAAGGTCAAACCGTGTAGAAATGTGGGCGAGACAGGGCTTTGCCGAATAGCCTACGTAGGACTGGAACAAAGAGCAGTGGAACCACGAGTCTGGAACCCTATCTTCAACATGAGTACATGACGCTACATTACTATATAATGTACATTAAAAAGAGGGCAAATGCATGTCGGACCATGCTCTAAGTAGGATTCCGACGCTGTTACTAAAAACTCAAAAAATATCCCTAAACAACAAGTATAAACGTAGGTAGGTAAATTTTAGTATGTATAAACACTACTCTCCTTATTTGACAACTTTGTGGGCGTAATTCAAATGTATTACTATGCCAAATTACAGCTTTGTAGTACCAAGTCTCTGGAATAACCCGCGGACAGACGGACAGAAGGACATTGCGAAACTAGAAAGGTTTTGACTACGGAACCCTAAAAAAGGATACCGTCGACAGTTTATTTTTGTCCGTCTGTTCTTATTAAACTATAGATATTCGACAAGTTTTCATTAAGTTGTTATCGACATAAAGATAACCTACTCTTACGAATGCATGATAGCAAAATTTGTTGCTGTTAACTTATAAAATTATTAAATACCAACGATTACCTACGTACAATGTATAAAAATCACTTCGTATTCGTATAACACTTGGTCTGCTATCTTACACAATCGACATTAACCCAAAAACTGCCCGTCAGCACCGGACTTCCGAGCGCCATCGCAGTCCCGTTAGGGGTTTACTTCGAAACATCATTAACCCTATCCCCCTCGCTCTCCAGTCGGCACAAAACACTAAGAAAGAGATAGGACTAAATGCCTGAGTTCGAGTCATTTAACAATCAAATACTGCCTAATTACCGAGCAACCCTTTATGTTGCGGACTAATGGGCAAGTCGACGGTGTTTTGATGTGGACGCTTTGCAAAATTGTTTTTAACTGGGCTTAAGTGACGAAATATAAACGATGCCGATTGCTCAAACGCGCTCCAACTCGGGCTCTGATGTGAAAGTATCCCAGAGATGTTAACGATAATCAAACGACATCGTATAAATGTTCGAATGTACATTCGTATTTATCTTACTTTTTTAGCGTATTGCCAAAGATAACTCCTGAAGGTAATGTAAATGGTAAAGGAGCTAAGCAAGATAAATATGAATTAATATTACAACAAAAAATATATAATGTATTTTACCTGCTTACTCATTAGTGCATTTTGTAAAGCCATGTCTACGCTAGGTGAGCCGAGCAAGAGCCGAGCAAGAGCCGAGCACGAGCGGAGCACGAGCCGAACACAATTTGTCTAGTGTGGACCTTAGACACACCCGACGAATTGTGTGCTCTAATCGTGCTCGGCTCGCCTAGCGTAGACGCACCTTGATATACCTAAGTACGAGTATTTGTTAGCAATATATACTCTTAGTAGGTATGTATAGGCGATGGCTTGCAGTATGTATAGGCGATGGGCTTGCAACCTGTCACTAATATACACAGGTAAACATCTTGGCCTGTTTGTGCAAAATGTGGTTATAGAATTAAAAACAAATTGTTGTTGTTGTTGGTAATTCTGTAGCTCTGCCTACCCCACTCTGGGATGAAGGCGTGACGGTATGTATGTATGTATGTATACTCTACTTGGTTTTTTAATTTCCATTAAGGTATACAAAAGACAATTAATTGAAAGTATATATAATAAAACAACAAGTCTTTTATAGAATTTATTGTATCTGGCTGTTGGGCCACATTGCTTTTTAATATTAGAAGGAGCAAACAATTTTACGCAAAAGATTATAAAATACCAATTCGCTTCGCCGCCGGTAACACCTAGCATAAACAATAACTTTTAGGAGTAAGAGAATTAAAACAGACACTTACAGACAGACGTACAATACATTAAAAAAGTTTATTACTTATTAATAATATTTATTGTCACATCACCTACACTAGCACAGTTATTGAAAGTTATAGTTATATTTTTGCCGGCTACACTTATATGCGTTTGTTTTTCATTCTTAGTCACTTGTACTGCGTTAGAGTTGGGTGGCGGAGATCTTGCTGTTGAATCATTTGGGGATTGCAAAGGAATTGTTTCATCTATAACTTCGGTTTTGATATGCACGGAGTTTTGAAATAATTCTGATCCAATATCAACATCAGATTCCGGTTCAACCTCTGCAAATGTTTCTGTTTCTGGGCTAGACGGTTTAAAGTCCTGCAGAGATTTCATGACCGATCGACCTTTATTAAGGATTAATGCTCTAGATTCTTGAGCCTCTTCGTTCTTAATATGAACTTCTTGGCTTAAATCCTCATCGATTGTAGATTCTACATACTTTTTGTATTTGCTACGCATCTTGGCCAATTCAACCATTTGCTCCTCACTCGTACTATCCATGTTTTTGTTATCATTCTTCCGTAACTTGGTAGTTGTGAAATTCGCGCCAGAATTGGGCGATGACCGACGGAAGCAATGTCCCGTGTAACGTTCCGGATTGGGTAACCTTAGATACTTCGCAATACGTTTTGGCATAGCTGATATTTTGTTTCTTCCGATAACTTGCTTCGTACATTTGCCTTGGTTGTAGTTTAGGAGAAGTCGATCAGTCGGAACGTTTTTTGGGCGAAATGCTTGGTACTTTTGTATGACTGGAACGAAATCCTCTCTGACGATGAACATCTTTTCACTCTTGCCCAGAGAGTTCCGCATGTCTACAATCATAACATCGCCACGGGTCTTTATATTGTTTATTGTAATAGCCGCTATTTCCCTAATCCTGCACGCGCCGCAGACACCCAAAATAAGAGCAACCTGTAACAAACGACAACAAATTGTTAATTTTTCAAGCGTTAATGCGTTAATTTTCGCGAGACAGGTAGTAGATGACCAAGCAAAGGTCGATTTCAAGAGTTAATTATTAATAGTTTTTTTTAATTGTGGTCTTGGGAATGCTGATTAGATTATTCACATAAAAAAAATCGATCGGCGTATTTATTTGTTTGGAGTCCGGCCAAAAAAAGTATTTTTCGGCTTAAGTTCAGCAAAGAGGTTGAGCAAGAAATTTATTATCCCTTTATGAGCATGAGCCAGCTTGTATGATACTTGCCTAAGATTTAGAAAATTTACAAATCCTACAACCAGTTCGCCAATTTTTTTATTGGCTTTTCAGAGCAATTCATTACCTTTTCCTAAACAAGTCCAGAAAAAAATAAGAGGACGTAGGCGATGACACTGGGCCTGAGTTTTAATCCCGTTTGGTTATTTCAGCTGGCAACATTTAAATAACCAATTATTTTTTCTAATAAAAAGCTTAATGCTGGAGATTAATATTTTAGTGATTTTATTTATTCATTTAGAAATATTTAAAATTGCGCACACATATTGATCCGGAATTACCAAAATGATACGGAATGAACGCTCATAACCGTGCCTTTCCATGACTCCGTTAAGTCCGACCAGCGAGTGGTGACACAAGCATTTTTTTTCAAATTCTTCATATGACAACTATTTTACCCTGCGTCGGTTACCAGTCGGTATGCTATTCATGTTACCAGCTAGTGATATTTTGAATTTGTCGCCTTTTTAGGGTTCCGTAGCCAAATGGCAAAAAACGGAACCCTTATAGATTCGTCATATCTGTCCGTCCGTCTGTCCGTCCGTATGTCACAGCCACTTTATTCCGTAACTATAAGAGCTATACTATGGAAATTTTGTAAGTAGATGTATTCGGTGAACCGCATTAAGATTTTCATACAAAAATAGAAAAAAAACAATAAATTTTTGGGGTTCCCCATACTTAGAAATGAAACTCAAATTATTATTTTTCATCAAACACATACGTGTTGGGTATCTATGGATAGGTCTTCAAAAATGATATTGAGGTTTCTAAAATATATTTTTTCTAAACTGAATAGTTTGCGCGAGAGACGCTTCCAAAGTGGAAAAATGTGTGTCGTCCCCCCCCCCCCCGTAACTTCTAAAATAAGGGAATGATAAATGTAAAAATAATATATGATGTACTATCGAACCAACGGAACCCTGACCCACCATGGCACCTTGTCACAATGATTGACGTACGATTGTCGTATAGCTTCGTATGACAGTCCTAACGTCAATCACTGTGACAAGGTTCTATGGTGGGTCAGGGTTCCGTTGGTTCGATAGTACATTACCATGCAAACTTCCACCGAAAATTGGTTTGAACGAGATCTAATAATCAGTTTTATTTTAATACGTTATAAATCGTAAACCGCATTTTACCTTTCATTCAATCAACTCCAATATAATAAAGAATAAAGAAAAACATTTATTTAGATGTATAGTGGTACGGAACCCTACGTGCGCAAGTCCGACTCGCACTTGGCCGGTTTTATTTTGTGTTAGGTACCACTCGCTGGTCGGACTCTAGTTACAATATAAGTTTGAATCTGCAATAAGCCTCTATCTTCGTTATTACTGCAATCGAGATATTTTTACAAAACTAAGTTGAAAGATAAAGGCCGTACCATAAATACCGCACATTAAGGTTTCCCTCCATCCACTATAACAATGCCAAAACTTGCAAAAAAATACCCTTCTCATGCTCGCTAAGTTCTTGTTAATGCTGCTGAGCGTAGGCGGACTAATAACGGAATTTTATGAACCAGCGCAATTAACAGTAGTTTATTCACCAAGGGGAGTAAGACACAGATTACTAATATACACTTTTCAAAGACTGCTCTACAACGAGAAAAAACTAATTTCTGTCGTAAGTTATCTTATAACATTACTGTTTAAGCGTTCCCATAATTAATAAAAACGCTAGGATTTGTTTTAGGTTATTTTATGTCTGCCTTAAAATCTTTTGACGCCTTACATCGAATAAGTACAAAATATGTCACTCACACGCCGAACATGTTTGCTATGCTATGCAGATTACAACTTAATTGATACGAAACTTGTGACGGCTGTAGCCGTCATGGCGTCAGTGACAAGACTTTCAGCTGACGGCCAAAGCCATCTGCGGTGTTCATAAGGTTGAGGCAAACAAATAAAGCAGTCTTACCACTAAACATGGATAGAGAAATACGCTAAGGACAAAAAAAACATTCCAGACGATGCTCTGAACTCTTTACATTATGATCGAAATAATTAAACAACAAAGCAGGAATCAAACTCCATGAAAGCAACGCTTATAACGTATAACAATGGCAAAACTCTTTTTAGTTACTCAAAAGCAAAAACTGGGAGCCCAACAATTTGTTTTGTAGGTACTACAACAAAATTCTCCATTTCATGAAAACGATAATATTCAATCAAATTTACCTTTACGTCTAGATATACGTCGTCTGGGGCTTCGTTAATGAATTTCATAATATTATCTTCAGTTAAAATTCTTGAGCGAATGCACTGATAGCCGACGCTTTTCTTTCTCAAAAACCAAGTCAAATTGTGGTAGTTCTGTATATACACGTTATGTTTGACCCGCACCGTTGACTTGAGCATCGAATAAACCGCCCATAAACTAGATGGCTTCTTCTTATTAGACAAATCTTTGAAATAGTCCAAAAACGCATTTTCAGAGAAGGAATCTTCTTTATTTTGCGTTTTCCAATGCATGAATTTGTCATAAGCGTTCAAGTAAATCCCTTTGGACCTAGTTGGTAGTTGTAGCTCTAAGTCGGGCAAACCATCATCAATTTCCTCACAGGAACTCATTTTCACTGACAACAAAAACCATATTATTAAACACAACACAGAATCACAATACATTTCTTTCCCGCCATTTTGTATTGAATGGAAAATTCGCCACGACGGCAAGCCTGGCCCGCTCCGCTACTCTGGTTCAAATGATCGTTCACTCGTTCGACCGTACTGTCTGCGCCATTCGTTCCGTTCATTCAACTTGCTGACTCACTCGCACGCTTTTTAGACGGCTAAAGCCATGTCTGAAGTTAAGAGTAAATGCAGTCTGGAAGCGTTTGCAAAATAGGTATTAAAAAGAGTTATTGCGGGCGTTTGGCGGGCGAACCAGGGATAACTTTAACTTGCATTGATAATAGTCAAAATCGGGATCGCGTATTCCCCTACCCTCTTTCAATTCTGGATTTTTAACAATTCTTTCAACAATAACATAGGCTTTGGCTATGTCTCTATGTTATTGTTTAATTTATCTTTATCCGTTACTGACTTCTTTTGCCTGTTTTAAACGGGCAATATTATTGGGCAATTTTGTGGTTTTAAAAGGTGTCTAGTTCTTAATGGGAAATAATAAAATAGACATGGCAGTGGCAGATATTAATGATTGTATCCAGAGAGAAAACAGGCGAATACGGTTAAGGGCAAATATTTGTGTTATGAGCGCGAGTTGCCTGGGATGTTGTTTATTTATACAGTGTGTAAATGGTATACGGGCGTTTATTAAAACTGGACATAGATTAAGACTCAACTAATCATTAACAGAAATAATTATTTTGATTACGCTAACGTATACACCGTTATTAATTTTTGAACATACTATCGACCCGCAATGTACAGTCGCCATCAGATATATCGCAACGAACGAGGTGCTCATAAATATCTAAACACGTCTCTATGTCAAGGTGTTAGAGTACATGTTCAGATATTTTTGAGCACCCTGAAGAATATAGATATGTTTGATGGCGACTGTACATCGAAGTCCATCTGTCAGGTAAGTACGTAATGTTTAATTAATTGCATTTTTCGTTATACATTACGTGTTAAATTATTTTGTATGGTTATTTTTTAGGGTTCCGTAGCCAAATGGATTCGTCATGTCTGTCCGTCCGTCTGTCCGTCCGTATGTCACAGCCACTTTATTCCGTAACTATAAGAGCTATACTATGGAAACTTTGTAAGTAGATGTATTCGGTGAACCGCATTAAGATTTTCATACAAAAATAGAAAAAAAACAATAAATTTTTGGGGTTCCCCATACTTAGAACTAAAACTCATTTTTGTTTTCATCAAACCCATACGTGTGGGGTATCTATGGATAGGTCTTCAAAAATGATATTGAGGTTTCTAATATTATTATTTTCTAAACTGAATAGTTTGCGCGAGAGACGCTTCCAAAGTGGAAAAATGTGTGTCCCCCCCCCGTAACTTCTAAAATAAAGGAATGATAAATGTAAAAATAATATATGATGTACATTACCACGCAAACTTCCACCGAAAATTGGTTTGAACGAGATCTAATAATTAGTTTTTTTTTAATACGTTATTAATCGTAAACCGCATTTTACCTTTCATTCAATCAACTCCAATATAATAAAGAATAAAGAAAAACATTTATTTAGATGTATAGTGGTACGGAACCCTACGTGCGCGAGTCCGACTCGCACTTGGCCGGTTTTTTTTTAAATTTAATTTTAACAAAAGCTGCCTAAATGTGCTCAGTAGGGGTTTATACTAACCACAGTTAAAAGGAACGCCCGTATACCATTTACGCACTGTATACGTTTTTATTTATTTTTATAATGATTAATAATTATGTAAAGTAAAATTGTCTCCTAAAATTGATTTAATTACCTATATAAAAAGTTTGCATTTTTAACTTTATTTATTTAATCTTTGTCGCATAAATACACAAAATATTTTCAAACAGAGGACTTGATGAATAAACGTAATAATCTACCTGTCAACCAATGGGTCACACAGAACCAATAAATTTATGATGCTAGAGTACTAGTTTAGTTAGTTTTTATCGTGAAGTCCGAAAAAGAACATTACATGCCTAGGAGCCCTAGTCTAGGGCGGTAATGCAAAGAATTCTTCACTTCGCAGGTATCTGACTCCCGAGCCGAAGGCGAGGACAATAAATATACTATCTAAGGCATTCTTTACTGCCCGTTGCTACGCGTGCAGATAATTCTACTTCTTAGTCAGGTGTTGACGTAAAACTGTAATATTGATCTAAATCAATTTCATATAATTTAGACACAATTTCGTTGATGAAGCTTTACAATGCAATATGCCCTGGATGAATAATGTTATAACTATCTGTATTTAACATTTTAGAAATATATATAATGTTCGGAAGTGAGAGTAACAGTTTTGGTGGAGGTATTCATCTTCCCTACTTACCAGGTGAGCAAATAGCAGGTGAAATAACTAACACAGAGGCATTCTATCCTTGGCCTTAGCAACCGATTTGGAATGACAACAGGAACTTTAATTTAAATGCATTATGAAACAAAGTCATACTTAAAGCAGTTTTTTTCAATATACAGGGTGGTACTCGATAAACTGTAGATATTGAAAGGGATGAAATTTTAGGTTAATTTATGGGTTAAACAATTTGATTATATTCTATTTGTCACTTTTTGACAGATTCTTAAACTGTTTAATGAAGTTAGGATAGTACACTTACTTGTGACGGTGTAACTTTTGATCTAATAGACCAAAAAAGATAAAAGAAAATGCATCATATTTACATTAGTTAGGTTTTATAATAACTGACAACAATATTAGGCCAATTAAAAATAAATAACTGAGTAGGTGCTTTTTTTGTGGAAAATTACTGCAAAAATATAATTTTGTTTTCACATGATTTTCTTCAATTTTTTCAAATATTTTACCATTCATTTTTGCTTATTATTATACCTCATTAAATTTTAGATCTAAAAACGTTTTCAAATTATTTCAACTGAAAACAAAGACATAGGTACATTTAATAAAGTGAAGAGTTCCGAGGATCCTTAGTTGTGTGCTTAATGCCAAAGACTGTCAAAGAGCCACAGATTTTGTAGCCACTAACTTTGTATAGGTTTGGCAATAGTGCAATCACATCCAAAATTTAATCAATCATACACAAGCACTGTAATAGTGTGCAACAATTCCGAGTATACATTTTTATGCTTTGGCTCCACAATCCTTAAACTGAAATACTGGTGATTTTATTTTTTCCATAGATTTAAATGCTGCATACACTTTCAAATTACATTATTAGACAGATGAATCCTAGCTCTACGTATTGTTTACCTTTATAAGTATGACGGAGGAACGAAAAGTGATAACTTTTACCTGATTTATTTTATACAATAGCAGGGTTTGTATATTTATTACAAATATTTGATTATTAGATATATATCGGATAAATATCAATGCATATTTTTTTACTATAAATGGCAAAATATCCAAAAACCCGATGTACATCAGATAAATATCATGCATAATTGAAATGAAACATGAATTTAAATTTATAAGTAGAACCTATTTATTATGAATCCAATTCCATGCTGATAAAGTTTGAAATTTAATACACTTAAAGCTAATAAAATACATATGAAACTAGGTGTTTCCACAAAACTTGAGTTCGGTAACAGAAATTGAAGTGAAACATTTTATTACTTTTAATTTAGCGCTTTTTGTTTTTTTAATTATAAATAAAAAACTGCTTTTAAAAATAAATACATACATACATTAAATCACTACTTCTTTACACCTACTACGATCCTGATAAATCTAATTCCCTTCTTCCACATTCATACATCAAGTGAAGCATGCAGGTTTAAAAATGCATTTTAAAGAAAATCAGGTACCTATCACAAAGTTATATGTCAATTTTTTTCTAACATCATAGACATATCCAGCGTCATCTACTAAGTACAGAAAACAAAATGATTAAGTATGTATCAGGGTCTTTCTGCAACTGTTTAAACTACTTTTGTCATCAACATGTTCACTGTGGCAATGGGTTAAAGCCGATATAATGCCTCCCCTACACGTCTGCAGACGCATCAGCTTATAGATAAGCAAATTTTGAATGTAAAATGATTTACTATTTTAGTATAGTATATGTGGTTCAGTAAAACGGCACCTCCACTCGCTTGTCCAGGTAGCATTTAGTTCGCAGTACCAGTGCCACATAAGCCGGTAAAAGTTTAATTTCGACAAAGGATGGTAAGAACGCTTGTCATCAAGAAAATTATAGCAATACTGAAAGAAGATAGATTTGGAAGAGATTAATTTATTAAGTTAAGATAAAGAAGTATTAAAATGACACTGCAAAATTATATTCCATAGCCTAAATTAGCCACTTAAAATCCCAGCCCGCGCGCGAATCAACTATAGGGAACTCTTTGTAAGTTATTACTTACCAGTCTTCAGTGTATATGTGTGTACTCTAAGCCAGTTTCATTCCTGGTTTAAACTTGTTGAAATAAGCATTTATTTTGCCGTACTTATTAGAAATAAATGTAAACAAAACTTGTTTATTTTATGTTGTGCACTGCTTTCCTTTACCTTTACATGACGGCTCGATGTGTATACCAACATAAAAAACTTAAAACTCAAGTGCTACCACAGAATAGGTAATGTAGTACTACTACTAATCCTTTACCTCAGGCCCTACTTTGAAAATCGAAGTTCGAAGTTACGTTAGCTCTATCCCTGTCCATGTCATTCGAGACTAGTTCGAGAGAAAGGGATGGAGCTAACGTAACTTGGAAACTTCGATTTTATTACTATTACTTTGGTATTATTATTACTCTGGTATTAAGTTTTAACATAAGTTCCATGGTTTAAAAAACCCGCAGAAATAACTTATTTTTTATCTTTCAATCCGCTTATGTTTATAGCGGTGAAAAATATTTTATGAAATAGAGCGCCGTTCGATTGGCAACATGATCCAACTTTTACCCAAAAACTTGCCCCTTGAGACTACATTATCCTTCTTGGTTAATTAAGTAGGAAGTATTGCCAAACAAGTAAGAAAAGGTTTTAGTAAACTTACAAGCGTACGCTGCCATAATTTATTCGATTTCTCTGTAACTCAGCTAAATCTCGTAAATCCTTAATATTATTTATAAGTTTGTTCTTCTCGGTTCAACAACTCAACTGATCGATATGAAATTTGTATCAATTTGGATACCTTAAATGCAATGCTGAGAGGGATCTTGTTCAACGTAGTGTGATCTAATTAATTTATAATTTTCCATTGTTTTTCTTCTGTATGCGTTGTTATAGATATTTTCTATTGTATTCTATTCTAAACTGATATTAGGTACCTAAATCGCAAACAATCTGACAATTCCCAAAAACGGTAAGCGATTTCTACACGGAGCAAAAGCGAGTATTAGCTAATTATTAGACTCTACTATAGCGCCCCGCCCTCGCTTCGCTTCGGTTTATGAGTTTTCTGTAACACCAGTACATAATTATCTTGAATTTATTGTACATAAAAACCTACCTCTTGAGTCTCTTTATTTAATGAAAACCGCACTAAAATCCTTCGCGTAGTTAGAAAGATCTAAGCGTTTGTACTATCGAACCAACGGAACCCTGACCCACCATAGAACCTTGTCACAGTGATTGACGTTAGGACTGTCATACGAAGCTATACGACAATCGTACGTCAATCATTGTGACAAGGTTCCATGGTGGGTCAGGGTTCCGTTGGTTCGATAGTACATATGTATAGAGAGACAGACGAATGTACAGTTCTTACCTATTTTTTCCTAGGAAATATTCTTTTTAAATGTAAAGCAGTTTACATAACCAACGTTTTGCTTTTCCTAATTTGGGTTGATGGAGTAATCGACAAGGCACCAATAAGGGGCATTTTGTTCTTATTTTACAGAAGATAAGGGTTATTCATTTGTTTTGCAACAATCAATTTAGGACCGAATGAAATTTGAATTAAGAATGAAGTGTCCCATTCTGGTGCCTGTCAGCTATAGGTATGTGTCCATCATTGTTGCCATCACCCTAATTATATACATACACCGTGTTTTTTTTGATTTACGATAACTTTAAGGGAACGTTCTTTAGGTCAAACAAAGTTAATTTCCCGAAGACAGACAAATGATAAGTCTAACGGTTTTAAAGATATTTAATTTTTAAATTTAATCAGTTAATCACGTTAAACTAGTGTAAAAGGCTCTCTTAATTGATAACAACAATTTTCTTTTAATATGTATGAGTAAAGAGTTTCCTATTGTTAGGTTTGTATACGCGTCAATCTAAAGTGACTTGTACCTGTCAAGTGTTATCTTTACTTGTGTGTGTATGTCACGCCAACATAGACGTATTTGACACTGATTATTAGCTAGGTAACTCTAAAGGCCCTTTTAGAATGACCAAAGATAAAAGATTTCATTATTTTGTTCTAAACTGAAAAAAAATTTTTTTTTGCAATATTTAAAAATCTAATCTACCAATTACTTTCTTTAGATACACCTAGTAATATGCCGAAGTTATCGTAAATCAAAAAAAACACGGTGTATACATAGAAATTAAGAAACAACATTTTGGTAATTACGTACCTTTTATTTCATAAATTTACTTATTATGATGAATATGTATTGTAACATTACCTACGTTAGTACAATTCGAGAATGATAACGTTATATTATTGCCGGCCACATTTATATTTGTTTGTTGGTCGTCATTCGAAACTTGAGCTCTTTGATTGGACATTAGAGTTTTTCCTCGTGAATCATTTGTAGCGGATCGCAATGGAATAGTTTCATCGATCTCTTCACTCTGGATATTCAAAGTATCCGTCATGCCGACGGATTCAATATCACCATCAGATTCTGGTTGCAAGTCTTCAATTCGGAAATCGGCGGTAGATGTCGTTGGCTTTATTTGTAAATCATGATAATACACTGGGGATGGGGAATCGTTACAAACTAAAGTTGTTTCAAATGCTCCCGGTGTCTCAATCTCTTCGGTCTTAATGTTAACCTGACTGAACTCCTCATCAGTAACTGTTGGGTTCATTGACTCATTACTTTTGCACGAGTCCCACTCGATTATTCGGTGCCCGCTCCTGCCTTCAGTTTCTGTATCCGACTTTTTCTTGATTTTTTTGACCGTCGCCCAACCTAACCCGGAATAAGCAGCCGATCTCCGGAAACAGTGTCCGGTATACCGTTCCGGACTAGGCAACTTTAAGTAAGCTGCGATTTCTTTAGGAAAAGATGCCAATCTATTTTTACCAATGACAGCGTTTATACATTTTCCGTTCTTGTAGCTCATGAAAAATCTATCCGTTAGCGTTTTCAGGGGTCGTAATGCTAAATATTTTTGTACGAATGCAACGAATTCGTCTCGGATGACGAACATTCGGTTGGTTTTGTTAATTGGATCGCTTACGACCACTAGATTAACGTTGCCTTGGGTTTTTATATCTTTGGTGGTCAGACTAACGAGTTCAGCAGTCCGGCAACCGCCGCAGACGCCGAATATAAGACCCACCTGAAACAAACGATTCATTATTATAGTCTGACAAGAAAGTGACTGCATGAAAATGATTTTATAATTGGTCCTAAGAGCTAAATTATAGTATAAAGTAGCATAATAAAAATACAGTAGACACTACGTATAATATTAAATTGTTGTGTGTGATTACCCTATTATAGGTATATACTGTAATTATTTAGCTCTTTGGACCAATCATAAAATGATTTTTATGTCATGACTTTCTTTTATTACTTACTATATAAACCGGTTGTGTTACTGAGTATTTTACGCACAAGGTCTATTGATGAGCGGATACATGAAAGAATAATAATTATCGGTACATTGCTATGACTACCAAAGTTTACGAGCCCTTTTACAGACTCTTATGACCAAATATAGGTACCTATTATAGCATGTAGGTTGTAGGTAGTAAAACTATAAAATACTACCGAGTACCTAAAAAAACACATCTTATTAAAGTTAGGCATTTCATATCATTTCTCTAATCTTAACCGGGTTTCAATCTTTATACCATTGACGAATATAATTGAATAAGTCGTAGGCATTTATGTTGTTATTGGCGTATGTCGACTTTTGTATCCACTTGGGACCGAAAAATAAAGTTACTAATCTCGAAAGTATAAAATGGTTAGTTATTATACCGGCAAAATTAACCTCGCCCGTTGTAGGTCTTTGCACTCACTAGTTCCGTTACGGCATCCAAAATAATACACTTTCCGCTCGGTGCAACAATCTATTTCCACGCGGTACGTTACACAATGGCAATGTTTGCTGCCTCTTTCTCACACGCTTGCACGCTTATAACACCATCTCCATTGTTGAGATGGATAGATTCACAGCGGGACGTTAGAAAAAGACGGGAAATATCGATCGTGAACCGGCGTGCTATAACTAGTAACTTTAATGCGGAGGGCAGAAAGAACGCAATTGTTTTTTGCGAGTCTGTAGGAGGGGAATTTTTGTTTACCTTATGCGCTAGATATTTTTCATCCGGGGCTTCGTTTACAAATTTCCTAATGTTATCTTCAGTGAAACTTCTTGACCTAGTGCTCTTGAACCCACTGCTGTTTCGTCTTAAAAGCTCGGTTATTTTGTTGTAGTTCTGAAGATATAGGTTGTGTTTTATACGACAAGTCGATTTGAGCATTGAGTAAATTGACCATACACTCGATGGCTTCTGTTCTTTGCTTAACATAGTGAAATAGTTCATAAACACATTTTCTGATAACGATTCTTCTTTATTCTTTTTTTTCCAGTTCATAAATGCCTCGTATACACTCAAATATTTTTCCTTGGACTTAGGTGGAAGTCGTTTTCCTAGGCCACCATCATCACTTCCCTCACTAGAACTCATTTTCACTGACAAAAAAAGAAGCAGATTATTTCTTAAGTTCACAAATCACATTATATTCAATAAAACAGGTTTCCCGCCATTTTAAATCTACTTTTTCATAAGTGCATAAGCCCGTACGTCGCCGCCCGCGGATCCTTTGCAAATGGTCGTTTCATTCATTCGTTCCATTCGCTCGCGAAATTCGTTGTCCCGTTCATTCGATTTGGCTACCCGCTCGCACGTTATTCCCAAGCGGACTCGTACTATCACAGAACAGAAAAAACAGTAGAAGAGTTAAGAGGGCGTGTAACGTGTGGCATAGTTATGCGGAGTTCCAATCAACCAACCTTAGTTTTGCCGCGATCGCTCGTGCGTAAAAGTTGTGCCAATAGTATTTCTAATATAGGAAATAAATCGAGAAGCATGCCATGTGCTATTTTGGAGTGTAAAAACGATAGACACACCAAAAAAAACATGGTGGCGTGTTGTTTTTAAAATACTTAGTTTGAATATTGGCGACAACAGGTCTGATACTAAGCGAAGCTCATGCCGCTTCCACTGTTTTTTTTTCTATTCTGTGCGTACTATAGACAGATGGCAAAGACTCACAGCCTTAGGCATTTTTTATTTGCCGTTGATTTATTTTCAAGAGAAGTCAGTTTCAACTACAAAATTAAAAGCTGTTTAGGATTAGTTATTTAATTACTTGTGTCGTTGCTTCAATTGATATTGTGAAATGTATTTGTAGGAATTTTATTAAATTGCATTTAATTTTGTTTGCTCTCTGTATTTCCTAACCACAGGCATAATATTGGAATGGTTATTTTTGGTTATAATTGCTAGAAAAGTACGTTTTAATGAAAAAATAATTTTCATTACCTAATACTGACCTAAACGCTGCGTACGGTCGGACTCGCGCACCGAGAAAATACTCATTGTGTTATGAACTTTATGTCGTTTGTATTAAGGTCCATTTTGACTAGCCTAAATTTTAATACAGATCTTCAAAGTTTTTTTATTTCTCAAAAACTGTAAATAATGAACACTTTATTTTATTTTTCCCATAAAATATAATTAATTATCTATATGTAAGGATTTTTCAGAATTTTTGTTTAAGTAATAAACTTCAGAGATAAGGGGAAAAGGTATTTAATTTGTTAATTTTTGGCTATCACTAAAAAAGTACTCACATCACAGAAAATGAAAAAATATAATTTAGATTTTTTTTAACCCCCATTCTAGACCCGCTTTCCAATTATTTATAAGATTAATTTCATATTTTTTACCTTAAACAGGTGCGGGCAAGGAACTTGTACAACTATGCCCAAGTTGATAGCATTTGTACATAAATACATACATACGTTCACGCCTTCATTCCCTGAGTGGGGTAGGCAGAGCTACAGAGTTGCCAACAAGTTGATAGCAGTTGCTGAGAAAACAACGAAGTTTCACTAAGGGTTCCGTTTTGGCAGATATTGATTGCTGTCTTGTTTTAACTTGAGTTCTAGAGCAAGAAGCACAATTTTGGTTTATTTTTCTAACTTAAAAGTTAGAGTTTTATAGCTAGCTACGCAGCACTTTGCGGTTGTTTTAAACGGTCTTTCACTCAGTCTTTCACGTTTTTGGTATTTTGGCAACGTAACCGTAGGTATTGAGCATGGTCCGAAATGCTCTTTACTGGTTTTTGTTTTATACTAGGCTATATTTTCCGCAAAATTGTTCTTTTTAAAAATGTATACCCATAAACCACAGACAAACACAAACAAATATTTATCCCGAAGGCAACAAAGCAATAGCCTCTTATTTATAAAGGATGGCAATCCGACACCGGAACTAGACTACGTTCATATGAATAAATAATAAAGGCTAAAAATGGATGAAAAGACACTCCCGAGGTCCCTTGTCTGGGCACTTCTGGACCGACAGGGTTTATACGATGTCCCGCCGTGAAATACGGCGTGTGTATGTTTTTATTAGGTATTGCCTAGCTGTATACTTTTAGTAGAACTAGTCAAGTTTAAAAGCAAGAAAAAGATCTAAAGTCAATCCTGACCAGAGGTCGGACTAGGTAATGCTTATCTTACCTTAACTTCGCGGGAGAACGTAACTAAAAGTGGTAACAACCAAAAAAAAATTATGTAATAATAATAATGATTTATTTTTATTGAAATCAAAACTCAAAGTAAATTTTAGTTTACTTATAAATTTTATTATACTGTATTTTACCTATAAATGTAGGTATTTATTTTTAACGAATAAATAGTCACAAAATAATTATAGGGCTCAACTTGAATTGTATAGAATATAACGTACAGATGACATAATGCTGATTTAGTTCTAATATAAAAAAAATGTATAGACTTACAAAGTATTTCATAATATAAAATATTGAATGGTTTACTAACAATGGTAAATAAGTTTTAAGCGGGCAGAGTCACGGGCAAAAGTTGTAAACAAATAAAGGTTTTCAATTTGCCAAATAACATTTAAAGTACCTACATCGATCTCTCAATTTCAACAGCTAAACGAACATTCTCACAAACAAAATGATTCCCACGAATTCACTTACCTACTAGCAATTTGTAAAGTAAAGTTCGTGGAAAGATTAAGTGCGAATTAAACAGATAGCCATCGGACATTTGCATGTAGCGAATAATCCGGCCATTTCCACTTCCGTTTCCGGCCACGAATAAAACTAGCCAGTAAACTTTTATATCCCACTTAGCTCCCGCTTGGATGCAACGCCCGCGGCTTCACGCGTCCGCCCCATTGATGTTAGCTCTTACATTTTGTTTCCGTAAAAAAACCGGTCGAGTGTGATTCATACTCGAGCCCCGAGGGTACCGCTCCTAAGTTGAATTTTTACTGTGAAAATATTTTATTTTTATCGACATGTTTATTGATTTTGTTAGCGTTTTAAGTTAGTTATCCAAATATCTGAAAAGCTATCAACTACATCCCATTTAACTTATCAAATGATATGATAAAAATATTTTTCGTAACCAGCTTATTTTCTAAATTAAGCATTTTCTAGTTTCCAATGATCTTCACTAAATAGGTACTACATATATTCCAAATGTAAGCCGTTTTAGAGAAAAACACACCACCGATTGAGAACCTCTTCCTTTTTTCGAAGTCAAGTAAAAAAGGGGCTTGACAGACAGACTGACAACAAAGTCATGTTATAATGGTACCGTTTTATATTATTTGATACGGAACCCGAAAAATTACTTTTATTATTATGCACGAGAAAACCAAGCATCACTCGGGTTGAAAATGCCTTTTAATCTCTCCTGTTCGGAAAGTTTAATTTGAACGGGTACCTAGATAGCAGGGTGGACAATTGCGTTTTCACCTCTAGGGTGGAAAGTAATTCTTTTAAAAGCTAAAGCTAAGTAAATAAATAAATAAATAAATAAATAAATGATTTGCCACGCTGTCTAGGATAATTGAGCTGCGTTATATTATTAAAATAAAAGCTTTTCATACATCTAAACTCGGCTATACGTAACGCCGTATTTATTACGATCATATGAAAATAATTTTATAACTGGTCTATTTTTTTCGAATTTACAGAAAATCAATATTTAAAATTATTCCTCTACTCTGCTGCCCGCCATAATGTCATGAATCATGATAGCATAGCATGACACTTTTTTTCACGTTTCGGCATGCCCTTCTAGAAAATACACATAGTGCCAACATTACGAAATTTTAATCGAGTTGGTCACGACCTAGGAGCTTATATACAACACTGGAGGTTGAACGCCGAACATCTTTTATAAAATGTGCGTTTAGTATTTTACTTTCCTCACAGTCGAAATGAAAAGTAGAGTGTCTAACTCGGGTGAAATTGCCCATTTCCCCTCGAAGTATTGGCGCTCTCACTTCGTTCTCAAACATAGGAAAGATCCGTTTTCCGATTGAAACACAAGGACGGAAAGCGCCTCATTTTACTCCTAGGAGTAAAAAACCATACGAAAACACTTTCCGTCCATATTGTTTTTTAATAGTGCTCTCTATTGCGTATAAAATCGAAAAGACCATGAAAAAAAATCCCGTAAACCCAACTTGTGAGTGCAGTGTGGGGCGGCGGCGGGCGGCGGCTCGTTGTGCGTGGAACTATCTTAACCAATACCTACTCGTAGTTTTCAAACAAACATTCTCTCCAAATTGGTCAAAGATTATAAAATACTTATAATTATGTGTCATTTGCTCGCATTGTTTGAGAAAAGCATTATATATGCCACGGCGGAGACGAAGATTCCCTGTGAGTTCGTATTTTAGCAGGCCTCGCTATTGCTCGGCCTGCTAACCACTTCGTCAGGGAAACCCTTACTTTCTGCGCCTAGGCAATAATATACTATTTCCGAAGCGAATACTTTTATTTTTATCCTACTATAACTTTCTCTTTATCCAATTAAATCAATAGATGCGTTTTCGAGAACGCGGTTCCAAACCAATAAACAATTGTTACTAGGTAGATAGCATAACAAAAATAACTTGTTCTTACCAAATTGTAGTCTTACTCGTAAACTATTAGCACTACAGTTTTTGACATAAATGTTGTTTTTTTAATTTTTAATTTTTATCGGTCTATGGTCTTTTTGTTGTCTACCAGATATAAGGTTTTAATGTAAAAGTGACATCCTCAGGAAATGCTGGCTGATAAGAACATTGACCAGCCAAATAGCTGGGCGAGAAAAATATTCAAATTACCCACTACACTGCGATATAGCTCTTAAGAAGATCGTGTGAGAGCTCAGAGACTTTATATATTTTTAGGCTTTCCTTCGGTCTTCTGGTAACTTTCCGGGAAGGAAGATAACCGATTGAAAGATACCTGGCTTTTGCTTTTAATTTATCTTTAATGATTTACTCTCACTCACCACTACCTCAGTGGACCACCATTAATTAAAAAAGGATAAGAAGACGTTTTCTTTCGTTGTCGTCGGTCTGCTAAGACCCGTTTTATTATATATTTATAACGACTGAAAAACTCAATTTTGGAAAAGTTGTAGCGTTAAAATGTCTCACACAAATCTCAATTGTCTTGTCTAATCTGTGGTATATCAGGCTCTTTAGTTATCAACTTATATATCAATATTTTTTTGAATATTTAACCAACCTACCACCAACAACTACCTCGAAACATAACATATAGTCTAAGATCCGTATAAGAGACGACGAAGAGGCTGTTTATTCGATGAAAAGTATTTTTTTATATCAGATTTAATACGCTAAATAATATGTGGCGAATAGGTAGGCTGAAAAAATTCAGTCCAGTACTTATATCATTAAACAACATATTTAAAAAAAACTTTCTTCTTTAAATTGCAAATGCTTGTTTAATAGACAAATTACATACTAATCGAAAGTATGAAGCCTACCTATAGAATATGTAAACGTTAGGTTTGGTGTAAATTATTAGTACCGACTTACCTGTTTATAACTGGCTACCCAATAGTTTGTCGGGAAAAAATATTCAACCTAACGTTTGCAATTCTATACGCATCATACTTTCGATTGGTTTATAATTTGTCTAATAAACAAGCAACTGCATTTTTTTTAGACAAAGTGATTTTTTATTTTTTTATTAATTAAGTAAGTATATACCGGACTAAAAAATGTCAGCCTACCTATTCGCCATATATTACTTAGCATATTAAATTTGATATAAAATACTTTTTTATCGAATAAACAGCCCGGTGCAAATCGTCTCCTATTCGGATCTCCTACTAATAGCAAACACTGCTAGTGAACGAAAACAACGGTTATGCTGGTGGTAACGTTCCACCCGAGACCTGCAGGCCTATGGTCTAACGCACTCGCAATCGCAATCGATTTCAAAGTGGAACAATTGTTTTAATTTTGTATGCAGACTCTTCTTCTGACTGTCAAAATAAAAACAATTGCGATTGCGTTAAGCAATAAGTCTATTACCCGTTCTTACTTTGTGAATGGCTTACAATCGTCCATAACCTGCCATTGCTTAATTAAAAATAAGACTTGCAATTAAGATGACCCTTTTTGTCTCCAGGTCTGAAGACCATCATCAACGCACTGCTGCACTCCTTCAAACAGTTGGCAGAGGTCATGACCCTGACGATCTTCTGCCTGATGGTGTTCGCACTGTTCGCGCTGCAGGTCTACATGGGGGAGCTGAGGAACAAGTGCGTGGTCAACCTGGAGGTGCCTCCGGGAGAGAACTTCACTGAAGAGCTGTGGTCCGAGTGAGTAGTTAATGTACCCAATTAACACAAGAAGACCAGAGATGGTCCCACTGAAACCCTACCTGTTTCCCCTACCCTACCTACTGAAAGCAAATAAGTGCTGGCATCACGTTAAAAATGTTATGATTACCATCTAGAAGCAAGATACGCTAAAATAAAGGGTCTAGTCTCAGCAGAAGACGGGTTCATGGACAGGAGAGAATCCATTCGGAAGTATTTTTAGGTCTTGCAACCAAATGTACTATTGTGCCCTCACCCAAACTATTATGTATTTCCTGCTGGTTCAATTTATAACCAGCGTCAAAAGTAGCTGATCACGTTTGTGCTTTATCGTAAAGCGAAAAGATGTAAAGGTTCGTATCTACTTTTAACGCTCACTATACCTATAGGTGCAAACATTCACGATTATATTAAAAAACCTAAAATTGGTCGGATCGAACCAACTGCGAATTAAGCTAAGGGGAGTACGAGTACGTTGGTCAGACCCACGATTCTACGCTTTGGCCAGTTGTAAATCTTATAACAAATTCATCATCATCATCATCATCATGTCAGCCGAAAGACGTCCACTGCTGGACATAGGCCTCCCCAAGGCTTTCCGCTCAGACCGGTCTTGTGCTTTTTGCATCCACCGCGGTCCCGCGATCCTGACGAGGTCGTCACTCCATCTTGTTGGAGGCCTACCTACAGCTCGTCTTCCGGTCCGCGGACGCCACTCCAGAACCTTCTGACCCCATCGGCCATCAGTCCTGCGAGCAATGTGGCCCCGCTCACTGCCACTTCAGTTTAGCTATTCTAAATTCATACCTACTATAAATATTAAATATAAATAAAAAACTCCGATAGTAACGGTGAGCTGATAATCTTAAACGGCTCAACCGATGTGCATCAAACCTAGCTAAGAACCACCCCAATTAAATCACGTATGTATTAAAAACTTCGTTCGAATTAGTCCATCCAGATACTCTGTTTCCGTCAAGGGTTAAAAAGTTAAGAAGGTCTAAGTCAAATCCTATGAAAAATAACATTCCTAATAAACTAAACTATTCCCATATCCACGATTCTCTAATAAAACAGACCAAACATAGGATTATGCTCAACTAAACATTGAATTTCACTTGCAAAGGACACTTCAAATTCGCTCAATATCTGCCGCAACAGGAATGCATATTAATGCAGGTTTAGCGCGTCGGTCGATTACTTATTCAAGTGTACGCTTGTTGTGGTGGAGAGGAAATGCAGGTTAAATAAAGCCATTGCTTTCTAGCTGTCGACATAAACGCTTTGTTATCATAGCTTTCGCTGCAGTGATACTGATCTCTAGTTCTTTGAAATATTATACCTTTGTCACTATGGCTCTAGCAGTAATAACAAAGTAATCTAAATTTATAATAGAAAAAACTATCTGAGTGACTGACTGACGTTTCAACGCACAGCCCAAACTACTGGGTCTAGGAACCTGGAATTTGGAGGGAATATTCCCTGGATACCCTAGGGATGCACTAAGGAAGGATTTTCCGAACATCGACTCCCAATGGGAAGAAATAAGGGAAGCAGGAAACTAGTTCCTCGCGTACGAACTACTCTAGTAAATAACATTTTTCCAGTTGGATAAAGAATTCCTCGCACTGGCTGGTGGACGATGAGGGCGTCCCCATCATCTGCGGGAACCTGACGGGCGCGCGCCACTGCTCCTCGACGCACACGTGCCTCTGCGTGGGGCCGAACCCCAACCACGGGTACACAAACTTCGACAACTTCCTGTGGTCAATGCTGACCACCTTCCAACTCATCACGCTGGACTACTGGGAGAATGTATATAATATGGTGAGTTATGTTTAACTAATATTATTGTCTGATTATCCCCTATGCAAAAACGTCCCTCAGGCCTCTTCCCAATTCTTTATTCAGAGAATCCTGAGACCTTAGCCAAGATGCAAACGCGACTAAAGTTGTTCTTTTCTATCACTCAAAATGTATGGGATATTGACCACGTGGTTTATCGGAGTGAAAAGAAAAACCTGAGTAGCGTTTGCATTTTGTCTAGGACCTCATAGCACAATCTGGTCCAATTCTTTCTGCTATCTAATTCTTGACCTCTTTTTCTTGTTTTATGGCTTGGTTTCCTCGATGGGGATATGTTGGACCAAAGGTCGATTGGCAAGCAACAGACGTGACCAGCCCAATCCCATTTGGGCTGTTCTGATACGAGGGTTTACATAGATAATCATTGTTCTCAAGTAAACAATCTTTACCTGGATTTAGTCTTGCAATTTAATACCCTAAGGCCGCCATAAATAACCTACGAAAATTTCATCTTTTAAGCAATCTTGCTGGAGAATATAGCCCAGCAACATTTTCGGTGAAATTCTTGCTGCAACAAAGTCATAACTAGGTACTGATTATCATTTGCAATCTAGCCAGTTAGACAACGATACAGGCGGCTAAATCAACAAAAAATAACTGCGCTATATACTGTAAAATTGAACCATCTGTTGCACTAAATTGCGCAACGCAATTCGTCGGATATACCCAACAGCCAGAAATCGTCGAAAAACAAGTTCGCTTACAGCCGCATGAAGGTGCTTCGCTCGTCGAACTTTTGAGAGCCCGTCAATGATCTCGTTTGAGCACAATAAAGAACTGTAAGAATGCAACTATCACCCTGTTCAGACTTATTTGTCTAATATGTTACCATGTACTTTCTAACCTCAATAATGATTTTTATTTAAAATAGCTGTTTCATACAAAAAGGTAACATTTTGAGGTTAATAAGTTGTTTACTACTTAAGATAAGTAACTCTGAACATGCTCTGAACAGGGTTTATATTATTCTATTTACTTATAAGGGGTTAAACTTTAAACGCCATTACCAAATAAAACTGACACAAAAAAACAATCATATTCCGCATTTATGATAATTATAATGTTGTAGGTAATGTAATTTTGTAGCTCAAAGCGAAATAACAAACCTTTAGATTACTCCAGTACACGTGGCACTAGCAAAGTTAAAAATAAAATACACTGCAACTCGAAGTCCAAATTATACGAATAACGTAAAAGCAGAGTGTTGATAAATAACACTTTATTACCGAATGAGAGCGACATTTTTCATTTAACGCCGAAACAGCGTCCGTTTGTCAGGGGCATGATTTACCTCCCATCGGGAGGGAATTTATACCCGCATAACAAGTGTAAAGAGGGAATCGGGAAAGATTAATGAATTATGGATACAAAAATCGGACCACTAAAAGAGCACTTGGGTTTTATGACAAACTGTTCTGGCGATACTTTCGGTACAAGATTACCTTCCGACTGTATTTCTTCTTACAAAACGATTTCATGCATAGTCACTGGGTCTCCACTTATTACTACAGCTGACTTTGACAGTCCTCCAATGTCCGAGTCTCCAAATATCAAAAACAAAAATTAAAAACAATGTAATACCAAAAAAAACTGTACATTTTTATTTCAATTTTGCCTGCAAACATACAACTTATTTGTTATAAATTGCTGCTTTTAACGATAAAACGTACGTTTGCTGCATAAAATGCAGGATTTGGAATGAGTAATGCTTCCATTCAAGTCGTACCCTCGCCACCTGTTGTTCCGTTAAACTGTACCGGTTATGACGGCTCAAGCATCCCGGCTTTACTGGAAGGAAACTCGAGAGCCGGCGTTCTATCTTGTCTGTGCTTGATTTAACTAATGTTCACTGTTAGGTAACATAAGATAGAATTTACCTCTTTTCAGTGATGAAAAAATGCCAGACTTAAATAATTAAACGCCTTAAGCTTCCGAACTTTGTTCTCCTGGAGTTCTTTCAACGACTTTCCCTTGATTTACCCCATTTGAGCACGATTCTTTTTATAGCACTTCTACATAGACTACTACTAGTAGTAGGAGTACTCATAGTATGAGATCCGAATAGGAGACGATTTCCACCCGGCTGTTTATTCTGAGGAAAGTAGTTTATATCAAATTTAATATGCTCAGTAATATATGGCGAATAGGTAGGCTGAAACATTTCAGTCCAAAATATAATTCATATCATATTCGGATCTTAAACCATAAACTTATGTTTTTTTTCACTAGTTTATCAGTAGACTGTCCGTTTTATCAGTCTGTCAGCAACGAAACAGTTAACAAACTTACTAAATAGTTAACTTACAATAACAACGTATAGCTTAAACCATTAAAAAAAAAACAAGAAGTAAGTCAGTCGTAATATCATGGTACAGATTACCAGGTATTAATAATAACTCTTGCTATAACTAAATAAATAAATCCATAGAAAATACCAGTCACTCATAAACGTGAGTACGTAGACGCCAACATATAACATTGCAGTGCTCCTCAGAATGTTCGTCATATTATATAACATTTCATGCTACCCGAGTTGAGCCCGGGTAAAATTGTTTTTAGTGCGGACGGCTGTCTGGCACGTGCCGTTTACGGTCCTACCGCAACGGGACACCTGCCTTCACCGGGGGCACAGTACAGACAGACAATGGAAATGTTGTGAATATTTGAACATTGTTGTAAAATTGTAATTGACTAAAGCACAGTGCAAAAACTTTTAAAACGATCCTCGTATTTGTACTTCTTTTCACTTGCAAATGCTTTTTTCACTCCCGATTAAAAATATGAGTGTTATTTGTTTATCAAGTTTATCTGTAAATCTATGTATGTGTGTGTCTGTGTGTGGCGTCGTATTTCCCAAATATACGTCGCTTTTTTTTAAGTTATTTAATCGGGACCTGACTTATAATGTGTGAATCCTAGTGATTTTACAACAGATAAATGTGTTTATTTTTAGTTTAAAAGAGTGAAACTAGGATTAACATTAAAATAAGTTGTTCTCTGTAAAAATGTTTTCTATCTATGACTCTAGGAAAGATTATTTGGATTCAAGGGAACTTTAAATAATAATTTAAAGTGTAGCTACTTTATAAAGGCTTTTAAGAAGATGCGCGTCTACACTTTTCACAACAACTATTACTCTGCAACAAAGTACTAAATTCTATAAAGGGCGCCCATATTTCACTGTTTAGATAGTTTGTTGCACATTTTTACCCCAACTCTTCTAAATATCTCTTCTTATGCGTTTGAGATTTTACTTGCAAAAAGACATTAACATTCTTTAAACTTTCATCAATTAATGATTATTAATTACTGATGCTACGTGTGATAGTCGTGACAAATGATAATATGTCTTATCCTAAACTATCCCCAATGTAAATATGAGCGACTGTTACATATTATTTTATAGAAACAACTTTCAACAAACGTAACGATACGAAGAATTTTCATTTCATCGAAAGGCTTCTCGCGGCATGAGTTTTTTTTTTTTTTGATAGGCTCACGTCTAACCTAACCTAACTTACGTAATGAATGTTCAAGATATCCTCAACACATCATGTATTCAGAAGAAAATAGCGGTGATGTGGAATGGCTGTTGTGGTGTGTGTACAATAAAGGTACCCAAGGTAATAAAAATGCAAAGTATACTTAGAACCTTGTCATTGTGACTGCCATTGTTATTTTCATACTTGTAATTTGATGTTCAGTTTGAAGTTTATTATGACAGTGCACTAAAATGCTTAACATTTTCGTTAGAGTACTGTACATGAACCATCTTATCGTTAAGGCGCCAAAACCGGAACCATTAATATCGAGCTACGTGTGTGCGTCATTCTTTTCCTTAATAATTATTGTATTAGTTCCACCCACAGATAACGTAAACACCTCAATTTGTATGAAAACCAACAGTGTCACTTTTTTCCAGCAATTGGGACGTACCAAGAGCAGAGAATTTCCATCGCTTTTTTGGGTTATTGCAGTTTATTATCACGCGAAGAGGCATTTTATTATTTTTTACGGCCGACCGGCTGCAACAACAGTCGCGCGGAATGTCAGTAGCATAGCGACGGCAAACCCCGACGAAGTAAATGCATTTACGTTATCTATGTGTCTTTTATCTGTGGTTCCACCACTACACTCACAACTCTGTCTCACACTGTAGGTACAATTATTTATGTACATTCAATTATTAACTTAAAGTGGTCGAAATTTACAAGGCTTTTGACTTAGAATAGACACTTTATTACTAAGATGTTATAAAAAACCCTAGTTTATTTAACACTACATAAAGTCAGCCTACTGTAGTTCACGATCCAGCCCGCAGATGATATCAACTCTCGCAGAATTAATTAAGGTCCCGGCAAAACAGCCCTTTACATTATGAATACTCCCCTAAAGTTCACTCCAGAACGTGGCCAGCCCTTCATTTTATCAACGCTCCCTAGCGACATTCAATACCAAGGTTAAAAACCCCGTAGAAACTGGAGCCAAGTTTCAGTTGAAACGTGTTAAAATTATAACGCGAACAGTTAAATCTGGGGATGGTTAACGGGGGAACGCTTTTGCTTGATGCTTATTTAGGGTCGAGTTATTTAATTAAATGTTTATCCAGCTTGATGTTCATCCGAACAACGCATTTACTGCGAGCAACGCATTTACCTGACCTACACCTGAGGCCCCTGAGGGCCTTGCCTAGATGCATTACTGTAACTAGCGTTTCTATTCGTTTCGTTTTTACCAATTGCGTCACTGGTAGATCACGTGACGTTTCGAATCACGTCATCTACCAGTGACGCGATTGGTTTAAAAACTAAATGAATAGAAACTTGGCAGGGCCCTCTGTGTGTGGTTAACGGGTGAATCAACTTTTTCAGCCACACGACTTTTGTCTCCTAGACCACGGAATATGGACGAAACATTTATTTTATTAAATATGTTGAATTATAGTCAAGAGACCGTATTAAATAGTATCCCGCGAAAAGTTCCCCCACCGCGCATACGTTTTTTTTAACGAATTTATGTTTATTAATTTTACTTGGTAGAAAAAAATATTAACAGGCTTGTTTGTTAGGAGTTTTTGTGGAAGAGACAAAGTTTCACCAGTAGGTTAGGAAATTAAACATTTGTCGTCCGCGCAACATTTTTTAACTGCGCAGCATTAGGTGTTGTTTAATATAGATACGATATACAAACGATTTGCATTCATGTGTTTAATGTACTTGTAAATAAGTAAGATTTAGCCTATTCATGAATGTTAAACTAAATTAACCATTGTTACATTTTTTCCTATACCGGTATTAAAAAAAACTTTATTTTTGTAAACGTGTTAATATATTAATTTTAATTATTTTACCTAAAAATATCGCTGCTAATATTTTTGCTTGAAGTACTATTTAAACAAATCCTAAATATTGTTTATTATTTATTTCCATAAATAAATTTCCTTAATTCTGCAAAAATAAATAGTTTCTACCAATTCTTTACATACAGTAACTAAAGTTATCCTGTTAACAATTTTATTCACAAAAACGCGTTATTTATTTTTGTACCCTGTTCCGGTCATCGAAAGTGTTCAATTTCTCGATATTAATTGGAGAGCTAAGTGTCAATACAAAAGAAAAAAATTGCTTTTTTTGAAAGGTTAATGCTAAAAGCCCCGCAGTATCCTGCGTTACGGTACTATCAATTTATACTAAAACTGAGCGTGTAACTTTTTCAATTACTATTACGAATTAAATCGATTTATAAAAGGTGTCCTAAGGTATATTAAAAGTATAAAAAATACGTTTTCTAATAAAAGATGAGCGGTTGTCTACTGCTTTACTAGATAACATCATGTGGGTCGAAAATTTAATCGCCGGGGTCGCATTCTTTATAATTAAATAATTTCCGACATCAAAAATTCTCTCTACTATAGGAAATTAACATTAAGTTCCCTGTAATCTGACAAACTAAGGCGAAACTACGTATATCCTGCGGGCCTAATTCGATGTCGGTAAACGTCGATAAAACATCTGTCACTTTCTGGCCAGTTTGTAAATGCGACAGGGACAGATGCTTTACCCACCGCGATATAGGCGACCATAATATGAGACCGGCGGACAATAGTGACATTGCTCAATAAATTCAAGCTGTCATTAAAAAACCTTGTAAGTTATGGCTCTCATTATGACTTAATTTCACATGAAAATCCACGCACGCCCAATTATTTATTACAGCTATGAAAATTCAAAATTTATAAAATTAATGGCCTCTGACAATGCTATTAATCAATTTTGCTGAAAATTAATTAGTATCAAAAATTATATTTATAGTGATTGGTGTAAAAAGATCATTGTCAAATACCTATAAACCTTTTGAGCTATGCATTAAACTACTAATGGTTGAGCCTTCGTAATGACAACGTCAAGTCACGATAAATTACGTCAAAATTTGTCATGGGACTTGACAGAAGCGCGTGCCAGTCCACGCGCTACTAAACATCATGAGCTTCTGTTTAGTCCACAAGAGTAAATACTCTTTTCATATCACCTACTCGGAAAGGGGACTTTTCTTCCCTGCTAGGAGGGATCAAAGTGGCACTTTTCTGTTCAAGGACATTTTGTAGCCAAATTTGATAATTGTTGTTAAGTGCGATAATTTCCTGTTGTTAAATTTGATAATTTCAGCATTTCTAGAATGTGTGAATAATTAAATTTGTTTCATCACTAAGATCTTTTATTTTCCTCATAGGTGATGTGAAAAGAAGTATGTGTCACGTGGTAGCGAAATTATTTCCACCTTGGGCGTTAACACTTGAATCACTACGCTCAGGATTCTATTTTAGAATCCCTCGCTACGCTCTGGATTCAATTGTAGAATCCTTCGCTTCGTTCAGGATTCAATGTACGCCCTCGCCTTAAATATGTCATTTTGCTCCCTTGTGACACAATCTACTATTTCATCTCTCCTGTTCGGAAAGTTTAATTTGAATGGGTGGATAGCCGGGTGGAAAATTGCGTTTTCATCTCAATCATCTCTAGGGTGGAAAGTATTTTTTTTAAATAAGAGTTACGATTGGCCACGGAGTCTAAGATAATTGAGCTACGTCATATTATTAAAATAAAAGATTTTCATATATCTAAACTCGGCTATACGTTAAACTATAGGTTCATATGAAAATCATTTTAAGACTGGTCTATTTTTTTCGCAATTACAGAAAATCAACATTTAAAATTATTTCTCTATTCTGCTGCCCACCATAATGCCGTGATAGCATAGCATGACACTTTTTCTTTCACGTTTCGGCATGGCCATCTAGAAAATACACTACTGCCAACATTATAAAAGTTTAATTGAGTTGGTCACGACCAAGGAGCTTATTATACAACAAGGAGGTTGAACACCGAACATCCGTTCGAAACAAGAAATTTGACCTTTATTACGTCACGAATATATTCCATTTCTTTCTTTAGTTAGGGTAAGAATGAGATGGAAGTCATGCTCCTTGGCCGTGACCAACTCGATTTAACTTTTCTAATGTTGGCAGCATGTGTATTTTAACTTTTTTATGAATCTAGAAAAAACGTTTTTGATAGATAATGCGGGAAACGAGATTAAATATATTTTCCTCACAGTCGAAATGAAAAGTAGAGTGTCTAACTCGGGTGAAATTACCCATTTCCCCTCGAACTATTGGCGCTCTCACTTCGTTCGAGCGCCAGAAATATCTCGGATGAAATGGGTCACTTTCAACCCTTGGTTATCAATCTACTATTTCCTACTCCTGTACTTTTATCTGTCATTTATATAGTCACGAACACTAATATAAGAATATAGATAATATGTCCGCAGAACATTCCGTAGAAAAGTCTATCTAGTCTATTCCCCTTAACAGCACTTGTGCTTTTTTGAGCCAAAACGATATGCCTAGCTGCCAAAGCTTACACCTAGGTTAATTTGACCAATCAAAATACTTCACCAAATTAAACCACCAATCACAATACACATTGACTGTCAATCGGAACGTTAGGTTCTTTTTGGTATGTAAACTCTTTTACTAATTTAACTCTTTAAAAAAAAACATTTTATTTGGTATCAACCAACCAGAACGCAGCTATATTAAAATCGACCAATCAGGTAAAAGAATTCATTTCTCAAATCATTAGGTGTTTTTTAGTCCCTATTTCACAAGTTAAATCGATTGTGCAACTTTAAAAAAAAAAATGAAACCTGGCAAGTGCACATCAATTTCAAAACAAAGTTAACCATAAGTAGTCACATAATTATTTTGTTGTTTTCGAATGTTTCTCGCTCGTTTGTTGTTCTGTGCTTCGTTCGTTCGTATTCTAACCAAGGTATATTAATAAAATGTTGTTAATTTAATTTTGCATTTTATTTGAAACCTAGTCGAAGAAAAAGTATTGTATGCAACGGTGTATAACTAAGTCAAAAAATACTCGTGGCGTCTTGCTTTACGATGTTCGCCTGCGGCTCACATCGTAACCACACCACTCGTCTTTTTTGACCTCTCTTATACAACTGTTGCATAAACTACTATTAACCGAGTGCTATTTTAAAACAGTTTCTTTATTGTTTTAATGAATACATTATTAGTAAACCGGCCCTTCACTGGTTTCTTAGTAGCTTTGCCCTACCAGGGGGCCTTATATGGCTGCGTTTATCGCGTGACAAAACGTGGATAAAACATCCGTCACTTTCTGACACGTATACGTACGAGAGTAACGGATGGTATATCCACATTTTGTCACGAGATAAACGCTAGGCCCGCTGAGTCCATAAAGATTAGAAGATACCTTAGAAATAGTTATAAGTTACCTATAACAGCGGTATTGAGAACACAATTAAGTATTTACCTATATTGAACATTAATTTTTAGTATATTCTAGATTTAGAAAGTTTTTGTTTTCGTTATGAAAATCCCATTCAGTTAAAATAACGTAGTTTTATCACGTGCAGAACGATTTCGAATTTAGTTTGTGAACATTTTGTAGTGCTGAGTTTTAAAATACACGTCACGTTTAGGTGCCAAACTAAAATACAGTATTTTCATTCAAATTTGATTTTCAATTCCAAGTGAAGTTTTAATGTAGGTACTGTGATTTTACTGTTTGTAAAACATTCTAAGTAGGATCTGCACAGATGTTTGGAGTCATAAGATTGAATATAAGTTCTGCGGCTGCTCTCAAAAAGGCCTTCGGGTTTGTATTTATTTCTCATTCGTACTTATACGCGCCTATGTCAGTCCTCTTGCACTGTACCTTAAACAATCAAGTTTTTCTATCAACAATTTGGACGGAAAAAATAAGACCACTTCTACCACCACTTAGCTTGGTAAAACCGCGAAGCATTCCAACCCCGCCGCCTTGCACTCCTAAAAACCTACTAAAAATAATGTGTGTGTAATTTGTTAAATAGCTTATACTTTCGAAAATAGGTACTTATAAGTCAAAGAGCAAAAAAATTGTAGGTTTAATTACGATTTCTAAACTTCAAAGTACTACTTTTCTCCTCATAATTATTTACAAACGTTCTTATTCTCTTGACAATAGACTCGTGAATAAATAATTTGAAGGTCCTCGACTGACCACCTACTTTTGTTGCTGACTGTTCTTCTTATTATGAAACTTTCACTGCTGGGGTGTTATTCTCTTAAAAACGGCTGTCGGTCGGACGAACGAGCGATATCGCAGCGGCGAGTTTCAGTAGTCCCTTCCGAGCGAACATAACACATTTTAGTGCGTGCATTCTCAATTTGGCAGCCTTAAGGTCTCCCCAGACCTATCGACGCGGAATCGGCTTGAACCAGTAAGAAAAAGTTTTAGGTCCATGTAATAAGAGCGAAAGCGAAAACGATCGTTCCGTTCGCAACGCCAAATCGAGCTGAGCGACGCCTTTTTCATATCGACATAAAACTTTTTCGTATCGGCTCAAGCTGATTCCGCGTCGATAGGTCTGGGGAGACCCTTATACGTTCGATAAGCCCCGCTGCCAATTTGAAAACGCACACACTAAAATGTTTGTTCGCTCGAACGGGACTACTTGAACTCGCCGCTGCGATTTCGCTCGTTCGTCCGACCGACCGCCGTTTTTGAGCGAATCACACCCCAGAACATAGGCCTCCCCCTTTGATTTCAAGCGAGAACGATCCAATGCGGCCTGCATCCACCGATTCCTGCTACTTTTATTATGTCCCCCTCGCACTCTCTAAGAGAGACACTGCGAGAGAGAGAGCATTCGACTCGCTAGCGAGTACTGTAATTTTAACTCATGAGGGTACCGTTCATCGTGCATGCGGTCGCCCCACGTTGCACACATATATATTTGCCTTATACTATGTAAAGGTTTATCATTGTTTATTCACAAAACTTAATTGTCTCCAGGTGCTGTCATCCTGCGGCCCGATGTCAGTATCGTTCTTCACGGTGGTGGTGTTCTTCGGCTCGTTCTACCTCATCAACCTGATGCTGGCCGTCGTGGCGCTGAGCTACGAAGAGGAGTCACAGATCACCCAGGAGGTAACTATCTTATGCCACTACTTACGTACTATGTTATGTTATATAATGATAGGTAATATTTAATTTAAGTAATTCATTGGCTTTTTTTAAAGATTTTAAAACTCAAATAAACATATATTTTTAATATACTTGAATTTTTAACGTGTTTCTTACACAAGAACTTAATACTGCATAAAAGTTATGCAAGTTGCATGTTCATATTATACGTTATTTCATAGTCATAACTCATAACTCTTGACTGTCATAAGAAAGTACAATTTATCTATAAACTAATATCGTTCGGAAGTCCAAAGGACAGTTGTAATCGTGCCCCAAAAGCTCCTATGTCTGTTAATAAAATAAAGGCACACCCTAGTTCTCTACTCACGAGCTAACTTTAAACCTTGGACAAGTCTGCGGCGATGTTTGATAAAGGGCACAGATAAAAGAATACAAGTACAGATACCCAATCCCATACAGCAAAAGCGTGCCGTCCTAAAGTAGGCAATTCTTTAGGCAATTTTAGTCCCGTAGTCACACCAGTAGATGGCGTATCTGAGCCACCACTACTATGACGCTGGCAGCCTACCTATTCGTTTTATTGAGATATTACCAGATGGCGTTGACTTCAAAAAATATATTTGACTTTAAAATTGAGGCATCTAGAAAATTGTTGTACTTAGTAGGAGATCCGAATAGAAGAAGATTTCCACCGGGCTGTTTATTCGATAAAACGTATTTTATATCAAATTTTATATGCTAAGTAATATACGGCGAATAGTTAGGCTAAAAAAATTCAGTCCAGTAGGTATAGGTATAATTAATTAAAAAATAAAATAAATTGTACTAAAGAAATGCAAATTGCTTGTTTATTAGACAAATTGCATACTAATCTAATATGCAAACGTTAGGTTGATTTTTTTTTTCCCGTCAAACTATTGGGTTGGCAGGTATAAACAGCTAAGTCGGTAGGTACTAATAATTCGCACCAAACCTAACGTTTACATATTCTATAGGACTTGTATTCTTTTATCTGTGCTATAGGCTTCATACTTTCGATTAGTACCTACCTATATAATTTGTCTTTAGAGCCGCGTCCGCTGCGCCGCGTTTTTGATATTTTTAACATCTATCATGTTATTCCGAACAGAAAAGGAGCGTGGCCAAAATGTTTAGCCGCGTCCGCTGCGCCGTGTTTTTGATGTTTTTAAACATCTAGGTACTTAACATGTTTTGTTAGTTTTTCAGCCACAACCTATTCGCCACATATTATTTAGCGTAGGCATCTAATTTGACATAAAATAGGTAAGTACTTTTCATCAAATAAACAAACAGCTAGGTGCAAATTCTCTCCTATTCGGATATTAGACCATTATAAATTAATATCTAATCGCTATATTCCTACCGGTCACATTGTAGTGGCGTTTTATTAATTCACGGGAACTGCCCTGACTAGGTATGATGTCCACGATAAAATAGGAATGGGACATGTTCGGGAAGTTTTTTGCTGACATAAAATAAAAGCAATAGGTAAAAATAACTGGTTTATTTATTATACAGGGTTATTGGTAACTCGACCTATTCCCGTTAGGAGGTGATAGGGGTGACTATTTGCGATAATTTTGACCCCCATATGCATTATGCAAAAGTGAACCATTTTTGAGTTATCGCGTTTATTCGTTTTTTTTTTAAATTAGTCGGAAATTCAACTTGAAAAATATATTACAAAAAAAGTATCAATTTAAATCTTTTTTTTCTTCTGATTTACAAAACCGATTAAACACTGGTTATTTCTCAATATTAAAACAATAATTATCGGTCCAAATTTAAAAAAGCGAGACGGAAAACGAAATTTTTTCAATATTTTTTTCGATCGTTTTCCACTAAAATGCCTTAAAAACAAAAAAAAAACGTTATGAAACTTGGCTTGCAGATTATTTTAAAAACTTAACTGTTTTCTTAGATCTTCAAAAACGCATAACAAGTAGAAAATTATTTAAAAAAAACCTGAAAATTTAATCATATCACAAAGGAAGCGGGCGGAAACGAAAGTCACAAACGCAACTTCAAAAATTAAAATTAAAAAACATACCAAATTAAAATCATACATTTGTTATTTGCTTTTGTACAAGATGAATTTGTTGTTCCTATGCAAAATTAAAAAAAAATATTATCTGTACACGTTTGAGAATGCGAGGCCGAAAACTAAAAAATACATGTTTTTTTATCAAACTCCAACATAAATTACACGAAAACAGAAAAATTTACCAATACATTTGGCGTGCAGATTACACATAAAACATTGACGTTTTTCCAGCTTTCTAACGAGCTATTAAAACTAAAATGAGTTTTGTTAAAGATTGTTGGAAAAAATTGATCACAAAGGAAGCAACAAGGAAGTCACGTCCGAACAAAACTTAAAATTAACTAACTAAATCTATCAAAACTAACTGTTATACTCGTAAACATTAATAACAACATTAACTTATGTTAGAATAAGAAATGGACAGCCATTTTGAAAATGAACTATAAAAATCCTGATTATTTCAATTTTAATTGTTTATTAGTTTTAATATTGTAACATTTTACATAAGTTAATGTTGTTATTTGTTTTTGTTTGTTTACGAGTAGGTATAACAGTTAGTTTTGATAGATTTAGTTCGTTAATTTTAAGTTTTGTTCGGACGTGACTTCCTTGTTGCTTCCTTTGTGATCAATTTTTTCCAGCAATCTTTAACAAAACTCATTTTAGTTTTAATAGCTCGTTAGAAAGCTGGAAAAACGTCAATGTTTTATGTGTAATCTGCACGCCAAATGTATTGGTAAATTTTTCTGTTTTCGTGTAATTTATGTTGGAGTTTGATAAAAAAACATGTATTTTTTAGTTTTCGGCCTCGCATTCTCAAACGTGTACAGATAATATTTTTTTAATTTTGCATAGGAACAACAAATTCATCTTGTACAAAAGCAAATAACAAATGTATGATTTTAATTTGGTATGTTTTTTAATTTTAATTTTTGAAGTTGCGTTTGTGACTTTCGTTTCCGCCCGCTTCCTTTGTGATATGATTAAATTTTCAGGTTTTTTTTAAATAATTTTCTACTTGTTATGCGTTTTTGAAGATCTAAGAAAACAGTTAAGTTTTTAAAATAATCTGCAAGCCAAGTTTCATAACGTTTTTTTTTTGTTTTTAAGGCATTTTAGTGGAAAGCGATCGAAAAAAATATTGAAAAAATTTCGTTTTCCGTCTCGCTTTTTTTAAATTTGGACCGATAATTATTGTTTTAATATTGAGAAATAACCAGTGTTTAATCGGTTTTGTAAATCAGAAGAAATAAAGATTTAAATTGATACTTTTTTTGTAATGAATTTTTCAAGTTGAATTTCCGACTAATTTAAAAAAAAAACGAATAAACGCGGTAACTCAAAAATGGTTCACTTTTGCATAATGCATATGGGGGTCAAAATTATCGCAAATAGTCACCCCTATCACCTCCTAACGGGAATAGGTCGACTTACCAATAACCCTGTATAACGTACTTACTTATATAACAAGTTCTAAACAGTAGGACCCGAAGAGTAGGACAGGGTACCTATTTACTTATTCAGTTTACGAGTATCTGTGTAATCACTACACTTTGTAATAGGTACGCTTAATTTTTTGGAAATATCAATAGGTACCAATCTGATAATTGAATAAGTATATAATAATATGTTCTGCGAATAAACATTTCATTGCATTTCATTTCATTTCATTGATCATGTATAATCGTTCCGTGTTTGTACTAACATTTAATACACCAAAACCGCCAAAACAGTATTTTGTAATGGCCATTTATGTTTGTTAAGACATTATTTTATCTATTACGTTTTTTTTTGCTTTTAATATAAAACTAGTATTTTGAGACAATATTACGCATCACCCAAGAATTTACAAAATCGAAACGCTTGGAGCCTGTGATTCCATAGAACTTTCGTTATCCGTGATGGCGCCATCTAGTGAAAGTACCCAATAAGACGCAGTAAGCTTGAAAGCTCACACGTATTGTATGAGTTAGATAGTGTTCATATAATTTTTATTGCATTTATTAAACTTATAAAATATACCCTTATTTTATGTAGAGAAGGATGTTTTTTAATATAATTAAGATGAGTTGAATTTCTTAACGTGTAAAAATCATTCAATCATCACGATTACTGGTTCAAATGTTTCGATCGATACCTGTGCCGCCATCTATGAGTTTATTAAAGTAATTAATTATACGTTGTTCGAGTTGGGAGGCCATGTAAAGGGCTAGCCATATCAAACTTGCAGCATAACACAAAAATAATTAGTTCATCTCCGGCTATTCAGGAGTTGCGCCTCTATTCTAGGGGGTAAAATCCAAATTGTATTTGACCTGTTCTGGTATTATTTTGACGTCAGCCGCCATTACTGTCAAGTAAATAAGAGCTGTCAAAACGTTGACAGTACGATAACAGATCAGAGACTTAATTTTTTTGACAGTAATTGCGGATTACGACAAAACAATACATAACAGGTCCAAGACGATAGGTTTTTCCCCATACACATTTAATCGGTGACATTATTTCTTATTTTACAACTGTGATGTCTACAACGGCCCTGTAAAGAACACCTTTTTTGTAATAAAATAATTGATTAAACATAACATAATACAAAACATTACACAGAAGTTAAGTTAACGTTACCTATTAAACGGTTTTTCAATTCCGTAATATTTTTACGTAAGGTATTTGATGGACTGAGGTCAATCCATCATAATGCTGGACGTCGTTCGAGCTTATTGTGTACGATGTTTTAATACTTCACCCATCAAATAATGTATGTCAGACTTTCTTCGAATATTGTTGAAAACTACCACAAATTGCAATTTTCATATTGATTATTTTGTCTACTACGCCACGCCGAACAGAAAAATAAATTCAATACAAGAACAGTTTATTAGATCATAGTATGTATAAAACAATGCCCATAACTTTAGCAAACCAATCTTGAAAATGATACTTAAGATACTTGAAAAGGTTAGGAAGTTTGAAAAGGTTTCTGGTAGACTTTTTGTTTTCTTTTATTTTTGTTCGCTCGTGAATATTTCCATTTTGCGGGCCGCGATAGCGTCAGGGCTCTCAGTATTATAGGAAAAAAAATATGATTAAGTAAGAGGATCTTACTTACGTACGGATATCCAGATCAGACCTAATGAATTTTTTTCGCTTGAATAAAATTACAATCCGTTTGATCCAAGTATACAAGTATCGGTTATGCACTAGTTTATACGTATACGGGCATTTCATCATAGCCTATTTAACGCATTTGCAGTTTTGAGATTGCATTCTTAAGGTTGCAAATGTATATGAATCCCAAATCCCACTGCCGTCACATAGCTTGTTTGCTCGTTGGCTTTTTCCATAATTAAGTCTTTTTTTTTTGTTATATCGTGCGTTAAAAAGAAAAATGACGTTATTCAAAATCATCAAAATTTACAGGACGAGAGTTAAAAGTTTCGGGCACGCTTATTTCAATATGTTGAAGATGGTATAGAACAAGTAACTAAGTATTATATATCACTTTCTTCGTATTTTTTTTTTCTATTTCTTTTTATAAAAATGTAATGTGAAAAGTAGAAATAAAGCCTTGTTAGCCTAATAAATGCCACTTTTCCATAAAAATAGTTAACCTTTTACGGTGACCTTTTATGAAATAAAATACAAATTGTGGAAGAAAACTTTGTTTATTGAATATAAAAAGCAAATGAAATTACACTGAAGTGTTAAAAATATTGCCAATAGCAAGGTACATGATGCGAAATAAGTAATATTTTTGGCGAAACAACCAAATCAAACAGGTAGATTTTTTCGAAACTCGACATAAAATTATTATTTTTTTATATCGATTCAAGTAGGATAAAAGTGGGTACTTTTTAAAGAAATAAAAAAGAAAACATAAACTTATACTCAATAATTCGCAGCGCTTTCGGCTGCGCCATTTCAAAACCTAGCAAGTCTCAAAAATTCAATTTTGTATTTCTTGCATAAAACGTGGTTCCTAGTAAGTCCCTACCGGATGCAAAATCATTTAGAGACCTATCTCGGTCAGGTTCACAGATATGAGTACCCCGAAACCTACTAAGTACATAAAGAAACAAACGGGCTTGACCATTTCAAAATCCAGTATGTCACAAAACTATTTCAAATACCTAGTATATGACATGCACTTACTAGGTATTCAAAAAGTCATAGAGGCTTACTAGGTTTTGATGTGGTTGAACGAGTTTAATCATAACTTTTTAAATGTAGTATGTGTTTTTTTACTTGAAGTTACTAGTTTTTGTAAGTCAAGTGTTATATTCATAGACGTTAGTCTTTGTTCGTTTCATTTGACGCGTTTAGGTTGGTAGTACCTGTTCCCCCACCAACTTCATGCCATTGCCGTGCGCCGGAGCCGTTCGAACTCATTCAAACGGTTTGAATGAGTTCGAACGGCTCCGGCGCACGGCATTTGGCTGGCGACTGCGCGTTTGAATCAAACGCGCAGTCGCCAGCCAAATGTCGAGTTAGCCTGCACGTGTTATGTTAAAATTTTGGTTAAGTGGTGTGATTTGGCTACGAAAATCAATAAAATAAGTAGTCGCACTAAGCGTATAGTGAACAACGCTTTGAATTTAGATAACCACAAGTCTGTGTAAGTAAATGTATATATCATACCTATCCTGATTAGACTGACACTTTCTCGTAGGTATTCAAGTGTTATAAGTTCGATTTTTTGTTGCCAAACGATTCATTTCTATAATAGGTATACCTATCTTGATGACACTTTCTCGTGGGTATTCAAGTTTAATAAAGTAGATTTATTGTTGCCGAATGATTAATTTCAATATAATTATGTTTTTCGAGTTTACAGCTTATTTAAATTTATACACAAGACGCACGTAAAATTCTATTTGATATCATAGTGTGTTAACGACATTTTTTTGACAAACGTTTGGGTATTTAATTATTACGCTTCACATCATCTATTTATCTTGAGTATGGGACAGGGTATCAGCTCATGGTATTTTTTTGCTTAAGCATGGTGTTATGTTTTATGTCTGTGCATTTTAAATTGTTTTTCGGTGGTTTTTGCTATTTTATGTTTTCATTTTAGCTCATTATTAACAACTAACGTTGGTCAACTAAAGATGGTTTTAGGTTATTTTGATTTTCCATTGACAGACTTAATTGTGACGTAAGTAAATCTTACTTATTTAAAAGTAGCAAACAAATAAATTTTATACTCCTAATTTAGAAAAAACAAAACTAGCAGTTATTTTTCTATTAGTCACGATAAAATTTCATAGTAGTATTTTGAACTTAAACGTCTCATTTCTAAAAGTGACGCTTCACATTCAATGAACCCACGGTAACTCTAAATAAATAAATAAAGAAAAACGTCATTTTACAAAAGGTATCACTTTGGTACAAAACTTTATTCTAACTTTCTATACTCAAATCAAAAAGTGTCATTTTAGTATTTTAAATTACGTTGATAAGTTAAGACTGAAGAGTAGTTTTTTCTAAAATGTCATTTTCATTAAATAACACTTACCTGTTTATATCAAATTTTCACACTATTCCGAGATATGTCAGATTTCCACAAAAACACACGTCTATTCACCACTGTGATTGGATTGCAACTGCGAGAGCGTCGCTCTTCTACAAAAAAGATGGCGGACTATAGCGTATTGGAAAAATGACAACGGTGCCATCTGTAGTGATAGGAAGAAAACTGCGGAGGGCCGCTTTGCCAACTTAAAATATAGGCAAAAAGTAGTTGATTTATGTAATAAAACACTTTTGATATTTTTTTGAATAACGCCACTTTTCTTTTTAACGCACGATATATAGGTATGTATGTTGTAAGTTTGAGTTTGAAATATCGCTATTTTCATTTCCCATCTCACGGCTTATTGTAATTGTAATCCGACAGGAAAGAAAAAAGGACCTGAACGAGCATAGAGACGACTCTACGTTCAGCTTCGACCCCACGTCTCTGGCCGTCAAGACCCTGGCCAAGGACTCTAAGAAGAGGATAGACGCGCGGAAAGGACTGCTTCTATCATCCTACGCTAGGAAGAGGACGAGGAGACGTAAGCGCGGCAAGAGCGCCATCCACCACGCCGCCGCCGTTGCTGCCGTTGCTGAGAGGTAAGAACTAGCCCAATAAATCAGACTTGTACACGTGATGATGCAAGCTAAGAATTGGGGGTTTGATTCCGAACAGTCAAACTTCTGATTGAAATCACACCTCCGACTTTGACGAAACCGAAGCGCCAGGTCAGGTTCAGCTCGAAGCGCAGCGAAGAAGCGTTGGCGTAGTTGGTAGAACTCCGATACCAATTCCGACTCATTTTCCAAACATCCTTGATCGAAATCATTATCGTATCTGTTGTCAAGTCAGAAGTATATCGGTAGTGTTTCTTTGTTGGTCAGTGACGGAACGGTCTAGTGGGGGGCTATTCCCAGTAGTCCGCACCCCGTAGTTCGCACTGCGAACTACTGGGATTTTTTTTCCCACTTTTTTCCCATAAAGAAATGCTGAAATTTTTCGTAAAATTAATGTTTTTTTTTAAATTGTCAGTCTAATTTTAAATAAATGTGTTAAATTAAAATTACTTTTTTATATTCCTGCTCCTATAATACCATATGAAATTGAACATAGTTATGTTGAATTAAACAGTGCGAAATACTGGGAATTTTTATTCCCAGTAGTCCGCAGTGCGAACTACGGGGTGCGGACTACTGGGAATAGCCCCTAGTGGGCATAGTCTCATACTATTCAATACAAAGTGACTTTTTAGTATGACACGTTCCAATTACAGTAACACACTAACTCGGTTATAATGACAGTTTTCGTATGAATCTGACGTTTTCTAGTTAGTGTCTTAACTCAGTGTTCAATTTTTGGTGCAAGTGGCCCTTATTGTTAGTAACTCCGAGTCAGTTAATGACGATGAAGTCGTTTCGCTACGTTTATTCATACACAATTTTGAAAAAGGAACGGGTTAATTGTCTTTTAAGGTTTCTGCCCATGACCGTAGTAGAAACGGTTCAGACAAAATATTCTTTGTATTGAAAAGTATGAGACTATGCCCACTAGACCGACCAACATCTTAATACTAATTACCTTCCGGGCCTGATACGTTCATATTACCGTCATGGTATGGTAGAAACCTTAAGACGTCTCTCTGAGCAGGGCGCCGAGGCGGTAAGAGACTGACAAGTCCTAAAATGACACTGAGTAAAAATCTAATAAAACATCGTTGCACTTTGCACAACTTGATAAATTATTTATTAATTGGTAACTTAATTAAACATTCAATTAATCCAACACTCCATTGCAACTATTTACCGCCCGCGCTACACTAACAAAAAGCTTCCAAGGATTGATTAATATCTGTTAAATTAAAGCTGGAGGGGAAAACCCATTTATATCCGGGCCAAGAGTAACTCTAACCGGGTCTCTGGCAGTTGGGGGCAAATTTATCGGATCTGCTTTTGGCGCGAAGCTGCGATATTAGCACAACTCACGGGGGAATGTGGCCGCTTCCTGAGGCGTTATTCCCTTAAGCTGGGCATTCACGGACGGGGCGTTTGTCTCGGCGACGTGCGTGTTCCCTTTTTACTGCGTTTTATGCACACACATGACATGTCGTATGAGAATTCATACTTACTCATACACCGGATTGGCGGGGGCAAAAATGTACCACTGCTAGTGATGCATTAAATGTCGACTAAGTTTATCGACATCAATAAAAAGCAATTTTTAATCTTCATTTTGCAAGTAATGGCCAAGTTTTAATACCTTTTAATTATGTGCAAGTCTCTTTTATATATATACTACTCAAAACAAAATAGGGGCCATTTAGTATTTTATATGTAACATGAAAATAACAATAGTTAGTGTTATTTTTTTATAAGGTGACAATAAAACAAAGCTTTTCTTTTCGTTTAGGCAAATTATTCGTTTAATTAAGTTAGCATTTGTTTTGATTATTCCAGATTAAATTAAATTAGTCCATCATCAACATAACACCAAATAAAAACACTTCACAAAAAATAAAAAAATAAAGGTAATTGCATATTTTTTTAAATCTTTAATAACGTGTATGTCCTCCTCGCTTGTTTATGCACTCCTGAAGCCTAGAATGCATGCTCTCAATCAAGTTCCTCACGTTTTCAGGTGGTATCTCTTCCCATGCACGTTTCAGAGCGTTAATGAGCTGCTGTTGGTTGTAAACCTCTCGCTCTCTCTCTCTAATCCTTCGTTTTAATTGGTCCCACAGGTGTTCTATCGGATTAAAATCCGGACTGTTGGCTGGCCACGGTAGCACCGAGATACCAGAGTTTTCAAGTTCAGTCCGAGTAACCCGAGCTGTGTGTGGACGGGCATTGTCTTGCATCAGGATGAAGTCAGGACCCACTCGTTGTGCAAAAGGAACCACATGAGGCCTGACGACTTCCTCGATGTAACTTTGAGCAGTTACGGTGCCCTGATTTAAGATGGCGAGCTCAGTTTTGCCGTGTACGCTAATGCCACCCCAAATCATAACACTGGGACCACCAAAACGATCACTTTCGTGGATGCAAGCTTCCGAAAATCGCTCGCCGCGTCGTCTCCATACTCGAATCCGTCGATCGTCACTAAAAAATTTAACTTTACACTCATCTGTGTAAAGCACCGATCCCCACTGATTTATGTCCCAATTCAAATATTGCCGACAGAAACTTAGGCGACTTGCACGATGAACCCTAGTCAAAGGAATTCGTACAACACGTCGTTTAGACCATTGCTGGTCTTCATGCAGCCGATTTCGTATTGTTTGGTCACTAACACGAGTACCCGTCGTAAGCCGTAAGCGATTTTGTAACTTGCGAGCCGTTACTGAGCGTTCCCGTCGTGAACTTAACCGGATGTAACGATCCTCTTGGGCCGTAGTCACACGAACTCTGCCTGAACCAGGTCTTCTTGCAACACTACCAGTCTCTTGGAAGCGATGCCATGCATTTTGGATGGCTCTCCGAGAAAACCCTAGCGAGGAAGCCACAAACCGCTGCGAATGACCTTCAGCTATCATTGTGACGGCCCTGGTACAAGTTATCGGGTCCATATGTCTTCGTAATCGTGGCATTATTAACACAACAGAATAAACTAGGCAACTCGACAAAAATAAATTACTCCTTTAGTGACATTTTAGAGAATACAACATCATTTAATGTCAAAGAATTCTTAACCTGAACTCGGTTTTTTTTTAATTCAAATTTTACTTGTATTTAAGGACAGTATTTAAATTTAAACACTAGCACTAAAGAGGCTTAAATAGCGAAAGATGCGTAATATCAATAATTGGAAATAGTTATCAATAGTTTGTGTTTATAAATTACGATTAAGCAGAAATATATAGGTGGCCCCTATTTTGTTTTGAGTAGTATACTTATCGCAACCATAAACAATCGGTATCTGAGATTGACCCTAGACTCGAGTCACTTTTGACAACCATTCAAATTACAATGCATAACAAAGTCATTCAGTACAAAAATGTTCTTTAGCATTCCGACGAATTGAGAACCTTTTTGTTTTTAAGTCGGTTACTAATGCCTAGAAAGAATATAGATCGTTTATCTTCATGAAAAGCTGATCATTCAGATATAGAAGTTAAAGGTAGACTAACTTTTGCAATGTATGATCTATATTATGTCACGAAAAAAATTGTCGATAAACTTAGTCGATATTTAATCAATCACTAGCACTGGTACTTTTTTGCCCCTGTCAATTCGGTGTATCATACTGTACACCGTACACCGCAGTAGAAAGCGCAATGTCCGTGAATGCCCAGTTTTATGCGAATACGCTGAGCGTAATGTCTGGTAAATGCATTTCAGGGCCACTATTTAAATGTGTGAATGAAATAAATCAAATCATGAAAAATCTCTAGGGATTCGAATAATTAAGTACGTGGATTTAACATAGTTCATAAGTGGTCTACTAGATAGATAGATAGATAGATAGATTCATTTATTCGGCTATTAAATAAAACAAAGAAAAAAAACACATGCATTTGACAAAACAAAAACAAAAGTAACTAGAGACCCTTCAATTTATTTATGTGAGTCTTCTGTTACACCCGTAGGGTAAAGGTACCGTTTGTGACCACTGTCTCTTTGCGCATCTAAGGTTGAAATTAGTATTAAAAATAATGTAAAATTAAATAATGTTCATAAATAACTAGTTAAGATTAATATAAATATAAAATATAAAAGTATTTTTGTAATTATATAATGCTTTACATATCACTTAAAAAGTGGCCAAATACGGTGTAAAGATGGCCGAAACCGGTACTTCTACCCTACATAATCCAGAATGAATTATACATGTACCTATATAACGTCTTGTTCGACTTGTGTGGAATGAAGGCGCACACAACAATCACACAACAATATTTACAACAATCACAATCTTGTAAGAAGTGTTTCACGCAAATGTTGGTGGCAAATACATATTTGTCTCAAAGTACGAGTTCCTGAGATGTTTTTCTATGTTTATATACAAGCCTGGAGCTTAAGTTAGCAAGTCTTAGAGCGGAGTTAGTATAGTGTAGTAATTTAGGTGAGTTTCGTTTATTTTCGTGATATTGTTCTTTGATTATTACTTGTTTAACTTATGCACTAGGTGAGTCTAGATGTAAAATAAATAAAGCGAGCTCATCGATTTCTTTTCTTTTAAAAGTCAAGCAAATCTTTCATACTACCTATAAAACAAAGTCGCTTTCCACCGTCTGACCTCTGTGTCTGAGTGCTGGGTTAACAGCCGGCACATGCTGAGTTGGGACCGCTTCACAACAACTGTCCAACTTTGTGAATCTGTTTTTTTTTAATATCTTTACTTTATTTGTAAGTTGTTGTGAATAAAATGTATTTTGATTTTGATTTTTTGTATGTACGCTTAGATTTTTCATACTACGCAACGGATTTTAATGAGGTTTGGTTATGGTTTTACGGGTGTCACAAAAAACTCATATGAACCGAAGAAAAGCGAGGGCCGGTCGCTTGTATATTATATTATAAAAATCAAATGGAGAAAATAAAAGGGGTGCCATTGTCTATGACAAAATCGTGGTCATATTTACAATTTGTATTCCTTTAACAGTGTAATAATAAAAAATACATACAGTACAAGAACTTAATTCTTTTAAAAATAAACCAAGCGAGGTTTAAAAGCGAGTCGGTGACATCTGCTGCTAAAGGCTTTGGACAAAGCCGTGTGTGAAGTGAACAGCTTGACAGCTACGGTGAAAAACCTCACACGGCCACCGCAACGAACGCATTTCCATTTGTTAAAAGTATATTTTATTATTTTATACGAATAGCGGAGGTAAAAATAAAAAATTACCGGGCGAGAGCGACTCGGGCTCGCCCATCGAGGGTTCCGCACATGACACAGTTAAATCAATATAAAATATGGACCGCCGTTCCTTACATAGAGACCCTGTTTTTTGTAAATTAATTTTAAAATGTATAGATTTCTGATTTTTTCCCTATATTTGTAGTATAAAGCGGTATTACTTGCCAAATTCCATAGTTCTAGGTCAACGGGTACTATATTTTTATTCCCCTTAATTCCCTTGAGAGTGTCGAAATACACGTTTTTTGCGGCATAAACGGCCGTATCTTTTTTTTACGTTATGTAGAAGTTAGATTTTTTCACAGCTTTAAGAGACTGTAGACCGAAGGATGTGGTTTTAATTTTTACTCTATACCTAAACGCGCTCTCAAGATAAAGCGTCTTGACTGACAGACAGACGGACAGACAGACAGACGAACAGACAGACAGACAGACAGACAGAGAGACAGACAGATAGATAGACAACAAAGTGATCCTATAAGGGATCAGTTTTTTGAGGTACGGAACCCTAAAAATGCCAAATAACGCGTTGGAATGTCGTAGCAACATGCCTTTTGTCTGGGTCAGTATTTATTTTGTGCGCTTCTGTTTTTCTGTTTGTCACGAATATTTTCATTTATTTCTTTCAAATTGCAAAAAATATAATTATAAACATTTTCATTGCCAGTAATCTCATCTCTCATTTCATCTTCATACTCAAGAGTATCTAAAAAAATACATTTATTTATACTAAATATTATTAGACCTTAAAAAAAGTTAAAATACCTAGTTTTACTGAGTTCTTTGATATTGTGTTGTATTTGACGCAGACGCTTCATTCAGTTGTATTTTTGGTATTTTCAAGTGGGCGTTTGCAACTGCAGAATCTCGCCCAGACAGCCTAACTCGATTATGGCCGAGATTTCGAGAGGAACCATGTTAACACCAAGTTCTAAATCTGTACTCTGTTGCACGTCTTTAATAATAAAGTTTGTATGTCTCCAAAGCGTCTCCTTGCAGTATTGAATTATTTAGACGGAGTTTTTGTTCAAGGAGTTATCAAATGATAAAATATGTCTGTGTTTTTTTAAGCGACGCCTGTTTTTTGTGTTGCTCACGGAACAGGGCTCTGATTTCACTTCGTTTTTGAATCCAATGCATTTTTACATGCGGCCATGTTGGCCGCCTTAACTGTCAAGACAAGGTGACCCTCGGAATCCCTAATAACGTTTCCCCTACCGCATCGTTTGTATGAATTATAATTTGAGTAAGACATTTTTATAAGTTCTCCAAAATACCCGCGGTATGGTTAGGTTAGGGTTATATTATAAACATCATGCCGCTTATTTCACAACTAGCTTTCATATATGCGGAAATTGCTCATGGTTATCCCGCGGAAACTTACAAAATTTCCGGCACATAAAGATTCTTTTATCCTGTAATGTCTCCGGGACTCGTCCTAACCCGCGAACATTGTCACATACTTTTTTTTGTAATATAAGTTGGATTCATTCAAAGTTTAACGTCAATATTCCCAAAAAATACTCTCTCCCTCGCTTCTACTTGGTAAGTAAAACCACATTGAGTTTGTCATGTTATCATAGCTCTTATTTACTTGATAGTAAAGGCGGCCGTTTTAAAACAATATGGTTTTAGTAGAAAGTCTTTTCCGACGTCCCGCATTATTGCTTTATACCTCGCATAGTCTAAAAACGCTCATACACGTTTAAAACATTGGTTTAAAAGTCAGGAAAATGCTTCCATACGTTGTTGGCGGTGAATGCAGTGAAACTTTGCCGGGTGCTCTATTCACATTCGTAATGTGGCGCTTTGTCAAACTCAGACGAAATTCGTCACTCCACAGCGCTATTCGGAACTCCGAACCATTCGGGCATTACACTTCAAACCGTCGAGCTCGCTGCGGGATTCGGCAGAGCTAGAGATAATATAGATATGCAGCTTGGGTATTAATTGTGTGTGTGTACGTATATTGACGAGGCAGTTAGGAGTGACCCTGCTTGCTATGCTAGCGGTGTAGGTTTCGATGCGTGATAAGGGCAAATGTTTGTGTAATAGGCATGTTCGTTTTCTAAGTACTACATTATTTATTTATGTAATACATTGTCTGTTGTCTATATTACTAGATATACAAGTGTGTCAGATATTTTTGAGCTCAATACGGGAAAAAAATATATTGCCGGTGACTGTACCCATGGTACAAATCTCTAGCTAGATTTGGGTCTAGGACCATTTATGTACGTTTTTCTCCTGATTTTTAAACGGGGTCTATGTATATTGTCTGTTATAATTACTTTTAGTCATAACGTATTTTAAGTCATACATAATTATCGCAAGTCACGTATTTTATTAAGAAACGGTTACTCTTTCATGGCTTTTCTAAATCAAACCTAACCTAACCAAGCCTTATCTACACGTAAAATATCTAAGAAATTCTGAATGTTATTTTTAAAAATTATGAGTACCAATAATGTAACAACGTACGTCAAGAATGTAATTTAAATTTTTAAAAAAAAAGGGAAACTACGGAGATCGTATTTTGGTAGACAAGTTCATATTCAGATTTTCAGTTAGCTTCAGAACCCCATCGATAATCTAACTAAGCAATCAAGATAAAAAACTAATCCGACGAAATACGAGGTCGTTATTATTCACTACATCTGTGTACTGGTGGGTATTGGAGATACACCCGCCGCCCATTGTTAGGTACAACCACGTACAGGCAGAACTCGGTTACGCTCGAGTGCCGGTGAATCACGATGACAGCTACTCGATTCAATTACGAGTAGGTACATGTAGCCGTCCAAATCAAAGAGGACTGTGTAGCGTCTGACGTTTACGTTAGTCTGATTACTATTTCTTCGTCAAACGTGTAATACCAATGACAAAAACTTACTTACAGGTAATATGATACTGTCGTCACACAAAGAAGTCAACAGTCATTTGCAGACTTATTTTGTAGTCGTGTAAAAATAGCGTATGATTTTGATGTCGTTTTGTAATTTTTCATAGGGTAAAGTCACCAGTGGTCAGCCAGAGACCAGTAGTCGACCTTATATGAGTGCGAAGAGTGGGAAATATATCTTTCGTACTCTTCCCACTTATACAAAATATTTACCCTAGCTCAGTACCGAATCTTGTATGTAGCAAAATGTCCAGTGACGCAAATTGGCCCATACGCGAAATGTCCATTATGTAAATTGACTATTTTGTGATAGCTACACGGCCAGATAAAACAAGCCTAAGTATGGAAAATGACAAATATTTAAATCGTCCAAAACGCAAAATACCTAATTTCGACCCCAAAGCTACTTGCTTGCTTGCTATATTAAGTATGCTACACAGATTTTATTTTGATGTTTTGCTTTATGAATGTTTTGTTTATTGGGAAAAATGCTACTATGACGCCTGACATTTCGCTTTTTGGTCAATTTGCGTCACTGAACACTTTGCTGAGATTGAAAAAGAACGGAAATTAACTCTTTAATTGTCTATAAAATGTCTCTGAGTACGGCGGTTAATCCCAAACATTATAAAACGCTGCCGCATCGGAGCTAGCCTAATTCGCTACGGTGATATAATTTTCCAATTTAAATAATAAAATAAAATAAATATCAGGGGACAGTGTCACACCAATTGACCTAGTCCCAAACTAAGCTCTAAGCTTGTACTATGGGTACTAGACAACTATATAAATACTTATATAGAGAAATATATCCTTAAATACATAGAAAACACCCATGACTCAGGAACAAATATTCGCGCTCATCACACAAATATATGCCCTTACCGGGATTTGAACCCAGGACTGCTAGCTTCGGAGGCAGGGTCACTACCAACTAGGCCAGCGCGTCGTCAATCAATTTACAGTCAGTTTAAACTTAATTATCAGCTTAGCTTTGACAAGGAGTAAAAGGGGAACAACTTGCCAACCCCCGAGGATTTAAAATTCGTGGTGATCACAAGTTAAACCTAACCCTTCCTCACCCAACCTTCTCGATGAATATTCAGCATTCAGCATATCCCGTTAACAAGACTTCGAAATTCAAAATTTAAAGTATTTATTCATTAAATTGGCCAGATGAGGACTCCTTTATACATTCGGACAAGACCATAATTGCGGAGAAGAAGCGCCTCAAGATAATCCAGCAGAGGTTCATCATAATAACCATTTCCCTCAGAAAACAAAGACTTCAGTTAAATAAAATTTAACGAAATGGCGAAAAGTTTTGTCGACATTTTAAACATCGACAAACAAACGAGAAGAAATTGTTTTCGGAATGGATAATTCCATGATATCCTTGGTTGTCCCGTAAATATACACGAATGCTTCCCGGAGGAAAGTCTGCGAATTCAATTGGCCCTCGATACGGGAGGACGTTATTTTATTACCTGCCTCGACCTCTTATTTCATAGGATTGTCGTCACAAAGAGGTCACGTTATATAACCCGATGGCGTCGTTTTCTTTATAGAATTTATTGGCATGTTTTAAAATATACGTATTGGGCTGTAAAGCTTTGGGTTTCAATAAAGTGAATGGTTGTTCTACTCAGCTAATATTACACTGATTTTATTAAGAATTAAGCATGGAATCACATTGGCCATTATTTTGAATACATACAGACTCAATTATACTCGATAAAAACTTATTGCTTTTGACATGTTATCTCTTTTCACGATGAAGATAAAGAAAACTGTAACTAATAACTTAATAAAAAAATAATTAATTGTTAACAAACGTAAAAAAAACTACATGGCCTTGGAAGACAACGTAACAACGATCTAAAAAAAAGAAACAAACGGTACTGCAAACTAGATTATCGATTTCTTGGCCCATTTAACTATGGTATAATTTTGCTTAATCATTAGAACCATAACGATGTAAGCACAAACTAAACTTAACTAGTTTCATATATTAGAATTTCACTACGAAATTCCGTTTCAAAATGAATATAAAGGGTGTCCTCAAAAGCGTCACCACAAATCACAATCACGGCTTAAAAAAACTCTACAAAAATTCAATCACCCCATTTAAAAGAGCCAATCTCTGAACACGCTCCGACGAGTTTAACCGCAGTGTCGTAAAAGTCGGCAGAAATAACCAATGGCGACCATTTATTAGTTTTTCAATAGTTGCAGCCCGCGGCGGTCCCACTCCGTCCAGTATAACGGGACCTTCGTTATTGACTGTGCTCTAACAATCTTTACAAACTTTTTATTTTATTAGAGCACTTAGACGATATTAAAACTGGGGAAAATGAGTACATGGAGTCTAGAGATACAATGTTCGCTTATAAAGTGTTGACGTTGCTTATTTGTTTTTATTCGTGATATGTAGTAGTGTAGAACACGCGGAATGCTTTAGACGATTTATAAAAAATGTTATAGCATTAGACTACCAGTAGTAATAACCACATGACCACGAGGGTATAATACATAAAATACTTAAATACTAAACGCTTTTTGCAGCTGCGAATTTCACCTTAATTTCGATTGAAAGAATTAATTCATCTTTTGAAAGGAAGCCAATCAATGGCTTGTGAAAAAATGTTTTACTGCATAAGTAAGTTTCTGCATAAACAATTCATCTAAACTGTATGAAAAACTTAATCAATTATCCGTTAATAATGTGTTAGCAAGTAAAATTTACACACAAATAACAAAGCATTGACGTTTCAGTGAATTTACACTAAAATAAAGATTAGAATTGGTCCTAGGACAGAATATTATTGTACGACTCTGTTGAATAGGATAAAACAGCAATCACTAATTGAAAAAGCACTTGATATGTAACTCTGAGTGACCTTAATTTAGAAAAGAGACCGCCATTCAAATTTAGAAAGGGGTAATATTCTGCCGTAATGTCAAAGAAGGCAAATGCAATTGGGTTGGCAAAGCATTGTACACTCTATCGATAACCTCATTAAATTTAAAATGTTTATACTGTTACTAAATAGTTAGCTGCCTAATCCGCCAGCTCATACCTAGAAAGTAAGCGCATAAACTGCTTAAATTACTCACTCAATAAGCCTTGAAATAACTAAAAAAATATGTAACGACCTCGAGCGAGCAGGCGTGTCAACAGCAGGCTTACACCTGCGACCTGGTGGGCCGCAATCAACACGTACGCGAATTTGCATGATAATGTGTTTGCACGTTTAGCATACCCTGATGGAAGTTAGTTTTTAGCTGCAGGACATAGAGGTGATAATGTGGGCTTTTGTTGAAATTGGTAATCCATTTTGATTATTTTGAAACGGCAACTTGATAAGTTTTTTTATTGTTTAGTGTGTTTGGTAACAAAATACTAAGGACTCTTGAAGTGCACGTTGGTCTATTTGTCAGTTTTAAATTCTACTTTAACTATTGCGTGACAACTTTTTTTTATGACTTAACACGATGGTCGAAAAATTTAAAGTTGGGCCACTAATACATTAATTAGAATGATTTCCACTTCAGGACTTTATCTTACCGACTTGTGTTAATAACTGACAAACAAAAAGAGACCACCACAATGAGAGATAAAATTTAGTCCAAAAACTAGAATTATTCTATAGAGATCACCAAGTTCCATTAGCAGCTTTTATCCAAACCGACTTAAAAAGAATCTACAAAACAACACTTTTTTCCTCTAAAAGTTAAATCGTGACTACATACTTAATAGACTATACAAAAATACAAAATAATTTAATCTAACATCTAACCCTAAACGATTTCACGGGTCGAGTCTATGACGTCATTACACACGTCGCAAATGTGTCACGCTACGATGAGCACGGTCTCGACGCCGCCTCATCACGCGTAGCCCGAAGACCCCGGCTACGCCGTAGCGCCTCTACGCCACTTCATTAGCGTCAACAACTTGGGAAAATAACTCGGATTGAATCTGTTTGTTTGATGGAGGTATTTGTTCGAGGGATTTTCTCACCAAGTGTCGTTTTAATGTTAAGGTTATTGAAATTAAATGATTAAATATTGCCGCTTTAAATTTAAATTGATTATGACCCTAATGATATTATCGTTTTTTATTATGATACTGGTAATTTATAATAGTTTTATATTTCTAATTTGTATGTCTAGTACTCGTATCTGCGCGGGTAGCACAACTTGTATTCCCCGCTTGTCGCTCAGTGCGTCTCTATCGTTACCGCGATCGTTACGGACTAGAAAGAAAGGAGATCCGAGCGACAGACAAGTCGCGCACAACATGTGCTAGCCTATTATGGTCGCGTCTATCGCAGTGGATAAAAGTGAATAAAATCAATCGCGTTAAACGTTACCTTCTATTTATAAAAGACAAACAAATAGTGCCATTAAAAACTTTCTTATAGTTTAGTTCGTTCTTATAGTTTTGTTTTATTCTTGGTTTCCTAATTTTTATATTTTTTACCTGAATATTTCTTCTGATAAAAATTGCTTTAAGTATCAAACATGCCATATTATGGAACAATGAACTACAAATAATTGTATCCACTTTTTCACCTTATTTGCATTATAATAAGGTCCTAAAGTGGATACATCTCTAGATAGTCGACTGTACAGTAAAGCCAGAGTATTAAGTACTCGGCTGTCTATCGCTTTTACTCTCTCTGGGTATAAAAAATTTACTGACAAATGCCAGAGAGAGTGTGATAGCAATAGACCGCCACTATTAATACTCTAGTCATATTGTAGGTAATTGTTGTGTAATTGAGACGTCGTCAGATCACAGATTTTTTCTTTTTTTTCCTCAGGTCCCGATCCCGGTCCCGGTCGCGGTCAGTGACCCCGAGCGCGTCCCCGCCCCCCGCGCCGGCGCCGCCCCCGCCGCACACGCTTCACCCCGACAACGCTCTAGGTAAACTTGCCATTGGTTGTTGTGGCAAACCTAGTGTTGTGGCCCATGCTGGCATAACACCCAAGAAGGCGGATAACTGCATAGTGATAATAAATACATACATTAAATCACGCTTGTTTCCCTGAGGGGTAGGCAGAGATCCTGAATCTCTTTCGCTTCGTCCATATTCATACATCGAGTCCTGCATGCACGTCGGTTTCGGGTATTTAAGATTCGGCCCTTTTCCGGTATTTCCCCGATTTGGTACGAAAAAGTGAGTCTAGGGCGGCCCCTTCCGACCCTTCCACTAACTTTCGAACTGTATATCTCATTCGTCAATCTTTCATCCATTCTTTCCAAGTGACTGAACCATCGAAGCATGCCCTTTTCAATCTTAGTCACTACATCTTCTTTTAGTCCACGTTTCTCTCTGATCTTTTCATTCCTTACTCCACCGACACCACAAATACTACGCACAGCGCATTTCAACTGCGTTTATACGACTTTCATGCTTGTCCTGCCACACCCAACATTCACTACCATACATCAGAGTAGGTAATATTATATATATAAAGGCAGGTCAACACTCCATTTAGGTAATATTCTTATCAATAGAATCCCTCTGCCCACTAGGATCCAATGATAGGATCCATTAAAGGGTCAAGTGAACTTTTCGGACATTCAAATCAATTAATGGAGAAGAGTGGGGTTTACTGTTCACTTTAATACGTTTGGAGTGGTTTACCCTTTTTTATACGCTAGAATCCATCAATGGATTTAAATATACTATGAAGTATACAAAGATCCGTAAATGGATTCTATTGAACTTTTTATTTACCGGGATCCATCAATGGATTTACGTAATTGATAGATTCCAGTGATTTAAAAGTTTAATAAAATCCATTGTAGGATACTCATATACATTGTGGTGTACTAAGATCCATTGATGGATCGAAGTGTAGTTAAGAGTTCAACAGAATCCATTGATGAATCCCAGCGTATTAAAAAGTGTAAACGACTCCAAATGGATCAAAGCCCACTTGACTCCATTAATGGAATTGAATGTACAAAAAGTACACTTGACCCCATTGATTCTATCAATAGATCCTAGTGGACGGAGGGAATAGAGTATAGAATGCTTCAACTGCGATATTGCAGTAAGCCGCCTTCTTTGGTCTTTGGCAGCTTCACGTCTGTATTGTACCCAACACGCAAGCAACCTTTGTGATCGTCAGTAAGGGACCATACGGTGGTTAAATTAAAGGAGTTTATGTGCGAACTATTTCGGCAGATAGTGTTGCCAGGTGTAGGAAATTTGATTGGTTCAGTATCAACTCAACGTACATGCTTTGTCATGTATTAGTTATAATGTCCAATAAAAGTGATTGTCTGTTGTGCGCGACTTCGTCCGCTTAGAAGTCGTTTATTGACATTTCCTCGGGAACTATTCAATTTTCCGGGATAAAAAGTATAATATGTCTTTCACTATAGACTCAAGTTATCACCATGGCAAATTTTATCGAAATTTGTTTAGCGGTGAAAGCGTAACAAACAGACAGAGTTATTTTTATCCATATTAGTATGGATGATAAATATTAAATTATTTAGATATTAATTACAGATTTAAATGGCATTACAAACTGCATTTCTTTTTAAATATCAATACGAACAGCCACTACCCATATTGTGGCAACATTTGAGCATTTTGATTTTTCAAACTGGTTCGCCTAAATAACGAGGTATAATGAAAATGTCTTCATCATCATATCAGCTGTAAGACAGCCACAACCACACTAATTTTGTATGGCAAGGAGAAGTCACACGAGCCCTCAGGCCACCTGATAGTATGTGGGATCTGAGACCCATATACATTTGAATTTTCATGAGCCCAAATTCAAGACCTATGACTTCAAACGCGTCGCCAACCCAATAATTAGCCACCGTAAGGTCCTTTTTAGACGCTGACTTTTGATTTCGCTGTATTTTATTTAGCTTCATCAAAAAGATTTTTCAAAATTTTGAATTATCAAACAATGTACAGGTACAGTCAGGTACAGCCAGTTTTTTGACAACGAGTCCATCATCGCTCGGTGAAAGTCTTTCGACTCAGTTAAATCCATTAAGGCCCCAACAACGTTATTGGTAAAGTTGCCATTGGTTGTTGTGGCAAACATGGTATCACGTCGTTGGTATCCTTATTTAATACGCCAATAACCCTACCTAATGACGCACCTCATCTGCACTGGAACTCCAATAATATCTTTGCACGGTAAGTAAAACGTTATACATTTAATATGGACTCGTGAATCGTAAACCTGACGTTTGATACAATTGGAAACATAATTAACAAAACTATTGGAATAAGTTTGCTGCTGAACTAGATAATTGCTAAAAGCCCAAATCCCTGCATGGCGTTTGAAATTCCCTTACCTTAAGCACTTTCAACACAATGTTACGCGTAGCTTTTAATGTGGCTAGCCATTAATTGTTTTTGTAATTTAAATTTAAGTAGTTTGCAACTCGAATATTTTCCCCCTTCAAAGTCTATAAAGACTAAACATCCGTTGATACTTAACTATTTAAAAAAATATTCATAAGCAAATTAGGTACAGTTAAATTCATTACTAATTTATGCATTGTATACACGCTTTTAAGAATTGAAACTATCTACACGCCTCTATGCCGCCGGCAATGTATACAGAAATAATTCAACATAGTCCAATATCTTTTTTTTATCTTGGTATTCTATAGTCATATATTTCTAATCTTGTTAATAGAAACTAAAACTTCTTTTTTACTGTATTAATTTAAAAAAAAACACCATAAATGAAATTCGAGTAGAGTAGATCCTGACTATACGGTGTCCTCAGTGATACTCTTCGCAGGTCGTGGCGCGCTCAGCGCTGCTGGGCGGCAGTTCAGCGACCACAGCAACAACCGGGAGTCGTCGCTGGACGACTCCGGCGTCGTCGACGACCACGACGACGGCGAGCACACGTCCGATGACCAGGCGCCCCATCCTCATCCGCATTCGCACCCGCATCCGCACTCGCACCCACACCCGCATCGGAGGCCGCACGTGCAGCTGCCGCCGCCGCCGCCGCCGCAACCGCCGACGATGCTGGCTTTGATGCCACGGGTAAGCATTATCAAGCACTAGCTTTTGCCCGCGACTACGGGAACGTCCGGGATAGTAGGCTTCTTGCGGTCGAGCAATAGGATAGGTGGAAGAGTACTTTACATGTTTAGGCAACTATTTAGCTTTGTATCTTATCTTTAAAACACTTTAAAATTGTGTTTTTTTTTACAAATACAGTCTTTACTGCCAACTAAATAAGAGATGCTGTAACGTTAACAATAACTTTAAAAAAAAACACATTCGGTTGCAGTATCCATAAAGAACGTACTTAATTATAAAATAATAGAAACCAATATCAGGGGATAACCCAAATTGACCAAGTCCCCATCTTAGCTCTAAGCTTTTAAATATTACGGAGAGAGTAACGTGTATTTTAGCATGAAACCGTTCTGCGTATTTCAAAACAAGCGCAAATAAGGCTGCAGTTAGAATGCACATCACAATGCCAAGGAACCACATTTCACTACTATGAAAGATATCAGAAGGCTGTTTGAAAATTGTTACTTACTCGTATATAAGAACATCTTTGAATATACAATGTTTAACGTTCCAGGAGCCCCAAACGCAGCCACAAACAGACAAGAAAAAAGGGGACAAAAGCATACAGGAGAAGTATCCTCTGAATCCGGACTACCTCAACCAGATCGTGGTTCTAGGTAAAGAACTGCCTACGCTTTCTGCACAGCTTCTACCCCTGACAAACGTGCCTTGCCATCAAAAGTGTTCCAACAAAGCTAAAATAAAATATTCCAAATCTGCAAAGAACAAACACTATTAACCTAAATATTTAGTCTTTTGGTGGCATGACGCAACTATACAAACTCCCAAATTGGCACGGCTTCATCTCTGAAACACAGAAAAAATTATAACATGCCGCAACAGAATGAATGCTTACACAAACTAGAATATTATACAACGAAAAAAGTTAAGGCATACGCTGTTACAACATTAAAAAAGCTAAACATTCAAAATTACGTAGACTAGCATTCATTATGTAAGATGTTTCTGATTAATATGCATGGTACATTCCTTGAATACCTTTGAATCTGCCACGTTTGAAATGACATCTAGTACGTAGGCTATTCTATGAACTTTCAATGCTTACGTTTCTTGCAAAACTATTTTATTCAAACTTCAGAAACGGTGTACAGACTACAACGATAATTTTCAAAATTCATTTTGTTTATCTTCAATGACTCCTTATATTTTTTTTACTTTATTTTATTCTTACTGGCTCTGTTCTAATCTAAATTGCATTTCTAAGCCGAGGTCTATTCATTTTTGAGCATTTTTCAAAACATCGCTCACACATCTATTTTTAAGTCCAGCAATCTTAAGTTAAGCAGTGATACTTGTTGAATGCCCGAAAGGTCTTCAACATACCTCTAATCTTACCTCTAATTTGATAGGGCATTCTAAAAGTGTCATCAATTGGCAACAGTTTTAACTTACCAGTTTAAACAATAAACATCCTTTGATAGGCCAGAATTGTTGTCAATTCCATACAGTTTAAGTAGGCACGCAAAGCCATCAAACAGCCATTTCGCTCTTTCTCACTTCCATTTATAAATGGAAATCAAAAGAGTACTCACTCATGGTTAGAAGCTACATTGAGTAGAGCTGAAATAGCTGTCAAACGGTTAATAATCACCTTTAGATTCACTTGTTGACGAGGTCCAACTTCGTCGAGCATTTATTACGACACTACTGCAATCTCGCTTCTACCTCATTAATATCGTCAGGGGCGGACTGGCCATACAAGCGCGCGCCCGACCTCCCCCAAGCGGAGACGACGAAAATTAATGAGCTCAGTTTATTGGCAGCCACGCACAAAACTCATATGGGCAATTATCAACAAAATTGCACTTACTTCACAGGTTAGTAAACACAGACGCATTTTCTATACCCCAGTCCACCCCTGTTCCCCACGGGAAGACTGCAGGGTAACTGCGATTGGTTTTGCTATCATTGTCATTATTGGAGTCGCATGCAAGACTGCTGAAGAAATTGTTGAAAGGAGAAACGCTGAACACGAGGTAGCTACTTGTTACAAGCAATAGCATTCGGCGCATAGCTTCCTCTAACAGTGATTTACTTATTCTAACAATCTCTTGGCACAGTTTAATAACTTCTTCATGTATTCTTCTATGCGAGTCGATCTTTGTTAACAAAAATATAACGATAGCAATTTGGGTAGCTACAGACTCTCACTTCACTGGCAATTGCACCGATTAGACACAGACAGTGCAAATTTTTACGAATTGGCGTATTTTTACTGGTACCGTGCATTTTTCTGCATTTTCCTCTTAGTCCAAATCTATCGCTTTCAAATGCATGATACGTTCTTTCAAAGAACAATAGATGCAATATTAAAGACAAACGCTTCGCGTCCGTTGTTGTGACCGCTTTGTTAAGCTTCTGCTTCTGAATTGTTAATTGTATGTTCGTCTGTACGTATATTTGTATTGTTATTATTGATGTTGAGTCCTTTTTTGAGCCCTTCATTAACTTAACCAATTTGATCGCAGACGAACTGATGGACAGGAATTGTGAGTGCTGCGTTACTTGCTGCATTGACTACGAGGGCTGGCTGCAGTTTCAGAACTGTCTGTACGGCATTGTAAAAGACCCTCTATTCGAGTTGTTTATAACAACGTGCATAGTTCTCAATACATTGTTCCTTGCGTTGGAACACCACGGAATGAGCGAGAACGTTAGACAGGTCTTAGATGTAGGAAATAAGGTAAGACTGACACGATCCAACTCCAAGAAACCTTATCTTAGCTATATGAAGCTACACTTATATCCTGTTTTGTTTTGATTTCAGGTGTTCACGTCAATATTTACTTTAGAGTGTATAATGAAGGTGATGGCGATGAGCAAGGATTTCTTCGCGTGCGGCTGGAACATATTCGACTTGATCATAGTCTCGGCCAGTCTTCTGGATCTCATTTTCGAACTCGTCGATGGCCTTTCTGTGCTACGAGGCCTTCGCTTGGTAACGTTTTTAAGTTCTAATCTATCGTCTAATATCTGAATTCGTTTTTACTATACCAACATTGACACGATTATTTTGTTACAGTTACGTGTGTTAAAATTAGCTCAATCATGGACTACAATGAAAGTGTTGTTGAGTATTATAATATCGACAATCGGTGCTCTCGGTAATTTGACGTTCGTGTTAGTGATAGTTATATACATATTCGCGGTTATCGGTATGCAACTGTTCTCTAAGTCGTACACACCCGACAAGTTCGCGCCGGACCCTGTGCCCAGGTACCAAGCCATCTGGTCACACGCCAGTTTCTACATTTTATTATCTTCAACTGAACTGCACTATCTTCTTACACTGCTCTTTTTTTCTTATTCTGTCCTCTTCTATTGCTGTTTTCACTTCAGTATCCAAACTATTTTATGTAACTTTTTAAAACTATTTTTTTCGACATCGTTATATACTCATTATCCGATTTTTACATTTTCTTGTAACGAACGGCTGCTGTTTAAGGTGGAACTTCAACGACTTCTTTCACTCGTTCATGATGATATTCCGCATCCTGTGCGGCGAGTGGATCGAACCACTCTGGGACTGCATGCGCGCGGAGGAAGCCACGGGCGCTGAAACCTGCTTCTTCATCTTCCTCCCCGCGCTCGTCATGGGAAACTTCATGGTGCTCAACCTCTTCCTCGCTCTTTTACTCAACAGCTTTAACAGCGAAGAGCTCAAAAATAAGAAGGAGGTAATTAAAAAGGTAAAAAGACTCTTTTATGCGTTTCACCGCACCGGCACCTCACCGCAAGGCACTAACAGCAGCACCAAATTTGCTATCTGCCAGCTGGGCGATGACACGAGCGTGAGAGAGGACACTTTTTACACCGACACCGCTGAAAACGCGCACTTGAAATACATATTAAGATCTTTTATTAATAAATTTTATAATATTTCAGGAAGTAGGCGAGGATTCTAAATTAGCTAAAAGTTTCGATAGGATACGTTCCATAGTAAGAAAAAAAGGTTTTCTTATATCGAAAAGCAAAGAGACTGAAAAGAAATCTAAGTTAGAAGAACTAGTAACCGAATTTATGTTACAAAATCGTACCGCGGCCGAGAAGAAGCTCTCCGTGTCCAGCGAGCAGTCCCCAGCGGTCTTTTCTTCCGTGCAGGAGACCGTGGTGTTTCCGCACGACAACGTCTACAGCCATAGTTATCAGGAGGCGCTAAATAGGTATGTAGTGCATGTTATCCGTAACACCTTCTAATTCAACTTACCTGAAGTGTCCCTTGTTACTAACCTCTTACTAACATTTTCAGACCAGTAGTAGGATTTGACTACCCAACTCTCTACCAATCCGGGAACAATTTAAACCACGGTAGCCAAGAAACTTTAAAAGACGTAAGGGACTTGGCGATAGAACATAAAATAACTAGCATTAGAGAGGATTCTAAGGAAAATCTTGATGATTTGTCGGTCGCTACGGAACAAGTGAACGCACAGAGACTTTTGAATCAAATGTCGTCCGGATACCACACTCAGCCTTCAGAAACAAAAGGTACAGAACGAGACAAATACACCATTTCATTTAAATACTGCATGTACTTCATCCGTTGTTTGTTACTTTTCAGATGATAACGAGCAATACGAAATGGCGCATTTGTCCAGTAGAACGACACCAGAAAAATCAAAGAGACTAGAAAGGGAGCCACCGAACGTTTTAAGTAAGGAATCTGGCAAAAAACCAGAGGACGAAGACATGAAACGTCCGTGGCAAACTTTAGTCTCATATGTAGATGAATTAACCGTAGGTGGGAGAAAAAACTCCAAGGGGCAGTACGCCGATGCGATGGGCAAATTTCCAGGCTTTGGTGTCCAGAAGGAGGCGAAAGTACCTCAAGATTGTTATCCCCGGCAATGTTATGATTAGTAAGTATAATTATAAAGCATAAAAGTATCTCTCAAATTGCGGTGTCAATATTTAAGTATTTACTAATTTATTTTATTTTGTTTTAGCTGTCCCTGTTGGGATTTATGCATCCAAACAAAGATTGGTCAACGTTGGATGTTTTTTCGAACGTACATCCTCCGTTACGTCGATACGCCAGCCTTTGAGTGGTTCGTCCTTGTCCTCATATTTGCCTCCAGCGTCACGCTTTGCTTTGAAGACATCCATCTCGAGAAGAACATTCCCTTGAAGAAAATCCTCTACTGGACTAACCTTGGCTTCTGTTTGATCTTCGTAATCGAAATGTTTCTTAAATGGATTGCGCTGGGATTTTTTCGATACTTCACCAGTTTTTGGACGTTGCTAGATTTTACTATAGTTTTCGTAAGTTTTGTTAATTTTTCTGTTAGTGTGTATGTACTTTATTAACTAAAACTTAAGTAATATGGAATTTATCTTTGCTTTCAGGTGTCAGTGTTTAGTTTGTTAATAGAAGAGAATGAAAATCTGAAAGTTTTACGATCACTAAGAACTTTACGTGCTTTACGACCTTTGCGAGCGATATCACGGTGGCAGGGCATGCGTATAGTTGTTAATGCACTGATGTACGCTATCCCCAGCATTTTCAATGTGCTATTAGTCTGTTTAGTGTTTTGGTTAATTTTCTCTATAATGGGTGTACAATTTTTCGGAGGAAAATTCTACAAGTGTGTTGATGAAGTTGGCGAACTTTTACCTCTAGAAGTAAGTGACACTTTTTTTAGAACTCATATGTTATGCTTACTTAGCAGAATGTTAAAAACCTTTATTTTTCAGATCGTCAACGATAAATGGGAGTGTCACTATAATAATTATACTTGGGTAAACTCCAAGATATCGTTTGACCACGTGGGTATAGCATATTTAGCGCTATTTCAAGTGGCTACGTTCGAAGGTTGGATGGAGGTGATGGCGGATGCTGTGGACGCGAGAGGCGTGGACCTGCAACCGGCGAGAGAGGCTAACCTTTATGCTTACATTTACTTTGTAATATTCATAGTGTGTGGATCATTCTTCACTCTCAATCTGTTCATAGGAGTAATCATAGACAATTTTAATATGCTCAAGAAAAAGGTGAGAACATATATTTTTTATAATCAATCTATAATTCCAAAAATATCTAGCAGGCTAATGCAAATTTTGTTTCATTTTCAGTATGAAGGCGGAGTATTAGAGATGTTCCTTACAGAAAGTCAGAAACATTACTATACAGCGATGAAGAAACTTGGTAGAAAAAAGCCCCAGAAAGTGATAAAAAGACCAAGAAACCAGTTCCTGGCCATGTTTTACGATTTATCAAACTCACGTCGTTTCGAAATCGCAATTTTCGTGCTCATATTCTTGAATATGCTCACTATGGGCATAGAACATTATGACCAGCCCCATTCAGTATTCTTTATTTTAGAAGTTAGTAACGCGTTCTTTACTACAGTATTTGGTCTAGGTAAGTCAGGTCTGCAATCTTAGAATGATACATAAGTATTATACCTATGAATGTAGCACGTACTGAATCAAAATCTGTATCCTTCAATTTCAGAGGCAATCGTGAAGATAGTAGGTCTCCGGTACCACTACTTTACGGTGCCTTGGAACGTGTTCGACTTTCTACTGGTGCTGGCGTCGATTCTCGGCATTCTGATGGAAGACATCATGATCGATCTGCCCATATCGCCGACACTGCTTAGAGTAGTCCGGGTGTTTCGCATAGGGAGAATTTTAAGACTGATTAAAGTGAGTAATAGGAATTCATAATATTTCTTAATAAGAAAAAACTAAACTATCCGAACTGCAGGGACGAACTGGATGGAAGTGGCGCAAAACAGACTTAGATGGCGCAATCTGAAGGAGGCCTACACCAATATGGTAGAGAACGGCTAAGAAGAAGAAGAAGAAACTATCCGAAATGACTTTATTATGTATTTTTTGAAATCATAAAATAAATTATCAGATATTCACGTGTGCAAAGTTGCGGATCGAAAACGCGGATTAAAACATTGGGACTGCTTGATGAATAAACAAATTTGTGTGGACGGGGGGGAGGTGGCGCCATGAAATAGAATAATTGATCGACAAGCGACCTAAATCATGAAATTACCCAAAAATTAACGATTTAGGTGTTACCTAACATCAAAGCATACTTTAAACCTATATCCAGCCTAGGTGGCCAATGTACAACAGTAAACATTTTTCGATTGACATGATGACTGATGTACAGAGAATCATTTTATCTTTTCCTTATTTCCAGGCCGCTAAGGGTATTAGAAAGCTACTATTCGCGTTAGTAGTGTCTCTGCCGGCGCTCTTTAACATTGGAGCTTTACTGGCGCTCATTACCTTCATATACGCCATCATTGGCATGTCGCTGTTCGGCCACGTCAAGCAGCAGGGTGCCTTGGACGACATAGTCAACTTCCAGACCTTCGGAAGGAGCATGCAGTTGCTTTTTCGGTAAGAGACTCGGATATATATTCTGAAAAATATTACGATGCGAGCTATTAATCGATTTATGAAACTTTCAGTCTCATGACGTCAGCCGGCTGGAACGATGTCCTAGAATCACTGATGATTCAACCTCCTGAGTGCGAAATCGGCGACCATGGCCACAACGGGAACTGCGGAAGCCCCCTATTAGCTATCACTTATTTCACGTCATTCATTATCATCAGCTACATGATAGTCATCAATATGTACATCGCTATCATTTTGGAGAACTTCAATCAAGCTCATCAAGAGGAAGAGATTGGCATAGTTGAGGATGATTTAGAAATGTTCTATATTAGATGGTCTAAGTAAGTGTTTAGTTTAACTACTCTTTATCTAACCCTCTTTCGTTAGAACGAAACAAAATCTAATGCTTCCATTTCATTCCAGATACGACCCACACGCAACTCAGTTTATAAGTTTTGCTCAGCTCTCAGACTTCATCGCCTCTCTTGATCCACCACTAGGAATATCAAAGCCAAATACAGTAGCATTAGTCAGTTTTAACCTCCCAATAGCCAGAGGAAATAAAATCCACTGTCTGGACATCCTCCACTCATTAGTCAAACATGTCCTCGGGCACGTCGAGGAGACTGATACCTTCAGGCAACTGCAAGAGCAGATGGACGTTAAGTTCAAGAAGCAGTTCCCTACGAGGAAGGAATTGGAGATAGTTTCCTCAACCAGGATATGGAAAAGGGAAGACAAGGCTGCTCGAACGATACAACGTTCATTTAGGGAGTACATAAAGTAAGAGCTTTCTTATATCTAACAAATAATTCCTATCTGCGTGAAGCTAATGTCGTTTCCTTAACAATTTCAGGCGAAAAAATCGTAGTCCCTCGAATGAAGAGGAGAGTACGAAATGGTCCCCAGGTGGAGGTTGGGGTGGCCGGCTGAGTGCCTTGCTGCACGTCCGACGGGGCTCTCACGCCTCTAGCCGGAAGTCCTCCAGGGCTTCTGACGCGTCCGACCTAAGCGAGCTCGGCGGAGCCTGGCTCAACCTGCCCCTGCTGCTGCTGCCGGGAGCCTCGCCCGGTGACCAGGTAATAATCTATCGCACCAAACTTACGCTTGAACGCACGATTTCTTCTTGAGACAATCAATGCCACTCTGTTACAAGGCTACCACAAGGCGGATATCAAATCTCAAATCACTAGCACGCACTAACACAGACACGCGGTTCTGCTGGTTAGATAGACAGCCATCACGGATGTGAGACAGGCTAGGGCTCAAGTCAAAGGCGATTCATGGCAAAGGTTTTCACCTTGTGGTTAGGCTTGTAGGTTTGGCGTGGAATGTCGGGTGGGATGTCGATTATAGAAGGTATTGTGCCAGGTCCCGAGCGGGTCCGAGTCGGCGCCGACCCGGCGGCGCTCGGCGTACGGTTTGCCCCTGTTCCTGCGGCACCAGGACGCCGTGGACGAGGACGGTGGCCCGAAACGCGCAGGTTCATATGTAATGTTTTGCTTTCCGTGTCTCTTCCTCTATTAGCATTGACGCTTTCAACGCAGACCCACTTGGAAGTGGGTAACGCTTTCGTTTGTAGCCGATTGAATTAGTAGTAGGGCAGGCAAGTACCTAAGTCTAATTTGTATTGTATCGGTCGACTCATTTTTTAGACCCTTTCGTATCTAAAATCAGATTGATACTGATGTAGGTATAAACTTTCATATTCGTTTCATTCTTGTAGTGGACACAATTTTACCGTCACTCAACTTATCGGCTTCAAATAGTTTTTACAACTTTTCGTTTAAAAAGTGACGTGAGGTTCTAAGTTCAATAGATACAAAAATATTTACCTTCTTTTTAAACTTGACTTCCTTCACTAAATCTCTTAAGTTTGCATGCACTGTATTCCTCGTTCTAAATCCTCTTAACTATAAAGTTATTAAATTAGGCATGAAATCAACCACAAAATGAATAAAATAGATTCTTCCACTAAATACTCACCGTAGAACATCATCGTTAGGAAGGTCCAAATCACATGTTCGTTCAATCAAATCCGCTTCAGCATTATCAACATAGCTTTCCAAGATTGCTGCAGATCCTAAAGTTCAATGTTGTGATTGCCGTGGAATCCGCTTGATGAAGTGATTAGTTGTTTGTAAGCACTGGTTGCGTGCAGGTTCCCTTCGTGTAACCGCGTCGCGGGCGTCGGCGCGGCGCGCGGCGCCCCGGGCGCGCACGCCGTCCCCGCACGCCACGAGCGAGGTCAGCATCCTGGTGACGGAGGCGTCGCCCGACGCGGGGCCCGTGGCCGCCGCGCCGCCCACCGTGGTCAGGGTCCTCGTGCACCGCGAGAGCGACGAACAGCCCAGCTGATCGGAGAGTGCCGAGCCCGGCGCGCCCTCGGCTCGACACACCACCGACCTACAAGTCGACGACTTAAACGCTTGAGAGTCGACCCCTAGTTATACCTACGGGCGACTCCGGACACAATAGTGAGTGTCAAATGTATATCGATCGAATATTGTGTTCGCTCGCAAGAGAAACTGAAGTGATAACGGATAGAGTAAGATGCATTGTAATTGTGATTTTTAAATTTAACTTAGCTTTATAACCACTTCTATTTCATGTAAAACGAGAGCGTGCAGCGCCTAGTGTCTACCTCCCGAGATCTCCAATAGTTGCAACGTATTATCGTGTTCAATCATCAATTTTATCTAATAGATACTTAAAGTTGTTCTGTATTTCTGTGAGCTTTCATAGTCGCAGTGTCGGTCGTACTTCACGACTGTTTCTATTATAATTTAGTTGTTTACGGATACTTAATGAATCTCGATGATGGTTGTAATTGACGACTTTGTTGTAAATAGTATTAGAATACGTAAACGACTGATAACGTCATCTTAGGTCGACCGGGAGTCGCGTGCGGTGCAGCAGTACGTTTTAGTAGATACGTTCGGAATACGGCGATAAATACCAATAGCGAATAGCTATACATGCTCAGCACAGTCGAAGGCTGTGTGAGATCTTCATGAAACCATAGAGCATAATTGTACTAAAGAATAATAAAGAAGTCAATTTTCGCCTTAGTAATATAGATGTTAAATTGTTTTGTACAATTTATAGCATAGATATGGTAGATGTAGGCATCGTTTCAGTTTCACAGTGCCTCTTGCTGATTTATTATAATGTAGTTAAGGCGTCAGTTCGTTGCGAATACAGAAACGAACACTCGTAAGGTAACACGCAACTTATATGATGCGCAATCGAATTGCAGACATGACGAGCAGTGCCTTTACCAGTAAAATAGTTTTCTACAGCGCTTGAGTTGCCACACGAATGAATCTAAGCTGTATGACAGATGGATGTTAATTAGACACACTGAAAGCACAATGAAGGCTAGATACACACCTCACAGCTTGAATTTAAATCATTTCAACAAGGCACAAATTCTGCGTACAATTTATCAATTCGCACAAAATAATGCTTATTAAATTTAAAACATGCTACTACGCAGAAAGAATGTGTTTATAATCTACGCTTCAAAGTTTTAAAACATCCAAATTAAATACATAAAAAACTTTGCAATTAGCACTGCTCCTAGATACTACCTAGTACCTATGCACAAAGAATAACGCGGCATTTCAATTTTATTCGATACATGTTCTTGATATATTAGTAGTACTAATTTACTAAACGGCAGTATTAATTTGACCCTCAACAAAAATACCTCAGATAATTTTATATTGTTGGGGCCGTCCACACTCTTACTTTGACGAATAGTCAGTTGACAATAGCTGCCGCCATATAAATAGAGAACTAACGCGGTATTCTCATTATACTTAATAATCGTATAGACAATATTTTATATAAAGTGTAGGATATCTTTTCTTCTATAAATGTAAATGAACTACAGTAAAACCACATTGTTAATAGTTAGAAGGTACTCCTCATCCTAACGCTGTCACACTCTTTGGCATCTGTCGGTATATTTGTTATGCCAGAGTGTGAAAGCGACAGAAAGCAGAGTACTATTAATACTGCGGTTTAACTGTACATCGACGAAGGCATATTCGCGACCTATTTAACAAGAGAGCAAAAATGTAAGAACAAACGAACATACCTTTAAATAGTCGGATTGCAAAAAAAAGTTAGTTACGGTCGCGAGTATTAAGGGGGCACATATGCTAGATATTTCTGGAATAAGTATTCGGCGATCTGGATCTCAATAAACATAACCTGCGCCTCTATTCTAGGCGGTAAAATCGTATCGTATTTGACCTGTTACGGTATTGTGTTTAGCACTTTAAATAAGAGCTATCAAAACGTTAACAATACGGTAACAAGTCAAAGACAATATGGTTTTTACCGCCTAGAATCTCGGCCCTGTTTTTCTGATATATTAAACTAATTTCTTGTTCTTTGGATTAGTTAAACGTAAAAATCCTCCGTATTTTTATTAATCAAACAGTACTTTTTCGGATTTGGTTGGTTGAATCTTCGAAACCCTACGTCTTTAAAGATGTGTTGAATTAATAGTTGTACCTACATTAATAATTTCTCAATTCTAGCAATGTATTTATATTAGCCAAGGTTGTAGTTTTATAATTAACAGCAATTACATATTTAATTTGGTGCTTACGCTGCTGCAATGGAGGCGCGCGTAAAGTATCTCTATCTCACCTTCCGTGCGGAAGTAGGTACAAAAAGCTATCCCGTTATTGAATATTTCGAACGTGTAAAATAATGTCAGCATATGTGGCCTCTAACCGACCCGTTCTATATTGCCTAAACTTATCAACAATGAGAGAAACCCTAAACAGGTTAAAATAAATATCAAATACTACCATTTCTGTAAGTTTAACAAAATAATATTGACAATCAAAACGTACCAAAAATTTGACATGTAAATATTTAAAATGGGGGCTCCGAAATTTTGGAACGTTTTGCCTAGTCTTACCTATATATTTTCAAAGTAAGTAGATTAAAAACTTTATAAAAATTGTTCTAAAGTTATACTTCCTTATCCCATATGTTTTGCCAAAAGATCTTTAGGACAAATATATTCAAACCTAGTCACTTTAATGGCAATTTAAAACGACATAAGCTACCCCGTAACTGCGTGAGATCATAATTGCCAAGAATAACTTATAGTTGTTTCATCACACGAAAGACGACGACAGCTCATGCCATCAGAGACAGCATGCATGTGCAAGCACACACACACACAAGTATGGCCCACCCGCTGTCGAGAAATAAAACAACTGTACAGTGCAAGAAGACTTGAAAAGTCTTTCGGGGTGGGGTAAAATTGGTTAAACTGGCATCAATGTTAACGAGTGAAGGAATTATAAACCCGAGGGAGATTGTAAGAGCTATCGCATTGTATTATATACATACTATAACTACTGAATACTGTGGCAATGGTATATATTTGTCCAAATGTCTTTCGGTGTAAAAATATTGTGACGAGACAGTTCAAGAAACTTCAACCCAGTATTTTTCAAGTTTCATATCTACATGCTAAGACCCAGTAACATACCTTCGTAGTTTTAGCCTGAAGCATTTTAAGTAAGGACCAATGTTGTGTATTATTTTACAAATTTTACCTTTACCCAAACTTGACCAAAACCCTTTTGAATTAAATGTAATTAATTTGTATGTAAACTTTTTCGAGGCCTGTTTCTTGTATCGTTCTAGTATTTTAGACCCTGACTCCTTAAAATGTTCTAGTGTTTGTACCACATCGCTTTATGACCATTTACACTTTGCTTTACCCTAATGTTTGGAACTTTCTCTCTAGTCAGAGTAAATGCGAGGAAACATCAACCACTTGAAAGAAATGAATCTCTGAGTAATTATGTAAATTGTTCATTATTATGTAAATAGATAAAAAGACAATGCAATAATTTTTCATAATAATTTTATGTAGTTATATCTTTAAAAGGTTGTTAGTTATTAATTAAACTTCTAAATATTGTAATCATGTACGATGTACATGTAAAAGTACTGTAGGTAGCGAAATTGCAATGAGCATGTGTTGACCACGGTTCATACATACAATTTATGTAACATATTCAAATTGTATAATATGTAAATAAAAATCTTTAAGTGAGACCTGCGAACTATGATTTTCTTCCGAGGTACAAAATATAAACTAACCATGTTGAGAACTATGATTAAACAAAAATATAGAAACGCCATTTTTTTTCATTTCAATTTATTTGCATGTTTTACTACCCAGCATTTAGAGAACGAAAATAAGAACAAAGCCAAATGCTAAACATCTTTTGTTAAAAAATCCTCAAAGACTTAAATAAAACCTACTCAAGACAGAATTTAACGTGCTACCAGAAGCAACAATGAATTATACTAACATACTCTACTTGGTGGAGACTCGGGTGCGGCGATTCCAGGAGAAATTGATTCCATAATTCTTTGGCTTGTAATCTTTTTCAATTTTAGATTCATCTAAATACCAGGCCCATCTATTTTTCTCGCAATGCACAATTGCTTCTTCAGGGCTGGAGAATTGAAGTTTCATGTTGGAAAGCGGGTCTCCGCTGGAGGTCCAGCCCATGAGAGGGTTTTCCCAGCGCTGATGGTTGTCAAACTCCATCTCCCAGTGATGGGTGTTGCTGGTGCCACTCTGCATGGCGTTCTTAGCGGGCCGGTAGATACGGACAGTGCGAGTGCAGAGTTGCTCTATCGGAATACCGGACACTGGAGATATGTCCACCTGAAATTAAAAACTAAAATAAAGCTTTGCACGGTGTTTTTTAGGTAAGTTTTCTAAAAATGAATCCTAGCTAGATCGATTTACAGCCCCCGAAACCCCCTGCATACTAAATTTCATGAAAATCGTTGGAGCCGGTTTCGAGATTCAGATTATAGATACATATATGTATCAGTACATATAATCAATTAATACATAGTATAAAAAGTCGCCCTACGCGTCTGTCTGTATTTCCGCTAACTTCTTCTAAACCACACCGGATGGTGGTTTATTTCATACTAATTAAGTTTTAATTATAGTTGAGAAAACACAATGTTTTCTTACCAAGTCGTCAAACAATCTATTTCCGGGCGTTTTCAAACTTACGCTGGCTAAACCTTAAGAGATATATAAAAATAATGTACTGAAGAATTGTAGATCCACAAAAAACCTAGAGAAAAGTCCGCGATGGCATAAGACTATGTCCTAAAGTTGACTCATAGTAACCATTTTTATCATTAAAATGTTATTAAAAATATTAGGTTGTTTGCGAAGCTATTTTATCCGATTCCTTGTTACCATGGGCATTTAATATAGATTAAAATTTTCCTTTACACTATATTATTTAAATAAATACTTAAGAAGATATGGCAGATTCAAAATTACACGCGCAACCCAAAATCTGTATTATCGAAACGGTTGGCCAGACCTTACTATTCGCCCAATAGTACAGTCAAGGACTTTGCCACTGTGGAACCCTGTCATAATGACAGAGTCAAGCCACATGAAAGAAATTACGCTAAAATTAATGATTAACGTTATGCGAAAGGGTTCCATAGTGAATTATTTTTTGAATACATAGTATAGGTAAATAAATTAGTCTAGGTAATAGGTAAATAAGTCTTATGCTTTCGGCATAGCCTGTCTGGCGTAAGTTCTTTTCACTAACTGTTTTTTTTAAATATACATATTAGGTTATTAACGAGATTTAGTGTTGATTATTTAATTTTGTGGATTAAAGGCTGTTTGTGTTGTAAATATTTCGAATATATGGGTACTTACTCGTACATACTTCCTGTTGTAAATAAAAGCAAGTATGGTTCGCGGGTGCAGTTCGTTTTTAATTTTAAAACAAATAATGAGAAAATTCAAAATGAGTTATGCCTCTAAGAAGTCGTTCTAATATAGGTCGACAAACTAGGGATAGTAATAGAAACAATTTACGTCTCTAAATCTAAGAAGAAAGGGAAATCAGGCTGTGAAATAGAAGAGAAAATAGATGATTCTTTATTTATTTGCGAAGAAATAAAGAATCATCTATTAAACTTCCAGCCAGAGAATCTTCTATTGAACAAGAAAGTAGGTCCGAACGTAAGTCCAAAAGAACTTCTAATTTATGGTCGATAAAGTGAATTCTGCTTCCCTCTGCAAACCTCCATGCAAATACATACAACTATCTAAAAAATCTTCCACCATTTAAAAAATATATTATTGCAGATGAAGTGGAGTTATATTTACTTATATTAACCGAAGCGAAGCGAGGGCGGGTCGCTAGTATATATACAAGAATTACTCGTTCAAAGGTAAGTACCTGGATGACCTGTTTTTATTTGTAAGTTTTCTAAAAATTAAGTCTAGCTATATCGATTTATCGCCCCCGAAACCCCCTGTATACTAAATCTCATGAAAATCATTGGAGCTTTTTCCGAGATTCAGATTATATATACACAACAATTGCTAGTTTAAAGGTATTATACATATAGATAGATAGATATAAACGATTTTTATATTATTTAAATTATGCAACATCCTACCGGCAACCCTTAGGGACAAACCATAGCAAGCTCCCGAGGCGCGCGTTCCTGGCGCTGTGTATCAAACGTAATAAAAAGAACGCAGGGACGCAGTAGAACTCGCTCACCGAAGCGTCCGTTTTGCGTTAAAGGTAGAAAATTAGAATCAGGTTCAAGGAAAACCTTTAGGTTTTGCGAACTTTATTTCTATTAGTGTGTTTTCTTTAATTAAAAAAAATCCTTGGAATACGTCGATGTTTTTTTATAGCGCAAGTAAATAACAATTTATGGGATACGTAACAAACTTTAATAACAATTACCCTTTGAGTAGTCAGCTTCACGGGAAAAGGTGAATATATCTTACAAGTTGTGTTTTTATTTTACAAAAAACCACCGTCCGATTTCAAGAAAATACTTTAATTTACGAGAAAACACAACAATAGTAATGACGGCGCCACTGTACGTCCGGCGAACGCTCGGCGCAGTCTTAATAGCTTTTGTGCGCGACTACACCTTGTTAGAAGTCGTTTATTGCTTGTTGTAAAAGTAATCTATGCGCTATTGCAGTCCGTTCGACGTATAATCCGTTCAGTCGTTCTGGCGTGATCGAGTAATGATCATCCAAACTTTCGCATTAATATTATTAGTAAGATAAGATTCATTGCACAAATATATGTCTTACTTCACCTGAACTAATTGTCCAACTGATGATGTGTAATAGGGTTCAGACACAATTGCTAGAGTTCACTTTAGATAGCTAAAGTTTGCCCTGGTTTGCCTGGAAGTTCAGAGTTTCCTCTGTACTTTCCGTGTTGGACGATGCGTATTACCAGCAGGCCTATTGTGGTTGTATTTATCTATGTGGACCAGAGGGGCTATTGTGTAATGCACTCGTAATCACAATTGTCTTCATTTTGAAAAACAAAGGCTTGTCTGCATAGAAAATGAAAACAATTGTTCCGCTTTAAAGCCAATTGTGATTGCGAGTGTGTTAGGCAATAACAACGTAGTATGTATAATCAGTACCAATTGACTTGTCTTTTTTTTATAAACAATTTTACAACCTCAAAATACGATAAAAAGTGACTACTGACTGGAGACTATATTATGCACACACTTTTCCTGACTTTACAGCTTTACATTTCCACAATCATGCAACATCAAATTAAGTGATCCCCTATCACTTAATTTGATGTTGCATGATTGATGAGTGCTTCAACATATTTGTGGATTGAAAACACTATAAATGTACTAGAGGCACATTTATAAAAAAAACTGGGACTCTATTCTACATTGTTAAACAATATTGCTTTTGATGTCCTGACACAGGTATTCTTATACTTAAAGTAAAACCTCAACCTTGTCTATAGCTAAGATAGAAAGAAAAATAATAAACATTTAATCTTTTTTTTTTATCAGTCTGTCATGGTACTGTTTTTAACTCTTTGGAGTAAATAAGAGCTATCAAAACATTGACAATGCTTTAAAAGGTCAAATGCAATATTGCTTGTCATTGTAGAATAGAGGCCATGGTTTGTTACTGAAACATTTAAGTTTAACACACTTTTATAATTAGTTTGTATATATTTTATCAAATAAATGTTTAGCAGCTTACTAAAAAACTTAGAGTGGTACCAACTACCTAGGTACTTCTTGGAAAGTTATTCTGTATTCCTGCATTTTTAAAGCAAGAGAGAACAGGCTTTTTTCTGAGTAAACATGTATCAGCCTCAACCTCGTCATCACTAAACATCAGGTGAGACTGAGGTGAGACAAACCATCACCCTAGGTGAAACAGATTATAGTGAACGCATGAAATACTGTTTATTTTGTTTTTTTGCACTATTCTGCCCTGTTAAGACAAATGGCAATATCTCAGAGAAACTCCTGTAGCAAAGGAAACCTCACTGCTATCGCAATAGGATTGAATCTGCTTTCGCTACATACATGCACTCACACCTTCATACCCAGAGTGAGGTAGGCAGAGCTACAGAATCACCAGACAAACGGCAACAAAGTAGTTAAGACAAAATGGGTTGACAAAAATAAAATACCTTTTCAGGAACACGGATGGTACTCTCCAATTGGTTTTTCTCCCGAGTTGCCTCCCTCGCTATGACTGCCTCATTATCGATGAGTGGAGCTTCCACTTTAGTCGTAGGGTCATACATATCCGCGAGGCGGCGGGGGCAGCTTGTCGAGAACGCAGGGAGCGACCTGTGATTTTTTAAATCTAGGTAAAAGAACGAACGCCTGATTTCACCTAAAATGGCTCCTAAATTAAAACTATTTAAACAGGTATACCAACCTCGATAAGGGCGTTTTTGCCAGACTTGCCGTTTGTTTAATTATTTGGAACATGTTATATTATTTACGTAACACTCACTGAAATAAAAACAGCGTTTTTTTTCTACGATTATTCGATCTAAACGACAGCTGTCAAAAGTTTGACTTCAGAGGCCCGTTTCACGAAGCAACCAGTTACAAATTACAAGCGGAAGTCTTGAAAAACGAAGGAAATGGCGTTTTGGCAGGATTCCGCCCGCAATAGTAACCCACGCAGTGTCCTACATAAACGGACGGCACGCAAACACGGTCGTTGTTTGTAAACTGTCAAATAAAATACAAATAATAAAAATTACCGCCTATCGTAGACTATTTACCTTTTACCGTTCCTGCACTTTTCGGCCACAGCGACTAGGATCCGACCACATATCTTATAACCTGTAGAACCGACTATTTATATTTAGACTTTAGAGCGTCGCTCGTGAGCTCTGTGACTGACATAGACGATCTCTCCATTAAAAGTTCGGCCACATCAAAGAGTATAATAATGGCCACATTCACTGCAAGTCAGCTCCGATACAATGGTATTACATGGCCGCAGGTGTACGGGCCTTGAGCTCGTCTCGCTTTACATCGATGTAAAGCGAGACGAGCTCAAGGCCCGTACACCTGCGGCCATGTAGGAGGAGGAGGTCGATCGACCTCCTCCTCCTTCCTTTCGAACTCGGACATCTTAGTGCTCAGTCCGGCCGTCTTGGAGGACCAAGACGGCCGGTCTGCTGCCATTGCCACTGTAACGGGTCTATGTCTAATCGCATACAAGTTCGCGCGAAAAACTCAAGCTTAGCGTCGCATCGTGCATCACTGCGCAGTACCAATATCATCAAACGATGTTAAATTTAATCAATGTTAATCGACTGGTTAGCTCATACATTTTGATAGCTGCTAAGGCTCTAATCGTCTGTTAAGTGGTTAACATCGTTTGGTGAAATTGTTTCTGCGTAGCGATGCGTGACGCGACGCTAAGCTTGAATTGTTCACGCGAATTTATATGCTTCTACTTAACCTTTATTAACACATGATAATTACAAAACTAAAATTACATTTTTACAACTTAATTCTATTTTAAAATCAACTTTGATGTGGTCGCACCATAATCCGTACACTCTGCTCCACATTGACAGAAACTGTCAATATTGACATTGAGTTCACTTGGTTATTTTTTCTTAAAATTCGAAGACGGATCGGGTTTGCTTCGCTCGTTATTTATATTTATGCATTAAGACCGTAAATAAACTATTGTAATTATATCGCCTTATAACAATACTCAGATATTCATGTGACATTAGTTCTATAGCTTATGCCTATTTATTTAAATAATAACTTATCAACGTAAAATTATGTTGGACAGCAGTTCATCCGAGAACACTCTATTCAACACAGATGTTGTAATGTAAAGGTAAGTAATTGGCATATTTTTAGAAACTTAAATATTAATTGAGATTATAATTGGCATTTAGTATGCACTAATTGACATAAACTATTATAAGTATTGCGTAAACTCTAGTTACTATGCCGGTTTGAAACGACCTTGTATGTATACAAAATGTTATTCGAATAGCAGTGATAGATAACTTCATGGTGCATAATGATTACTGAATTTGATAAGGTGAAGTTATTATGCAAAGCTTTCTATTTAAACAATATTGAGTATTATGAAGATATCTTTACGTCAATTGATAGACGCTTAACTTTTACTGTAATAGAAAACCCATGCTTTGTTTTTAAAACATAAGATACATTACAGATGAAGTGAATAATCAAACCACTGTCTCAGTTAGCTCTTGCACTTGGCCCATTAATATGCTAACTGAGAAAACTCAACTAATATTTTGCATGATAATAATGGGGTGATTAAACGCAATTCAGTGAATGTATGTAATAGCTGAATCAATTTAAAGTTTGGCATAGCTAAGATTGCAGCCCCAACATCATACCTATTATATTATCATTTTAATTGGATTCTACTTACTTGTTAAATTGGTTAAACAGCACTTGTATTTTTTTCCAGATTGCCACCAACACCATTATGTCCTGCTAAACAAACTTTGTAGCCCCCTGGAGGGGCTACCCGCGCTCTGCGCTGCTGTACATAGGCTGCCTTCATAAAGCTTTAGAAATACTATAAAAAATATCATATAATTATTTTATTCTAAACTGGAAAAGGATCTGTGTGCTGCTGGATGAGGAATTTGCAACTAGTGCATAAAAATTTAAGGCAAACAATCTATGACGAGTACATTAAGTACGTAAACAATGAGTAAAAATATGGATGTGGACTGCACTCGCCGGTGCAGATCCCGGAAACATGGACAGGCTCTCACAGGGGCTATTACGAAGAGATCAGTTAGTGATGCAGCTCTGGCTAGCTTCATCAAGGGAACATGCGCTAACTTCATACAGGCTTTTGATTTTGAGGTAAGTAGAGTGACTACTTAAATTTGGCCATGTTACATTTTTTGTAGTGTTGATTTTTCCTTACTCCAAACAATAGTATTATGTATATTGTTGCCATGCCCAGCTGTGTAAGCAATCTGTTGGACTGGTGATGTCTTTAAGCGTTTGTTATTCTGCTTTCTGGTATTCAATAGATATGAAAGGGTGGCTACAGTATCAACGTAATTGTATGTTTATTTTGTGTGATAATTATTTTAAGTCATTTTGTAATAATATGTAATAATACTCGTAATTTTTGTTTTTAGAATTGTTATATTATAGAAGTAACATATTTTATCTACACATAAGATATTTTAATATTTGTAAAAAATGTACAGTTCCCGCAATATAAAAATTATGACTTTCAATAATTCTGTATACAGGTACATTATGACCAGGGCTTGGACAAGTCATCGCAGAAACTGATATGGACATGGGACAAGACTATTATAGAGTTGCGACTTAAGATTATTATTTATTATTATCTAAAGCTGATATATTATTATCGTAATTTATAATTTAACATTTGACCTTTTTAGTCGCATATCTGTCATCGGTTTGTTCCAGACAATGCAGAAGTTAATGGTTGCGTATGTGCAATGCAACCATCAGCAGTAAAAAAAATGTTAATGGAAATACCTTCACACTTGTATGGTGAATTTTGGGTTGCAGTAATAAATGTCATTGAAAAATATAATTAAATAATATTGTACATAATGTGATTCTATTGATCTTGTTCTATTGCTGTCTTGCGATTGTTTTGCGATGACTTGTCCGAGCCCTGATTATGACCAATTAAAATTATGGGAACAAAGTAATCCCAGAAATTACAGTAAACAAGAAAAGCATGTCTCATGGAACTTTTTATACTAAAACATTTTATTTTTTATGTGTGGTGGCCAACTAATTTAACTTTATTTCCAGTTATTAACAAAAACCGTCAAAAACCATTTTAAGGAATAGGCTTACATACATTATGTCGCTATATTTAATACATACGATTTTTTTTCAAGATTTTGTACCAGCAGTTTATGATTTCGTGTTTTTTATATTTATTTCACCTACCTCACAAAATACACAACAAAAAATTGCAATGAAAGCAATGAAAACACTAAAATGAAAAAAAAAAAAAATGAGTTTCTTGGGTGGTCCTGTTTTTCATAACTAGGTAATTAAAAATAAATAAATGTAAACACAACTCTTTTTTTGTACTTTTTTACATAGAGACGTAAGATGTTTTTAAGGCTTGACCCATTGTACACAGCTCTCCTGCGAAATATATGTGTAGGTACATAATGCCTTATTGTCAGTGGTATAGGAGAGTACATGTCTATAATTTTGTCTACAACTGTACACTAAATGGGATCTTGGATTCTCAATGGCCCCCAAATCAACATTCGCTCTTGAACTTGGCTTTGAACACCACAATGGATTTGGTAACTTCAGCATAAAATTTGGCACAAATTTCTGTCCCTGTGTCCAGGGACGCACGGCGCTCCACATGTCCGCAGCCCGCGGCCGCGCCCGGCTCATGGAGTGGCTGGTGCGCCACTCCTCGGACGCCTTCATCAACGCGAGAGACCGGGAGTCAGGGTACACTCCGCTGCACCGAAGCATCTTCTACGGGCAGATACATACAGCCATCGCACTTTTGAAGATTGGTAAGTTATCTTTCTTTGGTAGAACCCTGGTGAATTGTGGATGCCTTTGATTTAATTTTATCAAAGTTTGGTCATCTGCACCTGTGAAACATAATATTAATTGATCTTGACAGAGATGCGATGCCAGTCTAAAGACACATAAATGTAAATATGTAGTAGTATCTTAAGACGGGCAACTCAGTGAACATCAGTTGTGAGTACATTAGCCTTGAGAGATTCCGGTCTAGGCTCTCGCAAACCTAAACGCGCGGTTAAAAGCTCTTTGGGTTAATTTTTAAAGAATTGAAATTTGAGAGTTTTAGCATTCAAAACTCATAGGTAATACTGACGTAAAATATATTTAGTGTAGAATAACTGACAGAAGAAAACCAGTCTATGCAGCGTTCAAAGGGTTGGGTTATTCCCAACTGTCACCACCCGCACAATTTTTCTGGCTTATTACAAATGAATAATGTTCAAAGTGGCAACAAAAAAACGCTGGGTGGCAACAGGTGGGAATAACCCAAAAGGTTCTCTTATTTCAGGTGTCAACACAGACATAGTCGATAAAGACGACTACAAAGCGTTAGAGCACGCCATGCTGGACCGGCATTACATGTACAAACACGTGGGCAAGCAGCCGGCCGAGGTGTACGTGTGGGGCAGCAACTGCAACTACACGCTGGGCACGGGCTCCCAGGAGCCGCGGCATCAGCCCGAACTCCTCGCCTGCTTCAACCGCGCCGGGACTCTAGTCAGACAGGTAGGAATTAGGCTCCGACTTGGGGACCTTCAAGAGACGAGCGTACTCTTTTCTCAAAGGCCGGCAATGCAGCTGCAATACTTTTCCTGATGCAGGTGTCCATGGGCAGTGGGCTGGCTTTATAGGTGACCTGATCGTTTGTCCGCTCTTAAAAAAGGAATATGAGTATGAAGCCCAATTTGGTCATATTTTCTGGTATAGAGGCATTCCATCTTAAGGTTGTCGTGGTTGTGAAAACAATAGCCGGGCCTCGCGTCCTCTGCTGTAAAGTGTACTAACACAAATCAAAGCTAACTTTTCCATGTCTCACTTTGTGCTGAGGCAGTGCCGAGCGGTTATAACTGTGACAACACTTAGCGCATTCACTGCCACCGACGCATACGCATGTAGTGCATAATTGTTTTCCTCCGTATTTTCACGGATACGTACGAACGTGTCATGCTCCTTCAGTCAACCTCAGTAATTTTTGCACTGTGACCGACTGAAATAGCAAGACACGTTCGTACCATTCCGTGAAAATACGAAGGAAAACAATTATGCACTACATCTGTACCTAGTCGACTCATAAATTCTGTCACTGAGATTTATAACAATTTCAAAAATAAATAAAAGAGTTTCATAAACCTGTAGTACATCAATAAAAACCTTATTGTATATTTAATAAAGAGAAGCGTAATTTGTTTTATTTACTATTACAATAATTTGATGTACGAACTTTAAGCATTACCATTCGGGGCAGGAAAGCTTGGGTCAAATCAAGCTTGACGACGATACTGATTACGGGTGCAACTTTTGTAATTAATATCGATACAGCAGATATTTTTGACGTCTTGGGAACGTATATATATTTATGCCCTTGACTGTACCTGGAAGACCGAGTTTCGCTGGGTATATTTATGATAAAATGAAGTTTTCTAAAAATGAACTCTAGTTAGATCGATTTAGCGCCCCCGAAACCCCCTGCATACCTAGTTGGTTACTAAGTTCTGTTACTAAGGTTGATGCAAATAAAACTAACTTATGTTTATTTTTTAATTTCAATATGTATAAAAATTAAAAGCTTAATTAATATACATTTTGAAAAACAATTAATCATTTTTCTTAGTTTCCGCAATTCCCGATACAATCTTTTAACATTCATAGCCGGCATCGATGAAATTACGCACGACTTTTCTGTAAATTTCATTTTTTGAAATCGCTTAAAAGTTAGTCTTTGTTTACCAAAGAACTTTTTTTGTATAATATTATATAAAATCCTATCTCTGTATATGTTTAGAGACCAAAATTATATTTCTCAACATGACTTAATTCCAACTTATGAAGCAAGAGATTTGGTGTTTTCGTATTTCTGCAAAATCATGTGAAATCTTAAAGTCGATTTAATGAGTCATCAAGATTGACCGGTGTCCAAGCGGATCTTTAGTTGCTTTGAATACATTCGTATCAGAATTTAAAGCTAGAAGTCTGTTCAATATGTCACGCAAATTTGAACTCTCTACAGGAACTCTTACAAAAGTTGGGGCCGTTATCAGTATCATCGTCGTGCGTGATTTTAACTATGATTTTATCGTCCGAAATGGGAATACTTCAAGCTCGTACATCAAATAATTGCAATAGTTTGGAATACATTATTTTTATTATTATTCTATATAAATCAAAGTTTTGATTAATATACAGGTTTATGCAAAACTGCTTTAATTTTTTTTTTAATTTAATTAATCTCAGTAACAGAACTTAGTAACCGACTAGGTACTAAATTTCATGAAAGCGTTGGAGCCGTTTCCGAGATTCAGATTATGTATATAATTAATTATACATTTGCACGTTTTAGATAGATTAGATAGAGGGATAGATTACGGACATATTATTAAAACCTTGTCACTGCTGATTTATGTATGACTATGTATAAACAATACATTCATACTCTATACTCATTATGCAATGACACTAACTGTTTCTAAAAGAAAAGAAAAAATCTGACACATAATAAATGTCAAACTGAAACTCAAGTGATGTATTTTTAGCGTGTTTTTATTTATTAAAATGCACACCGTCGGTTTGCCGAGGACCTGTCTCGGTTTCACTAACCTACTCTTCTTCTTCCTCGGGTTAATTGGTTGTATTATCTGCGTGTGGTGCTCTATCAACCCCGCCTTCTTCCGTGACGTCAACTTTACAATCACTAAAAGTGACCTAGTCGACAAAATAGCCAACTTTGTTTGTCTAAAGATATGGCTCACCCCTTTGACGACGATCCTGTTACCCTTCGGAATCGTGTCCATGCTCACTTCATGTTGCGGGATACTAGGCGCCGGTTGCAAAGTTAAATGCGCCCTCAAATCCTATATTTTCCTAGTATCCATCGTAACATGCATTTCGTTCTGGATTTTCTTTATATCATGTGTCTACAACGTCTATTCTGATAACGAAAACACAAGGCGATCGTTGCGATTGGCGATTCAGACACATTACGGGAATGAGAACGACTTCTTCACGTCTTTATGGAACCATTTTATGGTGAACTACGATTGCTGCGGTGTAAATGGCCCCCAGGACTTCAATAACTCGGGTTGGTCGACTATTAACGAAAAAGAATTGTTTCCAGTACAATGCTGTAAACTGCAGAATGTGACACACCTTATACCAGTTGCAAGAGATTGCCAGAATGGCACTACAGACTCGTATCATACAATCGGATGTTTCGACGCCTTAAGACGGTCTATCATACAGCACAAAACAACTCTTGTAACCTATATAGTGCTGATTTTTCTATCGTACGGAATTGTGGTGGCTTTTGCTTATATCATTATGCGAGGAGAACCTTTAATAGGGCCTGTGGGTGTGGGGGGTTCGTTCATGCAGCCGAAAATCGATGACCCGATGGTGAATCCATCTCAGTCCTCGCTCGAGAACATGATGTTCGCCGAAGAGCCCCCGAAGAAGGTCGTGAGAGTGGTATCCATCTCCAACCCGTTTCAAGCGTACAAGTTGACTGACTCTAATTCGCTGTTCCATTCCAATCAAATGAATAAAACGAATAGTAGAAACTATACTGATTTATTATTTAGCAATTGTACAATAAGAGCGATGCCACACGAGCGTTGCCGTGCGTTGCGTCATCGCAACACGCTGTGATTTCAACATAGAGCGACCCAAGTGTTTCAACGTATCGTGTGGCGTGTCGTTCTTGTTTATATGTAGAACAACGCAGCGGCGACGATGCAATGCACAGGCAACGCTTGTGTGGCATCCCTCTAACATGTGGACAGAAGTAGGTAACCAATTCAAGCCACGTCAATATTTTTAAAGCCAATGTCTAATAAGATGTTGTTCCTGGTACACAATGACGTCTATGACAGAATTTATGGTAGAGGTTCGGCGAGCGCCTGTAGTAGAAGATGGACGAGTTATTTAGCTTATCAAAGAATTCTTCAAAAAATACACGCAGAATTAAGATAAAAAGAACTTTGAAAGTCTGTCGGTGGACATTCGCTATCGTCATGCTAAGGCATCTAGCCCAGGTGCAAACGCTCGTTACGTTTGGTGGCCATTATATAGATAGAAAACACTTGCGTTTTTAACATATACATAATAAAAATGACACTTAATTTTCACAACCAATCAAAAAGTTAATGACCAATTTTATAGTTATTTACTAATATTGGTAACTAATAGATGAAGGTTTAAAATTATGTCCAATTCAAACCGTAGCTTTCATTTTGTAAGGACACATTTTGTAAAAAAAACTCTACACAGTTCATACAAAGTTCAAGTATTTGTATGGGCGCGTAAACACTTTGTATTTAAATCCCAATATAATAAAAGGTCCGTTTCGAACAGTAGTTGACTGTACATCCGTTCAAACCTTGGTTAATGAATGATCCAAAGTTAATTATAACTAGAAATAAAATTGGTCAAGCACTTGTTGATTAGTTTAGTTTTAAAAAATGAAATTACATTGATACTGTCAACATTGATACTGTCAACATTGATACTGTCAACATTGATACAAAATAATAAAATAATAAATACAAAAATAACGTAGTTACATCAACTGCATCAGAACAGCCTGCATTTTTCAGTTCAAATGCTGTCCGTCTGAACCGGCCCTTAATCGACTATTGTTTATCGCGTAGGTGTGCCTAGGAAAGTTCCACAGCGTGTGGCTGTGCTCATCGGGCTCTGCCGAGGGCGAGCCCTGGGTCTGCGGGCAGGCGGGCCGCGCGGGCGCAGCGCCGGCCACCCTACTGCGCCCGGTGCCGCTGAAGCTGCCCGAGCCCTGCATCTACGTCGCCGTGACCCTGGATGCCACCGTGTTGCTCATGCAGAGTGGGACGGTACGTATAAAGACAATTCGAGGGGATTCTTGACCTTGAATTTAAAAAATAATAATAGTTATGTGTGCGAAGGTATACGTCCAGTCCTGTTAAAACGTCGCCTTTTTGCGATTGCATCGTTACTGAATCGCTACAAAAAAGTCACCGTGTCCCACCTCCCTAAGGTGACTTATGAAATAGCTCAAACCTAACACAATTCCTCCATTTCGACCACATGTTAGTCTAGCTGGTGACCTAGCCTACAACGCTAGGCTCAGGTATATACAAATATTTGTGTGATAAACACGAGTATTTGTCACATTATGTCACATAGGTCAATTTGTGACACATTTTCCCCTGAAATTTATTATTATTAACTTAAATTCCAGGTGCTCCAATACACTCTAAACAGCAATGACTCCTCGCCATCAGTGACCAAGAGCTCAACCCTCCGGCTGCCCTCGACCAAGCCTCTGATGAAGCTCTCTCAGCCGCTAGGGCTCTGCTCAGGGCGCGGGCACGCAGTCGTGTGGAACTCTAGGGCAGTTTACACCTGGGGCGTGAACTGGGGACAGCTCGGGCATTCGCAGGAGGACAAAGTTGTTGCTTCACCTAAAAAGGTAATTGTTTTAGCTCATGTTTTTTTTACTATACAAGTAGGTACGATGTCTGATGGCCAAGTATGGAATGGAAATGGGATAGAATATCAAGGAAGACATGGCAGGAGGAAATGCAGAGAATTGTATTTTATAGCAGTTACCGTGACGAGAGTAAAGGCAACAACTGAGTACCAAGTGTAGCAAGTCGACAAAATTATCAACTTGCTGGTTTTTTTAATAATTTGGTCAAGATTTGTCAAGTTTCTTCTACATTCCAATTACAAGTGTTCATTTGATTAGCCTTGTCAGTTAGGTAAAATTGAGACTCTGGGACTGACGGCTCGAAGAATTTAATGAAACGGTGTAACCCGTGTAACTGCTTAGCTAGCAGTCCCTTCCTTGTAAGGATGAATATTTGTTTAACACCCAAGAATTATTATTTTCTGAGTTTTGAGGTTATCTACGTATTTACCGGTGTTAATAGCAGTGCGGCGGACCCAGAGCTTAGTTTGGAACTGAGACAACCTTCCCTGATCCTTATATGAAGACTAACCACCGTATTCACAAACGTCCCTATGAGGTCTCACAGTGCTCACGACGGCACAGGGTGGTTCAAATCGTCTCATAAACAAAAGGTCGGTCAAAACGGACCAATCGCAAAGCTGTATTGAACGCAGTGCGTTTACGCAGTGAAAGATCCCTTAAGTATTGACTTAAGACTTGGTTTTCGCTCGGATCTCCCCCGGAGCGAGTAAATACAACATATGCTACCCTGACTGGTTTATAATTATATTGATTGTCGTTAACTATGGGTATTGTGTGGCAGGTGGCAATATCGATGACGAACAGGGACGACGCCGGCATAGGCCTGGTGGGCGCCGGCGACGCCGCCACCGTCCTGACCACCTCGCGCGGCGACGTGTATCTGCTGCACAAACACATCTGCAAGAAGATCGCTATCAAGTGAGTCTACATGTATGTGTAATGACGACCAAAGCCACGCAGTATACGTGTATGGACGTTATACTTTGGTGGTGGTGTACGGGCTGCTGTGCCATACACCATTCACCGTAAGATGTTGGGATATGTCGTAATGATAAATCACTAATATTTCCAAAGTAGTCAATTTATTATCACATAAACAATGATGATTAAAGTTAATTATAGTAATGCTATGATATGAGTACACGCGTAATGAGTGCTGTTCGTGAACTAACGCGCGGTAACATAATTCCGCAATATCAGGCAAATACCTAAGTATGCTGAATGTGCAATGTGCGGTGTATGGACCGTACAGGTGGTACCTTGTGCAAGATCCGTCCGGTCCGGATCGCTACCACCATAATTTAAGCTACCGCTGGATAAGGCAACCGGTAAAATTACTAGCATAGGCATCAGGGTTATAAAATATTTCTATTTTTACAAGCTTTTTCAACCCGTGTGGGTGTTTATGGGTCGCGATGATCACTTACCATCAGGTGGCTCGCTTACTCGTCTGCCTCCTTTTTCACATAACAAAGGCTATGTCGGATCAAGTTTGAACCAGTTTCCTCAATGGAATAGGCTGGAATTTGAACCACATATGGAAGCCGGATAACAGTGCAATATTATGGTATCTAAGACCTGGTCTGATGAGGGAGTCGGAAGGTGGCGATAGGATATCCGCTATACTTGACTTAGACTGTTGGGACTCGTTAGTTTTGTCTTGACGACCAAATTATGACTATTCTATAAAGTACTTTCCGCATATATTTTTTGACAGAATATATACGTTACAGACAAATAAACCTGCGGCAAGTGTGCGTAGAGGCCAAAGTGAGCGAGCAAGGCGTATATTCGCGCGTCACCGTGCTCCTTCTAACCAACGTCGGGCAGCTGATGCTGTGGCAGGACACTACGAACCAACTCACCAGGTGACAAACGTTGGGAACTCTATATCGGGTCCAATTTGTACCAAGACTTTATTTAATTACTACATGCATTGTCATAATTTCCATCTGTTTTCATTTTCAGATGCGTATTCGGCCTCAGCCACCAGACAATCATAACCGATGTTGCGTTAACTCACGACGCAATCTATTTCACAACAAAATACGGCGAGGCGTTCATTGGCTACATTACACGCAAGACCGCGCCCACCCAGCCACAGCCAATCAAGAAGGAGAAAGAGCGGGACAACAACAAGAGCGCTCTGGTCAAGTTTCTTGAGAAGGACGATTGTACGTCAGTTCGGATTGTGAAAATACCGAATGTGCACAGAGCTGTGTCCATCGCTGTGGATAGCGAGGGACTGAATTTTGCTTGTTTGCAAGTACGTAAATACTGATTATGTTAACCAGAAAAATGTAACCTGTAAGGTCCCTTTTAGTGAAAGAGTCAGGGTGGTATACTCATAGAAGTGAGATTGGCTTGATATATCGATTAAACGCAGTCAGTGGATTGAAAACATTATAATATGTTGATGAATTACAGATAAAACCAACATGTGGTGTCACTGGCGTCCCTGGACTGTCGGCGACAAGTCTGCCGAAACACATGGAAACACTCATGGAAACGGCAGCAGAAGACGACATGCTGCATGACGTCATATTTAAGGTAAACTAAAATACTAACTTATTTTATGAAATTTTATTTATATCGTGTAAAATAAATTGCTATTTTCTTATAAAAGGTCGGGTCACAACTCTACCCTGCGCACATTTTTGTAATAGCTTCGAGCAGCGAGCATCTGTACAAATTGTACCAGGAGAGCATGCCAAATGCAGAGGGTAAACCTGTTGTCAACTTGGAAATGCACCCAGAGGTGTTTGCTAGGATTCTGCGGTATATGTACACTGGGACCTGCGATGTGGCGGAAGAGGGATCGTGCAGTTTGAGAATAAGGAGGGAAGATCTGCCTAATGTAAAGAAGGATAAGGACAAGGATATAGCTGATAAGGATGGAGAGGCTGATTTGAATATCCTAGGTAAGTATTTTTTGTAACATTAAAACCAACCAGTTTATTAATGAATAATTCCTTATTAAGTATACAGTAGAGAACTGTGGGTGTGTGTATAAAGGATCGACCATACTGAAGCTTAAAATACGTTGACAACAGCACCGCAAGCAGCGTGTGGTCACGTCGAAAATAACACAGTGTTAATAGTTCAATTTACGCTAATTCAGTGTCAGATAAGCTTTGGCATGCAAGTGGTGCTTTTATATCGTAAAGCTTTCTTCGACCTTCAAATAATTTTAATTTCTCAGAAAACACGTCATCAATATCAGCGTTTGAGGTGTATCGGTACCAGGAGAGCAAAGTGAAGAGAGGTCGATCCAAGCGCAGCGCCGAGCCGCCGCCGCGGCCCCTGTTCTGCGACCCTGTGCGCCTGGTACAAGCCGCCGCCAAGAGGCTGCACGTCACGGGCCTTCAGAAGCTGCTCGAAAAATATTTGTAAGTCCAATTCTAAGGATCGATGCAGGAGTTATTTCCATCTTGTCAAATGAAAGAGAGATAGTTGCAGGAAGTTCAACGTACAAAGTTTTGGACCATCTCCGTCCTTTTCAATTTAGTTGTCTATTTCTCATCTGCGTATCTGTAATTTCTGGTTTGATCTCCCAGACAATCGCCTAGCATTGTATGACCAGCAGTGGACGTCTTTCAACTCATATGATGATTCGATCACCTATGTCATTTTGAATTTACCATGGGCCCCGATTTAAGCCTCTATTCAATTTTGCCTTCAATTATATTGCTATCAAATTCAAAATCAAAATTCAAATACGGTCACTTTTACTGATAATAAATAAGTAAGTAGAATCTTAGGTTAGTTATTCTCAAATAAATCCTTTCAGCTACCGAGACGGCAAAATCTACTTAAAAGAAGATTCACCAAAAGACAAAAACCCACCTTTGTACTGGGAACGCACTAGCTATCCAGAGTTTGTGGATACGCACGTGTGCTCTAAAGACGGAGGACTCATACCAGCACATAAGTGTGTATTAGCCGCTCGCTTGGAATACTTCCATGGCATGTTCACTCATTCTTGGACTGAGGTTAGTACCTATCCACTCATTTGCTCTTTGTGTTGCGCTTTATCAAAATACATGCCTGTAAATCTTCTCCTTCCGTCTTACTGAACTGGGAGCAAGATCTTGCCAATGCTTGAGCCGGTGCCAAGGCCATCCATCCGCACGCCGTTACCAACAGTTTAGAGTAAGTTTAAGGTAGAGCTGATCCGAAGTTGAAGGGTACTGCCCGAAAGCTTATGCGAGGGCTTAAATTATTCCTCGCAATCACAAGAGTATCCAGTGTCCAACTCCGCCGCCTTTGCACTACCTCTGAACTGAAAAGTGGCCTGTTTTTATGAAAATGTCAGGCCTAGCCTTGAGTACGGGTGCCATACTACACCAGCGCATGTCCTCAGTTCTCTCTTCATGAAAATCAACTCAAGATGTGTTATTTTGTTACAGAGCAAAATATCATCAAAAGTGACCTTGCCGATCAACCACGGCATTCTTCTACCGGTCATAAATTTCCTTTACACCGACTCGTGTCCTGAAGTGCAAAATTCTGACAGTATTGATTTCATATGCAGCATGCTGATAGTCGCCGATCAGCTGTTCATCAGTCGACTTAGAGAGATGTGCGAGGTCGCCCTATCGCAGCTCGTTACGTTGAGAAATTGCGCAGAGCTCTGCCAGTTCGCGCACACGTATAACGCTACACAACTGAAGCAATTATGCATGGAATTCATATCGCTTAACATATGCAGCCTTCTCGAAAGCAAGTTCCTAGAAAACGTAGAAGAAGAACTCTTAAAAGACATCTCAACATATTATTGCGGTTACAACCCTATCATGTCATCAAGGATCATCACACCATTTTACAACGCACCAGACGATGACGTAATCAATGATTATGCTAAAAGCTGCCCTGTAGATCTTGGTTTGATCGATGAAGACTTAAAGAAAGACGATGGTGTCGTTGAAATAATAAAGAAGAAGAAATCGAAGAAGATCGAGTACACTGAGAGTGAGAAAAGTAGAATGCGATACGAATCTGTCAGTTCTGTGACGTCGTTAGATCTATCTAATGAGACTACGGGAGACGTTACGTTATCCCTTAGTAAAATATCTTTAGAGACTGAAAAATCGTCTAAAAAGAAAGATAAGTGGATTGAAGTGCCTTCGTCGCAGCAAAAGCAGCAGAAATTAGTCCAGGCGAGACTGAAAGCACTCAACAACGCTAAAGATATATTGAATGAATCACCTGTTGAGCATTTTACAAAACTTACTAAGAACAATACCTCTGGTGCCATAAATACTCCAGAAAGTGTTCCTGGTTCTTCTCGCATGTCCGAGTCGCCGAAGGAATCGCCGATAGCCGAAGCTGCGTGGGGATCTCCAGGGAACCTTGTTATCAACCATATAGGGCCGAAGCTCTCACAGAAACAAAGGAAGAAGTTAGCTATGCAGGGAAATGAGCAGTCTCCTCAGAATCTGAGCCAGTATTTAGATAGGAAGGTAATCGAGAGCCCGCCGGACAGACCGAAGAATCCGTGGAAGATAGTGGAGGTGCCGGTCGCCTGCAGCAGCCCCAAACAGGCGAAGGCTATGGAATTCAACCAGATCCTTGCGGACCAGAAGAAGCAGAAAGATGACTCCTCGAGGATCATGACAAAGCCGTTGATTTTAACTCAGGTAATGTAAAAGGAATTAGTGTAAGGAAATTGCCAAAATTACGAAAATTCATTAAGACAGGTGCGAAATTTAAACGGCGAATTTTAAAATGTCCCTGTTCGGTTTGCTCAGTTTGGTTCGTCAAATTGAATCCTGTACAAACTTAGTCACGAGCGCCGAGCGGCGCAAAAGGCCCGCCGTGTCCGCTCGCGCGGCGCGCTCCCCTTTCTCGGCAGCGGCTCGGGCGCTTGCTATGTTTCGTCACAAACAACTTCATACAAAATTGCATTACAAATGTCGTGTATACCTACCTTAAAAAATTAAGGTATACACGACATTTTTTGCATTCATATCTGATTGATAATTAAATAAGGGTCGGATGTCTAATCGTAATCTGTCAAACTACAGTCAGTAGCTGTTCAGTAACTTGCAATTTCAAATGTTTTTCTATTCCAGCTGGAAGACAAAGCCATAGAGGACCTGGAAAGGTTCTACAACGTGCACGAACAGGACGAAGAGCTGATCACAGTGCGGCGCATCGAGCTGCAGGTCTCGTCGCCGCAGTGGATCCACACTGCCCCAAAGTGATAATCTGTGCTATTTTAAATATTTATACTCTATCTGTACAATATTTTTCACAAATAAATATGAAATGACTATGAAATATATGGTAGTTTCATTTGGGAATTTATAGTGGTATTTTTTAGTTTCCCGTAATGGCTGATGGGTTATAGGTTATTATAGGTTGTAGCGGGCCCTTTTCCGCAACTCGACGACTTATACTATGCGCCTATTTTGCGTGAGTGGTTGGTGGTATTACTCCTGGCAACATTGCAATATTCTTATTTAATTGACAGTAATAGCAGCCAAATTAAAAACTATATAGTTTTACCATTTAGAATGTGAGTCCCCAGTCAGCAATCCAAGGGAGAAAAAATCCACCAAATCTGCCAAGCAAAGTTAATTCTGTATTGATGAGAGACTGAGTTTTTTTTAAATGTAATCTATAAAATTGTAATCATCTAGTCTAGTGTATTTCAATTTGTGTACTTAATTCAATATTTTATTGTGTTGGGGTAATTTTGAATATTACAAATACATTTCCTAAACATTTTTTTATCACATTGGGTCACACATGCATGACAAAACATTGGTTTTCAGAGATTCAAATACACAGATGCACAGTGTTAATAGATAAAATTAAAAAATTCAATCGATTTCATCACAACAATCAAGGAATCCATAAACGGAACAATCAACAATATGTGTGAAGCAAAAGATATCCTGATGTTTCTGTGATTAACCCCTTCGTATGCAGATGGTGAAAAAAATACGATTTTTTTACCAAAAGATATTCAAATTTTAATATAAAGAAACAAAATGAGAACTTCTAGTTATTGAAGATTTATCCTACAACTCTAATCATCATTGGTTAATTAACCTCTCGTATGCCTATTGCCGGATCCATCCCAACCCTGGTCCTATGCGTAGTGCCGCATCAGTCCCTAAGGCCTGGATCCCACTATGCAGGACCGGCAATTTTGCCGGATGCTGGTAAGGCTAGTTAGAGGCTGTACAATTTATATGAAGCTGTTCACATTATGCCGTGTGAACAGCTTCATAAGCCACTAGCCTTACCGGCAAAATTTTTGGTCCGGCATAGTGGGGCCTAATGGGCGTACTCAGATTATTTGAAATTGGATTATATAAGCTGTCTGTAAAAAAAAACGAAAAAAATTAATATTCTCTTTATACCATTCAGTTCCCATCCCACTTGTCCGCAGTGTGGCATAGCTCATTTAGTTTAAGTGTCTCAAGACCATGAATAATCAAAAATGTTGTATTTGAATCATCACCAGAAAAGTGTTCATCTAATGTGATGCAGGACTGGATCGCTAGTTTACCAATGATACAAGAAATAAAAGTTTATATCTATATTAACATTATTACAAACTATTCATTCGCATTTGGAAACAAAACACTTTACAATATCCTCGAAATATGGCAAAACCAAAACTAGTTACTATTTCTTAGGAGGAAAAGATTTCAAGAGTTGGTTCATCTGCCTATGGGTCAACTTCTTTTCTCCTGGTACTAGAATACCCTTCTTCCCGTGTTCTCTCTGAGTTGACATCCTCTGGTTATATTCCTTGTAACAGCCTTGGAATTCTGTTATCTCTTTCAAACATTGTTGCTGGTCAAATTCTTTTTTTTTAAAGCACGCAAACATAACAGCCAACTCTTGCATACAAGCAGCTTCCTTCAACTTGTCGCTTTTTCCTGATACAGTTTTCTTGAGCTCCAAAGGCAAGAGCATTTGGAATGGGACAGGTTCCCGTTGGTACCGCCTTGCACTTTTGCTGGTAGGAGCCGAAAAAAGCAAAGGTGCTAGTCGCATCTTGAGAATATTTTTATTAAACTTTCTAAGATATAGTAAAAATAAACACTACTAAAATGTAGGTTATGTCTTATGTCATATGATATGTCAATGTCACATTTCCATTGGCCCCTATTCTCATGTCACTCGGTCCTTGGGAACATGGAAAAACAAGACCGATTTAGTCTGGAATGACGATTTTTAAAGTAAAAGTAGTCTCATAGACGGGCAATATTTCGTTCGGAAAATTTACCCTGTTTTTTTAACCCACTTAAGAACTAATATAAAATCTGGTAAATGATTGAATGATAGTGTAATTTCACTATCTGTTAGAATTTATATGAATTTTTCTATTAGATTTTTATGAGAATATGTAATTACAGATGTAGTGCATAATTGTTTTCCTTCGTATTTTCACGGAAACGTACGAACGCGTCTTGCTATTTCAGTCGGTCACAGTACAAAAAGTACTGCGGTTGACTGAAATAGCATGACACCTTCGTACGTTTCCGTGAAAATACGAAGGAAAGCAATTATGCACTACACCTGTAACCGCCTACAACAACAATTCAAAGGTCAACTGGTAGAGAATACCCATAAATATATGAGAATGCCAATAGGTATTAAGTTCACCTTTTGTAATTATTTTTTTATTTTTGTGCAATAAAGATAAAAGAAATAAATAAATAAAATAAAATAAAACAAGATTATGATTCTTAGGTCTTTAAAAAAAATTGTTTTGTTGGTGTTTTGTGCATAGAATAAGTACAAGCATAGAAATCGGACTACAAAATGAACAGAAGACGTATGTTTGACCTTGTTTTACCCGACTAGGGGGGTTATGTTTTTCGAGTGAATGCATGTATTTATTTGAGACGCTCTACAGCCTAAACGGATAATGAATTTTAACAAATAAGGTGTAGTTAGTTTCGTCGTGGTTAAGGGAGTGACTTTGGCTTTATATAATATTTTAATAAAATGAATGAGAGAGAGTTTAACATATATCGACGACCATTAAAAAAATGCACTTTGAATAGACTTATTATTTATGGAATCTATCATGAGTTAGAAAGAAATGTGATTACAGGTTTCATTCGTTATTTTGTTGATCGTCATCAAAATTTGTACAGATATGTCAGTGTTAAAATGTTGGTAAAATTACATATTAAGTTTCATATGTATATGTTTACTTTAAATATTCCACGAATTAAACTTGAAATGTAACGATTACAAGGTATTCACGTTAGTTCATTCGTAGGTATGTCTATATACAGTTCAAAATTTATGATCCATTTTTAGACCACATACTTAATGTCATCCCATTGACCTTAAACTTGGCATAGATTTGGTTGTATGGTGTTTGGTACGTATGTAGGATGGATGAAAAATTACAGTATTATATTCATTGTTTCGAAAGTAACTACAAGATCTCTGTTGTACAGTCAAAGGCACTAATATCTATAAAGCCATAGCTCCGGTAGGTACTAGCGTTGAAAATTCCGGAATAAAACAAACGGTTTATCCTTTAGTTTTGAAATTTTAGGAAAAATAACAAATGAGTAATGACAATTTATTCACAGTGAATCACTGTCACTCTCTCTCTACCTATTTCAATTGATTCTGCCTCCGTGTCGTCGATGTCGCCCGTTTGTAGGTGCAAATAAGACCGAATATAGATTAAGATAAGAGCAGAAAAGTTAATTGTTTTTTGTCTTCAAAAATCCGAAAAATCGAATAGTTTGGAAAAAAACGGGACTTCTTTTTCAACGCTAGTAGGTACTCAATATTCGATGGCGACTGTGTACAATAAACAGTTCTTGCTACCAAAGGAGGATGGGCAGAAATGTATGAACACTGGCCTAGAAACCAATAACAATAAGCACTATATCATCGGATATGCTTTTTAATTCTACAACGATTTAGTGTAGTGGGAAACCTCAAAGAACTGTGAGAAATATTTTAAAAATCGGGAACATCGGGACGCCTACGTAGACGACGTTTGCATAATTACTTTGAAACATCGCTGTCTTTGCACGGCGATAACTTTTATCACACAAAGTTTTCGAACTACCTGCAATAGAAATAGTTTTACAACTTAGAATTACCTATCCGGTGACATATTGCTTGTTGTTATTGGTCATATAGGCCAATTTGCCCACCCTCCTTAGGTACCTAAATATTATAGTCACGATTGTTAAGGACTTTACCATTCGTCATAATGTATTTAGGTATGATAACATTTCGATAGTAAGTTATCGATCGTTGATCTATATAGGAACACGAAATAAATTATAATTTATAATAGGTAATTTATTGCCTTAAGTAGATACTACTATTACCTTGAGTATACGGCGTCTACTTTAAAGAACAAGACAAAACCAATTAGTTTTACGCCTTAAAAACCTGCTATTCTCAGTCGATGCAGTCTAAAATGTTATTTTATGATTACATGTAGGTATAAGTATGTATAAAGACTGGCCTTCACAAAGCTTAAACTTAAGCTTAAACGTAAATGCTTTAATGCTTGACGCTTGACAATGTTGACAGCACAATGCCGTTATTACTATTCACACGCAACAAGAAAGTATTGTGTTGTTTTATCGCTGTCAAAATAATCAATATTCAGAAACTTCATCAGTCAGGATTAACTTATTATAGTCCTAGTACTTATAGTGTATGCCCTTTCCCATTCCTACCGGGTAATGCATAATACTTAATGCGCAGTGTTGGTGCCGTTAATTTTCTATCATCTATGTAGATAACCATTTCTAAGCACTTTTAATCTTACTCCGGCGAGGGTATTACAATCATACCATACTCGTATCTGTTTGATGATGATTTACAAACTACACTACGTTTTCATACAAAATCTTGGTCAACACGTTCAAAAAAACTTACAAAAACAAGTTTAAAAACACCTTGTCATTTAATGAGGTATTCACTATCACGGGACTAAATGGAGTCCCGGAGTTCTGAAAGACGTAGGTACCGTAGGTAAATTAAATCGAAAGCAATACATAGAGGCACCTACTAAAATTCTGTTTCCTTCACACTATGGAAGTATACTTAAGTATAGATAGTCTGTCAAAAAAGTCTTGAAATTAAAAAGTGGCAACACTGGAGCACACCCTTTCAAATCAATCTAAGAAAAAAGGGACGAAACCGTATTGCCAATTTTTAATTAGGTACGAGTTTTTTTTGACAGACTATATGTACACCTGTACCCATCATTTAGCGATTTAGTATTATGTGTGTTCCTTGCCTATGGCAGCAGTCGGGTCCATGATGCTCACACTGCTCACCAACTAACATGCCAAAAGCTACCTTGCATGATAATTGAAACTCATGCCTGATTATAATTAAAAACCATGTCTAACCATGCTGAGTGAGTGTAGGGTTCCGATCCGTTACTATACAAAAAATATCTCAAAAAAGTGCACCAGCAAAACAGCGTATCTTCATGGAACTTATGTCATTTTATTGAGAAGCGCAGTTTTTCGGCAATAACTGAAAACGGTATATCCGATCATGTTGGAAATATGTTTTTTGAAAGTACATATCAAGCGTTACCTTCATGATTGTTTTAATATTTTTACCCGACTGCGGCAAAGCCCAAAAGGAGGGTTATGTGTTTGACTTGTATATATGTCCATCTCAATGTCCACTAATAACTAGTAAACCGATTTAAATAAACTATACGTGGGTAGATACGTCTTAACCACTAGACAGTCCTAGGCTATATTAAAATTATTTTAATGTGAAATTGGCGAAATAAATAATTAATTCAAGATAAGTAACATTACTTTGACGACATTATCCCATCAGCAGTTGGTGTTTATAAAGCTTGTTTTTCGTGAGACTTGTTGGACATACGGTTTAAAAGATAAAGGGGGGACACACAATTTATGCACCTTTCGAAGCGATTATTAAGGAGAAAATATTCACCTAATCAAAAGACTGCTTAAAAAACTTTGTGTTTTTAAAGGAACTGTCGAAATATGTGCCAGTTGTGCCACACAATGATTTATAGTGATATTTCTTTTTCATCTTGTTGTTATTTAACTACCAAACTAAGTAGCGGCTTCTAGAAGACACCTATACCTACTCAAAATTTCAGCAATGTAGCTTTAGAGTAAAATGCCTGTGGAATAAGGACAGATGGACATGACGAAACTATAAGGGTTCCGTTTTTCCGGAAGCCTAATAAAAATGATTGATTACAAATATGTAATCATGGGCCTTGTTGCCTGAAACAAAATGTTCCAATAGGTTCTTTTAAATTCCATTAGTCCCAGCGGACATGGGTATGGATTCCGTTAGTAGCGTAGGTATATCTATCCCAAAGATAGGGAAACGAAAAACCTAAAGTAGCATGATCTAATCTTTACTATCTATAATCCCTACCATAATACCACTTATAACTTAGACTTTAGAAACAACAATGTCACCTATCAATTTACTATTTAATAACCGAACGAAACTTATCTGAATTTTATTTATTGCCTGCTTAATGTGCTATCACGTTATAATAAACCTGTGATAGCGATAAAAAATTATATAAAAACCTTTGCAAATTCTTTAAAATCATAGTCAGTTCGCTGATTTGGGCTAAAAAGTAAGTATTTCATACGTTCTGAGGTTTTATTAGATATTTTTTGATCCCCAATCCTATGAACCTATCAGTTATTAGGTCTAAGTATGTAGTGTTCAATAATATGTTTTGTATTGTAATTCTCGACTGGATTTCTGTGACACTACGTCCTATAAAGCCCTCTAACCATTTTTCAGAACCATCACCATGCAATACCTGATCGTCCTCTCCCTCATCGCCGCCGTGGCCTCGGCCGGCTACCTGAAGCCGACGGTCGCCAACGCCGAGCTGGCCCAGATCCAGGAGATCATCGAGGCCATCAACAGCCCCAGCACTGACCCCGCCACCGCCGCCGCCCTCGAGCAGATGCTCTTCGAGACCCTCGGCGTCGCCCAGGATACCGCGCCCATTGACATCAGCCCCGTTCTGATCGACTTCCCTCTGCCCGAAGGCGGTGCCGTGACCGCGCCCGAGACCCCTGTCGTCGTTGCCGAGCCCGAACCCGCGCCAGCACCCGTCGCCGTCGCCCCGGTCGCCCCGGCCGCCGCGAGCAGCCCTCTCGTCCAGATCATCGTGAACGTGAACTCCGCCGCCGTCGACAGCGAGGTCGCCGAGGCCCCCGTCGTGGCCGCCCCCGCCCCCGTGCCCGCTCCCGTCGAGGACGTCAGCCCCGTGATCGTGGTCGACGAGGCCGTGAACCCCCCCACCGCCGTGCCCGAGCCCGTGCAGGTCGTTGAGATCGCCCCCACCCCCGTGCAGGTCGTCGAAGCCGCCCCCACCCCCGTGCAGGTCGTGGACGCCGCCCCCGAGCCCGTCCTGGTCGGCGAGATCGTCATCCCCGTCGCGCCCGTCGTCACTCTCCCCGACACCCTCAACTAAGTGAAACTTTTCGCTAACTCAGCCTAGGTTGTGTCTATAAACTGTTCAATCATGAGATGCAATTTATATACCGCTTAAGTATTGAACAAATTGTGATCTATAAACTGTTTGAACATGAGGTACAATAAATTTGATTCTTAATTATTACTTTCATTACATCTAATTTTTAAGGCTACTCTAACAAATCAATATATGTATGAACCCACTCAGCATGTACTATAGAGCTGTTATAATTATGGAAACAGATGGTCATAGGAACTCCTCAATGGCTAATAGTGGATCTGTTGAGTTTGGACTCGTTTGACTCGCTTTTTTTATCACTGTTTGAAGTAGGAAAGTCTGAATCAAAGTGTGTGAGTAAAGATGTTTTAAATTACTCATTAATTTCTGATAGCTGCATAAAGTTGCAGTGGGTAAAAAGCCTAAGGCTGCGTTTCCACCAGAGATGTGCGAGGATGCGTTGCGAGGGATGTGTTTGTCATTAACCAATAGAAACGCTTCCACCAGAGTTAGCTAAGCGAGGATAGGTAAATGAAGCGTTTCTATTGGTTATGACAAACACATCCCTCGCAACGCATCCTCGCACATCTCTGGTAGAAACGCAGCCTTAAAATGGGCAAATTTAGGATTTATATGGCAACCCTCAAAGCACGCACACAAGTAAACGGACGGCCACTTTGCATGCTGCAATCATGATTAGACGAGGTTACATCCTATTTTTTTAGATCCGTGGCTACAAATTACATTTTACAGGTTACAGTTTCCATTTGACACAACCTCGACCAATGACGACCAGTGTTGCCAGCTACTTGTAGCTAGTTTGCAGTTAGTTTAGACCCGTAATTTTTTTACTAGTATCTTTATAAAACGTTCCCCAGTCAACAAGTCCTTCTACCTGTAAGAAAAGTCCCCCAGGAGCGATGCAGAACTGAATTTGATGGGGATTCTCCCAGCAACTGATAGTTCGTATATTTTGTCACTCATTTTCATAGTAAACTAAGATTACCGATCTCCGTTAAGAAACTGTTAGGACAGGGACGTTACCATGACTTAGTAGGTAGGTTTAGGTTGAAAGAAAGGGACAGAGCTGTATAATGCTATATCTCTGTCCTAATCTCTCATCCTAAACTGAATTGCTTCCGTATGTGGTGGTAAACCCCCTGATGTAAGGTCACGGACTTTAATTGATATATGACTATAGAACCCTATCGTATATAGGCCTAACCTACTATTAATTCCCATGTAATTTCTATCTTGTCACTTGATGCTGTCATTATGACAGGGTTCCATAGTGGCATAACAATTAAAAATCCTCGACTGACTGTATTCTAAAGACGGTAAAACAGTACCTACTTAATTACACGGGTGGGCAATATATTGTATGAACGTGAAAATGGTACTTAATTAAAGTTGTACCCCAAAGTACACTCTTAATTCATTAAGCAGTTATTTTCCCTGATTAAAATTCTCGTAGATAGATCGTGTCTGTAGGTTCGTCGTGACGTTCACTCCGAAGTGTACTTTATGGAAATACCTACGTACAAACCAGTACAATGCCTCCCGTTGCCGTCTGCGGTCCGCTGCGGAATGACACCTTAAAGCTGTTTCAAGAACACTAGGTTTTTACTTATTATAGAGTTCAGTTTTGTGGTAAACTTACTATCTCGTTTAAATTTGGCAGACCAAGGTTTTTCACAGTAGAAATTTTATAATCACACTCCGGCTTCTTACTAATAGACATTGCCGAAACTATGTTGACACCGATGATTTGTTGCATTGGGTCATCATTGGATTTACTAATGTTTGGTCAAAAAACATTCCAACAAACAAAGTACCTATCACTTCTCAAACTATTTTACTCAAATTATCATTTGGCAAAAAATCATAAGTCAAAACAAATTATCGCAATTTAACAGTTAGCAAATATACTTTTTTGTCAAATTATTGTTTAACAAATAATTACCTGGTCATGTCATGTTTTATTTGGCCAAATTTCATGTAGTCAAATGTATCGATGGCATAACATACTCTTCCCAAAATATTGTATGGCTTGAGAATCTTATGATTTACATCCTAATTGAGTAGTGCACAGGTTAAAATTTAGGAAATTATTATATTTGGTTGTGTCACAGCTACAAACTAATCAATTCGTTAAGGAATGCCACATACAAACGAATGAATAGTGAATATCGCCGTGTCACAAGCATGCATTAAGCAAACTACAAACAACGTGGTTTGTAGCGAAATAAATAGATGATATTGTTGTATTGGTTATATTTACTTGATTTTCCTTTATAGCAAATAATTTACCGCCACAGAAGAAAGAAGGATGTTATTAATTTGGTATCTGTTTTTACTGAAAGTAGATATGATGGAGTTATTCTCGTGACACAGTCTACAAAGCCCCGCGGGGCTTCTATTCTGGGTAGATTGGCCCTTCGGGCCTGATGAACTCAAACGTAACCTAAACCTACTTACCTAATAAATATCCTAAAGTAACCTAACTGGACATGCTATAAATTGAGCGTACGAAGTAACGAAACGGTAATGAATATAATATTTGCCAAAGGACCACGTTTGCTTAATAAACGTTTGTCTTAATTAAACTTGAGAAAGTAAAATGATGCAAAATGATAATTTGACCAAATGAAGAAAAAGCGAAATGTAAATGTGCTAAAGATTTGTTTGGGAAATGAAATTTTTTTTGCGCAAACGGCAGTACACCGTTGCATTGTTATGTTTAGTCCTACTTACGTTTTGACAAGAAGGGAAATGAAAGAAGAGCAAAACAAGCATCGTAAGTCAGATTTACTTAATTTCATTATTTGTAATGTAATTCTGATATAAGAGCATGAGATCTCCTAAAGGGATAAGTTCGTCTTTGCGCATTTCTATTCTGTAAATATTGTATTTGAATTTATGTGTTTTGTACACACACGTGCGCGGACATATCGAGGTCCATTATCATTTGACGTCTTTAAACCTTGTGAAAATGACAGTTAAAGAAGAAAGAACAGCCTACTTTTTGTTTTGTTGTCTATTATTTTTGCTCAATCTAAAAAATAAACAAAAAAAGTTGGTTGGCGGCAAAGTTCATTTTCTAGTCTGGCTTCTATGCTATTCTTATTCTATGGGTATTTCACAAGTGGCTTGACAGATTTGAACGATTTATTTCAATATCCTAGCAAACGGGGTTTAAGTTGCGTAGTAATAACAAAAGACTCAAGTCCAAAAATAAACTTTTACTTTAAACCTTAACAGTTTATTCTTACGGTTTCTTATTCTTAATATTATTTGACACAAGTTCGCGTTTGACGTATGTTCCTGTCCTGTTGCAGCGTGCTAAGCCGCCTGATTTGAAAATGCTCATTAATATTTTAAAAAAAACACAATATAATCTCGAAACTTATAATAATAATATTCTCAGAGCCCACGGCACTAAACCTAGTTCGATAAGACTACCGGATGATATTTAAATATATATTTAGTCCGTCATTAATGGGGAACACGAAATGGGAATGCTGAAATGCGAAATACCTGGCTTTTTTTTTTACTTATATGTTCGATGTATAAATGCAGCAGTGGTATTCCTACACAGAAATGGATGATCTTTTAGATGAGCTTTGGTTTTTTAAGGGGATCGATCATACTAGATACTTAAGTACGAGGCGTCCCTTATCATACTGCTGATACTATGGGGCTTGCAGCACTGCATTGACGTATATTCTTTGAGGTTGCCATGTGCATAATCTCGTTGGCGAATAAATCATCAGTCATTTATCTACTTATTGTGTAATTCGTTTGCAGGTCCTTCCTCCATCCTTAATTTTACAATTTTCAAGTATTAAGTACCTACCAACGGGATTATTTTGAAAAATAAATTATTGCCTACCTTTATATAAGCAACGAGGACGACGCGCTAGCCTAGTTGGTAGTGACCCTGCCTACGAAAATAGCGGCCTGGGTTCAAATCCCGGTAAGGGCAGATATTTGTGTGATGACCGCGAATATTTGTTTCCGTGCCTTGGATGTTTTCTATATATTTAAGTATTTATTTCTCTTTATAAGTATTTATATCGTTGCCCCCCATAGTACAAGCCTAGAGCTTAGTTTGGGAGTAGTTCAATTGGTGTGAGATTGCCCCCTGATATTTATTTATTTATTTAATCACCTAACAAAGAACGGTTGGTGTCGCTCTTCTAGAAAGCAAGAAAAAAAAACTGAAATTGAATTTCCTACATTTAGCCCAGATTCGTTACGACAATTTTATATATTATTTAAAGAATAACTGAGTCTCTCTCTAAATACAGATTACTATACAAAATGTTTACGTATATCGCATTGGCCAATGAGGACAAAAAAATATTTTCATGAAAAGTTTAAAAAAATCATATCTCAGAAAATAACAAAGATAGGAAGCTGAAACTTACAGGACGACGAACTAAACGTGAGCGGCCGAAAAAAGCAAAACCTGTTTAATGTAAAAATGTATGGTTACCGAAAGATTATGTTAATCAATTAACTAGGTAATTTTAGTCGTGAATGCCTCCCGAATAACCGAATAAATTGTAATAAAACATTTTTCAACACACTTGCTCAAAACGACCTTTTTATTCCACCGATTTTTGGCTCATAAACCTAGATATTAAACACGCGTGCTTTTTCAGTATATTACGCACAAGTGCCTTTAGTTTATTAACCCAAACAATTTACATTTGTAGCCTAGTACCAAGTTGTAAGTACGAAGAAGAAGCGATATAATTTAGTCGGGTTATACCTTTTTTTTTCTTAGCAACAAACAGTTTTTATGCGGCAAATTGTAATTTTACCAACTGTTTCAATAATTAATTAAAATTTGACTAAATGAAGAGTCTTGTTTTTTTTCGCAAGTGTGTTGAAAAACGTCGTCTGTAACACGTGTGCCTGTGACCATAATATACGCGGCTTTCTTGTGGCGCACTCGCTTTCGCTCGTGCGCACACAATAGCGCCTTGTTTACAATGGTCAACTTAGCACACTTGTATCATAATATACTATTATTAAAAATTATTGGGTTAAAAACCTGTAGTTTTTCGTATTTATTAACACCGTTCCATTTACTAGTCAAACTACCCTATTGTGGCGTCACTGTAACAAAAGGGTCTGGGTCTACTTATAATTAAGTAAAGGGAAAGTATTGTCTTTTTATTGCACCTACCTACTTTTTTGATTTCTGTTTCACCTTAAGGTTGACTGGTAGAGAATGCTTGTAGCATTAAGTTCGCCTTTTGTACACTATTTTATTTTTGTGCAATAAAGTATTTAAATAAATAAATAAATAACTGCATTTATTTGGGACAGACATAAAAATGTCTGAAACGTAAAAGTCCTTTTAGAAACCTTAATAATGGGGTGCCATTTAATTCCAGGATTACTTATTGCCACCGCCTGTGTGGCACAATCTTCATGAGAAAAAAAAAGCCTTACATTTCCTCAGAATACGAATTTGGTTTATATTAAAGTGTATATGTATAGTCGCTTAGCTAACAAAACCGCGTAAATCAGCGATTGAACATGAACTTAGGCCCGTATTAATAAACTGATCTCAACTCTAATGCTCTTCTCGAGATGCGTCAAAAATGACAGTGGTCTATGGTTTGGCGTTTACTTTGACGTATCTTGTGACGGGCCTCACAGTCAAGATGAGATTATTAATACGGCATGTCATGTAATTTCAGGGTAAACACAAAAATAAACAAATGAAATGTCATCAGCATCACTGTAGTACCCTATTTAGATTTCTCTGTGCAACATGTCAAGGAACTCCGTGGATATTGGCTGTATGATCTTTGATCCTTGCCTATCCCTTATGGGATGAACTAAAAAAATAACAACAACTCCGTGGATACAAGTGGGTGGATTCTGGGGTGGATGGTGGCCGGCACCGTCTACTAACGCGGTGGGTGGTGGATACAGGCTCAGCACAGGCTTAGCATATTTTGGAATACATTGGACACTGCTCGTAAAAATCGTAACAAGCAGTGTCCGCTCGTAATTTCGTTTAAATAAATTTATTTATTGAAATGTATTCCTTCTTATTCTTATTCTTTTATGATTGGCGAACAATTAATTGTACCTAGGTAGATATTATTTTATCTTTTATAGGTTTAGTAGATACATTATTATTTTATTGTATGTATAGATAGATATATTATTAGCAATTAGGAACTGGCTACCTATCAGTTTACTATTTTATGACCGTACTCGACTTATCTACGGTTAATTTATTTATTGTCAGCTTAGCGTGATATCGATGTCAAAAAAGCGAGACAAAGCGAAAATTATTCGTATAAAAACCTTCACAACTTACTAAAATTCATAGTCAGTTCGCTGATTTGGGCTAAAAAGTAAGTAGGAACTTGTACATTTTAGTATATTTTATAATTATTATGTTCTATGATTAGTAATGAACACTGCAGCAAGAAAAAAAATACATTTTAAAGTTAATGCGTTGTTGCTTTTGAATTAAATACGTTATTATGTACCTATATTATATGAATAGTGTTTTTTTAAACTTGTATTTGTGGCAACATGCCCGACGTCGTAACATTTAATTATTTGGACATTTTTCAGAACCATCACCATGCAATACCTGATCGTCCTCTCCCTCATCGCCGCCGTGGCCTCGGCCGGCTACCTGAAGCCGACGGTCGCCAACGCCGAGCTGGCCCAGATCCAGGAGATCATCGAGGCCATCAACAGCCCCAGCACTGACCCCGCCACCGCCGCTGCCCTCGAGCAGATGCTCTTCGAGACCCTCGGCGTCGCCCAGGATCCCGCGCCCATTGACATCAGCCCCGTCCTGATCGACTTCCCTCTGCCCGAAGGCGGCGCCGTGTCCGCGCCCGAGACCCCTGTCGTCGTTGCCGAGCCCGAACCCGCGCCAGCACCCGTCGCCGTCGCACCGATAGCCCCGGCCGCCGCGAGCAGCCCTCTCGTCCAGATCATCGTGAACGTGAACTCCGCCGCCGTCGACAGCGAGGTCGCCGAGGCCCCCGTCGTGGCCGCCCCCGCCCCCGTGCCCGCGCCCGTCGAGGACGTCAGCCCCGTGATCGTGGTCGACGAGGCCGTGAACCCCCCCACCGCCGTGCCCGAGCCCGTGCAGGTCGTCGAGATCGCCCCCACCCCCGTGCAGGTCGTTGAAGCCGCCCCCACCCCCGTGCAGGTCGTTGAAGCCGCCCCCACCCCCGTGCAGGTCGTGGACGCCGCCCCCGAGCCCGTCCTGGTCGGCGAGATCGTCATCCCCGTCGCGCCCGTCGTCACTCTCCCCGACACCCTCAACTAAGTTAAACTTTTCGCTAACTCAGCCAAGGTTGTGTCTATAAACTGTTCAATCGTGAGATGCAATGTTTAAACCGGTTAAGTTTTGAAAGGATTGTGATCTATAAACTGTTTGTTTGAACATGAGGTACAATAAATTTGATTCTTGCTTAGTAATGTTATACATATATTTTGAACAACCATAATATACCTATAGTACTTTATGCAACTGATCCGTAATTAGAGGCCTTAAAATACGAGTGTGGTTTCATAATAGCATCACACGAGTTTTTTAAGGCCTAATTATGGACAGTCGCATACACTACTTTATCTATGCTACTCAAGGTGGGTTCAGAAGCCGACGACTTGACAACAAAAATGGCGGCAAAACAAACTTGTGCTGTGTCAGTGTCACAAATATGAAAGGTTTTTGTGTCACGATTTTAAATCAAAGACAAACGAATGAAATACCTCTTCTCATATCACTCAAGATCAAATGTCGTGCGATTTATGATAAAAAAATATACTGAACTGACGTTTTGTATCGATAACTGTTTTAATATCTATGGATACTAGAATAGAGACCCTCTTGAGTTTTGACAGCTGTTCCCAATTTAAACTCATAAGTTACAAAAAATTATACTGTTATAACATTACAGTACAGATTTTACCTACTACCACAGACAAGAAAGTTCCCATAGTAAATTTGGTTGTAATAATGCTGGCAAATGGCCACTACGATTTCTACTGTTTCTGAATGCATAATAGAGGGCTTATGATATGTGAGTAGATAAAGTAATTTTCGGCGAACCTAATAGCGCACTAAACTTTAGTACCTTGTCACTCTAAGACCTTTAACGATTCGTGTGATGGTTCAAACATGCCGTTAAATAGGTGAAAAATTTAAGTAAATGAAATTCGACATTCTAAATTTAAAATTTGACGTATATTTTTATTTTTCAATTTAAATTTTTGTCATTTCACAAGCTTCAAAAAGAATATTTGCAAAGATAATGCAACGTGGAGCAAGACAAGAAGATGTGACTTTGAAACTAATATAATAACTGCTGTATTTGAAAACATCTTCATCCTTCCAGACTGGCAAGGACTCGGCATCACATCAATGGAATGGTGAGTGGGTAACATCACTTACCTTCAATTAGCACTTGATCATGGACAATCCTCGAAATTCATGACAAAGGTCAATGTCGTTCCTACTACTTCTCCTAAAATTGGGTTAAACAATCCAGCTAGAAAAGAGGCCTTTCGGCAGGTCTCGTAACAAAATATTGTAACCACCTTCGAAAAAATGACTTAATTGAAACTGGCTACTGAAAGGACCTTTAGATCAATCTTGTAGGTTAGTAAATATACAGGGTGTCCCATAAATCAACGTTCCCCGTCTAGGGCTCATAAAGCAGCTAAGCTAAGCTAAAGGTATCGATTTACGAGCATAAGATAAGAGTTTAAAAACTTCTCTAATTCCTAATGATTCTAATAATGTAAGATACTGCTGAAAACCTTCTTAAATAAAACATGAAATTAAGGATTTTTCATGACAAGGACATTAAGGAAAATATCAAAAAATCTGATTATACTTAATGCTCAATATCTCCGAAACTAAGTAAAAATCGCTGAACATACATAGGGGTCAAATAGGTAGCTTTTAAGATGCTCTGTGAGCCCTAGGCGGGTTGACGTCGATTTATGGGACACCGTGTAACGTAACAGAACCAGGAATGGACAAAGAACCAATTATGGACACTGATTATTATTTTACATAAGATTAAGGTATGATCTTTGAATTAATAAGAGTTACGTGCCCATTATTGGTGCCTTTAGCTAAAAATGTCCAACATTGGAGCCGGTACGTTACTTATACAGTATAGGTAGTAAGTATACAGTGTATACAGTGTATATAGTACGTCTGTGGAGGGCGGCGGCGGCGGTGGCAGGGGTTGATGGCTTAACGACTTTAGTTATTTAAACTCTACTACTCTTCTACATTTCTTTCCCCACATTACATATTTATTTAAATGCACAATCACACCATCAATGTGCCTACAGCGAAGCCGCTATAAGTTGAGCATGCCAACATTGGGATGGGTGGGACCCAAGGAACGAGGGCGCTGGTTTTAAAACACTTCAAGTTAAATTGGAACTTTAGGAACATGTTGACTAAATACTTTAATTTGTTGATACAAATTAGAATACACTTATTTTTAAGAATATACGATGTTTTTAAACTATTTTGAGAAATCGTCTTCTAGAATCGATGCACAACAAGAATATTTGAAAGTACGTTTCAATAAATTAATGCTATTTATTATTAAAATAATAAGTCCACTCTCGTTACTATTATTTTCTAAGTAACTAAACAAAGTATTGTCTTGAAATCGAATAGTGTTTTTTTGTCGCTCTAGGTAGCTGAGGTTACTTTTATTTAATAAAGTATTTTAAATAACCATACCAACATAACACTTTAAATGAAAGGCTTCAGATTACCCGTAGAAACCTATAAAATGCGATTCATTAGAATAAAAAATTAAAAAACCTGTTTTTAGAGGTGCGCAGCAATTCTTCATAATGAACAGTCGAGGAAATATAATATAAGATCTAGCCAGCTTCGCATGCGAAGTTCGATCATTATTATATTACCCGCTCATTTTGAAATATATGACATAGTATGTATAAGAACCCAACCACCCGAAGAAGCCCATTTAATGTTTTGCATACGTACGAGTACAAACGTGTACCTTTACCTAGCTAGAGGTTCTCTGAATATATCTGTCACTGGCCGAGTTCGAGGAGAGCCAAAGTCAAGTCCTAATTTTCAAAAGGTAGTCATTAAAAAGCGTTAAAAAAGTAATTTACCAGTAAAAGAAAATAAAATAAAAAATGAAAAAAATGTTTATTGAATCTATGAAACAGTACAGGGGATTGGATATATCACGACCCTGCATCCTGAGCTAGGAAACCCCGTGTTACAGGAAGCAGTGTCGTTCGGAATCACATTTAGAAAAAAAACACTTAACCTATTTGAACAAGCCACATTTACATTTTTGCTATATCATTATGTGTGTGTGTGTGTGCAAGTTCGTATGCATGTTAGGATGTGTTAGATTATTATTCTTCTTCTTCCACTCTCCTCTATCTGCAATTAACTCAGTACTCACACCTTTCATAGACATACCATTCTTCACACAGTCCATCCACACCTTTTTTGGTCTTCCTCTACCCCTATATCCATCAACATTCATTCTCATTACTCCGCTTGTTATGTTCCCTTCGTCCCTCCTCATGACATGCCCATACCACGTCAATCTACTACTCCTCATCTTTTCCACTATCGGTGCTACTTTCAAGCTTCGTCTAATATATTCATTCCTAATTTTATCCACATCCATCGTAACATGGACTTTTTCTCACCCTTCTCCTTGGGTGGCCAACACTCCGACCCATACATGACGACCGGTCTCACCATGGTTTTATAAATATTGCCCTTAAGGTATGAGAGGCATTGGCGTGACATGTGGCCCATGAAACCTGTCGCGATTTCATCTACCCTGCATTTATTCTGTTCCTGAAGTCCCTGGATCAGTGAACCGAGATACTAAAAGTCGGAACAGACTGGCAAATGTCTGCCATTTAAGGCTATGTGGGAAAAACCGGATGGACTACCAAATTTGCAAATCAGATGTTCAGTTTTCGATCTCTAGATTTTCATAAATTATTTATATAAATACATAGATAAGATAAATAAATACATAGTTGCCTATTTCGTCACAGCAAGAAGAAGCTCAGTCTCGTGGTAATGAAGCTAGTGGTAGTGGCAATGAAGTATTAATATTATATATTTCTAAATGAAGCGTGTCATATAATAATGATTGAACGAATTGAGAAGGTCTTTTAATCTTATATAATAAATGTCTGGTTTTCTACACTTTCGTCTTCCTCTTCGATGACCACGATTGCGGGGGTTGGGTTATGATTGACCATATTGTTTGTGCTTGCGCGTGAAGTAACCAGGTTAACGTCAACCACATTTGTTAGGCTCAGGTTAAAAATTACCGTTTTAACATTTGCCTTATTATCTATGCTGGTGCTTACTTTAAACGGGATACCATTGCCCAAATGAGACGGGCTATAGTTATGAATGACGGGATTCACATCTGCCACGGCCTCTATACTCCCATCTAAAGTGACTGGGTCATCGTCGACTGGAGGTGATAGGCTTTGGTGAAAAGTTACGGGATTTTCCTCGGCCACGTCGTAAAAACTCTGGTCTACAGTGACCGAGTCGACATCGACCGCATGCGTCGGGCTATTGTCATTAATATTGGAATTCTCATCCGTCACATCATCTATGAGTGACTCTACAGTGACCAAATCAATGTCGTCCAGATTTGGTGGACTATGCTGGGCAATAATTACGGGGTTCTCTTTGGTCACTACATCTATGCTCACGGCTTCAGTGACCGGGTCAACCTCGACCGGATGTGATGGACTATGGTCAATAATTTTGGGTTTCTTAACGGCCACAACATCTATGCTCGCTTCAGTCACCGGATTGACAACGACCAAGTGAGATGAGCTATGGTTATGAATGACGGGATTCATATCCGTCACAGCGTCTATACTCCCATCTAAAGTAACTGGGTCAACGTCGACAGGACGTGATGAGCTTTGGTTAACGTTAACGGTTTCCTCATCGGCCACGTCGTACATACTCGGGTCAATTGTAACCGGCTTGACATAGACAGGACGTGATGAGCTTTGGTTAACGTTAACGGTTTCCTCATCGGCCACGTCGTACATACTCGGGTCTATTGTAACCGGCTCGATATAGACAGGACGTGATGAGCTTTGGTTAACGTTAACGGTTTTCTCATCGGTCACGTCGTACATACTCGGGTCTATTGTAACCGGCTCGACATAGACAGGACGTGATGAGCTTTGGTTAACGTTAACGGTTTTCTCATCGGCCACGTCGTACATGCTCGGGTCTATTGTAACCGGCTCGACATAGACAGGACGTGATGAGCTTTGGTTAACGTTAACGGTTTTCTTATCGGCCACGTCGTACATACTCGGGTCTATTGTAACCGGCTCGACATAGACAGGACGTGATGAGCTTTGGTTAACGTTAACGGTTTCCTCATCGGCCACGTCGTACATACTCGGGTCTATTGTAACCGGCTCGACATAGACAGGACGTGATGAGCTTTGGTTAACGTTAACGGTTTCCTCATGGGCCACGTCGTACATGCTCGGGTCTATTGTAACCGGCTCGACATAGACAGGACGTGATGAGCTTTGGTTAACGTTAATGGTTTTCTCATCGGCCACGTCGTACATGCTCGGGTCTATTGTAACCGGCTCGACATAGACAGGACGTGATGAGCTTTGGTTAACGTTAACGGTTTTCTCATCGGCCACGTCGTACATGCTCGGGTCCATAGTGACCGCCTCGACGTAGACGGGATGTGTCGGGCTATTGATACTAATTTCGGATTTCCAATCGGCCACATCGTCTACAGTGACCGGATCAATAACGTCCAGATTTGATGGACTGTGGTCAATAATTACGGGGTTGTCACTGGTAACTTCATCTATGGTCGCTTCTTCAGTGACCGTGTCGTCATCGACTGGATGTGACGGGCCGTTGTCATTAATTTCGGAACTCTTATCGGCTACATTCTCTATTAGTGTCTCTACAGTGCCCGGATCAATATCGTCCGAATTTGATGAAATATGGTCATTGATAACTACGAGGTTCTCATTGGTCACTTCATCTATGGTCGCTTCTTCAGTGACCTGGTCGACATCGACTGGATGTGACGGGCTATTGTCATTATTTTCGGATTTATCAACGGCCACATCATATGATTCTACAGTGACTAGATCAATATCGTCCAGATTTGATGGACTACGGGTAATGATTACGGGGTTTTTATCGGCCTCTCCGTCTATGCTCGCGTCTTCACTGGTCAGTTTGACATCGCCGAGCTCCGACTTGCTATGGTCAATAATTTCGGGTTTCTCATCGGTCATATCATCTGTGAATGTTTCTACAGTGTATGGATCAATATCGTCCAGATTTGATGCGCTATGGTCAATAATTACGGCGCTGTGATCGGCAACTTCGTCTATGCTCGCTTCTTCACTGACCTGGTCGACATTGACATGATCTGACGAGCTGTGGTCAATAATTCCGGGTTTTCCAACGGCCACATTGTCTATGTTTGAGTGTACAGGGACCGCGCGAATGTTGACCACAGGTTTTGGCTTCAGGTTTAACATGACGGGTTTTACATCCATTATATTGTCTATTTTTGGGTGTACAATAACGTGGTGAACTCCTACCAAATTTACTGGCTTCAAGTTAACAAACACGGAATTTACGCCCCCTTTTTCATGGCGGTTGTTAACGACTACGGGGTTAACGTCGATTACGTTGTTGGGGTTTGGCATCACGAACAACGGTTTAAAATCGACTTGGAACATTGGGTCTATTTCACCATATATTGGAGGATGTATGGTATTGACCTTCTTTCTTGAACCGGTCCTTGTTCTGGTGTGGCGAATAGGGGCAGCCTGGGCGCAGGCTACGAAGGCCACAACGCACAGAAGACACTTCATGTTTATTTCTGAAATTTAAAAGTTGATTCTTTATATGTAGGTAGGTATAAGTAAAAATATATGTTAAAAATTCCATAGGTGAAATTTATTTTATTTTATTCAGTTAGTACAATTTATGTTGGTGGTGTATGTGGCCTATGTGGGTTAAATTATTTGAAATACAGCCAACATTTGAAGTGTTCTGTGCAGGATTTTGGTCAAACAATAGCGTTGCTTGGACCTAGCGTGAGCGACGGCAACTATACGATGATGCCTGGGCATCTTGGACGTCTATAATTAAGAACACATACAATACATACATACATTTATTACATCTCTTAAAAAGTAAAAACCATATGTGTTTCAGATTTTTTCAAATACTTCAGTACTTTGGGTCAGTTACTCAGATCTAAGGTTGTCTGGCAGTTATGAATGATGACATGAGATTGGACGGGAACTCTTTGGTTTCGTGGTTGGAATAGGTGGAATGCAGCCTGTGAAACCGCTGGCTATGGTCTTCACCAAATATCCATCTCATATCTTGTTTTTTTTTATCCATTAGGGCTGTGTGCAACGGCTGTAGCGGTAGACGGTAAATGATGCGGGCTTGGTCAGATCTGAATATAATTTTCGACTCGGTGGCGAAATCCTAGGAGGTAGGTAGGAGAGCCCACTTAGCGTTTTTAGATACGGTACATCTTAGAGCTGGTTGTTCCTTAGTTCAACGAATTAGTATGAGTAGAGGATGCTAGCTGAGTGGCCTGTCTGAACTCTGCCAGCATCTTAGGCATAATGTCAGTTGATTAGTTATTCATATGCATATATGTCGTTATTTTAGATATTAATACTTATATGAATTTATGAATTTGCACTTTGAAGAGCGTCCTCCAGGGATTATATAGACCAGATCAACCTCTTCAAACGGGGCTATCAATCTGTCATATAACACGACCCACTTTGACAGGAGCTGGATAACATGAACCGCTTCGATTGGGATTGGGTCAACAATGTTAACACGACTACTTATGATGTAAAAACGTGCTTTTTTAAACACCCTTCACAATACCAAACCCGACCACAATAAGGCAATTGGTAGGTTTTATTATAAAACATCTTTCTTTCTAAGCTCAAAAGACTTTTTTGTTGTTTTAGTATTAAAATAATGGTAAATATATTTTTATGTAGGTTCTTAAAATGACACAAATGAGTAAAATTTTGCATACATGTATTAAGGGCGTACAGTAAATAAGTACATTTCTAAAATTTGGTGGAATGATTTTCAAGCCAAACTATTTACTTTTAAGGACTCATTCTTACTACTGCATTATAATTTTATTAAAAAACAGAGCTTTAGCGCGCGTTGTAGGTTAATGATGCAGAGGGTGCTACCTGTCACGTAACACTAGACAGGTATGATGATGAATCGTCGTCAGAGAGTGCTAAAATATCAAATCTTCCCTCATGTTTATCTTTATTTTTATGTTTATCTTTACCCTTATCTTTATCTTCATCTTTATTTTCCTTTTTAGGGTCATATTTATCTTGATCTTCATATTCAATGACTAGGATTGTAGAGGTTGGGTTATCGTTGACTACGGGTGCAGTGACGTGGTTACCTCTCATCAAATCTACTGTTATTGAATCTTCGTCAGAGAGCGCTAAAAAGTCAAATCTTCCAACGTGTTTATCTTTATCTTTACCTTTATCTTTATCTTCATCTTTGTTTACATCTTTATCATCATCTTTGTTTCCATCTTTATCTTCATCTTCACTAGCAGAGATTGGGTTATCGCCGACCACGGGAACAATGACGTGTTTACCTCTCTTCGAATCTACTGGCTCTGCGTTAAAAATCACAGAGTTAACACCTATAACGGCGTCGTGGCGTCCATTAACGATGATGGGGTTAACATTGACCACGTTGTGTTCGTTTGGGATAACAAACAAGGGTTCCACGTTGGAGTTGAGGTAGGGGTTCATTCTATCCAATATCCGCGCTTGGGTGTAGCGACTAGGGTCAGCTTGAGTGCCGGCTACCAGGGCCACAGTGCACAGAAGAAACCGCATGTTTATTTCTGGAATGCAAAACTCGATTAAAATTTTCCGAAGTCGATGTTAGTGGTACCTTAATTGCGCTAGTGTGTGTGACAAAACGGTTATGCCTGGACATCAGAGATGTTACTTATTAAAAACACAGAGCAAATAATCCTTTTATTTTGTCTCCAATAAAATAAATAACCATTCTTTTTACTTCAGTCTAGCGGCCCGTCCCAACTAGGGTTAAAAAATAAACATAATATCATGTGGAATAATAAAATTATATCACTATTAGAAAGATATGTCCTCATTTCGTGGAGTGACTGTCGGAGATGGCGTAACTCGAGATCTTCTTTGATCCCATTTTCATCTTCGGTGTTAAACTTACTTCATTAATTTTTTCAGACGCCTGAGGATAGTTTTCCCATTTTACACTTTATTTTATAGTAAGTTTTCCCTGGGATGGATTTAGTTTATTTTCTACTGGATGAATCCGCCAATTTTCCACTCACTGTTCCGTCTAATAAAATTCGGTGATTGTACGACTACTCTATGTATTTCACAAATTGCCGTGGAATTAGCTGGCTTTATCTCTACGGGTAATCCACCATTTTATCTCATTTCTCTTCATCCATTATGTTATGACATTTCATCGATTTAAAACCATGGTTTAGGTTAGACTAAATTGTATTTTACTGTATTAACAACACTTCGTCAAAACTATTCGTATTTGCTGTGTATTTTGTGTTGCTGATGATCATTCCTATCTAAAACGTTTCACTGTATTGTATTGTTTGTTGTGTCATTGTTTATTACCTCTATGTCAACCTTATTTAAGATAAAATGAATTCGTTCCCTACCAACATATGTAATTGATTTTATCATGTCTCCTGTTGGACATAGGCCTCCCCCAAGGCTTTCCACTCAGGCCGGTCTTGTGCTTTTCGCATCCACCGCGGTCCCGCGATCGTGACGCTGTTATCATTTTTATGCCTTCGAAAATTACTTCAAACCGAGACCGGAACGATTGCAAAAATGATTCGAAATCTTTAATTTTTTTGGCGCAGTATACCACATCTGACGTTTTTTTTTGGATGATTTCATAAAGCACGTCTGTTTGCGTGAATATTTCGTGAAACACATGGAGTAAAAACTGGAACTCGAAATCTTTTAAATTGTGCAACAATGATGAAACTTGACATAACGTCTCGCCATCCCAAGAATCTTCGTTTTCGGACATATCCTCAAATAAATCAATCAAATGTTGACAAGAGTTAAAGATGACATTTACAGTACGCGAATTATAAGTCCATCGTGTGTCGGCAACGCGAGGCAATTTTTTCATGTCTGCCATTTTGTTGTAGTGATTTTGCCTTTTTGTACTATTACTAAAGAAATTGGCTAATGTTTTTATCACATTGAAAAAACGTTTAGTTTCAGGGATACGTTCGCAGGACTTAGAAAGTACCAAATTAAGAACATGTGCGGAACACCAAACGTAGACAGCAAGAGGACATTGCTGGCGAACCAACGACTGAACGCCGTTCAGTTCAGACGACAACACAGCAGCGCCATCGTATGTCTGCGCTATTAATTTTGATAAACAGTCAAATTCTGTCAGATTTTGTAGTATGATGGCACTTATGGTTTTCGCGGTGCGGTCCGAACTTACATCAATATATTTTATGAACCGATCACACACCTCAGATTCATGGAAATATCTTAATAAAAGTACCAATTGCTCTTTACCACTTACGTCGGGTGTTTCATCGACCATCACAGCAACAAAATCAGAGGCAGATATTTGTCGTTTTATTGTTTCATTCAACACAGATGCAACGCTGGAGATGAGATCATTTTGTATGCGATTTGATAGACCCGTAAATGAGCTAGAACAGTTTTGTAAATGGTTTTCCAAAACTCCGTCGTACTTCGCGAGTAAGTCGACCATTTCTAAATAATTGCCCCTATTAGCCGACGAAGCAGATTCGTCGTGTCCACGAAAAGCGAGCTCTTGTTTCCCCAAAAAACAAACAATGTCAATGAGTCTCTGAAAAATATTGCGGTTTCGGTCTACTTTTGCATTATGTCTGTCTATATCTATTTGTATTTGTGAATTTAGACGCGTCTCGATTCGATTTTTTCCGAACGTGTGATATTTAAGGCATGCCTCTAAGTGTTTTTCAGATTGTTCATGTTTTTTTGCTGCGGTTGTAAAGTTATGTACGTCGATGTAACCGGCATCATTCCACACTGTTTTAGTGTTTGCAAACAATAAACATGGAAAACAGAATAAGCGATTGCTGTGAATGCAACCTGTTAGCCAAGAATATGCGCTGTATTGTTTGGTGTTGAATTTGCGATTTACTTTTCCTTTTTGCACTAATTCCAAATCCGGTGTACACCTACCTTTCCCGATTAATTGCGTTTTGTCCGCGAAAGAAAGTTTTGAAAATGCATTATCTTTAATATTTAGCACACACACACCACTACGACAACTTTCACAATGGAAATTGTTCATTTTTTCCACTAAACAGTAACTTTTCGCTAACACTCGTTCAATTCTTATTTACCGCTCCGCTCTCACCGTGAAACACTCACAACAAACAAAACAATGGCGACAAAAAACCAAAATAAATAAACATTATCATTCAAACGCATCCGGCAAAAATAAAATGACACCGTAATTTAACGTATTTAGAACGAATTATTTCAAGCAATACAACTTTTTAAAATTGCTAAGTAAACAGTTCGGATTTAATCGGAAGGTTTCGTAGGCGCTCGCAACGAAAGTCTATCCGCTGCGTTTGTGTGCGTGAGTTTGGTTATTGTGTGCCGCGCGTTTATAGGAGCGCACACTACTTCATCCTTGTCGCTACAAGGCAATACATGGATATTTTGAGACATGATTAGTTTGTGTCTTCGCCGCCGCAAGATAGGCTGCGGCGCTGGTGAAGCGCCGTCGCCGTGTCATCGCGATAGAGCAATCGAAACAAATTTAACAAATTGATACACTGATGAGCGGACAGATGGCGCTAATCTAAGATTTAAAAATTATTGATTTTGTTGATTGATAAATGATAAAAAACATTACATTCTGTATTTATAGTAGGGTAGACAGTGTCTTTCTGTCTTTATGTAGTGCACGCCACTGGTGACGAGGTCGTCACTCCGTCTTGTTGGAGGCCTACCTACAGCTCGTCTTCCGGTCCGCGGACGCCACTCCATAAAATCATAATTTATATATTTTTGTGTTAAGCTACAATCATATTAATAATGTTACAATAGCAAAGTGTTTTCAAATCTTTCTTTTTGGTATGGTCAAGTATCAGTATGTCAATTGCTAAGGTACTTATTTCATATTTTACCAACAGCAGGTAAGTTGAAAGAAATCCTTCTAAGGAGATAAGGTTCCTTTTGTACTAGGACTATCTTGTCCAGGGTCGGCAATTAACCGGAAGCCTAAATTAAGGTTGGTTCAATAGTGAACCTTAAAGTTATTACTTACTTAGATTACTATTGTAATAGGATGGCATATTTGTTTTATACGAATGCCCCTTGAAATGAAATCATCAGTTACATACAGACAGACAAAGGGATTTTGGGTAAAAGGCCATTCGTAAAAGTGGTAAATTATGATAAAATTTAACAAAATAAACATATTTTGTTATCTAATGTAATACTCAAAAGCGCATCGGAGCCGAGATATTGAAATGTTCATACCTGGCGTACTTTTACTTAAATCTTTAATGCCTCAGCTCCGATTTTATTTAACGCCATAAATTATATTTATCTATATGTATTTAGAGGTCATTTAAATAACTAAGAAAAAACATCCGTGGCTGCTGAAAAAAAAAGCTCAATTTTCTTCATACAAACTTACCCAAAGCCCTTTAAGCACATTACGTGAGATCTAGAAATACATAATAAAACAGAGGCAAATTAAAACTTGAGACTTTTATTGAACACAATTATTTTGACAAGAATAACAATTTGTTCGTGAATTGTTTGACTTATGAGCATTTAAAACATGTCCATTCAATTTTGTTTATAGGCTGCGAGCTATACCGACGAGTTGGCTAACGGTTTGAGGCGGCACTTCGACTGAGGAGATGGCTCCATCGCTTCCGAACACAAAGTTCAGGATCACGTTGATGATCTGACTGCCAGTCGCTCCAGCTTCCACGGCTTCAGGGGTCATATCTACCACTTCGGCCGGGGTTGGGTTAACATCAACCACTTCGACAGGGGTTGGGTTAAAATCGACCACTTCAACTGGGGTTGGGTTAACACCAACAACTTCAACCGGGGCTGGCATAGCGATTTCAGGGACAACATCCACAACTTCAACTGGGGTTGGGTTAACACCAACCACTTCGACAGGGGTTGGGTTAAAATCGACCACTTCAACTGGGGTTGGGTTAACACCAACAACTTCAACCGGGGTTGGCATAGCGATCTCAGGGACAACATCCACAACTTCAACTGGGGTTGGGTTAACACCAACAACTTCAACCGGGGTTGGCATAGCGATCTCAGGGACAACATCAACAACTTCCACTGGGGTTGGGTTAACACCAACAACTTCAACCGGGGTTGGCATAGCGATCTCAGGGACAACATCAACAACTTCCACTGGGGTTGGGTTAACACCAACAACTTCAACCGGGGTTGGCATAGCGATCTCAGGGACAACATCAACAACTTCCACTGGGGTTGGCGCAGCGACCACGGGGGTATCAACGACGATGATAGGTTCAGCTTCAAGCACTGGGCTATTGGGCGTTTCTGGAGCCGAAGTTCCGCTATCCTTAATGATGTTCACCTCGATGGAGACAAGATGGGTATCTACTGAGCCAGTGATGCCATTTGATCCCAGTTCTACCGTATGGGTAGTAGTAGGGGCAGCCTGGGTGAAGGCTACCAGGGCCACAACAGACAGAAGCAACTTCATGATTTTTCCTGAAATAAAAAGAAATATGATTTAGCTTGATTATTAAGGTTATAATAAATATGAGTTAACACATGTATTACACAGGTTTGTTGGTTTTTTGTTCTTTTGAAGTACTCTATGCGTTCCTAATTCGGATAAAAAAAACTCATTACCTGTGTGCTTCTTGTAATATTTAACGATATAAAACTGTGTAGTGTTGAGAGCCTGGTACCTAGACTTTTGAAATTTAATGAGAATTATTTAATGATTACAAACACATACCTGTCCTGTGCTCCTACGTAGAAGCATATGCTGTTGTTGACCACAATTTCGTTTATATATTTGTTTTAATTATATTTATCTTGGATTTAGTATAATCTATTACGATTAATTACCTAATCCGTACAATTAAAAGCAGTCTAATCTTAAGTATCGGTTAATATTTAACTATCATCGTGATATAAGACATGTGTTACAACGCTGGTTTGTCCAATGTGACACGATTTTACATAATATTTGAATATTGGATGTGGTCAATTATAAAATTACAAAAGTAAGCCCCAATTATTTTTTTGTATAAATAAGTAATCATTTTATTTGGCCTTATTCGAAAATTGTAAGGTTTTTCTTTGCCCTTACGAAAACCCAAGTAGAAATGAATCGATTGAAAAATATATTAAGTTGACGTTAGCAAATTCGTAGGATTGCTTTCGATCTCGAATTCAAATACAGAATCCTAATTTATTTCAGTTTTTTTGTAAGTACTATATTTTATGTGTGTAAACAAAGTGTCGGTTTATTTAAAGAGATATAGGTTTTGACCTCTTACATACATATTACGCTCGACGCCTTCGCTTGGTAGTTTATTTTAGTGACAAGAATGAGGTTCATTTCATAGAGTCACCGTAAACACATCACACATTTTTGAAAATAAATTGAAGATATATGTACGCGTACGAAAACCCAGCCCAGATGGTTAGGATCGCGGGGAGCCGCTGGATGCAAGCAGCTCAAAACCGTGACTTGTGGCGCTCTTTGGGGGAGGCCTTTGTCCAGCAGTGGACGCCCCCGGGCTGATGATGATGATGATGATGATACGCGTACGAGATGTATGCGATAAAGACCCATGAACAATAACTGAAAACTTGATTGGGAAAACTATAACCAAAATTGAAAACCGCCAAAGTGTGGAAAATTAATCACCTGCTGCCCCTCGTGAATGCAGTTGAGGCCCTGTTGTTATTTCATGGTCGCAGTAGCTAACTAGCTACTATTTTAACTAAATAAAGTAAATTAAAAGTGGACCTGTTTAATAGAAATGACTAATGTGTTTAACTAAGTGAAACGTTGAAAATAATCTTAGCGTTATCGTTACTGGCTGGTTAATGTGAAAGCAATATGCAATAAAAAAATCAACCAGTTGTGATAAAAGAATCAATTTAAACAGAGAGGTTCTGATCTGGGTGACAAGGAAAACGTTTCAGGGCCGACATTCGAAGCGGTAAAAACCTTTATTATCTATGCCATGTTATCGTATTGTCAACGTTTTGATAGCTCTTATTTACTCGACATTATGGCGGCCGAGTTGCAAGCTATACCATAACACGTTAAAAGCAAGGACTGACGGTAGAATGGTGGCCCTGTGAGTTGTTTGTCTCTAAGTACCTACAGCCAAGGCAATGGAATCCTGTACCACAGCGGGAGCCCTTTGTTTCCCATAATTTTATTGGTCATAATGATATTGTTAACATAATTATTGATAGTCATAACTTTTTATATCGCTGAAACTATAAACTTTTCAGAATTTCATAAATTCTAATGTGTAGACAAGGCTTGGTTAGCTTAGGTTTGATTTATAGAAATCCTGAAAAAGTTACAGTTTCTTAAAAATTATACGTTATGACTAGCGATCTATTACCTGGAGGCGAATGAGCATACAGCGATACCACTAGGAGGCCTCACTAGTGTGTTCCAGGCAGAAGTATATGCCATCATGAAGTGTGCACAGAGCCTCAAGGAAAGAAGCGATATAGCGGGGCACCACGTTATAATCTACTCAGATAGCCAAGCAGCACTAAAAGCGTTAGATAATCCGGTAATCAAATCCTCCCTGGTGCAGGACTGCAAAGATGAACTGGATAATCTAGGCACATCATCCAAAGTAACACTGGCATGGGTACCAGGACACAGTGGAGCAATAGGAAATGAGAAGGCTGATGAGCTGGCCAGAGTAGGGGCGGACCAACAATACCTAGCCCGGAACCAGCACTCCCGATATCTGCAACGGTAACGAAAGGAGTCATCGCCAGAAGAATAGAGACAAAGACAAATGAGGCGTGGACAACAACACAAGGGTGCAGACAATCCAAACTCATGATAGGAAGGGTAAATAGGAACAGAACAAGGTATCTACTAAATCTTGGTAAGTACAACCTAAGCATACTGACAGGGATCTTGACTGGACACTGTCCACTCAACAGACATCTGACGGTTATAGGAGTCAAACAGGATCCTCGATGCCCACACTGCGGCAAAGAGGAGACTAGTCAGCACGTTCTGGCCGAGTGTGTAATGTACTCGTCACTGAGACATCGCACATTCGGGGAGGACGTGCTATCGGTAGAGACACTTAAAAGCCTTAACCTTCAGGACGCACTAATGTTCTGTAGGAAAACAAGAAGATGGGATCAGTGCTGGATGGGAGCGCCGCAGAGCCAGTAACCTGAGGCTGGATCAAGGGGAACTGGGCGGAATGAATGGAGAGCCACTCGATCGCCCGCCTGCCTCGGCGGCGTCCCCACTCATCATCATCATCAGCGATGATTATGACCTAAAACACGGGAGCCTGCCGTTTGGCAAAAATATGTTTCCCAAATGTATCGTTTCCCAACTTTTTCATTTGCCATTTTAGTTTTTATAACATACTGAAATATTTACGGTTACAGAAAACAAAGCGGGTTGGCAAATGAACCGGTTGGGAAACGATACATTTGGCAAACATATTTCGCCGAAACAAAGGTAACCCCTAAAACACATTATGACTAACAATAATTATATAACCCAAGTCTAACGTGTGCATCTGTGTATAATAATATGTCTGTGGTATCGTAACTCCCAAAAAATAGTCAAATTTTGACCTAGGTTTGAAGACAATCGCTTATGCCGTTTTAGAGCTATCAGCTCTGTGAGGCTTGTTGAAGTTGCTTAACGCTAACGATTTTTGAAAAGTGACAAAATGTGTGGAATTGACGTAGGCGCTCGACGTGACGGCTTACGTAAATCCTATACATTTTTGATAACGATAACGAACGCAGAATGCATTTAATCTAAGGGCTCCGATCGCAAATTTGAATTGTCTGTTGGGGCAGATAGGTTGTAGAGTGGCAACCGCGTAACGCAGAGTAATGTTTAGTAGGCCTTTTCTCACAAGGACCGACGATCTGGTAAAGATCGCGGAAAGCCGATGGACGCAGTAGAAAACGGACCGTCATTATCTCAGACAAAATACCTGAAGAAAGTGAAACCTCATTACTACCGGAAAAGGATTGAATTTGAGATACCGCCTTTTGGCTAATGGCTTTGGATTAATCGTATGTATGGTAGTGTCCAGCGGCGAAGTTTTTAAACCGGTGATCGGGAAATCATAAATATATTCATTCTAAATATATTGCGTGTACGCGTAAGTGGTTTTTACAGAATTCAACAATAATACAATTAAAAATTAAAATAAAACTAAGCTACTCAAAATATAAATAATAATCACCACTATAAAAATAACACCCCCTCTTACTAGAAGCCTACTGGTCCCTGTGCCACTGGCTGCTTTACCTCTCTGGATAGCTAGCCCAATCCTTTGGGAGAGGTAAGCACCAGCTCTAGGATCACCGGAGGAGTCTATGAGCCGGGATGACAGGGCCTTAATAAAGCTTTTCATATCAGCTGATTATTCTGATTGTTTGTCCGGAATTTCAATTGGTTTTAAAAAGCCAATTTAATTAATGGTAGTTTTACTTTTATGGCAAGAGCAATAAATAGGCATTGATTAGCTTTACGATAAAGCTATATGAAGCTATAAAGTTTTATTTATCTATTTTTACAACACCTGACTGTGTGTTTTTTCCAAGGAGAAGTAATTCCGACCGGTCTCTAATATACTTACATGGTAAACATGTTAGCCTGATTGTGCAAAATGTTGTTACGGAATTAACAATAAGTCTTTAGAGTTGTTGGTAAATCTGTAGCTCTGCCTACCCCACTCAGGGAATGAAGGCGTGAGTGTATGTAGGTACCTACCTATGTACTTACGTAAATAATTTCAAAATACAGGCTAACACAAACTCAAGTAGGTATAATTTATAATTACATGTAGCTGTCTTTTATCATTATTCACTTATATATGCGTAATAGATGCGGATATTTCTCCAATTTTATCATTGGTTATCTATTCATTAATTGTTTTATAAGTGTCGTAAATTAAACAAACAGCCGATTAACTTCTAGCAGCTCAATTATTATTTATCTAAACCATAAAAGCAAAGTCGTATTTTTTGTTTTTATTTGAATCTAATATTAGAGACTAACAACAACAGAACAACCTAACTACTTAATGCGAAGAACAAATAAATAATTATATTGCTATGGTTTTGTATTCTGATCAGCAGATCCTTTTGTCACGGTGAAAGTGTTGGAGATACCGTAAGTAGTCAACAGCAAGGATTTTGACGTTGACAAGAAGTAATGACGCATCGTAAGGCAAGTCAATTCCCGGTAAGGTCAAATGTTTATGTGATAATAAGCAATGGATAAAAACCATTACTAATACACGAGTCTTTGATGTATTCTGTCTGCATTATTATTTATTCCTCTACATAAATATATAAAAGGTGTCCCGTAAGTAATACGACAAATTAAAATGAATAATTAAATTAAAACCATTTATTTCAGATATACACATCCATATTAACTTAGTTAGTAACATGCCTATTCTATGTTAGTTAATTAATTTTTTTTTTTTTTAAATCAAACGCTGGTCACTGGCGGGACACATGTATTTGTGACCACCGCCGCAATAGTACAGAGTCCCATCGGTCCACGAACACACTCAGGACACTATTGCTGCCGCCTCGGAGCCGGACCTGTAATGCCGCGCAACGCTTGCGCATGATGGCGGGGAAGCCGTCCGTGCACGAGTCCGCGAACATTCCCGACGCGCTGCAGCGCCAAGGCAGCCCCAATAGCATCCTGAACGCGTTATTATATTGGACACGCAAGTCGCTGTATGTCCGCCGTGTGAAATCGGCCCACAAGCCGCACGTGTAGAATGATTGACAGTACGCCCTAAAAAGGGTTATTTTTACTGGGACTGTACAACGTGCGAACCTGGGAGGCCACATGTTGCATCTGACAGCCAGCGACCTGCGTTCCCGCTCGATGTCAACATTATCCTTTAAATCCTCTGTGACCCAATGACCCAAGTACTTAAATTTATCCACCTTAGATAAGGGGGTGCCAGACAACGATAACCCAGGAGCGTTTGCGTACGTCTTAGTGCCAGATTTAAAGATCATCATTTGACTCTTCTTGGCATTGTACTTGAGTCCGTGGGGCATAATAGGGCATAATAGGGCATCACCAGGGCTACCAAAAACACCCCCTTGTATGTTCAGCTATTTTTAGTACTTTCAGAGATATTGACCATTTTAATCGGACTTTTTGTAATTTTCCCTCAAGCTCATGTATTATATGAATGTTTTTTAGACCTTTCTTACATTGTTAGAATCATTATAAACTTAGGGAGTTTTTAAAGCTACATTCCAGTTTTTTCTTCATGACAACTTTTTGTTTAATCACACAAAGTTACTTTCTCCATACTAAGTGAACCCCATATTTTCTTTTCATCTAGTATGGAAAAACCAACTGTGTGTGTACACAAAAAGAGGACATGAAAACAAACCGGGATGTAGCTTTTAAAACATCTCAGTTCATAATGATTCTGACAACTTACATGACGCATTAACTCTAGTATGTACAAAGGTGAACTTATCCCTTATAGCATATTCTATTGCTTTTTTTTTTCCATGAATAAAGTTATAGCCTAAACTACTGTCTTCAAACTATCCGAGTTGCGCTAAAGTTTAAACTTTAAACATTTTAAACTGTAGGTAAGGTTCAAATTCACAAACTATATTTTATCCATCATACACCCTATAGGTATCATGGGCCCTAGCCAAGACGCATTACGCTAACTAACGTTTATATTCTTTCCGTTTTTCTCTCGTAGGCAGAAAATTTGTGCACGGCTCAGTGCGGCGACCCGGTCACTAGACTGTCATGCGATGTCAAACCCACAGAAATAGCAGCTATATTGAATATTTTTAAGGAGCGATTTTTGGTAAATTCGATTACTTTATTGGCTAACCTATAATAACCCTAAGAAACTTCAGAATAGGGTTCAGTTTAAGTTCGGGTAGGCACGCAAAGCATTTGGTCCAGATCTGCTCTCTAGCAGTTTGCGTATATGGAACATACGAGGGTTTAAACCAACCGCGTATCACTAGTAGATCACGTGACTCTTCGTATCACGTCATCTAGCAGTGACGCAGTGGTTAAAACACGAAACGAATAGAAACGTAGTGCCTCTGTTTTCTATTCAGCTGCTTATCCAAAAAGAGAAGTACAATACTTAACTATTTAAATACGTAGAACTATTATTAAAGTTATATTATCAGTCTTAAGTATTGTGTTATTTTTAACCATCACAACGGAAGATCACATCCGGCATAACATCTGTATTTACATATATTTAAATGAGAAACGTAAGATATAGACATAAATAGCATAAGTTATTTAGCTCATACAAAGGTTATCCTAATATCTCCCGGTGATCCAACTAACCGATTGTATAACAAAAGCGAGTACTGATCATCATCAGTAGTTGTTTACTATTTTAAAATTTAAATACTCTTAGTTAATACTCCATTACGTCTGTAGGAATTACGGGTGCCTACCTACCTTGCAAAAGGTCGTTTATTTTTGGATATGTTCTACAGGTTGAAAAAAGAACACAGAATATAGAAACTCCTCCTTTTATGAAGTCGGTTAAAAATTCAAATTGTTGTCCTTCGGGGCTGCCGCGAGCTTCAACGAAAATGTTGCATCAAGTATTTTCTGTTTTCACTAAATTAAATACAAACGTTTGGATTGAGAAACATATTCAAAAATGGAATGTAAATTAGTAGTCATTTTGGGTGGCTCGTTCTTTTCAAACCTCAAAATTGTAGAGTGGTTAATTCGTTGTTCATAGTTAGTAGGTATCTTGACGAATACAAATTTTTGACTAAGAGAAAAAACAAATAAAATAAGAGCTTTCAGTTTATATTAACTCTTAATAACCTTGACAGTGTGACGGCCAATTTAAAACCGATACAATAACTCGGTGACCTATTAAATAATGTAACTGGATTTTTTGGTTAGTTTCCTAAAAATGAAAGCCCCCGGAAACCCCCTGCATAATAAATTTCATGAATATCGTTGAAGCTGTTTCCGAGATTCAGATTATATATACAATTAAGAATTGCTCTTAATTGTTTATTTTATTGTATTTAAAAGGTACAAGCAAAAATATAAGGTATTTCTGTCACTGGTTTTATTAACTATGTAAATATAAAGATTATCCGTAATTGTGCGTTGCTTTTACACCACAGATGTTCAAATGCAGCGTTCCTTTTCAAACCCAGCTCGTAAAGTCATTTACTTAGTTGAGGATGTCGGGGAGAGTGACGACGGGTGCGACGGGGATGACGATCTCGCCGACGAGAACGGGCTCGGGGGCGGCTTCAACGACCTGTACGGGGGTGGGGGCGATCTCGACGACCTGCACGGGCTCGGGCACGGCGGTGGGGAGGTTCTCGGCCTCCTCGACCACGATCACGGGGCTGACGTCCTCGACGGGTGCGGGCACGGGGGCGGGGGCGGCCACGACGGGGGCCTCGGCGACCTCGCTGCCGGAGGCGGCGGAGTTCACGTTCACGATGATCTGGACGAGAGGGCTGCTCGCGGCGGCCGGGGCGGCCGGGGCGACGACAACGGGCGTTGGCGCAGGTGCGGGCTCGGCGATGACGGCGGGGATCTCAGGTGCGGTCACGGCGCCGCCGTCGGGCAGGGGGAAGTCAATGAGGGCGGGGCCGATGTCAATGGGTGCTACCGCGACGGGGGGCAGCACGATGGGTTCAGGAGAGGGAGCAGGGACGGGCAGGTTCGCGGCAATGATCTCAGCCAGCTGCTGCTCGAGCAGGGCGGCGGTAGCGGGGTCGGTGCTGGGGCTCTGGATGGCGGCTATGATAGCATCCATCTCAGCTAGGCTGGAGTCCACCGGTTTCAGAACGGCGGCCGAGGCCAAGGCCACGAAGGCAGTGAGAACGATAGCGAATTTCATCTTTGTTCTGGAAATAATTGGTTTGTTGGTTTAAAACACGTCAGAAAATGAGGAAATGTTTGTGAGTGCAACAAGTGCAACTGAATTTATATTTAGGCTGATACAGATAAAGGTATGTCATATTAATATTAATATCAAGTGTTATTTAGAATCAAAGGTATACAGAATTAGTACTTACAGCTCAAGTTGCTTTGATCAAACTGATGCCGTATTTCGATTTCTATTGCAATTTATACTTTATTGTCAATTTTATTTTTACAATGGGAAATGATAACTATGATAATTTCTTGACGCATTTATAACTGTAATTTGATATTTGTTTGCTTGTTATCGGTTGTAAAGCAACAAGCTACCTAATAACGGCAGGGTAATAAGTGGACGACCCCAGTAAACTTTTCACCGACACCGTCGGCTCGACAGCAATGTTGCGCTTTCCAGACAAAATTCATGAGGCTTTGGGCGTCGTCTGTAGCAAGACTTTTCAATGACTTGCACACAGAAGTTCGAAACATTTTTTTAATCTAGAGGAGAAAAACAAGCTGCCGGTTTACCTGATGTGAAGTGATCACCGCCGCCCACGGACACCTGCATCACCAGGAGCGGAATTGCAGCGTTGCCGGCCATCGAGCACAGAGTATGCTCGTCTCTTAAAGGTCCCCAAGTCATACCAGTCTGGAAATACTGCCACAATAAGCTGATTCCATAACACTGTTGCGCGGCAAAGTTACGTGAAAAACGCGCAGGGTAGACTGCCATCCATCGAGGTGGTGAAAAGGAACAAAACAATTGCCAGTCAATAAAATTGACATGGACTTTTCGACATTGTCGATCCATCTTGACGGGGGCCACATCCCACTTCCCTTGCCCTGGGTCCTCTTCAAAAGGTAATGAGATGGGAGGGGCTATATTTTTTAACATATATTACGGCGACCATTTAAAAAAGTGCAGTCGGGTTTTTGAAAGCTTACTTTCTACTATTTTTCTATTATTGGCACTTTATTTTATCATTATGGTAAATATTTAAAGTCGTTTCCCAAAAGACTGAAATAGTACCTACTACATAATAGTGTTAAAACACTAGCAACGACGTTAACAAAACAATGCAGACGAAATAGGTAGATTATTTAATCTCAATCTTATAATACGGCTATAAATGAAACAATTTAGATTATGTACCAGTAAGTACCTACACTTTTATTGGTAAGTTAGTACTTTTTATTGACTAGGTTGAAATAAAACGTAGAAATAAAATAAGTCGTAAATATGTTCAGTAAGCAACCTGCAGCCGTTGGTGTAGGTACCTGAAATCGCTCGCTCCTATATTTTTTTAAATATTACAATCGTAAAGAGATCCAAGAAAAAGTATTCAAGTTCTTTTTATATTTCTCTCGTACATGTCGACGACGCATAGACTAATAGTAACCCTGGCCCTGCCTACGAACCTAGCGGTCCCGGGCTCGATTCCTGATACGAGCAAATATTTGTTTTATGAGCGTGAGTATTTTTTTCTGAGGCTTGGAGGTCTTCTATAACCTACCTTTAAACGAGCAATTCTTGTATACTTAGTCGGTCCTTAAGTTCTGTCACAAAGGTTTAGTCAAATAAAACTAACATTTGTTTATTTTTTAATTTCAAAATATATAAAAGTTAAAAGCTTAATTAATATACATTTTTAAGAATTAATAATCACTCCACATAGTTTCCGCAATTTCCGATACTAACTTCTAACATTCACGGCCGAAACCGATTAAAATACGCACCAGTTTTCTGGAAGCAACACTTATTGAAAACGCTTTAAAGGTCAGTTTTTGTTAACTAACAATCTTTTTTGTTTAATATTGTGAAGCCTCTCATCTGTGGCTATGTTTAGAGATCAGCATTATTTTCTTAACGACCCTCAAAAACCAGCTTATGAAGCTCGAAGTTTGGTTTGTTTTCGTATTGCTGCAAATTGATGTGAAATCGTAGGGTCGATTTAATGAGTCGTGAAGATTGACCGGTGTACAAGCGGATCTTATTTGCTTGTAAATACATTTGTATCAGAATTTAAAGGCAACGCAAATTTCGACTCAATACGAGAACTCTTACGAAAGTTATAGCCATTATCAGTATCGTGGTTGTGCGTGTTTTCTGGCCCGTGACGCCCACGATTGTGAGTATTGTGACCCGTGATTTCTGGCCCCGAATGGAATGCTTAAAGCTCGTTCATCAAATGATTGCAATAGTAAAAAATATTAATTACACTTCTTTTCATTCTATATAAAATAAGGTTTTGATTGATGTACTACAGGTTTAAAAAACTCTTTTATTTATTTTTTAAATTGTAATAAATGTCAGTGACAGAACTTATGAACCGACTAGGTATATATATTCGTATGTATATATAGGTAGTCTGAATCTCGGAAACGGCTCCAACGATTTTCATGAGAATTATTATGCAGTGGGTTTCGGGGTCGAGAAATCGATCAAGCTAGGTTTCATTTTTAGAAAACTTACCAAAAAAATACCGAGCGAAGCTCGTCATCCAGGTACCTTACAGGGTGTCCCAGAAGCCGACGTCTTTCCGCCTAGGGCTGATAGAGCAGCCAAAAAGCTGTCGATTTAACTCCTATGTATATGTTTAGCGATTTTTACTAGTTTCGGAGATATTGATTATTTTAATCTGAATTTTTGTAATTTTTCCTAATGTCCATGTCACGAAAAATTATAAATTTCATGTTTTATTCCATAAGTTTTTCAGAGGTGTCTTACATAATTAGAATAATTAAGAATCAGTGAAAATTTTAACCTTTTTTCCCTTTTTTTTTAAAGTAATCTCTTAAAATAGTTTTTTCACACAAACAAACTTAAGCAACATTCTAAAAAAGGGATTATTTTTTTAACACAAATCGTGAAACTAGAGGTTCTTTATCGTAAATTGTGAGCAGCGGCCACCAAAAGCCCAGATAATTCTTATCAAAGTTACATTGCTGTTATTATTTTCATAGGCACTTAATCAACATATTTTATCGTCTTTATTGCATAGAGAATACGGCAATCAAGCGCACTGAAAGAAAGAAAAGAAAGCTTCGTCAATACGTCTATTTAACGTCTTAAGGCCCAGCCACACCGGATGCGTGCGCGTGAACGTGATGTGCGCGTGCGCTTTGCAATGCGTTGTACAGTGAAATGTCGTATGAGAATTCATACTATACAACGCAGTGGAATGCGCATGCGTGTGGCTGAGCCTTTATAAATGATGTTTCGCCAATGTGACGTTTTGCGAATATCATATCCAAAGACGGAGGGGCCGTTTACCAACATAACCAGACACTATGATAAAAGATAAATTTTACTTGTATAAAATTAAATTAAGAACTCTTTTGACTGTGTTCTGCTGGCACAGCCAGCCTTTTAAGTGGCAGCACTCTTCGAGTACCTTGTACGTAAACGACTTTGACTGATTAGAGCAGCAGTTCAAACATGACGCTAAAGTGACACAGCACTAATGTGTGCAGCTACTTGCAAGATGGACCGTACTTTTTTTACTTTTTTAGTTAATAGGCGTTCATCGCTGTTTATTAATCTGGATAATGTAGCCGTCACTCTGACGAGTACGTAGTCCGAGAGTGACGGCTGCTTTTCACATTTATCCAGACCAATATACGTGACCATAAATATAGTAGAGGATCCGAATAGGAGACGAGTTCACTGGGCTGTTTCCTGAAACCGGACCGGGCCGGACTGGACTCAAACTTTTTAGCCCACCTATTCGCCATATGTGACTTTTATATTAAATTTGATATAAATTACTTTTTGTCGAATAAACAGCCCGCTGAAGGTCGTCGGCCCGCTGTGCACAACAGAATCATCTCGGTCTAACCTTTAATCATAGATACCACCTCTGTAGTCTTACTCACAGCTACAGAATGTTCGCTGTTCCCGTTATCTTGCGTTTAGATATATACTTTGACTTAACTACAGTTTATACAGTTGTAGGTTATTCTATAGCGCCTCTGCCTACCCCACTCTGGGATTACAGGGGTGAAGGTATGTATGTATGTAAAGTCACCCGAAACTATTATGAAAATTGGGTTGTTGTGTCTAATACCATTTACAGATACCTGGGGCTCTTCTACTCGTTTAACCAATGTTGATTTTGACATGTTATCGTATTGCCTAGTCAACTCTGATTAACCTGACAGTAACGCCCGAGTTACAAACAATACCGCAAGGTATTCAAATGCATTGAAACATCGAAAGTAGGGTCAATATATTTATCCATATTGACCTTACTCTCTGTAAAGTTAAAGTTAAAATTGAAAAAAAAACAATACCTTTTCTTAGGACCTTTACTCCATTATTAGGAGTAAGCATGAGGTGCGGGGGTGAGGAAAGATAAAGCTCATATCAAAATATAGTCACCATTGTCCTCTCCCCGCACCTCATGTATGCCCCGGCTGTCAGTTAAGTTGTACGCCTATAGTAGTAAGAATGGGCAGATTGTGGACGATCTCTTATCTGTCGCATGTCAGACGGGTTATCAACGGACGACGCCTCGGAATACTTGTGTTTGGAAACTACGTTCAGTGGCAGCTCTAGAGTTCCATTTTGAAGGGCGGAGATTCAGCTTGGACCTAACTGCTCGCCGTAAATATCATAATATAATAGCCATATATATCATAATAACCCCCACGACACTATTTCTCACTACGAGCTGAGCCAACTACGTTAAAATATATGTATACATACATACTAGCTGTTGCAAGCGACTCTACCCAAGTAAAACTCGTTAATAGCTATATTTCCTCCAAAAAAGTATCCTGTATCCCCAGAATACAATCTACCTTCCTGCCGAATGTCATTAAGATACGATCAGTCGTTTTTCATTAAAAAAAACGTCCCGTATTTAAGATAGTACGTTGTTAACGGCAAAAAAAAAGCGCAAAACATAAATCATATAAATACTACTAAAATGCTTTTAAGCATGGGTTTTATTAGACACCAGTTAAAAACACCCTGTGGTCAATTTGTGTGAGGTTAATTGTCCTCCGAGGCTCCGATCTTATGTTATATTATACCTACCTAAGGTATAATAGGAAAGGATGCTATGAGACCTAAGAGATAGATGCATGAATGTAATGAATGCCCGCATGCTTCGACTAACATAATGAGATTAATGAGGTAGGTATCAATTATTGTAAATAACGTGAAGGCTGACCAAAATAGAGGTTAAACGATTATTGTACGGCTAAAGGATGTTGTTTAGCAATTAAATAAAGGGCATTGAGTAAGTATGTTATGATCAAACAGAATTTTTTTTTTTTAAATTGCTAGAATACAGTAGGTAATCAATTCAGGTGTTAGCCCGCATGCAAGCGTGCAAATGTTTTGTTGATTTTAAATCGATTTAACATGTCAAAAAATAAGTTATTAAAATAATGTTTTTTTTTTCAAAATATTTTTTATTACAGCGGATCTACTAACAAATATAAAAACATTAAGAAAGTGTATGGGAGTGAGGGGGCACCCCCTTACATGAAACTTTTTTTTAACGTGTTTTTTATGGTTGTATCGTACAAACGGTAAAACATACAAGCGTCAAATTCGTTATGATTAGGTATAGTAAAAACCCTGGCGAAAAACAACAAATAGCTACTAAAAAATGATTAAGTGGGAGGCTCGCAATAATTTGATACGAAATCGAAATCAATGTAGATTATAATAATAATAAACCCTCGGTACGCGAGGCCGACTTGCACTTGATCGTTTTAAGGTTTCCGTGCCCAAAGGGTGAAAACGGGAAGTGGGGTTCCCATACAATAAACGTGATTTTTTTGCCGTTTTATGCTCGATATTAATAACGGCAACGGTAGGCTTGAAATATTCACAGAATATTTACTTGTCTAATGTTGTATAGATAATGGAACGGAACCCTTCCTGCGTGGTTTTTTTTTTGTATTATTGTCCGTTAACCTTATGTTGACCATCGAGTTGGGTAAGTCGGGAAACGAATGGTATTGTTAGTCCCTTAATAAATAATCTACTAAAACATGCATCCGCTTTTAATTTAGCATGATGCGTTGTAAGCATAAAAGTGACGCAAGTGTTTAATTTGTTATAATGAAACTGATCAAATATTGTAAACTACCTATTAACACTATCATTTATCCTGTAGTTCATTCCAAGTAGTAACTTGTATGCACTTAACAAACTTGCACGTAGCAAGAGAAATAGGTATAAATGTTTTAAACACATAAGAAATATATAGATATTATGTATACATGTAAAACATCTAAGTGATGCAAGGACATTTTATCTCTGGATTTTTGCTGTGTATGGTAAAGTTTTGCTGTGTGGTTGCCGGCTTAGAATAGTGCCTGTGGAAGTCGTAAGAGGCGACTAAGGGGTTAAAGGCTTTTAGTATTGTTAGGCGATGGGCTTACAACCTATCACTAATATATACTGGTAAACATCTTAGCCCGTTTGTGCTAAATGTGGTTATAGAATTAACAACAAGTTGTTATAGTTGGTAATTCTGTGGCTCTGCCTACCCCACTCTGGAATGAAGGCGTCACGGTATGTATGTGTGTATGTGGTAAAGTTTTTATTAGTCTTAAGTCCAGTTAAGAGGATTGACAAGCTTAAGTGTTCATACACAATGCGGTATCGTTTTTCTCACTCAAACCTAGTCAGATTTTTAAGTCTTTTTTAAAAGTTGTAGATAAAAGAAAATCTATATCTGTACGGTATCCTTTCCAAGAAAACATTTCATGCAAATAAACAATTTAAAAAATAGAACGGAAACGATCAAACCTTGTTTTTTATAATAACTACAACATACTTAAAAATCGTGGAAATTGGAATTGATTTGGGAGGTGAGAAACGTTATCGTCCGGAGCTCAATTTGTATGGAACTTTTTAGTTTCGCGATTTAAGCCTGTCGGTTCACAATCCTCTTAAGTAGGTATGTATGTAAAACAATGCATGAAGATATAAAAATCTAGCAAAGTGCGACTTGGACTGCATGCATGAAGGGTTCCGTACCATCCTTGTAATATTTCTTTATTACTATTATTTGTGGTTATGGCGGCAAAATAAAAAACAGTTTAAAAAAAAAATCAACTATCTACCTAACACGGTTCATTTTGACACTTCTCACGTACAAATTGTGACAAATTCTGTTTTTTTGCATAGGGAAGGCAAAGAGCAGACTGGCCACCTCGTGAGTGGAATCTGTGTCCCATAGACATTTGCATTCTCAAGACTACAATCCTGAGACTGCAAATACGTAGCCAATCCCGAGGACTAAAACGAATTGCCTCATGCGAGTAAAACCAATTGCTATCCTCATATTGGAATTCGGAACACAATGCGACAACGCTGCTTGGCGGTAAGGATCGTGCTCAAAGTCCTACCAGTACCACGGTACCTAAAACCGGGTACACTACATAATTATGTAGTCATAATTCTGAATTGATCAAAATCCCCAATTTTCATAATTCCGAATGAAATACATACATAAATACATATCTTCACGCCTGTCTCCCAATGGGGTAGGCAGAGATTATGGAACGCCAGGTGCATCGGTCCAAACATATACACTTCGCTTCCTCTACATTCATCAATCTTTTCATGCACGTACGTCGGTTTCGGGTGCTTTTGATTCGGCCCTTAATCAGCACATCGCGAATCTGATCACCGTACGTCCGTCTATGACGTCCCCTACCGACATCTCCGCTCACTCTCGCCCGCCATATCTCTTTCGTAACTCTTCTGTCATCCATCCTTTCTAAATGACCAAACCATCTTAGCATACCCTTTTCGATCTTAGTCACTACGGTACATCTTCTAAAAAAAACATCTTCTTCTTCTTCATGAAATGTTGTGATATTAACTAATACTAGCGTGATACTAGCTAATTATATTATAAATTTAACCTAAAATAGTTCCAGCATAACATAGCTTTCGGAAAAACTGAAATTCGGACAAATAAATAAATATTCGGAAAAAAATAATTCGGAATTTCATGGTATTCCCCCTAAAACTGCACATATAACTATATCATATCTATCCGCGGTTTGTACGTTGGCCATGGATCGGATATTAACCGTTAAGATAGTGGAGTATAGTTGCCGTCAAACTTCTTGAACATTAGGCGAGGTAGTGGGGGAAAGTTCGTGCATCGTACACATACGTGCAAAAAAAGTACCTAATTTTTGTTACAGAATATTTTCAAATCTTAGGATAAATGATACACAAGTGAATAAAAAATTTTTTATATTATTATTAGAATAACACTAAAAAATACAGGAAACTATTTAAAATAGATTAGTCTTGAACTAAAAAGGATATTCCTTCCATTAAGTCAATACCAGCGCTGGTACTAGGTCTTGGTTCAGGGGAGCTGGAGGTAGTCATTGTTTCTTGACTATCATCAATATCATGAATATCATTCTCAAATTGATTCATCAATATCAAATTATAACAAGAAAATTAATGATAACAATCGGCTTTATCAGTGCACGCAAGTGTACTCGGGAGGCAGAGGGACGTGGACGCGGTGAGGGACGCAAACGTCAACTGATTGACCAATGGTGTGTGCTCCCCCGCCGCGCCGCCACCTCCCGCCGCCTGCGGCCCCCCTCCCAACGAAACCTAAAAATCGCTTCTGCGCAAGCAAGGTTACGTGTTCAAGAAGTTTGCCGGCAACTATACAGCTGAGTTTAACCTTTGAACACGAACGGCTGCAATTTACGTGCACTTCATCAGCGCGTCATCGTCACACCGGCACATAAAATGTATGAAACGTACTCGATTTGGCCTTCGCAGCACGAAAATCCGTTTACGTGACTGGCCGACTCCGGCGCTTATAAGTTAACACGATTAGCATTGACCTAGGAACCTAAGTTTCCATCACAGTTTAACGTAAGTTTACTATCAAGTACCTAGTATAGATAAGTTAGCTTGAATCGATACGTTTTTGTTGTGGAATTTCCGCCGTAGATTTAGATTAGAGACAATTGAGAAATTTCTTATTTTCCAAACTTGAGTATACAAAAATCATCACTTACGACGTCTCGTCATTAACTGACTCCGAGTATTGCCGTTTATGTTTCTCAGTAATTTCAAATTTGTAATTTTACTTTTGTACAGTCAGCTGCAGAGAAAAGTAACAAAGTAAGTAACCTCCTGCTGTAATTTGTATGAACCGGGGATTCCTTTTTTTGCACGCCGGCTAATGTCAAATTCAAATCATGCCTCCATGATTTCAACGAAACTATACTTCGCCATTGTATCGTAAATTGTATTTATCTACCTACATCCATATCATAACTTCTCTACAATATGTTCAGAAACGATAAGCAAATAATATGGTCTACGTTAAGATACGTATCTGTGGTTGTACTTTAATGTTAACATTAAAGTATTGCATGTCATTAAAGCATTAAAATTCATTAAAATTCACATTAAAGTAGGATACTATGTGAACATTAAGATATACAGGTCTCAACATTAAGATATGGGTAACCTAACCTCAGATACAGGTTTCCCGCATATTGTAGAAAACTTATAATAGGTATGCATGTAGATAAAGTTATGTATGCGACTGTACACATAATTACGCATTAAAATACTTGTGTGAAAGATCACCAAGCGAAAGGCGAGTTATAATAAGAATTAGGCTCGTTTCATTAAACCTCACTCGTGTGCATCTCATTATGCACCAGTCACATTAAACTACTACGTATACCGACGGTACACAACTACATTTGCCATTCCGAGTTCTCGCTAGTTTATTTATACAATTCAACGAAATAAAGGAAAGGTACGAACGTGGATTGTCTATAAGTATGCCTATCTATGTTGCGGCTAGCTATATTTCCAACCTTTCCACACAGTATACACGACGTCACACACGCAGATTGCTCGAAACATCTGATAAGTCATTTCCGCTCTTTATACCGTTCTGCTTCGCTTGAGTGGAAACGCACCTCATTTTTACCTGACAGCGCAATACTAAGGAAGGGTAATGAGTTTAACGTTCTATGTATAGTAAAAACATGAGTATTAGGAATAATAATACAGTTGTTGTTTCTCACGATAAAGGGTAGGTCATATTGTGCTACGCTACGCAACGTCAGCTACGCACACAGAGACAACGTTCACGTACATCTATCTACACACACAAACAAGTATGGCCCACCCGCTTTCGTGAGATAAAATAAACGTGTACCCAGGCCTATCGCTTCCACAATATCTGGCATTACATATGCAGGACAGACTATTAATTTTGAGACTAATTATGTGTTAAAATTTGCATGAAATCTCATAAACATTTAGCAATAAAATTCACAAACTATTAACGCCTAGACTTTGCTGACAAGTCTTTTTTAGCAGAAAAATCGAGGAAGGTACCTTCAGGGATTTTCGCTGCAGCCGGGGTCGACTGCTGTCACACCCTGATGACCAAGCAGGCCGCGACCCTGATGCGCCGCGTGCGGGCCAGCGCCAATATCATCCTCAACAAGATAGGGAGCAGGGTAGACTGCCCTTACATGCGTCATTGTTGTGGGCTACATGCCCCCTTACAATTTGTGTAATTAGCTACTTATAATTTTCTCGATATAAATGATTCTTTTCTATTCTATGAAACAGCTTTTATTGAAGCTGTTAAAAAAATCCTAAATAATTCCCTACTAAAATGGTGTAAGTAGTCAAGGGCATTAAGATGTATACAGCCATCGCGTCAAATATATGTGTACCTACACGGACCTTATTGCCAGTGGCGTAACCATAATCCATTCGGGAGCTAAGTTGCCACAGACAGATACACAAATACACACATTAAACTAGTAAATCCCCCCGCCCCTGCATTAGTGGTTAAAATGGGTCGATATTCTCATTCATAATTATTTTTACTCATAACTGTAAGTCATAATCATCGCAATCCATAACGTATATTTTACCAGACTGCGGCAATGCCCAATTGGAGGGGGGGGGGGCACTTGCATATATGTCCGACTCAATGTCCGCTCCTAACTAGGTACTAAACGGCTAAACCGAATTGAATAAATTATACGTCGTTAGATTCGTCTTAACCACTACAGTGTCATAGGGTATATGAAAATTATTTAAATGTGAAATTGGCGAAATAATAAATAATAATAAATAAATATCTGGGGACAATGTCTGCCTGCCCTCCTGTTACCAGTGGTAACAGGCGGGGGAAAAAATCCCAGCTGTTACCAAATTGGTGGTAACTGGTCGGAATAACCCTATAAAAATTACATTTTCGGAGTTCCAATAATCGGAGTTGCAATTTTATATGAACTACTACTACTTACTGGTTAAAATACTTGTAGCTGGGCTTCGCAGTAGACACAGGCGAGCCAGCTCGTTTGACTACTCTCTTACAGGTAGGTATCTACACATCTTACCAAGTGCCATAAAAATATTTCCGCCAAGTAAAACTTGTTTGATGTGTGGCCTTGACAATGGCCGTGGTAGGTATGTCCACAAGTAGATGAATGATTTTGTTTAACCTCAGAGGCGGACGTCCATAAAAAAAAATATCAGTGGACTATCTTACGCAAATTTACTTATAGTAGCGTTGAAAAAATCCGAATAAATTCCCTTTATTTTCCATAAACTCGATTTTTTCGAAATTTTTGTAGAAAAAAGAAATGAAATTTTCTGCTCTTATCTTAATGTATATTAGGTCTTATTTGCACCTACAAACGGGCGACATCGACGACACGGAGGCAGAATCAATTGAAATAGGTAACGAGAGTGACGGTGATTCACTATGAATAAATTGTCATTACTCATTTGTTATTTTTCCTAAGAACCCGAAAATTACGGAAGAAATATTCAATATCTCAAGGACAAAACATTCGTTTTTTTCTCGAAATTTTCAACGCTAACTTATAGGTAGTCCCACTGGGTGATCCCAAACTAAGCTCTAGGCTTCTAGCTTGTACTATAAACATTCTTCATTATATAGTGAAATACATTGACTATGGAACAAATACTTGATATCGTCTTTATATAAATATTTGACCTTGCCAGGAATGGAACCCGAGAACGCTAGTATCGTGGCTTCGTGGCGTAGGTCACTCACTACCACCTGGCTCTCCGCGTCATCGAAATACGAATAGTACCTACCTTGAGTACTGCGATTAGGGTTGCCAACCATACTTTATAATAACGTATCCTACTTTATTTTTGGTAATTATACTTTATACTTTTACATACAAATAAAGTATGCAAAAATACTTTATTGTCAACCTTCACTGTGGTGCGTAAAACAAAATACTCATTATGGGTACTTAACGATTCATAATTGCTGAACGAAATATTTAAAACGGATAATGGAAACAATTTTTAATTACTTAACGAAATTTTAGATGTCAGTTGTGACATTTGTCACAGATGTCTTTCATTATTCATTATCGACGAAATTGTACAAAACTGGTCCGTTAGTTTTGTTTATAAGTGAAGAATGCATTTTAAAGTAAATATTAATGCTGAAAATGACGAGTAAATATTAATGCTGAAAATGACGAGTAATTCTGATAGCGACACACCAGTGACTCCTAAAAAAGCTAAAATAACAAAAGTTTTACAAAAATATATACCTGAGTGGGAAAAACAATACAACTGGCTAACAAGTGATCTTCAAAATAAAAGTAATGCAAAATTATCTGCGGCGTGAATTTTACAATCAGTTCAGCTGGCATTGGACGGGTATGAAAATTTGTAAATGTGTTCAAATATTGTTAAAGCTACGTTGCCTCTCCTTTCGTAATACGAAAGTCAAACAAGCTTTGTAACATTTAAAGATAACAAGAAATTGTTATCATGTGCTAAAAGCACACAAAAATACGTTTATAAAGCAAAAAAAACATAAAATTTGAAATATACTTTTTTTTCTTCCTAATACTTTATTTTTTTCCTATCCAAACCACTTTTATACGTTTTATTTGTCAAAAAAAGTTGGCAACCCTAACTGCGATATCTCTTAAGGCTTATCTTTTTAGACGATTAGCGAGAAGCGAGTAGAGTCAGAGATCAACTATTAATATATGGGTCTCTTTTATTAACACGGGAACTATATCTTTTGTTCGTTTCTTTAGCGAGAAAATAGTCGATTGCGACGTCGCTTACATCCCTGTGAAGTTGCAGAATATCTATACACTTTAGTACCTTGTCTATTTAATATCATGTTGAAACTGCCATATACGAATTATCACAGCTATTAAAGAGACAAGATACTAAAGTGTACATATTTATGAACTCGACGGTAAGTACTTATTTTACATCAAATGCAAACAAAATTCAACGAAATCAACATATAGGTAAGTACGCTAACTTAGTACTAGCTTTTGTATTTGGTTGAATTATTCTTGTTTATCCCGACAATTTGCCTACGTGATTCGGCCGGGTTCCGTCTTTATTATAATAGATCGAAATTGATTTGTTAGACAGACAATACAGACTGTAGCAGTTACCTTGTAACTTGAGCATTGTTTGAACTAGTGAGAACATTTTGATGACGCTAATTGTCTGCCTTTTGCAAACTCAGGCATATATGTACCCACTTACGTACATACTTAGCGACAAAGCATGTACGCCAATAGTCGATCCTTGACCCCGCCAGCATAACGTGAATTGGTATTTCCATATCAGAACATCGTTACGCATCATTTTTATAAATAACAACGCACAACAGGAAACTTGTGCATTTTAAACTTTAACAACAAGATATATGACTTTGATCAGATTAGCGTGTAATTTTGACTTGTTGTTTTTTTAACGCTAAGGTCCTAAATGCAGTAGACATAGTAGATGAAAAAAGTGACACGAAGTAGACAAACTTATTTCATCTTATACTTATTAAGTCTTATTTTGTTATCAGCGTGTGTTGGTACAGGCAAAATCATAAACATATGTATATACGTTCCCAATGCGTCAAAAATATCTACAGCCCCTATGCCACTGATAATAAGGTCTATGTATACATATATTTGGCGCATTGACCGTATTCATATTAGTGCTTTTGACTGTACAGCGGGGATCCTATTACCACCTTCCGACTCCATATTTAGATTATCTAACCGTAATATTCCATATTCATCAATCCATAATATTAAAATGCGAAAGTAACTCTGTTACGCTTCCACAGCTAAACCGATAATAATTAAATTTGGTATGGCGATAACTTGAACACCGGGTAATTTACCTAAACATAATTAGACATACATACAGGTAGTGAATAATCAAACATATAAGGTTTAATAAAAGCTTGTAAAATATGATTAAGACCAAAGACAACATTTCCAATTAACGCCAAAAATATTGTACGACAAAGCCAATTCAAGGTAAACATAATTGCTTCAACTCATGTTGCAGAATTTATCACTGCATGTGGATGTGTTGCCGCCCGGCGTGGCGAGCGACAGCCTTTTTGTTGCTCATCAATCACAAATGGTGATCAGCTGTTGTTCAGCAAATGTTTGTCATGAATATTATGATTATGGGGCTGAAAACTATGCCTGATTAATAGAAAAAACCCCTGCCAAAACATGAACGTCAAACTGCCCGTCTAAGCCAATAAGCAGTATCCCAAATTCAATTACCAAAGCAAATTGAATTCTATGTCTCAGTAATAATGTTGATATTGCTACAGTGGTTTTATTTGAGATACGGCTCAGGAAAGGATAGCAGACCATAGTACTATAAAATAGGTAATATAGTATAATGAAATTAAACAACTTTATATTCAAAACATTCTACTTCAGTGATAACAAAATCGATGACAAAAAACTTTATTCTTAAATATAATCAGAAAAAACAGACTTTGCATTAAATATGACAGAAAGGATAATCCCCCTGAATTTAACAATAAATAAAATTCAAAACAAAGTATAAAAAGAACAGAGGTACACCTACACACATACAGTTTTTAACATTAATTTACATTTATACTTGTATAATTTGCATACAAGAAAAAATTGATATTGTATTCACTTTTAAATCTTTTGGAATTAAATTTGCATGAAAACATACTCATGCTAGCCTTGCTTGCTTGCATATCCCAGTTTATTGTTTGTCCAGACATTACATTATACTTGCATACTGGTATAGAAAAATTAACAAAGGCTTATTTGAAATTTCATTTCTCTTGCACAGTCCATGTTATCCAACATCTGGAAATAAAATCTGAATATAAAAATGCGGTTTGTAATGTTTCAAAAGCGTAAAAAAAGATTTTTTCACTATTTTTTTTAATATACAATCCATGTTCTTTAACGCAAGCAACTTACTTATTTCACTGGTTTGAGAAATGGTAAAGATACAATTACTCTGTTTTCTGTTCCTTTTCAACCATTAAATGCAGCACCAGCCTTACAATTCCATTTGAAGCTCAGAACGTCTCATGTGTTCTAAGATATAAAGGTAACATTACCTTATCATATGTGAAAAATCCCACCTTACCAAATCCTTCACCAAACACTAAAATATCACACTTATTAAAAAATTACATGTTAAACCTTCCTCTCATATGTGCGTCTTCTTTGGTCATCAATATTAACTAAATAATATGTACCCGGGAATAAGACATCTATGGACCCACTGGGCACATATGGAGCTGTATGGTAATTTTTTGTTCTTACATCCATGATGTCTGAAAACTTGCTGGGTTCCACACTAACTCTCTTGTCTAGGAAGGAAACCGTGTCATGGAGTGAACTGATCAGTTTCTCCAGCTTGGACCCCGCACTCATGTCATTACAAATGTTAATTGAATACATTGTAGATGCTAGCCCTGATCCATAAGAGAACAACGCAAATTTCTTCCCAATTAGCTCTAAAGGAGATTTACTAATGAGGTAAGATACCAGGCCACCATATAGTGAAGGAGTGTACATGTTGCCTACATTATGAGCTATGTGGAGGGATGGTTTGGTTTTGTCTTCAAACAATGATTGGCTGTAAGTCATAAATGCTTTTTCTACATGTCTGTCAAAGTAAGTCTCTTCCAATTTTCTGTCAGCAAACTCTGACAATCCTGGAAACTGTTTCTCACGATCTTCAGGTGATGCATTTAAGAAGTCATTAAAACTGACTCTAGCCAGAGACTTTTGCACCAGCTTGCAGTAAGGAGAGTGGAACAGCATGCCATCTAAACTCAACAATCCTTTGAAGTTTGGGTCATCCCTCCTCATCTTCTTACAAAATAAATTATAGCAATTATCTAAAGCACTGAGGTAGCATCTGATGGATAGTCTGCCATCAACAAATGGAAACTCCGAGGCCAGGTCTGGTTTGTAAAAATCATAAGCATGAGTCATGTATGAAGCCCTGATGCCTCGGTCAAACACAAGTGGGGCACTTGGACCTACCAGCATAGCTACGGCTCCAGCACCACCTGTAGGCCTTGCAGGACCCTTTCCATACACTGCAATATCACCGGCAATCACTATCGCCTTGCGGCCATCCCATGACGAAGACTCAACCCAGTTAATAGCATTGAAGAGAGCTGCAGTACCTCCATAACAAGCGTTTGTTGTATCAATGCCTTCAACATCTGTGGCTCCAACTTTTTCAAATAGAGTCATAAGGAATGTTTTGACACTTTTACTCTTATCAATAATGGTCTCCGTACCCACCTCCAGACGGCCTATGTCATGGAGGTCCAAGTTGTTCCGCTCAACAAGCCGGTGCAGGGCTGTGATGCAGAGAGACTGGATGTCCTCCCGGTCAGAGCAGAAGCCCATCTTGCCCTGCCCGAGCCCGATCGTGTATTTACCGGTGGACACGCCATCGAATTTTTCCAATTCCACTTGATCGACGTATTGTGACGGGAAGTATAATTCCATAGCGAGTATGCCGACGTTTTCAACTTTCGCGCCCATTATAGCAGTTTCCTTGAAGTGACTTTCGATGAACGGATCGCGAGTTGAAATGTGCGACGTGTCGCGCGGTTAGCGGTCGGCGACTCGGGAGCGACTGGCGCGGCTGGCGCGGCGCGGCGCCTGGGGAGCTGACTGCGGTGCGACGTCAGCGCTCGCGCGCGTCCCGCGGTCCGCTGGGACGCGCCATTGACCTACTGCGGCTGACCACTAGCCGCTACGAACCGGTTAACTTTCTTCCACGTTGTGCGAATAAACGATAACAGTATTTACGCGCTGCACAGGTATGACGTTGGACGAGTTGCATAAAACGAATTACGTAAATTAAAACGTGATTCCTATATAACTTTAATTGATTTGGTTAATATTAAATCCTTTTTCTGAGCAGCGTGAAGTGAAAACTTTTATCAAATTTGACATAAATGGAGTGACACTGACATTTAGCTTAGGGTTACCCTGAATAGAAGGCGATTTTCGCTATTGCTCGCGGCAATTATTCATATGAAAACAGCCGTACTACTTTGCAATAAAGCTTACTTTTGATAATAAACTCGTACAAGCTTTGATTAAGATGACAACTGACTCACTTATCTTGTAATAAAAAGTGGGTCAACGACCGCACGCGGGTCAATAACCTACTAGGGTCAATTTATATGATACCCAATTGAAAAATTAAGAAGTAGAAGCCTAGAAAATTACGAAACGAACCAGTTACTTGAACGATTCGTCAATTAATTGTGACTGCTATTTTATCTTCTCATGAAACTTATCACGCGATCGTGATAAGTAATAGGTACACTATCACCCTATGTTAAAGGTACTTAAAGGTACTTAATCTTAAATCACTAAAGTTATAAATACTTAAGTAATTCCGCCTACGCAGGTCCTACAAGACAATACGCGTGAACTAAACTCGGTCGATGAAGCGATGTGTATTGTCAGAATTCCTTCGACTTTCACTCCAGTTTGCGTAGCGGTTAGACCGTTAGTGGCAAGGACAGGACAGCACACATAATCCGGTTTTTTCTATTGCCCTCTGCTGACCCAAAAAAAATACGTTTACTTTTACCAAGACACCTCGTTTTCTTTGCTGAATGCACTCTTGCTTATAATAGTTATAATTAATAGGCACAACAAAATCATTTACTAGTCTTTTTACACCAGTGGTAGATGTTTAGTTCTTGATTGATGTCTACATATTCTGCAACCTCTAGCATAATCATTAACTCTAGATAAAACATTTATGCCTCGAGCACGGAATAAATAATAGTACAAGTACAGTGCAGTGGTATACTCGTAATCTTTAAATTTGAATTATTCATATAGTATGGGTGTATAATAGGTCCTCCACGGTCGCCGAACCACAGATTATTAAGGTATGTGCGCCGAACTCTCTGATCATCGCCGAATATTTGGCCCGTTAGAAAGTGCGTAGGTGAGGGCACCAACAATGGACACATTAAGTCTTAATTCAAAGATCACAAGTTAATAAATTGATTGATTCAAAAGAAATGAATAACCTCTATCTTCTGTAATATAAGGATAAAGTGTCCATCATTGGTCAAAATTAAAAATATTTATTCAATAAATTGGCCACATGAGGGCTCTTTCACACGTCAGTAATATGGAGTAAATCTACTAGCGGTTCTGACAAGACCGACATTGCGGAGACGAAGCCTCCCGCGGGGGTAATCTCGGAATTTAACCTTAAATTGCTCTCCTTGACAAGGGTCGAATTCCAAAATAGATTTGCTGATTCCGCAGTCAAACCGTGCAAGCGGTTTTGCGGGACATTATTTATAAGTTACATACTGTATTTTTTTGTGATTAATAAATAAAAAAAAATAAAAAAAAATAAGATCCTTCCGGGAGTGTGTGAGCGTTTTAGACCCTCTAGAATATTTTGTTCAACTACCTCTCTTACACAAGCATGTGTCCTCATATTTTTGCTTCACAGTAAGAGCATCGGGTAATAGTACTTAATTTAGGAAAACTCATAGGTAGGCTCCTAAGGTTTAACTCAATACTACGACCACGAGTCGACACTCTAAGGCCCGTATTAATAAACTGATCTCAACTCTAATGCTCGTCTCGAGATGCCTCAAAATGACAGTGTTCTATGGTTTGGCGTTTACTTTGACGTATCTTGTGACGGGCCTCACATCGAGATGAGTTTATGAATACGGCTCTAAGCCACTGTAGGCCATCGGTGCTCGTAGGATGGACGATGCTGACGTTTTTTGCGTTCGGCTAGCTTCCATACAATTTAATTTAGTACAATACGTAGTTACCTTTCGTATTATGCAACGTGCCTTGCCCTAAGCTTATCTAGAGATCGATTCTTATCACAAATCTTCCACAACCGATCCGTAGTCACACCAATTTGCCACATTGGTGTGACTATGGTTCATTTTATTTACCCGTAGTCACACCAAGACCGAATTTGCGTCTGTTTCTCTTTCAAAATCAAACCCAACAGAGTCAACGGAGCTCCGCTTACGCGGAGCTCCTATTTCTGGGTTGTTCTGGCCCTCCGGGCCTGATATAAAAACGAACCTAACCTAAACCTTCCTCCTATTTATGTGTTCGTGTGACTACGGATAAATAAAATGAACCATAGTCACACCAGTGTGGCCAATTGGTGTGACTACGGATCGATCGCTAAATCTTCTTAGGTCTTCCACAGGCGCACCAGCTTATCGATTCAAGTCGTACTGCAACGCAATAATACTAGAGTTCAACAGGTCTCCGCAGTACATGTTACAGTCGAGTTTATAAATATGTGTACACTTATTACATTGTCAATTTAATGTCATCGTTTAATTGCCATTATATGAATTTTCACAGCGATTAAAGTGATGGTAATAAAGTGAACACATATGTATGAATATATTCGAAAAGCGGTACGGCGGGATCTTCGGAGTTCCAATACACGCCTCATTAAGGAGGCAATAGAACAAAACCGAGGATCCAAAGTATTCGTGAAGCGTCTCGGGAGAAGCCATATGTCTAAGCTGACTACCGCCGACGGTCGTGTCGTCTCCTCTAAGCCAGAGATCCTCACGGAAGTGGAAGACTTCTATGGCCAGTTGTATGCCTCGCAATCTCCACTACCTGAACCCGTTCCTTGTGATCCACGAGCTGCTTTAGTCCGACACTATACCGAACAACTTCCCGACGTCAGCATTGGCGAAATTGAGCTGGCCCTCAAACAACTAAAGAATGGAAAAGTCCCGGGTGAGGACGGAGTTACAACTGAGCTGTTAAAGGCAGGAGGAACTCCTATTCTTGGACAGCTGCAGCTTATATTTAACACCGCTCTCCACGAAGGGAGAACTCCAAAGGCGTGGAGCAGGAGCATGGTAGTTTTATTTTTCAAGAAGGGGGACAAGACCCTTCTCAAAAACTACCGCCCTATATCGCTCCTGAGCCACGTCTACAAGCTGTTCTCGAGGGTCATCACAAACAGGCTGACGCGACGGCTGGACGACTTCCAACCACCAGAGCAGGCCGAATTTCGCGGAGGTTTTGGCACCATAGACCACATACACACTGTGAGGCAGATTATACAGAAGACCCAAGAGTATAATCAGCCTCTGTGTCTCGTTTTCGTGGACTACGAGAAGGCCTTTGACTCTGTCGAGACCTGGTCTGTTTTGAGCTCCTTGCAGAGGTGCCAAGTGGATTTCCGATACATCGAAGTGCTGAGAAGTCTGTATGACGCTGCCACTATGTCCGTCCAAGTACAGAGCAGTCAAACAAAACCGATTCCATTGCATCGAGGAGTAAGACAGGGGGATGTCATATCCCCGAAACTGTTTACGAATGCATTGGAAGACGTCTTTAAGACTCTTACCTGGAAAGGACGGGGCATCAATATTAACGGCAAATACATCTCACACTTAAGGTTTGCCGATGATATCGTAGTGTTTGCGGAATCGCTGCAGGAAGCTCAAGAAATGCTGTGCAGCCTAAATGAAGCCTCCAGACGTATTGGCCTCCGGATGAATCTGGACAAGACGAAGGTTATGTTCAATGACCTCGTCGTTCCGGGACCAGTAATCATCGATGGCACACCTCTCGAAGTTGTCAAGGAATATGTCTACCTCGGGCAACTAATGCAGTTAGGTAGATACAACTTCGAGAAGGAAGCCGATAGGAGGATCCAATTGGGCTGGGCAGCGTTTAGGAAGTTGTACCACATATTTTCGTCGGATATACCGCAGAGCCTGAAGACGGAAGTCTTTGACCAGTGCGTCCTACCTGTGATGACGTACGGAGCCGAGACGTGGACACTGACTGTGGGGCTAGTCCATAAGCTTAAAGTAGCTCAACGTGCTATGGAAAGAGCTATGCTCGGAGTCTCTCTGAAAGACAAAATTCGGAACGAAGTGATTCGTCAGAGAACCAAGGTGACCGACATAGCTCTGAAAGTTAGTAGGTTGAAGTGGAAATGGGCTGGTCACGTATGTCGCAGAACGGATAACCGCTGGAGTAAGCGTGTTTTGGAGTGGAGACCGCGTCTTGGCAAACGTAGCGTGGGACGCCCTCTGGCCAGAGGGCGGGACGATTTGCATAAGAGAGCCGGCAGCGACTGGATGCATAAAGCATTAGACCGGGCTCTGTGGCGTTCCTTGGGAGAGGCCTATGTCCAGCAGTGGACTGCAGCGGGCTGATGATGATGATGATGATGATATGTATGAACTCGAATGTACATGTCTGCAGGCGGGGAATAGGTTTCAGGTATTTGCAGGAATGTGTAACTGCGCTACTTAAGTAGGCTGTGGCCACAGCTGCAGGATTCGAAAAATACTCATGTTGAAGTCTCTTTCTTTCTTTATGTTTAAGTAAGTTTACAGTGACTAAAAAATCACCAGCTTTAACATGTAGCAGGTGTGAGGCAATCGTTCATGAAAAAGCGGAATGCAGCGGGCTCACCAACAAGCAACGCACCGCACTTCATGCCGCGGAAATGCTAGAATGGGTGTGCAAAGAGTGCCATCACTCCTCTTCAAGACGAACTTCGTTCCTGTCGGCTGAAGGCGACGATGAAGACGATGCGGAGGAAGCCTCTTATGCTGCCAGACCCGCAGTTGATTTGAAGAAACTCCTTAGCAACATCTCTGTAGAGGTTCATAAGATTGTGATGCGTGAGTTAGAGGCGCTAACAAAAGCAGCTCAACACGCTAGCGATAAGATTGATGAGTTTGAGGAAACTTCCCAAGTCACCAAGGACAAAATAAAAACATTGGAGAGGCAGAACAGCGCGCTCAAAAATCAGAACTCCAATCTAGGTACTCGGATCGCCGCGCTCGAGCAGCGGCTCGATGCTACTGAGCAAGCAGCTATCGATGATTGCATTGAGCTTGTGGATGTCCCCTTCAATAGTAATGAGGATGCAGTGCAGCTGGCCCAAAAGGTAGGAATATCCCTAAGCGTTATAGACAAAAATAGCATGCATAATATACGCTCAGCTCGTCGGCTAACATCCCGCGACGGTAGAACAGGAGCTATTTTCATTCATCTTAGCAACCCTGACACCAAGTTACAATGGATCTCTGCAGGACGAAACACTGAGCTTCTGGCCTCCAGTATTCTACCTGACCTGAACGGGTTGGAGGAGGCTGCCTCGGTAAAAATAACCCTGAGGGAAGCATTGACCGGCCGCACTAAGTACTTACTATTTCAAGCTAAAACTAAACTCAAAGAGACCCAAAAATTCAAATATATTTGGTGCAAGCATGGCAAAATCCTGGCTAGAAAAGGCGACAAGGACAAGATCTTCTGGATTCGTAACGAAAAAGATATCGAAACTCTAGCCGAATAAACCTTAACACGTACTTACGTTAAGTTGTATACCTTTGTACATATCAATTATCTTAAGTCTTAAATATGGTTGATATTAGCGAAAATGTTACCGAATTATGTGAATGTATCGACGTGAATCACTTTTTAAGTCAACTACCTGCTATAAAGTTTGAAAAAATTATATGTATACATGTCAACCTAAAATCACTTCTAAAATACTTTAGTAACCTACAGCAAATTGTTTATTCTTGTAAAAGGCCCATCATCGACATAATTGTAGTGACGGAAGCTAACATCTCCACTACCAATGCACACGCAGCTAAGGAAAAATAGAAAAGGTGGGGGCATCATTGTGTATGTACACAAAAAACACAAATTTGTTCGCTCAAAATGCACAAATGGTAGCTTAGAATGTCTTGCCGGTAGCCTGATAACTCCGTCAATGTACAAGTTAGCTCTGTGTGCGGTGTATAGACCTCCAAATAAAAACAAACATTTATTTGTAACCGAGCTAGAACGTATTCTGTACTTTGCACAGGGATCTGATTTAATTGTTTTAGGAGACATGAATATTAACCTCGCTGCAGATAATTTGGATACTGTAACGGAGTCATACAAGAACATGATGAGCAGCCACGGTCTTGTAAGCGGGATCGCGAGTTACACAAGAGTAGAAACCCGAAAAGATGAAGTGTCTAAAACGTGTATTGATCATATATTCGTTCGATCCCGATTGAAAGATGCGTACTGCGGAGCGCTCTGCACTAAACTAGCCGACCACAAAATGACCGTGGCAGCACTTCTAGGTGGACCCCGTGTACAGGCTGCTGAAAATTAAATCATAAAAGATTGCAAAAAGAACTTACTGAGGTGGACTGGGTGTCACATGAGAAACTAAACCATCCGTTAGCCATTTATAATTTCATTCAGGATAATCTCTCCAAATGTTACCGTAACTCAAAATTTATTCAGAAAATAAGCAATTCAAAGCGGGATAAAGAACCATGGGTTTTCGGTAGGATACAAATCGAATGTAAAAAACGTGATGCACTATATTTAAAATGGATTAAAGACACTAGTAATATGGTAAACCGTCTTGAATACAATAAACAAAGAAATAAAACAAATAAAATAGTAGAAAGTCAACGTAATTTATATTACAAGCGTAAAATAGATACAAGCAAAGGAGATATTAGAAAACTTTGGCAAATTTTAAATGAAATGTCAGGCAAAATATCGTCATCAATAAATGACACAATTAGGAGGGCATTCCATTCGCTTAGTTCTGACAAACTTGTGGCTGACTTATTTGCAAATAATTTCAAGCAATCAGTACAGAGTATAATACCTGACTGTAGTTTATCACTGCTTAGTTCAAAAGTCTATAGGAAGACAATAGACAGGTCCATGTTACTGAAAAAGGCGACCTCGAAAGATGTCTTTAAAATAATTATGAAGAGTCATAGTAGTAAAGCCCCAGGTATTGACGGTGTCCGATCTGTTGATATCAAACTGATAGCAGATAAAATTTCATCAGCTATAGCACACCTTATAAATAGTACCTTAGCATATGGGTATTTTCCTGATGAGCTTAAAGTAGGGCTTGTTCGGCCAATACACAAAGGCGGTGAGACAAAAACTTGTTCGAACTATAGACCTATTACAATGCTCCCTACTTTAGATAAAATAATAGAAAAATACGTTAGCAATCAGATACATACATTCTATAACACCCACAACGTACTCTCTGCAAATCAATTCGGTTTTCAGGCGAATAAGAGTACTACCATGTTGCTGTCTAGGTTTACAGATGAAATTAATCAACACCTTAATGATCAAAAACATGTACTGATTGTTTTCATAGATTACAGTAAGGCGTTTGACACTTTACGGCACAATTTGCTGATACAAAGACTTGAGGACACCGGTGTACGGGGACCACTTCTGGAATGGTGTAGGAGCTACTTACACAATAGATCGTTCCATGTTAAAATAGGGGATGCCATCAGTGACAAAATTCTGATTACAGAAGGCACAGCACAGGGCTCTGTGCTCGGCCCCCTCCACTACTTAACCTATGTGAACGACATGAACAACTGCGTCCAAAACTGTGGTATCTATCAATTTGCGGATGATACGTGCCTCATCTCTGCAGACAAAGACATAAGGCTAGCTGAGAGAAATCTGCAAAAAGACTTCGACCTCATCTGCATGTGGTCCCACGATGCAGGTCTGGTTCTAAACGCAGATAAGACCAAACTCCTGCACGTGCACTCTTGTCAGTCAAGAACGGTACGACCGATCAGTATTGTTGGGCACGGTCACCAGTGCTTACACTCCAGACCGACCGACGTTGGTAGATTAGGTTAGATGTTTATAATGCCTTGGCCGAAAGTATTATTTCTTACGGGCTAAGTAGCTATGGCCGCACCTTTAAGACGCATTTGGATAAGATATATAACCTACAGGTTAGACTACTCAAGCTCGTAGTGCCATTTAATATCAGGAAAAGTGTTAAGTGTGCTGGGGATCTTTTTAATATGTGCGAAGTTTTACCTGTTCACACTAAATTTAAGCACCACATTCTGAAGGAACAATATTTTAGAAGTGAAATCCAACATGTCATCTCTCATCCAAAAACCACTAGACAAGTAACCAATCGCGTACTAAAGAAACCACCATTTCGAAATTTTTATGGTCGAAGAACGTCCGAATATATTTTGCCTGATTTAATAAATCAAATGCCAGATGAATGGAAAGTCAAAATTACACCAACCAATATCGCAAAATATCTTAAAAAACAAATGTTAATTCAATTAAAAAATGGTCAAAGTCAGATATAACTAAACAAAATCACATTCATCAATATATTTTTATAATTTTTAATCATAATTGGATCATCCTGTGACGGGCGAGCAAAAACCGGTTCGGCGCGCGGCGGCGCGGCCGGCCGGCGGGAGATAACGATAAGACACTACTTCTTACTTTCTTACGTAGTTTGTAATTTTAGTTTTTTTGATGATTTGTATTACATATATCATATCATACATAATAGATATAAGTAACTTATTGTTAGTTTTAACACTCTTTATGTACATTTTATTTGATTGTAGCTGTTGTGGAATGGTGCATCGAGACAAACCAAACTGTGGTTTAACGGTGCAGTTTTTAATAATTTGTAAATGTTTGTTAAATTTATTACAATAAAAAAAAAAAAAAAAAAAAAGAGATGCCAACACGAATCTCTGCCGAAGCCCGTAGATGTGGCCGCAGCGTTACTATCAGTCGTCTTTCGCATTACTTAAGGTTCTTCTATGTTTCCAGACATTTGTTATTGACTTCCTTATCTCTGGTAGACATCGGTAAATAACCCAAGCAAAAGTACTACAATGTCATCTTATTATCGTTACATTATTATGACGTGACGTTTAAGTGACGCTATCTGTAAATGTGTTTGGTACTAAATGAGGTTTTTCACGGTTTTTTTTTATTAAGAAATCATATTCGAGTATGGGTGCACTTAGAGGGGTTTTTCGAATATCGTTCCCCACTGGGAAGAAATAGGAAATGAAGCGGCAATTTCTACATGTATGAACTAGTGACGGTCATGGGTAAAATTAAATATGCCCACAAAGTTGCCACAGCAAGTCGTGTTTCCGGACATGTTTTTGAGACTAGTGATGCATATATTGGTAACCCATAATTTTATCGAATTTCACTTCATCGATTGTATCATTTCCAAACCATTATGTTTTCAGGATACCTTAAACATTAATTACGTTACGTTACGTTACGTTAGGTTAGACATGTAACTGTCAAAAAAAAAGTACGAGGTGAGAACGTTTTGATGAAATAAAAATTCTGCGTAATAGTGATACGTTCGTTAAAAGGTGTTTCGATAAAATATTGATGCCCTGCCGTATATTGTACAGCCGAGTTCATATTGTAAACTTTAATACCTGGTCAATTTAATCGCTGTGATAATTCGGATATGGCAGTTTGTACATGACATTAAATAGACAAGGTTATGAATTCGAATATACAGGTCGCGGGCGTCGTCTAAAGTCCAATAAAACAAAAAAAAACATTAAAATTTATTCTTACTGTTTTATATTCGCGTCGAGAGCCTCTTCGCCGATTTGTCGGCCATCAGTAACCTTACCATGCGTTACAATTACCGTCCACTCTAACGAGTCGATTGCTCTGTCCCTCGCACTAGTCGCACTCTATAAGAGTACTGCGAGGAACATAGTATTCGCCTCGCTAACGTGTAACGAGTACTTTAATTATAACTCGTAGTAAGGCACGAGAAGGTGACGTGTTCCTTGTACTTGACTTGACTGGATCTATTTAGATATACCTACCTACTGCAATACAGTTACTGTCAGCTCGGCGATAGATTGTTGAGCATACTTGATAAGTTTATAAACTACGATAACCTAGAGAAGAATATAATAATTAGGTGATAGTTTCCGAATTATGCGTTTTATGGGTTTTTTTTTATAGGCATATATACGAGCACGCACCTAAGGCCCTACTTTGAAAATCGAAGTTCGAAGTTACCTTAGCTCGAATGACGAATGACAGGTATGGAGCTAACGTAACTTCGAACTACGAATTTCAAAGTAGGGCGCGCGTAAGTGGATTCTAGATCCATAAACATTGTCAAGACAACAATATTATAACTGTCATATTAAAGGCCGTATTAATAAACTCATCTCGGCTGAGATGCCCGTCACAAGATATAGTCAAACCATAGAAAACTAACATTTTTGACTAATCTTAAGTCGACTATTATGTCCATTACAGTCGATATCAGTTTATTTAGACGGGCCTAAGATTACCAATGCCTGAGGACTAAGATGGAATGCTAGTAATTTCACCGGTTACCTTATCCCTACACATGAACACAACAACGCGAAAACTGCTGCTTGCTTGAAACATATATTTTACACGCTTTTCTTTAGCTTGCAATGAATATTATATTTATATGTATGTATGTATGCATGTACGGGTCAAATCTTGCAAGTTAAATTTGTCAACGGAATGGGCTGAAATTTGGACCACATATGTAAACCCGATGACAATGCAATATCATGGTATCTAAGAGCTAATCTGATGATGGAGTCGGAAGGTGGTGACAGGAACTCCGCTATTCTTACCGTAGACCCACCGTGTTAGGACGTGATAAAGATTTTGCAAAAAAAGTACACTCGGCATCAAATGCTTGTCCCAAAAATATTTATTTTCACAGAAACAATTTTACTTCTTAAAGTTACGTTAAAAGTGTAACTTAACTTTTAAACGTAAGTACTAACCTACACCTAATGATTATGGTAAACCATATTTATAGTGTTTTAACAAATTCCCGCCCCACTACATTTTTTAATCGTCTGTTTAGAAAATACATTATTTATTATGTAAGATAGTTTACAATACAATGTCCATTTGAGTGACGTGCTACGCCTTCTCCACGAAATACGTACTATTCAATTAGGTATTACAGTGCCTATATTGTCTCAGGACATAGTAAAAATATTTCATATTTATACTAAGGTCTAAGTTACACTTTAAATACCTAGTAGGGTTGCATTTTCTCTCACGGCACTACCGTATAGTATTCTTAATTTTAGATTGATACAGATTACGGCTATTGTCCAGTGACTTTGACTTATAACTATCAAACAATAACAACGTTATTTCCATCTATGTGATTATTCACATTAAGATTGACGTGTCGGTGTTTCTTGCAGTCATCCCAGTGATCAGATGACTCTGGCACAAATTTGTAGAACTTTACACCTGAAAATAAATATTACAGACTTGTCAATCAATCACTGACCCTCACCAACCTTCTTATTATACCTATATATATTATAATATCTTTATAAAAGGCAAACCTGACTGACTTAGATATCAACGCACAGCCGAAACAACTTAACCTAGAAACTTGAAATTTGCTACAAAGTTTCCTTCCATGATGTAAGTGAGCACTAAGAAAGGATTTTTGGAAATTCAACCCCTAAGGGCTTGAAATAGGGGGAGTAGCGGGAATTCTACGCGTACGAAGTCGCGTGCGTCCTCGAGTACAAACATACATTACATGGCACACAAGATTATCTTCTCTGTGCAGAGTCAAAGTTCGGATTACTGGCATTATGAGGGTGAATATTTGGGCGTTTCAAACGCCGTCATTGTTGTCTTCAATATATTGACGAAAACAATGATTATTACCAGCAACTTTTGATGTAAAAGTCAACGGACCGGGGGGTAGTATTAATTCAATTTAAAATCATAAGACAATTTAAAAGTTTATCTTGAATAATATGCGAAGACAATAATGACGGCGGTTAATAATCACCCATGAATGTCAAGATTTTGTGTCATCGACCATTCATGACCGAGAACGCCCCATTGCTGCTAATTGTGTTTATAGTCTTGAGCACATTCGCTAGAATGCTCACATTAATGTTCAAGTCTATTAGCACCTTATCAGTGACAGCATCAAAATGGCGATAATCAAATTGCTTCAGTCAATATTATGGTACAGTATCAAGTACCTGTAGGATTTATTCTTGTGGTGAACTTCTCGCCATCTTTCAAGAAACGGTCTTCTTCCTCGTTGTACAGGTCCTAAAATACAAATAATGTAAACCAAGGGTCCCTGCCGTTAGGGCGAAATATTTTTGGTCGAATATAATATTCCAATAAAGCTTTCGCCCAAACGGCAGGCTTCGAAAACCGGAGCTATAACAATGGTATATCTCACCAAAGAGCCCTGTGAGTAACACTGTTTATTTTAACATGGTTAGCCAGCCCATCATGTAATGTATCGTTCTATATGGCTCAGTTCTAGAAAAAAAAACATTATGTAGGTGTGTTTTTCCATAGAGAGGATTTTAAACCATTCTATTGCGTTGCACTAACACAGCCAAAAGGCACTGGTCCCACCGCGAGCGAGTAAGCGAAAAAACGAACAAAAGATAATCGCTCCCGTGTACATAAAAGAGAGAGATATACATTTATAGTTCATCGCTGAGCTACCATATCATAGCAGCTCGTTTCTTGGACGAGAAAATCGCCGATAGTTCGTCGCTTACTCGCTCGCGGTGGGACCAGTGCCTAAAAAAGCCGTTGTTCGGTGTTAATTTGCTACTGGCTGTTAGTGCAACGCAATGAACTGTCTTAAAAATCCTCTCGATGAAAAACATACCTACCTAAAATCTAATTTCCTAAAGGGGCTTCTAAACGGGCCATGTTTTGCTGCAATTTGTGGCCGGCAACTAGTGCTATCTTACTCTTACTTCGTATGTTAGAGCAAGATGCGTATAGTTGCCGGCCACACATTACCGTGAACATGTTGCTCGTTTAGAAGCCCCCTTAAACTAAGCTTGTGTCGGTTGTGGGAATTTCTTCCAATCAGGCTGTCAACATACCTGAACCCTATAATTCCCGCTCGGCACAGCCATCTGTTCGAAGGTATAGGTCCCCGCGAACGGCGCTCCGCTCTGGTCATTGTAGTTCACGATGGCCACTGCGTAAGAGTTCCCCGATAACTCGCGGGTCCAAATATGTCTTCGACCCTAAAAAAGCAATTAGAAATAGTCGTAAGCAGTAAATTATTAACCGACTATCAAATAGCATAGGTTTATTGAATACGTCGAGCTGGAGGCAATGCGGCAACCAAATAAAGCTACTTTTTTATTAGACGGACGAGACGACCCGCCTGATGGTAAGTTCCCACCGCCGGTTGGCCATTAGCGACACCAAAGGCACTACCCATGCGTTGCCGGTCTTAAAGCAATTTTGAGGCGCTCTTTAAAAAAGGCCCATATTGCATCGCAGTGGACAATCTCAACAAGAAGTCCATTCTACATCCTTGTACGCGCAAGAAACATTCTCGATCCGCTCCAATCGTAGGAATGGGGGTGAGGGTACTGCCGATGGCGAGAGGTAGGTAGTTACAATGGATAGAAAGATGATAAAGTCGACGAAAATGTATAGGATTGACATTTTATTTTGATTACAAGATCTTGTTTGTAAAGTCCCCGGACAACCGACGCGACGTTGAATCAGCTCTTGTGGCAAACCTTGGGGGAGGCCTAAGTCTAGCAGCTTTCGCCTTTCATCTGTAGGTAATACGATAATGATCCTGCTGTAACTACCTTGGAGCTGTGGACCCTAAGCCCCTGCTTCCCCAGTGGGTCCTGGTCCACGGCAATGATGTCCCGGTTGAGCAGGATCTCCTTGAACTCGGGCCGCATGGTGGCCAGCTCGGCGCTGATCAGCAGGGGCGCCGCCAGCACCGCCCACACCGCCATCTGCACCCGCGCCTGGTCTAGGGACAGACCGTAGTTGCCGATTACTAGCTGAAAGGAAGTAAACATTACGTCATTTTGAGTTATGGCATACTAAACCAATGAAAAAAAGAAAATTTGTCATGATAACGCGATAATAAATCATTTCGATATCCACTCTGCTGTTATCCCAGAAAAGGAAAAAATGGTGCCATTCTTTCGCGTTCGCGTCAAGTGCGGATCCAGAGGAGAGGGGCCATTGGTTATAATTACAAGTTATTACAAGTAATTTATACCTAATATGTTTTTGTTGAAATTAATTTGGACTATATATACGAAGTGTGTCAGTTTCCTGAAGGGGCGGGAATTGTTAATAAATTTAATTTTTTCTCCAGTACCTACTATCGTATTAAAACCAACCAACCACCACCAACTCAGAAAAGGACTCCTTATTTTTTTAACCACCGACACCTAAATAAGGGTGTTTGGATATTCTCTGTAAAGGTATTTTAGTCGGAGTGGTTCTTAGAAGCAATTAATGAAAATCGGCTGAGCCGTCGTCACTATACCGGAGTTTTTATCTATATCTTGCAAAATTTTCATGCAATTTTACTGAGTTAGTAACTGCATAGATGACGTAGATTACGCACCATGTCCGGATCGTTCCAGTGCCCGGGGCCGGCGTGCGGCTGCAGCCGCTCCTGGTTGTCCCCGAACCAGTCCATGACGCTCTTCACGGACGCCCACGAGTCGTCGATGTCGTCCCAGTTTCGCCACAGATTACACTTCTCCGCGATCTCTTTGTAATTCGGCTGTTGAAAACGCCTACGGTTTTTATATAGCAATAAATCCGTTCGGAGAATATCGAATTTTGTACTAAAAAGTGTTCGTAAATATAAATAAAATAGCTAGTTAACTAAATAGATCTTCCGAACCTCGCCTACGGAGCACAGACTTGCTGGTCTTTAAGAAATACCTATTCAGAAATCTGCCCTCAAGGTTGGTTAGAGCCATGGAGCGTAGCATTTTGGGAGTCAAATTAACAGACTGCATCAGGAATACATACAGTAACAAAACACAAATAATAGCTGTGATGTAGCCCAATTATTTTTAACCCTCTTATGTTTATTCCTATGTCATCGTAGAACATAAAATGTAGAGAATAATCGAACGACAACTTATTTTGTCGCATAAATTCGTATTAATATTACTTTCTCAGTTATTACTAAAGAAATATGCATGGCGGATAACACTTGTAAGAAATCAAAAACAACTATATTACTATGGGACCACCACTATGTCCTCCGGTTGGGGTTAGAAAGTAGTTTCAGTTACCAAAATGCTGTCAGGCTCCAGGTATGCTGGCCAGCTGCAGGAGTACAGCACAGCGCGGCCGGAAGCGTTGAGCCTGGCTCCGAAGTCAGGGTACCCTTGAAACACCAGAAATTCAACGAATAAAACTTGCTTGTTTTGTTATTCCCGCGGCCGTATTAATAAACTCATCTTGACTGTGAGGCCGGTCACAAGATACGTCAAAGTAAACGCCAAACCATTGAATACTGTCATTTTTGACGCATCTCGAGACGAGCATTAGAGTTGAGATCAGTTTATTAATACGGGCCTAAGAGCCCTGAGATGAGACCTAGAACTGGAAGATGAATGCTTGGCGTTTGCTTTAGAGAATAGTTTAGGTAACGGCATTATCATCTGAATAGTGGTCTGGCCCGAGAGTCGATGGGATTGGAAATGGCTTTTTTTTTGTACTTTTTATGGTTGAGTCTCACGCCTGTATGATATAACTAAACAAAATTACCGCTGCATGACTTAATTTTCATTCTTACTCCGATAGATAAAAAAGTTCACTCCTCGAACGGTTAAAAACATTGGACTCAATCATCAATTGGGATTGAATGAGGAGATAACGTAACTTTGAATTAGAACTTCAATTTTCTAGTTAGGGCTTCTGATATACCTGACTTCATGTCCTCAGGAGTGGCATAGCAGCCGTCCAGCTTAATGTAGTCGACGTCCCAGCTGACCAGGGTGTCCACGTCGGTCTGCTCGTGGTGCATCACGCCGGGGTACCCTGCGCAGGTCTTATTGCCATAATCCTCGTAGATGCCGAACTTTAGACCCTTGCTATGGACCTACAAGTTGACAGATGGACATAATTAGTACCAGTAATGATATTGTTTGGGGCGGTGTTTAGTTTCTGCTCAGTTTTAGCGGATGCGGACATAACCTCACGCCTGTAATCCCAGAGTGGGGTAGGCAGAGCTACAGAATTACCTACAACTTAAACAACTCGTTGATAATTCAGTAACCACTTTTTGCACAGATAGGTAATGTTTACCGGCGTATTAGTGACAGGTTGCAAGCCCATCGCCTAATATTACTACAAGTCTATTATATATTCCTTTAGGCGCCTGTTACGATATCCATGGGAAGACATGGAGTGGCACTATTCTAACCCGGCAACCACACGGGGGGGCTAAAATATATGAATTTAGGAATCATCATTGGTTTGAAATGTAATAAAATCGCTATTGCGGTTTGTCCGGTACTTGGCCTGATAATATTCTGGCAAAACCATAATTTCTACAGCCTGCAGTGTTAACGTTCACCAGCATATTCCTAACCCAGCTTTCAAGTTAGCACATGTTTCCATCAATTGGGGGGCGAGACATAGAGGTCGCTTTTTACATAGCGGTACAAACAGCATTCACAAATGTTCAGTAAAACGTGATGCTAAAGGTACGCAAAAAAATAACGGCAAATATTGCGTGAGTAGGCCAAAGAATCTGTGAGCTGCGGAGGGCACTGGATCGATCACTGTGGGCGACAAAGGAGGAGGCCTAGCTACTATGACCAGCAATGCACAATTGATGATGATGATGATAAAATTCCCCCTTACGTAGTCAGCGAGCGCCTTCATGCCACTAGGGAACCTCGTCCGGTCCGGCACGAGCTTGCCGTCGGCGCTGCGGTTCCTCTCTGGCCAGCAGTCGTCGATGCCGATGTAGTCGTACCCCGCCTCGAGGTAGCCGTCGTTGACCAGCATGTCTGCTGTCCTTTTTATCAGGGTCTCGCTGGAAAATAAATGGTCATCATAAAAAAACGCGATTTTCCTGTACTGTACGACTATACCTACTCGTATATAGTTGGCTAAATTGAAGCGAATTGAACGTCAGCTCACCTCACCTCTTCTTTGCATGATGTACCACAGATTAAATAAGAGCATTATGCGTACCTTATGCACTCATCAGGGTAGGTCTTACAATCGATGATGCAGCGGTACCGCTGCCAGGTCAGCCAGCCCATGGGCGGCGTCAGCGCCAGCCCGTTGTCCAGACCCTGGCTCCAGGGTAGCGACGAGATAAGGAGTAGCACGAGCATCTGCGGTCAGAGGACAGAATTTGTCTAAGTATACTAAGGTCGTACACTCGTTTATCGAAAGTTGAACGTTTAACAAAATAAAATATTGGTTTACACACGATGTTACATGTTAATTACAAAGCAATATGTATTTTGTTCGTATGACATGACAACAAAGTAAACAAATTTTACTTCTTGGGGAGTTATATTATGACATGGCTATGAAGTTCATTTTACGGCGAGCGTAAAGGACGGAGCTATAGCAGTTATATAGCTCTGTCCTTTTCCCTCACCGCAAACTGAACTGCATAGCAATATCAAATACCTTAATTACCATAAATAATATCGTATTTTTCAGTTCTAAGCAATCAATTATTTGAAATCTTATTTATATGAAGGTACACCAGTTTCCCGTGATTTCGCATACAATTTATGAATGGTCACCCGGTAACTATTAAATTCCTTCATTTTTTAATCAGAAGATAAAAAAGGCACGTAAAGAATAAAGAACAGTGGCAATTATTCCTCGGCAAAAGCTTAGCTTAGTAATCTAATCATCAGGATTATCCATCTATTTTAAAAATAAACTAAGTAGTCCAACGAAAAGCGAGCTTTAAAAAAACTCAACTTCTGTTTGGATGCAATTGATGTCGTAAAAATACGTAATGTTACTTATCATGTATTTATTTTTTAATTCGCCAATTTCACATTTAAATAATTTTAATACAGCCTATGACACTCTAGTGGTTATGACGAATCTAACGACGTATAATTTATTAAAATCTTTACCTTTAGTAGTTACGAGCGGACATTGAGTCGGACATATATACAAGTCAGATACATAACCCTGCTCTTGGGCCTTGCCGCAGTCGGATAAATATAAAACAACCCTATAAAACAGTTTTGTTTCCAATCTTGTAAAGGATACTTACTAGAACAAGTAATTATAAGGTCCTTTTGTCCTATTTTACTTTAGAAAGGTTGGAAACAACACTTGAATAGTCTTCTCTCGTCTACGTTATGAGTTGTTGGCGAGCGATCTCGGATAAACGAATCATTCGTACCAAAACCGGTTGAAAGTTTGGACGTGAACGTTGGTCGTAGAAAAGTTTTTTTTTCTAAAGCCTGTGGGGGCAAGGACAACGGCCCTTGTGAGTACCTTCCTTTTGTTTAGAATTACACGGGTGGTGGGTACGGAGAGTAGAAGATAAACATATTTTTCTTAACCAGTATTGACTAAATCAAAATTACGCTGGTTGGCGGTATGGTGGTATCAATGTATAGATTTGGTATTTTAAACTATTCCAATACCTTTTGTTATTAGATTACTATTTTAATAAAATCGTGATTGCACCGAGTTCCTTTTTTTAACTATCGCTAACTTGAAGTACGTCAAAGTATTTTGTTAAACATCCTTTCTATGTTCTTAGATATAAAAATACGCATACGCTTTTCACGAATAAAAACGAATATTTGCTCAAAATACACAAGAGACTAAAACTAAATAAAATGTTTGACTTGCTTGACATAGTTCTACAGTTGATTTTAAATACTGTTTCTTAGAAACAAACCAATTTATTTCGCATAGGTATTTAAACAGCTGTTGTTTTTGTAAAATATACCTACTTACCTAGTTATTTTAACATGTAAGTGTTCTAGTTCTTAGCAGTTATGAGTAATATTAGTACAATTAACTAGGTTTTCCCGGCGAATCTATCCGTGTATAAGTTGTTTATCTCTGTTCCTTCAGGAACTGTCTAATTTTCTGGGATCAACCTATACTCTGCTCGTATGTCTTACCTGGTATGTCCATTCAAAATGTCATTAAAATCTTTTCAGTGGTTTAACTGTGAAACTGTGTAATAACTAACAAACGAAGTTACTTTAAATATTAGTAAAGGCATCGACGAATAGTAGTTCGTCGATGGTAAAGATAAGTAAGTATTGATGTATATAAAATACTAGAGGACGTCCGCGACTTCGTATACGTATGCTCTTAAGGTGTCTTAATCCCACTACACCGTACTAGGAACGTGTCAGACAAAAAGTATTCTTTGTATTGAAAAGTATGAGATTATGCCCGCTAGACGGTTCCTTCACCGACCAACATTTTAATTTTTACCTAATACTAATTCCCTTCCTACTGATACGTTCATAATGTGGTACGGGGTAGGGAGAAAACACCTTTACTTATAAACGTGAAATAACCGTGGGGTATTTAAACCATGCTTTGTCGTTATCTGTCATTGTGACATTTGAATTTGACATATAAGGACAAAGCATGGTTTAGCTACCCCACGGTTATTCCACGTTTATAAGTGAGGGCAGTAGAATAAGTTTACCGCGGCAGTCCCCTAGTGTATGGGAAGTTTTTTTTTAAATCCTTTCTTTGTGCACTCCTAGGATATCCAAGGAATATTCCCTTCAAACTTCGAGTCACTAGTTTTAGCGGTTTCAGCTGTAATCGATCAGCCAGACGGTCAGTTTCTTATATGACCTTGAGGATATGACCATAAGTATTGCAATTTTATTAAAAATATGGTACGCTCTCACAGGATATTTCGAAATTTAAGGTTATTTTATAAGCGTTTTGCCGCTCTTATATAGGTATGTAACTGGAAAACATTGCCGTTTTCATCGTAACAGCTGACTATTCGGAAATCGCATTTTTTTAATGGCTCTGCTTATTAATGCTACTTAAATTCTAAACTTAATTACTTGGCGTTCCGGGCGTGACCAATATGACCATGAAGACATGACTCACTAGCGGTCCTGCCCGCATTCCGCCCCCGAACAGTGTTGCCAGGTCCATTCTGGATCATTCAGTAGATAAAAAGTCTAAAAATCAGATTTATGAAAAAATCAGGTGATTTTATTATAATGAATAACCTTTTACAAAAGGTTTTGCATTATCTTCGAAAGCAAATCAATTTTAAATTATATATTTTCAGTAATTTCGGCTGTAAAGATATCATTTTTCAGTAACGTATACCTAAAATTGTGTCAACAATAAAAAAAACACAGTACATGTTTTATCTGTAGAACCTAACCTACCTTTCATTCAACTAGCTTTAAATCATTTCTTCTTATAAATATGCCATAAACAAAAAGATCTATATTTAGTTAGTTAATGTGCATTTATATTCACTAGAATACATTATTTGTGAAATTTAATCAATAAAATTATAATAATGATGGAAAACACATAATTAAGCCCAAAGAGAGTGACTGAGAGACAAGTTCATACAAACCACATGCTCATGCACCTTCAATCAATTCATCTTCGTACATGGTAGTATTGAATTTGGGGAAAAACTTTGTTACATCATGATTATAACAGAATTGACTGTTAAAGCACCTTTTTGAATGGAACAGTCCACAATCCATAGATCTTGCTACAAAAAACCTAAAGTAAATTCAGATATATATAAAATCCAGTAGACTTCCTATCTAAATTTGTTTCGTAATTCAGTAGATCAGTAGACATTTCCAAAATTCAGTAGATCTGCTGATAAATCAGGAAACCTGGCAACACTGTCCCTGAGGAACATTTAGAGGTAAAATAAATAGGACCATTAAGACACGGGCTCTTTAAGAGCTTATTATTACTCCTTCCTGACTAAGTAACTAACGAGAAGGACGCAGTAATACTTTGGAATGAGATATAGATATAATTTTATTAGTAATGGTACCTAATTTCACCGGTTGTATTATCCTCACACCGCCAAAGGTGGGCATTAACTCGGTAATCCGTTAATTATTAATTAACGAAGTCAACATTTCAAGTAAATGATTAAATTTAAAGTTAACTTCAAAAATAAAAGATAACGTGCCTTCAAAAGAGCTTACATTTCCCCGGCAACGCACCGACAAACTCTTCTTGAGTTGCTGGTATTTATGGGCGGCGGGGATAACTTCCCATCCAGGTAACCTAAACACTCGTTGGCCACGCTCTCTTATAAAAAAAAATGTTAACGGACTCACTAACTTCCGTTAACTTTCCTAAGGACGTTAATCGTTCATCAAGTACCTACCAAATACTATTTGCCAAGGGTACTCCGTGGACGGCGCTGCGCCGCAAATAATACGTATGTAATGTATCTACTATGCGGCGCGTGCCTAAAAAATAATTATTAACTAATAACAAAACTCTAATGAATGCATCACTCGTCTTATATTAATTTTTCATGTCTTGCCTAAATTTTCATAGCCCATATCAATTTTCAATAAGTCAATTACTGACGTAACGACATGTAAAATGCAGTCTATCATGAGTTAACGATTATCATTAACTTCCGTTAAATCTTCCGAAATGTAATGCGTTTAACGAAGTTTACTTTTTAAGTAACGGATTAGCAAACGAAGTTAACTATTTGATTAACGGTGGCCAGCTATGCCACACGCACCGGGACACAACAATGCAAACAGTGCTGCACGGTGTAGGTTAAATATACTTCGAATTACTAAGTATCGCAAAATACCTCCAGTGTTAAGGAGTAGATCTTCCGTAGTTTTGTTCCATAAGGAAACAACTATACCTACCTATTCACTTTAATCTGTCCTTGACCTCATTCTAAAATTAAACGTGTGCTAATTTGACTTTTATTATAATGAACTATAAATACTGTATATGACTGGCACTGAATAGCAGAGGTTTCCGTTAATGGTAAGATCATAACAGGATTATTTTAATTCTCAAACCGTATTAACTCCAATTTAGTTAAAAACAAGAGCGTGCGAAGATTCCACGATTTCCACCGGTCGGCGGAAATTATAAATCGAACCACATTAAGTAAATAAATAGGTACGCAGTAACGACTTCGAATACTATACAAATAAAGTATGTTCTGACGTAATACTTCACTTCATGTTACATTATTATTAATAATACGTACCTTATTGGTTTCCCTTTTCCTATTAGCACTATTAGTGTACAAGTAAGGTGGTACCTTAATTGTTTGTTTTGATTTAAACAAAGACATTAAATGTAATTAATATAATATTAAATCTCTTTGTGTTTAAACCACTTGACTGAGACCGCTTATAACTGGCAGAAAGATATTAAAACAACATCCGATCAATGACCGTAGGACACATTAAAAATGCAAAAAAAGACTACAGTAGAAATAACGATTTTATAAAGATTTTATTGTATATCGCTATAATCGTGTAAAAATACTGAAGTTATCAATAACCCGAGCTTTTGATCGTGTTGTTTTTTACTAAATTTTCTAACAAAACAACAGATTTATTCAATTCATTAGTTACAATATGTGAGACACGATACCACAAAGATCTTAAACAATTTATTAAAAAATAAATCAACTATCAGTAGATACTTACATTTATTAAGTGTTCGAAATTTGAATTTTCTCCTTTTATTCTCTACCCAAAACAGATGTGACTTTGTCGGCGTCCCCGGCGGTTTAACCTGTTGTTGCCGCAGCACTGTTATATTTACGGAGATAAACGTAGAATTATCAATGAGGTCTGTTCGGTTTGTTATCACTGGAGTAGACAAAGCACCTAATACAATAAATAGCTGTGTATAACATATTCTATGGACTGCACGGCTATTTAGCACAACGCAGTTCTTCTTGCTCAGCGCTTGCGTCTCTTTCGTGGATTAGTTACGGGAAGACGTCATTCCTGACAAAGAAGTCGCAAGCATGATTTGCTCACCGTAGGGTAATTCTCTTACGAGAAGGTCGACACGAAACGTCCCAGTCCAGTTGGCAATGGACAATCAGACCTGTAACGTATCTTCGTCGACGAACTCGACAGTTTTTTTTAAAGAATCACTGCCGGAACATTTAAAACAATGTCAAAACACGAGTTTATTGAAATAATAACAATATATCATAATACTTTGTATGTAGGTACTTCGGAATTATTTTATCCTCCCACCAGCCGAGAGCACCCGAGAGCTATTTATCCTGTGCTCTTAAAAAAAGCACGAAGCATACGATGACGGCACCAATGTGGGAAACTGCTAGCTGAAGGCACCAATAATTAACACTTAACTCCTAATCCAAAAAATAAAATGTTCTAAATGGAATATATCAAAAAATACAATATATGATATAGGTAGAGTTGTAAATACCTATTTTATATTTACGTTTTCGTTGTTTTTATATAGTTTTCTCCATCGCCTAAAGGTTCACTGGAAGAGATCTCAAAGTAGATAAGTTCACCTTTCTAATACCCCTAACTAAACCTCTCCTAAAACCCCTAATACCTCTAACTCCGGCACCAATGTATTTCATACAAATTGTTTGTTCATGCATTCAAACAGTGTGCGTCAGAGTGACACAAGTATAACAGACTTCTACTAACTAACTTCTAACTTCTTAGTCAAATAAGCAGCAAAGGATTAACTAATCTACGTCCCCTACGCTCCGCTCCCGGATCATTTCCGCCTAATACGTGAGGGAAATAATAAAATCTACTTGGCTACGACGCTAATGCTTGTTTGAAAAAATCAATCAAAAATTCTCGATGGTAGTCACGGCAAGAGTGAGTATACCATTTACCCTGTAATGGAAATCGTGTTTCCTGTATTTTGTTCCATCCATAATAATAGGGTACAACCATGCACAGCATGTACCATGTAATAGCCCCACGCTTTTCCCCCACCAGCGAACTCCTAATCATAGATACCGACTCAACACTCCGGGCGGGCCCCTATACAACGCTAGGATTACAAAAGAAATTCATGAAGTAACAATAAAACACAACAAGAATTCATGCATTATGTATATAGGGTATCCTTGAGCCTCCATTATAGATAGCAATAGTTAAAAACTAGTTTCAAATAAGTATTAAATTTTAACTTACCGTCACACTTAATCCTAATCCTGGTTCGTTGAACTATTGCTAAGTGGCGCCATCTGTGTTTAGCTAATGTTTAGAGAACTAAACTTATCGCATTTTCATTCTGATATTTAAAATGTACATTAGCGTGTGACAATAACACACAAAACAAACAAACATTATATTTTATTTAAACCAAAATATTTTTTTCAGGTAGTCGTGTACACAATTTGGTTCGGTCGAAGCCCTACCTAACCGAATAGAATGCGAATTCCGTGTAACGAAACGTCAGATGCCAAACGTAAACAAAGGGCCCTAGTGAAAGGGTGACGTTAATTTGAAAATTCTTAAGCAAAACAAACGAATCAAACCAAAATGTGAGTCACGAATTGCGCAATTTTATACCATACTGACCTAACATCAGTAAGTGTTATTTCACTAATATCAAAGAAACAGCGAGAGCTATAAATAGAAGTGATATCGCGGACGGAAGCCGCAAAGGAAATGGTCGGTTGCAAGGTGCAGACCTGATGACTACTAATTGCGAAAAAGCAGTTTCATATCAACTTTGGATAAACCATGGGTTCGACGTATAGAGAGATCTTCAAGCTGTATGATTTGATACAAAGTGGAGATTCTAGGTAAAATTCATATACAAATCAGTGGTTAAAAATCTTATAAGTAAAATTCTTTAGTGGTGGTCTGGTATTTTTGTAACACTATTTATTCCGTTACAGATCAGTGGAGACGTTTTTAAATGAAAGCCGCATAGATATTAATGTGATATTACCTTGCAAAGGTATCGGAGTGTTGCATTTAGCTGTTGGAATTGAGCCTTTGGAAAAATCCAAAGAATGCACTGAAATTATTCTTAAGCATGGAGGTGATCCCAATTTGTGGTAAGTATAAAGAGTAGAGCCTGTAATTTTAATTTGTGCTAAAAAATAACAATCACAAGATAAAAATGTTAAAAATGATCAGTTAATTTTGATTCGGGTTTGAACTAAGTACCTATTTATAAATTGATTTTTTTAATTTAAATATTATTTTGCCAGAAAAGGCATGCAGAACTTAAAATGAAGTTCTGCACCTAGCACCGGGCCTGTAGACCTAGCATTATAAACTTGAGTTCAGTGAGTTATGCCTGCAAATTTACCTGTAGAATTGAATAGTCTCTGGGATAGATTGTTTCTTGTGTGTAAAATTGTGTGGAAATTGCCTATTTGTTATTAGTGTGCTATTTTCAGGCTAATAGACTATTTTTAGAATACCTTGTGAAGGCTTCAGAACATATTTTTAATCATCTTTTTGTGCATTTGTTTTTCATTCCGTCTTTTAGTTATAATATAATGAGGGTTAAACGTATTACTTTGATTAAGAATGTACTCTTTAAATCACAGCAAATCAAGCAGTTGCTGGTTATCTTCTTTGTTTTTAGGGTTCCATACCTCAAAAGGAAAAAACAGAATCTTATCACTTTGTTGTTCATAACTCCGAAAAAACAGGGTCTATGCAAGGAATAGCGGTCCAAATTTTGAACTGAGTTAACCATGTCATGTTAGGTATCATATGAAAAGGCTTCATTGGCACAAGCTTAAACAGATTTTTAATTATTTTTTTGTTTTGATTAATGATATGTACTGTCAAGTTCATAAATATGTGTACACTTTAGTACCTTATCTATTTAATGTCATTTTTATACTGCCATATTTAAATTGTCATGCGATTAAACTGACAAGGTTTACAAAAGTGTACACAAGTTTACAAACTCGACTTGGGAACCCTTGGTGGGCGATTCTGATTATCACTTGTCAGATTTTTGTTTATACACTAAATATTTTTAGTAAATAAATCATACATTAAATACATTATATCCTAGTCTGTTTCTAGTCAATCGCCACCTTGATATGTTTATGGAGAATTGTGCATGATTTGATAACACATTGGCCTAGTTTGTAGTGACCCTGCCTACGAATCTAATAGGTTCTGGGTTTGAATCCTGGTAAGGGCAGATGTTGCTCTGATGAGCGCGATTATTTGTTTCTGAGTCTCAGATGTTTTCTATATATTTAAGTATGTATTTCTACTATTTATCTATATAAGTAAGTTTATCATTGTCTAATACCCATAATACAAGCCTAGAGCTTACTTTTGAGACTAGGTCAGTTCATGTGACATTGTCCTCCTGATATTTATTTATTACTTACTAGCGACCCGCCCTCGCTTCGCTTCGGTTTTTGTGAGTTTTCTGTAACACCCGTACAATATCCAGAACTTATTATACATAAAAACCTTCCTCTTGAATCACTATATCTATTAAAAAAAACCGCATCAAAATCCGTTGCGTAGTTTTAAAGATTTAAGCATACAAAGGGACATAGGGACAGAGAAAGCGACTTTGTTTTATAGTGATTTATTTACTTGCCTCACTCGTTGCCTTGCCTCGCTTATTGTGATATTGTTTAAGATTTATTTATTAATCCCTTTTTATTGATTGTGCGTCCAAGCTTTATCATATTCTGATATTCTCTTCTACCTAATACTCTAATGCTATTTGCACACGGATGGAAGGATGTAAATCTTTGATCCTCCTCCATCAGTTCCAACTCCACACAAGCATCTTTATTAGCATAACTCACTTAGTTACTTAACAAGTTAAATATAATCATCTGTGAAACTGTTGAGTAGTTCCAGTTTTCATCTCTAGTCTTCTTTACCCTGCCAGCAGAGGAGGGTAATAATATTTTTTTCAATTTTTTTGGTTTTGTACAGTATTATAAAGCTCTATTCTACTGAATAAAACCATATTGCTTCTGACATGTTATCTATATCTATCTAACGTAACCTAACTTACCCTAATTGGAACAAATTCATGGCATCTTACTTCTCGTTTCAAGTGGACTCGCAGTGGTACAGAGGTTAAAACTATCTTGGCCTCTGTCCTACATATCACCGTACAACGTTGCCACCAATCTTCCTAGAGAAGATTGGATTGTGTTTTATGACTATATTGATTTATACTCATATATATTTGACACTGGCGAAATCACTTCATAGTGGAAACGCCATATTCCCGCGGTAGTAGCTGTACAAGTCGCCGAGAGCAAAAAAAAAAAAAAAGGCATTCCATTCGCTTCTCATCCCATTAGTTTCCTTTTGACAAAAACTTCTTTTTATTGAAATATTTATATTCTTTTGCATATCTGTATAGCTTAAGGGCTGACTTCAAAGCGTCGGTGGCCTAGTGGCTTATGAGGTCGACTCGTGATCGTAAGCTACCGAGTTCGAACCCCCGCGGTCACCATGTACCAATGAGTTTTTCTAACTTAAGTGCATTATCCGATACTCTTATGGTGAAGGAAAAGCATCGTGAGGAAACCTGCACATTCGAACAGCTGAGTGTGTAAGTGGGTAATTGCACAAAAGATCCCAAAAGGGTCAAAGTGTATCCGAAAGAGCCCATCTGTATGCTAAGATAAGGACAGCCATCTAAGGTACCAATCATGGAATAAAAAGATAATATTATGGATGGTGGGCTCTTTTCCCAGAACTAATAAAGCTAGGGATTCCCGCGTGCAGGATCCGCGACATCTAATCAGCAAAACCTTGTTTTATCTCGCTTTTATATTGGCTTTAATTGTAACAATAACAATAACAATCTCAAATTAGATTTTAACTTACATCTAATTTTATTGTCTGAGGATTGATGATCATACCATCAAGCTGGTATGATGATGGAGACGGTAGGGGGCCTATGAACTTGTCAATGCATATGCAATAGTAGTTTTAACCATTTTGAACTTGTTTGGCTGGTCTATTTAGTATATTATATTATTATTATATTATATTACAATAGTGAGTTAGCTGGTCTTTTAGTAGTTAGAGAGAGTTGAGAATTAATGATACAAGTACAGTCGGCAGCAATAAAGCATGTCATTTTATGTTTTTAATAACAATTCTCAGAGGATTGGTGATAAGGAAAACTGTTTTGTTTTTAAGATGAAGGTTGCTTGTTGGAAATCCCAAATAGCGATCATGACTTTTTAATTAGATTGTTACTACAAAATGTTATTTAAGTAACCGCCTTTTTCACAATCAACAAGTAAAGCATATTTGACGGATAAATTTAGCCCTTTTTCTTTTTTACACTTAACAATGGACAAGGAAAGAGCCAACTTTAAATGGCAGATAAATTTACGCGTCGATTGTGACACAAGTCCTAAGTGCATATTTTTTTCTCTACAGACCTAACACATTGCTACATTTTAACTAACAAGGAAAGGTACCAAAACACGTGCTCATTATTTTTTCATCTTCTTAAACATTTATAATCAAACCACTATGAAACTTGCATTTTTTTTAAAAATATCTTTATATAAGTTAGAGGGTTTAGTCACTTTTCAGTACTTTGGAGGTCAATTTCTCCCAACAGGTTGAGTTTGGGCCGCTAAAAAAAATTAATTTTTTTTTTCAGCACTGACGACGCTGTGACTCCAGTCCACATAGCAGCTATATGGGGTCGGGTGGAGAACCTAAAGCTGCTCCTCGGCTGTGGGGGGGACCCGTCCAGGAAAGACCTGGACGGCCACTCCGCCTTCGACTATGCAGCTCGGGAGGAGCAATGGGAGGTGTATGACTACCTCCACAATGTGGTGGACCAGTTGGATGATAATTTTGGATCGCAGTGTGCATATACTTTGGATTTAGGTACGTAATTCAAATTCATTATTAAAATTCAACAATAAAATGATGTTGATATTAGTTTTTTTGATAGGAAATAAGGAAAATGTTAATGTTATTAAATGATAAAGAATTGATAAAAAAAAACCGTTACTGGTCCATAATTATCGTAAATTGGCTATATATAGTATGGTTTTAACAATGTTTTTTATTGCGCTGATATATAAATACCTATAAATATCAGAGCACAATCTGTACAAATTGACCTAATCCCAATCTAAGATCCAGGCTTGTACTATGCTATGGGTACTATATAACGATAAACTTATATGTGTATATGAAAAACATACTTAAATAGAGCTAAGCTGAGGCTTACATAAGCTGTTTTGTTCTGATGACTATGCTTTATGTGCACTTTACAAAATAAGCAAAGCCCTTTAATAGTTATACACTTAGTACCTTGTCACTTTAATTGCTGTGACAATTTCATATGACAGTTTAAACATGACGTTAAACGTGGTACTAAAGTGTAAACGTATTTTTACTTTGACTGTACATAATGAAGCTCGCAAGCTCGCGCTCTAACCTCCGTTGCATACATAAATAAATAAATAAATAAATATCAAGGGACAATGTCACACCAATTGACCTAGTCCCAAACTAAGCTTGTGCTATGGGTATATACTTAAATATATAGAAAACATCCATGACTCAGGAAAAAATATTCGCGCTCATCACACAAATATCTGCCCTTACCGGGATTTAGACCCTGGACCGCTGACTTCGTAGGCAGGGTCACTACCAACTAGGGCAGTGCGTCGTCGCATATTATTATTATTAACATAAGTTTTTCTACACGCTTAAAATGATAGTGACAATAATAAACAGTGGCTAACTTTCTGGTATAGTTTCCTTTATTTTTCTGCTAACAAATTACTTGTCAGCAAAGTCATTTTTATTACTACAATTTAGTTCTGAAAATTTATCATGAAAAATGGAATGCCAAACAAAATGCCATTGTTGATATATATTGAACGTAACCATGGTAACCAAATAACAAGTCGATGAATATTAATCATCTTTATTTTATTAGCGATCTAATGAAAATGAAATCTTTAACGCATTATTAGTCGCAACATTTATGTTGTTTTTAATCTACTAGATTTCAATTGTTATTAAAACCTTTTTAAACGATTTAATATACCAATTTGGATGTCGAGTGTTCACTAGACGGTCTCGTGCGTCTAGTCTAGATGCAAGACTGATATCCGGAATGTCCGTAACCATGGTAATGACAATGCTATAATAATAATTATACAACTATTATTACCATGGCAACGCTCATTACAGAATTGTTTTCACGCTTCGGGTTACGGTTAATATTAGCGGTTTATAGTACGCGAGTAGAAAAACTTAATTACAATACATCCACAGTTTGCTTTCATTTTCCAGATAAAGTCCTAATGACAACAGACCAGATGGTCGCTGAATATGAACCAGTTTCCAACAACCCGCTGCACCAACTATCAACATGCAGGAAATCTGACATGGTCCGAGACTGGTGCGAAAAGACCAGCTTGGTCATGAACAATTTGTACCCGACGATTCTGAGTGAAAACCTATTAGAAGATGAATCAGTACCGTGGAGAAGCACGGATTTTACCAAAAATATCACCCTTGATCTCACTAAGGATATAGTTTCAGACGAAACTAGAACAAGTTACAAGACCTGCTTATCAAGCAGGCCTGTTGACGTAGAAATAAGTGGTGTTCAACCGTTAGAAGACACCGTTCAGGAAAATAAATCAAGCAAAGGGGCAGATACGAAGGAACTGAAGAAGCAACGCATGAGCGTGTTTGAAAACTTCTCTCTACCAGGCTCGCCGAACAGTATTACGCACGTAAATTATAAAACAAAGACAAGTTTGAAAAAATCTAAACACACGCTAACCTCCGATTTTGCTAGGATAACCCTAGATGACTCTCAGTCCCTATTGACTGATGATAATTCTCAATTAGATAAGGCTTTAATAGTTGTGCAGAATAAAACTAACGAATGGCTGTCTCACAGTCACAATGAAACTGATGTGAAGGCTATGAATACTAGGAGGTCATCAGCCAGCAGTGGTGTGAGCAGCAACTTCTCTGGAGGCAGCATCGTGCTGGCTAATGTGCAGGAAGAGTACAAATATACAGACGAGGAAGAGGATGTGGTTTTGATTGAGAAGAGGCTGATTGTTTCGCCTGTTGTGTAAGTATAATGCCCGTCTGTTTTCGTAGCTTGTAAATAAGAAACCAGTGTATAATTTTGTTTTTTTTAACAGTCTTCCAGTAGATGAAGCAGCAGAAACGAGTCCAGACCAAACGATCTTGTCGGTGGCGTCGTCGCTACCGGCCTCTGTGGTGTACGATAGCCACACGCTGAGAGCCGAACTTATTAACCTCGGCTTCAGACCTGGCCCAATCAACAACAGCACCAAAACACTATACTTGAAGAAACTACAGACGCTTAAGAAACAACCCATCGTCGTGAATAAACAAGGCAAAAGTGAGTTATGATCTATTTCGTTTACTAAGACACTGTAATGGCACTAATGACAATGTCATTTTATTGTATATATTTTTGACGCATGGATTTATTTTAGAGTTAAATATTTACTTTTAGTTTTATTTTATTTAATATGATTCGAAACATTATTAAATTTTCAAGTGAAAACATATACAAAATACAAAAAAATAGTAATGTTTAAAATTAACTTATTACTCTTTCATCTTTACCTAAACCCACTTTCTCTCCGCTTATTTTGAAGCTGTAATGTATCTACTTTATTTACAGCATACAGTATTGAATTAGAAAAATCACTTCGTACAAATGATTGGATGAACAATCTTTCTCCGTACATAGAACTAGAAAACAAAGCGCGCTCGGACTTTGGCAATTCCAACAAAAAGTGGCGCGAAGGCACGGCCAAAACATCTTTCACCTATTTGTTACTGGATCCAAGGTTGACTCAGAACTTGCCGGCTAAAGCGGGCTCACAGAACCATCACGTCTCTTGGACCACATTTATTAACTCGATATTTTATGTAGGAAAAGGTAAGTACAACAGTTTTTTGGTTTATTTACATAAAAACTTCCTCCTAAGTATAACCCTGTTAGGGTATCGCAATGTATAATTGAATGAGGCATTATAACATTTCTCAGTAATAATTTTATTCATATTGACTAATGATTATTGAGGCTGATTGTGATATTGAATTATTTCATTTATTAGCATAATAGTTTAGTTATTTAATATTATCTGTCATGATCATGAACTCTTCTACAGAGTAGTAATTTTCATTTGAAGAGGAAATCTTTTAGTTTTTTGATTATTACATTTTGTTTTGTACTTCTATTTTATTTTGTCAAGTATTTTGTTGTATATATTTATGGACCCGTAATATGGGCTATTCTTGCAGATACATACTTGGCTATTCTGGTAGGGGTAGTTTATTATTGCGACATGTGCTTTTATTATATTGCAAGTTATTTGTAACTTTTATCTACCTATTTTAGTAGTCTTTAGTGCGTTTGCAACTTCATTGTTCTCTAGAAACTTATTACTACGTCTTTACCAAGTTTCAATGTACAGAAACTCATCTAGTTTAATATTTAAAGTCTTTAATCTTTTTGCAGGCAAACGCTCCCGCCCATACTCCCACTTGTACCAAGCCCTGACTCTATGGAAGCGCGACTTCACCACATCCAAAGACAAAAAAGTCCAACACATTCTTGACATATGGACAGACAAAGTAGGCGTAGTGTGTCTCCATATCTTCCAGAACGTTATCCCTGCCGAGGCGTACACAAACGAGGCTGCCATGATAGATGTACTAGGCGTGCAGAACTTGAAGAATCTTAAGTGTGGAAACTATTACGGGGTGGCGGCGTCTTGGCCGTTGAAAGACAGGCGAATGCTAGGTCTATACCTTTTGTACAAGGCTATGCTTATATTTTTGAATGAGGGTGAAAGGCAGTTACGGCCTGACGATATTGACTAGTAAAAGTTAACTAGTGATTACAAGTCCATCACGGAATTAAGGTTAGTGCCAATTTTTAGTAATTTATTTGAAAGTTTCCAAGGTAAAACTTTCCTTGGTGAAAATTCGTGTCATGTGACAAAAACGTCCAGACAATACTCAAATATTTAAACTTTACTTAAAGTGAAGCTTAGGAAGATCACGTGATTAAAAAAAACATTATATTTTAATGGCGGAAATTAAGCTTTACTTTAAGCAGTGATTTGAAACGTATTTTTTGTAATTTATCGTGTAAGACATATGTATTTTTGTACATAAACGAAAGTTACGATTATGTAGAAACAATAAGAATAAAATTGACTTATTAGTTAGAAACGCGTATTCAAAATTATGGCTAATAATAATTAAAAAAAATGCGTAAACAGATTTTTAGAAGGTTCAAGGTTACTACTTACGAGAAGAAAAGTAAGTATGGCAGTAGAATAAATCATTTGATATATCTAACTTCTTACTTCCCTTACCTCACTTAATTCAGTTGAAATAATAGATGGAACAATTGGCTTCATTCCGTAAATTGGTCCGACGGACACTTTAGCAAGTCTGAATCTACCAGTGTTTTCCGATATAATAGGCGACCGCTGCTGTTGCAAAACTGCCAGACTTGTTTTTATTAATTTGACCGGAATATACTAATCTTGTACTTACTTTTATTAAAAAAATACATCAACATACTCGCCACTGTATTAAGGCTTCGGCTCAAAAGCGTGTCAGAAGCCGCGCGATGCGTGAGATGGCATACTGCTGGCAGAGGCATCTGCAGAGCGTTTTGAACGCGGGCCTCGCGTTTGAATCGCGTGGTCGAGAGCACGCCTGTTGGCCTAGCCCTGTACCTACTCGAAAGTATGGAGTCTGGATCTGTCATCAGCTTACGTCAATCATACAGTCTTTTGCATCCGGACTCTCTAGGATGGATCTCCATCTAGGCCCTTACACTTCCTCACATTACGCGCCGTCCCGCCGGTTTGTCGGCTGGGGATCCAGAGGGCAGACGAGAAGCGGTTCGAACGCGTGCCCGCACTCATTGTTGATGTGAAGCGTTTATGCTGCGCTCCTCCTGATACGCGTTAGGTGTGCCGAGACCATTAGCACTATAGTATGCTGCTTTTTAGGCTTCCCCAGGTGTTGTCATAATAATACCTAATTAATAAAAACTACGCAATTTCGATTAACGGGAATTAAAGTAACATTCGTCTGAGGGTCTTACCAGCTTGTAAAATATTGTTAGTAGGTAAAAATAACAATGAATAGGTACTGTGTTCACAGTAGTATTATTATGTACTCACTCTACACACGGCCGTCGCCCACAATAACGGCCAATGGCCTGATACAGTATTTATGACCAGCCAAAGAATTATTTTATAATGGACTATACGATCCATTTGACATTAATCGCTACTGTATGTTAACTTATTTAAAAGGAATTTGTTTAAGTATTTTGAACTCGTTAACTCGAGCGATAAGCAGACTTCATGTGATTAACATGTCTTGCATGATAGCTGAGGTATTTATTGTGATTATTTTCAAAACTGTAATTGTATTTTTAATTTATTGCCACACTAAAATGTTAAGCTTTAATTATAGTTGTATAATTATTTTTAATGTTGTATGTTACCGCGCACTTTATTAGTTGATGCACACATCGGGTCCAGTTTGTAACTGTATCTAAATTTAAATATGTTAAGAAATACGTTTAGAAACGTGATAGTAGATATCTAACAAAAATAAAAGTTTGAACTACATGACTAAATTTATAAGTTTCGAATTGGACGCATTAACCTACCCTTTCTTGTGTCGGTAGAATGAAAGTTTCTTTTATATCAAATGTTGCGTTGATATAACGCATGTAATCATGCAACTTCATCTCTGCCGTCCTTAGCCAATAGGCAGTAACTAAGATAATACTACTGCAGCAATATCAACCTTATGACTCATAGAAGAGAATTCAATCTGCTTTGTATATTGAATTTGGGATACTGCTTATTGGTTTGGAAGGTAGATCTACTGGCTTCACAATTGGGTAACTCAGCATCGCTTCGCTGCTATACTCCACTTGTTTATGTAGGTACTTAACTTAATAACAAGTATAGTTATAGTAGTATAGTATCAGGGCCTCTATTCAACACTGTAAAATAGTAGATTGTGTCACAAGGGAGCAAAATGACATATTTAAGGCGAGGGCGTACATTGAATCCTGAACGAAGCGAAGGATTCTACAATTGAATCCCGAGCGTAGCGAGGGATTCTAAAATAGAATCCTGAGCGTAGTGAAGGATTCAAGTGTTAACTCCCAAGGTGGAAATAATTTTGCTACCGTGTGACACATACTGCTTTTCACATCACCTATGAGGAAAATAAAAGATCTTAGTGATGAAACAAATTTAATTATTCACACATTCTAGAAATGCTGAAATTATCAAATTTAACAACAGGAAATTATCGCACTTAACAACAATTATCAAATTTGGCAACAAAATGTCCTTGAACAGAAAAGTGTCACTTTGATCCCTTCTAGCAGGGAAGAAAAGTCCCCTTTCCGAGTAGGTGATATGAAAACCATATTGTTTGCTTTAACGTGTTATGGTATTGTTTTCACCTCGGCCGCCATTACTGTCAAGTAAATAAGAGCTGTCAAAACGTTGACGATACGATAACCGGTCAAAGACGATATTTTTTCACCCCCTAGAAAACTGTCAAAACTCGACATACTGATATTTAACACAGCCATGTGATTAGAGATTAGAGAGAGAGAGAGATATACATAGAGATTTTCCTAGCACGAACGATGCAACGCTAGCGACTTCCTTGTGATAGTTAGTTTATCAATTTCTTATAATATAAGTGGCTTATATCAATGTGGCACGTTTGAAAATATATGAACAATAATACCAAACCAATTTATTATCTAATAATTTCCATTCTTGTGAAGTTGCGAATAATGAAGAAACACTTTGTATTTTCTTTCTTGTCTTCCACTGAATTAAATCTCCCATAAGTCTTCGACGCCGAGATTGTCTTTCAAATTTACGCAGAAGTTCACAGAATCTATGTTTTTCCAAAAACAACCTTCTATGATATTGAATATGGCTACAGTGTATCTTAGTTCTTTATTATTATTAGTTCTGCACTGATGGGTCAAGGATCCTGTTTCTCATTTACTTAAATATAATATCAGATTATCACATTTTTGATATATATTTTACGTACTCGTAGATAGCTAATATGAATTACAGTCTTAAGGCGGCATATTTTTAGAACACAGTGACTGTGATTTATGTCATTTTATGTTTATTCTCAGATTAATAAGGACAATGAATGTAATAAGTTTTGATTACTTTGGTATTTTTTAGAGGAATAAAATTAAACGCGTGGTACTATTTTGTTACCTTCTTATTGCACCGACTTGTGTAAATTTCCGAATAGCTACCCTATGACGTTGAAGTGGTACTTATCGATAACAGGATTGTCGATGTTATTATTCTGTCAAAGACCAACTACACGGCGTTCGTGCCAGGAAAATCTCTATCTACTTATACATGTACAAAGACTAATTTGTGACCCACCTTAAGTCCAAGGTAAATCTAACATTTTACAGCAATAAGGTTGAGTTTCCCAGTTACAAATGACTTGACATCTCTAATGACACTGACGACTATTTTTTAATTGGTCTGAAATTTACGTTCGTGACCGTACCTTAAATATTGGAGTACTTATAGGGATGTCGAGACTGATTTTCTATGGGCTAGTCTCGAAAAATCCGGTTTTGGCTATACCGCAACTTTTACTTCTTTCTCGGTATAAGCGGTATTGGTATTAAGTCCAACCAATTTGACCGGAATCCTAAACATTTTTATCTACATCCATATCATAACTTCCCTATTATATGTTTAGAAACGATAAGCAAACAGCCTATATTAAGAAACCTGTATCTGTGGTTGCACTTTAATGTTAACATTAAAGTATTACATGTCATTAAAGTATCGGTTATTGATGTAGTTGCATCTTAATGTTCACTTTAAAGTTTCGGTGACCTAAACTTTAAAGTGAACATTAAGATGCAGGTTCTTTAAGATACAAGGCAACATGGTATAATTTTCTCACATATTGTAGAAAACTTATGATATGCATGTAGATAAAGTTATGTATGCAACTGTACGCATAATTAGGCATTAAAACACTCGTGTGATCTTATTATGAAACTCACCTATCGGCTCGTTTCATAAAACCACATTCGTGTATTAATGCCTCTCATTATGCACCAGTCACATAAATAACTATTATAGGCTTGTGGCGCAGCGACGCTGTGCTGTGATGTGTGCGGATACCTCACTTGTATGTACCTTATAGAGCCCGTCAAATAAAAAGACCGATGACCTTGGATGTAGTTGTTTCGACACTCGATTATAATAGAGTCTACAATTGAGTGAACGCATCCAATGTCCAGAGGTCTTTTTCCGTGACGGGCCGTATACTTATTTTAAACTCGTTCCTAGTCAATCATCACAATTTTTAGAATTAAGTAATGTATTTTTGACAATAATCTAAGATTACTTTTATTATAAGCACTGTAATGATCTTCACATAGAAAATAAAAACACATTTTGAGAGTTTTTTGTATTATTTATTTCATGATAATATTTTGCATTCCCATAACGTCATGTTTGAACTGTCATATAAATTTGTCAAAGGCGTTAAGGTGACCATTAAAAGGATTGTGAAGATGACAATCTCCATACAAAATGCGAAAACGTTTCTCTCCGCTTAAACCTCGTCCGATTTTTACAATTTCTGAAGATGTTGTAGATATCATGAAAAACTATGTCTGTACGTTTTCCTTTTCAAAAATATTTCTTAGAAAAAAACAAGATTAATAAACAAAAAAAAGAAACGTACAGACCTAGGTCTTTATCATTACTACAACATATTCAAAAATCGTGAAAATCGGACTTGATTTAGGGTGTGAGAAACGTTCTCGCCCGGAGCTAAATTTGTATACATTTTTTGACATCTACGCGATTTTTAGCGGCGGTTCACAATCCTGTTAAGCTACTAATGTGTCATAGCCACTCAGCTATTTTTGATGCTGACCGTACATTCCGAGTCTGTGTTACAATTGACAACAGGTTTTGTTTTTTTTCAAAAGGTGTCTTGATAAAATCATGCTTAATGTCTAAAAAGGATTTGTTTATAATTATGTTTACTGAAAAGAAAAACAATGAATATTATTAGTATTTGATACGTACGCTTTAGACTAGTGATCGGAATTACATAACTTTAAAATTGTTTTTTTAAGTCTAGCACTAGCTGTGACGTATAAAAGACCATGTGGCGGTAAGGCTCTTTCATTAGCAGGAATCAAACCTCTATAAGCATTTTTTTAGAGCAGTTTTTGAAAGTGTTCTTGTTTTCAATGGAGCATTAAATCAAACCAAAACTCTTTGTTAAGAAATTCAGATTATTCGACAATAACAGTCACCATTAAATATCTGAGTCAACTAATCAGATCTGATGATTATGTAACCGCCCCTTACACATGCAAGGACAACAGAACTATATTTTGTTGGACATCTTTTATTGGATTACTCTTTTGTGCTCTGTGTACTCTTTTCTTTTTGTTATAAAATGTTTGCTGTTGATGCCCCAAATAAATAAATAAACTCAAGATATTGTTGAGCGCAATGTTGGCTAAGATTATACAGTGTGCCCCTGGGTAAAGTGTACAAACGAATAGGCATGATAGAACAGTTAAAAAGGGGTTATTCCCTCCTGTTACCACTGGTAACAGCTGGGATTTTTTTTCCCACCTGTTACCACTAAAGTACTCGGTGGTAACAAGTGGGAATATTTTTCCCATTTGTTACCACTAAAATATTTGGTGATACTACTGGGGAAAAAAAAACCCAGTAGTTAGTGTTAACAGCTGGCAATTTTTATTCCCAGTAGTTACCAGTGGTAACAGGTGGGAAAAAAAATCCCAGTTGTAACCAGTGGTAAAAAATTGGTGGTAACAGGTGGGAATAACACTTAAAAAGCTATCGTTAAATCGATAGCTTTTTAACTATGTATGTTCAGCGATTTTTACTAGTTTCGGAGACATTGATCATTTTAATCGGAATTTTTGCAATTTTCTCTAATGTCCATGTCCATGTCACGAAAAATCATTAATTTCACGTTTTATTGTATTTTCAATGGTATCTTACATAATTATAATCAATACGAATCAGCGATGTTTTTAAACCCATTTGTCCGTTTTTGTATATATTTTTTAAAGTAATTTCACAGTTGTTTTTTCCATACAAAGTGAAAAGCCAACACTGGGACACCTAGTTTCGGGAAACAAACTATGATACATAGACATGACTATATTTTAAAATAATTTTAATTTTAATAGGGGAATGTACCCTTTTCCTGGCACCCTACCGATTATTCCAAGTCTCGTGCATAATCTAATTTTAAATAATCTATTTAACCTATGATTCGTAACGTAAAGCAATCGCCCACACCCTATCTAATCACATTATTTGTTTTTATTAGCAATGCGACGCTTTGTGTTTCGGGCACCCTCGACGTAACACAATTACGCTACTAGGGTGCTGCCCTGGTATTAAAGGGATGAACTATTAATGTAGTTCTATCTTTCTCGAGTGATGGTTCAAGATATGGTGAATAGCCGATCAGACATGCAGACAGATGTAGTAGGTCTGATTGTAGCTCAAGGACAAGTATATAATCATCATCATCATCATCATCATTTCAGCCATAGGCCGTCCACTGCTGAACATAGGCCTCTCCCAAAGATTTCCACCTCACCCGGTTGGAAGCGGCCTGCATCCAATACCTAGTAGCAAATGAAGTATTAAATAATATACTGCTTCTTACCATATTTTTGTCCTTGGCATCGTTTACACCAAACTTATTGTCCGCCGCAGACTGAGCATGCTTATTTTCTGTATTGTTTGTTGTAATAGCGTATTGTCGGTTCGGTGTCAACGAGAAATATATTTAATTAAATATATTTAATTGGAAAAGCAGCAAAATGAATGACGCGCGCTCAGTCTGCGGTGGACAATACGTTTGATGCCTAACTGTCCAGGTCCCCAGATTCTCATGCTAGTCGAGATTAGAGTTAATTTCTTAATGTAAGTAAACTACACGGTTGTCTTCTTTCTGGAGTTTTAGGGAAGTTTGTACGATATAGAATAGGAAAGAACTGATAGTTCATCACAAATTTCGTCCTTATTCAAAAGGGATTATAGTAGAATAAAACACTCGCATTCTAAGAAATAATTTATCTTTATTATTCCCTTTTTTAAAGTTTCGAATTCTTTTCTAAGAAAAATCAAACTTGCTTTAGTACATCAAAAAAATACACAAATGTCCATAATTATATGTATATCGATACATTATAAATACAACGATCATGCTCCATATCAAGTCGCGACTCGTACCTTTAAAATTATGAAAGCGTAGTTTGCTGCGCCGCCGGCTGTGACGACCTCTACCGGGAGGACTCGGCAACTGTCGGCCGAACGAAAGGGATACAGATAGACGGTAGAGTGAGAGTGAATCCTCTAAATTATCTAAATCACACTAGTTAACTTGTCTCATACTCGGCTTGAGCTTCACACAATTTTCTAGTTTTTAAAAAGAAGACGGGCACAGGCCCAGCTTGGTGTACCTACAACAAAACATCAAGTAATGTTCTGAAATAACATTTATAAATTACATTAAGGTATTGTGCTTTTTTATGTATGCAATGCATCGTTTCCTCCTCAAAACCGGTAATTAATCTAATGTACTCTCTACTCGTGTATTAGACAAGTGGTTAGTACTAACCTATACTCAAACACTCAAATCATATAAGTGATCACTTTTGAACCTTGTCGCTTTACCGTCAATAATGAACAGTCATACGAACTGTCTAACGTGTGAAAGCGAGAAAGTACTATGAATATCAAAAAATTGAACATAACTTACAAATAGAAAGCCATAGTGTGCGACGAAAAGTATTCTTACAACTTTTGCCGCACATCGGAATATAACAAAATCGCGAGTTACGACGTTACGAGTATGTCCAACTTTTTGATCTCCACCCAACAGAAATCATTTACTTATGAGATTAACTATACGACTGTACCCCGTTCAGTAGGTGAACTCCATGGTTTTTTAATACCAATTAGCTACACAACTATACGAGCAGCGTTTGTGGTTCCAACCTATAGGTGCGTTTCATCTATCGAGCAAAGTCGCGTGTCTGAATATTACAGCGTGGGATAGAGGAAATTTCAATTCCATGTTCGAGTGTAACTTCCAACTGTTAAATTTTAATGTTCCTACGTTTAATGTAACTTTTGTATAACTATAAATAATGAATGAGAAGACCTAAGGCAGTGTGAGGCAGTAGAGGTATGTGGTTCACTAATATTAAATGTACAGGCAATATTTCTAACGACAAGGATTTTTTTTAATTGTAAAATGTTTGGCTTGACATTTGCAGTATTTCGTACAAAAGGTGCCGGCATGGATGACATTTTGAACAATTAGGTATCACAAAATGGAAGTCATTCTGATTTTGTAAATCACCAGCAATCATTTTTTTCAACAAGCAGTCTATAAAAATCTGATACTCCGAACACCTCTAGTAAGAGATGTATCATTTATTTTTGAGGCCAATAGTGCTAAGATATTAATCCTGGTTGTTCTCTCTTAGTGCTTGCCAACCAAGTGACGATAAGAGGGGTAATCAAGAATACTCAATTTACCCTTTTAACATACAAATAAATGTAACTTTTAAAAAGCTTCAGACAAGAGCATAGAAATATTAAAACTCGATTGCTTCGTACAGCTAGGCAAAAAATATTTTGACGTGGCGACACCCATACACTCTCATTGAAAGAAAAAAGATAGTGTTGCTGACACACGTTTGGATCAGGCCTGAAGTATTTCCAAGACCTTTATTAAACTGTCTGTCGTACATAGATGCGGATTCAGATATTTTTAACAAACTTTTAATTATAAATTGGTCGTCACAGCGCAGTGGAACGTTCATTTAATATATCAGTCGGTCTGCCACGCAGGACTCTGCTTGAGATCATGTTCTTTATGCTCATGGTCTCCTGGTATCTTACTCACATACAAAGTCAAATATTACAAAGTAGGAAGTGCAATCAACCAAAAGGATCCAAAGGATCTTAAAAATAAATATACTTATTGGTATTAGGAAGACCCGGTTTCTGTGACATGGCTCCTATTCTTCAAATAGGTATGTATCTATTGAGTGTATACATTGAAATTTTACAAACAATACTGACTGACATAACATATTGGATATTGCTTACTAAGGCTGGCGCGTACACATATTTATACATTATTTACCTGTCCCTATAGCATAATAGTGCAGTGTTCATTCATAGATTAGTCACAAACTTGTAGGTTATAAATTGTAAACCAAAAGACCATTTAAAATAAAAAAAACACGGAAATAACATACATACAGTCGAACATAGAACCTTGAAGTCGGTTAAAAAGACAGTGATATTAATAAACAAATTAACCAAGTAGATATTATGTAGGTTGCTTCTTAGTTTTGCCATATTAAAAGTAGCTAGTAAGGCCGCATTTCACCAAACTTGGAATAAGACGCCTATACAAATTCGGTGTTTAATCTAGGTAGGAAGACCTTATTCCAGTTTGGTCGAATGCAATCTAAGTAATTTAAACCCTATGACCTCATTCACAGATGTGTCAAAGTTATCTCGAAGTTCAAGAAAGTACAGGAAATAATAATTTGTATGTATATGAAACCTAAACATACTTTTCTTGTCCCCCTTTTCATAACTGGCCACTTTCTCCGTAAACGGGTTCCTTTTTTGAACCTGACACTGGCGAAATCATAGTGGCAACACAAATGATAAAAGCCACAAAACAAAGATACAAACAAGAATAAAAATAAAAAATAAATGACATGGACCTAACGAGGAAAATAAAGTAACAATTAAATTTGCATGTATTGCGCGCCAAGCCTAGTTTCAAAACACGTTGTTGTTTTACATGAACCACGAAATTACAATAAAATTTTACATTCTTAAAAATACTACATTAAAACAACGGCTAATTTGTACTCTAATTCCATTTCCCAAACGAAGACAGATCACATAAAACTTTCTAAGCCAAAAGGGCGTATTTACTACAGAACCTTTATAATATGCGTGCAATCATTACATAGAGGAAAAGGGCGATTAAGCTAATGTATAGTACGAGTAGATACGCCATTTTGACACAAGAGGGCAGTATTTCTGAACACAGTATCGTGGCGCATGCCCACAGCTGCGCTTAGTCAAATATTTATATATCATCAACGTTTATACCCTATCCCACAAAACTTGTAAATTTGTACGGTTTTCTTAGAAAAAGTGATCAAGTTTGTCGACCTGTTTTGTGGGATAGGACCCTGACAGACCAACATTAAGTGCGGAGGAACAGGCCGGTGTAAACATTATACCTCTCCACCATAATAACCACGATCTAAGTACGTCTAATTTAAAAATAAAACAACCGGTTGCCTATCGTAAGCATACTCGCCATGTTGCTTATATTTGTAATTTACGAGTATTTATTTATTTGTAATATAGTTACAAAGCAGACCAGTTGCCGTTATTAAATTAGATATACTATAAGTATAAGTTACCTTAATGTTGGCTATATTACAGATAAACTACAGTATTTGAATAGTGGTAGGGAATATTAAATTATACTAATACCACTACTGGAATTAAAAGTGCATTTATATTTAGATTAAGAAATCTTGTCTTTAGTTTTAAATGTGTGGCGTTAGTACAACTGAAGCTCACCATGTCACATGGACGAAAATAGACTCCTTCTGTTGATTGCATTGACATTGACAATATAAAGGTTTACAAAAGAACCTCTAGCAGACTTGGTTTATCATACTTCAATAAAAAAACAGGTTTTTAGGCCCAGCATTTATACAAATATACGTTTTTGTTAATTTATGAGACAGGTACACGCGTACATTGACTAATGTCATGAAATAATACCACATCACTATATTAGCTCAATCTCTAACGTGTTAACGTTCACTACTTATATTTGAAATGCAAACGCCAGCTCTACCTCTCCCACAATCAATCCCATCCATTCAGTAGGTACAACGCTTTCGGTGGGAGCGGGTTCCCACTTATCGGGTGTCGGATCCGGCAAAATATCCGATGTTCTGGTGGAGAGACGTTTCCTATGAGGCTGCTCACATCTATCGGCGTAGAATAGACGTGAACAGCCTCATATAAAATGCATTGCTACCAGAACACCCGATATTTTATCGAATCCGACACACGATGACTGGGAACCCACTCTAAAGCGTCAGTTATTGGCTGACTTCATCCCGTTTCAGAACACAAATGCGAAACAAGTCAGTGAGTTACAAGTTATATTATAAAATCAACCGACTGGAAGACTATTTGAAATTATTCACAAGATATCTTATGACGTTTAAATGCTTTTCGACACAGAAGTTAGTGGAAAAATATGCAGCGGAGCCGCCAGCTTGCCGCGCCGGCGGCAGTTCCCTTGTATCGCACGGACCACGGGATCCATCGCACATCCCACACTAAAGAAGCCACGCACACAGCGACGCACACACGCTCCTACACGCTTGCATACCCACTATTAAGTATCGAAACAGTACGATTTGTGCACGCTACGACTCGTATTGTAATGATCACATTGACGCCTTTGAACTTACACTATATTACTTAAATATTAGTAAACTAACGTTAAAACTAGGTACGTTTGCTTTCGTTATCGTGGAATGCAGTTGTAGATCTTACTAGGCTGTATTCGCATTGATAATTTAGACGGGGCTTCAACATCAGTACATCGCCCGGATCGCAGATTTCGATGTTTATATTACACTTTATTATCCCTTCACGGAACACCAACGTTCGTAGGGTAATTTACACATAACACTAATATTTACAACTAGTTTGTGCACGCACTAGTGAACATATAAAACGAACGTAGACGCAGAGGCGGCGTCGGCCGCGAAGTCCGCACTGAGTTCACAACACTCGCTCCGACTATAAAAGAATTCAGGTAACTATCGGTTCGGACACACTAACATTCAAAGCACATAACACATACACGATTTGTGGGTTACGCGAGATCACAGTGTTCAAATTATGGCTACAGGCATAGAGATTAGACGAATTCGAGAAGAGTTCAGCGGCTACGCGGGGTCGAATAAGTCGAATTCGGGGATAGTGTCACTCGTCACTTGTCACTCGGGGCGGGCCCTCACTTGGGCGGCGTGGGGAAGGAGTTCACCACCGCCTGGGTGCTGGCCAGCACGGCCGCCGCTGCAACACACAACCATTAGCGGGCGGCGGGCGGCGACATGCTAGAACATGCAGTCCCGATCTCTAGGCTAATACCGGTATTCATCGTCGGACAGTGACCGGGACTGCATTCTCTAGTTACAGAAGAGTTACTCTGAAACATTCAATTTGTTACTTCGGATATTCATCCCTATCCTTGATCGCAGGAAGCAGATCGTGGCGTTATAAAAAAACCTTCGTATAAAACACGTCTCGTCCCAATCCACAGTGAAAACCCAGGATAGCCATTTGGCTCACTACATTTGTAGTGTTCAGTGAACGGAATAATCATTTACCAAATCTTTCGACATGGTACCCATGATTCAATTAACGGTGGAACACAATATCTACACTTGAGGCATTGTTGGATCATCAACTTAATTGTTGCTGGTGACTGTACCTAAATTCGCAAAACTTCCGGGTATTCCGAATAAGAAATACTTACCTGTAATTCGAGTATGTTTTGCTGGGCCTTCCTCAAAGTTCATATACAAAACGTGGCTCTAATTCTGTCCTGAAAAATGGTGACCGTTTATTAATTTAAAAATTCTCACCTGGGTAGGGCGGCGGGTAGAGCGGGTATCCAAGCCCAACGTGCGTATGATGATGCGTATGCACATGTCGCTGCGGTGGTGGCGAGCGCGCGGGCTCCTTCGGCGGTTCGGGCCTTGGCTTTGTGGCCTGCGGAGACTTCGCGTGCTCTTGCAACTCGTGGATCTTATGCGGCGCATGGGGGTACGCGTACTGCGGCCCGTGGCCCGGCATCAGATCTAGTTTCGAAGGAGCCCCAGGCCTAGATAAATCTTCAGGAGCGTGGTACCGCGGCACAGTCCAGCCACCTCCGAAACCGCCTACTAACATCGGGCTTAAAGGTGCCCGATACACAGGGTCGAACGGCAGCGCCCCGTAATGCGGGCCTTGCATATACGGTAAGTAATACTGCGACGTCGGCGGGGGCGGGGGCCCTTGGGTCTCCGTGGTGGGCTTCTGCCCCTCCTGCTTGACCTTCACCTCGTCCTTCTTATCTTCTTTGCAGTCTTTGGGAGGCTTGTGCGCGGGCTGCGGCGGCGGCCGGCCCCCCGCGCCCGGCCCCGCCGCCCCGGGGGGCTTCACGTCCATGCCCCCCTCTTTTCTTCGCTGCTCTAAGCTCATGTAGTATCTAGAAAACCATTAAATTGGGTTCAATTTGGAGTTAAGTTTGGAAGAAAAAGTCAAGAAAAAGCATCAGCCACCCACTTTAAACAAACAAACATGAATCACTTGCTTTTTATACGCATTCATAAAATGTCAGAAAATAAATATAAAATGATCGAGTGAGCTCTTGTTCGATTTTTTTTTATAAAAGCAGATACTCGTATTGAGTGTGCTTGTAAGACGAACCTTCTTAATTCCTCCTCTCTCGCGTGAGGCGGCCTCTGGAACGCATACGGCCCCATCTGGGCCTTCATCTCGATGCTTTCCTTCAGGATCTGATGCGTGTCGTTGGGCCGGGCCGGGTCCTTTCCCTCCGGCCTCTTGCCCTTGTCCAGAGGGCTGGGGGTGGTCTTGGCCCGGTCCGGGTCCTTTCCCTTGTCGTCCAGGGGCGCGCCAGGAGGGGCCCCTGACTCAACGTTGTACGGAAAATTCGGCACGTAGTTGTAAGGGTAGAAATGCTGGGGAAGCACCTTTTGAGGAGCGCTCTCGGGCTTGCCGTCCTGGAAAAGAGAGAATTATAAAATTAGGTGTTTGAAGGGTGCGGATATGATTCGGATGCGGTATTGATGGAACCAGATTCGGTCTTACTGATCGCTAATTTCAATAAATATCGTGTGCAAGTCCATATTTGGTTATTATAGAAAATTGAACTCACAAAGTCACGTCTCCGTACCAAATAAATAACATTACATCGGAGGAGGCCGTTTTTCCTGCCTTGGAAGTATTTTTCCGTTAGACGTCTGGATTCAAAAAGGATGTGGTGCTGGTACAGACAACCCCTAGTGAACCGTACCTTGAGGTCAGACTTGGGGTCCTTCCCGAGGTCCTCCTTGCCCTTGTCGGGTTGCGGCACCGCGGGCGGGTGCGTCGGCGGCAGGTAGGGGGGCTGCCCATAGTACTGGAATACAAACCGACTCTTATGATGAAGGGCAAAAGATATACCAGTTGTACCTACACGTCAGAGTAGCTGAAAGCGTATTCGCTGCCTCTAACTGGAAATTATATGCAATTTGAATACGTCACATCGCTGTCAACGGCACCGAATGTTTTGTCAAGTTTTTAATTTAAAGGATTTGGATCTAGTTGCTTTAAAGGAAATATAATAAAGTTAACTATAACGTGACAAACAAAATGTGTGTATAAGTAAGGGGTTAAGTTTAAAGGTTAAGGGTACGCGCGGAGGAAGCTCTATGACAATTTAAGAACCTTGCGTGAAAAGGATGTTACAAAGATAATTAATTTTAATCATAATTTGAACCACGCAACATCCGTTAAACTTAAGTGTTAAGTATTTGACGTTTGTTCAATTGATTATTATTGCCAGGATATTATTGTCTGTAGGTAGATGAGACATCAGACATCTCTGATTATTAAATAAATAGGCAAGTTGTTCTAAGTGATTGACACGAACGTTGTGATTTTTGACGAAGCTGCTATATTTTGACTGTAACAAGAGAAAATCCATCATGGGACTGGCGACCCAGGTAGACCTAGGCAGTAGTTACTTTTAACAAATATAGCATCGTTTTGTTAACTTGTGGTACCTAGAGAGGAAACCGGCTGTTGTTTCGACGTTCTAAAATTCAAGTAGGCCAGGGCCTCCTCGGTGGGACCGTGGGACTTACCTGATGGTAGACAGGGAAGGGCCGGTGTTCGGCTTCAGCGTCCGGCGCGTCCGCCGGTGGGGTGTCGTCCGAGATGTCGGAGTAGGCCGGCGACCGCGCGCCCGGCGTGGGGCTCCGCCGCGCGCGCCTCTTGCCCGGGGAGCCTTCCGGGGGAGACTCCGTGGACTTGCGCTCTTCGGGCATCAGCGCGGAACGCGGTTTCACCTGCGAAAAACTAGTTTTACAAAGGCCCCAGACAAGATGCATTCGGTGTTTGTTACCGTTATCCAACATTTATAGGCTTGACGTAAGTTGTCAGACGCGAATTCCATACATTGTGTCAACTTTCAAAAATCATTTACGGTTGCGTTAAGCAACCATGTCTAGCCTCACAGCTCAGCTACCCATGTTGTTGTACACGATTAACTGTCAGTTGCATTGATAGTTTTTACAATGTATAGAAGCCAAGGTTCCTCATCCACTAAATACTTGGCAGCGTAATGCTTGACATACTCGTACTGTACGGGACTGTAATGACGAACTCGTTTGGCTAGTGTACAATGAAGATATGGAGCCGTATTAAACTGATGATGTGGAAGTGCCTTAAGACATTCTAACCTTGAATTGCGTGGGTTGCAAGGTGGGCAGTGGTTCTGGCGGCGGCGTGGCAGACGGCGGCGTGGGCACCCGCTCGGGCGCCGGGGGCGCCGGCGGGCTCGGCGCGAACTCCTCCGCGAACCTTGGCGCCAGCTCCTCCTTCTCCGGTGACTTCTCGGGGGACTTCTCGCTCTTCGCGTCCGGAGACTTTACTGGCGCCGGCGATTTGACCGGTGTAGCCGGGGCCGGCTCGGACGGTGGGCGCGCTGGTGACGGTGGCTCTGGAGGAGTCTCTTCCTGCTCCGAACTGGATTCATCTTTATCCTCATCATCTGGTGAGCCATGCGCGTGTGATCTGTGGTACTTCAACCCGTTCGCATGTTTATATTTCTTAGAGCAGTTTGGCTCGGGGCACTCGAGGAGTACTGGGTCGGGGGGAGGTGACGTCGGCGTCGGCGGCGGTCGCTTTGCTTTAGGCGTCGGAGGCCTTTCTTCCGCTTCTGAAGTTCGCTTCCTTTTGTTGTCAGGGCGGGGAGGAGTGAAAGGAGTAGGGGAAGGCAACGCGCGTCGGCCTTTAGCGCCTCCATTGCGCAGCTTACTATGCACGGAAGACCTGGTTTCTGTAAAGTTTGTCATGTCCGTCGGCGCAGCCCCGCGGCCCCGCTTGGCGCCCCGTCCCTTGGGTGTCCGCGCGTCTAACTCCTCAGTCGGAGAGTCACAGAATCTGGAAAAAAATAATCCTTAATTAGTCCATGGATTTTCTTTATGGCCAGTAATTTAAACGACTAAAGCTCCCGGTTATGATCCTCTTACATTTTATGAGCGCTTAGTCAGTGCAGCTAATGCACGCCTGTCGTGTTAAGTCGCTTTATAAATTACCGAGCTATGCACGCCAGGTGGTTTTAGAAATAGGAAAATCCACTCGTCCCTGTGCGATTTGAACCACTTTTGTTTAATTCTATCTATAATTTGTAAAGGGGCAGGTAACGAGTGTTTTCGTTTAAAATGCGGGCGCTGGAAAGTACCGCAAGTGCCGCGCACTTAACGTTTTTTTATCACAACGCTCCCCGTCGCAAATTATGACTTAACGGGAGGTGTGTTTATTTTATAATTGCTCTTTACTTGAGTGTAATAACCTATAAGTGTTTTTAGTGAATGTCGTCTTTAAATTATTTTGAAGTTTATTGCTGATAGACCGTAATTCACATGGTGCCGCGGCTTTCCGAAACAGCCTCCGTTTTTTAAACATCCTCAATAACAAAAACTAACGAAGCGGCTTACTAAACCCTACGAAACACAAAGTGGCTTTTACACATTAAAAATAATCTCATGCGATTACCGACTTTAGTTAATAAGATTAAACCTCCAAAGTCCATAATACTACAACAAAAACAAATTCCTAATGACACAAGGCACACACGACCCGAATTCCTGAGCTCTTTTCGTTCCTGCCCGCCTGGTACCCCAGAGATTTCTCCGGGGACGCAGAAAGGTCTTAAAAATGGGTCGGTCACGGTCTTACGATTTGTTAACCTTTTTTAAGCCGACGTTACTTTACGAGCTATAGCGTTATCAAGCCGACGCCAGCCTTATTTTACCCCATTTGGACTTGAATAATATCCTATTTTATAGGTTCATTATAAAGAAGTTTTTCGTTTTAGGCTTGATCTAAATTTAAAGATGAACTTCTCGTCAAAAAAAGTGGTAACGATTTTCGTTTTTATTTTTATATTATTACCTACCTAAAGGGGCATACGTAATTCTAACAACATAGTTATTCCTGTAGATTGTAGTAGGTATGTATAAATAGTAAATGTAGCAGAAGGTCAACTTTCTGGCGCCCAGTTACAAACTAACTTTATAGGGCACATAAAAAAATTCTTACCAAATAACAGTACCTAGTAAATAAACACGAATTTACATCGCCTTTAATTTCTAGAAAGGCCTTTTTCTTATTTGCCCATAACGAAGAAGCTTGGATCGCAAGATCGCAAGCATATGCAAGAATAGCTTGGCTGGAATCCAACCTGCAACCTCATTTAGGTCACGGAGAAGCCACGTTATAAGACCAGCGGACTTATGGGTCAATTATACTACAATTAAAACAAGCCTGCGGATGTAAATATACGTATTATTCGTGTATTTGTGGCCATTTAGAGATATTGAATGAATGAATGAATGAATCAATCAATCAATATGAATGAATGAATTTAAATCTCTATACAAAATGTGATAACGTTTCTCTCTCCCTAAACCTAGCCCGATTTTTACGATATTTGAGTAACTTGTAGATGTTATGTAAAACTAAATCTGTTCGTTTTCTTGTCCATGAAATATTTCTTGCTATGAAACAAATGAAAAATTAAAAACCGGGCAACAGCGTGTCGGACCATGCTCAGTGTAGGGTTCCGAAGCTGTTACTACAATCAAATTAGACCTCGCGGGTTTGTTGACTAATAATACTAATATGTACGAGTATATTCATGCCAAATTACAGCTTTCTAGTACTAAGAGTCTCTCGCTAGACATGGCGAAACTATAATGGTTTCTAGTTTGACTACGGAACCCTAAAAAAACGGGACCTTACAGACCTTTCTAACTATACCATATTCAAAAATGGTGAAAATAGGCCTGGATGATGGAAAGGGATGAGAAACGTTATTGGCCGAAATCAAAGAATTAGTACAGATGTAGTGCATAATTGTTTTCCTTCGTATTTTCACGGAAACGTACGAACGTATCTTGCTATTTCAGTCTGTCACAGTACAAAAAGTACTGAGGTTGGCTGAAGTAGCATGACAAATACGAACATTTCCCACAAAATACGAAGGAAAACAATTATGCACTACATCTGTATAGAAGAACTATGGTCAGTAGATATCCAGTATTTTTTGACAACTGCCCAATTTAAGCGACGGCTTACGGCTGTCACAAGTTTTCAACATTCATTTAGAATACAAATTAGTGCTATCATGTCATGGTAAAGCTTGATGACTTTGCCATGCTTATTTTGGTATGGCACATATAAGTATTAAATTGTTTTAAGCAAAGTGAAATGTTTGCCCCACTAATTAACATTAAACTGCTAAAAATCTTACTTACAACGTCTCTATTTGCGCCTTATGTGTTCGTATGATTTAAAAATATACAACGAGTACCAACGTGGAATTATTAAGTCAAGCAACTACAGAACTTTATCAAAATGACGTAACATTATCATCATAACAAATAATTTACGCCAGAACTAACCATTGTTTCTGCGACGTGCTTTTAAAATGCTTTATTTCTCGTTCTGTCTACGGCCATATCAGAAGTACTAGGAGATCATAACGAGCAGGATACTGACCTTGGCGGTGCCCAGTCGTGGCGTGTGCAGTCCAGCAGCGTGCCGACGTATGTTTTGCCCCGCCACGTCACGTTGACCACCAAGACACCTGTAACACACACCTACATAAGCACTCAGATACATCACACACCTACGGATCAAGGGGCCTAGTCCAGAAATCGAAAAAAAAATGATGGTTAGAAGCTTCCGTGTCGCCGTCAAATCTTGGCCTTGATATCGCCGCTTATTGGCGCTTGATATATTATTTGACGACGCGCTGGCCTAGTTGGTAGTGACCCTGCCTACGAAGCTAGCGTTCCTGGGTTCAAATCCCGGTAAGTGCAGATGTTTGTGTGATGAGCGCGAATATTTGTTCCTGAGTCATGGATGTTTTCTATGTATTTAAGTATATATTTCTCTATATAAGTATTTATATCGTCGTCTAGTACCCATAGCACAAGCCTAAAGCTTAGTTTGGGACTAGGTCAATTTGGTGTGACATTGTCCCCTGATATTTATTTTTATTTATTTATTTATCTTGGCTATTCCCTACTAGGTGGCACTAATGACTAAAGTAATCAAGGGATAGTGGTTTCAATAATTGGGTATTAATTCTACGCGGTAAAACAATGTTGCCTTTGACATGTTATTGTATCGTCAACTTTATGATAACTCTTATGACAGTAATGGCGGCCGACTAAAAACAATATTAAAACACGTCAAAGCTTTTGTTTTACCTTGTTAAAAAGAGACCCTGAATTCGCGGTATGCCCGCTGTGACAACTTAAACCATCGATACCGCTACCTGTGCCGCTACCAACATCTTGATCGTACGAATAGGGCCTCTAACAACTATTCAACACGGTAAAAACAATATCGTTTCCGACCTGGTCCTCTATCTGTGCCTATATTCCCGACGGTAAAAAACATATCGTCTTCGACCTTTTACAGTATTGTTCTGACGTCAGCCGCCATTACTGTCAAGTAATTAAGATCTATCAAAACGTTGACGATACGATAACCGATCAGAAACGATATCGTTTTTACCGTGTTGACTAGAGGCCCTGTTATCGAATTGTATGGTATTGTCAACGTTTTGATAGCTCTTATTTACTTGACAAGTTGACAGTAATGGCGGCCCAGTTAAAATCAATACCATAAGTTGGAAAGACATTTCCGCTAATAATATGAGCTATTATTTTCTATACAAAAGGCCCCAGAAGTTTTTTTTGTTGGAACATTGAATGGTGGTAGTGTGCACTTACTTCGGTTAAGTTTTGCATCAGAGCTCCTCTCTCTCTTGATTCCCCCACGGAACAAGAGTAAAAGGGATGGGGGATTCAAGATTAACCGCCGTACTCGGAGACATTATAGAGTCCATTAATTCGTTCCTTTTTCAAACTTGAGTATGAAAAATCATCACTAAGGATCGACTTAATCATCATAGTGGCTCTGAGTGCAGCCTTTAGTGTTCACACTACTAACACTTAACACACTACTTGTACAGACTAAGTAGTCATTGCGGTTTTCTGTGCATCAATAATAATAAAATAAAGGCGCAAATTAATTCAAGCGATACATAGCGATAGCTAAAATAATGATTTACAAAAATTATAGCTGAAAATTATAGAGATTAAATTATAATGGAGAGCTCCTAGAGGTTAAGCTACATGATTACAAAATGATAATAGTCTAGGCCCATTTTTGATGAATTAGAATGCAAGCGGCAAATCGTGTAGCAATTGGGGTGACAACGTTATCAGAGGGTTTTGACCCTGCAGAATACAGATCTGCCTGTCGTTATTCCGAAATTTGAACCGGAAGTACAACGGAAAAGGTTACATTTTGTAAATCGTTATTCCGGTACCCTAAATAAGGTTCGATTGTTATGGTTTTTTAATATGTTATAAGTAATAAAGGACAAATATAGCCATGGTACCCCAAAATTTTCGTCCCTCCAGCTCTATTTCGCTAACCGCCATCTTGAAGATAACAGGAAAACCTATCAGAATTCAATCAAAGTGAACGTATGTACGAAACCCTCTCCATGCGACTTCAAGCCGCACTTGGCCGGTATAGTATAAATGTATTCAGTGTTTATTTATAGACCACATAATTATGGCTTAATGTATCCTATATAATTTATGCATGAAATGTCCCATATAAAATGTAGTAGAATTGGACGGTTAAGAAATAAAACCAATTGCATGTTTTATTGTTTTAGTTTATTTTTATATCTTAGATTTAATCTTATTGAAGCTCTCTTCTCTTCTCAATTCGTCGGGATATTTTTTGTTTTATTTGACAATTATGTTTACAAGTACTTAATGTATTACTGTATTTCTTAGTATTTTAACCTTTTTTTTACAGGTTTATAACATTGCAGACTTGTTTACTACATAGTTGATATTTAGCAAGGCCCGTTGATGTCATTTAGGAGAAAAACCTTACAAGTCGAACCCGAGTTTAATGCGGGTAAGTACCTAAGCCCAGAATTCGAAATGATTTTTTAATAACCGTAAATTGTAAACATATGGTTCAAGTATTTCAAGTTCATTACAAACGTAACTAACTATCTTACATTCAAGTATGGTTTCATAGGAAGTTAATTATTATACCGACTGTCTGATATAATTTAATTCATTTCATTAAGCGATTTAGCGTATCAGCAATACCCCCCGTATATACGTAGCTACAGTATTTAATACGTAGTAGGTATTTAAACGAATGCGAAGACTTAACGCGGTTCGTTGGGTCTCAATGAGGCAGACGGTTCTTGAAAGTCTATCCTTCGTGTGTATGCTGATAGACCTTCAGACAATACACGGATCAATGACCTGAACCTGTACCTAAAGCACACAATGACTAAAAGAGTTTTCTCTCTGGTCGCTGAATAAGAATGCATATCCATAAGTCGACGCCAAAACATTAATATTTCAACAAAAAGTATCTTCCGAACAGCAATTTATCGTATGCCAATCCCATAATTTACCACAGACTGCAACAGCATTTTAAGCTTCTTGAAATTGGCAATTATAATTACAATCTACAGTTATTATAGCCTTTTCATACTGTCAGTTACTTTGTCACTACATTTATCGTTTACAATATACCACTTGTACGTTGCTTATCTCCTGGTACATCAAACATCATTGTCTAACCGGGAGGGATCGCAATTCTACACAAAATGGAGGCTAAACATTCGCCAAGCACACAATGGCGTCCCTTCAGACGATGCAGCGTGATTGACTGGCTGCCATTGATTATCTAATCAAATACTGTGTGTTGAGTACAGTAGACACACACACGGGAAACTCGACAGTACCATCTTAAGTGAACACATGGGAAATGAACTCGGGTTGCCATTGTTGCAATGTTAACCAATATTTAATGCTTGTGGCAACGTGGCATCATTTGTCACTCTTTCGATTTTCAACTCCTAAATTCTTGTCAAATTAAAAAACGTAAACATGTTGCACTCAACAATTTTACGTTTTTTAATTTGACACTCGAACTTTGTTTTTGATTTGGTAGTGTCAGCTAAATTATTCAATTGTATAAAATCCAGTGATAATATTAGAAGTGGTTATTCTGTAACTGTTACACAATTGAGTACCTACTGACAATTCCAAAAGTGAAATTAATTTTATTTAAGAACGTATTGGATAATATAAACAATGCTAATACAATGTGACTCCGTGGTAACTAGCGTAAACAAGCTCATTTGATTATTTCTCATTCAAATTCTACCAAACAAAGGTAGATTTAATTAAATTAATTAAATTGATTTAAATTGTAAAGATTTTATACTTACTATTTGTACTGCATGCTTAGATATAACTTTTTATATAAATTTAGAATATTCTCATGTAAACGAATTGCTGTAATCCTTATGAGAATAAAGATTCTTGTATTAAATTTGGAAGGGACCACACTGATCAAGTCATCTTACACTTAGATTTATAATGGCATGTCTCATTTCTTAGAAACAGCTTAGGTCTTACCACAAGCAAACTTGGAAACCCAATTGCTTCTGATTTTATATAGTCATTGAAATAGCAAAGCTGCAATCCGAAAACCTGGCAATCTTTTTTTTGTTATAAGTTCGATGTCTAAGGTGTTTCTTATACAGAAATTAATGATATTTGAATTAACGAAGAGATCGATCATAAAAGATACGCGTCGCTTATCATGCTGCTGCCACTGATTAGACCAATCAGGGGGCTTGCAGCACTGCATTGTCGTATATTCTTACCCCTCCCCTGTTCCGAAGAATTAACGAATCTTGGGAGTTTTATTATCACCCAAGACATCGGAGATACAACAAAAAAAAAGCAGCCAGCTTTTTTGCATTGCAGCATCACCATTTCCTGTTCCCCATTAATGAAGAGACTAAATATATATATATATATCCTCCGGTAGTCTTCTCGTGCTAGGTTTAGTGACGTGGGCTCCAAGAATAATGTTTTTACGTACATGTTAATAAAGATAAAAATTGGTTTGTGCCCGTTATAATTATAACATTGGGAGAGACATCAATTCAAAGAACCCACACATTTAAAAAACCCGTCACAAAGTAATAGGTATTCATACATCGAACAAATATTCTCTTTTTTGCGCGGTTGGGTAAAATTAACTGACTGGATGTAATATTTTTTGAAATAGCTGATTGTTCCAAATTCAAATTTAAAAAATAGAGTTGTCTTTGGCTTAACAAGATGGTGCTCACAGAATTGATGCAACGTGGTTATTGATGCGGGCCCGGTCCAATTTGTCACGGGTCCATTTGCATGCGCGCGGAGCGCCGCCGGCGGCTCGCCATTTGGCAAAATACAAGAAACATTGGAATGTTTGTACTGAATTTATCAATTCGAATTATATCTATGTTACTAGATTTTTTGGGATTTATAATGACCCCTTTAAAAAATTGCCGTTTAATCCGTGCAGTACCCCAACGACAATGTTGACAACGTTGTCATAGTAGACTTCAAACAGAACAGCAAATGACACACATGACAATGACAATGAGATTCACAATGACAAGGTTCAAAGTATGCTCAACATTTTTATTTGGTGACTGTACGAGGACATGTACACTATGCCCTTTACGGATTGGACAGTAGGTAATAGTGAGTTTTAACCGAATTTCCATTAAGATTAAGTAACTAATTATGTTTCAAGTTAGTTTAAATAAACACAACATATTTATGATAAATTGCGATATTGTAAAGTAAATATCAAAATAATGTAAGGATATTTTATCCCTACATATTGTTTTTATGTTTGTACTGTGATTAGTGTGATTGATTGCTATATTCACAGTTTCACACACAGACTTAAAAGTTAAAATACGGTCTACGTTTTTTAAATATCAAAGGTAATTTAAGTTATAACAATAAAAAGATAAGTAAACACCGAAACAATTCATTCTATGGAACAAAAGCATCTTAAAAATACCTCCAGGTATTTTACTTGGTATTTATCACTGGTATTTTTACTTCATAGCCCCGGCACGTAGCGTAAAGTACTAGTCTCGGCCTCGGGACGTGCCTCGGCCTGCATATTTAGACCCTCTGCTTATCGCTAGCGTGCTAACTTATGTAAATTTAATTAATCAATTTCAACCCTCTATTCATAACACATTTTTGTGCTTCAACGTAGTTGTAAAGGCAATTTTGCAGCATGGACGCTTTTTCCATTAAAAACAGAATGTTGTTTGTGTTTTTACGAGTTTTAGCTATCGGGATTTGCATTTATAGTTAGTGCTAAGTACTAGATAAGTTTTATGTACGCTGTAAAAGTAAGGAATTTTGTTAGTTAACATGCGATGCGCCGAAGTCACGATCAAAATCTAAACTCCTTGTAAAACGCTACACTAGAAGCATACTAGTTTATTTAGGGGATTAAAAATGCTATTGGTTAAATAAGATATAATCTAAATCCTCATAACCAAAATTGTTTATACGTGTCTCTTTACACGTGAACCTATGTTTAAAGCATTTTTCCTACACTGCTACCGACTACATTTTTAAGTTATGTTTCGACACTAACCTACTTAGTTTAAGACGTGTGCAATAGGCTAAGTGTTGTACAGAAACTTAAACGCTCATTCAGATAATCGTTACATCTTTGCGATTGCTCAGACTGTGTTATATTCCAATCGCAACTGATATTGGTCTAAATAGTCGATATCTAACCCTTTTTCTATGGAAGTCAAAGCCCTTGCACTGACCTCTGCTCGATCGATACTAATATTAGAAAGAGGTTGAATTGTTTGTTTGTTTGTCGGACATTATCCCTTACTAATATAGGTATTTTTTTAACCAACTGAACTTAATGAGGTAATAAACCGAGTGGAATAAACAAACTCATACAAACCGAAATATTCCTTTTCCCGTCGATTATTCCCAATTCCCAACCCAAGTGTATTCCCGTTTTATGACGCCACATAAAAACTAAATCCCATCTTCGTCTCGCATCATATTCGGGCCATAACACAGTATTACTATCGAATACTTAAGTTAGTAGGTACATGGATAGAACACTTGTGAAGTTTATTCAGCTTTACAGACTAATGTATTTGTTGTTTTGAGTATGTATATGTAAATAACATAATTCACATACGATTTACAACGTAGGGGCTAGATCTTAGTAGTGTGTAGATATATACTGCTGTATAATGCCTACGACCGCACTGCGGGTTAATTTTCGAAAAAATCAAGCATGGTTTAGCATCAAGTATTAAAGATGGTGAGAGTCCAGTACAGTACAGTGCTACCATTAGTAGGCCATAGATCACGTCGAACTCTTAGGGGTAACTTTGCCCTAACCCTTTTTCAACCACTAAAGATTTAATGCAGCTCCAAATTTAGTAAAATCTGGTTTAATATTAATAGTTAAAATTTACTTCACATTCATTTTTCGCGGAAACCTAGCAGAGGTCTTACGAAGTCCCACGGCTCCGCAGGATACACTTTGAGAATTGCTTCAAGAACGTACCATCTCAGTGGCTTCTAACGTGGGGGTCAACGCCCAAGCACCGCCCGACAACCTCCAAAACGTGGTCGAGCCGATTCGAGGAAGGCGCCGAATTGGTTTTCTTTAGAATGGTTATTGAAACCAAGCTTCAACGACATAGAAATCATTTTATCTATCTATCTAATGACAACCTACTTATTGGAATACAACTCTATGAAATTAAACTGTTTAAGTATTATTGAAAAACATTTGAAAATAATTTAATTATTTCGTCCATATTGCATTGCAACGTGTTTTTCTTTTCTTTTAAATGAAGTCGAAAACATATTGACAAACATGCCAGCACCTACCTACATGTTTTTTTTAATGTAATAAACAAATGTTAACTGTAGCCTTTCTTTGCTTTTGAATTATCATGTTGATGGATAGGTACCTACCATGTAAAATAATATATATGTGTAGAAGTACTTTATATTGTACTCGTACATATTTAAGAAATGTTTTTGGCTATACTGGGTGATTTCAAATTGGTAATACAAAATTAAAGTTTTACACACAATTTCTATTAGTTCTTACGCTGCTAATTGAATTCAAAGTTTTATTTTTATTTTTATCTTTCTTAATTGTTTTGGCTTAATACGTTTACCCTGCTACTATATTTAAATAAGATTGATAACATCGAATGACAGGTATGACAGTTGGGTACTAAATGTATCAACCCACTCTTTAGGAATTTAATTATTAGTTTTATTAGAAAATTAACGATAATTAAAGAAGTCTAATTTAAACAACTGAGTTAATCTAATAAACTATTCGTAATCAACTCAGCCACAACCTAGTGTTTTGTATTACAAATTTGAAGTCACCCTGTATTTATATTCCACCCGATTATTTACATATAACTATGCTATATTTAATATAATATAACGAAAATCTAACGGATTTGTAAATCAATAGACCAAAAAATTTTTCTCGAAATTTCGCCGAACATTTAACAAATTAAGACAAAAATGGGGGCATCGGACCTCGGTCAATCCCTTTTAATCCCCCGCGGTCTCGGCGAGTATTTTAATATGGCCTCGGCGAATACCTGAGTCGGCAATGTCCTTTTCAAATTGCTAGCGAATTAATCTGCTTTATCCAAATACTTTATCTGTTGAGCTCAAATTGTGGAGTTAATGATGTTTGCGCCGTTTTTATACGGTTTGAAGTACGGCTGTTATACTGGTTCATTCAATGTTTTTATTTTTATTTTGAGTGTGAAACAATCTAAAATGAGAATTTTATTCATCTACTTAACTTATTCTACAAACGAGGAATTTAACCTATTGAAGGTGGTGATACTCGTATTCTATATAGCTGTCCTTGTCTTATTGTTCTTTAAAAACAAAAAATAAAACTAAACACTATTAAATAAAACAATCGGTTATATACAGTATCGCATAAACAAGGTCAAATGGAAGCAATGAAGGTTTTGTTGATTTATTTGTAAACATATACTTATTCTACGTAATTATCATCTAAAGATAAGACAACTAAGACACTAACAGCTATCAACTACGAGGCTAGACATACATAATAGTTAATTATAACAAGCTCCAACAAGAAACTACATATTTACTATGAGCGCCAAAAGTAATCATCTAGACGTGAGCAAACGACCGTCGCAAATACTAGCTTCCAACGAGTATTTATCTCTCAAACAAGTATTTGTCACTGTGATTAGTACTTAATGGCTTGTCATAATAAATTAAATTAACATAATTGTTCGTGAAACAACAAATTAATTAGACGCTTTAATATCGCCGACAAAACTTGATCGAGAAGTCATCCGGTAATTTATAAGTAGCCATAATACGATTTGCTGTAACTAAACACTCGCAGTTTCTTTGGCGTTCTATCTATCCCTTTCGTACTGCATATATTAAACAGGGATACAGAACCAATGATAAGCCAGATGCCAAGAACATTGACAAGATTCATTCATTGTAATTTGATTCATATCCTGTTTCAATAAGGACTGTTTTGCGAGCGTAGTTTAGCGGCCGCAAGCATGGCAGTATTATCCAGGGTTATTATTTATTGTTTCACGAAACAATGAACACGTAAAGCATTTCTCTATAAGCGATTAGCATAAAATGATCTCTTGTTTCCGACCCGTTAGTGATCGGACGTGATCGTGATCAGATCAATTAACATGCGGCAAATAACTCAAATGAGATAATTGAGTCCGCACTACCATAAATGCCTACATTGAGAAACCACTTATTTTTTACTCGCAGCTTCACCTTGCATTATGAATATGTATTTATTTTTTACCTGTGGCAAATAATGACGCAGCAAGAATCTTTTATCACAACAGCAATAACTCTAATAAAAACTCAATAGAAGTCTTTATCGAGTAAATAATTATTTCCATTTCGGCAAATTAACGTTTTCTGCCTAAATACAGTTTTCGATCACAAATTCCGGAGTTGAAAATTACCCGGGCAGCATGAACAAAGTGTAGGGTGGCGTTTTTAAAAGGTAGGCAGATGGAGCATTTGCCCAAGTTCATGACGACCGGAGGAAATTGTCGGGGGCTCCTCGCTTTTATTATTTAGGGGTGGATTTCCCTTGTAAATGGTTAATGCGGGCCACCGGTCACGGAAAAGTTAAATTAGAGGCCGTCCGGTTGTTTGGATGGTTGCGTGTAATCGCTTCGATTTTGTTTTGTCTCTCGCTAATGGGTCTCTGAAGTCATTAGCCTGCTGGCACTCATTGGTATTTATTACGGTTGACACGTTTGACCAACGTAGGAGCCGAGTTGCACACCGCTTAACATGAACGGTACACAAAATTGCGGTAACTTTGCGATCGATATCACTCTACCTTTGTTGCTCAGTAATCATTAATCCCCGCTGTCAAGAATAATCTCGCCGGTAAAATGGCTGAAATATTTGTTAGCTAAATGTTTACGGCGGCTGATTGAGATCGCAACAGCGATACCAGGAGAGCAGTTGACTGAAATAGGTCCATTTAGGCGGTGCTAATTACTCCTCGGGCCGCGGTAATCAACAGCCTAATGGTTGTCGAGGCTCCCTCCCTCGTCGCCTCACCCTCGCTTCCTCGCTTTCCTTAAATCCCGGTATTTATCTACATCGATAAATAACGTAGGGCTTAGGTTACGGATAAAGGAAGAAAAAATACTGTTTTCGGGGCACTCTCCGATGCTCCTTTATGTTACGTTTGGCTAAATTGATATTAATATTTGAACTAAAATAGATATCCACATTATAAGTATAAAAGTTATCGTTTGATATTGTTTCTCCACAAGTCTCTTTTTATTTCAAAGTACGTGAAGGCTACCCAGTATACCCAGTTTTAATGCAATTGAATAAACTTTATAGGTCACCCATACTTTTAAGATAGTTTCATTATAAAAATATATAGAGCTTCGCACATCTAATAAAGATATCGAATGAGAAAGGCTTTGGAGAGATCATGATACTGTATTCCGTGTTGCAGCAGTAGGCAAAGAATATTCTACTCCTGTTTCCAATCCTCGCTAAGTTTACCACATGTCTTTTTATATGGAAGCGACATCGTTATGGCATTTATAAAATAAACGCTTTGGGTGACACATAACTATCTAAATTATCGTAAACATAAATAATGGAGGAATGATTTCATATACTTTATTTTTTCTTCCTACTATTTCGGACCACCCTAAGGAGATATTCGTAATTTGAACCCCGAGAAAGGACATATTATTGTACTTGTTCCCGCGAGTATACACGGATGGAGTCGTGGGCAACGGCTAATAATAAATAAAACATGACTTTAAACATATAATTGAGTAAGCCGCGGTCTACATTTCAAATAGGTAGAGGCTCCTAACGACGCTTCAATTAACTTCAAGTTTTCTTTTTTACTTAACCCGTGTTCAATATAAAATTATTCATGACGAACATAAAACATCGGAGTGAATGAGTAGGGCATAATAACAGGGGCTTATTAGCGGTTGATAGCATCGCGTATTTAATACCCCCGCCATCGACTCCAGCACCTTTAGTTTACACCTTCCGCGCTCCCGGCAATGGCGCCGAGGTTAACACGTAAATGGGTAAAATAATTAGAGACATTTGTCGTTTATTCGCTTCGAACAATGCTAGGTAGTAAACTGGGTAAGTAATTGGCTTTAGTCGTTCCAGCTTTCCTGTAGAAACTGCTTTATCTATAATAGCTAACTATAAAACGATTGGCTATTGTTGTCGGTGTTTGATGACCTGTAAAATCCGATGTTAATGTGTAGGACATAATCTGTGCGTCGTGGTCGGCCATCGTCGGTCGTTACCGGCGAAATAAAACAGTACACAATGTAACGTGAGAGCGGCCGCCCATTAGAGGCTCCCCCGGCGTAATTATTATAAAACACGATAATAAATCACCATCTGCCGGCTCTGTTGCCACTTTCCAAATTTATCCGCGCACTGTCCCCGGCGGGGGGTTCACGCCCTTCCTCTTCAAGCTTATTTATTTTAGGCTAACGCCGGCAGCTCACGGAAATTAAATACGGTTTACCACACTCCGGCCGCGTTATAATTTCATCACTTGACGTTCTGAACGCCTGGTGCTCGCATCTTCAGGGCACGCTTGGTTTAAAAAAAACCGCCACACAGACTCTTGGGATGGGTACGTGCGCCAATTACAGCTTCAGCCCGGCCGCGGCATCGCCATTCCATTCCACTAATTAACTACAAGTATTTATGTCTGTATAATTTAATTACATTTCCTTATCAGCTCCTAATTTATGTCTCATTTATGAACCTATTAACCCGTGCTTCGAATCGCCACTTAGCACAATATTTCCTTTTGGCATCCATTTTATGGCAGGCGAGAGGCGCTAAATAATTCCGTCACTCCAAATGAGCTCCGTTTGTACAGAGCTTTTAAGAGCTTAAAGTTTACTTTACCAACATTACAGGTCGGTAGCGTTGAATGGATGCAAATGAAATCCCCGGAACTTTGTTTGTCTCGCGGCGGAACAATGGGCGGCTCTGATTAGGCCGCGCCGCGCGCCCACGCCACCACCAATAACAACTATTCATTCCTCAATTAAATCGCCACAAATAATAAAGACAGAGCGCTTTTGATATTTATCAAACCGGTACTACGGCTGTGGGTATTACTGGCCATTAGAAATAATGAAATATGGTTTTACCACGTTTACTTTATCTTATCTCCCGCTATTAAACCCGAGTCACAATTAGACCGCAGACGAATCGAATAAAAAGGGTACATAAAACCGTTTTACTCGGGTTGACAAGTGGAGTACGAGGCGTGTTCGTCGCCGGCGATTCGTAAAGCTGCGCTGGCGTTGAAAAGAAAACACAGATTTCCATTTGTTCGTCACAGCCGCTGAGTAAATTGCTCTATGCTCGCGATGTCCCCCGCTGATTTTAAATTGCTTAGTTCCTCGATAGGACGGCCGATTGTTTCCGACTACAGACTACCACAATAGAAACGTTCTTAGTATTTAACTCCGCACTTAAACTCGGCGTCGTAATAACTAAAATAACGGTATAAACAGCGCTATCATAATGTACCACTTAAGAGACTCATTTTCCTTTCATTTCTAATAACAGATGTCATTGACAGAATTGCGTTTTTTGTAACGTCTCCCCTAAATTTGAGTTCGTCGGAGGGGACGCGCCGCCCCATAGAGGTGATAATAATCGTCGACGATCCTTTGAAATGCAAGAAAATGAGACTGCCAAATAAATATTTATTTAACATACGGCAGTGTGTTTGCCAAGTTCGGGAAGAAAAGTATATGCTGTACGTACCTATGTTTAAAATTTTAGTTGAAATCTCATTTTACATCTTGTCAAGCAGGTTAGTCATCAAGATAAAATGACTGAGACGAGAGGACACCATTGTGCAGAAATCAAACTCATTACTTACTTTAATTGGTAAATTGGCGCCTATTTGGTCTCATTCATTTTATCACGATGACAAACTCGTCTGGCGAGTTAAGAAGACGAGTTGTTAAAGAGAATCACGTAACTGAAACCGCTCTCGTTGCGAAAACAGTTTTCGTCTTGTAATTACTTTGAAAATACTCCTGAATCTCCTGATGACCTCACGATATTATTAAGGACGGTATTTTCCTTCACATTATTTGACGTACATGTTTATGAAATCTGAGCGTTTGCGACACTTCATTTATTTATTTATTGCTGAAATATGTCATACATAAATCTAGGCCAAGTTGCCTTCCAAAACTTCATAATTGTAAATAAACTTTCAAAAACCTTAACAAGTTCACCCGTTTATGATTTATATTTTTAAACATGTCAATTCGTCTAGCTCCACAGAGTTAATTAATTAAAATAAACTAAGTGTCGTGGAACAATATGAAACGCAGAAGCAGAAATGACTAGGCGTGCATAAGCGTGTGAGAGGTAAGCCGCGCTACGGTGCATTGCGTTCGTGCGCTAGTAACAACTCACCACCTTCCGTCTCATGCCAGACGATGCCCTCCAGCGTGACCGAGGTACCAGGCTCGCAGGGCCCCAGACAGTCCGGCTCCGTGATAGTGCCAACTGACGTTCCGACGCATACTTCGGCTGTGTCCTGCAAATAACAAAATACTACATTAATATATTTGATTTATGTATTTAAAATTCCCTTCCTATCATGATTTCGCAATCTACCATTAACTTCGCAGAATTTCAAATGTTTTATTCCTGCAGAGATCCAGTTAAGTGAAATCATTTGAGTAATTATAATAATGAGTCTTAATAAATTAATATCGATACCTTTCATGGCGCATTATGTCCGTTTAGCTTGCATAATGCGAATACCACGCAGTATGCACATAGTTATAGCTTTAATGGCCTGTGAACTAGAACACGCTCTTAAATAGTTACAAATACGTTAACCTGACGTTAACCGCTGGTAACAGTTATTTTAATGATCTAGTTTAATATTTTGTTTAGGTGTTGTGTAACAAATATGAACGATACGATTCGAACCACCTCAAGTAACAAGGTATAAAATTATAATGATGTTTATTAATGGCCATTAATCACCATTGATATAATTAAATTAAATTAAATGACTACTTTGACGACTTCATCATTCCATTGAACCACTTTTCTAAGAGCCTTGAGAAACTTATTTTAGCTTTTTGGAAAGCCATGTGCCATGCCAAATGTAACTAATTTTAAAGAATAAAGAACAAAGAAGAGCTAAAACAATTCAAAGAGAAACGTTAGGAATGTTGTTAAAAGAAAGGAAGTATCTCTTCCGTCGCCATTTTCGGCAATAGCCGCGTAATGTGAGCAAGTTTGCTGGTGTGTAAAATCGTTACGACAGTTGCTCGCGGTACTCACCAGGATTGCATAAATGTAAGGAGCGTTTACAGCCTCAGAACATAATCAAATGAACCCATTTACATTCAGCGCTCGCCGCGAAATGCGCAGTATAGCGCTCTCCCTCACGCACAGGGCTAAAGCCATTGAAAACGTGAACTCAACTGCTCGATAACCTAATCCTTTGACTTCTTGGTTCTTGCCGTTGCCGAGTTGCGAAGGAAAAATAACAAAATTTTATGATAACAACGCCATAATCCATAATACACATATAGTCTTTTGGTAGACGTTAATTATTTAATAAACAACACAAATCGAAGCTGTTTACAATCTACCTTTCTTGGAAAATCGGTACCTTGGGTTTAAAATTCAAATTCAAATTGAAATTCCTTTATTTCCACTAAAATATGGTTTAGCGAAGTCTTTCGATTGTAAACTGTATAACACCAGAGACATTTTAAAGAAAAGTAACTCGTTCCTTTTTCAAATTTGTGTACCGTCACCAAGGAGAACGGCTTAATCGTCTTTGCGATTCTGAGTGCGGCCATAAACCTATAAACAAGGCTATTTATAACAACAAATAATAATATTTCCTTACCTCTGGATATAAGCGCCATTGTTTCGATATAGAGAAGGACTGTTGGGTAAATAACGAGTGTAGCAATTTATGAGGTATAAGGTCAATTTTATTTACCAAAATGAGTGATGTAGGTACATAGTACAGGAAGCGTTTTGTTGTAAGTTGTAATAGAGGTAGCCAAAGAGGTTATATACTCGTATGAACATTAATCTGATTATGTAGATCCACAAGACGATTTAGCCAATGACATTTCAAATGATAGGGTAACATTTTTATTGGACGACTCGACATGATTTGTGTTACACGTATTTCCACGGACTGCCTCCGGTACGCTACGTGAAGTAAATTCATCCTATTCGTGTCAAAAGTAAAAATATGGGCTATTTGATAAAACGGATGTGTGGGACTCGTAATTTTATGAGCCGTCTAAATTCTACGGTTTATGACAGCTCGTATAAAACAAAATAATAAAGTTTAAACTATTCCTTGATAGTATATTCGAGGCAAACGACCCTACCATGACTAGCAAAAATATGTGGTATTGAAGCGAAATGTCAGTCTGTCTTGTATACATTTTCTTTAGTAGAGATGTCAATCAGAGAAGCAGAAATTGTCGATTGAATCGATTACAGTTTGATTGCAGCGTATGACCGGAACGCTTCTTTTGTATACGTTATACACCGTGACCAAACCCATGAGCTACGTCTATACTTAGTTTTTATGAATAACGGTTAAATTCGTACACGTTTCTTCATAGGAAATGTTGGTAGTTTGTTACGTGTACGGCGGTTTGACTTGGGCGTTATTTGGATGACTTTATAGCCAGCAATGTCTGCAACAAAACATAATTACTTAACGGCCGGGTAAAACATGGCTCCTTGAGAAATAAGTGCATGTGTGTCGATTTGCTTTGAATCATAGGTATTGGCTTTACCAGTATTACACTCAAAGATGGCTTCCCCTAAATATAATATTTACTAATTCCCTCTGACTCTTGAGCAATCGAGGTTTTAAAGTCTACTACTACTTGTAGGAGATAAAGTCGTAGCATCCAGTTGATCAGCCTTCCCCAAGCGCCGATCAATTGACTTAAACACTTTATTGTTACACAAATGACAAATGCGCGATTGTTCGACGCCCACCCGTGACTGTTGCGTCGGTTACTTGGGAATTGGTAATATACTTAAACCGTTCATAATATTCATTGGGTGGAAAAGATTTCACAGTAAATTAATAGGGTTCGACAGCCATACTTATACAAATAATCTGAGGGAAAGTTTCAATACATGAATCGTATACTGACAGATCGGATCTGTAAGCGTAAAGCTGATCATAATATATGCGTAGCACTATTTCTATTATGCTAACCCCTAACAGTAGTGTCATTACTAACTGAACCAGAGACAATACAGACGAGTGCGAGCAGTTAAACCGCAAACATATTAATATTTCGACACGCTACAACGGTTAAATCCCACATCGCAGTCGGCGTGAACGTTACAAGTTCAGCTGGGGAGGCTACGCGAGGGGCCGAAGTTATGGCGCTCATGCAAACACAAGGGGACGCGGCCAGCTGCCGCTTTATCTTGACAAACGAACCGATCGCGAAAACTTGCGAAAAACTCCACCAATTCATATTTATACTAGAATAAAACTCAAGCGTGCACCAGGCGTGCATACGTCTAGAACAATACACTGTAAATCAATTCGCAGCGCTCAAAGTGAGCCAGCTAATGAGCGGGTCGCTTCGATCAAGACGCCGCTCGTCTGAACATCTTTCATCGCGCGGCGCAAACTAATTTGTAGTCACCGGCTGAACCGGCGCGAACCGCAAAAGGAAAGCGCTCCCGACAGCCCCGACACCCTCTTACATGCCTAATGACTCGTACAATGTTACTTCCCTGCTCGCTGACTCACGGAACTAGAGATCTTGGTACTTATAACTTCTTAGGGAAGCGCGTCAAATCACAGCCAAATCGTTGACAGGACTCGCATAATCTGGCAACGAAATGTCCACTAAAGAAACAGGAAACGATGTAACAGTGTAACCGAATTACAATCCACTAAACCAGAAGGACATACGTCATTAAAATAATTTAGGGAAATGGCACGTTTTAGTGCTCGCGTTTATGGCAGCCTGGTAGCTTCGTGCCAGCAGCAATAAATACGGAGGCGGAGCCTCCACCATCTTGTTTATACACCACCTCGGGACATTAATTTTGTGCTATGCGGAATAAGTGGCGACAAAGAGAGTGTTCGTGCCGGCTAATGGCGTAGAACACATCAACATTACGACTTATAAGAAGCCTGCCAACTGCAATAAGACGACGGGAAGAGAAACACCAATCCGCTAGATCTATCACCGCTTTACTGGGGTTTTGTTGCGTGACGGAAATAGCTTCACTTACACGGGAACTCGGCGAAACAATACATCACTGCGTGCAATACAAATAATGAAAACATTATACTATACTAACGTCCGCACTCAGTCTCATAATAAAGATTAAGTCGTTCGTTAGTCTCAATTTTGCATACACAAGTTTAAAGGTTTAAAAAACTGGTTAATTGTCTTTTAAATGAGTCATATAGAAGCAGTCAGCAACATCTAATATGGTTAAAAATCGTATAGAAGATATTTTTTATTTCGCGATTATTTTAACTGTACCAATACATTCAAAAATGCTACGTTAAAAAAATTTGATGTCCCTGACTTTGCTTCTATTTGTATATGACTCAAATATTTCTAAGTTTGCCGGTTAGTGATAATAAAAGCAGTTCATGTTATATTTAATGTCTTGTCTTTAATGTCAACAGCAGCATTGGAGTCACGAAAAATAAACATAATTGAAGTGCTTACGGTATCTCTAAAAAGCGAAAAGGGATAAAACGGAAGGTAAAACAAAGAAATAGATATCGAGTCGCGATTCAATTAGGTTCTTTGAAATATGGCGTTACCAGGAAAATTACAGAGCGAGACTACGGTAGCCCAAGGAAATTAACATTTAAACGAACTTTCGCGGCAGCGAATTGAAAGAAAGCTGCGATTAATGAAATTAATTATCATTTCCGTTCCCTTTTATCTGTTATGATGTACAAACAGACAGCTAGTTCTACTATTACGTGATCATACGCAAGTAACTACTGAGAGCTATGCAAATGAGTTAGGCGGGTAATTAACATACGTGTATTTTATTGTTATGAGGTCACGGGGCGGCGTGGTTAAGGCCGAAGTTATTAATATTTACTTAAGTAATAAGCATTTTAGTTATGTCACCAAAAAACATGCATATTTAAATTTTAGGCTCCACGTTTACAGCAAAGTCACCAAACCAAGCTGACTTACACCTATAGCTTTATGCCAGCGATTAACTAACTGTAACTGAAGTTGGAGACTCATGAACGACGTTATATAAAGATAGGTAAAAAATGTGCGAGAGACATTTTATTTTGAAATCAACACTCAGCGAATGTTTAAAAAAATCTTGCAAAAAATTACAGAATGTACACCAAATAAATGCTGTTTTCAGTCTACTCAGACGCGCTCCAGTATTTTATTTAACGTTACACAATTGCGCAATTTGTACAAATTAATTATCAATAAATTACAGTATTTCACTGGATAAAAAACACTTTAAATGGTGAAGTCAACAAATTGTCATCAATCATTAAAACCACAAACGCAATGAAACTGCACGATCCCCTAAAAAGCGTGCTCAAAGCGTAGCGGGGGCGTTTTTAGTATGGAATGGGAATCCGCCGCACCGCACCCTCTCCGCTCTTGGTGCGAAAGATGCTTAAAAATAAAAATAAAACAGTTGCAAAGATACAACATTTATAAGCATCTTACGGCATTGCGGCTATAATTATTATTATTAGCATCAACTACGTGTACATTTCTCAATCAACAAGTTTAATTAACTTGATTTAATTCTCCATTTGCAGTTTATTGAGTTATCTCGATACACGACGCGCTTCATCCGGTGCTAACCAACATTAACACCGAGTACGGTTTTACGTTCCGCGAAACTTCGCATTTGGTCATAAAACGGTCGTATAATGGTGTACGTGGACTGAGTATAAATAATAATTAAGGCTCACAATCACGGGCTGCGGGGCTGCGACGTAACGAGGGGACAGACCCTTCTCAACGCCGACATTCCCTAATTAACTCGACACAATTCGATTTGATGCCGCGCAACTGTTTCAATATTCGTTTATTCTTGAAAAATTATGTCACGGATATTTGTCATACTCATAATATCAATTGAGATAGTCACGAACCAATCGGTCGTGGCGGTTTGAATGATTTTATTGCCTCGAGTACCCAGAGTTATTATCATTACTCTCATGTCAATGCATGGATTTCGTATTAAAAAAGAGTTGTAAGTAACTACTTTATTAGCTTTCCAATATTTTTATATCATCTTTTAAGCTTATTTATACGTGTATAAATGTAAATATAATGAAAACTTAAAAATTACACTACCAAATAGCTGACTTTAAATATAAATTGAAGGCGTTATCCAGTTCTTAACTTGCGTAAAGTCATAGAGTGCCACATAAGTAAATTAAGCTTCTAAAGGGATTTATAAACCACTTATTAATAACCAATAGCGTTGTATTAAGAATAAAGAACGAAAAAAAATGTTTTACGCTTCGTAAGGCTTTCAGATCAGATAAGGTTAATCTACGATCCCGATACCATCAACAACTTTATACAATGGGTGTAATATCGTACGGAGAATGATGCTCGGAGGGAATATAATGACCATTATAGCGCATTGTTGGCATTTTATAAACGGACTTGATATTTAATAGCTACTATTCGACTTTTATATGACTGTCATAGATTATGCTGTTTATGAACAACTAAATTCCTACTTCAAACGGGATTGTTATACATGTTTCAATACAACAAAGATTACTCCATTTTGTCACGTATTTAATACATAAGGAAGTTAATATTTCCTAGCAAATACGTAATTAATAATGTAACACATAAATTCCGTTTGCTAACAATTCCGATTAAAGTTGTTAAACCTCATCCCACCATCTCCACGGTCTCTAGTTTTATTTTATTTTAACAGCGAAAGAGTCGTAAAAACCATTTTATAGTAAACTAAAAACAACTCCATCGCGTCGCTAGCAACTCAAAAAAGATTAATTATAAATAACCTCCAGCCATATCCTGCAGCCCTGGTAATTAAAAGTGGAATAACTGAAACGAATTTCAAGTTTTCAATTACTGTAAAGCGTGGGGATTTAACGCGGTTTTAATTTCAGCTTTTAGCTTCGTTCGAAACGTGTTTGCGATTATTAAGCTTTTATTTAGGTCGTTACTGTTTCAGACAACTGCACTCCGTCATGAATTAATTAACTCTATCAAAGCAGAATACATCAAATAGTAGCAGTCACTAGAGGGAAATAATGTTTCACTTGTTAAGCTCGTAATGTTTCTTTCAAAATAAATTAAGCGTCTAATTGAATTAGACAAAACATTTGTTTAAAATTACAAACATTTTTGAAGTCGCCTTTAAATTGTGGTTAAAATAACGTAAAGCGTGAAAAACGCGCACTCCGTAAATAACTTTTTTACGATACGTAATAAAAGCCGTTTGCGTAACAGGCGAAAAATGTTTTAAAACTCACCATTTTTGTAATCACAATCCCAGTTCCAAACGGACCAACCCACAAAGCGTCAGTAAAATATCCATTTTAGTTGCACAAAGCCGGCAGTGAAATACCTAGTACGCTACATACGAGATGGGAGAATCAATAGTGCCAACCGCGGTACACTTTCCATATGATATTGAATCTAATGTTTATAAATGGTGTTTAACGGTTTCTTGCAGCGCTTCTTCTGAATGGTTGTCTACATTCGAAACATGCACAAAGCGCTTTCAGGCCCAAAAAAAACTCGTTTACACATACAACGGTAATACACGACGCACAAATTCTAATTCTAATTCAAACAATGTTTTTGAGCTCGCCCCGAAAACCAATTAAATCAAATTCGAATAGAGGTTATTTGAAGAGGGATGGTGGGAATAAATAAAGTGGAATTATACTGGCAGTTGTGCCAATAAATAGCGTGATTGCAGACAAAGCCAGTATAAACTCAGCTCGGGCCGCGGGCAGCAAATATCTGCATAATGGGGTTTGCTCATGCAGATTGCCATATTAGCACCTACACGTTTATTGAACAAAAACTGTGGAAACACTAAGCAACTAACTAGCCAGGGAAAGTAAGCAGGATCGTATAGAAGCTGTAAATCAGTGTTAAACGAGGTAGTCTGTAACTGCGAATTCACCTAGAATATTTTCATTATAACTTAGACGTTTTCATGGTTCTTATTACTTCATTGTAATGGCGGCCGAGCTACACGTCAAAAGCAATATTTTTCAACGTCGTAGAGATGCCCTGAATAAAAGTTTTGAATAGCAATTCCTCAGAATCCTTGTAGCTAAATAAATGAGCACCACTAGGGCAACAGGAATGCAGCGCTGTTGGGATCGCTTTGTTTGCGATGAAAGGAGTAACGTGCAAAGCTAAGAACGCCGCTTGCAACAGTCGCAACTAACTGAATGGCGCGACGTACTCGTCGCTACGACACGGTGAAATTGCCTTGAAACTGGACCGCCTTTGTCACCTCCGCTACACGTGATGAGGGCCTGGTATTTCTTGATAAATTGCGCTGCGGTAAGCGCTGAAAATGTCCGTGAAAAAGACTTTTATTACCAAGGCTTTCCAATCTCTGCATAGATATTGCCCTTCCTATTTATAAAGGACTCGAAATATATTTTCCACTGTTATACAAGCCTACCACATACAGACAAAAAAAGAACAACTAAAACCACTTTTTTCTCGTCACAAACCAATTACTTAATGGCCGAGGTTAATAAAAAGTATACGCAACAAAACACTACTGCAACGCTTTATGACCGACTGCACTTCTGCACTGGGCTAACTCGCTGTAAAAAAATAAGTCAAGTCAGTCCAAGCTTGGACCTACCATTAGTCAATGAGTAGTTCCTATAGCTACCTCCAGTCTCTGTCACCCTACCTGGGCCTCTACTCTAGACGGTAAAATCCAAATCGTTTGACCAGGCATAGTATGTTTACATTTATCGCGTGTGTGGATAAAGCATCCGTCACTGTCGAACTTATCAAGAACTAAGTTATCAAAAAGCGACGGATGTTTTATCCACATTTTGTCACGCAATAAACGCCATATTAGGCCTGATACGGTATTGTTTTTAAGTCGGCCGTTATTACTGTCAAGTAAATAAGAGCTATTAAAACGTTGACAATACGCAGATCAATAACGTTATTGTTTTTACTGTGGTGAATAAAGGCCCAGTTCGATGGTGGCTGTAATCATGTAGTCATCGGAATTTCATTCTGACTTGTTAACTTGTTATCTAAATATCCTTGGTAGTTTCGGAGGAGATTTGTAACAGACAGACGCAAAGCGAATAGTTTTTGCGTGTCGGATAAATAAAGTGAGCATAATAACACCACTTTATTTCAAAGCTGAACCTGACATGAAGTTACAAGTATAATGTTTTCGCAGAGAATTATTTAAATTCCCGTTAGAACGATAAAATATTTTATGAATAATTTGTGGGTACTTAGGAATAAAGTATTTTCCTAGAAACAACCAGTACAGTGGTAATAAAGATAACGTAACTTCGTTATTTTGGAATAATATTGAAAAGCTATATTCATATTTTGTTAATCGCTATTATTCCCAACGAAAAAGATTCCACAAATCACGCCAAATAAAACACGGTGTTAACACATTCGCTTTATATGCGCATCAATTACACGGATAACGGCAGTTCTCATAAGTTCATAAAATACACTAATCTTAAATATTCTAATCCGAGACACGAAAATCATTTAACAGATGCCATTAGCATTTTAACATAGACATTTATCTTAAAGGCGATACGATATTCATGTATTCAATTTTGATGTGATTTGTGTATAATACGGACCGGTTCTCGAAAACCCAATTAAATTAAATAGCACGAGAAATAAAGTAATAAAAAGAGGAACCAAGACTTACCTGAGGTTAATGGGTTATAAAAATATGTGCGACGGGCTGCGGCCGACAGAATACGGATTCATTTCAATAATAATCTAATTAAACTTATGGAGTAGGCGGCCATTAATACCGCGCGTCCTGCCGCGCGCCGCGATTACCGGATTAATTCAACGGGAACATAGTCCAATTAATTCAATTAATTGCTCTATAATGAAACAGTCAAAAGATATGAACCATTAATTATTCTTCGGCTGTTACAGCGCAGCGCTTTCAGGGAACGGCTGCTATAATTCCCGTAAACACTTAAATCAACAGCGGAATAAACAACAAACGCGCTTCGAAAACATCGTAATTTTCTTTCAAAGCCATTTAATTTAAGCACAGTGCGCTGCGAGAGAATAATCTGATTTATATCTCTAGGCCGTATTTCTTCTTTATTCGCTCTACCTCACTATTCCGGCCCCGACGCAATTTGTTCAAAACACGCAAATTCAGTTACACACGTTCTTGGCTGAAAACAACAAAACTTCAGGGGTGTCATTCAGATTTATATTCTATTTTATTCTATCCGAAATGTCTTCGAAAAGCTATCAACGTCGTCTTTTACGGACTATCGCAAGTTTACTTTTGGTATCCTTCCTTGTTAATCTAATTATACTTTGGCAAAGGCGGTATTTCAAACATTTGATCAAAATACTTGGAGACTATTATCACGCCTCGGCTTATAGGAATAATATCATCAACCATATTACCGAGAAAGTCAAATTGGCTATTCAGATGAAGACGTGACTCGACCCGAGCCGCAGAGTCGAGCACCGAGCGCCGAGCGCCGAGTACCGAGCATCGAGCACCGAGCAGGGCCACGAGCAGGGGCCGGCGCCGGCGACACAACGTGTTATTTATCCTCCTCCGAACGCTCTTTACGAGCACAATATCGGCGCTCGATTTTATCCCGCCCCGGGGAGATATAAAAGAAGCTTAGCGTCTGACGCCTTTGTGTCTGTATTTCTTTACTGCGGTCGCAAATAAAACTATCAAATTAAACAGCATTACTCTGCTACTTCTCGAAAAGAATTTTAATATTGAAAGAGCAAAGAGCTCCGACAAAATTTGTTCTTTTAAAGCCCTGCCCGCAATGTAAATATTCATGATCTCCGAGTCATATAAATATTTCCCGAGACAGAGAGGGCGCGGTAATGAAACAAGATGCTAACTCCGAGGGTTTAAGTCGCGCTCGGAGTTATTCCCGCCGCGTCTCCCCGTGTCGCCGCCGTAGATATTATTACAAATTATTTTTAATTGAGTAAAAGCAAGCGAAAAACAAGAGAACAGCTCTTTGAGTTAATTACCCTCTCAGCAAAGTGTTCTAAAAGCTTTTTGAGACGTAGGCAACAGCGTTTGTTCTTTAGATAAGTACAATGTAGCGCAAAACGTATTTAGTTGAATGAAAAACTTGCCTCTTTGTGAACGTTTTTATTCAAAAAGAAAATGGAATGGGACGTGAAAATCATAATACAACAATAGCAGTAATGAAATCCCTTTTTAGCGGTAGTCGTGTTAGGTCGGACTGAACAATTTTAACCTTCTTCTCATTGAAATTCATCCGTACAACAAAGGGTTGGGTTCTTTGCCGAAACGTCAATTGTGAAGAGGGTAGCGGAACAGGAGCCCAGAGATGCGTGCCGGTAGTCCTGGAGGGCGCCGCAGACCGCGCGGCGTGACAACACAATAAATACTCACAAGCTGCGTGCCTGTGCCTTACCCGCCGAAGCTCCTGAATAATCCATGAGAAGTCCATGCTTTAAAAAGTTAACAAGGTATTCCGAGTTTCCCGTTGTTCCATTTGATACTTACTAAGAAAAACAAATTGCTTTTACTCAAGCAGCAACACGAATGCAAAATATTATTTATTCAGCCGGAGTGCAAGATTTTTCAACGAGAAAATGTAAAACGCTGAAGCGTACGAGACTTTTAGAAGTTACCGAGCTCACCGCGCTCGGAGTGAGGCGAAGTTACGAAGCACCTTCTTAGTAAGAGAACAATTAAGTGTAGTGGGATAATCTTAGACGTGGTACAACAGAAGTTTCGCGCAAGGCCGCTACGGATATCCAGCCGATAACAGGATTACGACGCCCCCCGCGTTGTTGCCGGCTAATTCGCACGCAAACTTCCTACACGCCACGCCACTCTCCAACACGTTAATGCTCTCCCTGTATTCCATTAAGTAAGTAGTTATTTACTTTCAGTGAGTAATTGTTATTCTTGATTAACCTTAGGACATGGCATACAAATTGCTCCTAAAATTAGCAGGTAAACTTCAACGGTCGTTGGTTATCGTGAAACGTTTACGACAAATATTAAATCGTAACCAACGGTGTTTAACGAGCGACCTGAGTTAACTTCCTCAATAAAATAAGTACTCAACTCAAATTATAATGAATACCCCGGAGGAATAATTGCAGTTTAGGTTCTGATAGAAGCATTACCTGTCTGAGCTCGGCTACCATAACTACATAATTATAGACATCATAGTTTCGCCGGCATTACGGCAGTGTTACACAAATAGAAACTAGATAAATGGCAACTTTTAAATCTACAAAAACAATTCTAATACAATGACAACATAAGTTCGAAATAAATAGGATTATGGAGGATCGCGGGAACCAGATCCGGCGAGCTTTTCTTATGGAAATGGGGCCCCGTTTCTATCTCGGATCTGAATTACATTATAATATCATGTATACCTGCGCAGCCGGTCCGGCGTCGTTAGCCGAGCACACGGAATAACAAGAGTACTACGTTATTAATTATTGCAAATAAAACTTTGTTCGAGGCCGTAATTAAGAGTCCATTTTGTGACAACCTCTTAAAATTCACTCCGCGAACTCGGAGGGAGGCTCAAAGGCGAAATAATTAAAGCGGAGGGTATAAGAAAATGCCAGGAGGTAGAAAGATCAAAGCACGGAAATTCCCCTTGCGTAAATAAAATACCGCGTGCAACTCGGATTTTTGGTATTTGCCACAGATACGAACACGAACCTCGCAGGTAAGGAGCATTAAACCTGCGGAGCCTTCTCGCGGCAATATGGAGCGTTCAAATTCCTTTTATATTTTTTTACTGATACTCTGCAAGTCTGTGTAGATTTTTGTTAAACAGTGGCACTGAAGGAATTACTAATTTGTCGGCGAGCTAAAAGCCGTCGGTTGGAGGCAATTTGCCCGGAGAACTAAATATGGTGTAATTAATAGTTGGGCTACAAGCTAAGCTACTCTATTCGCGAGCATGTTAATGTATTATTAAATTAATGCGTACTGTTAGTTCGTGTCTCTGTGAGTAATGACTGCGAATTCCATTACACGTATGTTCATAGAGTAATCAAAACAGATTGTAGGGTAAACATTTTAAGAGCACGACTCATCGTGTTGTGTCGTAAATATCATACATTACATATAACAAGTACACAGTGAGCACATCGAGTAAATAAGATGATTTATCTCTAAAATATCGCATAAAAAACTTATATTAAAAGCGAAGAATCACCTGTTCCAGTCGTTAAGACACTCGGGCATAACCGTGTTGAAACTCGGGTCTTACCTGGAAAAGAAAATTATATTTAAGTAAACGTAATCAACGGAGAATGTACAAAAAAGGGAGATAATTATGAATCAACGTCTTAAAATTTAGTTAAAGGAAAGATAATGAATCTTGGTCATTTGACGGAGTCTGATAACGCGTTAATAATCGCCGGCGTTATTAACGCGGCCCTAACGGGTCTGTTTCCGCGGCGTAATTCCAAAATAAGCTACAGAAATTACGGATTCAACCGACGCGCTTTAACTCATAACAAAGTCGCTAAAGACAGTCTTAAATTGTTAAAAATTAACATTCAAATTGGGAGCGCGGCTGTTAGTGGAATTAGTGCGAGTCTCAGTAATAAATCGTCTGTGGGGTGGCGAGTGTTCCCGGGTTATTGGCTCGGCGTAGACATCGCCGGCTAACAAATGAAGCAGAAAACTTCCACCGAGTGTAGTGCGCTGTTTGCAGGAGCTAAAGCACCCTTCAACCAACCGAAACCTGACTCTTTCACCGACAACATAGAGCTGAGAATTATTTGAGAAAAATACAACATCCGCTGTCTCTTTCTTACGATGCTAAAACGAGTGGGATGGAGCGAGCGCATTATGGGTTATGAAATGAGCTCCATCGCCTCAAGTTACCCCGCAGAGAAAATGAAATTACAGGCTCGGCGCGCGCAAAGAAAGCGCATCACATGTCTAAATTCTTCCGCACTCGTGGGCTTTGTTTCTAATTAAATCATTACAATGTATACGAATGGGATGTAACGAATAGATTTCTCATTAATAAGGTCAAATATAATACTCGTTGCTACAGTACTTATAAGTTTACGTCACTAACTACGGTGACGTATAAAAACTTTATAGTCGTAGAAATACGAGTAGTTTACAATCAAGAACTTTATTAAATCTCAAATTAAAAAACTCATCATATTTAATTACAATCAAATTGTAAATCAAGTCTCTATGGCGCTCATCAAAATTATCATTCATAATTTTATAACAGATTCCGATGGTTCAGAGTCATTAAATATCGGCTTTGATACCAGGAGAACACGAGTACATGGGCGTCATTAATATCAATTCTGGTCCGATGGCATTATAATGAACGGTTGCGTCTGCTTTGATGTCGGCGCCTGCATGAGATGCATAAATTATAGTTTAACGAAGCCAATCCGCGCCCAGATCCAATTGCAGATGATGTCCTCATCGATGACTTATCTGTTTGTTATAGCTCACAAAATAATAATTTATTAACTTGGATGAATCTAGTGTTGATACAGATCCATTTGAACGAGCGGCTACCTGGGTGAATCGATTAACATTCCAATTGCAATCTTATCTCTACGTCGCTTAGGTCAGAAACCGAAGTTGTTCCATTAAGCAGCATCACAATACGGCCTACTAGATAATCAATTTAAAGCAGCCCCTCGCAGATGTTGCTGTTAAGCCTAACCAATAGAATTTCGATGCAAATTGATGTTATGTCACGGGTCGGGAATCAATTTACGAGCTTAATTTAACAATAGAATATTATTTCGGAAATATAAACCGATTCGATGGAACTGTTCGAGCAGTTCAATTTCGGAGAAACAATTGGCCGTTCCAATAGGTAGCTTTGAAAATGGAATTAGTTTGGACGATACCATGGACGTGTAATGATTAAAAAGAGGACTGAGCGAACGGTGCTGCCGCTGTTGCGTTGAAGCGGTGTTCAACTCCGTTACTAGATAGTAGATTGTAAATGCTAACAAGAGTTGAAATTGGCTCAAATAGAGCCGTAGTGATCCAACACCGCGTAATTGAAACCGATTAGCGCGGAGAGTGGAGGCGTAGATTTACCGATATCTGCCGCATTCATGACTTTACTTATTTATTACTTAAGTCGACAGCTTTTGTAAACATTGTTTATGGGCGGCCCCCGGGCTTGCTCGGGCCCGTTTCTGTTTATGGTCGAACGCGTATTTAACATTGGATATCTGTGGAATGACTTCTAGTGAGCACGATTTGAATTATGAACATTTCAACGTTTCTAACATATTTAATACTGCATTTGTTTGATACTGAACTGGTCTTAGACGTGGACGGTAAGTAAGTATATTTAAACCAGTAGCAAGGTAATAAAAATAGTTCTCCACATTTTTAGAAATTCAACGAATAACAAGAAAGAAAAGTAGGTGGGAAAAGTGAACAAGCCACCAGAAAGAAACATTATAGTTTACGAAAGTTTGTATTACCACCGTAATACGATCAAAAAGATTCAAAGTAGACTCTGAAGCGTGGGTGGCACTCGCTTCACTCGCTATGCTCCCGAGACACAAGGCGGAAAAATTGCGCTTAAAACTGGCGTAAAAATATTCGTATTGAATGATCATTCAAGCTAAAATGTACACAAAAGTAGATAGGATAAATAGGATAGCTGTTTGAAATTGTGCTAGAGGGTAATATTTTCGAGTTCGGTACGTAGACGTAAGAAATTAGACCTAAAATAGTACTTAATTTGTCCTACAGTCATATTTAATTTATACAGTAATGGTACTTTAGATGGACATCATACCAGAGACACAAAGGTAGATGGAGCGATAATCTGAACGATTTTCGAAGTGACAAGTGTAGACAGTGGAGAAACAGACGTGAGGCCTTTGCCAACACGAGAACAGAAAATAAAAAATACGCTTTATGAAGTTTAGTACTAGGAGAAAATAAAACGATAACAGTTACACGGCTGCAAACGTTTACGCTTGCAACGGCCTTATTGACAAAGCTGGAAGCCACACAAACGCTCAAATGCTTGTTCAGTTGGTACGACAAACTTTTTAAATAACCGCCATTCACCACATTAACCACCTCGGTAGAAACTGGAGCGCGCTAACTAATGTTTATTTATCAATTACTACACATTATGTCATGTGCGCGGCGTGCTATCGGCGTAATTCATCGGTCGCCAGCGTCTATTTAAAGCAGGTTCTTACTTATATCGATCATGAGTCAGAGCAGGAGGTAAGATTACATGGCACTTTGAGTAGGAAAGGGACAGCGGGCAGCGCTCCTCAACATGTCGCGTTCGTGGTGTTAAGGTTAATAGCACTATTTGTATGGTGGAGATGGTATCGCGGCCGAGACGCGGTTTATTGTTTACACACCGCCGTCGTTTAATTGGTCAGCATTTGAATTCGACTTTATACGTGAACTTTCGTCCGCTTCCTGTGTGGTCCGGAGATTTATTGTGCTGCCGCTAATATCTGAAATCGATTTTATGCCGTTTCCTTTTGCTTTATGGCAGTCAGTTTAATAACAGGGTAAACTATTAATGTCGGACGTTTCCAGCTTGTTTACGACAAGGCTACACGTTTCATTGATTCGAGTATTAAGTAAATAATATTCGTGAGTTGGTAACCGTATGATGGAAATGAAATAAGTTACGGGCTCGTTAAAACCGATTCGTATCATTTGCGACTATTCGCCCACGACAGCGGCGCTACTAAATATACATAAATCAACATAAGCCACCAATAAAACAGTACGGCGAGAACAAACGCTCACGTAAGACAGAACAATGTTCGAAAGCAATCTCGCTATCGTCACACAATATTAAAACATTAATAACGATGAATAAAAGCAAATGATAAGACGAATAAGCAATAAAACATCGCCGCTATAAACAGATAAAGAAACTATATGATAAACGAGAAACGTGTGGCACAACATAAATCTGTTTGCGGCCGACCGCGACACTTGAATTCACTTGATTAAAGTGGCTACAGAGATAATTAACTCCAAGTTAAGATCACTTGAGCACTTCAGCGATATTGTAGTTTTTAAGAACATAATTATACGGCTAGTTATTGCGTCGGCTGTCACATCGAGTCCTTGTTTATGATAATCTTATGATAATTTTTACTTACGATATTTGTTCTGGCGACATAAACAGCTCTTCAGCCTTATCATGATTCCGCGCTGTATTAACTGTTTCCTTCGAGCTGTTTATTTCCAACGAGACCATAGCGTTGGTTTTGTTGTGTAAGATTAAGGAATTGTAATATAAATCTCGATATCCAAAATGTTATGTTAATCAACCCGTGATACTAATCTGGTTTCATCATCAATGAAAGACAAATAGGACGGCTCGCGGAGCACCCCGGGGAGCTTAGAGGCTGTGTAAGTATCGCTAAGCCGTTTGTAATAAAGCAAGTATTTGCATGAGAACGACACGCTATTTGCATATGCAAATGACTCCGTCTTTATTTGGGCCGCGGACGTTAACTCTACGTCTTTATGTAAATTCAAGACCCCTGCCTTGTCGATGGCCGAATCTTAAAGAGTTTATTGTACATCGAAAGCACTTAAATCAGCGAGCGATCGACTGTGACAAATTGTCTTTTATTGAAGTATTAAACGAGCTTATTAGCCACGGGCGGACCGTTAAAAACCAGAAACCTAGCCTAGTAGAATAATAAATGCGGGCGAATAGTTTAAAACAAACCAGAACAATCCGCATTAAAGAGACGAGTGAACAATAACGATGGTGCCGCTCATTTTTGTAGTCGCAAACTTAAACAATAAAACAAAGAGAGCGCAAAAACGACGCAGTGCACGCAAGCTGAGCTCTCGAAAAATAGCAGCCGCACACACGCGATGGCACGACACGCCATGCCACGCCATGCCATGCCAGGAGGGGCATAAAGCTGCCACACATGCGCGGGGAAAAAACAGCGCACACGAGCGCAGAACAGCGTGTAGCCGGGTGTAGCGTAGCTTAGCCTGTACTTGCGAAGGCATTCGTGCGTGAACCCGCCCGACTCGATGTACGTGCTTATTACAGGACGTGTGTTGTGGTATCCATTACGCGGCGGAAAAAGCGCGCAGACCAGCGGCGTGTGTAATTGATTAACAGTTTGAGAACCGGCCGATGAGTGACGCCGACGGAGCCCGCCGACCACGGCGTCTCAATCAGCAAATATGAACCGAATATCAACGTAGCCAACATTTTACAACGCGCGGTTAATGTAATACATTTGTGGCCATTTAATGACTCCAATATATTAAATGGAGATTCCAAAATTTCAATATGCACGACATTGCCATGGTTCTTCTATTAAGTAAGACTAATTTGATTGCCTTTTTATAGTACAGTCATGAGTCTCCTTGGCACGTTTACGATTAACGATCTACCTGACCTCATAAAACAGAAATATTTAAACTAGCACCTAGTCATTAACATATTTGGCGGCTATCACTAATACAATGCACAGCAACCAACAATATTGTTTAGCAGAAAGATCCTCACAATGTCCAAACTAAACAACAAAGTAATCTGCCCGGTGAGACATTTTAGTGCGTCTGAAGCGCGAGGAAATAAAAGTTTCCATTTGAGAACATCACTTACAAGTGCAAACTACAATAAGGAGTAGATCGAGAGATGTTTACATGGACGACAGTCTCGTCGAATGGTTTCCAAAGTACATTTTTCCTTCATTACCGCGGAAGGACGGCCGCCGAGTCTGCCTCGCCCCATACATAATGCATGCGACATCGTGCCATTGAGAAAGTGCTTTGTGATCGCCATACTAATTCAGACCATTGAATCACTGAGATACTTGCGTGCATACATAAGGACAAATCGAAAACGATTCGGCTGTAGCAAGTTACTAAAATGTCTAAAATAAAAGAAGTCTACACAATACAGATACTTACTAAGTATTGTTCTAGTAGTAAACACTGCATGATGATGATCTCTGATGATAATAATATACCTACTTATTTATAAATTATAATAGGTATACGTACACTCGTACACACAAAAGAAGGAAAAGGTTTTCAATGAAATGTTGTTTAAATGATTTATTTATGTCACCACACGGCGGCTATGGCGATTTGCGGAATGCACAACATCTTTTAAACATTGGCAGTATGTAAGTGTTAAAATTAAATTCCATATTTTATTGACTTTATTATATTTATATGGGTCATCAACAAACGTACTTAGTTGTTTTGGAATTTTGGCACTCAACGTGTAATAAGCAAAGCTTACTAAATAAACAAGACGTAAAAGGCACGAACAGAGTAAAGCTTTAGTTTTATAAAAAGAATAACAAAACAAATGTCCTCTACTAAAATAAAAGGACATGTTGTAACATCTAGATGCGGCCCGACCTCTACTTGACATAGCATTAAATCCCCAACATTTTAACGCAGAAAGACAAATGTGGATAAAAAATCAGTTGCGTCGAGACCCGAGAAAAATAAAAACCATACAAGATAGTCCGTAAAGCACATTCATCCCTCGGGAAGGCGAAGTACCCGGCTGGATTAATTCGTGTAATTTAAACTCCAATACCAGGAGAATACGAAGCTGAGCAGGTATTCAGCTCGAAGAGGGTGGAGGAGGGAGACAGAGCGCCCGCCGCCCCTGGCGGTATGAGGGAGAGACGGATATTTCATCGACTCCAGCTACAAGATGGCAGCCGTTTGCGGTTGATAGTTTATAGTTATTGCGAGCGAGTGCGACGTGTCCGGAGCGGCTTTATCACATTGTTAGCGTTGTTATCCGCATCCACCGGATTAAGTGGAGATCACACTCGAGCCTGACTCACCGCACCACTTGGACAATGGCTTCCTGAAACGGCTTTACCTCTTTACACGATATCTGATCAACTTTATTTACGTGCCATTAAAACAAAGGCTCAGTCCAAGTTATTGGAATCTGTACACACGTTCTGCTGAGCCAATCCATTCTATCACAGCCATTCCCATTCACGAAACTTTATTGATGTGATTAATTAGCGACTGTGGAAACGTTCGGGTGGTGTTAGGAAACTTCTTGACTTCGAAACTTCGGAGATGGGTATCAGAAAATGCGCGTCTACTTCAGTTAGCAGTGTAATGATACATCTTCGAATAGTCGTGACTTGAATAAAAGTGGATGCTAATGCCATATTGCTAACCGATATATGCCCGTCTTATTTGTGCTTCGTTTATAACGTTGTCTACAGAAATGGGCGTAGGTATATTATCATAAATAATAATAAAGTTCCAGAACTTAATGCCGTTTTAATTAAAAACAACAGAGGAGCGCGCAAGAAATTTATTCCCCCATCCAGCGACTTCAAAGGGACAAGAGGTGTCGCACGTGAATAAATCTCCGCCGGGATAAAAGTAGGGAAGCCGGGACGAGATCTATATAAATGTTGCAATTCAGCCGCGCTCGTGATCGATTGCTCTCACTATCCTCCTACTATTTCTAGTACAACACGTATCATTTATAACTGTCATATTCAAAACGATTTCCCACGTTGAAGAATTTGTTGCGATAAAAGCGGACAAGCTCAAATCGAATTCCTGGAATTTCTGAACATGAATCTGGTGGAAATGAAATGAGCGTTATTAACGTTCCAAGAATAAATAACAACTACGTCGACTGTCGAGCGAACTGTCCACGAATTAGTTTCGGAACCTCGATTCTAATGTACCCGGGGTGCAGAGAGTCAGAGGAGATAAGCTAGGTAGGTATCGTGCCTCGGGCCATAAATCGAGCGAGGCAAAGAATACGTTAACTCTGATTTACCGACCTCCGTGTCAGCCACGGCAGGGCCGAGAGAAACTGCTTTAAAAGCTATATTGAATATTTAATCTTCGCATAAAGAAACTTTACTCCGAGACGATTGCCGTGGGCAAACTTAGCCCCAAGTTAAACACTATAAATTTAATGTATACTTTTGAAAGGATTGGCATATTTTAATGGTTAATATTTTTTGCTACTGTAAGTACGCAGAACGAGGAGGCGGATACAAAAAAAGATAGAATGCCAAGAACAGTATTGTGAGTGAAGAAGCTGTATTATTGCGAGAAATCCGGTGCGAGATGTCCGAGATAGCGCGGTGATGGATCGCGCACACAGCAAGACAACGGCCGCACACGCGCGACACACTTCACAGTTTCACACGTCACAATGCCCAGCCTAGCTCCTGTCTCCAATAATCGATGTAAGGCTACATTTAACGCAGATTTTCCAACTTGACATCCTCAAAGATTGCTTTTAGACAGAATTCAATTAAAACTTTATTAATTTCGTAAAGAAACGTCGAAGAAACTTCAATTCGTCGAAACGGTTACGTTGCCAAAGAAAATTTAACTAATACAATTTATACAAAGATAAAATTTCAAACTCGGTTCGGTACAGATTCAAAGTAATTTTGATGAAAATACTCGAGGGACAAAACAATTTCTCTCGGAGTTAATGAAATCGGTTGAATGGAAGTGGAAGGAGCAATTTGTTGGTAGTGGGGCGGTTATTAGTTGGAAGTGGGCTGTAATTAGACGCGCATTGACGGAGCGTGCCGCTCCCACGGCACACATGCACCATTTATTAAACCATTAAAACATGCCTGGACCGCTCTAATACCATAGCCCGGAAAGAGGGGAAACGACTTGGAAGAAAACAAATAGCCGAATGCCGAACCACCGGCTGTGGCACCGGATTAATAACAACATGATTTACGAGTACTGCACACCTCCACAGCAACACTGTCCTCTCCACATGGCGGCGTGCTAAAAATGCACTTGCTGGCTCGCAAAGGACGGCTTTAAAAGTTAAAACCTGAATTATAAGCGATTTGGATTCTACGAAACATTGTAGGTTTTAGTGCTGAGCGCGATGGTTCATAAAACATTATCTATTCATGAACATTGTTCGGCGTGTCTGCTGCGGCAGAACGTAGCACTTAGAGAATTTTATGCTTTAAACTGGAGTACAAACGAACAGCGCGGGGAATCTATTCAGGTTGAAATAGTGTTTGCGTTCACAAATTGAATTAACTGCCAATAGAAACTGTTGGAGAACCATAAATTAAGACGGAAGCAGAAATTACGGAAGGGATAGCAACACGTCGAAATTGTTAATAAGAGGAACTTTAAATAATGATAGCTCGGTCGCAATTGATAGAGGAGGTAAGCGAGTACCAGCAGCGAACCGAAATAAAGTCAGTTTATTTTTAACCACTAGTGCACGCCGCGACCACCGCTGCGCTAAGATAATAAAATATTTTATTGAAGATATAATTACGTGAAAGAAGTCGGTCGGCTGCACGCTCGCCTGTTAGATTATTTCTAGCGATTACTCCAAAACTAATGGATGGATTGTATCTGGCGGATTAAACTAATTGCGTTTTGTAACATAAAGCAATCCGTTCGAGATACATTATCGTTTTTTATCGCTCCGATTGTTTAGAGATTCAGCGGGGTGTGCTGACGTGATAGTCGTGTTGTTTTTCAATTAGTCAGTGTTGACGTGTAGGAGCATCATTAATGTTCCCACGTCGCGCGCGACACGGGTACCAGGTAATCAGAGAATACTTAGCATCCCGGCTGCATCGCCGCGGCTCCCACTAGCAATTTCCTGGACGAGCTGCGATGCAAATGGCCGGCTCTTCGAGCGGAACTACCTAGCTTTTTATGTCAGCCGCGTGTTTAACTGCACTTACTTGCATCCTGCATTCGTGCACACTAAAACAATTGCCAACGTACTTATTTAGAATTCACAATACGTGTTGTGACGAATTCGGCAGATTTAATAACCATTCGAGCATGGGTGTGGTTGTGTCGATTTGATAAACGTTACCGGATTAACGACCGCAACCCACGGTGAAATATTTTTCGACGAACGATTGTAATAATTTTTGATGTGAAAAATAAAAAATACAGTCAACAAACCGACATGCGAGCTATGGAAGTGCAAGCAGTTGTAATAAACCGCAGCACAATAATTGCTGCCAGGCTTTATCGTGTTAACATGAATATCCAATAATTGGGCATTACATCGTCAAATAAATAAAGCTGGCTGTGAATAAAATAAATTGAATAAGACCACATTTACGCTCTCAATTGAATGAAACGGAAGTTTAATTTTTGACTGCGTTTCTTTTCGGAGCGCGTCAGTGTCCCTGCCTGTAAATCAGGGCCCATTAGGAGGAATATGTCGGCACTCCGCTGATGTGGAATTGTGGATCTCTTTATCCCCTGCGAGACAATAAAGCCGGCCATAAACCCCGTCGCCTCACGCGACTTTATCTCACTGAAATGAATCAATCAGACGCGGCCATTAACGGTTCGCTCGGCTTTTATCGACTCCTATCAAATAGCCGTGTATTGTGTATGCTCGGAGATTGTTTTTTTTACACGGTAAATGTCAAGCGAGCGTTGCCTGAGGCCCGAATAGATCTCAATCTGGACTCGTACATGTCAGCTGTTGTATTAACAGACTAAACACGGCAAAGGCGGTCACAATGAAGCATCATGCTCATTGAAGTACACATTGTCAGGCGGCGTTTTAAAGTTGTAAAAAAGCATAGCGCAGAGCAACGGGAACCGAGCAATTAATTGTGGTCGTTGAGCAAGTTCGAAGGTGAGCGGATAGGTCGAAGTCATTACGGCGTGGGACAGGGCCGGCTCGCGAGCACATGAATATATACAATAATGGTACCAGGGGAAATGGGCTTTAGAGCGTCGTTTATGATGACGACATGCTTGCACTTTTTTCTTGGCATTGGACACCAAATTACAATGACGGGTCATTCAAACCCGATTTCGAGTAGTTTTGCTTTCTGATCGTCATTTAATCGAAATCTCGTTATTTTAAAAAAAAATGTATATGACATTTAAGGTTGTAAGTAGAAAATACGTCATATTGTACTTTTCTCGACACATTCTTGTCTCTGACACATTCTTCTTTGGAAACATTACGCTTTCATCGGAAACTCAAAGTAAATGATGCGTACTTAAATAATAAAATAAATAAATAATTTGTCAGTTACTAATCGTCATATGTATATTTCTAATAAAAGTTTCTGAGCAAAACAGGATGTGTGTCCAAACAAGAATGTGCCGAGACAAGAACGTGTCGAGAGAACAATGCCAATTACGAAAAAGGAATCAATCAAGGGTTTTTTTTCGATTTATACTGAAAGTATTTATTTATGGCATGATGAAGACTATTCAACCAATCGAGACTGATTGCATGGAAAACTAACTTAAATTGAGATAAATTGAAGTCCTAACGTTGGTAAAACTTTGCTTTGCCAAGTATCCGGAACCGTTTGCAAAAGTCAACAAAGATCTGCAGATTTGGAACTAGAACTAGAAAAAACTTCCCAGAACAAAAATCTGTAAAATAAAATGTTTATCCGACACCGTTTCCACACAAACCTTCAGAAAATAATAATTCGCGTCGCCAGTGTTGTCATTACGAGTGATAATGCGCGGTCTTAACCTTAATGTCGGTCTTAATACCGGCTGCTCGCACTGGCGCCATTGGTCCGCAGCAACGCAGACCAAAACGAAGTAAGTCTCTACCTTATTCAAGTAAATGTGCTCTTTTATAAACAAGAGTCTTCAGTTCTCACGAGGCAACCAAATAGTCTATTTTACGCGCCACAATACTTAATTTATGAAAACCGTTAGTCATGCGTAGATAGCGAGTGTAGCGAGCGAGGCAAATATTGTCGCTGAATTGTTAGCGGGATATTTTGGCCATGCTGAGTTATAAGCACTTAGCAGTGACACGACAAGTGCTAAGGCAAATTTAAATGTTTATACTGTTCAGTTGGTTTGTTTAAACAATCGAAATCGGCAGTGGCATGATGATTTTGTTCATTTACTGTTCGATATGATATTGAGTTTTGATGAAGACATCTTTTCAATCACCAAGAAACGTGTTTTTAGAAATACAATTGTTAAAAACGTGGTTTGAGCTGAGGTTTTATGAATATGTAAACAACAAACCTAAACAGAGTCAACAAACCCCTTGATAAGCAGACAGCTTAGTTTGTGTACCAGGCAAGCATGACTAACGAACGTAGCTTACGGGGAAAAAGTTTTAAATTCACTGCAATTCCACTAACAATTTACGTTCATGCATTTCTGGCGCCAGAACGCCACGGTTAGTACCTAATAACACTCTCGTTTACATAAAACTTGAGGCTTTGCTTGAAGATAACGTTACTTTACTGCTGTTCTCCTAGTGCGCCCTGTGAACGTCTGAGAGTCATTAAGGCACGACGCGAGCACGTGTGATAGAATGCGGTCGTAATGCCCCTTGCACAATAAAACCAATGATGAAGTTCACACATGTCGCCCGCGGCGCGCAAACAGAGCAAAACATACCCGCCCGCCGAGTTCTTACCTGCAAAAGATAAAAATACACGTTAGTGGAAGCAGCGTTTATTAGCAAAACGGAAACAATGAATTCATTTCATAGGTTGTTTGTGCTCGGAAATGTTTCGCTTTTGTGGGAGCTGCAGAAAGGTTTGAATGCTAATTAAATTTTCTGTTTCAGCAGAAAATGGTGAGTTTGTTAATTTACAGTTTTAGGTTTTAGTTAAAGGATTCGAAAAAGATTGTCAATATTTTCTATAAAATATTGTTTAGGGCGGTAACGTTTCTCACCTTTTGTTATATGAAAAACAAGGTTTCACGTCTCTGCTTTTCTTTTTTTTTACTTGTTTCTTCTAAAGGAAAATGTAACAGACTTTTTCATGATATTTACAGAATAAGTATTCAAAATTCGACACTTGACCCTAACAAAAATTAGCGCTTTAAAGATTAATATTTCATAATCGGATCCCTTAATCGAAAAATTGTGTTCATAAACCCGCAATATTTTTGAAAGACCTACCCAACGACACCCCACCCTATGGGGTAGACGAGAAAACAAATTACATCCTCACGTTACGTGTGGGGGAGGTACACTTTTTTTTAACACTTTGTTGGCGTGACAAATATGTATATTCATGCCAAACTACTAAGAGTACTAAGAGTCTCTGAGCTAGGTTACGGACGGACGGACGGACGGACGGACATGGTGAAACTATAAGGGTTCCTCGTTCGAATACGGAACCCTAAAAAAACCCAAAGGCATTCCGCCGCGTTTGGAACAGGTCCTTTCCAGGTCCTGAACAACTCCTAGTTTTAAAGTGATTGAACACTCTCATCTGGATGATAGCCAAATTAGACCAGCTTGGTTTCCTTCGAGGAGGCTTGTTTAGCTTCACAATCCTCTTAAGATGCTATTCGATTTAATTTAAGTTAAATGGATTCAATCGAGCTACGGCTTGAAGATAATCTTTAAATGGGAAGTGGAAGAACGACAGAAATCGTTTCGCGCGAGCTTCGTTGTCCGGAGAGCTGCATTTGTTGTGATTGTAAGCGGTAGCTCAGGAATAGAAATTTTAGGCTTGCAAACAAAATGGCACTTCGCGCAGTCGCCGGGAGCTGTGGCAAAACGAATCAGAAAATAATTCTAATAAACCTCTTTTATGCTGGCTGACTGCCTTAAACTTTTATTAAAGTGGGCGGCATTAACACACTAACAAAAACTAGAATGGATCGCGAATACACGAGCGTGGTAGCGTAGGTTAGTTCAGTGGCCGTTCTAAAGGCAAAACTAACTGTATGTAGTTTGTTCCGTGCGTTGTTCGTTTGCGCTACATCTACATTACATTAGCCCGGCACATTTTACGAGTGGAACGTGACCCCGGCGTGTAACACGAGCCCCGCTACATATCTAAAGGTGCGCAATCACGCTGGGTGATTTATTTTCAATCAATTTCGGCGTATACCTATAAAACACCATGTTCACTGGTGCACGATCACTATTGAATGAAGTGTCTATCTTTGTTACGTAAGTTACGTTCAATAGGCACGTGATGTATATAATTCCAAAGGGATAGAGGTATTAAAAAAAACAATACCAAAGAAAAGCAAACAAAGTCTAACGCTGTGCTCACGCCCTATTCATTACCACAGTCTATGCAACCTATCTATATAAAATGTCTAAATGTAATAAAATAAATAAATTTGATTTGATTTGATTTAAGTCACCGTAGACTCGTAGTCATTTTTAACCGACTTCAAAAAAAGGAGGAGGTTATACGTTCCACTGTATGTTTTTTTTTTTTTTTTTTGTGTATGTTCACCGATTACTCCGTCAATTGTGGTCCGATTTTGAAAATTCTTTTTTGATTTGATAGGGTATACTTCCGAGGTGGTCCCATTGCCACCAAATCGGAATCTGATGAGGGGATCAGTGAGGAATTGAGAGAACTCCTCAAATATTGTAGGCAAACATAAAGCGATTTTAGTATTTTTAGTAACAAGTCTAGCATTTGCATTCAGAAAGTATCACTTGGTGAAGTGGACCTGATGATGAAGACCACAGATGGCCACCGGAACTCCTCAACGGTACCTATTTCAAGGGTGGCGATAACGATAAGATATGTCGATTAAGATAGTTGAGCGACTACAACGAAGAATATTTACTTGTTGAAATATGACTGTAACTTTCCAGTGGCGTTGCTTGCGGCGAGCTCGAAATTTTCTATAGTTTCTCATTTATTGAAAAGTGGAACTACATAACAGCATAAATAGGATCACTAAAAAGTATTAAATAAAATAAATGTTTAAAAAAACAAAAAACCGCCTTCAAAAATGCAAAAAATAACTTCTTATAAAATGATAGGTACCTATAGGTAGGTCAGTCCAACTGAAGTCGGCGTCCCACAATATTTTAATGATAGGTACAAACAACCACACACTTAACTGCCCATTAAAGACCGAAGTTAGAAAATGTAGAAAGAGATGAATATAGATTTTACATAAGAGACAGTTTCTCTCTGTTCATCTTCAATAGTCACTCAGCTGTGTTGCTGTTTGTAAATCGGCTTTTGGTTTAAAATATTGTGGGACGCCGACTTCAGTTGGACTGACCTACCTATAGGTACCTATCATTTTATAAGAAGTTATTTTTTGCATTTTTGAAGGCGGTTTTTTGTTTTTTTAAACATTTATTTTTAGACATTGTCTACTGGATTATTGTCTAAATTGTACTAGGATTCCATGAGCTGTGAAGCGAGCAGTCGCGGCGCTTAGTCTGGGGGACTGGGGCCCATCAGTAGAGGCAATCGGGCGGCCGCGGCCGCGGTCGGCGAGCCAATTACCGCGGCGCGTCAACTGTGATTTACGATATAATGGCGCGGCCGACGCCTACATTGTTTAAATGCCTGCGACGGCCGTCCGGACCGACAACAAACATCAACTGCTCCGCTAGACAAATACAAGCAAAGTAAAACGTTCCACTTTACTCAATAGCTGGACAGTTGACTCTTCTCAACGGCCTTCTAATGTTCCCAGCGACAATTTAATCTCACGTAACACGTCTGAGTCATATTTCAGTTCTAGGCCAAACCGGTAAAGCGATCACTAGTTGTGTAATGAGCTAATTTAGATGTTCCTCAAACAAACAGTAAGTATCTTTGGATCGGCTCGCGTGGGACTGATGCAGAAAACTTATGTGGGGCGGTAATTTAAAGTAAATTATGTATAATTATCGATACAACTACCTGCTATTAGTTTTTATGGTAACGCGCCGCGGGCGTAAATGACCAACGAGTCGTAATTAACTGCTTAATTTATAAAGGAACAGCGCAAACCGGTTTTTAGACCGAAAACGTCGAGGGTCGTGTAATAACTGGCTAACTAACCGAGAACACGTCGACAAAACAAATTGTGGAAAGTTGGAGAAAGGTAACTTTGTTTAGTAGTCAGTTAAACCATCGGACAATTATGCACGCTACTTACTCGGAGAAATGAACGCCGTTACCGCTACACATGATCCGGTTCCTAATGGGGCAAGTTATTTGCGGCGCTATTTTTCGATGAACAAAAACCCGTCGCTGCCATCAAAAGCTCGTGAACTTTGTCACGAGTTGTAGAAGTTTTTAAACAAAATAAACGTCTCGTCTCGGCGTATCGCTCGGTTTATCTACGCGCGAACGGTTCGGTTCGCGCTCCGACGACTGGTGCAGAGCCCGAGGTTTTTTTGCGTTAACTCAATAAACAAATTCGATTCTGTAAAATTGACCGCGCCGGCCGGCGTTCCGAGAAGCGTCGGGTTTCAGTGTCTTATTTTGTTTTTTGCGTAAATCATCGGAACACGCGATGTGACGTGCCCGAGAGCAGTTGCGGCGCTCGCCGATTATTCACGCCATTTCAATTATCTATCAGGCAGTCTGTCTAATTACTACGGCGCGTATAGCGAGTGAAACGGCCATACTTCTAAAGGTTTATGCGCGCTGGGTATTTCATGAGAACTGAATGGGGTATGCATTCGGTATTTTCATTAAAGAAGCCGTCTCATTAAAGACGTGCTTGGCGTTCGGTCGGCTTCTGTTAGCAATTAACCCACACAGTTTTCAATCCGCTGTCTGTCGCTCGCCAACTTCCGACAAAACGTATACCCGACACGAATCCGCCCCATTTGCCAAATGATATTGCTTCTTACACATTCTATTATCGCAACTGGCAATATTTCACTCTAGCCAATAAAAACATAAGTTATTTGGCAAATATTCTCACATTTACGAATATTGACGAATTCTATTGTCAATAAAGAATCCGAGCAGCTTGGAATGAATAATAGATAACCTGTCAGGCTCTCAGACTTAAATAAAAACTGGACAAGTGCGAGTCTGAGTTTCGAACAAAGCCACAAAATTCTCAGTTTAGAGTATACCTTTTACATAAAATATCAAAATTTCAGGTCTTTTACCTATTCCATTTACGAATAAGAAGCCCGTGACAAATGGGCGGACGGATAGTCAGCGATAGGGCTCGGTTCGGTGTTGCCCTTTTGGCACGGAACTCAAAAAAATTACTTGCACTAAACAAGTTACAACATTCTTCATTAAAGAGATAGAGCAATGAAAATGTCACAGGCATTTTAAATTGACGCCACAGAGCAATTGACACTGCCGTCTCGCATATCAAAATAGCGGTTTCATGACGGAGGCGAACGATTAAAAAAACGTCGTTTTAACCTTACGAAAGGGGTGAGACGTGACAAGAATGAGCCCCCCCCTATTTGCATGCATGTTCATTAATTGTTTAAGCGCTCCTCGGCTCGGACGTGGACGTACATAAATAAGCAATTAAGTCAATTTGCTCCGACATACGAGTGCTCTTTGTTTTTATTTCCAACATTTATCACAAACTGACACTGGCTGAAACGTTATTTTTCCGCGTAGATCGTTTAAAAATCGAACACGCGCGGCATTTCGCTGGCGTAGTTCGCTTGTCAACAAAATACATCGGTTTTGGCGTTAGCTCAAAGAGATATTTGGGGGAAAGCATCCGTGCTGTGCGTAATGCTGGCCAGGAATAGACGCGTACGGTTGCGTGGGTGACAGCGTCATAATATTATGGAATGAGTTGGAATCGGGGCTTTCCGAAACCAATTTGGTTTCGGATTGGTTCTTTCATTTGTTTTGTACTCAGCTGCGGATTGAATTGACTATAACTTATAAAAGAGCATTTATTAGAATTCTCTTTTGAGAATCATAACATTCATTTAAAGGTTGGCCTTTTCTAATCGTTGTTAGATATAACGCTATTTGGAAGTTTATTAGATTCTGTCTGAATGGTACCAACTTTTTCGTGAGCATCGTGACAGACAGAGTATATATAGTAAATTAAATAATACCTATCCGCAATAAATTATGTTTGAAAATTTCGGCTATTCCATAAATTATTACATTCGACGCAATAAATATTTACGATAAAAAATTAAAAGATACTCTTACTTATTTGACAAGTTTTATATATTCGTACAACACCTTTAATAATGAACATTTATTTTAACTGTTTTCTTCTACATAGTACATCATGAGGTACACAAGCCGAAACGTATTGAAATGGCGACTGCGATTCAGTACAAAAAACCATGTCAATCCAATTCTCAGTTACATGTAAAAAAAATATGGAACGCCACCCGAGCGCAGCGAGGGCGGCTGAGTTGAAGATTTCCTGCCTTCTGCGGATGGATTGGATGTCGAATCTGCTAGTAGGACTTAAATCCCTAAGATTAATCTGTTTGGGTCTTTAAAAGTATGCCGTAGGGGGCATTTTTAGATGTAATGATTTAGTTTAGATTTAGTTATATTATCGATTTAATTTTCATTGTTATGTTTTTATTCATATTTATATTTTAATATAAGTTACATAAACAGCAAATAAAAAAATAGCATCTCTCAGAATTGGCACCAGGGTTTCATGACCGGAGAAAGTAACCTCGCACAATACGGCTCTATGAATCATCTGGAGCTCTAAAGTGTAGAAATTAGCAGCACAATGCCATTACCATCACAAAGAACTCATAACATATTTGACGGACCGTGACGTACTCCTTTGAGACAAATTCGCCTTTGAATATTTTTTAGAACGCTGTGTCCCGAAATATTACAAATACAACTGCTCATTGAGTTGGGAGTGACGGATTCTGTCCCTTTGTGGGTTTTGTTTTTGTGAGGTTACTTTGGAGGCAAAAGCTTGATTTACCTGTTATTGTTCTGCTACCTAGCTATGACTAATTCACTCCCTCCCCTCATATTGACTAAACTCTTTTTAGAGTTCCGTAGTCAAACTAGGAACTCTTATAGTTTCGCCATGTCCGTCCGGCCGCAGCCTAGCTCAGAGACTCTTAGTACTAGAAAGCTGTAATTTGGCATGAATATACATATTAGTCCCACCAACAAAAAATTGTAAAAATAAAATGTTGAATTTTTACTTTAATGTCCCCTGCACGTAGCGTGGGGATGTATTTTTTTCTCGTCAACAACTTTTCGATTACAGGATCCGTTTAGCCGTTTAATATTAAGCTTTAAAGCGCTATTTTTTGTTACTGTCAAGTGTCCCTCCACCCCCCCCCCCCCCCCCAAATACAGCCCCAAATAAAAATCAGAAAAATATCTTCAATGAAAGGACGTATTACGAATTTAAAAAACTATCACGACTAAGTAGACATCATTGGTTTATATTGGGAGATATAGGATATTAAAGTGTTTATACCTACTCATAGTATCACTCGTGCGTCTGTCTGTCCATCTGTCGGTCACAGCCAATCTGCTCCGAAACTACTAAACCGATTGAGTTGAAACTTAGTACACATATGTAAATTTATGAGCCAAATACAGATGTCGTTGTGTATTTAAATTTGACACCTTATCCCTACTAAGGTTCTCTAGAAGAGATCGCTAATCAGCGATAGGACCTCCTGTTGTTTCCCTGTGATATTTTTGATTGTACTATTTCTCTGTAATGTTTTTGTTCGGTGTACAATAATTTGTTTTGTATTCCGAGCGTAAATTGTTAGCAGCACTTATAAGATATCACTTAAGAAGTTTGCATTGACTTTCAGTCCATTGTTGTTTTACAGAGGGAATGAAACCTTTGTTCTTTGCTAGCATAATAGGGGCTAAAACGGATGTACCTACGAGTATACTCACATTTATATGTAGATGTTATCATTAAGTAGACAACAGCGCAGGTGAATGACTAGTACGCTAACAGCTTTGATCGACAGTCTGTCATTTATGGCATTTTACGAGTGCTTAAAAGTAAATTCAAAGCTAATAGGTTTTCTCCATTATGAGGTTCTCGAAAGCGATGATAGAAACTCGGCGGTTATCCCCCAGCCGGCTATAAAACAGCCTCTCGCTCGGCAGTAAAGCAGCGGTTACCCCCACAGCGTGTCTGCCGAGTCGAATGATAGCCGGCTTTGCGAACGAGCCGAGAATCCGCTACCAGGGGAGCAAAGCCCGAAAGTGGCCACGGCCCCACAAACACACACAGAATCGATACGGGTTGCGCGGGGAGGAGCGTCCCATTGAGGGATGAATTTTAATTATTCAGGACGGGTATAACTGCGTGCCATCTTTAACAAACAAATTACTTATGCGCACCCAATAACGTGATACACGCTTCAGCTTCTGGGCCACCGAGCTTTCAATTATAAGTTGGCGGGATAAGCGACGCGGGGCGGGAGTAATTACCTCAGACCGCTGTCTGCCTGGTACTCGCGCCGGAATTCTCTAATTAGTTCGACTATGCCGTAATTATGAGCTCACTGAAATCGTTAACGCATTTTAGGCTCTTGACGCCAGTGTGTTTAACAAACATGGAGATGATCAATAGCGATCTACAGAATAAAATCTACACAGAACATACATACAAGTCTTCTGATTGGTTTGTATATACATAATCATCTGTCATTAATATCAGACGTTTAGAAACATGTTTACTATTAACGTCTTTAACACAGGATGTCTCTACACCTTTATTTGCGACTATCTCGATGTTAACGTCAATTAACAGAACAACGATCGCGATAATCCCCAGGCTTGACAATAAAAGGCTGTTGTTAAACACCAAAATAACAATTTACTATTTCTGTATCGGAGGTAAAAATAAAACAGTCGGGAGTAAACGGCTCGGCGAGCGTCGAACGAGGCATCCGAGGCTGCCGCGATCCCAATCATCTCCCTAAATGCCGACACAAAGTAAGAAAGTAGGGAGCGTATAAAACGTCAAAGAGATTGAATATCGATTGTCGAGTCGACAGCAATCTCGGCGAGAGGGCCCCGACCGCCGGCGACAATTTATGTTATTGGCACCGCTGGCCGGCGATAGCGAGACCCTCGCGTGTAATTGTTAGTTGGAACACAGGATATTGGGGAATTAAACGAGTGCGGTGATTGATTAAGCGGCGATAACGATTATGGCTCGGCCCCGCGACCCGAATCATATCGAGATGAAATGGGGAGATACCGAGACATCGCCAATCAAATTACGCCAACCTCCTGTTAATGGTAAAAGAACGCAAACGAGGAAAGGGACGACAACACGGCGCGCTCACTCGCTCGTTCAGATTAAGCCGAAAGATCAACGAATATATTTTAATCCGGCTCAACAGCGCTCTCGCATTTCCGGCGGCAAAAACTCGCCCTGCGACACATGGGCGAGAAAAAACCCGAGTTATTATCTTAAGTCGAACCCAACAGGACCCATTAGTAAACAACACAGGCACAAAGAGGGCAAAATAGCGGCTTATAAAAAAGTGTAACAAAAAATCGGCTTTTGATCTGCTCCCCTATATTGTATTTGTGAAGGTTTTATTAGTCGGCGAACTGGTCCAGCGACTACGTTTGCGCTCGAGTGTGCCGTCGTCGTTTTTTCAACGCTATATCGGGCCCGTGCGTTACATGTGCATTTTGCGCAACTTTGACTGTTTAGATCCAACGCAAACCTACTCCGCCGATAAAGATCGAGCCGCTCGTTGGCGTTTATTGTCCCAAATGACCGTAATAGAACCGCAATGGAAATAAGTAGTTCCAGTTACGTAAGGGTCCAGGGTTTATCGTTCAAAAGGTTTATAGCAGGTCTTCACATCACAGACGCAATTTGGGCGCTCGGATGCTCATAATAACAGTCGTTCCCCCTTTATAAATTCCGAATTACTGAGACAAATCTGCTCCCCACGGTTCGCTCCAAGCAAAACTTTCCACTCGAACAAAGAGACGACCAGGTACACGCCAGCTGCGGATTATGCCGAGAGCGGGCGACTCGTCGCGCGACTCATCGCCCGACCGGTCGCACGACGCCGCCGCAGCCAGCCGTGTAACTTAAATGGGCTTATGACAACTCAGACGGAGGTTTTTAGAGAGGAAACACAAATGTTATTCCAGAGTCGATCGATAATAAGTGAGAGAACGAGAACTCTCAGAAACAACAGCTGTCCGTGGTCAAACATTTCAGATCTGATAGCGGGTGAACCGTTAAACAAATAACAGTAAACAAGCCGGCCGGAGAAACAAATAATTGGAATCTACTGGGACGGAGCGGATGATATTTAATGAATGTTTAATCAATTTAACACGGAGGCGTGGATGTTTATTACAGTCTTGGTTCATGACATAATGAACGAGAACGTAACAAACCACAGCGAGGTATAATGCGAAGCGGAAATAATAATGGCATTTGTTAGAGCAGCGGCACTCGGCGCCGCGGGCTGGCGGCCTCACATCCTAATTACGCCAATAATAATTACACAGTAGTCGCCAGCAGCTGGACCGCCACCGCGCCCTCCTCGCGTCTTCTGCCACCCTCCGCTCAAACCCGGTACTCTCCATAAAACTGTCACCGCCATTTGAATTTCAATTTAACTCCGTATCATTTGATTACTGAGCGTTTCAATTGGATAATATCGCTGACGCCGACGCCAATAATGATGACAACGCAAATTGACATTAAGTATGAACAAAACAACGAGATTAAAAGGAATGCCGAAACACATGTAAGAAAGGCTGAATGAGGCTGATAGACGTTCAGCGTAATTTACGTTATTATTTTGTCGGCGGCGTGGTCTTGAGAGAGTTTTTGTTCCCAGCGAGCGCGTCGACGCGTCGGGTTACGAGCTGAAATAATTATCGCGGCGCAGTCATTCTGGTAATTATTGTGATTCGCTCCGCGGCCTGCGAGCGGCCATTACAGGCCCGAGAGTCGATTTATTTTATCGCATCAATCAATTATTTTGAGTACACGTTATTGAAATACTCAACGACATCTACGTGGCCGAGTCGTGGCAATTCTGCTACGTTTACGAAATGACTGATGATGATACGCCAGAGGCAGGTAACGCGATACGTCCGTTCCGGCGAATAAATAAAGTCGTTGAAGCGAAAAATTCATCAGAATTTATCATTCATGATAGCGTCGGTTTATGCAATAACATTCCAAATTTCCGATATATTTCCCCGGTGAACCAATCAGCTTTGGGCATGCATAATGACAAATTAAATAATATTTATGGAATCATCGTTTGCAGGCTCGTTGTACGCTTCATTAGGCTCGGTGCTGTTAAACAACTATTTGCTTGTTTGGAGTGGTAAAGCGATCGATTTCGTGATAGTGGTTTAAATAGTGGGTGGAGTGGGGCATTGTGCAGCGTTCCCGGAGCGAGACGAGGCCGACACGACGCCGACGCTGGCGGATCAACATCTCCGCCAATCAACATGTAAATGTATTCACAGCGATCAGAGTAATCGCTCGCCGATGCCATTAACCTCATTCGCCGCGACACCGGACCGCTCCTCCGATACCGATCTTATTAATACATCATGATAACACGTGTAATTATCTACCAATATGCTAAACTGATGTATCAAATTGTTTAATTAAGCATTATGTATTCATTTACGTTCATTAGCTGGATCAAAAGCGGATTATCGAGGGAGACTTCGCTACGCAAAATTACGCCGGTAATTGTCGTCGAGATTTCATTATAAATTTAAAGGTTCACCGACGCACCTTCATGAACAAAATCAAAATGTTTTTAAATTTTTAGTGAGTCCCGTCGGCTTCAATAGCCGTATTAAGCGACGTGGGGAATTTAAACCCGTTTTATTGACGAGGGAGCCGCCCCTTACTTGAAACTGGCTTGTTATAATAGTATATTATGCAATAGATTAAGTATTAGTGCGACTGATAATAGCTACGCGTTTATAGATATCGTGCGAGGGAGGTGAGGCAGTAAAAGCAGCGAGGGAACGGCCTCCGCGGGCGCGAGTGACGGAAGCAATACCGATCCAGGGGAACAATGGGCAGAATCAATCAGAGCTCAAAGTGTTAAGATTTGTAATGCCGAGTCACGTCGGGCGGCGAGCTCCAAATTGATATGCCGTCTTAATTATCACGCCTCGAGCGCAAACTTTTCCAGTTACGGTAGCGAACGTTAAATTGATTTTACAAGAACTTCAGAAATTTTTAGAGCCCTTGACAGTGATTAATGAAAGGAATTTCGGAGACTGCGATGCGTCCCCCTCGCCCTCGCGAATACTTAATGACTAGAAAAGCAAAGGGGGACGCCCTTTCTTATATTGTGCGGTTTTAGCGAATATATGAGTCGCTACTATATAGCACCGTAATTTAATGGTGTCGTAAAATATTGTGGTAGCGTGACGTCTTATATTACTCAAGCAGCAGCTGCATTCGCGATAAAAACGTCGAAAAACACACGAACATAATTTGATGTGGTTAAAAACGTGATGAGCTCATAAGACTGGGGCGCGTTGAGTTTGCATAAACCTTTGGCAATACCTCGCCTTCACGTCAGCTTGATTAATGATGTGCATCGAACGTGCAATAAATATACATGCATTTGTTCGAGCGACGCAAGACGCTATTACAATGCAGGTGCTCGGATGATCGGCGAAAAGCGGCGAGACGGCTGATATTATCCCGCTCAACTCAATAGCGTTACGTAACTCCGGGCGAGCTCAATAGTTAGCGAGCAACCAATAATGGGTGCTAAGTTTGAACGATGCTATGCAGCGTAGGCATTGATGCAATTTCCTATTGTGGCTGCTGGCAAACATCTGCAATGCCCGAGGACAGCCTTATTTGCCACAGAGCCACAATCGCATTAATTTGTGGAGTGCAGCGGGTATTGTGCCGGCCGGGCACCAGGCTCGCAGCGAGCGGAGGGGGTGAATTAATGAACCTATGCGGCGGGCGACAGGCGCGGATTACTCCGCCAACGTTTGCACTCAATCAAGCTCGCAAACAGCCCTCACCCGAACAATTAAATAGACTATCCGAAACAATCCGACACAAGCCTTAGGAGGGCAATCGAACAATTAGTGCGGGATTACAGGAACAAGCCATTAAGGTTTATTGTTGAGTTTTGAACCAGGCCCAATGATTATCGATGATCGAATAACACACTCATTGGTGTTATTTAGCTTTTGAATACGTCCGAACCTGAGCCACAATAAAACTATTAATGTTGACACACAATCCTTCGATAAAACGTGACTTCCTTCGCTTTACATCCGACGACAGGATGTTGACTGTTGACGTCGCAGCGCGTCCAAATCCAAATATACGAGCCGAGTGAAAATCGATGCCGAATGCCGCTCGCACTGCAACAAGAATAAGAGGAGGGACGCCCAACGCTATAAAAACTGCTCATAAAAGGATAGCCACAAACAAGTAAATCTTACACTTTTTTTCTGTCAGTGTATACCTTTCTCATGTATGCTTTAACTCATGAGTACTTTTAAGTTCATTTCCTAACGAGATCGGAACCTGGCATTTAATGTTTTAAAATTAAGTAGGTTGTAAAAAATTAGAATGAGGCCACGTCAAAGGCTGAGCATCAAGCGCTTCGCTAAATGCTTAGATGACATACTTAATATTTTAGTGGAGAGACGTACGACAGGCGGCACTGTAAGTTCTTTGCGCATGTACGTCAATTTGATAGGAGTCGCGCCAGATTATAATATAAAGCGTATTATATTATAGTATGAACATTGAGAATTGTGGCCCGATCCATTAAGAGCAAATCGGGACATGGCGTCGCGTTGTGGCATTAGCATTTAGTCAGAGATAGCTGAGGAAGACAATCTTACCTTATTTTCTGTTTTCATTTTCTTAGCCGGTGGTTGTGAACTCGGCGTTTCTTGCCGTGAGTCGTCAGGTTCAGGTTTGGAAGGTGTCGTCGGCGTGTGCGGCGCGTGCGGCACGTGCTGCGTGTGCGGCGCGTGCGGCGCGTGCGGCGCGTGGGCGGGGTGGGGCGCGGGCGCGGGCGGCGGCGGCGGCGCGGGCGCCAGGGCGGGGGGAGGGGCGGGCAGCGCGGGCGCGGGCGGCTTGGGCTCGAGCCGCGGCGCCGGCGCCGGCCGGGGCTCGGGCGCGGCCGGCGCGGCTGGCGCGGCCGGCGAGGCCGCGGGTGGCCCGGGCGCGTTCGGCGCGAGCGGGCGCGCCACTCCGTTCACATCGTGCGGGTGCGGATGGTGGTGTTTATCTCTTGCCTTGTCGCGGCGGTGGCCGCCGGAGCCGCGCTTGGCGGCGGGCGACGCGGCCGCCCCGGGCGCCTTCGGGTCGCCGTTCATCTCGTTCGACTTGACGATCTCGTGCTTCGCCTCGGAGCTCTTCGTGCCGGGCTTGGTGCGCTTGATCTTCATCTTGAGCGCGGTGCGCTGCGCGTCGGGCTCGGCTCGCGCCGCCATGCCGCCCGCCTCGTCAGTTTTCTCTATGTCGGCATCGAGGTCTATGATCAGGTCGCCGATGCCGATGTCCCACTCGTTGTCATCGTACTCGAAGTTGGTGTGCGCGTGGGGCGCGGGGCGAGCTCCGCCGGCCGGCGCGCCCTCCCTCATTGGCGCCGCCATGCGCGCCGGCTCGCCGCGCCCGCCCCCTCGCGCCCCGCACACGACAACACCATTGTAGCCCTACAACAGACAATATGAGTTACCTCTGCTGCTCCTTCATCACCCGGTCCCGACAATCATATTTCACCACACCACACCATACTAATTATTGGACCAAGACAAATTTCTGTGAACACTAACGACTGCAGAATATAAATAATATGTGTAGGATTAACATAAAGTTACCATGCATTCCCTTACATCCTTTCCAAATATACTGTGGGGCTTTTAGATATGAACCTGGCAAAAAAATTTAATAGCGGTTTTTTTTCATGAATCATGGATTTAAACTCAGCTCTCCAATTAATATTGAAAAATTAAATACTTTACTACATGACCGGTACGGGATAAAAAAGAAAAACTTTCATTGTAGGCTAAATCTTGCTTATTTACAAGAAAATTAAACAAATGAATGCAAATCGTTTGTATTACTATATAAAAATATTAAACAACAACTAATATGTTAAATTTTGAGAAATTACGATATGGGTTTATATGTTCTATTATTCAACAACTATCAGTTCTGTTACGTTTTTTCCTGAACCGATATTTGATATGTTTGGATATTTCTGAAGTACAAAGTAATATAGGTTTAATTTTCTTATATTTTTTGTTCTGTTAGTATTTTTTTTTAACTTACAATGTCGAATTGGTCTGTTCCACAAAAACTCCTTACAAACGCAAATTCTTAAAAAAATACGTACCTATGCGCGTGTGTGTTTTTATTTCGTGCAAGGTTAGCCTAATTTTTTGTCCAAATTCCCCGAGATAATAGGAATATATTGCATAGATTTCTACAGTTGTTAGGTTTGTTATAGAATGCCACTTAAGGATTGAGTGATTCACTAACCCGCCGAAGGTAGCAACAGTAGCTTACCCCGCCTTTTGTTTTACGAGCACGATCACAACTACAGACGCAATATTCAATCCACGGATAGATTTGGCTCCTCAGGTTAAACTTTCGTCGCAAAACTCAAATTCTGGATTTAAAGTAACCAAATCAATCCATTGTTTGTATATAGGAAACTAAAGCACTAACCGACTAAATGTTATGTGCTATTAGTCTACGAAGGCTTTTGGCAATCATCTTGAAAGGTGGAAATCGACCCGGTGTAAACAAGCCATAGAACATCAGTATAGCAGGTTTCATGTTGTAAAGAAAACTTTAGTGTATAATTATGGCATTCCGACAACCAAAAGAAAACTTCACGATGGAATGCTTACAGGCCTCCACCTATCACCTTAAGGTCAGAAGAGATCGATAATATCGATAGCTTTTGAAATCTTGGCTCTCTTTACTCGCTGAGGAGTTTACAGATAATATTATGGAAATATTACCGTGCACGAAGAAATGAAATATGCGCCATTACTTCGATAGACCATGCCGTCTTGATTCACTACTCAAATGGCGTACGTTTTATTGTCATAGTAAACGAACGAGTTATGCTACGCGACGGCACAACCAACGAAAGGTGTATGTCATTATTTTTGTGTCCATTTCAATGAGTTCCAGACTGCAGTAAAATTAATACCGCGCAGTAAAACGTCGTAAATGAACATGTCCATTTAAAATTATTCCTTTATAGAATTTTCATATCGTACGAAGTTATAACCAATTCAAAGAGGCAATAATCGTAAAAGAATCGTAAAAGAGTCGGAGATAAGCCGGAGTACATACTCTCGGCACAAACCTAGGCCAGTGCGAATAGGTACTAAGGCCCCATGGCACGCAAAGATGTGTTCACGGTTTTAGAATTTATGTTTCACATTCCACAAAGCTCTTATAATTTGGTTTTATAGTCTGTGCTGAATAATATAGTCAAATTAATGCTAACCACCTCTTTACGCTGAGTTTTAATTAGTTAATTTTAGCTTCCTTTTAAATTGAATGCCTCAAACTTGGCCCTCGTAAAGTTAATGTCGCCATTATATTGTAAAGTTTTATTCATGGCTTATCTAAATGGTTTTAGGTAAGCAAATGCACTGTAAACATCAATATTTATTGATGTTATTTAGTACAAAAACATATCTTTATTAAAGATAAAGGACAATTATTCAGTAAGTAAGTAGGCCGCACTTTTACATGTCAAAAATCCACCAGCGCGAATTAAATATATTTTTAGGGTTCCGTGCGCAAAGGAATCCTTTGTTGAGACTTTGATGTGTCTGTGTGTCGGTCTGTATGTCACAGCACTTTTGTCTCTGAAACTATAGAACCAATGAACTGGAAATTTGGCATAGTTGTATAACTTGCTTGTCCGCATCTGTATGTAGTAAAAAAAAAATGTTTTCTACACATTTGAAAGTAAATTGACTATAGCAGGCGGGGTGTCACATGACAGGGCTCAATCTGCACATTTCAAAACTATTGTCATTATTTTCAGTGACGTACTTTTTGATTTGTAGGTTTATTTAGGTAACCAAAAATTTCAAAATGACCCCCCTTAATGGACCTTATTGCATAAAAAATAAAGTTCATAACAAATGCGGGTAAAGTAACGTTTTAGGAATCTGCAGTTGATGGAAAAAACGGAGCATTTTTAATTAATTCATTTTGTTATGTCAGGCGGACATAACGTAGTCTAAAAGATCGCTCGCTTATTTTGTAAAAAGATCTACAAAACCAAATTAGTAGCATAATACTTTTCGCAGATTGGTAGGTCTACAAGTTTTTGAGATACTTTACCTATTAACATTCATATTCTGATCGTGGATTTCATAAAATCATACAAGTCCAGGCGACTAACGTCCCGTGGCGTCACCAGTTAGCACTTCATACAAAATGTCCATAGGTACAGTCAGCGTCATATAGTTGGTAGCATCCAAAGTAGCCAAATAGTACCTACGTTCATCATCATCATTATCAGCCGCAAGACGTCCACTGCTGGACAAAGGCCTTCCCCAAGGTTTTCCACAACGATCGGTCCTCTGCTGCTGTCATCCAGCGGTTTCCCGCGACCTTTATCAGATCGTCAGTCCACCTTGTGGAAGGTCTGCCAACACTTCGTCTCCCGGTTCGCGGTCGCCACTCTAGAACCTTTCCGTACCTACGTTACACGTCATTATTACCGTAGTAACAAGGGCGTGTAACCAACTATTTGGCTACTTTGGATGATACAAACTATATGACGCTAACTGTACAGCGCCTCTATTCTAGGCGGTAAAATTCAAATCGTATTTGACCTGGGCCTCTACTCCCGACGGTAAAAACAATATCGTGTTTGATCTGTTATCGTATTGTCACCGTTTTGTCAGCTCTTATTTTCTTGACAGTAATGGCGACTGACGTCAGAACATCGTCAAAACCATACCATAACAAGTCAAAGACGATATGTTTTGTACCTTCGGGAATAGACGCCCAGTTACGATATTGTTTTAAAGTCGGCCGCCATTACTGTCAAACGTTCATCGTTTCGATGTTGCCCGTCACTTAATGCTAAGTACTAGCTTCTACCCGCGACTTCGTCCGCGTAGATTTCGAATATCGTTATTCCCTCGGGAAATTTTAAATTTTCCGGAATGAAATGTAGCCTAAATACGTGTTAACCCTGGGCGTAAGCTATCTCGATTACGATTGTTTTCATCCACACCTACAAACTTTCGCGTTTATAATACTAGTAAGGTCTATTACTACTAGTAGCAAACTTCTATCGTCTAAACTCTCCTACTATTAGTTACTTACTGAGATTACACGATATATTTTAATCTTTTAGGAAAAAAAAGCTAGGCGTGAAAACAGATTTTAAAATATGGCAAACGTTAAAAGACTAGGAAGGCAGCGCAACAGGGAGATTACTTCAGCGGGCAGTTTATAGCGTCGTCGTCGTCGTCGAGTTTACTGCGCCCTTTTGATAACTCCTCGTAACTATTTTACGACCCGCTCTTATGCCCTGCCAGCCTGGTAGTTGAACGCATCGACTTTCTTCATTTTAAAATGAGCACCAAACAACTAACACTAACGCGTTCGTAGTTAGAGCCTGTTGTTTGATAATTATAGTTGTTTTAAACTAATCGTTGAAAACCGTAGCGAATGGTTAAATCTTAAGGAAATGTGTCAAATTTTCGATTCATTTTTCGAATTTTAACAATTAGTTAAGTTAACTACGCGCATTCAAAATTTCAGGTTTCAAACTTCAAGTCAGAAATCGATCAGAAATTTGAATTAGTTCACTATAATGTTCTAAAAGTGCGTACTGATCAAACGACGGCCCCGCAGATATTATTCTGTTAGGGCCTTTCCGCCATTCGTCTCCTACCAAAACCTCGCACCGAAGCGTTTGAAATGCGTCTGTCGTCCCATCTTGGTATCTGATCTAGTGGGCGATGGTCATCTAGCGGAGCCCATTCGGTGGGTGGTATGATTGGCAAACACGTAAGACATGTCCCAGACCAACATAACATTCTGATTTACTGTCATTAGGTACAAATGGAAAATCGTCCACTTATGACTATTTGAAATGCATCCACAAGGAACATTGTCCTACCAGAATAATGTAGAAAAAAGGTCGAAAAATATATGTCCATTCCATTTGTATTTACGTCATATGAAATATGACCAATTGTAAATACGCCCTACCTCAAATATGTACAATTTATATTATACTAGCTGACCCGGTGAACTTAATAGCGATGTTTTCATAGACATTCTGCTATTTGGGCCAGAGACAAATCCAACAAATCAAAGATGTTATCTAAACAGGAATTTCATTGCAATCTCGCTACATGTTACATACTCAACTAATATTCTTAATAAGCGATTTTAGTAGTTTTTTGTATCAAAACGTCGATTTTTTATTTTTACTCTCCGTCATGGCTGTATACCTACGTAAGTATTGGCCCTTAAAGTTTCTGAACGAAACATTCGTAATAATAGTAAAGTTGTGCTGACTTGTATATTAAAGCTATAATTCATAATTATTTTCTGCCCTATAATTTTATTTATTTACTCGCAAATGTGAAACATTGTATGTTTCACGGGCGGGACGGGAATTACGAACCTCGACTCAGAAAGCCCTCCGTCTTCGACTTCGGGCTTCTACTAGAGCCTCGATCGTAATTTCTGACTTGTCTAATTCATGATTCAATGAAATTAGTCAAAATGCGTAAATACAATTACGCATTTTGACTAATTTCACTTTGGATCTATTACTTTTGACTGAAGTTCAGAATGGTTATTACACATGGACGATTTCCCATTTGTGCCTAGCAATGTACAAGTTGCAGAACATTCTCAGAAGTTAAGAAATATTCTCAATAAATTACTGAGAATATTATCGGAAACATTTGAGAGCATTTAGAATGTTCTCTTTCCATACAAAAATTAAGATTATTCTTAGAAGTTTCCGAGACATTCTCGATCGAAACTTGCCCAATTTAAGAAGTTACTTGTCGGTAGAATGCTATTTGTACCTAATGACACTAAATCAACATTCTTCACACTTTCCCAGAGCGCAGTGCTCCAACTCAACCAAAGCCGTATTATTACGCACTGTCAAAAGTGGTTGAGACAGGGATAGAGCTAGGTGACGACAGACGACACGCGTTTAACTTACTTGGTACGTACTTGGTCACCATGCCTCGGGTTCCATTTCCGGTATAGGCAAATATTTGCGGGATGAGGGCGAGTATTTGTTCCTAAGTCTTGGACATTTACTATGTTCTTAAGTATGTATTTCTACTCTATATAAGTATTACTATTATTACAAGCCTAGTTTGGAACTACGTCAATTTGTGATAATTGCCCCTTGATATGGCGGCTATACCTCCTAGGGTCCGACCAGCGAGTGGTGACACAAGCATATTACTCAAATTCTTCATATGGCAACAATTTTACATATGAAACCAGCTGCTAGCTGCTACGTTATGCATTTCGTCTTAGTTACCAGCTATGGCCCGTTTCACGAAGCTACAAGTTACAAATTACAAGCGGAAATCTCTTTCTAGCAAAAGGGTTAGAAAGTGACCTCCGCTTGTAATTTGTAACTTGTATCGTCATGAAACGGGCCTCTAGTAATATTTTGAATTTGCCGCGGTTTTTTGTGTCTATACTCCCTGGTCGGACTCTACTGCCTGGAACTTGTCCAACCTTCATGTTGTACTTACTATTACTTATTCCGTTTTGTTACGTCATTGGCAATCATCAATTGGGTAAGTTTTGTCTTTTCATTTTGATTTCGACTTAGGAACGATAATGAGTTCGACTTGAAGACTTGGGAGTGTATTAATTAACTGTAAGAAGTGATAAGTGAGTCGAGTTCTATGTAGTAAGAGTATCAAGCTACCTAATTGAAAATTCTTGCCTGCTTGATGCGTGGCGAGATCGTTATCGTTATTAAATGTACAGAATTGTCAGGATCGACGCAAGCTGCCAGATGGTCGTGTCACATACAGTTTTCGATAGCGTTAAGCATCTATTCGGAGGCCATTTGCAACGTCTAAAGATGGCGGATGTGTAATTTGTTTTAGTTTTTATTTTTGTGTATTTAAGCCTTGGTCAAACACACGGCGCGACGCAGCGCCGCGTCCGCGCCGCGCGACCGCGGCGGCTTTAAATACATGCTAACAGGTTAGCGACGTCAAACATGGGCGCGATGCCGGCGGGACGCAGTCTGTTTGACGTCGCTAACCTGTTAGCATGTATTTAAAGCCGCCGCGGTCGCGCGGCGCGGACGCGGCGCTGCGTCGCGCCGTGTGTTTGACCAAGGCTTTAGGTGTTCAAAGTTCTTTTCTGTTAGTGATTTACTTTTAATGCCTTTGTGTTGCACAGTGATAGAAGACTTGACTTATTTCGTGTATCCTGGCATCTTACTTCTCGTTTCAAGTGGATTCGCAGTGGTACAGTACAGAGGTTAAAACTATATTGGCCTCTGTGCTACATATCACCGTACAACGTTGCCCCCAATCTTCCTAGAGAAGATTGCATTGTGTTTTATTGCTATATTGATTTATACTTATATATACTTGACACTGGCGAAATCACTTCATTGTGGAAACGCCATATTCCCGCTGTAGTAGCTGTTCAAGTCGCCGCGGGGCAAAGAAAAAAAAAAGTCTAGTCTAGGGCCGCAGGGCCTCAATACTAGCTGCGTGGAGTTGAAACTACACGAGAATCACGTTCCTAATCCTGGCTGAGAAGTCTGTCTCAAGCAAGACATGTCAACGTAAATGTCAAGTGAAAGAAAACTGACGTTTCTGACGTGTCTTGAGACTGACATCTCAGCCAAGATCAGTTTACTGTTACGACCTCTCATTGTTCGGAGCTTGAAATCTAGTTGGGGTGCCCGAGTGCCGTGTGGGAGAATAGGGCGATGACGTCAGTTAAAAGGTTTATAAGAACGTTATAGAGGATTATGTATGCAGTTTTGATATACTGGCTTTGTAGTAATGGTTAATTTGGATGGTTAAAAGATATGGCTGTAGGTGGGACGCCGCTTTAGTGGAAATTACACTTTTAGAGTTCAATATTTCCTAAATGATCCCCACACAAACTCTAAAAACCTTATGATAACTGTATGTACGGTAAGGGTACCTGAAAGACGTACCTTTTCGCTGTTGTCACAATGTAAATAAGACATAAAATGGTACGTCTTTCAGTTTCGCCTTACGAACAGTATAGCGTTTTTTTATGAGCTATCCAATGATTTATTCGATGTTATAACTTATAATGTAAGAATAATATTTTTACCTTTGCTTTACAAGTATGGGAGCTTTGTACCCGAAAAAGAAGTGTATTTTACCTTTTATTTTACAACCTTGACGAACATGGCGAAATTATAAGGGTTCTTGACTACGGAACCCTAAAATGATAACATAATCAATAATTAAACGATCCTAGTTAGCACTTGAATATTAAACAGAACATTACAATTGATTAAAACCTTATATTTTAATCATAAAACAAATAAAAAAATTGATTTTTTTATAAACAGGAAAATTTTATTTGCGTCTCCATTTAATTTAATTCGTTTGTTAATGTGCGGTTAATTATAGAACGTTTAAATGGTGTCACATCCGCTTACGCGTCATTAGCGTTTATTTACTTTTTGTTTACACTTAAAACCATGTTGCAAACGACTTATCCAGCCGGAGCTATTCCTACGACACAAATATCACAAACATCTGCGTTATAAGAAACTGCTTCGTTAAATATTATCACGTTTAGAGCGCTGCCAATAAATCCGTCCCAGTGATTCCATTAGACACGTTTTAAAGCTCTGGATGAATGCGAAATCCGAGCGAAAGATACGAAAATCCGTTGCGATATAAATCGCGGATTCCATTACGTCCAGCCGTATGTTTGTCAATAGGCCGGCTGATTGGGCTCCTCGGCGCGCTGCGGCCCTGGTACCGAGAGATTTACTGCCGCTGCTGGCGCTTTGCCCGCCCCCGGACCCCGGTGTATCAGGATAAACTTGATTCACAATTGTTTCCTACTAGAGATAACAGATAACTCTTAATTTATTTTTTCCCCGCGAAATGGCACTTGATTTGATAAGCTTCCCCTTTTTGCAGACGCGGATGAACGCTTCGGAAAAACAGGGTGTAGCTAAAGTAAACACTCGCAGAGCTTAGCCAGAGAGTGACATTGTTAATTAGAGTAGTTAATCTCTAAACGTGCCCGAGTAAATAGTGGCCGGCTACTGCTAACACGGGAGTTAAATAACAAAATCCTGTGTCAGCGTCACGAGTTAATCTCGATGCGAGGCGATAATGGCGCGAGATTATCTCACGTCGCCGTAATCATGTAACTATCCGCTAGAACAAAATTGTTGTTTCGCGGGCAAATTGCGGCACTTTATTCGCCGCGTAATGAGCCGGTGTAATAGCGCTCTATGAACTATCGTGTTAAACATTTTGAACAATAATGATATTATTAAACTACGTCACGCACCGGGACAGAGTTCGCGTGAGCAATCTCGTCTGATGCAGCATAAAACTGGGCATTAAAACGACGCTAAATGAATTAGTGAGTTTCGGCACGGCACGACTCGTTGGATCCCGGCCAAAGATTGCGTTAGGTCACTATTTAATTTTTAAAACACTCAAAGACTTCTATTTTTATAATTTCGCTGCAGTTCCGAAGCGATGCGGCCGTCAGCAATCGATCATACTATGGCAAAAGTTATCTCTGTTCCACAATGCTAAGCAAATCAGAAGAAAAACGTGTGACACTGGCAGATTACGAAATGAGCGATGAGGACGTAATCCATAGATATAGCTAGCGGCGTCTAAGCCAGGCTTACCCAACCGCCGCCGTACCCGCCGAGAGACGGGTGTCCCTCTAAAAACACATTTTGAGACTAAATGGACATTGAGGTGAAGTAGAATGTGAAGATATACCGCGCGGTGCGAGGCAATATTTTCTTTGTGAGAGAGGTGATGTAAATTGATTTGGACGAGTCCGGGCGGCTTCTTAGATGCTAATAACAAGTTAAGCCAGAAGCTCGGGGCGGCAATGCCTCGTGGATTATCTCGACGAGGGGTTATACTCCATCTCGCGAGCTAAGGGTACATGTAGCCCTGTTGAAAGGTTTTATTAGAATTTATTGTTGAGAAAAGAGATGACTCAATCGCTAATTAGCGTCAGACAGTAATAACGATACTAATGCCGTGTCCGCTATTCAATATTCATTAAACGAATCGGGGCTACGCTTACCTAACAAGCACAATACTTCATAGAAGCATATTCAAGTAACTTCAAACTACCATAATGCTTCACTTGCAGGAATAGTTTCTTTTACTACACGTAGCAGTCACGAGGTCTATACAAATTTTAATCAGCGGCGTGAAATCGATGTTAGTTTGATCGACTCGATGCATTATGTTTCTCCGAGATCGTGAGAGCTGAAGTTATCGCCGCCATTACGACATCCCATAAACGCTCATGTTTTATAATATTCGTTTTGCTTTTGAACAAATCGACGAAGCGTTTAAGTTCGAGTTGCACAGCCAGCTACTATTAATATCTCGCTATCGAATTCACTAGTTATTTTTATAATCTAATCTGTTTTCGATAGCATGATTTAGGGATGGGCTATGAAAATAACACGTAGCCGTTCTCCCACGGAGTGTACGAATAAATACACACAGGGTGATTTTTATTGAGGCGCGTAATGGAATGACGGAAATCAAATAAAATCAGCAGATTATATACAGGATGTGTCATAGTGTAATTAAACTGACAGGTGAATGGGTCAATAAATCAATATTTAACGACGGCATATTAAAGCCACTTTATACGAGACAGGGTCGCAATGCTATTGTGATGTGCTTTTACATATGTAAGCGAGATGCTTGAGATATCAGATATAACGGTTTCTCATTGTAATACACAATGCACTTACGAGCTATAAAATAGTTTATGGATAGACGTCTGCTAACATTATATTCTCCGTATCGTTAAACGGATACCGTTTCTTTATAGGTACGTTTTGATCTTTGACACTTCATACCATTTTACCGTCTGGTTTAGAAATGTACAATTTTATTTTACGGTTATTGCACTATTATTGCTCCAGGTGTAATAATATTTTAATACCTAGGAAAGATATTTATTTATAAGAGAGTTCGTGTTACAGCAACCCTAATTTTTGACATAACCCTTTTGACCCGAGCTCAGGTACGAGGAAGGAACTGTCCTTAATATGTATTAATTACAAGTACCTCATATGCAATGGAATGCAATGCGTTTCTTTTTAGAAACTATTTTTACCCTCGACTTGGTTTGCTTACATTTTCCCCTCTTCGTAGGTCCGTTGGCTCAAAATCGTTCAATTATCCGGGTTAACGAAATTACCTACTGTTTAACTAGGTATCTCTGCAAAAATGCAGTCCCATTTCATTTTAAACGTAGATACCTACCTAAAAAAAAGGAAAACAGGCAAACAGACATATTTTTACATATATATTAACTAGAATAAGTATCAGGATATAAGAACTTAATGGTGATCGCACTCCTTGTAAGCTTTGTAAAAACGAACTGGCAGGTTATAATCTCAACTTGTAAGCGTATACCTACTCGCACATACAGTGTGTGGCCCAAAACGGGGGATAATATTAAAAACAGGGGCTCTATAGATCACCGGTAATTACATTATAATGGTCTTACCATCGAAATATAATAAGTATGGAAGAGTAACGTCTAGCAAAAACGACTGTCAAATCCGCTCCAAAACGCCCACTTTTTGAAATGAAAAGATCTTATGTATCGAGTGGTTTCAATAATCAACTAAATATTAATTGGGTTAAGGTATGAAGTCATTTATGTCAGATGCTGATATAACGTTTGAGTAGACAGTAATTTCAGTAAGGTTTTATACCGTTTGAAAGACAAAAATCTGCAATTGGTTACAAGCTCTCTGACAGAAGATTTCCATTTGTCAATTTTTTTTTTCATAAGGGTTATTTGAACGCGGCCATGTCTTTCAACATTTGACGTGGATGGTTTAATACAAAAACAACACAGTAATTGAATAATGAATTTTATTAATATTTTTTTATAGTAGTGTTTTGACAAACTTACTGATTGTTCCCCTTGAATCATTTAACATACTTATGTTACACTATTATAAAGTTGTAAAATAGTATATCAGAAGATATTATGTTGTAAGAGTAGTCAGCGTCAAATAGTCTTTAGCATCTAAAGTGCCAAATATATTGTAACCCCTTTTTTATTCTTATAGGCAAAAAGATACGTGACAGTATAATACCTATATATAGTCGCTTTGGATGGGACAGCCTATTTGATGCTGCCGAAAAAACATGACAAAAATTAAACGAGTAGTAAGACGAAAACATCACAAATAATCCATTTGGCACTGTTTCTATTTTACAGTTAGAGATAGCTAAGAGCTAACTCTTAAGTTAGATCTTATACAATAGAGTATAATTTGGGACCGCTGTGACTTTTAAAAAATGTTTTCCAGTTTTTGAGATGACATAATCCGATTCATCAAAATGGATGCTGCAAATCCTGCAATGTTTGCTAGGCATCCAATTCTCGTTTCGCAATTCGCGACGAACTGCATCCACCCAAACCAGACGGCGTTCTTCATTTTTTGGAAAACTTAAAAAGATCATATTACGTTTTTAGGGTTCCGTAGCCAAATGGCAAAAAACGGAACCCTTATAGATTCGTCATGTCTGTCCGTCCGTCTGTCCGTCCGTCTGTCCGTCCGTATGTCACAGCCACTTTATTCCGTAACTATAAGAGCTATACTATGGAAACTTTGTAAGTAGATGTATTCGGTGAACCGCATTAAGATATTCATACAAAAATAGAAAAAAATACAATAAATTTTTGGGGTTCCCCATACTTAAAACTGAAACTCAATTATTTTTTTATCAAACCCATACTTGTGGGGTATCTATAGATAGGTCTTCAAAAATGATATTGAGGTTTCAATTATTTTTTTTCTAAACTGAATAGTTTGCGCGAGAGACGCTTCCAAAGTGGAAAAATGTGTGTCCCCGTAACTTCTAAAATAAGGGAATGATAAATGTAAAAATAATATATGATGTACATTACCATGCAAACTTCCACCGAAAATTGGTTTGAACGAGATCTAATAATTAGTTTTTTTTTAATACGTTATAAATCGTAAACCGCATTTTACCTTTCATTCAATCAACTCCAATATAATAAAGAATAAAGAAAAACATTTATTTAGATGTATAGTGGTACGGAACCCTACGTGCGCGAGTCCGACTCGCACTTGGCCGGTTTTTTTTTATTATGTACACAAACTAACTATAGTAAAGATGACATAACATTTAATTTCCTATTCATTCGAAGTAGTTGCTTGTAATTCACATTTTTCAAAGATATATTGCATAACATCGGCCATGACATTTTGGTATGGTAATATTAAAAATTCAATAACTTACTAATGAAAATAAATATCGCTTTGTTTTGCATCTGTGTGGGTCCTGCACCAATTTACAATGCAACTTGGCATGGTTGCAGCATCATTTAAATTCGGTAATCTTTAATATCGTTTTTTTCTTTTGTGTTTGTAAACAACTGTTTGACACTACGTCAGAAAGTCGACTGATAGACAGTTCGGCACTCATTAATAGCTCCACCCCCGCCGGCACTAAGTCAGTGGGGCAGATTTTGAGCGTCGATTACTCTTCCATACTTATTATATTTCGATGGGTCTTACCTAATTAAAATCAAAACTTAACTTTCAGTTTTTTTCTAACAAACTTAATCGGAAATTCAATGTAATGCAAACACCGCTAAATCTACCGCGTGCTGTCAATGGCACCCTGTACTCAGACATACCGCGTACCAAGTGACCAAGCGACGGTATCGCGACGGGAAAATACATTACCTACGATTTTTAACTTTGTAGGCTGTTTTCTCCAAAATTATAGACTTTGTAATATTAGATTCTTGTGATAGTTAATTGAAATGTTCTAAAGAATCCCCATTTAATTTTTTCGCCCCGGTTTTGGGCCACACACTGTATAAGGAAGGATGCTCTCAAGATGCCATTACGCTGAAACTACGTTGTACTACATAGTTGTAGGTACTTGGTACAACATTTACCTAAGCAGGTATTACCAGCTAAGTGCGAACTTACATCTGTTGCGGTGTTAAATAAGGATTTATGGCCGTGCGAGGCTTAAATCGCTTCATGAAAATGTTGCTTTAAATCTACGCCATTATTCAAATCTGTGGGCTTTCGTATTTCGTGTACATTTCTACTGACATTGTGTCGCTGAAAAAATACTTGGAGATTAAACGTTTTAACTTTTAATAAAGGTCAAAGCTTGCGTAACCGCAAGTGCGAGTTACTCTCTTGCGGGCCCATAAGTATTATTATACATTTATTTTGCATATTTTGTGATAAATATTGTAAGGTAGGTACTCACTCTCAACTATATCAAAGCCATACCATGGGATAGACCACTCTTACAAAATTATTAGAATTCAGAAAATTCATATTACATCTTAGTCCTCGGGGATGGCATGGCAATGCATACACGTGGTCGCAAAGGTAAGGAACCCATCATATTTATCGAATTCCACTTCATACTAATATTTTACCGAATACCATTTCACCAAACAATATTTTTTACTGAAACCATGATATTTTCAGGATATCGTAAACGTTAAATACCTACGTAAGAAAGGGTTAGGTAAGACTTGTAACTACCAACAAATAATAACTCAAGCGGCCAGAAACTATGGACTTACGACACGAGAAATAAGTCCATGAATAACGCACGCGAGGACAATTGGTATTGGTAAAAAAGATCACCGAAAGTGAAATTAAAATTAAAATCAGCCACGAAAGACAAAGAGATCCGATACGCTGTGTGACGTCACACGTCGGCCATATAAACTCCATGTCAAATTATATTTTCCTGGAAAGAGATAGGAACAAATCTTTGTTGGCATATCTTGTATATATTTATAGCTATTCAAAAAAGGTTTTTTCAACGATTTGTTAAATGAATCAGCTCTTATTGACGCTGTCAAAGAAAGTCATGATAATTGCCCATTGTTCTATAAAAGAGTATTTTCTCTTGTATACCGAACTGAATCACATGGGGTTAGCTCCACGCGCTCCTGTCCGATACCCTAAACTCCACCGGCTATAGAGCACACTCACCAATGGGTCAATTATTGAATCCCACTGATGATAAATAAGTAATTTAAAACTGAGTTACTACTACTCGTGTTTTATATTATAGGGGTGAGAATTTTGTGTACCGGTGAGATTGAAAAATACGAACTTCTTGAAATCAGGGTTTCAGAACACTCTTACCATTGGGTAAATGTTTGAATCCCACTGATGATAAATACCTAAGTAAATTTAAACTTCGTATTTGACATTATAGGCGTGAGAATTTTGTTTACCAGTGAGATTGAAAAATACGAAGTTGTACAAATCAGTAATATCGACACGTGATTTAATTTTTTTACGAGAAAAAAGTGTGATTGACATTCTTCGGTTGACTAAAGTGACTGAAAAGGCTTTAAGTGGCTCTATGTGGTTTAATTTAAGATATTTTTCCGTTTTTTATGAGTTTGTAGACACGCGCAACTCAAGCGCAAATTACACCATTCAATTCAATTTTATAAGAGCAATCCGTTAAAATACCTCACTCGATGTCATAATGTACAAGTGGGAAGAGTACGAAAGATATATTTCCCACTCTTCGCACTCAATAAGATCGACTACTGGTCTCTGGCCGACCACTGGTGACTTTACCCTATGCTAAATTACAGTTTTGTGAGCTAGACCACGGACTAAGGGTTTTAAGGGTTTATCATTTGACTTCGGAACCCTAAAAAGGCCAGTAACACTTTCGGGAATTCTTTTTTGCTACTGGTAATGTTAATTTTAATGAAAATGGTAAGGTTTTCTTGTTGTTAATAAATCTTTCAAGTTTTTAAATTATACAACGATACAACGGTAGGTTCTTAAAAAGAAATCAATAGGACAACACCACAACTGCTTCTAAATGCTTTTACGACACACACCTTTTATAATAAATAAATAAATCCCGCATTTCCTGTCAATTACCGCGAAGAACACTTTAAAACGCATAAACAAATAAAATAATACTAGGGTGTAAGAAGTTCGAGATAGCATTCATTGTTCGCGGTAAATAACGCAGCGCGCGCCCCGCCCCGCCCCGCTCCCCCGCAAACCATAAACTTGAAACCGTAATGGCCCATTCGGGTCCCAGGATAAACAAAAGGGCCTAAAACGGCGACCCTGTTAAGAAAAAAATGATGATGACAATTATGCTCCTTGATTAATTACGTGATTACAATTTTTTTGTTGTTTATTTGTTCGCTTGGAATGTTGTAGGAATCCATACGAACATATATTCAATTCTGATTCATATTTGTAAGCGATGTTTTACGATAACTCGGAATATTAAATCAATGTAATAAATTAACCTAATTACATACCTAAACGATAGGTGCCTGCAGTGTACCTGTAATCTGGTTTTAACTAGGTACTTTTAATTCTGTTTAAGTGTAACAGGATTGAATCACCTGTACTTGCAGACTTTTACCAAACTTACGGTTCTATAGTGGCATTTTTTTCAAATCCTTTTATGCAACTGTACCTGTAGGTACTTCTTTTTTATACCTAAGTATTTACCTACATAGCGTTTAAATGTTGTAGGTCGAGTCCTCCCGATCAAGTTACTTCGATTTAGAACGAGAATTGCGTGTTAGACGGTACTACAAGTTAGGCCAACATGAGAAAATAAAACCTTAAGACTAAAAACGAGACAGGCATCGTGTAATACTAATTTAGGTCCATTGCACCTTTACCCAGATGCATCTCTAGTCTTGTCAACCAATGTTCAACAAATGAGTGGGAGGGACATAGAAGTTGCTGCCAAGTGTCAACGTAATGTAAACCTATACAAGCTCTTCATTCTACCTAGTTTTATGGGTAGGTATCATTCTGAGGGAACGCATTTAGGGCTTCTAAGGATTAAGATAACGCTTTTAACCTTATCGTATTTCATTCACCCTTGAAATTTCGGGCCTTGATCCTCCTTCGCATTTCTGACTACCTGGTCTTTATAGACGTACGAGAAGCCATTATAACCGACTTCGAAAAAGGAGGACGTTCCCAGTTCGTCGGATTCTTGTTTTAATTGTGTACTTTACCATATAAATAAGAGTTATTGTGTTGTAATGATAAATGATTGTAAATACATAGCTGCAGCGTGTATTGTATGGGCAGAACAAACACTGTTGTGTAATTAAGTTGGCTGATGTTGTCTTTAAAATAAAACGATGATCATGCTTTCATTGTAGTTATTACTTATTACAAATACTTTCGTACTTTGTACTCAACAAATATGCGTAGTGTTGAAAATTTGTAGGTATACTTAGTTAACGTTTTTTACCTTTTGCAATAATGATAGTTACGTAGGCATACCCTACATGCAAGACACGCAGCATCATTAGGCAAACCATGAGCAACATTTAAAGAATGTGCAGGTTGAACTAAAAGCTTAGCAGGAATGTTTTTTTTCACCAAATTCCACAGCAACCGCATAGAATTAATTCAAGCAGCATGTATCTAAACTACTCAGTCAATTAGTTTAAAAGCAGCTCATTAACTTGTCCTTAAACAAACATGCACGCAACGCAAACAGCATTACAAGAATGTTACATAAATCTTCGATAAGAGTAAAACACAAATAACAAATCATGCAAACAAATAAAATGTAAATCAAATGCAAACAAGGTTAATTACACTGCGTTATCTTATCGCGGACAAACAGGCATCTACTTTAAATGATAACAAGCCTTACCGTTCTCAACTTGATCTCTCGAGGACTCGCCGTGTCAATCCAAAATAGCCACAATCCATTCAACACTGTATACAGCACTATAGTACACAAACACTAGCGGTGCGTCCAGACAGGACCCGATACACCATCACTATACACACATCCCGATCTGCACTCGAGTACCTGCCGGACAAAGGGGACGATCAGACACAGCACAATAACACACTAAATTTAATAGTCAATCCGAGTTTTTACTAGCTGAGCGAGCGAGCGGGAGCGGACGAACAAGCGCGTCGCGCGCTTCACGAATACTGACTGAGCGGTTGGCGTCGAGCGCCGCGTGGTGACTTCCCCGCGGCGACTTAAAACATTTCACGCTCCACTAACCGCTACACTAATGTGTAAAATCAAATAAAATAATACCATATTTGTGCTCGGCATGACGAAACGGTTCGCCGCGTGGCGATTGCCTAGACCGTTCTAGATGCTTGACGGCCAATTAAAGTCAATTGAGTTCGCTTCACGTGTCTCCGGTACCGTTGTGTGCATGCATAACGAGCGAAAACGTGGTAATATGGAAGCAGATACATTACAAGCGCGAAGCGAAGGCATCTGACACCCGTATTGAAATATTGACTACCTACGTTTAATTTGAAGCTATTGTTCTCGCAAATGTGTAAGTTGCTACTGACTTTTTGGATGATTTAACTGTGAACACAAGCATAATACCTATTCAATTTACCGTACGATAAATTAACAAGGCCGACACAATTTCTCTCCATCGACACGCTTTGTTAAAGCGGTAATTAAAACGTCGAGTTAACAATACTACGACACAAAAGGTGCTTCAAAATATAAATTGAATACAAATTATGAATCCGTATTATTATGAGATGCGAGATACGCGAGAATAATGCAAATGAAGTTGATATTTAAATTGAGATTCAACTTGCAGCGTACAAGCACCCACATTTGTGTCGTCACCTACCGAGATTTACGAAGAATTTTAAGAAGCCACGTGACTCACTTAATAAATCATAACATTGAAATAATCTTAGCTAAAAATACGGAGGAAATAAACCGAGAAAGCAAGCGAGAAATGCAACAGAACGGCATTGCGGCAGAGGGGAGCGGCCGGGCTTCCAAAATATTATTACGCAAACATTTATGCATGAAGGGATAACAAAATGTTACTGCCGCGAGTATTATGCTGCCCTGATTGCGGTAAATCTATTAAAATATTCAGGGAAATTTATGACATCCCGCGTTATAATGAATAATGGCCGCGTCCAAATCGACGCGTGATGGCGGACGCTAACGCGGTGGAAACGTTGCAAGTGTGAATTTGTGACTCGTTTATGAAAGAGGAGGGAGGAGAGGACTAATTGGAGGGCCACGTTCTTGGACGACGGCGTCCAGGGGCGCGGGCATGTTCTCCGTGCATGGCTGCAGGCGCTCTCTGCTCCCCTCCGCGGGCTCCGGAGAAACATGTGAGATAATAAAAAAGTAATGTCTGAGCGTGCAACTCGTAAACTTTATTTGTGTATTCTTTAAACAAACGGATAATTACGGAGCGGGTAACGGGCGGCGTAACCGCTTCTAGAGAACAAATAAATGACTGTGCAGCTTTTTAAATAATCAAAGTTTAGATGGACTGGCTTTCGAAATACTCGTTACATTCGTCAAGAGTTTTTATGGATTCCAGCCAGAATCAATTAAAACTCAGATGAATCCTAAAACAGCTGCAGCGAACGATAAAATTCATGAATTACTGAAAAAATACGAAATAATTTTCATAAAGTAAACTTTAAAACGCATTCACGTTAACAAACCCTCCTCAAAGCCTATTTAAAATAAATGCCCGTTTGCAGAGTGCTTTTGTGCCTGCGGACGACAAAGAGATCTCGCCGAGGGAGAAATTTAATCGGAGCATCTCAGACTTAAATTATGAATGGACTCGCGACTAGACTCACTAGCGGATTACACAGACACAAGCGGAATACTCTCTGACCGGGATACTTCGTCAAGATCAACGTATTTGTTTTCACACTATTTACTAGTTCTCTTATAAAACGAAATACCAGATTCGAGCCTATTCAGATAGTCGGGATCAGGAAAGCAAGAAATATTTTCCAATATATATTTGAAGTAGCGAAGCGGTGCGGATTGTAGGGGCGCAGATATTTCTCATATTCTTTTGTGGGGATCTCCGCGGTCGGCTTTGTTGTTTGAGTTATAGGGAGACTTACTGAATAAGAAAAAAACATTATTCAAAAGTCGTTCGGTATGAAACGGAGCTTTCTACGCGGTGGACCAAATACTAAAGTTAGTATGAGATGTGAGCCCGTCGGATCGCGTGGGAAAACCTCATAAGAACAAAAGCACGCTCCACGTATTCAGATAAAGCTTATCGCTAAAAAAGTGTTATCATCGAACGTATTAAAGTGAATGCTCGAGAGCATCATAAAATGCTAATATAGACATTGAGTAGGTATCGAGCGCTCGCCGGGGTCAGCGAGCACTTGAAATAACAACTTGAAGAATGTTTCCAAAAGACACGCGCGGCCGATTCAAATGGCCGGACCGTCTATTGACATTGTAATGTAAGCTCAGCGAGACGCCAGCCAGCGAAAATCCACCTTAATGCTACCTGAGCAGGACGCCCGACCACACAATGGGCCGACACATACCGGAAACTAAAATCGGTATGGGCTCACTTTTAATGTAAATGCCTGGGGAAAGATTGTCACATCCTTTACTTTACAAACCTGTCCGCAAGCTGGTAGCAAATCGAAGGATACCTTTTCAAATTGTACAACGTGTTTTGAAATACCAGCGCCATTGTTACGCATGGTATTCCATTACCGTAATAGAGCGCTGGCGATAACCAAGGGATAGTGTGTGTTTATAAACGCCTCGGATTGAATAGGCCCTTGTAGCCTTGTTTTTGGGTCGTTTTTTTCCGGCGTTACCGAGTCATGCATTGTTAATCACCGGGGCGACAGCAATTTGTAACGATAGCCGCAGCAGTAACGCGAGCCGCTCGATCGAGTGATTGATGGCGCGGTGTCAATTTCGCGTTACTGCTGATACCCTGGTCTCAAGGCTGGGAGATGAGATTGCTGCATAAATTTACATACGGGATAACGTTACCTTCTGACAGTTCTGTTGTCCGTGTGAGCTGTCAATCTAACTACGAGTATTGGAAATTTGTTGCTGCTGCTAATGCATGTTCTCCGGGTCGGTGGGCTTTAACAGTGACTACGTTAGTATGTTTATATGAAAATATTGGCAGGTTAAGTTTAATTATTGTGTTATATTTACTTTTGAAAAACAGAACTCATTCGATATAAGCACTTATGTATTGTGTAGGTACTGAGTTCGAATGCATTGACAATGACGTATGCATGCTGCCTAGTAAAACCAGTCCGTGAGTCCACAGAAAACCAGTGTCGAACTACTTTTCACACACTGTAATCATTTATAATCAACGAAATGTATATTTTTCTATTCTATGCTAGATATTAGTCAATTTACAAGAGATAACGTTACCTTGTGCAAGCGCTGTGGGCTTTGTCGTACTATCCAAATATCTAGTTGACTAATTAGTCACTGTTCCAATTGCATGTTCTCCGGATACTTACTCGGTGTAACTTTGATTTGTAAACAGACACTATATTTAGTTACAGATAATGTTACCTTTTGCAATCTCGTTGTCCATGTCTATCTAAATTAGTTACTAGTTATTCATAAAGCCAAGCAGGTTGGTTGGCTGTCTTTGATTTTTAGGGTTCCGTGCCTGAATCGTCTCCAGTACCGACTGTCCTAACTACCGTAAAGTTTTAAACCGTAAGAGATACCGTATTGTTATTGTTTTCAAAGTAAATACAGTAGCTGCAGAAAGTTAAAACATAGAGGGGCTTCCCACCTCATACAAGAAACGATACGTATTTTTATTTTTGTTGTATCATTAAAATGGTAAAATATCAAAGCGTAATATTTGGTATGATTATAATACAAACCATAAAAAAAAACAAAAAGTATTAAAAACCGGTCAAGTGTGAGTAGGGCTCGCGGTATTTCGATTCGAAGGAATATAATAATACCTAAAGGGGCTTCTAAACGGGCCAAGTTTTGCTGCAATTTGTGGCCGGCAACTAGTGCTATCTTACTCTTACTTCGTATGTTAGAGCAAGATGCGTATAGTTGCCGGCCACACATTGCCGTGAAAATGTTGCTCGTTTAGAAGCCCCCTAATATGCGGTGGTACGGAAGTTTACGAAACCGTGTCGGTGCGTGTGTCCGACTCGCACTTGACCAGTTTTAAAACAGTGACTATGTATGTAATATATATGTAGCTTAAAATAAAACAACGTTACTTTCTGCAAGCTTTATCTATGTCAAACTATCCAAATTTAAATTAGTAACTGTTTCTCCACGCAAGTACTTAGAATGAGTAATATCTTGTTTTCGGACTTTGACAATGTATTTATGTATGTAATGCATAGAATATAAGGACTTCTGGTAGCATTATATCGTGGCTCCAGAATCTATGGAGCCGCTATTTCGTAATTACTATAAACATACCACCTTGAGTTTGGCTTTCGGTATTGTCATATTTCAAAGTAAACCTACTAATAATTGAATGTTTGTTTGATTTAACACTTTCACAGCGGAGATATCCTCTTTATAAAAAATAATATCTGGTTTAGCGATTAAACGAATTAAATAATTCTGGAATACGACAATACGGAAGGTCAACATCAAGGTGGTGTGTATATAATGAGTAGGAACTAGCGACTCCATGGATTCTATAACCACAATATGCCACCAAAAGTCCTAACCCTAAATGAATAATCTCCAGGTTAACATTAAGAAAACTAATTACATTCAATTTCATACAGAACGAAACAAATCGCTAACTTTAGATGTCCGATACAATAACGATCCAATTGAAGAAGTAACCCATACGAAATTTCTAGGAATCATTATTGACTGTCACTGTAAATGGGAAGAGCATGTGGATAAAGTCTGTTCCAAGGTGAACAGTTTTGTATTTGCCTTAAGACGAATTAGGCAGACTGTCTCTTTACAAGCTGCATTAATGGCTTACTACGGTTACGTTAGTTCTACAATACGATACGGGATAGTAATTTGGGGTAACTGTACAAAAATGGGCCAACTTTTTATTGCCCAAAAACGCTGCATAAGAGCTATTTTTAGAATTGGACGGAAAGGATCGTGTCGACCTTACTTCGCTGATTACAATATTATGACAGTTCCTTGCCTATATATCCTAGAGGTATGTATGTTTGTTCATAAGTATAAGAACCAGTTCACGGAATCACAAGCAATGTACTCACGTAAGGTTAGACCGCAATATAAATATAGACTATATAAACCAGCCGTAAAGCTGGCGTTGACTTCCAAAAATACCTATGTTATGTGTATTACTATATATAATAAACTGCCGGATGTCTTTAAAGACTATAATTTAAAGGCATTTAGAAAACTTGTGATGCAATGGTTAACTGAAAAATGTTTTTATAATGTAAGTGAGTTCTTTGATAAGTAGTTAATGTTTATTGGCTTCTGTAATAAAATGAATTAATCTTAAAATTGAAATTAATTATAAATGCACTTAATTATAAATTTGTACGCCAGTTTGTTGGCATAATGTGGCGATGGATGTATAGTTTTAAGACCTTTGTAAACCCACCATTAACAAATAAAATGTTTCATTTCATTTCATTTCATTTCATAATATAGTAACAGTGAGATAAAGTTACGTCCAGCAGTGGACTGCAATAGGCTGAAATGATGATGATGAATGATGAGATAAAGTTACGTTACGCAAGCACTTTCATTTGTTTTCCATCTTGAACTATTAAAAAATATTGGCTGATCCAGCTGGCCAATCCTAATGCTTACTTTTCATGAGTTAGCTAGCCATTAGGTACATTTGAGTCGCTTAACATCAAACTCGGATAAGTCCATGCAAAAAGACAACGAAATAAGCGTCTTTTTTTAAGCAAATTAACTTCTGAAGGACATATCCCAGTTTGAAGTTAAGCGACTCTATTGTTTTTGTTCCTAGTTATAATTCATTGTATTAGCTGTCGTTAATCCCACCATAAAAGCGCCTCCGCGAGTATTAATTAAGGCTTCTAAGTCAATATGGAGGCCAAGATTTGATTTAATCTGTTAATCGACGAATTAATTACGAGAGTGGCGTTGTTAATAATAGATTACATATTAACAATAGATAACATAGGTTAAACATTAACAGCGGTTATCTTTAATACATACTAAACCAAACCAAGTTTTGTGCGCAAGAAAACACGTATAGTTGCCGGCAAACTTCTTGAACACGTAACCTTGCTTGCGCAGAAGCGATTTTTAGGTGTCGTTGGGAGCGGCCGGCGGGGGAGCACGCGTCGTTCGCACCCATTGGTCAATCAGTTGACGTTTGCGTCCCGCACCGCGTCCCCGTCCCTCTGCCTCCCTGCACGTATGTCACATACGGTATGTGTACGATGCGCGAACTTTCCCCCACTACCTCGCCTAATATTCAAGAAGTTTGACGGCAATTATACGAATGTCTATTACAATAACACATGAAGTGAACTATTTTTATAACCCCCGACCCAAAATGGTGTTATAAGTTTGACGTGTGTATGACATCGTAGCTCCTTAACGAATGGATTAATTTTGATGCGTTTTTTTTCATTTGAAAGCAGGATATCTAGCGGTGGTTCTTACCTAGGTTTTATGAACATCGGTTAGGCCATTTAGGAGATATCGGCTCTGGAAGGGGTCACCATTATATCGGGGGTTTATCTGTCTAATTATATGAACAACTAACGCAAATGAAAACGGGTTACTTTCCATGGTAATTCAATACAATGTGACCCGTTTTCATAGCTCTTGACTATACAGGGTGGCTCATTCAAATCGGTCAGAATGGGAAAGTCTGAAACTATAAGACATGCGAAGATTTGTTCTTAGGAACCATGTCACCGATTTTGATAAAAAGAAAAACTGCATTCTACATTTGAAAAAAAAAAAACTGTACCCAGCTGGGGAATCGATCCGACCGTTAAAATATTTAACAAGTTCAGGCATTCGTTACAATATTCAACAAGGTCACTTCGAACATCTATTAAAATAAATAAAAATTATGTGAAAACAATGCATTTTCTGTATTTTAGACATCATGTTTCTTAGAAACATTAACTGCTTAAGACCAACACAATCGATATCTGAATAGAAATAGTGTAAGTTTATTTTTTCAAAACAACCGGGTTCGATTGCCTAGCTGGGTACAGTTTTTTTTTCAAATGTATGAATGCAGTTTTTCTTTTTATCAAAATCGGTGACATGGTTCCTAAGAACAAATCTTCGTGTGTCTTATAGTTTCAGACTTTCCCATACTGACCGATTTGAATGAGCCACCCTGTATATTGTATCTGCCGAGGGTTAGTAATGATAGTAAAGGTAACTATTTTATTTTTAGAGCTCTTTTGAACCGTAAGAGATGGCGGATTGTTTTTTTTTCAAAATGTGCTTTATTACGGAGGATTTACAACGAACATTCTGACATTCTACAACGATAAGGTTGAGTTTCCTAAAAGTTACAAATGACTTGACATCTCTAATGACATTGACGTCTTCAAACATATCGTTCTTGAAATGAGTCCCAAATTAACGCTCGTGACCGTACATGCTAAAACACACGCTCGCACTCGCTATATCCGTGTTATTAACTTACTTATAAATAGCTTTGTTACGGTGGCATAATCACAGAACGCGCTGCACTTGCATATACAGCCTTGTAGGTACCTACAGCCTCATTTATTAGAGGTCTATCTAGTTGATAGGAACCCTAGGTGTTTATTCTAAACCTAATACAATTTCGAAATAAGCCCCTCAACGATGAGAATAACAGTTAGCGCCGGAGCGAGGCGTGCGTCGAATAAAATGAACGCCCCACAATTTTGACAATACCACGGACAGCTTTCGACCCTTCGTTCTTCACAACTCATTACTTTGGAACAAAAATGTCCTAAGTTACTAATAAAACCATTCCAATTTCAATCTTATCGAACTATATTACATTGAAAACGGCAGGTGTTCCCTGTTGGAAGTTAGGTCATGTTTGTTTTGAGCCGACGACGGTTTATTCCACAGTTCCACTTTATTCTCTCCACTAGGGCAACGTTTTTACTTTGTAAAATACTTGTAGATTTTCAACTAGATTATAAACTTTAACGCAACGAGGCAAGTTTCATTATTCGTAGTAACAGCGTAGCCACTGCAAATTAATATTGAGTCTCGCTCGTCGCGGTTATCGGTAAATGATTTTAAAATTCGAAGGATATTTTTTTAATGAAGTAATCCCGAAAGCGAAGGGGTTTTTTGTTGGTCAAAAGCGGTTTATATTAATTAATAGAATATTAGTTTGGCTTTATTTATTATGGTTGCGAACGTTAATTTGAGATCCATTTAAAAAAAGCTTGAAGTCGTCGATGTCATTAAAGATGCCAAGTAATTTGTAGACTTATAGGAAAGTCAACCTTGTTGTTGTAGAATGTCAGATTGACTTTGAACCTAAGGTGGGTCACAAATTTATCTCTGACTGTACCCTTGTCCCATAAAAAGTACCTACACTACACAATAAAGTTGGAAAAAAACAATAATAAAACTTGGTACCTGTAGGTACCTAACTGGCATAAGTAAACAATATCAGCCGTCCGACCACTGCATTGCTTAATTAATTTATAATCAACTTAACCTTTAGAACAGATTACTTTTCAGATTATTGGACTACTTTTCTTTATATTACAATTTTAATAGATTTGCTTTTGCTTCCATTTTGTTTTTATTTCTCTTCTTTAGGTCTTGAAACTCTTGAGAATGTTTTATTGTAGCCCTTTTAGAAATGATGGCTCAAAGTTAAAATCAGCTTTTTGGAAGTGACAAAACCCAAATCCCTGTTATTGTTGAATTAAATTCGAGAATAGAAAACTTCTAATATACATCTATTAATTTATGCTCACACTTGCACATGCATCATCTAAGCTATTCGGTTAAGTTACAACTTTGAGCCAAATATCAACTCGATCGGTTTATGGAAACTGGGTGAAACTTAATACAAGGCTACGGAAGTAAAGAACCGAAATAATTAAATATCTATTTTCGCATCATTTCTCACTTTCCCACGCGATTAGATTACTTATATTATACCGAAATTAGAGACAGAAATAAACTTACTAAGAGTACTTTAATGAAATACTCTACCAAATAGAATTACTACGCTTATAAGGTAGGTATTATAACATTTATAACCTCTTTGCCGTTGAGTCACCTTCTTAATTCATCATTGAATTTTAAAATACCTCTAAGAAAATGGCCTCCTACTCTTCAACCTCATTTAAAATAATTTAGCTCTGTCTAAGTGAGAAGACTAGATAGATGACACTTAACACGAGTTAATTAATATTAATTAAATTAATCAATTTACCGAGATGATTCGACAGTTTTTGGAGATAGACATAATAATAAAGTTTTAGATACGCTCAGTAAGAATTCTCGAAAATCAGCCCTTTTTTGCCTGTGAAAATAAACCAAGGGTCCGGTAGCCCTCAACGCGATGCATCCTGCGAAGTTGCGAACGTTCTCATCGTTATGGAAAATGTATAGGATTAATATAGAGTGCCGAACGGTCGCGCGGAACGCTTATGTCAATTCCACCAATTTTGACAGTTTTCGAAAATAGTTTACGTTAGCGTAACGAGCTTACGAGTATGCACCATGTATATAGGGCCCCTGTGCTGTAAAATATTGTAAAGTTAATAAAATATGTATTTACTGAATATCTAAGAACTTAATTTACTCTCTTTATATTTTATGTTATGAGGTTACCACGATCTTGGTAACCTCGAATGCTGCCCTTTCTCTCGTTATTCGAGATTACATCGAGAGAAAAGGACGGAGCCAACGTATCTTTGAGTTTCGATTTTCAAAGTAAGCGAAGCTCTACTTTTACTAGACGGTTTGTCGAGTAACCCGCATATACAGGGTGAGGTATAAGGAGAGGCTCGCGTCTCAATAAAACTTTGATCTCTTTTGATGTATAAATGTTTTTTATCTTCAACGGAATCCATATTGGGTGAAATGAAATATGGGTCCGCCCGGGGCCCTATTCGCCAGGGCAGGCACTTCCGGACTTTACTCCTAAATAAATATGGCGCTTTTGCCAAAGAATAATAATACCTTTCAGAATTTCTAGCAAATTATAACATTTATACAATGTTATAACATTACCTAAACGAAACGGTCTTCGGATGCAGTGGTATTATGCGATAAGTATGTGAATGAAAAAAAAAAAAAAGGTATAAATAAAAATGCAAAAAATCAAAACAAACGGGGTAATTCGTTTCAGTGAGGCTAGACAATTGCTTAACGGTGTTTGAGAATCGCTAAGTTAGGGTAGGTAATTCATCCCCAGTTCACCAGTTTCGACCATATTGTGGTAATGATAGAAAGAGGAATAGAAACCAAGCAAACAACCAAACCAACCAAGAAAAATCTACAACAATGAATGTCTGGTGCAATTTGCATAGGTATACATGGTGATTGTTTACACACATAATCAAAGTAATCTCACATACCTAATTGGGATTATTCATATTTTTAAAAATTAGGTACTCTTACTTCGAAAACTATTTCCAGGAATGAGTTTTAAAGCCGTTCTGCATTATTAAGTTTTTTAAATATTTGGGTGTGTATTTCGGTAACTTCGACGAAAGTATCTTTAACCTTTGTTTGACTTTCGTTTTCGGCTTGAAGCCCTCCAAGGTGTTGGTTTCTTACGGGTTAGGCGAAAACCTCTATTACAATCACTTTTCATCGTTAGATAACATTTAATTGTGGACATTTATTGGAAAATGCCACCCGAAATTTAAAATAATCATGTCAAATAAAGATATTAAAACAAAAAAATGGGTTTTTAACAAAAGTAATGAAATAGGTATCTTAAAATAACTTATTCTTACAAATTAGAATGTAAAAACTGCGAGTTATTTTTTTGGTCTCTCCCATTACAAACGCAGGGCGGATGAGTTGCGATTTAACTATACTGAATGTCCACTGTATGAAGGTAAATATGACGGCCGGATTTTTAGACTTTAGATTCTTTTAACGGATGAATTATTAACAGGCGAGTTAAGTTTTCCGGTCAGAGCGCAAAATACAACATCTTGTGGCGTTCACTCTCAATTAGTATATTTTAAAACTGTAAACTCGCTCGCTACGCTCGCTGGATCGACCATACAAGGGCCGTTTTTAAAATAAAGATAGAATAAAAAATAAAACATACATTTTTAACTCCGTCATTGTCACTAAATGTCACTAAAGTGGCACGAAAACATCACAATGTAAATCACAAAAGGAAAACTATCACGACTAAGTAGACTGATTGGTTCTTGAGCTACAGGCGACTAAAGTGTTATACCTACCTACTAAAATGTGATCTAAGACATAGAAAATTCGTTCATATAACTACTTGTTGTGTTTGGACATAGTTTTTTGTGTTTATAGTAACGGCTTCTTAACCCTACACTGAGCATGGTCCGCGTGCTCTTGCATGTTTTAAAAACCTCTAAAAATAACACCTCTGTAACATTAACAATAGAAGGCTATGTCGAAGTTACACAAACAACGGGGAATATTAAGTGAAGGGAAGTTAATTAAACGTGTTTTTCCTAGGAAGCTACAGGGTGTTCCGAAAGGTCATTCGCGTGTTTGCTTTGCCCCGGGTCCGAATGAACAGTTGCTTACGCTCCTGATTTCCTGCGACATGTCAACCCTCCTCCAGCTGGGGGTCAATTCTACTAACAAAATTATGTTATGATCGTAATAGAAACTCAGTTGGACGGCAATTTTAACGCTCTTTATTATTCTACTATCAAGTAACGATTCAATTGTAGTTCGACTGCAACTCAAAGTTAACGATCGATCGAAGTTATGACACGTCGTATTCTCCTAACACAATAGAACTTGAACGGAACGTTAAACACTATTCTACTAAAATTTTGACACATGTGGCAATCGCACTTCGATCGGAACACAACCGAACCCCAGCGTCTCATCTGTCATAATTAGCGGTTGGGATAAAGTTCGTGATTGACTACTTTTTGAGGATCGCTCGTTCAATAAAATTGTTATTTTCCGTGGCATCATGATGTACTATTACGAATACCTTGATATGGCTAATGCTGTGGACCGTGGTAAAGTTCGAAGCAGAAATTTATCCACAAGGACACGAAATTCCGCTTTCAATCTTACGGATCGTGAGTTCATTAAAACTTACAGGCTGTCCAAGGACCTGGCGACATCATTTATTGATGAACTTAGTGTTAATATGCCTGTCAGTCTTCGATCAGATGGCATCGATACTGAGACTAAGGTAATTAATCAGTTTAAGATGTAAAGTCCATACCAACTGACTAGTCTTATTTAGTAAATGCATAGTTTTTGGCAAAAACGGCCCTTTTCTGGTGAATAAAGCAACTAGAGACCACATTTTAAACAAGATTTCCCTGATTTTGCATCATTGATGGTTTTCTTATGACAAAATTATAATTTTAGTGGAAAAGAAGCTTTTTTTTTTTTTATGGCATAGAGAAGGCAACCGAGCACACAGGCCACCTGATGGTAAGTGGAAACTGTGACCCATAGACATTAGCATAAGACTGCAAATGCGTTGCCAACCCTGAGGACTAAGATGGAATGCCTCTATGCTAGTCATTACACCGGCTGCTGTCTTATCCCCAAACCGGAACACAACAATGCGAACACTGCTGTTTGGCGGTAGGTTAATGGATAAGATGCTGGTAGCGATCCGGACGGACCCTGCACAGGGTCCTACCACCCGCAAAAAAAAATTGAGGTTATAAAAGTGTTTAGATGGAATGAAGTATAGAGGAATTCATTTCACTAGCTTTGTCTGTCTTTATTAATCAACAAATTAATATTCATTCTTCTAGATATTGGTGGCGTTGGCTTTCTATGCAGGTGGTTCTTATCAGACCTTAGTAGGCCAGTCAAGTAGCCACTCCATATCCCAGCCATCTGTTTCACTACGCCAAGTGACAGATGTAATTAGTTTGCCTCATATTTTTAACAAACATGTAAAATTCCCAAGTACGCAGGAAGCTCGGGATGACATAAAGAGAGAGTGAGTGTTTTAAGCACAAACTTACCACGATCGTGTTATCGCGTGTTATGGTAGCGCCAACTCAATTTTGAAATTTGACACGAGACATTGACATTTCATTTGGTTTTTTTTTCCCGCTCGATAGAGGTTTTGCGGTATTTTTCGCAACAATTTTTAAAGATTAACGAAGTATATCAAATAATATATAATAATGAATGTGAAATAATGTAAACTTCTCAAATTTATTATAAAAATTACACAATTTAATGACGTAGTAATTTATTTTTGTGTTCTAGTAACACTCAAACATGTTTGTTTACTCTTTGGCCTTATCGTTATGTTTCTATTGTGGTTCGATTGCGTTTCTATTTAGATTAAGGTATTGTTTTGTTTATAAGATAGTAGAATGGCTTATTTGTCCACAATAGAAACTTAATGGGAATAGTATCTTTATCGAAACTTAATAGATTCTTGAAATATGCACATTAGTAGAATTGAACCCCTGATCGTGTGTAATCAGGAATTGGGCAATTTCAACAAACTAATTTCATTTATTTTGCATTTCAGTGTTTTGTTTTCCTGGTAAATATTTCGCAAAGTTCGGACGCGTTGATGTGTTTTGTATGAAATACCCAAGGTAAATAATAAATGTTGAAATTAGTATTCTAGAAATTATTTAAGATAATTTGTAGAATGGTGGCAAATTGAAAATGCACCTGCATCGGCCTGGAAACAATAAGATGTAAGTTTAAGTCAAACTCACGGAATGATCTATTTATTTTCAGTTTTCACTGTTAATTTAAACAATAACTTGTTACCAGGATAGCAGCAGTTCACCTATGTAACAGCAATCATATTGTGTTAACTAGGCTTTCAGCAAAATCTCATATCATAAAATTACATTCTTATTGTAAAAATAAAGCGTTCCTCGTTTGAGGTAAAGTTCCCAAACAAGACCAAAACAATTTAGCCTCTCGCTCGTCGTGTTAACACTCGGCAATTGTTTGTTTCATTCACGCCCACACACAAGATCAACGAGTCACTCATACACACACACACCAGGCCCAAAATATATATGCGGGACTTATAAACGTACGGAGAGCGATCGCTTGATAACCACTTTATTTATTAGGTACTCCCACGCGACCCTGCCGACGACATTATTAGCCGAATCATAGATGCTCTTTAGTTTATGCTCGCCTAGTACCTTCTAAATAAATCAAATGTCAAAGCCGAGAGATAAGAAGCGAATAAAGTTTTATTATTGGACAGAATAACGTGCTTAATACAAGCTATTTATCTTTAATTTTATTATACGTAATCCTATTAAAGATAAGCGAAAACAAACAATACGCGAGCTAGATTACGTACCTACATACTTAAAGATTCTTATTTTAAGTCGATGAGGTCATACGACGACGACATGTAATAAAAAATACATAGATTATTACAAAAATAAAATTGTTTTTGGAAAAAGTGGAAGGAATGTGATATTAATTAATTACATTTTCTTGGCACGCTCGGAAATATTCGCATCTGTTTTAAAAACAATCGAACATACAAAAATTCACGCAGCCTTATTCAAAATAAACACTTTCGATAACAAAGGTTTCTACTACACTCTCCAAGGCAAAAACTCTACGTTGCTTAATAAATTACCACTTATTTTAGTTAAACCTGCCCCTAAACTTTAAAAAATAAATTAGAAAAATTCCTCGTACCTAGATACGTTATTTTAACTTAGTGACTGCGTTCTAAGAGCTAGAAATAAAAAATTAAGTGTCATTATCGATGAGTGTCGATGACAGGAATTAATAAATATTCATGGTTACCTTAATTAGTAATAAATTAAAGTTTTTTAATTACAAATTGCCTAGAGGCTCTTAAACAACAGGGGACGAGAATACATAGTGTCCTATTATTCTAGCATTTAAATACTTATGATTTAGATGAATTTAATAATTCCGCTTACTTATTTAATACCTACTTAATAAACCGATTAAATATTGGCATCCTATTATCTCTTAAGCTCTCCCTAAATTCAAAAATGGAGCACTACAGTATTAGACTTGTAGAAATGTTTCCAGGATGCATCTAACAATTACGACGAATGTTGCCATGACTTATTTAAAATGGGCGTGGGCCCGACGTCCCACCATTACCACGTTTTCTGTAAATTATTTAACTGCGTCCTTGCCCGAGCCACCCAACTACGCGGCTTTAAATTAATAGACATAATAACAATATCGTAATGATAAATTGAAGCTCCGATAAACTCAAACTATCTAAACAAAGTAATATAGTAATATATTGCGCTCGGCTCGGATCGCGGAGTCGATAACATGCTCGGACTCAAACAAGCGACGTTAGACAGACGGAGGTAATTTGTCGAATCATACATCATGTCAACTGTCTAGATAGGTTTTTAATATTAAAATTACCGGTCCATTCACGCGACGCGAGAGCAATACACGACTTCGAATTCCATTAGACAGAGGCGGAGGCGAACAATGGTATTTACTCGTCCACTAGCACTTCCTAACGGCGCGTCTCCAATACGTTGACTAGCATAACGTGGGGCTATTAGAAAATTTAAAAGATGGAATAATTATGAGCCGTTGTTAGAGCGGATGTCAGAGGCGAGTTCTCTCTTTCTTTCGATGGTGTTAGTCAGGGTCTCCGCGAGCGTGGTTCGTTGTGAGCCACTAGGAGAGCAGGTTGCGCAGCACAGCACGTCCGAACAAAGGCAATTTGTGTGTTGCACGGAGCGCCACGGACGTGCGTGGCTCCTGAGGTGTTTATTAGTGAGCCAGGCCGAGTGTGGCGCGACCCCGGGTCACCGATATCGCTTATCAAAGCCCACGGACACGTGCACGCCCGCGACTCGCCCCGCCCGCTAATTGGATTAAGAATGTGCCCCACTTCCCCGAGAACAAGAACACGACCACACGGCCATATTCGGAAGTCGGCGCTCCGCCACACTCCGACAGAAACATTGGCCCAAATCCAAAGTCATCTAAAATTTTATTATGTTTTACTACACTGCAATGCACGCTGCGCAAATTGCGGCTAAGAGGCCACATTATACCGACAATGCGATATTTTACGGCATAGTTTGACAACACACGATGTACTTAAAGTGAATAACCTCGATCTGTATAAATAACAGCATTAAAAACTTTGTTTGGGGAGTCGCGTCTAAACTAAACATTACTGGCGCGGCTCCAGCGCAGGCTCGTCGCGCGCGGACATGATTTAACGACAAGTTTACTGTCCGACACACGCCACGGCGCGTTCGAGGAGTAGCCGAGGTAGCGTACGATACGACTCCATACATCACAATAAAATCGCGAAACGTTCCACTCCCATTCCGCAGCTGGAACGCACATTTCGCGGCTCACAGACTTTAATATTGTCCCGATTTAAACGATTGATGAAATATAACAAATAAAATGAGCGCGGGCTCCGTCAGTTTTGATAAATATCCTTTCAGCGCTATTCCATTATTCGGAGGGAGACAAATACAAATGCCCCGTCGTCGGTCGACTCGAGGCATCACGACATTCCCTCATTAAAATGTCCCGAGCGGGTCGCGTCCCCTCGGCGGCTCGGCGCGATAATCGATTTTATCGCCGATCGCTGTACAATCGTCGATAAGTCGTGTTTGTTTTTAGTTCTGACACACACTCCATGTCGCGAATCAATCACTGTGTTATTTCAACATTGTTTGCCGAGCGCGGCCTGCTGCCCGGGCAGACCATACCCTACCCTATTCTGAAGCAATAAGCATCAGCGCGCGTGCAATAAGCGGCCGATTGTTTGTCGAGCGAAACTAATCTAGCGCTACACCTAACATGCTTATTATTGCCATTTTAATGAAATTCTAATTTTGATTCGTAGCGTACTGGGTATAAAGTCTGCGTGACTTGTTTAAAGTCTCATATTGCTGTACCTATGTTTGGAAGCAACAAATTATAAAGTAATATACCTACTATCTACCTATTGCTATAAGCTTGTTGTAACTATCTATTGCTTATTCTTTTCTTTAGTCATGTTTTAACAGCATGTCTGGGAAGGTAAAAAATAAAGACCTACATCTTAGTGTTTTGCAATTACGTGTAACAAACTGGTTTTGCTGCCATTCTCATCTCTTATCTTAAAATTAAAGCTGATATGACTGAGTTTAATAATAAGTACGTAACCGTTAACTTAGGTTAATTAAAACCGACAGATAAACGAATATTGCACGAGATTACGGCTACGCAGCGCTGGGCTGGACAGATCGAGTTATTAATTACCAGCCCACGGTCGATCGAGTCGAAACCGTTACATTAAACGTGCCAAATGAGCTGCCAGCGCCGTTACGTGTTGTAATTTGCAAACAAGCTATTAGAGGGGGTTGCAGTCAAAAGCGCGCCAATAGAATTAAAATACTATTACGCCAATACAAAGTTGATTGAGTCGAGGCATGTCGAGGCGAGGGCAGCAGACCTCGGGCGGAGTGCGAGCATGCAGGCCGCCGCCGGCCCGCTTGTGCTCCTGTAATTTGATTTGGAGTGGCGCGGGGCGCGGGGGGCGATCGATAACGCGCGGGGCGCGGGGCGGCGGCGGGCCCGCACAGCCGCGTGTTGTTATGGAAACCTGGTAGCTACCCTCGCGCCTCCAGATTTTGTCGCTGTCCCACTAAACAAAGAGGACTCGTTATTTTCAGGTGTTTCAAATTTAGAGGGCCCGGTAACGTTTAAATTAAGTAAAAAACAGAAAAAACGTCGTCAGAAGTACTATTTACAAACAAATTATAACAATAGAACTCCGACCGTCCGTCTATGAAGCGGTTTAAACTTAAAATGGGAAATTATAACAAGACTTTTGAATACATATCTTTAACGGATTCATTTACATTTTAATAAGTTCACACCCTCCTCATTCCACGCAGCATTATTTTATTTCATATTGCGTTGATGCACAAAAAGGTTTTAATTAAAACACGTAGTCATAAAATTTAACGGAGTATAAATATTTTCGGTAGCGAAATGGCTGCGAATTTTGTTATGTTATGAATATAAATGAGTGGGTAACGTGACTTGCGCACCTGTACGCGAAGTACCTACGGCTAAACGTTCGCTTCAAAACAATTAATAGATATATCGTTATTAAAATAACTTAGGTAGCGGTAGATAAGTGATTTATAACATAATTTAATAATTTGGAAACCTACATAATTGAAACAAATGCATACCTAGTAAGTAACAGTACTAACAACGAAAGAAGTCATTGCTATTTCAAAAGTTTAGAGATTTGCCCCAACGTTCATTTAGCGCGGTGGAATCGAAATTTCAAACCATTTCAACTCCGACCGCACGGAATGACACGACACGTCTACAAAAAATATCCGGTTTGCAGGTTCCGTCAAGGGTTTCCGCGGAAATGGCTCAGAATATTGCAGCGGAGATAAGTGAGATTTAAGCCGATTAAAGATTTGTGATAAAACAAACTCGACTTTTTATTTTTCTACTTTCTCGGCGTTCACCGCGTATATAACATTCTGGTAAAAAACTTTGCAACACGAAGGACTGATTACTCTGGGATTTCTTGTGGAAACATTGACACGTTATTTGTTTTTGCTGATATCCGACAATTGAATAGGCTTATTTAAATGGTCTGGATGCAGATAAGCCGCGGCTTGAAAGGGCGGCCGATGATGCTAATGCAGTGCACTTAACCCGGCCGCCGGCACCTTGCGGCGTCCCGCCAAACTGGTTCTGTGCCGACCTTCGCTCACTCCTCGCCGCGCATGCTACCCTCGTCGCGCCGAGCGTCATGCTCATGCATGCTTAAATAAACCGGACCTTATGACAATTTTGAAAGCTTAATTTCTGGATGTACATTTAATTATCTAGGTATCTTAAATACAGAGCCATGAATTATTTGTGATTCTGATTAAGTAAGCATTTGTTTATTTGATCAGATTCAAACACGTATCAATAACGTATTGGATATATCAGTTAGTTGCCACAAAATGACAGTCAATTTGTATGTGAGGCGGACGGAGCGGCTTGTTATCTCGGGATCGGCGCTCGGATATTCGGCTCCGAAATCCCAGCTGAAATGTATTTTAACTCCATGTGGCGAGTTAAAATTTATCGTTCGTATTTTCAACTTGAGTCGGGAGTTTTGCGACTAGCTTGTTTGAAGTTAAAGTGAAATAAAGGGTTGTTTATTGTCGCGCATTCAATTTTAAAAATTATTTCTGCTTACAATCATAATTCGGCGCGTCGCGTCGTGCGGTGCGGCGATTAAACTCGTCCACGCCCGTGGCCATTAAGCTTGGAACATGGGAATGGCACGGCAATTCATGGCTCGGTAAATGAAAGAGGCGTCTCTCTCTAAATGGTGGGGTTATCCTGAATCGCGACAGTATACCTAATCGCGTGAACACTATAATTGGCCTTAATCAAGCGAGATAGCGTGCCGGTGCGGCTCTGTTAGCAGATTGCATTTTCAAATTGCACAGATTTATTATAAGTATTGTATTATATCGCGGGGACGTACTGAAATCAATTACTTGCCTACTTTAAACCGACGGTTTTAATGCAGCGATAAAGTTTCTTCTTATTTAAGTCAATTAAACGATAACTGCGCCTCGGTTGACAAGCTCTGCCGATCCGGAATATTTTTTATTCTACAAAAGAACGCCAGCTGATAAAAAAAGGACCGATTTGTCGTTCAATCAAAACTAACAAACGATCGATGACATAACAATGGATCCAATAACACGCCTCAATAAAACGCGAATGCTGTAGCGATTGTACAGAACAATTAAATGCACTACAATTATTATTTGTCAAATGAAACATTATCGTGGTTCGCGGAGCAGTTTATTAAATAGCGGGCCGAGGTAATTGCTCGTTACGTCAAACACTGCGGTAATGACACTAAGAAATTTCTCCAGGGAAATGGGAAAACAAATGAGAGAGCTCTTATCTACGCATTACCGCCGCGCGTGATTTACGAGCGGCTACCAGGCTACCAGCACACATGCGAAGCGACATAGCTAGCTGTAGCTAGCTAGCTATGTGCCCGGCGAAAAGACATCCACTCGGAAACATACCTACGTGCGCAGACTACCAAGTACCAACAAGACCCCGAGAGACTTTGCATAAATGGACCGACGCAAACCTAATTAAAGACAAAGCTCTGCTTATTGAACACAAACACTCCCACAGAACAATTACCCGCACTCAATGGTAATTATTCAATAATAATTACGAAGAATACACCGGTCGAGGCTAATTGGAGTTCGTCAAACCCGTAATCTGCCTGTAAAGGGTATGATGACTATTGCTGGCGTTCCGGGAAGACGCATTGTGGTGTCAGGTACCCGGCCGGAGATAAAGCAAAAAGTAGATATCGCTATTATTGACTCATGAATTCGACGAATGAGAAGGAAGGCATCTTGGAAATGGAATTTAATGGAAGACAAGTAATTCGGAACTGGCTTATTAAGTCGCGTCTTGGCGCGTCAGCTCCGCGTGGCTCATTTAGCTCGGTAACCACACTAACCACGTCAAACAGATCGTTTAATAACCCCGCTGACACCGGTCTCATTGAAATTGGAAATTAGCCGTGGGCAGCGATCAAATCGTGCCCCATTACATTAGCATAGCGTTTAGCCGGAGACGGCCCCGGCGGCGGCGTGGGCGGCTGGCCCCGCGACCCTCCGATTCCGATAAATATTCCATCCGCGGCACACAACGAATTCCTTCCAATGTCGAAACACTCTACTACACCCGCCCGCGGCCGGGTGTCAAGGACCCACCCGATTTAGAAACTTGCTACTGTCCGAATTACTCAGACTACTTTTAAAACGAGAATTCCCAAATTAAAAGCGAGTCCCCGGAGAACGTCGGCTTCATTTCAATATTATCCTCCCTCGGTTTGATAATGAAAGCGGACCCGAATGAGAAAAGTCAAATCGAAAGACAAAAAAATAAAACACTCCTGAATCGAGGTCTTTGAATCCAAATTAAAATTAATCCATCCGGAAAACAGAAGGATATGAAAACTCCAACAAAAGGGACAAAGGAAAAAACTCGAAAAGGAATCGGACGAGACGGAGGAGCAAAAAGAAACGTTTGTGCGGAGGCGGCGCGCGGCGCCCTCTCGCGGCGTGGCGGCGTACCGAGCACCAGACGCGCATACCGCGGCGAGTGTTCAATTAAATTGCCGAGATCTAATCAAGTGTGATTTTAATAGAGTGCTGCTGATCGAGCGAGCCTCGCCTGTGCTGCGGCACCGACGAGCTAACGGCACTAGACGTCGTCCCAGGTACTAATAATAAATGATTACCCGAATCCTTTGTCAATACCAAACCTAATCTAATCGAATCTCTTCGAGAACCGTTAGCGTAATGTAGTTATCGGAATTAGAGGCGATAAATATCGAATGCCTTTCGAGCGTTCAGTCAACGATATCGCCATTACAAACAACTCGTTTAAGCCTATGGGTGAATAAAGGCATGATTGAATAGCCTCTGGCGATCGCAGTCCGGTGCTGGGCAGCGTTTGGAGCGGCAGCGAGTGCTAAGTACGGGCAACAATAACGGTTTCCATGAAAGGGAATAGCGAAGGTTGGGGGACAAAGGGAGCGCCGCGCCGCTTCGCCGCGTTCGCCGAAAAACTACAAATCGGTAACGACCCGCGACCCGCGACGATCTGCCGCGAGCATCGTTGACACGGAACGCGATCTCCAACTTGTTTTACAAAGCTTGTCTATTTATTAACTGAAAAACAAACAATAATGGACCGTTGTCCGATTAAGTAATATAGTTAATTACCTTTGGTTGTATAGATAGACGGATTCCGGTATTATCTACGGCCTACGCAGGTGTGTTATGTCATGTTAAGATATGATATGACTTATAATCTTCATTATCTTTATATACTCGTAGTATAAAACAAAGTCGCTTTCTGCGTCTTTTAGTCTGTCTGTATCGGTAACCTTCTAAACCTAAACACAACTGTTTTTGATGCGGTTTCCACCTTATTTTTCCTAAAACAAACATACAGATACATATAGGTACGTACATAGTTTGATAAACACATTACTCTCCTTTGCGTCGCGCAGTCAGGTAAAACTCAGGGTCGCTAGTTATGGAATAATACAATATAGGAAATACATAAACATAAACTTTCTTATATAAACAAATCTTTATAGGGTCAGCTTAGATCCATACTGTATTACACATTATACCAACCTATACTACCTTAGAGTAAATAGTACAGAATAGAAACCTAGTCCACACACCAATATGATGACCTGATAACACTCAAACTAGACCAAAATTGGTCTACTCAGTACGACATTATTTATGCACATGTGAGCGTGTCTCTCCGTACGAGAAGATTAATACTATGCTATCATTTCTAGCTTCTCGTATGAAACTATCATTCTATGTTATTATTTTAATGCCGCATTTCACCAAACTGGAATAAGACTTACCTAGTCCGAGATTAGTCTATACAAATTCGGCGTTTAATCTAGGTATAATATAAGACCTTATTCCAGTTTGGTCGAGTTCAACCGAGACCTACTACATAAGCGTTAGCGGAGGTTTTAAAGATGTTAAACGAGTGAAGACAGTTTAGAAATCATATCATGTAGAAGAGGAAACACGTAATACGGGACGACAGTTTCTTTTTGAACTTTTTGAACTGCAGAGTTGAGGGAAAAAGTGATAGAGGAAACCCTAGGCTTACTTCAGCCAAATAAGAGAGAAGGCCAATGTGGTGTCGTATCAGGAGGTGAAAAAGCTGGCAAAGAACAGAGAAGTGAAAATTAGCCCACGGACAAGAGCCTAGCTCTTAAGTTAAATGATGATGATGACTATATAAGCGAACGACAGAGGGGTATTCAGAGACCATTTCTTTCCAACTGGTAAAAATCTGTCAAATTGGACTCTTACGGTTGTTTACTTGTTACGGTTCGTAGAATGCCATTTTGTCTAGTGTTAGGCTACAATAGTGAGGTATATGATATCTATCAACTTAATTTGTGTTTAGCTGGAGCATCTGGAGCTTTTTTGTATCGGTATAATTAGTCCAAACTTTAATTATGTCTGTCTGGCCCGATAACTAGTAAATAGTGCCCTAATTCTACCATTTGTGTTTGTTACAGTGCAATAAGTAAAAAAACACACTTAAATAAAGTTGCATTTTAATACACGGCAAATAAAAGCAATCGTTTGGTATTCATATCCGAACACGTCATCGCATAATTATTTGCATCAACGATTCGCTGTATCCTTCATTTACAATCTCAAATAACTTTTTATTGGGAAGCGAACGTTTTTTCCGCAGCGCAAATTAAATACCTACCTACCTACCTCCACACTTTATTTACTGACGAAATAACGATCGACGACGCCGGAAACATTGACGTTTTGATTCTCATGACAGCATTCGACGGAATCCGATCTAAACCACTTCTAGATCGTAGGAACAACCACTCAACCAAACTAAACTGAAGTGGTCCTTTGCTTAGGTAATGGGATTCGGATTTCAGGGATATAGACGACGCGGCAAGCCCGAATGGTACCTAGTGACCCAACTGCAAAAGAGATTTAATATTATAGTAAGTACATTTATGTCTTTGCCCAGCTGCCTCCAAAGCTAGCGGTCCGGGATCGATTTTCAGCAAATATTTGCGTGACGAGCACGATATACAGACATTAAATATATCGCTACAATATTAAATCTCTTTGAGACGATATTTATCCAAATCTTGGATGTTTTTTATGTAACTACCTAAGCGTTTATTTAAGTATATCCATATACGTGTTTATTGTTGACAAAGGCCCATAGTACGAGCTTATGATTAACCATCATATGGGCTAGGTACATTATGAGTATTATCTGGAATGATAATAATAAGTAGGTGAACCTGTTAATAAGCCGATAAATGAAATGGTTGATAGCCATCAGTCTTGATTGAAAAAATAAGATTAAACAAGTGAATGTTACAAGTGATTGCTAATACGTAGATGCAGATAAGATACGAGACTGGTTCTGTGGTGCGATGAGATTGATATGATGTGGTCAACAGACCCGGTCCGCTCTCGCCCGGCATATAGGTAAGTTTGAAATGTAACTTGTCGCGTTGATTAGTGATTTAGCATTTAAAACTCACCGATTTAACTTACTAGTTCCTTAATTAATTAGAAACCAAACAAGCAAAGCTATGGGGCGTCGAAATACGAGTTTACGGCACTATAAAACGATTTGAGAGCTTTTCCTTTCGATCATATGGAAATGTCACAATGACAGATGGGGACAAAGCATATTTGAAGCAACTTTTGTGAGTTTATGAATATTATTTCTATGTTAAGATTGCGTGCGGTCAGATAATTTCTATTTTAAATTTGAAATATCATAACATTCATAACTACATGAGAAATGTTAATCTCTACATTTCGTATAAATATGGCTGTGTATCTTAGGTTTAGCTTTGTACCTAACTCATATTTCGAGTAGGTATTTAAACAAAAAATGTTCTTCCGAGGTACCTACAATACACAGCGAAGAAACAACATTAATGATAAGATCAATAAAGAAGATAAAAACAGCCATTACTTATAATTCTTATTCTAATTTGAATGAATGGCTTTCACTTCTGTTACACCTTATTTCGCCAATCTCAAGTTATTTATTGACACTCCCATCGACTTATTAGAGCAATAAGTCTAAGGATATCACACGCGAGGACCATTGTTTGGTAAAAGGGTACCTATTTTCTTTTGTGGACTAAACTTAAGCACATGGGGTGAGCTCCACGCGCTTCTCTGTGAAGTCCAAGCCAACTTAAAGACCGTTAAAAAGTATTCTTCTTCTTTTTAGAATTCCGTACAAAAAAATTACGAAACGGATCCCTTATAGGGTCACTCGTGCGTCTGTCTTTTCGTCCGTCTGTCACAGACAATTTGCTCCAAAACTACTGGACCTATTGAGTTGAAATTTGGTACATCCGTTAGTAGTCTGTGTTTGGTACACATATGTAAATTAATGACCCAAACACAGATGTGCAAAGTATTTTTTGTCTTTTTAAATTAGGGTCATTTTCGGGGGGCAAATAAGGATAATTTGTTAATAGTTTTGATTTTATTCATGAAAGAAGACGAAAATTGACCCTGATCTCCGAAACTACAGAGGCTAAAATTTAAAAAAAAAAAAAAAAAGTTCATTGCTTGTAGATTACAGGAAGACTTATAAACATCCTATAAAAAAAAGCTTCTATATAGGGGAAGATGGGGTGGCTTCGTACAAAGGGAGCATTCGTACAGTGGTCATATCTCGACTATGCAACATGCTGAAGCGTTCATATATGTATGCGTGACTGCCGCTCATATGCGTAGGCTACCCTCAAAAAGCGATGGCAGTGCGGCAGCAGCTTTCGCCACAAATAATTAATATGTGTTTTCGCGACCCGAAAGTAATTTTTGGTTCTCCTTTGAATGTGTCTGTCTCTAATAAGTTTTACTCGTATTAGATTTTTTATATATGTATAGTTTGTAATTAGATGCTTGAGATTAATATGTAAACAATAGTTTTGGGATTGCTTTAACAGTTATTTTTTATTTAGTTTTTTTTTCGGTTCGTTTTGGTTGGGGTACCTTCGTACAGTCAAAATGTATGTAATTATATACTGTACGAATGCACCCCATGAAAGTTAAAAAAATGTATATCAAGAATAATTATAATCACAAAACCAGATCAGTAAGATATGCCTAAAAGGTGACTGAAACAGGTGAAATAGCTAAAAAACCTAATAAATCCTGGGAAAAACTAATAGTGTACGAAGCCACCCCACGTATGGGGTGCATTCGTACAATTCTCATTTTTTGGGAAAGCTATTATATCTTGGCACAGTTGCTTTGTATCCAAACTGAAATATACAATTATTATAGCCAAATAAGTGGATGATAAAGTAGCATTCATCTCATTTTGAAATAGCAGTTAGTTTTTTTTTAACAATTCTTAAAGTAAAAAGTGTACGAGGCCACCCCATCTTCCCCTACATATCATAAACCTCTCCACGCGAGTTCAACACGCATTTGGCCGGTTTTTATTTGTAATAATGGCGCTCCACTGCGGTGCTCCGTAGTGATTTCGCTAATGTCAAGTGAGTGAGAGTAGATTTATTAAACAGTATATTATATCAAATTTAAAGCCGTACATCTTTCAATCGGCCATCTTCTCTACCCGAAAGTTACCGGAACCTTTCAGACAAAGATAAGCACAATTTACCTATAACACAATATTTTTTTCACTTCTGATGCTCTTAAAATGCTACTTAAATCTCTGCGAATCGGGACTAAAGCTCCTTATTAATCTCTAGGGATTAAAGTATTTTTTTTTTAAATTTACTTTGGAATACCCTAAACAACCAATCACGGTGTTTGTGAATGGAGGATTATCGCCATTTTCAGTGATTGTGTATGGACCATATTTTTGGGTGTCGAAATAACCTCAAAATGACAACTGTGCAAATATATATAAAAAAAGGATTTAATTTCGTGAAACACGATTAATTATTACGAATATGAATCTATTTAATCATATTAAGGCCGAACTCTTTTATTATGCGTGGTCCAATACTTTTAAAATGGTTTCCAAGTTTGAATCTGTTGGCTAAATATGCAAGCATTTAAAACATCACTTTACAAAAAAACCGCGGAACTTTTTTTTCCTATTTGTATTTTGAATAGATGTTCATAACTTGTATTGAGCGTACGTTGTTAAGATACCTAATTGTCAGTTTTAATTGTTAGAAACTTTTTTTATAATATATGTTGTCATTTTGTATAGAACGTCGTTTTTTTCCTCGCATTTAAAGTGAAAAGTAGAGTGTTTAACGCGAGACTAAACAACCATAATGACACTCGAACTACAGCCACCCTCGCTCGCAAGCTCGCTCGCGTGGCTAAACATCTCGTGTCATTATGGCTTGTTTTAGTCCCTTGTTGAACAATCTACTATCAGTTCAGGGTTATTTAATTTGTACTACGAGTAGAATGACAGTGGCCCTTTTTGAGGCGATTTTCAAAGTAATGCCTCTGGTGTCAGGATCTCAGGATTGACTTGTTTAATGTTGCTATAGTTAACTTCTAACCATCACTTAGTTTTGGAGATCCAAAAACACTGTTATAAAGACAATAAAGGACTGCAATAAACAAAATGTCTAACGTCTGACTTCAACCAAGATGCAGTTAGAACTATAAATCTAACCCTAAGGGCACTTAGAGATAAAAAAGATGTCCTGAAATGGCTCCCTAACTTTGTGTTCCACCCGTTTATTTACCAGAAATTTACTGTTATTACCTAGAACTTTGCTTTTACTTTTTAAATACAAACCTGACTCAATAATAAACGACTTTTTGCTTTGTTTTCTAAAATTATAGGTACTTGAGCCTGTTTATCTCCTCATAATTATATTCGTTTCCTTCCTTTTGGCAACCTGTTTTTAAGAACCTAATTAAATTAAAAACGATATTCAAACATCGGTTTGATCTTGAACAGATTTCAAAGTCTTAATTTACTTTTGGAAGACAGGAAGTGGCAGAATGCGTCGTAACGAGATGGACGCGTCCATTGTTTACATGTTTTGTTCGTCCCTCAAAAAGGCGTCTACTTATCACTCCGAGGGCCCTCCAGTTCGACGGCGTAGTTTAGGGCTCTCGAGACCCTTCAACAAATTCCTTTGTGGAATCAACGCCCGAATGTTTTGCGAAGATCTTATGCGTCAAGTATTAGGGCTGCATAGAAATGAGATGGTTACGGGATGCTCCCATTCATCTGGCCCTTCCAATACCCGTTAGGAGGAAAAACAAGGGTGATAGTTTTAAGAGCACGTTTGAAACGGTGACAAATGGAACTTGGCATGTCTTCCGGATTCTAGAAATCGGATGCTTGACGACTTGATCGATACGACCGGTTTTCAAAGAGCTCTGAGAAGAGATTACGTTTTTAGAACTAGCTAAAACGTAAAAACAGTAATGTAATAAAAATCCAGAAAACGCCTTAGTTCTTACCTACTTTTTATCGGCCAAAATATAGAAATTGGGTGGTATAAAATGAAACATCGTCATCCACCGGAATTTTGGTGTTCGACACTTGAAAATCGGTCCCTATAGGGCACTTCCTTGCACCTGCGCATACTTTACATTAAATTAAAATTTAGAAAACAAGGAACAAAGATGACGCACATTATTACCTACGTAGTCACCAAGTTTAAAAATAAACCATAATGTATTTTTTGTAGAAACTTTTATAGGTTCTTGTTTCTAATAGTGTCTGGTTTATGTCACGTTTCGATGACAAACATTGCGTAGGGATCTTGGCGCATGCAGGCAGCCAGCCACATGACGATAGTGGGTACGACCGACTAATATGACTTTTTGGAGATCTCACGGGCGTTAACTAGGTAAGTACATCGTTGTAGGGTGATTCTTGTCAGGACGTAATAACACCATTCCCACCCCTCGAAACTTTATAAATGTGCAGTTGATTGTACAATTTGACAAAATTGAACGGTTTTCCATAAAAAGTTTGAAGACTTGTGAACTTTTAAAATTTTGTGGAATAGGTAGGTATTCTTGTGGAATAGGCTACAAAACTGGGAAATGTAGGTAATGCAAATGCCAAATTTGTCTCATTGCAATGTCACCCTACAATTATATCAGGGGCTACTACAACCCTACAATTCTACTCGGTAAATCTAAATTGCTTTTGACAAGTTATCGTATTGTTAACGTAACTCTTATGTACTTGACAGTAATGGCAGCCGACAAAAACGATGTTATAACGAGTGGAAGGAAGATTTTACAGAATTTGGTAAGCTTTCTTTTGTTTTTTGAAGTTTTGTCTAACGCTATGGCAATTTATGCGCTTCTGAAATAGGTTACGTTTTATAATTTAGGAAATCTACGAATGGCAACTTATCCCTTCATGATTCTTCGAGTAATCCTTCAAATTGAAACAAATGAAACACGTGTTGCCTAGTGATTTACGTTTAGCAAAATCGTATAAGTAGGGTTTCGAGATTGAACAGTAGTTTGTTTGATTTTCACGTGTATGCTATTGATAATTACCAAAATAACACAACTAGACTGCTGGGTATTCATAAACAATGCGATAAGCTAAGCTTATGTAAAATGCCAATACATAAGTAAAGTCGTGAAGTCCCGAGACGATCAGCTCGCCTAATGGGAAGGCAAACAGCGCTTGTTGACACGGTGCGATTCCGCTTTATAAATATTTCGAGCAGCGGCCTGCCATTATCCCATTAGCGATGTATAACTTAGTACGAGCCACGACCTCCCCCCCCGCACTATCACAACACTCACCTCAGCCGCCACAACAATCCGCTTTGTCTGATAACCGATCGATACGCAACTCAACACCGTAAACGAAAAGTAAATTACTTTTAATCACCATTCAGCTCATAAACGAACGCGGCCAACCCGTTCCACAATCTATAACAGCAGTCACACACACATAGTTATACACTAGTACTGTACGCGCCGGTTTGATCGGACGGCGTCGGATCGAAACCTTAGGTGACTTTATAAACAAATAACGAAATAACAGGGGTGATTTCACAGTAGGAACAGTGGTTGTCGGAGTGCACGTCAACGCCGCGGCGTGTTGGCGGACGACCGCGGAACCCGGCGCGGCCACGCTACCCGCTCGCTTGTGCGGCCCGCGCGACAGGGACAGCGACAGCCGCGCGTACCAGTGCGAGCAGGACGCTATTTTACGAGCCGCTACTAAAGTATTGTGAGGGCGCTTACAGTGCGGCCGGCGTCTGTCGCGGATTGATCCATCGAGTGAATAGATAATGATTGTTGCGGCATCACCCGGCCATTCATTACAATTGTCTGATAATTAAGCATTGCGCCGGTCGTTGGCACTAGCCGCGTCTTCGCGAGTTAGTGTTGGATCTTTCGTCGGTTCCCTCGCAAAAAAACCCTACATAGAGACTGCGTCAAAGTTGTTAGCGGACAATAAGCTCAAAAAAATTAACAAGTTCTATTAGGGTAACAATAGAAACCAACACATTTTTTGAGCGGTTCCATGTCGGACATTTTATGTTTTTCAAATACACGATGGATTGTACATAAATTACCATTGAGATCAGCAATATTCTGTTGCTGGTAGGTATGTTATTTTTTTTCGTAAGGTCATTAAAACTCGGTGTCACCAGAATTATTTACATTTATTTTAATTTATCTTACAGTAGTGATAGCGTCGCAAAAAAGGTCAACACTACATTAGTGTCATAATGGAGTGTCTGATATTCAACGTAAATTATTCTAACACTTAACAATATGTATAAGTAATTGGAACTATTGAAATGTGACAGGGACAGTTGAGACGAGACAGGTGGAGAATTCAGGCATTAAACCTTAATTCATTGAATAAAATTGTTCGTAATCCAAGAATACACAAATTTTAATTACATGTCCACGATATTATTTTTATTTCATAGTTTTAATGGGCTCAATAAAAATAAATGAGTGAATACTTGAGTCAAACTAGGCCGGGTCACCAACGGCCAGGGCCTCTGTTCAACACGTCAAAAACCATATCGTTTTTGACCTGTTATCGTGTTGTCAACGTCTAGAGAGTTCTTTTTTACTTGACAATAATGGCCGCCGGGTTAAAAACAAAACCAACAGGTCAAATACGGTTTGGATTTTACCGCCTAGAATAGAGGCGCAGGAGATCCAACCCACGTAACTGTCAGCGGTATAGGTAACGAAAATATGAACAGCAGTTTTAGTTGCCTAAAACAGCTTTTCACATTTTCTTTACCTGCCTGCCAGCCTGTAAGGGCTAGCTCAAAAAATTGAGCAAATCTGGATACACACTCGGAAGAACTTTCATTCTAACAATCGAAACTTAAACGTCGGCGACACGACACAAAATGTACATAACCCGAGTCGAACTTAGACTAGAGCCTTATTTAATGCAAGAAATTATTAATATTTGGTAATAAATAAGGTAATGCAAAAGTATAAAACCTTCGTAACCATGCGATGGAACGAGCCTGCATCTAAATTATTAAAACTACAGTACAGATATGACTACACTAAGTTATCCCACAAGAGTCCTTCACTCGGGATACATAATTACTCATTATAATTAAATCAGTCCGTTCTGTTACTCACTGATAACATAACACCAATCGTCCGACGCGCACAACTCACAGCTTACTTCGACTGTATCTTCATTACTTTGCGCCTTGTAATTAATTCACTAAAACGTCGGCGAGAGCACGTCGACGAATTGCTAGCCAGCAAGCTGATTAATATTTTCTGTCCACATTGTGACGCTGATTTCGACATCGAAACATCTCATCCGAGGTAGTGAGCACTTACTCGACCTTATGCCACAAACACGCAGGACCACTAATATCAGACGAACCAGTTTGACACATAAAGTATAACCAGATATGTATGAAATTTAAGTTACGAGAAAATGTTGATGTCACAATCGACTCGAATTACATTGCTGTAAAGTCAGGGTTAAATACTGTACAATTCCATGTCCGTTACTACCGGAAATGTCAATTACATTAACCTATGATAAATACTTAAATCCACGTCAGCCGAAAGGATGAGAGTAGCTTAAAACCGCCCGCCGTGGATATCTCTGGGAAAGGCCTCTTTCGGCTGATAAATAAAAAAATACTTCAATATTATCACAGTAGCAAACAGGTAAAATATATTTGGTATCTAAGACATAACTATTTTAAAATATCGATACAAACAGCACTACCTATACTGTGGCAACATTTGTACATTTTTCAGGGCTCTTTCCGGATAAACTAAAATTTGAAAATACCGAATTTCACATCATATTCATCTTGAAACATTCAGTTGAATTAATAACCAACATTTAATTAAATAATAATTTGTATAATGATTTATACAAATTATTATTGGTATATCGGGAATGAGCTATTTTGATTTGTCTAACTGGTCCGTCGAATTATGAACAGCACGGCCAGTTAATCATTCGTCAAGGTGATCGCCTGCGAGTTTAATAGAATGATACCCTAGCCTAGACGTAGCCGCTATCGTTGAAGGCAGCTATTCGTCTGTAGTCGCTCACGGCAGCACCGGCACCTCTGGGTAGGAGGGCTCCTCTTCCTGCTCCTCTCCCAGCTCCTGTTCCTCCCCTAGCTCCTGTTCCTCTTGCACTTGCTCTTGTTCCTGATCCTGATCCTGATCCTGTTCCTGATCCTGTTCCTGCTCCTGTTCCTGTTCTTCATCAGAAGAGTGGTCGCTCGCGTACAGCGGGCGGCCACTCTTCTCCCTCAGTCAGTATCTGCAAAAACGAAATCTTCATTAACATTTGTGCGATGTGCATTTATTTTTTTGATGTCAATTATTGTTGGTATGAGATTGTCCTCTGATTAAAATTAGCGATTGGAGGGATTGGCGATGCTGGTTAGTGGTTACCTTCGATACGGGTCGTGCGAGTCGCGGTCGGAGTCGGCGTAGGGCGCCCAGTGCGCAGGCGCCGCGTCGCACTCCTCGCGCTCGCTGTTGCTCGTGCCTGCACAATCATTAAACAAATAAGGTTTTACAAGGTTCGTCCAGTGTGTTAGACGGGGGTGTGTGCGGGTGTACTCACAGTGGTCACGGGGCGGGTCGGGCAGCGGGTCGGCGAGCGGCGCGGGCGAGGCGGGCGCGGGCGGCGAGGGGCTGTCCAGCGAGATCACGGCGCCGCCCGGCGACCGGTACCCGCTCGACGACACCGCCTCCACACCTGCCGCACGACACACTTCAGCGAACGGACGGAGCAACCGCAACACTTGGGTGCCAACCACCTCATCACTACTTTTTTACTTTGAATAAATCATGCCAAGCTGCTCCTTAAGTCGAATATAAATTAGATTAAACGAATAGCAGATTAGGCACAAGTAGGGGTGTTACACTATCAGCCTTAAAAATAATATTATACTTTAAAAACTACGACATAACAATTAACAGAAACGATAAAGCATGCACATTCAAACAGAACCACGGCGTGACGTCGCAGTTTAGTTTTTCGTTTTAAACTCCATCGGAGGGTTAGAGCTTCGCCAATGAGGAGAGGGATTAAAAATGACGACAAAATCTGAATTATGTAATTCGTAAATGAACCCACATATATATTGAAACTTCGTAAACAGTTGATCAAACCTGTCATGCATCTAATCTAACTGTATGCAACAAGCAACCCCTCACCATTGGAAGAGTAGGTATCGTCACTCTTGACGGCAGCTTCGGTCGGGGAGGCCTTGGGCGGGGGCACCTTCCTCTTGAGGGGCAGTTCATCCTCGGAGTCAGACGTGAGGTCTACAAGTACGTCGCTCGGCTTGGGCGTGCGGCTCTCACCGACGGCCGCGCGCTTACCGCCGCCATTCGTGCCTTCTATTGGGATTACCTCTGTTGGGGACATGCCGTAAAATGTATTAACTATTACATTTTTAAGAGGCAGTTTTTTTTTAGTTTGATTTACTACATAAACACATCATGTGGTGTTAAAAGACATGCCCTGCCCAAGCCTACTATGGCTGAGAGGTAGTCCCGAAGAAGGTTTTCTTAAATGAGTGTGGTTACATAAGAAGGATAAGAAAGCGAGGCGACATCTAGAAAGGACGCCTTTGCCCCACAATTGTATAATAATAAATAAGGTGATCACGATGCAATTGAAGAATAGGTCATACCAGCACACATGTTTGACCTAGACAATATATATTTAGTGGTGTCTTGATTTTTTTTGTATTTAATAAAGATAGTATTTGGATAAGAATTTAAACAAATTCGAAGATGTTTTTTTCTATAAACCAATTTTTGTCACTCGTGGTTTTGTTACACATTTAATAATAAATAATAAAGACAATACAGAAACAATACACAAAATTACAACAACATGTCGAACATATATCTGGAACCATGCATTTAGTTTAATAATGAAAGTGCGATCCAGCCTTACTCATTACACTGGATTGTTTCTAAGGGGAACAAAACTATTGGTGGGTAGGGCCTCACGGAATCCCTAATTACGTGTCCTAACGCATCGTTTGTCCAAATTATAATTTGTCATAAACTGGATTTTAGCTAAGCCAGTCAACTTTTCAAGTTTTGCTAGGTGCGGTTAGCTTAGGGTAACAACACTAAAAAAAACACACATTCAGGTTACCATCTTTTCTGTGGACATACCGAAAGTAAACGTTTTTAAGGCCTAATTTTCTGGCTAAATCCATCCATGACACATCAAAAGCCTTAAAGTATTGACCACAGGAAAGACAAGTTTGGTGTTTTCGAGTGTGTGAGACCCATAAACGAAAATTGTAACAAACGACGCAATAAGACAAGTGAGGATTAGGGATTCCGTTATGAGCCGTCGGGCAGTGGTCGCGTACCGAGGTCGTCGGAGATGAGCGTGACGGGCTCGGCGGCGGGCTGCACGGGCAGCGGCGCGCGCGCGGGCGGCGTGTGCGCCGACCAGCTGCCGTCCGCGTGCAGCTGGATCTCGTTGCAGTCGCTCGACAGCCGCGGGGACGTCAGCACCTCTTGGAAGTACCTACCGAAGTAACAACGGTTCATACAATCGAATACGATACCTTTGATTAGGTCACTTTAAAAAAAGGAACAGACTAAAGTATGTGTTGTTATGGGATGGTCAAAAAAATTACACAAGTTTATTATAAGATTTTAGCACGATTCGGTAAAGGCTTAGTTTTTTTAAAAATAAACTTACTACACAGAGGCTGCTACTACATAGTTCCAATGGCAGTTATATTTTCAAATTACTTTTCTTCCCTAGGGTTGACAAGCATCATTTCAACCCGCTTCTAAGATAAACAATGGACTACTTTTAGAGTATGAGAATATGATACTTATTTACGGCAGTGAAATGAGCAAACTCAGCTGGTGCTAGCTGTAGTCTAGAAGAACAGATGCAAATGCTGGTTTACTTTCTAATGTTAAACATAAATTAAACTTTAAACAAGGTACTAACAATGATTTTTGAACCAACCATATGTGGTTGATAAAAAACCTCTGCCATAAAAAGGGTTACACTTACCCATCAACTACCAGGGAGTCATAAAGCGCGGGGCGGTCGCACACGGGGCACAGCCAAGTGGGCTTCCTCTCGTTCATCTGCAGGAACAGGGACGCGTCGAAGCACTGCAGGTGCGGGCAGTTCGCGGGCCGGCACGGGCAGGACATGCGCATCTTGCCGAGGGGACACATGAGCGACACGCGGAGCGATGTCGTGGCGATCTCGCTGTCATAGTCTTCAGAGAGTTTTTCTTTGACTGGAACGAGTGACATGGTTAGATATAACATTACCGTTATTCTTCTTAAAAATATATATGGTCTAATAGTGACACACCATAACAATGTTCATCCAAACACCACAACTAGTATTGTTGCGTTTCGGTGTGGGGATAAGACAACCAGTGGAATCTCTAGCATAGAGGTAATGAAACTCAAAGTCATAACAACAAAACAAGAAGTGTGAAGTCAAATAGGCCGGCTCCTTCCTCAGGGCTGGCAAAGATTTGGCAGTCTTTAGATTGTAGATCTTGAGAAAGTAAATTCTATGGGTCTCAGATCCCACTTACATGCTCGTTTGCCTCCTTTATGCCATTATAAAAAGCCGACTTCTATCTATAACAGCGACTTTCATACAAAATAAATAAGCTCCTGTCTTCAAACAGCCCATTTAAACTAGAGTATGAAAAATCATCACTATGGAGTCACTAAACCATCATTAACTGACTCCGAGTGCGGCATGATCAATCTTAAAATAAGACTTACTTAGCGACCGCGTGTAATCAGGATGCTTGGTCCCTTTGTTCTTGAGCCGCAGCAGCAGCTCCGCGGACGTGAGCTTGCGCACCATGAGCACGCTAAGCACGTAGGCGCGCGTGAAGTCCGCCGCCCAAGTCACCTGGATGGTGTTGGGCACAGTGGGGGACAGCTTCACCAGCGAGGAGATGTTCACGGGCCGCGGCGGCCGCTTCGGCTCTGGGGTCGGTTTGTTGGTTGGTATTGGGTTCTGGAAACAACAACACATACATGCCCTGCTAGGCCAAATAGCATCTCGTTTTTATGGATCAGAATGCTGGGCTGCAAAGCAGAAGGATAGAAAAAGAGTGCATGTTGCTGAACTGCAAATGTTGAGATGAATGCAAGAATGAATAGGATAAGGAACCATGCCAAGAGGAGAAATGAAAGTCATGTTACGAGAAGGATGGAGTGTACACTAAGATGTAGGGTAATAGGGATATGTGGAAGGTTCAGACATGCTGCGCCGACCTTAGATGATTGGGATAAGGGCAAGATGATGATGCGTGAAAATGAATTGAGTTCTCACGCTTACATGGATAAAAGAGGAAATGGACAGTCACTTCATAAATTAACGGTAAACGATAGCGATTACTCGTTTTCACGTTTAATAAGTCTCAAAATTCAACAGACTCATGCGTAAAAACTAGACCAGTATTCTACGTTTTGCCAATCATTAAAAGTTAACTTGATATTTATTGAAAGCTTCTTATCATGGTATGATTGAAATTCAATTTGTTGGTTTTTGCAGGAATATACAGGGTGCCCGTGAGGATTGCAAAAGATTTTAACCACGCACTCCAGAGGTCATAAGGAGTAATAAATGTTATATGAACCTAGGTCGAATTATGCATTTTTACTTTTTTAATTTTTCCGTACTAAATAAATACATATTTGCTTCTCCAGTATAACGCGCCTTAGGACAAGCTGACAACGTTTGGTAGGTTATCTATTTTTATTTGTACAAGAGACAATGTCATTCGTCTTTTGGGCATAGATTATTCAAATCATGGTTTAGATTCTTCTTTGAAATAAATCGAAACAAGTTAGTCGAACCACATTTAATTCAAGAAAAAGGTTGGTTACACAAAATATGTCGAGAGTAATTGTGTGGTGTCTACCTATCGCTCTTTGATTTGCAAGAACAGTTGAAGCACGGATCGATTATCGACTTGAATAATCGTCTTATGTTAATACTAACATTTTAAGAAGCCTCGATTAAAGAGGGTTTGTAGAAATTTAGGGGTATGGTTTAATTTCGTTAACATATTTACTCCTTAGATTAGGTCCATTAAATAACTGGCCACTTAGAAATTTCCTACTTCATTTCTCCTTCATAAATTTCATAATGACATTAATGACTTTCATTATATCATGCGAGCAATTTTGTTGTTATTGAATATTAATCAATCTAAGCACATTTAAATCTCCTAAGTGTCACCGAAACCAAAAACATTGAGGGCTATCTAGTGCAATGGGACGACCGGCCTTTAAAAAACGGAAGCTGAAAGAAAGTTCTGTTGAGTGCTCCACGGCGCATCTCACGACGACATCAGTGTGCCTTGAGGATTTAAAAACTGCAGAAGGGAATAGCATCAACTCATCCGCAACGGATTTAACGAACTTCAAATTACTAGTGAAATAAATATTGGAGTTAGTGGAGATAGTGAAGTTGTTAACTGAAATTTAACGTAGCTCCTTTTAATAAATGAGTGATAAAGAAATTGTTTTTATTCATTTGTTTGATCACTTGCGGACGAAATGAATCACATAATACACGACGCAAACTTTTCATAGCCACAAATTACAAAATTAACTTGAAACGGACTAGTGTTTTTCAGCTACGATGACTTCTGTGACAGCTCATATAAAACGTATTACACTTGTTTCTTTAACTTTACATAAAAGCTACACTGGTACGCACATAGCGATGCTGTTCAGGAACTTAAATAATTAATCGCCTATTTTAAATACCTCGCAAAAAGGAAGCGATTGCAATTACGAAATACGGCTGTCACAGAACTCATCGTAGCTGAAAAACACTGTAGGAGGTACTATACCTACTAACACGTGTTATTCAATTCTCGACCACTTACCATCGGTATTCAATCATAAAAAAGAGGAATTTAATCTCGGAAACAAATATCACTCTCATAAACTTTCATTATTGTTCATGTGTCTCCCACATTTACTAGGCAATGCACGAACGAACGATTCACAATTTAAAGAACACTTGTTAGCCGCATTATTGTTTGCAACGTTCCAATCGATTTGTAATCTGATTATTCATATTAGGTAATTGATTTTCTACATGTTGGGATAAAAAACATGTTCACACTTAAACAATGAGAGTGACGGAACTGGATTTGACTTACAGTTAATTTAGATCTCGCGACGTCGCAACCATAAAGGTCTTTTAAACTGGACATTTCAACAACAACTCCTACATTAGACATTTTTATTATTTGATTTATGCGTCGTTGGACTAAAAGTAAATATGGCGATGTATAAAAATGTCTACATATAAAATAAAAATTGGTCCGAGTATTAGAAAGCCAATACTTCAAAATGTCTAAGTCTTATCAAGTCGGAATATAAAAATGACTAATTTCAAAATAACAAATGTCTAAGTCTTATCTTAGTGCCGCAACATATTTATATTTGGTCTAATATACAGGTGGACATTTCTATACTTCGTCGAAATTATATACGCACGAACTTATGCAAGTAGACATTTTTATACATCGCCATATTTACTTTTAGTCCAACGACGCATAAATCCTTTAAATATGACCAGGAATACCCTGTTAAAAAAATTCGCATTCCTCCCGGGCAACGTGTATAGAAGTTATCACTATCAGACAAAAGCAGTTCGTATGTTGGGAATAACTAGATGCGTAGTTCGTGCTTCAATTGTAAATAATACTTACTGGCAACGGACACATTTTGTTATTAACTTTGACATTGACACTTGGTGGGAAACAATCTTCTTGCTCGCATGTGGTTTCTAGGAGACAGAATCTCAGTTGCGCCTGTTAACAAACGAAATATAATTAGTTGTAAATGTTTTCTCTTGGGACTCCTGGGCTTTGCTGCTATAGCTACAACACAGGGTGCGTCCCATAGAGAGCTAAAAGATATAATAGGCAACCAGGGCCACATGCAAAGAGATGTAGAGCACACTGGATAAATTCAAATCAATACTTAGCATAAATAAGTCTTCATTTTGCACAATGGTAAATTTTACATGCATGTGAATGTAACTAATTCAATATACAAAAGTATGAATATAACTATTCAATATACAAAAACCACCAATATAATGGTGATTTTCATAACATCTAGCTAGGAACCATGTCTATGTTTTTTTTTAAATGAGTTTTTCCGTTTGGGAGCTACGACGCCACAGACATACATGGGGTACAGTATTTCCAGCTTTTTAATAGCTGTCGGCTGGCTATCGCTATCACGCTTGCACTTGCAACTGACAGTATATTTTGTCAGTTGTGTGTCATAGAAAAACACTCACGGTTCGCTATTAAAAAAAATGTGGCACAATATGTGTGTACACAAGATAAATAAAATAGAGACGGCAATCGCTCACGCAGGCTTCCTGATTATAATAGTACATTATGATACAAGTGTGCTAAGTTGACCATTGTATTCAAGGCGCTATTGTGTGCGCACGAGCGAAAGCGAGTGCGCCACAAGAAAGCCGCGTATATTATGGTCACAGGCACACGTGTTACATACGACGTTTTTCAACACACTTGCGAAAAAAAAACAAGACTTCATTTAGTCAAATTTTCATGTTATTTGCCGCATAAAAACTGTTTGTTGCTAAGAAAAAAAAGGTATAACCCGACTAAATTATATCGCTTCTTCTTCGTACTTAAAACTTGGTACTAGGCTACAAATGTAAATTGTTTGGGTTAATAAACTAAAGGCACTTGTGCGTAATATACTGAAAAAGCACGTGTGTTTAATATCTAGGTTTATGAGCCAAAAATTGGTGGAATAAAAAGGTCGTTTTGAGCAAGTGTGTTGAAAAAGGTTTTATTGCCCTAAGCCTGCAAATGCGTTGGCAACCTAAGGACTAAGATATAGGGGCTCTTCACTATACTTCATTTGTTTACGCATACCTGTACAGTCAACGTCATATAGTTGGTAGCATCCAAAGTAGCCAAATAGTACGTCCAACCAAATATGAAAATACCGTAAAAGAGATCACCAAAAGTTAAATTAGTATTAAAAACGGCCAAGAAATACGGATGATACAAGCATTTTAAACTGCTAATTAGACAGCGATTAGACAGGTACAGGTCGCCCATATACAGCTAGAAAGAGATAGGAACCCATCTTTGTTAGCTATCTTGGTATATTTTTATAGCTATTGTAAAAATGGTTCTTCGCAACTGTTTGTTACATGAATCATATTTAATTGAAGCTGTGAAAAAAGTCAATATTTCATATGTAAACAAATGAATTATAACAATTTGACCGGATGACATGTTGCGAGGGCATACCTGCACGATATAGTCGAGCTTGTTGCTGGTTCCGACGATGTCCTTCCCGCAGGCGATGTCGGTGGCCTGCTGCGGCGTGAGGTGGAAGATGTACGTGCCCTCCTGCATGCGGCCCGCCTGCGTCGGCATCATCGTGGAGGGCTTCATCAGCTCCGCCAGCACATCGTAAAACGGAAGTCTAGGGAATAAATCATCACAGAATTTATTGTTTTTTATTTCACTGTTATATGTAATATCAAGGTTCATGTAGTTAATTGGTCCATTACGTAAGCTGGTCTAATATTGTTTCACTACAAGTTTCTTTTATTTCAAAATACATACAAATAGGCTATACCAAGTTTTATTGCACAAACTTTACAGGTCGTCCATACCATACTTCATACATCTAATAAAGATATGAAATGAGAAAAGTTTTGGACAGATCATGACATTTTATTGCGTTCCAGCAGTAGGCAAAGAATATCCTACTTCTGCTTTCAATCCTTGCTAAGTTTACTAGATGTCTTTTTGTATGAGAGTGAGATCTTTTTGGCATAAACTAAGCGTTTTGGGCGACCAGTAAACGACCACTAAACAAGTTTAAATTTGATCAGCTATGTGGAGGAATGATTTTATATACTTTTTGTTTCTTGATACAATTTTGGACCACCCTAATAAATTAATTGGACATGGAACCGTAATAATGAAAGCTTCGTGGTGTTACTTCTTAAACTTGACATCGGGGTGCACGGGGAAGGGCGGCAGCGTCGCGGTGGGCGAGGGCGCCGGCATGGGCGCCAGCGTGCTCGCCGCGCCGCCGTACCCGTGGTACATGCCGCTGGCGTACATCGCGTTCTGCCGCGCCTGTGGGACGAACTATACTTCATTAGAGGTACTTAACTAAGGGCCACGTCACAGCACGGTGTCGTTATCGTGAAACTGTTTAATAAGTTACAATAGTACATGTCGATCTTGTCGCAAGCAACGCCGCGGGAAACTCGGTCATATATTTAATCCCTTATAAATAGTATAGCTTCGCCATAGTCGCTGAACAATCTTAATGGAGATATCTTACCGCAATCATTGAAATGGTACCGTTCAGGAGTTCCAGTGGCCATCTATGGTCATTATCATCAGTTCCACTTCACCAAATAGTGCTTTCCAAGAGCAAATGCACGAGTTCATAGTAATGAAAAATACCCAAATCACTAAAGGTGTAATATTTGAATACAACCTTAAGTATTTATTTCATTCTGTTTTTAGTATTTGTTGTTATAGCGGCAACAGAAATACATCATCTGTGAAAATTTCAACTGTCTAGCTATCACGGTTCATATCACGGTCTGGTGACAAACAGACAGGCAGACGGACAGTGGAGTCTTAGTAATAGGGTCCCGTTTTTACCCTTTGGGTCAGAAACCTATAAAACGACGAATAGAGACCGTCCTCCTTTTTTTGAAGTCCGATGTCTTTTTAAATTAAAGTTATATTAATATTAATATTTGTAGTTAAGTTCATTGCGAACACTAGATTTTGAGATTAAAATTTCATTATTATTGTGTAGTTGGCAGAATAAACACTAAATTAAAATAAAATGTTTATATCAGACGAAAGACAATCTCATGGCCACAACGTAAATATAAGACTCATTTCAAAAAAAATGTCTTGAGGTCATCAATGTCAACCTTAATGCTGTAGGTAGAATGTCAGTTTGACATTGGACATCAGGTGAGTCACAACTCACAAACATTTTGAGTGTATGTGTAAATGTAAAATATCTCACATTAGCGGGCATAGCCTGTCCGCGGGAGTCCTGCGGGTTGTACCCGGTGACCGCCGGGTGCTGGTACATGTTGCGTGAGGACTGCACCGGCGCCAACGGGTCCTTACCCTGCGATCCACCCGGCACGCCCCCCGCCGCTAGCGCCTGGTTGTTCCTGTGAAGCAAAACCATATTACCATTCTGTTTATGACTAGTCCACCTGCACTGTTAGAGGCTGTTGACTGGACTGAATAACTGCTGCACAACTTCGCAGTGATGTAGCGATGTAACATTTGTCTGTCCATATCCTATATCTGCCGTAATACAGAAGATAGCAGTAAGTGCTTAGTGACCTGCTTAGTAATAAACATTGAGTAATGGTGGTGTAGCTAAACCATGCTATGTCCTTATCTGTCAAATTCAAATGTTACAATGACAGATAAGGACAAAGCATGTTTAACTACACCATGGTTACTCAACGTTTATTAGTAAGGGGGTAATAGTATAAGCATTTTAAATTGAATGTGATCACCAATACAATATATATTGCTTCAACCACTTTAAAGTTAGTCGCTTTCTTTGATATTACAGCAAATACTTCAATGAAGATGGGTACTGCATACCAATATCGCACAGCTGCTCAACCGCCAAATCTGGGAACCACCTAATAGTAGGGTAGCCCACGACACTAAACCTAGTTCGATAAAACTACCGGATGATATGTGTATATATTTTGTCTCGTCATTAAAAATAATAATGGGGAACACGAAATGGCAATGCCGCAATGCGCAAAACATGGCACTTTTTTTTTTGTTTTAATGTTGATGCCTAAATGCATCACTGTTTTTTCTTAAACAGAAATTGATGATCTTTGGTTTTTTGAGGAGATCGATCATAAAATATGCTGCATTGTCGTATATTCTTACCCCTCCCCTGTTCTGAAAAAATAACGAAACTTGGGAGTCTTATTATCATATACTAGACATCGGAGTTACAACTAAAATAATAATAATTCTAAAGGGCCTCTGCGTGTTGGCTTCGGCTACATGTACGCCTTCCAAAGGTTCGGGACTCCCATAGTCCCGTGATTGGTAAAGACATACAAATAATAATAATAATAGCCTAGCCAGGTTTTTTGAATTGCAGCATCACGATTTTGTGTTCCCCCATTAATTATGAGACTAAATATATATATATAAGTATATATATCATTTAGGTTAAGTGTCGTGGGCTCTTAGAATATAAGTCAAAACTGTTAGTGGAAACTTGTATGTTTTGTTATGTTCATAAAAACTAATGCGATTTTGCTGCCATGCAAGACACGTTTAAATAATCCAGATAATCTTAGCAGCAAAATGTGCAGACTTTAGCAAAATCAACCAACACCGAAGCCCCATGCATCACACGTTACATTTCTTCTGGACCACACGTAGCGGCAGGACAGCTATCATTGAGTGGAGTCATGCTGCAGCTGTTTTGACACTTGCCTATGGTTGCTGTTCTTTTGCGAACGTCCGTTCTCGGTAGGTTTGAGCCGCGATCTAAGTTCAGACGAGTTTCCATTTTCGGCGGGCGTAGTCGTAGCAACGGTTCCTACCCTCGCTGAAGATCGTGTTTTAACCATTGTTGATGAGCGACCATCTCATGTCAACTGAAATTCAGCCGTCCCAAAGGACACAAATCTATCAGAAATCAACTACACAAGCCGAGGGAATTTTCTGGAAAATTTCTTCTGGAACTAACTGCACGGCCGTCTTCTTATTTCTCTTACGCTAAACACCGAATTTAGATGAAAGGGATAGGGCTCTAGTGACATCTGCAATTGAATAATTACGTTTAGTCATCAATGGTTAAAACATGTCTTACAGCTTTAATAAACGACTAGATAAACCGCAAGTAAGTCTTCTAACGATGTTATACGATAATTTAAAGCAATGTTGTAGGTCCGTTTTGTTTATTTTGATAAATTATTCCACTGCAGCTGTGAAGAAGCTTGCTAAGGAGAGAAAGAACATTAGAAGCTTCATAACATGACCGGAATGGTGTCAGGAAGGCTGGAGCTAAGGGTAAGAGAAATAAGATGACTGTCCTGTCAATGAAATTTTCCAGAAAATATTAAATATGGTAATGTTGCTCTAATAGCGGCTCAAACTGCAACATGGGTGTCAGTTCTATCAATCACAATTATTTTTATTAGCAAGGGAACAAAACGGTCCTTATGTCATAGTGTGAGCCAGCCAAACATTTGACAAGAGCAAATAACAGACAGGCACCCATCACAATACAAAAAAAATAATTGCAGGGACGCATGGTTGCATCTGTTATTAATATATAATCTTAATCAATATCGAAAACATCTGAACAATAAGCCAAATGCGGGAATGCTAAATTTGTTAATTATTAGATTTAATCATAAATTTCATTGAAATAAATTTATGAATATTCATATTTGTTTTTAAACAGCCACCACCGGTATTATATTTTAAATCTGACCTGCTTTTATAATGTGCTACATAGTTAATTTTGAAAAATAAATGATATTCACAAATGGCATTGGATTAGTCAAATATCAATAAAAAAGAAAGTTAGATTTATGATAATTAAATGAAAGATTGCTTTATAACATATTTTTAATTTACCAACTGCAGTATGCATTTCAAATGAAATCTATAAGGATCAAAATCTAACTACAGATAACCTCCTAGGATTATGTGTAAATTGCGGAGTATGGCATGTAGGTAATTATAAATACACAGTCGAAAGCATGAATATCTATCCATTATCCATCGCATCATTTATATGTAAACATAGACCTTATTGTTTGTCTTTATATTTATGACTTTGACTGTGCATACATAAAAGATCTTTTGACCAAAATGTTCAAGGGTAAAAACCAAAATAAATTTACATAAAGATGCTTTTTAAATGTCACTTAAACAATGTTGTGTTTGACATTAATCAACAGTTTTTTTACAGTGCCAAAACTCTTGTTTTATTTTGGTTGAAACCCGTAAAAACATTTCTAATATTATTTCGCATTTCATTATTTTGCAAAAAAAAAAAAAACCATATTAGGTACATAGGTTACAAAGGATTTATAACACATTTAATTCTAGTTGGGATTTGTTTAACAAAAAAACAAGAAAACATTTTTTTTGTGAAACAAAAATATGTAAAATTATAGGTAATCTTTTGTGAGACTGTGAACTACTATATTTTTTTGTAGGATTTTTTAGAAAACTCGCGTTTAAATAGTTTGCCAACAATTATTTAGGAGATTATCTTTATATCCAAAATAAAATGCTATATAATTCTTAAAATTCCTGAATTCCTAAATTGTTTTAATTATGCTGTTGTTCAAAATTCATAAACTGGTTATTTGACTTAGCCATAATGTGAATCAAAATCAGGTACTACTAATAATAGAAGTTATGGTAGTTATGCAAAATGTATAAATGTCCTTTAATGTCATAAATATTATCCATATTGTGACAGTTCATTTGGCTGCAGTTTGATTTGACAGATATTTCAGTTGAATCTCATTTACTTGGAATATGAAAATTGGAAATATTTTTAGGAAATACTACCCCAAAAAGAGTTTGAACAATATTGTAAAATACGCATTTCCAATGGAAAAGTAAAAAAAACTAGGTACCGCTAGTTGACTAACATGTTCAAATTATTATATTTTATGTAATCTAGGAATTCATAAAACAATTTAAGCCTTATTATGCTAAGTAAAAAATAAAAACCAATGTCAGTAAAAATAAGATACAAAACAGTGTCTAAAATTTGTTCCGGATACTCTACTAGACATATGGGGAGTTAATCAACAAGTCTCTGTGATTAGTCAACAAGTCAATGTGTAATAACCATAGAATTAAGTCCATAATGTTTAGCTAACAAAAAATCGATAAGTACAAGTCAAAATTGCTCATTGGCGACCGTCTACGAAAAACTGTTTGTTTGTATAAACTCAAATGAAAACACTCAAATTATTCGCAACTTTTAGTAGTTGGTTTTTAGTAGTGAAAATCAAAATGAAATTCTCTCAAATATGTGCTAAGGCTGCAGCGTCATAACGCTATAAAAACCTAAGAAAGATCTACTAATTAAAATAAATAAACTGTGTTAACTTGTTTAGAGAAAGCCGGTCGCCAACTGAGGGACCTACAACGAACGAAGTTGATCGAGAACCTCAGATATATGAGTATTATCAACTTTTCTTGTATTTTTTCAGTATGTACTGACCCTAATTATTGTTCACGTTGCCCCTGCGAAGTGCAACGAGCACATTGTCGTAAACACAGAAAAAAATCAATAGGACCGACCTTCATAACCAGTAAAACAGTAAAATAGAATATGCATTGTTAGTAACTAAAAAAACAAACAATGTGATATTTTATAAAAGCAAGTTTTTAGGAAAAAACGTTTACGGAACCCAAACAATATGGATGTCAGGTGTTTAAAATAAAATTACTCACCATGATATCGCGTTACCGTAATCGTAATATCTACTCATATTAACTATAAGTTAGAGAAATTACACTGACATTTAGTTACACTTAATTATACTATTTACGGATATCTTACAAAACGCCACACAATTTGACGCCTGCTGCATTATTCAGCCGCCACGTTGGACATAGACTAATATTATACTTTTTATGTTACATGTATTTGTGCATTTACTTCCTAGATTGGGCCGTTCGTATTCAAAACATTTGTAAAGTAAGTGATTCAAAATAATTTTTCGTATAGTATAAATCCATGGTTTACAATTTTCATGAGTATTATAACAATCAAACTGGTTAGATAGCTATAAATTATTTTCTAAGCAGTATTATGTTCTTGCGTATCTATTGTAAAGCTACCACACATGTTTAATACCACAAGCAAGATAGATAATAGTGCATCACTTCCGGATCCTTTTTGGTAGGGTTGTCCCAAAGTCAGAATTTACGTTCGGATAGATCACTAGCTTAAATAAGATGTAATAATTCACCTTCAAGAAATTAGTCACCGACGAGAGGGACGGCGCAATACGTTAGATGCAAATGGAGATATCTCCATCGCCTCCTCTTGTTAGTGTCTAATTCAAGAAGGTGTAACAAGCTCTTTAGAACTCGTGCTTCTGTAAAAACTAAAATATAAACTCGAAATATAAAAGATAAGGGGCCGTAGAGTGACAGTTCGCCTGAAGCTTAATGGTAGTTAAGAATTTAACATAACAAAGTTTCACAATTAAGGGCTCGCAGTATTGCACCGAAAAACTGTAAGACTAAAACTCACAAAAGGATTTTTTGACGGTTCGCGTGTCGTGAGACCGCTACCATTGCCTATCGTGCGACTGCTTGCCTGGGTAGCCTTAAAGATATTTGACGTTGTTCAAAATCAAGGTTAGACCACTCAACAGTTCCTAGTAAGCCTCCGGATTAGAAACAGAAAAAAGTATTTTCCCTATTTTAATTTTACTTATTATATCTATCTAGTGGACCGTGTTTTCGAATTATGCATTCAACAACCCTGCATGAAGGAAACCAAGCGGGTATGGCGGTTAATGTTGAGTAGTAATCGATACTATAGATATTGCGGTAATTAATATTAATGATACTTATGATACGAAACAGCTTGAATAGACTTGAAATATTTAATGAACATTTTGCTTGGTTAGTTAAATTTCATATGCGACTTTACTACTGAGTAAGCCTATTTCAATACACTCTTTGATTATATTTAAGAGGAAGCACAAGCTAGGTTTGTTTGATTTACGTCATAACCGGTTCCTAACTTCGGCGGTTGTGCAACTTACTCGATACGTTATCGATATATCGATATGCGTGTGATGTTTATATCATCGACAACGTAGAGATTGTCGATGGTTAAATCAATATCTTCAACATGGAATGGTATTTGAACAACTAGCACAAGCCTCAAATTCTTTTTGGAGTGTTGTTTAATATTTTTTGTAAACCATAACTAATGTTAATGCCGAGTTGTTTTCGAAGAGCTCAATTTGCGTCTATTTTGTTTACACCTTAAAAATGTTGATTTTGAAAAGTCCAAATAAAAATATAACATTCTTGAAGACACGCCCCACTTCAAAAAAAACCGTTCATTTACACATAATATTAAGTGGTAAGTAAAAATTGTAAGTATGTCTTCGTTAATTGGAATCAACATATTCCCTTATCTTATAAACTGCCCTCTCGGTCACACGGCACCCTTCAGGATCTTAAGTGCCCCTTCGGACACATTCAGCAAGCAAAATGTGTATATCCCCAAGATGCTCCATCACAGTATTAGAGCAAGGTCACTAAAGAAAGCACTCGAGTAGCCCTGGCATGGGGTTCGAACTCGGTACCTTGCGATCTCAAATCGATTCAAGGCACAAAGCAATCAGCCGTATTGATCACCTCTATGTCGCACGTTAAGGGGGAGGAGGGGGTCAACATGTAGTGACATGGTGCGACAAGGGGTAGGGGAGTCATAGGGTAAGTGGAGTCACATCAAGTCATCAAGTTTTGTTAGGATTTTTTCCAAGCCTGTAAATACAAATCCCAAACGCATCGCGTTTGTACCGAATAATCATTTCGCTCGTTAATTAGTTTTACGATTTTATAATATTCTACAATATTGAATGTTGATTTTATAAAATAATATGTAAACATACATTATTACGGAACTCCAGTTTTAATTTCATACTTCATTTCTACAATTTTCTAATATGTGACTTAGGGGACGGCGTGTTACACGAATGTGTGCCAGAGTAGCTTATAGCTACCAAAAACCTCCAAATTCGAAACTTGGGTGCCTTCAAGAAAAGAGAAACATTTTCCTAACTGGCCGGCAACACACCGAAAACTCTTCTTGAGTTGCTGGTGTGTATGGGCGGTGGTGATTACTTCCCATCGTAACCCACAGCTCGTTTGCCTCCCTCTCTAATAAAAAACCGGGCAAGAGCTTGTCTGACCATGCTCAGTTTAGGGTTCCGAAGCCGCGCCGTTACTACACAAAAACTATCTCAAAACTCACAAGAATTAACTAACTAAGTTAAAAGTTATTTAGTGCTGTCTTAGATGATTTTAGTAGGTATAAACATAGTCGCCTGTCAGGTATCTCAGGAACCAAACAAGTCTACTTAGTCGTGATAGTTTTTCTTTTAAATTCGTTATATGCGCTTTCATTGTAGATATTTTTATATTTATTATACACTTGACTTTAACAAAAAATTGCGCTTTAAAGCTTAATATTTTATAAACGGATGCCTTAATAGAAAAAATGTATATTTTGAAAGACCTATCTAAAACCACCCTAAACTATGGCGTAGACGAGAAAAAAAATACGTCCCCACGTTACGTGTAGGGGAGGTACACAAAAAATAAATAATTCAAGATTTTATTTTACCACTCTCTTGGCGTGACAAATATGTATATTCATGCCAAATTACAGCTATATGGTACTAAATCTCTGAGCTAGGCTGCGGACGGACGGATGGACGGATATGGCGAAATTATAAGGGAAATGAAAAGGATCGAGCTAGCGTTAGTTCGATCTTCGATTTTCAAATGCAGGCCCCGGAAGAGAAAGGCGCCGGGCGGAGGGTCGAAAAATCATGAAATTTGTCACAAATTATGCATGACGTTAGGAGTATATCTGGTACCCCTTTATGTCCCCATTTTCGCAGTACTACTTTTCACATACTGTAATAATTTAATTTATAGCTAAGCGAAATAAATGATTTTCTATCCTATTCTATTCTGTGTTTAAAGTTTAAACGACAAACATTCTAACCTTTATTTTTTATTATTTATTAGTAGGTAATTAATAATTAGTGTACTTATGCATTGTACAGTAGCCCAACGAAAATGTTAAGCACTTTAGTGCGTTGTCATAGTAAACTTCAAACAGAACATCAAATGACACACATGACAATGACAATGACATTCACAAATGACAAGGTTCTAAGTATGCTCAACATTTTTATTAGATGACTGTACATTATTATGAGATTTTTTATGTTATCTCATTAAATGTGACAATCATACATGGCAGTCTAAACGTGACATTAAATAGACAAGGATAAAGTGTTCACATATTTATGAGCTCGACTGTAATCTCTCCATAGCTGCAGTGCAAGTTGACCTAGGGTGAGCTTTAATTCTAGGCTATGGGCCTAGTATGGTTGCGTCCATATCGCGCGTCAAATGTGGATAAAGCATCCGTCTCTTTCGTACTTATTTACGTGTCAGAAGGTGACGGATGCCTTATCTAAACTTTGTTACGCGAATAACACAGCAATGTTAGGGGGCCTGGGATTCTATACTCGAAAATCGAATTCAAAACCAAAATCCTAACCCCAACGGGCGCATATTCGCTGTGATTACTGCATTTTGGTTTAAGTGTACGTATTTTTATCAATAAAACTTACCCTAAGATAAGACCCTCACATTACTGGTTACACGAGTTCTCATTTGTTTTTATGAAATAATGTTAATTATAACTAAATATTCGCGGTGGGAGCTGTCAGATTTGTGTCTTGAATTAGATTTTCGAGTATAGGAGGTATAATAAAAACCTTTATCGTCTTTGACCATTATTGTCAACGTTTTGATTGCTCTTATTTAGTTGACAGTAATGGCGGCCCATAACAGCTTAGGTCAAGACGATATGGTTTTTACCTCGTAGAATAGAGGACCAGGGAGCTGTACTCACATTTACAGGTGTAGTGCATAGTTGCTTTCCTTCGTATTTCCACGGAAACGTACGAACGTGTCATGCTACTTCAGTCAACCTCAGTACTTTTTGTACTGTGACCAAAGACTGTGACCGACTGAAATAGCAAGACACGTTCGTACGTTTCCGTGAAAATACGAAGGAAAACAATTGTGCACTACATCTGTACTATTATTTTTATTTGTACCTTATTGTAATAATTTCATGTTTTGCTAGTGGTAGTGGCGTTGTGCAAGGTGTCGGATTGCTACCACCATCTTATCCTTTACCCTACCCTCAAGCAGCAGTGTTCTCAATGTTGTGTTCCAGTGTGGGAGTTAAGACAACCACCGGTGAAATTATATTGCATTGGTCTCAGGGTTGGCAACGCGCTTGCGGTCTTCCGATTGCAGTCTTAATATTGTAGTCCTGAGAAGGCAAAATGTTTATGGGTCACAGATCCCATCTACCATCAGGTGGCCTCTGTGTGCTTATTTACCTCCCATGTTTGCAGACTAATTACATTATTTATTGCAGTCTTCATTTGCTTTTCGAGATCAAAATCGGTGGGATTGGGACTTTATAAAACCACGATTAGATTGGGATTACTACTACTTACTATTACAGGGACAACAGTACTTTTAATAATTAATAAATATAGGGTAAACCCTCCAGTGAATGAACACTTAAGCATTTGTTCAACTTTGAAAAATCATTACTCTGTATTTATCAATAACTGACATAGCTTCAACTAATTTAATCAATCGTCGTTTAATAAACAACAAAGTAATTTCTGCGATTTTTTATTACGTTTATAGTTTTTCAGCTATAGCAGAATTTATAAAAAAGTACCCAAAAACCCAGTAAATGAACAAAAAATCTAATGAATGAACATAGTGAAACCCAGTAAATGAACAAAAAAAAGTAATGAATGAACACAGTAAAAGCCAGTGAATGAACATTGTTTAGATCTTTATAATCAACATAAAAAAAACATTTTTAACATATAAAGAAGTCTATTTTTTCACTGATTAATTATTATATAAAAATTAAGGTAGGTACAGTATGTACTTAATATTCAAATTGTGTATTTTTATATTATAACCCGAGCTTTATAATAAAACTTAATTACATACACTCATATTTTTTGTTGCATTATAATATATTAATATATATTTATTTAAGGTATGTAACTATTTATTCTAACAAAAAGGTCTAAAATTTAATTCACGCTGTGTCTGTAATCTTTTGTTTTTGTACAATACTTTCTACTGTCTACTCGTTGCCACATTCTACTTTTTTTATTTTCCTCAATCAGTCAAAGGTTAGCTCGAACAGATCCCTTAAAGAGATAAGTTCGTCTTTGTATTCCTTTTCTGTAAATATTGTATTTGAATTTCTGTGTTTTGTACAATACCTAAACAGTTTACATACAAACAATCATTAAACTTTATTGATACTTCTAAAAAGTCTTTAATCAGTCTCTAATTAGTCAAAAGTATCATCATTTGGGACAAACAAACAATTTAGGAACTAAATCTTGTAAAATGTACAAAAAAACCTTTGTTGTAACGTTGTTCATACATAGGATTAGTACTTATCTAGTAAATGAACTCAGCCAAATTTCTATAGTCCATTTACTAGATTTTTCATGCCTATAAATGAACACTAGTGTTCCAATACTGGCTCAAAGAATCAGAATCGTTTTCTATACAGAATCTCAAAAAACAACCTTAATAAGATTACGTTAATAGCTAAATTTAGGAAAAAATCTAAATTGAGCTACCACCAGTAAATGAACACACTGTTCATTTATTAGTTTTAGAACATTTGAAAAGCCGGTAATGGAACACCAAAAAATTACGACTTTATCGCAAAAACAGCCACCAAAGTGTACATTGATAGAAGGTTTAAATCTTATTCTTACTGAATAACTAAACTTTTTACTGTTATACATCAAAAAAGCACTTCTGATGTTACTCCAAACATGCTCTGTTCTTACCTGGGATCTAATTTCTCCATACAAAACTTCAAAAACAGAAACCCGTGAACTTCAAACGCCAGTCTTGTTGAAATTGGTCGAAAATAAATTAAACATGTGTTGCCATTACATAGAAAACCGAGATGCTAATAAGAAAAAAAATACGACAAGTGGTAGACATGGCTATATTTCTTATTTTAGGCAAAAAACTTGATTTTGTTCATTCACTGGGGGGGGGTTCATTCACTGGAGGGTTTACCCTACCTAGATTGTTTAGATAATGCAAGACTAAACAACCGCTCCGCTTGGGTGGCTAAACATCTCGTGTCGTTATGGCTTGTTTTAGTCCCTCGTTAATCAATCTACTAAGTATACATAATGTATTTTATGGGTTATGTTTCCGAGTCCGTTTCCAAGTCCTATGTTTTCTGTAACACCTGTACATGAATCAGAATTTATTATACATATAAACCTTCCATGAATAATTATCTAAATAGCCGAATGAAAATCCGATCATTCGTTTTGGAGATCATCGCGAACACAACTTTGTTATTTTATAAAAAGTATAAATTGATCTTTTTAACTACTCAGCGGATTTTAATGCAGTTTCAGCGATAGATATAGTGATTGAAGAGGAAGGTTTTTATGTAGGTTATAGGTTATGGCGGGCTCTTTTCCGCAACTCGACGACTTAGATATCCGCTTATTTTACGTGGGTTTTTATGTATAATGAGTTCTAAATTTTTTACGGGAGTTACAGAAAACTGACACTAACTGAAGCGAAGCGAGGGCGGGTCGCTAGTATTTAAAAAAATATAGTCACAAGGGTACCGTAATATTCTTACTTAGTGTACTATAAATTTGTACGGTCAGCGGGCTTAAATGGTGAACCACTGTTGAACCTTGTTGCATAAAAGATTATTCCTTCCTATGTCATTTCTAACTTGTCACTTGAACGTCATTATGACAAAGTAGGTACAGCATGTACAGTCGAGTTCATAATTATGTGTACACTTCAGTACCTTGTCTATTTAATGTCATGTTTAAACCCAGCGAGTAAAGTGACAAGGTACATACTAAAGTGTACATATATTTATGAACTCGACTGTACCTATCATACAATAGAACAGTTTTTGGAATAGTTTTTATAAAACAACGTGAACCATAGATCTGACCATCTAAATGTGACACTGAAAATGACCGCGAAATTAAACAATCTCCATGTTTTTCTCATTAAGTATTAAGTTATAAGTTAATGACAAAAGCATTACAATTGTTTAATTGTAGCTCATTCAGGCATGCTACAGCTATATTTTTAAATTTCGCGGTAGGGTCAATCACGTTACGATGGCCTCGGAAGTTGGATTATGGAGGTCGATGTTTTATTTATTTTACTAATAACGGGTAATATTTTAAGTAACGTTTAAGCCTAATTCGACTAACCATAAAACAAAAATCATAGCTAAGTATCTTACTAGCATTTTACTTAGGTAGCACAAGCACAATAGTATAGTATAGCCACCGTACCAATAGTAGCCCAGTCTGTAGGGGTTTTGCTTTAAAAAGGTGGAGCATAGTTTTCCGAATAAAAATCGCGAATTGAAGGTGGTAAAAAATAAGTTAATTTTTAGGGTTCCGTAGTCAAACTAGGAACCCTTATAGTTTCGCCATGTCCGTCCGTCCGTCCGTCCGTCCGTCCGCAGCCTAGTTCAGAGACCCTTAGTACTAGAAAGCTGTAATTTGGCATGAATATACATATAAGTCACGCTAACAAAGTGGTAAAATAAAGGGATCCTTTGATGAAATATTAAGCTTTAAAGAGCTATTTTTTGTTAGAGTCAAGTGTCCCCCCCCCTACAGCCAAAACTACAAATACAAAAAATCTGGTAAATATTTTAAATGGAAGCACATAATGAATTTTATAGGAAAACTATCACGACTTCATTGGTTCTTGAGTAACAAACGGTTTAAATGTTTACTAGCGGACGCCCGCAACTTCGTACGCGTAGAATTAGTTTTCCAGTACTCCCCCTTTTTTTCCCGTTGGGGGTCGATTTTCGGAAAATCCTTTCTTAGTGCTCACTTACATCATGAAAGGAACACCTACCAAATTTCAAGTTTCTAGGTATTTCGGCTGTGCGTAGATATGTCAGTCAGTCAGTCAGTTTCTCCTTTTATATATTTAGATTAGATACCTACCGAAAACTTATTTGTGGTGTTGGTAAACTGATCGCGAGCTATGCCGACGTATGGTGATAATAGTTTCCAACGGCATAGTTAAGTTTGTCGCGAGATCTAATTTGTTTGTAGTAACGGCTTCGGAACCCTACACTGAGCATTGTCCAAAATGCTCTTGCCTGGTTTTTTAAATAGTTCCTCAACTTTACAAAAAAATTACAACTCATTCTTCATTTTCGGCGCTGCCGGAATTTCATGGTGGAGCCGTGGTGGTGCCAGACGGTGGCAACAAGATCTCGGCTGTAATTAACAGACCCAAGCACAAGTTAGGTTTCGTTAGTTTGGTCTCAATAAGCTGACTGTGTCTGTGTGCGTGTGCGTGTAATAATAAGTACAGTCAACAGCATAAATAAGTGATCATTTATGTACCTTGTCGCTTTCAATCGTTTGACAATTTGGTATGACATTTCAAACACAACGTAAAAGTGACAAGGTACATAAATGATCACTTATTTATGCTGTTGACTGTACAGTCAGCACGAGAAAATATTTTGGTCGATTTTTACTTTTAGTTATCAGAAACATATATACCGATACATTTATAATGAGGAATGAGTTTTTAAGGTAGTACCAGGTTTGTGTCCAGGTAAAGGTACCTAAATGTTTGTGTGACGGCAGAGCTCAGGTATTAGGTTTCAAGTTAGGATTTTTTCTATGGATTCAAGTATTTTTAGGTATACTTTATCATTTCCTAGAACTTATATGCAATACTATCTACTGTAAAATTGTCAGCAGTTTTGTATAGATAGAGATACTGACAGTTACATACTCGTACAATTGATACAGGTTCAAATGGCGGACACAACGCCTTAAGGCAATTACTTAATGCTTAAGAGGCAGTGATAGTAGAATTATAGCCACTTTTATAAGGGGAAAGGAGGCAGACGAAATACAGTTTATAGAGCCAATAGAGCCAATCGGCAGGGGGCAACAATTTAGATAGGTCTCTTTTCCCTTACATATTGTCGCCAAATCAAAAATAATAAGTGATGAACGCTCCCTTTATGCATATATATATTGCCCTATCCAATCCAAAAATATGACTTTATTTTCGATTCGGCCATTTTCGGTTTCCAGTATCGTCAATCTTGGAGACGATAAAAAGAAAAGAGTTATTTTACAAAAAACACGTATATATATCAGGTAAATGAAGTAATGTCTCAGAAAAACGCTAGATGCAGGTGTAGGGGTTCTGTGTGCACCATGCGGACCAGAGGGGGGGCGCTTGGAACCCGCGTTTGAGTGCGCGCGCACGGTGCACGTCCAGGCGCACGTGCACCGCGCGCGTGGCGCCCTCCGCCGGGTCCGCCCACAGGCGCTCCGCTAGCGCCGCTGCGCGCGTCCACACCTGCGACGCCAGCTCCGGGCCCAGGCGCGCCGCCCACACCGTGCCCTCCCCGCCCACGATGTCCGCCGAGTCGTGCGCCCACGGCCGATGCTCGTACACGCGCTGCCACGAGTTATACGGCGCCCCAGCCCCGTTCTCGTACCACGCCCCCAACCCATCGTTGAAGTCCCAAGCGTCCTCGTTCGAAATCACCGTCCGCAACCCAATCACCAGCTTCTGCACCCAGCCCGCACTCCTCGTCTGCAGCCCGATGTGAGGGATGTACATCTTCAGATCGGACTTGATACTGTCGCTCAGATTCGAAGCCCACAACATCACCAAATTGGGCAGTTGGTTTTTATTTACGACGCGCAACCTCTCCAAAGCTGTCCGCGTGAATTTCGCCCACAGGCGCATGAAGTTAGAGTTGTTAAAGTGCTGCTTCCAGCACTGCTCGGAGACGTCGTCGCCACCGAGGTGGAAGAGGTCGTCGACGCCGGTCAGCTCTATTATTTCGGCGTAGATCTGCTCCAGAAGTGTGTACACGTGTTTGTTGTGGGGGTTTAGTTGTCCGCAGGGCGGGTCGTCGCAGTATTGGCTCCAAGGCTCGTCGTCGACGCAGTGCGCGAGGTGGCCGAGCCCGGCGGCGGGCCCCCAGCCCCAGGCGCGGCCCACGTGCGCCGGCGTATCCACCTCCAGCAGCACGCGCACGCCGCGCAGCCGCGCACGTCGAACCACCGCGCGCACCTCGCTTGGCAGGTACACAGCACCCGAGCTGTACGCGCCGTAAGCAGCGAGTTGCGGCGCGAAAGGCATGACCAAGGGAAACGCTTGCGCGTCGGTCACGTGCCAGTGCAACGTATTCAGTTTGTTCGCACCCATGACGTCCACGATGCGCAGCAGTTCGCTGACGGGAAAGTAGTTCCTAGCCGTATCCACCAATAGGCCGCGGTACGAGAAGCGCGGTTTGTCCATCACCGCTGCCGCCTTCAGCGCCACCAGCGAGCCCGCGTGCTGATCAGCCCACACGAGCTGCGAGAACGTCTCGAGCGCGTGGCGCGCACCACAGAAAGACCTCGCTTTTATCTCTACAGATAAATAGCGACCTAAATTGTTCGCTCGCTTGACGGTAAGTTGGTAGCGTTCGTCAGTGTCAACTCGCATGCGGGAGTCACCGGATCCGTTGATGGAAATGCGGACGACGACATTGAACCACTCTTGGTGGCTTCGTACTGCGGGTTCCTGCTTGTGCATGTCGTCGCGCATAAGGTGGAAAGCTTCATATATATGTTCGTGCACAATTTTGGAAGGGGTACCGATTATGACCAGAGTGAAGAGGTCGGTGCGTACGGGCACGGCGGAGGTGGAAAGCGACACGGGCCCCGTGGGCTGCGGCCAGAGCTGCATGGTAGCACAAAGCATGTTGCACGTCATCAGCGACTGCGGCATGCTCTCGGCCGTCGGCTTCGAGGGTACGCACGTGTCGTCAACGCACTCCCACGTCCACAAAGGATACTGATGACTGTTACCAAAGATGAAACGCACTTCACTGGAGTTATCTTGCCTCCTCGAAGTTTCAATATCAAAGTCCTCCATTGAAAATGATCTTGAGATTGTTCCCAATCTTAGTACCAATAAAACTATAAACGTATTTGAACATTGTGGGAAGTCTTGCATTTCTGCACATTACAAATGTCATTTTATTCCATAATTTCATTGAGAAACTAATAACTTTTCAGTTTAAGTTAATTTAAAAGTGAAAATCTCTGAACTCCTAAAGTATCTCATTTGTGGCATGTTTTTGTAAATGACAGATGACATTTTTCATAAACTAAAGAAATTGAACTTTCTTCAAAGCTCCACCCACTCACGATGGCCCATCATGGGCCATACACTAAGGCTATACAAGAATATGCGGCTCGCTCTAGGGTGTAAATACGTCTCTTACGCCCATGATGGCATTTTCACATTATATCCGTGTTATTTATTTGAGGAAACAAGTACCGCCGAACAAAGACCTCAACAAAGACACCTCATGAACTCGTATTAATATGTAAACCTTTACCTTGGCAAAAGAAGAGTTTAACGTGGTGCCAGGTGGAACTACAATATTCTAGATTGGCAATGATCAATATGTTCATACCGGGTGTATTTTTTTAATAGCGATCTTCGTTTTTATACGACAATCGAGTGACAAATACAATGTCAGTTGCGAGTGCAAGCGTGATAGCGATAGAATACTGTAAGGACACACGATCATTTGTTACACTTACCTTATAATCTCAATTTAGACATACATTATAATCTATGCACTCGATGAGACTCTCCGAGTGTGACAGTCTCCGAGACAGACGTGTACATGGTCTGTGACATGGTGCTCTCACACGGTCTTGGCTAATCTTTGCTTAAAAATCCTGCACTAGGAACAGACATCCATTATTAAATAAATGTTTAAAAAAAAACACAGAAAAACTTCATTTCAAACGGTAGATCAAAATCATAAAATAGGTTCCGATCGCCATCTGTGGTCTTGGTCGTCAGTTGTGGTTCCACTTCACTAAATGATACTTTCCGAATGCAAATGCAAATACGAAAATCGCTAGATATATGTATGTCTCAATTTGATGGATGACAATGGGTGGGGACCATTATGGTAGGTCCCATTGTAGACACGTCGTACACTCTAATTACGCACACACAACCTAAAAAAACAAAAAAATATTTTTATATTCTTTACCACTGTTTACGGAGAAATCGGTGGACATGCATGAAAAAAAAACAACGGAACGTTGAATCTCCTAGCTTTTTGGGGTCGGTTACAAAAGGGAAATAAGCCTTTTCTCAAACATACTCGGAAAGAACTGTTTTCCGATTGAAACACAAGGACGGAAAGTGCCTCATTTACTCATGCAGTATAAAAAAAACATATGAAAACACTTTCCGTCCAAGTCCGTCGTTATTTATAAGTGCTCTCTATTGCATATAAAATAGTGGTGCTGGCGGCGACGGGCGGTGGCTCCCTGTGTGTGAAACTATCTTAACTAATTCTCGTTGTTTTCAGACAAAAATTATCTCCGAATTTATCAAAGGTTTTTAAAAATACATGTAATCATTTATTTGTATCATTTCCTCGCATTGTTTGAGAAACGCATTATATAAGTATGCCTCGGCAGAAACGGGGATTGCCTGACTCGGATTTTAGCAGCTAACCACCTCGTCAGGAAATCCCTTACTTTCCGCGCCTAGGCAATAATGTACTACCTATTATAGAACAACGCATTTAAACTCGAACCGCAATAAATTTATCCTGTAGCATTCTTCGTAAACTATACTTTTTCTTTTGAAACATGCATGACATTTGAAAGTGTACTTACTGTCTGTCTGTCTATAATCGATGACAGCAGTAAAGTAATAAGTGCTAAAAGGCGGAATAGTTGTATTTTGTTAAAATACTTTAATGTGCGTTTGTTATTCCCACTTATTTATATCCCCGAAACATGATGTCGACCACCGAAGGCGAACTGGATGTCGAGGTGTCTCATGAGCGTGAAGAAGGAGAGGTTAGAACTTTTATTTTGCGTACTTTTTGCAAGCACATCTCACGTTAGATTCGTAGGATTTACCTATTTAAAACATTTATTTTCTATAGTATTTAACTCTTTAGTTGATTACATAATAAATAGTGTAGTTGGTTGTCCTATTCATTGAATTATATATGAATAAATGCAGCAGTATTTGCACGGGTGACGTTTGTGCGTACTTGGTATTACGCGTCCTTAATTTTGTTTTTTTCTTATAAGTTAGAGGATTCTGATGTGGAGGAAGGTACATACATACCGCTGGCTCGACCGGAGGCCTTCAACCCGCCGTCGTTGGTGAACATGCAGATCCAAGACGAGCAGAGTGACGAAGCATCGGCGCCAGAGTCGTCGGGCTCCGAGTCAGACGAAGGGCCGCGGCGGCGCCCCAAACGTACTAAACTGCGCCCCCGGCGCCCCCAAGTGCCGCCGCAGCCAGACAGAAAGGACAAATACAATGTCTGGTGTAAAGCATTACAGGCAAGTTCTTTGTATTTTCTATATTGAGCTAAATGATTAATTCATTTCATTGTCTTGTCGTAATTCTTTGGAAAATTAGTACATTTAAGAAGCAGCTACTTATGTGGGAAATAATAATAAAAACAGCATTTGATGTGTGATTTAAACCTACAATAAATAAATAATCAAATATGATTTCACAGTTATAATTACTCAGTTTGTTTTTCTTACTAACTTAGATTTATATGATCAGTGACAGGGATGAGATATTCAATGATTCAATATGAGCTCTTCATTGTTATCTCCATAAATTCTCACTTATGGCTTATCATCAGGCTTTCTTTCTATAAAACCTAGGTCAATCAGTAGCTAATCTTTTTTTTTTGTGTATGGTAGAACTCAGAAGCTGTACATTTGAGTACCTATCCACAGCTATAGATTTATTAAATTCAAAACTCACTCAGTTTAAGAGGTTACTGCAAGAAGATACTAAATGTTACAGCTTCTTCTGACTGACTTTACCTGTCTATCTCTTACAAATATTTATAAACCAGTCAACCAGATATTGTTATTTTAGGAGGACTTATTAACCGAGGACATGGTCACATGTGATGTTTCAAAGAAAAGCAGATATGGCGTTGAGTCTTATGATTATACCATTAAATATAGATTAGATAATGACTATAATATTTCTAAAAAAGTTTTTACAAGTAACAATATTGAAGATGACGAAAATGATGTCCACACATCAAAAAAAAGGAGGCACTCAGACCGTTCCAACATGAAGTTGAGACTGGGGAAGAGGCCTAATGGTGATGACCACAGCAGTAAGCAACAGCCTCGGATACTGCCAGACTTAGTCACTACATCAGAAGATTCAGTAGAAATAATCGCTTTGGATATTGCTGAGAAGTTAGCTGAGGAGAAAAAGGATTTAGTAGGTAAGTTATTGTTGATGCTGGTCAGTGCTAGTGAAGTGAAAAGAAAAATTACTGTCATCTTTTACAATCATAGTCGTAGACGGAGAGTCCTAGATGGGGCACGAAAAACTAACTCTCCTCTACGTTTTTACAAGGCTGATTTTGTTTGTCACCAGAACTGTTTCCAAACAATGGAGTGAATTGTTGCTTTTAACTATTTTATTGTGTGTGGTTTGTGTTTAGGTTTTATAGACATATGTGATCTGAATTGGTGTATTTTAGGCTGCAGAATTCACATTGTTCGAAAGTAATAATTACTCATGATAAACCGCCTTAATAAGGATGCACTCAATGACAGAAGTTTTGTTGGCTAAAGATGATATGTGATTTGGTGGGGTTGTCTTTATTGCTATCTCAAGCGGCTCTTGGTAATAATCTGTCTATGTAAGCAAAGCTATATATTGAAGAAAAAAAAAGAAGCTACTTCTATCACCATTTTAGTCAGGTTTCATGAAAATCGGAGGAGTCCTCCTTCTGTAAATTATTTATAAGGAGCTTTTTAAATCTTAGACAGTTGGTTCAGAATTTGAAAAATGTTTAGAAACAAGACACTTTTTGGCATATGCAGCGACACTTTTCATATTCATAGTTGATATTTCTAGTTATAATACTTATGATTTCATTTTTATTTATTAACAGGAAGGATTGTGCTAGTGCTGGGCGCGAGTAAGGCTATAGAGATATACAAGGAGACGCAGCGGATAGAAGCTGAAGGAGGCATGCTGGTCATGGTAAGAGAGATGTTTGGTATACATTGTACATTTATTTGCTTCAGCCCCTAAGTTTTTGGTAAAGAATAAGACAACACAGGAATGCAGCAATGTTTTTTAGATATTGCATCTAATCATATCTATATATATAATATAAAAGACAAACCTGACTGACTTATATATCAACGCACAGCCGAAACTACTGTACTTACCTAAAAACTTGAAATTTGGTACAGGGGTTCCTTTCATGATGTAAGTAAGCACTAAGAAAGGATTTTCCCAAAATCGACCTCCAACAGGAAGAAATAGGGGGAGCAGCCGGAAACTAACTCTACGCGTACGAAGTCGCGGGCGCCCGCTAGTCTTCTATATATATAAAAGGCAAACCTGACTCACTGACTTATATATCAACGCACAGCCGAAACTACTGTACCTAGAAACTTGAAATTTGGTACAGGGGTTCCTTTCATGATGTAAGTGAGCACTAAAAAAGGATTTTTGGTAATTGGGGTGAATTACATTTAGAAATAAGGGGTTAAAATAGGGGGAGTAGCGGGAAACTAATTCTACGCGTACGAAGTCGCGGGCGTCCTCTAGTCATTTATAAAATCACCAGAGGGCTGTGCCTGCTGTTGATGGGTATATGAATATACTAACACTTAAGTAATAGCGGCGCAGTTTTGTCGTATTGAATACTGCGTACGCGAGAACCCGAGCGGGTTGCATGCTGTAATATAAACTTTAACTTGTGCTTAGACGGTTCTATATCTTGATGTAACATCCGACGAAGCATTCAAACATCAGCTGAGAAACCTTTTATTGAATAATCCATTATACTCTGTCGACGAATATATGCAACTTCAATTGTAAAATTGTTATTGATATTTGACCTTTATTAGTTTTGTGTATTGACATCGGAAACTGACCATTTATTACTTGTTTATCATTGTTGTTTTTGATTATTTGAGTGTTATTATATTATTGTATTATTGTAATATTATTTTATAATTTTGTATTAATGTTTTGTTGACGATATCAATGTAATTTCGTATTATTTGACATGCAATGCAATCTATATTGTAACATTACATTCATAAATAAATAAACTAAACTAAAGCACATACATTGTAAAGGCTGCTTCGGCGCGACGCTGTAGGTGACATCTTACATAAATAGCTTGACAAACTTTTAATAATAGCCTTACATAATTAGCCAATTTGAACTTTTTTTTTACTTTTATGGTTTATCTTACTATCACCAGGCTGCGCGGGAAAAAAAGGGTAATGGGTTCAAATCTTATGTATGAGATCAAAAATCGGATGTTCTACTGTAACTTCTGAACTACTGCACCAATGTGTAAAATCCATAAGGCATGTTGTGTTGGGGCTATTCCGACACGGGGTAAATACGTCATTTACGGATTTTGAAGGAATAAAATAATAAAACGTTCCAAAACATATTTTAGGTACTATAAAAGGGCGCAAAAAGTAGTTCTAAAACGTAGCATTACCTCGAGAAAAAAAAAAATCGCATTTAGCCCTAAGTTGGATTAGGCCATCCTGACCTACATGGTTATACATGCTGCCCATGCTGGTCGGCAGCCAAATCAAGATCATAAATTTGGAATTATAGATTGGTCAACTCCAACGTACTATTCTATTATAGAACGGCACCCGTCGACGAACCCCCGGCGGAATATACTTCTTCCTCCTAAAGCGAGACGACGAAGTGTCGCAGGAGATGATCAACCAGATCTTCAACGAGGAGCGCAAGGAAACCGCGCGCCGCATCAAGCGCGCACGTTCCAAGAGCCGGCAGACAGTCATGGAACAGCTCAAACAGAGTCTAACAGGTTAGTGGAATGTCTATATATACTGTTGCAGATGCTGTCTGTGTGCAGGGTCAGTCTGATTCATTAGATCTTATCAGCTGAGCACTAGTTTTTACATTGTTTTTATTAATTTATTAGTTAACTTACATCCACATAGTTCTGATAATCTCATAAGGTTTACGTGAATTTGTTTAGTTTGCCAGTCATAATGGCACAACACCCAAATTTGGCAATTCTGATCAAATTTTTCAAACAAGAGCTAAATTATAAATTGGGAAGGCCTTTGTCCAGCAGTGGACGTCTTGCGGCTGATAATAATGATGATATTTATTTTATTTAATCTTTATTGTAAAAAAAAAGTACAAATGGCGGACTTATTGCCTGCCTAATGGCATTTACAAATGAATTAACTTTTTTTACCTACTCAACTTTTTCAAATGCTATTAAAGATAAAAAAAAAGATAAAAGATGTTTATTCAGTAGGTAGCACGGGCACTTTTACACGTAAAAAATCTACCAGCGCTTCGCAAGAGACCACTGCTGAGAAGAAACTCCGCAAGAAACTCAACAATTTGAAACAGTTTAGAGCGATAAACTCTTATAATGTAATAAGTATTGCTAATGAAATGTAAATGTAAGTTTGGAAGAAATTATTTTATTTTAAGGTATTATAAAAAGAAATTAAAAATAATATGTTTTTATTAAAACCTGATCACATGTCCTCATCGTTACTAGACAATATTGTTCTTAACTGTTGAATTACAATTGCAGTGTTAAGATTGCAATAATTTGTGAGACAGAATCTCTTTCAATTTAGTCTACTTTAGTGTATTTGCCTTTTTCCATAGATTCAGAGCTGCCATCGTTACTGTCGCGCGGGGAGACGGCGGCGGCGGCGGCGCACGGCTCCGACCCGCCGCCGTCGCCCGCCACGGACGCGCGCGACTGCTCCAGCGACACCGACGCGCCCGACGCCGCGCCCGCCGGGCCCGCCGAGCCGCGCGCGCTGCGCGACTACGACGACGACGACTACCTGGAGGTCATGTGCAACGACGACATGGACCTCTTCTAACTGGCACCTGCGGCTCCGGGGCCTCGGTGCGATTGTCTATACTGTGCTACTAAACTGAACGGTGGCTTTCAAGTTCTGGCAGGGTCCACTCAGAAAAGAAGGTGCAGTGTCAAGTGAGTGCGGAAGGTGCTTGAAGTTTCTCAAGTTCTCAAACTGTTCTATTATTGACGTGTATTTAAATAACCTTTTAGGCAGGTGTAGTGTGCTCGATTGACCTGACCGCGACTGTCCCCTGAAGTACGACTTTTAATTCAATATTGATATGTGGTATAATTAATACAATATTCAGGTTAAAAGCTTGTTGAGAGGTCCGCACCATACGCAAGGTAAACAGTTAATTCTTAAAGTTAAGAATTAACTTTTTACCTTACGTATGATGCGGCAGTGCTGTTATTTTACCAGTGTAGTACTTTCTACTGATATAAACTTTGTGGCATAACACATATTTTATAACAGACAACAAAACAAAGACATTGTTTATGTATACCACTGGAGCAGCGTCGCATCCTGGCCAATTTTACGTTGATCTGACTAAAAAGCCCAAAAATTTGGTCCTCAATAAATTTGTAAACGCCCAATAAAATTAATATCTTCACAATCCTGACGATTACTCAATTGAATATTGAAGCAAGGTAGCTCGTTAACTACAGTGGAGACCCATAAAGCAAGTGCAAGGCGTGCCGCTGCGACTAGTCGTGTCGTAGTCCTGTCATTCCCAACAAAGCTTAAAAGAAGTTTCACTAATCAGAACCTTAGTTAAGTTAATACATTCATTACTAAATACTCAACATTGTGTACATTTTGTATCCAAATCAAAGTAGTGAATGTGTTAATTAGGATTGTCACTGAATTAAATAAAATATTGGCAGTCTTGGTCGATAGATCGTTAAATATATCTCATAAGAAACATCCTAGCCTACCTTAATAGAATATAAACACAGGGCAACACCCTGTGACTGCCTGAACGTTTTAAATTTAAGGCTAACTTAAGGGGCTGTGTGTTTTTAAAAGTAATCGCTTTGTTTTTATTCTTGCCACTCAAAAGGGTGTTTATACCCTTATTTAAGTACTGACGATCTGAAATTCTGAACTAAACATGTAACTTAGACTGAAAATCTAGGTATTTTGGGTCGATTTTGACAACTTTCTTGTAAAAATATAATTGCCAAATGTTTCTAAAGATTTTCCCTGGGTAAACCAACAATAAAAATGTAGAAATTACTAAAATTCGACTGTAGATGACCAATATTTCGACTGCTGTATTTTTGATCATCCCACAAAACACTAGATAAAATTATATATCTACATCGTCAGTAGTTCTTTCAAGAAGAACAAAGTGAGGTTGAGAAACCCTTGATTCTGTTGAATAATACTTATGTAATATGTGATGAATGGTGCCCGTATGACTATTTACTTTAAGATGTATACTAGTCCCTATCTATGGATTGTGGTCATAAGCTATAAGATCTTTTCAAAGACTAGGGTTAAACTGAAGCTGGAATGCATACAGAGATCAAGTAATTCCAAGATTATGTAAACAATGATAAACACTAAATTACAAAGGAACTCCGGATCTTTCTTTCTTATAGGCAGGTTTTCAACCAATTGTAATTCAGTGGTCAATCTTCCTCAGCAGTCAGCTTTCACCTCCTTCCAGTTTTAATCCACTACTGGAAGGTGGGGGGGCAAAGTTCTGGAATGAAAAGGGCAACCAACAATCTTATAATGGTCACAGAATTCAGCTGAATGAGAGAAGCATGGTATTAATCATAGACGATGATGCAGTGGTCATGTTTTGGATGACTGGAGGTTGGCAGTCAGTTCGGCATACCTTGCTGAACGGAACAGCTCTTCAATGGCAGCAATGCTGTCCAGATCTTTATGATAACGAGCCATAACATCTTGAGTCTGCCACTTTTTCCCTCACCGCCGATTTGCCTATCAATACTGTTAGGTTTCTAAGAATCAGTCGCGAGGCGTTCGTACAAGCCGATTATTTACGGCTTTACCAAAAATTCCTATGCATAGAGTTGGTATACAAATAAAACGTAAAACCGACACACGCCATACACCTTTTTTTGCTCCGGCTTGTCTATTTATTTACGTGACGCTTCGCCACTGCTAAGAATGTGACACAGATTAGCCACCTTTCTTGTTTTTAGTAGTTAGAGGGGTCCTCTTCGTTTCATAGCACCTTTATATATGTCATTTGTGCCCAGTCGATGTCTGAAACTTAGAAAAGAATAGGCTCAAGGAGTCGTCAAAAATCGCAAAAGGAAAGCCTTGGAATTTATATTCCATTTTATGTTTATGTAAATAAAATGAACTAAAAATGTAAGATCAATTAAAAAAAAAGATTTGTGATCAGCTGTTTAGAGGTACTGTACAGGTGTTCTAAAAGTTCAAAATCGTGAACGCAACGCATCGAATTATTTATATTATTGATTGACATCAATTATTATTGACGACAGGAACTTTTAAAAGGTGTTCTGAAAAAAAAAATCTAGAGTTTTTCTCAAAAACGTCCTTTTTTTTCATTATTTACTGCGAAAATAAATAAACAAATTTCTGCTAATGGCCAAAAAGCTTAAACGCCACATGCTACTTTTATAAATAGACTGACGTAAGAAGTTATAGAATCTTACAAAGGTAAAGCCCATCCGTGCAAAACATAGGGAAGGTTTATTTGCCGATGGATTTCCAAGTCACAGCTAATCATCATCGTCATGATTGGCCTATATCAGTTCACTGCTGCACGTAGGCCTCCCCTAATGGGCGCTATTTTGCCCCGTCCTTGGCCTATCGCATCCAATATCTGCCAGTAGCGTTTCGCAAGTCGTCACTCCATCATGCCGGCGGGCGCCCTACACTACGTTAATACGTTTGCCGAGTGGCGGTCAAAAATTCAGTAAAAAAACGTGCCTTCGACTCAAATCTCTAAGCTTGATTTTTATCAGAACACCTTTTCAAATAAATTCTGTTGTCAATGCTGGAGTCCTAGTGAAAAAGGGTGTAAGTTGAATTAACTCGTACTAAAAAGGGTATATACGTAAACAGTTTATAATATACTTAAACCCTTTTTCACTTGATCTTCAGGAGAGTGATACCCTGTTCCACTAGGATCCCAGTAAATGCTATATTACATAGGTTACTTCAGTGCTATGTTGTTGTAATTGTGGTGTTGCTGAATGATGGTTGGATTTGTTGACTGACCATAAATAATTGTTTATTGATAATGAATGAATAATTCATAAGATATTGGTCAATCACGATTGACTTTAATACTTACGAATAATGTAGGGGTATACATATTGCGGATAGAGGTTCTTACTTACCTTATCTCAAAACAGAAGGAGACGTTCATAAAACAGGTACGAATTACAATGAGAACGGTAGGATTTTACAAATATAATTGATCTCAAAATTAGAAGGAATTGATGAGGCGGGGAATTGAATTGACAAGTTCGTTGAAGGCTTGTAATAATTGTCTCATTTTTAATTTTCTGAGAGACAGTTATCAAATATGGATATTGCTTCAGAAATTAAATCCCGAAGGTATTGCAACGCAAGTGTTTTTATTTACCTGTAAGAATTGATGTTAGGTATAATAATATGGAACGCTTTGAATGGTCTAAATCATAAGGAATTGTTATTTCTTTTGATTACATTGCATGCTAATTAAAACAGAAGTGATGCAAGTGTTTTTATTTCGCATATTTCGTATATTTCGTTGTTTGTTAGTTTTATTAGGTGTTAAGATACCAGAATGTGTAGTGTCAAACCTGATGTTACTTTTGTTACCTATTCGAATTAAGTGTTGGCAGCAAGAGTAAAGTGTTAATTAAGATTTGTGGTGCTCTGAATTAAAGCAGTCGTCATGGCAACCGTTGGGATGTTTCTCAGGGCATCTATTCCATTTTGTTTTACCTTGTCTAGCTTTTCTATAGGAATACTATTGTTGACGTTATAGTACCATCGTTTTTTTTTTCATTTGAATGTTGCTACATAGCAGATAGCCAAAAACGAACAATACATTGGGAATTTAAACTTATCATATTGTAATCTTTATAGCTGTAGCTCTGGTGAAAGAGGGTAGAAGTGTTTCGAGGTTCAAGTGTAAAAGGGTATATTCTAGTACTCTGCATGTGACTTATACCCTTTTGTATTACGAGCCTAGTCGAGTTATATCAGCTTTCCCTAGAGCCCTTATTCATATGACAGTAAAGGAGGTCATATAGTACAAAGCAATTTGGTTTGGAAAGCAAAATGGTACCAATTTAGAGATGAGCAGTTTTTGAGAATTCTCGAGAAGCTCGCAACGAGATGTGTCGTTCTTAAGCGGAATTCACAGAGAGGGCAGGTCGTGCGCGGGAGCGGGCGTTTTGCTGTTACATTGCTCGTATTCTCCGATAGGCCTTCTAACAGAGCGCACAAGCTCCCGCGCTCGGCCTGCCCTCTGTGTGAATTGCGCTATAAGAATTATCGAATTCCTGCATTAGAGAAGTGTGTGAATTTTGGCTTATAAATGGAACGGTTTGACTAAGAATACCTACATTAAATTTCCCAGTTGCACTGTACCACGATTTCTTGCGAATACTTTGGTCTTAGCGGTCATATCTTCAACGCGACCATCCGCCTATATGTTATTATTTAACGTAAATTCGAGTTCTGTAAACTGTAGCGATAGTTAACGTAGCTGTTCCAAATGCCTCCAAATAGAATATTTATGTAATATTAATGTTAAAGCACTATTTCCCTCTTAGTTTTTAAACGGAATGATGTTTGGGCGATGGATCTTCGATGTGTATTTTTACAAATGACATGAAGCGTAGGAACTTGTAAAGAACAGTCTATGACCTACTTTATATAATAAATTTTGTAAAGAAAATTATAGTTTTACTTTTTCCATCGGTTTGTGTTGGAGTTCTCCCCAAGAGAGCAAACAGGCCATCTGGGGCCCTAATATGGCTGCGGTTATCGCGTGGCAAAACGTGGATAAAACTTCCCTCACTGACACTTATTTAAGCACGACAGTGACGGATGCTTTATCTACATTTTGTCACGCGATAAACGCAACCACATAGTCAATTGCATTCTCAAGACTACAATCTTTGGACTGCCATCCCTAAGCACTAAGATGGAATGGATTGATGGAATGCCTCATGGTGGTAAATTCACAGGTTGGCGTATCCTCATACCGGAACGACAACCTTTGCAATTATGGAATAAACTGTTGCGCTAAAGAACCATGTCATAGTGATATGAGATTTATAAAACCGGCCACGTGCGAGTTGAACTCGCGTGGAGAGGGTACCGTACATACGTCTTTTTGATAGAATTCTTATAGGTTTTCCTGTAATCTACAAGCAATGAACATAAATTGTACTTTTTTCATTATTTTAGGCTGTGGTTTCGGAGATTAGGGGAGTGTGTGGGGGGGGGGGGGGGGGGTAAATTTTCACCTTCTTTCATCAATAAAATCAAAACTCCAGTCCAATAGTTTCGCCCGAGATGCACGAGTGATCCTATAAGGACTCACTTTTTTATTTTTTTGTACGGGACCCTAAAAATTATAATTATTGTAATAATGATCAATAAATAAGAGTGCTAAAATAAGAAATGTTGCATCACTCTCTAACGCTTTCATCTCATAGTCTAGTTCAGGTTTCAGCCCTGCTCCTTTTTGTTCCGAATTCCGAAATTCTGATAACCACTGAACTTTGTTTTCTTTTTTTACCCGTAACAATTTTACGTCTAAACTGGCAACACTGCTCCTTTTACTTGATAGAGATATCCGCTTGTAATTTGTAACTTGTAGCTTTTGTGAAACGGGCCACTGGGGCCCGTTTATCAAACGCGTGTAACTTGTATTACAAGCGGAAATCTCTTTCCAAAAATATGTATTAAAAAGAGACAGATTGCCTTGTGTGAGACTACCACTCATATTACAAGTTACAATTTTTTGATAAACTGGCCCCGTGGTAGGTAAATGGGATTGAGGCTCAAGATGCCCACAGACATTGGAGACTGTACTTAGTTTAAACCATGTCAAACTCATTCCTCTTTTTAGGGTTGCGTAGTCAAACTAGGAACCCTTATGGTTTCGCCATGTCCGTCCGCAGCTTAGCTCAGAGACTCTTAGTTCTAGAAAGCTTTAATTTGGCATGAATATACATATGAGTCACGCCAACAAAGTGGTAAGCAAAATCTGTAAAAAGAACTACACCCCCACCCTGCTACATGTAACGTGGGGACGTATTTTATTCTTGTCTACACATGGTGTGGTCAGTGGGATGTCGTTGGAAAGGTATTTCAAAAATATTGCGGGCTTGTGAAAACATTTTTCGATTAGGAGTTCCTTTTGTGAAATATTAAGATTTAGAGTGCAATTTTTTGTTAGAGTTAAGTGCTCCCTTTAACCCTTAGGTGCATGATTTAATTATTTTTTACAAAAAAAATATAGGTGATGGGAAAAAATACGTAAATGCTGGGAAAAATAATAAAAAAAATCTTGGTAATTTTTTTAAATTTTTTTTTAATAAAAATACTTTGTATCAAATTTGATACTCCATGGAGTAAGCACTTAAAACATATACTTCTTGTTACATAGTAGGTAGTCATCAAAAAATCAACTTTAGAAATACAATCTTAAAAAAAAAACAGATACAACTACAAATGGAAGTCATTAAAACAATCGGAGTTCTTTTTGGAGCATAAAAACACTTTGCACTTGTTGCACTGTGTGCTACTGAGTAGTTTGCAACCCGGCTTCATAAATTTCATCCGTTTATCCCCCTTTATTTGAATGTGCCCTACTCCGTCAAACCTTATATCTGGTGAGGGCATATGTTGCAGAATATTTCTTCGTTTGCGGGGTGGGGCATATATAGGACTATTGCTTGGGCGTCCTCTCGTTGGAAGTAAAATGGTCCCGTACTTGCATAGAGCGTCTGCTAAGTCTGCTCTAAAGTCGCCTAATTTCAGAATATCTTTTTGTTCTATTTTTTTCTTTTTTCAAACTTCTTTATATAACACCCATGAATTAATCACAGTGAGGTCCAGTAGGTGGTAAAATATACGTAGGTACCATTTTTTTGTCTTCATGCGTATTCGGTATCTACCCAAGAATGAATCCATCAAATCAACGCCGCCCATGTGAGCGTTATATTCACTGATAATTTTTGGGCATGAAATCGGTTTTCTCGTCTTATCATTTTTGTCATAACGCTCAATAACACCAACAGGTGTGGCAAAAAATAAAAGCTTATTTAAACACCAAAACCACATGCAAAATATTAGTAAAATACAAACAAACTCAAAAAAGTGTTATAAACCATGCGAGTAGAAAAACTAAGCGTAATGCATGGAGTATCATTTTTGATACCACGAAAAAAAGATGTTGTTGCATAGATTATCGTTTTCGATACCAACTTAAAACTCAATAAAATATTTATAATGACATCAATCTAACAAAAACGCATGTAATTAACGATAAATACAAATACTAACCTTCCTTATACAGATTTTTCCGATTGAAAATACCACTTGATTCACCAGATAGACAAAAATTTAAACTTGGAATTTCACTGTCGCAACAAGTAACCGCATAATTCAAACTTTTGACACTTAGTATAAAAAACGACTGCTCTGTGGTTGACAGTTCTATTTTTTTTTAAATATATTTTAGCAAAGGTAACTAAATTCAGCTATTAGAACGTGACCATATTGAAAAAAAAAAGATTTTTGGGTGGAGAAAGACAAGGTATCATTTTTGATACTGTATGCACCTAAGGGTTAATATTATTTAAAATGTCTATGTAAGGTTATAATAAATAATGGCATACAACAAATAAAACCATTTGTATATGAAGTGAAAACATCTTTATTGCTTTCAAGATCCCATATCAGGTACAACATTATCGCATACACATAAAATGGAAATAAAGTCCTTTCACAATGTTCGCTTGAGGAATTTTGAGATATTTGTAAATGCAGATAAGTATTATCCAACACAATCTGGATATTGATGCTGGCACAAGTTTTTCTTAACTATTTTTTGTTAATATTAATTTTTAAATTTTATTGTGTAGGTAACACAATAAAGGTCCCCTAAAAAGGGAACTCCCACACAATGCAATCTGATGATTCAAACTGGTTAGTGGGTTTTTGTGTAAGTTGGCCGGTCCATGATTGTACCATGGGGCGATCAATAAAATCCAAGCACATGTATTCTATTTGATTGCACCCAAAAATAAATCAATTCAGTGATGTGATTCTGTACGTGTAAACGAACAATCAAATTTGTGGAAGCCCTGAAAAGTCCTTCATATAAAGTCGACTGCATTTCCTTGTGTGGAAGCCCTGAAAACTCCTTTGCACCAATTTACTATTCATTGATACGTTAAAGTCGACCGCATTTTCTCGTGTGGAAGCTTTGAAAAGTCCTTCAAATCAATTTACTATACATTAAGACGTCAAAGTCGAACAGATTGCCTTGTGTGGAATTTGCTATTCATTAAGATGTTAAAATCTTGCCTTGTGTGGAAGCCCTTCAGTCAATGTACTATTCAATTCATTAAGATGTTAAAGTCGACCAAATTGTCTTGTGTGGAAGCCTTGAAAGTCCATCAAATCAATTTACTATTCATTAAGATGTCAAAGTCGACCGGATTGTCTTGTGTGCAGCCTTACTTTTTGTCATGTACACAAATCACAATGAACATATATTTCACAGCATGCGCGCAAAAAGAAAAAATATTCTAATTATATTGGTCTCAGTTGGAGGAATTACATTACTTCTTATCCTTCTAGTGTGTCTTGGTTTTTGGGGTATGCTTTGATTTTTATCCCAAAATTGGCAAGTCCAGTTTATTACAATACTACGGACAGTAAATCTGTAACATTGTTAAGCTATATTAAAGCTTTAATTCCTTGAAATAACATAAATATAGAGAGCTATAATGTAACTTTAAACCACAACACTATAGTAAACTAGCAGTTTTAGCAAAATATAAGGACACATGGAGAATGCCCTGTGATTGAATCAGTCAAACTGCAGATTAGAACTTGCAGTAGTTGTACGAGTAAATTATTATCTTGGTAAGGCCTCGCTCTAAAAATGTCCCAACTAAAGATTATATGAAGATTTCAGGTTTGGAGCAGATACTCTTACGGGAAGTCCAGCATCTGAAATGAAAAATTACTTATTTTTGATTTAATTTTAATGAGCAATTAAGTATATGTATATAGTGTTTTCTTCCCATGAGAATGCATACCACCACTTAATTTTCGTGCAATGTGGTAAGTAGGTCTGGCATTTAAGTAACACCTTTTGTAAAGTGCACCCCACTACAAAAAATATATACACTGGCGCAATATTGCATTAAATCTTGAGGTTGACTCTTACCAGCTGCGGCAGGCACTTCTCAACATGTTCAATATCAACTTTATCGCAGGTCTCTCGTAGGGCCTGGTTGGAAGCACGAAGACAGGTCTCTGTCACCAGGCACTTGGCCACCTCCACAACTAGAGAGAGCGCATCGTTGCCAAGCTTGGTCTTGTTGTCTTCAAATGAACTGTTTAACAGCTCTTTAATGACTTCCTGTTAGAAAAAGATAAAATTATGACTTCATGTTCGGTGACCGATAATCAAGAACTTTTTTACCTAAGTGTTTGATTCCCAGTATGGGTGGAAAGCCTTGGGGGAGGCCTATGTCCAGCAGTGGACGTCTTTCGGCTGACATGATGATGGGTGATTAGTTATGTGATGAGTGATTTTTTGTACATATTTCTTTATACCTATAAGTTTATTTATTGTCATCTAGTACCCATAGTACATGCTTAATTTGGGGCTAGGTCAATTTCTGTGAGATTATCCCTTGATATATATTTATTTATTTATTTTTGGTAAATGTGATGATGGCATTTAACTTGTAAAAGCCGAGTAAAGAAATTTTAAGAACTCATCTCCGGATCAATTTTGATTTTTATTGAAGTATTAGCCATTTTCTACATGAATAGTTATAATAGTGTTTATACCACAACTGTTATCTGAGACGCCTGCTGACGGTCATTGTAGATAAATCGTGATACAAACGCACGTCGAGGCAGATTGCCGTATAGGTATGATCATTTTTCTGTAGGTACCTACTGTAACCTGGTTATGTGATGCGAACTAGTCGAGTGTTAAAGAGTCGTCATTCGACAAAAGCCAAATTAGGATATAATTTATTGTTTTTAAATTTAACATGCACAGGCTTAACATTCATGTTATACGCGTTTTATCTATGTTACTTAGTTAAAATCTAATAATTTGAATCGAGAGATGTCAATAAAACATTATTTTGAACTTTCACGTTGTTTAATTCAGTTTTCGGTACTTTACGAAATGGTATACGCTTCGTTGAGTTTAGTCGATATTACTTACTTGTTTGAAGGTGTTCTTGATATTAGAAGCCACGGAAGATGGGTCTATGTTATCATCTTTTTTCTCGTTACTGTTACGAGCCATTGCGAAAGCAACGAATGGGTTTTATTAAAGAAATGAAATAATTTGTACTCAATATTTACTTTCTTTGCCACTGTACGCAACAAGATACGATTAGGATCATACGATACGCGGGTGAACCCACTACGCTAATTGATTTGACATTGACGTAGGTTGCGTTTAGAAACGATAATAATGAATACATTTAAAGTAAGTATTCTCGTTTGGAAATGTACAGCTTAGCAAGAAATATTTTGGAATACATGTAGGGGCGCTCTTCAGAGTTAAATTGACAAATTGGCCAGCTCTGCTGATTAAGGTGATGGTTGGAAGGAGAATATTTTACTTCAGCACGGCTATAGATTGGCAACTTTCTTGACGTAACTGCCATTGATTCACCAGAAGAAAAAGTTAAGTATACGAATCAAATCAAAAAGTTATTTCTTCTTCAGATAAATATAGCATAATAACTCTGTTTCAAGTGAGACTTTAATCATTTTATCCCCCGTCGCCTTAGGTCAATAAAATAAAGATGTGGTTCTAATTAATTATATTAATAATATTTAATACTTAATAATTAACGATTCAAAACAAGCAGTTGTAATAAATACAATATTCGTTCCCTAATATCATCTACAGACTTGTGCGGTAAAGTTTCTGCCAAAATTTGAAAATCTTTCTTTTCTTCTATAACTTCTACAATATCCTTTTCTTTTCTTTCTTCCGGCTCTAAACTCCGCTTTACGACTTCTAGTAGTAATTTATCTTCATCTCTCTTCCATTCAAGAGGTTCGGATTTGACTAGCTCGTCTTCGGACATTATCATCATTGACATTTCTGATTCCGAGTAATCCTGTAGTTCAGTCTTCGTCACGGTCAATGTCGGCGTGTCAATTAAGTTTTCTAAAGGTCTAGCTTCCTGCAAAGTTTAATTTTTTTTAATATCTAGTAACGTTATATAAACTATTTACATACATACAGGTCGATTCACAAGAGCTGGCACGAATGGACTGAATGAGTGAACGAAAGTATACAAGTGTGTAAAATAGTAACAGGTTTTCGGTTTGAAATTCGAACATCGGTTCAAAGAACGGCACTCACACAGCGATAGGTGACTTTACTTTCATTCAATACATTCGTACCAGTTCTTGTGAATCGACCTGTGCATACGTTCACACCTTCATTCCCAGAGTGGGGTAGGCGGAGCTACAGATATATACCAACTCTAAAAATTTGTTGATAATTCTGTAACCACATTTTGCACAAATAGGCTAGGTGACAGGTTGCAAGCTCATCGCCTAACAGTACTACAAGCCTTTACTTCCTAAGTCGAATCTTACACCCACGGGAAGACATGGAGTGGCACTATTCTAACCTGGCAACCACACGGAGAATATAAACTATTTATATAACAGTAAAACCAGTTACCTTTTTGACTTCAGCACTGGCTTCAACATCGCTCTCAGGATCTTCAATTATTGTCAAATTATCTACACTGCCATCGTCGTCACTGTAACCAAAAAAACAACATTAGTCTTTTCGTTGCCATGTCATAAGGAACAGGTAAAAAATACTACGAGTGTTTGGGAAAAATCCGCGTTGGCGGGTGAATATTTGAGCGTTTCAACCGCCGTCATTGTTGTCTTCAATATATTGATGAAAACAATGATAATTACCAGCAACTTTTGATGTCAAAGTCAACGGACCCGGGGGTAGTATTAATTCCATTTAAATCATAAGACAATTAAAAAGTTTATCTTGAATAATATGCGAAGACAATAATGACGGCGGTTAAAACGCCGAATAATCACCCTGGCCGTGAAACTTCAATAGCTTTTAACCCGTAGAACGTCATGTGATACACATACAACACAAATTCCAATTATCACCACCTGCGCAGCAGCAGCACAGTGGCCTCGCGTTCATATAACAACGGTCGAAAATACCAAGATTGGAATAAAACTTAATTAGATAATACATAACGTTTTATTAGCATTGTGTATGCTCTAAAATCAATGAAATACAATCCTTCGGTAACGAACCCTTCTTTTTTTGGGGAAAACTACGTAGACCAGTGATGTAAGGATCAGATGTTAGCAAAAGTCGATTAAGCAAATCAGTGTTGCACATCACCCTGGAAATTTTTCTAGTGTTATGTTGCCTGAAGTATTTTACATCTTTATTCTTTGCTTCTGCAGCCTCTTCTGACATCTCTCCTATAGATAGAAGAGCATATTCGATGACTTCAGAACCGTGAACTAAGACCTTATGCACCGAAGCAGGAAGATAATACCAAGGGTATTCCGCTACAAGCAGTTTTGCTGTTTCTATGGCATACTCTTCGTATTTTTTAGAATTAGTATTATAACCAGAGGCCAAGACTTTTAATACTACAGACCACCTGTATATTAAATCTTTGTTAATTCCTGTAATTTCCCCGGATATTTCAGGATTCTCAAAAAAGCTCGTGCTGTGTTTCCATCGTTAGATGAACCACTACCGCCACTTTGAGGTTTGTCGATGATAAGACCTAGTTTTTCCCGAAATTGTGTTTGTATCAGCTTCTTTCTTTCGGAAGAAAGACGTTTGTCTTCTTGAGATAATTCCTTAGTTTCTTTTGCAAATTTAAATCTAATTGGTCTACAAAATCTGGTAGATGCAGGTCGAGGGTTTTTCCAAATCACAATCTCGGGACTATCAGGGTTAGCGACATCTCTCATAACCAATTTAAGTGGCACATAAGAAGTAACGAACAGACTACCATCATCCTCACTACCGTCTGTGAAATTTAGTTTATAATTGGATTGACCTGTAGTGCCATCGAAACCCCATTTTCCTATTAGAACCAATTTACATGGAGATTTCACCACAATAGTTTCTACAATGGTTTTTTGTGATTCTATAACTCTAGTTTCCGTATGATCTAATAGGCTTTGCAAATCAATTTATCCGCTCATGATCTAAAAATGATTTAGCCAGTTGCTGGAAAACGTATCGGCATTTTTCAGCATTTATATTCTTTGCAGCATTATTCCATAGTTCATAAACAAACATTCGTGAGAATAAACAATGAATTTCTTGGCCTAAAACAAATAAACAAAACAATGTATTTGAAGGTCTAGTTTGCTTTAACACTACGACGACGTAGAATAGCTACCACCAAGGCCCTTGGTACTCTTGGGTAAATTTAGTACTTGAATAATTTAAATTAAATCTTTAGCTATAAAATGACATATAATTTGTCGCGGGCAACGAGGGGCAACTAAACTAAAAGCTTTGATATATCTTATAAGTCAGTATTTTCATTGCTCATTTGGACGTGATGCGTAGCGGACATATTATTTTAAAATAAGACATAGAAATCATATTTATCTGCTTTCAAAATACACTAAATACCCTCTTGAATCTCCATCGTAAAAAATAACCACTTGCATACACAATTATTGCAACAATTGACCGTAAACAAATCGTTAAATAGAATGCTTGTCGATAGCGATAGTCTGCATGCGTACGGCACGACAACTTCAACTGGCAGTAATTTATATTTTTTGTTGAGACACATGTCAGATCTTTTATATTTAAAAACTAGACATTCTTAACTACCCTCTTTGTAAAAAAAAAGTGTGTAAAAAGGTTATTGATTTTTTAGAATTTTGCCGTCTACCGGGACTTGTGTGGGTTGGTGCCAGAGCCATCCAAAGTGGCAAAATTTGGGAAATCCGTTTATTGCTTCGGGCCTGCAGTATACAACCGTTTACCTGAACCGGTCAGGAATACACTTTCCACCGCGACCTTTAGTTACGACGAATTTCTGTGTATTCCGACAACGCTTTATAATTTAAAACGACAATCATTATAAATTATTAATATAAGGCACTGCAAGCCAAATAATTAATTATAAATGTTGTACAATCTGATTTGTACACTTATTTCTTATACGTGACATGTACCAAGCGTTATCTCGTACTTATATACGTGTCAAAGAGTGACGGATGTTTTATCAACATTTTATCACAGGATAAACGCAGCCATATTAGGCTCCCTGGCACTCCCAGTAACCCGGCACTACGCGGTAAATCATTCAATCATCCATCTTCTTCCCATTGTACGCACGCACTAAAATTACAATGCGTACGAACTAATGTCAAAAAAGAAAATAAAAAACGAATGGTTTGTACTTTATCAATAAACAGTTCAATACACATTCCACAAGTCTTCAAGTCTAAAAACCCGTTTACCCTTGTAGCATCAGAACTAAGTTTCTTATAATAACCTAACAAACCAATCCAATTATTCCCGTATTTTAAAATCTGTCAAGCCATTTAGCCTATAAAAGGTGCATCTATATTAATAATTTCGTACCGGTCTACGGTAGACTCGAACGAAATGCACTTCAAATTGAAGAGCGCAAAAAAATGGTCGATCCGAGTCGACAACTTATAGGCGGAAAATTCGGATTATCGAGTATTTTCAATATAAAAATGAATAAATTGCTACATAATGTCGTTGCGAAGTAAACATCTCAATGTCATCCATCAATGTGGTGTTGGTGTCCCGTCATTACGCGTCACAGGTGTCACAGGATCGTATTCCGTTCTCCATTGTGACCTCTAAGGTCTAATTTCTTTGATTGTGAGACATGGTAAATAAGATTTAGGAGAAATATCTACCTGTGAAATATCGATAAATAGATTAGCTGTGGATTTATTTTGAGTCTACATTTTACCCAAGCGAAGCCGGGTTTTCATCTAGTACAACAATAAACATTACCCCCCTGTTTCAATAGTCAAGTCAAATCTTACGAATTGTTAGTCATTTTTTACATTCGGTAATCAAAATTTTCCGCTAAGCTAAGCATTAGCAAGTCGTACTGTACATCAACAAATATAGCATAATACTAAATGTATGTAATCAATAATCATTTAAATGTGACCTGTAAATAGGCTACACAACGTAAAATAAATGTATAGATCTTCAACACATTGTATTAAATACACAACCCTCAGAGGGCATTTAACTGTATCAGAAATTAAAAATAATAAAGAAATTTATAATCTATTCTATTCTGTACATTAAAATCCGCATACCTCGCCGAATGATCTGCTTCATAATCAATGGCTTGCAATGTTACATCAGCAGCATCATCCTCTTCAGCATCGTTGTCTATGGCCGTTTCATCGACTATTATAGTCCGGTCGTCACCATCTTCTGAACAATTGTCTACGGTTATTTCTTCCACCACAACACCCTCTTCTGCAGTACTTTGTACTTCTTGTGATTTACTGCATTGTGCTTCCTTTTCTTGTGTAACTGTCTCTGGCGGATTGACATTAGCAATATCTTCGCTGAAAAAAAACACAACACAAATCGTGCATTACATATTGGCATTTACATTCTTGCCAACACCTGGTAAAAAAAAGGTAATATTTAGTAATAAATGCAAATGATATCTCGATAATTTATAAACGAAATAATATTTAAGTAATGGGGTCTTATATTTGCCAAGCTATAAACTCGATAGCATTTAGAATCCAAATCAGAAATTTAGTTAATATCATGGTACAGATACAGGTGTTGTATGATTAAAAAAAAGATTCTTTGTCACATTACGGATACGGATGTGGGCCAAGCAAGTTTTTGTTGTACATCATTGCTATGATGAAGTTTCTTGGGTCACTCTTACTACACCTATAATTTTGAAGGATATAGTTAATTTACCAAACATCCGTTTTTGTGCCAAATACGAGCAAAATTGGGTGGGTTTTTCCTTAGCATATATGTATATAATATACAATATAACAATTATTCTAAGGAACCTTATAACAGTTGTCTCCTGGCATACCGGAATGACAATAGCAATAACCCTCCTTTTGACGCAGTTGGCTAAAAAGTTGATTAGCCGAAATATTTTATTCCGAACAACGACTTCTCTCTTTCCAACCTCTTTACGCCAAGCTACAAGCCGTATTGTCAAAGTCATCAGCTAACCGTCTGTGGGGGAACAGGGAAAACACGTGGCTCGCGAGGGCGGGATACGAGCGCAGACTGTCGAGGAGTCCCGCGCAAATCTCGCACGGGGTCAGCTTCGCGTTGTTCAGCACGCGGCGGAGCCTCGACAAGATTCCGAACTTGTGGTGCTTGTTTGATACCTGCTCCTGTAACATAAACGGTTTCAAAATAAATATTTGACTCAAAATTACATGTTGGCGGGGATAAGCAATCGAGACGGTAAAAAAAAGAATTTCCGATATGTTACCAAACGCTTGATTAACTGGGGTCCTAGTGAAAAAGGTATGTCTTCTGAAGATCAAGTGAAAAAGGGTGTAAGTCTAGTATACTCCGTTCATTGTACCCATTTCACCAGGGCCCCATGCATAGTCCATTTTGTTACCAAAAATCTAAATAATTTCTAAGTAACAAAACGGACATACGCTCCTACAAGGTGAAATAAATGAAAGAAAGGAGATAGACATATTTTTTTTGTTTTTTTTTGTTTCCTGTACGTATATAAACTGTTAAATTGAATATTCTGCTTTTTCTATGCACATGGCCAATTTTTCTTATGTCCATACAAAAGTATACGACAGTTTAAGAGATCACTTTCCTTTACTTTGCTATTTGAAAAAAAAGAACAATGCTTATATTTATCTGATGAAAAGAGAGCTACCTAGAGCTAGCAAAATCAGCAGATAAAAAAAGAAGAATAGAAGTAATGACGAGCATTACCTCTATTCGCTGCATCAGGTCAGAGAGACACGCCTGCTTGAAGTAATCCAAGAACCTGCCGATCCTGTCAGCCTGGTACGTCGTCAGGAACCCTAGGAACTCCTTAAACACGTCCACGCACTCTGTATCCAGTATCCTTTCCATCTCGTCGAACATTGCATAAGGGTCGTCACTGTCCAGTTTGAATTTTGAGAAGAGGGTGTGAATTTTTCTTTTCATGACGTTGTTCCTTGCTATTGCTGATCGCATTGTTAGTTTTAGTTGGAATGAGGTGACGTCAGCTGAAATTAACGGTAATTAAATTAGAAAGTTTTTATATTGAGTGTTTTTTGCACGCTTTAGGTGCGCCATGTTGTTAGTATGACCCCGTCTTTTGATTACGCAACGACACCGTATTTTACGTAGCGCAGCGGTGGGGTCGCACCTTCAAGCTGCGTTTATATACGAATAATGAGCCGACGCTTCGCAAGGTTTTTGTTGAAAAACGCTCTATAATGTAATGTTGAGCTGCATTAAAATACGATTCGAGATCATTATAAAACGGTAGTTCTAAAATTCATCAGAGTAAATAAAAACAAACCTATTTCTTCCAAGCTATACACCACCGCAGGATTCTTGCTTGCATTCTTGTCATATATATCCTTTTTAACCTCCTTCGCTAACGCGTCCAATCGATACTGCAGTCCCTTAACCGCACACATAGACAAACTCTTATAGCTATTAACCAACAATCTTAATTTCTTTGTAATCTTTGGATACTTAGTTCTCCTTTTCTCTTTACAAGGACATATTTTAATTTTAGGCGTGAAGAAATCCGTCATTAAAGTCTGCCGTTGCTTGCAAATCTTTCTTATTAGGACGCAGCAATTGCAGTGGTCGGAAGTTATTGGAACAATAGGCGTGTGGGAGTCTTTGGGTAAGTTGCTTGTTGTGTCTTTGGCTTCTGATGCGCATATAGGAGTGGCTGCACTGTTCACGGTGTTTGTGACCATAGACATAGGTATTAGGAACGCTCCGTTCACAGTTTGAATGATGCTATAGACTGCAGGCTGAGCAAGCTGGACCGGTTGAGAGACAGTTTTAGACGTTAATTCTAAGTCGAACTTGTCTTGTACTTCTTTTGGTGCGACAGGAGGTAGGACGTTTAGGCGGTTCGACGCGATCTGCTTCGTGAAGGAGATGGGGAGAGGCTTCTTGCTGGGGGGCGTCACAGCAGTCCCCAAGTCCACGGGAACCCCGGTTGGCTGTACGCCTCCTACTTTGTGCAGTCCGTGGCGACGGTAAATGTGGGACTGAAAATTGGTCATGGTATCTTAATTTTAGGTGAAATTATAAGTTGATACTGAAAAAAGTAGGAATTGAAATATTCTTCTTCAAACTACGGATGTTATCCTTGTTTCTGATAGTAGAGTTTATTTTTATTCCAAATACGTTCAGCATAATTCGTACTATTATGTTTCGGTGTTGGGATAAGACAACCGGTAAAATGACTGGCATAGAGGCATTCCATTTTACAAGCTAATAAGATGGCTATTTGACATATTGCAACATGAAGTTATTCATATTCCTTCATACGTAACGTTTAACCAAAATCAGTGTTTGACCCCTTATTAACCTTAAAACTCATAGAAAGCTAATTCAATCGACCCGGGTGGTTCTTATATAAGTTTGATGAAATTGGTTAGGCTGTTTATCAACATTCTTTTTATTGTTGCTGCTCTGTCGTTCCTCGGGGTTGTGGCAGAATACCAGTGTTTTGCTCATGACACGAGCAAAACACTGGTATGCTCAGTGTATAACTTTGCTCATGACATGCAAAGTTATACACTGAGCCATTACCCCTTTGTAATGCTCCAGCGCACACATTCTTTTGGCAATTTTTGTGTAATGTTAGTGTCACTCTGCTTATCTTTATTTTCTATTTTTGTCAATTGTATGTGTGTTTTGTAGTATGCAAATAAACGTTTTATCTATCATCTATCAGATATATGATAGATAAAAAGTACTTTAACTGTTAGATAGATTCTATCTATTTAACATTTGAAGTAGGAGTCGCCATTATATTGGGGAGTTTTATCATATACTGGTTGTCTGGTTAATAATGTACTGTTACTAATGTACTAATGTAATGTTTTGTACCCGGAATCGCTTGCTGCTCTTGGCCAAATGCCGCACCCAAATTCGCGGCATCTCCTGCTCGTCTTGTTCGTACAGCGTGAGCTTTGTATTGTACGGTAACAGTGCGTGCTTTACTGCCGTCACCTCACGGGTTTTGAAGAATTTCTGAAAAAGAAAATAAATAATAATGTACTTCCCGCCATCCTTTTGGCCACGTCTTCGGTCTTTCATCTTTTGTTTTAAAAGATACTCTCATACTGTAAAATCGCACATACGCCATAAAAAGATGATAAATATAAAAATCATTATTCAGTAAGTAGGCCGCACGGGCACTTTTACACGTCAAGAATCTACCAGCGCTTCCCAAGAGGAGACCTCTGCTGAGATGAAACGCCGCAAGAAACTCAGCAGTCAGTCATTTTTTAAACATATTACAATGGTTACTACTTAGCATTTACCTATATAAAACTAAAAATATTGAATTTAATATAATATCAAATAAAATGCGTAGTTCAGCGAGAAAACATGCCAAAAATCGAGAGATAGAGCGAGAGGGAGAAAAGGAAAAATCAAAACAAAACAAAAACAACACCTACTTATGTGTATACATATAAGACGGTGCAAGACAATCAGATAAAAGTTTCAATATGTTTTCCTACATCAACATCATCATCATACGCGTTCAAGATACTTGGTGAAAGTCAGGGATACTGTCTTTTGCGTTACCAGCTGTGAATGCGGTAACCGGGTCAATCAACATTTCCACCCAAACGATTTTTGTCTCTTGAGTTACTAAATGATTTTAGATCAATTGAGTCAATCAATGTAGAGATTTAAAACAATGCAGTAAAAATATTTTTTTTAACAATTCATGATAAATAAATTGTCTTCTATGTTATTGATACATTAAAATACTTAGACAGATAAATTGTAAAAACATCATCTTACTCATCAATCTGCCGACAAGCACCAGTTTTAGCACTTTTCTGTTTCAGTGTGGGGTATTTAGACAACTAGCAAAGAAGCTTTATCCTCAAAGTAGGCAATCGAAATCTTTACACTGTACTCCATGGGCCTCACAATAACTCACTATAAAATACTCACCTGTACCAGGAGCGCATAACTTACATTGATAGGGTTATCAGCATCCTTGCCCTTTCGGACATGTTGCACATGTGCGAGCAGTTGTCGAGGCACCATCCAGGGCAGCATGTGCTTGCAGACGAGCTCGACGGTGACCCCCAGGCCCCAGCGGTGTTCGGACTGACGCGTCGGCACTTTGAAGATTTCACGGTTATCGTCCACATACTGCCAGAATTCGTCTATACCCACTGCTATCAATCTGAAATGATCATAGTTTTAGTAAGCAAGTTGTCGTATCAAAGATGGTTAAATATATGAAAATCTAGCTCTTGCCCACGACTTCGTCCAGGTCTTTGGTTCATCTCGTAAGTACCAAATTTTTTAAGACGAAAAGTATCTCATGTGACATGTCCTTTCTCAAGATATAGGATACTTATTTCCATACCATTTGGTTTAGTGATTTGGCCTTTACCGTTTCACATTTATAATATTAGAAGCGATGTAGTGAAAAAAAAGGATGTAGTGTTGGCTTTTCCATTATGTCAGACGGGGAAAAAGTAGATTAACAAAATACGGTACATTTTATAGGAAGAGAGGAGAGCCTACAGGTTTTAAAATCATGGGGAACAAAGAAAATTGACGGAAAAAGAGCAACCCAAAAAGAGCTACTTTGAAAAAGCGAAGCAGAAATTTAATGTCATATTAAGATGTCAAGAAAGATAGAGATGCTTACTTCACCGACAAGATGCTAACGAATTCAATAATATTTTTGATCCTAGACGAGCTGACTAGTGACGTAGAAGACAATATATTGTGTTTATTTACAAAAAAATAATTAAACAATACCCCTTCTATGCCAAACGAAGCTTTTTAAAAATTGCTTACGATTGCTTTTTTTAGCATTTACAATTATTGCAGGCTCAGTATTAATGAAAACTGATTTGAACATTCATCACTACGTATAAGTTTGGCACCCACGCAATTTTCGTTTACCCAGTTTCATAATTATAAAATTTCGATCGATTTAAAAACCTGTGTCTCCTGTGTTACTTAAAAAATATGTGTCAAAAAGTAACGCAGCAGACAAAAATCGGTCAAAAAGTTACCAAACTCTTAAATTATACGGAAATGTGAGTTTTGTAGGTTTTGCTACGTAATACTCACTCGTCCTCGGAGCGCGTGTAGCTGACGCGCTTTGTGCCGTCGGTCCGGTAAGGCAGCGGTGGCAGCAGATGAGGGTATAGGAACACGGGGCTGTTCGAGACGACGTTCAAGAACGTCTCATGGAAATTGCCCACGTATAAGTTGTTTTGGGCGGCGCGGCGACGTCTACAATAAAATATTCCAGAATATTTACCTGAGTCCCCAAGATAACTATCCTCTAATATATCATCATATTGGAAAAAGTGGTTTGAATATGTGCATTTTATTTTCGGCAATCTTACTAGATTTAATTTGGGAAAGGACGATGCCAGATATGTCCACACCCACCAACTGTAATGAACTAATGAAACTGTCTCAGTTAAGAGCTCTTGGCAACATTATGTTTTTTTACTATGACGACGATCGCCATATAATGTATATGGGGTTTTCTTTCAAAATCGTAATCGTATCTTATGGAATCTGTTAAAAATAAAACACACTCTTGGTTAAAAGCTTTTTGAATCGATTTTGCAACTAAATTAGGTATTTTATCTTTTCTTGGGTTCCAATGAACATATCGACAGGAATCCCATGACTGTTGGTTGGAGTTAGGGGACGGGGTCCATACAACATCCCCCATCATCCTTTCTTACTTCTAAAGTTCTAAACTTACATTACTTATTGGGATTAGTCTTAGTAATGCGATGCGAAACATATCATAGTGAATCAGAATTAAGACATATTTGTACAATTTACAGCCTCAGTAATTAATTCGAACCTATCCTAAAAAAATAAACTTATGACTTACGCTCTTTCAACTTCCTTCTGGACAAACCTGAAACAAACACGAATGATTAGTTTAGTCAGTCTAAACAAGATTATATTCGTAAAACTTGTGTCTTAAAAAGTTTTTCAATATTAGCAACCATGTTATTGAAAGCAGTTGTAAAGTAACTGAAAACTAGCGCCTGCTTATTTTATCCCGCGGCATTGGCAAGAAGAATACTATTAAATATAATTAAAGGGTCGGTAAATCAAACAACTGCTCGTGTCTTGCGGCGCTTCTTCTCAACAATGTTGGTCTTGTTCGAAGCGGTAGTAGATTAATTACCAGAGGTCGGAATATTGACGGCAAACAAAAGACTGTCGCAGTCAAACTAGTTTAGAAACATTTTTTTATCGTTAAGAAACGGCCCACCAAATATTAATAAATATTTAATACAAAAATGTACGTAATAAGCCAAAAGGAAGGGTAATTACTTAAAATTATAAAGTATAGTGAAGGTTTAGATGGAATGACGCGTATAAAACAATCCCGTTACTTACCACTTCATTACAAAATATATGTAAACATATCGGCATGACTTTTTATAAATATAATAATACTCGATATGGATTGCCGTGAAAATTCTGACCTCTGTTCATTACATATTACCGTTGTGTAATGTCCTCTGATATTTCCCTATATTACTCGATGCATAAATTCCTACGAATTTATTGTTGGATTGACTTACTCGACCATCTCGGCGTTTTCGGGCGTGTCTGAGGACACTGAAGTCTCCCAACTCTTCATAAGCGCATATGCTGAATTCAAGTTGCACACATTGGCCACTGAGTCCGGCTTGTCTGCCACCATCTTAATGAGCGTGTCCTGGTTTTTGATAAATATTTTTCGATTTTATTACATGGTTTCAAGTAAGTAACACTTTTTTTTTCCATGAAACCCTTTAATTTGACGACATGATTAGCCTAGTTGGTAGTGACCAAGCCAACGAAGGTAGCGCTCTTGGGTTTGATTCCCGGTAAAAGCAAATATTCGTGTGAGAAGCGCGAGTGGTTATTCCTGAGTTTCGGTTGTTTTCTACATATTACATACATACATACATATCTTCACGCCTGTCTCCCAATGGGGTAGGCAGAGATTATGGAACGCCAGGTGAATCGGTCCAAACATATACACTTCGCTTCCTCTACATTCATCAATCTTTTCATGCACGTACGTCGGTTTCGGGTGCTTTTGATTTGGCCCTTAATCAGCACATCGCGAATCTGATCACCGTATGTCCGTCTAGGACGTCCCCTATCGACATCTCCGCTCACTCTCGCTCGCCATATCTCACTTTCTACATATTTAAGTATATTTAAGTTTGTATTTCTCTATATTTGTATTTTTATCGTTGTCTAGTACCCATAGTCCAGGCTTGTTTTGGGACTAGGTCAATTCGTGTTAGATTGTTTATGATATTTTTGATTTATCACAAAATAAAAAAAACCAAGCAGTTTAGTCAAAACTGACAGGTACAAATTATTGGTTACCAAAATGGTTTAGCCAATTCAGATTTTCTTTAATAAAGCTACTGTAGAGAAATTAAAAATACGCAATGTATCCAATTAAGAAACGGTACGACTAATGCAAGGTCGTGTCCAATAGCACTACAGCTGTATATTTTATAAAGCTGCCTAACTGAGAATGCACGCGCTACAATATATTTTGTACACTCTGACGGGACTAAAAGTCGCCGGTTAAGCTATAGGACCGGTTAGGGTAATATAAGCTGTATCGAGTTGAAAAGTTATACGCTTAAGAGAATCATATCCCTGCGTGGCTGTGTGACTCACCAGGTATTCCTTGTAGGTGGGAGCTAACGCCCAGTGCACGGGGTGGACGAAGAGCTGCAGAAAGTTGGAGGCAGCCAGCTGAATGTGCTGGCGAAGCTGTTGCTGAAGAATTAAGATTTGTTCCGGCAACACCTGAGGAATAAAAAGTATTCAATCAATAACATCAGAACATTAATAATTTTGACGTACAGTCAGCTGCAGAGAAAACTAACCCCCCTGCATACAAGTTGCCTTGCAAAGGGGGTTACATTTCTCTGCAGCTGACCGTACTATACAGAAACCATAAGGCTAGTTTTAAAAAAATAGTGGCAACAGGAACTTTTTTAAAAGGTGTTCTATAAAACCATAGCAATAGGTAATATAGGTTTGTCTCAAAAGCATACTTTTCACCCGACTGCGGCAAAGCCCAAAAGGAGGGTTATGTGTTTGACTTGTATATATGTCCGACACGAATAACCGCTCTTAACTATTAAACGGCTAAACCTATTTTAATAAATTATACGTGGTTAGATTCGAAACACTCCAATGGTTAAGACGTCTGTCTGTATATTAAAAAGAAATGAGAAATTAGCGAAATAAAAAAAAATTACACGATAAGTAACATTAATTTGACGACATTATCCAAACAGTCCATTTCCGGTCAATACATTTTTTGGTGTACTTCGTTGCCATGGTGACGTCTCTTGGGTCACTCTTTAAATCCATTCTAGTCCATTAAAAATCAGTTTTTTTTTGAATAATTTATAATTAATATACCCATACACCATTCTTTTATGGGTTTAATGCTGAGTTTGTTTTAAGAAACTCTATCACAACAAAAAAATGACAGGACAAATGAAACGGGAAAAACAAAATTCGACCTAGTGATAGTTAACCATAGTGAAGTTTCCCTCACTCAGTAGCTACATATGAAATTGAGGTGGTAACTAACCTTAGCCCCTGGCTCGATCTGCACGGTGACTACGTTCTTGGCGACGAGCATGTTCTGCAGCGGCGGCGGCGCGGGCGCGGGGTGCGCCGCCACGGAGCGCTCCACCACCGCCAGCGTCACCGGCCTAGGGGCTACCCTGCTGACACCACGACTACAGGTTCGTATATAGCAACACTAACAGTTACAGCTCTCTAGTGAGTACCCGGCTTAGGAGAATGCCAACGACCACACAGACCACCTGAAGGCAAGTGGGATCCGACACCCATAATAATATGCATTATCAAGACTGCAATTCTAAGACATAAGACGTTTTCATTTGGCAAATCAGTTTGATAATATATAAGTAGAGCTACTCGAATCAATAAAAAAAACGGCTTTATATACCAAATTTATCTTTAGATAATTTAATCGCCTGCTTTAATATCAATTGAAAGACTCCTTCAATTTAGTATATTTAGTACCAATTTCACCAAACGATGTTAAAAATCAATATTAATCGCCTTTATTTAGTTAATACATTTTGACAGCTGTTAACGCTCAAATCGTTTGTTAAGTGCTTAACATCATTTGGTGAAATTGGTACTTACTGTTAAAAATCACATAATAATGCAAAATCAAAATATAAGAATTGTAACTAATGGTGGCAACAGTAAATGTGCCATTTTTTATTTATTTCTTTTTACTTCAGATAATTATTAAGACAGCGAATTAACGATAAGGAATAAATTGCTAGATAAAACGAAACGCGCGATCACTTATTCCGTAGCATAAGGAGTATTCAAGCCACACAGACACATATAACCTCCACTAGTATAATTACTTATATGGTAATAATAACTCACGGTTGCTGCGGAGTAACATTGCTTTGACCACTTTCTTCTCTTTCTTTATCCTGGCACTCTGGGTCACTGTGTTGTTCGCTCTTTCCTATAGACATCCTCTTCTCTCTTGGTTGAACTACATTTAAAGACTGTTTTTCCGTTTCATCGTCAGTTAAACGTTCTTGCTTGCCTTCCCAATGACTAGAATCCTATGGAAACGTATTGTTAGTTATTTAGAAACTAAAACTAAATAACGAAACATTACACACGAAACCATAAAGAAAAACTTTTCACCCATACTCGGGAAATAATCTCGCGTAACACAGGAGAAAATTTTGGGGATTTAAGGTAAAACACTCCCAAACAATTGCTATGTTATATTGTTGATCTAATTCAATTGTAAACTTGCAATAAAATTAAAAACGATGGCCACATTAGGATAAATATTTGTAACAGATAACACAGGAGACAAAAGCAATGTCGGTTGTCGGAAAAAAATCACCCACTTACAAGCCGGGTACTGCTTTCCGGGTTGCTGGTTTCAGCTACACCATTAGCCAACTTGCCACTAAGAGCATCATCGACTGTGGTTTCTGGCATTATGTTAAACAACTCTGTAACCAGATCGTTTAGCTCCTTCTTAGATATCTTAAGACCAATAAGGCCATGGCCTTCTTCATCTTCGTCATCTGTAATAAAATAACTTGGAAGTGACTACTTACATATTTATCTAGTGGTACCTAGTACCTACGTAATAATTTACTCTAATTTACATTACTTAATCTTTATAAAAACGATGTGGATGAACTACACAAGTTTTTAATAGTTTTAATACTAATAATTGAACTATGCGTCCTTGATTTAAAGTCATTCAGCATTTCGTCACAATTCACTCAATTCGCTTTTTTCATTACGAGATTTTTTTCTCCGCTAAAGCCTTAAACGCACTGAGAACTAAAAGCATGACGGGGGCGTATTTAGTATGACAAAGCATGGTGCGCCTGCGCCTTCATTCTGGTTCTAAATAAACAACTCACGTGCATCTGGATCTGCAGCAACATTATACTCTGGGTCATCATCATCATCCTCGTGCTTCGACGCTTCAGGGTTCATACACTCCTGAAGGAACTCGTTCCATATGTCGTCGACCACAGGCATGGGCAACTCGTCAGGTGGAACGAACGAGCTCTCTATATGGTCTATTGGGATCGAAGACAGGCTGAGCTTGGACCGTGTCCGAAGAGCTATAGTTGCATCCTCGTCTAGGTCGAGTTTGCGACGAGGTGTCGAGATCTCCTGTAGATTTATAGATACTTGCAATTACCGTAAGACCTCGTAACAAAACTACTTTGTATTTGTTGTGACGTGAATTTGTAATGTGTGTGGGTCATGCCAGATACTTATAAGTCATATGGCTGTTATAAAAACGTGAGTGTGAACTTAACGAGATGAGCAATTGCAGGTAATATTATTAATTTAGGAAATATTTCAATGGGAAAATATTTTTTTCTAAAATAGAAATATCATTGATTTCAAACTTAGATAAAATTATTTTATATGGGTGATTGGGGAAATCTATACATGAGTAGTATTAATAACAGTATAAGTAGTATACCTGCGGCACAATAAACGGGCCATCCTTGACAACCCTCGGGCTAGCAAGGCGGCGCGGCGTGACCGGGGTACGAGGCTGTGAATCAACATCACTACAGGACTCCAAAGTGTGGTCGTCGTCACTCTAAGTAAAAATAAAACCAGGTTCTTACTCAATAAATACAATTAAGGCAATGGCTTAAGTCGGTAGACCAGAAGATTTTGTCTTTCGAAATAAATTCAGGATGTTTACAAACTAAGTAATGCAGTGAACTGTTACGTCTAATTTCGTCTCTTGCGTTACTGGCTCTCAAAATAATTAAATTAAGTTAGAAAAATTGTGTTTACTACAAAGAGATCTTAATCTATAATAAATGTTCCACACCCTCAAATTTCGTTACTATCCGTCCGTCCCAGTGCAATTACTGCTTTTCTTATGAAAATTTGCAGCTCAGAAATCTTTTAAAAGAAAATGTACACTTTTCCAATAAATATACACACCGGCACATCATCATGCGTGGGTTCATATTCATCATCGTCCTCGTCCGCATGAAGTTCGTGATCGATCAGCGCCTTCACTTCCGGCCTGGTCTTCACAGGAATGTGCTTGATAGGAGTCAATTCCAGATTCTCCAAGTTCCATGGAGCAGTTTTTGGCGACACTTTCATTAACTCTCTAAAACATATAACAATCGGGTATTTCTCATCTTTAAAATAAACAAAATCCAGTAAGTGAAAGCCATGTCAAACGATATTTATTTTTCATAACATAAAGTAATATTTGAAGTAAACAATTGCAGGTAGTACATAGTTTTTTAAGTTTATCCCAGGTAGTCACACAAAACTTCTACATGTGAAATCACCCTAACCAATGTATTGCCCGGATTAGAATATTATTTGTTCACAAATATTTAACGCAATCAATGTTCTACTGACAATGGGGGGTTTCTCGATATTTTCACTTTATGACATGTGTTTGATATTGAAGTATAATATATATGTGAAGTAAATAACGCGAGGCATGAGTCACCTGCGCCCATTTTTGTTGGCAGGCAGTTATTTGACTTACTTGACTTTAGCCCTTGTCAGTTTGGGCTGTGGATTCTCCTCCTTACTCTCAGCAGATTTCTCCTCTTCTTCCTCTCTTAACTTCACCAATGCAAGCACATGGTCGTTTGTCACCACCTTCTATAAAATCACATACATTTTACAAACTTAAATTACTTAATTTTTTATCTATAATAGTAAGTAACTTTTTGGATGTAGTGAATAATCAAACAACATAGTAATTGATACCTTGTTTATTCACTTAGCTTATTTATAGATACTAAAAGTTACTAAGGAAGCGAAAGTAAAGGCCCTTTTAACTATCTATTTGTAATTGCAAGCTTGAGAATGCAAGGGTCTCAGATCCCACTTACCATAAGGTGGCCTGTGCTTGTTAGTCATCACTATGTTAAAAAAAAAGTAACTAACTATCTATTGACTCAAACCTTTAATATTTTCCTCACGCTGACATCATCCAAGTTATTCTTCACTGCTGAAGCATGTAAGCACTTTTCCACCTCCAGGGTGTTCTCGGGAAGAACATCTTCTGTATCAGAACTGCTCTCACTTGTTGAACTGAAATGAATTTAAAAACAAGATCTGCATTCGGCAAGTAAGCCACCCTACTCTTTTAGTCAGTAGGAAGAATGAAAAAAACTCCTGTGAAGAAACTTAAAAGAAATTATTTCTTGACCAACTTTATAATACCACTCAAATGTAACCAAGAACTAACTAAAAACAAATTAGTTTGGAATTGGTCCTGATATGGATCTGTGAAATTATCATTATAAAGAAAAGTTATTAACAGTTGCTCAACTCATTGCTGTTGCAATTCTGTTTGAAAGAGCAGTAATTAACAGTAATCTAGATTCATAGGAGAAAACAAAGAATAATCCACTTGTAATTACCACAAAAACTGATGTTAGTTGCATTTAGAGCCTTTTAAATCAAAGTAATTAGTGACCCAAGAGACACCACCATGGCAAGGAGGTTCAACAAAATGTTTATTTGTTGTTTTAATAAATAAATAATAATATGAGTTTTCCAAGTTACCCACTCATCAAATACCAAATCATAAAAGACAAATTGTTTATAGCTTCGCAGATTCGTTCGTGACACTCCCATGGTCCACGCGGTATAAAGAGTGCGCGCGGCGGAAGCCGTCTGCTAGGAGCGTCAGTCGGCCGCCATCGCTGTTGGCGGCAACTTTTGTACATAAGCGCGGCCGCACATAACAAAACACACACGAGATTGCTACGCGAGGATGAGTCAGCTAATAGGCAAAATTATTGGACATCAAGTAAAACAAATTGTATTATAATGTACATAGTAATTTAACAAAACACAAGGATGATCCAAGTTCAACAGAACATCAAAATTATGTTAATTCATATAGCTCTGATTATGGCGACATGTGACAGAAGGGTATATATAATACAAACAATAAATCAAGATTTATTTCCCCAATTTTTGGTCTAGTAAGTACTTACCATTAATAATGTTATTAATTGATATTATGTGTAAACAATATTGATGTGTAAATATAAAATATCAACTTAACGATAATGCAGAATATTGGTGGGATATCAGCAGACATATCCCGTAATTCATATTGTGTGTAGAGCAACAACAAAATGTTGGTGAGCAAGCACATCATCGGAAAGTATTATGATACAGTATTGTGAAGGTATTATTGAGTTCCCCCTTTCACTTGGCTTATGTAGAAAAGTACCTGACACACCTTACACATGATGAATATAGAATGTAAATGGATCAATCAACTTTTTCATTTTTTCATTCTGTCCCATAAGCAAAGAGACAACACAGTAAAGTTATTTTGGGAAAACTAACTTCCAATATGCCTAAGTGCAAACCCATGAATGAATAATAATAAATAATGAATAATAAATAATAAATATCAAGGGACAATGTCACATCAATTGACCTAGTCCCAAACTAAGCTCTAGGCTTGTGCTATGGGTACTAGACAACAATATAAATACTTATATAGAGAAATATATACTTAAATACATAGAAAACTTCCATGACTCAGAAACAAATAACAGAATGGGCTTGTAATTACCACAAAAACTAAAGTGTGGTATATTTATATCTTACAGTATTAAAAAGTGGCACAACAATGAGGTACAACTAAAATTATATAATAAAATTAAAAATGTAAAATATAATTGTTATTTGTTGAGAAAAAACTAACTCTCTTCTGGTCCTAGAGGTTTAAATTTGTTTCACCCCTTCCTACTTTTCAAAAACTGAAATACCTTGGATTTTTTTATCTTCTCTGAAAGTTAAATTAAGATTAAGAATAATATATCCTAACAAAATGATTTGTTAGTGATCACAATATGCCTTTTTTCATAATAGTATTTTTTTTTGTAGTAGTAAAGTTCCTTATTTGCTTTTCTTCATATAGCGTTATTTAATGTTCACGTTTGTTTCAACCATTAAAATCACCAGTAAATTATTTTATTATCACATTTTTTCCCATTCTTAAAATCTACTTTGTTAGAGCCAACGGAGTTCCACTTGGTGGAGCTCCTATACCGGGTTATTTTGGCCCTCCAGGCCTGATATAAAAAAAGAACCTAACCTACCTGCCCACTTATTATGATGTAATTACTTTTGGATTAATTTGCGACTGGGAAAAGTCACCTAACATTAAATAACACTATATAAAAAATAGCTACATGAAGAAAAGTGATTAAGTAAATTGACGATTATCTTATGAAAAAATGCTATGTGAAAATTCGCTACTATGGAAAAATGCATGTTGTGAAAATCTAACAAACCATTTAAATTATCTGGAAATAAAGGCTATATTTTTTTTTTACTTGAAAAATGTGATTGACCCAAATACATATTATCATTACTATGTACTTACCGTTTTCGTTTTCTTACTCTTATAATTCTCTTAGAATTAGCACCACTGCTCGTGCTCCCCGGAAAAGAGTTTTTACTAGGGCCAGGAAAGGGGCTCTTCATCTTATCTTATCGACGTCACAAACAACAGGTAAAGCGTTTAAATTTTATACATTTTGCGTCGCTTAAAATCTATTTACGGTTAAAAATGACGGAATTTCAAAATCAAAACAGAAACAAAAGTTATTAACTTGACAGTGGCATCTGCCTAGCGCACAGACTACTAAGAGATACTAACGTGACGTGAGCGTCTGTCAGGCTCAGGCAGGACTGTCAGATTATAAGCACAGATGGTAATATAATATAAACACTATAAAGGTAAAAAGTAGGTACAAAAAGCGCGCGCGTAGGCGGTTGCATGACTGACAGATATAGTAGACACTTTTTCCAAAGCCAGGAAAGATATTTAGAATTTTAAATCAGTCATTTAGCTTTGATTTTGTAAATTGCTTAAACGTTTCTACTGTGTTCAATCCATGTTAAAATTAAAATACAACTCATTTTTTATTTATAATGGCTTCTGTCCAATTTGACGGGGTAGCAGTAAAACAAACGTCACTGAGCACAGATTCAACATGTTGAATCCATGTTTTAATTTAACAGATTGTAAGAGGATGGATGTCATCTATAGACATACCTTAATAATCTGTGGTCATGTCAGCGAGTGAGTGAAGTTTGGGAAGTAAACAAACTTGCTGAAGGAAGTACGAGGCAATCGTATATCATTTGAACGAGGATATAATTAAATTAGATAGATATAGACCTTAGTTAAGATGTCACCTACCCGAGCAGCCGGTTTAGTTATCTTTAGGAATATGAATCAAGCCGTACAGTTTCTCATGTTGCAAACGTCCTACGGCGAACACCACTGGACTCCTCCAAAAGGTAACTAATTAAACTTTATCCTAAGCTTTTGTTGATATCTTTTATTACAAGTTCTACTTGCGGTTTAACTTAAATTCTTTCACTTTGACATGAGTCAACATACTAAGATGCCTCGTTGCCTATTATGTATTTATTTGTTTGTATGTACCCCTGAATTTATCAGTATTATTTTAAAGACTTTAATCTGTGCAAAATATCTTATCATCTGTGCCTCTATGGATATTATTAGATAGGTTTAATGCAATGAGCATGTTTACAAATAATGCAACTACACTGTTTTAGTAATAAAAAGTAACTACATATTTGTATCATCATAATTTCAGGTCATGTTGACCCTGGCGAATCGGATTGGGTTACTGCTTTAAGAGAAACAAATGAAGAAGCTGGGCTATCGGAAAATGATCTGGAAGTACGCAAAACGTTGCACACTGCTTTGCACTTTATACTCAGCAAAATTGTCGAACTCAATCATTTGTTTTCGCTTTCAGGTGTATAAAGACATATCAAAGACCTTGAATTATGAAGTGAAAGGAAAACCTAAAGTGGTTGTATATTGGCTGGCTAAATTGAAATCTCCGGAACAGCCTGTGACCCTATCACATGAACACCAGGATTTGAGGTGGCTTCCATTGGAAGAAGCTCAAAAGATTTCTGGATATGATGACATGAAACAACTTCTCGCAGAGTTTTATTTAGAAGCTAATAAGTTGTTATAAAATCGTATATAAATCATATAATCATGTTATCATTGGTTTTATTAGTGAAGTACCTATGATCTGCTTATTGTTTGATTCATCATTCACCTGTAGAAATATGGGCCCAACTTTAAAAATTCAATATCAATGTTGGTTAAAGGTATTTGTCAATTACGGTGAACCTATGGTGCCGATATATCCTCAAATGGTGATGAAAATAATTACCATGTAACTATTTCAAAATTTAAATTGCTCTAGCATTACTCACCACTTTTGCTTATTGGGCTAAAAGAAATTTTTTTTAATTGTGGGAGGCAGAAGGTTGGGTTGTATGGGAAGTAATCATGTCTGCCCATAACACCAGCATCTCAAGAAGGGTTGTTGGTGGGTTGCCGGCCAATTAGGGAAATGTAAGCATTTTCTTGATGTCATAAATGGTTGGAAATACCGCTGAAGGGATTGTTACAGAACTGCCCAAAAAAAGGAGTGTTAATTACATTTGCTTGTATGAATTTGTATAACACTGCGTCCACTATGGAGTTCCTTTCCCAAAGTATACCGGAAGCCCAAATCTCACTTCTTGCAAAAGTCATTAAACTACTTAAAAATAAAAAAATTGGTTCTTGCCTTTATACTAATAAAATAATAATATAAATGGGAAAGTTTGGATGTTTGTTACTCAATCATATCAGACTGGCTCAACGGATCGGAGATAGTTTATAGTCGGGAATAGCACATTGGTTAATTTTTATTCCAGAAAATTTGATAAGCCTGAGGGAATAGCCATAAACGACTTCTACACAGACGGAGTCACGCGCAAAAGTTTGTATATAATCAGGCACAGATTATAAGGGTATGTATTGACACCAGGAGGTGGGGCCAGAGGGGGGACAGACTCCCATATTGTGCTATGTTATCATTATGTTACATAGATACTCACGCCATCTGAATTTCTGAACTGTAAAAACACCGATTGTTATCATGAGTCTCAGATAGATGTCACTGCATGCATGTAATCATTAAATATAATTCAAGAAGAAATATTCGGTCATGAAAATTACCATAAAAGTTATATTTATATTGAAATAAAATGAATAATTTAATTTTATGGCATGACTACCATGCCTGCCCACCAGTCATTTAAGATGGCCACAGCTGTATTTGAGTTATCCTACTATTATTATTAATATTATAAATGCAAATGTTTGTGTGTTGTGTTTTTGTTACTTCTCCCCCCTTCAACGGCTGGACGGATTTGGATGAAATTTGGAATGGAGTTTGCTTATACACTGGATTAACACATAGGCCGCCTAGAATCCCGAAATAAATTAGTATTCCCGAGGGATGCAGAAGCTAGTTTAATTTTTTTCAAGTGTAATATTAAGATGTACATAATAATTTATCGCTGGTGTCGATCGGTAAATCGGATTTGGTCCGGTAAATTAATATATGATAGGGATGACGAAGTAAAAATAGCGACACAAAAATATTACACCAAGCCTAATCAGTGTTCTATCTTAAAACAGTTTTGTACCTATTCTACATATTAAACATTTAAATAACCACTTAATATTTAAAAAAGAAGAACTATAAATACAATACCCCTTGCAGATCACCCGCTCGTGGCATGGTCTCTAAAATGCTGGCCCCGTTCCTCCTTTGCATAGCCAAAAACGTGAAAAACGAGCCCGCTCTGCGATCACCTGCCGCCAAAATAAGTTTTTCCGACACCTTTTTTACAAATTTCTTGGTGTCGAAAGACCACGGACCCAATGTTTCCATTGCAAATGCCGCAAAATAGTAATTTTCATGAAGAAATTCGTATTTGCGTAACTTGATGGTTTGGGCACGGTTTACAACAAACATAAACATTATAAAAATAGAAAATAAAGCTATTATAATACTTATTGTCATTTCAACAAACTAGTTTGTTCTCGTCTCGTCGTAAGTCTTAGATTCAGATTAATAAATTGAATCGAATTACGACAAGACGAGAGCAGAATAGTTCGTTACTGGGAAGCAAACCCATTTAAATTTTAAGAATATCTGTAGCTGGCTATGGCTATATATGGGCTATACATATATATGGTACTAGTTCAGAAATCTAGATGGCGCTTCAAATCAGTCTCCATGAATAACCCGTGAGAGGGCTCTTTTCCCAGTACACTGCTCTTTGGCTGGGTAGGGCTTTTATTTTGCTAATGAAAATCCACCTTAACTTAGTCTATGGTTGGCCGCCGATGTTTGTAGTGACAGTTGAAAAAAAAAACAAAAAAATTCAAACTCCAACGGTGAAAACCATTTTTGTGCAAATGAACTATTACTATGTTATGAAATTGTTGGTTTAGTTGTTTCTCTTTATTCGATTTAATTATTAAAGGGTGGAGGGTAGGCATTATCGTTGAAAATATAGTATTAATGTCAATAATTTGATAAATATATATTCCACCATGTTACAAAAATGGAAAACTATTCTCACTAACTGGGTAAGTCATAGCATTGTTGTGTTATCGCTTGTAGATAAAATATTATTGTTTACATGTAACTAAATATTTGCAAGACAAGGTTTGTTTCAATATAGGTATACATTTATTTTAAACATCGTTCATATAAAAATCATATTTTGAGTATCCCGGGAGTGGTAGCTAGGAATGTTCCTTATTTTACCTGGGTATAATAATTCACGAATAGTACGATAACCATTTCCTAGTTTGTCGTAACAGCATAAATAGCTATACAAATTAGATCTGAAATTTATAATACAAACCCCCAATAAGGTGTTAATTCTTTTCCTATTACTTTCATTTGATTTATAACGTTTTAAGCAGAAATTAAAATTTCCAGATTAATTGTTACAAAAATGAGAATGAAAAAATACAGCAAAATGTAACTCAAGAAAATTTACTCAACATTTTCATACAAGTCCATGAAAGTCTGAGAGTAGATGATTCAAACTCTTCTGAATTTGAAGTGAATGCAATACAAGATTTCATTGTTGAGAAGTATCCACAGTTCAAATTTGAAAATGGCAGTGTTGAGGCAACTACAGAAGAAGACATTTATATAGCTGCCTCACTTTTATTATTCTTTATATGTGTGAATTCTAAAAATGAGGATATTAAAAGAATTATGTGCAGCAAGCTCGGTGTGAGGGATCAGGAGACCATTTTGAAGTTCAGCAAGTGCCTTATGGAGTGTTCCCCCTTGTTGTATGCGGATGTTGAGGCAGCAATTACAGGTGGGTCTAATTTATGAAATTACTAGAGGACACCTGTGACTTCGTTCGCGTAGAATTCGTTTCCTGCTACTGCTATTTTAAAATTCCCAAAATCCTTTCTTAGTGCTCACTTACATCATGAAAGGAACCTTTGTACCAAATTCCTAGTTTCTAGGTGAAGTAGTTTCGGCTGTGCATTATATATATATTATATAGATATTATAGATAGATGTTAGTGTATTTTCTATAAAATTTGTATTTTGGCATAGAGAAGGCAAATAAGCATACAGGTCACAGGACCTGGGCTATTTGAATAGAGATTTCCAACTAACAAGAACATCAGTTATCTTTGATGATCAAGATTCAAATAAGTTCAACCTGAAAGTTCAACTTTTACAAATGAACTGCAGATGTCCAAATATCATTTAGATTATAGCATTTTTTCTGCTCTGAATTGTGTGTGGAAACAGTCACTCTTAAGCTTGTAAGGCACCTCATATACATTTTTGTACAATATACAGCAATTGGAATAAAGATCCATTGCAATGGAAGTAAAATGGATTTTCCTTTGTTTTTATGACTGATAATCGAATTGGAAAATTTACTATGATATTCTCAATAGGCTCATGCACCTATACACACAACAATCGAGCCTCTTTCCTGTAGCGGTAGGCAGATACCACTTCATTCCACTTGCTGTGATCCAGACAAACTTCCCTCGCTTCCTCCATACAGTGGTAATTTAGAGATAGTCTAAACATACTGCAGTTTATATTGAATCAACTTGAGAGATATCAGTTTGCTTTATTGAAACTAAAACTTGCAGACCGCCTACTGTGCTATGGGTACTGTAACATGGGATCCCTAGCACAGGACCCACTGTATTGCTTCTACTTCTTGCAAGGTTTCATTTATGGAATAAAATTTACTTTTTTTTTTCTTACCACTGATTATTCTCACACTATACAAGTCCTCCATGCAAAACATTAACCAAAGATAAACTAAATTTTTTGTTCTTTTTTAGTTCTTAAACTTACGTAAAATATAAAAATATTAAACAAACTTTAACACCCATTTATTTGTCAAAATTGTAAAAAAACTATCAGATTCGCTGTAATTTCATCTATTTGGGTTCAGAAATTGCTATTTTTTTTACAAATTCAGCATTTTATATAGGTCTTTTTTATTACCTTTTCTTATTACCTACTAGATCTATTTTTATTGATAAGTCAAAAATATTTTTCCGTAAATAACTAGTAAGCGTCAACGCATTTTAGTATTTTTTTTATCCATTCGTTTCATCTAACCCAACTATAAATGTTCAAAACAAGTCTAAATTCAACCAAAAATCCTTAGCGTTACAGTTTAGTTTCGAATTGTACGCCCGTTACAAGTTTAAATTACGCTCGTGCCTACAAAAAAACGGCGCAAGTTCCGGTTCATTCAATAACAAAAGGGTGTCTGGGGCCGGCAGGTGGCCATCGATGCCAGCTGTTATTGGCATCTGCTTCCAAAACATATGTTTTTCTAATATCGTAAATTACCTATTGGTGCAAGTAAAGTTGCGTTTAAAAGGTTTGCGTTTATGAGAATTCACGAGCAGTTGAGAACAAAGATTACGCCTTACCTTGACATAAAATTTAGGTCAATTTAACTACCAACGAGATCTAAAATCCCGCCTGGCGTTCTTGTCGATGTCCTGTAGCATCCGCTGGCCGGATTGATAATGCGCAATTCACACAGAGGGAGGGCGCGGGTCGTGCGCCGAGCGATCGGAAGTTCGGCGGGTTTTAACATGGAGTTATATGGAAGCATTCACTCACGCGGCGGGACGAGTCGGGCGCGGGTCGGAAACAGTGCGCGGGGCGTCCTTGGTCGTATAACACGCATTCTCCGATAGGCATTCTCACAGAGCGTTGTAAATCCTACTCTATATACCTACTCGCCCGGCGGGATCGCCGCGGTTCGGCGCTCTGTGTGAACACGACGACCCGCGCGGTCCCCGCGATAAAAAAGTACATGCTCAGCGCCTGACCTGCTCCCGCCCGCTGTGTGAATTGCGCTTAAATACCTTAGCCCTGCCCTTCTAGGAAGTTTGGAAGGCGTGTCCCGTGACTTTGTACGCGTAGTAATCATTAAGCGCTGTTCCCCCAATTTCCGTTAGAAGCTGACTTTCGAAAAATCTTATCCTAAAACAGTTGTACATTACTGTAGAATAAATATAGATAAAACAACTTTTTCTATACTCTAACTTAAAAGTTATAAAAAGACAGCAAAATTTTGCTGTCTTTCTAATTTAACGGTTAAAGACAGCAGTGAACTTCTGCAATTTTTATTGCTAGTGTACGCCGCGTTTTTTACATGTCTAAAGCAATGTCTAAGTCTGTCCAATAAATGTTTTAGAGGCGTGCGGCGAGGAGCCCCCGGGTAAAGTGGCGGAGACGCCGCCGGCGCTCCGCTCGTTACACAGCGAGGTTCGGCGTCTACAAGCCGCCCTGGACGCAGAGCGCTTCGACCGGAACTACCTGCAGGACGAGCTCGCTAGGACCAATTTGAAGCTGGACAAACTGAGTATGTCTGTCTTTATCCTACAGAGCACGTACGTGGAAGATGGAGCGGGCGAGTGCGAGGTCTTACGGTTTGGATGTAATTTATGGGTTAGGCCTGATTTACACTTTGCGAAGTGCATGTGCGAAGTTCATATTCGCACTTCGCACATTCACTTCGCAAAGTGTAAATCAAGCATTAGCGGCACAGTTGAAAGTAGTTCGTTCACACGCTGCAACCCATCCACGCACCAAGCCGGTTCAGTGGGGGCCGTGTCGTCGCAGCGTTTAGTTGCGTACATATCGCACTGCTAGATCAAAACAGCATTAACTCAAAATACAACTGTATTTTAAAATCGACTTTAATACAACCTCTATGACCTTGAAACACAACTAGCAAGGATTTTGAGTTGATACTGTTTTGATCTAGCAGTGCGATATTAAGTAAAGAGCGACGCACATTGACTCAAACCTACTGCCCGAGCTGCAATAGATAACAGAAACTCCTAAATGGTCGGAGACGAACTACATTTCTATTTATAGTATGTTAGCGGGAAGCGACTGGGATTAATCCATGCAACATGTACTCGTATCGTGGCATCTTTCCTTGGCCTTGCCATGGTCTTTTATTGTCGCGTCTTGTGCCATGCACCAACTGATCCTGACTAGACAGACTGGTTAGAAATTCACAGGAGACATACATTTTTACTGTTGTAATTCGTATGATGGGCCACGGCCAGGGCGAGTTGGGGCGGCTGGCGCTCCATCTTTTCTATATTTGGTGTTGTGTTACGATGCCTCTATACATTTAACACGACGAATAAGCCTCGTCATATACCTAAGTCACCGTCGTAGTCAAGGCCCTACAGCAACTTCAACAAACAGTCTATTACTTTCAGCAAAAGATAAAGAACAGTACAAATTGGACATCCTTAACCTCAAAGCGAAGATATCCCTTTGCTGTGGTTCGGAGCACGAGGACCGCAGCGAGGCGCGCGCCGATGAGTCCAAGCTTCACCGTCAGCTCAATGAGCTGGAGGAGAGGCTGGTGGACACCCAGGGCCGCTTGGATGATGTGCAGCATGAGCGGGACACGTACAAGAAGAAGGTAGGTGTAGGATACTGCCCTCATAAAAAAGACGTATATCTCATAAAACCTCGAATGTATAAGTGACCTTATTTCTTAATGCGTCGCATGCGTCCTTTTTACTTAGAAGGCAGAATAGTGATGAATTGGAGTTCCTCCGGCTGCCGACTGCGATGGCGGTGGGGAACAACTGTTAAAAAAACTTCTCATTTGTTTTCTGTAGATTACTTTATTGATATGCCTACGCTAGATAGCATGTTAGATTTTTGTTCCAGAATGTGTTATTAGGCGTGTTTGACAGGTCGTCCAGTTCCCAAATCGACCAATTCTTACATTGTCCAATTCCCACATTGTCCAATCCCTCTATGACAAATTCCCAAATTGACCAATTTCTTATATGACCAATTCCCACATCGTCCAATTCCTATATATGACCAATTCCCACATCGTCCAATTCCCACATTGTCCGATTCCCAAATTGACCAATGCCGACATTGTCCAATTCCTATATATGACAAATTCTCACATCATCCAATTCCCAAATTGACTAATTCCGCAAGCACACGCTAACGCTAACCGGTTGGTCTCATTTCGTCTAAAAAGCAACTGCTCTATGCAGTAACTCCTCTAATAAGCATTTCGTATATACATATAATTCTCATGTCGTCTAAATTGCAAATGGTCTTATGTAGCAAGAGATCTAAAACGCAGCTGGTCTAAGTAGCAAGTGGTCTAACTAAACCACACTACTGACCAAAACTAGTATCATAAATTTGAGGTAGATTTATCAAATGGTGACTTAAATATAATTTCTGAGAATTTGACGTTTTGGGAATTGTACTTGCTGGGAAATTGTCATTCTGAGAACTTGACATATTGGGAGTCTGACATTCAAAGAATTTGACGTTTTGGGAATTGTACTTGCTGGGAATTTGACATTCTGAGAACTTGACATATTGGGAAATGGACATTCTGAGAACTTGACATATTGGGAGTCTGACATTCAAAGAATTTGACGTTTTGGGAATTGTACTTGCTGGGAATTTGACATTCTGAGAACTTGACATTTTTGGAGAGGGAATTGGACATTATGGGAGTAATGCGTTATTAGAGTTATTATTGAGCATTGCATAACATTTTATTTTAAAGAAAGTGTTTTTTTTGTTGTATCGTAAAAAAAGTAAAACAAGCGTCAAAAATGTTATGATTATAGTAGAGTCGAGTTCATAAATATGTATACACTTTAGTACCTTGTCACTTTAATCACTGTGACAATTCATATATGGCCGTTTAAACATGACTTTAAATTGACTAGCTATAGGCAGAAGTAGTTGTGTAACGCATCTGTATAGACCGTTCGACATTATATATTTGAAATTTGACGTAAATCCCATATTAGTTATGTACACAACTACACTCAGGAGCAAAAATACCGGGTCAGAGTGCGTTTTTCATACAAACGAGACTAATTCGAAGCCTTGGTTCCTCGCCAGGGATTGTTTTGAGTGAGGTTTAATGGTAGATAGTCCAAGGTTCAATAGAGGAGGTCAAAAGTTCTTAAGATACCTAACTGATTGCACAATCAGTTCACACCACAGTGGGAGAGTTTGGGTCAACATTTGGATTTCCTTACATTTTATTGCCATTTTAGATGTTTTTCTGAACAGGCACTATTCCGGCGTTAGCCGCATATTCATTTAGTTGGGTACCCTAGGCACTCTGGAAGTCCTGTATCGATGCTCGGGGTATTCAGCATCAGATTTCACTAAAAGCATTCCCTGGCGAGGAACCAAGGCTTCGAAATAGCCTCTTTAGTATGAAAAACGCACTCTGACCCGGTATTTTTGCTCCTGACTGAGTGTACATGCAAGAGAAGCTTTACTTATGTTTTTTACCTATACTAAAATGTACACATATTTATGACCTCGCCTCTACATACAAACCCTAAAGAAAGGAAAGAAATACTAACAATGGTCAAGTGTGAGTTTGACTCGCGCTGATTCCATTCGACATCGAATTTAAGTCTGACTATAAATACCTATTGTGTGGCGGTACGGAACCCTCGGACTTGAACTAGACCGGTTTTTCATTTGTTTCGTATTTCGACATTGCTTTGAAAAAACCTCGTTTCCTTATATTTAGTGACGTACGATTTTAAATTTGAATATAACTCGTACATCTCGAGATAACAGATTTTTTCTAAAGCAGACGCTCACACACAGACACACACAGACACACACAGACACACACAGACACACACATACACACACAGACACACACAGACACACACAGACACACACAGACACACACAGACACACACAGACACACACAGACACACACAGACACACACAGACACACACAGACACACACAGACACACACAGACACACAGACACACACAGACACAGACAGACACAGACAGACACAGACAGACACAGACACACACAGACACACACAGACACACAGACACACACAGACACACACAGACAGACACACACAGACACACACAGACACACACACACAGACACACACACACAGACACACACACACACACACACACACACACACACACACACACACACACACACACACACACACACACACACACACACACACACACAGACACAGACACAGACACAGACACAGACACAGACACAGACACAGACACAGACACAGACACAGACACAGACACAGACACAGACACAGACACAGACACAGACACAGACACAGACACAGACACAGACACAGACACAGACACAGACACAGACACAGACACAGACACAGACACAGACACAGACACAGACACAGACACAGACACAGACACAGACACAGACACAGACACAGACACAGACACAGACACAGACACAGACACAGACACAGACACAGACACAGACACAGACACAGACACAGACACAGACACAGACACAGACACAGACACAGACACAGACACAGACACAGACACAGACACAGACACAGACACAGACACAGACACAGACACAGACACAGACACAGACACAGACACAGACACAGACACAGACACAGACACAGACACAGACACAGACACAGACAGACACAGACACAGACACATCCCTCTTCTTGTCTCTAACTCAGAATCCGGTTTTTATTCGACAGACCTAATTTTACCAATTCCCATTACGGTCCTATGATTTGACTTACTTATTCTAATTTTTTTAACCACAGGTGGAAGAATTAAAGCGTGAGCGCGACAAATCGCTGACTCTCAGCCAACATGAAGCCGACCGGACCGGTCAGCTGACTGATCAGTTGGAGACCGAGCGCCGCACAGTGCAGTCCCTCAAGGACCTCGTCTCTGAACTGAGGCAGCACAACCGCAACAACGGGCTTGATGCCAGTTTGCTCGAGTGCGATGATCCTGATGCTAGTATTCAATCGTTGAATAATATGTGTAAGTAGCATGCACGTTAAATTTATACACGTGATCATTGAAAATCCTCAACTATATGGCATTTCATTTCTTCATTCATCAAAAAAGTCAATTTATTGTCAGTCCCAGTAATATGCCAAGGACAATAATGTTTGAGGTGAGTGTTTCCGCCACGAGTCCACGATAATTTGAAATGGTTCGGAGGGATATTTTCCTGCAGACTGTAATCTTTATTACCGAAAAATTACGAAATAAATATTGACTGTTTACTACGAAAACCATTTCAAATTAATCAAATGGATTATAGTTGTAATGTGTCATGATATTGAGATTATTCCCTATTATTGTGTTAAGGATGATTTCCACCAAACGGCTCGCATCGCATCGGATCGGAAAGGATACGTACGGATGCCGCGGCAGCCGTACGGCTCTATTGAAATTATTATTGTCTATTTATGACGGAGCCGATCGCGCGTCGCGGCATACTTACGGCGACGTACGCGTGTCGCGGAAGACGCCCGCGGTCGAGCTGTTGTGCGCAACTTGCTAATGTAGACTTAAAAACAGTATACATATGATTCAGTATCGTTTAAAGACTATAAAATTCTTTCCGATCCGATCCGATGCGGGCCGTTTGGTGGAAATATTACTTTAATGTGATAATAGTAATTCAGATCGGACACAAAGAATATCATTTGCAATAAATTACTTTGAAGCCTGTTGTCAACTTTTTTATTCAGATGTTGAATGTGCGTTCTTAACCTTTTGAACGGTCCTCACACGCCAGGCATGTTTCAAAATCTATCCATAACATAATCCATACAACGGAAAGGCCCTTTTAAGAGGCTACACTTATTTTATGTGCTTCCGCGCGAAGAACGTGAGTTTGCGCGCGCCTTGATGCCGTCAAATTAAAAAAGTTATAAGTTCGAAGAATCAACCAAAACATGCGATGATGCGAAAAAGGTGACATGTTTGAAAAACGTCGAGGATTTTATTTCTAATCGCGTTTTCACGTTTAACAGTCTCAATTAAATATGATCAAGAAATATAATTCCAAAGAACAGACATTTAGGCGTTACGGTTAGTTATTGAGATCCATATCGCGGAACACTACCGACTTTATCATATTATTATGTGGCCTCATAAACTGTACCTATAATTTTATAACCGTCGGTGGCGTTGTAAGCATGAAGCCATGACGACTTTTAGGCATTCATGAAATACATAGACAAGCGCGGCGCAAGCATGTGCCGCGCCCCTATCCTTTTTCATACAAAATGTAAGAAAGCGACAAGTTGTGAAATACACACAAAAAGTGTGGGCGCCTCCTGTCGGCGCGGAAAAGGTGTGCCTCCGCCGCGCCCCCGCCCTCCCTCTCGCTCGCTCGCCTCTTCTGTATAATTTAGTATCCCGCTTGCGTCTTTTCCACGCCTTAAAGCGTCCTTGCCTGCACTGCGCCTACGCCTCGCCTGCGCCGCTTCTGCGCCGCGCTTCTGTGGTTTTAATGCCTTAGGCTTTAGCGTCGTCGCGACTTAAGATTTGCTTACTTTTTAGCGTGGTATATTTATATAATTAGAACAGTGTAATAGTACGTTATTATTATAAAAAAGAATTATTCTAGGTAAAGAATTTAAATACTAGTAAATAATGGTAACTTATAGAGTTAATTATTTATTATTACAGCGGTTTGCAGTGAGGCTTGCGCTAATGTTGTGGAAGTTCAACTTAGTGAGGAGAGAGCTAAAATTGAGGTGTTGAAGCAGCAGATTCAGGGTTTAAAGGTAAGATGTTTTTAATAATAGATTGTTTACAAGGGAATAGAAAAATATCCATGGTTCGTAAGGAATTTAAGTAGTACCGTCACAGATATATTTTTTTGTACCAAATTACACTCTACCTGTGAAGAAAGTGTTCATAAAATGCTGTACATTTTATAACTAAACTAGAGATCGCCCGCGACTTCGTACGCGTAAAATAAGTTTCCCGCTACTCCCATATTTTAACCCCTTAGGGGGTGAATCTTGGAAAATCCTTTCTTAGTGCTCACTTACATCCTGAAAGGAACCTCTGTACCAAATTTCAAGTTTCTAGGTACGGTACATTTCAAGAAAGTCTGCTTGAAGATGTCATTGTCATTAGAGATGCCAAGTTATTTGTAATTGATAGGAAATTCAACCTTATAGCAGTAGAATGTCAGATTGACTTTGACACTAAGGTGGGTGACAAATTTAATTTCTTGACTGTGCAGTAGTTTCGGGTGTGCGCTGATATCTAAGTCAGTAAGGTTTGCCTTTTATATACAGGGTGTCCGGTAAATAGTGGACTTCCTTACAGGGCTGGATAGCTCAGCTCAGGACTGGCCAAAATATGATAAATAATGTTTAGTAAAAGTCGCACCAAAAACGAGATACGAGAGCGGGATGATAAGTAACTGGCCTTAGCTATTTAAAAAGGTTGTATTTAAAAATAAACTAGCGTAATTTAAAAAGTGTGTCTCTGGCTATCTGTGTTCGAAATTTGAAATTCATGGCTTAAAAAAATATTGATTTTTCTGTCATTTGAAAATTTATTGCGACGATTGTTTTAAAAATGGATAAAATTGAACAAAGAGCGGTGATAAAGTTTCTTTACATGAAGGGTATGAAGGGAAAAGATATTTATGATGAGTTAAAGAATGTTTTGGGGTAATGTGCTCTATCATACGCCACGGTAAAAAACTAGGTGGCTGAATTTAAACGAGGCCGTACAAGTGTCCAAGACGAAGCTCGCCCTGGACGTCCAAAAAGCGTCACGACTCCAGAAATGGTCTGCAAAGTCCACGATATGGTTTTGGCTGATCGACGATTGAAGTTATCAGAAATAGCTGAGATTACAGGGATCTCAAAGGAACGGGTACATCATATTCTAGATGAAGAATTAAATATGAAAAAGTTATCCGCCCGTTGGGTGCCGCGATTGCTTACGCCCGATCAAAAAAGAATCCGCGTGCAAAACTCGAAGGAATGTTTGGATCGTTTTCAGAAAAATAAAGCTGATTTTTTGCGTCGTTTTGTAACAACAGATGAAACATGGGTTCACCACTACACGCCAGAATCAAAAACTCAATCAAAGCAGTGGACTTAATCTGCATGTTCGGGCCCCAAAAAAGCTATGGCTGTAAAGTCGGCTGGAAAAGTTATGGCTTCCGTCTTTTGGGGATGCTAGTGGAATTTTAATGATCGATTACCTTCCTAAAGGTGAAACCATTAATGGAGAATACTATGCTAACCTTTTAGATAAGCTACATCAATGTATTTAGCAAAAACGACCAGGCTTAGCAAAAAAAAAAAACATATTCCATCAAGACAATGCCAGGGTTCACACGTGTTAAAGCCATGGCGAAAATCGGCGAATTGAAGTACGATTTGCTGCCCCACCCTCCTTATTCGCCTGATCTGGCACCATCCGACTTCCATCTGTTCCCGAAGCTTAAAATTTTTTGGGTGGACAGAAATTTGCCACTAATGATGCCGTCATGGCCGCTGTAGAGGACTATTTTGGAGGCCTCGAAAGGAATCATTTTATGGAAGTCATCACAGCTTTAGAGCGAAGATGGAATAAGTGCATAGACCTAGACGGAGATTATGTTGAAAAATAAAATTAGTTTTAAAACCAAAATTCAAGTTTTTTTTACTTAGGCTAGGTACTTATCATCCCACCCTCGTATCTCAACTTTTCAAAATTTTGGAAATGCGGTACCCTGGTTCACCATTTTCGATGCCGTGGCCACATTTATTAGTATTTTTCAGTTTCGTTTACTGTGAGAGATTGCTGATTAAATTTGCTATAAGACCTTATTAACGGAATTAATAAAAGTTTAGCAGTTTTTTTAATTTTTCAAATCAAATTTAAAGTTTAGGAATCTGAGTTTAACTTGCGGCAAGTTTAACATCGCACGGTGTAAAAAAAATGTACCAAGACTTGTAGTGCTGCTTTCCTAAAAATTGGCCTGGTTAATGGAGATTTTAAAATGATTTAACAGTTGAGTTTATTGATTACAACAGCGAAGTTATTATTAAGTTTGCCCAACAAAGACTGAATTTTATCAAACTAGCGAATTTAATAAACGACTTTTACTTCCGTTTAAAATGAAGTTAACTGATTTTAAATGGCCACCGGAACTCCTTAACGTTATCTAATTAAAGGGTGGCCATAAGATGTCTCGATTAAGGTAGTTGAGTGACTATGAAGAAGCACATTTAATTGTTTAAATATGACTGACATTCCCGCGGCGTTGCTTGCGGCGAGCTTGAAATGTTCTAAGTTTCTAATTAATCGAGACGTGGGACAGAGAGTGGGAAATAGGATCACTAAAAAGTATACTATAAAATATGTCTAAAAAAACAATAACCTGCCTTCAAAAACGCAAAAAATACTTACAGAATACAGTTGGACTTACCTCCCTACCATTTTATAAGAAGTTATTTTTTGCATTGTTGAAGGGGTTTTTGTTTTTCTAAACTTTTATAAAAATAAGTGGAAAAGAAAATTGCCAGTAGGTATTGTACCCAATTTGTGCCAGGTATGTTAATTTCTTTTTCATTCAACAGGATCAGCTAGACGAAACAAATCTCAAGTTTGAATCTGAAAAACTCTCCCTAGAAGCTACATTGTCGGAAAAAAGTAACGACATATCTAATCTTAAGCATCGTATTAATGAAGAGATTGAGGAAAAAAATCACTTACAAAGCCGTTATGGCCAAGAAGTTAAAAATTTAAATTGTAGAATTGTTGAATTAGCGCAGCTAATTGCCGACAATGAAAAAAGAGCAAACAATGAGCTTGATGAAAAAGTCCGCGAAATACAGGCGCTACAGCAACAGTTCGCAGAGGAAACCAAGAAATCTGGAAACATGATCAAAAACCTTCAAATAGAGCTAGAAGCTGAAAAATATGCGCAATTGAAAATAAAAGATGACTTTGACAATCAGATTATGAAGATGAATGAAAAAGTGTTAAATAGAAATAACGAATTAGTTGAGCTACAGAATAATATTATCAGTAAAAGCGAAATGATTGAAATCATACAATCAGATTTAAGAAGAGAAAAACAGTTAAGGGATGAACTTTCTAACGCATGCAATGATCAACTGCTACATTTAAATGAGCAAAGAATCGCGATTGAAGAAGACATACGGCAAAAGTCACAACAAATAGCGGAATGTGAAAAATATCTTCAAGAAAAAGACTTAACTATAGACAAACTAAGTAAAGAAGTACAAAAATTAGAAACTTCAGTATCAAGTCTTGAAGAAAAATGTCATCACCGTGACAGCAAAATCATCGAGAAACAGAAAGAGATTGAGTTTCTTAATGATGTTTTCCAGAAAGAGCATGAGAAGCTTGCTCACAAAGTAGATGAGCGCAATGCCACCATTAAATCGTTGCAAATGCAATTACAGAATGAAATTGAGTTTAAGATAGAGTTGCAGAATGAGCTCAGTCAATTGAAAACCTCTAAAGCGTCTTTAGTAGAAGAAATAAAACAGGTTAAGAGTAATTGTAAGGCAGAGTTACTAGATAATAAAAAAACTCTTGATGCGATTGACAAGCAACTTAAAGCAGAAAAAAATTATAATGAAGATCTAAAATTAGAGTGTGCTAAGATGAACGAAAACTTGAAAAAAGTTGCTGAGGAGCTTTCCCATAAGAACAATAAAATTAAGTTGTATGAAGATCAATTGGAAACTAAAATGAAGGTATCGGAAGAAGAACTTAAAAATATGGCTGCTATTGTTGAATCAGCCAAAAGCAAACTCTCTTTGGCACTTCAAGAAAAAACTGCTCTGCAAGAATCTTGTAATATTTTAAATGCCGAAAAAACCAAGATAGCAGCCACGTCTAATAATAAGCAACAAGATTTTTTGAAACTCAAGACTGCATATGAAAAGCTTTGTAGAGACCACCATGAAAATAAACAGAGTAAGTCCAATTTAGTTTTAATATAAGTATGTATGTAGATTTGTTTGCGATTGTTTTGTGTCTTAATTATTTAAAATGTATTACAGATTTGAAGTCACTTGAAGCAAAATTAAGTGATGAAGTGAAAAAGAATGAACAGCTCCAAGATAGTAACGAAAAGAAAACGTCAAAGTTATTATTGAAATTAGAAAAAACAGAAAAGTCTATCAAGAAAATACAATCACAATCTAAAAGTATACTAGATAGTAAGGAACTACAAATTCAAACACTTACAATGCAGATAAGTAGCCTTCAAGCAAGTATCGAAAGTGAGAGACAAACACTAAACCTAGTTGCAAGAGAGAAAGAAGCGTTAGAGCAAAATCTACGCGACGAGGTATTCTTTAAAAATAGACTTGAAGTAGAATATCAGAAAAAATGTAAAAGCTATGAAGAAGTTACCAATAAGCTAAATGAAGAAATTGTATTTAAAAACAATGAAGTTCAAAAGCTAGAAGATGTTGTTGAGGAATTTAAGAAGCAAGTTGATTTGGAAAAAGCTTCAAAATTGGAGATCAAAGAAGAATACGAAAAGCATGTACTAGAGCTCAGTGAAAAAGAACTGAACAATAACAATAACTTGGCTAGTAAAACAGCTATAATTGAACGCATGGTATGCGACCTGAAGCAAGAAAAAGAGCTGAAGGAGGAACTTTCAAATATATACCACAAGGAATTATCAAATCTCAATGAAGAGAAAAGTAAGATAGAAAACGATTTATCACAACAAGTTTTAGAAAATGAAATATTACAGAATGAAATGACGGTTACTAGAAAGGAAGTTAAAGAACTGCAGAACGAAGTCATTCAAATGAAGTTGTTCGCCGATACCTTAGAAAATAAGTGCTGTGATTTAAAAGAAACAAATGACAATTTGTTAGAAAAAGTTGAAGCTCGTGGTATTCAAATTGAAGAAAATCAATTACTTTTAGAAGAAACTATTAACAACTTGACAAACGATAATGAAAAGCTCAGCAAAACTTTGGGCGAAAATTGTATAACTATTGAAGCACTTCATGCACACGTAGAGCAAGAAATTAAGCTTAAAGAACAATTTGAAAGTCAATATACGAAATTGCAGTTGTACAACATCGAGCTTGAAGAATCAGTATCTAAACTAGGCATGGGTATAAATGAGATACAAAATGAACTGAAAAATAAGAATGCTGAACTAGATCTCATAAATAAAGAACTGGAGGAAAAGGAAACTACAATTGTTTCTCTAAATTCAAAAATAGAAACTATGAAAAATGACATTGCCGAGTTGTCAGACGAACTAAGTAAAGCAGAGAGTAGTAAAGAGCAATTAATAGAAGAAAATAATACACGTGATAAAAACATAAACGAATTAAATAGTAGTATCTCAAGTCTTGAAAAAAACTTAAATTTTGAGAAAGAGACTCTTAATATCAAATTAGCAAAAGCGCATGTCATCAACTCGGAATTAAAATATGAAACTGAGGAAAATACACGTAAAATTACTGAATTACGAAAAGAAATTAATGAACTGAAGGAAGTTAATCAAAAGTTATTGGAAGATACGAAAACTCAATACTTATTAAAAGAGAAAGAAGAGTTGATTCAGGAATTATATTTAAAATTAAAAGAAGAGACTTTGAGGGTTGACAATATAAAGAGTAATTACAATATGAAAGACACTGAATTAAAACAAATAACAGATGAGATTATTATTAAGAACAATGAATTAGAGGTTCTTCAGAAACAATTAAAAACTACTATTGACACTCACGAGGAGCGAATGCATGAAAAGGAAGATATTATTAGTGCTCTTCATAACAAACTTGAGTCAGAAGTGTCTGAAAAGTGTGGTTTAAATGAAATTAATACAATACTAACCCGTAGTATTGAAGAAAAAACTGAAGAATTGATGAATCTTCATCTTAAACATGAAGCACTTTGTCTAAAAATACAAGAAAGTGAATTAGGTAACTATTCTACGTTAGACTATGTATTTTTTACATTTTTGTTAAATTGAATTATGTACTTAATTTGGAACATTGTTTTTACAGCTTATCAATCGGATTCACAGTCATTCAATTCTGCTTTGTCGGCCAAGGAGGATGAATTATCAAATTTAAAAGAAAGCTTGGAAAATGAAATCGATCAGAAAACCAAATCGTACGAATCTGCTTTATCAGCTAAGGAAAATGAGCTATTCAGTTTAAAAGAAAAGCTTAAAAACGAAGTGGATCAGAAAATTAAATCCAAAGTACATTATGAAGGACAATTAGAAACCCTTCAACAGACATTGGCTAAGCTAACACAAAGCTTCAATGAATACCAAAGCAGTTCACAATTAACAATGGATGGGAAGGTGAAGGAAATTAAAACGTTAGAAAAGCAACTAACTGATGACAAGGTTACTATTGAAAAAGCGTTAAAGGATTTAGAGATAGAAATTGATGCAGAAAAGATTTCGAAATTAAAAATGAAGGAAGATTACGAGAATCATGTGGCTAAGTTAAATAAAAAGATTACAAATATGAGCAATGAATTACTGATTTTAGAAAACAGCGTTATTAAAAACAATGACAAAGCTGAAGAATTGCTATCAGATTTTATTAAAGAGAAAGAATCCAGAGAAGAACTGTCTAAAAGGTGTGATATTGAAATGGCAAAATTAAACGAAATGAGAATTACTCTTGAAAATGATCTGCAACATAAATTAGAATACTCTAAAAAGTTGCAGGGAAGTTTAGACGGAAAGTTGACCCTTATTAAAGAAATGAATACAGAAATAAACGAATTGAAGAGTTCTTGCATTAATTTGCAAAAAGATAATAGTGTTTTGGAGGAAGCCAAAACAGGGCTTATTACTGTTGTGGAAGACCGGGATAAAACCATCGCAGAATATGTAAAGGGAGAGTTAGTTCTAGCAGAGTTAGTAAAGCACTTAGAATATCAGTTAAAGTTTGTTACTAATCAATTGAGAAGCTATAACATTCTAGCGGAAACAAGTCAATGTAAATTACTTAGAGAAGTTTCAGAGAATACGATTTTGAAGGACAATTTAGGTAGCCTTAATGAAGAACATGTCACATTATCTCCAGATTTAAGCGAGAAGGTCATGGAAGTAACACAATTAATAGTGGAAAATCAAAACCTGCTTAGAATGACGCAAGATACTGAAACACGTAAGTAAGGAAGTGCCACTGTTTTACAACATAGGTTTCAAATGAAAATTTATTTGTTTTTTTTTTTTCAGTTATGAGAGGATTGGAAACTAAACTGCAAGAAGACACAATGAAAATAACACTACTGAAAAGTAGTACTGAAAATGAAATATCTAGGTTATTAAATGAAGTTGATCACTTGGAAAAGGTTATTAAAAATAAAGATTTGGAAATTCAGGAGCTTGATAAAACTAAGCATAAGCTACAAAATGATCTAATCGGCCGAACTGAAAGTCATGTAGCTGCCCAAATGGAAAATAAGGCTTTAGATGAGAAAATAAATGAAAACATTCTGTTGAGGGATACCCATGAAAAAGAACGTGATGCGTTAAAAGATTTTATAGAAAAATTAAATAATGATGCTGTTGTCCAAAGTAATGAAGCTATCAAGCTGAAAGATGAGATTCAATCATTGCAGAAAGCTGTTGAGCAGAAATGTGAAGGTAATCAATGACCAATATTAAAATTGGAACATTGTATTTCGTCCATATATGTAATCTGCCGGATTCGTTTTATTTCCGACACCGTTAAATAGTGATAGTCTGGCAAAATAAGATAAGCATAGAACTATTCATATTTAATGTTTTCTTTTCTTTTTCAGAACTTAAGATTTCTGAAGAAATTGTTTCCAAGCAAAATAAGGACTTTATGGAATTAAGAAACAGCAAAGATACTGAGATTAGAGACCTAAAAAAACAAATTGAGTCTCTAGAATCACTCAATGAAGAGCTAGAACAGGAACTCAAAAACGAAATGGACAAGAAAATGCACATAATAGAGGCGTTGCAGAAGGACAACGAACAACTTCAATTCATTATTGAAGAGGAAAATAGTAATCACGAACTGTTACTCAAAGAAAAAGAAAATTTTATTGAAATGCTTGATCAAAAGTTAAGATCTATCAAAGATCAGTTAGAACTGATTACTAAAGACTTTGAAGAGAAAACACTCGCGTGGGAGAAGCGAAGGATTGACGCAGATGAGAAAATAAAGGCTTATGTTGAGAAGGTTGCAAAACTTCAAGAAGAAAAGGAAATGTTGCTGAAGGAAATTGAAGCTGTGAAAGAAGGACGAAGAGAGTTGTGTAAGTTATAGTTTGCATCATGTGGTTTTAACATGATTTCTGGTTTAAATTGTTTATATAGTTTCTGATTATCTCATAACGGATTTCTGGTCTTTTTTTCAGTTGCTGTGGAAATACAGAAAGAGATTGCTGGTTTGAAATATAGCTGGGAGAAGGACACGCAAGGCTTGCAGAACCAGGTAGATACAACCACATCTGATCTCACACACTCATCCTTGGAAAGCCTTAAAACTATATCAGACCTAGAAAAAATTGTTCAGGATAAGAATCGAAAGATAACCACCATGCAAACCGAAATCACGTACATCAAGTCTGCGATGGCCGAGAGCGGGTTAAAACTTATCGACGTCACCAACGACCTCCAGGTTAGTAAGATCTCTTGCGAGGAACTGTCCGCTCAGCTGAAAAAAGTAGTCCAACAGAAGAACGAGGAGATCGCCGAACTGAAGCGACAGGTCGCCAAGATGAGCGCTAACGAGAACCGCGCGAGCCAGATCATTAAGGTCTCGGCAAAATATCAAGCGATGATATTGAAGAGAATAGCTGAAATCAAATCAACCGCAGTCTTAAAGGAGCTGACGAATTTCGGCCATCCTAACGGCAGCGGCGACGAGCTGCGACGGAGTCTGGCGGGCTCCGTGACCATGGAAGACTTGGAAAGCTTCCTAGAGACCACCGACCGACACCTAAAACGGTGTACGGAGAAGCAGATCGCGCTGCAAAAGGATCGGGATCGTCTCACCGAGGTGAACAGAATCAACGAGTCAGAGTTGATTAATATGAAAAAGTTTCTGACAGAAATGTCGGTTAGTTTTAGAACTTTCACTACCGTCAAGGAGGTATACGGCCAGAAGTTGGCGAAGATAGTGGCGTTACAGCGGACGGTGCGGCGGGACATATTGAGCCTGGACGGGCGCGTCGCGGAGGCCGCCGTCTGCAAGCTGGAGCGCGGGTACGCCGCGGCCGTGCAGGACCTCGCGGAGTGCGTCATGGGCATCGAGCGCTGGGTCGAGCGCAGCGTCGGGAGAATGATCGCGCCGGAGAAGATAAAGCAAGCGGTCGCGGGCGACCCCGAGCAGGCGGCGCTGAGTCCGGGCCACTACCAGTGCGCCGCGGTCGAGGTGCAGCTCGGCGAGGCCGAGGGCTTGCTGGCGCGCCTGCTGGCCGACGTCGCGCGCGCCGCGCAGCTCCAGCCCGCGCCCGCGCGACCCGCCGACAGCGTCGGCGAGGTCCGCGCCGAGTACGAGGACAAACTCAACCGCATGAAAGCTAAAATGGTCAGTATCGTCCCCATCCTGCTCTTGATTGTTGCCTATCAAATCGTGTGGTGGTTCTATCTCCGTATGGGGAATTGAAGCTTTGTTGATTTTGTTGTTTCTGCGCTCGTTATTAATAAATCGTTTTTTGTTTCTCGACTGATTTGTTTTATTTTTTGTATTTAGCGTAGAGTAGTTTGGTTTGAAGCGTGTTTACGGAGACAAGGTAATTCTATTTTTTTGATGCATGGGCTCGTAGCATGAGGAGCCGCTCCGGCGCCCGGCGCCCGGCAGATGTTTTACGGTGTTTTGACGTTGCAGAAGGAGCTGTTCCACGAAGAGATGGGTAGAGTGAAGCAGAGGCAGACGGAGCAGGTGGTCGCGCTGGAGCGAGAGCTGGCGGCGGCGCGCGACCAGCTGACGGCCACGAGCCGCACCTACGAGCAGCACATCCGCGCGCTCACGGCCGAGCTCTGGAACGTGGGCGAGAAGTTCCTCGTCAAGCAGGACGAGGCCGACTGGCTGCGTCGGCGGCAGGCCGGTGCCTCGCTCCGGTCCTTGCAATATGTTAACTCGGTAACAACACACTTTCATTCTAATTGTTACAATTATACCAGAGGCGTTTTATAAATTCTCGGTATTGGTATCTTGCAAACCTTTTTAGTAAACTTCTTAATACTAAGAGCCGCTAAGAGTCATTCATTGACACTAAAAAAAAAAGGTTCTTGTGTTTTTCTGCTACTGCTGAACAAACGTGATCACCATGAGCGATTTTACAATGTTAATTAAATTGGATCATCGAGCAGTGATAAAATTCTTGACAAAACACGGAAAAAAACAAGTCTTTTAAAGAAGAAATGTATTTAGTTTAGCGTGAGTCCACTCATTATATCTACTGTCCAAAAGTGGTCAAATGAATTTAAGCGTGGGACGGAGAGCATAGAAGATGATCCTAAACCTGGTCGGCCTGTTGAAGCTACTTCACCAGAAAACATTCAAAAAGTGGAAAGAATTATACTGGAAGATGGTCGAGTGAAGGTTAGGTCTATATCACAAAAAACCTATTGGTACAATACATGATCCACGGTCACCTTAACATGTCCAAGGTTAGCGCGAGATGGGTACCACGAATGTTGACACCGTTTTAGAAGCATACGCGCGTTGCTTGTTGTTCCGACTGCATTGAGCTGTGTGGTGAAAACCCTGATGGTTTGCTCCAAAAAATTGTTACCGGAGATGAAACTTGGGTTCATCATTATGACCCTGAGAGCAAACAAGAGTCGATGCAGTGGTACGTTAAAGGAACACCTCATCCCAAGAAATTCAAATTCGTCCCTTCAGCTGGCAAGATCATGGTGACAATATTCTGGGTTGTGAAGGGATATTATTAATAGATTATAAAGAAAAGGGTTTAAATGTTACAGGAGAGTACTACCCTAACATTTTACGCCTATTACGGGAAGCAATCAAAGAGAAGAGGAGGGGAATATTGACCAGAGGAGTGCTGCTTCTTCATGACAACGCCCCTGTGCATACTGCTCATATTGCCAAGGCTGCTGTTCTTGAATCGGGGTTCGAAACTATTACTCACCCGCCGTACAGTCCAGACTTGGCCCCCAGCGACTACTTTTTGTTTCCCAACCTTAAAAAGGATCATCGTGGACATCGATTTTCTAATGTTGAAGCGTTGAAATCAGTGGTGGTGGAGCATTTTGACACCAAAGACAAAATATTTTTATGAGTGGTTAAAAATATTTATTGACAGATCTTATAAGTGTATAAACATAGGGGGGAATAAATAGAAAAATAAAAATAAAACACTAATCGTATGCTTTTGTTTTCCTTCTAATACCGAGAATTTATTGAACGCCCCTCGTAGGTACCTAAACTGCCTGTTACTTGATACCAACGCATGCTGTGTTTACCTGTAATTAATGGTACAATTGTTATATACAACTTTTGTATATATTTTAACTAGCTTTAAGAAAGTTGTATCTGCTGTTGATGATAATGGTGATAATTTTACTCGGCAATCTTACACCCGGTTCATACTCAGTTGCTTTCGTCGCACTTTTTTTTATTCGTTATGCTAATAATTATTTTACTTCTGTACGAATTGATTATGACGCCAGATAATGCCTTGGTGGCACTGATATAATTTGTTTTGACTCGTTTAGTATTGTACATTGAGGTAGACACTAGACACAGACGAATGCAAGCACATGTACGTTTTAGAAGAGCGGGCTCTCTTGCCATGACATACATATTAACGTTTACTAGACTTTTATCGTCATTGAACGTACATCATTGAAATGAAAATAAACTATATCTATTGATATTCTCCTTTCTCTTGATATTTTTATCATAGTATCTGTCCATGTCATATTTGAGTTCATTTCATTATGCAATAGAAAGTGTATGTTTGTCATGCGTTTCATGTTATTTTTATTTTACAGTCTGGCCTACACCCAGGTCATGAAGTAACGGGCAGGCCCTCGGACACCCTCTCCCTACGCTCGCTACCGTCGCACAATAATAAGAAAGCAGGTATGCTATGCTTCCATCAAACATATATCTGTCATATGTCTGTGGACTTTCTGTTGTTAAGATTGTGATTTATTGTTCAGTTAATTCCACGCTTCCGAACGCGTAGACTATCTCTCGGAATAAACAGCAGTAGCGTCGTTCGAGTGAAATGAAAAGTATTTCGACCTCTGCTGATCTTTGATGAGGTTTTTATAATAAAAAGACTTGGTTTCCATTTCAACCCAAACTAAAACAGATAAATATTCTAGGTATTTCCCAAGCCGACCCTATATTCGTGTATTATGTGGTATCTTAGCCGATGGTGAATCAATTGAAGGTGAGGAATATGTTAACATGAAGCTATTGCTGTGGTATGTTCCAGAAGGACGAGGTCTGCACATGTCGGATGAGGAAGGCGAGCTGTTCGACAACCGCTTCCTCAAAGAGCTGTCGGCGACGCCGCGCGCGTCGCTCGGGCCGAGCCGCGTCTCCGAGCTCAAGCGCCGCAACTCGCTGGTGCCGCCGCACCTTAAGAGCTCATATCCGGCCGAGATGCAGTTTGCACCCACAGTCGATGAAGAGGATATTAAGGTACGAACAGGGCATTTAGTGCATCACGTACGCGTTTAGTGCAACACGTATCCATTCAGTGCAACACGTACGCATTTAGACCAACACGTGCTTAGTGCAACACGTACGCATTCTGTGCACCACGTACGCATTCAGAGCAACGCGTACGCATTTAGTGCAACACGTTCGCATTAATTGCAACACGTACACAATTAGTCCAACACTAATTTCGTCTTACATGATTAGCAGTTCATCCAATTCAATCACGAAACCGCTAAGCTGCTTTCTATGTCGTCCCTTTGCGTAAAATATATCAAGCCAACATTTCCTCTCAATTTGCTCAACTCTTCTGTTCTGAAGTTTCACAGGACATCATCCGTATTATCCAAAAGCAGTCGGGTTATAACCCCTGACGTAAAAAGAGGGGTTATAAGTTTAACGCGTGTAAAAGTTCCCGGCAAATTGGTTGAGAAACGAGTGAAACGACCTTGCCTGCGCAGCGGCCAATTTTGGGTCTCCTTGGTGGCGCGAGTGCGGGGCGCCATACAATACATGTGCGACTTTCTCCCACTACGTCACTACATTCTTAAGATTTTTGCCGGGAATTATATAGCTATTAGCTATGTGTGTGTAATTTGAACGCAGTTTTTTTTTAAATTATAGGCCCATAATATTTTCAAATACCTTACAGACTAATATACATAAACATAACAATTTACATATACATAGGTACAAGTACACTCACGCATTCATTCTCAGACCGGGGTAGGCAGAGCTACAGAATTACCAACAAGTTTATAAACCTGTTGTCAATTCTGCTACCAAATATTGCTCTTTCAAGCTAACCAGTGTTTGTTGCAAGCCCATCGCCAAACAATACTACAAGCCTTCATTCCCTTATGCCCGGTTCCTATATTCAAGAAACGAATCGTTTTACTTACGTAGTACTAGTTACGAAGTAGTAGCGTTATGACATTCTCTACGTAAAAAATGTATCATATTTTAACGAGACGTTACAACTCTACCCACGGTTTTGAATATACGAACTCACCATTAGACGCCTCTTAGGATTTTTACGGGAAGGCATGGGGTGACACTATTCTAAGCCGGCATCCACATGGCACTAAATCAACATGACTAATACACGTTGACTACACGTTCGCGGTATAACGCTAGTAGAACCGGGATGGCTCTTATTTAGGTTTCATAAACGGTTGGGGCATTAAAAGAGCTCCGGGATCTTTTAAATAGTTACTAGTTTTACATCGACATTCAAAAAACACACTTCAGATAATAATATGAGTAACATAATGAAATGGATTGATTGCAGTGTGAAAGCTCGGCGACGCTAACGACGGCCCGCCAACGTAAGGAGGTCGGCATCACCGCCTACAAGAAGCCCGGCCCGCCCACGCCGAGCAAGCAAGCAGGCAGACTGTCTGCTACGGTACGGTTGGCCTTATAAGCTGCACACTTTACTGCTTTGTCACGTTAACGCCATGTTTAAACTGCTGCACTAATCTGTCAAACGCGTTAAAGCGACAAGGTACGAAAGTGTGCAGTTACTGTACCTCCTTGTAATTTTCTCTTCCTGAACCTAAGGACTCATTTTTAATTACCAACAATACTCTACTCGAAAAAACAATTACTATAAAAATCATAACTCGGTTTAGCCCCAACACCCTTCAGCCAGATCTGCGTGTTTGTATTTGAATATCTTTAAAAAAATACTGTACAAATTTCCACGGTGTCTCGAAAACCTACGGAAAAGCTTAACAGCTCTCCTATTGTCATACTTGCGCGTTTCTAGAAATTATTAATCGGAATCTGTGTTTTTCAGGACTCTGAGCTGAGAGAGTCGCTGCGGCCGGAGGGGGAGACGGGGCGCAAGACTAGCACGCCCTCGCGGCTGCGTTCACTTTTCCGCTCGCACAGGCACGAGGAGGAGGTAAGTCCGCACGCGAACTACCCTCAAATATTTTTTGGCAAAAATAAAGAAGGTCGGGAATTCAAACCCTTTTGAATTTTGAATCAGCATAAAAATAAAAACACAATCAAATCAAAATCCGTGCCGAATTAAGGGTTAACTAAGAGGCATTTGCAGCACAATTGGAAATTAATTTTGCTAACTGGTTGCTAAACGGCCAACATTTTTTTTTTCAACAAGAGCTGGGGTTAAATGCTTTTGACATGTCCAGCGATCCACTATTAATATTGGTCTCTTTTATTGACACGGGATCTACAGGGTTATTGGTAAGTCGACCTATTCCCGTTAGGAGGTGATAGGGGTGACTATTTGCGATAAGTTTGACCCCCATATGCATTATGCAAAAGTGAACCATTTTTAAGTTATAGCGTTTATTAGTATTTTTTTTAAATTAGTCGGAAATTCAACTTGAAAAATTTATTACAAAAAAAGTATCAATTTAAATCTTTTTTTTTCTTCTGATTTACAAAACCGATTAAACACTGGTTATTTTTCAATATTAAAACAATAATTATCGGTCCAAATTTAAAAAAGCGAGACCGAAAACGAAATTTTTTCAATATTTTTTGCGATCGCTTTCCACTAAAATGCCTTAAAAACAAAAAAAAAACGTTATGAAACTTGGCTTGCAGATTATTTTAAAAACTTAACTGTTTTCTTAGCTCTCCAAAAACGCATAACAAGTAGAAAATTATTTAAAAAAAACCTGAAAAAATAATCATCACAAAGGAAGCGGGCGGAAACAAAAGTCACAAAACCAACTTAAAAATTAAAATTAAAAAACATACCAAATTTAAATCATAAATTTTTTATTTGCTTTTGCACAAGATGAATTTGTTGTTCCTATGCAAAATTAAAAAAATATCTGTACACGTCTGAGAATGCGAGGCTGAAAAGTAAAAAATACATGTTTTTTTATCAAACTCCAACATAAATTACATGAAAACAGAAAAATTTACCAATACATTTGGCGTGCAGATTACACATAAAACATTGACCTTTTTCCAGCTTTCTAACGAGCTATTAAAACTAAAATGAGTTTTGTTAAAGATTGCTGGAAAAAATTGATCACAAAGGAAGCAACAAGGAAATCACTTCCGAACAAAACTTAAAATTAACTAACTAAATCTATCAAAACTGACTGTTATACTCGTAAACACAAATAACAACATTAACTTATGTAAAAAATTACAAAATTAAAACTAATAAACAATTAAAATTGAAATAATCAGGATTTTTATAGTTAATTTTCAAAATGGCTACCTCCATTTCTTATTCTCACGTAAGTTAATGTTGTTATTTGTGTTTACGAGTATAACAGTTAGTTTTGATAGATTTAGTTAGTTAATTTTAAGTTTTGTTCGGACGTGACTTCCTTGTTGCTTCCTTTGTGATCAATTTTTTCCAGCAATCTTTAACAAAACTCATTTTAGTTTTAATAGCTCGTTAGAAAGCTGGAAAAAGGTCAATGTTTTATGTGTAATCTGCACGCCAAATGTATTGGTAAATTTTTCTGTTTTCGTGTAATTTATGTTGGAGTTTGATAAAAAAAACATGTATTTTTAGTTTTCGGCCTCACATTCTCAAACGTGTACAGATAATATTTTTTTTAATTTTGCATAGGAACAACAAATTCATCTTGTACAAAAGCAAATAAAAAATGTATGATTTAAATTTGGTATGTTCTTTAATTTTAATTTTTAAGTTGCATTTGTGACTTTTGTTTCCGCCCGCTTCCTTTGTGATGATTATTTTTTCAGGTTTTTTTTAAATAATTTTCTACTTGTTATGCGTTTTTGGAGAGCTAAGAAAACAGTTAAGTTTTTAAAATAATCTGCAAGCCAAGTTTCATAACGTTTTTTTTTGTTTTTAAGGCATTTTAGTGGAAAGCGATCGCAAAAAATATTGAAAAAATTTCGTTTTCGGTCTCGCTTTTTTAAATTTGGACCGATAATTATTGTTTTAATATTGAAAAATAACCAGTGTTTAATCGGTTTTGTAAATCAGAAGAAAAAAAAAGATTTAAATTGATACTTTTTTTGTAATAAATTTTCAAGTTTAATTTCCGACTAATTTAAAAAAAAACTAATAAACGCGATAACTCAAAAATGGTTCACTTTTGCATAATGCATATGGGGGTCAAACTTATCGCAAATAGTCACCCCTATCACCTCCTAACGGGAATAGGTCGACTTACCAATAACCCTGTATATTTGCTGTTAGTTTCTTGCGACAAAATAGTCGATAGTTAATCGCTTCCTCGCCCGCGGAAATAAATCGTAAGTGACCAAAGTCAAAGTCAAAGTCAAAGTTCTTTATTCTTCAATTTAGGCATAATATAATGCACCTATGAATGTCAAAAAGCATTACCACCGGTTCGAAAAATAAAACCTTTGCCCCTAGAAGAACCGGCGTAAGAAACTCGGCAAGGTCTGTGGAATGTATGGTTCAAGTTAAAAATTATCGTTGGCTAACTCGGATCCGTTTTCTTCCAGAACACGCCTCGCAGCCGGCGATTTAGCAATATCTTCAGAAAGAAATAGTGAATTGTGATTTAATTTTATATAATTGTTTGTACCTTTATGGATATGATTATGACATATTGTATGTAATTTTTTATTCTATTTCTAATAAGACTTTATTAAATTATTGACATTGCCTATTCTCCTGTTTTTGTATGAATATAATAACTGTGACGAAGAAAACGAATGCCTTTTTTTTATATTTGGTCTTTAGTTTATTTTGTATGTGCCCTTTTTTTTCCTTTTTTCTTTTTCTTTGCCCCGCGGCGACTTGAACAGCTACTACCGCGGGAGTATGGCGTTTCCACAATGAAGGGATTTCGCCAGTGTCAAGCATATACAGGGTGTCCCGGGACGCGACGTCAAGCCGGCGCCGGGTGGTAGGCCACATTATACCAGTTATCAGAAAAAAAAAAAAAATCTATGTCTTATATTTTGAAAATTATGACCATCCAAAAAAAAAAACGGTAAAAGTTACACCCTGTGATGCGTTTTTCCTTCCCATTTCTACAAATTTCCACTTTTTTATTATTTTTGTTTTGTTTCGTAACCCTGAGTAATGCTCCTGTAGCTAGTAGTCTTAAACTTTTACTCAATTGCTCTAACTTTGAAAGAAAATGACAAATCATTCCCAGATCAAGAGAGAAATTTACTTTCTCGTTCAATTTCAACTCACTTTCCTGAAAAAAAAAGTATTACACTGGTTGGGCAAGTAACTTTAAAAGTTAGGGCATTTAATAAGGATTCCAAAATGGTATGACAGTTGCTACTTTATTTGTTACATTATTGTCAAAAAAATTTTTTGTTTACGAAGCCGGTTTTTTCCCATTGTTTTTACTTTTTTTTTGTAATGACGTAGGTACCTTTATCCTTCCTTCAGAAATGTATCTTTACATTATTGTTTAAGAGAGACGGAGAGAGCTATTTTATGAAGTGTGAGCGGGGCAGATAGTAATGCCGCTTATTTAAATTAATGGCATCACAATTTTTTGCCTTGAGCTTTGGATAGGTTAATGAAATAATAAAAAAATGAGTAAAATTATTAGATTTTATTTCAATTACAGCAAATGTTCAAACTGTCTTCCTTCAGCAGCAATACAAGCCCTACCTACATCTTTTTAAAAAAGATCGGCTTATCTGACGGGCAAATCGTCCGTTATTTACGAACTCTACAGCTTCTGCTATCCTTGTTCGTAGCTCCGCCAAGTCTTCTATCGGTTTGTGGTACACTTTTTCTTTCACTGCTCCCCAGTAAAAGAAATCGAGTGGGTTTAAATCAGGGGAACGGGCTGGCCAAGAGATTGTGCCTGATCGCCCTATCCACCGTCCCGGGTATTCCTCATCAAGGTATTCTCTAACTGAGCGGGCATAATGCCATAAACCATCTTGCTGGTACCACATATCGCGGTAAATGTTGAGTGGTACGTCTTCCAGCAGATTTGGCAATTGATTTTGTAGAAAATCCAAATAAATTTCACTATTCAAAATCTCTGGCAACTCATAGGGCCCAATGATCCTCCCATTTAAAATCCCACTCCACATGTTCACTTTGAATCGATATTGTGATCGGTCTTGTCGCATCAAATGTGGATTTTCCACATGCCACTCGTGTAGGTTGTGTAAGTTCATGTAACCATCTTTTTTAAATGTTGATTCATCAGACCACAAGATTTTGCTTAGGAATTGCGGATCCTCTCGGTGTCTATCTAACATGGTTTGGCAAAATGCAACTCTTGGTGAATAATCTCGCTCCAGTAAAGATTGTACTCGCTGTACGTGGTAGGGGTGGAGCTCATTTTGTTTTAAAATTCGGTGTGCTACACTTTTGGGCACTCCTGTACTAGCTTCTATTCCACGTACCGAAACACTTGGATCTTCTTCCACTGCTTGGATTACGACGTCATCGTAATGATATCTTCTTCCTTCACCATGGACTTGGCCTGGTAACCGTCCCTCTGAGAGCAGACGGTGCGCATTCGTAAAAACTAGATGATCGGGATGACGAGTAGCATTTGGGTACCTTTCACGATAGAGTCTAGCGGCAGCACTACCATTACATCTGCATTCCCCATAAATGAGGTGCATGTTGGCATACTCCTGTGCGGTGTACACAGACATGGTGTCACAACAGAATCACAATAGTCCAGAGGAGGTCCAAGGTCGTAAAAAAGAAACTAAACAATCGAAACCAAAATCACAAGCAATCAGGTCCAATAAACGAAGCAAAGGTTAATATTTTAGTACGAAATCAAGACGAACGAATACGAAAAGGTGCGCAGTAAACGAAGTAACGTAACGTAACTGCAGATGTATTGTAAACGCGATCAAGATGGACGATAGTGATTGTCCGCTCGCACTAGTGGAATAGTATCTATCCGTTTCACACTGTAGCGGCATTACTATCTGCCCCGCTCACACTTCATAAAATAGCTCTCTCCGTCTCTCTTACACTAAAATAATGTAAAGATACATTTCTGAAGGAAGGATAAAGGTACCTACGTCATAACAAAAAAAAAGTAAAAACAATGGTAAAAAACCGGCTTCGTTAACAAAAAATTTTTTTGACAATAATTTAACAAATAAAGTAGCAACTGTCATACCATTTTGGAATCCTTATTAAATGCCCTAACTTTTAAAGTTACTTGCCCAACCAGTGTAATACTTTTTTTTTTCAGGAAAGTGAGTTGAAATTGAACGAGAAAGTAAATTTCTCTCTTGATCTGGGAATGATTTGTCATTTTCTTTCAAAGTTAGAGCAATTGAGTAAAAGTTTAAGACTACTAGCTACAGGAGCATTACTCAGGGTTACGAAACAAAACAAAAATAATAAAAAAGTGGAAATTTGTAGAAATGGGAAGGAAAAACGCATCACAGGGTGTAACTTTTTCCGTTTTTTTTTGGATGGTCATAATTTTCAAAATATAAGACAGATTTTTTTTATTATTTTTCTGATAACTGGTATAATGTGACCCGGCGCCGGCTTGACGTCGCGTCCCGGGACACCCTGTATAAGTAAAAATCAATATAGCAATAAAACACAATCCAATCTTCTCTAGGAAGATTGATGGCAACGTTGTACGGTGATATGTAGGACAGAGGCCAAGATAGTTTTAACCTCTGTACCACTGCGAGTCCACTTGAAACGAGAAGTAAGATGCCAGGATACACGAAATAATTAGTCTTCTATCACTGTGCAACACAAAGGCATTAAAAGTACAAATCACTAACAAAAAAGAACTGTGAACACCTAAATACACAAATAGAAAAACTATAACAAATTCACACATCCGCCATCTTTTGACGTTTCAAATGGCCTCCGTATGTGCTCTCAACTCTTATTTACTTGACTGTAATGGCGGCCGAGTTAGGGCCCCCGCTTGCGCGCGTCGAAAAATAGTATACCGAGGATTTTCATTCTTACTCCGGCGAGGGCATCACATTCACACTAAGGGCCGTATTAATAAACTCGTCTCAAAACAGATACCAGTCACAAGATGCGTCACAAGACTGAGCTTTAATTAATAAACCTATCTCGACACGTGAAATGTAATCCTCGTATCAAATGAGGCGGTCATTTGTATGAGGAACTAATCCTGATCCTGATTATGGTCAATAGGTGACTTGAGACCATCTCAAACCATGAAAAAATGGCGGACACACTATAACATATGTGCAACATAGTCGAACATATGAGTTCTTTTTATCAGTTAAATCGGTTTAAATACAATAAAGTGTTATTTTTAAATTCTCAGAGGCAAATATTTATACCTAAAACGTTTTCAATAATAGGAATACCTAAATGTTAGGTTTCATTTTGCCGCTAAATAGGTACAATTGCTTTCAAAAATTGTGTGCTTTGTGTTGTGTTTAGGTACGTGAAATTATTGTGGGTGCTAGACAATTAATATTACGTATAGTGATTACGAAAGAGAACAAAATAATAGCCCGATATGTTGGTTTAACAACACATAAGGGTAACCCTGCGACATGAAAGAATTACCTCCACACGGACTCATTTCTCATAGGTAAGTAAATACCTACCGACAATTGACATTAATTAAGTACCTAGTTATTTTATGTTCATTATGTGTAAATAAAAATCATCTGATCATAAATCTGTCAAATATTAAGCCAATGCATTTCTAGTAGATAATATGTAGGTAAGAGATATTAAAAGTAAAAACCTGCTATTTGGATCAGTAGGTACCCTAACCTAACCTAGCCATCCAACAATTTAAACCCGATTTGCATCACAACCACAATAATGTGCCTAATATTTTACTTTACTGCAGTTCACCAAACCATTAAAACCTTATTAAATTATTTTGTTAATTATTGAAATTAAAGTAACGAAACACTTCGTGAAACGTGTTGCCAAAGCAAGAGGAGGGGAGTGTTTTTGTTGACATTACATTACAGACAAGCAAGACAAGACAAGGCCGGCCGAGGCAGGCTTTTGATACTTAAATGAAAACTGAGTGATTTGTTTAAAAACTTATACACACAATCAACTAGTAATAGCAGTGAGATATATACAATTTCGGGTCCTGACATAAATGTGGTGCAAAAAGTATACCTAATTGTGAAAACGAATCGCAAACCATCCATAGAATGTTTCAATCATTTTGAAGTGATTAGATAGTGTTTATAACTTTATGTCGTTTTGTAGGTTGTCGTCAGACCAATAAATGTGGAACTTGGGTAACATTGCAAGGTTCGCCGGAAATAATCAAGACGCCAAAAACGGTGAAAATGGTTATTTTGAGAAGTCAGTGTTCACGAATCTCAACAGCCGGCCCCACGCAGTTGACGAGTTCAATTCGCTTGCCAATTGCCAAACAATATGTCCATCAGGTATAATAAAATTGCTTACAATGTTAATCAGTCAAAGATTTAGTTTTTAATGTACTTTACCTGTTCGAAATTATCCTATCTTATAAAAAAATTAATAAAGTAACTTCAGATAATTATGTCAGGCAAAAGAATACCTACTCTATTTTCTTTTTTCTAGGTACCTCATTGTAAAGCTAATAGTTGTTTCATTACTATTTTCATGCTACTGTGCATTCATACTATGTACCCAAACTTACTATAGATAGGTTAGGTTATTTGCATTATGATGATACTGTTCAGGATGTCATGTCTTGTTCTACATAAAAGAGGTACCTACTATAAGTAAAGTTAAGTGTGTTGATTACTTCCATGATGCAAATCATTATTATGAAAAATATTAGACATGTAATTTTATTACCTAGTTTTCTAAAAGCCCTGGTGTAATAAGTTTTGTAATTCAGAAGTTCAATATTTAATTTAAACATTGTTTTTTTGTATAATGGACTAGTGGACAAACATCTTGGTCTACTTTTGTTGGATAATAGCGCTACATGATAATTGTAAAAGAGGATAAACACAGTTTATTACTTGGCCCTTACGGAGGTAATAGAATAGCTTCATCGAGTAACAAGTTAACAGAGTCAGGTGTGTGCTATGAGGGGCTATGTGCAATATTTTTATTGTAAAATTACCTACCTACTTTCTTTCTATTTAGTACCATTTTATAAGGATGAATTAAAATAAATATATTATCTTTTGCACCTATGAAACAAGATGGTTAATAGTTTTTTCAATAAAGACTATATGGATGGTTTAATGGTGAATCAGATATTTACAAATAATATTAGGTATTGAGTTTATTTTGAAACCTGTTAATATGTATAACTGAGAGACTTTAATAAAATAAACTTGCTACATGCTAATAGTAGTTTTATTTATTGGTGAAAAGACAGCAGGGTCCTTTTATGCTTGAAAGTTAATTCATAAATATGTGTAGGTACTCCTACACTATTTAAATGAGGAAAAGGAAAGTATTAGGATCCAAGATTCAGAGGCATAACATAACATAACATAACAACAAGCTCTCTGAACTCTGTAACTCTTCTAGCAACCTCCTAGTGGCTATGGAATTCAGAAAGCTTATTATGTTATTTAGTTCTCACATTTATAAATAAATTACTTTTATAAACACCAAGTTAACAAGGATATGTGGTAATGTTATTGGATATTGGTGTGTTTTGGTGTTTATATTGTATTTATGAATGTTTATATTTTTAATGAATACTGCAGCCAACTTTGATCAGTGTTCTCTGATTTTTAATATCTGAAGACCTACCTACTTTAAAATAAAATCAAACTTGATTCCAATTTAAAATATCTGTTAACTTAAATTTATATATAAAAATCAATCTCTATCTAGTAGGACATTATAAATTTAGGTTTAAAGATATTTAAAATTTACTAACTCTGATCTGAATAGGCCCAACTGAGACGTAAATACTTCCACTAACTTTTAAGAAGAGACGACGAAGTCCAGTGGCACACATTCTTTAATTAAATTAAATGTTACCATAAGTTGCTTGTAATTGGAAAATGACAAGTGTACTAATAGGATAAAGTGTATGTATGCATAGACAAAAATATTGGAAGGATTCCTTCCAGTGCTAACATATGTGAATTATAATAAGAAAGGTGCTAACAAATGTTTGTACAATTGGGTGTTAGTTAAGATTTATGTCACATCCATGTGCGCAATGACAGAAATATAGTTTAATTTACTGAACAGTTAGCACAAGTTATAGTAGTAGTAGCAGTAGTTATAGTCTATAAATAAACCAAAGCAATGAGTGAAAACTGAGAAAACACAACTTGTGCGAACCACTCTAATAAAACATGAAAAAATAAAACATTAAGGTAAATTGCATCTGAATTTTAATAAATGTATTAAAAAATAATAAAGGAATTATTCATTATTTAGCAGCCTATAATGTCCCACTGCTGGGCAAAGGCCTCTCTCCCTTCCTTCCATTTAGCCCTATCTTGGCCAGCCTCCCACCAGTCTTGATTGAAGGCATGAAGCTCATCTCGCGAACGTCGCCTTGGTCTGTCGCGACGCCGAATTCTATCCCATAAGACCCATTTGGTACACACTTTAAATCACAATAGTAAAGGAATCAAAATCAAATTAAACACCAGTTTTCCAGGGGCAGGGGTTGGCTGTACATAGTTAAAATCATCTGGAAATAACAAAAACAAAAAGTATAATGTTACCTACCTATTCCTACCTGTTTTACACACTTTAACAATTCCATAGTTTGTTCTTTTAATTTACATTCACTAAAAGCTTGACAATAAATTACGGAAAGAATAATCTGTAAGAGAAGAAGAGTAGAATAACTTATAAATTGCCTGCCAATGTCGAAACTATCTTTCATATTTATAAACTACCACTAAACTACATTCAAATAAGAATTTGTCAATTACATCTTGGTGATCATACCTAATATCTTTATGCCGATACACTGAGGCAGTCTGAGGACTTTGATTTATAATAGATTCCTATGTTGGTAGTGATATCCTAAGGTATGTAATAACTCAAGGATAATTTATTACTTATAGGTAAAATAAGACACCTTTTGGAAACGGTACAAAGTAAGCATTTGGCTTGGCCTGATTTGCATTTCATTTTTCATCTTATGCAGAAGGAACCTATTCCAGGCTCCAGTCCCCGCGATGCTTGCTGTAGGGGTCGGCCTTCGTAGGACACATTTATTTTTAAAATAGATCCTCAGCCAGGTTGCCGCCAAGTTGGATTTGAGAAGCTGCACTTCTTCACCTTTATTTAATACTTAAAGACACTGAAGTTCACTTTAAAAACAAATTCGGTAAGAAGAACTCTTAACCTGTAAACTACTGTAAATATGAAGGAAAGAACCAAAGAAATTCGCGCTATGTGCGTTTCGTTTTTTCAATATTATTACAGAGATTTTAAAACGTAACATTATACGCACCTGATCAGCTTGAATGATAACAAAGGAAAACTAGCTTAAAATAATGTTTTTAAAATAATTACTTGCTTTTGCACATGAATTTGAAAAAATATATGATGTTTTACGTATTTTCCGTGTCACGACTAAACGAAAAATCACGTTTTTTAAAACCATGCATAGTCTAAACGTTTCTCCGTTTTGTTCAAAACTGTCATTGTTGGGGTTGGGAATGTGTTTATAATATTAGATCATGCATTATCTAATCTGTGTGCATATCATCCGAGAGCTTCTCAAGATGAGTTTATTAATAAGCGACGATCTTAGCTCCAGGATTACGAATCGAGACGGTATCATCTGAGAAGCTCTCAGTTCACGTATTGAGACGAGTTTATTAATACGGCCCTTAGTGTTTCATTGTCTCAGCCTCTTCGCCGCACATTCTACAACCTGTGTTGTCATAAAGGCCCATCTTTGCTAGGAGATGTTTAACCCCAAAATGCTCGGTAAACACTCCGACAATGTATCGAAGTTCTCTCCTGTAGAGTCCTATCAATATTCTCCTGCGTGCAGGCAATTATCGCATACAAATCCGCCTGGAAGACCGTTGCGTAGTTGCCCATACTTATACAACTGTTATAGTCTTTGGCATGAATACCCGCCCCCCGTACCGGAGCTCAATTTTGAACCATCCGTGTACCATATCGCGTTGTCTTCCTCTGATAGGTGCAACCCATCCTTCCATTAATCCCTTGTCGGAATGTGGACATTGAAGTTCCTCCGGAATTTATACTTGGGCTGCATTTTATCGCAGCCCATCGTCAGTATTCTGTCTGGAGCAACATTGTGTGCCATTTTAGTGTGTCTGGTTCAAGGCGCTATCGTTTCACAGGCCAGTCTCTTTCAGCCATCGCAGTGACTTACACGCCTCAGACTGTATGGCGATATGTAGTGGTGGGAGGTTTAGTAGGACCTCCATTGCCACCATCGGCGTCGTTCTGAACGCCTCTGTTATAGCCATATAGGCCACCCTCTGCACCTTAGAGAGTCAGTCCATAGTGTTGTTCTTGGCCACCAGGCCAAGCAGCCGTTCATAATTATGGGCGTTACCATCATGGTATAGATCCACTTCAGTACTTTAGGGTTAAGGTCCCATGTCTTACCATATGCTGATCTGCACATTCCAAACACTCTCAGCGCTTTTGTTAAAGCGTTAGCTCACCTCACCTGACAATTTTAGTACCTCGCTAAACAGCCTTAGCTGTTAAATATGATTGAGGTCCCGTTTCTTAGTATATGGAATTACTACAGTTTTGCTGGGATTGATGGATAGTTGATGACTAAAGCACCAGCTTTCCACCTTTTCCAAAGCTTTACCCATGATTTCAGTTTATAAGTATCACGAGATCATCTGCATACCCAACAGTGTGTAGTGGGCCAGGAGAGAGTTTACTACCAGGCTCCACAGAGTAGGTGAGAGAACCCCCCCTGAGGACATCCTTTTGTCGTTGTGGTAAATAGTACGTCTCCCAAAAGAGTTGACTTCTCCTATTTCTTCGTCTACTAATTAGCATGTTGCCTATCCATTTACATATGCTTGCTTCAATGCCGTGCCTAGCAGCTGATGTGCTTATGGCTTCTAACGTGGTCCTATCAAATGCTCCCTCCACATCGAGAAATGCCGCGAGGCAGATCTCTTTGTTCTCAAGTGCAGCTTTATCAACTACATAATGAATCGCAGTATCCGTAGATTTACCCGGTTGATACGCAAATTGCATTTTATGCAGTGGATACCGCCTTAGAGCTCCGTCTCTTATGTGCCTGTCTACCAGCTTCTCTAGTGTTTTTAGGAAGAATGATGATAGGCTTATAGGCCTGTATGCTTTGGCATCGCCGTAATGTGTCTTGGCTGGTTTTTGCAGGTAGATTACTTTTACAAGCCTCCAAACGCGTGGGACGTGCCCGAAGGCTAAGCACGCTCTGTACAGCCTGCTTAAATGCGGAACTATTACATTCGCGCCCTATTGTAGTAGGATTGGGTATACCTCATCCGGGCCCGGCGCTTTGTACGGTGGGAAAATGGATAGTGCCTACGGTACGAGTTTCTTGCTGTTTACTACCTTTTTGGCAGTGTCCCAATTGTATGTTGTTGTGCGAGCTTCGTATAAACCTCGGCTGGGGAACGACCGGGGTAAATGGGCGGCAGTGATGCGATGATCACGGTAAAAAATTCTCACTAAAATAAAAAAAAGTGACTTTGGATTTTTTATATATTTTATATAGAGATATTTGTTTATTTATTTATTTAAATTCTCTTATTTAACATTAACAGAAATTACATTATTAACAGTAGACTGTCTGAACTTTTTAAACGACTTCAAAAAAGGAAGAGTTTCTCAATACGACCGCTAGTTTTTTTTTTTTTTAATGTTTGTTCCCGGATAACTTCGTCGTTTATGAACCGATTATGAAACTTATTTGGTTGGAATGGAGATATCCCGAGGGTGGTACCATGATAAGGAAACCAGGATCTGATGAGGGGATCAGTGAGGAATTGAACTCCTCAAATATTGTAGGCAAATATAGCGTTTTTAGTAATTTTTGTGACAACTCCAGCGTTTTCATTCAGAAAGTATTATTTGCTGAAGCGGAACTGATGATGAAGACCACAGATGGCCACCGGAACTCCTCAAGGGTACCGATTTCAAGGGTGGCGATAAGATATCTCGATTAAGATAGTTGAGCGACTACAACGAAGAGCATTTAATTTATTAAAGATGGTTATGACTCTCCCGCGGCGTTGCTTGCGGCGAGCTTGAAATGTCTTAAAATTTCATATCAACTAAGAAGCGGGACTAAATAAAAGCTTATCACTATCACTAAAAAGTATAAATTACAATAATTGTTTAAAAAACAAAAAACTGCCTTTAGTAACGCAAAAAATAACTTTTAAAATGGTACTGGGTATATTTTTAACCAAAAGCCGACTGACCTATTAAGAAGTTATTTTTTGCATTTCTGAAGGCGGTTTTTTTTTTTATACAAATAGTTTGTAAGTGGTCAAGTAGGTACCGAATATAAACTTCAAAAACAATAGTATTTTTTACTTGTCAGTTTGTCTGCAAAGTTGAGCGTCAAAGTCATGGAAATAACCAAATTAAATTCCAAGTGCATTGTATAGGAGAATAAATTCAACAATTCTCAATAAATTTCGGCGTATATATTTTAACTAAGAACAAACAAATCTACAGAATGACTCTCGAAACCGATTCACGTAAGTACAGCCGCGGAATGAAATGGTTTTTTCAAATCTATTTCAATGCTGTTTAGGTCCAAAAGTAAAGTAAGACTAATCCTATATCGCGACTATACGTACAGCAAGATTGAGATTTAGGTGGTTAGAAGTAGTAGGTTCAAACAAGTTCCAGTCCATTAGTACGTCAATTTGCTGTTAAAATAAAAAGGCCCATGCCAACACGTTCTGGTGGTTTTTATTATATAGTACACCGTGCCTACGTCGTCAAGTCTTACCACAAGGGTTCCTTTTTTACCATATTGGTTCGGAACCGTAAAAACGATGTATGATATAAGTTAATGATAATTTGGTGCGTGTCTAAGGTTAAGTGGTTAAGCTTTTGGAACCCAGAATGTTGAGCGGAATAAAAAAATCTGAACCGGACACGGGATGGGAGTTTGGTGTCACTAAACAGATTTCTGGGGCGTTACAAGCTGTTTAGTAGTTAGCCATCGATATCGGTTCAGTAGCTTTAGAAAGTAAAGGAGATGTAGGTAATGTAGCCGAGAAAGTAATAGAATGGAATGGAGAGTAGGGGTTACCATAGTACCAAAGCATTTCAGTTTAATTGAGAAAAAGGGACATATCACTTACACAGCACTATACATGCTTTAGTATGTCATGGTAATCCCCTTGATCTTTACTTAATGGAAAAAAGTTTTGAAAAGGAATTGGCTACATGATTCAATTTTTACCCAAAATAATGATGAGGTTGTTGCCATGTGAAAATATGGTTGTTCCTTCAGTCGCCACATCTTACCAAGCTTTACTTTCATTCTAATAGTTGCAGGGATCGAAAATAAACTGCAGGAAGAAGCTCAAATCAAACAAATTAAAAATAGTGTAGACAGTGATATAACGAAATTATTGAACGAAGTGGATCGCTTGAAAAAGGTTATTAAGATCAAGAACTTAGAAATCCAAAATTTAGAAAACGCTAGAAAGAAGTTAATCAAAGACTTGACGCGGCATAAACAGAGTCTTATAGCTACACAGAAAGAAAACGAGGTTTTGGAGGAGAAAATAAATGAAGAAGTCTCGTTGCGGGATAAATTTAAGATAGAATGTGAAAATCAACGTGTCGTGTTAAAGGGTGCTGAAGAGAAACTAAAAGATACTGACGGAATCAATTCAATGGAATTTCAAGGGGAATGGAAGATTACTTCAGAGGAAGAACGTGCAGGTAAAATTTGTCTATCTATGGTACTAGATAGTGGTAGTTTGTCTATGCCCGCATGTACTACCGCCATCAATATTTTCAGATCCTACGTGAAGTATAAAGATATTTTCAAAGATAATCGCTCCAAACACTATCGGTGATGATTGTTAATGGCCTGTCGCGTATAATGGGCAAGAACATCGTGCGAGCATCCACATTAATCGCCCGTAGTAGTTTGTCGAAGGGAAGCGTACAAGATACCCTTTCATGCGTACCCGAAAAACCGACAAATCACGGGTCGCGGGCGATCATCGACGATCATAGACGATGATCGATGATCGGCGAAGACAGCCACTGGGCTGTGCATACTGATGCACTCTACACTGTCGTGCCCGCCCGTAATCATCTGTATTCGCCGATAGTGTAGAGCAGCTATAATAATTAACCGAATGAAAAGTATCCTACATACATTTCACCATCATTTTTATTTTATAGCTTTTAGAAGGCAAACGAACACTGTTCTTTGACCTGTAAGCATCCTTCGACTGCAATTTATTATTTTAATTCGTGAACGCGTCGCTAGATTTATACCGATTTAGTATTTATGTAAAGTTAAAGAAATTAGTGTAATAAGTGTTTATATGAGCTGTCACAGCCATCATCTTAGAGTATCAGAGTATAGGTAAGGGTGTCCTTTATTACTTGCCCTTCTTACTCGTGGTTCTTTCCTCTTTGTTTAGTTACTTAACTACCTAAATGTAAACAAAGCATTTTATCGTCAGTCAATAGAAGCAGAACACTACTCGAAACTGTTATGAATGGCTGTTTAACAGAGTCACGTGGTTTTGTTTGTTTACATTTATAGTAAACAAATGGACTATAGTTACTAGCCATATACTGTATAAGGTTATATGTATTTGATTAAATAAATAAGTAGATACCATTGGGTTAAATACTTAGCTTGAATACTTCTGGATCTAGAAAGTTAAATTTTAATTTATAATGCCTGTAACTCATCTGTAAGTACGTACTTGTTATTTTTCCAGCTGCCGAGCAGTACCTCTACAAAAATATTTAAGACTGATTACTTTGTAACTAAGAAGGATATTAAAGAACTCAAAAAGAAACAAAACATTTGTGTGAGTAATTTTGCTTCTTCGTTGAGGGATTTAGCGCGATCTCTGACCCAAATTTCATATCAGGGGTTATTATAACATGGCTAATTGGCTATGCAGTTCATTTTACGGCGAGCGTAAAGGACAGGAGGAATAGGGATGATAGAGCAGCTAAAAAGCTATCGATTTAATCCCTATGTATGTTCAGCGATTTTTACTAGTTTCGGACATAATGATAATTTTAATCGGATTTTTTGTAATATTCCCTTATGTCCATGTAACGAAAGATCATAAATTTCATGATTTTTTTTCCAGTGGTATCGTAGATAATTAAAATCATTAATTTCATGTTTTATTTCATAAGTTTTTCATTGGTATTTGACATATTTAATTACTATCATTACGAATCAGCGAAGTTATTAAAGCTATTTGCCCGATTATACTTTTTGTATTTTTTTATGTAATCACATAAAGTTTGTTTCTCCATACTAGGTGTCCCAGTGTTCGCTTTTCACTTTGTATAGAAAAAACAACTTAACGTGATTACTTAAAAAAATACTGAAAAAAGCGGGTAAATAGGTTTAAAAACTTCGCTGATTCGTAATGATTCTAATTAAATATGTCAAAGACCACTGAAAAACTTATGAAAATTCTGGTCAGTTGTGTAATGTATTAGCCATGTTTAACTGTACCTTTATGAAACTATAGGTCTATTTTCTGTTAATTGTATCTGCTCATGTTTATGTACGACTGTTTGTTTCTAAATAAATACATAAAATAAAGAAAAACTTACGGAAATTCTGATTAAAATGATCAATATCTCCGACCTAGTAAAAATCGCAGAACATACATGAGGTTAAATCGATAGCTTTTTAGCTGCTCTATCATCCCTATTCGTTTGTCAACTTTATCCAGGGACACCCAGGAGAGCGATGCAAGCTTTTCAACGCGCCGTGTCGTGTGGCATGTGGTTCTAATTTATATGTAGAACAACGCAGCGACGACGACGCAACGCCCGTGTGGCATCTGTCTTAACCAAGCAACGGGTCCATGTTTCCCCACATAAAATCTACTCAATAGTACCTACCTACCTTGTATGTTACTACCTAAGGCTGAAACTCAACTGTGACGTGTGATCTGTCAGCCTGTTCAAGGGTTGATAGTAGTAAAGGCGGTACAAACAAACGCTCTTTCCTATTTATATTTGTAACCCTAGCCTTTGCTTTCGCTATTTTGACTATAAAGGTTTAGTTTGTAACACGTAAGATAGACATACTTTCGCATTTATAGTAAGGAATCAACGTTGTTCTATATTTCCAGCTAGCGGACCCGACATACATTTCGTTTGTTCAAATAGATTGCAGCACAACCCTTTGAAGTCCCAAGATACCTCGCAGGCCACATAGTACCTTCCAAAAGATAGATAAAATAAAGTGTGTTTATTTAAAAATGTCTCTTACGATATGAGATACCCTATGACGTCTGTAATTAGATATTTATCTTATTTCTGTAAATAAAACAACAAAATGGTTATTTTTATTGTTTATTAAATTGAAGTACACCACAAAAATCACTTTAGCACCAAACATTACATACAAATGTACAAAATTGTGCCTGTTTACTAACCACACCCGTCAATAAGGTAAAATGTAATATTACAAAACAAACCTATCACAAAATAAATAATCTCAACTCAGGGCATCGTCTTTTACAAATGTTGTATTTACAAAATAATACGTGATTTCTCAAAACAATGTATTTTAATTATTAACAACGATGGCTTTATTATTATAATGGAAAATAAGTCAGAGGGCAGTAACATAATTTGACAACAAAGCCAAGTTGGGTCAAGGACTCAAGGACTCCTGTAACTACCTACCTACAAACTGTTTGGCAGTTTTAACAATTTTCAAATAATCATCAAGATGACTTCCTAAGGGTTCATTTACTCGGGCAATTAATTAGAGTAGTAGTCAATAATGATGGCAGGCAAATATCGCTTAAAAAATTGGTCAGGTAGAGTGCACTTTAAGACTGAAGTTTACTTATGTTTTACGAGTAGATGGACATCTCACCTCACATATGATCATGTTCTTAAAACAGTCCTTAGACATTAATTAATCTTCTTATTCATTAAAAATGTGCCTAAAGTAGGGGAGATGTGTACAAAATGATCCCCGGAGGTAAAATGATTCCCCATCATATCCGAGTTACTGTTAGCGATATCTATCCAAATACTTATTAACCGTATTCCCCGCGACCCAGCCAGTTGTAACTCCAAGTGTCATGAAGCTGGAAGCACTGAGCGTGGATTTATTTAAAAAAAATGGAAAAGTAAATGTCTAATCTATGGTACGCCTATATTTAAAGTTTATTTACTTTCTGCATGTTGAGTTTTATTAAAATTTGATTTTATTGGCGGATTACATTGACGTTCACCTATAATTAAGCGATGTTATATTACCACACGTTGAACATGAAACTCATATTTTGATCGATGCCTTGAAATTTAATGTTTGAGGTAACATGATCCCTTTTCGTGTGTATAAAATGATCCCTGGGATCAAATTACCCCATTAGGAAATATCTATTGGTCACAAGTCCCACTTACCATCAGGTGGTAGGTGTGCTCGTTTGCCTTGTCAATGACATAAAACCAATATTTTGAATATTTGCAGATCATGCCGCGAGTTAAAAATCGATAAATCACTTTAAAACGTTTTTTACAACTATTTTAAGTTTAATTGTGTTAATCATGTATTATTTAATTTTAAAAAATATATCTGGTCGCTCACGACTTGAAATTTTATGTGAGACATAAACGCTTACATATTTTCGTAGTCTTAAGCAATCATATGATTAAAGTAAACGCCTGGATGTTTTTTTTATTAATGTTAAATATCACAGTATCCAGGGGATCATTTTATACATGCATGTGTTTAAAATGATCCCTTAGTAAACTTTTAGAACTTTTTACTTTCCCTTAGTAATTAATAAAATACATACAAATCATAAAAAATAAGTATGCTATTTCCTAGATGTATAAATTCACTATCCTTAACAATTAAAATCTTGTGATTATATCTTAAACTCTGACCACAGTGATGATTTTCCCTTAGGGGGATCATTATGTACACATCTCCCCTATGCTTTGTATCTATCGTTGTGACATTTGCATTTGACAGAAAGTGACAATGCATACATTAATAAAAATAATGTCACGCTCCCTGGAAACCCCAGTCTGTTTTGTAATGTTTTAAAGCATAACGCTCACGTACACAATATTTAACGAATTTGTTCATACTTAAAAATAAATGTATAGATCGAAAGTACAAATTATCTGAGAGATTGTTATTTATTAAAACATTACGCTATTGTACCCAATTTGTACTAAATTAGTACACACTTTTTTTTACAAAATATTCCTCCATGGATCAAGAGTACAAAGGATCTGAATTAGGGGTTGCTGTGGTGCTTCTCCCCAGCAACCCCAAACATTGAATTTAAGAAAATGTTATGTATTAAAACATTACGCTGTTGTACCCAATACATATTAAATTATTACGCAGTTTTTTTTAAATGTACCTCATAGGTCGAGAGTACAAAATGATCTGAATTTTTTACTCCACAGCAACCCTAAATTCAGATCATTTGTACTCTCGATCTATAGAGGCACATTAAAAAAAAAGTTCGTACTAATTCAGTAAGAATTAGGTACAACAGCGTAATCTTTTAATAAATAACAAATACTTAAATTTATCTTAGGAGTTGCTTTGGAGATGCTCCACACCAACCCCTAACTCAGATAATTTGTACTCTCTATCTATTGAGGTGTATGTACAAATTTGGTACATACTGTTTACATTAGCGTTATGCTTAAAAGACGTGGGGTTTCCAGGGAGCGTGACATTAAAATTAGGTTTATAGTAAGTCTAATTTCCATTGCAATGCTTGTACAATATTGTAAGGGCTTTTGCTTGACCTGATCCTGCGACCAGGATAGACCGGACACCATCAACTCCTGAGCTGTGACGGTCGTGACCCGATCCTGCCACAAGGATAGACCGGACACCATCAACTCCTGAGCTGCGACGGTCGTGACCCGATCCTGCCATAAGGATAGACCGGACACCATCAAATCCAGGGCTTTGACGGTCGTGACCTGATCCTGCAACCAGGATAGACCGGACACCATCATATCCTGGGCTTTGAAGGTCGTGACCTGATCCTGCAACCAGGATAGACCGGACACCATCAAATCCTGGGCTTTGACGGTCGTGACCTGATCCTGCAACCAGGATAGACCGGACACCATCAAATCCTGGGCGTTGACGGTCGTGACCTGATCTTGCAACCAGGATAGACCGGACACCATCACATCCTGGGCTTTGACGATCGTGACCTGATCCTGCAACCAGGATAGGCCGGACACCATCACATCCTGGGCTTTGACGGTCGTGACCTGATCCTGCAACCAGGATAGACCGGACACCATCAAATCCTGGGCTTTGAAGGTCGTGACCTGATCCTGCAACCAGGATAGACCGGACACCATCAAATCCTGGGCTTTGACGGTCGTGACCTGATCCTGCAACCAGGATAGACCGGACACCATCAAATCCTGGGCTTTGACGGTTGTGACCTGATCCTGCAACCAGGATAGACCGGACACCATCAAATCCTGGGCTTTGACGGTCGTGACCTGATCCTGCAACCAGGATAGACCGGACACCATCAAATCCTGGGCTTTGACGGTCGTGACCTGATCCTGCAACCAGGATAGACCGGACACCATCAAATCCTGGGCTTTGAAGGTCGTGACCTGATCCTGCAACCAGGATAGACCGGACACCATCAAATCCTGGGCTTTGACGGTCGTGACCTGATCCTGCAACCAGGATAGACCGGACACCATCAAATCCTGGGCTTTGACGGTCGTGACCTGATCCTGCAACCAGGATAGACCGGACACCATCAAATCCTGGGCTTTGACGGTCGTGACCTGATCCTGCAACCAGGATAGACCGGACGTTAGGCCTAAACTAGATTGATGTTTTTGCTGAAACTGACGAAGACTTTATAACCCTCTGTTACCAATACGTCTAAATCTCAAAACGACCGAAACACCAGATTTTTCTTCTTCTTCTTTTTTACGACATACCAGCTTTTATTTAACATTTTGAGACAGACTTTTGCCTTTCAGATATTTTGGATTATTTACGTCGTTCTGAGGTTCAGTCGTATAAGAATTCTGGCGTTTTGGGATACAAATTATAAAATTTTAGGCATTTTGGGAATATTTCAATTTGAGTTTCGGTATAATTAACGATACTCAAATACTCAAGTACTCAAACTGTTATTGCATTTCCAACGTGGTTGGGAAAACAAAACAAAAACAAACGAAAACATTATGAAATTTGGTCGCAATTTTGATATACCTGGAAATTCCAAAACCATTTCTAGGAATAGGCTTTTTGAACTTAATGCAGTTAGATTTAAAATATATGTTAGTAAATTATATTACAATTAAGAAATGACCTTCATTTGACCTCTAAATGCGGTCCGATTTTGCGCTGTCAAGCTTCGCCTTATTACTACAATTTGATAGCTAGCTGGCCTACGTTCGAACACAGCTGTTGTCCATGTCAAATTTGTTTTATTCAAGTGTATCCCAATTAAACCTATTTCCTATGTCATACAAACGGACAAACGGTAAAAATCAGAGTGAAAATGTCAACTTTCAAAAACCAATCCTCTCAAACACCAACGGTTTATAATATAATTTGATTGTCTATATTTATTTACCTACTTAATTCTATGTTAGTAATAACTGTAATAAGCTAGTGTGAAAGTTGTCCCATTTAAGAAGCCTGGGTCTTCATTCGATATTGGTATTGCCAGGTGTTGTACAAGACCGGATTATAACGATCTTTTACAATGTCGGGTTAAGCTTACGGCATTTTATATTGCATTACAAGTATACATGTTTTATGATTATTAATAAATAACAGCGTGTAAACAAATTAATAACAGACCACTTTAAATGTCATTCGGGTACCTACTGGCCACTAATTTATAAGGCATCCTTAGTAAAAATTGTTGAAGAATGCTCATAAGTTCCGGACACAGGAAAAATATTTTGATTGGTACAAAGTGGTATTGGCGTCGCCGTCGTCTAGCGCTATATTCCAGGAAGGCATGACCTCTGAATTATTTAGTGGCCGTGATCAGACGGTAGCTTGCATGCTTCCGCCTTAGCACCTTATTAAACGTGCACGATTAACATTCTCGTGCTTATTTTGTTAGCGTTTTAGAATAATAACATATAAAATGATAGTTTAATACAGCAGATGCGTCAAACTTGAAGACAAAAGGAAGCATGTTAGTGTTATTTTCGTACGGCACGCACACGACTCCCTCACATACTGGGGGCCTAGTATGGCTGCATTTGGCATGCAACCATGCTACGCCCGCTGAGCAGACTTTTGGTCTGACTTTAGTGGCATCACATTGGTGCGTGGACTAGGTTTCTACTTGTTATTATTCTAAGGTTAGCGATTGATTTCTTATTATGCTCGACAAAAGCTGTTATGGACTCAATCGCAATCGCTTTCATTTTATAAATCGAAGGCTTGTCTGCATACAAAATTGAAACAATTGTTCCGCTTTGAAATCGATTGCGATTGCGAGTGCGAAAGGCAATAGCCCCTCAGGTCGAAGTAACTAATCTATATATATAAAACGCAAAGGTGACTGACTGATTGACTGACTGATCTATCAACGCACAGCCCAAACTACTGGACCGATCGGGCTGAAATTTGGCATGCTGATAGCCACTATGATGTAGGCATCCGCTAAGAAAGGAATTCCCGAAATTCCCACGGGAACGGGAATTAGCGGGAAAATCCTTTTGTATGAAAAATCTAAACCGCGTAAGATAGATAATTGAAATTTGGCATGCAGGTACCCTAATGAACGTAAAACTTATTTGCAACGCGATATTGCAAAATTCTCACGGGAACGGGAGTTATTGGGAAAAAACTTTTGTATGTAAAAATCTAAACCGCGTAAGATAGATGATTGAAATTTGGCATGCAGGTACCCTAATGAACGTAAAGCTTACTTGCAACGCGATATTGCAAAATTCCCACGGGAACGGGAGTTATTGGGAAAAAACTTTTGTATGTAAAAATCTAAACCGCGTAAGATAGATGATTGAAATTTGGCATGCAGTTACCCTAATGAACGTACAGCTTACTTGCAACGCGATATTGCAAAATTCCCACGGGAACGGGAGTTATTGGGAAAAAACTTTTGTATGTAAAAATCTAAATCACGTAAGATAGATGTTTTCAATCTAGCATGCATGCATACCTTAGTAAATATAAAGTTTAGTTATGGCTGTATTTTGAAAAATGAAGTTAGCGGGAAAAAAATGTTGTATAAAAAAATCTAAACTGCATAAGTTAGGTGCTTGAAATTTGACATGCATATACCTTAGTGAATGCAAAGTTAAAAATTCCCCTGGGAACGGGAAGCGAGTTAGAGGCTCCTTATACTATAACCTCATTTAAAAATAATAAAATTAAGCATTTTTTAACCTTTCTCCCACACACAAAGATCTCTCTTTTATATCTTCTATTATTTATCTAAATATATAAAAGGAGAAACTGACTGACCGACTGACTGACATATCAACGCACAGCCTAAACGGCTAAACGTAGGCACTTGAAATTTGGAAGGGACGTAGCTTAGGTACCGTAGAGGTGCACTAAGAAAGGAATTCTCGAAATTCCCACGGGAACGGGAATTAGCGGGAAAATCCTTTTGTATGAAAAATCTAAACCGCTTAAGATAGATAATTGAAATTTGGCATGCAGGTACCCTAATGAACGTAAAACTTACTTGCAACGCGATATTGCAAAATTCTCACGGGAACGGGAGTTATTGGGAAAAAACTTTTGTATGTAAAAATATAAACCGCGTAAGATAGATGATTAAAATTTGGCATGCAGGTACCCTAATGAACGTAAAGCTTACTTGCAACGCGATATTGCAAAATTCCTACGGGAACGGGAGTTATTGGGAAAAAACTTTTGTATGTAAAAATCTAAACCGCGTAAGATAGATGATTGAAATTTGGCATGCAGGTACCCTAATGAACGTAAAGCTTACTTGCAACGCGATATTGCAAAATTCCCACGGGAACGGGAGTTATTGGGAAAAAAACTTTTGTATGTTAAAATCTAAACCGCGCAAGATAGATGATTGAAATTTGGCATGCAGGTACCCTAATAAACGTAAAGCTTACTTGCAACGCGATATTGCAAAATTCTCACGGGAACGGGAGTTATTGGGAAAAAACTTTTGTATGTAAAAATCTAAACCGCGTAAGATAGATGATTGAAATTTGGCATGCAGGTACCCTAATAAACGTAAAGCTTACTTGCAACGCGATATTGCAAAATTCCCACGGGAACGGGAGTTATTGGGAAAAAAGTTTTGTATGTAAAAATCTAAACCGCGTAAGTTAGATGCTTGAAATTTGACATGCATATACTTTAGTGAATGCAAAGTTAAAAATTCCCCTGGGAACGGGAAGCGAGTTAGAGGCTCCATATAAAATAACCTCATTTAAAAATAATAAAATTAAGCATTTTTTAACCTTTCTCCCACACACACAAAGATCTCTCTTTTATAACACGCCACGCGGACGAAGTCGCGGGCAAAAGCTAGTAATAAAATAAGTTTAACATTGTCGTGACTAAAATGAATACAATTGGGTTTTATCGTCGTCTTTGTAACGATATTATTTGAATATTATTTTACTGATGAATCCGCTACAACAGATCAACTCGTGTTGGTAGACCTTTGTATAAATACTTTTCTATACCTCGCAACAAGTCATCTTTTATCCATATCTTGTATTTATAATCAACTTAAATTGTTAATAACAAACATTAATTTTATAATTAATAATGTATGTACAATCATTAATAAATAATACTATTTAACCATAATTGGCTAGGAAGAAATAGATCTAACTATATAAAAAGTTAAATGGTAGGTAATTAAAGTTCTATACTTGCGACATGCAGATATTATGGCGAATATTATTACACATTTGCAGTAAAGCGTAGAAGGATGTCGTCAAATAGTCAATTTTGTATGATCACGCGCTCGGCCTTTATGCTGGTTTCACAGTGAGTCAGAACAGTGGACGGCAGAGCAACTTTTCGGTCTCAACGTGTGCGTTCACACAGTAGCAGAACTCCGCTGTCCACTGCCCTGACTCCGTGTGAAACGAACATAGGAGCGTTTATCGTTTCTCCTGCACAAACGCACTCGTTTAAAGCAGACAGATGCTTAAAAATAACATTTAGTAAACTAAGCGGCAGCACGCAATAATAAATAGTCTAAAAAATTAAAACATTAGCTGCTTTTGTAAGAAATTATTTTTGATATGTGATTATCAAAGAAATAATTAACTATAAAGAAGGGTCCAGCAGAGTAAAAAGGGAATGTGACCTCCCATTTAGGGGATTTTGGTTTTCAAGTTTTGTAATAATTCAAAATATTTCTTGCAGGGCCTCATACCTTCCCTACCCTGGTCTGCTAGATCCCTTGGCGTTGGTAACAATATTATGCAATCAATTCTCGTTTTGGACTGTACACAGACCATATTATAACCTATATAGGTTATGTGGTCGGTGGGAAAAATGCGTCTCAACATCAAACTTAAGCTAGGATCACGCGGACGATTTAAAATTTAACCTTTAAGTATCTTTAGCTACCGTCTTAAAGGATTTCCAGAAAAAATAAATAGTAGGCTAATTTTACATACTACATAATAAAAGTAAGAATATTATTAATGCCATGACATTATTATGAGTATAATATTTCAATTTATTGTTATGTATTAAAAAGAAACGTCACCTACACAAACAAACCTCACTGTAAATAGAAACTTTCAAAAAAAATGCCACCAAAAAATAATAATTTCGAAACTGAAGATAAGTGTCCATTGCAAATCACACATCAATAAACAATCAACTTGGTTTTATAGCGCCATCTGTCATTGATGATTCCGCCAACGTTGAGGCTCAAAGAGACATGTTTTATTTGTTTTACTCCGCAATCTCACGCGTAAGACGCACACGATTGTACACTTTTTTTGAAAAACAATTTGCTAAACAACACAATATAATGTGTCAATGTACTTAAATAAATATAATGCAGATTTGCCGGTTGCTGGAAGTCGATCAAGGTACCACTTTTTCACTTTGGGACCATAGGTCATATCTTACAAATAGAATTGTGGCGTTATCTATGAAAAGGGACCTTATTGTCGATGGCTTTTCCGCCTTTATTAACGTTGCTCCGATTTAAATACAAGTTCGAGTGACGCAGTGCGGCGTAAGCGCCATCGACAATAAGGTCCCTTTTCATAGATAACTATGCTAGACTTCAAGCTGGCTCAAAAAACAATCCAATAAGTGTAAAAAATAATGCTTGTCCCACATATTACAGCTTTTTTATCTCTCGAAAGCGGTTGGGCCATACCTGTAGTTGTAACGCGTATACACGCACACTACGGCGACGCTTGGTGACGGTAGCTACACAATTAGAGACAACGGACACGTGCATCTACACCTACAAGTATGGCGGCCTACTTCTATTACCACCGTATAGTCACTGGAAACGTCTGCGCTTTTTTTTCCTACATGTGTTACCGGTGACAATAAAGGGTTAACAGGAGGGAATACCCCAAAAAAATAATGATAAAAAAGGTAAACATAATTATCTATTCAACACCCGCTTGCATGCCTTCATGAGGTGCAGTTCTGCAGTCATTAACTGCTTTCGATATAGCGGCGTTTGTTTTTTCCAATAAAATAGATTCCAAAATATTAAAACACATGATGTAAGTACTAAATATTATGTCGATATTATTATTTTTTATTTCTTCAAGATTGAGTTTAGGAGATCCGTTACGAAAGTTGGTCTTTATAGGTTTAGTCGAAAAACTAAGTGGCCTTTAAATTTTGATGACTTCTTATTAAATAAAAAGGTCTCTAAAGTCGACATATTCACACACGCATCTTATAGACCTTACTGTTTTACAATTTGCGAACGGAATTTCACCTTAAGGTGACATTACATAATGTGGTTCTCTTGTCAGCCTTGTTAATTTGTGTCTCGTAGGTACCGTGAATTGTTAAAATACGGATAACATAACGTTTTAAAAAAATGATGGTTTAAATCGAGAGTAAACTTTTGACTACGTTGAATATCCTCGTAACCCACTTGATATCTGTAAACAGACAGACATACGTAATAAAAAATTCTGCGCCGCTCCAATAAAATGGCAGTAAGAGATCGTTGATTTTAATACCTATACACCGCTATATATATTTCACAAGCAATTGATCCAATAATAATAGACCGTTAATATCAAACATCGCTATACACGAATACAAATATCTATAATATTTCAACGAATAGTTACCTTCTTATTTGATTATGTAACTAAAATTCTAGTCAATCGCCGTCGATCGTACGTCAGGGACTATCTATGTTCCTACAACTAGAGTATACTGAACCTAACTTGGTGGAATTAGTCTGGTCAAATTGACAAATTGGACCGTTTTTCACTAGAAAGCTGGTAATTTTTCGGTTTACGGCTTAAATTTTCTTGTTTTTCGCTCAGTACGTTTCCTCATACACTAAATTGAGGAAGGAACCGAGCCACTGACAAGTCGCAGTCGTCGTAACCGCCATGGGGGACGCTAAAAACTCGAGTCGAGTTCGAAGCAGTCTAGAGCCTTATAAAAGGTCCGTGGTGCGGAGAGCCGACCTCGGTGTGAGGTGCATCAGGTGCGACCTCGTCCCTCGCGGGCTAGAGGCAGGCGTGCGGGTTGTGTGAGCACCAGCGCGGCCACAGCGGCGCCGCGTGCACGCCACGCGCCAGCAGCCGCGTGCGCTGTGTGTCCAGCCGCAGGTAGACGTCGGGCTCCGCGGCCGTCGCGCGGTCCGCCCACAGTCGCTCGGCCAGCGCCGCCGCGCGCGGCCACACGCGCGCGTCTAGCCCGCCCGGGCCCAGCTGCTCCGACCACTGGCACGCCGCGCCGCCCTCCACGCGCCAGGGCGCCGCGCCCTCCGCGCCCGCGACCTCCTCCACCCACGGCCGGTGCTCGTACACCTGCTGCCACGAGCGGTACGGCCCGCAGTGCCCGTCCGAGCTGTCCCGCCACGATCCGAACCCGCAGTCCAGGTACCACGCGTCCACGTGCGAGATCACCGAGCGGAACCCGGCGTCCAGGACGGCGCGGGACTCCGGCCAGCGCGACGAGCCCCATATTTGCACGGCGATCGACTTTGAATCCAGCCGCTCTAGGTAGGGCGAGCGCGTGAGCCGCGAGGACCACAGCAGCGTGAGCTCGGGCGCCTTGCCGCCGTTGGCGCGCTGTAGCGCCTGGAACGCGCGTCGCGTAAAGTCCAGCCACAGCTCCATCGGGTCCGAGTCGTTGAAGTGCTGCGCCCAGCATCGTTCCGATACTTCGTCACCGCCCAGGTGGAACATGTCGTCCACGCCGGTCAGCTGGATGATCTCCGAGTAGATCTGCTCCAGGATAGAGTACACATGCGGGTTCTTTGGGTTGAGTTGTCCACAAGGCGGCTCGCCGCAGTACTGGCTCCACGGCTCGGCCTCTATGCAGTGCGCGAGGTGGCCGAGCCCGGCGGCGGGCCCCCAGCCCCAGGCGCGACCCACGTGCGCCGGCGTGTCCACCTCCAGCAGCACACGCACGCCACGCAGCCGCGCGCGCCGCACCACCGCGCGCACCTCGTCTGGAGAATACACGGCGCCTGGGCCGTACGCACCGTGTGCGGCCAGCTGCGGCGCGCTCGCTAACCGCAACGGAAACGCTTGCGAGTCACTCGCATGCCAATGGAACGTGTTCAGCTTGTTCGCTCCCATCGCGTCCACAGTGCGCAGCAGATCGCTCACGGGGAAGTAGTTGCGCGCCGTGTCCAGCATGAAACTACGGTATTTAAAGCGTGGCGCGTCTTCGATAACTGCCCCTTCGAGCATCAACAATGAACCCCCGTATGGATCCGCCCAGATTAGTTGCGAGAGCGTCTCAAAACCGTGCCGAGCGCCGCAGAAGGACTGCGCAGTGATGTTGACGATGAGGTGGGTGCCGTCAGGGGTGATTGACAGCTTGTAGCTCTCGTCGGTGTCGAGGCGCATGCGTGGGTCGCCGGAGCCGTTGACAAACACGTAGACGGCCACGCTCCGCGGCACGCCCAGGTCGGTGCGGCGCGCGTCCATCACGCCGCGCTCCTGTGCGCGCAGGTCGTCCCGCGTGAGCGAGAACGCGTCGGTGAGATGGCTCGTGACGTCACTGGAGGGTGAGGCGAGGACGTGCAGGAGGAAGCGGTCGGCGCGCACGGGCGCCGCGGCCGTCGACAGGCTCACGGGTCCCGTGGCCTGCGGCCATAGCTGCGTCGACGCGCACAGCATGTTACACGTCGGCAGCGACTGCAGCGTGCTCGACTCCGTCGCCAGCAGACGTTCGCATCGCTCATTGCGGCAGATCCACGTCCACTGTGGCTCTATTCCCCTGGAAAAATTAAATATTCGATTAACAAAGTAAGCGGAACCGTTAACACATATCAGTTATTATTTTAATTTTATTTATTTAAGAAGATAAGGGAGAATTTACTCGTATTTGTAAAACATAAGCAAGTTTATCATCAGTTTAGAAGTTGCTAATATTGATATCATTAATGGTATTAGAATACCACCTATAGCGTTACCGAAGCGGGAAAACAATTCTATAAGGCGCTCTTTATAGAATTGTCTTCCCGCTGTCATGTTAATGACAGTTGTAGGTATAATAATTATTATAGCGTTGTTATTTCCATGGTAACGGTCATTTCGGATATCAGTTTTGGCGTTTAGTGAACACTTGACATCCTAATTTTTATAATACACCGTTAAAAATAACCTAACCCCAGCACTCGTGCCTTAAAAGCTTCATTATGTACCAGTTACATAAATAACTATTTTGTATGTGTAATTAATAATTTAAATTAATGTACATATTTAAAATACACGTAAAAGAGGATAAACATCTGTTTATTTTTATATTGTGAATATTTGTCCACAACATATCGATAAGCACGTGGTTCAACGGCTGCCATAAGACCACACGCGCGAGCGACGCCCCATATGCTCCGCTGTGATAACAGCTGACTCTACTTATTGACCCGCGAGATGTCGCGACTGCATAGATTCATCAGTTATAATAACTGCCTACACATCTATCTACCAGTTTCGCCTTATAAAATGAACTGGGAGATACTGACGAGTACATGCTGTGGAGCGGTCTTCGGCCGCTGTCGTCCGTCTGCTGTCGCCAGTAGAGCACCGCGGCGGCAGTGCAGGCGGCGGCCGCGAGCAGCAGCAACGCCCGCCTCAGCCGGCCAACGCCCGAGAAGTGCCGCCCCACGGTGCTGCGCCCCATGGCTTCGCTCCACGCCGCCATCTCACCAGCTCACCTGCAACCACAAACAATCCAGGTGTCATCAAAATGAACCAGCTATACATTTTAGTATCTTGTCGCAATAACGTGTTAAACTGAGAGTGCTTTGAATTTAGTATATCTAGCTGTAACAAGGTACAGCCTGTGAGCACTCAGGAGGAGCTTCGGGTTTGTACTTCTACTTTTTGTACTCTTGCTCTGTCTAAATAAAAACGTATGACAGCGAGTGTGAGACATGTACAAACCCGAAGCACCTAAGAGCTATGGCACTGTATTAAAATGTACGGTCAGACATTCATGTTTTGCCGGATGCCAGATATGCCGCTAGAAGGCAATAGAGCACTCAGGGCACCTGATATCGACAATACCAGGTGACAGGTGTTATTACAGTGTACATGGCGCAGCTTATATGAAACCCAATGATGTAACAGCGTGTTAACTTTGCAATGTACACCGAATTATCACCTCTCACGTGTCTTTATCAAGATGGTGAAATAGGGGGCTCAAAATGAAACATGACCTTTGTTACTCAGTGACGATAATATAGCATTCTAGGTGAAAGTATTTTCGAAGGTTTTGAGTTTATTGGCTACAAACAAATTAGAAACACAGAAATCTTTTCTGTTTATAATATAGACAAGAAATGCGAAAACACGCGACGTTGCCAGCATGATCTAGTACACATTGGTCAGATTCCTTTTTCGTCAGAATAAATTATAGCCTGTTTTTTTTCGGACGAAAACGGAATTACTTTTTGGACAGAAAAAACTTTGGTTAATTTTTATAATTTATTTATTTGTTACATTATATTATTTAATATTAAGCAGTGTCGACGGAGCTCCGCTAACGCGGAGCTCCTATTTCTGGATGGTTTGGCCCTCCGGGCCTGCTGCAAAACTAACATAACCTAAACCTACCTACGTATTCTATGGTCATCCGCGTATCAGGTAATATGTGTTTATTCTGACGATAGCGGAATCTGCTCGAAAGTCCGTTTTCGTCCGAAAAAAAACAGGCTATAATTTATTCTGACGAAAAAGGAATCTGACCAATGTGTACTAGATCGCCAGCATATAGGTAGCTTGTGTAAGATTGCTCTTACTGATGTTTATCGTTAAAGATACTATATCCGGGTAGTCGCTCGCAGTTTACGACGGTGTCTATTTCTGGACCGAGACGGGCTAAAAGGCTAGATCGGCTTTTAGGTCACTTCACTCAGGTCTTGCTCTATTACTTTTTTACTGCAGCGTTTCTGCATTATTATTTTATTAAAGCAATTCATAATTCAAATTTCTGTGCAGTTATTGTTCAGTTTTTGCAAGACTTTTTAGGGTTCCGTAGTTAAACTAGGAACCTTTATAGTTTCGCCATGTCCGTCCGTCCGTCTGTCCGCAGCCAAGCTCAGACACACTTAGGACTAGAAAGCTGTAATTTGGCATGAATACGAGTATACATATAAGTAACGCGAAAAAATGGGTCCCAAATTAACGCTCGTGACCGTACGTATCCTACGTAAGTAGTGCTTTTGTCATTTAGCCCCAGTTCCGAGGCATCCGAGAATCTTAAGCGTTAGCGTATAAACTTAAGAAATTAGGATTTCTCTCGAATTGTTCGCTAGAAGATAGAACAGCGTCCCGTGAATCTTTTATCGGCTGTGTCTGGCCCGCCTGGGGTGAGAAGGACCGAAATAGGCGTCATTAACAACGACATCATTCTCGAAATACCTAGAACGCTTTAGCCATGCGTTTGTAAATTTAAAATTAACAATCGCGAATGGAAAAAAGAATTACGCTTATTTCGCCTTATACCTGCCACTATCTCGACGCGCGGGAGTTTGTGTGTATATTTATAGTTATCGCTTAAGTTATATTTATTTGAAACTATCTATCCGAAAGCGGCTTCGCCTAGCTGCAAATTTCCAACTTACCTGGAAGATTAATCATTATTTTTCTTTCATACAAGCCTTGCTCTGACCATAACGAACACGCCAAAAAACACAATTCGGTGCTTTTGGAAGTTGTGCGAACATACATTTCAGCGATTCATTTTTATTTATATACATGTTTTTGTTTAGCCATACGATTACAGAAATCAATTTCAAAACGCACCTTTATAGCGAGCAACACTTTTTTTAGGGCAATGAAAAGGCACGCGAGCACTCAGGCCACCTGATGGTAAGTGGGATCTGAGACATTTGAAATCTCAAGACTACAATCTCAAAACGGCAATCTTAAGGCCCGTATTAATAAACTGATCTCAACTCTAACGCACGTCTCGAGATGTGTCAAAAACAAGTGTTCTATGGTTTGGCTTTTACTTTGACGTATCTTGTGACGGGCCTCACCGTCAAGATGAGTTTAAATACGGCTCTAAGACCTCAAATGCGTTGCCAACCCTAAGAACTGAGATGGAATGCCTCTATGCTAGTAATTACACCGGTTGGCTTATCGCCACACCGGAACACAACAATGCGAACACTGCTGCTTGGGAGTGGGTTAATGGATAAGATGGGGGCAATCCGGACAGACCCTGCACAAGGTGCTACCACCACTACTGGTTGCTTTTAACAAGAGTGTTGTGGTTCGATCTTTTTGGTGTTAGGTTCGTGGGGATACGAGCCAAAGGGGGCTGGTAAAGGATTATCTATAAACCGTAATAATGCTTGTGTTGTCGCTTTTCGCTTTTTCACTCGGTAAAACCTTTTTGCTTTTGAAGCCGCATTGGCCTAGTTGGTAGTGACCTTGTCTACGAAGCTGGCGGTCCTAGGTTCGATTCCCGGTATGGGCAAATATTTGTGTAATGAGCGCAAGTATTTGCCTGAGTCTTGGATGTTTTCTATGTATTTAGGTATTTATTTCTCTATTATATAGTCAAAAAAAGTATTAAATTAATAAAGTATGTAAATAGTTTGAATAGAAAAAGATTTGAATTGAAACATGAATCTTACTATGTAACTTTTATAAAAATGATTTTGAATGGAATATGTCTCGATAATGTGAAGGACGTACAATTAATTTTGCAATGAAACCGATTTACCTCATACTTTTATTATCAGGTTTCATGAGCACCTTAAAGTTTTGCTCTACGAGGTCATTATTTTAACTTGCACCTGTTCATAGATGATATTGATAAAATAAATAAATAAAAAAGAAATAATTCTTTACTCAAATCACTTGTTTACATTGTATAACAAAAGAGACTTAAAGATAGTTAGTTCAAAATAGATAGCCAAAATGAAAATCACGTTTCTCTTCGAGCATGGATTTATACCAATTTATTCTGCGAATCTTTCGTGCAACTCAACAGAGCCTGCCACCTTTAAGCATAAATTACTCATATACAACGTAGTCGTAAAAACTAATAGGACTCATTCATAATGTATTTTTCTGTAAACGACTGTATTAATCTCGGCTAGCCAAAGAATTATCTATCCATATTCAGAAGCGAATAAAGTAGTTCGGTTTTCAACGTTTGCAATTGGTCTAAGTGGCCCGGAAGTCTGGGAACTTGCATGGTTAATCCCGACCCTCCAATGTTCCCTTTTCTTGTAAAAAAAAGGCACAACTCTTATGGGTTTTCCATCACAAATGCAACCTTATTTGTACCTTTTAAGATTGATTTTGTCGAAGCCCTTGTTGCTGATACGTCATTTAAATTGAAAGAGGACAGATTGCAAGCGAAGTTATCGTTATAATATACAAACGAAAATGCACTTTGTGGCTTTTATAATAAGAGTTTATGAATATTTTTAGCGATATTTTTGCCAAGGACTTGATTTGAATAATGGGATTATAATCTAACCATTATGCAGTTTAAAGGGATAATCTTTGTCAAGCCAAGCTGTTCTTCGGTTTGTTATTGAGATTGTGTTGCGCGTTAGGTACGTCTGAACCATAGACTTCAGCCGTTTGTTTGATAAATGAAACCTAATTAATTAAACAAGTTTAAGTATTACTATTTTTAATACGGAAGTGGCGCGTGACGTGGTAAGTTCGCACGTAAATAATACACCGTGATTTAAATAAAAAGTTACCAACAAATATACCTACCTTAAAATTATAACTCTATATTCATATAAATAAAGCTGTCGAATTCCAAATAATAGCCCGAAATATGGATCTTAAATATAAAAAAAAACGGCTCTATTTAAAGCAGGCTCCATAAATAAAAAACTTAGTAATTTTAACTTGAATGCAGACATTTTCTAAGGACATTGTTAGAGTTACTAAAGTATGCACAGTTCAGGTAAGTTTCTGAGACGCTGACGTGGGCGGTGCAACATTTATGCGATAGGTCGATCGTTGAAGTTCGCGGGACATAGGACGGTACTGAATCATGCACTGTCTACTTTGGCACGTTGACTCGCTTAATAGATAATGAGAGATTCAGATGAGATGATCAATTAATCTCTCCTATAATTACTATTTGAAGACTCTGCAAGCCTAGTAGGTAGTACCAACTTGGTACTACCAACCACCATGTTAACTTGATAGTGACCCTGCTTACGAAGCTAGTGCTCCCGGATTCGATTCCCGGTAAGGACAAATGGGTCATGAGTATTGGATGTTTTCTATGTAATTATGTATGGAGGGGTTATTGTCAGGTAAGGCATAATTTTCTATATCCACGGGGGAAAAAAGAGGGAAGGCTTTTGCCCTGCAGTGAAATTCTGCCATATCAATATCATACTATTCGGGTAAACCACCATTCGGATAATATATATTTATGCAAAATAAAATTGCGGCAAGTCTAAGATTCGGCGTAAATAAATTATGCGAATCTTGTTTTGCCTAATACGTTTCGGACATTAAAAATTACGCCGAATAGATGGTGAGTTGTGACGGCGGCGGCGTGAACCTGGACTTTAACGGGTATTAGAGATTTATAGCAGTTCTTAAATTACGTTCATCATATTTACCAATAACTTAAATAACCTTAACCGCGGCGGGCAGCGAACCGTCGCCATCGGCGTCAGTGTGGTGTGTTCGTAAATGTTCGGGAGCGGTCGTTCTCGCCCGCCGTTGGATGGACGTTGCACACGGCCGCTGCGGGTGGCGGGTGAGAACGACCCAGGCCTTAACCTTTTATTAACCGGTTAAGGAAGAAACGAAATTATACCGGTTTTAAGAACGATATTAACCGCTATCTTGAAACCGGTTTCGAGCGCTACCTAAAATACTATTTCAAGATATTCACACTTATCGTTTAACCTGCTCATAAAGTCGGATAAAAAACTTCATTAAAACTGAGATAGAAGAAAATCCCTTTAAATAATAAGAAAGCCTTTTATACCAGCCTAGTGTTAACTTAAGAACATATGCGAAATTAGCGATAATTTAAAGTAAAAAGCTCAAAACGCGTTTATGTCTAGTGTCAGTTTTAGCCTATAATAGACTATAATGTCAATTACTTAGGTTTTACTACCAACTTTATTCCTGATACAATCTTAAGAAAACCAGCAGATTTTAGACAAGAAGCCAATTTGTTTTTTAATATAGATAACTAGGCAATATTCAGAATATGTTTCAGAATATGCTTAAAAGCCACTAGTACACTGCCGCGCACGTTATGCACGAGTTACACGCGCACACGAAAACGTTACAAGAGTTACACGAGTTCGTGAATGTTGAAGACCTCCACATCGCCTATATGGCCCGATATATCGAAATTAGAACACCTGAGTATGGTTGCGTTTATCGCGTGACAAAATGTTGATAAAACATCCGTCACTTTCTGACACGAATCATCATGTCAGCCGAAAGACGTCCACTGCTGGACATAGGCCTCCCCCAAGGCTATTCACTCAGACCGGTCTTGTGCTTTTCGCATCCACCGCGGTCCCGCGATCCTGACGAGGTCGTCACTCCATCTTGTTGGAGGCCTACCTACAGCTCGTCTTCCGGTCCTCGGACGCCACTCCACACGAATATAAGTAGGAGATGGATGGATGCTTTATCCACTTTTTGTCACGCGTTAACTGCAACCCTACTAGGCCCGCTGAAGATAACAGAGACCTGTCATGGACATGGCACGACAGAACCTCTGGAGGTTTTGGAATAGAAACATTGAAATAAACAACCACGAGAGTATCAATAATAGTTAGTTATGAGTGGAGCATAATGAGAGGCAATAATACAAGAGTGTGGTTTTATGAAACGTACCGAAAGGCGAGTTTCATTATAAGATCACACGAGTTTTTTAATGCCTAATTATGAGTACGTACAGTGGCATACAAAACTTTATCTACATGCGTGTCATAAGTTTTCTACAACATGTATAATATGACCTACATTTTCATAGATAATGTTGTTTAGCACATCTGTAATTAAGCGCAATTTTGATCGCCTGAAATCCTGTCCGAATTTATGTCCGAAACCACAATAGCACTATTTCTTGATTAATATTGTTATTGTAAATGAAAAAAAAACTAATATTTTGCATACTTACGGTACGTTAATTAGGAGTCAATTTGACAAGAAAAATAGCTTTAGGTTAGGTTAGTGATGTGTTCCGCCGCGAGGCGCCAAACTACGGGGAATAGGGGCTCCGCGAAGCGCAGCCCCGGCGACACCGCTCTAGGAAGCGGGACATAAGGCGACTCTCCTCGCTTAGGTCGTTATTAGGCTTTTATTAGGTTATGTTAATATTAAATAACATAAATAAATAAAACAAGAATATTTCCTAACATGCATTATTTTTGTTATATTACCTACATGCATGGTCTGATAATAAAATTAGTGTAACATTAAGTATCCCTTAATGTTACACTAATTTTATTAATTCGGCGAAATAAGCTTATGCGTAAGTCATTATCAGCCAAACAACTATTCGGAATTCGGCTTAAACAAATTAGGCAATATTGAAATATGACTAAAAATATAAACCGGTTTCCGAGCCCTGCTCTTAGGCATTTCCTTAAGAGTTTGGTAGCAATAAAATATAGGAGCAATTTTTTTAGATAAAATATAATAGTCTAAAACTAACTTTCCGCTGCGAAGAATTCGAAGAACCGTCAAACTTGTAACTAACACATCTACTAAGTGTCGGAGAGTTGAAATAATTGTATTATCAAAAGCGTTAGCCTGATGTTATACCTACTACTTTGTCGGGAGGACTCTCGGCTAGCGAGGACCCGTTCAGAGGTCAATGACTGTGCAGGCGGTAGAAACTACTGTAGAAAGTAAATTAACATGCCATTTATGTTGCGTGTTGATGAGAATACGTTAAAGCATTGAAAGAACCTTGTCGCAGAATATATATGAGTGTTTTTGGTGTTTTTTACTCGTGATATCATGTTACGTGTCTATGATAGGGTTCTAAGGACCAAAGGTCAGAGTATCAAAGTCCCTGATGGTATTCTATGAGTTTCATATAACTCGACTCATATATGGCAACGTTAAATCTAAAGTATTATTAAAAATAAACTGATTTATTTCAAATTCTTACAATACAATACAAGTACCTACACTTCATTGAACTCCGCACAAAGATAAACACAATAACATGATTTTTTCTGCGATAGAAATCAGACAGTCTTATCGCTTTAAGGGATCTCTTCCAGATAACCTTAGATAGAAAAGACGCAGCAAAGTAAAAATTTGAGAAGGTAGGCGGTGCAAACAATGCATACAAGGATATTTAAAAAAACCGTAGAAAGAATAAATAAGCATACTAGGTATTTTGTTTCTATTCTTATACAAAACATTTTGGAAACTATTTATAGTTTAATTTGAAAAGGGCTGCTAAACTTCCTAAACACGGTGCATGTGCAACGCGCATAGTGCAGCTAAAGCTTGTCACTACAAAGCGTATGTAATGTAATTAGTAAAATTCCTTTCGGTAAACAGCACCAGAGAGGGAGAAATTCCTCAGAGAGGAGCGCTGTTCTTCACTCAGAGATAGTTTCCTTACGTTCGAAACTAGATATTTTTAATATATATATAATAATTTCCCTCTTTATATTCGTTTGTGGCGATCGTTCTTTCTACCCTGATTTGTGGACAATAAAAACCAGAACGAATAACAAAGTCAAAGTCAAAGTCAAAGTTCTTTATTCTTCAATTTAGGCATAATATAATGCACCTATGAATGTCAAAAAGCATTACCACCGCAACCGTATTTGCAACGTATAAACCTTAGAAACCTTTTATTGGATCATCCATTATACTCCGTCGATGAATTTATGACACTTATATTGTAAAATTATTATTGTTTGTTTACTTCTTGCATATTGACTTCGGAAACTGACCATTTATTTTTTAGTTGATTATGTACTTATTAATGTTGTCTTTGATTATTTGTGTGTTATTTTTATTTTATTACGATTTTATTATTTTTGTATTAATGTTGACGATACCAATGTAATTTCATATTTTTTGACATGCAATGCAATTAATATTGTAACATTACATTGATGAATAAATAACTAAACTAAACTAAACTAAACTAAACTATCGTGAAATAATTCCTACCGCACTGCGCAAATAATAACTATTTCAGATATCACAAAATCAACCCATTCACATCTATCTAGTTATTTAGATCCACGAAGACTTCGCATTCAGAAGCTTTTCTATTCTTCTTTTTGCTCGTTTTTGCAGGTACGGTATGTCAGTATTTTAACATGCAGATATTACTCGTATGACATAACATAAGAGGCATTTATTGGATTTGTTTTTGGGAAAATGTAGAACGAGCCCGTATTATGAAATGTTTGAAAGCAATCATCGGTCGTGGTCCACCTATATTGTCCACCTGGGCGGCATTTTAGCAGACCTTAACGAAGTCGACGGCCCGAAAGTCTACTGGTTGTGGAAACAAAAACTAGTTGATCGCTGCAGCACTGGCTGTACTGGCTTCCCGCTTGTCGCCGTCGTCGGGACCAGTGCCTTATGCCACAAAATTATAGTAAAATACTAACTAACTATTGCTTCTCCGCAGTAAAATTCCCAATAACAACGCCAGCATATAATATTCACGTTTTCAAACGAAACAATAGGGAATCGATATTGCGAACTAGGCAACTAGCACAGTACGTCATTCTACCATTGAAAGATAATTGTGCTTCTTTTGCCCACTTGTGGCCTTCTACGTGGCCCAACCATCACTGCTATAAATTATTCAAAACTATCGATCACCATTGTCTGTCTCTGGTCTAGCAAATGCGTCTTTAATGTTTTATGACGTGTTAGGAAATAAATGGATTTGACGTCCATATTCCGTGTGAATATGCACATGTTTCAAGGTGTGTTGGTAGTTTTTCCATGAAGAAAGGCTAATTTGGATAGAGAATCTAATTAACAGAGTGATAGTACCTAAATATAGCATAATTATAACAATGGGATAAGGTCGGGCGGCGCTATTTTGACTTAGGGGTTATAGTTACAATTTTTACTACGTATTCTAGTTTAGAAATTAGTATGAATAGTTTGAGTTACCCCTGTTTTTTAAAGTTGTTTATTTTATAATGCAAATTTGATCGGCCTTATTTATAAGCAAGTAAAAGCGTACCAATCAGGAATGAGGAGATTCGCAGGAGAATTAAAGTAACCGATATAGCTCACCGCATTGAAAACCTTAAGTGGCAGTGGGCGGGGCACATTGCTCGTAGAACTGATGGCCGTTGGAGCGGAAAGGTTCTAGAGTGGCGACCGCGAACCGGGAGACGAAGTGTTGGCAGACCTTCCACAAGGTGGACTGACGATCTGATAAAGGTCGCGGGAAACCGCTGGATGACAGCAGCAGAGGACCGATCGTTGTGGAAAACCTTGGGGAAGGCCTTTGTCCAGCAGTGGACGTCTTGCGGCTGATAATGATGATGATGATGAAAAGCGTACACTTGCAACGCTGCTGCACAAAGCACGTGATTGGTTAATAATCCTTGTTTGCTCCGCCTACTGTGTATTTTTTACGTTATAGCGTCTCATCTCTTTTAGGTCGTCTCGAAGAGGGTTCATCTTATCGAATTTCACGTCATCGATTGTATCATTTCATCGAAAGCTATTTTCTGCAGAAACCATGATGTTTTCAGGACATCTTAAACGTTAATTAGATTAGTTAGGTTAGGTTAGACTCGTGACTACCAAACAACAACACAAGCGGCGAGAAATGTCTCAGAGTAAGTATATTATAAGGCGTTCCTTTTTTGCCCGTGGTCCTACTGAAGAAGAGGACGAAGAAGAAATACATTTATTCACCAACCATAAGACGCACATACGTAAATAAAATAAAAAACAAAGACCGCCAAACAGCAGTGTTCGCATTGTTGTGTTCCGGTTTGGGGATAAGACAGCCGGTGTAATGACTAGCATAGAGGCATTCCATCTTAGTCCTCAGGATTGGCTGCGCATTTGCAGTCTTAGGCTTGCAGTCTTGTGAATGCGAATGTCTATTTGTCACAGTTTCCACTTACTTTTCCATCAGGTGGTCTGTGTGCTCGTCAGCATTCCCTATGCCATAAAAAAAATAAAAAAATAAAATAAAGAAGGTAACAGAGAAGGCACGAGATGTATGTACTCGCGGCGGTGAAACGGACACAAAACATTGGTAGTGCAACGCAGTAGGACCACGGGCAATACACGGGCCCTTTACAGTTCTAATACACCCTTTATCTGTCTATCAAATGAAATTCGGCGTAGCTAATGATACGTTCGTTGAGAGGCGTTTCGATAACATAATAGGTACCCCTGGGAGAGATCGCTTGTAGCGATAAGATCGCCGCGCCGGATACCGTTCAAGAATTTTATGTTTTGGTCTTTCTTTGTTTATTTTTTGTATGGTGTTCAATAAAGCGTATTTGTTTTGTATTGTATTGCATCATAAAAGCCCCTATATAAAATTTGGAATTTATTAAAAATGATTTTGCTGTTAACCGACGGAAGGGTCTCTTTACATTTAACACGCAGACGTTTTATGACCTTTTGTGCAACTATCCCTCGAACGCTTTCGTCATTAAGATATTTTTTTACAAAGGCTCTCTCATTAATTTTTTATACATTCTCGAAAATAGCATCTTACCTACACTACACACTTCCGTGTTTAAATGGCCAGGAGATGGCGTTAACCGTATTTTTGCAAAAAGTACTTGGAAAAACAGGCTTTTAAGTACATCGCCGCGTAATAGGTTAAAGTGGTCTAATGCTGTGACAGCTGTTTCCGTCTGTTTTGTGTGGAAATCTGAGAGCTTGGCATTGAAATTGTTTTCTCTTAAAAACGGCGTTCGGTCGGTCGAACGAGTGAACGAGTGTACGCGGCGCAGCGGCGAGTTTAAGTAGTCCCGTCGGAGCGTACAAAACACATTTTAGTGCAAACTCAATGAAGCAGCAGAGTTTCTGTCGATAAGATCAAAATGTGTTTGGTGCGCTCTGATGGGACTACATAAAGTCGCCGCTGCTGCGCCCAAAAGGTTTTTGGTCCAAAAGTGCAATTAATGTTTAACAGGGCTCGGAAACGTGGTTAATTTTTTATAACCAGCTCGTCAGAAACGCCATACATTTCAAATAGAGTATTTCCATTTAGATTCTGCTCGAACAGAATCGATAATGTTTCGGTTCTGAATTCTGATCAAAGAGAAAAACAAAACTGTTTTGCTCGAAATAACGGTTAATTTCGCTCGCTACAGTTTGGTCGTTCTAAGAAGGCCGATTTGACAGCTGCCAAAACATCGCGTCTAGGAATGAGATAAAAAGATCGGTTACAAAAAATACCAATTTTCAAAACGTATCGATTTTTATCACTAGGTTTATGAAATTGATTAATTATAAAGTTGCGTATTATACGTTAATTTTGAAAATATTTTAAATTATTACATTTGAGTTTTGGTCGTCAGGGTTGAGGCGGAAATTAATAAAAAAAGATAGACAATTAATAAAAAAATTATAGCACGTTACAATAATCGGATAATTTTAGGTTCCGAAGCGCTCACGGTATACGGTAATGGCGTCCTGCCAAATTACGAATCTATGGTAAATTCATGTTTCTGGTGTATTTTAACAACATAATGTTACAGTTGTTCCTTGAAAATAATATTCAGTATTTGTAATGTATAGGTAACATTGTAAGTAATTCCAATTTTGAATTAAACTTAGTAGACGTCCGCACAATGTTATCGCGGTATGAAAACCAACAAACGTCAAATCGGCCTTCTTAGAACGACCAAACTGTAATTTGTTTGCACCGCCCACCACCGCCATCGTTTTATCTTCTTTCCTACCCTATTAGCTAGCTCTTTAGTTGCATTTTTACTTGATGAGCTTAAAGTCAAGCCGGCTTTATCATTTTAGTTGCGGCGCCATTCAACTGCAGGAAGAATCAAAAGCCAAAAATACCAGGTTGATTCCAGCGATCAAAAGCTGGGCATCCACTACCGCTCCAACAAGCCGAATAGAGCATTACCGCCCCAAAATCGATCCGTAAATGTAAAATCTGTAGCGATTAAAAGTAATTAGCGCGGTCCGTCGGATTTCCAAATGGACAGAAAGCCAGCGTGACGCTCCAACGCGCAATCCGGATCATGGAAGTATCATCAATGTCGAAATTCAACGTTGGAACACGCTACGTCTCCGCGCCAAATGGCGTTATCGTGAATGCGTTCTCTGGCTATTGTCTAATCAGTCTGCTCCGTGATGTCGCACCGATGACGCGTGACGTGGCGCGCCCGTGAATGTGCTCAGAATATTACGCCCACCCAGTTGTATACAGTCCATCTGTCGCCGAGACAACGGTGCGTCCGTGAATGCCCAGCTTAACGCTCACGAATCGTTCCGCTCCGAGCGAACGTTTTACGAAAAACCTTTGTTAAGAACCAAAATTAACTGGATTTTTATAACCGTTCCCAAGCCCTGATTTAGAAGAATAACAACATATCGCATTAAAAAAACTATAAAACGAGGTCGACTTTAATATGACTCTAAATATGTTTAGACTAGACTAAATATTATCCCATCATCGAATCTCTCGCATTATCCTATTAATACTATAAATGCGAAAATTTGCGTGTTTTTTGTTACAAATTCACGCTGCAAAATTTAAATTTCGCGAGGGAATTACGACTATCGAAAATCGCGGACAAATTCGCGGTCAGAAGCTAGTAAAGTAATAAACAACAGCCACAATATAAAATGTAATTTCCACCATAAAAGGTATAAATGAAATGTCCGGTCTCGAATTGGATTCGGCTGTCGATTTGCGTGAAATGGCTCGATCAATCTTCAGGGACAACTGTTGTTCAACACCTATAAAAATGTATAAATAGTTGATAAATTAGGTCATGAATTAGTCAAAAGATGTTTCTTGGTTGTGATTAAGATATTCTCGGCATACATTTCTGGGAAGGTGTTCATACACAATACATCCAGGGTTCATAACAGGTCAAAGACGTTATTTTATTATTATTAAGCTGTTCAGCATAATGGACAAAAAAGTATGCTTTCGACGCAAACATCTATATACTGGAAAAAAAGTCATGCTTAGACTTTTTTTTTAACGTCTTTTAAAAAAAGTTCCAGCTGTAATTTTTTTGTCAACTATACGTATCTATTTGCATTTAATGTCTGTCTTTCTGTATAAGTCATTAGTTTTCTTTCACAATTCTGAAACAGAATTTTTCAAAACCCATTCACATACAATCTATTATTTGTGTGATTTACTGAGCTGGACGGTCCCGTTCAAATTCAAATCCTCTTTTAAAAGTCTGTAACATAAAGCGAATTGTTGACGGTAAGAGGGTCCCTTAATCAGGCCTAAACAAGGAAATAAAGCACTACGGCGGTTTAATTTAACTTCGTTTAACGACGGGCGTGTCATAAACCGCCGGTTGTCATCATGACGTGATTAAACATACAGAACTAGGCTTAATTTGCCATTACTAAACCTGCCTAAACCATTGAAGTTTCATGGTATTAAATAGCAATTATTGTATATATGAAAAAAGCTGCGATCCTAATAACTCATTTAATTTTGAGAATAGTCATTTTATTTATGTAGTAAACCATTCGCCTGTGTTGTGGCAACACTGATTTAAACACTTCCAATTTCAAACAGCATTCTTGATGGTCAGTAATTACAATGCGCCTCAGAGGACCAAACTTCGTCCTGGCCGTATTGATATTTAGTAGGAAGATGTCATTAAAAAGTTTGTAATGGACTTGCTGTTTGTAAACGTAGCGTGCAATGCTCGGGTCATTGGCTTCACGTAACGAGACATAAATGATCATTTATTTACACACACAGTGCCGACACACTCGCGGAAACACGCGAGGGTAAAAATAGACGAAAGGTTGAGCAGTTCGAAGGTTCTCCGTTTTGTTTGATTACTCTGATTAGTGTTAATAATTAATGCAAATGGCTGCTTATGTACACATGTGTGTTGTTTAACTACTTTTGCGGAATCATTAGCTCCAGTAGCATTGTTTTTACCTGACTGTCGAAGGACGAGGGTAATGTTATTGATCTGAATGTATGTATGTATGGTTCTTTGTTCCCTTGTAAAGACGGATAGCTTGATTTTACAAGTCTTAGCGTCGCGGGTGTCACTGGATACTTTAAAAACAAAGTGAAATTTAGGAAATAAAAATATATGGCTGTCCCTCAGAATCCCTAACAATGCCCTAAACTGGTTTTCAGGTGAGTCAGGCAACTTTTCAAGTTTTCCAATTGACACGATTTCATATTTTCAAGACTTTAATTTTATTCGTTTTATAGATACTGTTTGGAAGGAGGAAGACACTAATAGTTTTAAATTTTCTCTAGAATGAATAATTATTTTATTATTAATTTATTAAGATGTACTTATTCTAAAAGGGCGTAACTTCATTTCTACGACACAATGGACATATTACGTAAGTCCAATCTGTATTAAAAAAATTCAATGTCAAATTTGAAGTATGACAGCTTTTTTTCTCGTGAAAAAGGCAATGGTATTATATCTATTCAGGCATAGTATTGGTAAAACTCGATATTTTTTTTAACTTACTTGTAGGTTTGTAAATCTAGAAAAATAAATCTAAATAAATATTTTGCCGTGTTCAGGAGGCAAAACCCTTTCGATTCGTATAGTAATTTGCAGGTGTCACCAAAATGAAATGTTGTCAATTATAGGTATCTGCGGTTCAGTTAGGTTAGGGTTGTATTATAACAACACTAAAAAGTTTTAAAATTTAAGCGGAAATGGCATTAGTATAAACGAAAATTAGGACAAGTGACGATTAGGGATTCCATAGGGGAACTAAATGAACATGATTACCAACATTATATTGACGACATTACCCAAACAGCACTTGTGGTTTAACGTTTAGAGCACGATACAAACTAAACGGGAAATAATAATGCCGAGGAACATTGATTCACCATATGTATCGATATTTTTAAAATTTCGCTTTACAACACATTAGACATAAACACAATATTAGTCGTTAGTGTATGTATAATACTCATAGTTTTTTAATGTCTACAAAACTTAATTGATTTCTTCATTTGTTACTCTAATGGAATGGATCTATGTTGACTATTGTGTTCGCATTACGCAAGCAAAACCGAAATGTTTGTAGCGTCTAATTTCTGACTAATGAAACGTAAACACAGTGATTGATATGACCCAATCGAAACGTAACGCAAAAAGTTAAATAACAGACGATACGAAAACCACGCACGGCTAGAGCTGTACAATGACATAATAAGATATAACATTTTCCGAGGCAATCTCCGCCACGATGTATTGTGCGACACGGTAAACTTTACCTCCATTGTTAGAGTATGTATAAGAGAATTATAGTTTCGAATGCGATCTTTATAGCTTTACTTTTACCTATAATATGTGTAGTGTAGACTAGTTTAGTACATAACCCGATCCTGGGCTCGCCCACACACACACACACGGCCTCCACTGCCCACAAACTAGGTGCACAACGCGGGCCATATCATGTGTTTCCGAGGCAGGTATACGAATAGTGTCTTTGTGCGCATTAGGTGTATAGTAAAATGCACCATCACGATGATTTTTTATTTACCTACGTACTCTACAATGTTTTTTAATAGATTTGATTGCAATGGATCAAGACCGTTAAGGCGGTGCCTTTTTCATGTTAGCTTTATTTATAATTCATTTTTTTAGTTTATACGTCATGTGACTCCATTACATGGGAATAAAGGCTTGTAAGGCGATGGGCTTCTTAGCTTAATTATGCAACATGTGGTTACAGAATTGTCAACAAATTTTTAGAGTGGTTGGTAATTCTCTAGCTCTGCCCTTCCTACTTTGGGCATGGAGGCGTGAGTTTATGTATTTGTATGTATGACCCCAATACATATTTTGCAGTAATTTTCGGAAGGTAATGAAACAAATTAAATTAGCGTAAGGTTAATTACATTACGTATTAAATTAAAAGGTCAGCCATTCATTAGCGAGTTATACCAAGCCAGCAGAACTACGAGCCATTGTACATGTTTTATTTTGAGAACGTGACCCAGTTTAAATTCTTCGAACAGTACAATTTTATTATTTCCAATCGATTATCTACTTACTACAATTTTTATGCAAGGTACTAGGTTGCGAATAATAATAATGCTATTCCCTGCTTTTCTTTTCCGGGATAATAATAGCCTGTGTCACTTTTATATAAGCTTATCATACAGCTTTTATATTAAATTTCGCTAACGCATTTCGTCGTGAAGAAAGGTTCAATAATGTTTAGGTCAGAACCTAAACAGTTTATCAACGTGTTCTTTAATCAATATAAAAAACATAAACTCCTGACACGTATTTTCATATTAATGTTGTCCAAGTGAAACTTAAAACTTCTTGACCCTTTTTTCCGGCTAATATAAAGAGCTGTGTAACTTGATCGACAAAGCCGACCCGGTTGTGAAGAATCCAATGTTTATATTGGCAAAACCCGTTTGTGGAAAATGCTTTATTCGTTTATTCTTTTTTTTATTTGGAAAGCTTTTCGTTTTAGCAAATCTCTTTCAAGTTTCGTTATAAAACAAAATCATGCCACAAATCACAATTTCATTCTATACGGAATTAAAATAAAGCTCTTAACAGTATCTTATTATTCCCACTGTTTAGTACTTTTATATTCTTATCTGTTGTGACAAGGGGAAGGGGTGTATTCTGAAGACGTCGCCAATGGCGGGCGTGTGACAGGATACAGGCGCTTGCAGCGTCACGTCGTGAAAAAGATGACAAATAGTAGCACACATTGTAAGCAGAGCGGATTCTCACCATTCGTCTTCACTAGTGGTTAGATAAGAGAGTTTGAGGACGAACATGGAGAAAAAGAAGCGCGGTTTTCGATAAAACAAACATTAATTCTCAGATTAACTACTTTGACAAATAAATCATTATTCGTAAAAGTACAGCTAACAAACTTTACTCTTGAATCGTTAATAAATCAAAATAAGCATTAATAATAGCTTGTAGCATGATAGTTGTAAACATTAAATAACAACGTGGACGGTAGGTTACCTTGATTAAAAAACTAAACCCCTTTTTTAATTACAGCTTTGTAAAGGAAACATAAGGGGTGCCACACACATGTGGTTTCACGTTTCAATTAGGTTGATGCTGGCCGGTGATTAGTTGCGTCCGTATACTGCCTTTATTCAAGAAGGATTTATGTTTTTTTTCATAAAAGACTTGTGTTTTGTGCGGTCCGCATTGTTGTCAGCTGGTTTTATTTGTTTTGAACCGATACGAGTAACATTACGTTGTAAGCGGTCAATGGCGTGACGCTTATAGTGATAGATAAACGTCAGCTTATAAACTGTAAGCAGTTGATATCGAACTGATTGTAAAATACTATCGTTGATCGATGTTGATAACTGCATAAACTTAGAATATGTATGTACGTACAATACTTATCTAAGAATAAACATAATTGGCCTATTGCCATTATATAAGCATGATGAATATCAAAGGCAAACGTTGAATTGGTTCAAATTACATTTTTTATCTAATACAACAGACAAATATAGAGGTATACTTAACTATTAATAGCATTTGTACCCTTTAAGCGGGTTACACACAGATACAGGCATAAGCGCAATGAAAAAGCCTTTCGCGTTCGGTTAAATTTGGTTTGGCTATAAGAGTTAATGACAGTGAGTGAAAGAGAAGTACAAACCTTAATTTTAAAAACAAATGATGTCAAAACACCTGTTAGAGGTGTTTTGACATCATTCATCATCCGAAAACCAAAGGGAATTCTTTTTTTAGAACATTGAAACATTGAACATTGAAGAGACCAATGTGTTAAATGTGAAATTACTCATACGCTATGGATATAACGGCATAATGTTTTAAAAAAAAAGTAAGCTATGAAAAAGCAATTTTATAGTTGTTAACATTAACGATAATGTAACGATGCTAAGGTACTAGGCGAGCAGAATACGAATAGAGCTCTAACTCACGGCGTTCTAGTAATAATAATAATGCTTACCTCCGACGGGACGACCGCTCGGAGAAGAGCCGGGACACCTAACTCACACATTTGCCACAAGGCGCCAACAGCGGCCAACCCCGCAAACGTTGGCTGACCAGTTTCAAGTTCGGCACAATTCAAATTAAAACTTTCACGTTCTAAATTTGAATCTAGCTGTAGCGTATGCTTCATTAAGGCACTAGCTTGAACTATGTGTTTAAAATACACAGCACATCCAAACAGATCAACGATAAACAAAATACTATTTAAAAAATACGCCTTGCGTGACTAGAATGATAACGATTTTAATCAATTGCACACTTGACGGTAAATCATATAAACGAATCAAGAGACAACATCAATAATGTCAGGTGATATGAACTGCGCCTGTATTGTAGGCAGTAAAAACCATATCGTATTTGACCTGTTACGGTATCGTTTTTCACCCAGCCGCCATTACTGTCAAGTAAATAAAGAGCTATCAAAACGTTAACAATACAGATCAAACACGATATGGTTTTTACCGTGTTGAATAGCGGCCCTGTAACCGACTCGTAATACCATATGAATTCTCAAAACAAAAATCATCGAGGCTTGACATTACTTCTTAACTGTTAATAAATAAATAATGGTAATTTCAAGGAGATAAGAAAATGGCATAGTTTTAAACTAAAAAATGCGTTACATTTAACCAAATGTAAACATTTCTAAGTAGGTACGTTAAAAAAATCATTTGAGAGCGGTCTTCGCATTCCAAACCGTCCAAAGTTGGGCCAACATTGGGTCCATTCCGGATACGTTGCGCGTTGGGGCGGTTTTCCCTCATTCCTTCGCGCCCTCTCGGTCGAGCGTGCCGCGAGCCCCGTCGGTCTACTCTCGGAAAGTTGCGGAAACGATCGCGGTCAGCCGTCAGTGACAGTTCACTTTTTTAATTAAGAAATGTGCTTATCTGTATTTTTTGAGAAAGTTTTCAGTGAATGTTAGGTGAGTTCAGTTTGAGTTATAAAACTGTTTTGTGACTTTAATAGTTTGTTAATAACTCTGTTAAAAAATCGTATATCGGAATACAAACGAGCTTGTAATTAAAATAGTTTATCAAATCTCCTATAAAAGTTTTTTGTTATAATTGTGCCATACCATTAATAAATGAAATTCATGCTTATAGAAATATAAAAATGAAGAGATGTAAATATACATGAGTGGCCCTTTAGATTGAAGTACTTATTGCCTGAAGTTTCATTGATCCAATAACATTTAATAAACAATGTGCTTGTTTAGCAACCAATTACTAATTTGTAATCCGAAACAATTACTCATTAATAATCCGAAATAATATTGGTAAAAACCACGGGGCCTTCAGCGGAAAGTTAAAATTGCCAATCAACCTACAAAAGCGAGGAATCCATGTTATACAAAACTTAATTAAAACAACTGGAAGTTATTAATGAACGCATTGATTGTGAGCCGCGGCGAGCATAGCGATCTTGAGTAATGTTGCTGACAATACCACGGAAACTAAACTAATTGGATCTAAAAGATCCGGAGCCATAAAAATAAAACGTAAACAGCTGTAATTGATCTCTCGTATTTCAAATCGCGACTAAACAATAGAAATTAATAAACTCTCAGCTTTGTTCAAAATTTCCTAAATTTTATTATCTCATCAGCAAACATTTTGCAATTGTAATTCGGCCGAGTTGTTTGGGCCGAGAATTAGTCCGCTTAATTAGAATTATTGTCCCGAAACTTCTCAGATCACGTGCCATTCAACACTGAAACACTCTCAATTTGTTTCAAGTTACAAAATGCGCGAGGAACGCATTTTGACTAAAATTAAACGCTCCCTAATTGAAGTTAAGTAACTGAATGCGTAATTATTTAACAGCGGAATGGAAACGACGCTATTTTAAGCTGCAAATTTTGTTTCAGATGACTGTCTTCGCTGAAGGTTTCAACCAAGTGATTTCTCTTAGATACTGGCTGGAAAGATTGCCACAAGTGCTGACAAAAGTTTGAAAAAAGAACGTAGTTTTGAAATAGGTATTTTGTTCTGTTGTGGCCGGTCAGTCGCGCAGGCGGCGTCGCGCCGTGCTGTTGTGGCTTGGCGCCGCTGCTGGTGGTGGTGGTTGGCGGGCGCGGCAGCTGCGCAGCGTAGCCCGCTCGGCTGGGCCATGGGCTCCTCGCAGCGCCTCGCCGCCGTCGCGGCCGCCTCGCATGCGAGGCACTACAACCACAGCCGCACGGACGTCACACAGACACAAACCACTCACTACAACGTCAACATACTTTTCGTCAGGTTCGTACCAACAGTCAAATTATAATACTAGATAGCCGTCATAAATTCCTAATAACATACAAAGACGTAAACCGCAATTTAAACCTATAAGATGAACACATGAGTCCCGGGAGTCTTTAAAGTCGAACGAGAAGCACCTCGTAACTTTTTTATGGTGATAACAAGATCTAAGACAGGTCACCCGTCGGAATTCAATCCCTGAAAACGACTGGTCAAACTCGTTGCCGTTTTATAGGCTATGAATTTCTCAAAAGGGTAGTAATTTCACTGAGATTTACAACAGATGAAGTTGAAGAGCAGATAGCTACCCTAATAAAAACGAGGAACAGTTGTGGATACAATTAAAATATATACTTTTTTAAATTTGTGTAACGATTTTTTGACTTTAAAAAAGGTAAGGAGTTTGATAGTGCGTAAGATATCCTGGTCACGGCACCAAGTAAAAGTCTTCAAAATATAAGTCTCGCTCAAATCAGATTTAAATTCTTAACTCTATCTTAAGCTTAGATTTGAAATTTGAACCGTAAAGTGACTTTATATAAATCTAATTAAACTGCATAATTTAATTTCGCATTTGTGTCACGTGCACAGTCAATCTTATTTCATGTTAATTGAAACACAATCACTCAGGCTTGGACAGCGATTGGCCAAAAATAGCGGCACTCCGTCAATCTGTCACGACGACCAATCGCAACCGTCACTAGGCGTAGTGACAATTAGTGTGATTCGCGGATCATACCCGTTCTGGCAAGTTAGTTGCCAGTTATTGCGATTAATCTGCAGGTTTGCTAGGCTTAAAAAATACTCCGGGTTGCTTGTTAAAAAAAGCGACAAACCGCCTTCCACATCCAAGTCGTTAGTTGTTTTATAATTGTTATATTATTCTACTTCGTTTTGTTTGAGCCTTGCTGCGAATATCGAAACCATTATTAATAAGTACCTATACGGCCCGTCTTTACACTCAAGTGAATGAGAGCAACCATAACGTTAAATATGATTAAGATATTGATTATGATATGATAAAGATCCCTGTTAAATAAGACAAATGTTTTATTATTGAGTTTCTCTATAACGCAGAGAATAAGATTATAACAGACAACTATTAATAACTAATACCTGAATTTTAAAAGAAGAGCTTCTCTTACATTAGTACTTTATTTTTCAACTGCATTCTCATGTAATCTAACCGTGGAATGGTGGAAATAAACATAGTAAAGCACTAAAACTTTGTAGTACAGCTAATTTTCTCACGGGCCGACAAACCTCTGCTAAAGTATTCCTGTCTGTCTTACTCACCCCTGGTGCGATAGAGACAGTTTAAGCAATGTGGCTAGATCTGTAGCGTAACTTGCGTCCCAAGAGGCCGGATGTCCGTCGCGATAATTCGACATGCGAAGAGCAATTTGGGGGACGTTTCGGAACGTAAGTCTTCGCGGAAAGAAATGATGTATGTAAGAAACGGATCGAATGTTCGAATCACTTTTGAAGTTCAATCGATAAGGTTTTGGAGCCTGTACGGCTAGCTTAACCGTATTTTAAAAAAGCGAACGACTACCGTAGTATAATACGTCGATTTCTATGATATTGATGTCTGCCGTTTAAGCAATATATTTTCGATCAACTGTATCTTTTTGCATTTTTTTCCAAAGTTTTAATGCTCTGTTAAAATAACGACATGCATAAATCCATAAAAAATGTTTTGAAAGTTTGTAAAAACCGCTATCGTACCTGTAAAAGATTCTAACTTAATAAATGCACTTTTCACAAGACAATTACAACTTTTTTCTCGAATTGATTAATTCCGTAGATACCTGCAGTTTTATTATTATGTAAACATTCAAGTTAGCTTAACATAATAATTGCCCTTGGACCTGTTCTGGTATTGTTTTGAAGTCAGCCGCCATTACTGTCAAGTAAATAAGTTATCGTAACGTTGACAAAACAATAATAATAATAATAAGTTGTTTCGGCCAATGGTCTTATAGCGAAGAGTCTCGACCAACACCTCAAGAGACTCTCGCTAGATGGCTGGATCAAGGGCCAGATACAGAAGGCAGTACTCCTCGACACGGCACGCATCGTGAGGAGGTTCCTCTCTCTGCAGCCCTAACCACCGGTAGCTTGAGCCCTGCCCCGCTGCCGGCGGCACCCGTAGGTTAGGTTTTTTATAATGTATATTTTTTGTATTAGTATTGTTATTTTACTTTCATATTTGAATGTTTATTATAAAAAACCTAATTTGCAGAAAATTAAATAAATATCTATGAATAATAATAGTAATAGTTTATTTCAGATAAAAGAATCCATAATTTGTTAGTTAATAAACAATAACCTGTCAAAGCGAACATGGTTTATCCCGTAGAGTAGCAGCCATGATTACAGCACTGGGCCTCTATTCCCGACGGCAAAATACATATCGTCTTTGACCTGTTCTGGTATTGTTTTGACGTCAGCCGCCGTTACTGTCAACTAAATAAGAGCTATCAAAACGGTGACGATACGATAACAGCTGAAACACGATGAGGTTTTTACCGTGTAGAATAGAGGCCCTGACAACGTATTTTCACCCGTGAAAGGTGTTTTTTAACGAAGATGAAGAAACAAAAGAAAAACGAAAATATCTTTTGCGTCACGGCCCACATTCCGAGTATCCTTATAATAGAACAGGTCGGCCTCGAGTCCGTTAATGTAAGGAAATAAACAGAAGTACGGAGATCACGCGAAGGCCCTTACGTCAGAGGGCGCCTTGGCCTACCGGCACCATGGATGACCTACAAACTTGATTTTAGGAGGTTTCAAAGCCAAACGTTGTAAGTTTGGCCCCAGCGGGGGGAGGCCCCCCCCGCACACAACTGTGAACGATGGTGATTACGGGCTAATATTTGAGCTTGAATTGAGTCAGTCCTAGGAATAGCTAGGAGTTGTGTGTTACGAGTAGATAGGTATCGTGTCTAGTAACTTTTGAACGGGCCAAACATTAAGGGCCTGTTTCTTGAGTAAATTTCATTAAAAGTTGGATCTATTCTGGTATTTTTTTAAGTGTAAGAAAGAGGAAGGGCTAATTTTGTACGGACTCCGTCCCCACTCTCCAACAGTAACAGGATGCATGTCTATGTTCATTAGACTCCCCTATTTTAGTAGCAAAATCGATGGGATTTTTTAATTGAATATAAACCTTTGCCAAGCAATGCAAGAATGTGTTCATTTTCAAACAAATTCCATACGATACGATTATAATTTATCAAGAAAACACCATTCCATTTGCCAAGTTCTATAAACTGGCACGTGTTTCATCTGTTTGTGGGGGGGAAAATTCTTGCCCATCGTCCTTTATCTGTCAAATATGCTTTACTTGTCGATTGTGAAACAGACGGTTATACCTAGCCAGAACTTTTTTTTATTAAACGAGCTTTCAACCAAAAATCGTCGATACGTCTTTATTGTGCAAGTTTGTCTCCGACTCAAATACAGCATACATTTTTATTCATGTTTTGTTAGCAGGAAACTATTTCAAGCTAGGATTATTTAAGACGTACTATTTTAGTTTTTTTCAATTATTTTTTAAATGTCTCTCTTATTACGACGAGATATCGCTCAGCCAGCGCCTCGTTCTAACACTATTCGGGGCAACAATGAGAAACTTTACGTACTTGCATCAAAATGTGTTATTATAGCCCGGCACTGGCATAAAAGGAATCAAAGCGAGTTATGAATGCAGTCAGAGAAGTATGAATACACTTGGAAGGAACCGTGGAATTGGGTTTCTTTCCTCGTTTACCTCAGTTTTTAGGGTTTCGTATCTCAAAGAAAAGGAAATATCAGAACCATTATAGAATCACTCGCGTGTCTATCTCTCTGACACTGCCAATTTGCTCCGAAATTACTGGACCGATTAAGTTGAAAGTTGGTAACCACTTTCGAGAGGTGAAGTAAAAAAATACAATCTTTATACTGTGACGTGTCAAATGAAAGGGCTTGTTGTGAGAATCTCAAATATGTATAAGTTTAAGATAAATAGTTCTGAAGTTAAGAAAATATGTATGGTAATATTTACTACTTAGTACGTTTCTATTAAGCGGTAGCGATTTTTATTTCTATAACAAGGGTATTATTAAAATATAAAATAAATTTGGATTTAAAAAAGTCCATTTATACAAATATCTACATTGTCTTTGGGTTTCATAGCAAAATTTATTCAATACAGACGACAGATGCCAGTAAATAGCAAGCAACGTTCGGTGATTTCTAATTTGACATGAATACAAAGAAGTTTAAAAAAACGAAGTCTCTAATGATTATTTTTCGCATTACGGAATGTAATTATTTAATTCCTCTTCAAACTTGAAGCGCGCTCGAAGTATATATCGTTCAAATATTGCGCATTCTTTTCTCAGAGGCCAGACTCTAGTTTCAATAAAATACGACTTATTCCAACAAGGCATTATATGAACCGTTCTCAGAACTGAAAAAGCAAAGGTAGCATATAAAACTGAAACGGTAACAGTCCATAAATTCTAGAATAGCTCAGGCTATCTCACGAGATGACGATAGAGAGAACGAGAGCAATTTACAATTGCGAGTCTCATCGAATTTTAAATCAGCTGGCTAGACTCGAGTCACCGAGAAGTACTAGGTAATATTGAATATATTATTATTCTAGTATTTTTCGGTGTTTCACATGTTTTCACTGAAAAAAATCGTAATTGTTTTTTTTTGAGCTCAGAATCATGAATACAGTAACCCCTATGGAAGTTGCTGACCAAAAAAACACCCTGTATGCTATGCATGCGTAGGTTGATTTAAGAACACATGAGAAATCGGTTTCTGTCAAAGTTTATCTGCTAACGGATTTCCACGTTCCAATTCTAAATTTTAGCTTATGCCATTAAATGGAAAATAAAGAAAAACAGGTCAAAAACCTTAATCATTTAGTATCTAATTTTAAAATATCTGTAGTATTTTTTAAAACTTCTACTTATTTAGAAGAAACCATAGAAGTGAATAGTTCAAATTTAGTATATAAATAAATGAGATATTGTTTGAAAATCGCTCTAGTGTGTTTAACTGTACTTCCTTTAGACTGAGCAGGAAATACGCCGGGTGGACAATAACGCGCTTATTACTATTATTGTCTTAACTAAGAAAGTATTTTCTTGAAGTCGAAGAGTAAAAAAAAATACTTTAGCTAATAAGAAAATACAATAATATACGCAGATAACAAAATCATGTAATTGTTTCAACTTGTCATTTCGGTAGCTGCGTAGCGCTTTCGTAGCACGTACTACAACGTAGCACATGCTACGAGAAGTTTGAAGTGTAAAAGCAAATACCGCGTACAAACAAATCGCATAAGACTCAAAATCCACTTTAGCACGCAAGTCAACAAGGTACATTTTGCAACTTATAGAATTTGTTACTTACGCGGTATTGCAGTATCAGCTATGTTTGTTTACTTTGTGCATGTTCATATTTTGAGTGTTGTTCACGTGGACCCAATGTGGATTGCTTAGTATTGTCAATGTTATTTTAGCTCTTATTTAAAGACAGTAATGGCGGTCGAGTTAATAGCAATAGAGGTACGATAGCATGTACTATGTATAAGCAATATACAGGGTGGTCCACGAGAAAGTGTACATATTGAAAGGGATGAAATTTTAGGTTAATTTATCGGTAATACAATTTATTTGATGTTTTTTAGCCGCTGGTTTTTTTTTACTCGTTCTTGAACGGTGTAACTTTTGATCTCATTGCCCAAAAAAGATAAAACCAAATAGCAAATTCATAGTTTGAACATTTGTTAGGGTTATAATAATTGATAACAACATTAGACCAATTAGAAAAAAACCGGAGTAACTGCTTTTTTTGTGGATAATTACTTTAGTTCTCAAAAGTTGACAAATATTTTAGTATTTTTATTAACGTTTTGAGATCCAAAACTAAACGAGTAATAATAAAAAGCAAAAATATATAATGGTATCTGCATCATTTAGAGAAAATAGTTTTTTTATGAAAACGAAATGACATTTTTGCAGTGCAACTTTAAGAATCTGTAAAAAAAAATGGTTTTACCGATAAATTAACCTAAAACTTCATCCCTTTCAATATGTACGGTTATCGAGTACCACCCTGTACATAATTTTACCGACAAGAATACATAGAGCTCTTGTTTTGTCTTATCTGATAAAAACATTTTGTAGGTACTCACGTACTGGCACAAAGCCATGCCTTAATTAGTGGGATGCGATAACCAAATTACCGTGACACAAACGCGATTGATTTTACCGCTAATCTTTTGGATTATTTGCAATATTTATTTGTTTTGTGTGTTGTACTGTGATGTTAAGTGCAAAATGACGTCATTACGACTATAAATCAAAGGAACGATGCGGTGTTACAATATAGTAGTATTACAACACGATAATGATTCGGAATACGAATCATACAAGTTGCCAGCCGGGTGGTCAATGTCCGGCTTTTTACGGTCGTGTCCGGCCAAATATATCGCCCCGCCAAAAGATGCTGAAATAAAAAACGCGAGTGACTTTCAAGAACACCATGACTCGCGATCTTACAGGAGTCGCAGGCGGCGCGGGGTGGCCCAATTTGACTCATAATAAATTATAATCAAGAGTAGAGCAAGTCTCAAATGGATAACAGTTATAAAACATCAATAAAAGTTTTTTTTCACCAGGCAACATGTCCGGCTAAATATCAATCTGTGTCTGTTCTAATTTTGGGGCATGGTAACCCTAGACGCGGAACATTAGGACCGGCGGCGCGCAATTAACGTTAATTTTAGTTTACCGTTATTTGTTATTATAACATTGCGATATAACATATGACAAGAAATTAAAATATTTAAAATTAAAAAAAACGTTACTAATATCGTTTGTTTTAATAAAGTTCCAAATGTTTGTGTGATTGTTACCGTTTTCTGTGCATACTTTTGTATACACATATACAAGCGCTAGGCCAAACAGATTCACGTTTATTTATTATTATCATCATGGCGACGACACGGTAATGGATTTTTCTAGAGGTTATCTCGTTTAATTAACGGTTGTTTAGATACCAACGGACAACGCGCGGTATCTTGATTGGTTTAAATGATACCGTCATGTTTCACTTTTTATAGTCCCAGGCCAAAATAATAGAAGACCCTGAACGTTACAAAATGAATCAAGATTAAGAATTGAAATACTAAAATTAATCGAATGTCTAAAGTTTTATTTTGCATCACAACTCCTAACTAATTTAACTAAGTATATTTAATTACACTGTGCTGGTTTTCTAAATATAAGCATAAACTTTGACTTGTTAAGCCAATCGGTAGAGCATGCTTTAAAGCATTAAGTCTGAAATTTGTAAGTTTTTAGGGTTCCATAGTCAACAAGGAACCTATTTAGTTTCTGTCCGTCTGTTTGTCAGTCCGCGGTATCACTCTCCGAGAAGAATAGGGTTTGTAAGTGTTAGGGCTGGTGACTAATCCGTTACACAAAATTTACCCGGAATTGACCATTACGATATTTAACTGTTCAGTAATTAATAGGGTTGGATAAACCCGCCCTCAGGTATTAGGTATCACGGCGTATCAAGTGTCGGAATTCATGACCTAATTCGCTTAAACGACTGTCATTAAAAATGGCGGTGTAAATATGAAACCCGAGCTATCTCGTTTATCTCTCGGGTAACAAGATAAAGAGGTTTTTAAATTGAGGCTAAGACGCTTGAGCGGTATCTGCGGATCGGTAACTTTTGGCTCGTGTGCTGTGAAGCTGGGTTGGGAAAAAGTGGTCTGCTATTACACTGACACAGGCGTTATCTTATATTTTTTTGATTAATAGTGTTATACGCACTTTACTTGTACAGACGAGTTCAAAATGTTTAATGACATATTTAAACTGCCAGTACCTATATATGAATTGTCACAACGATTAAAGTGACAAGGTACTAAAGTGTATACATATTTATGAACTCTACTGTACGTAGCTATAATATATAATGAACGAATGTGAAACCCGGCAAAACAATGTTGTTGTAAACCGGAATGATGTCAAAGCTATACTCATGTCAACTTACTTTTTAAGTATTATTTGTAATAAAAATAAAATTAACTGCCATTAAAAATGTGAGTTCTGATATGACAGCATTAATAGCACAAAACAAGACGTGAACGCCATTAAATTGCTCTTGGAATAAATGTGTTATTCCACGCGGAACGGTGGTAGAGGAACTATTCCCGACTAGGTTCAATAGCCTAAAGATCTCTGCCCACTGGACCGTATCATACCATGACCGTTATAGGAACGTCTCAGAGAAAAAATATTATTTGTATTGAAAAGTATAAGACTATGCCCGCTAGACGGTTCCGTCACCGACCAATATTTAATACTAATTCCGCTCCGGGCCTGATACGTTCATAGTACGGTCAAGGTGTGGTACGGTGTAGTGGGCAAAACTGATTTACTCTCGTTTGACGAATCCGCCCTTACATACATTCATACATAAAATCACGCCTGTTCCCAGAGGGGTAGGCAGAGACGACTTCTTTCCACCTGCTACGATCCTGACAAATGTGTTTCGCTTCTTCCACATTCATACATCGAGTCATGCACGCACGTCGGTTTCGGGTACTTAAGATTCGGCCCTTTTCCAGTATTTCTCCGATTTGATTCGTAAAAGTACGCCTAGGGCGGCCTCTTCCGACCCTTCCACTCACTTTCGCTCTGTATATCTCTTCAATCTTCTTTCATCCATCCTTTCCAAATGACCGAACCATCGAAGCATGCTCTTTTCAATCTTAGTCACTACATCTTCTTTTAGTCCACATTTCTCTCTTAACATTGGAAAATAAATGAAACATACCGACGAATCGAATCCTATGTCATAATTAGTGTAGCCAGGCGATTGACTTCTTCCTGTAGGTTCATTAATTAGCTGTTCCAGAAGTACCCGACAGGGAAGTTTATTTGAAACCAATTTGTGCACCAAACTAGGATGAAGTTTTGTTAGTCCACAAGACAAAATACTCTTTAACCGAACAATTATCCTTGTTTGTGATATCCTTAGACTTATTACTCTAATAAATAGAAAACCCGACACATAATGAGGTTCCTGTTTTTGAGAACTGATATCTGCAAAAAGAGCCCAACCAATTTTAATAAAACTTTGTTAAAAACCATCACGATGAAAGTAGCTGTTTTAAGAAAACCGCGTCTAGGTGGGTCTATCTCTGTTTGGAAGCTACAATACCATGGACAGACAAATACACAAAAATTCAAAATATTTATTCAGTAAGTTGGCCACACCAGGGCTCTTTTACACGCCAATATAGAGTGAATCTACTAGCGCTTCGGACAAGACCATCATTGCGGAGAAGAAGCGCCGCAAGAAACTCCAGCAGAAGGTCATTTTTCCCATAGTAAAACACAATAATAATTAAAAGTAACATTGGAAGGTAATAACGTAATAAATAATTATATAAAAACTAACACCAATAAAATCATTACAAATGTAAGCTCAATATCATTAAATTAATAATAGTGACTAGGAGAACAACATTACGGAGTCTTTACACAGGTTTAACTTGTAGCAGCACCCCTATTTTAATCAGAGGTTAAAAATAGGTCAGAAACATTTTCCTCGATTGTCAGATGCATTTAATTATTTTTGCTCCAGCGAGCGAACTGGGATGTTATTCTCTTTAAAACGGCGTCGCGTCGGTCGGACGGACGGACGAGCAAAATCGCAGCGGCTAGTTTAAGTAGTCCCATCCGAGCGAACAAAACACATTTTAGCGCGTGCATTTTCAATTTGGCAGCATGGCTATGAACGCGCTAAAATGTGTTTTGTTCGCTCGGATGGGACTACTTAATCTCGCCGCTGCGATTTCGCTCGTCCGTCCGTCCGACCGTCGTTGTTGAGAGAATCACACCCATGCAAATAGTGAGACGTAACGACAGTGCATTTGAAATGCAAATGGCGGCGTTATCGCGATATCTGTTTGTTTAGCCTCGCGGATTAACGCGTTGTTATTACGAACGATTTGTATAATACGAAACATAAAATGATTACAAACAGTGAAAATCCAAAGGGATAAGGATCTAACAGGGATAGAGTTATACGTGGGCCTCTCTGTTCAACTAAAACTATATTGCCTTTGACGTGTGATGGTATTGTTTTTATTACTAGCTGACCGTGCCCGGCGCCACCCGGGTGTAATTTTATTTCATACAAACCATGTCCTGATAATTACGAACACAACAAAAAACGGAACCCTTAAAGGATCGGGCTTCTGTCTGTCTGTCCGTCTGTCACAGCTGTGGTCACAGCCAATTTGCTCTGAATCTACTGGACCAAATCAGGTGAAATTTGGTAGGATGGTGTCATCCTATAACTCAAACACAGATGAGCAAAGTATATATCTTTTTGAAATAAGGATCATTTTCGTGGGACAAATTAGGATTTTAAAAGTAAAAGTTTTGCAAATCTTACTGTGTCATATGTATATCAAATGAAAGGCTCGTTATGAGGATCTCAAATATATATATTTATTATTATTGTAAAATAAGTCGTTTTGATTTTTATTCATGAAAAAAAGATGAAATTTTACCATTCCTCCCGATCTCCGAAACTAAAGAGCCTAAAATGTATCAAAAAAAAAAAAAACATTGCTTGTGGATTACAGGAAAACCTATAAGAATTCTATAAAAAAAAACGTATGTACGGAACCCTCTCCACGCGAATTTAACTCGCACTTGGGCGGTTTTATATATATATATATATTTGAAAACGATATGGTTTAAGTCGAAGTGTAATAGAGTTAGACTGAGCTAACCTATCTAAGGAGTGAACAACCACTATAGACTCGTCTGAACGTCCCAGAAGTCAACGCGAAAGGTCACAAAGTACCAGGGCACCATAACATACTAGGTGCTCGCGCTTCCTCGCCTTCTATCTCGCCAGAAACTGTAATCTTCAATCAGAAATTCTGTTATACAGCGATGAAGCTCCAAGTTGGAAGGGACTGTTTATTATCAACCGTCTGTGAACTTAAACTTTATCTGTTATAGGTAATCGGCTTAGCCGCGCCCGTGTGATCCATTTAATTAAAATTATTTTTAATTAAGTTAATTTGTCTGTGGGCTTTCATTTAACGGTTCAATTGTTTAATTAATTTATTGCTTTGTACGTAGCCAAATACGGAACCTCCGAGCTACATCTTTATTAAATTTATTTCATGTGTGCCGAAACGGGAATACTTTTTGCGAGTAAGCTTAGGTTATACACTCAAGAGCTATGAAAACGGGTCAGTTTCTATGGTAATTCAATACAAAGTGACCCGTTTTCATTGTTTTTGACTTTATATGTAGAACCTTTGCACATTGACAACAAAAACTTTATAAGTGTTCTGTAAAACCGGCAAATAGTGTCTTAAAAGCATAGAATGTTTATTTATTATTAGGTAGGTATGTACCGAAATTTTCATTTTTGGTACTCTATGGACTAGTGGTCGGAATGCCGTTCATTTTGTTTGTAAGGCCAATGAGACGAGATAAATAATGTAAACAAGCTTTCAGAGTTCAAAACAATTGTATTTGAAATCGTGTCACTTCGAACGCAATCCATACAGAAATGAACTTCACAAAATGGCGGCTCTAATGTTGACAACTTCTGTACTGACAGCTTTCCTGTACCGAATCACGGAACGACAGCCGTCATCCACCAACTGAAGATATTATTGGCGTACGAGAAATAAGCTCAGATGTATTAATCGCGCGATATCGCAATATAACTCAATAACGGTCATTTTGTTTACATTCTTTATCTCGTCTCATTGGCCGTACTTTAGCACTAGCTGTGCCATAGAAAAGACCATGTGGCGTTTAAGCTCTTTAGCAATTAGTACCACTTTTTAAAACTTCCTGTCTCCAATTGTTTATTTAACTATCGTGTCGTTACAGCGCGACGCTGTGCGGTGTGCTGGTAGCCGTGTGTGCGGCGTGCTGGCGCCGCTCGCCCTCAGCGCACAAGCCGGAGGCAGTCTCCGAGGACAGCGGCGTGTACACCGTCAGCACCGACTGCCGGCTCAACCAGGTACCATATATGTCATAAGGTTCCTTAATGGGCCGGTTAGACGATCAACTTCGACCAGCCCCTTAAAACCTTTTTCTACTCACATACTATAAACCGCTAATATTGATATCGTTAACGGTATTTTAATACCACTATAGCGTAAACGAAGCTTGAAACAGTTGTATAATGACCGTTGCCATGATAATAACAGTTCTTTTATAATTATTAAGGCACTTCGCGCAATGACGTAATAAAATATCACATTGCAAAAATGGTCAACAATGATACGAAACCAAAAATGAAAATTTCAGTATCAATAACCAGCTACTGAGCACGTTATTTGAAACTGTGCGCCTTTGTAGAAAGTTTTTAAGTTTACGAAAACTATTTACCTTTTTCGTACAGGTACTATTTTCAAACCACTTTCCATCAACTATTTATACAAGTTTGCGAATGTTTTCTGCCTACTTTATAAGTCACTCGCTGCTGGCGGAAATTGAAACTGAATTTCGGGAACGTTCAGGTGACTTTAGTTACTTTGGTACCTACCTGTATTACGTTATGTAACCTTCGAGGTGCTCGAGGTTTGCCAAACATTTGGAGATTTTTAAAGGTCGAAAGATATAAATAAAAATAATACTACGTCTGTCTCCTGCAAAACATCTATGTATCTTTCACTCGATTGGTTGAGATGTTGAATCGTGGAAAAGTAGCAAACAAACAATAGTACATTATACATACAAATATATTTTTAAAAAAAGAATTCGACGAAATCTATGAGCTATGCAGTCAAAATGTGGGGGCAGGATCTCCACTATACTAAACGTAGACTTACATTGTTTGGACTCATTAGTTTGGTCTTGATAAGCAGATAATGAGACTGCAAAAAAAAGTTCAGTCGGCAACACAATGAATTTTTTAACAGTAAATTACTCATATTTCAAAATAATCTGTGGTACCTAACTCAAATTTGAAGTAGAAAATAAATTTAACAGCTACCCAACGTCATCCCACCGAAGATTTTTTATCTGTTGTTGAAGTTGTAATGCAATTAAACTAAAGTATAATGGAGTGCAGACGTCAAAAGGATTGATGGCCTATTTAACTGGGTATTACGAGCCACAATCTATTGTTTGCCTCGCGTTAACACATGATCGCTACATTGTTTGGGTCGTTACGGATCGGTTTCGATCTGATAGTTTACAGTGGCGTGTATAGAAAAGGCTATATAATATAACTAGAGGATGGCAACTTTGTGGGCTTAGAAACCTCTCTACGCTTCCGTGTTTTCTTGTTGGGGTGATGTTTTTAGGGTTCCGTAGCCAAATGGCAAAAAACGGAACCCTTATAGATTCGTCATGTCTGTCCGTCCGTATGTCACAGCCACTTTATTCCGTAACTATAAGAGCTATACTATGGAAACTTTGTAAGTAGATGTATTCGGTGAACCGCATTAAGATTTTCATACAAAAATAGAAAAAAACAATAAATTTTTGGGGTTCCCCATACTTAGAACTGAAACTCTTTTTTTTTTTTCATCAAACCCATACGTGTGGGGTGTCTATGGATAGGTCTTCAAAAATGATATTGAGGTTTTTAATATACATTTTTTCTAAACTGAATAGTTTGCGCGAGAGACGCTTCCAAAGTGGAAAAATGTGTGTCCCCCCCCCGTAACTTCTAAAATAAGGGAATGATAAATGTAAAAATAATATATGATGTACATTACCATGCAAACTTCCACCGAAAATTGGTTTGAATGAGATCTAATAATTAGTTTTTTTTTAATACGTTATAAATCGTAAACCGCATTTTACGTTTCATTCAATCAACTCCAATATAATAAAGAATAAAGAAAAACATTTATTTAGATGTATAGTGGTACGGAACCCTACGTGCGCGAGTCCGACTCGCACTTGGCCGGTTTTTTTTAAATTAATTTGGTTAGTGCATCTCGACGTTACTAATACTAGTTACTACATATCAATATTAATGCCATCAATCTACTGCTTTATCTCTATATTAAAAACAAATACTTCAATATTAAGAGTAGTATAGAATAGGCGTGGACAATGTGGCAGAAAACAACCGGCAAAGTGCGAGTCGGACTCGCACACGATGGTTCCGTACCACCGTACAATAGATCGAGTAAAAAGCTATTAGAGAAATAACAACGTAGGTAAATTAGGGTTTTTTATTCCACAAGCACACAATCTAGAGAAGATCTCTTAACAGAATGTTATTTCCACATGTATTATGTATATAACCATAGGTTATGCATGTAACCGTCAATATCAAAATATTAGCTTACAGACAGCTACTCGCTGTTTGTAAGGTAGGTATAAACATGTAGTTTATATGCTCCAACAAAACTGCCTATTATTTTTTATTATGGCGGTTATAAAAAAACACTCTGTGAAAGTTTCAACTGTCTACCGATTACAGACTTGCGGACGGACGGACGGATGGACAAAACGGGGTTTTGGGCAAAACGTGACCGGGTCACTTCAATGTTTTTGTAATATCTGTTCTCCTTACTTGTGTTTTATTAATAAATAAATAATATTCTATCCTATGCCCGTTTGCGACTTTTGGGTACGGACGTAAAAACATGTTTCTAAAGTACGAATCAGAGGTACTAAATACTTTGTTTTGACTTTTTGGTCTCGACTAGACAATGCCAACCCTTTTTTATGGTATGGAGGTGGCAACTGAGCACACAGGCCACCTAATGGTGATAAGGGATCATAGAAATATGCATTAACAGGACTACAATCTCATGACTGCAAGCCTAAGACGACAAATACATTGCCAACCCGGTTGTTTTATCCTCACACCGGAACACAACAACGCCTACACTGGTGCTTGGTGGTTAGGTTAAATGATAAGTAGCGTGGCGAGATCGAGAGATGAGATGGTCGTGTCGAAGCCCCATTTACATTACAGTAGTGTATGCCGATCGGACACTAGCGAGTCAAGTTGCCTTGCCAGTGGATTCAAATAGAGTCGGCTTCATCTTTCTTCTTCTTTTTTTCCCGAGCATATTATAAAGTAAACGATTATATCATGTTTGGCAGTGAGTCGTCCGTCCTGCATGAGTAATCTACGCATAAATTTACCTACGCTTAAAAAAGGTGCACCTACTGTGCAAAAATACTGTGATATTGTAAACTATTTATAATTATTATGTAATGATGTAAACCTTTTTCTTGACGAAAATATACCTTGCCGAGTTTCTTACGCCGGTTCTTCTCGGGGCAAAGGTTTTATTTTTCGAACCGGTGGTAATGCTTTTTGACATTCATAGGTGCATTATATTATGCCTAAATTGAAGAATAAAGGACTTTGACTTTGACTTCAATTTTTTCATTCCCCTATCCTTGGCACTGTACTTGCCACTGTACACTTTGACAGTTTTCGATAGCGCATAGCGTTAAGCCTCTAGGGCCTAAAGGTGACCGTACTATGAACGTATCAGGCCCGGAACGTAATTAGTATTAAAATGTTGGTCGGTGACGGAACGGTCTAGTGAGCATAGTCTTATACTTGTCAATACCAAGAATACTTTTTTGTCTGACACGTTCCTATTACGGTCATGGTATGATACGTGGTAGACCTTAAGATGGTGGTAGCGATCTCGACGGGCCCCGCACATCTAATATTAAAACAAAAATACAGATTACATTTAATAAAATATAGCTGACAGAGTCCAAATCGTGTCGGGAGCTTGAGTGCTCACTCCCCATTTATTTAACGAGAGGGTCTAAAAAATAAATCTCCGAGCAATAAGTTTAATGGCGGAAATCGAGTGTTTTATCATTCGATCATTTCATGTAGGTGCGCGACCTATTTTTTAAGGGATGTTGGCCAGACTACCGTAGATTTCAAGAGATATTCCGATGTATACTCGATTCTGGTCAGGTTTTATTTATTCGTGTAATTGTAGGCGTTAATGTGAACTATAAAGTAGTAAATTATGCCGGATACATTGCGACTGTAATACTGAGAAAGACAATAAAATGTTTAATTCTAAGATATATGCTTACGTTACGATAAATCAAAGCTAAGTAATGTAATCCAATTTAACCTTCCTTACTCGTAGGTAGTATATTTATTTCTTTATCTAGTCTTCACTGCGCTATAGTAAAAAATCGAGTACATGATGAACTTAAGGCCTGGTGGTATTCTACACCTATTGTTCTATAGGCAAAACGATCATAGTTATAAAATTTACCAGTTAAAATACTTGAGACGTATTGACGGACGAATGGACATGGTAATTTACAAACGATTCGTTTGAGCCATTTCGCAGCGAAATTCGGAAACAAAGGTCTACTATGCGTTTATATCGGGTTATAAAAATAAAATTTTGCCTATAATTCAGATTTGGCGTTAATAAGTTCTTTAAAAACCTCAACTTTTAATCAACTTATTCCAATAAGAACGTGATCATTTACCAAGTATAAAATCTTTTGTAATTCAGGATTATGAGAATGCCATTTGCACCACTATGTTATCCTTTAACTTACCGCCAAGCAGAAGTGTTTGAATTGTTGTGTTCCGGTCTAATTACTAGCATTAGAGGCATTCCATCTTAGTCCTCAGTCTAATGATTGCAGACTTAAGATTGTAGTCTTGAGAATGCAAATTTCTATAGGTCTCGGATCCCAATTACTATCAGATGGCCTGAGGGCCCCGCCAATGGCGTCACTGGTAGATCACGTGACTTTTCGTATCACGTGATGTACCAGTGACGCGATTGGTTTAAAAACGAAACGAATAGAAACCCTAGTTACCGTAGTGCATCTTGGCAGGGCCCTCTGTATACTCGTTTATCTATTCGTTGCAAATTATTCACCCCCATAATCACTATCACTCAACTAAACAAAGAAAGGGAACATTTCCAGCCAACTTACATAAGTGGTTTCAAAATAGCTTTTGTTCAAGTAAACAAGCAACACAACTCTCAGGCCGAATTGGGGCGAGTCAATGTTTGGGGCCGACTCCATGTTCCAACCGACACGAACACAAACAAATATCTACCGGGACGTGTGAACACGTGTCTTTTTGTTGGCCCACATTAACACATTACTGAAGGCCTATACTTCATTTGTTTAGTTATTCAACTAAATGTAAACAAACAAAACTACGCAGTATAGTTCCTCAGCCGGCAAGAAGAGTGTATTGATCTGTTTCCCAAACTCGATTATTCCGCGTAGCAAATTATCTAATCGCATTTTTCTCCATTCATAATTTTACATAATCGCCTTGTTCAGATTTTACCCAAATTTTCCGCTATTTTCCTATTTTCCTATTTATTTATTTTTTATGGCATAGGGAAGGCTGATGAGCACACAGGCCACCTGATGGTAAGTGGAAACTGTGACCCATAGACATTCGCATTCACAAGACTGCAAATGCGCTGCCAACCCTGAGGACTAAGATGGAATGCCTCTATGCTAGTCATTACGCCGACTGTCTTATCCCCAAATCGGAACACAACAATACGAACACTGCTGTTTGGCGGTAGGTTAATGGATAAGATGGTGGTAGCGATCCGGACGGACCCCGCACAAGGTCCTACCACCCGCAATGGAAGGAAAGAGGATGGAAGGGTAGGTTTAGGGTATGTTAGTGCCACGAGGGCGCAGCTCCGTCGGCTCCGTAAAATTGATATTTGTAATAGCCGATTATGCGATTTGGGATAAGGTATAATTAATAAATAAATAAATAATAAATATCAGGGGACAATGTCACACCACTTGACCTAGTCCCAAAATAAGCTATAGGCTTGTACTATGGGTACTATACAATAATATATATACTTAGATAGAGAACTATATAGAAGAAAACATCCATGACACGTAATAAATGAGTGTGATTCAAATTATGACCGGGGAAAAATGCGACAGTAAAATCACGAATGAGAAAACCCCGCAAGGAAAAATAGGGAATTATCGTTTTTGCCCAACAGATCTAGATACTCATCTGAGCCACGTGGTTTGGCTCGTATATTTAAGTACGTAAACAAACGGAGTATACTCGTAGTTTACCCGTAAAACTCTCTTAATTGTGCTACGAAAATGTCCCTCTGTAGCGCTACGGTAAAATAGCGTAGCACTGTCAAGCTATGCGTTCCTAGTTTCTCTACGGGTTAATACGGTCATTGTCCCCATGCAAAACAATCGACTAATGTCACAAGTCCAACTTTGCATTCAGTATGGGGATGTGACCCCATAGTGGAAGCAAGGACTCCTGAAAAAAAGGTTCACGACATTGGCGGCACCCGGACAGGGAAGGTGTTAAGTTACGCCGCTACCATGTTAGCCCATGTCAACAAACACGCCTTGCATTGCTTGCATTAATAAGTCACGTGCTGTCTCGCTGAGCTGGTATTTTCAACGAGACACGATACTCTCGTTAATTGGTTACTAAATCCGACCCTTCGCCCCACTTGGTTGGTTTGAACTGCACGAGGAATACGTTAGCTATGTCAGCATACAGTAAGCCGGTACACAAAGGAACTTCGGTTGCAATTAAGGATGACCACTATCGATTGTCGCTGATCTTTGTGTCGTCATTCGTGTTATTTTAGACTAGCTTCTACCCGCGGCTTCGTCCGCGTCGATTTCGAATATCGTTATTCCATCGGGAAGATTTAAATTTTCCGGGATGAAATGTAGCCTATGTGTTCAGATCCAGGGTATAAGCTATCTCCATTTCAATTTTCATCCAAATCCGTCCAGTCATTGCAGCGTGAAAGAGTAACAAACATTCATCCATACATACATACAAACATTCGCGTTTTTAATATTAGTAAGGATATTCACATAAGGTTTTAAGTCAGGGTCCCTCTGAAAACCAGCACCGCGGCCTATTTAGGCTCAAAGCTGAAAGGAGGCGCTTTTCAACGCCATGTCAAATATTTTGTTCTGCTTGTCATCTGTTTCCGTTGAGTAAATTATTATACATATACATTCGATGGTTCTATTATTTTCTTATTTCTTTATTTTTCTTTATTAAGGAAAATAATGTGGTTTCAGAGTTATTAACAACTTTTTAGAGTTGTTGGTAATTCTGTAGCTATGCCTCCCCACTCTGGGAATGAAGGCGTTTATGTATGTATATAAGTAAAACAAACAGCTTACTTTATAATACAAATTACAACACAAGTTAGTAATTCATAATCCAACAAAGTTTCCAGCAATGTATAAGTGTAACCACTTTTAGGAATTAACTGCGCAAAGCTATTATCCCTCGTAATAATATAAATGTGAAAGCTTGGAACTCAATCACGCTTAAACGTTTGAAGCTATTGGGATGAAATTCTGCATACTAATCTACAACATATGATATTTTATATCCCGAAGTTGTTGATAATGTGGACAGTTCCCCGGGAAAAATGGTTAAAAAATAAAACGCAAAAGAAATCTTGCAAAAGCTCTTTAGATAAAACAGACAAGCTACATTGCTACTAAGCTTTATTCGCATCACCAGTGTACTAATTGGTAGATAATGTGTATGTACCCCATTGTTAGGGGAACCCTTCCCACCCTTCAGCTCACTTGACTGGGGATGTGAAGTCTGCCAACAATGCGCTTGGACGGCCGTTGGGCAGTCTCCTGGCAGTTTACTGGCTGATGAGACGAGATTAAAGCGGGCGAGGATGTTTAGAGCGAAATGTTGGTGATATTTCACTTCATCGATTGTATTACAATACAATACAATACAAAACACTTTATTGAACACCAAACAAAACATTACAGAGATCCAGTAAAATTAAAACAAAAACAACAGGTAAACAACAGGCGGTCTTATCGCTAGTTAGCGATCTCTTCCAGACAACCTTAACAGGGACATGGTGTCGAACAAAAATATTTTACACAGTAGGTGGCGCAGACTTCACGCAAGCAATAACAAGACACTTTTTGTAAATAGATAGGTAAATATATACAAATACATACAAGATATACTATAAGCATAAATAAACAAATAATTATAAATAAATACATAAATAAATACCAATATATCCACATCAGAGAAAACAATAAAAGACAGCCACACGATAGAAATTGGCGGAGACAGAACAATTATGACTGCGACAAAAAATGCTCATGAACTTCTTCATGAGCATTTCTTAAAGATAGGTAAAGATTTGGTATTACTTCATTGGACGCATTATTTTGCTGAAACCATAATGGTCAGGATGGTGGTTTCAGGATATTTTAAACATTAATTACGGTTAGGTTAGACATGTAGAGTAACTAAATTAACTCATGCGGAGAGAATTTGCTTGAGATGAAATTAAAAATCTGCGCAATGATACTTTCGTTGAGAGGTGTTTCGATAAAAGAATGTACCAAATGTAGGTTACGTTTTTTAAGATATGTTTTCATTTTTTCACCTTATTCCATTGAAATCAGGTCCAAAAGTGTAAACATATCTTTGACGTCGACTGTACAACTCAAGAGATGTAGCTAAATTTAGAAACGTCAAACTATTCTCGCCGGCCGTTCTTGAGACATGAACCAAGTTTGACGTTTCCTACTTTAGGTTTAGTCTGTGGTTAGGGATCGATAAAATTTTGCGTCCTCGTGTCAAACCACCAACCCTTGCCCTACGAACTCATTATTATCCACTTTCGATGATTAATGAATATTCGAATAAATTATCCATAATTCGTTGTTATAAAGGTTTTTGTGGTGACAAATTTTAATCTCTTAATGTAAAGTACTTGGAATATTTATGAAGTAAATTATTGGCAGTCCGGCGAGCTCCCACTAATTGTGACTTACAATCCATCATTGTTTTTCAGGGTTCCGTAGTCAAACTAGGAACCCTTATATAGTTTCGCCTTGTCCGTCCGTCCGCAGCTTAGCTTAGAGACTATTAGTACTAGAAAGCTTCAATTTGGAATGATTATACATATTAGTCACGCCAAGAAAGACAGTGGTAAAACTAAATCTTAAAATATATTTTTTACTGTACCTCCCCTGCCCGTAATGTGGGGATGTTTATTGAAAAACCTTCACTATGGAACGACGTAATCGTTATTTCTGAGTCGTTAGTCAGAACGCTGTTAAATAATGAATATAATCATAACCGATTTTCAAGTTTGCGTCGTTATATTGAACAACAATGCCCAACTTTAATCTATTTACCTACCTCACTTCACACGTTAAGACGAGCGGAAAATTACCCCTCATTTTTGCATGTTTAACCTCCATCTGTGTCACGGCGGCCATCTTTACGCTGTAATGCGTTTAACAGGCGGCGCTTCCGCGGCAGGATTGTTGTTCCGTTCGCGCCGATCGGCCATTTGCTGCGGTTGCTGACGTCATCAGCTGGCTAAGATGGCGGGTAATAGGCCTAGTCGCTACACTCTCGACAGTACTCGACACATTCGGGGTACATTGTTCAAAAGATCGTAGTGGAAGGTTATAGAAGGCGTAAGTCAGGTTTTAAGATATTGGTGCAAGTTATATAAAATAACCTTTGTATCAAAGAGTATTAAAGTGTTTATTTTGAGGTAATTATAACCTCAAAATAACAGAGCGAAGTGAAATGTAGGGTGGATTTTGCGGGTGGTAGGACCTTGCGCAGGGTCTGTCCAGATTATCCAAGGACCTTATCCATTTACCTACCGCCAAACTGCAGTGTTCGCATTGTTGTGTTCCGGTTTGGGGATAGGACAGCCGGTGAATGACTATCATAGAGGCATTCCATCTTAGTCCTCAGGGTTGGCAACGCATTTGCAGTCTTGTGAATGCGAATGTCTATGGGTCACAGTTTCCACTTATCATCAGGTGGCCTGTGTGCTCGTTTGCCTTCTCTATGCCATAAAAAAAAGAAACCATTTCGAGATTTGCAAGTGTGTCATACTCATTTAATCAAGCTCTCTCAAAGCGTGAAAGAGGCGTGAAGCTAGCCTTTGAGCCAGACGAACTACTTATCATTGATGATAAGTCTAGAGAGTAGACACGAGCCGCGTAGTGCTACGGGTCAAGTAATCGGTGTCATACTCGTACCTTTTATTTCAATGAATTAAATAGAGTAGGGTAAAACCACCAATTGACATCCAACCATCCACGTAGATACTGTGGATATATCGCCAGCTTTAACTTATATTAAGTTAATGGTGCCGATAATCGGTACGGTACCAACAGAGGTGCAGTTTCCTCTAATCCCTATTTAGAGAAAACTTCTTCCCTATTTCATTTGAAAATGACATTGATTGCTTCTCACATGATGCAAAACGCGCCAAACAAGAGGTTAGACACATGAACTTAGATGTTGTTGCTAAGTACCAACTCAGTTAAGATTGAGTTAAGACTCAGTTTGATTGCAAGATATAAATAATATTATAGCTGATTTATTATTTTGCATATCTATTTATCTATATAAATAAAAATGAATCACTGAAACGAATGTACGCGCAGAGTTTTGCTGTATTCTTTATGATGAAAGAAAAATGCACCGTAAAAGTCGGAGATTTGCAGCGGGGGCGAAGCCGCTCGTGGGCAGCTAGTGTATGATAACTAAGATAAAAAAAACCTTGCTTCCATGGGAATTTGCTGTTAACCCACTTTTTCTCTAACCCATTTCAGCTGAAACGCAAAATTCGAAAACTTTCAAGCCTGTGTTATTTTTTCCTCGTAGCCTAAACATAGAATCACTGCTCACTTAATGGCGTAAGGCGTTACGGATCCAAGGACTGGCTAAATATAGCCGGGCCGGCGGTCGGCATTGACCTATTGAGTCGGAAGCAGCTTGATTTACATTTAATTCCAATATAGCACTCGAGGAAGTTGAGGCTGCCTAATGCCCAACGAAGAGCGTCGGTAAACAGAGGCTCAGTGGCTTGTGTCGTGATCGAAAACTACCAAAGGGGCTAGACAAGATTCTTAACGTTAACGTTAACGATTTACGAAAACTAACAAAATGTATGGAATTGACGTAGGCGCTCGACATGATATTCTGACAGCTTACGTCAATCCTATACATTTTTGATAACGATAACGAACGCCGAACGCATCAAGTGGCCTGCACGGTATTTTTCTTATCTTTTCCGACATTTATACATCAAAGACGCTTTGCCTAATATTATTAGTCCTCAGGGTTGGCAACGCATTTGCAGTTTTTACTCGCAGTCTTGTGAATGCGAATGTATACGGGTCACAGTTTTTACTTACCATCAGGTGGCCTGTGTGCTCGTTTGCCTTCTCTATGTCACAAAAATATATCAGAGTACAATTTTACATAAACTGACTTAGTCACAAACTAAGCTTTGGCTTGTACTATAGTTACTAGGCAAAGGACGATGGGTAAAAATGTCCCCACCCACCAACAGTGATGAAACATGTGCCAGTTTATAGATCTTGGCAATATGATGTATTTTTTCTATGGCGACGATCACCATATGTATGGGGTTTTCTTGAAAAATCATAATCTTATCGTATGGAACTATGGAATTTGTTTGAAAATGAACACGTATGTAGATGATTTGCCTTGCCTGGCCCTTTGTTTTCATTAAAAAATTCCCATCGATTTTGCTACGAAGATAAGTATTTTGTCTTTTATTGGGTCCTAATGAACATATAGACCTGCAGCCCGTTACTGTTGGAGGGGGGGGACGGGGTCCATACAAAATTGCCCATCACCCTTTATAAATACTTATCTAAGAAATACATGAGCTTCTAAGTGGGATTCCTAGAATGGGCAAATGTTTGTAAGCGCGAGTACCTTTTTCCTGAGTCTTGAATGTTGTCTATGTAGGTTTTGTATGTTTATCGTTGCCTAGTACCCATAATACAAGCTTAGAGCTTTGTTTGGGATCAGGTGGATTAGTGTGAGATTGTCTCAGATATATATATTTTTATTGATTAAGAGGTTTATTAGGCATTTCTAACGGTTACTTAGGGTCTCCCCACATCTATCGACGCGGAAACGGCGTTAGCTAATCAAAAAACTCTTTATGTCCATGCAATAAGAGCGAAAACGACGTCGTTCCGTTCACATCGCCGAATCCGGCCAAGCCGACCCAATTGACGTTTGTTTCGCTCTTATTGCGTAGACATAAAGACTTTTTTGATCAGCTAACGCCGATTCCGCGTCGATAGATGTGGGGCGACCCTTGCTCGTAGAACCAATCGGACTATTCCGCTCTTTATTAAAACCTATTCCACCCCCGTTTTAAATCGCGGAACTTTAAAACTTTAGGTAGCACTAAAGACAGACTCATTCTGGAAAGCTAATTCGTGAATCCGATTATTCACGATTTCCTTTTTTTCAGTTCAAAGTTGGTAGCGTTGCAACTTTGCACTCAGCATAGACCGATACAAAAAGACGAAGTATCTCGTCGGAGAAACGGCATTAAATTTCTTTAATTACTTCTCTGAAACTGTAGCGTACCTTATATTGGATGAATAATCTTTGGAAGTAGAACATTAATTATTAAGAAAAAAATTGACTCGTACACAAAACTTTTAAACAATCATATTACTTAATTCTACTTGTATAGTAACCTTTCTACCTCCAGCGATACCGTAGCGTATTACGATGCTATAAGGACGTGATTCTGGCACGTCACGTACGTGACGTCATTTATTTATCTTCGCCACGTGGCCCGAATAGACTTAACATATCCGACCTTTCCAGCTACCCTGGTACCTTGGACAAAAACCTCGCTGAGCAGTTCAGTGAAAGGGATGGTATGATTTACTTAGCTCTGTCTCTTTTAAATACTATTTATAAAGTGAATTGTACAGATGTCATGACTTATGGTTACCTAGTAATAAATCTGTTAAATAATATATGGATAATTGTTGCCTTAGTAAGATTAAACAAATGGAAACGAATATTTATTTTATACACTCTTATCAGAAGTCGTTAAATGATGATAAAAAGATTTTTTTTCAGTAAGTAGGCCGCTCGGGCACTTTTACACGTCAAGATACTACCAGCGCTTCCCAAGAGGAGACCACTGCTGAGAAGAAACGCCGCAAGAAACTCAGCTGTTTTCCGATAACCATGCAATGGCGATATTTATATGTTTGTACCGCTACAAGTAGAGACGATATCTCGACTGCGATTATAAAACGCCGACCAAACAATAAATGCTTCCGACCAAAAACTTACAAAAGTAAGAATATAAATAATATTCACTGCGGTAAAGATGTTTCCGGTAATGGAAATCAGAACTTAAGATATCTTTTGGCACATCCCATCGTATTATACGCGTGACCCACATTTAACTTCCCCGAGGTGTTCGGGGGCCACTAAGGAACCCTTCGGTTTTCTATTTTTGGAAATAATAACCATTTGAGCTCTATTCATCGACTAGGAAGTCGGAAAACTCTCGTGAAAAAGAACGTGCTGGGCGAACATAACAAGAGGTTAGCTATAGGCTAATTCTGCAGAAAAGGTAAATTTGCCAATAGTAATCTTTACATAATATAAAACAAACCCCCGCCGTCTGACAGTCTGTATGTACGCTAAGATCTTTCAAACTACTCAGCTGATTTCAATGCAGTTTACAACAACAGATAGACTGGTTCAAGAGGAAGGTTTTTATGTTACAGATTCTTTATGTACGGGTGTGACAGGAAACGCACATTAACTGAAGCGAAGCAAACGCGGGTCGTTATATTTAGTGTTGTAGAAAATGGAAAAGAAAATCGTTTGTAAATCGTTTGAACTTCCAAAAACAAGGATGTTATGAGTTTGGGCCCTGTGTCCTCTTAGTTTTGGCGGTGGTTTTAGGGGCACCCTGTATGCAATCACCAGTCAACATACGCCATCTTAAGCCTCATAGGTCACAATCGGACTAAATTTCAAGACTTAGAACTGAAGTAAGCGTTTATAAAGTGAGGCTTAAGCACAAGTGGGCATTATCGATTGAGCAGCGCGGAGTGAACGCACTGATCCGGCTGAGCCGGTTACGGATAATGCGATTTTTATTAACGCCCGACGGACGGACTGGAACTGGATACGGACGATTTGTAGCTTCGTATACACGATCATAAATGTCAGCACCCTGTAGCGCCTTGGCGTTTTAACGTTTCGATAAATTCGCGTGGCTGTTTTAACATGACGTTTACACGATAGGGTATTTAATGTGTAGATGTTTATTATAGAGGAACGTAGGTAATAAATTGGTTCAATACTTCAATACATATAGGGACTAATTTTCGTTAGTAATTAACCTTTGAATTGACTTTCTTTAAACACTCGTGAAGCGAGAATAGAACCATAGAAATCAATAACTATCAACAGATTAAAAACTTTAACTTTGTTACTTTACGTAATTACTTTAAGAGCTAATAACTTTTTAATACCTAACCAATTTTCATTATACGTAGATAGGAACCATCCCCATTACCTAAGCTAGTTTTTCAGTAAGAAATACCGCATTGGAATCGGCCCAACCATTCAGGTGATACGAAGCTATACATCACACTTATATAAAAAACCAGCCTATAAATTAAAATAAAAGACACAATATCGTTAATCTGACATTATTAGCAGTGTATCACTTGCAGTTTGGTACCCCGCTGGCTTTACTAAAATAAATTTCCAACCAAGATCACAAAAACCAAGAGCAGCAACATTAACTTTAGAAAAATAACATACACGAATTATGGGAGTTAGCGAAACTTATCTATTATTAGAACGAATAGTGAAATCCCTCGCGAGGATTATTATCGCTAACAGGGGAAATCTCGATAAATGAAGCTACCCTTGAACGGGATTATTCTTTTAATACTTTTGTAATATTTCTCGAGATACCTCTTTAATATTAACGTAACTGATATCCTTAGCACAGTATACATTCTCTTTTTGTATTACTTTTCTATTTACTATAGTCCTTAAGTTAAGCTGTTTACTAGTACTTGTAGACTATTGAGACATTGCAATACTGATGGTTTTACGCTGACGATACTCTTGTAAACCATTGAATGAGTGGGAAAATTCTCATGGCAACGAAAGGCAAACAATAGCTTGAATCTATATATATCTTGGAACTTAAATACCTCGCGTGACTTAATCAGATGGGACTTTAAAAGTAGTGTACTTATACAGTGTGTAAATCCAATACGAGCAAATATTTTAACGACGGTTAATATGCATCCTAATTAACATAAAAACATGTGTATCGTTAACCTAAGTTGTAATTTTTTTTTTCATACTAATTAATTCGCCACGCAATGTATTACAAATAACTCAATTAACCTGCAATTAACTGCGACTTAAATCTTCGTTTCAACTGACAAGGTTTCAAGTGGTTCGGGAAAACTCGGTTAGACTCGGGTCACAGTCGTAGTTATGTGTATTTAAAACTTATTTAGAATGAAAAGCAGTGGAAATGCTTTTTATTTTGTTGTTAATTTAATAAAAAACACTTAGTTCATGCACATACTGATTCCTTCACACTTACAGAAATTAAAAAAAAATATCTTCGTTTAATCCTTAGTTGATCCACGATGTTCCAAACTCAGCGATGTAAATCAGGGGAAACCATTGTAAAATCACAAGACAATGTAGATACCTGTTCTCCATAATAATGCAAAATTATAACGTTTTTCTTAATAAAAATCTATCAACAAACAACCAAGGCACACAGCATTGATTGATACTTTAGGTTATGTGACTGACGGCCACTCGTAATGACATAAGGTCAACATTGGCTATACTCACCTGCCCTGCCAAAAGAGTTTTCTATCTTATTGGCACTATGAAAAATATTTTCGTTTCAAGCAGAATTTTTACTAGCTTTTGCCCGCAAGTCTGTCCACGTAGAAATTGTTTATCGCTTATATCGGGATAAAAACTGTCCTATGTGTCATGAGTCATAATAAGTCGATCCGTGGGTGTCGAATTCCTACAAAACCGTTAAACCGTTTTTGCGTGATTGAAACACAAACATCCACGGTACTTTGCCCGAGTTAACTTTGTAACTTCTTTCATTTCTTTTAATCTAATCTTTATTCTACAGAATAATTGTACCGAAGGAAGCTAGACACCTACTTAATTCAAAGTTTTGCATACTACAATAATAACATTTAAGTACTTAATCCCACTAATCCCACTAATAAATGTAAAAAATTCTCATTCTTTGCCCGTGGTTCTACTGCGTAGTCCTACTGACCAATGATTTCTATTTCAATATCAAATTGACAGGGTTGACGGATCTCCGCTGGCGCGGAGCTCCTATTTCTGGGCGTTTTAGCCCTTCAGGCCAGCTGCAAAACTAACATAGCTTAAACCTAGGTACCTCATATTTATGATACTATTTTCGATCAGTAACGATGATTGAATAAATCGTGACACTGCTGTATTGTGTTATTAGCTATACACAAGCGTAGTTCTTTACCAGTGCAAAGGTTACGACCAGCGACTGTATCGCGGGTTTTGCAACTGTATGGTGATTTCATCGCTGAAAAAGATGCTATGGGTGATCTTCCTAAGGGACATTAAGACCTTTAATGAGTAAATGGCGAACTGGACAATAACGCGAATATCAAATTTAATTTAATTTACAAACATAGGTACTGGTACTCTAAAAAAGATACTGTTGAAATTTTCACTGCCGCCGGTGTACATGCCTGAGATAGCTGTTCTCCACGTGTCGACCGTGTACTTCAATACAGGCTTCACAGCGTCGTTTAATGGAGTCTATGACATGGCTGAGATCGGTCGTTTGTCTCAGTTTTTCAAAAACTTCGGTTATTTTGTTTTTGAGCTGTTCCACCGACGTCCTAGGTTCCGAGTACACCTCGTTCTTAACTGCCCCCCAAAGAAAAAAATCGAGTGGCGTTAAATCGGGAGAACGAGCCGCCCAGCGACGTGGGCCAAACCTCCCGAGCCACCTGTCCTCAAACATTGAATTGAGGACATTTCGCACGCGAATTGCCGAGTGAGCCGGAGCACCATCCAGCTGCAGCCATGTCTGCCGGCGTTCTTCTTCGGGCAGCGTATTAACGTAGTCTGCTAAAGGCCCATTCAGAAGCTGTATAACTTGTCTGTGTTTAGGTTACCGTCGATAAAAATAGGCCCGATAATACGATTGCCATGAATCGCAGCCCAAACGTTTACAGCCCAACGATACTGGTGCCCAGTTTCTTTTAAATTGTGAGGATTTACCCGTGACCAGTAATGACTGTTACGCTGGTTCCAGACCCCATTCCGTGTGAATGTACTCTCATCAGTCCAGATTATCTTGGCCAAAAAATCGCCGCCTTCTCGATGTTGGCTGAGCAACCACTGACAAAGTGCAATTCGTGGCGGCAAGTCCCTGGAGAGCAAAGCGTGAGCCTTTAAAAATTTGTAAGGATGTTGCTTGTCGCGCTTGAGGATATTGTGCACCACCGTTTGACTCACATTAAAGCGTCGCCCAGCATTCCTGGTACTATCCTCTGGGTTAGACGAAAAATGGAGCAGTATTCGATCTTCTGTTTGAACGGGAACCTCTCGATTCACTGCTGCACCATCAGTTCTTCCGGTCACAGGCAAATCCTCTCGAACTCGCTGTAATGCGTTCACAATCACTCGAGCGCTACTCGGAACTCTGCGATTCGGGAACCGCTCTCTGTACAAACTTAACGCTCTGTTTCCATTTTGTTGAGCTTCACCATATGCTAAAATCATATCACTCATTTTAGATTTATGTAACTGTTTTCCAGCATATTTTATGTCATAGTTGGATGCTGTTACGCAAAAATGCGTTATCCCACAATTATTTAGCAATAAAATGTCAACCCACAACAAGAGTTCTAAGGGTTGACACTTTATTGCTAAATACTTGTGGATTGACACATTATTGCGTAACAGCATCCAGTTATCCTTTTTTACTACATGATGGGTTTTCTGTATGCAGTAGTGCAATTCCTCATATCTAAACTGTTTTCATAATAAAGAAGTATGTAGGTAGGTACAATACAACTTCTTCGTCTATGGTCATCTGAATTGATTATGAAATTGTCATTACCACAGGTCATGACTCTTTTGACAGTTACAGTTCTTTGTTGATAAATACCACATTAAATCCGCTAAATTAATACATAATCTGTAAATGCAATATTATCCATTAATAAAACCAAGCCCACAAAAAAGATCATGTCAATAATGTGTGAATAATGTATGTGTGTGATAGATGACACACTGGATACCTAGTAAAGATAAGTAAGTAGTATGTACGACAATTTACGTGCATGGGTGCATTAAATTATGATCGTTTCACGTTAAAATCAATAATAATACAAAATAAAACGTTTTTGTTTAGAGAACAATTCTAATTTTTCACGTTAAATGCCATAATTACGCTAGTTTGGCTGCCGATATACGAAAGGTCTGAAAAAGTTATGCATTATACATTGCTGCTCGATGGGACCTTTAAAAATTAATTGCGCTCTATGTATTAGAGTTATTAACGAAATTCCACATTTACATGACTTGTAGAGCTATAACCTACGTCTAGTTTAAATGTTTGCTCGTATTCCATTTACACACTGTATAACTTCACGCCTGTCTCCCAATGGGGTAGGCAGAGACTATATGAAACGTTAGGGTTACCTTTGTTTTGGCGAAATATGTTTGCCAAATGTATCGTTTCCCAACCGGTTCATTTGCCAACCCGCTTTGTTTTCTGTAACCGTAAATATTTCAGTATGTTATAAAAACTAACCTAACCTAACCTGTAGGGTTCTACACGATGGTACTAAAATAAATCCTGAAAAAAAAATATAACATAGGGTTGGCAAATGAAAAAGTTGGGAAACGATACATTTGGGAAACATATTTTTGCCAAACGGCAGGCTCCCGAAACGTTAGCTGCACCGGTCTAAACCACTTTCGCTTCCTCTACATTCCAACTTCTTCATGCACGTAGGTCAGTTTTGGGAGTTTTGGGTGGTTATAATTTGACGCTTATTGAGTAGGTACATCGCAAATTGGATCACCGTACAGTGTTGTAACTGTAATATACCGCGCCTGTATTCGATCGAGCGCAATATTTATAGAGTACAGTGAAACTAGAGTTTTAATAGTACTGGGTAGTCATTCGCTGTCACGCTTTCTCCGGCATCTGTTATTATATTTGCTGTTGCCAGAGAGTGTGTGAAAGGGATAAACAACACAGTACTATAGTTCACTGTACGGGTTTTTTTTCGTGTTCTCAAAAACGGCTCTAAAGTTTTTTCTGTTATAGTTCTGTCAATTTGTCATCTACGGGAAAACTCGGTAAAAACCAGAGCGCGCCCGGCCTCCTAGGTACACTTGGTATTATTAAATGTGTAACCATAAATATTAATATCACCTAGTCTAATGGGGAAATTGGGTATTGTTATTTATTGATTAGCATTGTTATCATATGGCTCAATCGATATTGACAATATAGCAACAGACATTTATACCGGTACAGTGTCATGTGCGTTAAGGGCGCGTACTAACTGTGTACCTTCAGTCCCAAGTCTGTCGAGAAATGTATTGGATCTTAAGATATAACTGATGGTCTGTGATTTAGTGATGAACGTACGACATATATTTACTCCTATTATTTTATTGCAGATTAAATGTATCATTACGTCGAATTTTCATTTTATCGTAAGGCATTTCTCACCGCACGAGTTTTTTTTTGGTGGTGACAAGTCTAATGTAACCTACGTAGTTCATGTTGAAGATATTGCGGTTTTTGCGGGTGGTAGGACCTTGTGCACGGTCCGTCCGGATCGCTACCGCAGCAGTGTTCGCATTGTTGTGTTCCGGTTTGGGGATAAGACAGCCGGTGTAATGACTAGCATTATTTCATCTTAGTTTTCAGGTTTGGCAACGCATTTGCAGTCTTAGGCTTGCAGTCTTGTGAATGCGAATGTCTATGGGTCACAGTTTCCACTTACCATCAGGCGGCCTTTGTGTCCGCGCCCGGCGCCACCCGGGTGTATTTTTTTTCCATACAAACTTCATGAACGTCCTATTCTCAGACCTACGAAATATACACACAATTCCATAAGAATCGATCAAGCCGTTTCGGAGGAGGTTTGTTACAAACACTGTGACACGATAATTTTATATATTAGATTTCTCTCAAATACAAAACTAACTCTGGTGTATTTTTAATTAAGGCATTCTTTCGTATAATAAATTTTCTCTGTCCGCAACTCTGCGAAACAGTTTATTGCTGTTGGACAGATCTCACCATTTGACATCTATTAAGCGCAGAGTGGCTACAAATTCCAAAAGTTTGTTAGCCATCTCGTTCATACAGTTTTGTCTCTACTCAAGAGTAAAAGAGATAGCATTGACGAAGTTCTAAATTCAGCTTTGAGAACATTGGTTTAGTTATGTCAGCGGTAGACTATTATTAATCTCTTAATCAACTCTCCTGCTATTGTTACAAGGTTTAACTTTGAACAGGCTTGAAGTTTAAGCCGTTGTTTCAATCACAAACGGTTAGTTTGGTCCTCAGGGACATTAAATTTGAACTACAAATTGTTTAGCCACGAAGGCGTAACCAACAGATAGACGGAGAAGAAATCTCAATATAATTTTATTATTAAATTCCCGGTACGTATTCAGGACCTCTATTCTCCGGAGTAAAATCATGTTGGCTTTGTTATATGGAATTGTTTTTAACTGAACCGCCATGACTGTCAAGTGAGAGCTACCAAAGCGTTGACAATACAAAAACACGGCAAAAACAATAAGCTTTTTACCTTATAGAATCTCAGTCCACTTTTGCCAAGTTGGATAGTGTTGCGCAAACGTCTTTTTAAACGTTCGTCGTCAAAACGTTCACCGACTCGAAGTCGCTTAGTCGTTTTATCGTTTATGTTTTTGCGCTCACTTATTCTGTGCCAACAACTAGGTTTGGAAACGATATTGAGTCGAGTTTGTACAGACTCCTTATGTCGGGCACTGGAAGGTTAAGAAAGTTTCAACGACCTCTAAACCAAGGGATATGCGTTTAAAAAATGTGACCTGAATTCAATTTTAAGCGCTACAATATTTTACTGGTGTAAATATACCTGCAGCGGATGTTTCACCTTTACATTTCATGTTTCAACCGCAGTTTTTAAAAGGTCAACCAAATTCGCAGTTTCACAGCTTTGTTCCAATTTTAAATGAAAGATTTTCTGGTGTTCGATTTACAAAAACTTGAACGCAGCTTTGTGGAAAGATTTTCTCTGACTGGTCAACGAGGAAATATTTTTGACCAGCGTCTCTCTCACCAAACTTGACATTGGCGAAGTCACTGCGGAACACCATAAAGAAAAAGAAGAAGAAGACCAGAGTTTTATATTGTTCGAGATAAAATAATATTGCCGTTGACATGTTATCGTACTGTTTTAAGTCGGCCGCTGCATTACTGTCAAATAAATAAGGGCTATCGTAACGCTGACAATACAATAACATGTCAAATGCAATAAGGTTTTAACGAGTAGAATAGAGGCCCTGCTTGTCTTTGGTTCTTTGTTATATCGTAAAAATTAAACTGTTGGCTCAAAAACCATTTTATTATAGTTTTCGAATTTATACTACTACCGCTGAATTTCCTATCAAGACATTTCTATTAGAATTCCACAAATAATTCGTTATTTTTCAAATTTCACCATCGATAGCACGTGTTCAATCAGCGGCAGCGCCCTCTCTTGGGGGCTAGGGAACTAAACGAGCGCTGCGGTCAAATAAAAATCACATTCACGATAATTGGTTCAGGCCCGCTGAATAAGTGATTCCGTTGCCGTAACGGTAGTATTAAAGTCGTATTACACGCCCGGTGTTCCTGTAAGGGAATAACACCAGAATTTGTTATGTTATGGTTGTTATGGTCAATAAAACGTGTAGTGCTATGAGTGAAATAGGAGTATATTTTAATTTTTAAAGGCTATTAGTGGCACCTATCTCGACCACTGCTTATGATTATGAAGCCAGGTGACTTTGATAAAACTTTAAATGGAATAAAATGCAGTTTTCTTCAGATATGGGAACAAATTTGCACGTTTGGGACCATCATTCAGGAATATTGCCTAATAGTCGCCAGAAGTTGGTTTCTTGTTTTCCGTTATGTAACCAACATTCAACACCCTTTTCTGTAACCAAAAGGAAATTTTTGATCTTCCTGTTGAGATAAGATTCTCGAAAAATCCTTTCTTCGTGCACCTCCAAGAATATTCCCTCCAATATTCTTGGGGGTAGGGGGTAGGCTCAGCGGTTTAGGCTGTGTCTGTTAGTCACGCAAGAGTTGTTTATGTATAGACAATAGACAACTACGACCCTATTCACGATGGGCACACCTCGAGTGCGTGACACCAACTTGTCCCATCAACTAATAACAGTGTGACACGCGGCCGACTCCCTCGATGTGTCAGTTGCTAGGGTTACCACCTTTTTTTCATGAACCTTTTTTTGTTGTGTGGAGAAAAAATATGAATGCACAATAATAATAAAATAGGTATGTCTCGGCTCACGAGGTGACCGCTAGGTGGGACGGTGATTCGACTATCATTGTTTCGATAGTTGTGTCGGCAAACGGTCTCGAAGACTCGACCAACACCTCAAAAGACTTTCGCTAGATGGCTGGATCAAGGGCCAGATACAGAAGGCAGTACTCCTCGACACGGCACGCATTGTGAGGAGGTTCTTCTCTCTGCAGCCCTAACTACCGGTAGCTCGAGCCCTGCCCCTTATTTTTATATTTAATTTGAATATATATTATGTAAAAAAACTTAAAGTACAGAAAAAAGAAAATAAATATCTAAATAGGTATCATCTATTTCTTTTAAAAAACATACATTTCATTTCCTACTCTCGTATTTTAACATATCTCTAAGGTCAATAATAAAGTATTACCCGTACTTCTTTTGCGTTTAGTTGTTATAAACTACGAATGGCAAATATAAAGTACAATTTCAATGTCTTGTTCTAGACATTAATCACGTAGTTTTTGCTTGTCATTTATATAAATGTTATTACTGGTAGCAACCCTAGTCACCGGTGACACGGAATCGAGCCGACGCGCTTGCGTGTCGGACACCCGTCACGGGCCCGACGGGTTCATTCCATTGCCTTTTATAATAGTTGTTAGTTGTTAGGGCTCCGGACGCAAACAATAGCGAGGCAAATCTGGACATGCTGTATGCAAATGTGTCGTACATTGACCCGTTTTTGTTTTTTTCGAGTGTATTTGATTTAGGCCCGGTTGCACGTAAATGTTAACTCTAGTTTAACCCTAGGTTAACAGGTTAATTCGTTATAGACAATTCTCATATGAGTCTGACATTCGTGAATAATTTAACCTGGGGTTAACCTAGGGTTAAATTTACGTGCAAGCGGGCCTTAGGCGTTGTATTAAAATAAAATAAGTAGTTTTTATAAGTTCGACGTGTATATCTGGGTATGTTTGTGTCTGTCTGTGGCATCGTAGCTCTCAAACGGATGAACAGCTTTGGACGCGGTTTTTTTTAATAAAAGCTAGTGTTTAAAAAAGGGATCATCGTCAATGTTTTTTTAAATATAATTATCTCTACTTACGCTTATGTTCTGTTCTATTTTCTTTATTCTATTGTTGAAGAGGGTACGTTATAAAGTAAACAGGTACTGCGGGGTCGTGATCCTAACTTAATTTTCCCAACTCAGTATTATTGCAATTCTATTAGTACACTGGTTTTAAAACAGTTAAAGTTTATCATTTTAAAATAATATTATGTTTTCCTAATTTATTCTAAAATCATGGTCACTGAACATTTCCATGTAAAAACCTATTTTAAAATCAGCCGATCAGGGCCTCTATTCGACATGGTGTAAACGATACAGTGTTTGATCTGTTATCGTATTGTCACCGTATTGATAGCTCTTATTTACTTGACAGTAATGGCGACAGACGTCAAAGCAATACCAGAACAGATCAAAGACAATGTTTTTTACCGTCGGGAATAGACACCCTGACGAGTAAGAAATTGAATAGGGTGGCCATGATTCTGAATAAAAAGATATCATTTAATGTTTATTGAAATGAAAAACAAAAGTCATTATCTTAACGGTTTTAAATCTATTACGTCATGTTCCTAATGGTGAAGTGAGTTTTAGTTTCCTTTGTTGTTACACGACCCCGCTGTCGTTCGTATCGTTCTTCCCTTCTTTTTTTAAAATATTAATAATCGTTCCATAGAATCACACTAACGCTATTGCTGCAAAGTTATTAAATATTCCAGTAATGTCCAGTTAATGGTGCAATCGACCTAGATGTTTTGTTTTTACCTGACTGCATAGGAAGAAGGAATGTTTAGACCTGTATGTATGTACTGTATGAGGCTTTGTTCTCTCGTGTGTGTAGTGACTAAACATATTTTTCTTTCTTTTCTTCTTCTTTAGAGGGTGTACGGATTGCTTTCAGTTCAGATTTAGACATACTTAGCCATTTTGGTGGGTTAAAAAAAAAGGTGGATTTAATACTGTGGAATAACAGGTGGTCACATAATTAGAAACACTTGCATTTTTTTCATACAATTGCCTACAAATATTACTAATCGAACTTGACTACCAATCAAAAAGTACTAAACAAATTTTCAATTCTCATGCTCCTAAAATGTTACTTTACTCTCTGCACATCGGGAGTAAAACTCCTTATTAATCCCTAGGGTTTTTTTTTTAAATTTACTTGGGAAACCCCTGAACAGCCTATGGTGTTTGTGAATGGGGGATTATTGAAATTTTCAGTGATTGCGTAAAGACAATTTTTAGGGCGTGGAAATAACCTCAAAATGACAACTGCGCAAAATATAAAAAAAAAGTTTTAATTTTGTGAAACACGATTAATAATTACCAATATGAATCTATTTAATTATATTTCGGATGAATTCAATTTATTATGCATGGGCCAATTAGTATTAAAATGGTTTTCAAGTATGAACCTTTTGGCTAGATATGCAAGTATTTAAAGCGTCTCTTCACAAAAAAAAAAAGATAAAACCGTGGAAGTCGGTACAAATTTGCGCTTCGCTTGGGTGGCTAAACATGTCGTGTCATTATGGCTTGTTTTAGTCCCTCGTTGAACAATCTACTATAATAGCTTGTTGATTGGTTGTCATAAATTAAAAGTAATAATTTGTTTTGGACGAAAAAGTTGGACCCTTGTCAAGACCAAGTCAAAAAAAGTTCCATTGTGCGACGCAATATATCCTAATTAATGCCAATTTTTGTCGCACAACTGAAAAGTTTAAATTCCTTAAATAACCATGCGCAACTCAACAACAAACTGCTTCGCAGTTTGGTGAAACTATACTAAATATTTTTTTTCTGGGTCACCTTGGCATATTAAAAAAGAGTTTTTGGAACTTACACAGTTGTATGGGACTAACTAACTACCTAACTAACTTAACTTTTTATAACTTTTTATTCGTCTCCTTTCAAGACACTGCATCTTATCTTAGGAAACGTGAACCCGTGTACACGGGTACACGTGATTTAATTACACATAGCCGAATTTCAGGTGCCGAACGGGCCATAAAACCGTTGCCGTGTAACACGGAAACGGGCGTGCGGCTACGGTTACACGAAACACGGACACGACCGCGAGCCCCAATTAAAACTAGCACTAATAATCGATATTAACGGTTTCTGTTGCAGCGAGTTAAAATTCTGATGTAATCGCTTATCTCATCTTTAGTTTGTAATAGACTCACGCTCACATATGAGGCATTAGTCATTAATAAATCAGAACAAACAAGCAACTCGAAATGTTCCTGGGATGGTTTACTTCCTTAATTGGCCGATCATTCGGCTTAGTTCGGTTCTGTTCGGTAGGGCTCGGCTCACTGTAATAACGTTTGGATTTCACTCAGGCTCCGTATTATGAGCTGTCAAAACTTGCCAAGTTTCAAGCAAACACAGAGCTATATGACTGCTATACCTCTGTCTCATTCACAGCCTGAAGCTTGGCTCAGATCACAAGCACTCAGAGACGTCAATTAAATTAATTGAAGTTGCTTGCTTGATTAAAGTTGCTGTTGGTTGTCACTATCTTTGCTATAGCAATAGAATAAGACAAAAGTCACTAAAGAAGCATTAAATTAAATTGACGTCTAAAGTGCGGCAGTTAGGGAGCAGGTGCAGGAGCTATGGATTTTAAAGTTAGCTACAGAAAAAATACAGACTTTTCTTCATACAATCAAAGTGTCCGATTCGTCACAGCCTAAACGTTGGATCCACAAAAGTGGTGAAGTTCGATTTTGAATAGTTACCTCGAGGCTCAGGGGTTCCCTTGGAATCCCTAATTACGTTTATCCTTAACTAGTTAAGGATGTTTGTCCTGAACCCTAGGGTTAAGGACAAACGTCTAACAAACAATGTTACAGTACACTGTAAACAGGTACATATTTGTTGTTTTTATTACTTATATTATGGCCGAATAAATGTATCTTTCTTGCTTTCTTACTGCAAAAAGTGTGTGTGCACAGCTTGGCTGAGTTTATGCTCGGCCTTCAGCCATAGAGAGATATAGAGCCCAATAGATTAGGTTAGGTTTGTTAACAATTCTGAATAGTTCACGGTTTAAAAAAAAATGCCTTTATGGCAAATGAATATTATAGCAAGTGATACAATTATGGCAATTGAAATTCGGGCAAACGATAGAGAACCGGCTAGCGGTCCTAGGTTCAATTCCCGGTATGGACAAAAGTGTGATCAGCATGAGTATTTGCTTCTGTCTTGGATGCTTCCGATGTATTTAAGTATTTATTTCTCTATATAAGTATGTTTATCTTTGGCTAGAACCCATAGTACAAGCCTAGATCTTAGTTTGGGAATTTCAATTTGTGTGAGATTATCCCCTGATATTGTTTTTTTTTATGCTTATCAAAAACACGCGATATTAAGTCGCTGCCTCTTAGACTTGCCTCCTTTTCCAGCCTCGTTAAATCTACATGGCTCTTAGACTACCCTTGGTTCGTTCAACTAATACGGGTATGGTCTGAACGAGGGTGAATCGGAGCAATGCACAATTGCCTACGTCTGAGTGCACCAGGAATGCACCGGTCTTAATTCGCATCCGCCAAGGCAATGTGGCGTATGCAGTCAACAGTGCAGGCTCTTGGGGGATTTCTCGATTTGAATCGAATTCCTGGCCTTAATTCGATTATTCGATGCGGTCGGATGTGTTTCTTGATAGGTTATTAACTTATTAAATAACGATGGATTGAGGCTTAAAACAAAATCCATCAGGATTAGGAGAAAGAAATGGGTTAATTTTGTAGTGTAGCCCCCTAGATAGGATGGGGGGGGTTTGTTCTTTGTCTTGTTGGTAATTCTGCAGCCCTGCCTGCCCCACTCTGGGAATTAAGGCGAGAGTGTACATGTAGTTTAATACAACGCGTGGCGTTGTACCAAAATAACTTCCATATCGGATGCCAGACCGACTGACTGCAGCATGCATCACCATCGATCATCCTTGTAGCCATTAAGGTTGTTCAGTGGAAAGCTATTTTGAAACACTTTTAGCTGACATTGAACTGATCTATCTTTGTATAGCGTTGTACCTATTTTTAACCGAAAGAGGTTGTTAAAAGCCAGTCTGCCCTTTATTGGTGGTTTGAACGACCACGGTCACCATGTAAAGTCAAAGTCATCAAAAATTACACGCCCCTATGTCACTGATAATAAGGTCTATATGTACTTATATTTGTACTTATTTACCATATTGATATTATTGCTTTTGACTGAGTTTTTCTAACTTCATTACATTAAACCATACTCTTATGGTCAAGGAAAAACATCGTGAGGAAAACTGCACATTACACAAAAGATCCTAAAGGGCCCATCTGTAAGATAAGATCAGATAAGATATATGGCGTTCTTTAGAATGTGACCAGACCGATGGGCGTAAAAGACTCGATTATAACATGACGCAGTAGACGCGTTAACGTTGCATCATCGTATTTTAAATTGTGGTGAGGTCGATACCTTGAGCTAATTTACCGAGCCAATAACCAAATAAATACCAAAACAGCATAGAAATAAAGTACCATTACGGTAAAGCTGGTCTCGTGAGTCGTGACTGGCAGCTTCATAGCCTTAAAGCGCTATAAAGGTGTTATAAAAGTCACATACGGAAATTGTTCGGTGTCCCACCAATCGCTCAAAAATGGCTGATGTTTTCCGTAATAGCTCTACGAGTATTCTGTAGCATCGCATAATTTGAAGCATTGCAGCAACTATTTATACTTACATAAGAAGTTTTAATATTGATGATAATAGTGAAAATAATTTCATGATTACTTGTGTAGTGTCAAATTGAAAAGATAAATATTATAAAATAGAATTCTCTTTTTTACGAGTACTATAGTTGCGAGCTTCTAAGTGGCCCGATTTGACATCTGTCAACTCAGTACAAAATGTGTACAAGGCGGTAACCTATGGATGTTTCCGAAACACTTTTATCCGTAGTTTTATTTGTCCGAAATTTTAACTTTTCAAAATATTTAATATATAGATATCTACAACAGAAGGTTTTGAGAAAAATGATTTTCAGCCTAAATATTTCGGACAAACTAAACCGAGTAAAGTTTTACTAACTGAAGATAGGTAACCGTGTTTCTAGCATGTTTGAGGTTATATATTGTACTGCAGTGACAGCTGTCAATACTGGCCTCTTAGAACGGCACGACTATAGACAAATATACTTACTTACGAATAAAGGATGTTCCAAAACTCAGCGTACAGATGACAGCATAGTAAAGCAGCATTTTATAACAGCCCAGAAACTTATATTGCCAATAACTCGCTTGTAAGGTCCATACACGTTTTAATAATATACAGTTACAGCTTCACGAAATCTCGCACCAATACCATGTATTAAAAATTATAATTTTCCATAACTTGCAGGCGTTGTACGTTCCATACATATTCATAAAAGCATATACAGGACTTGTACTTATTGTAATATGGTTGAATAGGAGTGACGTTTGCGAGTTGCATTTGAAAGGATGCACTCACTAAGCGGAGTCATTGTCCGTTAACAGTGCTAAATCTGCTGAATTAATGTTCTCCCGTTACACCTATGCATTGAGATTGCAAACGGGTTCATAGTACGCTTACCATCAGGGGCCGTTTGTCGAAACTTACTAGACTAAATATAGTTCACTCAATACAATTTTCAACAAGTCTAATTGTGAAATGTACCGCATGCACTAATATCATACATATTCATAAACGACGCGTTGGTCTAGTTGGTGTTACCCTGCCAATGAACCTAACGGTCCTGGGTTCAAATCCCGGTAAGGGCAGACCTTTGTGTGATGAGCGCAAATATAGTTTTCCTTCACTCATGGATGTTTTCTATGTATTTAAGTATATATGTCTCTATATAAGTATATATAACGTTGTTTAGTACCCGTACAAGCCTAGAGCTTAGTTTGGGACTAGGTCAATTGGCGTGACATTGTCCCCCCCTGATATCTATCATTTATCATTAGTAAGTAGTAAGTTTCGAGAAACGAGGCGCGGGGCGTCGATTCTTAAATCTGACTAATTATGAGTATTTTTAAAATTAAATTACTCGGCTATTTCGTTAACGGGGCACTTGTATTTAATACAGGTAGGCTTGGAAATTTCATTTACCGCTGAGTTTCAAAAATACAAACTTGTGCAGTTCAGTAAAAATCTACCACGTGAGTGGAGCCGTAGTCATTGAGATTTAAAAATCAACCCCCAGGAGGATTAAGTGCTTGCCTTCTGCAGACCATATAAACAACAAACGATGCACTGGATTTTATTTGAATAAGAGGGCCGCCACACAAGTGTTGCCTGTGTTGTGTCGTCGCCGCTGCGTTGTTCTACATATAAACAGAACGACATGCCACACGATGCGTTGAAACACTTGCGTCGGTCTATGTTGAAATGAAATCACAGCATCGCACCAGAAACTAATAAATATACGGTGAATGGTTTCTGCACTGCGTCCAAGAGAAAATCGGCGACAGAAACGTTATCTATAATTTAAACGCGTCGATTGTTGTATATCAGTTTCTTATAACTGAATCGTTCAGCTTACCATAACAAAGTGTAGCCTCGGTTCCTCAGCAGCATCTGAAACAAGGGAAAATTCATGAACAACGGAATATACGTTACAAAATCAACATATTTTTCGGGTTCGGGCTTTTTTGCACGTCGGTAATATAGAGTGAATCTAAATACTAGCGCTTCGGACAAGAGTACAAGACCATCATTGCAGAGATGAAGCGCCGAAAGAAAATCAAGCAGTAGGTAATTTTTTTCAAACATAAAATACAATATTACTTAAAAGTAAGTTACATTATAAGGTAATAGAGTAACAAATATTAATTATTAGAACAAGCCCAAATAAAAACATTACAAATGTAAGGTCAATAAACATTAAACTAAAAATAATGACTAGAACAACACGACGACGTCTCTACGTCAAAAGCCATAACTAGAATAATTACGAAGACAGTTTTACTTACTCGTATAAGTATTCGAAACGATCTACTAACGAGTCCGCATAATGATATAATATGTATTAGTAGTTGTTTTCATACTGGCGTAATACCAAAAAGGCAGCTGACTGCATAGAAATAGTATAAGCATGTTAAACTTAATGTGTTAGTCAATAGAGCATAGAATGCTTCGAGTATTACTTTGCAGTTAGCTCCCTTACTGTAAAGTAATACTCGAAACTGTAACAGATGTATATAATGCGGGCTTGACACTAGTCACATCGCTTGTAAAAAATCGAGTCGCCACCTCATTTACACAGGTCGATAAAAATCGCAGCTGACTTGGTTCATACTCAGCAAGCGATCGCCTGCGACTGAGCATTCGCACGGTTTTTGTCGCGATTTCGCGATTTTAGTCACCTGCCTCATGCACCCGATCGCCTCGCGGCTAAAGTCGGATGCTACTCTACTTTGAGGCTTGCGACTTTAGTCACTAAGGGTCAATTCACAGCGCGTAATATACTTAAACGCTGCGTGGTGCAACGTATTCTTAATTCTCACATGAAATGTGTACCTTTTCGGTTTGTAAATTAAGTAGGTATATTTTGAGTCGCATGTGCACGCAGCGTCGCGTCGCGTCGCGTCTCGGTGTGAATTGACTGACCCTCACGGCCCAGCCGAATTGCCAATTAGACGGTTCCGTGTATACCCCGCATTATAATGTGTACTTGTGCGATTCTATTGGAAGAAGTACTCGCTAATATACTAATATACGGTTCTTTGCCGTTTCGCCAAACAACGTTTCCCAAACTGAATCATTCCCAACTGTTCATTTGGGCAAATGCTTTTTTTTCTAAAACTGTAAATATTTCAGCGTTTTTTTGAAACAAACCTATCCTAACCCGGTTCTACTCGATGGTCCTGAAATAAATCCTGAAATATTTACAGTTATAGCAAATGAAACAGTTGGGAAATGAATCGGTTTGGGAAACGTTGTTTGGCGAAATGAAAGGACACAAATATACATCAACAGGGTGCTAACCACTTAGGTTAGGTAGAATTATCGATACTTTAAGAGCTATTCACATTTTTACTGGTCTCGACTTTTTTCTTTATCACTCCTCATTATAGTTGTCTACTTAGGTAATTCTTTCATGATTTACCCAAAGCAGAGAGACCATATCATCAATCATATAACAAATGATAGTTTTACGTTACTTTTCTTCTAAATATTAAAACTCCATAAAGTCTCCAGCCAGTACTAGTGGCCACCGCCATCGCTAAATCGTTATGAATCACTACATAGTATAAAACAAAGTCGCTTTCCCTGTCCCTATGTCCCTTTGTATGCTTAAATCTTTAACGGATTTTGATGCGGTTTTTTTTAATAGATAGAGTGATTCAAGAGGAAGGTTTATATGTATAATAAGTTCTGGATCATGAGCGGGTTTTACAGAAAACTCACATTAACCGAAGCGAAGCGAGGGCGGGTCACTAGTGTATTATAAAACAGTCTCAAATAAAGGCTAAAACGACAGGCATTCAGATCAAAACCCTTTCAGGGAGAGCTAAAGGGCTCACCGGGCAAATAAGACCTAAAATAACAATCCACGGCAATTTGCGTTATAGTATCTAAGGTCTATTTTCATAGTAAATTTAATTACGCAACGGCATGAGCTATCCACAAAATTCTAAACCTGTTCCTGTCCCTCTCGAAGCTAAACACAATAGTGGAAACGAGGCACCGCTAGTATTTTGAAATTAGGAGTTAAAGATACATCTGTAGACGTTTAAGTAATTCAGTGCTCGACTCCTTGATGTCTATACACACCGGACACGGTAAGGAGTTCGTGGCACTCCGTGTGGTAATCATAAAAGGTATTATTTCATCAAGTCAAAACGATGGAAGGTAATTTGTGAATAATTAAATAAATGTTTTCTCTTAGCTTGGTTTTGCCGAAAGGTCGCAGATGGCTATATTGTAGGTAATTTTTATCAATACATGACATTAACATCGGAATGTTGTTTGGCTTAATATACTGACAGACGGACAACATGCAGCGAAACTACTGGAGATAGAACATTTTTATTAAAACGTGCGAAAATGTAAATAAAAAACCGGTCAAGTGAGAGTCGAACTCGCACATCGCGAGGGTTCTGTGTTTAAGATAATATGGTTAGAATGCGCACAAAAACGTACAAATTATTTAATGAACTTATTTTTTTATGCTAATAGCTTTATGCTTTATGCTCTATTATGAGTAACCTATTTTTTTTTCCAAGACTGTAAAATTTGAAAACTTCATTTCAGATTTATTGGTCCGTAAATTTCGGAAATAAGGGAGGGGGGGTCATTTTTTGTAAATTTTTGTCAGTAAATCAAAAAGTACCTACGTCACGGACAATTATTCACCCCAATGTGGAATGTGCCCACAATTGCAAATTTCAATACAATATGTCACATAGTTGCAGGCTCTTGTTAATTGTACCTGGATGAATCTTGAATGTCAGACACAAAGTGCCAATCAGGCGACAACACTAGGTGCTAATAAACTTTACAACGGTTTCGCTACAGTGGACTGCTATAGTGTAATAATAGCTTTACAACATAGTGTTTATATCAACAGACAGCGGGTCGTTCAATGTTGCACTACTCTCGTTTGATTCGAAGAAGTCTCGTTGCAACCTGCTGACCAGGGCCCGTATTATGGTCATCTTTACCACGAAGCATCCGTCTCTCTCGCACTTACATACTGATTAGAAAGTGACCGATGTTTTATCCACGCGAACTTCTAGGCGGTAAAAACCTATTATTACCGATAGCTCTTATTAAGTTGTGGGGGCATAGTTAAAAACAATACCATAGCAAGTTAGCACGTCAACTACTATATAGATCTTACGACCTAGAAAAGAGGCCCTGGCATATTTTACTGGTCGCCATTTTGAATCCCGATCGAATCAACTCAGACCATGATTAACGAGGTGGTGGTACGATCTCTACCACTCAGGGACCTGTAAAGCGAACCTATTATTTTCTCAAAGTTCTGCAACGCATCTGCAATTGCTATTCTGGTGAATTGCTTGTTAAAAGTTTTCGTCAAGTGGCCTGCTGGCTTCTTTGCCTTCGTAGTATAAAAATCTTTGTGCAATATCAAACTTGTGTAATATCTATCTTTGTCCTCAGGTCGCAGAGCTACCCCCCGGGCCTCCCCCCGCGTACGATACCGTTGTCGACTGCCCTGCTGAACCTAAGGACTGCTCCTTACAGGTAAGATATTCCATCTGTAATCTCGAGGTTTAATTGTTTGTAAGAATGAAGCAACGTTACGTGACAAGAAACATTGTTTCTTCTACTCGCCATTGTTGATTTGTTGATTCCTTAAACTAAATTAAAGTGAATTGAACAGACATCGTTTTCGGTATCAAAATGTCCACCATAGTGTAACTAAAGCGTTGCCATGGTGATAAAAGTTCTATAAAAAGCGTTGCCACCGCAAGCGTTGCGTAGCGGTGGTAACCTTAAATAACTATCATAATTCTGTATTAACATGGGTACGCTTAATTTGATAACAGTAATGAATGACGTTTCGTAAACTATTGATATCTCACTGAGATTTATATAAAAAACTGAGATGATCTCAATATTATATAAAATTTTGTTAGAACTTTGTCACTCTTATCTCAAGAGCGTTGCATAAATAACTTGTCACTGGCCTTCTGCGACAAGATTCCATGATGGTATAAAAAACCATTAAATTCAAATGTTTCATGAATGAGAAAGCGATACCTAGCTCTAAAATACTAAACGAGCCAAAGCGACAAGTGTGTTATTCGTAAATACAGTTCTTACTTCGAGGGCATCAACAAAATGCATAAAGGCGACTCTGGGGAGTAGGAACATCTTAACTAAAGTGTTTACCGTCTAGTGTCCAAGAAAAACATCGAGTCTGGGCTTGAGTTGAGTGCCAAATCAAGTAAATGTAGGGGCGCTTTGAACCGATACTAAATGCTGGCATTTTTGTAGGGCAATGGCTGACATTTAGGAAATAGCAATACGTTGACACCAATACAATGCTCAAGTTTAGTTCCCAGTGTATGTATAAAAACTCTTTATTTCACAAACTCTAATAAAAAATAAACGAATGCTTAACATATGGTAAAAGCTCATGCTTGATGTTTAAAAGGTTATTTTAAAGGTTCCGTGACGTTCTGATCTTTTGAACGCGGCTTCGTTTCCATAAAACTGGGAGACTACCAACATTTTCCCAAAGAATACACCCAAGTGTACACATTATTATACACCGTGGGCCCGAATAACCCGACCAATTTTAACAATCGATACTTGAGCCTATTTGTAGAATATAATGGGTATAATATGTAGTCCAATAACGCATAATTTCCGAGATTTTTATTATTTAAAAAACAATTCCATAGTTAATTAAATTTGAACTCTGTCACCTTAACCTAAAGCATTATTTACTAAGAAAGATTCATGTTGTAAGTAGCAATATCATCCACATACAACATAAATTAATTAATCAATTTCTTATTAAATAATGCTTTAGGTTAAGGTGACAGAGTTCAAATTAAATTAACTATGGAATTGTTTTTTAAATAATGAAAATCTCGGAAATTATGCGTTATTGGACTACATATTATACCCATTATATTCTACAAATAGGCTCTAGTATCGATTGTTAAAATTGGTCGGGTTATTCGGGCCCACGGTGTATTTAGGTGTAAGGGTAGGACAGCCAGTAAAATGACTAACATAGAAGTATTCCATCTTGGTCTTCCAGGTCCATACGGTTGGCAACGTATTTCCATATTTCCTTGTCATAAAAATACATTAGTAAAATAGGATAGAACGTTAACACGTTGCTATAGTGGATACCATTAATGACCACGATGAAATGTGTTAAGCCAGCTTGTAATGTTAAAAAAATTATATACCTGATTATAATTAACTTCACCTTTTTTTTTTCTAGGAGGTAACAACTGACCCGTGTGCCCGCTGCCAGCCCCGCTGTGACAGCGGCCTGCCTTCCTACGAAGCGGCCGTCATGTTGAAAGACACGAAGTTATAATCGCATCCCAGCACCTCCACCAGACTCACTTACTGACTGGCCTCTCATGGTTAGGAGGAACAATGTTTGCTTATGTCTGGCCGCAGCATTAGGATTGAGTACGGAGTTTATTTTTAATGTATAGGTAGCGCTGCGTTTAATACTGTATAGTTTTACATGTAAGGGTAGAAATTGATACGCTGTGATGTTAAGACTTTGCCACACACCCAGCGAATCACCGTCGCGTTACGTGAACGATAAACGCGCTGGCTATGTGACGAAGGCTATAAGTAATGACACTTCGACCACGGACAGGCTTTTATACATCGTGAAGGTTTTTAATATCGTACCATGGCGCATGTGATGAAATTATAATGTAAAGCTTTCCGTCCCCACAGTCACCCATTTACGGGCTATCGGTCTTTAAACACTCAACCTGCTGCTTTAATCTAGAGTTAAATATTAAATAGATTACTGACAAAGAAAAATGTATTTTCATCCATGTTTCGCCATTGTACATTTGCTTTATATGTCAATCGACAATGAAAAGAAAATCATCCATAAATAACAATACATATTTTCGAAAAGTGTATGTAACCGACATTGCGCTTGACCCGACCATCTAGCAGCTTACGTCAGTCCTTTACATTTTCGATAACGATCTCGCTCTTGACCCAACAATCTAGCAGCTTACTTCCGTCTCATACATTTTCGATAACGATCTCGCTACTCATCTAGGGCGACAGATTATCCATTCTTAACACGTGGGATGAGCCCAGCCTAACAATAAATTGTGAGAGGCCTTTATAAAATGCCGTGCCTTTGTTCAGTCTGGTGAAGCCGAGATCTGAAAGGTTCCAAAAGATCTAGGTCGTTGTTATCACGTATGGTTTGTTCCGGTCTCAACTAAGATGGCGCCCAAGCGAGCTGTCACGCTTCTGCGATAGCCAATCAAAAGCAAGCATTAATTTTAATCTCGCTTCCGATTGGTTATTAAGTTTGCTCGTGTGATTGGAGATTTGATAAAGTTGTTACAAGGTTTAGAAGTTCAAAGTTCGCAAGGCTAAATGTTTTGGCTTAGCGTATGAATATTGAAATGGCATGATGAATTATTTTTAGAATGTCTGCTAGAATTGAAAGCAAGTATTTTTTTGGCATATGTCATTAAATTACTGCATTACAGAGTCATCGCAAATAAGTAACTTAATACTATCGGTTTCAGGTTGCTCTGAACACGACACTTTTAAGCTTTTTATGGGACATATTATTCTATACAGTGCTTTTATAGCACTATTAGGTATATATATTATATAACGAGGTCGAAAACAATATTTAGTTATTCGGGGGATTAACGGTCTCTTGGGCAGAACTGCCGCAGCTGTCGGTTGAAAACTTATCAGTTGACGAACATTGTCCAAGTTTGGATAGTTTTAACTTGTTTAATACATTATATACCAAATATAATTAGTCATCTATATTGATTTTAATTTAATGGCTTAGCTCTTTTTAAATTCACCTTTTTAAAAATTCACCTCTTCATCGCAAACCGCTTTCCAAAATTATTGTAAATACATATTAGAGCTTATTTTGTTTAGAATAAAAAATATGACATTGTCTTATGACTAGAGTAAGTATACATATAGATATACTCGATCATTATAATGACCGAATGCACGTAGCTTATTCATTTTGTAAAGTTCTTTTTAAATCGACTAATGCGAGAGCTTTCAGAAAAAAGGTTTTTCTTTATTGTTGTTGGCATTTTAGTTTTAGTGCCAGAGTCCGAGCTGTAACATAATGTGTTCGGAATTAGAGCTCCATGATTGGTCAATTCAAGCGTTGATTGCGAAATGTAAAATATGTGTAACTAGGCAAGTGTATTTTAACTGGCGCTGTAAATTAATCCACACGATATATGATATAAATAAATGAGTAGAAAGAGTAATGTTGTTTTTTCTTTAACTAATCTATCCCAATAAAAGGTTTCTAATATGGTTCCGTTTTGTATTAGCGGGTCATTTAAAAAACGTCACGTCAAACCTCGAAATTTAAAAAATACTTTTTACCGTTACTCTTTAATTTACGTACATATCTTAGGCCCGTATTAATAAACTGATCTCAACTCTAATGCAAGTCTCGAGATGCGTCTAAAATGACAGTGTTGTATGGTTTGGCGTTTACTTTGACGTATCTTGTGACGAGCCTCAGAGTTAAGATGAGTTTATTAATACGGCCCTTAGTCGTCCAAAGGTACACATATGTTAATTGATGACCCAAACACAAATGTGCGAAGTAAATATATATATTTTTTTACATAAGGGCCATTTTCGGGTGACAAATTAGGAAATTAAAAAAAACTTGTTCAAGCTTTACTGACAAGTATAGGTACCCAACTGTCCGACTACGATTTTGTTGATTTCGATATATGTTAGAGAGTAGTCTAAAATAACAGACACGTAATTTTTTTTAGCTGCCCAAGCTCAACCTGTTGTGAGAAATTGACCTACAAAGTACTGAAAAGTGAGTAAACAAACCCTGTAATTTCTATAGAGTTTTTTTATTGCTAGTTTCTTACTAGTTTGATTATTATGTTTAAGAGCAAAATTTTTGTTATATAAAAGTTACATACTTCTCATCGAAGATACACTTGCTATGATACCTATATATTTTTTAAATATGTGTTTTAGGCGATATAAGAAAACACCCGCTCATGATTTTTTCATGTTCTTAAACATAATAATCAAACCAGTAGGATACTAGCAATTTAAAAACAAAGAAATCTCGGAAGTTAGGGGGTTTAGTAACAGAACTTTGCAGGTCAATTTCTCCTAACAGCTAGAGTTTGGGCAGCTAAAAAAAAATACGTGTATGTTATTTTAGACTACTCCCTAACATATATCAAAATCAACAAAATCGGAGTCGGACAGTTTGGTACCTTACCTTATGAGTCATATATCAAATGAAAGGGCTCGTTATGAGGATTAATTTTTTTCGTTATTATTGTAAAATAAATAGTTTTGATTTTATTCATAAAAGAAGACGAAAACTGACCATTCCCCCTGATCTCCAAAAGTACTGAGCCTAAAGTTTAGAAAAAAATACAAAATATAGTTCATTGCTTGTAAATTACAGGAAAACCTATAAAAATTCTTTAAAAAAACAACGTACGTACGGAACCCTCTCACTTCTTACAGAACATTTTATACAGGAAGGCCTTGAAGATTTGATAACAATCCCTAACTTCGTGCTCGCAACCAGTTTTTCCCGCGACAGTCGAAGAGGTTGGTTGTATCTTGGTGAGATCAGACCATAAATTCAAAGAACTAAACAGTGTTTAAAAATATATCTGTTAAATGTTCAATTGAATGCTGTGCTATTGAACTAATTGGTCATAATTTAATTATAATTTGCCTGTACAGAACGCCAAGTACAAATGTAATTGTATTTTTTGATAAGGTGGACTTTACTTAAAAATACGTGACAAAACGAAAAAAATAATTGTCGTTTGTGGTGAAATAACAATTCGATAGATTTTGAATATATATTAGAGAATCATAACCTACACCTACAGATTAAAGAGCCCACAAGGTTGAGTAGTAAAACTTGCCTTGACAACTTTGCCCATAACATTAAAGGATGTGCGGGTGAAGTAATCGAAGCACAGGTATTGAAATGTCCAGTTAAAAAAGCATTGTGCCTTGACTCAATGGCGAATTCAACGACTCGATATCAGTACGGAAAATTTATTGCTCTTCAGGAAATATTTAAGTCAAATTGTCTTTCTCAGAAATCTTTAATAGCCCAGATCCAAATGTATCATGTAACAACTTTATGGATCTCTTCCAATAGTTCCAATGCTTTTATTTCTTGTGTTTTCCTATTAAGTCAATTTAAGTCAAGGTTTACAAATAGCCTAAATGGATATCCAGGGGAATCAAGGTTGCAAAAAAAGGAGGGAACTACTGTGGAAATATAGACCCCATCCTAAATTATTGAATAAAACTATACTCAAAACCTATGCCACTAAATTTAAAAAAAAAGCTTACTAAATTTTCACTAAACACACACTACATAAAAAGTGCCCAGAATAAATCAAAAGCGAAATGGCAAGTAATCAAAATTTTTTGGCAAAATTTCCCCAGAGAACCAATTTCAAAAATAGTAAAAGACGGTACAACTGTTATAAATCCATTAGACACAGTAAATACTTTCAATGACTATTATGTTGATGAAATTCACGGTACAGCCCACCGTAGCCCACCCATTGTTACAACTAACTGTCCGAATTCTTTATACATGGGACCAACTATTCCGCTTGACATAACTGGTATTACAAGTCTAAATCAAAGATAGTGTAGGTTATGATGGGATATGCACCAAGGCTATTAAGTATCTGTCTGACATTATCGCATCTTCTCTCAGCCATATAATAAACTATCTATTTCGAGTGGTGGTTATCCAGATAAACTTAAGCCAATTATTGCGATAAAGATAATATTAAATATTATAGACCCATTGCCGATGCTTCCATATTCTCAAAAATCTTTCAAAACGTAATACACGAAGCTGTTTACAACTATCTTTAGTGTACATCAATGACCATCCAAGGCATGTTAAACATGCTATGGTTTTATTCGCAGATGATAGCACAGTAATAATTGAATGCAACGATATTGATACGTACGAAATTTTACAAATGAAATTAATAAAACTATTAATATTATAATTGAATGGCTTAAAAACAATGACCTAGTGATAAACTTAGACAAAACGAAAATTATGCATTTTAGACAGCGAATACAAACAATACCTCTCCACTGTAATTATCAAGGGTATGTTATTGAATCCGATAATAAAACGAAATTTTTAGAAATTTATTTATTAATATATTTATTAGGCAAACCAACTAAATATGTACATTACATTTTAGATAATACATACCATTTGCAGAATTCCACAGTACTCATCTAAATTATAGGTTAGCACAGCATTCACAATGTAAAAGCAAGCTACACAAAAAAACAATAGTAAGAAATATCACAATAAATGGAAAGGCTTAATTTTGTGATGAGAGAAGAGAGATGATTTTTTTAAATTTACCTAATCTAATTGTATTCATGTCTACATTTCTATACCTATAGTTCTTTAATATACTGTTGTACTGGGGGAACTCCACCAACAAGGAAAACGTTTTTAAAGCACAAAAAATATGCATTAGAGCAATGTGTGGCCTAAAGCAAACTGACTGTTGTGTTCCATATTTTAAATTTTGAACAATATAACATATGCTGTAAGAATAACACCGTTGCAACATTTTAAAATTATACTTTCGAAATTATTATATATAATTACATTTGTAAATGTAATTATTCTCTGACATTGTTCTTAAATGATAATTTAAAGTAATTTACTCAATTTGCCGTTTTTGTATTTTTGTTTTAGTGTTAAGATTAAATTTAAATGTATGTATGTAATTGTGGTACAATTATAAATGTAATATTATAAATTATTTTTAACGCTGAGTTTGTGTGATTCATGCACTAATTTTATTGATTTTCGTATGCCACCTGGCAAAACAGTGACACCAGTATTTCTCTCTACCACTGTAACCAGTTTAACCTATGGTTGCGAATAAATCACTTACTTTTACTTTACCGCAAGTTCAACTTGCATTTGACCGGTTTTTTTTGATGATTAAATATGAAAAGGTTTTTAAAGGACCAAACATGGTAAAAATATGGTGTATCCTAATGTATGACGATGTTTGTACATATACATATATATTATTTATTTGCACGAGAATGCCACCCCATACATTTTGAGTTATACAAAAAAATACAACGTTAGTAACGTTTCCATCTTGGCTAGATAAGGTTAGGACCTCTGGTGTACAGATCTGAATGAAATTTGGCATAGAGATAGATTATAGTCTGGAATGGCACATAGGCTCCTTTTCGTTCCGGAAAACTGGATATTTACCGAGGGAATAGCGATAAACAACTCCTACATTGACAGAGTCGCGCACAAAAACTGGTTTAAAATATAACAAGTATATCCTAACTCAATCACGCTCTTAAACATTCCCAAATTAACTGTTCCAGTTTCACCATTTCGTCCCCCACTAGCCCTTCAAACGTTGGTAAAATGTATAAATGGTCACGTTTCCGCACCGCCTATCCGGTAACTTGCGGAGCCCCTCAACCTCGGTATAACGCGTCGAGAATCGCGCCGAGAAAGGGCCACAACTAATTGAAAGTAGCCTTTAAAGTGTTCAAAGGGGACGGAGGGCCACGGGGAGGCCACGTGCAGTGTTAAAATAAATCGGGAGCCGAAGGAACCCGGAGAAATATTTGGAAATTACTGGACTGCGAGCGATATGCCCCGCCCAGTGCCACTTTAGTCTAGCAATTCTTAGGGCTATGTCGGTGACGTTGGTTCTAGCGCAGATCCCCTCATTTCTGATTCGATCGCGCGAAGAAATTCTGAGCATATCCCTATCCGCTGCCCCACAGATCAATCCCCAAAAATTACACATCTTCTATTACCCGCTTAGTTACGTCTGGGACACGCATGCACTCCGGTGTGTCTTGGCAAAATGCGCGTCCAGGATCACTCGCTGTGATAGTGTGGTCTCGCGTAGGGCGACCTCAAGCATTTTTTTTAAATTGCAGCCATATCGTAACTCCTCTGTATCTCTCCTAACATTAGTACACTTCTCTTTTGTATTAGGTATGTTCTATGTAAATTTACTAAAATTAACTAATCATATCGGAGCTACCGGTTGAATTCAAAGCAAGCGAATGATAGAATATGGACGACTGAATTAAAAATAATACCTAATATTGAACTAGGCTTGTAATGTTTTGGTACTTTTAGCTGTTAGCTACAAATGTGCCTTTATAAATAAATAAATAAATTTAAGTTAAGTTTAATAGGTAAATCAACTGAAGCCACTAACTATTATAATACAGTTGTTAGTGTACAGCCAGCGTCATACTATACATAAATACCTAGAGTGGTCAAAGGCTTAAAACTAGCATTGCTGACTGTACCACCCGGTGAACAAATTGGAGCGGAAATAAATTATTAGATAACGCTTGTTTTGTTGTCAGTGCTTAATGAATGCAGCTATTAAAAGTAGGATAACGTTTGCTTTACTAGTTTATCGGCGGAACTGATTTCCCTTTTCTAAATGGGATAGATAAGTAGAACGTTCGGTACCTGTATGTTTTTGGTTTATGAATATAGGCCTTTATCGACTAAGTTTACTTCAACGGGAATTCTAATGGTTACTTGGGCAAAAGACAGACTTATCTCCTTTCAAAACTGAGTCATTAAGGGCCGTAGTAATAATCTCATCTTTTCTATGATGCCCGTCACAAGATACGTCAAAGTTAACGCCCAACAATTCAACACTCATTTTTGACGCATCTCGAGACGAGCATTAGAGTTGAGATCAGTTTATTAATACGGGCCTAAGAGGCCTCATTGTGGTCAAGTCGGTAGGGTGCCGCGATCTAGATCTCAATAACCATAACGCCTGTGTGGTAGTTCTTTGGATTTATTAAAGTTGATCATTTACTTGGGACTGATCGTGAAAACTGAATAAAAAATGAGAAATGAAACAAAATGCTCGTTAGTTTTATATGTGAACATGACATCGCATGTATTTTGTTGAATCTTCAGAATCCTACGATCTGTAACGAGTATTTATAACTTGTTAATCCTTTTTTTGAATAAACGTGGTTTTAAAGTAGATAACAATTATTTTAATTTGACGCTGCCATCATCATGTTCTTCGCGCAAAAGCACATAAAGCCATCCCTTTTTATTCTTGTGTGGGTGTGGCAGCATATGTGGTCTGTTAATTCATAATAACAACCGATAGAAGTCTGCTGGACTAGGCTTCACTCAAGGTTTACCACAAGGACCGGTCCTGAGCCCCCAGCATCAAACCAGCACAAAATTAAAAATCTGTCAAAATTGGGTCAAAATGCGGCTCAGCATACATAAGCTTTAATATGGCTTCGTGAAGGCAAACGAACATACAGGCCAAATGTTGTTAAGTAGTATCTCAAGATGAAAAGAATTTCGAAAGCATTTCAAATGTCGTAATATATGGAATTGACATAAGCGTTCGACGCGACCGCCCGGCACCAATGCATCGTGTCCACGGCCAAAGATAGTGTGGTAAACAACGAACGGACGACTGCACGAGGTTCTCACCACTAAAAGGTTTTAGTTATAATTGTTAATGTTAGGTGACCACGCGCTGGCCTAGTTGGTAATGACCCTGCCTCCGAAGCTAGCAGTCCTGGATTCAAATCCCGCTAAGGGCAGATATTTGTGTGATGCGCGCGAATATTTGTTCCTGAGTCATGGGTGTTTACTATGTATTTAAGTATATATTTTTTTAAATAAGTATTTATATCGTTGTCTAGTACCCATAGTACAGTCAACAGCATAAATAAGTGATCATTTACGTACCTTGTCGGTTTCAATCGTTTCACTTTTTTGTATGACATTTCAAACACGACGTTAAAGTGACAAGGTACATAAATGATCACTTATTTATGACGTTGACTGTACAAGCCTAGAGGGACTAGGTAAATTGGTGTGACACATCCCCTGATATTTATTTATGTATTTATGTTAACAGCTGTACACGCTGTCGAATGTATTGAGTGTCTCTATAACGGTTTGTTTCGTTTGTTTCATTTATCTTATCATAAGACTACATACCATTTGTCTATACGATATTCACCGGAAAATTGGTCCTTCTTGACCTTGTTATGATCTGTTAGCTCGATGTACTTTCATTTCAAAATAAATAATACAATATACTAAGTATAAAAGCGTTTGGAACCAATAGCAGGTTATACAATGGAATACCTTGAAGTTAGCCTGAGCCCTAAAAATGGCTGTGAAGAGCTGAAGACGCTCCACGCTCGAAAGCCCTCTGTGAGGTTTCGATGGACCTCCTCAAGAGGCTCGCGAGGTGTTCCGTCTCTCGACTCCCCATTGTGAGGCGTAGAGTACCTACATCCGTTCCTAGATAAAAGGTATTAACGGTGCTCTGATTTTTATGGTAACATATACATTCACTGCCCTTTATATTTGAGTTACATAATTTAAACGTCAGATTCAATCTTGATCAGCTCAAAGCAAAACAGTGCATTGAAGGTTTGTAAAAGAACAGGACCTGCTATTATGAACGTTCTTTAAAAAAATATATTTTAAAACGTAGGTTTGTATTTATACTGGAATATGCTGCTTCGACGGACGACACTACAAGCCCTGTATGTCAATGGCTGGGCCCTTTTTGAGTACACTGACCCCTGGGTTAGGTGTGCAAGGAACAGGGGCATAACTCAACAACGGAGCTTGCAGGAAGGCATTTATTAAGCGATATACGCGGATATACTTGCATATACAAAGCCTCTCTCTTACTCATTAACTCTATTTCCATAGACATGTTACGGTAGCGGTTGTTTTTAATGCGGCCGCCATTACTGTTAAGTAAATAAGAGCTATAAAAACGGTGACAATACGATAACAGGTCAAAGACGATACGGTTTTTACCGCCTATTATAGAGGCCCTGCACGGCTAGCACATGTTGTCTTCGCCTTGTTAGTCACTCGGATCTCCCTTTCTATAGTCTGTCACGATAGAGATGCCCTGAGTGACAAGCGAGAAAATACAACTTGTGCTACCCGTGCTAGTATGTTAGTACAAACGCGCTAATTTTGGATTAAGCAAGTTTAAACCTGATTTTAACAAGTCAATTCAAAGTTACTAAGTCAGTTTGTAGACGGCCAGGCGGAGTATTAAACGACTGCCCTATAATAACATATTTTTCAACACACTTGCTCAAAACGACCTTTTTATTCCACCGATTTTTGGCTCATAAACCTAGATATTAAGCACGCGTGCTTTTTCAGTATATTACGCACAAGTGCCTTTAGTTTATTAACCCAAACAATTTACATTTGTAGCCTAGTACCAAGTTGTAAGTACGAAGAAGAAGCGATATAATTTAGTCGGGTTATACCTTTTTTTTTCTTAGCAACAAACAGTTTTTTACCAACTGTTTTAATAATTAATAAAAAATTGACTAAATGAAGAGTCTTGTTTTTTTTTCGCAAGTGTGTTAAAAACGTCGTATGTAACACGTGTGCATGTGACCATAATATACGCGGCTTTCTTGTGGCGCACTCGCTTTCGCTCGTGCGCAAACAATAGCGCCTTGTATACAATGGTCAACTTAGCACACTTGTATCATAATGTACTATTATAGTACAGTCACGGACTTTAATTGCTATGCCACTATAGATCGCTGTCATAATGATAATGTCAAGTGACAAGATACAATTTACATGGGAACTACTTAATCGTAGGTTTTATACGACAAGGTATAGCTATAGTGGTATATCTTTTTTTATGGCATAGAGAAGGCAGACGAGCACACAGGCCACTTGATAGTAAGTGGAAACTGTGACCCATAGACATTCACATTCACAAGACTGCAAATGCGTTGCCAACCCTGAGGACTAAGATGGAATGCCTCTATGCTAGTCATTACGCCGGTCCCCAAACCGGAACACAACAATGCGAACACTGCTGTTTGGCGGTAGTCTAATGGATAAGATGGTGGTAGCGATTCGGACGGACCCTGCACAAGATCCTACCACCCAAAGTCAAAAGTTAAGTCCGTGACCGTACCTACTTAGAATGTTTTAATATTGATGCTACAATTTCAACCATTCTACATTACAGCGTGAATTAATAGCTAAATCCGCCTAATGCGAGATGCAATCGAGCTGTTTGCGTGCATCACCGCGCGCCCCGATACGATACGGGCGAAACCATTTTAACCTAATTTGTGTGATTAACTGGCTCTCTATCTACATTATCAGTTATCACTATCTAGTATAAAACGTTATTGAACTGCGTAACTACCTATAGTTTCTAGATATTTACAAAATAAGTTTATGATTACTTACAACGTAACTTCATGTGAATTATCTGTAACATCTCCAGAATTTAGTTGGAGATCTGAATAGGAGACGATTTGCCCCGGGCTGTTTATTCAATGAAAAGTATTTTATATCAAATTGAATATGCTAATTAATATAAGGCTGAAAAAATTCAGTCCATTATATAATGCAATAAAGAAAAAAACTTTGTTTGAAAAAAAATGCAATTGCTTGTTTATTATACAAATTACATACCATTCGAAAGTATTGTCTTTTTTTTTTAAAGGTACCGTAGAATGGGGGTACTTTGATTTACGGGGTAACATTGGCCACCCCAAAAACTATCTTTAATATTTAATTATTCTATTAAATGTTTCATCAGGACTGAGCTACTCATACAGTTATATAATGACTTCAACAATTTAAGAAGATAACAACTAAAATAGTTATCGTTTTAAGGTCGGTCAATGTTACCCCGTAAATCAAAGTACCCCCAGTTAACCGGTAGTCTATTTTTTTCCCGTCAAACTATTGGGTAGTCGGTACCTACTAATAATTTGCACCAAACCTAACGTTTACATGTTCTATAGGCTTCATACTTTCGATTGGTATGTAATTTGTCTATTAAACAAGCATTTGCAATTTAAAAAAATTTTTTTTTTTTGATATAAGTACTGGACTGAAATTTTCCAGCCTACCTATTCGCCCCATATTATTTAATATATTTTTGATAAAAAATACTTTCCATTAAATAAACAGCCCAGGATCTTAGACAATATACCTACTTAAAAATTATTTGCCTAATGGTCAAAACTGCATAAAAATCCGTAGTTTTTGAGATTATCGCGAACATACAGATAGATGTGGCGAGGGACTCTGTTTTACAATATGTAGCGGTTACGAGTACCAATCTTTTAGCTACTATTATTTCTAAATCCGCCATCAACTTGAAGTTCACCGAGACACTCGCAACTGTGAGCATCTCACGATACCTCGTTTACCAAAATGGCCAATCACAGTTCTCTTCGAGGGAAAAAAATAAACAAACGTAGGTACTATCGAACCAACGGAACCCTGACCCACCGTAGAACCTTGTCACAGTGATTGACGTTAGGACTGTCATACGACGCTATACGACAATCGTACGTCAATCATTGTGACAAGGTTCCATGGTGGGTCAGGGTTCCGTTGGTTCGATAGTACATTGCATACATACATGCCGTCACGCGTTCATTCCCAGAGTGGGGTAGGCAGAGCTACAGAATTACCAATAACTCTAAAAACTTGTTGTTAATTTTGTAACCACATTTTGCACATTCAGATGTCTATATCCAATACCTATAAAAATACTCATTTGGCAGTCGGTTAAAAGAAAAACGAGCTTTAACGCAGCCGCCAAGTAAAAAGAGGTCGCAACAGACGGTAAAAAGTGCTCTCCCTGTCTCGACCAGAGACAAAATGCATATTTTTCAATAGGAAGCTGGAAAGGAGCGCTAATGAAGTTACTTTTTACCCGTAAAGAGGTCGGCGGCTAACTTGTTTACTGCAAAATGCAGAGGTTAAATATTTTCTAGTTGATAGCTCTGTAATTAAATAAATAAATAAATAAATTTCAAAAACTAAAACCCCATTGCGAAAGAGAACGAAACAAGTTTGGACAATTGTAATTTTTTACAGTGATTACCGCCATGTGGAATTAGCTATCTTATTTACAATCACAGTTTATAGACGTAGAGGTCATCGTATACGATTTCTGCACTCTATTGTCTTTCCTAAATAATACCTCTAGAAGAGAGAACCGCCATCAGTAAATCCAAGATGGAGTCAGAGGGCACCGTCAGTTACTTACTATCTTATCGAGTAAAGATAAAAGTTACCTTTAGGGTACGGGCGGCCTCGTAAGTAGCTGGACACTTAAGTGCCTTGTCACTTTAACGTCATGTTGTAACTGCTGCAATAATTTATCGAAGTCGTTACAGCTACACGGTACTAAAATGTGCACTTGTGCAGTCACTTATAAGGCTGGCCGTTTTATTTACTGGAAAGTAGGCATTTGCTATCCTCAAAAGTCAATTAATTCCACAAACGTTTACGAATCACATTTCTATTTTGAAACTAACCAAGACGCCGAACTCTCGCATATTGTCAAACTCCGAACTTAGCACCAACTCCTTTGCCCAGTGAGAAAGGCCGTCCTGTATAGAAACCCAAACGCAACTGTCAAATAATTCTAACAGCATTTGCGACCTTATTTAAAATATGTTAGGGTTAAATCTATTTCGCTGTTGAACTGTAGATGCCACTCTTGCAACTCTTGACTTCGAAGGCCAGAAGAGCCAATTTGGTTAGTTAGGACTCGAGTGCAGCAACTAATAGCCAGCCTTACTTTGAGTTATGCAATTTCTATTTAAAGTTATTTCAGTGTAGGTACTTAAAGGGAAATAAGCAAGTGGCAGTATTAAAATCAATTTTACGGTAGGACGTTGCAATGTTATCGAATCATTCATATTTCTGTAAGTATTGCGTGGTGTTCGTCAAACACTGCACCCACAAACCAGACACCCAAAACCATCATCTCGGATTTTATTAATCAAATCATACATTTTGTTTTCTTTCTATCAAACATACACACTGAAAAAAACATGAAAGTGTGAGGGCGTGTTCTTTTCAATTCAAAATTCAAAGTTCAAAATATTTAGCAGTAAATTGGCCACACGAGGGCTCATTTACACGTCGGTAATACAGAGTGAATCTACTAGGGCTTCGGACAAGACCATCATTGCGGAGAAGAAGCGCCGCAAGAATCTCGAGCAGGTCATTTTTTCCCATAATAAAATACAATAACAGTTAAAAGTAACATTACAAGGTAATAAAGTAATAAATAATTATTTTAAAACTAACACCAATAAAATCATTACAAATGTAAGCACTATATCATTAAATTAAAAATAGTGACTAGGAGAACAAAATTACGAGGTCTCTACGTCAAGAACGATATTCGAAGTAACTAACTGAAAAACAGGCCCTTGCAAGCGTCCACAGACAGCACCCGTTCACGAGTATGACGCGTATCTCAGCCATCGCCTCCCTCAACCATGTGTTCGGGAAGGTGGCGACCCGATCAACGAAGCCGCCGTAAGCAAAGACCTTTGAGTGAGCATGACATCCTCATGCTGCCGGACAAAATATATCAATAATAATAAAATAAAAAATAGCTGTCTGGCCAGAAACATCACAATGTGTTCTCATTTCTAAAGTGTCTTGTGCACAAGAACCAATAAGAAATACAAAAACAAATAATTAAAGATAAATTTTAAATGTCTACATTATTGGCTAAAAGGTTTTATGCAATAAGCGCAGCTCAGCTATTATTACTATTAAAAAAAAAAGGGGAAAAGGAACCATGATTTCAGTAATTAGCTCACACTACTAAAAACCTCTTTATCATCTAGGAAGTCATTTACAATATAATATGCCTTACCCAGCAAGCAGCACTTAATGCGAGACTTAAATTTATTGAACGGCATATTGACAATATCAGCAGGTATCTTATTGTAGAAGCGTATACAGTTCCCCACGAACGATGTGCTTACTTTACGAAGACGGTGACCTGGGACTACGAGCTTATCCTTATTTCGCGTGTTAAGCTTGTGAACGTCACAGTTATGCCTGAAGTCATGTATGTGTTTGCGAACATACATGATATTTTCAAAGATATACTGCGACGCGACGGTAAGAATATTAATTCCCTTAAATTGGATGCTAATGTTATCGAAGTATCGAACATACAAATATAGGCGTCCCCCTTGTCTGCGCCGGGGGTTAAGAGTCTGTTAAAACTGCTAGCTCAAGGCAGTGCAGGATAAAAAAAAGTTCTGCAAATATCCTTTTATCTTATTTATACTTTTACCAAAAGTTTCAAGCGCACAGCAAGGCATAACTACAGGTCCGGACAGAATCCGACCAACTAGGTCGAGGGAAGTGGCTCCCCGACCGCCTATCAGTTCTTTTAAATCAGAGACAACGAGAGATATTTTTACCTGAGCGGAAAAAAAGTTTTCTGTCGTTTTCTCCTTTCGTTCAGGATTCGGTTAGCTTTATACGCTACATAATTTTATTAACTTAGACTACACATACCATACATATGTACACCTAATTATGTTTGTGGTTCTAGATTATTTCACATCAATAATTCAAAAACATTCACAAAAAATAATTGATCGCTTCTAACAATATTGTGATCGTAGTGCGTCTCGATTCTGTAAGAGCCTAACAAGACGTTAGATACATTAAGTAAGATGCTAGTTGAATCACTAAAGGACTTGCTGTTGTTACTACAACTGGTTGATTAATACAACTAATATTATAAGTATTGTAGGGTAGAAGTACCAGTATTGGCCATCTTAAGACCGTTTTTGGTCACTCTAAATTTTAACTAATATAAAGCATTACGAAATTACAGTAATAATTTTATACTTTTTCTTTATATTGAGCTTCAGTCTTAACATCAACCTTAGGTAGCCACAAACACGACTTCTACCCTATAGATCTTTCGTGTTCTTCATGTTAAACAGACGTACCAACTGCATACATGTCGGACATTTTAAAATGCGATATCTCAAAAAGTTACCTATTCGATAGTTCTTTCTGTACTATCAAAGACATTGTTTTTAAAGCCTAGAATAGAAGGCCTAAAGGGACGCCATTTATCAGCTGGCCGGTTAACAATTAGCTGACGAATTGTTTCAGAAAATAACAGCTTGAATTGGTTTTACACGTTTTCTTAGTGAGACGCATTTTAGGTGTGACGACGAGCGTAGCGAGTGTCAGGTTGACTTATGACAACGACAGGGCCTCTCTACATTCTCTTTTCCCCGACTATTATTCTATAGTTACTAATATGATAGCTCTATTATCTTGACACTAAAGAATTGTAAACAATTCGATTCCACTAGGGGTAAAATACAGTAAAGAGGCCCACGCGCAGGCCGAGTCAGCGAAGCGCAATGACGTGGTGACGGCCGGCGTTTGTAATATTGTTATTATTGGTGATTGACTCTTATCAGTTGCGGCGTTAATTTCACGCCAATTAACACATTCAGTGGTAAAAATCTCGACGCCAGCCAATTTCGGATAGTAACCATTAAAGTGGAATCTAAATAAAAACCAAACGCCACTCTACTCTACACGCCAGAGCTATAACAGTTATATAGCTCTGTCCTTTTCTCTTAGCGTAAACTAAACAGCATAGCTACCTCATAATAACCCTCCAGTAGTACACGCTAATAGTTAAAAATCCTAATAAATTGTTAAATCCCAACTAAATGTGTCATATTTTCTATTCGATTTTTGAAATTTGACTGTTAGATCAAATATTCGGCCGTTAATCGACCGTTAACTGGCTCTGAGTGCGGCCGTTAGACACCGAATGAAATTCAAAAATCAACCTCCAGGGGTCAGATTCTAGAAGGTAACCTTATTGTAAATGTTTTGATAGCTCATATTTACTTCACAGTAATGGCGGCCGAGTTAAAAAATACCATAACAGGTCAAAGACAATATTGTTGAACGTCGTAGAACAGAAGCCCTGTTCATTATATAAATGAAAAAAAAGAAATAAACCTTTATTGTCATCACTCATACATCATCAGTTCGCAAGCTAATATACATGTATTAGATACTTCAGTCGCTAATGGGTTTAAAAGGCGAAACTTGATCGACCACCCGCGGAGTGTAAAAGCTCTCAGCCGATACTCACTTCTTATTTGTCGATGATGCACATTTTGTTTTGTATCTGAAACAATACAACACAATCGTAAGATAAATAACGAAGAAACCTAGTTTACATCTAAAGACAACTCTGTGGCGGCGGATTTGCGGGTTTCTAATTGTTTGTAAAGCAAATAAAAACCAAATACACAAAAGCCAAAGAACAAGTGGAAAATTTGGGATCGGAATTGGGTCGGATTGAAACCGTCAACTCAAACGACAAATTTATCGCAGAATAAAACCTACCATATACCATATTGTTATACAGGCTGACAGGTAACCTAGACCAATTCCTTGAAAGGGGTCATACTACAGCTATTTTGCAATATTTTTATTACAGTTAACTGCGGGGTCTAATGCCACAGGCTTTCGAGTTTTTTTTTAGGTTTTAAAATTATAAAAACCTCACAGATAAGGTTCTTAAGTACTAAGTTAGTAACTTAAAAAAAAAAACTTTTTTCTCAAGGAGGCTAACCTCCTTGTTGTACTCCAAAAAAACGTATGACACTTGGCTTTAAAATCATGGAAGTCACTTCCTCAATCCATAAGCATTCCAAAACGGTCCAAATGTTGTTAATTTTAATATAGGTTTGAAAAATCAAGATTATTGAACGAGCAGAATTCGGAAAGTTCTTGGTTTGGTTTATTGACATTCTTCGGGATTTGCTTGCAGCCATTGTGCCTTGTGAGTTGGGGCCACGAGGTCTAAATCGCTCGGATGGTATGCGGCCAGACGGCTTTATGCTGGTTCCGTGGGCAAAGGCAACAGCCTCCCGTGCGATGTAACCTGCGTCAGGATTTTTCCTTCCTCTCACCTCAGCCACACGATACGGAGCGCAGGTGCTGCTGCTGAAGGTGCTGCAAGGCTCAAACACGCCAAATACTCAGACCTCAAGCTGCTGCATGAGTTTGTTCTGGTAGCGGTAGAGAACAGTGATTCTTGGTGCGTAGAGGAAAAACCTATTATTAAGGCACAAGGCCACAGAAATTGAGGGACAGGGCTGTGATCCCCGGTCCGGTTGGTATCTGGTTGGAACCTTTGACAGCTGAGACCCGAGCCGGCGAATAAAGTGGGTTATTGATAAAAGATAAAAAAAGATAAAAGAAATTTATTTAGTAAGTAGGCCGCTCGGGCACTTTTACACGTCAAGATACTACCAGCGCTTCCCAAGAGGAGACCACTGCTGAGAAGAAACGCCGCAAGAAACTCAGCAGTCAGTCATTTTTTAAACTTATTTCATATTGCATATTACAATGGTATGTACAACTTAATCTAGCATTATATAAAGCTACAAGTATTAAATTAAATATAATATCAAATAACAGTAGTTCAGCAGGAAAACATGCCAAAAATCTTACGGGAGAGAAAGATAGAAAAGAATAAAATAAAATAACTACAACTACCTACTTATATATGTGTATATGAGATGGTGCAAGATGACCACATAAAAGTTTCGATATGTTTTCCTGCATCAACGGTGTCCCCCAGACAAGAAAAAGCAGGATAAAGCCTTTGCATTTGAACAAATTACTATTGACTAAGTTTCGGGTGTATGCCATGCATTTTTGTCTGTTAGATAGTCCTCGACCCTATAATACGCTTTAGACATTAACGACCTTTTCAAATATTTTTTAAGTGCTGGAAAGGGTAACTTTAAAACTACTTCAGGTAATTTATTATAGAAATGAATGCATTGACCAACAAATGATTTATATACTTTACGGACACGGAATTTTCGAATAGCTATTTTATTTTTATTTCTAGTATTTAAATTATGTATATCTGAGTTTTTGGTGAACGAATCTAAATTCTTAATAACATAAATAATATTCTCGTAAATAAATTGAGACGCTACAGTTAAGATATTAGTTTCTTTAAAAAGTTCTCTTAATGAGTCACGGGAATTTAAATTATAAATAGAACGAATGGCCCTTTTTTGTAACACAAATATAGTTTGTATGTCAGCTGCCTTACCCCAAACCAGAATACCATAAGACATAACACTATGAAAATAACTATAATAAACTAAGCGAGCTGTCTCAACATTAGTTAGTTGTCTAATTTTCCTAACGGCGTAAGCTGCCGAACTTAGTTTACCTGCCAGTGCAGCTATGTGGGGACTCCATTGCAAATTTTTATCTATTGTTATGCCTAGGAAAACCGCCCTATCTACCATTAGCAAACACTCGTTATTTAGAAAAATACTAGAATCTACCGGTTTAACATTAGGCAAAGCGAACCTAACACATTTAGTTTTCTTGGCATTTAGTAGCAAGTTGTTACTAATAAACCAATTATGTACTTTAACTAGAGTGGCGTTTATCCTACTGTAGTCTACGGTTTTTCTATCTACCTTGAAAATTAGTGAAGTATCATCAGCAAAAAGTACAATATCGCAAAGTTCATCTACTATTGGTGGTAAGTCATTTATGTAAACCAAAAATAAAAAAGGACCTAAAATAGAGCCTTGAGGCACACCTATTTTCACTGTAGCTCCAACAGATTGCGTTTTGTTTACAACAACTGTTTGAGTTCTATCACTTAGATAAGAAGACATAAGGCTTAAAGCTTTATTGGACAATCCATAATGTTCTAATTTTAAAATAAGGGTCATATGTTCCACGCTATCAAAAGCTTTAGAAAGATCACAAAATATTCCTATTGCGTCGCAAGATGTTTCCCAACTGTTATATATATATTTAATGAGTACCGATGCCGCATCAATTGTTGATCGACCTCTTGTAAAGCCAAACTGGTTATTGCTAAGTAGTTTATTTATGTTAAAGTGACCTAACATATCCTTCAGCATTAATTTCTCAAAGACTTTACTTAAAACTGGTAGTATGGAAATGGGACGGAAGTTCGTTATATCACTCATCATATTGAAGAAGTATGTTGATGATTTATGTATGTACACTGTTAAAGAATGGTCGAGGTGGCCCGATACCTTGACCAGCATGAAGCCCGGATTTAATAACTTCACTTCTTTATTTGGGAAATAATTTCTAGTGTATTTATGTCAACATTATTGAAGAGGCCGACGGATACGTAAAATTATACTTTGTGCATTACGATGTTATTATATATAAAATAGCACACGTAAATTCTTGAATGTATATTGCTATATGTTGTAACAGTATATAATTTCTTTGACTTAAATAAATTTCATGAAGCGCCTAAAGATAACATTAAAAAAAATTGCCCAAGAAATATATTTTGGCCTTGGCAGAACTTTTGGCTTTTAATATAGAACCAGAAATGAAACAAATGCCATTCCTTAGTATATATTTTTTCCCAAATTCCCTGTTACTTATCTTTGTCACGGTCCACAATAAGTGGACAATATTCGGCAATAGGAAAGCTTAAACACGTCATTAACCGAAATTATGGCGGAGCCTGATAAATCGCAGCGGCACAATTTATGTGAAACGATCTTTTATTATTAAGTGTCGTATATTTAACTGCGGAATACCGTTTCAATCACTGTATTTGAATATTTTTTAACTTGTGTAATAGCGGTAAGAAATGCACGGTTTTTATACTCTGTAAACTCGACCGGTTTTCGAGTAGCTATTTGTAAACCGCTTTTCCTGCCTGTCTCCTTCCTGTCACCAACTAGCTGCAGCTAAAAGCTAAGTGATCGACTGTTCTCGCTGGCGAAAAACACCCAAAATAACACTGAATTTAGCTCATGCTTTCTGTTTTCTCTTTCTCAGGGGAAGATCTCACTCAATTTTTCCTAGTCCCAAATTAAACTCTAGGCTAGTATGATGAGTAATAGATCAAGAAACCTTTGTACTTATTTTAAGAAATACCAAGACTCAGAAACCAATACTCCCATTCATTACACAAAAAATTGCACATACCGGGAATTGAACCCGGGACCGGTCATTACTAACAAGCCTAATACGTCGATCGTCAAAAGAAGGCGGAGCCTAAATAGGTTAAAACCCTTGGCCATACTAGAAAACACTTCTAGAAATAACTTAAGAGGATTATAATATATAAATAATGAACCTATGTCTTACTTGCGAAACTATAAATGTATGACTTTTATCTGCATTATGCTACCTTCCAGCTATTCGAGATGGTATAAACACCAAGTAATTTACCTTTTGTAAGTTCTTAAAAGGAACAAAAAGGCTTTCTACCTAGTATTCATTGTTGGGAAACGTCGTGAAACTAGAAGTTCCATTGTTAACTTCCATTGTAAAGTCCATCAAAGCCAATTTAGTTGTCTCATTGTTTCTCTAATAAACTTTCACAAAAATAGATTGTATTATTTAAAAACAGTTGGATTTTGATGCTATTTTTTTTTTTTTTTTTTATGACATAGTGAAGGCAAACGAGCACACAGGCCACCTGATGGTGAGCGGAAACTGTGACCCATAGACATTCGCATTCACAAGACTACAAGATTAAGACTGCAAATGCGTTGCCAACCCTGAGGACTAAGATGGAATGCCTCTATGCTAGTCATTACACCGGCTGTCTTATCCCTGTAGTGTATGGTAATACAGGTGGTGGGTAGACTTAAGAGATTTAATAAATGTGGGTAGGCCGACTCGGACTTCACCACTTTATGACAGTCGTTATTAAAGCATCTAAGAAGCAAGTTCGTTCTTTACTTGATTTCCCAATACATATCATTGGCGCAGTCGCGAATCTAGATTTAAATTTATAAATAACTTAGTTCACATTCCTATTAGTGCGCGGACATGTCGGTCGGTAAATTAAAGGAGTTTGACTTAGGCAGTGGAAAGTGGTCGTCTTATTGTGAAATTGTGGAACAATACTTCTTGGCAAATGACATCGAGGCTACTAAAAAGATACCTATACTGTTAGCCAGTGTCGGAACTGCCACATATGAGCTAATGGCAGACCTTTGCAGCCCAAAGAAGCCTAGTGACATGAAGTATGACGATTTGATCCAGGTCGTCGCTACACACATCCAACCTAAACCGTCGTACCTGGCCGAGCGGTACAAGTTTCGCTTAGCGAAACAAAGCGAGGAAGACTCGGTAGCTCAATTTGCTGCCACCTTAAAACGGCTCGCTACTTCGTGCGAATTTAAAACCACATTAGATGACAATTTAAGAGACCAGTTTATATGTGGATTAAACAGTGAAACTACTCGTCAACGGCTATTTTGCGAAGAGAAAGACCTAGATTTTAAAAAGGCATATAGTATCGCAATAGCATTGGAAGCAGCATTTAAGAACGCCGCCGCTGTCGAGCACACGCCGCTTAGAAAGGAGGATCACGCCGGCGTGCTCGCGATGAACGCGGGGTACGGGCGCGGCGCCGGCGGAGCCCCGGCGGCGCGCTATACCCGGCGAGACCGCGCAGCGGCGCCCTCTGCCGGCCGCGGCCGCGGGTGGGCCGCGCCCGAGCGCCCGGCCCGCGCGCCAGCGGGACATCAAGGGCGGCGCGGGTGCTCTTGTTGTGGCGATCAAGGACACGACTACACCGTGTGCAAGTTTCAAGAGTACGTGTGCAAAGCCTGTCTAAAAAAAGGACATTTAAAGAAGGCATGTCCAAATTTACGCAACATAAATTACGCAGACAACATGAACATACTGGGAATTCAACAAGATAACGACTCAGACAACAGTAGGTACGAGGACTGCGAGGAACCAGGCGAGGAAGGCGGTTCGTCGGGCCTGTACCACGTGGAGCTGACGGGGCGGGAGCCCGTCACCGCGGAGGTCGTCGTCGACGGGACGACGCTCCGCATGCACGTCGACACCGGCTCGCCGTACGCGTGTGTCGGCGAAGCTACTTACAGGGGATTGTTTGCCCATCGAGTGTTGAAGCCAGACAGCGTAAAGTTACGCGGGTATGATGGAGGACCGATCCAGTCCCTCGGACAAATAAATGTTATTGTCGAGTATAAGAACATAAAAACACAACTCGACCTACACGTCATTGTGAATGGCAGCGTGCCGTTGTTAGGTCGGGAGTGGTTAAAATCGTTACAAATGAACGTCATCGCGTCAAATTCAGTGTTAGCGATTGAAAATAGTGAAAAAAAGCACAGTGTATTTAATAAGCTAGATTTAGTGCGAGATTATAAGGAGGTGTTTAGTACGTCGCTGGGGAGGCACGTGAGTGCGCGCGCCACTCTGCGCGTGCGGCCGGGCGCGCGGCCCGTGTTCCGGCGCGCGCGCCCGCTACCGCTGGCGCTCCGCGCGCCCGTCGACGCCGAGCTGGAGCGCATGGAGCGCGCAGGTATTATAACACCAGTTCCCTCCTCCGATTGGGCTTCATCTTTAGTTGTTGTTGTTAAGAATAATGGTAGCCTTCGAATTTGCGGTGATTATAAATCCACGCTAAATCCCGTGTTAGAAGTCGATAAGTACCCCCTTCCGCGAGCCGAGCAGCTATTTAACAACCTGAATGGGGGAAAACGGTTCTCTAAACTTGATTTGAAAGAAGCCTACATGCAAATCGAGCTCAGTGAAGAGTCTAAAAAGTACACTGTGGTCAACACGCATCGCGGCCTGTACGCGTACAATCGATTAGTGTATGGGGTCGCGTCGGCGGCATCAATTTTTCAACGTGTAATAGAACAGGTAGTGTCCGGGATCGCCAATGTAGCCGTTTATCAGGATGACGTTTTGATTACCGGAAGCAGCGAACTTGACCATTTAAATAATCTAAGAAAGGTCTTAAGTCGGTTTGCGAACGCCGGGCTAACACTTCGCGAAGAAAAATGTACCTTTTTCGCAAAAGAGGTTAAATACTTAGGTTTTATTATCTCTGAAAAGGGTGTTACAACTGACAGTGATAAAGTAAAGCCCATATTGGAGGCGCCCACACCTGAGAACACATCACAATTAAAATCATTTTTGGGCATGATTAACTTTTATTCAAAATTCATCAAAGATTTTAGTAACACTTTATCTCCACTATACAAGTTACTAAAGAAAGGTTGCAGTTGGGAGTGGGGCCAAGAGCAAATAGATTCATTCCGAAAGATTAAAGAAGCGTTGACAAGTAGCCCCGTCCTCATACATTACAGTGAAAAGCTGCCCTTAATACTTTGTTGTGATGGGAGCGGGACGGGAATAGGCGCGGTCATCCTCCACCGCACGCCGGAGGGCGACCGGCCCATCTCGTACGCGTCGCGGGCACTCAACGACGCCGAGCGCAACTACAGCCAAATACACCGGGAAGCGCTGTCCATAGTTTTCGGAGTAAAAAAATTTCACACCTATCTGTACGGTCGTCACTTTACGCTGCGCACGGACCATCGCCCGCTAGTTGCCATTTTCGGTGCTAAAGCAGACATTCCATCCACGGCTGCCGGTCGACTAATCAGGTGGTCAATATTATTATCTGGCTACCGATACGATATTGAATATGTCAGATCAGCGGAAAACGTCGCAGATGGCCTGTCGCGCTTGCCACTACCTCTGGACAGCAAGAACGACGTAAGTGACGACTGCAGTTTCATACATTTTATTGAAAACAATTTCCCAATTCGGGCGTTAGACGTTAAAAGGGAGACTTCGAACGATAAAACATTAAAATTAGTAATAGAATTTATTAAGACTGGTTGGCCAGCATCTGGCGTATCCACGGAGTTGGCTCCATTTTTTAATAGGCGAGACGAGCTCAATGTAGAAGGTGGGTGTCTGATTTGGGGCTCACGAGTCGTGGTGCCGGCAGCGCTGCGGGAAGGGGTGCTGGCCGAGGTGCACGGCGGCCATTTGGGCATCGTCAAGTGCAAAGGCATTGCGCGAAGTTACGTGTGGTGGCCCGGAATAGATTTAGATATCGAGCAGCTCTGTAACTCGTGCCGCATATGTGCGGAAACAGCTGATGCACCCCCGCGAGTGCCTCTTGTACCTTGGACAATGCCCAGAAAGGCATTTGACCGAATACATCTTGATTTTTTGTCATATAATAACAAAACATATCTTGTAATAGTAGATAGTTTTTCCAAATGGATTGAAGTTTTCCCAATGACCACTACCACAGCCAGCGCGACTACTGACAGGCTACGCGAATTATTTGCTCGGTTCGGTATCCCATCCAAATTAGTCACAGACAACGGGCCACCATTTAGCAGTGAGGAATTCGCATTATTCTTAAAAAAGAATGGCATCGTGCATGTGACCTCAGCGCCCTACCACCCCGTCTCTAACGGCGAGGCAGAGAATGCGGTGCGCACCGTAAAAAAATGTTTAAAGAAAGCCGCGAAAGAAAATGTAAGCACTCACAGTTTCTTACAACGTTTTCTTTTAGAGTATCGTAATGCCAAACATTGCACCACCGATGAGACACCAGCTGCGTTATTGATGGGTCGTCAGTTGAGAACCAGGCTTGACTTATTGAAGGGAGGTCTATTTGAAACGGTATCCGAGAAGAAAATAACAGAAATAAGTCATGGACCGCAGACTGCAAGGTTTGGAGATGTTGGGGACATGGTGTGGGCTCGCGATTTTCGCAAAGGGAAAAAGTGGACCGCGGCTACCATTGTTCAAAAGGTAGGCAACAATAACTTTAAAGTCCGGACGGGGGAGGGACAAGTAGTGTCAAGGCACATGAACCAGTTGCGTGCGCGCATCACTGCACCAGCTGATTCGGCGCGCGGAGCGCCGAGGGCCCCCGGGCGCTGCGCCTGCCCCGCGCTTCCGCAGACTAACAAAACCCAGTGCACACAGGTGTCTCCCCTCGCGGCGTATAATTATAATATTCCGAATAGTCCCGATCCCGTAGCGAGTACCCGGCCCCAGCGTACTCGGTTGCCGGTTATCCGCTATGGAATTGACGAAGTTTACCTGTAAGGTAACATGTACCTAGATACTGTACAGAGTCAAATATAGCAACCTATATGGTTATGTATCGTAATCTCAATTATGTCATTATAAGTTAGTTACGTAATCACACTCGTACAGCCACATAAGCAAGACGGCTTTATAACTCTGTTATTAAAGTTGTTATCCCCACTCACTCATCAAATAACATCTTATGAAGGGGAAGTAATGTAGTGTATGGTAATACAGGTGGTGGGTAGACTTAAGAGATTTAATAAATGTGGGTAGGCCGACTCGGACTTCACCACTTTATGACAGTCGTTATTAAAGCATCTAAGAAGCAAGTTCGTTCTTTACTTGATTTCCCAATACATATCAATCCCCAAACCGGAACACAACAGTGCGAACACTGCTGTTTGGCGGTAGGTTAATGGATAAGATGGTGGTAGCGATCCGGACGGACCCCGCACAGAGTTTTTTTTACAGCTTCAATAAAAGCTATAAAAATTACCAAGATTAGATATAATCCAAAAAATATTTGATCCTATCTCTTTCTAGAAAAAAGAATTTTACGTGGAGTTTATATGGCCGAACTAGACGTCACGGTGCACTTCGGATCTCTACGTATTAGCAGTATAAAATGCTTGTGCCATCCGTATTTCATGACCGATTTTAATTTTAATTTCACTTATGGTGATCTCTTTTACGGTATTTTCAGATTTTGTTTAAAAAATACAATTTAAAAATCCTTTAATTAGTGGCCCCCACCTCACTCCTGTTTAGGTGTATTATACTCGAATTATTTATCGACACTCCTATGAATTTATTAGAAAAATAACTCCATGGATATCACACGCGATGACAATTGTGAGAATATTTTCTCTTGTCGACTAAGCAGAAGAACATGGGGTTAGCTGCACGCGCTTGTCAAGTCCTCAGTCCGCTTTTATTACCCATCTATACGCTTATTGAGAATGTCAAATAAATACCTACGAATATATTCGACAAATTACGATGCTGTGTGATGTACACCGTTGACATTTAATCTCGAGCATTTTGTAACGCGTCATCTCGCTTGCGCCAATGTATATTAGTGGTACGTAAAGGTCAAACATAAAAGCCACTCAGGCTATTTGTGGAAATCAAAAGGAACAGCATTCCGTGCTTTTTAATTGTGTTTGGCTATACGGTATATTTTTTACGGGTTATTCCCACCTGTTACAACTGGGATTTTTTTTCCCATCTGTTACCACTGGTAACTACTGGGAATAAAATTTCCCAGCTGTTACCACTAACTACTGTGTTTTTTTCCCCAGTAGTTATCACCAAATATTTTAGTGGTAACTAATGGGAAAAATATTCCCACTTGTTACACCACCGAGTACTTTAGTGGTAACAGGTGGGAAAAAAAATCCCAGCTGTTACCAGGGGTAACAAATTGGTGGTAACAGGTGGGAATAACCCTTTTTTAATCACGTTTCATAGAAAAACGAAAATTAGGTATACGGAGCTGCACACTTTCGTACCTTGTCGCATTAACGCCTCTGGCAGATTGGTGCAGTATTTCAAACATGGCGTTAAAGTGACCCAGCACTAAATAGGGCAGCTTATAAGGCCGACTTAATACTGTACCAATTTGTGTTAATTCTGTAGAAATGTAAGTAGGTTTGGTGGTGCCAGAACGAGAATGGAAAAGGTTTATTTAATAAATAGGAATACATTTTGCATTTTTATTAATTCAAGCTTGTGATGTTTGATAAAATAAAGTTTTAACATTTTAATTTCGATGCAACCGGTTTTTACTCTTCACTTTAGATGCTTACGTTTAAAAAATAGCACATAAAAATATGCATTTAATGTGGAATTAGGAAATGGGATTTCTGATTTCATTCATTCATTCATTCATTCAGTCATTCATTCATTCATTCATCCAGTCATTCATTCATTCAGTCATTCATTCATTCATTCATTCATTCATTCATATATTATTGCACACATGTAAGTATAAAGCTCTTAAACCAATAAATACAGTTCAACATGAACCCTGTTAGGGCAGAGTAATTTAATTAATACTATTTTAAATTAAATTAAATCAAATTATGATAGTTACAATTCATAAAGGTTGGTAGCAAGTATTATATTAAAATACATTCACATCAATAAAGATACAGACAAACATAAATAACAGAATTGTTCACAATATTTAATTATTTCCACTCCCCACTCATATCATTGAAAAACTCATCTAATGAGTAATAGGCTTTCTTTATAAAGTATGTTTTTATTTTATTTTTAAATAATTCCTAAGGACAAATAAAAAAACAAATGAATTTCAAGTAAAAGAGCACAACACTTTGTTCAATTTTATTTGAACCACTACTGTTCAAACTACAAACATTACCATCTTAATAGCAACATAAAACAAACGCTTATATGTTCTCAAACAATTATTAACACAAATGTTCCAGCTATTGAATCGAACCCATTAAAATCAAACAAACGTGTTAATTATTAGTTTTGTATGGCGTAAAGTAATGTTTACTTTTTAAACAGGTGTTATTTCTTAAGAGGATACGCAGGCGGCGTTTAGTCTATACACAAACGAATACCCTGCTTCCTCTTTGATATTGTTGTGTTCCGGTCAAGGATTGAGCAAAGTGGAGAAGTAAGTGGGTTTTGCGGGTGGTAGGACCTTGTGCGGGGTCCGTCCGGATCGCTACCACCATCTTATCCATTAACCTACCGCCAAACAGCAGTGTTCGCATTGTTGTGTTCCGGTTTGGGGATAAGACAGCCGGTGTAATGACTAGCATAGAGGCATTCCATCTTAGTCCTCAGGGTAGGCAATGCATTTGCAGTCTTCGGCTTGCAGTCTTGTGAATGCGAATGTCTATGGGTCACAGTTTCCACTTACCATCAGGTGGCCTGTGTGCTCGGTTGCCTTCTCTGTGCCATAAAAATAAAAATAAATAAATAGTAAGATCAGGACGGTATTCAACACGGTAAAAACCAAATAGTTTGATCTGTTGTCGTATTGTCACCGTTTTGATAGCTCTTATTTACTTGACAGTAATGGCGGATGACGTCAAAACAATACCATAACATGTCAATGCCGATATGGATTTTACCGTCTAGAATAGAGGCGTAGGGACGCAGACCCCACCAGTCCCACCACCATAGGAAGAAAGAAGGAGAGAGAGAATAGTGTTCCGGTGGGGGGATAAGACTACCGGTGAAATTACTAGCATACTCGTAGAGGCATTTCTTGTAGTCGTGGGTTGCCAACGCATTTGCGGTCTTGGTATGGATCTTTATCCCCGCATCGAAATACAACAATGTGAACACTGATGCTTAGCGGTAGGTTCAAGGCATCATCATCATCATCATCATGTCAGCCGAAAGACGTCCACTGCTGGACATATGCCTCCCCCAAGGCTTTCCACTCAGACCGGTCTTGTGCTTTTCGCATTGCATATTGCATAATGTCCTATTAATATCGTCTGCGTAAAGTCATTCCTATATTTAAAACGTTTCGATACACGTGTGGGATTGAAACCGTTCTAAGAAACTCCGAGAAAAAATAAATTGCCACTCTGAATGCCAGCAATGGAAATGTAATAAAACTTCCTTCGATACCTAACTGAAACGGAATGCATGACGAAGTTATTTATAGCGAAATACTACGGCAGCTATCTGTTAAGGTGGTTGTAGAGTGAAATTGCAGACCGATACGATTCCAATGAAAAAATAAACAGCGGGTTTTTTTATTGCAGTATATAAAGAAATTAACTAACGCTTAGTTACGATCCGGGAAAATTAAACTAAGCTTACTAAATTAGTAATTGTAAATGATGTAGGTAACTAAACTAACTAGCCGAGTTTGATAATTTTCTACAAAAACACAAATAAAATAAAATAAAAAATGTAAAGGGTTTACGGAACCCTTATAAACCCCACTTGACTGGTTATTAGCACACGTCAACCATACCTAAAGATTAAATCTAGGGCCACAAAAAGGATACTTATTAACTTCACACAAACGTTCATGATACAGGCAATGAAACATGCGCTTATCCTATAGATGGAACCACGAGGCAAATAGCTGCCGCAAATGTACAAAATGATAAGCTTAAACACTTCCAATTTTGTGCATGAATGCTTTATTATACTGTTTCGACAATTACATGCGTTTATATCTAAATTACATACCGGTTTGAAAGGAAACGGAAGCGAGTAATATTCATTATTTATATTCACTTATGGTAGGTTCACTTGCATCTTATTTGGGGTTTTTCCGTACATTTGATCACCAGTTTGGCAAAGTGTAAGTAAAATGTTAACATATTTTTAGTGGCGTAAGGAATACAAGCTCACAAACTAGGATAGTTTGAATATTTTACATGCGAACTGATGGTAAGTGGAAACTGCGACCCATAGACTTTCGCATTTACAAGACTGCAAGCCTAAGGGTCTCCCCACATCTATCGACGCGGAATCGGCGTTAGCCGATCAAAAAACTCTTTATGTCCATGCAATAAGAGCGAAAACGACGTCGTTCCGTTCGCATCGCCGAACACCGGCCGAGCCGAGCCGATTGACATTTGTTTCGCTCTTATTGCATGGACATAAAGAGTTTTTTGATCAACTAACGCCGATTCCGTGTTTATAGTTGTCGGGAGACCCTTAGATTGCAAAGCAAATGCGTTACCAACCCTGAGGACTAAGATGGAATGCCTCTATGATAGTCATTACACCGGCTGTCTTATCCCCAAACCGGAATACAACAATGCGAACACTGCTGTTTGGCGGTAGGTTAATGGATAAGATGGTGGTAGCGATTCGGACGGACCCTGTACAAGGTCTTACCAGCATTAGGAAAATTTTTTGGACACCGGAATAAGTTTCGTCACCCACGGCCGCACTCGAGTCAGTTAATGACTATTGGGTCCGGTCATACAGACCTAGCTCGGAGAGGGGAGCAGATTTTTATGTAATGACAAAAGAAGTGCATATGCATAAATAAACCATATTACAATGACGTAAAACTCTGTTTCCAACGTGATAGAAATCTGCTCTCCTCTCCGAGCCGGTCTGTGTGAACGGACCCTAAGTCGTTCTTTAGTATCGAGTTTCCATACACCCTGGGAGCCTAATATGGCTGAGTTTATCGCGTGACAAAATCTGGATAAAACATCCGACACTTTAACTTACTCCGTCATTTAACTTTCTTTTTTTTTTTAACTCGGCCGCCTTTACTTCAATTAAATAAGGGCTATCAAGACGTTGGCGATACGATAACAGGTCGGAAACGATATTGCTTTTACCGTGTTGAATATAGACCCTGTTCAAAATTACGATGTTGATTTTAACGCCTAGAATAGATGCACTGGACCCCGCACGTGGGATGCGTTATAAACATTATATTGTACAAAGTGCAGACAGGTGTCGCTCGCGTCATGTGTAAACTGTGAACTGCACTTTCTCTTCCGTGGGATTCACTTTCCATGGCCGATTGCAGTGCCTGGCATTCGTTCTATATCGGGAACTTATACGGGATATAAGTATTTGAATCGTTATTATTGTAGAAAAGTTTTATAGAAAATAGTTGTGACTGTCACTGGTTTCAATATAGTAGTCTATTTTGAATCAAAATAACGACAGACACTATTCAGCATTTATGGGGTCTCCCATACAATTCCGTCCGATTCGCACAAGGACGGTTTTTATTCCTTGTTGACTAAGGAACCCTTATAGTATAGTGTTTGCGGTAAAACTCAGAAACTATAGGTAGGTAGTGGTACAAAGCTGTAGTTTAGCAGTTATACATTTACATTACGCCGACAAAGTTGTAGAATAAAATCTTGAAAATATTTGTTTTTCTTCTAAATGTAAAGCAAAGGTTGCTTTTAACGACTTTTTTGTTTGTAGTTACGGCTTCGGAACCCTACACTGACTACGGTCAGACATGCTCATGATTTTTAAGACTAGGCCAAATATAGTAACAATACAAGCTTAAATAAAGTAATATTCTATCTGGCATAGTTCGACCGGTATTGCCCAAATAACTCCGTTGTTCGGGGCGAAGTGCATCGGTTCAGAAAATTGCCAATAAGTCAGCCCAAAGATTCTGTCCGGAGTTTCGGCTGTCCGATACTGCCTTAGGCCTGGCTGGCTAGGATTTAGAACGTTTCGGTGGGTAAAGTGATTCCAAGTTTAAATTTTATCAGAATGTATGAACCTTCGAATAACTACTTCAAAACAAAACTACTAAAACTATTATAGGCAGATAAAAGGTCAATCTTGACACATTGCATAACCTGTGACATAACCATAAGTCTTCCCTTTGTTTCGTTTTAAGCTAATGGCCTAGTAGCCAAAGCTTCAATAAAATAAAATAAAAAATTCTTCCGTTTTTTTTAACTGGACCCGCACAAATGCTTAGCCATTAGTCAAGTATTTTTTGGACTTTTTTTAACGACATTACCGAAACTAACGCGGAATATTTTACTACTGATAAACGGAATGATAAGAAACTATGTATCAGTAGAATAGTTGGTTATATTTTATAACAGAATAATAGATGATAATGTTGACAGCAGTAAAACAAAGCTAAAAAATTATTTCATGGTTGTGCAATGTGTCAGATTGCCTTCTTATGTGCCTAGTACTGTCTTATTTAGAGTTTAGATAAGTGCATATTTAGAATGACACGATAATGACAAAAATCATTCATATGAGGGTGTTGTCATCCTATTACCAGGAGTGTAGAACCTGTAAGGGTCTGCTCCAAACTGCCTGGCCTACGGGTCAAACAGAATGTTAATTGAAAATGAATTACAGATTACAGAATGTCGAAATTTGCATGAAAAGCCTAGACTAAATAGTTTTATTACATTGTTAGTGCTAATGATTGACATTTATTGAAGTCGTATCAACTTAGATTGGATGTATGAATGAATGGTAATGAATTAAATATAATTAATCCCTTTGAAATCATATTTCATTCATTATCATTCATTCATTTTATGCGCGCCCTAATACACTGGGTTTTAAAAAACTATGCGATATGTGGGACGTCAATGGCATCACTGGACCGACATCAATGGACCATCCAACTTAAGCATCTAATTTTTTTTTTACGTAGGTAATATGTAGGTATAGAATCAAAATATTCCAGAACATACCTTACTTTACCTTGTGTGAGCATAAAATACTATAACGCCATCAGAGTACCAGGCGTTCCACTTCTCTCTTGTCCTACATTGAAACGTTGCTATTAAACTTATAACGTGTACACAAAAGCTGAGAGCATTTCCTTCGTCCTTTGACCAACCGTGATATATTTATCGTAGAAGGTAAAACAATAGGTTTAGTTGCTTGCGGACCCTTAGCTCTTAATGTAAAGGGTTTCTAAGACGTCCGAGTCCGAGCACGTCTTTTTGCTAAAGTTACAACAGGATTTGCTTTTGATGTGGTAACGTGCAAAGTTACAGGTGAAGTGGGGACACGATAGTGAACGAACTCTCAGTACGGCGGTAAGACAGAGAAGATAATAATGTTTGAATTGATAGTCTATTAAAATTTAAAGTAATTTAGAGAGAGAAGACTCATGCGAAGGATTTCACGTGGTATTAAATCATTCAAAACATTTTCAGTTCCAACATCGACATTAAATTAATGACTGTAAGTTCGTCAGAGAGCCTAACGAGGTGTAACTGGGTCATAGTGTGCGTGGAGACGGCATGCGACGCGTTTACCGTAAGAGCGACGGCGGGACGGCTTAAGCCTTCCACCGAGAAATAAGGGGACGTCTCGGGAACGCCGGGAAGGCGGGACAGGGGACATACAAATAAGAATCTAAATTTTAATGCAAGGGTAAAGCTTCTTTAGATTAAAAGATGACAGTCAGGGTTTCTATTTATTTCAAACTTTTCTAAAGGCTCCCGACGTAACTTCGCGTCGTTATCAGCAAAACGGTTTCGAAAACAAGATTTGTCAAAATGTGGTTAGAAGTCTAAGGACTCTATTCCACTCGGTAAAACCTGATTGCGTTTGACATGTTATCGCATTGTCAGCGTTATGATAACTCTTGTTTACTTGACAGTAATGGCGGCTGAGTTAACAACAATACGATAACATCAGAAGCAACATGGCTTTACCTAGTAGAATAGAGCCTCAGTTCCTACAACTTAAGAAGCCTTTGAAATTAATATATAATTCAAGTGTTACAAATAATGTATCTTTACTTATTTTTACCACAACGAGGATATTAGTTTTACCCTGTATAGGGTACGTAAGGTATAGCAGTACCTTTCAGGTACTAGATATTTTGAATATTTACCTAGTTTCGACTGGAATAAGCAGATTATATATTCAAAGGTCTTCGCCTAAAACGTAAATAATTTCTGTGTATCAGTAAATTTTGACAAGCATTATACAAAGATTTTCACATTAAAATAATATATACACTAAAACAAAAACAAAAATAATCAGGTTGTATGGCAGCCGTCGCCGAGGCGCCTCACAAAACCTTGTATTTTATAAAGACATTGCGGGAACCCGCCGTAGATACCCGCTTAAGAAACATTTGCTTAAACCACCAACAGACGCGCTTTTTTACGTTTTATTTTCTTAAATAACGCGCTTTGACTTGAACTGCCAGTGCGTTTGCAGTGCACGTTCGTGCGCCTGCCGACGTTGGAGTTGTTACTTTGAATATTAAGTGAAGTCGTTATATTAAAACAGAAGCCAATTAAAACCACGCAAGAGCATGTCGGACCATGCTCAGTGTAGGGTTCCGAAGCCGTTACAACAAAAATAAAAATCTCAAAAACAACAAGTATGGATTAATTTTCCATGTATATTATTATTATTGGGGGGGGGGGGGCTAGTTCCCGGTCCGACCATTGCTGGTTGCATATATCCTAGCTCCGCATGCTCGAGTACACGACTTGCAAATTAAATTCTGGTGATAGATGCATTTTACTCGGCGTCGCCGTTTGACACACTATGAAAATGTAGGTACGGTTTGTAAAAAATCACCATAGCTTTTTGTAACCTTCGTACAAACAAACTCATACAAAACTATGGTTTGATTAATGTCGGAAATATTAATTTCACTGCTCATGCTCGTAAAGTCCTTCTTTATGATGGGTATAGGCTGCATAAAATCGCACTTTATGCACTAGTGCATAAAGTGTTGTCGTCATCTAGACTAAGACAATTAAGCCCTACAGCCAGACAGACTAGGTGACTGCATTAAATAAACTTGTTATTTGAATAAATTTACTTTAATATATTTGCCTTTTATGTTGCATCTAACAAAAAAAATAAAACTATTAAAAACATGCATTATTCAAAAAAACATTACAAAATCAACGTATGACTTGGCAGTATTGCGTTCGACATAAGTCAAAAATCCCATACAGAAAATTAAAATAAAACAAAATATAAAGAAATACAGTGGCGGGAAAGAGGTTTTTGTCTACCTATATAGATTTGTACTATTCACTAGGTAGTTGTTATCTTTGCAAAACTTGTGGTTTTACGGAATTTAGTGAAGAGTAACCTAACCTAACATAACGAATAGAAACAATGCAAAAGAACTAATTGAACAGACATTGCCCCCTAAATCCAAGAAAATTCATTTCAAAACGTATGAAAATTTTAAAGTCCGGAGAAGCGGCTAACATGTCAGCACATTCTCATTTATGTAAGTTTTATTATTAGTAATGGAAGTGAAAAGCAGAGTGTAACTCGGTCTTAAAACCCATTTTATCCTCGACTTAAATATCCAAATATTATAATTCTTGGATAAAATGTTTTGTTTTACGCCCTTGTTATACAATCTACTATTATTTAGCATTGTTTGTATTGCCTCGTGAGACCCGGAGTTTCATATGAGGTATATAATCAAGACAATTTAATTACAACTATATTGTTATAAGGATAAAATACATTTTTTATTTAAAAAAAAATGGCAATGGCATTTTCCTTACGGGTAAATTTAAATTTCCTATCACGAAAATTAGTCAATAATAATTTGTTCAAATGCAATAGTGGTTTACGTGACGGTTGCGTAATGCCAATTACGCAGAGTCGCGTACAATACTTTATCTACACACATATTATAAGTACTCTAAGATGGGTTCAGAAGCCGAAAGGCAAATGACCTGCATTGCTACCAGCGCTACCTGTAACATATCTAAGTACCTACCAATTTCACCAAACGATGTTAAATTTAATCAATGTTAATCAATTGTTGTCTACTTGGATAAGCAGAATTTTCAAGTGGCACAATAAACTCTACAAAGAAATGAACTTAATGAAATCAATTTACGACTTACGATACGACGAATTGACAACAAAAATGGCGGCAAAAGAAACCTGTCATGTGTCACAAATATGAATGGTTTTTTTTTTTAAATCATATGATAGACATACTAATAAAGTCTCTATTCTCATGTCGTTCGAAATTCAAATATCCCACGATATTGTACTAAAAAATATACCGAGTTGACGTTCCAATTGATACTAGAATTGGACCTATTTAAATTGTGTTAATTTTGGAACATGTTCCAAATTTGAAACTCATAACCTTACCAAAATCTATACTGTTATAACCATTACAGTACAAATTTTACCTACTACCACAGACAAGAAACTTTTCATAGTAAAATTAGTTGCAATAATGCTGGTCATTTCCTACGGGTTTTGAAAGCATAAAAGAGGACTTACGATATGTGCGTAGATAAAAATACTTTATCTTGTCTAGGGGACACCGTTGATGTAGGAAAACATATCGAAACTTTTATTTGGTCGTCTTGCACCGTCTTATGTACACAAGTAGGCGTTGTTTTTTCTTTTTCTGCTTCTATCTCTCTCCCAAGATTTTTGGCATGTTTTCCTGCTGAACTACGCATGTTATTTAATATTATATTTAATTTAATATTAATAGCTTTATATAATGCTTAGACTAAGTAGTACCGTTATAAGAAATATGTTTAAAAAATGACTTCTAGCCCTGAGGGGCTTGCCAAGATGCATTACGCTAACTAGCTTTTCTATTCGTTTGGCTTTTTTAACCAATCGCGTCACTGGTAGATGACGTGATACGAAAAGTCACGTGATCTACCAGTGACGCGATTGGTTTAAAAACGAAACGAGTAGAAACGCTATTTAGCGTAAAGCATCTTGGCAGGGCCCTCTGAGTGCTCGTTGTTTACGTTTACCGTTTACGAGTACGTTTATCGTTTACGACTTACGCGGAGTAGGGAAAATCGATTAACAATCGAATCAGCTGACTCCTTCCCGTCGTCCGATTGCATCGGATGCAAAGATCACAATCCATAATATTTTGATAACTTTGTCCGTTGTTACCGGCAACCACTTTGGAAAACAACAACAACTCAATTACAACTTTTCGGCATCACCTTATTAGTATAGTAATATATTTACACTAGTGACCCGCCAGCGGCTTCGCCCGCTGCAAATTTCCGACTTTCCCGGTGGTTTTTTTTTCTTTCATACAAACCTTGCCCTGACAATAACGAATACAACCGAAAAGGAATCAGCCAAATCGGTTCAGCCGTTCTCGAGTTTTAGTGAGACTAACGAACAGCAATTCATTTTTATACAGGGTTATTGGTAAGTCGACCTATTCCCGTTAAGAGGTGATAGGGGTGACTATTTGCGATAATTTTGACCCCCATATGCATTATGCAAAAGTGAACCATTTTTGAGTTATCGCGATTATTAGTTTTTTTTTAAATTAGTCGGAAATTCAACTTGAAAAATTTATTACAAAAAAAGTATCAATTTAAATCTTTTTTTTTCTTCTGATTTACAAAACCGATTAAACACTGGTTATTTCTCAATATTAAAACAATAATTATCGGTCAAAATTTGAAAAAGCGAGACGGAAAACGAATTTTATTCAATATTTTTTGCGATCGCTTTCCACTAAAATGCCTTAAAAACAAAAAAAAACGTTATGAAACTTGGCTTGCAGATTATTTTAAAAACTTAACTGTTTTGTTAGCTCTCCAAAAACGCATAACAAGTAGAAATTTATTTAAAAAAAACCTGACAAAATAATCATCACAAAGGAAGCGGGTGGAAACAAAAGTCACAAATGCAACTTCAAAAATTAAAATTAAAAAACATACCAAATTTAAATCATACATTTTTTATTTGCTTTTGTACAAGATGAATTTGTTGTTCCTATGCAAAATTAAAAAAAAAAAATCTGTACACGTTTGAGAATGCGAGGCCGAAAACTAAAAAATGCATGTTTTTTTATCAAACTCCAACATAAATTACACGAAAACAGAAAAAATTACCAATACATTTGGCGTGCAGATTACACATAAAACCTTGACGTTTTTCCAGCTTTCTAACGAGCTATTAAAACTAAAATGAGTCTTGTTAAAGATTCCTGGAAAAATTGATCACAAAGGAAGCAACAAGGAAGTCACGTCCGAACAAAATTTAAAATTAACTAAATCTATCAAAACTAACTGTTATACTCGTAAACACAAATAACAACATTAACTTATGTAAAAAGTTACAAAATTAAAACTAATAACCAATTAAAATTAAAATAATCAGGATTTTTATAGTTCATTTTCAAAATGGCTACCTCCATTTCTTATTCTCACATAAGTTTATGTTGTTATTTGTGTTTACGAGTATAACAGTTAGTTTTCATTGATTTAGTTAGTTAATTTTAAGTTATGTTCGGACGTGACTTCCTTGTTGCTTCCTTTGTGATCAACTTTTTCCAGCAATCTTTAACAAGACTCATTTTAGTTTTAATAGCTCGTTAGAAAGCTGGAAAAACGTCAATGTTTTATGTGTAATCTGCACGCCAAATGTATTGGTAAATTTTTCTGTTTTCGTGTAATTTATGTTGGAGTTTGATAAAAAAACATGTATTTTTTAGTTTTCGGCCTCGCATTCTCAAACGTGTACAGATATATTTTTTTAATTTTGCATAGGAACAACAAATTCATCTTGTACAAAAGCAAATAAAAAATGTATGATTTAAATTTGGTACGTTTTTTAATTTTAATTTTTGAAGTTGCATTTGTGGCTTTTGTTTCCACCCGCTTCCTTTGTGATGATTATTTTGTCAGGTTTTTTTTAAATAAATTTCTACTTGTTATGCGTTTTTGGAGAGCTAACAAAACAGTTAAGTTTTTAAAATAATCTGCAAGCCAAGTTTCATAACGTTTTTTTTTGTTTTTAAGGCATTTTAGTGGAAAGGGATCGCAAAAAATATTGAAAAAAATTCTTTTTCCGTCTCGATTTTTCAAATTTTGACCGATAATTATTGTTTTAATATTGAGAAATAACCAGTGTTTAATCGGTTTTGTAAATCTGAAGAAAAAAAAAGATTTAAATTGATACTTTTTTTGTAATAAATTTTTCAAGTTGAATTTCCGACTAATTTAAAAAAAAACTAATAATCGCGATAACTCAAAAATGGTTCACTTTTGCATAATGCATATGGGGGTCAAAATTATCGCAAATAGTCACCCCTATCACCTCCTAACGGGAATAGGTCGACTTACCAATAACCCTGTATATATAGACAAGCTAACTACTATATTAGGTACTTTTTTGTATCAATTAATCTTTGATATTACGGCTCTAGTCCAGTGACCAGTTCAACTATCTAGGAGTTCAATTTAGTCCTTTGTCACTTTAACGTTATGTTTGAACTGCTGCACTAATCTTTCAAAAGCGTTAAAGCGACAAGGTACAAAGGTGTGCAGCTATAAGGCCGACCGTACACGTTGTCTCTGACTGCGTAAGGTGTCTTCAGTACACGTCGCCGGTCGGGTTAGTAGTGTGCGTGTTAACATGCATTACAACTACGAGTATGTATGAATTCGCTTTCTTGAGATAAAACAACTGTACAAGCGTAATACAGCAGTAGTAAATAATTGACGTCATATTTTGTCTCATAAGTTCGTATTTACCTTACTCTCTCGGTTAGTTATCAGATGACTAAAGCTGTCTCAGAAAACAAGTTAAATAAGAACTCATTCGACCAAATCAATCCATACATACTACGATTTTGAATATACAAAAGTATTTATGATATTTTTTTACGCTTCTACAGTTAAACCGCTGAACCAATTATAATTAAACAACCGGACCCCGGGACATAGGGTAATTTGAATCCCGTAAATGGCTAGTATAGTATAATAAAAAACAAAAATCTTGAAATTTGAATTAAGAACGCTAATCCTAAAAGACTATCAGCTGTGTTCAGTGTTACGATATTTATTGACACTGACCACAAAAAAAACTTGTCTATGCCAAAAAGCAATCACATCAAGCACATTCAATTAAAAAGCAAGCGGTTCCGGGCATATATCAGGGGCGGTCGGAGCGCGGTTCCCATGCGTCCCACGTGAATAAATGCAAGTGGTTAGGTTGGTAATAAATGGTATTCCAACCTATTTGGTGCTGTTTTTCATCCTACCGACTGCGTTTATTGATTTGTTTTTTTTCTCTTCTTTTTGATTATTTTGGAGGACGAAATTGAGGGGAAACGAGGAACAGGAAAACCTAGGCTTACTTCGGCCAATTAAGACAGAAGGCCAATGTCGTGGCGCATCAAGATGTGAAAAAGCTGAAGGAGAATAGAGGAATCCTCTAAACGAAAAAACAATAAATAAATATTGCACAAAGCTGCAAAGCTTTTATCAATAATAACAACGAAAAGCAAGCTTTGAAAACATCGTTATAAATGATGAGATGATTTTTAAATACCTATTTCAATGATACCCCTTTGTCAAATTTCGTCGACTTTATTTTTATTCTTTTTTACAATATGGCGTCTCGTGGCCGCCATATTGAATTTTAATTACTGCCATATCTTTAGTGACACTCACAAGATTAAAACAACTCGATTGCCGTAAGAATCATCAAAATCGGTCCATGCGTTTAGTTTCTAGAGCGCCACAAAGGAACAAACATACATAAACACATTACCCTCCTCCTTCGACAGTCGGGTAAAAACCAAAATACAATTAATTTCGATTTCAATTTCATCTCGCCGTAGGGGTTATTTAAAATGTTAAAAGCACAAAAAAATCAGACTATCCCAATTTACAAAAATACAGCTGCATCTAACTCTCTAAAATGACAAACTTTGTCTATGGTAGCTACGCTTTCAGAGCCATACTGAATAAACCCCATGCTCTTCAGTCCACTCCCAATTCAAGCGGCAGAACGCTCGAGGGCCATTGCCTAGCGGTTTGAAAAATCTAGTCCATATGCGAAATTAAAAAGCATTCGAGCTCACTGTGTACAGATGTAAACAATTATTGTGCAACAATTAGTAAGAATAGAAATGGTAACGTTAGGTTTCTACAATGTTATCAAAACAGCCCGAATCTGCCAGGCCCTGGTAGGATTTGATAGATGACTTTCCCAAACGCATTTTTTCTTCGAAGATAATTTTCATTTCGCGTTTTTTCCCGTCCAGTCCCTTTTTTCCCAGCAGTTTATTTTCACATTCGTTTTTTTCCCCTTGCGAGTTTTATCCAGTCGCTTCTTTTCCTATCATCATATTTTCACAGTAGTGTTTTTCCCATCCCATGAATCAAAGTTGACAGAGTCGAAGGAGCTGCGCTGCCGCGGAGCTCCTATTTCTGCATTATTTGACCCTCCAGGCCTGCTGCAAAACTTACATAACTTAAACCTACCTACATAACGATGTAATTACTTTTGAGAAAAAGTGAGACTGGGATAGAAGTCAATCGGGAAAAAATGCGACTCGGGAAAAAGTCGCACGAGAACAAAAACGGTGGTAATAAAATCGACTGGGAAAAATAAAATTGGGTAATATTATTAAGAATAAGAGGAAATGCGAAACGAAATATCGCTTCACAGAAATAATAATTTCGTGAAAGTTATCAAACAAGTCCCTGGTAGTCGATTTTTGAATCTACTTATAATCTCACATACTATAAGTCAGTAATAATGTCATTAAAGCCACGTGGTAATCTATTTTAAAAGAGGTGGGAGAACTTGTATTTGGCATCATAGGAGAGATAATTTTAATAACTGATCAGATTTAAAATTCGATAATCGAAGGCACGTTAATTCTATGACTCTTCTAGAACTTAGATAAAGTATGATACATTTGTCTGTTCGGGTTAAGTAAAGAAATTGTTTCCTAACGACCCATATTTTTCGGACCACTTTTAGTACAAAGTTCAGTAGGCAGTTGTTAACGTTGAAAAATAAAACGCCTGGATAAAAAAAAGTTCAAGAATTTTTGTTCAGTTATAATATTTTTGGTTCCGTTGTTTAATCTTTTTCAAGTCAAGGTGGCAAGTGACGTAAACGGATTTTTGCGCCGCAGCCGGTCCATCTGTGATTTTACACTTTATCCTATTTGTACTACCGACCTATAATAACAACTCAGATGCCCTGCAATCGGGTACCTATTATTTTATCGAAACATCTTTCAGCGAACATAATTATCATATGCAGTTTTTTTTTTCACCGAAAGGCATTTCTTCCCGCGTTTTTTTTTTAAATCACATGTCTAACCTAACGTAACCGACGTAATTAATGTTTAAAATATCCTGAAAACATCATGGGTTCAGTAGGCCTAGTATGGCTGCCTCCACATCGCGTGTCAAACGTGGATAAAGCATCCGTCACTGTCGTACTTATTTACGTGTCAAAAGGTGACGGATGCCTTATCTAAACTTTGTCACGCGATAAACGCAGCCATGATAGGGCCCCAGCAGAAAATAGCGTTCAACGAAATGAAATTCGGTAAAATTATGGGTTACTCATACAATAAATATATAAAACTATTTTTTTTTCGTAGATTTCGTATCATCATCATCATCATCATGTCAGCCGAAAGACGTCCACTGCTGGACATAGGCCTCCCCCAAGGCTTTCCACTCAGACCGGTCTTGTGCTTTTCGCATCCACATAACATATTTAAAATCATTGCAATGCGAAACTATTACATTAAACAGTTTCATAGCATGCGGGATAATAACGAGTAGCGTCCGTAGGTAGTCGACAGGTCCCAGTTGAATTTAAATCATTCCTTTATTTAAGACTAGCTTTTCCCTATATATATTTTTTGGGTTAAAATATTATAGACTCACAAATAACGTAGATTTCTAAAGGTAACAGAATTTTCAAAGTCGGTTCAGTAGATCCAGAGATTACCCCTACAACGTCACAAACTTTACCTCTTTGTTAATATTACTAGCGGCCCCCCAGCGGCTTCGTCCCACTGCAAATTTCCGATATTCCCAGTGGTTTTTTTTCTGCGTTATTTTTTTAATGTAAGAACCTTCTACGAAATATTAGAAAACATATAAAAAAAATGAATTAAATCGCTATCAGGAGAAATAGGGGTTCATTTTTATAGATACAGATGTGTAAATAAGAAAAAGACAGATCACTATGTCCACTTTTTATCACAGGCAGAATTATAAACAGGAAATCCTAAACCACATAAACAGTATCCAACAGCGATATTAGCTATTCACTTATCTTGATGATAGATGGAGCCCCTTGGAACCGGAAGCAGCCCGCTCAGCTAAGCTGGATCTAATTAGCCATTAAAAGTTTCGCTCATTTCCGCCGCTTCCGGCCTACGATGGTTACCCCGGAGCACTTAATTCGAAACGTCGGCACTACTCTCTCACACGTCATTCGGGATAACTTTGAATGAAAGAGCTATAAGTTAAAGTAACTAATTGTAATTGTTTCATTTGAAAATTAGGTGCAGAGGGCCTCTATTCTACTCGGTAAACCATATACGCACTATAATACAAAACCGTTTCGTACCATTACAAAATTAGACAAATGTGAATCTGCGGAGAACGATTTATTAAATCCGAAAAAATAAGCTTAGTTTTTTTTTCAAAACATATCCAAGTTTTGGGAGCAGATCTGCTCCTCAGCATATGAGAGGTTAAATATTAATTTTATTCTGTTTTTAGTACTTGTCTTTAGGCAACATAAATACATCGTCTGTGAAAATTTCAACTGTGTAGCTATCACGGTTCATGAGGAATTAATACAACCATTCCTTTCTATGAACTTTAAACAAACCTAGAAAGGGTTTTAACTTGATATTGTTCTGATCTAGCCGTGCGATATGTCTTCGTAGCGTTGCTACGGCTACGAGGTGTCTACGAGCTACATTGTCGTAGAGACAACGTTATTAGTGCACCCCGCCAGCCGGAAGGGTCGGCAAAATTGCGAAGGCTCCGCCGCAGGAGGCGTGACGTGTCATTTGTCACCTACGTTATTGTACCAGGTAACGAGCTGTTATAATTATGGCAGAACGAATAATGTATAGCTAAATCACGATAGTAAATTGCTTATGTCAGTGTTGAAGTTATGTGACTATTACAAGATTAAGAATTATTAACTTGATGACAGGATAGCCTAGTAACTATGCCTAAAAAGCTAGCGGTTTTGGGTTCAAATCCCGGCAGACATTTGTATGATGAGCGCGAGTATTTCTCCGTGCTTTTTTTTTTTTTTTTATTTGTATCAACGAACAGTCACAACAAGGAATTAAGATAGAAAGAGTAAGATGACATTTGTGTGACCAACACCATTAACCACAATTACATATTTGATGAGCTTTCGGAGTAATGCAGTGCCTATACTAAAGTATCATTTTTATATAGTATACTATATAGTAGTCTTGGATTTGTTTATGTATTTAATTATGTACTTCTCTATACTTAAGTGTAGCCAGACGATTATTTCGTAAATATAACAGATATCAGAAAATTTTAACTGATATCTAAAGTACGGTACCCAATGAGTAAATTCACATGAAAAACTTTTTTTATAATAAAATCAGAAATATCCCAGATATTAACTTCAAGCCCTTCCATACATTTATCGCAGTTCGTTGAGATGCTTTAGTTTAAAAAGCCTAATCATATCACCACTATCATATGATTCATGAATTGTTTAATTTATTACAATTAATTTGTGTAAATTATGAATCTTGAACAGTTTTGTCTTTTATGGTAGGGAAATTACAGACTCAATGAACGTCGAACTAGCATGGGAGCGTTTAAACTTAATATATTTAATATTACATCTTTCATTTAAAAAAGTTATTAATGTGATTTTACTAATTGGGTAACGTAGTTTCGATATCGGTTTAAAGTTTCATGGTATATGTTATATTACACTTAACGATTGCCCTGTATAAGTAAGGGACCAGGTAACATTTATGACACCGTCCCCAAATATTATTATTTATAGAATACTCGTATGACGTCTACATACATATATATATATATATATATATATACTTTACTCTATATATAGTATACTCTAAGAAGGTATTGGTTGTTGTTGTAACATTAATTGATCAACTGTAGGTAATTTAATTTAAAATTTATATAAACCACTACAGCAAACGCTATTCTATATAATATATAGATAGAGTGCACTATAGTATAGTAAAATGACTGACTGCTGAGATGCTTGCGGCGTTTCTTCTCAGCAGTGGTCTCCTCTTGGGAAGCGCTGGTAGATTCTTGACGTGTAAAAGTGCCCGAGCGGCCTACTTACTGAATAAATTTCCTTTATCTTTTATCTTTACTACATACTATAGTGCACTTTTCTTTTATATTGTAGTTGTGCAATGTGCAATATTTTTTACTAGAAAAAAAGTAAGAATTTGAAAAAATGCAAAAAGGTGAGTCTCTGAAAATGCTCAAACCACCGTACTGGGAGACGATTAATTCGTCATTTTACACACTTGTGTATAAAAATGGTCACTGACTCTGAGTCTCTATTATATTTTTCATTAAACACTATTTTTTTTTGGTTTTCCAATTAACCTTGTTTCCTTTTCACAACTAGACCTGCCAATTCTAGTCTAATACTAATTGGCCCACCGTGATACAGTTCACACTAGTACAGTAATCTCAGCTTCTTAATAGCTTGCACTCGCAATTGAGAGTACATTTGTCACTCGTGAGTCATAGAAAACAGAAAATTGCCGATCGCTATTAAGAAAATGGTTGCACTGGGTCTCTATTCCCGACGGTAAAAAACATCGTCGTTGATCTATCGTGGTATTGTTCTGACGTCAGTCGCCATTACTGTCAAGTGAATAAGAGCTATCAAAACGGTGGCAATACGGTAACGATATGGTTTTTACCGTGTTGAATAGAGGCCCTGTACGGGGGTCAGATGACACTTATTTATATACCTTCTGTTTAACTGTCTAAGGAGCGTATTAATAACCTCATCTTGAATGTGAGGCCCGTCACAAGTTACGACAAAGTAAACGTAGAACACTGTCATTTTTGACGCATCTCGAGACGAGCATCAGTGTTGAGATCAGTTTATTAATACAGGCCTAAGTAAATGAAGTATAAAATAATGTCAGCAGAAATACGTACCATTTATTATCTGAATAAAGTATTCAATAACAATTATCCCATTTTGCTGCAAGTTAATATTTTATATAAATAACTATAGAATCATAATCCTATAACATATCCAAACATAAAGGGTGAGTATTGTTACAGAGTCAACACGACGCGGGCGCATCCCTCGCGGGAACAATATTTACTTTACATTAAGACATAAGTCGTTAGCTGTAATTTATGGGATACTAGAGATAATGTCGAGTAAGTTATGTATGTTAACACTTTACTGTACAAACAAAAGACAACAATTATAAAATATACATATATATAGCAGGAATCTTTAGGCCCGCTTGCATGTGAGTTTACCCCTAGATTAACCCCAGGTTAAATTATTCAAGAATGTCAATGTCATATAAGAACATTCAATCTTAACAAATTAACCTGTTTAACAGGGTTAACATTTACGTGCAAGCGGACCTTAAAGAATCTCTTCTTCATTTTAAACCAATCGCGTCACTGTTAGACCACGTGACTTTTCGTATCACGTGATCTACCAGTGACGCCATTGGTCTAAAAACGAAACGAATAGAAACGCTAGTTAGCGTAGTACATCTCGGCAGGGCCTTCTGTCACTAATACGCTGGTAAACATCTTGGCTGAATTAATCAAAACGTGGTTACAGAATTATCAACTAGTTTTTAAAGTTGTAGATTATTCTGTTGCTCTGCCTACCCGTCTCTGGAAGTACAGGCGTGAAGGTATGTAAATATATAGGTATAAAAGAGCGAGTTATTTATTACGGTGCAACATTTCGAACGTTTTCGATTGAATAAATGTCGATAATTTTTAATAAAAGCTACTGGGAATGTGGTGCACTGTAAAATGCAACATTCCCGAATGATCAGAAATAAAATAAAAAACGAGATTTTTTCTATAGAATTTAACATTTACCTCGCGGCTGTTGTAACAGTCAACCGTCGAGATATCTTATATTTTACATAGTTAGGTGTTCATGAACACTAATGAACGAAGTGATGAGATGATACATGCAATCGTACGGTACTTTATAAATCTTTTTTTTTATACAAAGTAAGTTCGATCGATTTGAGCCCCGGGCATATTTGCCAATAATATTTTTACATACAACGCATTTGTTTACGTACCTATATGCGTGGAACGTGTCAATAAATAATATTTGATCAGCCATATTTGCGAAGAGCCACCGGATATTAAGTGGGCAATATAAATGGAAAAATTAATCTTCGGCCTGTCGTATAAAATAAATACAATCACAAAATATCCATATAACACGGTTCATTTATATTATTGGTCATTTGGTACTTTTATGACGGACGAGTTTAGCTTCGTTGGTATTAAAAAAAAAACATTAATTTCACTTTGTTAATCCACACCTACTTGAGTTAGTAAAATCTTAGGGCCGCATTAATAAACTGATCTCAACTCTAATGCTCGTCTCGAGATGTGTCAAAAATGACAGTGTTCTATGGTTTGGCGTTTACTTTGACGTATCTTGCGACGGGCCTCACAGTCCAGATGAGTTTATTAATACGGCCCTTAGTAACAAGATATTAAAAATAACTTTAACGTAAGTAAGTGCAATTGTGCTGTGTAATTAATAATTACAGATTTAAGTAGACAATAGGATACTACGAGCATAACAATTGCGGTACAAACGCACATTAATCATCAGCTTTCTTCCGTCCACCGCCGGACATGGGTTTCTCCCATGGCTTGCCGCTGAGCTCGGTCTTGAGTTCCTAGTTTCCAACCGCTCCCACTTTTTACAAACGCACATTACCCTAATTAAATAAGCAGCTAATGAGGAATAGTGCATAACGCCGAGAACTCGCATTACACTTAATCTCACTTAAACCAAGTCGCGGGGATTTCATAAAATGCTTCCTCGCTAAATACGCTTAATTACGGAGAATAGCAGGGAATAAAGGGATGCATGTTATTATCTAACTTTGCCGCTCAATGTTTACTGACGATCTCTACGGCATGCCCGTGGGCTAGAGGACCGTTATAATTACGACATACAACAACCGCTTTAACAAAAAAATCTATTTTTTTTAGCCTGGCATTTGTTGCCAGCGTTTGGTGCTTGAGAAAATTTCCAGTTTTCGTCCCTCTTTAATTACGTCATTTTGTAGGATGCCTTCTATTCATGTACCTAAAAAGTATAGTACCTATTATGAATAATTAAAAAAAATGATATTCCGTTTCTGCTTCTTTTATGTTCTATATGATGCAAGAGTGCATGAGATCCAAAACGCTTGAAAAGCGTACCTTTTTCAAAAAGAACAGGCAAATACAACAAAGACAAAGAATAAAAAACTTAGTTTAGCTTTAGTCACAGAAGCCCGAGCCACCTAGCCTAGTTTGGGAGTCCGCAAAAACATGTGCATGATTTGGTTCTATATTTCGGTAGTAAAATTATATAATCTCATTATATAAATCTTATTCCTATCTTATTCTTAGTCTAATTGTGCAAAATGTGTTATCAACAATTTTAATAATTATTGGTAACTCTGCAGCTCTGCCTACCCCACTCTCGGAATGAAGGCGTGAGTTGATGTATGTATGTGTGTGTATTCTTTAAATAACTTTCCTAAGCGACAAAGCACACGACCAAGTTCCCACTAGTTAATCGCCTTTGCCACAATATATGTGAATATTTGAGCAGTTTGAACTGCGTCTTAGCAAAGTCCTGCTAAGTACGTACTATTCAAATTATTCAGAGGTCTTATGAACACTGTTCGTCGGTAGGTGAAGCTTAATTGTATAGAGAATTGCTACCAAGTGCTTGATCAGGCCAAGCGAGCCAATAGGAGTTTTACCCTAGACATAACTACTACTAAATTACTAGCATAGAGGCATTCCATCTTGGTCCTCAGGGTTGGCAACGCATTTGAAGTCTTAGGGCCGTATTAATAAACTCATCTTGACTGTGAGTCCCGTCACAAGATACGTCAAAGTAAACGCCAAACCATAGAACACTGACATTTTTGACGCATCTCGAGAGCATTAGAGTTGAAATGAGTTTATTAATACGGGCCTAAGGATTGCAGTCTTGAGATTTCAAATGTCTATGGGTCTCAGATCCCACTTACTATCAGGTGGCCTGAGTGCTCGTGTGCCTTCTCATTCTACAAAAAGACACTGCAAAGGTAATTAACCCATCATTTAATCTAACTTCACTTCAATTGTATCATTTTTCTGATAAAGTGTTTTCAGGTTAACTTAAATAATAATTGCATTTCTTAAAAAGTTTGTACCTAGTTAAGGAGAAAAAATAAGAAACGTTAACTTTTTCCACTGAGTTACGAAAATAATTTGAACTTTTATGAAGAAAAATGGTGGTATCTGAGACAAAACTCCGGTAGCAAGTGCAAGCATATTACTATCGGGTGAAGATTGAATCTACTTCATTTATTGAATTTGAGATACTGCTATATTGACTTTGAATAATGACAAACTTTTGCCAAGACAAGAAATGCCCAATTACGTAGGTTCGGTTTGATTAGAATTTTGTCTTTGCCTTTCGATGAAATGAAAATTTAGGTACCTACTGCGTAATGATACGTTCGTTGAAGTGTTTCGATCGAAATAATAGCTACCCAACTGCAAGATATTGTTCAATATCCATCTCACACCAATAATAATTAACCTAGACCTAAACTAAGCTATTGGCGTGCAAAGACTCGACGATTTGATACGGTCGTCTATACAGTGTGTCCCTGGATAAAGTGCTCAAACGAATAGGGATGATAGAACAGCTAAAAAGCTATCGAATTAACCTCTATGTATTTTCAGCGATTTTTACTAGTTTCGAAGTTAGTAGTAATTTTCCCTTATGTCTGTCACGATCATTAGTTTATGTTTTATTTCATACGTTTTTCAATGGTATCTTACATAATTAGAATCATTACAAATAAGCGAAGTTTATTAACCGATTGGCCCTTTTTTTAAATGTTCACATAAAGTTTGTTTCTCCATACTAGGTGTCCCAGTGTTTGCTTTTCACTTTGTATGGATAAAACCACTTTATGTGAGTACTTAAAAAAAAAAGTTTAAGGTAGGTTGATATATCAACGAGTGACAGGTATGAGAGTCAGGTACTAAATTTAGAGTAACGACACTTTAGAACTTTAATTATTAGTTTTATTAGAAAATTAACAAAATTATTATTCAAACCGGGCGAAGTCGGGATTGGCAACCATATTAACTGAAAATATTACCAATTACTCACTAGGCCACAATCCTGACGCATTTAATTACCCTGCAAGTAACGAATGTTGCCAATTAAAATTCCACAGGACGCTCACGTCCAAAGCCAAAGTCAAATCCAAATTATGTTTTTTGATTTTTGATTGCCTCGTCGGAAAATCGTGAAACGTGGCAAATCCGAAATTGCGTCCTGGTTAGGAAAAATAAAATAGGAGAAAGTTGCAGGCAATTTCAAGTTTTAATACAATATTCAAAATTGCTATATTTTTTACTTACTTTGTTTATTTGAGTCGCAATAAAATACATCAACGCGTCCGAACCTTAACGAATATTTACGAGGTCCGAAAAAAAACTAGATTATGTTTAATACTGTTTGATAAAAAATGGGGGTATATTTTATGGTTTATCCCAATTTCCATTATATTACAACAGGAAATCTTTGATATAAGTAATCTCCGTTTAAAAAAAAAGAAACTACTTTTGTCATTTCATTGCCGTTATCGAGTTATCGCGGCCGCACTGAGAACTCTTAAAATCCAATTATTTTAATGTTGGCAACACTGAACTCGTCAGGGACATGTCGTCTGCCGCAAGACCGCGGGGCGCTGCGCTTAGATCACGTAGTTTTATAATTTGCGGCTTAGTTTTAGAACACTCTACCATACCTAGATGAAAGGTCAAATGAACCATTAATTCCTTGAGTATGCGGCTCTACTATTATCTAGACAGGGTCGAATGTGGCTTGGTCGTGAAGTGGAAGATGCGCCTTTTGTTAATCGACGGCTTGTTGACTGAAAATTCTCATTAAAACCGACAACAAGGGAACCCTGTTAGCTGTTAAATCAGGCGACCGTAGATATGCATTCAGTTCATCTGTTCTTGTTTATCTTATGCATTACACATTTAAACCTGGAAAATACGGTTAGTAATTATTTCGATGAAGTAACTGCACAAGTGAAGAATAAAATTAGGCAAGATAATTAGGTATTAAAATGTCTCAGGCTAGACTACTTCATGAAAAAGCCTTCCAACAATTACTTCCAAGAGTTCCAAGTTGCTTTGTGATTGTATCTTTTTTACTTTATGTTACAAATGAACTTGTGCAAAATAAGACAGTACTAAGGATGAATTTATTATCAGAGGTAGGATAACAAGGAGCTACTTTACCTAAAGTTCCCAAGAGGACGTAATATAGTTCCAACCGGGTAATATTGATTTATTATTCGAAATATTACTATGTCAAATAAGTTTTAGTGTATTCACTCACGTGTATTGCGATTAGTACCAGAAATCCGCTATAAAAACACTACGTTACCTAGTTGTTCACTCTAATTATGACGTCCTCTCGGGTCTCGCTTTAGGTAAATTAGCTCTCAACGTCCGATCTCTGTTTATAATTACAAGTCTGACGTTCAGATACAGCTGGGTCGTTCTACCGGACTTGACATTTGATCTCAAATGAACATCGTGTTAATAAACGTTAATGCCGCTCCGCCAATCCAATTGGAAACGTCGGAAATTACGAGCATGAAGGTAAATGACGATCGGAGGTTAATCATGATTAACTGTGCAGTTAAATAAGCATTCGAAGATAAGAGTAATTACTTTTTCACTTGTCATGCTCGTAAAAAAACACTTTAGTCGCTGCACATCGGGACTAAAGCTTCTTATTAATCTCTGGGATTAAAATAGTTTTTTTTAGTTTACTTTTGAAACCCCTAAACTCTAATCACGGTGTTTTTGGATAGAGGATTACCGCCATTTTCAGTGAATGTGTATAGACAATTTTTAGGGCGTGGAAATAACCTTAAAATGACAACTGTGCAAAAATATAAAATAAATTATTTAATTCCATGAAACACATATTAATTATTACGAATATGAATTTATTTAACTTAATTATTTTAAAAATTAATTCATTTTATTATGCATGATCCAATCAGTTTTTAAAATAGTTTTCAACTTTGAATCTGTTGGCTATGCAAGTATTTAAAATGTCACCCAAAAAAAAATTAAAAAAACACCGGAACAGTAAGTAACTTGGTTATAATCAATATTGTATTTTCGTATAGAACTGCGGTTTTTTTCCTCACATCAAAGTGAAAAGTAGTGTTTAACGCCACCCTCGTTTTGCTTTGGTGGCTAAACATCTTCTGTCATTATGGCTTGTTTTAGTCCCTTGTTGAACAATGTACTATTTCACTTCTCATGCTCGTAAAGTCCTTCTTTAAGCTGTGTATAGGCTGCAATAGAATCGCATTTTATGCACTAGTGCATATAGTTTTGTCGTTATCTAGACTCAGGCCCGTATTAATAAACTAATCTCAACTCTAACTCTCGTCTCGAGATGTGTCAAAATGTCAGTGTTCTATGGTTTGGCGTTTACTTTGACGTATCTTGTGACGGGCCTCACAGTCAAGATGAGTTTATTAATACGGCCTTAAGACAATTAAGCCCTACAGCCAGACAGACGGGTCGGTATCAAAACGACTGGATTCTCAAAACGACCAGAACCACATAAAGACTTGATCGCAAAACGACCACATCTGCAAAAAGCCTTTATCTCGTAATGACTTTCTAGTAAAACGACCACATAGCATAAAGTCTGAATATCAGAACGGCTTGCTATCATAATTACTTGTTCGCAAAAAGACCACCTCGCAGAAGGTATACATCTTAAAATGCCCTAATAGCAAAATAACTAGATCTTAAAACAACTTCCTAGTGAAACGACTACAATTTATGGTAGCAAAACGACTAGTTATCAGAATAGCAACAATATCCATCTATAGAGTACTATTAAATAAATATTTTATTTATGTATTTATTCATTTATTATAAATATCGTGCTTCGTGAGCAGGGTCACTACCTCTAGCTCTAGGCTGTGGGAACTATGTATAACTAAGTAAACTATGAATGAAAATGGCGTTCTAAACAAGTTTTTTTTTTGCTCAATTGCTGATTTTTCTAAACTTAGACAATAAAACATATTTATTTCAGATAGAAAAAAATACTTTATTATAACTTAAATTGCATATTATAACAGGGAAATATGCATACTAACTAAAATAAAACTGTAGTACTTCCTGAACGTAAAATATTATTGGACTTATACACATTTACACACACACATACACATTTACACACATTTACACATACACATTACACATTTTTAAATTTAACTTGATCTCCGAAATGTTTTGGAGAAATTGGAAACAAGTTATGTCTCCTTCATTAAGCGAGTTGAGCTCATTTTTGTATTTCCGGTCAAAAATAATATCTTTTTTTTTGCGGTACGACGACGTATTACGATGATATGATGCCGATGGAATGATTTCATGCTATTTTATGTACAAGACTAATTGCTACCATGCCATTCTGAGATTAAGTTCATTTGCGATCTAGTTATTTTGCTATTAGGGCATTTTAAGATGTATACCTTCTGCGAGGTCGTCTTTTTGCGAACAAGTAATTTTGATAGCAAGCCGTTCTGATATTCAGACTTTATGCTATGTGGTCGTTTTACTAGAAAGTCATTACGAGATAAAGGCTTTTTGCAGATGTGGTCGTTTTGCGATCAAGTCTTTATGTGGTTCTGGTCGTTTTGAGAATCCAGTCGTTTTGATACCGACCCAGACAGACGAGGTGACTGCATTAAATAAACTTATTATTTGAATACATTTCTTTAATTTATTTGCCTTCTATGTTGCATCTAACAAAAAAGCAATTTAAAACTATTAAAAACAAGCATTATTTACAAAAAACACACAAAATCAACGTATGAATTGGCAGTATTGTGTTCGACCTAAGTTAAAAATGTTGTGCGAAATAAAAAATAAAAAAATCCGGGAAAGAGGTTTTTGTCTATCGTTTTGGAAGTTGTTTACTTTGTGGTGTTACGGACATTTAGTGAAGAGGAAATAATGCTCAAACCTAGCACACTAAAAAAATGCAAAAGAACCTATTGAACAAACATTGCCGCCTAAATCCAAGAAAATTCATTTTAAAACGTATGACAATTTCAAGGTCTGGTGAAGCGGCAAGTCAATAAATTCTCACACATGTAAGTTTTTTTACATTATCACTGTTTTATTTTTTCTTAATCGAAGTGAAAAGCAGAGTGTATAACTCGGTCTTAAAACCGATTTTATCCTCGACTTAATTATCCAACCGGCTCGGATGGATACTTCTTGGATGTTAAAAATGGTTTTTTTTACGCCCTTGTTGAGCAATCTACTAATTGCAATTAATTACATACACACGTCATAGGTATATGAATCAGCTGAGACAATTTTGTCACACTCCTATTACAAAAATAATTAACCCTGCATAACATTAATTTCTGAAAGAAGCGCCACCTAGTGAACTTTTCCAGCAATACCTCGTGTCCTGTAGCTGTATCTTTAAGGAAACTCGTCCCACCCTTACGTTTGAGTGAACGCTTCCCAATTCCTATTACAAAACATAGATGGCGCTGCAAGACACAAAATTAAACACGGGCTAGACGGAACATTATACAGTTTACGGTTATCTAAATTTCTCAACAGTTGAGTACCTAATTAATTAAAATCTGCCGACCTTAATGGTAATGACAAAGTTCAAATGTATCATTTCAGCCAAATTTTTTCGAGTAAATTGTTCGTGTCATGCTATAATAATTTGTTGGTGGTACACATGTCACGTAAGAGGCCCGTTGACCTTCAAACCACTAGTGATGTGATCATCACAATATTCGCGATCAATGATCCGTAAAGTCAACGTAGCTAACAAAACACTAGTCAGTGACTTTAATTGAATATTGCCATCCGAAAATAAATCCGAAACCACCATAAATTATGGTACATATTGTTTTAAACTCTGTCGCCACTACTTTCACGAAATAAGTACTAGGTAACCAGTTCAAGTATTACTCTGATACTGTCAAGTAAATAAGAGCTTGACACGTTAACAATACGGAAACACGTCATAAGCAATAAGGTATCTAAATATATAAAAGGAGAAACTGACTGACTGACTGACATATCAACGCACAGCCGAAACTACTGTACCTAGAAACTTGAAATTTGGTACAGGTGTTCCTTTCATGATGTAAGTGAGCACTAAGAAAGGATTTTCCGAAAATCGACCCCCAACGGGAAAAAAAGGGGGAGTACTGGGAAACTAATTCTACGCGTACGAAATCGCGGGCGACCGCTAGTTAATGTATATAAAGAGTTGTTCTCTACATCGTTCAGCCATAAAAAATATGTAAAGAATGGATACCTCGTCAGAGCATGCAATACTTATAATAAGAAATATTCTCATATTGACCTATTCGGACTTAAGTATCATCAATTTGTTTCTGCAATTAAGAAGGTAAATAATTAAATAATTGAATAATTTGTAAACTTTAAAGTATATTGGTACTGTTTGTTTCTTTCACTATTGGATTACTAATTTACTTTCCTAATTTATATCTCAAAATTCAAAATTTAGTTTTAAGTTGTAGTTTTAGTTTATGTTTTCTACTTAATTATATTTACTCATTATAATAATGTTAACTCTTTGAGCAAAATTAATGTATTAACTATAGGTGGAAACTATTTTGGCTAATGAATTAAGGACATTTGTTAATTTAGTTGTATTATATCTGCTGTATGTTTCCCTTTACAATAAATAAAAATAAAAAAAAAAAAATTTCAGCCCGCCTAGTATGCTTGCGTTTATCGCGTGACTAAATGTGGATAAAGCACCCGTCACTCTCGTACTTGTATACGTGTCAAAAAGTGACGGATGTTTTATCCACATTTTGTCATGCGATAAACGCAGCCATACTAGGTCCCCAGGGCTCCTATTCAGCGTGGTAAAACCATAAAGCCTTATTTTACTGGGTAAAAAGAGGTCGCTTTTCACACGCTATCGTATTGCGAACACGTTACAATAAAAACCTTAGTGACTACGTCACAGTTGCTTGACAGTAATGGCGGCCGAGTTCAAAACAATACAATAACATGTCAAATGCAATATCGCTTTACCCAGTAGAATATAGGCTCTGCAATGTGTCCTATCCTATAGTTTCTTTATCTATGACAATAATGGCCGAATCTTCGAAACAAATATTCGTTTTTATGTTGAATCCAGTGACTCGTAGTGAACCACTACTTAGTGTATCAGTTATAATTAAACCTGATTGCTTTGCCAAACCAACAATGGGTGCATAGCGGCCTACATAACGCCATTTTAATTATAGACTGAGCAATGGCTGTTTAGGATCCCATAACTCTATTTCTTGATGTTTCTGGATCATGGAAGGATTTTAGCTAATGGACAAGTCAATAAGCACGGAGATACGAAACGTAGCTAAACAATAAACGATAAAGTGTTAAAACTGCGTATTTTTTTTAAATAAAATTTATGCGTTTCCGATCCGAAAGTTAGTTTAATAGTTATGAGATGTTCTTTTGAATTAATAGCTTCCACTTCCTTGGTCTAACTTAATTAGCTGTTTTTGCGGGTGGTAGGACCTTGTGCAGGGTCCGTCCGGATCGCTACCACCATCTTATCCGTTAACCTACCGCCAAGCAGCAGTTTTCGCATTGTTGTGTTCCGGTTTGGGGATAAGACAGCCGGTGTAATGAACTAATGACTAGCATAGAGGCATTCCATCTTAGTCTTCAGGGTTGGCAACGCATTTGCAGTCTTAGGCTTGCAGTCTTGTGAATGCGAATGTCTATGGGTCACAGTTTCCACTAACCATCAGGTGGCCTGTGTGTTCGTTTGCCTTTTCTGTGCCATAAAAAAAAACTTATTATGAATGATTTAGGCGTTTTACACAATCTTCTAGAATAATTGTTCGGTGTTAAAGGGTCTTTACAGAAGGGTGGACTAAACAGAAGCACATAGGGTTGGCTCCACGCGCTTCTGGCAAATGCCCGGTTGTATATTGCTTTCCCTTTCTATTTGGCATAACAAATATACAGACAGATGTCAAAAAGTGGGGCAGGGATAACAGAGTCCCTACTACGAGCATTGATACTCTGGTTGTACTGTACGTGCATCAAATAATGTGGGAGCCAACCAAGAGAAAGTCTCTCTTACAATAACAGCATTGAAAGCTATAAATTAAAATATATACATACATTGCATAAATTATATTTAATTTGTCACCTATTAATTCAACTTAATGGTGTACAAAGACAAAAAAAAATGTAAATTGAAAAAAATACAATTTATTCACATATCTAAATAACCTCTATAAAAATTACGTTACTAGATAATTTTAAGATGTATTTTAAGATTGATTTGGCAATAAGCTTAAATTTAAGATTAAGTGTAAAAGTGAAATTTAAGATTTAGTGTAAGAGTCAAATTTAAGATTAGGTTTAGATATAAGCAAAAGTGGGTCCCGACCGAAGCTTAGATTTGGGTCAGTTAGTTCGAAGGTCCTCCACAATTATACCCTCACGTCTCTCGGTCGTGCCGCAGCGTGGCAGCAGCGTGCTGAAGCGGCAATGGGATGGCTCAGTTACAGCTGTCGGTTTGTGGCAATTGCAGCGGCCTAGGCCTAGGCCGGAAGCAAGGACAACCCAAATAAACCCATAATATTTGTGAGATTATCCACCAAGGCCAACAAGGATACATAAAAAATGCCAAAAAGTCTGGATAGGATAAGGGAAGTCACATGCGCACATACCGGTTCCTTCTTCAGAGCAATCCAGGACCCTGGCCAGGTCTATTGTCCATAAAATTACAATTTCACTACACCACCACGTGGCGGCTTAATGCCTAACGCACCAATCCTTCGCGTAAAACACAGTTATGCAAAAATTATAGTTGTTCACATCGACACAAGGTCCTTTAACGTATTTTAACGTGCTATTTACACGAGGATGATGATTATTTTATGCGATTTTTGTCGATTCCAAAATTAGCGACTCATTAACGTGCGATGGTTACATATCAACATTATCAACTGAGGACACCTCTTATGGAGTCCTTGCGAGCGAGATCGCCACGTGCGCATGTTTGAGAGGGGTGACACACACAGCAGTATGTTTATATATCAATTATAAATTAATACCCTGGCGCAAGCAACCTACACTAAAAGATGTCAAAGGATCAAGAATATCTCTAAATTATTTTGATGTTTTGCAATGTATCAACACAGTACTTACCTTGCAAAAATATCTAAATACTAATCAAATGCAGACAGTCATTAATGCTATGACATTAGTTATTTATACGGTGTGTAACAACAAGAATTTATAATTGTTACTCAACAAACGACGACGACACGTCAAGGCTAGAACAGTTGGTAGTACCCTGCCTACGGAGCTTGCGGTCCTTGGTTCTGTTCGCGGTGTGGGTAAAAAATTGTGTGATAACCGCGAGTATTTGTTCCTGAGTTGTGGATGTTCTCTTTGTATTGAAGTAAGTATTACTATAATATAAGTATGTTTATCGTTGTCTAGTACCCATAGTACAAGCCTAGAGTTCAGCTCAGTTCAGGAAATTGAATTCAAATTGGAATATGGAATAATATTACTGTGCGGCGGTACCCTTGGTGAGCCAGTCCGATTCGGACATCTCATGTTTTTTTAATAAGCTCATTGCCTTGCTATACTCGTGATTAGAATTTTTTTCTAAGCAAGTTAAGATCAAGAATCGTGACGACCAGACCGCCACACTCGGGGTGACCGTCAGACAACATCTAAATTACACTTAATTGCTTAAATGAGTACACCGACGACGGCATCTGCGCTGATGTCATTTATTTACCCATTGTCTTATTTACAATACGCAAGAATTCGGTATCAGACTCCTTTGTTTGGACTCTTTGTTTCGTTTTGTAATAAATAATAATAATAATTAGGAGACAATCTCACACAAATTTACTTAGTTTCAAAGTAAGCTCTAGAATTGTAGCCATGTACTTATGCAAGAGAAAAATACGAAAACAGCTCCTGAGGAACTAATACTCACTAACACACTAAGCCATAACAACTTACCCCAAACTTCTTGTGTCAAATATCTGGGTTTCCATCTGGATCGACGAATGACATGGAAATACAATGTAATGAACAGACGCAATGCGATCAACATAAGGTTTAAAAACCTTCTCTGACTCTCCGGAAAGCAATCCGCACTCTCTCTGAGCAACAAAGAGTATACTGCTCCTGCTACTGTCATCTGCGAGTATTCCAACATCCTCTGTCTCCAAAGAGCGCAAAACCACATACTAAGAGCCCTGACAGCTGCTCCCTGGTTTGCACGCAACCTAGAAATCCACGAATACCTCGAGATTCCAACTGTTGAAGAAGAAGCCAAACGCTACTTGGCAAACTACAAGGATCGACTAAAAATCTACCCGAACCCACTATCAAAAGATTTGTTGACCCAAAACCCGATCAGGAGGCTCAAAAGAGCCTCAAAAGAGGTGGCCCTAAATACCAAGAAAATCAATATCATTACTGCACTTAACTCACGTTTTGCCAAAACCGATTGATCGCAGATTCACCCAAGAGAAAAAAAACACAGCTTGTCGCCAGTTGCTCATTAGTCAGCGCCTGACACGTAAACCCTACTAAATTAAACACGAATAGATAGGAATACGCGGCTAGTCGGATAAAGAATCAAGACAGAGTGTCATTTAATTTGGTCGGAATACTATTGTTGTTCGCCATATGTTCGGAGTTTTTTAAATATTAGTCAGATAGCAGTTATTATACAATACATAGACAAAAAAGATTCGAGTTAGAAAGTAGCAACATCGGTCTCGCAGTGAACAGAGCGAAGACTAAAGTAATGGTAGTAGATAGAGCCGGAAAGCTAACAAATGTCACCTGCAACTTTCCTGGCATTCATATCGTCGAACGCTGTATGTACCTGGGCTCCCAAATCTGCAATGACGGCAGCTGCGTCACTGAGATAAAGAGACGAATTGGTATGGCAAAGGACGCTATGGCCCGTTTAAACATCTGAAGAAAAGAGGAATTGCTAACAAAAACAAGATCAGATTAATACGAGACCTGGTATTTCCCATCTTCTTGCATGGAGTAGAAACGTGGACAATCCTTGCCCGGGAAAGACAAAGGATTGATGCATTCGAGACGTGGTGCTGGAGACGAATGCTAAGAATACCTTGGACTGCGAAACGCACCAATGCATCGATCTTGTCCCAGCTCCGAATAAAAACTCGCTTTTCCACCGCATGCCAATGCCAACGCATTTTTTCTTATTTCGGCCACGTGCATGTGCGGTTTGTCTTATAATGTCTGCAGACTTACACGCACTAATGAAAATTGACACACTAATAAACCTAAAAAGGTGGGAAACTTTTGAAAGCGGTCATATATAGACGACTTTTTTTAACGAAGGCCATTTGTAACAGGTGCGAAGAGTATGTTTCTTTTAGCTGTTTTATGGAGCTAAGCTAACGTAACTTCGATTTTCGATTTTCAAATTAGGGCCCCAGTCCAAATAGTGTCTTAAACCACATTTACGTACGAAGATAAAATAGCAGCGGTAAAACTAAATACAAATACCGCTACAAAGTGAATTTTAACAATCGCAACGTAGGTATTTCATTTTATTATCAAGGTTTATCGCCACCGTTACATGGGCTGGCTAACAAGCGAGTCGCTTGCGCCGAATGAGATAACAAAAATAGCGGAAACCAAAATGAAATGATAACTCAAACTTGTGCTTGGCTCGCAGATACATAAATAAATAAATGAATATCAGGGGACAATGTCACACCAATTGAGCTAGTCTATGGGTACTAAACAACGATATAAATACTTATATAGAGAAATATATACTTAAATAAATTGAAAACAAATTCGTGCTCATCACAAAAAATTCTGCCCTGACCGGGATTTGAACCCAGGACCGCCAGCTTCGAAGGCAGGGTCACTACTAACTAGGCCAGCGCGTCGTCAAACAAGCTCGATAAGACCATTTTATTTACTCTTTGATTAACGGCGCGTAATGAATCTAGACCATTTACGGGTCCACACGTTCTAAATTGAACTAAGGTAAAAATGACGAACAAGCTTGTATTCAGTGGGAGAGCAATAGACTAGTAGTGAAAGGAAGATAAGAAGTCGAACCTGACACCTATCATTTAAGTAAAAATTGTAACCTCAAATCAAAGAATATTGGGGGGCCATTTGCAACGTTAAAAGATGGCGAATGTGTAATTTGTTATAATGTGTTCTAAGTTATTTTCTGATAGTGATTTGTGTTTTTTATGCCTTTGGGTTGCACAGTAATAGAAGAATTTGACTTATTTCGTGTATCTGGAATCTTACTTCTCGTTACATTCGTGGATTCGCAGTGGTGCAGAGGTTAAAACTATCTTGACCTCTGTCCTACATATCACCGTACAATATTGCCCCCAATCTTCCTGGAGAATATTGGATTGTGTTTTATTGCTATATCGATTTATACTTATATATACCTACTTGACACTGGCGAAATCACTTCATTGTGGAAACGCCATACCCCCGCGGTAGTAGCTGTTGAAGTCGCCGCGGGGCAAAGAAGAAGATTCAAAGAATATGTTATAAATTGAATTGCGTTGACAGTATTACAGACTATCAAGGCAAGCTGCTCGCGTATGGCCTTTAAGATAGAAATACAGACAACCCGACCAAATCACATAAACTCCTTTAGCAGACAAAGCTTTCCATTGAACGCCTACCTTATTAAGCCGGTTTATCCTGAGCAAGTATTACCGGTGAAAGGTTATGTTTCATCTTTCGAACACTGTAGTTATAAAACCGTATAAATGCTTCTGTTTAAACTCGTTGTATTATGTTTTCGTGTCGTGTCTTGGTACTCTATAATGGCCCCTGTACATATTGGGCCAATGCGTTGGGTTACGGTATTGGGCCAACGTGCAGAGGACCACTTGGCTGCGCTAAATAGGCTTGTTAGTAGTAGGCGACCAACAATGGCCGGCCAACCGGCTGGTGTCTGTTTTTCACATACATCAAAGGATCTTTTATGAAAGCGCCAATGCAGATTGATCAATACGCCAACGTGTAAACGTGATTTACGAACGATTTTTTTTCCCAACGCATTGGCCCAATGTGTACAGCGGCCATAATAATCTGTCTCCTCTTGGGAAGCGCTGTATCTTGATTCTTGACGTGTAAAAGTGCCCGAGCGGCCTACTTACTGAATAAAGGACAATGGGCAAATCTGTATGGGCACTGTCCCCCCTCACCAACAGTAACGGGATGCATGTCTATATGTTTATAAGGACCCAAAAAAAGACAAAATACTTATTTTAGTAGCAAAATCAATGGGATTTTTTTAGTGAAAACAAGGGCCAAATAAGGCAAATCATCCATATATGTGTTCATTTTCAAACAAATTCCATACGATACGATTATGGTTTTCCAAGAAAACCCCATACATCTGGTGATCGTCTCCATAGTAAAAATACATAATGTTGCTGAGATCTATTAAATGAGACATGTTTCATTTCTGTTGGTGGGGGGGGACATTTCTGCCCATGGTCCTTTCTTTTATCTTTTCTTTTATCTTTTTTTTTTGTCAACGTTGTGCTGCGGTTGATTTATGGTTTTCCTTTTACGGTCGCAGTCCCTCGGCCAATATTAGCCGTTCATCATCGTATTAGAACATTAACTAGGTACCTTTCAGTATCTCGCAAGGTTACATACATTTCTTCACTGATTTTGAACTGTCAGGCGACCTTCGAGTCTTTATTTGATTTGATGGGTAATGGGATCACATAAAGAACTAGCCGTAAGCTCACCGGCGCTTTCTTTGATGGTTGATTGGTTTAGCACCCGTTTTTAGGGTTCCGTAGTCAATCTAGGAAACTAGTTTCGCCATGTTTGTCCGTCCGTCCGTCCGTCCGCAGTCTAGCTCCGAGACTCTTAGTACTAGAAAGCTCTAATTGAGCATGAACACATACAAGTGTCGTCCCCCTCCCCCCCCCCTATAGCCATACAAATACTAAAAATCTAAAATATCTTCAATGAAGGCACATATAATTAATTTAATAGGGAAACTATCACGACTAAGTAGACTTCATTGGTTCTTGAGTTACAAACGGTTTAAATGGTTATACCTACCGAAAAATCATTTGCGCTGTTGGTAAACTGACGCGACCTACGTCGATGTATGGGGGACATGCTCTTGCCCGGTTTTTTATGTAGGTGTGTAGGTGACCTCGAAGTTGTACGTCACAAGTAAATTTAAACAGCTGTTGTACAGCCAAGAACTTAAATTTGGTCTTTAGGCCCGAAGTGAATCTGACATTCTACACAATAAAGGGTCTCACAGACTACGCAGATACGATAAAATACCTAATAATACATTAACTCTTATCTGTTATCTGCTGATATATTTGTATACACAAATAAAATATAAATTATCTGCGCAGTATGCATTGCTCAATGAATTTAATATAGAGAGCGATATTCAAAGATATGCGCTCAGATACAGATATCTTATCGTATCTGCTTAGTCTGTGAGAGCCTTTAGGTTGGGTTTCCTAAAATTTGACCTTGACGACTTCAAACATATTTTTCTTGAAATGGGTCTCTGATTAACGTTCGTGACCGTACATATGAAAAGCTTTGTTCCTTCTGGAAAACTACAGTTTCGCAAAGATATGCAGACCTGTCTTAGTAGACTAGGAGGTCACAACAAATCTAGGAACGATCTGGGAAATGGATTATTCTAGGTTAACAGGATAGAGGGCAACTCCCTCATGCCAAATATGTCGGTCTGCCTGCGCACAATCGCGTTATTTAGGTAGGTATATTGCGGCTGAAAAACGTGTTATCGCAGAGTGCGACAAGAGCCCGATCTAGCTGGACTGGATGGAAGCTAAAATTATCAATATTTATAAAAAGTTGAAAACAAGCTATTTTTAACAAAAACTAATATCCAATATAAGTTGATCTCCTTGTAAACAGATTTACCATAAAATGTGAGGTCAGCGTCAACTGGATTTCTATAACGCTGTAAAAAGGGCGTTATTTACTCAAATTTTGTAATGTATATTGGTATTTGTTAGTAATTTAATGTCATCACCATTCAGCCAATTACATAATAGCTTTTGGTGATGTCTCCAATTGGTCCTGCTTTTTCCACATTCAGCCCATTTTTCATGTATTTTTTTTGGAAGTCTGAGCGACAATCAAATTGATTTTTCTTAAAGATTGTTCCGTTACCGCAGTCAAATCAAACTTTTATCAAAAAATAGGCTTTTAATTTATCTTTTTTGTTGTACTTTAACCATTCTTCATAAAACTCCCTCCTCGGCATCGACACTTCGTTTTTTTTAAAGTCACGAACCAGCACGAGGTTTCTTATATGCATTAATATAAAGCGTAAAAATGAAGCTACCAATAAAAAAAAACAGCCCGGGTACATGAAGGTACATCTTTTTTCTTGTCTATCAAAACGAAAGTTTACTCAAAAAAATACATTTTATCACATTAGAGTGCATATATCGTCTATAGAATAAGAATTTAAAACAGTATTAATTTCAAAATGTACCTTATACCATCTACTTCACGATCCACCACGAAAGTAACACAATTAGTTAATGACTCACTGTAAGATACAGCTAAATGCAACGTGAAATAGTGAATGATCTCGCTATCGATGACCTTGTTAATCGCACTTTGACGTGAATTACAAATTATTTGAGGGTAGTTGCACAAAAACAATGCGGGGATCGTTACCTCGTGAATGTTAGCTATCGTTTTACCTCAATATAAGAAATGGTGTGACCTTTTTTGTCCAGCTAGGTCGGACTTTTGCCGCACTGTGTATCGTTCCCAAAAAAAAAACGATAAAAGAAATAGCTGAATATTGTATGCATGCAGTAAATGCTAGTTGTACTCATGTCCCTTCAAAGCTAGTTCATGGTTGAATGTTGCATATAAAGCAAAATACTAGTTGTACCATCTTGGGTTGCATTATGGCGCTATACCCGTTCAAAGGGGTTGGGTCCTGAAGGCCTTACTTGCATTTAGCCTTGGCATTCAAAACGTTTCAGTAGTACACAGACCAAGTACGCAAAATGTACGCAAAGTTCCAGTAAGACTTACTTAGCAAAACGTCTAGACCGTGAACTGCACAAGTAGGCAGAATGACTCAATTGTGTAAGGTCTTGATTGTATTGTCCTGATATGTGAAGATTATCCAGACCATTTACCTATTAAAACATTATGACATTAAGTTGTTTTACAGCCAAGTCATTCAGTCTCCTATGTGTTGTAGCAATGAGGGCGTTTTACAGACCAAGATATTTTGCTACCCGGGCAAATATACAACTAAGGTGCTCTGCTCGCCGAGGCTAAATGCATGTAAGGCCTTTAGGACCGAACCCGTCCAAAGATACTTTTGTAACCATAAAAACTTTAAGGGAAATGGCTGAATCTTATAAGGACGTAAAGTAAATATGTACTAGTTTTACTCTTCCTTACATAATATTAAAACAAAGTCGCTTCCGCCTTCTGTATGCTTAGATCTTCTAAACTGCGTAACATATTTAATTGCGGTTCCCATCAATAGGTGGAGTGATTCAATATTCAATAGGTAGAGGGTTTTTATGTACGGTCAGCTGCAGAGAAATGTAACCCCCTTTGCAAGGCAACTTGTATGCAGGGGGGGTGAGTTTTCTCTGCAGCTGACTGTACAATGAGTTCTTAGACCTTCTAAACTGCGTAACATATTTAATTGCGGTTTCCATCATTAGGTAGAGTGATTCAATATTCAATAGGTAGAGGGTTTTTATGTACAATGAATTCTTAGACCTTCTAAACTGCGTAACATATTTAATTGCGGTTTCCATCATTAGGTAGAGTGATTCAATATTCAATAGGTAGAGGGTTTTTATGTACAATGAGTTCTTAGACCTTCTAAACTGCGTAACATATTTAATTGCGGTTTCCATCAATAGGTAGAGTGATTCAATATTCAATAGGTAGAGGGTTTTTATGTACAATGAATTCTTAGACCTTCTAAACTGCGTAACATATTTAATTGCGGTTTCCATCAATAGGTAGAGTGATTCAATATTCAATAGGTAGAGGGTTTTTATGTACAATGAATTCTTAGACCTTCTAAACTGCGTAACATATTTAATTGCGGTTTCCATCAATAGGTAGAGTAATTCAATATTCAATAGGTAGAGGGTTTTTATGTACAATGAATTCTTAGACCTTCTAAACTGCGTAACATATTTAATTGCAGTTTCCATCAATAGGTAGAGTGATTCAATATTCAATAGGTAGAGGTTTTTATGTACAATTAATTCTTAGATCTTCTAAACTGCGTAACATATTTAATTGCGGTTTCCATCAATAGGTAGAGTAATTCAATATTCAATAGGTAGAGGGTTTTTATGTACAATGAATTCTTAGACCTTCTAAACTGCGTAACATATTTAATTGCGGTTTCCATCAATAGGTAGAGTGATTCAATATCCAATAGGTAGAGGGTTTTTATGTACAATGAATTCTTAGATCTTCTAAACTTCGTAACATATTTAATTGCAGTTTCCATCAATAGGTAGAGTGATTCAATATTCAATAGGTAGAGGGTTTTTATGTACAATGAATTCTTAGACCTTCTAAACTGCGTAACATATTTAATTGCGGTTTCCATCAATAGGTAGAGTGATTCAATATCCAATAGGTAGAGGGTTTTTATGTACAATGAATTCTTAGCTCTTCTAAACTTCGTAACATATTTAATTGCAGTTTCCATCAATAGGTAGAGTGATTCAATATTCAATAGGTAGAGGGTTTTTATGTACAATGAATTCTTAGACCTTCTAAACTGCGTAACATATTTAATTGCGGTTTCCATCAATAGGTAGAGTGATTCAATATCCAATAGGTAGAGGGTTTTTATGTACAATGAATTCTTAGCTCTTCTAAACTTCGTAACATATTTAATTGCAGTTTCCATCAATAGGTAGAGTGATTCAATATCCAATAGGTAGAGGGTTTTTATGTACAATGAATTCTTAGCTCTTCTAAACTTCGTAACATATTTAATTGCGGGTTCCATCATTAGGTAGAGTGATACAATATCCAATAGGTAGGGGGTTTTGAAGTACAATGAATTCTTAGATCTTCTAAACTTCGTAACATATTTAATTACGGTTTCCATCAATAGGTAGTGATTCAATATCCAATAGGTAGAGGGTTTTTATGTACAATGAATTCTTAGATCTTCTAAACTTCGAAACATATTTAATTGCGGTTTCCATCAATAGGTAGAGTGATTCAAGAGGAAGGGTTTTTATGTACAATGATGTACGGGTGTTACAGAAAACCAAGGTAAACCGAAGCGAAGCGAGGGCAGGTCGCTTAGGTCGCTAACTGTAAAATAAATGCCTACTTACCTACCTTCCTATCCAGGGAAAAGGGCATCGGTGCGGGTATAAAAAGTAAGTTATTTGAAGAAATATAGCAACGTAATATCTTAGAAATCAAACATTGATTGGTGACATGACTCTAAATTTATTGAGAAATAAACAGTGGTAACCTATGGGGTCAAATGTGTTTAAAACTTTAAATATTTGAATAAGATCCTCGTACCTAGTCCCGATCTAGCAATTGGCTTAATAGGACCGCTAGAAGTGTACTATTTATTTGAAGTGGTATTCGATTTAGAATAACGAAAAGATGGTCATTGTTGCTGATGCGTATTATTTAAAGTAGGTAGCCAATCCATTTAGTATTTTTATTAGGTTAGGTTAGGTTTAGTTGTATATTTTTTAATGATAATATCGAAATAATGCATTATGTTGTCAGAAAAAATAAGCATTAATTCAATTGTAGACCCATTGTCTGTAACTTTACCTCGGCCTTAATTCCACTTTATCCCTTATTGTTTCGCACTATTGACACCCTTTACTATAAAGTAAGTAAGAGCTGACGTAATCTATCATTACAATAGCAAAGCAAGATGGGCTAAACCGTACAATATAGTTGGTCGATTGCCAGCAGAACAGTCACTATACGGGGAAGGACAAAAAGTTACTTTCTAAAATTGGACTACTTAGGCGGGCCTGGTTGTGTACAGTCGTTAAAAAAGTAACTCTTTCTTTATTGATGTCAAAATACGTCATGAAATACCAGCTTGTTTATACCTATTAAACTCGACAAGTAACTTAATCAGCGGTCCTAGTGCGGCTGCGCTGCGTCTATATCGCGGGTCAAATGTGAATCCGTCACTGCCGTACTAATTTACGTGTCAAAAGGTGACGCCTTATCCAAACTTTGTCACGCGATCAACGCAGCCATGTTAGGCCACCTGAAGCGACTCGACTCGGCCAAAATTCGACAGTGACTACTAAAGCAGTTATTGCGCAGCACTAGGGTGCATCAGGCTCTTTATAATAATAATAAACGACTAAGCATGTCCGACTAATTTCAACGGTCTACTATCACGGAAGTTTTTAAGCCTTGACCTTTTTGCCATTTATATAATTCCTTGGTCTGTCGGTACTTAGCCTGGCTATTGTTGTTATCCAACCGATTTTATGTGTGTATAATAATAATAATACTAGCTGTTGCCCGCGACTCCGTCCGCGTGAAGTCATTTATTGCTATTCGTGGAAAAAATAATTAGTTTCCCGCTATTTCTTCCCGTTGGGGGTCGATTTTCGGAAAGTCCTTTACCTACCCCCTAGAGAGGGGTACCCAAGGAATACCTACACCCTCCAAGTGTCAAGTCCCTAGGTCCAGCGGTTTAGGCTGTTCGTTGTCATAGGTATTTGGGACTATTGATACGTAGTACGGATATCAACAATTAAAAAAAAACAGATAAAAAATACTTCTAGACTCAATACCATCTTGTGCAAATACTTGGCAGCAATATGGCTGGTGCTCAGGAATCAGGTCGACAGCGCACTAGATTGGCGACCACAGATAACCCGCAGGTCAGCGCTTCAGTAATCGGTGTAATACCACCCGGCACAATCGCGAGTATCAAGTGACACGTCAATACGCGCCATGCGGTGCGTGTGAACCCGGAAGCTTAACTGGTTCGCGTATCGCCTGCCGTATGAATGAGCTGTATCCGATACGGAAAATCGGTAGTTTTTTTAAACGTTTATCGACCTATCGAAGTGAGGTTATAGAGTCAACAGAGGTGGCATTTGTATGTTTATATGTTTTTTCGACAATTAGGTAAACGAGTTTCTTAATCTGATTTTTATAAATTTGGTAGGAGAGCATTCCAGGCATATAATAGTGCCATCATCGAGCTGGTATTATGAAGAAGACGCTAGGTGGGTAATAGGAACTCAATGGATAGTAGGCTTGTCGAGTTTGTAGCTTTGACTTTCCAATTGGTACCGAAATAGTTAGAGCAGTTTCACATCACGAAATGCGCATGGAAGGCAAAAATCTAAATAGCACATAGATGATAGTAAATCATAGTCGTTCTAAACAAGTCATGTCCAACCAGTGGTGGCTCGTTAGGGATTCGTCTGGGGCAGAGTCCAATTCAGATTAAAAACGCAATTAAATAAGGTACAATAGGTAATTAGATTTTTAAACTATGTGCTAATGGTAACTAACTAACTACGAGTAAATGTCTTTAAACAAATGTGTATCGCGCGGCTTGCATTTGCCGCGAGACACCACAAGCAAACAACAGGACGGAGTGAGCCGGTTTAAGGTGCGACCGCACCGCTGATAACGGTGCGTAAATTACGGTGTGTCAAAAACGGCGCAATGTTGTTAATGTCCCCGTCTTTTATTTACGCCACGACAATGTATTTTACGCAGCGGTGGAGTCGCAAGTCGGGGCCGCACCGTCGCTGCAGGTGGCGTGTCTCAGTAAGTATCGAGCGTCGCGCATCGACGCAACACTAGCGCCCGAACGGCCATAGGTAACAGAAACTCGCAAAGGCGGCTAATTTTTCTATTTCAACTAATGGCCATGTCGTGTGTTTCCATATCGTATCGGATAATATATCACTCAGATATAAATACTTAATTTTAAAAAATCCGTAGTATACGGTTCAAAAAAATATTTTAAGGTAAAAACGTATTCGCTGTAAAACTCCTGTTTTAAATCCGGTGAGACTTCGCATCGCAGAAATACCGTCTGACATTATGGCCGTGTCTAAAAGTGGCTGGTTTGTAAGAGGGGAGACGACATCCGTGATTTCACAACGTCGTAAAAAAAGGTTCTGGTTCCGGTGGTTATGAACCAAGTAGTTAAATATTCTTTGTTATTAACTGTCAGCATTTAAAGTCTACTTTTATCCACAATTCATAATCACTTCGACACAATTTAATTATGATAGTGTTGACAATTTATAAATCATTGGGTTATCCAAATAAGTCCCTAGAGCCGTTGAAGTACCTTATCGGTTTAAAATTTAAGTGGTTTATGCTAATTTGTGTGAGATTGTACCCTTATATTTATTATTAAAGATAAAAGATAATTGATTTGTTAAACATGAGTTACAATTTTATAATGATGTCAAAACTCATTAAACGATCGTCATGTTTTGCCTTTCCGCGAACAATTTAAAGGTGGTATAAATTAACGTGCTAATTAATTATCTTATACGACATATCCACAGATATATATATCATTTATAAATTCGCAAATACTGTAATAACATTTCGTTAATAACAATTTAGTTCCCTTTTAAAAGTGTTGTTATATCACTAGATCTGCGCCTCTATTCCCTACAGTAGGAAACATATCGTATATGTTATGACGTCAGCCGCCATTACTGTCAAGAAAATAAGAGCTATCAAAACGTTGACAATACGATAACAGATCAAAAACGATATTGTTTTTACCGTGTAGAATAGAGGCCCTTGGCTCCAATTCTAGGCGGTAAAAACGATATCGTATTTGACCTGTAATGGAATCTTTTTTAACTCTGCCGCCATTACCTACTCTCAAGTAAATAAGAGCGTAGCGTAAAAACGGTAACAATACCACAACAGATCAAAGGCGATACGGTTTTTACCGCTTAGAATACCGGGCCTGATTGCTTTTAAATCGGATAAACTACCGTACCTAAACTATGCGTTCTATTTATGTGGATATATTTAAAAAAAAACAAGAATTTCGTCAAGGGGATATTGGTGGTGGTTCATTTGGTAGTGGCTTTCACTTGTGCTTATAGACATGAAGATCCCCGGTCTTTCTGTTTAAGATTAAACGTTACTATCTACGTCATACGAATTCGGGCATTTTAAAAAAATCTTACCTAATTGGGGTTACGCTTACGATAATAACTAATACGATACTGATAAGTGTAACAAAAACACGTTTTAAGACCAGTGGGCCTAGTATGGTCGTGTCAAATCTGGATAAAGCATCCGTCACTGTCGGACTTATTAACGTGTCAGAAGGTGACGGATGCCTTATCCAAACTATGTCACGCGATAAACGCAGCCAATCTAGGGCCCGTGAACTCAATTATTGTCGGTAAAACAATATTGCCTTTGACATGCTAGCGTTTTGCCCACGTTACCATAGTTCTAGTAGAGCAGTAAAAACAATACGATAGCATTTCAGAGGCAATATGGTATCTAGTAGATTATGGCCCTGACTGTATCGATGTTGTCCATATACATGTGACTGCAGGTTCGTGTAGCAACAAAGTAAAACTCACTACACCATTTGGAACATGACGTAATAGATTTAAAAGCGTTAAGACAATTACATTGTTTTTTATTCAGATAAACATTGAATTAATTAATTTTATTCGGGATCATGGCCACCCTACATACTCAATTTCTTACTTGTCTGATCGTTCGATTTTCAAATATGTTTTAAGTTTTTAATATGAAAACGTTAGGTGACAATAAATTTAGTAATAACTAGGAAAACATAATATTATTTAAATAAAATGTTTAATTCAACTGTTTCAAAAACCACTATAGGTCCTAAGAGAATCTAAACTAAAAGGTCAAACTAATCTCAAACATCTATAATAGGTATTTATAAATATTCAAGGTTGAGTTACGAATTAAAACGTTGGTAGATACACAGATCATATTTATAAATATCACTAACGCGACCGCAAAACTACTGTAGGATTGGATTGTAATGGATCGAAGAGGATACAATGTATATTTTATTAGTGAAAGTCAAATTACTAACCTACTTTTGTAAATGAAAGTCGGTACTGACTCTCAGCCTGTGTGTTCCAATAAACTCAAGTATTGTCTTGAAATCGAATAATGTTTTTATTGTACGGTCACGGAAGTTAATTTGTTACCCATTTCGAAGAAAATTTGCTTGAAGATGGCATTGTCATTAGAGATGCCATGTCATTTGTCATTGATACAAAATTCAACCTTATTGCTGTAGAATGTCAGATTGACTTTGGAACTAAGGTGGGTGACAAAGGTGTCAGTTTGTCGCCAACAAACTGACACACAGTTTGGCGACATTTAGATTATGGTACTATGTAAAAAGTATATACTTATAATAAAAAAAAAACAAAAAAAAAAGATATGAATGCCCTTGATTGTACAGTTGAATACACAATTTATATGGTGCTTATAAAATAAATTAATAACAATTTAACTAAGAGTGAGGTTATTAAACGTTTTCATATAATACCAAGACGAAGGCATACCTTTTCCGCACCTACAGGAGGTGCAGGTTCCCACGCCTTAACGCGCCGCGTCTACGCCTTGCCTACACCTTCGCCGCTTCTGTGTATTTCACCCCTAATGGGGCTTAAACACCGCTGGCGATCTCCCGTTAATAATGCAACTGCACATACTACTAAAGGATATGTCGCTATTTGGTTTATCAGAGGTGATCGCTGCAATGAGTCGAGGATGTTAGTCTCCGGCCAATGATAAAAATAACGCTCAATTAATCTAGCCATTGTTAAGAGCTGCGTGGGAGTCGGACGGGGGGCTACGAGACTTAACCACTCGTGGCTTCCTACACTGGTATTATTTCAGAGCTACACAATTCTTGCACTGTTCAAGGACATAAAAATAGAAATCCAGGAGAGTTGCATCGGTGAACATTCTCGCCTGTTATTTTTCTGAAATAATAATCTCGAAGTTCCAGCAAAATTATTGATAGATGCCACAAAACTTTGCAAATATAAAACGACAGAATTCAAAATAGCAAATATAGTAAAATATTCCTTTGGCTAAGATTTCTGGCCCTCTCTTTTACTGCTTTTGACCTGTTAGGTATCGTAACTATTGTCAACATGATTACAATAGCTCGTATTTACTTGACAGTAATGGCCGAGTTAATGACTAATTAACATACTTACCTTAACCAAACGTCGTAATCGCGGGAGCAAAAACGATTTGTCAGTACCTACAAGATTATGATATGACGAATAGGCAATAACAGAAGTGATACTAGTATCAAGAAATGTTTACACCTGCGAGTTCAAAATGTAGATATCATTTTTTTTTTAATTTCTTACCTCCGTACTTAATTTGATTAGTAGTACATATTTAAAAAGATTAGCTACGCAATCCTAACGTCAACCTCTTCAGTCTTTCTTGATTGACTTGATATGTATATGTACAAAAAACATACAAAAATATACGTAAATTAAATTTGAGTGAAAATGGAAAATATTTATTTAAAAAGTTAAAACTAGTTTTGGAGAAAAATACTGAAATTCACCCATTTTTTTTCAATGTCAACTTGAAAAAAAATGGGTGAATTTCAGTATTTTTCTTACAGCTAAGCGTTCACTCAGTGTAAGACAAGTATGATTGACACTTTCTAGTGAAAACTTCGTGCTAGATATGAAGAACTTCTGAGAGGCTTATAATGTAAGTATTGGTAAAATATTCAGTTTATTATACTAAACAGACATTGTGTTATAAATATGTGTTCTCGCGATATTTTTTTATCGCATAGAATAGAGGCACATAGCTCAGTTCTAACGTTTTCTTCAAACTGTAGTAGGTACAGTACAAGAAGTCTTTATAAAGTCGTTCGGGTTCGGATAATATCGGTTGAACTGGCAGTCTGGCATAAGACGGTACAAGAGCAAGTTAAAGAGATATACAAACCCAAAAGTTGTTTTATATAAGTATTGTTGCGCAATAAACTGATTGCTTAAATGGTTTCAAAGGAAGACCAGCGCTGACTTAAATGCCAGCATTACGCTAAAGCAGCTAAACAAAAGAAAAAAAAAGCTAAACGAAGCTATAGATGTATAATAAAATATCAAATAAGAAAGAAAGCTAATGTTAATGTCATAGAGAAAACAATATTTGTGACAAACAACCACAAAGAGCAGAGAAATACGCTACGAGTAGAATTTAGTTACAAAATGGTCCCAATCTCGCGACTACATTCTTCTTGTGCGTCTTTCTTTGTTCTTGCTTGTCACATTATTGTTTTTCTTTCTTGCGTATAGTGTCCCTTTCGCCAAAAAAAGGAGTAAATCACACCAAAATAACATTGGAAAACGTGGTAAAATAACATATTTCGCGGGGCGATACCGAAGTAGGTCTCATTCTCAGATAACTAACTTCTAGGTCAGTCTTCCAGATACTGTATGTACGTGAAACGTATATATATTTCATTACTTTCATTAGGCCATCTTCGATTCAACGCAAGATTGTGGCTTAATTACTAAAATAGATTAGATGCTACTGCCGTTGACCGACAAACGACCGCCGCCTATTTAGCCGTATTCAATTACAATACAATGGGATGATTGATTCATAGCTGAAGAAGGATTTGCTTTGTTCTGATTGTTATCTTACTTCTTAATATTTAAATGTTCAAGGAAGCAAACTTACCAAAGATATCTGCATAAATTGACCATATTATCTTAATAGTTTCACAACAAGTGGATCCAAAGATTTACATGGGCAAGACGAAAGTCATGTCGAATGTCGATGTAGTACCGATACCGATGGTTTTAGGAAAGTATAACTTCGAAAAGAGACGAATCGTCGAATCCAACCTTCGCCCCAGTTATCCCGTGTCTGAAGACGAAAGTCTTCAACAATTGTGTGTTGTCAGTGATGACATGTGGCACAGAGACGTGGACCTTCACAATGGGTCTTATAAGAAGGCTCAAGGTCAACCAAAGGACAACGGAAAAACTGAATATCATACGCTTCGAGTTTTTCTGCTAGTTAAATCAGAAATAGGATGATCAGCAGAAGAACTGTTGCAAACTTTGGCAGTGGGCGGGTACCTACATTACCCGTAACATATGGCTGTTGATGGAGGAAAGATTTTTTTAGTTACAGTTCGATTTGAAGCATTATTTTTTATGCGAGTTGAGGCCAAAAGGCATTCTCTGCGGTTTTCGTTACAGTAATTAGAACGAATCAACTTCAAAAATAATACGATGTGTATCTAATGCGTAAACACGGCAACAATGACGCCGCGCACGTTAAGAGATAGATGTGGACCTACCTACTCTTAATAGGTACCTACAGTGCTATAACTCGTATAAGGGCAATCAGGTTCGTCCTCTCTCACTCGCTCCCATTGCTACGCTCTTTTGTGAGTCATGCCAAATTCCCGAATTTAAAGACTTTTTCACTCTACAAGGGTTCATGGAGTTGGCATTTGTAACGATAAAGATATGTCTTGCACCCTATTACACAAAACTTTATAAAATATTTTGGGCCATTATAGGTATCAGTACTAACATTATAGATACTTTTTAATACTGCACAAGAAAGTGACGCCATTATACCTATCGAAGGTTTTCTATCTATTTCATAGGAAATTATATATTTAAAACTTAAAGGAATTAGTTAAAAAAACTCTGATTATCGCAAAGTTCTACCAAAATCTAGTTCGAAGACAAAACTATAAAATTCAAACATTTATTATGAGTATACTAGTTAGTACATTTTCAAATAATTAGGAAACATAAAAAAGCTATGCAATAATAGTAAATAAGTAGTAAAACAAAGTAATTGGCTATAAAACAATTAACGTTACTTCCGTCACAGGGTGATAATACGCCTTTAGTGACATTTGCTAGCTTATTTAATTTTTACATACCGACCATGGTAAACAAACTATCGACAAAAGCAATTATTTACTGATTAGCTACGATTAGACATACTTAATACCTAGGTACGTACTGAACATACAAAATAAACGTTAAGTTACTGTTATTACAGAAGTGTACTTTGCGATTAAAGTAAATTAATTGGGAGCTTCATAACAAAGTGGATAAAATATTGCTTACATTTTTAGAACAATTGGTAAAATGACTAGTCATTCTACCTTAGTCCTCAGAGTTGGCAACACAAATTGGCAGACTTACAAATGTTCATGGACCTCAAAGCCATCTTCAGGTCCCCTTTATGTATGTATGCCTTCTACATGTTAAAAAAAATGTTTTATTAAGTACTTAAGCAACATTTTTTAAATTCCAAACCCATACTGAGCAAAGTTTAGGAAATTCTTATCCTGAAACAATGTATGTATATCTATACATACCTAACCTACCTATAAAAATATTGTAGCAAGGAAAATTATGTAAACTGAACCTTAGAATTAGCAGCAGAATATGTAAATCGTTTTGAGATTTTTTGTCTGGTTGTTGGTTTGTTCATCATTTTGTTGTGTTATTTACCAACATATGTGCACTTATTCTTATTAATAATACAAGCTAAGGCTTGTTCTACAGTACATTATTATAATAATGCTTAGGAAGAAATGGCAAACTTTAAAATGCCAATTATATCTGCATAACAAAGACAGTAAAGTGATGTGGAATATAAGTAATAATGGCACTAAACTTAGCTTAGTAGTCAATTCAGAGTAAACAAGTAGGTACACCAAACATTGAGGTTGTTTGTTTAGTTGTGTCATACCTCATACTAAAAAGAATATGTTGATAGCACTAATATACCTGTATAATAAGTATAGCTAAAGTCTTGCCAAATGTTTGCCCTAGGTTTATTTATTTATTTTCAAAATAATGTGACCATAAAAAAAGACCAAGAACTCGTTGTCACTCAAATTGACATGGCAAAGTTATTTTGTGTCAATGTACTTAAAATGGATTGTTAAACACTTTAACCACAAATTGGTTTGTAAATGTATTTCTTTGAAACCAGTTTAGAGGAAACAATATTTAATTATGGTATTGATGATTTACAGTTTAGAAGAAATAATATTTAATATGATTCTGAGTATTTTCATTAGACTTTATGTAAAAAGGAAGAGCATGAAATTAACAGTAGATATACAGTTATTTAAATATAGACGTTTGTTTCCTCAAAACTATTTGTGACCTCAATGCCTAGTCCATAATTAACCAGCCTAATTCAGAGTCAAACTCACACAAAGGGTTCCATACTATCCTTTATTTTATTATACTTTTTTCGTTGTTACAGTGTTGCTATAAAAATACATACTGTAAATATTTCAATTCTACCTATTATGGTTCATAAGATACAGCCCATTGATAGACGGACAGTCGGACAGCAGTGCCTAAGTAATAGGGCCCTGGCTGGGCACCCTTTTGGTACGGAATGTTAGGCTACTCAATAATGATTTATAGTTATGACATGTGCAATGTACTGGCATTACTACATTACTAAAAGCGAGGATACAATTAACCAACATCTGTACACTCACTACGCTTCATGTTTAAGTAACTACATAAATAAAAGTGTTTACCGCAGGCAAATTAACTTTCAGAATGACTGTTTTAACGAAACTCTTGGTGATGAAAAATAATGTGACTAATAAGCATGTTTATTATTTACAATTCCTTCTCTTATTGAATAAAGAGGTTTCGTAAAAAACAAAACAATTTCATTCTCATCTTTTTAATAGGTAATATTTGTGTATGTTCAACCATTTAGTAATAGAAGGCAGATAGCTCATAAATCACAAATTTAAATGTTGCAAAAATTAAGAAGCATCATACTTATTCATATAAGAAATAGAAATAGAAGACAACAAACAAATACAAATCAAAATTATGAGCAAAACAAAATAACATAAAAAACATGAAGTATTAAAACATGCAGTTTATGCTATAATAATCAATTGTATTTTTATCTATTTAAAAATACAAAATGTGGTTTTATTTCAAATTTGATATGTATTTAGTATCAGATGAAAGGACTTCTTGCGAATCACATTTATATGAACTACAATGTATTCGTTTTTATTCAAAAACAAACAATTATTTAATGGATTCAACTACTTCTTTTGATAAAATTTTAGCCTGAGGTTTTTCGCTGCTTTTTAAGGAACATTTTGATTGTCTAAAAGATTACAAGCCAGTGGTGGTTGGCTTCTTGTGGTTAGGGAGGCTGGGATAGGGACCAGGAATAATCTGAAATACAAACAGAATCCGACTTTAAGGGTAATATAAGGATATTGACAAATTCGGGCATACAAAAAATAAGTGAAATAAAAAAGCTTTGCACACGTACCTATATCAAGATATAAAAACATAATTATGACATAAGTATTCGATGTATGATATCAAGCGAGACTCACCTCAATTCGATTCTAAATTCCAGTTATTCGAAGCAATTCCTTCAAAAGCACTAGCACAAAGCACTGCAGAGTTATTGTTAAAGCTTGAACTGGCTCAATCCCACTTTCAGTAGGCTAAACCAGATGTAATAAACACCACACTTTATACCCACTATTGCTAAAACCAACACAGTAACGACCCAGTCGCTACTAATTTACTGCTCGTAATGCATTTTATTTAAAATTACGATATTAAAATCAAAACACGATTCGGTAAGAGATAACGCGAAATGTCAAAACAACAATACGAACGACTGACATCAAAGTTAACCTCACTCACGCGTAAAAAACGTCACTGCGGAGAAAGTGAAGGAAAGTGGAAATCGTTATAGGAGTTTTTATTGAATTCGAGAGACACGGTTTTATTTTACGTTATATACATTTAAAAAATATGTAGTAAAGAAGACACAAATAAAGTGCAAGACGCCCGCGCAACTCGAAACGCGCAGCGCAAAGTGAAGTTTGGGCAAGTCGACTCAACCGACTATTGTCGCGGTGACTGACTGACAGCCAGCCAGCCAGCAGTCCAGCACATGAGCACAGACTAGCGGCGGTGATCAGTGAACTCGACTCGAAAGAAAATAAATTGTCACGTAACCGAACCAAATCGAGTTTTGAAATAGATTACGGAAGTGTTTATTAAATATTTATACAATTCTTATGTGCACGTATCATTGACGTGTCGCTAGTAGAGGAACGAAATGCTGCATTATAGCCTTTTGCATAACATTGGAATGTTTCATTTTGGAGTGGCAACATTTTTAATCGATATAGTTAAATTTGGAGGGAATTTCCGGGAAACGGTAATTGAACTTTAAACTTCGAGACAAGAAGCACTAGGGGTTTTGAAACAAACTCAGAGTAAAGTTTAAATTAACAGCCGTTTAGTGTGAAATGACAATTAGTCTTGCGACTGAGCTGTGTAGGTTTAGTGTTAGAAAACAACAAATTCATAACATTGCCAACGGTTCAAGGATTATATTTATGTACCTAACGGTTACAGTTTTGTTGTCAATGTATATTTCAATGACACAGTGATTCTTTGTTGATGAATAGGTATTGTGAGTTATTTCGATTGAATAGTACTTAGTACTTACCAATGGTTGGTCTATTCTTGTATTTAATACCTATTGTGCGAGTAGGTACCTACTTAGGTGTAAGTGTTAGCTATTAATAACTATGGCATAGATACATTGTCTATCACTTTTATAATCTGTAATAGGACGGGCGTAGGAAATCAACTAAAGGTACTCTAGCTGTATATAAAATGATGAATTACCATGGAACTTCTAAGAACACGACTAAGTGTCACGTGGGTGCCTATAAAATGTATTTTTCTTGACGTGCCTTTTTCAGTAGGTTGCGAACTTTATATGAAACAAAAGATGATGCACCTGAAGAAACACCAGGACAAAGTGACGCAATTGAATTGACTTATTGTTCTTTGGACCGGTACATAGGTACCTACCTAATTACGTCGAAATAGACTTCTTAAGCGTTCGACGAGTTCGACGACGACTTTAGTTCGGCTACAATAGAATGACGAATGCAAATTAAAATAAATGTTACAATCCCTAAAAAATTTAGAAACCCTGTAGAATGTCATTGTTTTAATGCACGCGCGCGGACTTTATATATTTTATTTTGTTTTGCCAGTAGGCCAGCCAAGATGCAAATGCTGCTAAAGTTTCTGTTCTAAATTGAAGGGAAATGTATGGAGTTGACATAAGTAAGATAGTCACCTCGATCTGTCATCAGCAGACCTATTATGGTCGTGTTTATAAACGAGGATAAACATCTGTCACTTTCTGATCTGTATGTAAGTGAGAATGAAGGTGACGGATGCTTTATTTAGCGCGGTAAAGGCGACCCATAGTATGGGCATTGCGTCAATACTATAACATTTTGTTGATTTTCGTAAATCGATAACTTAGCGTTATGCTTATGCGTCTTGACCAAGAGTCTGGTGATAGACCTTTACATTTACGTTTATCAGACCAGAATATATGCTAGTTGGATTATTTTATAATGCTTTTGTTTGTTTTTAGTATAACTTATCTTTTTCTACATACTTAACAAAAATACATGTATAAAAGAATCTAAAATCAAACTTTAACGGCTTTGCTGACTGTGACTTTGTCCAGCGTCGTGAAGATAATGAAGAATGTTTTTTTGTTCAATTGCTAATTCAATGGGCCGTTAAAAAGTTAAGTTAACATGAATATTGTGAAGCGACGTTTAAATCGTGTAGCCGTCAAAATATTTCCATGTACAAATTTAACTCCGTTCGATGGAGGCCATTTGCAACGTCAAAAGATGGCGGATGTGTAATTTGTTTTAGTTTTTATTTTTGTGTATTTGTGTGTTCAAAGTTCTTTTTTGTTAGTGATTTGTACTTTTTATGCCTTTGTGCTGCATAGTGATAGAAGACTTGGACTTATTTCGTGTATCCTGGCATCTTACTTCTCGTTTCAAGTGAACTCACTGTGGTACAGAGGTTAAAACTATCTTGGCCTCTGTCCTACATATCACCGTACAACGTTGCCACCAATCTTCCTAGAGAAGATTGGATTGTGTTTTATTATTATATTGATTTATACTTATATATTATATTACTGGCGAAATCACTTCATAGTGGAAACGCCATATTCCCGCGGTAGTAGCTGTTCAAGTCGCCGCGGAACAAAGAAAAAAAAAACTCCGTTCGATAACGTTTCTCATACATCACGTTCGATTTTTAAGATTTTTGAATATGTTGTAGTGCTTAATTATGAAAGCTAGGTTTGTAAAATCGGACTTTATTTAGGGGGAGAGAGAGAGAGTAGCGAGAAACGTTATCGCATTTTGGATGGAGTTATTCAGCATCACTTTTAATCATGCACAAAATAAACAGATTGACACAGAAGGCGGAAATCAATGTCTCGGAGGTAAACATACCATCTGCACAATACATTTACAAACGAAACAAAAGACGACTGAAGACAGCGTGGAGTGTCGTATGCGTGATTGAAAATTGTCGTCATTTCACATACTATATACCACAACGCACTATACTATACGGTAGGTTAGTTAGGCATGTATAACACTCTTTTTTATGCCAATGAAAAGGCACGCGAGCACTCAGGCCACGTGATGGCAAGTGTGACCTGAGACCCATAGACGTACATTTTTAATCTCAAAACTCCAATCGAAAGACTTCAAATACGTCGCCAACCCTGAGAACCGAGATGGCACAATGCGCCGAGGTATTATCAGGTCCATTAACATATCTAATAAACCATTTGTTCGCTGAGGGTACAGTTCCGGACGCATTAAAAATATCGATGATAATCGAAATCGAAAAATATCGATTATCAAACCAGTACATAAAAAAAGGTAATATAAATGATGGTAACAACTACAGGCCAAAAGCACTCCTATCTACTTTCTCAAAAATCTTTGAGTGTGCTATGTCTAGAAGCCTCTACTCATTCTGCGAGAAAAATTACATTTTCAGCGACTCTCAATATCTCTCAGTATCTTTATTGATGTGAATGTATATTAATATAATGCTTGCTACCTACCTTTATGAATTGTAACTATCATAATTTAATTTAATTTAATTTAAAATAGTATTAATTAAATTGCTGTGCTCTTACAGGGTTCATGTTGACCTGTATTTACTAGTTTAAGAGCTTTATACTTACATGTGTGCAATAAATTATGTGAATATGAATATAAATATGAATATGAATCAGGGACCGGAAAACCCCTTAATTTGATTAAGTCTATCAATCGGGTACATCATAATATGCTCTCCCAATCGATAGGCTTACGCTATCGATAGGCTTACCCTAATGATATGGAAACTGCTTCGAACTGGTTAAGTACAACCGTTGAGGTTGCCAGTTTCGTAAGGGTTTGGGATTTAAGCACTTAAATTACGTTAATGTTACCCTATCCATTATCCGTCTCCGTTCAAATTCAAAATATTTATTAAGTAAATAGGCCAGGGCTCTTTTACACTTCGGTTATATAGAGTGAACTTACCAGCGCTTCGGACAAGATCATAATTGCGGAGTTCTTCTCCGCAAGAAACTCCGGCAGAAGGTCATTTTTTCATTCATAATACTTAAAAATAAGTTACATTATGTAATATTAAGGTAATAAAGTAATAAATAATAAATTCCTAAAATTGAGCAAAAATTAAATTATTACAAATGTAAGCTCAATAAATCTTAAACTAAAAATTAAAATAATGACTATGAGAACAACACGGCGAGGTCTCTTCCTCAAAAGCCATAACTAGAATAATTAATTGCACAACAAGTCCTTGCAAACGTGAACAGACCGGTCCCCACAAAAACACCCGTTCATGAGTATGACGAGTATCTCAGCCATCGCCTCTCTCGACCATGTGTTCGGGAAAGTGGCGCCCCGATCAACGATGCCGCCGTAAGCAAAGACCTTTGAGCAAGCATGACATGCTCATGTTGCCGGACAGCCAACATAAAAGTAATATTGTGTGAAACAGCTGTCCGGCGAGAAACATCACAGTGTGTTCTCGTTTAAAAGCGTCTTGTACATACAAGAAGTAATAAAGGTAAAAAATAATAATAAAAATATTAAACATGAAATTGAGTGCTTGAATACATTTTGCTTAAAAGTTTATCAAGGTACAAAAATTGTAAATATTCTAGACACTGCTTAAAAACATCTTGGTCACCAATGAAGTCGTTAACAATGTAATATGCCCTCCAACAAGCAGCGGTTGATTTGAGACTTAAATTTATTGAACGGCATATTGACGATATCAGATGGTATCTTGTTGTAAAAACGTATACAGTTCCCCGCAAACGAAGAGCGGAGCCTTACGGACCTTACGAGCCTTACGACCTGGAAGAGCGAGTTTATCCCTATTGCTAGTATTTAAATTATGAACGTCGCGGTTATCCCTAAACTCAAAATGTGTTTGCGTACACACATGATATTCTCAAAGATATATTGAGACGAGACTAACTTGTAGGCTGTAAGAATATTGATTTCTTTAAATTTATGCCTTAGCGAAACACGAGACCCCGATTGATAAATAGCACGTACAGCCCGCTTCTGTAGTACAAAGATGATTTGCATGTCAGCCGCTTTCCCCTACAGCAAAATTCCGTAGCTCATAACACTATGGAAAAAAAACTACAGTACACAAGTCTCGCTGTCTCGACGTCAGTAAGTTGTCGAATTCGCTTTACCGCATACGCCGCCGAACTTAGTTTACCTGCAAGTATGGATATATGCGCACTCCATTGCAGTTTTCAGTCCAGAGCGACACCTAAAAATACTGTTCTATCTTCGAATTCCAGTGTCTTATCCTTCAGTTTTATTCTATCTGCATTCATACTTTTCACGTGTTCGCTGTTTCGCAGTTGTTGACTCTGTTTCGCAGATTCGTGTGATTGGTTGGTTTCAAGCCTATGCAAAAGTATTTTGTACGGACTGCACGAGATTAAAATAGCCGTTCAATAAACACTTCATAGGGAAAGCCTAGCGAGGGTTTTAAGGAATTGGTTAGCGCTTAGTCGAAATTATTATATCGCTTAGGATAGGGGGTTTTTCATTGAGGTAAATCGAAGATATGCTTATCGCATCGTTAGGGTTTGTAAAATCCAGTCAATTATATTTTCATTAATTCATTCATTCATGTCAGCCGAAAGACGTCCACTGCTGGACATAGGCCTCCCCCAAGGCTTTCCACTCAGACCGGTCTTGTGCTTTTCGCATCCACCGCGGTCCCGCGATCCTGACGAGGTCGTCACTCCATCTTGTTGGAGGCCTACCTACAGCTCGTCTTCCGGTCCGGTCAATTATATACCCTAACGTAATAACGGAATGCGTCTATGCCAGTAATTTCACCGGTTGTCTTATCCCCACACCGGAACACAGCAATGCGAACATTGCTGCTAGCAGGGTTGATCATGGTGATCATATTTCCGCTGAGGTTATGATGATGTATTTATATTTCAACAGCTTGCACGAAACGCTTTGTTCTCATTTTCATCTTGAGAACTGTTAAGCAGTAGGACTCTTTTTCCATGGCATTATAATATAACCTAGGTGTTTGCAAGTCGAAAATTTTGGAAAGGTACAGTTGGCCTTATAAAGATGCGCACTATAAAACCTTGTCGTTTTTACGACTTTGACATATTATAGAGCAGTACCACAAATACGACGTTAAAGTGACAAAGGACTAAAGTGTGTAGCTACAACAGGGGAACAGTTCTACTCGGTAAAACAATACTACTTTCCACACTTCGTATTGTCAACGTTATGAATGTAACTCTTACGAGGGCTGTTTGATAAGTACCCCTGATAAGAAAAAAAAACATATTTTTTGTACATGTTTATTTATTTCTCTGCGTAGTCACCTTTTAACCCTATACAGTTGTTCCAGCGGAATTCTAGCTTTAATAAGCCATCCAAAAAATACGATTTTAGAAATTCGTCGAAATAGGCCTCTGTGGCGGCGATGACCTGAGCATTTGACGCAAGTCTCTTTCCGCCGAGCCATTTTTTTAGGTTTGGGAATAAAAAAAAGTCGCATGGGGCTAAGTCTGGTGAATATTGTGGATGCGGCAGCAGTTCATAGCGTAATTTGTCTAATTTTGCCCATGCGATTTTGGACGAGTGAGCTGGTGCATTGTCATGGTGGGAAATAACCTTTTTCTTTTGTAAAATGCGGTCGTTTATTCCTTAAAACAGACTCAAATTCACCCAATAAATTTGCGTAGTATTACCCTGCTATCGTTTTTCCTTTTTGTAAGTAATCAATATGTATAATTCCTTGCGAGTCCCAAAAAACGGTCGCCATGACCTTTGCGGCAGATGGGACGATCTTTACTTTTTTTGGAGCTGATTCGCCTGGTAAAATCCACTGCTTTAGTTTGTTTTGTTCTATATTTTCTGGGGTATAGTTATGAATCCACGTTTCGTCTAAAGTCACAAAACGCCGCAGAAACTTGGATTGCTTTTATTGTACTTTGCTAAACATTGCTTCCAAGTAGTCATTCGGGTAAGCTTTTGTTCCTCGGTGAGCAAACGCGGCACCTATCTTGCAGATACCTTTTTCATCCCTAATTTGTATTCTAAAATATATTGTACCCGCTCGATTGAAACATTAATAGTGTCAACGATTTCTCTATGCTTTATTCGGCGGTCGGCTAATACCATATTTTCTATTTTCTTGACCATCTCTTCCGTAGTCACCTCAATAGGGCGGCCTGGACGGTCTTCGTCAAAGACGGATGTTCTGCCCCGTTTAAACTTGTTATACCAATATCTGATAATTGTCATAGAAGGTGTATTATCCTTGTAAACAGCTTGCATTTGTACTTTTATCTCATCACATGTTTTTCCTTCCAAAAACAGAAAACGAATTACAGAAAGATAAGTAATGTTTTTTCTCCAAATTTACAATTAAAATCGAATTCTTACATTCAACAGCCGTTAAACAAAAAAAAAACAAAGGAATACTGAGATATATTTTTAATTTTTTGGCATATGAAGGATGCCTTAAAACGGTCGTATAAATATTTTCAGCCAGTGACAAGAATATTCATTTGAAAATGGGTACTTATCAAACAGCCCTCGTATTTACCTACTTGACAGTAATGGCGGCCTAGTTAAAAACAATACGATTAACCGTCAAAAGCAACATTTTTGTAAGAGTAGAATAGAGGCCGAGTAAAACAGGCTAGACGCTTCATGTACACATAAAGCATCTATCCATAGAGGTGTGCTAACTCTCATAGGATATTTCGGGCCGCCCTGAACAGAAATAGACCCGTTTCATAACTCTTAAATGCGATTATCGTGTCCACGACAGATCGGAGTTGCGTAATTTTACAGATACTATACTTGGTTTTGTTTAATGGTTTCTATTGATACCTAATGATGAAGTAGTAAGTAAAATGTAGGTTTTATCCCATTCCAAAAATCTAACTTGACAGGGTAGGTTAGGGTAGGTTCAAGCCATGTTCAAACCAAGCGAGTCGAATGTATAAAAAAGTAGATTTGTGAAATGGGAGAAAATGGGCTTAATAAATTTACCGATTGCGAAAATAATCAACACATTTAAAATTTTATGTGACTGTAAATAATGACGGGCATTAAACACGAGTGTGGGTATAATAACATCGCACAAGTGTTTTAATGCCTAATTATGTACAGTTACATACACTACTTTATCTACCCACATATCATAAGCCTCCATGATGCATTGAGGAGCCGCATATTATGACCGGCATCGCGGCGTTGTTCAGGGCCACTAACAGTAATTATTTTATGACGTTAGTTGCTTTGTCACGAATATAAGGAAGTGTCGTCTAAATATCTATAAATAACAATAAATAATAATAAATATCAGGGGACAATGTCACACCAATTGCCCTAGTCCCAAACTAAGCTCTAGGCTTGTGCTATGGGTACTAGACAACGATATAAATACTTATATAGAGAAATATATACTTAAAAACATAGACAACATCCATGACTCGGAAACAAATATTCGTGCTCATCACACAAATATCTGCCCTTACCGGGATTTGAACCCAGGACCGCTAGCTTCGTAGGCAGGGTCACTACCAACTAGGCCAGCACGTCGTCATCATCATCTTGACGCCCATTTTATAGTTTAAATTCAAAAAATCGAACAATTTTATACAACAAGACAAATTTTAACCGGTAAAGCGGTAAAGTTTTTTTAAATTCATAGACAAACTAGAGCTGGCGCCAACTTTACTGTTCGATATCTTAATTGCGTGCGACATTTGTCAAATTTGTATGCAAATTGACAATTCATTTCGGACTAAACGTCATCTCGACTGATATTAGACAAGAGGTCAAATCAAATTTCTTTGTATTACAGAGGTTCATAATTTGAATGAAATACCTAATATTATCGAAATCGATGTTATTATTTAGCAATAATAACATTTTTACAGATTAGAAATTTGTTCTAAACAGTGCACAGTGGTCATAATGTGCGGTTCTTGAACGCAAAATGGAGGATTTATTTGGATAGATAAAGTTATTTATGAATAATGAGGCTAAATGGAAAGTGAACGATTGCAAAAAATGCGACTCGGAATAAAGCTTCACGATAATCACGATATAGTTGCCGTCAAACTTCTTGAACATTAGGCGAGGTAGTGGGGGAAAGTTCGCGCATCGTACACATACGTGCAAAAAAAGTACCTAATTTATGTTACAGAATATTTTAAAATCTTAGGATAAATGATACACAAGTGAAAAAAAATTGTTTATATTATTATTAGAATAACACTATAAAATACAGGAAACTATTTAAAGTAGATCTTCTTCCCAGATCTCTTTTTCCCGGGGTCCGAAACACAGTGAGCAGGTCGGAGCCCTTCGCTTCCCTAATAATTCGACTGACTGTGCTAACAGACGTTTTCGTAGCTTCGGCAGTGTTTTTCACTGTCTCCACAAAACCCTTTCCGTCTTTCTTAAAGAAACAATACACATCGTACACCATCTCCGAGCATGTCTTTTTAAAACTACGTTCCTTTGGCGTGGCATTATGTTGTCACTTTAAAACAATAACAAAAAGTCAACCACAAACCATAACAACAAAGTTACTTGAAAACAATCAACAAAAACTCAACAAAAAATTATAACAAGAAAATTAATGATAACAATCGGCTTTATCAGTGCACACAAGTGTACTCGGGAGGCAGAGGGACGTGAACGCGGTGCGGGACGCAAACGTCAACTGATTGACCAATGGTGCGTGCTCCCCCGCCGCCCGCGGCCCCCCTCCCAACGAAACCTAAAAAGCAAGCAAGGTTACGTGTTTAAGAAGTTTGCCGGCAACTGTACAATTGCGTGGTGCCCTTCTCACAAATTTCGTGGCATTTTTGGGATTCGTTTCTGAATCATAACAGGAAGAGATCCCTTAACTTCGACATTGTACAGTCAAGGGCATTAAGTAATATATATATATAGCGTGTTAATGAACCTTATTGCCAATGGCATATAGGTGTATAGATATTTTTGATGTCTTGAAATCGTATATATATTTATGCCTTTGACTGTACTTGTTAATCTTAATTTTATGTACGAGTTTACTTGTAATAGGGTTTTTGTGCAATAAAGAATTTATATAATGTAAGTAGATACATAAAGTCAAGGAATTAAATTCCTATACCACTTTGGACTATGTCAAAGTGACACTGTAAATAAAATCATAAGAAGTCTCTTACGTTTTGATTGATTACGTCACTTTGACAAAGTCCAAAGTGGTATAGGTATTAAATTCCTTGAAAAATTCACTATACTCGTACTTAAACTTGTCTCAATTTAATTAAGATGGCGTTCTGGGGAGAGAAAAAAATATATGTTTTAATAGGTAAATATTTTATTTTCCAGTTGATCGTTATCACAGTATTGCGTATTTTCCAGCCTTTGAGTTGTCGGGCAGGTACACTGTCAACCTTAATTATCTTTTATTATAGTCCCGATATACTATAGTCTGTGGCATCCCGTCTTCAAGGCTCACGGGTTAAATTTGGTGCCTACGGAGATAGTTTATATTCCGGAGACGGGCATAGAGGGTGTTTAACCGCATAAATCGAAAAGTTCGAGAACTATTGACAACCTAATATCGCACGGACGGAGGCCGCCTAAAGCACAGTCATTGGCTTGACTTTGAGCTTCTTGGCCAGCGCAGCGCTGGACTCAAGCTGCTGCTTGAGGTAGGTGACTGTTCCGGTCTTGTCGACAATCTCCGCCGCCGCGCGCTCCTTATCTCCTGGTGCCAGCACGGGCAGGGCGGGGTCCGTCTGGAAACCATTACAATATGAACCATTACAGTTGGCGGCTTTGAGATGACATGTCAAGTCGAGATTTTAATTTCAGGAATAAGTAGTAGGTGGTTGGGTGATCGAAAATTTTCGCTTATTTAAGCACTTACAGTATTCCCAGTTTCTTAATACCTACCTTTCGGCTGGCTATCGCTAGCACGCTTGCACTCGCAACTAACAGTATGTTTGTCACTCGTGTGTCATAAAAAAACGAAAATTGCCGATCGCTATTAGGAAAATGGTAGCATCGTAAAACAACGGTCAAGTTGAAAATTTGCGGTTAATAGTACATAATCACTATTGAATGGAGCAATTTATTGCGCATCGGTCTAAAAACATATTGTACTTTCAACCAATCAGAGGCCTACATTCATAAAGATGTGACAGCGCTCAATATGGTGCCTCCCGCCCGACGCCGCACAGATTTTCAATCTCCAACAAGTATTCTAGTAAAGTGGTGGGCGCGCGTCAAAATGTGGATAAAGCAGCCGTCTCTGTCGTACTTAAATACGTGTCAGAAGGTGACGGATGCCTTATCCAAACTTTGTCATGCGATAAACGCAGCCATGTTAGGGCCTCTGTTGATAAACGTTAGATAGATAAAAACCCCGTTGTAATGGTGACCTCTTCTTTCAGAGCTGTCTATAGGCAGCGAGTGTCCTAGGCGATCAGCCGATCACCTAAGCCACTTACTGCCCGTTTGAATTCTTCACGCCATTAAAAACTTACCGGCTCCAACTGCCTCCAATGCTGCATGCTCTCGGCAAGTCGGTCTCCGAACCCTGGGGCGAAGCTCTCTGGGTCCACCGCCACAAAACAGTGCCCCAGATTGGCAGGGCCACCTTCGGCGCTGTGGGACCACGAGCGGATATGATGCCCGTATTTCGACCCTGGAAGTAAGAGGGAATCTTTTAGATTTGAAGTTTGACGACACAATAATCCCGGCACTAAATTCCTGAAACTGTATAGCTAAACCTCCACTAGGAAAGGGCTTATCCACTTCGGCCTCCGTGTTTTCGGACGATGATCTCTACTTACACAATTCCTAGAAATAGAGGCTCCAGAGGGACAACGTTAAATAATTGTTTGCATGCGCATAAAGCCTGGGCGTCCAGGAAATAGAACAGTTCCATTCTCCTCAAATTCTAATAGATTTATGCCGCCTTCCATAACGACAAAATATTGTGTATCTTCTTAACCCAAACATTTAGTCTCTTATCAGTACTGTTCAGTGATAAATATATGCACGTACATAAACGTCAAAAATGTCTACAGATGTATGTAGGTGAAACGTTAGTAATTATCGTGCTTTTTCAGTCGGCTTTAGAAACCACCGATAGGGTAATTGAGTAACTAAACTCAATTACCCTATCGGTGGCGACTTTAAACTTTTCCGATTAAATACGACATGCCAAATGACACGCCTCTATCCCATGACAATAAGGTATGTGTACTTTCAGGGGTCCGTTCATTTGACCAAACAAACGTACTTTTCGCAATCGTATCATTTTAAAAACTTTAATTTTGCAAAAACGTGTTTGTGCTTAAACCATTACATTTTATATAGGTTACATGCGCTTATTAAAAGTTAGGTTAGGTTAGACTTTTGACCATTAAAAAATGTAAAATTTTGCAACAGCTGGCGGGAGTATATTGTGAAATGAAAGTTTGTAGAATGATCTAGTTTGCCAAATGATGATTTGGTAAAACATTTGTGAACCGTACACCTATATAATATTTAATTGACGCGATGTAGCTGTATAGGTACAGTCACGGACGTTAATTTTTGCTTGAAGATGTCGTTGTCATTAGAGATGGCAAGTCTTTTGTAATTGATAGGAAACTGAACCTTATTGCTGCAGAATGTCAAATTGACTTTGGAACTAAGGTGGGTGACAAAAATTCCTTGACTGTACCTATTAATGCGGCTGTTCAATATCACAGCTGTTAAAGTAAAAACATGACTTTTAAAAGCGGGTAATGTCTGCTTGTTACGCGTATGAGAGTGACACATTGCACTATAAAATGTATTACATAATGCCTAGTCAAAACGTTCCATTATGCTTAAAAAAAAATATTTAAAATTTCAGCTGTTTATTTCAAGCAAGTCAAAAAATAGATTTACTTAACTTCTAATCTTAAATAATAAAGATTTTAAGTGAGTTAAGGTTACATAATATTGCAAATTGTTTAACATTTTATATAAATTCTACAATTGCCAACACTTATATTAAATTAGTTATCTGGTAGTTTTTACATAACAAATATCTTTTTACGATGTTTTTTGTTTGTTTACATGTTTTGTTTTCAATTTTGGCTACTAGTTCACATCCGCTATGGTGTACTTACCAGAGCTGATACCACAGAACAGCTCCACAATGGCTGCGAGCCCGAACCCTTTGTACCCTGAGGTTTGCTCCGGGCCACCCAGTGGCATCAGACAGCCGGTCTTGAAGGCCTGGAGACAATATTAAATTTTATTTAAATAATACTTGTTTTTTTAACTATCGCATTGTCAGGTTTTGCTTTAAATTTGGAATGGAGATATTCTCTATCCTGAGAGGCTATTGCCTAACGCACTCGCAATCGTGATCGTTTTTATTTTGAAAATCGAAGGCTTGTCTGCATACAAATTGAAAACAAGTTTCCGCTTTAAAGTCGATTGCGATTGCGAGTGCGTTGGGCAATAGGCCAACTGGTTGGACATAAATATAATAGATTGTACAACAAGGGCATAAAACAAACAATTTTATCCAAGACTTATGGTATCCATCCGAGCCGGTAGGCGAGGTTGGATCATTAAGTCGAGGATAACATGGGTTTTAAGACCGAGTTAAAAACACTCTGCTTTTCACTTCGATTACGAGAAAATAAAACAGTGATAGTGTTACATGAATGAGAATGTATTGACTTGTTTACCGCTTCTCCAGATTTTGAAATTTTCATACGATTTAAATTAATTTTCTTGCATTTAGGCGGCAATGTCTGGTGTGAGCATTATTTCTTCTTCACTTAATTCCGTAACACTACATACCTAATGAATAGTCCAAAACTAAAGACAAAAACCTCTTTCCCGCAACTGTATTTCTTTTTAATTATTATATTGAAATTGCAACACTGCCAAGTCTTGTTGCTTTCGTATTGTTTTTGTTAATAATGCTTGTTTGTAATAGTTATAAATTTTATTTTTTGTTAGATGCAACATAAATGGCAAATAAATTAAATTAAACCTATCAAAATACCAAGTTTATTGAATGCAGTCACCTCGTCTGTTTGGCTGTGTAGGGCTTAGTCTAGATGACGACAAAACTTTATGCACTAGTGCATAAAATGTGATTTTATGCAGCCTATACCCAGCATAAAGAAGGACTTTACGAGCATGAGAAGTGAAAATATTCTTTTCACACCACATGCTCCAAATTGTCCAATTATGCATCATGCAAACCTCACCTATAAAGCAACTAAGCTAAAGGCTAACCAGCGGGTTATAATGAGATTTGAATTCGTATGTAAAATCGTTCCATAGAAACCTTTACTGAACTTATTTCAAAATCGAACTGGCCACTACAAGCCATATACGTAAAACAACGAAAATAAAAGAAAAGCCGCGAGTGTTGCAAAACGCTGCAGTATTAGCAGGAGGTTGAAGTTGAAAGTAAATACTTTGAATAAAAATGTCGAGTGACGAAAGCGAAAGTGATTTGAGATTTGACGTTGTTTCTAGTAAGTAAGTAGCCTTGCTTTTTATGGTCTCGCAAAAGGTGACAAAAGTACAGTTTTCTCCTTTGGGATACAGCTGTTTTCGTCTTGGGCGAGCTTAAATCCCTCGCTGCACCCAGGACTCCGTTTTAATTCCCTCGCTACGCTCAGGAACTAACTCGTAACACCCTCGGGAGTTAAATCTGGAGTCCCTCATTTGCTCAGGATTCAATATCACGCCCGTGACATAAAACAGTGCTTTATCCCCTCGGTGTATAATTTACTATTTTATCCCCAAAAATGTGATAGTTCCCGAGGAAAAGGGATAAACGACTTGAAGGGCAAAAGCAAGTAAAAACTATAATATCAGGGGCCATCTCACACAATTTGATCGAGTCTGAAACTAAACTCTAGCTAGGCTTTTACTATGGATACAAGGCAACGGCAAACATACATAGAAATAATAATACTTAAATAGCTATATGGAAAACATCCAAGATTCAGGAACAAAATTAAATACTTCTGCTCATCACACAAACATTTGCGGTTACCGGGAATCGATCGCGGGACCTCTAGCTAGTTTAGACAGCAGGGTCACTAAAACTGGGCCATCCGTGTCGTTCGCTATAACACTTAAAGGCTGAGCCACGCCGGATGTTTGAGCGTAGACGTGCACGTATAAATCCTCATACAATATGTCACACCGCTTCCGTGACACATGCAGGCGTACGTCACGCAGCCTGTGTGACACATTGTATGACGATTCAGACTATACAACGTCCCAACGCGCACGTATCCAGTGTGGCGCGGCCTTAAACCAGGGATATCCAGCACACACTAACCAGCTCAGCATCGCGGGTTTCCTGTCCGTCGGGCCCTTGCGCCCATCCGGCTGGTATCGGCTCCTCCTTGCGCCTTTGAATTTCGATCTGAAATATGAATAAAAATAGTATTGAATCTGAGACTAAAATCTCAAGACAGCTTTCCTATGACTCCAAATGCGTTGCGAACCCTACTAACTAAGGCTTGACTTCCTCTTATGCTGACGTCGGTCGAGCGTACGAATATACACCATGTTCTATGGGACATCGCAGAGCGACGCTGACGTCCGCGGCAGATTTGCCATAAAACAATTATATTCGTACGCTTGACCGACGTCAGCGACCGATGTCAGCGTAGGAGAAAATCAAGCCTAAGGAATCCCTCTATGCTAGTAATTTCAACGGTCATCACAATAAATAATATTACACTTGGCGGTCGATGACGTGGGTGGTAGCGGTCCGGACGAACCCTGCTTTAGATCCTACGACCACTAAATCAGTTCAATTTATTAAAATTATTGATGGAACCCTCACCTTCCCAACTGCGACTGCGGTTGTGGCCATGTCGACGTACAGTTCTTCTCCACAGGAGCCTGGTGCCACCACTGATATCGGGTTAGTGCCTAATGCTGCCTGAAAAATTAAATACCATGTCCAATTAATGTAACTACTCCTGAAACAAAATGTCCCTTAGAAATAACTGCGTACGTTTCATAGAGCCGCGTATGTATTAGTGACCTTATTTCTTAAGTTAGGGGGTTAAATTTGCTTTGACTATCAAATTGCGCATGCATCCTTTTTATTTAGAAGGGCAGAAAACGGAGCGTTGAATTGAAATCCTTAATAATTAATGACCCGTCAATTTTGCTCGCTAGTGTGGTCGTTGGCAAGCCTATCACATAGTGAAGAAGATGGCACTTCCAAGATGTTTATTAATATCACTGTACGGAAGAGTTAAATGTATACTTAAAGATGTGTGTTTTTATCAAGCGGTCCTAACGGAACGTTCTCAGCCAGCACATACACAGTTGCGACCACTGGTATTTCTTTTCTTTTGTGCGCGGTCGGTCTTATATGTAGCAGAACACTTTCTAGTCCCCTGTCATTTTAACTTCATGTTTGAACTGCTGCACCAATTTTTCAAAGGCTTCAACGCGACAAGGTAAACATGCAGCCAGTAGCCACTTACCTATAAGAATTACAATACGAGTATCGTATGCCAACATTGCCAACGCAGCGCAAGGTCAAATCCATTAAGTTAATTGCATCTAAGTTCTTCAAGAAGTCCCAGACATACAACCTACGCTAACAACAAATAAATATCGGGAAACAATCTAACAATCAAACTAAGCTCTAGGCTTGTACTATGTGTGACAATGATGTAATTATTTATCTAGAGAAATAAATACTTAAATACATAGATAACACCCACTCAGAAACATATACTTGTGCTGGTCACATAAATATTTGAACATACGGATCGAACCCGGGACCGATTTGTATTGAAAAGTTTAAATTTATTCCTCGCCCATCTTCGGTTGAAATAGTTGTTTTAATACAAAGGGTGGTGGGCGGATGGTGTGAATTTTGTATGGACCCCGTCCCCACCCTCCAACAGTAACGGGATGCGGTATAGGACATTAGGACCCAAAACAAGACAAAATACTTATTTTAGTAGCAAAATCAATGAGATTTTTTAATGAAAACAAGGGCCAAGCAAGGCAAATCATCCATATATGTGTTCTTTTTTTTTTTTTTTTTATGGCATAGGGAAGGCTGACGAGCACACAGGCCACCTGATGGTAAGTGGAAACTGTGACCCATAGACATTCGCATTCACAAGACTGCAAGCCTAAGACTGCAAATGCGCTGCCAACCCTGAGGACTAAGATGGAATGCCTCTATGCTAGTCATTACACCGGCTGTCTTATCCCCAAACCGGAACACAACAATGCGAACACTGCTGTTTGGCGGTAGGTTAATGGATAAGATGGTGGTAGCGATCCGGACGGACCCCGCACAAGGTCCTACCACCCGCATGTTCATTTTCAAACTAATTTCATACGATACGATTATGATTTTCCACGAAAACCCCATACATATGGTGATCGTCGCCATAGTAAAAATACATCATGTGGCCAAGATGTATAAACTGGCGCATGTTTCATCTCTGTTGGTGGGTGGGGACATTTTTGCTCATCGTCCTTTGAATGTGAAAAACTTTGCTTACCTTTTTACTCCTGGTGGGTGCTAATAGGGGCGACGTGTTAGTGAAGGCCATGCCGATCAGACCTTTGTCGGACGCTTTCTTCGCCCAAAAACCTGCCATTCCATTGTGATTTGATCCTGAAAACATTTATTATCGAATATTACACAATCTTTTTATTTAGTGCTTGGTGCTATTAAACCTCGACAAAATTAGAGGGATGAAAAGAATGTACCTACATCCCACGGAAAGTATGAAAAGAAAACATCGGTGATAAAAACCATATATGTTACGTACAATAAAATCCTATGACTAGTTTTTGAGAAAACATTTAGTAAACAATCATGTATAAAAGTATGAAGAAAAAAGTGCCTTGTTTTGAACGAAAGAAATGATCAACTTCATCAAAAAAAACGGATAGAAAAAGCGTTTGGTTTTTAACTTGTAGCGTTTCATAAAAATAAGTAAAAATATCCGATATTTTTTAGTTAATCGTATCCGTTTTCTGCAATAGTAAAATTACTAGAGAGATACTTTCTGTTTTTTTATTAATATAAGTTCAAAGTGTATTCCTTTAATTGAACTGTATAGTGATTAGAGATTTACCTTTCACAGTAACCCATCCGACTCCAGTCTCCTTGGCCTTTTTAATGGCTATATCCATGGCGAAGTTGCTGGCTGTGGCCCCGAGAACGTGGTCCGCGTCCACCCACGCTGTCGAAAGGTTCTCCTTCAGGACCTTCGGCTGGTTGTTGGGCTTGCAGTCCCCGGTCAGGATGTCGTTCACGTAAAACTCTGGAATAAGTAAAATATAGGTTATCTAGGGTCTATTCGTTTCGTTTCTAAACCATTCGCGTCACTGGTAGATGTCGTGGAACGAAGAGTCACGTGATCTACCAGTGACGCGATTGGTTTAAAAACAAAACAAATAGAAACGCTACTTAGCGTAATGCATCTTCGCTGGGGCCTCAGATCGGTTTTAAATTGGAGACCACGCACGAGCTAACGCGTGTGGGTAGGACGCCTAACAAATGGACGGGCGATGCGTGGTTTGTGGGAGCGGTTAGATAAGGAAGGACCTGGATCAAGACATATTTGTATCCATAACTAGAACAGATTCCATCTTAGTCATCAGGGTTGGAAATGCATAGGCCTAAGGTCCAGAGGGTTCATGGTCCTCATACCGTGCATCAGATGGTTCGTGATCTCGTTTGACTTCTTCATGCTATTAAAGGATACGTAACTCCAAGGTTATTTAGTGTACGGCCTGAGTGGACGCTCGAAGCGGGGCATTTAGCGGGGCGGGCAACGCCGCAGGCAAGCGTCAACCACACTTGTGCAGCAGCAGCAGCAGCAGACACCAGTATAGGTTTCATTTGTTTATCATGCACGCCCAACTCGAGCGTCTACTCTGGCCATACACTTAGGTTCCTTACCCAGCCTGTTCATTCCGTGGCTGGGATGGCCCAGCCGGTCGGCCTGCAGAAGAAGCTCTGCCTGCTGCTCTGCAGCTTTGGCTGCTGTTCCAACCGCCTTCAGGCACTCCGTCATAAACCGCATAGCGTCTGCCGTAGCTACTTTACCCATGATGTTGATGATAATACACCCTGAAAAATGGATTGTTTTGTTTCGGTAAATAGGGATGAGCAAGGGTGATCAGTGAAGTGGGCAAGTAGCACTCTGCGGACGTAAACTGACGTAGACTGCAGACATTATATTTATCATCATAATTCGTCAACATATTTCTATTTTGAGGATTCCGTGCCCCAAGGGAACCCAACGGGACCCTACTAATATACCATATCTCAAAGTATGTAATAATATGATATTTTAATAAAATGATTTGTACTTTTTGATAGCACAGCTGTGTTCGGTGATGGTTGCCGCTGTGGTTGTACCGGGACTTTCTCTATAATACTCGATAAAACAATTCGTAAATATTGTGAACGTTATGATAACTCTTACATGAGTGGCCAATTCAAATACAATCCGATAACATGTCAAAAGCAGTATTGTTTTACCGAGGAGAATAGATAAGTGGCTGGCTTGCTGTAAGGAAGGAAAGAGAAGTCACCAGAGCAGGAATGTTTATTTATTCATCTTCTTCAATTATGAGGACAAAATAAGGCTAAAATAGTGCCTTAGACGATCGGAGTCAATAAATAACGGTTATACTTTGATGTTGTGCGTCACAATTAAAATTATACTTCGATAAATAAATTATTTTATCACTAAAAGAACATTTCACTTTACACCTGATAACGGACTGAGAGCTCATGAAAACTTTTCGCGCAGGCAAACGCAAAATTTAAATGAGCTCAAATTTAGATTTTTCTATAGAATAGCCAAAAAGAAAATGGAAAGGGCCTATATCTGGAATGGTTTATTAAAGGACATACACCTCTTTACAAACTAGCTTTTGTTCGCGATTCCATACACTTTAATAGTTTCTTCCTTGCACTTTAATTCGGCACTTTCTTTTTGCTTGAAAACATGGTTACAAAGTTCTTAATACTAGCAAGTAGGTAAGTGTCACATGTAATGCCATATAATGACATGCAAAAAGAAAAACAGTTTTACACATAGCTAAATAAATTCAATTAAGTTAAATTAAATTTGTCAGGAATTTTACAAATAACAATTGATTCAAATATACATTAATTATTTAACAGAAATTTCAGTCCTTTAAATATTCTTTGATTGAATAAATACACTTTTCCTGCAACCAAGACAGTAACTTGCGCTTAAGCTCAGTGACAGTCAGAACTTGAAATTGTTTAGGAAGTTTATTAAATATACGAAATGACATTACAAAACAAAACACTTTAAATATAAAATATGTCAGTCCAGCAAGTTTTTGGCAATGCCTACTGCCAAGTGTAGTGCCGCCAAAAAAAACAGGTCAAGAGGAAACTCATATCAAGGAACACTCACACAAGTGTACCTAGTTCCAAACTAAGCTTTACCAAACAAAAAAAAATCGAAGTCCCTTCCTTCCCTATGGAATTTCCTATGGAACCCCTTATCATCATTTGTCCTAATGTTCCGTATTTCCGGGAGAAAAATACTATTTAATATGGAATTTATGTCAAATTTCAAATACTTATAGAATGTCAAACGGTGTTTACAGATGAGTTGAAATTACAACTGCATGGATTAGCGGCTTTAATTAAGTTTTTACCTTTGTTTTATAATTTTTTGGTGGTGTTATGATACAACCTTTAAAATAAACTAATAGCAGGTATTTTTGAAAAAATAAAAAGTTAGTTAAAAACCGGATTAGGACAAGTAATAATTCCGAAAACGATGCGTTAGGACAAATGTTATTAGTAATTCTAAGGAACTAGGTTTGTGTTTGAATGTTGACATAATATTTAAACTAGAAATAGGAACAGGATTGAAATTTGAATGATTTTGTATATGTATGATTTGTATTATTTGTTTCTTTGTTGACGACGCGCTGGCCTAGTTGGTAGCGACCCTGCCTACGAAGCTAGCTGTCCCCGGTAAGGGCAGATATTTGTGTGATGAGCGCGAAAATTTGTTTCTGAGTCATGATGTTTTCTATGTATTTGAGTATGCATTTCTCTATATAAGTATTTATATCGTTGTCTAGTACCCGTAGTACAAGCCTAGAGGTTAGTTTGGGAATAGGTCAATTGGCGTGACATTGTCCCCTGATATTTATTTATAATTATAATTGTTGTTTTGATTTAGAATAATATGATAACTGTTACTAATGTAAATTTATGCATTTAAACACAATTTTATATTGTTATTGAATAAATAACTATGAACTATGTGACAGGATCTATTAAGTACGTTAACCACGTCCTCATTAAAAACTAGGTCTAAATTTCTATTTGATACAGCAGGTGTGTTATTAATATTCAAAACACATTTGCTTTTGCTTCGCTCAACACTCTTCCATCCAAACTAAGTAGTCTGGTGACATGACTTACTATCCGAACGTCGAAAATCGCATGGCAGCGACATTGTCAAAACTAATCATTGCTAATGGATTTCGTTTACACGCTTCATAGGAATTTCGCTTTAATTAAAGTCTATTGTATTTAAAGCAAGTAATTATTGCCCTGGCAGGATGCAAGACTTGTTTAATAATTAAACGTAATTAACCTTCATGTAAAAGTCATTCGTTTCATCGAGAATTAAGAATAATATGGGTACTGCTTAATGGCGGCACTTCTTTTGTTTTTTGTTTGTCAAACATTATCTTATCGTTGCATCTCTTTCATTCGGTATCTTAAATATAAGAGATATAACATCAATATTTGGCAAACATGACCAATTGTAATGCGATCATAAGACAGCGGTACCCTCAAATTCCAAGGGGTTGTGTGAGCGTAGTCCCTTTCTTTTCATGGCAGAGCGGTTTTTACACTATATAAGCGGCGCAAAGTAAATTTTCTTTTTTTTTGTTAATTTTGCAGCCATTGTAGCTGAATTACGGAGCCCATCGGGCCTAGTACGGATTTCGCATGTCAAATGTAGATAAAACACCCGCGACTCTCGTACATACTCGTACTTATGTGTCAGAAGGTGACGGATGACAAACTTTTTCACGTGATAAACGAAGCCATATTAGCGCCCCAGGCTTTCGCGGAACCCACTTTGATAATAACTGGCTTAAGGCCTTAAGATGGCTTGCGACTAGACTCAGGTGTTAGGTATACTAACTAATACTTACTCATATTGATGTATTTTATTTTTAGTTAAGTAATCATCGATTCCGCTTCCCTGCGTATGGACTTTCTTGCTTATATCGGTAAATTTTGTAGATATATAAAACATATTTAAAACGAAAGTATTGTTACTTATGAACTACACGAAATAATTTAAAATGTATACATATTTTTAAAGACTTAAAAATAAATGCTCTATCGCAAAAGTGAAGTTTTTAACTTGACTTCCGTGGCCACAGTGGTTTTGACTAAGTAGGGTAGAAGTACCGTTTGTGGCCACTGTACCCTTTTTGGCCACTCAAGGTTGAAATAAGTATCAAAAATACTGTAAAATGAAAAATTCTGATTAAATATTTAAATATTTTTGTACTTTCATAATGCTTTAGATATTAGGTACAATTTAGAGTGGCGAAAAACGGTACTTCTACCCTAATCCAATCAAATTGTTGGTAACGTTTCTCACCTCCTAAAATAAATCCCATTCCACGATTATTGAATCTTATATAATGATAAGTTTGACCGCTAAGTGTGTGTGCGTCTGTCTGTTACATCGTAGCTCTTAAACGGATGAACCGATTTAGATGCGTTTTTTATTTGAAAGCAGGTTTTCTAGCGATGGTTTCATGAAAATCGGTTCAGCCGCTTAAGAGATAGCTCTGAAAGAGGAGTCACAATTATATCGGGGGATTTTATATTTCTAATACACTTAGAATCAATGGAGACTGGTCACTTTCTATGGTAATTCTATACAAAATGACCCGCTTTCATTGCTCTTGGCTATAGTTATTAAATACTTATAAAAATGCATATACTCGCTAACAGGATAAAAAAATGATAAGCAATTTTTTACGTTGCTATATACGGATGTAGTATTTTAACTGTACCTATAACTGCCTGGCCTATTATGGTCGCGTTTACCGCGGTGCATAAATATCGATAAAATATCCGTCCCTTTCTAACAATTTAAGTGCGAGAGTGACGGCTGCTTTATCTACATTTATCCTCAGCGAACTGTACCTAACTGGGACCGGGGTCGATTTACCCCTTTACACTGGAGCTGATACGGTTATGAGGGTTTTTTCTCATTGAAACCACGTAAACAAAAAACAAAAAAAAATCTCTGCGTGCTTGTATTTTAAACCTACATAATAAAAGACAATTTCCATTCATAGGTAGGTATATGAACCGGTTAATAATGTTGAATTTTGAACTTCACTTCACAATAGGCTCGTGTGTAAAGGGTCTAAATCACGAGCAAAAATAAACAGGTCATTTGCTCTGAAATTATTTAAAAGGCGCACCCTGTTTTATTTCCAGCCAGTGTTTATTCAAATAATAATAAATATTTGCGCACAGGAGCAATGAACTTGCGTCCAATTTACACAACAACAATGGCCGCACTCGGGTTAGTTAATGACAATTAAGTCGTTACGATTTTTCATACAAAAGTTTGAAAAAGGAACGAGTTTAGTGTCTAAAGTCTCAGAGTATGGCGGTAAATATTATTTGTGTGATATAACTGATAAACTTGTGAACTGCTAACATATCTTTGTTTTTACATTCGACGTACCTATTTACCTATATAGAGGAAGATTTACTTATATTCCTATAAATATTGACTAACTAATACTTAATAATACTACTCTTTAACAAAATGAGTTTTTATTCATAGGACCTACGTGAGTGAATAATTTAATATTATTATGTACCTCAATCCGTAACGGTTTTAGGTCTATTTAAACTTGAATTTGAGAATGACTCGATTTTGACGACTTTATAACTAGCGACCCGACAACCGTAACTGATAGTGAAAACCACATCACAATTCGTTGCTTAGTTTTGGAGGAGTTAGTAGATAGGGTAAAGTCACCAGTGGTCAGCCAGAGACCTGAGGTCGGCCTCTGCCTATACTTTGTATGAGTGGAAAGAGTACGAAATATATATTACCCTCTCTTCGCACTCATATAAGGTCGACTACTGGTCTCTGGCTGACCACTGGTGACTTTACCCTATACAGACAGACAGAAAGACAAACAGACGCAGAAAGCGACTTGGTTTTATCCTATGTAATATAGTAAAGAAGATGTTAGCTTCCAAAGTCAACAACACACGCGTAACATATCTAACCAATAACAATCGCAACTCAACTCGATTTTCAATTCACAACCATCACGATTAAGTTCAAAATGATATAACCTCTACTTTAGTTTTGTCAACAAAACCAGTATACGGAATCGCGACCTTGAAACAACAGTCACTATTAAAATTCGCCAAGCGAAACAGAACCATATGTCTATTTCATAATAAATTTTAAAATAGACTTACGTTAGAAACACGACGGTTATATGTTGATAATTAAATATTGAAGCAGTATCGCTAGAAACGTGCGGTCGCGTGCTCCGAGCGGTATGAACTGATCGTATAAGGCAGATACTGGTGTGGCTAACTCATTTAAACTGCGATAGCATACTGTGCAAGCATAGTACAGTACTCGCAGTATCATAAGCTATAGCCAGAAAGAACGCGTTCTGGCTATAGCTATATTCGCTAGTAACAGTAGGCACTGGGGACCTAGTCTTCTAAAGATCAAGTGAAAAAAGGGGTTAAGTCTAGTATGTCCCGTTTATACGTGTACCCTTTTTTAATACAAGTTATATCGACTTATACCCTCATTCACTAGGACCCCATTGCTTTATAGAAAATACCGAGGACTCGTACCATTTTTATATGGAGCCCTCCTGTAATTTTAATTTTAATTTCTTGTATGCCTGTAGTTTTGTATGTATGTATGTGTAAACTCTTTATTGCACATAAACAATTACAAAACATTTTGCATCACTATAGATAATGTACATAGGCGAACTTATCCCATATGGGATCTCTTCCAGTTAACCTTGGAGTAGAATAAGCCAGGATAATGCAAGAGGATAGGCAAATTTACAAAATATCACATACAAGAAAAAAGAAAAACGGTACATACATCTGAAAAACAGACATTAAAAAGTAATAATATCTGCTTTAATAAAATAAATACATAGGTAATAAAATATACTAATATATACTACCACATATGTAAACAGCAATTAAAACCTACAACAGGGCAAAGGAACAACACTCACGAGTCACGACTCATCCTGTACATTTAACCACAACTTCTTTAACTTTTCCTTAAATGAACCGACAGATCCAGATTGCTTGATTGATTGATTGATTGTTGATTGATTGATTGATTGATTGATTGATTTTGTTTGTAAGTACTTAACAGCAAAACCAGCGCGTTACACCCAGCTTAAGTTTCAGTGCCCCTCAACAAGATGCATTCTGCGTTCTTTATAGTTATCAAAGATGTATAGTATTGACGTAATGTCGCAGACGGTCGCGACGAGCGCCTACGACGATTCCAAACATTTTCACAGTTTTCGAAAATGGTTTACGTTAGCGGTAAGCAAATTATCTAGCCGTAGTTTGTTCAGTGTGATTTAATAAACGCTATGTGATAACAAATTTTCCTTATGTTGTTTATGCTAACAACATGATAAGCTTTGGCATGGATAAAACGTAAGCAAAGCCACGGCCATAGCATTTTTTTAAATAGCCGTATCATATAATAAATATCATTAAAGTTTATCATTTCTGTAATCTTAAGTAAATAGCAATGAATTTAAATAGGTTATATTATATGCTCATGCCCTTAAGTAGTAGATAAGTAGAATGATCAACTGAACGAAATAATCGACAGCGATATATTTTTCCAATCCAGCTGGTACCTATATGTATTTCGTCTCACTATCCTAATATCCTACTAATATTTTGTTAGTTTGTTACTCCTTTACACTGCATCGGCTGGACGGATTTGGATGAAATTTGAAGTGGATATAGCGGGAATAACGATAATTGAAATCCGCCGCAAATAGTTCATCGATGGCGTTACCGTAAACTTTGATTTACGGGGTAACATTGCCCACCCCAAAAACTATCTTTAATATTTGATTATTCTATTAAATGTTTCATCAGGACTAAGCTACTCATACAGTTATATAATTACTTCAACAATTTAAGAAGATAACAACTAAAACAGTTATCGTTTTAAGGTCGGGCAATGTTACCCCGTAAATCAAAGTACCCCTAGTTTACCGGTACTAAATATAACTGGTATTACACTTTAAGTACATCAGTTAATTAAAAAAACAAGAGCCGTAATTATTACAGAAATTCTGCTATATGTACCTACTTAATGGTAAACTACCGTTTTTAATAGCACTTAAAGTGACCCACGACAAGCCTACAGTAAAAAAAAATCTGGTCATGAGTTATATATATTTACATACCTAGTCTAATCTTTTATTTTCTTTTCAGACGCTATTGAAGAATTATTTTGCCACCCCGCATGATGTGAGTACCAATACTTTTTTTTATCAATTAACCATTAAAACTGTGTAACTATTAACGGATTTGTTTCTTTCCGATTGGGGTAAAGTCGGAAAGACTAGCACGGAGACCGAGTTTAAATTGATGTATGGATTAACACATACGTTATCTTGCGTTGCAGCTTAGGGACAATGCAATAGCTCTTAATAAGTCTTTCACATTTGGGTATTGTCTTGTCATTTGCACATGAGACCGAGTTTAAATCGATATAATGGATAAACACATCCATTATCTGGCGTTCCGGAAAGAAAGATTACAATACGCGTAAGAGACCGAGTTAAAACAAATTAAAAATCATTTTTCTTAAAACGCTATTGAACTTTACGTATAAATATCGGATGCCGATTAAAATCACAATTAAATGGACGAAGAGAATTCATTCAAGTAGCAACACTTAAAATCAGCCGGTTTAACTCGCACAGATACACAAATATTATGTATACAATATTATGGACTATGGTTATGGTTCATATTATGCCTATGTGTAGTCAATACACTTAGCGGTAAGAAAACGCCCCAGTTTCAACCAAAAACTTTAACTGTATGTAAGTAATTGTTTATTTTATCTGGGTCTATATGTTTTTATTTAGCCAATCTTGCTTCAATTTCGTTATCATATTTTTAATAATACGGCAACTCTCAATATTTACTTTACCGTATTTACAGTGTTATAATGCCAGATAATGTGATAACGATATCAAAGAATGATGGGAGAAACCAAAGTAGATTGAAACGACGGGTAGGTACAGTGCAGTAATGAGTTTTAAAAGCTATGCTATGATTATGTTATCAGTAAAGACATAGTAAAGAGATAACGTTGTAATGTCAATGACAGATAGATTTATATATCAAACTAAACGTAAATAAATAGAGATTATAATAAAACGATGTTTTATGAAGTGATTGGTGTATTAAAGTAACATTGTCGTGATTGTTTAAGATACAATTAGGCGAGGCATTTCAAATTAATTTAACGAACCGAGAAAAGATTTAGGAGAAAGAAGTAACCTAGTGCTACGCTAGTCTAGCTGGTAACGACCCTGCCTACGAAGCTAGCGGTCCCGGGTTCAATTTTGCTTCTGAGTTTTGGATGTTTTCTCTGTATTTAAGTAATAATTTTTATGTAAGTATTTGTATCTTTGTCTAGTACTTTATATAGGTCAATTTGTGTGAGATTTTGTCTGATATTTATTTATTTACTTAGCCTTTTTATTGTCCTCCAGTGTATAGAGATGTTTATTACTTGTAGATAAAGACATTTATAAACATGGTAATTATGATGTAATCTTAGTTTAAAATGTATTCGTCTTTAGCTTATAAACGTGTTGGTGATCGAGTGCTGTGAAGCGGTGGAAAAATTGGTAATAAACGTTTTAAATTAATGTTTGCATCTTCCATCATCCATGTATGTACACTGCTTTAGGTTAAAACTCAGTTATTTATTTCATTCCATAATAAACTAACTAGTACAGTCGAGTACATAAATATGTGTACACTTTAGTACCTTGTGAAAATTAATATATGGACAGTTTAAACATGTCATTAAATAGACAAGGTACTAAAGTGTGCACATATTTATGAACTCGACTGTTCCTAACACCGATAAAATGGCGACCCCGTCATTCAGAGCTGATCTCATAATTTCATAAACGGCTCAACCGATTTTCGTGAAAAATAGCTAAAAACCGCGTCTAAATCGGTACATTGGTCGGCCAGGCATAGACATACAGATACTCTTTTTATAGGGGGTTAAAAAGAGCCTCCATTTTCTTGAAAATAATGTTTTTTTATTAAAATTGAAGTAAATTATGGTACCCATTTTATTTTGTGCATGTACAGTGCATAAGAGGGCTTAAAAAGTCTTCGAATCGCATAGACGCGTATGAGAGTGAGTGAGAGAAAACTATAAACCCGAAGCACGTTATGAGCCATCGCACTGTCTGTATCGTTAATCGTATACTTTTTTTGTATTTACCGATTTAAGGCATCATATACCCAGAAGGGGCGCGGCGTAGGCGCGACGCAGGCAAAGACGCGTTAAGGCGTGGAAAAGTCGCAGGCGCGAAACTAAATTATATAGAAGCCGCGCCGGTAACGCGAGGTGAGCCATTATACAACCTGACTTTTTTATTATTTGTATTTCATATTGAGTTCAAATTTGCCACGCATTTTTATTTACACTGTATAGAATATCTCTATGGCGGAAAGAACTATTGTATACCTAGGTTATATATGCACTTAGCAGCTTCTTTTGTAAAGTCAAACATGCGTTTTCCTAGTATTGATTACACAGGGAAAAGCGTGTGGTTAATGAAATCTAATAGCTCGGAGCAGTCGAAGTGATTTTCTACAGGCCGCTCTAGTTTTTTAATAATTTAAATAAATAACAAGTATGAACATCTACTGCGTCAGCACTCACATATCATGCAGTAACACAACTGTTTATCACCGAGGTACTATTTTATTCAAGGTTATAATGTCATACTTAGAGATATCTGTCGTCCATTATGGTTACCGTGTCAATTAAAATATGTTTTGCTCAATTAAACCTTTTTGAGACCAGTTTTTGCTGCAGACCGTTTTTTTTTTGGACACTCTTCATCCGTTTAACGGGACCCAACTTGGTTCGTTTACGTTAGTTACGTCGGAGAGCCTGTTCCGACTCCATCATCAGATCGGCTCTTCGGATCGAGTCCACGACTACAATCTTAAGTCTTCAAATGCGTTGCCAAAGATGGAATGCCTCTATGCTAGGAATTTCACCGGTTGTTTTACCTTTGGAATAAGTACAACATCGCAACCACAGCTGCTTGGTGACAGTTTAAAGTATAAGATGATGGTAGCGATCCGGCTGGACCTTGCATAAGGTCTTACCACCACTAAAACAGAAATTAAGATCAGATCATGTTCTTTTTCGGCCGCAACTGAAAACATATTCTTACTTTTTAAACACCCTCTATCTGTATCCTAAGCTATATAAACCCTATACTTTCTCCGTCTCCAGTTCAATCATGCCTGAAGTCCACGCTGAGGAGGTGATCCGCTTCATGCAGGACTGCCTCGAGGCTACAGGGGTATCCCAGCGAGAGGCTAGGGAGCACGCTGCACTGCTTCTGCAGGCGGACTTCACTGGACACTTCAGCCATGGTCTCAACAGACTCGGTAAGTGGGCTGAGGAGGTGACCCGGTTCATGCAGGACTGCCTCGAAGCTACCGGGGTGTCCCAGCGAGAGGCCAAAGAGCACGCTGCACTGCTTCTGCAGGTGGACTTCACTGGACATTTTAGCCGCGGTCTGAACAGAGCTACCGGTGGTTACTCGGTAGACTCGGTAAGTTGGCTTTAGAAAATTAGCAAGAGCTCTAGTGAGGGTCTAGCGATCTTTAGTGGAAGAACAGGATAGTAAACGTTTTGCAAGCCGCACTTTACTGGTCAACGGCCACATGATTAATACATTTTGTAACTTTTTTCGTAAGTCATTGAAGAGTTAAGAGAAAACAAACACGCTGATGCAAATTACCTATTCTGCAATTAAATTAGTATCAGGGGACAATCTCAAGCAAATTGACTTACTTAGTCCCAAACAAGGCTCTAGCTAGGCTATGCTCATATTACTCACATTTTTATTAGGTGAAGTAAACTGATATTTCATCTGTGATTCATTAAAATATATTGGTAAGACAAATATGCTAACGTACTTGTGGCTTTATAACAAATGTAATGAAACATGGTTGTATAAACAAGTCTTTTTTTAATTTTTTGCCAACTTTTACCAAAAGAACGACTCTAAAACAAAATATGATTTTATTACTATGAGTGCTTGAAAAAAGTAAATATACTTATATAGAGAAATTAGACATACATACATACTTAAATATATAGAAAACATCTAGGAGTCAATAACAAATACTTGCACACACTATAGAAATATTCGAGTCGAACCCAGCACGGGTGTTTCGTAGGCAGGGTTACCACCAACTAGGCTACCTGTTATACGTACTCATTTTAAATTACTGTGTTTATAGAATTTTACGTCAATGACTTGAAGTCAGGCGCTACAAACCCGAAGGGTCAGCCGGTGGTGCTCAAAGAGAACGCGTCCACAGCATGGGTGGATGGCGACAACGCCCTGGGAGCAACGGTTGGCAACTTCAGCATGGACTTGGCCATCAAGAAGGCGAGGGAAACTGGAGTCGGATGGGTGGCTACTAAAGGTCTGTTCTGCATCAATTTTCACGGCTTTTGCGATTACGCTTAGATATGTATTTTGATGGCAAGAAGGCCAACGAGCACACAAGCCATCTGATTATAGCTGGGGTCTGAAATAGTCATTTGTAATCTTAAAAATATAATCACAAGAATGTAATACTTCAAGTGTATTGCCAACCCTGAGGAAATAGAGAGAAATGACTCTTGGCCAGTTATTTCACAGGTTGTCTTATCTCTGAACTTGACAAAACAAGAACTGCTTGGTTAAATGGATATAAGATTGTAGTAGCGATCCGGACGGACCCTGCACAAGGTTCTATCACCACTCTTGCACTTATGTATCTACACTCAGGAGCAAAAATACCGGGTCAGAGTGCGTTTTTCATACTAAAGAGGCTATTTCGAAGCCTTGGTTCCTCGCCGGGGGTTGTTTTGAGTGAGCTTTAATGGTGGGTACTTACTGCAAGGTTCAATAGAGGAGGTCAAAAGTTCTTAAGATACCTAACTGATCGCACAATCAGTTAACACCACAGCGGGAGAGTTTGAGTCAGCACGTGGATTTCCTTACATTTTATTGCCATTTTAGATGTTTTTCTGAACATGCACAGTTCGGCAGAACATGCGGCGTAAACCGCAGATTTTTGTTGGGTATCCTAGGCACTCTGGAAGTCCTGTATCAATAGTCGGGGTATTCATCATCAGATTTCACTAAAAGCATTCCCTGGAGAGGAACCAAGACTTCGCAATAGCCTCTATAGTATGAAAAACGCACTCTGACCCGGTATTTTTGCTCCTGAGTGTAGTAAATACGTACTGACAGCATCACTGTTACTGTCCGCTACTAGTAGGTATTAAGTAAGATACACAAATGGATCATTTACTGTGTTGCTGATAGCTCAGTGTATTCTTCTTTTCCCACTGACTTGCTATCTTCTATCTCGTTCAGGTTCAACCCATTTCGGGATGGCGGGCTGGTGGGCTCAGAGGGCGCAGAAAGCTGGTTTTATTGGAATGGCTTTCACGAATTCCTCACCTCTTATGGTTCCTACCAGATCTAGAGAAGTAAGTAATGTAACTGCTGCCACGATGCTTCTAGCCTAGTTGCTAGTGATCCTGTCTACAAAGCTGGCAGCCCTGGTTTCGATTCCAGGCATAAACATTATTTTGTGGGATGAGCATGAGTATTTGTACCTGATTATTGAATGTTTTGCATGTAATTAAGTGTATTTCTTTGCATAAAAAACACATAATAATGTCAATTATTTAAAATATAGAGTCCAACCACCGATTTCAAAAAGCTGACAATGACAGGCTAAAAGTGGTCACATGACCATTTGGTATACACTGCAATGCCGACTTGTTTATATCACTAGGCTTCATCTTCGCTACGCAATGTACACCAAAACATCACTTGTCAACTTAATAAGCTACTACCAAATTCGGGTGTTTAGTTCTTTGAACTCATGCTTTTGTTTCTATAATAGTGGTTGAAATGAATTCCAGGGTGCACTGGGGACGAATCCGATAGCAATGGCGGCTTCAGCCAGTGACGGAGACTCCATCCTCGTCGATATGTCTTCAACCGCTGTGGCCATGGGCAAGGTAAGATTAAGGAGGTTTTAATCCAGTATGACGTTAATAAGATTAATTTATAATTTAATGGAAACCCAGATTCACTAAAGCGAAATATAAAAAAAAGATCTCAAACCTACTTAACTGCACGGACCATGACCTACTCGTGGCTATTTGGCATTTTCCATATGAGTTAGCTTGTGATGGATACGGTCGAGGCACGCACACATGAAAACCGCGCGATATTTTTGTTTGAAGACGAACTACTGTTTATACTGAGATAGTATTCTAGTTTCTTAGGCTGCAGTGGCGAAGCGTCACGTAAATAAATAGACAAGCCGGAGCAAAAAAAGGTGTATGGCGTGTGTCGGTTTTACGTTTTGTTTGTATACCTACTCTATGCATAGGAATTTTTGGTAAAGCCGTAAATAATCGGCTTGTACGAACGCCTCGCGACTGTTAGGCTGTACAGCGGGGCTCCTTAAAAATGGGGGTAAAGAAAGATGAATTATTACATTTTCAGGTGGAGGTGAAGATCCATGAAGGGAAAGCGATGCCAGACGGCTGGGCCATGGGGCCCGATGCGAAGATGACGAATGATCCTCAAGTTGTAAGTTGCTGTATTAGTAGGGATGACGGAACCAGTAATGGACAAGGACCAATCATGGACACGATTCTTATTTTACTGAAGATAAGGGTTATTCATTTGTTTTGAAACAATAATTTAGGACCGTATAAAATTTGAATTAAGAGTAAATTGTCCATTACTGGTGCCTGTTAGTTAAAAGTGTCCATCATTAGTGCCGTCACCTTACCACAATGTATGAACAGAAGGTTTTGTTTGGGTCAAATCTTGCATGCCAATTTTGAATCACTTTCCGTTATCGTTAAAACGCTGGTATTAAGAATACCTACATTAACGTAGCACTATGTTGAGCTTTGGCTTCACTTACGTAGGGCTTGACGTACGGGCCTTGATTTCTTATGATTTTAATGTGTTTCACATTTAAAATTCGCCAAAACCTAAATCGCAGTATATCGAAGATTGGATTGTAAAAAATGTATGTACTTATATAATTAGTGGCTTTTTTTATGGTCGTTTGTTATTTCAGGGGTTCGATTCCGGGCGGCTGTACCCGCTGGGTGGGGTCGAGGAGTCCGGCGGCTACAAGGGGTACTGCCTCGGCGCCATGGGGGAGATCTTCTGCAGCGCACTTTCAGGTAAGCTACTCATCTACCTTAACCATCGTGTGATCTGCAAGCTGAGTTAAAAAGTAAAAGTTAAAAGAACGAAAGAAGATTTCGTTGACGCGCTGGCATAGTTGGTAGTGACTCTGCCTACGAAACCAGCGGTCCTGGGTTCGAATCCCGGTAAGGGCAGATATTTGTGTGATAAGCGCGAGTATTTGTTCTTGAGTCTTGGCTGTTTTCAATGAATTTCTCTATTTAAGTTTGTTTATCGTTGTCTAGTACCCATAGTACAAGCCTAGAGCTTGTTTTTGGACTAGGACAATTTGTGTGATATTATCTCCTGATATTTATTTATTTAAATGCAGAGAATAGTTAAAACGGGAGTAGGTTGGTTATATAGTAAAAATACTGGTAAAATCCTCTCAAAAGCACTAAAATACCGAAATATTTTATACTGACTACATGTCTCAAGGTGCCAAGGCGAGTCATGAACGGCCGTGGGGCGTTGGCAACCCTGGGGATTCCCCCAACCTGGGCCAGGTGTTCGTGGCCATCGACCCGGGTTGCTTCGCGCCCGGCTTCGGAGGCCGCCTCGCGGGCTGTCTGCAGCACTGGAGGAATCTACCGCCGGTAATAGTCAAATCTCCACAGTATGTGTAACGCCGTACTCACGCTCAGCTAGTTAATTACGAGCGTTAGTTAGCGAGTAGAACCGACGATCGACTATATTATGTGTGTCTTTTGTTGACACGGGATCTCTATTTTTTGTTTCGACAAAATAGTGGATAGATTTCTCACCGGCAGAGTGAACAGCCCGCGATCAATTAATAACATAAGTGTGTTTGGCACGGGATCTAAATCTTTCGTTTGTTTCTTGAGCGAGAAAATATTCTATAGCTAATGGCTTTGGGTGAAATCTGATGATGAATACCCCGAGCATCCATACAGGACTTCCAGAGTGCCTAGGATACCCAACTGAATGAATCTTCGGTTAACGCCGGAATTGTGCATGTTCAGAAAAACATCTAAAATGGCAATAAAATGTAAGGAAATCCAAGTGATGACCCAAACTCTCCCGCTGTTTTGTTAATTGATTGTGCAATCAGTTAGGTATCTTAACAAATTTTGACCTCCTCTATTGAACCTTGGAGTATCCACCATTAAACCTCACTCAAAACAACCCCTGGCGAGGAACCAAGGCTTCGAAATAGTATCGTTTGTATGAAAAACGCACTCTGACCCGGTATTTCTGCTCCTGAGTGTAGTTCCTTAGGGACTGTACTCGTATGTGTCTCTAAAAAGTCAATGACTATGGCGGTTATATTGCCTTTACTCACTATGAGGATGTACGAGAAGGAATGATTTAGTAGTAATCATACCTAAAATAATGCCTCTGCTGATCAAAAAAACGGTCAAGTGTGAGTCGGACTTGACCGTTTTTAAGTATTTGTTGTTTTTCCTCAAGGTTTGTTTGTACTACAATCATTACAAATTTCACACTTGTATGTTGCACAGTTTTTACGATACAACAAAAACGTTGAAAAAAACCCTTTCTTGTTTAGGAACCCCATTTACAATTTCAACTTCTCTAATTATTTTTATTTGTTAGTAAATTCGCCATAACAAGTATTCTGAAAAAAATCAACCCGCTATTTTTACATTTGAAATATACAGCTCTTTAAAATTAGGACGGACTGACGTACAGACGGACAGCGTAGGCTTATTAATAGGATTCCGTTGGCTTGCATTCGGGTACGAAACCCGAAAAATTACACGAAACACAAAAGAAGTCAATCGAAACTAAAGACACAGGCCCTACTTTGAAAATAGAAGTACGAAGTTACATTAGCCCAATCCCTTTCTCTCGATTTACTCTTTAGTGACGAGTGACAGAGACACAGCACTCGAAGTTTCGAATTATGTGGTTCGCGGTAACCATCCATTCACCTATTCCAATGAAAGGTTTAGGTTTACCAGCTGCGAGACTGTCTTTTGTTATTGACTATATGGTCTATATGTATACATAAATTTAATGCGTACCTAGGTGGACCCTTCACTGCCCGTTCTGGCTCCAGGAGACAAGGAACGCGTCAACGCGGAACAAACAAGAAAGAGAGGCAAGATTTTCTATGCGCCTAAACAGATCGAGAGCTGCGTGGCTATGGCAAAAAGGCTAGGCGTTAAACCTATACAAGTTGTTTAAATTTTGATCAGATTTTATTTATAATTAATTATAAACTGCTGCGCTTTATTATATATTAACAGAAGATTTTCCCGTGACTACGAAACCCTGAAATCGAAGCGATAATTATGTTTATTATATACGCAATAAAAAACGAAATAGTTTTATACCATATTAATTATATTATTCCCAAAATCTTGGACCTTCGTATGTTATTGTTGTTATTTATTGTTGTGTTATTAATGATGTAAAATAAATGATTATTTACTTAAGACGTTTTTTTTCTATCATGAGTAACCTGTAAAACCTAAACAGCGCCTGCGCATTATTATACTTCCCCTAGGCCAAGAATATTCGTACAATCGAGCTTGGTTTGTGCTCCAGGCAACTTTACTATACTTACTTAATACTTTTTATTTTCTACTATCTTTTGGTGTCTTATGGATATTTACTGACACGAAAAAAGTTTAAACTGTAACTCGGCTGTATTTTGTTTTAATTGTCGTGCAAATTTAATTCAATTTTGTAGACAAACCCAAGCTATGTGCCGCTTATAGGACCCTACATTAACCTACAAGTTGTTTCACTGCTGCATTGAAGGTTAGGTTTTTTAAATTATCCGTGCTTTTGTCTTCGATATTTGTTTGACCTTTAAGGTTTCGGAACCAAAATACATCAATACATGTAATCTTGTTTTTTTTTATAGGATGTAATAGAGACACACCTACCTCTACATACATTCCTACCGTTGCACACACTTTATGCTCATACCTATCTATATGTGTTTTTTTACGATTATTTTTTTTGCAGTAAAGATTTAGTCAGGTAATTTCAATAACAAATTCATAAAATAGTTTATTCCTGATACTTTTTAGTAATATTTTAAAGTCAAATCTGCAGTTCTTTTTTGTAGCTCATGTCGTTAGTAAGTAATTGCAATCTTGCACGCTAATCTATTTTTTCTGACGCTAATAAATGAAGATACCTAAAAAAACGGTCGCTCACCCACACTTTCTCAACCTGGCCATGATCAGGATTATATTTGGCTATCCCAGTAAGTAAATATGTCTCGATCTTGGTCGCCAGCGTCTTATTTAAAAGAAAAACACGCTTTTGCTTACCTGGATTGCATCACGTAGGCTATTGAACTTTATAATCAGAGCTTACCACTTTTGCGCGTATATGAACGCATTCAATGCCTAAGACTCTATGTTGAGCCTGTTTTATGTGTATTTTTGAGAACCTGGATTTGATAATGGTGAAGTGCATTGATCTTGAAGAACCGGTCGGAGTACATTCTTTTTATACATAAATATAAGATCTTCGGTCGTTCAGATCGACGCCCTCTTAATCGCAATCTCGTATGTATTCCTAAGTCTATAGCTCAAAGAAAAGAGTTTGGAGTTCTAAGACGGAATAGTAGACCTCATTTTCAGCAAAAAAATAACATGTACGTACTGCCTTGTCCGAAAATAATCTGAGTACATTAGATAAAATAATAATAATTTTCCTTAATTCTGAGCATTCGGGTGTGAGCAAGTACGCCTACGAAGTACGTACACACGTCCGTACGTAGTCTGCGAGGAAATCTACAAAATCACTATTAGACTTTCCAAGAGGAATTCTACAAAATAATTATCAGACTTTTTAATCACTAACTAGCGTATATTTCAAATGGTTCAACTAATTACTAGCCGTTTAGTCACCAAACATTTCTTTATCTAATTTCCTTGAACCAATTACTGAGAAAATATTTTTCAAAGGGAAAATACCTAGATATGACGTTTCTTATTTACTATACATATCTTAGATACCTAGTTGAATTCAACAACATGATACAATTACAGTGGACATCGTATCATTCTTGAATAGACCATATAAGGAAGTATGAATAAATTGACAGGATCTGCACATAACATAGATGTTTTAGCATTTCAATATTATAGAAAATGACACTTAATTAAAAATATATCCAGTCCAGTGTATTTTACATTAGGAAATACATGTGACTACTAACAATGGATACAGTGATAAGAGTAAAGACATTATTTCGCATAGGTACCTATATGTTGATGTTTATTTTTGGTATCTATATCTATTATGTATCATTAAAAGTTATCTAATCTATAAGCCATTACGTTACTAAAACCTTAAAAATAACACCTTAAGTTTTACATGATCTTAAAACGAACAATTTATGAGCTAACTTAAATCCTGATTCCTCAGGAGTTAAAAATTGCAACCCCTTATAGGCTAGCGGGGCCGTGTGGCACCGTATGTCGTAGTTAGAATTTGTGCTTTCTTGCTATAGGTATATACATATATTTTTTCTTACTCTCTTTGGGTACATACGCTGTAGCAGTGTTGCCGCAGGGTCCCGTAGACTGAGTGGTACGTAGACAGTAGGCAAGCTGTGCTGTGCCTCTACTCTAGGCGGTAAATTCAAATCGTATTTGACATGTTACGGTATTGTTTCTGTCGGCCGCCATTAGTGGGAGTCTATGTTAATGACAACCCAAACGGAGGCGGCGGTTGGCCTGACTTAGACTATAAATTTCCACAGAATAATGACGGATAACTCTGTCAGTTTTAGAGCTAGATTGAGCTAGTATTACTAGTTAGTTCAGGTAGTTCACTTGTTGAAGCTAGAGCAAGAATCACAAATAACACATAAATGCGGGAAGTATGCCCTTTTATAGTTTTCAGAACGACGATGCTAATTTTCTTGATTTTTCAATTATAGAAACGTTTTCGAGACAATATCTTGTGTGCCAGAAGAATTTTTAGATCAAACTCTCGATCGAAACGTAAGAACGAAACTAAAAAGAACAGAACGAAAATAAAAGTGCTTATTAATTGTTTCATCTAGGCGCATAAAATAATCACTTTAGTGATTAGTGAGTAAAATGCCGACAAATACCGCTTGGAAAATAGGATCCTCAGGTAACTCGCTACAAGACGTTTTTGTGTATGTAACAGTGCACTAGAGGCTCTGGTGACAAACAGAATCGTCCTTTCAAACATATACGCAGAGTGAGATTGAAAGTCAAGATGGCCGTCTTCTTTATTTATAAGTCTTTATATAATGCTTGATTTTTACTCGTTGTATTGTTTTTTCGTGTCCCGTCTAGGTGATACTATGTCTACGCAGTGTCCAGTGTTTTTGCGCATCTTGTTTGGTCGATTGGAATGGTAAGTACTCATATGTATATGATAATTGACTACCATTAAAATCTAAGTAAAAAAGGTATTCACATGTAAATGTATATAATTGCTCATTAAGAAACTATTAACTACTATTAGACTCGAGGTAAAAAAGGTACTTCCATGGTACGCATATTATTGCATGCATATATGCATTGTGATATTGTTTACGGGTAACTTCAACTTGGTGTAATACTGTCATAATTGCAGACTAAAGAATCTACTTTATAACCATAAGATTCATCAGGGATACGTTCGCCTTGGTACATCCCTATTTTTAGGGTTCCGTAATCAACAAAGAACCCCTATAGATTTTCATTCCAATGAGCGTATCATAATTATGCATAAGTACCTTGGTTTTTATTCCACAAGGGACCTGTAAAGTCTAGGTGTCATCCAGAGACCTTCTAAATGCATTTTTATAATTATTACAAGCTACAAAACCAAAAAAAAACTTGAAGAGGTTTTTTACAAGCAGAATTCAACGCGATAAACAATAAATATGTGTGACAAATTGTAAACAAGTATGTGCCGTAATTGCGACGTTGTAGCAGATGGGTATCTCCACATAAACTACCTTAATCTCATAAAATACCACAATTATCTGCATATGAATATGGATGAAGCAAATGCAGGTGCTCATTTCTGGAACTGACAGTTAGACTTAACTATACTATGCTAATTGAAAAAATGAACAAGATAAGAATCGTTTTTTAAGGTCCTATGATTAAAGATCACAGTTATTATCTCTATTCGTTCTATTTGTTTTTCTTATTACGAGCCTGTTGTGTCCCTCTGCCTGGCCAATCAATCCACTTTCTAAAGGGTTATATTCTTTAAGAAATCTTTGGCAAGTTTTTGAAAAAGGAATCTATTGCAACTTGGCATCGTTGACATGGCGTTTTCGTCTTGAGTTGTTGGGTTATGGCCAGTATTCGCATAGGTCTTACCATAGGATTACCAGAATAGATTAAATTTATCATCATCATCATTGCCCTATAACTTCAAAGGCAGACGATTCATTGCCATGCCTATCTGTGACATGATAAAGACAATTCGTTTAGTGGCTATACTGACCTGCATGTTCGTCAACATATTGTCCAGATAGGTACGTATGTAAGTATCGATAATATATTTTTTCCAAAACATGAGCGTTCCAGATTTAAAAAAATGTGATATCTGTGTATGTACCTCAAAATTATCATGTAGAAGTCGCGAGGAACCCTGTTAACTTGACCGGGGTTTGGATTCCAAGTTATTTTAGCCCAACTGGTTTCTGTATCGCATCGTGTTGCCGTTATAGTAGCTCTAAATTTAAAGGGAATAAGACAACAACGAAGGTAGGTAACCTTCAACAATACGATAACGATATAAAAACAACATTTTAATCTACCGCCAAACAGCAGTGTACGCGTTGTTGTGTTCCGGTTTGGGGATAAGACAGCCGGTGTAATGACTAGCATAGAGGCATTCCATCTTAGTCCTCTGGTTGGCAACGCATTTGCAGTCTAAGGTTTGCAGTCTTGTAAATGCGAATGTCTATGGGTCACAGTTTCCGCTTACCATCAGGTGGCATGTGTGCTCGTTTGCCTTCTCTATGCCATAAAAAAAAACATGAGCAAATTTTAGCTGACTTGACCTTCTCAATTAGATAGCCATAATTGCTCTCTCGATGGACCGTTTAACAAGAAGCCGTTTCTAAGAGAATATCATATAAGTTTATCCATTAAAGTTGGCAGTTGGTCAAAGCAAGCCGGATTCCGAGAGAAAGGTCCTTGGCGCCTGGCCACCGCCTTTGTGAAGGAATTTGCTTTCTCTGAGTAAAAGATACATATCGATGTATACCTAGAAATGACTGCTACATTAAGACATGGAACTCGAAATGGTATGTATGGAAATGAAGTCTAAATATTTGTATAGCAGTAGAGAAGACTGGCGCTAATTTAATGGTGTCGAGGAGACAAATAAACACAATTTGCTTGACTCTACTTACATGGAAAAATAGATACATCATGGAGGATGATTTTTGAAAAATCCTTTTTAGTCCTGAGACAGTAGGTGGGCCCGCCCGATACCCGTGGATACCCGCTTTTATTTATTAAATTTAGCAATTTAGACTGTGGCAAATTGCCACTGGCAATACATTTATTTTCTTACTTACTTTCTTACAAAATGCATTGCCAACACAGAGGATTACTAAGTCAGTCTAAATAAAACTAAGTTAGCCTCGATGTTTGACTAATTCGCATATGCTATGATGACAAATAGACGTAAAAAGTATTTTAATTATTATTAATTTTCATTAAAGAAAACTGCTATAATTTATTTTAACTCCATTATTTCGTTATATTGATTAATAAAAGCAAAAACGTAAAGGTAAGGTGGAAATAAATTCCTTAATATTGAATACTTAACAAAAGGACTAATATACGCATATATCTTAGTATTTAAATAGAACCTTACGACAAAAGGTATTAAGTTGTAGTTGGATATGAATAGGAAATAAAGCCTTTATTTAAACTTAATAGGATGTCAGCTCAAAATGATTTAAATGATAGCTTTGTCAATGGTCGCGTGACACTGGTAAGACTATTAATTAAAAAACAATTACCTACTTGTGCCTTGAGCAGTTTACAACAAGCCGCACAGGCACAGGCAAAGGTAGAATATGTATGTATAATTAAAATACATGTAGTGTACACAACGGCTTTTCTAATAAAGCAGGCACTTCTAAAAATGTAAAAAAAGTAACATATAAATTTCCTGGGATGAAATGTAGCCCATGCGTTAATCCAGGGCTAGTTAACTTCATTCCAAATTGCATCCAAATCTGTTCAGCCGATGCCGTGCAGCGTAAAGAAATTACTTACAAACTAACGAACACACAATTTTTTGCATTTATAATATTAGTGGAATAACTATATGGTGGTTAAAAATATCTGAAAACGGCTGTATTGTTAAAGCGTTCTCAGATATTTTTAAACACCATGTACTCCAATTTTGATGTGCGACTGAACACGTCAACCATGACATAATTGAGGAACCGCGATTCAAATCTCAAAAAAAATGTCGGAAGGTTAGCCGTTAAATGCGACAAAAGATAAAATCGAGTACAGGTTTAGTCACTTATGAATGCCATCGAGAGGAAACTGTACTGGAAGATAAGTACCGGACCAACTTGAGGTCGGTATAATTATTCTGAATGGAGTCTTTTATACATTTGCATAGACAATCATAATCCGTTTCCTCTTCGTTGTCCATGTTTTGTCGACATGATGCATTACCACAGAATCGCTAACAACTTTTTTAAAGGGCATGGGCAGATGACCTTCGATCTGAAGCTCTAAAACTTTCACATGTTGTTAAATCTATTTGCATTTTTAATTATTTGTTCTAAACTAGTTGCCATCTCAATTTTCCTTTTACAAGTCACTGATTTTGAGATTTATGCTATCAGTTTTTTGGCCTTTATTTCCATATGCAAAATATGGAAATATACTTTAGAAAAAAACCTTCGATGATTTATTAGCATGGACCGGAATTCTTCATAGCAAAAATAAAACTGTCAGAGGGATTGAACAAAGTGTGATATCGACTATCGATAAATAAATGTCACTTAATGAGTCATTAACATGACATCGGTAGATGTAGATCGATCATTTTCCACTCATAAATGGACCTTCAAAAAATTAAGAAACCGATTAACTCCGAAAATTACTTGTGACAATCAAGCGACGTAAATGACATATATGACGTGGGCACGATTTATTTTAATATAGAGATGCAGGTTGCTTATCAATGAGGTGAAATGTTACAGAATAATCGTATAAGTCGATATGCGATAATATTCCGTAACATCTATAAGTAGAATTGTCGAGACAGTTTGATTTTTGCTATGAAGAATTCCGGTACTTGTTTATTAGATATATTAATGAAGAATATTTCGATGCAGTTCCCATATCAATTGGCGCCAAGACGAAAGGTTAAATCCAATTTTGTGTTTTTATGGTCATGTTTTTAAAAATTCATAAAAAAATAAACATAGGTTATTTTGAGATTCTGTTCAACAGAATCAATGATGAATATATGTTTTTTTTTTTTCATAAATTTACATTCAGTTTTGACTGAGTTATAAGAATTTAAACTTCATCAAAAACGTTTGTTATGGGCATGGTAGCCCTCAAGGCAACAAGCAAGCATGTAAGTGGTCCCTAAGGCTCATGAACAATGAAAATACTGAAAAATTGAAAAAAAGTTTGATTTTAGACGCTAAATTTTGCCTATTTGCCTTTATAAGCTCATCTTTTTAGGGATATCGGCACAATCTTGTTTAGAACGGAGACTGTGGACATTTGCATCAAGGTGAGCAAGGCATCGCAAATGCCACGAGGCTAGGAACTGCACGAGCTTTATTTTGAACAATCAAGGAAACCCTTGTTAAGTTACTTCTAGGTCAAAGTGGATAAAAATATATCTTATAGAGCGTGCGAAGTGTAAACATATTTGATGTGTGTTTTAAGTAAATTTCAAATTGAGTAAAGTACATAAATATTCTACTAAAGCAATAGGATATAATTTCCGGTTTCTTATTCTCTTATCGTATCTTATCTTACAGATCGGCCCTTTCAATAACACTTCGACTCTTTAAGGATCTTTTGTGCAATTACCCTCTTAAACACTCAGCTGTTAATGTGCAGGTTTCCTCACGATGTTTTCCCTTCACCGAAGAGCATCGGGTAATGTACTTAAGTTATAGAAACTCATTAGTACATCCTATTACTTAATTATTAAGAACAACGTTTTAGATTAACTAATGTATCCCTAAAGACATTTAACGCTATATGCATAGTTTTTTTAAGATTCCGTTCCCAAGATGGCAAAACGGTCATTCCGTTGTAAACGGAATACGTTTAAGTTGGTATTTTGTGTTTTTAATTGAGTCTACATGTCATGTGGCACCTATAATTATAAGTTTATTAGCTACCCGAGCAGTCCCGCCTATCCCTACAAACTACTTAACGACCTGTGTGGTTGTAAAAAACACTTAATTGCCGACTAATTAAAAACGTGTTGGTACTAATGGAACGCTTGCAAACACCTTGCTACAGATTTATTAACTTTGTTTCTTTCTACAGGGCGTTTATTTGGATATTGAGCTATTGATGTTTGAAAGTCAAAGTTTAGTACCCAGAGTTTTGTCGCATCATTGACTTATGCTCTTGGGTTTCTGGCAGGTAGAATTACCTACTAATTGTACCCAACACCACTGCTAAAGAGGAAAAACCACTCAATGACACCATATGTATGAAGTTTCAACGACATTGAGAGATGTATCCGCACCACCAGTTGAACGCTAACGACGAAAATACATCAAGATTAACCATGGAAGATAGACCTGGTATCTATGGTATGACGTTACATGGTTATGACGATAAACGGTCGTGCCATTTCCTCACTCATTCTTTTTTTCTTGAAAAAATGTTAGGAGTTTGTCCGCACCTTTGTTTAATTTTTATCCAATTATAAAACTGCCAGTAACATAGGCCCTACGTTGGGCGCCAAAGAATCTACATGATTTTGTAATTTAGTGGTCAAGCACTGCTCGGAGCGCAATTGCCATATAGTTTAATTTTTTTGTTACCACTGCAAACTCTTTTTTGCCACGCTTTAGCTACATATTTCAAAAATAGTGAAAACAATTTCTCTTAACTTAATACGAGTACATCCTATAGCCAGTCCACTCATGCATTTTAAAGTAGATAGTCACTTTATTATTCTCAACAATTAAAATACCTGTTTAAAAAGCTTGGTAAACCTCAACGCAGCATTCAAATAGGAAGCTAAACTTACAGGAACATCATGTATCCCTCGTTCCAGGCTTTAAGACCCCACTTCGACTCGCTTGCCTATGTTGGCTACTTTAAACAAGTGCCTAGACCGGAGTCCCGACTGAAACATACGCTGCATATAGCGTATAGAGTAGTAGTGTGGATTTCAGTTATAACGTATAACGTATAGCATATGATACAGGTTGTTCAGGTAAATTTAACGTCATCCTAATTATGTGCATATAAATGTCCTGGATAAATGATTGCCACGCATACGACGAACCAGCAAATTATTCCAGGGATAAACTAAAACCAAAGATCTACCTTTATAACTTCTTATTGGGTGTGTTTGTTTTTGTTTTGTGGTGTCTAAGGTCGGAAGATAGTAACCTAGGAGCTTAGTCCAGATGCATAATGCTAAGTTCTGGGGTCCTAATGAAAAAGGGTATAAGTCGTTTGAATATCAAGTGGAAAGGGTGTAAGTAGGAGTATGCTAGAGCATACTCCGTTCATGTATATACTTTTTTTTATTACGAATTAATTCGACTTGTACCCTTTTTCACTTAGACCCCAGAGTTTTCCGAAAATTGACCAAAATTTAGATACTTATAGGATTGATAATAGATCGCGTCGACCGCTTATGTCAACTCCATACATTTCGAGTCTACATAAAAACAGAAACATTAGCATAGCAGCGTTTGCATCTTGGCTAAGCCTAGCCTCTCGGCTATACTTGGCGTACATGTTGCACACCCACCGAATTTGGGATAGCCTCGTTGATCAAGACAAACAGATAAGCAGATGGTGACTTTACGTTTTTACGGGATGTTCTCGCCATGAAATGTCACTATGAATAGATCAATTTTTCTAAAGTGTCGCAGTAAATGCTGTATACATAGGTCCGCCACAGTACGGAGCAAGTCGTGAACACGCTGTTTGTCCTGCTGACCACCCTCAACACCCTGGGGAAGCAGATGGCATTCAATATACGGAGCGCCCGCATCGATCGTCTCATTGATACTATGGAAGGTAACCTATTGACAATTATTTTTTTCCACACTGCTATGAACCGGTTTTGTCCGGACAAAAATATTGCGATTTACAATATATTTTAAGTTTTTAAAAAAGAGTTATGTATGCAACGGTACAATCTAAAGCCGGTTATAAAAGGACTCGCCTGCGCCTCGTATCGTAACTTTGCCGTTCGTAATGTCGTATCTCAAGAGACTTCATGTAAGCTTCGGCGGGGCTATTCCAAATGGGGCGTAAATGCGTCTTTCAAAAATATTAAAGGAATACCATTTAACATTATTTCTGCTTCCTTATGTAGTAAGCACCTTAACTATAAGTACTCTTTTTAATGGGCGCAAAAATTGTTTGAAAAATTTGTATTCCTTTAACAAAATTGTAAATGACGCATTTACCGCTTAGTTGTAATAGCCCCGATTCCAGTTGCTTGCGCAAATAATTAGGTATTATAGGTACCTACAGTCAAAGTCTTGCTCCGAAGCCAGTACGGTTGTAAGATACCAAAGAGACCCCAACTACACGAAGCGGGCGTGGGGACTATACAGAAATCAGAAATAAATTTAAGTCTCAGAATTTGCTATTTCCAATGTTTAAGGTAGTTTCCGTCCATGTGGCGTTCATTTGTTCCACCCTGTAGTGTAACAGTGAACCCCTTTCCTGTCCCAGCAGCAAGACGTAAAAGGGATGGTTTTGTAATGCAAATGCAAAAAAGAACTTAATTATTTACCTGTTTGAACCCTTTTAGGGCCCCTATTTGCAACCCGCAACGAGTACCATGTCCAGGTCATGAAAGAGCACGCATTAGAAATGTCCCGGCTCCTCAAACTGTACCACTTCCTGATCTACGTCACTGGAGCACTGTTCGCCATCTTCCCGCTCGTCGACCGAGCTCTGGGCGAGGAAGTCGAGTTTACTGGCTATTTCCCTTTCGAGACCCATACCACGGCAAGGTAAGTATCAAATACATACAAATCAAATTATCCTCCTTATTCGGTAAAGTACCAGATACGACAGATCAACAGACATCTTAGATAGTTCAATAAACCCAAGATACTTCCTGCGACAGCTTATCAATATAAATCTTTGCCTTTCAATATAAAACCGGTCAAGCGCGAGTAGGACTCGCAAAACGAGGGTTCCGTACATTTATATAGAATCGAATCAGCGCGAGACCAAGTCACACTTGGCCATTGTTTAGTAAGTGTGTTTTTTTGGAGAGTTTGTACTATAATTATAGCAAATTTGACGCTTGTATATAAGCAGATAAGCAGTTGACCGTACAAAAAAACTACAGTCGGCAGCAAAAGCTTATTTCAATAAGGATATTTTTGGAACAATCTTATTATTTGCCTTGCTTGCTAGAACCCAAGGCTGTTTACTAATCATGCTCAACATTTCAGTTTCGCAATAGCGTTGTCATTCAACTCTATCGTAATAACTCTTCAAGGGTACGGCAACGTGACTTTGGATTGTACCATCGTAGCCTTGTACGCTCACAGCAAGACCCAACTGCGCATGCTGCGGTACAACCTCGAGCACCTGGTGGATCAGGACTGGAATCAAGTCCAGGGAAGTGTTAAGGACAGTGGTGTGCTGAAGACGTTTAGAGATGTCGAGGATCCAGCGTTTGGGCACTTGGTGAGAAGAAGACTAGTGCATTGCGTCGAGCACTACAAGTTGGCTGTGTGGTCAGGATAAGTACTATACGTTAAATCAATTAATTAATAAATATCAGGGGCGGGCAATATCTCACCAATTGATCTAGTCCCAAATTAATTGGTGAGATATTTGAATGCATTTCCAAAATTTTGAAAAGTTGAGATATCTCGTTTTTGGTGCGACTTTTACTAAACATGCTTTATCATATTTTGGCCAGTCCTGAGCTGAACTATCCAGCCCTGTAAGGAAGTCCACTATTTACCGGACACCCTGTATAGAGAAACATACTTAAATACATAGAAAACATCTACGACTCTGAAACAAATATTCGTGCTCATCATACAAATATCTGCTCTTACCGGGATTTGAACCCAGGACCGCTAGCTTCGTAGGCAGGGTCACTACCAACTAGTCCAATGCGTTGTCAAAAAAGCTAAATCTAATCATTTTATACTCGATTCGACCAAATTTTGAGACAAAACATTTTTAGACCAAAATTGCATTAGACAAAAAAAATGTATGCAAAAAAATATATACCATTAAATATTATAGGAAACATTTTCGACCTAAAAATATTAGCACGTAAAATTTTAGGTCTGTGTAAGTGCTCCCAAGATGAGGTGCCTCATCACTAAAATCTAAATATCTAAGAAAATATACGACTAATTTTGGTTTTTGTTAATTCAAAGGTTCACCTATGAAGTGGAGTCCATATTCGGCGAGGCGATGGTGGTGCAGTTCTTCGTGATGTCCTGGGTTATTTGCATGACAGTTTACAAGATCACTGGCGTAAGTGTGATGTTCTCATTATGGTTAATATATTAATACTTATAGTTTATAATGATGCTGATCCATTGGGACTAATTAACTGTTTGAAGAATCAATCGGTACGCACATTTCGTCGATCAGTCTAGCAGTGCAATTTGGAATTAACAGTTACGCATTTGTAAGAGTAGGTATAACTAATTTGAGTTTGTTTCAGGTGAACATGCTTTCAGCGGAGTTCGTTACGTTGGCGATGTACCTGTGCTGCATGTTGGCTCAGCTCTTTATATATTGCTATTATGGAACCCAAATCAAATATGAGGTAACTAGACCTTTCACTTTCCCCAATTAAAAACATTTTAGCAGTGACTCTTAGTTGGCCGGATCGCGTATTGGGGCCAAACTTTTCTAACCTGCTACCACGATGCAGAAGCAATCAATATACAGAAGCAAGATAGGATAACACGTGTGGGAATAGAGCCAATAACATACATTACTATTACTATTTATACTACTGATTAATAATGACAGTATAGGTTGTCCCTACAACCAATATCAAAACTAAGACGGCTGGTACAGGAGCTCATAAACTATAAGATAAAGCAATTATGACTTTAACTATGAAAATTTCATAGATTTCAAGTTATCTGCACTTTTTTTTAAATCGTGATTTTTTGATAAGTAAGTATCTTGAACTTTTACTTTATGATTTTGAGCAGAGATCGGATTAGTTATATATAATTTGCCTAAACTTGATGCATATTCAATAATGTATTCCCATCACACTCACACTCTCTGCCTATGCCGATCTTTGATTATGAGGTACACTATCTCTCTTAGTTTAGGCTTAGGCACGCCGTGTATATTCATTTTTTTTGGATTTAATTGTAGTTTTTACCTTCAGAGCGAGGGCATCAACCACTCGATATACAGCTGCGAGTGGGTGTCACTGTCGCCGCGCCTGCGCCGAATGCTGCTGGTAGCGATGGGGCGCGCGCGCAGCGTGGCGCCGCGCGCCGCCTACATCATACCCATGTCGCTCGAGACGTACATCGCTGTAAACACCCCTTGTATAACTCTATTAAATAGATATCCTCCGACATTGCGAGGTTAGCGATTTTCGAAAATCGACATGAAAAGGCCCTAGACAAGATGCATTCGGCGTTCGTAATATGAAAAGCCGCGCCTGCGCCGGCTACTGCTGGTGGCACTGGGGCGCGCGCGCAGCGTGGCGCCGCGCGCCGCCTACATCATACCCATGTCGCTCGAGACGTACATCGCTGTAAATAACCCTTGTATAACTCTATTAAACAGATAATCTCCGAGATTGCAAAGTTAGCGATTTTCGATAATCGACATTTAAAGGCCCTAGACAAGATGCATTCGGCTTAGGATTGTGAAGCTAAAAATGTCTACGCAAAATGCGTTAACGTTTCTCTCTTAAACCTAGTCCGATTTTTACGATTTTTGGATATCTTGCAGATATCATGAAAACTATGGCTGTACGTTTTTCTTTTCAAGGAAATATTTCTAAGAATGAAACAAATTTAAAAAAAGTAGTACCTAGTCGGTTCATAAGTTCTGTCACTGAGATTTATTACAATTTAAAAAATAAATAAAAGAGTTTTTTAAACCAATCAAATCTTATTTTATATAGAATGAAAAGAAGTGTAATTGATATTCTTTACTATTGCAATCATTTGATGAACGAGCTTTAAGCATTCCATTCGGGGCCAGAAATCACGGGTCAAAACACGCACGACCACGATACTGATAATGGCTATAACTTTCGTAAGAGTTCTCGTATTGAGTCGAAATTTGCGTGACATATTTATCAGCTCTTTAAATTCTGATACAAATGTATTTACAAGCAAATAAGATCCGCTTGTACACCGGTCAATCTTCACGACTCATTAAATCGACCCTACGATTTCACATCAATTTGCAGCAATACGAAAACAAACCAAACTTCGAGCTTCATAAGCTGGTTTTTCATAAGTGTCGTTCAGAAAATAATGCTGATCTCTAAACATAGCCACAGATGAGAGGCTTCACAATATTAAACAAAAAAGATTGTTAGTTAACAAAAACTGACGTTTAAAGCGTTTTCAATAAGTGTTATTTCCAGAAAACTGGTGCGTATTTTAATCGGTTTCGGCCGTGAATGTTAGAAGATAGTATCGGAAATTGCGGAAACTATGTGGAATGATTATTAATTCTTAAAAATGTATCTTAATTAAGCTTTTAACTTTTATATATTTTGAAATTAAAAAATAAACAAATGTTAGTTTTATTTGACTAAACCTTTGTGACAGAACTTAAGGGCCGTAAGTAGTTTTCTATAATACCTACAACATAATCAACAATCGTGGAAATCAGGCATTAAGCCTAATAGGGGGTGAGAAACGTTTTCGGCCGGAGCTAAATTTCTATCGACTTTTTTGACAGCTACGCAATATTAGCGGCGCTTCGTTAGCGTTAGCCATCTTGTCTATAGCCTCACTGATGGTGTATCGCGGCGACCACAGTTACCACTGGTACCTATCTTATATATTTCGAGACGATAAAAAACAGAGACATTAGCAGCGTTTGCATGTAGGGATATTTTACAATGTCCGAAGGAGTACCGATAAACGACACCTACGCGGACTGTATATTTTCTTTTTTATGGCAATGAGATGGCACGCGAGCACTCAGGCCACCTGGTGGTATCATGACTAACCTTAACCTTAGCCTACCCACATAAGCATAGGTTATTTTGAGCAAGAGCCCGTTACGATCAGACGTTCCTTATTTTATAAAACCTGAAAAGTTAAGTTCCTGTGTGTACAGGTAGTAACGACCCCTGACTAAGAAGTTTGGATCACGATGGCTTTGAAATGTATCAGGTAGCGAAGGTGTATAAAATAGCACCTCAATTTTTTTAAACTATAAAGTTGAGCTTACATATTTTACTTGTAAATATTACGCAATTATTTATATTCTAATACAGGTTGTACAATTTGTCGCAGGTACTGCGGTTATCCTACACATTATTCACTTTTCTGGAGCGAAAGTAAACTGGAGGCATACCGAACCACTTCTTAACCCATATAGGTACCAGCACGAAATTATTGTTTTATTAAAAAAAAAAAAAACAAGTGAACCAAGGTTGAGATATGAACAGCTGCGTAGGCAATGCTTGTCGGAGATGTTGGTCGAATCCAGAGTAGAGTTGATTTCCTGTTGAAAGAAAAACACTATTAGCTATGTTAGAATTGAACTGCCCAGGACTACTTCTACGTGGGACTAAACAAACTCAGAAATAAATACATTAATTAAATAAAAAGTAAAACTTTTATTCGATGTTTGAACGTCGTACCGAAAAAAGTGTGGAACATTGTAATGTTTTATACCATTTATTACTACCATTTGATATAAGTACCTAATCTAACAATCAGAATAGATAGAACTTCTCGTTCTTATAATACCGACGACGCGCTGGCCTAGTTGGTAGCGACCCTGCCTACGAAGCTAGCGGTCCTGGGTTCAAATCACGGTAAAGGCAGATATTTGTGTGATGAGCGCGAATATTTGTTTCTGAGCCATGGATGTTTTCCATCAATGCCCACCGGTAGCGGTTTGTTAGATTAGCGTAGTTTTAAGTAAGTTTGTATGTTCGTTCATTTGTTTTTATTGTTTATTTTCCAATTTAATTAAATTAAATAACACGGTGACATTTGTAACCAGATGAAACAAATGATTTCAACTGTCCAAATTTATGAAAATCTAAGATAAATTGGTAGCAGCCATCACCTGTGAATGGAACTGAATTCATTACGATCACCATCCTTCCTGCCAGAACCTAATATAAATGTCTTTCGTAGTCGAAGGCCAGGAATCATTACACGAATTTTTATTATGATTATAACTCGGACAGGTCATCCCAAAACAGTCCTAACACGGTGATGGATCAAAACTAATAGAGTAGTATTATGTACAGTATTATTTAATTATATTTTTCAATTACTTATATAACGGTAACCCAAAATTCATATGTTTGTGAAGGTATTTTCATTCTTCACATTCTCAACATTCTTTTTTTTATATTATCTTACTTTAACTGTTTATACGAATGTCTCATGATATACACAATATTTCACAGACATGTTCATCGTAGGAGAGCTCGCGATAGTTCTTAATCCACTTATTAACCGTTTGTAATTTATATTATATATTAAACATATTTAGAAATAACCGGAAGTAAATAATTTTACTAATTTCAACTGTCACAAAACTGTTGCAGGACGCCATTTTGACAGATACGCAACAAAAAAAAAAACGATATTATCGCTTTAGATAGACATAATCTTAGGTAATACGACTCTATTGGATCTTGTTCTATTTCCATATCTTTTTTTGCAAACTGTCCGAGCCAAGATTATGAAATTAGATAAGTCGATCTAAAAAATCACCTTTAGAAAATACTATAAGAATTTCCAGAAGCCATTAATTGCATAACGGTCGGGGAGAGATAAGTGCATCACAGCCGATATAACAGCAAAAGGAAAGTGGACATTAGCCTGTGGTCAATTATTATTGTGAGATAAACCTAAGTGACTTACTTATCATAATGTAACATCGTAGTTATCGCGATGTTTGCTATTGCAGGGTAACAGATAACCAAGGGTTAAATGTAAACCCATCTGAACCGAGATATTTCTATATATTTTATAAAAGATGTTTGGCGTTCAGCCTCCAGTGTTGTATATAAGCTCCTTGGTCGTGACTAACTCTAAAATACATGTGTATTTTCCTGACGGCCACGCCGAAACGTGATAAAAAGTGTCATGCTATGCGTTGATGGCATAATGGCGGGCAGCAGAATAGAGGAATAATTTTAAATGTTGATTTTCTATAACTGCGATAAACAGACCAGTCGTAAAATGATTTTAATATGAACCTATAGTTCGTAATAATTACGTCGTTTAACGTATAGCCAAGATCGAGAGTGTGTCGTCAAGAGTAGCTTACCTTATACTCAGAATCACCAAACGGTATTCGCTGAAGGTCATACAGGTATACGCTCCAACTTCGACGCACTCCGATGATGAGGTGGAGGTAATGTATGAGGATATTTCCAGAGCCATACATTCCACCAAAACTCACTACAACGTTGTCATGGGAGACTTTAACGCAAAGCTGGGTAAACGAAGCGGAAATGAGCTGAGAGTGGGGCAATTTGGAATTGGAAGTCGGAATTCCCGTGGCCAGCTGCTGGCGGGCTTCATGGAGAAAGAGGGACTCTTTATGATGAACTCTTTCTTCAAGAAGAGTGAATGCCGCAAATGGACATGGGTGAGTCCCGACGGTGCGACCAGAAATGAGATAGATTTCATCATGTCGACCAGAAGGCAAATATTCAATGATGTCTCCGTGATCAATGCGGTCAAAACCGGGAGCGATCATCGAATGGTCAGAGGCACATTGAATATCGACGTACGCTTGGAAAGGTCACGCCTGATGAAATCAACGCTCCGTCCAGCACCGATTCATATCCAAAACCCCGAGAACTTTCAGCTCGAACTCAAAAACCGCTTCGAAAGCCTAGGTGAATGCATAGACGTGGATGATTACTGCAACAGGTTTGTGGAAACTGTCCAAACGGTCGGGTCTAAGTTTTTCAAGACTCGCCGTTCAAAAGGAACCAAGAAAATCTCTGATTCTACCCAAAAGTTAATGAAGAACAGACGTGCTATGGTTCTGCAGTCATCACAAGATGCTTCTCAGTACAGGCAGCTCAATAGACAGATCTCTAAGTCTTTGACCCGCGACATACGCCAATTTAATACTAATAGTATTGAAGAGGCTATTGAGCGAAACAAAGGCTCTAAAGTGTTTAAAAAAAGATTTGTCTATTGGGCAGAGCCAGCTGATGAGGCTGAAGACCGATGACGGCAGGATCATATCGTCTAAACCTGAGCTTTTGGGAGAGATAGAGAAGTTCTACGGACAGCTGTACACGACAACACGCCCACCTGTCAGCAACCTAGCAGAAGACCCAAGAGCTAGGTTGTCCTGACACTACACCGAAGATATCCCGGACGTTAGCCTGTATGAGATTAGAGTGGCTCTAAAACAGCTTAAGAACAGCAAGGCACCGGGTGATGACGGAATTACGGCTGAGCTTCTGAAAGCAGGTGGATCACCGGTTTTAAAAGCTCTTCAGAAGCTATTTGATTCCGTCATAGCCCAGGGTAAAACGCCGCAAGCATGGCACGCGGGCGTGGTGGTTCTTTTCTTCAAAAAGGGTGATAATACCCAGCTGAAGAATTATAGACCCATCACGCTCCTGAGTCATGTTTATAAGCTGTTCTCTAGAGTCATTACGAATCGTCTCGCTCGCAGGTTTGACGACTTTCAGCCTACCGAACAAGCCGGTTTCCGAAAAGGCTTTAGCACCATAGACCACATCCACACGCTGCGGCAGGTTATACAGAAGACCGAGGAGTATAATCAGCCACTATGCTTAGCGTTTGTGGACTATGAGAAGGCCTTCGATTCGATCGAAACATGGGCTGTGCTGCAGTCTCTTCAGCGGTGCCAAATCGACTATCGGTACATCGAGGTGTTAAAGTGTTTGTATAGAAACGCCACTATGTCAGTTCGCCTTCAGGACCGGAACTCGAAGCCTATCCAATTGCAGCGAGGAGTAAGACAGGGAGATGTAATATCTCCGAAACTGTTTACTGCTGCATTGGAAGACGCTTTCAAGCTTCTGGACTGGGGTGGTTTTGGCATCAGCATAAATGGCGAATACATCACTCACCTTCGATTCGCCGACGATATTGTCATCATGGCTGAGACCCTGGAGGACCTTGGTACAATGCTCGATGGCCTCAGTAGAGTCTCTCAACAAGTGGGTCTTAAAATGAACATGGACAAGACGAAAATCATGTCAAATGTCCATGTCGTACCCACTCCTGTCAAAGTTGGTGACTCTACTCTCGAAGTTGTTGACGACTATGTATACCTAGGACAAAAAATCCAGTTAGGTAAGTCCAACTTCGAAAAAGAGGTCAATCGTCGAATCCAACTCGGATGGGCAGCGTTCGGTAAGCTACGCACTATCTTCTCGTCCCAAATACCACAGTGCCTCAAGACAAAAGTCTTTGATCAGTGTGTGTTGCCAGTGATGTCGTATGGATCCGAGACATGGTCGCTTACAATGGGCCTCATAAGAAGGCTCAAGGTCACTCAAAGGGCGATGGAAAGAGCTATGCTGGGTGTCTCCTTGCGAGATCGAATCAGGAATGAGGAGATTCGCAGGAGAACTAAAGTAACCGATATAGCTCACCGGATTGCAAACCTTAAATGGCAGTGGGCAGGGCACAACTGATGGCCGTTGGAGCGGAAAGGTTCTAGAGTGGCGACCGCGAACCGGGAGACGAAGTGTTGGCAGACCTTCCACAAGGTGGACTGACGATCTGATAAAGGTCGCGGGAAACCGCTGGATGACAGCAGCAGAGGACCGATCGTTGTGGAAAACCTTGGGGAAGGCCTTTGTCCAGCAGTGGACGTCTTGCGGCTGATAATGATGATGATGACGTATAGCCAAGTTTAGATATATGAAAAGCTTTTTTTTATTTATTTATTTATTTATTTTAATAATATGACGTAGCTCAATTATCTTAGACTCCGTGGCCAATCGTAACTATTAAAAAAAACGCTTCACCCTAGAGGTGAAAACGCAATTTTCCACCCGGCTATCTACTCATTCAAATTAATCTTTCCGAACAGGAGAGATGAAAAGAGTTTTTTTTAATTTACCCTAAGTTATCGTGCCAGATTTAGAAATCCCGAAATCTTCAAACTAAATAAATAAATTATCAAACCAAAATACATAAACGTCAGGTATTTCTACTCACAACTATTTACAATCTGGGTACAAGTGTTTGAACGGTTATTAAGTGCTGGTCGTGGGAAATCCAAGAATCATTACATTTTTTGCGTTGTTTTTTTCTCTTTATGAGTAACGGGTCAATTTTTGAAGAGTGTGTTTTTTCGACATTTGTATGGCAATTTTTTTATTTTATCTTATTTGGTTCTTAGTGACGTCATCAGGTGAGGTTCTTAACAAGAAAAAATATGGTGCATGAGGCACCACTCTGCTTCTAATAGTTAGCTAGATATTGACGCAAAAAAAACGGTGGCATACAAATGTCGACAACGCCATACAAATGTCGATATAGTGCCATAAAAATGTCGATACTGCCATACAAATGTCGAAAACAAACTCGAACAAACTCACTGATTATTATATAAAAATTATAAGCAATTATATGCAAAATTATAAGTTTGTGAAATGAATCAGTTTGTGAAACGTTTTTTAGCAAATGATGATAATATACCGTCAGTGTAACCTTCAAAACAAACTCCTCAGCCGCGTATGTCTGTCAGTCTGGGATAAACTCGAAAAGTACTTGACCGATTTTGATGCGGTTTTCATTAACCTTTAGCTTGATACTTGGGGGTGGATTAAGTATCTATCTATATCATTTATATGTAAAGTCTCTCCCGTGTGCCGTAATTCACTTCAGTTACTTATAATTAAATATGAAAACCTTCGCTTATAAGCAGGGCTCGGATTTTTCATCGCACGGTAAGATGAACGAAAACTAAAGAGTCGATACTAAAATTAAAACTTTAAGTCATATTCATACTCATACTCATTCATATTCTTAGTACCGTCTTTTATATTTATCATGCTGTGACGAATTCAACTTAATTACGTACCTAGTTTTAATCGGATATTCGGATATTAATTAAACATGCTATGATACTTCGGAAACCTAACTCGGAATAGCGATGACATTTTGAAGTTTTCACAACCGGAATTTTAAAATTCGTGTTTAAATAATAAATAATAAAAAACTTCAAGGTTATGTCACAACACAACACATTTTTCATAATCGTATTTCAGATCCTTGTAAGGCTCAATCCAGTAAAAAATGGCACAAACTTGCAGACATAATAAAATGTTCACCTAATAATTGACGCCATGGGCACAGACTGCAAATATAAATAAATAACACGTCGAAAGTCGTTAATGATTGACATGACGCGCACGATAAAATTTGATAAAGCGGCCAGTTTGATAAAGGTCTATCGCAACCATATAGTCTGTAAAACTAGGTACATAGTTACGTTGAAGTACCTAGTTACAGCATGATAAATATAAAAAAACGGGACCAAGAATATGAATGAGTATGAGTATGGATACTACTCAAGTTTGCATTTTAATATCGACTCCATAGTTTTCTTTCATCTTACCGTGCGGTGTACAATCAGAGCCCTGCTTATAAGTAGGTACAGTCAACAGCATAAATAAGTGATCATTTATGTACCTTGTCGCTTACAATCGTTTCACAATTTTGTATGACATTTCAAACACGACGTTAAAGTGACAAGGTACATAAATGATCACTTATTTATGCTGTTGACTGTACTCTATTTTTATACGATAGCTCACAAAAAAATTACAATAGTGAAACTTAGCATAAAAGTTGATATTATTGGACATGGAAATGATATATTTCGATTTTATTTAGATTTTGATTTTAACCGACATTTGTATGCCACATTCGACATTTGTATGGACAAAATAACCGTACAAATGTCGCCATACAAATGTCGACAAAAACGTTTTTCACAGATCTTTCTTACACTACTTACTCAATTCACTTATTAACTAATACGAAATTCTTACTTACCCATATTGCTAACAATGTTTATGAAACACACATTTTTATTTCATTCGTATGTCAATAAATAAACGCCCATACAAATGTCGTGATAACCGTACCAAAATACATCTTTAAAAGACTTATCCTGTTTCCTCCGTCAAAAACACTGGCTCTGCGTCCACTCCCGTTGGCGGTCTAAGCCCAACTAACGTACTTTGGTATCCTAACGTAAATATGAAGGTAGGTCATTAGACAAACCAGATTCAGGGGGTTTCCTTGAGTCATCATAAAAACGGTCGCACGCGGGACATACACAAAAATACTTTCCAGGTTTTAATTATCGATGTTTTTATTTTTTTAATTATTTTAATCAGTTTGCCAATAAAAGCTCTTTACAATGATATATGTTGTATATTAATACGTTGTCTACGTCCAAAGTTATGAATTTTTATTTAAGCAAAACCGGAAGTGGGACACGCGAAAAGCGGTAAATTTTGCTGTTTTTAGGATTTCGAATTCGATTCTTTCGGAATCCATTAATATTTAGTAAACTGCAATATATATTTTTAAGTAGATTAAAATGCACAAAATGCAAATATATATGCAATTATGCTTAATGTTAAATATACTTAGAATTATAGCTCTGGGACCGCAAAAAACGCTTGTTTGAAAATTGACCCTAACATTTAACTCCCAAAAGTGCTTAGGTTAAAACTTTAATTTTGGGTAATAAATAAAAAGAAGTAATTTGTAAAAGAGTTAGCAAAGATTTCGTTTTAATATTTCATAAGACCTGAGTTAGATGCGCCAGTCGCATAATGAATGAACGAGATTCTTTACAAAGAGGCAACATAGGCCAGACATCATTTCTGAAAGTAAACCTAATAAGTTGAAAAACATTATATAATGATTTGTTTTATATGACCCACTGCAGCTGCAAATGCCTATCAGGGTCAGAAAAAAAACGTATACCTAAGTAATATGTCAAAAGCAATTAGTAGATGCCCAGAAATTCTAGGCGATAAAAACCATATCGTTAAAACCTAGGTTCTGCTATTGTCCTTAACTCGGTCGCCATTACTGTAAAGTAAATCAGAGCTATCAAAACGTTAACAATACGATAAGAAGGCAAAGAAGATTATACTAGTATTTTTTTACCGCCTGGAATCTTAGCCCAAGCAACGGAGACATTGTTTACATCTTTTAAATATAAACGAGATCATCGTATAGGTTACACTAGTTCTTAATTATTATTTTAAAAAAATCATTTCATACAACTTACTTAGTTCTTTAAAAAAATCATATTATAAATGAGACAGTTTTCGTGTGTGTGTGTGTGTGTGCGTGTTAGTTTGTTACTCCTTCACGCTGCAACGGCTGGACGGATTTGGGTGAAATTTGGATTGGAGATAGCTTATACACTGGATTAACACATAGGCTACTTTTTATTGAAGGCTAAACAGTTCTTGAGGGAATAACTATAATCAAAATCTACGCTGACGAAGTCGCAGACAGAAGCTAGTATTTCTAATAAAGATATAGTTACAAACGTATTGTTCGCAAGTACAGTGGACCAAATATGTCTGCGTCTGTAAAGCGAGGTTAAGACTAGCAAAAAAAATATTAAATATGACTGCTGTCTTAACTTTAAAGTTAGAAAAAGTCTGCTCTAGAACTAAAGTTAGAGTAAGACAGAAATTAACTTCAGCAACTTATATTGCTAGTCTATTTCTGATGAGAACTGTACCTAAATTTATAGGTGAATGTACTTCCGTAAATTATAAATTACTATTTTTAACTAGGAACCAGAAATATATGCATAAAGCTGTTATTTGGCCGCGGAATTAAGTTTCGAGATTTCGACAAAATACAAGTTTTATAATAACTCGTTTTGTTAGCTTAAGCTCAATTTCCACGGTTTTCAGTTTTATTTTTATACGAGACCGTTCACTTTTTAGTGGCGGTTGATCATTGTTCAGGGCCCGTCTGGATCGCTACCAGCATTTTATCCTTACACATACACATACATACCGTCACGCATTCATCCCAGAGAGCTACAGAGTTACCAACAACTCTTAACAACTTGTTGTTAATTCTGTGATCTTATCCTTCAACGTACCGCCAAATAGCAGTGTTCGTAGTGTTGTGTTCCGGTTTAGCAATCAGATCCGACAATCGGTGAAATTACTAGCATAGACGCATTCATCTTGGTCCTCAGGGTTAGCAACGCATTGCAGTCTTGAGATTGTGGTCTTGAGAATATCCTACTTATACTATCACGTGGGCTGAGTGTTGTGTGCCTCTACACCATAAAAAACTTAATAGTACCTAAGTATTATTCAGGGTAGAAGTACCGTTTGTGGCCACTTAAGGTTGGGTGAGTATCAAAAATACTGTAAACTTAAAAATAATATTCATAAATGGTTAAAACTGAAGATTAATATCAATATATAATATAAAAATAGTTTTGTAATAATTTTATAATGCTTTAGATATTCGTTAAAAAGTGTGGCCAAAAATGGTCTTTTGATGGCAAAAACCGGTACTTCTACCCCACTAGCTGTTGCCGGCGACTCCGTCGTTGCAGAAAAATGAAACACAGCCTATGTTCATCGGGATTCTACAGGATTATATATACTGTAGGATTATAATGGCGAAAGAATTTTTCTACTAGATCTAGCAGATTCGGAGCGTATTCAATACAAACAAACAATCAAATCTTTCCTCTTTATAATATTAGTGTAGGTTGGACCCGTTATAGACACAACCCGTTAGCTGAAAAAGTGTAATCATCGTGCTCAGTTAAAAACATCACCAATATGGTCTGGTTAGTAAAGTTTTTTTTTTTATTTTATTTTTTATGACATAGAGAAGGCAAACGAGCACACAGGCCACCTGATGGTAAGCGGAAACTGTGACCCATAGACATTCGCATTCACAAGACTACAAGACTAAGACTGCAAATGCGTTGCCAACCCTGAGGACTAAAATGGAATGCCTCTATGCTAGTCATTACACCGGCTGTCTTATCCCCAAACCGGAACACAACAGTGCGAACACTGCTGTTTGGCGGTAGGTTAATGGATAAGATGGTGGTAGCGATCCGGACGGACTCTGCACAGAGTCCTACCACCCGCAATTCCAATTATTAATGCATTACCCTACAAGGGTAATAATTACAAGACCAGAAAAAAAATACGTCTTCTGGTGGTTTCCTGCATTCTTTTCAGCAATGACGGCCTTGTCCGAAGCGCTTCACTCCATATTACTGACGACTTGTAGAGCCTTGATGTAGCCAATTTAATGAACAAAAGATTCGAATTTTAATTTGAGCCCTGCCTCAATCTAGATTTAAATTCCATAGAACCTAGACTTTGCTATATTGCTATTTCTTCTTCCTTTTACTACTTCACAAAGGCGAAAGAAAGAGTAAAGGTAGTGATATACAAACAGATCGGGTAAAACATGTTTTAGGCGCAGTCGATGTTTAAATGTAAGGTAGAATTTGGCAATAAGTAGATGGATTAAGCAAAAATGTACCACAATATTTTAATTAAACCGGAAATCAAATACGCTTAATGACAACAAATGAAACTGGTTAAAAGAAGTATGCTTACGATTTGTAATCACGCTTAACCATAGACCTAAAATTAATATAAATACGTAGAAACCATGATTATTGATCCATTTTTTTTATAATTTTTTAACGTTTTTATTTTAATATATTCTACTTGGTAAAACCACATTGCTATCATGTTATCGTATTGTAACTCCGCCGCCATTACTGTCAAGGAAATACGAACCTTAACAACAACGTAGACATTACGATAATATATCATTCGCAATATGGGTTGATCGAGTATAATAGTGTCCCTGTAAGTCCAACATTTGAATGTTACTTACCTTGTGCATCGTGCAAAAAAACGATTACTTATTATTTACACAGCATTAAGTACTTTTAGTTTTTATTTTTTAAACCATTGTTCCGAGGTTACTATTAACGTCGTAAACGTTTTGTTTAATCTGTTTGGTAAAATAAAATAAGTGTCAAAAGTTCACAGCACAATATATAACTATTGTTTTCTATGTATTTGTATTTAAAAAAGGAAAAGAAAAGAAATTTATTGATGCAAAAACGACATGGTTTACAATAAACAAAGAATTAAAAAAAATTTTTTTTTTTATGGCATAGAGAAGGCAACCGAGCACACAGGCCACCTGATGGTAAGTGGAAACTGTGACCCATAGACATTAGCATATAAGACTGCAAATGCGTTGCCAACCCTGAGGACTAAGATGGAATGCCTCTATGCTAGTCATTACACCGGCTGGCTGCAAAATATGTTCATCTGTACCGTTCGGTGCGTCAATACGTCAATAAAGGAACCACTAAGTACTTCGCCGAGGCAAGCCACGACACTGGTTTTCTTCATGTATCTAGTATCCATTCTCCATTGTACAAGTCTAGAATTTAATTTGGGACGAGGTCATGTGTAAGATTGTTCCTTGATATTAATTAATTTATTATATATTATATATTATACGTCGATATATAAGCGACCCCTTTCTTTCTAAACTGATATCTGTTTAACGACCCAACTATAGTACTCATATATTTATACTCGTACTATGATCTAGCCAATTTCCATGAAACCTTGCTAAGAACCATCCTGATTAAACTAGCTTTAATTGGTTTGGGAGTTACTAGGGTAAAGTCACCAGTTGTCAGCCAGAGATCAGTAGTCGACCTTATATGAGTGCGAAGAGTGGGAAATATATCTTCCGTACTCTTCCCACTCATACAAAGTATAGGCAGAGGCCGACTACAGGTCTCTGGCTGACCACTGGTGACTTTATCCTATACCAGAGACACATAGGCGCAAATATTTAATTTTGGTCGGGAGTCAACAATCGTAAACTGCTGCCGCCATTGTCTTTTTTCCGTCAGCATAACATTGGCCACAAGATTAACACAAATAGAAATGTGTTCAAAAGTTCAAGAGACAAGCGCTTTACAAAGATGGAACAGACAGGATTTAGGGTGAGTATCCACCACGAGAGCTTTGCGGGAGCTACCCCGCAGTAGCTAGTTTTTTATCCACCACCCAAGCAAAAGAGTACTTTTTTACCTTTATGTGTATATGTATGTGTGGTCCTTTGTTCCCTTTTGGAGGTTGAACTAATGGCTTCATATCGATAAACGAGGTTGTGTTTCGTTATAGCGTCGTGGGTGTCATTTTCATTTCAAAAATATACAAAAAGTGTAAACAAACAATAAACATGGGTAAGTATACACATACAACTTTATAAACGACAATATCAAATCATATGCAGTCGTGTTTCGGGTTTATAAAGCTAGAAAAGTTGGCTAGTAAAATATCTGTCAACCCTGTCCGGCTTTCTAACAATATGAATATTGAAATTAAGTATTGAAATGTTGGTAGACATTCTATAGAAATTCATAAATAGATAAACACTGCCGATCGCCAAAATACAGCTATAAATCTATTGTCCAATTTGCGTAGGTTTTAAAGTTTAAACGGGACTCGACTCCATTGTGTTGTCGAAAGTATTAATGTTAAGTAACTGTACAAATTGTTTGTGTTGCTGTCAAAAGTTAAATACAAAACCGGCTTCAAGATTTATTTCTCGCCAATAAGTTTCACGACTTTTTACTATCGATTCGGTAAAAAAAATGTTCACATCACCGTTAGGCAGACATTTCTGAAGGAACTACAATATTTTTTTAAAGTGGTAATACCACGACAAGCAGCGTAAGCGATTGGGTACAATAGATGAAGAAAAAGAGAACAAAAGAGAAACGAAAAAGAATGTTGCCAGTTTACGGAATGAAAAGAATGTTGCCAAAAACGGAGGACTTGGTATCGTTGAAAATAAATTAATCCGTGGAGTGCTGTCATAAATAGGCTATAATTTATTATTTGACCTTCAAATACTGATGCCATAGAGCCTGCTCTACCTAAACCGCAGGGTACAAGGGGTCGTTAATTGTATTTGCTTGCTGAAGATATCAAGCAAAGACTTTTCACGCAAGTAATTCTAAATTCCAATTTCTTAGTCCTAGTGATCTCCTAATCCTAGTCCTTATATATCTGTCTAAAAAATCAGGTGGGTTTCAGAGCTTGCCTTTAAGATGCGGTTACACGTACTCTTTTCTCAGTAATTCAAAACTGGCAAATCTATGGACGTCTCATTCTAACACACGAAATAAGACTAGCTTTTAAATTGGCGTTAAAAGTCAAAGTCAAAGTCAAAGTTCTTTATTCTTCAATTTAGGCATAATATAATGCACCTATGAATGTCAAAAAGCATTACCACCGGTTCGAAAAATAAAACCTTTGCCCCGAGAAGAACCGGCGTAAGAAACTCGGCAAGGTATATTTTTTTCAAGAAAAAGGTTTACATCATTACATTATAATTATAAATAGTTTACAATATCACGGTATTTTTGTACAGTAGGTGCACCTTTTTTAAGCGTAGATTACTCATGCAGGACGGACGACTCACTGCCAAACATCCCTATCCATGATATAATCGTTTACTTTATAATATGCTCGGGAAATTAGTTTTTGTTTTACGACAGATTTAAATTTAGAGTCAGTAAGTTCAGTAATACTTTTTGGAATTTTATTGTAGAATTTTACACAATTTCCCAAGAATGATTTTGAAGTTTTGGCCAGTCTATAAAAAGTGGTTTTGAGCTTTCCTGTGCTCCTGGTTGCTTTTGGCTTATCAATGTTCGTTGGGAAATTATGTAGATTCTTCCTAACAAAGATGATTATTTCAAATACATATAGCGACGGCAGTGTTAGAATATCTATTTCCTTGAAGAATTCCCTCAATGACACACGCGACCCCAAGTTATAAATAGCTCTAATAGCCCTTTTTTGCAAAATAAACACTGTATCGATCCGCAGCCGATCCCCACAAAATAAGACCGTTAAATGTTGAACGTGTAATTTCCACGCTCATATGTACGTACGTACGTACTCTATTTGATATTATGTTTGTCACAGTGATTAAATTGACAAGATACAATAGTTTACACATACTCGTATTTATGAAGTCGACTGTACCTATCTCGTTGTTTTTTATTCTGTAGAGACTTAACAAGCGACCTAGCCAAGTTCTCTCGATTAAAATTCTAGACATCCTGAATCTAGATTGCTAGTATGTGAAGTAGAAATGATTTATTAATTGTTAACGAGTACTTCGACACGCAATCGTGCGCATCGATCCTATCATTACAGCGCGTCGCAACTCGGGCCGGGCATCCTGCGAATTGATTACTGATGGCAGTGATGACAGCTGTTTTTGACGGATGCTGTCATTATTGCGATGAGTGCAGATTACCATTCGGTTTGCCAATAATCAATGGTATAATATGAGCATACACACTCACGGCGTTGATTGCCATAAATTTATCGCTTACAAGCACTACAACGTACAACTTGAGCTCGCTGGTTGATAATGCAGTGACGATCATTTATTTAATTACTTTAGGACCGGTTTTTTTAATCATTGAAGGTTGTTTTCACTTTTCTTTTATTTGTCGTATCAATTAAAACGAGAGGGCTATGGAAATCTAGAAATTAAAAATTAGCGCTGAAATAATCGACTGCTAAGTTATGCATGGTTATACTTATAGTATAGACTAATAAGGTTGGGGCACTGCTAGTACGCAGCAGTACAATTCAAATAATTTTCATTTGCTTAAAATGTGGTTTTAAAGGTCGTTTACAGTTTTAGCAGTTTGACACACATTTTATCAGTCACTGGCATTTCACACTGGCACTTCTATTCTTTCCCTGCTGCACAGCCCGCCCGCGCTAACGTCTAGACGCCTGGTTCCCCCTCGCCTGTCAGCCCGTGGGAGGGTCGCGCGCGAAGTTGTCGAACTATAGCAAAGTTTATCGCTCATTCCGAATGATAATCATAAACTAGGCCCTTGGGCTTGTAGGCATTATGCGGTTTTGGTATCACAGGTATCTGTGATTTCGGCTTAGCTGCCGAAAAATAGGCCATATAAAATATCTTCGACATTACTCATCTCAAAACACATCCGTTAAACGTTGTACCTCTTATTAACGTGTCTAATAAAAAGAGAAAGACTTAAGTACCCTTAATCAACTTGCGGATGCTTTCTGCACGAGAACTGGCAGGGCCACTTTCTAAATAAATAAATGTCTGTATTTGCAACCTGGTGTTAATAGTCGTGAATATTATAGCTTTGTATGCAAATAAACAAGAGAAAGGAATTTGGGATGTGCACAATAATTGATGTATGCTTAGCCTGGTAACCCACAATTGTCTTATATATTAGTGTCTTGTATTTCCCGTGAAAGGCTCACTAAGGAACGATTTTAATCGTCATTAACTGAGTGAGAGCGGCCGTTAGAAGTTCTCTATGGTTGGTTTGCGACAGGACGGGAGAGCCGGGCGGCCAGGTGGCAGTTTAGTACTGTTTTTTTTTATTTTAATTCATAGGTTAATTTACAAAAAAACCTTTCAATCTGCTAACGGCCGAAACCTATGAACCGGATTAAAATTTGTCATTTGCCTATACAAAATGTTTCAAATTTTAATCCGAAGCAAGCCTATCTATCCGCGGTTTGAATATAGGGTTCGCTCATAAGTCAAGATAAATATATGCGTTTTGTTCTTCGTCATACCATATTATATTCTTAGATTGTGAAGAAATTTCCCTCCGGCTTAAATTTATTTTTGTTCCCGTTTACTTTATGAACATAAGCCTTATAAATTTAAAATTAAGTTAATGTTTTGAAAACGTGAACATACACGTTTTTAAATATCCGCTACACACATGACATAAATACATTTAAGATCACCTAGACTTGAATTGCAAACATAAGTTTTTTTCTAATGTATATGCAAAAAGGACTACCAATCTGATTAACAGACGTATCCTACGCTGCGAAAGCTTGACTGACACGATTCAATGATCCCATTCCCAGAAATATAAACATTTGCATTTAAAGCCAGATTTTCGCATATTTATCGCCACAAATTGGAGCCAATATTGAGTACCTACACTACACGTGTTTCTGGTTTCTTTGTTTTTTTTTATCAACAAACGTCGCTATTGCGAAAACAGTACTGAAAGATTATGGCAAATAGGCAATTACAGAAGTGCCACCCATATCGAGAAACGTTCATACCTACGTGTTCAAAATGTATCAATTTTCTTTCTAATATCTTGCCTCCGTACTTGACTTGATTAGTAGTGTCATATTTAAAAAAAATAGCTACGCAATCCTAACTTCAACCTCTTCAGTCACTGTTCCTGCTACTTTAGATATTTGTCATTCTTGATTGATTTGATGTGTACAAAATACCTATAAAGTATATCTAAATTTAAGACTAGTTTGGAGAAAAGTACTGGATTTGAAATATAAAAAAAAAACAAGGTGACACGTTGACTTATAGTATAGGTAAGCGTTTACTTAGTGTAAGACAAGTTTGATTGACCTTTTCCAGCGAAAACTTCGTGCAGATATGAAGAACTTCTTAGAGGCTTAGAATGTATAGGCTGATTATTCCGTTTATACTAAACAGACATTCTGTCATATGTCTTCTTTAATAGATTTGTTTTTTCTCCCCCGATAACAACGTTTGTTTTCTCAACCGATCGATGGAGAGTTTGGTACACAATGACATAATTTACAGCCCGGAAACGGACATAATAATATGGTTCTTAAGGAAATGGCGATAATCGACAACTGCGTGGAGAAATGTTCTTTAACCAATTACTCCCGAGAGATTTATTTATGCATTATATACTAAATCTATATTGCACAATATAATATAATATACTCAATACTCAATAAATTTATTGCATTCCAAATTAATTTTACAGATGTTGTTGTAATCATTGGTATACATGTACATGATGATATGTATGTGGACCCTGTTGGGCACAGCAACAATAGCAGAAAAACCAGAGAAATATATGTGCGTGTGTTAACTAAATGCCGTAAGGATTTCTCTACCAGTTAAACTTTGGCAAAGCATTTACTGTAGTGGGGTTCGCGGGGCAATATAAAAATAAAACAAATAGGCTGTTATTAACCAGGAAAACGTAAGATTGTACTAAAGCATCTTCGCGATATTGGTAAATAGGTATGTGGCATACCGTTTACTCTATTAATATGAGATTTCCACAAACCAATGAGCAAACCTATTGGATATGTAGCAAGATATCAATTTATTCCATTAAAAGCAACGACGAGAAAACAGAACAAAAATTACATTTCCTGATAAACTCCCTGAATTAGAAAGTTTATGAGAAACGTTTTATGCACGATTCATACTTCAATATATCATTATAATGTCGATTTTGGAAATAATTATAATATCATATAGGTATACCTATAAGTATATAAATAAAAATGGAACGGAGTTTGTTGGTAACCGCATCACTTGACTTAAGAACGGGTGGAATAGGGCATGGGCACGTCGGCGCCGGTGACGCGCCAGGCGGACGCCGAAAAAAGTCGGGGACTCCATCACGCACGCGCAGATCTCTGCACCGATGCCTGTGAGGAGGGAGTGGGTGTGAGTTTCGATCAGGGTAGTGTGAATAATATTCACAATAAGATTTTTAGAAAAGTTGCTCAGGAAAAGGACAACTTCTGTTCCGGTCAGCTAGTTTCAAATATTTAGTTAGTTAAAAGTACCTAGCTACTATAAGAAACAAAACCCATGGACCGTCATGGTATACCGTGCCCCATGATGTAATCCTCTGCGATCCGAGGACCTGATGCAATGGATAATGTCCACGTTCCACATGGCTGTGCGACAACAATAGAATTACAGACAAATGGACGTGGTATGGATGCGTGCTTATTTAAAATCTACTCGTAATATCGTCATTTATAGAGGTTTATATGAATAACTTATTATAGCCATTTTGAAAAAGATTTATGATTAGTATAGATTAGTACCGCTATTTTATCTTGGGTTAGACTACTTTTCTACTTTTAATGAAAATTAGAGAAAGGATTTTTTTAATTAGGTCGAACGGCTTCTGCATGATCGTAAGGTCCCATTGCCACATTTGCCACCCTTTGATTCTTTATCCAAAAATGATACCTAATAATTTAGATAAAAATAAATAAGCGGACGAGTATATAATTTGCACTTAATTCACAAATTTTATATATTCAGGAACTAAACTGGAATTTATCAGTACTTTATTACACAAATATATATTTTTTAATTTATACTCTAGTTTTTTATTTGTAATATTGTTGTTAGTCTCTGACGTAAAGGGGATTTTTATTTACGAATACTAAGTAGTAGTAATATTTACGTAAACCACCAATAAAAGAAACCAAATTAAGGTCTCGATGATTAATATATTCACGCAATAATTAATCATTATTTAATTAAGTATGATTGTTAATCGTTTTTCTTGTTTGTAATATACAAGCCCTGAATTCCTGGGGCTTTATCTACTCGGTAAACCCATTTTGCTTTTGACTCGTTATCCTACTGTATTAAACTCGGCCGCCATTACTGTTAAGTAAATAAGAGCTATCGTTACGTTGACAATACGGTAACATGTCTAAAGCGATATGGTTTTATGGTGTAAAATAGAGCCAAAGATATGCATTTGTTGGTATGCGTTTGTGCTTCTTGCACATTAATATTAGTTAGCAGATTTTAGTGGTTTTTAATTCGAGCATATATTTTCTTAGACGGTTCTTACAATTTCTTACTTAACCTACAAACTCGGTAAAGGTTGCAAGACGAAAACGAATTTAACCGATGATAATATAAAATGGAATTGGTAAGTACTTGCGTACTTTTTATTTGCGCGCGCACAAAGTATTTCTAATCCACTAAGGCACGACGCGCCTCTCAAATTGACATTGCGCGATATCTTGCGGATTGAAAACAGTTTACTTTAACTAAGTTACATTTTCAGTCACGAGACTTCAGTGCTAGGACTGTTGGGCAACCCTCACTTGACACATGTCACCAGCCTGTTACGAGTCATTGTATAACATTTGTACATAAGTGCTGGAAATTGATTCTCTAGTATTTACTCTACTGCGTAACGGCGCTGACGTTTCATCCGCAAATAAGTTACTTCCTTGGTTGCCAGTTTCAATACCGATGACCCTAAATGAAGTTCATTTTATATAGAAGATGTAGGATCTGGTATTCAATTAGATTTAGTTACTTATGATTAGTTTATGAAGTACATGAACTCTTTTTAATCGAATTCAAAAAAAGGAGGAGGTTCTCATCTCGCCGGGATCTTTTTTTTTATGTGTGTTCCCCGATTACTTGAAGACAGCTGGACCCATTTGAAAAAAAAGTTTGTTGTTTGAATTGGTATACTTTCTAGTTGGTCCCATTGTCAACGTGTCAGGATCTGATGATGGAATCTTGGAGAAATCAAGGGAACTCCTCAAATGTTATAGGCACATCTATAGCGATTTTGGTATTTTTCACTGTAACTCGTGCATTTGCGTTTGGAAAGTACTATATGGTGCAGTAGAACTGATGATGAAGACCGCAGAGGGCCACAAGAACTTTTTAATGGTACCTATTTGAAGAGTGGTGATAAGATATCTCGATTAAGGTAGTTGAGCGACTATGACGATAAAAAAAGATAAAAATAAAAGTCATATATTCAGTAAGTAGGCCGCACGGGCACTTTTACACGTCAAGAATTTACAAGGGCTTCCCAAGAGGAGACCCCTGATGAGAAGAAACGCCGCAAATGGTTGGTGGATTTCTGGCAAACTCGACTACCTAACTGGCTCGCTTATTCTTAATGTGAAAGGGTGTCCTCAGATATTTATTTATACATACTCACATACCGAAAACAAGACCCACGTACGTTATGTTATACAAAAAACAAAACTGATCACATCGCCACTTCCTAGTTGAAAACGTCCCTTCATTTCACCTTGAATCTTGTTTCAGACCGGCTGCAGCGGAAGAAAGCGTTGTCCGATCGACTTTACTTATAATATCATCGCGCGTGCTCCGCGCCTTACAACATTTCTAACCGTCGAGGTCGACGCGCGCTCCGCCACAGCGGCCATGCTCCGCGCGTAACTCCAATTTCAAAAATAATTTTTAAAAATCGAAGTTATAAAACGTTTTTCAAAATGTGGGCAGTGATTTTTGTGTTTGCATTTGTGTGTGCTGCAGCACAGGACGTTAATGATGTGAAAAACTTACCAAAATACGATAAGCGGTATGACTACTTAAATGTTGATGCTATTTTGGAAAATAAAAGGCTGGTGAAGAATTATGTGGATTGCTTGATCTATGCGAAACCTTGCACGCCTGAGGGGAAGGCTTTGAGAAGTAAGTTTAAAATTAGCTAAAAAGGATGTACATAAAAACAACTTATAAACAGCAGTTTTTAGAAACCTAGGCAGGTACCTAGATAGGAGATTTACCAAATTTAACTTAATTACACATTTTTTTACTTTACTGTGCCGTTTTCATTATGTATGTTTTTTTATCCGCCTGTTTTTTTAAATGATGTAATATTATTTCTCATCAAAATCTTTTCATTTTGCAAGCTACAAACCAAAAAAAGAGCTTAAAATCCGCTAAGTTAAAATTGTTAAATTTTATTTTCATCTAACAGTAAGCAATAAAAAGACAATAGGCAGTAATGGTCTAATGACAGTAATGACTGTCACGATCCTTTTATAATAATTGTGTAACGGATTGTTTGTTTACCAACAAAAACGATCTCAGTACTCTATAACATAAAGTATTAACCAGTCAAGTGCAAGAATGAAGTTTTTTTTACTTTGTTTTGATGTAAAAATCGCTGATTACGCACGTGTTGGAAATATAAACGATCATAAACACAAATAATGAAAAAGACGTAAGTACCTATTGATACGAAGCAGTCAACCGCTATGTCTGATTTTAAGACGATCATTCATATCATCGTGATTTGAAGCAGGGCATCTTCCAAGTAAACTTTTTGAGGTCAGCTGGTGAAATATTTCTGATGAAAGCATACAAACACAGACTGAAAGAACGAAGAAGAGTTATTTTCACCACTTTCAATCTTTATCTGCTTATCACTTCAAGACCAAACTATTGAGTCCCAACGCGGTAGGTATACTGTAAGAATAGCGGAGATCCTGTCGCCACCTTCCGACTCCATCATCAGCTCTTTGATACCATAATATTGAATTGTCATCGGGTTTACATATGTGGTCCAAATTCCAGCCCATTCCGTTGACGGAAAGTGGGTCAAATTGAACTTGCAAGATTTGACCCGTACATACATAGGGTAAATCGCCAATAACTGGCCACTTTTCAATAACTGGCCACCTCACACTAAAAATGAACTTTATTTACCTAGAATAGAATGCATTTTAGTATAAGGTGTTAATTACTGGCAACCCTTCAATAACTGGCCACGTTATACTAAATTGAGATACATTTTTAGTATGAGGTGGCCAGTTATGGGAGGGTGGCCAGTTATTGGAGATTTACCCTACATAAATTGCAAGTTGAATAAAAGCTTGTAAAAAGGCCGCCATTACTCTCAAGTAACTTAGAAAGCTACGTAAAAATGTGACAAGCTATATGGTTTTACCATGTAGAACTTAGCCCCTGAACTAAAATAGCATAAAAGTTCTAACATGATTATTTCTTTATTTTCATTTATACGGGGACTAATTTGGGATTGCCCCATTTTATCAGATTGGAAATTGGTTTTTGATTTAAGGTAAAGAAACACCTTTTGGTTAATCGTTTTTAAATGATCGATTCCACAAGTTAATGGATAAGAAGAATGCCGTTTAACGTCCTCTGTTCTTATCATTTTCCTAGGGAAAAGGAATATCATTAGATAAACTTGGGTACTCTTACCTTTTATACCTAAAGGGTGATTATTTTCTTAAAAAAATAACAAAAACCTTTTTTAAACGTTGACATTTTGTTTTTTCGTAAAGCGCACATTTTATTAAATTTAACATTTAAATATTATCTTTGTGTAGACTTTCCTAAGCCCATCTTGCTCCATTTTCATCGGATTAACATTCGTATGACCTCTAAATATAACATCCGTGCACTACTGAGTACACACATGCAACCTTTGTTATCTTAACTGAACTAGACCTAAACAATTATCAAATAGTGGCGGTACGGTCAAATTAAATTCTTGAGCGACTTTACAACCCTGTCGCAGAAAGTCACTGAGTAATTTTAGGATTTTTTTTTGTGAGTTGAGGCTTGCACAAAATTGGGTGTTTTAAATGACAGTTAACTCGAGTTCAAATGACAGTTTACTCACTCAGGTTAGTGTCGTATCCCGCAGTGTCAAATTTTCTGTGCAAGTGGCCTTAAAAGTAATGTGCTGAACGAAATGTTTGAACTTTTTTTTGTGTTAAGTATTAAATGAAAGTTTGTTCAACCATTTCCAAGACTACGCTAGAAGTTTATTTGTTTAGCGCTATTTAGATGACAAGAAAGCCAATAAGCGCGCGTTATGGAGGCGTCGATCGTCTCTAGTGGACGGTCCACTGTGGGCCAGTCGTTCGGAACCTGCACCAGTTCTTACAATATACTGTAAAACAAGCACATAGAACGAACTATGTTCTTTGGTGATCGTGCCGTGAAGCCACTTTAACGCATAAATGTGACGTCTATACGATCTACTTTGAAGCGCTCAGTTCGACGACCGAGTGAGTGTAACTCTATTATCATGGATTCGTTTTCCATCTTAATTCTTCCATTTTCCGTTAGGCGCTCATTTTCGAAAAATCCTTTCTTAGTGTAACTCTAAGAAATATTACTTCCTTTCAAGATTCTAGGTCTATGGTTTACGCTGCTCGTTATCTGCCAGTCAGTGATGGAGTCAACCAGTCACAGAAGAGGTTTATAAGACTATAGAGCAACTGTTCATGTTTTTTCTTTAAAAAGTTCTTGTGCGTAATGTGAGGCGTGTAAAAACTAGTGTTGCCATATAAGAATGTAAATAGGAACTATGCGGCTTGTTAGACCAGAGTCACGCAACACCACGATTTGTTACAATATTCTGTTTGTTTTTAATGTTCTATCTTTTAACAACTTATTTTAGGTAATAATTTACTGAATATCAGATTTTACAGTCAAAAAGAGATTAGATAATGAGAGCGCCGAAGATTGAGGTTCTAATTCTTATTCCAATTTTAACTAATGGCTACACTCGTATTAACGTGTATTTCGGTAATGTCAAGTAAGGACTCCCACTCCCATGGACTTATTAGAGATCTAAGTCCTTGGATATCACATGCGATGACAATCAGTAAAATAGTACTTCCTCTCTCTCTTAAACTGAAGCACAAGGTGGGGATAGCTCCACACGCTTCTGTCAACTCCGAGTTCGAGGTTACAACTTGTGCGGGAATGACAGGTTCTTATACTTCTTTCACTAAAATGGGGTTGCCACTTGAGAATATTGTAGTCTCATTCGTCACCACGTCAAACTCTTTCTTGCTAAGCTGTAGATGGTTCAACAGGAGACAAAATGTATGTTACCTTCCCGGCTCAAGATAATGAGCTCCGCCAAAATAAAATACAAAAATAGCCACCAGAAATCTTTTTTTGCCTTAAAAGGTGAACGAAAGACAACACATTAATACATTAACCATGTTTATCATTGCCTGTTTAGCACCCGTCTGGGACAAGGTCAATTTACGTGTGATTGTGCCCCATCTTTACTTATTCATATTGTTGTTGTTATTTATAATTAGTTCTCGAACGGAAAAAACGCCTCCTCTAGTGGTGATGTTCTTATAATATTATAACTCGCCATGTCTTCATTATGGTGCTCCAGAAAGAAGTCTTATTGCAAAGAACAATCATCGCAAATGATAATTTTAACGGTTTCCTTCCTCAGACCTGAGGAAAAACGACTTTATTGTACTAACATCACGGCTTCCTTTGCAGTTTCTTGATGAGTTTAGCAAACAATATGGCAACATGATGAGTATGATCGTCTCAATAAACCACAAGATTTGCTCAACATACTTAAGTCAAGTGAGAAGACGTGTTCGATATTGTTAACATGTGCGTGTGTATTGTTGTTTGTGAGTGGTAGGACTTTGTGCAGGGTCCGTCCGGATCGCTACCACCATCTTATCCATTGACCTACCGCCAAACAGCAGTTCGCATTGTTGTGTTTCGGTTTGGGGATAAGACGTTCCATCCTAGTCCTCAGGGTTGGCAACGCATTTGCAGTCTTAGGCTTGCGGTCTTGTGAATGCGAATGTCTACGGGTCACAGTTTCCACTTACCATCAGGTGGCCTATGTGCTCGTTTGCCTTCACTATGCCATCAAAAAAAATTGATTCTCTCATGTTTTAAGAATACGGCTTCGAAATCGATAGTTTTCAATAACGAATACTTTTTTACAATAGTAGAAAAATATTGAAATAAAACGAATTTACATATAACTCGATAAGTATCTCTAAAGCGGTTAACTGAAAATTGTTTTTTTAGGGAAGTGATTCAAACTTGTTATGGGTTTGATGTTTATAAAATATATCCTAGGTCCAGCTTCAAATGGCTAAAAGCTATACCTAAATGCGTTAGGCGGTAGAAATTAATCAGTAATTAACGATGCGGTCCATTTAGATGGTAGTGTCCCTGCCTTCGGAGCTACGGTCCCGGGTTCGATTCGTATGGCTAAATACTCCCATTTTGGAGTATCCCGTGATTTCTACGTAAGTAGTAAAACTGTCACCTCTAAAGGGCCGGCCACACCGCATGCGTGCGCGTAGACGTGACGTGCAAGTTCGCTTTCCACTGCGTTGTATAGTATGAATTCTCATACGACATTTCACTATACAACGGGCATTAATCCCTTTCTAATCGCAGCTAGATAATATATGTTTTATATTGCTTAGTTAAGTATGGTAGTCCCATGATATTAAATAAATATAATAAATGTCTCTTTATATTTATCTGTATCTGTATTAATTTATTATATATATACTGTCAATATTTTGTGGTGGCAAAGTTGTACCTTATTTTTAATATTGTCGCCCCAGGGATAATATTACGTGACAAAACTGCGCAGTCGCAGAGCATGTCCAATCCAAAGTCATTTACCGAAGTCCAAAAGCGGCTGTGATTGGTCAAGGCTCGGATAAGCATTGAATACGCTGACATTTATTAACTAGGCTAGCCAGTACCAAATGTACTTCTGTACGGATCTATCTAATACATATCTTATTGAATAGATCCCAGTCAGGATAAGATATAATCGTGCAATTACTAACTATTATTCTAATGATATGCATTGTAACATCAATCTTCATTTTCGAGGTCAATCTGATATCTAAAAGCGATAATACAAATAAGATCAATTTAAGAAATTGAGAACCACGACATAGAAATTAATAGAGCTTGTGTAAAAACTTCATTGAGATATTTCAATGATTTTCATAAAAGTTAGAAATTAAAATACAAGGCAATTGTACTGTGGGGTGAAAGGCAGTTTTAATGAAACTTTATCAAAACCCTATTAGGTTCTTTCTATGACAGATATCTGTTATTTATCTCTATAGGAACACTCCGTTTTCCTATTTTAAAAATCAGGCCATAGAGTAAACGTGGAGGTCTTACAACCTTCACTACAAACTTAGATATTTTTTTTGATATTAGTTATTGCTAGGTACCTACATAAAACTATTGTCCAGACAGTCAGAAGCTGTAAGCACAGGTACGTCTAATAATGATTTGATTGCGATAACCAAGACTAAACTAACTTTCTTAGAATGGTCAAATTTTATATTTTTATTTTTTTGTAGTGGTGTTTCCGGATTGGCAAATTGTGTGTGTGCATTCTTTGGACATACCTGTCTATTGCCAGGTATTTATTTATTATTGTTTGAATTTGTGCTTTTCACTCTTCAACATGATTAACAGTGTCACAATCAACACAGTTATGCCACGTACCCAGTTGTATGCTAATTGCCCACTTAATAGCCAAGGACCTGTTGACAAATTAATGAGCAAAAAACAAACAACTTCGCAGGTCATTAACATTAGTTGCTACTGTTGCTATTTATTCATACGGCACGGGTCCTCGAAAATGTTATTTCTAAATATAGTGTAAAAAATGTTATTAAGAACCGCCAAGCTTCCGTCTCGTTAGTCTCGTCTAACAACATTAGGTAACTAAGAGTTTGACGTTTCTATAAATGCTTATTAAGTACATTTTAAGCATCGTCAATTTCCAATAATTTACCTAGATATACTATTTAACCATCAAAGTTTCTGTTTGTACATAGACTAGGTATTTTTATAACCATTTTACGTTGCGACCGTAATTCTGATATCGATATTTGTGTTAATTTGCAATTTATTCATACCGAAAACGAAACTGTTATATTTGAAAAATTAAAAATATACGTTTAGAAACCCCAAACTCGTCTAACAACAACATTAAAAGAGTTTGACGTTTCTATAAATGGTCTAACACGTTTTAAGAATTGCCAATTTCGAATTCCACTGTCTCATTTGCGAATAGTTTATGAACTTTTCAACCATCTAAGTTTCTATTTATACTTAGACTAGGCCTTTTTATCATTTTACGATGCAACCGTTACTCTGATATCCACTGATATCAATACTTTGTTGGCCTTGAGGCCTTGACCTGCATACTGCGGTCAAGCGCAGGCCATCTCTGCAAAATACCTTGTTTGTAAAAACATATCTTGCATAATTTAACCATTACCAGACGTCAAGTTAACCACATATAAATAAACTAGGTTGTGCCCATGACACCTTCCGCATACAAGCTATCGTTTATCTTTTGTTTTGATCATGGTACATGTATCTTTGTTCTTATTTAAATTCGCGAACCTTAGACAAGTCATATGTTAGGGCGTACACGCAGTCGTCTCGCTCCACGATGGTTCAAACTGTTCAAAGTTACAAATGTAATGCATAATCATACATCGTATTTTGTCGGCTAAGTTCATATTCGTCTTGCTTTCTCAATCACCTTATCGATGGATACTAAAGCTTTTTGAGAAAGCAAGATAACTAAAAACATTCCTGACCACTAATATCGTATGTTTATTTTCATCACACTTGCTCGTAATTGGTGTTATTCCATGCCTGTATACAGAAGGACAATGGCCTAAATTGTTCCCGCGGGAATTATGGCGAGTTTGTCATCCCTAGGGAGTAATGACTTTCTTTTTAAAATTTGCAACTCTTTCGTACATCATTTCTTACTAAGGAGGTTTAATTTTCAGCCAAAAATTAAATCGGTTTCTAATTTCATCTTTAAAAATTAGCTATAGACTAACTTACATTACACAAAACCTATACGCTTCATTAAACTTCATTATTTTTAGACCTATTTCAAGTTTATATCAACGTTTATCATTAATTTTAGTAATTATACATTTTTATCAAATTGGCTAAATCTGGCTCGAATCCAGGTCGAAACTAAACGCAGTTATTATCTGTGGTAGAGGTCACAAAAAAAATATCGTTTCCATTTACGTTCCCGTTCGTCAAAAGTTATTTCTTTATATTTTGCAGAGTTAAGGTGTTTTCTCTTTGTTTTTTTTCCTCGCAAATGTGATGAAAACCATTGTGTGTACCACAGGTAGTAAGGGGATTACTAACTCGAGTCATTAAAAGCCCTCCGCCTTCGGCGTCGGGCTTCTAACTCTCTCGTTAGTAATTCCCTTCATACTACCCTTGATGCACAATGTACTATTATTAGACACCTACAATAAAGCCTTTTCAATCGCCACGGTCGTCAGGTCGAGAGAAACAAATGAAGTTAAAACGTTAACTTCGAACTTCGATTTTTATTATGTGCAACAACGTGATTATCATCTTTATGCACATGATTATACGCTTATTACACTCAGGAGCAAAAATACCGGGTCAAAGTGCGTTTTTCATACAAACGAGACTATTTCGAAGCCTTCGTTCCTCGCCCGGGGTTGTTTTGAGTGAGGTTTAATGGTGGATACCTACTGCGAGGTTCAATAGAGGAGGTCAAAAGTTCTTAAGATACCAAACTGATCGCACAATCAGTTAACACCACAGCGGGAGAGTTCGGGTCAGCACTTGGATTTCCTTACATTTTATTGCCATTTTAGATGTTTTTTTGAACATGCTCAATTCCCGCGTTAACCGCAGATTAATTCAGTTGGGTATCCTAGGCACTCTGGAAGTCCTGTATCGATGCTCGGGGTATTCATCATCAGATTTCACCAAAAGCTTTCCCTGGCGAGGAACCAAGGCTTCGAAATAGCCTCTTTAGTATGAAAAACTCACTCTGACCCGTTATTTTTGCTCCTGAGTGTATTACACATGGCGGTGGCAATTTAGCTATTACTTATTACCACTTATCAGCTTCTTATCAATGGGCGTCCCGTTAGCGGGCCAACTAGCGGTTTGTCAGTCGTTAACATCAAACTTTTTGCTATCTATAACATGTGTTTAACCTAGTGTATCAATGACCTACAGTGTTATAGGTCAAGAATGTACTACATATTTTAATGCGTCGTGAAATATAATTGTTGAAGATATACTTGGGGTTTCCCTATAGAATCAAATAAAAATAAATAAATCCGCTGGGTTCGCTATGCTATGCTGGAGTATAGCTTTTTGAGTAGCTAATCTTATAAGTTACAATGGGCGGGACACATTACTCGGAGCTAACCGATTCTAAGGTTGTGACCACATTCAGAAAGAGCAATGTTGGCAGGGCTTCCACTAAGTGTACCAGCGAGCGGATAAGGGTCGCAGGAAGCAGCTCTGAATGGGATTAGCACAGGACTAATCATGGTCGAAATCTTGTGCGACACGTTAGCCTTTTCGTAAGTGACCCTGCATGAGAAGCTAGCGGTTCCGGATCTGAATCCCAGTAAGGGCAGATATTTGAGTGATGAGCGCGAGTATTTCACGCATCTCTCAAACGACTTACGTATGATTATATCGTTCTATACAATTTAACTATATATTTAATTTACAAATCCCGTCACCGTGGGCGTCCTTGGGGAGGCATGTCCATAGATGCCTTTCCACAGATACGGTGATGATGACTTCACCTATTATATTTTTGTTACTTTACCACATAATGTTCTCAAGCAATGATTTAATCATGAAAAAACATCATTATACTAATTGAATCACAATCATGTCATGCGATGACAACATTGACAACAAGGCAGATCAACAATAAAAGGGTTCCCATCCAATTAAAAACGTGAACCCCCCAATTATTAAAAACATTACTAAATTATAAAAAATACCGTAATTGGTAGACAGCCCAATAAATAGCTACTTAAGATACTTTACTACCTTATCGCTTTAACGATTTTGACAATTTGTACGGTAGTTCAAACATAAAGTTAAAGTGACAAAGCACTAAAGTGTGCACCTAAAAGCCAGCCATACATGCTTATATTTTAAAATTTGGTAAGATTACAAATATTGTGAAAAAATTTAAAACTTTAAATTAAATTTATTCGTTAAATATTTCCAACTAGGCTGTGTTGTGCGCATCGCCATAATGGCTAAGTCTTTGTTTACCTACTCTATTTCATTACATATCTTGAACAATTTCAACCTTAAAACATCGTCACATTGGTCAATGTTGTGTTCACTCGGCAGACATAAGTGAGACTTCTCCAACGTTAAGTAATTGGTAAGTTTCTAAAGGTTACGAAGTCAATTCTCATACGAGATCGTTTACGATTTCCGCGTACCTTCAGGTCACTGCCTCGTTACGACCAAGATCTCATTAGCAGGCGGCATTTACGTAAACAACACCGTTTTACATCAAAGAACAATACAAAGGGAATGTGTCGTAAAAACGCTTTTAATCAGCTTAATTAACTTGAAAACGGTGCGATACAAGCAAACAGAAATATGGCATGTATCACGCTTAAGTCTCTGGCTTTGATATCTTTTTTGGTCAATTACAGACTGATGTTCTTTAGGCGCTTGCTTACACCCGTCAATGACCTTTAGAGGGCATTTTATACGGTCTCTATTCTCTCGGTAAAACCATATCATTACTTTTAAACCTGTAACTTTGTTAATATTTCTCCCAAAGGCGTCCAAGTATCAAAAAACGCGACACTTGGACTAGTTTATGACATTTGGGCAAAGCCCTTCGGTAAATATTATTAAGTAACATTATTTGTTTGCGATCGACAAATGTCACCGAGTTAGTTTATTAGTCCCTTGTCCGCCTTTCTTTCAACACGGTGCAAAATTAAGAGCTCGCGAAAAAAAAACTTATTAGCATTATAAGCGTTTACAAAACCGCACATTATGTAACAAGTTAACAACCCACGGATTCAGTAGTCACTTTCCATATTGAATACACAGTCGGAAGTCAGTCACAGTTCCTAAATCTGACGTATTAGCAAACAATGCGCCGATCGCGATCTCGTGTTTGCGATTTCCCCGATCGCATTCCGCGCGGGCGCCGTTGTTCGACACAGTTTCGTGGTCAGTGTACCTATACGAGTAAGTGGTACGGAACGTAATGTTTTTATTATGGTGGCATTTCACTTGTTATTTGTCAAATGATTTTGTTGTATTTTATTCGAAGTGACGCTGATATCGAGACCGTAGTTTTTTTAAGGGAATATTCGTTTTGGAACCACGTTTTACCTAACCACTATTCTCTAATGAAGGACTATTCTTTCAAACATTTAACTCAACAAACTGCCTCATTATAATATTAGTGTTAGAGATTACTTTTCTAAAAGTTTCCATTTTTCCTTTTCAAGTGTCTGACATGACATAAATTATAGGATATACATATATGTATTACAAAATTTTAAACGCACAATTTCGACTTAATCGGCGCTATGTCACCAGTATCCAAACTTATGTGATAGTTTATATAATTAACTAGATAACGAATTGAAAAAAAAACATTAAAGCAATAGGAACGTTACTCTGTAGTAAATCTTCTCACAATTATTCTGATATTCGCGACCATAAATAGTTGAATCTATTAAAAACCCTAGGTTAACAAGATGCTCAAATATTCATGCGCCTGCGGTTTCCTTGTTGGGTAAGTACCTATATTAAGTATTGTTGTGGCGTCTAAGTTCCTAACTAACACAGCACAGAGAATATCCGGAAGTTACGATACCTTGCGTAACATGTTTTTCTAATTTACGTAAAAATGGCAATGCCTCTTTTACTTGCGGCCGAATAAGTAATCACTATTTCTGGTAAAAATAATATAGCTCGGTAAATGGGTGCTAACAGGGAGTGTGGATGGAAAAGTCGACTAGTTAGGATAGGAGACATAGTCCCCACCCTCGGGGGTAATAACTCCGTTTGTTTAGGTACTTAAAAAAATGTAAACAAAAGAACCACGTTTTATAGTTCGTCAGCCAATAGAAACAGAACACTGATACGTCAAAGTGCGATAAAACAGTTTTGATTGGCTGTTTAACAATGCCACGTGGTTTGGCTTGTTTACATTTTTTTAAGTACCTAAACAAACTATAGAAGGTCCCGTTTTTAGTTTTTTTGCTGATACCTCGAAAACGATGCATGATAGGAAATTTTATTACCTAATCGTTTCCATCCACAATCATTAATTAAATGCTTAGTCAAAGCAACTACCTCTACATAAAACTGTTACATTTATTTCTAAATGTAGGTTTGTGTAAAAAAATAGTTATTGATAAGTAGTTTTTTCACGCCCAATGGTGCCACAAAACATCTTAAAATAACCCCGGATTTCCTAATATACTTATTGTCACTTTTGCAAGATCATTTCCATAACATGAGAAACGAGGGGCAAGTGCGGTCATCTAAAGCTGAGACGCTGTTTAAAATTATAATGTTTTGCGAAATCTTATTTCCGTGTTTATTTTTCTTCGAATCTGTTTTTGTTTCGCATAATTCCAAGTTCAACCGCGCGTTCAATGAATTATTCACAGTTTATTAAAATTAAGTACCTACCATGAGAGACCGACAATCCACGATCGAAATGAAACTTGCAATTAAGTTTTAAGCGCACCAAAAGAGTGAGGTTTGTAAATTTAACGTGTGTATATCTGTTATGTGTGTTTCAGTCTGGGGCAACGTAGCTCCCAAACGAATGGGCCAATATGGACGCGGTTTTTAATAAAGAATTTTGCTTTTAAGCTATTTAATAACTAGTTAATCCAAAAGACAACTTGATTGGCATAGGTCAATTTCCTGACCCGAAAAACCCCGTATTTCACAATTCTCAGCAAAATTGTATAACTCAAAGTTGTTTCTGTAAAATTAATTTGACAAGTTTAACTCACTAAACTACCATTTATACTAATATTGTTGTACTTGGCTGTGGTGGTCATTTTAGAAATGACAATCACACTAAGGGCATTTATATTGTATTACATTAACAAAATTACAAAAAAAAACATACCTTAACAATAATTGAAATAGAGGATAAATTAATTAATAAATAATATCAAGAGAGTATATATTATACTGGTATTTTATTAATGATCTGAAGTACCTACGTTGCTTGCGTGTGCGCAATACACAAGGCGAGCGTGTTTGTATGAAGCTGGCACAAGTAATTTGGCTTTATGCTTCACATCAGGAAGCAGTGACAAACGTCAAGCAACATACACGTCTTTATCTTTGAGACACACAACAGGACAAGGTACAAATGGCTTGTAAAAACATTTGTGAGTTTCGGTGCTAGGTGGATACAGGTTATTTTAAAATAGCGGCCTTACATCTGGTTATCCGTTGACATGGCGTTAGTGCGAGATCCACCATTATGTGTTTATACCTTCCACTATGGCTTTGGGCGCTTCTAACTCAAAATAGCAGTCTCCTCTTGGAGTATCCGTAGTCAAGCATGTAAAAGTGCCCGTGCGGCCTACGGGCAGAATGAAGTTTATTATTCATAAGGCCTTCAACGACTATCGACCACCGCTAATGCCTCTTTGCGGCAAGGTCGACTGACGACGACAGTCAACGACACTTTGTTTGGTCCTAATAAATCGTAACATCATTATTAAAGGACCACCTTAAAGTCTCACTACTGTAAAACTTTACCACGTTCTTGAGACGCGTTAAAATTTAAATAAACAGTTATATTTAAAGCCTTTTTTTTTTTACAACGAAGTAAAATAGGAAAGAATGGAAATTACACCATCGACAAGCATAGCTCTTCAGTAAAGTATGATGATGAAGATGAGCCTAACAATAAGATTTTCATCTCTCTAAATCAGTTTATTCATTGTCTTTTAGACTTCAATTCTACATCAAAAAGTGTGTTGAAACAATTAAAAAACAAACGCCAAGATCAAACTTAATGTAAGAATTTGGTTCTAAATTCTGTATTATAAATGAAAAAAAACTAAATTTAAATATAACAACACGCACGGTTACAAGAATAACATTAGGCTACGTGACCAAAAGCTCACTTAAATATATTTTCCGCTAGTATGACGCTAGTACATTCATTTAAATTCTATGCATGTAACTACGTATAAACAGTTCAACGTCGATAATTCGGACCGAATCTTCTAAAACGAATGTCAATGCCAATGGAAATAAGCAAAAAGTAAATAAATTAGTACTGTTTGACACTTAACTAACCTCAAATATTCATCGAACGTGTATTTATTTTTAAAAACGCATAGTTAATTGTTATTTAATCTTAAACTTAATATCAAAGATAGCACATAAAAAATGGAGGCAAATTTAAAATGCATAACGACTGCAGTGGATACTGGATAGGTAAGGTGACTGTGGGTAAGACCGGCATACTTTATTTTTTTATTAACTCGGAGTGATCTAGCTGCTTTAATTATTCACCTACGTTAACGCTTGTAATCGCAAACGATGCAGAATTTCATAAGTAATAGTTAAGCTATAGTGACAGGGAATTTTAACCACAAATTAAGTAACGCAATAGTATTTTTTAAAATCCGGCGAGTAGACGGACTTCCCTTGTAGTTTAAGGTAAGTCCGTCTAGTAATGATATCAGCCATACTATGGCTGCTTATATGTTCGTATTCGAATCTTTAAAAAGAATGAAACAAGACAATGAAAAGTCTATTTTAAACTTGTTAATATATGGCTTAGATTCGAAATAAACACGTTTTTTCATATTCAAAGGCAAGTCCGGCATATAATACGTAAATGGGGTGGTAAACCTTTTTTGGAAAATAATTATAATATAAGTACTTATTTTTTTTCGGGTTTCCCAAATAAAAAATCAATAGTAATTTTAAAATGTATTTTAATAATTGTTTTTAATTAACTGAGATCAAAAAAGGTTAAGTAAAAGGCCCTAAAACTACTTTTTTGGAGTGAAAATGTCAAACTTTTATAGCATAAATCTCGATATCAGTTACTTGTAAAAGTAAATTTTAGAAGGCAGCTAGTTTAAAACAGCAGTGTTAATGCAAATAGGTTTTAACAACAACTGAAAGTTTAGAGCTTCAAATCGAAGGTCACCTGCCCATGGAAGCCCCTTAACAAACACAAACATCATGTGCAATGTCGAAAGGATTAATCTATAGTAACCTTATGTAATCGTAATAATATTGAAGTCGTAAAAACGGTTGGTAACCTCTGATTCAAGGGAAGTCCGGCATATGACGGACTTACCTTGTACAAAGTAGACGGACTTTCCAACTTAACGAAATTTTAATGTGATAAATGATGGAAGGTATAATTACAAAACTAACCCAATTTCTGATAATTTAAACACAGAATAAAGATAGCCGGTTCTTATATTACTTACGTAGTAACTTTCTGGTGCAAAATCTTGTCACTAACTATTTTTAATTATTTTATTACTAGAGACCGTCGCACTATCACTTCGAGTTCCATACACGTTATGACTTGTTTAGGCGGATTGCTCTGAAGTTAGTTGTCGCAGCGCCATCTGTTTTAGAGTGAGAGAAATAGCGCGACAAACTGCTTTATTGACTGGACGCTAAAGCGGGAAACGCTTTAAAATTAAAAAGTTATAACGTGTAGACGGACTTGCCTTGTAGACGGTCTTACCCACAGTCACCTTACTCATAATTTGACAGCTTGTTTTATAGGTAAAATTGTTGCCATGTGAATAATTTTAAAAAAATAGTTGTGTCACGACTCGTTGGTGGGACTCTATGATCAATCATTAAAAATACCTCACTTGATCTTCAAAAGTACGTGATTATGAAGTAACAAAGTGGAAAATTGGTTGGTTTACTTTGTTTACGTCTTTGCTCAGTTCAATAGACATAGACACCGACTTTACCTAACAGACTACCTAATTAATTAATAGAGATGTTAAAAAACTTCACACCTACTAACTTAAGTACCTAATCATTTGCGGTTTCTTACTCCATATCAGTAAAATCAAGTATAAATAAACCTTTATCTATCGTTGGTTACTCCACGTAAATAGACCGCAAAAACCGCGAACACGTTTTTTTCTATTATCTATGCGTATATTACCATAGACGAACCATTGTTCATTGTACCTACACAGTGCGATGACAATTAGACATTTTCACACGATGCTTTCGTAGGAGTTTGTTTACCACGATAAGATACTTAAGGTGGCTAATAATTGGGGGGTTATTATATTATAACGTGGCTATGCCGTTCATTTAACGGCGAGCGTAAAGGACAGAGCTATAGGAGTTATATAACTCTGTCCTTTTCTCTCAGCGTAAACTGAGCTGCATAGCTTTGTCATAATAACCCCCCAGAAATAAGTACTTAATTGTATTTTTTTTATTTATGGTTTTTATAGGATACGATTGGTTGATATCTATAGGATTTTAGGACACGTTTCTAAAATATTTTTTTCTGTGATTTAATTTTGACGTTAAAATATTAGATCAAGAAGGAGGTGAAAGTATCTACCTAAGCGAAATTATATGTATGTAAGTTCATTCAAGGAGATCTACATCTACTCAGTACGTACTTCATATTTGCACTTGTGACAGATCACTTTGTAAAAGTGTAAATGTAAAGTATTGGACCCGATTCTACAGTGGCCTCTAAACTTCCTAATTTTATTTAGTTTGCTATTCTATGCTATTCTATGAGCAGCTGACACAATCAAAATGACAGAGCTAATTTGAATCTGACGTTTCTTATTTTAGGCGGTCGTTTCCAATTTACATTGACATTCTGGAATAGGACTGGTCAAATCTACCATCTAAACTATGTCTAAAAATTACAATTTAGTTTTAGGCTATTTAAGCGATATGCACGTAGAATCGGGTCCATTACGAATCTTATATTGCTATTTTTTTACTTTTGTAAGTAAGTACTAATATTCAAAAGGTTCCAAGGTTTTCTTGTGATTATTTTCTTTTTATGTTTACACGTGTGCATACTAATGCAGTCTATAGGTAATTATACAAGTGAAATAAATATAAAGATAATAAGTAACTAACTGGCTGATCCTGGGCTGATCGACCAACGCACAGCCGAAACGGCGAACTTAGGGCCTTGAAATTTAGAAGGAATATTCCTTGGATATCCTAAGGGTGCAATAGCAAGGGTTTTTGTAAATTCATCCCTTAGAGGTATTAAAATAAAGTCGCGGGCGTCCTCTTTAAGATAAACACGTGAGATCTCATTCAAGAAAAAACTCTAGTTCTTCTCTGTTCATGCCCAATGTGTACAAGTTAAGTACAAGTAAACGCCAATTTAAGTCAAAGCTAAACTAGGACTCCGGTGTCTACGTGACCTAGTGCTGTTAATCATCGCCATGAATCAGTGCACGCGCATTGTTTATATCACATAGTAAAGTAACTCGGAAACGTTGAAGCGATGACGGACCGTAAGCCATACGGTACGTGTGTAGCATGGAAAGCTCCAGTCATTACCTACTGATTTTTATCTCATTATCGCTTGCACAGCGATTTTACTTACGTCTTTGTTTTATATTTATTAGACTTGGTCCTTAGGGTTGGCAAGCCATTTGCCGTCTGGACATAGAAGCCGTGAGACCGCAAATAAATGTCTAGAGTTCCTGTGACCAGGGCCGCTATTCAACACGGTAAAAACCATTAAGTTTTTGACCTTTTATCGTATTGTCAAGTTTTTGGTAGCTCTTGTTTAAGTAAAGGGGGGCTTCTAAACGAGCAACATTTTCACGGCAATGTGTGGCCGGCAACTATATGCATCTTGCTCTAACATACGAAGTAAGAGTAAGATAGCACTAGTTGCCGGCCACAAATTGCAGCAAAACATGGCCCGTTTAGAAGCCCCTTTAAGTGACAGTAATATGGCACCCGCGTTAAAAAAATACTATAACAGGTCAATATGATTTGAATTTTACCGCCTAGAATAATGGCGCCGTGAGATCGATTGCCGGAACTGTATATCTAAAAAAACATTATTTTTTTTTTGTAGTGTTTTTATTAATTCTTTGTTTATTTTAATGTCTTTTAACAAATTGTGTTTGTTTCTTTATTTGTCAGTATTATGACTAAAAACTGGGGCCCATTTTAGGGGCGTATTAGTCTAATAATACTAGTGTTTTGTTGTTTTATTTACGAGACAAAACACTATTAGACTAATACGCTTTGAGAAATGGGCACCTTCTACAAATAAATCCGTGCATTAAGATTTTCTCTCTATGAGAATCGATCCCACGCGCCACGATCATACTTATATAACCTTTGAACTCTTGTTATGTAATTACAAAATGTTCATAACATTATTTATGCCCTGTAGATTAATGATTACAATAACTGTATGGTAAATAAATTACGAGATATAATATATCAGTTGTACCAGGGTTTCATAGATCGACACAAAACCAAAAGAAAAATTCCTTGGCCTCTTAACCTGATTGTAGCGACCTTTGCTAGCGACTGTTTAAAACTAAGGATGAAAATTAGATTTTAAATTATTCGCCATTGCTGACGTTAAGATACTATGGATTCTAGAAAATATATGTATCTACAGTTGAAAGCATTAACATCTAGGGTAAAGTCACCAGTGGTAAGCCAGAGAACAGTAGTCGACCTTATATGAGTGCGAAGAGTGGGAATAATTATATTTCGAAAGTACTCATACAAAGCAGAGCATCTAGGAGAGAGATCTCGGCCTCTGTCCTATACTTTGTATAAGTGGGAACACAAAGACTTGACCCTATTAGGCCATCGCGCTAAATATATGTTACATAGACCACATTATCAGTGGCACGAGTGCGTGTAGATATTTTTGACGCCTTGGAAACGTATAGATAATTATAACATTGACTGTACAGCTAATTACAATACCTAATTATTGAGACACTATGATTAATTTTGACGGTGCCTAATATCTGTGTCGTGACTTGACGCTGTCACTTTGACAGAGATCTATAGTGAACCTTCAATTAACTAGGGTTTACTTAAATTATAGTAAAAATATAAAAGTAGTTCATCTCCGGCCCTTTACGAGTTTCTGTTACCTATTGCCGCTTGGGCGCTAGGGTTGCGTCGATACACGTCACTCGCTACTTAATGCGCACACACCCAGCGACAACTTGGTGCGTCCTTTTGCCGGTCGAGGCACGTAACATGCAAGCCGCGCGATATATCTTTGTTTAAAGATGAACTCCTGTTTACATTGTGGCTTTGTTTTTGACTATACTATAACTAGCGACCCGCCCGCGCTTTGCTCCTGTGTATGTGAGTGTTTTACCTGCTCATATTTTTTTATACATAAACTTCCGAGAGAAAACATCTAGTTGATGGTGAAAACCACATTAAGATCCGTTGCGAAATTTGAAAGATCTAAGCGTACAGTACCCCCAACGAAAATGTTAAGCACTTTAGTGCGTTGTCATAGTAAACTTCAAACAGTAAATCATATGACACACACATGACAATGACAATGATATTCACAATGACAAGATTCTAAGTATGCTCAGCATTTTTATTGGGTGACTGTAGAAACTATTTAAAATCACCATTTCCACTCGAGAACTTACCTGCGATGAATGGCATTGTTATCTTTTGTTAAACTCAACCGCTAATAACGTGTACAAAATGAAATGCATTAATAACAAAAGATGGAATATTAATTACAACTTTACTTACTTGAGAATAAGGTTCAAATTGGAATAGGACACACTTCACATAGAACCTTTTGGACATGACATATAATAAGGACCACCGGGTGTAGCATTTAGCAAGTGTTAGTCATTTCTAAAAGGTTCTATGTCAATTGTGAGTGAGTTCGTAATTTCCAATTTGAACCTTATTCTTAAGACGGTAAAATTCTAATTCATATTCCATCTTTTGTTATTAATGCATTTCATTTTGTACAGGTAATTAGAGGTTGGATTTAACAAAAGATAACAATGCCATTCATCGTAGGTAAGTTCTTAAGTGGAAATGTTGATTTTAAATAGTTTGTACTATACATACAGGGGTACAGACGGCGGAAAGCGACTTTCTTCTATACCATTGAAAGATTTATTCCGTGGTCGGGTTATTGTAGACCTTGTCGATTGCTGCGGTTGCGAAAGGATACATGTCAGGGGTCAACCATTGTCCGACCATTGATAACCTGTTTCATGACATGTGATTCTTTTTCCATAGCTTGTTTATTTTTAAGTTCGTGTGATTAACCTCGTGGTGGGATCAACTTCTACTATCTCTACTTTGTTATGTCAAAGTGATACAACTTTGTGTGTGTGTAGTTAGTGTCTTGTTTTGTGAAAGCCATTGAAATGTAAGGTTGTTGGGCCTACAGGATTCATTAAAAAAACATGGGCTCAAAAATATCTGACACGTCTATATTGCTAGAGGTATATCAGATATTTTTGAGCTCAATGTTGGATAATATATTTTAGCTGGTGAATGTACCTATCATCACGATATTTATGTACGTTGAATTTAGTCTACATTTTTATAAGTCCGTTTTTTTAATTAGAAAAAAGACCAATTTTTGTCTAAATTTCCTATGCAACTAGGTTTTAAATTGGAAAAATCGAACGTTGAGTCTATCAAATTTTGTCTACAGTCGCTATAAATAAATAGACACAGTTAAAATGCGCAAAAATATAAACACTGGATGTATTTTTTGCTGTACTACATATGAATACACTACTTATAAGGTGTATGACATAACTTAATAACAACTAAGCGATGAGTGAGTAACGTAACGGAAAAAAGTGGTCACCTTTTCCCATTCAGAATGGTCACTACGAAACACTAGATTTGAAGAAGACTAAATAGAGAGAAAGGGACGAAACTAACGCAACTTTTGCGGGTGGTAGGACCTTGTGCAGGGTCCGTCCGGATCGCTACCACCAACTTATCCATTAACCTCCCGCCAAACAGCAGTGTTCGCATTGTTGTGTTCCGGTTTGGGGATAAGACAGCCGGTGTAATGACTAGCATAGAGGCATTTCATCTTAGTCCTCAGAGTTGGCAACGCATTTGCAGTCTTAGGCTTGCAATCTTGTGAATGCGAATGTCTATGGGTCACAGTTTCCGCTTACCATCAGGTGGTCTGTGTGCTCGTTTGCCTTCTCTATGCCATAAAAAAAAAAAAAACTTCGAACTTCAATTTTTCAAAGTAGGGCCTTCGTTGAATACACGAAGGTTAAAGGTTATTTAACTTTGTCATATACTCTATACATTGTACAACAAAAAAATCGGCCAAGTGCGAGTTGAACTCGCGTGGACGCGTGGAGAGGGTTCCGTACTTCGTTTTTTTTATAGGATTTCCTGTTATCTACAATGAATAGTTCATTGTATATTGTTTTTATTTTTTCAAAATTTAAGGCTCAGTAGTTTCGGAGATCAGGCGGGGGATGGTCAATTTTCGTCTTCTTTCATGAATAACATCAAAACTATTTATTTTACCTTAAAAACAAATATATATTTGAGATCCTCATAACAAGCCCTTTCATTTGATATATGACACCGTAAGGTTTTTTTTTAATGTCCTAATTTGTCCCCCGAAAATGACCCTTATTTAAAAAAGTAAAATTACTTTGCACATCTGTGTTCGGGTCATTAATTTACACATGTGTACCAAATTTCAACTCAATCGGTCCAGTAGTTTCGGAGCAAATAGGCTGTGCCTGTGACAGACGGGCAATCAGACAGGTTCCGTTTTTCATTTTTTGTATGGAACCCTAAAAACCATCTTTGGATTGCATTTAGTTTATTACAAATCACAATAATATGAATGAGGATTCCACTGACACTTGATGCTCGGTGCAGTCTTAACAGATTTAAACACGTTGGAGTAACACGAGCTTCTCCGATATCCTTGTAATAATTACATCACTGTTATAAATGTCATATTATAATCCTGTTAAATTATTCGTGCTCCAAGGCAGCTCTGTAGCCATTAGGACTCGCGTGGTTAGCATAATAACGTCCTAGGCAAGGACTTTATTGGCCTAGGCCACAATACAATCTATCTAGTTAATGGTAACAATTGTTTTGATGTTCTTTTAATGTTTTTCCTTTGAGGATTGTGAACCTGTAATTTTCCATACAAAATGCGATCCTCGTGAACCTGGATTCGCGTTTTCGATTTTTATGATTTTTCAATATTGTATTTTATTATATTTATATTGTGAAAAACTAGGCCTAAAATAATTACAACATATTAAAAAATTGCAGAATATTTTTTTTTGGCTGGATCTAAATTTGTATGGTTTATTTTGACAGCTCCGCGATTTACGCAGGTTACCTTTCTATCGGCGAAATATGTTTGGCAAAATGTATCGTTTCCCAACCGTTTCCTTTTGGAGCCCGTTTTTATTCTGTAACAATAAAAAAATTGGCTTGCCAAATGAAACGGTTGGGAAAAGATACATTTTGCTGAACTTGTGATGGCCAAAAGGCAGGATACCAATTTACGCGTCCCTACGCAATCCTCTTGTTTCGTCGTTTTTACCGTTAATTTCTGCATAATGTTCCAAATTTAAGATCCAGTATAAAAACGCATACCCATTAAGTAAATAATGTTAAGTGTCAACTTTTTGGATAAGTATCTTTTCTACTCAATTTTTCAAGGCAATCGCAGCTAAAGAGTATGCATCCTTCGTGTAACAATAGACTCGTGACAATTAGACAAAAAATAAATATATAGTCTGAAATTACTAGATAAAGCCAAGTCAATTTCCTCAAGACCCATGAATATTATTGGTCGAGATTATAGATAGCTACTAACGTTAATATTATTATTCCTAAAGTATTACCTAGCTATAGTTTTAGTTGGTAAAAGAATATTATGTTTTACTAAAGTCCTCGTTATATTCTATTCGTGATGCCCACGCCTTAGGCCCGCGGTCAATGCCGACTAGGGTCCCAAGCAGTGCATTTGTTGCTCAACTCAATAAAGGCAAAATCATAGAATTCGTCGACAAACATTTGTTGTGAATGACGACTGTGTGGTTGTGATTATAATTGTATACAAAAAAGTTTTGTTGACATACCTCCTCTTTGGACAAGACAGTCTGGCCAAACTTTTATACTATATAATATTTATACTGATCGTGGTTGTTGCTTTTATGAATTTATGATCGTATTGAGATACCTTTTTTTATTGAAGCTAAAGGGAACACGTCAGGCGGAACGCATTTCACGTTTTAGTGACACAAAAAGTAACGTTCATATTTTTTTACAGAACTCCTCCCCGAAGCCCTACGAACGAAGTGCATCCGCTGCACCGAGAGCCAGAAGCGGGCAGCTATCAAGATTATCCGACGCCTCAAGAGCGACTACCCGGAGGAATGGCAGAAGCTCGCCTCGCGCTGGGACCCCACCGGGGACTTCACCAGATACTTCGAGGAGGTCCTTATCAAGGGGCAATCTAATGATATACCCAATAGTAAGTTTATATTTTCTAGCACTGACCTAGGTTATTTTATTTAAACTCAACCAGTCATCAACAGTTAAATTATCTAACACAGAAGAATTTCAATTTGTTACTTTTTCCCAAAATCGTTATTTCTTAGCAGAATATGGTACCATTCGCGTTTTACAAAATATTTTTAGTAGTGTCGACGGAGCTCTGCTTCCGCGGAGCTGCTATTTTCAGTCATTTTAAACCTTTGGGTCTGCTGCAAATTTAACTAGGCCTTAAAATAGGTACAAATAGAAAAATCTGCGATTGCTACCAATCTCGACCAAAATAATCTATTTGTCTCTTAACCATTTCGCTGACACTAAACATAGATACACCTACTCTCGATCACAAAGAAGACACAAAGTCGTTGTTAACCAATAAAAGATATCGGTGGTTTCAAGTTATTAAGACATTATAATATCAAAGAATGGAGGTTAATGTCAACTTAAATACTGTTACGGAGCTCTTATGTCACAAATTAATTTTGTTATTTTAAATAAGACAGTAAATGACTGTCGTTAACCGACAAGAATGGCTTTTTAGCCCATACAGCAGAAAATCTGACCTTAGTTTTAATATTGTTGTATAAGAATTTTTGAAAGTTATTCATCAATTCAAGGTTTTGCCTCTCACAAAAGACACTTTGCTCAATGTTTTTATTTTAAATGGAATTAAGAGACCAGTTGGCATAATGATTAATGACTGTTAAACAATATGTTGGTAGGCTCGTTTTGCTTCAGTGCGGTTTAAATTATGGTAAGAGAATTCTTAATGAAGAATCAATAAATTGCAGAAATTAATGATAATATCGATGGTGTCGCCATACCAGCGTGCATGCACTAGATCAGTGTTGCCAGTCGACGGATCGATACATTTACAGATTAATAACATGGCTACAACATACAAGAGCAGAGCACACAGTAAACAGTAGATCAACTTTGGAAAAAAATGCCGGAGGCTGATAGGGCTGGGCCAATCAGGGCTGTGCCGTTCAACTGCGAGCGTATTGACGGAAAAATAAAAAAACCAGTCAAGTGCGAGTCGGACTCGCGCACCGAGGTTTCCGTATTTAAGTTAATAGTGTTGAAAAACGCAAAAGAAAATATTATTTTGGTTATGAACTTCATGCAATAAAGTCAATTTTGACTAGCCTAAATTATAATACAGACTTTCGATAATTCATCTTTAAATCAGGTTTTTTTTACATGTTTTGGTCCATAAACTTCGGAGATAAGGGACGTTCATGTTTTGTAATTATTTGTCTACAGGGTGGAAAGGGACGACGGCGCTTACGTTAAATTCAAGATTATGTATCTTTAGTACTATATTTTTCTCCAAGAAACTATACTAATAATTTAGCCGTTTTCGAGTTACAGCTCGTTAAAGTTTAATACAAAAAACGTATAGTTTCGACCCTAACAGCTGATAAGGTCAATGACCCCACCTTGACCTACCTAGTAAACAATAACTTTGTGACGTTATTGATGGATGACATTTAGTAGGTGCATTGACAATATTTTAGTTTTGCAACCTGTTTGTTTCATAGATAATTATTACAATGACAATAAGCAAGCACGTCACAATTATGTCACACTCTTTAGTGAAATGTTTAATAATGCCACTTTTTGAGGCTAGAGATTATCTCAATTTGTGACGCAGAGTGCAACTAGGTACAATACCTCTGAGACTTTGCGTCAATACAGAGAGAGATATCCTCCACCGCATCCATCAGATCGTCGAACGATTTTACGTGCCTTTGACCGCGTTGCTAACAATCGTCCCATAGTCCCCCGAACATCTCAAGACGACCAACGCGGAGGAGGTGTCGTACGACTTGCTGCGGGGCTCGAAGAAAGAGTACTGCGTTATTTTGATCGAAATCCAAGAGCAAGTTCCAGGCGGGCGGGTCAGCACTTCGGATTAACTCATACGACAGTATTGAAAATACTAAAACGTGCCCGTCGTCGTCCTTATCACATACAGAGGGTTCAAGCGTTATTGCCCAGAGACTGCCCCATCCGGGAAGCATACTGCCGGTGGTTGTTAGACAAAATAGCTGGAGACCGTGACTTCATTAGACGCATTATTTGGAAGGATGAAAGTGTATTTACACGCAATGGTATGTGGAACAGGCGAAATGAACACGTATACGCCGAAGAAAACCCATTCGCGTACCGTTATTCGAGTCACCAATATCTTTGGTCAGTTAACGTATGGGATGCAATTCACGGGGAAACAATTATAGGGCCTGTGTTCTTACCTGCAACACTTAACAGAGTTGGATACATGGCTCTCCTAAACTCCGAGGTTGACGCTTGCCTCGATACCTTGCCACTGGCCGAAAGACAACGCACTTGGTACCAACAAGATGGAGCACCAGCTCATTCCGTGACAGAAGTGCGTGAGAAATTACCTAAACACTGAGTTTGGGAACAAATGGATAGGGCGGACTCCTTGGTGGCCAACGGTGTGGCCCAAAGCCACACCGTTGGCCACCAAGGAGTCCGGATCTCACGGCACTGGACTTTTTTCTGTGGGGCACAATTAAAGACAAAGTGTATAGGACAGAATGTGATACTGCTGAGGAAATGAAAGAAAGATTAATTGCTGCCTTCGACCAACTGCGTAAACAAAATCGTGAAGAAAATACATTATCGAAGGTGCATCGGCATACTCGGGCACGAGCTGCTGCCTGTATTATCAGACGTGGTGGAATATTTGGACAACGGTTGTAGATCCCTAAGATAACAGGTATCCTTTTCTCCTTACAAATTTTGGAATGTAGTTAGGAACATAGGGTTGTCACCAATATTAAACATGACTCATTTTAACTTTTTAGTTTTTTTTTGCACATCGTATGTACAATGTACATCACTTATGTGATACTATACTTTCGGGAACGGCCCTCGTCCCAATCCACCCTGTATAAATCAAAAAGTACCTACGTTACGAAAAAATATTAAAAAAAATATTTTGAAATTTGCGGGATGAGCACTTACACTGACACCTCGTTTGCTTAATTTTTCAACTCTCCATTCTAAATATTTTTTTAAATATATTATAAACATTTCATATTGATTTTACTAAAAACAGATCGAGCAAGCAAGCCAGTTATACAACTGTCCCAAATTTGATATCTTCTATAGTTTTAGAGAAAAACTGCTATGACATACAGACAGACACACACCAAAGTCTCACCATAAGGGTTCCTTTTTTTTTTTTTTTTTTTTTTTTTTATTTATTGAAAGGTACACTTACAGCAAGTACAGAAAGCATTCACATCATAGTAACAGGTTTTAGGTATTATGTCTAGTGTACAAGCCAATTACAAGTATACACAGCATTTCCAGATAACTTAGCGGACTAAATAAAAACAATAGATTACACTAAACATCAGTTCGTAATAAACAGGCTAAGATTTTAGTTTTAAATTTGTTAAGCGAATCAAAAAATAAATCGAGATCAGGCAGAGTTGCACTCATGCCATTGAATGCATTACAAACACGAGGCAACGGAGAGTGTCCTTGTCCACCAGGTAACGAGATCCCCGGGTCCTCACCAACCGCCGCGCCGCCGCCGGTCACCCCACCGCCGACAAGACGGCCGGTGACCATACCGCCCACGCCCTCCATACCCACGCTGGCGCCCTCCAGCTCTTCCAGTTCTTCGAGCCCCCAGCCAGCTGGGCCGACGTCGCCACAGCCCGTCTTATTAAACCGGTAAGTTGGCAATAAAGAAAAAACTTTGGTGAGATCGTTGGCGTGGCGTGATTTAGGGTAACTAATCACTTCAAATACAAAGCAGTTTACGCTTTGTTTGTCAATATTTTTTCTAAAAAAAATAACTGTGTTTAGACTAATTACGATTTATACGAATACATATTTAAATCTGAGATTAAAATATACACACCATACTTTTTTAAGATCGGAAAAAAAAGGTTTCAGTATTTCCACATACAATGCAAATTCTACAAACGTAAATCACGAGCGATTGTAAAACTTGGTACAGGTACATCATCAAGAATACTTAATCAAATTTGCTTGCGTCAACCGATTAAATCAATTAATATTGGCAGAACTGGATTGACGAGTTGTGTCTACAAATTTGTTAGCTTACTTAACCACGCTCCTGCAACTGTGATTAGTATTCATTTTGGAGTGTACCACGTGGTTACTGCGGTTAATGACTTGACCGGGATTGTAACACGCAAACGTGCATTGTTACGTAGACTCCAGCATTATTTACATTAGTAATTACTTAATCAACCAATTCTTACTCAGGTCCGTTATGAACCCGTGTACGGTTATGAAAGTAAAATTAGGACCCATTTCAAAATAATATATTTTGAAGATATAAGACATGACAAAAAGGCTTATTGAAACAACCGGTGACCACAGAGCTGGCAGCTTCCTCGGACAGCGTATTAGCATTACTATACAACGAGGAAATGCTGCCAGCCCAGCATCTGTGGTACTTTGCCACGGGGGCCCTCACTTTTCTAGTTTTTATTTAGTTTTAATTGATTTGTATTTAGTTTACTTATAATTTGGTACTTTTGAAGATGTCAATGTCATTAGACATGTCAACTCATTTGTAAGTTATAAGAAGCTCAACTATATTGCTGTAGAATGTCAGTTTAACTTTGGACCTAAGATGGGTCACTAATTCAAGTCTGACACTAGCTACGTCCCGATTCTATGTTAGGGGGCGTAGTCAAGATGCGTAAGTAGTTACAATAGCAAGTTCTTTTGTGATTCTACTAAGATTCATATAGAATCAAATGAATTTTTACAACAATCACAATATTGTCAAACTGAGCCTTTTTTTTCAGTGCGTAGGATACGTAACCGGTATCTTTAGATGCTTCAAGATCTTGAATTCTAACAAATGAGAAATTAAAGATTTCGAAAAATGCTTATCTTATTATGTTGACGACGTGATTAGCCTAGTGGCTGCACTGAAAGTTTCGGGAATCTAATACTTAGAAACATATTTTTGACACATATCATACCTTTTTATAATCTCTAAAGTTTCATTATTTTAACACACTGGCCACATAGAAAAAAAAGCGATGGTTCGGTTTCAATTGTTTTTTGAAGTCGTCGAGTCGCTGCTGAAAATGGAATTGTCCCGTGAAAATTTAAGAGCTATGATTTATTACGACTTTAAAAGTGGATTATCACAAAAACAATGTGGAGACCGGATGATTGTTGCTTTTAGTAATGAAGCACCTTCAAAGACGACAATATACCGGTGGTATGCAGAATTTCAACGTGGCCGTCTATCCCTCACGGACGACGTGCGTGAAGGTCGACCAAAATCGGCAGTCACGCAAGAAAACGTCGATGCTGTGCGTCAGCTGATAAAAGAAGACCGACATGTGTCATATCGGGAGATTTAAGAGTGTTTGGGCATTGGAATGAGTCAGATACAAATCATTTTACAGGAACAATTAGGCGTGCGAAAGTTGTTTTCCCGTTGTATCCCTCACTAATTGTCTGAGGAGCAGAAAACGACTCCTGTCAATTGGTGCCTCAGAACTTTGAATAAATTCAACGGAGGAAGCTCAACTGCAGTTTTTAGCATTGTATCCGGTGACGAGTGTTGGATATATGCATATGAGCCTGAAAATAAAAACCAATCTCGAGTATGGGTCTACGAAGATGAGCTCAAGCCGACAAAAGTTATTCGTTCTCGCAGCATGGCCAAAAAGATGGTGGCTACGTTTGTCTCCAAATCGGGTCACGTAGCTACTATTCCTCTTGAAGATCGTAGAACGGTCAATGCCGATTGGTACAGCACTATTTGTTTGCCGAGTATCTTTGCTGAACTCCGAAAAAAAAACCCTAGTCGCCGCATTATCCTTCACCACGACAATGCCAGCCCTCACACCGCTCGGAAAACAACTGAGTACCTGGATGGTAAAAAAGTCGAATTACTGGACCATCCTCCATACAGCCTCGACTTAAGCCCCAATGACTTTTTCACATTACCCAAAATTAAGGATAAGTTGCGTGGTCAGCGGTTTCAGACGCCGGAAGCAGCAGTAGAGGCTTTCAAAATGGCCATTTTGTCGACCCCTACTTCAGACTTCAATAAGTGCTTTAATGACTGGTTTGATCGCTTGGAAAAGTGCATAAAATATAAAGGAGAATACTTTGAAAAACGATAAAAATACTTTTATTCGATTTAACTGCATATTTTTTTCTATTCCCGAAACTTTCAGTTTGACCCTCGTAGTGGCGTCGATTCAGGTATTGGTCTAAGATCCGAATAGGAGCCAACTTTCACTCAGCTGTTTATTCGATAAAAAGTATTTTATATCAAATTTAATATGCTAAGTAATATATGGTGAATAGGTAGGCTAAAACATTTCAGTCCAGTACCTACTTACATGTTTAAAAAAAATTTAAAAGTGTACTTAAAAAAAAAGTTGCTTGTTTAATAGACAAATTACATACTAATCAAAAGTATGAAGCCTATAGAATATGCAAACGTTACGTTTAGTGCTAATATTTTGTACCGAGTTACCTGTTTATACCTACCTACCCAATAGTTATGATGGGAAAAAATAGTCAACCTAATGTTTGCATATTCTATTCATTCATTATTTCGATTGGTTTGTAATTTGTCTATTAAACAAGCAATTGCAATTTTTCGTTATATCCAGATTTTTAAATTTTGTTCGAAATAATGCATTTATTAGTATCTACTCGTACCTATTCGCCATATATTAACATAGTAAAATTTGACATAGAATACTTTTTATCGCATAAACAGCCCCGTGACGGTCGTCTCCTGTTCGGATACCCTACTATAGGGCACATATTTGTGTGATGAGCACGTATCGTGCTCTAGTACCCATATTACAAGCCTAGCTATGTCATAGTTTGGGACTCCGTCAATTTGTGTTTGATTGCCGCCTACTATTTGATTTAATTTAACTGTAACTGTAAAATTGCAAAAATTTAAGCTCATTGGCTAAATAATATGCACGATCTTCAATAAAACTGAAAGTATGATAAATTAACTGGGCAAGCGTCCTACGTCGTGTGGGTAGTAAATTAAAAAAATCTAATTAAAATCAATGGCCTCAGTGAAATGCCTGGCAACTAATAAGCAATTAACTGCAGCAAAAAAGTCAAGTTCAAGGAAGACAACAATAGTCCGGTTAAGCTAAAAACAGCAATCTTATTCGTCATTAAATCAACACATACTTTAATAATTACTTGGAAACTCGTTACACATCTGTAAAGGAGAATACGGGTTAGTTCGGGAAAATGGTAACAGATGGCGTGATTATTAACTTGGAAGTAAATATTTATTACGCTAGCTAAGGAAAATAGTTAATAGAAGATTTGAATACTGATGGTTGGAGATACCCCTAAAGCGTTTAATAATTGCGTGTGCGTAGGTAATTATTAACCTACGCATTGATTGAGTGCAAGAAATGTATCATATTAGTAACCAGAAATCTTATAAACTACGTTTTGCGGTTATACTAAACTAATGGACCACGATATTTATGTGATAGAACTAATATATTGGGTAATATATCACCGGTGGCTTTGTAATGAAGAGGCATTTTCCTTTAACTTAAATGACGTTTTATCAACGCCTTACGTTAAATGATTGACTATTGAGTTTCACGCTTCTTCACTAATAGGTTGTGGTTAGAGGCCTTAATGAACTGTCAAACAGCTAATCTAAAAGGGACAATAAGTTAAGTTATAGCAGCCTCGTGGCTCTGTACATTGCAGCCAGGGACTTGGCAGGATTGAATAGTTCATGATGCCCGTGTCACTAATTTAAGTGCGTTTTATTTCATTAAATATCTAAGTTGAATGTCAATTAATAGGAAACAGACCCATAACGCCATCTATAAAATAAAGTTAGCACCTAAAGCATGGCGAATCGCCTTAACAAGCTTTCCCACGGTGAGGTCATTCAGCTGATATTATAGCATCACGCTTGTATGATTGCTATTGTGGACATAAATAATTTTGCTTCGAATTTAAATCACTATGACGACAATAAACTATTAACTTTTTCTCATTCATTGTCTATTTATTTTTTTATGTCATAGGGAAGGCAAAGGCCACAAGCCACCACAGGGCCTACTTTAAAAATCGAAATTTGAAGCTACGTTAATTCCATTCCTTTCTTTCGATCCAGTCTCGAGTGACAAGTGACATGAACTTAGCACACTTAAAGTTTCAAATTTAGTGATGCGTGGTAATCGTGGTAGCCACCCTGACGCTAAGATGGTTAGTGAGATCTGAGAGTCTGAGACACATAGACACTTGCATTCTCAAGACTACAAATGCTTTGCCAACCTTGAGGACTAAAGTAGCTTAGATAGTTGCTTAAGTTAAAATACTCCGCAGATACGAATAACATATGCCGCAACTCAGTAGGGAGAACTTTCCTATTTAATGCAATGGAGACGATAATTCACCAACCACTTGATGCCAGTAACTGGTATTTTAGATGCCAGTAATTGATTGTTACAATCTTTAACTCTTCACTTAAAAAACTCTGACTACTAAATGTCTAATTACTTAGGCTTAATTTGGTAGTACCTAGGTGTTACAATGTTTTTCAGGGTCCGTCAGAAAGCTACCACCATTGCATACTTATCCTTTAACCTGCCTCCAAGAAGCCGTGTTCACATGGTGATGTTCAGGAGTGGCGATAGATAACTGGTGAATTATTAGCATAGAGGCATTCCATCTTAGTCCTTAGGGTTGGCAACGCTCTTGTGATAGCTAATGTCTATGGACCATTTGACTTCACTTTACAAAAAAATAGCTTATCCTGACGAACATTATTGACGTCTGACTTGTCCTAAGGCACCTCCCACGGCCGAGAGGATGAGCGTGAAGCGAGTAGAGAGCTATCGATCAACATATGTCTATAACACAACATGTCTCTTTTGTTGACACGGGATCTATTTTGTTCGTTTCTTGAGCGAGAAAATGGTCGATAGCGAATCGCTTTCTCGCCGGCGGTGGGACAAGTGCCTAACGCACTGACTACATCCGCATGCTCAGTACTGTCAAGGGCCGTCAGAAGAGCACGTCAGTGGGGTTATTATGGATGAACGAAGATGCACAATAAAAAGAACTGCACATCCATGCCATAATAACCCCCCAGTGCTGTGTGATACACGAACGCATAGACATGCTCGTTAATATTATAGCCAGCGCTAACTAACGCAAAGGCTGTTTTGGTATCCCGCAAACGTACATAATTTTTGGGATATTTTAGGATACCCTAAGGCCAAATTTAGTCTTATAAAATAACTTGGCTAAAGGAATTTACATTTATAGATTTGTAAATTACATTACAGTTTCGGGGACGATGGGACACTGATGGTGAACAGTCCGCCGCCAGCGCGGCCGTCCGTCGCGCCGGTCCGGCCGTCTGTCGCGCCGGTCCGGCCGTCCGTCGCGCCGGTCCGGCCGTCCAGCTTGCGGCCCGTCTACATCAACAGGTATGACTTAAGAGACATAAGAGACCAGCTTTGAGCCAGCACAAGGACTCTACCACAACCGGCAACGAGCATGCATTCAGAGTGCAGTCAGCAAGAACTGAATGCGGACAGCGCATCAGTCACCAGTTTATTTCTACATAATAAAATCTCGCGAAACTCGAATTAAAATTTCCCATTCGTGTTCAATACTCATCCGGAATATAAAAATTGGTTTTTTAATAAATAATGATTTTTAAAGAGGTATACAATCATACAATAACACCTAACTCGGTTGTATAATTTAAAAAAAAAAACAATATGTTATTCACAACTTTGTCTGCGTAATGTAAATGTAAAATATTCGAAATTGCAGCTTTTATAGTGCCAAGAGTGTCGAGATAAACGGACAGGCGGACATGGCGAAACTATAAGGGTTCCATGTTGACTACGGAACCCTAAAAATGGTTACCAAATAAACAACACTCATAATGCCATTAATGACAACTTAGACAGTAATAACTTTTTACATGAATGCGCTAACTTTCCAATTGCATCGGTAACCAGTTATTCCATTACAACATGAGTTTTTCAGACAAAGCGGCGGTATTGCATTAGTGCCGTTTTCATTCATTTTGTGAGAACGTAGTTTGTCAATTTCCCACCATAACAATATAATGAATAAGCATTAGCAATATGTGTAATTGAATTAACTACGAGTAGGAAACACTGCGCTTCCATCCACGAAACTTTCAGGTCTTAGCGTGCATATTAATAAACTCATCTTGTCTGTGAGGCCTGTCAGATACGTCAAAGTAAACGCCAAACCATAGAACACTGTCATTTTTGACGCATCTCGAGACGAGCATTTAAATTATCTCAGCGGGTGTTTAATGTCGTCGGTGTAAAAAAAAGTTAATTTCTTTTCATTAAAATGAAAAGAGGGAGTCCTTTTTTAAGTACATCAATGTCTTTTTAATTAATTTTGGGGGTTCTACAATACAACGAGACTGAAAATTAAGACTGGGAACAAGCTAGTAATTACATCCTATTAATCAAGCTATATTCATATCTATTTTACTGACATCCGTTTCGAGGTTCCGAGCGTGGATCAACCTACGGAAGGTCCCACTGAATACCAGCCCACCAGGTTTACTTCCGTGGGGTCTTTATTAATTCTAACGACACAGGTTTTTTTTACCTTATTGATTAACGAGTGCATTTATGTTTTTAAATTACTTTTCTTCCTTGCTTTCTTATATCGTTGACTAGTCCAACATTGCTAAATTAACTATGGAGGTCCTCCGGTAACCTTCGGAGAGAAGATTGCCGATTGAATTAGTACGACTTTTACTTTTGATTGGTTTTGTTAACTGATTTACTCTCACTCACTTGACATTGGCGAAATCACTGCGAAATACGACGGTGGACCGCCATTCATAAAAAAACAAGAAGAATAACATTGATTTAACTTATTTTCTAATGCTAAGCTATTACAAAGTGACGCAACGAGTTGAATCGTAAGAAAACACGGCAAACGAATCATTGCATTACTGACACAAGAGCCCAGGAAGCTAATGCATTAAAAAATGCAACACGAGCAACCTTTCCACGAAACAACTATCTCGTTCAAAGTTATTGACTTTATTTTCCGCTAAGTAACAACGGTACAAGTAACCGGTGGTTTTTTAAATGGTTATCAATTAAACAAGGTTACAATCAAACAATTACCTACAACTTGTCGTAGTAAAGAACTGCAGAAGTCTATAATTCCCCGTTGTTATACTGCCATCCTCAGAAAAAAAGACCCTGAAAGTCCTATAATCTATTCGACCTAATGTTACAGGACAATAGACTCAGATTTGCTTTGGCTACTAAATAGTACATAATGCATTTTATAATCGAAGAGCCAGTCAGTATTGTAACAGGAGCGTAAATGTTAGTGAGCATATTCTTTAGTTGTAACTCTGACACAACATCAATGATTCCATTGCCAAGCAAAAGGTCCCTAAGGTAGAATTTGTGTTTGAAAAAAAAAGTTTGAATAAACACAAAGGATCCGTCAAGTTCCTGCTTAGGCTCGAAAAAAACGTAATTCTGAGGTACACGTATCACTACAAATGTATATTTTTTATATAGTTTTTGAATAAGCATTTTCTTCATATCTTATCGTTATAGATTAATTAAAATAAGCGATCCGAACTTCAAACAGCTCGCAGGCCAGTAATACGGTTAGCCTTATAAAGTAAATAGCTGCACACTTTAGCTGCTGCACTATACTCTGAGTATTCTAATATAATGCATGTGACAGCTCATATTACCAGTTACCTATTACCCTTTTTTATTTAAAACGCAATTCACACAACTTGCGGGTCGGGCGCGGGGCATGGCGGGAGCCGCGCCGCCGGTCGTCGTATTTACACAGAGCGCCGAACCGCGGCGGGCCCCGCGCTGATCGCAGGCGGGCATTAGGGATCGGATCACTAGCGCGGCGTCTGACCCGCTCCCGCCCGCTGTGTGAATTGCGCTTAACTTAAGATAAATACTACATCGTTACAAACCTATAAGCCTACCTACAAACTTATAGCGACGCCGTTCAAGAATTTAAATAATTAATCACCTATTTTTAAACACATCGCTTGTCAGTAAGTAAGTAATTGAAATTACGAAATACGGCTGTCACAGGCGTCAAAGAATTAATCAGAGTAAAAAAAGGCAGACAAGGTAGTTGCCAACTAGTACCAGCCATGATGTCTTTAATAGGTTGGTCCGTTTTCCTCTACGTACCTATCTCTACGTATTTAATTGTTATATTGGTACCGCTGTAATTGTGCTCGTCTGGTTAACAACTACTTATACCATGTTTTGCATATTTTCCTAAACTTCCGCATGTCTAGATAATATGGATAATTTATATTCTAATGTATCAGGCGTTTATATTGATTCCGCTATCCTATGTGCTTATGTGATTCGTTTTACACAGTTTTTTGTTAGTACAGAGACTGACATGTCTGACATAGATAGTACAGAGTTTATTTTATGATTATACTTTTGCAGTTTGTTATTACACAAGGTTTCTGATTTTTGAACAATGCAATTCGATACAAAAGTAAACGGATCTGAAGCGCAGAGATTCTAAAGATCAGTTATTTACAGTTTTTTGTTATGTTTATGATTATTGAGTCATCCAAAAACAAGCTAAATATTTATATATTGTCAATAAATTGTTAAGTTGAAAGATACAGAACTCAATTATTTTCCGGGTTTTCCCTTCTTGGTTTTACGTATATTTACTAACCTTCAAACCGTTTTAAGTTATTTTAATTCCGCACTTTACGCTGTGACGTAACCGACACGTATTTGAATACGGGTTGGAGTTAATGACGAGATTTGGAAATGGTTCAGTTCACTCACTTAATCAATTAATTAAGAGCATCGGTAATTTATTTATTTCTTCATGTAAATTATGGTATTTCCAATAAACCAGTTTAAATTTGATAAATTTGGGCGTGAGTAATCCGACTTCACTAATCATTTAATGATAACTCATTGGATGAGGGCAAATTAAACAATTAAAAATAGAGACATTCCGTCATTCCAAAGTCCAAAACATGTCGGTCCGCTTTCTGACTACAATAAATGAGTAAGCGGCAGCAGTGTTTATGCGGCGTTTTTTACTGTTGCTAATGATTATTACACAAGAATGGGCGGCTTTACACACAAAATTGTTTTTTTTTTTTAGCCTTTTTCAACACCCCTTCTCAGAGTAATGTGCAAACAGTTGAAGAGCTTACTTTTTATCCAGGAATAATTGTCAGCTACCAAAAAGATTACTTAAAGCCATCCAACGCTTAATTAAAATCTTAAACGAATTCCACGTGAGTACTTACAAGTAAAGTAATGTACAATAATTACAAGTTATTCTCGGTTACCGAGCATTAAATAATATTTATAGGTTTATAAAAGCAAATGGCTGACGGCGTCTACTAGAGGCATTCGATGTTTTATGCTGCATTTAAACATACCTTACTTTCAGATTTGCTACTAATATAAAATGCTTATTTTTGCTAACTCCTTCTGGGTGAATACGATGTCGACTCGGCTTTACGGTAAAAATAGGAAGGATAATATAGTTGGGATCTATCCAGATACTTTAAAAGAACGACTTTCATATATTTTTCTTCACTGGAACTGTCTGTAAGCTTTACTACGTCATTGACTCGTTAGAAAGTGTTTTCGATTACCCCAAGTCCCAATCTTGAATACTTGTAAGCAACTTTGGCAATTGTAATAACTTTCCTAAAAACTACCTCTACTTTTCAGACCGACTCAAATGATCTGGGCGACAGCCGCGTCCGACAACATCCCGACGCGCTTCAACCTGCGCCCGACGAAGGACTTCACTCCGCCCTACACCACCGCCATTACCCTCATCGACCAGATCGGGTACAAGATCATCCGCACCACCGAGCTGGTCACAGACATCCTCAAGAACACCGTCCGGGCCGTGATGATAGGCCGGTAAAATTAGGAGACAGTTTTATAACGCTACAAGTTGTTACAGATGTAAATAATCAAATCGAATCAAAATATTTCGTCGGTTAAGTTCGTATTCGGTCACTAAAGCTGACTGCAGAAGCGAGATAAATGCAAAAATGTTTGACCAATTACTACCGTAACATTATTCTAGGAAGTAAACAATATGGTACGGATAATCTGCAGTCTTTAGATAGCAACTGTCTACTCGCCTTAGACCCTTCCTATCATCAGGTGGCTCGTGTGCTCGTTTGGTTTCTGCATACTTTACTAAAAACAGAACAAAATGGAAACACGTACTGGTGCTTTATCGAAGATTGAACGTCAGATGCAATTATCATCTATTTGTATGACTCAGAAAATTTATATTATCGTCAGAAAATGATCAATTTTGCACGTTTGCACTCATTTGATAATTATTTATGACATTGACTTCACATGCTCACATAAGTTTCTATACAAACGCAGGAACGAACTGAGCTATTTTGCTACCTTCCAAAAAAAAAAACGAGGTACGTTTTGACCGCATGTTTTAACTTGCAGCATTATAAAACCAGAAAAATGTACATATTTTCAATTCATTGTGTTGACCGGCTTATGACAGTCACGGGCCAAATTTGGTGACGGAACAGCTTTACTGCGATGCCTGTCTTGATGAGTCAAATCTTACTACGTATCTGTTGAGCTGCTAAATAACAACGGAAAAGGAAATGATTATGTACAACCTGTCTCATTATCTTGATGGTAATCTGCTCGGTGGGATCAGCTTCTAAGTAATTGGTATTTCCTAAAGGTGTTAATGAAAAGACCTTCATCAATCGAGCTTAGTTATTTATCAAATGGTGGCTTCGCGCTTACGCTTTCTCGTATCATGACGATGTTCACGATTATTGACGATGATTTCTAAATAACGATCACGTCACGTTACATGCTCGTTTGTTCATTACCTTAAAAAATATCTCCCATAAGGTCCAAGACATGATTTTTATGCTCTGAAAAGAGAGGCAATTTCAAAGTACATTTTATCTACGCACATATCGTAAGTCCTCTTTTATGCGTTCAAAACCCGTAGGAAATGACCAGCATTATTGCAACTAATTTTACTATGAAAAGTTTCTTGTCTGTGGTAGTAGGTAAAATTTGTACTGTAATGGTTATAACAGTATAGATTTTGGTAAGGTTATGAGTTTCAAATTTGGAACATGTTCCAAAATTAACACAATTTAAATAGGTCCAATTCTAGGATCAATTGGAACGTCAACTCGTTATATTTTTTAGTACAATATCGTAGGATATTTGAATTTCGAACGACATGAGAATAGGGACTTTATTAGTAGGTATGTCTATCATATGATTTAAAAAAAAAACCAATCATATTCGTGACACATGACAGGTTTATTTTGCCGCCATTTTTGTTGTCAATTCGTCGTATCGTAAGTCGTAATTTGATTTCATTTAGTTCATTTCTTTGTTGAGTTTATTGTGCCACTTATGAAAATTCTGCTTATCCAAGTAGACAACAATTGATTAACATTGATTAAATTTAACATCGTTTGGTGAAATTGGTAGGTACTTAGATATGTTACAGGTAGCGCTGGTAGCAATGCAGGTCATTTGCCTTTCGGCTTCTGAACCCATCTTAGAGTACTTATAATATGTGTGTAGATAAAGAATTGTACGCGACTCTGCGTAATTGGCATTACGCAACCGTCACGTAAACTACTATTCCCGAACCGTTCCATTTATATTCTACAAGTGAAGTGCCGCTATACATTGTTCATATGGTGGCACTTTACTCGGCTAATAATAAGTATATGGAATATTTTTCATCTGGCAAGTATAATTATGAAAGATATAATACCATTATTTACCAAATAAAGACAAGAAAAGTGGCCCAAATCAAAAAGCGGCATTGGTCACGTAGTCAATAACTTAAATTATAATTTTTCCGCACGACCTCGCAGATATAATTTTTGAAAAATGCGATGACCACCGATATTCTGTATTTATCGAAAATCGTGCCGATTATACGGACGACTTATAGGTAGCTGCTTCATAAATCCCTAGGGCCTAAAACAAGGTCCAAAATTGAGTCTGGTCTTTGGAAGAATATAATTAAATTCATAGTTATTGCATGCTAATTTCTAGATCTCAAGTTTAAAAGTTTGCACTTTTGCTTTTTTATGCTAAAATATTACCCAAAATGTCTTGATTATGTACTCTTGAAATTAATATCCTTAGTAATTATGTCTACATACCAGAAAAGACGTGTAGTGTATGACTTCTCTAAAAAAAGGGTTCATACACTAATTCTCTTTAATCCTATTAAACTTCTGGGTCCGTAACTGTTCAACATCATTCCAGGCGATATGCAAGACTTCATTAATAAATTAAACATATTCGTAGTACCTACCTACTAGCTTTCCGTCTTGCTTTATTAAGAATTTATCTAATAAATAGGCTGATTAGATTTAATTTCATATGCATTTTAGAATGCGACATAAAGATTTATAGCCATGACATACCTGCCTCCATGTCAGTCAATACAATGTTCTCGTTTTAAGTGTTAAATTATTTATATTAGTATTAGTAATACTTTATAATGTTAGAATAACTTTTTATGATAAGCCGGTAGGATTATTCCGTTCTTAAAAGTATGTTCAGGGTAACGCTATGTGGAAAAAAAAACAGTAAAATAAATATGTATGCATTAGTACTTTGAATTCTCAAATGTTGTAAATATTCTTCTATACCTGTCACTCTCGCAGTCCTCAATTGCTTGTGTTCCCACGCGTTACTGTCCTCATAATACTGTCAAATAGGTATACATACAACCTACACTGGCCAGTAGGTAAAAAGTACACTTTGAAAAAAATGTAGTGTACGTATTAAATTTTAGCTTATTACATGCATGATAAGTAAAAAATAAAGACCCGCAGCTTACACTCACGTATTAATGTCAGGAAACGACCCGACATTAATCCGTGAGATATGTTGATGATACAGTATGAAGTGTTATGTATGTAACATTACCATTAAGAGAAGGCTGCATACGTTTTGTCGAAATACACAAAGACAAAAGGTATGTGTGTCTTCTTACCCATGAATTTCCATTTGTTTTTATTGTAAAATCAATGCATTATAGCGCCTTCAATGTTTTATCTGAGAAACATTGCATCTTTTTTATACATAGGCACTTTAAAATATTTCATTCTTTCACTCAATCTGTAAATATTGAAAGTAAGAAAGTAAATTGTTCTTAACGTTGGTTGAAAATGTGATTAATCTAAAAATATATGTAAGAACCTAGGTAGACTTAAGTTTTTGTATCTAAAAGTCGGACAGTGACTTAATAAATAATTTTCTAGAAAAACCTTTTTTATTTTCCATCTGTTTGAATATACTAATAGGAATCCATAGTGGTTTTTTCGCATAATGTATCATATGGCATAAAATCGTTTGACCTAAAACGGTTTTTACAATAGAAAGGGTTTTATTTTGGTTATTATAAGAAAATAACCTAACCTAACCTAATCTATTATACACAATAGACGTTTATTAAATCCATCAATGTCAGCCTAAATGGATGTTATGCTAAAAAATATATGCGAAACCATCATTATGCGGAAAAAAGGCGTTTCGCATGCCACCCAGTACAAACATCACGATTATCGATAATTCTAGACCTCATACTAACTACGCAATGATCACCTGTCGCCTGTCATTGTCACAAATGTAACAAAATGCCTTTCCCCAAGTGCCGCTGCCGCATCTTGTGTTAAACCTACGCTACTGTAGAGTTGTGCGCGCTCGTTCACTGACCGGATGGCTCCAAACTAGTACAATGGCTCAAATGTACTAATTCGGTCTTTTAGTTCTTTTAGTACACTAGTACAGTGAAAGAAACTCGTCTGTCGTATGGCCGGGCGGTCATTTATTCGGATCGCTTTGCTGTCAGTGTCACTCACTGCTCTGTTAGATTCTTGCTCCGCGCGTACTAAATGCACTAAGAGCAGAAACTTTACGGAATAGTTCATTATAGTACAGTGACGGGAATTCATTCTTTTTTGGCTCGTAGTACATGTACTACACAACCCTACGCTACTGTTCAATTCTACCCTCAGGTAGGTACCTACGTATTGTAAAAACGCACATCGCTTTCAAATGACTGCGGTAAAAGTCAGAAACTGATGCGTACCTAGTTACACATAATATCTGAATCGGTTTTGTGACAGTTGAAATGTTGAACCGAAACTTTCAAAAACCAGTCTAAAAGAGAAAGTGATTTCTCAACTCCTGCCGCCCTCTGAAGCAAATAAGAGCTAAGTATTGTAACGTTGACGATACAGCAAAATGTCAAAAGCAATATGTTTTTACGGAGTAGAATAGAGTCCCGAGCAGTGGACGTGTTAATTGTCCGTATCCAATGCGAAACATCTTTGATGAACAACAAATTGTTAGGTTGGTAATGGTTGGGTATTTCCCATTACTACTAATTCATTAGGAATTTATTCTTCTTATAGACGCTTAATTTATATCTTATTTAGATAATAAATATCGTGATGCATTATACCTAGAAGTTATATTTATTGCCTGGAGGAAAACTAACTAGAAATCAGTCTGTTTATAACAAGCGATAATGTGTTTTAAGTATTGAGAAAAGTCTATTATGAAACTCAAATATTGACTAAGGCACTTGTCCCACTGTCGGCAGGGAAGCGAATAGTAATCAACTATTTTCTCGCTCAAGAAACGAACAAAATATATATATATCCCGTCTCAATAAAAGAGGCATAGGTATATTAATAGTAGATCGCTGGCTGTTCACATTGCCGACGAGAACTCTCTCCACTAGTTCGTCGAAACCAAAGATATATACAAGTCGTATCAATAAGAGATATATATATATATGATCGCTGGCTCTACTCGCTTCCCGCTCCTGTCACCAGTCATGACTCATGCCTTCTGGCGTAGGAAGGACTTGAACCTACATTTCCTCTGGCGTCCAGGCCGGTGCAGGCGCATAAGTAATTTATGTCACCACTACCACAGATAAATTGAGGGTAGGTATTCAAACTAGGAATTATAGCCATCGCTTCCAGCATAGATAATGTGTGTAGTTTCCACGAAGTCATGAAGCAAGTCGAACTTACTTCGCAATACGGTCATTCGTTTAGCCTTTACAAGGGAAGAACCTTCTTGTTTATATGTAATATCATTGGGAAGAACCAAGAACTAAAACATTATGACGACATTTGGGATCTGAGTTGAGACCCACAGCCATTTGCATTCTCAAGACGCGTTGAGTCGAACGCGTTGCCATGCCAACCCTGAGATGAAATTTCTGTCTCTGTACCTCCTAGTAATTTCACCGGTTTTCTTATTCCCAGACCGGAACACAAGTATGCGAATACTGCTGCTTGGCGGTAAAACAAAAGATAAGGTGGTGATAGTTTGTGATCCGTAATCCGTACTTACAAACAAAAAACATTACCATACGATTTGTACTCGGGTGATTTTATCCTTTGCGATGTTTCAAATGCATATTACTATTATAACAAGTCTAAAGAAAAGACACTTTAAAAAATCCAACTGCGGTTTGGATAATGTCGTCAAAGTAATGTTACTTATCATGTATATATTTTTTATTACCTCAATTTCACATTTAGTTAATATTAATATAGCCTATAATGACACTAGTGGTTAAGGCGAATCTAACCACGTATAATTTATTAAAATCGGTTTACCCGTTTGGTAGTTACGAGCGGACTTTGAGTCGGACATAATTATATACAAGTCAAACAAAAAATACCAACCGTTAAGAATATAGGGAAAAAAACAAAACAATCACGTTTGTTGTATGGGAGCCCCCTTAAATATTTATTGTTATAGCGGCAACAGATATACATCATCTATGAAAATTTCTACTGTCTAGCGATCACACATTCCAACAGACAGACAGACGGACAGTGAAGTCTTAGTAATAAGGTCCCGTTTTTACCCTTTGGGTACGGAACCCTAATAAACCAGTTTAGACCATTGAGTGAAATTAAGTTTTTTAGTTGTTTTGTTTTTTAGTTCATCGGGGAAATACCGAAATACCAATACGGGTACGTCGCCGGTGCTTTAGATTTTCCATAATTAAGTAAGCAACAGGAAAAGCCGGTGCGTTAACTTAACAGTGCTTCGCAGAACTGTTATGGCGGGCGATAGTCAGAAGCGTGCACGCATACGGAGGCCCTACATATCTACATATACTACTTTGAAAATCGAAGTTCCAAGTTATGTTAGCTCCACCCCTGTCACACGTCATTCGAGACTAAACCCAGAGAAAGGGATGGAGCTAACGTAAATTCTATTTTTAAAGTAGGGCCTCAGCTCGGAAAAAAATATTGACCTAGGTGACAGGCAGAAAGTTACTACCAACATATTTATACTTGAAAAATTTGGATCATGTTGCCAATTTAACTCAGAACAGGGTCCTCTTTTTTGCTTAGTTATACCTGCTGGCTTACGTACGGTAGGTTCACATGTTATAATATAATATAACATAATTGTTTTTTAATATAATTATTATAATTGTAAACAAAAACATTTAAGATTGCTTCATTATAGTTTCATTTCAAATAAAATCAACTATTCATTAAGTAGTACTTTTTTTTATGAATTAATAAATTAACTCTACACTGCAATTTGCTAGCTTGCTATAACAGCTTCAAAAAGCTGATTAAGGAATTCCATCAATTAACACGATTTATTACGTCAGTAATTGTTTGGTTGTTGTGAAACCTTATGAAATTTATGTGAACATAACAAGTAAGATGTATTCAATAATGTTACCTAATTGGAGGAAATAGTCAGTATTTTACGGCGAGCGTAATGGACAGAGGTATAGCAGTTATATAGCTGTCTTTTTCTCTCAGCATAAACAGAACTGCATTTCTATGTCATAATAAGCCCCCAGGACTGTTAGTACAGTCCCCTTGTAGCTGCACTCTTTTGTACCATGTCACTTTAAAGCCTTTGACAGCTAAGTGCAGCAATTTGAACTTGACATTAAAAAGACAAAGCACAAATGTGTACCAAGGTATCTGATTTATGTAGAAGGTTATTATTTCACTGGTTCAATAAAATATTCAAATTCTACACTTTATAATGCTCTTATCTATCAGAGTTATTTACTCATAAATGTTTTCATCATCTTGACCTTTAATGATAAGTTGATTGAACTTCATAATCATTTGCACTAAAAAATAAAACATTCATAATGAAACAACATTTATTTTAAATACATGTTTAAATATTATATCTACACATACAGTACATTTATTCTTATTGAGATTGTTCCTTTATTGTCCGATTACTTTGTAATACATACAACATCCATACATTTTAAAAAGCAGCATAAAATATATTATGCAACATATCACACATACTAAGTACGGCAAGACCTTTTGTGCACATTTATAATTTTGATTGTAAACTTCCTGTATTAAATATTCTTTTATTCTGTGATCAACTCTGTGACATTAGCTGTAGTAACAAGTGAGACTAAACTGCCACTTGCTGGCCTCTCTTCCCCCTTAATCCACTTGTCAAAAAGCTGAGCAACATACGTCAATGGTGTCCAAGAACTGAAGTCAGCCTTTGGCATCCACTTCCTGTTCATTTCTGTATCCAGTGTCACAGGCATGATAGCAACTGCCAACGCATTCTCTGGCAATCCTGAGTCTTTGGCACCAAGGGATTTTGTGAGTTGGTGAACAGCACCTTTAGCCATGCCGTAACCGATCATGCCTGGTGTTGAGTCCAATGCCGCTTTGGCTCCGGTGAGAGCCAACAAGCCTCCAGGGGCGAGGTATTTGGCAGCAACCGTAGCTGCAATGGTCGAGCTCCACACAGATTGACGCCACATCAGGTCAGCCTGCTTGCTTAGTTCCTTAGCAGCGTTACCGCCAGCCCAACCGCCCGCGACGCAAATGACAGCATTCACTTTTTGGCCTTGCAACGCGGCTGCCAGCGCGCTCACCACGTGTTCCTCTTGCTGCACCCAAGAAGCCTCTTTAGGCACAGTAATGTTAATATCCGCGCTCTCATTAGGAGTCAGATCGACATTAGCCACCCACCAGTTCGCCGACTTAAAGTAGTTAACGCACGCCGCTCCAAGCGCGCCTCGGCCGCCGTAAACAACAATCCTTCCGCTAGCCATTATGACGTGCAACCGTAGCCAAAGACAGGAGGCAACTAATTATTGAGAGCGAAATGCAAGCGCCTCGTTATCTGTGCGCGCCGCGCTGCGGTAACCTCGCCTCTCACTTTTTTACCAAGCTTAGCGGCACGAATGACCGAAAAACCTCGAAGGACAAATACTATTATAACAAATGCGGTATTGTGTGAAGAAATAAATGTTATTGAATTGTTTTACGTTGTTGTATCGGTCAGTTTAATACGAAGTAAATGTCGTTTATTGATTTTTAGTCAACCTGTTGAAAGTTATGCTTTCGTATCATATTTGATTAGATTTGACACTTTACTTTGACAGGAAAGTTTGGAATGGATGACAGACAGATGACAGCTAAACGTTTTAGGTGAAAAGATAGAAGCCAAGCCAAGCCATACTGACTGGTGGTATCACCACCCCATTAGACACCCTTACAATCAGTTGTGATAACTGATAATCAAAATTACGGTTTCGTGACTAGCAGAAACATATTAGTGAATATTCTCCCAAGACATAATCGCTATTTCAAAATTTTCAAATACGAAATTACATAGGTACTTATCAAATGTATTCTTCTTTTTAAATTCTTATTAAATTTTATTTTACATTTTTTTACTATTTACCGGTAAAATTATTGAGGTACGTATATTAAGTAGAGAGAGGGGCAGTAACCACGCATAACCCGTGCCACATCATAAAGACCTGTGAGTCCTTATCGGCCATTTGTCAAGTCTGTTGGCAAACAGACGCCGACTTAGACATAAGTAACTTATTAATAAACTCATCTTGACTGTGAGGCCCATTACAAGATATGTATGTCAAAGTAAACGCCAAACCATAGAACACTGTCATTTTTGACGCATCTCGAGACGAGGATTAGAGTTGAGATCAGTTTATTAATACGGGCCTTTTTATTACAATCTGTGACGCCGACGAAGAAAAGAAGCTGCGAGAATGGGGAAATGCGCGGTGAAAGAGTGTTCATCTAAGTCTGAAAAACACTATAAGGAACAATGCATTACTTTTTACACGTTTTTTTTTCTGTATCCCAATTAATGTAATTACTTAACACGAAAACTTTAATAAACTATCAGATATTATTTTTGTAGGCCCAGTGTTGCAAATAAAGCATGGTTTCATTTCCCCGATTTTTCGAGGGAATTCCATATTTTCGTTCGCCTGTTAAATAAATACAATTAGATCTATACCCTGTCCACGATAACGAGCTAGTATAGGGGTCTGTCTTTTGCACTTTTGTATGCAGATCAAAGGGACAAAAAAGGAGAGTGGGCGTGAACGATGGCACTTCACTGTCATGCTCGGCTTACATGCTCCATCGCTCGAAATATTTATTTTTATATCCCTTATGATTTTTCTGGTTTAGTTAAATAATAAAGGACCCAATAAGTATTTACTTATGTATTAATTTATTCAAACAGCAGAAGATAGTCCAGTAAACAAGCCGAGTCACAGATTAAACCGGTAAAAATTGAAAAGAGATCACTATAACGCGTCCGCACCGTGCAAGAGACAGATGTTGACTGAACTTCGACCGCCAAACCGCCATGTAAACTCACCCGGTGCACGTGCATCGCCCTTATCGCTGACCAATGACGTGCTGTCTAAGTTTTCTAGTACTAGCTCGTTATCGTGGACAGGGTATAATGATTCTTGTTTCTAACCGTTTACTCTTATATGGGCGCTGAACTTTACTGCTTAAACATTATCAAGTTAAGTAGTGGTGGTGCGGTGTAGCATTGAATCTAGGTATTTGCAATGAGTTCTTAACATAAAACAATCTAACTCAACTCAAAATAATATAAAAAAGTTCCTGTATAACTATAACGAATAGCACGCGGATGAATACGACATGAGAGTGTGCAATGGCCGAAATATGTATTATGCGGCCGATTAAAATTCCAACATCCCAAATGCGTATTGTTGCGGGACGCGATATCTAACTTAGTTGTATATATATACGCTTTAAACTTTCCGATTGCTTAAGACATTTGCTTCTTTGGGTATTTTACTGTGCAATAATATTGTGAATTATTAAAAATTGTACAAATAAGATATTAATGCCTTATAATTGAATAATCCTTATACATAGATGCAAACAAAACATTTTGTCATCGTCTATAATGAAATATTATAAAATTCTGTAATGACACGTGTCCATCCACGTGTCTAATAAAAAAACCTTACACATACTTCTTTAAAGCTAAAAAACTAAAAAAAAAAACCTAATCTAAAACCTAATCTAATGCTAAAAAACGAAGTCACGAGTAGTCGGCCTCTGTCTATACTTTCTATGAGTGGGAAGAGTACGAAAGATATATTTCCCAATCTTCGCACTCATATAAGGTCGACTTCTGGTTTTTGGCTGATCACTGGTAACTTTACCCTATACATGACCCTATCTCGTGACACCACGGAGTGCCTATACTAGCCCATCTTTACGTAAACGGCAAGCGTGATCGGCCTAATTCTACATGATTTTACCACTTACGCTAGCCATACGTATTTTGGAGTGCCGCGTGTTGTCTTGAATGCGATTCACCCTTTTACACCTAAAAAGCTGTTTACGTAATAATAGGATAAGTGTTTTAATAATATTGCAGGATTCCTATAGATCCAGTACGCCGTCATAATTGGGTGGATATCATCCGATTGTTGAGGAAAGAAACGGACTGAGTACCTACGAAACCAACAAGAATTTGTTCAAAACACTTCAAGGATCGAGATAAAGTTGGCTCTAGCAGCGCTGGCGCTGGCGGCCGAGGTCGTTTGTCTAATGAAGCTATTCCTATGCTTGCCGTAAAAATAAAAAATAAATTGTTGCTTCTATTATACAGTCTGTGGTATTTGTAAGTAGTTCAGTTAGTGCAAAAGATGTATAGAAAGTTACAATTTATGACCACATCAAACGTGCTAGGGGTCGTTCATTAATCCCGTGATGTTTTTAGCAACCTTTTTTTTTGTTACTGGTGAAAACCTAAATAAGTTTTGTTTAAAAAAACAAAAAGTTATTATATATATTATAAGTATTTCCCAAATCACCAGTGGAGCGCAATTATGTACTTATTAGATAAAGAATTATGTTTTCCCCAGCCATAAACGCGACCATAGTAACTGAAAACATGATTCTGTGTTTTCAAACAAAAAAAACATTTTGACCAGGACCTTTTCTGTTCGAAAAACATGTTACATGTTTAAAAACATCGAAAACACGGCCCAGCGGACGCGGCTTTAGCGTGGCCAGACTCCAGTAGTATGTCAGTCGTCGACGTCTATTAATATAGTCACTTAATAACGTAAAATTGCTAATTTATTACTACCATTCTCCTAAGCAAGAAATGAACCAAAATGAAATATTTAAACAATTTATTATATGTAACGATTCCTCCTATTAAAGAATTTACTCGATTTTTTGGGGGAAATTTTCATGTTGAAGATGTGTTGAAGGCAACACTGAACTTTTAATTTCAGGAGATTTACTAGCTTATTGGTGTAAAAGAGATAGATATAGTTATTGATTATTGTCCCTTTTTATTATTATGTGTTGATTTTGATTAACATTTGCGTCTCTAGTTAATATAACTCAATGGCATCTCAGTGGGTAAAACGGAGCGGACTTCGTAGAACGGAACCGAGTTAAATAAAAGTGATCTAGATAGATGGCAGCACTTACATCCGTCACAGTTTGCTCGGCGGATATAGCGCGTGGATAGGCGCAAGCAAACGTTACAAGTTTTTCCTTATTATATTGAAAGTTTGTAATTAGTTGTCTTCTAGCTCAACTTTTATCTGGCAGGGCGAATTTGAATTTTTAAGTAAAAGAGCTCATCAGGTGTGTAAAATTTAAAAACAATATATTGTTGTACAAAGTTTTAATAATCTTGAGTATTTCATTGAACCATCTTTCCCTTATAAAATATCACAGTGCTCTTTAATTACTAATAAATAATTAAACTAAAATTATAATTAAATTAATATCATGAGTTAGTAGTACCTTATAATAAGTTCAAAGCGCATATTCATTTTTAGAAGTTGACTAACTTACGTATGAATTGTTATACGCACTGTAGGGTAGGCACCGTACGCAGAGCAGTATTAAACTTGAAGTAAATAAAATAAAATATTAGTCAACCCTTTGATGAAGATGTGTCTAACTAATCTTTTTTTTTTTAAACTCTAAGTAACTCATGCATTATACAAACCTAAATTAAGTAAGTATAAAAAGTTGTTACAAAGTAAACCTTAATATTTTTATAGATATTGTAAAATTAGATCGTATTAAATTTAGTTATGTCTTCCATTTCTATCGAAAAGAAGACACTTATTAAAACGTTTACAGTTATGCCAATAATTTTGAATATTAGGCTTCCATCGTTCAATACATTTGCCTTGCGATGGTGGTGCTCATGGTTGATATTGTACACGAGGGTAAGTATGACTGCTACTACGGCTGACAACACCTAAAAACGAAAAATAAAAAAATAAAAAAACAACTAAATAATATAAAAATATGTAAAAAGAATCTGCAAAATGCAACAATAAATCAAAATGAGAAAAAAAATCGAGGTGCATTTTTTGTACCGAACCGTAAAACACGTCTATGAGAAATATTGGTAGATACTTAGATATAATTAAATTACCTATTTAATAATTGTACATTAAAATCTAGTTAATTGTGTAAATGGCACGAAACATTCCTTTACTGATATCTAGTTAATATTCAAGAACTTATCAACAATGCTAGTTGTTCTATTCCCATAAAAATCTTGCGTGGAGAGCGCGGGGTCGAGGCCGAACGTCATTTTAATGACGTCGCAGAACACTGCGCATGTCATCAGCCCCACAGAGGTGTGGTACAGCCAATCGGCGATCTTCTTCTCTCTATGGCTCCCTTCATTGTCCATGAATGATATTAAGAGTGCCAAAATTCCCGCGCTCGCCTGCGTACAGTAAAATTTACGTCAAAAACCAGACTACTTGTTCAGTTCGGTTATACAATTTATTCATGACATGACGCCTATTTTACGTCCAAGCTAGCTAACACAGATTAGATTTTTAAATTACAAGTTCCATCCAATAGCCTACAAACTACTTTCACAGTTTTCAAGAAACTGTGCTATTTCCTTTCCTTAAGTACTGGTTGTTAATAGAATTAAGTCGTTCTAATATTAAAGGGCTATTGGAGTATTCTAGGCCGAAAGCTGAAATCACGATGTTCACTACTGAAATGACGAATATGAAAATGACTATGACGTCATTGAGTATCACTGCTGACGGCTGGTCGTCATGGTCATTCAGGTCCAACCCGCCGATGATGACGAAAAGCAAACCAACCAGCAGCTAAAACAAATGGTCTTCTGTTTAACTATGGTTTGTCTACGGTTAAGTACAGTTTAGCTTCTTATCTCATTAAATAATGGCGCCATTAGGAAGTATTATTATTAGTACCTAACTAACCAACTCATTTATGTATACGAACTGCAGTTTTTAATGCCATAAAGTAGGCAATCGGGCTTACACGCCTGGGGCCTGTTTTAGTAAAGCTAAATTATAATTAACAGGTTACAAGTTTCCATTTGACACAACCTCAATAACGATCTGTGGTCTGACGACCTGGTTAGGATCGCGGGGAGCCGCTGGATGCAAGCGGCTCAAGACCGTGACTTGTGGCGCTCTTTGGGGGAGGCCTTATTGTCCAGCAGTGGACGCCCCCGGGCTGATGATGATGATTTGAGCAGTGTTGCCGGTTTAGACCTGTTACATTGTTACTTGTAGCTTTATAAAACGAGCCCCAGGAAGGTGCCTAAGTGGCCTCTAATGCTCACGGTTTTTTTTTAATATCAGAGGGGTTATTATGACTAAGCAATGCATTTCATTTTACATTGAGCGTAAAAGACAGAGTAGCAGGTATATAGTTCTATCCTTCTTTCATCGTAAACAGGACTGCATTCCTATGTCATAATAACCCCCAGGACTGCGAATGCGTTGCAGTCTTGATATTTTAAAGACGTCTAAGAAGATATGTCTCCTATACTAATAATTTCACCGGGTAACCCCACACCAGAAAAAAAATTGTATATGAGTAGGTACACTAATTTGCCACATTCACTCAAGAAAATGTACAGGCACCGACCTAATTACTTTGAAAAAATATAAGTACAAGCAGTAAGAATTGTACAATAGGTCCTTTTGCTTTGTATTATAATTATATGCCCGTAAATTGAAGAAATTTAAAGTTATAAGTACTCAATTCTTTGCAAACGTGCCATACTCCACCTAATTCACCTTGGTTATTAAGAGTTAGCACGCCACACAAACTTATTTCAAGGCAACCTAATTAATTTAAATTGCTAAATTATCTAATTAAAATGGATTTGTTCCTGATTCGTCATATTCCAAATTGGTCATCTTCCAAACTGGTCATCTTCCAAACTCGTCATATTCCAAATTCGTCATCTTCCAAACTGGTCATCTTCCAAACTCGTCATACCATGTACATTTGCCTGCAAAAATTTATTATAGAAATCCTCGGTGGTAAATGTCATGATAAGAACCTCTTTAGATAATTAATAGATGAGTGTTACTTGTCTATCATGAAGTTAATGTCATTGTCACTTTATTATTTATATCGAGTCATACCATATAATTTTAATGAAATAAGGAATAAGAAATGGCTTGTAATAATGGTACGGACGAAGAAATGCATTTTATCACAAGTGAAAGAGGAAACAAGTTACTGTTGCATTCTGGATACAAATACAGTTTTCACAAAAAAAATAAAAGTTCTGTTACCTGGAGATGTACAAAAAGAAGCGAGTGTTCAACTTCCATTACTTTAAATGATAATAATGTCGTCATAAGGCAGCCTAACCATATATGTATTTCGGATTTTATGAAGTTAGAGGCTGACAAATGCTTTGATAATATGAAAATGGCCGTCACCAATGATTTGGGACCTATACCAAAAATATTTGAAAAAATTGAACAAGATTTTATAGAACTGAATGGTGAATCTTCTTTGTCTGAGCTACCGACATGGAAAAGCAAAAAAAGTACTTTATACAATGCCAGAAACAGATCACTTAATGTCCATAAATGCACATATGATAAAGTAAGCGATGTTTTGATTCCAGAAAAGCTATCGGAAGATTTTTTAATTTGTAATGACGGACATGACGAAAAAATTTTAATATTTTCATCGCCCACTGCTTTGGACTTACTATCAAAGACGGAACATTATTACGCTGATGGGACTTTTAAGGTTGCCCCACCCCCTTTTCACCAATTATATAGTCTTCATGCAAATTTGGACACAAGTGATACAAATTCATATTTTGTACCACTTGTTTATGCACTTTTACCAAGCAAAAGGGAAGAGGTTTATCGGCGTGTATTTTTCCTTCTAAAAGAAAACTTTGGTTTAAATATCACCAAGTTTAAATGCGACTTTGAGATAGCTGGTATAAACGGTTTGCTATCAGTATTTCCGGACGCAATAGTAACAGGATGTTACTTCCATTACCAAAAAGCCTTGTGGAAAAAATCTAAGGACTGTGGAGCATTTGCAACTGAAGAAGGCAGATTTTTTACAAAACTATGTGCAAAACTAGCGTTGTTACCTAAACAAGACGTACCGGAAGCCTACTTAGAAATATCGCACTCTGCCTCGGATTCAAATGAAATAAGGGTATTTCATAATTACTTTGTAAATTTTTGGATGCAAAAGATCACTAGCAATATATTTTGTGTTGATGAAGATCATTTCCGCACAAATAATGCCGTAGAAGGCTGGAACAACAGAATTAACCACAGATTAACAAAAAAAGGTTCGCTGTATTTATTTGTTAAAAAAATGAGAGAAGAAGCACTACACCAAGATATAAGAATAAAAAGATTTTTTTTACATTCCAACCAAACGCAGCGTCGACGAACTACAGATTTAAATAAATTTACAAAAGAAAGAGAAATAGTACAGGATTTCGTAGATAAAAAAATAACTGTTGTGGAGTGTCTTAGTAGGCTATGTGAAGTATAATTTTTTAATGTTTTTTTTCTACTGGGAGAAGACCAGGTTATTTTAATGCGAAAAAGTGTGTGTTGCCTTAAATACTAAGTTTAACCTAAATCTTAAAAATATTTTAACATGAAATAAATTTAGTTACATAATATTTATTGTGGTTTTATTTTATTCGAGGCAGCAGCGTACATATTTAATTTCTAGACCATTTAGGTTAAAATATCTATTCTGTTTCGACATATACCGTTTTTTTTTGTTATAAGTTATAATACAACAAATTTGACAAAAATGTAAGGTTATGTGTCAAGTCATACAAATTTGTTTCTCTTATTTGCCAATTCTTTTGGACTCCGCCTTAAGTAAATTATTGTCAGTACAAAGTATAACTACTAAGTGCAATCTGTCCTGAAGTCCTAAGTAATACTTATTATTCCTGTAAGCACGTGTTCGCGATTTAATTTGACTGTACAATGACGAGTTTGGAAGATGACCAGTTTGGAAGATGACGAATTTGGAATATGACGAGTTTGGAAGATGACCAGTTTGGAAGATGACCAATTTGGAATATGACGAATCAGGAACAAATCTTAAAATGCAGTTTACATAATATATACGAAGGAGATCGGCAATGGTTTTGCGAATAATTTGTGCTAATAATCTTGTAGGAATTCAATCCACAATAGAAATTACATTTGTGTTTGAAAAGTAATCACTGTAGACATGATGATGAGTGGGGACGCCGCCGAGGCAGGCGGGCGGTCGAGTGGCTCTCCATTCATTCACTGTAGACATAGTATGCACATAGAATACCGCGAATTTACCTTGCCGTGTGCTTCAGGCCTAGCCTTTACTTTGATTTATATTACACTATACCCCAAGTTCCTGGAGTATGATTCTCTTAAACGTCTCGTCTCATAATTCGTCAACCAATTATTAACGGACGAGTTTAAGTTGCTCCACGCACGTAGGGACCTAAGGCTAAGTAAGGTAGGTAAGTACCTACATTGGCCGAGCTGCTTCGTTGACAAACCCTGCGACCCCAGTCAAAATACGTGCTCTAAAATGTTATCAACGACACTTTGAGAGGGCATCTTAAGAGTGTCGGTTAATAAATCATTGACGAGTAATAAGGAGAGTTGTTTGAAAGAATTACCTAACCAGACAGACAGTGGGGCCTATCCTGATTATTTTCACTAATTTGAAATATCTGTAAACCTAAATTTATAAACGTCAAAATCTATTTTTGTTAGTTACACGTTTATAAATTTAATATTATGGATCTAATTTAGAGAATACGATCTGAATTGGCCCCTGTGGATACGTTAGCAGTTTTCAATTACTGTAAGGCGAAAATATATATATCACGAATAACACCCGAGCACGTAGTTCAGTCAGTATGGCCGTTAAATCGCTATAAAGCCCTCTCGCTCGCGCCACAAGTGCCAAAATATTTACAAACGAATGCTTGGCTTGCTAACAAAATCGTTTCTAATCCGTGCCGTAGGTAAAGCCGCATCTTAAACATAATCGATTTCTAGATATCTGGCCAGCGAGGAATCGAAAGCTGACACCAGCACGTTTAGCACGGTGACGATGAAAGCGGTAGCGGTGGTGGCGTAGTTCACTTTTAGCGCCGAGTCTCGATGTCTCGGCTCGTGGAAGCGGCAGTCACGAAGCAGGTTCAGTGATAGGAGAACCATACCCATCGCCACCTATGAATCGAGGTTTAATCGTCGACATATATATACCAAAAAACTGACGTTAAAATCAGTTCTTCATAGATATTAGGATAACCGATTTGAAAAACGTTGTTAAAACCTTCGTTCCTAAACAAGCCCTGGTTTAATATTTCATGATTCAAACGGAGACTTACTTATTGGCCGGAGTGTAGTCTAACAGCATTATTGAATATTGATTTTACTAATAGAATATGTGTTGTGGAATACTCAATCAACTTACAGTAACTAAAACATACACAACAGCTGCCACTTTTAATTTGAACTCCTCATAGCAAAACACCGATAGCATACCTACTTTTAATACTAAATATTGAGGCCTGGACTCAGATGCAGGATAAGCAGGGCTCCACAACTCGTGTCGTCTTTGGAGCATATGGTTAGGACTGTTATTCTTACACTTTAGTGTTCTATTTCAACCACAATTATTGCTCCCCACAAAAATTACGACATAAAATAGAGTCTGTCAAATGAAACATGAGAATGAAAAAATGGCAACACTGTAGTGTCGTCCCTTTTTTCTTAGATTGATTTGAAAGGGATTTTTTCATTCTCATGTTTCATTTGCCAGACTCTATCATTAACTTTTTGCATAGGCAGGAAGCGATAGGAATATCGATTCTTTTTTTAAATCTGTCTGGAATCGTTTATCAATAATTACAGCGCTATAAATAACGAACACTTACCCGACTATAGTGATTCAAGCTCGTGCGGAATGACAGTAGGGACCTTACTTTGAAAATCTAAATTCGAAGTAACGTTATATCCATCCCTTTTCACGATTAATCACAAGAACCAGTGATAGGGATGTGACACGCGAAGATCTGAATTTAGTGCATCAAAATTACCATCCAGACGCAGATGTTAACAAGGGCGTGCCACTCAGGTATGTGGCGGCAGCAGGCTAAGTGGCGGGAAAGAAAAGCTTGCCCTATTTAGCCTATGTACCACGTAAGTAGGTCTTGGAAATCGCCCCTCCCCCCTTGCACGACCTTGTTCGACTATAAACCCTTTATCTCACCTGAAGCACTAAAGAAATTGATATAAGCGTTACGAGTAGCGTGTAGAACTCGTGCTTGGGGCCCACTTGCAGGACGTACTTCAGCTGCGAAGCGTTGGACGTCAGCAATGCAATGTCCAGCATGCCTTGGGCGACTGTCTTCTTGGTGGCATACCGGTTGGCGTCGAGGCCCTTGACCTGTAAAAGAAAATAGATATTTATGATCAAGCTTTTATTCGTTGGGAAATTTTAATCTACGGAGCAGAACTACAAAAAAAAACCATTTTACCATTATCGAGGAAAAAACGGCAAAGGAATCGCGTTTGTTGCATTGGACATAATTATTTTATTCTGATTTTATATTGTTGTTTTAGCGGCAACAGAAATACCAACATAATCTGTGTCAAATACAAATTTCGTCTGTCTATCTATCGCGGTACATGAGATACCTACAGCATGGTGACAGACAGACGGACAGTGGAGTCTTAGTAATAGGGTTCTGTTTTTACCCTTTTGTGTACGGAACCCTAATAAGAACCTAGTGCCTATAGTGGTAGATCACAGTGTGCGTTATCAAGTGGTGAGAATGTTTAATAACCTGCCTAGTGACTGAAAAACACCCCGTCGTGCTAGAGAAATTAGTCAGATTTTGATTACATGTCATACTGCTTCTGCATTAGTAATAATAGCGGCAGTATTCATTTAATGAAGATTTACTTTTTTTTTTTACTATGTTGTAACTAATATAAGTTATATTATTTTGAATGTAAAATATGACGTGAAAATTTCATTTTACATACACTGATCTACTTCCCACTATTATGTACAGTTGACGTCAAAGATAGTTTGCCTTATTCCATTGAATTAAATTGCAAAAATGTAAACATATTTTTGACGTCGACTACTATAGTTATGTAGCCTGTGGCCTGATTTAAGAGCTCTTATGAAGAGGAGCAACAAATAAAGATGATAAATTATTAGGTGCACAAACTAGCTTATAAAAAAAACGTATAATGCATTTACTTCAGCGCTTAGTACTCCTGTAGAAGCATCCTGCTCCTTGGTTATTATTTCGTCCAAAATAACAGGTTCGATAGGCGACACCATACTGTCAGAATCCTTTTGGCGTTCCATTTTGTTATTTATCTTAACACCTCTATATTACACAAAGCACCAATGTCCGAGTGCGTACGAATGGCTACTGAGTGTTTTCCATTAGACTGAGGGAAATTCGTCATATCCTTTTGACTAAGCCTTCAAGCGCGGTGAAACTAACTGCCAATGCCATCGGCCATTCCGATGTTATTGTAAATTGTAAGTTTTATTGATACGAATATTTTTAAAAGATTTATGTGACTGTCTAATAATAGTTTTTTTTTCATATATTTGCATGTGTAAAATGATATCCAACTTTCCAAATGTTTAAGTACGTTACTATCAGTTAGACAAAGGGTGTGTCTTCGCAAACCTAAGTTATCGACCCAGTGGTAGAACTTTTTTTTTCATTACAATCCCTAAAACCAAGACACGATAAATCTTAATTACAAGCTGCAGGCAAGATCAATTTAATAAGAAAAACGACGGCAGAATATTTTTGAAGACTGTCGTCCGTTAAATTTTATTTTTTATATTTGTACGAGTCTGATGTGATACAATATTATTGTGACACTAAATATTTGTCTTACCTTTTCATTCCAAATATTCTTATCATGCAGGTGCCTTTCCTTGCCATAAGTATTTGTCAATCCTGAATACTAAGTAAAATAATGCTAACTTTTAGTCGCGCATATAAAACCTTTAGTTATTTGAAAATAACGCTCTACATTTTAATGACTTGAGTTTTCACAAACAGCAGCTACACTAAAAGATACGAGCAGATAAAAGGTCCCAAAAAGATGTCGTATCCCAAATTGTATATTTGCCGTTGCCGACGTGCAAAAAAGCGGACTTACTTACCCCATTTCGCAGCCCCGCCGGTAAAATAGAGGCCATTTTTTAAAGAAGATACTTCTATAGATAATTATCAACTACCAGGCATTTAAATTAGGATACAAATAGAGCGCTCCTTCTATTTCGGCGTCGATGGCTATATTGCCAATGGTAGAGACGAAATTTAAATCGATGCGGTATCCAGACAACGGGTGCAAACAATAAATCATCAGTTATGTCGTAAGTACGTATGATTTTACGACAGAGATGGCAATATATCTAGTTTGCAACGTAAAAGTTGCATTTTACGACAATAGGGATTAAGGAGCTGCTGGGACCGTCATCGAAATGAAAACTAATGATACTATGAATCCAATTATAGTCGCATCTATTACTATTCCATGTTAGGCCTAGGGTTGGGTTGGAAACGCAGTTGCTGTCTTGCTATTGTCAGTGTATGTATGTGCTTTAGAACATTTTTAACAACAGGTGACCTGTGCCTTACAAACTTATAAAGTAACACAAAGTGAAATAAAAAAACTGGTCATATGCAAGTTAGAATCGCGTGCCCAGGCTTAGATTTTCATCGGTTTGTCAGTATGGAGTACTAAAAATATTATTTTGTACTTAATATATGTCTCTAGTTAACTTCATCTTATAGCTTGTTTGTTACCTGTGCATGCTCCATATATAATGCATTTTTTGGTATAAACGACATGTGAGTGCATCACATAATATGCGGCACAACGCCTTGCAAACTTGAAGGATTATAAAAATATGCAGGTGTGAGCTAAAGCATTCTAATATGAGGGCACGTGTAAACTAACATATTTGCAAAAGACTGTTTGCACGTATGAGCGAGCATCATAGGTATATGGGGCATGCACAGGTAATGTGATAGGTATATGTACCTACTATACTACCTAAACTAACTTTTAAACTAAGTTCCTACATATTTTTTCTAGTAATAATGACTAAGTAGGTATAACTAGAACTTAGCGGCAAAAAGCGGCAAAAAGCGGCAATGCCCCGGCAATAAACATAGCGTTTGTTGCATGTTGGTTGTATAAAGCATACCATGACGGGCAGCAAGTTTTTTTTTTAGCTATCCTCACTACAGACTACATACTATACTTGAAAGTGTTTTATTTTTGTATTTGTTTGTTCCGTGTTAGTGTTTCCATTGTCATACCGTTGACTGATTGCTATGTTTTAAGGTGCCTATGGCCTTTGTTCTTCGACGGACAAAGGATACCTCATATCATGCAAAAAATTGAATGAGAATATGTATATTTATTTATTTATTTATTTAAATACTTTATTGCACAAAAATTAAATAGTGTACAAAAGGCGAACTTAATGCTACAAGCATTCTCTACCAGTCGATAGTTACAACAAGGATTTCTGGACAGTCAAGTTTTTTGTCTTAAATCTGGATTGATCAAGTTTTTTTTTAATCTAGAGATTTACAATTTAGAATAAAATACGTAACCAACTTAAAAAAAAACATCTTCGGCAGTCACCCGACTTATCCGCCACAGAAAAATAAGTAAGAAGCTATATTCTAAGCAAAAAAAATAATACCTTTTTTTTATTTTACAATCTCTTTCACCTTGAAGAAGTCAAAATTACAAATGAAATAAGTAAAATTGTATCTTCTTTATGTACTTTAATATCAAGGATCAGGAGAATTAGATGCACATATATGCCTACATATTTATTTAATGGTATCCTGCCTTTTGACCTCATTTGACAAACTAGTTACATCATTTTACAAATTCTCATTTCGCAAACGTGTCACCTACATATGTTACAAAGGTTACATGGGCTTTATTAAATAAGTTACGTTAGGTTACGATTTTTGACCACATGAAATTGTAAGATAATGCGGTGGGAAGTATCTCTTTGCGAAATGAAAATTTGTAAAATGATATAGTTTAACAAATTATGATTTGGGTAAAACTATATTGAACCCTATTTCATATTATCTACGTGAGGAAACGTGAGTTGGAGTGACGACCTCGTCAGGATCGCGGGACCGCGGTGGATGCGAAAAGCACAAGACCGATCTGAGTGGAAAGCCTTGGGGGAGGCCTATGTCCAGCAGTGGACGTCTTTCGGCTGACATGATGATGATGATGATGAGGAAACGTGTCTGAATTCAACTATTATTATTTTTATCTGAAATAAAAAGAAGTTCTTACTCAATAATGGGTACGGATAATGGCTTAGTTAGTTATTCTGATTAATCGGTCTATAACAGTTTTTGAAAATAGTAATTCTGAGCAGCAGCGCCGGAAAATTCACTCAGTGCGTAGGTATTTTTCTCAGATAGGTAGGTACAATAATTATTTTTAATTTTCAAATGGGGGAAAAAAGACAAGTTTTGTTTAAAAGATTTGAAATAATGGCAATGAGAATTAAAAAATATATTCGACTCAATAATTTTCAAAACATATTATTTTAATTTTGTTTGAAAGAGCGGAAATGCCGGAAAGAATACGGTCGAAGTTTTGTCGTATAATGGCGCTGACATATGAATAATACTTACAGATAGTATAATAATCAGATTGTGATAATTTTGTAAAAGCCAGTTAACTTTGTAAATTTTACACGTAGGTAGGTAAATTGATTCACAGCGCACATTGAACGAAAATGTATTTTATGAATTCTCTGGATGAATCCGCCAATGCTCCACCTCCAATTCTGCCAACAACCTTCCGATGATTGAGAAAAATGTAGAAGAGGACTTTGTATTTGTTTAGAACATTATGTACATGATCAAAATTAAAATAAAAAACAACACAAACCAACACAAAATAAGCCTATCTAAATATGATTTAGGTATTTACGTAGGTATATACCTACTTTTACAATCGATGGCTACAGACAAAAAGCGTAAAAGTATTAAGCAGGACAATTACTATTATTATTTATACTTGCGAAATGCAAAAGCTTTAAGAAATGACAAGAATTAATTAGTTTCATAATTATATAAGACACTTGTTTAATCATCTTTTTTTATGCCACAGCCAAAGTACGGTAAAAGTTTTGAAAGTGGCGGGAAGTTTCGCTTCCTAATTAATTTTATTTTAAGTGGTTCAGATATTTCAGAACATTTATTACATTAAAAGTCAATTAAATGAGCTTCATTTTAAGCATTGGGCACTGATAACAAACAACGATATGTTGAAATAAAACTAACTTAAACTTTCTTAAAATGAAACGTAGAAATTAGCGCGTCCATCGTCGTCGTTGCAATCTGTCAAAAAATGATTCCGTTCATGCTCGTCTTGTTTGGAAAAATATAAATCAACAAATCATTATGTTTTCGTTGCTAATCTCACATAATATTATCTTTATATTGTAGTTCTTTGTTAGCTTTGTCAAGTGTTTGTGTTTTAAGTGTTAAATAATGAGGGAAACGCGGTAAATTGTCAAGTGGAATTTGCAGTGATTAACGTTTTAGCGGGGACGAGCCCTGATATTTTCTAGATGCTGCCTTCTATGCCAATTTTGTTTACAAGGGACAGCCAAGATGCATTTGGGAACAAAATTGAGCCCAGTACGAGCTTTTTCAGTCAGAATTTCGCCCCTAAAGGGGACATATATCCAGAGGTGAGTCAGATACGTCGTTGTAAAGTATTGCGCAGACAGGGTATTATTTGTAGTGAATGCATTTTAACACTATGTTTGAATTCATGTAAATAGGTCACGTAAAAAGGTATTCTGTTACTTACTTACCAATTCATTTATTATGTCAGTAATTTCCATTTTTCTAAATTGTGCAGAATTTTTCACAAGTGTTCCTAAACTTGCCAAGATTATGTGACTCTATTTTGCAATGTTGTTTCAGCCTCCTCCTGTTAAAGAAGTTCCAGGTCCTTCAACATTATCTCAGGATGAAAGTAAAAATAAGGCTATAAATAAAAAAAAGGAACCTGCTAAGCCAAATCCTAGTAAAACAAAGGACTGTGCATTTGATGCAGGTAAAATTCACAACTTGACACCTTTTACATAATTATAGTTGTTTTGTGCATGCTTGAGTAAGTGTGTCAGCAAACTAGGTCATGAGACTTGGCAGCAGCCATGTTTTTTTAATAGGTAAACAATATCATCAAACAATATTCTTTCACATATTTTCTAGACTCCAGTACCTATCGGTGTTCCGGGTGAATGTAAATCTATTATTCTTATCTACTTCTTTTCAAATAAATATCCTCACATAATAATACATTCCATATTATTGAAATATTGCCTTTGTATCTTAAATAGAGCCAGACTTAGTTTATTTTATGTTTTAGTTGCAAAACTCTTTTGACTAAGCTCCTAGCTTGCAACAATAGTCCCCAGTTTAATTTTCTTACCTAAAATATTAAAACATATTCATAAAAGGAATTAGTTATGTTTTTTAGATAATTTATGAGAAAAATGGGACTGTTGTTGCAAGCTAGGAACATACATAAAAAATCATTTAGATAAAATGCTTCACCTACTCAACAAGAGCCTGTGTTTTTGGTCTGTTTCAGCTTTAGTTAGATCCTATTACACAAAAGTTCAATCAAAGTTCTCAGTAAACCAGACGGTGCCTACCAATAAGTTTGTACAGTTCCAAAATATATTAAAATCCTATGATCCTTCAAAGGAGACTCCTATAGATTTATATAGAAAAGTAGAGCAATTATTTGGCCAAGAGCATTATGATATTGTGGAAGAGTTTCTGCTGTTTCTGACGCCTGGACAGGCAGCACAGGTCGGGAGGTTCTCGGACCATTTCATGCTGACCAAAATGACCAATTTTATTGAATTGTTACAAGTAAGTATTGTAAGTTATTTTTCTCTATTAGTAACTGTGTAAAACTAGAACTCATTTTGTTATTACTTTGTGTTTGGCTATGTGTGTCACAGGAAATTTACAGTAGATGTCTTAACATGTAAACATTTGTATGCTGAGCGAATCACATTCCTTGTATTTGTCCCATTTTTTTTATGTGTTATTAAATTAGCTGAACATAATTGGGTTGAAACATTATTCAATTTGATTCTCTTACTAGACGCAGTAACAGTTACAGTTACGGACTCTATGGTTATTGAATACATAGCCAGGTTGTCTCAGATTCTTCCTAGTCTATGTGCTTATCCCACTGCTGGGGCCATGCTGCTTGTCATTCAGGCAGAGGTCCAGTATTAGATACTTGTAATGTATATTATCTTGGAATTGGATGTTTTTTCTTACAGTGGATTAAAGATACATATTCCGTAGTATAACAATATGAATCATTAATATTATAATATTTTCTTATGCTAGCCTGGCCAATGTTTGCTTCTGCCTTTGTACCGTAAAAGTATCCTATAATTTACATGCGCTTTAGATTTTGTAGAGCTGTCAGTTTATAAAATAGATTAGAAACCTACTTATTTAATAGATTAATATTAGAAATTCTCCTCTAAATTCGCCATCAATAGAACTTGTCAACGATGTAAACAAATTAGTATTGTTTGACACAACCTCAAATATTCACCAAGCGGGTTTTTATTAAAAATAACGTAAAATTAATAGTTATTTGGTCTTAAACTTAATATGAAAATAATGACCCAGTGTATAAATTGCTGCAAAGACCTCACTTGATCTTTAAAAGTATGTTAAGTTTGTTAGGTTTTGTTTACATCTTTTGCAAGTTCTATTGACGGCGACCTTATACCTAGGTTTAACAGACCCATTATTGCCCTAAGTATGTATGTATTAAGCATCCTCTGTATGCACACTTGTTTACTATTTCGTAAATCCATATTGATATTATAATTAATTATGCAATAGTAGAGCCTTATTTCACCACACCCCACACTTAATGCCTACCCTAGCTCTCAATTAAGTTGTACACCGATATGAAAGTGTACCTGATTGTCAAAATATATGTGTAAAATCTAATATTTTTAATGCATTACCATGTTTTTAGATTTTAGAGAATTGTATGATATGGCAATGTGGAGTATACAGTCCTTTCCGAAACCATACAGTGATTAGTCAAGCTACGGTTGTATGGCTGAGAAAAGCTAAAAGAAAGCTGGCAATTGCATTTTCACCACATAAACATGTTCTCATTCTGTGCATAGCATATTAATGTTGCCATAACCCCTCAGTCTTCGCTGTCCCGCAAACCAACGGTGCTCCGCAAGGTGCTCCGGGCGGTGAGCGCCGGGCTCGCGGGCGGCGCCGTCGACGTGAAGACGCGCGTCTTACCGCACCTGCGCGCGCACCCCAAACTCGGGCAGATGTTCAAAGCCCTGTTCCCTGATGAACGGCCACCAGACAGGTCAGTAACTAAATTATTCACGTACTTTAGTATCATTATACACCATCAGTTAAACTGATGCCTTACTGAAAGTCCTAAATTGCAAAATTCAGCTTGCTCTGCCAAGAGTTACCTGTGCACGTTAGTCACCACCCTTGGGCAGCCCATGGAGTCCTCCTTCTTCAGTTATCTCTCTTGGGCAGCCCATGGAGTCCTAATGTCTCTTGGGCAGCCCACGGAGTCCTCATTCGTCAGTTTCCACCCAAGAGCTGCTCATGGAGTCCTCATTTGCCAGTTATTACCCTTATGCAGCCAATGGAGTCCTGATTCGTCAGTAACAACCATTGGGCAGCGCATGGAGTCCTCATTCGTCGGTTTCCACCCAAGAGCTGCTCATGGAGTCCTCATTCGTCAGTTTCCACCCAAGAGCTGCTCATGGAGTCCTCATTCGTCAGTTTCCACCCAAGAGCTGCTCATGGAGTTCTCATTTGCGAGTTATTACCCTTATGCAGCCAATGGGGACTCCATTCGTCAGTAACAACCATTGGGCAGCGCATGGAGTCCTCATTCGTCGGTTTCCACCCAAGAGCTGCCAATGGAGTCCTCATTTGCCAGTTATTACCCTTATGCAGCCAATGGAGTCCTCATTCGTCAGTAACAACCATTGGGCAGCGCATGGAGACCTCATTCGTCAGTTTCCACCCAAGAGCTGCTCATGGAGTCCTCATTTGCCAGTTATTACCCTTATGCAGCCAATGGAGTCCTCATTCGTCAGTAACAACCATTGGGCAGCGCATGGAGACCTCATTCGTCAGTAACAACCATTGGGCAGCGCATGGAGACCTCATTCGTCAGTTTCCACCCAAGAGCTGCTCATGGAGTCCTCATTTGCCAGTTATTACCCTTATGCAGCCAATGGAGTCCTCATTCGTCAGTAACAACCATTGGGCAGCCCATGGAGTCCTCATGTCTCTTGGCCTACCCATGGAGTCCTCATTTATCAGTTACCACTAAGGCAGCCCATGGAGTCCCCATTCATCAGTCACCACCCCATCACGTCGTCTTCGTCATTTATTACTCTAAGGCAGCCAATGGTGTCCTTTTTGTGAGTTACTACCATTGGGCAGCCCATGGAGTCCTAATTCGTCAGTTAGTTTCGATTTCCGCTGAGAGTGGACGTGCCGATCGCCGCTGCTATTATTTCTAAAAGTGCTTACGCATCAAAACCGTGACGCGTACGCCCGCGTTCAGCTATGCACCAGATTTGAATGGTGCTAGTTTAGTCATAGCAACATCCGATTACAATAACAATTGTTAAGGCGAAGCTACTTAACTATACAATCATGACAAATACAAAACCGGATAAACCTTTGTAAACTGAAACAGAGCACTTGTGTTCAGATACTATCAAGAAGAAAGAGAAGAGAGACAGAAACTGCAATTCTTGGTTAAGAATATGTAAAGCCAAATTGTTTTTTTTCAAGAACAGCTAAAAGTTCTGGCGGCGTAATCTGCCGCCATTATCTAGATTAATGAAATAGTACATTTTGATGCAAGTGCGGAAAGTATGTCATTATACACGAGTCCCAAGGTGTCTTGGCCCGAGCTGCAACAGGGGATGCATTGTAGCCAAAGATGCAGAATAAGAAATATAATTCATTAAAAAAAAACCACTTCTACACTACAAAAGCAGGCGTCAGTTAACAAGCAAACAATAAATAATCAAGTACTGAAAACCACTAAGACAGTAAATATGAATTAGACTTTTACAAACCAGTGTCAAAAACACGATGAAAGTAATTATTTTAATATACCCTTAAAAAACTACAAATTAGCAATCAAACTAGGTACTATTCTTAAGATGAAGAAATGAAAACAAACAAAAAATAGTGACGTGGAACTCAAATGGAGTATTACAGCACCAAAATAAGCTGCAAGCTATCCTAGATATAGAAAAAAATAAATAGACATTTGTCTTATATATCAGAAACACATTTCACCACGCAATTTTTTGTTAAGTTTAAAGGTTACAAGATCTACCATGCATGCAGATAATCGCGCAAGGGGTGGCTCTGCCGTAATAATAAAAGAAAACATTTATTTGTGTCAAGACAAATCGATATTCTTTAACGGTAGCAGCCAATATACTCTCCACCAAGATATGCACTAAAAAAGGAATAATTTTACAATTTCTTAAGCTATTCGGCAAAAGATTTACGATTCGGTGACTTCAATGCTAAACATACATATTGGGGCTCCAGACTAACTAAAACAAAACTAAATCAATTGTTAAGCACCGTCAAAGAACTAAGATGTAATGTCGTGGCCACTGGAAAACCATAACAAAATTCCTGACCTTATTGACTTATTCATATATATAAAGATATATCAAGTGACTAAGTGAATATTGAACAATGCACTGATTTGAACTCTAATCACAGTAATCACTCATCCATAGTTTTGACAATTAGCGAAAATGTAAATCAATGAGGAAAGAAACATTAAGTTAGTTAATACAAACTGCAATAGTTTTGAAATACACTTGGAAAATAGAATTATTTAATAGAATTCAATCTTAAAGTTTGACTAAAATATCAAGAGGAATTGGACCATGAACTAAAAACGTTTGTCGAAAATATTTAGCAGTGAGCTTGGAATAACATCCCTAGCTTGCAGAAAAAAACAAAAACTGCCACTAACTCTCCACAAGCCATACCAACTCGCAACTCGTAAAAGATAAAAGAAAACAAAGAAGGCTCTCGAAGCAAACAAGATCTCCACACGTCACAAATGCTGTTAAACAACATGACCAAAAAACTAAAAAGCCAAATCCAACATTTTAACAACGAATCTTTGAATACTTATTTACAGCAGCTCACCAGTGGTAGAAGCACAGACTATTGTTTATGGAAAGCAAAAAAAATCTTGAACGGCCTTTAAAATATATGTATGGATATATGTTTGTATGTATGGATGGATGTTTGTTACTCTTTCAAGCGCAACGGCGGGACGGATTTGGATGAAATTCGTAATGTAATGGGCATAGCTTATACTCTGGATAAACACATAGGCTACATTTAATTCCGGAAATTTTAAAAGTTCCCGAGGGAATAACGATATTCGAAATCTACTCAGACGAAGTCGCGGGCAGAACCTAACCTCCAACAAAACAAGCAAATAAATAATGGCCTACTTTGTTGAGCATCCGCAAAGTATCTTCCAACCTTGTCAAGAAAATATGCCTCACTCTTTTGTGGAAAAATATCGACGTGGCTGAAGTGATAATGATCGCTAAACCTGGAACTCATGAAGCATCATCATATAGACCTATCTCACTACTGCCTAAGTTTAATATTCCACCATGAACAAGTGCACAGGATAACCAACGTCATCGAAAGGAAGAACAAGAGGAACAAGAAAAAGAGATGAGGGTTATTCAGAACTTAAAGAAATAAACGCTGGAGTTCCACAGGGAAGTGTATTAGGTCCGGTCCTGTATCTACTGTACTCCTGCGATATTCCAAAACCAGATAATCACACCATCACGACCTTCGCTGATGATACCGCCATCATGGCTGTAGGAAACACCCATGAAGAAGCAACCGAAAAGGTTCAAATGGTCAATAATTAAATCCATGATTGGATTAAACGATGGCGGATCCAACGAAGTTCTTTAAGACCCGCAGCCAGAAAAGAACCCAACTCTTAAGATCATGGACGAACGGAATGAAATGCGGCTGCAGTCTTCAGTGGACATGCAGAAGTACAGGGGGCTTAACAGACAAGTCTCTAAGTCATTACGGACAGACCTGCGCACCTTTAATACTTCGCGTATTAAAGATGCTATCGAGCGAAACAAGGGCTCTAAGGTGTTCGCTAGGGATTTGTCTGTTGGGCAGACCCAGTTGATGAAACTGAAGACCGAAAATGGCACCGTAATTTCGTCCAAGGCCGAGATTTTGAGTGAGGTTGAGAAGTTCTACGGACAGCTGTACAAATCAACTCGACCCGTTGAAAATTTGGCTACAGATCCCAGAGCCAAACTCACCCGACATTACACCGAAGACATCCCGGACGTCAGCCTGTACGAGATCAGAATGGCCCTGAAGCAACTGAAGAACAATAAGGCGCCGGGGGACGACGGAGTTACGGCTGAGCTTCTGAGAGCGGGTGGAATGCCGATACTTAAAGTCCTCCAGAAGCTCTTTAACTCTGTTATTCTCGAAGGCGGTGTTCCAGAGGCGTGGACCAGAAGTGTGGTGGTCTTGTTCTTTAAGAAAGGCGATAAAACCTTATTGAAGAACTACAGACCCATCTCACTTCTGAGCCACGCTTATAAGTTGTTTTCAAGGGTCATTACAAATCGACTCTCACGCAGGTTCGACGACTTCCAGCCTCCTGAACAAGCCGGTTTCCGGAAAGGCTTTAGTACCACAGACCACATTCACACGCTGCGCCAGATTATACAGAAGACTGAAGTGTATAATCGGCCCCTGTGTCTAGCGTTCGTGGACTATGAGAAGGCCTTCGATTCGGTCGAGACATGGGCGGTGCTCGAGTCACTACAGCGGTGCCACATCGACTATCGATATATCGAAGTGCTGAAGTGTTTGTACAAAAATGCCACTATGTCAGTCCGGCTCCAGAACCAGAGCTCGAAACCGATTCAGTTGCAGAAAGGTGTGAGACAGGGAGATGTCATATCTCCGAAACTGTTCACCGCTGCACTGGAAGATGTCTTCAAGCTTCTGGACTGGGAAGGAATTGGCATCAACATCAACGGCGAGTACATCACTCACCTTCGATTCGCGGTCGATATCGTAGTCATGGCAGAATCGCTAGAAGACGAGTAAGATGCTTGGAGACCTCGATAGAGTTTCCCAACGGGTGGGCCTGAAAATGAACTTGGACAAGACGAAAGTCATGTCCAATGTTTGCGTTTTGCCAATACCGGTTCACGTGGGGAATTCTCAACTTGAAGTTGTTAATCAGTACGTATACCTGGGACAAACTGTCCAACAAGGTAAATCCAACTTCAAGAAAGACCGCCGATCGCCGAATCCAACTCGGATGGGCAGCGTTCAGAAAGCTAAAGCGGATCTTCTCGTCCAAAATACCGCAGAGCCTTAAGTCGAAAGTCTTCGACCAGTGTGTGTTGCCAGTGATGACTTATGGATCAGAGACTTGGCCGCTGAATGTGGGCCTCATAAATAAGCTCAGGGTCACTCAGCGTGCAATGGAAAGAGCTATGCTCGGAGTTTCTTTGCGCGATATGATCCGTAATACGGTAATACGCCAGAGAACCAAGGTCACCGACATAGCTCAGAGAGTTAGCATGCTGAAGCGGCAATGGGCAGGCCACATAGCTCGGAGAACTGATAACCGTTGGGGAAGAAAAGTTCTCGAGTGGCGGCCCCGCACCGGTGGACGGAGTGTTGGACGGCCTCCCACCCGGTGGTCTGACGACCTGGTTAGGATGGCGGGGAGCCGCTGGATGCGAGCGGCTCAAGACCGTGACTTGTGGCGCTCTTTGGGGGAGGCCTTTGTCCAGCAGTGGACGCCTCCGGGCTGATGATGATGATGATTCATGATGGATCCAACTTAATGAGTCAAAGTCAGTTCATATATATTTAGCTAACAAAAAGCAGGAGCACAGTACACATAAATGAAAAACCAGGGCCGCAAGAAGATACAGCAAAATACCTTGAATGACACTTGACGTAAGATTGCGCTGGAAAGCACACAAAAAAACACCAAGAATTAGATATACGCAGAATCCAGCAGCTCCAGAAGAATGTCCTGACTTCTGGGAAGAAACTATTCACCCTCCGTAATCCGTATACAACAAGACAATCTTGTACAAGCAGGTCCTAATGTCTATATGATATTCAGTTATGGGGCCGTAGGTACCAAACGAAGTAACATCCTAGTAATACAGCGGTTTCAAAATAAAGTAGTAGGGGAAATTTTAAAACCTCCCTTTTATGTAATAAATGTAATTAGTGACAACATTCACCGGGACCTTAATATCGAATTTGTCGACAAAATATTATCGAAATATGCAGAAGCTTACGATCGCAGACTTCATCATCATGTGAACGTCGAGGCGATCCAGCTCCTTGACAACACAGGCAGAGTGAAAAGACTTAAACGGACTAAACCTTTTGAGCTCATTTAGTGTAACAAATGTTGAGAAAAATAGTGCAGTGACTAGTGCTATGTATAAATAACTCAAGAACAAAGTGCCTTCCCCTTTCCCCTTAATATAGACAGTAAGAAAAGTGTTAATGGACAGCTTAGTTGAATTAACAGTTTAAGATATAAGAAAATTACTTATTAGCCCTTTAGCTTTAAAAAAAAGTTACAACCATTGGGCAGCCCATGGAGTCCTCATTCGTCAGTTACCACCATTGGGCAGCCCATAAAGTCCTTATTCGTCAATAACTCCCCTTTGGCTGCCCATGAAGTCCATATCATATCTATCAGTTACGACCCTTGGGCTGCCCATGAAGCTCAATCATATATGTCAGTTACCACCCTTGTGCTGCCCATGAAGCCCATATTCGTCAGGTTACCACATAAAAGCGGTCAGTGCGGCTTTGGTCCAATATTAAACTCGCTTTTATAAATAATATTTTATTAATTTCTCACACTAGCCTTTGTAACTTGCGACATGTCAGGTTAAAATATTACAAACCTTGAACCTAAAATCAGTAAGAGAAAAATTTGCTTGCAGTTTATACGAATCTGGCGTGGACGTGCTGAGTGAGAGTTTCCTCACGGAAGACAAGGGCTACGACGTGTGGATGTTCCCGGAGGAGAAGTGCAACAAGCGGAAACCCGAGGACGTCACGAATCTCGACACTGCGGTGAGTACTAGGCTGATATTCTGTCCTCTTATGCCAAGAGACAGTATTTCAGATAAAACTCCTGTAGCAAAATCAACCTCAATATCAACAGAAATGAGTTAAAACTGCTTTGGTTATCGAATTTGATATACTGCTTATTTGCAGAAAAACTATTAACCCTTCGATTATGTGTCACGTTAAATTGTTTGCCTCTGTCAAATTTAACAACCATGTTAGAACCACTTTTTGAATGTCGCTGTCAGCAAGAAACACTATCATTATGTTATTATTACGACGGCTTACGCCGGTACGACGGCCATATCTGGGGGCGAAAATTATCTGATTAACAAGGGTTTACAAGCCCCCTTATGTTTAAACCAGACGATCTATTTGAAAACGGTACTATGTCGATTATTGACCATGTTATTTCCAGTATCTGCACGGGCGGGTGTTCCTGCAGCACGGCCGGCTGGTGAGGCCCGCGAGCGTGGCCTACCCCTACAGCAAGGAGCCCTACCGGGTGCGGCGCCCCCCGCCTCTGCCCGCCGAACAAACCAACTCACCCAAACGAAAAAACCCCAAAATCACACAGAAAAAAACGAAAAAACCGCCCAAGTCTCCCACCAAGAACATAAAAGACGTCAACGACAACACCAAACATAAAGACACAGTGCTAAACAGCCCGAAAGCGACTAAAGGCAAAGCGCAAAATGGGAAAACTAAGTGCAGTAAGAAGGATGATGCTAAAAGTGATACGCCGAAAAGGGAGAAGAAAGCCTTGGATAAGACTGCGATCGAGAAGACAGATGAGGCTCCTAAACCTAAGCTCGCGAAGATCGAAGTGACGGCCACCGAGATTAAGAAAGATACGAAGAGCAATTGGACGAGGGAAGAGGACAAGACGATGTTGCAGGTGCTGAAGGGACAGGCGGGGTCGGAACAAGTGTTCGGCCGCCTCCAGGAATCGCTGCCCCATAGATCCTTCACGGAAATTAAGGAAAGGTTCTGCCACGTCATGAGTCTGCTTCAAGAAATGGCCGTCGGAGAAGTCACATAGACACGAACTGATTATTGTTAATTGTAGATATTTATATTATAATTTTGTAATGAATAAATTTATTTTAACTTATATATCTTGTTTAGCTTTCTTATAAATTATTAGTAACTAGTTTTTTTTTACATAGAATTTCAATATATGCCTGTATTTAGGCTGGTACTTAAGGTGCTATCGGATAAATGTTCATGTGAAATGTTTCAAGAACTTTAATAAGTCCTTGGATAGGAAATTCGGTACGGTATTTACCTAATTGTTCAGCTATATGGAGGCGGACTAAATTTTAATTTATTAGTAAAATGCCCAGGATTTCTGAATAAATAAATTACGCCCGCATTATTGCCTATGCATAGATTTACCAAATGTTATTTAATTTACCGGTAACTCATCTGACCTAATCTACCCTTACGAAGTTTGATTGAGGGGTTAATCCCACCTGTTACCACCAATTTGTTACCACTGGTAACAGCTGGATTTTTTTTTCCCCACCTGTTACCACTAAAATATTTGGTGATAACTACTGGGGGAAAAAAAACCCAGTAGTTAGTGGTAACAGCTGGGAATTTTCATTCCCAGTAGTTACCAGTGGTAACAGGTGGGAAAAAAATACCAGCTGTTACCAGTGGTAACAAATTGGTGGTAACAGGTGGGAATAACCCTGATTGAGGAGCAAATTGACAGAACAGTTTATCCTACATGTAAAATAATGAATATAAACTTTTTGTTGAATCCCGGAATAATGGAACTTATATTATTAAAATAATATTAAGAAGCCTTAATATTCGCTTAACTTTTTCCGGGGTTTTGCCAACTTTAGGTAAATATCGTACCGAATTTACGACGCCTGTTTATTACAATACATAGTTTCTATCAAAGTTTTAGTATGAATGGCATCCGAAATACCAGTTTCTGTAGAATTATCGCATCTGATACGTTTAAATAAAGTTCGTGGGGCCAATGATAGGCAGGGTGCCAACAATAGGGCAGTTTTCTTTCGTTTCGAGTCGGTTAGCCGACAGTTTGTCGGAAACTGTTGCCTAATGGGACCGCAGCCTTATCCTAGTTTGACAATAACACATACAGTCGCCATCAAATATATAACTCTCCTATAGTTAAAGCGTTACAATGTGTTCGGGTATTTTTAAAGATCTTGCAAGTTCTAATATATTTTATTGTGACTGTACGTGTCATAGAAAACTCCCTTTTTTATGTGTCATGCTTGACGGGCATCTTAGCCACGATATAGCTTATTATATACGGCTCTTACCTCACTAGCTGCTGTCCTTAAATAACTCAGTCGGGTGTTACGACGAGCGAATCGAGTAGTATTAGGTTGAACTTCGACAAATAAGGCCAGATTTAGTCTACCTATTAAAAACCCCTGCTTGTTGATGAAAATCAATGATATGCGACTAAAAAAACGGTAAGATTAGTTTGAAAAATTACGGGATATATTTGGAGTATATTGACACCATTATTCTGAGACCTCGTGCGTCTCATATATTCACGAGCAAAGATTAAGTAAATATGTCTAAGGTAAGGCCGGTTCATTTTCAATCTCCAGAATAATAATATCTGACAGTTTAAGTTATCGCTTTTCATTTTCTTTGTCATATGAAAGAAAAGGACAGAGTAAAATTTTATAATTACTAAAATTATTTATTAATATTTCTATTATTCAAATAGTGTTAACTGGTGATTGATAAATCAGCCCGTATACCAAGGAAAGTGATTACAGACATTGTTACAATTGGACCAAATAAATAATTAAAAACCCCCGATATAAGGCGACCCCTTCAATGCCTTCTAAATAAAAAGGACGCATGCGTAATTTGCCAAAGCTATTTTAACCCTCCATATTAAGAGTTAAGGACTATACATAGTCACGGCTTGCTGTGCACCGGGGCTTCCACAAGCTCAGGGGCCCGCGGAACGACCAGCAAACTGCAAATATGACTAACGAAAAATTATCTATAATTTTGACTTGATAAAACGTAAAAAGTTTAGTTTGGGCCCCAAGGCCTCTATTCTAGACAGTAAAAACCATATCGATTTTAACTCGGCCGCCAATGTCAAGTATGAGTAATAAATAGGAGCTATCAAAACGTTGCCTATTAGAATCTCGCCCCAGTTTGGCCCTATGGTTACCTAGCTACACCAATGCATGTGACAAAGGCCTTTATGATAGCAGAAAGTAGGTACAGATGTAGTGCATAATGGTTTTCCTTCGTATTTTCTCGGAAACGTACGAACGTGTCTTGCTATTTCAGTCGGTCACAGTACAAAAAGTACTGAGGTTGACTGAAGTAACATGACAAATACGAACATTTCCGACAAAATACGAAGGAAAACAATTATGCACTACATCTTGTAGACTAGTTTTGACAAAAGTTTATCTGAGATCTAATTATCGCTAAGGTTCACACTTGCCATTGTTATAATATTATTGCAAGGGAAAATCGAACTTGTTGTATGATGAAGTGCAAATGAACTTCAACCGTAGGGTTGTAGACCACATTTTTGGCCGACTACATACAGAGCGGCCAGGCTAAGCCCCTTCAACGCTCGCCATTTCTACACTTAATTGGGAGAAAGTGATGGAGTTGGGATGTATGAACGCTGAGGGGGCGGGCTAGTGATAACTTATTTTTCTATCTGTTCGTAGATAGAAAATACGATTTAAAAAAAACGCCCACTGACGCCATGCACGAAGTATGATCGATAGGTTGATACATTTGTGCAACCTATTCCTATTTTTACATATTTTGTGACAGATCCTATACTCTGTGTTTGTGACAAGGTTGGAAAATGATGTCAACTTTGATGTCAACTGTCAAATCCCTTTATTTTTAATATTATTTTGCAAAATTATTCTATCATATTTATTTCATAAAGTTTAGAATACGAAAAAAAATATTTTTATGAGTATACCTCCCTAATATCTATAACTAATATTGTTAATTACTAATAGTAGAGATTAAAATGGCTACGTACGACGAAAACTATTACCATAGAAAATGCTATTTCGAAAGAGAACCACAAGTGCCCACGCAGTCGGTGATGAAGCAGATGATGGGCGAGCCGCTCGCGAAGGTCTACTTCAAGTACATGACGCCTCAGCTCAAAGTCCTCGCCGGCCTGGAGCCCCCCATGAAAGGCGGCGGCAGCGATTGGTACATGCCCCCTTACGACATACTAAAATCTACGGCAGTTCTTAAACCTGTCCAAAAGGAGCATCTTGCAAAACTCAGTTACGACGGCATCTATGGCTTCTCAATGAAATTTGTCGAAGATCATTACAAGAAGATGGAAGAGGAAAAGGCAGCAGCTCTAGAAGCAAATGATAAATATTGGAAAAAACACATCGAAATAACGTGTAACGTGCAGTGGGAAGATAAATCCGCAGAGGCGGCAAACATAAACACGGAAAAAATACAACAAGCTTTACGGGAGTTCAGCTCTATGTACAAGACCTCTTTAACCAACGTGGAAGCCCTTCTGTTTGATGCGGCTAGGAAAGAGATCAATCGAGTCAAAGACGAAGCATTCAGAACAATGCAGAGTAAATTCGAAACTCTTTTAAAGCAGCAAGCGACCGCGCTGTACGACAAATACGAGGAAAAACTTATGAAGAAAAAAGCGGCCATGAAAGCAGCGTTCATAAGCCAGGTTGAGGAAAAACGCTTGTATTTGAATCATAAAGTGCGAGATATTAAGTTGGAAAAACATGTTGCCGTGGAAAAATTAAGACATTTATTGGAGTGTCAAAACACTGCGTGTCAAGTGTACGTCGCGTTGAAGGAGAGAGAAGAGTGTGAGAAAGCATTGTCGGAATCTACATATGAACACAGAAAACAGATTAAACACTTGTTGGAGGAAATAAAACTCAAAGATTTTGAAATTAAACTGGCAGCTGATAAAGAATATAAGCGTCACGAATTCAACAGCATATGGCGAAGGAAAGTATTTGAGGTCGTTAAGAAGTTTCAAATTTTCGTGTCGTACAGCCTGAATGTCCTGCCGGAGTATGCGGAATTCTTCCTCAACATGGAGAAGCTGATGCTGCTGCAGATGGATGAGGTCGTGGACAACCCCAGCGCAGAGAGCGTCTTCGAGGTCGAACCACCGGATGAATACAAATTACCCATCCCTGACGTGCACCCTTTTTACGTCGTCTGCGAAGAAGGCTACAGACCGGAAGCGATCGATCGTAACCTCTGCCCTCTTCATTACACTGCGAGCGCTGAACAGTTTCCAGTAGTTATCGTTAATAAAAGACATATCTACTCCGCTTGCGATAACTTTGAGCTGTTCCCAGACAAGATAAAACGTTTTCTTGAAGGCCAACGAGGCGAGGACGCAGATGTCGCTGACGACCACGAGTATGGCTACGGTTATTCTGTTAAGTGCACGGACTCTGCTCGGTTACGAGAAATTAAACTAGAGAGTTCGTTGATGCAAATCATACAGAAAGAGCGACCAAATACAAGAGACGTGCCGGTCGAGTGCTGTATCTGTAGACTACCGTACTGCTTCTGCAGTCCTCTGCGCGCGTCAAAAATGAGTTATCACGAGCCACCGCCGCGCAAGGCGCCATCAATACGATCTTTACCTTCCGGTACTAAAATAAACACAAGAGGCCAGGAGCTCGAACACGAACGGGAACCTAAATGGGAGAGCTATTTGGAGTTCGTTAAGCCTAAATGCGTTTGTGCTAAAAGAGCGAAGAAGCATTTGTTGGAACATTTGCCCTCGTACATGCGGCACATGTCCTGGTTCGACGCACCGGAGCTTCCCAACTACGAGTGTTGCGACGTCGCGACCATCAAGAAGCTGGTGTTCAAGGCACAGCGGAAGCACTTGCCCCCGCCACCGCCTGAGAAAGTGCCTTCGAAAACAAGAGACTTCAGTACACAAACCGTAGACGAGATGTTCGAGACCCTCTGCACTTGTTTCTCAGACGGCGAAATTGAAAAACTTCTCCAAGATATAGTGAGCAAATCTAAATTAAATCCATACCATTCGTACGACCAGTTCAAATTTGTGGACGGCTCGCTATCTGAAATAGATATGACGAAGGCGTCGACCTCGTTCGCCACCGCCCGCGCGAAGTCTCTAAGGAATCTGCTGGATAATTCATCGCAGCTGGAAGATATCTTTATGAAAGACGATTGCTCATTCAAGACGCAGACGACGCCGAGGTCACCGACTTAGCGTCACATAAACAGCTTTGTGCTTGGTCACATACGTCACGTACCGAAATAAAACACCCATTATTTGTCTGTTACCTTGATATTATAAGTAGATTTTCCCCATTTACTTTAATAATCACGTTTATTAAAAAGCTTGTTCGTTGACCATTTACTTAGCGGTAAAATATTACGCTAGCGGTTGTTGCCACTTGCCGTGTTATTTGTACACCATGGACCGAACTGAGGGTCGAGTTTAAGTACCTACATTATAGCTGAGGCCGGAAAGCAGCGGTTGCTGGCCGAGTATGAGTTTGCAAAAGACCGCACGAATGCTACAAGTCAAGCAACCGCTTTTCCGGACGAGAATATAACAAGTATTGATTTTCATATAAACAAGGCCAGTGTTTAATGTTCATACTTTCTATTCCGTTTACATGTGGATGCATGGTAACGTAGGGCCGTATTAATTAATCATCTCGACTGTGAGGCCCGTCACAAGATACGTCAAAGTAAACGCCAAACCATAGAACACTGCCATTTCTGAAGCATCTCGAGACGGGCATTAGAGTTGAAATCAGTTTATTAATACGGGCCTTAGTGTTATATTGTCTTTGGATGCATGCTTTATAGGAATCATAGGTCGACAACGTGGAGGTCGTTCAGTTTTAGAGCGCTTTCACATAAGATGATCTCTAAATGTGCCGTAATTAGCTGGTAGTTGGATCGGCACATAACGTGGAGTGCTTCCGCGTTCGTCCGACAAACATGACGCCGTGGTTCTTACGAATATTTAATTCGTGAATTACTATATGGTACGGTGTTGTTTTAAGTGAAGAATGCTTGGGTTGCTTTCCCGTGTACCGTGAAGAATTTTTTCTGCGGTTACTGAGAGGGGCTCAGAAAAGTTAGTGTGAAATATATATCTGACTTCAAACAAAAAGGGAAGTCGCGGACTTTGTTCCAGTTCGTAAAACGAAAGAGACGAACTGACGAGGTGCGCGTCCCCGCCACCAGAGGCCCGTTTCATGAAGCTACAAGCTACAAATTACAAGCGGAAGTCTCTTTCTAATTCCTTTTGCTGGAAAGAGACTTCCGATTGTAATTTGTAACTTGCAGCTTCTTGAAACGGGCCACAGGGCTCGTAACCGGTGTCAAGATAGCGGTTAATATACTTAGTTCATAAAATGTTATCGTCGTCTGTGTCGATATGACGTCATCGGTGTCACGTGTCCGAGTTTAAATGCTCCTACTAGCTCTCTTGCATTTGGTTTCGACCTGTGGCATATTGTTTTTTTTAATCACAAGAAAATTAGGACCCTAATAAAGCAGTGTATTCCCCGTGGCGCAACTATTTGGCACTACTGGTCAATATTAGTATCATTAATAGGAGGTAGGTTTAGGTTATGTTAGTTCTTTAGCAGGCCCGGAGGGCCAAACTACCCAGAAATAGGAGCTCTGCGATAGCAGAGCTCCGTCGACTCTATTAAATTTGATTTTGAAATAGAAATCATTGGTCAGTTGTGCGAACGGGCAAGAAAGGAATAAAGCCAGTAAAGCCCATATGTAAATAAAACGATTAATGCCCGTTTCCAATATCCGTTTTACTTACGCGTCGTTAAAATTTGACACATTTTGTAAGTAGCAAATGTCTTCGTTTCGAAAAACGATTCGTTTCTTGAATATTGGAACCGGGCATAAATCACTTCTTTACGGATCCCTATAACACACATACCTACCTACGACGGTGGTCAGGATTCTAAAATAACACAGACGAAGGGTTAAACGCTTAATTAAAGGAACGATTTAAAAAAAAGTAACCGGTAAATAGGAAGAACGAAATCTAACAATTGTTAAGTTAAGGATGATTTCCACCAAACGGCTCGCATCGCATCGGATCGGAAAGAATACGTACGGATGCGGCGGCAGCCGTACGGCTCTTTTGAAATTATTATTGTCTATTTATGATGGAGCCGGTCGCACGTCGCAATAAACGTTGAGTAACGGTGGTATACAATATTTTCTCGTTATCTGTCAAATTCAAATGTCACACTGACAGATAACGAAAAAATATTGTATAGCTATACCACCATTACTTAACGTTTATTAGTATACAATTATTTTCATTTTAAGTTTAATATGAAATAACTATTCATTCAGGGTTATTTTTAATAAAAACACGCTTATTCAATATTTGAGGTTATGTGTCAAACAGTGCTACTAATTTGTTTACATCGATTACAAGTTCTATTGACGGCGACTTTAGTGTGTAAAAGAGACAGTACGCCGCTATACTTATATACTGCAGTGTCAAAATCAAATTAAACGGTTAATTTTGCTCAATAGAATGAAATTTGTGAAAACCGTTTTTCAATTGTCCGGTAACCCTAATTCAAATCTATTCAGGTTTGGGGTCAATGACCGAAACCGGTTTAAATATAAACCGATTTTCGAGCCTGCCCGCCGCACCTATTTTCAATCTCTAGATGCGGCGCGACACTTGTGCGCACGCGGATCGACCATGCCGCGACGCCGCGACGTCCCATTAATTGTAACCGACGTCCCTAATTTAACCTTTTCAACGCTATGTCAAATACAAAAGACGTCCACTCACACGCCTATGACAGCTTAAAACCAGAGCAAATATCAACCTTGCCTCATAGACACTCAGGTCTATTTTACGCTGGCAATCACGACGGAAATAACCGTCGTTGGCGTTGAACCAGTGGTGCGGATATATCCGTCAATGGCGTTGAAAAGGTGCAGTCCTTCCTACAACCGTAAAAGTATAAGAGCGGTTTTAGACTAGCGTTTTACTTTTTCTACGAAAAGCGAGCAAAAGGATACACTCGTATGCGCTACATTTTGCGGGCTGTCTACAGTGTGGACAACTGGGAATAACCGAATTTAGCTAGTCTACGCTCGTACGAGATGAGTACGCGGCAAATTTGCGCGTTTATGAGCAAGTCTGAATCCGCTCTAAAGCTTTGAAAATGGAATGATTGGTTTGCGCGAACGTTCTTAACGCGCCTATAAGGATTAAAAATAATGGTTATAAGATGGGTAATAATAAAAAAAAATGTTTTTTGACTCATCGTCTATTTATTCCCATTAATCGTATTAAATTTTGGCAGGGGGTCCAAAATTAACCCTGTATTACTACACTCTTATCTTGTAAATCTTAATAATAAATTTATTATAATAGCTGTAGTAGGGCTTTACTGCTTAACCAGTGCTAAGCTGAATTGTTCCTTAAATTATTTACGTTGTCTAGCTTTTAGAAACCTATACTTATTTCTATATCATAGAGACAGAAGCGGGACAGGGCCTCTATTGCAGGCGGTAAAACAATATCGTATTTGACTGTTATGGAATGGACATTTCATTTTTATGACACCTGAAAATAACTATAGAAATCGAAAGTATTTTGCCTACCTTACCTTACCATAACCAGTCAAATACGATTTGGATTTTACCGCCAGGAATAGAGGAGCGGGGACAGTGCCAGAATAGTAAAGACCTTTTTTTTAACAAACATTTGTGGGTAACTGGCATTAGTTTACAATCTTTTACAATGTACCTATGAGGTGTATATACTTTTTTTGCAATCACGCTGAATCGATGTTACTTCCATTACGCTACACTTCAAGGCTCAACGGATTGCTTTCGAGGTAAGAATAATTAATTACTTTTAAATCCGTTGTTTTACAAAGCACCTTTCATTCGTGTCTTGCGCTAGCCCTTAGCCTTGTTCCATTTGCCAATGTGTTTATGCCACCTAAGATATGGATCATCCATGCCTAGAAATCGAATACAATAAGATTTGTGTATTAGTACATCGCAACGAGAATCAATACTTCGTGTAAAAGCACTGTGAATTAAATTTTAGTTCAATACACGGAATACAGTAAGTTCATTATTTCCAGCACTTAAATTCACTTATACTACCCTCCATCAAAACAGTCCTTGTGTCATCGGTCATCGGCGTCAAGCTACGGGGTTCAAATGTTATAAAACAATAGCGGTCCGAGAACAGAACCTTGGGGTACCCCATATTTAATGGTTGCTGGCGGCGAGCTTTTGGCTTGACATATGCTAGGGTTGCTGGTTCAAAGTGTTGCCATATAACAGCACGTTATTATGACCACTAAAAAGTATAATACAGCACACCAGTTCGAGTGACCTAGGTCTAATAGTTGGGTTAGAAGTGTTTCAGATATTTTTGGCTACCTTGTATGCTACAATATATGTATTTAATAGCGACCGCACTACAAGCCAGTGAGGAATTCGATGTAGTATATTATGTGACTGGGAACGTGTTAAGGAATTATTTCAGACTGTCTTGCTGTCATGTTGCTATTTATTACACGAGATGAACTTGACATTAAGCCGGGTACTCGCTAGCGAGTTGTACCTAACTGTTACTGTTGCACGTAAAATCTTGCTGTGTATGCAGCTCGCGAGCCTGTTCTGCGCTGGAAGCTTTTTACTGTAACTGGTTCGGTTACAATTACAGATTGCTAATCGCAGATTACCCGGCTTAAGAGTCCGTTACGGTCCATCGACGACATTAAGTAGTTTTCCTTACGCATTTATTAAATTTCTTGATGTTTCTCAATCGCATTATTTTCTGTTACCAAATTGTCTACGTCGGTACTTGATAGAAATAAATTGGATGGGATGAAAAAATATTTGACAGGCAAGAAGAAATCTAGAATAACTACGACTGTAATTACAAAATTAGGAATTGATACGTTATTGAAAATGCGTGTGAAAGTATTTCCTTAAAAATACTTTGCTTATTTCAGTCGGCTACCCTAACCTTACCCATCAGCATTGCAAGTAAAAACACCAAGTTGGTCTATAAAAATCTTTTATTAAAAAATCACTGCGATATTGTGTAATAGTCGCCTACGCACAGGATGACAAATACAGTTAACAATTATTCTATATCATATGATCTTACGAGCTCGCCGCGCGAGCAGTACATTACATTATTCAAATTACAACTAAACACAAGCGAATCGGAACATAACAAATGCCGTAGATTGATTGAAATACAAAATAAATACACTTTTACAGTCCAGTGAAAACAGTTCGGAGTTTAATTAGAATTTGTATTAGTGTAAACATGGACATTTCCTTGTTAGGTCGATACGTCCGGATCCGTCACACCATGGATAACTTTACCGATAATCCTTAAGTGATAATTCAGTCCTAAAACTGTGTCGGCCGGGCTGGCGGCCGGCTTGCGCGGCGTCTAGCTGTAGAGGTCGTCGTCGCCGCCCTCCTCCTGGAAGGTGGGCTGGTCGCCGCCCGACGTGCCCGTGCCGCCCGCCGCGCCCGCGTTCGCCGGGAACCTGCCGCAATTGGGATACACCTGCTTAACACGATCTATCTCTCCACATTCTAAAACCCGTTCGCCGAGTACGCTTCTCTCATACATCCTTGCTGTTTATTGGAAACATGTAACACATGACCTCCTTTGACTACTAAAAGCATTTTGTAAATAATATACAGTAAGTAGAAAAATAATTAAGTAGGAAATACCGTCTCTGTACAACTAACAAATAAAATGAACCTAAATAATTTTACAGTTGTGTGCAAAATAATAGCAGTATATCCTTATTTTCTAAAATAAGACAGGTGCTCAAAAGAGTTCCTCACAGTAAAAACTTTTCTCCCAAGGATTGTTAGCACTGGCAACGAAATCTTTTTTTTTATATTTCCAAATTTTTATTTACGAATTTAAAAAAAAAAACATATAAATAGCAGTGTCATGAAAATGTCCTCATTACATAGTTTTCTCTGTCTCTGATGGTACAGTTATTATCTATTCGTAGTACAATTTAGAATTTGTTGCTGTGTAAAAATAATTGAAGCTAGAAAAAAATATAACTATAGGAAGAGGAAGGCATTGTTCCAGAGAAAAGAGAATTTTGATTAAAACGTTGATTCAAGAAGGAAAAACATGATATTCAAGACATTTTAAAATATTCAGGTAAGATGATCAGTAATGCTCTGAAGTGGAAAGAAAAACCCGAAACTAGAGGTAGAAAAAGGGCTACAACGACAAAAGGGGATTCAAGAATTGTTCGTCTGTCGAGAAAGCTCCCATTTCTGTCTTCAAAACATATTCAAAGCTCATTAAATTTAAATGTGAGTACTTCTACAGTTCGTCGTCGTCTCATTGAAGCTGATCTGCACGCCAGAAGCGCTCGTTCCCTTAAAACCATAATTGCAAAATATCTAATTGCCGATTTACCCGTTTTCTGAAATATGAAATACCCAAAATACCAGACTTTCTTTTTACCGTGTTTCTTTTTATATCGGATTTCCAAATCAACGTGTTTTCAAAACATCATGTTCTCTTTAAAACCGAATTCCCATAATACCAGATTTTGATAACACTAGGCCGGCAAAACACAATGTACTTGAATCACCCAGTTTCTTAAGCTACCAGATACTCCAAATATCAGATTGCCAGTTTACTTAATTCCCAACACACCAGATGCTGATCATACTTGATTTCCGAATGCCTAAATTCCTAAAACACCGGATTTTTACTTTGGTAGATTACATAAGTACGGTTAGACAACAAAACCAACTGTAAATATCAAATTTTTATTGTCAACTATTTACAACTGAACTTTATCATTAGCAAATGGCAAATACAGTCTATAAATAAAAAAAATCATCATCATCATGGTGGCCTTTTGGTGATCCAATCTTGGATGTAGGCCTCTTCCCTCCAAAATTTTGGTGAATTCAAAATATTTATATAGGTATAGGTACACATTTTTTTATCGGCTTCAAAAAAAGGAGGTGGTTCGCAATTCCCCGGAATCTTTTTTTTTACGTATGGTACCTAATTAAGGTAAATGCACCTATCATACGTCAGAAGGAGGGTTATGTTTTTCGAGCGTATGTATGTATGTATGTATGTATGTCTATTTCTGAGCACGCTCTGCAGCCTAAACGGCTTGACGGATTTTAACATAGAGGTGTCATTCGATTCGTCTTAGTTGGCGAAGTGACATAGGGTACATAATATTTCAAAAGGCGTCCTCGAAAAAATAATGGACGGGCATTTTTTTTAATTATTATTATGACAATATGCGTATCAAATGAAAGCTATGAACAACTCATCCCCAAAAGAAGAGAAAAGAAGTGACAAAGTTGGTATTTAACGCAAACGAAGTCCTGAATCACCTGACCGTACTTGTTTGATATTTGATATTCTGGGGATCTGGTGTTCTTAGATCTGGTATATCGAAAATATGGTTTATCTGAAATCTGCTCATTGAAAAATCTAGTATTACATGATCATGCTAAGGCGAGATCAAGTTCTTTCGAGAAAATTGTGTTTTCCGAATCAGGTTTGTAAAGTATTTCAGTGTTTTGAAATTCTTGTGATTTCGAAATTTGATATTTTCGGTATAAGGTTTTATAGGGAACATGGTGTATTGAGAACATGGTATTTTATAAAACTGATATAAAAAGGAACATAATATATAAAAATACTGGTATTGAGGGAATCTAATATTTTGGTAAGCATGTATATCGGCAATAAGATATTTTGCAATTATGGTTTTCAGGGAACGAGCGGCCAGAAGTCCGAGAAAGGTGCCATGTTGACTAAGAGGCACATAAAACAGAGGCTTATTTTTGCTAAAGAACATGTAGATTGGCCTTTGGAGAAATGGCGTAATATTCTATGGAGTGATGAAAGTAAAGTGGTACTGTTTGGGTGTAAAGAACGTCGAGAGTACGTCAGGAGATCTGCGGGTGCCGCTTTCATGTCGCAGCATACAATAAAGACTGTCAAACATGGCGGACTTAGTTTGATGGTATGGGGATGTTTTTGATACAATGGTGTAGGTAGGCCCTATCATTGAAATTTTGGGCATAATATTTAAAGAAGGTCATCCAGGAACTAATGTATCCCATATGCCAATGAGTGTATGCCGCTTAGATGGGTTTTTCAACAAGACAATGACCCAAAACAAACAAGTAAAGTTGTGAAAGAGTGGTTTAGAGTCAAAAAAGTGAATGTTTTACCTAGGGCGGCTCAATCGGCGGATCTCAATCCAATTGAGAACTTGTGCATAGACATCAAGAAAGCTGATCAAAAACCTACCACAAGGTCCCATTTATGGCATTGATATCTTTTTATATGTGTCAAGAGAATTGAAATGTCAAAAAAATGCGTTCCCAATATTCTTCTATTTCTTCAGGTTTTCTGTAGTACAGTCAGCGTGGAACAGTATCCCTATAGAGAGATGTCAAGCTTTAGTTGACTCAATGCCAAGATGTGAAGCTGTTATTAGAAATAAAGGTCAAGCCACTAAATACTAACAAGACCTTATCATTTTTTTTGTGGATTGTTTAATTATAAATTATTATTTGCCTTTTAATAAATAAACTGCTATTATTTAGAAAACGGTATTTTTGATATTTTTATGTTTCACTCATAAATACTTGAGATTTTTTAAGATTCATTTTGATCTAATATTATTAGACATAGAATTATAAATGTAGGTAACTACTACTATTATTTTGCACACAACTGTACCTAACTAAAACCACTAGTTTTTCACATTTACGTACCATAATGTTTTTGTGAACGTCCAAAATTAAGATCTAAATCCATATATCTAAGTGTAGATTTTTCATGCACAATTTTGTAAAAGAAACGAGTTAACTGTCTTTACAATGACTGAGCACGTACAGTCAAGGAATTATATTCGTCACCCCCCTAATTCCAAAGTCAATCTGAGATTCTACAGCAATATCGTTGAGTTTTCTATAAATTACAAATGACTTGGCATCTCTAATGAAATCTTCAAGCAGATTTTCTTTGAAATGGGTAGCAAATTAACGTCCGTGACCATACGACCCTTACTTAATAATATATCCAGATTTCTTGGTTTACGTTATGGTTAAATGACTTCTGCCTATCATGACATTGAAAAAAGATCATTATGCCAGTCTTACACTGGTACCAAAATTAAAAAACAACCAATTAGCTACGACATTTTGCCGTTGTAAGTAGACGAGGATATTTTTATTCAATAAATTATTTCAAATTACAATTAATTAACACTGAATATTGAAACGCTTCAAATGAGATTCTTATTGACTATTCTTTCGAATACAAATAAGAACAAAAAGTTTTATAAATAGGTGTATCCCAATTATTATATTTGAGGGAAAGAAGGAAAGTTCTCTTGGATTTTCACTTCAAAAGCGTTTGTAATGTTGATTTTGACTTAGTTATGCATTGTATACTATTTTTTTTTGTGATAACGTCTATAGTAATGGCAATGTCAGTAACTATTATGTATGAGATTCAGTTCGGCAGAGCTCTGGTCAAGGCAAGTGTGTAAGTCTACCGCGAAAAAGTAAAAAAAAAAACAGCCAAAGAATGAGTAAGGGAGAGGTAAAGTATGATTTTGAATAAATTTTCGTTGCAGAAGATCATTCCACTTACAGTTAATGAGCACCTGATATTAAGAACGCAGATAATTTTGGTCACTTTGAGTTCAAATTTTATGCGGGCAAATGTCAAATTATAACATTAAAGTTGCCGAATGTGCGCCCCCTTGAAATGATAACGGGTTTGGTTTTTTTTTTTTAACAAAGTGGTTTATTCATTGTGACTATACTCGAAATAATAAATAGTGCCCGTTTTCTTTGCAGAAGGAACCTATGACAAGGTCGAATTTCAGTTACCACCTGTTTCGTTCGTCCGAATTTTCATAAATTAGAACACCATTTTTTCCGAAACCGTTTAACTTCCCTGGATACCTGGGTTGTTGGTTAACCCAACCTACAGGTTCTATAGGCCTCTTTAACCTTACGTCAAATACAACAAAATGTGCGACTCTCAGGCCAAACTTAATTCATACGAAACAGTCTCTTTTAATTTTGACCTTGTGTGGCCTTTGTCGCGTCAGTGGCTGTACTTTGTTGTTAAAAAGGTTAAACATTTTGAAAAATGCATGGCTCTAGAAAATAAAATCTAACTTATGAAGTTCGGATAAATGAAACAGTTGGAAAACAAAACTTTGGATTTGTGTAAAGTGGTTTATGTGCACGAGTGTGTAGTAGCAGGCAATGCTCACCGGAAGTTGGTGCCGAACCCGCGGCTCTGCTGCAGCGTCTGCGCGAACAGCTCGTACTTGCGGATGTCGTTGTCGGAGACGGAGCGGCGCGCGAACTTCATCGCCTCCTCGAAGTGCGCGCGGCTGATCTCGGGCACCGGGTCCTCCTCATCCATCTACCACAACACAACCGTTACTACCTATTGCTGTTTACAGTCAATTAGTAGCGGAAACTTCCCTGACCCTATCCTTCCATTGACACGCGATTAGAGCGGTAAACAGCTGTCAAAATGTACGAACTAACAGTCGATTAACATTTAACATCGTTTGGTGAAATTGGTACTAAGTTCACGTTAATAACACGAGGTTTAATATTCTATTAGCAATTGCACCTTAGATATGCGACGGAATAGCTTTAATTTATATATATAATTATAGATGATGCCTTTTCGGTCAGAGCCTTGGTGAAGTGTAAAGCAATTATCACTAATCAATTAACGGGCAATTTACAGACGGTAAATATTGTTAGTAGACCAGCATCATTTAGTTACTAATTTAGAAATTAGTTGTCATTCAATGTAGAATAAGTGTCCTATGAAAATCTCGTATGAAATACTTTTTCTACACGTATACCAATTATGGCCTCTATTGCTTTGTAGAGTTGTTCATGGTGCAGATAAATATGTTGCAAGTTTTTTTTATGCGGGTAGATGTCGGGGTGTACTCACGTCCATGCCGGCGGCCTGCTGCGCCTGGCGCGCGCGCTCGCGCGTGATCTCCGTCTCGATGGCTTGCCGGATGGCCAGCTTGCAGGCGCGCTGGCAGATCTCTGTTAGATCGGCCCCGCTGAACCCTTGTGTCACCTGCCAACCAGTCACAGAGGTAATTATAATAGACTGCTTTACAACGAACTTATTGTATGACTATTGTATTTCATGATTATTTCGTTACTCAATACTATAAAATTCCATTTTCATTTACTGGAATAGAAATGTAAGGTATTGATAAATCGATATAGCAAATTAATACACTAGCGACCCACCCGCGCTTCGCTTCGGTTTAGGAGAGTTTTTTGTAACACCCATAATTAATCCAAAAATTGATTATACATCTACCCTAACTAACCTAGCCCATGAACCAATCTATTAATGAAAAAAGGATAAAAATGAATTTGAAAGATCTATACGTACATACAGAGGGACAGACGGAAAGCGACTTTGTTTTATGGTTTAGGAACACAGAGGACAAGCATACAAACATTCATTTTTATTATACAAGGGCTGTTTGATAAGTACCCGTGTTTGGTCACTGATGAGTCATTAGTAGGTAAAAAAAATACCCTACTAATGTCATACCTTTATAAACTATTCTTTGAACAAAAAAAACAATGAATGTTAAAAGAATAACATTCATTGTCTTTTTTTCGAAATCTGTCAACTATGATAAAAATTTCCCGCCAACATGTAAAACAAACAGAACCGATCGGTGGTTAGGTTTGTAGAAAAACATATTAAAGAAAAGTTTGACGCTGTTTATAAAGATCTTGCACCTTCAATTACTAGCATTAGACATTGGTATAATGAATTCTACATGCTCGCTGCCAACACGAACTCAACTGAGCATGTTAACAATATTCTTGAACATAAATTGGGCATGAAAAAGCTATCGCTGAGTTGGCTGCCATTCCTCACGGAGGAACAAAAAGTGAAGCGTGTGAGCATTTCAGAACATTGTTTGAGCGAATTTAAACGTGATCAAAAAGAGTTTCTGCGGTGTTTCGTTACTGTCAACTAAATATGAATTCACCACTACACTTTAAACCAAAGAATAGTCAAAACAGCGGACCTTGCCCGGTGAACCGGCACCAAAGTAAGCCAAAACTGCCCCATCGGCCAGGCCAATACCTTGGCGGCAGTTTTCTGAGATTCACGGGGCAAAATTATGATTATTAATTAGAAAATGGTAAAACGATAACAATACAATATTATGTAAATGTAGTGAATTATTTTGATATGGCTTAAAGGAAAAAAGGCCCCAATTGAAGAAGAAAAAAAATTGTGTTGCACCATGATCACTGCACTTTATTCTATGGGAGTCGCTGTAGCTATATTGGCACAATTTAAATATAGCTTGCTGCCGGCATCTTATTCTCCACAAGTGACCCCGTGTGACTCATTTTTTTATTAAATATTACAAAAAAAATACTTGTTGAAAAAAAGCGTCGAACGAAGATGTCATTGCCGCTCCAGACGCCTATTTTGAGGACTACCGAATTCTTCTTCTTTTCGTGATTCAAAAAACTTAAACCACTTAATGGAATAAAATTAAGAGATTTTGATTAGAAATAAATATACATAAAATTTTTTTTACTTTTTGTAACACGGTTACTTATCAAACCTCCCTCGTATATAGATATTTTGGATTATGCACGCGTTTAGAAAATTCATATAAACCGAAACGAAGCGAGGGTGGTTCTGTAGTTTCCAATATTAAAGTTGTCGTATATACCTTGGCGATGTAAGTGAGGTCGACGTCCTTGGCGATGGGCGACTTGCGCAGGTTGGCGCGCAGGATGGCCTCGCGTGACTTCTCATCGGGCAGCGGGATGTAGATCAGCTGGTCCAGGCGCCCGGGCCGCAGGATCGCCGGGTCGATGATGTCCGGCCGATTCGTCGCGCCTGGGGACAAACAATTGTTACATAAATTTATTTATTGATAACATCAGTATAAATCCTTTTTACATCACGCTAAACGCTATTTCGTTATAAAACGCAACCGATCTCTGACTATTGTATCTTGGGGCAGAATAAGACAAAAAGTTGATCAACCAATTTATTTTTTTAGTAGTATCCTATTGAGGCCCACCATATTCCAAAATCAATCTCCTAATTTGATCATGTCATAAACAAAAGAAATTTCACTGTACTTCTGTTCTGTTCACCTTTACACTATAACGTTATTTCAATGGCCGCATTATGTACTATTTTAGTAGAAGGAGGGTTAGGAGGGTACAGTAACGTTAGAATGAGCGATCATGTGTACGTGTGAGTAGTGTAGTGTAGTTACCGATGATGAAGACGTTCTTCTTGGCGCCCATGCCGTCCATCTCGGTGAGGATCTGGTTGATGACGCGGTCGGCGGCGCCGCCGGCGTCGGACACGGAGCCGCCGCGCGACTTGGCGATCGAGTCCAGCTCGTCGAAGAACAGCACGCACGGGGACGCCGACCGGGCCTGCCCACCGAACAAGATCATCATTGTACACTCTAACACTTATCTGACATGCTACAGCAAGGTTGAGTTTTCCTATCAATTTCTAATTTCTTGGCATCTCTAATGAGAGTAATGACCTTGACGATTACAGCGAATTTTTTTTTGAAATGGGAATTAATATAACGTCCGTGACCGACGACCGTACGTACATGGTGTAATCTATCTTTCTATATCGTACCGTATACGTATAAATTCACAATTTAAAGGAATCTAAATAATAATTAATTAATACTGCAACATTATGACCGCGTTTTCCGCTCTAAATATATAAAACGTCCGTAATTGACGCGCGCCGGGGTTGACGGATGCTGTATCCACATTTATACATAGCGATAAAGGCACGCTGGGCATTGAAACATAACCCCTAGCACAACATGTGTTCTTATTCACGGACAAAATTAAAACACAAGTTAAAGATAAATTGTTAAACGTAAGCCATTGTGTATACATTTGTACAACAAATAACCACTATTTCATAATAAAAAATATATATACCAATATTAATCCAATATTAGTCGAGCGCGCCTTGCGCACGTTAGCTTAGATCCTATTGGCTAACCCTATAGCCCCTTTAAGAGCTCTCGTATTGTACTGGAGTATTAATAACACCAAAGTTCATTACACACCAATATTAACGAAGAATACACTAGAAGAAGTGGTTACCTTATCAAAGATGTCTCGCACGTTGGCCTCTGATTCACCGAACCACATAGTGAGCAGCTCGGGCCCCTTGACTGAGATGAAGTTGGCTTGGCACTCGTTGGCGATGGCCTTCGCCAGCAGAGTTTTACCTGAAATCGTATGCTCATTGTAACTTCACCGCAAATAATTCCATTTTCTTAAGATGAACTCTTGCTATGCCTTCTATCCTATGCTTAGTTTGCAAAAAAGCTGCGCTGAGGAAAACACACCAATATCTAGGAGTAGGCATGTTACTCGTTAACTACTAAAAAAAATAAAGAATTGGGTTATGATTGACTAATGCTGACGTGCGCTGGCGACGCAGGCCAATGTTCAAAAGTTTTGTCAATTATTAAAAAAGATGTACAGTCGGCTAGCTTTTATAGATTAGAATTAGGCTAGGGCTCTCTAATAGTCAGCCACATTAAAAGGGCGTTCGGGGGTGGGTGTTAGTAAGACCGAGCTGCGTACCGGGGATGGAAGGCGCCCGCAACTGCCTACCATTGGACTCTGCTTTCCTACATCACCCAGTAGGACTGGCAAGTAGCTGCACTGTTTTGGTCGGTACATACCGCATCCAGGCGGTCCATAGAATAGCACGCCGCGCGAGGGCTGCATGCCGAACTTGAGGAACTTGTCGGGGTGCTCCACGGGGTACTGCACCAGCTCCTGCAGCTCGCGCTTGACGGACTGCAGCCCACCGATGTCCGTCCACGTCACGTTCGGGACCTCCACGACTGTCTCGCGCAGCGCCGATGGAGATGACTTTGTCATCGCGTACTGTAATGAATGACACGTTAATATAGTTACTGAAACAAGTCCACTGTTGGCCACAACGGACGGGAAGCAAGGAGCACAAAATATTTGGGTGGTAGAGACTGCTCTAGGCAAAAGTAGTTCTTGTTATCTGGACAACTCGTACTGTGCCATTGTGCCCTCTTGAATCCTCTTGCTTATGTTTCTTTTTCCTTTCCTGTATGTTTAGAAGTTGTTTTTTTTCCCTTGTCTCTCAGTGCGTCTCTTCCGTTACAGACTACATAAATAATGTTTACAGAGAAGCATATAAGTTGTGGGAAACTTGCGCTGGTCGCCTCAAAACATCATCATACTTATTTTAGCAATGCGTCATGTTTTTTTTTTTGTACTTATAACACAATTTTCCTCTCAAACTTGGTAAAAACATAGTACTCAATGACAATTAAAAAAATCGTAAACTATATCCATAGTTACTATGCTTCAATGACTGCAGACTATTTGCCATCAGTCAGAACAGCTACCCTTCCCATACTTGGCGTTGATTTAGCACCACTACAGTTTCTAGGAGAGTTTTCTTGTGCGAGGACTTCGTAGCGTCAGGGTACTCGGAGGAAGATTGCGATCTGGAGGGACCCTGAAAGTCTTACCACCTAAGGTAAGGCAGTACGTACCCGGAAGTTGTCCATGGTGACGGCGAGCGAGTTGAGCACCTCGGCGTCGATCTGCTCGTCCTCTAGGTCGATGAGGTCCATCTTCTCGCGAATTTGTTGCAGAGCTGCCTCCGAGCACAGCGAGGCCAAATCCGCGCCCACGTGACCGTGGGACTCCGCCGCGATCTGTAAACGATATTAACATTAGTAATGTCTAACAATTTTAATAGAGGGGTTTTTATTAGCTGTGAACATGAAATCCGAAACCAAAGTAGATACATGGAAACTTCTTAGGAACTGTGAAAGCAATTTTACCTGACGTCATAATAATAGATTCATGCGAGATGGAAAAGCAAACATAAAAATCTTAACAACCTTTTTACATTAATATATTAGTGATAAGCAAGTTGATTCCAGTTGAAAGTCATGATTAACTAAAGACTGAAATGGATATCTAACGTAAGAGACAAAGCAAGCTAGCGTTTCCTATCGTTTACCATGGTCTAGTACCAGAAGTATCAGCTTAGAGGGTGGTTTGGGACTGATATTAATTGAATTGCCAGCTTCCCAGTAGGTAACGTATGTGGTGTGGGTGTACCTGTTCGAGGTCGACGTCGTCGCCGAGCTTCATGTTCTTGGTGTGTATGCGCAGGATCTCGAGGCGGCCGGTGGCGTCGGGGATGCCGATGTCGATCTCGCGGTCGAAGCGCCCGAAGCGCCGCAGCGCCGCGTCGATCGAGTTCGGCCGGTTCGTCGCCGCCATCACGATCACGTGCGACGACTTCTTCATGCCTGGACACAACATTTATATTAAAAATGGGAACTGACACGGGAACGCCCTAAAACTAAAATTTAACACACATATTAGGCGTATTTAGAAACGCCATTATGGTCGGTTCGGGAAATATGGTCAACTCGGTCTACGGCACTGACAGATTCTGTAGGTCCGGCGATCCTACTCCACCATAAACATTTAGGGCCAATTGCACCAAAACTATTTCAGTTTTAGTCACGTCTCTCTGCTGTCAAGTACAAAGATTTGTATACCTTTATTGTAAGGGAATAAGGTGCAAAAGTCTACCTGATTGTATATTGACAGATGAACGTTACACATACAGACAGGTAGACAACTCAACTCAATAAATAAATAAATACTCCAGACGAGACAGATGCCTAAGTACATCTCGCTCCCACTTAGTAGATATTAACGTCACATTTACAACAACGTCATGCAATTGAACATCCAAGACTCACCATCCATCCATGAGAATAAGCAGCTGCTTCGCCCGACCTTATCGTGCGTTCATCCAGTGAACATCTAGTACTAATACCTTACGTCATAAAGCGATGGACGCGCATGGAAGGCCTGTGACTTGTAATACCTTCTAAAACGATGACTACGCATAGAAGTGCGACTAATCTAGGGTAATACACATTGGTTCACTCACCGTCCATGAGCGTGAGCAGCTGAGACACGATGCGGCGCTCGACCTCTCCGTGTGTCTTCTCACGCTTGGGCGCGATGGCGTCCAACTCGTCGATGAAGATGATGGCGGGAGAGTTCTTGTCGGCCTCCTCGAATGCCTTACGGAGGTTAGATTCCGACTCGCCGGCTAGCTTGGACATGATCTCCGGGCCGTTGATGAGGAAGAAGAATGCGCCTGAAGACAAAGGCTAATATTAATATGGGCTGACACAAATGATTTGTTGATAAGTTAACTAATGGTGCGTTCCTATATTCAAAACCGTGGATAGAGTTGTGATGTCTCGTTAAAATTTGACTCGAGCTAGATAGTGTAGTGTCTGACGAATGTTTACTCACCAGTCTCATTGGCCACAGCCCTTGCCACGAGGGTCTTGCCGGTGCCGGGCGGGCCGTACATGAGGATGCCGCGCGGCGGCTTGACACCGATGGCCTTGAACAGCGAGGGGTGTCGCAGGGGCAGCTCCACCATCTCCTTGATCTGCGCGAGCTGCTTGCGGCACCCGCCGATGTCATCGTAGCCCACAGCGTTCAGAGCTTCCTCTTCCTCCTAATAAAATAAATAAATGTGGTTTATTTTTAAACAACTTCAAGAAAAGAGGAGTTCTCAATTCGACTGTTTATACATTTTTCTATGATTTTTTCATACATGGAAGAACTAGCTATCCTCATAGAAGTAATTTATTAAAAAAAAAACTGAAACTTTCCGTTAAGCGACAAAATTTTGCTATACAATTGAGAGGAAAGTTTTCTTCGCACAACTGAACTTTTTTGCCTTCGTTGTTTGTATGTTTAACTAAAGGACGAGAGTTTAAACCCAATGTTCAATGATGTGTATAAATAAAATGAAAAGGGTGATAAAAGTACAAAGCAGTTTTTGCTGATATCTAAATTTAACCTTGTGACATTTATGTTGATCTATTCAAGTAATTCATCGCTCAGGGCCATATACTGTTGAATATTTCTAGAAAAGGTATTTGTAGTGGAAAAACAAGGGAAAATTATGCAAGAACAATTGTTGAAATATTCAGTAGTATCATACGGAATACATAAATATTTTTTATCCGATGAATAGGCGTTTTTCTACTAACTACGACGTGCCGTTGGCGTCGTCGTAGCCGTGTCGCTCAATGTAAAAATGCGTCATTATTATCTTCATTATGCTGCGCTCTCTAGTGTTATAATAAACATTTTTGACCGCGTTTTAGCGAATACTTATGAATTCTTACTTTTACTATGGAACTGTAAAAGTAACTATAAAATCTCGTCAAATGACATCGACAAGACTAATTCATACTTTTACTGTTATGGCTATGAAACTCCAGAAAGTAACAACTTTTTACTGTCAACTGCCTATTCCGAATAATCTTATCGCTATGACCGCAATAAACACTAAGTGAGGTTTGCTGCGTTTAATAGTTAGCCGTTACTATTATTTGCACACTGATGACGTTACTACACTGTAGTCGAGTGTGTAGTATTGTTACAGTTAAGGACACGAATATGTTTACACTACTTGGTACTTTTTTTTCAACCACCTTTTTGGTACATTTATATTTCTAGAAACAACCTGACAAAAGACTGGATATTAGTTTCCACAATTGAGTAATTGAATTCTCTCGAATTAAAAGCGCTTGGTAACAAAAAGTATACGAACTGGAAAATAATTATACTTACTTCACCAAAAATTACTTCATATTTGTTTTTTTTAATAGTCTTAAAAAAAACCTAATAACGTCAATGAGAAATGGTATCCTCGCACTGCGGTCCCTTAGACCTTCTTTTTGTTCATTATTATATTAGCTACGTCCGCTTCCTAGGCGGGCGAAAATAACACGTCGCGTCGGGACAGTAGATTCCGGAACCGCGCAGTTTTGCGATCGCGAGATGTTATACGTAGGACGCTGCGTTACGTAAGTCAGTCTGTCAGTTAGAAGAAAATCGATTCCACCCATGACAAAAAACGTATACTTTTTGTCTAATTTTACAAATGACCAGGAAGCTCCCCTATGTATAAATGTTGAATAAAAAACTTATTTACCCCCAAATTCTGACCGAGTGACTCGTTCGTTCTTTATTATTTGAATCATAAACTCATCAATCATAACCTCGTGCGCTGGGCAAACGCAACTGAGGGCATCCTAAAATAAAAAAACATGGTGTCGCTCTGTGCACCTAGAGCTGGTCGTCTCGGCAGGAACTCTGTGAGACAGCTATTTTTTCCCTACATTCCAACAGGGGTAAATAAGAATTGATGTTAATGTTGATGAAACCAGCCTAGCGCTTGATAGGGTCGCATGTGCTGTATTATAATGGTGGAGCTACACTGCAGTTGGGCTTCGGCGAGGTATCAGTCTCGACTACCGATCACCATAAACGTATCTATGGTTGACCTGCCGGTACGGCTTCGTGAAGTCGGAGCTCATTTATCGAGACAGTGTCATCCGCAGTAAATTCAAACATATGGCTATGTATTACACGCGACCCGCATCTCCATATGATCCCTAAGGCGTTGACGCAGGAACTCTCCTCGCGCTTGATATGCTGGCCCTAGCAATGGATGGTGTTGGGAGACACATTGGAAGAAGAGTCAGTTTCGGACACTTTGAACTCGATGATTCACATGCGCGTGACAATTTCAGTTTTAGGGCCTGTTCAGACGGACAGCATTTGAACTGCAACCCAGCTGCAATGCTTATGGCATGAATGATGATGGAACTGACCTCGCGCTTGATAGGCTCGCCCTCGCAGTGGATGATGGTGTCCGGAGCCACGATGCAGTACGGCGAGGGGTCGGTCTCGACCACCTTGAACTCGACGGCGCGCATGCCGCCGCGCACCATGAACGTGTCGTCGCGGTGGATCGGCCGGTAAGCCTCCATGAAGTACGGTTTCAAGTACACCTCGAACAGATTTCTGATGGAAGAAATGGGGAAATGTACCAATTGAACACATATGATATTATTTAGTAATCAACAAGGATCAATGATCAACACTTGACTCTTACTTCGCAGAATATAAGGGTTATTAATTTGTTTTGTAACACTCAATTTATGACCGTATGTTATTCGAATTAAGAGTCAAGTATCGATCATTGATGCATGATAGCTTAGTGTCGAACACTGGTGCCATTATGCTACAAAATAAATCTTCCTTAAAGAAGTACCGAAATGTGTACTTTATGATTAGAAAAACAAGATATTTTACAATAGAGGCGGCATGTTACGGCCAAAAATAAAACCGTTTTTTACATAATGCTCATGACTATGTAACACATTGATAATACTAACTTGTGATTTTGCTATTCTATTTCAAGAGAAATAATTATAATGGTTACACGTGACTGAGAAGGATCAATACTTTAGTGGTGCATAGATACAACTGTTGCACAGCCACCATCAGCTACTTCTCAAGACTAATCGTACAAGTCCAAACTCAGTAGTTTTTTCTATGCCGCGTCGGCATAGGTTGGACGTGAACGGCGTGAAACCGTTGCGGCGCACACCTCTCTTCTACATTTAGTGCAATGAAGCTCCTGTTACCGCCTTGAGACTTTATCATAATGACTTATTACAGCTTTTGTTGGTTGGTTTATAATTTTACAATATAATTAGATAGAGAAAAGAAAATCAACGAAATCTCAAATACTCGCGAGTTTTTGGGGGATTCCCTGAAACCCTAACCAACAATGCGCGAGTGTGCACCGTAGTTTGCGTCGGGGGGAAGCCCCTTGACATTTTAGCTGTTGCAGTGTAAATGTTATAATCGATATTTGAATTCCTACCCTGATCTCTCCTAATTTTCAATAACAGGAACTGATTGTGAGTTCACTTGCAATATTTAGTTTAAAAAATCAACTCACCCAGTCAAACCCTCAACGGAGTCATCAATAGGCAGTATATGCACCCGCTTGCCATACTTGACAGAGGGGCAGGGCGCGATGGACACGACGTCGGAGAGCCTCACGCGCAGATTGTTGCGCACAACGCGGTTCATGCGGATCTTCTCGTCAGGACAATTCTCGTCCGAGAGCACAATGCACACGGTCTCCTTGCGCCGCTTGCCCTTGAGAAGGACCGTGTCGCCGCGAAATAGTTGGAGCTGCTCCATTTTGGCCTGTATAAACATTTTATTAGGTGGCAATAGACCTGGTTATGGAGCTAGTGGAGTCTCCAGAGAGGCAAATACAAGTATTTTTTGTGTCATATTATTATATAGGGTGTCCCAAAAATCAACATCAACCCACCTAGGGGTCCCGTAACACAAACTGGCTTGGAGAGATTTTTATAACTTTGGAAACGTTTTGAGTCATTGTAATAAGTTTTATTTATGCATGTCCACTTTTTTTGTATTTAACATTATGACAAAAATTTGCTCTCTTTCTACGAGTCAGGTGTAAATGGATTCTGGGACTGATAGAGCAGCTAAAAAGCTACCGAATTAACCCCTATGTATGTTTAGGGATTTTTACTACTTTCAGAGATATTGATCATTTTAATCAGAATTTTTGTAATTTTCCCTTATGCCCATGTCACAATAAATCCTTCATTTCAGGAGTTTTGCAGAAGGTTTGCAGTTGTATCTTCATTATTAAAATCAAAATGTTATTTCAACAGTTAATTCAGATGTGGCCAGCTTGTCAGCATGATTTGGAATAAATACTCTTAAAGTATTTATTAAATTACACTCTACAGGCAGTCCATTCAATATCTTAAAAAGTTAAAATATATAAAAATATAGTCGTAATATTTAATAAACCAATATTTTACTAACATAATATTTCTAGATTGCGAAAATGTAGGCTATCCACATAGTAAAAATGTTACTGCAAATGTCTCATTAGCTTCATTGTAACCAAACCTAAACAATTTAAAAATAACTCTTCTGTTCTCAATCATTGTTTTCTAGGAACTGAGTGTAGTAAGATTTTTTTCACAAGGCACATAATTTGATAAATCATGGAAACAAACTAAATGTTCTTTGTGAACTCCTAAGTGGCTTTAGTTCCAGTAAAATCTGTTGAGGTTTAAACAAAAAAAGAGAATTAAAACATGGTTTATATTTAAAAGATCCTACCTATAGGCAATTTAGAAGAAGAAAAGAAAAGAGAAGAGCTGGTTTTTATCAGTAATGTGTGATTCTACTGTGATATATATATGTTATCCGACATCTGATCGATTTTTATTTTATGATGCTATTATGTATTATGTATGTATGTATGTATGTATGTATGTAGGTTAACACTTTATTGTACAAAAGAAAAACCAGAATAATACAATTAATGTAAAAATATGCACAAAGGCAAATCTATCCCTTTAAAGGAGCTCTTACAGCTAACCCTTGAGAGATTGAGAAAAGTGAAAGGCTGTGCATCAAGTAAGGAAGTGTACAATTTTTTTAAGAAGAACATAAAACATTAACAAACCAATAAAGCCTATATATATATATATATATAAAAAAAATATTACATCCAAATATATATAATGAGAAAAAAAATCTCTATCAATCCGTATTTGAGATTTAATAATACTCCAGATGTCAGATAATGACATTATAGATATATCATGGCAGGATTGCTAAAATAACTGAACAGTCCACAGGACCAATAATATATATGTTTATGAAGGTACATCTAAAAGATAAATCATGTAGAAGTAACAGAAAACCAATGTAATTCAGTGAAAAAAATAAGTATAAACTATATTTTTTAATTACCAGTACAAGTGTAAATAAGTTATCCAAATCAGAATAACATTTTTGCCAAAGATACTGGTTACTTAAGGGACAAATCACCATTTTCAAACAAAACTGGGACAACATGGGCCACTAAGTTACCAGTGAAAGAAGACATTTTAATTGTTTAATAAATTTATCTACCGGATGATAGAATTCACTGTTTATCTGTGTAATAAAAAAAAGCAACATTTTAAAGAAAACCCATTTAGTTTTTCTTTATAATTAAAAGCCTTACAAACTTAGAAATAAAATAGTGTACAAACAATAGTTGATTGACACTAACATAAAAAAAAAGGTATTCATAAAACTGCCCTCATTATTCAAAGGGCACAGTGGGTTGAAAGGCCAAGGGCAAGGTAGGATTGCAAAGTAGATAACAGACGGCCAAATCATATTGCCTGAACACTATAAAAAATGCATTACCACATTAGCAGAGCCAATAGTTTTTAGTATGATTTATATAACTTTCAGATATTCAGCAATTGGTGTGGACTACAATGGGGCTTGTGCTGCAGTCTTTTCATTAAGGAGCCTGTCAATGAATATTCTCTCATGCTACATATAAGGTCTTGTGGGCTCTTTCTTTTTATGGAAGCTTTGGGTACATTAGATTTGTCACTAATTAATAGGGGCATATAAAAATTTCATTGGTTTGGGTTCTCTCTATGGCTTTATAGCAAAACATATATACAAAGGTATTATATATTTACTCAATACCACAAATGGGGTCTTGGTAGTTTCATGGGAGCACCACTGTTTATCTTATAGGAAATACCTGTCTATAACCATTTTGGGAAAGTGCAAATCATAACAGTATATTAGTATGGTGACTAAGTGAAATGATACTAAGCAGAACCAAATTAAATTTGCACAATATTTTAGAGATTTAAATAATAACTATTTATCACATAACTGACATCATCCCATAAGATATTTAGACATCCTCATCATAATCTAGGATGTCTGGTAGGTGTCACAACTAGTGAAGTTGGCTGGTTCACCAAATGGCGTGAACTATTTGGGCTAGTGATAACCCAAAAATCAAAATGGAGACAAAGGATATCTGACCTGTGAGAGGGCAACGACCGAGTTGTCGTCGCTGACGGCCTCCTCGACGATCAGGCGGTTCGGCCTGTCCTTGCGGCGCAGGATCGCGGTCGACAGATCATCGGGGCTGTGCAGAACAACGGCAGGTCAAATAGCCGCAAAAATAACCCCCACTCGTCAAAAAGGATATTCAATAAAACAAGCATCTATGCTTCCAAACAAGAATAATCGTTTTAAATAAAATAATTAACCAATTAGTTAGCAAAATTTGATAGTATGAATTCAATTTTCATTCAAGTAGACATGATGACAAGCCAATTTTCCGAACATCAGTTTCCACTTGAATCCTATTGATTTACATAATAAGTATGATGCTGCGGGGAAATTTAGGTTTAAATATACACTTACCTCCTATTGTCTGCCATTTTTTGCACAAATTAAAGTTACAATTTGAAAATTTATAAATTTTTAGAGACGCCGAAAGAATAAGCTGTGTAATCTCCTCTACTCACTAACGTCGTGACGTTGCCGTATTTCATTTGTTCGTCGATCACGACTGTGTTGCCAATCAACAAATGTTGTCTATGACAATCGGTGCGTTTTCCATTACGTTTAGGCCATTCTACAATGTTATATTGCACGCGTATATTGCAGAAGTTTTGAAATCATGTCATTGCGCTAATAGGAATTAAATTGCCAATTATAATCACACATTACGTAAGTGAACTGCACGCGAACACAAAGCGACGCAACTGCTTCATCTGCTGTCCTACTTGAGATCGCGTCGTGCCAACCAAATATAATCAGTGAATATGACCAGTAATCACCATGTATAGCCGACGGTTTGAAACAAGCTCACGCGATTAAATCAAGATTTGCGTCGCGTTGCATCGAATCGCATTCATTCGTATTAAGCGACGTAGAAAGCTGCTGAGACGTTTGATTATTTGTTTTGCGAAAAAAAAACCCCAACACGAAAATTTGCCGAATCCTGCAGATGCGAGTTTAGCATTATGTCGGACAACGATGTTGATACGCCAATTAAATATTTTTAAATAAATAACTAAGCACATAGCTTGGCCACGGCCACGATGCTTATTTTCTGCGGAGAATGCTGTGCGTAGGTACAATTAATTGAAACTAGAAAAACTTGACTTCTACAAGAAGGAAGAAAAGAAATAGAACAATTTGCATCTCTTTCCTTCATTATAAAATTATTAAAAATTATATTAAAATCATACGAATCTAGTTACTGATAGTCTTTTTGCCACAATACCTACACCAAAGATATAATAAGTATAATAAAAATATAATAAGTTACGTAGAGACCCGTAAGTCCTCCTCGTCATTCACTCGTTCGTTCGTCCGACCGCGTTTTTGAGAGAATCACACCCCAGCTCTAAGTGAGACATTGAAAAATGAGCTTTGTATTACGATACATTTTTCAGTGAAAGACGCAGGCCCGCGCTCGACTATTGTTATCACTTTAACTTTAAAAATGTATCGTACTAACACAAATTAAAGCTCACTTTTCAATTTCTCACTTTGAGTTGATCCCGTGCCGAGCGGTTAATATGTCTGCGTTAACCTTTATTCGTACGAACTATGAACAACCTAGTAAGAGTCCTGCTGCTTGGTATCATCTAATACTGTAAACGAGCAATTCAAACCTTTAAAACTAAATCTCGGAAAGGGCTCCAACGATTTTTATGAAATTTAGTATGAAGGGGGTTTTGGTAGCGATAAATCGATCTAGCTAGGCTTAATTTTTAGACATATTACCAAAATTAATCCAGGTACGTTATCTATTAGAAGTCACACTAAAGTATGATTTAAATAGGTATGCTGTACCTGAAATTCATCATGTCAGCCGAAAGACGTCCTCTGCTGGACGTAGGCCTCCCCCAAGGCTTTCCACTCAGACCGGTCTTGTGCTTTTCGCATCCACCGCGGTCCCGCGATCCTGACGAGGTCGTCACTCCATCTTGTTGGAGGCCTACCTACAGCTCGTCTTCCGGTCCGTGGACGCCACTCCAGAACCTTCTGACCCCATTGGCCATCAGTCCTGCGAGCAATGTGCCCCGCCCTCTGCCACTTCAGTTTAGCTATTCTTCGGGCTATGTCGGCAACCTTAGTTCTACTGCGGATATCATTATTTCTGATTCTATAACGCAGACAAACCCCGAGCATAGCTCTCTCCATAGCCCTCTGAGTGACTTTGTGTCTCCTTATGAGGCCCATGTACCTGACATTATGACAGTTGAATCTGACAGAAAAATGGTCGAAAAATGGTAGTAATGGTCGTATTTCTCAATACATATAAGTAAGTTTATCGTTGTCTAAGTAGTACGAGGGCGACACTGAAAGTTTTTAGATTTGGCCACTTGTAAACAATATAATAAAAAAATAAGTTTAAATTTTGAAAATGGAACTGTTTGCCAATATTATTGAGTATGTAATTTATTAATTTGTCATTTGTTTTACGATTTGGCGGCAAATTGAAAGTTGTCTGTGTCACGTCAGCATGAATTTAACGCAAGAAAATGTTCGTGCAATGGTTTTTTATGACTTTCGATGTCATTTAAGTCAACAAGAAAGTTATGATAGACTACGATTGGCCTTTCACGATGAAGCCCCATCTCGTGCCACTGTTTACAATTGGTTTAATGAGTTTAAACGGGTCGCAATAATCTCACCGATGATCTGCGTGAGGGCCGGCCTTCTACGGCAACGACTGAAGATAACATCAGTGTTGTGAGGCGTATGATAGAGACTGATAAAAGAGTGACCTATCAGCAGATTCGTACAAGCTTGGGCATCGGTATGAGTTAAGTGCACAAAATCCTCCATGAACATTTAGCGGTCAGGAAGCTTTGTGCCCGGTGGATACCTCATAATTTGACCGAGGCCCATAAACTCCGTCGTGTTGATTGGTGCCGTGAAATTGTTTTAAGATTTAACGGAGGTGACTCAAATGCTGTGTACGACATACTTATGGGTACGAAAGCTGGATTTACTGTTATGATCCCGAAACCAAAAGACAGTCTGCTCAGTGGGTGTTTCCTTCCGAGGAGTTGCTAACTAAAGTGAAGAGAGGTCGAAGCGTGGGAAAAAAGATGATAGCCTCGTTCTTCGGAAGGACGCTACGCGACAATTGTTTTAGAGGATCGAAAAACAGTTACTGCAGAGTGGTACACTAATAATTGTTTGCCACTTGTCTTGGAAAAAGTTCGGGAGAAACGACCTCGCAGTAGGATCCTCCTTCACCACGACAACGCCTCGTCACACACCGCCAGGCGAACGATCGACTATTTGGCGAAGTCAGACGTGGAATTACCGGGTCACCCGCCGTATAGCCCGGACCTCGCACCTTGCGATTTTTATTTATTCCCGAAAATAAAAGAAAAACTTCGAGGAAAACGTTTTATGCACGCCGAGGAAGCTGTGGCTGGGTTTCAAAAGGCACTCGAAGAGACCTTAAGGACGAGTGGGCAAAGTGCTTTTGTCAGTAGTTCCATCGGATGCAGCGATGTATTGACGTCAATTGACACTATTATGAAAAGATTAAAGCTAATAACTTGCGAGTTTAATCAGTTTTTGATTTTATAAGAACTTTCAGTTTGACCCTCGTAGTACCCAACCCATAGTACAGATGTAGTGCATAATTGTTTTCCTTCGTATTTTCACGGAAACGTACGAACGCGTCTTGCTATTTCAGTCGGTCACAGTACAAAAAGTACTGCGGTTGACTGAAATAGCATGACACCTTCGTACGTTTCCGTGAAAATACGAAGGAAAGCAATTATGCACTACACCTGTACAGACCTAGATTTTAGTCTGCGACTAGGTCAATTTGTGTGAGATGATTCCCTGATATTTTATTACACAGTTATATAATTGGCAGGGATAGGAATAGGCAGGCTATAATGTCTAATGTAATTATAGAGTTGTTACAACCATTAAAAATATCAACTTATTTTTATTGAATTTGGGATTTTGAAGTATTTCATATACTTACATACAATATACCAACAACATACTTTCGGATTCCTTATCTTTTTTTTTCTTAAACCTTATATCTCGGTAAAATAAGGTTTTAGAAGAAAAAAACTTATAGACTCCTAATACCTATCGTATTGCATAATATAAAATACTACCCTACTGCCCAACTTCGCCTAATTTTATATATTGAACATTCCAGAATTATTGAAGGACAAGCTACGCATAAAACTACTAAATACTCAGTAGGTAATATTTATTCGTTTTATGCGCAGCTTTCCCTTCAAATATTCTGGGAATTTATACATATAAAATAGCAGTAAGAATACCTACCTAAATAGTACCTATTTAGGTAGGTATTCTTACTCATCAATTTTACTCAATTCAGAGCTTGACAAAAATATCGAACATTTCCACTCCGATCCACTGTTCCCTCATACGCAGCGTGTGACTGTGCTCCTTGTTGATCTAAATTCTTACTTACAGTGCGACACAAAAGAGTAAAAATTGTTGTTTCCAAGTTTAATCATTTTACGTCAAAAATGTGACAGTTATCTAGAAAGTGGCGCCCTCTTTTAATTTCTAATAAATGTACCTTTTTTATGTTTGGGGTCCGAGATTTTGGAATGACTCTATGATTCCTTCTTTGTCTTTGGTCAGGGAATTACTAGATCAGTTTTGGTCGCATTGAAGTTTATGGGAAAGCTTGTTACAAAAACTCATGTTTCACGTTCAAAAGCTTATCGATCGAAGTGAAATTGGTTACAAAATAGCCCAGAGATGAACATGCAGGTACTCATTATTGTTATCTAGGAAGACAGACGCGCATAAAATGTACCATTTGTAAACAGTTCGTACAGTTACGAGTATATTGTTGTTAAATTTTCATAAATAATAGGTAATAAAAATATTTTTTTTGTGGGCAAATACGCATGTATTACCTGTCCTAAATAAGTAGCTTTTTCACGCAAATTTGACTTATCGCTATAGGCGTGGTATTCGTCCGATTGTCCTAGATAGAAACCCCTGTTTGTCTCCAGACTTGTCCCTATCTTGATGATTTACTGTCCTTAAGTACAAATGGGAATCATGCCCTTTGAATTTTGAATTTGGACCAAATACAATATCGTTGTAAAGTATAAGCTCGAATTGGGGTTTGACCTCTGTAAATTACGAGTAAGACCAAAATTCAATACGCACAAAGTTAATGTAGTATAATATGAATTAACACCAAAATGTTATTATGTGTAGGCTCAAAACGAAGTATGACCAAATAGATTATGCAATGCAAATAATTCAGGTGGAACGTTTACGAATGGTAATTTTTCCGAGTTTTTAAATTTTACCATGGGACATGTCGAAAATGGAATAATGTCACATTTTTCCTTGTATTTCAAACTAGAGGACGCACGCGATTTCGTACGCGTAGAATTAGTTTCCCGCTACTCCCCCTATTTCTTCACGTTGGGGGTCGATTTTCGGAAAATCCTTTCTTAGTGCTCACTTACATCATGAAAGGAACCCGTGTACCAAATTTCAAGTTTCTAGAGTACAGTAGTTTCGGCTGTGCGTTGGTATATAAATCAGTGAGTCAGGTTTGCCTTTTATATATATAGATTGGCAGTTTTGTGATTTGACGTATCATTTCGTATTGTCGAATTTCCTTTTGTACTTAATGAAAGTACCTTGAGTAAGTATCTTGATGACTACGAAATTTTAACTACAAGTCGCCGAGTGATCAAAACGTGACGAATAAATAGTCAGATTTATAAATATGTATTTAGTAAATAAAACATTATGATATGGACTCTAATAAAAATCCAACGAATCATCAGAACCATCACTAGAATCAGGCCCGCCTGTATACTCTTCAGTAGCATTATGTAATGCTTTCAACAGTTTTCTTTGTTCACGACTGCTCATCTTTTTTACGCTTCCCAAAATTGTATTTTGTAGCAAATTTTTGGTTTCAGCCTCAATACTGTACTTGAGCTCTCCAGCGTACGCTCTCAAGTCGCCTATGTAGTCGTCCAAATGAACGTTCTGTTCCACCCAGAAGACATCATTCATGAGACTCAGGAAGTAGGCACGCTGAGGCAACTTATTGTTAAACTCACTACGGTACTCTGCAACTTCTGTTGATATTTCATCTTCATCCATCTTGGATAGCTTCTTCACGTGTTTAGCTAACTGTTTCGCTTCGGAATATTTCAATTTGTACAGTTGGTTGGATAATAGTTTCAAGTATTTTCTCAGATAATGCTTAATAAAGTGGCTATTAAGCGTGTCAAGCCAGTTTCTAACGAACCTTTCGAAGATTCCCTCAGAGCGTAAGACCGGTTTTTTCGTCTTGCTGTTAAATAAAATGTCTTCATTAGACAGAAAACCTGAAGATGTTGTTACATTAAACAGTATAAAAAAAAGTATCACACAAATATAAAGAATAGGCGATTGCATGTTTACTTCAGGTAAATGTAAAGAAAAATCAATTTCACGGTATGACAAACGAGTAATAATTCGTCGAACATATCTCAGTTTAAGTTAAAACAAAATAATCTGTCAGATGCTAGTTGGACTCGATCACCGAGAGCTGCGCACCTGCGTCTAGTTTAGCGCAGACATAATCGCTCGGTATTTAAAGAGGGGCGTGATTCTCAAAAAAATCCTTCGGAGGAACGAACGAGTGAATGTGGCAGCGGCGAGTTTCGAGATAAAAAAACATTTTAGCGCGTGCATTCTCAATTAGGCAGCCTTATAAGTTGGATCTTATCGACCGAAGCCATGCTGCCAGATTGAAAATGCACGGGCTAAAATGTGTTTTGTTCGCTCTGACACGGGACTACTTAAACTCGCCGCTGCGTTATTCACTCGTTCGTTCGTCCGACCGCGTTTTTGAGAAAAACACACCCCAGCTCTAAGTGAGGCATTGAAAAGTGAACGATACATTTTTCAGTGTAAGACGCAGGCCCGCGCCCGACTATTGTTTTCACTTTAACTTTAAAAATGTATCGTACTAACACAAATCAAAGCTCACTTTGAGTTGATCCCGTGCCGAGCGGTTAATATGTCTGCGTTGACCCTTTTTTCGTACGAAGTATGAGAAACCTAGTAAGAGTCCTGCTGCTTGGTATCATCTAATACTTTAAACGAGCAATTCATACCTTCGAATCTAAATCTCGGAAAGGGCTCTTACGATTTTCATGAAATTTCGTATGAAGGTATATTTTTTTTTATTACTACTACTTTTATGTCAAAACTTAGAATTTTCTTAGGGAGATTTGGGGAGGGGATTTATTTTGGTAATATGTCTGAAAATGAAGCCTAGCTAGATCGATTTATCGCTACCAAAACCCCCTTCATAATAAATTTCATGAAAATCGTAAGAACCTTTCCGAGATTTAGTTTTAAAGGTTTGAATTGCTCGCTTAAAGTGTTAGATGATTGTGTGATGATTGATACATATAAGTAAGTTTATCGTTGTCTAAGTAGAGGTACCCAACCCATAGTACAGACCTAGATTTTAGTCTGCGACTAGGTCAATTTTTGTGAGATGATTCCCTGATATTTTATTACACAGTTATATAATTGGCAGGGATAGGAATAGGCAGAGCTTATTTAAGTTCTTAAAGTTCGCAAATGGACATATAGAGTAGTTACAACCATTAAAAATATCAAGTTATTTTTATTGAATTTCGGATGTTGAAGTATTTCATATACTTACATACAATGTACCAACAACATACTTTCGGATTCCCTATCTTTTTTTTTCTTAAACCTTATATCGCGGCAAAATAAGGTTTTCCAAAAAAATACTTATAGGCTCCTAATACCTATCGTATTGCAAAATACGAAATAATCAATTTAAAACATGTGTACACATAACACTGTTTCGTCACAAATGAGTGCGACAACTTTTACCAATAAATATATGTATATTTAGCATTACGACTAGTACTAGAAACATATCGGTAATATGGAATTCATTTCAATGGACTTACCTACTATACAACCCGGTTGTAACCACTCTATATTATTAGCCAATACAAAAATAAAAAAAGCATTTATATTTATTTTGTTTTATTTGGCCACAAACGGTTACAATAAACTTCAAAATGAAACGCTTTGAATAAACTTTAACCAATAAACTTGCCACTAGTTACTTAATGGCCAGAATACTTGCAGGCAAATATCCACGCAATAAGAACCCTAAATAAAGTAAACAGACTCCGAACCAGGATTAGCCGGCCTTAAACTCCGAGGTAGCACTCCTCAATGCTCTCTGAATTTCCCTCAACACATGCTTACTCTGTTGTGTCACGGTTCCCACAATGTTGTTGATCAAAGATTTAGTTTCCAGATCCACCTGCACTTTTTTTTTTGACCCGTAAGCTCGCAAATCGTATATATAGCTGTCAAATTGCGCGTTATGACGCATATTAAAGATATCTCCCATCTTATCCAGGAAGAAGGTTTGGCTTGGCGTCAGGTTATCCAACATTTTTCTGAATTTAACACATAATGCGTGGACTTGATTTGCATGCAGCAACGATAGCAATCTCATATACTCGGCGAGTTCTTGCGTTTGAGGATAATTAATATCTTTTAATACCTTATATAACACTCTAAAGTATTTCCGCAAGAAACCCTTTGAAAAGGTGATCGTTAAACTGTCCATAATATTCCTAATTAATCTCTCGAAGATGCCCTCAGAGATTACACCTTTCTTTTTCATGGAGCTGTGAATAACCAATAAACGATTGTGGTTCTCGAACTGCTTATGGGCTTCATGATAACCCGAGCTACTTATTGGTGTTGTCAAATGTACCAGTATATTGAAGAAAAATATTAAGAATATATAAAGAGCAGGCGGTTGCATGTTAACTTCACGTAAAAGTAAAGAAAAACCAATTTCGCGGTGTGGCTTTAAACAATTCGTCTCGAGGTATTTAATTATAGTGAATAGATAGGTTGGTTTTAAGGGCTCGTGCACACTTGCACTTATTTCGCGATTAGGTAAGTAGAATTGACACGCTCCTCTATCTCAATTAACATATAAGAGTGGAGTGGGGTGGAGAAGGTGACAATTCAACTGAGATGAGCGGAGCTCTAGCAACTTTACAAACTTTAGTCACGTCCAAGTCAATGCCGTGTAATCTCTTTAAAAGGAAAACCAATAAAGTGCACGACAAAATATCAAATGATATTGCATTATCCAACTTCGCCATCGGGATCGGAAGCCGTCGGGGAGGGAAGATGGCCGATTGAAAAATGTCCAGCTTATACTTTTGATATTTATTTTATTTACCTACTGACTAGCTTCTGCCCGCAACTTCGTCCGCATAATTTTCGATTACGGGTATGCCCTACTTTCGCATTTATAATTTTTCGTTCGGTATTTTATTTGGTAAGTTTTTTAAAAATAAAACCTATTTAGCTCGATTTATCGCTTCCGAAACCCCCTGCATACTAAATTTCATGAAAATCGTTGGAGCCTTTTCCGAGATTAAGATTATATATATATATACATATATGTAATCAAGATTACTACAACATTATAATATATATATATATATATATATATATATATATATATATATATATATATATATACAAGAATTTAAAGGTATTACATATTAGATAGATAATAGGAAAATACTCGCCATAAATAAAAAGGAAGGAGAACTTCACATTGGCAGATTTATCGAACATTGATGGCCATTATTTTACGGAAATTGAATTAAATACGGTTTTAGGGAAATTGGGTAGTTGTCATTTGTTTTTTTCTGCGTTGATACAGTGACGCCCAATAATATGGACACAGTAAAACTTTCAAAAATATCTCAACACGACTCTGCTGCAAGGGAATAAGAGTGTATATATATTTCTGAAACCTTGTTAATGTATATATCCATAAATAGTATGGACGTACGTCCACACATGTACTTGTACATGAATACGTACTTAATCACAATTTATACTTTTCCGTCTACATACACTTTTACAAATTGAGGTTTTCAACCACAGCGCGTCCTCAAATCTGGTCTATGACGAATCTTCTGAGTCGGAACTCTCGGAACTAAGCTTTTCTTTAGTCACAGAAATGTACTGAGTTATGTCTGTTAAGTCTGTTTCATTTCTTTGGGCCTTCCGGTGTTCCATGATGGCACCCATTAGTTTTACCACTATTTTATGCTGGTCAGCAAATACTTTTAGCCCCTCCACTTTCTTAAATATCAATCGAAATATGATTCTTGATTTCTTTTTTATCGCAACTCTCTTGCTCTGACCATAGCCCGAGAGATAAAAAATATAATCGTCCATTCTAAAGTCGTCCGATCCGTTAAAAAAGGGATTTATTGTCTGAAAAAACTCAATCGTTTTCGGCTTTCCACTGTTCAGAAAAGTGAGAAATCTTACAATTTCTCTCTTCAAGGATTTCCTTCGAGACATCCGATCCAGTTTTTTCGCGAAATATTTAAAAAACTCTTTAAAAGGTACAAATGCCAAGTTTTTCAAAGTGCGTCCCAATAATTTAAGATATGTTGGTATATTCTTGGACTTGAATTTTTTTACTATCGTTCTGCAAATGTTCACTACGAAATTGTATAACGGGCCATCAGCGGCCGCGAGTTTCTTCATTACTTCCTTTTGTTCTATTTTAATAACTTGGTCTATTATCGGCTGGTAAACTTGTATTGTATCATCAGTCGAATTCACATTTTCAGTGAACAAGTTCAAAGTAAATAAACATACCAATAATCTTCGTACATTGCTTAGACTGTTCATGCTTCCGGTTCATAAGATTGAATCGGCGCCCACGCAGTTGATTGAATTCAGTGTATTGCTGATTAATTTAAGTGAACATGTGTGCGTTACAATATAGTTTCAATGCCTATGCGCCGTTTCAGGTTTTTATCACCAAACCACGTTCTCATTTGTTTTGCAACCTGAAAATAGAAAAATACCGCTAATTATTAATAAAACCGTTATTATAAATTAGTGAACATTATTTTACTACTCTTAACACTAAGGTCTGATTAAATATGATGTTTTATCACTGATTTTTTTTCTGTTTTATGCTGTTCAATTGTCTAAGTAAAAACCAGCTCTGACTCCAATACCTGAGACCCTAGAAAACATGCTCAACACTTTCGTGAACGACTTTTGATGACGTTCAAAATCTCGCCACGCATCTTGTCTAGGAGCACTGGGACTGGGAGGTTCACAGATGTAAACGCAAAGCTAGAGTGATTGAGCTATACCTGCCACGCAACCAGGGTGACCAAGGCAGCCAGGAGCCAGTCACCAGCACCGAGGAGGATGCACCCGAACAGCATAGCGTCCAGGGTTGCCAGGGTCCATTCCTCTCCCCACCTGGTTACATAGAGGACACATTCAATTGTTCTTAGAGTTAAGGTAGATATCAAAGGTAGAAAACTGGGCACTATATCTCTCCATCTCTGTTCTTATACGTGGAAAGTTACAGTGCTGAAGGATATCCAATGGTGTGATTCAGGCACTAAAAGACGGTTAGAGTAAAATGATCCCATTTGCAGACCACGTAAGTACCTACAAAGTCTCAGAACAGTCTTTGTTTACGAGTTAAATATAATATAACATAAAGATAAACTCTTATGGTATAATTCAGTCGTGTGTCCATCTGTCGGTCCGTACTTTCCATTTATCTGTTAAGTTTGTGGATATCGGTCTATAAGTATTTTACAGTAGACATTTTATGAACTAGAGGACGCCCGCGGCTTTGTACGCGTAGAATTAGTTTCCCTCTTATTCTCTTCTTAATGCACCCCTTTGATATCCCCTCCAAATTTCAAGTCCTTAGATCTAGCGGTTTTGGCTGTGCGTAGATCGATCAGTCAGTGAGTTATAGACATATATATCTATAAATAAAGCATATGTAATAGTTTTAAATATTTCCTACCAAATTTAGAAAAAAAACCAAAGGCGTTATAATGGGGGACAAGAAGAAATCCAGGTGAGCGAGTGTTATCTACACCCTTACTATAAAATTTTATCATTATCTTTATTTTTAAATATTTAGCGTGAGTATTCGTGTCGGGTAGTACTAAAAGTATACTCGTAGTTAAGTATGACCTTTGTTATTATGTATATACTGGTGCCGTTTCGCCAATACAACCGGTACGATACAAGGTTAAGGCCAGATAAGCCCATTCAATGTTTTATAACGGTCCTAACGAGTCCCCGGGCTGTAATACCATCCTTTTCCGTTTCGGGATGCTGCCAATACGGATAAGCTGTTAATCTTATGAAAAATAGTAAGTATAAATACTAAAACGGTTTTCTTTTCACATTTATTCACGTCGTAGCAGGCCCTAAAAGAAAAGGCTCTTGAAAGAGTCATGAAAATTGCTCTAAAATTTCTTCAATTTAAGAGTCAACAATCAAAGAGTTGTTTTTTTTCTTTCACGGACTATAAAGAATCTGTAGTTAGCATGGTTGATCATTAGTTGGGCCGCGATGACGCATGGGGTAGCGCGTCCGCGCTCGCGCGAATGGTTTCGACTCCCCAGGCACCGAAAACGCCTGGAGTCGCCAACATTTTGGCGATAATTATAATGTTTGCGAAGTTTTTGGTGTTTCAGTGCGAATTTTTAGCAAAAATAAAGTTCGCGTGAGTTGGGATATTGATTGGCAGTGCTCAATATTTGATACTGACATGATACATCCTGCAAAAAGCTCGAGCATTTTTTTTTAAAACAGCAATTTAAATAGTTAGGTAGGCTATTAATAAATAACTGCTAGGCTAGATTATACCAAAGTAATCAATTTAAAGTTCCTATGATGACTCTATACTTCCTATATTCTGTGCTGTCATAAGTGACTTAATAAAACTTTGATTTTGAACACTTGAGTTTTATTATAATAAACACCGACCAAATGTTTACGATTTCTGGCGAGTACTCGTACAAGGTTCATGTCATAGTACTGCTGGAAGGACCAGATGATTATTTCATACAAACTACGTACTGCTAGCAGGACTTGCGTTACTCTTCCGGTAGGACTTTAACCCGTCCTTTCAGAAGAGCTTCCAGCAGGACACGACATCGGGCGATCTATCCTAAGCTTTTATCTAATGCAACTTTTACACAATGATCTCTGATCAGAAGCAGTTGCTACCAGTTAAGGGGTCAATATATATTACCAGGCCATAGCAAAACAGGATGGGGTGCTGTTATTAGGGTCGTACAACAGCGCGCTGGTGTTGCCAGCCTCACGCGCCACCAGCTCTATGTCCAGCAGTCGCTCCAGCACTGTTCGTTCGCTGGCAACCCAGCTGAGACCGTCTAGAGCCTAAAAATATTGCAAAATGAATGCAGAGAATAGTGGACCTGCCCGAAATGGTTTCAATTCCTTACTCAGATCTCCCAATGTATTAGGTACGTTTAGAACGTCTAACTCGACTTTTGTGTAACACGGATTATTTACGCACGTAATTAATATTTACACTTTATTTACTATAAAAATAGCAGTCATGTAAAAATGTGTAAAAACCGTCAAGTCTATAGTTAATAAAGTTAATTAAACACACTGTACCAAAGTTATAATAATAAAAAAATATCAGGAGACAATGTCACACCAAGAGCTAGTCCCAAACTAAGCTCTTGGCTTGTGCTAAACAACGATACAAATACTTAATATACACCGTGTTTTTTTTGATTTACGATAACTTCGGCATATTACTAGGTATATCTATAGAAACTAATTGGTAGATTAGATTTTTAAATATTGCAAAAAAAATTTTTTTTCAGTTTAGTACAAAATAATGAAATCTTTTATCTTTGGTCATTCTAAAAGGGCCTTTAGAGTTACCTAGCTAATAATCAGTGTCAAATACGTCTATGTTGGCGTGACATACACACACAAGTAAAGATAACACTTGACAGGTACAAGTCACTTTAGATTGACGCGTATACAAACCTAACAATTGGAAACTCTTTACCCATACGTATTAAAAGAAAATTGTTGTTATCAATTAAGAGCTTTTTACACTAGTTTAACGTGATTAACTGATTAAATTTAAAAATTAAATATCTTTAAAGCCGTTAGACTTATCATTTGTCTGTCTTCGGGAAATTTACTTTGTTTGACCTAAAAAACGTTTCCTTAAAGTTATCGTAAATCAAAAAAAACACGGTGTATAACTTCTTAAATACATAGAAAACATCCATGATTCAGGAACAAATATTCCCGCTTATCACACAAATATCTGCCCTTACCGGGATTTGAACCCAGGACCGCTAGCTTCGTAGGCAGGGTCACTACCAACTAGGCCATCGCGTGGTTAAGATCTAACATAAAAACTAAATCATAGTGTAAATTAATGTAGTATGAAAATATAAGTATGGGAATGTCGACGCTGACATTTAAAAAACTAAGCCAGAAAACTCATAGCGAGATTACTTTAAAACCAACACAAATAAAACAAATCTTTCTTAGCTCAAAGTAGATAAGGGCCGGTTCTCACTCTTTATTTATTTATCTTATATATTTAAACTTTATTGCACAATACACAATGTGAGTACAAATAGCGGACTTAATGCCTTGACCACCATTACCAGTACTATACCAGTCAACCATTGGGCCAAACGGAGACAGTTAAGTGTTGGTGCCAATTTTGATGAGACGTAACAGTTCTCACTCTGTGATGACATCTGTTTTTCCTAAAAAAACAACTAGAAAAGGTGGCAGTTGTAACAACTATTTGAATTAGTTAAAGGGTGGCTAAGTTTACACTTCTCGTAACGACATTCTAATCGTTAGTCAACAACGTTGTCGTTATAATTAGGTTATATACCAAAGTACCATCGGCACATGGTACTATACGATTCAACGGAAACAGCCCAAAAACATTGAGACACTTAGGGCCGTATTAATAAACACGTTTTGACTGTGAGGCCCGTCACAAGATACGTCAAAGTAAACGCCAAACCATAGAACACTGTCATTTTTGACGCATCTCGAGAAGAGCATTAGAGTTGAGATCAGTTTATTAATACGGGCCTTAATCAGTTTTTTTTTATGGCATAGAGAAGGCAAACGGGCACACAGGCCACCTGATGGTAAGTGGAAACTGTGACCCATACACATTCGCATTCACAAGACTGCAAGCCTAAGACTGCAAATGCGTTGTTAGCCCTGAGGACTAAGATGGAATGCCTCTATGCTAGCCATTACACCGGCTCTCTAACCCCAAACCGGAACACAACAATGCGAATACTGCTGTTTGGCGGTAGGTTAATGGATTAGATGGTGGTAGCAATCCGGACGGACCCCGCACAAGGTCCTACCACCCGCGTTACGACACGATAGGTTTTATGAAAACATTACCTCGCTAATACCTTTAATGGCTAATAGGAACTCTATTATGTCCTTATGACCTCAGCTAACATCATATAGCGACGAAATTATTACCTCTGGGGACACCCATGTGTATGTGAACAAATCGATCAAAATTAACACACTCTTTGTCACGATAGTTTGGCGCGCATGCCCTAGTGAGGACTAGCTCTAGGTCCAGCAATTTAATTTTAATTAAGTAGAGTTACAAATATTTACCCTCTCGAAAAACGCAGCCAAGAATCTTGAGAGCAGCGCCTCTCTTGAGTTATTCTCATCCAAAGCTCCTGAGATTAAACCGCAACTTAATTATAATAAAAATACATGTTTAAAACAATATTTAGCTTTAATAAGAGTATTTAACGAGGAATATAATCCTCAGACACGGTTTACTTTACGGGTAAAGTGTCAGCCATTTTTATTAGTCCTTACCTAGTCCAGGGGTCGACAACTGTTTATACACGGTCCTGAAAATAACAATACAATTTTAAACCAGATGTACTTTACTTAGGCTCAAAAGCATAAATAAGTGATCATTATGTACAGTCAAGGAAATGTATTCGCGTACCTTTTTCACTCTTGTCACAATGACAATAAGAGTCAAAAAGGTACGCGAATACATTTCCTTGACTGTGCCTTGTCACTTTAACGTATTTGAAATATCGTACAAAATTGTGAAACGATTGAAAGCGACAAGGAACATAAATTATCACTTATTTATGCTGTTGAAGTGTTGACTGTACTTAAGGGTCGTTATAAGTGTATGTCGTAAAGTAGACATTTGAATTACATGTTATGACATTATGATCTTGGTAGATTTTAATAACTAGCGTTTTATAAAATAGCTTTCTAAAATTCTACAGGAGGAAAGTAGCAGCCCCTGTCGTGCGTGACTTGTAATTTCGCTGAGTTCTGGCTCACCCTGTATTTAAAACTATTTAGTAGTACTAACTAGTTAATATATCTCATAAGGTCTTTCGGCATTGTACTTGTCTCTCACTCGCTCTCATACGCTTTTACTAAGAGCGAGTCAGAGAGAAGTAAACCCGAAGCACCTTCTAAGTGCTCACATACCAAGTATTTTTAAATGGCAGCTTTTGAAAATTGCAACCTATTAAGTGACATTGAAACAAAAAACTCATTACACTCCAGTTTCAATAGTACTTTTTCATAGCATGGGGAATGGGAACAAGCCTGATGGTAAGTGGGCTCTAAACCCCATGGATGATTATGTTATTTAGTTATCGTTAGTAATTATACTCTTTTAACTATACCCGTGTTTAATTAGTTGTAATGGGACTGACCTGAGCTGCGGCGCACACGCCACCCGGCACGCCTCCAGCGGCCCCGACATGCCCTTCATGTCGGGGGATCCGTTATTTCTGCAACATTCATACCAATAACTAAGTAAAGTCGCCGTCAATAGAACTTGCAAAAGATGTAAACAAAACCAAACAAACCAATTCACCATGATTACTCGATATTCACATATTTTTAAAGATCAACTGAGGTCTTTGCAATGATTTATACACTAGATAATTATTTTCATATTAAGTTTAAGATGAAACAACTATTAATTATACGATATTTTTAATAAAAACACGCTTGGTGAATATTTGAGGTTATGTGTCAAAGAGTACTAATTTGTTTACATCGTTCACAAGTTCTATTGATGGCGACTTTAATTACACATGCGTATCTTCAAATCACATATAAACGTTCCAATCTAATAGCTACTTTTAAATCTGGTATTTATTAAACGGTGGTTAATGATTGATTTTAATTGAACATGAAGCTAATTATTGTTTTTTGCACTTTGATTGGTCATTAAAATAGTATTAAAGTTATAAATGATTAAAATTACTGCTATTGCTTAAGTTTCAAACAGGTGTTGTAGCAACTTAAATCAGACATTTTCCTTTTAAATATGAGTCCACTTTTATGTTTTATTTTAACAGGTGATTATATTACTTACCTATTTGATATAAATTAATAAAGCTGTTTCGGTAGGTCCTATCAGGATCTCAGTCTGAATTATTATTATATTATTTGGATCAGACACGGTGCTATATACTGGTCTTTACTGTTAAATAAATAAGAGATAACATAATGTTAACAATGTCAAGACAACACTAATAGTTTAATAAAAACGAACAGAGTCCCAGTTTATTCCAGTCAGAGAAAAGGACCATGAAAAGGTTATACGATATAACCAGCAAAAGTATTTTTATCCTACCTATTATTATTATTATTTGTATGTCTTTACCAATCACGGGACTATGGGACCTTTGGAAGACGTACATGGAGCCGAAGCCAACACGCAGAGGCTCTTTAGACAAGTTTAACTTAGTAAAGTTATGGGACACCAACCGGCGATTGTCCCTGAGTTCAAACTAAAGAAGTATGCTCCCACGGACAACCATTGGTTAGTGTAAGACTATTTAAGAAGGATGGAAATATTAGTAATAGGTTCTATGAATGAACTGATATGGATTGGTGAACTAGGCTATTGATGAAACTACGGCGCCTGCCTGGCCAATGCTAATTACTTTGGTTTAAATGGCAGGCGCTGACTTGCCAACTCAATGGGATGGACCTCCCGAAATAGCCTCATATATATCGCAGCAGGGAGGCAACAGTTCCAGAGGGGCTAAGGGTGGAGAGGTGCTTCTGGACTTTAAACGACCATTATTATTATTATTATTTATTTCAGGTATATTACTAACGGACTGTCTAGCGAGGAAACATCGTAAAGACTGTATTGGCTCGTATAAGCTATGTGGATCCAATGGAGTCACTTACCTAAACTACTGTCATTTCGAAGAGGCACAGGCGTTTGATCCGTATTTAGAAATAGAAGAGCGAGGGCCTTGCAAATGTACGAAAGAGGAGAAATATGAATGGGACCCCATATGCGGAACGGACAATGATCCTTATGCCAACTACTGTGAACTCCAAAGGGCCAAGACATACAATAATAATCTGCGCTTACGTCATCGTGATTTATGCAAGGATTTCTTGGAAAGAAACGTTATTTCTTACAGGGAATTGCAGAAGGTTATGCGATGGAAGTCTTTTATGCCGAAGGAACTTTACAGCGAATTGGTGAAGCGACCCGTTTATGATAAGCCTGTGTACAATGCCTTTATAGTACTCCCTACTCCAAATGTAACAACAAATTAGGAAGACAGGTTTTTTTTAATAACCTACCAAAAAATGGTTCAATTGAGTCGGAGCCATAAGACTTGATGCGAAAAGATCAGGTTCTTCGAATACGAGTATTTGCGTGTTGACAGGAATTTAATCGAAGAATATTTTGGAACAATGTTGGAGCCAACATATCTTCAGGTCCTCTGTATTCCACTAAAACCATACTGCCTTTGACAAGTTATAGTATGAGTGAAAAACAATATGGCAACATGTCAAAGGCTATATGTTCTTACCGAAAACAATACGGTATACCCTGGTTTTGTAATTTGACTGGTATTCTGGCGAAATAGGAAATGCTGTTCATCCTCGATACAAGGTCCAGGATATATGTAATTTACATTTGCCGTACAACTATCACCACCACTATAAGTAATCTAACGTGTCTCGACAAATTGCATCACGCTAACGTTAAAGCTTTTCAAAATCTGTCCAAATCGACGGTTCTGTGATTCAAACTCGTATATATAGAATATTGTCCAGTGTAAACTGACATGCACTAAGTATGCACTCGCGTACTTAGTGAGTGTCAGTTTTTACTGGACAATATCTCTCTACTACTCTCTATGCTAGTAATTTCATCCCCACGCCGGAACACAAAAATGCAACCACTGCTACGTGGAGATAGGTTAAAGGATGCTGGGCCCAAACACAAAGTACATTTGTGATTGTGATTGTAAGTATGATACGCATTCGTTTTGATTAAAGATAAGCACAGACGGTCCACTTTATAGCCTGTGGTGAAACAGTCAGCTCTCCAATGAACAGCCCGCCTTGCCGACAGCAGTTAGGGTAGTTTACGATCTGTGAACTCGATTGTTACCGCGCACTATTGACATAGTGACCCGCCCGAGATACCCGCTTGGATTCGGCGAGGTAGTGCCGACGCCAAGCTCAGATAATTTTGTATCTTCTATTGTTGTTTTTATACATAAAAGCTTACTTAAAGAAGGCCCATCGATGGCTACCGGTCACCACCGCTGAGAATTACAAGCATAACTATAGGAAAAGTTGTAATAAATAATCATTACGGGTTTCAATAACGGTTTTGCAGCTCAGTTTTGTTAATTGACGTTTCCGGATTTTATTCCTTCAATTTAGTAACCGTTAACGAGTCGAATTATATTTTGCCATTTAACTTGAACCTGGTGATTGTAAATACTAATTTTATAATTCGAAGTGACTTTGACAAAATTTTACTATAGAACAATGAGTAAGGGAAGCAAAATAGATAACGTTAATTGATGGCTTCGTAAAACAACCGCGGGCATAAAATATCAGGGGGCAATATTACACAAATTTACCCAGTCCCAAAATTAGCTCTAGACTTACGTACGACCAACATACTTATACACAGAGATAAATAACTATATACATAGAATTTAGAAAACATTTAAGGATTTAAAGGACAAAATTGCGTATCACACAAAATTTGCGGTTATAGTAAATGGAACCCAGGACCGCTAGCTTCATAGGCAGGGTCACGATCATCGTCGTCAAATGCGTTCTGCACGAACTTGGCCTGTTTCACAAAAGTTTTGCGAGATGGCTTTTATGGCGAGTGTGGCAGCCGCAGTAAAATCGCGACCAGTCGTCCGTTATTGCCGCTTGACTTGTGTTAATACGGTGCTACGAGACGCCATACACTCGCATATTTACTCTATACATATACTATGTTAAGGGAATCATATAAATGATTTTATATATCACGAGTGGCCGATGTCATTTGTCAAGGTTACTCTTTAACTTACAAGGAAAAGTAAACCGTCCGGATCCGATTTTGTTGATTTGATATATGTTAGAGATTAGTTTAAAATAACAAACTCAACCTGTTGGGAGAAATTGACCTCCAAAGTACTGAAAAGGGACTAAATCCTCTAACTTATTGAGATTGGGCCGCTAAAAAAAATTTAGTTTTGGTTACTTTAAACTTCTCTCTAACATATATCAAAATCAACAAAATCGGCGCCGGACAGTTACCTTTACCTTTCTTTGATATATGTTTTCTATTTACTTACTTAATTGAATGCACGCAATGTTTTTGTGATATTACTCCGAAAACCACCTAAATCCGAACGGAGAGTATTGTATCATATTTCCATTGTTTTCATAAGTTATTTTGGCAACCTTGGGTTGAAAGGTTTAAGTAAGGGTGGCCTTCGAAACGCAATTTTCTTTCGCATAACACCTTTTGTATTAGGCTGCGATTGCAGATTTTAATAAACGTAAATAATAAACTATTGTGTAGATTAAGTTAGGTTACGTTAGGATAGTTTTTTATAAAAATAAAAATGAAACCCGGTTTTTACAATAGAAAGGCCTTTCTATTGTAAAAACCGTGTTAGGTCAAACGATTGTATGCCATATGATACATTATGCGAAAAAACCATTATGGATTCCCTTTAGTTAAATTGTGGTAACTTCGCTGGTTTATTTTAAATTCATGTTATTTTTTACCTTTAAGTTACCTATATATATACCGTTTGTGCCCAAAAAAAACATTGAAACATTAGTTAACTGTCACATATTGAAGTGTCCTACGATACTTGTGCCGTAGAAATATCACGAAGCGAATTTGAAACAAAATTAATTTTGGAAAATTGCTCTATACAAAGACATGAAATATCTCACTTACTAAGCTAGAGCCTATTCGATTATTATTAATCTTACCTCCCATGAACGTAATGCGCATAATATTCCTCTTGAAACACCATCAACGACAGTCCGACTCCATCACATATCCTGGTTACAGCAGCAGTAGGCGGGTCCATCAGCCTGTCCTTCACCCATCGCACCAGAAGGACAGTGGAGTATCCAGACCACCAGGCAATGGTACCCACTGCCCAGATATAACCAGGACTCTGGGGTAAAGAGGCCAGCCAGGAGGTAAGCAGCTGGAAAAGAGGAGAGGTGATTATTTGGGCAAATAGTTTAATTCGGTGGTCGATCGACCTTCGAATGACCTTCTGGTTATCTTATCTTATCTTATCTTGCAGATAGGCCCTTTCGGACACACTTATCCCGTTAGGATCTTTTGTGCTATTACGCTCTTACACACTCAGCTACACTTAAGTTAGAAAAGGTCATTGGTTGCATTTCTACCGCGTGGTCTAGTAATACGGCTGCCCCATTTCAAAACCCAGCAAGGGACATTGAGGTGCAAAAAGCATTTTCGGTACATACGCGGCAGCCGTACATAATTTTGCAATATTTTTTTTAAGAACTGATACTTTCTTCGTTAATTAGATTAAGACGAATACGTAGGTTGGTATATATCTCTTTAAATTTCCTATATTATATATGTTTTATGTGCCATTTGAAATTAAATGCAAGTAAAGAATTAGTGAGCCGACCATTTTCCAGCCTCTATGTTTTTTTCAAAACCTAGTAAGTGCATGTCACATACTAGGTTTTTGAAATAGTTTTGTGTGGTTTTGAAATGGAGAATCCCTGTGCACTTACTAGGTTTCGGAGTACTCATAACCCGAACCTGTACTCGGGAGCCTGAGTGAGATAGGCCTCTTAATGATTTTGCATCCGGTAGGGACTTGCTAAAAAACCGCATTTAATGCAAAAATCGCAAAATTCAGTTTTTGAGACTTACTAGTTTTGAATTGAGCCGAATAATATCTATGTCCAAAGTTTAATTATCTATCACACTCATTCGACTAAATAAAAAAATACTTAAAATCCAAAACTATTAAATTTCAGTAGTTTTAAGGCCAATGACAGCGAAAATGAATTTTAAAAAGGACAAAGTCACCTGCCTAGTTCTAAAAACATCAACAATGTTTAATCTAAATACTCTAAAATAAAATATTTTTTATGAAGTACTTTATTTTTATACAGCTTATTAGCCCTAATTTATACCAGAAAAAAGGCCCTATTATCTGCTAGTCTTATATACCTACGTCTGAAATACTTGACTACACAATCCCGTACGACGTATTTTATTTGAAAACAGATCAAAAAGAGACATCAAATTTCATCAACATAAGTAAAAATTTCGGTACTTATGATCCTTGAGACTTCGTCGGCGTAAAACCACTTACTATTTTATGGTTAATGCAACCTTACTTTCTATATCGTAAAAATATCCAATTACATTACAGCTGGCGGTTCACAGGGCACTGCCAAGACGCATTACGCTAACTAGCGTCTCTGTTCGTTTCGTTTTTAAACCAATCACGTCACTGGTCGACGACGTAATACGAAAAGTCACGTGATCTACCAGTGATGCGATTGGTTTAGACACGAAACGAATAGAAACGCTAGTTAGCGTAATTAATCTTGGCAGGGCCCTCAGAAGTCAATGTGAAAACAATTTTAACATAAACAACGATACCATGTACTCGTAAACAAGTGAAAATATACTTGACTTGAACTCATACATTTTCAAAACCGAATGCTTTACTTGAGGTACTGTAACTGAGAGAATGACTTTCTTGAGATAGAGAGATAGTTATAGCTCTACCTGACTGAACGAGAAGAAACGGTCATATTATGTACTTTTATTTGGACGCTAATATGCCGCTTAATATGACGTAACACGTTCGACGATAGGAAAAAATAAAAATACGTTAAAAAAAGTTTCTTAAAGGGGAACCCCCTTAAATATTTCACTTTATTATTATTTTATTTGTTAGTAAATAAGATGTAATAACATATTTTGAACAACAAAACAACCCGCTATCTATTACGGTTCAAAGATAAAGATAAAGATAAAAGATGTTTATTCAGTAAGTAGGCCGCACGGGCACTTTTACACGTCAAAATCTACCAGCGCTTCGCAAGAGACCACTGCTGAGAAGAAACGCCGCAAGAAACTCAACAGTCAGTCGTTTTTTTTAAATACTACTTATGATATTATACAATTATAAAGCTTAACCTAGCATGATATAAAACAATGAATTTAACATAAAATAAAAATAAAAATAAAAAACATTCAAGCGTAGCTTGAGCAGGAAAATGTGTCAAAACTAAGAATTTTCATAGGGTAGTAATAAGTAGTAGTAATAGGTAAATATAAATATATATAAAATATCTATATTTAAAAAAAAAACTTTCCTATGACAGTGCAAGACAACCACCACATACAAAGTTTCGATACATTCTCCTACAGAAACCGTGTCCCCTAGACAATATACAATATTTACATATTTTTTATGCCTATTTTAAGGTTAAAAAGATAGAACTCTTTAAAGTTAGGACAGACGGACAGACGGACGAACGGAAGGACGGACAGTCTAGGCTTAGTAATAGGAACCCGGTGGGGGCCTCTATCAAACACGTACTATCAGACCAATGTCACCCTGACCCACAATAGAACGGTGTCGCACTGACATTATAAAATAATTTGTTTGACCCTTCTTGCGACTTTAATTATAACGTCACTGTGACACAGTTCTATGGTGGGTATACCTACCGTGCGGGGGTACGAAACCCTCGGTGCGCGAGTCCGATTCGCACTTGACCGATTTTATTTGCTAATAACATTAATACTTAATTTGCTCGTCAAAACGTCAGGTTCCATCAACTACTTAATAATAATGTAGTCATAAAAATATATAAACAACGTATACGTTGACAATATATTGTCTTGGGGATACGGTTTCTGTAGGAGAATGTATCGAAACTTTTATACGTATATTTAATATTCTTTTATTATTAACTTATTAGATCTTGTGAAAATTCTGAGTTTTAACACATTTTGAATACCTATATTAATTTTTTATTTTATGTTAGATTCATTGTTTTATATAATGCTAGGTTAAGTTTTGTAATTGTATAATATCATGAGTTATAATTAAAAACCGACTGACTGTTGAGTTTCTTGCGGCGCTTCTTCTCAGCAGTGATCCCTTGCGATGCGCAGGTACATTTTTGACGTGTAACAGTGCCCGTGCGGCCTACTTACTAAATAAACATCATTTATTTTTTTATCTTTACCTTGATGAATGGCGTACTTCCGCCGTGCGTTTCACTAGGCACTTTTTGCCTCTTAAATTGAAACTGTGGAACGAACTCCCTTCGGCGGTATTTCCAACCAGTTGAATAACATGGGTGCCTTCAAGAAAAGAGCTTTAATTTCCCTAATAGACAACAGATCGACAACTCTTCTTAAGTTGCTGGTGTTTATGGGTGACGGTTACGTCCGATATCGGTAGCCAGCATGCTCGTTTGTCTCTTATATGTATAAAAACTTTCCAAGATAGGCCATCGAGTTTTTCAAGCTTGAATTTTTAGAATTGTTTAGTCTAGTTGTTGTTTGTTATTGCAAATTTTCTTGAATATGTGAGTGTACTAAATAAACTTTATTGAAAAAACTTACATGTAAAATAAGAATAGTTAAGAAAACAGTGATTCCAGGGCTCGCCCTCCGCTGCGCTTGCATCGCAGACCACTGCTGGGCTAGCATCTTAGTTTTCCACGTATTATCTTGTGTGAAGCCATCTGGAAACACAGAAAAACCGTACACTCCAAAACACTCTTTCTAGTTCCGCTAGTCTAAAGTCTACCTAGATACATTTTAAAGATAAATTAAACGTGTTGTATGAAATACCAAGATCGTGTCACTAATGAAAGACTTAACCGCCATTGCGGCCATTTATGACGTTGCTCGGTAGACTTTAGTAGTGGGGCGTTTCGCCATGGATTAAAAACAATTCAAAGTTTTAATATTTGCCTGTCAATTAGGTACACGTAAACAGATAGGGTGAAAGGCATAAGGTGGCATACATCCTTTAACCTACCGCCAACTGTTCACGTTGTTGTGAGGATCTTAGAAGAGTTGGGCAAAGATAGAAGTCGTGGCCTCGCAACATCCGGAAGTGGACTGTAATTACGAGCGCGTCCGATCTATTCCGCCACGCAAAATATTATTCCGCTTCACTAAGTTGGAGAGGCACTTTAAGAAGAAGTAGGATCCTTGTGCGCAACACAGCAGTCTTAGGATTGCAGTCTCAAGATTGTAGTCTTGAGAAACGTGTTTGGGTCACAGATTTCACTTACCATTAGATGACCTACGTGTGCTCGTTGGCCTTCTTAAGGACGGTTAAAATTTTAGTTTTCAAGAAAAAATTGGGAAGAGATTAATAGAAAAACAAAAATAAAAGCGATCAGGTTACCTTTTATTGGAGCATTGTATTCTGACCAGTCCAGAAAAAAAACGTCACACCGGCATTGATTCCAGTTCACCCAGACTGCTTTTATTACCTTTAGGACAAAAACCACAATGAAAGTTTTGCTAGCATGAGCACCTACGAGTTATATTGTTTAAATACTGAAATTTAAAACATTACTTGTTTAGAAATTATTTGAGCCCCCGTCCTATTCCATTCTGTATAAAACAAAAAGAAGATAGAGTCATACAAATAAAAGAAAATATCCACACACCTCAGCCAGCCTATTACTAATGAAAACGGGGTCACTTTCTATGGTTATTCAATACAAAGTGACCTCGTAAGTAGATAAGGCCCAAACCAAGATGCGTTACGCTTACTAGTGTTTATTTTCGATTCGTTTTTAAACCAATCACTGGTAAATCACGTGACTCTTCGTATCACGTCATCTACGTGACGCGATTGGTTTAAAAACAAACCCCACCCGCTTCGTACGCGTGGAATTAGTATGATGATGATGAGTGGGGACGCCGCCGAGGCAGGCGGGCGGTCGAGTGGCTCTCCATTCATTCCGCGTCAATAGGTGTGGGGAGACCGTATGCCTAAAGGTACCTTTAAGGAGATGGCTGAGAACACATTGGAATTAGTATACTGCTACTCCCCTATTTTAACCCCTAAGGGAATCAATTTCCAAAAATCCCTTCTTAGTGCACACCTAGGGTATTCAATATTATTTCCAAATTTTAAGTCCCTGGATCCAGCAGTTTCGGCTGTGCATTGATCGATCATCCAGTCAGTTCCTTCTTTTATATGGGTTTATAGATTTGATGGACAGTATGGGTCTCCCCACACCTATCGACGCGGAATCGGCTTTCGCCAAGTGTTTTACACTACACTGTTCGCACTTAACCGATCGGCCATCTCAGCGGTTGTAAACCTACGTTCAACAGTCTCATCCTCGTACGGCCGCAGAAGCGCCCGCTCGCCTGCGATTAGCTATAGCAGCAGCGGTAAACCTACGGTCAGCTCTCGCGTGCCCCGTACGGCCGTCAAAACGCCAGATGGCCCTCTTTGTAAAACTAAGGGTCTCTCCACACTTAACGGATGTCGCCAACTCTAATCGGCTGTCATCGTAGCTTCTCGGGCGTGGTCGGAACTGTTCAGCCCTCGCCGGCGCGGATCGGTGGTACTCGGCGATGTAAGAATGTGAACGCGTGCAGTTGGCTGCTAACAGCGCCGTACGGATGTGAACAGCTTTACGGAAAATCGTCGTTTTCTGGTCGGTAGACGTCGTTTCGCAACGGCCGAGCCGATGGACGTCTTTTATTGCTTAGACATAAAAGTTTTTTGGTTAGACAACGCCCATTCCGCGTCAATAGGTGTGTGGAGACCGTATGCCTAAAGGTACCTTTAAGGAGATGGCTGAGTACACAAATGCCCTGATGATGTGCTCCTCAGCCTTTGACGGCGGCAGTGTCAGGCCAAAAGACCCAGCCTCCACTGCCAACGCATGCAGCGTCGAAAGCCACGCTGCCTGAAGAGAAAGGAATTGAATGTAACTTACAATAAATCACGCTTAATTTAATCTTGATCGTTAGATTAAGACCAAATGAGAGAGATAAAATCTAGGTATCCTTTTGTTTTTAATACATTTTCAAAGGGTTTTTTTTTACTTTATTATGTATTTACAAAATACAACAACAATACAAATTAAAATAAAACTAAGCTACTTAAATATTAAAGATATAAATAAAATCCCACCGCCAAGCAGCAGTGGTCGCATTGCTGTGTTCCGGTGTGGGGATGAGACAACCAGTGAAATAACTAGCATAGATGCATTCCATCTTAGTCCTCAGGGTTGGCAACGCATTTGAAGTCGAAGTTGAAGGGCCGTATTAATAAACTCATCTTGACCGCCAAACCATAGAACACTGTCATTTTTGACGCATCTCGAGACGAGCATTAGAGTTGAGATTAGTCTATTAATACGGGCCTTAGGATTGCAGTTTTGAGATTGTAGTCTTGAGATTTCAAATGTCCTTGGGTCTTACATCCCACTTACCATCAGGGCCTGAGTGCTCGCGTGCCTTCTCATTGCCATTTTTTTATTTTAACAAGTATACAGGTCGCACAATTTTCCTATGGTAAATGTAAAACCGTAATCCTACTAATAACTATCTTACAAAGTACACGGCGTCGGCAATGCAGCCAGCAAGGAGAGGCAGCAAGGAGGCCTGCAGCCCGCCCCTCCTCAGCACCCCGCGCCACTGCACGACGGCATAGCAAGACAGAAGCGCACCGAGGACTCCGCCCCAGATCTAGCAAGAGATACATACATACAGTTAATCAATCCATTGATATGAACAGTTACGAGTATATAGGTACTCTATGCAAGTATGTACATAAGTTTATGTAGGTGAGGTGATGAATTGATGTCAATGTACCGTAGGAACATTAAGATCCAAAGGTAATCGAGTAAAAGTTAGAGAGGCTAGATTAAACATGAATAATATTTTTTTTCTCAGCTCACCTCAATTCCTCGCAGCACACCAGCACTGGGCATCTCATGCTTCACCACCAGCGACGTGGTGACAGCCCGCGTGTGCGCTGGCTTCGTGGCGTACTGCGCCTCGATTTCTAGCCGCACGCGCAGGGAAGACTTGCTGCGCTCCATGCTTCAAGAAGAAATGAGATTCAGTAGAAATAGGGATGTTGACTGATTCTTCAAAATCCGTCATTCCAAATTTGAATAGAGATATATGTAAAGCCTGTGATACCCCTGGAATAAAGAGTAATCTTATGCTTGCCTGCTCTTCAAAATTCATCAAGCCGTTTAACGTAAAGAAAGTCACAAAGAAACAGACTTAGGCGCGGATTATACAAAAGAATAGAGGCGAGGACGTGTGACGGTGGCGAATAGTCAAAGTAACACAATATAAACCTTTAAGCTAGCCTTCCAAGATGGGCAGTAAACGCAAACCGCAAACTGCAACAGCAAACTACAAGCGACACCACTGGTTTCGATTAATCTCTATGAAATTGATTCCGAGCGCGGCAACACTGCGGCCTGCAGCCGAAGTGTCGCCTGTGGTTGTGGTCTGCAGCCCATCTCGGAAGGCTAGCTTAATAGTAGGTACGTAGCATAGCCTCGTTTCCACGAAAGCGCGTCGCGCCACTCAAATTGATCTTACACTATTTCGTAAATTTATGTAAGATTTGATAATGGGGCACGACTTAAATTGAAATTTGAAAGGTATACCTATCCACATAAATACGTACATTAACCATAAAATACAAATGTTGCAACGCATATGAGGTGCTTTAAAATAATAAAGTGGAGTTTAGATATTTTTGAACGCTGCTAATAGTTCCCTCTTTCTTGGGCAGTCGGCTAATATTCTAAAATACCTTAGAATTATTAAACAAGTGGTTTATATAGCAGATGGACCGCGCAAGCACATACTAGAGGACCTTTACTCGTAGTAGCACAAAGCCGCCGAAATGCCGTGATCCTGCTAAATTGGACGCCATTGTGTGCCGACATGTGCCTTCCACCGCCTTCCTTTTAAGGGTTACGTAGGTAGTTAAACTAGGAACCCTTATAGTTTCGCCATGTCCGTCCGTCCGCAGAGACTCTTAGTACTAGAAAGCTGTAATTTGGCTTGAATATACGTATTAGCATGGCCTCCCAACTCGAACAACGTATAATTAATTACTTTAATAAACTCATAGATGGCGGCACAGGTATCGATCGAAACATTTGAACCAGTAATCGTGATGATTGAATGATTTTTACACGTTAAGAAATTCAACGCATCTTAATTATATTAAAAAACATCCTTCTCTACATAAAATAAGGGTATATTTTATAAGTTTAATAAATGCAATAAAAATTATATGAACACTATCTAACTCATACAATACGTGTGAGCTTTCAAGCTTACTGCGTCTTATTGGGTACTTTCACTAGATGGCGCCATCACGGATAACGAAAGTTCTATGGAATCACAGGCTCCAAGCGTTTCGATTTTGTAAATTCTTGGGTGATGCGTAATATTGTCTCAAAATACTAGTTTTATATTAAAAGCAAAAAAAAACGTAATAGATAAAATAATGTCTTAACAAACATAAATGGCCATTACAAAATACTGTTTTGGCGGTTTTGGTGTATTAAATGTTAGTACAAACACGGAACGATTATACATGATCAATGAAATGAAATGAAATGCAATGAAATGTTTATTCGCAGAACATATTATTATATACTTATTCAATTATCAGATTGGTACCTATTGATATTTCCAAAAAATTAAGCGTACCTATTACAAAGTGTAGTGATTACACAGATACTCGTAAACTGAATAAGTAAATAGGTACCCTGTCCTACTCTTCGGGTCCTACTGTTTAGAACTTGTTATATAAGTAAGTACGTTATACAGGGTTATTGGTAAGTCGACCTATTCCCGTTAGGAGGTGATAGGGGTGACTATTTGCGATAATTTTGACCCCCATATGCATTATGCAAAAGTGAACCATTTTTGAGTTACCGCGTTTATTCGTTTTTTTTTAAATTAGTCGGAAATTCAACTTGAAAAATTCATTACAAAAAAAGTATCAATTTAAATCTTTATTTCTTCTGATTTACAAAACCGATTAAACACTGGTTATTTCTCAATATTAAAACAATAATTATCGGTCCAAATTTAAAAAAAGCGAGACGGAAAACGAAATTTTTTCAATATTTTTTTCGATCGCTTTCCACTAAAATGCCTTAAAAACAAAAAAAAAAACGTTATGAAACTTGGCTTGCAGATTATTTTAAAAACTTAACTGTTTTCTTAGATCTTCGAAATTTTTTCAATATTTTTTTCGATCGCTTTCCACTAAAATGTCTTAAAAACAAAAAAAAACGTTATGAAACTTGGCTTGCAGATTATTTTAAAAACTTGACTGTTTTCTTAGATCTTCAAAAACGCATAACAAGTAGAAAATTATTAAAAAAAAACCTGAAAATTTAATCATATCACAAAGGAAGCGGGCGGAAACGAAAGTCACAAACGCAACTTCAAAAATTAAAATTAAAAAACATACCAAATTAAAATCATACATTTGTTATTTGCTTTTGTACAAGATGAATTTGTTGTTCCTATGCAAAATTAAAAAAATATTATCTGTACACGTTTGAGAATGCGAGGCCGAAAACTAAAAAATACATGTTTTTTTATCAAACTCCAACATAAATTACACGAAAACAGAAAAATTTACCAATACATTTGGCGTGCAGATTACACATAAAACATTGACGTTTTTCCAGCTTTCTAACGAGCTATTAAAACTAAAATGAGTTTTGTTAAAGATTGTTGGAAAAAATTGATCACAAAGGAAGCAACAAGGAAGTCACGTCCGAACAAAACTTAAAATTAACGAACTAAATCTATCAAAACTAACTGTTATACCTACTCGTAAACAAACAAAAACAAATAACAACATTAACTTATGTAAAATGTTACAATATTAAAACTAATAAACAATTAAAATTGAAATAATCAGGATTTTTATAGTTCATTTTCAAAATGGCTGTCCATTTCTTATTCTAACATAAGTTAATGTTGTTATTAATGTTTACGAGTATAACAGTTAGTTTTGATAGATTTAGTTAGTTAATTTTAAGTTTTGTTCGGACGTGACTTCCTTGTTGCTTCCTTTGTGATCAATTTTTTCCAACAATCTTTAACAAAACTCATTTTAGTTTTAATAGCTCGTTAGAAAGCTGGAAAAACGTCAATGTTTTATGTGTAATCTGCACGCCAAATGTATTGGTAAATTTTTCTGTTTTCGTGTAATTTATGTTGGAGTTTGATAAAAAAACATGTATTTTTTAGTTTTCGGCCTCGCATTCTCAAACGTGTACAGATAATATTTTTTTTAATTTTGCATAGGAACAACAAATTCATCTTGTACAAAAGCAAATAACAAATGTATGATTTTAATTTGGTATGTTTTTTAATTTTAATTTTTGAAGTTGCGTTTGTGACTTTCGTTTCCGCCCGCTTCCTTTGTGATATGATTAAATTTTCAGGTTTTTTTTAAATAATTTTCTACTTGTTATGCGTTTTTGAAGATCTAAGAAAACAGTTAAGTTTTTAAAATAATCTGCAAGCCAAGTTTCATAACGTTTTTTTTTTGTTTTTAAGGCATTTTAGTGGAAAGCGATCGAAAAAAATATTGAAAAAATTTCGTTTTCCGTCTCGCTTTTTTAAATTTGGACCGATAATTATTGTTTTAATATTGAGAAATAACCAGTGTTTAATCGGTTTTGTAAATCAGAAGAAATAAAGATTTAAATTGATACTTTTTTTGTAATGAATTTTTCAAGTTGAATTTCCGACTAATTTAAAAAAAAAACGAATAAACGCGATAACTCAAAAATGGTTCACTTTTGCATAATGCATATGGGGGTCAAAATTATCGCAAATAGTCACCCCTATCACCTCCTAACGGGAATAGGTCGAGTTACCAATAACCCTGTATAATAAATAAACCAGTTATTTTTACCTATTGCTTTTATTTTATGTCAGCAAAAAACTTCCCGAACATGTCCCATTCCTATTTTATCGTGGACATCATAGTCAGGGCAGTTCCCGTGAATTAATAAAACGCCACTACAATGTGACCGGTAGGAATATAGCGATTAGATATTAATTTATAATGGTCTAATATCCGAATAGGAGAGAATTTGCACCTAGCTGTTTGTTTATTTGATGAAAAGTACTTACCTATTTTATGTCAAATTAGATGCCTACGCTAAATAATATGTGGCGAATAGGTTGTGGCTGAAAAACTAACAAAACATGTTAAGTACCTAGATGTTTAAAAACATCAAAAACACGGCGCAGCGGACGCGGCTAAACATTTTGGCCACGCTCCTTTTCTGTTCGGAATAACATGATAGATGTTAAAAATATCAAAAACGCGGCGCAGCGGACGCGGCTCTAAAGGCAAATTATATAGGTAGGTACTAATCGAAAGTATGAAGCCTATAGCACAGATAAAAGAATACAAGTCCTATAGAATATGTAAACGTTAGGTTTGGTGCGAATTATTAGTACCTACCGACTTAGCTGTTTATACCTGCCAACCCAATAGTTTGACGGGAAAAAAAAATTCAACCTAACGTTTGCATATTAGATTAGTATGCAATTTGTCTAATAAACAAGCAATTTGCATTTCTTTAGTACAAAGTTATTTTATTTTTTAATTAATTATACCTATACCTACTGGACTGATTTTTTTAGCCTAACTATTCGCCGTATATTACTTAGCATATAAAATTTGATATAAAATACGTTTTATCGAATAAACAGCCCGGTGGAAATCTTCTTCTATTCGGATCTCCTACTAAGTACAACAATTTTCTAGATGCCTCAATTTTAAAGTCAAATATATTTTTTGAAGTCAACGCCATCTGGTAATATCTCAATAAAACGAATAGGTAGGCTGCCAGCGTCATAGTAGTGGTGGCTCAGATACGCCATCTACTGGTGTGACTACGGGACTAAAATTGCCTAAAGAATTGCCTACTTTAGGACGGCACGCTTTTGCTGTATGGGATTGGGTATCTGTACTTGTATTCTTTTATCTGTGGTATTAGTCACGCCAACCAAGTGGTGAAATAAAATCGTGAAATGTTTTTTTTTTTTAGTTTGCCTCACCTTCACGTTAAATCCTTTCAGCCTCTACGAAAGAACAAAGTACCATAGAGTAGGCGTAGCCAAGATGTAAAAGGTGCTAACGTTTCTGGGGCCCTAGAGAAGATGCATTACGCTAACAAGCGTTTCTATTCGTCTCGCTTTTAAAAGAATCGCGTCACTGTTTGGTGACGTGATACAAAGAGTCACGTGATCTACCAGTGACGCGATTGGTTTAAAAACAAAACTAATAGAAACGCTTGTTAGCGTAATGCATCTTGGCTGGGGCTTCTGTTTACTGATTCGAAATGTATAGAGTAGATATAAGCGGTCGACACGATTTGTCATCAGCTTACGTCAATATTACCTATACATTTTGTCGATTATGCATATTGACTAGGCCCCGTAGGTACCCGTGCAGGTCGAAAACACTTAACCCTCTCTTTGGACAGTCGGTAAATTGCAAACATGATGCGTCCGTAAATCATAGTTTGGATGGTTTTGGTGTAACGTAAAAAATAATTGATTGAATATCAGACTCAACAGATTTGGTTTTTTGCGGCTCGATTTTCGCTAGCCTGATCATCCATCATGCTCGTATATTGTCATGACTTTTGACTTTGATGTATTGAACACTATGTTGGAACATTGGCTGGAACCTACAGCTAGAGAAAATAAATGTATTTGGTCGTTTTGACGCTGGTTTGGTGAGATAGGGTCGTATAGTTAAACATTTTAAACTATCTACAAACATGCGATACGGGTGCATGTTTATACAGGGTGGCTCATTCAAATCGGTCAGCATGGGAAAGTCTGAAACTATAAGACATACGAAGATTTGTTCTTAGGAACCATGTCACCGATTTTAATAAAAAGAAAAACTGAATTCATACATTTGAAAAGAAAACTGTACCCAGCTAGGGAAACGAACCCGGTTGTTTTGAAAAAATAAACTTACACTATTTCTATTCAGATATCGATTGTGTAGGTCTTAAGCAGTTAATGTTTCTAAGAAACATGATGTCTAAAATCCAGAAAATGCATTGTTTTCACATATTTTTTATTTATTTTAATAGATGTTCGAAGTGACCTTGTTGAATATTGTAACGAATGCCTGAACTTGTTGAATATTGTAACGGTCGGATCGATTCCCCAGCTGGGTACAGTTTTTTTTCAAATGTATGAATGCAGTTTTTCTTTTTATCAAAATCGGTGACATGGTTCCTAAGAACAAATCTTCGTATGTCTTATAGTTTCAGACTTTCCCATACTGACCGATTTGAATGAGCCACCCTGTATAGAGACACAAAAGATTTTTAATCGGGTTAATTGATGATAAAGTGTACATTATTGATAGTCTTAATAATAATAATATCACCTTTGCACCTTATCAAATGAAGAAAGTTTTAGACACCAACACCTATGGGTACTAGGTACTAAATACTTAGATAGAAATCACCTAATACGCACAAATAAAAACTCGAGTTTAACACACAAACATATGCCACGAGCGAGACTCGAACCCGGGACAGCCAGCTTCTTAGGGTCGGGTCACTACCATCCTAGGCTAACTGCGTAGTTAATTAATATTTAAATTATTAAAGACAATATATGGTGGAACGTGGGGTGGATTAAAAACCTAGTATATTCAAAAGTACTCTTTGATAAATTAATATCGTGTGATATTAAAACGTCAAAGATACATGTATTTTGACGTATTATTTCACGTTACTGCTATTTCTAACATCATCTTTGCCAGTATATTATACTATTATAGTTCATTTAAATTTCTGCATTTTTTGTACAGCTGAATTTTCCTTGTCATATATTAACACATTCTCTGCCATGCCACGTAGCGCTACTTCGGCTCCAAACTCGTAAAATGTAGCGTTTAATAGCTTTATAGCGAAACCTGCCTACGTACAGTCAGCGTCATATAGTTTGTAGCATCCAAAGTAGCCAAAAAGTTCGTTACACGCCCTTGTTACTACGGTAATAATGACGTGTAACGTACTATTTGGCTACTTTTGATGCTACCAACTATATGACGTTGACTGTACATTGAGCTCGACTAGCGGGTTGCTAGCGCTGAAAGTGTTAAAAGCAGTATTTCTTACCGTAATTGTATTAAAAGTGTTCTCAAGTAAACCGTTGTGGTAGTGTTGCTCGTCGTTGATAGCGAATTCTGCATCACAAAATACCGCCTGAACTTGTCCGTCGGCCATGTTGTTCTCTGGAAGCGAAGGTCTTAGATGTAAATCATACTTTACAACTTAAAGTAACTAGCACCCCTTGTGAATACCTTTTGAAACTGTACCCTTACCACGAGATACAATTACGGTAATTGCTAGCGAGTCGGATGCTCTGTCGCTCGTACTAAACAAGAATATTGCGAGGTCTGAGAGGAACAGAGCATTCGACTCGCTAGCGAGTACGGTAATTGTAACTCATGGTAAGGGTACTTAACCAACCAATTTTGGATTGGCTCGTACAGGGGACTCATATTATATTATAATATCAGGGGGCAATCAGGGGGACAATGTCACACCAATTGACCTAGTCCCAAAGTAAGCTCTAGGCTTGTACTATAGGCACAACGATATAAATACTTAAATAGAGAATTATTCTTAAATATATATAGTAACATCCACGACTCAGGAACAAATATTCGTGCTCATTACCTACACAAATATCTGCCCTTACCGGGATTTGAACTCCGCGTTTAGCTTCGTAGGCAGGGTCACTACAAACTAAGAAAACGCGTCGTCAAATATGGGGCTAATATGGATCAACGTTCTTTAATTTTAAACATAAACCTAAAATAAATGTTAAAGTCTATTCCTGTCAGACTAGAACAGACTTTGAAGTTCGTTTTAGAAGCAATAAGTAGCCATAATTTTATAAAAATCCACTTTATATGTATATTGTTTTATTACATCGAATTTAATTTCATCGAACACTGCTTTCTGTTAAAACTATATTAAGGTTAGGTTAGGTTAGAACTGTAACAACCAAAAAAAAGTGTTTCGATGTGTAATGATAATTCTGCGTAATAATACTAATGTTCGTTGCAAGTTGTTTCGATAAAACAAAAAAGTATAATGTTAAGAATGTAGATGTACCTTGACGGGGTATCCATTAGGCTTCCTCAAAGCCACTGATAGCGGCACTAATTCGCCCCCCATTTGTAGAAAAGGGGATAAAGTGTCACCATCAGATAAAGGATATTCTGAGATATTGTACTGACAATCACGGCTGCAAACAAATATGATGTCATAATTAAGTCTAATTAGATTTTGAATAGTTATCATCTCACATCAGTAAGTTAATTTATATGTCTCAAATGTAACAGCACCAACAGCACAGGAGCAAGGTTAGGTAAGCTGTTGTTTTGAATCGTATTCGTTCATGTATTTTTGAGCGCCTCGTTATGTGTCCGATATTTATTTATGACGACAACTGTAATTTATTTGTATATATTCCTATTGTTTTTCTGAAACTTACGCAAAATCCTTTCCAATTGAGATTTCTACGGAAGAAAAACAGGGAGTAACGGCGTCACTTGATTTTTGAAGTATATTATGACCACCATCAGATGTGTAAATGGCTAAGACGAGTTTCAAAGTGTTCTGAAACAGATACCCAATAATTAGTAAGTTCGAAGTTAATGTAATGTAAAAATAGTTATTATGATCCACGTCGTGAAGACGTAGGTGGGGTCGTGAAGACGTACGCCCCGTAGCATTGTGAGGTAGCCTTTCAGATTAATTACTCTACGGAAACACTGCTTTTGGGTAAAGGTAAGATAAAGGTTATATTTATATAAATACAATAAATAAGTATAAAAATAAATTTCAGGGGACCATATCACAAAAACCAACCCAAGTCCTCGTTGCATACAGTACAAACTTATTATTTTATTATTTATTGCAATGGATATAACATCAAACACTGTTGCACCTAAGTTGTCAGAAAGTATTTAGGAATATTGGGGGTAAGACCTTGTGCAGGGTCCGTGCGGATCGGTACCACCATCTTATCTATTAACCCACCTCCAAGCAGCAGTGTTCGCATTGCTGTGTTCCGGTGTGGGGAACAACAACTGGTAAAATTACTAGCATAGAGGTATTCCGTCTTGGTTCATGATGTTCACCCTGAGGGTTGGCAACGCATTTGAAATCTTGAGATTGCATTCCAGCCTTCTCATCGCCATGAAAAAAACCGAGAGATGTAAGAGACCATAATACGGGCCCTGGACACGTTTAGACAAAATTATCTCTTTCCTTCACGCAGTTATATTCAACAAGTACTTATCAAGCTTACTCAGTTAGGTACCTTCGGCTTTCAATAGCTCAGAAAGCGAGAATATGAGCTTAAGCTACAAAATACGATGCTCATTGTTATTGCACTACACGTGTAATAGCTCTGAGAGGGTGCTTCAGATGCATACCTTGTCTCTCTTGCGCTCATACGCTCTAATTAAGAGCGAGTGAGAGGGAATACAAACCGGGAGCACGTTCTAAGTATGAATAATTTACGAAATATAGCGGGGAAATGTAAAATCTCCGAACTTATTACACATTTGTTTACCCCGATTATCGGAACGTGTACGTAATTTGAGAGTACACGTGTAGCAAGCCACGTACCTTGCCCCGGGGCACGTCGATCACCGGGTCTTTGTCAACGGAGTCCAATAGCAGGGTCGGTAGACCTGCGGACACAACAGAACTCAAAGTAACTAGTACGTTTGATGCAAAAACCGAAGGTACGTCATTTTACATTTGTCCCGAGGTGTGAAAATGATAGTTCCGCACGTGTATCAAACGACGTTTTTTAATACATTCGCGAAAAAATAACAATTGAACAAAGTTTACTTCACAGTGCATTTTGAACAATAAGGGGTAAACAAAATGGAAGAGTAAAGACAATGAGTCCAAAAAAAAACCGCACGATATACTGCTACAAAAAGAAGGTACCTTTTGAGCAACTGTATTTAAAAAACCTACTACACAGCAGGTAGAGCAAAAAATACTTAGAGTAAACTGATCACGAAAAGTATAATTAAATGCTGGAAAAACAGTAAAAGACAAACTGATTGATCAGTTTAAATAGTTTACAAATTAAAAATCCTAGACACTTTTTTACTGTAAAGACAGTAATTTTCAAGTACATTTGAGAGTTTTGAGACGCACTTTTAGATCGAACTTCATTATTATGTTAAAAACGCACGTGAAATAGTAGGTAAAGTGAATAAATTGTTATATGTATTACCATGTGAATATAATCAAATATGTAATTGCAACCGCAAAGTCAAACTAATTTAGCTAATAAGGATTGTGGTGACCCATTTCCGCCGGTACGTACCTTTATGCGGCACCAAGCTAGGCTGTAGCCACAGCCGGCACGGGCCAGCTGCCTCATTCGTATAGAAACTCTTCACGCACTCGGCCGCGAGCGTACGACACGCTCTGTAGTCATGTTGCTACGAAACAAAAGAAAACTGGTTGTGAAGTTAATAACGGGGGGTTCGATTCCCGGGATGGACCAATATTCCTGTGATGAGTGCGGTTAGAACATTTGGTTCTAGAATCCATGGAGTCGCTATTTCCTTAAAATTATAAACATACCACCTTGAATTTGACTTTCAGTATTGTCATGATAATATTTCAAAATGCATTAATTATTTAAATCGCCTAACTGAATTTTGGTAAAAATTATAATCTCCGCTGTGGAAGCTTTGCAAAAAAAACAACAAACATAAGTAGGTATGGAAGAACCGAACTAATAATGTATTTACAAAACAATACTGAAGTACAAAATCAAGGTTGTATGTTTATAATACATGAGTTGTGCAACTTTCTAAGGAAATATCCTAATTTTTTCCCATAGCCAAAAGATTACACAAATTCTAATTTACGCCCTAGAAATAATATCCCAATCCCATCACCGAAATTGAAAATGCACAGTTCGAGTCCACACGTGATGTGCATTAAAGTCTACAATAAAATTCCAAATTACGTAAAAAGTGAGGAGAAAAATAGTATATTTACAAAAAAACTTAGAAATATTTAATGTATAATTGTTTTTATTCCTTACAAGAGTTTTTTGAATGTAAAATAGAATAAATATAATATATTAGTGCCATATATAACGTGTACTTAGTTAAGTTATAAAATAGATAGTTTAGTTATAAGATAGTTTATATAACAAGTGTTAAGTATTTAAGCCTAATATTGTAATGGCCGAACGAAAATTGTACCTTAAACACCACTGTACCTACCCATGAAAGCAATGAATAAACTGAATAAACTGAATAAACTAAATAAACTGAATAAACTGAATAAACTGAATAATAATTCTAGAACGACGATATGCCACCTAAAGTCCTAACCCTAGTGGTGAGCAAGTGGTATTTCTTCCTGATTCTAGGATGTTTTCTTTGTATTTAGGTATATATTTACGTAAATATATACGTATGTTTATCGTTGCGCCATTACACATACAAAAAATGGCCTTACCAGGAATCGAATCCGGGGTTAGCTACGTCACAAGATTTCCCAACACAGTGTGCCGAAAAAGAATGCCCTAAATCGAACGTTGTCACAAAATACTTTGCCACCACCTGTCCTCTACATAGATATCTGAATCATTAATCTTAATCGTAAGTCATAAGTTATCCTTGTTGCATGAGTGATGCGTAACCAGGCCCAAACAAGACAATTCCACTTCTCTATTAGCATAACATGATTCTGAACCTTATTTCGCATTCATCAAGGTTGCCAGCGTTACGTTTCAGTATAAGCTTTGCAAAGTCATAAGTGGATATAACACCTGCGCCACACTTGATGGATTAAGACGATATATAAAGCTTTCTGATGTGCCTTGGAATCATAGCTATTATTTTCTATAAATAAAACCACGAGTGATTATGGTATGAAGGCGGCTTTAGAGATTTGAAATAAAGTCACAAGGTTACCTACTGCAAGTGTGTGGTATCTGGTACGGTAGTGGCAGTGAGACACAAGACACAAATTATGTAGGTAGGTACGTAGACGATAATAGCAAAGCGTAATAATGCGCTATAATGATGGGCAACTACTTTAATCATTAAGGCACTATATTATCCAGTCATAACATGTTTATGCCTGTTTGTGCAAAATGTGCTGGAAGAATTAACAACAAGTTTTTAGAGTTGTTGGTTATAATTATAACATTGACAGAAAGAAATCGCATCAAAATCACTGATCGGAATTCTGCGATCGATAGTACTCGTATAGTGGCTCAACAGTTAAAGTTGTTATCTGTACAGTCGCCCTTATAAGTAGCCGCACATTTTAGTACCTTGTCGATTTTAACGCCTTTGACATATTAGTGCAGCAGTACAAAATATGACGTTAAAGTGAAAAAGAAGTAAAGTGTTCAGCTACTTATAAGGCCTATCGTATATTGATGAGACCAAATACATTGTCGCATTGATATCCCCTCTGATATGTGTACACTTTAGTACCTTATCACTTTAATCACTGTGACAATTCATATATAGCAGTTTAAACATGACATTATATAGACAGGGTACTTAAGTGTACACATATTTATGAACTCGACTGTACAAGTTGTATGTCTCCTTAGACTAAGATTTTAGGAAAAACTAATTTTCTAGGGCTAAACGGGCCAACATTTTCAGGAATTTATAGCTGGCAATATGAAAGCATCTTGTACTGGCACACGAAGTTAGAAAAAGACAACTATCGTTGCCGACTGAAAATCTAGAAAAATGTTTAGAAACCTTTTTAAACCCCGAAAAAAAGGAGGTATAAAAACGCGTCTCTAAACCATTGCAAGCGGCAAATCATGTAACAGTTGGGGTGACGTTATCAGAGGGTTTTGACCCTGCAGAATACAGATCTGCCTATCGCCATTGCGGAATTTGAACCGGAAATATGCTATACTGGAAAAGGTGAGCCCATACAAAAAATTTCGTCGTACATTTTGTAAATCGTTGTTTCAGTACCCTAAATAAGGTTCGATTGTTATGTTTTTTTAATACGTTATAAAGGACAATATAGCCATGGTAACCAAAATGTTTCGTCCCTCCGGCTCTATTTCACTCCCCGATATCTTGCAAAAACTGTAAAATCATCCGTTTTTTGGCGATACTGTCGTTGAAATTCATTCTAGTGCTAATTATGGTTCCGCAATATTGTAGAGTACAAAATTTGCTTGAACTTTTGTCTTCAAGGTTTTTCCCACGACCCCTAGGGATGAACATAATAATATGGAATCATCTATGGGGAGCTAGCGTTAAAAATTGCTACTCTTTTCTAGTTTTCCTTCCATATTTACGTTTTATGGGAGAGGAGCTGTAGGTAGGCCTCCAACAAGATGGAGTGACGACCTTTTAAAGATCGCGGGAACGCGGTAGATGCGAAAAGCACAAGACGGGTCTGAGTGGAGAGCCTTGGGGGAGGCCTATGTCCAGCAGTGGACGTCCAACGGCTGACATGATTTACGTTTTAGTGCATTTTAGGTGTAAACTTAAATTCAGCAATATTATAGAGTACAAAGTTTGCGAAAACTTGTGGCTTCGATGTTTTTTTCCACAAACGCTCTGATAACGTTGTCACCCCAACTGTGACATGATTTGCCGCTTGCATTCTAATTCTTCAAAAATAGTCGTAGATTACTATCGTTGATCTACGTATCTGTGTGTCTGTTGGTGGCATGGTTTTTTTTAAATCTGTCGGTCCAGTTATTCGATATCACCTCTCAAACAAGATTATTTTCTTTAAAATAGTTGTAAAATTACTTACAATACATAAATACTCGTATTTGACCACATCAAGCAGCTCCAGCGGATGCAGCGCACCCTCATACTTCGGGCGCGCGTTGACAAACGCCCGCGGCACGCACACGTCGCGCACGATTACCTCGTTCCGCGCGCACACACACGACGCGCACCGCGCGCATACGTTGTTGCGCGCTTTGAAGCCGCGCGCGCATTTTACGCAGAGGACCTCTTTCATTGGAGAGCCGTCGAAGTTTTGAGTCACTGAAATATTATAAGTTTATAGGTATCTTATTTCACTTAAGAGTTTATACGTATATTCGAGTTCAAAGAAATGTATACACTTTCACACCTTATTTAAATGTGATCTATGAAGTGAACCATACGTTAAGACAAAGCCTAGAGCTAGATGTGTTTCCAGTCAAACTGTGCTTGGCAGCTAAGCGGTATCACTGGAAAAATCATCCAGGATTGCTTAATTTTCCTAGCCTCGGTAAATGGAGCTAGATATTGTCCTCGCGATAAGTTTAGCTCCGCTGCTTCGTACAGCTTGTGGTAGGCAGCTTAGCGGTTGTAGTAGAGCGGTGTTCACACCAATAGGAAAGCCGCGCTGGTCAAAGCTAGCAAAATGAAGTAACTACCTATTCGTATTGGTAGACTTTTCTTAGCACACCGCTCCGATACCTCGCATTACTTATATATTACTCGTGATCAGACTGGACAGTATATTATTTTTTCATCAAAATTCAATATTAATAATCGACTGCAGCTGTGGCCCCAATTTAGCACTCTGGTAAAGATATATTCTCGCGGACCCCGATATAGAGTCCGCCGGACACTTCCTGCACGTGGTGCGGCTCGCACTGCTCTGGCAGCTGCGCGGTACGCACACCAAGCGGTCAGATGACACCAGCACCGTGACACTCCCATTGTCTTCGGGACAGATATTTACTTACTGACCTGATATAGAGTCCGCCGGACACTTCCTACACGCGGTGCGGCCTGCGCTGCCCTGGCAGCGCCGCGGCACGCACGCCAAGCCGTCAGATGACACCAGCGCCGTGTCTCCGCAGCGCTGGCACCGCCCTGGCCTCAGGGGTACGGCGTGCTCAACGCAAGCACATGCGAAGCCTGTAAAGATCAAGAACTTTTTCTAACATGTTCCACCTCTTCAAGTGCCTTCTAGAACTTAACCGAGAGGAAACCTTATATTGTTACTTTTTATTTTATGTGACTTAATTGAATGTAGCGATTATTGATCTTACCGTCTCTGGATGAAACCATCGAAGCATTCACTGGACAAGCCTGACATACCATCGCACTAGGTTCATAATACTCATCTCTTTTACATGACACTGGCAGCTCAAAAGCCATAAAACAACTCGAGCAAATCACAATTAAAATATAACATAAACCAACGGCTCTCATTTCAACGAATTAAAGTCTTTAGTTACTCCACATTCTGCTTCAAGGATATTTAATGTAGAGGGTTAATGCTCTAGAAATTGTTAACTGCGACATTACTCTGGTATAAAATGACGTGATAACGGAATATGCGAAGATTAAAACAAGCTTGAATTTGAATTGAGAATTAAAAACAAATGAGCGTTGTCGGCGAGAGTGTATTTTGTTTGTGTGTGTTGTTTAAATGTCCGTTGCTAAGCAACCGACCCTTTGAAAGCGCAGTCGCGCTTGGATGATTACACAGACTACCGTCGATTATAGCAACGTTTCAAATGACCTTTTTCATCCCTTACATAAGAGTGTTTGTTTTTAGTTTTTGTTTCATCTTCACGGTTCAGTGCCTCGACCGAGCGTCCATTACATATTGTATCAGACACCCTTCCTTTTGACATCGTTATTATACTGTAGACGTTATTACAGTGCAATCATTTTTTTAATATAGGTAGTGACAGATATACTGTCAGTTGCGAGTGCAAGGGTGATAGCGATACCCAGCCGAACTCTATTAAGAAGCTGTACAGTACTCCTACTGTACAGCTATCGTGGCTACTTTCTTCTTTTGCATAGGTATTAATCTGTTATTTTCTTTCTTACTTTTCTTTTATTCACTTTATAGTAAAAGCTGCCATAACGTTTTAAGTGAGTGATCGAGAATTTGAGACAAGATGGGCTAGACCAAAGTAGAATCAAGGCCATACACACCTTTTTTTTCATCACCATTATTATAACGCCGACTGTACCTAAATTATATATATGCCTTAAGCTATATAGTTAGAATAAAATGCTAAAGCATGGTAATAAATCTCAGGGTGCTCCGATAGTAAATCAAACAAAGATATTCCTCACAATCAAAACTTCAGCTTGAAAACAAATGCATAAAGTCAGTGTCCATTAACAAGTTAATTTGTTAGCGGATATGTCGGGAAAATGCATCGCGAGGTTCCGAACAAAGCGTGATTGATGATCACAGCCTGATGGATCCATTATCTCCGGAGTCAGGCTGAAAGCTCAGTTCAGTATGTGCTGAGAGATCGGTAAAGCTTTCCAAATTTCACTCAGAATTAAATCCTGCAATTTAAAACAAAAAGAGATGATACCTGTATACCAACACATATTCATAACTATAGTCGTTTCGACAGTATACTTTGTAACAGGTAAATTAACAGCACCAATAGAAGATAAAACAGTTGAAAAACTAACAAAATGCGCTGTAGATGTAGCGAATAAGAATTTCAATTACCGAAAGCATACAGTTTTGCTGTCTCAAGACGTCGAAGAACAAGTTTCAAACAAATTCCTTGAATCGTTTAAAGGGACTGTAGTTATTGAAACAAAAAGAGATGAAGCGCCGCCGAAACACGTCGTGGTTATAATTAAAACGTACATCTCCTTCGTGAAGATTCTTGAAGTGATGAAACCTGATCTTAAAGGAAAAACAGTGCTTAGCAGTGGAGCCAAGTTCCTGATCCTTGTCTTAAGCCCGATAAAACTTGAAAGAATAACTACCATTATGTGGAGTTTCCACGCGACAAATGTTCTCATTATTACAAATGTTGGCAACAATATAGGCCTCTACACCTATTTCCCTTACAAGAGCCATTTGAAATGTCACGATACGCAACCAGTATTTTTGCAACATTGGAAGGAAAATTCTTCTCTCAAAGAAGCGTTCCCTGATAAGATGAAAAATATGAACACGTGCCCCATGTATATCTCGACGAATAAGCTTTACCACCCTGCTACTGAGAACAAGGTTCCTCTCCAGATAATCAAGAAGACCATCATTAGACTATTAAGAGATCGTATGAACTTCACGGCCATAATTTCAACCAGTGACTACGTTAGCATCGACTCAAATCGTGCCAAAAATTGGTCAGATTCGCTCAACGATGTCATTTCCGGGCTCGCCAACATCTCAACTTGCAGCATTCCCCTAGGGGTCGATAGGTTAGGTCTTTTAGATTTTTCTAAGCCGTATTTTCGAGTACGTCTAGCTTGGCTTGCCCCTCCTATAGGTCAGGGGCCTGTTTGGTGGCGTTTATTTACACCACTTAACAGTTACCTATGGTTGGTTTTGCTTTGTATAGTATTTTTTGTAACATCTCTGCCATTTACGCTGAAATTTAAATGCGTTAAAAAGTTTTGCTACAGATATTTTAGGAACGTTCGTAAGATGCAAGGAACTGCTTTCAGAACTTGGGGAGTGATGCTGGGACAACCTATTCAAGTAGCCCCGAGACGTTTCAGAGACTTCTATATAATCAGCTTGTGGATCTGGTTCACTTTTGTTGTAAGGAGTGCCTACCAAAGCGTGCTGATTGGCGCTTTAAAAACTGACACGATTGTTGGTAATTTTGCAACTCTGAAGGAGACTATTGATTATGGGTACAAATTCGGCGGACGCCGTGGTATCTTGGCTCATTTTGAATACGATCCATTAATAAGCGAACATTTTGAAGTCATACCTGAAGCGAGCTTTGAAGAATTGTTTACAAATATTGTTGAAGGCAAGAAGGAGTTTGTCCTCGCCACTTCATTGGAGTATGCTTGGGCGTATTGTTTAGCGAAGGGAAAGAAAGAAAACGATTGTGGCCATGTCCTTCCGGATTCTATCTTGACTGTGCCCCTTGTTGTTTGGTTAAAGATAAGTTCCCCCTTTTTACGTCCTCTCTCTACCTGGCTACCTAGATTCATGGAAACCGGTTTGTTAGAACGAGAAGCTGGGCTAAAACCGTATAGCTCTGTCCAAAAAATATCCCTCGAGCCCACGCCACTAACTGACCACCAGATCCTTAGCTGCATGCTCTGCCTGTTGATCGGCTATACCATATCCACTGCAGTGCTTGTCATGGAGCTGCTGAAACCTAAGACAGCAGTCATTAAACGTCAAGTTGTAGTGAGACGTACTTTGATATCTGATAAAATAGCTGGTAAACGTAACCCTAGGTTTGTGAACTAGATTTGAAACTTCGTATGGTTTTATTTTTGGGTGGCGGTAGATAGGCAAAAAACTTGATATGTACTCGTAGATGATGCTTTGTTTGGTAGTTTGTTGGTGAACCAATACTAGATATGCACATAAAAATAAGTATAAACGCTGTTCAACTCCATAGTTCGGTTCTGCGGCAGTGTGATCAAATTGTGGATTAGCTTCAAATACAGGGGATCTTACATGCTATGTGATTTAGGGGATTCAATAAAACAAAAAGCAGTTACAAATGTCTTTATTCTACGTTCCAACACAAACAAATCATATAAATTTTTAGACCATTTTAAAACACAATAATTGACTGACATAAATGGAAGCTTCTAAGTTAATCCTATGAGGCGATACATCTATCCTACGTTGTTACGTACATTTATACAAAAATAGACATTGAAATATAAGACAACCATGTAAAAATACAAATTTATGATGTTCACGAGTTGTACAAATATTTTACTACAATAGTAAGTACTTGGCACAATTTGATATTTCCTAGTTGATTATACATTATAATTTATAACATTTAGATAAACTTTCTTTTATGTTTAAAAATGAGCGATACTAAATAAGTAATAAATAAATAGATATCAGGGGACAGTGTCACACCGATTGACCTAGTCCCGAACTAAGCTAGGCTTGTTTACTATGGGTAGGTACTAGGCAACGATATAAATACTACTATTACTAGGATGTAAAACTGTCGCCTGGAAACAAACTCTACCTTTTTTTCCATGTCTCTTGCACACTCCCTCTCTCTGGTACATGACAGATTAAATAAATATTTCTACATACCTACGGCAAGCCGCCTTAAATTTTAAAGATATTAAATAGTTTCTCTTGTAGGTGATTTTAAATTATAATTTAAATTTTTGTCTTTCAAAGTTGTCTCAGTAACAAATTACTATCGTGGCAAACAAACTTAGGTCTACCATCTTTTACAGTTTTCGGTATAATAATAATAATTTGATGTATAAGCTTCGTTAAGCGAAAGAACAAGTCGCGTGGTCTTACTTAAAAACATCTGTCAAAATGGTTAACCTTAAAGTTATAAAATAATAGTATCTAATTTGTCTTTTCGTAAATTATGACTAGAAAAAAAAAAGATAAATTAAACATTCCTTTTATATTTTGGTTAAAACGTGTTAAAAACTAATAGACTCTTCGTGTTACCTTACTTTATTTTTAAACATAGTACAAATAACATTAATTTATATAATAGACAAAGTCGTACATAACATACACCATAGATGTATTCGTCAGGAATAAGCGGAGAAACTACAGGATAAATAAAGCCAGTCAACCTTCGCGTAACAAGTAACAACACGATAAAACATCTGTTTGCATAATTCAATCTCGCTGCAGTTAGAACGAGCCTTAAAGCTTTCATAACATAGGATTTACGATGGTGTACCCTTGTTTTGTCGACAACCTTTTCATCGAATATTATTTCATCGGCAACGATTCATCGAAACTTTATTACTAGTAATATTGTTTGGTGTTATCTTAATTCAACTACTATTTATTTAAATTTATCTTACTACGTGGAAATACTAATCAACGAATACTACTTAATCGCAGATTTGTTTCAAATTATCTAAATTGGTAAAACTACAAAACATTGCAATTCATTTCTTCGACGTATTACTTTAATACAATTTTATATATCCAGTTGCACATTTATACATTTTTCAAATTATGTAGTGTGACATACAAATATGTTTTATAAAACTAAGATTTGTTGGTGTATCAAAGTAGGTTAGGTTAAGTTAGGACTGCGACCCCCAAGAAAACGAACTGTTGACCGAAGTGGGTTAGGTTAGGTTAGAACTGCGACCCCCAAGAACACAAAAACATGACACATTACTATTATTATAACTTTTATTATTATTATCATAATATTATAATAAATTAGGAACATAGCTATAATCGCGCAGAGTGAGTGATTGCGTTTAGTTTTGATAGCAAAATATTACCAATTCAAATAATTTTATGCGGAATAAATATTATTACAAGTAAAAAAAAACAAATTAAAAAGACCCGAAATGATTAGTCATGACATGAATTTTATTGAAATATGTCAACTACTAATTAAAAGACCTCGGTTCAAATTACCTAGTATCGAGTCCACGACGCAATGACTTGTCGATGAAATGAAAATACTTGAAACGTTGTCTTTGAAATAATATTCGATTAAAAGTCTGTCGGCAATTCAATGGTAAACCATTTACGATGCCAAGCAATACCCTGGCTGGACGTCATATAAAAAAAACGCCATCAAACAAAAATGACATTTTTAATGATTGTTTATGATATTTTTTTATATTGTTATGTTTTGTCAATTTTTCCATTCTAGTTATGGGATAGAAAGAATAGGACAACATGTAGCGATATAGACAGTTACTTGCCTTAGAAACTTATAAAACTCATTGGTAACAAAGCTATTTTGAAGTACTTAAAGTGTAAGTACTTGGTCGTATCTTGAACTTCAAATTATAGCTTACATAGGTATTTAGGCGTCATAAAGGAAAATGTTATGTTATGACCATAATATCGAATGAATTATGTGCGAGACTAAAAGTTTTAAACGATTTTCATTTAATAACAAATGACCTTTTAATAACGGGATTTTATTCGGGAAGAATAACTAAATTTTCGACAATAAACCTAAAGGTAAACGCGGTTGCAACAATAAAAAAGTTTGTAAGACAATTCTTGTATATTTCAGACACTGACTCCAGTAGTAATACAAGCCGAGCGTGGTATTTAGACATTCACATACTACTTAAACAGAATTTGTACCTACGTTTAAAATCTCTGGGTTGCAGTGCAAACGAACTATTATCAAGGACGGCGCCATTTTGTAATGCGAAATGTAAATACAATGGCCGCCACGAGCTGCGCGACGCATCACTTACTGAGTAATCTATTTATTCAGTAGGGTTGACACATTCGCTCTTTGTAAATACCTGGGTGTCCCTTGTTTTGTCGACAAACTTTTCGTCGAATTTCATTTCATCGAAAACGTTTCAAGTACAATTTAGTTCACGAATTATTGTTTGGTGTAATTTTATTTCATGAGCAACTCATTCCAATTTTTATTATTTCATCGAATAACTGTTCAGGGAATATTATTTGGCAATTCATTTTGTATGATTTTTAAATGGCAAAACAACAAAACAACGATTTCATTTGTTCGACGTTTCATTATATTTGTTTTTAAATAATCGAATACACATAGCGCCACAAGTAGGTACACGGAACATCTACTAGGTCTCAATTTATAGGTTAGGTTAGGTTAGAATTGTGTCAAGGCGCGAAGCGCCACAACTACGCGGAAAAGGAGCTCGTCACTTCGTCTCACGGTCTATTGAAATGATAGTAGGTGAAGTAATTTTTACGTTTTTTAAAAAACATTGAATTATAAATTACAATTGTGGAGAAGGGTTTTAGTATAAATAAATGTAAACGCAGGTTGGTGTTACTTGCTGTATTGTAGATACTTTCATTTATACAAGTGGGTCGTAGGTTACAGAAACTTGGCAAACAGTAATGATGAAAAGTTATTAGAAAGAACCTGGACGAACAACGCGGTGCGTGGCGCATGCGGCGCGCTCGGTAGCCGGGAGAAGAGAGAACGCGATAGCATGCGGACGAGCGAGAGAGGAGAGAGTTTTAAGGCGTTCCGTTTTAATCGTTTACGCCGCCGCGTTCACGTTATACAATTTCATTTGTTCGAAATTACAAAAATTACAAAACATAAATTAAATTACAAATTAAATTACAAATATTACAAAATAATCAATATATATTTTATAAGTTTCTATTCTTGGCTATGGATTTTATTAAATCAATTTCTGTATACTCCATATGTCAAGTACCCACATTTAGGGCGTGGATTCCGATTGCATTGCGTTCCGTTCTCAACATAATGCCATAGATAACTGTGTATGCCAACTATCTTAAATTGAAATAACAATCCTTGTAGGTAATAATTTGTATGTTAATTAAAAATACTTGAAACAATAAATTACGAAACGTTTTCCATGACATAATTCAACTATTTAGGGCCGGTTTTATAACCATCCGTTCGTTTATTTTCGTATCTTTTTGACGTAAATTTAGTCTACCGGTCATCTTTTCCGTTTTATAAAGATTCGTTAGTTAATTTTTAGTAAATTTTACCTGCCACCGGTTACTGAGCTCGGTAACGGGGGTTAAACTTACGAACCGTCATTTTTGACATGCTACCTATGTATTGTATCACCGCCGACAGAACAGCTGTTTAATTTGTGAATAAATAAAAATAATAATTAACAATGCTTGGTTCTTCGGGAAGTGATAGCAGTGATGATGATTTTTTGTTACATAATTTGGATACATTTTATTCAAGTGACAGTGAAAATATGTATCGCCGGCCAAGAAATTTCAAGCCGAGACCCAATTACTGCAGCCTTTTGAACGACGCTGAGTTTAAATGCCGCTTTCGATTGTCGAAGGAGAGCGTAGAGTTCGTATTGCAGAAAATTGGAGCCCGATTAGCGCCAGCAACAGCAAGAAACAAAGCTTTATTGCCGATCACTCAGCTGTTGCTAACGCTTAGATTTTATGCAATAGGCGTGGTGCTGCTCGCCGCTGGAGATTTTGTAGGAGTGTCTTAAGCAACTGCATGTGTAACTGTATGGCGAGTCTCAAGGATTTTAACCTCTTTAAGAGGAGAATTTATAAAAATGAGCAGTTCCAACTGTACGCAGGAAATTTTTTATAACTTCGCTAAGTTTCCATCTGTTATAGGTGCAATTGACTGTACGCACATTCGATTGCAATCCCCAGGTGGACCACAAGCGGAAGTTTTTCGCAATCGAAAAGGGTATTTTTCCCTCAACGTGCAGTGTATCTGTAATGCCGATTTGATTATAAACAATATTGTTGTTAAGTGGCCAGGGTCCTCACACGACGCAATGATATTTAATGCAAGCATCATAAAATCCCAGTTTGAAGAAAACACATTCGGATCATGCATGCTGGTTGGAGATAGTGGGTACCTATCCTCTAAAAAAATATTTAATGACTCCGCTAAGCGACCCACGGACTCCAGAAGAGGTATTGTACAATGAGTCGCAAATTCGTACGAGGAATGTGATAGAACGTTGTTTCGGTGTTCTAAAAAGAAGGTTCCCAATACTGTATCTGCCAATCCGCTTGTCAGTGAACAGAGCACAAGCTGTTATCGTAGCAGCAGCTGTACTGCATAACATATGTAGACTCTCACAAGACGAACTCCCTTTGGATGCTATGGATGCTATGGATGATCCTAGGTTGAATGAAACTTCCAATGATGAGTCTAACGCATGTCTAACGCTAATACGGACAGTAATACATTGTCAAATGACTGTTACAGGAGAGACTTAATTGATAATTATTTCAGGCAGCTTCTATAACAGTACAGCGTGTTCTTCAGCGGTTTCTAGAAACTGGTTCGAACTTACGCCGACCAGGAGGAGGCCGACTCAGGTGTACAACGGCACGCGAGGTTCGATATCTAGTCAATACTATGCTGCGAAATCCATTCCTGCATCGATGCCTGCCGATCGATGCAAGCCTGCATTGCAGAAAAAGTTTTTTTTATGTCAAAGGCTGTGTTGGAGGTTACTTCACAAAGTTGCCCTAGATTTGCGAACCAAAATAAACGATAAAGCAAAAAAATACATGGACACATGTTTACAAAATGAGAGCTAGACAAGAATAGGCGGGTTTTCCTTTAGGCACAACTGACCAATGATTTCTATTTCAAAATCAAATTTAATAGAGTCGACGGAGCTCTGCTCCCGCAGAGCTCCTATTTCTGAGTGTTTTGGCCCTCCGGGCCTGCTGAAGAACGAACATAACCTAAACCTACCTCATATTTATGATACAGATTTTGGTCAGTTGTGCCGTTTAGTTGTGCCATTGGGAAGTCGCTAGAATAGGCTCCAATCTTCTGCAAGGAGAACGTAAAGTTCGTCTCTACGCTCTCCTTCAACAATCGATCGCGGCATTTAAACTCGCGTCGTTCAAAGGCGTGATTAGGTCTCAGCTTGAACCGGCCGGCGGCCTTCTTGGCCGGCGATACATATCTTCATTGTCTTTTTGTGATTTATTAGATATATATTAAAAGTCAGATTATATAAATTTTGTTTTATTTAATATACAATAAACTGATGTAGCGACGAACGCTGCAAAACACCAGACATGGACAAGGCTGTGCACAAATTAATGCCGTCGGCACATATCCTAAAGAACTAAATGCGTTACGTCTGAAATGGGACAATTTGAAAAAGGCAGCAAAAAAAAGGAGCACTGCCATTACAATTAATAATAGGTTTGTACTTATAAATATAGTATGGCTATAAGACAAAAAAAAACAAAATTCCAGTAGTAATCAAGTTCTACTCAGGCGAGCCAGAGAATAACAGTTGGTAGTAGCAGTTTCGTCTTTTGCACAGAGTTCGTCGCTACATCCGTTTTTTTGGACGTTAATATCTGTTCGTCTTCTACGAAACATAGCAGACGAGTTGTCTCGTCGTGGGAAAATTGTCGGCTCCGTTTCCTCTGCAAGACAAGCGTAAATTTAAGTCAATTAAAGAAAAGACAAAAGTAAATAAGTACTGGTAGCCTAGTTGGTAAAACGCTGGCCTCCCATACAGGAGGCCGTGGGTTCGATCCCGGGGCCTGCACCCTAAATGTTTATTAGGATTAGGATGTGCATAGTAAATCATTAATAACCACTTGCCATAATGGTGAAGGAATACATTTTGAGAAAAACTAAGTACACATGATTCTTAGTGATTGCTATCCCTAATGATTCTTAGTTTCCAAAACGCGTAAGTTACATACCTTTGTTTGGCTTTCCATCACACAAATGTTCTTTTTTATTTTATTTTTATTTACTTATCGCTGAACTTTGACGTTGAAAGTTAATTTGAAAATGTCAACAGTCAACAGATTAAAAATATATGAAAAATATATAGGTACACAATAGACAATTAGGCGAACTACAGACAATATCAAGCAATAAAGGGTGGTATTTTTAAGTATCGAAGTCTCTTTTGTGGCAGTCCTATGGTTTCATAACGAATGTCAAAGTTTACGATTATTTGATTTATAAAACGCATACCAGTAAAACTTACTGCTACTTGACAAGCCGTTCGTTAAAATTATACTTACTGTCGTAAATTTGGTATCAGCTTTATAAAACCGGCCCTTAATGAATCATCCGACAAGTAAAACTACACGCTTTAAAATTACTTGCAATGACCATTCCACGAACTGAATCCTCGACGAAATGACAATACATGAAATGTTGATTTTAAAGTGAAATTCGACGAAATAAGTGTCGACAATTTGATGATAAACCGTAAATACCTACGAGATACATTTGTAATTACTACACATATTTTAATTTGACTTTCCCATTGCGCTGGCGTCTTACTTCGGAAACCTTGACATGCCAAACAATTGTACAAGATGACAAAAATACGAAACATAAAATCGTTAAAAAAAAGTAACCGTTTCGGATAATACGTACAACGTTATTCTTTTGTCTGCGCTAGACATTTTCGTTATCAATTCATTTGACACATAACGAGTTTAAGGGTTAGATTGAATTGTTGCCGTGCTTGAGTCCCGTTTATTTTGACGAAATACGTTTACATTCTGGTATTTATTATTTATCATTCTACATACCTATAGTTCAGGTGTGAAATCTTTTAGAGATCTGATATTAACGAAATGTTTATTCCACATATACTTTGTAAGTATTGGTACTTATTAAATATAATAATATTGTCATTGGGAACCCCAATGGAAGCCGGGACCCGACCCAACATTATTAAATTCAGTAAATCATGTTTCTTTATATAAGATAACTTAGGCCTGCATATCTTGCCTAGATTTTACACAATATCTTTGACAAAAGTGATATTATTATGAAACATAGTTTAGACATTGCGCAGAAGTTAATTCGAAACAAATCTTAACATATCTGGGTACAATCACTGCTATACTTAAATACTATATATCTAAGGTGGGATTCAGTTTGCACGTTATAAAACAATAAGGTTTATAAAATGCACCTGTATTTTCGAAGGGTCGAAACTAACGGTATTTTCATTTCATAGAAAGTTCTATCAAAACTGAGAGCGAGATAATGAGACCATTTATTTCGCCGACTGTACCTATTAACGTCGCGCGAGTACTGTACGTTATCTCGTCAACATAACGTACAGTACGCGCGCGACTTCATGTCCATCGGGGGCTGAGGCGAAGCTCCCCCCGCCGTCACCCGCCACGCCGCATTCGTCCGCAGTCTAGTGCGATCATGTTGAAGTGACTACCCCATTCCTCAGAATTTAAAAAAACTCGAGCGCGCACTGTAAAATCATATAAGTACTAAAGACTGTCTTGACGTATGCAGTCGGCCACGTTGAGAATCTTTGAACCCTGTCATTATGAAAGTCATTGAGTAACTAAATAAGATGTTTAGTTTAAAGTTCATTATGACAAGGTACTAAACTTCCCATCGTTTACTGTACTGCCGCACCCAATGTGATGCTGTACTTACCAATGTTACCAACCATGAATCTAACCTCTGTATTTAAGCGGCTAAAGTCGGCGTCTCGACAACCAGATACGTGGTGTGCAGTGATATTGGTTGCGGCGGCAGTGCCGGGAAGAGAATGGGGTATTGCGGGGGCGGCGGTTCAGGCGCGCGGGGCCGTGCCGCCGGCTCGGAGCAGTGGTGCAGCCAGTGCGTCACGCGGCGCCCGCGGCCCTTCAGCTCCACCTCGCCGCGGCACTCCGTCGCGAACGTACCCCACTGCTCGATCAGCTCACGCGTGCTTTCGCTTATGTGGATCCGGAGAGCTGAAAAAGTCTGCTGTTCAAAGGAAATAGGCGGTACGCGCTTTGCGGGCCATTTTGGTAGCGTTTATGGCTATAGATTAATTTTGATAAAGCACCAGTCACTCTCACACTTACATACTTGACAGAAAGTGACAGGTTTTTTATCTAATTTTAACCACAACACAACGATAACAGTGACCATAATAAGGCCTACGGAATGTATACTCTCTTCCCTTTACACCGAACCTGGTAATCGTGAGGGTTCTGCACGAAATATAATCTTGAAAACGGCGAATGTAGAAAACTTTAAGTAATTCAGTAAGAGGATGGCTAAATTATGGTTAACGGTTAACTGGTCGAGAAAGGTAAGTTCGCTTTTTTTAATTAGTGTATTATTTTCTGCAACAAAGACCAAATAAGTAAATACCGTTGTTTTGACGACTTCATTTCATAGAACGTATCACTTCACAGAATTGACATTTCATTGGCAGGCCTGGGAGTTCAGATTTTGGGATAGGCATAAGTCTAACCCAAACTAACCTACCCAATTAATATTTATGATAACCTGAAAAGAACAGGGCTTCAGCAGATAATAGCTTTCGATGAAGTGTAATTCTATGTAATGACACATTCGATGGAAAAAGTGTCGGTAAAGCAACGAGAGACCACTAAATAGCCTGCTTAATAGCTAAATGAAGCCTGCAGCTGGCCACCCAGTGGGCGTCGAAGGGGTGAGTAACCACAAAGGTATTGCCAATCTGTTTAAAGACTATTTCTTTTTAAGATCACCCTTAGGTCCATCGCTGTTGGGGGGGTTCGAGGGTGAGATCCGTGATGCTGAACCCGGTCCGGGTTTTACTGCTAAAGAGATTAATCATATTATTAAGTCTATGACCAGGGGTAAATCTCCGGGGCATGACGGGCTCAGCATCGAGCACCTCCAGCATGCGGGACCTCATGTGTCGAGATTGTTGGCAATGTTTTTCACGCTCTGTATAAGGCATTCATATTTGCCAGATGTCATGATGCGCACAATCGTTGTGCCGGTAGTTAAAAATAAAACTGGAGACCTGTCCGATAAAAATAACTATAGGCCGATATCATTGGCAACGATTGTAGCCAAAATATTTGACAGTGTGCTTAATCCACAATTAAGTGAACATGTAAAGTTGCATGACAACCAATTTGGCTTTCGGCCGGGTCTGTCTACAGAAGCAGCAATACTGTCTCTTAAGCATACTGTCAAATATTATGCAAAAAGTAGGACCCCTGTGCTGGCCTGCTTTCTGGACTTATCTAAGGCTTTTGACCTGGTTTCCTACGATATATTATGGAAAAAGCTTGAGAAAACCAGTATACCACCGGAAACGGTTCGTATACTTAGGTACTGGTATAGAAATCAGGTCAACAGCGTTAGATGGGTGAATGCGCAGTCAGATGAGTACAGGTTGGAGTGTGGGGTGAGACAGGGGGGGTTAACCTCACCTACACTGTTTAACCTGTACGTGAATGAACTAATCGAGGTGCTCAGCAGCATCCACGTCGGATGTCACGTGGACGGTGTTTGTGTGAATAACATAAGTTATGCTGACGACATGGTGCTGCTGAGCGCGTCGGTCTGTGGAATGCGTCGGCTGCTCAATGTGTGTGAGACCTACGCACTAAGCCATGGTCTTAAATATAATGAAAAAAAGAGCCAGTTTATGGTCTTTGAGATCCATCGCAACCAAACGTCGGAGGTTCCTGCAATTTACCTTAATGGCAGTCGAATGGACAGAGTTGACCATTTCAAATATCTAGGTCACGTCGTTGCGGTCGATCTCAAGGACGACAGGGACATCGAACGGGAGCGGAGGGCCCTGTCGGTGCGGGCGAATATGATAGCTAGGAGGTTTGCAGGGTGCTCCAGGGAGGTCAAGGTTACCCTGTTTAGAGCCTTCTGTACGTCCCTGTATACCTGTAGCCTCTGGGTGGATTATTCGCAACGGGCCTATAGGGCCCTTCGAGTCCAATATAATAACGCGTTCCGGGTGATAGTGGGACTGCCTCGTTTTTGTAGCGCTTCCGGGATGTTTGCGGAGGCTCGCGTTGAATGCTTCTATGCAACCATGCGCGGGCGCGCTGCATCCCTGGTGCGCCGAGTGCGGGACAGTCCCAATACCATTCTAAGAATGATAAATGATAAGCCTGATTGTGCTATTATGTCACACTGTGCGGGATTGCATGCGCCCACCAGCATTATTAAATGGTAATATAAAAAAAAAAAAAAAACTATCTTCTGTAATATTATGTGTCATGTTACATGAAATAAATGATTTGAATTTGAATTTGAATTTGAATTTAATAATAACGATATGGTACAGCCTTACGTTGTCCAGAAGATTCCATCCGGCTAGCGGTGTTGACGGTGTCCCCGAAGAGGCAGTAGTGCGGCATCTTGACACCCACCACGCCTGCGCACACCGGCCCGGAGTGCACACCCACACGGACCTGGTTCGATTTTGATTTTAAATCTCTATTTATATAACAAAATATCCTAAAAGGAAGGCTCAAACAAATTTTCTCGCGTCATATTTCATATATTTCCTACAATTGACTGTCTCCGCTAGCTTGTTCCATAGTGTGTGGGCGAGGCTAACGTTTCGTCACCCCCTACCTACCCTACACTCTTTCTCTTGAATCGTGTATGGACAATTTTGAGCTCTTCGACCTTTTATCTGCCTCTGCTACTGAAAATACCATAGTCCCTTTAATCTGTGCCATAGTTACCTCTAGCCTGTGCGCGGGCTTGTGGCGCACCACGAAGCTGCGCACCGCCTCGACAATCGCTAGAGCCATGAGACAGATCTCGCGAGCGTGTTGGTCACCGTTCCGCTCTGGCAGACCTGACACCACCATGTAAGCGTCGCCGATTGTCTCCACCTACAGACACCGAAAAAATGTGTCATGTACTGTAATTAACTTCAAAAGACACTATTTCCGTTTCGTTCGTCACTTAAGGATGTCATTTGTTTCAATACGTTACAGTAAATTTCACACAGATGAAATAGCTTCCTAGTACTAAATAAGTTATCGGTCAAGCTGTCTAAAAAGGTTGAGAAATCGTTTTTTCCCAGGTTAAACTAAAGAAAATAAAGTCCATAATAAAGTTTGAGAACCTCTGAACACACATCGATCACAGTAAACTTCTGTTACAAAATTATAAAAGTACTCATATATTACGGTTTCATCAATATACATTGAACCAGCTTTCATATTTTTATGTAATCTTTCAGTTCCAGGTAACAATCGGACAAAAAGAAAACAAAGGAACTCGACATGAAAGCCTTTTGTTCATTCATTGCGAAAGGTCCTTTGATAAAATTAAACACGTTATAACATTCTGTTATGTACAGCTTAGGAACTCAAGTAATGCTTTAATAAAGTAAGTCATTGTGTTATCATAACAAAATACCAAAATGTTTATGCGAAAGAACTGTTAATTTGCAAATTGCTTTTATATTTGTTTTTCATAGAATGCGAATTTAAAAAAATTCCAAATGTCGCCGTAACACACACGAGTCTAACGTTTAAAATTCAGAACATGTTTACAAATAAGCACAGGTACTCGTATAAAGAGAGTATAAAAAAGGAATAATAAAAAAATATTTCGAGGCTTATCTTATTATATTTTGCTTATACTACCTACATTTACCTTTGGGAGCTCATAAAGTCGCGGATAATATTTCTCAATTCAGTTCTATTGGTGATATTAGGACGTGTTCAGATAATATGAAGAGAGTAATTTAATGTAAAAGGAACCCTCAAGAATATTATTTGGGTCCTATTAAATTATATCGAGGTCATTTGTAAGGTGGTCCGTTATTTTTCCGGTGTGTGTTTTCTGCTTGTTGTAAATTGTAAGTATTTGAAATTTTCCTATATAAGCGATTGGTTTTGACAGACACGAGGGCAACTGAATATTTTAAAAAAACTCCACTCCTCAAAGAAGAAACACCTTACTTTTTAGACATCATAGAAGCCTATAATCCTGTCAAAGGTGTGGAGTCAGCGCAGAGCGCATGAAGCCCATATTATCGCTGGAGTAGACCGTTACAGACTCGATACTCTATTACTGGACTACCTCAATAACTAACAGAAGCTGCGCCACTAGTTTGTCCACGGCAGCCGTTAATATATGTCATCGTCATTCAACTTGTGAGCTAGGTTCTTGTTAGAGTGATTTCTACTTATCTACTCTCCATCTGCCTTTTTATCTCCTTATACGAAAGGAAGGTCAACCTTCTCTAATGTTTGATCAAACCCAGCCTTCGTCTTCTTCTTAGGCTGTGCCTTTCCGAATGTTAAAAAGAAATTATGAAGAAGAAGAAACACTAACCTTGTAGACATCGTAGAAGCCTATAATCCTGTCAAAAGTGCTGTAGAGGTCGTTGAGCAGGTCCACGACCTGCATGGGCGTAGAGGCGGCGCACAGCTCGGTGAAGCCCACGATGTCACTGAAGTACACCGTCACGGACTCGAAGCTCTCGGGCTGAACCACTTCACCGGCCATCAGCTGCTGTGCCACTGGCCTGGAAGAGAAGGACTCTTATAGGGATCAGTGAAGCTATGTGGATGTTTGACAAGGATAAATTAAAAACCAAGAATGATTAGTTTCTTTACGATAAACGAACTCTCTAAGTAGCTGATGTCAAAAATAAAAGGGCGTAACTTTATTTCCATTATTTTTTTTCAAAACGGGAATATAATAACGCAACGGGGGACTGCGATGCTATCTGTTTGGTATTTAACGTTTTTTTGTAATGATAGTTCAAACTTTTACGACAGTTGAAGAATACAATAAGGTTATCCGTAAGGTATATCGAGATAACATATCCATTTAAGCATGTACTTAATAGTATTAATAACACAAAGTACCTTGGCAGAACTTGATACAGCAGCTCCTCAGAGCGCCTCTTTTCCAGAGAGAGCTGTTCCGTTTTCTCCTCCACCAAAGACTCTAAGTTGTTGGCGTACTGTTCCATGCGGCTCAGCAAGTCATCCATCAGGTTATCGCAGTAACCTCTGGGAGGAAAACATTTCGTTTACTACGTAATCTGCCTCCTGTTTCTTCATCATTCAAGACTGCAGCACCACCATAATGAATTTTACATACAAAATTAGGTACATGAATATATAATAGACTCCGCTATTAGTATAAAATCTTCATAGAACTTACTTGCAACCTATGCCTGACATTACTGCCGGTTTTTAAATCCTATATATCCCCCAACAAATCTGATGTTACATTCGAAAAGTACCTATGTTTAATAAATATTACGCGCTAATAACGTCGCATCTATTAATAGATTTGTCAAAGAAAAACATAAGGTGTGCCGAAAAAACCAGATACCTAACCATAAAGATCACAAAATACAAAAGATAGATCTAACATGACTTGGTCTACTCGTATTTACGCGCATGGACTAGAGACTTGGTTTACTATAAGTGAATGACATGGTCGGTTTACTTGATGTAGTTAGCGTTGATGGTGTCAAAGCTGGGTCTGTCATCAGGCGCCTCACTCCAGCATCGAGACGCGAGCTCCAGCAACTCAGAGGCTGCGCCGGCGCCGCCCGCACCGCCTGCGCTCACGTCCGTCGCGCACGCCATTGGGCGAAAGGCCGGGGATTCGCGGGCGCATACGCGAGATACTATCTCTAAAGGACAATTGACTTGTTATAATAGTTGATTTGCTTGCTTGAGGCTCTTTACAATGAACCACATACATAGATGACTTTCTTTGGTATTTAGCATTCGTAGTTGTTTATAACAATTGGTAATTTCGAAGAACTGTATTTATAGTAATTGTTTTGTGGTTACCTCTGTTGGTCATGGTACCACTGCAATGATGGAAGGGTCCGGCTCGCAGCACGATCTCCTCCAAAATGATGCCGAAGCTATACACGTCTCCCTTGAGGGACGCAGCCGCCCCAGGGTACACGCTGGCGGCCACCAGCTCCGGAGCCGTCCATAGCAGCTCTAGGAGACAAAGACAGGAATCATGTCTATGTTGGAACGGCTTTTAGCAGCAGTTCTATTGTCGACAATGAGGAATATGAATATAAAGACTTGCACAGAGTCTTACCGGAGTGCTAGTAGTAAAGTAGTGGTATTTTAACCGTTCAGATTGCCACCAAGGTACAAATCAAAAGTATGCGCATTAAACTCCCAAGTGGAGGTAACACAGTCAGTGAACTTACTACCTCAGAGTCTTTTTAGTTTTAAGGGCTGGAAAATCTTGTGATTGCAAAATGTCCATTATCCACGGAATGTACCTAACATCAGTGGTCTGCGGGCTCGATCTTCGTCTGCTTACCACAAAAAAATGGACGCCGGAAAAGGTAAATCTCCAGCACAGCCTAGTTTGTACGTCTCATGTGTATTATTTATGTATTGTCAAAGATACCTGATTTTGAGTATTGATAAAGTCTAGACAAAAAGCTTGGAATGTACTCAGAACATAAATATTGTCTTTATCGTGGGATTTTCCTAAGTACCAACTCGGCCACTAGGTCACGGAATAAAAATAACACCACAAAAGATTCGCGTAATGTTTATTGCAACTTGGTAAGTTTTATTAAAATTAAGCACCGCTTGCTGTTAACTTTGTCTTTTGAAACCACTGTTAAAGCTAACATAATTATGGTAAAGTGCAGAGAATAGAATGAAAATTAGATTATTGCACAGTATCACTCATTTTAATTAAAAACTGTAGAAACTTCAAGGAAGAACAGAAACTTTTAATTTGTTCGAAGTTTTTAAACTTCAAAAAGTTTTTGCCCCAAGGAATAAGTTAATTGACCTACGGTATGCTAGAGTGGCATTTGCCTTATTTATATTCAGTGCCAGGGTTAAGGATTTAGTACAAAATAGAGCTCATTCTTATCGCCGAATTTAGAAACATTTTGGAGACAATTTTATCGGTCCTTTCAACCTTGGGTACGTAAAATTGTCACTAAGGAACGACTAACGGCCACACTCAGAGACAAGTTATGAAGATTAAGTCTAAATCAGTCTAGGTGCAATCTTTTTTTTTATGACATTGAGAAGGCATGCGAGCACTCAGGCCACCTGATAGTAAGCGGGATCTGAGACCAATAGACATTTGAAATCTCAAGACTACATTCTCAAGACTGCAATCCTAAAGACCTTAAATGCGTTGCCAACCCTGAGGACTAAGATGGAATGCCTCTATGCTAGTAATTTCACCGGTTGTCTTATCTCCACACAAGAACACAGCAATGCGAACACTGCTACTTGGCGGTGGGTAATAAGATGGTGGTAGTGATCCGGACGGACCCTGCACAAGGTCCTACCACCACTAAACCACCACCACCACCTGTGGGGTCCGGTCTGTTCACGCTTGTTTACCAGTTAGTTAATTAAGTTATCATTACTGTCTTAGAGACCTCCTCGTGTTGTTCTTCTAGTAGTTATGTTTTAATTTAAGTAATGCAATTTACGTTACTTTTGTAAAGTCGGGGTCAATAGATATGACAAAAGATGTGAACAAATCAGTACTGTTTGACACATAACCTCAATATTTCTACAAACCAGTGTTGATTAAATAAAACGTTTGGTAAGTAGTTACTAATTCTTAAACAGAATGCAAAAGTAGCAATCAAGCGTGTACAATCATTAAAAACTCATCACGCGATGTCCAAAAGTACGTGCTTATGGAGTTACAATGTTAAATTGGTCCGTTTCGTTTTGTTTACATCTTTTGTCATATCTATTGACCTTAGTGATTTTATTGGTGCTGGTTTTAATTATAATTATTTATTAATTACTTTTGAGTATTATTGTATTTTATAATTGAAAAAATGCAACGAAGCGCTAGTAGTCGTAGATCAACTCCATATTACCGACGTGTAAAGGAGCTCTAATGTGGCCAATTTACTAAATAAATATTTAAAATTTTGAATATTGAATAAAGAGCAAGCTTTAAAGGGGCTTCTAAACGGGCCATGTTTTGCTGCAATTTGTGGCCGGCAACTAGTGCTATCTTACTCTTACTTCGTATGTTAGAGCAAGATGCGTATAGTTGCCGGCCACACATTGCCGTGAAAATGTTGCTCGTTTAGAAGCCCCCTGAGAGAGAGTTTCTCCTGCATTTTTTGACATTGTCGTCTTAAGTCTCAACTTAAGCATCAAGTTTTACAATCATCGTTTTATGTATTCTAAGCTTAAAAAATAATTTAGTTCCATAATGCTGTTTTCCTCAATCATATTACGTGACCGACTTACTGTAATAGTAAGTGTCATCTTTGATCAGGTCAGTGGGAGTGCAGAGCGTGTTGGGTCCGTAGTCAGAGATCTTGAGCACGAAGCGTCCATCGATGAGGCAATTCGACGAGCGCAGCTTGCCGTGCGCACCAAGCCCGCCGTGGAGATAACACATGCCCTTAGGAAAGAAAGTTTTATTTGGTAGCAGTAACGGCCGTAGAAAATGTCTTGAAAAATGTAAGGGTGACCTTTTCATTATCATTCGTGGTTACTACTGTGCAGCAAATGCCTAATTCCTCTTTTTTCAAGTCTAGTCAATGATGGCTTTCTGGTTAACAATCTTTCAAATTTAAATTTAACTCGTCAAACACATAAACATGCCGAATTTTATAACAAGCTTTATTCTGCAATCAATATAATATAGCGAATGATACTAGGTATCTTAGTCGGGTTTTAACGTCCTATATTTAAGCAGAAGTATATTCTTTCATCTCTTGAAGTAGGTAATAGGCGGCGTTTCATAAATTTTGCTGATACACCGGACCAACGGTTTATTCTTCTTACATCGAAACTTAATTTTGATATAGCTATTTTTTAAGCGGAATTTAACATCTTGTGTGCGTCACAAGTCTCACTCAACCTACGTAATCAATTTAATCCTGAAAATCCTGGAAAGCAACAACACTCTAAAAGAAAATAGCTTTCGGTGAAATGATACATTCTATAAAAAGTTTGTCGGTAATTCAAGCGTTCTCTGGTTTAATTGGGCATGATTGTAGTAACCCAGATTTTCCGATCCTTCCAAACCGTCAACTACTTTTCACTCATTTTCTTACGAACCTGGACAATATCATGGACCAGCGATGTCCTGAAGTTCCAGTCCAGCTGGATCTCCTCGTTGGCGAGGACGTCCTTCAGGGAGCCCTTGGGGCAGTACTCTGTAAGGACGAACACCAGCGGGCAGTCGACGCACGCACCGATGAAGCGCGCTGTGTTCTCGTGGGAGACGTTTCTAGCCTGGAAGTTTGACGATGTTTAAACTTATGATACAACATCAACGGCATGACTTGTTGAATTGGAGAGTGCCAAGCTGTGTCCAAAAATTGCCTATTCAAAGACCAAAATAATACCGATACTATAGTCCCAAATGTTTACGAGTTTATTGATCACAGAATATTATTATTTTTAACCGATGATCCGATAAGGGCAAAAGTGAGATGGCGATAAAATTGACAAAGTGAAGAATCCAAATATTTGTCTTGCGACTAAAGTCAACATGTTTCGAGCTCTAGTTTGTTTCATATATCTTGTACAAATAGGAAAAAGTAACAAAATCATTAGTAAGATATACTTAGTGAATTTTTCCTCTATATAATAAATAATAAATAAATATCAGGGGACAATGTCACACCAATGGACCTAGTCCCAAACTAAGCTCTAGGCTTGTACTATGGGTACTAGACTACGATATAAATACTTATATAGAGAAATATATACTTAAATACATAGGAAACATCCATGACTCAGAAACAACTATTCGCGCTCATCAGACAAATATCTGCCCTTACCCGGATTTGAACCCAGGACCGCTAGCTTCGTAGGCAGATGCACTACCAACTAGGCCAGCGCGTCGTCACATAGTCGATTATACTTACGGTTCCAAGACTCTGTTCTTAAAGGGATAAGTTCCCCTTTTATGCATCCCTGCTAAAATATTGTCTATTTTATAATTGTTATCTCTTTCGAATGTACAATAGTGTTTAGATAACATACATATAGGTACATTGACAAAACCGCAATAGCAGTAAAATCAGAGACTGCTTCTTGTACCTGAGTGCCATGAGAACAGTTGGTTTTCAAAAATTTGCTAACCGTATGCCCTCCGACTCCTCCGGTTCTTTGGACATCTAAGCAGGCTAAAGCCGAGCATTACCAACAAGGTCTTACATAAAGGCAGTAGACACAATAAACACCGTGTAGCCCTCTCAGGAATCTGTGTCCAGTCAAGTCAGCGATGGTACCTGTCTTATCTGCCACATGAGCTTCTTGTTGAGGTCCAATTTCTTCCGGTGGATCTTCTTGACAGCCACGCGGTTGCCCTTGTACAGGCCGACGGTGAACGACGACAGGGTCAGCGCGGGCGCACCCACGCCGCCGGCGCTGCGCGTGCTCCAGCCCAGGGAGAGCTAGGAAATTACACTTTTTTCAAGTTCGGTACCCAAAGGGAGCCCAGCGGGACCCTATTAATAGTTGTCCGTCCGTCCGTCCTTGGTTGTTTTTCATTTTCAGAATATGTTATTTTAAAACAGTGCAAAATACAAGCGTCAAATTTGGTATGAATGATTATATTACAAACCCTAAAAAAATAACAAATACTAAAAAATGGTCAAGTGTTGGGCTCATTCCATTCCATTCGAAATTGATTTCAAATTGAGATTGGACTGAGCCGCGGTACGAAACCCTCGGAGCGCGAGTCTGACTCGCACTTGACCGGTTTTTTTAAACTAACACGATTGATACAATGTCAAAATCTTTATTTTAATCCATACCATAGCTGTCTATCTATCTATGTACCTTGTGTCGAGATGGCAAATTTAAAACTAAATATTCTTGTGTGTGAACTTAGACCTTATTGAGTGTAAAACATTATTAAAACCGACGGCACCTAAACCAGGCAGCAAACAGGATGTTTGGGTATGTTGTAGTAAAGGATAGGATAGGATAGGGAAGGATAGGAAAGGGAAGTACCCGGAAGGTATACGTAGGCTATAGCGCAGATTAAATAAGAGTTACTACTTATACGTAAACTGTAGTGCGGAAACATTACGTAACTTACTATTTATTAGGCCGTGGGTTCAAATTCTGCTTTGGTTTCGTTTCGTACGTCAACTCCGTACATTTCAATCCGATAGAAAACAAAAGCTGCTAGCGTTAGCATTTTGGCTAGGTCTTACATTTAACTTTAAGAGCTCGATAGTTTCGATCGTATATAAATACTTTTATCAATAGCCAGCATTTATTAAGGGAATGCGATCCGATGGAATCTAGCCAAATGGCTACATTTCCTCTACATTACTGACTCAATACTTTCTGCAGAGATGAATTAAACTGAGAAGTAACAATCAGTCTTTCACTTAATGGAGACTTTGAGGAAAACGAGCATTGTTAATTATCATTTCGCCAGTCACTCCCTTCAGTAATGAGTCCACAAAAGAGATGAGTTGCTTGCTGACGAGGACTATTTTTAATTTATCACCGTTTCTATTATATTTTACTTGTTTTGTACACTCAGAATGGTTATACATAGTCATAGTCGTATATTTATATATTGTCACAGCCATGATGTGTTCCGGATCTAACTATTTTAAGATTAGTGAAAGAGCTAACTGATTGAACTGCCTACTGCTATTATTATCTCTATTCTGTCCAAATTGAGCCTTATTTGTTCTCACAAATCTACAGATTTCATAGATGTATATGGATGAATGAATGAATGAATGATATTTATTTTCCAAAGTAAGTCACAATATACATTGCATGTTAGTATGTCAAAAGTACAAGAAATTTCATTGGAATCGTCAAAAAATATACACAAATCTAATATAATCAAAAATATAAATAAGAAGTCAAAATAAAAATAAAAATAACAACACAAAAATAGAGTTTTCACCGTTAAGGATCGTCGTAAAAATAGCATGTAAACAAATTAGCAATACTTAAAAATAAATAACATAATAGGTCAAAAACATCAGAAATAATAAAAACAACAATACATATTAAATCAAAACAAATTATAAATTAAGGTCCATAAACTCTTTAACTGAGTATAATGATGTCAAAGTCAATATATTTAAGTTAGTAAAATGTGGTCTACATGTTATAGGCAAGAACGCTGACGACTCGTTTGTCCCTTCTATTTCCAATAGTCATCAGGGGCCCGTTTTATAGGAATATGAGCGTGTCAGATATTTTAGACCCCAATGCTAGATATTTAATATTTCTCTCTACTGTGCTACTCTCCTAATACTTCGTAAACATTCGATTTTCAAACGCTGTAACAACTCGACATGGATCAGAGGACAACTCCATAATTCAAAATAGTAATTGCGTCTTGAGCCATAACGACAGATCCAATTTAAGTTGACCCTGACGTCACAAATGTTCGTTATTTCACGTAACACTATGAATAAAATAAATACTATTATGTACCTAAGTACACTCTTAACTTCTATAACTATGGCAATAATTTCCTAAAACCACAAATTAGTTCAAAACATAAACTTGGAATGTTTCACCTTTGAACCCATCGTTTAAATATATATCTAGTCCCGCGTCTTACTTAATTATCAAGTTGTCGTTATTTGACTCAACATATTTCAAGTCTTCGTTCGCTTGATGAGTTTATAAATTCCCTCCACTTGGGGCTTTGATTAGCAATAGTAAATTATTTCAGTCAAAGAGAGATTTTAAAGGAGCATGCAAGCATGTTAGTCATTTCTTCTTTGTTTTATGCGAGTTTACTGTAACACCGTACATAATCTACAATATATTATACATTAAAACCTTTCTCTTGAATCATTAAAATCCGTTGCGCAGTTCAAATGATCTAAGCTTAGGTACATACAGAGGAACAGACGGCGGGAAGCAACTTTGGTTTATACAATGTAAAGATTATACTTAAAAGTAAGTAACATCACGAGGTTGTACAGTAATAAATAATTATTATAACTACACACTAAATTTAGATACCTATACTAACTACTGGGGTGTCCCAGAAGTAAAGAGACAAAATAATTTTAACAATATTTTATTAAAGATAATTTTATATAAGTAATTTCAATTTGGTATGAAAAGAAAGTAAAACTAATATATATTTCAAATCTATATCAAATTTGCTCCAGCAATGCCTTTGTATCCAATTTTTCTCATATTCGTTGCAGCATGCTTCATGACCGCTTTTTCAGAAGTAGCTGCTACTCTTTTAGCCAGTCTCGTCCATCGGTGTTTGAAAGATGTCAATGTTTGTGGTATATCTGTGTTCTTTTTATACTCTTTTTTGCATAGGGCTTCAGATTTCCCATGGTTCAAATAATATTGAATAATCCTCTTTGAAAACAATTCTTGTTCAGCTCGCTTCATTTTAAATACTTGCAAAATAGTATTAAAAGTCACCTATTTTGACAGATATGTTATCCGTGGTTACCATGACAACCATTACTTTTTAATTGAAAACTCCTTGCGTGGCCAGTTTGATTTTGAATAAAGTCTCTTTACTTCTGTGACACCCTTTACTTAATTAAAATGTCCTAAGTACTCGTACCTAAACAAATGTAGTATATTACTGCGTACCTTCAGAACCTCGTTGATGCTGTGCAGCGCGGTGCCTGCGCCGAGCCCGGTGCCCACCTCCACCAGCACCTCCTCGGGGCGCACGCGCCACGCCATGTTGTTGAGCTCGGCGTCGATGCGGGCCTGCCTGCCAAATCATTAAGCCGCGGATGACGGATGCAAGTTACATCAAAATGATGCCGAATGACATCTGTAGTATGGATATGACTACAGACATGATAACAATACTACTGATTCATAACAAAAGCTTCATGTATTTACGTATACGATAACATGGTTTCGTTTAATTTTCAGCCATTTAGATATGCAATATGGGGCTAGCGTAAGGGACAGAGTAATGCGTAAGAGTTAGAAACAAGTATAGTGTTACGCCGGTGGATTAAGGCTTTTTATTCATAATTTATTCGAGTATTTGTTGCTGCGTCGGGGATGTTTCCTATGTACCTATTTCTCTTGCATAAGTAAGTTCATCGTTGTCTACTACCCATAACACTACACTACTAGGTCAACTTGTGTGACAATTGTCCCCTGATATTTCGTTCGCGTTCGCGTTCATAAATATATATACACTTTAGTACCTTGTCACTTTGATCACTGTGACAAATCATATAGGTCAGTTTAAACATGACATTAAATAGACAAGGTACTAAAGTGTACACATATTTATGAGCTCGACTGTACAGCGAGTGCGAACAAGAGCGAACCGAGCGGATACTAAATATTCGGAGTTTATTATGCGATAGTTATTTGTAACGGTAAAGTCAGTGCGTTTTTAAAGTCTGGCATTTAAGAGGATTGTGAAGCACCGTTTAAATCACGTGGCTGTAAAAAAAAAAACTATACAAAGTTAGCTCCGGGCGATAACGTTTCTCACGGCGGGGAAATCGAGTCAGATTCCCACAATGTTTGAATATGTTGTAGTTCTAGAAGAACTAGGTCTGTACATTTCTGTTTTTTTTTTTAAATTGGTTTCATTCTAAGAAATATCTTTGGTGGAAAATAAAACGTACAAATATAGTTTTTCATGATATCGACAACATATTCCATAGTCATAAAAATCGGACGGGAGGGAGAGAAACGTTATCGCATTTGTATGGAATTTAGCTTCACATTCCTCTTTATTATCGGTGCAATTATGTATGTCTATCAGTTACCTACCAACAGCCACGTATGTAACAATTATGTTGGTTCCTCTAAGGAGTCCATAGTGGTGATAGGACCTTGTGCGGGGTCCGTCATCTTATCCTCTAAAGTACCGCCAAGCGGCGTGTTCACATTGTTTTGTTCCGGTGTGGGGATAAGATAACCGGTGAAATTACTGATATAAAGGCATTCCATCTTTAAAAAAGAATGCCTGAGGTCTACTTCAGGATTGGTAACTCATTTGTAGTCTTGAGAATGTAAGTGAATATGGGTCTCAGATACCACTTACAATCAGAAGGCCTGTGTTCTCGTTTGCATTCTCTTTGCCATAGAAAAAAATGCGTCTCTTATGCTGACGCATGATGGCTTCGTGTAGGGCCTTTACACGGTGAAAAGTAATCAGAAAAAGATGTTACATTTTCCTGAGTTCGAAGATATTTCCGACATCGTCATTGGAAAATAAGCTAAGTAAGTTTTCTCTCATAATATTTTAGAGAATATTAATATTATTGTAAATTAGTTACTCTATAACGAAAATGTGACATTCAATTAATTTGCTTCATTATAGAACCTTGCCTTTTTGTTTGAGCACGTCTTAATTACGTACTTAGTAGATTTTTGTAATTTTCCTTCTTATGCCTCGCTTTATTGGTGTCGACACTGATTAGAGGATACCTGTACCTTGTACTACTTCCGGTAGATTACCCGCTAGGGGTCTATTTTTGATAAAATAAATCCCTATTCCTTCAAAACGTAAGTCCTTCTGTCAGTCAGTCAACCAGTCAGGAGGGTTATTATGACACAGTCCCAACGGAAGACCAGCGTTGGCTTTACAGTCATATCATATGCTATGCTGAGTTGGGACAATTTCGCAACAATTTCTCTTTGTCTTGTTATTTTTGTATCTATGTAATGTAATTTTTTGTATTGTTGTGAATAAATTTCTCTTTATCTTTATCTTTATCTTTACATGGCTATGCAGTTCATTTTAATGCGAGCGTCGGTTTCTTTCTACGTTAACTGAACTGTGTGGCCAGACAAGTTGCCATCGAACACAAACGCTAGCGTTTGGTGATCACATATAGCTATGCGTTGTCAAAATGAAAAAAGCTAGCCAAGTTGCCCTTAGATACCGACGTTTATATCGTGATAGTGCTAGTGTTGAATTCAACTAAATAGTACCGCGTAACGACGGACTAAACGTCAACACAATCACTATTCGATTAGCGCGAGTGAGTCACATTACAGCGTGTCAGTTGTAACGAGTGATATATCAATTCCATACATTTTTGTCGCACAATCAGTTAACACCACAGCCGGACAGTTTCACTAAAAGCATTCCCTGGCCAGGGACCAAGGCTTCGAAATAGCCTCTTTACACTATGAGTGTATATCAAAAACGGTAAAATATACTAGCGTCACATTTGGTATATTAATATAACAAACCCTGAAGAAAAAGAGTAATACTAAAGAAATATCAAGTGTGGGTTGCGCTCTCGCTGATTGGATTCGAAATGGAATTCAAATTGGAATATAATAAAACCTACTGTGCGGCGGTACAGAAACCTCGGTGCGCAAGTCCGGCTCGCACTTGGCCGGCTTTTAGAGGTACAAGTCTATCGTTTAAATGTAAATTAGTAATTCGTAACTGACTCTACTCTCCGAACCCAAAAATGATTGCGTCGACTATAAAGAGGCAAATGCCCGCAACATAGAGAACATTAACCTCCAGGTCTGTCGCGAACTGTCTTAAGTGTTTTCTATTAAAACAAGAAGCACTTTGCACCGAGTCTGCAGTGTACTTGGAATTTTCATCTATTATGGATTGATAAATCTTTCTCGATCCTACAAGACAAGGATAAAACTATCGACGTTATTACCCGGCTGTTAAGGAAGCAGGGTTATGGTTTTACCCCTATGTATAGCTATATAAACCTTGTGTGGTTAAATAAGTATTCTTTTTTACCCCTAAGTGCGTGTGTATGTATATAAATACAATAAGTGCTATAACCATAACTAATATTAATGTTTATTAGATACAGTCAAGTGTAAAAATATAGGAGACCGTTACATCTCAAAAATATGCCAGTGTAATAAGAACTTAAGAGGACCATTTCGATACATATTTTTGCATTTGACAATGAAAATCTCTATCTATCTCTATCTACACTCAAAAACAATAAAAACGGTTCACTTTCTGTGGAAATTTTGTGCAAAGTTTTCATTGGTCTTGAGTACATTTTGAACTCCGGATCAAAAAAAGAGTATTTGTGTATGTGTGTAGTGCCTGTCTGTGACATCATAGCTAAGCGGATGGACCGATTTGGATGCATTTTTTTTGAAATGAAAGCTAATTCAATTGGAATGGTTCTTAGCTAGATTTCATAAAAATCAGTAAGGCCGTTTTTAGATATATCAGCCCTCAAAGATGGGATTGGTCTTATATCGGGAGTTTGATCTTTAAAATAGTTATTCTTTCTTTTACTCACCTCAAAAATGTTAATATTGTAGCTAAGTAACTCCAAACGATTGAAGCTCAAAAACCCCTTTAGTTTTACGCAATTTGGTTCCCAACGATGCAGTTAATCGGGTCATTCACCCCGTCAATTCGGCTGAACAGTTTTGAACTTTCGACTCGCAGAAACCTCTCTCTTTCAAACTTGAAAAAATATTTCTAACTCTAAACTCTTCCATCGTTAGGTATACAGTGTGGGGCCCAAAACCGGGGCGAAAAAAGTAAATGGGGATTCTTTGGAACATTTCAATTAACTATCACAAGAATCTAATATTACAAAGTCTATAATTTTGGAGAAAACAGCCTACAAAGTTAAAAATCGTAGGTAATGTATTTTCCCGTCGCGATATCGTCGCTTGGTCACTTGGTACGCGGTATCTCTGAGTACAGGGTGCCATTGACAACACGCGGTAGATTTAGCGGTGTTTGCATTACATTGAATTTGCGATTAAGTTTGTTAGAACAAAACTGAAAGTTAAGTTTTGATTTTAATTAGGTAAGACCATTATAATGTAATTACCGGTGATCTATAGAGCCCCTGTTTTTAATATTATCCCCGGTTTTGGGCCACACACTGTATAGGTACTGTCAAGTAAATAAGATCTACCAAAATGTCGAGAATACGATAACACGTAAACCTAGGAATATAGAGCCCCTATGTAAGGTGGGTCGTATATTTTTACAAACTTTTATTTAATTTGCAATGTATGTACATACATAAAATGTACTCGTATGTACGGGTCAAAATTTGCCAGTTAAATTCGACCCACTTCCCGTTAAAGGAACGTACTGCAATTTGGACAACGTATGTAAAGTCGATGACAATGCAATATTATGGTATCTAAGAGGTGATCTGATGATGGAGTCTGAAGCTAGCGACAGGATCTCCGCTATCCTTAACGTAGACCCACCGTGTTAGGACTCAATAGTTTTGTTTTGAAAGCAGATAAAGGTTTTGCAAAAAAAAAACAGTAGACAACAAAAGCTTCCTCAAGAATTAAAATTTTGACACATTTATTTATATTTTGAACAACTTAAAATTTAACATTTCTTTCTATTATAGCGATGGGAAGACTTTAAAAACACCTTCTACGGCTTTTTATACTTCTATCAGAGGCTGTAAATTATGCAGTTAAATTTTGTTGTTAGGTTGTAGCCTGGGGACAATTACTAATATCTACTCAAATAGACGTTTGGCTTTGTATTTTTAAAATTGATAATAGGTTTGCTCTTGACTTACTCTTGCCGTTGATGGACGAAGATTTTATCGACGATAAACCTTACCCAAATATGCCTATTCACCCTAGCTTTAAATAAATTGAGATTGTATTCACTCGGATTATTTATTTTATTTATTACAGTTCGCATGATGCAAAGCGCTTCTTTCGAATAAAGCAAATATTGTAGGTAGCTGTTTATACTCACTTATAGGCAACGCAGGCAGCCGTGACTGCCAGCGTTAGGAACACGGCGAGCCCGATGAAACAATATATTATAACCGTTTGAGCGTCTGAGCAGCGTGTAAAAAACAACACGGAAACACTCACAACATGATACAAAACACACACTTTATTGAATACCAAACCAACTTAACCGCAAAACTGTACATAAACAAAATGTATGGGTGTATAACAGGTGGTCTTATCACTAAATAACTCTACATGACAACCTTATAAGATTATGTACGCCATATGTGATATAGTTGCTTGTTTGGTGACACGCCAAGCAGCGAAGTAACACGACGTGGCTCAGACGCCGCAAAGTGTTGTGGTGTATGAATATTGACGGCATGAGTCTATTTGTCTTAGTTCGAAAATTGATCTGATACATTTTTTTTTCATTAAAAAAACACTATCCAAATTAGATGATCTACTCCATAGAGTTATCTATCTATAGCTACTTGGCTTACTTTTCTTAAAACGAACATTACGCTTACTTACACAAACATTTCGCTAACTCAATGTGCATATGATGAATTATGAAATGAGCATCCGAGAAGGCCATGAGGTTTACCATTGTTAGCGATTTGGTGTCCTACTGTAAAGCCTACATTGTATTGACAACACTCATGTAATAGAATGTATCCCTTCGCAGAATATTCATTTCATCAACAAACGTAGGAGTTTCGATTTTGTAACAGTCACAATTCTAAATGAGTGTCGGTCTTGGATAAGATAGCATAGCTCCAGTGCTACATACCACCCTGACACAGTGGGTCGGTGCCCAGGAACCCGCAGCGTGGGGTGTCCAGCGGTGGGCCGCGGCGCCCGCCCGGCCAGTGGATCGCCTTGCCCGCCACCGGGCGGTAAGTGCTGTTCAGACCGTGGTAGAACGCAACCACCTGGAGACAGAAAACATCATTACCATATCATCGTATAGTTGGGACTATCTAGGATGTGGTAGCAAGTAGAAATTGGAATTGTTTTGTCTTTCCTTTTTTATAAAAGTGCTAGCTTCTGCCCGCGACTTCGTCCGTGTAGATTCATATTTTATAGGATGAAAAGTAGCCTATAGTAGTGTTAATCCAGGGTCCAGCTATCTCCTTTCGAAATATCATCCAAATCCGGCCACCCGTTGCAGCGTGATGGAGTAACAAACTAACATACACACACACACAAACGTTCGCATTTATAATATTAATAGGATAGGCAGGTTAGTTACAAAGACTATCAGTGAATTTTAATAAATAATCTCGTTTTTCGATGTCTTGATTCCGAGTATGCTGCCCTTCTACGGAGAAAAGGCACAAGTGCAATTGATATATAGAAGCATATTAAAATCTCAAAGGTTTGTAATAAGGTTGGAGGTGCAATACAATTCATAGATGTACCTTTTTTCCGTAGGAGGGTAGTATGGTACGGTCAAGTTCATAAATATGTACACTTTAGTACCTTGTCTATTTAATGTAATGTTCAAACGGCCATATTAGAATTATCACTTGACTGTACAACGCAACAGTTTCTCTATTCCACTCGGTAAAACCGTATTATTTGCGCGTTATCGTATTATCAACGTTTATTTTAATTACTTGACAGTAATGGCGGCCGAGTTAACAATAATACCATAACACGTCGATGGTAATTTTGTTATACCGTGAGGAACAGAGCTCCGTTCTTTAAAAAGGCTATTGCGTTGCTACCAATTTGCATATTAATAAAAACATTACAAAACCTGCTCCAATTTGCTACGGCGTAGCAGTGTACGCGCACTTTGTGTCTACGAATGTACTACGGGCATTCTATTTTTCTTATATCGTGCGAAAAATAGATGTAACTGAATTATACCACTATTGTTCGTTAAGTTATAATTTGCCTGGAATTCTTCGTTATCTTATAAACGGGTATCAAAACTGACTGAGAATGTAAGATAGTCATTCATTTCGATTTTATGCAGCAATTAACATAAGTTCTCTTCTTGGGGCTCCAGAACGCACAAAAATTTAGAGATGCGGCATCCATAGTAAATACGTTTATGTTTTTCAAAAACAATGACGTATTTATTCACAATATCTATAAAAGACACGATAAGAAAGCGCAACAGCATAAGCGTTGTTTGATTTCCGGTATTAGGATACTTCTTCGTTAGGGATAAATAAAACATTGGTCAGTGAACCTCTACATTCCCTTTTTTTTGTTGTAGTAGAAGAAACAGTATTAGTATTAGTAGTAGTAGTAGTAGTAGTAGTAGTACAGTCACGGACTTCAATTGATTATACCTATCTTATTATAAAAACAGTAATTGCAGCTTCAAATCACCTAAAATCGTTCATCATGTCAGACGGAAGACGTCCACTGCTGGACATAGGCCTCCCCCAAGGCTTTCCACTCAGACTGGTCTTGTGCTTTTGCATCCATCGCGGTTCCGCAATCGTGACGAGGTCGTCACTCCATCTTGTTGGAGGCCTACTTACAGCTCGTCTTCCAGTCCGCGCACGCCACTCCAGAACCTTCTGACCCCATCGGCCATCAGTCCTGCGAGCAATGTGCCCCGCCCACTGCCACTTCAGTTTAGCTATTCTTCGGGCTATGTCGGTAACCTTATTTCTACTGCGGATATCATCATTTCTGATTCTATCACGCAGAGAAACCCCGAGCATAGCCCTCTCCATAGCTCTCTGAGTGACTTTGAGCTTCCTTATGAGGCCCATTGTTAGCGCCCACGTCTCAGATCCGTAAGTCATCACTGGCAACACACACTGGTCAAAGTCTAATCGTTATAAATGGCCAAATAAACATTTCAACTTTGCAGCGGTAACGTAAATTCAATCAAACCACAGAAACAACGACACAGCATCGTTGAACGAACACAATTATTACAACACGCCCGTTGTACAGAAACCGACCCGTGTCATTTAAGATCTGACCTATTTTAACGCAACCGTAAAATATTTTAACATCTGCATAAATTTAACGAACAGCGACTTTAATTACGTAGCGACCCATTGATCCGGCCTGTGAAAATTAAACAGAGAGGTAGCCGCCAAAAGTTGTAACTTTCACCCCTGTTTTCCGTATATCTGTAACTTTCACCTTCCAAACTTATCAGAATTATGCGATGAATTTGCAGAAACAATCTGGCAATAATCGCTGTTGTTTTAACAGAAACAATTAAAGATAAAAAGTGTTTTTCAGATTAGCAAGAGACAGCATATAACGTAACAAGTGGAAAAAAGAAGGCTTCTTTTGAGCAAGTAGCATCTCCGACTGGTGACGCTTTTTAAAACGAGCATCTCAGCCAAGACTAGTTTATTAATAGGTATGGATGGCGTTCACAGGGTTTAGCTCCAGCGGATATAAAATACCAATGAGTATTTTGAAAAAACCACCAGTAAAAGAGATAAAAGATGTTTTTTAAATAAGAAGGCCGCGCTTTCCAAGAGACGACCACTACTGAGGGTTAGACGCAACGGTTAGACGTTCTTTAACATAATACTCAATACAATGATAATACTTAAGTACATTATTCGCTGCTTTTAAGGGGATGGAACCTATTGTGAGGAAACCTACACATTTGAACAGGGCCTCTGTTCAAGACGGTGAAAACAATACCGTTTTGACCTGTTATCGTATTGTCAACGTTTTGATAGCTCTTATGTACATGACAGTAAAGGCGGCTGAGTGAAAAACAATACCGTAACAGGTCAAATACGATTTGGAGTTTACCGGCTAGAATACAGGCGCAGCTTACTGTATACTCGTAAGAGGGTAATTACGCAAAATAAAAATTTGGAAAGGACGGTTTTCACAGCGTCTGATAATGGTCACTCAATTTTGCAAGTAGGTAGGTATATTGAAAGTAGCCAATCAGCGATGTTCCTCAAATCATACAAAATTTGTTATTATTCCAGTAAAACTGATCACTTTTATTATAAAGTTTGTACTGAACTACCGTAACGACATTATGACGATATACCATGTAATCTAAAATAAATGCAGTTTCCCTCAAAATTTGTTGCATGAAATAGACACAAAAGTATTTAATTAACTTAAGTATTTTTTAAGTGAACTATTTACATCTGTGCGTTTAACTATTAATATGCAATTATCGATAGAATTGCAGAGTAATTAAAATTTTGTTTATTAATTAGGTAGCAGTTTTTTTACCAATTTGGACCGTCCGAACTGTATAATTTCAAAAAGATATTTACATTACCTAAAAATATTGTTTTACACAATCAGTAGTAAACTATTATTATTAAGATTTCGTTGATTATTAAGTATCATATTAATTTATTTTATACCAGGATTTAGTGTTTCGATGCATTCACTCGTTAGTAAGTTTTTTAAGAGTATTGTTAGCCGACGCTTAAATTACGCAGTTATAAAAAAAAACATGAAAATCTAGCTCCAGGCCATAACATTTCTAACCCCTAAATCAAGTCTGACTTTCACAATTTTGGACCTGCAGTAGTTACAGTGTAAAGGTAGGCAAGGAAAACGTACAGACCTAGATTTGATTTACTAACTACAAGATTCAAAAATCGTAAATTTCAGAATTAGTTTAAGGGAATAGAAACGCTATAGCATTTTTATGGAATTTTTAGCTTTACAATCCTCTTGTGAAGCTATTGTGTATTTAAAATATCATTTATTTTTGTGACTCCTTTACCTCAATTAACTTGTAAAAGGATCCATCATAAAATTGACAAAATGAATTTTTTTGGTAATGAGTGAAGCTTAAGCACCGGCAAACCAGAAATTTTGATATTTCCTTAGAGAATGACTATAAACGCGGTCTACGCGAATTAAATCAAGGCCAAAACCATAATTTATTGGTTTAGGAGCGTCCCCATTTGACAAAACTGAACGTCAAAATTTTGGAAATGATATAACGCCTTTAAATTGGTATAGGAAATTTCCAATTCCTTAATAAGGCAGTTACTCAATATTTATTTGCCCAAGGAATGTAATATAATTTAACCTACATATTTAACGACGATCTATCTAACCAATAATGACCGTTTCATTAGCAAAAACCGGAATAATAAAATGACATTATTTATTAGCAGCTACTGTTGTTTAATTAAATATTGTATACTGCCTAGGCGCAGATAAATAGCGCCACTGACCTGACAGGGCATCAGTCTCACCGCAACCGGGAACACAAACAACCAACATGCTCGCCAAAGTTGTAAGTCATAGTGGTACTCACCACGGGGTCAGATTTTTTTTGTCCAATGGTTACGTGATTTCAAACTGAATTGCTTTCGCTAAGCTCAGCTTCAGAACCAATTTTCAATTGCACAATTCGACCAAGTAGCGTTGTTATTGGGTACCTATTGTTATTCTTTATAAATTATAACGAGTGTAATTTCTATATAAAGTTTTCCATATATTCCAGTTGATCATTGGAGCGGTAGCCGCGGTAGCGCTCGCCATCGAGTACCCGGAAGGCATTGACCCAGCAGTGTGCCCCAACTACCCATTCTGCGACGAACCAATACCGCAATACAACTTCCCTTACGCCGCTGCGCGTTTCATCAGCTCTGGATACCGCGCCCGCCTCCACCCGGCTCTTTGCCCCAACTTCCCCCACTGCGATCCGGAAGTCATGAGACGCCACACACTTGAGGGCATCCCTATTCCAGAATGGGAGCTTGCCGCCGCCAACGCACCATTCGCTAACAAATACCCGCCCGGCGTGGACCCGGCAGTGTGCCCCAACTACCCCTTCTGCGACATGGAAGCCCTGGCGCGGACCACCCGTGAAGCAATCCCCAGCGCCACCACCGACCTTCCTCCTACTGCTGTTTTTACTGAGTGAGTATCCAACTATCATAGTGACGCGAAGCAGTCCGATTTTTTTGACTTGTATTTTTTCATGACATCAAAGAGGCAAACGAGCACACGGACCAGCGATTGTAAGGGATCAGAGGCCTTTGAACATTTAGCGCCTCAAGATGGCAAACGCTCTGCCAGCTCTAAGGACTATGATGGAAAGCCTCTATGCTAGTAGGTTCTTGAGGAAATTTACCATAATACCGGCAGAAAATTAGCAAGTAAGATGGTGGTAGCGATTCGGAGGAATCCTGCACAAGATGATAACGCTTTTAAAAGCTGTGGGTTTCTTGTATCTGTACGTTTTTCAGGTGAAATAGTAGTAACAATAACATTACTTCGTCTACAGGTGATTACGATAAATCATAATCGACTACTTTTTACTTGCAGGTGACGCCAGTAGTGCGCACGGGACCCCGCTAGCTCTACCGCACGCCGCGTCCTACTCCCACTTGGTTGGCACGGAACCCGAATAATATCGTGTTAAAAAGTTTGAAATGAAAAATACGGGGCATCAATATCACTAAAGAAATTTAAATGTTGTGTTTGTGATAATGTGCGGAGATATTATTAAAAAAAATATATATATATTTTACATCTTCATTCTAGAACTTTATAATATGGATATTTAGCAAAAACTTCGTAAATGATCATTGGGTTGGTATCATAACGACTACATTGTGAAAACGACCGAATCATCATAAGGTCTCAGAAGGACCATCTCTGCAAGTCTGCAGAAAGCCTATATCTCCGAATGACTTAATAGCAAAACGACTGGTTCTTTAAACGACGTCATCGTTAATAGGCCACATCTCAAATAGACCGGGTAGCAAAACGACTGGTTCTCGAAAAGACCACATCGTTAATCAGACCACATCTCCCCTATCTACGCCTATTAACGATGAGGTCGTTTAAAGAACCAGTCCTTTTGCTATAAAGTCATTCGGAGATATAGGCTTTCTGCAGAGATGGTCCTTCTGAGATCTGGCTCTTATGATGATTCGGTCGTTTTCACAATGTAGTCATTATGATACCAACCCAATTATTAGTATTATTTCGTTATGAGACTCTTTCTGACATCTGTCAGTATATTTTTGGTGTGAGTGTTATGATATGTCAGAGAGAGTGTGAAAGCAACACACAGCCGAGTACTATTAAGCTCTGGCTTTACTGTACTTTATATCCTATCCTATCTTATTGGGGAACGAGCATTTTCTGGCCGTAAATACTATTAATTTGAAACTGTTCAATTCCATCTACAAATATTAAAGATTATCTTCCTTCGCTTAGTGATTGTACGACTATCCCTTTCTACCCGAATACTCCAATATAGTGGTCCAATCGTTGTACAGTCAACAGCAGTCGTTGTAAGTGATTATTTATGTACCTTGTCACTTTCAAACGTTTCAAATTTTGTATCACACTTTAAACACGACGTTAAAGTGACAAGGTACATAAATGATCACTTATTTATGCTATTGACTGTACAAGCATCTCTCACAGACAGGTGGTTAAAACAGAGATTTCGCATTTATGTATTCATACCGTTTAAATTCGTTTTGATCATAAAGAATCTATACAAGTTTCCAGGATAAAAAGTAATCCACGCTCAATTCAAGATGTGGTATATCTGTTCGCCGCACAATTAAAATAATCTATTAAGTCTTTTATGGGTGATTGAGACATCATCATAATTTAACTTAAACGCTATGCTCTTGTCGGTGGAGTGGTTGCCACTGTTCTCTGTTCTCTATCAACTTTTGCATCTCCGTAGGACACAACATTGGCCTTTTGTTTTATTTTGCTAAAGTAACTAAGCCTAGGTCTTCCTCTTTCTCCTACGACTTATCTTTTTTTATGACGTACAAAGATCAAAAGAAAACAAATAAACATCTACGCAAGAGCTATAGAGCGCAGTATTATTAAGTATAAAAAGAACGGATCTGCACTTCGAAACGGGCATAGCGGATGCAGGAAAAAAGGCCGCCCACCTAAAATGCACTTCGGCATGTCTGCGGCCAACAACCTCAGAGGTTGGCTAAAACGGCAACTTGGAGGGTACAGTAGACGGCGACATAGACCCAGGCGATGATGGTGGGACGACTTGGACGCTTTCCTAAAAGATTAGCCGGAGATTGAATTGGACAGGGACTTTTGGAAATCAACACAATTATAGGCTATTAAATTGGTTATTTTCATAATCGTGTTATAATAGAGAGCTTTTTAGTCGAGTACCGTGTTTAGGCCACGACGAAGCTTGCTGAGTGGCTTAAGTAAGGTACGAGATTAAAAAGCTTGATTATGACACTATTGTGAACAATACTTTTTGTACGAGTTCATTAAAATTAATAATTTAAGTCATTAATACAATCACCACCACATCGACATTTGTATCAAACCACGGCGTCCGTAATTGTTGCAGTACTGTGCTGTTCTGTTGGCTAAAAACTAGCCAATCACAAACCGTAGTTTTTTTATTTTTTTTATGCCCTGGATACAGAAGCAGGTTTAAATAGATTTTTGACAGATGACGCGACGCTGCTACGTTCCGAAACCCCATAGATTGGCAATTTTGTATCGGATCGAGTCTCCTTAAACAAGGACACATATTATTGAAATACGAAGTTCTATTTTCAATTTTTTTTTCAGTTGTCTTGTGCGTATCGAAATGGTTATTTCGGTTGTTTCGGAAGTGTCAACGATGAAAAGAGTGACGTTGCAGTATTGTCTATGAAATCTTACTACACAGATTTTAATCGACGAGTACAAAAAATACTTTTCATCTAAGATATTATTATATATGTTAGGAATAGGAATTAGTTGACTATGTTACATGCTATTATCTACAGGAGCTAATTTCACCGATGTTTGTGAGAGTCAGCCTCAACTTATGTCAACTACTCTTGTTATAACTATAATTTTACTGTCTTAAAGTCTTAAACATAATGTTTATTGGTGCGGATTATATTATAGTTATTGATAGTAGATGTAACAACGGACTATCTGGAATGGAGCCTGTTTATTCATACACGTTGTTGCTTGTATTATAAAGAGTACAAGTTTTTCTTTATTCAATAGAATGGAAAATAATCTTCATATATTGCTGTGCTCAGGGGACCGCAGCGCTGGTTTCGGTTGGCACCTTACCCATCAATCCCAGCATTATACACTCAGGAGCAAAAATACTGGGTCAGAGTGCGTTTTTCATACAAACGAGACTATTTCGAAGCCTTGGTTCCTCGCCAGGGGTTGTTTTGAGTGAGGTTTAATGGTGGATACTCCGAGGTTCAATAGAGGAGGTCAAAAGTTTTTAAGATACCTAACTGATCGCACAATCAGTTAACACCACAGCGGGAGAGTTTGGGTTAGCACTTGGATTTCCTTACATTTTATTCCCATTATAGACGTTTTTCTGAACATGCACAATTCCGGCGTTAACCGCAGATTTATTCAGTTGGGTATCCTAGGCACTCTGGAAGCCCTGTATCGATAGTCATGGTATTCATCATCAGATTTCACTAAAAGCATTCCCTGGCGAGGAACCAAGGCTTCGAAATAGCCTCTTTAGTATGAAAAACGCACACTGACCCGTTATTTTTGCTCCTGAGTGTAGTTCCACTTAAACAAGTTGAACGAAAAACAAAATATAACTTTAACAGACACTATTGAAATAATTATAAAATCGGTAAACACATAAAGATGTATGAATATCGAATCCGGACGAGCCCGAAACATGTCGAGCGTTTTTCGACAATATTTATTTACCGGGTTCCGGGTTAATTGTTAATACCCTTTTACCCTTCCTTATTTTTCTTTTTTTTTAATACACTTCAACAATATTATTTTGGAAAGATATTCCAAAATTAGGCTGTAGAATAACAAATTTTTTTTTACATATATGTATAAATTTAACAATGAAGGTCCGAGTTGTTTACTGCACTAGTACTACCAAATAAGTAAATTTTCCGCACGGGTAATAACTTCAATAACATTTTGTACTATTTTTATAAGTAACTAAATAATATAATAAAAAATAGTTATTCAATAACATAAAATAATTGTTGTATTTTTTACATTGTCAATTACAATTGTATTAAATCCTTTAGGTACTCCTGAATCCTTTACTTAAATATTAAACCATTTATTGGTAAAAAAATACGCAATAAAACATTAAGTCTAGTTTTAACATACCTAAGCGCAATTAAGATCTAATTAAGATGTTTTATAATTATGGTCAATTTGAAAATTAAAAAAAAAACAAAACTACCATTTAAGTAAACACTAATTAAGAAATAAATCAACATTCAATAAAAAACTTGAATTTTAATTCATCTATTAAAGACCACCAGTATCACTTGTTCCAATATCGCGTACTTACTTCTGTCCTGGTGCACATAAATAGCGGAACTAACCTGCCAGGGCATCAGTCTCCCCTCACCTCAGCCGCTGAGAAGACAACAGTCAACATGCTCGCCAAAGTGGTAAGTCATATTGGTATTGCCAAAGCTAAAAAGCCTTGTTTTTAATTTTATTTTCCGATATTTTTATGTAATAATAAAATCACCAAATTTCACCAATTTTCATTTCTATTGGCTACTCTACTAGCTGTTGCCAGCGAATCCATCCAAATCGGTTCAGCGGTTTAGCCCTTAAAGCGTAACAAGCAGGCAAAGTTACTTTCACATTTTTTGTATTAATATGCATTTGTATTTTGTATAATCATTTGTTTATTTTGTTTAATTTTGGATAATTTTTCAGTTAATCATTGGAGCGGTAGCCGCGGTAGCGCTCGCCATCGGGTACCCGGAAGGCATTGACCCAGTAATGTGCCCTAACTACCCATTCTGTGACGAACCGATAATACCGCAATACAACTTCCCTTACGCCGCCGCGCCTCTTGTGATCACTGGATACCGCGCCCGCCTCCACCCGGCTCTCTGCCCCAACTTCCCATATTGCGACGCGGAAGTCCTGAGGCGCCACACGCCTGAGGGCATCCCAATTCCAGAATGGGAGCTCCCTGTCGCCATCGAACCCATCGTAGCTGATAAATACCCGCCCGGCGTGGACCCGGCAGTGTGCCCCAATTACCCTTACTGCGACATGGAAGCTCTAGCGCGTTACATCCGTGAAGATATCCCCGGCTCCGCCACCGACGTCCCTGCTGTTAAGTAAGTTGAAAGAGTCGCTGAAATGGTCCGACTTTTTAAAGTGCCTTTGGGAATTACGGTTCTCTGCCGTGTCCCCAAACAACGTTTCCCAAACTGATTCATTTTCCGACTGTTTTATTTAAGCAAATGCTTTTTTTTCTAAAACTGTAAATATTCTAGTTTTTTTTACAGTTTTGGAAAAAAGCATTTGCCCAAATGAAACAGTTGGGAAATGAATCAGTTTGGGAAACGTTGTTTAGCAAAATGAAAGGACACCAAGAAATTCCACTGTTAAAACACTGAGCCTTTCAAAATCAAAGAATTCAACATTAGAATGCGTGGTTTAACGTTTATTTTTGTATTGGTCTTTATACTCTTACGATTTTTAACAAGTCGAAAGAAGTTAAGCATCATCTAAAATTGTATTTTGTAAAATATTTACTTTTCCTTCTTAACTTTTGCTCAATGCTACTGCTGAAAATTATTGGCCTAAGTTACACCTATTTAGCTCAATGATAACCAATGCGTGTGCATCTACTTTATTAACCAACTTAAAGTGTACCTAATTGACTACTTTTCATTTACAGGCAAAGCCGGTAGTGCGGCCGCTACCCCGAGGACCGCTCGGCTATCTGCACTACCCGTACTACCGCTAATACATCTTACTAGCATTCGGAGCCAAGTCATCGAAAATACGGGCAACATTAAAATGTTCAATAATAACAATGATCCGTATTGTTCTTTGTAAACAAAGTATAATTTGTGTTATTAAAAAACTTTAAAACTGCCTTGATTCTTTCTGCAATATTAGAATGTCTATGAATTTAAGTTGATTATTTACATATTTCTCATTGTCTTGTACCCGTAGCACAAGGCTAGAGCTCAGTTTGGGACTAGGTTAATTTGTGTGAGATTGTCCCCTGATAATTATTTGGTTATTTCAATACAAAAATTTCGATGATCAGCAAAAACTGCGTCAGTGTTTCTGTTTTAATGAAAGAATATTATGACTATTGAAATAATGACCAAAGATAAAACGACGACCACCGATTACGAAAAACAACAGTATGGACATACCAAATCGAATGATTAATGTTATGGGATTTAATATAGACCCATGCGAGAGCTATGGAGCGCAGTTTGTTAAGTGGAAACAGGTCGACTTCTGAGCACCATCCTGCGCTTTAAAACGAGCATAGCGGGTGTAGTCAAAAAGACCACCACTAACTAAAGTGCGCCTGGGCTGGGCATGGCTGCCGCATGCACCGTCAGAGGTGGACTTATGCGGCAACTTGGTGGGTCCCCCGGGACGGCAGCAGATGGCGAGGTACACCCAAGAAGACATGGACGTTTTCCTAAAAGATTGGCCGGAGATTGCAATGGAGTTGTAAAATCAATACAAGTAAAAGCTAAACTAGCTAGACCTAGCTAAACCTAACCTAACCTAACCTAACCTAACCTTTTTTCCGTTTTATTTTTCCGTTGGAGAAATGCCTTTACGCATTCCATCTCTCGTCGGGAGCTAGGGTGGATATGACGGTCTCCAGAGCAGAAGGCTCAGACTACCGTCTAAAAAACCAACGGGATGCCGTCTCCGTCGTGTTGGGGCGCCACTGGATCACTTCGTAGTACTCGACGATGACGCCCTGACGGTGTTCTCGGCTATTGGATGCCTCCGCTGGTCTGAGGCATCCTCAGTCAAATGGCCCGTTAGAGAGAGCACACGTTTGCCCGACCCTTGTGCTCGGGCACCTCTATGGCGGAGGGAGCAGGTGCGCGCAGCGCCGCCGCGCTCTTCCCTGCCTTCTTCTGCGGAGCGGAGCAGCGTTAGGGTCCTCCTCACGCGCTCGCTCAGCGGCTTCCTTTTGACCGATTACGGATTCACAAAAGGAAGCCATATTGTCCCAGCACCTTTCGCTGCTAAGCATGGCGTGGATAATGGTTGGCAGCGAGAGGTCGCCGCCAACTACGGCAATTAAGTTTTGTCGTTGTTGCCCCCGGGTGATTATACGGCGTTTTAACCGCCGTCATTATTGTCTTCGCATATTATTCAAGATAAACTTTTTAATTGTCTTATGATTTTAAATGGAATTAATACTACCCCCGGGTCCGTTGACTTTGACATCAAAAGTTGCTGGTATTTATCATTGTTTTCGTCAATATATTGAAAACAACAATGACGGCGGTTGAAACGCCCAAATATTCACCCCCCCATGCCGGGTACTCCTTGATTGTGTGACGCGCCGTGTCAATCGGCGCGTCACAGTGTTGACATGCGGGAGTGGTCTCTCGGCCGGCTATTTGATTAAGGTACTTACCGAAACAGCCATGGTCGGTAAGTACCGGTGTTAATCTAAATGTCATAACGACATGACGTCTCGCAACCCATTGATCTAAATGGGGCCGTATTGCTTCCACGGTAAGAAGGCCAGCCGTAGGCGTGTATAACTCTTCGGCCAATCTGCGAATCACCACTTCGTGGGCGAGCCTTCTCACTCGGTTGACCTCCACCTTGTCAGGCCATGCACCCCTCTCTCTCTACTGGCCGCTTGGTGCTGATAAACTTCTGCGAGCACTTCCGCTTCAAGCTCCCAGGGAGGGTCAGCGGCCAAAACTGTGGCCGCAGTCCACGATACCGTAGACTGCGGCCACGCGTTTTGGTTAAGTATCATATTAATTTATTTTATACCAGGATTCAGTGTTTCGATGCATTCACTCGTTAGTAAGTTTTTTTAAGAGTACTGTAAGCCGACGCTTAAATTACGCAGTTATAAAAAAAAACATGAAAATGTAGCTCCAGGCCATAACATTTCTAACCCCTAAATCAAGTCTGACTTTCACAATTTTGGACCTGTAGTAGTTACAATGTAAAGGTAGGCAAGGAAAACGTACAGACCTAGATTTAATTTAATAACTACATGATTCAAAAATCGTAAATTTCAGAATAAGTTTAAGGGAAGAGAAACGCTATAGTATTTTTATGGAATTTTTAGCTTTACAATCCTCTTGTGAAGCTATTGTAAGTCTGTTTAAAATATCTTTCTTTTTTGTGACTCCTTTACCTCAATTAACGTGTAAAAGGATCCATCATAAAAATGACAAAATGTTTTTTTTTCGTGGTAATGAGTGAAGCTTAAGCACCGGTAAATAACAGGCTATTTTTCCAGTTTACGCCAGAAATTTTGATATTTCCTTAGAGAATGGCGATAAACGCGGTCTACGCGAATTAAATCACGGACAAAACCAGAATTTATTGGTTCAGGAGCGTCCCCATTTGACAAAACTGAACGTCAAAATTTTGGAAATGATATAACGCCTTTAAATTGGTACCTATAGGAAATTTCCAATTCCTTAATAAGGCAGCTACTTAAATATTTATTTGCCCAAGGAATGTAATATAATTTAACCTACATATTTAACGACGACCTATCTAACCAATAATGACCGTTTCATTAGCATAAACCGGAATAATAAAATGACTTTATTTATTAGCAGCTACTGTTGTTTAATTAAATATTGTATACTGCCCAGGCGCAGATAAATAGCGCCACTGACCTGACAGGGCATCAGTCTCACCGCAACCGGGAAGACAAACAACCAACATGCTCGCCAAAGTTGTAAGTCATAGTGGTACTCACCACGGGGTCAGATTTTTTTTTGTCCAATGGTTACGTGTTTTCAAACTGAATTGCTTTCGCTAAGCTCAGCTTCAGAACCAATTTTCAATTGCACAATTCGACCAAGTAGCGTTGTTATTGGGTACCTATTGTTATTCTTTATAAATTATAATACAACGAGTGTAATTTCTATATAAAGTTTTCCATATATTCCAGTTGATCATTGGAGCGGTAGCCGCGGTAGCGCTCGCCATCGAGTACCCGGAAGGCATTGACCCAGCAGTGTGTGTGCCCCAACTACCCATTCTGCGACGAACCAATACCGCAATACAACTTCCCTTACGCCGCTGCGCGTTTCATCAGCTCTCGATACCGCACCCGCCTCCACCCGGCACTTTGCCCCAACTTCCCAGACTGCGATCCGGAAGTCATGAGACGCCATACACCTGAGGGCATCCCTATTCCAGAATGGGAGCTTGCCGCCGCCAACGCACCATTCGCTAACAAATACCCGCCCGGCGTGGACCCGGCAGTGTGCCCCAACTACCCCTTCTGCGACATGGAAGCCCTGGCGCGTTCCACCCGTGAAGCAATCCCCAGCGCCACCACCGACCTTCCTCCTATTGCTGTTTTTACTCAGTGAGTATCCAACTATCATAGTGACGCGAAGCAGTCCGATTTTTTTGACTTGTATTTTTTCATGACATCAAAGAGGCAAATGAGCACACGGACCAGCGATTGTAAGGGATCAGAGGCCTTTGAACATTTAGCGCCTCAAGATGGCAAACGCTCTGCCAGCTCTAAGGACTATGATGGAAAGCCTCTATGCTAGTAGGTTCTTGAGGAAATTTACCATAATACCGGCAGAAAATTAGCAAGTAAGATGGTGGTAGCGATTCGGAGGAATCCTGCACAAGATGATAACGCTTTTAAAAACTGTGGGTTTCTTGTATCTGTACGTTTTTCAGGTGAAATTGTAGTAACAATAACCAACAAGTAATTACTTCGTCTACAGGTGATTACGAATTCATAAATCATAATCGACTACTTTTTACTTGCAGGCGACGCCAGTAGTGCGCACGGGACCCCGCTAGCTCTACCGCACGCCGCGGCCCTACTCCTACTACCTGTACTACCGCTCAAACAACTTGGTAGCCCACTTGGTTGATACGGAACCTACATCATATCGTGTTAAAAAGTTTGAAATGAAAAATACGGGGCATCAATATCAATAAAGAAATTTAAATGTTGTGTTTGTGATAATGTGTGGAGATATTATTAAAAAAAAAACTTTTATTTTACGTTTTCTTTCTAGAACCTTATAATATGGATGTTTAGCAAAAACTTCGTAAATGATCATTCATTGTATGGGTCACGTATAAAATTTAATAATTTGTAGTAAAACAATAAAAGAAGAGTACAACTATAGTTTTATTAGTATTCTTTCGTTATGAGACTCTTTCTGCCATCTGTCAGGATATTTTTGTTGTGAGTGTTATGTCAGAGAGAGTGTGAAAGCAATACACAGCCGAGTACTATTAAGGCTGGCTTGACTGTACGTAATATCCTATCCTATCTTATTGGAGAACGAGCATTTTGCTAGCTGTAAATACTAGTCATTTGAAACTGTTCAATTCCAAAACTAAACTGTTCATTTGCTAAAAGAATGATAATATGACAGGTTGTCTTCCTTCGCTGTGTGATTATGTATACGATTATCCCTTGCTACCCCAATAGTGGTACAATCGTTGTACAAGCATCTCTCACAGACAGATGGTCAAAACAGAGATTTCGCATTTATGTATTCATACCGTTTAAATATGTTTTGATCATAGAGAATCTATACAAGTTTCCGGGATAAAAAGTATTCCACGCCCAATTCAGAATAAGGTATATCTCTCAAATTTCGTTAGTTCCAAAAAGAACATTGAGTCGGTCAATTAAAGTCAAGAGTCAGTTTGACGAATCTCCCAAAAGGATGTTGGGCCTTACGTTCAGGAAGCCGTTTATGGGACATTGAGACATCATCATCATTTAACTTAAAAGCTATGCTCTTGTCGGTGGAGTGGTTGCCACTGTTCTCTGTTCTCTACCAACTTTTGCATCTCCGTAGGACACAACATTGGCCTTTTGTTGTATTTAGCTAAAGTAACTAAGCCTAGGTCTTCCTCTTTCTCCTTCGACTTATCTTTTTGTATGATGTACAAAGATCACAAAAAAAAACACTTTTACATCCACGCAAGAGCTATAGAGCGCAGTTTATGAAGTGTAAAAAGAACGGATCGAGTTCGGAACACCACCCTGCGCTCCGAAACGGGTATAGCGGATGCAGGAAAAAAGGCCGCCCACCTAAAATGCACTTCGGCATGTCTGCGGCAAATACCCTCAGAGGTGGGCTTGGAGGGTCCCCCACGGCAGCTACAGTAGACGGCGAGGTAGGCCTAGGCGAAGATGGTGGGACGATTTGGACGCTTTCCTAAAAGATTAGCCAGAGATTGCATTGGACAGGGACTTATGGAAATCAACATAATTATAGGCTATTATATAATAATAATACTTTTCATCTATGATATTATTATATATGGTAGGAAGGGGAATTAGTTGACTATGTTACATGCTATTATCTACAGGAGCTAATTTCACCGATGTTTGTGAGAGTCAGCCTCAACTTATGTCAACTAGTCTTGTTATAACTATAATTTTACTGTCTTAAAGTCTTAAACATAATGTTTATTGGTGCGGATTACATTATAGTTATTGATAGGGCTAGTAGATGTAACAACGGTCTATCTGGGATGGAGCCCGTTTATGCATAGACGCACCTTGTTGCTTGTATTAGGAGTACAAGTTTTTCTTTATTCAATAGAATGGAAAATAATCTGCTTATTGCTGTGCTCAGGGGACCACAGCGCTGGTTTCGGTTGGCACCTTACCCATCAATCCCAGCATTATAGTTCCACTTAAACAAGTTCTTCAGTAGAGTAGGCAAAAACAAATTTATAACTTTAACAGACACTATTGAAATAATTATAAAATCGCTAAACACATAAAGATGTATGAATATCGACTCCGGACGAGCCCGAAACATGTCAAGCGTTTTTCGACAATATTTATTTTGGGGAACCCGTTAAATAAATATTGTTAATACCCTTTTACCCTTCCTTTTTTTTATACACTTCGACAATATTCATTTGAAAATATATTACAAAAATTAGGCTCTTTCGAATAATAAAAAAAAAAAATTACATATACAGGATGTTAGGTATATAGTGGATAATCCTTGAACTACGGATAGAAGGCACTTAGAACGTTATGAAAAAGCTAAAATAGGTCTTGTAAAAGTCGCACGGTTTTCGAGATATTTGGACTTTTAGGTTTTTTTCGAAAATGAACACCCTTGTTCAATGTTTCAATTATAGCACCATTACAAGGTAATTTTTTTTAATTTTAATTTTTGCAAAAAAAATAATCGCAAACTTGAATTTTGCATTTTCAATCGTACATTGATCGAACTTTCAACTCTCATGGTGAAAAAAAAATACACTACCGTTTAGTTGCCCATAAGCTTAAAAACATGCAAATTTATTGCCGAATTCAAAATAATAACTACTTTTTGAATTTAAAATCTAAAAGCCAAATAAATAAATAAAATACACGCCCACCCCCATTTTTCCCGATTTACTTTTTGTATCCCGGGCGTAGAGTTCAAAACTTTTTGTTGCAAAATTAACATTACTGGCCACTAATTTAAATGCCAATTATTCCAAATTTAAAAAATATGCCGCCTGCTTTTTGTTTTTTATTCGAATTCGATTTTCAATTTCGCTATTATTGCGTAATGAGTGGTGAATTGTGTTTAGATTGTGGTGTTGATTTTTTTGGTTGTTCATTTTCGAAAAAAACCTAAAAGTCCATATATCTCGAAAACCGTGCGACTTTTACGAGACCTATTTTAGCTTTTTCATAACGTCCTAAGTGCCCTCTATCCGTAGTTCAACCACTCATTACCTAACACCCTGTATAAATTTAACAATGAAGGTCCGAGTTGTTTACTGCACTATTGCTACCAAACAAGTAAATTTTCCGCACGGGTAATAACTTCAATAACATTTTATACTATTTGTATAAGTAACTAAATAATATAATAAAATATTATTCGATAACACAACATAATTGCTGTATTTTTTACATTGCTTAGTTTCAACATACCTAAGCGCAATTAATATCTAATTAAGATGTTTTATAATTATGGCCCATTTGAAATACTCGGGCCGAATCTTAAGTACCCGAAACCGACGTGCGTGCATGACTCGATGTATAAATGTGGAAGAAGCGAAAGACATTTGTCAGGATCGTAGCAGGTGGAAAGAAGTCGTCTCTGCCTACCCCTCTGGGAAACAGGCGTGATTTTATGTATGTATGTATGAAAATTTTAAAAAACAAAACAGCAAGTTATGTAAACAAACACTAATTAAGAAATAAATCAAAATTCAATAAAAAACTTGAATTTTAATTCATCTATTAAAGACCAGTATGACTTTTTCCATTTAGAGACCGGACCAGTATTACTTATACTTCTGTCCTGGTGCACATAAATAGCGGCACTAAGCGGACAGGGCATCAGTCAGTCTCACCTTACCTCAGCCGCTGAGAAGACAACAGCCAACATGCTCGCCAAAGTGGTAAGTCAAAGTTGTACTCTCCATAGAGGGTTATCACCTCGCCTAACAGATAGGGATATTTCCTTTTAAGCATATTTTCTTACCTATCAGATAAGGATTTTATCAAAGTGTACCCAAGTCGTCTTTGTAAGTTAGATATTTCCGTGCAGTAAAGGAGTTCGAAGAAAAAAATGTTGTACCTATAGGTATTTATAAGAAAGTAATAAAATAACTATAATCGCAAAACTCCCCCAGCTAGCACTTTGTATATTTTACAAAGTTTTGCATATTTTTCCAGTTGATTATCGGAGCGGTAGCCGCGGTAGCACTCGCCATCGAGTACCCGGAAGGCATTGACCCAGCAGTGTGCCCCAACTACCCATTCTGCGACGACCCAATACCGCAATACAACTTCCCTTACGCCGCTGCGCGTTTCATCAGCTCTGGATACCGCGCCCGCCTCCACCCGGCTCTTTGCCCCAACTTCCCAGACTGCAATCCGGAAGTCATGAGACGCCACACACCTGAGGGCATCCCTATTCCAGAATGGGAGCTTGCCGCCGCCAACGCACCATTCGCTAACAAATACCCGCCCGGCGTGGACCCGGCAGTGTGCCCCAACTACCCCTTCTGCGACATGGAAGCTCTAGCGCGTTACATCCGTGAAGATATCCCCGGGTCCGCCACCGACGTCCCTGCTGTTAAGTAAGTTGAAAGAGTCGCAGAAACGGTCCGACTTTTTAGATTACCTTTGGGAATGCCACTTGTTAATACACTTACCCTTTCGAAAATAGCGGAATCCAACATTAGAGTTTAGCACATATTTTTGTATTGCTCTTTAAAGTCTTACTAAATCGTATCTATCGCATTATCTTGTCAAAAGAAGTTAAGCACCATCTAAAATTGTATTTTTGAAAACCACTTTATTAATATTTTCCTTCTAATCTTTTGCTCAATGCTATTGGTGAATGATTAACCTGAGTTTATCAATTAAAAATGTTCCTAATCAACAACTTTTCATTTGCAGACAAAGCCGGTAGTGCGGCGGCTACCCCGCGGACCCCTCCTCGGCTATCTGCACTACCCGTACTACCGCTAATATATCTTACTAGCATTCTGAGCCTTGCCCAAGTCATCAAAAATACGAGGCAACATTAAAAATTACAATAATAACAATGATCCGGTTTTTGTTTTGTAAAAGAGTACAATTTGTGTAATTAAAAAGGTAACTACAAACTGTCTTGTTTATTTCTGGAATAATATAATGTCTTTGTGTTTAAGTATTTACTTCTTATTATATTTATTATCACGAGCCTTGTGTTTGGGACTAGGTCATTTTGTGGGAGATTGTCCCCTGATATTTATTTAATTTTTAAAATAAAATAATTTCGATGTTTAGCAAAAACTGCGACAGTGTTACTTTTTCCATTTCGGTTTTATAAAATGTTATTCGGTTTTATGCTTACGTCATAATACCTATTCCGATTATTCATGCTATACACACCTAGATACTAAGAGATTATACATATTCACACAATGCTGGAACAATCTCCCTCCACCTATTATAAATTCAAAATCATTGTTTTCCTTCAAGCGACTTTAAAAAGCGCATTTATCGTCTATACAAGTTAAATATACTTACAAACGGTTTCGTGTTTAGGCACAAAATAACGAAATATAAATACTGGTATGACATGTATGAAAATATTGACAGGTTAAGTTAATTATTGTATTATACTTCAACGAAAAACCAGAATTCATTAGATATAAGCACTCATTGTGTAGGTACTGAGTTCGTTTTAGTAAGTTTCATTTCCCTATGTTAACTTGAGGGGAGAAGCGAATGCAATGTATGCTGTCCAGCAAAACCAGTCCGTGGGTCCACAGAAAACCAGCGTCGCGCTTCCAATAGGTGGTACGGCATATAGCTTAGTGGATACCATTTTCGCAGCACTACTTTTCACACACTGTAATAATTTAATTTATAATTTAGCGAAATAAATGTTTTTCTATTATGATTAACTATCTGTATCTGATATTTTACATAGTGTTTTGTTAAAACAAAGGTATAGTTAGTAAAAGTATAGTTAAAAACAGTAATTGCTACCCACCTTATTGTCTGTGGCTTAGAGGCGAATAAATATAATTGACCTTCCAGGAACGAACTAATATTAATGACCTCGACCGTACACTGCCTCATTAATTCGTATTCATAAGCGAGTAACTAATTAAATGCCGAAATTCAAGAGCGTGCGTGTGCGTTGACCCAGTTTACCGTCTCAATCCCAGTATTATGGTCGCCTTAATCGCGGTGGATGAAGCAGCCGTCACTCTCGCACTTACATATTGATCAAAGAGTGGCAGATGTTTTATCCATATCGATAAAGACGGCCAATATAGAAATGCAAATTAACTTGTCCAAAACATACAATAAATATACCTAACGAAGATGTCACGCGATCGCAATGAATGAATCATAGTAATTTAAATACGTAAATTAATAAATATCAGGGAATCTAGAATATGATTACGTGATTATTGTAAAAGAGAAAATTTAGGTATTCAGTTTCCGCAAATTAAAGTTATAGACAGAATCCTCGGTCTACTAGATTCCAATACAATAAATAACTAAACAAAAATAAAGACAACAGTTAATGTAACAAGTGACAAGTTCCATGCCATGAATGCGTATTTTGCCCCACACACAGGGATACAAGATTTAACAGACTTATTCTATTTAACATTAAATCACGGAAACTCATTTATTCAGTAAAAATAATAAAGTAAAACTCTTTTGAACATTACATATAACACAAAACGTCGAATTAAAACCTGCCTATAATACTCTGAATCAGTAAATACGAGACATCCTGTACTTTAAATTGCCACGGTAAACTCCTGAAAAAGAAAGAAGCGTGTTCGTATTTATTTAATTTCATAGAGAAGCCAAAGGATCTCACCGGCCACTTGCTGCAAAGGTAGCATAAGTTGTATTTTCTCACTGTCGCTCAGGCTCTATCGTTTCTGAGTACAAGAGAAAGGCAGCTTGTGCTACCCGCACTGCTTGGTGGTAGGTAAAAGGATAAGATCGCGGAAGAAATCCGAAAGGACCTTGAACTACATTCTTCCATGTTCTCATGTATCAAGCTTCTATATCGTCTTTATTGCCTCAATTATCTTTTGTTGTTTAGCAATCATATTGTTTATGACTCGGCCGCCTTTACTGCCAACTTAATAAGAACTATCATAACGTTGATAGTACGATAGCAATAAGGGTAAAGACAACGTCAAACAGGGGCCTAGGTTGCTCTGCCAATTTAGTAAGTGATTAAACACTTTGTATAGTCTATTTACTTAAAAAGGAAAAATAACGACAAAAATAAAAAAAATTACCCGAAATATACCTAGTCTCCAGGACACCAGGGGCCTTAGCATGGCTGCGTTTTTTTTTTTCTTTGCCCCGCGGCGACTTGAGCAGCTACTACCGCGGGAATATGGCGTTTCCACTATGAAGTGATTTCGCCAGTGTCAAGTATATATAAGTATAAATCAATATAGTTATAAAACACAATCCAATCTTCTCTAAGAAGATTGGTGGCAACGTTGTACGGTGATATGTAGGACAGAGGCCAAGATAGTTTTAACCTCTGTACCACTGCCAGTCCACTTGAAACGAGAAGTAAGACGCCAAGATACACAGTCCCGTACAGTCCAAGTCTTCTATCACTGTGACATTGGCTTCGTGTGGCCAACACAAAGGCATTAAAAGTACAAATCACTAACAAAAAAGAACTTAGAACACCTAAATACACAAAAATAAAAACTAAACACACAAACTAAACATTACACATCCGCCATCTTTTAACGTTGAAAATGGCCTCCCATGGCTGCGTTTTTCGCGTGACAAAGTCTTAATAAGGCATCCGTCACTTTTTGACACGTAAATATGTACGACAGTGACGGATGCTATATCAACATTTGACACGCGACGCGATATAGACGCAACCATACTAGGCCCACAGCATGAGACATGGCCCTTCAAATTCTCTTCACAGCGAAACTAATCCGCTAGGTATAACTTGTTTAGTATAATTAAGGCAAAAATACTAAAATTTGCACACCTATATATAATCTCTATCAACAGCATTTAACTAGGTATAGCTTTAAACAATTACATTAAAATTTTCCTCTATATTAAAAAATGTGGTTTCATTAAGTACCTAATGTAGGTGCCTTTTACTCCACCTTTGGATAAGGCGAGAATTAACCTTCGATATATTCGGGAACCTAGGCACGAGGTTATAATAAAGTGGACTGTATTGAATTGTGAAGAAATGATGGGGTTTTATATACGTAGCAGAGAACGTTTAATACAAAAGACTAACAAATCACTTGCATCGGCTTACAGTTGTATGGAAATAAATAAGGTCGATGAGAGAAGGAAGAAAGGATATGAACATGCGCACTCACCTGAGTTTCCTTGCTTGCCGGGCTTAGTTGCCGGGAATCGAACCCCGGACCGCGTCAATATCAGCCTTAGACGCTAGATCACTCCACTGCACCATTAGCCTTGTTGTCCTTTGCTTAAAAGCTCTTAAATAATTGTCACAACCACGACACGAGTAATGTTAGATGCTCACAATATGGCGGTTTAACGAAGAGTGATTTGACATAAAAATGTCCGAATGCGACGGCCGTAGATAAGGATGGCCATAGCATTAGTGCGCATGTATGATAGGGATGGAAGTTGTGAAGGAGTAAGCCTTTGCAAGTGCGTAAACTACCTTACTTAAAAATATAAAAATATGAAACCCAACATCCTCCCGGCCTTGAAGGAACCCTTCAAAACAACGTGTTAATAAAGAGTAAAGTTGCTCTACGATGAGCGAAGCGGATTTATAAGAAATAAACAAAACGAAATATAACAAGAGAACTCTTATAAAGAGAGAGCACATCAGTTTGTGCAAATTTATGACTAAAAGATTTATAAAACTATTGTGTCCTACTTCACATTATCTATATATAAGAGATGAAGTCGGACAGTCAGAGAAAAACTAATAACTAATTATTATAATAACCCTCCTTCTGACGCAGTCGGGTAAAAATAGGACTCTTACTGAGTCGGCAGCGGGCACAGTCGTACAACTGGACGTTTGTACGTGCCAATTTTCGTCCTTACTTCCGCAACGCGAATAACTCCGTCCTTACCAGGATATAGACGTGTAATAATACCTAACGGCCACTGTAAAGGTGGGGCGTTTTCTACGTTTAACATCACTACGGTACCGACGGTAATTGGGTTTGATGAGGTATTCCATTTTTCGCGCAATTGCAAATTATGCAAATACTCTGTTTTGAATCGCTTCCAGTACGACTGTACAAGCGAATCCATTAATGAGAAACGAGACAGCAAATTGGTTCGTTCGTCGGACAAATCCGTAGCGGGAAGGTACTCTAGCGGGGAAGTGGACAAGAAATGCGAAGGTGTTAGTGCTAGCGGCTCTGATGGGTCAGAGCTTAAGACATATAGAGGACGGCTGTTAAGCACTGCCTCAATTTGGGTGAGTACGGTCAACATCTCCTCATAGGTGAGAATTTGATTTCCGATTACTCGAAATAATAACGATTTAGTGCTTTTTATGTTAGCTTCCCATATGCCGCCGAAGTGGCTAGCTGTGGGAGGATTCATTCGCCACGTAATTCGATTTTTCGCGAGCTCTCTACTAAACGTCTTATAATAATCGTCAGATAATAAGAACTCGTAAAGTTCGTTAAAATACGCTTTTGATGCGACAAAGTTCGACCCGTTGTCGCTGTACAGAAAAGTGCAAGGGCCTCGTCGCGATATAAAGCGCTTAAAAGCGTCAATAAAATTAGCGGAAGTCAAGTTCGAAACCAGTTCTATGTGAACTGCCTTAGTCACGAAACAAATAAAAAGGCATATGTACGCTTTAACGCTACGAACGCCGCGTCTGCGGTAAGGAGTAATGTATAGCGGTCCTGCGTAATCGACGCCCGTGTGTAGAAACGCCTTGCATTGCTCTAATCGGCACTTGGGCAAGTCCGACATAAGCGGGAATGTGGCCTTAGGATTTAACCTAAAACAAGTGTTACATTTGTTTATGCGATACCGAACAATACGGCGAGCCGAAATAATCCAATACTTGGATTTTAAAATGCCAATTAACAGTTGCGGTCCAGCGTGCAAATTATCCCGGTGATAAGAATCTATTAAAAGTTCTACAACGTGTCCCTGTCTGGGTAATAAGATTGGGTGCTTAGAAGAATAATCTAGCGTCGAGTTCGATAAGCGACCTCCGACGCGCAAAATATCATCCGAAAGAAATGGAAACAATTTTCTTAATTTTTGAGAACATACTTGTCCCTTTAAAATGCGGTCAATATCCTCGGAAAAATATACGCGCTGTATAATACGAATTATCTTTGATTCGGCAAAGTTTAAATCTTCAGCGGTAACTTCCTCGTTTCGCGGAAGCATTTTCAAACATCGAAACACATAAACAGTGGCACGAAGGAACTTGTGCCATGTGGAACACCGAGAAGCGAGCGTCAAGATAGGGTTTTCAATATTGGTGACTGCGGTAGTCACGTGAGTCGCCGTCCTCTCCTCCGGCAACGACAGTCGGCTCGACACGAACCTTTGTATAGGCCAGTCGACTACAGACAAAGACAGCCACGCCGGGCCTCTGAACCAAAGCTCGTGTTGTACGAGTTGAGAAGGAGTGAGACCGCGGGATACGCAGTCGGCGGGGTTTTGACAGCCGGGTATATGATACAAGTCGTCAGGCGAAATATTTGCCTGAATTTGCGAGATGCGGTTGGCAACATAAGTGTCAAATCTGTGTGGCGAGGCAACCGACCAGCACAGAGCGACCTCCGAGTCCGAGAACACGAAAACCTTGTCAATAGTGTGCCTTTTTGACATAGTGTCGTGGACGTCTTTAAGAAGCCGTGAGAGTAACAAAATTCCATTTAGCTCTAAACGAGCGAGAGTAATCTTAGGCTTAGCGGATGCTACGCGCGACTTCGAACACAAGAGTGTAACAATCGGAGACTGGTCGCCATTAACGACGTGTATATAAATGACACAGCCGTAAGCGGATTCACTGGCGTCCGAAAACGCGACTAAAGAAACCTTAGAGCCGATTTCAATACCCATGTGGCGGGAAAAATGAAGGCGGGATATCTGCGGAAGTTCAGTCAAATATTGTTGCCATAAATTAACAATGCGAAAAGGGGGCACTTCGTCCCAGTCAAGATCGAGAAGCCAAAGCTCTTTTATTATTAATTTTGCAAATAAAATAACAGGTCCGACGAGTCCTAAGACATCGTACAAACGAGCGGTTGCGGAAAGAATGGCGCGTTTAGTACATGTAGGCGGTGGGCTTGATGTATCGAAAACGAAAGTGTCTTGTGCGGGTAACCAGCGCAAACCTAAAATCTTAAATGTATTTCCTTCGGCAAAGGAAATAGACCCAGACTGTCGGTGCGACTCAGGTATGTGCTCGAGTAATTCGAGGGAATTTGACGACCACTTAAGCAGGTCAAAACCACCAGCCTTAAAAAGATGGATCAATCCGTTTGCTGTCTTGACTGCTTCCTCGACAGAAGAAGCGGAAGAAGCGAGATCGTCCATATAAACATCTCTCTCTATCACGGTGGCCTCATTTGGCCAGTTATGACGTTCGTCAGTAGCCAGCTGACGAAACGTGCGGAGCGCCAAAAACGGAGAAGATCGGAGCCCAAACGTTACTCGGGTGAACTCGAACACTTCGAGCGGGTCATTCTCGGAGAAGCGGTATAATATTCGCTGATATTTGCGATGCGGAGCATTTGTATAAATGCATAAGTACATTTGTTTTACGTCAGCAAAATATGCGACTCTAAAAATTCGAACATTCAAAAGAATGTGAAAAATATTTGCTTGTAAATTGCAGCCAGAATGCAAAATATCATTTAATGACAACCCCGTGTCGGTCTTGGCGCTGCCATCCAAGACGGGGCGTACCTTGGTGGTCGCTTTATCGTTGCGAACCACGGGGTGGTGCGGTAAGAAAAACCCTGGGGAGAGACACTCCTCAGGTGCGGTGCGGGACAAAATACCTTGTTGTAGGTAATCACGAATAATTTCGTCATATTTCAATTTAAGATCGGGGTCCTTAGCGAATTTTCTCTCTAGAAGAAGAAAGCGCTTTTTTGCGGTAATATAAGAATTGCCTAAATTATTTGGATCGTCTTTAAAAGGAAGATCAACTGAATAGCTGCCGTCAATATCACGAACGGTGGTCTTAACGTAAATATCTTCGCATTGTTGGTCATCTGGACTTAAAAACGCGCGCGAGGGCAATTCCTCGATGGCCCAAAAGTTTTCGACAAGTCGATGAAGCGGGTCAGAAGTAAAAGCACAAAGCGTGTGCGAAGCGGGTTGCGGGGAAATAATGGGAGCGTCACCCATAATTAGGTAACCAAGCGTCGTCTCAAAGGCGGAGGGCATGTTAGCACTTGGGCTTTTAATTTTATCGAATAATAAAATTTCACAATAAACATTAACGCCCAAGAGCATGTCTATAGGCCCAGGCTGCGAAAACTCGTCGTCAGCAAGCGGCAAGTTACGAATGAACTGGATGGCGGCGGTGTCCACCCGCGAGCTGGGCAGCTGCGCCGTGATCCGCTCGACCACCAGCGGCTTGGCGACGTATTCGCACCCATTATTAAAGCGGGACGTAAAATTAAGTGTCGTAATTCCAAGTATTTTCTGCGAGGCTCCTCCTATACCTTGAACTTCCGAGTAGCGGGTTTGTTTACCAATCGGAAGCGAAAGGCGCTTACAACAAGCGGCGGAAATGTAATCACTCTGAGAGCCAGGATCTACTAAGCATCTCAAATAGTGAGTGCGGTTAAACGAATCAACAAATTTGATTTTTGCGGTTCCTAGTAATGTTGTCGTCTGATAACTATTAACGCGATCGCACGAAACTGTGCATACCGATGTATTTTTCTTATCAGGACAACGACGCGGTGAACTAATATCGACCTTAACTGCAGTAGTCACAGAGTCTGTAATGGCGGGCGAATGAGTCATACTCGACTCAGCGTGGCTGCTCGACTCGGTGCGAGTGAAGCCACGAGCGGAAGCGGAAGTAGATAAAACGTTAGCGGTAGCGGGTTCGATCTCGGACACCATTGCTCCAATATTACAATGCGATTTGGTATTAGTATTAAAATGTAACAGCGAATGGTGTCTGGAAGAACAATGAGAACAGTTATGTTTAGAAGTGCAAGATAATGTTTTATGTCGAACACTTAAGCAATTGTTACAATAGGCGTTAGTTTTAATAAAATTATAACGTTCATGCGGTGTCAATTTCATAAAAGACGAACACGAATACAAATGCTCGTGTTGTTTACCACTACACAGCGCGCAGTTACCGCTCGCGCTTGTACCGGAGCCCGCGTCCGCGTTAACAAAAGACTTGGTCGAAGGCGACGGCCGCGTAGGGTTGTGCGATTTATTATGGGAATTATCAACCGGCCTATATGCATTAGCGGCTGGAGAATGAGACAACACTTTGCTCTGTTCTTTAACAAACTCGATCAAACTTCTATAAGTAGGTATTTTCTCCTTGCGATACAGAGTTTCAAATGATTTTATCGTATCTGCGTCTAATTTTTGGAGCGCTAAATGCAATAAAACAAAGTCGGTTAAATCATTAAGCTGCAGTTGCTTAAGTGCTTCTACCGAAGAATCAAAAGCATTAATAAACGAATCGAGTCCGGCAGAACTTGTGTTTGAAAGCGGTTTAAATCGTAACAATTGATTAAGGTATGCGCTGGCGAGCGAACGCGGGTCGTCATACTTGTGCACGAGCGCGTCCCAGATGACGCGGTAGTTGTGCGCGGTCGGTGGCAGCCCTGCGCAGACACTCAGAGCCTGCCCGGTTAATTTGCCAACTAAGTAAAATACCCGGTCACTATCAGTCAGCGATGCGTTATCATGTATAATATTTTTAAATTGCTGATAAAACAATGGCCAATTCTTGACATCTCCATTGAATGACATCAAGTCAATGGGCGGAAGACGGGGTTTCGATTTAGAGAGACCTTGGTGATTTAGAGGGACCTCGGGAGAACTATTTGGCTCATTTTCCAATAAGATTTGTTTAATGTAGCAGTACATTTCCTCAAATGTCGTCCAAGAGTCATAGTCGATACTAGAACCGGGGTTCATTTGTAAGTGCAGCAAGTTATATGAATCCAAAACGGTTTGGTAATCAGTACGTATGGTATCAATATTTAATGCACTAGTGCGAAATGCTCTAAACTGAGTGGGATCTGTTTCCGCTTTGTATGTGAGTTCTAAGATGTTTTCTACTCGCTTGTAGATAACATCACGTCTAACCGAGTAAAGCGTTAATTGATTTTTATTAGTGTCACAATCGTCATCTCCAACGAAGCCCTCGCTACCTTTCCGTTTAGGTTTACCCATTGTAAACAAACTATGTTAAGCGATAACTCACTAAAAAATAATTATATATTAGTAAGTGCGGGAATTAATATATTTGACTCTTTGCTATACAAAATTAAAATAAATAGAAATAGCGGTAAAATAAATTTGAGCTAGCGGTAGTAGAGAAGTACCCTCAAATTTGAGGCGCGTTATAAAAATAAGCGGTGGCGTGAGCTGAGCGGAGCACCTCGCTCGGTCGTGTGTTCCGTGTGGGGAAAACGAACTTAGCCGACAGTAGCCGAACCAATCCGACTAATTTAAATATGGCGGACCGTTAAGTACGCAGAACAAAGAAAATATGCATACACGTGAATCTTACGAGTAATATCGATCACGAAAAATGAAATACATAAATTAGGAGCTAACTCACTACGATATTATACTACGTATGCGGTGCGGAAATAAAGAGAAATAGCTGCCTATGCGGGAAAAGTACCAAAATAAATGACAATCTATTTCGATTACGTAATACAATGAGCGTGTAAGTTAACACCTAGCGTAGACAATTTAGTTAATAATTACTAAAAAGGTTATAAATCAGGTTCGTATGGACCAAAAAAGATGGAGGTGCCTTTTACTCCACCTTTGGATAAGGCGAGAATTAACCTTCGATATATTCGGGAACCTAGGCACGAGGTTATAATAAAGTGGACTGTATTGAATTGTGAAGAAATGATGGGGTTTTATATACGTAGCAGAGAACGTTTAATACAAAAGACTAACAAATCACTTGCATCGGCTTACAGTTGTATGGAAATAAATAAGGTCGATGAGAGAAGGAAGAAAGGATATGAACATGCGCACTCACCTGAGTTTCCTTGCTTGCCGGGCTTAGTTGCCGGGAATCGAACCCCGGACCGCGTCAATATCAGCCTTAGACGCTAGATCACTCCACTGCACCATTAGCCTTGTTGTCCTTTGCTTAAAAGCTCTTAAATAATTGTCACAACCACGACACGAGTAATGTTAGATGCTCACAATATGGCGGTTTAACGAAGAGTGATTTGACATAAAAATGTCCGAATGCGACGGCCGTAGATAAGGATGGCCATAGCATTAGTGCGCATGTATGATAGGGATGGAAGTTGTGAAGGAGTAAGCCTTTGCAAGTGCGTAAACTACCTTACTTAAAAATATAAAAATATGAAACCCAACACCTAATACAAAACAATAACTGTATTTTTCCACTGTTTTTTTTGTTACTTAATTGGTGGACTTAAGTGCGTACCTTAATTGTAAGGTATGCATGATTACAAAAAATTGCGAAATAACGTAATCATAATCACTAAGCCCGGTATAAAATATGACATTACAATCATTTGGAAATTTTCAAGGTAAACAAGGTAATTTACGAAAACAATATGAACCAGAAAAAATCAGAAATTTGTGGATGGATGGATGGAAAAAAACTCAATCACAATGACCCTTCTTAAACAAAATACACTTGTGTCAGCCACGACCTTTTCTAATCTTGCAAGTACTTTTGGAAATAAGGTGCCATTACTTTTGGCCTATTGAATTTTGCTCGCTTCTGACTTTATTTCGTCGATATTGGCCAAACATCGTCCTTTCATAGTCTTCTTCAGCTTCTCATTGTCATCATCATGCTGCCCGTAACCCAATCATTTGGCATAGCACGTCCATTTTCTTCCGAACATCTCTATCCGGCATCGTCTCAGTATTCACTCCCTTGCTTTCCATACACACTCCATCCATCTCTTCTGAGGTCTCCCTATTACACTACAGCCCTCCACATTCAAGTTTAAAACTCTTCTCGTCGCATGACTTTCATTCCTCGTAGCTCGTTAAATATAAAAGAAAGGAATAATAATTTATTCGCCTATTAAATAAAAACAAAAAACAAATAAAAGAAAACAAAAAACAAAAGTAACCTATTTATAACTAATTAATACGTAATTGCCGAAACTGTGTGCCCGCTCAGCGTGGGCCGCAGCGCTGATTTCAGCTGGGCCCGTATGAGGTAGAAAGGTGACAAACAACAACAAAAGAAATATGGAGCGGGCCTTTTTTTTATGGCATAGAGAAGGCAAACGAGCACACAGACCATCTGATGGTAAGTGCAAACTGTGACCCATAGACATTCGCATTCACAAGACTGCAATCCTAAGACTGCAAATGCGTTGCCAACCCTGAGGACTAGATGGAATGCGATGAGTGGTGGTAGCGATCCAGACGGACCCTGCACAAAGTCCTACCAACCATTGCATTTAAGTAGCATTTTTACTAGCTTTTACTCTTGCTAATTTGAAAAAACTTTTGGCTCACCCTATATAACATACCGCAGGACCTTGTAAGATATTGTACCTTCATATTTATTTACAGCGCACGAGGTCTTAGAAAGTATTTTGGTCGAGCCCAAAAGGCAAATAGAGGCAGTGAAGGCAGTACAGTACTATTGCTAATAAAAAGGGTTTTAAGGTAGTACTTCTTCCTCACTTGCTTCTCATACGTAATTTTGTGAGTCGGGCGTGTAGGAAGGAGCGAAGTGAGGGAGAAGTACAGCCCTGAAAATCTTTTTATTAGCTATCGCACAGCGCACTGTACTCATGACATGACTACGGCAAGCAATCCCCGGTTTTTAGGGTTGCGTACAAAAAATTTAAAAACGGAACCCTTATAGGGTCACTCGTGCGTCTAGCTGTCCATCCGTCTGTCACAGAAAAAGTGCTCCGAAAGTACTGGACCAATTGAGTTGAAATTTGGTACACATATGCAAACTGATGACCCAAACACAGATAGGTGTAATTTTTGTGGGACAAATTAGGAAATTAAAAAAAAGGTTTTGAAAACCTTACCGTGTTATATCAAAAAAAGGGCTTGTTACGGTGATCTCATTATTTTTTTTATTATTGTAAAAAAAAATAGTTTTGATTTTATTCATGAAAGAAGACGAAAATTTACCATTCCCCCTGATCTGCCAAACAACTGAGCCTAAATTTAAGAAATAATACAAACAGTATAGTTCATAGCTTGTAGATTACAGGAAAACCTATAAGAATTCTATGAAAAAAAACGTATGTACGGAACCCTCTCCACGCGAGTTCAACTCGCACTTGGCCGGTTTTTGTACACATAACCAGAGCTGGCAATTACCCTCTTACACATTCAGCGTCAAAGATTAATTCTAGGTTTCCTCACGATGATTTTCCTTCACCATAAGACCATTCTGGTAATGTATTTAAGTTAGAAAAACTCATTGGTAGCTACGAGTACATGGTGCCTGCAGGGGTTTGATCTTGGCACCTTACGATCACGAGTTAACCCCCTAAAATACTAAGACACCGAGGCTCATCATTGCATTCCCTAGTCATTTAATCATCTAGTAACCCGAGAATCAAGATGTGATGATATAACGATATTCACTGCAGAAACTAAATTACTAAGAACAGACCTACTAATATTTACTTAACATTAACAATGATTTTAGACCTAATTATGGCATATATTTGGACACATTGTACTGCACCGTTAGCAATCGATTAAGAAGTAGTTAACGCTAAAATAGAAAACTTGAATTTGGATCCGTTTCGCTTTATACACTAACCGTTTATTCCTGCTCAGGCGCAGATAAATAGTGCCACTAACCTGACAGGGCATCAGTCTCATCGCAACCGCTGAGAAGACAACATACAACATGCTCGCCAAAGTGGTAAGTCATAGTGGTAAGGCCTGAAACGTTACGGATTCGCCAAAGTAAAAATTCAATTATAACATATTTACACACTTTATTGTGTTTTATTATAAACTAATAGATAAAAGGTAATCATAAATTTATCATTTAACTATTTTTTCTGGGATCCTTCTTCTTATCCCATTCCTGCCGTAACTTGTGTCTGATGCCCTCCATCAAGCGAGCGACAGTGTCTTTGGAAACTTGCTTGCATGCCCAATTCCACTTTTTTAGGTAATCGGTCGCTTGCTGTTTTGCCTGACTTTCGTAAGATCCCTTTAACTAGAGCCCAATATCGTTCGATTGGACGGCACTGTGGAACATTTGGAGGGTTCATGGTTTTTGGTACAATTTTAATGCTATTACGTTCAAGGAAATTAATAGTATCCTTTGCGTAATGGGCTGTTGCCAGATCTGGCCAAAACAAGGTCGACATATTGTGTTTTTGTATAAAAGGCACGAGCCGCTTCTTCAAGCACTCCTTAATAATAAACTTCCTTGTTGATTGTGCTAAATATTTAGTACCCAATTTTTCCATACCAATTGTGGTTTCAGAATCAGGAAGGCTCTCTCCATATACTATTGTATATGGTCACCGGGAAGTGTGGAAAAATCGGCTTTCACATAGGTTTCATCGTCCAGAATCATGTGAAAGTTTTCAGTGCCCAAAAAGTCATAGAGCTTTCGAGACCTAGTTTTAATTGTTGCTCGTTGTTTTTCTGAAGTTTTTGGGACCTTACGCTTTTATTTAGTCTTCATAGAAGCACGCATCTTTACACGTCAAACCATTTCTTGATTGGTAGATGTTTTTTTTGCGATATCTCTTTCGGACATATTGCGGTTTTTACGTATGGTTCTTAGAATTTTATTTTCCAGTGCGGGGTCATGAGGACCGCTACGTTCTTTGGTTCTCGGTTTCTGAGCCGTAGACAAGGTCCTGAAGTACCGTTTTAATACATCATCTACAGTTCTTCTTGGCAATTTAATGTCCCTGCTAATAAAATGTATCGGGCGTTGAGGATTTTCTAGCCATTTGGCGACGATTAGTTCTCGTCGTTCAAGTTTATTGATTTTTTTTCGGTATTTAGAAAATCTTTCTCAAATATTTCCATGACATTAAATTCTTGTGACATTAGAGCTGTCAATACCGAACCGAACAAAAAAAGTTTGATATGTAGCCAAATAGCATCATTTTTAATTTGGCGAATCCGTAAAGTTTCAGACCTTAGGTACTCCTCATGGAGTTGGATATTTGACATGGGGTTGGGTATAACAGTTAAGGACATTTGAAAAGGATTTTGAAAAAAAGAACTATCATTTCTCTTCAACAGCTAATCATCTGCGCGGTAGCGGTAGCTGCGCTCGCCACCAAATACCCGGCCGGAATCCACCCAGCAGTGTGCCCCAACTACCCATTCTGCGACATGAACGTGATGGCGCGCTACACGCCCGACGGCATCCCAATACCGCCATACGGCATCCCTTACGCCGCCACACCGTTCATTGCCTCTAAATACCCCGCCGGCCTCCACCCGGCCCTGTGCCCCAACTACCCCGAATGTGACCCGGAAGTCCTGAGGCGCCACACGCCTGAAGGCATCCCTATTCCAGAATGGGAGCTCAAAAACTTCAATCCGTTCTATCCCGCTAAATACCCGCCCGGCGTCAACCCGGCGTTGTGCCCAAACTACCCCTTCTGTGATATGGAGGTGCTGGCGCGGTACGCTCGTGAAGATACCCCCACCGTAGCCGCTGAAGCTCCTGCCGTTTGAGTAAGTACGCACGCAGTGTACTAAGAAACACAGTACAATATATGTACTTATTATAAAACCATTACTAAAGAAAAAACGATGTGGATAGCTGAGTTAGTAGTACCTAACTATTCCTAGCGATTCCAGGTTCGATTCTCCATATGGGAAATGGGCGAAATATAATATTTTGTATAATGAGCGCGAGTGTCGTTTTGTTGGACTTAGGCCAATTTAAGATTCCCTACTAATATATTTCTACATATATATATTTATTTTGATTGAGAAGTATTACCTAAATAAATGACCCATGTAGAAATTATCGTTAACAATAATTTCAAGATTAGCTTGTATCAGTACATGTATAAAACACAAACTCTACTAAACCATGAAATGCAATAGAAGTGTGTGTTTGTGATATCAAAATAAATGCCAAAATTTAAGTGAAAACTGATACACAAAACTCTAATCATAAACTACCATTTTTCGATGTTTTATCTATCTATCTGTCTAAAAAGTTATTCGAATAGGCCCCGCTTGTTGTTTTTGTGTGAGCTATTTTGATATTAGGTTAAGTACTTACAAACTACACATGTTTAAAACCTACTTACACAAGCACAATCGCAACATGTAGGTATTGTCGTCGACCACACTGTGATTACTTGTCCAGAAAGTTATATCGACTACCTTTCATTTCCAGGCATGAGGGTGCTCGCTACCCCGCCGACCTCGGCCGTGCGCTACGCTACCTACCTATTCAGCCATTAAAATAATACAACAATAAAAGATATTAAAACTAGTTTTTTTGATTTTATTTTTGACAGCAGTAGGTTTTAATCTTTAATCGTAAAACAAATGACATACTTACGCTAATAGTTATTACAAAGTTCCGTCGTTGAAAAAATACGTTTATCAAACAAAACCTCTTTTCTACTCGGTAAACAATATTGCTTTTAACATGTTATAGTATTGTCTTTACTCGGCCGCCATTATTGTCAAGTAAGTAAGAGCAATATGGTTTTGCAGAGTAGAATAAAGTACCAATAAGGATGCACTAACCTCAAATTTCCCCGTGACTGGGTCAAGATCCAAGATGGCGTAATCGGCGTCTCTGTCGCCCACAGCATCTATTCGCACGTGGCCCGTTATCCCTGTAAAAACAAACTAGTCTATACTTGTCGTCCGGCGTGTCCGGTTCAAACTACTAGCGATCTATTAAAAAAACCATTCGACCCTCAAGGATCTTTTATGCAATTACCCCTCAAACGCACTGCTGTTAGAATGTGCAGGTTTTATTATGATGTTTTCCGTGACCGTAACAGTATCGGATAATGTAGGTACTTAAGTTCATTAACGCTACGAAGAATTGTAAATAAGCAAGCTGTCTTTAAACCAAACAAATTCTCTACATAGGGTAGACACTCTAAAAACTTATCGTTAAATATGGAACGACATTTTGTCACCCTAATAATTTTTCCCACGGCACTTACTGTGGAAGTCCCGGCCCCTGATACGTGTGGTGATACTGGTGATGTTCTTGCATGCCCATCTTGGATTTAGGTTAGGGTTTCAGGGGGGACATGAGACATGAGATCATGACCCAATAAGTCATAAATGTCATAATACAAGTGTAACTGTTTGATATTTGCAGCGAATTCTGGATCCCCTTCGCCTAAGAACCCTGAGTATCACCCTTTAGGGGTAATTACACAAAAGATCCCATAGTAAGGACCCTAAAAATAAGATAAGATCACCTTGTAATGAATGAAAGTAACGAATGTAGATTCATTTATATTTAATCGTATGGCGTATTTACATAAACATTTAAAATAACCTTAACTAAAGAGATAACTATAGATCCACGAGGGTAGATTGTTTTTTGTCATGTCAAAAACGCAACTGTCATCTTTCTCATTCAATAAAAATGTAAAATAACGGGCGGACGTATTTGATTGGCTCTCCTCAAGTACTTACATATTTCTCAACTCTACTCCCCACGAATCTTACCGTGGAAATCCCGGCCCCACATGCGGCCGGTGATGTTGCGTCCGTCCCGGATGTCTCCGCGCTCCGTCAGGGTCTCGTTCAGCGCCATCCCGAGCAGGTAGACGCCGTCATAAAACGCCCCGATGAAGAAGTTTACCTGGAGAAATAACCATTTTTTGACGAGGCGAGCGTACCGTCCTTTTTACTCATCACACTTATCAAATTCTTGACTCTCGAAAAGTTAAGAAAAGAGAAAGCCCAAACAGGGCTGCCTGTCCAAGAAGCGGAGCGAGGCAGCGGAGCGGTGTACGAGGTTAAAATCCACCAATAGGAGAGCTGCACTGGATTAGGCTAGGAACATTAATTATTCCTATTGGTGGGTTTTTACCTCGCATCGGTAAAAACCTTATCATTTGTGCCCGATTATGGATTGTATTTCACTCGGCCGCTATTACTGTCAATTATGTAAGAACTATTAAGCCGATGACTATGTTTTTTACCGCCTATAATCTCAGTCTTGAAAGTATAGCGAACGGCCCTTTTGCATAGATTACCTTGTTAATGTAATATCATTACCGAAATAATCTACTCAAAATTTAAATTAGTCGATATAAGATGCAAGCTATCGAATACACATACACAGACACACAAATCACCCATCACAATCGATGTCGCAGTTATTTGACGACCTACCTGGCTGTGCCGAAAAGGCAAAACTTGTGTGATTGTTACCATGTATGTACATAACTGAGTCATTATTGTTTGTTGATAAACAGGCTATCGATTTAACCCCTTTGTATGTTCAGCGATTTTTACTAGTTTCAGAGATATTGATCATTTATACTTGAATTTTTGTAATTTTCCCTTATGTCCATCTCACGAAAAAACATTAATTTAATGTTGTAATTCATATTTTTTTCCGTATCTTACATAATTAGAATTATTACGAGTCAGCGAAGTTTTTAAACCTAGTTGCCCGTTTTTTTACAGTTTTAAAGTTGTTTTTTTCCATAGAAAGTGGAAAGCAAACACTGGGACACCTAAATAGTATGGCGGGCAGAGACTAGTTACAAAATAAAGCAGAGAATGCTCTTTAACTAACAGAAGCAATAGCTCTTAAAAATGCATCGTCATAGTTAACTTCAAGCTGAATATCAAATGACGATAATGAGTGTTTCATTACATCTCATTAAGACTAGCATGGCAATGACGATGACATCCGTAAAAACGCACAACATATTTATTGGGTCACCATATCGTCCACGTGTCAAACAAAATAGATTGGTTATCACTGAAGCGTGTATGGGACACTTCGATGCAGCCGATATGGCTTATTCATTTATTTATACCGTGACCTATAACTTATCTGTTCCTGAGTCATGGATGTTATTTATGTATTAAAGCATATATCTATCTATATAAGTATTTATATCGTTGCCTAGTACCCAAAGTAGAGCTTAGTTTGAACAAGGTCAATTGGTGTGACATTGTCCACTGATATTTTAATTTAATGCTCACGCATCGAAGAATAGTTATGAAATCATCATGGATTTTCTGCAGTTCCTGACTTCGGAGTAGGGGGTCTTTAAACACGACGACGCTTTTGCCTATTGGTTATGACCCGCCTACCAAGCTAGCGGTTCCGGGTTCGATTCCTGGTATGGACAAATATCTGTGTGATGATCTGGTGTATTTAAGTATGAATTTCCCTATATAAGTATGTTTATCGTTGTCTAGTACTCACAGTACAAACCTAGAGCTCAGTTTGGGGCTAGGTCAATTTGTGTTAGATTGTCCCAGGTGTTGTAAAGGAGTGTGTTATTTTCAGGGTTCATTGTATGTATGTACGATTCTTTATTCCACCATAACTTCTAAACGCCAAAGCCGATTTAGATGTGTGTGGTATAGTTAGAATCCTTTCACCGTCCTAAACCGTTAAAATTGAAATAACTACAATGACAAAATGTGAATTATTAACATAGGTAGGTATATTGACGACAGTATAAAATGCAGTCGGGTTTTTAAATCGTGCTTTTGATTTATTTATTTTATTTACGTTGGCCTTCGAACATTAGATAAACATTCTTGACGTAGCATCTCGCTATCCAATTTTTAACATAACCCCTCGCTAGCTAGAAACCAAACGAAAAAATAAAGTCATTCACGCATAATCTCAAATACAAGTGGATAAGGTACATCGGTCGGTATATTTTCTATCAATAATGGGTTTGCGTTTGGCCTCAGTCTCACCTGATGTTATGACGACGAGATCGATGGTGGTACCCAGAAAATGCCTACTCTCTATGCCAAGGTTATATATGATTCCGGGAATATAGACACTGGGAGAGCGTACTTTGGCGCATCGCTCGGAACCGGTTTCTAGATGGCGGTTAATATTGTTCTTGAGACCGTTAAGCCTCTTTAAAACTTCGTAATAATTAGAGAGCGTTTTTGAAGTAGCGATTACCTGTTTATTATGGATATGACTAGTGCGGTTGGTTAGATAAATAGACGGGTTATATTTATTAGATATAATTTTGTTTATTGCTCTTATAGATAATTAAATTCAATAAATGTTATGCAACAAACTATATGTAAAGAAAAATATTTTATTCTAATTAAAATTATTACGAGACTTATTATTAGTTCCTGTCAACAATGTCACTGTAATAAATACTTTTTTTTTCTTTGCCCCTCGGCGACTTGAACAGCTACTACCGCGGGAATATGGCGTTTCCACTATGAAGTGATTTCGCCAGTGTCAAGTATATATAAGTATAAATCAATATCTTCTCTAGAAAAATTGGTGGCAACGTTATACGGTGATATGTAGGACAGAGGCCAAGATAGTTTTAACCTCTGTACTAGGGATGTAACAGATGTGGTTATATCGGAACCGGAACCGGAACCAGGTGTTTTAAATTTAGTTTAACGGTACCAGAAGCGGAAGCGGAACCCGAGTGATAGTTGGATTGGAGGTGGAGGTGGATGAGATGTTAAGGGTAGGTCTAAGCTAAGTCTATCTATTCATAATAAAAATTCCAAACATGAATCATCAGCCTTTAAAGCCGTTTTGGAAGTAACAGAACCAGAACCGAAGCAGATGTTTAAAACTAAACGGAAGTTCCGACTGTTACATCCCTGCTCTGTACCACTGCGAGTCCACTTGAAACGAGAAGTAAGATGCCAGGATACACGAAATAAGTCCAAGTCTTCTATCACTGTGCAACACAAAGGCATTAAAAGTACAAATCACTAACAAAAAAGAACTTTGAACACAAAAATAAAAACTAAAACAAATTACACGTCCGCATCTTTTGACGTTGCAAATGGCCTCCCAATAAATACTTGTACTAGTCTTATTCATATTAAACTTACAATCGCTACTGCCCTTCATATCCGCTCTATGGTAAATTGCGTTACGCAGTCCCAATTACCCTCCCTGATTTTCTTCTACATGTCTATGAACGTACAGTCTATCTCACTCTTCTTACGACCTGTCAATCTGAATAGATACTTTCAATCTACATTCCCAATCGAGTTGGAAATAAGCCCAGTTTTATATGGTATGACTCCCTGCGGGTTTTCGTTTCTGAGGAATATATCGTCTCTTATTATACGACCCCTAGAATCTACACACGTAATAAAACGCAGAAGAAAATGCTTAGCGGATTTTACGATGGAATATAATAAATAAATAAATATCAGGGGACAATGTCACACAAATTGACCTACTCCCAAACTAAGCTCTAGGCTTGTACTATGGGTACTAGACAACTATAAAAATACTTAAATAGAGAAATAAATACTTAGAAAACATCCATGACTCAGAAACAAATATTCGTGCTCATCACACAAATATCTGCCCTTTCCGGGATTTGAACCCAGGACCACTGCTTCGTAGGCAGGGTCACTACCAACTAGGCCAGCGCGTTGTCAATAAATCGTCAATATCTGAACCAAAACCAGCATTACCTACTTAACAAAATAATATCTGTAATTCTGTATAGGTAACAAATATACAATATCTTCAAATCTTAATTTAAATTAAAAAAATGCGTTTATTAAATGATACAGTTTGAGAAAACCGGATATAATAAATATTCAAAATTTCGTCCAAACTAGTCCAGCCAAACAAAGCTCTCAGGGGCTCTATTCTACTCGGTAAGACTTAATTGCTTTTGTCATGTTAACGTTTGTCAACTTTTTGAAAGCTCTTATTTACTTGATAATAATAGCGGGAGCTAAAAACGATATTGATATGGATGGAAAACAATTACATGTCTGCTAATGTGTTGCCCAATCAATACCAACCAATACTTTAGCTAAGACGGAAAGCCTTTAGGCAACAGTATTGTATAATACATTTAAAAAAATATGTATATAGCCACAGTAAAGGGAATTGATTCGTAGACCACTTTTGCCTATGTCAAAGTGACGTAATCAATCACAACGTAAGAGGCTTCTTATGATTTATTTAGTGTCACTTTGACATAGTTTAAAGTTGTCTAGGAATAAATTTCCTTGACTGTACATAATTATATTCCTAAGCTATGCTAATTGACGACAGGAACTTTTTTTTATGTGTTTGACAATAAATAAAATAAATAAAAGGTTGTCTCAAAAGCAATATCTTTTTTAAATTATTATTTACGAAGAAAATAATTAAACAAATTTCTGTTAACGGCGGAAAAAACGCGGCTACGAACAAAATGACGTCATTCCGACCACTAGCCCAAAGCGGGCGTAGCAACCACAGATAATATTCAATACATTTTTCTCAGTAAATAATAATCAAAATCTTGATTTTTATAACAACACCTTTTCAAAAAAAACCTCTTGTCAATTAAAGCATACACCAATTAATATTAATTATTTTTTTAAAAATATGAAACCTGGCAAGTGCACATCAATTTAAAAACAAAGTTAACCATAGACACATATTTTGTTGTTTTCGAATATTTCTCGCTTGTTTGTTGTTCTGTGCTTCGTTCGTTCGTATTCTAATTAATATTATACTGTTTCTATCACCTGATGCAATCAGCTGATGTTGTTGACTATAGAGGTACATACACACGAGTAAACATAAGATGACGTGTGCGGAGTAAATAGTACCTACGTTTCAATGTTTATCTGCGCTGCCAACAAGTTCAGCGAGGCGTAAACAATTTCAATTAGGATCCGAGGAGACGGAGATTGTTTATCAACATATCATACACAATGGAAGTAGCACATGTGGAAGTAAATCGAATATGTAGGTAACAAATATGGAACTTGGTCGTAAATGTAGGTAACACACATAAAAAAGTACATGGAACTTAGCCGTACGTGTAGGTAACACATATGGAACTTAGCCGTACGTGTAGGTGACAAAATTATGGAATTTAGTTGTATAAAACATGGTCCATTTAGAATTGGCACACATAAATTAATTAAAATAATTAATCATTGAGTTCTTATTTCAAAAGTGACAATGCAACTTCAAAAAAGGAATGTAATTGTGAACAAATCCATCGTGGTGTGTATTGCAGTAATTATTTTATATTTTGTAACCTTGGTAATTTGTACCAATTCTCAATAAACTAAGATTTATGTAGTTACAGTCAACGGCATAAATAAGTGATCATTTATGTACCTTGCCGTTTTCAATCGTTTCACAATTTTGTATGACATTTCAAACATGACGTTAGAGTGACAAGGTACATAAATGATCATTTATTTATGCTGTTGACTGTACATTGTACATTGGAACTTAGTCGTACACGTAGGTAACAGGGGTACCCCTTGAAATCTCGACAAACTTTTCATCGAATTTCATTTCGTCGAAAACGATTCATAGAATATTTAGTATAAATATTATCTCTTGTAGTATTATGGCTGCATCGACTATTCATTATAAATTAAAACAATTATTAGAACAACGGTACAAGGATTTTTAAATGCCTAAAAATAAATTTCATAATCTATTCAAGAGAGAGAACAACTCAATATAATTACTATTACTAAAAACTAGTTTGAATTGCAACACATTGATTTGAAAACAGAAGTTTGTTATGCGACAGAGTACACATAGGTGCGAGGTGTGTAAGTGAACTGCGACCTATCAGAACCGATTTGTTTGTTTCCAAAATAATATATTGGATAACAAAGTATGAAATAAAAATCTGTCACATAAAGTATATAGTTAATAATATTTATACACATTAAAATCGGTGTTTTAAAAATACATAATTTAATTGTTCGATGTAAAGAATATTCGATCAGATGAAAATAAGCGAAACGTTGACTTTGAACTAAAATTCATTTTTTAACAGATATGGAGGGGCGGTTTTTCTTATCACATATCATTCTGTACTTAAAAACACTCGACTAATCGATGTGAAATTTGGCACTCGTCGTAATAAAACATAAAAAAATAACATTATTAAATGGTACCTACAATCATCTTTACATACGAGTATCTTACAATTTAATGCAAAGTGCCACGAAACTTATAAGAGGAATATAGTTTGACACATATTTGGACACATTCCTGACAGGATCTTTTTTTTGCCGAATTGTGTCAAATGGGGAGCCACTCAGCATTATGCCATGGCAAAACACGGTGCTGGTTTGCAGTGGATATTAAGATGTATTCCTACCCTTTAAAAAAAATCTTAATGACTCTAATATTAGTCATTTATGCTATAAAAAGCCTTGGTGGAAGATTATTAAAAATAGCAAAGGTTAGTACACAAGTTAAACAATGTATGGAATCGATCGAGTCTGTTACAAAAGGGGCTCGTGCTACTACGGATAGATTTCGAACAGTAAAGGGAATTTAAAAACGTGACTTATGATTGAACACTAGAGCTACAGCTTTCATACTAGAGCTACATACAATGAGTAAATTTGTCGGGGTTATACATTTTCCACGTGTAATTAGTCGTGTCGCGTCACGTCGGGAAATGTATAACACGGATAATTTACGTACTAAAGTCGCCGTCCAGAGAACTTGTGAACGGTGTAAACAAATTAGTACTGTTTGACACATCATCATCATCATCATTATCAGCCGCAAGACGTCCACTGCTGGACAAAGGCCTTCCCCACGGTTTTCCACAACGATCGGTCCTCTGCTGCTGTCATCCAGCGGTTTCCCCCGACCTTTATCAGATCGTCAGTCCACCTTGTGGAAGGTCTGCCAACACTTCGTCTCCCGGTTCGCGGTCGCCACTCTAGAACCTTTACGCTCCAACGGCCATCAGTTCTACGAGCAATGTGCCCCGCCCACTGCCACTTAAGGTTTGCAATCCAGTGAGCTATATCGGTTACTTTAGTTCTCCTGCGAATCTCCTCATTCCTGATTTGATCTCGCAAGGAGACACCCAGCATAGCTCTTTCCATCGCCCTTTGAGTGACCTTGAGCCTTCTTATGAGGCCCAATGGTAAGCGATCATGTGTCAATTGTGTTTGACACATAACCTCAAATAATCACCAAGCGTGTTTTTATTAAAAATAACGTATAATAAATAGTTATTTCATTTTAAAATTAATATGAAAATAATGATCTAGTGTATAAATCGTTGCAAAGAAATCATTTGATCTTTAAAAGTACGTGATTATCGAGTAATCATGTTGCATTCGTTCGTTTGGTTTTGGTTACATCTTTTGCAAGTTCTATTTACGGCGACCTAATATCAAACTGTCAAACATTCAAATTCCTTGAACGCCTTATCCGTGGACGCCCGGCTGAGTGTCGATAAGGTTGAAAACGGGTTTTTCCGAAGATGACAACTTGATAGATCTATTTACTTATTGACCGGAAAAACCCTTAGTCGGAACCGTTTCCAAGACACTTTTATTTTATAGTAATATGCTTGAAAGAAATCTCGGAAGAATTGCTATATTCTCAATCATTTTAATGTTTCCACATGAATGCAACATTCTACCCAAAGACTGCTTGTTCGTGTGTTTTAGTCATAAAATATAAAAGTGAAACAATGATAGTTTTTAATGAAAATCGTAACAACTTTATGTAGGGAATGGAGAAAGGAGAGAATGGAGAGTAATGAGCACAAAGGCCACTTGATGGTAAAGCATTTTTTGTATTCGTACCGGTTAAAATAAAATATACAACAGGCCATTTAATTCAGAGAATTGCTACTGAACAAAAAGGGATAATGAACCTTCCAATTAGTAAATGTTTTTTAAATCGGTTCATTACTTCCACAAATTATCCCCAGCAATGAAAATAAACAAACAATTTAATCTCTTTATAATAATGAAAGTCGTGTTTGTCGATGTTTCGTTGACGCAAATGTTATAAAACATTTTGATTTATGTTGTTTGAGCAAGCTAATCCATAAGCCCTTACTCACCCGAAACCCTAAATAACCAGCAATTAATCTGAGGTCAGTTAGGTCACAGTTATTTATTACTTGTGACCGCACAAGCTAATCCCTGGCACGTAGGAACTATTATTTGATCTGTGTCTTGACTTTATATATATATATGTTCGTGACTTAGGGATAACCACAACAACAACCAAACCGTACACCAAGCGCGATCTCCACCTTGTATAGAGTCAGTTACGTTAACGTTTCGCTATCAAGAATTTTGCAATTGTTATCAGGACGTGTTTATTTATATTATTTTATTCATTTCGGGCATCAACAGCAATACATTTTACAAAAACAAATTAAACGTAATACAAAACAGTAAGAGAAACCGTCCACCAAAATACACTTAAGTTAAACATAACCAACAATTTTAACAACTTCATCATCATCATCATGTCAGCCGAAAGACGTCCACTGCAGGACATAGGCCTCCCCCAAGGCTTTCCACTCAGACCGGTCTTGTGCTTTTCGCATCCACCGCGGTCCCGCGATCCTGACGAGGTCGTCACTCCATCTTGTTTAACAACTTGCATAACTCATATTACTTAAGTATAGAAAAATACAATAGGTAGGTCTATATTGACGTTGAGTTTCGTTGTTTCGTTTTGTTGTTGGATAAGAATAAGATTATTTCAAACAATATGGTCCATAATTACAAATACCTTTAGGCCTTAATACATCTAATACCTATATATAAAATTCTCGTGTCACACGTGTTTGTAACAAAACTCCTCCAAAACGGCTCGACTGATTCTTAAGAAACTTTGTGTGTATATTTAGTAGGTCTGAGAATCTAGTAACAATATAAAATTTAAATGATATTATTTTCCAAAAACTTAAATAAAATCTCACATCGTCATGTGAGACTTTTACAAAAAGGAAATTTTCGGCATCATCTTTAAATCTATGTTATGATTTTAGCGTGCAGTCTATAGTTTGTATATTCATCTGTTCCCCGTAGCTCCTAGTTTATCCGTAACAATTTTGACAAATGAGGTGTCGTCGGCTTCGTCAGTGTTTCGCGTGTCAAGACTTAGTAACATCTGCATACTTATATTAGTTGTATTGTTTAGATTTTTTTCTTTGTGCAATAAATTGTTTAGTAATGTATCGTGTAGATGTAGTAGAGTAGTAATAAATAATGTACGAAAACATGACTCTGTTTTAGGGGTTCGTTTTACGGATATTTAGGTCTAGAACACGATTTCCAGTAGTAAATGCGATTCGATAACGTGACATACGATTAAAATGTTCGTGCTCGAGCTAATGAGGCTTAAAATAAGCAGTCTTGCCTACTCTTTTATTTAAGACTAGCTGTTGCCAGCGACTCCGTCCGCGCAAAAATAAAACAGCCTATGTTACTCAAGGATAATGTAGAATTCTAATGGTGAAAAAAATTTTGAAATTGGTCCAGTAGTTTTAAGTTCATTCGCCAGAAACATACAAGAATACAAACCAATCCTCATTATAATATTAGTGTAGATAACTACATATTAAATTAAGAAAGGCTAACAAATTATGTTATTCTACGAATTTAAAATTATAATTTTGATTGTTATTAGTTTCTAACAGTTCTGAAATTACGAAGTGATTTGATTACCTAATTTATTTACTTTCCAAAGTTCAGTTTAATCAAAATAGCCTGAAATCACAGTTTTCAGTAAACCATTTTATATTCGAAAGCAAATACCTAATGCGGGTCACTCTTTCAAATCTGAACTTGTAATGACCCATATTTATTGACCTTGAGTTCACTCTCTCGTGGGGTTCCGCCATGACAGTTTCATAATTCAAGCCCCATAATTAATGGATAGCGTACATTTCAATTTGTTGTACGGAACAGCATCTTCTAACTGCCTGTTGCAAGGAAAATAAAACTTTACGCTCAAGTAACAGGAACAATTGTCGCTTGAGTCCCAATGTTCAGTCGTATTCTGCCGTCTAAAATAATAACGCACTAAATGAGTATGAAGTTTTTACGCGCATACAACCTTTTTGCTTTGGCTGGCAATATTGAGTGAAGCAGTGAGGCATATAATATCTCAATGGAAGTAAGAGTATTACTGAAAATCCGCAGCTCTCAGGGCATACTTAAAAGCAAAAAGGTATCAGTGGTGAAGAAAGTAACTCAATTTGAACTTTGATACCACGTATTTGGATCCGATTTAAAATGGAGTCCTTTGAGTTATTACTTTTTTATCTATGTATGAAATTGTGTCCCTAAATAATCAGTTAGGGACATGAACTGTCGCTAAAGTATTCAATCTCTAACAATGAATAGGTTAACTGGCTTCTCCCCGCGGCTCCGTCCGCATAGAGGGCGTTTTTCATTATTCCTTTGGAAACTGGTCCATTTCCAGAATTTATAAATACTTTATGTCCTTCTCCGGGCTATAGACTATCTCTGTGCCAAATTTCACAGCGATCGGTTTAGGCGTCGAAGAGTGAAAACGAAACCAACAAACACACAAATGCATTAATAGTATTGAGTAAGGATAAATTATATGGTCTTGAATTGACCTAAATAAAAGTGTCTGAGCCATACCAATCGATTGATCTTAACTAAGATGTACATCTTAAGACTGCACTGATCATACGCCTGATGTATGTACAGTGGCGCCCCCATTACTATTATTATGTTGTCTAAGTGTAAAACACCTGACGTTGCATAAACAAAAGACGGGGTCATAGTAACAACATGGCGCCGTTTTTGACACACCGTAATATACGCACCGTTAAGCAGCGGTGCGGTCGCACCTTAATAAAGCAAAGTATTTTCTTGAAATCGAGGAGTGGGTTTTTGTTATACAAATAAATACACAATTAATGGTTTTAAACAATTGACCTGTGAGTGTGTAACTTAACGCGCTTTCTATCATCAAAGTGCTTTACCTCTATAGTATCTAGTTAGCTCGGCCGACGTCTTGGCTACATGTAGCAACCAACCACCGAACCATCAATAAATCCCCATAGTATGGCTTCAAATCTCCCTCCAATTATCCCTTCACGCCGTATTCAGAGCTTCAGCCACAAAGGGCTGCTGACCAAAAGGCTATTATTAGCCTACAATAGTTTCCCTACACCCTTCGAAAACAATCTCCCTCAGAATTATTTATTGAACATTGTTACTCGAACCGAAGCGGTATAGATCTATACAATAGATACGCGTAACATCTATCGGCTGGCTCGGCAATGAATTGCAAATAACCAATCAAGTGACTGATATCAGCGTCATCAAATTAGCGCTATGAAGAAAGACGGGGTCATGCAAAAGTGCAATGTGGTGAAGTCCTCATAGATAATGGAAGGATATCATCATAAGAACGAATTAGACCTGTGTCAAAAATAAGTATACGTAAGCTCAACCACTTTAATTGTTGAGCACCTATAGAATCGCAGAAAGACAATTGTTAATTTTTGACGGAATTTATTTATTTAGTTTTGACACTGTCATTATGATAGGGTTATATAGTTGCTCAACAATTAAAGTTGCTGACTATACATGCACGCAATAAAAGTGATGGCTATACGAGCACGTGGTAGTGGAGCGGAGCGCGTGGAAAAAATCCACCAATTGGAATACTTAATTTTCCTAGCCTAGCTCAGCGTAGCTCTCCTACTCGTGGATTTTTCTACGCACACCGCGCCGCTACCTCGCACAGCTCTGGTGGATACTGAACCTTATGATGTCGTTGTGAATTGTGATTGTCATTTTCATGCTTGACATTGAATATATATTTTGCAGTTTAGTCAAAGAGCTGAAAACGATCTATACACGATTATATTTTCAAAAGATTAAGAGCAAGTCTAGGTAAATATGAGCTCTCCGACTGCCCCCCTAATTCTGCTGGCGACTGTACATAGTTGATTTAAGTTACGAGTGCTACGCCGCTACGCCGCTCCGCTGGCGCTCCGAACTACAGCGTAGCAGACATGCATCGCTACCACACATCCCTAGCCGCGTGTAGCAAAGTGTAGCATGAACAACTTCGCTAGTACATACTATGTTCTACTGGTATAGTTGAGTTCAAAATATGTACAGTAAAAACCAGAGTATTAATAATACTCGGCAGTCTATCGATGTCACACTGCCACTGGCATCTGTCAGTATATTTGTGTTGCTAGAGAGAGTGTGAAAGCAATATACAGCTGAGATCAATTAATATCCTGAATTTACTATGAACAAGTATTTTTTGATGGCAATGATGGTGATGGCGGTGACGACTACACTTTTGCACAATATTTCATGTTATTAAGGTTCACATAGTTGTATTCCGGTGTGGGATAATAAGACAACCGGTGAAATTACTAGCATAGAGGCACTCAATCATAGTCCTCAGGGTTGGCAACGCATTTTCAGTCTTAAGATTGCAATCTTTATATTGTAGCTTTGAGAATACAAATGTTTATGGGTCACAGATCCCTCAAGGACGTACCATCAGGTGGCCTGTGTGCTCGTATGCCTTCTAAATATAAAAAAAACGGTGCAAATAGTATTGATTTCGACTGTCCTCAATCTGGTCGGGTTACCGGGTACCCTTTGAAATGAAATGAAAAAAATATTTATCGCTACAGTGCACAATTATTACAGTACATACATACAACTTCAGGAAAAGGACTCTGCTAGTACAGGTCGCAGTTTTGCGGGACTGCGGACAGCGCTTCCTTTTGTACCGAATATTAACCGCATAATACTTAGTCAATAACAGTGTCAAAAGTTGTTTTTACATAGCCAAAAAAATACAAAAACGTATATACTTTGGTATCGCATCATAACGGGTCTCACGACACAGGCCAGTCCTAGTGTGAGGGCCATTTATATTCATGTCCGACCTTTTTGTTAACACTATTGGCTATTGCCTAATTATATTAAAAGGATTGTTCTTATAGTTTGGTGAATAAATAAACGTTGAAACTTGTATCATACTTAGGTACTAGATTTTTTTTACATAGCCAATATGTATATGGGAGTCTCATTGCTGGCCTCTCCTCTTGATCTCGATGAGCCTTATTTGGTGCCTCATTTGGGTGTAAAGTACTCACCTCCTCCCCATCAGAGAAGGTGTAGTTGTAGTGCTGGCGCGCTTTCCCGCGGACGGCGTCGGCAAACTCGTCGAAGCGGTCGCCGGTGGGCAGTTTCAGCGACACTCGCAGAAGCGCCTCGTAGGCTGCGCGCGCGGCGGCGTCGCGCTCGTCCCCCGCCGCCCACCCCGTCTCATCCCAGAACCCGCCCTGGCCAATGGAATAGTACATTACTGCAGAGACCGGGAAAATGAAATAAAGCATTAAATAAAATTCACAAATTTAAACGTAATAAATTCAATTAGAATGAGTTTTTGTTTCAATTATATTATTTATTACGCGATTATGTTATTTAGGCATTTTTTTGTATATGAGCACAATTTTTATAAAAAGGTTAAAACTTTTTGATATACTTTTAAATGCGCTTCAAACGCTGTTTGTCTATGACATTTAAAAATTAAAATAAACATGGAAGAATTTTGACCTACGAGTGTTTGGTTGTTTGGAGTTAGTGATCCTAGTCCAAACATGATTTAAAAAGTAAAATACCGGGTACGTAATAAACAAATTTGGTACAAAACAATATTTCTTATTTTCACGCTTCAAACAAACCGGGATTTAGTCTCTCATTAATACTTGCAAATATTTTTTATTAATATAAATTACTAGTAGTAGTTACTAAGTAAGGACTTTCAAATTTAATCAGTTTAATTCCTACATTTACAGATTCAATCACATGAATCAAATCGTGATCAAAGCCCCGACGCTTTGGACCCTTCTCCGTAAAGGTTCACCACACAGTTACAGAAACAAATGTTGACCCTTCTATTCTCGATAATTAAGGGCTTAATAGGCTATTTATATATTATTAGGGCTCAATACGGGCCCAAATAGAGTGAGCAGATCTGATTTCCAGTTTCGCCAAATAAATGGATAAGGAAAAATGGATGCCTGAAATACAGAACAACCGGTAAACTACGTTACATCTGGTCACCATTGATTTAATATACACTAGATACACAATCTCGAACAAAATGTCGTAACAATCGGTGCCAAAATGACATTTACAGATAATATAAGAATTCCGATACGAAGCTAACATCGCTAATTTTTAACCCTGTAATACGAAAAAAAAACATGCTGAAATGAACTCAATGTTCTAGCTGTCAAGTGTCAAATTTACAAACTAAGGTTTCAAAATATTGAAATCTTTTTAGTTAAGTGGCCATTATCGTAATATTAACGTCAAAATTGAACAACGGAGAATGGAGTCGCATTTCCCAATTTTATATTAATAGATTAATAATTATGTTTGGACAATTACACAGTAATTGACCTAACCCCAAATTAAGCTCGAAACTTGTGCTATGGGTGCTAGACAACGATATACATACTTATTTAGGAACAAAAATACTAATACATGGTGTTTGCCAGTAGAGTGTAGTGGTTTTAAGGGATGATAGGTAGAGTCATTCTGAACATTTTTGACCACATTTACCATTATGCGAAGTTTCACGGATTTTGAGATAATGCCATTTTTTTAATTAAAAAAAAACGCTTTGTTCGCCAGAGTTTTTTTTAAAAAAAAAACACCTTGTATAGCCTGTATCAAAGCCTGTATTTTTTTTTGTGCTTTACCTTTGCAATATCTTGGTTCTTTAAAATAAATTCAAATAAACGCATTAATACTAGACTGATAAAAAATAACTTTTATAGGTAAAAAATCTAACCTAGGTGTAACTTTGCGTGTCTACGAAAAAAAAAGTAACAGTGATTTACCTGTACAAATAACTAAATAAACTTCTTTGATCTACGGGCTTACTCAACATTTCATTTGCTATTATTTTCCGCCATTTTTCTCGCTCAATTTCGTTTTTTGGAAATCTCGAATAATAATACAGTTTTATTTAATTTACAATATAAAGAGCATTTACGAGGTATTTTTTATTCTTAGATCTATGTATTTATAGTAATTTATTCTAATATTATAGACCGCAAAAATAAGTAGGCGTAAAACATTGTAAAATAAAAATCAATAAGCGACTCTATTCATTCAATTTTTAACTATGTTCCACTTTTACATACATCATCACCTTTCTTAATTAGAAGGCGAATTTGGCCACAAATACATTAAATTATAAAACTATTAACGGGTACTTAGCGAAAATAAGATATGCCATCCTTTTTCGACTTTCTTACAAAGCTATTTCTACACTTCTTCACAGAGCATTTAGGCATGTTGACCCGTCAACGCATCGCGTGCGACTGACAGCCCAACTGCTCTCGGAAGGAATTCGAGAGCAGTTGCTCCGTCACTCCGTTTAAGCATTGACGTTAAATCTAGTGTATATTAAATCAATGCTGGTCACCCTAAAATTATGTTAATTTAATGAGTCATTTCGTAAGTTCTAAAAAGGAACGAATTAATATATCTAAAAACGGTGGTTAATCTATGTATGATACAAAAGTAGTTTTAATACAATTTACGTAGTTACGTATACGTATTAAACGAAACCAACCCTCGCCAACCGACTCCCGCAAAATAGTAGTCTCGCGCCACTACATGAACCACTTGCACCACGTTATCCACTCGAGGGACATTTGGGGTGGAGAACACCATAAAGTTGAAGAGGTACAGAGGTTATTGCACTTTCCGACGTTCAGTCCACTCGTGACTATCGCCCGAAGCCCGTTTCAATTGATGAAACGTAGATTTTATTAGGTTGATGACTTGTCTTTGTTTTATTAATGGCCTTTACTTCTTGTTAAAACAAGGTGTGTTAATTGACAATTACCACGGACTTATTAGAGAAACAAGTCCACGGGTATCACACGCGAGCACAATTGTTCATCCACGCGCTTCTGTCAAGACGTGTCATTAACATGATAATGTTACTAAGCTTCTTTTTGTAATTCCTACCTACACGTGCAACTGTACAAGAAAATACTAAGTAATGGTAAAAAAGCCAATTAATGAAACACATTTAAATTCCAAACTCAAATTGAAGCATAATAAAAGTCAAGTCCACTGTTCTTACAAAATGCTTAAAGGCTTTATTTATCCTTATAAACTCAAGTATACGTAAGCTATCAACTATTGAACTAATTCCATTTGCAAAAGACCCAAGAGATCTTGATCCACCTTAACATAGATGTCAGCACTCACATTCAGAACCAGCATGCCAGATCTCCAAACAAAACGGACCCGATATGAATTCCTTGGCATTCACTACGCTAAGTTCACTTAACCACTCAAGCAATGACATCGGGTCAATGTAGATACAGAATTACGTACACGCCGACCCGTTTTCCTACCCTACCTCTATATGCAATGTGCAAGGTTGAGCTGTTGCGTCAATCAGGAATTATAGTTCCGATTGCAACTAACTACCTATAAACTATTAAGCTCTTCAATGTCTCGCGTGTCCATATAAACTTTGAACTTTATGTTAACTCAATCAAGAACGCTCTTGCAAGTTCTTGCTTGATTTAAATACGAGTTTACAGAAGTAACCAAGATGCTTTAATGTACTTACTAGCTACGTTTTCAATGAGGTCGTATATCGCTAACGTATAATTTGAAAGCTAAACTTTATAACTTACATATTAAAGTTTCTTTCGCTGTGAACCAGCACGCGTACGATACGAGTTTGCAAAAGTAAACCATCGCGGCAATATCATCTCAGCTTCTCAAATATAGACTTTAACTATTAAGTATTAACGTCGATTAACATCCGTGCACGTATTAGCTATTATAACTTCTTGGCACTGAGCAGCTTGCCTCTCGGATTGAGGGGATTTAGTTATCTCCAGCCTTCGAGAGTTGAATGTGATATACATACTCGTATATGTTGATAAGTACATATGGACAAGGTCAAGGGGTAAGGTCTTTGAAGGTTTATGCATTCGTACATTGATTTGTAAGTATATTTTGAATAGGATGTTTACGGCCGTACTTTGAGGCATTTTAGAGACAATTAACTCGTTCCTTTTTCCAATTTGTAAATGAAAAATTGTTACTAACAAGGAAAGGTACCCAACTTTCCGGCTCCGATTTGGTTTATTTTGATATACATATGTTACATAGTAGTCTGAAACAACAGACACGTATTTTTTTTAGCTCCAAAGTACTGACGTGGCTTTAACTTCTATAGAAAAAAATGTTTTTTCTCAAACATGCTCGGAAAAAACGGTTTTCCGATTGAAAGACAAGGACGGAAAGAGCCTCATTTTACTCCTAGGAGTAAAAAAACCATATGAAAACACTTTCCGTTCATGTCTATATTTTTCTTAAAAATGCTGTCAATTTGCAAACAAAATCAAAAGGACCAAGACAAAAATTCCAAACAGCCTAGGTAACTGCTCGCTTTTTTAGCACAGTGCTTGTGTTTCTTTTTGAATTGGCATTCCAATTTCTATGGTTAGTATTTAAAAACAATTGACAGTCGGTAATATTCGTTCATTCTGCCTAATTAAATTACTTGCTTTTTAAAAATGTATTTGTATTATTTCCTCACATGTTTGAGAAAAGCATTATGTATGCCTCGGCGGAAACGAGGATTTCCTGACTCGTATTTTAGCAGGCCTCGCAGTTGCTCGGCCTGCTAACCACCTCGTCAGGAAAACCTTTACTTTCCGCGCCTAGGCAACAATGTACTATTTCCTACTGGTTTGATTATACATATGTTTAAGAACATGAAAAAATAATGAGCACGTGTTTTGTTATATCAGCTAAAACTCATATTTAAAACTACTCTTCAAAGTTATATATTTATCATCGAAGATACACCTTCTTTTTTAAATATGAGTTTTAGCCGATATATCTCAGTACCTGAAAGATCTCGACGTCGATGAAGGCCCAATCACCGCGCGTCATGCCGAGCGCGTGCGCAGCCAGCAGGAACTCGCGCACCAGCGGCCCGCGCACGCTCAGGATCACCACTGACAACAACAATTGGGATCTAATAGTTAGGATTAGGACTTTTCGTGGCAAAACATGGTTTTAGAATCCATGAACTCGCTATTTCCTAATTATTATATACATACCACTTTTAATTTGACCTTCAAATACCGCATTATGAAATATGACAATAATTATAATTAATTTCAAAATTTATTAATTCATAAAACCGAAGAACCTATTTAAATGAATTTTAGAGGATATCTCCGCTGCCTGTTAAAGTATAACAAACAAATAAACAAACCGAACTAAAATGTGTTCAATTTATTATGAAATATGACAGTCAAAATCATTGGTATGTTCATCATAATTATGAAATAGCGACTCCATGGATTCTAGAACCACAACTTGCGACCAAAAGTGATAACCCTAATTATAATTGTTTGACTACGCGTTTATCCTAGATGCTAAGGACCCTGCCCACGAAGCTCTGAGGGACTTGGCAAGATGCATTACTAGTGTTTCTATTCGTTACGTTTTTAAACCAATCGCGGCAATGGTAGATGACTTGATACGAAAAGTCACGTGATCTACCAGACGCGTTAGCTTAATGCATATTGGCAGGCCCCTCTGAGGCCCTACTTTGGAAATAGTAGTTCGAAGTTACGTTAGCGCCATCTCATTCTCTGGTTTTAGTCCTGTGTGATGAGCGACAGGGATTCTGCACCGAAGATTCGAATTTAGTGGTTCGTGGTAGCCATCCTGGGCTCGATAATTATGCCATGGGCGCGAGTATTTGTTCTTGAATCTTGGATGTTTTGTATATACGTATTTCTCTGTATAAGTATGTTCATTGCTGTCTAGTACCTAGTACGAGTAAAAGCCTAGAGCTTAGTTTAGGACAAGTTAAATTTGTGTGCGTGTCTACCACCCTACGGTTGAAGTTCATTTGCACGTCATGATACAACGAGTTCGATTTTTCCTTGCAATAATATTGTGACAGTAAGTGTCAACCTTAGCGATAAGAAAATAAAGAAACTTTTGTCAAAACGGGTAGACCACTTTCTTGGCCGACAGTAGGTACCAACGCAAATCAAAGCTCACATGTTTCTCTTTGATCTTGTGCCGGGGCGTTGTAGTGTCCGATAACCCTAACCAGAATAAGGGGATTATTCATAAACGCACAATAAACCTGTTTTAGTAAATTTCTTTGACCGTTTCTATCTAATTTAAATTTCATAATGATAGATAAGGTCAGAGCATATTTCGAGTTTATTAATAAGAGGGTTATGTCGAATTTCACCAACCACTTAACAGATGGTTAAAAATTTAAAATCAGGGGTCGTAATTTTGATGCCGATGACGTCAAAATGACGTAATTTTACATACAAGGTGCTCTGCTTTCATTTGTTTAGGTATGTATTAACTGGTACAAAAAATAAGTAATAAGAAACGGCGAAGTGATTATAGTTAAATACAGCTTAATCCCAATCAAAATACGGATCTCGGCAGCATCATTTTTTTTTTCACCACTTATTACTAAAAATGCCAAATAGAGACATATTTTTTTTATGAATGTCAATGCGATAATTGTTTGTATGAATATTTAATCGTATGAATTTTTATAACAAGATAAAAACTATTTTTTAAATGATAATATTACTCGATGATTTTGGCCACGGTCCTTCTCAATCAAATAGTTTAATTTACGTGTTAGGTATAAAGCAGATATTTGTTTTTCTACGCGTCAATAGATTAAACTCATTGCACAACATGATTAAATGATTGACGACTAATGGTTATTAATTACAATAAAACCATTTGGAATCATACTCTATGTAGCGAGACGTCATTTTTGCGTCAACGGCATGAAAATTACGGGTCCTGTTTAAAATGTATGAACTAAAAGCCGATTAACTTTGATTAATATTTAACATCGTTTAGTGACATAGGTCTCTAACCTGCCGCCAAGTAAAGGGGTAATATTCACATTGTATAATGGGGTAGGGTTCAAACACCTGTCTTATTATATTTCAAATCCCACATGATTCCACGTGTGAATGAAATACTGATACGCTTAGAGAGGACACCTCAATTCAAAACTCCTAAATTAAATCAGATAACCAGACACAGTAATACAGGGGGCAACATTTTATGACAGGTAGGGAATTCCTATATTGATAAACTTAATCATCGATGCTTAATTACACCAAGTTATGTTAGTATTTTATTTTTTTGTTAATTTGTAGTGATTAAACAAAATGATGACGTAATTCTGTACTTCTTTTTTTTCAAACGATTTTTGATACTTTACTTATCATATTTTTTTCACCATTATTTCCGTCAAAATAAACGTCAAGTTTTTTTTTAAGTTTCGGGCGTTAACGTCTTCGTCTTGGCTGATTTCAGGCCCCATTTCAGATGGCTAAATAACTTTTCAATTTCTGTGGAGGACATAGGGGCATATACTTTTTAAATATGCTGTGTGAATTCCATATACAGAACAAAAGCTTTTTTTTTTTTAGTTATTCATGTATTTTTTTTTTTAACAATACTTATAAAAAAATACGTACAATGCGGGGGGCGATCACTAGTATATGGAAAACGCATCGATAATTGAGTTTATCGATATAAAAACTCCCTACCTGACATACAATTTTGCCCCCTGGATTCCTATGTCTGCTCATTATATTTTGAATCCTTCAGGATTTTAATATTAATTCCAAGTGTAAATGTAATACTGATACGCTATAGAAGACACCTCAGTTCAAAACTCCTTAATTAAATCAGATAAGATAACACAGTAACTGTCGAGTTAAATCGTTCATGAGAAAAATGAGCGCAAAACTCATCTGCCTCCGTTTGTCTGTCAATTACATACAAACCGCTGAACACGATGGTTTTCCATTTATATTACAAACAAGTTGAAAGCGAACAGACACTGCGTTTCAAATTAAACGGCACGCGAGCCAATTACTGTATTTCAGCGGAGTACTGGACTATATGGTTTCGGTGTGTTTGGGTATGCACCGTCGAGCAGAATGATGAGGTCCACGTTGGAATAGTGGCCAGCTCTTTAAAACTAACAGGTGTATTTATTACTTTGTTTTTACGAGGATAATTTAAATTTATTTGTTTTAAATGTCTAACTGAACGTTTATTGGAACGAGCTGTTGGGACAAATGCTATATAAATAAAAAACGTCGCCTTAAGAATATATCCCATCCACAGAACAGAAAAAACAGGAGAAGTGTTAAGTGGGCGTGTAACGTGCGGCATAGTTACGCGGAGTTCCACCAACTTTAGTTTTGCCACGATATCGCTTGTGCGAATAATATTTCTAATATAGGAAATAAATCAAGAAGCATGCCTTACTGTGCTATATTTAGCCTTTACACAGATTGTAGAATGTGCGGCGAAGAGGCTGAGACAATGAAACACCTATTGTGTGAATGTGATGCCCTCGCCGGAGTAAGAATGAAAATCCTCGGTTGTGGCTACCCAGAACCGAACGATTTCAAGGCACTGCCATTGCACTGCACTATCCGCTTTTTGGAAGGGGTGGAGGCTGCATTGGATTAAGCGCCAAAAGAGGGGTAAGTACACAAAAGATCCCACAGGGTCGAAGTGTGTCCGTAAGGACCCCACCAAAAAGATAAGATACTGTGCAACAATCAAGCAACCAGGAGCACAGGAAAGCTCAAAACCACATATTATAGACTGGCCAAAACTTCAAAATCATTCTTAAGAAATTGTATAAAATTCTACAATAAAATTCCAAAAAGTATTACTGAACTTACTGACTCTAAATTTAAATCTGTCGTAAAACAAAAACTAATTTCCCGAGCATATTATAAAGTAAACGATTATATCATGGATAGGGATGTTTGGCAGTGAGTCGTCCGTCCTGCATGAGTAATCTACGCATAAATTTACCTACGCTTAAAAAAGGTGCACCTACTGTGCAAAAATACTGGTGATATTGTAAACTATTTATAATTATTATGTAATGATGTAAACCTTTTTCCTGAAAAAAAATAACTTGCCGAGTTTCTTACGCCGGTTCTTCTCGGGGCAAAGGTTTTATTTTTCGAACCGGTGGTAATGCTTTTTGACATTCATAGGTGCATTATAATTATTATGCCTAAATTGAAGAATAAAGAACTTTGACCTTGACTTTGACTTTGACTTTGTGCTATTTTAGAATGTAAAAGAGATAGCTCTACCAAAAAAAAACCAAGGTGGCATTTTGTTTTTATAATAGTTTGAGTATTGGCGATAACAGGTCTGATACTACGCGAAGCTCATGCCACTTCCACTGTTTTATCTATTCCGTGATCCCATCTAAGAAAACTCTTGACTTGTTCCCAAGGTCAATGATTTCTTAACTTTCTATGCTTGCTATAGGTACCTCAATTGGTGCGCGCTGTCCGAGCATTACTTACTTACCCATCACCATATCCATCCATATTCTTATTCTTAAAAACAGCAATAAAATAAAAACATATTAAAATTAATTAACTTATGCTAAGTAACTATAATGTGTACAAATATCCTCTAGGCTACTGCTACCGGGAATGGTGCCCATATAATATAATTTTAAATAATTAAATCCTTTGTGAAACAACTTTGAACACCTTATTAACATTTTACCGGACTGCATTAGAAGGAGGGTGATGTTTTTCAAGTGTATGTATGTCGTTTCTGTGGCCTAAACAGCTTGATGAAATTTAACATATGAGGTGTCGTTGGATTCGTCTTGGTTATATTATATAGACGACAATTTAAAAAGTAAAAAAACGAGTTTTGAAGACTTTATTTTTATTTTTTAAATCATATACAGCGGCATGCTCATTAGAGAAAGCTTCTTTATAATTTATAAGTTAAATTATTTTTTATGAGTAGATAAAAATAATGTTTTTCTGCAGTCTTTTTGTATTTGAAACTGTGATTTATATCTAAAAAAAATCTCAGTAAAAGCATGAAAGAATACTCGCAAATTATGAACTCAACAACAAAATATCACTGACATTTGTCAGCAACCCCAACCTCGCCGCGTCGGGCATACTTTATGCTAATTTAAGTAACAAATCCGTGCTCTGTGAAAGCAACTCATCCATACTAATATTATAAATGGTAAAGTCACTCTGTCTGTAAGTATGAGCTTGAACTGCAAATACGTGCAAATGTGCATCAAGTGTGCATCAGGATTCGAAATTTCTAGTGCTTTTTTTCAGAACTACTTATCTTTGAAGAGTTTTCTGGAAAATACCACTATTTAATGACACTAAACTCCAAGATAATATGGTTTTCTTGCTGTAATTGTAAGGATGTCTTGTTATAAACATTATTAATTAATTTCATCTCAGGGCAGCGTAGTTTAAAGGTATTCTCGACTTCACAATGCGCGCAGTGGTATATTAATGAAAATAGTTCCAACGTAAAGTTACAACGGCTGTAAACTTAGTTGTAACAATGTTTTATTGCAACAGACAAATCGAATCCTTAACCCAACCAGATAGATACACTCGTGAACTAATAATACGGGTCAGAGTATGCGTTTTTCATACAAACGAGGCTATTTGGAAGCCTTGGGTCGTCGCCAGGGGACGCTTTTAGCGAAATCTGATGATGGGTACCCGAAGCATCGATACAGGACTTCCAGAGTGCCTAGGATACCCAACTAGTGCCGGAAAATGTAAGTAAATCCAAATGCTGACCCGAACTCTCTCGCTGGTGTGTTAACTGATTGTGCGATAAGTTAGGTATCTTAAAAACTTTTGACCTCCTTTATTGAACCTCGAAGTATCCAGCATTAAACTTCACCCAAAACAACCCGTGGCAAGGAACCAAGGCTTCGAAATAGCCTCGTTTGTATGAGTAACGCATTCTGACCCGTATTATTTGTCCACGAGTGTATTACATTGCTAGTATAAAACTTTTCTTTGCTTTGTTTTTATCGAAACATCGTCCCAATAATATCCGTTTTGATCAATATAGGGAAATGATGAGAGCAGAAACCGAAGAATCACCAGCCCTAAATCAAATATGTATAGCTTTTCCTCCCGCCTCTACGTAGCAAAAACTTTTTCGGTTAGAGAAACAATTCAATTCCAAACATTATTACACGCGCTTTTTTGTTAAACTTGCTAATATTCAGAATATTACCTAGTTTTTTTGTAGTTTCTTGTGAATTGATGTTACGCCTGTAACAGGTTCCAATGTAATTTAACTATCATTTAAATAATAATAAATAAATATCATGGGACAATCTCACACCAATTGAGCTAGTCCCAAACTAAGCTCTAGGCTTGTACTTTGGGCACTAGACAACGATATAAATACTTATATAGAGAAATATATACGTAAATACATAGAAAACATCCATGACTCGGAAACAAATATTCTTGCTCATCACACAAATATCTGCCCTTACCGGGATTTGAACCCAGGACCGATAGCTTCGTAGGCAGGGTCACTACCAACTAGGCCAGCGCGTCGTCATCATTTGAAAATATAAATACATGTTGACTTCACTACCTAGGATGCCTCAGATGCAAGCTGGGCCTACTTTAGGGTAGGCTTTTAATTACAATTAAACAACATGTACCTACTCTCTTGGACAATGTACATTATTTTTACCAAATTCATGAAAAATGTATAGTACCGTGCACAATTTTACTTCTTACACTATCGAAATTGCGAAAGTTTGGACGGATGCATGGTTGTTACCTTGATCATGCAAGAACGGCAAATTAGATCTGGATTAAAGGATGATGGGCAAAAATGTATGGAACCCAGCCCAATCGTCAATATCGTCGTTTAAGCGTGAGTCGGATATACGGGAAATAGCATTGGAACGCATGCAGGGCACAGCTAGTGTAGTAATAAACGTTGTGTGTGTGTGTGTGTGAATATATGAAGGCTGATAACTCTCTTCTTCGGGGTTTATGTAGTTTGTCCCCATATTAGAAAATGAAGCTTATATAACTAGCCTTCACGTGGTATCCATGAGATTTGTATTGCTTATTTGGGACAATTTACCCATCATTCTTTGGCACAGAGATAGATAAAAGTCTGCAATAGCACGTAAGCAATTTTTTATTACGGAAAAAGTGTCAGTTCTCGCGGGAATAGCGATAAACGAAATCTACGTGGACGGAGTCACAGGCAACCTAGTCAAACATAAAACAAGTCAAATAAAAAATAAAAAGCAAGAGAGTGGTGTCATTTTCTATGATACACTAACAGGCTGGTATTAAAAGGACATCTAACGGCACCTTGTTTCGAAGTCGGGCGATTAGTTCAGGTCTACGAGAGGACAAAGAACCGCACGTCGTCATCTTTAGTACTTAATTTGATTCATGCCACTAACAACTACAGTAACATTACAGTGGACATGTAATATTCTATAAAATATTATGAATAAATGAGTATATGAGTATATGAGTATATGAGTATATGAGTATATGAGTAAGCAACAACAGAGGGCCCTGCCAAGATGCACTACGCTAACTAGCGTTTCTATTCGTTTCGCTTTTAGCCAATCGCGTCACTGGTAGATCACGTGACTTTTCGTATCACGTCATCTACCAGTGGCGCGATTGGATTAAAAAAGAAACGAATAGAAACAGTAACAGTAGTGCATCTTGGCAGGGCCCTCAGTATTCCCAGATTATAGCTTTCGGCTGGCTATCGCTATCACGCTTGCACTCCCAACTGACAGTATATTTGTCACTCGTGTGTCATAGAAAAATGAAGATTGCCGATTGAAGAAAATGGTTGCATGTAAGCCGAGGTGACATCACAAATTAAATCGAAGAACACATAGTTCCATAGAGTAGATTTAGGGCCGTATTAACAAACTCATCTTGACTGTGACGCCCGTCACAAGATACGTCAAAGTAAACGCCAAACCATAGAACACTGTCATTTTTGACGCGTCTCGAGACGAGCATTAGAGTTGAGATCAGTTTATTAATACGGGCCTAAAATTAGATACTGTTTACGGTCACGCGCTCACGCCTTAAAGAGTCGAGTTTTTTTGATCATCTTAAAAAAAAACTGATATATTTTGTCGACGACTGTACACTAATAAGTACAGGCGAAATGTTTTTAGCGAAATGTAGCATTTGCACAATAACTATTTTCCGTCGTAGTTTCTTTGTTTCATTCTAGTCACAAGTCTTGCCTAACCCAACCGACGTAATAATAATTATTTTTGGAAAATGATACATCTGAATAAAAATTACATCGCACACTGTGCGTTTAAAACGAAACTTTTTGCCGCGCACGACATTGTTAAGGAATCAGCTTACTGCGGCGGTATTTCAGGACCACTACGACTTGGAGACCTTTAAGAGACAAGCATACTCTTTTCTCATAGGCCGGAAATGCAGATGCATTACCTCTCCTGCTTTTGCAGGTGTCCTTGGGTAGCGGTGATCACTTCTCGTCAAGAGGGGGCCCTCTAGCATTAAAAAAATAACGGACTTACCCCGTGCATACATGCTGACGTCTCGCAGCAGGGCTTCGCATGACTCTCTCTCGTTCCCGTCCAGCTCCCTCACAGCCTTCAGCACCCCCTCCTTCCGAAGCCCCCACTCCAGGCTTTTACCTGAGAACAGGCAAAATGTTCATATGTGGTTTTTCGAAAGTATTTTAAACTAAACCAGTTGGATGTATTGAGGATTTTATCAAAAACGCCGACTGCTCATTTGCCGCGGACGCAAAAATATGTGTATAGTAAATTAATCGTATTACTGACCAACGACAACAACGGCAACAGCACGGATTCATACATTTTTTCCGCCCGGCAGCTGAGCTGGTGACGTGACGTGTAATGAAATATGATAACTGTGTGAAATGGAAAATCTTTTTATAATGAAATCATAAAGCCGCCTTACTTTAAAAATAAATAAATTATAAAATGAAATTGCGTACAATTTTAGTTTGTCGACTGAATTTCGAGCATCTGAAAGGCTTAAAAATCACCCAAATGTTGCAAATTAGAAACAAGAGAATTAGTGCGTTAACCTATTGCTAGTTTCCCGGAATGTTAATTAGGAACTTTGCTATAAAATACCTATTTGGCATTTACTGATATATATTATGATCATAATCTAGGTACCTCTTTTTTGCGCTGGAAAATGTATTTAGACATACCACCACATACATAGGTACTCCCCGACATTATAAACAAAGTGAAAAAGAGGGTATGGGCAAACGTTAACTCTAACATTTGGTTTGACCATTCTTATGATTTAACCTAACCTCCCGAATCCCCAGGTTCTCGCTTAAGGACATAATGCCAAATTTAAAAGGCACCAGTATTAAGCCGACAAGGTTGTAATTACAATGCTGCTAAAATAGGTATCGCGATAACATCACAGTAACATAGTGGGGGCTCAGGAACATTGTGCCGATTGTACCTTTAGAATTCACGTTAGCTATCGTAACCTGCTACCGAGTGCTTATAGTCTGTCTGGCTGTGTCTAGTTCAGCTACAATTTTTCGTCAGACTAATTTAAAAATATTCTTTTTATTATTAATTAACGAAGCAATAACGTTACACAATAGAATGTTAATCTTTATTATAATCTCCGAGGTCATGTTAGAAAAAGGCTTAAAGACTCAAGGATTAACAAAAGAAGCTTTTAAGATTAAAGCAAACATAGAAAGAAAATTCTAGACTGAAATACAATACTTATGAACTCGTAACACGCAACTATAAATAATAACATTTCATTAAAATGTCCTCATATCGAGTAATCTAGCCTAAACTCGAAATTACAATTTGATACATAAGCTTTATATTTGATTATTATGACTTTATTGTTTTACATACTTACATACAAATGTTTCCATATCCAAGACGTGTACACATTACAGATTAGAAGTATTAGAACACCTTTTACTTGGACATCCAATCCTCTGTGACATAACTTAATCATCACGCTATAATTATGTACACTGAGTTGTCACATGTCACTTGTCAGGATGATGAAATAGGGGCCTGGGAGCCTAGACATGATGCACAGTGGTAACGTTAGCAATTTTCGAAGACTGACAAAATGTATGGAATTGACAAAAGTGTCAGCTTACGTCAATCCTATACTATATATACTCAGGAGCAAAAATACCGGGTCAGAGTGCGTTTTTCATACAAACGAGACTATTTCAAAGCCTTGGTTCGTCGCCAGGGGTTGTTTTGAGTGAGTTTTAATGGTGGATACTGCGAGATTCAATAGAGGAGGTCAAAAGTTCTTAATATACCTAACTGATCGCACAACCATTTAACACCACAGCGGGAGAGATTGGGTCAGCAGTTGGATTTCCTTACATTTTATTGCCATTTTAGATGTTTTTCTGAACATGCACTATTCTGGCGTTAACCGCTGATTCATTCAGTTGGGTATCCTAGGCACTCTGGAAGTCCTGTATCGATGCTCGGGGTATTCATCATCAGTTTTCACTAATAGCGTTCCCTGGCGAGGAACTAAGGTTTCGAAATAGCCACTTTAGTATGAAAAACGCACTCTGACCCGTTATTTTTGCTCTTGAGTGTACTATCAGTTTTCGATTGCTAAAGATACAAGCACCCCACTATAGTATCAAAAAGAATACCCTCCACTAATGCTTACCCACAGTAAGCGAAAACAGGTCCGACTTGTCGAGGAGCAGTGCGACGTGCGTCCAGTCGAAGCGCTCGAACACGCTGGTGAAGACCTTTGGTAGGCGGCACTGGCAGTACGACATGCGCGTGAGTGTGGGATACTTGTCTTTGTCGTTGAATAGCGTCTGGGGCTGGAACAAACAGTGAGATTATGAAAAATAATAATTCTGAAACCCGATGCTTAAAAACTTTTTTATAAAATGAAAAAAAATACGAAAATACGGGCCATCTGGGCCTGTATTCAAAACAGTATATATAGAGCTATCAAAACGGGACAATACGATAACGCGTCAAAGGCAATATAGTTTTTACCCAGTAGAATAAAGGCCCTGGTGGTAAGTGCAATGCAATGGGCCTGAGGCTTTTTGACATTTGCAATCTTGAAATTTCCGCCTAAGACCAAATACTTCTATGCTAGCCTTTTAACGGGCTGCCTTAACCCCACAACGGAACACAACGCTGCGAACACTACTGCTTGTTGTGTAATGTAATGGCTATGACTCAATCTATCTTTGGTCTACATACAGTTAAAGATAACTTAAAGAACGCACTTGAAGTCTTAAGGCCGTATTAATAAACTCATCTTGACTGTGAGGCCCGTCACGAGATACATCAAAGTAAACGCCAAACCATAGAACACTGTCATTTTTGACGCATAGATTTGAGATCAGTCTATTAATACGGGCATTAGGATTGCAGTTTTGAGATTGTAGTCTTGAGATTTCAAATGTCTTTGGGTCTCAGATTCATCTCAGATTCAGACTTACCATCAGGGCCTGAGTGCTCGCGTGCCTTCTCATTACCATATATATATATATAGCTATATCATTATCACCTTAAGTGAATCTGAACAACAGATAGATTGGTTATTGGAATGTGCCATTAGAAAATATCAGAAGGTTTCATTGATTTTTAGGGTTTTAGAGTCATACAAGGAACGCTTCACTACATAGTATAAAACAAAGTCACTTTCTCTGTCCCTATGTCCCTTTGTATGCTTAAATCTTTAAAACTACGCAACGGATTTTGATGCGGTTTTTTTAATAGATAGAGTGATTCAAGAGGAAGGTTTATATGTATAATAACATCCATTAAATACTGGAAAATAGTACATTGTGCATCAAGGGTAGTATGAAGGGAATTACTAACGAGAGTGTTAGAAGCCCGACGCCGAAGGCGGAGGGCTTTTAATGACTCGAGTTAGTAATCCCCTTACTGCCTGTGATACACACAATGGTTTTCATCACATTTGCGAGGAAAAAAACAAAGAGAAAACACTTTAACTCTGCAAAATATAAAGAAATAACTTTTGACGGACGGGAATGTCAATGGAAACGATTTTTTTTTGTGACCACAGACACTGCGTTTAGTTTCGACCTGGATTCGAGCCAGATTTAGCCAATTTGATAAAAATGTATAATTACTAAAATTAATGATAAATGTTCATATAAACTTGAAATAGGTATAAAAATAATGAAGTTTAATGAAGCATATAGGTTTTGTGTAATGTAAGTTAGTCTATAGCTAATTTTTAAAGATGAAATTAGAAACCGATTTAATTTTTGGCTGAAAATTAAACCTCCTTAGTCAGAAATTATGTACGAAAGAGTTGCAAATTTTAAAAAGAAAGTCATTACTCCCTAGGGATGACAAACTCGCCATAATTCCCGCGGGAACAATTTAGGCCATTGTCCTTCTGTATACAGGCATGGAATAACACCATTTACGAGCAAGTGTGATGAAAATACTGTTATTTTTGAGGTTTCTAATGTGATGTCGTTAATTATCAATTTTTTTCCGCTTACATTGCAAACGCAGGCTGAACCCTACGAGATTTATCAAAATAATGTAGTAATTATTTGTACACATTGAAAAGGTCTACAGAAAACTCCGGGATGGTATATGTCTATCTCTTATGGATATCCCACAATATTTTTTTTTTGTAATTTACTTTTTACGACAAATACCTAATGGCTAATTTTCGAAGCGATTTTAATTTTCAATACAGCATTAATCCTTATCCAATTAAATAGCTTAGATACATTGTTGATTTAATATAGATCTATATGGTCCTTTACAGCACAAGATTTAAATGAATGTTTTCGAAGATATTACAGATTTAAAATTGCGGGACGTAGCGCTTGCGGCGGTACTGGCCGGCCGGGGCGGCGGCAGCGTGCCTATAAATAGCGCGTCGGAGGCCGCGATTTTCCCAAATTCCCAATAGCACTTTGAATTTTGCAGCGATCGGACGCGTTTATTATCGGAGCTCTCTAGCGAGGAAAATGACATACTTAATAAAAACGTGCTTTTCAGCGCGACAACGTATCAGTAATTATAAGTAAGTTACGATAAATAATTGTATGATAGTTTTAAAATATAAATGATATTCTATTCTAATGTTAATTTTTAAATCGCGCTTATAGTAATAGTAATTATAAGTACATAAAGTTAGATAAAGATTAGATTAAATAAAATTCAATTTAATATTAGGGAAATTGTTTTCAAAAATCGAAATTTAAGGTGATGTATTTAAGTTCAGAAAAAAAAACTTACTAGAATAGGTATCTTTTGTTGTTGATGATTGTTGATTATCTTTTGTTATTAGTCGAACGAATAGCAAATTATTTTTTAAGTATTTATAATTTAGTTAAAATCATTGTTTATGTTGAGGTATTTCAGTTAAAAAAAGAACTGAATAGAATAGGTATATTTTGTTTTTTATAAATGTCAATTATCTTTTGTTTCTAAATGGTAAGTATTTAGATATTTTTTACTGCAGCACATACTAATAATATGGCAATTTGTGCATAGGTAATCATACATATAGAACTGAGTAAATTTTGTACAGAAATTATAAAGTCATGTCTTAATCCGCTACTTTTGAATGTTTTTAATGCTCACATAAACGTAGAGTTGTGCAATTCAATAAAGTCAATCCAATTTGTTACTAAGTACATTAATAAAGGCAGTGATCAAGCCACTTTCAGCATACAATCACCGAATGAAGTGGAAAAATATCAGTCTGGACGTTACATCTGCAGCTCTGAAGCTATATGGAGGATTTTATCACCATTATTATTTGTCCACCTTGCAGTTCATTTAGAAAATGGACAAAGAGTATATTTCACTGAGAACAATATACAAGAAGTTGTTAATAACCCGCGGGATACAACATTGACAGCATTCTTCAAGTTATGTGCTCAAGATGATTACGCGGAAACACTGACATATGTCAGAGTTCCAAGTTACTATACATGGAACCAGAATTCTAAAATTTTTCAACGGCGAAAACAAGGTACTGCAGTTAATGGTTTCCCCGGAGTAAAAAAAACGAATGCTCTTGGCAGAGTCTACGTCATTCATCCCAACAACAGCGAATGCTTTTACATGAGAATGTTACTGCATATTGTAAAAGGCTCGACATCCTTTGCACACCTAAGAACTGTACAAGGTGTTGTTTACAATACTTATCAAGCAGCATGCAAAGCTATGGGGCTCTTAGATTGGAAGACGATTCTCACTGGGAAAACACATTATCAGAAGCAGCTGTTTGTAGTTCAGCTACATCATTAAGATATTTATCTGCCATCATGGTAGCGTTTTGTCAAGTAACTGATTCTGTTAATCTATGGAATAAATTTCAAGAAAATATGGCCACTGATTTTCTGATTCGACTACGGCGAGAATTAAACTCAGATGATGTACAATATGATCAAAACATATTTGACGAAGCATTATTTGAATTGAACAAAGTAGTGCAATTACTTTCGGGTAAATCGATCAAGGGTTTTGGGCTGCCGATGCCAGCTAATACTACTAACTCAGATTTAACTAACAGTGCCGAATACACAAGAGAAACATCATACGATCAAACGAGACTTTTACAAAATATAGCTCTAGATGAGCCACGATTAAACATCGATCAGAAAAAAGTATTCACTGCATTACTATCAACAATTGATAACAATGAAGGGAAATTGTTTTCCCTTGATGCCCCAGGAGGTACAGGAAAAACATTTTTAATCAATCTGCTTTTAAAAATAGTGAGATCTACCGGAAAAATTGCGTTAGCTGTTGCGTCATCCGGCATTGTCGCTACGCTTTTGGAAGGAGGCCGAACCGCACACTCTACATTCAAGCTCCCGTTGAAAATCGCCACCGATGATAATAACAGCGTTATTATCGCTGTTTCTAAACAGAGCAATACAGGAAAATTGATGCGTGACTGCTCATTAATAGTCTGGGACGAAGTTACCATGTCAAACAAGACGTCTGAGGAAGCACTGGATAGGACAATGCGCGATTTGCGCAATAAAAATTCACCTATGGGTGGATGTACAATTCTGTTTTCAGGAGATTTCCGTCAAATCCTACCAGTTGTGACTCGAGGAACACGTGCTGACGAAATAAATGCTTCCCTAAAAAGATCTAACCTTTGGCCACATGTCAATAAATTAGAGCTTAAAACGAATATGAGGGTTTCGTCACCTTCACGTGAGAACAGGCTATTTCCAGAGATGCTGCTAAAAGTTGGCAATGGAGAGTTAATACAAAGTGAGGGAAGGATTAACCTGGAAAACCTTTGTGTTTTGATAGACAACATCCAAGAGTTAGTAAACAATGTCTATCCTGACATTGATAACATAAGTTGTAAGACAATATCTTGGTTTAAAGAAAGAGCGATGCTGTCACCAACTAACGAAAGAGTAGATAAGGTAAATAACTTGATTCTTTCAAAGATTGATGCGCCGACGAAAATATACTACCTACTCGGTCGATACTGTTCTCGATTTGGAAGAAGCTGTTCATTTTCCTATAGAATTTCTAAACTCTTTGAACCCGTCTGGACTCCCTCCTCACAAAATGGTGTTGAAAGTAGGTTGTCCTGTTATTTTATTAAGAAACCTGAATCCACCTAAATTTTGCAATGGCACGCGTTTGCTGGTAAAATCACTGAAAACTTTCATAATAGAGTGCACAATACTCACAGGATGTGCCGGAGAAGATGTATTGATTCCCCGAATCCCTCTGATACCATCGGATTTACCCTTCCAATTTAAACGTTTACAGTTTCCGGTAAAGACATCTTTTGCAATGACCATTAATAAATCGCAGGGTCAAACCTTCAACGTTGCAGGCTTAGATTTGAGCGTTGACTGTTTTTCACATGGCCAACTGTATGTCGCTCTTTCAAGAGTAACCTCTAGAGAAAACATGTTTGTATTGTCTAATGACAAGAAAGCTGTGAACGTTGTATATAAAGACATTCTGTAATGTAATAATTGTTGTAAAAATAAAATATAAGGTGCTAACAAATTAGTCACGGATATTTTAAGAGATAATAGATTACATTAAATCAATTAACTTTTAACTGTAATTAAGGAACCTTTGTATATCATTTTATTGTTTTAATTTACCGAACAAAAAAAATAAATTATAATTAATCTTTAAAATAATCACCCTATTATGCACTTGTCAAGATGTTAAACACTGTCTGTCATGTCACGTCAAAAGTTGTTTTTCGTAAATGTCATTATGACTCGGCGGGAAAACTGTAGGTCAACTTTTAAGAGGCCTTTTGAATGATAGTTTAAAGAGGTTCTAGAATGTCTAAAGAGGTCTCATTTAATTATCTTATTAACAGGGTGTTTTAACGTAGCAAATTTGTTTCCTAGTTTACTCCAAAAAAACATAAGAAAACCTATGATGTTTCATACTTAAATGTACTCCGAGAACCGAGTACTATCAGCTGTAAAAATATCCGTGACTAATTTGTTAGCACCTTATATATAGACAAAAATGTAAAAAGTAAATAAGTAATGTAGGCATGAATTTAGATATTCCAAAGATAGCAGGAAATCTTCATGGTATAGGGAAAGGGGAATTGTTTTACTCCAAATTGAACGCGTGCGGGCCACGGGCAGGAATGAATAAATCAAAACTACTGGATCGATTTTAATCATTTTTTCAGTGAGTGACATAGGCTATATATGTTATACCCGTGCGAAGCCAGAGCGGGCCGCTATGTTTTTATATACACCGTTCACAGTTTTTCTGTAGTGTATTTAGTATCAGCATTGCACCCGTGCGAAGCCAGGGCGAGTCGCTAGTATTTGTATATGCAGTTTCGCCATGGCTGTCTGGCCGCAGTCTAGCTCAAACAACCTTGGTAGTACCAAGCTGCTGTAAGCTGTGATTTGGCATAGTTACTCAATTCCATTACTAGGACCAAGTTGAACAAAAATCTTTTAAAATATCTGGTACCTCCCATAATTGTAAAGCAAAGTTAATGGAGTTAAATACGTGTCAAAATACATTCTTTGGCTTTTTTTGTAATGGATTAGGAACCCTACACGGAGCATGGTCCGACATGCTCTTGGCTGATTTTCTTAGTTTCAGTTTTAATAACATTAATTTTTAAACGTTGAAAATAATCTTACACTGCACCTACCGGAGGCATGCCCTGACTCAGGGACCAGCGGCAAACCAAGCGACACCCTCTTGAATACAAATCGAGGGAGATTTACTTAGGCACGCTGCTTCAACAGAAACGGAACAATAAATACGAGATATTGTATTAGAATCATGGAAAATTAATAAGAAAACGAAAGTCAAACCTTCCGACGCAAACTGATTTTTGTAGGGGGACAAAAATATAATACACAGCTGTTGCCCGCACAGATAAAGAGAATATAGCCTGTGTTACTCAGGGATATTATTATTTTGGGGGGTTGAGGTGGGCCTTGTGTGCCACTTCGACCATTGCTGATCCCTCGTGGCAGCCCTTTCTTTAGAGCTCACCGCAAAGGCCCGTTGCGTCTAGGCATTTCCAGATGCCTTGGGCAGTGAGGAGTTGTATCTCTCGTGGGTCCATAATATGTCGCCCTAAGTAGATACTTCTGATGCGCATTATTGGTCCGCATGAACAGAGGGATAATGTAGCATTCTAATGTTGAAATATTTGTTGAAGGTCCAGTAGTTTTTGAGTTTATTCGTTACAAACATTCAAATTCTTTCCCCTTTATAATATCAGTCAGCCACGAAATATCCTTGCAAAAACTGCAACAAAGACTTCAGTTTCAGAATGTCTACTTATTAAAACTTACAGGTACGAATATGCAGATGGTAGTCATAAATCTTTGGAGCAGTAAACTCCCGACTGGAGCAGAATTTCGGAGCAAGAATTTCGCTAAACTGGTCTGACGAAATATGGTCTAGTTACGGCGTAAGATATCTACTCTTAATATTGGATGTCAGGATCGTTTGTTTGTTAATCACCTAAATGAGAGCTGATCATGAATGTATAAAAAAAAATACACACACAAGGTGAACTCCTTAAAAATTATAAAAAGAAGTAAGTACCCTAACGACAAACAAGCAGTCATGATAGGAAGGATTCTGCGGTGATAAGTAAATACTACCAGCAAATCAAATATATGGCTGATTTTCGGAAGCGAACATATAGTTCAATAATTTCTTTCATATTCCAGGGCCCGTACTTTTCATGGCATTGACCCAAAAATGACGTCACGCTACATAGAGTATGACTCCAAATGATTGTAATGTAATTAATAACCATTAGTCGTCAATCATTTAATCATGTAAAAATGAGTTTAGTAATCTGTTGCCGCGTAGATAAATAAATAGCTACTTCATACCTAAGTAAAACGTAAATGAAACTATTTGATTGAGAAGGACAGGGGCAAAAATCATCGAGTAACATCATTTAAAAAAAGAACGTTTTTATGTGGTAATATAATAAATGTTAATATATTTTTAACTATAAAATATTATTAGGGATTAAATAAATCAGGCCTATACCTACAAGACACAATACTTAGCCCGCAATTTCACCAAACTGGAATAACAGTTACTCCGAGATTAGTCTATACAAATTCGGCGTTTAAGTAATCTAGGTATAGACCTTATTCCAGCTTGGTTGAATGCAACCTCAGATATAAGTACAGTCTAATAATATGGACACAGTAAAACTTTCAAAATATGTAAACACGACTCTATTGCAAGGAAATAAGGTTGTATATATATTTCTGAAATCTTGTTAATGCATGCATAGCCACGAAGGATTCCTTAATCATATAAGAACACATTAGTTTGATTGGTTACTTTATATAATTATAATTAACTAATTAGCAGCCCTATATACATGTAGAGACTGGCTGGAAGATAATTTGACATCGAACGCGACAGTGTTAAAATAATTAATATTTTTTAACGCACCTTCTCGTGTAAGTATTAACTTGATAGATTTATTATATTTTATTTTATTATATTGTCGATTCAATGTCGGTATGAATGCTACTCGTAGAAGAGTATTTTAACCTGTTTGGAATTGTCAGTTTGGCAAGAAAATTTGCATACCTACCTACGCAATTCCGACGACAATGTAAAAAAATATTGTACCATCGATCAAGCTGGTATAATAATATATGATAACAATGTTGAAAAGTGGCATTTGGAACTCTTAAAGACTCATCATCATTATCAGCCGCAAGACGTCCACTGCTGGACAAAGGCCTTCCCCAAGGTTTTCCACAACGATCGGTCCTCTGCTGCTGTCATCCAGCGGTTTCCCGCGACCTTTATCAGATCGTCAGTCCACCTTGTGGAAGGTCTGCCAACACTTCGTCTCCCGGTTCGCGGTCGCCACTCTAGAACCTTTCCGCTCCAACGGCCATCAGTTCTACGAGCAATGTGCCCCGCCCACTGCCACTTAAGGTTTGCAATCCGGTGAGCTATATCGGTTACTTTAGTTCTCCTGCGAATCTCCTCATTCCTGATTCGATCTCGCAAGGAGACACCCAGCATAGCTCTTTCCATCGCCCTTTGAGTGACCTTGAGCCTTCTTATGAGGCCCATTGTAAGCGACCATGTCTCGGATCCATACGACATCACTGGCAACACACACTGATCAAAGACTTTTGTCTTGAGGCACTGTGGTATTTGGGACGAGAAGATAGTGCGTAGCTTACCGAACGCTGCCCATCCGAGTTGGATTCGACGATTGACCTCTTTTTCGAAGTTGGACTTACCTAACTGGATTTTTTGTCCTAGGTACACATAGTCGTCAACAACTTCGAGAGTAGAGTCACCAACTTTGACAGGAGTGGGTACGACATGGACATTTGACATGATTTTCGTCTTGTCCATGTTCATTTTAAGACCCACTTGTTGAGAGACTCTACTGAGGCCATCGAGCATTGTACCATACCGACTCATATTTGCTTATAATTCTCTGAATTTGAACTCGTTTGCCTGAGATCGAGTGAGGAAAAACCTTTTTTCTTACAAATTTATGACAAGCACATTTTTGCCAAAGACGTGTAGGAAGTACGCACTGCACTCAGAGTCAGTTAATTACGATTAAGATGTTTACTGACGATTATTCAACCACGAAGAAAATAAAGAGTTTTAATTTCTCTAAAATGTCTCTGAGTACGGCGCGGCAGTTACAAATACATTTCGAAACACTGCACAGAGGTCACTTTGATTTTTCTAGGAATTATTAATGTTATTTATTTTTAATGATGGATTGACTTGCAACTTTTTTTGTGAATAGATGATTAAGTGGGTAGATTAAAACTTCTTTAGTTTTGACAAGTTGGTTACCTATTTATGAGCTTGGCACTTGTCAAGTTACTGTTGACGTATTATCTTGCACGTTTGGCGAATTACTGTTATCGCAATTATTGCCTTTCCTATTAGTTTTGCTTAGCTTCAGATACAATTAATGTTGTACATTTCAACGACGGGTATGTAGTCTTATTTTATCATATGCTCCAAGTCACGCAAACTTTTTATTTTGCTATATTTATAGCTTGAAAATAGCCCTTTCAAAATTGCAGTAACGTTTTTAAGTACGAGTCCCGAAGTTCCGATATTTGCCCGTATTTGCAATCTCATATTTTTTTTATATATTGTGACATTATGGAGATTAAGATTCAATAGTATTTTTTTGCAACCAACTGCAACCTTTTTAGTTATGATTTTTTATAGGAACTATGTCGTTGACTAGAAGACAACTTTTCGAAGAATGGCGTAAACATAAAACCCTGGTACAAAAAAATAATTCTGTTATGCGATATGTACTTACAAAACTCAATCTCAATAGCCAGGCTGAGGATGTTAACATTTTAAGAATTAAAAAAAAAGTGACAAATATAACAGCAACATTCGTTAAAAGATGGAAAAAAAGTAGTCGTGTTTTCGGAAAGTTTGAAAAGAGAAATCAACAATGGCTTAACGAAAGTGTCGTTCTTTTAATTGAAAACCAACCTTTAGCGACTGCTGAAGACGTAATGCTACGGAAGAGAGGTCGCCCAACTGAAGATTTCTCTAAAGTAGATATTCCTAAACCAGGTTATGGTACAACGAATAACGGGAACACAGCTCGACTCTTTTTTCGTAAATTCACTGATACTGCAACCTTAACTGGACTCGATGAAAACTTGTTACGAAGATTTTACGTTATTTTGACAACCTTATCTTGTGGCTTCAAGATTAACACCGAGGCATTTGCAGCATATTCTAAGGCCACTGCAGAAAAGTATGTCGACCTTTATGGGTGGTACAATATGCCTTCAAGTGTTCACCGCATCCTCATTCATGGGACTGATATTATTAAAGCAGCATTGCTACCAATAGGAATGTTTTCAGAGGAAGCTCTTGAAGCCCGAAATAAGGAGTTTCGAAATTACCGAGAGGATAACACGAGGAAGTTTTCAAGGGAACAAACAATGGGAGACTTGTTTAATATTCTACTAATATCGTCTGATCCGGTAATTTCGTCATTATCAAAATGTGTTGGCAGAAGGTCTCACACAGAGCCATTTAATGATGAAATTATGAGTCTTTTACAAGAGCCACAGTTATTATGAGATGACGATGAAGAATAAGCATTTAATTAGTTTTCTTGTACCAAAAGGAGGGTTTATTTATATTTTTAAGTTACGATCTTTAAGGTTAATATAAGGAAAATATATATTAGTTATGTGTTTATTTTTATGGAGGTTTAACCGACTTAACACATGTTTTACGAATACGATTTTGTACTTAGACATTTTAATGAAAGTAATTAGTTATTAAAATCTTGTATTTCACCTACTATCTACCCTAAAAAATATATTTCGCCAACACTAATTAATAATTCCTAGAAAAATCAAAGTGACCTCTGTGCACTGGTCCGATATTGCTATGAACAACAGAGTTGAAAATCCAAGGGATTGGCACTAAAAATAAATCTTATTTTGATAACTTTGTAACGTTATCGTTACATGATAACTGTAACTGTGTGTGTTGGCTAGCTGGAAGAGATCCCTTAAAGGGATAAGTTCGCCTTTATACATATTTTATATTAAATGTATTGTACTGGTTTTTCTTTAGTACAATAAAGTGTTTACATATATACAAACTTACATACATACATTAAGACTATTATTAATATTGATAGTAAAAAACAAATATATACAATACTTAAAACTAATGTCATAATTAATAATTACAAATTTACAACCTTAAATTAAACTACTTGGTAACATGAATTTATCGGCGTCATCTTAGCGCTCACGCAAAGCGCAGTTTTAGCGCTCAAGTTCTTATCTTGATCTAGTGAGGGAATGCATTTGGGAGCATCGCTTCGCGACATACCCGATCTTCTACCGAGTCGAACGCACGTCACATTATATATATTTATTCGGTCCCTGATACGTGAAGACACCTATACCTCAGTAATTGTCGGAAACGTAACCGAAGTTAATAGTGATCGTCACTAAACGTTCCTCGAGTACCTAATACCTATTATATTAGGTAAAAGTTTATCGCGAGTGTTGTTGAACCCCAATTTGGGTAAGTGGTACACTGTAATAACGCTTTTAGAACTTGTAGTATTTAATTAGTGTAGACATTAGGTTAACTGTGCTTAGTACTTCTGCTTTCTTCATTTCACCATTAATTTTGCACCATCATACTTGGTATCTAGTCTACCCTCATTTTGTGATCATGTATTTTTATAAGCGATTGCATCATCCATATAAATTGTAATCTCCGCTTCTGATTGTGAACATCCACGGCATCACTACTACATTAGGCACTTTCTTTTCCTTCTGCCGCTTGCTGGGATGCTCACAAAACATACCTGGACCCTTTTCTAATTCGTCTTGAACGGTGCGTTCCAGGGTCCAAAGTTCGGGTTGTTGTATTGAGTGGAGGAACCACCGCAGCCACAACCTACACATACATTCCGTCGCCAGAAGACTCGCCATCCAACATCTTCGTCATCACCGGGACGCCGCAGGGGTACAGTCGGCCACAGTTGCGAGCGCCCGCGAGTACCTACCAGCTACGGCCCGTTCCCCAGGCGAGAGTACCTAATCCGTAGGGACGGAACCGGGACTGTGTAAATTTATTTTAAACCCCACGACCCTTAGTTTTTTTAAATTATAATTTATTGCACGAATCTTTGTCTCTTATTTTATAATCACCTAGGATAGTAAACCCTAGTAAGAGCACAAAGACAATAAACGCGACACTGGCGCCCTTTCACGTGGTTAAATTCACACAGATCCTGTTTTTTTTCTCACGGTTTTTTGTAGTTAGTGTATGTTTGTGGCTTATTTTTTTGTGAAACGTTTTTTAGTTTTAATTATTTGGTTTTTTGCTACTAAAGTGTACATTTGTATTTTTTATAGGATTGCTTTGTAATTTCCAGTAGCGTTTTTTTACATAAAATAACCTTCGTTTTAAAAAAAGAGACACATTTTAATTCCAGGAGCTTAATATAGCGCTTTTACAAATTTTAAACATTTTTACATTTATAGTCAAATTTCAAGTTAAGTTTGATTTACTATTGAAGTACACATTAGTAGCACCCTTTTTTATTTTTTATTTTTTAGTTGCTGCTAACCTGTTTTATTTTTATTTTTACTAATTTGGGAAAAAACCAGACGTTCATCATTGATCATTTTATTTGTAACAGAACGGAGAAGTTTATCAATAGATATATTAATTAGTTTCGATTTTGCTTGATACCACTTACCCATTGGTTCAAAATCATAATGCTACCTGTCAAATATCTTTCTCTCCAAAAGGCGGAACTAGAGTATGAGGTTCGGATCCGAGGTGCTACCGCGGCTACTTCAGTTGAAGAACTTCGTAAGCAAATCGTAAAGCTAGCTTCAGAATACCCGTCCGAACACATACTAGAGTCTCCGCTGGATGTTCGACAGGACCTCAAAGGTTGCTTGGAAGTTCTCACAAAAATACAAATGAATCTCGATGTATCTGACCCTAATGTGCCCACGATAATGAGAACGCAAAATATGTTAAATCACCTCCATAATCGTTTACAGAGGATTACGTGTAGTGACGACATTAAAACACAACATCGAGAGATATTAGAAGGTTATAAACTTTTTTCACAAAAGCTCTCCGCTCTTATAGCGAAAAAGCCAATTACTTCAGCGAACGTCGCATCTAATGCAAGCGCCGGCCCCTCTGGCGAGGCTGCGGCGACGGTTCCGGATATACAAAACCTAATATCAGTGACATGCGACCGTTCTGTAGCTGACTTAAGTAAATTAAAATTTAACGGCAAAACTTGCGTTCGCTCATTTATACAGCGCGTCGATGAAACTATGGTTGCACGTAATATTGTCTCCTCAAAAATTTTGTCCCTAGCAACCGAGATCTTTCAGGACGATGCCCTTCATTGGTTCCGTTCGGTTAAGGACAAAGTTACATCTTGGCCAGAGCTTGCCACAAAATTAAAAGAGGATTTTGACCAATCGGATTACGATTACCGTCTCATTTCTGAGATTCGCTCTCGCACACAGGGTGAGCGAGAGAACATAACCATTTATCTCTCGATTATGAGTGGGATGTTTTCTCGCCTATCCAGGTCTCTAAGCGAAGAGGAGCAACTCGAAATCCTACTTCACAACATTAGACCTTGCTACGCCAGCACACTTGCAGCCTCTGCTGCTACAATTGCTACTACCGACACCCTGCGTTCTCTTTGTCGGAATTACGAGACTTTTCACTCTCGTCTTACGCAATTTCAGGAGCCACCAAAAGCGACGTCTGATACTGTTGCACCTGAATTTGCGTATACAAAGGAAGCAAATAAAAATACTCATAGTTTTGGCAATAACACTTATAATAAACAAAAATTAACATACGACAATAATTACAATAAAGCACATTATTCTAAAAATCAATTTTTTGGACAACAAAAACAAAACAAAACACAACACCAAAATTATATACACACAGTTCAAGCAAACAAGCAGCAACCTTACTGCCCTAGGTGTCGCAGTAACTCTCATCACATCCGACAATGCCAAGCGAATAGGGATGTCTTTTGTTTTAAATGCGGACTAAAGGATATTAAGACCCCTGACTGCCCTGTATGTAATAAGAGTAAGAATGTAAAAAACTAGATAGGCAGAATTGTGGATATTTCGACCAACAAGAATGGGACTCTTGGCTTGCGTTTATCAAAACGTTCTCTTCTACATATAGAATATCTACAATTCTGCATTCCAAACCTCAGCATGATCCTAGGCCCTATGTAAATATTAAAATAAACGATATTGACGCCTGTGCTTTATTAGACTCTGGTGCTGCAGTGAGTATAGTGGGTAATAATGCCCATCAACACTTAGTCGACTGCACTTTGCAACAGGGTGACCACATTTCTATGATAGCCGCAGGTGGTCAATCTTTAAATAGTATCGGGTACATGCATTTACCCATCATTTTTGAAGGCCAGTTTCATATAATTAAGGCTTATGTTGTCCCCGAGGTGGAAATGTCCATCATACTAGGCATTGACTTTTGGCGTGCTTTTCAAATCTGCCCTAGGTATTTGGACAGCGTAACATTGTCTGAAAGCCCTCTTGCGGAGTTAAAAGTGACTAACACTGATTCATTTATTAACTCTTACGATAATTTAACTCAGTCGCAGAGATCTATAGCAGACAATGTTATAACTCAATTTAAATCCGTTTCTATGGAAGATAAAGGCTTAGGTCGTACCAATTTAATTTCACATAAAATAGACACTGGAGACGCGCAACCAGTACGACAACGCTATTATAGGATGTCGCCGGAAAAACAGCGAATTTTGGTGGAGCAAGTTGACGAAATGTTGTCACTTGATGTTATTGAGCCATGTGAGAGCGCATGGTCGTCACCGGTGCTTATCGTACAAAAGAAAAATGGACAGCCTAGGTTCTGCCTCGACAGTCGGAAGCTCAATGCTGTGACAAAACGCGACGCGTACAATTTGCCATACGTTTCGGAGATCCTCGATAATCTTCGAGACGCAAAGTACCTGTCCAGCATTGACCTTTCGAAGGCTTTTTGGCAGATCCCTATAGAACCTTCAGACCGCGATAAGACTTCTTTTTACGTGCCATCTAGAGGCACACTGCGTTTTAAAACTACCGCTTTTGGCTTGTGTAACGCGCCAGCAACGCAGCAGCGCCTGGTAGATTTGTTGTTTGCCGACATGGAATTTAAAACGTTTGCTTACTTGGACGACATCATTGTCATAAGCTCAACTTTCGAGGAACATGTGTCTCGTCTTGTACGCGTTCTGGAAAAATTAAGAAAAGCTAATCTAACAGTTAATTTTGAAAAATGTAAATTCTTTCGCAGTGAATTAAAATATTTAGGCTACGTTGTAGATTCTCGTGGTTTGCGTACGGACCCAGAAAAGGTCCAAGCTATTTTAAACTTTCCCGTGCCTACTAGCAAGAAGGAATTGAAACGCTTTCTCGGTACCGCAACTTGGTACCGACGCTTCGTTCCGAATTTTAGTACAGTGGCTGGTCCGCTTAATAAATTAACCTCAAACGGCAAGAAGGCACCACCTTTCCAATGGACACCTGAGGCTGACGCGGCTTTTAATGCCCTAAAAGATTGTTTGGTCTCCGCGCCAGTCCTCTCTTGTCCGGCGTATGATAAACCGTTTGAAGTCCACACGGACGCCAGCAATTACGGCATTGGCGCCATGTTGACGCAGACTTTAGATGGCAAAGAACACCCCATAGCCTATATGAGTCGCTCACTCACCAGTGCCGAGAAAAATTATAGCATCACGGAAAGAGAGACCCTAGCAGTGTTAGCTTCTCTCGAGCACTGGCGATGTTATTTAGAGAACGGCCATACATTCACGGTGTACACTGACCATTCTGCGCTGAAATGGTTTTTATCGCTAGACAATCCATCTGGCAGGCTGGCACGCTGGGGAGTAAGATTATCTTCGTTCAACTTTGATATGAAGCATCGACGAGGTGTCGATAATGTTATCCCCGATGCTCTGTCACGTGCTGTCCCAGTTGCAGCTATATCTCTTTCAGACGCGATAAGTTCTACCAAGGACGATTGGTACATAAAAACTTATAACGGCTGTCTTAATTCTCCAACCCAGTTTCCAAATTTCATTATTAAAAATAACTCACTATTTCGGCTTTCTAAATCAAAATCACATCTCATGTCAGAATTCGAGTGGAAGGAAGTAGTTCCCATTGAGTTTCAAAAACAAATAATTGCAGCAAACCATTCTGTACCGACCGCTGGACATCTCGGCATATTTAAAACTTACCGACGCCTGTCTTTATCCTATTACTGGCCCGGCATGCACCAGAGTGTCGTTCAGTTTGTAGGGTCTTGTTCCGTATGCTTATCTTATAAACTGCAAAATCACACTACATTGGGAGAAATGGGACGCCCAAAACAGTGCTCTCGTCCCCATCAAATGATCTCGATTGATTTTGTTGGACCTCTTCCTATCACTCGCAAGCAAAATTGTTATATGCTTGTAGTAACTTGCTGTTTTTCCAAATACTGCAACATTTTTCCGCTTCGGCGAGCGACTGCCGATGCAGTCGTTAAAATTTTAGAAGAATCTATTTTCTTAGTTTACGGTGTACCACAGACCATATTTCTGGATAATGGAAGCCAATTTATTAGTGCCACCACGGACAAATTATTTAAAAAATACAATGTGCCAAATATATATTTCACACCTAGGTACACACCACAAATTAATTTAGTAGAAAGATTTAATAAAACTATACTTATTTGTCTATCCACATTCGTTGAAAATGACCACAGATCATGGGACACCTTTATCCCACAAATACAGTTTGCAATAAATAACTCTGTTAACGAAGCTACCAGTTATACCCCGTCGTTTCTCGTACACGGTAGAGAGCTCGTTTTATGCGGATCGCATTATACTGACACTGAATTGGGTAATGAGGTGTTGTTCTTGCCACGAGACATTTATGCAGAGAATTTGGGTTGCCTTTCTTCAGTATTCAATGATGTGCAGGCCTCACTGTGGAATGCACATGTAAAGAATACTGCTCATTACAACTTACGTAGGAAACCAGCAGAATTTAACGTAGGTGATTTAGTGTATAAACGTACTTACATTCTTAGTGACAAAGATAAGTACTTCTGTAAAAAGTTAGCACCAAAGTACTTAAAATGCAGAGTAATTACAAAACGGTCACCCTTAGTTTACGAGTTAGAGGATATGTCAGGCAAAAATATCGGAGTTTGGCATATTAAAGATATTAAATTAGTTAATATTTAATTAGATAACATGCCCTCAATAACATCTAATTCTAGCATGAGTCACTAGCTCCACCGGCTGGTAACTCGTCGTAATGTAAGACAGCGTCAGCAACGTAATTAAAAAGTTGTTGTTGTTTCATGGAAGGAATTATGAAAGAATGAATGAAAGATGACAGAATGAAAGAGTAAATGCTAGAGTAACTAATTAAACGGGTTTTAATTAAGACTAAAACCCTTCCCGAGACGCGGGGGTAATGTAACGTTATCGTTACATGATAACTGTAACTGTGTGTGTTGGCTAGCTGGAAGAGATCCCTTAAAGGGATAAGTTCGCCTTTATACATATTTTATATTAAATGTATTGTACTGGTTTTTCTTTAGTACAATAAAGTGTTTACATATATACAAACTTACATACATACATTAAGACTATTATTAATATTGATAGTAAAAAACAAATATATACAATACTTAAAACTAATGTCATAATTAATAATTACAAATTTACAACCTTAAATTAAACTACTTGGTAACATGAATTTATCGGCGTCATCTTAGCGCTCACGCAAAGCGCAGTTTTAGCGCTCAAGTTCTTATCTTGATCTAGTGAGGGAATGCATTTGGGAGCATCGCTTCGCGACATACCCGATCTTCTACCGAGTCGAACGCACGTCACATTATATATATTTATTCGGTCCCTGATACGTGAAGACACCTATACCTCAGTAATTGTCGGAAACGTAACCGAAGTTAATAGTGATCGTCACTAAACGTTCCTCGAGTACCTAATACCTATTATATTAGGTAAAAGTTTATCGCGAGTGTTGTTGAACCCCAATTTGGGTAAGTGGTACACTGTAATAACGCTTTTAGAACTTGTAGTATTTAATTAGTGTAGACATTAGGTTAACTGTGCTTAGTACTTCTGCTTTCTTCATTTCACCATTAATTTTGCACCATCATACTTGGTATCTAGTCTACCCTCATTTTGTGATCATGTATTTTTATAAGCGATTGCATCATCCATATAAATTGTAATCTCCGCTTCTGATTGTGAACATCCACGGCATCACTACTACATTAGGCACTTTCTTTTCCTTCTGCCGCTTGCTGGGATGCTCACAAAACATACCTGGACCCTTTTCTAATTCGTCTTGAACGGTGCGTTCCAGGGTCCAAAGTTCGGGTTGTTGTATTGAGTGGAGGAACCACCGCAGCCACAACCTACACATACATTCCGTCGCCAGAAGACTCGCCATCCAACATCTTCGTCATCACCGGGACGCCGCAGGGGTACAGTCGGCCACAGTTGCGAGCGCCCGCGAGTACCTACCAGCTACGGCCCGTTCCCCAGGCGAGAGTACCTAATCCGTAGGGACGGAACCGGGACTGTGTAAATTTATTTTAAACCCCACGACCCTTAGTTTTTTTAAATTATAATTTATTGCACGAATCTTTGTCTCTTATTTTATAATCACCTAGGATAGTAAACCCTAGTAAGAGCACAAAGACAATAAACGCGACAACTTATGCATCAATTTTTCACCTAAAAAGTAGGATAACGCAAAAATATAACCTCAAAATACACTACTAATCCGCAGACATATTTCGCAGACATAACCACGAATTATGATGATTATTTATCTTTGGATATGAATCGGGATTACGGCCGTGGTTCCGCACGTGTACTGTCTGAACTTTACTTTATGAAGGAATGGATTACGCACAGGAAAGTTAAATTATGTTCGCAACAGAAATAGTATTATATTTCAAATTTATACGAGCGTGCAATGTACCGCGGTACGACTATAGCAGAATTATTGTAAATAATTATCTAATACCTTTAATCGAGCAATTCTTGTATATATATAATTTGACGACCGCATTAAATTAAGTTCGAGCAAAAAATGCCTTAAGAAACATGTTTCATGTATGGGAACCCTTTTGATTTGTTTTATTATTCGCTGTTACAGCGGCTTTATAGTAAATACACACAGTGATTTCAAAAGTGTCTAGCTATCACGGTTAAAATATACAGCCTTGTGATAGACGGACGCATAGTTTTTCCATAATAATAGGGTCCCACTGGCACCCTTAGAGTAAGGAACCCCAAAAATGTTTTTTTTTAAATCGATCAATACAATGAAAGCGTTTCATCAACGTGTTAAAATGTATACCATTTGTAAGATCGGTTGCCCAATAGGTCCGCCATTTTATCTGTTTCCGTACCCAACAGCTATTTAGGTATTTATCTTCTTGAGTTGCTGGTGTTTATGGGCGGTGGTGATTACTTCCCATCAGGTAACCTACATGCTCTTTTGCCTCCCTCTCCTACATCTATAGAAAAAATAGGCTACCCAACTGACTCGGCTCCTCCCACGTAGGTAAGTATTATGCAACCAGTAGCAGAAGTAGTTGAACTAACTGCGTGACTAAAAATACTCGTATTTACACACACTCTTGCTTACCTGGAGATAGAGCAGTGCCTACATTTTCGTAAATATTATTTTGATGCGTTGGCTCGTAAAGTAGCACTTTTTATTGCTGCAAGCGTCACAAAAAATACAACATTATGCTCTTGTGCGGTAAACATGAGTTGAAAAATAACACAGCAGTATAACAACGGTCTAGAGAAATTCGTGATAAGAAACATTTTTATTATTTAATAGCTAGTTGAAATAAAAATCTATATTGAATATCGTCTGTGATCCCGTGGAATAAGTACTTGATCAGAAATGTACAATTGTCAATCTAATCGACACAGGTTGAATTTTGCGAACGTTTTAAAATGTAGCTATCGAAATATAAGTGGGTGAATTTCAACAAGCGTCAAATTATCCTAATTTTGGTGGTATTTTTTATTTTCTTAGTAGGGTTTACAATTAAACGTTTAAGTGACGTCATTAGTCATTATAAAAACAGTGTTAAAATGGCCCTTTATTATACCAAGTGTTTTTTAAGATATAACGATTTTACTAATTATGTACCACCAAAATTGTTATTATCCACCAAAATTACTTTTCTTAGAAAAACTCACGATCAATAATAACATATCGGGCTAATTAAAATATAATCGTTAGGGAATCTTCCTTGTTATTTTTGAAAATCCAAAACGTAAGTTTCTAATATAATAAATAATGATTATTTGTTGTTTAAATAATTTTGGTGGAGACCAGAAATTTCGATAATTTTGGTGTTTCGCAAAAGCCACCAAAATTGTACCACCAAAATTATAAAACTTAACATTTTTTTTAAATTAAAAACAAATGTTTTAGTTTAACAAAAACTTAACTCGTTACAGTTAAAAAGACACCATAAACATACTTGAAAAAACTATCACACAACAAAACTTTTTGCGAAATAATGACTTATCTAAGTTATCACGATTAATAAAGTATATTTCATACCACCAAAATTAGATGCTTATGTGCTTAGCGGGAAGACGCAGAAAGATGGTACAAATCTTTCACCGTCTATTGCTGGAGTGAAACTGAACGAACATCTGACGCTATATTTGTTTGTTTAATCACGTTTCGTTCGATCATAAAATCAATTTCAATATTCACCACCAAAATTAACTATTTCGCTTGGACAGTTTTATTTACACTGCTCCCAGTTTCCTTTTACTTGCAAATGCAATAATTGATACATTTTAACATACCTCAACTAATAAGGAATACAGATAACTAAAATATAAGTCTAGTTGAGGCTTAATAAGTTTGTACCACGACATATCAGTATATGCGGGAAGTACAGGACACGACACCAAAATTGATTTTGGATTGAAAATATTTTTTTACGATAAATATAATAAGTTAATAATAATTTTAACTTTGGCTCAATATGGTACTTTGAATAAGATTATTTATAAAATAAATAGTTTTCCAATACATGTACTTTACACCCCAATTATCACGTCCGCCGCTCAAAAAATGTGGTTGAGATAATTACCCAAGTATAGTTAGAATTGATGTAAGCTGTCGTTCTCCTAACTTAACATTAACATTTGCTACTGACTGTACTATTGGAACTTAATGTTTATGTTATGAGTTACGGAAGGAACACAGTTGAATTATGAGTACGCGCGGCCACTGCAGAAATTGTATTGAATTTTAAATTAATCGGAGCGCGGAATGTACGTAGTCAAATATTTGGTTAAATTTGATTGGCAACAGAATTTGTTCACGTGTTTGCAGAATGGGTCGTATCGTATTGATGGGTAGTACGATATGCCCTTGTAGGTGTAACGATTCTGATGTAATGAAGAGATAGGTATAGGCAACATCAAAAGTAGTACTAACATTTGGACTAAAACGAAAGAAGTAGATTTACTGTAAAAATTCGACACAGAACAATCTGCCAAAAATGTGGTATACCACCCTGCGGTAGAAGTTCATTTGCACGCCATGATACCACAAGTTCGATTTTCCCTTGCAATAATATTATGACACTGACAAGTGTCAAACTTAGCGATAATTATAAGATATCACTGAAACTTTTGTCGGGGGGCCATTTGCAAGGTTAAAAGATGGCGGATGTGTAATCTGTTTTAGTTTTGTATTTTTGTGTATTTAGGTGTTCCAAGTACTTTTTTGATAGTGCTTTGTGTTTTTTATCCCTTTGTGTTGCACAGTAATAGAAGACTTGGACTTATTTCGTGTATCTGGCATCTTACTTCTCGTTTCAAGTGGACTCGCAGTGGTGCAGAGGTTAAAACTATCTTGACCTCTGTCCTACATATCACCGTACAACGTTGCCCCCAATCTTCCTGGAGAAGATTGGATTTATACTTATATATAGTTGACACTGCCGAAATCACTTCATTGTGGAAACGCCATATCCCCGCGGTAGTAGTTGTTGAAGTCGCCGCGGGGCAAAGAAGAAGAAGAAGAAACTTTTGTCAAAACTGGTAGCCCACTTTCTTGGCCGACCGTTCCTAAGTACATTATATCAAGAGTAGGTGTCAAATTTTGACAATATTTATTTATTTCTTCTTTTGTTATATTATTCCACTAATCCTACTAATATTATAAAAGCGAAAGTATGTGTGTGTGGGAGTTTGGTACTCCTTCACGTTGCAGCGGCTGGACGGATATGGATGAAATTTGAAATGAAGAAAGCCCTGGATCAACACATGAGCTACATTTTCCGAAAAAAAATTAAGTTCCCGAAGTAACAACGATAATCAAAGTTAAGATGTATAATTTAAGATGGTAATTTTTTTCCGTATATTTATTAACCTGATTTTTTATTTTTCTGGTAGCTATGTTATACTATACATATTCGTAGGTTAGGTTAGGTTTGATTAACAAAAAACCCGTTCTTCATAATCACTATTGCCTAAATCGGTCCAACTTACCCTGGTCCCTTTCCTCAGGTTGCGCAGGCGGTGCATGCGGCTCAGCACGCCCACCGGCGCCGCCAGCTCGCCCTCCGAGGGGGGCTGCAACAACAAACATTACTTTAATTCTATCGTCGAGTACTTTACCAGATTTTCTATAAGTTAACCTCATTTTGGCTAGACGAAAACCACCACGGATAACCGACATTGGAAGATGCGAGGCTACTTAGAGCGGGTGTAGTATGGCAATTGACCACTTTAAGTGTTTAGTAGTAACGTAATAGTTTACTGCTAACATAAACGCATATTACTTGAGTCAATGACAACCCCATTGTACTCGTATCGCACTAGATCAAAACAGTATCAAGTCAAAATCCTTGCTAGTTTTGTTTCAAGTTCATAGAAGTTGTATTAAAGTAGATTTTATAATACAGTTGTATTTTGAGTTACTACTGTTTTGATCTAGCAGTGTGGTATAAACTAAGGTTGAAGCAGTGGAGCGTGCCTCTCTATGTATAGTGGCGTAGAAAGATGACTTGGGATTCAATGATTCAAATTTTAAAATATTACTTCTAATATAAAATCATGAATAATATAGTGACACATTGATTGTGATACATTCGGTCTCTGTTCAACAACACGGCATCGTCAATGAATGTTGTGTTCTGCATTTGATTTTATTACGAAAGAAATCAAAAGGGGGGCATGAACATATTATTTATTATTCTGGGGTCACTCGACGCAAAAGAAGCAGGACCGAGGCAACTTTAGTGTGCCGTTACATAAATACTTTGTCAGTTATTTTACTAGCGATTAGTTCAAGCGAATAAATATTATTAAATTTGAAAGGATGACATGGTAACAAAAACGTGTCTAGCGCAGTTGAACCAGTGCCTCGCAGCTCTCACCAATCCTCAGGCCCGTCGGCTCCAGATTATAGTATCATAATAAACGGCTTAGTTGAAATATATACAAGTTGCGCAACAACAATATGCTGAATTAATTCTATTTCAGGTTAATTATTGTGTTGTTTCTGTATCTAGCACAATAAAGTATTTACATATACAAACACATTAATATGAACGTAGCTGAGAACAACATGACTTAAAATTACGAGTTACTTACTAAGTATGTTATCATTCTAATTATTATTGTGTTATTAAAGTTAAAAAAACTCCTATAACTGGTAAAACGAACTTACTTACAATTAATTACTGTCACCCACTGTCTGGCATCTGTCAGAATATTTGTTATGCCAGAGAGAGTGTGAAACCCATAGAAAGCCCAATACTATTCATACTCTGGTTGAACAGTCGAGTTCACCAATATGTATACACTCTAGTACCTTGTCACTTTAATCGCCGTGCTAATTCGTATATGGCAGTTTGAACATGTCATGAAATAGACAAGGTACAAAAGTGTATACATACGAGTATTATGTATGTTTTTTGTTTTAGGTTCATTCCGTCGAAATTTCAGTTTACCCTTTTACCAATACTCCTACAACTCAAAGGGACTTAGTGTCAAAATACCTAAATTCCAGAATGCCTAATTTTTTTCTTCATTTCACCACATACCCAATATGACTGAGTTTTAAAATGTCTAATTCTCATAAGACTCAAAATTCAAAACACCTTTATCGCAGTGTACCGTATATTCAAAACAACCAAGTGTCAGAATACCTAAATTTATTTTGATGATTAAAGTCATGTAGAATTTGCTTTATTATCTTCTTTAGTGCTGGCCACTTACATTGAAGTACCAATATTAAGATTGTGTATGAAGTGATATTTTCACATAACAGGTTCAAAAAAGAGCTCATGGTTCTTGGTACAAGAAAATTAGGCATTTTGAACCTGTGACATTTTGACATTCTGGAGTTTTCAGTTTAAGTTATTTAGAAATTTTGTCGTATCTATGATTCGGTATTTTAAGGAAATGTACATTTCAAAATTTAGACATTTCGGACATGAGACGTTTTAGGTCGATGTCATTATGACATTTGTGTATCTTAGGAATGAGGCTGTTTAATTTTTAGGTATTATGAGCCCTTGGTAATTAAAAATTTAGCGAAATTAGTGAATAAGGTATTATGAAAATTAGGTGCGATAAGCCCTACTCTGATGCACAAAGCTAAATTACTATGCTAAACTTAAGTGGCAGTGGGCGGGGCACATTGCTCGCATGACTGATGGTCGATGGGGTTAGAAGGTTCTAGAGTGGCGTCCGCGGACCGGGAGACGAGCTGTAGGTAGGCCTTCAACAAGATGGAGTGACGACCTTGTAAGGATCGCGGGAGCGCGGTGGATGCGAAAAGCATACGACCGGTCGGAGTGGAGAGCCTTGGGGGAGGCCTATGTCAGCAGTGGACGTCTTTCAGCTGACATGATGATGATGATGATGATGATAAAACGAAATGCATTATTTCTTAAACTATAATGGTTATAAATTAAAAAAATATATTTATAACGGCTTTCATTACTAATAAATAATGCGGTCACAGTTCTTACCTAACCAAACCTAGTTAAAAGAAATTGACTTAAAATGCATAATAACAATAAAATGACAGTTGAACTAATAGACCGGGAGATACTGAAATTAATGTTATGTTATTCGATCGTATGCCTGATAAAATTATACAATTGGTTTTTATGCTAAACGTTCATTATGCTTCTCGTGGTTAGTTAAATGAAATTATACAAAATGTTTTTAGACTGATTGAAGCGCACCAGTCGCGAGGCGTTCGTACAAGCCGATTATTTACGGCTTTACCAAAAATTCCTATGCATAGAGTAGGTATACAAACAAAACGTTTTAGGTAACCCGGTATACAATAGCTTTACCCACCCGTTGACATAACACAGTATTAATATAATACGATGCATAAACAAAACGCCTAATGCCGCAATTCCAATTTACCAATGCGCGCGAAATCAAAAAAATCTTACCAAGACCGATGGCTAGCGCAGGACAGTCAGCACACATTTACTAATTTTGCACACAGATACATTTTACTCAACTTGAAGTTACACCCACATTTAAAAACCCCATACAAGCCGCTTGCTCTTCGCCGTACCTGCACAAACACATACAAAGATTTTCCTAGAACTTTGACCTCTCACACCAACACAAATCGACAGTGACATCCCGTAAAACTGCGTATTTACAATAGTTTCGCAGGTCCGGCGCGGCCATTGCGGCTTATTGCATCCAAATTTAAACTTTATTTGCATGTAGTCATAGTCGTTATCACCTTTGCCTATAACGGGGGCACCTCTGTCGCGCAACTCGCGCGTGACCTCGAGCCCAAATTTCTAATCAAAATATTGTTGCACTTACTATGCAGTAGTTTTTCATTACGTGCGCCATTACGCGTCCTCTCACATTAAAACACTAGGTGATGTTTTAAAGTTGTGTTAAATTGCGTTTTATGAGTGAAATATAACTTGTTAAGTGTAGGTATTGTCGTAGTGTTGTGTGTAAGTGTAGTTTTATTGTGATTTTGTACTGCGGTGAAGGCGACGAGGTTTGTTTCTTTACTTAAATAAATGTAAGTAGGTCTCTCAAAATGGTCGCATTTTAAGTTCAAAAAGTGTACCTATTTATCTTAGAGATTAGGTACCTATCTGAAAAGGTTAAAGAGTTTTTCCAAGTCATCTGTTAAGTATCGGGAAATGATTTTAGTTTATACTAAGATTAATACAGTCACCCTGTAAACATACCTACTCCCCTCACGCACCGAAATTAGAAATCGAATTAGCGTGTGGACTCAGGCTTGGTCAAACACACGGCGCGACGCAGCGCCGCGGCCGCGCCGCGTGATGCCGACGCGATGCCTGTTCAAACAGGGCGCGCGCGGATCGCGCCGGCCTCGCGCTCTCAACACGCCCGCATCGCGCGCGTGGACGCGGCGCGGACGCAGCGCGATGCGGGCGTGACTCGCGCGCGGGCCGTCGCTCGCTCATTCCTGACTGATGTGACCCAGCGCGGCGCAGCGTGCCGCCGCGTCCGCGCCGCGCTGCGCTGCGCTCGCGCCGCGTGGACGCAAGAGGCCGCGCGGCGCGGAGCGCGACAGAAGCGGGGCGCGATGCCGGCGGGACGCAGTCTGTTTGACGTCGCTAACCTGTTAGCATGTATTTAAAGTCGCCGCGGTATTTAAAGTCGATGTGTCGATGTGACTGTAGGTAGGTAGGTACTTATTCTTTAAACTTACTTACACTTCCACACTAACTATTCTAGCAGTATTGGGACTTGAAACAGGCTTGTTAGATATAGATACCAACATTTTTCGTGTACTTTACTTATCATAATGTTAGTAGTTAAATAGCAGTTGTTAGTAATTAGCTAGGTACTTACCTATATCATGAAAATAAGATGAGGTTAGATTTTGACTTTTTATTAGGTAGGAGGTATACATATGAGGTCTGAGGGTACCTATTATGTTTCTTGTCTATCTATTTCAGGTGGCTAAAACTACTAATAAAACATACCTATTTGGAACGTGGAAACAAAAATATGAGATAACATTAATCAGCATACGTTGATAGCGCGGGGGTCTAATTTAGTTGGTACTTTTCTGATTGCGTTTTCTTTTATTTTAATCGATTTTATGCTTATACCTTTGTTATACCTTCAAAATTCAACGTTACATCATGTTGACGTGAAATTTGAGACAGAAATAGGTAGGTACCTACCTAGTTTATAACCCGAAAACGGCTATAGTTATTTCGGAAAATGGACTAGATCCCGAGGAAATAGCGGTACTCTACTTTGTCGTGAACGGAGTCGTGGACAAAAGTTGGGTGGTAAAAAAAAGGTTATTTACTAAACGGAAACCTAACAGTGCGTAGTCCACCTCGCACTTGACTAGACCGGGTTGCCTACTGGTTTTGGCCACGCTTCGCCACTGAAGCGCACCCATCTTACAAGATTGCTGACCCTGAAAATTAAATTCCAAACTTTCTAAACGCTCCCCCCTTGTTCTTAACTTTTTATATGTATATTTACGTGAAAGGAGCCCTAATTCCCGTTCTGAAATAGGCCCTCGCGTCTGTAAATTTTCTAGATGACGCAAAAAGTAAACGGTAGGTACTTATAAAAAATGGGTATGTTCTTTTCCGTGCCAGTTTTATGGATATTTAAAGTGTATCCATAAAGCAGGCAGCATGGTTACAAGAGAGATATTTAAGTGACAATTAACTCGTTCCATTTTCAAACTTGTGTATGAAAAATCGTTACTAACGAAAGACTTGATCGTTATTACCTTACTCTGAGAGCGGCCGTAAGACTTTCGGTTTAAAGACATTTATTTCTCAAAATAATTTACATAAATTCACTTATATGAGAAAACTTAATTATAAAAATTACGAGTGCATACATTATTTTCTTGCTGTCTGTCGCTAAGAACATTTTTTATAAATATTAAGTTAACGGGTAGAACACCAATTACCCAAGTAGACGCGCCGCTCAAGCGCACTATTTAGCGATAACAGAAACACATATTATGTCGTGCATGGAAGTTTAATATCTTATTTGTATTTTTCTTAGATGTATACGAGTATTATCCTCACTTAAGTTTTTGACGGGTTGACACCCTGTTACCTATAGGTGAAGTGTACGGAAGGTACCAAAAAACAAATCAACGTTCTATTTTACTATTTCGTCAGAGTGATTATAATCTATAACCATATACAATTACAGCTTTGTAGTACCAAGAGTCTCTGAGGTCATAGTAAGTCACTTAGTGACATCACCTGTAACCTAACCCATTTGTCAGGTGTTCACAGCCCCACCGGGACGGTTTAACACTACACGTGTCACGCGCGCGCTCGATTACGGCTGCATATCAGCGTAGAACGGGTTAATATTAATCCAGGGAGACGCATGTATTGCGAGCACCGAGATATAAACGAGGTAAACTTATAGAAACTGTTTTAGAGGCTTATTTTATTTTTCTTTTCTTAATTTTATAAGACTTACTGGGCCTGCGCCGTACTCAAAGACATTTTAGACTCTCATTTTTGTAACGTGGTATGACAAATCGTCACAAAGGAACGAGTTAATCGTCATTAACTGCCTCGAGTCCAGCCGTTTCATTATGATTATGAAAGAGGCTTGTAGCATGGCTTTTTCCAGCAATTAATTTCAAGTCACAGTCAGTGCAAACCACGTCTTACAATACCGTCGAACCAGCGATCAAAACGCAGTATGATCACTTCATAATGTCATTTCTAAAAGTATACTTTATCAACTTGAACGGCGACTCCTCGTAAAACCCTTCGTTCATTATTAAATTTATTTTTATTTCACTTTTGTCTCACTTTTGTCTCGGCCGCCACAATCGACACTCGGTGACTGAAAGCCGTTGGGATGCGAGTGCCGCGCCTCATCACATTTCAATCGTATCAGCCACCTCAATGCCAAGTTCGTTGTCTAACCGCCCACATTCCGACGCTTTCACGTTGATTTGTTTGTACCCTTGACCAACGGCTCATTTCCCACCTCTATGTTATCTATGCCCGGTACATAGAACGTGTATAACGTAATTTCACAAGCCAGTCACGCTAGTGAAAATGTTTCTTCCAAATACAAATATGGACGTTCGAATTTTCCAAATTCAATTTGGGGGTGTAACGGTGAGGATTAAATGTTGCTTAGTCTGTAGAGCAAAAAAGACAGTCTATTTAAAATTTGAATTTGATATTCGAAATGTAGCTTTGATTTGAATGAGTAAAATGTTTTTTGAATTAATTTTTGAACGCCCTTTGAGGATTGGAAAAGTAATTACTTGGTTTAATTTATGAATTTGGTTTGTTACATTTGCTACAATAGGTATTTTAATTTATTTTTAACAGCTTTTAACCCCTTACCCCATGGTTTTTTATTTCGTAAGGACGTGACAATGTGGCTCACAAAAAATGGTGACAGGGTGGAAACAGAGTAAATTTTCTTTTTACGAGTAAAGGTTTTTCAGGTCAAGAAAACGATTTGTCAAGTTGGCATCTTCTGGAAGACTCTTTACAACCAAAGCCAGTAAGGACTCCCAGCTAGGTGCTCATGATTTTAACAAGTACTGGCACCTACAGTAGTGGATGTAGGGCCTTGTTGGGCCGTCCGGATTGCTACCACAGTACTACTATCCCTTAAACCTACCACCAAGCAGCAGTGTCCGCGTTGTTGCGTTCAGTTTTGGGGATAAGACAACTGGTGAAATTACTAGCATAGAGGCATCCCATTTCAGTCCTATTGGCTGGCAATGCATTTTCAGTCTTAAGATTGTAATCTTAAGAATGCAAATGACTATGGATCACAGATGCCACTTACCATCTTGCGGGTAGTAGGACCTTGGGCAGGGTGCTATGCCATAAAAAAAAAGAACAGGTGGCCAGTATGCGTTCGCCTTTCTCCAAGCCATAAAATTAAAAAAAAACTTTAACGTTAAGAATCAGAGCAATGATCTTAAAGATGGCGTTGCGTGAATGATCAGTCACTAGGCATCCAGGGAATTGGCCATTAGTGTCCGGGCGAGCACAAATCATCCGTAAAATGGCGTAATGACAAAGCGTGATGGCGCCCCGAGGAGGCTATTCCACAAAACGAGGGTAATTAGGCGGGTTTATTAACTCGACACGTGTCCAGATTGTAGATGAAGTTTAAAAAATTTAGGAAATACTAGATCCGCCCGCGCTTTGCTTCTGTTTATGTGAATTTTTTTGTAACACGCGGACCTAAACCAGGATTTATAAAACATAAAAACATTCCGTAAAAAAATATGTAACTGATGGTGCCCAGCATGACAATCCGTTCAGTAGTTTTTAAAATTATCGGAAACATACAGACAGACAGAGGCGGCGGAGGACTTTTGAATTATAATATGTTCAACGAGGAAATAGAAATATCCTTTTCCAAACCAATTGGAATGGCTGCAGCTGGGATTGATCCCATAACCCTTCTCTCACAGAGGAAATCATTACACTTAATGGTACGAAAATACACAAAGTGATAATGTTACTATAAAATTTGTTCGCGACGCCGACGGCGTCTTTGTTATCTTGTTCCATGAAACTTTTTAGACTTTGAAAAATTACTTCTGGCATTTGGGTAAACATATCTTGCAAAGTTCAAAATTCGAATGGAGATAGGGTAAAGTCACCAGTGGTCAGCCAGAGACCAGTAGTCGACCTTATATGAGTGCGAAGAGTGGGATACATATCTTTCGGACTCTTCCACTCATACAAAGTATACGCAGAGGCCGACTACAGGTATCTGGCTGACTACTGGTGACTTTACTCTAACTATAAATCTACTAACTCAACTTGCTCTATCATGAGTTGACTACGAAACGAGATTACTTATACAGATGTCTTACTTGGAGACACGACTTAAGGCTAGATTCATTGCGCAATAGCCGCATGTATTTCGTGATACATTGCGCCGCTGCAATAGCTCTCGGCTCAAAAATGTTAAAACAACCCGGCGATGGATTGCTACAAGCATACGAGCTAGCGACTAATGAAACAAAAATTTTATTCAACACGTCTTTATTACTAGGGGTGTGTCAGATATTTTTGCGCCCAATGTTGGATAATATATTATTGCTGGTGAATGTACCTAGCTTTGATGCTGATTCCACAACCTGAAGTTCTAAATTAAAGCTCTGTCTTCCCTGAATAAGTCGCAAATGACAGTGACGAGTGGCCGTGTTTGCATGAGGGCCCGTGAAATGACTAGGACGGAGGCCATCCATCATCCTCTTATTCCACAGGGTTGGAGATTTTGATATTAAAAATATCCATGGGCCTACGAATTCATCGCCGATCTTCGAAACGTCGTTAACGAACGTATCAAATCGCAGAATTATTATTTCATCGAATTTCTCGACGTATGACTTTTTTTTTTGATACTTAGTCTAACATAACCTATGTAATTTAATGTTTAAGACATCCTGAAAATATCATAGTTTCAGTAGAAAATAGAATTCGATAATAGTACATTGTTGGCTAGGCGCGGAAAGTAAGGGTTTTCCTGACGAGGTGGTAAGCAAAAATACGAGTCAGGAAATCCTCGTTTCCGCCGATGTTAATGCTTTTCTCAAACATGTGAGGAAATAATACAAATACATTTTTAAAAAGCAAGTAATTTAATTGTGCAGAATGAACGAAAGTTACCGACTGTCAATTGTTTTTAAATACTAACCATAGAAATTGGAATGCAAATTCAAAAAGAAACACAAGCACTGTGCTAAAAAAGCGAGCAGTTACCTTGGCTATTTGGAATTTTTGTCTTGGTCCTTTTGATTTTGTATGCAAATTGACAGCATTTTTAAGAAAAATATAGACATGGACGGAAAGTGTTTTCATATGGTTTTTTTACTCCTAGGAGTAAAATGAGGCTCTTTCCGTCCTTGTCTTTCAATCGGAAAACCGTTTTTTCCGAGCATGTTTGAGAAAAATTATATAAGTAATCGATAAAGTGAAATTCTATAGAATAACGGGATACCGCCTCGAAGCCTTAACTGACTGTCGACAAACAACGCACAGCCCGCACCGACCCAGGAACTTAAAATTTGGAGGGGATATTCCTTGGGTACCCTTTAGGTGCACTTTAAAAGGATTTTCGGAAAATCAGCCCCCGACGGGAAAAGGGGAAATAACGGAAAACGAACTCTACGCGTACAAAGACGCGAGCATCGTCCAGGCTTAGATAAAAGAAGTACCTATAAATTAAAAGGACGATCAAAACAGTAGACTGAAGCACTTTAAAGTACTGTATTGTACTCAAACTTAGAAATAAAGTAAATAATTAGGTAGCAATAAAATAGATTGCAACAAGTGGTAATTTAACATACGTATACAACAATTCACGTCTATGATGGTTAAAGGATGTTAGTGCAAATTGTCTACTGGAATGCGTTTCAAAGGCAGATTTCATATGCAATATTTTATTTTGTCACCTTCATTCGTCCACGTAGCAAAGATATACGAGTAGTCCTTGAGTTCTCTCTGAATCTACGCGCGCACGGTAAATAAATAAGAACTGAAGTGCCAGCATGCGGTACTAGAGTTGTCAAGTATATATTCATATTTAATGCACGAGCTTGAAAGAAATGTATAGCGTCCGAAAGGAAGCTAATGTTTAAAGTGACTTAGATGGAAGATAACGGTGATCGTTGTTTTAAACCCCCAAAAAGGGCAATACAATAATTTTAACGTGTATATCTGTGTATTCATGTGTCTGTATGTGGCACCGTAGCTCCCAAAAGGATGGACCTATTTGGACGCGGTTTTTTTAAAACAAAACCTCCTTAAATCGAGTTGGTTCTAGATTTCATGGAAATGGGTTGATACGTTTATGACATATCATCTCTCAAAGACAGGACAATCTTACACAAATTATCTTAACTATAAACTAAGCTCTATGCCTTATTGGTACTAGACAGCGAGAAACTTACTTGTATAGAGAAATACATACTTAAATACAGCATATAGAAATACATTGTTTTTTATATCAGAGATTTTATCTCTTAAATAGATTTTAAACTAACCCACTAGTAAAGTTTGAAGTGCAATGTTGTGTCCGTTGGATTGAAGCTGAAAGTTGAACCCGCTGTATACAAGTATGAGGTTAGACGAGCAACTGTATAGCCGGCAACTAGGCGTCTGGCTCTAACATACGAAGTGTATAAGACAGGAATAGTTGCCGTACGTTCATTGATGGAAAAGTTGATAATGTACAGACAAAGACATAAATATAATATACAAAAATTTCTTCACAACCTTACGTCACTGATAATAAGGTATCCTCAAACCGGAACACAACACTGTACTCGTACACACTGTGACACGACGACCCTATCTGAGTCGTCTGTCCTTCTCACAAATATAAGTTGGACGATGTAGAAGTGTTTGATAGTGTAGTTGAGTGGTGTAATGACGACTTTAGGTTGTTTGAGACAAGAGGTTTCACCTTGCAACACTAAGCTTGTGTAGCCGGCCTTAAAAGTCACGATAGTTAGATAGGAGCCGTTTGTCTCTTTCTCTAGATTTTAGGAATTTGTGAAACCAGCTTAAAATTCGAGACGACATTCTCAGAGTAGTTTGTCCTTTTCTTTAGTCGTAATAAAAAGGTACTTAGCTAATCCAAGGAGGTAGATGATAGAGGTTTAAACTAGAAAAATAAATAATTTTAAATATTGCAGCAAGGGATTCGAAACGGAAACAATCTAGGAATCGGCAGATGAATCTAGACCACCTTTAAAGTAGGAGGCAGTCAGTAAAGGGAGATGAATCTAGACCAGCTTTAAAGTAGGAGGCAGTTAGTAAAGCCCTAACAGGAACCCTAAATTTATTACAAACTTTGATTTCTTTGAAAAGGCCGTAATATGTTCGAGTGTTAAATAATAAAAGTGAAGTATTGAAATCTAGTAACCTAGACTTGGTTACTGTCCGAGGTAATCTAGAACTCTGATAAGAGTTGAACCCTAACGTAAGTGTTTAAACAAAATGTCTAGGAAAGTCTCCAGAGCTTCGGAGCAACGTCTTCACAAATATATTAATAAAATTTATTCTCAGAATTGTTCTTCGGCCCGAGCTTCGGGAAGGACTTCGTCTTCTTAACAAAATTATACTACAAATAAAATGTTTTATTTTATTTCTAATCAACATTCGTTGCAGCTTCCACACTTCAAAACTTTGATGTGTCTTATTTATACTATGTGATAATACTTATTTCTTCCACATCTGTTACTCTTGTTGTTCACCCGATTGTAGTGCGTGACCTCCCAGTGCCATACCCGACTACCAATTTACTATTAACATAGAAAGTCCTAAAGTTGATGATTCTTCGAGTGGAGAGTTCTTAAGCACCGAATTATGCTTCGGAGTCCTGATGTAGACCAAGGTCTCGCTGGACGTTGCCTCTGAGTTCCTTCACAGACTCCACGGAGTCTAGCATATCATGCTCTAGTCTAAAACCTGGACTGAATCTTATAAAACCTTCTCATCTTATGGGATAGATAGTGAAAGAGGCGGATGAGAGCCCAAATTTAGGGAATAGCACTTGGAGATTCGTGCTAGGATCTGGAAGCAGGAATGGAATCCAAAGACTTCCTAGATCAGCTACTTCAGCATCTTTCATGACCTTCATTTCATGAATTTGTTTATTCTGTAAAAATCCTGCTAAGAGAGCCTTACGTAAATTCATATTTTATTTAAAGATGTAGGATAGGCTCTCTGTTTAGGGATCCCTCTTGTCCCCTAGTAGACATAGACTTGACTAACTTGCTGACTTTACCGAGGTAGATCATTCTTTTGCTTTCTTTAGAATCAATGTGCTAGAGTGCCGCCCCGTCAGGAGACGAAGCACATAAGGTGTGGCGGTGGAGGTGCCACATCTCCTTTTCGAAGGGCACACTTAACTCATTACATTGCTAATCATTAGAACTTAGGTTACCTATGGGTACAACGTAGACCTACCAATTTTACTATACGATCTCGCAGGCCTTTGGATTCATTTGGAGAGACTAGATCTCTTGATTGGAAGATGTGTACCAGACTAGATAGACAGGTTCAGGTTAGGCTCGTGTCGTTTCGGTTTAGTTTAGGTTAGGCTGTACGTTACAACACAGCTGCTTGGCTGTTAATTTAATTTGATTTGATCATGCAGAGGCCCACATTCGTTTTACATAAGAGTCGGAGTTTCATACGAAACGAAAACAAACGTTTCAATTTAAACATCACTAAGAGTAGTCACCGTTTTTAAAATGAGCACAGCAAATAGAGACTAGGTTATAAATCAAAGTCTAAAAAGAGCGGAACTTTACAGACCTTGGGATATATTTACTGAAGTTCTTTAAGGATTAAGAGTCACTTGCTTGAACGAGCAAACAGTAAAAGTATAAAACGTCATGTTTTACGGCACGGCCATCACTAAATTATTATGGGTACATTTTTCGGTTTTTGGAGAACTTGGTTCAGATGATGATAGTTACTTAAAATCTAACAAACAATGAGTGATGATAAAAACCAAGAAAAGGCAAAACCTATGAAGCGAAAGTTTGTATACAATTTTAAGAAAAATTGCATTACAGACAGCGATGTCTTTTAGTTATAGTTTTTGAGAAAAATAAGTTGTTTTGTACCGAGTGAGAGGTTGCTACTGCTAGTGTGTTTTATTATAATTTTCGAAGTCGGTACAACGCTTATTATCATGATATATTTTATTAATAGGTAGCGTTTCATAAACGTTTTTTCTGGCAATTAATAATTAGGTGCGTTTTTTAACCGCAGCACTGCGCTTTTGCGCTACCGAAAATGATGTGTAAGCATCGAATAGAATTTCCATTCAATTAAAGGTGCAACCACACCTCTGCTTAAAATACGGAGGCGGTACGGAATCGCATTAACGATGACGTATCGTATCGGTACCGATTTTATCGCATGCCCTCCACACCGCTGCTCAAAATACGCTGACGGTACGGAATCGCAGTGACGTCCCGTAAACGTCACGATTTTACCTTGACATTAAGGGCACGTCACTGCTATTCCGTGCCGTCACCGTATTCTAAGCAACAGTGTGGTTGCACCTTTAATTGAAATGAAATTCTATTCGATGCTTGCACATCATTTTCGGTAGCGCAAAAGCGCAGTGCTGCGGTTAAAAAAACGTACCTAATTATTAATTTCCAGATAAAACGTTGACGAGACGCTGCCTATTAATAAAATATGTCATGATAAAAAGCATTGTACCGACTTCTAAAATCATAATAAAACACTAGCAACGTCTCACTCGGCTCATCATCATCATCATCATGTCAGCCGAAAGACGTCCACTGCTGGACATAGCCCTCCCCCAAGGCTTTCCACTCAGACCGCTCTTGTGCTTTTCGCATCCACCGCGGTCCCGCGATCCTCAAATCACTCGGCTCAAAAAAACTTATTTATCTCAAAAAAATACTCGGAAAAGTTCGCATTTCATTTGAAAAGAACCGCTAAATAGATGAAAAGAAAACAATTTCAGCAACGTCGACATCAGAACAACCAAAATTTTTCAGCATTGCGAATGTTTATCTTTAAATGAGACTAAAGTTAAAACCTTTTTAAATAAATAAACAAAGTTTTCAAAGGTGCGCCGAACGAAGTTGTCGCGGTTTTTTATTTGCGTTTAAAAATGCCTGTCAAACTCATTTTATTTTTACTTACTTTGTTGTGTTCTTAACCTAAGCATATCTCTTTTTCAAATTCCCATTATACAGTTCGTTGAATCTAGTATTTCTTGATAATGTTGTAGGTAACATGAAATACACGTCGAAAGTGTCTAACCAAGGAAATTTCAAGTAGTTTTTGAACCACTCCAAAGCTAGTAAACCGGTGTCAAGCCGTTGGTTACACTTTAGTACATTGACATTCACAGAAATTCGATGTAAAAATTATTTGCAGTAGGTACAGTCAAGGAATTAAATTTGTCACCCATCTCAGTTCCAAAATCAATCTGACCGTTTGTTAGGGCTTTACCTCAAAAGCATAAATTCCTTGTAGCGGTTCACCGAATCGCTTTTCACCTCGAACGTATATTTAATTTTCGCGTTGTGTCTCGATCGTTTACTGTTTTAGTCGTTATAAGTTTTAGTCGCATTTCACCTTGATCGTGCATTTAACTATCGCGTTGTGCCTTAATCGTCATATTTTTGTCGATATATAAGTTTTTGTCGCATTTCACCTCGATCGTGTGATACATTTTCGCTTTGTATCCTAATCGTCTAATTCAGTATTAGACAATATCTTTAGTCGCAATGTACTTTTTTCATTTTTTTAGCCAGGTTCAAGCTCCGTATTTTCTTACAAATATTGAATTACATAATTATAATAATAATAATTGTATCCTACTTTAATGTCAAGGTACTTCAATTTCGCAATGACAGAATATCATCTAATATTTATTAGTCACAAAGATAATATTTAAATGACTTTGATAACATTTAAGACATTAAACTACAGGTATAAAACGCGTTTTAAAAAAAATGTTACAGAATTTTAGTGCGAACATCAATTAACGCGGCACATTAAATAGAGTCCCAATCAAACATCGACGTTTGTTAGTCCTTTACCTCAAAATCATAAATTCCTTGTAGCAATTCACAGAATCGCATTTCACCTCGAGGGCAAACTCTTTACAATAAGCTCCCACAGCGCGTTAAGGACGTGGCCAGCGTGCCAGTATTCCAGTCCCTACTAAAAAATATTTTAATTGAAAACACAATATACACTGTAAATGAATTTCTCAGTAGCACTATTAAATAATAAATAATAATATAAGATGTTAAATGAATGAATACTATCTGTAAGTTGACATGTCTTCTAGTGTACTTTATGTTTATGTTAATCTTAAATGTATTTATCCAAGAATTGACGAATAAACTATTCTATTCTATTCTATTCTATTCTATTTATTAGTCACAAAGATAATATTTCAATGACTTTGATAACATTTAAGACATTAAACTACAGGTATAAAACGCGTTTTAAAAAAAATGTTACAGAATTTTAGTGCGAACATCAATTAACGCGGCACATTAAATAGAGTCTCAAACAAACATCGATCGCGACGAAATGCGTCTAGGGTAAAATACTACAAGAAAAATTAAATGCTACATATTAATTATATTAATGTAAAAAGCCACGCGAAACATTGCTTCAAGTAAAAGATTCTATTGAAATTTTGTTCATTCGAGGTGAAATGCGATTCTGTGAATTGCTACAAGGAATTTATGATTTTGAGGTAAAGGACTAACAAACGAATCTGACATACTACATCAATAAGGTTGAGTTTCTTATCAATTACAAAAGACTTGTCATCTCTAATGACAATGACATCTTCTAGCAGATTTTCTTTGAAATGGGTAGCAAATTAACTTCCGTGACCGTACCTATCTCTTAACGTTTCGCGTCGTTGATACGTTGCGCTGGAGGTGCAGTTGTCTGACTCATACATGCATGCCTATTTTAAGCTCGACCTGATTTTCAATAAAAAGGTATTTTTTTCTTTTCTTTGCCCCGCGGCGACTTCAACAGCTACTGCCGCGGGGATATGGCGTTTCCACAATGAAGTGATTTCGCCAGTTTCAAATATATATAAGTATAAATCAATATAGCAATAACACAGAATCCAATCTTCTCTAGGAAGGTTGGGGGCAACGTTGTACGGTGATATGTAGGACAGAGGTCAAGATAGTTTTAACCTCTGTACCACTGCGAGTCCACTTGAAACGAGAATTAAGAAGCCAGATACACAAAATAAGTCCAAGTCTTCTATCACTGTGTAACACAAAGGCATAAAAAGTACAAATCACTAACAGAAAAGAACTTTGAACACATAAATACACAAAAATACAAAACTAAAACCAATTACACATACGCCATTTTGACGTTGCAAATCGCCTCCAAAAGATCATTTAGAATCTTGTGTGGAACTGTCGTTTGTATTTAAATTATTATTGTTTTTAAGTTTCCCAGAGAAGTAGCTAGTGTAATAAACATACTACTAAAATTTTAAATTACTTAGCTACTTAATCGAATCGTCATCTAGTTAATTAAAAAAACATTAAAGTTAAGATAGTGAAGTACCAGAAAGTAAAGCAATTGACAGGACTTACGACTATTTGGCTTTATGTACACAGAGAGAGAGAAACGCTCAAAGTAATATCTTTCTAAATTGTGTTCATTATGTATTCAAAAAACCATTAAATTAAACAGTTTAAAACACAATGTTTTGACTTTGAGAGTTTCCTAATATTCACAAAATATTTTAAGTTGCTTTGTTAAATGGATTTTGGCGAATTAACTATGACCCTGTAGAAAACATAACCCGCGCTGGCTAAACCTTAAAATATAAACATTCTGCAAAAACCCATTTCAGATTAACATTGGTCGTTTAAAATTCTATTCAGCACGAAACTTGATCTCGGCGAGACCGTTGTTTTTACTTCTAAGTTATTGCACTTTGTTTTACCACTTTAACTTTTCAATGTCAACGTAGAGATGAGAAAAGTTTTCGTTTTGATTTTATTCATAAACTAGCGATCTGCCCTTGCATCGCTTCACATAGAACGAAACAAAGTAGTGTATATAAGGCACGCTTGGTGTTTCATCCCATTAGTGAAATAATTTTTAAATCGGTAGTAGAGTTAAATGTTACTTCTAACAAACAAACGATGATTATGGAATGGGCTTCCACAGTGCTTGAGGCAATCTGGATCTGTCGGTTCATTTAAGGAGAAGTTAAAGAAGTTGTGGTTAAATGTTACAGGATGTGTCACAGGATGAGTCGTGACTCGTGAGTGTTGTTCCTTTGCCCTGTTGTAGGTTTTAATTGCTGTTTACATATGTGGTAGTATATATTAGTATATTTTATTACCTATGTATTTATTTTATTAAAGCAGATATTATTACTTTTTAATGTCTGTTTTTCAGATGTATTATGTACCGTTTTTCTTTTTTCTTTTATCTGATATTTTGTAAATTTGCCTATCCTCTTGCATTATCCTGGCTTATTCTACTCCAAGGTTAACTGGAAGAGATCCCATATGGGATAAGTTCGCTATGTATATTATCTATAGTGATGCAAAATGTTTTGTAATTGTTTATGTGCAATAAACAGTTTACATACAATACATACATATAATTAAACTTCTTTATAATAAAGAATCAATTATTAAATTGAATTTTAATTCAACCAAATAACGCTATAACAACGAAAATAACCTTTGTTGACGAGTCCGACTCGCACTTGGCCAGTTTTTTGGAATAGGCTTCATTGTAACTAAGGTTTCATTCGACCAAACTGGAATAAGGTCTTTTACCTAGACTAAACGCCGAAGTTGTATAGACTAGTCTTGGAGTAAATCTTAGGCATTCAAAGTTTGATGAAAAGCGGCCTAAGGGCCTGTTGTTTAGTAATTCTGGTTAATTAAACGAACTAATCGTTAAAAACCGTACCTGATGGTGAAATCTCAAGGGGATGTGTAAAACTATCGATCCCTTTTTCGAATTTTAACAATTTGTTGAACTAGAATGATCGAACAAAAATGTTAAACAATTGAACCAAAAGCCTCTATTTTTTAATATAAGACATGTCTATACCTAAGTGCAGCCCAGGTGACAAGTAAATCGATCGTAGTTGCCTGGAGACTGGCAACCGCAAGGCTGGATAACTTACGGTTTATCTAGTTATCATCTGAATTACAGACTCGACTAGACTGAACAAGCTGGTCCACGGGGTTATTCTAACTAGACATATAACAATAGTTAGGTTAACATATTCTAGGTCTGATGATGACCACCTTGCTAGAAATTAATTAAGGGTAAAAAAAAATGAGGCAGGAATCATAGTAATGGTATCAAGTTTTGACTATATTTTTTGGCCTATGTTTAGAAGAAACACGACCTCTAATTCTAGCAATAAACCACCAATAAGATAGATCCTCTATGAGAGGCTAGAAAAATGAAGCTAGCCAATTGGTGGAATTTTTCCTGCGCCTATTATTATACTGCGCCTGTCTTTCACCGAGCTGTCCCAACGGAAGACCAGCGTTGTCTTCACAGCCAGCTGTGCTGAGTTAGCACAGTTTCTCAACAAATACCACTGTCTGTCATCTCTTTTCCTTTTTTTTATGTTGTATATTTGTGTGTTACTGTTGTGAATTATTTTATTGTAGTGTTTGTTTTTTCTTTCTTTCTTTTACTAGGTATCTGTGGAACACATCTGGTAAATCAGCCCAACTATTATGGAGATCTCGAACAGCTGGAGCTCGTGAGTAGAGAATAACACCGTTTACGCCACGTTCAGGCCATCTCTTAATTAATCAAACAAACCTTAAGCTTTGGATCTTGCACTCCGAGTAAATTAAAGTACAGAAAGATAACAAAGCGTTTAAGCTTGGATAACTAGAATAGTCGTTAAATATAGTGATTTGTTTTTTACGCCTTGAGGAAAGTTAGAGAGTAAACCAGCCAGTTGATAGTAAATTGGCTCAAGCGGCCACGTATATTTGCAAATATAAGATTACAATTTTATTTTATTTTATTTTATTTTATTTATATTCGGAAAACTAACAGCCTTCTTGCCCCTATATAAATTTTACAATGTCTGATAACTTAGGCCAATTACAAGTTTTCACCTAAACATAAGATTGTATGAGTACGTTACAAAGAACTATCGAACAACTAAGCAAACAAATACGAGTACTGAACAACAATATTGTGAACAAAAATCATAGTACAAGAGTTAACCATAGGTGCTTACATAATAAGTTTTAACAAAATTGAATAGTGCTAAACAGAACAATGTATCGTTTAAAAATAATTCACTGATTACTACTACTACTACTTGATGCTTCCTTGGAGTTACCAAAAAAAATTATGGGGACTGTAAACTACTCGTACCTATTAAATACTAAACTAACCTTGTTTTAGTGGTGGTAAGGCCTTGTATGTAGTTGGCCTCCGTCCGCACGCTACCTCTTATCCTCTAACCTGCCACCAAGCAGTTCCGGTGTGGGGATAAGACAACTGGTGAAATTACTAACATGGAGGCATCCCATCTTAGTTCTCAGGGTTGGCAACGCATTTCTGCGGTCAATGCAGATTAAAGATTGTAATCTTGAGAATGCAAATTTCGATGGGTCAGATCACACTCACCATCTGGTGGCCTGTATGCTCGTATGCTTTCTCCATCTAATAAAAAAAACTATAAAAACCCCCGCTATAGCGACCCCTACTTTCAGAACTGATACCAACCCATTTTTCTAAAACCTAAACGCTAAGAATTATCCCTATTGAACCCTATTTTTAAAATCGCATCCGTTTGAGAGCTACGACTCAACAGACACACAGTTACATCGCGTCATACTTTTTTGCGTGGGGGTTTAAAATGGGATGACATAATGCTGTAAAAAACGATTCGGTTTTTACCGGTATTGAATAGAGTTAGAGGCCCGAAGTAGTCAATGTCATTATTCATTACATTAGAGATTTTAAGTCATTTGTAGCTTAAAGGAAACTCAACGTTTTTGCTGTTGAATTTCAGATTGATTTTGGACCTAAGGTGGGTGACTTTAAGTATTTGACTGTACTAGCTGTCCGGGTGACAATATACAACAGTATATTGTCCTTTTGAAAGGGAAAGGACGAAGGGAAGAAATAAACGTTATTTAAACGGTCATTTTACATTGTATATTTTCAATACAGTGACACGAATGAAGGCCAAGGCCGTTCTAACAATATGGTGTTTCTTAACAAAAGACTTCTCAGGTGCTATTGCGCGAGAAATAATTGTATTCAGTACTGCACGAATAAAAAGTCTTTTTGAACTTTTCATTGTTTTGGTTTGAAAAGCAAGGTAGAAAGGAAAGAAAACAAACAAATTCCTAGGCGTTGAAGGGATCTCTTCCAGTTTACCTAAGAGCGATCGCGAAATATGACAACGAATAGCCAAATAAGTAAGTGCAACACTAAAAGAAATAAAGTTATATTAAACCCAAATTGAAATTTCCCTTTGTTCTTTTTTGGCAAAAGCCCATTTCAAAACACGAGTGCCAAAAGTGTATACATGTTTTTGTGTATTGATGTGTGTGATTTTAAAAAAAATATGCTTAAAGTTGTCAATGTCATTAGAGATGTCAAGTCATTTAAGAACTTAAGGAACTCAACCTTATTGTTGTAGAACGTCAGATTGACTTTTGGACCCGCGAGGTGGGTACCAAATGTATGTCTTTGACTGTTCAGAGATTATTACTTGAGATCTAGACCAATGAGTTCCTTATATCGAAGAATATTTCATTAAAGTATCTCTAATTAGTCTACCCACATGTTTACCGTCTCCATAATCCCTAATGTGGTACGGATAAACAAGCAGGCAAACAAAAAGCAGTGAGCCGGTCTAATTAGGCTATTTATAGAGTTAATCTGAGCCTTCGACTCTTAGACGTGAAGCTGATTGCTTTTAGGCTAAAGACGGCAAATGCGTGGCAAAAAGAGCGAGGGTAAAAAAACGGCCAGGAGCGTGCCGGGCCACGCACTGTGTAGGATTCCGTTTATAACTTGGTCGAATTTTACGAACTCTTAATCGTTTAATTGTAAAGCCTAATTAGGAGAATTGTGAATCGACGCTTATTTCGCGCGCTTATAACGTTTCTCGCTTATGGCCCTCTTGCATGTTTTTTTTTGTGGCATAGAGAAGGCAAACGAGCACACAGGCCGCCTTCGCATTCACAAGACTGCAAGCCTAAGACTGCAAAAGCGTTGCCAACCCTGAGGACTAAGATGGAATGCCTCTATATATTCTAGTCATTACACCAGCTGTCTTAACCCCAAACCGGAACACAACAATGCGAGCACTGTTGTTTGGCGGTAGGTTAATGGATAAGATGGTGGTAGCGATCCGGACGGAGCCTGCACAAGGTCCTACCACCCGCAACTCTAACTCTAATACTAATATCTAACTCCAGGTTAACCCCAGGTTAAATTATTCACGAATGTCAGATTCATAATAAGAACTGTGAATGTTAACATTTACGTGCAAGCGGGCCTTAATCAAGTCCAATTTCCACCATTTTTTAATATTTAATCAAACTTTATTGCACAAAAAAAGTACAAATGGCGGATTTAATCCCTAATGGCTAATATTTTGTAGTTATTATAAAAAAAATTGTTCGTATGTTTCCCTTTTGTTTGTTTCTTAAGAAGAAAACATACAGTCCTAGTTTTTTATAATTTCTAGAACATTCAAAAATTATTAAAATCGGACTAGGCGGGGAAAGAAACGTAATGGGACTTCGTATGGTTTTATTGGATTTTTTTAATTGTGATTGTTTTTCTTTAACCTCCGTACGTAATAGTATATCGTCCTACTAATAATATTCACAGTTAGTACAAGCCTTGACTTAATTTTTAACCGACTTCAAAAAAAGGAGGAGGTTATACGTTCCATTGTATGTATTTTTTTTTTTTTTTGTGTATGTTCACCGATTACTCCGTCAATTGTGGTCCGATTTTGAAAATTCTTTTTTGATTTGATAGGGTATACTTCCGAGGTGGTCCCATTGCCACCAAATCGGAATCTGATGAGGGGATCAGTGAGGAATTGAGAGAACTCCTCAAATATTGTAGGCAAACATAAAGCGATTTTAGTATTTTTAGTAACAAGTCTAGCATTTGCATTCAGAAAGTATCATTTGGTGAAGTGGACCTGATGATGAAGACCACAGATGGCCACCGGAACTCTTCAACGGTACCTATTTCAAGGGTGGCGATAAGATATCTCTATTAAGATGGTTGAACGACTACTACGAAGTTTATTTACTTGTAGACATATGACTATGTATTTCCCGCGGCGTTGCTTGCGACGCGCTTGAAATAACTTAAAGTTTCATATCAACAAAGAAGTGGGACTACGTAACAGCGTATTCTCATAATAATATAAGACAGACGTACGCTATAACTACACAACTGGCGAAGGAGCTGGGTCTGAATGACAAAGTTAATAAGTACTTTGGGTAGGACCTTGGGCCTTAGGAGGATATGATCAGCACACGTGGCACACGTTATTAAAATTTTAGCACAATCCTCTTAAACGTTGCATTTCGCACAACGCTTTTTTATCATGTGGTTTCTTTAGCACTTTATTGGGCTCTAAGTCGCAAAGAGCAATACCATTAAGGGTCTTTACGCGACTTAGAGCAACATAAACTTGGCCTTTGGCAAACATTTTTTTACCCAAATCTATTACAGCTTTGTTTAAGGTAGTGCCCTGGAGTTTATGCACTGTAACCGCCCAACTGAGGATTAGCGGCAGCATCCTTCGTTCAACATCCCCGTATCCTTTAGTTGCCTGATAGGTTGTTGACACAGGCGCTATGGCGACTAACCCGTCTCTGTCTTTCACTTTTGTGCCAATAGTGACATCATCAAATTTAATAAAAACAGATTCAGGTAACTCGCCTGATTCTATTTGGTCACGGCGAAAGGCAGGCCATTTAAACTTGGACACAATCCCCATTGCCCCGTTGACCAGGCCTTCAGTAACAGAAATGTTGCGTCTTAACATGACTCTGGAGCCTATGCCAAGTTTCAAAACGTGCATCAAACCACCACAGTTATTTGCATCAGCAGGAATAACATTTGATGGTGGTCGTTTTCCATAGGTTGCTGCCTCTCGCGACTCATCGATAGCATACAAGGTGTATACGCGACTTGACTGAAGCAGTTGGTTCGTCATTTTGGAGTTGTAGTCTTCTACCAATTTGATGGTAGGAAAAATTCTAACTGCCACACCATCTGCGAATTCACCAACCTGTTCAACTCGTCGTCTCTCACACAAAGTTTGCAATTGTGAAATGGTGATTTCACCAAACCGCAAGCTATTTAATAAAAGGAAAAATAAAAGCGAACATCAAGCGATTTGATCTCAAATTGATCTCAAATATTGTAGGCATACATAAAGCGATTTTAGTATTTTTAGTAACAAGTCTAGCATTTGCATTCAGAAAGTATCACTTGGTGAAGTGGACCTGATGATGAAGACCACAGATGGCCACCGGAACTCCTCAACGGTACCTATTTCAAGGGTGGCGATAACGATAAGATATGTCGATTAAGATAGTTGAGCGACTACAACGAAGAATATTTACTTGTTGAAATATGACTGTAACTTTCCAGTGGCGTTGCTTGCGGCGAGCTCGAAATTTTCTATAGTTTCTCATTTATTGAAAAGTGGAACTACATAACAGCATAAATAGGATCACTAAAAAGTATTAAATAAAATAAATGTTTAAAAAAACAAAAAACCGCCTTCAAAAATGCAAAAAATAACTTCTTATAAAATGATAGGTACCTATAGGTAGGTCAGTCCAACTGAAGTCGGCGTCCCACAATATTTTAATGATAGGTACAAACAACCACACACTTAACTGCCCATTAAAGACCGAAGTTAGAAAATGTAGAAAGAGATGAATATAGATTTTACATAAGAGACAGTTTCTCTCTGTTCATCTTCAATAGTCACTCAGCTGTGTTGCTGTTTGTAAATCGGCTTTTGGTTTAAAATAATGTGGGACGCCGACTTCAGTTGGGCTGACCTACCTATAGGTACCTATCATTTTATAAGAAGTTATTTTTTGCATTTTTGAAGGCGGTTTTTTGTTTTTTTATTTGCGAATAAACTTATCTGGTTAAAGTTGATCTTTTACATTAGTTGTTTTATCGTAAAATAAACTTACCAATTAACTTAACATATTTTAATCAGTTATTTCAGTCCTTTAGAGACCCGTTGAAAGTTTAGAAATAGGTAGAAGATTTTGTGAAAACAAGATTTTGCACGTTTCCAATATGGATTATCTACGACGTCGTAGCGTTCATGATATTAGAAATTATGTTTTGCCGCAGCCGAGCCATGGATTAAGAGCCCTACCGCCCACACTTTATGTCCAATTTTTAGGATTCCGAAGTCAAACTACAATAATAAATAATTATAGTTTCGCCATGTTCGTCTGTCTGCCTTTATCACTCAATTTTTCTCTGAAACTATCAAAGCTACAAAACTGAAATTATTGTATATATATATATATTTATACCGCGCACTGAGTTCAATTATGAAATAAGTAAAAAAATATATGGTACCTTCCATACAAGTAAAGCAAAGGTTTTTTTTACATTATGAAATCAAATGAAGTATCATTAAATATCTCTTTAAAATCATTATACATAACTTACTAGCTGTCCGCGCCCGGCGCCTGCCAACCTTACGAAGTATAACCATACCAAAATATACCTAAATAAAAAAATAAAAACGGTTGAGCCGATCGTTGGTCGTACAAATCCTGCAAGGAAGATTTGAACCACATCCTGGGGACCGATTGAGCTCCTTTCGCTTACCTACGTAACTTCGATGACAATACAATAATATATTGGCATCATCGAGCTGGTCTGATGATGGAGTCGGAAGGAGGCGACAGGATCTTCGCTACACTTAACGTAGATCCACCGTGTAGGGACTCATTCGATTGGTCTTGATAAGCAGATAAAGACTTTGCATAAAAATCTACAGTCAGCTACAAATAAGCTGTCCCAAAAATTAAATTTCGGGCAGAAACTTTTTCAGCTTATTAATTTATCCAGATAGGTATCGAAACCTTAGTAAATGCTTAAGTCTATCAGCAACTTAGAATACGATACGGAGTGCGAAAAGGTACGTTTTGAAAACCGACTTTATCTTGTCTTCATTGTTTAGCCATAGGACACAGCCACAGATATATTTATATCTCTGTACATAGCTTAATTAATGATAATAAATTAAAAGAAATGTTAGCATGAAATATAATGTAAGAAAACTTTGGAAAGAGCACAAATTTTGATCAACTGTCAGAAACGAAGGCAAAAACAAAAAGTTTTAACAAGATACGTAGCAAAGGGCATGAGTTTACAAAGACTAATAAAAATCACCAAGTACCGTATTTTACATTTGATTACCACAGATAACAAAATCAAAGACTACATTAACTTCTATTTGCAAACTCTTTTTGTAAATGTAATTAAGTATGTAAAATGTTTAAAAGTTATATTACTAGTACATATTTAGATAAGGTACGGGAATTTATCACAACAAATTAGCAAATAAATAAGTACCTACGAGTAGATTTGTAGATTAGAAGAAAAAAAACCCTAGCCGTTACCATACCAGTGGTAACAAATTAGTGGTAACAGCTGGAAATAACCAGCCAACCAACCAAAATGTGTTTACGCTTAGAATACTTCTCGGTTTCGAAAGATCACTTAAATATGTGTAGGGAAAGGTCTGGCATCGTAGAGAAAAGCGGCAATATATATTATAATAACTTTATTGTATCTTTGGAAGAGTACACACAATACTGACAATTAATTAATTGATTAATAATTTATAGTTATGAAGATATTTCAAGAGCCACACAGCATGTGCATTAGTTCGTGCCTAATGGCTGATACATTGGTCTAGCAAACTCATGCCAGTAGAAGTACCTTGACGAGTAGTTCACGTTTGAGGCGAGAGCTACAGTAATGACGCAATGTACTATGAGCCCATAAATCAATTTGTTTGGCACTTCATACGACTTGAATCATAACGTCACTGTGAACATTTCTAAGGTGGATCAGGGTTCCGATGGGCTGATACTAGTTCTACTGGCATGCTTATGCTGGATCAATGTAACTCAGCCATAAGTGTCGAATCCCCTCCCGTAAAGAGACTGGATTTCTATATCCACAGCAGCATAACTTCGTAGGAGGGCGGCATGGCGTGACTACCTGAATCGCTGCACGTGCTGTTTACAAGTTCAGCAGGTGCAGGGTGGCGCCAAGCGCTCGAACCATTGCAGGTGCTGTTTTCACCAAGTCACTTTTAAAATATTATCACTTTAACACGTCATGACTAGGGTTAGGATTTTGGTTCTAGAATCCATGGAGTCGCTATTTCCTAATTATTATAATACATGACAATTTGACTTTGACCTTCAGTGTGGTCATATTTCAAAATTAACCGGGAGCCAGCCGTTTCGTCAAAATATTTTTGGTCAAATGTATCATTTCCCAAAGTTTTCATTTACGACACAAATGTATTTTTTTTTTCAGAATTTACTTTAGTACCATCGTGTAGAACCCTATAGGTTAGGTTAGGTTCGTTTTTATAAAATCGTGAATTATTTACGGTTACAGAAAACAAGGCGGTTTGGCAAATGAAAATTTGGGAAATGATACATTTGACCAAAAATATTTTGACGAAACAAAGGTAACCAAATATATTTTTAGTTCGGTTATTCCATACCTACTAATATTTGCTTGTTTGTAACGCTTTCACAGCAGAGATATCCTCGATACCAAAATTCATTTAAATTGATTTAGCATTTATCTATTGATTTAACGAATTAATTAATTTGGAAAACCAAATAGGAAATAGCGACTCCATGGATTCTATAACCACGATTTGCCAAACGCATACCTGGTCCCCCATGCCGGTGATGATGGGAGTGTTCCAGTAGGCCGCGAGCCGCGCGACGGGCTCCAGCGCGAACGCGCACGCCGGCCCAATGAACGCGATCACATCGTCCTTGAAGTGCATGTCGGCCGCGAGCCCGGGGGCCATGGCGCCAGAGCAGGACGGGTAGCTGCGGGGGAGACGAGTGTTACTGAGTAATGAACAAAGATAGATATAGGTGAACTTCTAAGCGCGAATTACACAGAAGCGACGTAAGGCGCGGATATGGTGAAGGAGCGACTTTTTTTATGAGTTGACGGCGCCGCTTGAAAACTTGGTCATACAAAAAGTCTTACACGCCAAAGAAATAGACATACACTCGACAAACATAATCCTCCTTCCTCTGACGCAGTCGGGTAAAAATGCAGCATATTGACATATAAGTACCAGTGTATGAAAGTTTACTTAGACCTTGGAGGGAGAAACTAAAACTCCCGTTGTGTACCCGACCGTATGTAGGGTTCTTTATTGTTCTTTATTACATTAGTCTAAGCCTCTCGCAAGTAGAACAGGGTAGGTATCGGATACTATAAAAAAAGTGGATTATAAAATATAAGCTTGATTAACACAGGTACACTACACAGTTCCGAAGAGTCATAAGTAATACCGAATTGATCAAAATTCCGAACGCAATTTAATGATAGAAGACAAAACTTTTTGTCTCGCTTATACTCGTAAATCAAACGTAACGTAACCTAACCTAACCTATGTAAAACAATTAAATTATGTATTCAATCTAAAGCTCCAGCGTAACATAGCTTTAGGAGTAATGAAAATTCTGACAAGTGAATATTCGGAAAAAAGTAATTCGGAATTTTAAGGTGTTACCTATTATCACATATTAGGATAAATATCAAAATATGCAACTGGATTTATAAAGCTTGCTTTTGTTACACTTGTTTATGCTAGCCCCCTGAGGCTCATCACATCAATCACATGGTACAACGTTGTCAATGGAATATGAACCAATCGTAAATGAAATAAAGTAAAAGAATGATGGGCGAATTGGCCCATATAACCAATACAAATCTCATGTATACCACGTGAAAGCTAGTTACATGAACTTAATTTTCTAATACGAGGATAAACTACAAAAACCCCGGACGGAGAAGAGAGTTATCAGCCTTCAAATATTTACAAACACAACGTTTATTTTTTATTTTTTTATACTACACTAGCCGTACCCAGCATGCGTCGCAATGCTATTACCCGTATATCCGACTCACGCTTGACCGATTTTACTATTTACAACAATTACAGCAAAGCTACGTAAGTTATAATTATATTGACGATTGGGCTGGGTTCCATACATTTTTGCCCATCATTCTTTATAATTTATTTGCTACTATTTTTGGCCGCGTCAAGAACAATGCGATAGCAATACGTGCAGAGACAAAGTGGAATAAGGCTCCTAGAGAAAATGAAGAGGTAAGATTTCTGGATTAAAAAAAATGTTAGCAAGCCGCGCGCTGACGTGACAGCTAGTAATTAAAACGAACAAACTGAACAATAGCACCTATTGAATGCCTGAGAAATGTTTTCTTCTTATTCTGCGGAGTATAAAACAAACAAAACTCAACAAAATAGGTACTGACAGACAAAATACCTGTTGTCACGAAATGGTTCCAACAGCGTTAGATGATATGCTAAATTGAGCAATGTTTTTAAATTAATTCGTACAAGCAGACTTTCGTTTTAAGTGTTGTGAAGTGCTGTTAAAAATAAAAAATAGTGAGCAAGAAACTTTAAAAAATTGCATTATTTAATATAAAATATAAAAAAACATTTTATAAACTTCAAATTGCAATGAAAATTTGAGCTTGTTACATTGAGTAGGTTTAGATTATTCTATAATACAATAAAGTATTGTTACGCCAGTACTTATACAGAATGATTGCGGTGGAGCTGATGTGCAGGAAAAATTGTCATGCCCGAAAATCACCAATTTCTTAAACATTTTCCCTCTTATTCATAAACACACAATAAGTAAACTATGCTTTGTTCTTATCCTTCATTGTGACCTTTAAATTAGATAAAAAGAGATAAAGAATACTTTAACAAAAATAGGTTTGCTATGTATTTATAAATAAAGGGGTTAATCTTTAAATATATCATTTGTATAGAGATTTATAAGTGGATTTTCTAGAAATTAATACACATGGTAATTGTTAACGATATTTCATAAGATAAATCAATTAAAACTTCATAGCAAATATTCCTAGTAAATGCTATAATTCAAAATTGTGAGAATTGTGGAAGTTATTTTCCATAAACTATGTGACATTTATTACTCCGAATTAGCTCTACTATACCGCCTTGAAAGGAACAAATCATTACGAATCATCCTGCATAGAAACAGGTATATTTATATTTAACCCTCTCGATGCCAGGCTCTTTACTTTACAAAGTGGTTTCAGTGCCGAGTCCTTGAAAACACGCGGCAGTTACAACTTCTATTCGGTTGCGATTGAGTCAAATATTCTCTTTGATTATTCGCGTCTCGGTTCCCATACGGAAACGAACTTACGACTGAGTTTTTAAAAAGAGGAGAGTCTAAATCGGAAGTGAATAAAAATAAATTAGTAATAATGAAAGACAAATTGAAGTTTTCATACTTAACTAAAAGAGTAGTGGCCGTTATCCTATTAACATTAACATTATCATTATATTTTCCTGCAATATTTTAATAACGACGATTCCTCATTTGTCTAGCTGTGGCTTCTGATAGAACCTGTTTAAACCTACATTAATAAGGAATTAGTTAACATAAAATAAAACACTTAAATATAATAGTCGTACCTGCTTTTACAATAGTACCTTATTCCTGGAGGTTATTATGAGAATTTAAAAAATCGGTTCCGTCGTTCGAAGGATTACCCTAGCTAGCATACAAACCAATGTACAATTGCATCTGGATTATATTTGTACAGTGTATATAGATGTAGATAAAGAGGTATAGAAAAGCTGTATGGTGTGCAAATTAAATTGAACCTTATTTGTCCGACTGTACTAAAGACTCGACATTCAACGTTTAGTTTCAATTTACAGACGTCGTCTGTGTTACACAGAACATGAACAAGTAAAGCTCGGATTAGTCCCAAAGGTTAAGCGCTGGATCTCGGCACAAGGCGAATTCTAAGTCCTTTGTGGTAGATCTCGACTCAAGATCTCTTCTATTTAATATTTGTATTTTTTTGTGTTAAAGGGAGCAGAGATTATTTTCGTGACGGCAGGGATTTATTTATAAATGTAATAAATGAATATCGGGGGACAATCGGGGGACAATGACACAGAAATTGACCTATTCCCAAATTAAGCTTAAAGCTTGCACTATGGGTGACTATGGTTAGTACTTCTCAACGATAAACATACTTATTTAGAGAAATACAAACTTAATTGTGAGTAATCTTCCGTGGTTTCGCTGGATGGTTCCGACCTTCTAACGGAAAACCAGCGCTGGATTTAACACTAGCATATAATGTAAAGCTGAGTTGGAACCATTTCGTGACAACAGGTCTTTTGTCTATGTTGGTATTTTGTTGCGTTTTGTTTGTCTGTTTGTCAAGAATTTTTTTTTCTTTCTTTTTTACATAGATATCCAAGACTTAGAAACAGATACTCGCGCTCCACACAAACACAACCCAGAACCGCTAACTATTAGTAGGCAGGGTCGGCTCACTAATATTTTACCAAATCATCATTTGGCAAACTATATCATTGTACAAACTTTCATTTCGCAAAGAGATACCTACTTCCCGGCGCATACGCGTCCCGCTTTTAATCGGACACTTTCCAAAATGAATAGCGATAAACTTCAGCGCATAGAAATACATGAACACAAACAATGGGGTAACTGATTTTTACGACAAATCCTATACCTATGGAGAGTAGAAGTACCGGTTTTAGCCATCTTTACACAGTATTTGGCCACTTTAAATTTTAACTAATATAATATCTAGAGAATTCTGAACTTACTCAAATGTTTTTATATTTTATCTTTACATTAATCTTCAGTCTTAACTATTTATGAATATTATTTTTCGTTTTACATTATTTTTGATACTCATTTCGACCTAACTGGCCAAAAAAGGTACAGTGGCCACAACGTGTAGTTTTACCCTATACATACTTGGGTCAAATTTAATCAGCACTCGCCGTAGGGCACGAGGGACGATAACGAGGACTCTCCTAAGCCAGGCGGAAAAAACGTGATCCGGGGTCCTAAATAAACCCTCGCGCCTGCAATACGGCCGGCGCTGCAGTGCTATTTATCTGAAGCTGGCGCAACTTATAAGTATTTTTTAAAGAATACAAAGGCCTTATTCAACTCGGTAAAACTATATTACTTTTCAAATGTCATTGTATTGTCAACATTATGATAGCTCTTATTTTCCTACTTGACATGGGTCGTGTTAATAAACTCATCTTGACTGTGAGGCTCGTCAGAAGATACGTCAAAGTAAACGCCAAACCATAGAACATTGTATTTTTTGTCGCATCTCAAGATATTACAGTTCAGATTAGTTTATTAATACGAGTGAGGCATCATTATAATTAAGCGAGGAAAATGGAATTTTCGCTAGAGTTGTGTCTCTTGCAGCCAAAACTACTATAAAAATCTAAAAATGTTTAAATCGGTCGAGGCATTCCCGAATAAGAAAAGATTACTTTAGTCACTTTAATAACTCAGACCGCAACGGCTAATGGCTTAAATTTAACTAGTTAAAAAGTTTTAATTATAATAGGGTAGGGTTATTTTGAAATTCTCTTTTTAAAAGGCTGTTAAGAAGAGATTGTTTTAGCGATAAGACTACCATTTTTTATCTTGGTGTACACTGTATCATCAACTTGTAAGTATGTAAATATTACGAGTAATATTTTAAAATTTTAACCTATGTTTTTTTTATGATTTGTAAACCTACTTTTAATTATAGTAGTTGTTCTTTTTTAGTGGCCACACCTCTTTTTAATAGGTAGTAAATATTTCAAGAAGCCTCAAAACAGGTAAAACCTTAAGATTATTTAATGAAACCATGCTGCGTTGCGATTAACCTACCGCCAAACAGCAGTGTTCGCACTGTTGTGTTCCGGTTTGGGGATAAGACAGCCGGTGTAATGACTAGCATAGAGGCATTCCATCTTAGTCCTCAGAGTTGGCAACGCATTTGCAGTCTTAGTCTTGTAGTCTTGTGAATGCGAATGTCTATGGGTCACAGTTTCCGCTTACCATCAGGTGGCATGTGTGCTCGTTTGCCTTCTCTATGTCATAAAAAAAAAAAAAAAACATTTCAATAGGTATATCAAACATAATGGAGATATTTTTGATCATAAGACATTTTTAACGCGTTTAAGTACCTACATGATGTGTTTGAGGTATATAATGTACATGACTTGTTCCTTAGGTTTTATTTCATGGCGGAGTCCTTGCCTTGCAGAGCGATACGTGTTTGCGCTTACGACGAGCGGGAAACGAGTGGAGCCAGCGATCAACTATTAATATATATGTCTCTTTTATTGACACGGGATATACATATATCTCTTTTTCGACAAACTATTGGAGAGAGTTCTCGAAGGCAGTGTGGACAACCTGAAATCAACTATTAATATGTGTCTCTTTTGTAGACACGGAACCTATATGTTTGGTATCGATAAACTACTGGAGACAGTTCACACCGGCAGTGTGAACAGCAAGCGAACAACTATTAAAATGTGTCTTTTATTGAAACGGGATCTATCTATATCTTTTGTTCGTTTGAGCGAGAAAATTGTCGATCGTTAATCACTTCCTCGCTTGCAGTGGCATAAGTGCTTAAACCTCAAAACCTCCTCAAAACCTCCCCGGAGCCAAACCACTATAAGAGTTGCTGTGATACTAGTGTTTGATGCGGTGGTGTTTCTTCTGGTCTTGTCCGAAACGCTAATAGATTAATTCCATACTAGGGTGAACTGCCCTATTGTTGGCCACCTACCAATTAATGGCCCCATGAACTTTAACATGAGGTAAGAGACGATAATTCAATAATCACTAGGTGCCAGTCACTGGTGTTTTAGAGGCCAGTAATTAGGTGTTTTACCCTACCGACATGTAAAATAGCTCGATATGCCCAATTTATAAAATAGAACATTTAAATTTGAACTTGAAACCGACCAGGGTCGAAATAGTCAGGTCACGTATCAATCTGCACGCGCTAGGGCACTAATGCGCGTATTGTTCTGAGCCATGTGCGGCGGCACGTGACCCGGGAATTAAGCCCGGCACCCACGCCTGCGATACAGTTGGCGATGCTGTGGGGACTGTGACACGACGACCCTATCTGAGTCGTCTGTCCTTCTCACAAATATAAGTTGGACGATGTAGAAGTGTTTGACAGTGTAGTTGAGTGGTGTAACGACGACTTTAGGTTGTTTGAGACAAGAGGTTTCACCTTGCAACACTAAGCTTGTGTAGCCGGCCTTAAAAGTCACGATAGTTAGATAGGAGCCGTTTGTCTCTTTCTCTAGATTTTAGGAATTTGTGAAACCAGCTTAAAATTCGAGACGACATTCTCAGAGTAGTTTGTCCTTTTCTTTAGTCGTAATAAAAAGGTACTTAGCTAATCCAAGGAGGTAGATGATAGAGGTTTAAACTAGAAAAATAAATAATTTTAAATATTGCAGCAAGGGATTCGAAACGTAAACAATCTAAGAAGAATCGGGAGATGAATCTAGACCAGCTTTAAAGTAGGAGGCAGTCAGTAAAGCCCTAACAAGAACCCTAAATTTATTACAATCTTTGATTTCTATAAAAAGGCCGTAATATGTTCGAGTGTTAGATAATAAAAGTGAAGTATTGAAATCTAGTAACCTAGACTTGGTTACTGTCCGAGGTAATCTAGAACTCTGATAAGAGTTGAACCCTAACGTAAGTGTTTAAACAAAATGTCTAGGAAAGTCTCCAGAGCTTCGGAGCAACGTCTTCACAAATATAATAATAAAATTTATTCTCAGAATTGTTCTTCGGCCCGAGCTTCGGGAAGGACTTCGTCTTCTTAACAAAATTATACTACAAATAAAATGTTTTATTTTATTTCTAATCAACATTCGTTGCAGCTTCCACACTTCAAAACTTTGATGTGTCTTATTTATACTATGTGATAATACTTATTTCTTCCACATCTGTTACTCTTGTTGTTCACCCCGATTGTAGTGCGTGACCTCCCAGTGCCATACCCGACTACCAATTTACTATTAACATAGAAAGTCCTAAGGTTGATGATTCTTCGAGTGGAGAGTTCTTAAGCACCGAATTATGCTTCGGAGTCCTGATGTAGACCAAGGTCTCGCTGGACGTTGCCTCTGAGTTCCTTCACAGACTCCACGGAGTAGCATATCGTGCTCTAGTCTAAAACCTGGACTGAATCTTATAAAACCTTCTCATCTTATGGGATAGATAGTGAAAGAGGCGGATGAGAGCCCAAATTTAGGGAATAGCACTTGGAGATTCGTGCTAGGATCTGGAAGCAGGAATGGAATCCAAAGACTTCCTAGATCAGCTACTTCAGCATCTTTCATGACCTTCATTTCATGAATTTGTTTATTCTGTAAAAATCCCGCTAAGAGAGCCTTACGTAAATTCATATTTTATTTAAAGATGTAGGATAGGCTCTCTGTTTAGGGATCCCTCTTGTCCCCTAGTAGACATAGACTTGACTAACTTGCTGACTTTACCGAGGTAGATCATTCTTTTGCTTTCTTTAGAATCAATGTGCTAGAGTGCCGCCCCGTCAGGAGACGAAGCACATAAGGTGTGGCGGTGGAGGTGCCACATCTCCTTTTCGAAGGGCACACTTAACTCATTACATTGCTAATCATTAGAACTTAGGTTACCTATGGGTACAACGTAGACCTACCAATTTTACTATACGATCTCGCAGGCCTTTGGATTCATTTGGAGAGACTAGGTCTCTTGATTGGAAGATGTGTACCAGACTAGATAGACAGGTTCAGGTTAGGCTCGTGTCGTTTCGGTTTAGTTTAGGTTAGGCTGTATGTTTCAGGACGAGGAAGAAGGGATATTCTTTACGCTATCCACTGAGGCTAGACAAGTTGGTTATCGCTAACGTAAACGAGTTTCGAAAACGGACTATGTGGAATTGACATAGGCGCTCGACGCGACCGTTAGTTCCTATGCATTTTTTGGATAACGTTACCGAATGCCGATTATTTTATTTTATTTTATTTTATTTATATTCGGAAAACTAACAGCCTTCATGCCCCTATATAAATTTTACAATCTGTGATAACTAAGGCCAATTACAAGTTTTCACCTAAACATAATATTGTATGAGTACGTTACAAAGAACTATCGAACAACTAAGCAAACAAATACGAGTACTGAACAACAATATTGTGAACAAAAATCACAGTAAAAGAGTTAACCTTAGGTGCTTACATAATAAGTTTTAACAAAATTGAATAGTGCTAAACAGAACAATGTATTGTTTAAAAATAATTCACTGATTACTACTACTACTACTCGATGCTTCCTTGGAGTTACCAAAAAACTTTTTATTGATGAGATTTTTAAAATGCTGTGGTTTACTCAAAAACATATCTAATTCCATAGTGTAATTACTATTAAAAGTTTTACAAACACGATGAGTAAACGAATGTTGCCGGTAATTTAAGAAGGAATCAGATGCACTCAGTTTCAGAAACTTTCCGTGACGAGATGGTCTTGAAGAAGGAACCCGGAGACCTATACACGATAGCAGTTCAGGCACATCTAGAATGCCTGAGAAAAGTTTGCCCAATAGCATCAGATCGGCCGCTTCGCGACGCTCACTAAGGGGCAGTAGATGATAATGTTTACATCTATCTAAGTAACTATCAAGATTTGTTTTAAATCTTCGGTTTAAATACGACATGAATTTACGTTGAATCATTTCGATCATATCTATATATGTGACATATGTGGGGTTCCAAACTTGCGAACAGTATTCTAGGTGACTGCGCACCAATGCACAATACAAGATTTTTATAGTTTTAGCAGATTTAAAATTTTTTGAGACACGATAGATAAAACCTAGCGCCCTGGTTGCTTTGGCTAGAACTTTTGTGAAATGCTGGTTGAACGTAAGTTTACTGTCAAGCGTTACACCTAAGTCATTTATTTCGCTGACTCTTACAAGACTAGTATCATTTATAGTATAGTTAAACAATGTTGGAGATTTTTTACGAGTAAAGGTTATACTAACACATTTCTCAATGTTCAGGTCTAGCTTATTGACTGTGCAATACTGGGTTAACCTATCAATATCATCTTGCATCAATTTTACATCTTGTAGGGACTTAATTGGCTTAAAAATCTTCATATCATCTGCGAATAATAGTATATTTGAATGATGGAAACAATTGTCAATATCTGATATAAATATAATAAAAAGCAAGGGTCCAAGTATAGAGCCTTGTGGGACACCCGAGGGAATCAGGAGTGGAGTAGAAGTGAATCCATTCAGTACAACACATTGAGACCTATTCTGGACATAAGAAGAAAACCATCTATAAAGGTCACCATGAATTCCTGCCACTGCTAATTTACGTAGGAGTATAGCATGGTCGATGCGGTCGAAGGCTTTGCTGTAGTCTGTATAAACAGCATCTACCTGGCCCGCACGTTCCATACCTGATGTAACATGGTCTATAAAAAGCAAAAGATTAGAAGTCGTTGATCTGCCTGGCAGGAATCCATGCTGCCTGAGACTGAAGGTAGGTATAAGAGCCTTATAAACTTGGTCGTGGATTATTTTCTCAAAAACCTTTGCAAAGATACATAGTTTTGAGATTGGCCTATAGTTTTCAACTTTACGCTTAGGCCCTTTCTTGTGGATCGGCGTAATAAATGCTGTCTTCCACTGGAGTGGCATAATACCTTCTGACAAAGACCTTTCAAACAGTATACATAACGGACTAACCAGACTCTTCGCACACCCTACAACTAGTGCTGGATGAATGGAATCAGGGCCAGCAGATTTATTGGTGTCTAGTGATTTGAACAAGCGAAAAACGAAAGAATCATTTATTTCAATATTCCCTAGTCCCGTACCAGACGACATGGCTGAGAGACAAAGGAACAATCCCACAATATTCGAAATTGCGGTAAAACTCGTCTACAACGTTTTGGTAGAAACGTTTTAGCTCGTAGGCCGTAGTGGCGTAGCTCGTAGCACCTAAGTAAAAAGCGTAGCGCGTAGCAGAACCCTCTATTCCCGACGGTAAAACACATATCGTCTTTGTTATGGTATTGGTTTTGACGTCGGCCGCCATTACTGTCAGGTAAATAAGAGCTATCAAAACGGTGACCATACGATAGCCTCTAGTCCCAGTAGTTCGGTTGATTAGTCCGGGGCCGAACTACTGCCACACTTTTCTTCCCATTAGTTCGGTTATGACGTCAAACCGGACTATTGGGAAGTGGTGTGTAGTTCGGTTAATGATGTGCAAACAACTTTTATTATTAAAAAATCCGGCCAAGTGCGAATCGGATACGCCAAAAAATCTGTATTTTGGATTGAGGGACAAACTTAACTTGCCATTGAAAAAATATTGTCCCTATACCTACAATATACATCGTCATAGGTCGTGGTTAGTTTATAAACTGCAATTTAGATTGTAATTACAAACTTAACTATTTGAATTGTGATGTAACTATAAAATTACCATTATCGGATTATTTTACCCGACTGCGGCGGAGCCCAAAAGGAGGGTTATGTTTTTCAGTCATGTATGTATGTCCAGTTCTATGTTCCCCGCTACAGTAAAAACGGCTTGGACGATTTTGACAAATGAGGTATCATTGGATTTGTCTTCGCAGCGAGAGTGTCATAGGCTACATTTAATCCCGGGAAAACGTCCCGTTTTTTTGGGATATAAATATATTAGTGTCGGTACAGAATGAACGATTGTAAGGCATAGATACCATTCCTTCTGCTCCAAGTTGAACACTTTCGTGCACTTGCTCGTACCTATTAATATTAAAAATTAACTAAAAAGTCAAAATTAAAATAATAATAAAAAAACCAAAAAAACCCGACTGCAAAAACGTTTTCTTGACGGAAAAGCAAAAAACAAGCAACGTATTATGCTAAATAATGTCAGCACTGCAACGTTTAGGCTTTATTTTATAGTCAACGCAGGCGGGACCCACCCATAAAATAAACAATATAAACATGTTGTTTTAAGCTTCTACAGCTGTGGGCGGGGCCCGCCTGCTGACATTATTTAGCATAATACGGGTTGACAAATGAAAAAGTTGTGAAACGATACATTCGACCAAAAGGCAGAGAACCGTTTCAACCTTTAAAGCGTGAGCGATCTAATACGAAGAAGTTACTTAACCTTTTTTTTTTATTAAAAAATGTAATGAAATAAATGTCTCTTTGATTTTTTATTTAGCTGTGCTGTGTATGTGTGTGCATCCTTAACCGTACTTTTGAGTCGTTTTAATTCTCAGTAGTTCGGTTTGACGTCATAACCGAACTAATGGGAAGAAAAGTGTGGCAGTAGTTCGGCCCCGGACTAATCAACCGAACTACTGGGACTAGAGGTACGATAGCAGGTCAAACACGATATGGTTTTTACCGTGTCGAATAGGGGCTTTATTACTACTCGGTAATACGATACGGCTTTTGACATGTTTTCGAAATGTCAACGTTTTGATAGCTCTTACCTACGTGACAGTAATGGCGGCCGTGCTAAAAGCGATACGATAACATGTCAAAGGCGATATGGTTTTACCGAGTTATTGTACATAACTTCCAAATAACAACAAAGAGCAACCTTTAAAAAAACCCGACTGTTGCTAATCTTTATAAATCCTAAATGATCGTTCAAAATGAAAAATTATGAAAAATTATCAATATGGCGTCTGGTGATTAATTACTGTCATGTCTTTAGTGACACTCACGAGATTAAGACAAATCGATTGCCATAAGAATCATCAAAATTGGTCCATACTTTAGTTTGTAGAGCGCCACAAAGGAACTAACATACATATAGATATATAGACTGATAAACCTATTACCCTCCTTCGGCAGTTGGATAAAAATGATATTTTCAGTATCACGTAATATATGAGTTTAGTTATGGATACCGGAAAATATCAGCAAAGCTCATGATGCTGTCTTGAAAATGCAAATGGGTTAGAAACATAAAATCATTTTACAATGAGTGAAACAATAAAAACCTGGGTGTCGATGAATGTCGTTAAAATATTTAACAGCCAACCATCAAGTGTAAATTTATTAAACCATTAATTAATTAAACAACAATAAAATAATATCTAATAACGCGCATTCAGTGTTGATAACTTACTTCCTCTACTATTTCAAAATTTCTTCGCTAGCTTAGCCAAAAATGTACAAGTAAAGCATTACCGTCCTTCCTCCGCCCCCCTTATCTACGGAGTTTATTAATCAATAAGTCTGAAACTATCCTGACGTGTAGATAATTATTACGTATAGGATAATTTTATGGGAAAAATAAAATAGTGTTAATTATTTACTTTTTATGAGAAATAACAGAAAAACTTAAGCCAGTCAAAATGGACCTTAATGCATCATCCCTGAGGACTAAGATGGAATGCCTCTATGCTAGTCATTACACCGGCTGTCTTATCCCCAAACCGGAACACAACAATGCGAACACTGCTGTTTGGCGATAGGTAAATGGATAAGATGGTGGTAGCGATCCGGACGGACCCCGCACAAGGTCCTACCACCCGCAAACCGACAATCCAACATAACAAGGGGCCTAATATGATTGCGTATATCGCGTGACAAAATGTGGATAAAACATCCGTCACTTTCTGACCCGTATATAAGAACGAGAGTGACGGATCCTTTATCCACACTTTGTCACGCGATAAACGCAATCATACTAACCCGCAAGTCTCACAAAAAGCAAGTTTTAAAAAACCACCGCCCTTATTCAACTCGGTAAAACTATATCGCCTTTGACATGTTATCAAATTATTTTTAACTCGGCTGCCATTACTGTCAAGTAAATAAGAGGTATCGTAACAATACAATAACATATCAAAGGCAATAATGGTTATAACGCGTAGAATGGAGGCCAAGAGTGAATGTTCTTTTCTTTCTTTCTTTCATTTTTTTTATTTAAGGACCCGTTAACGCTCGCGACACTAAGAAGAATCTAACGACACCTTTTCAACCTCTACTAGGAAACAAGGAAACATACAAACATACATACATGCAGGTCTAAAACATGGCCCTCCCTCCTCGCCAGTGGGGTAACAAGCAAGATAAATACGAAAAATACCACGTCGTTCCATTAATTACTACAACTTTACCTAGTTTTATTTGCATTGAGATGAAGTTATGCAAGAAGCTCTGCATGGAAATTGTGCACAGACAAACCCATTTTCCGATTTCAATTTTGAAAAACTCATGAAGTTAAAGTCCATTCGTGCATCTACGTTCTCATATTGAAAGTATCTCAATATTTTTTGCATTTAATCATCAAATCGTTATTTTATCCTCCTAAGGCCCAAGGTCCTACCCATAGTACTTAGGTATTAACTTTGTCCTTTAAACCCAGCTCCTTCAACAATTGTGTTGTCATAGCGTACCACGGTCCTACCAGTAGGAATTAATAGAAAACCCGCCAATAGCGTACCACGGTCCTACCAGTAGGATTTAATATAAAAGTATTAAAGAAATAAATTTTAAGATTTAAAGAAGGTACTTAGAAGACAAAATGGCGGCATTTTGCCTTCCAAGTACTTGGGTCTGAATGAGCATAAAACAACAGTACTACTGGTAGGACTACTGGCCGTAGTAACTACATGCAGATTTTTTTGTTTGGCCTTAGGTTATAGAAACAGCACTACAGATCAGATTCATCACTGATAGAGGAATTAGTGGATTAATTAACGTGAAATCAAAACTCTACTGATTGAATAAATGGATACGCCTCCTAAATTAAAATATCCATTCGGAGCCGATAATGACTCTATAACGGCTCTCATTTTGTATGTACGTTATACGAGTATCTATGTTAACCAAGAGCCAAGGTACTGATTATCATGAAACTGAAACTTTACGGGAAGGAGTTATTTTGACGTTTTAAAGACCAAAATCAGACGGCTTTTTTTTAATTTATTAATTCTTGTAAAAAATAAAAGAGGGATTTTCTTAACATTCTACGACACAGTGACTTCTGTGGTTTAAATAAAATAAGACTTAAGTAATGCATTAGGGTCTCCCCATGTCTTCAGGCTTCAGCCGGTGAGAAAAAGTTTTTTGTCCATGCAATAAGAGCGAAAACGACGTCGTTGTGTTCGCAACGCCGAATCCGGCTGGGCCGAGCCGGTTGACGTTTGTTTCGCTCTTATTGCGTAGACAAAGAGTTTTCTGATCAGCTAACACCGATTCTGCGTCGATAGATGTGGGGAGACCCTTAATCAAAATATTTCTTATAACCCTTACTGATTTTTAAATTGCATTTTTATAAAGTAAACGCGACTCTGAATATAATTATTTTGTTAACTTTGCAACCGTGATTTAGACTGTGAGGACCTACATACTTAATAAGGAGAAATTCATAAAAATACTACACGTAAAGTCCCAAAAAAATATTGTTTCTATTCTAATAAGTTACCAAAACATGAGCTTTTCTCGTTGCTTCGATTAATGTTCATATATATCTTAATAAGTTGTAATTTTTACATGCTTAAAACTATTAGGACTTGTACAAGCAAATTAGTAAAACGCTCTACATAATAATACCAACCTGCCCTGAACCTTCTGCAATTCCACACCGTGATGCGCCAGGAACTTCTCGTTGACTTTATCTAGTGCTAGGTCCACAGCCGGGCCGCAACGCTCCAGATCAAACGGGGAGTCCAGACGGGACGCCATCAGCACCCCCACTTTATACACCGTGTGCACCGGGGTCAGAGTCGAAGACAACGCCGGGAAAAGGAGGAGCAGCCACATCTTCAGCTTGAACTTGGTGAGGAGAAAGTGTCTAGTTCACATACAAATAGTTTTTCCGATGTACACGGTTAACTTGGAGTTTTTCGAGAAACCAGAGTTTCGTATGAGTTCGCGTTGTTTTTCTCGCAACAGACGTGCGGCGCGGCCTGTTGCTGAGAGTGAACTAACCGGGCTGTGGGGTTGGGGAGCAACAAGTTGTTTCCCGCCATTTCACCTCATTAATCTTGACGAGTCGGTAAGGATTGCTCTTGGACTTGAAAGCTTGTTTTGATGTTGGTATCAGATGAACCAAAAGGATTTGGGATACACCTTAAAAACGTTAATCCAATTTTCCCTTCCAAGTCTTTGATTTTTTTTAGGTTAAAGGTGCCTTGCCCCTACTCCGTATCATACCATGACTGTACTAGGAACGTGTCAGACAAAAAGTATTCTTTGTATTGAAAAGTATGACACTATGCCCGCTAGACGGTTCCTTCACCGACCAACATTTTAATATTAATTACTTTCCGGGCCTGATACGTTCACAGTAGTCATGGTATGGTACGGTATACTGGGAAGACACCTTTAATGCAAAAGTACGAATAATTTATTATATTCACGTCCAGGCCACTGCTACGAGTGTTACGCTGTAGCCCGTAGCAGAATTTTTCCTCGATATGTGTGAAACAAAAATGTTTTTACCTGACTTCATTCGTTCGAATTCGTTCTGTGCTAAGCTAAAACAGGGTTATGAGTTTACCAGTCAATCTTTTCGAATTTCGTGTTGCGGTAAACTCTGTTAGATTAACATAAAAGCGTAATAGTGAGAGTGAGAGCACTGTATTGTGATCAATAAAGAAATGTTCTACTATAGCTTCTTAACTATTTGACTGATTATAGTAAGGGGCGTCTTATAATTTGTTATCTAAAACACATGAGTGTCATAGGGTAGGTCTATAAAAAATATAAGGATTCTCAATATAATTATCCAGATGCAAAAGTAATTTGGGTATCGATGAAAGAAGGTTTATTGAATTATTTCGACAAGGGTCAAACTCGATCACCTGGACGAGAGGGCCGGGACCGATTTCGCTTCGAGATTAAAATACGCCTAAAGCGAAATACGTGAACGGACTCAAACATCAACTGATCCACTTTAGAACTTGATTAGATTACTTACAATAATAATCAGTGTATTTTTGTAAAAATATTCCAAATATACCACAATATACCAAAGAAGCAAACGCATACTAATAGTGTTCTGCAGGCTTATTGCCTAACGCACTCGAGATAGCTGTTGCTTTCGTTTTAACAGTCCGAAGGCGAGTCTGCATACAAAATGCAAGCAATTGTTTCACTTTGCAGTCGATTGCGATTGCAAGTGCATTAGGTAATAGGCCAGCGGGTCTGATACGCACCAATTTTACAACAAATCAATGATACCAACAGACCTACTCGCTCGGTGGCCCGAGGGTAATAGTGATGGCGCCCCTCGCCATCGCTCACTTAGCCAGTTCGAATGTCCGTTTATTAAACATTTCAAATAGTATGAGAATTTAAAATCGAATGTGGCTAACAATAGCATGCTTTGACTACTATGTATACTGCAGTTAGCAGCCTTTTTTGGTATTACGGTAGAGAATATATCTTACTTTACTGGAGTTCGTCGCTCCCCGAAGCCAATTACAGGATGGAGCGAGATCCAACCATGTTTGCCTCTGAAGCGGCAAACGCTCTGAGAGCGAAGGCGACACAGTTTATTAGTAGTTTACCTCGAAAGAAAAAAACTACAACGGTTTTGTGAATACCACAGCTCAGCAGAAAAAAGATGTCATTTTTTACATTAAGCCATTTTCCGTGTGATTTTTCACATTAGCATATTAAATTAATTCGTAACTGTTTATTTTTCATGTAGAGTTTTGCTCTTGACCGCGATCGAATTTGTTTGGAATAGTTTTACGTAACGCGTTAATCACTGATTTTGATTATTTTGAATTAGATTTTTGGAAATCTGGTACATGACTTCACGTGGTATCAGAATGACAAGGTATGTGGTATCCAATTGAAACGCATAAAATTATTTGTCCTAATTCATTGTTTAGTCTAATATCTCTTCACCTAACATCCTTTTAGGCTGACATTACAGAATTGAATAAACATCTAGTATGTAGACTAGTCAAGTTAGGTCAGTTTTTTATAATAAAAAACCGTTCAAATTGTATAAAACCATTTCCGACCAAACAAATAAATAGGCCAAGCAATGATTATATATGTATGACACTGTCTTATCATTGTTCCCAATTTGAAACCGCGGATGGATGTGGTATCCATACGGGTATGGATAAAGACTTCTGTCTCAACATTTAGGATTTGTGGATAACGTGACTTATTTTGGAATATTCCAGAGGGGTAACTTGTTGTCGGTAGAAGATAGTGAAAAACCACATTCAAAACATGACATTTATTCAACAAAATCTACACACTGCTTACAATTTTTGCATAAAATATATATTAAACATTACAAATTTCAAAAGATAAATACCTATTAAGGTGTTATAAAATATTAGGTACATGTAACAAAACACTTACTACACGGTTAGATAAATATCACCGAACACAACTAGCAAAGAACAACAAATATAATATCTATCAAATCTTGTAAGTACGCAAGGCGGACATGGATTGACGTTTCACAGGAACATTATAGTCTTGAAACAATTATCTGTCGACTCTTTCGGTCAAAAACATGATTATTTTAAATGTAGGGAGATAAAACTGCCTGGTACCAAAACAAAGTCACTGATTGTTCATAAAAAAACGTAAAATCTGTGCTTGTCCATTAAGATTGTCCTTGGTTCTTGTGTAATATATTGCGAGTTCACAATTTCAGACAAAATATGTCCATTTTTAGTGTCGGCACAGTATAACATAAGTTAATGCTGTCTTATCTTAGGAAGTTCATCATTTTAATATAAAAATAAAAAAGTAAACTATAAAATAAATTCCAATCCATGTCAATCCACATTACATCAACAACCGTCTTAGTAAACATCCAAAAACTACACAGGGCAAATCGCCTACGTGACCTAATATCATAATTACTACACTATGGAATATCATTTAAAACGTTAAAAACTTTAAGCGTTACGTTTAAAATACTATCTTCTGACTACAGGCTCGAGGCCAACTAATGTGCGTTTATACTCCACAGGGAAGCTAAGGGCTTGTTTACGGAGACGCGGGGCGTTGCGCGTGGCGTTGGGCGGCGAGGTCTGCACTAAAATCAAGCATATATGTAGTATAAAAGCAATTTTACACGCGTTTACTTCTAACACAGCGTTACTTGCGGCGGAGCACGCGTCAAGGCCAGCGATACCCGCCACTGCGCCCCTCTCTACTCCCCGCACCAAGCGCCGCATGTTCGCGCGCCGCTGCACGCGTTGCTCTGTTAACGCCTGACGCCCCGCGCGACGCCACGCCGCACGCTCCGCGTCTCCGTAAACAAGCCCTGAAGGAGCTAACTGCAAGGGAACGAGCCTACGGCAAACGTGCGAGATAAATGTGATGTACCTATATTAAAATATTAAATAATTACTTTGGTGATAGTACACTTATGTCTACCGTACCTACTAAACAGTTTACCTGAGGAGTTCCAACAAGAGCCAGATTAGTAGGTTAAGAAAGTTATAAAAACCATCTAATAGAGACTCTCTTTGACTAGCCAACTATACAGCTATGTGGTAGCTTTATAATATAAATTATTCTTGTATTTGACTTATATAAATAAAAACAGACTTTTCTGCAGACAAACTGTAATAACAATTTTGCTGGGCTATAATTATATACTGTACCATGTTATCAACTTCAATAAAAAACAAAGTAAAGCCGGCCGCACACTGTAAGAACTTTTCGACAGATTTTAAATTGACAGGTCATCAGAACGTAGAAGCGGGCATCGATAGCGGGAAAAAATAGTAAAAATATATGCGCATTGCTTAGAATTCATTACGACTAGCATCAGATATATTCTAACAATACATATTTTCACAATATGCGACCGGCATTATAACCTCAAATGTTGTTGTTGATTGGCGCCAAAAGAGCTCCGTAGCTAGCATAGATCAGCTGATAGACATAAAAATTTACAGCTTTGCTTTGGGATATTCCTGAATTACTTCTATTTTATTTTGGTATCTACACACGATTAACAAATGTTATTGCATATAATAAAAGGGTATTTTTCCTTTTTCCAATATAGTGTGAAATAAATTCTTATATCCTCAAAGAATTTCATCTCGATTCATGCAAAGTTGGTCATTCCCGAACTCCGACCCGCACATTTACATAATATTCGTAACCTCATTCCCTCGCACCGCTACAGTACCACACACGTGTGATCTATCGCACACTGAAACGAACTTATTGTCAACCTTACTCACTGGACATAAACATACAATTAGAATGGTCAATCAAATTAAATGCAAATATATTAGGATCTCTGTACAATTACTTTCCTAATGAACCACCGTACGTTAGACACATCGAGTTACACAGATTAATGACTAGAATTAGAACCTATCGGTGATACGTCACTCCGACCAACACTACCAAACGCTACACGGCCGAGGATCGTTTGATTAATTATTTCTAGGACAATAGTCCTAAAAGAAAACAGTTCGAAGATTGCCTCCAACTCAATGCCTTCGTCTAATGCCCGGTTCCAATATTCAAGTAACGAATCGTTTCATTTTGTACGTAGCAAATGTCATGACGCTACGGCGCGTAAGGATAACGATTCGTTTCTTGAATATTGGAACCGGGCATAAGACGAAACTAAATCGTAGTTTGTACTTTGTTAGTACATACATAAAGATCTTTATTAGACTGACATTATAAACTGCGTTACGACCCTTGGGGGATAAGTAGGCATCACACGCCGTCGGCGCGGCAAAGCTCAAGTTGCTTATGAATAGTTTAAATAAATGCCGTGTAAGGGCGTGTTCACAAAAAGCACAGTTCGCGGCACCGTTACTAGAAAATTTAGTTATTTATGTTATTTAAAAACGTAGACAATCGTTTACGTTCAGTAAACGTCAACTCACGGAAATAAAAATTGAAGACTGTCAAATAACCGTTCTCTAAAAGTGCAGTTTCATGAGCAAAAGTTAAGCGGTTTTTTTTTAATTCGTAGAGGGTCATGGGTGTCATGTAAGATCGAAGAGCTGGCCGTTTCCTCAACGTATCAGTTAAGCAATTCAGGGAATGCTGCACCTTTAGGACAAACCACAGATCCCATATGGGATAAGTTCGCCTATGTACATTATCTATAGTGATGCAAAATGTTTTGTAATTGTTTATGTGCAATAAAGAGTTTACATACATACATACATACCACAGAGGCCATTTTTTAATTTGGCTTAGTTTTATATCCTAGATTTAGTTTTATCTTCAGTTCTAGCTTGTTATTTATAATTTTAATTTCTCTTTAATTCTTATTCATTTTGTGTGATAGAACGAGACGCCCGGAAAATAGCCGAGAAGCTTAAGTTTTTTAATAACACCATAGATCACAACTCAGCGACTAATGCGTAATCGAGCTACTTACTGACTCACAGTAACACACTTACTGCTGCACTGAGAGACGTCAATTCAACTTAATGCTTGTTTAGTGACGTGTTGTCTTATACCATTGCTATAACAAAGAAAGTGACAGCGGCAACTTTAATCAAGCATTAAATTTAATTGACGTCACTGAGTGCGGCAGTTAGCAATGGTTTAAAGCAAAGCACAAACTGTTAGCTTTATGTGAACGTGCCCTTAGGCCAAACGACGCGAACGTTCGCTCGGTCTATGACTCGACACGGCAGAAGGTACTCTAGTTTGACACCGCCTTATTGAACTAGGAATATTGTTGATCGTACTACTCGTCTTTATTACTTGCGATGCGACGCCATCTTATGAGAGCTCACGCGATTTTGGCACATACTGTGACCTCAAGTTATTTTATATAATTTGTCGACGTACCAGGTTAAATTGGTCTCGCGGGCGGCATGGTCGCACGTAAGAAGGACCAGTCGTATTTAGTGTACAATCCGATAGTTAAGTGTGACGGCATTCGAAACAGACGAACAGAGTTATTTTTTTAATTCACAGTCGATTCAATGTGTATAAACACATTGTTTAACTTAAACATAACACTGATAGTTTTAGTTAACATTTAAACACGACAAAAGAAGAGTTTAAAGTGTCGTTACTCCAATACGTCTACTAAATAACTAATTATGATCCCTTTTATACTATTATAATAAGTTATTATTTTTGTTAATGACCCGTATGTTAAAAACTGTGATATCGTGAGCCTGGTTCGCTTGTTTGTCCCGAACACCGCAACACACGTACAGACAACGTACAGACACATTACAGACTAGAATTTGTGCGTTTCGACCTAATTTAATAACCTCACACACACCACGACACTAATTAGGTACTATTACATACACCGAACAAGGTACTAAAGTTACAATATAATTATATTATATTCTTTATATCATATACTTATTGCTGTTTCTGTCACACAGATTATAATGAAGAGCTCGATAGATCTCACTTAATATTACTAAAATTGTACTTTTAATTTGAATTGTAATGTGACTTTTGATCAAAACAAGCACTTATGTATATACTCGTGGCACTTGATAATTATCTTCAACATATAATATATGGTCAGCGCAAAATAGACCGGAGTACCTATAAGGCAAAGTTAATATTCGCTTGGTTCGTGTGAGTGACGTGTTTTATTATATTTAATATAGCGTTGAAAAGGTTATAAGACTAATTCCTAATCACAGGTTTTATTTTGCTCCATCTAACATATATATATTAGATACAGTATAAACCAAGATTTTCGTCAACATTTGAATATGTATACCACATTACAAATTCAAATTAAAAATACAATTTTAACTGGCATTTATAATAATCCCAAACTTACATCTGACCAAATCATCTTTTAATCAGATTAAAAATCACCGGTTGATGTTACTCTTAGGGGGTTAACTTAAAACATATTCTCAATACATATTACATGGCTTCAAAACTTTTGGAAGAGTTTTACACAATACTTAATATAAAAATATAAATGCCAGCGTCACTTGTACCTGGAGGTGTCAAGTACCAACACACCGTCGATGTTTTGCAAAGAGCGCCATCAAACAGAAATGTACACCTTTTGACCACCCTGTCATACGCATTTAATCTTACATCCACAGTCCAACTACCGGGCGGAGTGACAGGCCGAGGGGGACGCAGCTATCGGACAGAATAAAAAAAGTATATAACTTTCTCATTCCAACAAATATATGCATCCTCTCCCTGTCAGTCAGACAGTTGGTCTGAGGGAGTTAAACGTTACTTGACCTTGAGCCCAAATGACAAACATTACAGGCGCTACAATTTTGTATCTTAAACGTTGACAGTTTTGTCAAATGACAGAAGCGGTCAAAAGGTTAAATTTCAGGACAAACTTCCAAATGCATAAAGCATAGGACGACACGTTTGCATCTCTTGCATACAAAACACCGACTAGATCATAGTATATATCAATTTCAAATTATGGCCAGTAGGTACACTACAGTAAATTTGGTATTGATTCCTACAAGGTCCCCTATACACGATAAAACCACATTTAATAACCACTACATTAAATCTAACATTAAAACTCTAAATAAATAAATATGACCAACGTAAGGTACTTCAATATCTAAATTTATTATTGCTTTTACGGATTCCGTTACGGAAGACATGTGCTTCGAAGTCTATGTTTCAGGTCCACACTAACCAAACGTGGAATACAGACAGTGCAGGGCCTTTGAACTATCCCTTTACTACAAACTAATCTAAAAAACACCTAAATATCTTTAAAGAATCAACGACATATTGTTACCATGCCGGAACCTATCGCTACACCTACCCACTCGTCTACATACTCTATGGAACTAGAATCCAGTCCGATACACCCTTCCTTTGTCATTTAAATGTTCTTTTTTTTTACTCGTGGCTAACATGACACGTTTAAGGTATAGTTTACCTGTTATTTACCACAGAGGCTCTAGCCAAGAAGTGAACGTTACTAACGTTTTCTTTTTTATCACTCAAAATGTACGGGATGACAGTTGACCACGTGGTTTATTGTAACGCTCGAGAATGTCATCAATTTTGAGTGATAGAAAAAATAAATGTTAGGTAGTATTTGCATCTTGGCTGGGGCATCAGGATTTTTTTTAGAACATGTTTAAAAAAAATCATGCTTATAGATGTTTATCTCAATTCTCAAAAGCATACTATTGTTTTTATTATTATTTACTGGATTTATTGAAAATTATCAGTGTTTGCTACACCCGCTTTGGGCTAGTGTTCGGAATGACGTCATTTTGTTTGCAAACGCATTTTGTTTTAGGTCTAGCACTAGCTGTGACGTAGAAAATACCATCTATGTAAGCTATTTAGCCATCAGCAGAAATTTGTTTAGTTATTTTCTCAGTATATAATGAACAAAAAAAAGTATGCTTTTGAGACCGATATAAGCATGATCTTTTAAAAAAGTTTCTGTAGCAAATGAGATGAAATACTGCAGCCCCTATACTCCATTTGCCGAGGTTCTTAGACGTAAACAAAAAAAAACACGTGAAATACTCCTACTTGTTAGCCAATAGGAGCCGAACACTGATAAGTAAAAGCGTTTTGATTGTCTATTTCCAGAGTCACGTGGTCTGCTTTGTTGACAGTAGTTAAGTGAAGTATAAATTAATATTTCTATTTTCAATATTATCGGCATCAAATTATAACGCATGCTGCATGTTGTATGTTTCTTGGTGAAACATAGTGTCCTTTTTATATGCAAGTTTGGCCTAGCTGTAGTCCATTTCTTTAGGAACTTAACTAAATGTAAACAAACCTACCCGTGTTACTTAGTACTTAAAAATAAGTAGGTAATTAAAAAAACAACCATTTAATTTGCTCATTTTGTATGATCATCTTTCAATGGAAGCCTTTGTTCGGTTTTCCAATTCCCTATAATCCAATTTTCCATCAATATCTTCTAAAACCGTACACGTCTTCTCCTTACTGTTCATGTAACAATATGTGTTGTAATTTGTAACATACCTAAAGGCAGTATATAACTATGAGTAGATCAAAATTTACTGGGAACGAGGTCTAAGCCATACGATCTTGACAAATCACTTCTTCTTAACGTTAAATAAATAAGGGATATAATTTAAAAACTTAATAAACAAATATCAAATTGAAAGCTTACAGCTTGTTTCTAAAATATTCGTGTAAATTGTTTATTGTTATTGCAGATAGAAAGTTCCGTCGCCTATTTAATTAAGTTAATCTTAACACATTGGTCCTCAAAGAAAAAAAGGTTACACCTAATAAATAAAAAACTGTATAAAATAATACATTCTCACAATTATTAGTGCTAAATACTTCACAAATATAGGCCCTCCTATTTTATTTTGCTTTAGGAATAATATATTAATTTATTTTAAGAGGTAGGTCAATTAGTTTTAACATATTTGGCATAGAGGAGATGTAAAAGGGGTTTAGGGAAAGGTAACTTACATTATAAAACTAAATAGTTTTTTATAAATATACATAAAATGGAAATGTATCGTCAAGATATAAAATAGTAAATAAATACATGGCCACTGATCTCACTAAACGTTATCAGGTGGGGGTCAAATAAATACTTTTTAATGGTTGTAAAATACAACTGCTGGCAATGCTCAGTAACAATCTATTCTTTAAGAGCCATGTCGTCAATATCTGTCCATTTCGACACTGCCATATAATGAAAGCTGCTGTTTCAATACATTCTAAAACCGCCCAGCTTTTTAAGCATCCAAATAAATAACTAAAGGAATAGTAGCTCAACATATATAAAAAATACTCATTAAAAGTCAACAGAACATAAAAGTGCAATTCACTTTTCAACAATAGTCACAGCTTCTCATCTTTCAACAAATTCATGATGGTAGCATAATCATAACATAGTCGGTCGCTACCTTATTTTGAAAGGAGAACTAGACGAATCGAAAGTGCTTTATCGGTCTGTGAGAAGAGAGTGGGACTATTTCAAACCATAGCTTTGCTTTAGCTTTATCTCTGTTGAATTTATTGCATATGCGGTTAACCTATTCTGTTTGTTCTTTAATAAGGATAAATAATTTTGTGACGAGCACAACTCATTAGTGCGCTTACCATCGTCTAGTACCCATAGTAATAGGAGTTCAGGACTAGGTTTTGTATAAACATCGTCCCTCTGGTTTTGTTATGTAGCAGCAACAGATCCCACATCCTACTCTCGGATCACAATGGAACCCAAACCTTATCCCAGCGGTGCGTGCGTGGGTCAGGGCGCGGGCGCGCGGCGGCGGCGGAACACGAGCGCGAAGATGCTGCGCAGGCGCCGCCAGCGCCGCCGCCCGCCGCCCGCAGCCGGCGCGCCCGCCAGCGACGCCTGCCACCACAACACCACTATCTTATCTCAACTTATACAGGGCTCTTACAACACTTCCACCCTGTAATTATCTCCAGCTAAATCACTTTATTTTGCAGTTCAAATGTAAAAAGATAAGAAAATTAAACCATGAAGGGGTCATGATTTCATTTTCTTATTTTTTTATATGTTAGCTCAATGTAATAACACAAATTCTGAAAAAGAAAGACGGAAGGACGGATGGATGTGCAGACAGCGTTGGCATATTAAAAGGTTAAAGGCTCATGAGTAAATGAGAACTTGTAAAGCTTGAACTCGGAACTAACAGTCACAAGTCAACAGTTTCAACGTCATACGTTTAGCCACGCAACCTATCAAGTATCAGGCAGTGACACAGATAAGAGTAAAAGTTATAGCTGGCATATACAATTATTATACATAATTATACCTGTCTCTGCCTCTCAAGACGCCGTATCTCGCGCACGAGCGCATGGAACGCATCGTCCACGAAGTGCCGCAGCGCCGCGGACGTCTCGAAGAACGGACAACCAAGCTGAGTCGCTAGCGCCAGACCCTCCTCTGTCGTCACCTGTACAAGCAAAAAATATGCTCCATCAAAAAATGAAAGAATTTGCAAGGATAAGAAACACACTATTTTGAATTGGGTTTAATCAGCTTAGTCCATTATTTCGTCCCCAATCTTTCATCAGACTTGTAGACAAAGTGTATCTCCTGAGTTCTAACCATTGACCATTAAATATTGTGGACTAGGATAACACCCGTATTCAACAAGGTTTTAGAATGATCCATTGATAGAAATAGTTGGACTTTTTTTTCTCAGTAGTGTCATTCAACAAAGAGGGTTTCCGTAATGGAACCTGACTTTTTTTCCAAGTATTTACATTAATAATGCAGAGTTTAATATAATGCAATTGGACTGTACCATTACTTACATCGCTTATTAAACTAGGTTTTACCCATTTCATAATACAATGCCATATTTATGTTCAATTGATACCATGCTATAAGAAACACACTAAGTGGTAGCTGTGATATCACTATTCAGGTCCTTTAAATTAAGTCTGCATTATTAATATAACTACTATTAGTATAGCAAGTATTAAAACTACTTGGAAAAAGAAAGTCCAGATAGTTCCATAGTACTACTGACCTGCCGGCAGCGCGGTGCCAGGTCCAGCTTGTTCCCCACAAGCACGAGCGGCAGGAGCTCCGTGGGGCGCGCGGCGGCCAGCAGCCGGCGGTACTCGGCGGCGGCGCGGAACGAGCGCCGATCTGTCACAGAGTAGCACAGCACAAAGCCTTCTCCACACCGCATGTACTGCTCGCGCATGGCTGTGAATTCCACCTAAAGGGTGTATGTAAACAATACTTATTAGCTTTTATGTGTATCCTTTTTTGGTAGCAAGGTTTACAGGTTAGGTTAGGGAAACAAGTAGTCTAAGAGGTTGTATAACATTCAAGTAACCTGAAGAGTGGTATGTAGTAGTGGCAAAACTTAAAGCAAATAATCAGTGGAGTAATAAATAAATGCCTAGCGCGAGATTTAAACCCGCGACCGCTAGCTTCGAAGGCAGTGACTATAAACTAGGCAAATGTGTAGTCATATAAGCAGTATTGGTAAATGATCATAAACAGAAATCAACATACCTGTCCTGCTGTGTCCAAAATGTCTAACAACGCTGGTTCCCCATCAATAACTGCCTGCTGTTGATATGAGTCCTCTGAAACCAAACAACATACATTAAATCAAAAGCAATTCACTTTAATAACAAATAAAGGCATTGTATACAAGCAACAGTTGTGATTGTGGGACTGAGAACAGAGTTACCAGTTCAATCAACCCACTGTATAAGCAACAGAGTAATAGGGCAACTAGTGTTGATGTACCTATAGTAGGGTCATGGTAGTCCAAGAAACTGTGGCTGACGAACTGCAGAGTTACGGCAGACTTGCCGACTCCACCATCGCCTAACACCACGATCTTGTAGACTCGAAGGCCGCGCGACGTGCCCGAGGCCTCCCCGGCCATGCCGCCGCATGCCTGGCCAAGGCGCTCTCGCTTCGGACCTCGCCCGCCTTCGCTGGCCCCGCGGTCACTCTCCGAACCGAAGCCGCGCCATCGCCCCACGCCACACAAACCTAATATCACCACCGTGATTGCTTATTCGCAAATAAGAAGCAGGTACTCACTTATTAACGCGCATTGTATTCATAATAAACTATTGCAATAAAAATCGACAGCTGATTGATTGTGCGCGATTGACATTTCGACGTAATTGATTCAATAGGTTGGTACTTCCAAAATAGCGTTCTAATTTGGTTAAATTATAAGAATATAAAATATTATAAAATAATAAAAGTAAAATAATAACCGTAGCTATGAATAATAAAAAACTGTTTGAATATTCTGATTATACGTTGTTGTTACTGCTTGTGCTTGTTAACTTTTTACTCCTTTCTTTTTGGAAATGGATGGAAATGTTATAATACTTAAATCGGAACGCACACAACTCACTTTCCCAATTCCTCCGAATTTCCAATAGGGGCAATAGGTATTGGTGTGTTGTATTCGTTCAAAAACCATATTATTTGCCGGGCAGCCAGAGAAAATATTTAATTATAAACATTTTTTACATTACTTCCAATAGAATTTTCCGAAAGTTGAAAAAGCTTATTTTATTTCATGTGTTAAATTCTACGTAAATATACATTGCTTTGTTAATATGTTTTTGGACAGCAGTAGCAGAAAAAATAATATGGGACAGCTACGAGAAAATAATATGGTACAGCTACGAAACGTAAACGTCAATGAAATGTGGGTTCTGTTCTGATTCCTTTCTAATTGTGTTGTAAACAAAACTTAAAAAATAAATATGTCTCATATACAATTCGTTGACGAAATAGTTAGAGAATATCTGTTATACAGAGGATTTACTTCCACCATAAAAGCATTCGATAATGATTTAAAGGCTGACAAAGATAAAGGTTTTAGAGTCGACAAGATTGTGGATCAAATACTGCAATACATTAATGCTTCTGATCTCAACGGCTTGAAGGAGTATTGGGCTCACCTAGACAGCCTAGTATTTTCTAAATTAGAGGTCCACGTTCAGCCAGGTTCGTTTATTCCTTTAAGAACAATGTATGAATGATGGACTTTTTGCTAAAGGGTTTACTTCTGTTTTAGCTGTTAGAAAGTTAGAGTACAGTCTGTATAAGCTATACTTGGTGACGGCCGCTCAGGGGACAGGGGGCGTTAAGAACGAGAGAGTTACAGAATTCTTTGCAAAGATGCTGCCTGAATTACAGGGTCAAAATGAATGGAGGGATTGGTTTAGTGAGTATACAAGACTTCTTATTCGTTTAGATCAATCTATTATGATAAAACAATATGAAAAAAATGCAAATTTTATTCAATTATTTAATTAATAAGGATTTATTAAAAGTTTAGAGTAAAAACTATACTAATAAGTTATAATTTCTTGTTTCAACAAAGTGCCGAAGATAATCTTTATGTTTTTATCATAATAAAATGAAAAAGTGTTTGATATATTTTTTTTCAGTTATGTGCTAAATACCAAGAACGTTTGTGGTTTTACTACCTTAGGCAAAAACAATAAATAAAACTAAGAACCTTTGAACCTTCTAGATTATTCATACACAAGTTTGAAGGAACAAGTTACCTATTTGTCCCTAAAATGTTTTAGAGAAGGGTAGGGAAATAGTTTGTTCTAATATTAGTACAAAGTACAAGTTTATCCTTCAGTCTCAACTTTTCCAATTTGGGTCTCTAAGGCCAAGCCTAATTTTTTTTTTTTTTTTTTATTAGCCTGTTTTTGTGTCCCACTGCTGGGCAAAGGCCTCCCCTCGTTTTCGCCATTCGTCTCTATCCAGAGCGCACTCCCGCCAATCCCGCGCAAACGACTCAAGGTCATCTCGCCATCTCCTTCTGGGTCTACCTCTGCTACGATTAGCCTCATTAACAATGGCAAAATTAAATATATGTTATCATCTTTCCAGTGTTACCATACATCCAGAAACCGGAAGAAAACCCAACATTTAGCCTGTACTTCACCCGAGCATGGCAGGACAGTGTGCTGGTGTCCCTCCACAACCTGTTAGCCACCGTGTTTCAGTGTATGCCGCAGCCCACCCTGACGAGCTACGAGAGTGACGCGGCCATGGTCAAGAGGCTGCAAGATGAGGTTGCGGCACTTAGAGGGAAGGTATGAAATGCTAATAGCTATTATTTGTTTTGCTTTATTTAAGTTGAGTCAGTCAACTTTTTGTTGTTGTTATTCTGCCCAATAAAGCGCAATTCACACAGCAGGCGGGAGCGGGTCGGGCGCCGGGCATGTCGTTTTCTTCGCGGGATTCGCGCGGGTTGTCGTATTCACACGTAACGCCGAACCGCGGCGGGCCCCGCGCTGGTGATCGCAGGCGGGCGATCGGGATCCCGCCCGCTGTGTGATTTCGCTTAAGCTATGAGACAACTTCAACGATTTATATATTAAAAATTATATTTTTAAAAAGTTACCCAAGACATTTCACCATGGCAATGAGGGTAGTATTAATAGCAAATTGGTTTCTTTAGTGTTGTTTACACTTTTGCCCATTTTAATTAACACCAACTATATTGCAAGCCAAAGGCTTTTTTGTTTTATATGGCATTTTAAATACTAAAGGAGATGTTAAAACTGGTTAATTGAGAGCAAAAAAAAAGCAGCAGAATTTTGATTGTGGAATGTCATTGCGGTGTTCATATTTAAAATCACATTGCAATTTATTTCTCTATTGCAGAACGCTCCACTTGTTAGGTAGTCACATCTCTGCTTTGAATTGTCACTACCGTCAGACGTTGATACGAATAAGCCAGTTGAATCCCAACAATATATTTTGTCTTGACAGTCTTGATCTTGACAAAGACAACCACTACTCTAACTAAATTATTCTTTCATTTTACAGTCCATCCAACAACCTTTCGACAAAACGTCACCAAGCGGCCACCAGTCCCGCCTGGCCCAATACTCGGAGCGGCTGAGTGGCCCCCTGCCCTTGGTCGACGATTTCTGCGCCGTGCCCTCGGAACACCTGGACAGCGGTGTCCGAGAAGCCAAAGGACTGCGAGGGCTCATACGGCAGATGGGGGGCAGCCCAGTCATGGGGAGGAAACCAGGTCGTTCACAAAGCCAGAACTAATTATTAAAAAACCGGGCAAGAGCATGTCGGACCATGCTCAGTTTAGGGTTCCGAAGCACTAATGTAAATGTTTTTATTTCAAGATTAAATTTCCTAACTTTAGCGGCGTAATTTAAATGCCAAATTATAGTTTACCCTAAAAACTACCTATATTGTCAACATCGAACAAGACTAATCGTCAAATGGCAGTGCACTATCCACCCTCCACATTATTTTCCTAATAAAATAAATTGACCAATAATGCGCATGTAGCCATGTACTGCATTTCTAGACAGCAGTTTAATTTTAGGTCTCGATGTATAATAACTTACAAGTATTACATCCTTTAGTTGTATAGGTAGTCTTGGTTTTTCTCAGTTACAGAATTTAAACGTGATGTTAGGATATTATGTTACTATGTATTTTAGTTTATTATTTAGCTGAATATTAGTTTAAGTAGAACTGTTGTTATTTACTAAGTTTAAATGAAAATTGAAACTGATTGACTTTGGTGTCTTATATTCAGTAGTGGGATAAAGATATTTTATGTTAATAAAATAAATGTATGATCCAAGTGTTTATTTATTAATCTAGTTTTAAGCATATAATAGTAGCAGCAAGATGTAAATACACTCGCTCGTACTAATGCTAACAAATATGACTTATTAAATTATTTTGTAACTTCAAAAATACTGAACTAATTTCGTCGAAGCTTGTAGTGTTTGGTTGCTTATTAACCTAGGTCCCAAATGGCAACAAACGTTTTTTTTTTAAATTACGTGTTTCTTTCCTCAGAGACCCAAAAGATCCATAAATTGGAAAGTCGTACAAAACATAATAATTTACTACGAACAGGTAAATTATGGATCTTTTGGGTTCCTTTGGAAAGAGTTGCGTCCATTAAAAATAATACTTGGTGGCCATTTTGGACCTAGGTTAATTAGCAACAAAACACTACAAACTTCATCGAGATTAGTTCAGTATTTTTGAAGTTACTCTCTAATGTAACAAGTTATATTTGTTAGTAATTGTATGAACAAAAGACGGTTTGGCGAGTATTTTTGCCGGTGAGTGTATAAAGTTAACTTATACCTACGTCTAGATAACAATAGATAATATCCATTTGTAATCCTAAATTGGGGAAACTGCCTTAGTAGTTAGGGAGGTGGCGAGCAAAATTTCTATACATCAAGGACCTCGTCTGCCACCTTGGTGAAGTTGCGTTGTCAATTGACAGCGCTTTAAAAATGTAAAAAATATAGTGTTCCATATTATGCGCACGTGTCTGCCTCTGGGGCTGATGAAATGATGATGAAATACAAAAAAACGAAGAGGCAGACATCCAGGTCTCTGACTATTGTAGTATTCTATTTTTTAAATTTTATTATGATTTAAAAAACTGTATATGAAGTGCGCACTTGGCAGACTTGAATTGTTCGATTAAAAACAATGAGAAGGGACACGGAAAAATAGTCTGCCAGCATGTTGCCTCTGCGTTGCATATTGACAGCACTTCAAAAATGTAAAAAAAACAGTTGTGCTATATTATGCGTTCATGGGTGCCTCTTAGAATGATGATTGGATTTCTTACGAAACTAAGAAAATCGATGAGGCAGACGCTCAGGCCTCTGATATTCCAAAGGCAGACCATCTGTTCTTTTTTCAATCTGACTCTCGTGCCAATCTACAAGTACAAAATTCTACTGAATATTATTGAAAATAATTAATATAATCTATAGTTACTTGGGTTCTGTCTGTTAACTGCGTCCCATGTAAATTTCAAACAGTTGTACAGCTAAAAATCAGTGAGCAAAGTGTCTGCCAACTGTTTGTCTGTTTTTTCGTATTCAGGTAGTTATAATGAATCGAATGGGTGCAATGAGGACCGTGTGCAAATGACTTAGTAGAGCTTTTTTTTTTAAACATTTTTTCAACTCCAGCCCATGATAATGCAGAACTCAGAATTTCTGCCTTCTCGATTTTCTTCCTTTCGTAGATGATTGTGACTATTAACCCGAGGCATAAATGTGCAAATGATTTAACACCCCCATTTTTTTAAGCAACTTCAATCCGCTGTACCGCGGAAACGCAGCGACATAGGACCTTAGTTGACTGGACCAAATGAATTCGTACTGATCTAAACTGCAATCCACCTCGATGTGAAACATGAGCAAAACATATACCGAAATGCTCGCCACCTCCCTAACTATACAGTATCATGTATTGACAGCATGAACTTCATTTCTAGGTAAAAGAGGCGATAGCGCTACGATCACACGGTGCCAATACATAAATTAACGACCCGACTCGCGCCACTGGCCAATCTGCAACATGGCACAAAACTCGGGAGGCTTCTTAAACGTTGACCAATCAGAAAGCTTGAAATAGTAATCTGAACTCTCCGTAGTATCTTTGATAATTACACAGCTTTACACTATTTATTCGGGTACCTCGAACCGACAGTTTGACTTTAAACGTTTTTTCTATTAGATTTGCTCGCCTGCACTCTTCTCAACGCCTTGCTCCGGAAGCCGCATAACAACCCTCCTTAAATTTAATAGTTAAACCTGTTTCCTAAATTGACAGTTACTCTATGGCTACATATTAATTTCCGTTTATTTGACAGCAACTGACAACCATATTGTGTATATTTACAAAAGCAAAATTCAAAATTATCAAAATTTATAGTTTATTGTTTATCTTTATTTCTCACGATGATCGCTCCTGGGTTCTGGAGTGATGCCTTGGACAAGGAGAGGTGGAGGAAGCGGCTGTGGCAACAGCGGTACCTCCTGCCTATGCTGGAAGAGGCTAAGATAAGAGGGGATCGCGATGTCGACACTTCTATAGCCATCGGGAAAAAACTCCTCAACGTATGTTCCTTAGATAACACAGCAGCGCGGCTCTCCTTCAATTTACAGGACATAGGGTAAAGTCACCAGTGGTCAGCCAGAGACCTGTAGTCGGCCTCTGCCTATACCTTGTATGAGTGGGCAGAGTACGAAAGATATATTTCCCACTCTTCGCACTCATATAAGGTCGACTACTGGTCTCTGGCTGACCACTGGTGACTACCCTATAATAAAGTCTGTATAGTGTTCCGCTACCTGGATTTCAATAACCATAACGCCTATGTGTCTATTCTTTGGATACATTTAACTTGGTCATAACAGGTCATCTTTTTACACTTCACAGTATAAATAAATTCATTAATGGATCCCTGCATATTAAAAAGTGCAATTAAATGTACATTAAAGTCCACTAGACTCCATTAAGTGATTTGAATGTACAAAAAGTCCACTTGACGTAGTCCTAAAGAATACTCTAGGATTGTATTATGGGTACAATCGAGTTCATAAATGTGTGTACCTACACTTTAGTTCTATTTAATGTTATGTTTAAACTGCCATTTATGAATTGTCACAGCGATTAAACTGACAAAGTATTAAAGTTTTATATTACAAATATCTTCCCTAACTGGGATGCGAACCCGGGACGGCTAACGAGTCGACAAATGCAACCCGTGTTGTTAGGTCCTGGAGGAGAAGGTGAAGCCTCCGCGCGTGGTGCTCCCGCGGGAGCTGAAGCTGACCGAGACCGACGCCCTGATGAGGCCGGTGGAGCCCCACCTGACGGACATAATCTACGGCAGCGAGCTGAAGGGCGCCGGGGACCGGTACCTCCGCGAGAGGAACAAGAAGTCGCCTGAGGAGAAGTAAGCCCAACCACTACTGCTATAAAAGCCGCGCTTTTAGCATTGAGAAAAAGCGGCCAAGTACGATTAAGTTAATGTTTGGAATACGCAAAAGAAAATACTTATTTTATTATGAACTTTATTGGCTATGAAATAAGGTCCATTTTGAGTAGTCTACATTTTATTGAAGATTTTTAAAGGTTTTTGCTATTTTTTTCCAAAACTGTAAAATTTGACTTCATTTTATTTTCGCATAAAATATAAATAATAATCTTGAAGCCGGGATTTTTTGGTACATTAACTTCGCAGATAAGGGACTGGAAAACGGTCATAAAGTACCTACCTAGACACAGAAAATTACAATGATAACTAAAAGCATCTTTTTATGTCAAAATCAGCAGTCCCGGAGGTCCCTGATTTTGACATAAAAGTTGCTGGTAGTTGTCATTATTTTCGTCAATATATTGAAGAGAACAATGACGGCGGTTGAAACGCCCGAATATTCATCCCCGTCGGACCTTTACCGCTGACCTCAAATTGAACAAGCGAAAGATTGACTTTATACAACCTAAACAGTTTAGTTAGTTGGTCTTTAGAACACCTTACGTCGAATACGAGATGTGTATCACACGCCAAACACGTTTGTATACAAATTACAACTTAATTGATACGAAACAAAGTATTTTTTTAATCTTGAACTTGTGACGGCTGTAGCCGTCGTGGCTTGAATGGCACGGCTTCCAGTTGACGGCCCGCTAGAGTTGTATGTGGCGTTAAAAATGTTAAGGCAATAGAAGATTTCATTATTTGTTTCTGTTACAAAACAAAGTTTTATAATGTTAACCTAAAGGACCTTGTTTGTGCAGGTTCCGTTCAGATCGCTACCATCTTAGATATTATTTAACTTACGGCCGCTGTGCCGACAACGGCGTGCTGGCCGAGCCGCGGCGCAACCGATTGAATAGCGAGGCAATTTGCGCGGATATCGTATCTAAATATAGAATAAGTATCATTGTATAGAACTATTTTTTGCCGCATTCGCCATTTCGAGTAAAAAACTTTTAGTTACTGGGACACTTCATTTACCCGAAAAACATTATAACCCACAATGACGACAGATGAAACTGAAATATTTTCACGCCGCAACCTCCACATTAATCGGAGCATTTTCCGCAATTCCCAATATCTGTCTGAACAGCACCCCTGTTTTTTCTAATATCTTTATAGCCAACCTATTTTTGATTAACTGGAGAATTCAAATTGTTCTCCTGGACATGTCACTTCTCTCAAGTCCTAACAGATATAAAGGCATCATTTATTCAATTGTTTGCTCTCCAGGTATTACTTCCGCGAGCAAACCTCCTGGGACTACGGGTGGCAACAAAAGAACTCGCTCGTGCCCCCAAGAGACTTCAACCGCGGCCGCTGCGCCATCCTGAGAGACACGTTCTACCGGAAGAACAACCTGGCGCCAGATCCGCCGCATTACGCGCAACCCAGCGGAGGAGAGGTCTCTATTTGCTCCGAGTACTCTTGCAGTGCAAATTAGCTGGTGGTGGAACCCTGTGCAGAGTCCATCTGGATTGCTACCTTGATCAGATCTTATCGTTGCATTGTTGTTCGGGTGTGGGACAACACAACCGGTAAAATTATCAGAAGAGGCATTCCACTGTAGTCCTCAGTGTTGGCAACGAATTTGCAGTATCAGGATATAAGTTTTGAATACAATAGTCTATGCTGCTCTGCTTATAAAGATGGCGGTACCTCAGACAAAACTCGTGTAGCAAGTGCATCCTCATTAATACCAACGGAAGAGGATTGAATTTGCTTTGGCATAATTTGGCGATTACATCTTTTGGATTATGGGGGCAGTATGGTATCACACTTACCTACCTACCATCAAGTGGCCTGAGTACTCATTTGAATTCTCCTCGCCATATAAAAGTTAACAGTTTGTAACAAACCAATAAGGATGTACGGTTCCGACTGTCGTTATCGTAATGGGAAAAAGTAGCACTGCAGAGTCCATGACCAAAGTTACCTCCAGTTGCTAGTAACAGAATTGGATATTGTGTTTCAACTTAATTCTGTAAATTCAAGGTAATAATGGTAAGTCTGGGTAGTGGGTACCTTCGCTAGGTTTTTACCAGGTGATAAAAATAAGGAAAACTTCTGAAATATGACGAAACACGCATGGATATTCACACATTGAAATTGTGTAGGGATAAAAAAAATACCAAGCTAGTTTTCGTTTTCTTAACATAACTTAGCGGAAGTTTATATTGAGGAGAAAAAAAGGTAAAGTTTTTCAACTTTTTACTAAACTTACACACTTTTGACGTGTGAGACTTGCAATAAAAAAGATGCACTGTCACTTACATCATGAAAGGAACCCCTGTATGTATAGTCCGCGGCACGTAAGTAAAAAGTGCGCAGAAGTCGATTTTAGGGCCTCACCTATGGTGAAGGCGGGGCGTGGGGCAAACGAACCTGCACAGTAGCGGCCATGTTGGTTTTTACTTACGTGCCGCGGATTATACCAAATTTGAAGTTTCTAGGTACAGTACTTCCGGCTGTGCGTTGATATATAAGTCAGTCAGGTTTGCTTTTTATATATATATAAATGGAGTGGCGTCCGTGGTCCGGAAGACGAGCTGTAGGTAGGCCTCCAACGAGATGGAGTGACGACTTCGTCAGGATCGCGGGACCGCGGTGGATGCGAAAAGCACAAGACCGGTCTGAGTGGAAAGCCTTGGGGGAGGCCTATGTCCAGCAGTGGACGTCTTTCTTCTGACATGATGATGATGATGATATATATACATATACAATGTGTGGCCCAAAACCGGGGCGAAAAATTAAAACGTAGATTCTACTCCTCAAACTAGACAACTTTTGTTTAGCAACTTTTTAAAATCATAAAGTTTTTAGATTGTTCATTTTTCAAACAAAGTAAATAGTATAATCAATGTACTTAAAACTCCGTCTAATTGACATCGCCTGTCAGTCTAGTCACTCTACAGACATAACCAATTTCATAGTACATTGCGTGTTCGAATTAACTTTATAATGTAATAAAATTCAAACCGCAAGTTTTTTTTCAAAGTCGTCAAACAAACGTTGCGTAGTTTGAGGAGTAGAATCTACGTTTTAATTTTTCGCCCCGGTTTTGGGCCACACATTGTATAGATTAAATTAAATTAAGGAAGGAAGGGAGGCGTTTGCCCAACGGTGGGACATAACAAGCTGTTAAAGAAAAGAAATAAATTAAATTCAAGGTGATATTTTCTTATATTCTTCAGTCGGTGTTTTTTGTTGTTTTAGGCCTTACAGGTGCTATAGGTTAAAAACATAAATAAAGTTCCTGGTGTATGTACTTGTGTACAAAACTAATATGTGATTTACGTCAAATATCAAATAGAAAATGTCGAACAGATGTATTACAACTACATGCAAGAGGAGCTTTACTTAAGTTTATCACCCACTTTAATTATAATCTTAAGAGTCGTTTAAAAAGCTGAGCTGACAACGCTTCAAATCTTAAACTGAAATAAATTTAAATTATTAAATGTGATCTTTAGTGCAATTCAATATTTTATTGAAACGAAACATTTTGGAATGATTTGAAACATTTTTTTTTCTGTTATATATTGTGAATATACAATTATAAGCGACCATGACGAAATGTTGCATTATACACATAAATACGAGTCAATAAGTTACATTTGAGAATTGACTTCAACAACCAATTTAACGGAAAAATACGAAGAAACTTCCACAGGGGCTCTTCCATAAATTAACGTAAATAAGTAGACATAATTATAGCAAAAAACATATATTTTATATTTTTATTATTTACAATATTTCAACTTTTATTTACATATTAACAACAGCAAATGTACCCCCATAATTTAAGGCCACATCTCCTGTCAAGGTAATTATTACAAAATAAAAATGTGTACAATTACACGGGTTGTTTAAAATCTAGTTCAATTTACAATAATCTAGTCGTTGCCTCGCTATAGAAGCGCTTATGATACATGAGGTCAAATGTAAGATGTTCAATGGAGGCGGTGCCGCGGCGTTCGTTAGCTTACACACTCAGGGAAAACATTTGCATATGTGTGTAATCATATACGAATAGATCACAATAGCAACTGACATTCGGTCTTTATACAAGAACTGACACGTGTGTGCGTGAAGTTCCTTCTCATTATTTATGTTAGATTCACCCACATACGTATCCCCAAAGTGAGTCGAGCTACGCATGCAGAATCAGATATACGAACGCAGGCGATCAATGCGCCCATTGGCACTCGTAGACAAAACGAATAATTCTAGATGTTACAATAATTAAAAATAATCAACCATCATTATCGTCAACAACATTCGCTCACTCGAACAAATTAAAATCTACCAAATAATAATATTACTAATAAATATGAGACGATTTGTTCATTCTCAAGTTCAATATTTGACACATTATGTACAATAATTATCAGTCCTTAGAATTTCTCGTTACAACACACCGGCGTAATTTTCCTATAACTTAATGTTATAGGAGGCAGTAATATAAAAACCACGCCATTTTGTTAAGGAAATGCTAATTTTAGTAAATATTGAAGCTTTTTAATACATATAAATTTTCCTAACTGGACGATACATCTTTGCAACTTAAATTATATTTTCACTTTTTATACTCGTAAAGTTTTTATTTATTCTGGGTGTAGGCGAACTAGAACAGTTTTTTTATACTATTGCATAAAAGTATTCTCTTCTTCCTACAGCCAGACAAACAAAACTTCACTAAAAAAGTTTTTTTTTTACTTAATACTATAAATAATAAAGCCCAATTATCGGCAACCAAAATACCTGTTACTGAAATATCTTCTCTATTACCAAGAAACAAAGTGTATGGTGCCAACAAAATTAGTGTTTCCTTGTTAAAATGTCGTTTTAATTTTGCTGCCTCCTAAAATGGTATTGCAGAATAAGACATTATTATGCTCTCTCCTTTCGCGATGTCTTACTCGCGTTTACTTAGCCTTAGGGTGCGGCTCCATTGAGGCGGAGACAAGCGGAGCGGAGCTGGGCCAATATTAACCAATAGAATCTAAGCTAACGTACGCAAGGCGCGCTCAACGTGACCGCACGCGCCTTCTATAGTTTAATATTGGCACAGCTCCGTTCTGCTCCGCTCGTCTCCGCCCCAGTGGAGCCGCACCCTAACACAGGAAACAGCTTCACAAAACACAATTATACAATTAATACATTCATACACGGAAATTTCAGGTCAAAACCACTGGATTTATTATTTGAAGCAAGTACAATAAAATCAGTAGATTCGGACACTGAAACCTTAATGTTGGACTTGTTATATCATTTATTCGCAATACCCCTTTTTAAAATAAAAAGAAAAATATTTTCCGGCACACATGTTCTACTAAATTTATATTAAAATAAATAAAACTTTAAATACTATCTGACCACCTCTAGTCTTTCTGGAATTGTTTTTGTTTGGGGATATCTAGTCTGATAGGGATCATTTTACGGTATTCTAATAAATGTTAGGTACATTTTTAAGGCAATAACGTTTATTTTGAACTCTTCTATAGAGAAACATTATGATATTGCGCTGATGCCGTAGACAAATGAACGATTTCCCCCGAGTGTCCTTCCCTCCTAACCGAGCTCATGTTCAAATTCAAATACCTTTTACCAAACTTCATGGAATCGGATCACAAATACTTACTCAATATATAGTGACATACATATAACACGTGCTAATGTATGCATCTTCTGTTCAACATGTCTAGTCATATCATATATATGTATTTGAATTTCATGGTAAATAAAGCGCTATTGATTTTTGTCTACGGCCTATTTTCGATCGTAGATTTGTGAAGAATGAATCCAATATATGACATTGTAGAGACCCCTTCAGTCATGCCCCCATACTCGGCCTCCTTAATTTTGCCTTGCTGTCAGAAAAGTTGCAGATGCCAAGTAAACTGTCTAATAATTTCTAAATTACATGACAACGCACTTTTCTATAAACTTTTTTCTTAATGAATCCAGTCGATCATGTAAGAGCATCCTACGATTAATCTTTGTCTAATATAAGGTTTGTATTAGAACTCATTAATTGAGACGCAGCGCGTCACTCGGCGCGATCCGGAGTAAATTAAGAATAAGGCGTACGTAGACGCAAGTATCCATAAATGAGCCCTAAGGGGACTTCTAACTAGCGACATTCACAGCAATGTGCAGCCAGCAGCTATTGGCATTTTGTTCTAACATACAAAGTAAAAGTAAGGCAGCCAAACATTTAAGACCTTAACGGCCACACTCAGTTAGTTAATGAAGATTAAGTCGTTCCTTACTGTCGCACTCAGAGACGTCAATTATTAAGCTTTAAGCCAAGTGTCTAAACAGCCATAACTACAAATACTAAAAATCAGAAGAAAAAAAAACACGATGAAGTAGATTGATTGATTTGATTGATCGATCATTGAAATACACAGGCGATTAAAGTTTTTTTACCTACTAAAGTCTTCTAAAACGGCACCAAATTACTTTAAATTAAAAATTAGTTATTACTGTCTTGTTGTTTTTATGTTTGTAGTACTTAGCGGCTTCGGAACCCTACACTGAGCATGCTCCGACATGCTCTTACCCGGTATTTTGCTACAAAAGTTTGAAAAAGGAATGAGTTAGTTGTGTTCAAATTGTCTCTGAGTACGGATGTATGACGTTATTTATAAGCTAACGGAAATATCTCCCTCAAAAGGTAAAAAAGGTTCACTAGCCTAACTCGCTGATATGAAGTTATTGTCACGATTAAGCAATGAAACGTTAGACCTTCACATGTCTTAACTAAGCGATCACTTCTTATAAGACAATACGTGCTTTATAATTAATAAAAGTGCAAGATATTAATATAAATGTCACTGAACATTAGTGAATCCAAACGGTGACAAAACAACAACCAAAACAGGTCGGTATCCTGCACAAGTGAAAATAGCCATAGCCAGGCCACTTAAATTACATTTTACACGAACATTGTTCCTTATAATTTGTTACCGATACAACAAATTTATAACCAATTACATCAAAATAAAATAATTTATTTTGCATTTATATACACGAAAAGATTCAAAGTCATAAGTTATCCAATCAATCCAATCATACACTTTGTCTGCACTGTCAAGGAATTTCATTAGCGAAACTGTCACGCACACAAAAATGACATTTCCTTTCTATACGTAATATCCTGGCTTTGAGTCTGGCCATCGAAACGTGATACTGAAAATGACTGCGAAATTTAAAAATGTAGCTATAGTATGTCTGAATGAGCTACAATTAAACAATGTTGATGCTTTTGTCATTAAGTATTAAGTTATAAGTTAATGACAAAAGCATTACAATTGTTTAATTGTAGCTCATTCAGACATACTATAGCTACATTTTTAAATTTCGCGGTCATTTTCAGTATCACGTTTCGATGGCCATACTCTAATTATCACCAGACCGCTGAATATACGGAGCATAATTAAATCACACCTAGGGCCTATATCGATAATTCAACTGATGCTTTTCCCATATACTAGTGATTGCTCCAAGTTTTTTAGTTTTTAGTAAAAATATATTTAATAAGCGATCCCTAGCTGTCATTTAATTTTGTCCCGTTTATAACGAGGTCTGATTATCAGTGTGTCCTATTCGTATTGCCTTGATTCGAGAAAGACACAATGAGTAACCGATATAGCGTGTTAGCCCACATCGTATGAACGAGTGCATTCATTAAAGATTTACAGATAATATTAATTAAGGCGCGATTCTGTCAATAGTTATAATTATTTACTAAGGATAGATAACGTACCTATTCAGACAAACTTTACTAGATCTAAATTCAATCAATCCTTTTTATCTTTTGCCCAATTAACATGCATCCATAGTTTTCTAACTGTTCTAATACTCATGTGTTGTTTGTATAGGGTACTTATCACAAGTCCGAATTTTCTGTGCTGATTCATTTGTGCATAAATTGCATCGGTCATTCATACTTTTTTATTTGTCAATATTTACTTATTTACATCAAAAAAAACCCAAACTGCTGATAACACGCATTTACAATGTTATAGCGTGCGCAAAGTGCCTACCGAATTGCTAAAGCACTAAGTACATTGGTACTTATGAAAGAAAATAGCATCCTAGTAAGTAAATAGGTAACATATTATGTACCTTCTTAATGCTTGGGAGAAAAAAACTAGTTGCTATGCACGGTTACTATGGTTTCACGATGTTGATAAAAATCCATACACCGAACAAATTGCCACCATTATACTCGTGTTTTCAGTAACATTCTCAAACGGCCTATCCTTGTAAGGCCCCGCATATATTTTTTACTTAATACGGTCATTGAAATAAAGATCCATTGCAAAGGAGATAAAGTGGAATTGCCCTTATTTCTATGACTGACATTAATAAAATTAGATTATTGACTCTATGGCACTCACAATAGGTTCATATTCCATTGGCAAATTTCGTTGGATGATGCGCCTTATGACCTTATGAGGCATGTATTTTTTTCGCTCGTTCCCTTAAAACCATAATTGCAAAATATCTAATTGCCGATTTACCCGTTTTCTGAAATATGAAATACCCAAAATACCAGACTTTCTTTTTACCGTGTTTCTTTTTATATCGGATTTCCAAATCAACGTGTTTTCAAAACATCATGTTCTCTTTAAAACCGAATTCCCATAATACCAGATTTTGATAACACTAGGCCGGCAAAACACAATGTACTTGAATCACCCAGTTTCTTAAGCTACCAGATACTCCAAATATCAGATTGCCAGTTTACTTAATTCCCAACACACCAGATGCTGATCATACTTGATTTCCGAATGCCTAAATTCCTAAAACACCGGATTTTTACTTTGGTAGATTACATAAGTACGGTTAGACAACAAAACCAACTGTAAATATCAAATTTTTATTGTCAACTATTTACAACTGAACTTTATCATTAGCAAATGGCAAATACAGACTATAAATAAAAAAAATCATCATCATCATGGTGGCCTTTTGGTGATCCAATCTTGGATGTAGGCCTCTTCCCTCCAAAATTTTGGTGAATTCAAAATATTTATATAGGTATAGGTACACATTTTTTTATCGGCTTCAAAAAAAGGAGGTGGTTCGCAATTCCCCGGAATCTTTTTTTTTACGTATGGTACCTAATTAAGGTAAATGCACCTATCATACGTCAGAAGGAGGGTTATGTTTTTCGAGCGTATGTATGTATGTATGTATGTATGTCTATTTCTGAGCACGCTCTGTAGCCTAAACGGCTTGACGGATTTTAACATAGAGGTGTCATTCGATTCGTCTTAGTTGGCGAAGTGACATAGGGTACATAATATTTCAAAAGGCGTCCTCGAAAAAATAATGGACGGGCATTTTTTTTAATTATTATTATGACAATATGCGTATCAAATGAAAGCTATGAACAACTCATCCCCAAAAGAAAAGAAAAGAAGTGACAAAGTTGGTATTTAACGCAAACGAAGTCCTGAAGCACCTGACCGTACTTGTTTGATATTTGATATTCTGGGGATCTGGTGTTCTTAAATCTGGTATATCGAAAATATGGTTTATCTGAAATCTGCTCATTGAAAAATCTAGTATTACATGATCATGCTAAGGCGAGATCAAGTTCTTTCGAGAAAATTGTGTTTTCCGAATCAGGTTTGTAAAGTATTTCAGTGTTTTGAAATTCTTGTGATTTCGAAATTTGATATTTTCGGTATAAGGTTTTATAGGGAACATGGTGTATTGAGAACATGGTATTTTATAAAACTGATATAAAAAGGAACATAATATATAAAAATACTGGTATTGAGGGAATCTAATATTTTGGTAAGCATGTATATCGGCAATAAGATATTTTGCAATTATGGTTTTCAGGGAACGAGCGATTTTTTTAAATAGTTCATTATTATCAAAAACAATATTCCAATTAATATTCGGACAAAGGAAATTACTGGTAAATAAAACTTCGGACTTGAGATAGGTTACCGTTTGTATGCGATATAACATTGCCAAGTAACATTTATTAGGCTCAAGTGAGCATTGTAAGGACTGTTCAATTTACTAAGCGGACACTAAAAATATATATTCATATTACGACTTTTTCGCTATTATCTCTTTATTTGGCTAAATATTATTAAAACGAAAACAAACAAAATAATATTTAATGGAAAAAAATAAAAACTTAATTACATCGGTAGAAATTTCGAACTTTTATGCGGATACTACGCATAAGTGCCTGCACATCACTTTTTGTCACTTTTCGAGTAGCTGCAAACCACATTCTTTTGAATTGTTCCAATGATTCAGCTTCCCGACCATCCTTTCTTAAGTGCCTCTTCACAATGGCCCAGTACCGCTCGATAGGACGGAGCTCCGGACAATTTGGTGGATTGTCTTGTTTTTGAACGAATTCAATGTTTTTTGAATTTAGTAGCTCCACTGTCGGACCAGCATAGTGGGCACTTGCCAAATCAGGCCAAAACAAGGGTGGGACACTGTGCTTACGATAGACGGCAAGTAACCGTTTTTGGATGCATTCTTTTCTGTATATTTCACCACCAATAGTGCCTGTCGCAAAATAGGAAGCACTTTTGAGGCCACAGGAACAGATTGCCTGCCAAACCAGGACTTTCTTCCCGAATTTATCCATTTTAATGGTTCTTTCCTCCTCGGGTACAGACTCTCCTACGACGGCATTGTAGTATTGGGGCCCCGGTAATGTACTGCTATCATATTTTACGTACGTTTCGTCGTCCATTAAAATGCAACGAGATTTATCTTTTAGTAAGATGCTGTACAACTTGCTGCAGCGTTTTTTCGATCTAGTTTGCTGCTCTGAACTTAATTTTGGAATTTTTTGCTTTTTGTAGGTTCGTATATTATTTCTTTTCTTAAAACTTTCATTGCCACCAACCCACTAGGCGAGTCCATTTAGTACGAAAATCACAGCTCTTGGCAATGAAAGTGTTAATATTTTGTACCGTACCTACGCTGACGCCAACTTTCTTTGCAATATCACGAACCGATAGATAATTTTGCGATTTTAACAGCCGCATGTTGAGGATTTGCCGGCCCGCTCCTGTGTCTAGATTTCGGTAAATCTTCGAGCGTATGATATTCTCCAAATTTTTTAATCATTTGGTACACCGCTGACTTGGAACATTTGTACATTTTTGCTATTTTTCGCAGTGAATACTGCCCTGTACACCATTTTTGCACTATTAATTTGCGATTATCTAAATTAATACGCTCCATCGCAAACAATAATCGACAATGAAAGAACAAATATGTCGCAATTGACGGAAGATGTATTTGCTAATGTCATTGCTGTCAGCAGTATATAATTATTTTTAAATTCTAGGTTTAAAAGAGGTTTAAGTGTGTATAGTAAATTGAACAGTCCTTATTACTTTTCTCAAGTGAGCGTTGTATCGCTATGCTCAAGTGAGCATTGTATCCTATGCTCCAGTGAGCATTGTATTACTATGCTCAAGTGAGCATTGCGCTATGCTCAAGTGAGCATTGTATTACTATGGTCAAGTGATTTACTGGTAACTTAAGTGTGATGGTACACGAATGAATAAGAACCCAACTCACATGGGAGCTGTTGAACTGTTGTCCTGTTGTGTGTATTAGCTGAATCACTCCACAGTAATGTTAATAGAACTTGCAAAAGATGTAAAAAAAAACAAATGAACCAATTCACCTTGATTACTCCATAATCAAGTACCTTTAAAGATCAAGTGAGGTCTTTGCAACCATTTATACACTAGATCATTATTAGCATATTAAGTTTAAGATGAAATAACTATTCACTATACATTATTTTTAATAAAAACACGCTTGGTAAATATTTGAGGTTATGTGTCAAACAGTACTAATTTGTAATTTAACTCCTAATGCTTAATGCGATTCGGAGTAGCACCGTATATTGCTTTAATATAAAGTCGACAGCGGGTTGTCTGGAGAAGATTGCAACTAGCGAAAAGACAGCCTGTTGTCTACTTTGTAAAAATGTATATTATGTTCCTTATCTGGTGTTAAAGAGCATTGTATTGGATTGTCGACAAATAATGCCTCTCTTAAAAATATAGTGTCATTGATCAATCACCCCCTAAGAAAAAAAGAGGGCTATATGTTTGACATTTTAGAGTCAATACAAGGTGTAATACAGATTAAATATTGCTGTTGTTTAGTGATTTATATTTTGGTGTATCAAAAATAATTACGCTCTAATGCTTTTGAAAATAACGTTTCGATTTTAGATAACCTTCGAATAAACTGCAGTCACTAGGACACAGGCTGGTGGAGACGGATTATGTTGTTTGGAATATTCTGGATATTTTGACTGTACTTTATATTGAAGCACATAAATTTCAAAATCTTCAGTTTATAAAAAAAAAACGTGTCTGTATTCATTTGTACAGCAAACGCTTGGTGCAGTCTTTAATGAATATTGACACGCAGATTTCTCTCCGTCGTTGGATATCCATCATATTCGCAAAACATGATATTCTCAAAAATATCATAAAAGCAAAACATCATATTCGCAAAACATGACATTCGCAAATCATTATTATTAGTAAGACATGAATTAGACAGTGTCGACGGAGCTCCGCGGCGGAGCTCCTATTTCTGGGTGGTTTCGCCCTCTCGGCCTACTGTCAAACTAACTTAACCTAAACCTACCTACGATTCTACAACCAAACCAGACTATTTGTAAATATCGTATGCGAGTATGATGTTACGCGTGTATGATATTTTGCTAGTATGATGATTTGCGAATGTGATATTCTGTGTAGTAACGCGCAAATTTGCTTGTAAGCTGCCGATGATGAAATGTATGTACTACAAAACAGGAAGATTTTTATGTGTGGAAATTTGAATCTAACTGCAAGTAGACAGCAATATCCTACCCTATCCTTGGCTCTTAAACGCCATTTTCAATTTAGAAACAAATAAATCTGAACTTTATTTAAAGTGGAACAATTGTTTTGTTTTCATTTTCTATGCAGACTCGCTTTCGGACTGTCAAAATGAAAACGATTCCGATTACGAGTGCGTTAGGCAATTAACCCTCAGATCTTAGAGGTTAAATTTGTATAAAATGTTGTGAAAACTCTAAAATAACACATCATACATTTAGCGTCTCTTTTCTACTCGGGGGCCTTTAACATGTTATAGTATTGTCAACGTTACGATAGCTCTTATTAGCTTGACAGTAATGGCGACCGAGTTAAGAACAATACGGTAACATGTCAAAGGCAACGACAACACAATTTTCAACCCATTTGAACTAAGTCACCGTAACAATGATTTTTAAGTAATCCAGAAACATAACATGCAGAGGTATATCTTTAGATGGGTGATTCCACGGGCGTTACAATCGCCATCAGTCCCCTGTCATATTTATTGAAAGAATGAGCTACAACAAGCAGCTAACATTTACACAGAGCTATAGTGTTACCGTAATTCTTGCCACAATTGATCGAATTTTAAGTATATTATCGCCTATTTCTTAAATACGTAGGACAGCGGGCTGACTGCGGTTGTAACACCCGTGGAATCATCCAGATACATATTAAGAACTTAGTACCATAAATAATGAAAGTGATATAGATAAGAAATACGAAACATTTTGTCATATACTCCGGTTGTTTAGGTATTTAACTAAATGTAAACAAACCAAACCACGTGGCTCTGTTCAACAGCCAATCAGAATCGATTTGGCTAACTTTGACGTATCAGAATTCTGTTTCTATTGGTTGAAGAACTTCATCATGTGGTACTTTGTTTACATTTTGTTCAGTACCGAAACAAATGACGTATAGTCGCATTATTATAACTGATTATAATAATGCGACTGCGAATGCAGTATAAAATGTTGTCTTTTTTGTCAAATTAACTATATTGTAAAAAAAAATGTCAAGTAAATTATTTCGTCATTTTAGTTAAAAAGTCACTGTAATTACAATTATTGATTAACTTTTTTCTTTCATGTTTCTGTAAGACGAATCGAAATAAGCACGTTGTGAAGGCCTTGTCTATTCGTTTAGATAAACCACGTGATCAATTTTTGATCACATACATTTCAAGACGATAGAACAGAAAAGCTTTAGCGGCTTTGGCATCTTGTCTAGGCCCTCTGATCTTGTGCTTTATTTAACGAGTTTCTCAAACGGAAATCGAATCATGGAAGTCACTTTTTCTAAATTTACTTTTTAATGAAATTTTATGACTAATTGTCACTACTAATTGCATGTATGTATAAAACTGTGTATTAAATTTGTTTTAATCCCTTTTAGACGAGCAAAATATTTCATTTCTAATGCATATGACTGGGTTACCTTTGTTTCGTCAAAATATTTTTGGTCAAATGTATCATTTCCCAAATTTTCATTTGCCAAACTGCTTTGTTTTCTGTAACCGTAAATATTTCAGGATTTTATAAAAACTAACCTAACCTAACCTATAGGGTTCTACACGATGGTACTGAAAGAAATTCTGAAAACATTGTAAAACATTGGTTTGGCAAATGAAAAATTGGGGAAATTATACATTTGACCAAAGATATTTTGACGAAACGGCAGGCTCCCCATATGACTTTCCTTAAATATGGTATACTAAAAATTAAGTAACTATTCAGATATTATTTATAAGACATCCAATCAATCAAGAAAATAATGCCGCAGTAATCTTGTCACAATTTCAATAATTACGGACGCAATGAATAGTCATACGACGTATTTCGCTGAATTGGTTTGTATTTAAGTATCTAGCTCTCTTAGGGTCCGTTGTTTCATAATGATCAAACGGGCTCAATTAGTTCAACTAATTGTTAAAATTCGGAAAGGAATCGAGAATTTGACACATTTCCTTGGAATTTAACTATTAGGGTTTTTAAGGATTAGTTAGTTTAACCAATGATCAAACAACATGCCCTTAGGCCCTTAGTTAGTTGATCTAGAAATCGAGATAAATACGAACTCATTCGACAAAATGTCCAATGATCGTTCACTATAGTAAAAGGAAGATAGAAAGTCAATTCTGACATCTGTCATCGGAGTATAATTTATAACCTATAGGGGTTGATGTTATAATTTGCACTAGGAGATATGTGTCAGGTGGGTTAGGTCAAGTTGCCCGATTTTTTTTTTTTATATATATTGCCGTAAAAGGCGAAGCGAGCAGACCACCTGATGGTAAGCAATCACCAGCCCATAAATATTAGCTATGCGGGGTATAGACAAATTATTGCCTTTCAGTGAATACTTTTTTAATCTACTATTTTCTAGTCTTTGTTTATCGCTCGGATATCTCTTTATAATTAGTCTGCAATGATAGAGATGCAAAATTAACTTGTTCTAATCGTACTACAGAATTGACTAATCTTCCTATTACTGTACCTGTGAAATCCTTAAGCATCAAATAATCCGTGTACTTAGCGCCGATTTGACATCACAACAGCACAGTATAAACAGTAGTCCATCTTCAAACATAGCTATATCGCTTGCTTGCATGCGCGCGTTCGACCGTACGCGCCCCGAACCATTACAAAGTGAACACGAAGCGAGCCTGTAGTCAGGGCTTTAGAGGTCTCGCGGCAATAGGTAACAGAAACTCTTGAGTCTGTAGAGTCAGGCGAGTGACCCATGTTACAGCTCGATCTCCATCGGCGGGCTGCGGGCGCCGAAGGGCTGGCGCTAGGGGGGCGGCGGCAGCGCGGGCGGCGCGCCGGTGGTCCAGTGCACGAGCACGTGCTGCGGCAGCTGCGTGGCCTGGAAGTGGTCCTTCAGCAGCGCCTGCGAGAAGTTGCAGTGCATCTGGTACGCCTCGCTCTCGCGCTCCTCGTCGCCCGACAGCCGGTACAGGTCTGGCACATGGAAAGTTCAATGAAACTGTGCCACGTTTTACACACGTACTCTCACTCCAATGGAACCCTGACCGACTGTGTCACAGTAACGTTATAATTCAAGTCGTAATAAGTGTCAAACCAATTGTTTAACAGTGTAACTGTGACACCGTTCTATGGCGAGTCATTGTTCCATTGGGCTGATAGTACAATAAGGAAATTGAAAGACCTACCCTTTTATGTCTTATTCACATTGTGATAAGAGCGAGAACGGTACGTGTTTTGGAGCCCGCTTCCCATGGGGTGAGCAGTTTACTATAATGACATTGTTCTATAAGGCCTGATTTGACAGCTGTCAAACCGTCCTCTTAAATTAGCGCGAATATAGTTTGCATTTCTAATTACACAAGACTTATTATCACGTACCTCGTGGACATCAAAATTTAAGATAAATACATACCCTTAAGTATGGCGGAGGCCCACAACTGCACGTGAACATCAGGTATCTTGCTGGCGAGCTGCATGGCCGGCGTTACCATGTTCATACTCTCGCGCGAGTTGTTAATGGAGAGGAAGATGTGCCCCAGCAGCACGAGGGAGCAGGACGTCAGCCGGTTCAGGTCCTCTGCATTCGCCATCTTGAGCGTCTCTCGGAGATACCGTCTGGGGACACACGTCAATATTATTAAAGTAATAAAATACATGGTGTGTTATGGAAAAACCACGTAACACATCCACAACACGCGTGTTCTTAATTTTTAAGCAAACTGCAGATAACTTAACCAATAAAACCTATTATCGCCCTTCTGGTTTGGTAATGTTATTTAAACATGGTTGAAAATAGAGTACATAAAGCCAGAATTCCACTGAGGCGCACCCTACGCACGCTACGCACGTCAGCCACGTAGACCAATTGTTCTAGGGTTGTACCACTGACGTCATTTTGTACGGTTGTTTTGTTTGTTCTTGAGTCTTGGATGTTTTGTACAGGGTGACATAAAAGACGTGATCAGAAATCAGTTTTTCAGACTCGGTAATTGATTTCCTTCCGATATTAAAATTATCGATAACTGTTTCAAATAAGTACTTATTTCAAAGTGACATTTCTTAGTAGATAGGTGTTAAGTTCACTAAATAAAAAAATAATTAACTAAAATGCTGATCACTACCCATCGACGTTATATAATGATAGATAATATTTAATTTAAGTAATTCATAGGTATCGTTTTTAGGAATTTTAAAAATCAAATTAATTCAGCACTACGTGGCTCGATTTCTTTGCTCCCAATTATAAGTATACGAGTATGCATGTTCATATTAAACGTTAGTCGTTATAGTCAACTGTCATAAGAAAGTACAATTTATCGATAGATTAATATCGTTCGGAAGTCCCTAGGACAATTTTATTCGTTCCACAAAAACTCTGTCTGTTGATGGCTAAGCGATTATAATTACAAGAAACAAAACCTATATTTATATTATAACCTTATTTTTTTGTAAATTTTCTTCTAAATTAAATCACCGATTATTATTTATTATGATGTAATGGTTACCCTATTTTTAGAATCATACCTTTTGATCTTCTCTTTCTGTTAAGTAGGATGAGCACACTGCATACAATAAATTATTTAATTTGCGTGATTAAGTCTGAGTACTACGTCTAAACACCTTAGGATCCCACTTTAATGCTTAATTAAGTCATATCACTTTTGATCACGTCTTCGATGTCATCCTGTATGTATTTAAATATGTATTTCTCTATATTAGTATGTTTATCGTTGCCTCGTATCTATAGTACAGTCCAGCCCACACAGCTGAGCGACCATTGAAGATGAACAGAGAGAAAATGTCTGTCGTGCACATGACATTCTTATGTTCTTGTTGTTCTGTTGTTCTTATGTTGTTTTATTATGTTCTTTCTTTTTTGTAATGATTGTGACATGTAATATTCTGTAAATATTATGAATAAATGAGTATATGAGTATGGAAAATCAATATTCATCTCTTTCTACATTTTCTCACTTCCGTCTTTAATGGGCAGTTAAGTGTGTTGCTGTGTGTACAAGCCTAAAGCTTAGTTCGGGACTAGGTCAAGTTGTGCGGGGTGGGTTCCTGATATTTAATACTGACTTGGCCTCATTATAGCGCGCCTGGAAGAACGCCTGCAGTCCCAGCACGTAGTAAGATGCGGCGCGCAACCCATGCGCGTACGCAGGCAGGGCTTCAGGTCGCACCTGTAGGGATATAGTAGTTTACGTGACGGTTGCGTAATGACAGGCATTACAACATGAGTGGTTTATGAAACGAGCCGCAAGGCGAGTTTCATAATAGATGACACGAGTGTTGTAATGCCAATTACGCACAGTCGCGTACAATACTTTATCTACACACATATTATAAGTACTCTAAGATGGGTTCAGAAGCCAAAAGGCAAATGACCTGCATTGCTACCAGCGCTACCTGTAACATATCTAAGTACCTACCAATTTCACCAAACGATGTTAAATTTAATCAATGTTAATCAATTGTTGTCTACTTGGATAAGCAGAATTTTCAAGTGGCACAATAAACTCTACAAAGAAATAAATTTAATGAAATCAATTTACGACTTACGATACGACGAATTGACAACAAAAATGGCGGCAAAAGAAACCTGTCATGTGTCACAAATATGAATGTTTTTTTTTTTAAATCATATGATAGACATACTAATAAAGTCCCTATTCTCATGTCGTTCGAAATTCAAATATCCCACGATATTGTACTAAAAAATATACCGAGTTGACGTTCCAATTGATACTAGAATTGGACCTATTTAAATTGTGTTAATTTTGGAACATGTTCCAAATTTGAAACTCATAACCTTACCAAAATCTATACTGTTATAACCATTACAGTACAAATTTTACCTACTACCACAGACAAGAAACTTTTCATAGTAAAATTAGTTGCAATAATGCTGGTCATTTCCTACGGGTTTTGAACGCATAAAAGAGGACTTACGATATGTGCGTAGATAAACAATATTAATTATAAACACTTTATACTTTTGCAGTTGCAGAAAGCAACCATTTTATTATCTTAACATGAAGGGTATGTTAGTCTACAGGATTAATTGAATTTGGAACTCACGAGGTTCAAGCTAAGATTGATATTTTAATACATAAGTATATGACATGAGATTTACGGGTTTAGTATAAGTTTCCATTTTTGCGTATAGGTTCAACTCGATAAAGTGCATCATGTCACTTCAAGCACGAGTCTTGGGGCAGAGTGGAGAGTATGTCCGTATATTATCTATGGTGGATAAATGAATACAAACATACCTGCTCCATCAGCTGGGCTAGCTCGGCGTCTCTCCGCCCCCGTAAGTATACAATGGCCAGATTAAGTTTCGCAAACATCCATAAGTCTCTTTCTTGTGACATCTGTAATTAATTAAAATTAAAATTAACACTTTAAAATAAATTTAACTATAACTTTCTCATTCTACAATAGCTGCATCTCACTGTTGCTGTGTCGAAGCCTTAAATTTCTGTGAAATATCGATATTTAGTCACGATAATCTACATGTACTGTACATAAAAGAAACTGACTGATTAGGGATTTGAAATTTGGAGGGAATATTCCTATCCTAGGGGTGCGCTAAGATCGAGCGCGACCCTCCTGCGGGGTCACAAGGCGGCGAGGCGACTACTAAAGACTTGACACTTGTATCATCACACCACGGGAATGTTAAGCCACTTGCTACTCTTCGTAATTTAGCCGAGTAATACACCCTGGATACACGAGTATAACCGACTAAACCAGATTTGCATTACACAGCCAAAATACGAACAGTTGCAAGTGACTCAACAATCCCATGATGTGACTGTACATTCTGTCACTCACGCAATATTTACGTCGCGCTCACACATCGACATTAACGACCGACATGATGAATTTTAAACCTTTTCCCAATAGTAATAAGGCGCTCTACAGTAAAGGTCAATGTACGAAATTCTTCTTCTTCTCCGGTTCAAGTAAGCGAGCGTGCGCAATTGTCTTTCCGACGACCTGAAAAAAGCTTCTGCTTGAAAGAAACTAGCAAGTGTAAACTACCGCAGACACCGCTATTGGCAGACAGCACTGTCGGACATTTCTCGCAGCAATTTCTTGCAAGTGTATTTGCGGCCTAACGCCTAGATGTCTCGTACCTGTCAACGTGTCATCCCGCAGTACCATTGCGAACGAAATTGACAGACTACAGACTATAGTACAGTCCGTGATCTCTTAGAAGAGGATTCCATTTTAAGAAAGAGACTTCGACTATCAGCGGTAACTCATACTGCTGTTCTGCTTTCTCATAAACTCATAAAACTTTTTAAAGTTACCTTAAAAAGTTAAGGAAACAATAAACATCAATATAAAATGTACCATAATTTAATGATGCTATACTATATTTTCGGTAGTTAAATATATTGCGATTTGACTTTTTGTCATAATCGAAATAAAATGGATTTATAATTTGAAATTCGTCCGGAGGTAATTTGAATACAGAATGTCAAACCTTTATTTATCGTTTATATAGAGTTGAGAATACTTGTCACATATTACAAAACATAAAAATAAAATTATACGATTGGAAAATTGCGTCTATAGTTTAATTTATGATAATATAATGTGAGCCTATTCAGCATCAGAGTTATTCGTATTAATTATAAATTGGTCACTGTATTGTTGTAATCGTCTATTTTATTTTCGTATATACGAAAGTCTTCTTCACATTTAATTGCGTGCTGATAAACTTTTTTCCAATCTTCTGGGCCAATCATATTGACTTTTTCTTTCAAAAGATTCTTTATGCTTGTCATATTCATGTCAACATTACGCTGGGCTACGTATTGTTTTATTTGAGCGCAAATATTCTCGATGGGATTAAAGTCTGGGTGGTGTGGTACGGAGGTAAACGCAGAACGGAATGACCATATTCAGCCATTATTTTATCTATGGAATATTGTATATGTTCTTGTTTGTTTTGCAAGATAACAGAAGATAAAAGAAGATAGATGTCGTAAATGGCTGGTTTGTTTTGGTTGGGGTTTACTGGGATATTGTGTTTTTTTAACCAATCTATCATGTCTCGTTTCCGGGTATTGGAATTGGGCAGTTTTTCAATATATTTGTTGTGATATGGGGCATTATCAACAACCAACACTGAGTTGGTTGGCAAATGTGGAATAAGATGATTTCTAAGCCATTTTTCATAGTTCTCGCTATTCATCTCTTTATGGTAATCGCCTGTTGTGTCTGTTGATTTGTACGTAAGCAACGCACCAGGTATATAGCCATTTTCACTACCGGCATGAGCTATAATAAGACGTTGCTAGACTCTGACCAACCTTTCCCATTAACGTCCGACGTGTGTATGTACGATTCGTCCATATACACTATTTCTCTGCCTTCAATTCTATTTTTTTTTCATTTATTAAAGCTTTTCGATTATCTTTGGTTTTACAATACCTAAATCCCAATTTTCGTACAATTTTTCGTAGCGTGAACGTTTGACATTTATCGCTTCTATTAGCTTTAATCGCAATTTTTACAAATTAGGGAGTTCTTTGAATTTAGAATGAAAATCATAAACCATCCGCCTGATAACATCGTAATCAAAACTATCCAAATTTAACACAAAATCCGTTTTCGGTTTCTTTGTCTGTGGCGTTTCAAAGGGCATAGATGGAGGTTTTTGGTCGGCTTCTTTTAATATTCTTCCTAATGTGCATTTCGAAATCCTTGTTGCATATGTATCACTCGCTCTTGAAGTTTATTAAAATATTTACAATTGAACTTTTCTTAAAGTTACCGCTTAATTTAAAATATATTTATATACATTATGTACAATTTCCCGCGATTGACTATTTACAGGAATACCCTTTTTGAGACGTGTTCCCATTCTAATCATTTATCGAAAAATATCCAGAGAAATAATACCTAAAACATATGGTGGTATTAACTACTCTATATAGTTAAAGACAAAAAAGACGACTGCACTCTTTGGGTGTTGGACTGCTAATAAATCCGTCAACCAAAGTAATTGACTCTGTCAATTTTTAATACACGATTTCGTCCGTTTTCACCCGAAATACGAATCCTCTTCTAATACCTAGTCGGTTACTAAGTTCTGTTACTGAGATTAATTACATTTAAAAAAAAAAATTAAAGCTGTTTTGCATAAACCTGTATATTAATCAAAACTTTGATTTATATAGAATAATAATAAAAATAATGTATTCTAAACTATTGCAATTATTTGATGTACGAGTGTTCGGTGCAAAACACCTTACACGTGTAATTGAAGTAAAGTCGTAGTCAGCATTCTATTAGCGGCGCATCGAGCGCCGATATAGAGTAATTATGAGTTAGTGCATATTTCGGAACCGCCGCGACCGGGTGCATTCGATCATAACATTTATAACATTTTAACCCTTTTTGAACATTTTTAACTAACATAGTGTCTACTTTGACTCTTATAACATTAGAAGTTTTAAATCAATAAACAACAATTAAATTCCTCTCTTGTTTTAACATTCACCGTAAACCCAACCCGAACATTGGTCCTTCGAACCGGATTGCATCATACTTGAAGTATTCTCATTTCGGACGATAAAATCATAGTTAAAATCACGCACGACGATGATACTGATAACGGCCCCAACTTTTGTAAGAGTTCCTGCAGAGAGTTCAAATTTGCGTGACATATTGAACAGACTTCTAGCTTTAAATTCTGATACGAATGTATTCAAAGCAACTAAAGATCCGCTTGGACACCGGTCAATCTTGATGACTCATTAAATCGACTTTAAGATTTCACATGATTTTGCAGAAATACGAAAACACACCAAATCTCTTGCTTCATAAGTTGGAATTAAGTCATGTTGAGAAATATAATTTTGGTCTCTAAACATATACAGAGATAGGATTTTTTATAATATTATACAAAAAAAGTTCTTTGGTAAACTAAGACTAACTTTTAAGCGATTTCAAAAAAAGAAAAGTCATGCGTAATTTCATCGATGCCGGCTGTGAATGTTAAAAGATCGTATCGGGAATTGCGGAAACTAAGAAAAATGATTAATTGTTTTTCAAAATGTATATTAATTAAGCTTTTAATTTTTATACATATTTAAATTAAAAAATAAACATAAGTTAGATTTATTTGCATCAACCTTAGTAACAGAACTTAGTAACCAACTAGGTAGATCACGGACTGTATGTGTGTGTACACTCACCTGTATGGCGGTGTTGAACTGCGCCTCGGCGGCCTCCATGCAGTTCATGGACATGGAGTACAGTCCGAGCAGGCAGTGCAGCTGCGGCGTGTGCGCAGCCGCACTCGAAGCTGTAATGAACAAACAAATGACGTTATGGCGCGATATGTAAACATAAATAAGTTCCTGGCAAAAATGTATGGGAAAAGCTTTTTTTTCGATTATAGTATTTTTACATGGTTATCGAAACCATTCTATGTCGAAACTCTGTTCATCTACGTTAATCACAGCAGAGACACTGTTGTCACCTTACTAAGAACAGCTCTGCTATGAACACGGTTATGATAGGTTTTACTATCGTGAACAAGCAAAATCAACAGGACGCATCAAGCCGGTTTAGTGGGGGCTGCGCTGCCGCTGCATTTGATTGCCGGCGTATCAAGTATCAAGCGACGTGCATTGGCGCGGCTGTAACGCCCGAGTGATAATAGTTTACAGAAACTTAAATAACTAAATAAATAAATGTTGTCCCCCCCCCCTGTACGTACGCGTGGGGGCCACGGTGAGCAGGTGCGCGGCGCGCGCGATCTCGTTAAGCGCGTGCGCCTTGCCGCCGCACACGAGGCGGCAGAGCGCCGCGTGCTCCACCAGCGCCGCGCCGCTGTATACAGTATGTTGTCCCCCCCCTGTACGTACGCGTGGGGGCCACGGTGAGCAGGTGCGCGGCGCGCGCGATCTCGTTAAGCGCGTGCGCCTTGCCGCCGCACACGAGGCGGCAGAGCGCCGCGTGCTCCACCAGCGCCGCGCCGCTGTATACAGTATGTTGTCCCCCCCCTGTACGTACGCGTGGGGGCCACGGTGAGCAGGTGCGCGGCGCGCGCGATCTCGTTAAGCGCGTGCGCCTTGCCGCCGCACACGAGGCGGCAGAGCGCCGCGTGCTCCACCAGCGCCGCGCCGCTGTATACAGTATGTTGTCCCCCCCCTGTACGTACGCGTGGGGGCCACGGTGAGCAGGTGCGCGGCGCGCGCGATCTCGTTAAGCGCGTGCGCCTTGCCGCCGCACACGAGGCGGCAGAGCGCCGCGTGCTCCACCAGCGCCGCGCCGCTGTATACAGTATGTTGTCCCCCCCCTGTACGTACGCGTGGGGGCCACGGTGAGCAGGTGCGCGGCGCGCGCGATCTCGTTAAGCGCGTGCGCCTTGCCGCCGCACACGAGGCGGCAGAGCGCCGCGTGCTCCACCAGCGCCGCGCCGCTGTATACAGTATGTTGTCCCCCCCCTGTACGTACGCGTGGGGGCCACGGTGAGCAGGTGCGCGGCGCGCGCGATCTCGTTAAGCGCGTGCGCCTTGCCGCCGCACACGAGGCGGCAGAGCGCCGCGTGCTCCACCAGCGCCGCGCCGCTGTATACAGTATGTTGTCCCCCCCCTGTACGTACGCGTGGGGGCCACGGTGAGCAGGTGCGCGGCGCGCGCGATCTCGTTAAGCGCGTGCGCCTTGCCGCCGCACACGAGGCGGCAGAGCGCCGCGTGCTCCACCAGCGCCGCGCCGCTGTATACAGTATGTTGTCCCCCCCCTGTACGTACGCGTGGGGGCCACGGTGAGCAGGTGCGCGGCGCGCGCGATCTCGTTAAGCGCGTGCGCCTTGCCGCCGCACACGAGGCGGCAGAGCGCCGCGTGCTCCACCAGCGCCGCGCCGCTGTATACAGTATGTTGTCCCCCCCCTGTACGTACGCGTGGGGGCCACGGTGAGCAGGTGCGCGGCGCGCGCGATCTCGTTAAGCGCGTGCGCCTTGCCGCCGCACACGAGGCGGCAGAGCGCCGCGTGCTCCACCAGCGCCGCGCCGCTGTATACAGTATGTTGTCCCCCCCCTGTACGTACGCGTGGGGGCCACGGTGAGCAGGTGCGCGGCGCGCGCGATCTCGTTAAGCGCGTGCGCCTTGCCGCCGCACACGAGGCGGCAGAGCGCCGCGTGCTCCACCAGCGCCGCGCCGCTGTATACAGTATGTTGTCCCCCCCCTGTACGTACGCGTGGGGGCCACGGTGAGCAGGTGCGCGGCGCGCGCGATCTCGTTAAGCGCGTGCGCCTTGCCGCCGCACACGAGGCGGCAGAGCGCCGCGTGCTCCACCAGCGCCGCGCCGCTGTATACAGTATGTTGTCCCCCCCCTGTACGTACGCGTGGGGGCCACGGTGAGCAGGTGCGCGGCGCGCGCGATCTCGTTAAGCGCGTGCGCCTTGCCGCCGCACACGAGGCGGCAGAGCGCCGCGTGCTCCACCAGCGCCGCGCCGCTGTATACAGTATGTTGTCCCCCCCCTGTACGTACGCGTGGGGGCCACGGTGAGCAGGTGCGCGGCGCGCGCGATCTCGTTAAGCGCGTGCGCCTTGCCGCCGCACACGAGGCGGCAGAGCGCCGCGTGCTCCACCAGCGCCGCGCCGCTGTATACAGTATGTTGTCCCCCCCCTGTACGTACGCGTGGGGGCCACGGTGAGCAGGTGCGCGGCGCGCGCGATCTCGTTAAGCGCGTGCGCCTTGCCGCCGCACACGAGGCGGCAGAGCGCCGCGTGCTCCACCAGCGCCGCGCCGCTGTATACAGTATGTTGTCCCCCCCCTGTACGTACGCGTGGGGGCCACGGTGAGCAGGTGCGCGGCGCGCGCGATCTCGTTAAGCGCGTGCGCCTTGCCGCCGCACACGAGGCGGCAGAGCGCCGCGTGCTCCACCAGCGCCGCGCCGCTGTATACAGTATGTTGTCCCCCCCCTGTACGTACGCGTGGGGGCCACGGTGAGCAGGTGCGCGGCGCGCGCGATCTCGTTAAGCGCGTGCGCCTTGCCGCCGCACACGAGGCGGCAGAGCGCCGCGTGCTCCACCAGCGCCGCGCCGCTGTATACAGTATGTTGTCCCCCCCCTGTACGTACGCGTGGGGGCCACGGTGAGCAGGTGCGCGGCGCGCGCGATCTCGTTAAGCGCGTGCGCCTTGCCGCCGCACACGAGGCGGCAGAGCGCCGCGTGCTCCACCAGCGCCGCGCCGCTGTATACAGTATGTTGTCCCCCCCCTGTACGTACGCGTGGGGGCCACGGTGAGCAGGTGCGCGGCGCGCGCGATCTCGTTAAGCGCGTGCGCCTTGCCGCCGCACACGAGGCGGCAGAGCGCCGCGTGCTCCACCAGCGCCGCGCCGCTGTATACAGTATGTTGTCCCCCCCCTGTACGTACGCGTGGGGGCCACGGTGAGCAGGTGCGCGGCGCGCGCGATCTCGTTAAGCGCGTGCGCCTTGCCGCCGCACACGAGGCGGCAGAGCGCCGCGTGCTCCACCAGCGCCGCGCCGCTGTATACAGTATGTTGTCCCCCCCCTGTACGTACGCGTGGGGGCCACGGTGAGCAGGTGCGCGGCGCGCGCGATCTCGTTAAGCGCGTGCGCCTTGCCGCCGCACACGAGGCGGCAGAGCGCCGCGTGCTCCACCAGCGCCGCGCCGCTGTATACAGTATGTTGTCCCCCCCCTGTACGTACGCGTGGGGGCCACGGTGAGCAGGTGCGCGGCGCGCGCGATCTCGTTAAGCGCGTGCGCCTTGCCGCCGCACACGAGGCGGCAGAGCGCCGCGTGCTCCACCAGCGCCGCGCCGCTGTATACAGTATGTTGTCCCCCCCCTGTACGTACGCGTGGGGGCCACGGTGAGCAGGTGCGCGGCGCGCGCGATCTCGTTAAGCGCGTGCGCCTTGCCGCCGCACACGAGGCGGCAGAGCGCCGCGTGCTCCACCAGCGCCGCGCCGCTGTATACAGTATGTTGTCCCCTCCCTGTACGTACGCGTGGGGGCCACGGTGAGCAGGTGCGCGGCGCGCGCGATCTCGTTAAGCGCGTGCGCCTTGCCGCCGCACACGAGGCGGCAGAGCGCCGCGTGCTCCACCAGCGCCGCGCCGCTGTATACAGTATGTTGTCCCCCCCCTGTACGTACGCGTGGGGGCCACGGTGAGCAGGTGCGCGGCGCGCGCGATCTCGTTAAGCGCGTGCGCCTTGCCGCCGCACACGAGGCGGCAGAGCGCCGCGTGCTCCACCAGCGCCGCGCCGCTGTATACAGTATGTTGTCCCCCCCCTGTACGTACGCGTGGGGGCCACGGTGAGCAGGTGCGCGGCGCGCGCGATCTCGTTAAGCGCGTGCGCCTTGCCGCCGCACACGAGGCGGCAGAGCGCCGCGTGCTCCACCAGCGCCGCGCCGCTGTATACAGTATGTTGTCCCCCCCCTGTACGTACGCGTGGGGGCCACGGTGAGCAGGTGCGCGGCGCGCGCGATCTCGTTAAGCGCGTGCGCCTTGCCGCCGCACACGAGGCGGCAGAGCGCCGCGTGCTCCACCAGCGCCATGCGCAGGCGCCACGCCAGCGCCGCGCCGCTGCGCGCGCCCACCATCGTCGCCGACTCCGCGAACCCACTCGCTACAATACCAACAACACCAATCAATCACTATTAAACACCACAGCGGAGTACAAAAACAAACAGATTATATTGGAACAATCTTCTCCGCTTAAATGGAACCCGCAATGAGGCCCGCATTTACAATGTGAATCAAACACATGACAGACATTTTGCAGTCTTGATAGCTAAAAATAAGGGTATGTTAGGGATATCGATAATAAAGAGCAGTTATAACCTGTAAGCTTGTCGATCTGTGCGAGCGCCTTCTCCGTGTACTTGTGAGCCTTTTCCATGTAGCCGGCCTGTGCCGAGTGCATGACGGTCACGAGGTACACCAGCACGTACAGCTGCTGTCGCGACAGCCATACGAACGACTCGCCCGGGGCGCTGCCGCACACCGCTGAGAAATTATAAAATAACTATCAGATAGATAAAACCCCCGTTCTTTCTGAACCACCGCTAAAGTGGGTTTTCACAGGTAAATGGCTAATATGATTTTAATTCCATTTGTTGGGAAGACAGCTTGAACCCTGCGGAAGGCCAAAGGGTACCTTTAATTTAAAAAACGAACAGCGAACGAATAGTGATGAACGATATCTATAGAAATGGAGTAGCAACCAACAAAACATTAGCATTCGCCCTAGAATGGAGTAAACCATCCCAAACGATTTGCCCATTTACAGGCTCGAATCAGGTACTTCTCAGGATGACTGTTTGAGACACTGCATTCCTTCCTTCAAATAGCATATCAACCGTGATGTCTTTCTCTCAAACCATCACCTGTTCTTCATAAAAAGACTTTGTCATAACAAATAGGTTAATTACTTGAACTCTAGGTTGAGTTATAATGTTGAGGTTTATGACAGCATTGAGTCGTGTATTATTTAGGCTAATACTCACTATCGTCATCTGGCCAAGAAGGTGCCATGATGGTCTGGATGCTTTGCTGGAGTTGCTTGAGGCATGGTTTGACACTTTTCACTTGTCCTGCCATTAAGTAGTGGCATACCTTAAAATAAATGATAACTTTAGCAACAAGTGTAAAAACAAATCCTTTGAAAAATACACATATAGAATCTGCAGACAAACAAGGAAACCCACTACACATTTACCCAGACATGTCGACTGTTATCGTTATCTACTTTGCGACCTTTTTTTCTTACATACATAATATCCACAATGTGACTTAACTATCAAAACCTTTCACACTGTGCTGTTTAAAGAAACAGAGAAGTATTACGACTAACTTTTCTTTGGTATTAACAAAAAGATCTTAGTGAAGAGTACAGACAGCCAATTCAAATTTACTGATCCTTTATATAAATTATTATTCAGAACCAAGGGCAGAAATTATTGATTGCCACTAACACATACAGTTATACAGAGTGATGATTTATCATGAATGCTGCAAAAATTTAATGATTTATTTAGTTATTTGTTGTTATTAATTTCACCACATCAATTAAAGTCCATAACAGTACAGATATTAGTTTTTTAACGTTTGTTTAGATGTTTATCTGTAACTATTGATTGACTACTATTATTAAGATAAAAACCCTGACATATAATTGCAACCATTCCTTTCCTTTAGAGCTGACTGCCAACCTTCGCTAGTCAGAGAGGCACATTAAGAAGAATAGAAGAAGATTCCTTTCAGAGCTGATGATATCTCTCACACGGTCCAGTTGATTTTCACAAAACTGGCTAAAAAGCACCACAGTTAAAGACTAAATAAAAATCAGATTACCAGTTAGGGAGCTACAATGCCACGGAAAGATTCACACACACTGTTTATTACAACACCCCACTGTTTGTTTAGTTTAAATGGTTAATTTCCAACATTCAACTGTTTTAATGGACTTAATGTTATGTACTTACTTGTAAGACTAAGAAGAACACTTTGAGATATTCTTTCTGATGAAGACTTCCTGTCCAAGAGTCAACTAGATGTCCTGCTTGGTTAAGTAGAGGTAATACTTCCTGGATTTTCTTATCTATTAACAGCAACTGGAAATAATATAGTTTAATTTAATGTATTAGCCAATTACTGTTAATTACTTGGGTATAGGAGGCAGTAATAAACCCCCAGTCCTATGCATGAATTACGTTTAATTTTATTTGACATTAATAGAAACAAAGTTCCCCAAAGATAATGCATTGAAAACAATTCCACTTACTCTTTAATAAATACCAGGGTTTTTTTTTACACAAACTGATCTAGTCCCAAATGTGCAAACTAAGCTCCAGAGTTGTACTACGGTTACTAGGCAATGATAAACTTTCCTGGATAGAAGAATAAATACTTAAATACATAGAAATACCCAAAACTCAGGAACAAATACTTGTGCTCATCACAAATATTTGCCCATATTCGGAATCATATTGCCCAGGACCGCTAGCTTTATCATCTTAAAAGTGGAAAATTATTGTTCTCGCCTTCAGACTGTCAGAATAAATATGATTGAGATTAGGTTAGGCGATAAGCCTACGGGCGAGTACTAACTAGGCTAACTGTTTAGATGGTTTAAGCACAGAACTTTGAATGGCATACAGAAGGTAAATGAACTTAATGTAAATGGGCTCTGAGGGCAATCTCAAGATTGTTATAACGTATTTATGGCTTTTAACACTTACATTGCCAAGGCCTCTGATTTTCAAACAGCGGATATATGATTTGCATGACAGCCAGTGTGTTATTCTTATTGTGTTATTCTTAATTTAATTCAAATGGTCACACTGTAGCAAAGGGGGGGCCGTATCTGGGACTTAGAAAATTTTTTCAAAAAAATGAAAAATCATAGGGATTGCAAAACACTTAGAATAATTTTCAAGTTTATGTTAAAATAAGCACATTTTGATTAGAAAACTTTTCTCTAAAATTAAAAATGGGCGAGATAGACGAGTTCAAAGATTGATAACTTACAAAAGACTTAGAATATTTTTGTTGGTTGTGGTGTCATTATAACGCTATTTTTTTATGATTGCAACGTATAGAACACGTCAAAATAAGCACATTTTACTTGAAAAACTTTTCTCTAAAATTAAAAATGGGCGAGATAGACGAGTTTAAAGATTGATAATTTACAAAAGACTTAGAAATTTTTTGTTGGTTGTGGTGTCATTATAACACTATTTTTTTATGATTGCAACGTATAGAACACGTCAAAATAAGCACATTTTACTTGAAACACTTTTCTCTAAAATTAATAATTACGGAGATAGCAGCGATCAAAGATTACAATAGCGGCGCCGACGGAGGTCCGCTTCGCGGACCTCCTATTCTACGTAGTTTTGGCGCTTCGCGCCTGGACAACAAACTAACCTAACCTAAACCTATACCTATACTGCGCCCTACTTAATTAAAAATTACGGAGATAGCAGCCATCAAAGATTACAATAGCGGCGTCGACGGAGGTCCGCTTCGCGGACCTCCTATTCTACGTAGTTTTGGCGCTTCGCGCCTGGACAACAAACTAACCTAACCTAAACCTATACCTATACTGCGCCCTACGGCCTTCGGCGTTGACAATCTGGCTGGCACCTGCAGTTGGCCTGCTTTATTCCACGCCGACCGATTCCTGGGTAAACACGGTCATACCTCAGTCACTTCTAACTTTAGAGAAAAGTGTTTCAAGTAAAATGTGCTTATTTTGACGTGTTCTATACGTTGCAATCATAAAAAAATAGTGTTATAATGACACCACAACCAACAAAAAATTTCTAAGTCTTTTGTAAATTATCAATCTTTGAACTCGTCTATCTCGCCCATTTTTAATTTTAGAGAAAAGTTTTTTAAGTAAAATGTGCTTATTTTGACGTGTTCTATACGTTGCAATCATAAAAAAGTAGTGTTACAAAGACACCACAACCAACAAAAATATTCTAAGTCCCGGCCCCCCCCTTTGCTACAGTCCAACCGGTTGAAGAGATTGCTTTGTATGGATATGTTATTCTTTACTTAATGTATTTGTGGTGTATTTAAGAGTTTATATTTTATAGCATTGTATCACCAAAACAGAACGACAGCGCAACCATTGCTGCTTGGTGCTAGATAAGATGGTTGTCATTGTTATTTTTTTGTTTATGCTAGTATTAGTAAAATTAAAATAAAGGCCTTACAATCTAACTCACCATTACCCTACTGAGTAGGAAAAGCACCCTAGTGTATGCTGCATTTGATATCTGAGCATAGTCTACTCCCACACCCAGCAGACTGCTGGCCACTTCATATTCTCTTTCTGTTGCGTGAATTTGCTAAAAAAAACAAATGAATGCATGTATTTCTGTTATTTTATCAAGTACACAGTAAGGTAAAAGTCCTTCTAAAGTGTTACATCAAATCATGTAATACAAACAGCAAACAAGTTCATTAACATTTATTTAGTAAATCGAGTACTTCAGGGACTAATAAAGTATAAGTCAAGCAGAACAGCGGTAATATAACTTACTGCTAATTGAAATATTAGCCTGCAGTGCCAGTACACACTGTGCTGGGACAATTCAATGGCTTTTCGAAGTATGGGTTTGGAGTGAGTTGGCTGACCCTGCTGCTCAAAGAGCTCCGCCAGTACACTTGCCGCCTCAAACTTGACGTCGTCAAACCCATTGATGGTCTGAGATAAACACCACTGCAACCAAAACACCAAAATGACCCACTTTTGTATCATTGTTTACATCCTATGACAAGGTTGTCACCACAAACACAAAAATTACATGATGAATAACGTTAAGGTTATGCAAAATAGTACCCGTTGATAACTTGTACGTTCCTACAGGATTTATCTCTTAAAATATCCCAAAGTATACTTACACTTTGCTCTAAATGCGTTCTCGCCAAGTCGATGTTTTTAGTGTGTGTCAATAGGATATTTCCAAGTTGTAAATGAGTTCGAGCCTCAACCCTTTGTGGTGGTTTAAAATTAAATACGGCTTGTAGGCACTGAATACAACTTTTTATGTCAGGAGGATTTGATGTGCGAAAATGTTCAGCTAAACCAAGTAAAGAAATATACCAAGCGTCCTGCGTTGACGCCATTTTGACATTTCTGCTTGGAGGGAACTGTGTTGCTATGCTTTACAAAAAATACAGTGCAGATAATGTAATGGTGCGTTCACATATTATTTTTGTAAGTTTATGTTTTTTTGCACAAAAAATATATTTAGTTACAACGTATAACCAATAGGTAATGTAAGTGGAAAAACGTTTCTCACAACTACGGTGATCAGATCACCATCATAATCATCACGAACCATTCTTATGTTTTATATTTATATATTTTATCTACATTTACACACAACGAACGGAACGGGATAGCGACGGCACGCCGGCTATCGCTTAGGCGAAGGCTAGACGTATACAACCAGGGCGTATTTAATTACATGCTTGATGGGTTCGCCTATAATTAGATAAGCACTATTTTTTTAATAATTTCTGTATGATTCTTTGTCCATATGTGTCTGTTGGCCAACCATAAATAAATAAATAATTGTTCCTTCTCAGTTCGTCATTGTTGCCTACGCAAAACAGTGTTAAGTCCCAGATAGACGTGCGAGTAAGTACCCGTACTTAAACGTCGACGACCTTTTCCGCCTGTGTTTACCTTTAGAAGTTTGCGTACTTAGGGTCTTACACGGGCGAGTAAGGTCGCCGAGCCATGAGTACGGCGTAATTACTCGACATCTTACTTACTGGGCCTTTAGTTGGGGTATTTGGAAAGTTTAAAAAAAATAGCACACCTTTGACTTTATCCTCACATTTGGGGAAAAAATTGCACGTTGGTTGGGATCATCATTCTGAACAAGAATAAATAGTACTCCCGAATCCCGATATGTCCCTAAAAAATTATATAGAATTGTTCCGTTTTTTATCAAAATCCAATCATTTTCTTGTTTCTATATAATCCAATCGGGAGTACATTTTTTCCTGCTGAACTATGGATGTTATTTGATATTATATTTAATTTAATATTTGTAGCTTTATATAATGCTAGATTAAGTACCAACCGATCCGTAGTCACACCAATTGGCCACACTGGTGTGACTATGGTTCATTTTATTTATCCGTAGTCACACGAACACATAAATAGGAGGAAGGTTTAGGTTAGGTTCGTTTTTATATCAGGCCCAGAGGGCCAGAACAACCCAGAAATAGGAGCTCCGCGTTAGCGGAGCTCCCTTGACTCTGTTTAGTTTGATTTTGAAAGAGAAACTTTGACTACGGGTAAATAAAATGAACCATAGTCACACCAATGTGGCAAATTGGTGTGACTACGGATCGGTTGTGGACTAAGTAGTACCATTGTAATATGAAATATGTTTAAAAAATGACTGACTGCAGAGTTTCTTGCGGCATTTCTTCTCAGCAGTGGTCTCCTCTTGGGAAGCGCTGGTAGATTCTTGATGTGTAAAAGTGCCCGTGCAGCCTACTAACTGAATAAATTTACTTTATCTTTTATATTTATGTCAAAGCTCACTCAACATTTCACTTTGAGCTGAGGCAGTGTGCTAGGCCTCTATACCTCTATGCTATGCGGTAAAAACCTAAAAAGTCTTTGACCCGTTATATGGTATTGTTTCGGTCACCATAACTTGAGTAAAGTAAGTGTTGGAGTGAAAGCTTAAACTTATTTGCTATCAAGAATTAAAATAAAACAACAGAATAAGCAGAAACCCTCATTTATTCTTCAATGGTGAGTGTATCACTGTTGATATCGTTGATGAGGTCGTGTGGTGGCCTTCCCTCTACTGTGCAGCCTACGGACTGGGCAGTGCCGAGGATCTCCTTCACTGTCCCAGAGAGGTTACGCGCCATGGAGCGAGGTTTCATGACCTTGGCAATGCCTATTACATCTTCGAGGGTGATGTTACCATTGTGCTTAACTGGAAATAGAAAAGATCAAAATAAGTGGACTAGAACAGTAAAGTTGGAACTATTAACTTCTCTTTTATGTAGACAACTGACCAACCAATATGTAAACAAGTCTTGGAAAAATATTGTTACTTTTTTAATAGATGAAATTTAAGTTCCAAAAAGCATGTTACCACTAGCAACAAAACGGGTGTACCAGTTTGCCTACAACAAAAGATAATAATTTGGAATAATATCATTATCTTTTTTTATGGAATAATATTAACTAAGGTTTTACCCTCGTATGCGGGAGGTCAAAAAAGTACTAAGTTCTAGGCTCTTCTGATTAAAATACAGTCCATAAAATTAAGATTTAAAAAAATACAAAAAGAGATCCAAATTTTGAGCATGGATCCTTGCTTAAGCATAGAGGGGTTAAAATGTTGACGTAAAATTAACCTCTATTGAAAACAGGCCTTTTATCCATAGGAAAAAAAACAAATCACTATGCCATTCTTTTTTTTAGACTAAGACTAAGCTTTATTCCTATTCAATGAAAGAATCATTTTCAACACAGAACTGTACATCAACTAGCAAAAAAGTTGGTAAACTTCTTGATTGGTTTTTAATTGATGTCATATTTGTAGGGGTTTGTGGGTAAAGCGCAATTCCCAGAGGGCGGGTCGTGCGCGGGAGCGGGCGTATATCCGTTACATTGCTCGTAATACACGCATTCTATGATAAGCCTTCTCACAGAGCGCAAAATGTAATGACAATACGCCCGCTCCTGCGCACGACCCGCCCTGTGTGGGAATTGTGTTTAAATGAGTTACTAATTTGATGGCCACCAACCTGCTCGGCCAGTCCATATTGTCTGAAATTGCAGACCCCTTATCTTGTGCAGTTATTGTTAGGGAACCTTGCTATACCATGCATACCGACCAACGAAATGAAAAAAAAAAAATTGCTCACCATTCTTCTGCTTCTTGCGATCACGTGGAGGCTCCTTCAGGGCTCTGATGATAAGCGCTGCAGCTGAGGGCACCACGGAGATTTGAGCTTGTCTGTTCTGCACGATGAGCTGAACCGTGATCTTCAGACCCTTCCAGTCGCTGGTGGCCTTAGCAATATCGTCACCAACCTTTTTGGGAGACTGTGGCGGGAAAAAAGTAAGTAATACATTCAAGTTTAATCCTGTAAGTGCATTTTAAATAGAACATTCACAAAATCTGTAATATCAACTCACCAGTCTTCCTGTTATGTTATTTAAAACAGAACTGGTGAGACTTGAAGCTTATGAATGAAGCTGTGGAATATCTTTTAAGAAGTTAGCCATTATTTTAATGCTGAAGGAGTTTGCCCATCATATAACCAAAAACAATTTGCAAGGAAAAGAAAGCCAGTCAGTATTAAGTAAAATGGAATTTCTTAACCTTTAACTGACATGGTAGATGTCTTAAAGACGTCATGATTATTATTTTCAACTTTGTTGCCATGGTATGTTACTTTGAGAAAGCTCTGCAACCACCTCAGCAATTAAAGGTTAAGATAGCCTATTATTTTAACCCTTCATACGCCGGAGGGGTACAAAAAACCAAGCTCTAGTCTCTTCAAATAATGACAGTCCACATTAAGCTTAAAAATATTACAGAGATATCAGACATTTTTGAGCTTGGATCTGAATATAAGCAAACCAAGGGTTAAATATTAAATAGTTTTAATTTAATTTGCACATGTGAAAGGTTTAGGTTATCTATAGATAGGCGCTTACCCTACCTCAAACTTTGCAAATAGGCATGGCAGTCACTTGCCTGGTCCGCGACTCCTTATTGGGCATTCGGAGTAGCCGCGACAGGGAAACGAATCCTGAGTCGCGGGTTCCTTCCATCCGCCAACCGGAAGGACGCGCTTGGTAGGGAGGCACCCCCCAAGATCATTCAGTCATCTCAATATAGCAAGGCAATTAGGAATAGCTGGCATAGATACATAGATATTGTTCAAATTTGCCTAATTGCCTCTAAAAGCGAACAATTGTTAAATAAGACTCGCTATCGACAGTGCCCTTGTAAAGCACTGCCGTGTAATAATAGATAGTTCATGACTGCCCTGCCACGCCGAAGTTTGAGGTTACGAAGTTTAAGATACACGAGTGCAAGTAGAAAACTTAAAAAATAAAAAATATACTCACGAGACCAAGGGGACCGATCTTAGGAGCCAAGGAAGATGTGGCACCCACTTCTCCGCCAACACATCTCAAGTTAACTGCAAAAATAAACACTTAACTTTAGACAACCTCACTTTTCAAGAACTTAAACTTTGCGAAGTATTTATGATTTTACCGATTTTAACTTCATTGGGATCGAACTTAGGCGGCATGGTGCTGCGATATTATGGAAATATCTCTAGAGTTAAATTAAATTCCAAGTGGATTAACTCGGATTTCAAATGGCGATCCGCCACGGACGTTCCGGGAGTTCGCCGAAAAAGACCTATTTCAACAATGACAGATGACAGGTACAAACTATTGCCACTCTAAATTATCTATAAAAATTAAATGTAAAATTTCAACGGCAACACATTACACAAGTTTGCCACTCGCTGTAAAACATATCCTTCAAATAAAGTGTCGAACCCACAAACTATACAGAGAGATAGTTCAGGCAGTGTCTTTAAAAAAATTGTAACTAACTTCATTTTAAACGGAAACAAAAGTCGTTTTTTAAATTCGATAGTTTGATAGTATTTTATGTTGTTGGATAAACTTAATAAAAACGTCTCTGCTATAATCAATAATTTCAATTGTTATATTTATTTATTTATTTATTTATTTATTTATTTATGGATCCATGGAATGATAATGATATCATTTAAAAATCTCCGTTCCACAGGCAAATTTTGAGGAAAACAGTACTACCGATATTAATATATTATTATTTATTACTCAGATTCCTAAACTATAAATGGGACGTGAAAAATAAAAAAAACTGGTAATTATTTATTAATTTCGAATCATGGGGTGCGTTAAGCGGGCATTACATTATACATTGCAGAGCATTACATGGACTAGCGCATTAATTTTGTATGTTGTAAATCTAGAGGCGTCTCCGCTGCGCCAAAAAACTAACATAACATGTTAGGAAAATATTATGTTTAAAACATGTTTAGGTACATTGACGTCCATTGCGACTTTGGAGTGAACAATGTATTGTTTGTCATAACATTTCACTTTTCTTTTGACAGCGGCCGCTCCTTTACCAATTATATAAAATACAGAGTATTTTCTTTATTCCACTCCATTGCAAATAATTATAAATAAAATAATTAATGCCCTATTTGACAGTTATTCACACAAACTCAAAACTTTCAAAAGGCAAAACATGACCCACGTCCCCCGCAGAGGAACGCGGGGAATGTTTTCCATCCGTGACGGAAAACAAGTTTCTATGTTTTTATACAAAAAACATTTTGGCCACGCCCCTTTTATGTTCGAAAAACATGTTAGATGTTTAAAAGCATCGAAAAAAAAACGCGGCTTTAATCATCTTGCTAGTAAAGGGGGTATTACATTATACTAAATATAGCAGGGGAGGGAATTGTTAGGAAGATTCTGATCACACTACACTTAATTTAGTCACTAAATCTGTTTGCAAGCATTGAAATAAAAAGAAAAGGACATGGATCAAGGAATATTTATTGCTGCAAAATAAATTGATGTAATTAAAATATTATTTGTTTAGTATCAATATCCGGAATCCATCTTGAGTCAAGCACCTGTCTTTCAGCCTTAAGTCAGCGTTTCCGGTTCCTTTCCGATGGTGGCGCCCTCTACAGTGTCGTTTTGGTACTACTTACTTGGCGCGCGGGGATCTAGTTGATACTTGTCATTATAGCGTCGTTTTTCGCGCCTTTCACAAGTCAGTTCAGTTGCAAAAAACTTTTGTCAGTTTACAATTAATCTAATTATTTTTGCATAAATAATATTAGTTCCTTTCCGAAAAATAAGTAGGTACGTTAAATAGTTATGGAGAATCCAAGTGAAGAGGATACAACCTCGCGAAAACGTGATCGTTCTCCATCACCGAGTTCGGATAGCAGTGAGTCATCCAGCGGCAGTAGGAGTTCAAAGAAAAGGAAAGTGCACCAAACCGTGAGTTATGCACATTTTGAATTTTTATCGCAACAAGTGGCATTTTTGACTAATATGATTTCACAACATAAAGAAGTTTCGAATCCCAGTCAGGAGAGTGTTCCATTAGTTGTTGATTCGAATGATCTTAACTTACGCCGGCCTACCGAAACTGTTTCGCAGACTATTAAACTCAATTTGTCTGAACCGAGTACCACTGTTAAAGATCCGCTTTATTCACGTGCTAACGAAGCGCACGTTAAAAAATTAATAGAACTCCAACGGTTTAAATGTGATGATTGGTATGCAGTTCGGTTTGCCGATGCCCAGAAAAAATATTTGGCAACCCCCGGATTCGTTGAATTAAATCTAAATGATTCGTTGAAACGTTTTGAAGTTGCATCCTTACGGGAGGATCCGCGCTCATATTTGCTAGAACGTTCGTTTGCCGGTTTAACAAATGCTTTGCTTTCACAAAAACATGAATTGCAAAAAACCTTACAAACGTTAATAGATTGGGCGAACGAGTCTAAACAGGCATTGACTCCTAATGCATTATTCGACAAAGTTGAGTCTTTATTTTCGAAAGAATCATCTTATAGTAAGGTAACTGATGATTTGTTGCAAATAGTGTGTGGTAGGCGGGCGGATTTAATTACTTCAAGAAGGGATACATTACTTCGTCAAATACCAGAGGAATTCCATCGTGAAGTTTTTTATAAAATTCCCCCCAGTGTAGAAACACTTTTTGATGACGATTTAGTTCAAAACTACCTTCAAAAAATTGGCGGGGCGGATAAATTGATTACTGCGTCACAACCGATACGTCGATTCACTGCCAAAGACAAATTTTATCAGAATCAAAAACCATCAACTAGTAAAGCAATTGATGATACGAATTTTCGTCGATCCGATCCTTCAAAAAGACAAACGGCTCGCTCATCCAAACGTAAAAGCCAGGGAAAATCGGGATATAAGCAAAAAGGAAAGAAGCAACATAACGCTTCCTTTACAAATAAGCGTCGCGAATGACTATTTGACATTTCACGGCGGCTGTCTAAAACAATTTCAATATGTCTGGAGCAACTTGGGGGCACCAAAACAAATATGCAGATTACTAAGCGGGGCACGTATTCCGTTCGGGGTAAAACCACCACTGATATTTCCGAATTCCATTGCAATGCAGAGTTACAGAACGAAAACTACCCTCGATATGACTGCCCAAATTCAAGGTATGATAGAATTAGGAATTCTCGAACCAGCACAGCCCAGCCCCAGTTACCTCTCGACATTCTTTCTGGTACCCAAGTCAGACGGCAGCCAACGTCCCATCTTCAACTTAAAACAACTGAACAACTTTGTTATAACGAAACCATTTCAACTCTTCAGCCATTTTCGTGTACCTACCTTCTTGCAACCCCAGGATTGGATGGCGAAAATGGATCTGAGCCAAGCGTACTTTCATGTACCCATTGCCCAGCAGCACCGCCCATTCCTAAGGCTCAATTATCATCACGATCTGAATCGCCACCAGCTGCTTCAGATGACGTGCTTACCGTTCGGACTTGCATCGGCCCCGAGAACATTCGCTACTCTGACGAACTGGGTCGCCGAGCTACTGAGAAGTCACGGTATCCGGTGTGTCGTCTATTTAGACGATTTTCTGCTGGCAAACCAGTCGAAACAGCAACTGTGCGACGACATAGCTTGGACGATAAAAATCATGCAGATACTGGGTTGGAAAATAAATTACGTCAAGTCTGTTCTGACTCCGACACAATGCCTCGAATTTCTCGGTATAACATGGGACACAAAACGCAACGCAATGTCCTTGTCAGAGTCGAAGTGCCTATCGCTACGCAAAGCACTTCAGCGACACCTCAAAACAGACAAGTGGTCTCTAAAACAATATCAAGCGCTTATGGGGAGACTCAACTTTACCACCTTTGTAACCAAACGGGGTCGCCTCCACTGTCGAACGCTGCAAGTCTTCAGTCGGCAGTTGTCAAAGAATCACCCTTACCGTCAAGTAAAAATCCCGCAGATAGTTCGATCCGACATGGAATGGTGGTACAGTTCGATAGGAGCAAGCATGCCGATACACATGAATGCCGTGAGCCACCTTCTGACGACAGACGCGTCCGATATCGGTTGGGCAGCTCAGATCAACGACCAGTTCATTGCGGGCACATGGACGGACCGACAGATGTTGTGGCATTCCAACAGAAAAGAAATGTTCGCCGTACACGCAGCGATATCTCACGAGAACAATCGGATTCAAAACGCACAAATACTCCTACAGACGGACAACCGAACGGTAGTGTCTTATATCAACAAGGAAGGCGGCACGAAATCGAAGAAACTGCTCGAACAAACTCGACAGCTACTTACAATCCTAGACGATCTAAACGTTCATCTTCTTGCTCAGTATTTTCCAGGAAGATTCAATGCCGAAGTGGACGCTCTATCACGCCAGAAGACTTGTCCCGAGTGGCATCTCACTACAGCGGCCACATCAAACATTTTTCAAATGTGGGGTATACCAGAGACGGATTTGTTTGCGTCAGAGACAGCTCATGTAATACCAAGGTATGTCTCGATGGACGTGCAAGATCAGAAAGCACTACATCACAACGCGTTCTGTCACCAATGGCACTACGGACTGGCATGGTTATTCCCACCTCCGAATCTGATTCCGAGAGTGCTAAGTCACCTGAACCAGGCCAGCGGACGATACATTTTAATTGCACCCAAATGGAACAAAGTGTTTTGGAAAGTAGATGTTCAACGCCGGGCTCTACGGCCTCCTTATCAGATTCACAACCTACATCAAGTTTTAATAGACACGCGTACAGGCGTGCATCCACCGAATATTCAAGACCTGCACTTAGAGGCATGGCTGATTTCGGGTGGAAAGAGCTGTTGACAGAATGGACTGACCAGGAGCAAAAACTGTTAATGTCCAGTTGGCGTCCCTCCACCATGAAAACCTATAAACCAGCATGGATAAGATGGAGGAAATGGTGTGAGTCATATTCAGTAAACTTTAAATTCCCTAAGGCTGATCAAGTCGCACGTTACCTTGCTTATCTACACTGTGATGTAGGTTTAGCTTATAAAACCATCTTAGTACATAAATCTGTAATCTCTACATTTACTCACTTAGATTCTAATGTAGATTTTTCTTCAAATTTCTTTATAAAACATACGCTAAAAGCTATATCTGTTGCCCGTACTAAACCTATAAAGCCACCTATTTGGAATCCTAAAGTGTTATTACAGTATATGAACACGTATAGTCTAGATGAAAACAGTCTTTACCAAGTTTCTAGACATACAGCTTCCTTATTATTATTAGCCTCAGGTCGTAGAGTTCATGACGTAACCCTGCTACATATTGATCAAAATAGCCTAATTGATGAACAAACCAGTATCGTTTTATGGCCTGCTTTTGGGTCTAAAACCGACAATGCAAACCACCAGCAGTCAGGTTGGAGACTTTCAGAACATCCTGAGAAAAGATTAAATATTGTTTTATGGATAAGAACCTTGTTACAGTTATCTTCAAGTCGCAGACGAAATATTAGTAACTTGTTCATAACAGCTCGCGGTGATGCCAAGCCCGCGAGCAGAACTGTGATTGGTGGCTGGGTAAAATCTCTCTTAAAGGGCGCAGGTATAGAGGCCTCTCCCGGTTCAATGCGTTCCGCTGTGGCTTCCCTAAATTGGCTAGAAAATTTCCCTCTAGATAAAATTCTTGCTACTGGTAATTGGAAAACTGTACATACGTTCCGAAACTATTATCAAAGAGAATTAAGTAATAATTATTCAAGTAGATTGCAATCAGTTTCTTTATCGAATTACTTTGATGCAGTCAACTGCTAAGTTATTATTATTAATTTCAATAACGTGCAATTTTGTGATTATTGATTTCAATAATGTGTCTACACAATATAAATAATGTTTGTAATTAAATCGAAATTACAATCTATATTATTATTATTTTCTTGCACTTTATATTCTCACACATTATAGCGTCAATAACGCAAGTTCTTGGCACCAGGTGATAACAAACACATCACTCAAGATGGATTCCGGATATTGATACTAAACAAATAATAGAGAGTTTTACCTAAAATTAAAACTTACCTATTATTTTTTATTCAATATCCGGAATCCAGGTAAGGTCTACCTGGTGCATCATGAGTGCCATAATGACAAGTATCAACTAGATCCCCGCGCGCCAAGTAAGTAGTACCAAAACGACACTGTAGAGGGCGCCACCATCGGAAAGGAACCGGAAACGCTGACTTAAGGCTGAAAGACAGGTGCTTGACTCAAGATGGATTCCGGATATTGAATAAAAAATAATAGGTAAGTTTTAATTTTAGGTAAAACTCTCTATTACCAATGCTACGCTTGGAACGCTTTGGTTTTGGTCGCCTAGGGTGCTCACTTTGTGACACAAGTAGGTACGTCCTTCCGCAGTCGGACGCGCTCGATGACCGACTGGCTTTTTTAAATGTTATTACACCTTCTTAACTCCTTTCCTAACAAGGATGCTAACTCAGTTAGGAAGGAAAAAGCCGTCCTTGTTTCCTAGTCGACGTTACGATGTTACGAGTTACGATGCTAAATTTAGGATAATGTAAAACCCCCTTAAGCGATCCAATCTAGTGCGATGGTATGTGCTCACTCACTGCTCTGCCGCACTAGCACTACCTAGCGCACTAGCGCGGTCTGCAACTTGTATAATGTAATGCCCGGTAAAGTACAACTTCACCAGGAGCAAATAATGCGAGCAATGCCGTTCCTATTTTTTTTCAAATTCTTATTTCCTTTTTAAGCTGCTTACGTTGTGCTAGAGCGTGAATAGGCCATTCATTCAGGATACGTCAAAATTGTGAGACTTTTTCTATGGTAACCCCGGTCGAATCCGATGACAAATTTCATCACAGATTTTGACTTATGTGTTTTGTGAAGTGATTGCGTTTATTTTAATTTAATTGCATTGTCTCAGGCTGTATCTGATAGTGTAATTAAATATTAATTTCAATATGGCTAACGACGAGGCGATTTTAAAGCAATATTTGTCCAAGTATCAGCATCGCGATTACACAGCTCGAGAGGTAATAAATCTAATACAAGCGTATAGGAGTCTTACTTATCGCCTAGAGACCTTTGTTTTCAACAATGGCGCAAGGAAAGAGCTACTCAACCTGGAGGGTACCATCCCAGTTCACTACAAGGGTGCTTATTACAACATTCCCGTTTGCATTTGGTTGATGGACACTCACCCAACCAATGTGCCATTGTGTTTCGTGAAACCGACACCGGACATGTCCATCAAGATATCAAAATACGTTGACAGTAACGGAAAGGTCTATCTCCCGTTCTTACACGAGTGGAATCCACAGAGCTCTACATTGTTAAAGCTTATTCAGTGTATGATTGCTGCCTTTGGGGAGCTACCTCCAGTGTATTCGAAGCCGCGAGGAGAGGCGGCCAGACCTCCGTACCCCATGAATACATTTATGCCACAGCCATATCCAGGTGGGCCTTACCCCCAGGTGTCACCTCAAGCTGGATTTCCACAAACTACTCCATATCCCACTACCTCTAATGTGCCTTACCCTAGTTACAATTCTCCATATCCTGGTGCTGGTTCAATTGCTACTAATGGGGTTCCCTACCCTCCTGCAGCATCAACCACTCCATATCCTCCTCAACAAACCAGTTACCAGACTGGTCCAGATAGCAACAGTGGTACAATCACTGAAGAACACATCAAGGCATCCTTGCTCTCGGCCGTTGAGGACAAATTAAGAAGAAGGCTGAAGGAACAGTCTCAGCAATCTCAGGCAGAACTTGAGACTTTGAGGCGTACTCAGCAGGAGCTTCAAGAAGGAAAAACAAGACTAGAGGATATTATGGGAAGACTGCAGAGAGAGCGATCAGAGCTGGATAAAAATGTAGCCATTCTTCAAGAAAAAGAAAAGGAATTGCAAGCTGCTGTGGAAAGGCTAGCTGAACAAGAGGGAATCGATGTTGATGAAGCTGTCGTCACCACTGCACCATTATATTCGCAGCTTCTGAACGCTTTTGCAGAGGAAGCAACTCTAGAAGATGCTATTTATTACATGGGTGAGGCTTTACGTAAGGAAGTTATTGATCTGGACACATTTTTGAAACAGGTGCGTGCTTTGGCTCGCCGTCAGTTCACTCTGAGAGCTCTGATGCACAAATGTAGGCAGAAAGCACAGTTGGCCTGTTAATGGCTGTGGCTTCCTGAAATGAAATTGGTCCTATAACCTACAATACTCATTTTGAGCATGTATGTTCTTGAATGGTTTATCTCTGGTAAGCTGCGCACGCATTGGAAATACACTATTTAGGTCACCATTAGACTGTATTTTAATCTTGATTAATGGGGGTTTAAGTAATACATAATATATTGTGTAAATTTTAAGGCATTGTTATAAAACTTGCATTGTGCCCACAAAATTAATTTAAATCATGTCCTTTGTGAGTTGGTGTTCAAAATAGGCTTTAAAATATTAATTTTGTTAGTGTTTATGAAATAAAAATAGGTTTTCTTTCAAATGGTCATTGATTACAAACTTGGGAATTGAGTATGTACAACTTAGTTGATGTTCTGGTCAACATTGATACAATACAATGCAAAATACTTAATTTGTTGTTGTTTCATTGTTATGTATCAATATGTGTGTTGCATATTCCTAAATCCCGTGAAAGTAAGTTGGTAAAACAACAAACAACGGTTTGCTTACTTCAAAAATATTTCAATCACCAATATGCATCCATGAGTTGGTTTTTTATTCTAGCTTTTATGCACTTTGAAGCTTTTTGATGTGTATTAATTTACCATTAGTACCATTACATCTGTTATTTAAATATTATTACATTCATATAATAATTTAGCTTACTTCTAGAGGTAGATTCACATGTAATGCATATAATTTTACACTTTTTTAGGCTTAGGTATATCCACATTACTTGTTATCTTTAGAAGTGTTTGTACGTTTAAAGCTCAGTAATTATTTATTAGACTGAGGGTAAAATTAATCACTCTTTATCTCTGTGTAATCATATTTATCATGAAACTACTTTAGTGAAGTAATTTCTAGTCTAATGTATCTGTTTCACTGATTTTTCTTTTGAATATAAAGGGGACACATATTTTGAATGTCTTGTATGCCTTACGTCAAATACAAAATGTGTCAGTCACACGCCAAACATGTCTCCTATGCTATGCAAATTACACCTTATTGACATGATACGAAGTTTCTTGTAATTTTTAACTTGTGGCGACTGTAGCCATTGTGGCGTCAGTAGTACGACTATGAGTTGAGGGCCAGAGCCATCTGTGGCATTCAAAAGGTTAATTATCTGGCTACTAAAATGGAATCCACATGTCTGTGTGGTTAGTGAGAAGGCTAGGGTGTTTGGCTACTCTGTTTGTAGGTGCTTAACCTCTGCTGTAAAAAGTATTCTGCTCCTGCAATAGTACGGAAAATTTTAAAGCGCTTGGTGACTTGAAAATTGCACCTTGCCATACGTAATCCTTAGACACTATCACTGCTAACCCTGTTTATTGTCATTAATGCCCTACTGAATTTTGATAGCAAATCTTATTAGTGCAAGGTTTTTAAACTGTGATTGTCAGAACCCTGTGGCTCCATTAGGCCTCTGCAAGGGCTCTGTCAAAAAAATCAAACAATGGTTAGGTTATCATTTCAGATGCCGCTGGAAAAAATTAAAACTATAGTATTTTGTGTCTTGAGTCATAACTCATAATATTAATAATAACATGAAGTAAGTAAGCAAGGTGTATGTTTTTGCTAAATGGGTTACTAGATGTGTACCCTGCTTCATTAAGAAAACATTATATTTTTTAAATTATGTATGATGCACCTAAAAGTGTTGTAACTCAAAAACTTTTAATTTATGTGGAAAACTCCAGCTATTTTTGCCGGCTATATTTTTCTGAAAAATCTGCTCATAAAAGTAAGATCTGTTATTGGCAATACAAAAAAAAACATATTAAGCTCTTGAAAATTTATTTTTATACATATATTGAAGTGCCATGTAGCAGGCATAATGATTTTACCAATTTAATGTGATTACAAAGAGAATTTCATATGTTTAAATAATGTTAATATGATTTGCAACGGTTTGTGAGGTTGCACTATGATATAGGTAATTAATTATAATTCATTGAAATTGGCTTATTAAATGCAATTGTATAAGCATTTAAAGGATTGAACAATGAACATCAGCTTCTCATATAAATGGAGGGCAAGCAATGTAGTCAATAAAAAGTTATGGGCAACACACTGCTGTAATATTAAGACTACGCAGAGCGTCCAGTGGCGCCCTAATTACTATAATTGTGTTTTCTAATATAGTATTGTCTTGAAATCGATGGATGTATTATTGTTGTACAAATGAATACACAATGTATAGCATATAAGACAAAGTTAAATAACCATTAACCTTCATGTAGTCAACTTAACGGGAAAAGGTGGCCACTTTTTTCTGTTAAGTTACTCACTCATAGTTCAATGGTTATTAAGTTATATACCCTACAAATTGAGTATTCATTTGTACAACAGAAATACATCCTTCCATTTCAAGACAATACTTTTATTAGTAAACACCATAGTAGTAGTAGTAGTAGTAGTAGTAGTCCGCGGGAGTCTAAATTCTAGTTGGTAATAGGGGCATTGGTGTTTTTAGCCGGTGCGAGCCCGCCAGTACCTGGGCCCTCCATTCCCAGGTCTCCGGAAGGGATTTTCACCTCTGCCCCTTTTTCTTAAAAAGCAAACAAAAGCAAGGACTTTTGTCTTTGGCCCCTCAGGCGATTACCAAAAAAAAAAAAAAAACCATAGTAGTAATGAGGGTTCCACTGGACGCCCGCCGTAGTCTTAAACAAGACAGCTAAGTGTTATGGTGCAATCGTATACAATATACTGTTGCTGTTCAGTTAGCCGCCTAGTTTGATCTTACGGTAGAACAGATATAGTGTGCAGGCCGATTTTGGACCGTCAGTTCATTGTATTATACTCCGTTTGTTTAGGTACTTAAAAAAATGTAAACAAAAGAACCACGTTTTATAGTTCGTCAGCCAATAGAAGCAGAACACTGATACGTCAAAGTGCGATAAAACAGTTTTGATTGGCTGTTTAACAATGCCACGTGGTTTGGCTTGTTTACATTTTTTTAAGTACCTAAACAAACTAACTATAGAATAGACTTTTACAGATTAGATTATAAATTTCTCAATCTAATAAATGGCAAGTCCAACTGTTAGTCTGGGGCGGCCATTAGGGTGTTTTAGAACCTCTATGGACAGACGCAGTCAGGGCAAGGTCGTCAGATGTCACTGCTTGGTGATCGGCAGGTGTCGTGTGCGATGTACGAATCGCCCGCTAAGAGTAGAAAATGGGTGGATTTTTTAAATCGCATTTCTAAACAAAATAGGAAAATAAATTGCTAATTAGATAGCGACCGGACGTAGAAATCCGAAACTGTGACGTCATGTAACAGGTCGGGCATGTTAAATTCTGTTTTGCTAGAAAGAGACAGTAACAAATTTTTGTTAGCTTATACGAGTATCTTGGTTATTTTAACAACATATTTTTTACATGAATCAGCTTTTATGAAGCTGTGATAAAAAGTCATGAATATTCACTATTGTGTTGTTGCATCAATTGTATAATTGCATAAATGTACAGTCAGCTGCAGCAGGTGTATCAACACACGCTCTTAGTCGCTTGAAAATGTTGAGGTCTTCGACTATCCCCCCCCACTTTTGCTGCTGCCTGTACTTATAGTTAAGTAGTATGGCGCATCTTTAAGGATTGAGAACAGTATAATTACGTCTATTGATGAATGATCAATTAATATGGCAACAGCCTAAGATATATTTAATGGGCAACACAGAATAATAGTCTGCCGGAATAGCTAGGGCTGTCAATTCATCATATTAGAAAATCCATACCTATATAACTTTCTCATTCTAACAGATAGCAGCGTCCCTCCCGGGTTGCCAGTCGTGACCATGACGGGTTGGGGTGTGTAATGATTGGTATAACAACTTTTGATATATTTTCACTAGACATTTGATATAATTTCATAGAATATAATCACTCAAGGGGCATATTAAACTTGTGATATAACAACAAAGTAGATATTTTCATGGTATATAATGTTCAATAAGTATAATAGATGTTTGATATAATGTTTACCTAATACAATGAATGTATGATATAAGTATTAGTGATATAATGTGTTATAAGATATAAAAATCTGCCTTAAGGTAGAATAGGTAGGTTATTATAATAGTAGTATCTATATATATAAAAATGAATTGCTGTTCGTTAGTCTCACTAAAACTCTAGAACGGCTGAACCGATTTGGCTGATTCCTTTTCGGTTATATTCGTTATTGTCAGGGCAAGGTTTGTATGAAAGAAAAAAAACCACCGGGAATGTCGGAAATTTGCAGCGGGCGAAGCCGCTGGCGGGTCACTAGTATTATTATAAAAATAATCAGTTTTGGGTCGCAGTTCTTCCTAACACTCCTAACGGAGACCTGCCTTAACGCAGAATAGGTAGGTTATTATAATATAATTACGTATTCCACATTATAGCCACTGAGCGTTATATCGAACACAGTTATATCACATATACGTTATACCACATTACTGTTAGATTAATAGTTGTTATATTACAAGTTCATTATACCTGATGGATGATAGTTAGATCATGTCAGAATATGCCATTTATTGTTATACCAAAAGTGCATTAGGGTAAGAGCACCAAAAGATGAACGATTAAGCGACTACACCAACTTTAGACAGGTTATATTCAGTGAAAGTAACAAATTTCACCCTATTTAATTTTTTTATATGGTACAGTATATGGTCTAGATTGAAAATGACTATTATAAAGCCTGTTATTATATCTCCGTATTTTTCTAAAAATCATTGAAACCAAAAATGTACCGATTTGCCCAAAAGATGAACAGCGTGCCCTAATTCTGAACGGTTGGGGCCCAAAAGTTGAACTAACATAATAAAATACCTATGTCATTTTAATTCTTTTCATTTTTAGCAATAAAATGCGAGTTAACGAAATATTCTTTATTTTTTAATTGTTTACATTTATTTAATATTACTTACGTACATAAGGTTCCTATTTTTTATGTTATTTGTGTCATAAAAACAACGAATTAGTATTTTTTATCAATAATCATTAGCAAAACTACTTAGTTACTTATCTTTTTAAACAGATAAACCGACAAAAAGTGTTACTTTAACATTTATAATATTAGTAAACATTTCCATAAATACTACTAGTGTTCATATTATAAAACTATGCCTAAAAGTTGAACGACTGAATTTACTTAGTTCAATTTTAGGACACAGAATTTATGAAATGAACAAACAAAATCAATTAGGTGTTCACATATTGGAATAGAATCCAAAACATGAACTAGTAAATTTAATTCGTTCAAGTATTAGGCACACATTTTTTATTGAACAGTGATAGTTTTCATAGTATTTAAAACTCCAAAATCATTGGATTAGACATCAAAAGCTATGTTCATCTTTTGGTTTAAAGATACAAGAGCATTTAACGATCATTTTAAGTTTTAAATTTTCCATCTGTCATTTTGGTACGATTTATTAAGAAGCTTTAAAAAAAGTACGCCTTGCCTAGTAGCTGAACACCGTTCAAGTATTGGCTTAGGTATATATTTTTGAAACCATTACTTGAACGGCATATTTCTCGTTAACTAACAAGAAAAAAGAAATATCGTATAACTCCAATAAAAGAGTGATTAATCAAGAATACATACCAAGCAAATCCTTCTAAGACTGACAATTATTGAATTTTATACGTAATTAAAAGCTTAAATTTGGAGAGCACTGTCCTTATCTATTTTCCCATACTATCGACGTTTTCGGCGGGAAGCTCCACAACGACGACCGATCACGGCCAAAAAGAATATAATACTATGTTAAGATTTAATGGAGGTGTAAGCAAAGAGTTGCTGTTTAAGAAAAATAAATTCCGAACTATGTAATATTTGTCAGGATTTAGTTATGTGATTATTTCGATCGAGTGTTCAGCTTTTGGGTGTCGTTCATCTTTTGGTGCCCCTACCCTATATCCCTTAATTGTTATATCAACCATTAATATATCAAAAGTTGTTATAGCGACCGTTACGCACCCGACGGGCTGGTAGTCTAAGTCGCCCATTCCTTCAGGTAAACAGAGTCCTCAGCAGTGTACATGTGACCACTCCAGTTATATTTGATGCTGATTGTTGAGTAACATATTTATTGCGTAAATATCTAATTATAAGTAGGTACTATCATGTGCAGTCGGCCTTATAATTATCTGCACACTTTTGTACAAAGTCGCTTTTAACGCCTTTCACAAATTAGTACAGGTCGATTCACAAGAGCTGGCACGAATGGATTGAATGAAAGTAATGTCACCAATCGCTGTGTGAGTGCCGTCCTTTGAACCAATGTTCGAATTTCAAAACCGAAAACCTGTTACAGGTGTAGTGCATAATTGCTTTCCTTCGTATTTTCACGGAAACGTACGAAGGTGTCATGCTACTTCAGTCAACCTCAGTACTTTTTGTACTGTGACCGACTGAAATAGCAAGACGCGTTCGTACGTTTCCGTGAATATACGAAGGAAAACAATTATGCACTACATCTGTACTAATTTACAGACTAAACTTGTATACTTTCGTTCACTCATTCAATCCATTCGTGCCAGCTCTTGTGAATCGACCTGTACAGTGCTTCAAACATGACGTTTCAGTGACAAGGCACTAAATAAAGTATGCAGTACTTAAAAGGCCGATACTAGTTAATAAATTCGTTTGTTTACTTATACGTGCTTGTAACATTTATATATTGTCTCGAAATGCCTGGCAATATTTTAGCAGAATTGTAAAGCTTTCTATATAAAGAGAAACCGATTAAGCGGCTAGAAAATTCAAATTGTAATGTACCGCCAAGTAGTGTCTGATCCTTATGCTAAGGCATGTAATGTTGCTATCTATTAAAAAAAAAATGCAATAATAGACGGTAATAAGTAATAAAATACAATTTCTTCACATTAGGTAAAATGCAATTGTGTTTATTTTAGAAGGAATTGACGGTTCCAATGTACAGTTATACATACTATTATAACTATTATTAGCCATTGTTAGGTCTCAGAAGTTACTGTTAATGATTTTTTATATTTTGACAAGGTTAGTGTAAGTTTCGCATCGCCTATGATATGCAGCCTGTCTGCCCGTAGGCTGTCTTTGTCACAATAAATATTGAAATTGTATTCAATGGGTGTTTTACTTCATTCCAATCGATTTCGATGTAAATTGATATAATTATGTAGGTAACTTTTAGCCTGATAATCGGGAGGAACATGGAAAAGAAATAGCCCGATGAAACCATTTTTTTTCATGTCATGTAGGAGGCGCTCGTGTGCCGCCTTATTGCCAACTGGGTGTTTTTTTTAGAAAAGTTAAAAATCAAAAATTCAAAAACTTTTCTGCTGAATTACGAAAATTAGTCGTACATTTATCATTATCAACGCTAATCGAAAATTCAATAAATGAAGCAGATTCAATTCTAACCCGTTGTTAATATGCTTGCGCTTGCTACAGCAGTTTTGTCTGAGATACCACAATTTGTCTTATAATATCGTAACTCAGCGAAAAAGTTGACGTTTCTTGTTTTGTATGTATGTACTCGTAATGTACGGGTCAAATGTTGCAAGTTGACGCACTTCCCGGCTTTCGATCAAATCAAATACATTTATTTAGATGATGCTGAAAATTTGCATACACCTTTAGTTCTGATGGCAATACAATCGTACCATCGAGCTGGTCTGATGATGGAGACTCAGGGTGGCCAAGGTACTCCTGAATCACACATGATAAACCATTCGTGTTAGGGCTCGTGAGAATTGTCTTGACGAGTGTATGACTACTGTGCAAAAAAAAGTACTCCAAAGTCAAAGGTGCGTATACCTGGTATTTTGGATGCCAATAATTTTGTGTGTTACTGCCGCACTCGGGATCAGTTAGTGACAATTTTTCATACATATATAATTGTTTGAAATATCTCCATGTACTACTAAGTAAACAATAATAAACATACAAAATCTGCATAATAATTTAATGTTCATTAAAAAATAGAAAAACTATTCAGCTTTGCATAAAAATAATCAAATGCATTTTGCGCCTCAGCATTTTAATAGATTGTGCGCAAGAGGTTACTTTTTTTCTTTCTTCTCTTTCTTGGCGGCTGCGGCGGCGGCTTCGAGGTCGATGGGGGCTGGTTTCACGAATGGAATCAGGTCTTGGTACTGCTCAGGCATCCACAATTTCAATACTTCTGGTACCTAAACCAGAAAAGTATAATCAATATAATTCTATAATATATATCACGATACAATCTCACAAAAATGTGCTTGTACAGTCAACAGCATAAATAAGTGATCACTTATGTACTTTGTCACTTTAACGTCATGTTTGAAATGTCATACAAAATTGTGAAACGATTGAAAGCGACAAGGTACATAAATGATCACTTATTTATGACGTTGACTGTACTATGGGTACTATACAACAATAAATATACTTATTTAGAGAAGTACATACTTAAATATATAGAAAATACGCAAGACTCAGAAACAAGCACTAGCTCATCACACGAATAGTTGCCCATACCGCATTGAACGTGGGATCGCTAGCTATGTAGGCAGCGTAACCCCACTTCGCCCTGTACTGTACCATGAGGCAATTAATCTACTCGCTAGCGAGTCGAATGCTTTGTTACTCACAGTATTCTTATACAGGGTTATTGGTAAGTCGACCTATTCCCGTTAGGAGGTGATAGGGGTGACTATTTGCGATAATTTTGACCCCCATATGCATTATGCAAAAGTGAACCATTTTTGAGTTATCGCGTTTATTAGTTTTTTTTTAAATTAGTCGAAAATTCAACTTGAAAAATTTATTACAACAAAAGTATCAATTTAAATCTTTTTTTTTCTTCTGATTTACAAAACCGATTAAACATTGGTTATTAATCAAATATTAAAACAATAATAATCGGTCCAAATTTAAAAATGCGAGATGGAAAACGAAATTTTTTCAATATTTTTTGCGATCGCTTTCCACTAAAATGCCTTAAAAACAAAAAAAAACGTTATGAAACTTGGCTTGCAGATTATTTTAAAAACTTAACTGTTTTCTTGGCTCTCCAAAAATGCATAACAAGTAGGAAATTATTTGAAAAAAAACTGAAAAAAAAGTCATCACAAAGGAAGCGGGCGGAAACTAAAGTCACAAATGCCACTTCAAAAATAAAAATTAAAAAACATACCGAATTTAAATCAACTTTTTTATTTGCTTTTGTACAAGATGAACTTGTTTTTCTTATGCAATATTAAAAAAAATATTATCTGTACACGTTTGAGAATGGGCCGAAAACTAAAAACTCCAACATAAATTACACGAAAACAGAAAAATTCACCAATACATTTGGCTGACTGAAATTAGTCTGACTAATTTAAAATAAAACTAAAAATCGCTTACTTTTTCCATAAGTTAATGTTGTTATTTGTGTTTACGAGTATAACAGTTACGAGTATAGCTCGTTAGAAAGCTGGAAAAACGTCAATGTTTTATGTGTAATCTGCACGCCAAATGTATTGGTAATTTTTTCTGTTTTCGTGTAATTTATGTTGGAGTTTGATAAAAAAACATGTATTTTTTAGTTTTCGGCCTCGCATTCTCAAACGTGTACAGATAATATTTTTTAATATTGCATAAGAAAAACAAGTTCATCTTGTACAAAAGCAAATAAAAAAAGTTGATTTAAATTCGGTATGTTTTTTAATTTTTATTTTTGAAGTGGCATTTGTGACTTTAGCTTCCGCCCGCTTTCTTTGTGATGACTTTTTTTCAGTTTTTTTTCAAATAATTTCCTACTTGTTATGCATTTTTGGAGAGCTAAGAAAACAGTTAAGTTTTTAAAATAATCTGCAAGCCAAGTTTCATAACGTTTTTTATTTGTTTTTAAGGCATTTTAGTGGAAAGCGATCGCAAAAAATATTGAAAAAATTTCGTTATCCGTCTCGCATTTTTAAATTTGGACCGATAATTATTGTTTTAATATTGAGAAATAACCAGTGTTTAATCGGTTTTGTAAATCAGAAGAAAAAAAGAGATTTAAATTGATACTTTTTTTGTAATACATTTTTCAAGTTGAATTTCCGACTAATTTAAAAAAAAACTAAAAATCGCGATAACTCAAAAATGGTTCACTTTTCCATAATGCATATGGGGGTCAAAATTATCGCAAATAGTCACCCCTATCACCTCCTAAAGGGAATAGGTCGACTTACCAATAACCCTGTAGAGACACGGCCACAGACACGGCATTCAGGAAACGCATGGAGAACTAACTTCAAAAGTATTGTCAATGCTGTTCATATAACGAACAAGCTTTTGCCCGCGACTTTGTCCGCTCGGATGTTTTCTATGTATTTAAGTATGTATTTATTTAAATAACTACATATGTTTAACGTTATCTAGTACCCATAGCACAGCCAGCGTCAAAAGTAGCTGACCACTGCTATACTTCATTATCGCTTCGCTGTCATTTGACAATCTTGTTTGACATTGCTTTCGTGACTGAAAAGCGACAATGTACAGTTCGTATCTACTTTTGATGGTGACTGTAGAAGCCTAGAGCTTAGTTTGGGGCTAGCTCTATTTGTGTTAGATTTTCCCCATATATTTTTTCATTGTAAAATAATGAAATAAAATCCAAAATTGTTGTTTATTACGAGTAAGCGATATGAAATGATTAGAATTTGTTACATAATTATCTAACATATTTAGTAAAAAATGTATTTTTTCTTGAAACGTGTACTAACCTTGATGCCCTCCTCAGTCTGATGCACCTCCAAGATGGCGCAGATGACGCGGGTGGTGGCGCACATGGTGGCATTGAGCATATGCACGTATTCTGTCGCAGCATTCATCTTCTTGGTCTGCCCGTACCTGGGAATAGATGGAAAATCTGGTTGACTTAGGAAGGTTGACTTAGGAAGTATCTTTTGAATGCCAAGAACACATAAATTAAAAAAAAAAACAAGTCAAGTGCGATTGGACTCGCGCACCGAGGGTTGCGTTGCGTACCGCCGCACGGTAGGTATTATATTCCGATTGGATTTCGATTTATTGAACTTACGCTAGTAATTTCACCGGTTGTGTTATTCTTGCAACTTGGCGTACTAATACGATAACATGTAAAAAGCAACTAGTTTTTACAGAGTAGAATAGAACCCCTGGCCTTTGACGACATGTTGGCCCAGTTGGTAGTGACCGTGCCCGCGAAGCTAGCGGTCTTGGATTCAAATTGCAGTACAGACAGATATTTGCGTGATGAGCGTATATTTGTTCTCGAGGCATGGATGTTTTCTATGTATATGGTACTCTCAGCTTCTAAATAGCGTTAGGCTGGCTATTGCTATCACGCTTGCACTCGCAACTGACAGTATATTTTTCACTCATGTCGTGTTTCACAGAAAAACGAAGATTGCCGACAGCTATTAAGAAGCTGTGTATCGTTATGTAGTACCATTGACCAATGATCTTCTATATACACATGGACAAATCACGTCTTATAACAAAAATGCCCAAATATGGCACTGAATCTTATTTCACACTCTTATGCTTCGACTTGCTCAGTCTATACATTGCCGTTGACAGACCAGTCTTTTAAAATATCGTCGGTCATTAATCAGTAATGTATATCAATTACTCAGTCGCGGATTTATATGTTGATTATGGAAGTTGGCTGGAACAAGGTAGCAGTGGAGTAGAAACGGGCTATTAATTTTAGGGTAACGAACCTCAACAGGAAAAACGGAACCCATAAGGGGGTTTTATAAGGGTGAGCTTATAAATGCTCACTCATTATTTGTCCGTTTGTCACAGTCGTTTTTTTTTGTGAGCATTTTTTATATAGTTGTTGAATGTATCTATGGTTTGATCTATTTATGGTTTTAAATTATGTAGATAGCTACTGTAGGGTAACTTTTTACTATCATAGTAAATTATATTTCAGGGGCCAGAGGGTGACATATGAACCAATTTTTTATGAATTCTTCTGAAACCGCAAATTATCCACTGTGCATACTCCAAAAAAACTTCTTCCAGTCCTTGACATACTCGGTCCAGAATCATCGTCAAACTAACAATAATTGAATATATTTGTATTGTAAAGCTAATAATTAAATAATAATCTTTACTTTATACTCGATACGATACTTTATCTTTAACTGATAATTGAAGGAAGACGCCAAATACGATCAGTCCTACTCAGGTTTACTACTAGCTGACGCTGTTACGACATTTCTTACCACTACCTCATTATGCGAAACAGCTGTATGTTAAACGCTTATATCTTTTAGTGGTGAAATATACATTAATTTCAAGAAAATTATCCTAGCAAATGACGCTGGAATTATTTGGTTTGTAAAATACCTATTTCGGATCTTGATGTTGCTACTAACTATTTATTTATTCTCTATCTAGAGACAGAGAATAAATCTCTTAGTCTAAAATCTCGTAGTACAGAAAAGCTACAAAAAAACAGCGAGCCAAAACGAGCTATTCTATTGTTTTGTTTTCTGACGATGTACTTGTCACATCCTTTTGTCTGTTTCTTTCTAACGCGCGTGAGACAAAGATATGGAATACTTGACAATAGTTGTCAATAATTTATGATATTTATTGAAAATTGAATGGTTTTAATGCACTCTTTACATCTTTTTCATTTCGACACTTTTTGATGATCTTAATCTTATGCATCTTAATGGCTTCGCGACCAATAGACGACTAAGGTAAAAAGCGCGCTTAAACCGCCATTAAGCACAATGGTGCCGTCCTGCGTTTTGCGCGCTGATGCGAAGTCCTTGTGTATAGAAGGTCATTGTCTAGTACCCATAGTACAAGCCTAGAGCTTTGTTCGGGACTAGGTCAAGTCCCCTGATATTTATTTATGTGTGCTAGTTTACCGTCTCGATGGTACAAACAAAACCTTACCTAACCAACAACCTCCTAGCCTGGTACTCCAAGCAGTTGCTGCACGACACCAGCTCCCTGTAGGCTCCGGAGCCCGGGAACCAGGCCTCCAGGTCCAGCTTCTTGGCAGCCGCGTGGTTGAGCGCGCCCGACACGATGTTCACGACGCGGTACGGGATGCCCAGCTCCTGATAGAACTGCTCCGCGTTGGTTATCATCTCGTCCATGGTGTTCCAGGAGGCGTTGTCGTGGGGGGAGGTTAGGACGAACTGTTCCACCTGTAATGGAGTTTCAAGTAAGTATTTACACTACACACTGAGAGATAAAATTAAGTGCTTAAAACAATTTTAAGTAGGGAAAAAATATAAATAACAGCTCTTCTTGAGTTGCTGGTATTTATGGGAGGTGGTGATTACTTCCCATCAGATAACCTACATGCTTGTTTGCCTCCCAATCATACATACATTTAAAAAAAACAAGTTAATAATAGACGAGAAGAGTTTTGAGCAACTCTATAAAATAATTATGGGGGCTTAGCTTTTGGCAACATTCACTGTACAGTGAAAGGCACTAATATCTACATATACGGCCATCGCGCAAAATATATGTATACATAGACCTTATTATCAGTGCCTTAATGGCGTATTAGATATTATTGAAGCCTTGTGAACGTATATGTATGTATGACGTTCACTGTACAGCTCTGGGTAGTCAGAACGTGCAGTAACGTCCAAGATACCGTACAATGCCAAAATGTATACTTCTACTAGCAGCAATTTTTTTTAAAGTATGGAAGCTAACAAGCACACAGGCCAAATGGTACGTGATTTACCTTTTCAAATTGATGTACCCTGAAGATACCACGCGTGTCGCGGCCGTGGGAGCCCACTTCCTGGCGGAAACACGTCGACAAACCGGCGTATCTGTAACATCGTTGGAATCACTAGTGAGGCTGGAGAAGTTGCTTAATTCTATACCTATAATAATCTGTGACAATTGAAGTTAGTACAGACAGTTTGACACATAACCTCAAATATTCGTCAAGCGTGTTTTTATTTAAAATAACATATATTTAATAGTTATTTAATCTTAAACTTAACGTGAAAGTAAAGATCAAGTGTATAAATCATTGCTAAGACCTCACTTGATCTTGAAATGCATTTGATTATCGAGTAATAATAGTAAATTGGTTCGTGTGGTTGTGTTCAATTGGCACAGATTATAGGCGCTCGACGCGACCATCTGACAACTTACGTCGATAGTAAACAAGAAAACTTTAATGATTCATCCATGTAATGTAGACGACGCGTTTAGCCCACTTGGTAGTGGCCCTGCCTACGAAGCTAGCGGTTCTAGGTTCGACTCCCGGTATAAGCATATTTTTGTGTGATAGGCGGGAGTATGTCGCACTGCTAGATTAAAACTGTATTACCTCAAAATTTATCTGTATTTAAAAATCAATTTGCAAAATTTTGAAAGAAAACCATGAATTTCCTGGAACTTCCTGGTTTTCTTAGCCTAAAGCTTGGTTTGGGACTAGGTCAATATCTGTGAGGGGTTCCCTGAACTATTTTTATTTATTTTACTTATATTAAATCGTGGATTAATAAATAAAAATGAGGGTAAGATAACTTGACAATGCAGTAAGCCTAGTTTTTGTTGTAGGGGAGACCTATTACATCTGATCTGAAGTAAGCTGTCCCAGCTTCGATCGACAAAGTGACAACGCTAGTGTACACGTAAGAGCACATGTTATACGTCAGAAAGAGAAGGCATGATTAGTAATCATTTTGTACCAAAATACCGGTTTTGTTTGAAAGTGATCCTTCTGTATGTTAGTACTTTTACCTATGCTAAGGTTTAGGACTGTTGCCCACTATTTTTCGAGTAAAGCATACCTGATAGGAAGTGAGGCCTCAGGCAGCCACTCGTCTCTATGGTAGGCAGCTATGGGCTGCTCCGAGGTGGCAATGAGGTATTTCTCCTCGACAGCCGCATCCCCCTTGTTTTCAGATCCTTTTCCCACCACTTTGTACAGTTCTTCATCAAACTGAGCCAATTGCGCTACTTCTTGCATCACCTTGAATTAATTAGAAAACGTTTTGTAAGCACTTAATTTATGAATAAAATACATTATTTTAACCACTTTTCCCCTCTTGAAAACCAGACCTTCATTCCTTTGTCATCACAAATTGTTTATAAGTGTTATTTATTTACATTTCAGATGCAAAAGTGGCACTACTCTGAATTGCATTAAGCCTATTTAAGCTTGGCTGCATTGAAATCGCCAAAAGTAGCTTTAGGTTAATTGACAATAACTATGACAGGTATTATGTTCAAAATTCAAACTACTATGTTTAAAAGGACGACACATACACAATCCCACAATACTCATAGCTGGAACCATTTTATCATTTACAAACCTCTTTCCTCATAAAGAACGGCGTGTACAACGGGGTGTAGCCCTTCTTGAGCAGCATCCGGAGCGCCAGTTGCACCAGCGCCTGCTCGAGGAACACCGCGGCGCCTTTGAGGTAGTACCCGCGCCCGCCCGCCACCACCGTGCCGCGGTCGCCGTCCATGCCTGCGTAAAACATACAGTTATAATAGAGAACACCCACAAATTCAGAGACGTAGAATTAGTTTCCGCTACTCCCCCTATTTTAAATCCTTAGCCAACTAATTTTTTAATTTATTGAATTGAACTATAAGATTTATAACTCACAGCTCAAGAAACGATTAATAAAAAGCTATATAGGTAAATAGAATGAAATGTGTGCACTACATTCCTTACCATCAATCATACAAATAAGGTCCACATGCGAGTACTTTTTTTTCAAGGTGCAGTCCCCATATGTCCGTTCCACCTTGTTATGGTCTTCATCATCATCAACTGGGACAGACTCGTGCAGGTGATTTCCGACCTCCCGCAATGCAGAGGAGCGGGTCTTCTCAGCTATTAATCTGCCCTCTTCATTCTTCGTGATCGCTTCATCTATTAAAATACGCACCTATTGGTATGAAAAACAATCCCAATTATTATGTGTGATATACAGCATGATAATATTTTGTTGAGTTTAACATTATTAACTTTTCATTATTCTTCAATTTTTTTTTAGTACCAACTCTTCAATTGCAATCAATATATTAAAATACATTTTACAATTATAATTAAATAGGCCTTTTTTCAATAATATGCTGCTGTTTATAAATTCCTCATAATATTTGCTTAGACACAGATCCATTCCCAAAATTCAGATACATTTTTTTTTTATACTGGCTATTATGGGATTAACCAATATATTAAAACTATTGGACCTCATAGGTAAGGACATACATTAACAGCACAGAATTCAATAGTTCATGCTGTAAAAGTAAACATTGTAAAGAGTCAGATAAGTGATTAGTTTTCATAATACAAGAAAGTTATAAAAAGTTAGTAAACTCTATTGTGACAAACCAGAAAGTCCTTTTCAATGTCTAAAAATATAAAACAGACTATATGGCTGCACAACAGCAACAAGATAGAGGCCAAGATTTACTTAACAGAATAAAAAATGTCACTGAAGATTTTTCTTAAATTAAACCAAAGCATGATCTAATACTTCTTTAATTAGCTTGACTCTCTGCAAACATATGCTTTAGTATGATTCATTCACATAAGAAGCAAGCCAAAAAATTATCAAAAAAGTATGAAACTTAAAAAAACTTCTTTATGTAGCTTAAATTAGAATACCTTCTTGATCTGATTCACGGTGAGTGGTTTTAACTGATCTCCGACAAGATTTGATAGGTTATCGGCGAGTTCTGCCGGGACAGCCTGATCCTCAGGGCCTGGCGCCTCCTTCGCCTTCATCTTCAGTCCAATTTCTTTGCTGCACACATTCTTCAGCTTATTCAAGTTGTCAGCTTCGTGGCGCAATCTTCTCCATAGTAAATCCTGTTCCACCACTGTGTCAACCAACGCGACATCTTTGTATCGCTTACGTTGGTTCTCTCTGATTTTCTCTGGGTCACCGTCCTTATCAGCACGGAACAAGTCTAGGTCGAGAACCATGGTACTGCTAAGACGTGGCAGACAACTTTTAATTTAACTGTAGCGGGTCCACGCGACTGCTGATATTGCAGAAGAAAACTGCGCTGAGTGAAAGATACGTTCAGAACACGTTTTGGTACTGTCATTTGGGAAAGTTTAATAGTTTTTTTTTTTAACCGCCATAAAATAATGGATACTACCAACCACACAGAATATTTTTATATTTTATTTAATAATAACTACGTTTGATATTATTAAATTTAAAAATAATTAAAAAAAAATACATCACAAAACTATATAACTTTAGCTGTTGAACGGGTACGTCACTTTTTGACATATGGTTAGTGTATGTGTTGCTTTATACAAAAAATAATTGTCGACAATGATTTGCAAACAGATTTTTTTTGTTTTAGTTCAAAATATCTCAGCATTTTTGGGATTGTAATCTGAGTGTTACTTTTCAAAGTTATATAGTGTAAATGAAATTGTAACTTTTGTTTTTATAATACCCTTTCATTTCGAAAATATTTTTTTTCGTAGGCAATCTAAAAGATGAACTGTCAAATTCAGCGATCTGTCGGCCCATAAGCCAGCTCCCCTTATTGTTGAATTTTAATCAAATTGTGTTTAATATGTGGTTCATATCGGATATTAGCTAAAACTGTTGAAACTTGACTAACCGTCTCTTGTTTGTAAGTATAGCAGTATCCCTTTACGCACCCTCTGCTCGAGGAAAATATGTTTCGCGATACGTTGTTTACACGTCTTCGCAGTACTCTATTTGTTTCATGCATATACAAAGGGGAGGATTCGACGAGAATTAGTTCCAGGAAGTGCAAATCATAAAGAATTTGAATTTACAGGAATTAAATACTTGATCTCATGAAATGCCGGAAAGATTGAGCTCTGTAATGTGATAATTAGCTGCTTGGTCGCAATGTCATAGTATCCGATAACACGGTTTGTTTATCCGACACGCTCAATACCTGTAACCACTAAATTACTTAATACTTACCCGTTGCTCCCATTTCAGGCGATGCCAAAATGATTCCATTAAAAGACAACCAGGATGTGGCGTCATTCCTCGTCACAAAACATTCATGGAAGGGGAAATACAAGCGGGTGTTCTCAGTGGGCACCCACGGGATCACCACGTATAACCCTGACCGGCTGGAGGTGACCAACAAGTGGCTATACTCGGACGTGGTCACCGTAGCCTCAGCCAAGCACTCAAACTCCGCAGCCAACCATGATTTCATGCTTGTCATGAAGAAAGACAAGAAAGTGGATTCAATGAAGTTCTCCTCTGAACATAAGTGTTTGATACTAACTGAGGCATTCAAATATAGGCATCTTTTTGCAGAGAAAAAAGATGTTCTTGTAAGTGTGTGCCTAATTTATTTTCTTATAAGAATGCAGTAGGATAGGCATGTTTTTGGAGCTTCTGTGTTAAAGTTTTAACATTTTACTCCATTTCTCATGAATATTATTAATAAAAAAAAAACAAAAAAAAACATCAATTTTTGCAACTCGTTTTACAGAGATACCATGCTTACAAGCACCATTGGAGCGGTACCCGCCTGCCGATAGTCCTTGAAGTAGGGCCCTGTGCGTTGGAGCAATTAGACCCGTCTTCCCATGCCCTACTAGCCAGCTACCCATACTCAGACATTCAAGGAATCCTGCATGTGAGGGATGTTGTTGGAGGCTTTGTTCTTGCTGTTGGGGGATACAGCCGCCTTCATCTGTTCTCACACGCTACGGATCACCAGATCATCATAAACAAGATGCTTGAGATGGCTAATCTAACGTTAAGCACTAGCATAAAGGTGCCTGCTTCTACAACTACCTTGGATGAATACCACAATCAGAGATTTGGGATTTACAGGTATTTTATATTTTTTACTAGCTATTACCTGTGGCTCCATCCGCATGTCTCATTTATCCTTTGGGAAATATCCTATTTTCCTATGTTCCTTAGAACTCAAGCTATATGCGTACCAAATTGCATTGTAATCAAATAAACAGTAAACTATAATGGTATAGCAGTGCATGAAATAGGAGCAAACAAGCAAAAATCGATTTTTATATTAGATTTAAATCTACACTGAAGAATAAGGATGTTTAAATATATTATAATCATTGTTTCTTATCAATGTACCTGCTGTTTCCTGTTTATAAAGTAGGTACAACTATGTTTCATCAATTAATTTTATTTTTCTTATCTACTACTTAGCTAGAAAAAATGCACTGTGTAGTTGAACAATGCCTTTATTGTGTCTCAATGACATGGAACATAGAACATTCTTCTTATCAGAATAATGTTGTTTTTTTTAATCAATATTAACAGAGCTTGTTTTATCCTTATGTCACAGTGTGCGTTGAAATGTATTATTCAAAAACCTAATCCGAATTAATGTCTTGGAAAAATGGAAATGACACACTATAAAAGTGTGGTAAAAAAAATCCAGAAGAAACATGTAACGTTAAACAGCCTTTGCACTTGTGACTACAGTCGGGTGGAGTCACTAGTTGCATCGCTTGTAAAAATACGAATTTACATGGGCAGGTCGTAAGTTGATTTTATGTTGCATTTCATGTATTTGGTAAACATATTAGGTTAGACTATAAGGCCCTATTAAATCAAAACAGGGTGCGTAGAGTGGGTAACGATAACGATTTTCAAAAACTAACAATATGTATAGCGTTGATCCTTAAACGTAAGTTAACAATCGTTCTCGTTTTTAGCTTTGTCACCTCTATACATTTTGTTAGCTTTCAAAAATCGCTTGTCACCGTTATGCGTCTTGTCCAGACCCGATACGTTTCCGTAAGTTATCATAAACCTAAAATCGTGCTACGGAACCATGCCGATATAAAATTCAATTTAATTTTAATTTAATTATTTTTTCCAAACTAAATACACTTTCAAAATTTGAAGTGTCTAGCTGAAATACACCCTGGTGACAGACAGACGGACGGACAGCGAAGCCTTTTTAGGGCTATGGGACCCTAAAAACGAGTACCATAACAACCATTATCGTGCATAGCTCTATATTTTTTTACTAAAAAGTCAAGTAAGGAAACAGTCTACTGAAGTCTATAGTCGGGACCTTTTCGTTCCGCCACTCATATAAACAAATAATACGCTTTAAACACGTTAATCGTTGTCTTCATGTCCATTTTGAGTTAGTAAACTATATTTAATATCGTATTTTTTTGATGAAAATCACTTTCGGTGAACATACAATTAGACTGACAAACTATTCTTGTCATATTTTTTTTTTTCGAACTATTTTTGACATTTAAATGTAATGATGTTTTAATAGATTTGATTGACAAGAGAGGTTTTCGTCTCTGTCGCACCCAGCATGATAATACGATGATGATAATTAATATATATTCAACCTTCGTAATAAACTATTTAGAGGAAACACTATTCTCATCTCTATTTCATCCTCTATCTAAAGACAATTACAGTCAGGTATACTTGTTTTGGTTATTGGCGGTCTGAAAAGGAACAGACTAGTCAAAACGGTTGTAGCGGTTCATAGAACTCATATAAATAAATTAACAGTGTCATTAACCTTATAAATAGGCTGATTTAAAAAAATACCAGTCGACGTGCTGTGTTTACGCCAGTGACTCATTTGACCTTGTCTTGATGCGTGTAAAACACAAATTTTATCTAATGTCGTATACATTTACGCTCGTATCAATTGAACTATCGCACAATAGTGTTACTTTCGTATTTATTAGCCGTAACAGACTCGTTATGTAAAGGGGCTTCTAAACGGGACATGTTTTGCTGCAATTTGTGGCCGGCAACTAGTGCTATCTTACTCTTACTTCGTATGTTAGAGCAAGATGCGTATAGTTGCCGGCCACACATTGCCGTGAAAATGTTGCTCGTTTAGCAGCCCCCTTACGTCAATACAATATTAAAAATTAAATCTGGTACGGTCACGCGCGTTAATTTGGGACCCACTTCAAGAAAAATATACTTGAAGTCATCAATGTTATTAGCAGAGCCCGTAATTTTCATGCCGTTGACGCAAAAATGACGTCACGCCAAACAGAGTATGATTCCAATTTGTTTTGTTTGTAATTACTAACCATTAGTCGTCAATCATTTAATCATGTAAACATGAGTTAAGTAAGCTACTGACGCGTAGAAAAATAAATATCCGCTTTATACCTAACACGTAAATTAAAAAAAAAAGTTTTTATGTTGTAATAGTCATCAAACAAACAATTATCGCATTGACATTCATGAAAGAAAATTGTCTAAATTTGCCATTTTTAGTAATAACTGTTGAAAAAAAATATGATGCTGCCGTGATCCGTATTTTGATTGGGATTAGGGTGTATTTAACTATAATCACTTTGCCGTTTCTTACTAAATTTTTTTTGTACCTGTTACAGTTACATACATACCTAAACACCTACCAAATGAAAGCAGAGCACCTTGTATGTAAAATTACGTAATTTTGACGTCATCGGCATCAAAATTACGACCCTTGGTCATTAGAGATGTCTTGTCATTTGTAACTTTTAGGAAACTCAACCTTATTGTTGTAGAATGTCAGATTGACTTTGGACCTAAAGTGTGTACCAAAGAATGATGGGCAATTTGGCCCATATAACCAATACAAATCTCATGTATACCACGTGATAGCTAGTTACATAAGCATCATTTTCTAATACGGGGACAAACTACAAAAACCCTGGAGAAGAGAGTTATCAGCCTTCAAATGTTCACACACACAACGTTTATCACTACACTAGCTGTGCTCCGCAGCATGCGTTGCAATGCTATTAGCCGTATATCCGACTCACACTTGACTGATTTTACTATTTACAACAATTACAGCAAATAGTGGGATAAATAAGCTTACATAAGTTATTATATTGACGATTGGGCTGGGTTCCATACATTTTTGCCCATCATTCTTTAATCTCCTGACTTTACTTCGTTTTTTAGCGTTCCGTACTCGAAGAGAGCCCAGCGAGACCCTGTCCGTACTAACTTTAAATAACTGTATCTTTTGAACCGTATTATATAGCTGGTATAATAATACATATTGTGCGGCGGTACAAACCCTCGGAGTGCGAGTCCGACTCACGCTTGACTGGTTTTTTATATGTTACAGACGGACTGACTGAAACAAATTCTAAGCTTACTTGCTTATACATTCTTAATCATCTCTGCTTTAATACTTAATTAATTTAACTTCAAAAATTTCAGACGTTACCTAATAGAGTGACGATTTACCTCGCGCTGATTGGGCGTTACGTCAGCTGGTCTAGTGCATTCACTTTACTTTTACTTGCTGGGGCAGTGCGTATACTAATACAGTTTTCCTGTCGTATGTTATGGCAACAAATTAACATTATTTGTTATCAGAACAAATAAAGTAATAACTAAATATCGAGAGGACTGTCTTTCACAAATTGACTTTATCTCGATAAGCTCCAGACTTGTAGCATGGTACAGTCGAGTTCATGAGTATGTGTACACTTTAGTACCTTGTCTATTGAATGTCATAATTCAACTGCCATAATATGAATTGTCACAGCGATTAAAGTGACAAGGTACTAATTCTATATTTATGAACTCGACTGTACTAGACAACAATGGACATACTATCAGCCCAATGGACCCACCATAGAACTGTGTCACAGTAACGTTATGATTAGAGTTAGGACTTTTGGTGGCAAATTGTGGTTCCAGAATACATGGAGTCGCTATTTCCTAATTATTATAATACATAACACTTTGATTTTGACCTTCAGTATTTTAATATTTCAAAATTCATTTATTCGTTATTCGGCCGCACCAATTTAAATTAATTTTGATATTGAGGATATCTCTGATGTGAAAGCGTTACAAACAAGCAAATATTAATAGCTATGAAATAACCGAACTAAATATGTATATAGTTCATTTTTGAATATGATAACACCGAAGGTCAAAATCAATGTGTTATGTATTATAATAATTAGGAAATATCGACTCCATGGATTCTAGAACCACGAAATGCCACCAAAATCCTAACCCTAGTTATGATTCAAGTCGTAAGAAATCGTCAATCAAATTGTTTTATAATTATAATGTCACTGTAACACCGTTCTAGATATCAGGGTTCCAGGGGGCTGATTGTTAGTATAGAGAATATACTAAAATACATAGAAAACATCCATGACTCAGGAATAAGAACTCGCGCTCATCACTCAACATACTTGTCCTTACCGGGACTCAAACTCGCTCTAATATGTCAGGACCGCATTATCCATTAGGCAGTGTAGGCAAATGCCCAGGGGCCCCGTATCGGCTAGGCCTAGGGGCCCTGCATCACCTAGGGGCCCCGCGCACCGGAAAAAATATATATTGTAGGAAGCAAGAAAAGTTAAAGGAGCCACCAGAATTACGTTGCCTACGGGCCTCGACATACCCCCTGGAATGCTTCTTGAGTTGTTGTAAAACTCTCTCTCTCTCTCTCTCTGTCTTTATTTAACGCATCATCATCTTTTGTTTTAAAAGGAGCTTGCCTACTGTAATAACGCACATATGCGTTTAAGGCACTGGGTGAAAGTCAGGAGAACGCTTTATATGCGTTGCGTACAGTGAATGCGTTAGCCAAGCTCTTGTCCGGGAGTAATCGCCAACCGCTGCAGTCTTCTGTCAACTGCTTAACTTTCCGAAACGACACGAACTTGATCTTCTCTTTCATTTGTTCAAAGCAAATAAATAGGCAATATTTTTACCTGTACTGTACAGTTTCGTGGTTAAGGCAGGTAGTAAAAGTACTTACTACCTACTTATACCACTAGGTTCAAGGATTTTTTAATTTCAATTTAATTTTAAAGATTGCAAACACTTTGCCCTCGCGCTGGCCTAGTTGGTCACTACCACCTAGGCCAGCGCGAGGGCAAAGGGCGCGAGGGCTAGTTTCGTAGGCAGGGTCACCACCCTGCCTACGAAACTAGCGGTCACGGATTCGATTCCCGGTATGGGCAAATATTTTTATATCGTTGGTTGTCTAGTTCCGATAGTACAAGTCAATGTGTGAGATTGTTCTCTAATATTTCTTTTTTTACTTTTTCACAAAATGTAGAGTTCCAAATCCTCAGTTCTTGCTTGCTTGCTTGATCCACATTCTCATTACATATTGCATATCGTTATGTATCTTGTCCTCAGTGGCGACCAGCACCAGACCTCCCTGAGCGAGTTCATAGTACATAAGGTGAACCCGGCGCGGCACATGGAGCCCATGCGGAGGACCCTGTGTCTCTCCGACTCCTGCATTCTGGAGCGAGACCCGCAAACTTACTCGGTTAGTTACAAACACTAATTCAAACTCATAACATTTATTTAATAAACGTGTGATATGAGGAAGAAGGGTGTGAACGCCGAGATGATGGCTAATACGGATGTGTGGAAGGATGATTGGGATAAGGGAAAGGAGATGATGATGATGATGATGATGATGATTATGATGATGATGATGATTATGATGATGATGATGATGATGATGATGATGATGATGATGATGATGATGATGATGATGATGATGATGATGATGATATTGATGATTTGACGAAGCCGTGGCGGATTATATTTTGTCATTATCTAATAAGATCGGTAATTAATGATTTGTTTAACAAATACACACTGCAACACAACAGACACAGTCAGTCATAAATATATAATACGCCCCTATGCCACTGATAGGTAATAAGGCCTATTATCAGGTGGCATAGGGGCGTGTAGTAGGCATTGTATTATGTAAATATATATGTTATGTATGTAAACACTATATTGTACAAAACACAGAAATTCAAATTCAATATTGACAGAATAGGAATGTACAAAGTCTTATTTAAGTTAAGGGTAACGGATCTCTTCCAGCTAACCTATATCTAGAGCGATGGCCGTATAGATTCTAGTACTTTTGACTATACAATGAGTAAAGTAAATTTAGAAACATTGCACTATAGTGTTAAGTCAATTAGGACTGCCAGAGCCACAGCACCGGCTTTTGTTTTGCCTCTTGAGTGATTCTGCGAACAGTCAGTTTCGGCAAGACCATGAGCAGATGAGTTAAGTGCAGTAATCATAATGATTGTAAATAGGGCCACTGTCCCAATTCCACTCAAATTTGGAACATGTTATTTTGAACACATGACTTTAAAATTCAGAGTTTATCCTCTCAGGATTTATTATAGTCGCGCTGCTATTAAAGGGTCGATCAACCAGCTGTCAACTCAGTACAAAATATGTGTTTGGGGCATGTTTGAGGATGTTTGTACTGTGTTGACGTTACAACTGTCTTTGGCCTTTTAAAACGGCCGCCAATGTAGGTGGAATCTGATGTCTGCTACAAAGCACTCTCTGATACTTATATTATTAAAATTTGACCTTATGTAAAGCGTTTTAGATTCTAGAGACCTGGTGTACGTGTAGGTGTGTATGTGTAGTATAGGAGGTACATAATCAAGGCAATTTTGTTTTTTATCTTTTCAGGTCGTGTGTCTCCGTCCTTTAAGTGACGTCTTTGCGTTAATAAGAGACACGGAACATCCCCAGAAGTTCTCCATTGAATATTTGAATGGTCAGACTCGCCATTATATGGCTGGGGAAAGGTAATTATTTTGTCTATGGGCTACAGATCCCACTTACCATCACGTGGCCGTCGCCATAACAAAAACCCTGCTTGTGTTTCTTAAAATTGTGATAGTTAAGTGGTTGTTATTACCGTAAATATAAATGCTTAAGAACTATTGAGGAGCCATAAGCTTGCCGGTGCTCAGACGTACAGAAAAAGTAAGATACTTTTTTAAGGCTTGACAGTTCCAATGTCGGGCTAGTTATTCCCGAATGTTACTCTTGCAACAAAATCAAAGCGGTAGCAGTTTGAAATATAAATATGGATCAACTCGGTAACCTATCGCAACCTCGAAAAGTTTTTGACCGAATTTCATTTGACCGAAAACATTTCGTTTTTTATCGTTTCTCCGATGGCACGATTCGTCATTTTTTTATTTCACCATTTGACTTTAAGTAAATGGTTCGTTAGTCCAAGCAACTTTTCTCCTTGTAGTCACGTACCCTATGTATTGTTACGTATTTTATTTCAAAGCCCATTTTTCATTACACCAATGCTACAACTAGCCTGTGGATCGTTTTGTATTTTGTTTCTTAACCCATTTTTCACTTCATCAATGTTACATATAGATTTTGCTACGTTACGTCAAATATTCATTTCGGCCAAAAAATCTTGCTTGTAATTAGTTTCAACTATCTACAAAATGCAACAAGCAAGACGAGTCAGGGCAGAACCGACTCAGATAGGTTAGGTTAGAAGGCCAAGGCGGGAGCTTCGCTCCCGCCTTGGCTTTCGAGGTTATTTTTTTTCTGCCCCGAAAAACTTGCTTAACTTAGTTCATTATTATACAATTACATCTAACTTTTAACATGTTATTGAAAATCAAAACCAAAACTTATCAAACATAACATGGTCGATTTAAAATTAGGTAAACTATGAATAAACCGAGCCGTAATATTGGGCAAAGGATACTAAGGTAAAATCAGAAATAGGAAAAAGACAAATAGACAAAGCATTACATTGGACAACTGTTGATACGCCGAAACCAGTAATGAGGTATAGATAATTTGTCAAATCGTTAAAAAACCAAAACAAGTAATGAATAAATAAAACTATTCGAAATGATCATTCGGCCAAACGTAAAAAAACCCAAACCATAATTGACGAAAAGTATTTGTCGAACCAAAATTCGGTCAAACATTTTTCGAAGTTGTGATAGGTAACCGATCAACTCACACCGAGACGCGACGCGACGCGACGCTGCGCGCAAATGCGACTCAAAATACACTTTATTTACTACACGAATAAATTCAGAATACGTTGCACCACGCAGCATGGAATTCTCACAATGTAATTTAACCTCGTCGCGTCGCGTCTCGGTGTGAATTGACATTAACTCTAAATGTCGGTAAAGTCAGTGTGATTGCCCGCAGGGACGCGCTGCTAGCCTCCCTCCTGGACGGGGTGCGCGGCGCGGGGCAGCGCGACGTGCACGTGCGCTCCGGGCCCACGCCGCGCGGCTACCGGCTCGGCCCGCTGCACCAGCCGGTCGACGAGGAGACCGAGTCCAACCACCTCAGGTACCCTGATACCCTGGTATTATAATCTGATAAACATGCAACCTTTTAAGCTAGCTTTCAAGAATCCTTATTTACTTTGATTATAATCAGTTACCCGCGTTAGTGACGACTACTTCTGATACCTTCTCATGTCGGACACTTTTGGCACACTTCGGCAATCATTTTTGTAAGACAAAGTATAAAGTATTTTTATTCACTTTCAGTCGAAATAAAAAGTAGTGTTTAACTTTAGTGAAATAATCAACTCTCACCCTCGAACCATAGGCTTAATTTGGTTAACAATATTCTATTTACAGTGTTATAGTCACATGAGACGTTAAAGACGGATAACAACGGATTGCCTAGATTATACAATATTTTTGCTACTTATATTTCTCACAATTATCCGCAGACTATTCCAGAATCCAGTAGGCATGCACCGAGCGGAGGTGATCGAGCGATTTAACGCGAACGTCGGCTACAGCGGCCTCAACTACTCCGTCAGCCAAGACGTAAGACCTTTGCATTTATTCTATTTGCTGTCTTGTGCATTTTATGCATCTACCTTTTTATAATCCACGTGCTCTTTCTGTAAATCTTGATCAGATACACCGTTGCTAATCTGTAACATATAACATATCATACATATCTGTATAACATGTTCTTTTTGGAGCACAACATGCTAGCGTTCACCTTACAGCCGGCGTGGCACGGCCTGACAGTGGCTTGGCGCGTTATTGACGTGGAAAGTAACAATACAATACAAGGAGTTGTGTGCAGGCCGTCACACAGATCACGCCGCGTCGCGCAACGCTATCATCGTCAAGCGTTTTTCTGTTTACAGAAAGGCAATGAACGATGTTGTTTATAAAAATGCGGAGCGTGTCGCGGCGCGTAGAGAGTAGCATTATTGACGCATGCGACGCCGCGTGCAACGCGAACACTGTATTTGAAGCAAACTCGTGTAAAATCGCTTCTCCGTATAAGTACACTTTCATACAACGCCATATGTTTGTATTTATATTATAATAAGAAAGAATAACGTTACCGGTGGTACTGATCAGAATTTACCGTTTCCCATATTTTATAAAAGCGTTTGAAAATTAGTTTACATTGAAGTTGCTTGCTGATTGAATTTCAAATAGATTTTACGACCATTGCATGATTAATTATTGATTTCAAGACGAGAAATCGGAATTGAAATGTTAAATTCCTTGGCGTAGAACCACTTTTGGACAGTTTAAGCTCACAGGAACCAATAATGGACACAATTGTCAATTCAAAGAGAAGAAACAAATGAATCACCCTTATATTCTACAGAAATAAGAATCAAGTGTCCATCACTGGTCTTTGTCCATTACTGGTTCTATCACCTTAATAATGTTTTAGACATGTAACAGTTTTACTTATTATTTTCTCGTCTTCCATACGAATAAAGTTTTTTTTAAATAAATAATGCTATCAATCCTACGTTCCTATCGTTTGGTATGAATTTGTATGCTATACTCCATCAATAAAAATTGAATGCACGATATAGTTTTGCTTTATGTTTATTTTGCTGTCTTAACACATTCACTTTCCAAAAAATGTACAAGATATTTAAATTCATCACAAGGCGACTCACGAACTTGGCCTTAATTCCAAATCGTATTTTTACAAAAAAAAACTATTGTATCCTTATTGCTTTTATCATAATCAAATTATTGACGTTACAGTAGCTCTTACAAGTAAATAAAAACTATCATAACGTCATCAATACGGTTGTGATATAAGAGCAACATGGGTAGCACTAAGTGAAACAGAATCCCTGTTCTTATGATAATAATAGTATTTTTAAAGTGCGACTTTTCATTGTGTTCAGTAAAATGACAGCCACTATTGTTATACCGTAAAATTATGATACCACATACAATTTCATAGGGATGCACTCTCAAGTAAACGATCCGTTACGTAGTTTGAAACATCTAAACGTACAGTCGAGAACTTAAATTTGGGGCCCACCTTAGGGTGGTATTCCACTTGTCCAAGATCTTTGTCCAATGTACAGTCAGCTGCAGAGATAAGTATACCCCCCTGCATACTTGAAAACCCTGGAAACTTGTATGCAGGAGGGTATACTTATCTCTGCAGCTGACTGTACATTGCGTCTCATAATTTTTGAAGCAAACTGTGAGACGCAAATACACATTAGGTCCAAAGTCAATCTGAAATCCTACAACAATAAGGTTGTTACCTATAAGTTATAAATGACTTGACATCTCTAGTGACAGAGACTCTAGTGACTCTCGTTTTATACAATGTAAAGATACTACTGGATCCGCAAAGACTTTTCGTCGTTTCATAACATAGGTACCATCCATACTATCTGACTACCCCTATGCAGGGCCCGGAAAACCCCTTTATCAATCAGGTTATTCATCATAAGCTCTCCCTATCGATAGGCTTACCTTAATGATATGGAAACTGCTTCGAACTAGTTAACTACAACCATTGAGGTTACCAGTTTCGTAAGGGTTTCGGATTATTTCCATTCTCCCTCTCCGTTGACTGTTTCGCAGATTCGTGTGATTGGTTGGTTTCAAGCCTATGCAAAAATATTTTGTATGGTATGCGCGTAGAGATTAAAATAGCTTGAAGCTGTTCAATAAATACTTCATAGGGAAAGCCTAACGAGGGTTTTAAGGAATTGGTAAGCGCTTAGTCGAATTAATGGTATCGTATGGGATAGCTTTTCATTGGGGTAAGTCGAAGATATACTTATCGCATCGTTAGGGTTTGTAAAAACCAGTCAATTATATACCCTAACGGAAACCCTTTATAGGGTAATCGGTTCCGGTCCCTGCTCCTACGTAACGTTCTATGGTATGACAGACATTAATAACTCCTTTCGTTAAAGGAACTCTACGTGAAGCAGCTTAAGGCTATTTTATAATAAGGAATCTATTTTCTATTAACCCTTGGTATGTCTAAGCACTGATCAAGGGTTCGGAGTTTTCATAGCTCGGTAAGGTGAATGGAGCTGTGGAGTCGACATTAACGTTAAAATTCAACTCTTACTCATAGTCATTTGTTTATTTAATTGCAAAAAATATTTTTTATTATAAATATAGATAATAACTTTCACGTTTAGTATTAATTACATTATTAAATAATTTCAAAGTTCTTTTTTATAATTGTAATCTTTCATTACTTAGCTTAGCAGCTTTACTCATGGGCTCAGGACGAATATAAAAGCATTTTGGAATTAAATAAACAAATGAGTATAAGTAAGAGTTGAATTTTAACGTTAATGTCGACTCCACAGCTCCCTTCATCTTACCGTGCTACGAAAACTCCGAACCCTACTGATCAGTGACACCCCCCCTTGTCTGTTTATGAGTGCAAGGTCACATGATCAACATTTTATTCGATTTTGGACTTAAAAACAAGTTTAATATAGTCTAAAATGTTTTAATTTTTCCATTGCCAATGAACCAATAAACCATAGACATTCATAATTCATTGAATGAATCGTATAAAACGTATAAAACTGTTCAAAATTCGAATTTGATGGTTGTTGTAAGTGTGCAACCCCGTCCGACATACGAAGGGTTTAAAAAATACTTTTTATTTTTCACCATTAACTGACAACACCGAATATGTCACTTCACTGAACACAATTAAAAGCCCAACTGTAGCTTATACAGGAGACAATGAATGTGTTAAGCTGTTAGGCCTATTAATATTTGTGTTCTATGGCTTGTAGGCCCCCCTGTTGTGGCTGTTTCTTACGTGGGATCTAGTAAGTCCCCTATGATTTATTATTATTTTGCTCTTGACACTTTGGGTCCCACTGTAAAGAAAAAGTTTTGGAAATACATGGTACAGTCAACAACAAGTCAACTAGATTGTATCCACTTTTGGGGATACCAGGGATCAGAATTTCGGTACGATATTTACCTAATCCTTGGCGGCGGCATTGTTATTCAGTTGAATGGAGGCGGACTCTATTTTGATTTATTGATACAGTTCCTGGGATTGCGGAAAAAATAATTACGCCAGCATAAATCCATAATTAAGCATTTATATTAACTATTAGAAGATTTTTTCTATGTATTTATTTAAGAACCAAATGTTATTTAATTTACCGATAGCTCACCTAACCTAAACTAACGAAGTTTGAGGAGCAAATCGACGGAACGTTTTATATTAGATGTAAAATAATGAATATGAACGTTTCGTAGAACCCCAGAATCCCGGAACTTATATTATTGAAATAATATTAAGAAGCCGACGCCATATTCGCTTAACTTTTCCCGGGATTTTGCCAACTTTAGGTAAATGTCGTACCGAATTTCTGATCCCTGGTGCGACAAGTTGAAAAAGTGTATACATCTATTTGCAGTCGACTGTACACAATAAGATTGGTGAATGATTCTAGAATAAAGAAGTGATAGGGTGAATATTTGGGCGTTTCAACCGCCGTCATTGTTGTCATCAATATATTGACGAAAACAATGATAATTACCAGCAACTTTTGATGTCAAAGTCAACAGACCCGGGGGTAGTATTAATTCCATTTAAAATCATAAGACAATTAAAAAGTTTATCTTGAATAATATGCGAAGACAATAATGACGGCGGTTAAAACGCCGAATATTCACCCGATAGTGTTTAGAACTTTTTGGAATGGGTAATAATCGAAGGGCCTAAAAGGGCCGAAGCTTTTTAAAAACAACTGATCTGGTCTCTACTGTAATGTATTCATTTCTCTTTATGAGTTGTTTATCGCTGTCTAGTACCTTAAGTACAAGCCTGGACCTTAGTTTGTGTACAGGTGTAGTACATAATTGCTTTCCTTCGTATTTTCACGGAAACGTACGAACGTGTCATGCTACTTCAGTCAACCTCAGTACTTTTTGTACTGTGACCGACTGAAATAGCAAGACACGTTCGTACGTTTCCGTGAAAATACGAAGGAAAACAATTATGCACTACACCTGTATAGGTATTTTTGTGAGATTGGTCTGGACATGTATTCATTTAAAAGGCGTGCTTAAGACATACTTCAACGTTTTATATGCTTCAATATAGACACGTATGGAGCACAAGTTGCCAGCAGCGTTAATGAAGCTATTTCTGTGCTTTTGTTTCCGCAACCCGCTCCCGCCTCGGCTTTAATTCCTGGCCAGGCCGTTAGCTTGATGTTAATATGGTGACAGAAAATAAGGGAGCCCTAAAAAACGCATTATTCCCATAAAAAACAGCGGTGTCACTTCTTTATACTAGACTTATTGATCAATTTTCATCAAACAATTTTTCATTAATCAATCGAATACTCTGTGGGCTTAGTCATATTCATGTCATGTCATGTCATGATTCTCGTAGATACATAAACACTGCATCTTATGTTTGATGGCTAGCATGTCCTGGCAAGTTCATTTAATTTTGGGTTAGCACTACATAATTTCGAGATGTAAATAGTAAGAGTTTTTTATTGCGATAAACCAGTTTAAATAAAATGATTTAATAATGTGGCAGATTATGGTATTTTGCACTTTCATCTTACTTATTCCACGAAAGGGTTTTAAAGTAGTGCCTAGTCGATACACAGTCTTGACCCGAGTCTATGTGACCCGCAGTTCGCACGAAACACCTTGATCGTTGTAAAGTTGATTGAAATGCAACTGGTTGGAAGAGGGTTCCGAGGCTGTTATGGACTTTTAAAACTTGCAAAGTTAAAGGTACAGTCGAGTTCAAATATATGTTATTTAACTCGACGGTACAGTACGGCAGTGCCTTGAATCTGGCTGTTTTTTGATGGCATACGGTCACTATTCCGCTTGGTCGTGGATCAACATAAAAATATCAGAGGCTGTATAATTACATGTCTAAACAGGTCGGAGATATATAATTGCTATATATATCAGTTTCTTTAACAATAGATTAGTTTGCAAAAACAATACATATGGCCTTTATATTGCCGCTGCTTCCTTTTAGAATCAAGGGTTATGGTGTGAGAATAAAATTGAGTGTTCACTCACACCTTGTTGAGATGTTTCGCGTGGATAATACAGTTCAATACGATAGTTAAATACTAAAGAGTATAGATAGTGTTTGTCGCCTAATCGGTGCTGAAGCGGATACTATTTCCAGCGCTTATTCGCTGAGAACAAGGAGAAGCTGATAACGGGAGCGCTGACTGCGCTGGTGAACAGCGCTTCAGGCAGCGCTAACTTGCCTCCAAGAGAGCTGGAAGCACTGTTCCATGCCCTGAGGAGGTTGTGCGCCAGCAAAGTGGGGTTTGCGGCCTTTACTGCGTTACCTGGGTAAGTCTGGGTGTTCATGACAAGTGGTGCTATTTCATTGTTACATTGTGTTCCAATAATTTGAAATAATTATCTTAGCAGAAAATAATGGTGTCCAGTTCGTCTCTTTTATTGTTGACTAGTAGAATAAGTACTGTCGGTCGAATATTTTGATAGGAAAGAGTAGGCTTTATAAACCTTGGAACATGAGGAGAGGTTGATAAATAAAAGGATGAAATGCGTTGCATTTACTGAGGACTAAGATGAAATACTCATATGAGTAATTTTACCGATACAAACACAGATACGGTCACGAGGTTATTTTGGGTCCCATTCCAGGAAAAATATGCTTGAAGGCGTCATTAGAGATGTCAAGACATTTTTACTTTTTAGGAAACTCAACCTTATTGTTGTATCATGTCAGATGGACTTTGGACCTAAGGTGGGTACCAAATTTGATCTCGTGACTGTACTTGCGGATCGTGACGGCGCCTGCACAAAGCCCTATCACCACTAGGGTATTTTATTGTCGAATCTTTCCTAGTTTCCGCGAATGGATCGGCTCGGCGGTGGTCGGAGCGCTCCGCCGCGGCTCGGCCGCATGCTCCCACGCCGCCCTGGACGCGCTGTGCGCGCTCATGCAGCCCATGCACGCGGAGCCCGATCTGCGGCAGGAGCAGCTGAACAAAGCCAGCATGCTCGCCACGCAGCCCTTCCTCGAAGGGCTACTTGCCATGTGGGCCGAACACGCGGTATGTACAAGAGTATGAACAATAACTGTTCAATAGATGCGCGGCGCAGCGCTGATGGTTTCTAAAACGGCTCAACTGATTTTCATGAAAGCTAGTAAAAAACTACCCTGGGTGAACTAGCTTTTTATTAAAAGAAACCGCGTCAAAATCGTCCATCCGTTTGGGAGCTAAGATGCCACAAACATAGACGTTAAACTCATATCACCCCTTATTACAAACAAAAAACTGTATTAAAATCTGTGCTACAAAAGGGTTGGACTCAGCGTGTGCTACGTACGAACTAAACCAGAACTTGCCCAAAGGGGCTCAAAGGTTCTACTCCAAAAACGAAGTTTAAGATAATCGTAGCACTTTTTAAAAGGGATAGAGCTTCCAAAGTATTCTGTTGAGTGACTTGAAGTAGTAATCAAAGTTTGTCCGGGGCTTGTTTTATAATGATTATCTTAGCCAGGTCGCTAAATTTCATCACGGTATACATTTTTACGAATTGGAATGTATGTACCGTGTAATCGCCGAAAAGTAATCATGCTAAACAAAATTATAAAAGAACTGCGCCTTTAATACCGTTTCTATTAGGTTGATTTTCACTCACATTACAACCTTCAACATTGAGAATTATTTTCGAACAGATTGCAGGTAGTGGAGCATTAGTAGTGGCGGCCATGTTGGATTTCCTTACGTTTGCGCTGTGCGTGCCGTACAGTGAGACGACAGACGGGAAGCAGTTCGATCAGCTGCTCGAAATGGTCGCCAACCGAGGCCGCGTACTGTTCAAGTTGTTTGAGGTCAGTAAACAGTTATAGGTTAGGTTACGTTGCTCCGCAGAAGAAGGCAGGGAAGAGCGCGGCGGTGCTACACGCACCTGCTCCCTCCGCCATAATGTTGCCCGAGCGCAAGGGTCGGGGAACCTTGTGCTCTCTTTCACGAGCCATTTAACTGAGGATGCCTCAGACCAGCCGCGGCCCATACAGCAGCGGCGGATAGCCGAGAAAATAGTCAGGGCGTCATCGTCGAGTGCTAGGATGTGCTCCTGTGGCGCCCCAACACGATGGAGATGGCATCCCGTTAGTTTTTTAGACGGTAGTCTGAGCGTTCTGCTTTGCAGCCCGTCATATAAACCCTAACCGACAGGAAGTGGGACGCGTATATGCATTTCTCCAACAACAATAAAAAGGTTAGGATTAATTCATTTGAATAAGCCAGACAGCGTACACTTTTGATACGTACTACCTATACCTACCGCTGAACCGAAGAAGTAGTAAGAATTTTCAAAAATGTATCCCCACCACGGGAAGTAATTGGCTGGCACGATGATCATGAATAACATCGAATACAATAATTTACAGCACCCATCCATGGCGATAGTAAAAGGCGCTGGCCTAGTACTACGCGCTTTGGTCGAAGAAGGCGGGTCGGGCGTGGGGTCCCGTATGCAAGCGCTAGCGTTAGCGGAGGCGGCGTTGCCGAGACACTTACTCACAGCGTTGTATGCGGGGGCGAGGCTGCATCATAGACATTTAGCGAGACATCTGGTGGCGTTGTGGCTGGTCGAACATGCCCCGGCGCATAGCTTGCTTAGACGCATCATGGTAAGTTATGTTTGTTTAGATCAGTCTTTCAAAGAAATGTTAAAAATTAAGTAAAATCTGTTTAGTACTCGTACTGGTTTTTATTCTATTAAAAACTGGTTTTCTGGCATAAAAAGTGGGTCATGTTACTCAGGAATTGTGTAGCTTTCTATTTACTAGCAAAATACGGTTCAGAACCGTATCAGAGAAGTGATAACTTCTTACAAACAATTATCATCAATCTTGAAAATCTCTGTCCAGTATCTATATAAATATAATCCCTTATATTTTTATTTAGGATAGGAATAAACTCATGTGTTGCTTCTGAAAACGAAGTTTTATTTTGTTAGTAACTATGTAAATTTTAACAAACCTCATCTTAATTAAAACACTATTATAAACAAACTCTCACCTGAAAACGAAGAAACGACAATTACAGTTTATTCTTCCATTATTTCTAACTAATTCACATAAAGATATCGTTTAATGAAGGTTTACTATTCGGCTATTTTCATAACCTCTAATTACTTACAGACTAAAAAGTATGACGTTTACAATCTATCGCGTGAAGCGCGCCAAAATTCAAGTTTGAAGAAATCCTATTTCTTTACATCTCCTCCCATGGGGAAGAAAATTCACCCATGAATTTTCTCTTTATCACTCTCCTTTGTCTTCATCGCTTCTTACTTCCATTTTTTCATCTGCTGTATGTACTGGAATAAGTTTTGTGATATGAAATAGATTTGACTCTGTTTTTCTATGTCCTGTATCTATTTCATAAATTGTATTTGATCGTTTTTTAACTATTTTATATGGTCCAATTCTTAATTCGTCAAGTTTTTTTCTATTTAGTTTATTTCCGTTTTCTACATACACCATATCTCCTTCATTAAATTCTCTATTTTTTCTCTTTTTATCATAGTGCATTTTGTTATAGTAATGTGATTTCAAAGTATTATTAAGTGCAGTTTCTTTATCTTTGCTCCTATTACTATTTACACATTTTTGGCGTAGCTCATTAGGTAAGACTGTAACGTCTGTTCCATATAACAAATAGCATGGTGCATAGCCAGTTATCGAGTGATTAGTCTGGTTATATTTTTCTACACATTCATGCGCTATTGAGGTCCATGCTCTTTTTTCCCCATCTCCGTTTATTTTGCATCGAATCTTGTTTACTAGTGTTTGATTTAACCTTTCATTTAGGCCATTTGAGAAAGGCGCGTTCACTGCTGTAAATATCATCGTTATTTGTTTGTCACTAAGAAATCTCTTGAAGTCTTTGGAATTTATTCCAGGGTACTGATCGGTGAGTAGTATACCAATTTCCTCTGTTTCGGCGACCTTGTTTACCAGCTTTATAAAATCTTGTGCACCCTGTGTTTTTGATGTTATAATAAATGCGTATCTTGTGAAGTGGTCTACCAAAAGATGTAGATATTTCTTTGTTGATCTTGAACCACCAAAACCGCCAATTGTGTCTATTGATACTATTTCAAAAGGTTTTTTCGCTGGGCCTAAATGTGACATTAATCCATATTTGTGTTGTCCTCTTGTTTTGTTCTTTATGCAAATTTCACAGTTTCTACATACATTATTTATATTCTTTGTTAATTTTTTTGTTATATACAGTGAACTAACAGTCTTTAGCATTTGTCCAACTCCAATGTGGCACAAGTCTTCATGTATCTGTTTTAAAAATCTAATACTAAATTCTTCTGTTAATATTATCTTCTCTTTGTTTCTTACTTTTTTATAATATATATTCTGTTTTTTGATTATGTTGTTTTTGTTTCTCTGTATTTCTTCATTTTTTTTCTGATCTATCATAATATCTTCCAATGTAATTAAATTTACCACTTTCAGTTGTTCTTCTGTATTTTCTTCTGGTTCCAATACCGGATTTCGACTTAAGCAGTCCGCTTCTAAATTTTCCTTTCCGGGGGAATATTTGATTTCAAAGTCATACTGCGAAAGGTAATAAATCATGTCACCCAGCTCTTCATCTGTTCTTGCTTTTACATTTAAGTTCTCCAATGGTTTGTGGTCTGAGTAGACTGTAAATGTTTTACCTATCAGCCAGTACTGCCAATATCTCAGTGCCTCTTTGATAGCCAAACATTCTAGATATATGGCTTTTTTCTTCTTTTGCGTTCCATTAAGTTTTTTCGAAAAATAGGCTACTGGTTTTTCTTTACCATCTAACTGTACTTGTTTCAAAATTGCTCCAATGCCCTCTAGTGAACCATCGGTATAAATATTAATTGGTAGATCTTGGTCAAATATTTCTAGTATTGGTTGTGAGCATAGGAGGCTCTTTATTTTCTCAAATGCATTCTGACATTCTTCTGACCAAAAAAATTTTTGATTTCTTCTGAGTAAATTATGTAGAGGGTCAAGTATTATTGCACTTCTCGGTATGTATTCATGGTAAAAGTTTATTTTTCCTAAAAACTGTCTAACGTTTTTCTGTGTCTTTGGTACTGGGAAATTCTTTATCGAAACTAGGTTGTCCTTTATTGGTTTAATAGAATTATTTTTAATAATATGTCCTAAGTATTTTACCGAATCTGATGCAAATGTACATTTGGTAAACTTTAATCGAAATCCTTCTGTTTGAATTGCTTCTAGCAGTTGTTTTAGGTGGCTTATATGTTCTTCAAATGATTTAGAAAATATCAGGATGTCATCTATATAATTCACGGCGAAATCGGTAAGTTTATATTTTCTGAGTATATTACATAATATTCGTTGGAATATTGCTGGTGAAGTCTTCAAACCAAATGGTAGGCACGTCCATTGAAAGTGTCCTTCTTGTGTGACAAATCCTGTTTTTTTCCTGTCTTCTACTCGTAGAGGTATAGACCAAAATGCCGAGTTTATGTCCAGGCTCGTGAAAAATTTGCAATTCCTTGTCTTGGTCATCAGGTCATCAATTAATGGAAAGGGTTGGGCTTGTGGCACTACTATTTTATTCAAGTCCCTGAAGTCTATACATAGTCTTGACTTTTTATTGTCTTCTTTTTTAAATGCCAAAGTGACTGGTGCCGCAAAAGGGCTATAAGACTCTTCTATGAGCTCATTATCTAATAACTTTGCTATCTGTTCTGCGATCTCCTTCTTGTCTTCTATAGTGCATGTGTAAGGTCTTTTGCTGCAGTATTTATCCATTAATAAATCTATTCTCGCTTCATAACCTTTAACTGTTCCTACATCATACTTGTCCCTGGCAAATACTGATTTATATTGTTGTATTAGTCTATTAATTTCTTCCTTTTTATCCTCATCTAAATGACTAACTTTTATTTCAAATTCGTCTTCTTTAATGTGCTCATTAAAAAATTTATTTTGTATTCCTCTTCATCTCTGTTATACACTTTTTTTCTTTCATTTATCTCTTCTTCCAATTCTTTTATTTTCTCTTTATTTATGTATTTGCTTTGGGTTATTTTTAACTCCTCATTTTGTACTAATTTGAATTTCTTTATCATGTCTAGTCCTATTAAGAAATCATATCTGAAATTTTTGTCATCAATGATGTACACATCCACATATTCTTCTATTTCAAGAATTTTTATTTTCAGATTTGTCAAACCACTCGTCTTTTTTGACACCATTAATTGTTACTAAGTGTTCTTCATTTATATTACTCCCTTCTGTTTTCAATTTCAATAACCTGGAATTAATGAGAGAAACATTCGAACCCGAATCATATACTCCATATATGTTTAATTTATCGTTTAATAGTAGTTTGATCTTAATTAATGGTGTCACTAGTAGTTTTTTTGTTCTGTTTCATGTAACTCTGCCTCAATCGTTGCATTATTTACATGTCTTATAGATTTTTTATTGAATCTATCATCCTCTTTAACCTTAAACCAGCATGCAGTTTCGGGATGATAGCGAACACCTTTATTCAACTTTTCGCATGTCTTGCATGGGGTATGTTCTTCTTTTTTGTTATTTATCCTTTGATTTTCATATATACGGCTGGACAAATTTCTTTTTTTATTTACCAAATGTTCATATTTTCTCACCTCGTTGAATAAAACCACTGTATCCTTCATTGTTTCCCTGTTTATCTTTTCTAGTATAAATCCTGGCAATCCTGCTGCAATAAGATCCACTAGCGTACCTGTATCTATTGATCTCCTTATGTCCAACAGAAGTCTTTCCTTTTTTATGGCGTAGTCCACCAATGAACCATCCTTGTATTTAAATAACAATGCATAAGTCACTTGGTTCCAGCCCTGGTTGGCAAATGATTCACAGAACTTTTGTTTCCATATACTCCAATCTGAATTTAGGGTAAATTTTATTATCATTGAACTGTACCAGTCAACACAAGATTTATCCATAAAAAGCCTGAGTATTTCAATTTTCTTTTCATCTTCTGTAACATCAAAGCGTAAACATTCCTTCTCAAAAACGTCAATCCATTGGCTTGCATTTGAGTTTTTACTAGTGAATTTTTCAATCACAAACTTCTCCGCAATTTTTTTTTGGTTATGTTTATTTAAGTCTTGTGTGTTTTCAATTAATTTGGCAAACATTTTTTCTAAGGAATCTGTGTCTTTTACTAGCCCTTCAGATGCTTGTTTTTGCTCAATTTCTTCCAAATACTGCTCTCCAAAATGTAAATTACCATCTTCATCTATGTAGATCTTACTTAGTTCATCTGTCATTGTTATCCAAACTTTCCGTGTTTGATATCTTTTCTTTAAACTATTTTTCACTTTATTATATGCAGCTGTCTTTATCAACTCTTTATGAAGATTAGCTGGCTGTAGGTCTTCTGGTATAGCAAACATTTTCTCATCCTTTGTTGTTATTGAGGTTACACAATAGATGTTTGATTTTCCATCACTCGACGGCGATATTGCAAACTCAAAACGTAGCTGCAGCTGCATAGTTCTCTCCATTTTCGTATTTTAATAAACAAAATTGTCGTTTTATAATCCCTTATATTTTTATTTAGGATAGGAATAAACTCATGTGTTGCTTCTGAAAACGAAGTTTTATTTTGTTAGTAACTATGTAAATTTTAACAAACCTCATCTTAATTAAAACACTATTATAAACAAACTCTCACCTGAAAACGAAGAAACGACAATTACAGTTTATTCTTCCATTATTTCTAACTAATTCACATAAAGATATCGTTTAATGAAGGTTTACTATTCGGCTATTTTCATAACCTCTAATTACTTACAGACTAAAAAGTATGACGTTTACAATCTATCGCGTGAAGCGCGCCAAAATTCAAGTTTGAAGGAATCCTATTTCTTTACATAAATATATAGAAGGCAAACCTGACTTACTGACTTATATATCAACACAGCCGAAATTACTATACCTAGAAACTTAAAATTTTGTACAGAGGTTCCTTTTATGATGTAAAAAAGGGGGTCTAAGGGGTTAAAATAGGGGAGTAGCGGGAAACTAATTATATGCGTACGAAGTCGTGGGCGTCCTCTAGTTGGACATATTTATAATTCTCTTCATGTTCTGCATAGATTAATAGATTAAAGGTCTCGTTTATCCCCTTTCTCCTTACAATTTTAGTTAAATTTGAACGCTTATGATGCCTGTCACACACATGAATGTTTTTACAAATACTTATTTACGACACACATGCAGTCCATATCATTAATTCGCGCACAGTTTTTTTTCATCCTGGTAAACTATGAAGTTTCCAAAGGAATTAAAAGCTCACCGTATAAAAAACCGCTTCCAGCCTTCAGGACTCCTCGCATTCCTGGAGTCAGCTGATGCGCCACCAGCAGCAGTGCTGGAAGCGGACAGAATCGACGAACGAGATAATCTAGAGCTGGCACAGGCTTCGGTTAAGCCCCGGGCCGCGCATTGGGAGGCGCTCGAACGGCAGGTCAAATATGTCGAGAAGCATCTGGAGGTAAGATGTGTTTCGAAAGGAGAAATATTGAGTTGAACAACCTATGCAACAAGATTAAAAAAATACTTTCGGTTTCGTCGTGGGTCCCCTCTTACAAAAGCTGAGCTGTTTTGGCGTTTTTCCGTTTTATTTTTTACCTAGCCTATGTGAATGTTCCATTGCCGAGCAAAGGCACTTCTCTGTGAGTCTCTATAAAAATAAAATCCATATTTTGTTATTAATACTTGAAATCTTAAAAAGTATGTTAGTACAACGAGAAAGAAAAAGAAATAAAATAACATAAAATACGTCGTATGGCTATGAAAAAGGGCCAGTAACTACTTGGCCCTTCCAACCACCACATCGACCCAGTATTTAATGAGCGGGCAGTCCAGACGCTCCGACAACACCCTCAGCATACTGTTGCTGCTGCCTCGTACTCGCTGCAACGCTGCGGCTATTCTTTTGCGCCTAATGGCAAAAAAGTCATCCGTCCCCTCTTCAGCGAACATTCCGGATGCACTGCAGTGTCTCGGCAGCCCCAGCAGCATTCTCAGGATGTTGTTATATTGTACACGTAATGTGTTGTAGGCCCTCTGTGTACATGTCACCCAGAGGCCTATGTGATGCTTGTTCCAGCTAGATCCTTAATAATTTTTAAATCTAGAATTATAACTTCTCAATTCACTTTAATAATAAAAATACGAAAAGACGAACATCTTATTTCTTTTAAAATCTAGTAGAATAGAAAATATTTATTTAACGCACACAAAAGAAGAACAATAGAAAAAAAGGCAATCGGCATTATTGTTGCTTTTTTAAGGGGCCCATTACTTACTGGCATTTTGGCAATTTGGTATTTGTCGATAAATATATATATCCGAACCAGCTCTGATTTGTGTCTTCTTTCCAGCACTACGCCCAACTAGCCCTCCAGCACTGGGCAGCGCGAGGGCTCCCGACGACGCGGGCGGCGCGCGAGCCGGCGCGCGACCGGCCCGTCGTGCTGCGCCGGCGCCGCGAGCGGCTCAAGTCGACCGCCAACTGGCCGCTGTTCTACTACCAGTTCCACCGCGACCACGCGCTGCCCAACCTCATCTGGAACCACACCGTGAGTGTCTCACCCCCGCGCCGGGCACAGCGGGCCCGTCTGTTATGTAGTCTCACTTCTCAATCAATTCAATTCATATTACTAGTGTATGTAAAGTTCAAAATATGTTATAATCCCAATAAAACTTGCCAACAGACTCGCGAAGAGCTCCGCAACGCTTTAGAGAACGAGCTCCGCGCGTTCACCTCCGACCGCGAGGCGGCGGGGGACACCCTCACTTCGTGGAACCACGCCGAGCTCGAGGTCCACTACCAGTGCCTGCAGAACGAGGTCAAGATCGGAGACTATTACCTGAGGATACTGCTGGAACAGCGGGACAACGACGACAGCCCTATTCGGAAATCGTGAGACAATTATTAAAACAAACGCGTGTTTACATTCCTTCCTTCGTTCCTCGCTTTCTTCTACTTTGTGGTCATCTTCCCTTTTCTATTACATTTTTGGTTTAAACTAATTAAAGTTACATTATTCCGAAGTAGTCTCTTATAATTCCGAAGACTCGTGTATGATGTTAGCACTTTATTGTACAAAATAAAAGCAAAACCAATGCAATGAAGATAAAAATATAATTAAGGGATCTCTTCCAGCCAGTCCTTCATAATTGCAAACTTAATTTTTCGGTTGATGACGCAATTTTTTGATATTGCTCGAAGTTCGAGCCTAACCTTGGCTACGATTTGTAATCAACTTATTCATTTTAAATAGCTATAGCGTGACATGGATTTTAAGATTCCCTTATTAAATCCAATCTACTAACTTTTACTGTAATATTATTGATGGAAACTGTCCAAATTGACCCTGAAACTCCTAGCATTATACCTCTAAACACTTTGTATTAGGATGTCTCGGGTGACTCTATTCTTTTTTGTCAGATACGAATTTTTCAACGACCTATACCACCGATTTCTATCAACGCCGAAGGTCGAGATGAAGTGCATGTGTTTACAAGCTATGAGCATCGTCTACGGGCGGTACTTCGAGGACATTGGACCTTTCGCCGACACCAAGTACATCGTGCAGATGTTAGACAGGGTAAGATTATGGTTTGTGAATTACTCTACAACTTGTGTTGTCAACTATAGAATTTTAATCATGCTTCAATTATTTTTTTCAAAAGCTTGTTTTTGGATACTGAAAGAATGGTACGAAAACTAAATTTAAAAAATGTACTCGGAAGTCGGTGGCAACAACGTTCTTGCCGCGCGTTAAAAAATGAAAATGAAAATGACCAACTTAAACATGTAATTTAATTATTATTTAATCTTAAATAAATGTAAATGGCGCGGTAGTGTGACATCACTATGGGTCTTCACTCAGCATTGTTATAATGCTGATGTATTGTTGGGCTTCACAGAATACCAGCGTTGCGGCACTGACAAGTGTCGTTCAATACTAAATGCATGAAAGTCAGATATTACCGAGACGCTACAGGGGGTAAAATTGTTTCACATTAATTTATTTCGGATAAGTAACAAATATTTGTAATTATCTTATCTTTTTATGGCATAGAGAAGGCAAAAGAGCACACAGGCCACCTGATGGTAAGTGGAAACTGTGACCCATTGACATTCGCATTCACAAGCCTAAGACTGCAAATGCGTTGCGAACCCTGAGGACTAAGATGGAATGACTCTATGCATTTGTCATTACACCGGCTGTCTTATCCCCAAACCGGAACACAACAATGCGAACACTGCTGTTTGGCGGTAGGTTAATGGATAAGATGGTGGTAGCGATCTCGACGGACCCTGCAAGAGCAAGAGTAAGAACTCTTGTCAAGAGGATATTCATAAGAATCAATTGTAATTCTAAGAGTTTAATGAACCTTTTGTTTGTTTACAGACATGTGATAAAATGGAACGGGACAGGCTTGTTCAGTTTCTGTCCAAACTAATTCTGCATAGGAGAAACGTTAGCGAAATATTGGAATGGAATGGCATTAGGTATGTTTTCAACTTACGTATAAATGTTTGTCATCTAATTTGGTTGCCTTTTCATAAAATACACTTTGTCGTCGTCTCTTAATACATGTCCTATTATGTCCTATCGTCGTTCATTAACCCACTTGTTACTACCCACCTTTATAAGCAGTTCAGTTCACATTCACAGCCCATGATTCGTAAGAAAATTACTCGATTGTTCCAGAATACTGGTAGACCTAATGACGTTAGCGCACCTACACACAACGCGTGCCACAGTGCCCGCACAGAGTAACGTCATAGAGGGGGCTGCGCGCAGCGAGGGCGGCGATCGCGAGTGGTACTACAACATGGAGCAAGCCGGCAAGGTCGAGCGGAAGGGGCCCGTCAGCTTCCAGCAGGTCAGTGACCTGGTAGCTGCACTCACACGGTGTGCGGTACAGTAACCTCGCAGAGCGACGTGATAGGGGGATGCACGCAGTGAGGGGGTGGCCGCGAGTGGTACTACAACGTTGAGCAAGCCGTCAAGGTCGAGCGGAAGGAGCCTCTCAGGTTCCAGCAGGTCAGTGACCTTGTAGCTGCACTCACACGCTGTGCGGTACAGTAACCGCGCAGAACGACGTGATAGGGGGGATGCACGCAGCGAGGGGGTGGCCGCGAGTGGTACTACAACGTTGAGCAAGCCGGCAAGGTCGAGCGGGAGGAGCCTCTCAGGTTCCAACAGGTCAGTGACCTTGTAGCTGCACTCACACGCTGTGCGGTACAGTAACCGCGCAGAACGACGTGATAGGGGGGATGCACGCAGCGAGGGGGTGGCCGCGAGTGGTACTACAACGTTGAGCAAGCCGGCAAGGTCGAGCGGGAGGAGCCTCTCAGGTTCCAGCAGGTCAGTGACCTTGTAGCTGCACTCACACGCTGTGCGGTACAGTAACCGCGCAGAACGACGTGATAGGGGGGATGCACGCAGCGAGGGGGTGGCCGCGAGTGGTACTACAACGTTGCCGGCAAGGTCGAGCGGGAGGAGCCTCTCAGGTTCCAGCAGGTCAGTGACCTTGTAGCTGCACTCACACGCTGTGCGGTACAGTAACCTCGCAGAGCGACGTCATAGGGGGGATGCACGCAGCGAGGGGGTGGCCGCGAGTGGTACTACAACGTTGAGCAAGCCGGCAAGGTCGAGCGGAAGGAGCCTCTCAGGTTCCAGCAGGTCAGTGACCTTGTACCTGTACTCACACGCTGTATGGTACAGTATCTGCGCGACGTGATAGAAGGGGCTGCACGCATCGAGGAGGGTGACCGCGAGTGGTACTACAACGTTGAGCAAGTCGGCAAGAGCTAAGGCCGCTAACTTCCAGCAGGTCAGTGACCTTGTAGGGGTACTCACATGCTGTGTGGTACAGTGCTGGCAAGAAGGTTAATATTCAAAATTTTTTTTCCATAATTTTGTGTCACTGTTGGATTTAACGTGCGATTTTGCTTGACGTAATTGTTTTGTTTTTCAGTTAAAAGAGTTGTACCAAAGCGGTGCAATCACCAACAAGACGAAGTGCTGGGCGCACAGCATGGAGGGCTGGCGCTGCCTGGGCGCCGTGCCGCAGCTCAAGTGGACGCTGGTGGCGCGCGGGGCGGGCGCGCTCGACCTCAGCGCGCTCGCCGCCACCGTGCTCGACCTGCTCGTGTGCGCCGCGCGGTACTACCCGAGCCGGTACCTACACTGTACTATACTATAATATACTACAAGCATGGAGGGCTGGCGCTGCCTGGGCGCCGTGCCGCAGCTCAAGTGGACGCTGGTGGCGCGCGGGGCGGGCGCGCTCGACCTCAGCGCGCTCGCCGCCACCGTGCTCGACCTGCTCGTGTGCGCCGCGCGGTACTACCCGAGCCGGTACCTACACTGTACTATACTATAATATACTACAAGCATGGAGGGCTGGCGCTGCCTGGGCGCCGTGCCGCAGCTCAAGTGGACGCTGGTGGCGCGCGGGGCGGGCGCGCTCGACCTCAGCGCGCTCGCCGCCACCGTGCTCGACCTGCTCGTGTGCGCCGCGCGGTACTACCCGAGCCGGTACCTACACTGTACTATACTATAATATACTACAAGCATGGAGGGCTGGCGCTGCCTGGGCGCCGTGCCGCAGCTCAAGTGGACGCTGGTGGCGCGCGGGGCGGGCGCGCTCGACCTCAGCGCGCTCGCCGCCACCGTGCTCGACCTGCTCGTGTGCGCCGCGCGGTACTACCCGAGCCGGTACCTACACTGTACTATACTATAATATACTACAAGCATGGAGGGCTGGCGCTGCCTGGGCGCCGTGCCGCAGCTCAAGTGGACGCTGGTGGCGCGCGGGGCGGGCGCGCTCGACCTCAGCGCGCTCGCCGCCACCGTGCTCGACCTGCTCGTGTGCGCCGCGCGGTACTACCCGAGCCGGTACCTACACTGTACTATACTATAATATACTACAAGCATGGAGGGCTGGCGCTGCCTGGGCGCCGTGCCGCAGCTCAAGTGGACGCTGGTGGCGCGCGGGGCGGGCGCGCTCGACCTCAGCGCGCTCGCCGCCACCGTGCTCGACCTGCTCGTGTGCGCCGCGCGGTACTACCCGAGCCGGTACCTACACTGTACTATACTATAATATACTACAAGCATGGAGGGCTGGCGCTGCCTGGGCGCCGTGCCGCAGCTCAAGTGGACGCTGGTGGCGCGCGGGGCGGGCGCGCTCGACCTCAGCGCGCTCGCCGCCACCGTGCTCGACCTGCTCGTGTGCGCCGCGCGGTACTACCCGAGCCGGTACCTACACTGTACTATACTATAATATACTACAAGCATGGAGGGCTGGCGCTGCCTGGGCGCCGTGCCGCAGCTCAAGTGGACGCTGGTGGCGCGCGGGGCGGGCGCGCTCGACCTCAGCGCGCTCGCCGCCACCGTGCTCGACCTGCTCGTGTGCGCCGCGCGGTACTACCCGAGCCGGTACCTACACTGTACTATACTATAATATACTACAAGCATGGAGGGCTGGCGCTGCCTGGGCGCCGTGCCGCAGCTCAAGTGGACGCTGGTGGCGCGCGGGGCGGGCGCGCTCGACCTCAGCGCGCTCGCCGCCACCGTGCTCGACCTGCTCGTGTGCGCCGCGCGGTACTACCCGAGCCGGTACCTACACTGTACTATACTATAATATACTACAAGCATGGAGGGCTGGCGCTGCCTGGGCGCCGTGCCGCAGCTCAAGTGGACGCTGGTGGCGCGCGGGGCGGGCGCGCTCGACCTCAGCGCGCTCGCCGCCACCGTGCTCGACCTGCTCGTGTGCGCCGCGCGGTACTACCCGAGCCGGTACCTACACTGTACTATACTATAATATACTACAAGCATGGAGGGCTGGCGCTGCCTGGGCGCCGTGCCGCAGCTCAAGTGGACGCTGGTGGCGCGCGGGGCGGGCGCGCTCGACCTCAGCGCGCTCGCCGCCACCGTGCTCGACCTGCTCGTGTGCGCCGCGCGGTACTACCCGAGCCGGTACCTACACTGTACTATACTATAATATACTACAAGCATGGAGGGCTGGCGCTGCCTGGGCGCCGTGCCGCAGCTCAAGTGGACGCTGGTGGCGCGCGGGGCGGGCGCGCTCGACCTCAGCGCGCTCGCCGCCACCGTGCTCGACCTGCTCGTGTGCGCCGCGCGGTACTACCCGAGCCGGTACCTACACTGTACTATACTATAATATACTACAAGCATGGAGGGCTGGCGCTGCCTGGGCGCCGTGCCGCAGCTCAAGTGGACGCTGGTGGCGCGCGGGGCGGGCGCGCTCGACCTCAGCGCGCTCGCCGCCACCGTGCTCGACCTGCTCGTGTGCGCCGCGCGGTACTACCCGAGCCGGTACCTACACTGTACTATACTATAATATACTACAAGCATGGAGGGCTGGCGCTGCCTGGGCGCCGTGCCGCAGCTCAAGTGGACGCTGGTGGCGCGCGGGGCGGGCGCGCTCGACCTCAGCGCGCTCGCCGCCACCGTGCTCGACCTGCTCGTGTGCGCCGCGCGGTACTACCCGAGCCGGTACCTACACTGTACTATACTATAATATACTACAAGCATGGAGGGCTGGCGCTGCCTGGGCGCCGTGCCGCAGCTCAAGTGGACGCTGGTGGCGCGCGGGGCGGGCGCGCTCGACCTCAGCGCGCTCGCCGCCACCGTGCTCGACCTGCTCGTGTGCGCCGCGCGGTACTACCCGAGCCGGTACCTACACTGTACTATACTATAATATACTACAAGCATGGAGGGCTGGCGCTGCCTGGGCGCCGTGCCGCAGCTCAAGTGGACGCTGGTGGCGCGCGGGGCGGGCGCGCTCGACCTCAGCGCGCTCGCCGCCACCGTGCTCGACCTGCTCGTGTGCGCCGCGCGGTACTACCCGAGCCGGTACCTACACTGTACTATACTATAATATACTACAAGCATGGAGGGCTGGCGCTGCCTGGGCGCCGTGCCGCAGCTCAAGTGGACGCTGGTGGCGCGCGGGGCGGGCGCGCTCGACCTCAGCGCGCTCGCCGCCACCGTGCTCGACCTGCTCGTGTGCGCCGCGCGGTACTACCCGAGCCGGTACCTACACTGTACTATACTATAATATACTACAAGCATGGAGGGCTGGCGCTGCCTGGGCGCCGTGCCGCAGCTCAAGTGGACGCTGGTGGCGCGCGGGGCGGGCGCGCTCGACCTCAGCGCGCTCGCCGCCACCGTGCTCGACCTGCTCGTGTGCGCCGCGCGGTACTACCCGAGCCGGTACCTACACTGTACTATACTATAATATACTACAAGCATGGAGGGCTGGCGCTGCCTGGGCGCCGTGCCGCAGCTCAAGTGGACGCTGGTGGCGCGCGGGGCGGGCGCGCTCGACCTCAGCGCGCTCGCCGCCACCGTGCTCGACCTGCTCGTGTGCGCCGCGCGGTACTACCCGAGCCGGTACCTACACTGTACTATACTATAATATACTACAAGCATGGAGGGCTGGCGCTGCCTGGGCGCCGTGCCGCAGCTCAAGTGGACGCTGGTGGCGCGCGGGGCGGGCGCGCTCGACCTCAGCGCGCTCGCCGCCACCGTGCTCGACCTGCTCGTGTGCGCCGCGCGGTACTACCCGAGCCGGTACCTACACTGTACTATACTATAATATACTACAAGCATGGAGGGCTGGCGCTGCCTGGGCGCCGTGCCGCAGCTCAAGTGGACGCTGGTGGCGCGCGGGGCGGGCGCGCTCGACCTCAGCGCGCTCGCCGCCACCGTGCTCGACCTGCTCGTGTGCGCCGCGCGGTACTACCCGAGCCGGTACCTACACTGTACTATACTATAATATACTACAAGCATGGAGGGCTGGCGCTGCCTGGGCGCCGTGCCGCAGCTCAAGTGGACGCTGGTGGCGCGCGGGGCGGGCGCGCTCGACCTCAGCGCGCTCGCCGCCACCGTGCTCGACCTGCTCGTGTGCGCCGCGCGGTACTACCCGAGCCGGTACCTACACTGTACTATACTATAATATACTACAAGCATGGAGGGCTGGCGCTGCCTGGGCGCCGTGCCGCAGCTCAAGTGGACGCTGGTGGCGCGCGGGGCGGGCGCGCTCGACCTCAGCGCGCTCGCCGCCACCGTGCTCGACCTGCTCGTGTGCGCCGCGCGGTACTACCCGAGCCGGTACCTACACTGTACTATACTATAATATACTACAAGCATGGAGGGCTGGCGCTGCCTGGGCGCCGTGCCGCAGCTCAAGTGGACGCTGGTGGCGCGCGGGGCGGGCGCGCTCGACCTCAGCGCGCTCGCCGCCACCGTGCTCGACCTGCTCGTGTGCGCCGCGCGGTACTACCCGAGCCGGTACCTACACTGTACTATACTATAATATACTACAAGCATGGAGGGCTGGCGCTGCCTGGGCGCCGTGCCGCAGCTCAAGTGGACGCTGGTGGCGCGCGGGGCGGGCGCGCTCGACCTCAGCGCGCTCGCCGCCACCGTGCTCGACCTGCTCGTGTGCGCCGCGCGGTACTACCCGAGCCGGTACCTACACTGTACTATACTATAATATACTACAAGCATGGAGGGCTGGCGCTGCCTGGGCGCCGTGCCGCAGCTCAAGTGGACGCTGGTGGCGCGCGGGGCGGGCGCGCTCGACCTCAGCGCGCTCGCCGCCACCGTGCTCGACCTGCTCGTGTGCGCCGCGCGGTACTACCCGAGCCGGTACCTACACTGTACTATACTATAATATACTACAAGCATGGAGGGCTGGCGCTGCCTGGGCGCCGTGCCGCAGCTCAAGTGGACGCTGGTGGCGCGCGGGGCGGGCGCGCTCGACCTCAGCGCGCTCGCCGCCACCGTGCTCGACCTGCTCGTGTGCGCCGCGCGGTACTACCCGAGCCGGTACCTACACTGTACTATACTATAATATACTACAAGCATGGAGGGCTGGCGCTGCCTGGGCGCCGTGCCGCAGCTCAAGTGGACGCTGGTGGCGCGCGGGGCGGGCGCGCTCGACCTCAGCGCGCTCGCCGCCACCGTGCTCGACCTGCTCGTGTGCGCCGCGCGGTACTACCCGAGCCGGTACCTACACTGTACTATACTATAATATACTACAAGCATGGAGGGCTGGCGCTGCCTGGGCGCCGTGCCGCAGCTCAAGTGGACGCTGGTGGCGCGCGGGGCGGGCGCGCTCGACCTCAGCGCGCTCGCCGCCACCGTGCTCGACCTGCTCGTGTGCGCCGCGCGGTACTACCCGAGCCGGTACCTACACTGTACTATACTATAATATACTACAAGCATGGAGGGCTGGCGCTGCCTGGGCGCCGTGCCGCAGCTCAAGTGGACGCTGGTGGCGCGCGGGGCGGGCGCGCTCGACCTCAGCGCGCTCGCCGCCACCGTGCTCGACCTGCTCGTGTGCGCCGCGCGGTACTACCCGAGCCGGTACCTACACTGTACTATACTATAATATACTAGTCAAGCTGAAAGGAGGAGATAGGGCTAGAGGGCAAGCGGGGGCAGAAATGGGAAAAAAAGTCAAGCACTCAAACAATTACAGCCACTTAAATATAAATCGAGAAAATTTACACCCTGTGATGATGTTCCAAGTGCTGTGACTGCAAATTTTTATTCTCTTATTCTTCTTTTTATTCTTCTTTATCATCTGTAAATTACAGTTAACTACCTCAGTTTCAAATAAAATATTGCTTTTTCTCCCAATCATGTACTCAAAAGTAATAAATCGCCAACGTGTAGTGACTGTACTGAATGAAAAAGTACTATATTATTATGGCAAGTAGTTTAAAAAGATGGGGAATTTAGTGTGGATCCTAAAATGATATGGCACTTGCAAGATTGTGTAATGATTGAGAAAAAAAATGCTCGCTCAGTACGAGCGTTCCTCGGTCAAGAATACCCCGACAGGGAGGGCTGTATTTCGTGGCCAGCTCGTTCACCCGACTTAAATCCAATCGATTTTTGGGGTGCGCTAGAAAAAGTGTACTACAAACCAATAGAAAATTTAGAAGAGCTTAATTTGCTCAGCGTTGTAAAAATGCTTGTGTATGTAAAGAGCTGGGATATTGCAGGGACGAGGAAGACGCGGTGATCCGGCCGCTGCCGAAGATAAAGCGGATGCTGTCAGAGCCATCCTGCTTAGCGCATGTCGTGCAACTACTGCTCACTTTCGACCCCATACTCGTCGAGAAGGTACTTTACGTTTTACAGTTGTAATAAGAATTAAATAGTCACGTTTGCATTATTTCAAATTTGAGTCCGACCAAAGCCAAAAGTAGTATCACAGTACTCTTGCGATACGAGTGTCAAAGTTAGAGCACGAGGTGGAGTTGAGTCCAATTAATAGAAACACTGTTTACAGGAGTTATATATATTTATATAGATATCTAAAGATACAGTCAACGTTTTGCATTGTTAATAAAGGTTGCGTTAAAGGTTTCTCGTATTTGTTTCAGGTGGCAACCCTCCTGTATGAAGTAATGCAGGACAACCCGGAGATTTCGAAGCTGTACCTAACTGGAGTGTTCTACTTTATGCTGCTGTATACGGGATCGAACCTGCTACCCATCGCTAGGTTCTTACGGCTTACGCATATGAAGCAAGCTTTTAGGGCTGATCAGGTATGTTCTTTTGTTTCAAAAATATCACTTTCGTTCAAAGGTTAAACGTTGTTTTTGCTGACTGTTCACGTTGCGTAGAAGTAGGACGAAATCAAGAATATTGAGGATTTGATATAAACGTTTGAATATTTTTGTTCAGAAAGCTTATAAATATATATATAGAAAAGTAGTTTGTCTCTGGCCCTTGAGGAGTTTCTGATACCTATTGCCGTTCGGGCGCCGCTTCGGGTGCCGCTCGATACTTAATACATACGCAACCAATCGCGGCGACGGCGCAGCCCCGACTAAATCCATTTAGCGTGACTTGTTAAGTTGACTAGTGATGGCTCGCGGCGCGTATGGTCGAGGCACACACACATGAAAGCCGCGCGATATACCTTTGTTTGAAGTCAAACTACTATCTATTAAGAATTTGTAAAAAATATCCAAGGCTTTTTTATTTTAATTTAAAAATACTTTAGCAAAATCCTGCCGTCAAAACCACGATACCTTATTTCTAACAGTTTAGCTCATCACTTGTCATTTTGCACCCATCAAGTTGTCTATAATTTGTTGTCGCAGTCGACCTCGGACATAATGCAGCGCTCGATCCTGGGACAGCTGCTCCCCGAAGCCATGGTGTGCTACCTGGAGAACCATGGGGCGGAGAAGTTCGCGCAGATCTTCCTCGGGGAGTGGGACACACCGGAGGCCATATGGAACTCGGAAATGAGGTGATTATGTCGATGATGTGGTTGTTTACTTCCTGTGGTATAGAAAATTCATTGCCTCGCAGCTCCTTTTTTAGATTAAGTTTATCTCTGTATATAAATATAAATGTGTGTATAAATTTGTGGGTATTTGTGTAGAATTCTGTTCTCTGTAGACTACAAAACATCTGGCCCGATATTGATGAAATGAAGGTGTTAATAACTTTTTCGGCGACCAATCTAACTACACTAATAATTTTGTAATAAGAGGCGTTAGATTTTTCTTTGTTCTTCGTGGTAGTTGTGAAAAGCACTAAGTAAATAATCCTCAGCGGAAATGGCATTATATGGGCTCATAGCCAAGAGAACTACTATTGCCAATATTGCTTTAAAAAGAATTGACTATTAGCTTTTCACTGGCTCATACTAGGTTCATTTTTCAGACGCATGCTAATAATGAAAGTATCAGCCCACATCGGGGAGTTTACCCCACGGTTGCGGGCACACATTGCGGCCCGCTACCCCTACCTCGCGATACCGGCCGTCTGCTACCCGCAGCTGCAGCACGAGTTGTTCTGCAACATGTTCTACTTGCGGCATCTATGCGACACGCACAGGTTCCCGGACTGGCCTATACCGGAGCCGGTGAGTAGTACCAAAGTGTAGGCACTCATCGCGGCCCGCTACCACTACCTCGCGATACCGGCCGTGGGTTACCCGCAGTTGCAGCAAGAGGGTTCTGCAACATGTTCTACCTGCTGCATCTGTGCGACACGCATAGGTTCCCTAACTGGCTTATACCAAACCCGGTGAGAAATACCTTTGTGCCGGCTCTCATCGCGGCCTACTACCCCTACCTCGTGATACCAGCCGTGTGCTATCCGCAGTTAGCTGCAGGACAAATTTTAGCATACTGGTTAAGAAGACAAATGTGAAGTTATATTTCATAGTTATATGAATTTCTTTGTGCCATAATATTTTGACCCTGTTCCCATAGGTTCAACTTCTGAAAGACGTGCTGGAAGCGTGGCGGCGAGAGGTTGAGAAGAAGCCTCCATCCATGACGGCTAGCGAGGCCTACGCAGCCCTAGGGCTCAGTGGGCAGCATGACGAGGCTGCCGTGCGGAAGGCCTACTACCGACTGGCGCAGCAGTACCACCCTGACAAGAATCCTGAGGGCCGGGTAAGTGTGTGGAGAATGTGTGACGTCAATTTTGATATAATGGTCGTTAAAAGGTGGGAAAAAAGCGTCGGACCCTGACGGCTGGGTAGCGTGCGTAGAGATTGTTGGAGGTTGAGAGACTTTGTTATAATGGTCATTAGATATGCATCAGAAGAACACTCTGTTCCTGAAAGTACCACTCCCACAAGAAACAGGTTTCTTGGGTTTCACAAGGACCGAGGAAAAGTGTTGAGGGTACAGATACTTTTTTATGATGTTCGTGGGAAATGACGTTGATTGTGTCTTGTGCCCGCATTTATTTAGATTCAACCTGCATTTTCATTTTGACAGACCATGCGTATCGCGTCAATGATTTTAGTGTAGCATACTGCGACTTCTATCGACTGTACAAATCTGTTAAAATGTTTATTATCGACTGTCTAAATGTAGGATAAAACCACCGAAGCGTAATGCATTTTGTCTGATTTCGGTAGTCGTTTTCCTTTTTACCATGCAAAGATCCTTTGGTACCAGGATCGTTTTGAAGCGGTGAACCAGGCGTACGAGTTCCTATGCAGCCGCAACGTGTGGACCGGTGACGGACCCAACGCCAACAACATCGTGCTAATACTGCGCACGCAGACCATTCTGTTCCAACGGTACTCGGACGGTTAGTGGTATTTCCAATGAAAACTTTTTTTAACACAGTCAGTGGTTGTGGCTTCGTAGAGGCAAAGTGCTGAGGGTAGTGCATAGGCCCTCAGGCCACCTTGAGCACTGTGAAGTAATCATTTCACCGGTTGTGTTACACGTTTAAAGAGCAAAAACCTATACTGGGCAATTTTTTAAGACTGATCGCTAACATTTTCTTATAGGCGTACAACTTAACTGAGGGCCGGGGTTTGCATGAGGTTCGGGGAGAGAGCAATAATACTCTAGTTTTTTGACCTCACTCGCTCATGCCAACCCCGGCTCTAAGCTAAGTTGTACGGTCGGCCAATAAAGTGGTACAAAGGTTGACACTTGTCACTGTCATAATATTATTGCAAGGGAAAATCGAACTTGTTGTATCATGACGTGCAAATGAACTTCATCCGTAGGGTGGTAGACCACATTTTTGCTCGATTGTACGCCTATACAAACAATGTCGCAACAATGCATGCTACTCCAATTTCAGTGGCAGTAACATTTTCGTACAACACAGACCCGTAGGTAGTTTTAACACCGTTGTTTGTTCTAGTTTTGGCGCCATACAAATACGCGGGCTACCCGCAACTCCTAAGTACGGCGAGGCTCGAAGCCGAAGCCGAGCAGCTGTTCGCTGAGCGGGATTCCGCTGGATTACTGCCGGCGGCTTGCGAGCTGGCGCACGCCACTGTTCGGTGTTCCGCGCTCAATGCCGAGGAGCTGAGGAGAGAGGGCGGTCTGCAGGTACGATGTAGTGGAACTGCCATCATCAGCTGAAGCAGTTCCGAGGGAAGTTCTGGTGCGAGAGGGTGCCCGCAACTGCGTGGTGTTAGCTCTGTGATGTTAGTATGGGTCTGCTGTGGTAAGGCCAGGCCGTACCTGTTGTGTAAAGCGACCAAGATGGGTCTTCCAGCGTTGAGAAAACCAACTAAGGTTTCAGATATCACATACTATTATGAGAATGGTCGCCTTACTTATGGTCTGAAATTTCCTGACCTTTATAATGAAGTAGACCGATGTAGGCGAGTCTCCCCGTGCTGGATCTTGGTGTTTTCTTTTTTATTCGTTTTATCTGCTTGAATTTCAGCATGGTATTTCCATTCTCAAGACTATAATTTTGGGATTGCAATTCAAAGACTGTAATTGCTTTGCCAAGTGTGAAGACTAAAATATAACATTTTCATGCTAGTAAATTTATTGGTTGACTAATTCTCACACCGAATGGGTCCTGTTTGTGGGCTCCGGCTTGTTCACGTTTTCAATTAATTAGTCCAGTTATGGTCTTTGACCAAGAGATCTCGTTGTGTTGTTTTTCTAGTCATTATTTTTAATTTAATGTGTGTTGACCTTATATTTGTAATGTTTTTATTTGAGTTAGTTTTAATAAGTAATATTTGTTATTTTATTACCTTGTAATGTAACTTACTTTTAAGTATTATTGTATGTTATTTTTGAAAATAATAATTCTGCTTGAGTTTCTTGCGGCGCTTCTTCTCCGTAATGATGGTCTCGTCCGAAGCGCTTGTAGATTCACTTTATGTTACTGACGTGTAAAAGAGCTTGTACGGGGCCAATTTACTGAATAAATATTTCGATTAGATTTGATTAGACCGGAAGTCAGGTCGCGAACCCTGGTTAAGCTTAAGACGGTAGTGAGTATCCGGACTGGCCGCAGGTGCTGCAGGAGGCGCTGGCGCGCTGCGCGCCGGTGCTGTCGCGCGCGTCGCGGCCGGGCGACGTGGCGGCGGCGGTGTGCGCGGCGAGCGCGCGCTGCTTCGCCGTGGCCGCGCAGTTCCCCGCCTGCCGCGCGCGAGCCGCCACGCTGCCGCTCAGCGCCGACATCGTGCCCCTGCTGCGCCGCGCGGTACGCCCACGCCCGCTTAGTTTCTACACGCTACACAACACTGCGATACTCTACGCTACCTAGCGTTTCTATTCGTTTCGTTTTTAAACCACCCGCGTCCCTGGTAGATGACGTGATGCAAAAAGTCACGTGAGTGACGCGATTGAAAGCGAAACGAATAGAAACGCTAATTAGCGTAGTGCATCTTGGCAGGGCCCTCTGAGCGGCCGGCTAACGTCGGTTTTTCATACACACTTCAAAGAATCTTTTATCAAAGCGTCTATGCAAAAATATCAATACGCCAATATATACAGGGTTATTGGTAAGTCGACCTATTCCCGTTAGGAGGTGATAGGGGTGACTATTTGCGATAATTTTGACCCCCATATGCATTATGCAAAAGTGAACCATTTTTGAGTTATCGCGATTTTTAGTTTTTTTTTGAATTAGTCGGAAATTCAACTTGAAAAATTTATTACAAAAAAAGTATCGATTTAAATCTTTTTTTTTCTTATGATTTACAAAAACGATTATACACTGGTTATTTCTCAATATTAAAACAATAATTATCGGTCCAAATTTAAAAAAGCGAGACGGAATACGAAATTTTTTCAATATTTTTTGCGATCGCTTTCCACTAAAATGCCTTAAAAACAAAAAAAAACGTTATGAAACTTGGCTTGCAGATTATTTTAAAAACTTAACTGTTTTCTTAGCTCTCCAAAAATGCATAACAAGTAGGAAATTATTTGAAAAAAAAAACTGAAAAAATATCATCACAAAGGAAGCAGGCGGAAACTAAAGCAACAAATGCCACTTCAAAAATAAAAATTAAAAAACTTACTGAATTTAAATCAATTTTTTTTTATTTGCTTTTGTACAAGATGAACTTGTTGTTCTTATGCAATATTAAAAAAAATATTATCTGTACACGCTTGAGAATGCGAGGCCGAAAACTAAAAAATACATGTTTTTTTATCAAATTCCAACATTAATTACACGAAAACAGAAAAAATTACCAATACATTTGGCTGACTGAAATTAGTCTGACTAATTTAAAAAAAAACTAAAAATCGCTTACTTTTTCCATAAGTTAATGTTGTTATTTGTGTTTACGAGTATAACAGTTAGTTTTAATAGCTCGTTAGAAAGCTGGAAAAACGTCAATGTGTAATCTGCACGCCAAATGTATTGGTAAATTTTTCTGTTTTCGTGTAATTTATGTTGGAATTTGATAAAAAAACATGTATTTTTTAGTTTTCGGCCTCGCATTCTCAAACGTGTACAGATAATTTTTTTTTAATATTGCATAAGAACAACCAACAAGTTCATCTTGTACAAAAGCAAATAAAAAAAGTTGATTTAAATTCGGTATTTTTTTTTATTTTTATTTTTCAAGTGGCATTTGTGACTTTAGTTTCCGCCCGCTTCCTTTGTGATGATTTTTTTTCAGATTTTTTTTCAAATAATATCCTGCTTGTTATGCATTTTTGGAGAGCTAAGAAAACAGTTAAGTTTTTAAAATAATCTGCAAGCCAAGTTTCATAACGTTTTTTTTTGTTTTTAAGGCATTTTATTGGAAAGCAATCGCAAAAAATATTGAAAAAATTTCGTATTCCGTCTCGCTTTTTTAAATTTGGACCGATAATTGTTGTTTTAATATTGAGAAATAACCAGTGTATAATCGTTTTTGTAAATCAGAAGAAAAAAAAAGATTTAAATTGATACTTTTTTTGTAATAAATTTTTCAAGTTGAATTTCCGACTAATTTTAAAAAAAACTAAAAATCGCGATAACTCAAAAATGGTTCACTTTTGCATAATGCATATGGGGATCAAAATTATCGCAAATAGTCACCCCTATCACCTCCTAACGGGAATAGGTCGACTTACCAATAACCCTGTATGTATGTGATTCGATATTTTGTTTGGCTCATTGCATCGGTGCAATGTGTACAGCGGCCGTGGCACTTGTACACTCGCTCCAGCCACGAGACGCAAAGAAAAAGATTACTTCTGTTTGACCTTAAGACAAGTCACTTTGGAACAAACCCTTATAGATTCTGAACACTCATCTGAATGATTATCAAATAAGAACAGCTTAATACTTCTGTTTGACCGTAAGATCAATCACTTTGGAGCAAAACCTTACAGGTTCTAAATCTCATCTGGATGATTATCAACAGCTAAACTCTTCCAGGAAACTTGACTATGTGTAAAACTACTTGAATACATTTCTCAACAACCGACCGGAGGAAGTATTGTACTGGGCCAATAGTAATCTTCCAACTCTACACCGACGCTTGTAATTTTGTTATAGGTAGCATGATAGCGCAAACTGAAAACGCTTAATAATTTTCATCGGAGCCCAAAGAACATGCACCGCTTGCCCCAATATCAACCATATACAAACTTAAAGCCATTTCGTAACAATCGAAATAAAAATTGTAGTTAAGTCATCGATTTTTCCAAGCTTTTATTCAACGTGCTTTGTTCATAATTCTGTCATTCCTAGATTTGCTTCTTTGCTCTATATATGAGCTGATCTGATGGTGGAAGTCGGAAGATGACAACATGATCTCTGCTGTAATTAACATAGATCCACCGAATTGGGATCTCAAGCAGCAGATCAAAAACGTAATATTAATACTTCTTGTATGTTAACAGCACTTGGGTGACACAGCCTGTGCGGGAGCAGAAGCGGTAGCCGCGTTGGCTGCCGACCCGTCCATCCGAGAACAGCTGGCGCACGCCGGCGCTATACAAGCGCTGCTGCCCAACGTGCTGCAATACGACTACACGCTCAAGGAGTCAGGCGTTGAGACCGACGCGCAGGCTAACAAACAGGTCAGTATGCTTCTAACAAAGTCTAAAATGTTTATCAAAGTCATTTCAAAACTAGCTCGTTCCGATGTATTCTTGTAACTGGGTTGGAGCCTTAAATACTTGAATTACGTAATAGAATTTTAAATAAACTGGTATATTTTCTCTTCCAGGAGGTGGCCAACAAACTGGCGGAGCTCTGCGTCGTAGCCTTAGGCGCCATGTACGGGCCCCACACTCCGCCCGGGCCACTAGACGAGCGGATATGTGCCGCGCTGCATTTGCTGCTCACGCCCTACCTGTGCTCGCGGCTCGCTAACTCCGACCAGCACGAGGTGAGTCAGGCTAGCGGAGCCATGTGTCGTATCCCTAGGCAGCATGTATGGGCCGCACTCTCTAGCTGGGCTACTAGACAAGCGGATATGTGCCGCTTTCCATTTGCTGCTCTCGCCCTACCTGTGCTCGCGGCTCGCTAACTCCGACCAGCACGAGGTGAGACAGACTAGCTCAGCCATGTGTCGTCGCCCTAGGCGCCATGTACGGGCCCCACACTCGTTAATTCGGGACCCATTTCAAGAAAAATATGTTTGAAGGCGTCAATGTCATTAGATGTCAAGTCGTTTGTATCTTTTAGGAAACTCAGCCTTATTGTTGTAGAATGTCAGATTGACTTTGGACCTAAGGCGGGTACCAAATTTAATCTCGTGAGTGTACGCGGAAGAAAAGGCACTCAATTACCAATCATCAATAGTTGCCTTCCAATAATAGTTAATTGGCTTTTAATTTATTTTTTTATTAGTCATCTAAGCTAGTACGAAAAAAATAACATTTTTTTTCTCATCATTCAGCTTCTCAAGACCCTAACCTCCAACTGGCGGACCCCGGTGCTAGTTTGGGACAACAGCACCCGCGCTGAGCTTCGCGACATGCTCCAGAATTGCAAGAACGACGACCCTGAGGGACCTCTTGTCCCGCCGTTCGAGTACTCCGCCCATGAGGGTCTGTTGGCTGTCGGCGGAGTCTATGTCGGCATTTACAACGAACAGCCTGAGTTTCCCATACAGGTATGTGGTATCTTGATAAAGTCTTCATCAACTTACTTTTGGCCTATCTCAAAAAGCGTGAGTGTTTGACGCAGGCTCCACCTCGTTTCTGCCCTCTCGGTAAAAGCTGGCGTGGCACTGCACTAGCCCAGAGTAAGCGATGTGCCAAATACCTTCAAGTATTTGAGCATTTGGTAAATGGCTATGTTCCAGTGTAGAGCCACCACTGAGCTAAACAGAATTTGAAGTGAAATATTGTTGCAGAATCCCCAGCAATTTATCTTGGATCTGTTGAAATTCCTGATGGAGCAGACGAAGGAAGATATGACGGCGGAGCGGGTAGACCACATCACTATGGCGCTCACTGCGCTCGCTAATGTCATCATCAAGAATCCAGGTAAGTTATTGAAGACGAACGCTTTTAGTATTAATAGAAAAAACAAAGGTGATCCGTAGCGAGTTTGACGTAAAGCCCGCGTAATTTTCACGTAATGGCAACTAACTGTAGAAGCACCTTGACATTCAAAACGGGCGACTTATTGCTGGATCCGAATTTAAAATGGTGGCAAGACCCGTCTGTGTGAGTTGGCTTTGCGCTTCGCTCGCGTCCTGTTTGCGATGACCTCGCTCTGTGTCTCAAGCTTTTGAGGACTAACATTTACCATGTTTGTTGCAGGCTCAGAAATCCAATGCATAGGGCAATTTGGTCTGATATTCGGCATGCTATCGGCCCGAGCGCATCCTTCCCTCCAAGACGCGGCGTTGCGCAGCGTTTTGGCAGCAGCCGGGAGCCGAGAGTGCGTAGAAGATGTTGCGGCGAGCGGCGTTTTGGGACACTTGCTGGCGCTGCTGCCGCGCCCGCCGCGACCTGACGCGCTGCTGGCGCTGCAGGCGCTGCTGGCCAACACGCAGCTGGTGAAGGAGGCTCTGGCTAAAGGTGGGTGGGTAGTCAGCGAGTGCGTGGAACAGAAGATGATTTTCTTTTAATGTTTGCTAAGAACTGTTTATTTTCCAGGTGCTGTGATATACCTGCTGGACTTGTTCAGCAACAGTAAAGTTCCGGAAGAGAGAGAAGGAGCCGTCGAGTTGCTAGCAAGGATGATGTCGGACAAACTACACGGACCAAAGGTAAGAGAGAATACCTTATGTTACTCTATACGGTATTCTGTTGAAACGCATAAATTAATTTTACACACATATGTGCCAAAGTCCGCCATGGTGGATATAGTATGACGTCACATATCCTTTGAAACGCGAAACACTAAAACGAATCCAACGACACATAATTACAGAAGCTACGAGGAACAGATTAACATACACACATACTTACTTACTAACTAACATACATCTTATGTTATCTAATCATTTCTGTCCCACTGCTGGGCAAAAGCCTCCCTCTGACCTTTCCACGATTCCCTATCCAGTGACGCCTGAGCCGTCTCTACAGAACCGGCTCAGTTCGCCTTGCCATCTTCATTCACCAACGTACAAAAAAAAAGAACCTTGTATCTTCACCGTAATCAGGTAAAAAATGTAAGATAAGATAAGATACAATTTATTTATTAGTATAATGATACATAGTCAGTTTTACATTAATATAGGTATAATAGTATCAGATTGAATAGCATTGTATTGTATCCCCGCGGCCCGCAGGTCCGGCTGACGATCTCGCGGTACGTGCCCGGCGTGTTCGCGGAGGCCATGCGCGAGAGCGGGCCGGCGGGCGCGGCGCACATGTTCGACGCGCGGCACGAGCACCCCGAGCTGGTGTGGGGCGACGAGCCGCGCCGCCGCGTCGCCGCGCACCTCGCCGCGCTCGCCGACAAGTTCGTACATACATTAACACGCCTGTTCCCCACAGCGGTAGAGAGAGACCACTTCTTTCCACCTGCTTCGGTCCTGACAAATCTCTTTCGCTTCTTCCACATTCATACATCGCGTCATGCTAGCACGTCGGTTTTGATACTTAACATTCAGCCCTTTTCCAGTATTTATCCGATTTGTAGTTAGTTTATAGTACATTACTGTAGAGACCGGGAAAATGGCTGTTGCGGGACGAGTAGAGTTTAAGCTTGTATAGTGCTTTTCTCCAATAATGCGAGAAATTTTTACACAATAGTTAATAATATTAAACATAGGCCAAAAATTTACTTGAGAAATAAAGAACAGAAACAAGTACGATTTAGTTGAAATAAAGCATTAAATAAAATCACAAATTCATAATAAATTCAATTTGAATAAAATATAGTTTAAATTATAGCACTTATTACGCGTTTATCTTATTTCGGCAATTATTTTGTTTATGAACGCAATTTCTATAAAAAAAAACGTCAAAGTATTTGATACACTTTTAAATACGCTGTAAACGCTGTAAACGCTGTTTGAATATGTTCCACTTTTTAGTCTGTGACATTTATAAAATAAAATATGCAAGGAAGAATTTTGATTGCACGAATATTTTGCTGTTTGGAATTAGTTACCATAGTCCAAACATGGTTTTAAAAAAGTAAAACACCAGGTACGTCATGAACGTTGTAATAAATAAAAAATTAAAATAAAACATTTTCGCGTTGGTAAATAATAACTTTTATTTTTTTATTTTTCCCGGGCCTGGATCTCAGAACTTCGCGGGCTGATTTCACAACAGTAAGGTTAACATTTCCGAGCATGCGGGAGAAAATATTATTTTCACGCCACTGCTCGGAAATGTGGCGAAAGATGGTCTGTTCTTGGTCCCCAAAACAATCGATAGTTGTACATTGAATGAGCAGGCCTACTATGAATTTAAACAGACCAACTATGTTAACATTGTTGGTCTGTTCCATTGACCAATAACATCGGTCCGCTGATCACTAATTCGACCAATCAGAACACACTTTGTGCTGCATATGAAATTAAATTGGCCAATGAGAAGTCGTTTTATTTTTTTCAATAATATTCATCCCTTCACGGATAGGCAAAGGAATCAGATTCCATACAGCCATATATGTCTGCTTTTAATTATCTGAAATAAAGTTTTTTTTTTTATTTCCTCGCAGTAGTCGTGAAAAGCACTGTGTTAAGCCTCGGCCGAAAGTGCAATAGATGGACTCGTACTTTCGAGGGCCTCCGCTACGCGTCGGCCCTCGAACTAACTCGTCCATCTATTGCTTACTTTCTAACCTCTACGACAATGTACAATTTTCTGTCATGCTCGGAAATGTCAACCTTACTATTGTAAGAACAGTCCGCGAAGATCTGGGGCCAGGACAAGAAAAAAAAAACAATGGCAAAGGACGCAAAAAAAAAATTACATTTTGTTGTATAATAATACGAAAAGCGATAACAGCGTATTTTAAAGTGCATCAAATATTTGTTTAATGAACGCAATATGTTTAACATAGTAACCCTGTTAATTTGTTAAACATACTGCGTTCATAAAAAAAATTGAATTAACTTCGACGCGTACATACAAATATTATCATTTAAACCTCAATTTATCAAATTAGTTTTATTATTATTCTTAAATTTGTGATTCAACTAAACAAAAGCACGATACAAGCCTCGGCTTGGAAGGGCGGTTGCTGGACTCGTATATAGCGCGGCCTTGACTGCTTCTCGGGCGCGCTAACTCATACTCGTCCCGCAACGGCCTTCTTCCCGGTCTGTAATAAAATGTTCGTTAAACTTACCTGACCGTCGCAGGCACCAATGCAACCAGCTAAGCGACCCCAACGCAATCTTCGAGGACCGCGAGACCCTGGAGCGCGCGGCGGCCGGCGAGGAGGCCTGGGCGCCGCCCGGCGAGGTGGTGGTGGGCGGCGTGTACCTCAAGCTGTTCCTGCAGAGCCCGCAGTGGAGCCTGCGCAGCCCCAAGCGGTTCCTGCAGGAGCTGCTCACTGAGACCGTCGCCGCGTTGAATAAGGACACTAGTGAGGTATGTGGTCTTCTTTAAATGCTTCTCCATCACTGAAGGTTGGCAGTCATACTCTTGATTTTTACTTTATCCATAACCAGAGTAAAACGTTGTTCCGCGGTTTTTATACCAGTCCAAGCTCTGAGGTTTCTCAGCCAGGACATCTTCTGCCTTCCAGCCTGTCTCATCCCTTTGATTTTCCCCATCATGATGGTACGCAGCACTTGGAATTTATCATGGCGTAGCTCATGACCCAAGTATGTGTTACAGCAATTCATCCCCAGGTACCAATGGCACTAGGCCATCTACCTCATGATTTAGAAGACGGAGAAACCCTTAAGAGGCTTCAGAACCATTTTCTTTGGTCAATATGCAATTATGCATTGATGTTCTCACACGTTGCAATACCATGAAGTTTCTGAATATTGATATGTTGGCAGCAGTAAAAAAATGCTGTGCTGCTGTATTCCTTCACACGCAAAAAATACGTTTAGCACCGTTTTACTGCTGTTAACATGATCAATAATCAGTTGTGCAATGTGTCAGGATTTACTTCTTATCAACAGTATTTTAAGCAAGCTTGTAGTAATACAGTAACAAATTCATATGCATCATGTCGAATCGGAATCTATCGCAGCGATGTAACTTAACTATTGATCAATGAAAATGGTCCGTAAAGTGCAGAGGTCCTTTTTTGAAGAAGAAGATGGAAAAACTTGAAGCGAGTGTCACTGAACAAAAAGTGCCACCAGGGGCAGATGCATCGCTTTATCTCCATCCCTTATTATTTGGTTGTGCAGGGCGGTCGCGGCGACGTGTGCGCGCGGGCGTTAGCAGTGTTACTGGCGTCGCGACCGGTGCTGGGTGAAACTTGTGCTCAGCTCGGCGAGCTGCCGAGGTTAACCCGGCTGCTGCCCGCCTGCCCGCTACACGCCGTGCCTATTGTAGCTGCGTTAGCGAGGACACAGGTAACTGCTAGGATTCGTAAATCCATTGCAAACGAGGACAATCACACATATTTACGGACCGCCGTTCACAGAAATATTTTCGAGATAGTTAACTCGTTCTTTTTTCAAACTTGTCGCATTAACTGACTCTATTAATAAACTGTCAACTCAAATGCTCGTCTTGAGATACGTCAAAAATGACAGTGTTCTATGGTTTGGCGTTTACTTTAACGTATCTTGTCACGGTCAAGATGAGTTTATTAATACGGCCCTAAGTGTGGCCGTTATCCCTAAACTGAGCTTCTGCCTTGTGGACGAATATTCGGGTTTTTCGACCACTGTCACTGTTGTCTTTTAAATATTGATAAAAAACAGCAATTTCTGATGTGAGAAAAAGCAGACTGCTAGTTTCCATTAATTAAACATAATAATAATTTGGTTATTTTATCCTGAATAATGTGCGAAGACGACAATGACGAAGACGGGCAATTCTTGACGTATACAACAAATTTTCAAAGTTTCGTGTTTTTTACTCATATTTAAAGTTGAACAAGTTTAAGGATGTGATGTGCCCTTGTACAGTCAACAACTTTAACCGCTACAGAACCCTGTCATAATGATGACGTGTAATTTTTTTTTTGCTACACTCTGACCTGTTTATACAATGATTTGACAATTAAAGTCACTGATTGATAAATAAGTACGTGACAACTATAATTTCTCGATAAATTTCATGTCTCAGATTCGCGATCATCACACACATATTTTCCCTTAACGTAGTCATAAGATACATGTGAGTTAACATTTTGTTTCCAGGCTTGCGTGATAGCTTTAGGCCAGACAGAAGTGATGTCCGGTCTCAAGACGGCTGTGAAGACGTGTCGCGAGATCGTGGGCAGCGCGTGCGAAGCGCTCGCGTCCATATTCAACAGTAATGCCAACACGGACCGGTTGGTGCTGCAAGTAAGTCATGAAATAGGCAATAATAACCTGATAATATGTGGCTCTGAAGGGTACACTACCTGAATTAATTTTATGTTCTATAACCGTAAACACTATTTGTAAAATAAATTTGTCTCTTGTGCAGTCGCGGAATGAAAAGGTTTATCCATTTTCAACTCTATTTCAATACAGTTTAAGATTAAAAGTGACGAATCTTTTCATACTGTACAATGATTTTTAATTTAAAATAAATATTACTTATTTTATATGAGGCGTCAATATAATTAAAATCGATACATTTATGCTAGGTTCGGTCGGGCGAAAGCGGATGTTAATGTGCATAGCCATAGCGATTGCTCTGGCGGCTAATGTCAAACTGCCTAATTGAAACATAATGTTCGATGCAGGCGCTAGACACCGGGCTAATAGACGAGCTCCTGTCCCTCCTGGAGACGCGCCTGGACGGGCAGGCCGCGGCGCAGCTGGTGAACGCGCTGAAGGCGATGGCGCGCAACACGGCGCACGGCGAGCGCGTGCGCGGCGTGCTGGCGGCCAGCCGCGTGTGGGAGCAGTACGCCGCGCAGCGACACGACCTGTTCATCACCGCCGCGCCGCAGGGACATGCGCTCACAGGTGACAAATCCGGCTCGAAGGACCATTGTAGATCCGGATCGAAGGACCACTGTACACTCAGCTCGATGGGTCATCATGGATCTGGTTCGAAGGACCATTGCAGATCCTTCTCAAAAAACTGCTATAATGTGACATGGAACTTCGTCATTAACCTCTTGCTCAAAGTTTTATAGTGGTCCAGGAATGAAATAGGTTAACACTAGGTTAAGTAATGTTAAAACCTTGTGCAGGGTTGCTATCTAACTTACCCTTTGACCTGCTACCAAAAGTACCAAAGAGCAGTTGTGTTCGGTTTCTGGTCTTCTGCACCGGTTACGCCTTAATTCGGTTCGAAGGACCAGAATAATCCGGAACTATCAACAAAATATTCAGGTAACAGGTATCTGTTTGACAACCTGTTAGCAATCTAGCATGCTTGATTATCCATGTCGTCTTTATGTTATTGAAATCAATCTAGCCTTTTGGTTGCTCGTCGATTAATTACTGAATAACCTAAACTCACCTACCTCCTAAAATCAACTATACAACTTAGCTTATTTAAAATTCATGAGTAATATAGATAAGAAAAATCCCATAACGCATTATCCTTTTCCCTCGCAGAAGCTTACTGTTTTTTTTTTCAGCGGCCCCGCATTCTGCCGGCTACCTCACAGCTCCACCATCGAACATCACCGCCCAGCCGCCGCCCATCGACTGACCGCGAGCCAGCGCTGTGTGAAACGTACGTCACAAGATCGTTACAGGTGTAGTGCATAATTGCTTTCCTTCGTATTTTCACGGAAACGTACGAAGGTGTCATGCTATTTCAGTCAACCGCAGTACTTTTTGTACTGTGACCGACTGAAATAGCAAGACGCGTTCGTACGTTTCCGTGAAAATACGAAGGAAAACAATTATGCACTACACCTGTACCTCTTGAATTGTATTCGGGTTCCTTCGGAGTTATTCGGAATTGCTCGGGATCGTTTAGTCTGCGTAATAAAAATACACTGGTGTGTTCAGAATATGATTGAACTAGCTTCTGCCCTTCGTGTGCGTAGATTTCGAATATCGTTATTTCCTCGGGAACTTTTAAATTAGCCTATGTGTTAATCCTGGGTATGAGCTATCTCCATTTCGAATTTCATTAAACATCCACCCATACTTACAAACTTTCACGTTTATAATACTAGTAAGGATTGAATCAATCCAAACGTTTCAGTGTCCAAGTTCGAAACAGTAGACACTAGGAATCATGTCGTCGATTTTAGAGAAACGAAAATCGCATTGCTACATTTGAATTGCTTAACTTGTATAGAGACTTGAACGATAATGTGACGGAACCGGCTGCGACCAATATTTCAGACCTATTGTTTGGTTTAACCCAACTTTTTTAAATGTCCTTCTTCGAGATATCATGTTACATGGAAGTTGCTGCACCCATCAATTAACAATTTAATCATACATTCTCATTTTCATAGATCAAGCGTGAACTTTTATTATTAAAATACACAAACCGACATCACTACTATCGCAATCGTGTTGTTTATGATACGGCAGCTCTTTTCCCCTTGACGGTAAGAGCTAGTATAACCTGAACAATATGGATTCCATATACAATCAAGATAGGATAGCAAGAATTACATCGAAATGGACCCCAAGTTCATGCTTGACCATAGTTTTGACTTTAGTCTAGTTTATCAGTTACTTATTATATTAGTTACCACAGATAATAAAAAAAATCTTTTTGTCAATATATTTTGTATCTGGGGCCTATCTTGATTGATTGCTCTATTGTGTCTCGTCATTTTGTTTGTTTACCTTTAATCAACTACAATAAACACATAAGTATCAGTGAGACAGTCACAAAAATTGACCTAGTCCCAAACTAAGCTCTAGGCTTGTACTATGGGTACTAAACAACGATATAAATACTTATATAGAGAATCATATAAGTACATAGAAAGCTATCCATGACTCAGCAACAAATATTCGCGCTCATCACACAAATTTTAATTTGATCCCAGGACCGCTAGCTTCGTAGGCAGGGTCACTACCAACTAGGCCAGCGCAATGTAGGCATATTAAAATTTTCGCAGAAAGAAACGCGACACTGACCTTTTTTTATAACTCCGAAAACAATAATTTAGGGTAAATTGTGCATTGATAGGGTATGGTCGGTGTTTTACCCAATATTTAAGAAGGTAAAGTTTCATGTCAACGCACATCTTTAGGAATCGAGCGGCAGTTTGGTTTGTACGAGTTTGGGTAGTATTTTTACTGAAAAAGTGACGCTTGTCTGGATGCACGGCAGTGCCCCGCTAAGATCGACTTCCAATAACAACTTCAAGCATCATAACCTTTTTAGTTAAATTTTAAAAGCAGAAGAGTATTTTGATTTGAGATTTTTTATTTTTAACCTTAGTCTCATGAAAATAGATCACATGTTTTTTGCAATATATCTTGTCGAACAGCCACTGTAAGTAATTTCGATAAGGATAGTTTAAAAAACATGCTGTGTATAGCTCCGTGAAAGGGAGGTTATGTTACTAGTCAGAAATTGCAAGACGTCACTGATTTCAGGATTCTAAAATATTTGTAGGTAGAGCTTCTTTGGAATTAATTCGTAAATGTAAATTTTGAGAACATAATCCTGTTCCGCACAGCAGAGACTTCCTTCATCTTAAATAAAAATATTGTTAGGTACTTATTGTATACGTTTATTATATAATAATCAGAGGGCGGAATAGCTCATGGCAAAAATCAAACGTCAATAGAGTTGGAACGTTGAATTTTATCGACATTTTCAGGTATCGATAAGTTCAGTCACCATTTACATTTCTGACTTTAACATTAACCTCTTTGATAAGCTATTTGACCGTTTTACCTCTTTGGTTAGATTAAAAGTAAATTGCATGGCAGTTAACTGTCATTTCTGCCACTAGTCTATTTGCAACTAGTTGTATTATTGAAACTTAGGTAGTTTTAATAATGCAGTACTAAGATAATTCGTTTTTAAAATTATCGCTTTATGTTGTCTTTTATTAAAATGTTATTCGTAATATTCATATGAAGTCTATTATTGTTTGCTTATGGATTTAAGGTTTAGTTTTTTTAATAAATAAAGATATGCTTGGTGAATATAATATCAGTTTATTCGATAGTCGATAAAATTCAACGTTCCAACTCTATTGACATTTGATTTTTGCCATGAGCAATTCCGCCCTCTGATAATAATGTATTCGTATTCAGCGACAATTTTATTAATGAATGACACCGGTAATCATCATCATCATCATGTCAGCCGAAAGACACGTCCCCCAAGGCTTTCCACTCAGACCGGTCTTGTGCTTTTCGCATCCACCGCGGTCCCGCGATCCTGACGAGGTCGTCTCTCCATCTTGTTGGAGGCCTACCTACAGCTCGTCTTCCGGTCCGCGGACGCCACTCCAGAACCTTCTGACCCCATCGGCCATCAGTCCTGCGAAGAATGTGCCCCGCCCACTGCCACTTCAGTTTAGCTATTCTTCGGGCTATGTCGGTAACCTTAGTTCTACTGCGGATATCATCATTTCTGATTCTATCACGCAGAGAAACCCCGAGCATAGCCCTCTCCATAGCCCTCTGAGTGACACCGGTAATGGTAATGGGAAAACACAAACGCACACATAAACAGTAACCCGAATTCAACGATTAAATTTAAATATGCCCCAATAACGGTGTCCCCTTGTTTCACACATAGTTCATATTATACTATTTGGTCCTTGCATTTTTGCAACAAATGTTTATTTTTAAATACGATTTGCTTGAATGAAACATATTCCATAGAAAATCAATTCAATGAATTTTATAATTTCATTTGATCATTTATCAAACTTATCAAATGCTATAATTATTTTTTAACGAATATTGTTTGGTCAGTGTATTTTTTCTTAGTATTTTATTTCCACGAAAATAGTATACAAAGTCGTGGCAAACTAAATAATATCACTAATATGAGTGAGCGAGCGAGCAAGACCTCTCTGGCCAGAACCGATTCGAATAGGTTAGGTTAAAAGGCTATGGCGGGAGCGAAGCGAAGCAAGCTCCCGCCATAGCCTTTGAGGTTATTTTTTTACATTCCTTGAATAAAGTGAAATGAAAAAAATGAACTTAAAATGAACTTACTGTCTGCAAAATAAGGGTACACCAATAATAATTGCTACAGTGCATTTGAGTTTCATATGCATATATTTCAACCTACTCTTTAATATGATATTATTTTTATAACTAAATAATATGAGAACTTTTTTTTTTAATTCTATGATATGAAGAAATAAACATTGAATTTTATTAAAAATAAAAGACGATGATTTAAATGTCTTCAACGTAATTATTCTACATATTGATTATTCTATGAAATGATAATATGAGAAAAAGAATACGTGAAATGAAATTCTTAACAACTTCTGTCTGTAAAACAACGTTACAACCCCCAATAACATCCGTAGGGTGTGAACGAACTTTTTCGACTCATAAATAGGTCCTAAATTCACGTCGTTATGAACTAACAGGTAAAAAAAGAAAAAAAGAGACATTCTTCTGTTCATTATTAATATTGCATATAAATTATGGTATAATGAATGTAAAATACCTAAAAATATTTTTAATTAACGTAATAAGGAAGTCTCTGCTGTACAGAACAGGGTTATGTTTCCAAATAACGGACGTTTTTCCGATTCTTAGTGATCTGTGTCAAAAATACTGGCTCGTTATTCTTGAATAAAGTTCGAGATTAGCATTAACGAGAAATCAAGTAAATGTTATGGGCTACATTCTGTGAAGAGTCGTCTGATCAGGTCAAATGATAATCTTGAAATGTTTTACCCGCATTTTTGGTTTTTTATGCATATAGCAGCTTTGGGGCAGTCAATGGGAAACGGGAAACTCCAAACTGTATATTTGCACAACTTCATTCCAAATTAAAAAATATTTCCATTGTTCGATGAAAAGCAACGTAATTTGAGATTTTACAACGATGTACAGTAAAACCAGATTATTAAAAGTACTCTGCTGTCTGTCGCTGTCACACGCTCTGGTATCTGTCAGTATATTTGTTATGCTAAAGAGTGTGAAACCGGTGTACATTCAAGAGTAAAAATAAACTTAATTGCCAAAGTAATACGGTCTGTACCCAATGAAAACTTGACCCACCATATCAATGTGTCACATTGACGTTATGATTCAAGTGGTAACAAGTGTCGAACCAATTGTTTTATAATGTCACTGTGGCACACTTCTATGGTAGGTCAAGGTTCCGTTAGGCTGATAGTACATATTTTTGAGCCTTTGTGGTGTATACATATTGGTACCCTTGACTGTATAGTCGAATACTATTAATACTGTGGTTTTACACTAATAAGATGTGTTTTAAGTAGTCGACATGCTGTATACACCATGTTCTGATATCCAACACAAATTCGTTAGTTAGTTACTCTGCCGTCTAGTGGAAGAATGCTCAAGTCTCCATTTTGATTATTGATTTCTCTGATTGATTTGGGATCATTTGAAATAGAACTTGATCTTACAAGGTGTTAATCATAGGTCATCAATCGCAAGTCCGAAGTTTAGTTTCTAAACTGTTTAATTGGTAAAATTTTAAACTATTTAACTTATTTGAGAATTATGAAATCAAAGTACCTATTGTAGCTTAGTAATAATAACAATCCTTAAAAGTCCAACGGCGGGCAGAAATAGTAGATTGTGTCACAAGGGAGCAAAATGACATATTTAAGGCGAGGGCGTACATTGAATCCTGAACGAAGCGAAGGATTCTAAAATAGAATCCTGAGCGTAGTGAGGGATTCAAGTGTTAACGCCCAAGGTGGAAATAATTTTGCTACCGTGTGACACATACTGCTTTTCACATCACCTATGAGGAGAATAAAAGATCTTAGTGATGAAACAAATTTAATTATTCACACATTCTAGAAATGCTGAAATTATCAAATTTAACAACAGGAAATTATCGCACTTAACAACAATTATCAAATTTGGCAACAAAATGTCCTTGAACAGAAAAGTGCCACTTTGATCCCTCTTAGCAGGGAAGAAAAGTCCCCTTTCCGAGTAGGTGATATGAAAATGCATTTTTACTATTAAAACAGTTGAGAAACGACTATTCGGGCTAAAAATACATGACCTAATAAGTAGTGTAAACACCAAATAATTTCCTTCAGCTGGAAATCGACTGTAACACAGCATGCTTGAGGATCTATTTTACCCCTGTGTGTTTCGTTTCGGCTCGACGCACAATGTTTGTTGTTCCTTTGGTGTTGAGCCAATATAGAACTCTGTCATAATGACAGGTCAAGTCACGAGAAATAAATAACGTCGAAATTAATCATTGGTTTTCTGCCACAGGGTTTTATAGTAGCTTAACAATTGAGGGCTGATTCTGAAAAAAACTACGAAAATCGAAAAACTATAATTAAAATAAGTCAATTGATTATTAACTATCAAGGTATACTTTAAAAAAATACTATTCTTAATTATAACTAAGGGCCTGTACTGACTGACAGCATTAAAACTGCAACCCAACTGCAAGCAGACTGCGGAGTTGCTTAGTAGTTTTGATACGTCCGACGTCAACTGCATCGGAACTGCCCTCAAAATGCCATTTTGCAGCTAGTTTGCAGTTCAAATGCTGTCCGTCTGTACCGGCCCTGACTGTATGCTTTAAAAAAAACTGTTCATGCTGCATGGTTAATCAAAATTCTGTACTTACCTGTATCTTTAGTGTTGTTTTCTTATGTTGATGTTCATATCGTATTGTCACTGCTTCTCCTCGCTGCGGTGATGCAATAGTATTGTGAGCCAAAGTTATTAATTATATGTATTATCATTATTTATGTACTCGTTGTAATAATGCATGATCTCTCGCGGGGACTCACACGATAAAATGTTATTCCTATATGATTAGATGTAAGTTTTATATTGATCTGTATTATAGGGAAGGCGTAGAGTTCGCACTTTTGTATGGATGTAGGATTTATTAAATGGGACAAATACTCTCTGTATTTCAAGACAATGTCCAGAGCTCGGGTCCGACATTGTCCTTATAATGTTCTTTACAATCGTTTTCCGTTGTTTCATTGTTATTTTGTATTTCTTGCGGGTTTAAAAGGTAGTGTTTATCGATGTGTACAAACGTGGATAAAGCTTTTGGGTAAATCAACTTTTAAGGTACTCCCCGTTTTTCGACATGTTTCACAAATTATATGTTTTTAGAAAAACTTTATAATTCTTAACGACTTGGCTTACACGCTTATTAAATCAGCCAAATGGGCTAACATTGGAAATGATTTGATATAAAATAGATGATGTTGTCCCCAGGTTTTATATGGAAAGTGTGCATTTTCCCCCGAGCTACCCGGTTTTTCGAAAAATATGTTTATCATGTAAGGTCTGTAAATTTGGTGGTCTGATTTAACGATTCACACATTATTGTTAATCAACCAGGTAACTTTTAGTGCCGCAAAAGATAAGGAGTACCATAAAAGTATGTCCACCCATTTGTCAGTTTCTGACCAGTGAGTAAGTAAGTGCGAGAATTACATATGCCTTATGTGTTTTATGTATGTATTTATGTACCGCGATAATCGCGACCTTAGTAAACCGAATGGTTTGCCAAGAGTTGGATGAAACAGCGGTTTCAAAACACTGGGAGAACTTGTTTTATCATGTCTAATATGCTCAGTAGATCACGTTTTATTCGGTTATAGAATTATGAATTTTAACAACGTTATTATACTTCCCGATCTTGCCATTCCAGTTTCTAAAGCCTAAAAACTTACCTTGAGACTGAACATTCAAGTTGGCGCTTAAATAATACTAAATACTAACTCTAAATAATATATCAATCAGATTATACATGTTTGTAATGTCAGGCCAAAATCAGGCGTTCGATTTTTACCTACATGAAAATAATATTGAATTAGAAATGTCTCGTAAGATTAAAGATTATGTAGAGTCTGTCATTAGGGCGTCTGTTGGACATTGTTTAAGTGATAATGAAACTTTCCAAATCATATTATATGTAAAGGACAGAAAAAAAAGCGGTTGCGTTTCGTAAAGATGGCAACATTTTATATGTTTCAAATATATCCGAATAATGTGATACATTTTATGTGATTTATTTTAGAGTGGATTTATAAATTAATGGCGTGTTTTTAAGTGAAAATTTTCAACTGCAAAGCGGCTAATGAAACATTACAGGTAGACTATGATTTTATCAAACGGTTTTAATTCATTAAGAATTAAATAAAAACTTGCCTAAGAGTTCTTGGTTTATAACAGACGTTGTAAGAATTACAAAATTGACGCTCTTGTCATACAACTTCTTGATTTAGAAAGGAAATGAATGTGTTTCATTAACACAAAAAACAATGTCTAATAAAGCCCATACTAGCTCTCGCATATATGTTTATAAGCACGCATCGGAATGTTTAAGGCAAGATAATTGAACAAGTAGTGATTTCATATATCGATTAAATTACATATCGATACTTGTCATCTAAGACCCGTATTAATAAACTGATCTTGAATGTAATGCAAGTCTCAAGATGCGTCAAAAATGACAGTTTTCTATGACTTGACGTTTACATCTCTCTCAAGATGAGCTTATTAATACGGCCCTAAATTAGCAATCGCTACCAGTAATATCTGTAAACATAATAATAACTACACAATTCACTATACTTTTCTTTTTGGAATTAATTTTATATATTGATTTAAATAATTTATTATAATTGTATTAACTTCTGTCTACTTTGATAATTAAGCTTTATGTACATTTAGGTGCGACATCTTGTTGACAAGTATCGATGATTGATTTCATCGATTTACGAAATCACTACTTCTCAATTATTTTGCCTCAAAACTTCCCATGTATGTTTATTAGTGTGATAATACTGATAATATATTAACGAATTCAATGTATTATATGTTTTAATTTAGCCATATCATAGTGCGATAAGGTTTACAATGGTGTATGCGAATACGGAAACGCTCTTATGTTTGCTCACGCCGCGAGTACCGAGTACGTCCTAGTTACATTTGTTTTAGTTAAGGAGGCGTCGAGGCTTGTGTGTTGAAATAGAAGATTTAACGCTGAATTTGCGATAAAATCATATATGCCAGTTGATAATAGTTAAATTAAATTAACATTCAAATTCAGCCCAAAAAAGGCCAATTTTTGACAACATGGTTGGTCCATGTCATGACAGTCATGTTTTTTTTTAATCTGAATGCTTTACAATGCAATATTAAATAATTTCACTGCGAATCAAATTTTATTAAAATTGTCAAAAAAAAAATTGTCATTTTTTAAAACTGTAATCTTTTTTTTTAATGAAGTAATGTTTTCAACACACGAGCAACGACTGGAAAGGCTGATGGCACCACGGGATGCGAGATAACGCGATGTACATGAATATTTTTATATTTAGACTAAGTTATACCATTTAAAATATTAAATTAAATGATATGAAGCAATAACATCTTGTTTTATTCATTAAATATAAAAAGTGCATACATTTATGGCTTATAATTGAGAACGGGAACCTTCGCAGCACCTTTTCGTCCAAATTACCGCAGTGTTTGAAGTCAAAAGTCTTTGACCAGTGTATGTTGCCAGGGGCGCTAACAATGGACCTTATGAGGATGCTCAAAGTTACTCAGAGGGCTATGGAGAGGGCTATGCTCGGGGTTTCTCTGCGTGATAAAAAGATGATATCCGTAGTAGAACTAAGGTTACCGACATAGCCCAAAGAATAGCTAAACTGAAGTGGCAGGGGCGGGGCACATTGCTCACAGGACTGATTGCACACAGCTACATGAAGTACTGATTGCAAAAATGAATGATTACATGACAGTGTTTTGTGGTTGTGTGACCTCAACTTTCGTGGAACTACCTATAATTGGGGGTCCGTTCATTTGACCGAAATACGTTTGGTCGAACGTATCGTTTCGCAACTGTTTCATTTGGCAACCCACTTTCATTTCTGTAACTGTAAATATTTCAGGATTTATTTCTGTACCTTCGCGAAGACCCTATATGTTAGGTTAGGTTAGTTTTTATAAAAATCCTGAAATATTTACAGTTACAGAAATAAACGTGGGTTGCCAAATCAAACGGTTGCGAAACGATACATTCGACCAAACGTTCGGTGAAACATTAGTGAACCCTATAATTGTGGTTGTAAAAATAGGTTAGGTTCGTTAGGTGTCTTCAGATGCCCGCAGGGCAAACCACCCAGAAACAGGACCCCGCCCGGACGGGTCTCTGCCAAAAGTCAGTAAGACAAATATATTAGGACCACAAGGAAACGGCCGAATTGAGTTATAATTTGCATTGCAAAGCAAACATGTTTGGCGTGTGATGTGAGTGACAGATTTTGTATTTGACGTAAGGCATTCAAAAACAAACTTGATAAAGTGGGCAAAGGCTTGTAAATTAAAAAAGAAATATTATGCTACTTATTTAATTGACCTAATTATACTTGAAATACTTACATAATATTTAGCTAAATCAATACTGTAACTGATAACTTATAGGTAATTAAAAAGTAACCCTGTTACTTCGTGACTCGTTTTTTACATTAAATTATAAGGCGGCCTTAATGCTGAACGCATACATTATTTTATTGTTCATGTTAAGTTGTACTTAGATTATGTTTCTGGAACTCATTATTATCATTACTTACAATAACTTACTTCTAAAGACGGCTCCAACATAGGAAAACATATCTTAGGACATGTACAAGTAAATCACAAATTCGCACAGCACTGGTTACATAGGCACAGATTGTGTGTAAGTAATATGTAACTGTTACAGTTGTTGATTTTTAAATCCCGTTATAATTTAACCGGTTAAAATTAACAATATAAATATTAGAATGCAATCATAACCCGTTAAAGCTCATTTATAGTTAGAACACACGGTACACGAGTACCTGATCCTCAGAGCACATGATTGTGCGTGGATATAACCCTTAAATATTAGACCGACCCTAAATTGCTCACTATAATGTATTGCGCAAAGTTTTTTGACCGTTTAGGGTTAGTATTGAAATTTGCGCAATCATTTAGGAAAAGTTCAAGTTTATTTTTTATTGCGCTATTATTTTTCATTGCACCGTGTACGGTCAATATTGTGCAATATTATTGTACAATATTATTGCCTGATAATATTGATTGTTTGAGGACAAGGAGCGATTCAATTATAAGTATTGTGCATTGAAAATATTGTGCAAATTTGTTGTAGGTCTAGGGTCATGATTAAACAAAAGTTTGAGCGAGTTTAATTGTACAATGTTTTTATTGCACCGTGTAGGGTCAATATTGCGCAATTCTAGCTTTGCCCCTGACACGTCAAGGTAGTGCAATATTATTGAGTGACTAAACATCCAATCATCCAACCTTCTTGTAATTTACCTATACATTGCTGCGTAGGGACATAGTATAAATATGAAAAAGTTCGTCTCCGGCCCTTCACGAGTTTCTGTTACCTATTTCCGCTTGGGTGCTAGGGTTGGGTCGCTCGATACTTAATATGCACGCAACTAGCTTAATTTTGATCTATACGACGATGATACTTTAATAATAATCTCCAAACTAAGTGAAATCTTCATAATATATGGACTAGTCCAGGTGTCGGCAACCTGCGGCTTTGGATGTGAAGCTGCAGCTCTTTAGTTCCATACTTTATTTATGCAAGTACTGTTTTTGTAAGCAAGAAATAAAATGGTGGCACTTTAAAAACAAAAAACGATTGAAATTGTTAATTTTGACTATTCCGAGTCAAAAGGTTGCCGACCCCTGGACTAGACTAACTTATTTATATAGCTAATGCTTATTAAATCTTATAACGATATGAACTCTTTTTCATTATAAGTAATTAATGTAGGTATATAGATTTTGTTTGATATTTCAGATATTTCATTAGGCACAAACCCCTTGTAAAGAAGTAATATATTTTTCTATAATGTCATGGTTCGACGACCCTTAAATTCATCATCACATAATTGTCGCGAAGGCTTTACATCTGTGGCCGAATATAGTCGCTAAAAAGTCTTACGTTTTCATTAGGTAGTCTCTCAACTTCGAAATCGAACTTTTACCCTCGATTCTGTCATGATTTATGTGTAATAAAATGTACACTGTGTTATTTGTTCCAATCCACCGCCTATTCTGCGGATTTTTTCATGTATCTCGAATACGTGACACATTGGGCGCTAGATGGCGCTATCTAGACGCGCAGCTGCGCTGGCGCGGGCGGCGCGAGCGCGGGCGGCGCGGGCGCGGGCGGCGACGAGTAGTGGTTGCTGTGCGAGCGCTCGCCGCGGCGCCAGCGGTCCCTGAAACACGTGTTTTTATTTTACTTTTTCTCAGTAAAGGATAAGGCACCCATACGAACTTACCTAATTTCACATCAGTAATATTTATTTTGAAGGAACTGTAAGATGATACACTGATGACACCAATACCAATAATGAATAAAGAGATATTAGTGGCCCGTGGCCAAATTACAAGCGGAAATCTCTTTCTAGCAAAAGGAGTTAGAAAGAGACTTCCGCTTGAAATTTGTAACTTGTAGCTTCATGAAAAGGGCCACAGGAGTCAATTTCGCAAAAAAATATTCCGTTAGCCTAGTTAGTAGAAATCCTGACTACGAAGCTAACGGTCCACTTCAATTTCCGGTCAAGGCATATATTTGTGCGATGAGCGCGAGTATTTGTTTCTGATTCTTGGGTGTTTTCTATGTACTTATATCATTGATTTAATATACACTAGATACACAATCTCGAACAAAATGTCGTAACAATCGGTGCCAAAATGACATTTACAGATAATATAAGAATTCCGATACGAAGCTAACATCGCTAATTTTTAACCCTGTAATACGAAAAAAAACATGCTGAAATGAACTCAATGTTCTAGCTGTCAAGTGTCAAATTTACAAACTAAGGTTTCAAAATATTGAAATCTTTTTAGTTAAGTGGCCATCATCGTAATATTAACGTCAAAATTGAACAACGGAGAATGGAGTCGCATTTCTCAATTTTATATTAATAAATTAATAATTATGTTTGGACAATTACACAGTAATTGACCTAACCCCAAATTAAGCTCGAAACTTGTGCTATGGGTGCTAGACAACGATATACATACTTATTTAGGAACAAAAATACTAATACATGGTGTTTGCCAGTAGAGTGTAGTGGTTTTAAGGGATGATAGGTAGAGTCATTCTGAACATTTTTGACCACATTTACTATTATGCGAAGTTTCACGGATTTTGAGATGCCATTTTTTTAATTAAAAAAAAACGCTATGTTCGCCAGAGTTTTTTTATAAAACACCTTGTATAGCCTGTATCAAAGCCTGTATTTTTTTTGTGCTTTACCTTTGCAATATCTTGGTTCTTTAAAATAAATTCAAATAAACGCATTAATACTAGACTGATAAAAATTACCTTTAATAGGTAAAAAATCTAACCTAGGTGTAACTTTGCGTGTCTACGAAAAAAAAGTAACAGCGATTTACCCGTACAAATAACTTAATAAACTTCTTTGATCTACGGGCTTACTCAACATTTCATTTGCTATTATTTTCCGCCATTTTTCTCGCTCAATTTCGTTTTTTTGGAAATCTCGAATAATAATACAGTTTTATTTAATTTACAATATAAAGAGCATTTACGAGGTATTTTTTATTCTTAGATCTATGTATTTATAGTAATTTATAAGAAGTTTAATTAATATTATAGACCGCAAAAATAAGTAGGCGTAAAACATTGTAAAATAAAAATCAATAAGCGACTCTATTCATTCAATTTTTAACTATGTTCCACTTTTTACATACATCATCACCTTTCTTAATTAGACGGCGAATTTGGCCACAAATACATTAAATTATAAAACTATTAACGGGTACTTAGCGAAAATAAGATATGCCATCCTTTTTCGACTTTCTTACAAAGCTATTTTCTACACTTCTTCACAGAGCATTTAGGCATGTTGACCTGTCAACGCATCGCGTGCGACTGACAGCCCAACTGATCTCGGAAGGAATTCGAGAGCAGTTGCTCCGTCACTCCGTTTAAGCATTGACGTTAAATCTAGTGTATATTAAATCAATGACTTATATAATTAATTATTTCTCTTTTTATTCACGTTTATCATTTCCTAGTATCCATATAGAGCTTAGTTTGGAACTAGGTCAATTTGTGTCAGATTGTCCCCTGACATTATTATTGTTTATGTATTTATTATGCTATTATTATTATTTGTATGTCTTTACCAATCACGGGACTATGGGAGTCCCGGACTTTTGGGTTGGCTTCGGCTCCATGTGCGCCTGCACATGGAGCCGAAGCCAACACGCAGAGGCCCTTTAGACAAGTTTAATTTAGTAAAGTTATGGGACACCAATCGGCGATTATTATTATTATTATTATTTATTATATTATGGTTACAAAGATATTTGTACTAATATAGTTAAATTCATAAAAAGCATTCAAGTCTCAGTCGAACCAATACTTGCGCTCTTCACACAAATATTAGCTCACACTGTAAATCGAACTGCGGGCCGTTATAACGGACAATTGTTTCTTAATTTGAACAAGATATTGGGTTATTCCTTATATTCTAACTGAAGTACTCAAAGCGTACCTATTTGAAGCGTATGATATGATCCGTAATACGGTAATACGCCAGAGAACCAAGGTCACCGACATAGCTCAGAGAGTTAGCATGCTGAAGTGGCAATGGGCAGGCCACATAGCTCGGAGAACTGATAACCGTTGGGGAAGAAAAGTTCTCGAGTGGCGGCCCCGCACCGGTGGACGGAGTGTTGGACGGCCTCCCACCCGGTGGTCTGACGACCTGGTTAGGATCGCGGGGAGCCGCTGGATGCAAGCGGCTCAAGACCGTGACTTGTGGCGCTCTTTGGGGGAGGCCTTAGTCCAGCAGTGGACGCCCCCGGGCTGATGATGATGATGATGATGATAGGTATAACGCACAATGAGGACATCGAAGAATCGACACGTTTCTGTATTCCAAATCCATTTATAGGAACGAAAAGCTTAAGCGTTTCATTTTATAGAAAGGAAAACGCCTGGAAGCGTTTACATGTTGGGTAGGCCCGTATACCTTGCGAAGTCGACGAGGCGCGCATACGCCGTGCGCGGGACCTCGGGCTTGTCGTCGTGCACGTCAAGGTCGAGCGCGACGTACTGCTCCGCGCACGCGCCGGCCAGCAGCGCGTCCAGCGCCACGTGCAGCTCCGAGAACGTGGGGCGCTCGCGCGGCCGCGCGTGCCAGCAGGACAGCATCAACTCGTACCTAGGATGCGGAGACTGGTAAATAAGGTCGCTACGAATACAGGGTCATTGGTCTTTCGACATTTACTTCTAAAGGAGAAAAGTAGAGCGGTTTTAGGGTAGGGCGCGGTTGGCTGACTGGCTATCTATTGTGGCTGGTTATTTCACACTAATCCTTGCCTTTTTTCGTATGGGTTTGAATGGCGGATAGAGGGCGCAGTAGAAAGTACTCAAGGAGCTGATAGTGCTAAAACCGGCACTGGGAAGCATATTAGCTGCAAAATAGTTCACGTCAGCTGATAAACCTAGGACATTACTTAAGTTATAGTAGAGGTTCTGGAAGAAAACGAATTTTCCCGAAGATGACAACTTGACAGTTCGATTTTCCGCCCCCGTAAACCCCTGTATTGCAAATTTCATCGTAATCGTTAGTCGTTTCGGAGAACGTGATTACAAAGTGTTCAAGTTTCAAAATTAATCTTACTCAACGGAGATTTTATTTCAATTTTGCAGCAACTATTGCACGTGTAACGGCACAAACGGTTTTTTATTCCCCAAAAACTTCTTACAGAAGAAGGAAGTAAGTCATTTAATTAATAAGGAGAAAATTAATTTAACACCCACTGATGGGTATACTAGTATGCTGCTTCAAGCTTGTTTCAATATGCCCTACTATAAGTTAGTCTCTAGCATAAACTTACTCTGACTACTGTAACTGTAACACTCGATCTACCTAGTAGATATGTTGTTCAACAATCTTCAGTAAATATTTATATTATTTACCTTACACACTGTTTACACTTTCAATCACTCAACTAAAGCTTTTAAACTAGCAGATCTATAGCAATCCCCAAATTGCATGGGTACAAAGTGGATCAAAACCCATTGATGTTTCCTGAACCGGCGCGGCGCCAGATCTGAATTAAATTTATGAGCTGAATGGCTTCCGGTGTTCTAGGTATTTATTTACCGTAGATCTATTCAGTTTCCTTTGTAAATGTTTACATCTATCAGTCAATAGCACGTGTCTTCGACTCCGATCACTAGATATTACGTAGGATGTTTATTGTACAATACGTTAAAATGACATGTACAAGCCTACAAGTCTAACATTGAACTAGGTATGAAGGTGTTCCAATTTTGAAAATGAGGTACCTGAAACCCTAGCCTGTGACACACTTGCCGCGGCATCGTCCAGCGTAATGCTTGGGCCGCTTTTGATCTTGAATGGAAACCCATGATTCATCTCCAAGGTTCATCCGAGATTTAGCGGCAGAAAACTTAAGGTTAATTTTTGGTGATTATGTTTTTAATCCTGGCGTGAGCACTCACAGCTGGCGGGAGCAGGCGCCGGGGCGCGGCATGCGGTACCCGGCGCGCAGCAGGCGCGGCAGGCGCGCGGGCGGCACGTCGGGGTAGGGCGCCGCGCCCACCGTCACTATCTCCCACACCACCACGCCGAACGACCATCTGGACAACCAGTTCACGAAAATTATCAAATGTACACATTACGTCTCAACTCGTCCTAATTTTCGATCGGATTGATTAACGCGAAACACTTGAACATACTATTTGGTAAGCTATCACTTGAGACAACATTGGAATCCACTTTGGCGCGTGTCGTGACTAGAAATTTGGTATCTTTTTCGAACGTGCTTCATCTGTAAGTTTCTTTTAGCTAATAAGTACTGCGATGGTTGTGAAAGAATAATAAAATATCTGTAGTTGTTTACTTACACGTCACTCTGTGTAGTGTAAATCCTATGCGTCAGAGACTCTATGGCCATCCACTTGACCGGCATCTTCCCGTTGCCTTTCTGTTTGTACTGGTTCTCCTGGTATATGTCCCGGGACAACCCGAAGTCGGCAATCTTCAGCGTCCTGTCGTTTGTGATCAAAACATTCCTGGCTGCTAAGTCTCTGTGGACCAATCTGTTGGACGCCAGGAACTCCATGCCCATGGCGATCTGACGGCAGAACGACAGAAGGTCGACGAAGGTTAGCTCTACGTCATAAATCCCATCAAGATCGTACACCTTGTTGATGACTAAGTTCGAGTTTTCTTGGGCCTTAAAGAGGTCGTTACGGTAGTTGGAGGTTTGGGAATTGTTGTTGTAGTATTTCGCTTTGCGTTTTGACACCATTACGTCCCAGGAGCATCTGTGGAAAAACAGCGTTAAGCGTTGGAGCGTTTGAAAATACCAAGTTTTAAGTTACGTTTGAACGTTTACGTTACGTTTGGTTCAATATAAATATAAAACCAATCAATAGCGAAATTACTTTTCCCTGATTCATGTTGATTCGTTACCTGTCTATGCTGAATAAATTTAGTAAACTTGGCTAAGAATTTAAAGCTCTTTCATGGAGTATTTCCTTTTTATCCTTATTAATTTGTATTTTCAAGTCAGTCACCAAATAGGTACAGCTTATTAGATCAGTCCCAATCAGCCACTGGCCCCAACCAATCGCGTTTGGTCACTATGGTTACCTAAGGTAGCTAAGGAGGTCGCCGCGGCCGCAGTACTCGGCCACTATGAGTGGGCGCCGGCCGCTGCAGCAACCCACGAGGCTGACCACGTGCGCGTGGGCACCCACGCTCTTCATCAGCTCCATCTCAGCTCGGAACGAGCGCACCTCATCACGGGACGGGTAGTCTGGACAAGATACATGAATTGTGTTTCCATTTCAAATCTTAGATGATTTGTCTAAGAATTCACGTTTTCTAAAAAAAAACTAGGTTAAGTTAGACAGTGGTCACACATGCTGATTCTTCTGTCTATAATTAGTCAATGGAAAATACCGCAAGACATCGCACCATCGGTGCCATAGATGATAAAATAGAACATCTGCAGGTTTCCATTACTGCGTCATAACAACTTGAACACCCGATATTGGTTTCGGAGTAACTTTGATCCACACCATATAAGAACATTATTGGCGATATTCTTGTTCACCTCTTACAGCTACATAACTAATAAACATACTTAAGCACACCAGCCACTGTACCTTTAAGCATCTTGACAGCGACCTCCTTGCCAGGTGTCAAGGTCCCTCTCCGAACTACGCCAAAAGCGCCTTCGCCAATGACCTCGTGAAGTTGTAGTTTTTCTGGACGAAGTTCCCACCTGTCCTCGCTCACGGGGATTTCGCAGGTCATCTCAGAGAATAGCTTCTTCTGGAATTCTGCTAGGTTGTCCTATTGAAGAATGCGTTGGGTTTATGAAGAAGGCATGGTTTGTAGGGGACCATGGAAAAGTGGTATATATGAATAAACCTGTATTTAGGCCAGGGTTACGTTCACAATTTTTAACGGACCATCTTGTAAAAGGTAGAGAGGGGAATACAGATGATTAGAGTGGCAATTCAAGAGTGTGTAGAACTTACATCGTTGTACAGATCGCTGAGTTTTGAACTGCGGCGTCTTCTGCACCAGCTGATGGTTCCCACTAACATCGTTGTTATGAGCAAAAGTGCCAATAGAGAGCTCAGTACGGGCACCGAACTCGGGGTTACTTCCACTGCTGAAGTAAGCATCACTTTAAAGATAGTTAAGTTAATGTTTTATGTTAATTATTAAAGGATTTGCTTAAGACTTTTGTTGAATTGTTTCTCTTAATAGTGCGAGAGTGAGAGAGAGCTTCCATGAATTACTTAGGTACTGCGTTCAGAGAGATTTTTACGTTGATCTTTCGTCTGTCTTCCCCTTGAAGTCTTATCTTTACCGAAATATTATAATCATCCCCAGCCCCTTAATTCCTAAAAAAAAGAAGACGATTAGTAATTGTTAGTTAGGTACACTTACTTGGAAAAAGGGCACGGTAGAAGGCGGTTGCCGTTTCCTCCCCGTCAAAGGCGGTTACTGTCACGTTGTAGACTCCCTGTCCTGCGACGTCGTGGAATGTCACCTCCGTCTCGTTCTGGGGATGATGACAATCTTTAAGGAGTGAAGGCACGGACTATTTCAAGCCATATTTTTTCGTTTTCATCGATACATAGAGTGATTCAAGATTAAGGTTTTCAAGTGTACATTCTGATTTATGTTTGGATTTTACAGAAAACTCAAATAAACGAAATTAAGCGAGGTCACTAGTAAATAAATATATAGGAGTTGGACCCAAAGCTCACCCCAGTAATGTTAGCGGTTTGCTCCTTGCCCGCGCGCAGGACGACGAGGTAGCGCTGCGGCGCGCGCGCCGGCCGCGACCAGCGCACGCGCACGTCCCACCCCGCGCCCGCAGGCGTCGCGAACACCGATGCGTTTGTCACGGGCCGCAGAGCTGCCAGTTACAAAAAAAAAGAGGATTTTTAAGGTGAACATTTCCATACAAAATGCTAAAAGTTTCTTTCTCCTTAAACCTAGTCCTATTATTACGAACTTTTAATATGTTGTAGGGATATGAAAAACTGTCTGTACGTTTTCCGTTCCAAGAAAATATGTCTTAGAGAGAAATACTTCAAAATTTGGAACCTACTCATGTACAGTTAAACAAGATGGCAGAGCAATATTTATTTGATGAACAATATTTATCTCAATGGTATCTCAAAGCTATGACACGCTAGACAAGATGTATTCGGCGAACGTTATCGTTATCGAAAATGTTTAGGATTAACGTAAACTGCCGGACGGTCGCATCGAGCGCTTATATCCATTCCATACGTTTTGATGTTTCGAAAATAGATTACGTAAGCGTAAATAATCTTGTTTAGGGCCACTGATCTGTAAATAGAGTCGGAAGGTGGCGAGAAGATCTCTGCTATACTTAACGTAGATCCACTGAGTGGGGACTGTTAGGTTTGGCTTTGATAACTGTAATAAAAAGGACTTTCGTCAAGAAAAGGTTGTCTCGATATTTTTTTTACGGAAACTGTCTTAGTCTCAAGAACTTTCTAATTACAATTGAATATAGAACACATGTTTTTTTTCGACTTGAGCCTGTTTGTACCTACGTAGCGTGCGAATATCAGCTTACATTATTGCCGCTAAGAAAAGAGCTTTCATTTCTCTAATTGGCCGGCAACGCACCAATAACTCTTCTTGAGTTGATTCCCCATGCTGCATGCGAAAAAACACAACCTTGACGGTAATTTACTTGGCTGTTTCACTAAATAACCTTTCACAAGTGACATACTGAATTAAAGAGATGCAAAATAAGATATTTGATGCATATAGTGGCCCTGAAATCCATTTGTTTGGACTGTAGAATGTTACCGTTGTAAAGTTTACCCGCATTACTTATACAAATAATTCAATGCTTATTGATTAGCTGGCAACTGTATACTAAAATGAGACTTAAGTATAATGGAAAATTCTGCCATGCATCGCGGCGTAACTGTATGCGCATATGTTAGGTTATGTTTTGAGAAGGGTCATGCGGGGTAAGTCGACGAGTCATTTTACTAAAGAAAAAATAAATAAATGTGAACACGTCTATGATATTGATATCATGATCACGAGGTTCTAAAAATGCTGAACTTAATTTACGTAAGTATATATAAAATGGTTACACAGGTCCTGAGCCCCCAGTCTTCTTTCATGAATATTAACCAGTTTTTCAGTCAGAACCAGAGAGAGTTTTCCCTAATATAAAATTCATATTATTGGAGGTATTCCCTTTATTCCCAGGGCCCTAGGTAGGTATAAGGGTAGGAGGAAGGGAAGTAAAAATGGGTCAGTAAAAGGGATGGATCTAAAGAAGTCATACCATTGTCTTTCTTTACTAGGTACTTTGAATTTGTAAAAAAATATTATAAATACCAGACCGGCACACAAACATATATAAATGCCACGTTTACTGCCATCTTGTATAAACAATATCTAAAAAAACCGAGATAATCTGATAAATCAGGACACTCCTAAAGCCCCATTTGACTTTACAAGCAGAAGTTAGCCGACCGTGAAGCAGAAATCTGACTTTATAATACCTAAGGCGTATTGTCTGACGGACTGGCCGTAGCGTCCTTTCACTGTGAACAGGCATTTATTTGGGAATGGGACGTTCATTGTGTACCACGCCGTGTCGCCGGTCTGTAAAAAGATAAAAAGATTATCATGTTAGAGCTATGTCACGTTACCTATGGTGGGTCTACTGGTCCAGAGACATGTGTTAACATTTCCACAGTACGCACACGTTATTCGCCCACTTGGATTCATTGGTCAAGCAACATTCCCCACTACGGCGCAAGCTGCCCAAGCTACTCAGAACCGGGTCGGTCAGCGTTTTTTTTATTTTTATGGCATAGTGTAGGCAAACGAGCACACAGGCCACCTGATGGTAAGCGGAAACTGTGACCCATAGAAATTCGCATTCATCAGACTGTAAGCATAAGACTGCAAATGCGTTGCCAACCCTGAGGATTAAGACGGAATACCTCAATGCTAGTCATTACACCGGCTGTATTATCCCCAAACCGGAACACAACAATGCAAACACAGCTGTTTGGTGGTAGGTTAATGAATAAGATGGTGGTAGCGATCCGGGCGGACCCAGACCCTGCACATGGTACTACCACCCGCGTTACTCGGCATTCGTGCGTAGTGTGGACAGCGTGCGCCGCAGTGGAATTTCGTCTACAGCTCGATTTAAATTGGTTAAGGACAGTGGAGAGTACAGTAGTGTAAACCAGGCGAAAAATAGAGAGTCAAGTTGCAGTGCCAGTGGATCCAAATAGAATCACAGTACTTACCACTGAACTTGCCACTGTTCTCGACCAATGTAAATAGGGCTGTCCACGCGCGGTGGCGTGTGCATGGGCGAGCACGCGTATCAGTGACGTCATTTTATGCGTAGCGCGTGTGTGTGCGCAGGGGCCAATTTCTCGAAACCCTGTCAGTATCTTTTAAGGACCTATAGTATAGGCATCTCACTCGCACAGTGTCATACAAATGACAATGACAATAGAGGTTGGTAGCCAAGTGGGTGGCAACAAACGATAATCTTCGTAGGACTCGAATCGTTCACATTGGTACTTGAAAATAAAAGATTAAGGAGACATGGGTAGATCTCACTACCCACGTCACAGGTAAACGATAAACAATAAGAAGGAAACAAAGCGTCTGCACCGTACAGTTGTAAGAGCCGACTGATTACCTGCTGCATTGTGAGTGTGGCTTTAGCGGTTTCTCGTTAGCCTCGTTAGGTCTTTAAAGTAAATGGAGTTCAAACTAATAATATGAGTCCATGCGGTTGTAGAGTAGTAGAAAATTGTATTGAGTGAATATTATTAGTCTAAGTAGTAACTATCGAGAAATGGGCCCCAGCAGTAGGGTGCCGGCGTGAAGCTGCCCGCGGGATTCCGCGGCGCACGCTACGCACGCACACGCTACGCCACATGGATAAATGGTTCGTTCTAGTGGTTTATATCTCTGACGTCGTTACGTGCGTGTCCCAGTGTAGTACACATCGTATCCCAAGGAACAACGTTTTATTTTTAATACGAAGCGAATTTGCTGCACACGTGTGCGTACGGTGCGTACGTATCGTGCGTTGCTAAGGAATTATCAGCATATTTAATCTATACAATGATTATGAAATAGTTTTTTTGATTCATTGGGCTCTTTGTGACCAGTTATGTAGGTAGTAAGTATTCATAACTCACCGTGTTTTGAAGACGTGCTGTTTGCGAACTATTCGAACATTCGTTTGTGACCGTGAAGTTTGTGTCAGAATCTGCAAAATTATTCAAATTATTAAACTGTCTGGAGGCTAGCACAAGTTAGGTTTACGTAGAAAGACAGAGTAATATAGCGGTGTGAAATTGGCTTAATTAAATATACCTAAACATACTTTTTACTTAATATCAAATCATTAACGCGATCATATGGTTTCCGTACGTACGGTTACGGACGTTAATTTGCTATCCATTTCAAAGAAAATCTGCTTGAAGATGTCAATGTCATTTGTAATTGATAGGAAACTCATCTCATTGCTGTAGAATGTCAGATTGACTTTGGAACTACGGTGGGTCACAAATTTAATTCCTTGACCGTACCTTCGTATAGTGTCCGGCCGTTAAGAAGTAAATCCTGACAGCTGTCATCCCAGTACAATTTAAAACCTACCCTTGGGTTTGAGGTTATAATTTGTACTGAAGTGACAGGTGTCAGGATTGACTTCTTAACGGCCGGGCACTATAGATTCTATTTCTTCGTAGCAGACCGGGTTACGAAGACATCTCCATTTAAGAATTCACTTATGTTTTTTTACTGTTAGGGTGATGTGATGGGATCAGAAAAGGGCCTTACTAATGAACACTTGATTCTTATTTTACAGGAGATAAGGGTTATTCATTTCTTTTGGAGCAATCAATTTATGACGTTTTTATCTTTGAATTAACTAAGAGTTAAACATTGGTGTCGTCACCCTAGTAATCTTTGAGCAGTAAATATATACTCATTCAGACTACTAAAATGCTAATGATATACGAAAGCGACTCGTGCTTTCGTATATCATTAGCTTTAGTGACTTAAGATAAGATTCTTATTTGTAAAAAAGAAAACTTATAACAAGATAAAGGTATCAACAGGGGTTTCCAAACGAGGCGCAGCCTGTATCTTGGGCAACTTTGTTTTTAACTTACCACTAATGTTCCATTTGAAGAAGACCTCCACCTCAGAGTTGTTAAACAGGTAATGTTCTTCTATCTCAATCACATATTCTTTCTGCTCCTCTGAAGCTATGTTGGAGACTAGCAGCTTAGGACCTTGGAGCCAAGCCGAGTGAGTTCCATTCCGGGCGAGGGCTGCTGTCCAGCAAGAGTAGTCGGTGGCCTGGTTTATGTATGTTACTTCCACGGTAGTCCCGATTCGTGCGACCATTTGCTTCACCTGAGAGTTGAGTTATACAAAATAGTCACATAGCAAGCTGACTTTAAAGTTCGTTAACGAGGTATTTTAGCTAAATAATAAACTAACGAATTATGCTACGGATGTAGTGAATAAACCATTCCCATCGTTTTTTGTCGGATAAGTTCGTATTTATCTTTCTTTCTCAGTTGGCTTAATGATGGGTACTGAAGCTAATTGAAAAAGCAACATAAATTCGAACTTATAGATAAAAAACGAATGGGAAAAGATTATTCACTACATGGGTAATTATCTCAACCACATTTTTTGAGCGGCGGACGTGATAATTGGGGTGTAAAGTACATGTATTGGAAAACTATTTATTTTATAAATAATCTTACTCAAAGTACTATATTGAGCCAAAGTTAAAATTATTATTAACTTATTATATTTATCGTAAAAAAATATTTTCAATCCAAAATCAATTTTGGTGTCGTGTCCTGTACTTCCCGCATATACTGATATGTCGTGTCGTGGTACAAACTTATTAAGCCAACCCTAGACTTATATTTTAGTTATCTGTATTCCTTATTAGTTGAGGTATTTTAAAATGTATCAATTATTGCATTTGCAAGTAAAAGGAAACTGGGAGCAGTGTAAATAAAACTGTCCAAGTGAAATAGTTAATTTTGGTGGTGAATATTGAAATTGATTTTATGATCGAAGGAAACGTGATTAAACAAACAAATATAGCGTCAGATGTTCGTTCAGTTTCACTCCAGCAATAGACGGTGAAAGATTTGTACCATCTTTCTGCGTCTTCCCGCTAAGCACATAAGTATCTAATTTTGGTGGTATGAAATACACTTTATTAATCGTGATAACTTAGATAAGTCATTATTTCGCAAAAAGTTTTGTTGTGTGATAGTTTTTTCAAGTATGTTTATGGTGTCTTTTTAACTGTAACGAGTTAAGTTTTTGCTAAACTAAAACATTTGTTTTTAATTTTAAAAAAATGTTAAATTTTATAATTTTGGCGGTACAATTTTGGTGGCTTTTGCGAAACACCAAAATTATCAAAATTTCTGGTCTCCACCAAAATTATTTAAACAACAAATAATCATTATTTATTATATTAGAAACTTACGTTTTGGATTTTCAAAAATAACAAGGAAGATTCCCTAACGATTATATTTTAATTAGCCCGATATGTTATTATTGATCGTGAGTTTTTCTAAGAAAAGTAATTTTGGTGGATTGACGTCACTGGAGACCGAAGAGCTGGCAGTTTCCTCGCTCAACGAATAAGTTTAGCCATTCAACGAGGAAATGCTGCCAGCATCTTAGGTACAATGCCGCAGGGGCCATTCTTAGATTTAATGTTTTAGTGTATATATAGATTTAGTCTTATTTAATATTAGTTATTTTTACAATTTAATTAAAGTCTGTCTTAATTTAAGTGGAAACATTTTGGTGGATAATAACAATTTTGGTGGTACATAATTAGTAAAATCGTTATATCTTAAAAAACACTTGGTATAATAAAGGGCCATTTTAACACTGTTTTTATAATGACTAATGACGTCACTTAAACGTTTAATTGTAAACCCTACTAAGAAAATAAAAAATACCACCAAAATTAGGATAATTTGACGCTTGTTGAAATTCACCCACATATTTACCTGTATAAATGGTCTAGGGCTCCATTCTACTAGGTAGAACAATATTGCATTTGACATAGAATCGAATTGTTTCAACTCGGTCGCCATTACCTTCATGTCTTTTTTTTTCTGCGTCTAGACCGTTTTATTATATCGTAGCCAAAATTGACAACGTCTGGCTTTTCTATCAGTTCCTAACGCAATTACTTTTTCAAAAAGATAAAATCCTCGATATAATGGCAATCCCTTCTTTTAGAGCTAATATATTTTAAACGGCTCAACAAATCATGAAACATTGCTCCGTTCCGATTAAACAAGGTACCTTAAAAAAAAAAGAGCCGATTTCGGTCAATTCGAACAGGAACAACAATGACACACCTAACACATAACAAATAATCATTTTTCTCGAGCGGTAAAAAAATATACTATACTCAAGAGCAAATGAAAATGGCTCACTTTGTATTGAATTACCATAGAAAGTGACTCCCACAATCCTGAGTGTAGGTAAGCACATAGCACATAACAAGGACCTTCCGGAGTTCCAGGGCACCGTGGAGAACACGTTAATATTAGCTGTAACGTGTTATTAGTTTTAGCGTAACTTACATCTCCTTCATCAGACACCAATACGATGACTTGTCGGACGTTGGACTCCGTGATACCAAGCACGACTTTGTTGTCTACCTGCTGCAGAACTTGAAGGTCTGCGGGCCTGCCGACCTCCTTAGGCGGACCTATTGAACAGGTAATGTAATAAGGGATGTTATTCTTTTAAAAACGGCGTTCGTCGGTCGAACGAGTGAACGTGGCGCAGCTTATATAAACCGGCGAGTTTAAGTAGTGCCGTCAGAGCGTACAAAACATTTTAGAGCGTCCATCTCAATTAGGCAGCCTTCACGTTCGGTCGTTCGTCAGAATCCCTGCTGTCTAATCTATATGCTTAACCTCTTATATGCTCAAAGTTTTTAGTATTGATATGAGTATGTTAAAATCACCATCAGTTTCAGTCAAGCAGCAGAGAGAATATCTACGCTGACTAGTAGAGGTCGGTCTTATTTGGCAGACGCCAAATTAAACACGGAAATAATGTCAAAAAATTAGTAAAGGAATTAAGTACCACTTACCTAAAAACATTTTTCTGCATTCTGGAAGATCTTCCTGAAAACAAAACAGGCTTTTAAATGTTTCCTGTAGTCCGTACAACTTACACAGTACGATGCAAAAGAGGTAGTTAATACGACTTAAGATATCGCTAGGGATACTTATTTCTTATAGATGGATGGGTACACTTCGACCCCTTAGGATCTTTTGTGCAATCACCCTTTTGCACACTCAGCTGTTCGACGGTGAAGGTTTCCTCACAATGTTTTTCCTTCACCGTAATGTAATTAAGTTAGAAAACATCATTGGTGCATGGTGAACGCAGGGGGTTCTCTGCCGTTTCGCCAAACAACGCATGGTCGAATTTTGCAACCCACGTTTATTTCTGTAACTGTAAATATTTCAGGATTTTGATAAAAACTAACCTAACCTAACCTATAGAGTCTACATGAAGGTACAGAAATAAATCCTGAAATATTTACGGTTCCAGAAATAAAACTGGGTTGCCAAATGAAAAAAGTTGCGACACGATACATTCGACCAAACGTATTTCGACCAAAAGGCACACCGTTAAGACGCCATAAAACCCTGTAATAATGACAGCGTCAAGTCGCAACAAATAAAGTACGTCGAAATCAATCATTGCCTTTCTGTGACAGGGTTATACATATAGAGGCTTAATAATTTAAGTCGTTGCCTGTGTACCACCACGTGCACGGCTCTTTCCGAGTAAACAAACTTATAAACTTATGCCGAGGTACCGAGGCCGCGAGGCCAGTAGATCTTCGGCTCTTCACCCCAAAACAACCAGACAAAAGGCTCGACCGATAACAGAGTTATTAATTAATTATAAAACGCTTAATTGACCACATAAATAAAGGTGAATAGATAGCCCGGTGTCAGAGATTTAGAGTTATCGCGGCAGCCAATGACCTATTTCGCTGGGTTCTCCTGTGAGTAAACATGTTTTTCCAGACGGTTTGGAATTGCGTTTAATCTAGTCATTCATTTAAATATGTTCTGTGGATTATAATAGTACAGTCAAGAGCGAACTCGACCTCCCAAATATACCTCCGACCAAAGAAATAAACCGTTGTGCAAACATAAGTTACGACTTGGTCTAGTTTTTCTACTCGCAAGGAATAGTCAAGGAAATTGATTCCTAGACCATTTTGCACCATGTCGAGTTACGCTGTCATTAGAAGTCTTTTACGTTTTTATTGATTACTGTAAGTCTGCTTCTATGACAAATATTCTCACTGAATACTTAGTAAAGTTTGTGCATTAGACCTTAAAAATGGCTGGATTTTTTTTGTACCGTGTCGCTTTAACGCCTGTGATAGATTGCAGTGCAGCGGTTCAAACATGAAGTTGGAGTGACAAGGCACTTCCAGACGACGTAGTATACCAGACTACAAGAAAAATTATTCATGTTTACAAGATCGAATCTCGAGCAATGTCAAAAAACATTTTAAAGGTTGCAGCGTGTGACCATCGAAATAATCCTGCGCAATATGCCTTATTGAGATTCCTAACTGGCAAAATTAACATTTCCGCATTTAATGTGCGAGGTATTTCATACTTTAACAGTAAGCGTTAGGGTTTTAAGTTACGTGGACGATTGGTAGGAATCCTTAGATGTTTGTATTTCGAGGATTGTTTGCGAGGAGGGAAGCTGTTAATAGTTGCATGCGAGTGAGTTATAGTCACACAGGTGAGACCAGACGTAGCTAACGAAAAGGATCCAACCCACAAACACACCCGTTTATTTTGACATTGTATTGACAGCAATAAAATTCAAATTCAAATGGATTTGCTTTGTGTTGTGGATCCTTTTCGGTAAATTACGTTCTTAACTGATCCGGAAGCGGCGCACGCTACGCACGCTCGTATTTGCTTCGTACCTATCAAAATGTAGTATCAGCCCAATCGAACCTTTCCTACCATAGAACGTTGTCACAGTGACATTATAAAACAGTTTTTTGACACTTCTTACGACTTGAATCATAACGTCACTATAACGCGGTTTTGCGGGTGGTAGGACCTTGTGCGGGGTCCGTCCGGATCGCTACCACCATCTTATCCATTAACCTACCGCCAAACAGCAGTGTTCGCATTGTTGTGTTCCGGTTTGGGGATAAGACAGCCGGTGTAATGACTAGCATAGAGGCATTCCATATTAGTCCTCAGGGTTGGCAGCGCATTTGCAGTCTTAGGCTTGCAGTCTTGTGAATGCGAATGTCTATGGGTCACAGTTTCCGCTTACCATCAGGTGGCCTGTGTGCTCGTCAGCCTTCCCTATTCCATAAAAAAAAAAAAACACAGTTCTGTGGTGGATCAGGGTTCCATTGAGCTGATAGACACTATGGAACACATCGCTGTTTAGAGGCAAACCATTTCATTTCTTTACTCCATTTATGCCGACGGACTATTTCTACATCGGCAAACAAAGTTAAACTCTATTAAATTTTCCAGTTGTTATTTTGTCTTTTACGTTAACTAGCTTAATTTTTCAAAAATCATATTCTTTCTTATTTAAAGTTAAAACGTTTTTGCGTGATTTTTTTACATGATCTTATTTAACTATAAAAAGACCAAGAAAATCTCCCCGTATAATGTTTTTATGACAGGAAAAATTAATAGAGTCGCCCTGACACTGTGTCTGCTCCTGGTCTACCGTAATTTTCTGTATTTGCTTTTGTTTGGGACGTTATTTGATGTCATGTTTGCGCTATGCACGTCATTTTATTTGTTTAAATGAATAGGTGCTCAAAAATGACGTGCGTAACAATTATTATACCTTTACATCAGGTTATAGATTTTTACCATTCGGTTTGGACTTTTTCAAATAATGTTTATAATTTGACCCTTTAATTTTGGTACAGGTCCTGTCGTTATTATTTGTGAGATTTTAATATAACCAGAATCTTATTTACTTATGTGTCTATTGCTAATAAATATAATTTAGAAGTATCAAACCCAAACCGGACTGGGTATAACTATGACGCACCCTTACAATTTAATATAGCCTATGAGGCTATGACGCTGACACATCGTGACATATCGGTATAAAAAAAACCGTTCAATCGTTCATAATTAAACCTTCACACATGTTTTCATGTCATACTCTTATACTTACTACTTTATTCTTTAACGACAAGATAGACACTGAATTACCTACTCATGATCGTGCTTTTGGCGCACCAAAGAGATTTTAATCACGTTAAAATTGAGCAGATCCACTTATAGATCTAGTGAACATAAGACATCTTTTTTGATCGGAAATGTTCGTATTTTGTTAATAATATTATCGAAGCTGAAACAGAAAACAATATGAACTTTTCCGTCCAAAAACGACGTCTAAACGTCACTCATACTAAAGCTATAAAACGGGACTTAATCGCGTCATATATTAAACATTAACCTCGACGTATCGACTGTGTTGCAACAGCCGTGGTCATGAGAAGAACGACGTGGTGGTCTTCGTTCGTGGTAGTCAATCTTTTTTATTTCTAAGCCCAAAATGTTTAATTGGAGAGTAGAGAGTACTCGTATCAGAATTAATTAATTGCCCACAAGCATACGGTGTAATTATAGTACCCTTCTATAGGTATATATTTTGAGCTGACTCTTGAAATGCTTGAATCATAGAATTTGTTTGTCAACTCGCTCGGAAATAAGTCCTATGCGAATTTTGCGCTAGAAATAAGTAGGTTGACATAATAAACATACGGTCGGATGTTTGAGGAAACGGCTTTATAGCGACTAATATTTACATTCTTTGCACCTTTAACTTTATTATTGGACTACTTAATGGGGAAAAAACAGCGTCTTTTTCCTCACAAAGTAGGTATCAAGATTAATTTCTCGTAGCCTAGGAGTTCTTAGTTAAAAAAAAAACCGTCAAAAGCGAGTCGAAATCTAGCACTACGGGTTCCGCACCTACGTCTTATTTATCGAAGCCACAACACACCAAAACCTCAACGAATTTTATTTTATGCGGTTTTCACCATAAAGGTAACTTTTCACGAAAAGTTTTCATGTATCTGAGTCGCAAATAAGCGGCTTTTTTACCCGGAGGCGGTTGACGTAAGCTTGCGTCAGGCTCTAGGCAAGCGCGGGGACGTTGTATACTTTTAATGGGATTTGAGATAAACAAATAAATCATTGCTGTCACCGATAAATTGTTTATCGCTTAACGCAAGCCCGAAGTTTTCTCTACCGACTTTATTTTTTCCGAATACTCATAAGTTAATGTCGCAATTGAATTTGAAAATTATTTTACCAACATACCAGTGTCCACGACTAAGTGTCTGAACTCTTCGCCGGCGTCTGCCATTTTATTATTAGAAGATAACGTGTCTGAATGCAGTATACACTTTGAATTCAAGCACGTTACTGCCTTGGATGTAATCAAAGCATTCAAATCAATTAATATTAAGAAAACCAATGATCTTTGGGGGGTTTCGGTTCACGTCCTTAAATCCTTAATGGAAGTCATAGCATCTGACTTAATGATCATATTTAATCACTGTGTTGATTGTGGTGAGTTTCCTGATCTTATGAAACATAGCAAGATAATTCCATTATTTAAAACGGGTAGTACTTCTGACCCCACTAACTTTAGACCGATATCGATACTACCCACTTTCAGTAAAATCTTTGAGAAAATAATTTTATCACAGTTAATGCAACATTTTCAAGATAATAATTTATTACATAATAAACAATTTGGTTTTACTCGGGGTCGCTCGACAACCGAAGCTGGTGTTGAGCTAATTAAACATATTTTTGATGCCTGGGAGGGGTCACATGATGCTTTAGGTATTTTCTGTGATTTGTCCAAGGCCTTCGATTGCGTTAACCATGACACATTGGTCAGGAAGCTACACCATTATGGAGTTAGAAGTACTGCGCTAAACTTAATTAAAACGTACTTATTCGGGAGAATACAAAGGGTAGACGTGAATGGAAAACGATCACCTGGGTCTTTGGTCTCAATGGGCGTGCCACAGGGCTCAATTTTGGGTCCATTTCTATTCCTCATTTACATAAATGATTTACCATACCTTATAAAGGACAACCATGATATAGTATTGTTTGCTGATGATACCTCACTCGTATTTAAAGTCAAACGACAACAGGAGTTTAATGTGGATGTAAACAATGCTATATCAAAAGTAGTACATTGGTGTTAATAATTTATTACTAAATGAGAAAAAGACTAAATGTATTAAATTTATGACTACCAATGTGAAAAATAGACAAACTACTGTAACTATTAAAAATGACAAATTAGACTTAGTTAATGATACAGTATTTCTTGGTATAACGTTGGACTCAAAACTCCAATGGGGTCCTCATCTGGCTAAATTAGCGAATAGACTAAGTTCTGCAGCTTTTGCAGTTAATAAAATTCGGAATCTAATAGACTTGAAAACCGCTCGATTAGTTTATTTTAGTTACTTCCATAGTATAATGTCATATGGTATTTTACTATGGGGTAGTGGTGCTGACGTAAACAGCATCTTTGTTCTGCAGAAGAGGGTTATTCGTGCTGTTTACAAGATGGGTCATAGAGACTCGCTTAGAGATAGAGATTATGCATGTTCATAAGAACATCAGTAATTTTAGAAAGAACTGTGACATACATAATGTTAATACCAGAAATAAACATAAGCTCGCAGTGCCCTTTACACGGCTTCACAAAATAAAAAACTCTTTCATGGGTAATTGTATAAGGTTCTATAATAAGCTCCCAAGTAGTGTTACTCATTTATCAGTAAATAAATTTAAGAGTTACGTTAAACGTAAACTAATTTCTAAAGCTTATTATAGTATTAAAGATTATATGAATGATGACAATGCTTGGGACCGATTATTATTATTTTATTTTTTTTGCTATACAATTTTATTATTAATGACCGTGGAGACTATATACATCTCCCTATACGATTACCTATTATTTTAATATGACATCTGGAGACTTTACATCTCCAAAATTGACCGTGGAGACTTTCTACATCTCCCTTATTTTATTTTTTGTGTTTTTTTTATTTTTATAATTGTATTTAATTTTAATTTGACATCTGGAGACTCTTTACAGCTCCAAAATTGACCGTGGAGACTTTCTTCATCTCCCTTGTTTTTGTGTTTTTTTTTTAATTATGTTTAATTCTTAATTTTAATTTGACATTTGGAGACTGTTTACATCTCCGAAATTGTATTATTTATTTTAATCCGACATTTGGTTATATTTAATTATTATTACTACTGGGACCTGTACATCCCTGTGACATTTAAATTGTGTAGCTTAAGTTTAGTATTGTAATAAGTGATTTATTTAGAAAAAAGGCTTACTGTTGAGTTTCTTGCGGCGCTTCTTCTCAACAGTGGTCTCTTTGGAAGCGCTGGTAGACTCAGACTTGTAAAAGTGCCTACAGGGCCTACTTACAAAACTTTTTAAAATAAAATAAAATAAAATAAAATAGTTTTTTTTCTAAATACATTCATTTTCATGTATTAATTTTTGCTAGGGCAGGTTTATTTTATAACGTTCTTTTATTTAAAATATTTGCTAGGGTAGCCTAGTTACACACGTTTGTTGATAGACCCTATAAAAGGTTGACCGACGATCTAATTCGGGTCGCAGGAAACAGCTGGGCGGCACAGGACAGATATCGGTGGATATCTTTGGGAAAGCCCTAAATCTGCAATGTGCTTACGTCAGCCCATCGGAACCCTGACTCCCAGAACTGTATCACAATGACGTTATGATTCAAGTCGTAAGAAGTGCCAAACTGTGACAACGTCATATGGTGGTTTAGGTCAACTTATAGCAACGCGGTACATGGCAAAATATCAAAATGATGTAGGGGTATTTTGATCCTCATATGGGTACAATCTACTTTACCTACCAATTGTCTAGAATTCGATTTTTTTAGCTTTACAAAATTGTCACATGGAGACACGTGGTAGCTTCCTAAGCACCCGCCCCAGCGCCTATCGGTTTTGCGAGCAATGTGCCCCGCCCACTGTCACTTAAGGTCCCTATACACGGTGATTTTTTTTTGGTGATCAGGAGTTGAAAATTATTAATAAGTAACAAAAATGGAATTTAATGGTTGATGTCTCAAACAATTAACTCGCTGTTTAATTTATTTAAGTTAATGATATTGTTAAAACCAATCACCACTGGATACATGGACATCCTACATTAATTATTGAAGTGAAGTAGATACGTCAAGTGCCATTGCTTTGGCGGGAAATTTGACAGATATTACGTCAATAAACTTGTTACCTTATCAGTTAAGAGTTGTTATCGCGTGATGATAAGATAACGATTCGAAACTGCAAAACAATAATTGATACGTGATTATTTGATTAACATAAAGTGCATTTAACATTCATCTGATGGCTAACATGTAATTCATAAATAAGTAAAACGATAATAATTTAATAGCCACTGTTTAATTGAACAAAAAAACTACAAATCTCAACCAACACTGAACTTCTAACTTACTCTTAAAAACAAACGAATTTTTAAACATAATTTAACAACTGTTCAAAATGACCACCGTTTTGCTCTAGACACAGTTCCGCTCGACGCCTGTGATTATTTCTTATTCTGCTAAGAACAGTGCTGGCCCGTATTTTACTAAATGCACTTATTATTCTTTGGCGGAGTTCTTCTACCGTATTGGAATCTTGTTCATAAACAATACGCTTGACGTCACTCCAAAGATAAAAATCTAATGGAGTGAGGTCCGGACTTCTTGGGGGCCATTGGATGGGGCCTCCGCGGCCTATCTACTGCCCTGGGAACTCTTCATCTAGGTACCCCCGAACCCTACGTTCGAAATGTGCAGGGGCACCATCGTGCTGGAAATGTAAATTGTGTAAATACGGCAGTGGCACATCTTCCAATAGCTCTGTGACCACATGCCTTAGCAGGTTCAGGTAGTTTCCTCCATTCAATGTGCTTTCTATGAAATGGGGTCCAATTAAAGTGCCATTAATAATCCCCGCCCACACATTTACCGTAAATCGTACCTGGAAAGCATTTCTTCTGGTGAGACGTGGATTTTCCGCAGCCCAAAAGTGCTCATTGTGAACATTAAATTGACCAACACGCGTGAAGGTCGATTCATCCGACCACAAGATATTAGTTTCGAGATTTCCCAGAAACCACTGACAGAATGCCATCCTTCCCTCTAAATCTCTTGCTAAAATATCTTGAACGGGCCTAAAGTGAAAAGGATGCAATTCGGACGAGTTAAGTAGTCGCCAAACGAAGGATTGACTAACGCGAAATCTTCTCGCTGCTTGCCTAGTGCTCCTACGAGGATCCCGAGCAAAGTACCTTAAGATGCGTCGATCCAGACGTTCAGGGTGACGCCGACCCGGTACTAGAGCGTGCCTTGGCACTGTAAACTGATCGAAGTCACGCAGGTTTTGGTGTATGCGGTTTATTAAATGGTGTGTGGGAATTGGAACATTTGGATGAATCTCGTGAAACTATTCTCACGAGCGTTATGACAAACGTACCATGTCATAACGCTCGTGATTTGAATACGGATAAGGTGAAGGCATGCTTTTTATTATTTTCAGACGAAATTTAATATTAAACGATATCCACGACTTTGTTATGCATTTGACAATGACAACTTATTACTCATAATCAGTCATTACATTTACTATCTTTTGAAAGAGGTTGTAAACTCATAGACTAAACAATTAGTAGGGTGACAATTAATTTCAATTAAAAGTTAGTTTCAAAACAAATTTTTTACATAAAAAAAGAAGTTTTGTTTCATGTAACTGCGACTTAAACGTGATCGCCATTAATAACTGAATTAGAAAAATTGGTTCCTGATCACCAAAAAAAAATCACCGTGTATACTGGGGTTAAATCAACATGTGCGAAGTATATTTATATATATACTTAGCATTAAATAATTAAATTAAATTGACCCAGAGTTATGTTTAATTGAGCTTCAGATAATTATGTTTCACTTGAGACATTATGACTCTAAAATAATTTTTTGACCTAGACTTATGTTTAATTGAGCTTCAGATAATTATGTTTCACTTGAGACATTATGACACTAAAATAATTTTTGACCTAGACTTATGTTTAATTGAGCTTCAGATAATTATGTTTCAAACATTATGACTCATGAGTCATGACCTAAGATATCAAGTGCTTAAGCGGGTCAGATTAGTATGGAGTCAGGAGGCACGGTATCCAATGTGTTAAAATAAATTACCCTTAAGAAGTAATACATTATAGTTCATTTACTTATATATCTCAATGTTATCACTAGGTTAGTTTAGTTTTATATTTTAAAGTTTGAGCTTTGAAAAATATCAACGAGGAAAGACTACAAAAATTAACCTAGATTTTTTAAATAGCTAACCTTTCTAACATTTTTATGACAGGGGTGATTTTTTTCTCGTACCAGTGGACACACATCTATTTATTGTTTAAATAAGTGCAAAAGAAAAAAGTGACAAGCCGCTCTTTTGGCAGACTGTACATTATTTATGTGATTCTGTCCCAGGTGCTCCGTGCGTCAGACTCTGAACATAGCGTCAATTCAATATGGAATTTAAAACGGTTTTTATAGGCGTAGATCTGATACAAATGCGGGAGCGCTGTGGAATCATGTTAAATTGAAGGAAAAAAAAGCCGGCAGCGTGTTCTTTTTTCTATATTATGTTGCGTTAATCAACTATTTTTCTAAATAATTTAAAAAGCAATAAATAAATGTTAGATATTTTAAAATATGTAAATAAACAGAGTTGTGTAAATTAGAAAATGCAATAATTATATAAGAATAAAAATAAACAATTCAAGAAAAAAATAATCAAATGTAAGGTGAGACCTTTACAAAAACGAATACTTACCTGAACACGATACTTAAGCTATAGGTGTAAGTAGGTAAATTATAAATATTGAACGCAGCTTACCGTATCGACTATAGTATCGCAGACATCAAAAGCCAGAAGTTCTAAACTTGAATTTGAAAGTTCAAGATTATCTACTAAACTTCCACTTGCGGCCAAACGAGTCTCCGCAATCACCAACACAACAAATGTCAAGTGCACACACAATAACGCACTTTGTACTATACTCATTTTTATCAAGGTTTTTTTCTTTTAATTTCAGCACACATAGAGTCTTTCAGGCTGTATCTGTATTCCCTAACAATTTTATCGTATCTATGTCAACGATATTTTGTTTACTATTTAAAAAAGTACCACCTGTATTTTTACTACCGATAATTCCGGCAGGTAAACTTTTAAAAATAAATTCTCTATTCGAATGTGAGTGCGTTCGGGAAATTCGCGGCCGTGTGGGGCGTGTGGTTGGTAGGCCGGGCGGTCGTTTGTGTGAGCCACGCGCACGGACTGCGGCCGACGGTCGACTTTCCTCCGTACTCTAGTTGCGTTATGCGACATGTGGCTCATATACTGTGCTTTTTGTAGCAGCAGGGGTAGAGATTTTCCATCCGGCCGCTTTTCGGGTTCCGCGCCTAAACGATTGTGGTACGTTTTCTGTCTACGGTTCAAATGCGCATATCTTTATATTTTTTAAAAATAATATTTTGTTTACTACTATTAGAATATTGGCCGAAATGACCCATTGTGAACTCACATTTTATTATGAAAAACCTGCGAGCTAAAAAAAAAACCAGGCTTAAAACTAATTTCAAAACAAATAACTGATATAATATTACTTGAAGCTATAAAAACTTGCGTTTATTTGATGCGTAAAACACGTTTTCATTTCCTTATTATAGATATTATTTCTAAAACGTAGATATGTAAGATCAAGAATTTGCGTTTTGTAACATTGATTTGCGTTGATATTATTTATGTGGTTTTTTTAATTTATTTGTGTGTTTTATTAGTTGTTGTTTAATGTTGTTGTTGTTTTTATTATTTGAGTTTTATATTGATATTGTTTTATTATTTGTATTACTGTTGACGATATCAATGTTATTTTGTATTTTTTCTACTCGCGTACTAAAAACTAATATTGATATCGTTTACGGTGTCAGAATTACCTATTGTGTAACCGAAGCGGGAAACCAATTCTATAATGATCGTTGCCATGGTAATGGTAACATTATTATTACCATGGTTACGGTAATTCCGGATATCAGTGTTGGCGTTTAGTGAACACTTGTTTAACACCAATTCAAATTACGTACCTATATTAGAAACAAAAATATTTTTGAAACTAATTGCGTGTTTAGATTGCATTGCATTTTTATTAAATTACAAAAAATAGATGGTTAATATCCATCGATTGGTTATTTGGTTACCATGGTTACGCTCTATTTTGATTTCAACAAAATGGCGTTTCGTTTGGCATTTCAACTTTTATGATTAATTGTCAGAACTGTTTCAGTAACTATTAAAATTTGCATACAATTTGTTAACATTTAACAATGAAATTCACAATTTATTAACGTCAATCGGAATAATGAAAATGACTTTGCTGACAAGTAATTTTTAAGCAGAAAAATCGAAACGAAAGTGTACGAAAAAAGTTAGCTATTGTTTATTTTTGTCATTATCATTTTAAGCTTATAGAAAAAGTTATGTATGTATACATAACTAGCTCTTAAGATACTCGTGCCTGTAATTAGATTAACCTCAGTACCCGTACCTTAAGAAGCTTTATTACGTACCTGTTACATAAATAAATATTTTAACACAATTAGCCACATTATAATGAATAAATAAACTAAACTGAACTAAACTATGACTATCTAAGACAGTACTTGAAACAAAAACCATATTTTAAAGAATACTCTAAACCTACCTTTTGCATTTTTAATCATTATTATTTTGTGTAAGTAATTGTTACGAAGAATACTACATACACTACATCGGGCCTGTATTGAACACGGTAAAAACCATATCGTATTTGATCTGTTATCGTATTATTAACATTTTGATATCTTTAGCTCTTATTTACTTGACGGTAATGGCGGCCGAGTGAAAAACGATTCCGTAACAGGTCAACTATGATATTGTTTTTACTGCCTGCCTACATACTCGCGAGAAGGGGCTCAGAAATGGAAATGATAGGTCCTGAACCATTTTTGCCCCTTCCGACCAGCTGGCTGCGAAATAAACTGCGCCGAATCACCAAGGTAAAGCACCAACACTATTGGAGCAACCTAAACACCTGCAGGCAAAGCAAGGAAGCTCTTCCGACAATCAATCCCGGATTGTCGCGTAAGTTACGACTGCTCAAAAGGGCCCAACTCCGACTGCTAACTGGAGCCATAACCGGCCATGCCTTATTTAACAAACACTTGTTCAACTTAGGTGTTACAGACAGCCCCCTGTGCAGAGCATGCATGGCGGCGGAGGAAACCGCAGCCCACGTCATCATGGAATGCCCGGGGGTGGCAACATACCGGGCACGTCATCTCAGAACACCGAGATCGCTACTAGACGCCGTCGGCAACGTCAAGGGTCTGCTAGGCTTCCTGGTAGAACTGGGTTGGCAGGAGTAATACCACCAACCCCTCACGCAAAATAGGCGCAGTTTTAACTCGTCGAGTTGCGGAAAAGAGCCCGCCATAACCTATAACCTATAACCTATAACTATGATATTGTTTTTACTGCCTGCCTACGACGTTAAACAATATTACTTTTGATGTGTTACCGTATTGTTGTTGGCTCGGTCGTCATTACTGTCAAGTAAATAAGAGCTATCAAAACGTTGACAATACGATGACATGCCAAAAGCAGCGCCTCCAATCTAGGCGGTAAAATCCAAAACGTACTTGTATTTTATTCATTATGCAATCGATCCCTGTTCTGTAATAGTATCGTTTTTAATTCGGCCGCCATTACCGTTATCCGAACAGAATAGAGTCCCAAATGTTTTTGTTTTTGGTTTCTTCTATTTGTACTTATTTCATACATTGTGTTGTTGTTACACTTATTACGCAATAGTAAAACACAAAAGTCCTAAACTTTGTGATTGCCTAATATTTCGAAACATTCCAGAAATATTGCATTGTAACCATTAGTAATCGCAACAGTGACTCATCGATACTGTATTGAATTAACTAACTTTAACTTTAAACAGGAAAACGAAAATAGAACATTTTCACCAAGGGAGGAGGGGCTGTACCCAAAAAGGAGGAGAGAATGAGTGGTGAAGTGAGTTTTTTTTTATAGGATTCCGTACTTAGATACAAAGGAACCCTATTTACTAAGCCTCCACTCTATTCGCCGCCGTCGGTCTATCTGTTGGTCTGTGTCTGTCTGTCAGTGGGCTGTATCTCATGAACCCTGATTAGGTAGATTGTTGAAATTTTAACTGTGTGTGTATTTCTACTACCACTTAAACAAAAAAGAAAAGTTCGAATTGAACTCGCGTGGAGAGGGTTCCGTACATACGTATTGTTTTTTTAATAGAACTCTCATACGTTTTCCTGTAATCTATAAGCAATGATTTTATTTTCATTTTTTTTAGGCTCAGTAGTGTCGGAGATCAGGGGGGAGGAGGAACCCAAAAAAAAAAACTAACATAAATTTAAAATCACATGATCTCAAATCAGAATCTATAACAGTAATAATCTATCATTGTTATAAACGTTAAAATCTCGACAAACAAGCATCTATAAAATCCAAATCGAATGGTGGAATATTCAAAATACATATATGATTTTAGGACGTTTTCCGTTAAAATACAATGGTAGTCGACCGAGCGCGGCAGTACATCTTTTTCTCGAAGCATCTCGACGGACTTGTATTTAATGCTTAACATTATTAATAGATTGGTGTTCTAAATAATAAGACTCACCTTAGAAACCTTAATGTGTCAGTTAACTGCAAAATAAAAATGATGGAATAAGCATTGCAACACTTGAGCATTTTGTTAAATGGAGAGTCAACATTAATAAGTGAATCGTCAATATAGGCGTACAATTTAACTGACAGCCGGGGTAAGCAGGTGCGGGGAAAGGGTAATGGTGACCAGTCGGGATTGTTGTACCTTATCTCTCTCTCAATTAAGGTAAGGTGTACGCATGTAGTGCCAGACTTGACTCTACATTAGAGCTTTTCACGGTAGAGTCAGTCGGGATTTTTGTACCTTACCTCACTCTGAATTAAGGTAAGATGTACGCATGTAGTGCCAGACTTGACTTTACATTAGAGCTTTTCACGGTAGTCAGTCGGGATTTTTGCACCTTACCTCACTCTGAATTAAGGTAAGATGTACGCATATAGTGCCAGACTTGACTCTATATTAGAGCTTTTCACGGTAGAGTCAGTCGGGATTTTTGTACCTTACCTCACTCTGAATTAAGGTAAGATGTACGCATATAGTGCCAGACTTGACTCTACATTAGAGCTTTTCACGGTAGAGTCAGTCGGGATTTTTGTACCTTACCTCACTCTGAATTAAGGTAAGATGTACGCATATAGTGCCAGACTTGACTCTACATTAGAGCTTTTCACGGTAGAGTCAGTCGGGATTTTTGTACCTTACCTTACTCTGAATTAAGGTAAGATGTACGCATATAGTGCCAGACTTGACTTTACATTAGAGCTTTTCACGGTAGAGTCAGTCGGGATTTTTGTACCTTACCTCACTCTGAATTAAGGTAAGATGTACGCATATAGTGCCAGACTTGACTTTACATTAGAGCTTTTCACGGTAGAGTCAGTCGGGATTTTTGTACCTTACCTCACTCTGAATTAAGGTAAGATGTACGCATATAGTGCCAGACTTGACTCTACATTAGAGCTTTTCACGGTAGAGTCAGTCGTGATTTTTGTACCTTACCTCACTCTGAATTAAGGTAAGATGTACGCATATAGTGCCAGAGTTGACTTTACATTAGAGCTTTTCACGGTAGAGTCAGTCGGGATTTTTGTACCTTACCTCACTCTGAATTAAGGTAAGATGTACGCATATAGTGCCAGACTTGACTTTACATTAGAGCTTTTCACGGTAGAGTCAGTCGGGATTTTTGTACCTTACCTCACTCTGAATTAAGGTAAGATGTACGCATATAGTGCCAGACTTGACTCTACATTAGAGTTTTTCACGGTAGAGTTAGTCGGAATTTTTGTACCTTACCTCTCTCTCATTTAAGATAAGTGTACACATATAGCGCCAGACTTGACTCTACATTAGAGCTTTTCACGGTAGAGTCAGTTGGGGTTTTTGTACCTTACCTCTCTCTCAATTAAGATAAGTGTGCGCATATAGTGTCAGACTTGACTCTACATTAGAGCTTTTCACGGTAGGGTCAAATTGGCCTAATTTTTACATGTTTTTGATGGGATTGTTTTGTGTCAATGTGAAATGTATGGTTTGTCGTGCCTGACAATAAGTTAGATTTCACGTAATAACAGTGTAAATTTGACGTATTTTCTAAATCTGAAAGTTTTCGTTATATTTAGTGTGTAATGCGTTAAATATAGTGCGTATCTATGGCTCTATACATTTGCAGGTTAATGTTTAAGAAGCAATTTACGAATCGACACTTAAATCCTGGCGACTAATTTTCTCATCCACGATTTCTTAATATGTTTTATGTACTAAACAAAATATACTGACCTAGTTTCTCATAATATCTATAATATTTTTCTCAAAAATGACAGGAAAAGTTGACATTACTATCTATATATTGGGATGCGAAGTACATAGTTTACTGACAGATCTCAAATTAAAAAAAAAAAACATTGCGTGCTCGCTACACAAGCACGCAATGTTGCATACAAATTTCATTACCATCTAGTATCTAACTTTTTAAAAAGTGAAAACGGCCTTAATAAAATGAGGGCACAAGTCTTATTACATCCAAATTTTGTTCGGAATATAACTTTTTTATCTGTATCTCGAATAGCTTGAGTAGTTTTAAAAAAAAAGCTTGCGTTTCTCCTTGTCATAAACAAAAGACGGTAAAGAGTAGGTAATAATATTGTCTGTATAGATTGTGTGGTATTTCTTTCCTTAATAAAGTACTTTACTCCAACATAATTTTATTCTTGCGATTTTTGAGAAAAGCACTATATATGCCTCGGCAGGAACGGCAATTGCGGGCCTCGTATTTTTAAACGGACTCGCAAGCTCGTCCGTTTAAACCAATCCTCGCCCCGCAATTGCCTACTTCCGTGCCTAGGCAATAATGTACTATTAAAAGTCGTAAAACTTGGACTAAGTTTAAGGGTAGAGAAACGTTATCGCATTTGTATGGAGATTTCTAGCTTCACAATCCCCTTAAAACGTCCATGTAAGTCGCCTCAGGACTTACAGAGCTCAGATTCTACATGGTAAAACCTTATTGTTTTTGACATGTTCTCGTATTGTCTTGACAGTACAACACGACCCTACACAAACAACACGTCAAACTCAATATCGCTCAACCATGTGGAATAGAGCTTTGAACGCGATATGGTATTGTTTTAACTCGCCCGCTATTTCGTAACAGAGGTAACCTAAGGGCTCGTATACACATAAACCCGGCTGTCTTAGTAACAGCCGGTCACCTATATTGCGACGCGTGCCGTCCTGCGTCATAGTAGGGCAGTGCCTTAATGCCTAAAGTGACGTCATAAGGGCGACTCGGACCTTATTTACTACGATGAATGCTTGGACACGCTTAAACACACGTCTATTCGGAGAACTGATGTATAATTTACTTGGTTTGTGTAGAATTTGTTATTGATTTTCTACTGAGGGGTTGAATGTGGAAAAATCATTCGTGGATATATATTTAAGGCTGTTATTTATGGCATGTTTCTAGTTTAAGCGTTGGTGCATATTTAAAGTATGTATGTATCTAAGTAAGTTATATATAAGCCTTATTAACATACTAGCTTTTGCGCTGTCTTGGTCCGCCTAGAAGGCGTTGATTGCTATTCCAGGCCAACAAGAGCCTATGTGCTATTCCAGACTATTTTCTATCTCTGTGTCAAATCTCATCTGGATTGTGATTGAGTAATAAATATTCAAACTTTCGCCTTTATAATATTAGTACGATATTCGGTACGGTACTCATATTGGGCCCTTACACTATGAAATTGGCCTTTTGGTGGACTGGCTTTGGTTCAAAATATCTGGTGTTTGGCTAAGAATTCCAAATTCAAAAATATTTCAAAATGTAGCTCATGTATTTGTGTTTCGAATTTAGCGATTCATTTGTTATCGCGTCATTTGTTTTTTCTTCCACCATTCTGTTCACAATATGGAGAACTTAAAATATCGCGTTATTTACGAATACACGTGTTCCACCGCAGCACCAGTGCTGCAGAAACGGCTCGAAGGATTAGGCAGCTACTGTAAAGGAAAACACGGTACGTATTTGGTTCCAACGTTTTCGTTGCAGGCGGCAGGCTCACACCGAAGTTCGGTGTGAGTGATAAACATGCAGGACCTAATATCTCTTTTGCTAGTATACTTCATAGACTATAAAAGTGAGTATTGTTAACAATATCGAAAAAACAAACGAAATAAATAAATATTTGTAGTTTTACGAATTGAAGATTGTAGTTTTTTTAATGCAAATGCCTATAAATCTCGCTAAAGCTAAAAAATCCATAAAAAAATGCGATAACGTTTCTCTCCCTTAACCCAATTTTATTTGATTTCTTAGGTTTAAATATGTTGTAGATGGTTGGATCAACTATTTTCTGTAAAAAAACTTCTTCTCGTCACTGCACTTAATTTAAACAACACATTTTGTTAAATGACTTGGTCATAAATTCAGACCTTCTATAAATATAATGAAAAACGTTTGCACGTTTTCCTTTGTAAGAAAATATTTCATAGGATTTAACAAATTTAAAAAACAAAAAACAGAAATGTACAGACCTAGTTCTTTATAATAGCTACAACATATTCAAAAATCGTTGAAATCGGACTCGATTTAAGGGATGAGAAACCTTTTCGCCCGGAGTTACATTTTTATGGATTTTTTTTGGCAGCTACGCTATGTTAGCGTACCGCGTGGTGGCCTTCTCGATATAAAACTAATCTCAATGCATTCCAAGTATACGCGACGTTACATGTCCTACCCAAGCAGGTGGTCACCTTGCCGGAGACTATGTTAATGGGCACGTCTAGCTAAATTGCCTAGCCGTAGTCAAAGGTGACCCATTCGAGCCGAAGTTCGTTAAACTTGTGTTAATTTAGTACTATTGCGTAATGCACTATTGACATTTCAACGTAAAATATTCAGTGGGAAAGGTTGTTTCAACGATACGGGCCCCTCGGAGTCAGGTAATGAGGATTAAGTCGTTTTTTAGTGACGATTTTTATACAGAAGTTTGAATAACTATTAGATACACTCAGGAGAAATGAAAACGGATCACTTTCTATGGTAATTGTATACAAAGTGACCCGTTTTTATTGCTGTTGACTAGATATAATTAGTTAGATGTAAACCCCCGATATTATGGTGACCCCTTCTTTCAGAGCTAATATCTCTTCGTGTCAGCCAAAAGACGTCCACTGCTGGACATAGGCCTCCCCAAAAAAATTGGGGGGGAAAATACCCTAGTCGCCACGCTTGGCAGGCGGGTTGGCGACCGCAGTTATACCATGTAGTCAGCGGAGGACGCTGCTGCCCATCCTCCGGTTTATCCCTTAGTCGCCTCTTACGACACCCACGGGAAGAGATGGGGTGGTGCTATTCTCGGCCGGCACCAACACAGCTTCACTTGTTTCTTCAATATCTCTTAGGCCCGTATTAATAAACTGATCTCAGCTCTATTGCTCGTCTCGAGATGCGTCAAAAATGACAGTGTTCTATGGTTTGGCGTTTACTTTGACGTATCTTGTGACGGGCCTCACAGTCAAGATGAGTTTATTAATACGGCCCTAAAACGGTCCCACCGATTTTTACGAAACTTAGGTTAGAACCACCGCTAATCCCAATCGGTTCACCGGTTAAGGAGTTATGGTGCCACACACACATAGCGGTCAATCTTATAACTAATAACTCCCGGTTTTGTGTGAGGGGTTCAAAATGAACGAGTTAATTGTCTCTAAAATCTTTGTGAGTACGGTTAGATGTTGAGAAAAGACGTGGCTGGGACGCTTCTTAATTCCTTACAGTACCTATATCTTCTTTCTTTACATAGCATAAAACAACGTCGCTTCCCGCGTCCGTCTCTCTGTATATCTGCTAACTCCTTGTTAACCACGCTATGGATTTTGATGCGGTTTTCACCATACAGTTAGATAATTCGCCTAAAGTTTCTATCTAATAAATTTGTATCTGGATGATTAACAGTTCGCCATAATATTCTTGAAGAGACGAGCATACGCTTTTCTCAAAGGTCGGCAACGCAGCTGTTATTCCTCTCCTTCTCCTGACCCTCTATTCAACACGGTAAAACAATATTGCCTTTGATACACTCGCGGACTAATAAAACGGGTCAGAGTGCGTTTTTCATACTAAAGAGGTTATTTCGAAGCCTTGGTTCCTCGCCAGGGAATGCTTTTAGTGAAATGTGATGATGAATACCTCGAGCATCGATACAGGACTTCCAGAGTGCCTAGGATACCCAACTGAATGAATCTGCGGTTAACGCCGGAATAGTGCATGTTCAGAAAAACATCTAAAATGGCAATAAAATGTAAGGAAATCCAAGTGCTGACCCAAACTCTCCCGCTGTGGTGTTAGCTGCTTGTGCGATCAGTTAGGTATCTTAAGAATTTTTGACCTCCTCTATCGAACCTCGCAGTATCCACCATTAAAACTCACTCAAAACAACCCCTGGCGATTAACCAAGGCTTCGAAATAGCCTCGTTTGTATGAAAAACGCACTCTGACCCGTATTATTAGTCCGCGAGTGTATTTTACCGTATCGTCAACGTTTCTTGTCAGTAATGGCGGTCGAATAATTATAAACAATGATATAACACGTCAAAAGCAAGATTGTTTAACCGTGTTGTAGAGCTCCTGGTGTTGCAGGTGTCCATGGGTGGTGGCGATCACTTCACATCAGGTGACCCAGACCCAGGCTAGGCTAGCTCAAAGCTGCTGCAGCTTCGTTTAGATTTTAAACCAATCGCGTCACTGGTAGATCACGTGACTCATCGTATCACGTCATCTACCAGTGCCGTGATTGGTTTAAAAACGAAACGAACGGAGACGCTTGGTAGCGTAATGCATGTTAGCTAGGGCCCCAGACGTAGTCCCAGAACCTTTATTCTTCTCGGTAAATTATTGCTATCGACACGTTATCGTATTATCAACGATACGATAGCTCATATTTAGAGCTAATTGAGAGGGATATAATAGAGGCCGAGTAAAAACAATGCAATGTCAAAGGCACATGTCACTATATAGTGTTGAATGGAAGCTGTAAAACCTGTACCCCGTTACTAATAAACGTTGAGTAACGGTGGTATAGCTATACATTGTTTTGTCCTTATCTGTCTTATTCAAATGTCACAATGACAGATAAGGACAAAACATTGGATAGCTATACGACCGTTAGTCAACGTTTATTAGTAAGGGGGGTAGAATAGAGGCCTTTATTCAGCGGCTATTCGCTTGCCAAAGTGACGTCGGAGGCAACGCACGGAAAACCATATGGCGTTACCCACGACGATCAGTATCATATCGCCGTTATCGGTGCTATCGATGGTTATGTTTAAGCCATGTTTGTAAAAGTCTAACTTAGCAGACGTACTTATAGCTAATCTCTGCAACAAATGGCAAAAAGTTTGTTCTTGCTTGCTTGCTTTTACTGGTTATCCCCTTCCCCCCTTTCCCTTCCTCATGAGGCGCGCAAAATCTTGTAACCCATTAAAACTACCTGGAAAAGGACAGAGCTATGATATTCGTGGTCATGTAATTAATTATTTCTCAATCGCTGAAAGGTTAACTGGAAGAGATCCCTTAAAGTGATACGTTCGCCTTTGTACAGCTCTGCTATATTTTTGTCTATTTTATAATTGTAATCTCTTTTGTTTGTACAATCAAGTGCTTACATACATACGTTTCACTGTTTCAATAACTTAAATTCCTAAAACATCTTATGCCAATGCCACGGGTTCGAGTCCCGGCAAGCAATATTTGTGTGGTGAGTACGAATATACAAAGTATTTATTTATCTACAACATGTTTATCATTGCACTGTCTTGTACAGCAGTAAAACCTAAAGTTTGGGACTAGGTCAATTACACATACATACATAGATACATAATTTTATACTCTACTGTACACGGCAATAAAATATGAATAAGTTCGAAAGTGACCCGACCAGTATTATTATGAAAGGCGTTGAGTCACATTACATTAGCGAATAATCTAAAGAAACAACTTGATCACAGTTCGTCGACCCAATGCACTAGTTTCTCTCTTTTTACCGCGAGCGTTAGCTGTATGAACATGTGGTTTTTGAGAACCGTAATGGCGTTAGTTAGATCCTCCTCATTAGCTAGTTTCTAGCGGCTTAAGACGAACTTAGCCTAGTCGACGACGTGGTTAGCCTAGTCGATGATTTGGTTAGCCTAATCAGCGACGCGGTTAACCTAGTTGATGAATTGGTAAGCCAAGTCGATGATTTGGTAAGGCTTGTCGATAAATTGGTTAGCCTAGTCAACGACGCGGTTAGCCTAGTCAACGACGCGGTGAGCCTAGTCGATCATTTGGTTAGCCTAGTCGATGATTTGTTTAGCGTAGTCTACGACGTGGTTAGCCTGGTCAACGAAGTGGTTAGCCTGGTCAGCGACGAGATTAGCCTAGTCGATGAAGTAGTTAGCCTAGTCGACGATATGGTCACCCTAGTCAACGACACGGTTAGCCTGGTTGACGACGCCGTTAGCCTTGTCAACGACCCAGTTAGCCTAGTCAACGTCGAAGTTAGCCTAGTCGACGACGTGGTTAGCCTGGTCAACGAAGTGGTTAGCCTGGTCAACGACGCGGTTAGCCTAGTGAACGACGCGGTTCGCCTAGTCAACGACGTTGTTAGCCTAGTCAACGACGCGGCTCTCCTAGTCAATGACGTAGTTAGCCTAGTCAACGAGGAGGTTAGTCTAGTAAACGAGGTGGTTAACCTAGTCGATGACGTGGTTAACCTAGTAAACGACGGAGTTAGTTTAGTCAACGACACGGTTAGACTAGTCAACAACGAGGTGGTTAACCTAGTCAACGTGTTTAGTTTAGTCAGTGACGTGGTAAGTATAGTCAACGATCGACGCGGTTAGCGTAGTCGATGACGAGATTAGCCTTGAAGAGTTAGCCTAGTCAACGACGCGGTTAGCCTAATCGATGACGTGGTTAGCCTAGTTAACGACGCGGTTAGCCTGGTCTATGTTGGAATTGCTACACTAACCTGTCAAAGGCGTTAAAGCGGCCATGTGCGACGGAAGTGCATCCCGATAGGTTTACTTCGATAATCATGAAAAATACATTTTCCGTAGGTGAGGCACCAAAACGGGAATCTGATTTTCGAATACAAGACAAAATAATGTTACCAATCCACATTTCACTTTCGAAGCAGTACCTATTTTGAAAGTAACAAAGGTTAATTGCGTTGCGAAGTCTATAATTTAAGATTCAAGTCTCATTAAAAAAATACTATGCATGTTTTTTTCGAGATTACCTTTGTTTCGGCGAAATATGTTTGCAAAATGTATCGTTTCCCAACTTATCACACGGATTACAAGGATTTTATAAAAACTAACTTAGGTTAGCCTAACCTAACCTATAGGGTTCTACTCCATGGTACTAAAATAAATTCTGAAAAAAAAAACATTGGGTTGCCAAATGATACATTTGGCAAACATATTTTTGCCAATCGGCAGGCTCCCATTCTTTCCTTGTAACCTATATTTAAACATTTCATGGTAACTGCGGTGATCTACATTATACTCAGATTTATAATTAGGTTCCATCAAATCTACCAGTGTTGCCTTCGAAATGAAACATTTCAACATTAGTAAATTTACTCTTGGCGAAATAATGCACGTAAGTAATTAATTACTTGGTAATTTTAAGTATAACATTTAAATACTCTGATTAAATAAACATGCTTCTATAAAAACCTGTTGCATGAATAAATATTTAAATGAAGCAATTTTGTGGTAGAAACATTCATATTGCAATAGTAAAACTTCAGGTCTCGATAACATTTGGTATACGTTTTAATACAATAATTTTATGGTTGGAAGATGTTCGTGTAATTATTAATGTTCATACCTAAAATACGTAAACCCGAAAAATAATTGCCACTACCTAGTTGTGTTGGCTATTTTTAAGGCGTATTACATTATCCTGACTGTAGCATCCTAACTGGAGGTTAAACCATCTCACTAATTAGAGTGAAACAAATAGGATCCTTTTTACTTTGAATGTAGGAATGTATGAATATAAATGTTTACTTCGATACATAGCTAACATCTAAGAATCAACGTAGTATAGGCGACAAACTTAACGAAACCCCGTACGTTTATGTAATTGTATGGTGTCTGTGTACAGAAAATGGAGACCATATTTGAATTTGGACGTAACTTTCCTCAATTCTCTACACCACTACAAAGACTTTTGTTAAGTTTTTCACCTGCGGTAATATAATTATATTTCTGCCAGCATCTTTGGGACAATGCCGCAGGGCCCATTCTTAGACATAGCATTTTAGTTTTAAAATATAATAAGATTTAAAAATGTAATTTTAGTTTTGTAATTAGGTATCATCCCATTCAATTTATTACATTAAGTCATTATATTTCTTATTATTAAGAAAGGGGTGGTGGCATCTGGACCGTCATACTGCAATTGACAGATGTTATTGTGACAGTGACATTTATTGATAGATTTGACGGAATCTAATTATGAGTCCGAGTATAATTGTGTATAAATTAGAATTACATGTTACACGATGCGCTGAAACACTTGCCTCGCTCTGAATTACAGCGTTGCAACGACGCAACGCACCGGCAACGCTCGTGTGGGATCGCTCTAACTAAACCATTAAAATCATTGCACGACCAGCTGCGACACGACACATTCTAAAAAAATAGAATAAACTACAAGTATAGTGTTTGACTACACTCGTATAATTTTCCACTAAAGCTGCCTGACTAGCGACGGCACAGTTTGTCTAATGCAAGCTGTGTCGATCAGTTTCGGCATGAATTTCAATAATTTACTAGTGTTGGCCCAGATTCGGTAGATTCGATAGATATGTTACATGCGTGTGAGACACTCGTAGCAAGGGAAAAGGTGGGAAACAACTCAACAATAAGCCACGCAATAATTTTCTTCCTGTTCTTTATTTTTTTCTCTGTCTTTTTGTCTATATCCGCTAACTCCTTTTAAACTACGCAAAGTGCGGTTTTCACCATCATCAGTTAGATTATTTTTCATGGAAGGTTCTTGTAGGTACGGGTGTTACAGAAACTCATATAAACCGAAGCGGAACGAGGGTAAGTCGCTTGTTCTTTATTAGGTTACCTACGGCCAAGTGAAGGATTAGGTATGCCTTATTTCAGTGTGTTACGGACTAGTTTTGACTCGGTATGGTTCATTGTAATCGACTCCACTAAACTCCTCCAAGACTCCTGGGGTTTTATTCTAATCGGTAAAACCGTATTGTCAACTTGTTGATGGCTTTTATATACTTGAAGGTAATGGCGGCAGTGTTAAAAACAATACCATATCATTTCAAAGGCGATATGGTTTTTACCGCCTAGAAAAGAGGCTCAGTTATTAAATAACAACGTGTTTAATATATATTTTTATGTATAACGTTGGATAATTTGCTGGTGACTTTACATACCTACTCAGGTTATATAGGGGTCGAGAGTCGTTCCTATATAAAAACCCACCCATATTCGATCGCCGCCGACAGACTCCGCAAAAAATACTACATTTTGAAATTGTAAATGGCTCGCCCGGACGCCGCGTTCGGGCTCCCAAAAAATTGACTTCGGCATAACTAGTTCATTCACCGGCCAGGCTAATGCAACAAAAAACACCTCGTCTCACCTCTAAAATGATTTGTTGGGTGCAAATTAGCTGTTATTAGTTGTTATTCTAGCGTAAAATATTCATAATCCATATTTTAAATTCCGAACGTAGTCGCGTCGAGCGAAGCGTGTGATACACCAATCATAATAACGTATAGTGCTGGCCAATAATGTGACAGCCAGTGCCTGAAAAAAAAATGGACAGCAAGATTTTTTTGAAAAGGCCAGGTGGCAAGGGTGCGCTCTGGAAAGGGACATGTGGCGAAAAAGAGAGGAAGCCTTTGCACTGCAGTGGGACACAAAAACGGGCTAAAAAAAGCCTTCTAATAAAAATCATACTTATAGAAATTTGTCTCAAAAACATGTTTTTTTTAGTATTGTTTTGTATGTATGTTAGGTGTTTTCGCAAAACCAAGACAGTACAGTAGCACTTTGCCATTAGCAACTAACAGTTTGGAAAAAAAAGGTTAGACGTGTTGTCGTAAATATTTTAAACAAAATTTTCAACTGGCAGCACATTGTTTATCGTTACAACAACCAACTTTGCGCTTCTTGCCAACTTCAGCGCCTTATTATTTTCCAAGCTGGCTTTTGCACAGCCATACTCGCGTAAGTAACAATATTCGGTTGAAATATCGGGCAAGTAAGTAATTCAATCTAAATAGTGAGTAGAATATTTTCGAAAATTCTGAAAAATTTTGGACAAGGAATCCAATAAGTCGGTATTTAAAAAAAGCTATTTGTGTTTTATTAGAACGATCCGATCTATTGCTAACAATGTGCAACAGTGCAACCATTAGATACACATAATCTTTACATAGTATAAAACAAAGTGGCTTTCCACCGTCTGTCCCTCTGTATGTAGGTTTTAATCAATACATAGAGCAATACCTACCACCTATTCATCCATATGGGTCTATATAGGCTCATATAAAAAAATGTAGTCCGAATGTATTGTAAATTATCGCATGTCATAAAGTGTTTTTTTCTGAAACGGTTTTTATAGATATTTCAATTATCCTGAAATAAAACAGTGTTTCAGTATAAAACACTTAATGACTTGAGATTGAGTGACAATACATTCGGATTACAAACTGTTATATGAAAAATAGCGCTCCCCATCCACACACATTGCTGGGCTCCAGTGCACAGTGACGTACCTAGGTGACCAAGGGCCCTGGCGCAAAAAGCGGGGCCCCTAAACAGTTCAGGGTTTATCAATAATTTAAAAATGCAAAGCTACTTTGTCATAAATAATCATCACAATTAATAATTAGGTATCCCCAGCTAGTTGGCTAGCTATAGTGCAGTATGAAGTTTGCTAATCAGGCACTGCCACGCCTAGCCCTTTGGTAGCTAAGCCACTGGGTGCATACAAGAGTGTGCTCTGCTTTGTACAAAAAAACTGCCAAGTTTTTTAATCTACAAAATTAGTTTTTTATATAATATTTTTACTTTAGCTCTGTGTACGTTCTCTTTGAAGGTTTTTATGTATAAAAATCTAGGTTATGTACGTGTGTTAATGAAAACTCCTATAAACCGAAGTGAAGCGAGACATTAGTTCTATTAAATACTATATTAAAAACTAAATGGCATGGAATTTTGATGGAATGTGCCTTTCGAGCTTTACGGGCACATGTCGATGCAAGTCTGTCTTGCCCCGCGGCCTCGAGTTGACACGAAGGACGCACGTGTCCAATGACTCCAGTGACTCCTTCCGGGCCGCTCCAATGACGCCAATGACGCTCTAGTCATCAATAACCGATCATCAAGGTCTTACGCGAGACGGCATTTGCTCGTAACGTGCCCTTTGACATTATAACTAGTGTTAGTTTCGTGGCATTTGGAACAGAGTTGTAGAGACGTTGTTAGTTTTTTTTTGAAGCAATGATTTTTATTTGTGGTGTTGCGGATATTTTTTGACAGCGGGTGCGGATGCGGATGTTGATGTTTTGAGAATCACATCCGTGGATGCAGATTTAGGTGAAAAATAAAGCATGATTTAGGGAAATTATTATAATTTTCACTGCTTTGCACTATCCTATTATGGACTAAGATCCGAATAGGAGACGACCTTCATCCAGCTGTTTATTCGATAAATATTTTATATCAGATTGGCGATTTTTTTTTTATTTATGGCGATTAGGTAGGCTGAAAATTTTCGATCCAGTATTTATATAATTAAAAAATATATATAAATGAACATGGCAACTGTTCTTACGGTAAAAAAGTCATTTTTATTGATCCATAAAATTAATATCCAAACCCTTTTTAAATCTAGTTAATAACTGTATCGGACAGAAACGTATAAACATATTTATTGACATGAACTGAGGCTCTATTCTACTCTATACAATATCGCATTATGTGTAATGTCATATCGCATAGTCGACGTTATGATAGCTCTTATTCACATGAAAATAACCAGCGCCAACGTTCAAAACAATACGATAACAAGTTAGAAAGCATTTAGTTTTACCGAGTAGAAGAGACGCCGCTGAAACAAACCCAACCAAAACTTTACAAAACTGCAATTAATTTAAAATGGCCCACAACATACACTATTTACATTTGAATACTCGTATTATTGGAACATAATGGGCCCATTGGTTCTTACATTTCTAAAAGTTCAAACTCCGGGGGTTGTCGGCCTCTGTCTACCCTAAAAAAAGACCAACGGATTAGGCGAGTCCACGGGTCCAGCCAGAGGTCGAGCACCTGCGGTTCCGCAATGAATAATTCCATTAATACCAATAGGTATAGTTTTTGATTTTTTTTATCCTAATCGGAGGGCAAAGCACGTTACCTGGCCAATGCCACGACACAACCTTCGAGTTATTTCATCATTAATTAAATCGAGTGGTCGTTGAACTCGCTGGCAGATTTATTATTTTAATTAAATGATTTTTAAGGACCTTGTCTGGTCTACCTGCTCGAAGGATCAGTAAACAGTTTTTTGTGCGTACGCGACTGATCAAATGTGGATGTTGACGCATTTTATTTTTGATCCCGCTAGATAATCAGTACGATAAAAAAACATCTTAATAGATTTTCGGGGAATGTATGGTCGAATAGTCGAGGCGTGTTTAACATTTAAAAATAAGTATTAGTTAACTAAAAATATTCCTAGGTACCTAATTGCAATTAGTAAATCCATATGTGAACCAAGATTTCAGTTGCGACATCGGAACTCTACACTGAGCATGCTCCGAAGTCCGAAGTGCTCGTGCCCGGTTTTTTTAAATAGGTATAAGTTCCATAAAACCCAGTATTATGGGGTTTCTAATGAAAAAGGGTGCAAGTCGACTTAAGTCGTATTATTTAATTATATTTATCGATTACATTTAAAACGGTAACCCAAAATTTTCCGTATATTTGTGAAGGTACTTTCATTAACATTATTTTATTTTATATTAGCTAATTATTGCACATAATAGAGTATAATAGTTACATTATATTTAATTAAATTGTAAAAATAACTGAAAATAACTAATATTAAATAAGACTAAATCTATATATACACTAAAACATTAAATCTAAGAATGGCCCCTGCGGCATTGTACCAAAGATGCTGGCAGCATTTCCTCGTTGAATGGCTAAACTTATTCGTTGAGCGAGGAAACTGCCAGCTCTTCGGTGTCCAGTGACGTCAATGAGTCTCTTTGACAATTCCTTAAAAAGGCTAATAGCACTAGGACCCCACGGACCAAGGGTTTCGACACCGAATGGAATAAAATTATATTCTGGGCCGAGACCACTATATTTGCCAGTCTTAATGTTTTCAGCCGCTTCGGCCGCTGCACCAGCCCTATTGGAGGTTCGTGGGAGATGTGACGGGGCGAGCGTGTCTACACAGGTTGCATCCCACACTAGCACCCGCCCCATATTCCACGGAACCAAAGACATTCCGCCAGGTCTCTTGCCAACATTAAAAAAGAATATATACATGAACGAAGTATACTACACTTAAACCCTTTATCACTTGATCTTCAGACTTATAGGTACCTTTTTTCACTAGGACCACATTATCAATCTTAAAGAAGGTATAGCCTAGACAAAAGACAGTGTCACCCACAAAATAGACGTGTGGATTTATGACCTAAGCTCGTAGGAACAAAGAAATCAGTATTCCCGCAACTACGTGACGTAGGTTTCTCTTTCACTCTCAGCTTACGATAACTTTCTATTTTCGAAACTTTTATGAAAGCCAATGCGAATATTTCCATTATAATTATGGAAGATTGTTAGAGACGGCATACGGGACATCCGCCACCTGATGGTAAGTGGGATCTGTGAAACAGACACTTGCATTATAGAGACTATAAGTCTAATTGAGTCTGCAACCTTAAGTACCAATTTCACCAAACGATGTTAACCACTCAACAGACGATTAGAGCGCTAACAGCATCTTACATCATTTGGTAAAGTTGGTACTAAGCACCGCAAATGCGTTGTCAACCCTGAGAACAAAGATATAATGATTCCATGCTAGTATCTAATCTATGGAAGTATCGTGCAAGAAGTATCATCAGGCTAATCTATCAATTTGTAATGAAATATTGTGCCCCATTATTATTTTTGAAGGTTTTAATCTGTGTAAATATAAATATTTTCTCTTTTTATTCTATTCTATTCTTTATCATAGTTGATAACTCTCTAACAGCCGAAACATGCCCACAGCATATCATTAGGTACGCAGAAATGTTACTTCACCGAGAGGCATTTATTTTGGTAGTGAGAAGTCTAACCTAACTTAAACCTATGTACTTAATCAATGTTTAAGATATCCTGAAAACATCATGCAATTAGCAGAAAATAGTGTTCATGAAATTCGATAAAATGATACAATCGATGAAGTGAAATTCCAGAAAATGGTGGAATGGTTAGGTTTTGGCCGAACCAATTTATATGGGGCGGCGCATCATTATCCATATCCTATTCAATCAGACGACTTGATCTGTTGTAATAATGTTTGGCGCCAAAATTCCTCGTAAAAACGTTTGACCGACCGTGACTCCCGGCAAAAAACGGAGCGGACAACTTCCACCAACGCGCCGACGTAGATCTTAACTACGATTAATCTTAAACAATTCCAATATACGACGGCGCTTCAACTACGCACTAATAAATACTCAAGTTTACATCGTACTTAGCCGCACTCATATAATATTATGAGTTTAATACTTACATTTTTGTTTGTAGTCGCGTTTAGTTTAGCCTGTTTGGTTGGTAGTAACCTGTTTACGAAGCTCGCAGATTCCTGGTAATAGACAAGTATTTGTGTGATGATCACAGGTATTTGTTCCTGGGTGATTATTCGGCGTTTTAACCGCCGTCATTATTGCCTTCGCATATGCAAGATAAACTTTTTAATTGTCTTATGATTTTAAATGGAATTAATACTACCCCCGGGTCCGTTGACTTTGACATCAAAAGCTGGTAATTATCATTGTTTTCGTCAATATATTGAAGACAACAATGACGGCGGTTGAAACGCTCAAATATTCACCCTCCTGAGTCTATATTTATCGTTTTCTAATAGATACTCATAGTACAAGCCCCGAGCTTAGTTAGGAACTAGGTTATTTATTTATTTTTCTCGCTCCTTTCCAATATTGTAGAATTAAGGATTGAATTTTGAAAAACCCTTTTCCTGTGCGCTCTTACTACAGGATTATAATATGTAGATGATGTAATTCAAGGATCGGTCAACCCGCAGGACTAGACCTTAATCAGACTTAACCAGACCAGGGTTTATTCCGCGTTGTGTACTAGAATCTAGAAAAAAAGGGTTTAAGGGTTGAATACCTAGTGAAAAAGGGTTTAAGGGTTGAATACCAAGTGAAAAAGGGTTTAAGTCCAGTATACTCCGTTCCGTTCGGGCTATTCCCAGTAGTCCGCACCCCGTAGTTCGCAGTGCGGACAAATGGGAAAATCCAGATCCCAGTAGTTCGCAATGTGTTAAATTAAAATTACTTTTTTATATTCCTGCTCCTATAATACCATATGAAATTGAACACAGTTATGTTGAATTCAACAGTGCGAACTACTGGGATTTTGATTTTCCCATTTGTCCGCAGTGCAAACTACTGGGAAAAAAAATCCCAGTAGTTCGCAGTGCGAACTATGGGGTGCGGACTACTGGGAATAGCCCTCCGTTCATGTATGTGCCCTTTTTTATTACGAGTTAAATCGACTTGTACCCTTTTTCATTAGGACCCCAGTTTATTCGAGCCACTTCGTACACCTGTTCCCTAGGACCATTAAAGCGATTTGAGTCGTGGAGCAGTCATTTCGTTTATGTGAAGGTGTATTACGTTACATTTCATGTATGAAAAAATGTTAAATCATAAACAGTTCTAAAGTTGGTCAGGGATCCATTGGGCTGAGCTAATGAAACCTACAATATCCTACCGATATTTACTTTCAGAATTTCATTTTCACGGCGTTGAAATTTTGATAATAAACCAAGACATGGCCCCTATGTAAACAGGAAAGAAGGAAAATTAGGCTCTCATTATTTAATCAAAGTATGATCATTAATTTCCAACCCATCAGGGATTGAAAAAAAATCTTCAAACAAATCGGTCAAGGGTAAAACTAAAAATTCCAATTATTTTGATCGTAGATTAAGAAGACAAAATATAGCAATTTTTTTAAGTGTAAAATTAGTTATTCCAATGGGTTTTTTTTTAACCCACCATTATTCTTATTCTTACTTATCATGAATGTGAAAGTTTGTTTGTTTTTTCTGTTTTGACGGACAAACGGCTGAGATGACTACAAAATTTGGCATAAATGTAGTCCATTAAACGAAGACGAACATAAATTATTTAATATTGAGTCCGTTTATCCCGATATTCTCGAATATGATTTATAGTAAGTATAATATACTCCCGATTTTCAGTTTGAGTTTAAATATTCTAAATATTGGAAATATGAAATATACACCCTATGCCTATTTATAACAAAATTAAATATCAACCCATTTTTATAACATAATGTTTAATAAAATCAGAAAATTATCAACCGTGCTAGCTCTTCAGTAGTTCGGTTCTTTTGTAATTCTGGGTTGCGTACGCCATCTCATGGCGAATAGTTGAACTTGCAAATCTTGCAATCTTATTGTTTTTCTTTTGAGAAAATGAGAAGATAGACAAAAAATGCATAGTTTTATTACTTTCTTGGCATATAAAAGTGTAAACTTAATATTATACATAATACACTTATTATAATTATCATGTAAATATGCTACTTTCCAAGAGATGGCGTTAGTGGTATCATAAAACGGATAGGTTATAGAACTTATTTTACATAACTAAAGGATAATATTTAAACATCAATTATCCGATATAAAATATTTAACGAAAACTTAACTTCAGGAAACATTAGCTAATTATCTACTAAAACCCTTTTTTACTGACCAGAACTTTATTATTTTTCTTTATAAACGGGATAAAGCTCCGTATTCGAGTCACTGACTCAAGCGATACTTGTAGGATTTGGTATGGGCATAGATTTTTTTTATCCCGGGACGGGTAAAGGCTAGTTTTTACCCCGAAAATCGAATAGCTCCCAAGGGGATTGATAAACCACTTCGGCATGGACAGAGTCAAGTTCACATGCATGTATTTTAAAAATATGCTTTTTATATCTATTGCATCAAATCTAATAATTTTAACGGAAATGTAGTTCACCCCGCCCAAGAACTTGTAATCTCCCTCCATAATCCCGTAAACCCCTGACTGAACTCATATTTAAACTTACATACATACATACCTTCACACCTGTCTCCAAAAGGGGTAGGCAGAGACTATGGAACGCCAAGTGCACCGGTCCAAACAAATGAGCTTTGCTTCCTCTACTATTATCAATCAATCTCTTTATCGTTTTGGACGTCCCCTACTGACATCTCCCCTCACTCTCGCTCGCCATCATTTATATTTTTTTTACGAATTGTATTTGCATCAATTACTCTTATCTAATCAACATACTAATGGCATCTTATTGCATTGCTGGCTCAGTAATTCAAAGGTCATATTCAGTCAGTTTTTTAAGGGTTATTGGCAATCTTCGTTCCTCTATAAAACAAGAGTGACAAATATACTGTTAGTTGCAAGTGTAAGTGTGATAGTGATATCCAAACAATATTAAGAAGTAAGGATTAATGGAGGTTCAATGAAAATCAATATTTTTTGATGGAACTTTAATATCATTATTGTTTATTACATTAAGTTGGATACTTTATACAAATCTACCAAGGGAAGGCGTGTTCAGAAGCTGTCCACAGAAGGGGAGACGTACTTGTCATCCCCGGTAAGTGTGCCATTGGCAATTTGCCTGTCTCTTTCTTCTCTCATAGCCTGTAACAACACAAAAGTAACAAATTAAACTAACTTTAATAACTTCCCATACAGCAAAAATAGTCAAATATTATCATAAATTTTATACATTATTATATTGTTTCAGTCTTTTTCAAACTTTATAGAGACTAGTAAGCATCCAACACGTATTTTGTGTTGTAGTTTTCTCCTATACTATTGAAAAAAGGGGCATGCATGCATAATCTTTGTGCTTAAGTGTTAATTTAATACTTACGTAAAATCTTTTAAACTGTTTCGTCATCGTGTGGCACTCATGAAAGTCTTCGAACAAAGCCTTGCACTTGACCTGTCCGCGCTCGAGACCGTACGCTTCGAGGCAATCTGTGTACTTCATCTCTTGCTTCTGGCAACGACCAAGGAGCTGATGCGAGATCATACCTCCCGTCAGGTCAGAGATAGGGTTACGAAGGAACGGCGAAACCGACATTTTAAACCCTGAAAACAATAAAACCCTTATTTGATATCTAAGAGGTTAGAAAATTACGTAAACAAAATAGTGAGTCCAGTCAACTTAAGTATATTTTGCATTTATAACTATAAGCAACCACGATGTTAACAAAGAAACTATTTTAAATAGTAAAGTGTTTCACCTGCTCTTTTTGTTTACAATTAAATTTTTGAAAATCGAATAAATATTCGAAAACAATATTTGACAGCTGAATGACAGTTCTTTCTCTAAAATTTCACACGACTCGAGTTGTTGGCGTGAAACGCCAAGTTAAATTACAGTTAACTTTATAAATCATGGCTCGAATAGCTTACTGTCAAAGTCAGCTGGAAAATTGTGTGGCATGTTCAGTATAAATCAGAGGTACAACTTTTTCCAAGTTTTTGTAAATAAAAGTTTGTAAAAATACCGGATAAATTCTTACGATGGAGCAATGGATTGGGGATGGTTTGACGAGGATTCTCAACTTTGAGGTACCTGGAGATCTTATTCAGTAAGTACTTACACAGTTTATTCCATAATTATCAGAATCTAACTAGAAATTACAATATAATAGACATTTCACCTTTATTTTTTGGTTCTTATTGAATCAGCACGGCAGTGCCACCGTCAAAATCAAGCGCAAAATGTTACTGTTTCTCTTCTATTTGTTTTCAGATACATTTCTTCAATAGAAAATGAGATTGATTTAAAGGAGTACATGAGGACGTTGTTGGATTTTGATAACCCGCAACATAAAAATTTCTTTCTGGAGCTTTCTAAAAGAAAGTTTTCTAACAAAGGTATGTTTTAAAATAATTTGATGGTTGCAGTATTTTTGTTTATTATTGCACAACATAACTTAACTAACTTAACTTTTTCATAAAGATGTAGCTTAACGAAAGGGACCCGACCCACTAATTTCACACAGGCAGATTTTGACATTATATTTACAGCAATAAAATTCAAATTTAAATACATTTGCATTATGTTATGGATTATTTTTGTTAAACTATGTCCTATTATGCTGGATAACACAAACCAGCTTGGAGTTCTTTTTATAATGGCATATGCCATAATATGGTGATAAATAATACAAAAATGTGTATTAAAATTTGCATTGCTCGAGCTTAAGATACTTTAATAAAATCTGTTTATGTCTTACTAATATTATTAATGTGAAAGTGTGGATGTTTGTTACTCAATCACACCGGAATGGCTTAACGGAACGGAACTTTGGTACAAAGGTAGATTTTAGTCTCTAGCTCCTTAGCCCTCTTTTTATCCTAGAAAGTTGGACAGCTCTTAAGGGAATGGCGATAAACAATTTCTCTGTAGATGGAGTCACATACTAAAGCTTGTTACTTATAATTTTAATTATGTGTATATTTAATCATTATTCATTTATTAGGAAATACTGCGCCAAAACAGCAGAAAAAGAAAATATCAAAGAACAAACAACCGCAGGACTTCATTGCTGCGGAAACTCCAAAACAACATGAACCAGTTCATGTTGATGTAGAAACCAAGTCTAAGAAGAAAACCAAGTTTGTCAACTTGTATTCACAGGAGGGCAAAAATGCACAAGTAGTGCTGCTAAAGGGTAGGTTATTAATTAATACATACATACATACATAAACTCACACCTTCATTCCCAAAGAGGGTAGAGCTACAGAATTACCAACAAGTGTAGAAATTTGTTAATAATTCTGTAAGCACATTTTGCACAATTAGGTTAAGATGTTTACTAGTATATTAGTGACAGGTTGCAAGCCCATCACCTAACAGTACTACATACTATATTAGTTAATATTGGATATGATGTTTATACAAAAGAAGGTAGCTAACTGCAATGTAAAGTCAAAGTCAAAGTCAAAGTTCTTTATTCTTCAATTTAGGCATAATATAATGCACCTATGAATGTCAAAAAGCATTACCACCGGTTCGAAAAGTAAAACCTTTGCCCCGAGAAGAACCGGCGTAAGAAACTCGGCAAGGTATATTTTTTTCAAGACAAAGGTTTACATCATTACATAATACTTATAGATAGTTTACAATATCACAGTATTTTTGCACAGTAGCACCTTTTTTAAGCGTAGGTAAATTTATGCGTAGATTACTCATGCAGGACGGACGACTCACTGCCAAACATCCCTATCCATGATATAATCGTTTACTTTATAATATGCTCGGGAAATTAGTTTTTGTTTTACGACAGATTGGAATTTTATTGTAGAATTTTATACAATTTCCTAAGAATGATTTTGAAGTTTTGGCCAGTCTATAAAATGTGGTTTTGAGCTTTCCTGTGCTCCTGTAGTAGTCGAACCATTCTATACTCTATTACATAGTAAAGTAAGATTTATTACTATGCAGTTAACACTCAAAGTAATGTAGAGAGGTGACAACCGGCTAAATTATTGATTTATTTGTATGGTATTTGGCAATGCACTAGCCTAGTGTTGGTAACCCTGCCTATGATGCTAGTGGTCCATGCGGGCCTATTACAATGTGTTTATCAATGTGGATTAACATGTATGAAATATCTATCGCGTTCTAACCAGTATGTATGTGCGAGAGTGACAGAAGTCTGGGATGTTTTATATGCATTAAAGTGTGCATTGCTCTATATTACTATGCTTATCGTCATCTAGTGACTTAAGTACAAGCCACTCATTATTACGTGCTTTGGTGAACTCCAGGTAAATTGTCTACCGAATAGCCAATCTCTTCTTGTTAATTGTATCGGAAAGACAGTTAGACGGGCTCTACTACATTTAAATGGTTACAAGACGTATCAGTAATACTACAATTATAAATGAATAGTAAAAAGAAATCAAAATACATGTAATTTTCATTAAATTAACATATAAACAATAATCATCTAGCACCGTCTGTTGGCAATCTGGTAAAGCGCCATAAAGTTAAATAATATAATAAGAAGTTTTGACCAGTTAGTTTTATTTGGTTATTTGGTTGTTGAAACTTACACAGTGATACAGGTTTATTTCCACTAGCTAACTAACTTTATGGTATATTCAATAGTAATTGAAGTTAAAACTTATTTTTACGTAAAATTCATATGTAAATAATGATCGACTAGCGCCATCTGTCGGAAACCTGGTAAAGGTAAAGGTAAAGGTAAAACATTTATAGTATTAACACTATTAACTTTTAAACAGTTTCCTTTATCTGATTATTGAAACTACACAATAGTTAAGATTTACTATATACTATGCACTAACGAATGTCCACGGTTAGACAAAAAGTCATCGTAGTGCTGAGTATGTTATTAATTGTATACGAACTAAAACACTTAACCGACAACACTTCTGGAGTTACTTGTACTATCTTTAAATGGTTTCCACAACACTACGGTAATACTATGATATAAATCGTTCAAAACCATTATTTAACGTTAAATTCTCATGTAAATAATGAACAACTAGCGCCATCTGTTGGCAACGTGGTAAAGATAAACATTCATAGTGTTTACTTATAATAAGGAATTTCTTCTTTTATCTGGTTATTGTATCGATACGATAATAAAGGTTCAATTCCAGTGACTTATGTGCACGAGACAAAAGTTCATAGTGGTGCTGCTTTAGGATGCTTTATTTGTGTGTGAACTAAAACACTTAACTGATAACATTTCTGTACTATTTTTAAATGGTTTCAGTTCATTTCGGTAATACTATGATATAAATAATTAGTTAATAAAGTTTAAACCCATTTTTTACGTTAAATTTATGTGTAATTAGTGAACAACTAGCTCCATCTGCTGGCAACCAGGTAAAGGTATACATTCATAGTGTTTACTCGTAATAAGGAATTTTGGATAGGCTATTTTTAATCTGGTTATTGAAACTACACAATAATAAAGATTTATTTGCACTAACTTCCGAATGTACACGGATAGACAAAAGTTCATAGTAGTGCTGCATTAGGGTATGTTTTATTCGTACGTGAAGACGTGAACTAAAACATTTACATGACAACTCTTGTGGAGTTGCCTCTATTACCTTTTAATGGTTACGTAAAGATTTTAGTGTTACTATGATACTAAACAATAATAAACAAAGTTAAAACCCATTATTTACGTTAAATTCACGTGTAAATTATGAACAACTAGCGCCATCTGTTGGCAACATGGGAAAGGTATATATTCATAGTGTAAACTTATAAGGAGTTTTGAACAGTTCCTTTTATCTGGTTATTGAAACTATACAATGATAAAGATTTAACTGCACTAACTATTTAATGTGTACACGGTTAGACAAAAGTTCATAGTAGTGCTGCTTTGGGGTATGTTACATTTCTATGTGAACTGAAACACGTAACTAATAACTCTTCTGGAGTAGCCTCTTATACAAATAAATGGTTCCAATACATTTTTTCATTAAATTTGTATGCAAATAATAGTCAACTAGCGCCATCTATTGGCAATCGGGTAAAGGGCCATAGAATTAAAGTATAATGAGAAGTTTTGAACAGTTTCTAATATCTGGTTTAGGGCATGCAGTACCGGTATCGGTTCCAAGATTTCCATTTCCCGGTACTGGGCATCAGCAGTACCGGGAGTCCCGGTTCTCCCGGTTCTTAGTGTAAGCTGAACAAGTTGATGGTTTTTTTAATAATTTATTTCTATGTTATGTTAAGAAATGAAATAAAACGATTGAAAAAGATTATTCATATATATATTTATCATTTAGAAACAAAAAAAAACATCTATTACAAAATTATCTTAAAAATAAAATGATTTGTTGTTTCTTATATAAAACAGGTAGAGATAATTTGTAAAAAGTTATAAGAATAAAATTTAACTAATTATTTCACTTCTATTAATTGACTTAATAAATCAGCCTTTAGATATGACAAAATTGACAAAGACCGAAGACGGTTTATTAATAATATCACACATCAATATTTGTTATTAAATTTTAAGGAAAGAACCGTGAGAACCGGGATGCAATCTCTAGTACCGGTTCTGCGGATACTATAAAATTCCCGGGATTTCCCGGGAATAACAGAACCGGGATTTCCCGGGAGCATGCCCTAATCTGGTTATTCAAACTACACTATAATAAAAATTTGATTGCTCTAGCTAACTAATGAATGTGCACGGTTTGACAAAAGTTCATTGTAGTGCTGCTTTAGGGTACATGTTTTATTGGTATGTGAACTAAAACACTTAGCTGACCACTCCTATTGAGTTGCCTGCACTACCTTTGAATGGTTTAGTAAAGATTTTAGTGATATTATGATATAAATTAGTGGCAAATAAAGTTAAAACCCATTTTTTACGTACAATTCACGTGTAAATGATGTACATCTAGCGCCATCTGTTGACAAGTAGGTAAAAGTATTCCTTCCATAGTGTTTATTATTAACTTATTAAGGAATTTCGAACAGTCTGTTTTATCTGGTTGTTGTATCTGCATAATAATAAAGATTAAATTGCACTAACTAATTAATGTGCACGATAAGATATAAGTTTATAGTGTTGCTGCTTTAGGGTATGTTTTTTTTTGTATTTGAACTAAAACACTATCTGAAAACTCATATGAATGAATGAAAGAAAGAAAAAATATATATTCGTGACTAACAAATTATTAAAAAAAATATTGACATCTAGACAAAATACCTGTATGCTGTATGGAGTTGCCTGTATCACCTTTGAATGTTTTAGTTAAGAATTTAGTAATACTATTATGTAAATTAACGAGCTGTCCGCGCCCGGCCCCGACAGAATGTATTTTTTTAACTAGTAAAAAAAAAAATAGTTTACATCCTATTCTTAGACCTACTGAATATACACATGAAATTTCATAAGAATTGGTCAAGCCGTTTTGGAAAAGTTTTGATAAAAACACTGTGACACCAGAATTTTATATATTAGATAGTAAATGAATTTCAAACCCATTGTTACCGTAAAATCTCATGTAAATAATGATCAACTAGCACCATCTGTTGGCAACCTGGTAAAGGTCCATAGAGTTAAATTTAATAGGAAGTTTGGAACAGTGTCTTTTATCTGGTTATTGAAACTACACAATAATAAAGATTTAATTTCACCAGATAACTAACGAATGTACTCCGTCAGACAAAAGTTCATTGTAGTACTGCATTATGTTTTATTGGTTTGTGAACTAAAAGACTTAGCTGACCACTCCTAGTGAGTTGCCTGCACTACCGTTGAATGGTTTAGTAAAACTTTTAGTGATACTATGATATAAATTAGTGGCAAATCATGTTAAAACCCATTTTTATACGTACAATTCATGTATAAATTATGTACAACTAGCGCCATCTGTTGGCAACCTGGTTCTGTTTTTTCCATAGTGTTTAGTGATAACTTATAATGATTAAGGTTTTACGTTTTGTTTCCAGGACGTCATCACTGCGACTGCCAGGCGGCGAAACACGAGCTGGTGAACAACTGTCTGCAGTGCGGCCGCGTCGTTTGCAAGCAGGAGGGCTCCGGGCCCTGTCTGTTCTGTGGCAACCTGGTACGGATCAGCATTTTAGAGGACCTCTTTCATATATTTATATTTGTAGTGTCATTCAATTGTGTCATTGCTAAATTCGATCTCAAATCGAATTAGTGCTAGCCCAAGTCACATTTGACCATTTTTAGTATTTGTTGTTATTTTTTCAGCGTTTGTACTAAAATCATACCTGACGCTTGTATTTTACCGTTTTTACGAAACAACGAAAATAAAAATTATAATGAAAAAAATAAGTTTCTTGCATGGGGGCGCTCTTTATTATTTCACTTTCTTTGTTTTTTATATTTGTTAGTAATAACACATTGTGAAAAAAAACAAGCCGTTATCTATTACTGTTCAAAGGATACAGCAATTTAACGGACGGACTGACGGACGGACAGCGTAGGCATATGAATAAGCCTCCCTTCGGGCACGGAATCCTAAAAATACAAGTTTGTATCGTCCCAAGGTCTGCACTCCAGGCGAGCAGAAAGAGATAAACGCGCAGACGAAGGCGAGCGCGAAGCTGATGGAAACTTTGATGGAACGGAACAGACCCAAGGGGTGGGAGGCGGCAGTTCTTCACCGGAACACTCTTTTGGAGTATGATCGCACGAGGTAAAGTTGCAATTGAAATTTTTTCGTTGGTGGTACTAGTAGTTCATAAATAAGAGACACTTTATTACCTTGTCTATTTAATGTCATGTTTAGACTACCATAAATTAATTTTCACACCGATTAAAGTGACAAGGTAATTATTTATGAACTCGACTGTACAATCAGCAGCAAATGTAGGTTGAGTCGAAGAGCGATGATCTATACACGTTCTTATACTCTTGACAATATAATCTTTTGCTGTCGTGGATTGTCCGTCACTCTCGCACTTACGAATTGGTCAGAAAATGACTGATGCTTTTTCTACGTTTATAACATGGACAAACACGACCGTTGCTGACTGTACGTAAAAAGTACGTTTAAAGCTGTAACATGTAGTATTGTTGTGCGTATTCATTTGTACAAAATACAAAAACCTCCTTCGATTTCAAGACTACTTTGTTTCATTAGAAAATACAATAAATAGTAATGCGGGCATCACTGCTCGGTGCACTCTTAAAAGCGAGTTTTAACCCTTTATTTGTCGATGTAATATATAATATACTGTTATATATATACCATAACATTCACTCATTTTATATCTTAATTGATATTCGCGTGCATGACTCGAAGTATGAATGTGGAAGAAGCGAAAGAGATTTGTCAGGACCGTAGCAGGTGGAAAGAGTGGTCTCTGCCTACCCCTCTGGGAAACAGGCGTGATAACTAATACCGCGTATGTATGTATGTAATTGATGTTTAAATTTTGGCTGGATTAAAATCCGACGAGGCTTGAATCCCTGACTTTTGTTTTATTTATGCCAAGAATAAGGTAAGACGCCTAGTTAATCTAGGAATATTTTGGACCCTTTGACACTTGGTATCAACGTTAAAAAGGCGTTCGAAGTTCAAATTATTATTTTTTATTTCGTGGCCATTGATTTTACAGAGGTTCTTAGAAATAGTTCATCAGTAAAAGTGTTTGTTCATGCAGCGAGCGGCGCACGCGCGTGACGGACGACGACAGCGACTATTTCAGCTCGGGCAGCGTGTGGCTCAGCACGAGCGAGCGGGACAAACTGTCCCGGTACCAGCAGTCGCTGCACGACAAGAAGCACGCGTCGCGACTCAACAAGAAGATGACGTTTGATTTCGCAGGTAGGGTAACTGGAATTGGCTTTGAACCCAGACATTCCCATTGGGCTGCTAAGGTCTAGCCGCCTAACCTTGAATCTAGAAATAATATAGAATCGCTAGCGCCAGCAGCTTAGCTAGCTTAGCTTAGCTAGGGAGAGGCACAAACTAACAGAAGACCGAAATTAAGGCCAGTTTACAAACGAATGTCGACGTGAAGTAATAGTAATACTATTGCGTTTCGTTCGGTTAGTGGGAGCGCCGGAGGCACACACATGTACACATTTTGTACGTAGCAAATGTCATGACGATACGGCGCGTAAGGAAAACGATTCGTTTCTTGAATATTGGAACCGGGCATACGTAGGCTGCACGGACACTTATTTTTATTTATTAATCGATATTTTTTCCCAGGCCGTCAGATAGTGGAGGACAACACTATAGAGCACGAAGTAGACGAAGGGAAGATTCGTGAGATCACATACAGTGGGAGGGCCCCGGCCAGCGCGCTGCTGCGGGGCCCCGCGGGGGAGCGGGCCGCGGGGGGGCGGGACGTGGCGCCCGGGGTCAACGCGCCGCTGCTACAGGTATATATATATATATAAGCTTATGTATAAATGCGTGTTCAGCTAGTATTTTTTCATATTGTTATAATCATTAAAACTTGTATGTAATATGTAAGGCCATTTTTAGAAGGTTTTCAATCCAAAAAAAACCGGGCAAGGGTAGGGTTCCAAAGCCGTTACTACAATCAAATAAGACCTTAACTTTGGAAAACTGTTATCTCCATACATCGACACAGGTCGGGTAAGTTTACCAACACCGCAAACAAGTTTTCGTTCGGTAGGTACATTTAAACCGTTTGTAACTCAGGAACCAATGAAGTCTACGTAGTCGTGATAGTTTCCCTATTAAATTCATTATATGTGGTTTCATTTAAGATATTTTTTAGATTTTAGTGTGATGGGGGGACACCTGACTCTTAACAAAAATTAGCGCTTAAAAGCTTAATATTTCATAAACGGATCTCTTAATCGAAAATTGGTTTATACTTACCAGCAATATTTTTGAAAGACCTATTCAACGACACCCCACACTATGAAGTAGACGTAAAAAAAGAAGGGAGGGATACTAAAAAAGGGGATACTGAACTTACTGACTCTAAATTTAAATCTGTCGTAAAACAAAAACTAATTTCCCGAGCATATTATAAAGTAAACGATTATATCATGGATAGGGATGTTTGGCGGTGAGTCGTCCGTCCTGCATGAGTAATCTACGCATAAATTTACCTACGCTTAAAAAAGGTGCACCTACTGTACAAAAATACCGTGATATTGTAAACTATCTATAATTATTATGTAATGATGTAAACATTTGTCTTGAAAAAAATATATCCTGCCGAGTTTCTTACGCCGGTTCTTCTCGGGGCAAAGGTTTTATTTTTCGAACCGGTGGTAATGCTTTTTGACATTCATAGGTGCATTATATTATGCCTAAATTGAAGAAAAAAGAACTTTGACTTTGACTTTGACTTTATAATATCTCATTAGCGGACTGAAAATGGCATTCCCACCCTAACCCGGAAAGTGATTTTGAATAAAGAATAGGTCAAATATTCACTCGTTTTAAAATTGTGTAAAAAAACTCATAGTTTCGTGACTAACGTACAACTTTTTTCTTTACTTTCCTCTCAGTTGAAATTCAAAGTTGGGTATTCATCCTCTATAGCCTTGGTTTACAATCTACTATTACATGATCATGTACTTACATTTTTTGTAAATCAGATAGGAATAGAAAGTATGTATATGGGCACAATGTCATGTTTCGTGATTGACGAATTATTGGTCTGACTCTGTTTTTCATTATTTTGAAGTTAACTCTTCAAAGTTGGCAACACATTTGAAAGCATAAAACTCTCAAAGGCCACTTACTATCAGGTGGCATCTAAACTTCTTTGCCTGTTTAGTATCTTTTTTTTAAATAAATTTGATGTTATTTCAACGCCGTCTCCAGTTTGACGAGTCCGTGCCGATCCAAGCGTACGCTATAGCCGTGAAGACCCCAGGCCTTGGGCGAGTCCAGGACGGCGAGCTGCAGGAGATGAGCGACACGGGTCGCTGCCTGTCCATGCACCAGCCCTGGGCCTCGCTGCTGGTCGAGGGAATTAAGCTGTAAGTCACTGCTCTATGTTACAAACTGTTCGCCAAAGCCGTGACGACCCCAGGCCTCGGGCGCGTACAGGACGGCGAGCTGCAAGAGATGAGCGACACCGGCCGCTGCTTGTTCATGCACCAGCCCTGGGCCTCGCTGCTGGTCGAGGGCATCACGCTGTGAGTCACCACTCTATATCAAAAACTGTATGCCATGGCGGTATACAGGATTTCATTGTCCTTTTAGTAACATATATTAAAAAAAATGTTTTGTGTTGCCAACTCATTACAATTCTATAAGCTATATCCCTTTCTTTTTTTGAAGTTAATTTATTACGGTTACGCCGTAATGCATGAATAATAACAGTTAGTATATTTTATAAACAATAGTACTTGATTATAATAGAGACATCGTAGTTTGTAGAAAATGTTCGGTTTTATCTTGCTTCCTAAAGTAAAGGTATTCTGAAAAGAAGTATAAGTACTTATTTACTGAGAAAAAATATCTTGCACTTGACTTGTGGTCGGAATGACGTATTTTTGTTTGTAACTGCGTTTTACTACAAGGAACATGTGACGTTTAAGCTCTTTAGCTATTAGCAGAAATTGGGGAAACTATTCCCGACAAAAAATTATTTCGATAAAAGAAGAAAGCGAATTGAGTGCAGTTTAGAACAATGAATGTATTGCGTGGTGTTAAGGACGAAAAACTAAAATATAATTGGGATATGGACAGTGTGATGAACTTTAACGACTATTTGGCTTTTGCATTAAGATTTGTATTCAGGTGTTTCATATCTATCATCATTTAAATAAAATTCAGTATTTACATTTAGTACTTTTTAACTATATATAAAACTGAATAAACTAATCTGGTTATTTAAGTATTGTTCCTACAAAGTACTGTAAAATTGGTTATATGATTTTTCAGATGTGAGGAACACTAACTGCTTATCTATAATGTATATAATAATCGGTGTGTGTATGTGTAAGTTCCTTATGGACCCCAAAAGGGCTGGATAGATTTTGATGAAATTTTCAGTCAATATTTATATTAGCCCACCGGATGATCCTGAGAACTTTGGTAGCAATCGGATCGGTATCATAAATCCGTGCGACGCCGGGCACGAATAGCTAGTTCGTGAACAAACTTAAAGAGGTTGATGAAGTACATACATGTATATACATTATGCATGGTATCAGTGTTTTCAGTTTTACTTAAAACGCTGTACAGCTGTAGCAGTAAGCGGAGCGCACGACATTACATCATAACCTCAATTCCGATTTGTTGCGAAATGTTGATAAACACTGAGATAACCCCACGTGCGCCACGTGGTTGCCTAGTTGGCTGAGGGTCAAGTGCCTCGGTTTGCCAACAGATGTCGCTGTTAGAGCGCGCATCCTACATCGCGCTGTTAAGATTTCCCCACAAACAATGACCCTCTTCGAGCATCTTGACTTTAGCAAGACCTTACTTCATAGGATCATTTCTATAGTAAGCTCTTCACTAGGCAATCACAAAATGTGAGCCGACCACATCCACGTTGATGAGATGTGGCGCGGTGCCCTGAGCGTGAGAGAGGCGGTGACGTCACGTCACCAGCCGTCGATGATCGTTCACCTTCCTCTTCGGGGGGAGGCGTGGGGTGCTGTCGCTGTCTGAGTGGCTGGTTATTTATAATAAATACTATGATTACTATATATCGCTTAATGGTATAATTTCGTGAGATGTCCGACAGTCTGTCTTTTAATAGTATGCTATGCATGTTTGCATTTTCACTATCGTACATCTCACGAAGCCATAAAGCTTGATATAATACAACCGACTTAGCAAGGCGCACACGTGCGCCGAGTGACCTTGGGTTTTATATTATTCAATATTTATTTAGAAACATTTAAGGCAAAGGCATAAAACGTTCTTATTTTATTTAATATCCCTGATCTATGTAATTTCTGAACAGTTTGTATTAGGCTATTGTTCCTTAGCGTAGTGAACAATAAAGTTCCTACTCTTTAGTTTTCTTGATGATTATTGTACTTCTGCCCTAACACGAATCTGCCATAACCAGAATCTGTCCTTAACCGAATAAAGTGTGTACGCTTAGATCTTTCAAACTAAGCAACTTTTAATGAGGTTTTCAGCAATGGATTGATGCAATTGGAAGTTTTATGTCGAATGAATTCTGTGTTACAAAAACTCACATAATCGGGAGCGAAGCGGAGGCGGGTCGCTTCGCTAGTACATTATTGTTACATAGAGTACATAAAAACGGGTGCTCTACAATCAGTCTCAAAACATTTAGTAGGTATAATTTCATTTAACTAACCACGAAAAGCATTTAGAACGTCTAGCATAAAAACCAATTGTAAACAGTCATTTATTATTTATTATAACTATTTTTTTTTTGTTATTATGCATTTTTAGTAAATTTCTTCGAACAAGGTTAGGTTAGGTTAGAACTGAGACCACATTAGTGGCAATGAAAGCCGTTAGAAATATTTATTTTTATAATTTATGAACATTATAGTTCGTGAAATTATACATTTCGTTTTATGCATCTTGATTGTTATATCGATGGTTTATCATAGAGATCGAATTTATGCAATTTGTTATGGAAAATCAAAGTTAGACCATTTGTTTTTATTATTAACAATTACACACCAAATAAAAACGTGCGTTTTCGACCCCCAAGCGCAAGTCAAAATATAGCAGGTTGGTTTTTTATAACAGTAGGAAACACCGCATTTGCGTGACTTTGTAAAGGACGCCTGGTTATATTTTTTGCGGTTCTGAAACGAGACTTGATAAATAGGTATTTGAATTAAATACATTGCTGTCGTTTCTCGTGTGGTTGACGGCCGAATTACCTGCAGTCTGGATTGAGAACACTAATTAACTTAAAAATAGAAATAAATTAGGTTGTAAATATTTTTGAGCAATCGGGACAGTCTCACACCAATTGATTAAAGTTCGTATTAATAAACTGATCTGGCCTGTAATGCTCGTCTCAAGTCGATCTGTCAGTTTTCTATGGTTTGACGTTTACTTTGACGTATCTTGTGACGGGTATCTAAGATAAGATAAAAAATATATTTGCCCATATCGGGAATCGAATCCGGGACTATTAGCTTCGTACTCAGGTCCACTACCGACTAGGCCAATGCATTTTCATAAATTTTATTTAATCCACTTTATTGATAGTATTATAGTTGGCTCAACTTCAAATTGGTCAAGCTAATTGTGGAGTTACCTAGGTATTAGATATCGCTATAGTAATATATGTAATTTGTTTGTGTCAGGCACGAGGGTCGAACCTGGTACACCAGCCACCGCGGCCGGCTGTGGATAGCTTCTACCGCTAAGCCGAACGATCAGGAGATCTCGCGGGCTTTGGAGAATCAGTATAAGGTCCTTTATCCAGGTACACTAACTTTCATATTACAGTATAGTAGGCTGTATATATTATTGCAGTAAAGTTCTCTGTTATACAGAGAAAAAAATGAAATGCCGAAAATAACTTAAGTACCTAGTGTTTTTGTGTCTTTTGGGATGTCAACATTTTTCATTAGCACTGTAATTAAGTTGCTATAATTAGGTGAAATAAAATAATAATAAACCAAAACACAGCAAATTCAGTTATGTAATATTTATTTTACATTTTTGGTGAAAGTAGTTCTAATAATGCTCACTAGATGGCGCTACTAATCGCAGTATCCACTTATTAGCAGTGAATTTATAAATAAAAATCGTTGCTTGTGCAATTGATGGAAGAGATTTAGCTCCAAAAAATAATAATTAATATTAAACATAAACAAAAATGACAAATTTCTTCAATTGTTATTTCTATCAATCGATTTAAGAACCTAGTGTTCTCAGTGAAATATAGATGGCGTAGCTAATCGCCATTGACCAACACAGTACAAAGTAATTATTTAGGTAAAATGGAAGCGAGGTCATTTTATCCTTATCTTTGTCTATAAATAATGTAATAGGCTTCAATTAGTAACTGACTTTTTAAAGTTATTTCCTATATGGGCGTTAAAAATATTGGTGGAAGTTTGTACGGAAGTCGACTATTCTTAAAGTTACAAACTTTGCAATTCGTACGACTATTATTTATAAACAAACTATACCACCGTTGGAGTTTTTAGGAAAAGTAGCAGTTTGTGGAGATTTATACAAGATTTTGGCATTTTTTAACTTAAGTTAATACGAGTATTTAGGGTAAAGTTTGTACCTAAAAATTAGTAATCGTTATTTCTTTTTAAACTCTGAAATCAATAGAGTTATCCCATCCCTTTATTCAACCCTTTTAAAAGGGATTTACCGATGTCACAGAATTCGAAAATTTGGCTATAATTCAAATTCATAAGATTCATTTTAGTTTATTATGATGGCAAATATCTTGCCGTTATGTTAATCGTAAAAGGATGGATTCTTAGGTATGGCAATAAAAGGGTCCTTAGACCTCATCAGCTAACTCACCATCAGGTACCAAGGGAGTTTGGTTGCCTTCCCCATGTCATAAAAAATAATTAAGTATAGTCAGGAATAGCTTATGTCACTGTATAATCGAAGCCAGATTTAATTTATATTGTTATGTAGGGGTTGAATGTTCTAAATTTTCGACTATCTAAGTGTCGATTGTATTGTAGTTGGAGTTTCACTACTAACGGATAACAGTGTGTTATCAATTTCAATTCAATTCATTTATTCATGGACCAACAAGGATCATTATTGTTAGTCATAAAATAAAATAATACTTAGCCTAATATTAGTATACTATAAAATTTATGCAATAGAACACATAATCATGAAATGAATAGTTATGAAATGATGGGATAAATAAAATCCGCGGGTGTTCATTTGTGTATATCGTCCTCGAATTTTCCATTGTAAGTTATATAGTAACTAAACTAAATATGTAGGTAGGCAAAAAAAACTGCAAGGATTCCGGATGTATGTCATTGGGACATGCAATTGCAATTAGGTAAATTACTTTGTCTAAGGTTATCGCATCCCGTGAGACCAATGACGTGATCGAATTATTTTTAATCAAGGAGATTTATTACCTACGCTTGATATTGAGCAGATATTAAAAAGGCAAAAAATCAATCGCATTGTTGCATAATATACAACTACAAACATCTATATAGAGATGTTCGATAAATTAAATCAAAAAAGCACAACAGGCGACGTCTGTGCGACAAAATACCATTACTGTCCATTTAATAAGAGCTATCAAAACGTTGACAATACCGCCTAGAAAAGAGGTCCAGGGTTAATTTATAACTCGAAAAAACAACAAATATTTTTGTCAAAAATACTTCCGCAGGGGACGGATAGATTATTTAATAAGTGAAATATGTACAGGTGTACTGTGTATTCAATCTATTGTTTACGTTACACGATATGCCTTTGTTATTTTTTTAATGACTGAGAGAAAAGAAGACTCGATGTCTCAAATATATTTAAATTCTATCTTTGTTTTTTCCATAGACAAGCAGTTCAAGTTCCCGTCCTTCTATCCGACCGGCTGCTTATTAGGCTGCGTCAGCGTAGACGACTGCCTCACCCAAGAAGAATATCAGAAAAAGTGAGTTTCCTATGTAGTAGTTCACTAATGCTCACTAGATGGCGTTACTAGTTTCAGTATTCATTCACTAGTATGGTGTGAATTAATTAATTAATAGGACTGTTATTGCGCTTAATAATAAATATATATACCAAGTACCTAATCAACATTTAAAGTAAACAAGAATTACGAAAAAAATATAGTTTTGCTGTCAATCGATTTTAGAATTTGGTGTTCTATGTGGAATATAGATGGCGTAACCAGTCTCCGTTGATCAACATAGCGTCATTCTATTTTCGAAGTAAATACTTGGGTCAAACGTGAATGATCTGAACTAATTATAACATTTTATATTTAATGCCGCAGTAAGTTAGCCTAGTGCGTAAGTCAGCGTGCGTAAGGTAGCGGTAGGTAGGGAAATTTTTGTGTGATAAGCGCGAGTATTTTTTTCTGAGTCTTGGGTGTTTTATTTATTTAGTACCCATAATACGGAGCTTAATCAACTTGTATGACATTGTCCCCCCTGATTATAACATTACCTACAGCACAGCCGCGCCCTTATAAAACCCACCATACAGCCTACAGCACTTTTCTACTATCGAACCACTGGCCACCTGATTAGTTCATCCATACTACCTGGACTGGAACCAGTAAAATCAAGTACAGTCCGTTTGCAAAGGTTCTTTATTCCTCGTACCTTGACACTACGATATGAACTTCCCTCCATGATGTTTACACTAGTGGTAGAAGATTATTCGCTGAAAGGCAACAACTACGCTGTGCCCCTGGCATTGTTGATGTTTATGGGCAATGGTGACTGCTTACCATCAGGTGGTCCGTCTGCTATTTTGCCTTTTATGGCTATATAAAAATAAGGGGCTCTTTTTACTCCATGTCAAGTTATGTTTAACACACAAACTTTTATCTAGGTTCCCAGACGGAGAGAGCGATAGTCCCTACGTGTTCATCTGCTCTAACCCGGTCAGTCTGCGGCTCCGGTTCCCAGTCAAAGGGCAGCATAAGATCTGTAAGTGCTCAGTATTACCACAAACTACCCAGCCTCGCATAATTAGAGATGCCTCGTTCACTTGGAAACGTCACAGTAATATGTTTTGTTGTTTTTTTTAATTGAATTTATGTGCTGGCATACGACAATAATCAGAATTGTGAAGGTCGTTTTATAGCTTTTGCTCATGCATGCATGTCAAAAGAAACAATACTATTATTATTATTAGTATTATTAGTATTGTATTGGTTTTAAGTATTACCGACAATTGAAATACAGAAAAAATATGGTTTATTATGAAAACCATTTCAAAATAAAATAATAATTGTTTATTGATTATATTTTAAAACGCAGAGATAATAAATAATATTTATTAATATTCAATAACATTTTGATCTGGACAGAAACATCGATAATTTAAAAAAACAATATCTACTTTAATATAAAGATATTTTGAGAGTTGATAAAATATTATGTTTTTAATAAGAAACTTATTTTTTCATGACTTTCGCAGTAGCTACCACTGAAGTTCAAGCTGTATTTTTAACTTTACAACTTTTTTATAGATACTTTGGATAAGACCATTCATTACGCTGCCATGAAGAGCATTCAGAACACGGCGAAACTGCAGGCAGAAGAGGCCAACGCCGGGTAGCTTCAATTGTGTTAATGAGATATATTTGTTTTTAAAGGTTTGTTTGTAAAAAAATATCGATTCAGCGGCAGTATAATCGTTTTGTTCTTACTTGTTTTATGCGGAAGATAAGTCTAAATAAAAATAAATTTGGTATAAACATTGTAGTACCTATTTTCTCTTTCGCAGAAACAGTTTCCGAGCATTTTCTCGGTACCTAGTTTAGTAGTTTTCTTCATATAATATTCACTTTTTAGAAATTTGTTAATCATATAAGACAAAAACCTTTAGAAAAATAATTATGTATATTTAATACGAAATAAATAGTTCTCTATGTTATGGAAATAATGTATTTACAACTTTAACAACTAACAGTTTAATAAAATAATAAGTCAACACACTGTAGCTGTGAGCTACGACGCACATCCACAAACATACACACATTTTAACAGTCGTTTACATAGTTAAGACGATGGCTAAATCCATTCTACGAAATAAATTACAATTTAATGATAGTATTAAGGAATTATTTATTGCATGTTCAAAGTTTGTATAACCTCGTAGAATGGCTTTGAGCCAATTTATTATACTTACAAATTTTAACGTTATATCACTTTGTAAGAGATATAATTTTATAACACTTACTTCCTAAAATGAGCACCAACATAATATAATAATTAGAATGTTAGTGGGAAATTCAAATATAGGGGAACTTTAATAAAGAACCGCTCTCTTGAATGCCTACAATAGATCGGAATATTAAAATACTAGTTAACTACCTATAGAAGTATTAGTAAAGACAATAAATAATAATGTTTTCAACAAGCAAAAACATACTTTATTGTCTACACATAGATTTTAGCTAAATAATACATAGCGTAAGTACGAAAACGCTGTGTCTCCACTTCTGTGATTTTATCGACGCTATATATCGATATAGAATCGTTAAACGGCACAGAATAAGGAGTCAGCCGTAGTAAATTTTTGCTTGATGAAATTAGACGTGAAATTAATTATAAAGTATTTTTGTAAGTTAATCTCGCTTTGGCAGTGGAAAGGATTTGGTTTTGTGAAATTACCTAAGTTAAAAGGAACGTTACGATTCCTTCTTTTGGTTTAGTTGTGGGAAGAAAGCCTCGATGGGGAGTATGGGGTCGTCCGTCGCGATGGTGAAGTAGCTGGGCACGCGTCGGCTGCTCTGAGACACGGTCTTAAACATTCCCGGCGTGTTGTAATCTTTGCTAGCCGCTAAAGTCAAATCAGATACTCGTTTAGAATGCTCGAAAATATGCTCCATAGGATCATGATGCTTCTTGTCAGCTATCTTCATAATGGCGCTTTCTGACCGAGTCCTCTCTGATGTCGTGGTGTCATCCCTTTGGTCATTCGCAACAGTCGTTTCTGTGACGGTCACGGCTTGCACCGTTTCACCGATTTCAGAGTCTTTTATTTTCTTCCGAAGCAACCTCCTGGGTGTAGTGGGACTGGTGGTCTCAGGTGCCTCCTCGGTGGTCGGCCGGGGCCTGCGATTCCCGTTGCGGATGCGAGACGATATCTTTTGCGTCGTTCCCTCTGTAGTATCCACCGTCGTTTGTCTTACTCTACTGGACTGTCTCGAGTGAATCTCTTGTCCTTGTTCACTATTTTCAGTTGCGTTGGCTGCTTTATGTCTCGGATCTTTAGGTATAAACTTCTTCCGCTCAGTATTGTTTTCACTTTCACTGTTGAATTTGTTCTCATTGTACGGTCTTCTTTGAGGGAACCTAACTTTGGGCGCGTGGGTTTCGGCGGACTTTTCGGTTGTGCTCGTGGTGGAGCTGAGTCGGTTCCTGTAATCCTTGACGCTGAACCTTGGCCGGTTGCTTTCGTACTTGTTCTTCAGCCTCGGCCTTTGTACCTTAACAGCGGTCTCAGACGTAGTCTCTACTCGGGCCGTCGTGGTAGTCACTTCACTGCTATCCTTTAGAGATTGTGTTGTGGTTTCTCTGAGGCCTCTAACAGGTTCCAATTCGGCTTCTATTGGCGTTACGTCTCTGTGGAATGAGAAGTTGTCAGGTCTCGTTTTTAGAGTATCGCTCAAGCTAACTGCTATGTCGCTGGTAGGCGTGTCTTTCTCATCTTGCTTGTGGCTATAGTCTGGGGTCTCGCTCTTGATTTCATAAGGACTTGATGTAAGTTTCGGGTAATGCGGCCGAGTCGCTATTTTCATAATTGGAGATTCTTTGTTTGAATCGTAGTCCCTGTACGATTGTGTGGTGGTTTCATATCGTTCTGTGGTGGTCGTTAATGGCCTGCGGTGTCCAAGCTTTTTCTTGGCTATAGTTGGAAACGTGGGTGAAATGGTAGGCAGCGCGCTTGTTGTTAGATCGTCGCTCACACCAGGAGTAGTAAAGTTTGGTCCCTTGTATTTGCTCGGTCGGCGCGTGAAAGATTGGTACTCTTCCCCTTCGGTGGTTGGTGCGGGTTCCGTCGACGATTGTACATACACGGCACTGCTGGTTTCTTCTTTATCGCGGTTAATGTTAGCTAGCGGTGGACGACGTCTGCGATTCTTGATCCTTTTCCTTTGTTTTTCCTTTTCGGTAGGAGGAGGAGTGCTCGGCCGCTTGAAATGTTTATTCGGGGGCAGCGTGGGGAGAGGCTCTACTAGCAACTCATTGTTTTCATCATTAGCTTTAGTAGTGCTGTAGCTCGTGGTGACTGCTTGCGTGGTCTGCTTATAAGCTTCAGTCGGTTTCTTTGTTCTTCGTGTAGGGATGTGCTCATCGTACGAAGGAGTGACTTTATAGTAGTAGTCCTTCAACTTGTGTTCGCCAATGGGTTGAAAATCGTCGCCTAACGGGCGCCTGCTCTGGGAATCAACCTGGCCGTTGTAACTCAAAGAGTTCTCGTAGCCTTTATCGCTCTCGGTGACGATGGCGAACTCTTCAGGCGCATCAGGCAACGACGTTGTCTCAGGCTTAAAAGCGGTATCATGGTACTGCTGCTGCGTTACAGCTTCTTCTGTAGACTTCACGTTGTAAGATTCCGGTGTAACTGACCACGGAGATTTGGAGGAATGGGTGTTCAGCTCATCGGAGTAGGTCTCTGTAACTTCGTAGGTAGGTTGATAAGGCACCAAGTTCGGCGATCCGTCCAAAGTGCTCGGAGGGTTAATGTATTGCTGTGATACTTCCTGGTTACCGCCCGCTGCGTAGCTGTCGTGAATCTTTTGTTTCTTCTTCTCATAGTTAAGATTTAAGGTTTGTTGATCGTAGAAGTTCTGTGCTTGTATGTTCTGTTGTACTGGATAATGGAAGTCGTTGTAATAGTTACCTATAGTGGTTGTCTGGACAGGATTGTAAGTCGTCACCTTGTTGTAGTCTGAGCTCTGGTAGCGTTTTACGAATGGGTCTTGGGGACTGGCTTTGAAGCCTCCTTGTTTGCCGGCGTTAGGATCGATCTTCGGCGCAGTAGAAACCTTAGGTGACTGAGTGGGCACGTTCTTGTTAAAGTCCGTCACTGCTGTGCTGAAGTGAATGTGGTTCGCAGTGGGCTGCAGCTTCGGTGTGGTGGAGGGGAACTGGCCGGGAGTTTGTTTGAAGTTGGGCGAATAGCTGAACGAGTTGAAGACGGTCTGTCTTGTCGGCTGATGCGGAATGTAGGTCGTTCTAGTAGGGAAAACTGGATCACGTCCCTTGACGGATTGCACGTTGTACGGGCCAAAGTTACCTGCAATTTCAAAACAGGATTTGTTATTCTTGCGCAAGTAGGTATAAATTACTATACGTGGGTTGTTGGATATGGACTTACCAAAAATTCTCGGTGGTATGGAATTATCTTGAAACGTGAAGTGTGAATATGGGTTGACTGGGATCTTCTGTCCGTGGAAGTTCTGTATCGGATAATTTTGGACAGCAAAATTCTGCACAGGGTAATTCTGAACTTGAACGGGGAAGGTCTGTTGTTGAGCTGTCTTGACCTGCTGATTCAGGGATTGCTGAGCAGCATCGTTATCAGGTAATTTGTATACTTCTGGCTTATAGATCTCCGTCTCACTTGACTGCGGTTTCTTATTATCTGGTCTAGCAAAATCAGCAGGTTTGGAGTACGCATCGTAAGGCTTTCCCATCTGGTACGCGTATTGTACTGGCTGGACGTGAACTGGTTGCTTCAACTTCTGCGGATATTTGAAGACGGGTCGTGCTGCATATGGGTTATGAGGGTTTCTTATCAGTACACTTTCGACTGGGAAGTTTTGGACGTATTTGTAGTGGGTTAGGCCGTTGTTGGCGAACGGATTGTGGTAAGAGTTAATGGGTTGGTTAAGATTTTGGGGGGATTGCGACGATGGGACTGTCCTGAGGGTGGTGGGGCGGTAGGACTGGGCGATGGAGGTGAGCTTGGTGGCGTCGCGGGCGACGAGCGGGCGCGAGGACGAGGCGTACTGGTCGACGGGGACCTTGTAGGCGGGCGGCGCGTGCAGCGGCGCCGTGCCGAACGCGCCGTACACCAGGCCTCCCGACCCGAGCACTGGGCGCCAACCGCCCTTTGACAATGGAAGAGACTGGAATGAGAACAGTTCAGGGTAAGTAGGGCTAATTCTGGTGCTATTTTCATATACTGACTATGAGTAGGTACCTACAGCAGTAGGTATTAGTACGTCGCACTAAATAGCAATGTCTCGAAGATTTTAAAACAAGACATTTCGGCATTTGGCATGTTAAATAATTGACAATCACGCAAATTCGGAGTCTGCACGAGACTGAGTACGTCACTGACGTCATGGAGACAGCTGCAGCAGCTATATAATATGGCCAACTTAATGGTGTAAAAACTATAGTTTTTACATTTTTACACTATTGAGTTGGCCAGATTTGGCTGATGAAGTGCATACCAAGTTATATACTTATGTCTATGTAATAAAGCGATAGATGAGATGAGTCTTAACTCACTGCTTGTGTGGGCATGGAGCGACGGTGGTGGCCCGCTGTGCTCAGCGCCGCCAGCGTCAGCAGAGCCGTCGCGGCCTGCCAGAGTCCCCCTCCTGAAACAAAAAGATACATCAGCACTTTTTCATAGCATTGAGAAGGAGAATGGGTAAACTGGCCACCAGATGGTAATGAGCTCTGTGGTCAATCGGTATTTGCAAACTTCAAGACATTTACATTCTCGAAACTAGAATGTTAAAACTGTTAAAACCCTAAAACTGCCAATGCGTTACCAATCCTGACACTAAGATGCAATGCCTCTATGCTAGTAATGTCACCTGCCTTATCCCCACATCGGAACTCAACAATGCGAACACTGCTGTTTGGTGGTAGGTTAAAGTATGAGACAGCGGTAGCGATCTACACGGACCCTACCACCATAACCAAGCACAGCACAAGCTACACAAATAACATAAATTGACTGTGGGTGAAGAATGCGCAGAGACCAAATAATCTTTTTACACACTAACAACACGATTCGTCAAAGAAAGCTTATAGGAGGGGTCTTTTTTTTAATAGGGTGTTCTATAATGTGACGTAGGTACGATTCAAGTGCTCATGTACGTGGACGAACTATGTCAATGTAAACATCTGTTAAAATCAATTACCTAGTTATACCTACATAATAAATACAATAGCTAGAATCTTTATTATTAAACGTATCGTGCATAAATAAGACCAAACGTTTTTAACCCCTATCAAACTTAACAGCGCATTCAAATTCGTACCTACAAGTACCCAGATAAGTTTCTAATTCGCCTATCGTTTTATTCCCCTAGCTGGATAAAATTGAAGTAATTTGATTGACCGAAATTTCATTCAAACACTCGTATCACTGTCTATTTAAGCAATTGAGGCTACTTTCTACCTATTTCTGTCAAATGATACTTAATAAAGAGCCTAATGCTGCCTTTGGGCAGGCTAGCGGCCCGCCGGACAAAAAACAGTTAAATTACATATCCGTTGGTAAGGAGGTCTCTGAGAAAGTGACAAAGTAATAGTAAAAGTTGTAATCGACTCCGCTTTGTCGTGCCGGTTTTGCGTATTATTACGTAGGTACTCATACTTAGTTGTGGAAAATGATGGAAGAACTTATTGAAGCCTCCTTTAATGTTGCAAGTGTTGCAACCAAATTACATAAGTATATATGTATGAAAACTCTAACGTAGGTAGGTACATTAAAATTACACAAAGAAGTATAGGCATACATACAAAAAAATCTTAGTAAAAAGGTAAGTTTATCTCTTCCAGCAAACCCAAAGTTCAAAGATGAAGGAGCTACCTTAAGCAATAGCTTATTACATTTTTTTTTAAATATAATTAAGATGAATGTTATGTGCCAATTTTCAGTAGGTAAAAGCTAGTAAAAGTGCGAAAATTCTGGGCCCATGCTCTACATAAAAAAAACTGCATGTTGAATCAAATTGTAATCATTCTACCTGAGAGAATTGTATATCTATAGGCAATTTAGAAAAGAGAATCAAGAATTAAATTGACAAGGTATCATAAAGACGTAATGTAAACAACTCTGCAACCGCTAACGCAAAGTATCTACCACAACTAATTGTGTCTAAGGAATTACCCATTCATTATTTCCTGCATAAATCTACCTCCGCAAAAGCATAACTCACTCAACATTCCTTTCTTACGAAAGTAAATAGCGAATGAGCGATAAATGACATCGGTATTGCGCATGTAGAGCGGAACCGGCGCGTTCCCACGCCTTCGTTCACTGGTCATCCGTTCATTCAATCATTTCAGTTCAGTGAGCGCCTCTTTCGCTCCATTTGCAGGAATTAGATGCAACTGTGAGATAGGGTTGTGTGTTTACCATATTGTATTTGAATTTCTATGTTTTGTAATATAATTTCTCTACAAGCATACATGCGATGAGCGATGTGGTTATACTTAAGACCGGGCCTGGCAAACTGTTTAAATAGGAAAGAAGAAAACAAAGACAATGCCAGTTTTACAGCTTATCACAAGTTTTCTACAATATGGAGAAACCAGTAGGTAACTGTGGTTGCCCTGTATCTTAATGCTTACATTAAGGTATCGGTGAGCGATACTTTAATGTGAACATTGAGATGTAAACACATCGATAACCGATACTTTATTGACATGCAATACTTTAATATTTACATTAAATTTTAACCATAGATAACTACAGGTTTCTTAATATAGGCCATTTTGGTATCGCTTCTGAACGTATTGTAGGGAAGTTATGATAATGTATGTAGATAAAAGTTATTACATAAGATGTTTCACTCAAACGCATTATGTGTGTTATAAAAGGAATCGCATGTCAGTAATCTTTGTATTAGGCAAATATAAGGGAGGCCTTAGAATATGTATTCTAATTGGTTGCGTAACTTATCAATAGTGCGTTGTGTTAGGGCATGGCCAATAATGAGGGCGTTTATAACTCCGTTACATTGCTGGAATGCTTACGGTCTGTCTGCTAATTAAATTATGAAATGTTAACAGTTTCTTTCTGCAATATGAAAGGCATGCGAAACACTACAAAATAAATTGAAAGATTTAAGTATGCCAAGGGAACATTGGGTTATATTTGCTGTATTCTAATTTTACCGAGTGTAGTTACGGGTTAAAATAATGCTTAATGGGTTAAGCTGGTTTTAATATAATAGGCTGTGACTAAAATAATAAATAATAAATCTAATCATATCTCATACCTACTCTGAAAGTAGGCCATTGTTTATCTTGGAAGCGGGTTGATAAAGATGCATGTCAACCCTAGGGCAGAAAAGTAATTTGAAACAAAAAACATGTCAATGGACTTGTGCAGTAGGAGAAACCAATACCTACAGCCTCTGTGTAATTAGATTATTTAAAATACCTCCGCTGGGGCATGTTAAATTCTCATACAGACACTTTTTTGTAAAACTATACTGAGGCTTCATATTCTTATAAGGTTTACTATTAAGTTTCCCCATAGTCGACATGAATAGTAGAGTGTTTAACCCAGGTGAAAGTCACTATTTTATTTCCCTAATCAATACTATTAACAATAATCAAAAGATGGCGCCACCTTATAATTTCATCACACCGAAGTCGGCCTTTTAGTGTAATCAATACATGACCCACCATTTATTTAGATCGGTTGAAACGCCCTGAAAATTACCCAGTTAAACTTTTAACCATCGACATCTATGGACAAACTATGTTTTCCCCTATTATTGTATTAAAACACCATTATTTAAGTGGTTTCCTCAGTAGAGCGTTTACTTTAATTACAGTAAACCGCTTATTTTAATGAGTAAAAGTTGTAAACGAGAGATTCCGGGGCAAGCGTAACTTAATTATAAACTTACCTTTTATATTTACACTACACTAGGATATAGTACAAGTTAGAATTATTTACACTAGGAGCTGATTCCTCAGAGCACACTTTAACATATCATATACCGTTTACTATTCTTGATATTTGTACCGTATCGTCGTTAGAAAGACGAAGATTAATTTCGACAAAATTAACTCCTTTCTGGTTATCTAAACCTGTCATTATGTCAGGGACTCTATTTGACTCAGTAAAACCATATTGCTTTTGACATGTTACTGTATTGTTCCTAACTCTGCCGCCATTACTATCAAGTAAATAAGAGCTGTCTACACGTTGACAATACTATAAAATGTCAAAAGCATTATAGTTTTAGCGAGTAGGATAGAGCTTCAGGGTTCTATGGTGGCACAATAATCAAATTCTGTAATACTTACATACACATACATGCTTAGGTATACTTACAATATTATTTTTCGCTTTATCTTTTATTGTGACATTTGTATCTGACAGAAAGTAACAAAGCATACTTTGATTAAAATAGGTTGGTTGTTCGTTTATGTTGTGAATAAGGGGGTTTGTATTATTGTGGAAAAATCAACAAAAAAAAACGCACCGTACCACACTGACCTTAAATTCAAAATCGGTCCGTTCGCTTGTTTGCTACGACGGGACATCCTTATTTACCCACGTACCTACAGAAATAGATACATGGATTTCTTCAACTAAAACCTTTCCTTTCAGTAGGGTAAAAATAGGATCTATAAAGCCTGTCAGTTTGAGTAAGTAGTTTTAGAACGTCAATTCTATAGAACGCGAAGTTTTTGACAGATGTCACATTTAATTTAGGTACCTGCGCATACGTTGGCCCCGCCAGCGCCAATATTTCGCGCTTCGTGTCACTTTCTAGCGCTCGCGTGTCGCGGCGTGGTCACTAACACCGCAGAGTCTCGTGACTCAGCCGCTATTTGCTATTAGCAGGCTAATCAAGCAAGACGCTTACATTCTATCTGTTCATGATTGGAATAATCTTCGAATGCCAAATTATAATCCGCAGCATATTTCTCGCTCCGATTTAGAGGATTTTTCACAAGGTATTTCGACTGCTTAACAGGATGGTTCTAAATTCAAATCCTTGGGTGCCTAATCCCTATTACTCGTCGTTCGAGACAACCGAATGAGATAACTTCCAATCGCATTAAAGAATAATACCACTGAATTACCTTATCTAACTAACCTGGAATTATAAGCTTGATGACAGCATAGACATAGTGTACATACAACAGTAGTTTATCTACGAACCAAGTAATATCGCGCGGCTTGCATGTGTGCGTGCCTCGACCATACGCGCCGCGAGCAACCACAAGCAAACCCAACAGGACGGACCGAGCCGGTCCCAGTTTGCGTGCGTATGAAGTATCGTGTCACGTGTATCGACGCAAAAATGACTAAACCTAGCTCCCCGGTGGTAATAGTTAGATAGTTGAAACTCTTAAAGGCACGGAGATGCTCTACTTCTGTAGTTATACTATGGAATCAAGCAAGTAGTGTGTGGATCTGATATGGGGATAACATAACAATAGAGTGGCGCGCGCTCACAATGCGAGGCTGACAAGTGACAGGCGGTTCCGTTTTAATAAGCTTATGTATGCATGTGAGTCACAATTAAGCTGTAACAGCTGTAAGACGTTGACGTTGATGTCCAAAATGAAAAAGCACTTCCTTAGCCACTCGTATCTATCAATACCATAAATTAATATCAGAAGATAATCTCACTGTAATTGAGCTAGTCCTGGTAAAGACAATGATAAACATAGTTATATAGATAGATATAAACTTAAATACAAAGAAAACATCCAATACTCAGGGACACTAGCTACTCTTAAAAGCAGAAAAACATTTATGTGATCTATTTACGTAAATACGAGTAGTCGGTGTAACCGTAGGATTTTCGATCGATTGTTAAAGAAATCTTAAATCCGTTAACACTATATTATCTTCCAAACAAAATAGATATACCTAAACTACAGACTAAACATATGCAACATGCATCCGTAGGTAATCAGAGCATGTAAGTTTAGCCGAACAATGGTCACGAGGAAGGAAACGGATGTCAAGCCAATTCCATAGTCAACCTTTTTCCTTGCTTAGTAGCTCAGTTACAAAAGATATGGTTGTTACAATGGCGGGGTTTCCGGCGGAGTAATATTACGTTATGGGATGGTATTTTGGAAATATTTTACGTTGTTCCTTTAGTTTAAATGTATACGGGATTTATATTTTAAATTGAAACGTTGGTTAATAATAAGACAACATAGTTAAGTTGGATAGAAAAGTAGTTAGTAGGTGTTTTTGTGTTTAACACTGTTTTTTTTTTTATGGCATTGAGTAGGCAAACGAGCACACAGGCCACCTGATGGTAAGTGAAAATTGGGACACAACAATCTGAACAATGCTGTTTGGCGGTAGGTTAATGGATAAGATGGTGGTAGCGATCCGGACGGACCCTGCACAAGGTCCTACCACCTGTTCGGGTCCTGTTTTGTTTGACCTATAAAAATACATACAGTGGAACATAGAACCTCCTACTTGTTAAAGTCGATTAAAGTAACCTTTCGAATATTGACTAGGAACAAAAAAGGTTTTTATTGAAATTTTTAATCATTACGAAGACACATTAAATTTCGGCGACGCGGAGCCTAATTGGTAGTGATCCAGCCTACGAAACTACCGGTCCCGGATTTGTGTGATGAGCGCTAGTATTTATTCCTGAGTCTTGGATGTTTTCTAAGTACATTAGTATGTATTTATCTATAAAGGTAAGTTCATCGTTGCCTAGTACCCTTTGTACAAGCCTAGAGCGTATTTTGGGACTAGGTAAATTTGTATGAGATTGCTCCCTGTTTTTTTTTCCATTTCTTAATGTTTTTCACCATAAACTGTATATGTCAACAATCCAAAATCGCTAACTGTGCGCCTGGGGCATTCCCTTAGTAGTGATTTATGACTCTTATAAAATTAAGACGTGTGTGCAATAGAGAGTAACAATCGTCATTGTTTGCGTGCGATGCAGTTCACTGCACTCGCTGGAAACCCGTTTGACAGGTGCAATTTCGTTAATTGTGTATGTACGTTTGTTTTTCATATAATTATTCAACTTCTCGACAGAACATCTCTCACTGCTAACTAATACCACGCGATGCGTGAACAAGAGAAAACGTTACAAAACATATAATTATTATTGCAGTAACAAAAGTAAATAAACAAACAGTTGCAACATACAAAAATACAATAAGTAATGCATTTATTCTTAATAAAATAAAACTCGGTACGTTTTGTTTTTGCCTTGCTTTTTTCCTTTAAATTTACAAGATGAAGGCACTTTATGTAATTTTCACGTCAAAGTGTAATCGTGTTTCTACTGTAGTAGACGTTGCATTTTACGAACGTTAAAAAAGACTGAAATTTAAGAATATGTGGGTATCTATTAATGAGAGTAATAATAAGCCGTGCGTCTATCTCAATCGCATAAATTTTGCCAATGTCTACAGTCATAAGCATTTGCACTATACATTACCTACATAAAAGCCTAAGTTTAGTGTACTTGATCCGGGCCTCTATTGTACGCTGTAAAAAGCACACCGTCTTTGACCTGTTATGGTATTGCTTTTGACTCAACCGCCATTACATCAAGTAAATAAGTGCTATCAAAACGTTGACAATACGATAACACGTCAAAGACGGTATGGTTTTCGCCTAAAATCTCGGCCCAGATTATGATAATGCTGCTAGAAACTGTAAATTGTTTAATAGTTTTCAGGATTTAGTCAGTTTCAGTCTCCAGTCTCATCTCGCCGCCGGCATCCCGCGTTGCTTTGCGAAGCGTGACCCGTTTCACTCCAGCTATTCGCCGAGAAAACAGCGAACCACATTTCTACGTCCACTTCGCTTCGCAGCACACACCAGCAACCAAACTCTAAAGTAAAAATAAACTCTGTTACTAGCAAAACTAAAAGTGATTTTCCATGTAATGATTGGGGAATATGCTCGTAGCGCATCATTATGGGCGAACTAATTTATTGACGACGTTAAATATGATTTGCTTGAGGATTGTAGAAAATTGATATCTAATGCATTATGGACGTGGTCTATTACAGTAAAGAGGATGTCTTGTGGAGATTAGTAGACACAATGATTGAAGTTCCCTCAGTCAATTAATCTTGATGGACTTATTTAGGAACTACTTTTGAGATAATTCAATTTATTTTAAGTTTGTATTTATTCTAAGTTTTGTACAGTACATAATATACGCAGTGTGTAAAATAAATGCTTCATTCAGATGCAAGCAATCATGGGCTTGGCGCTAAATTAGGGCAAAGCGAAAAACTTCAAAAGATGGTGGAGCTCCGTTTAATAATGATACCTAAATACTTCTAGTGATGGCAAGACCTTGTGCAAGGTCCGTACCACCAAGCAGCAGTGTCCGCATTGTTTTGTTACGGTGTGGGGATAAGACAACCAGTGAAATAACTAGCAAAAAATCCACCTTACTTAGTCCACAGAGTTGGCAGCGCATGTGCCATCTTAGGATTGCAGTCTTAAGATTGTATTCTTGAATCAGTGTGTTTATTAATTTAAGGATACCAACAGAAATTACGTAACAACCAATAGGATATGCTTTTGATGTACAGGATGCTTATCTACTTATAGGTAACCACAGCAGTATTAGGGAGCATGAATTCTGTATTTAAAAGTCCAGTTTAAAATATATTTGGTCATTGGATAACCCAACGAATTTTACTTATACTCGTATAGTTTACCAATAAAGCTGTAAGTCATGAGTCATGACGTCAAATAGACAAGGTTCTCTAGCACTTTATAGTTCGGTAACAAGTTTCACTTTCAATTTTCGCCTCGTAATGAGGGTGTTCGCGTCACCTAGAAACTCGCCGCAAACCGCCGGCTATGGGAAACGCTGTGATTGCTATTTTCCACCAATCAGTTCCGGCTAAAGTGGTACAATTTTGTTATTTTTGACAGTATGAATTGATTCTTTCTGTGTGTTTAGGGATGTATGTTATATGTACCTATAGGTGTTTAGATATTTTGGTTTCCCGCAATATGTTGACGCAAAGACCCAATAATAGGGGCTCTGTTTCTACGCGGTAAATCCGTATTGGTTTTGACATGTTTATAAAACTTTCTTTTTAACTCGGCCGCCTTTACTATCATGTAAGTAAGAGCTATTGATCATATGTTAACATGGCAAAAGCAATGAGATTTTACTGAGTGGAATAGAGCCCCAGCAATAGAATTATTTATTTTCCTCCCCCTCCCTCCCTCTTCCCCACTCTCTTTGGTTTCGACTTCTGTCTTATTAGCGAGCATTGTCATGTGTGGTTAAAGTTATTTGTTTTTATTTCGATTAATCATAACAATTAAGCCTTCACGCTAAATTAATTTAAGTATAATTATTAGTGACGACCAGTAAATTACTTTATTTATTACATCCAGTTATAAACTGCAAAATAATTTGAGCATTTCTTAAAAAATAAATTTAATTCAACTCTCCCGTTACCGAAACTTCCTTTTCTGTTACCAAAATAACAAAGAGGAAGTTACGTTTATTTAAATTTGTGTGCAATGTGGAAATGAATAATTTGAATTTGAATTATACCTATCAGATCCATTTTTAAAGTGCTGTTCTTTTAAACGTCTACGAACCGTGTTTATTTAACTTAACCTCGCAATTAATACATACTTTATTAAGATCATGAATGGCATGTCGGCAGGCGGTGGTAAAAGTGAGATTGAACGGCATCGGCTCGAAATGCGCGTAATTGGTCGTAAAGCACGGGCAATGGCGCGTCTCGTGATTGTGTTCACGCCAGCGGTATACTTAATTATAACGTTACTCTAAGAAATACTGCTAGGGTATAATGCAAGTATCTTCACTTGGGAGTAGATTACTGCGATGCATCATCGGAAAACAAACGCGCGAGTGCATATAACTTTAACAAATAAATAAAACAGAGCATAGCCAAAGCCTTACGTTATTGTTTATTATTAAAAATTAGACAACATAATGGTCCAAAAATGTTAGTATCATAGCTTACATGAACTACGAGTATATAGTACTTCAACTAGAAATGTTTAATGATTATTAAAATTGGTCCAGATTTGGAGGAGAAAATAGGGGAATTGAGATATGCCCCCGTCGTCCCTTTCGTGCTAAATTCAGCCTCTTCTGCCCCCAAGCAGTCGCAACGTGAATGAATAGTTTTTTTAAATGCTTATCTCTCGACCGCGTCTAAACAGGATTGTGAACCTAATAATTTCCATACAAAACGCGATAACGTTTTCCTCCCCTTCAACCTAGCCCGAGTTATAAGTTTTATTAAATAAAATGTTGTAGTTTTTTTTTTGACGAATGAAAAAGAACCAGAAGCGTAAAAAATACCTACAACATTTTTCATAATAACTACAACATATTAAAAAAAATTGGAAATTGGACTTTATTTAGGGGGTGTTTTTTTTTTAAAATCTACGAAATCGAGGTGTTGTTAGGCATATTTCTTGGTTAAAATATAGCAAGTGGTAGTTTTCTAAAATGATAATAATTTGCACAGTTTGCTTCCATGTATTAATATGTCATATTAAGTTCTAAGCGACAAAGGTAGCACTGGGGGCCTAGTTAAGATGCATAACGTTAATATAGCTATTTTCGAAAATCGGCAAAATGTAAGCTGATGACAGATCGCTACGCCGCTTATGTCAACTCCATACGTTTAGAATCGATAGAAAACAGAAACACTTTAATCGCTTTGACAATTCATATATGGCAGTTAAAACATGACATTAAATAGACAAGGTACTAAATGGTACACAATATTTATGAACTCGACTGTACAACTTTAATTATTGTTGCACTAAAGAAAGAAAGAAAGAAAAAGAACTCTGTCACACCAAAACAATTATTAATTTCTTGTGTCTTGACGTTGTCATTACAAGTGTTATGGTGGTTCAAAAATAGCATTGTTGACTGTACCTAATTAGTTTCACACTGCACTCATCTTTCATAAGCTATTTACTAAGCATTATATTTATAATTTACCTTTTATCTCACTAAGGAATCGCTTATCTTGATTGTATTCAGAAAATTCACGTTTTTTTGGAATATATACATATGCAAACTGTTACAGCGAAAACCGACTAACAGACTTCTTAACCCCATTGTAATATAAATCTTCTTATCAAGTTATTACGGTAGAATTTACATCAAACAATTTGAATACGTAAGTAATATTTGCAAGCATGGTGTTGAACTGCGTAAGAGGTGGATTCTGATTCCGTTTGCTCTTCGTAGAGAGTTCACGGTCTACTTACAGAAATAGAGATTTATTTTCTACAACCAATTTGTATTATATTATAATAAAGATTACTTGAAGCAGTAGGTAATTAAAATATACATGGTTGTGGTTTGGCTTTTTTAACTCCGTATTTTTGTCGTCATGATTAGATGCAAAAGTAAAGAAGTAAACAATGTTTAAAAATTAGTTGCTGTTGAGATTCTTGTGTTGATTCCTCTTTAGCTTTAGTCTTTTAGCAAGCACTGGTAGGTTTTAACATGTAACACGACTAAATTGGATTTGTTAGATTCGAGATTGATGCAGCCGCCATTTTTAAGGTAGCCGGAACAACGTCATTGAGCCATTATTTATGTTGATTTTAAAAACTTCTGTGTGACCTTCATTGGCTTTATTTTGATTCGTCAAAAGTAAAACAATTTTCTTAATATGGTGTTTTGTTCTCGCCGACCCCAGATGATTGGATTAAGGATAACATGACGGGTCGTTTAAAAAAAATTATTCCCAAAAAAAAATGCCTTTGCAACGATGACAATCTCAGCGAACGCCTCTATGCTAGTCTAGTCTTCCCCAGCTCCTAATGGTAAAAAAGGCACCAACATTATTTATGACATTGCGTTGGCTACGTACGCGTACCTCGTACCTATACAATTAACCGATTGGTTTAGTAACGGTACCCACGCTACAGTGCCGGTAAACTAGCCCAGTTATTGCACCATAACGTTTACCACCTGTCACGCACACGGTTACTTGTATTATATAAAGTTATTGTATCGTGACACAGTGCCGTCAATTTGACGCCGAGTCCGTGCAATGAGGGCTTTGGGTTGGTACTTGATAGCCCTATATTGTTACACAATCGGTTTTTTGTGCCGTGCGGTCATTAGCGTATAACGCTGGTTTAAATTTCAAAGAGTTTGAAAATTTTACAGGTTTGAGATTGGTTTGTAAAGAGTACAATCCATTTAATTTTGTAGTTCAAGTTTTAGTTACAACTTCAGCGATGCGACGTACACGGCTTGACAGTGATCAAGGCCAAGATTGTAAAAAAAAAAAACCTAAAGGTAAAAACTTAGGCCGTATTAATAAACTCATCTTGACTGTGAGGCCCGTCACGAGATACGTCAAAGTAAAAGCCAAACCATAGAACACTGTCATTTTTGACGCATCTCGAGACGAGCATTAGAGTTGAGATCAGTTTATTAATACGGGCATTACTCATTACTTAGCCATCCCTGTAAACCGATCGAGTACAAATTAAAATAGACATAATCTACGCCTTGGAAAGGGCATGCATATGATACTTTTTATCCCACCCGTAATATAATATGTTCTTAAGATAACAAAGGCATTTATACTCGAAAATGTAATTAAAGACCAAAATCTGACATTTCCCATATTGATTATTTAGTTATTTTAACATTATTTCATAAAACATGAATGAGAACTGCTGCACTTAAACCAAAATGCAGTAATCAAAGCGAATGTGCGCCGCCGCCGCCGGTGGAGGTTAGGATTTTGGTATCTAATTAGATTTTCGAGTATAGCCTTCAAAAGTCTTCTTAATGATAGGCCTTGTGCAAAGTCTATCCGGATTCCTGCCTCCATCATACATTTTTAACCTGCCGCCAAATGGACGGGGATAAGCTAAACGGGGAAATTAAATACTAGTAGTATATGGAATTCCATCTTAATCAGGAATGGCAACGTATGTGCGGCCTTAGTATTGTAGTCTTTAGATTGTAATCTTGAGAATACAAATCTCTCTGGCTCGTTGGCGCACTCCATGCCATAAAAAAACGATAGTGAAATTACACCTAATCCAATTCATCTCGCTACGCCATCTTGTCTGACATTGGCAAAGAACTCAATTTACAGCGAATTAAATACTTTTTTCACACCGCGCGGATCACCAGAGCAAACAACCTCGTTCGTCAACCTTAAGGTCGCACGACACAATCGACCGATTCACTTTCGTCAAACAAAAACCCCATAGACTAAGCTTGGGAAGATCCAGCTTATTGTCTATGGTTTCGACGTGATTGTCTATGTTTTGCATGGAGTAAAAGTGCCATTACTGTAAGTGTATGGAGCATGTGAATTGTTGTCATTCAATTTGCGTAATTTCTGGCTATTGTGGGTTTGTTGACAATGGCCCATGCTTCCTTGTAGCGTTGAGGGGATACGCTGATCTGTGTATGTAAAAGAGAGTTTGTTAGTTCGGTTAGGCTCGACGTTGTCTTAATTTTAGGCGTGAAACTAAAAGTACGACTTCGGGCACTGCAGGTTTGTATTAGAAATGAAAGCAAGAAGTGTTTTATCAACCTAAACGATGTTTTGCTAGGAAAAGCACCGATTATATTCAGACTTTTTTGTATAATCTATACTACAACTATCACTATACTCAACTCGGCATAAAGGACTAAGTAGGCAGATAAGAAGTAAATCCTGATACATTGCACAATGATGAATTTTCTGAAAATTGGTAATGTTGACAGCAGTAAAACAACGCTAATCTTATTTGTGTGTGAAGTAGTATTAATAACAGCATTAATACTTTTAAGTATTATTGTATATTGTGTATTTTATTATTGAAAAAAAATATCTGCTAGAGTTTTTTGCAGCGCTTCATCTCCGTAATGAGGCCTTATCCGAAGCGCTAGTAGATACACTCAATATAACTGACGTGATTAAAACCCCTTACATAGCCAATTTACTAAATATTTTTTCCAATTTTGAATGGATTTACTCTGCATAATAAAGGCCCAGTAATGGCGGCCGAGTTAAAAATACATGGCAACTATCATGGCTCCGCTGCACAATGGCCCATCATTTACACCTTAAAGCGAGCGGCATATTCTTGTATCTCACTCTTACACATTTCTCCGTACCTACGTTAGCCCATAAACCTATAATGGGCCATCGTGGAGACGGGCCTGTATGTTGTAGCATATGAGAGCGAGTGAGAGAGAACTACAAACCTGATGGCTCACGCGCCCGTTGAAGTCTTTTCATAGTTTATGTTATGTTATACTAGCGACCGCCCTCGCTTCGCTTCTGTTGATGTGAGTTTGCTGTAAAACCTGTTCATAATCCAAACCTTCCTCTTGAATCACTCTATCTATTGCTGTAAACTGCATTAAAATTCGTTGCGTATTTTAAAAGATATAAGCGGACAGACAGCGGGAGCACCTTTGTTTTATAGTATGTAAAGAAGATAAAGATAAAGACCCAAGTCTCAAAGTTGGTTTGATCAATTTTATCATAAATAGCGGCCTACCAGCGGCTTCGACCCACTGCAAATTTCCAACATTCCCGGTGGTTTTTTTTCATACAAACCTTGTCCTGACAATAACGAATACAACAAAAAAGAAATCAGCCAAATCGGTTCAGCCGTTCTCGAGTTTTGCGCTTAGCAACACATTTAGCGATTCATTTTTATTATATAGATACATGCAGATTTGTATTATAAAACATATTATGTAAGTTTTATTATGCATGTAAACCATTCGAATGATAATTTCATACAAATTTATTAATCAATTCAATGTAAATCTCCAGAGTTTACGTCGATTGTCACAGATAACTAACCTATCGTTAAGGGATTAATACTATATTGGATACAGACTATGACAAAATTATACTAATGTTAAATATTTAATTATATAGATAAAGTAAACTGATATACTTCATGTGTGGTAATTATGATAAATACAATGAAACAATGTTATTAAAACAAGTTTTGCTTTTAGTATTCTCTGTTGAGTTTTACCAAAATAATGATTTGAGACTGTCAGTACTTAATGTAATAAAAATATGACTATAAAACATTACGTATTTTCTTCCAAGAGTTACAAGAGAAAACCAATAGGAAAGAGTCATTGTACTTTAAACGAAATCTCTACGTTAGCAGATTATGTCAAGACTCAATATGGCATCAATTTTCTAAGGCATCAGAACACATGGCACCGGAGAAGTTAATCACAAATCGAATTTACCTCATTACGTTATTATATTATCTACTAGTCATTATAGAATATGTTCAATAAATCATAAATGAAGCATGGGGCGACATCCACATATTCGCACTTTCGACGCTGATCTCGACTGGCAATTATAATTTGACCCATGCGTATTGCAATTTCGTCAACCTTGAGGACTATCATCATGGCAGCCGAAAGACGTCCACTGCTGGACATAGGCCTCCCCCAAGGCTTTCCACTCAGACCGGTTTTGTGCTTTTCGCATCCACCGCGGTCCCGCGATCCTGACGAGGTCGTCACTCCATCTTGTTGGAGGCCTACCTACAGCTCGTCTTCCGGTCCGCGGACTATACTTGCCTGTATCTCCACACCAAAGCAAAACGACGCAAACACTGCTTAACGGTAGGTTGAAGGATAACCAAATTTCATTACGAGTTATTGGCTGCCACCAGGTTGCAAATGCTAACATCCTGGACGGACCCTGCACAAGGTTCTTCCTCTATGCTATTTAGTCCCACCATGCAACGAATGTCAATGGAATATGAGCCTATTGTGATTGTGTGTTTAAAAAATGACTGTCTGCTGAGTTTCTCAGCAGTGGTCTCCTCTTGGGAAGCGCTGGTAGTATCTTGACGTGTAAAAGTGCCCGAGCGGCCTACTTACTGAATAAATTTCTTTTTTTTTTTTTTTTTGTCATAGAGTCAAATTTCTAATTCGCTTGTCACTCATAAATAATGGGAGGCAAATGGATGCAAATTACGTCAAAATAATGTAGAACAATATCCGTAATATGGATATGACTAGAATTGATAAAACAAGGAGAACATCATTGCAAAAAAGTTACAGAATTTTATTGTTGAATGGTAGGACCTTGTGCAGGGTCTGTCAGGATCGCTACCATCATCTTTTCCATTAACCTACCGCCAAACAGCAGTGTTTGCATGTTGTGTTCCGGTTTAGGGATAAGACAGCCGGTGTAATGACGAGCATAAAGGCATTCCATCTAAGTCCTCAGGTTTGGCAACGCATTTGCAGTCTTAGGCTTGCAGTCTTGTCAATGAGAATGTCTATGGGTCACAGTTTCCACTTACCGTCAGGTGGCCTGTGTGCTCGTTTGCCTTCTCTACGCCATATTTTATTTTTTTCTGTATTGGTATTTTATTATTATATAGGGAAAACTACTTCTCTATATCTACAGACGTAAAAGAGGCGTTGTCTTAAAGTGATACTTGACCATTATTTGCAACTATTAATTTTTACATCAAAAACTGCATATATTATCATACATAAATAGTACTCGAAATTTAATACACGTCTTATCCATCTTAGCTTTTGTCACCATATTGCATCCGTCAGCCCTTAAGTCATAAAATCCATGTTATGTCCTTTGCAATAGACCTTTATTTCAATGGCTGGATTATGTATATTATGTATACATGGATCAAGTAATAGCAGTCGAGTTCGCCAACGATGTTTTCCACAAGAGAATAGCACCCCTGACTACTCCCAAGTCCAATAAATCACACATGACACTTGGTTTCACTTTTGCCATTGCGTCACGGATCATTGCCATGCCGCGTCCGTGACCCTCACTTTCCTTGGACGTGACGAGACTGACACTTTCTTTTGTTTTCCGAATCCTGGATGCACCGACGTGGTGGAATGAAGAGTGACCGTGAATGTTGATAGTGCGTGCAGTACAAGTTGATGCAGGAAGTAAATAAATAAATTATTTAAATTAATATTGTCGGACTATCTTACCAATGTATGTAGGTAAGCCTAGTACCATGCTAGGATTTAGCCTTGTATAAATACTTAAATACTTAAAAAATACCCTAAGCTCAGGAACTTACTCGAACTTATTACAAAAAAAAGTACGATTACAATAAGTTAAATTAGGTTACGCGCATTGCTGCCTAACTTACCTTTGTGTTGGTTTAACTGCGGGACTTTATATTGTAGAGCAGGACATGCATATGGTATTTTTACAGTCTCTGATCGTTTTTTTTTAATCGCAATAAAGGCAAACGAGCACACAGGCCATCTGATGGTAAGTGGAAACTGTTTCCCATAGACATTCGCATTCACAAGACTACAATCCTAACACTAAAAAATAATCCTAAGATCTGCTGCATATGACCGTTGTCATATTGCTAGAGCACTGGTGAATGATTTCTGGGCAAAACTGCTCTCAATTACCATGCCCCAGTGACTGACAAGATGTTTAACGCTAACGTAAACTATTTTCGAAAACGGACAAAATGTATAGAATTGTTAGAAGCGCTCGACGAGACCGCCCGTTATCTTACGTCAATCCTTTATTTTTTCGATCATAAATTAATAACATTGATAACGTTCTGGCAATGCATCTTGTGTATGTCTTGTGTCCGACAAAAGTTGCTCCAGTTCATTTGCATTTTCACATCCAATGTTCCAAAATAACTCTTTAAAGCCTTGTTTAGGCGGGTTAAAGCTACCAGTTTTGTATCTCGGGACTAGGGAGAGGGTATTTTGATTCTAAATTTCGTTAGAAAGCCTTAAATACTTATTCGGCTACATTACCTACTTTTGTATAATTGCATATTGTTTTTTTCATTTATTTCTGTTGTTGACGAAATGATATTGTGTATTTCTCCATTGTTATTAAAGTATAAGACGAAACATTATGTAAGTCTAAAACGGTATATATTGTGCTACGTAATGTAAAAAAGCGTTATGCTGCTTTTTTCCTCCACAGACAATTCAAAAGTAAAACATTTGTAAACACTGTTTGTAGTATAGGTAAACTACTGCTGAAATCCAACGGTCATTTGAATACTTCCAATTCTACCTCTTTTGTCAGTCAGTTAAGCCTGATTGACGCGAAACCAAAAGGTTAACGAAAGAAAGCGCATACAAACTTAATTGCATTGATTTGAAAGGATTAGAAATGAAATTGATGACTTGAGATATTCCAGCTGATACCTAGATTTTTTTTCACTCGACTATCGATTGTCATTCATAAGTTTGATTATTTAACATAATTACTTTACAATATTCTTTTGAATAATCTAGCAGAATTATTTTGTTATGTTCCCTAGTTTTTGTTCTGCCATTTTAATGATTTTTTCGTATCCTAAGGTCGGAAAACAAAATATAAACTTAGTAATCTAGCCCCCCTTCCCTTCAATTGGATCATCAATATCATCATCATACACTTGAGTAAGAGCTATGTTCTTGTCGGGGAGTATTTTCCGTTCTTCCCTATACCGACCCTTCTTTCTAACACTAAGCAATCAGCATGACTTCTACTTTTTTATTCGTAAGTTCATCTGGGTCTCATTCTTTTCCTCTTCCCTTCCACCTTCAAATATCTCGTTATGTACCCATATCGTGCCGCAACGTGTGACCAAACACCTTTCCCTATCTATTCTCTACTGTTAGTAATAGCAGTAATAGACTTCCCTTTTTTATTGGACACTTCAAAGGTTAGCTGGGGGAAATCCCTTGAAGGGACAATTTTACCTTTGTACTGTTATTTTTTTTGATATTTTTACTATGGTTTGTATTTCTTTTTTATTCTTGTATAATAAAAAGTATACATAATTACATACGTACATACATATATGTACAAAGTCGTAAAAAAAACATCACTTAACATTAGACTATAACCATCAAGTGACATAATGGTGCTGTTGGCAATTGTATCCATCTGATGCGCGGGCGCCGATCAGTGTCAACGGCGCCGGCGTCGACTCCCGCGCACGCGGCGCCGCTCTATTTGAACGATCGATCAACACTGCGCTGATACCGTATACTTAGTGGAAAGACAAATGGAAGTAAAAAATGCTTCTTTGCTAACTGGATAAGTTGGTTTTATCAGATTGGTTAAGACATTTTGTAGATAGTTAATTACTTTAATTAGTTTCAAAATGTATGTAAGTATACACAATTACATAGATCTCGTTTGTTTTGTTTGAGCAGCTAAATCAAAGCTGGAAAAAATATGTGTCCGTATGTTTTCAAATGGAATACACCCTAAATACGCCACTGTACTGCTGTATCGGGTCTAAGGAGACCGATTTAAGTGTGATATAGTATGGCTAACTAGTAATTACAGTCAAATACTTAGGCAGTGAAGAGGTTAATCTGAGTTTCTAATTCAATTAACGATAGGTACGTTTCACCAGCAACTGCTGTCGTCCGTAGCTTATTGTAGTTTTATTTATGTCTCAAAATTCGTATTCCTACATCTTTTTACCGGTATCAAAGACATTTCAAAAATCGTAGTTAACTTAATACAGCATTACACACGTGGTTCCTGTCAGCCTGAAGTGTCCAACACTGGTACACATCCCCTTACTACCATTATTTTGTAAAATTCGATATGTTTTACAAAGTTTCACAATTATAATTGTCTCCTACTTTAGAAAAAAAAATTGTTACGAGATATCACATCTCGACCGACGATAATGTCTCAAATTTTACACTCGTAAGATAGAAAGCTTAAGTCTTTGCTTTGTCCAGTTTTAGCTTATTAAGATTACTCAGATTCGATAGTAGTTTTGCAGGGTGGTAGGACCCTGTGCAGGGTCCGTCCGGATCGCTACCACCATCTTATCCATCAACCTACCGCCTAACAGCAGTGTTCGCATTGTTGTGTTCCGGTTTTGGGATAAGACAGGCGGAGTAATACTACAATAGCATAGAGGCATTCCATCTTAGTCCTCAGGGTTGGCAACGCATTTACAGTCTTAGGCTTGCAGTCTTGTGAATGTCTATGGGTCACAGTTTCCACTTACCATCAGGTGGCTTGTGTGCTCGTTTGCCTTCTCTAAGCCGTTTATTTTATTTTATTGGTGGTTTTTTGTAGACAGACGTAGCACTAATGCTCATAGTTAAAGCTCTATTTCTTACACGTTATAACACTGCATAAAGTCCATAAATAAATACTATTTGCATAATTTTAAAATAAAATATCGATTAATTACATTAACCACTCAGAAGAATCTTATAGCACTCTTTTGACATGTTAAATTTTACATACTTACATAGACTTCCTCATTTCTTCTATTGGAACGGTAGCTCAATAAAAATTACATCATAGTGGTATTACTGTCTATATTTGGTGAGCCCGTGGTAAGGTGTACAGTTGAGTTATGGCCCGTTCCCAATGAATGTGTGCAAGGATAGTTCTGTTAGTCAATCAGTTACTTAAGCGCTTTTCCTGTAGTGTATAACTTGAAAGTTATGTAATATCTTTTTAAATTGAAACTGGATCAACACAGATAGATTTACCCATGTACTTTAATTTTTTAATTTTTCGTTCTCTGTGTCGCGAGTCCAAAGTACATTTTTTTAAAAAAATTTTTTTAGTTTATTCAGACCACTTTGTAGTTTTTCCATTAAAACCTCTTAGGCTTGGGCTATAAAAATACCTATATAGCAACACTTAAAATGTAAAAGTCTAGGCCTAAATTGGTTTTTAATAAACTAAAATTGGCAGTAAGACGCTCGAATAGTGTCTTGTGACGCAGCGCAGGACTGGTTGTTTTGAATTTGTTGGTTGGGAATTATTTGTTCAACAAAGGACGTCTTTCAGCTGATGATGATTTAAGTGAAGTCATCATTATGTAGTGCCGTAACTGTAGTGAAAGTGCGCAGATAAGGGCAGTTACTGTGTTATGTTATGGCTTCCCACCAAGTGTACGAATAAGGGTAGCCATACAATGTTACGTAGGGCCGTTCCAGGAGTGAAAGTGAGCATGTAAGGCGTTTCGACAATTAGCCCGATTAGCATCGAACAATACGCGAGATGCTCGTGCGCATTGTACAATGGTGGCTGATTCGCGATGCGTTGTGGCAGCACTAATGTGTATTTAAATTTTTCGTATTTGGGTCGTTTATGGTGGCAAATGTTATGGTAGTGTTGTGAAGTTTTTTTTAGCCTGTGTAAGTGTCCCACTCAAGGGCAAGGCACTCCTCTCGTTTTCGCAATTCTTCATAACCCTCCCGCTCCCGCCAATCGCTGTAAAACACGTCCAAATCATCCCGCCACCTCATCAAAATAATTTATTAAATTGTGGACACATTTGTTTCTGATGATTTGGGGCTCTATTCCACTCAGTAAAACCTAATCGCTTTTGACATGTTATGGTATTGTTAACTTTATGATGATAGCTCTCATTTAAGACTACTTGCGAGTAATGGCGGCCGAGTTATAAATAATACAAAAACGTGTCAAAAGCAACAAGGTTTTACCGAATAGTAAAGAGTCTATGTACGCCTAGCCAAGATGTAAACGCTGCTAACGTTTCTGTTTTCTATCGACACGAAATGTATGGACATAAGCGGTCGACGCGATTGAGGCCCTTAACGCTATCGTAAACTGTCACAGTGTATAGACTTGACACAGTAAAATAAATGTTTTAAAAAACAAAAAACCGCCTTCAAATACGCGAAAAATGGTGAGTAGGGACACGACCTAAAATAAGTTGTACTACTTGTTACAAATAAGAACAACTATTAAATGGACAATAAAGTTAGGTCTATTGGGAATAATTTCAGTCTTATAAATTTTAATTACTAACATATGCTTCATTTTAGGTTGTGTCCTTCACCCCTTAATCCCTACTCACCCCTTTTTACGGTATCCCAAAATTATGTATCCGGTCTAGCACGTTAACTTAACACACATGTCAAATAAGATTAAAGTTTAAACAGAGAACATAGATCAATAAAACAATAGCTAAAATGTACTAAATAACAATTGCCCTATTATACTTTATATTCTAACCGAGACATTAATTACACCTGTGCCTCGGGCAGGAAACACCTGTATTTCTGCCTCTACAATTAGAAAGCAGACGTTACTAAATACAGTATCTGTTTCTGTGTACTAAGCCTATTTCCGAACGAAAGTGCCTTTCGGAGAAATGAAAACATTCGCTGATTCAAATAATTGTGCTTACTTCTTAAGTGGTGTACGTACCTACTTGATTTTATTTTGTAAAATTGCATTTATGATTACTACTAGGAAGACCCAACCCTGATTTCCTTTTATTTACCGATTCGCATCATTCATTATCATTTTTCTCGGGTGTATCAATCTGTTTCCCAAACTCGATTACCCGTGTAACCATTTTTTCAGTCACGATTTTTCCCATTCATGATTTTACCCAATTGAATTTTTCTCCATTCGTATTTTTTCCTGGACGCATATTTTCCTTTCTGTTTTTTTCCCAGACACTAATTTCCCTATTGTAATTAGGCCGAAATAGGTAGGTAGGTTTAGGTTCACGTTAGTTTTGCAGCCGGCCAAACCGCCCAGAATATAGTCGGAGCTCTGCGCAAGCGTAACTCCGTCTACTCTGTGGAAATAATATAATATAACTACCTATTCAGATACAGAATGGGAAATTATGATAATGGCATTATTTCCGCTGGGAATAAAATCTTCGGAAATATACGCTATTTAAAAAACATAGACTGGTAACTTTAGCGAATGGAAATATTGCTAACAGAAAATAAAGATTTTGGAAAAATATCGCTATTTACACTACATACATACACATGTAAACGCGATGATAATGTGTTTGAGCTACAGCGTTTGTATACGTTGACAGCTTTAGGCTTGATTTCCTCCTACGCTGATATCGGTTGCTGACGTCGGTCGAGCGTACGAATATAATTGTTTTATGGCAAATCTGCTGCGGGCGTCAGCGTCGCTCTGCGATGTCCCATAGAACACGGTGTACATCCGTACGCTCGACCGACGTCAGCGACCGATGTCAGCGTAGGAGGAACTCAAGCCTTATAGTTAGTGATGTTTCACATGATACTCATCTAAAAACCCATCTGAACGGGCTATTTAGTAACAAAAATGCATATGGCATGCCAGTATGACCACCAAGAAACAGGGTCAAATGCTTACCTATTCAAAGTTACAGTATTTTGTGGCCACACGTGAAGCGACCACGGTTTGTTATATTTATTTTACGCTTAATAAGAGGATTGTTAACCGAAGGTTTAATTACGTTACAATTAAATTTTTTCATAATATCTACAACATACATATTAAAATTTTGTAAAAATTATACTAGGTTGAAGAGGAGAGAAACGTTATTGCATTTTGTGAGGAAATTTATAGCTCCACTACCCTCTTAGACCTTGCACATAAATTTAATCCTAGGTTACTCCCAGATTAAATTATTTACGAATGTCAGAGTCATACGAGAACTGTAAATTTTAGTCAATTAAAATCTCCACCTTTACATGAAAGCGGACCTCAAGAAGGTAGTTTTCCAATATTTATTTGATTATCCTTGTTTAAAATAATAAAAACATCAACATATTTGGGTCAAACAAGTAGCACGTTATTTCAAACCAGACTGAATTTGGTACACTTACCTACGTACTTACTTTATACATCGTTTATAACCGTACTAATTAATGAAAGCAATACTTCAGTTTAAATTAAAATAAATAAGTAACGATATCAGGACTTAAATGTAGTTGGCGATAAATTATGCTAATTAAATTACAGTTATCAAAAATGTGTATTTTTTTAAAATTACATAATTTTTTACAAAACATATGTTTGTGTATTAATCGTATTAACATTTATTTTTATAATCGCGTGCTAGTTGTGTACAAGAGTGTATTTATAATTCCGCTTATATGTATATCGGTTGAGAACAGTTTTGCATAAATATCTAAGTTGCATTGGAATGAGTTTATTAACCGCTACCTAAGAATATTTATTCATGTTCGCAATTTTTTTGGTTTAATGGACTTTCATACTGTTGTAGATAGAGATTATTTAATGATGCATGGCTAATTAGTGGTTTGAAAAAAATGACGACTGAATACAGACAAGTGTAAATTAATTTGAAGTCCTTTAAAGTATTTCGGCAGATTTGCGACTATCTGGATGACACGGACGGTAACTTCAAGCTGTTTAAATATTGCTGGAAAATCATGTAATAGTCGACCAACACCTTAACCACTTTTCGACTCTATTTGAAGGGGTTAGAGGTTTTGCGGGTGGTAGGACCTTGTGCGGGGTCCGTCCGGATCGCTACCACCATCTCATCCATTAACCTACCGCCAAACAGCAGTGTTCGCATTGTTGTGTTCCGGTTTGGGGATAAGACAGCCGGTGTAATGACTAGCATAGAGGCATTCCATCTTAGTCCTCAGGGTTGGCAGCGCATTTGCAGTCTTAGGCTTGCAGTCTTGTGAATGCGAATGTCTATGGGTCACAGTTTCCACTTACCATCAGGTGGCCTGTGTGCTCGTCAGCCTTCCCTATGCCATAAAAAAAAAAAAAGGACATTCAAATGCGAAAATGGTAAAGGAATTCCCTGGTTAACTATACTTACGGGTGCGTTGTAAGAAATAATTGGATTTTCATGACGATTTATGTAATTTATCTAAAATCGCTTTTATTCTTCTTTGGAATTTAAATTTTCTTTAATAACGTAATTGTACTATTGACACAATGGCATTTCTGACTGTGAAGTAAATAAGAGTCAATCCAAAGTAAAATAAACAGAAAGAAAACCATACAAAAGTGACAAAACTTTTGTATTTACGTACCAGCTTTTAACATTTTAACGACCTATTAAAACATTCACATCACCTTCTCACTATTATAACGTCCCTAAACAGCTTTGAATAATTAGGTACTGTACCATCCTGACAATAAAAGTGAAACCCAGAAACATAATCGATCACGCTTTACTTTCTATGCAAACAACGAAACAGTGCTGCTATTGTCTATGCCAACAAAAATGGCTTCTGTTTTCGTTTTAAAGCCTCACGGAAATAATGTAAATGATAGCGACGTTTGTTGTTCTTGTTTCCTGCTGTAACCTTCTTTCTTTTGGGGAACGTGAGATCCGGAAATTATTTGTGCTTTTATTGGTTTATTTTTCGATCCGTCAATCCAACATTTTAAGAAACGGATAAGAACGCAGTAAGTAGACTTAACTTTAAATCGGGGTCATTTAGTATGACGCTTGTCAATAAAAATAATGAACGCGTGTTATTATCGTACTTACGAGTATAGGTAATTGTGTGAGTATGAGAACTCATATTCAAGGCCTTTATTCTGGTCTCAACTGTTTATTTAAATGATTCTTGATGCCTCACCAATACCGAGATTTTAGAAAATATTGACAGATTGATGGGAGTCTCGTCAATAACATGACATGATAGGATTTATCTGACGTACTTGTTTACAACCACGTCATGTAAATATGTAATTCAGCGCGCAGTCTAGAAAATCCTGCAAGCTATAGCTTGTTCTCTGGTTCCTGCTTAACCCGTCAGGTGTCCTACGTACAACATGTGTGCGCAGATTTTTTGATATTATGTGAGTTATTAATTTGACGTACAGTTAAATTTTGATTTACTTACAACAACTTTGACATATCACTTTCAAAATATTTGAAAAGGTCGTTAATGTCTAAAGCGTATTATAGGGTTGAGGACTATCTAACAGACAAAAATGCATGGCCTAAACCCGAAACTTAGTCAATAATAATTTGTTCAAATGCAAAAGCTTTATCCTGCTTTTTCTTGTCTAGGGGACACCGTTGTTGCAGGAAATCATATCGAAACTTTCATGTGGTCATCTTGCACCATCTCATAGACACATAAGTAGTTAAATCTATTTTTTCTTTTTTCTTTTCTCTATCTCTCCCGTAAGATTTTTGGCATGTTTTCCTGCTGAAATACACATGTTATTTGATATTATGTTTAATTTAATATTTGTAGCTAGACTAAGTAGTACCACAGCAATATGAAATATGAAACATGTTTAAAAAACGACTGACTGATGGATGAGTTTCTTGGGGCGTTTCTTCTCAGCAGTGGTCTCCTCTTGGGAAGCGCTGGTAGATTCTTGACGTGTAAAAGTGCCCGAGTGGCTTACTTACTGAATAAAATTATTTTTATCATTTTATCATTTTATCTGCTACTGCCTTTGGTTTGATTTAGATTTAGGATGCCTTGACTACATAGCTGCTTTACACTAAGTATGTGTGATTTTTCAAGTTGAAATTGTTATTTTGACTGCACCAACGTCTATAAGCGAATTGTTTTTCTCGTTGACGCATTACAATTATCGTACATTAACTTGCCATTTCACGGTATATCTAAAGATAATAAAAGTAAATTGGAATATCTGCCAGTTAATTAAATTGTGGAGGCAAGAGTTTAATCACCTATACTTAAACCTTTCGATTGCCAACGGGTAAACACGTAGAAATAAACGACGGTCGTAACTGATTTTTATTCTCACGCCAGCACCATGACTTGTGTATGTCAATATCTTTATTGTTCGCTTTACCACTTTAACTAAAGAATGTTCACCCAACTACATACTTATGTGATATACATAGATATAGGTCTTAAGTCACGACAATGCGGTTTACCTAGTTGTTAGTGACCCTGCCTACGAAGCTAGCGGTCCCGGGTTCGATTCCCAGTAGTGCCGGTAGTGATAAATGTTGTGTTATAAGCGCAAGTAATTATTTCTAAGTTTTGGTTATTTTCTACGTATTCTACACTGGACCGCAAAACTAAGTATCAGACTTTTAAAGAACATGTCATACATATAATATATAATAATGTGTTTATTATTGTCCAGTACGCAAGATACAGTCTATAGCTTGCGTTTGGACTATGTAGGTAGGTGAATTTGTGTGGGACATATTAATAAAAGTAATATTGAGTGAGACACTCGTATCAAAACGTGTCAGAAATTACAGTTTATTTTTATTAATTAATGACTCACTCTTTGTTTTAACGGAGTGTATTTTCGCCAATGCCGAGTTTTAGACCATCACCATGGACTTATTAAAGAAACAAGTCCATGGATATCACACGGATTAAAGAATCTTTACTCTGGTGGATTAAATAGAAGCACATGGGGTTAGGCCACGCGCATCTGTATGCGCCCCTATTCTAGATGGTAAAATCCAAATGGTTTTGACCTGTTATCGTATTGTCAACGTTTTGATAGCTCTTATTTACTCGCCACTAGGTAATTAATGGCGGCCGAAAAACAGTACCATATTACTTAGGTCACGTACCATTTGGATTACCAGTTTTTTAAAACTTGACGTTAACTTTGACGAGTCTTTGAGATCAAGACTTCTATTCAATTAGGTAAAAAAACATTGCTTTGACATGTTTCCAGTATTGTCAACCTTTTGAAACTTGAACTTGATTTTAGATAATGGCGGGAGAATTAAAAACAATACGTTAAAAGAAATATGGTTAACCTAGTTTAATAGAAGCCCTGTTTAATAATACAGCCATAAGCGTTTTACCTATTACATTAGTTACCTATAGCTACTTGTATACTCCGGTCTTCTCGATGATTCTGACCCCTCGTTACCAATTAAACGTACTGCGATGGCCATCAAACAAGTTTTTCCCCTGCTTATTAGCTGACGGATCTGGCATATTAAAATGATCAGCCCTAGTTACAAGTGGTCTAGATAGCCTGGGTTGCATCCGGGACGCACTACTGACCACAGACAACGGTGCTCTTTTATTTACAAGCGTTTATTGATTTTTTAATGATATCGCGTGATAAGTTGATTATGGTAACTGTATTAGAATTTAACGATGTAGTAAAAGCTGAATTATTTATTTTTATGATTGATTGTGTTGTTGATTAATTCATAATTACATCAGTTAATACGTGTGTACGGTTTTTTTTTCATTATTTTTTAATCAAGATAAAACTGAAAATTGGTTATCGAACTAGGAAGCACGTAGGTCTTTTTCATGTCATTGTAAAATAAAACATAACAGTTTGAAAGCAGCGTGACTATCACGGGCTATTTAAAAAAAACAAACTTCTATGGCAAAAAAGGCAAAACTTGTTTCCTAATTATTGTAAAGATTAAATGATTCAAAGTTTGTTAACTTTTTAATTAACATTATCTACACTTCACACTGTCAAATATTTTTTATAAAAAGTGTCAATCAATTAGGAATTTTGATCACCTTTTACTTTTCTAGCTGCTCATTTTCTAATTAGCGACACTTTAGATGTTCCATGGCAAGCGCAGCGCTTATCATCATTAGACACGGCGCTTGCACATTTTCCTTTGTAAAAGTTTTAGATTACAGGGCAACCATTTCCTTCCTCTTTTTATGTTATGTTATTTTTATTACTACAATTAATAAAAGAAGTATTAAGAATCATTACTTACCATACATCTTAATACCGCTGTCAGTCCGCTCAGTAAAACACAAAATTAAAGGTTAAGACACACTGTCATCACTGTCACGGCACTGTCAAAATCTGAGTTCACTTGAAATGTCGCGGTGCGCGGGAGTGGAAAGTGGCGTACGCGCCAAGTGGTGCGGTCGACTGGCCCGCTGCTGCTGCGCCGGGGGAGAAAAGTGGGCGAAGTAGTGGAAGTGCTGCTAACGAGCCAGCGAGCGAGCAATGGAGCGAAAGGTGACGTCAGTTGCTTTTTTTTATTCGATACGCCCTATGTATAATTGATAGTGATGTACCTAATTGGATTACTAAAAGGTGTGCAGTCAAAATAAAATCCAGAAACCGCGTAATTTGAAGTTCAAATTTAGTTGTTATTTTGATATACTAGCCAACGTCTTAAGGTTTCATCAAAGTTTCTGCTAGGTGGTACACAGGGTTCCAGAGAGGAAGTAATCGCCCTTTGAGGACCAAAGGTCTTTTTGATACGATTTCAAATTAACTACAAGATTATCTCGTTAAACGTAAACGTAAATCCTGCCTTATATAATGTACAGTCGCTATTAAATACCTCGGAACATTTTGCTTATCCAGAATCCAGGCACAACTATAAAGTCCAATTTGCTAGGTCTACCTTAAGTACAGCGTATATTCAGTTGTCACCTTCCAACTCTACCATCTGCTCTTTTTCCATATTTCAGCCCATTCCAAGTACGGGAACAGGTTCAAAATTGACCTGCAGAATTGAAATTAAACATACCTGCCTATTGAAAACAAACCAACAAACAAATCATGTGAAGTTAGATGACGGCTTAAAATAATAAAGCTAGGTCGTTAAATAATCTAACTAGGCCAAATGAGGATAGGTTTTCTAACGTTCTGGAGAATAAAATTATATAGATATGTAATTAACCACTGCGTAAAAACACAATAATTACTCCTGTTGGTTACTTGTAGGTACTGCGTGCCGGCATACCATTAACAATTTCAATCTAGCAGAACAAACGGGGGTATTGCCATTACCTTGTAGCATACAACCTTAAATAACATTACATTCAACATTATTCCACACGTAAACTACGTGGAATGTTTAAATGGCTTTAAGTTTGAAAACGAATTTATGAGTGTTAGGAATTGAAAGTGGATTTCATAACGACAAATGGTCCAGTTTTACGGTAAAATGACCACCATAATAGCCTCCTGACCATTAACACGTAGCGTCCACAACATTTAGGAAGCCGTTTCACAATATTACGTTATGAACGTTAGAAATTGTTACCTTTTATGAGTTTACGTTTTGTTTTTCTGCAGCGGTCTGCCAAGTCAAATTAAGAAATCTTTCACATAGATTCCAGAATTATAGTAACATCCATAACTCTCTTACCGCCTTGGAGTCATTGTAGATAAAATTAACTCGTTCCCAAATTTGTCACTAAGGAACGACTTAATCGTCATTAACCTCTGACAGTATGGGAAAAGGAGTATGTAACCACCTTGTTACAAACCGACTCTAGGTACTTCAAAGGACTCGTGTAGCTACTTTGCAAGTTTTCATTTACACGAACCTTTTGTCAACATTCAGTAAAATTAACATCACGGTTAAGAGTTAACTGCATTAACTTGCCGTATAGCTGATTGTTTGATAAACCGAATGATATTAAAATCACTATTTTCATCATCCTTGTTTAATTCAATCGACATGAGTCACGCATATTCAAATTGGGTCACCCAATGAACAATCGCGTTTCCTAAATTCGTTTGCTTTTCCGAAATATTTACTTTAACATTTCAATACCTTTTTCTCATACGAATAATCATGTTTCATGTTTATTTCACATTGTTACCCATCCTATTAACGATGCTTACAACTCATACAGCAATTGAACGTGTCAATGGCGCATGAAGTTGTTCCGGAAAATCCGGAAGACTTGAGATGTTAGGAAACCAGTTAGGTTAGTTAATTCTGAACCTTCTGTGGATTATGCAATGCGCATAATAGACTATCTATATTATTTATTTATTTATGCATAAATTTACACAGCATAACAGTTCAACACTAATACTGTGAAACTAAACTAAATGTTATGATTTAATAAGTTGGTGTTGTAATGTCATGTGGAGAAATTTACTGGTATTAATTAACTTCTGCTCTTTGGTTACCACATAATTCATTCATTTAAAGAATAGATAATCCTTTTTAGGGACGATACACGAGAAGATCACTAAAAGATTCACGTCTCTATACAAGGTAAGGGTCAGTCTTTGTATAATTGCAAAAGATGAGAAGACCTACAACGTTGCGTTAACTCATTGCGGTGTCAAAACAAAAACGACAATAGAAAATTACGAAAGTTTTTTATAAATATATAATATAGGGTAAAGTCACCAGTGGTCAGCCAGAGACCAGTAGTCGACCTTATATGAGTGCGAAGAGTGGGAAATATATCTTTCGTACTCTTCCCAGTCATACAAAGTATAGGCAGAGGCCGACTGAACTGAACAAGTCTCTGGCTGAACACTGGTGACTTTACCCTATAATATGGATAAACTAATAAAACGTTCTAATAAGATTTATTTTTGATTTAATTATTTTGGTTTGGCATATTTTTAGTTTTAATTTGTGATACCTACTCTGTATTATATGGTTAGAGAAATATAACAGTCATAGTAAAATACCAATGCAATAGTATAACCGAATTAATTCCGTAAAAATTGTCTCAAAATATACCTTTTTTCTCATGAACATCAGCTAACAAAGCCACCTCACTCATTTCGCCACCGTCGAGGTGCGATATGGCATATAAATGACCAGAGTTTCCATCGATACAGCTCGATAAATAAGTAATATCTATTGTCATGGCTTTCCATACTCATTTTTATTCATAGCCAGTGCCCGTGCGCAGGTATGGGCCTGGAGTACTAGCTATAATTTCTCTCGTCCTTTGGAAAGTACGATGCGTGGAAAGTGGTTCCGGAATATTTTGGGCAATCGATCGATGGAAAGTTAATTAGTAGCTTTGAGAATGGATGTTACATTGTAGGCGTTGGCAACGGGGACATCACTCAAATAATGATAGAGTTTCTTTATTTTACTATAAACTAAACAAATTACTGAATAATATTGTCGAGTAGTATAATTTAGCTACAAATATGTCAGTAACTTGCTGTAATGTGTGTAGACATAATGTAATAATTGGCTGGTTTTTAACTGTTTTTTTTTTAACTTACTTTACCTTACCTTACGTTAGCAAGGATGAAAAGCTTCTAGGTAATTATGTTTGCAAAACATTTAATTATATAAACATTTTAAAAAACTTATTTCATCTATTTTGTAAGTAAATATTGACGTTGTGTCTGTCTTTTCGTTTCAAAAATATCAAACAAATGTCAAAGATAAAATCACGAATAAATTTTCGAAAAAGTAATATAAAATAAATAAAATAAAAAAAATATGTTCTAAGCTTAGATTCGTTAAAACATTCAAAAAATACCCAAGTGTTTTTATGTTATTTATTGATAGCTTCGTACATATAACACATGTTCATGATACAGTAGTAATTAAGTAATAATTAAGTAACATCACGTGAAAGCAATCAAACACAGCTAAATGTATAATGATTACTTGTAAGAAAATCACGTAAAAGTAGAAAGCACTCTTTGATTACATTACACTTAATTATCCAATCGTAAGTCAATCATTGTATTTCGTGTCCGGTGTTAAAGTCAGAGTAATTTCTATGTCATATTGTAGTGTTTCTAGATAAATTTAATAGAACATTGATCAGTTAAAATGAAAAAGTAGATTTTACTTTTATATTGTTAAAAGCAATGAATAATGTGTTATATATTTATAGTATTATGTATGTGAAAACGTGAAATAGGTAATGGGAAGATTTTAAAAGTTTGATTATTAACTACGGTATGATCCTCAACGCTTATATGCGACAAAAGTGATATTTATAACTTAAAATAGAACGCTAAATGCCAATTTGCACAGAATTTCATTTTCAAACGCGTCACCCGCATCCAAAACATACGAAATGTCGTCTTGACTAAAAAATTAAATGTTTGGTTCTGAATCATCCAAAATGTCTTTGACAATCAGCAAAATCTTCTGCTTCACCTCTCCCATTCCATCTTCCGACACCAAATTCTTCTTTATCATAGTCAGTGTCTTAAAAACCAAACTGTACTGCGACATTCTTCTTCTCTTCTCCTCTCTCGCCTTCTTTATGGTAATCCTCAGTAAATTTAACCATGTGTGTGTAAACGTGAGGAATTCCTCTGTAATATTTTGTGTTATTTGAAAATGTATCAGAGTGTGTGTCCAAGGTTGGGATGTGAGGGTTGCCACAAGTTTGGGATCATTTTTGAATATTATAGCATGTTTGAATATGGCACTTAGTGTTTTCCAGCCGGCTGAAGATTGGCTTTTTGATTCCTGGAAACGGTTTATAAAGTGAACGTATGCGGTATGCACATTTAAAGCAAGAAACATAAATAATGTATAAGTGTATTAAAAGTTTGGTGAACGTCAGCCGTTTCCTTTGATGCTTTATTATTTCCTTCATCCGCTTCCACTGATTAACATACAAAAAATATATAATTAATTCGGTATTGCAAAAAAAAACACATTTCTTAATAAGGTGCAAACTATTATTTTGAAAGTTCCCGAAAAAATATTGGACAGGACAGCACCTGTCTGTAAATATGATGTAAAAGTGAAACTACAGACGCGTGTTGTATATACTCATCTCATTGTTTTTTTTTATTAAACCTTAACACGTAAAAATAACAACTTTACTTTACACGTAGGTTTTACGACTTACCCTACAACACAGCATCTGAATCCTTAACATTAGCGCTCTCAACGCATTACACTGCTGCGTGTCCGAAGGCGATACTTCCAGGTTGTATGACAGAATGAGTGGTGTATTAGGTCCAGAGTTAAGGACCATGTACACAAGCTGCAGAAGAGAAGCACCGCGCTCGGATGTACTGTCCTCTCGGAGGGATTGGGCTATCAGGTTAGTTTGTATTTGGAGAATCGATTTTGGCTGAAAGGTAATGAAAATTACTGTGAACACATTCAGCTACCAAATTGTTTAACATTCTTAAATGTTATGAATTGAGAGATATGTCCGATAGGCTTTCACTTTTCACTTGAACGGATTTTGATGACAATTGTAAGGAATAAAGATAGATTGACCGTTGGCAAGAGATATTTTTCTTCCCAGAATCAGAAAAGCAGAGGCAAGCAAGAAGTTAAACAGATTATGAAGCTAGCAGGTCTCTGTTTAGCACTGGTTTAGTGTTTGTTATTTTAAATTACCTTGACTGCTAAGTAGGTAATTAGATCTTATCTCACGATAAACACTGGATGAATTTCTGCTAAAAACAACTATTAAATTACACATTGCAAAAAAATCATCGAGAATGTAAACGAGAACATAGGTCCAAATGACGGTAAGTGGACTCTGAAGCCCTATAGGTACATTAACTTTACGATGACAATCTCAATACTGAAAATGCTTGTGTGTGTGTGCCTACCCCGAGGACTTAATGTTCGACACCGGATCAACTCAAAGTGAGACATTGAAAAGTGAGCTTTGATCTGTTTTAGTCGTCCACTGAAAAATGGATCGTGAATTTTTCAGTCGATGACTGCTATCATGTGTGCAAATGTGCGTGTGTATCAAACTATGGAGTTTCATACAAAGAATACGGAAAGGTTTGGGTTGAATTGGTGCCGATCCGATGCTGAGCGGTTATGTGTGCGCAATCTTTAGACGAATTGCCTCTATGCTAGTAATTTTACCGGTAACGGCTCACTTGGTAATTATTCTTGGTGTAATAGTGCACTACGTAGGACAGCAACTGAAGCGCTATGCACGCCACGCGGTCGTCAGCGCTGTTGGTGGCTGACAGCACGCTGGGAATGAACCCAGGGCGGTTCATGTACGTTAGCAGCACTGCAAGATGTCAGTATAAATGAGAGATATATAAAGGGTAGTGTGATATACGGACAAATGGTTTCATTAATTTTGTGAGATTTCCAAAATTTCGGAAATGTTCGGAAACATATAGCAAACGTAGATTTCAAACAAGAGAAGATATTTGTTACACTAGGTACTGAAATCCAGATAGATCATTTACAATTGTTATGCAATTTCAGATTAACCGGCATAAGGGCCACATAAATAAACTAATCTTGAGTTGACTGAGGTGCTCATCTCAACAGACGTCAAAGTAAAAGAATAAGTCATAGAAAAATTTCATTGTTTACGTTCCTTGAGACGGACATTAGTACAGTCGAGATAAGTTTATTGATACGGCCCTCTTTTAATCCTCTTAACTGCTCGACAAATTACGAGAACTTTCCACCAGCGCTAGAACTAGGAGAATTTTATAATAATATACATACTCACCTCTGTTATCATTATGATTATTGGCCAATCCCAACAAATATAAGCTCAACTTAAGACACGCATACTCATAGTTGTACCGCGTTTCTGATTCGGTCTCGTTATTCTTTGTGAATATAGCTGTTGTTAGAACTGCTAGCTTCAGGCAGAGCGTTTGGTCTAACTCCACCGGTATAAGCATGAATGACAAATCTAGGAGGTAGCATATGTTTCTTTCTGAAAGAGAAAGTGGTATGACAAAGGGGGACCCCGTAATTTTATCGAGTTTCACTACCTACCTACATCGTGTAAGCACTACAATGTGTATCCGCCTTTATATTAATTGTTTGTCTATGGTTGACGTGTAACTTTCTTTGTAAACATCTTTGGATATGATTTCTTGTCTTTGGTAAGTAATCAGCTATCTTTAAAAACACCTCGATATGACGGCTGTCAGATTGTTTTTTTAAATAACAAAATATATGGAACTGTGTAACGAACTGTATGGTGTAAAATAAAATCGATGTAAATCTGTGAAAAACTTATTTCATTTCAAGAAAATAGGATTACTCCATCATTTCAGAAGTGGGATACACAAGACCCACTATTTATTTTGCTCGGAAAACATATAATTTCGCAAATACGTCGGAAAAACACTAACGTTGATCGAAGATATAATCAACTTGGGTAGACGCGATGGAGCATAACGATTTAGAGGTTCGTAACTGCAGCAACAGCAACGAAAGAAAATCGCGTTCGCGTAAAAGGAAACGCTGCCATCGAAGCGGGAAAAGTCCTTCAAGATTACGCGAACGCGAACATCACCGTAGACGTAGCGTTCGGACATGTACGCCGGCTATATCCAGTGAACAGCAAGCTAGACACGAGGAACACGAGGACTACGCTGACGGCAATGGACGAAGAAGCAGATCTCGTGAGCGTCACCAACGTCGTTCACGAGGGTTGCACAGAAGGAGCAGGAGTCATCGTCGCCGCACCTCAACGAGCAACGAGGGACGAAAGAGCAGATCACGAGAGCGCCGGCAGCGAGACTCGCGACGCAGCAGCGGGCAAAAACATCGTGCTGACAGAACGAGAAGTAAGACGAATGGCGCAAACGTAAGTAATTCAGATGTTGATTCTAGTAATGTTGTAAAAATTTTATCGGAATTAGTTAAGTCTTTGGCGAATAAACGATCTGAGGGGAACAAGTTCCCCGTTTTGGGTAATGTAATACCTGAATTTGATCCCATGGTAAAGGGTCAAACTATAAACATATGGCTGAAAAAAGTTGAGGAATGCGCTAAACTATATAAATGGGCGGATGATCAAATTATCCATTATGCTTTGCCAAAGTTGGCCGGCGTTGCTCGTACCTGGTATCAGGCTCTTCCTACCATGTCGTTCTCGTGGCCCGAGTGGAAAAACAAACTCATTGACTCGTTTCCTAGTAGTGACGACTATGCCGAACTTTTAACCGAAATGTTATCCAAAAGAGTAAAATATAATGAATCACTGGAATTGTATTTTTATGAGAAAATTAATTTGCTACACCGTTGCGAAATAACGGGTAAACGAGCTGTTGACTGTTTGCTGTACGGAATAGAGGACCGTTCCCTGAGGCTAGGAGCAAAAGCCGCTAAGTGCCAGGAACCTGAACAGGTTCTAGAATATTTCCAGTCTATAAGACAGCAGTCACGTGAACCTTTTAAAAATAATCAGGACAAAAGGTCAAATATTCCGACAACCAATCAGTCAGGGGCTCATAAAATGATTAATCCACAAACTGGTACGGCTGCGACTGTGACATGCTTCAATTGTAATGAACCTGGACACTACAGTTTTAGGTGCTTGAAGAAAATAATTAAATGTACACTTTGCAATCGTCTAGGTCATACCAATACAAATTGTACTAAGCAATTAAATGATTCTAATACAAAAGAGAAAAATGTGATGCAGTTAAATTTCGATACTAGTTTTAATGATGACAAGTATAAATTAGGAGTAAAAGTTAACGGCAGTATAATGAACGGTTATGTGGATTTGGGAAGTCAGTGTACACTTTTGCGTTACAGCGAGGCCTTGAAATTGAGTATTAATTGGGTAGTTGATAACTTACCCTTGTTGCGTGGTATAGGAAATAATATTGTCCTACCGATTGGTATAGCTGACGTGATCATCGAAATACAGGGTATTTCAGAGAGGTTGCAGGTCCTCGTAGTAGATGATAATGTTATTAAGTACCCTGTTCTTGTCGGGCATACTTTTACGGAAAAACCTGGTATCACAATTACCAAGACTTGTGATTCGTTAATTTTTAAAAGCGACCTTAATACTAAACTGAACTTCATATTACAAAATGACGTAGTAATCCCTCCAAAGGAAATGGTTGTTGCACCTGTTGAATGCGGCGTAGAATACTCTGGTATGGTTTACGTACATGGTACGTTACGTGGTACACCAGAGTATAAATTTTATTTAATGCCTGGTGAGTACAGTGTTGAACGCGGTTACAGTGGATTACTGTTACAAAATGTTTCCGACAATAGTATCCGTCTCGAAGGAGGGTCATTGGTTACACGCGCTATGCGTACGAATTATTCTTTGAATATAAATTTTTTGAACTTTGATGAAACTGATGTTGACAATAGTTTTAATTATGGCGAACAATTAACGGAAAATGAATTAAATCAGCTGAAAGATTTATTAACTAAATACGAATCATGTTTTTCAAATAATTTAAAAGATCTCGGACTTACCAATGTAGTGCAGATGGATATAGAATTAACAGATGAGAAACCTGTCGTTTACCGCCCCTATAGGCTTTCTTATGCAGAACGAGAACGGGTTCGATCAATGGTACAGGAAATGCTCGACGCGAATATTGTTTGTGAATCTAGCTCTCCGTACGCAAGCCCTATTCTTCTCGTGAAAAAGAAAACAGGTGAGCAGAGGCTTTGCGTGGACTACCGTGCGCTTAACAGAAAAACGAGAAAAGAGCATTACCCTTTACCATTGATCGATGATCAGTTGGATATGTTATCGGGTCATTCAATGTTTATTACGCTGGATTTAGCTTCCGGGTATTATCAGATACCCATTACGGAGAGCTCTCAGGATAAAACCTCTTTCGTCACGCCTGACGGACAATATCAATTTAAACGCATGCCTTTTGGCCTAGCAAACGCGCCATCCGTGTTTCAAAGAGCAATGAATAAAATACTCACCAAGTCAAAACTTAAATATGTGTTAATATACATGGATGACGTGTTAATTCCAGCACATTCGTTTGATGAGGGTCTTCGTCGATTAGAAGAAGTCCTTAGTCTTCTCCGAGACGCTGGTTTAACTCTTAAGTTGAAAAAGTGCTACTTCTTTTACACGGAAATAGATTTTCTAGGGTTTAGAGTAAATAGTGAAGGTATTCGTCCTGGCTCAAGAAAAACTATTGCAATAACTAATTTCCCGAAACCCGAAAACGTACATGATTTAAGGAGGTTCCTGGGTTTAACCAGTTTCTTTAGGCGCTTCGTTAAAGGCTTCGCTCTCATAGCGTGTCCACTCACTGACCTACTTAAAGCCAAGTTTGAGTGGAAATGGGAGGAAAAGCATACGGAAGCGTTTGAAACCTTAAAACAGAAATTGGTTGAGCGTCCTATATTAGCTTTGTATGATGTTGGACTAGAAACGGAACTACATACTGACGCGTCAAAGCACGGAGTAGCAGGTATCCTTTTTCAGCGTGGAATCGACGGATTACTTAGGCCCGTAGCGTACTACAGTCGGAAAACTACGGCGGATGAACAAAAGATGCATTCTTTTGAGCTCGAAACGTTGGCAGTCATATCATCACTAAGTAAATTCCGCGTATACCTTTTAGGTATTCGATTTAAGATAGTTACCGACTGTGGTGCACTACGGACCACTCTTACAAAGAGAGATCTTATTCCGCGAATCTCCCGGTGGTGGGTGCAGTTCCAGGAATACGACTGCGAGATCGAATACAGAGCAGGAACGCAAATGGCGCATGTGGATGCTCTCAGTCGTGGCCCTGTTACTGAGCCCACCCCCGAGGACGAAACACACATAATCGATGTTTTGCAAATTGACATAAAGGATTGGATAGCGACCGTTCAAAGCAATGATGACGAAATTAAGCGAATAAGAGAGGTGTTGCTAGACAAGAATACAAAAATTGCAGCGGATGTACATAAAAATTATAAACTAAAAGGTAACTACGTGTATAAAATTTGTGAGGATGGAATACGTTGGGTAGTCCCAAAATCAGTTAGATGGCAAGTTCTACGTATGAACCATGATGATGTTGGGCATTTCGGTTATGATAAGACATTGAGTAGGATTCGCGGCATATTTTGGTTCCCTAAAATGCGACGTTTCACCAAGAAGTATGTAGAGTCTTGTTTGCAATGTGCACACCATAAGAGACCTGGAGGTCGTAAGGAAGGTATGCTCCACCCGATACCAAAATTAGAAATACCTTTTCACACCCTTCACGCAGACCATCTGGGACCGTTTGTTCGTTCTAGGAGAGGCAACATGTATATCTTGGTAATAATAGATGCTTTTACCAAATTTATTAACATCAAAGCAGTTAGAGATACAAAAACCACAACTGCTATTCGAGCCTTCAAAGAGCATTTCAGCTACTTCGGCACACCTACCCGCTTAATTACTGATCGAGGATCGTGTTTCACAAGTGTCAAATTTAAATCTTTCACAGAAAATTTGGGCATAAAGCATATACTGAATGCAGTGGCAACACCTAGAGCGAACGGACAGGTAGAACGGTACAATCGGACTATCACCGAGGCGTTGAGTACAAAATGCCACGGCCAAAGTGATAGCTTCTGGGACGAGCATGTAGGGAGTGTGCAATTAGGGCTTAATACAACTTTAAATAAGACCACTGGCAAAAGCCCTTCCGAACTGTTGTTTGGATTTAAATTGGTGAATTTATCGGAAAACATATTAGGAAGCATAATTAACGAAACAATTGAACCCCTAACTGACAAAGGATTATGCGATTTAAGGTCTGAAGCTAGTGACAAAATACAAAAGCAACAAGATGCATCAAAAAGAGAATTCGATATGCATAGGAAACCCGCTACTAAATATAACGTAGGCGACTTGGTGAGAATTGAAAGGAATGTTTTTGATAAAAATCTTGTAGGTAAGTCCAAAAAGTTAACACCTAAATTTCATGGACCGTATCGTATAATTAAAATGTTGCCCAACGATAGATTTGTGGTTGAGGATACTCCGCTAGTAAGAAAGGGAAACAAACGATATGAAAACATAGTAGCTCTGGACAAGATTCATCCTTGGTTACATTTTAAGGGATTAGATAGCGAGGGCAGCGAGAGCGACGGTAGCGATAGTGCGGATGCGAGTTATGAGTAAATATATATATATATTATATATATGTAATATGAAAATGTATTATAACTGATAGTGGTACAACCTTTTTTTTTGTGTGATTTATGCATTAAGAGATGTAATTTGTCTTAATTATTAATTGTCTGTAAGCATTGGTTATGAGCAGTCAGTACTGATTGAGATGTCACGCATAGATGACTGCAGGTCATAACAGAGAATATTTCTTTTTTTTTAATGAAATGTAACTGTTATTTAACGATGCGGGTGTCGGTTATGAGCGATCAGTGCGGTAGGATATCGCATAGATGATCGCAGATCATAACAGACTACCCCCGTAATGTTGATATGAGATAAAATGTAGTACCTGTAGGTTATGAGCGATCAGTGCGGTAGGATATCGCATAGATGATCGCAGATCATAACAGACTACGCCTTAGAGATATTGTAAATAGATGTTAAGTACTTTTGGTAGGTTTTGAGCAGGGGTTTTGAGCGATCAGTGCAAGGCGATGAGCATTGCATAGATGTGATAATCAAAACAGTCTACCTTAGAAATAAATTATGTTGAAATTTGTAAAAAAAAAACTGATCATAACTTGATTATTTTAATTTCATCATAATGAAAGTGAGAGGACTCACTTAGGAAAAAGGATGGCCGAGTTGTAAGCACTACAATGTGTATCCGCCTTTATATTAATTGTTTGTCTATGGTTGACGTGTAACTTTCTTTGTAAACATCTTTGGATATGATTTCTTGTCTTTGGTAAGTAATCAGCTATCTTTAAAAACACCTCGATATGACGGCTGTCAGATTGTTTTTTTAAATAACAAAATATATGGAACTGTGTAACGAACTGTATGGTGTAAAATAAAATCGATGTAAATCTGTGAAAAACTTATTTCATTTCAAGAAAATAGGATTACTCCATCAATCGACTGTATCATTTCATATGATCATATGAAACCATGATGTTTTCAGGATATCTTAAACATTGATTAGAATTGTGACTACCAAAAAAATTACTCATGCGGCGAGAAATGCCTTTCGATGAAATGAAAATTCTGCGTAAAGAATAGTTTGTTGGAAGGTGTTTCTATAAAATAATGTACCGACAAAGTGACATGTATTTGTTTTGTAAGTGAGGACTTCAGACCCTAAGACTGAAATTAAACTGAGCAACCTCTCGATGAGCGACACAAAAGCGATTCAAACGAACGTACTTATTACATTTGTGTTATAGCTGGATTACTTTAACTTTAATATTTCATTTAAAATCTCTCAACAAATAATTAATAGGCGAACACAGCGTAAAGTGGTTTAACGGCCGCACTTTAAGTCAGGTAATCCTTTTCAGTCGCTCCTTAGTGAAGATTTTCTATAAATAAGTTCGAAAAAAGAACGATATAATTTGTCTGTAAAATGTCTCTTGAGTACGGCGTTAATACCGCACACGCAAAGATTAATTCCTAAATCATACATGACATGATAATGCACCAAAGAAAAGTGACTAGACCAAACATTCATGGATAATAAATCGGTTAAATTGCGTGCAGCCCGTTATAATTTACCCAGTTATTATGATCAGTTCAGCCTCATTAGACGGAGTCTAACCTAGCAGAAAGAACAAAAGCTTGCTAACAAAGAGTTTGATAAAGCTGTTTCCTGTACGTAAGTAGATGTTGGCAACATTATTTGTTACTCCTTCACGCTGAAACGGCTGAATGGATTTGGATGAAATTTGGAATGGATAGCTTATACCCTGGATAAAAAACAAAGTCTATTTTACATCCTGGGAAATTTAAAGTCCCGATGGAATAACGATAACCCAATCCCCCGGAACATGGGATGGCCGAATAACTTATTTTCGGCAGACCAAGTCGCTTGCAGACGCTAATATAAAATATAGACACCCTAAAATTTCGTTATGTCATACTTTAGTCAAATAAATATAATATTATTATAATAATATTATATAAAATTACCCACCTATCTCACTTTTATAGTCTATCAACGCCTTAGACAAAATTCCAGGCAGCATAGGCCAGATTATAAGCCCAAAATCCTCCCTAGCATCATCTTTGGCATCTTCCAGACAGCTATAGAGGGACTTTACGCAGTTTTCTAGGACTGTAGCGTCCTTACTTTGAGTGAGGATGTTGAGGAGAAGTTCCCAAACAATAGGTTCAGTTGTTAGTTCCGATGGTAAAGTGTCTTCGGTTTTGAACCATTGGGATAACTGAAATAAAATTGTAAAAGCATTTTGCGTTTTGTGATTACATCGACGACATGAGGGACGCTGTGAAGGCGAAGTAAGTAGAAGCAGTAAAATAATTGCAATTTAGCTAGGTTCTGTACAATGTTTGTTTTTCAATGTTTGTTGTTCGTCCATGCGGAGTGGCCAACCTACTATATGCATCCAGACCTAACTCGCTAAAGGATTATTTGATTAATGAGTAGTAATGACAGTTAACAGCAACAGAGACAGGTCGTGCGTGTGACAGACGGAAGGGACAAGATGTACGGTTTCTTCGGGAGATGTGAAAGCCCAAAGCTGAGAGAGAAAGACAAGCTGGCTGGTTGGCTGGGGTAGCTGGTGGTAGGACCTTGTGCAAGGTCCATCCGGATCGCTACCATCACCTTATCCTTCAACCTACCACTAACCGACAGCATTCGCACTGCTGGAATTGCTAGCAAAGAGGCATTCCATCTTAGTTTTCAGGGCGGCAACGCATTTGCGGTGTTAAGATATATAAGCTTGAGAATGCATAATGTCTGTGGGTCACAGATCCCACGTAATATCAAGTAGCCTACGTGCTCTTATACCTTCTCAATGGAATAATTAAATAACTGGGTTGAGAGTGTTATAGATGGATGGATCTAGGTGTCACATTGCCACAAGACAGCCCCAGCAGACCTTCAAACTACACTCTCTTTGTTCAGGTGTTTGACTTACCACATGCATCCTGACTTGGTGAGGGATCCGTTGGGATGTGAAAGCCCACAACAACAAGGCTGGATTGTGCGTGTAGTACAATGAAGGGTCTGGATGCAACATTGCCACAAGGCGGTCCGTAGCTTTCTCTAGGTAAACCCTTTCATTTAAGGAAGTAAGTGTACCGCTGGATATAGTTGACATCTAAAGAGAAATATGAATGATAATCTGATGGCCGATGGGGTCAGAAGGTTCTGGAGTGGCGTCCGCGGACCGGAAGACGAGCTGTAGGTAGGTCTCCAACAAGATGGAGTGACGACCTCGTCAGGATCGCGGGACCGCGGTGGATGCGAAAAGCACAAGACCGGTCTGAGTGGAAAGCCTTGGGGGGGGCCTATGTCCAGCAGTGGACGTCTTTCGGCTGACATGATGATGATGATTGCATAATTTAGTTTTAATGATTATGAGTTACGCAAACATCATATCAATGCATGGACACGTCAGTAAAATTTTATTTTATGCCAATATTGTATATTTGCTGGAGGAATCGGCTCTCCACTAGGTAACTGAAACATCAACTGGCTTAAACTAGTTTAGACCAAGTACTTATATTGATTCTGAAAAATTAGGCCATGTACTGAAGAAACACCTCTAAAAAAAATCCTTCTGATAGAATGGCGAGTAAAAACTATACAAAATTTAGTCCTTTCCTCGACCTTCGCCCATCGCCTTCGCCATCATCGACTTGTAATATTCCTACAAGATATAAGGTACGATGATGGGGAACGTCGAGTCGAGGGAATCCGCTGGAAGGTAGCGGTATTAGGACCTTTGGTTGTAGTGATTTGTGGTTTGGGAGTCTGGCAGTGAACATTGTTGATGATAAAAAATATCGTTATCATATGTTAAGGATGTCTTATGTATATCGTTGGACGTAAGTCAAGTCAAGAATTTCTTTACTTACTGCATAAACCAGCCAAAGCGTTTTAATAATGTAACTCGGTGGTTTCAATGATTTGGGCAGCCGGAGGATATGTTCCACTAGGTATGGAAGCAATGGAGCAGTAGCTTCTTCTGGACTACAAGAAGTTGCAACATTATTAGAAGAATATTAACACATAGGCAAGACCAAAATTCGAAGAATAAGTATTTAAAATTATCGCTCAATAGGCATACAGCAATGGACTTGCCGGAGCCACTATCCTTGACATAGAAAGTTCGTGATTATGTTTGACGTAATTTCTTTCCGTGATTAGATATCACGTCATTGGAACGATAAGATACTGTATTTAATATTGTTTACTGATATGATTTGTCTAGAAATATACTTCTCCGAAGATTGGCAGTAAAAGTAAATGTAGATAAGAAGGCTGTATGGCTGGCTCTTTTGCAGCTGGTTGCCTATGCTGTGAGGCTTTTCGATCCCAAATTGCAGCTCGACCAAGCCCATCTGAAATGTATGTTTATATTTGTAACTGTGAATTATAATTGAGGAGATCAATGCAAATTGTCAAAATAAATAAGATTAGATTGCAGCAAAATATAGTACGATATTGACTGAGCTCCAGTAACCACTTCAGGCCCTTGGTTGTAAAAGAACTGAAAAAATAATTATGTGATCTTACGTGAATATCTCTTGCGCAAGTATTATCATCCGTAGAATCGGCGTCTAAATACTTTTCAGCTAATCCTTTGAGCATTTCTCCGAGGACTAAAGTGCTCACTTTACGCACAGTTGTGTCGTTCCTAAAATATTGAAATAAAAACCATCATAATTATATACACGATACGTATGGAATGTTGATATTTCGTGTAGGGAGCACTGGTGACGTAATCACCAAATTAAATTAAATTCACTAGCGAATTAAAGCCACTTGCTCTGTCTCATATACCTACTGCGAATTTTTTGATCGCCAAGTACACTTGTTCAATGTTCATGATCTAGCTAGTTGTAAGATATGAGGATGTTTACCTTGCTATTTGGACTTGAGGCAGCATAGTCAAGTATCCTTTGGAGAAGAGAATATCGCAGAAATCCGGCAGATGATCAGATGTCGCGCAGTCGTGGAAGAAATTCAACAAGAACATTAAGAAGATTCCGTATTCATCCGTAGGAATCTGATTTTGATTTTCCTAAAAGCCATAATACTTAATACCATGCCATATTAAAAGTCGTATTATAAACGACACTTGTACGTAAACATCTCAGTATTTTATTTTATGACACGGAAAATGATTAAGTACTAATGATAATTAGTTACCTACCTTTGTAAATCCAACAAGATCCAACATGACGCGGTGTATACAGTTCCTAACTGCTTGAGCACATTGCTTCAGGGAGTTGATTTCTTGCTCGTCGACCAGTATCGACTGAACGAAGTTGGAGTTTTGTCTGCCATTTGTCAGTAACTTAGCAAGCCTACAAAATTCAACAACTAATAGGGACCGTGTCATGATCTGTTAGATCTGTCAAGTTACTGTTTCACTGCTGAACTCTGTTCCATTTACTGCCTAGAACTTGGCAGGTTCTGACAGTTCATAATAAGTACGGCTGAAGAACAAGTAGGTAAGTTCAAATACACTCTACCTACCACTGAAAAAACTTTCTGAAAACTCACCTTAAAACATCCAATCCAAGCTGACACGTCACCGCAAAGAGGATTCCACACATTTCCTTATCACCAACCAGCATGGAATGATTGAGAGCTCCAACAAGCAGATCAAACCAGACTCCCAAGACCTCGACCAGACCTCTCGCCGTATGGCTGCCAAGGGTCAGGTCCTCTGGTTGGTAGGATACGAGGGCGTGGAGGACCAGCGAGCTGGATACGATGATGTGAGGGTTTGTGTTGATGCGAGGGGCGAGGGAGGTGAGGCAGGCGACTAGTTGGTCTACACTGAAGGCGCTTTGGTGGGATAGGGGCGCGGTGGCTTTGTGTTCAGTTACGCTAAAAATTACAATTAATAAATATCAAGGGACAATCTCAAACAAATTCACCTCGTCCCAAACTAAGCTCTAGGCTCGTACTATGGGTACTAGGCAACGATATAAATCCGTATATAGAGAAATAAATACTTACATACTTAGAAAATATCCAAGACTCAGAAACACATACCGAGCTCATCACAAATATTTGCCCATATCAGGAATCAGACTCGACACCGCTAGCTTCGTAGGCAGGGTCGCTACGAACTATGCCAACAGGTATTATTATAATGTTATACGACGTGGTTAGCTTAGTTTGTAGTGACCTACGAAGCTTGTAGTCCAGGGTCAATTCCGGGTAGTGTGTGATAAACGCAGCTCTGCCGCAATTGGCGAGAAACCGCACAAAACCGAAACCAGTGGCAATACGTATCGGAGGTTAAAATCAATTGGGATCGTTACGCCAAAGGAGTAGTATTTTTTATAGCTTTCACATCTTGCGGGGGTATTTTGCTAAAGAAGTAGTTTAGTAAATGTTTCACCCATTAAACAGATCGCAGAGGAAATGAAGGCTGACGTGTAGGGCGGCGCCGGCGCCGGGCGCGTGGCGCGCCAGCGCGCGCAGCGCCGCCGCCGCGCACTGCGCCGCGCAGGGTTGCCAGACGTCGGATGTTTTTCCTCGTACCAGGGTGGCCAAATATCTCGTAATTTCAGAACATAATCTCGTATAAATTCAAAATATCATAAAATCCATAATTTACACAATGTATTTACTTCTATCTGGTTTGCATTAGGTATATTGGCTGTAAAATGAAACAAATTATAACTGTGATTCATATTTTAATAAGTTTACTTAAAAATTAGTACCTACAAATTATTAATTAATACAGTGTATCTACATGGCTAATTACATTATAATGTCAGGGATATTGCTTAAATCATTGTTGTTGTACAGTTTTTCAGCTGTCATTCTGGAATATATTTCCTTAGAGGGTTCAAATGTCACACAATTGCCTTGACGATTTGGGCCCTTAGCACAGTCGGCAGCTAAAAGTGTACCATTTACGGTTTCTGTTATAAGACGATTTCTAAGGTCTGTTTTGATTAGATTGGTTTTACTGAAAACACGCTCACAGTCTGCATTTGCATGAGGCAACGACAGAACTGCGAGAGTGAAATTGGCCAATTCGGAGAAATCTTCCGTTTTAAGTAACATTGCCCAAAACTCATCAGGATCTTTAATATCGTGAAGCCGTTCTGGGTACCGAGCTTTTGCCATAGGCAGTCTTCTCCATTGATCGTCTATCTGTTGCTTTTGGCTATCACTGAAAGATGCAGTTATTCGTGGTAAGACTTCCATGAGGGGCATCAATGTTGGGACGTGATCCCTGAAATTATTAGAGAGAGCTGATTCTGGTCCTAGGGCTTGAAGTTTTGACAGCACAGGGTCTTCCATATCGTAACGTTTTTTTATTTCTAAAGCACCAGTCCTCAAGAAATTTCTGCAGGTTGTGAAGAACTGCGCTTTTTTTGCGGGCTGCCTGACCACATCAGGATGTTTCAGTAGTTCATATACTTTAATTCCAAGATACATTGCGGCGTTATGTAATTGGAATTGCTCATTTTTAGGGTCCACTTCACTTATATTTGGCCGCATAACATATTCTCGTTTTAAATAACGTAGGAGAAGTTCTTGATATAAATCTCGAATTTTATCATGCAGCTTGTGAATAACCACTTTTTCATTTTGGAATTCTAAATTGAATTTGGTGAACAAAGGCAGGGACCAGTCGAGAAAACTAAAGTATAACTTGTGAAAAGGATCACACAGCTTTTCCAATATGGATATCGCACGATTTCTTACCTCGGCTTTTACTTTGTGGATTGGGTTTGTAGTGAAATCAATAAAAAATAAGCGCAGTGCTTCCCATTGCTCTAAGATTCTTGCGACTACTGCTGTTAGGGACAGCCACCTGGTTTGAGATGGTTTCAAGATTTTATGTGGCTCAACTTCAAGAAAAGACTGAAACTTGCGAAAATCAAACTGCCTTTTGTCGCTGTTTTTAAAAAAGTTATATATGTCACGAGCTAGTTGTTCTGCTGATTCCGGAAGTTCCTTACAAGCCTGACTTGCACATATGTGTGCTGAATGGCAAACACATTTCGAAATAAAAATCCCTGGTAAGTCTCGCAGTAAACGAGTTTTGACTGAATCATTTTCGCCCATCATGACGTTACATCCATCGGATCCAAAGCCAATCATGTTTGAAAGTGGTACATTACGACTGGTAAAAGAATTTACTAACGCTCTGTATATATTTTCAGCATTCGCCGTGGGAACTTCGTCAGTGTCCGTTTCTGTCTCTTTAAAAATCTTATATAGTTCCCAGAATACGCTGCAGACCTTCTGAGCATCTTTGTCAAAATAACGTACCACAACACAAGCCGTTTTAATCGTAGATACGTCGGTGGTCTCATCAGTCAGTGCAGAAAAAGAAGTCGATTTCAACTTATTCGCCAAATCAAATTTGTGCCCCTCACCAATAGCATTTTTTACAACTGCAGTGACTTTAGTACGCTTAAGTTGAATTTCTTGTACTAATTTTGAATCAGTGATAATATCTTTCAACAGATCCGTCAAGTGGTCGGCCACAGAAAAAGCAATATTATGTTCGGCATAAAATGCAGCTAGTTTAAGTTCAGCTCGGTCCTTTTGTTTATTTTTTGCAGGCGTACCCGCCTTGAAACCAAATGAAGATAATTTTTGGGATTGTAGACCCGATGAACCAGGTTTGTTTCTCAAATGTTTTTTTGATTCAGCGTGAGTTTTCAGATTTGAGATTTCAGCAACTAAGGAACTTGACGGACAGAACGCGCACTTCGCTCTTTGAGGATTTTTAGGATCTGGCTGCAGCCAGTCTCCAAATACCGGATTCTGTAACCATTCATCCCGAAAAGTTTGAGAATGATGTTTAAAAACCGTGTCACCTGATTTTTTTGCGGTCCATCCTCCCTTTTTAGTTTTTTTTCTTGGTGGAGTGGATGGAGATTCACAGTCACTACTCATTATTTTAAATTAATCACTGAATAATTCGGAAGACACATCAAGTTGCACTGGAACTTAACAAACTTCAACTAGCTACTGAGTAAAAATAACTATGTATATTTCTCTACTCTCTACGTGTTTCGGTTAGAGTTATGGAGATAGTAATCCAATGTTTACATGAGTGCAACAAGGACAACAACAAAGAAACACATCAAGCGGGAATTCCCCGGCCAAAGACTACAGAGATGAGGTATAATGTAATGAATCTAGGGTGCTATTTTAGAATCAGTGACACTCGAAAACGAATGATTTTTGTTTGGCAAAATCACTTGTCTTCGTACGTCACACATTCAAAAATAGTACCGCCACTAGTGATGTGCTGAGTGAGTCGATCATTTATTAGGAGGTTTATTGTAAACTTTTTTATAATATTTAGGCTTGGATACATGGTGCAGTCAGGGGAAAGTTAGACAATCCTACCTTGTATAAAGGGATATGTTTATGTGTATCAAGCATCGACCGAAAAAAAAAGAAATGGATAAAATCTCGTAAAAAAATACACGAGTTTTTTTTTTTATCGTTTCTCGTACAGAGACCGCCAAATCTCGTAAAGTTACGAGATTTCTCGTACATCTGGCAACACTGGCGCCGCGTGCTGCTCCGAGAAGAAGCGCGCGCACCACAGCTGGCGCGCGCATCGCGTTATCGACCTAGAACAAGACCAGACTAGTGTAGTGCATCTTGGCAGAGCCCTCGAGGGCCTATTACGGCCGCGTTTATCGATTTAGTTAAACGAGGATAAAGCATCTGCCACTTTCTGACCATGTATGTAAGTACGAGAGAGAGGAAGCTTCATCCACGTTGGTCCACTGCGATAAAGGAGTCGCGGCGATAATACAGGTCCAGTGGGCCTAGTATCGCTGCGTCTATATCGCATGTCAAATGTGGATAAAGCTTACGTCACTGTCGTATTTGTTTACGTGTCAAAAGGTGACAGATGCCTTATCCAACTGGAACGTAACTAATTTCTGTTGTTTAATTTTTAACTAGTTCCCCGCGATACAGGCGTGGCCTAGTGTGGGGACCCCTAGTAATTATTGTAATTGAATTTGCTTTAATAAATGATTATTATTATTAAAAAATATTATTATTATTATTATCCAAACTTTATCACGCGATAAGGCAGTCGCCAAGATGCAAAAGCTAATAACGTTTTCTTGCTTATCACTCAAAATGTATGGGATGATACTCTGGTGCTTTGCAATAAACCACATGGTCAACTGTCATCCCATACATTTTGAGCGATAGAAAAGAAAAACATTAGCAGCGTTTACATCTTGGCTACGGCCCCAGGGCCTCTATTCTAGGCGAAATAATCCAAATCGTTTTTGACTTTGTTATATGTATACCTGGTATGGTTTTTAATTTGGCCACCACGGGTCAAGCAAAGAAGAGCTATCAAAACGTTAACAATACCATAACAGGTCAAATTACGGGGTCGGTATCAAAACGACTGGATTCTCAAAACGACCAGAACCACATAAAGAATTGATCGCAAAACGACCACATCTGCAAAAAGCCTTTATCTCGTAATGACTTTCTAGTAAAACGACCACATAGCATAAAGTCTGAATATCAGAACGGCTTGCTATCAAAATTACTTGTTCGCAAAAAGACCACCTCGCAGAAGGTATACATCTTAAAATGCCCTAATAGCAAAATAACTAGATCTTAAAACAACTTCCTAGTGAAACGACTACAATTTATGATAGCAAAACGACTAGGTAGTTATCAGAATAGCAACAATATCAATTATCAATTTTATTTATTTATTCATTTATTATAAATATCGTGCTTCGTGAGCAGGGTCACTACCTCTAGCTCTAGGCTGTGGGAACTATGTATAACTAAGTAAACTATTAATGAAAATGGCGTTCTAAACAAGTTTTTTTTTCTCAATTGCTGGTTTTTCTAAACTTAGACAATAAAACATATTTATTTCAGATAGAAATAAAACTTTATTATAACTTAAATTGCATATAACAGGGAAATATGCATACTAACTAAAATAAAACTGTAGTACTTCCTGAACGTAAAATATTATTGGACTTATACACATTTACACACACACACATACACATACACACACACACACACACACACATACACACACACACACACCACACACACACACACACACACACACACACACACACACACACACACACACACACACACAGACAGACATACACATACACACACACACACACACACACACACACACACACACACACACACACACACACACACACACACACACAGAGACACATACACATACACACACACACACACATCCACATTTACACATACACATTACACATTTTTAAATTTAACTTGATCTCGGAAATGTTTTGGAGAAATTGGAAACAAGTTATGTCTCCTTCATTAAGCGAGTTGAGCTCATTTTTGTATTTCCGGTCAAAAATAATATCTTTTTTTTTGCGGTACGACGACGTATTACGATGGTATGATGCCGATGGAATGGTAACCTATCGCAACCTCGAAAAGTTTTTGACCGAATTTCATTTGACCGAAAACATTTCGTTTTTTATCGTTTCTCCGATGGCACGATTCGTCATTTTTTTATTTCACCATTTGACTTTAAGTAAATGGTTCGTTAGTCCAAGCAACTTTTCTCCTTGTAGTCACGTACCCTATGTATTGTTACGTATTTTATTTCAAAGCCCATTTTTCATTACACCAATGCTACAACTAGCCTGTGGATCGTTTTGTATTTTGTTTCTTAACCCATTTTTCACTTCATCAATGTTACATATAGATTTTGCTACGTTACGTCAAATATTCATTTCGGCCAAAAAATCTTGCTTGTAATTAGTTTCAACTATCTACAAAATGCAACGAGCAAGACGAGTCAGGGCAGAACCGACTCAGATAGGTTAGGTTAGAAGGCCAAGGCGGGAGCTTCGCTCCCGCCTTGGCTTTCGAGGTTATTTTTTTTCTGCCCCGAAAAACTTGCTTAAGTATAATTTATCCAGACAATGCAAAGATCAAGACAATCAGGGTAAAACCGACTCGGAACGGTTCACTTATTTTCTATAACTAAGAAATAAGTCAACACAGATCAAACAATATGATTTATATTTTATAGCAATCTTAATAATACTTCATATCATCAACAATTTGTTTGACCTAATTACTACTGAAAAATGTAGTTATTACAATTTTAAATGTTTAGCTAAAGTTTTTAAATATTGAATTTCACTCATTTTATCTTTCATATTTATAATCTTCATTAACTTTTCATCCCTCATAACATACAACTTTCGTCTCTTTTCTGGGGGTTCACCACATAACATTTTTTCTATAACATGGTCGATTTAAAATTAGGTAAACTATGAATAAACCGAGCCGTAATATTGGGCAAAGGATACTAAGGTAAAATCAGAAATAGGAAAAAGACAAATAGACAAAGCATTACATTGGACAACTGTTGATACGCCGAAACCAGTAATGAGGTATAGATAATTTGTCAAATCGTTAAAAAACCAAAACAAGTAATGAATAAATAAAACTATTCGAAATGATCATTCGGCCAAACGTAAAAAAACCCAAACCATAATTGACGAAAAGTATTTGTCGAACCAAAATTCGGTCAAACATTTTTCGAAGTTGTGATAGGTAACCCGATGGAATGATTTCATGCTATTTTACTAACAAGACTAATTGCTACCATGCCATTCTGAGAATAAGTTCATTTGCGATCTAGTTATTTTGCTATTAGGGCATTTTAAGATGTATACCTTCTGCGAGGTGGTCTTTTTGCGAACAAGTAATTTTGATAGCAAGCCGTTCTGATATTCAGACTTTATGCTATGTGGTCGTTTTACTAGAAAGTCATTACGAGATAAAGGCTTTTTGCAGATGTGGTCGTTTTGCGATCAAGTCTTTATGTGGTTCTGGTCGTTTTGAGAATCCAGTCGTTTTGATACCGACCCAAATTACGATTTGGATTTCCCCGAACGTGGGCCGAACGCTAGAGCGTACATTATGCGTCTATGCCTTTAAAGCAAAAAGCCTCTTGTCTCGATTATCGCAAGAGTGTGCGGCGGCATGATTAAGTTATTGATAGCCCAGACACGAATGAATAAGGCAGCTCGATCAAGGTCTGAAGCTGCAAACTCTTACTTAGGTGTGCACTTTAAATATTTTGAATGGATAAATAATGTGACTAAAGAGCTAGATGGAGTTTTCATGTCCACTTGCAGTCTCTAAATTATAAAATGTTTTGGCAAAAGGGAATGATCTAGGTATCTACATTAAACCTCGTGACCATGCAGTGCTTAGTTGCCCCTTTAAACGCTGGGTAACAGTTTAAATAAAAGTTCATAATCTGTATTGGGCGATTTAGTAAATGCCGACTTTATTTTTTAGGTTGCGTAAATATATAAATTTTAAGCCTGTTACTATTACGTGTATTTTTCAAACCTTAGATAATTCAAAAAGTGGTCCAAGCTAAAGTACATACATTTTTTCCTCAATCTTAATAGAAGGAGGATTTAATTTTGTGGGCGTTCTATACTATACTATTAAAAAGTACCTACAAACTTTTCTAACACTATAAATGAATAAATATTTCTGATTACTTACTTAAATAAATTTATATCTAAGTTTGACGTAGCTTCACAAAGAAAGACGGTTATGTCGTTATCCAACAAGTATTCCACTAGTCGAGTCCTCTCGTGAGAGCCTTTGTTGTAACGATCTATTACTTCAATTAAATAACCACAGGCCTTGTCCTGGGCAGATGTATCTCTCGATGACAATAAGCGTTTTATATCTGAAAGAGCATTTTTTTTACAACTTGGATTATAAGTTCTGTTAAAATTTGAATTTACTAAGCTATGCATTTTTCAAAACTGTTTGCATTCGTAAGTAACGGAAAGGTATAAACTATTTCAAAAATAGGCGCCGAATTTTATGGGTCTATTTTTTTTTTGACTAGGGCATCAAAATATAATCCATTTCAATCTTGAATAGTATTTTAAAAGATAAAATACGATATAATACTTTAACAAATCCATTAATAATATTATAAGAACATTGAATGTTTATAAACTTAAAAACATATGATAAAATAAATTATAATCGATTATTTTTATATATAGCTCTCGTACACTTTAATGTTTTTAAGCTAGTAACACCGCGCGTCTGTCCTGTCATTCTCATCTGGTTTACTCTGCAGGTTTCTGCAATAAACTATATTTTTTACCATAAAATCCTTTATTTATTGTATTTTGCATATTGCTCGTGGTGTCCACAAGTGTGCAGGTTCTTTTAATTTAAGCTCAAAATGGTAAGACCGCATAATAATGTCCACTGTTGTCTTCGAACTGCCAACGTACGATAGATTCAATTGCGTTATTGGAATCCTGTTCATGTTTTATTTATTTCCAGTCGGTGATCGAGTTCCTAAAGGACCTGCCTTCGTATGATGAACACAACTTTACATTGTTCAATACTGACCATGGAATAAGATACTGCTCAAAAAGACCTTCAATATACCTTCCAACTAAGGACATACCTTCCGAACAGAGTTGAGTATACAATCTTTTTTTTGGTTATTTAGTTATAAATATGGTGCTACAGAAGTTTTTTAGTCTGTGTCAGTCAATATTTGTAGTTTTTTCAGATTTGATAATGTACTTATACTATGATTAGTGGGTAGGATGTATAATAAAATAGTTATTTCACTTGCAAGGCCACCAGTCTATGCTTATAAAGTACTTTTTTTATATGGCTGGTGCTTCATCTACCCATATGAGATCATGTTACCAGTGAAATATTGTTTTTGTTTTTTTTTTATTATGAATGCAAACACTACATGAGAGAGCTGGAAGAGCTGGCCTTGGTAGATTTTTATGTCTATTTAGATTTCTATTAAGTTTTTTTATCTCTGGTATGCATGAAAAGTCATGGCATTTTTTTAATAATTTTTAAATCTAGAGAGCTATGGTTGTAGTTTTCAACCTGGTACTTAATTGTATGAACAATGCAAAATAAGCAACTATGTTTTATTTCCTTCCAGTAATTGTGACGGAAAAAACCAATATCCTTCTAAGATATCTACACCAGCAATGGGAAAAAAAGGTAATTAGTTTATACTTCATATGTATATAGATATAAATTATAATCTAAAAGATATCAAAATACTGAATGTTTTCCTTGAAATCTGTTTAGTTTTTACTTTTTTTGTCTATGGATATCATCTCCTTTTAAGTAGTCTGTAACAAAAAATCACTTAGTAACAAGTGGTGTCTGACCACAGACCTTAATCTAACTAGATTATTTGATTGTAAGTTCTTCGCATGTCACGAATCAGTCTCAATGTCTGCTTTCTATGCGGGTTCATTTAGTGTGAGTTCGACCATCATTGCCATTGCCATTGCCTTCCCCACTCATCATCATCATCATCATCATCATCATTGCCTTTGGACGTCAACCAATATCTAGAAAAGCTCGGCTTTTCTTTTATTTTCTTCAGTTTGCGTATAAGGCATGTAGTGGCCAGTTCAATTTTCAAATAATTTCAATAGAAACCTTGATGATGATGATGATGAGTGGGGACGCCGCCGAGGCAGGCGGGCGGTCGAGTGGCTCTCCATTCATTCCGCCCAGTTCCCCTTGATTCAGCCTCAGGTTACTGGCTCTGCGGCGCTCCCATCCAGCTCTGATCCCATCTTCTTGTTTTCCTACAGAACATTAGTGCGTCCTGAAGGTTAATGCTTTTAAGTGTCTCTACCGATAGCACGTCCTCCCCGAATGTGCGATGTCTCAGTGACGAGTACATTACACACTCGGCCAGAACGTGCTGACTAGTCTCCTCTTTGCCGCAATGTGGGCATCGAGGATCCTGTTTGACTCCTATAACCGTCAGGTGTCTGTTAAGTGGACAGTGTCCAGTCAAGATCCCTGTCAGTATACTTAGGTTGTACTTACCAAGATTTAGTAGATACCTTGTTCTATTTCTATTTACCCTTCCTATCATGAGTTTGGATTGTCTGCACCCTTGTGTTGTTATCCACGCCTCATTTGTCTTTGTCTCTATTCTTCTGGCGATGACTCCTTTCGTTACCGTTGCAGATATCGGGAGTGCTGGTTCCGGGCCTAGGTATTGTTGGTCCGCCCCTGCTCTGGCCAGCTCATCAGCCTTCTCATTTCCTATTGCTCCGCTGTGTCCTGGTACCCATGCCAGTGTTACTTTGGATGCTGTGCCTAGGTTATCCAGTTCATCCTTGCAGTCCTGCACCAGGGAGGACTTGATTATCGGATTACCTAACGCTTTTAGTGCTGCTTGGCTGTCTGAGTAGATAATAACGTGGTGCCCCGCTATTCTTTCGTGGTGCGAGTGCCGCGGCCGCTGCTGGGGACGGTCGAGTCGCCTGCCTTCTGGCCGAAAGATGTCGTGTTCCGGCGGTTCCGGGGCGGCCTGCCAGCGAGCGTGACTTCGAACGCTGCGACACAACAGAGCCATGCTGTTTTGTCGCCAAGATAATTTAGAATATTGTTAAGTTTATAAATATATGTATTTTAGTCAGTAAGGTATTTATCTATGGGCCTAGTAGCCTGAAAATAAAGTTATTTATTATTATTATTATTATATCGCTTCTTTCCTTGAGGCTCTGTGCACACTTCATGATGGCATATACTTCTGCCTGGAACACACTAGTGAGGCCTCCTAGTGGTATCGCTGTACACTCATTTGCCTCCAGGTAATATATGCCTGCCCCCGCTCTTTTTGTTGAGGACTTCCATGACCCATCCGTGAAGCATGTCATTCTGGGTTCTGGTATCTCCGTCTCCCAACTGTCTCTCTCTCCTATATGGATTCTGTATTTCTTGTCGAAGATCTTCCTTTTCTTCATAAGGTCGTTGTTAATCATGAGCATGTTCATGCTCACCATTGACTCCCTTTGTATGCTTGCGTGTCTCTTGTCCATCTCGGACCCGATCCACTCTCTGCTCATTTTTATCCTGTACCACTGTTCTGTGGCTCTCTTTTCCACTTCAAGGTGTACAGGGTTCAGTCCTAGCATTATCTCCAGGGCTTGTGTAGGTGCTGTCCTCATAGCCCCAGTTGTCATTAGACATGCTAGTCTCTGAACCTTCGTCAGCTCCTTTTCTACGTCCTTTATTTTCGCTCTATGCCACCACACTATGGCTCCATACAGCAGTCTGGGTAGGACCACTGCTTTGTAGATCCATTGTGTTATCAGTGGTCTTAGTCCCCATCTTCTACCTATTGCTTTCCTGCATTGCCATAGGGCTGTTATTGCCTTTCTGCATTGCTCTTTTACATGTGTCTTGTATAGCAGTTTGCTGTCTAGTACTACACCCAGGTATTTTATTTCCTTAAGTGTTTCTATCTCCTCACCTTTGATTTTGATGGGTGTCAGAGTCGGCAACTTCCTTTTATTGGTGAAGAGTACTATTTTCGTCTTGGTCGGGTTCAGGTCTAGTCCTCTGCTCTGACACCAGTCTAGTACCTGCTTTATTCCTCTAATCATGACTTCTCTCATTACGCTGAGGGTTTTACCCCTTACCAGGAGTACCCCGTCATCTGAGTACGCTTGCATATGTATGCCTCCTCTGTTTGTTTCTCTAATTAGCGAGTCTAGTAGGAGACACCACAGGAGTGGTGACAGGCAGCCCCCTTGCGGGAAGCCCCTGCTCGTCTTTATCTTTATCGAGTCTCCCCCTAGTTGTGCCGTGATCGCTCTACCTGTTAACATGGCCATGATCCATTTTCTAACTGCTGGGTCTATATCGTCCCTTCCTAGACATTTCTCTATTGCTGCAAAGGTAGCTCTATCAAATGCCCCCTCCACATCGAAGAAGCAACCTATTGCCAGCTCTTTATCTTCTATTGTTCTTTCTATTCTTATGGTCAGGTTGTGAAGGGCTGTTTCTGTTGATTTCCCTACTATGTAAGCATGCTGATGCCCGTGCAGGGGCCATCTACCTGCTTGCATGCTTGTCCTTATCTGTGCATCTATGATCTTCTCCAGTGCCTTCAGTGCAAATGATGAAAGGCTAATGCTTCTAAACGATTTGGCATCTTTGTAGTTCTTCTTTCCTGGTTTGGGTAGGAATATTACCTTTACCTCATTCCAGATGATCGGTATATGACCCAGTTCCAGACTCTTTTCGTAGATTTCTTTTAGGCTGTTCCATATGTGTTTCAATCCCTTTTGTAGTAGTATGGGTATCACACCATCTGGGCCTGCCGCTTTGTAGGGGGCAAAGGAGTTTATGGCCCATTCCCCTACCTCTCTGCTGATTCTTAGGTTTAGTTTCTCCCCTGATCCTGTTGTCTCAGTCCCGTTATCCTTTGCAGCCTCATGTGTGCGGTATTCCCTGCAGTCGGGGAAGTGTATGCTTACCATGTGCTGTAGTACTTTTTTGGGGTCTGTTAGTTCGGTCGGCCCTACCATTAGGCTACCTAGTTGGCAGGATCTCTCGTTCGCCAGTACCCTTACTATTCTTGCCGCTTCTGAGTATCTTTGGATTTCTCCCGTAAAGGTCCTCCATCCTTGTGCTCTTAGTCTCTCCCTTGTATTAGTGTATTTGTTCCTAATACCTCTATATTCGTTCCAGCCTTGATCATTGCCCTTTTTTAGAGCTAGTCTTAGCGCCTTACGAGTTCTTTTCCGTAGTTTCTGTATCTCTTTGTTCCACCATGGCTGTCCTTTATCTCCCTTACACGTTCTCTCTGGACACGCCGTCTGGTAGGCTCTCGATATGGCCCTGTTCAGATCCTCAGCGGCTCTGTCCAGTTCCTCGCTAGTTTTAGGGCTTCTGTGGCTCGGTGTCCACTCACTCAGTATGCTGTTATATTTCTCCCAGTCTGTTTTCCTTGGGTTTCTTATCTTTGTTCTTTCCGTATAGTAGTCCAGGCCGTACAGTAGTCTCCTGTGGTCCGACATGCTGTCGTCCTGGTCTACTCTCCAGTCTTTTACATATTTGCCTATCTCCCCTGAGGTTATCGTTATATCTAATACCTCCTCTCTTGCCCTGGTTATAAAGGTTGGAGTCGTACCTATGTTGTGTATGTCCAGGTCATTGCTTACAATAAATTCTAGAAGTTCTTCCCCCTTCTTGTTGGTGTCGCTGCTTCCCCACACTTCATGGTGTGAGTTCGCATCGCAACCTACAAGAATGGGTGTCCTCTTACCTTTATACTTACTGACCGTTTCCTCCAGTTCTTTGGTTGGCGCGTTGCTTTCACCTGGTATGTAGCAGGATGCCAGCGCTATCTTGACTCCCTCTCCGTTTCTTGTCACTAGGCTGAATTCTACCACCACTAGGTCTCTGAAACATATGGTCATTAGGCATCCCATATTTCTCAGGTCTCTACTTGCGTATATGCATGCCCTAGGAGGCAGCTCACCATTTCTTTCGAAGTGGAGATCGCCCCCCAGGCTACCCAGTCCTGTTACCTGGTTTTTCCATACATATGGCTCTTGCATCAGGACAATGTCAATCTTTCCCCTCACTATGAATTGGCACAGTTCGGACATTGCATCCTTGCAATGCTGGAGGTTTATTTGACATATTCTTATTTTTTTGTATTTGTGTGTGTTATTGTGTGGTGTGTGTTGTTTGTCTGTGTTGTCCATTGCTGGTTGTGTAATTGTGTAGTGTGAGCCGCCTCCCGTCTACCTAGTCCGAGGAGCCCCCTTCGGTTACCATCCGTGATGGATGGTCACCGACCTGGGCTGCCTCAGCCTGGTTCCTGGGCTGCAGTGCTGAGCCACCACAGCTGCCCTTGTAGCTGCGGTTCCCCTTCCCTACTGGGGTCTCCACCTCCTCTTTCGTTCTGTGAGGGGCGGACCTCGCCAACCGCGCCCGGATACGTGTGGCTTGGAAGAACAGCCACTGGCTGGCCTCCCCACCCCACGCATCCTCCACGCTCTTAGGCACCGAGTAACCTACCCGAATGCCCGTGGCGAGATCCTCCCTACTCACCTGCATCCACTCTTGGAGTTTCAGCTCCTCCTCCCTGTCCCAGTTTTGGGCTCTAAGGTAGAGGAGCGGATCCTCCTTAAGTTCATCCGGCGATCCCGGGATCCAAATGGTGACCCTCGTGCTGTTAAGCATTCGGGCCAGCAGTTTGTGCCCCTTTGGCTCACCCAGGTCCTTCCCGAGAAGCCACTCCCTCGCTTCTGCCGTGGATGGTGTTACAAGGAAGAATCCTTCCGACACCAGCCCCGACATTGCGAACTGTAGCGGCTTCCCTCGAAGGCCCTGCTCTTTTATGGCCTCCGTGATGAGCCGGCTGACAATTCTCCGGACTTCGGTACCTAGCGACTCATCCAGCGGTACACCATCCGCGCGGCTGATCGCCACTGCGAACTCCCGTGCTTCCCTTGCGGTCGCACGGTTGCTCGCGAGCGAGTCGCCGCGGTTCGGTCGCTTCGCTGGAGGCCGCGTCGAGGTTCCTTCTTCCGGGTCTGTTGCCTGCCGTTTCACTTTCGGCGGCCTCTCCGGCGGCGAGGGCCTCCCCTTCACCAGGTTGTGGCTAGGGTTCGCTCCTGCCGCCCTCTCTTTCTGTCTCTCTTTCCTGCGTGCCAGTCTTGCTCTCTTCTTTTCTGCCTTGGTGGGCGGTCTGGAGAAGCCGTCGCCCTCCGTCGGGGTTGCCGCCATGGCGGTTTCCTCCTTCGGAGTCTGCGTCGGATTCAGCAGACGGTCCTCATCCTCCAAGGACAGATTCCTCAGGTCTAACGGCCCACACGGCATCTGCGGGGGTCCCCCTTGCACCGTCTTGTTGGTGCTCGGCATTCCTCCCACTTCTGCCCCACCTTCTACTCTCTTCTCCATCGCTACTTCCGACATCCGCGGGGGTCCCCCTTGCACCATATTGTTGGTGCTCGGCCTTCCTCCCACTTCTGCCCTCCTCTCCTCCTCTTTCCTCCCGGACTTGTCTTCGTTAGTTTTATGTACCTCCATACTTAGGTTTTCTTCAGGTTCGTCCAACTCGCTCCCCACCCACCACGGAGCCCCTACTAGGGATGCTATGACGCACCAGGGATACGAGTTGGATATAGGTTTCCAGGGTGAGCTGTTGAGTGAGTCCGCACGATGTCAAGCCCTCCGTCACCACTACAGCGACTCGGGGCCGTACTCCGCCGACTACCAACCTCATCATCCCAGAACCCTCGCCCGCGGCCAGTCTACTGTAAACGCGGCAGCCGATTGATTCTGGCTGGCTAGGCTAGAACCTCCCGTGTGAGATGAATCCCGAGCCGAAGCGGCGTGTTGTTGTCTGAGGGTAGCTACTGTCCGACCCTCGTCTAACTCAGCCTGCCAGGATCTCGTTCTCCACCCGTACGGGTCCCCGCGCACGGCACAAACACGCGGGTGGCATTTTACCGCTACCCATCCTTTTGTGTTGGATAGGAGGCCCGCTGCGACATGCCACGACATCGCATGCAGCTGATTGGATAGGAAATATGGGGAGCTTGGAAGGGTGAATGAAGGACGATCTAGAGTTCGACTGTTGTTTTGGTTCTACTCGTTTAATCCGGGGAAACCGAGTAGTTGACAGGCAGCAACCTCGGGAAGGAACACAACCAGTCTTGCCTAGGGTATCAACGCAACTGTGAGCTCCACCCTCAGCCACTAGCCAAGCCAACTACCGGACAAGTAGATTGACATGGGGACGGACCCATATCACCTGGCGACCGGTCGCTAACTAACGTTGATTTGGACCCGCCCCCGCCCCAATAGAAACCTTAGCTGTAGGTTTCTATGGAACAATTTTTCATATGAATTCAAATGTCATTCATTATTACCCGCCGGGTTATAATATTGTACTGAATCTCATTATAACCTGCTGGTTAGCCGATGGTTATAATGACTTGCTTTAACTGAGGTTTGCATGAAATATAATTGGGGAATTCGCGAGCATGTGGTGTGAAAAAAAAATTATAAATATTCTTAATGCGGTCATTTAAAAAAAAAACATATTTCATTTTATTGGGAACTCATGTTGGTCTTGAATTAGATTTTGGATTTTCGGCGCCTTTGAATCGATTTCGCGCGGACAACAGTGAATCCACATCACTTATTCTCTCTTGTGAAATCACAGTAGGTAGAAAAAAAGTGACACGGTGGGTTTTCTTTCATACAGATTGAGGTGTATATTTCATCTATTTAGATTAAGGTCTGTGTGTCTGAAGTTCAAGTATATCAAGAACTATCAGAAATAATAATACATTTAAATTAATTTTTTTGTTAATGTTTCTATTTCTATTATTCCAGAACAATAATTCTCCCAAAAAACGAGACCAGAGCCACCTTGAGCAGAATGGAGATGAGCCCCGTCCCCGCAAGAGGCCTTGTCTGAACTCACCGTTGAACTGAGGCTATGCTAACACAATATTAACAAGATATTGGTTAGTTTGTGCTTCAGTAATGGACTTTATAAAGTGTATGGCGGTTTTATATTTCACAACATAATATCAAATTGTACATTGATCAAAATCAGTTTTGCGTTTCATATTATAAAAATATGGTGTTTCTTGTGTTATGTCTTAGAGCAATCTTTATATAAAATAGAATATTTTGATATTTTTTTTGTTATTTCAACAAACTAAAAAGACTTGTTTCATTCCAAAAGATTGATAATTTTTATAAAGCTGAGCTAGATGCAACGTATATCAGTTGTAAACATTAAATATTGGAATAAAGGTTGGAATAAAAATTAGAATATTTAATTAACACTGAGTTAAGTTATATTTCTTTCATATTCAAATAGTGTACTTGTTCCACTTTTCTTTAATTCACTACAGGAGTTTGTCTATTGGCAATAGTACACCTGTTTTATTAGCTAAATATATAACTGAGAAAGCAATAATAACTAAGGTATTTTTACTTATCAAGTTTTTGATTGTGTGAAAAAAATGTGTGGTAAATTTAAAATGAGTTTATTCTGGGCATAGGCTGCTATTAATTGTAAGTAATTATTATTGTTTTCAAGGGCGTCGCCAAGGGGGGGCTGCTGCAACTATATAATCGAAAAATTGAAGCCTTTTTTCGATGGCACATGCCAAACCATACTCTCCCAGCCTCTATACTTCTACTAATTCGAATAGCGCCGCCCTTGATTGTTTTAGCTAAACACTTGCTAACACTTAGTCATGAGAAAAAGGCTTTTTGGTTAGTAATGATTTCTCATTTGATTTTATGTACTAGTGTAAAATTTTACCTGCAGGTCTTTTTACTACGTGACACAGTAAATACATTTATTTTTGTTTAGATACAATTTTAAATCACCTGTTTATCAATAACAATTAACTACTTTCCAAATAACAATGCAATAAGATTATTTTGTTCTGTAACAATGTAGCCTGCATTCAAATTTTCCTTTCTGTGAAGTGATGATGAATACATGGGTAAATTATTTAATTTCTTTGTATTATTTGGGTAAGGCTTGGAAGTGTTTCATCTGCCTATCTTGTATTTTTCAACATCAATATTTCAAGGAGTACTGTTACAACTGTAAAATTACTCCTTTTTGTTGAATGGTAATTAAATTCATTGTCCTCTATGGCTTGTTTATTCATGACAGGATGGGCAGAGCCTCTTATGGTGTTTTAGGTCCCTTCTAGTACCTAGTTTAGGTTACAGAAATGAAACTCCATACATGACTGAAAAATAACTTTATTCTAATAATTATACTTATCTCCCAATTTGCAGAATTGTTCTCATTAACAAGCTGCAAAAAAATGTAACATGTTAATGGGTACCTAATGGAATCATTCTCTTAATTTTAATAGTGATATCTTAAAATTATAAACACCAAATAATTATTTACTAGATCAAGTCTAAAAGCTTTCTTTCTTAAATTGATTCTCACAAAAAAATCTGACTGGCTGTCATCACTAATACAGCAAAAGAGCGGGAACAAAACTAAATCAAAATAAAATGCTGGGACCTGGTTTTATAAAGATACAATAATAGTTTAAAATTAAATCTTTTACTTGTCAGTAATTTAAACTAGGTCTCAAAAAGGCATTTAAAATAGAAAAACTTAATATTGAAAGTCTCAATTTATTTTATATGTATTTAATCCTTAGCGGGTACTTCAATGACTCTTGGTTTGTCTATGATGCGAGCTGTACGGTTGCCCTTCTCCACAATTCCAATGATCCACGCTTGGTAGCCCTCTTGCTTCTCAATGTCCTTGCAATATGCAGCTGCCTGTTCACGTGGCAAGCAGATAAGCAGACCCCCTGAGGTTTCAGGGGCATGCCCTTGCAACAACTGGAACATGTTACCACAGGCTTTAGCTACTGCTGCCATTTTGGCAATCACAGGCAAGTTGTGGATGACAAAAGAAACTTCATTCTTTTGATGAGAAGCCAAATTCTGAGCATGACCTAGCAGGCCAAACCCAGTGACATCAGTGGAGCCATGCGCATTGTACTTGTGCATCAGTCTTGCAGCAATACGATTCAGTCGGCTCATGGAGTCCATTGCACGATGGTAAGCTTTACGTACATCCTCTTCAGATACAACCAGTTTTATTCTGTTCCATCGCTCAGGTTGGTCCAGCCATTGATGAGCGTTGACAGCAACTTGGGTTCCCAAAGGCTTAGTAAGTACCAACACGTCACCCATGACGGCGTTGTCAGGAACAATGTATTCATTAGGTTGGCAGATGGTGGAAGCAACCCCCCCAATAGTGCACCAAGGGTTAATTACAGTTTGACCTCCAGTCACTGAGGTTCCGGCTTCCAGCGCAGAGTCTTTAAATCCGCGCATTATAAGTGGAATTACCACGTCCCGCTCTTTTTCAGTCATTTTCGTAGAGACGCCGAGCAGCATTAGCATATTGTCACATTCCGTTACACCCATCGCGTACAGGTCGCTCAGAACATTGGCACACGCGATTTTTCCCATCATATAGGGATCGTCGACGAGAGGGTAAAAAAAGTCAGTAGTTTGCACCAAACAAAGCCCGCCGTGTCTAAGCGGCGTCACCGAGCAATCCAAGCCAATGCCGATGCGCGGGATCGCCACATGCATGAACTGATCCTGTTCCTGCTGCGAGTAGTCTTGCTGCAGCGACTCCACAAGTTTTCCCAGAACATCTTGAGGAACTTTACAGCTTCTTCCTTTTAGATCCGCGAAACGAGTCAGCCGAAAACTAGCTTCCAAGTCGTGGGCCACCGGATCGAATGGCCGACGCAAAGCCAAAGCATTAGGGTTACCGGCCATTTCTAGTTGTGCCGCAGCTAATGATTCTTGTGCTACACTAGATTGATACGACATATTACACTTAAACAAACCAATAACAATGCTTGCGCAGAGGTATTATTGCTACAATAGTTCGGAAACCCGATCCAACACGCCGTCTACTGACGCTTGCAAAATGGCGTCTCCTTGTACAAGATGAAAATGGGAGCCGAAATGACTTTTGTAACAAGGCTTACTACTGGCTTATTTGACAGGTAAACAATGAAAGCTGTATCCTGATTGGCCAGTAGTTTTGTTACTGATGTTTTGAACAAAGAAAACCTACCGAGCAAAGCAAGGATAGGGGTGTTTAGTCCCGGCTTAAAATATAGAGAACCAGCCAGAATATTGAAGTAGTACCTATACGGTATTTTGCAATATTTGTAATATTTTAATATAAATTGTCGTAATATTAATAATTATGTTGATACAACAGAGTAATTATAAGGATTTGTATAACCGTATAACGCAGTATTTTGAAGCAAACATTATTAGTTTTGTGATGTTGAGCATAGATATTACAATTCGGACTCATTTAGTTTTCTGACGTGGCAACATGCTAATGCTGTCGCATTTAATAGTGCTCCAATCAGTGAATTGCATTCAGTTTGTACAACAATTTGATAGGCGCATTATTCTGATGTTGCTGAAAAAGTAAATATGAATGGTCTAAATTGGAGACATGTCGTGACATATAAAGTTTTCGGAAAGTTTTGAATAAAAACAGGCGGTTTGATTTCGTCCGCATTATTTTATAATTGAATCTTTTACAAATTAAATATTATTATTAGTTTCTTAAATATGAATGGATGATAAAAAACAATGGATTTGAATAAATGCAGGAAGGTAGAAAATGAAGCTGGATACCCTTTGTATATCGAGTAAGGATGTTCATGTATTAAACTGTAATATTATATTTGTCTACGTACTGTTGACCGGCATCTGAAAATTAGGAATATCGGCCTGAATAAAACTTGCTATAGCGGTAGAGGGATATAGATTTATAGTATTTCATATTGATAGTTATACATTTAACTAGGCCAAGTCAAGAATGCGGAACTGTACCTTCTTCTTTGTCACAGCGATGCAGGCAGGCAGTACAATGACCATCCTCAGTTCAGCAAAATCATGGAATCACTGGAGGAATATAATGGCATTAAGTACAGCGCGTATCGCGTCGCTTTTAAAGTCTTTGCTTTGCAGAGGCAATTTAGAGGTATGTGTGCTCATTATTTATAGGTATTATAACGTTGACATACCCTTATCTCTTATTCAGACAGCATTAGAAACGAACACAACATATGTGTGAAACATTTGTGTTCATAAAAGTTTTTTTATAAAATTAGATATACTCCAGGGTCTCCAGGATAAAATTTTACTGTATCATTATTAAATATTTAATTCAATTTAATGTAATAGTGTCCCTTTCTTTTCAACTACTTATGCATTGTGTGTTATAAATTAATAGCCAAACAATATCTTAATTTTTACTTGTACATTTCCAAGCTGTTAACATTATGTTTGGTCACTAGTGCCAGCCCTGCGCATCAGTTCTGGAGTGTTCGCCCGCCACCAGCTGAGTCTTTCAGAGAGCAGTCTATCACTAGACACAGGGGAGCTTGAGGCCGTGCTGGCTGACATTTACTTTGCAGCACAGAAGGAAGGCCTTTTCATGGGGGATGTTGACTTGGCGGTAGACTTGTTGATCAATCTGCTGCTCAATGTGTATGACAAGTATGTAGCTATTGATAAATTGAAATTAGATTAAGACAAGGAAATCTTTTGTTTGTCCCAGAAGAATTTATAGTTCTTAACTTTTATCATGTTCCTGCAGCTTTAAATAAGAAATGCCTCAAGCAAGGTGGTGTAATGGTTTTTGTTTAGTTTTTTAATGAATTGAAAAGTGTATTTACTGTATAGTTTATTTAGTTTATACCTGCTTGTTGGATTTTAACTTAAAAGGAATTCTGTATGTTTTTAAGTGTAATGTAAAAGCTCGAACTTATAATTTAACCTCAAAACAATCATTTTTTCTTACAGAGACAGAAAAGAACCTATCAGAGTGCTAGCAGCTAAAACCCTGTTAATAGTGTTGAGTGAGGAGTCTGTATCTGATAAATGGGCAGCCCTAGCCAACTGCTGTGCGGACCACAATGGCTGCGTATCTCCAAGGCGATTGTCCGCTCTCCTAGCCCACATGACAGCACTGCCTCAGCTTCTAGGAGACCAGTGCGATCAAATACAAAGTGATGTTGACAGTTGTTTCATTAAGGTAAATATTGTTGTCCTGCAAATTACATTTTTAGGATTTAACTGACACTCCTAACAAACAGCAAAAAGTGCTTACATTCATAAATGTTAAATCATAAGTTGGCATTATTAATAATAATTATAAATACTGGCAACCAGGTCCAAAATGCTAGCAAATTGACTTTCTGATAAATGTTTTGCAAGGCACTCCTTTAGTCAGCAAATTGTAAGTAGGTTAGATGTGATTGTTGCATTTGGCCTAGGTAAATTTGACTAATTATAATTGGCACCATCAGTTTCTAGCTACAGGTTTTCTACTCAAGGTGATCAGTTTTAGTCAGTCAATTTGTCTATTAAATTTTCGTTGGGCGTCATGACCACTTTCCATCGTACTGATAGCTGTACTAGATAGCAAAAGTTGTAGTTTTTTGCTTGCTGCTCTGTGCGTCTTTATCGTAATATAATAGACAGAAAGGGAGATCTGAGCCACAAACAAGTTGCAGAGAACTTGTGGTTGCCATACTGTTTCTGACTCTTTTCTCACTTTCCTTCTTCTGTATTACTAATTGATTTCAGAACAGCACCTGTGAATATCCCCGCATTGCTGGTGATCATGATCAGCAATGACTATTTCCCATCACATGACTCTCATACGATTTGAGCTGTTTATCACGTAATTATGTTTTATTCCAGAGTGCAGGAATGTTGGGCGTGAGCGCGCGCTGTGTGGCCGAGTGGGGCGTGCAGTGCGCGAGCGCGCGCTGGCTGTGCGCGGCGCAGCGCGTGCGCGCCAGCAGGAACAGCGCCTGCGCCAGCGCCACGTGCGCGGGATGCGCGCAGCCGCTCATACAGGTGAACAAACACCGCGTAATTTGTCCTTGTGGGTATGGCCAAGTTACACAAAAGTTCAATTTAAATTCTTTAATATATGGCTACTGCCCAATTCTGCCAGTGTCAAAGTTGCATACGAAAGCTGCGAATGTATAAATATGCCAAACTGTACGGAATAGACACAGGTGATGACAACATGTCGGCAGTCGCTGATGCTCGCATAATGCAATTTGTCTAAGCCTACTGAACTTTAACTATAATTGCAGTTTAGAAATAAAAAAGAAATCTACGATGAATGTATGTAAGTAGTAAGTAGCTAGAGCTCAGTCGAGGAGCCTTCGCATTGCATGTTGAAACGTGTTACATTACGGTTACTAACCCTATCTTTATCATTCTTTCATTGTGACGGCATTAAAGAGCACCTAATTTGTTTCGTCTGGAAAAAAATCAACTCAATTCACTGTTCTTTGAAATAAATCAAAAATAACTAATTAAGTTTTATGAATTTTATGATTCAGGGGAAACTTGCTCATGAATATTAACTTCCCATTTGATCTAATATAAGTAACTATAGTCTAAAGTTCACAATTTTATATTAATGTACTCATTTAGCCGTATTTATTTGCAGGTCCTAAAATTTAAGTGTTCAAAATGCAGTGACACATACTTCTGTGAGAAGTGCTACTTGTATGACAAAGACCTAACTACGATCAGTGGACACAAACAAACTCATTTAGTTCATGAAATCATAGATGGAGAGGTAACATTTAATTTATTAAATTGACAAAAAAGTGTATTTTAAAATTATCTCTTGTACCTTTTGAAAATAATTCGACATACTGTATTCATTAAACACCTGTTCTCTTCAAATGTTTTTAGCTCAAAAATTAATCCAATAAAATTACCTGTTTCACTAAAAAACAACAATTTAAAAAAAAACGACTACTATTCCTATGATGCGATGTTATAATTCAATTCAATTCACAACATTTCAATAAACAACATTATAAAATTGCGAACTATTTCAGTCAAAACCTCCAGAATGCCTAAGCTTTATTCAAACCATGAGGAGGTTCTTCTTCTGCACGAAAACTAAAAAGAAGAAAGCAACTAGAAAAAGAAATGCTACAAAAAAATGTTCTGTCAAAGAAAACGAAGTCTCAAATAAGAGAAAGGAGGGACGACCGACAATGGTTACATCTACCGTGGGAAAAGCTTCAGGGCATGCGGCCAACAACCATGAGTCTATGCTTCAAGATATTATAACACAGCTGGAAACGCAGAACAAGTAAGTGTGTAATTAAGGACGAAAATTCCACAACAGTGACTTTGAGTTGCGGATATTCTAGAGCATAATGATGTTTTAATGTTAAATGATGATGATGATGAGTGGGGACGCCGCCGAGGCAGGCGGGCGGTCGAGTGGCTCTCCATTCATTCCGCCCAAATGTTAAATGATAGATGAATTACATTATAATAATGTAAATCAATAATAGTCAAATTATGCAGTAAAGCTGCAGCAGCAGCTGCTGTTGCAGTGTTTGTCATCATTTGAGCAGGCAACATAAAATATATGTGTGTCTGTTTGTATATTTTTATAAAAAATAACTAATATCTTCTTTATAATATTCTCATCTGTAGGAGGAGGTGTGTTTGTTTGTAGGAGGTAATCTCTGAAACTATTTTTAAAATTATTTTACTAATAGGAACTACATTATCCCTGACTAACACATATAATCTCGAAATGCATCTTCTTTTCGCTAAAACGTCACTTCCTGGTAAATAAAGCCACTAGAGTAGAAATCAATTTTGCCCATTTTGCATCATGGATGGTTTTTAGTAGGAAATTGTTATTTTAGGCGAAAAAGGAGCATTTTGAGGTTATAAAAACGTTTACTGAATAAGGCAAGAAATGGATTTTAGGCTATTTTTTATTTTGTTGATACTGATGACCGAAGCGAAATTGGGTTGCTAGTTGCTTAGAATCGTACCTATACTTGTACTATGTATGTACTACCTATACTATGTTATTAAGCCCTGTAAATGTAATGTAGGGCTCTAGAAGAACTGTCGGCTCAGTTGCAAAATACTAAGGAACCTGAAGAAGAATTCCGGGTGAAGGTGGACTCCCATTGGAGTCAGATATCCAAACAAATCAATAGGCTCAAAATACTCAAGGTAAGTAAAAAAACAGATCATTAACAATTTGACAATTGCGTTGGTGTAAAAAGTTGGGTGATCATTTTGAAATCATTCACAAATATGTCACTCGTTCACGATGCAACGGATTTGGATGAATAATCTCGTTAAACAGGTATTTTTTTAAATATCTATAAACAATGTTTTGGTGAGTCTGAAGCGCGAATTAGACTAGCCTTAAATATTGCATAAGTTGTTTCCTGTCTTAATTTTACTTCAGTTCTAGAGCAATAAGCTGTAATAAAAATATCCTGTATTTTTCTAAACTTTATAAGTTTGAGTTTGACGGCAGTCAATATCTGCAATTTAAATTGTTAATCTTAACGTCGTTTTAGAGAGGTTTTCAACTACGAAAAACATAATGCTTCAAAAATTATGATGATTGCGTTTTTTGAACACTAAATAAATAAATAATAAATAAATGATAGAACTCCCATTTCTACGTAAATGGTAAAATAATTTAACCTTTGTGTTATTTTCCAGGAAAACCTATCAACAATCCCCCACAACGCTGCATCAGAGCCCAAACGTCCCGACGCCTTCGATCTCTTCAGTCCTATACCCATAGTAGAACAGTCGGACAAGCGCTCCAAAATGAGCCAGAACCCTCAGAGCCAGCCGCGAGTGCTTAGCCTGGACTCTGGAAACTTCTCCGTGATGTCCAAACAGACGGACGCTCCTAATCTAGTGACGGTGTCTGGCGACGCGTTGAAACCTGTTGGGATGCGGACTTCGGACAGCATATCTACAGTTTCTATGAGGGATATTAGCAGTTGGTATAATGGTGAGTTTTTTGTTGTTTACTAAGTTTGCCAACAGAACCTTTTAAGAAATTTACAGATTTATTGGCATAGAACTTGTACAGTGATTTGGTTGTTAATAAGCCGCTCACCCGCCCGCTCCTTAGCTCTGGATTCTATTGATTGATCACACCAAACCGCCGTGGCACACCAGACGGGAATGGTGCTAGTTAAACAGACTTCCCACCGATCATGGAATCTGTGGGGATTACATTACATGTGGAAATGGTATGGAGACTCCCTGGACTTACTATCTCCCGATGTTAACGCAGCCTGATGGGCGAATGATTTAGATATTCGGCTATAAGCATTAATTAAAAAATCACTAATATGATTATTATAAGTTAGGATTAGTAAGCGACTCTGTATATCGTAATCGTATGGCACACGATTAAATAAAAGTAATACCTAGAACTAGCTAGTAACTAGGAGCTGAGCCCTGTGATATACTGGTATAGCATTTGACACTTTAGCTTAGAAAATGTTGTCAATTAGACTCAACAATTGTACACTTGTATAGGTGAATAAAGCTGCTTTTCCTCCGCCGACGCGAGGTGAGACGAGAATTTAAATTTGTATTGGATAATTTAAATTCCCTCCTCGCGCATCATCGGTGAAAATGCGGTTTTAATAAAAATTAAAACACGACACCGTCTCGCCTCGCCAGTGAAAAAGAACCTTGCAAATTCTCTTTCTAACGCTTTTGGGTTACGTTCATGTACTTTATGTCCTTGAACTATAAATTCAATTTCCAGAAGCAGATCACCCGGAAAAGCCTCGCCCCGCGGAGTGCGCATCCCAGTCAATCTCCGCCACGGAGCTGAAGTACGCGGCCGACATCCGCTCAGTGGCCACCAGCAACGACAAGATGAAGGAGCTCAATGCCGACCTGGACACGGTACTGGACCGGCTGCAGCAGATATTGACCAATAACTTTGCTATGGATGGTGAGTTTCTGTTAAAACAAGTTTTTTTATGGCATCCGAGTACGCAAGGTACCTTGCCAGCCATTCTTATTATTATTATTGGGGCCTTGTGTGCCGCTTCGACTATTGCTGATCTTTTGTGGCAGCCCTTTGTTTAGAGCTCACCGCAAAGGACCATTGCATCCAGAAATTTCTAGACGCTTTGAGCAGTTAGTTGTATCTCTTGTGGGTCCATGATATGTCGCCCTAGGTAGATACTTCTGTTGCGCATTAGTGCTCCACATGAGCAAAAAATCTGCCTTGCTCTCCTCTGTCTCCTGACAGAACCCGCATGACGGTGGTAGGCGTTGGACCCATTTGGAACCTTAGTGAAGATATATCCGTTAATAGCGTTTATAGGGTAAAACATATCTGTTGCTTGCAGAGTCATCATTCGACAATAACCAGCTGCGCGAAACGGCCAACGAGATGGAAGGGTTGCTGGGCACTCTCATCCGCGGCGTGGAGCAGCGAGCCACGCTCAACGCCACCAAGGGGTTAGTGTAGACTTGTGTAGAATGTAGACCTATTTACACGCGCATCGATACACGTGATAATGACAATAAACACAGTTTTTTAAATCGGTATAATAGTTCAAGTATTACCTAGTTTAGAAACGCATTATAGTTTAAAGTATGCTCTGTTACTGTTAAATTTAAATGTCATTAACGGAAAGGACAAATATTTTAAGCATACTTTATGTTCCGTTTGTTTCGGTACTTAAACGTTTTCAAGACAAGCTTTTGTTGCTGACTGTAGTTTTTTTTTGCATAGTCTTTATAATTATTGACAAGCATATCAAGACCAATCGAATGTACTCCAAGTACTCCAACACGTTGGGTCTAAGTTAAGTATAGCGGAGATCCTGTCGCCACCTTCCAACTCCATCATTAGACCAGCTTGATGATGCCATATTATTGTATGGTCATCGATATACCAAATTTCAGCTGGGTTGGTCCTCCCAAAGTGGTTCAAACATGGTTCAAATCTTCCTTGCAAAATTTGATTTGATATACTCAATACCATTTGACTTGTCTTATTTAGTAAATACTTGTATTACCTTAAAATGCATCGTATTGGCTAAAACGGCCGTTTTCTGGTGAATAAAGCAACTAGAGACCACCTTTTTTACGCCATTTTCGAAATTCATGGATGGTATTGATGGTATGGTCTTTACATAGATACATCGCAAGTTAATAAAAAGCGTGTCAAAACCAAAGCACGCGGCTCTATCAAACAGCCATTCCGAACTGTTTTGTCCAACTTTGACGTAAGCTTCTATTGGCTGACGGACTACATCAAGTGGTTTCGTTTGTTTACATCTGTTTGTTTACCGAGACTAATGGGGTATATCAGAGGCCCGTTTCTTGAAGCTACAAGCTAACTATTTTTGCTACAAAGAGACTTCCGATTGTAATTGGTAACTTCTAGCTTCGTGAAGCGGGCCGCAGCTATTATGCGTTTATGAGTAAGGGTTAAACTAGACAACTTTTGGCTTCTCACACTTTCGGAACTTGCGGTAGTTACGATGTCCTATTTATTATTATTATACGAACAAGATGGCAACAATGATTAGAACAGTGTAAACGCCAGTCGCTCTTATGTCGATTTTGGTTTTGACAACCACATTCGCTAAAGTCATTTACTTCATTTTTATAATGCAGACGCACAATCTTAAAAACACGTACTGTGAATTTGTTGACAAAACCGACGGTCTGCAATCTGCATAGTAACATACAGTTCTATGCGCTACTAATTTATTCATTTGTGATTATGGCATATAATTACATGAAGTTCTCAAATAGCTACTACTATTTTCATGATTTTTGTTAGCCTGTGTATCTACTTATGTTGTGAGATTAATAGTTTTAAGGGTGTCAATTGACATGGCAAAAATGTAAACATTTTACTATTTCTCGATAATCACATACCTTTAAAGATCAAGTAAGGTCTTTGTAATCAGTTCTACACTATATCATTAATTTTCTATTCAATCCATTAATTATACGTCATTTTAAACAAAAACGCACTATGAATATTTGAGGTTATGTGTCAAACATAGGGTTGTAAAAAAACGGTTTTTTTCTGACTTGAAAAAAAAACATGAAAAGAAACCGTGAATATAAACCGTTTTTTTTCTGGAGTACGTTTTTTTTTCAAAAGTATGAATACTCAAAATTTGCAAGGCAGTTAATACTTTTATACGGTTGTTTTACTTGTTTTAGACTTTATGTTAACCATTAAACCAATTTAATTTAACAACCTTGATTAATAATAACATAAATGAAATCTGTAGTGGGAGTTATCGCAATTTACTGTTGGCAACACCAACGGCGACCAACGCCTCTCGTCGCCGCATCGGGAAATTCAGGGATTCCCCAAAAATTGTTTGTATACTGAACTTTCACATCTCGTCGCGGCATCGGGGATTTAAATAAATCACGAAAAACCGTTATTGTGGCATATTATTGTTCATCTGAAAAAAAACCAAATTTAGAAAAAAAACCATGGTGCCAGGTTTTTTTTCATGTTTTATTTCATAAATTTGAAAAAAAGCATTTGTTTTTTTTCTATTTGCAACCCTAGTCAAACAAAACAATTGTTTACATATTTGCCAATTTCAAGTGACACCGACTATAGGTTGTCTTATTGCGCGGGTCTGTGGGCTTGTGTCGCAGTCTGTTGTGCTTCCCCAAGTTTAGGTTTCTATTATGTACTTAAGTAATCGTTTCTCGACCTTTTTAACGCCTGGGATAGCTGAAAAACAGCTAACTTCCACCTTATGGACAATTACAAACGTTATTTTTATCCGTTGTTGGCGACGAACCAGCGTTCTTATTCTACATTGTCTTTTCCCATATTTATATGATATAAATTATATCATATTGTATACATTAACGAAATCATAATGGCTATTGCTTTTTTTATCTTGACAGCAATGGTGACAGTTGTAGTAAACAATACGATTGCAATAGGGGAAAAAACGCAGTGAAATAGAGACACTGTGTTGCGAATATGTCAGTCAATGGCGTTGAAAAGGTTAAATTCTAATGATAGGTATCCATAATTATATTGTTCGGAATTGTGTTGAGTCAGTGCAGACTTTTTTAAGTTGTTTAATTGACAAGCAACAACTTTACTAACGACTATATTATTAATGTAATCAGAATCTCATCATGATCTTTTATACATATACTTTGTAAGTAGGTTTTGTATTTTCTACAGAATTTAACCCTTTTTCAGGCGTAGGCTTAGTATAAACCACGTAGGTTTAGTTATAATTTCAAACTTAGTAAATTATTTTAGGGCTCAAATTTGATTTAATTTATGCGAAATATTATTTGTTCCGAAGTTCATTCCTTACTTGCTTGTATATAGATTGTATTTTTCTCAAACATGCTCGGAAAAAACGGTTTTCCGATTGAAAGACAAGGACGGAAAGAGCCTCATTTTACTCCTAGGAGTAAAAAAACCATATGAAACTTTTAAACACTTTCCGTCCATGTCTATATTTTTCTTAAAAATGCTTTCAATTTGCATACAAAATCAAAAGGACCAAGACAAAAATTCCAAACAGCCAAGGTAACTGCTCGCTTTTTTAGCACAGTGCGTGTGTTTCTTTTTGAATTTGCATTCCAATTTCTATGGTCATAATTAAATTACTTGCTTTTTAAAAATGTATTTGTATTATTTCTTCACATGTTTGAGAAAAGCATTATGTATGCCTCGGTGGAAACGAGGATTTCCTGACTCGTATTTTAGCAGGCCTCGCTATTGCTCGGCCTGCTAACCACCTCGTCAGGAAAACCCTTACTTTCCGCGCCTAGGCAACAATGTACTATTTTGTTTAACCACCTAGTTTGGTGCGGCCTGTAAAAGGGGTGAATAAGTCTGTAATTTTGATATAATTGTTAACCTGTAAGAAACGTGCCGTCCTAAGTTGCTCATTGGAATTGACCGACAATTTTTGTATAAAAACAAAACATTTAGAAAAGTAACATGCCATATATTTTATAAAAATTTACATTATTGCCGTCTCTATTAAATAGGTAAATAAAATATAATGTAACATTATGTATTCCATACTGATTAATTACGTAACACACAAACAGAAATTCAACTTTGACAAGTCAATTGTTCTTGTCTCACTATGTATTACGCGGTTAATCTTTTAGCCTACACTTAAGTATATAATGAATATGATGATAAATACATTGCTACATTTCATTTTGTGCGCTTATGTTTAATGTATTGTTATAATAAAATAGAGCAATATATTTTGAGTACTGATGAGTTAAGCGTAAATGGTGATTGATAGGGCTGATACCAATTTATGTTGCGAGGGTTTTTAACTTCATATCAAGATTAAAGCAAATGCAACAAAATCCAGTTTTATTGTAAGTTCCTCTGTCTATTATGACAGTGAGAGTGACCGAGATACTATCCTCAGAGCGATGCCACATGAGCCTTGCCGGTGCGCTGTGATTTTAACATAGAGCGACGCCGGTCTTTCAACGCATCATCTAGGCATGTCGTTCTAAATAATATCTAATTAACACTCTGGAAAAGACTCGTGTCTCATATGTATGAGTATGAGTTTGAACTTAATTATCTTCACGTTTAAGTTTAAAATCGTACGTCACGAAATATGAGATACAAGGTTTTTTTTAAAGCAAAGACTATATGTGGAACAACGCAGCGGCCTCTTACCGTACCGTATGAAAAATGTGTGATATAGACAACGCCAATGTAGGGGTCGTAGACAAGATGCACAAATAACGCTTATTTTAGCGATTTTAGAAAGCTGTCAAACTGCAATAGATCTTAAGCTTACGTCAATCATATACATAATGTCAGTATTCCAAAAATGGCTAACGGTACCGTTATATTGTGTATATAGGCTTTCAGAACATTATTGTAAGGTAAAAACTTTATCACTATCTCAATATTGCGGCGATGCTTTTTTGCTAGTATATTTTTATGATAAAAGGAATTTATCATCACGGTTCAGTCTCGCTTGGTATCAGCCTATATCATATTATCGTAAAGGGTCTAGTGGGCAAAGGCCTTATCTTCTATTAAACAAATCATTACCTTTTCGTAAAGATTATAAGGGCCATTTTAGTTTTCATGTCTTTGTCCACAAGGCCCTTTATTAATGTGTAAGGTAAACAGGTGTTCAAAATGTTTTGGAATGATACGACATTAATATGACAGAACTACATTAAATTTTCCACTTAAATATACAGTATCTAATTTTATACAACTCATTATTCCTAAATAATATATAAAATAAAGTAAAGCAATTTAATTGCTCCAGCACAACCTCTATCTTAATATAGATGTATAAATTCATATAAAATTCAATTGACATAGAATGTTAGCATAATATCATTATTTTCATGGACAGATAATTAATACTAATTATGATTATCTACATTTGGGTACAACTTTTTATAAAAGATTAAAAGTAAATTACAATTAATTCTTGGATTTTATTTTACTTTACATAAATACTCGCGTCATCCCCACTCGCATTATTTTTAAATGGGCATTTAATATAACTAGGTAGGTACACAATAAAGTATAAGCCTTGCGTACTTACGAATAGGGAATAAAATTTAAATCTAAAAATATTTGCCAGTTTAAGGTTTACTGGGAGACCTATTGTATATTCCTCGTTGTCAAGAGAAAAAGGACATTAAGGCAGGGCCTCTTTTCAACACGGTAAAAACAATAAAGTTTCTGACCTGCTATCGTATTGTCACCGTTTTGATAGCTCTTATTTACTTATCAGTAATGGCGGCTGACGTCAAAACAATACCGTAACAGAGCAATTACGCTTTCGATTTTACTGTCTGTGATAGAGGCGCTGGACATTCACAGATAACTATCATAATAACTTGTCTAATTATTGTCCAATTTTATTTATAGGGGTATTTACCATGAATACTTTTGAAACTTCACTAAAGTCAAAATATACAAACTTTACTTTTGACTTATCTTCCGTAATACCAAAGAAGGCGGCTAACTGCATAGATGATAATTACTATGCAGTTTGCAGCCTTCGTTGGTATCACGGCAGTTGTAGTCCAAAAATTACTGTGATTGTAAAAGACCAGTCATGTTACTCATTTTACTCATGTTAAATACTTACAATGTACAATATGAACCGTATTTTAAGGTTAAGAGGTAGGAGGCACGGAGGCGGCATTGCGTTAAGGGTCAGGCTTTTTACCGGTCGGTGTTCGCTTCCATATACGATTATACCGCTTCCGTGCAGTCAGTGGGTTGGCAGCCAGAGGGCAAGTATTTTTTTATTCAACTTTGAAGCAACCGTAAATAAATATAATAAAATGTTTCAGCTTCCAGCTTTTGAAATATTTCCAACAGTTCATGTAATTAAATAGACATGCGTGACTCCTGACGTCTCTTACGTACTCATTTAGTAAATTTCAGTGAGTTTCATATCCAGCTGTTAATTAATTTACAGCCGTTTGCGCTTACGATCCAATCTAGTTCCAGCTGTTAACGTAATTTGAAGGTGCTATATAAGCTACATGTTAGGGCTGCCTAGTTCCGTTTGCTGCTGTTGATGAGGTATTTGCAGCAGTGTGTGAGCAGGTGTTTCTCCTTCTCGACGGAGCCGTTCTGGTGGATCGCTGTGGGCCCGCCGCGCTCGCGCGTGTAGATGTCCAGACCGTACTGACCTGGTGATGAAAAATACAGTTAAATTAACACATAAGTAATATTATCCTTGGAAATACATCTGAGGATAACGGTCATACTCATTTAGATAAAAAAGGACACATGTCCACTTTCTGGCAAGATCATAAGATACTTTCTATCCCGGAAAACTTAATAGATTCCAAGGGAATAATGAAAAAGGACTGTTCCGCGAACATCTGAACGTTGGCCATCAACTCCTTATAGGTATGTATCCTTGTACTTTGCGAGGTGAAACAGCTCTGCAACACTCGTGATTGCGTTTCGGCCGGTCGGTGGTGTTCACTTTTTTCGGCTTCATTACTCATCATTATAAGTCGCCAGTTGCTTAAGTTGTTCCTCTCGTATCGAAGAACGCGTCCAAGGTATGCAATAATTGATGTCTAAAAAAAAAAGTGAAATAGTGGGAACACTTACCCTCCTCCGGGAAGGTAATGTAAAACGATACAATGTCATCAGAGACGCTCTGCTGCACGAACTTGGAGAGGCGCTTCTCGTCAACGCCGTTCTTATGCAGGGTGGCCATAAAGTCCGCGAGAGGGCGGGACATGCGGAACTGGAGCTCAAGCTCGCGCCCCGCGAATACTAGCGCCTCCTGGACAATTATAATTGATGTATATTAAAGGTGTGATAAGACAAGAAAAGTCGATACAAAAGCACATGGGAGAAGGATGCGGTTTATTCGATATTTAAATGTATTTACACTAAGCCATTTTTTTATCAAAACATTGTTAACAGCGGATACAGAAGAGTAAAAGAAGAAAACATGTTCTGCTAGTGTGGGGCAAAGCCAGGAGGAACAAACATCTTCAAGCAAGGACATTCTGAACCTACGGTTCCAAGAATCGGAATTTAATTATTTTTTTCTATGTTTGACAGTTTTTGGCCACAGCAATATTAAATGAGGTACCTGGTGTGTGATGGGTACCAGGCCGAAAAGCCTGGTGGCTTTGGTGGGGCCCCACTCGCCGCTCGCGCAGTCCGGCAGAGGCACCATCACAGTCTGGAGTTCTGCGCAGCAGATCTATAAACCGAATAAAAATTAAGAAGGGAAGAAAATACTGCTTTTATCATGAAAAAATAGGCAAAGAGAGGCAAACACGAGCGATACACTGTTCTGCGGTAAATATGATAAGTTCATTTTTTATTCCATGAGGAAGGCAAACAAGCGTACAGGCCACCTGATGGTGAGTCTGTAATTGCATTCCCAAGACTATCATGTTAAGACCGCATTGCTAAGACCGCAAATGCGTTGCCAACTCCGAGGGTCTACCTTTAACCACCACAATGTACATTATATTACAGCTTGGGAAAGTCAAACTGATGTTAAGTACGATCTGAGGGTAAGTTACGACTTGCATATCGTTGGGGATAGTTATTTCTTCCATTTTTTTGTAATACCAAATACGAAAAATTATTTTGAACGAAAAATTTATATGTATGAAAACGTTGACCAATGGGCGGAAAAAGACAATCCTGCTCTTACCCTGATCAAAGACTAGAGCCGGACGTACTCCTGTTAAGACTCTAGCACACTACGTTAGATGACACGGTAAGGTACTCATACACAACAAAAGTGTCAATAAAATAAATTATTTTTGCTATGTTTCGTAAGATCGTAACGCATTATATCGCATAATATCAAGAATATAGACATTTTTGACATATGTACCTACTAGTTCCGACTGAACTTGAACTTGGAGACTCTTGAACTTTTGTGAAATACTCCTGAGGCGTGACGGCGTTTGCAAAAATGACCACTAGATACGCATCGCGGTATGTAAACCTATAAACTATAGTTTCCACTGACCTTAAACTTGCAGACGCTCTTGAACTTCATGGGCTCTCCTGTGAGGTACTCCCTCGGCGTGACGGCGTTCGCGAAGATGTCCAGCAGAAACGCGCCGGAGCATGGCGCGTGCACACGGAACGACACCACGTTGCCGACCACGGACTGACGAGAAGAAATTGGGTATGACTAATTTAATAACTAGTTGTGGGGAAGAGTGAAAAAACAATACCTACCGTCGGCTCATATATATTCAAATAAAACCACTCATGGAACTGATTAATAAAAGTCTGTATAGATATTTAGGTGTTCGATATCAGTTTGACAGGGATAATGTTTATCTGAACAGTAGAAGTAGAAGAAAGGCGGAAGCTAATGGCAAATATATTCAAGTAAATGATATTAATATTGTTATTGCAGTTGTATATTAGATGAGATCAGCTTCAAATTGTCTGAGTAAAGTAATTGGCTGTCAAGATATATAGCTTAGCAGTTCACTTTACAACGAGTGTAAAGGACAAAGCTATAGCAGTTATATTGCGTTATCCCTTTCTCTTACCGTAAAGCAGTTCGCGTAGTTATATCGTGGTCACATCTCGTGTAACATCATATGTTGATTGCAAAATCTAGCAACGTACCTGCATGACGAATCGCTTGAGGCTGACGCCGTCGAAACCGTCGCCCTCGGTGTCGTAGAACTTGAGGTTATAGTGGAAGATCAGCGAGCTCTGCATGTGTGCCGGCATGGCTATGCGCATAGTCACCGCACCTGGAGCAAGGCACATTAATATTTAATCCATATTTCCTGAGTTTGTATTACACATGTGAAAGTAACTCGTGTCTGGCTTCACGGCTAAACCGCATAATGAATTTCGGTGAAATTAGGTACGAAAATTAAATAGTTCCCGAGGGACCGATTTCTACATGGACGACGTCGCAGGCAACAAGAAATTAATTAATTGTGATCTGTAACACACCAATCCCTAACAATTTGTGTCAAGGATAAAAATAAGTAATCAATTTTGAGCCTAAGGAGTATGGACCTGTACTAAGAGCCTGGCAATGAATAAGGTTAAACTAAGGTAAAGATCAAGATCAAATACATAAGATAGACACTGGATATCCAATCCTGACCAATCCTTATTCCAGCAGGCCTGTGGCCACACCATGGACAGTTCCACAGAATATGGACGGTTACAACCACCAATCCAGTGCAATCCAGTGCTATGAAAAATGGTACATACCAGTGCTATGAAATCCAGTGCTATGAAATCCAGTGCTATGAAAAATGGTACATACCAGTGGAGTCAGTGTACATAACGGCCTTAGTGTTGGGATCGCTGAAGTACAGTCCGTAGCGGAAGAACAGCGACCGGACGAACGGCAACTCCTCGAAGTCGTGGAGCGTTATGGGTGTCTTCAGCAGCTGCCAATCGGGCTGGAGCGGGTAGAACTCGTAGATGAACTCGCGCGGGTCCGTCAGGAAGTAATGATCATCGTACTCGTATCTGAAAGAATTAGTGAATACAGTTTATTTTAGGTGAGCAGTATCTGGATGGCGACGATCTAGGGATTAGTAGCAGGCTAGCGAAAAATCTGTTTTATTTTCGCTACATTGTTCTCTACTCTGTTTCTTTCACGTACATTATTATTTACCAAATTTTGAGTGTTTACCTTTTCTATAGTTCGAGCTTGATAATTATACTACTTAGGTATTTGTAAGCAAAGTAAATTGTACTTATCATTAAATGACAGAACTCTGTAAAGCGACTATAAGGTTTCAAGGTTTCCTTTCTCATCTTTGGGTGATTGAGTTAACTTAACAATTGTCTCACCCACCTTAAGCTATCACTCTTCCCCCTATTCCCCGGCTTGGGCGCGTCCTTGGCGTTGACCAGATGCCTGGCGCCCCAGTTGCACTGCACGAACCGCCAGGCGCCGGCGACGAACACCGCGTTCCACGAGTTGCGGAAGCGGTTGTCTTCGAAGCGCACGCCTGGCTGGTAGCCCGCTGATTTGCTGTAGCCCTTGATTACCACGCAGTGCAGGCCGGCGTAGCTGGAGACAGGGACATAGCACATCTTTATAGCGTCCCGAAGTTTATGTAGCATGAGCATTTAACGCATCCTGAAGCATACGTGTGTAAAAGCAAGCGAAATATGGTTTCAATTGGAAATAGCAGATCACGTCAATAAAATCTGTCACCTGTTCTTGTCTGCCAAGATCTGGACAGTTTTAAACTATTTTGCGTTTTATTTCAGTATAAAATGAGGAATTCAAGATAACTTCGAATGGCAGTCGTTTGCTTTGGAGAAGATTGTTGCTCTTGCTGAAATCTTTCGAAATCTTGTACCAAAGATTATGCGGGAGTTAGAACTTTGTGCAGGGTCTATTCAGGTCGCTATCTGCAACCAAATCACTTCACCTACCGCAGTGGTATTTGCAGGTGTACAAATAATATGAATAGTATTCCATCTTATACCCTAAGTTGGCAACAAATTTATAATTTTGATATTGTACCTAAATTTCTAAGAGACGTCGTCAACAGGCGGCCTGAGGTCCGACTGCCTTCTTCATTCTTTAAAACTCACCTGCAAAGCCTCTTAAATAGCACGTGGTAGCTCTCAGTCCCATGCTTGATCCCCCGAAGCAGGCCGAGCGGGGAGTCTCCTCTCAGGTTATCGTCGAACTGGATGTTGTTCAGATTCTTCACTGTTATCCAGCGAAATATGGTTCTGGCCTTTTCGACGTCGGTCGCGCATCGGCCGACTAGTTGGCGGACTAGGTCTGTAAAGGTTTTTTGGTCTTCTTGTGCTACCTGTGAAAAGAAAAGGGGAATTCAAGTAAATCACTGGAGTGTGAAAAAGCAGGAGAACAATGTGAAAAAGTAGCAACAGATTCGTCAAAATGGAACTAGGAAATGAAATTTGTAAGACTTTAAACAAAGGTTTCAGACCTAAAAACCAACCAATGTGAATAAAATATTAAATGCCTACGGCTACATCATATCGAAATATTTATTACATGTAAATTAGTGCATTTACTCGAAGTAAATACGATACATAAAACTCGCATATAAAATTTCTTGTTAACAACATTTCTTGCCCAGATACATATGCAACATTGTAACTTAAAATTACCTCCCAAGTGCTGCATTTAAATTTAAATTTATATTTCCTTATACGTAAGGCGTCTAGCGTTTGCTTATAAACTTCATTTCGTTTAACACAAGGTAGATTATACAGCTGCACAATGATTTGTGATAAAAGTTTGAGAAAGTGACCAGTCTATTTGCAAGATCACTTCGATCATTCAATGTCAAGCGCTGTTTGCTTTAAAGCCGATTCCAATCATATCGGGACAATCAAAACCATTTGCAAATGGACCGAGCATTTTATACTCTTTAATGTTTTCCATCATTCGTACAGGGGGGGATAGTTTAAAACGCCGCATATTTCTGTCTGGCTTTCAAAACCGCTGAAAAGGTTTAATCCTAGGGTGACTTACACTTTGGAGGTAATATACGTTGGGTACCTTAGGGGTGCACCGAGAACAGATTTTTCGAAAATCGACGCCTAACATGAAGAAATAGGGGGAGCAGCCGGGATTCTGCGCCTACGCGCTCGCGGGCATCCTCTAGCATCTTACAAGACTAAATCCACTATAGCTTACCGAAATAGCAATCTTGTCAACATCAGCAAACTCGACGGGATCGGTGTAGATGTGGAACTTGGACACGAGCGGTGGCTGAGGCGCCGGCGCGCGCGCGGGGTACGGGGGCGCCTCCTCGCCGTCCACGAACAGCGACGAGCCGGCCGCGTACTCCGAGCGCCGCTCCTGTATCAGCTCCATCATCTCGTGGCTCTGCTTCTCGACTAGCGCTGCTGTTGCTGCCCTGGAAAATAATGGTACAAGTTGTTTAGTATTATTTGAAAATCAGGAAGCCTGCAGAATACGAGTTGATTGGTATTTTATATAATTTCATCTAAGAATCGGCATGAATATAAGAAAACAATGACTTATTTATATAGCTTCAGCAACTTTAATATGGTCGTGTTTATCGATGTAAATAAACGTGGATAAAACATCTGTCACTTTCTAGCAAGTATGTATGTGCGAGAGTGATTTTTAATCCACCGCGATAAAGCCGACCTTATACGGGCCCAGGTTACAAAACTAGAGCCATAATTACGGTAATTAGTCCTGTCAAATTCCAAGCAGCGAATAGAACAATGCTATATAACTATCCCATTCTCTGCCTGGCACTTAGCATGTTTTAAATACTCATAATTCGTCCTCGTGGCGGTAACTTGGTGAAAATAAATAGCGTGAACGTGAACGTAAACTTAACTTGCGACATTGAAGAACGTTCCTAATTGTTGATAAATATGGAAAAATAGAAATAAAACATTTATTTACACCCAAAGATATTTCCAATTCCACCATTAAAACGCAACAGCGTTTTCCAAACCTACCTTTCATGCTCCAACATTTTCCTCGTCAAGCTTTCCTTCTTTTTGTCTCTCCGCAGCGTCATGTTCTTTTCCAAGTCAGCTCTCTCCTGCTGGTGCCGCAGTGTCAGGGCTCCTAACTCCGCATCAGGCCTTCTCTTCTTGACTTGCATTTCCTGCTGGAACCGGTTTGTGAGCCGCTCCAACTCCCGTTCCCACTCATCCTGTTGATATGATAAGACAGGTGCGTTTTAATTTGGTGCCGCGACCAGGATTAATATATTAATGTCTGTTTTTTTGGTATGTTACAAGAATTAAAAAAACTATCTACTTCTCGAATGAAAAAACCGGAAACGTTTTAAGTAGAGAATTATCAACGTTGTTTACCTTAAATTACTGTTTTATTTTTATTCTTTGACACAACCGGTAATAATTTACTTGCGTCGTGTGCTAGTAATATTATTATTTTCTTTCTTTTTAATATTTAAGAAGGTAATGTAATGTTATAACGTACTTGTATTTCTTCTCGTATTCTTCTATTCTCTTCCTCTCGGTGTTTGGAGAATTTTCTGTACAAGTCATCTTCTTCTTGTCGGTGTTTCATTTCCAGCTTGGTTTGTTCATCTCGATCCTGTTGACAAATAAAATGAGGGGTTAGTTTGTTTAGTAGCTTATATTTAAAAGCGGGGCCCGATTCGACCGACGACATAGAATTAGATAAGCGGACGCAACGTGAAAGTGATTTTAACTTGTACTATATTTGTTCAGAATTTGGACACGTGTAATCATGGTAATTGATAGCATAACGTACCTATTTCAAACCCAGCCATAAATTTGTTTCCACTATGAAATATTCGAATAGAAAATGCGATAAATTATCTGCTTTTACATTTTCACATTACCGACTAATAACAGTGATTTATTCCGTTATGGACCGTGGACATTATGATGTATATGATTATGAGATAATATCACGATACGTATCATTTGTATTATCGGCACTAACATCATTTAAAAAAATAACTTTAATATATTCGCATTCACGAGTTTAATATTAATGGTAGAAAGTAGAATCTAGATTTACTTTAAAATTGCACATGGGACTTTTAGACTTGGTTAAGTAAGACAAAGTGTCGCGAGAGGCTACCATCACTGCTCTGTTAAACGGAGTGTGAAACCTCATAATGAAAAGCGTTACAAAACAAAAGAACTAGGAGAAGATTAAACTACGTTCGCATTCCTAAACCATTTTACAGTTAACGACATTCAGTACCAGACCAGCTGATTTCTATACGGTAGATCCCTTATGTAGCTAAGTTACGCATGTGTTAAAGGCAAAGATAACATATTAGTAATTATAATTGATTAATTTGAGTTGAGATTGAGTTGCGTGTGGGCAGCTTTCTTAAATACATGTAGTTTTAATATTAATGGTGGTTCTAAAGATTTATGTAAAGCGCGTTTGAAAATTAATGTTTACACTTTACACAACGCAGTTTAGTTAGATTTTATAAGAAAGTAATTTAAAAGGGTTTTAAGTACCTACGACAAAATTGCCATGAATTTGTTGTTGGAAGACATTTAAAATTTGATTTCAGCAATTTTTTATTATTTGTCTATACTATGTGATGAAATCGTTGCTAAATAGAAAAGATACTCTTAATTTACAGGAATCTGTATACCCCTGCGTCTGCCCGTGGTGCACTCATTTGCAACTCTTTAATTCTTCAGTTAATCGTCGGTGGTTTAGGGACGATTAACTGAAAGACATATTTGTTGTGTTTCTAACACCATTTCAGAATTTGGTAGCGTATTTTTTTTCATAATTTCATAATTTAATTATATCCATCATTATTTTTCCAGTAAAGTAGGCATATTATTAATAAGGGGAACAGGAGGAAAAATAAAAAAGGGAAACCAACAAGAACAATAGACTAGACCAATTAAAAGAGAAAAGTAGGTGTCGTGCCGTATCAGTGTGTTAAAGATAGCAGCTCGGAATATGGTAAAATGGAAATAACTCCACCGACAACAGTGCGGATATCTAAGCCTCATCTTTCGCTGGCTAGTAAAACCTCAGCATCCTGAAAAAGATAACCGCACCGCAAGCTTAAACACGGAAACATCTTGTCATCGATCGCGAGCGATTAGATTTACGTCACAATGGGCATGTCACATCGGAAGGAAAGTGTCGCCATCTCGCGGCGGGTCGAGGAAAGTGAAACGGTGTCGTTCACCTGCGCAAGAGTGGATTAGGGTTACGCTGGTTCGCGCGTAGCTTAGTTGGAGCACATAATAGATACTAGTATAAGAGGTTGGTGCATGTATTGTATAGTTTCTATTTGTATGACGTCAAACTCCAAAAGTCGTAAAGGACTTTTCTATTCGATTAAATAGCCACAAGGAATACCTACTATCTGCAACATGGGTTGCAAAAATATCTGATTCGTCTTTATTCCTAGGGTTATAATATAACTAGGTTTAGAACTTTAGAACCATGGTGCTAAAATAGGTACATGGATTTCCTACTTGTTGAAAGTGTTTTTCCTAGTCAGAGTCAGAGTATTGTATTCTATTACTATGTATGTATGTTTCCAGTCATTATAATATTACAAAAATATAGAGTATGTGTGTATTGATAATAATATATTGTAATTTATATAATGTTAGTGTAATTTGAAGTAGGCACTTTTGTAAGTTCGTTTGTTTTCATTGCTTTACTATGAATTTCTAATATTTTTGAAATGATTGAAGGCGAATGGGCGGAATGCCTCAGGATAAACACAATGTTATATATTGTGGAGACATTCGTGAAGTTGACTTGCAGAGTTGTTCCGTTCGTTGACCAAAAGCAAGGCCTTTGCGATGAAACATGCGCCATGATTAATAAAACCAGTTGGCAAAGAAAACGGGAGAGAAGAAATTACCATGTTTTAAACAAATATCAGTTAGCTGATATCATTTTGCTTTTGACGCTGAATGTTAACAGATTATCTCAGAGTTGCTAATTGAATTAAGTTAAACAGGTAATAACTCGATATCCGACACAGTTAAGTTTTGTTTCGCAATTGGCAACTTGCTGCACATAACGTAACACTTGAATGAACCTCATTGGCGATCTATGTAGGTCGTGTCATAGTGATTGAATATCCATTCAAAAAAGTCAAACTTAACGCGTATCTACTCACACTGCTCGAGTGGTTTAGTGTCATTTATTCTAGCGGGCGCTGTTATGCAAAGCGAACGCACATCTGAATGGATGCCCGCACATGCGGCTCGTAACCATATGTAAATATTACGTCAATACCCCGCTCAGTCGTGACAATGGCACTGCATTATCATTCCATACATTATACTAGTTTTTATCATCGCCCGGCGACGAATAAGTTTGTTTTTGTGCGTACGACTTAATCGGAGAGATAACGGTTAGCGTTATCATCAGTAGCGCGGCACCGAGTCGCCGGCCGGACGTGTCCCCGTCTCGCATTCATTAAACAACAAAATGTTGAGACTGTTTAGGGGAGTCAAGCGCTTAAGCGGACAATGCCGCCAGTATAACCAAGCGACGATCATAGGCACCGAGCCGAACAGAAATGATCCGTCGTTCCAAGAGAATAGAGCTAAAATGGACGAGTTAGTAGAGGAGCTGCGTCAAAAAACTGGTGACGTTATTCGTGGCGGGTCGGAGGACGCTGTCAAGAGGCACACAGCGCGCGGAAAGTTGCTCGTGCGAGACAGAATCAACCAGCTGGTGGACGAGGGTAGCGACATTCTGGAACTGAGCACGCTAGCCGCGAACGAGATGTACAAGGGCCAAGTGCCCGGCGCCGGCATCGTCACCGCCGTCGGCAAAGTTCATGGCCAGGAGTGCATGATCGTCGCTAACGACTCCACTGTCAAAGGAGGCACTTATTTTCCCATAACTATTAAGAAACATCTGCGAGCGCAGGAAATTGCGCGTGAGTGCCGGCTTCCATGCGTCTACCTTGTGGACTCCGGAGGCGCATATTTACCGGACCAAGCGGAGGTATTTCCGGATAGGGAACACTTTGGAAGGATATTTTACAATCAAGCCAATATGTCAGCGGAGGGTATTCCACAGATATCTGTCGTCATGGGTTCCTGTACGGCAGGTGGCGCTTATATTCCGAGTATGTCCGACGAAAGTATCATAATCAAGAATCGAGGAACGATTTTCTTAGCTGGGCCTCCTTTAGTTAAAGCAGCTACGGGTGAGGTTGTATCTGCAGAAGAATTAGGAGGAGCGGATTTGCATTGCCGACAATCCGGTGTCACTGATCACTACGCACTAGATGATGAACATGCTCTAAGATTAGCAAGAAACGTTGTCGCTAATTTGAACAGCGCCAACAACCGTCCTATTAGGATCCAAGCTCCTCAGGTAGATGAACCGAAATACAATGCTGAAGATCTCCACGGAATTGTAAATATGAATTTGCAAAGGCCTTATGATATTCGAGAGGTTATTGCTAGAATTGTCGACGGCAGCAGGTTCCACGAGTTCAAAGAGCTTTATGGTGACACATTAGTGTGTGGTTTCGCGTCAATTTACGGCTTTCCAGTTGGTGTAATCGGAAACAACGGGGTGTTAATATCAGAATCTGCTCTGAAAGGCACACACTTTATTCAATTATGCGCTGCGCGAAAGATACCTTTACTCTTCTTACAGAATATTAACGGTTTCAATGTCGGTCGGGAAGCAGAAGCCGGAGGAATTGCCAAAAATGGAGCTAAGATGGTGACGGCAGTCAGCTGTTTCAAGGGGCCAAAGGTCACTGTGTTGGTCGGAGGTAGTTTCGGTGCAGGCAACTACGGGATGTGCGGACGAGCTTACTCTCCGAGTTTCCTTTACATGTGGCCTAATTCCAGGATTTCTATAATGGGTGGGCCTCAAGCTGCCACCGTCCTATCACTTGTATCAAAAGGAAAAGCTGAAAGGGAGGGTAAACCGTGGACTGACGAAGATGACAGGAAAGTTAGAGCGCCTTTAGAGGAAATGTTCCAGAGGGAAAGCCGTTCGTACTACAGTACAGCGCGACTTTGGGATGACGGTATCATTGCTCCAAAAGACACCAGGAAAGTTATAGGGCTCAGTTTATCCGCCGCTTTGAATGCGCCATTTAAGGAAAGTAAATTTGGCATATTTAGAATGTAAACTGTGTGTGCTGTGAGACAATGGGAGAGGCAATCAAAGTGACATTAATATTTAACGGAGTCTCGAACAATAGGCTCTTGGAACTAACTAGATCTAAGTACTTTTGTATTTACTTTTAAACCTTACGCAGTTGTTTCGTTCTGAAATTTATTACAGAATGCCCGCAACTTAAAACGCATCTTTTTCTTCTGTAAGTTTTTGTAATTGCTTCAAATTGGAACACTTGTTTGTTTATGTAAGTATTTCTACAGTCAGGTTGTTTTCGGTTATATTTCCAGACGAAACGACATTTATCTGCATAATTTACTGGTCTAAATTATTCGCGAAAGGTAGTGCCGTGTGTGGGCCGACGACGTTGATGATTTCATAATCATTATAAATTTCGTTTCAACATAATTATGTTCCATATCTTATCAACTAAATGTCACTTCTTTAACTATGTTGACGGTTGTGATAATTTTGTGATTTCTCATGAGTGTTGTCTAAAATATACAAATATATATTTACACAAAAATTACCTTTTATTCTCATTATCATACGCCCCCATCGTTGAAAATGTTATCTTATAAAATATTTATTTGCTGAATAATGTTATCGTAAAGCGAGATTATGTCACATTATAATAAAATCAGTGTAACACTTCACGTTATTTTTGTAGTACCTACACAATAGCAGCCAAAAATAGTATATTAGGTAATATATTAATGTATTATGTAATGTCGTTATGCCATTTGCGGCTCAAGAACCACGTAATCACAAACGAAAAGTTAGTAAATCTAATTATTATTGTAATGTCTCTCATTAAAGTCGGTCCAAAGTTTATTATACCTACGGACTGATAGTTTATGTTACAACTGGTGTTAGGAGTTTTTGGAATTGAGTCGATCGCAAGCGATTTTATGAACACATTTGTGCAAATAAGTGATCATGAAAATGATTATATTAGAAGGCTAGAGACAAGACAATATACCTACAAACATAGATTATTGACTTTTAAACTCGAAATCCCTGTTTTTTAGAATACTTTTTTTTACATTTTGTTTAAACAATGTCTTGATAGGTTAGTTCTTCGACCCATCATACTCTGGTGTTGTTTGGCTATTCACATGTTACCAGATACAGAGACATGAAAAATGGCAGATAAAAATTACTTATAGAGTAAATCGTCTTTTATTGGCCACCTTGAGTAACTGGCCACTTTGCAATAATATGTGTGATATTTGTGCGATTAAATTAGAATACCTGGATCTAGTGGTGGCTAGTAACTAACCGATATTTTCTCAAGTAGGCAGTTATTGACGACTAGGCAGTTATTGACCCTACATATAAACAGACAACCGCTAAACCGCTGAACCTAGGTACTATTCTTTGCACTAAAGATAACAGCATCAACGGGAAGAATTTTTCTTTCTTTTAGTAAACTAACAAAAATAGGGTAAAGTCACCAGTGGTCAGCCAGAGACCAGTAGTCGACCTTATATGAGTGCGAAGAGTGCAAAGTATACGCAGAGGCCGACTACAGGTATCTGGCTGACTACTGCACAGTGTTCCCTTGGACCTCATTTTGAGACAGGGTTATATTATTAGATGATTGAATAGAGGAATATGTCAGAAATGCAACAGTGAAACTTTCGCGTGGCTCACTATCATAGTTTTGGAGAAATTGCAATTTAAAGAAAAAGTCCCGGAATTTTAAGAAAATCTATATATATATATTTTACGGAAAGTACGCATTTAAATATTAATTTTGCACTGTGATATAAGAGGTCTAGTATACGGCTAAATAATACACTTATCGCGACTTAGCTAGGGCTTGTCAGTTTCAAGATAATCGCGGAAATAGTAAAATCTTCTTTATGTTTTAAAAAAGAATATCTTTAGTAGTCTACATTTTTTTTGGTTTTGTAACATCGCCACTGTTATGGACTACTTACACACAAAAAACAGAATTCAAAACTCGCGGACTTTCGGAGATATCATTTGTTTAAGACTTCCCGGTTTCCGGGATTTTGGTAAAAATTTACTACTATATTTAATTTTAATTTTCTATTGTAAATGTATCATTTTCATTTGTCAGAATAGATGCAAATTCACTTTCATCGGTTTCTGTACACCTTGCGCTCCCGTTGTCATTTTCGTCGTCATCATCGTAATTATTTTCATATGGTTTCAACATTTCAATGACAGGAGGGGGTAGAGGTATGCGTTTTATGTTTTTTTGTCGTCTATTCAGCCTTGTATATGATACGACCGGATCCGATGATTCTAACGCTCTATGGAATAAGTCTTGTATAGTATGTTTTCGACTATCTTTCCGGCTGTGGTGTTCGCGGTCATATCGCCAAAACTTATTACGGGACTCTCCAGCTTATTCCGAAAGAGCTCCTATGGGCAACGCGGCACTTTCTATAATTTTTTGCCCATGCACGAGAATTTTGTGCAAAGTTGTGGTCATCGGATGCCAGCTATAAGCGGCTACATATTTTTTGGCCACATTTTTGCAAAAATCACCGAATTTTTTGGAATCGAGCGGCAGCCCACAGTTTATAGCAACAAGAATGATGTGCATGTCGTCGACAAGCCATTTACTAACTCCTAGTATTTCAGAAAATATTCTGCGACTTTCGTCAGTAGCGAAGACCCTCCGGGCGGTTTTTCCGTCATTAGTCGTTCCCGAATTGGGTCGCACGACATCAACAAGTAAACCCAAGCCATCTTTTATTTCTGTCTGTATTCTTCTTTTCCGGCCTTCTACTATCTTTCCAGCAACAGACGATTTGAACACTCGCCACTGTCTTACGTGGGGATCATTTTTATACCCCAAATGGAGTAAAAATTCTAAAAACCTTATATAGGCATGAAGAGGACTCATACCATTTTTTATTGTTTCTTCGTCTCCTATTGGAATAGAAAACGCCAAATCTAAATTATTATAGTTAGTTGCAGTTAACTTACAAATAGGAAATCTTAGTTGCGAAAATGTGTTGTGAATAATATTGTACACCTTGCCATCAATGATGCTTAAGGTAAGGTTACATATAGATTTCACTATAAAACCTTTCGATGTAACTGCCGCGACTGGTGTTAAATGTAGCATTTGTTGCTCTACGTATTCTTTTTCCGCGAGAATGAGGTCTTTCGATTCTTTTCGATATTGGATATGTAAAGGCCTGCAGGACCGAAATGATTGGGGCGCTTGGTTTACCCATATAATTTTTTTGCTACATATTTCCATGATTTGTAAGGGCACAAAGGTTGTGGCAAATATTGAATTTTCGTCAAACAAAAGATCTTGGGGAGATGTTTGTTTATAAAGAGATTGGCCTGTACTGCCATCAAATCCCCAAGACCCTTCGAATGTGCATGAAAGTTCATCTAAATGCTCTTGTTCGCAATATGTGTTAATTACATCATCACAGTTGTGAATAATTCTTTTGAAAGTATGTGCGAGAAGTCCCTGTAAGGAAACAGAAGCCTCCACTTCGCTTGATTCCACTCCATCCTCTGGATAACAGTCCTGTTTTGCTTTTGCTACTTGTTTGTAAGGTGGGAAAGCACAAAAGCCCCTGTTAGCTAGATCTTGTTGTAAACATTTATATGTCGCGACACTGTATTTTCGGTCAATTATTATTCCAAGGGCTTCTTCTGCAGTATACGGGTTGGTTTGATGATTTATTTTTGCCAACACCTCAGTCGAACTAGTTGGAGCCTCCAAACATTTATTTATAACAACCTCTAAGTCACGGGCACTTTTATTACTTAATTTTTCATTGTCTCGGGAACTCACAACTTTAGTAAAGGTCTTAATTAATTTTGCTGGTGGTTCATCTTGTAATAAAGTTTCTAGCTTTTTGCGTTCTCTAACTTGCGTTCGTCTACTAAGCTTTGATAATTCCGTATCTCTACTCGTACTTGCAAGAGGTAGCACGTCCACAATTTCAGGTGGTATGTCTATAACTTCAGGTGCCACATCCACAGGGGTAGGCTCCATGTTCACAACTTGAGCAGGCATGTCAGGATTGAAAATTAAATCACAAGGAATGTCATTAATAAGCTGTTTACTTAGCCAGTCTTTATTCTTTTTAAGAAAATAATTCATGTTCTTTTTACAATCATTGCGTTTTTTCTCAACTTTGGTAATAAAAAGGCCTATAGCAGTCGCCAGGTTTTTTTCTTGGACTGGAGAAAGTGGAGAGTGTAAAATACCTGCAAGACTTGATTTTATTACGCAGCTTCTTTCGGATTTGCTTAGGTCAAACGGTTTTCCTAAGCGGCCTTTTATTTTTTTACTTTCCTTCAACAAAAGCGTATAAGCATCTAACCGCGTTAATGTATAAGGCTTTTCCATTATCGCGGTATCGATAATACTTCTTTATTCAATATTATTTTCCATACGAGACGTATAACAAACTTAGCTGTCATGCCTTTTTCTAAATAATATCACTGAAACTCATTAAACGAAAGGAGGTTTACCTACAACATAATGTCTAGTTCACGAAACGGTCGTGTGGCACCGCTAGTGTCGCAACGCTAGTTTAGCCCAACGCGCAACATTCCTTATTATTGGAAGAACCAGTAGATCATGTTGTCTACATTACAAGGGTATCGTGTGATAATGAACGAATTTTAGAGTCAATTGTCTTGGAATTAGGGTATTATTGAGGATCACATGCATTCTAGGATGCAACTAGCGCTAGGAGGACCACAAGTGAAAAATACTTTGATCAAAGAAAATGAAGTTAGAAATACATAATATGACATGACATAAAAAATACGTAACTACTTCATAATTTCTAAATGTATACAAAATAATAACACATGCCAGCTGTTTATGCGGTACTTTTGAATGTCGCCAAAAAATATTGAAAATCCCGGAAATCGGGAAGACTTAAAGAAATTATATCTCCGAAAGTCCGCGATTTTTGAATTCCGTTTTTTGTGTGTAAGTAGTCCATAACTGTGGCTATGTTACAAAACAAAAAAAAATTTAGACTACTAGAGATATTCTTTTTTAAACCATAAAGAAGATTTTACTATTTCCGCGATTATCTTGAAACTGACAAGCCCTAGCTAAGTCGCGATAAGTGTATTATTTAGCCGTATACTAGACCTCTTATATCACAGTGCAAAATTAATATTTAAATGCGTACTTTCCGTAAAATATATATATATAGATTTTCTTAAAATTCCGGGACTTTTTCTTTAAATTGCAATTTCTCCAAAACTATGATAGTGAGCCACGCGAAAGTTTCACTGTTGCATTTCTGACATATTCCTCTATTCAATCATCTAATAATATAACCCTGTCTCAAAATGAGGTCCAAGGGAACACTGTGTACTGGTGACTTTACCCTATATCAGTGTAAAAATCACAATGATAAAAGTCAGTATCATACGATAATAATAAGCTGTATATAGCAAGGCGACTGAATTATTATAAATAATCTAATCACGTGCAGTAATGAGGTATTGTGCGATAAAAAACCTGATTTACATAGCTAATCGTATCCGACGACCCAGCGCACTTCAGAGGTCAAGTTTAACAAAAGAATTGTACCACTCACTCTTAATTAATAACTGTTTATGAGAAACAAGGTCAGGTGGCATTTGTTTCTGTTTTTGATAATTAAAGTCGGTTGTGTGAATTTGGTGCAAAGTAATTACTTTGCTACAGCTGATTCAAAGTATTCCGGTTATTAATCGAGTCATTCTGTTCGTGAGACATTTTCAAAAAACCAAATCTTTATATATATAAAAGGCAAACATGACTCACTGACTTAGATATCAACGCACAGCCGAAACTACTGTACCTAGAAACTTGAAATTTGGTACAGGGGTTCCATTCATGATGTAAGTGAGCACTAAGAACGGATTTTTAGAAATTCATCCCCTAAGGGGTTAAAATAGGGGGAAAAGCGGGAACTAATTGTACGCGTACAAAGTCGCTGGCGTGTTCTAGTACAAGATATCGTAAGTAACCGATGGAAGGTGTTTTTAGTGGGGACCACGTATCGGTAAACGTAGTGTTAGCTTACTCTAACTAGAGTAGATGAAGAGACGATCTTCTTGTAGTTAGCAAGAGCTGCGGGTTACCACGACATGGCTAAGCAATTCAGTTTCGGATGAGTGTAATGGACAGAGTTATAGCACTTACACGGTTCTGTCTCGTTCTGTCACCGTAAACTGATTGCTAAGCCATCATCCCCTAAATGAGAATGGCCGCGGATTGTGCTCGGTAATGTACAATCAAAGTTCTAAAAATATGTATATGTTCCCAAGGCGTCAAATATCTACGCCTCTACACCACTGACAATCATCATCATCATCATCATCATGTCAGCCGAAAGACGTCCACTGCTGGACATAGGCCTCCCCCAAGGCTTTCCACTCAGACCGGTCTTGTACTTTTCGCATCCACCGCGGTCCCGCGATCCTGACGAGGTCGACACTCCATCATGTTGGAGGCCTACCTACAGCTCGTCTTCCGGTCAGCGGACGCCACTCCAGAACCTTCTGACCTCATCGGCCATCAGTCCTGCGAGCAATGTGCCCCGCCCACTGCCACTCCAGTTTAGCTATTCTTCGGGCTATGTCGGTACCCTTAGTTCTACTGTGGATAGCATCATTTCTGATTCTATCACGCAGAGAGACCCCGAGCATAGCGCTCTCCATAGCCCTCTGAGTGACTTTGAGCTTCTTTATGAGGCCCATTGTTAGCGCCCACGTATAAATAAATAAATATAAATAATTATTTATGTCAGCTACGTAGTTGTTTGTCTGAAGTTGCTGATAGACTTGAGCATTCGGCGCCGAAATGATCCTTCCAGCGAATGTGCTCAAAACAATCAGCACACTAAAACTATTCGTTCTTGAACTCGACGCACCAAATATTAAACGGCGAGTTGAAGTTGTCCTGTCAGAGCGTAGAAACCATATTTAAGGGTGTGCATTCCCAGCTTACCCGTTATACCCGTCGAATCAGCGAGCTCGTCTGACTTCGCACACCAGATTGATCAACCGTTCGACGGAGGCAGTTTTTATGAAAATAACACCTCAGTATACAATACGCATCTTTCAAGTGACTTACCTATAAGTACATAAAATTACCATATAAAATAGTAGTTTATGTACCTGTTACATAATGAGAGTCCTTAAAACACGAGTGTGGTTTTATGAAACGAGCCAAAAAGGCGAGTTTCATAATAAGATCACACGAGTGTTTTAATTTAAGTCTTAATTATGTACAGTTGCATACATTACTTTATCTTCACACATACTCGAAGTATAAGTACCTACTCTAAGATAGGTTCAGAAACCGACAACTTGACGACAAATATGGCGGTAAAACAAACTTGTGCTGTGTCAGTGTCACGAATATGAAAGGCTTTTTTAAATCATAGACATAGGTACTAATAAAGTCCCTATTTCTCATGTCGTTCGAAATCAAATGTCGTACGATACTGTACTGAAAAAAAAACAGTCGAATTGAGAACCTGCTTCTTTTTTTAGTCGTTTAAAAATATACCGAGTTGACGTTTCAATTGATACTAGAATTGGACCTGTATAAATTGTGTTGGTTTTGGGAGATGTTCCAAATTTGAAACTCACTTACTTTTTAATATTATATAACAACAATACGTTACAGCTTTGCTGTAGCCTACAATGGTAATGTTGGTTATTGCCAACGGCTTTTGAACGCATAATAGAGGACTTATGATATGTGTGTAGATAAAAATATGTATCTACTATACATCATACCGTAATATTTTACGCTTTCGAGTCGCCACGGTAGCCGCGTGCGCAACTTTTTACCATCTGGAATTCTTAGCAAGAAACTCCATCTGGCGGCGAGCAGAGTTATTAACTGAGCTAATTGCCGATCTATATGCCACGAGTGCACGACTATGACCTGGTTTACTGTGTCTATTTGTCTGCGTCTGTTACACGAAAAAAAAATCATTTTTAATTACTCGTGTCGTTTTTTAAATCGAGGCGTGCTGCGCATAGGCTCCTAAAATTAATCGCCAACTGGCTCGATCCTGGAACTCCCTCATCCAACCGCTCCCAGCAAACCTCCTCAACTCCATCCGTCCATTTAGCTGGTGGCCTAACTAAACTTCGTTTGCCCGTGCGTGGTCTCCACTGCGGAACCGATCTGGTCCATCGATCATCAGTTCTTCGACATATGTGACCAGTCCACAGCCACTTCACCTTGCTGCCTTTCGAGCTACCGACCACCTTAGTCTAATAAGGGATAACTTACGTAAAATTTTAAGTGGGGCGGGCTTTGAAGGTTGGATTTTTTATTGCATAGTCGTTATAGGCCATGTAATGTATTATGAATTAATAATATTCATGATCACAATTCTTGGCACTTCAAATGTAAAATGCTGATACCCTGCGGCAAAAACACTGGCTGATTGTTTTTTATTTATAAAGTGCCCACTACTTATATTATAATAAAGCTTTTGTATCGTTTCGCAAAACTCTTGCGTTTGAATTATTGCCTCTAAGAAATAACTAATCAACATAAGACCTCCTTGTTCACAAAGTAAATCGACACGCATTGTACTTACACCCATGTTTATTGGAACTGAGACCGTATTACGCTGTCAAAAGCTGCCAATTTCCAGAGAGTGAAAGGAACAGAGTTATAGCAAACATATAGCTCTGTCCCTTCCGCTCCAGCGAACCTAGCAGATTTAACGCTAGATTCGGGGTCTCGTAATAGTACGATTAAAACTGTAGCGTCTAATGATACAGCGATTTGATTGGCAATCACTGAATGGTTTAATCATGGGCCCCGGTGGTACAAATAATAAACCTTAATTGAAGACTGATACGATACAGATTGCCTCGTAGTTAATGCTAACTGTGATGAAGTACGATTGACAGTAATTGACTTATAATTTATCTTGGTATATCTTAATTTCATTTATGTACACGTGTGCTCTGTTAAGATTATTTTAATTAAACAAGATGATGAAAGTACTTCTTAAAAGTGTTTGAGGCATATATAACAAATAACTTAGGTACTTTCCATGGTGGACTCAAGAACCTAGCTAAGAAAATGTAAAGATACCCTGATGAAATAACCAAGCATAGAGGAAATCTTGTGTTAGTTTATCAAGGTTGGCAAAGTAATATCTCCTAAAGTTCCAAATGACCATTGTCTTTACAGCACATTTATTCTAAAGAGGTCTGTAAGTGTTGCTCTTTTGCCTTCTCTGTGGCATAGTTTTATGGCATACAGAATGTCTCATTATATTCAGGAACAAATTTATTCATATTGAAATCCAATTTCTCAAACTGAAAACGTATTGTATACGAGTATCACTTAAAATCTCGTGATCATCACACCAGCTGTTGTCACGTGACTAGGATCAGTTTCCGTCATGAACACAGTCAGTGCCAAACTTCTAAATCTCCATACAAAACGCACTCTATGTAGTGTTCTTGGCATTGAGCATAACACTATTAGACAACCGATGCAGCTCCTAGATTGATATTTATGGGGAATGGCAATTGCAACAAATGGAGCAAACGGTGTAATTTACACCATCAGGGCTACCTATCGTGGCGACAGGCGGGCAATCATAATAAATAAAATAAACGGTTCATCAGAGGATTTCCTATTATTGCTGTTTTAGTCACGTTTGAAGACAAATTTCACCTAAATTCCATCTTCCAGGGTAGTTTGACCACTCAATATGAAAAAAAAGAAATAAAACGCAACAAAATGCTGACATAGACAAAAAGTCTGTAGTCACGAAATGATTGCAAAGAGCGTTATGCTGGCTGGTCTTTCGTTAGAGCCATCCAGTGAAACCACGGCAGATTACACACACTAAACTAAACTAAATAAAACAAATCAATAAGAGGAACCGCAATAAAAGTGAACAATTAACAAAATCAAGGTCAGTAGTTTAGCGCCATAGGGCCATACTTTGAAAATTATATGCACGAATGTTGCCACAGTATTTACGGAAAGTTCTGTGTTCCCATCGATTTTAAAAAGCGTTTTTAGTGGCAAGCTTTGAATGCCAGTTTATTTACTTGTTCGTTACTGTAATTTATTAATACTTATAAACGTATAAAATTAGTTTAAGCCACGTTTAACACCAGTTTTCTCTCAAACTAATCTACGCAATTATAGATTTCAGTTTTCTATTCCAAACTAAACTTTGCTTTGGTGTTAAAGTGTTACCAATAAATGATTGTGCCAGCATAACAAATTAACATAATTTCAAATACTATTCAAGAATGCAAAATTGACTCGCCAAATTTGCCAATCGAAAGTGTTAAAAAACGCTACTTTCATGCCCGTTAAATACCTATTTAAATCAATTCGCAACCATAGACTGTTTTTTTTTACGGACACCCAACACGAAATATTACGTGCAACTTTCCATGGCGAAGGTATTTCCCTGTTCAGCCACATGGTTGATCTGTTGCGTTCGCTTACACAATCGGGCGGCAATCACCGTTCTTTAATTAACAACTTTCTCTGTATCGAGTCAACGGACGCCGGCTGAATACGCGGCATCAATGCGTCTAACCACAGGAGAAAAAAAGACGTTCGTTTATTAGAACGGTTCCAATTTCAAATCTCATTTAAAATTAAAATTATTTTTATTATACTTTGCATTCCTTAAGAGCATCGTATCGCCCTGGCCTATCAAATGGAAATGATTTTTCTTTTATAGTATCTTTTGGGATTATATTGAACTGTCAAACTATCATCAGACTTGGTTTATCGTATTCAATATGAAGTTTTCTAAGCCACTATTTCATCAAATGCTTTGTTTTTTTTATAAAAAGAATATTTTTAACTTATTCTACAATTAGAGAATTAGTGGGATTTCAGAAAACATATTTTTACATAATATAGGTACTTATTAAAAAATAAGCATACATACGTGTGAAATGGTTTTATTCTTTTCAAATATAGAATCCTCAAATTTCTTGCCAGAAAGTTTGACCAATGATATCGGAAGTATCCGGTTACTTAATTTACCTTATATTGGCATAAACCTGAGTATTTGCTAATATAATATCACGGAATCATTACGCGTGTGTGTTTATGACATTCGCTTTTTACTGATGGAAAGTTGATTAGGTTTCTTATTGCTGATTAAATACATAATGATTTGTGTTTAACGACACAGGCTTTATTGGGGATATAAACTACATGATAAAGTTTTACTCTACTTTTTAATACGACATAAAATAAGTTTGTATCAAAAATTTCATTTTTGGGACAAGCTTTTGTTGCTGACTGTGCTTATTTTTGCTAAATCTTTATCTGCTTATCAAGACCAAACTATGGAGTCCTAGCACGGTGGGTCTACGTTAAGTATAGCGGAGATCCTGTCGCCACCTTCTGACTCCATCATCAGATCAGCTCTTAAATACCATAATTTTGCATTGTCACGGGTTTTACATATGTGGCCCAAATTTCAGCCCATTCCGTTAACAGGCAGTGGGTCAAATTTAATTTGCAAGATTTGACCCGTACATACACACATACATACATTGCAAGTTAAATAAAAGCTTGAAAAACCGGACTAGAGCATGTCGAACCATGCTGTGAAGTACAAATGATTAAAGTAGTCAGCATCTGCCAAAGTAAAAATAAGCAAAGCAAAGTAATAATAATTACCATTGGATATAACCAAGGACCGGAATTCTTCATAGCAAAAATCAAACTGTCAGAGGGTTTGACTAAAGTGTTTTATCGACTATCGATAAATAAATGTCACTTAATGAGTCATTAACATGGCATCGGTAGATGTAGATCGATCATTATCCACGCATGATATCAAAAATATTATTAAATCTAGATAGAAGGTGTTACTCGTTGTTTTTGAGCATTTTTCTGTTACGTATGAGTTTTACTCGCTAGGTGGCTTTCAACGCAATGTTTCTTTAGCTGCTTTAAATGAAGATCACATTTAGAGCAATATATGGTGGATGAATCTTCTTTGTAACTAAGAGAAGAATCTTTCGTTATCCATTTGTTAATGGTTTTTCTTTTAGGATTAACCATTTTAGTAACACGGCACAGAAATTACTTATGACAATCAGGCGACGTAAATGACATATGTGACGTGGCACGATTTATTTTAATATGGATTTGCAGGTTGCTTATCAAAGAGGTCAAATGTTACAGAATAATCGTACCTATATGCGATAATATTCCGTAACATCGATAAGTGGAATTGTCGATAAAACAATTTGGTCATTCCCTCTGACAGTTTCATTTTTGCTATGAAGAATTCCGGTCCTTGGACATAACATACTTACATTGCTGGCTGGTAAGCTTCATCTAACAGTGGACAGCGAACAAAAGATTACATTGTTAGACTTTTGATTACGAGCAGGAAGAATGCGGTAAAAAAATCCTAAACTGGTCAAAGTTCTAGGAAACCGTAAAAAACGTTTGAACCCCTCAAGGTTAACCGCGTTGCTATATCAGTTGGTTAGTTGCGTTGTTTAACATTGTATCAGAATTGACAAAGTCTGCATTGTCTTTGTTACGTCTAGAAAATATACGGATTGGTAAGATACCTACATGTTGTAATGACAAATGTTTTTATACATTTGGCAACACACTGACATACCGAATGTAAAAACTTGAAACAAAAAAACATGCTGTAGGTCGGAAAATTACAAACATAGGGTGTTTTGTGAAATTGTTTAACTTTTTTAATTGAAGTTAGTGAAAAAATATGCTACACAATTATATAACTAGGTACTTTATTATTTGCAATATCCTAAACTCTTGCCTAGGAAACTAAGGAAGTTATTTAAATAATATGTATGGTGCTTGGGAGCCTGCCGTTTCGTCAAAATATCTTTGGTCAAATGTATCATTTCCCAAAATTTTCATTTGCCAAACCAATGTTATATAATGTTTTCAGAATTTATTTCAGTACCGTCGTGTAGAACACTATGGGTTAGGTTAGGTTAGTTTTTATAAAATCCTGCTATATTTACGGTTACAGAAAACAAAGCAGTTTGGCAAATGAAAATTTGGGAAATGATACATTTGACCAAAAATATTTTGACGAAACAAAGGTAACCCATGGTGCTTGGTTAATTAATGAAAGTTTTAATATACACACAAAATTTGAAAATTACATATTTCGGACAGTGCGTAATGCCCTATATAGCCTTTTATGCTGAAATTTACTCCTATTCTACTATAATATTAAATAATTAACCATGCTGTTTATTTATAAAGCTCTAGACGAAGATTTATAGACTCAAATCGACGTCTAGAGTTTGCTCCTAATTTTTACCTTGGAAGCAGACCGTGGGAAAATCACTAAAGTAGCATAAAACGTCTTAAAGTATCCTGCCAATGGCTATAACGCATTCCTAACATCTACCGAGTAAAGCCAATTGATAAGTAAGTATTCAAAGCAAGCTAAGCACCAATTACTAATAGCAAATCGTCATTAACCTCCACGGACTGAATTAATTCCATAGGAAATGCAAGCGAAGTGAGTCTTAACCGTTGCACATTGCAATTCCAATTTCTAAACCACGTAAGTCGCTGCAGGTTAGTTATAAATTTAAACATTATTTTCCGCAAGTCAAAGCTGTTTTTGCAACGCCAAGACTGAGTAGCATATGTATTTGAGAATGAGTAGTGTTCTAGACAATTGCAGGTCTTATTGGAGCGTGTTAAGGTTGTCTGTTGCTCGGTTTGTGTAAGCACCGTTAAAGAGTGCTGACAGGATGGTTAGCTATGGAAAAAGTTATACGGCTATGGAATCGTTGCATCGCTCGTATAGTTTCATGAGGAAGAATGTGTTTTGTAATGACTAATGAAGTATTTATCTTGAAGATATGTTAATTACTTATTCAGTTAAATATAAACAATAAAAAGGAACTGTCTTTAAAAACTACACGTTGCCTCAAATAGCCTCGTTGTTTTATATTTGCGTCTAGTATTTCATTGACTGAATTATATTTACCAGAAATATATCCTAGGCAACATCAAATAAATGACAAATTAATAACGAATTTTCTTGATTCTTGCCATCAATGATATTTATTTTATCATATAGCGGTATCGATTTCAGCATCTTTTTCGCGACTTTCAACGGTGATATGGTCTCAAGTAGGGTTACCATTTAGGAATTTGAAAAGTCCTGACAAAAAGCCTGATATTTCTCTAAAACTCCTTACTTTGTGGTCACAAAATGGAAACATTACTCACTTAGTAATAGGGAGGTATCATAGATTATAGGCTTATTTTTTGTTACTCAGATTCCATCTAACTAAACAAATCCGGACAAATTAAAGAGCCTGATGAGATGTCCGGACTAATCCGCCCGAATGGTAACTCTAGTCTCAAGACTCTTAGCAGGACTATGGCAAGTTTTTGTCTAATTACGGTACCGCAATCCAAAATGTTAAAAGTTAAAAATGAAGAGCTTTTCACGGTTAAGGGCCTAAAGGGCCTTGCGAGCCTAGTGAAACGCAGAAAACAATCCTTGACATGTACAGTGTGTGAAACAACTTACAATGAGTGTGACGAAAGTGTGACAAAATACCACGCACTTTTGCCATGCGAACGAAAGACGAAAAATAATTACATATTTTTAACATCACCGCAAATGAGCACAATTTCGTAACTGCCACCATTGCCTTGTTTTTGTCAGTCTAAATGTTCTGATAAATGTTTCGTGTCTACAAAACCTTTGTCACGATCCAATTGTATTATTAGCATCAGCAAATCCCACATGGTTTCTATCCTTACAAATGTATCTAATGATTTCATTGAACCTTTAAGAAAATAGCGTTATTTTCTGTAGAATTTATACCATTATCATGAATTCATACGTTAACCAATATAAAAATCTAACAGGAGTCAAATTGCTTGGTGAAATTCCATATTAAGTAGTCCTGCAAAGATGTCTTGTAAGTCTCCCCACATCTTTCGACCCGGAATCGGCGATATCTGATCAAAAACTCTTTCGGCTCGGCTCGGCTCGGCTTGGCCTTATTGCATGGACATAGAGTTTTTTGATCAGCTAACGCCGATTCCGCGTCGGTAGACTATGTGGGGAGACCCTAAGTATATCGATGGAGATTACTCGAAATAATAAGTTTATTACAAATGACATTCGGAGTTATTGAACGCTCTATAAATCTACCGCTTTAAATTTAAAGTATTGAAACAGTTGTTGCGTGTAAGTACAAAAAGTACTCGTACTTAGACTCCGTACGTTATTATTGGCACAGATGTTTGCGTCTGCGCAGGTATCGCCAACCTACGGGTGTTTAAAATTCAATGCGAAACTGCCGCATAATCTTGGTAAAACATCGTTTTTCGGCTCGTTTACAGTCCTTATGTAAATTAAACGATGTGTGGGATCGCGTAGGTTGTTAAGGCAATTCACAGCATTGCACATAATTTACAAGTTTGTTTGATCAGAGGCATAAGTTGTATGCAAATTGTGAATGTTGCCCGCAACTGGCAGATTATGGGGAACTAGTTTGAATTTGGAATAAGAGTACCTGCTGGTAAGTGTTACTGTTTTGGTATTTAAATAGGGTTCATATTCGACTAGTTTGTTCATTTTGCTTTGCCAGTAAAGAAAACAAAAGGCATAAAACAACGATCACTTATTACTTCCCACCAGTTAACATGCATTCTCGATTGCCTTTTAAAAATCCTTCTTGTTTGAGAACTCTCAAAGCTGTTGAGAGATTCAATAAACGTTAGGCTACTTAAAAACTTTTTTCTACACTCTGAGATAGACATAACTTTTGACTCCAATTTTAATTTCGTTACAGAAAATTAAACGGTACAGGTGAATTTTTGCTTAATCGTAACTTCTTACTAAAATTGTATATGCAAAAGTATGTTTTACTTGTCTTCACAGTTTAACGCCTCATGCCTCTAACGATCCTAAAATTGGGTTGGTTACGTAGATTGTTTTTCTTCTTCTTATCCCGGAAAATCCAACATTTCCGAGCGAAAAGCGGTGAATTTTCTGCACGGGAAAAAACTAGTCCAGTATAAATGTACTTAAACATTTCAAATAAATAAAAACGAATTTGCGTGATTTTTCAACCAACTATATTCATATATCTGAATATAACTAGGCAGTTGAAGAGACGCGTATAGGTATCTAATGACGGCAGTTTAGCCTTAGGTGTGGTCGGTCGACGTCAGGTCTTGATAATGGTCACTGTCTGGAGACGTGAGAAACAATCGAATCACTATCAATGTTGTCATCCTGCGATCGAATGGCATAGCTATAAAATGTATAAAAACCCCCGACATTGTTTCAATCGCTTATTTCAGAGCATGAGCTCAAACTCTTAAAACGAGTTAATCGATTTTCAACAAACCTACAATGCCCGGCCGATAAGAAATAGATTCTATCACCTGCCATTCCAGTAAAAACAAAATATAACTTCAAACCCAAGAATAGGTTATAAATTGTACTGCGCTGACAGCTGTCAGGATTGACTTCTCATAGGCTGGCCACTATAGCTAAGATCCACCCTAGTTAAACTAGGTTTCCAATAAAAAACTTTGATCTGAAATACACAGATACACGTTAAACTTAACCCTGAAAACCCTGTGCGTCAGGCGTTAACATATAAAACATCGACATCGTATTATAAGTTCATATTTATCATACATTTTCAGCGGGCCTAGTGTAATTACGTCTATGGCGTGACAATACGTGCCAAAAAGTGACGGATGTTTTATCCACACGCGATAAACGCAGCTATTTCAGGCCCCCAGATAGCTTTAATTATAGCCCATCGATAAGCTAACTGAGAAAGCAAGATAAATTCTAATTTATCCGGGAAAACACGGTGTCGTCTATGTCTCTATTCTACTCGGTAAACTATATTGCATTCGACATGTTATCGTATTGTCTTTAACTCAGGCACCATTACTGTCGAGGACATTAGAGCTATCGTAACGCTGACAATGTAATAACATGTCAAAGGCAATATGGTTTTACCCGGTAAAATAAAGCCCCTGTGCTACTAATTTACATTTTCTAACAGTTATCCTACTATCATGTAAATGTCGAAGCGGTCTATTTTATTCGTCGTAAAAACCCCGTTCTTCGATCAAATATAGTATTAAATATAACTAGAAAATAAACTTGTCTGTGGACTTAACATATTTACCTAATGTAATTCTTCATCAACTCAATTCGAACCGGAACCCAAATATAATAAAAAAAACGTGTAACAAGCGGTTGACCCGATGAACTTTCGCATTGAATTCTCCAAAGAGGTGTTCCCACGAAATAATAACAAAATAACCGTAGCTAAGTCAGACTTGGCTTGCACTTAATAATAAATAAACAGGTTAATTTATAACATAATTATGAACGTTCGAATTAGTCAAAGAAACATGGATAAGGTGTAAATGTAAGGTTTAATCACTGGCTTTATATGTGTTTCTAAGACACACATATGGCAAAATCACCCGTTTCAGATAGAAATGCGAGTGAAATAGAAAGGAAAAAGACGATACCAATTAATTTTATTTTTTCTATAAATTAAAAAAGTACCCACACAGTTATGAAGATAACCTTTGTCTCTTTACCCGACCGATAAAGGAGGAGGGGATAATGTTTTTAAAATAATTAAGCAAGGGAATGTTTATTTTTATTTTTATTTTATTTTTATGGCAAAGAGATGGCAAACGAGTTCACAGGCCACCTGATGGTAAATGGAAACTGTGACACATAAACATTCGCATTCACAAGACTGCAAGCCTAAGACTGCAAATGCGTTGCCAACCCTGAGGACTAAGATGGAATGCCTCTATGCTAGACACTATCCCCAAACCGGAACACAACAATGCGGTTTGCAAGAAAAGCAAACTAACAGGGGCTGATGTAAAAAATATCCTCTACATTGTAATAATTTTAGAGCTGGAAAAACAGAGTTGTTATTTATAACGCTACCTTTACTTTAAATCATCGTCGTTTCTTTGTGACGATCTTTTATACATAAGCTAATTGTTTCTATAATGTGAGTACTGCGGATAATTAATAAGAGCATTCTGCATGTTTATTCTACACTGGCACTTTTGCATCTACGCGCTTCCCAAGTAGAGACGACTGTTAAAAAGAAACCCCGCAAGAAAAGAAACGTCACAAGAAAAAAGACAAGTAAAACGCTTTGAGATCCACCTCAATGGGTGCGTAATCTTGTACGATTATAAAGACCAGTTATAAAATTAATTATAACTTTATTGACGAGTTAGCGGCATTAATGCATGTAACGGTCTTATTCTTTAGACGAAAGAGACCAGACAATGAAGAGACGTAAGCAAAAATGAAACCACAGTTTTAAATAGAAAGATGTGGAAGTCATGGTTAGTTGATCAAGTCATAAGGGTTTGCATCATACAAGTGCACCTTTACTCTAAGGGTCATATTTATAAAGATCTCGTCTGAGATACAACTCGTAACGCACGTCCAAGTAAGCGGCAAGTCATAGAAAACTGTCGTTATTGACGAATCTTGAACCAGGCTTCATAGCTAAGATTAATGCCCTATGACGTTGTTTCTTGTGTGTGTGATCTGTATCGGCCAAGTGCCTAAAACATACTTATGTACTCGTACGAGTTGATCTAAGCATTCTAGGGAAGCGGATGGATGTCATGTCATGTCAAAAATATCTATTGAACGTTAGGAGGCGTTTTGACTGATTAAACCACGATAGTAGAAAACTTAACAAGTGTACCTGCAACTCAAAACTTGTCAAAATTGTAATCGATCAATTGTATACTGTAAAGTTTTGTGGACTAGTGCCAAAGAGGGTGCGTCACACGAGATATAACTACATAATAACTATTTTCATGTTACTAACGTTTACGAGATATAATGAACGTTAGCTATAATAACAAAATCAATATTTTTATAAGGAATAACGGTCAAGTCATATAATATTCATTTTATATAATATTTTTAATATAACACTCACAATGACTAATTTCAGTTCGTATAACATACATGACATATAGCGATCATAATACATATTATCTTTTAGTATAAGTGTTACAAGATATAATATCGTATGATATAAATGTGAGCGAGTGAAACGAGCGAACAAGACCTCTCTGGGCAGAACCGACTCGGATAGGTTAGGTTAGAAGGCTAAGGCGGGAGCGAAGCGTAGCGAGCTCCCGCCTTAGCCTTCGAGGTTTTTTTTTTTACATCCCTTGAAAAAACTATGCGAAACAATTTGATTGTAAAATTAAAAAGGCCACGTAATACTGAAAATAGTTATAGGCGTTTATATTATACGTGCATTATATTTTTTGATTGTAAAATTAAAAAGGCCACGTAATACTGAAAATAGTTATAGGCGTTTATATTATACGTGCATTATATTTTTTGATGTTAGATTTTTTGATTTATATATGTTTTATATCTTAGGTGTCATGTACATTATACACTTTAATTGTTATATCAATTAATATTATATATTAATAACGTTATACTTTATGGAAAGAGTTATTTTGACATTATATATTTCGTTCATTATCTCAAGTGTACGTTATATTAAACATATTTATACAAAGTGAGCGTATATATTGTGACTGTTATATGATAAGTTCTTATATCTCGTATTACTTACCCGCCAAAGATGCCTTATATGGCTGCGTTTATGAGGTGACAAACTGTGGATAAAACATCGAAGTGACGGATGCTTTATCCACATTTTGTCCCGCGATAAAGACAACCATACTAGGCCCGCAGGAGTCATTAAAATTATCAGATAAACCAAGCTCTGTTTCTCAGATATGAAATTGCCCAACTTACTCCTCAGACACTGTTTGTCCACTGATTATAATAGCGTAATAGCAATACAATGGAGCATACAATGTTATACAACGAGAGTCGCTCCGCCATTGTTGTTCCTTCCTTGCGATACCTTTATCTCCCATCGGCCGAACCTGACGTAAGAGATCAAATGGACTGTACTGTGTCGTAATTAAAACAGAGATTGCTTGGCACAATTGCCCTTGTTATATTTTTGAGTATTGACTAAGTCGTGGTACCTAGGTAGAGGTTTTTTTAAAGCCTCGAGCAGAGGTCCAAATCCAGGTTCAAGGATCCAAGCCGCGTTTTAAAGTAAGAATCAAGTCCAACATTAGTCCTTGTCCGCTACCTTACACCCCTCAAGTGATTTAGCTACTAAAGTGCATCGCGCCCGCGCGTGCGCGAGGCCGCCGCCCGCGCACCATTCATAACTGGCTGCACCGGATCGCATTGAGCCTTTACTCTAATGTCAAAACTATGACGTAACATAAGCGAATTAGATTTATTTATGCTGTGGCCACATCTTCGGATTCGACATATATTCTTGTTGAAGAAGTATTTTTTTCATGTAAAGCTACAGATGCCGTAGGTGTGGCCACAGCGTTATTAGGGGCCTATTGACAGATTTGGATAAAACATCCGTCACCTTTTGACACGTACCTATATAAGTACGTACGAGAATGACGGATGCTTTATCCACATTTTGTCACGCGATAAACGCAACCATACTATCAGGCCCGCTGAGCTAATAGTAGTCACCATTAAGCAATAAAAATAGTTTTCTTTGTTCTTTCGTCTTGCGTAAATTATTTTTCGCGCCTTCAGGATTATTTTCCTTAAGCTTTTATTCAAACGCGAGTTAAGAAATATAATATTTTTTGAACTTTTTTGTGTATTTCCTTTCATGACATGACGTTCGAGTGCCCCTCTTTAAACCATCCTGCTCCATGCTGCTGCTGCATTGATATTTGGGCCGTCAAGAAAAGTGGGTTCATTGCCCTAAAAGGCCGTCATCGAACCAATACCCCTTCTTGAACTGCCACTGTTCACTACCCAATCTTTTCATAGCTCGCATTTAATTTTTCCTCATGATTTATAAATAATGTTTTCATTTAAGTACAACCTCGTTTAGGTATGCTGAAGCCTATTTTGCATCTTTCATTTACGTGTCAAATACCTCACCCAGATCCTAACCGCTTCTTAATTTTTTTCGGTCCGAGTAAATTCCTAATATTCCTAATTAAATATATACAATAAAAACATATGCTTTGAAATTATTTTAACCCCAAACATGACAATATACTCTTTACAACAAAGAAAAGAATCCCTCTCCAAGTCTCGTCATGACTTGTGACTGCACAGGAATTCACAGGATGGAAAGCATCCATACATTCCACCTGTCAAATGTCATTGTTTCGAATCATTACCCATTCACAGCGCGTTTAATGAACGGTTGATGATCGTACGAAAGTAACGGCCTTTTAATATTCAATCAATAAAGCCATTGTCATTCATTACTGATTAGGAATTTTACTTTCTTTTGTCATAACATAAGTCATAGAAAGTGAATTTCTTTTCTTTTCGAGATGTTATACCTACCAGATAAAATGTATGTACCTATGTAATGAGTGAGTATACAAAACAGCACAGGAATTCGATATCAACATTCCAAGCAAATGCTATTAATTTAGGTAGAGGTCATTCTAAATTGGCAAAGGCAGAGAGACATCCATCTTCAAGTGGTCAAGTTGGACCTTAGGGCTTTTAATATACACTTGGGAGCAAAGAAATCGAGCTACTTAGTACTGAATTTCCATAGAAAGTGGCTCGATTTCTTTGCTCCCAAGCCCAAGTATAGGTACGGCAACCCCAAACGATATTGGAAACGTGTTTTATCAATATTGCTAGGTTTAATATATTTCTTTATTTTTCTTTTTTTGAGGAGCTGTCCCGTCAAAAACCGTGAACAGTGGCGTCAATGTACAGTTAAGTTCAAAGACAATATGTTAAAAAAAATTGAACCCTATTTCAACATGATCTGATACCTACAAATACATTTAAGTAGAGGCGGGACTTCGTGGATAAGAAACCCTATAATAAACAAAGCGACATAGATAAAAATTATAAACGGTATTTTCCAGGCACTGCCGAATATAAGACTCTAAGAGAATATAGATCATCTATGTAGACTTTCAAGTAAATTTTGCTTATAAATTAGCAGCCATTATAAACTGCAAATATTTGTGGGATGCCCGTGAGTATTTTTTCTGAATCTTGATAGTTTTCTATGTATTTAAGGATGTATTTCTCTATTTAAGTGTGTTTATCGCTGTCTAGTACCCATAGGTCAATTTATGTGAGATTGTCTTCGAATATTTATTTATTTATTCACTATATTTCACCTGCTATATTTCTAGTAACACATCTTCCTGGGATTTCGTTTGCTTATTTCATAACGTGTTAGTATTATCCAGTTCTCAGTACGAGGTGAATAAAACATATCACGAGCCAGCCGCACGAGGTCGCACGTCCTTGGCGCCGCTTTAGAGAAAACCGGACCTGACTTTTCTAATGATATCATAACCTAAAACCGGCGAGACTAGCGAGGACTTTTCTTAAATAGCGATCGGCCATCTTCGTTTTAAATGAAACACGAGTGAGAAACATACTGTAGGTAAGTTGCGAGTGCGAGTGTGATAGCAATAGCTATGCGAAAGCTTCTTGCTGCTTTGTCTGTCACTTTAACGTTATGTTTGAACTGCTGCACTAATCCTGTCAAAAGCGTTGCAGCAACAATGCTATTTTACATTTTCCATGGTAGGTAAAGGCTTACCTCCCTATTCATAAACGTACAATAAACTTATTTTAGTTAAAATATTCTTTGTCACTTTTTCAAATTCAATATTATTTTTTTTGGTTTAAAGAATTTATTTACATTTTATCCCAACGTATCAAATTTATCCGCGGTCTGAATATTGGGACCGGGCATAATGTATAACACCACTAAGCAAGTCATGGTGTTAGATTTAAGTTTGCATCCGAGTAATGACACTGAAAGTAATCTGTCTCTATTTGATCATGCAACGCAATTACGTTTTTGCTGCACTGCTCACTGCTTCCCTGTGAACGGTGCCTATTCTGACAGCGTGAGATACATCTTCACTCACCGAGTATGTCCCCCTTCGAGTTAATACTTTAAAGACCGTTTGGTGAATCAATTACTGCGATTAAAATGGTTAACTTTCAGGACGATTGCCTTATTTAGATACAAGTGAAGCCAGGGGTCCAAGCGTAAAAGGATATGACTATTGAAGATCAAATGAAAAAGGGTTTACAGCTCGGCATAAAAGAGTTTCACGTGGTGACAGTTGACATTACAATATTTTCAAGTGGCAATCACTGCCTTAAGCATCAGGTGTTGACTAAAAATTGGATCATATTGCCAATTTCATTTCGAATAGCGCCGTCATATTTTCTAAACAATTATCTACCAATCTATAACTACCTACTTATTATGTATGCAGGTTCTTGTAAATGATGAGATTAATTGTAAATCATGGTTATAATTCATGTTCAACTGTCATGAAAAATCCCAGCCATTTTCTTTAACAAACTTGGTTGAATCTTTACAAATCGGTCACAGAAATACCAGTTGACTGCCACCCTTATAGTTATACAACAGACCTTCCCACAAGCTAATGACAGCCTAACGGCTCATTTCTATGCGGACGCCCGTGTAAGGCGCGACACATTGCTGCCTCAATTCGTCGTCTACCTTAAAAGCTCAAAGCGACTACGTAATGTAAGTCGGTCGATAGAAACGTCCGTCTTCGGTGTAACTCGTAGTAAATGCCTTATGTGGAGATGTACGTTATGTAAGACTCTTATTATTCTGCTTCCAAAAGGAAAAAAGGTGCAAGTTATATAGTGGTTCTGTGGCATGTGTGACCTTGTTTATAACTGTGAAGGGTTGAATATACCATGATTATTGGGTTCTAGTCCAGATCCGTCCTTTTGATGTTAATAGGATGATTGTGTTTGCTACGCGTAAGTAACGGTGCGCATAATTCCATATATTTACAATACGGTATAAAAAATAAAAAACACGTTTGCGTGACCAGTAGGCCAGGTGAGACATAGAGAAAACTATACTATTATTACATATATGTAGGTGTCTATAATTAATTATATACTTCAGCTAGCAATTGTTCATTGTTCGCGAAAATGTTTTTTTTTTAGAAGAAACGAATAATATAGTGTTTGTTACGTTCCACCATCATATGAATAAAATAAATTAAGAAAAACCCATGATTAGAGGTCAGAAGTCCACTTAAGTTACTACGCATTTATACCCAGAAGGCGGTTATCGCTATTTTTCGAACAATTTTCAAGTTTCTGGGAATAAATCCGCGTAATTAACTCATTTAATAAAGAGCAATAATGCACTTTACTTAGTAAGTCAGTAACGTAAATTTTGCTCAACATTGAATTTGTTACTTAGGCGATTTATCACTATCACTACCTCGGGACTCCTGCTATGTCTATAACAAATTTCATTGAAATCCAACCAGCGGTTTAGCCCTGAAAGCTTAACAGACAGCAGAGTTATACTCACATATACAATGTAAGTAAAAATAAAATTAAGACCAAATTATCATCGCATTACCTACATGTAATAAAACATACGAGACGATTTTTATTGGTTCTTAAGAAAATCAGAAGACTGGTTGTCAAGTTGCTTTAAATTTATGTTATTATGATGAGCACAAGGTGTTATGCTAAATGATCCTAGATATACGCTCGGTCTTAAAATCCATATGTTGGAAATGGCTGTTTCTTGATTATATTAAAACAGGTTTATAACAACTCTACTTTGATTATATCTTCTTAATTTAAAATGTTAATAACAATAATATTACATATATACAAGAATTTAATATTATAAATTATCGAACGTAATTTATTATCTGATTAACAAAGGTAGCAAAATGATAATTTTGATAAACTTTATAAGGCTTGATACACCAACAACATTCCTCGAAACCCCGATTAAATAAATGAGTCCATTTTCGGCACATGCTTGTCTCGGCACATTCGTATTTGGGTGAATATTTGGGCGTTTCAACCGCCGTCATTGTTGTCTTCAATATATTGACGAAAACAATGATAATTACCAGCAACTTTTGATGTCAAAGTCAACGGACCCGGGGGTAGTATTAATTCCATTTAAAATCACAAGACAATTAAAAAGTTTATCTTGAATAATATGCGAAGACAATTAATGACGGCGGTTAAAACGCCGAATAATCACCCATTTGGGCACGTTATGTTTTGCCCAGGAATTTTTAACACATAAAAAAAAGTTAACTTTCACATTTTAAAACAAAGTCACGTCCCGCCGTCTGTTATAACCTCTATATGATTTACGCTTCGATTTTCAAACAGCGCAACAGATTTTAATGCGATTTTCATCAATATATAGTGCGATTTAAGAGAATGGTTTTATGTATAATAAATTCTGGACTATGTGCGGGTGTTCCAGTAAACATCTAAACCGAAGCGAAGCGTGGGCGGGTCGCTAGTTGTATAATTATGACTTTGGCATTACGATGAAAACGAAATGTGTCCAAACAAGAATGTGCCGAAACAAGAATATGACGAAAAAGGAAATGAAAGGAAAGGAATCAATCATCTACTTAATCGTAAAGAATGATGGGCAAATTGGCCCATATAACCAATACAAATCTTATGTATACCACGTGAAAGCTAGTGACATAAGCTTCATTTTTAATAAGGGGACAAACTACAAAAACCCCGGAGAAGAGAGTTATCAGCCTTCAAATAATCACACACACACAACGTTTAATACTACACTAGCTGTGCCCCGCATGGGTTGCAATGCGATTACCCTTAAATCCGACTCACGCTTGACCGATTTTACTATTCACAACAATTACAGCAAATAGTGGGATCAATAAGCCTACATAAGTTATAATTATATTGACGATTGGGCTGGGTTCCATACATTTTTGCCCATCATTCTTTGGCTATTATAAATGTCATGTATACCTTTAATTGGCATTTATATCAGAATGTACAATTATCATTTTATTTTATTTTATTTGTATTAATAAGTTTGTTGTTGCTGTACCTTACATAATTAAATAAATTTGCTTATTCTAACACAGAGATATGTTCTAATGCCGTGTTGTTAACATGTTTATACATACGCAACTAAAACCCGTTATATTATGTTAATATAGTTGATCACATAAAAGTCTAATAGCGATTGATAGGCATCGGCGCGCACGCTGCATTTGTTTACGGATAATCTTTTATCTGAACACGCTAGATTTCTCGATGAAGGCTCGAGATTCGCGAGAAATGTGCGCACGCGACGCCGGGCACTGGCGGTAGCGGATTTAGCCTCGTATCGGCTAACTGCTTGTTTAGGCCGTTTTAGCGAAATTGTACATAATCTGTGGTTTTAGGTTTAGATTAGATTGCAACAAAGATAAAGATATTTATAAGTTTCTTTCATTTTTGAGACAAGCCGTTGTTGCCACCTGTAATTTTTTTGCGAATTCACTATCTACTTGTCATGACCTTACTAATGAGTAATGAGTCCCAACATGTCTTTGTTAAGTATAGCGGAGATCCTGTCGCATCGTACCGACTCCCTTATCAAAAACCATAATAATAATGCATTAACATCGGGTTTACATATATCTCTCTAGCGAACCTAACGCAGAGATCAAGGCTGATGCATTATATAATTTCACTTTGTCATGTTCCTGACGCTAGAGTTTCTTTGGCAAATGACATGTTGTTGTGTAGCGCAAGGTCGTTCAAGTTGGAGAGAGAGAACAGGGTGGAAAAAACGGACGCCACATGCACGGCAACTATCTTAAATATTGGAAATAGCAAGTTCGTCTGAAAAAAATATACCACAAAGGATTTAAAATTCACTTTGTGGCGGGGCTCCAACCACTCGACCCTCGGGGTAACTCCAATCTCAACTCTTACACACTCTACGAGTTAGGACACGTGGGCATTTCTTTAAAAGTTTGTACCTAGTTTAGTGTAAAAAAAAAGAAACGTTAACTTTTCCACTGAGTTACGTAAAGTGGTTAAACTTTTATAATGACAAATGGTGGTATCTCAGACAAAACTCTTGTAGCAAGTACAAGCATATTACTAACGGGTGAGGATTGAATCTACTTCATTTATTGAATTTGAGATACTGCTTCTTGGCTTTGAGAGGTAGTATATAAATTTACGACTAATTTTTGTAACACAGCGGAAAAGTTAACATTTCTTAATTTTAGTCCTTAACTAGGTACAAACTTTTAAACAAAATGCCCACGTTCGTTAATTTGTGACCCTTAAAGCCGTCAATGTCACTAGAGATGTCAAATCATTTGTAACTTGTAGGAAACTCAACCTTATTGTTGTAGAATGTCAGATTGACTTTGGACCTAAGGTGGGTCCTAAATTAAAATTCGGGACTGTACAGCTACGTTGTGTGAGTAGAAGGACATATCACTTTATACTCAAGAAGTTATTAATGGTATGATAGTCCGAAGCTTTGTTTGGCAACTGTTTCATTTGTCCTAAAAATCACAAGTTAGAAAATAATATATTTCTGAATCCATTAACATTTCAAAATGTTTAGAGATATTCCTAACAGAACCTGTAGGTTAGGTTAGGTTTGTTTTATAACGACCCGGGTAAAAAGGTTTTAAAAATAAAAGATGTTCTAATTTGGTTGAATTGCTATTAATACTGCCAAACTCGCTAAACGCTACATCTCATGGGTTGCGGCTGTGGCACATTCCACCAGCGCACGCGATCGTTCTAGTCCACCGGCCAGGAATGCGATCGAGCCGATATCACACGCGTTCATTATAACCAACCTTATCTCTGAAGAGAGCCCCATTCATAAAAAGATCTTTATAGACATTTAAAATTTCTTAAAACGCGGTACCTATCAAAGAAACGAGAGGTCAGCTTTAGATGTCTTAGCGATAACGTCGTATCAAAGAAGTCCTTTCGCGTCGTGTTTTCTACTGGCAGTTCTATACAAAGCAGAATATTTCCTGCGCCTCTATTCAACACGTTAAAAACAATATCGTGTTTGATCTGTTATCGTATTGTCACCGTTTTGTCAGCTCTTATTTACTTGACAGTAATGGCGGATGACGTCAAAACAATACCGTAACAGAGCAATTACGACATCGGTTTTACCGTCTAGAATACCGGCCCTGTTCAATTATGAGATCGTATACTATATTTTTACAAGCTTTTATTTAACTTCTAATGTATATGTATGAATGTAGATACGTATGTATGTATGTAATACGGGGCAAATAACAAGTTAAATTTGACCAATTCCCGTTGACGGCTTGGGTTAAAATTTGGACCACATATGTAACCCGATGACAATGCAATATTATGGTATCTAAGAGGTAAAGCCGTGTTCGAAAACGTAAAAACAATAACTTAATATTGCATTTATTTCCGAGGATTGTTAGAGATTTCCGAGTTGTGACCACGACTTATGCCCAGTTTAGTATATTCAAGAAACGAATCGTTTTCTTTACGGGCCGTAGCGTTATGACTGCGGGTGGTAGGACCTTGTGCAGGGTCCGTCCGGATCGCTATCACCATCTTATCCATTAACCTACCGCCAAACAGCAGTGTTCGCATTATTGTGCTCCGGTTTGGGGTTCCACTTACCATCCGGTGGCCTGTGTGCTGGTTTGCCTTCTCTATGCCATAAAAAAAGAAATGCTACGTACAAAATGTGTCATATTTTAACGAGGCGTAAGGAAAACGATTCGTTTCTTGAATATAGGAACTGGACATTAATGATTTATTTATTTATTTAAGCTTACCAACAGATATAATCATGTGCTAGCTGTGTACGAGTATATCGGGGCTAGACAAGTTGCCATCAAATAAAAACGCTGTCGCTTTGCGTTGCCATAGAAAAATGTATGAAATTGACGCAAGTCACGTGATTATATCACTCGACATGCATTGTCAAAAATGAAAGATGTCAGTTGTTAATAGCGCTTTATCACGTGACCTACGTCAATTCCATAAATTTTTCTATGACAACGCAAAGCGACAGTGATCACCAAACTTGTCTAGCCCCACAGGATGCTTATCTAGTTGTATGTAACAAAAGATCACTCGAGATATTGAAGATTCGTTTTGGTAAATAAAATGAATGCTAGTATTAATAAGTTTGATAAACATTAACGCTAAATTATACTAGAATTCTAAATTACAACATTAGATTAAAAAAGTACAATTTACCCAAGGACAACTTTATAATGAGATGAGAAGAAGAAAAGTAAATACATTCATACGATACGTACGACGCACTTCGGATTTGGTGATGCGCACAGAATATAAATAGCTCCCGGATTTAAGGGAAAAAAATGTTCTTTATGTTTATTTGTTAGCAAACAACACATCCGTGGGAAATCAAGAACAATAAAGTAAAAACCACTGTGTTCCTTTCAAAAGTCCTTCGTCTATAAATAAACAAATAAAAAATCAAATTACGTTAACACTAACGTAGCAAGAACCTGGCAAGAACTCTAACTGGTGTCCAATTAGTATGGACATTATGGTGTTTGGCAGTGAACGCGCTAACCGCAGCGTTTGTGAAACGGTTTGATTTGCAACGTGAAATTATAGGCGATAGCGGTAACGCAGTAACCGCGGAAATATTGCAGTTAAACGCCTCAGTCATGAAGTTATGAATTATTTTAGTAGGTAGTTATTTTATTTCAGACTAGCGACCCGAGCCGACTTCTCTTCGCTTCGGTTTGTGTAAGTTTTCTCTAACACCGGTACATGAACAAGAATTAATTATACATTAAAACCGTCAGGGAAAAACTGTCGAACTGATGGTGGACACCGTACCAAAATTTGTTGCGTGGTTTAGGAGGAGTTAGCGGATATAGAGGCAGACAGAAAGACTGACAGATGCGGGATAAAGATTAAGAAGAAGATGAAGTTAAAGGAAATTGTTTGGGTTGGTTTATAATTATAACCATAGCTCGGACGGACAGGTGATAGCAAAAACAGATATGGAAATAGAATAAGATTCAATAGAGTCGTTACCTAAGATTATTATTATCTAAAGCGGATTATCGGAATTTAACTTTTTTTATTTTCATATCTATCATAATTTTGTCAAAGTGACATTCCTCAAACAGTTTTGTGTCAATTTAAATTAGTAAAGTTATTTACTTATGGTTCTTTATAAATATTTTAAATATGGTGAAATTAGAAACGGTTAATAATTGAATTAAAAACCCGAGCTCTCTTATGATGAAAATGTCCATGAAATGTTGTGTATTCCGAATTAAAATAAAATAATGTTAATAAAAGTATTTTCACAAACATATGGAGATTTTTTTGGGTTACCGTTATAAATCTAGTCGAAGAATATAATTAAATAATAAATAATACGACTCTATTAATCTTGTTCTATTAGTATAGCGATTGTTTTGCGATGACCTGTCTGATGATTATAATAGCCGCATTTATTTGTAATGTATGAAAAATTTACACTTTGGAACGACTTAAACCTCATTAGCGTGACTCGTGCTCCCGATCTACAAGGCCGCCAACCGTATGATGGCATTTTCAATACGAAACGAAATTGTGACAAAAAAAGTGTTCTTGTACTTACAAAAAATAGCCTAGAGCAAACTTTTGGTGTTCACCCTGCTGTGTTGTGTTTGTTTATATGGTTTATTATTTAAAAAAGAGTGAGGAGCCTACCACATAGATCAGGATCTCTAACTACAATTATGTGTGTGTTTGCTATAATGACTGGAGTTTTTTTACATAACCTGTTGGCTTGACTGCAACGGCCGGCGACCGAAAGAAACATGTTAACTTAAGCTAGTCTAAGGGTCCTTTCACACAGACCGGCTCGGAGAGAAGAGCAGATTTTTATCACGTTGGAAATAGAGTTTTGAGTCATTGTAACATAAGGCTTATTTTTGCATGTGCACTTCTTTTGTCATTAAGAATGCTTGAACGCGCTTCGTGTGAAATAATAAGTGGAGCCGACCGGCTGCTTGTCGTGCTCTGGCTGACGTGCTCATGGCCAATTCCAAGCGTATACGCGCCGGTCCGTGTGAAAAGAAGAACGCCGGCCGATGCTCTCCGAGCCGGTCTGTGTGAAAGAGCCACAGTGTTACGTTACTAGCGCCACCAGGTGGCTGTTTAGCGAAATACATATTGCAGCGCTGAGACTGTTTAATATGTAAACGTACTAGGAAACGTCAAATGCCAATTTTTAATGGAGTCAATACGAGTTGGTAGTATTCGTACACATGCTTGTAGTTAAGCCAACATTGCCGAATGATACGCGGGACGGCTTCGGTTAGGCTGAGCTGTCAAGTAAGTCGTTGGTTGTAAAGCTTGTGAACTAGGTGAGTAAAGTCCCGGATGATGACAAAAATAAATCATTGAAAGGCATAGAAATAAGTCATAAAACGGACACTTGGGATGTGGAATCACTCGTTGTCGGAGGGGACATATTGCCAACCTCGTGCTGAACTCATCGCGTTTCCTACTGGAATCTGTTTTATTTCGAACTTCGATTACACGAGCAAACCTTCAGGAAATGAGGGTCATGACCACCAGAGTAAATAAGTACTTTAACCGAATAATCGACCTCGCGTGTGATATCCATGGACTTTTTTCTCTTATATGGTGATTATCTAAAACTCGACATTGGCGAAATACGCTTGTTAAGACACGGAGAACGCCATTAATAAAGGAACAAAAAACTTAAATCTAACATAATTACAAATCAAGCACTTACCAAATAACAATCGATAGGTTTCTCCTTCGGCCGATGGTAAGCCTTCTGCAGCTCGGTCTGTTTCAACGCGTGCGCTATGTGCAGTGCGCTGGCGTCGAACCGGCCGTACTGGTAGTCGGGCGTGTCGCGCGACAACTCCCGCGCAGGCGACGCGTGCACGCTGCCGTTGGTGGCGCGCGGAGGCGACACTGCGGACAACACTGTTGATAGTTCAAATTTCAATCGAAGAAGAAGGTTATTGCTTCAATAAATGAAGAGATAGGCAAAATACATTTTAGCGCGTGCATTTTCAATTTCCCAGCATGGCTTATCGAACCTATAAGGCTGCTTAATTGAGAATGCACGCACTAAAATGTGTTTCGTTCGCTCGGACGTGACTATTTCAACTCGCCGCTGCGATTTTGCTCGTCCGTCCGACCGACCGCCGTTTTTAAGAGAATAACACCCTGGGAATCATAAGGAATGGATGGCTTACTTCGAGCTACACCAAGAAGACTATGGCGTATACATGTAAACAGACACTTACTGAGAGATTAACCACAGGAAAGTTAGGGCTATTCCCCTTTTTCCATACCATCGAAATTGGGTGTGGACAACTGGAAATAAAAATTCCCAGTTTTCCATATAATCACTTACGTGATGACTTACAGATCTGAGACGTGGGCGCTAATAATGGGCCTCATAAGGAAGCTCAAAGTCACTCAGAGGGCTATGGAGAGGGCTATGCTCGGTGTTTCTCTGCGTGATAGAATCAGAAATGATGATATCCGCAGTAGAACTAAGGTTACCGACATAGCCCGAAGAATAGCTAAACTGAAGTGGCAGTGGGCGGGGCACATTGCTCGCAGGACTGATGGCCGATGGGGTCAGAAGGTTCTGGAGTGGCGTCCGTGGACCGGAAGACGAGCTGTAGGTAGGCCTCCAACAAGATGGAGTGACGACCTCGTCAGAATCGCGGGACCGCGGTGAATGCGAAAAGCACAAGACCGGTCTGAGTGGAAAGCCTTGGGGGAGGCCTATGTCCAGCATTGGACGTCTTTCGGCTGACATGATGATCCATATAATAGTTTTTCTTAATGTATTTAAGTAGCACAGTTGAGTCAAATTAAAAAGTGCGAATAGCTGGGAAATTTTATTCCCAGTTGTCCACACTGTAGACAATTGGGAATAGTCCGAACGTTAATAAATATAGCCCCACAAACATGTAAATAAGGCAAAGTGTACCGCAAACTATGAACACGGAGCGTTTACACACGTAGCGTAAAACAACAGCTAACGGGACGGCATAATCGCCGATCGCCGCCCGTGTGTATCGAGCCGCGCGCATTACCCATAAATTAGCCGGCAGTGTATCGGGACTGAGCAGCTAGCCAGTTTAATTGTCCGCGAGTGACCTAATTGTGGAAAGGTAGCGATTAGTAAGACAACCGGTGAAATGACTAACATACATGCATTGAAACTTAGTCCGCACTGTAATTCAAATTTGTTACACCATCAAATTTTTGATTAATATTTTGATGTGAATATGGGTCAATCTAACACGTAATTTATCTCAGTGCAAATGCCCACAGGCATCGCAGCCTGCCTGTGCAATTGTATGAGCCTGTGCTGTCGTTTGTCTGCACGCCAAACCAAACTTAACTACTAATACTGCGAAATACATGTAACAGAGAAGCAGATTCAACCTTTGTGTGTATGAATAATATAATTTCGTGTACTTTCAAATATTAATCATTTTTTGTGTTAGGCTTACCGCTAGATCTAAATTTTCCAGTAAATTACGAGTAAAAAATCTCATTCAATATATCAACGTTTTGATAGCTCTTATTTGTTTGATAGTATTGGCGACCTAAATAAAAACAATACGATAACACGTCAAAAGCAATATCGTTATACCGCGTAGGATAGACAAAACAACAAGGTTCTCAAAGATACTCTATTGGTAAAGTCGATGAAGCAAGATATTTTTCAGTAGGTATCGTGGTTTATCCGATATACAGTGGGCAGCATACATACAGTTCTCCCGAAGATAATGATGAATAAAAAAAGATTCATAATCATGAAAATAAAAAAAGTGATCTGCGTCTACTCTTGGCGGTAAAATCCAAATCGTATTTGACCTGTATTGTTTTTAACAGTACCATCATTAATGTCAAGTAAATAAGAGCCACGAGGGCTACGAGTATCATCATCATCATGTCAGCCGAAAGACGTCCACTGCTGGACATAGGCCTCCCCCAAGGCTTTCCACTCAGACCGGTCTTGTGCTTTTCGCATCCACCGCGGTCCCACGATCCTGACGTGGTCGTCACTCCATCTTGTTGGAGGCCTACCTACAGCTCGTCTTCCGGTCCGCGGACGCCACTCCAGAACCTTCTGACCCCATCGGCCATCACTCCTGCGAGCAATGTGCCCCGCCCACTGCCACTTCAGTTTAGCTATTCTTAGAGCTATGTCGGTAACCTTAGTTCTACTGCGGGTATCATCATTTCTGATACGAGTATACCTATATATATATATATATTATCATCATTTACGAGTATCATAACGTTGCCAATTAAATACGATAACAACGTGGCCTTGGTAGCAAAATCTCGTTCCAACAATATGTATTGAAAAGAGACTTCCACTTGTAAGTTACACGCTTTTGATAAACACGCCCCTGGTCAAAAACAAATTGGTTTTTACCGCGTTTCAACTCTTTTCTATATCTTGATGATGAACAAGTCTAAAAGGCTTTAAATAACCCAACTGCTGATTGGATAGTGCCATCAATATAATGTTAGTTATAATAAAGTACCCAGCGACACTCGCGACGCTGAGACTTATCTAAAGACACCTCGCTTGTGGAAAACGGGCCACCCGTTCAGCCTTTACAAGCGGACATTGAGTTGGACATACACTCAGGAGCAAAAATAACGGGTCAGAGTGCGTTTTTCATACTAAAGAGGCCAGGGAATGCTTTTAGTGAATTCTGATGATGAATACCGCGAGCATCGATACAGGACTTCCAGAGTGCCTAGGATACCCAACTGAATGAATCTGCGGTTAACGCCGGAATTGTGCATGTTCAGAAAAACATCTAAAATGACAATAAAATGTAAGGAAATCCAAATACGGACCCAAAGTCTCCCGCTGTGGTGTTAACTGATTGTGCGATCAGTTAGGTATCTTAAGAACTTTTGATCTCCTCTATTGAACCTCGGAGTATCCACCATGAAACCTCACTCGTAACAACCCCTGGCAAGGAACCAAGGCTTCGAATTAGTCTCGTTTGTATGAAAAACGCACTCTGACCCGGTATTTTTGCTCCGGAGTGTATATACAGGTCAAACACATAACCCTCCTTTTGGGCTTTGCCGCAGCCGGGTAAAAAATTAAAAGCAGTCTAAATCAGACCGCTGACGCAACGTCTAATATAAACCTAGGTAATAATCAAGCAGATGGCCACATAACGAGAAGAACTCGTAACGGATATCTTGCCGTGGCTAACTAGTTACGACCCTACAGTTAATTATAATTATCATGGTAATCTCCGCACATAATTCCGCCATCTTTGCGCTCGTAAGAACATATCCAGCTCATTATCAATTGATTTGATTAGTATATTAACATGTTATTAACTTTATTACGCCCAAGGCAGACTGGAGTTGGAAATAGCTAAGATTAATTTGCATAATAGCTGTTGGCGGATTTGCTGAATGTCTTTGAAATATATTTACCACCATATCCATTAACCTACCGCCAAATAGCGGTGTTTGCATTGTTGTGGTCCGGTTTGGGGATAAGATAGCCGGTGTAATGACTAGCATAGAGGCATTCCATCTTATTCCTCAGGGTTGGCAACGCGTTTGCAGTTTTAGGCTGGCAGTCTTGTGAATGCGAATGTCTATGGGTCACAGTTTCCACTTACCATCAGGTGGCCTGTGTGCTCGTTTGCCTTCTCATTGGCATAAAAAAAACTAGCCTATGCCCGCTATTTTGTCCGCCTAGATTTCAATTATGGTTATTCCCTCGGGAACATTAACATTTTCCGGGTTCAAACGTACAGTCAAGGAATTTAATTCCTATACCACTTTGTACGTTATCAAAGTGACGCAATCAATCAAAACCTCAGAGACTTCTTATGATTTTATTTACAGTGTCACTTCGACATAGTACAAAGTGGTATAAGAATTAAATTCCTTGACTGTACTCTGTGTTAATGCAGAGTATAATCTATCTCCATTCCAAATTTCATTCAAATTCATCCAGCTAACTAAACTTTTGCATTTATAGGAAAAATAAGCCTGAGATCGTGCGTACAAGTAAATAGATTGGAACACATTTGTCACAACGACCCGTAGATAGACATTAGGTCGCAGAAAATGTTCGTCTCATTCCATATTTTTACAATTGCGAGATACCAATCAATGCCGAAGAGGCTTTCAGTTGTGTCATTTAATTTAATTCTCATATTGGGCTAAGTAATTTCAGTAGTTATTAATTATATTCTTACTTACTGATTAGTGAAGAAGTCAAAGTTACCGGGAAAAGGTTTTGCATTTGCATGCCTTGTACTCCAAGTAAGCTAGAGAGGTTTTTCAACTTCAATTGCAAGATCGGAAGATTTACTGTGTCTCTATTGTATCATAAAACTATCGTTTCAGTTTTAAATTTATGAATATGACTCGCAGTTTACAGAAAAAATATTGTTCACATCACCTATTCGGAAAGGGGACTTTTCTTCCCTGCTAGGAGGGATCAAAGTGGCACTTTTCTGTTAAATGACATTTTGTTGGCAGTATAAAATATAAACGCAATACTTGCACTTTTGTTTAACAGATAATTGTTATTGCGGTAATTGTTATTGTGGTTGTGTTTGTTGCGGTATTTTTGTTAGCAATATGATCGATTTAATACAGTTTCGTGAATTTGGCGTTTTCAAGGTTTTTAATTGTATGTTAGTGACGTCTGTCACCGTCACAGGGTCGAGACGTTTTGAAAAATAGGACCGCAATTTTTCTTGTTAAAAGTGATAGTTAACATCAGCATTTTTAGGGTGTTAATAAATATATATGTCTCATTACTAAGATCTTTTATTTTTCTCATAGGTGATCTGAAAACCAGTATGTGTCAAACGGTAGCAAAATTATTTCCACCTTGGGCGTTAACACTTGAATCCCTCACTACGCTCAAGATGCTATTTTAGAATTATTGGGATTCAATTATAATGATATATAAAAATTCTAGGTATTCAATTATATAATCTTTCCCTTCGTTCAGTATTCAACGTACGCCCTCGCCGTAAATATGTCATTTTGCTCCCTTGTGACACAATCTAATATTGTCACTTTGGATTTTACAGCAGTTAACGATGGATTTTACAGGAATTAAGGTACCTACCGGATCATAATACCAGCTCATACGAGCTTTAATCATTAAGTACAATAATAAGTCCCCCACTGCATCTGTCCGTCTGTATGTTCGCGATTACCTCCGAAACTATTGAAAGGAGTTTCATGCCATTTTCACCATCAGTCAGATAATTTTTCACGGTTTTTATGTATGATAAATTCTGGTTTATGAACGAGTGTAACAGAAAACTAACTTACTCGTTAACTAAAGCGAAGCGAGAGCGGGATGCTATATAATTGGTTATATATAAAAAAATAGAAACACGTTTTTTTATTAAAATCCAATGACAAAAAAATCATGAAACTCTCGTAGCTACAAAATTCCGCACAACTTTTGTAGAAAAACTACTAAAAAGCTGTATTTAGCGGTCAACCAACTAATCCGTAACCTCTGTTGATCGTCGTTTAAATGTGAACATAATGATGCCAAGCGTAGGGTTTACTTTCTATTAAGAGGAGCGAGTTGCTGGAATGGTGTCAATGACCCTATCGATATCCATAAGTTACACACTATTTCACTGAGTAAGTTATTCGCCGGTTTAAAGTGGGTTTTCTTCAGACGTTCGGTGCCCGCGACACCCTGGCGTGCCCAACTTACACGCGATTCTCTGTTTGCGGCAGTGAATTCGTGTAGAAACAGTTGGATTGCGAAAGAATACGTAGTGGGAGCTAGTTTGTTCACGTTTTCTGAATTATGGGGCCACGGTATAATCTAATTCAACGTACACGCGTTAGATTATAATTTATAATAATCGTGAACATAAAATTAAATAAAGAATCCTATTCTACCTACTTATTTTATCTTTTTATTAACCTGTATAAAGCCAAGTAAATATCACGTAGCCAAGTAATTAAGTAAAGAAAATTAAAAAAAAGTACGGTCAGCCTTATCGCTTTAACGCCTTTGACAGTTAGATGATTAAATAAGACATGACCTAAAAATGACAACGCATTCAAATATGCAGCCTACTTATAAAACCGACATAAGTATGGAGTTCAGTGGAGGATGATATAGGTTCGGCAGCTATGAAAATCACACACACAATAAATATTACTACAGTATTTTCCAGCTACGACGAGTTCTGTGACAGCCGTATTTCGTAATTTCAATCACTTAATATGCGAGGTATTTAAAAATAGGCGATTCATTATTTAAGTTTCTGAACGGCGTCGCCAGGTGTCAAAGTCAAAGTCAAACTCAAAGTCAAAGTTCTTTATTCTTCAATTTAGGCATAATATAATGCACCTATGAATGTCAAAAAGCATTACCACCGGTTCGAAAAATAAAACCTTTGCCCCGAGAAGAACCGGCGTAAGAAACTCGGCAAGGTATATTTTTTTCAAGAAAAAGGTTTACATCATTACATTATAATTATAAATAGTTTACAATATCACGGTATTTTTGTACAGTGTGTACCAGTGTAGTTTTTATGTAAAGTAGAAAACACAAGTGTAATACATATGTGTTTATACGAGCTGTCACAGAACTTTTCGTAGCTGAAAAACACTGTAGGGCCTCGACTTTGGGCCGAGTCTTTTGACAAGTTGTAGGGAGATAACACCGCTGTTTATCGATGTTATCGATAAATTTTATAATATTAATTATGTCTTTATTAAACAAATCCTCAATTTGTTCGATGATACGTACCTACCTTCTCTTTTTAACAGTCGATGATGATATGATTTAACTCAGATAACTCAGATAATTGGACTATTCTACAAAAGTAATGGAGACTAAAAACGTACTTTAAAAAAATCGTGGCAACTGTATCTTTCTGCGCAAGAAATAATTGTAAAAAACTGTTACCACTAACGTTATAAAATATTCAGAAATATATTGGTACTTAATATTAAAGATGAGATAAGACATGTTCAATAAAAAAAAAATGGTTGACGATCAAGAAAATGAAATATGTAGTTGAACAGTAACCGTGGTCAGTTCAAATTAAAATAAACAAGCGGCCTAGTTCCAGCGAATTTTTCTGCGTGGCTCAAATGATCCAAATAGGGCATTTAGCGAGTGTTGCGCAGGCGCCCCTCGGCTAATATGGAGCCGACGGCTTTGCGGGGAGTGTTAGGACATAGGAGGCGCGGCGGTTTCTTCACTGCCGTCCAAACTGTATAACTTGGGAAAAAATGAGGGCGCTGTTCGGAGTGAAATAGAGAATATTGATGTCTTTTTTCTCCAAAGGTTCAATAAATCTGATTCATGTAATAAATAGTCGAGAAACATTTTTTGAATTGCTATAAAATTTACCAAGATTTGTTCTTATCCCTGTCTAGTATAACAGAATTTAACATGGAGTTTATGTTTATGGCCGACCTCTTACATGGCGTCACAGTGCATATCGGATCTCTCTGTCTAATCGCTGTCAAATTAGTGGTTATTTTTTTGTATCATCCGTATTTCTTGGCCAATTTTATAGTTGGTAATCTCTTTTACGGTAGGTATTTAAAAAAAATTCTTGAGAATTATGCGATTTAAAAATCCATGTCTATTGGCAACAGGAACTTATTGAAATGGTGTTTTTCAAAAACAATGTTATACAGGGTGACTCCTAAATCGTGAGACGTAATTATATTTTATAACGCCGCATTTCAAGGCGAATTCAGTGCATTAACTGCAAAAACCAACAATGAAACTTTGTTGTTGCCTATTTAATAAATATGGGCCTTGTTGCCTGAAATAAAGTTATTCTATTATATTTTATAATTATGACTTCAAGTCATCATCAGTAACAGAATTATTTGACAGCTTCCTATTTCGACTGTTATGTTAACATGTCGTAAGAAGCGCTGCTCACTCAAGATCACTTATTAGCATGGTCTGTCTATCTGTCAGTCTGGCTGTATATCAGTTAACTCCTCCTAAACCACATAACGGATTTGTTAGATATATTTTCAAGGAAGATTGTTTAATGAATTCTGGTTTGTGTTATAAAACTCTCATAAACGGAAGCGAGGCGTGGACGGGTCGCCAGTTTTAATAACAATAATAACTTGAAGTCATACCGTGATGCTTCTCCACCAAGCTCGCGGGCTTATGTCATGTTGCGTCATTGATGCAGTACGCATGCGCGCCAGACTGTTCTATTGCGAAAAGTATCACATCACGCCGTTTTGGTTATAGCTCTTCTTGGCTTTTGGTTATAGTTATAACTTTCGTTGTCGGTAGATTATATTAAACTAACCACAGGTTTTTTTATTTTTACTGAACTGATTTTCAGTCAAAATTCTCAAAAAGACGAAGAGGGTAACCTGTCATCCTCCTCCGCCTCCTCCTGGGTAGCTCCATCTTTTCAAGTTTTGGTCGAATCGGGGCTAAATTTGATTGTCTATCCTTTAATTTAAACTTAAAAACATGTTGTATCCTTAGTCGTTTCTCCACCTTGTTTTTCTAACCAAAAAATCTTTACTTACTCTCACAAAGAAATGTGAGTGATACTATATCACTGATATACTTAGAGCTAGATCAATAAGTGATGACCTGATATGATATCAACCAGTGTGAGCGCCTGGTCTCCGTACTAAGATATCCTGTATGCCAGATCACCAGGTTTGACACCTGGGACGGTAATTGACCGAACGTTTAGTCCAAACTTACGCCGCCACGGTCACGAACCCATCATCCGCGCTGTACCCAAGTTTCTCACGTTTCCTCTATCCAATCGGTCATCCAAACCCCGTTACGTTATAACAACTATTGTCAGCGTCCTCAGCTTCCCTCCCAAGTGCCTGAGCTTTAGGTCACTGGGCTGTCTTACCGCTCGTGGAATGCGGCCGGTTGTTTTGCAACAAGTTCTCCCCTCTCTCTCACATGACCGCCTCCCTTTCACGCAGCCGAGCGCGGCCGGACCAGCCCGAAGTTTGAAAGCTTTCGCGTGTATAAGGTACCTTCTTCGGAAGTCCGACTGGATTCTTGCGCGTGGACGTTTATTTATGCTGCCTTTGCGCAGATTTGTGGCTATTTTTATTTTTCATGTAACGGAGCGGCGATAGGTATATGGTGCTGTTATCGTGTAATCTTCTTTGTAGCATCAGATAATTACGACATGCATAATGAATTAATGAGGAGGCACTTAAGGATTCTTGCAATACTGCAGGTTATAAGATGAGGCAATGTTTGGTATGTAGATTAATACCTTAACCCGAAACAACACGTTAGAAGTAGGAATGTGTAAATTTGGAAATGAATATGTTTAGAATTATAATAGATAATACCTAGTTCTATTCCACTGCTACTAAGCAAACCTTTAACCTTTTTTCGATCCGATTTGATGGCTCTACCAAATCCATGCAAAAAGAAGTAAGATTACAATAATATTTTCCTTTCGACTGGTTGATTTTACAACATTCGGATGAAGCGTAATGTTTGGCTTATACAATGTACATGTATAAACTTATTTTATTTTATTTCAATGAGCTATTGGCCCCAAACCAATCAACCTGCAGTTGCATCGAAACAATGGATGACCTTGGCCCGCTTGGTTTATTGACCACTGCAATGAGCGCAAGAAACTTTAAAACTAATCGCTAGGCTTTTATCAAATCGGTGCCAATAAGTACTACCAGTAAAGCCAATAATTTCATATTTAAGCCTCAAGTTTTGACAGTAGTCCCAGGTTCTCTTGTAGGATAGGTTTTGTTTCAGGCATTTAGAAGGAAAATGAGCACACTGGCCATCTGATGGACAGTGGAATCTGGAACCTTTGCAATCTGGAATGCCTCTATGCTAGTCTATCTCTGCATGTTTGATTTGACCACCATATTGCGGACAGTCGCACGCTCAGCAAGAGTGACGGCAACTAGTAGATTATTATTTATTACCATTATACAATATTCTAAATTATCATTGGGTATAGTTGAAACCTCGCACTGATTCCTCCTTTCTACAGTTCGTATTATGATCTCGTTAAATAGACGGCTTCAGCGTTGTACGGATATCATTCTTATACCATCTTCGTTATAATTACCGATTGTAATGAGTTTGTATTGTTTTATAACTTAACTGTAGAGAAGAGGTTTCATTATAAAAACACGCGAGTTGAAATTTTCGTGATAGTAACATGACTATGCAACTTAAACTATCAAAAACCATACAGACTTACTTTCATATCATCACCATTCATCATATCAACTTTTGATACAGTACATATTTATTTGCACAATATTAATAAAAAATATACATTGGGTACAAGTATTAGACAATGCAGTAAACATTACACTGAGCTTCCCTGCGGCTAGAGGCGTATGTTCCGAAGACTAATTTCATGCGTGCCAAGCTGCTATAAACATGTAATAAATACACTATACTGCGTATACAACACACAACTAACGTAAAATAACAATGATACTTCCAGTTAATGAGCACGTAGAGCCATAACAATTACATTTGCGCTGAGGCTCCCAAGGGCCACGAGTCGATAGATGCGCGTTTAACGGTACAATCGATACCATCGTCGGAACAACACTAGCGAGGTGCGGAGTGTACAAGTACCTTATCTTACTTATTGGTGTTAAATAGTTTAAGTAACTTTCAGTTGCGAAAGTTCTGATAACATCACTACAGACACACATTGCAAAATAATTTTGTAGAAAAATGTAGTGTTGATTTTTTTGTGACGCTGCCTCTACAGCGTTGTCCTTTCAGGACCCGCCGGTAGAAAATGATATAAGTACCCATGTGGGCTAGTTAGAGAGGATCTTTATTATCCGTTTATGAAATGACCAGTCCTATAGGTCCTTCCAACGCAGATTTTTTGTAAAGCGGCTTGTATCGTCACATCGAGATCCCCTTGAATCATTTCATCGAATTTCATTCCATCGGCAGCGAATTTCTGCTGAAATCTTATTGTTTCTAGGTTATCTTAAGCATGGGTTACGCAGGTTATATTAGGTTAAAATAGCCCAGTGACCGTCAAAAAAATATAACTGCTTGTCGACGTAAATGCTTGTCGACGAATTGAAAATCCGGTGAAGTAAAACATTCTATGAAATGATTGTCGGTGATTCAAGGGTAAATCCCTCACATTATATCCATGGCATGGTTAAGTTGTGAAATGCATTTCGATTCGAAATTAAAATGGAACATTCGCTACTTCACTAAATGGCGTTTCGGTCATTTTTATTTCAACTCGTATATTTGACTTGGATGTGACGATGACATGTAGGCAGATTATATACCTATGCAATTCAAGATATAAACAAACGTGTGTTGTTGTAATAAGAATTGATGTTACTAACAACTGGAACTTGTTCTGAAATAAATTTGATAATAAAAATAATAGGGTAGAAGTACCGGTTTCGGCCATCTTTACACCGTTTTTGGCCGAAGAAAGAAGAGTAAATTTTAACTAATATCTAAAGCATTATGAAATTACAAACATATTTTATGTATAAATTAATTTTCAGTCTTAACTATTTATGAATATTATTTTTAATTTTACAGTAGTTTTGATGCTCATTTCAACCTTAAATGGCCAAGAAGGGTACAGTGGCCACTAAGTGAGTCAGGTGTCTTAGCCGTCAAATGATGCGATCTAGGCAAGGAAAAATGTATTTTAAAGCTGCAAACATAAAAATCCCATTACAAAATCCAAGAGGAAAATCTCGTTCCTGAAAATCCTTAATTAAAACGTACCTACATCAAATTGAATTGTTCTTGCGCCGATCACACAAGTTTGTTCCGCTTTACTTACTTATAAAGAGTAATTTAAAATATATTTTGTTTATTTATTAATATACCTAGCGACCGGTTATCGCTTCGCCTCGTTTTATGGGAGTTCTCTGTAAAGTAACAACCTTCCATGAAATAATATCTAAGTCGCTGAAAACCGCACCAACTTCACGGATATACTATGTAGTAAAAAATAAATAAATCTCAAAGGCAAAAGGCTAACGACATTTGTCTAAAGATTTGGTTACGTGAAGTAAACGAGGGAAAACAAAAATAGCATGGTTTTTTAAATTACTGTTGCATTAGAGCGGCCACATTTGTTCCACCACAAGTTACCGTGCACACTATACTTTATTTCTAACTGTAAATAGCTGTCGCGACGTTCCAGCTGTTATTTGCGAGAGAGTTCATAATAGCATAAGTAACATAACAATTAGTTTATTTCTTACAACTTGCATGCTAAAAGCGGCTCGATTCGACTTCATACGAGGAATATCACAAAATGGTATGACCTAATCACAGAGATATCACATTAATATCTGTTTACGAAATTGCAAAAATGGCATAACAGAGATGGTCAATGTAGCCTTAGCGATGCTTACGACGACGCGAAGACGCGGGAGACCTCCTGCCACTTGGTTGACGACGGTGGAGCAAGCCTGGGAGAGCAAGGGATAAAATGATGCACACCCGGCACTATACCGCGTAGAATGGAAGAAGAGGACACGGAAGGCCGACCTCAATTAAATGGGTAAGGTCTGGGAAGAAGAAGAAAGTAGCATTACAGAGAAAATACCTCAAAGCATAAACTTACGAAAAACGCAGGAATTTTAGTCCCTAGTGTACGGTCGGCCAAGTAAGTGGTCTACTAGTTTTGACAAAAGCTTCTGTGAGATCGCTAAGGTTGACACTTGTCACTGTCAATATTATTGCAAGGGAAAACCGATACTTGTTGTATCGTGACGTGCAAATGAATTTCAACCGTAGGGCGGTAGATCACATTTTTGGCTGACTGTAGATATCGGTTGCTATCGCATACGATCTGAGGCCTAGTCGAGATGCATAACGACAAATAACAGAAACGTTTACCAGGGTGTGAATCTTGACTCTGCTGGCGTTCTGGGGCTCCACAGAATGGTATTTTGTCTCTCCACACAATGCTAAGTGTAGGTATGTAACCCACTACCCTACCGCCTACACTACCGCAACCTTCATTTCCTGTATCATTAAAAAAATAAACTTTAAAGTGGTGGTTTACTTAGTGTTAGCAATCCAGGAACGGCCTGCTAGTCAAATTGACGTTGCATTGCAAGATTTGCAAGGTTAAACCACAGTGGAGCAGGACAAAACTATGGTGCTGTGTAAAACTTTCTGAAATAGATACTCACATTCCGTCTCATGACTGTTCCTGGCCAGCCCGCGTATCTGCTCGTTCACGTAGTTGTTGCTCTTGGGCACGTTGAGGGCGCTGCGGATGCCCACCGAGGAGTTGTCCAGGTGACCGGGGCCGATCTTCGGCACATGGCTGGAGCAGTACACCTCCTTGTCTTCCGTGTAGTGCTGGTTGTTGAAGTAGGTCTGCGGGGAAGGGTTGTAAGTGAGAATTGGCAGAGTATTGAAGAAAGAAGAGTAAAATTGGTGTCCTTTGAAACCCTTATAAGTAACGTTTGTTTTAACGATTCGTTGGTCCAAATTATTGATTGTCTTAAACTGGTTTTTTAGCTGAGTCAGACCACTTTTTAAGCTTTCCAAAAATACCTGCTCTTAGATTAGGTTATGCTTATACAAACTCGGATAAACGATGCATTAGGACTAATGACAATTAATAATTCCAATATAGACGCGAGAGAAATAAATGCAAGGTCCTGATTTATTTACTAAATCACAATAAAAAATATTTGTGTCCCTGTGCTTTGAGGCAGTGGTATGCGTTGACAGTGCTTCTAGCGCTTAAAAAGATACCAAAAGACACTCACAGTTGAAATTAAACTGAGCCTTGATTTTGTGTGTAAAAACACACAATTAACTTCCTTTGGTAACTAACAGACTAACAATGTAACTTGGAATGAAAGAGTGGAATGCGCTTCCGGCATGTGTTTCCCAGTGCATACAATATGAACCTATTTAAAGCTAGGGTCAATCGGCATCTTCTGGGTGAGCTCGCTTCATCGTTGGCAAAATCTTCGTCCTACAAGGACAAGAGTTGTCGAGAGCAAAACCATTATAAAAAAAGGGCAAGCGCGCATAAATTCTTCATCAGTAAATCAGGAATTTTACATATTTTTTGGTCCATATACTTCGGAGATAAGGGGACAACAAAAATCTGGTACCATCGCGCTGATGATGATTGACTAGTCTTTTAACAGCGAGTTTATTATCATTTATCACTTATCAGTGTTACAAGTACCGTCGGCAAACTAGTGTGTTATTAAAAAAAACATTTTGGAAAAAAACTTACCCTGTCGTTCATAAACGCGCAATAGCTAAGGGTGCTAGAAATATGCTGTCCTTATCTTTAATTATGGCATTTCAAATTGACAGAAAGAAGCAAAGAATACTTTAACTAACATAGGTTTATTGTGCGTTTCTGAATTAGGGGAATATTAAATAGAATGTTACAATTAATATGAAAAAGTTGAAGGAAACAAAATGATGATTGATGTTTTCCACTTATCACGTTAGAGCTCGTAAACAGGATTTTAAATAATGGATTAAACCAAACTGCAACTCTGCTAATGGGATCACTCTCGGACAAGTACAAAATAATACGGCGAAGTTTAATATGAACTAGAAAAAAATATTAAAAGTATCTTTGAATCATTATTTTCATTGGATTTTCGTCCATTAAATTGAAAATTACTGACGGTAAATTTATTTAACACGTAGAATAAGCATATATTTTGAGTTTACTACATACCTAATACTTTCTATATCAGATATCAGTAGTTTTCATAAACGGAAACTAGTTTAAAATATTTCATAATATTCAAATATTTAATACAAATTAGCAGAGGATTGTTTGATAAATAACTAATGCTATAATGTTTCATTCGGGACCAAATACGAGTGACCAGTATCATAATGAAGTCATTCAATAACCAAATAAACAGGGGAAAATTGTGCATTCATTCCCAATTCACATTCAAAAGCCACCATTTTATGCTGAACTCGTTATAGTGAAATTTAATTGTCATATTGATCCAATTATAAACCACTGATGGATCAAAATACGCTGGACCGACACAATAGAGCTGATGAATTGTCGTGATGCTTAGTTAATTTACAACAATAAGTTATTGTCAGGAAATTGGGGTCTAAATTACTTTGTAGAATTGATAGTTTACCGATTTTACGCGGCTTTAGATTTGGTTGTTTATCGTTTAAATAATCGATTTAGGTTCATGCTTAAATAATTTTGAACTTAGCAGTAGATATACACGCAGGAGCAAAAATAACGGGTCAGAGTGCGTTTCTCATACTAAAGAGGCTATTTAAAAGTCTTGGGTCTTCGCCAGGGAATGATTTTAGTGAAATCTGATGATGAATACCTCGAGCATCGATACAGGACTTCCAGAGTGCCTAGGATACCCAACTGAATAAATCTGCGGTTAACGCCGGAAATGTGCATGTTCAGAAAAACATCTAAAATGGCAATAAAATGTAAGGAAATCCAAGTGCTGACCAAACTCTCCCGCTGTGGTGTTAACTGGTTGTGCGATCAGTTAGGAATCTTAAGAACTTTTGACCTCCTCTATTGAACCTCGCAGTATCCATTATTAAAACTCACCCAAAACAACCCCAGGCGAGGAACCAAGGCTTCGAATTAGTCTCGTTTGAAAAACGCACTCTGACCCGGTATTTTTGCTCCTGAGTGTATTTTCATACCACATAATGTTTTACGAGTAAGTATCAATAATGCTTGTACGCTATTTTACAATGATTTGAATTTAATTATTTGCTAAGACTATAATCCGAAATAAACCTTACAAATCTTTCTGTCTAAATTTGAATTTTCGGGACTAGATTTTTTTGCCAGCTCTTTTTTGTAAATTCATTATCTGCTTATCAAGACCAAACTAATAAGACCCAGCATGATGGGTCTACATTAAAAATAGCGATATAATATGCATTGTCATCCAATTTAAACATGTGTGCAAATTTTCAGCTTCATCAGAAACCGTCAAGTGGGTCCAAATTAACCTGCAAGCTTTGGCCCGTACATGCATGTCATACATTGCAGGTTAAATACCTAAAAGCTTGTAAAAAGATAGGACAAAAACAATCACTTATAATTAAAATTTAGCTTAAGATTCAGAGTCAGTAACTTTACACGTGACGTAATAGGATTTTAATATACATTAAAAATAAATACAAAAGAACAACTGATTTAACATATACGAGTAGGTACCGAATTCGATTGGAGAAAAAATCAGGACGAATCGAAATCAGCTTTCAACGTGTCAATACCAAACCGTATTAACATTATATTCCAGTTATTTTAATGACAATTAATTGTTACAACGACAATGCGCTTTACAGTTATGTCGTACTTTTATTAATGAAATAATGGCATGCGCCGGAGTGAGTAACTCCGCAAATAATGGAACCGTGAGTCAGAGAACATCTGATCCGGATCGTGAGTCATCTCTATTTATTTTCATAAACAATTACGGATTTTAATGAATTTTTAATTAAACAGTTGTTTACTTTCAGTAGTTAGAGTTATAAGTTAACTGTAACGGTAATGGCGCGCTTCACAGCTCGATCATTCTTATTATTTTAGATAAAGACACCTTCAATCATTTGTAGCACAAAAGACCAGCTTTGGCTTTAGAGATTAAGGGTAACTGAAAAGAGAGAGAAAGCGAAGTGAAAAATAATCATTCTTTCAAATTTTATGCAAGCAAGGCCCAGCCTTTAATAATGCTGAATATTTTGAAAAAGCAGTAAAACAAAGTTTAATATTCTTACGATTTTTGATGCTTAGGTACCCAGTATGCTAAGGCAATTTGAATATGTCACATACTCGTAAATTACCTTTGTATAAGGAAACGGGTCATTATTCAACAAAGAATATTAAAGTCAAAGTAACGTGTTGTTTCCTCTCGAAGAACAGCAACAAAACTCGGCTGAATTCATAGATTATTTAATTGGCACGAGCGCGAACACTGGCCAAAGAGGTTATGCCTCTGATGCAAATGCATGCATGCATGCATGTGCATGTGAAAAACCATGTAATAAAATACTTGTATTTGAAAACTAACACCGTTTTTTTACAGATTGTTTTGTTATTGTTATTAGAACCTTTACTGTACTTATTAAAACTTTATCATAATATAAGAATAATCGTTAACTGTACAACTGTTAGGCACTGGTCCCACAGCCGGTGAGTTAGCGATGAACTATCGGCGATTTTAAAGATAAAAGATAAGAAACAACCGGCGCTGAACTATAAATACATTTTATTCGTTTCTTGGGCGAGTAAATTGCCAATAGATCATCGCTTACTCGCCGGCGGTGGGACCAGTGCCTTGATACGTATTATACGTTACTACCTGATTTCGCGAAGCGTGATGCTTTATTTGAAAAGTTATAGGGAATATGAAATTTTTAATTTGTTTTGCGTCCATTATATTTAAGTAAGTACCTACAAACATTTTAATAAAAGGAAACCTAGAAGAGAGGAGGTTGGGCCAAACAGCAGTGTTGGCATTGTTGTGTTCCGGTTTGGGGATAAGACAGCCGGTGTAATGACTAGCATAGAGGCATTCCATTTTAGTCCTCAGGGTTGGCAACGCATTTGCAGTCTTAGGCTTGCAGTCTTGTGAATGCGAATGCATATGGGTCTCAGTTTCCACTTACCATCAGGTGGCCTGTGTGCTCGTTTGCCGTCTCTATGCCATATAAAAAAAATAAAAAAAATAAGCTTTGTTAACCCTTTTTAATCTTTAACATGCATTTACTCTATAGACGCATTTGCTCCGCCCGACCCCCTAAAGAAAATAAAACCTGCACAAACTTAGTATGGAATGGCATTGCATTGTGGATAAAAGTGGAAAATATCTGTCATTCTCTGTCCATTATGTAAGTGCGAGAGTGACGCATGCTTTATCCACCGCGACAAAGGCGGTCATAATACGGGCGCAGGTTTCCTTAAGTGATTTACTTGCAATCAACTGGCCCCTGCCACAGACTGAATAAGATTAATGTTTGTTTAATGTTGCTTTTTTGGCCTGACATTACGAGGACTCGAAATGTGACTTGACTGTACGAAGGTCAGTGAAATGTCAAATGGCGCGAAGGTCGAGATGATTCGGTGGTTAGTAACCGGAGATTGATTCTAAATCTATGAAAACGATTGTTAGTTTGCACGTTCTTTTTTCTTGTGCTTATAAATCATAATGAGTTTAATTGTGTACTTTTACTACTTCAATATGCGCTTTGTTCTGCCTCTGGGTCAGAAGATAGAAATATTGATATCCAGTATTTAAATACAGTTTGTTTGTAATCTGCAAAAATGAATGAAAAACCAATATTTCTACGGTGCCGGTTTGTCTGTTGTACAAGATTCTATAACTACGAAACGGATTATGTGTAGGTTATTTTCACACAATTGTAATTGACGTAATTAAGAAACTAAATTACTTAATCATTAAACTCTAAAAATGGTTTCTTTTTATATTAAAGAATATGATTACCTCGCGTACAAACCCTCACGCAAAAGTAACACTTTTGATCAGACATAAAGGACCGTATAAATAATACCAACATTGATGTATGGTAGTGAATCCTGGGTATGGCAGAAGAAGAACGAAAGCAGGATTAATGCAGTTGAAATGAGAGCTCTAAGAAGTATGTGTGGAGTTAGGATAATAGATAGAGTAAGAAATAGCGAGGTCCGAGAACGATGTGGATTGAAAGAAGATGTAGTGACTAAGATCGAAAAGGGTATGCTAAGATGGTTTGGTCATTTAGAAAGGATGGATGACAGAAGAGTTACGAAAGAGATATGGCGAGCGAGAGTGAGCGGAGATGTCGGTAGGGGACGTCCTAGACGGACGTACGGTGATCAGATTCGCGATGTGCTGATTAAGGGCCAAATCAAAAGCACCCGAAACCGACGTACGTGCATGAAAAGATTGATGAATGTAGAGGAAGCGAAGTCTATATGTTTGGACCGATGCACCTGGCGTTCCATAATCTCTGCCTACCCCATTGAAAGACAGGCGTGAAGATATGTATGTATGTATGTATAAAGAGTGAGAGTGAGACTGAGTTTCTTGCGGCGTTTCTTCTCAGCAGTGGTCTCTTGGGAAGCGCTGGTAGTATCTTGACGTGTAAAAGTGCCCGTGCGGCCTACTTACTGAATAAATTTCTTTTATCTTTTATCTTTATCTTTTTTTAAATAACACTGATCATGTCTGAAACACACGTCTTAAGCTCGCGTCAGGAACGGCAACTTTGTACGAAACGACGTTTAATCCGATGTGTTTTACAACGGGTACCTCACATAGAATCGGTTAGTACTAACTCTGGTGACCCTGCCATGATGCACTACGCTAACTAGCGTTTCTATTCTTTTCGTCAATCTCGTCACTGGTAGATCACGTGAATCTTCATATCACGTGATGCATCTTGGTAGGGCCTCCAGCACTTGAATTTCTTGTCTACTAAACTCGTAATATTAACCAACTCAACATTATCCGCTAAACCTCACCTTCAAAGTAAGTTTGGTCCCACAAACGGCACATTTAAAGCAGCCGCTGTGGAAGAATGTGAAGTCCTTAAGCGGACCCACTCGGTCTACTTGGTACACGATCTCATTGCACCTGAAGCAGGTGCTCTCATAGAAGTTCGGTCGGTACATGGTGGCTTCGTCACGTCATTGCACACAGTCACTCATTGAGTCACTTACTCACTGCACTGTGTCACACACATGGATTTCTAGTCATCAATCCCACTTTGGTACACTATAGAGCACTTCTGGTTGAGGACTGGGCGGTGTGAGTCGCCTGTAAAAGAAATTTGGTGTTAGATTGTGACCAGTATCAGGATGCTTCGGGTTTGGGTGTTTCGGCTGAAACGAAGATGATCAGGTTGATTAAATGCATGTAGACGCCTCACAAAAAGTGAAGGTTTCTCCAAAATGATATTTACAGAATTGTTGTGAAATTTGATTTTACTTATTTTCGACCTAAAAATAAATTATTTTAGTTAAAGCAACAAATATTTAGACGACAGAATTGTGTTTCTGCTCTGTCTATTATAATTTAATGCAGTCAATGCGTAGCAAACACCCTTCCTATGTAATTAAGCAGCCAGCAACTGAACAGAAACCCAACTTGGAGATGCCAATATGAATGGACTGTATGCTACGTTGGAAATCTCCAAAACCTCCAGTAAAACATATGTTGATCCACGGAACTACAAATGAGTCATAATCTTGACCCCTGGCACTTGTTCACGCGAACTTATTGATCCGGAACACCCTCGCAGTCCACTTTTGGGCAGTGGGGAGAGGCCGAATGTGGCCCACTCGTTGCCGTATCGGGATGAAATTGGTCTATGACGTGTCGGAATTGGTTGTGGAACTAATCTAATGTGGAGTTGGAGAAATGGTGACGAATTGACAAATAATAGTGCTATTCAAGCAATTTAATTGTGCTGAAATCGATTCAATTTAAATTTAAATTCTATTTGCATACGAGAATTGTGGAGCCGTATCTAAAAGGTCTGTACTATTTGAATAAACGGTTCAACATGCAACATTTTCGGACACTGGTTTCCCAGATTTGCAATGGTCACGTTTTAAAAGTTTTTTTACTTGTTTTTTTATTTTGTTTTAAAGTGGTTTATTCAAATTGACCAATTCAACCACACAGGGTTTGAGGACGGGTCGGAAACAGAAGGTTGATATTATAACTTTGTATATAGACATCGTTCCAGAAAAAACATGTTTCTGAAGGGCTTATTCCAATATGCTCCCACTCTCATGATCCCAGGGGGATTATACGAAACTTGGGAGTTCATTCAGATCTGTAGAAGTTTTGTATCCCACTATAATTGAATAAGCCTACAGAAAGCTTTAAGTCCTGGAAAAAGGTATGAAATGAAGATAACTTGTTCATTATGTGTTGAAAATGAAAATGTTATAAGTCTAAAAAAATACCTACACAGGCTTAAAAATGTAAAGCTGCCTGGAAAACTGTACAAAACGAAAAGCACAACAACGGATTCGCGGCAAAGTGCTTGTTTATAACCACTACGTAAAGCGGTTTACAAACATATCTCAATAGGAATGCGGATCATCTTGTTACTCCCGCCCGGCCATTTTCACAATGCAACAGTTCTGGAAACGTTTAAATGTAGTTTATTAACAATGCAATGCGATGCAATGCGTGCTAGATGCAGAGCTCGAGGCGATAATGTTTAAGTTATAAGCGATAGCGGGTCAGGGGATTCGGTAAGAGTGTCTTATGTGTCTCAAGTAAGCGCTCAATAAAAAAAGTTTTAATACCGAAATGAAAGATTAATCATTATTATTTACGATTTAGCGGTATTATTAAAATATGAGTTGAACCAAAAAATAAGAAAATATTTAAGAGTCATAAAAAAAAACTCGCTCTCGTCACAACTTGACTAGTCTAGACGAACTAGGCTAAGAGCGTTGTCAAACGCTACACTCTATATGAACCAAAAATGTGAAATACACACTACACTAAAACATTTCTCAAACTATACAAAAGTAGTGCGAATAAGATTGTAACTGGCAAGAAACGCTTTTAATTTACGCATCCACCGTAACAGATACTATCAGTCGTTTTCAAAGCACTTGCAGCACGAATCTATCTATTATGTATGTAAACACTTAATTGTATTGTACTATGAACAAAATCAGAATACAATCTAAAGAAAATAGGGATGTACGGTCAACGTCAAAGACTTTTATATTTTATCATACTCCTTTGACATAAGGTTCAAATATGAAAGTCGAAACTAACGTATGTTTCCGTCATGGCGGCGTCGGAAAGACTAATTTCTGCCATATGTCGTGTCGCAGCAAATCTCATTTCCTTACACCATATTTCATTTAATATTCTTTCTTCTCTTTTTCTTCTTTTACTTTTTTTTTTGATTTAGTATATCTCTGATGCTCATGACTTGTCCCGCGTATTACCCGCGGTGACTATTGGAACGCGCCAATATAATGATAGTCTGCTCCATGTTTATGGACTAGCGCATTTGTTTAATGCCTGGAAAGTAGAATACGGCGGCAAATAAATACACTCTACTTTGAATGAACAGCTTTTTAAATTATATCACACCAATTTATTAAGGTTAGGTAAGGTTATAGCGTTCGTGATTGTTTTTCTTTTCTATTCGCTTATCGTTTGAGATTCACGGGTTGTCAAAAACGTTTTTTAACTGCGCGTTTCTTCTCTTTAAATTGTATACATACATATATAGGTCGATAAAAACAAGAGTTGTTGTTGACAGGTGGTGGTTAAAAATACAGCGTAATAGCTAAGTACGCTTACCTAGCTACCTATCCATTTTAAGTTGAAATACGTGAAATGAGTATAACTCGGAAACTACAAATTAGATTGGACCAATTTTTGGTGGTGGTTAAAAATACAGCGTAATAGCTAAGTACGCTTACCTAGCTACCTATCCATTTTAAGTTGAAATACGTGAAATGAGTATAACTCGGAAACTACAAATTAGATTGGACCAATTTTAACTGTATAATAAAGTACAAACATGTACCAATAGTGGGTAGGATCCGAAGTCAGGGTGGCGGGTGTACCTTCTATTTCTTATTACTTTTTTTTGAATCGGTAATTATTTTTTTAAATAGGTTCTAATTAGTATATTTTTAGTACATTTTTTTTAGTATAGTAATTTTTTAATTCTATTTTATTTTTGTTTATTTTTGTCGATGTCGGCCATGCATAACTGGGATGCAGGAGGATGTGTTTTGGTTTCCACACGGGTTGTGATATAGAGCTATGGGATAGTTGGGATACCAAAACATATGTTAGCAATATGTATTCCTACGCTGGATGTCAAACTCAAGTATTTCTTGGTATATTTTTGCTAGAATTCTTTTAATTCCAGACCGGCACCAAACGCACCATTACACGGAACAGTCGAGTTCATTTATGTTTACACTTCAGTACCTTGTCTAATTAATGTCATGTTTCAGAATCAAAGTGACAAGGTACCAAAGTGTACACATTTGCACTCCACTGTACAGTTGTTTTATCGCGAAAGCGGGAAGGCTATACTTGTGTGTGTGACGTTTTAATTCAGTTGTTTGAAGTTACGATTTGAATCAGTCACTTCGAAATAGTTCCATAGTGGCGTATGATCCAAAATGGTTGACGGTACGTCCACGTCTCTGGGTGCGTTGCTGTAACCATTGCTGTAGTGTGCGTGACAATGCATTATAACTACACGTATGACTCAATCGCTCTCGTGACATAAAATAACCGTGTATAGTTGCCGGCAAACTTCTTGAACACGTAACCTTGCTTGCGCAGAAGCGATTTTTAGGTTTCGTTGGGAGGGGGGCCGCGGGCGGCGGGAGGTGGCGGCGGGGGAGCACGCGTCGTTCGCACCCATTGGTCAATCAGTTGACGTTTGCGTCCCGCACCGCGTCCACGTCCCTCTGCCTCCCTGCACGTATGTGTACGATGCGCGAACTTTCCCCCACTACCTCGCCTAATGTTCAAGAAGTTTGACGGCAATTATAACAGGTGTCGGTTCCTCCGAAGAACGAAAATATAAATCTTTCCAGAACTCTATCCCTTTTACTTTCCAGTCATTGTGGAATCGTGAGTAAAGGACAGGATAAGCGTACCTTCAAGATTTGATTAGGCGAGTAGAGCTGCAGGCTAAAATGTTTGGGAGGACATGGTAAAGAAATAGTACTATTAACAATATTACTTTTTTATTTATTTTAATAAGAACTAACTGGTGTGGGTGTTTTAACCTTAGATACAGTTACCTGTTAAAGGTTTTAATGGGTACTTATTAAACCAAGATTCGTATCAGATTATGGACTTACTAGCCAGCTATGACATCATTTTATGGCAAATTTATGACTTGAAGAGATTTATCGGTTCTAAAATTCACATAAAAGGCGCAATGACAATTCTTTCATCATATAAAATCTTCTCTAAAACGACAACAAGGCGTTAAAAGTAATAAAAAAGAGGAGGAAGCACATTATCATAATAATAGACTCCCAAAAAAGTATATAGGTAGTATTTAGCAACTTTAGAAATGGCATTTTACGACTTAAGCATACCCAACTAATTTGAAACCACTATAGTTAAACAGCTAGAAAAATCTATAATAATCTCTATCGGGTCCCAATAAGAATGTTTCTCTTTTTATAATTTGCATATGTAACTTACTTGTGTAGGTGCGAATCCGTCGTAAGTTGGCCTTATAGTTAATGTAAAATAGTTCGTATTATCATTAAATAAGAATAGTTGTAGTTTTTTGGCTTGTTGGTTGTGTGGGATTTGGTTTTGGCGACGTTGGTCAATGGTCCAATGCTGGGCGTGGGCTGACGTGGGTGCCGAAGGGCTAATCGTAAAACGACTTTTACTTCTTATTCAGTGAATAGGCTGGATTTAGTTGGTCTTAAGTGCAAGGTCAGACTTAAGAGGGTGTAACTAACCTTACCAAAAAAAAGTACTCGTAGTGAATTTTTTACATTTAAATATTGATATTATTGCAGTGTATGAGGACAAGGAGATAACCTATCTCTTAAATAACTTGTTTTTGAACTCGACGCATCAAATATTAACCGGCGAGATGAAGGTATCCCTTCAGAGCGTAAAACCCTCATTTAAGGGCGTGCATTCTCAGTTAAGCGAGCTCGTATGACTTTGCTTACTCAATAGACTGTTCTACAGAGAGGCGTTTTTAAGATAACTACTCCTAAGTTCGAAGAAAAAGCCGAACATTGCTATAGTTTGCATATACTACTACAGAAGAAGCCACAGCTTTCAGTTAACGATGCTACAAATATTATAAATGTAGTTTGTATAGATGTTTGTCCCACAATTACACATAAATACCTCAAGTGATTTGGATGAAATTTAGCCACTGAATTTAGCACACAGGTAGTTCATGTTTTGGATTAACACAGAATACTTTAATCCGGAAAAATTGAAAAGTTTCCTAGCAGGAAGGGAACAGCGAAAAATGTTTGAATACACATACCAAGTTAGTTTAAATTTCATCTCTCTAATTATATATCATTCACTATATATGAAAACTTGATTTCAAACTGTGTATTCTCATTTTTCACTAGAAATCTTGCAGAAAATTTCACTGCACCACGATTGCACTTTTGATTGACATATTTACATAATAAGTTTTTTTTTTTTGGTACTGTCAAATTTGATCAAACTCGAAATAGTTTGAACTACATTTAACGGCCAGGTACGTATGTTTTTATAATCTTTTTTATTTGAGAGACAAGTGTAGAGAATTCTAGTAGGCATTAAGTTCAGTTCTCGTGACCCAATATATTTTGGGAGCAATAAAATACAATAAAAAAGCTTGACGACGGGGTTAGCTTGTCGGTACTCGGTAGTAAACCTGCCCACGCAGCTAGCGTTCTCCGGGTTCAATTCCCGGTAAGGTCAAATAGGTACATATGTATGATAAGCGCGTATTTGTTCTTGAGTCTTGAATGATTTATGTTAGTTTTAATGTAGTTTAGTACCCATAGTACAAGCCCAAAGCTAAGTTTAGGCATATTATTATGTCCATTTGTGTGGAATTGTAAATTATACAAAACGAAATCCTTTGGCAGAAAAACACTTAATATATGTCTTATGATTTTCTTCTAATATTTATTAATAGTTAGAACGAATGGAAGGATTCTATAGTTGGGACCTTTTCGTTCTCGCTACTGTCGTTGGTGGTCTGAACAGGAACAGACTTTAAGAATTTCGATTGATTGGTAAATAATGTTTCCAGGGTGCTTTAATATAATAAGGTTAGATCATGCAAGATTCAGCAGAATAAGCAGGGATCCAAATAACTTCAGAGGTTTTTTTCTTAGTTATGCAAAGCGTATTTGCATAGTAGCGTCCGTGATCTGATTGCAGCATTCCGATTGTGTCGGCAGTTGGCCCACGCCTTAATTGTTGGTCCGTTTGTCTTTTGTGGGAATATTTGTTACGAAATCGCACTAAAAAGGTCTATTTCCGAGAGGCGAGGGATTGTGTCACTAGGAAATGGCATCTTTTGATTTAAGCAATGGGTACCACAACATAAAAACCACGTCATCCAGTAACAGTCAACAACTTCAATAGTTGGGCAACTATACAACCCTATCGCAGAAAGGTGAAGATTAATTTTGACGTAATTTATTTTACGTGACGCGACGCTGTCATAATGACAGGGTTATGGGTTGCTAAACAATTAAAGTTATTGACCGTACATACGAGCACATAATAGTTCATATTAGTTTTCTCAAACATGCTTGGATCATTTGTCTTTTTTTACCGAAAAAGAAGTCACCCGCCGCCGTGTGGTTGCCGGCTTAGAATAGTGCCACTCCGTGCCTTCCTGTGGAACTCGTAAGAGGCGACTAAGGGATTAAAGGCTTGTAGTATTGTTAGGCGATGGGCTTGCAAACAGTCACTAATATACACTGATAAACATATTAACCTGTTTGTGCAAAATGTGGTTATAGAATTAACAACAAGTTGTCAAGAGTTGTTGGTAATTCTGTAGCTCTGCCTACTACTTTGGGATGAACGCGTGACGATATGTATGTGTATGCATGTGTAAGAAGTCACAAAGTTCAACATTTATGGTTAGCGCAATTCCAGCCTCCACCTGCAATGGCTCCAAGATTTTTCCCTGGCCTAGGCCGAGAAGTAAGTATGAACATCCATTACTGGCCGCTGCTGTACTAAATTTTTGAGCATAAATCTATTTTAGTTAAAGTATTCTTTTATCACCTGTCATATTGAAAAATAGAAGCCAAAGTAGACTTTAAGCATACTTTTAGCTATTTTGCGTTTATGAGTAATAGTAGGTAAGTATAATAGAATGGAATGCCCAATTGAAAACCTCTTTCTCCTGTACCGACGCATGTTTTCGACGAATTATCCAAATTATTTTGTATACACTCGCTATCGGTGCTGTACGGAACCTTAACCGGTTCCGTAACATTTTCGCGAGTCCCACGGAACGTGTTACGAATAGGTACAGTTATAACACGCTGCGTACACTTGAAGATTTCAGTTGTCAGTTTGTTTTTATCTACCGTATATTAGACTATGAGTAAACAATCAGCTTTATTGGCTTAGAAATAGTAGACCAGTAGAGAAACGAAGTAAGCGATGAGATTTCTAAGAAAACCACAGCAACATGTAAAGTCAACGTCTAATGTAGATAATCGATCACTTAAGCACTTTTTCGCTTAGAGCTGTAAAACTATTTTATATGACAGGTCAAACATGGTGTTAGAGTGATAAGGTACAGTCGAATTCATAAACTTGTGCACACTTTAGTACTTTGTCACTATTAATGGCACTACAACATATCTGCACGACTGATATTTAGATATTTAAACGACTGGTAAACTTTTCGTAAGTCTGTTCTATACGAAACCTACATTTTTATTCTGAATTTATATATGCAACCGTGACTTCACTTAAGGAATGTTTCACAAACGATTCGGTTGAGACAATCAGTGAAACGAATAAAGATTAAGACACCGCTCCTTTTGACATAGACAAAAAACAGAATGTACCAAGCCTGTCCCATATTGTCACACTGGGCGGAATTTAAACAAAAAAAATTTACAAAGACCGCTTATTTTTTAAGTATAGTATTATGAAAGGAATTATCATTTGCCGGGGTCCGTCCACACTGCTACCCTCTAACCCTTTCAGCTGCCACCATACAGCATTGTTCGAATTGTCGTATTCCGGTGTGGGGAACCGTGAAATTACTAGCATAAAGGCATTCCGTATTAGTCCTATAGTTTTTATTATTTCTCAAGATTTGAATTTGCAAGAATTGGAAATATCCATCCGGGCCCATTTACCATCGCCGGTGCTTCGCTAAGTGGAAGACTCCGGTTTTATTATAAAATCGCCCAAATCATGAATATCTAACGCCTCACGATACGGCCATGACATTTTGTTATGCCCAATTTATTATTATCTTCGCCTTTATACAAACGCAAAAAGAATGTGACACGCACTAAAACTCAAAGTATACATAACACGGTTGATATATTACACGTTGTCAACATTTGGACATTTTGGACAAGGTAAAAGCTTAGTTCAAATTAAATTTGCGCCGTATCGTGAAAATACTGGTTAGGTCAGTTTAGTAAGGTTGCGTGAATGGGTATGATAATTTCATAACTGTATCGTTTGAGTTGTCAATTTGTGGAGATTGGAAGAATTTGCATAAATACCGTGCTTGTTCAAAATATAAATAGCACATTTGCTCGCTTTGCTCGTCGTCGCAGTAAAGACTTTGTTTATAAAAATAATAATGATGTGTAAAATTAGTTTTTTTTTTAAATCTTATTATATGTATCGATTATTTAAATATTATACATATTACAAAATAATTAAAAAAAAACTTACAAGGAAACATTTAAATTGCGGAGGTTACATTAATGCGGGTCAGTCTATTAGCAAATTCGATATAATATGGAATAAATCTATTTTTAAATAAGTAGGTATATTTTATTAAAAAACACAAACGCGACGAATGGAAACCTACTCAATTTTTTGTTTGAATTCGGTTAAAAATATGGCAATTCTTAATTAAATTAAAGGCAACAAAGGAGCGTCTGCAATTATACAAGTCTATAAACTGGCAATATATGATATTTATAATCACGTAATACCTATTCGAGACCACACTTCCTTGAAAATAAAATTCAAACATACAAAATGAAGATTTTACGTTTTTTTTTTGTTTTTTAACGAATCCGGAAAACACATTGCTGAATGCGACCTTCCGAGAAATTAGGAAGTGAATAAATTAAAATTTATACTTGTGCTAAATATCAAAGTATTTTTTTATTTTAACTAAGATACTTAATTGGTACAACTGAATACATACAGTGTAACTAATCACTACATAGTATAAAACAAAGCTTCCTGCTGTCTGTCTGTCCCTATGTATGCTTAGATCTTTAAAACTTCACAACGGATTTTGATGCGGTTTTTTTAATAGATAGGGTGATTCAAGAGGAAGGTTTTTATATAGTAGTCCTTGATTATGTACTGGTGTTATAGAAAACTCAAATAAACCGAAGCGAAGAGAGGGTGGGTCGCTAGTAAATACATAAAACAGTCGATATTATGACGAACCTTCAAAACGGCCCAACCGATTTGAATGAAAAGTAGCTAAAGATTATCCTAAATATACTAAATCTTTTTTTAAATAAATCCGTTCTTCGCTAAACAGACATACAGATACACAGAAACACTGGGGAGCGTGCCGTTTTTCCGAAATATTAAATTCAAATTGCAAATTTGCATATCCAAATAACTATTTGTATTATTTTCGCTTTAGGTATATTAGGCATACCGAAACTGCTTGTTACATCTATTAGACTAGGTAAGGCTTGTGACTACATAAAACAACATTTTTGAAACAACTTTGTGGCCAATAAAAATATTGAAATTATGCATTCAGGCAAAAAAAAACCCCTGATGGGAATAGGTCTGAAAAACATACACTTTAAACTTATAACCTCTTTTTGCGTAGGGGGTTAAGATCTATATTTCTTTGTCTATCTGTGTGTTTGTGGTAAAAGTCAGTAAAACGATGACTCACACCTAAATTGACGCAAACACGTCACGGTGTATGTATGAGATTAAATGTTAGCTGCCATGATACCAAAGAAGGAACTTCATAGAAATGGTATTTTAAATTGAACGTAGTTACCAATAGAGTAAATAATGCTTTGGCTTACATTGCAGTAAGTACCCGTTTTTGGTATTGTGGCAGCAGTTGCAATAGTTTTTTTTTATGCTAGAGGAGGGAAACGAGCTAACGATTTACCAGGGGCTCTATTCTACTTGGGCTGAACCTAATTGCTTTTGAATTGCTATCGTTAATATGATAGGTCATATTTACTTGACAGTAATGGCAGCAGAGTTGAAAACAATGCGATCATAATATTTGTAGTTAGAGACAGTATTGAAAAATACCCTCTATTTGGTAAAACGATACGGCTTTCTACATGTTATCATATAGTTTTTAGTAGCCTTTACTGTTAAGTAAATAAGAGCTATCATAACGTTGACTACGATAGCATGTCAAATTCAATATAGCGACTTAAGCGACATTTTAATGTCATAGGATTTTGTGTAAAAATTGTATGAGTATGTATGTGTATAGTCCTGTACCGGTTCATGTTTTCTTTGGTCATAATTATTAAGCATTGTGTAAATTACTTGTCAAATACTCAATAGCAGTCATTATCGTACAGTCATGATTTTTCACAAGTTGTACAGAATTAGTATTTTAATTAACATTCCATTAGGAAATAAATACTTTGTTTGAATTACTGTGGTCTAGGTTTGTAACGCTGAAGACTTCTTTTTTCTGATTCGTTTAAGAATTTGCATTGTTTATTGTTTTCCCATCCAACTGCCATGAATCAGCGACCCCTACTTTGTTATTGTATTTAAATGTTGTTGCGTTATCAGACGAAACAGCTGATTAGATTGTTAGGTTATTTAGTAAAATGGTTCATTCATTGAGTAGTGTTATTGCAATTTAGTCTTTAGTTATAACATAAACTAAGGAATAATGTTGAATGTCGAGTTCATATATAAGTATACACTTTACTACCTACCTTGTCTGTTTAATGTCATGTTTAAACTGCCATATATTAATTGTCACAACGATTTATGAACTTGACTGTACATAGACCAAAACAAAACTAGATTAAACCTAATAATGTCAGAAATGCATACGGCAGAAATATGTTAGGCTAAACGCAAAGTTTCCCAGCTGTTTCATTAGCCAACCCGCTTTTCTGTAACTGTAAATATTTCAGGATTTTTAAAAGCTAACCTATCCTAACCTATAGGGCTCTACGATAGTACAAAAATGAATCCTGAAATATTTACAGCGAGTTGCCAAATGAAACGATTGGGAAACGATACATTTTGCCAAACATATTTCTGCCGGCAGGATACCCATTTTGTCTTGTACTCAGGTGGACCTTTACACTAATTTGGTTTAGCTCACCGTGCTTCGATATCGTAATAATATTGTTGACGATATGACGGCCCTTATTTTCTTCACTGTAAGAACGGTCATATTCCCAAGATTACAATATTAAAGCAGGAAAGAGCTCTGTGTTTTAGGAATCCGAGTTTTTTTGAGAAATTTAAAACGTATTTATGGATGAATTTGTTGTAAATCTACGATTATTATCCGTATGAAGTTACCTCGATGTTCTTTATTAACACCTTCTTTGGGTCACGGTCAGATGGTGGAATTCCAAACTGTGGAATCAATCCGTAATAAAAACCTAGCAAGAATTCTTCAAAAAAAACCAGGTAAGCTGATCACAGAAACAGAACTAATTTTTTTTACTATGATTCTTTCATACCAATGACCTGACACCTATATGAGTGTAAAAAACATGATATTTGGAAAAAAAATGATCAATGTCCAAAAATCTTGCACGCACTTCAGGTCAGATAAACTGTGTTTGACCAAAGTCAATTTTGTCTAAGAAAAACCTGGAATGTGATTGGGAGACATGTTTTAAGTTATAAGTTCACCTCGATCCAGCGTTTCAACAGCGTACCTTTTCACACGTTAAATCCGAGTCATAAGCACGTTTCACATCACAACGGTACACTCGGGGCACAAAGATGAATTTGTTTGCACCTGTCAAGTAACGGGGGTCATTTATGGGTTTGTATGGGCGTGTATGGGGTGTGTGAGACGCGCGGCGTCCGCGGCGACCGGGCGAGCACTGCCTGCGATTGTTTACGGTCTACGCGTCACCGCGTGACAAAGAGTGGTGAGGAGTTTGTGGGGGAGGACGTGTGGCCTCAGTGAGGTACGGTGGTGTTTACTCGGCAAATGGGGAGCCCGTTGTTTATCGTAATTTCTGGTTATTATTGTCAAAATTATTTGTAGTCATCATTTTTAATTCTCTAGAACCGTAAACTTCTTCCGTAGAATTTCTTAAATATCGAACACACAACCAGTACAAGTTTAGGTTAGGTATGATTTATAAAAATCCTGAAAAAGTAACAGTTTAATACAGTAAGTTTTTACTTGCGTTAAATATGGCCTAAAACGCATTATGACCAAAAAAATAAAACTACATATTTCTCAGAGTGGGCATCGCTTTTGTAGTGTTTAGATTTTCGTAGTAAGACTGCAATCTTTTGATTGAAAAGTGTATCGGCGTCATAATTTACTTAAAAAAACAAGATAAAAGATGTTTATTCAGTAAGTAGGCCGCACGGGCACTTTTACACGTCAAAAATCTACCAGCGCTTCGCAAGAGACCACTGCTGAGAAGAAACGCCGCAAGAAACTCAACAGTCAGTCGTTTTTTTTAAATACTACTTAAGATATTATACAATTATAAAGCTTAACCTAGTATTATATAAAACAATGAATTTAACATAAAACAAAAAATAATAAATAGGTATTCAAATAGAAAATAAAATTCCTACTGGGTCTGGTAGCCGTAGCCGTACCAGTCTGGATTGAAAAAATGAACTTTCTTGAAACTAAGATAATTTTGAACACCTTTCACTTAGAAACAGGGTACTTAGTTGTTTCTATGCGGATAGGTTTTGTGTTTCATGTTTTTGTTCTGACATTAGGTAATTAAATAATTGGTTTCTATCAAACATGAAAGTAAGTCTAGCAGGATAAAGCACGCAAATTGACCTATACTTGGAAATATAATTCAAGACCAAAACCTTTCGGTTCCCAATGTTCCCATCTTGACTATTTTGTTATTTTAACATTATTTCATATAAACATGAATGAGAACTCGTGTAATTAGGAATATTAGGGTAAGATTTATTGAGAAAAATGCCTACACTTAAACCAAAATGCAATTATCGCAGCGAATGTGTGCCCGTTGAGGTTAGAATTTTGGTCTTTAATTTGATTTTCGAGTATAGTCCCAAATTGTGCTTTTGTACTGTAACACAGAACCAGAAAAATTAAGTATGCTTATAGTTTTCTAGTTCTAAGAGATATACTTCCTGAATTACATAGAAAACCTCCAAAACTCATACTCGCGCATAACACACAAACATCTCTAGCTCCGTAGGCAGGGTCACTACCAACTAGGCTAGCTCGCCAAAAAACAAGCAAAACCAAATAACTTTGCCTACAAGACCTATCTGCACCAACTCGTTACTCTTTGACGACTCTTTGGTAGACGCGGCCGTCGTCCGGCCGACCGCGGAGAAAGTAAACTCTATTACAACTACCACAACCAACTTGCCACCTTATTTATGCAGGCTTCAGGTTTAATATTGAATGTAGCATGAGTATATGCATATTTGCTTAAGTGCTTGTAATCGATTTTAGATTTCGCGTTTTTTGGGTTTTAGTTAGAATGTGTTTTATGAAATTTTGTAGACAAACTGACTATTAATTGTTTTTTATACATTTTTTTTTTTAATCAAATGCAGAATGTTTGGTGAATTAATATGGATATGATATCCCGAGATACTGTATTATGAAATCTGGTGTATTTTTTTGTTTGAGATTATATATACATTTAATTTCATTTTGCCACATGTAATAGTTATTGATAATTACGTTACGCAATAAGGAAGAGAGTCCTCCGTTAACAACACCAATACCCCGGAATCCCGAAGCATATCCATATCAGCATAATGATTAAGGTTCAGCAAATGGCGCTGCGCTCATCTACGCCAAGGTTTGTCAGAAAAAAACATTATTATACAATACAATACAAATATTGGACACCAAATACAACAACAGCATGAAAACTAAATTAAAAAAAATTGATACAAAGTGAGTCAGCGATCTCTCGCAGACAACGTTACAGCCTTATCTTTTAAATTATTACGGAATATATGCTACAGAATGTGGAACAAGCATTTTTTTTTTAAATGTCACTTTCCTAGAGTCAGTTTCGGGACTCCTTACAAAAGACATCAACGCGATCTCAGACGGCTTGGCCAATGTTGAATAACTCCCTACTGTATTATTAAAAGTATTAAAGGTGGAAATTTGTATAATTATCACATGACTTTATTTCTTTACCACTTTTGAACCTTAACTCGATACAAATAGAGTCGAAAACAAGTAGAGTTTAATATTAAATACCTACCAATGAATTATCATTTTTTAGTTGTAGGCAGGGTAATTCACCACTTTTAAATATTAATATAATTCCCTACAAATAGAGACAAAAAGAGAAAATAAGAAATAGAGTTGAATTTGAATATGAAAAGGCGTGGAGGAGTTTCCAAAACCTAAAAAAACAGAACCTAAGCCTTAGCCTTATCTACAAGTAAACACTAGAAAGTTAAGGAATTTAGAGGCCCAGGGCACGACAAAAAACCACAGAATAAAAAAAAAATACTTGTCTCTACTTTATAGATTACGTAATCATAAGAGGAAACGAAACAAAAACTAGTTGTCTTTTCTTTTTTAATCAGTCATGGTCAGAAGGTGAAGATACGTCAAATTAGACTGGACTCGACTACACTTCTTTGGCCTTCCAATACTACAAAATGAAATAGTCAATATAACGACCTACCAATGTTATGTCAGGGTGACTATTTCATTTAGTAGCAGTGCTTATAGGTCCATCGCGCCTTGTGACGATGTACCAAATAACGAAAGAGCAGCTATAGGTGCATTTCTTTCCATCTCACTATTAAAACCATAAGTAAAAAGAAGTCAACCATAATGTATTTTCTGCTTATTTAGTACGGTTTGTATGCCTTTGATAGTTCTTATTTACTTGACAGTTATGGCGGGCGAGGGTCATTGAGCATTTCAACCGCCTCATTTTTATGGATATATTTTTGACGAATTTGGATATTTGTTAGATGTCAGGTAAACTTAGATATCTTCCTAACCAGAAACGAAATCGAATTCTGTTACATGAGGCATACACGGCTAAAGAAAAAAGAGATCATTATGTATGGTGATGACGGTAATGGAACTTTTGGGACAACAATATGATAAAAATATTAGTTCCATTTGTCCCATGGGACTACTGGGACGTAATCGTCTCAGTTGTCCCATGATGGTGACAACTCAATGGGACAACTGAGACGATTAGTGGGATAGACGGAAAAATTTGACCAGGCAAGTAATTCGGAACAAACGCCTAAATAATGACCCATAAAACAACACCATAACAAGTCAAGAGCAATGTTGTTTTACTATGCAGAATAGAGACCCAGGTGGCCTGTGTACTTGTTTACCTTCGCCATACCATAAAAAAACAATGTAAACAAGTGTTTTTTTTTTTGAGATCAATTAATCTTGGAGTTTATTATTCGGGAAGGTAAATATTGAAAGAAAGAAGAAAGAAAAAACATTTATTAGTGACAAACATACAAACAAAAGCAACGAAATACTAACATCGACAAAATACCTGTTTGGCATGAAATGGTTCCAACTCGGCGTTATGCTGGCGTTAAAGCCAAAAGGTGCAAATAGTTTTGAAATTAAGCTATTATTTTGTTATGCTTCTAACACTGAATCGAATAAGCTAAGAGACAAAAAATATTCAAAATCTTTTATGCCATCACAAAAGTTTTTTAAATAATATAGCAAAATATTTGTAATGAATTGTTGCAATGACAAAATGAACAGGCGCACACGTTGTTTTTTATATTTTAAAACACCTGCCATTTGTGAGAATCAATTCACCTTACAACACAGCTCAAAAGAGGTCAGCTCAAGAGTTCTCGTTAATACAGTCAGCCAAATTATCATGCATACTTAGAACTTTGTCATTATAAATGAATGACATTGGCAATTCAACTTATCCAAATCTATGCTTTATTAGTAGTTGAATCATTAATTACTTATATTAATGACAAGAGGACGCCGCCGCGTCTTCGATCGCATAGAATTAGTTTCCCACTATTCCCCCTATTTTAATCCGATAGGGGATGAATTTCCAAAAATCCCTTCCTAGTTCACTTGTACAAAGAGATGTATTCACATTTTCACTTTGTTTTATAATAAATAAGGTCCAAATGTGGATATATCTCTTTCTAGTCCACTACGGTACACTTGGTACCATGATGAGAAAGGTGGGACGAAAGTCTGTTGTCCCATAATGGGACAACTCAACGGGACCAGTGGAATAGATGTAGGATACCCAAGGAATTGGTACTCCAAATTTCAAGTCCCTTAGCGGTTTATATAGACTAGCTGATCGAGCCTGGTGTCGCGCGGTGGTGTTTTTTTTTTCATGAAACCTGGGATGGTTTCATCTATTACCAGTAGGTAGTATTACCGACTTGTCATACCGGTTGAACGAATGGGAATTTCCTTCCCAATAGACTTAGTAAGACCACCCAGTAGACAGGGTCTACCCAGACCTATCGACGCGGAATCGGCTTGCAGTAAGAGTTTTAAAAAGGCGTGACTAGGAACGACGGTCGTAGTTTTCAATATTGCATGGACTTTTTCATTTTGGCTCAAGCTTCCGCGTCGATAGGTCTGGGGAGACCCTAACCAGTAAAACAAAACTCCCAATAGTCCTACTACTCTCTCTTTATCTAAATTATTATTAGTTGCTTCGTTATGACGTAACAGAGGGGCAAACATTTTTGAACCTCTACAATTAGCCAAAAGTAGAGAAAGAAGTACCATCTGTATGAGTAAAACATCGTTTATTTCAGTTCTCATATTCTCAACTAAAACTAAATAATCATGCTATTGGACTAAAACTATTTGGAGTTTGTGTATGTAATCCAAACATTTTTTTTATAAATGATTTGGTCTCGTTTTGCCGGGGAGCTTAGTTAGGTACTTATCAAAATAAATTACACTAAATCGAATAAGTGTACGCATTGATGCAATGCGGTCTTTTATTTTAATAACTAAATACGAACTATGCCGAAGTATTGTCGACCTAGAAAGTCCTTTTTCACTATTGGACCTTACTGTCATACAAATAGAGTCGAGGAGCGGTAAAGGAGTTCCGTAGTCAACAATAGCCTAAATATAAAGGAACCTAACATTAACGTAAGTATACACTGCGAAACTTGACACTCTACATTGTATCGACAAATATGTTTTTACAAATATATATTGCATATGCTATTTTTAAGACACTAGTGACACTAACGTCGATGCTAAAACTTTCGATAAACAGCGGGGAGACGGGACGTGATCAGTTGTACATTTATAGTAATAATAGAAGACGCCAGACCATGCAGTTGCGCTCGCCGCGGCGATGGCGGTCGCGTCCTCTCGCCGTCGCGCCCGCCAGGAATACAACCGGAGCTCAAACAGGGCGAGAGCGTGACGGCGACAGGACGTGATTAGTTGTACATGTGCAGTATTAATAGAAGATGCCAGACTGTGCAGTTGCCCTTGCCGCTGCACTCGCACATTTGCGCTGAATGACCACAACCGGAGCTCGACAGGGCGAGGGCGTGACGGCGACGGGCCGCGGGCCATTGTGTTGTATGGATATTCCTCTTAGTGTTTGCAGTGTTGCAGCATTGTATTAAATTACAAAAATGGATAACGAAAGTACTTCAAAGGCAATTGAAATAGTATTCGTTTACCTAGAATAGTCCAGCTAACGCAATCAAGAGCAACACGTTACAGCTTCCACATCTGAATCACTTGACATGTTGTTTCGTAATGATCGGGACATCACGCCGACCTCAGAGGGCCCTGCCAAGATGTACTACGCTAACTAGCGCTTCTATTCGTTTTATTTTAACCATTGGCGTCACTGGTAGATCACCTGACTTTTCGTATCAAGTCATTTACCAGTGTCGCGATTGGTTTAAAAATTAAACGAATAGAAACGCTAATTACCGTATAGCGCATCTTAGCAGGGCCCTCAGTTGTTTGCCGGAAACCTAAACTGTTTATGATAAGGATTAGAACCAAAAGTTAGAAAATATAACTGACAATGTATGACTTTGGTAAATCGGTACTAGGTCTACAAACGCATTCTAGGTGAAAAGCTTAAGAAAATCACCTCTTGCATGTAGTTGTAACACATCTGTATAGAGCGTTCGACATTATATATTTGACATTTGACGTAAATTCCATATTAAGTTTTTCACCAATATAATTTCATTAGGCGAGCTAAAATACTTAATCTATTTTGTAATTATATCACAGATTATTATAATAATTAATGTAACAAATTACCATATCACATGAACATGGGCACTATTCTACTCGGAAAATATATATTGCTTTTGAAATGTTATCGTATTGTCAACGTTATGATAGCGGTTATGGCGCCAGAGTTAAAACCAATACCATACCAAAAGGTTACATCCAATTAGAGCTACCTGGCACCCGACCGGCACCGCCTCGTCGCTCGGCGTCCACTCGTCGACAGATGGTCCTCGGGTGGACACCGCGGTGTCAACGAGTGGGCGTTGCGTGGTCAAAGAGGAGCCCTCGCGTGGTCAACGAATTTCCGAACAGTCAACCAGCGTAAACCTCTCTCGTGAGGCAAGCATGCAAGCAACGAGCTAACATCGAGTGGACCACTCGCCGTTCGCGCGTGGACACCTCGCGAGCGAGACGATCCGGTGACGCTACTTAGTTGATGTAGTGAGCGCGTGCCCATGTAAATCCATATAAATAATAGATATAAATACCTTAAAGAGATTTGTTTTGGTTCGATTTGATTTGATAACATTTCAAAAGTAATATTATTATACAGAATAGAATAGAAATGTTTAACCCATATTTTACGCAGTACTGACATTATTAAGGTAGTAACAAAACATACTTGCAAACAAGATCTCCGAGCTAGCCAACTACACTAATGGCTTCAGTATTGCAGATTCCCGTTGATTGAAAACAAAACTTAATCTAAAGAATTATCTGAAGTATGTACAGTCAAAGGCAATACATATAAAGAGTCACGTCACATTTATATTGTGTATTACGAGACCTTATTAGCATTGAGGCGTTTAGATATTTATAAGGCCTTACGATCGCCATCAATATATCTATGACTTGGTTCTTTGACTGTACCTACTCATTCATTTACACACAAAATGCACGTTACATCGAGTACAGACAAAAGCACTAATATCTATACAGAAATCGCGCCAAAGATATGTAAACATAGGCTTTATTGTCAGTGGCTAGGGCGTGTAGATATTCTTGTCGCCTTAGGGACTTATATATATTTATGACTATACTAACACCGTTAATGTCAGTTACATACACTACTAACGCGACTGTTGCGTAATAACAGGTATTATAACACACTATTGTTATAATACGAATATTACAATTCAACTGCATTAGTTCGTCCGACTTGTCAGTGAGGACGCTTCGGATTCCACTAGTGTCCGCGGTGTTTGTTGTGTCTGTTGTGTCTGTTGTGACTGTTGTTGTTGGTGGACAGGCGTCTTGGGTTGCAGTATATCTGTGCACCAGGTAATCTAGAAATCAAGAAACAAGATTTTTTTAAACAATAATAAGATAAGAACACTATGTTGAAGAGGCAACAGAGGACTCCGTAGTGACTTTTTCAGGTATCTAACTTTTCAATTATTAATTATAGGCTCCAGTCATGTCTTATATCCCATACTCCCCTTCTTTTTCGCCCCTTATATGTTTATTTATATAACATTTGTTTTTAACATTCGATATCTCTCTACCCTATCATTCGACTGCATAATGGTGTTAACGTGTCCCCCTGATAAAGAATTAAACCTGTTGTCGACCCCTGATTTATTCTGAGGTTCAGAGGCAGCTTTATACGCCATTGAGCTCGAGAGACCTCTCGCTTCACACTAGTCAAATCCTTGGTTTTTTATTTGAGAAAAAAACAGGCAGACGAGCAAGCAAACACCAGAGCGGTGCCGGCCTTTGAGAAAAAAGTAGGGTCGTTTTTTTAACCAAGACCACAAGTCGAGTTCGAGAGGTGGATTTGTTGATCCTACAGGTGATCAGTCAGTGCTGCTTACCACGACAATAGCGACGAGGACGCCCAAAGTGTAGCCCGCCAACACGTCGCTCCAGTGGTGCTTGTAGTCAGAGACGCGGGAGAGCGCGGTGTACCAGCTCAGGCCCAGCGCCACGAACTGCATGGAGTGGCGGAGCAGACGGGTGGCCGGCCAGAAGAGCATACGCCGCTCGAGGTAGATCTAAAGAAACAGAAATGGTTCAATGAGGTAAAAGTGTTACTGAAGGACTGTGGTAAGTGTTGTATTGCACATCACTAATGTTTGGTAGCCCCCTAGAAAGAACGATTTTTTGAAAAAAAAAACAAGTGACTTGTGATTTAAGAACCTTTTATTTCGAAGTTTCTTGGAATTTCTGCCATACATTTTTGTTTAAAGCATTTGCTAATGCATCAGATTTTAGAAAAAAAATCATTTTTAGTTCCCAGAGTAACGTGTTTTTTTACAATTGACAGTTTGAGATCAAAAGACTAAAAAAAGGCAGTGACATTAGACCCCCCGTTAACTGGCACAGTTTATTGCAAATTAGCTCTAGTATGACATAACCCCTTTTCAAGGAATAGGTCGAGTTACCTGTCACCCTGTATGTAAGTTTATATTACAAGCCGAAAGCTTAGTTTGGGACATTGTCCCGGATACTTGAAAAATATTTTGGTTTATATGATGAATGCTGGGGCCTAGTGAAAAAAGGGTACAAGTTGACCTAACTCGTAATAAAAAAGAGTATATCGTTACATGTGTTGTGCATAATTGTTTTCCTTCGTATTTTCACGGAAACGTACGAACGTGTCATGCTACTTCAGTCAACCTCTGTACTTTTTGTACTGTGACCGACTGAAATAGCAAGACGCGTTCGTACGTTTCCGTGAAAATACGAAGGAAAACAATTATGCACTACATCTGTACTACTTTAGAAAAAACTCGTATCTGACATTTCGTGAAGAACGATTTTAAACTTAATTCTTTTCAGTTTTAAGTTTAAAATCGTAAGTCACGAAATGTTAGGTTTCTTTAAAGCAATGACGATATATCAGAACGGAATAGACTTAACTCACCACAAAGTAGATCATAGTGTAAGCCGCCAAGCTGGAGTGGCCACTGGGGAAGGACAGGTAGGTGTTCTTAAACCTGTAGGCCGAGTGGATGTCGTGGGTGCTGCAGTAGTACTCGTGCGGCTGGATGTAGCGGCCCTGCCATTGCGGGTCGCTGCAGTTCAACGTCGGCTTGCATATCTGGCGGGGAGCAGAGGATAAAAAAGATAAAGATAAAAGATAAAATAAATTTATTCAGTAAGTAGGCCGCTCGGGCACTTTTACACGTCAAGATACTACCAGCGCTTCCCAAGAGGAGACCACTGCTGAGAAGAAACGCCGCAAGAAACTCAGCAGTCAGTCATTTTTTAAACATATTTCATATTTCATATTACAATGGTACAACTTAGTCTAGCATTATATAAAGCTACAAGTATTAAATTAAATATAATATCAAATAACAGTAGTTCAAATAACAGTAGCAGAGATGGGTTTAAATATCCTACTAACATTATAAAGGTGAAAGTTTTTACTATGTCACTCCTTTACGCTGCAACGGCTTGACGGATTTGGATAATATTTGGAATGGAGATAGCTTATACTCTGGATTAACACAGGATTTTTATTCAGGATATTTTTAGTTTTTTTAGTATATTCGAAATCTACGCGAACGAAGTCGCGAGCAGAAGCGGGCGGCTAGTGGTAAACGTTATTAAGGATTCCGAGGGATACCTAATTTTCAAGGTAGATAGAAAATCCGTAGACTACAGTAGGATAAACGCCACACTAGTTAAAGTACTTAATTGGTTTACTAGTAACAACTTGCTACTAAATGCTAAGAAAACTAAATGTGTTAGGTTCGCTTTGCCTAATGTTAAACCGGTAGATTCTTAATGACGAGTGTTTGCAAATGGTATAATGCAGTTTTCCGAGGTATAACAATAGATAAAAAATTGCAATGGAGTGGAGAACGGAGAAAAATGGCGGCTTACGCCGTTAGGAAAATTAGACAAGTAAGTAATGTTGTGACAGCTCGCTTAGTTTATTATAGTTATTTCCATAGTGTTATGTCTTTCGGTAGTCTGGTTTGGGGTAAGCCAGCTGACATACAAACTATAAACTATATCAGGAAGCGCTGGTAAATTCTTGACTCGTGCGCGTGCGTCCTACTTACTGTATAAATGACTTTTATCTTTTATCTGTTACCCACTCAAACGATCACATCATACCGAGGCGGAGCATTTCCTTGACAAGACATTTACGTCATCAATTCATAATCTATTGGGTTAGTATGAGTATCATCTCGTCTAAAACTGGTATACGGCCGTAAGGGTCCTTTCACACAGACCGGCTCGGAGAGGAGAGCAGATCTTTATCACGTTGCAAACAGAGTTTTGAGTTATTGTAATAAGGTTTATTTTTGCATGTGCAATTCTTTTGTCAGTAACAATTGTCAAAATCTGCTTTCCTCTTCGAGCCGGTCTATGTGAACGGTCTAAAAACCAACTCGTCTAAACCAGTATTATCAAGTAGTCTAAATGGCAAATGGTCTAATCAGTAAGTGGTCCTGGTCTAAGTAGCATTAAGTCTTAATTAAATGCAAGAACAGTTCAAAATACACACACATAGTAGGTGTTAGGTTAGCTTCAGATGCCTGAAGATAAAACCGCCCAAAAATAGGAGCCCCGCTGCGGGGCTCCGTCCTCTTACTAATTACGAGAGGAATTTTGGAAATACATTATGGCAGCTGCGTTTTAGACGAGATGAAACTAACCAATCTATTCGGGGTCAGCTGATATCGCAGGTCATTGAAGCGGGAAGTCGAAACACAAGTGTAGTTCTAATTATCTGGTTCTGATAACGTACAAGTATCATACAATTCAATAATTGTCGCAGTTAGCCTAGTTAGCCTAGTAGTAAAGACTAACTATGAATCTTGTGGTCTCGGGTTCGATTGCCGGTAGGGAACGTATTTGTATGAAGAGTGCGATTATTTTTTCGCGTGATAAAACATGTATTTCTCTATTTAAGTATGATTATCGTTGTCTAGGACAATTTTGTGTCAGATTATACCCTAATAGGGGGATCAAAAATTGACGTACCCCACTTGGTTAATACTGCCAACCTACGGAAAAGAGGCACATCAACCATATGAATTGTTTTGCACTTCCAACCTTATTATAAGTTAACCTTTTAGAGTTGAATATGATTCTATGAATTAATTGCACTTTTGTCTTTTCTCCTTAGTAGGGCAGTATATCTCACCTCAAAGAAATGCGGTCTCAATCTTCCAATGGTTATCTTCCCGATCTCAGTGAGCATCTCGACGAATACGACGCCGAGTGAGAAAGAAACGGCTACGCAGTAGATGCCGCGCAACCACACCGGGATGCGCATGCCAAACGCGCGCGTGTCGTCCTTCTCATGCCGCAACATTTTGTATTCGCAGACGATGATCTAGAAATTAAGATCAGATCAGACCTGCTGGCCTGCTGCTTAACGCACTCGCAAAAATCGACTTTAAAGTGGATCAATGGTTTTCATTTAGACGCAAGACTCGCCTTCAGACTGTCGAAATGAAAACGATTGCGATTGCGAGTGCTTTACGCAATATCTGTTAACGACAGCCACGAACCGAACCATGATCTTTAGGTCTAAGTTTGATTTTAGCTTAAGGAACTTTAGATTTATGAGAATTGCTAGGTTAAGTCTTTATAGATATAGATTTTTTATATTGCTACTTTGTAGACACAAGCCCATTTTACAGGCTAGCTTGAACCCCGATCTTATCCCTCTTCCCTCAACAAAGTAGCAAGCTAATACCTACCATAGAAATAGAACAATAGATCAGCCGAGCGCGGTTAACGAACCCTCGTCCTCGTAACGGCATTGTGTCACGAACAATATCCATGCAGGTTTTGATCTATTTAAGACACGTTAACTTAGACACAGTACAAACAGTAGTTTGTCTTCAAACAAAGGTAGGTATATCGCGCGGCTTGCATGTGTGCGTGCCTCGAGCGTACACGCCGCAAGCCACCACAAGCAAACTCTACAGGACGCACTAAGCCGGTTTAATGAGGGATATACGTGTTGCGTGAGTGTTTAGTATCGAGCCACGCGTATCGACGCAACCCTAGCGCCTGAGCGAGGCGGGCGAGAAACACTCCTTAAGGGCCGGAGACGAACTACTTTTCTACTTATGTACTATGCTATGACCTAGATAAGTCTAGCTCCACTAGTTTGTTATGTTATACTTGTGCAGTTATTCTCGCACATTTAGTAATTGGGATGTGCCGGTTTCCTCACGAAGGATTTTTGAAGGCTTTGAAGCCCATTGACATTTCGTTTACTTTTTCAACCTCTTATCTGAACGAATATTTTGATAGGAAAGTAGTCTTTATAAACCTTTGAACAAGAGTGTTTTTTCTATCTAACTATCCGATTAGATAAGTGGTTGAGAAAAGGGACGATTTATAATCTCAAGACTCAGATGTATGCCCAGTAGGAGTCTTAAGGACGTCCCGATCAAAATAGTAGATGGTAAAAGATTGGTGAAGGACCTTACATCGAGCATATAACCCATAGAGGGAAATTTACACTCATTTTGTGTAAAAACCAATTCCACCAAATCTCTGCGCCCGTCCCTTCGCTCTGTTCAAGTTCTACCTCAGGTCAAAGGGTTGAAAAGCGACTAAAACATTAATATATCATAGAAATCGATAATTATTGTTTAGGTTTATATCATTGCATGAAAAAGTATATAATCAGTTACTTTGCTTCTTATAAATTAATTTACACATTGTACATGATATAAATTTACCGTTTTAAGAAAAATACTGTCAAATTAAAAACAGTATTCATAAATAGTTAAGACTGAGAGTAATATTAAAATAAAATATAAAAATATTTCTGTAATTTCATTATGCTTTACTTATAACTTATAATTAAAAGTTTACAGTGGCCAAGACGATCTTATAATATTGTTCATATATTATTTATTGTGCCTCTGACAGATTGAAACGTAGTTCGAACCAATTGAGCAGTCAACTAACTTTAAAAATTACGCATATTGTTAACAAATTATGAAAAACAAAGCACATATTTCATGGGACTAAAAACAAAATAATAAAAGTAATTTTACTTCCTATGCGAAACCGCTCGTGAAACAGTGTTTGAAAAGAACCTCGTTTTTTAAACAAATCGATTCGCTAATACGATTTTGATCATTTAATATCATTGAGTTTTTTTACCACATAAAACACCTATCTAGACTTTACCAATTTTACCATACGATGGCTTATAGTTTTATCGTAAATAAAATAAACGGAGTAAACGTTAAAGACAGCACTCGGCATTTATTTGAAATAGCTGTTTCATACAAAAAAGTTGCATTTTGAGGTTATAAATTTGCTAAGACAAGTCTGAACAGGGTTTAGATACTCACGGCAATACCGGGCATCATGAACCCGTACATTCGCAGCACTGAGACCGGGACGGTGTCTTCTTTGAAGGGAAACATGAGCGTTTCATCGCCGCAGAAGAACCCTCGCTGGAAGGGTTTCCACGCCAACTTCACCGTCAGCAGGCTTAGAACCACTGGAACAGACAATAACGTTCGTTGGTCATTTCATTATAGCTACGATGAATGGAACGAACGAAACTAAGTAGTCGGGTTGTATTTTTTGACATGCAATGCAATTAGAAGAAGAAGAAATACATTTATTCACCAACCATAAGACAGATTACACAAACGATTAAAGAAAACAGTGAAGGTAACAGACAGCACGCAGTGTGTCCTCGCGGCGGTGAAACGGACACTGGCTCAGCAAAATGCTGAGGAGTCAGACACGTACAGCGCTGATTTTCAGCCAGTACCAGCGGTGACTCACGGAACGCTGTACAAACATACTATACTATACTTGTAAACTACTTAAATAATACTTATAGCGGAAAAATAAACAGAAAAAAGAAATACGCATAATACCGATATACAGCCTTGATAAAAATAAAAATAATTAAAGAGTAATTTTAAATGCAACAGGTTAAAATATTAATGGGTGGTGCTGGATGGGGTAGCCCCCATCGGTATTTCTGGAGTGTCAACAAATAGCCCTTAAGCTTGCGCCTATAGGTGTACCTGCTGGACACTCCTTGGATATGAGGAGGGAGATCATTCCAGCACTTGGACGCCACAAACCTAAAACTACCTCTGAAAGCCGCAGTCCGGTGTATTAACACGATAGCAAATGCCTTATACCTGCGCGCGCTTATTAGGTAATATTGTAATATTATATTGATGAATAAATAAATTAAACTAAACTAAACGAATTATTCCAACCAGATTTGAGCGGCTGACGTGATAATTGGGGTGCATGTCAAGTACATGTATTGGAAAACTATTTGTTTCCTAGATAATCTTACTCAAGGTATCATGTTGAACCAAAATTAAAATTATTATTAACTTAATTTATCGTAAAGTAATATTTTCAATAAAAAATTAATTTTGGTGTCGTTCTCTATACTTGTCGCATATACTGATATACCGTGGTACAAAGTCATTAAGCCTCAACTATATTTATATTTTAGTTATATGTATTCCCTATTAGTTAACGTATTTTAAAATATTATAATTATTACATTTGCAAATGAAAGAGTTTTTAAATGTATTCAAAAACGTTTAAAGTCAAAAAAATGACACACGGCAACAAACGATTTACGTTATCTGTGCACAAACCATTATCCCTACGTGTTTTTGAAATTATTTTCAACGGTCAAGCACTTATTTCACAGCTTCATAATTATTTGGATTTTTTCGAGAACCTTAATATTGTCATGGGTAGTTCTTGCAGAAATCCAGACCAGCCCATTAAAAAAAAACATTCTAACAGTGACCCAAAAATGTAAAAGCAAAAAAATAAAAAGAGCGCAAAATAGAACTAACACAACATAGAACCTTTTAATGATAGCTTCAAATTATAAAACTAAAAATCAAGAATTAAAAGGTGTTTCTACAATGAAGGTACTACTTAGATAAGAATAGTATTATCGCAGACTCTTAAGGTGCGACTCCACCACTGCGTAAAATACGGTGTTGTTGCGTAAACAAAAGACGGGGTCATGGTAACAACACGGTGCAGTTTTTGACGCACCGTAATATAAACACCGTCAAACAGCGGTGCGGTCGTAAGGGTTATAGGCAATTATATTATAAACACTTTTAACCAAAAATAAAAAAAAGATGACATGCCTTACAATTTCTAAGAATCGACATTTACTCAACATACAAAAGTTTTAAGAAGTTAGTGTCAGTTTTTGAAGTAACACGGCCGTAATTAAAAAAGTCTTGAGTGAGATATACATCTCAAGTATCGTATAGGTAAACAGCCAACTGTCGTCTCTGACGCATTTTGAGGCTAGGTTTTATAAACATCCGTTAGATCAATTTCCGATCGGGCTTGTCAAAATTTGACACAACTTAAAAAATATTACATATTAACTAACGGACCTTTACAGAACCGGACTCACACTAAATTACCAATCAAATAGACTCACTCGCAACGATGAGTAGTACATCCACCACCACCTTCTTCAGAACATTGGCTGTCGCTGGATCCCTGGACATGGTGGTTCCGGTCAGTGCGGCTCAAGACTGATACCGATATCAAGAGCGGGCGGTTTAAGTATGAGTTGCTATCAGCGTGACATAGACGCGAGAGCTACTAGATGTGGCTTTTACTCCCCGACAAAAAAAAGAGGGGTTTGAAGTAGACCCGTAATAGAAGTAGTGATGTCGCTTATTGTATCGCTTATATCGAGGTTGTAGTTTATATTATTATTATGCAACAATGCGATTGCTTTTTTGCCTTTTAAATCTGCTGAATCTCAATATAGTGTAGGTATTTACACAAATTTAAAAGGCTGCTTAAAAAACATCTACTTCATTTATTATAAAATAAATTATAAAATAAATATAAATTAAGTTAGTATTAAGGAACCAATTGTTACTATCAAGTTTAAAAGGACTCAGCTGCAGTCAAACTGTTTGACAGTTTTGCAGACTATTTGTTTAAGAACATTATGTAATTTTTGGTTAATAAATAAACAATAAATAAATAAAATTAAAACTTCTTCATTAAATTTAGTAGATAACCTTCATACGAGATTAAATAACCTAAAATAATAACAGTTTTAATTAATGAACTTTTATTTATCACATTTGACATATAACTCTAAGTACAATACCATAGACATTTCCATGGTCGATAATAATAAACATTCTATCACTACAAAAAAGCGACGGCTGTGGGATAAGGTATCGGGGTCTAGTTATAAGTTTATGAGTGTATTCCCCGTGGCACAACTATTTGGCACAACTGACCAAAATCTGTATCATAAATATGAGGTAGGTATAGGTTTTGTTAGTTCTTCAGCAGGCCCGGAGGGCCAAACTACCCAGAAATAGGAGCTCTGCAACAGCAGAGCTCCGTCGACTCTATTAAATTTGATTTTGAAATAGAAATCATTGGTCAGTTGTGCCACGCAGTAGTGCCACGGGGAATAAAGGAGTTTATGCGTTGTCTCCTAAACGGATTTCGATCTGTACGCAGGTTTTATTTCAATCTAGATTTATCGGGATGGCTCTCAAGTTTTTTTTGGAAAATCTACTCCTCGGGGACCTTCAAGAGACAAACTTACTCTTCTTAAAGGTTGGTAACGCTGCTGCAATTTCTCTACTGGTGTTGCAGGGCACTATAGGCGGCGGTGATCACTTCACATCAGGTGACCCGAGAGATCATGCCCCCTCCAGCGTTAAAAAAAAGTAAGATGCCAGATACACGAAATAAGTCCAAGTCTTCTATCAGTGTGCAACACAAAAGCATAGAAAGGACAAATCACTCACAGAAAAGAAACTTTGAACACCTAAATACCCAAAAATACAAAACTACATTGACATTGACAGACATCCAAATCCTTCTCGGTGCATTCACTCACAGAAAAGAAACTTTGAACACCTAAATACCCAAAAATACAAAACTACATTGACATTGACAGACATCCAAATCCTTCTCGGTGCATTCTGTTAGGTTGTGGAACCGGCTACCAACTGGCATAAGGCAATCACAAACAGTAGATTCCCTAAAAGGCAAATTAAAGAAGTTCTGGCTTGACTCTCTCTCCTAAACATAAACTATCCTCTAGGTTAATAAAATATAGTTTATGTATGTATATTTAAGTATTAATATAGGTATATTTCTGTATCTATTTATGTAGGTATTTGAATGTATTATTGTTATTATTATTATATAAATATTTTATTTATACAGGCTTTATTGGTTAGGTAGGTAAGTTCTTCTAAATAAATTTGTACACTTGCTTACTCGATGCACAAACTTTCACTTTCTCAATTTCTCAAGGGTTAGCTGGAAGAGATCCCTTAAAGGGATAAGTTCGCCTTTGTACAAACTTTTCTAATAATTGTATTGTTCTCGTTTTTCTTATGTACAATAAAGTGTTTACATACATACATACATACATTGACAGGTTCTAGGTAAAGTGTTTTCGTATTGATTGTTATTGTTATTGATCTTAGGGTGTTGTCATTGACACATTACAAAGCATGTAACTTATGTAAGCAAGTCAATTTCAATTGTTACCAACAATGATGTCCCCTGCGTTTATACGGCGGCATTGTTCCACATAAGGACATAAAAACAAGCTATTGTTACACTGTGCATGACTGTGCTATTTCTGGAGACTTAAAAGCCCATATATTACCTACACAAGAAACAAAAGACATGGCTTTATTTGATTCTGCTGTGTGTCAGCAAGTTAAAGGATAAGATAGTGGTAGCGATCCAGACGCACCTTGTAAAACCTATCCCTCTTTTTGCGCAAAAAATACAAAGCCACATCTAGTAACATCGCATCCGTGTTCAGATGAACACTAGCCATACACGAGTAGAAAATAACGTTTACAATGAACGCACATGAAAAGGAGGCGTGGGCCCGCTATCGGTGGAGATGCGATTATGGCATTACTTATCAAATTGTAAAAACGCGTGGCTGCCGTGCCCTTTAATATTTGTGGTAGCACAATCGCCAGAATGCTCGCCGAAATAAGCATTCTAATCGGTTGCTCATCTCGAACATCGGTACACTAATTTCGGCGAATATTATCTTAAGTAAATGCTCAAGACTATTAGCAACTTAATGGTAGTGACTGACTTGAGCACATTTGCTAGAAAGCTCGAAGAAATAACCGTCCGATTGGTTGTAAATTTCGAATACCCAATCGGAACTCGTATTTTGGCGAGCGTCCTAGCGAATTCTCAGGTAAATGCTCAAGTCTATTAGCAACTTAATTGTGCTGACGGATTTGAGCACATTCGCTAGAATACTAGTTGTTCATTTCGAATATCCTCATTACAGCGAGCATTCTAGCAAGTCTAAAAGCAACTTAAGGTTAATGTTATAATAAAATCAAATAGATTTTGATTGAAACATTCTTCTTATCGCTTAAAGTGAAAATAACTCTGTTTGCTTGTTTGTTACGCTTTCACAGCTAAAAAACCGCTGAACCGAGTTTAATTAAATTTGGAGCGGAAATGACCCGTGGGATTAGGTTCCCAAATCCATATCATGAATGACATCTATGCGGACGGAGTCGCGGGTAACAGTTAGCTTGTTATTTGTTCAACTAGCAGAAGTAAAATATTATTGTTTACACATAGTTAGGGTGCGGCTCCACTGAGGCAGAGACGAGCGGAGCTGTGCCAATATAAACCAATAGAATCTAGGGTAACGTGTGCAAGGCGCGCTTGACGTGACCGCACGCGCCTTCTATTGGTTAATATTGGCACAGCTCCACTCTTCTCCGCCTCAGTGAAGTCGCACCATAACTCAAGCAAAAAACTGAGAACTAAGTACCTATAGAAACTGGTAGTACTTTAGGACGAAAACAAAAGTTTGTTAACAGCTAGTAGGAAACTTACATGACTTCTCTTCTCTTTAAGACTTCTTCAAATTGAAAAAACAACATATTTCTCTCATGTTTTTCTTCTTTCACTACAAATGGCCATTTTTATTTATCAAACGTAATGTCAATGAAACCGCGATTAGTTTGGGATTGGTATAGCTGTCAATTCATATGCACTTTAACGTAAGTATATGGTAAAAGTGTCACCTCACCCTTTCTAATCGCGGCTATATAGGTAATATCATATTGTTTCACCGTTGACTTAAGACTTAAAAATAACGTCGTGTATCCATAGCATCCAACATTCTGCCAGTTTGTAAATCTGTCTCAACCTTCTTCTTCATTATTATTATTAATGGCGGTCCACCGCGGTTCCGCCTCAAAATCTAAATCAAAAGTAAAAGTTGGGCATTTTTCAATCAGCCATCTTCCCCAAAGGTTAACGAAATCCTCTCTCAACCCATCTCTCAACCTTGCCACATTTTTTTTATTTATTCCTTTGTCGTCACACACATTATTCTGGCACGTAGGTATGCTTGAGACCAACAAAAAAAAACTAGAGGCGAGAAATAATGTCTTTCAATGAAATGAAAATTCTGTGTAAATAATGAAAATAACCGTTCTTTGAAAAGTGTTTTGATAAAATTATACACAAATAATAGGTACCCGTGGCAACCTAAAATGCGGGCAATGTAATCGCTGTAAATCGATATCGATATTTTCGAAATTTCTGTCGATATAATCGTTTCATAATCGATAAAATAACGTAGGGGAGATCAGGGACAAAAGTAACACGGGATAAACCCTAACAATCTCAGACTTTCTATTCCTCTTGACCACACATGCTTTATGACTAACTCTTTCCCCCTTCAAGCAGCACTATTTTGGAACGACCTTCCACTTAATATCAAGTAAATTCTTCGTTCGCGAATTGCTTTGCTTTGTTTAATATATTGTTGTAGGTGTAGAAAGCACCCTATGCTGCATCACCATCACACATTCTGCGTTGCCCAAAGGTTAACTTGGCGGTGGCTTCAGTTTTTTGTTGTGCAGTTAAGTTTTTTTAGGACCTAGGTCTTTTAATTTAGATGCGCGTTTAATACACAGGAGCAAAAAAAACGGGTCAGAGTGCGTTTTTCATACTAAAGAGGCAATTTCGAAGCCTTGGTTCCTCGCCAGGGAATGCTTTTAGTGAATTCTGATGATGAATACCGCGAGCATCGATACAGGACTTCCAGAGTGCCTAGGATACCCAACTGAATTAATCTGCGGTTAACGCCGGAATTGTGCATGTTCAGAAAAACATCTGTAATGGCAATAAAATGTAAGGACATCCAAATGCTGACCCAAACTGTCCCGCTGTGGTGTTAACTGATTGTGCGATCAGTTAGGTATCTTAAGAACTTTTGACCCCCTCTATTGAACCTCGGAGTATCCACCATTAAACCTCGAAACAACCCCTGGCGAGGAACCAAGGCTTCGAAATAGTCTCGTTTGTATGAAAAACGCACTCTGACCCGGTATTTTTGCTCTTGAGTGTATCACCCTTTTAAAATTGCATAAGCACATGTTGGTAACAAACAACATTTGGAAGTGTGCGTAATTTTAACCTCGTGTTTTTGTTTTTTTGCGGTGTAGGTATGTAGCAATAAGAGCGAACTTTGTATCTGTGTTGAGTATTGAATGAAGTGTTACCTCACCTTCCCCTAAAGAACATAAAGAATAAAAGTACTTAGCATAAATTAGAAAAAAAGGTTCCAATTAACCTTCTTCCTTTTTTGAAGTCAATTAAGAGGCCACATATTATTAATGATCAAGTTAATAGTTTTCCGCGATCTCAATAACCATAATGCCTACGTGTTTGTTCTTTGAATATATATTGGCTGAATCTTGGAATCCTTACAATATTTAATGATTCTTCATTCAATAGCTGAGTAGCTACTTATAATTCCTCAATTATGTTAAACCATTTCTTTTAATAAATGTTATGGTTTTATATTAATCAGTAATTGTTTGAATTTGTCGCTGCTATCAAGGCGCGCGCAAACTATCTTCGTCTCACGCTCTTTGCGCGGAAGCACATAAAGCCATCCCTTTTGATTCTTGTGTAGGCGTGGCAGCATAATATAGCCTCAAATCTAAGCAAATACGTAATTGTAGATTTCAACCGTTAATTTGATATTATGTACCTACCTATATAATTATGTATATCGACCGATATTATTACAACACTTAAACGCGCGCGCCATTTGCAAGTCACACAAACAAACGAACAGGAACAACTTTAAGGTTAAATATAACATGAAAAAAGGACCGCCGTATGTGAGGGGTCTATCTCTTTCAAAGTTGAAACACGAATATTACGTGGAACTTTTTAAAATTGATTAGAGAATCGATGTTTTGACGCGCAACTCGTGCGATGTAAATTATACACAAAATGTTTAAATCGTCATAATCAATGGTCAAAGTTATTTACATACTAGCTGTTCCCGTGCCCCTTCGATTGGCTTTTTTTTGGGTTATATAGCCTATGACACTCACAAATAACGTGGTTTTCGATAAGTAAAAGAATTTTCAAAATCGGTTCTGTAGACCCCTAACAACGTCACAAACTTTACCTCTTTATAATATCGCTGCCCCAATATTATTTATTTTATCAACTTGAAATTTGAAGTTTGTCGGAGTGATACTAGGTCTAAATTGAAGTACCCCGACAATGTAACATAGAACCCTATAATATTGAGTCAGCGATATTACTATAGATGAAATATTATTCCATATTTTTGCAAACTTGATGTATTTGATCGATTTTGACACTAAATTACGGCACAACAAGGCATTTTTCTGGAGCTCTTCGCTTCGAAGACGCTTCCAAACTAGTTTATATAATGTCTGTGCTTACGAAAGTATTTGATTTTGACAACGTCAATAATCAAATACTTCGACGACGCGTTAGCTTAGATGGTAGTGACCCTGCCTACGAAGCTAGCGGGTTCAAATCCCGGTAAGGGCAGATGTTTGTGTGATGATCGCGAATGTTTGTTCCTGAGTCATGGATGTTTTCTATGTATTTAAGTTTATAAGTGTTTTCATTTTAACAACATAATTTATAATCCTGCATGCTAACTTATTTTAAGCTATCTTTTTTTTATGGCATAGAGAAGGCAATGGAGCACACAGGCCACCTGATGGTAAGTGGAAACTGTGACCCATAGACATTCGCATTCACAAGACTGCAAGCCTAAGACTGCAAATGCGTTGCCAACTCTGAGGACTAAGATGGAATGCCTCTATTCTAGTCACTACACCGGCTGTCTTATCCCCAAACCGGAACACAACATTGCGAACACTGCTGTTTGCGGCAGGTTAATGGATAAGATGGTGGTAGCGATCCGGACGGACCCTGCACAGGGTCCTACTATCCGCGCACAGGGTCCTACCACCCGCATCTTAAGTATTAAGTTTTCTTTAATAAGTAAAAAATATATCATTTTGCAGAAATAAAATTACTTACTTTCTATCTTTTTTATTTTTTGTTCTTTTATGAGTAATCGAGCGATTGAAAGTAAATATTAAAACGTCTAAAAATAGCTGCACGCATCCCTCTGAAGTGATTGACTTACAAGAAATCTACCAATCATACCCATGCTCCTAGAAAATGAACACAAGCATACACAAATATTTTGGTCTGGTCACAATGATAAGACACACCCACAATCCGTATTCAGAAGTATTTAAATTTTAATTTAGTACGTTACGTTATCTGTTATAACGGGATGCTTTCGGTGCCAGGATTATCAGTAGGCTCTATATTATATGCTGTAAGAAAATTAATAGTTACCTTATTAAGATGCAATTAAGTTTAAAATACACTTATGTAAATAGTAAAGACAATTCAATGACTTCAATACAGAGTGACGGTCTTTATCATATTAATATTTAACCCGGATTAAGAGTTATTTGTCATGAATATGTCGAAAAAAAAAGTTTTATGAATTACGCACAGTATAATTTTGGTGGTAAAGTAAATAATAGTAGCAGAATATTACACAAAGTGTCTATTTAAACATACAACAGCGACACTGACATAGTTGGTAGTGACACTTCGTACGAAGCTAGCGGTCCCCGGTTCGATTCCCGGTTTGGGCAAATATTTGTGTGATAAGTGCGAGTATTTGTTTCTGAGTCTTGGATGTTTTCTATATATTTGTTTCTCTATTTAGGTATTTGTATATCGTTGTCTAGTGCCCATAGTACAAGCCTAGGGCTTACCTTGGAACTAGGTCAATGTGTTTGAGATCCCTGATTAAAAGTTAGTTATCTACACAAAACATCCTTGCTATACACACGCTATATTGTGTACACGTGATGTATCTTGACAATATTTTGTAAGCTTATGTATATTTGGAACCAAGATAATGATACGCGTATCATTGGTGTTATTTTAATTTCATCAGCAGGAGTATTATTGTTTTGTATCTTCCGATCAGATTGACGTCAGTGTCTGCCATACCAGATCAGTTTATCAGCAAGTTTGTTTTGTGTTAGTTGTAATTGTAACCTACTTTTTCTTAAGTTGTTGAATAAAACAGACTCTTGTCTGCAGTCAGACCACCTGTTGGTCTGATTGGAATCTGAGACCCATAGACATTCATTTCTATAATAAATTACCTGACGAAGTTTTAAAGTTACCCTTTCCAGCACTTAAAAATGTCGTTAATGTCTAAAGCGTATTATAGGGTCGAGGATTATCTAACAGACAAAAATGCATGGCCTAAACCCGAAACTTAGTCAATAATAATTTGTTTAAATGTAAAAATACTTTATCTTGTCTAGGGGACACCAACTTTATTTGGTCGTCTTGCACCGTGTTATATACACAAGTAGGTGTTTTTTTCCTTTTCTCCCTCTATCTTTCTCCCAAGATTTTTGGCATGTTTTCCTGCTAAACTACGCATGTTATTTAATAATATATTTAATTTAATATTTATAGCTTTATATAATGCTTAGACTAAGTAGTAACATTGTAATATGAAATATGTTTAAAAAATGACTGACTGCTGAGTTTCTTTCGACGTTTCTTCTCAGCAGGGGTCTCCTCTTGGGAAGCGCTGGTAAATAATTGACGTGTAAAAACGTCCGTGCGGCCTACTTACTGAATAAATGACTTTTATCTTTTATCTTTGTCTAAATCCTAGGATTTAAATCCTAAGACTTTAAATGCGTTGCCAACCCTGAGGACTAAGATGGAATGCCTCAACGGTAATAATTTCACCGGTTGTGTTATTCCCACTATAACTAACTAACGTGTCTTCAACCGAACCGACCAATAGAAAACTAATCTAACGATGTCTCTAGAGACGTGGAGTTTTTTGCAACAATAAGGGTCTCCCTAGACCTATCGACGCGGAATAGGCTTGAGCCGGTAAAAAAAAAGCTTTATGTCCATGAAATAGGAGCGAAAACGACGTCTATCCGTTCGCAACGCTGAGTCGAGCCGAGCCGAGCCGAGCGACGCGTTTTTCACTCTTACTGCACGGACATGAAACTTTTTATCCTTCGCACGACTATTGACCAAAACGAAATATGTCCAAGTCTTCAAAAATGTCCAATCAGTAATTGGTCCAGCCATAAAAATGTCCAATCAGTAATTGGTCCAGCCATAAAAATGTCCAATCAGTAATTGGTCCAGCCATAAAAATGTCCAATCAGTAATTGGTCCAGCCATAAAAATGTCCAATCATTAATTGGTCCAGCCATAAAAATTTCCAACTATAGAAATATCCGACTAAATATATGTCCATATATAATAACGTTCAGCCATAAAAAATGTCCAACTATAGAAATATCCATATGACCAGCTATAATAACGACCACCTATAAAAATGTCCAATTGTAGAACCCGGCTGGCCACTACTATTCTATTTTAATTAACGTTGGATATATATCAAAACTCTAGAGTTATACTGATAGTGATAGATACTGACCACTTGTATGAAGTGTTGCTTGATACATAAAACCAAAAAAGAGAGACTCGCCATTTTGTGAGTTTAGTTCGCTCATTCCCTTAACCCTTTCTCGAAGCTCAAAGCTACATAAGTTACGGTGGTTTGGTCCGGGAACTAAATCAGCTTCCATGTTATCGCGTTGGATAAAGCATCCGTCACTCTCGAACCTACATACTGGTTAGAAAGTGACTGATGCTTTATCCACGTTTATACACATCGATAAACACGACCATAATAGACCCGCTGCAGTTTTTTGGTGGTTAACAACAAGATATTAGCCGTATTTTAATATATTGATTAACAATAAAGTTACGCCCTTTTTTTTTTTTTTTGTCATATTTTTAGCCATATTTATCAAAAGCGACCCGCCTTTGCTTCGCTCCGGGTATTTTTGAGTTTATCGTCAAACATACAAAAATACAAGTCTTTCCTCTTTACAATATTAGTTTAGATTGGATATTTCTACGGTTGGGCCATAATATTACTGCTAATTATTAAGTTTGGGCAATTTTATCATTGGCCAAATGTCTAATTGGACATTTTTATAGTTGGTTAATTTTATCATTGGCCAAATCTCTAATTGGACATATATATAGTTGGGCAATTTTATCATTGGCCAAATTTCTAATTGGACATGCCTTTGGACATTCGTCTTTTTGGACATATTTCGTTTTGGTCAATAGTCGTGCGAAGGACTCTAACTACTCTGCCTAGAAGTTGACGTACGATTTTGTCCCTGTCGCGGTGGATACCGTCGTTTGCGTGACAGAGGTGGGATCCTCGTTCTGGGTCGTGGCTGATTCAGCAGGTTTCCTTTGCAATTCCGCAGGGCAATGCAGCCAGTGCAATGGGAACGTTTGAGCCAGCCACGATGCAAGGTAATTAGGATAAGTCTGTGTTGTCAAACTAGTTTTGTTAGTGTAAAGAGAATTTGACGAAGCGTGTTGCTGGTGATCATTTCTATGTAAAACGTCTTAAGGAAGCCGCTGCTGCTGCTGAAATAAATGACTCTTACCTGTACTTAGGCTTTTGATTCTCTATCATGCCAGCCTAAGTTACGCCACTCCTGCGCTGAATGAAAGAATGATCTAGTCACTGTCAGCATCACTAAGTTGATAGGTAAGTATTGCGATTGAAGAAGCAAAATTGGAAAGCGGGTTAAAGTAATAAGCTTTAGGATCGTCCTATGTCTAGCAGAGGACAGACGTAGGCTTGTAACGTTATTATTATTATATATTAGAGTTACTTATGTGTGAGGTGACTTGACAGAGGTTCTGTCCACACTTGGTGTTGGGCCGGGACTAAAATTGACTAAAATAGAGGGTCGTGGATACTTGAGCTTAGTTCGGTACGAAAACAACTTACCAGTGTCGCACAAAATTGGTGCAGTTTACTAGATAGATAAGAAAGAAAAAGGCGCCATCTGTTTTAATCTAAACCAACAGAAAGATGTAAGTAGATAGTAATATTAAATTAGAGATTGAAAGTAAACAAACATGAACCTTGTCAACAGAGTTTATTAACCTGTTATATCGTACAGTAAAATTAACCAGTTACCATGCTACTACTCTCTTTCAGAGCGTCTTATACATACAGACCCACTGCACAATCAAGCGTTAACTTATAAACTATTCCTCTGTAACTGTGACAGGGCAAATGAAATCATACATCTCTACGTTCGAGCGTTTGTGTACATGTAAGTAGTGTGAAACGTGTTCACCTGATGAGTAGACAGATCCACAAGTTGAGGATGAAGAAGTTCAGCGGGCGCAGCAAATCCACAGAGAAGCATGGACCGCAGCAACACCACGTAAAAAAAAGACAGCGTGGCAAACACCCAGCAGAAGCAGATCCGGCAGTTGCACAGACAGGCAGGCGTGCACACAGTCAGAGAGACAGGCGGTCAGACGGGCATAGCCATACACCGCACGTCGACATAAACAGACAAGAGGAAACCCATGGAAGAAGAATCCAAGAAGGAGAAGGGCCCCACAGAAGGACCGGCTGTTTTTAGCTGCAAAGATTGTTGGCATTAGTATTTTGTATGAACATACGTTTTATACCTGCAAATAAAAACCTCAAGCACAAGAAAGCAACAGTGTGGATGACACGTTTCGTGAAACAAAATAGATTTTGTAGATAGGCAAATACACTTACCCGGTTAAAGAAGTATTAAAAGCAGCGGCGACTTTACCATGCGTTTAACCATGTTCGCCTTAGGTTTAGAAATCGTGTTCCTCCTTACATGTTTATTCTAAAACAAGAAACGACCATAAAACACCAAAAATAAAAGCACCTGACGACGAGGTCGACAAAATTCTAGCACACACGAGATACTTACGTAGAAACACTTAGTATTTAACAAGGATGAATTGCGCTTACATGACGCTAAATTTACAAAATGGCCATACGGCCGTAGTGAGACTCTCACAGTATGTCGGTGACGTACGTGCTCACATATCTGTAGCGGTAACGAGAGTGACAAACAGATTCTTCACCTATGCGACCATTGACAAGCGTCTATGACTAAACCTAGAGGAGAATCGTATCGATTGAGACTTCGACCAGATATCGAGATTAAAATAAATTAGAGAAAACAGATCCTAACAATATTTAATTATAAATAGAACCTTCCCGAAGCGTTTTCCTAAAATAAACAAAGATTTATTTAAATGCAAAAGAAACTAGTCCTATATTATACCAAGCGGCAACACTGAGCGATCGGCGAGTCGAAATATTATCCCTTGTTGTCCAGAGATGTCGCCACTGGTTCTAAAATAACAGCATTAGACATTAATCTGTAACATTACCTCTCTACTTAGTAAAAAAAAAAAAATTTTTTTTTTTTTTTTGAAAATTGTACTTCTATCCTACCCCACACCATAAACATTATTTGTCACCTAAGCAACGCAGAACTTCCACTACAACAACTATATTCTAATAAATCTAGAACTAGACACATCTCACAACGAAATAAGTGACCTATCTAATCTTATATGCAACTCTATGCAACCTTATATCTACCTATTACGATCTGACTCTACCATTATAACTAGTAATTGCCATGCTAGCAATTTTAAAACTATTTGCAAACCTAAGAAACTAACTTGCTATCCAAACTAAATGCTACACAAAGAAATATGAAGCATCACCTGTTCTCTTATCAAGAGAATCAGAATATGAAGAAACAAGGTTAGCAATACCCGACATATCCTAAAATAATACAAAGTAATAATAGAAAAAAAGCAGTCACCATAATAGTGTAATAAACATCAGTAGGCATGTCTACACATGTTTAAAGTAAAGAAGTAAAACAAACAGTTTTTAAGTTTAAAGTTAAACTATATAAGTTTAAAATATATTTAGCCACCTTATGACCAAAAGAGTAAATATAAAAGAAAGGAAAAGAAGGAACTTTACACCCTTGGTGCGTCCTATAGTAAGCAGTAACCCTATAAATCCGTAGATTGTAGTTTTAGAATGTCTTTGACATGCCAAATACCTAACGACTTCTTAGATTCGATATCTTGTAACTCATACGTCACAGGAGAATATTTTTTTTCCTATAACAGATTTCTTAAATTTAGGAGCTAACTTCTTTGTAAAGAATTTGTCAGCATCTGACAATGGATATTCCTTTTTCCAGACAACCTGACCTTCGTTATATTCTACAAATCTCCTATTACGATTATAGTAAATTCTACTACGTTGGTAAGATTTCTGAAGGCGGTCATTAACCTTTTGAAAGATAGGTTTTAGATGAGTCAGCATGGAAGTATATAAATTCCTATCAGTGAATTGCAATTCATCACTTTGCAGAGGTGCTGTTGGATACCATTCGCCAGAAAGAACAGCCTCCCGTCCATTATTCATAAAATAAGGACTATATCCAGTCACTTCATGCACAGCAGTATTAATTGCGAATTCAATTGCACTTAATTCGTCAGACCAAGTACGATGATTCTTGCCGACATAAGATGCCACGGCAGTCACCACCACACGATTAACTCGTTCAGCAGGATTATTCTGAGGAGTGAATCTACAGTTATAGAAAAGTTTGGGTATCTTATATTTCTCTCTCAGTGCTTGCATATTTTTAGAAATATACTGTGGACCATTATCCATTATTATACACTGAGGGATACCGTGTTTTAACAAGACATTATTTTCTATTATTTCCACTACAGTTTTAGCCAAAGAATTTCTCATAGGAAATAGACAAGTGTACTTAGTAAAACAATCACACACAACTAAGATAAATTTATATCCTTTTGGACTACGTGGAAGGGGTCCTAATATATCAGTACATATAACTTGCCAGGGTCGTTGAACCTTTTTCGGGTTTTCCATTAAACCTGGAGGAGCCTCATTCGTGCTCTTATAAGCTAAACAGACTTGACAGTTTTTTATGTATCGTTTTATGTCTCCTAGCATTTTAGGCCAAAAGTAGCTTTGAGCAACACGTTTTAGTGTTTTGAAAACGCCTAAATGAGCAGCATCTGATCTATCATGACATAGTTTCAGCACTTCCAGTCGTAGTTCTTGTGGAACAACTCTCTTCCACTCACAATCTTTAGCTAAAGGATTTTTAGATCTAACACGCTTAAACAAATTGTCATTTAATATTTTAAAATCAGGAAATTTATGAGGAGAATTTTTGACTCTAGTAAATAAATTAGTGTACCATGTATCAGTAACAGAATCTAAAGAAGAAATAAGATCCACCGTTTCAATTGGGATGGGTGCCCTAGAAAGTGCGTCAGCAAGTTTATTTTCAGAACCTTTCTTATATTGTATATCAAAATTAAATTGTGACAGCCGAAGTGCCCACCTAGCTAAGCGTCCCGTTGGTGACTTCAGACTAACCAACCATTTTAAACTACTGTGATCAGTGAACACTTTTGTTCTAAAAGGAGAACCATCAATATAGCCTCTAAATTTTTCCAAAGCAAAGATTAAAGCATTTAGTTCTTTCTCAGTCGTAGAGTGATTTTTTTCAGATCCAGTAAGAGTTCTGCTGGCATAAGCAACAGCATGCTCATGACCTTGATCGTCCAGCTGTGATATGGCACAACCAAGTCCAACATCAGAAGCGTCCGTCGAAATAATAAATGGCCTATCAAACTTAGGTACACACAAGATAGGTGCAGAAACCAAGAGTTCTTTGACAGCCCTAAAAGCTGCATCAGCTTCAGAAGTAAACTGAAAACATGATCCCTTAGGTAATTTTTTAGTTAATTTGTTAAGAGGAGCACAAACAGTAGAGTAGTTATTGATAAAGCGACGGTACCAAGACACCATGCCAAGAAATCTTCTAAGTTCCTTTTGAGAAGAAGGAGTAGGAAAGTCAGTTATAGCTTTGACTTTATCCTTGTCTGTCCTCAGACCTCTACGATCAACAACAAAACCCAAGAATTTTAAAGATGAGCGACAAAAAACAGACTTGTCAAGATTAATTGTTAAACCAGCTTGCCGTAGTTTTTCACAAGCTCTTTTTAACAATGTTATATGTTCATCAAAAGTTTCAGAGATAAGTATAATGTCATCGACATAGTAAAAGATATTATTAGCAAATTCCGGACCAAATACTTTGTCCATTAGTCTCATCATTCGAGCAGTTGAGTTTACCAAGCCAAATGGTAACCTTCTAAATTGAAAGGCTCCCACGCCTGGCACAGAAAAACAAGTCTTTTCTCGCGAGTCAACAGACAACATAATTTGAAAGAAAGCAGACTTTAAGTCTAAAGAGGTCATAAACTTAGCATTATTTAGAGAGTCTAGTATTTCTTGTACCCTAAGCATTGGATAAGTATCCACTTTAGTTAAGCTATTTAATTTTCTGCTATCTAAGCACATTCTAAGTTCGCCATTAGCCTTTGGAACTAGCAAAATAGGACTATTCCACGGAGAAGTACTTCTTTCAATAATACCTAATTTCAACATATCATCAATCTCCCTACGAACATACTCTCGATGATGAAAAGGTATCGGATAATATTTTTGTTTAACAGGAGCATTGTCTCCGGTATCAATGACATGTTCTTCCAGAGTGGTACAACCTAAAGTATCCTTAGTAGCTGCAATACATTCAAAATCTAGAACCACGCTATTTAATCGTGACCTTTGTTCAGGACTGAGATCTTCCAAGTCATGTAAATGAATATTAGTATCTTTTATTAAGTTAAGAACAGAGTACGGTTCAATCGACCGTTTAGTATTCAGAATATCCGAGCAAAGATGAAATTTAGTTAAGAAATCTACCCCTAATATAATTGGAGTATTAACATCACTACAAACATAGAAATTAATATAATGTAGAACATGTTTATATGAAACAGGTATTTCAATTTTCCCTAAGACTTTCAGAGATGCCCCATTTCCAACAGCAAGTTCAGTATCACATGTCTGCAAGGGAAAGTCTAAACCTTCACTTAGCAATAAGGAGTAAGCACACTCGCTTATTAACGACACGGCAGCTCCACTGTCAGCTAATGCATTGCACTCAAGCCCTAAAATACCTACAGAAAGAAATGGCCTAGGATCGCCCCCATTTTCTTTAAATAAAAGTGAACAATTATTATTGTCATCAAAATTAGTCATAGTTAAATCAGTTTGAGTATACCGGTCAGAGGTATTAGAAGAGTTAGATTTATTTTTATCTATAGTAGCAATAGGATCCTCCGACCTATTATTTAGTTTTTTGAACAAGGACAATATTTAGTAATTACACCAGGTCGCTTGCATTTAAAGCATATTGGTGTTTTGTGTACATCACACCGAGAATGGTGATGTGCACCTCCACATTTTAAGCATAAAACAGTATTATTTTTCTGTTCAAGATTAGTGACACGAAGCCTAGCATTAGAAGTTGATGAATTTAAATTTTCACCCAAATGGCAGAAATTTGGCAAAATAGATTCCTTGCCAGTGTTTAAGAATCCTCTATTTTCACACTTAAATTTAGAAACTTCCAAACGTGAACAAATATCCTTCAAACCCCTAATTGAGTTAACCTCCGTTAAAGCTAAACGAGAAATAAAGAAAGGACTCATATTAGTCATAATAATTTCCAGCTGTTCTGCTTCACTCAATGGTTTAGACAGACGTAAGAACAAACTTTCCATAATGTTAATGTAAGATTTTATATTTTCACTTTTGTCTTGCAAGCGCGTCCTAATCTGATTCAACAAACAACGTTCATATTCAATGGGTTGAAATTCAGCTTTAAGTAATTCAATTAAATTCTCAAAAGATTCAAGGTGAGATTTATTATTCCTAAACCATATTAGCGCTTCACCAGAAAAAAGATGAACAGAGTTCCTTAAAAGCTCAACATCAGTGACCTCCGAGGAGTATTTCAATTCACGTAACCGAAAGATAAAATCATGAACAGGTGTTCGACCATCATAAATAAGATTCCACTTAAGAACTTGAGAAGCACGTTTGTAACAAGAGCTTGAAGGAGCCATTTCAACAGATTCTCTCACAACAGCTTGAGAAGATTGACCAGGAGTTTGATTACACTTAAGAGTTTCAACTGCATGATACGCATGTGAGACAAGAGCTATCTTTGCAAGATGCTGTTCAGATGTCAAAGAATGAAGTTTCTCCAACCTTAATATGACGTGTGACAACCTCGACAGACACCTGCGACGACACGACGATGAAGAGTGATCAGCCTGAAGCACCGCCTCAACTTTCTCTTTGCAGATCTGAAATTCGTTGTCAACAGACAAGCTTGAGATATATGTGTTGATTTTGTTTGTGTCAGGTGTTATGCCCCTAGTAGATCTTAAACTACGTTTTAATTCATCTACAGTATCATCCTCAGCAGGTTCTAAGCCCCGGGATTTCAATTCAAACAATAGCTCATCCTTATTCAAACAGTCAACATCTATATGTAATGCCATGGCTAAGTATGCCAGTTAAAATTATAGTTACAGAAAAAGTCAAGTAGTATAAAACTTTAGGTACAAATCTTTTTATAAATTTGAGTTAAGTATGTATATTTTAGATACAGAGTAACACTTATATTACAAGTGTGTAAGAGTAAGTTCAGTTTTAAAAGTTCAAAATAAAAATTAATAGTAAAAGTAGAATTTACTTATTTAAATCCACTTAGTAATTTTAAAGATAGAAACACAGATTATAACACAAAGTATAAATTTTAAATACAGCCAAGAGAACTCCTGTTGTAAAGGTTCATAAAATAGTTATTAAAAAAAAGGAATAATAATAAGTTGCTTTCACCGACACTATCAGAAAAAAACTAAGCTTTGCCCCACGTTGGGCGCCAAAAATGTAACGTTATTATTATTATATATTAGAGTTACTTATGTGTGAGGTGACTTGACAGAGGTTCTGTCCACACTTGGTGTTGGGCCGGGACTAAAATTGACTAAAATAGAGGGTCGTGGATACTTGAGCTTAGTTCGGTACGAAAACAACTTACCAGTGTCGCACAAAATTGGTGCAGTTTACTAGATAGATAAAAAAGGAAAAGGGCGCCATCTGTTTTAATCTAAACCAACAGAAAGATGTAAGTAGATAGTAATATTAAATTAGAGATTGAAAGTAAACAAACATGAACCTTGTCAACAGAGTTTATTAACCTGTTATATCGTACAGTAAAATTAACCAGTTACCATGCTACTACTCTCTTTCAGAGCGTCTTATACATACAGACCCACTGCACAATAGCAGGGTTATTTTATATCATACTTCCCTACTTATCAAGCGTTAACTTATAAACTATTCCTCTGTAACTGTGACAGGGCAAATGAAATCATACATCTCTACGTTCGAGCGTTTGTGTACATGTAAGTAGTGTGAAACGTGTTCACCTGATGAGTAGACAGATCCACAAGTTGAGGATGAAGAAGTTCAGCGGGCGCAGCAAATCCACAGAGAAGCATGGACCGCAGCAACACCACGTAAAAAAAAGACAGCGTGGCAAACACCCAGCAGAAGCAGATCCGGCAGTTGCACAGACAGGCAGGCGTGCACACAGTCAGAGAGACAGGCGGTCAGACGGGCATAGCCATACACCGCACGTCGACATAAACAGACAAGAGGAAACCCATGGAAGAAGAATCCAAGAAGGAGAAGGGCCCCACAGAAGGACCGGCTGTTTTTAGCTGCAAAGATTGTTGGCATTAGTATTTTGTATGAACATACGTTTTATACCTGCAAATAAAAACCTCAAGCACAAGAAAGCAACAGTGTGGATGACACGTTTCGTGAAACAAAATAGATTTTGTAGATAGGCAAATACACTTACCCGGTTAAAGAAGTATTAAAAGCAGCGGCGACTTTACCATGCGTTTAACCATGTTCGCCTTAGGTTTAGAAATCGTGTTCCTCCTTACATGTTTATTCTAAAACAAGAAACGACCATAAAACACCAAAAATAAAAGCACCTGACGACGAGGTCGACAAAATTCTAGCACACACGAGATACTTACGTAGAAACACTTAGTATTTAACAAGGATGAATTGCGCTTACATGACGCTAAATTTACAAAATGGCCATACGGCCGTAGTGAGACTCTCACAGTATGTCGGTGACGTACGTGCTCACATATCTGTAGCGGTAACGAGAGTGACAAACAGATTCTTCACCTATGCGACCATTGACAAGCGTCTATGACTAAACCTAGAGGAGAATCGTATCGATTGAGACTTCGACCAGATATCGAGATTAAAATAAATTAGAGAAAACAGATCCTAACAATATTTAATTATAAATAGAACCTTCCCGAAGCGTTTTCCTAAAATAAACAAAGATTTATTTAAATGCAAAAGAAACTAGTCCTATATTATACCAAGCGGCAACACTGAGCGATCGGCGAGTCGAAATATTATCCCTTGTTGTCCAGAGATGTCGCCACTGGTTCTAAAATAACAGCATTAGACATTAATCTGTAACAGGCTAATGAGACGGTTGTCATTCAATTGGCAACAATAATACCTAGTAATGGCATAGAATAGTAACAATTGCTTAAAAAAATATTTTTGGGCTTCCGTATCTCAAAAGGAAAAAAACGGAACCCCTATAGGATCACTTTGTTGTCCGTAAACTTCTACATTAACGTAAAAAAAAGATACGGCCTTTTATGCCGCAAAAAACGTGTATTTCGTCAGTCTCAAGGGAATCAAAATGTGTAGGGTATTTTACGTTGACCTAGAACTATGAAATTTGGCAAGTAGCACCGTCTTATACTACTAGTATAGGGAAAAATCGGAAATCTATACATTTTGAATTAAATCACAAAAAACAGGGTCTTCATGCAAGGAACGGCGGTCCGAATTTTGAATTGAGTTAACCGTGTCATGTGCGGAACCCTCGGTGGGCGAGTCCGACTCGCACTTGTCCGGTTTTTTATTATTAGCCCTAGTGTCCCACTGTTCGGCAAAGGTCTCTCCTTTCACGCATTCTTGTGTTGTGCAGCCATCCGACAGTTCATTTTCAAAGCATCAATCTGATCCCACTATCAGCGCTGAATCAACAGAACCAGCTTATAATTTAGATAAGTATATAAAATAGAAGATTCACACGTTTCACCAGTATCTGGCATGCAAGAAAAAACGGAATTCAATTATCTATACGATCAAAAAGTACACCACGCCACAGATTGTCATAATAATTCTGTCATCTTTTATTTTTGTAGTAGTTAAAATAATAATTTATAGAAAAAACACTCATGAATTAGCCATATTCCCGTGACTAAATAAATTACCTTACACTCCTAGTGTGCCTTTAAGAAAAAAACGCAGTAGCGCATTCATCCCGGCAATGTCATCGACATACTCGTACGTCGTAGTTCACTAAACTATTATTGCCTATGAACGTACAACGCGATAAAATAATATCGATTAATTTGTTGTTTTTTTTTTATTATCATCAAATTGCATGAACCCAAGAAGAATCATATTTACAACGATGATATTTGCATAAATTTTGTGATACGATACTTCACTACTTCCGTGGGAATGGTCCTGGTCATGTTTGTATTGTTTCACTCCTTAGAAACTTAACTTAAAAATATATACGAGTATCTGGCAGTGTGGCGTTATCTCTGTACACTTCGGAATTCCTTAAATATAGCATGTTAGGAGATAAGTTCTGACCACGTGTCGGTTATCACTTGCTGGGGACGGCTATTAATAGCGAGATCATTATATCTGGCACGAAACAAAGGCTATTATCACACGAATAAAGTAAAATGGTTTGTCTTTGACTTGGGGTTACAAAATGATGATGTAGTGAATGAGATTGAGTTACACTCTATTTCTATGGTAGTCGCAATCTATGAAAGCGCACCCCACCCAGTGCCTAGGCCTCATGATACAAACGCTCTATCGTTTCTGTTTTCTATCGACTCGACCCAGTTGACGCGATTGGTCATCAAAGTCAAGATGCATACCGCTAAATTGCATGACGACAAAATGTATACGATTGACGCAAGCTGATGTCAAATCGCTCGACCGCTTGCGCCAACCAACTCCATACATTTTAAGTCGATAGTAAACAGATACGTACGTTAGAACTTAGAAGTGTTTGCCAAGAGGCCACGCCTTCAGCTTACGTTAATCGATTTTCGAAAATCGCTAACTTGGCGTTATACATTTTGACTGGCCAAATGCAAAATTGCGTCAATGTCTTTATCTGTAAATTTAAAAAGAAAGGCGTGACAATGTGGATCGAAAACAATATCGCTTTAGTGTTTCAATATAATAGGTAAGTAGGGAAGTAAGGTTAAGAATTGCGGTTATCATCTTATCATCTCTATTGGTTCAGTAACCGTTAACCTGTGATCTAACATGAGTTCATTGCTCATTTTCTGTCACCTTGGTTGCTCGGTATATTAACGTAGTTGGACCTTGTGCTGGTTTGTTACCATCTTACCTTCTAGCCCTGCTGAAGTGTTTGCACAGTTGTGTTCCAGTGTTAGAGTAAGGCCCGTTAAGTCAGCACTCAGAAAAAATATTTTTAATTTGTCCAAGAAGGCAGTATGCAGTTTTACTCCTTTCAAACAAAACATTGGCATGCGAAAAACCTTGGTTTCTAAAAGGTAGGTAACTATTTAACATACAATGTTTCGTTAAAGCAGAGATCCTTTTTTCCTTGGTGGTTCATTCTACATTTATTTCGTGTGAGATATGGTTATTCGGTTTAGCAGGGCAGCAGCATTATCGCCTTAAATACCTAGGAAAAACAACAATTATCAGTAACACAATTCGTTCAGGAGTTCAGTCGATAAGAGGTCGTTACCTCAATGGAACTTCTTGCTTTGTGGTTCGTATTGACTGCCCGTGAAGACTACAGCGAGTCATAAATCTATACGAACTACGATCACGGGCGCCAAATGTAGTAAGGTAAGGTAAGGTGCAAGCCAAGGACTCGATTTGGAGCCAGGATTTCCCTTGAATGTTGTTGAAACTACAGATGGAGATTGAGAACTTGTTAGAGTCACAATTGATATTATCGGTTGCCATCCAAAGACGGATTAAGTATACGGTTTTAAGTTTTTGTTATTAGCCAACGTCTAGCCATTTTATTTTTTGGTTTTTGTTACTAAAGTTTGATAACTGGGCCTCAATTCTAGACGCCGGAAAACGTTCACAATACGATAACAGGTCAAAAATGGTTTGGTTTTTCCCGCCTACAATATCGGTCCTGGTTATCTATTATGAAAATGTTTCTTCGAAGCTGACCCGGTTATCAAACCATCTGTTTTTTTTTTTGGCAAATTTACACTTTTGAGTTGAGCAATGCTAAACAGCAAGGATGCTATACACGTGACGAATGATCGAGATAGGCGTGAAAGATGATGGTGAGTGAACGTATCACGATTATTCACGACAATACAATATTACAAGCCTATCTTAGTCCAAATTGCCACCTGGTAGGCAATCTTAATTCTTAACTCCGTGACAGTTCCGCGAAAGAATGTACAGTGGAAATCAGTAGGCAAACTGTTCACCTTACCAATACAATGAACTTTGTTATTAGTGGCATTGAATATTTTTGACGTCTTTTGAAGTATTTATATTTATGGCTGTAAGAGATAGATAGATAGATAGATAAAACGTTTATTTGCGTACTACAAAACACACATACAATTGACAAAAATTATAATAAATAAAAATCAAAAATAAAGCATAGTGACACTAACATTACACAAAAAATTGCCAGGGCAAGAGCAGGGCAAAAGGGTAATGGCTCAGCGCATAACTTTGCTCATCAGAGCAAAACACTGGTATTCTGCCAAAACCTCGAGGAACGACGAGAAGAGGTGTATTGAATCTTTAGGGTTTCGGTAAAATCTCGGTGAAGTGCGCTTAAGCGCTTGCGTCGGTTGCTCTGTTGTATATGAGCTAGTGAAAGAGGCGTAAAAACTTTAAGAACGTTTAACATTCTCAACGTCATTGACGAATATAATCACACCTCTACTGGTTCAAAGCCGAATATATTTGTCAGTGTTGCAACGCAAAATGGACCTGAGTATCTTTTGGGCAAGGTTGACATTGACGTCTTTTATATTTGACATAGCGTTAAAAAGGTTACAGCTATCGCACTGTATTTTCCTTATATAGATCAACGTGACTAGGTTAAGATCAGTCAAAGTCTCGTGTTTAGTGTTATCGGAGTGGACAAAGTTCAACTAGTTCCTAACGATTAACCAACAAAACCAAAGTGTTAATGTTTAGTTGTTTACCTAAATTATTTTACTTCAACACAACATATGTACATCATAACATATCATAAAATATAAATATTAACTAAAATAAAAATAAATTAAAACAAATCGAACCCCTCCAACGAACTCACTTGTGGCATCGAGCCTAAGACACTCGCAGCGTTTCCTCTCTGCACCGCTAGACTCAGCCTTTGGGCAAAAAAGGAACCGGCCCGAGGATCGCCACAGACATGCACCAGTTTTTCCGACACCTCCTTAACGAATTTTTTCAAGTCAGAAGACCACGGACCAAAAGTTTCGAAGGCGAGGGCCGCAAATACGTAATTTGAAATTAAAAAGGCGTATTTGCGGCGTTTAAGAATTTGGGCATTGTCAGAAGCATATCCAGGAGTGCCAGCGGAGCCTTGAACGAGACGAGACTAACGTGTCTACATACGTACAGTCCCATGTTAAAGGCCGTCCCAGATGCCACGGCACTAGAGTACATCCGTCGGGCCTCTTTTCATCCGAAGACGACAAACCTGGGGGTTCCAGAATTGAGGGAATAAATACAGAAATAAGGGCCCGACGGACAAGGTCATTGAGCGACGCATGCCTAAAAAAACGGCCGGCACTCATCTGGCAGCAGAGGCCGTGACGACCCAGTTCGTCCACGGGCTGAGAACAGCGGCTACAACGATGAGGTTCACAAATTTTCAGGCCGAGTCGAAGGCAGATGGCAATTCTCAAACAATTATTATCCAAAAGTGACCCGAGGTTCCTAGATTCTGGTTCGGAAACCGCTAACAAACGGGCCCGCTCGGAAGTAATTTGGCAACTTAAGAGGTTGAAATGAATAGATTTTACACAAATTAAGTCCCAAGCGGCTTGACTGGTCTTTTCGACAGGGGAAATTTCCCCGGGGTTACTGGTACTCCAAAACTTCTCTGCATCCGACAAACACGATATCTGTTCAACGGTGAGGTTGGGAACATTAAGAATCCCACCGATGAGGGCGAAAGTGCTGTGGACAGAAGACAGAAAGGCAGGGAGTGCCAGGTCACTAGAGGTACGAATACCAAGACCACCAAACTTCACAGGGAGCGTAGCCTGAACCCAACTGGAAGGTGAAAAAGAAATATTTAAAATTTTGCTAATAGTTACTTTCAAAACGTTATCAATATCTGAAGAGAGATTAGTAAATTTCCAAATGGGGCAGCAGCGAAGAAGGTAAATAAATTTTGGAGTAAAAAGGCATAGTCGTAAGATGTACAAAGCGATGTGAGGAGTTATTTTAAAAAGTAAATCCGAGGATTGATGAAATTTATTTAATTTTGAATTTAGAGTAGAGGGGATAGCATCTTCAAAAATTGGATTTCCAAGTAAAGACAAAAAGGTACGAGATAAAATAGAGATATTCGGCAATAGCGAATTAAAAGTATTGATAAATTCGTTTCGAATGTCGGGGGAAATGCTCTCAGAAGTGTTACTTAATTGAAAAAAAATAGGGGACTACCTCACACAATTTGACCTAGTCTCAAACTAAGCTCCAGGGTTGTACTGCGCGTAGGTAGGTACAGTCGAGTTCATAAATATGTGTACACTTTTGTACCTCGTCGCTCTAATCACTGTGACAATTCATATATGGTAGTTTGGACATGACATCAAATAGACAAGGTACTAAAGTTTACACAAACTTATGAACTGAAAGAACAAGACAACGATAAAAATACTTATACGGAGAAAGAGACATAAACACCTAAAGACAAAGAAAACCTCCAAGGCTCAGAAACAAGTACTCGTGCACAAGTATTTGCCAATACCAGGAAACAAATTCGGGACCGTCTCCTTCGTAGGCAGGGTCAATACCAACTAGGGGAACTCATTATTATTACTACACGGGACTTAATCGCGTTAAGGGATATATAATTAATTACTAGAATTAATTATTACCTCGACGTTTTGGACGTGACGCTACGCACATGGTCTCGAGGGGACTGAAGAGGCGGGCATCAGCATCTTCTTGTTGTGCGAGTTTTTCGAACTACCCGCACTTGGTCAATATGAACTTACTTACTTTACTTACTTATTACTTGGTTATTATTGTTATTTATTATATTATTAGGGGAACTCGTTGTCAACTTACCATTACAATGTACAATCATCATCAGATTCATCATCTACCTATACCAGTCCTTTGCTGGATCAGGGCCTCTTCCATCATACGCAACCGAGCACGATTCGCGCCCGTCCCCATCCAGCAGCGCGTCTATTCTTGGCGGTAAAATTCACATCGTATTTGACCTGTTAATGGCATTGTTTTTGATTCGGCCGCCATTACTGTCGAGTAAATAAGAGATATCAAACGACGTTGACGTTGACGTTGACAGTCAAATACCAGGTCAAAAACGATATGGGTTTTACCTCTGATTTGCTTCTGACGTGTAAGGATGATTTCCACCAAACGGCTCGCATCGCATCGGATCGGAAAGGATACGTACGAATGCCGCGGCAGCCGTACGGCTCTATTGAAATTATTATTGTCTATTTATGACGGAGCCGATCGCGCGTCGCGGCATACTTACGGCGACGTACGCGTGTCGCAGAAGACGCCCGCGGTCGAGCTGTTGTGCGCAACTTGCTAATGTAGACTTAAACACAGTACACATATGATTCAGTATCGTTTAAAGACTATAAAATTCTTTCCGATCCGATCCGATGCGGGCCGTTTGGTGGAAATATTACTTAATGGTATTGTTTCTAGCTTGTCCGCCATTACTGTTAAGTAAATAATAGTTATCAAAACGTTGACAATACGATAACAGGTCATAAATAATATTTTTTAACGTGGCAGACTCACAGCCCTGCTCTTGCAAGCTCTTACTTCGGCAATATCTTCAAGATTACCTAGGTAACAATCACAATCGAATTTCAGTTTCTTACCAACTGTTTCGCTGGTCCGAATTTTCGTAAGTTTTTTTTTTTTATGAAGTAAGCCTAACCTAACCTGTATGTATATTTGTTGTACTGTACGTATATCTCTTGAAACTTTGTGAAAAGTTAATCAAGTTTCTTTTTTCTAACTTATGAATTTTCGGACAAATAAACAATTGGAAAACAAAGCGTAGGACTTTCGATAGGATACACTCAGAATAATATTGGAGTTTGAAGCTCGTCGGTAGTTTTTTTTATGTTGAACCCAAAATTCCCAAAGATGTACTAAATCCCCTGACCTGTGCAGAAACACTAGAATTTTTTTCAATGTCTTAATCTCGGACTTATATTTATATAGTACTTAATAGTGTAACTATCATAGAAATTACTATTTATTGCTTTGTTTATCAGCGTATGTTTACTTCTTGAAACTTGCGTCATTTTATTAGTGTATCATCGACCTTTGATCTTGCATTGCAATGCTGTACTTGAGGGGCAGTGAGCTCGGATAATGGGGTCAGTAAAATGGAAATGGAATAAGTACATAAATAAATTAAATAAATAAATAGCAAGACAATCTAACACAAATTGACCTTGTCCAAAACTAAAGTCTAGGCTTGTAGATAAGTACTAAAGTACATTAAAAAAAACAAGTCTCAGAAAAAAATACTTGCTCATTCTGGGAATCGAACCCGGAACTGCTAGCTACGCTGGCAGACGCACTACTTAATGCGTCATTAAATGATAAAATTACTTTCTTAGTAGATAGATAAAAAAAACTGTTTGATCATTTAAAATGAATTCATTGATTTATACAGATTCAAGTAAATAATAATTATAAAATAAAAGGAGAAATATTAAAATACCTAACTAATAATAGGTATCGAATGACGTACGATCATTTTCAATCATGAAAACTGTCACAATTAGTGCATATACAGGGTTACAGACCGAAAAATACAGTTGTGAAAATAAACTAATTAAAAAAAAGGTTCACACAGAAAAATGAAATAAATGTAAAAAGCAAAAGAAGTTGAACTTTTATTTATTGACTAGTCATTATTACGTTACCAAAAAATACACAAAATACAAAGATTACTGAAATATTATTATATTAGTAAAATAGATTTGAGGGTCGATTTCTGAGAATCGCTGGAAAGTTTTATTCAAAGGGATATTTTTCAAAATAGGAGTGGTATTTGATATTCTTTCGAAAGTATATTTTTTCACTCTCGTCGTTTCAAACACTCGATTCTCAAAACAACCACTTTTTATACTATAACGAGAATAAAGTCGACTTCATAAATATGTGTACACTTTAAGACCTGGTCACTTTCATCGCTGTGACAATTAATATTATGGCAGGTTAAGCATGAAATTAAATAGACAAGGTACTAAAGTGTACACATATTTATGATCTCGACTGTACAACCGATTTAACTAGATAATTATGTGCATATGTGCATTAAATTTCTTTTAATATTTACCCAGCACAGCATAGTTTATATTACTGCGTATCCTATTAACTTGTCTCGAAAAGGCTATACAGCGGGGTTAGACAAGTTGCCATCGAATACAAACGCTAGCGCTGGTGATCACCTGTCACTTATAAACATTATCACAATTGACATAAGTCACGTGATATATCACTCGTTACAACTGACACGCTGTAATGTGATCACTAAAGTCTGGCAAATGAAAGATGAGAATGAAAAAATGGCAACACTATACAGTGTCCCCCCTTTCAAATCAATCTAAGAAAAAAGGGACGACACTACAGTGTTGCCATTTTTTCATTCTCATCTTTCATTTGCCAGACTCTATCACTCGCGCTAATCGAATAGTGATAGTTTTGACGCTTTGTCCGTCGCTACGCGGTACTATTTTGACAGGATGAATTCAACACGAGCACTATCACGATATAAGCGAGGGTATCTAAGGGCAACTTGGCTAGCTTTTTAATTTTTGACAACGCAAAGGTGATCAAGAAACGCTAGCGTTTTTATTCGCTGGCAACTCGTCTAGCCCCACAGGCCAGATAAAGTTTACCCGCAAGGTCCGCTAAAAGCTTTTCTTCTCTTGTCTTGCTTTAACTTTAGTTCTCGAGCAACAAGCACAATTTTGCTGTCTCTTTCTCAACTTAAAATTAAAGACCTCCCTCGCTTAAGAAACAATCTCACAGTAGATTGTCATGAAAAAGTTCCCAAATGCTTTGTTAATAGGGTATCTATTATGTACTTGACTTTATGCCTTAACATGACTAAGGATAATTTAACTTAAGGGGCTTTTCCACCGGCGAGGCGAGGCGAGACGAGAATTGTGTTGATAAATCGCGAACCCTCCTCGCGCGCGTGCGGTGGAAATGGGTGTTATAATACAAATAAAAAAAATGTCGCGCCGTTGGCCTCGTCTCGCCAGTGGAAAAGCACCTTAATCTCCTTTCCTTAGAATATCTTTCTGCGGATAGTGTATTTATAATTCAGTTTGGTGGTTCAGGAAATAGTTCATATTGGACACTGGTCTAAATCTGTCTTTCGATGATGCAGAAATGTAAGTAGGTAAATTTAGTATATATTTTGACAAAAAGATTTGGTTTTCCAAAATGTTGTTATTGTTTTTCTTGTGCACTTGTAAAGTTTGTGGTGTAAGTAGCAGAAAATATAATTTTAAACGGGAACTGACATTTAGAAATACTTAGCTAAATATGTTAAGTACCTACTTGTTTAAATAAAGTAACGAATATTACGTACATCACTAAAACGATGACAACATGACTACAAAAATAAACTTTTGACAGTTATTTTTTTAACCTAAAACAATAATTGATGTTGGACGGATACAAAACTTAATACTCACTTCAATTACTGATAAACACAATAAAGTAAGGTCATATTTAGTAAATTATTACAATTATAGGTAGGTACATAAATAGGCATGGTGGACCTAACTTCTTCCATCCAAAAAATCCAACCCGGCTTAGGTATAATAATTTATATAATTTTTTCACATTTTTTTTATAGCATAGAAAAGGCAAACGAGCACATAGGCCACCTAATGGTAAGCGGAAACTGTGCCCCATAGACATTCGCATTCACAAGACTGCAAGCCTAAGACTGCCAATGCGTTGCCAACCCTGAGGACTAAGATGGAATGCCTCTATGCATTCGTCATTACACCGGTTGTCTTATCCCCAAACCGGAACACGTAAATGCGAATACTGCTATTTGGCAGTAGGTTAATGCATAAGATGGTGGTAGCGATCCAGACGGACCCTGCACAAGGTCCTACCACCACTCCTACCACCCGCAAAAAACCAAAAACAAAGCCCCAAAAGCCCGCCCGCAAAGTATGAATAGTGTTAAGTTTAAAATAGAAGTGAACTTATCTACTCTCGGCAATCTTCGTTTTTCTATGACACACAAGTGACAAATATACTGTCATTTGCGAGTGCAAGCGTGATAGCGATAGCGAGCCGAGAGCTAATAAGAAGCTGGGAATACTGTACTTTAAAGGGCATTGTTAAGTCTAAGCCCACCATTGTCATACAATTCATTCGCGTTTACAAAGTTAGAGATCGAATCGCTTTAGGAAAAACCTTTTTTTTTGCCTTTAAAGAAATAACATAACATCGTTTGAAGATGTAATGACACAAACATTATCACCAGGCGCCAGAATGTTCAAACTATTAGTGTTCTATTTAAAAAAAATGCCAAGATATTTGGATGGGGACTACTTTGAGAAGCTTCAAAGAATTCTACACTCGCAGTGACAGCTCACTCAAAAATACAAAGGTCAACACTTGGACCGCTGAATTTTATTTACAACTGCCATATCACGTATTCCCTGATTCTCGCTTCAGATTATCAATTCTTACGCAACAATTCTAAACGCGAAAATAGGGGGTCAATTAACTAATTCGAAACTTCGTTAATCTCTATCGCTATCTTCAAACATATCGATAAAGACAAGATCGTTTATAATTGCCGGGTCCTAGTGAAAAAAGATTGAATCTTCGGAGGCTTACGTGAAGGGTTTACCTAACTCTAATAATACTGGGTTTGTATACAGGGTGAACAGTAAATGGTGCATCATAGAAACTTTGGATTGTATATAAGTTAGGATAATCTGTTCCTAGGAATTAAGATTGATTTTGGATAAGGGGAAAACTCAAACTTAGTAGAGAAAACCTAGTGACAAGCAATTTTATTTACAAATTGCTGTAATTGATAGAGTAAGTGGTAAGAAACGATTTGCATTGAAGAGATTTAGAGATTTCCCTATAAACTAGAGACAACAGCTTGGTTTGATTTGCAAATGCATTATGACCTTTTTTCTTGGTCATGTTTCCTAAGAACACCTTTCGATTACCTTATACTTCTGAACCATTTGTTTACACTGTAGATTATAATTTATACCCTCTTTATTACGAGCGAAGTCAACTATTACTACTAGGATCCCAGAATGTCGTTGTAGTCCCTTGGCTATTTCTTCAGTATCATCAACAAGATGAAGTGCAGTATCACTAAGAGTCTGAACCGCTGGCGCGGGGGCCGTCATCGTGCCAGGACGGGCCGGGGCAGCACGTTCTCGTCTCTGGCCGTCTCCTGCCAGGCTGGGATGTACTTCTTGGGCTTCAGGACGAAGGGTATCTGGAAAAGGTAAATATGTGATCAAGATTTATTTGCTGTGGGTTTTTGTAAGTTGCAGAGGCCAAATTATTTGTGATAAGCAGGAAGAGCCTTACTTTAGTTATCGTTTAGTAATCGAATGGCATTATGAACCGGAGTATTATGAATTATGTAAAATAGTACTTTGGACCAATCGAGTATGCTCGCAGATGCTCGCACGGACTGTTTTAAGGCGTTTATACGCAAAAAGATAGTGTCACTGTTGGTTTGTGTGAGACAAAGCCCCAGATATGACTGTCTTATTTTAAAGTTCTGGGTGGGACAAATCAATTGTATTTTTTTTAACAAATCCAATTTTTAAATAAAATTTACTAACCTAACTCTTTACTTTACTAACATCCTATGGGTAACTTGTGGTCCAAAATAAAGATATATAATTATTTTATTTATTTTATTAAGGTATTTATTGATGTAAGAAACCTAAAAGGAGTCAGTCTTAAACGCTCCCGTTGCATTTGTATTACGTCGGAAGCATAATAAGTTTATGTTTGGGATTTTATAAACGTTTTTGTCCTTCTAATCTATTTTTTTTAGTTTTTGAAGACGTTCTGATATTTGTCTTACCATTCCGCATAAACCGCTTAACGGATTAAAATTAAATTTGGCACACGTTTTATAGTTCCCTTAAAAATAAGTCATGCCAGAATCTAGTCTCAGGCAAATGATAGAGTAGGTACTAAATTAGTAACATATTTCTTACCACTAAGCAGCCATACACGGCTCCTATGATAAACCCAACAGCGATGTCCTCCCAGTGATGGAAGTGGTCCACGATCCTTGACAGCCCCACGTACCACGCCGCCAGCAGCACCAGGAGCTGGAAAGCGTGGCGGAGCAGCTTGGAGCCGCGCCATTTGCCCTTTATCTGGATGTAGACCTGCAGAAGAAAAGGGTCTCTTGAGGATTGGAGAGAGCAAACGCAAGACCAGGAGGCATGGTGTAATCTGGTATCGGAAGTCAAGTTCCACTTTGGGTCAATCTCTCTTTCTTCCTAGCTGCGACTATTATTAATCCCAAATCGTGGTGGGGACAGCCTTCCTTCCTGATCTTTCTTCTCCACTTCGCTCTGTTCTTGACATCGTCCTCGGATGCCTGACACTCCTGCACAGGAGTGTCAGGCTTGCGTTCTACAGCACTAAATCTTTCCACCTTGTTTTAGGTCTTCCCCTGGATCTACCAGAGATGGAAAGATGTAATGCCAAGTTCCCAACGTAGTCAGGCGACCTCTTCTTCACTTTTGGTCACTGCGTTACCACTTACAATAAATAGCAGTATAGATACGGTTTTTGTACCTAGGCAAATTACAAACTAACACACAATTTTTCGCATTTATAATGTACACTAATAATTATAAAGAGGTATAATACAGAAATGCGCAGTGAATATCGTTTTGTTTTTATATTGTTTGGCAAGTTAGCTAAACAAAAAGGTTGGAAACAAAATAAGAGCATACCTAAACTATTGTTAACTACATCACCTCGTTTAGTTTATTTTGAAATGGAATTAGAATCATTTTTAACAATTAAAAAAGTGAGACGGTAACAGTCTCTACAACTAGCTATTATATTAGATTTCTCCCTATTTATCATCCTGTATTTAATTGTTCGAATAATTGCCGAAACTCCTTTTACTGATCTTACTTTATCAGCAAACAGATCGGGCATTTGTATTATAACTATTGATAAATTAAATTTGCAATATTTTATTTAATATTGGAATACGTATAGTGTCCTCGCCGGCCCTCTCTCAAAATGACGTAGGAAATATTTGTACAATATTTCAGAAGCTTACCGTTGTCATCAGAAATTAACATTTCAAATCTTATAGTGATATCATTAAAACTAATCCACTCGTATGGCTTGTAAAAACAATGATTCATTCGGTATTCATTTAAGTAAACCGCATTTTGTTTACTTTTAAGATAGTGAATGACTTCATTCTTCAAAAGACGTGATTCAAGGTTGTTACGTTTAGCTAAATTAATTCTAATTTCCTTTTTTTATGCTTGACCAAGCAAAATCAAGGTTATGACGATAGTCTCATTAAAATAGTAGAGTAAAGAAGTATTATATACAAAGTTAGAGGCTGCCTATTGTCACGGAAAGTGGCTTACTGCTGAAATGGTATATATATTGATAGTACTCGTACACCCGTAAACACTTTACTTGCCGGTCCGAACCGATCAAGTCTACTTAGTCATGATAGCTTTCCTTTTGAATTTGTTATTAGGTTATTTATAGTTATGACATAACTTTCAGCGTACATACATTATGTATAGGGGCGGGCACGCAACTCTAGCGAAAATGACACTTCTCGAGTTAAATATTGCCTAAACGGCCAAATCCAAATCTAGCAAAATCAAATCAAAATTAAATCTATCTAATATTGCCAAATCTATGAATGTATTACCCAATGAAAGCTCACCAGATGTTATAATGTAAAAAAAACCTTTGCTTCTCATGTATGCAAGGCTGTGGTTTTATTTTTCAATTTAGTCGGCGTAATTTACATGTATAACTTAGCCAAAATACAGTAACACCACTCTGAGTTCAACTGCGGATAGACGGTAACATTAGAAGAGTTAAACATACACTTAATAAATAAATAAATAATAAGATTATCCAGTACTTACGATGAAGAACACGGCGACGTACATGGCGAAGCTAGCGTGGGCGCTGGGGAAGGACAGGTTGACCTGCTGCACCCGGTAGGACTCCGGATTCACGCAGGAGTACTCCTGGATGTAGCCCGCGGCGTTGGCAGAGGCGTTACGGTCGAACGTCGGCTGGCAAACCTGCAGAACAAAGTTGATTATCATTGTAGGGTTAGATAGATAAAAACCCTAGACATACTGTGGGCCTCGTATTGTTACGTTTATTGCGTGGCAAAATGTAGACAAAGCATACGTCACTCTCGTACGTGTTAAGAAGTGACTGATGTTTTATACATATTTTGTCACGCGATATTAGGCCCCCTCGTGACCCCTTTTTTCAGAGGTCATGCATCTTAAACGGCTTAACAGGTTTTTAAAAAACCTAGCTTAGAATCTCCATTAGAAAACCTGCTTTCAAATATAAAAAAAACGCATCCAAATCGACAGTGCCACAGACAGACAGTCAGACACACACAGCGGTCACACTTATAACACTCTTTTTGCATCGGAGGTTATAGTACATTGTTGCCTAGGCGCGGAAAGTAAGGGTTTTCCTGACGAGGTGGTTAGCAGGCCGAGCAATAGCGAGGCCTGCTAAAATACGAGTCAAGAAATCCTCGTTTCCGCCGAGGCATACATAATGCTTTTCTCAAACATGTGAGGAAATAATACAAATACATTTTTAAAAAGCAAGTAATTTAATTATGCAGAATGAACGAATGTTACCGACTGTCAATTGTTTTTAAATACTAACCATAGAAATTGGAATGCAAATTCAAAAAGAAACTCACGCACTGTGCTAAAAAAGCGAGCAGTTACCTTGGCTGTTTGGAATTTTTGTCTTGGTCCTTTTGATTTTGACAGCATTTTTAAGAGAAATATAGAAATGGACGGAAAGTTTTCATATGGTTTTTTTACTCCTAGGAGTAAAATGAGGCTCTTTCCGTCCTTGTCTTTCAATCGAAAAACCGTTTTTTCCGAGCATGTTTGAGAAAAAAATATTGCTAAATTAGAAGAAAAAAACATTTGTATGAGAATATTACCGCCAAGATCTTCTCAAACCATGACAATTTGAAAATAACCGACCTTCGCTTCGTGGTCCTTGGGGAAGGCATAAGCCCAGCAGTGGACGTCTTTTGGCTGATATGATGATAATGATGACCACCCCAAGCTACTCCAAAACCAGACGCACAGGTACAGGGCTATAGCACTAATGACTACATATGTCTGTCCCTTCACTGGCTGGACTGAAACTTCTCAGGTTTGAATACTGTATAGTACGGCCTTTGGACGCATTATCGAGCGTCTAAGATATTCCTTTGTCTACGCGCGTTATTCGTCTATAACGGTAATACACAATACAATGCTAATTCAATAAGGCGTTTGTCACGAGTGATTCATGACCTTAAAATTTACTCGAGAGGTTAAACACCTCGCACATACCCGAGATTATTGACACCACATTGGGTCTAAATGGTTTAGATTTTAAGAGTCAGGCGTTGAACGAGTTAACGGTATAAACATGTTCACCGTTTACTTCTTTCATACTTGTTGATTAAATTGTGTAAATTAGTGAGTGATTTTCTGTCACCTTGGTGCTGGCAAAAAGTTAAAAATGGTTCACGTCTACTTTGCTTATCTTTACGGTCTTCAATAGTAGTATTCAGATAGATAAATGCCGTCTTTGGAGCTGAAGTCCGCACGCGACATCGTTGAATTACGCAGACGACGCAAACAGGCGACTTCGCTATCAATATTACAAGCTCATGTAAAGCACTAAGAATTTCGTTTTTTCCATTCTAATGCTACGAATGTTTGGTTTTTGCCTATCCTTGAGGTTAAAAAATCAAGTTAGGCCCCGAATTTTAAAAAAGACTTCTAAATGCGGGTGGTTGCCTACCTCTATATCCCCTAACCTTACCATCAAGCAGCAAATTATGCACTTTTGTGTTTCAGTACAGTGAAACACCAAATCAACCATTAATAGCGGCATTCCAATTAGGAATTACAATCTTAAAATTACAAATAGCCATGTCAACATAATAGGGAGCAAGGCCGTGTGCTGGTCCGCTGTATAAAAACTCAGTCAGACTAAGCATTATATATGTATAGATATGTACTGATTTATAAAAAAAACAGAACATATTTTCACACATAAATAACACTCAACATTGAATAAAAGTCTGATCTTTCGCTTTCGTCACCATATTGCATCAGTTGTCTAAAAACTTACAGCAAAAAAGTGCGGTCGCAACCGTCCTATGACATATTTGCTGCATTCCGCAGTGACCTGCTGGCATGCTGCCACAAAGGTGAACACGCCGAGGGTGATGTAGCTCTCCCAGACCCAGCCCGGGATCAGGGCGCCGCAGAGGAACTTCTCCCCCACGCTCCTGCCTTTTCGGTCTCGGACAAACTCTATTATTATCACCTGAAAATATTTAAACACCAGTAGAATGGCGAATGGTGTGCACTGCAAGATGCAGCATTGGGTTAGTATGGGCTGGAAAAAAGAGAGGGCGATTTGCTGCCATCTATTGTCTTGGAGAACTGTATCCTGCAGCAAAGGATGTGTTCCAATTAATATGGTTATGGTCATACCACACACAATTCAAACATCATCATAACAATTTCTCTGTGTCTTGATCTTTTTGTATCTATGTAATGTGGTTTTGTGTTGTTGCGAATAAATGTATCTTTATCTTTATATCCATAGTAAGTTATCGGTTACCTATCGTTAGTTCCATTTTTTCCTTCCATTTTTTCATAAGTTACCTAGCAAGGGTTTAAAATGAACTTTGCATGATAGTTATAAAACAAACCTAACCTTATGACAAATGGTAGTTTTATAAAAACAAATAATGGTTTCGGAAAAATCTCAGGAAACTCTGACACGTGAAATAGTTGGGAAATCAAGACTTCCAAGTTGCGTTAAGTTACCTAATTTATGACGTTCATATTATGGACATCGTGGTCTTACAGAATAGTCAGTGCAACGTGGAACTTATAGAAATATTGATGCTGTTTCTTTCCTGACTCTTCTTGAATTTTCATCTAAGTAAAAGGCGTGTCTCAGTTTCCAACTAGCTAATACAGCTGAATATTCAAATCCAGTAACTTCGCTGGTTAAAGTCGCATGACAACCTTAATCGGGATACAAATTGGCATTGACCCAACCTTTTAACATTTATTACTCTGAGAATCTGATTGAACGTAAACATTATGGTAATCTTAAAATACTGGATTGATAATAATCAATATTTTTTGATCGATTGCATCTTAGCAGATGTCATATTGTCAACGTGTTCCAGTATTACCTGCAAGTACGAGTAGCACTAATTAATTATTAAATTACCTGAAGTTCGACTATGACGTTACCTTTTTTCGGTATTACTAAGTGATTCCTAATTTTTCCTAATACAAGATGACCAAGATTCGTTCATGCAGTCGTCTTCAATTAATTAGCTACCATCTTCCGCCATTCGTTTTGCCTTGAAATTTCAGCTCCGTTTTGGTAGCTAGATTCTTTGTTCTTGATCGAATTAAGATTCAGGACGGACTATGGAAGATAATGAATTATTGAACACTCAATAATTACGTGATCATGAGAACTAAGGGTCCAAACTTCACATCTTGGACACCTTTGAGACTTAACATTCAATTAATTTAATCGTAATTGAACAAAGGCTTGACGCAACGAAATCCCAAACTGTTTTTTTTTCGGACATGCTAAAAAATAAACAAAATAGACCATTGCTATCAAGACGTGCCATAAAAAACTCAACTGTCTGTCTTCATTAAAGGATAACCCATTTTGAACCTTACCGTGGCTGCCATGATCCCAAACCCAACGGCAGCCAGCCAGGACTCAGATATAGACTCCTCCTTGAACGGCAGACGCAGCGAGCGGTCATCCTCGAAGAAACCCACCTTGTACGCCCTTCCCCATAGCAGGAAGATTAAGAGGGGGGCACCCACTGTAACAGAAGAGGTAATCCTTATCGATACATACAAAAATCGTTTGTGACTGTATGAACTCTCCTCTTTTATTTACTCTCGTAAAGCCACGCGTACAAAAAAATAACATACGAGTAATACAGGTTATGGTAACTGTGATAGATTAGGTACTTCACCAACTGCTGTGATTCAGCCGGAGATGACCCTTGATACTTCTAAGGCGCCCCCTAGACAAATTATAAGTACGTATAAAACTATTGTTTACTCTGACCAGCTTGGATCTGGACTAGGTTTATTGTTAAATAACAAATTAAAACAAAATGTTACAAATTACTGTTACCATAATGCAACTATTATACAATTAAGTGATTTACTTTTAAAAGGAAGCTTTGACAGTACCACCACTTTAATAATTTTGGTAGGAAATAGTCTTGGTGTGGATAAGTCTGGTGTAGATAAATTAATGTCAACACTAAACACTATTGAAGATAGAGGAATAGGTAAAATTATATTGTGTGCGCTACCATACTCACAAAGTATCTCATTTAGTCATAATAATAGAATAGCTCACTTTAACTCAATAATATATAATGCTATATGCTTTAATAAAAAATATCATTTCTTTGATTTAAACAAATTTATAAAGCGCCTTGATCTAACATCAGGAAAAATTCATTTGCCCAAGAAACATATTTTGACCTTGGTTGATCTATTAGCTTTTAATATAGAACCAAATAGATATAATAGTTCACAGCCCCAACAAGCCAAAATTGGCAATAATGCTTTGCCTCTTGATTTAAACTAAATTATAGGACAGCGGAAACACCCTTGAGTATAAATTTAATTCACCAAAATATTCAAGGTTTTTCCAGCAAAGAACTAGAAATAGGGTTGTTCTTAGATAATGAAAATGTACAAATAATGTGCATTACTGAACATTGGCTTAGACAAGATCAATTAATTTTTGATTTTTTAAATTTTAAATTAGTAAGTTATTTTGCCAGGAAAAGTGCCATTCATGGTGGCTCTTTTATAATTATTAAAAGTACTCTTAAAGCCAAAGAAAGAAAGGATATTGTAAAGCAATCGATAGAAAGGATTGTAGAAATTTCATGCGCAGAAATAGAAAGTTATATAATAATATGTGTTTACAGACCACCATTGGCTGATTTTTGCACATTTGAATCCACTATGGAACATGTGTTAAAATTAGCATGTAATAGCCAGAAGCATGTTATAGTTTGTGGAGATTTTAATATTAACTTACTTGAAAAGTCAAATAATACCACTAGGTTACTAAGTTTATTTAAATCTTTTAATTTAGGTAATCTGTTCTTTGAACCCACTCGGATAGGTGTTAGTAGTGCAACTTGCTTAGATAATATTTTTTGTAACTGCGATTGTTTGGATAAAGAAATATTTAATTGTTTTAATTCTGACCATAGTGGTCAGAAGGCATCTTTCATCTCTGATTTTTATCAAAAACCTCACACAATAACTTACCGACCTATAACTAGTAATCGTTTGAAATTATTCAAAAATAAAGTTCAGAGTGATCTTTCAGTGTTACCTTTTTCACAGAATGAATGTAATAGTATTTATAAAGACTTGTTTGGCGTAATTCTACATCAATTTAACAACAATTTTAAAATTAAAACTATTACTAGGTCGAAAACCAGATTTAGTGAATGGGCTACTGCAGGCATTCATAAAAGTAGAAATAGGCTTTATGACTTATATAGAGAGAGGGAGGACAATAAGAATGCTGATTTCCTAAATTATGTTAAGAAATATTCGAGGACCTTTAAGCAAGTTTGTTTAACTGCTAAGGCATTTTTTCTTAGTCTTAAACTCAAATCATCTGAGAACAAGGTAAAAACTGTATGGAATATTATAAATAGAGAAACGGGAAAATCAAAAACTCGTGATAATCAAGTCACCCTGAACATAGGTAGCCATCCAATCACGTCAAATAAAGATGTTGCATTAGCATTCGAAGATTATTTTTCCAACATGGCAATTAATACTACGAAATGTCTTAAATCATCCGCGGTTGAAGCTCAATCATTACTTTGCACTTATGTCAGTAAATGTAATATAAACTTTGAATTCAGCCCTGTAAATTCAGATTCAATAGTAAAGATATTTAAATCGCTTAGTTTAAAAAAGACTGAAGATTTGTGGGGCACATCAGTTAAAGTGCTCTTTCATATCATAGATGTAATTGCACCCCATCTAGCATTAATTTACAATAATTGCATATCAGAGGGGATCTTTCCAGATCTCATGAAATATAGTAAAGTCATACCTCTTTTTAAATCAGGCGAGACGAGTGATATAACGAACTTCCGTCCCATTTCCATACTACCAGTTTTAAGTAAAGTCTTTGAGAAACTAATGCTGAAGGATATGTTAGGTCACTTTAACAGAAATAAACTACTTAGCAATAACCAGTTTGGCTTTACAAGAGGTCGATCAACAATTGATGCGGCATCGGTACTCATTAAATATATATATAACAGTTGGGAAACATCTTGCGACGCAATAGGAATATTTTGTGATCTTTCTAAAGCTTTTGATTGCGTGGAACATATGACCCTTATTTTAAAATTAGAACATTATGGATTGTCCAATAAAGCTTTAAGCCTTATGTCTTCTTATCTAAGTGATAGAACTCAAACAGTTGTTGTAAACAAAACGCAATCTGTTGGAGCTACAGTGAAAATAGGTGTGCCTCAAGGCTCTATTTTAGGTCCTTTTTTATTTTTGGTTTACATAAATGACTTACCACCAATAGTAGATGAACTTTGCGATATTGTACTTTTTGCTGATGATACTTCACTAATTTTCAAGGTAGATAGAAAAACCGTAGACTACAGTAGGATAAACGCCACTCTAGTTAAAGTACATAATTGGTTTATTAGTAACAACTTGCTACTAAATGCCAAGAAAACTAAATGTGTTAGGTTCGCTTTGCCTAATGTTAAACCGGTAGATTCTAGTATTTTTCTAAATAACGAGTGTTTGCTAATGGTAGATAGGGCGGTTTTGCTAGGCATAACAATAGATAAAAATTTGCAATGGAGTCCCCACATAGCTGCACTGGCAGGTAAACTAAGTTCGGCAGCTTACGCCGTTAGGAAAATTAGACAACTAACTAATGTTGAGACAGCTCGCTTAGTTTATTATAGTTATTTTCATAGTGTTATGTCTTATGGTATTCTGGTTTGGGGTAAGGCAGCTGACATACAAACTATATTTGTGTTACAAAAAAGGGCCATTCGTTCTATTTATAATTTAAATTCCCGTGACTCATTAAGAGAACTTTTTAAAGAAATTAATATCTTAACTGTAGCGTCTCAATTTATTTACGAGAATATTATTTACGTTATTAAGAATTTAGATTCGTTCACCAAAAACTCAGATATACATAATTTAAATACTAGAAATAAAAATAAAATAGCTATTCGAAAATTCCGTGTCCGTAAAGTATATAAATCATTTGTTGGTCAATGCATTCATTTCTATAATAAATTACCTGAAGTAGTTTTAAAGTTACCCTTTCCAGCACTTAAAAAATATTTGAAAAGGTCGTTAATGTCTAAAGCGTATTATAGGGTCGAGGACTATCTAACAGACAAAAATGCATGGCCTACACCCGAAACTTAGTCAATAGTAATTTGTTCAAATGCAAAGGCTTTATCCTGCTTTTTCTTGTCTGGGGGACACCGTTGATGCAGGAAAACATATCGAAACTTTTATGTGGTCATCTTGCACCATCTCATATACACATATATAAGTAGGTAGTTGTAGTTATTTTATTTTATTCTTTTCTATCCTTCTCTCCCGTAAGATTTTTGGCATGTTTTCCTACTGAACTACTGTTATTTGATATTATATTTAATTTAATACTTGTAGCTTTATATAATGCTAGATTAAGTTGTACATACCATTGTAATATGCAATATGAAATAAGTTTAAAAAATGACTGACTGCTGAGTTTCTTGCGGCGTTTCTTCTCAGCAGTGGTCTCCTCTTGGGAAGCGCTGGTAGTATCTTGACGTGTAAAAGTGCCCGAGCGGCCTACTTACTAAATAAATTTCTTTTATCTTTTATCTTTTACAGCCATTGGAGTTAAAATCCATTACAAAGTAAATAAAATGGATTTTCCTTTGTTTTTATGACGGACAATAGGCTCATATTCCATTGACAAATTATGTCGTATGGTGGGATTGAATTGCGTATTCATTTATACAACAAAAGAAACTCTGATAATAATGGTACTGGCCACTGGCTCGGTGCAGTACACGGCCAAAATATAAACAGTGGCAAGTGGGTCAATAACTACATGTTTTGACTGTACATTATGATTGCATAATCCGTCAGTAAGTCTCATCATAGTAAACTCCAAAATCGAATCTTTACTTAGTATAAAAACAAAGCCGCTACCGCAGTCTGAGCGCTTACATCTTACAAACTATGGAACAGATTTCAATGCAGTTTTTATCAATAGATAGAGTGATTCTAGAGGAAGGTTTTTAATAAATTCTAGATTATGAACGGATTCTACAGAAAACTTATAAAGCGAAGGTATGCGAGGGCGGGTCGCTAGTATTAGATAAAACAGCCTATTGACATTTCTTAAAACATGATAGCGCTATCTCTGATCTAGGCCATAAACAAATGTACTTCCGTATTCGCTATCGATTACATAGGTATTATGATAGTAGACAAAAGGCCCTAGTTAAGTAGCTTAACGCATTCGTAAACGATTTTCACAAACTTTCAAAGTATATGGAACTGACATAAGTGCTTGACCCGACCATCTAGCAGCTTACGTCAATACTATACATTTTCTCTGTCTATGGAGGGCTACAGAGGGCCCTGCCAAGATGCACTACGCTAACTAGCGTCTCTATTCGTTTCGTTTTTAACCAATCGCGTCACTGGTAGATCACGTGACTTTTCGTATCACGTCATCTACCAGTGACGCGATTGGTTTAAAAAACGAAACGAATAGAAACGCTAGTTAGCGTAGTGCATCTCGGCAAGCCCCTCAGAGCCTGTATTCGGCACGGTAAAACAATATTGCTTTTGATGTGTTGTGTTGTCATTGTTTATAACTCGGCCGCCATTACTGTCAAATAAAATAAGAGCTATCGTAAAGTTGACAATACGATAACACGTCAAAGGCAATATGTTTTCACCGAGTAAAATAGATGCCTCGATTGTCAGTGTTAGCAAATATAATATACGACAATAAGTTAGTTGGTAGTAAGTATTGAGTGAACTAGTGACCCTGTCTACGAAGCGGCCTGCATTCAAACAAACTATGTCACATATGCTATACATTGTGTATTCATTTATACAAGAAACCACCATCCTTTGATTTCAAGACAATACTTTGCGTTATTAGAAAACACAATAATAAATGGTAAGAAGTGAAGAGAAGTGGTCTCTGCCCACCCCTCTGGGAAACAAGCGTGATTTAATGTTTTTAATTAAATATCGAGGTACGATCTCATACAAATTGACCTAGACTCCAACCTAGTACCAAACTAAGCTCTAGAGTAATGAGAGTGCCACACATTTTTCAGGGTGGTAGGACCTTGTGCAGGGTCCGTCCGGATCGCTACCACCATCTTATCCATTAACCTACCGCCAAACAACAGTGTTCGCATTGTTGTGTTCCGGTTTGGGGATAAGAGAGCCGGTGAAATGACAAGCATAGAGGCATTCCATCTTAGTCCTCAGGGTTGGCAACGCATTTGCAGTCTTAGGATTGCAGTCTTTTAAATGCGAATGTCTATGGGTCACAGTTTCCACTTACCATCAGGTGGCCTGTGTGCTCGTTTGCCATCTCTATGCCATAAAAAAAAAAAAACACAGACGCTCGGTGCACTTATTGGTATGGTGAAACGAGAAAAAACACAAGCGTTTGTAGACGAATAAGCTTTCTCGTCACGGTGCTTTTTACGATGATCATGATGATTTGATTATAAATAGGAAGTGATAGCTTGATTTTAATGCTCAAAGATTTCGCAGAAAAATGATAACTCACTATGATGGACACATGGACACTGAGTGATGACAGTTTATTGCTAAATCATTGTGGGTTAATTTATTGCTTGTCACTATAATGTATTGTGCCTTTCAAAGGTGTGCTAACGCAAGGGTGAAGTTTAGTCCTAGTATTTCAAAGTAGGATAATTATAATGGATTATTTTTATGGAACTTTATATGCTAACGCTTCTGTATTCCACCGGCTCGGAAGTGTATGGAATTAACATAAGCGGTCGATGAGAGTTGTCATCACTCATCACCAGAGGTCGGAATTCTCGTAGCACTTTTGAGCTGTCATAGGGACTTATCGTCTATCGACTTCCGATATACGTGTGTATATCGATTAATACAGAATACAGTATTTTAAATATGATTACGAGCAGAAGTAAACTACAGTCTTATGGCGAATGAGCGATCTCTTCGAGATAACCTTTGGATACCAACTTTTTGGAAATTATAAATAGGAATTAAATTAATAATATTTAATTGTTTCATTTAAATTAATTTGTGCATTTTATATGCTTTTTGAACATATTTTGAAAGAAATTGCATCAAGAATTCCTATCGATTGTTTTCATTGCAAATCTCTATTTCACATTTTTAACTACTCAAAAGTTATCTGAAAGAAATCGCTCTTTGGCGATAAGCCCACACCTGTTGTTTACCTCTTCTTTTAGTCTTCTTTAATATGTTGTGTTCTATAATGTATCGACAAAAAATGTATATCGGAACTCGATAAACGAGAAGTCCCTATGACAGCTCAAAAATGCTACGAATATTCCGGACTCTGCTCATCACCCTACTTAAACACTGTGTCGATATACGAAAATCGCTAACTTAGCGTTAAATGCACCGTGACTAGACCCTGTTGTGGATACTAAAATTCGTCGAAGCTATCCAAAGATGTTAAATAAATGTTAACTAAAATAAAAGTTTTAATTAGAAAAGTAATTTAGTCCGGATGCTTGCCGCTTAAAGTCCTACTTCATCGATTTACTGAATAGAAACAATTCGTAGAGTAGATATTCTAAAAAAAATACGCTTGCCACTGTTTTGCAACGAATTTTTTTGGGAACGAAAGTTTGGCATACGAAACACCTCATGTAATTACCGAACGAAAATAATCTAATCTGTTTCCATATTTAAAAACCGATTATTTTCGATCTAAGTCGATAAGGCAGGAATTTAGAGCCAGCTCTCGATCTATAATTTTCACTTTCAAGTAGGTAAGTACTACCCCAAACGAAGTATGTACAAATAATTCGTTAAGTCCGATTGTCCATGCATAGAATTATGTGCGTACTTAACACGGATTTTTAGGGTTCCGTAGCCAAATGGCAAAAAACGGAACCCTTATAGATTCGTCATGTCTGTCCGTCCGTCCGTCTGTCCGTCCGTATGTCACAGCCACTTTATTCCGTAACTATAAGAGCTATACTATGGAAACTTTGTAAGTAGATGTATTCGGTGAACCGCATTAAGATTTTCATACAAAAATAGAAAAAAAACAATGAATTTTTGGGGTTCCCCATACTTAGAACTGAAACTCAATTTTTTTTTTCATCAAACCCATACGTGTGGGTATCTATGGATAGGTCTTCAAAAATGATATTGAGGTTTCTAATAACTTCTAAAATAAGGGAATGATAAATGTAAAAATAATATATGATGTATGTACTATCGAACCAACGGAACCCTGACCCACCATAGAACCTTGTCACAGTGATTGACGTTAGGACTGTCATACGACGCTATACGACAATCGTACGTCAATCATTGTGACAAGGTTCCATGGTGGGTCAGGGTTCCGTTGGTTCGATAGTACATTACCATGCAAACTTCCACCGAAAATTGGTTTGAAAGAGATCTAATAATTAGTTTTTTTAAAACGTTATAAATCGTAAACCGCATTTTACCTTTCTTTCAATCAACTCCAATATAATAAAGAACAAAGAAAAACATTTATTTAGATGTGTAGTGGTACGGAACCCTACGTGCGCGAGTCCGACTCGCACTTGGCCGGTTTTTTATCCTTTTAAAATAAATAGTTCCCGTGGGAACGAAGATAAGCGAACGATAACAACATTTTCGTGGTTATTTGTAAAATATGTTTGTAATATTTTTGTAAAATATTATATACTAAATAATAATATAAAAACTCAAAAGAATGATTACGTAGATACAAAAATCGCTAGCTCATATTAAATCAATCTAATACTTATTATAAATGCGGAACTGTGTTTGTTAGTGAGTTTCACATTTCTCGTGGGTCAAAAACGTCGGTGAGCTCGTCGGTGGAACGAGGAAGGAAAACCAAGCAAAGATGCATGTGCATGTCGACATTGTCGCATAATGCACATACTTTTATTGCTCGTAAATGTGCAATGGGCTGCAGTGCACGTGAGTGCACTCGTAATCAAACAATGGCCGATTCGTAAGAACAGTCATGTTGCATCCAATGATGGTAGGTTATGTTATGACCTATTTTTACCCGACTGCCCCAAAAAAGGAGTGTACCTAATGTTTTCAGGGTTCATGTTTGTATGTATGTATGTGAGTTTCTTTATTCCACTATAACTTCTAAATCCCTTGACCGATTTAGATGTGTGAGGTATCGTTAGAATCCTTACGTCATCCCAAGTAATATAGGCCATGTGACGTTAAAATGAAAACAAAATAGCGTACTATAAACTCCATATTGCGGGGCCGAAAGAAAAAGTAACCTATCAGGTGGGGTATCAAAATAAAGGGTTTTAAAAGACGATTACAAAAGTATATACAAGTTATGAGTTTAAAGCTTATTTTGGTAGAAAAAGATTTTTTTAATGAAAAACGTCTATATTTTTCAGTTTGTTTTTAAATAGCAGTCGTGTTTCTTTTTTCAAACCTCCGCTTTTCTCAAACAATGCGTGTAAATGATACAAATTTATAATTGTAATTAGGTATTTCGAGTAGGTATTAAGAGTTTCACACAATCCGACGGCCGCCAGCAGCCGCCCGCAGCCCCTCATGCTGCACCCACCCTTATTAATTTAGGTGTAGGTAGGTATGGAATTGTTTTCTTGGTCCTTTCAATTGAATTGAATTAAGTATCTTATTGTTAACCCACTTGAGTAGTTTTTTTTAATTCAAGGTGGTAAATAATGAACACTATGCGCCAGAGTTGAAATGCAATATCGCAGCGGACAAAAATTGGTTTATACGTTTATATTATTATAGGGAGAAAATGAGACCCTTTTACTCTTCGTTTTTGAAAAGAAAAAATATATTACTAATGTTGTCACTGAGTAATAAAAATGATCCGGCGAAATTGTTCGTGAAGTCCGCTAAATTATCCGAGCTGCAATAAATAAGTACCTATGGCATGTTCCGAGCATGTTAAGAGTCCCTTCAGGGAGTAATAAGCCGAAGTGAGCCGTTGATTTTCATTTAGGTATTTTTAATTGCGATGTGTCACGAACTAAACATTTATATTACGATCCCTACACAAACCAAGGCCTCTCCAATACAACTTTACAAGCAGACTTTAATAACGTTACGAAAAATATCGTTGTCATTACGCGTGTTTAAAATTTTCTTTGCACTATCGATAACTTGTTATAACGTTATGCTATTTCGCAATGTAATCAATATTGTAACAAAATCGGAATAACGTTATAAATAATTGCGCGGTGTTGCTGGTTTCTAGTTTTAATGCCCTAAGGTAAGTCAGAATCGTGACACTTAGAACAAATATCCGGCTCATCTATCACACAAATATTTGCCTATACCGGGAATCGAACCCGTGATCGCTAGCTTCATAGGCAGGGTCACTGGTAAAATAACGTAGAATATTATTAAAACGTCCGGTTTATATGGCATTTGTTGAACATTTCTAATGTTGTCTACCCTCAAAGAAGTAAACAACAATAAATCACAACAAAAGTTGTATATGTATTACAAGACGATAAATATTTGAATTCAAAATGAACTTTTACATTACCGCTACACTGTGGAGCACAAATAGATGCTCATTGTGAAGCAATTCCAATACTTACACTGTGAGTACCGTGACTCCAATGTTTTATATTATTTATATAGATAATTATTTACATTTAATTTAGTGTTTAAACAAGCAAGAGTGCGTTATTTATCCTTATTGTTTTCCCTCTAAATAGGTGTACCTACCACGTGCGGGTCCAAATCATCATTTTTTATTGGCAAAGCTTTCAGATACTTAACATTTATTAGATTTTTTTTAAAACGTTTTAGGAAGTAATTGCTTAAGTAGCAATTATAATTTGGACTGCCCAAGCACCCGTCACAAGAAAACACTTATGAAAGTCAACCAAGCATATACTTTTTAATCAATAGTAACTAAATTAATTCCATATTGTAGGTAACATCATAGTACATAAGTACTTACCACATAACAACACTGCAAAATCCAGTACTATCTTCCATACCAGCTTATCTTGTGCCATTTTCAACTAAATCGTTCAGCCACTTGAACCTTTTTATTTTTAATTTTTAATACCCGCGACGCGGCATCCTGCTCGGTGCAACGCACTCGACTGATAGCGATACGTTGACTTATCTACACCTCACCTTGAATTCAGTTATTAAAATCAAGTACAATAAAGATTTGGAACGTTCGCAATTTAAAATCGAGGGTATTTGTTCTTTAAAGGCTAAGGTCATGAACCATAATGCCTCCAGGTTAAGAGTTTATTTTTAAACAGGAGGTAAAGGCTGCCACACACGGAACTTGGAATGATAAAATGAAATTTATAGTTAGCATATGTTACGTACGTATAGTATAAGATTGTGAATGAACTCAGCGACAATTATGTTGATGACGTAATAAACATAGGTTTTCTGTAAGATCCTACTAAACTCTAGTGTAAGACTAATTTTGTGATTCATAAAATGTAGGTGTTACTTGTATCCTCTTAAGTACCGTGTGGTTTTTTTTAAATAAGGTTTCTGTTTGCTCGTAAAAAATAATGTCTTGTTCTTTTATATTTAGATTGACCACTCTACTCTGACTGAACGCGAATGGGCTTAAAATCAGGGCATGTATGTTTACGCCCTTTTCATTACGTGCTTAAATTATTATAACTATTGGGTGTTGAAATAAATCATGTATTTGTATTCATAAAAGAAAACGTAGGTTATATTAAATGAAAACGGATATGTCAGTGTGGTATTTTTAAACGAATTGAGGTGACTAAAGCACCAAAATACAAGGTAAGTAAAACCAGGTGTTTGTGAGTCATCGAAAGAATCGAGAACAAATCTCGGAACACAATACCTATGCATACAACGGAGTATGATAAGAACACAACACTGTGTGATGCCTAAAATAGGTAGTTTAGGTGCAGATGGCAGCAATATAAGGAATACTAAGTAATAATTTAAATGCGTTTTTTTTGCAGTAATAATTGGAGATGAAAACTGTTCTATTGTTAAGTAAAGCAAAGTAAAGTAAATAATATCTTTATTGCGTGGAATTGGGTGGGGTTTGCAGTGTTATATTATTAAAACTAGATTCGATAAACCTGTCTTTTCAGACGTACGCAATTTTACATAAAAATGCACGCTAGCTAAACTATTAAGTCAAAGAAAAAAGAAACTATATACATTAAGGGAACCATTAGATTGTTTGTTTGGAATATGACCATTTGCTTAAAGAAAAAAAGGCAAATTGTTTAGTATTTTTTATTATATAGAGTGTTAAACAGAATATTGTCATGATTTTAGTTGTAATTATTTCGTCGCGCTGTTTAAGGTGATAAACATTACTTAAATAAATCTACGGGATTATCAAATGAAACCAATTTGTAACTATTTATATTTATTCATTTCAGTTGTAAATTCAAATTCTTAGCATCTTATTAATAAAATTGTTGCCAAAAACAAGTAATTATGACTAACTTCTGTTTAGAAAGGCGATTCAGCTATACTGCCCTCTTTGACAAAAAAAAAACGCATTTGTAGTTGATTCTGTATTGCATATGCTATCTTACATATACATTTTATAGTCTAATATGCTTCAATTTATGACAGTAGTATTAGTTTAGCAATAGAGACTATTAGTAGTTACGCCCTTCTTCGTTACGAGATGAAATGGTATCATAACGCCGCATAATTACATGAGCCACTTACACAAATGAATCCGTGAAGGATAAGCGAAAGCCCGAAAAAGGTTAGGTAGGTATTGCTATTTGAAAAGGTACGGCGCGACATATTAATAAATATCAAATGGCATAGTGTCTAGTTAAAAGCTTAACAACTTTTAAAATTTAATTGGTGTAAAGACTCTTAACTTATACACCATTTTTAATGGAAACATTAATTGCTTTAAAAAAGGCATATCTTCTTGTACAATTGACACTGACCCATTGTAATTGACTATTTCAAGCCAAAAAGCCGCAATATAGCTTGCAACATACATTATTACAAATTAAAATTACACGTAATAATGTGCCAATTATACCATTAAACAATTCCACTTAACACATACTTAATACTTACATTTAACTACATACATCATCTTTACTATTAAATAAAATTAAACAAACTTAACTATGAAGGTATAAATAAAATGGAACTGATTTAAACACGCCCTAATAATTATAAGGCCACTGCAATGTCGCTTTTACGTCCACTATTTCTAAGGGTCCATTTTTTAAATAAGCATACATTATTTTTTTGACATTTCCAATTATCTGTTATAATTCGATTACAAAATGTGGGTGGGAATCTAAAATTGTTCACTGTTATTTAAAATGAGACACATACGCCGAAGTGATACCAAAGAAGGCGCTAACTGCATATTACTAGTATAAGCATTTTAAATCTAATGTGGTTACCAATAAAGTATAGAATGCTTCCACGCGGCGAACGCACCAAATGACTAATTTCATATTATTATTCTACCCCTATATCATGGAAAAACTAGATTCTGCCCGCGACTTCGTATTTTCCGATATACATAGTAGCCTGTGTGTTTCATCCGAGTCCGTCCAGCTGTTTCAGCGTGAAGGAGTAACAAACGAACACAACATACACTTTCGCATTTATAATATTAGTAGGATTCTGCCTGATTTCAGCTGTGCCAAATTTCAAATGTAAATTTATTTTTTTACAAACTCTTGTAGGAAGTAGGTAAAATGTTTTATTTGGTGATAACAATGCTATAATAATTCTTATAGAACTGTTATTGCCATGGCATCGCTCATTATATCATCGTTTTCTATGCCGTAACCGAAGCGGGTTACGGCATAGTTTGTATTCTGATACCATTGATGATATCAATATTAGGTTTAGAGTACGCGATTACAAAAAAACGTTTATTTATGATGTTGTCAAAATTATTTAACCTTGTCTGCCATGTTTACAAATATCTATGGGCCCAATTTTTTTATGGCGATGGCAAACAAGCACATAAACCGAGGTGATGTTCAGTGGACTATGAAGCTCATAGACATTGTCAATCTCAAGATTGCAATCATACGATGACAATGGAGATGATGAATATGGAGACTTTAAAAGCCTTGCCAACCCTGAGGATATAGAATTAAAGGAACCTTTGTGCCAGTGGCATAAAAAATCAAGTGACACTTTTGGGGGCCTTCCGTTAGTTCCCCAACGGTGCAAGCAGAGGAAAAAGTTGTGTTTTGATTGTTCAACTGAACTGACATTCGACGAACAAAAGTACTGAGTATTTTTTAGACTTGGATCGAATTTATAACATACTAGCTGCCTGCCAGCGGTTTTCTGACATTACCGTTGGATTTTTCATTTTTTTCTGTCATACCAAACTTGTCCAGATAATAACGAAAACAACAACAACAAAAAAACAATTTCGTGCAGTCGTACGGAAATTATGCGCGTCCAGTCAGTTGCAGAGATAACTAAACCCCCCTGCAAACAACTATCAAGTTGCAGGGGGTACTGCATATCAATGCAGGGGGGTATACTTAACTCTGCAGCTGACTGTACATACATTATCATTTTTATTTATATAGATATATTTAAATAACAGTGAACATAATACATCTCGCCTACAACTAGATTAAGTTTTAAACATCTCTTTAATACGTGAAAGGTTCATCTGTAATATGTTTACATCTCTATATCACAGTATAAAATACGACCTCTAAGTCTTGGAGACTTTAAAAGGTATTTTCTACGCTTAAGCTAATTAATATAGTAAATAAATGAGCTGTGTACATATAATTTTAAATTTTAAAACAAATATAAATGCATTTCAGAAAAACTTTTTTTCTAATTCGTACCAATTTTCATAAAATACATATTTACAAACTAAACTAGGTTACAACTTAATAATAACTAAACGTAAAATTGTACTTTAAGTTATTTTTTTATTTTACAATACCCCATAAAAAAGGTTTAAAATAAATAGTGGTTAAATATATGTATAAATAACACATTGCACGAAAAAGTTAAGTATAGAAAGTTCCTTAGACTATTTTTCGACTATTTACTTCCTTAATATTGTATTTCAACCAATTTTGTTGTTTCTAAGATCTCTCACAACTAATGATAAAGTATACATTTAAAGTTAATCGCCAAACGATCCTGCACAGGAAAATAAAATGAAACAATCAGTAGGCAAACCGATTTAAAATTGTACTGTTTTTCTAATGTGGTTGACTTTACCCTAATATTCTTCTACAGTCGCCCTCGATAAAAGTGTTGCTAAACTAACTTTGCTACATTACATTAAGCGTATCTCTAGCAGCCTAGCACAATAATTTGTAGGTAATTACTATGTCTCATTCAAATATTTTTTTAGATTAAAAGGCATTACAGGTGTAGTGCATAATTGCTTTCCTTCGTATTTTCACGGAAACGTACGAACGTGTCATGCTACTTCAGTCAACCAGTACTTTTTGTACTGTGACCGACTGAAATAGCACGACACGTTCGTACGTTTCCGTGAAAATACGAAGGAAAACTATTATGCACTACACCTGTACATTATTATTATTTATCGATATTGTTACTGTTTATTGATGCCAGTTAGGACAGGAAAAACCTATATACGATCACGAACTTTAACTGTCAGCCTACTATAGAACCCTACCATAATAACATACTGTCAAAGAATAAGAAATAAATCATTGACTTTCTTTGACAATGTTCTAAGGTGGCTCAACAAAAGAGTCCGTGATTATATATCCTTAATAAGTAGTACGTATTGTGACTCCTACGGTAACGTACCTACTCACTACAGTTAAACCAAAGCAAACAAGAAAACAAAAATATTCTCATTGAAATTTTGAACTAGTAACGCCATCTACAAAATATATCCCTAGCACGATTGGCTTCCACACAACAAGCCTAAAAGTTACCCAACATTCGTGCTGGTTCCACACTCGAACGATAGATGGCGCTTACTTCAATAACTTAGCTGTCTGAATCAGTACTCGGGCGAGATGACAGATGGTCACTCGTCGTCGGAATGTCAAACATGCCAGCCGGTGCCGGACCTGGTGTTGCCATTGGTCGCGTGGAGTTCGGAGTCGTGGTGATTGACTGGTTGACGGTTGCGTGGCGTTTTGCGGAGATTCGAGACGAATGTGAACTGGAATGAAATTAATACTGTTTAAATAGTGGTTTTGCTATTATACTAATAGGTAAATTATTTGAGTGTTGCAATTGCATATACAAATAAGGATGGTTTACACGATAATGTGTTAAGTTACAATGGTTTGCCAATAAATATATTGTCAACCCAATATTGGACGGTGACAGTTGAGGTTACATTTGATTACTAAATAGTTTGTGGGGCTTTATTTCGTAATAACCTTCTAAAATTGATTTGTTATGTATTGCGACATCTATCGAAGCTAATTGTAAGTAACGTTATTGTGTGAAATATTCAACAGATGGCGATAGATGTCTTGTTACACATTACACAGTCGTTTTCAATTATTGTATCTCAATGTAACTTTTGCCCCAAATTAGTAACGCGCCAAAAGGTCATAATATAAAATGTGTAACCATGTCGTATTGTTGGCACTATGCAGTTATGACTAGGTTTATTCAAAGTGGCCATGTAATCCACCCTTACAGAACAATTTTTATTGTATTCTGATTATCAATTCAGTCACTCAAAGTGTTGAAAGCACAACCTCGCCATCCAACTATTCTCTTTCCAACCTGCCTCCAAATTACCCAACTAATTTGCGACTCCTTTGGAATTACCGGTGTTTACGGGAAAAACTAGGTCAGTCATACTTCATACAGTACAGGAAAAGTTGACGGCACGAGAGCGCAGGTCACCTTTACCCTGGACAGATCACGTCAAAACTGCACCTGGCAGTCTCTACTCTACATGAGTGCACCAGGTAAGCAGCGATCTGAGAATAATAGCCTAACTAGTGTGTGAAGTACCACGTGCCATCAAACATGAACTGACCAATACGGACGAAGAAGAAGCTCACCACAATAACCGCATAAAGAAGGCCAACGCTGAAGCCAGCCATCACGTCGCTCCAGTGGTGCTTGTAGTCGGAGACGCGCGTCATCACCGTGTACCAGGCCAGCATCACCAGGGCGAACTGTAGCCCGTGCCGGAGCAGCTTGGAGCCGCGCCACGTGAACCGCTTGTGGAGGTAGAACTGGAGACACATGTGGTTGGTTAGACACACTTAGTACTACCAGTTTATTCTAATAGTTCTTCCTTTTTCTATGAAAAACAAGTGACGAATATACTGTCAGATGCGCTGTGATTTTGAAAGCCAGCCGAACAGGTTTAGGAAGCTGGGAGTACATCCGTGTGGTTTTGTCCAGTTTTTAGAGTGGACAGAGTGTAACATTAAGGAGGATCAGTGTTGTGTTATCCGTGTATATTACCCATCTGTTCCATCTGTTCTTAATAGGCTGCCAGAAAAGATCAGGAATGTAGCTACCATCCCCATTTTTAAAAGTGGTCTTCGAAAATGGTACCTTGAACTGAATCTTTTTTTTGATATGTAACTATGGAGTTATCAATACATTATTGTATTGTATAGTATTGGGACCTCTGAAACTATATCGATTTTAATCAACAAAAGGATTATACACTAGAAGAAATCTTTAAATTGAGTGTCGAATTATTAAACTAATCTTGACTATGATTCCCATCTCAAGACATGTAAACGTCAATTGATTAAAAATAAACCGTTCGGACGCGTCTAGAGGCGAGCATCTCATTTAAGATCAGTCAAGTCAGTAAGCAGGTAAGATCATGAGATTTTAATTAAACATACATTGAGAAGTATTCACCTTATCCTAACTGTTCTAGCCTATGTTACAAATGATCATGTTATTTTAAAATAACTTACAGCAAAATACAGCATAGTATACGCAGAGAAAGAGGAGTGGCCGCTAGGGAAGGACAGCCGCATCTCCTTTAGCAGTTTAGGTTCCTCGCCGAGACATTCGAACTCTGTGATGTAACGCCATTTATTTTCTGGCGCGGAGCAGTCAATATCTGGCCTGCAAACCTGGAAAGAAGAAGATAAACCTGTAGTAGAGGAATGTATCTGGAGGTCAAATAGGTAACCAAAAAAAGTAAAGAAAAACCTAAATTCCTTTTATTATAGTTCAAATACTCTTGAAATTTAGACGGCTCGGACGACTTTTCTTTAATCAAAAGAAGAAACCAAGAAGCATGCACACATACAGGTCAATAACATAAATTATCCTCCTTTGATGCTTTGCGGCATTTGCATAAAAAATCTTACACATTTCATCAATAAAAAAAATGCATTCCATCTTACAAAAGTCCGATAGTTTTTTTATTAATGTGACTGCACAAATCTATATGATTAAATATATGTCAGTTAAATACGTGTCCGCACGTCTTGAAAATAAAACAGTCACTAAAATATTTTATAACTCCACTTTATATTTACAAAGTCAATAAAACATATTGAAAAAGTCGATAACGCGTAGCGTAGTGGTTTTATATGCAAAGTGTTACCGAGAACACCGCGATATTCATGATGGATGACAGCCAGTCAATACCTATTCAGGTAGAGAGGAAATTTTGCTACCACTTTGTTAATGATAAAGATTAATTTGTTAAGGCGTAATTTATGCTTTTTCAAAGTTAAATGTATCTCAGTATTTTTGAGGAAATACTAGACCCAGAGCACGCAATAGACAAATATTCATATGTTTAGGTATTCTTAAATTAATTATTATAATACCCTTATAATACTTTTATAATTTGCCTCTCATATCTAATGTGTTAAAATGAGTACAAAGGTGTTAATATCTTACTCGAAAATAAATATATAAGGCGATAAAGTAAATAACTATGAATATAACAACGTAATAGTTGCATTAAATCGCCAAATATCGAAAGACCATTAAGATTTACTTACTAAGTGAACTCTCAGAATACTCCTTCACTTATCCATTACGAAACCAGCCCGTAAATTGTCAGCCAATTAATATTTTTGCACTCAAAAACAATCTGTCTTGGCCCCGCGGCTTAAATGCTGGTTTGACATTTGCTGGGTCTCAGAACGGCAGTTACAATAATACAAACTTGCATTTTCAGTTGGTGAAAATTGGCATAAGCATCGCCGCGTACAACTTTGATTTTATTTAGCAAAAGGTGTTTTTTGCCGCTGGAAATTATAAGTTTGCGAGCTTCAGCCCTTTTTTGTTTCACGCTAATATGTCAGACTTAACGTTTATTACACGTAGCCGGTGCGAATTGAGGTGGAAACCGACAAGGCGAGGCGAGAGGCGTGTCTTTGGAATAACACCATAATGCTTTTAGTGTAAAGTGATACGAAATCTTAAGCCGATAAGGTATCGAGACTAGACCTAGAATTATAACACTGCGCAGGCCATGACCAAGAAGACTAAGGGCATTGTAGTACTATCCACCTGATTGGCACCTGTTTTTAGTCTTTATGAAAGGTTTAAAATTTTAATAATAATGCTGCATAGCTCTCATAATACAAATGATTCCAACACGAAGTTGACGAACGTAAACTCAGCTAACGACTTGGCGAACCCTTATAACTTTCAGGGCCAAAGAACACAATATTTTATCCATTTTATATGGTTAATCCTGGTCGCGGCACCAAACGTGTTAACAAGCATTCATAATTCTGTTTACAGTATCGATAACATACCATTACTGACATGTTCTGAATTAATTTCTATACTATAAAAGGGCACGTCAATCATCCAATCAAGTAGCCCGTTCACTTTCCAACCCGTTTTGCAAACTTTTTGCACGTTTTAAGTTAATCGGTATGAAATTGGCGGTTTTATCGTCTCGTTCGTTCGTGAACGGGGTAAAGTATTTATTTTTCATGTCTGGCATACTAAAACGATTGGGTAATTTAGTGATTATGGCAACGAGCTGGAGGCGCCTGTGCCGTAGGGCGGAGCTTGCGTAAGATTTTACGATGATATTTTTTCAAGATTTTAATATTAAGGAAAATTCCAAGACTGAAGCCAATGCAAGTAATAAAAGTGCTAAAGTTTCAAACACCCTTAACTGATTTATAAACAATTTTACATTCCACAAAACTAAGCATTACAGAATGTTTACAAATAATGTGTTAGATCAATTTATTAACAATGAATCGTTTACAGGAGCTACCATGAATGGAACGTGCCTAACCTATGTCACTTGTGTTAAAATGTACTATAAACTTCAAATAAAAACATTTGTTTGTATTCATACTATATTTATTTAAACTTTTGCAGCCTTAATGCCTTAACGCATTCTCTAGCAGTCCATCATTACGCCTGGCAAAAACAAGTTAAGGTTGGTGCTGAATTTGAGGAAACTAGTTCCATTCATCATTCAATCCATTCGTGGCAGCTCTTGTGAATCGTCCTACAGCACACTGTGTATCATCCAAGTCTATACATTTATCTCTCCTAGCCATCAATCGTGACTATCGTGATCGCCTACGTGCTAACCTTGCGGATTACAAAATGCCTACTCATTATCGGTGTTTTATGCAATCTCGACCCCTATTTCACTTTCTCTTTAGTGCTTATTAACCGATTATAAACATAAGTCACTTATCGCAAAATACTAGTTGGCTTGTCGATAAATGAATGGGTGCTACTTGATATTACAAGGTAATAGGACCCGTAAGGCATTAAGTTAATGTTTGCAAACGAGGTGTGAGTAAAACATCGTTGGTTGAACACGACGCTGTGTTATACGGTTTTATATAATTTTACTTTTGTTTGAGTATATATCGAACAATTCTTGCAAGTCATTTTTGAACCAGTACGCGTTAAATGGGCTGAAATTTATTACACATAATGTAAACCCGACATTGTATGTATTAAGGAGCTATGGAGCTGAGTAAATTGGGCTCCGTCTGAATCGCAAAAAGTGCATGGCGTTCTTTTGGACGTGACCACCGGTTGGCGTAAATGACACGTCAAAATCGCAGTAACGTAGTTTAGACGTGTTATTGCGTAAGAATAAGCGTTGGTCAGCGTATTTTGAGCATCAGTGTGGTCGATCCTTTAAGATGGTGTCGCGAATAGTCAGTCAGCAATTCAGTACCCTTACCATGAGTTACAATTACCGAAGTCGCTAGCGAGTCAAATGCTCTCGCACTTTATAAGCATACTGTGAGGGATAGAGCATTTGACTCGCTAGCGCACTGGTGGCAGAAAGAGACCCATCGAGTAGTAATCGTAACTCGTTAGCAAAAAAAGCGACAAGTCAATCACAAATCCGAAACTAAGTTTTCACCGCTGCATGAAATGTTTTAGGTCAAAGCATTTCCAACCATTTGATATCGCGCTAGATTCTTAGCTTCCTTACTAGCTGATACTTGTACAAGATTTATATTGTACGTTTTTACGACGTCTTCAGTTGCGTGCAGCACATAAAAGTTTCGCATTCCCTTCGAATGTAGGTTGCAATTCCGTATTTACTTTGTAGTAAACATTTACATCACTTACAACTAGACGAATGTTAACAACATCCGCATTGAATCCTAGCGTTTTTCCCCAAAGATCTGTAATTATTTGATTTTACATAATGAAAAATGTTTTATCTCTATCGTCTAAACTATCAATCTCGTACCTGTAATTGGTTTTAAAGAAACAGAAAAATAAACTAACATTTATAATTAGTTAAGACTAATCGGTAAACGTTGCGTAGACTGATTTATAACATAAATAAGGCGTGATGGAGAGAAATATACCCAAATTTGGTCCCGGCACGGGCATTGATATAATAAAGAAACTACTCGTACATGCGCATAAGCGTGACTGTTGTAAACTTCCTTTCATCTAAACTAGCCCCACTTTATTAATTAACTTCTTCAAAGTCAATTCGTAAAGGAAGTGGCGCTTAGAGTTGCTTCTCACAATCGTGCGGTCACAATTCGGTGGCGAGTTAAAATTCAAAGCAACGCACAGAGTTTATTAGCCATTGGTCACGAAAGGAGCACGCCGCTTGAATCTAATGATGAGAAACGACAGACGTAATATGATTTGTTGAGCGCACACTGTTCGAGTACAAGTGCATTGACGCCGAGCCAAAGTGCAATTGTCTTCGAAGTAAATTACAAGACGTTGAAAGGTAATCTAAACCTATCATTTGAAGAAACGAACATAATCAGAACACAAGTCAATACTTATCCTTTCTTGGATTTATGAATCATAATTTATATACAACACTAAATTCCCTAAATAGACTTAAAAGGCATACTCAAGATGTATCTGAGAAACAAAGACCGTTTAACCAAGGATTTGCAGAAATCCTAAGATCTGCAGCTCCTGATTTTATATCAGATTCCGTAGCCCATAGTCCAGTCGAGTACAGCCATGTTAAATTGATTCACCGTGGCACCTCGCCGCTAAGAATCCGAGATATGAGATAGCCGGTACACGGCAAAGATTGCGATCCTATCGGTTCGTCTTATTAAACGCGTGCCGGACCGTGGCAAACTGTATTAGAAAATAGGGTCCACAAGGCATTACAAGCCTTATACCCTGATGTCAGATGCCCTTTCAGTTTAGGCGTTGCGCACGTTAATGGAGATTTAGAAGGTAATTCTATTGCAAAGGTGAAAGATCATCGCGATTCAAGCGAATGGTTTGTTATTGTTTTCAGAATATTAAACGTAGTTTCAAAAATTCCGTCATACCAGGTGAAGGAATCAATCAACACACTAAACTTTTTACAATCACTTAGATGCAGTGTTGGAAACGTTAATTACATCACGCCACTAACAAAAACCAAATCAATGGAAATAAAATCATGAGAGCCAATCTCATTTGCCGACGGGCGCGACGGAGTGTGAAAATATTGTGGCATTTATAATATAGCGTGAATATCACAACACAAACAGCACATCTACTCCATATCTGTTTATTAAAGTTGAGAAACCTGCGCACTTACAAGATAGAGAGAATAAGCTAAACATTAAAGTCTCCAAGCGACAAGTAATAGGCAGGTGAGAAATAAAACTGGTTCTAGATCTCGAGATAAATCCAATTACAGAATCATCTAGAGATAATGTTGCGGCAGAGTAAAGGGTTACAGTCGTAAATGCAAAGCATAATAGCGACGAAGACAGCCATTCCATTCTCCTGATAACTTTAGAGTCCACTTTACACCATTTAAATTGCTTTTTGATGCGGTCGTGTGGGTTCTTGACCGTTATTTTAACACACTGTAGAGCACGTTACTTTAATACTAGGTTTGTAGTTTTATGTGTAAAATGTAGTTAAGGGAGGCAAATGGAATTTAAATGTTAAATCTGTCCTTATTAAAATAAGAAATATAATTGGAAAAGATCCCACCCACATTTTATACGAAGAGCATTTTGCCAGCTCTATACTTCCCAGTACTAACACACTTTTACAACACGTACTTTGCATGTAAATGACCATTCAATGAAAATTCTAAGGCATTCTATGGAAGTAAGTTTTAACAGTAAGTTGACCTAAGAAGAAAGTGGCAATTATAATTTCAGTAAATATAAACTTAGTTTTAGTGTTACGACCTCAATGGCGTCGTAAATAACTAAATGGTTATGGTTCGGAGATCGTCATGGGAGAAATGGATTTACTGTTAATTCAGTACCTAGGAAGTGAGTTTTATGCGTTTTAAAGCAAATTACCTCGTAGCAGCTTTAAATTATGACTGCTTCTAAGAAAGACGATAAACCAAGAAATTATGAGAACTCATTGGTTGAAGCAGTATGCTTACTGTAACCAGTAAATTTCAGATATTTTGATCATGGGATCATGTATAATGGGTACTTTATCAAATCAATGCATAAAGCAACAAGTAAATAATGTAAAAAAACAACAGGAAACCAAACAGCAATACAAGCCTTAAAAGACAGCTCTGACGCACACAGACAATACTCATTGAATAAACTAGTAGATATGGCTTCATTGATGATCAGAACAAGTATGGAGCCACATAAAGTGGTTGGGCTTGACATGACGTGAAAAGTGAATGTGATTTAGACGTACAATTACGAACCACCCACTGCTTGGTATTTCGTCTAGTTAGTGTTTTGAGTAGAATACGAAGTGAGGACATTGTTTGAATAAGAATGATGTAATTTTGAAAATTCCAAGAAGAAATATAGAAATTGACAAATAAAATGTATAATATAGTGAACACTGGACATGAAGTGAAAATCTTGTAAGTCCATCGTCGATCAAAAAGATCAGCCAAGATGCTGACAGAGAGTCAGTTTAACATGATTAATTCCATTCATGTTCAACACTTTATAGTTAAGTTTGTGTCTTCATTTACATTGACATTTTTTCCTTAGAACGGGGCACCAATTTAAACAACAAAAAGTATGCATTTTCAACAATAAACTTTACCGAAACAAACTCTCGTTGATCCGTGTAATCGGTTTAACCCACATTTCTATTGTACGAGTATAAATGTTATTTGAGTCCTTCTCGCACGTTCCATTTCAAAACGTAACCGGAGAACAAAACACGCTAACGTGTTCCAAGTGAAAACAAAGCACGTGCCCCAAATGCAATAAACTGTATGTTATTATATAGGTGTCAGTTTATGTAATGGGTGACGCAATGCTTAAAAAAGCTTAATGCAACACTCGTAATATTACCACTAGTATCAAAATCTTCAATATCAACCTCGCTGTGTAGCCACACTAGCAACGAAGTAAACTAAAACTCGTTAAACCATTAGGAATTGAACATAATAGATCTAAAAGCGTTAAGGCTTTGTGTTTTATTTAAATAAACATAACTTAAATGTAATATTTTTATTAAGGACCATCACTTACTCAATTTCTTACTGGTCTGATCGGTTAATTTTCAATAAGGTTTCAACATGAAAAAATTTTAGGTGACCATAATTTTAGTATTAAATGGGGAAACACAATATTATTTTAAACACAAGCTTAACTTCATTGTTATAAAAATCACTATATTAATCTCAATCATTTACTGAGTTGCGGAAATTCAGTTAGGATCCCGACCCCGCAGTCACCCTGTATACGTCAAATAAGTCAACTGCTAGTAATTGTACAGACCTGTTCCAACTATTTATTGAAATTACATTTTAACGTAATAAATCTTGCTAACTGACTTCAGCTTTGTGTAGTTAAACCTATTACAAAAAGGTTAGTAATAGCCCTCAAAGCAAACATTGCAAAGGCGTGTTTGCTGAGTAATTTCACGTCCTTTACTTTGCAAATATACGTTTCGAATAGAGCTTAGCCAGATTTAAACGAAGTACACATGTTGCAAGAGGACGTTAAAGATGTTGCAGCACCAGACACAACATTAATACGTATTCATTTGTTGATTTAAGAACTACCTACAGGATGGGCAGCAAAAGCCCATATCCAAATAAAAAGAATAAACTGAGAATCAAAATACGTAAATATAATTAAGAAAGAGCGTTAAATAAAATTAAATTGCCTCCTTTTTAAACGTACGAAATTTAATAATTATCAATAACGGCAATCCACATTATCTAATACATTATAATACATTTTTATTCCACAAAACGGCGCATGTAACTTCAACACGACATTATTATCTATTGTATACCTAAAGATTTCTAAAACATTATCATCAAACTATGATAATCTGTTTATAATTCTGCCGTTGTAATCAGCTTCCTGTTTATAACGAAGAATTTGCAAGTAAATGCCTTTTGTTGGCGGTACTGCGTGTAATTGGCCGTATAAGGCAAATTATCTGTCATTAAATTATTCAGAAAACGTGACTTAGCCAATAAATTGCACATTAGTAATCTAAGCAACGCAGTCACAATTGAAACAAAATGTGCACAAGATAACAATAAAATGAAAGATTGGTATCAATTAGTATTAAAGGGTAAAAGCGGTATAATGAATCATTATTAATATGACAAATGCGAACAAGAACAAGATATTGCTTCCCTCAGACAAGCACATATAAGTTTAAACATTATCGAGATGAAAATATTATCCTTAAATCTGGTTCAAGCTTGTTAGTTTAAAGTTTATTTATGTACGCAAACTGATGAGTGGAATTCAGTTATCGACACGTTTCATTAACTTCCTGTTTTAAGAACGCTTGTATACGCATTTCCTCCTCTAGTTTACCAAGTTAACAGGTGCATCCGGTTTATTGTAAGTTAGATCATAATATAATTGCCAGAATAATGCCTTTGTTACATCATAGTTATCGGCTACGCGGCATTAGACAAGCATCGATAGTGAAACATACCATACTACCTTGCCTGTAGTCAATCACTGATGACCTAGTGATAAAAGGTATACATCCACTTAATTCGTACTAAAAAAGGGGATATACATAACGGACATAAACCCTTTTGCACTTGATCTTCAGGAGACTTAAACCATTTTTCACTAGGGCCAAAGCATTAACATATTTGCGCTCTGTGTATATAATCAAAACGTTACATGCTTGCTTTGTCAAGATAAAATTCATACAATATGCAAAGTTATTTTTGGGATTCATATTCCAAGCTAAGCTAGCCAGCTAGCTACTAAATTAGCTTAGTGCATAGAATAAAACAGACAGTGACGACCAAATATTCTATGTCAAAGAAGAGTAGCCCATGTTAACTAAAATTTGACAAGAATTATTATTAGAGAAAACTCGTCAAACCTCTACAACTCTACATAACAAAAACTGATAAATTCCAACAACTAAAACTTTTATCAATACATCAAGTCAACTTCACACCAAATGTTTCTCACATTCCCTTTAAATTCAATTCAAACATTCATAACGCACACAGCCTTTGTAATGTTTGCGTCGCCGTGCTTTGTCAACAGTAGCTGCAGCGGTGGGCCTGTCACCGTCAATTAAAAGACCAACTCGGCCAGCACTTAACACTATTGGTTCGACAGCTGTAAATTTGTGATCATTATCATCTGATATATCATTATTGCTGTTGTGGTCAGCATTAACTTTAAGTTTTGAAATGTATGTCATTTTTTTTATTGTTTGTTAAAAATCAGTTTCACCAATTATTCAATCAAGAACGTAGGTATATAGTATAGTATATTACTACGGATATAATTGTCGCATAAAACCTGTATCTAGCCAACCTATCATTGAACGGAGAACTACACGTTATTGAAAGTGGAAGTCTTGCAATTCCAAGGATTATTAATGGTTTTATTATCAGTTACTTCAGCGAATACTTTTACTCGACCAGTCTATAATCACCTTCAATTGCTTTTAATAAAAGAGTGAAACAAAACCCAACAATCACTCAATCAAAAAGGAGCAGCTGTTTTTATCTTTTTGTTTTAACCGAGCTTTAAGATATTGAATTGCAAGACCTTTATGTCTACGTATGAAAAAAGATCGAGTTTGATACGACAATTACAGGGCTTGCTTTTATTTTCTGCGTGCACGTGCATAAGAACATTCATGTGGGAAACACCATAAAAATCAAAAGATTTCACAGACGAACAAACTTGAAACATCTATTAGTATTATAAACCTGACAAAAAATATTCAACCTTGATACCCACTACTAATCCTGTACCTTCAGACACTTTCATAACAAAAGGAGCAAAAGAGAGAGAAGTTCGGCATTCATTCATGTGGACAGCCGAATTGTTAAGACTACTGACACCAAATAACAAAGGCCTCTACCATGTTGCATCACTAGAGGATTTATTAAGCTGTAGAAGATCAAGATACAATGGTCACCACAGGTCACGGTAGAAAAGAGGGGCGAGTAACAAATCAACGTATTACTGGTATGGTGTCGTGTGTAGACTTTCCTGGGGGCAATGGTGATGCGTCATAAGTTTTAATTAATACAGAACATTTAGTTGGGGCAACTGTCGAAATTGAAATAAGTGTGAAAGAGAACGTTGACGTTTCCATAGATGGTGTGTAATTGATTGTGCGTGATGTCGAATGGACTGTACGAGTAATAAATTGAATGAGAGAAATGCTGTCACGCTTATACATTTGGGAGGTCATAAATATAGTGTAAAATGGGATATAATGTTTTTGTGTCGCTGTTAATGGAGCATAGATGATCGCGATGGAAGAATACGGGAGGGTATGGAAAGATGGAACGGTTTACCACTTATCAAATCAAACATGGACTGATGAAACTGATACCATCCTATTCCCTGCTCTCTTTCTATTGATATACGCTTGTGGACCAACAATACGGGTCAGACTGCGTTTTCCATACAAACGAGGCTATTTCGAAGCCTTGGTTCTTCGCCAGAGGTTATTTTGAGTAAGGTTTAATGGTGGATACTCCGAGGTTCAATAAAGGAGGTCAAAATTTCTTAAGATACATAACTTATCGCGAGAGTTTGGGTCAGCATTTGGATTTCCTTAAATTTTATAGCCATTTTAGATGTTTTTTTGAACATGCACTATTCCGGTGTTTACCGCAAATTCAATCAGTTGGGTATCCTAGGCACTCTGGAAGTCCTGTATCGATGCTCGGGGTATACAGCACCAGATTTCGCTTAAAGCATCCCCTAGCTAGGAACTAAGGCTTCGAAATCGCCTCGTTTGTATGAAAAACGCACTCTGACTTGATTAGTGTCCTTGAATAGGGAGACAGTAAGGTAAGGCGTCCGAATGTTTATGAGCAGCTAATGGTCGCTGTGGTCTAAAAACTACGTTCCACAGCAGTAAGTAAGACCGAGTGACCATCTGTCCTTACTCGACGCAGCTGGTTATTTTATTACCAGAATTACATTTTGGAGGCGAAGATAAACGAATTCACTTGTTTATAAGCCAATTAACGTCCGTCACAGACTTTAATGGCGTAATAAAATAAACAGGAAACTTTTCTTGTTCAGAACAGGAGTTGATCTTTTCACAGAATCTTTTAGAATTATTGGGTAATTGTTTTTCGGCTAGTGAGTTCGGTAAGTTATTTTAACTGCAGGATAGCTCTGTGATGTTTTTATTAATGGAATTGAGCAAAATAGCAATCAAATAAAAATAAACTATAAGCTACTAGTTTTTCAACGCACTTTAAAATGTTTGGCTTACAATACAAAGATACAACAAAATCTAAATGCCATAAAAAGTTTAACACCAGTAATTATTATTTTCATACGTCATAACAAAAACAATTGGGACATAAAAACTAGAAGCCGCTTTGTGTCAACAATAAAAGAGAAATCGCTTTAAAGTTAACGACACTAAATAATTTTACGACTGTACCCGTGGGGTCAATGGCACAAGCGTTGACTTCAAAAGGTTCACTGGAAAAAGAAGCAATAATATTCAAATGCACAAAGTATAGAAAAGTAACAATGGTATAATGAAACAAGTTTTTGCACTAGGAGCTGTAAACTACTAAATTTATACTGGAAAAAGATCTTAAATAACAAACATGCAAATAAATAGACTCAATCAATAATGAAAGTATTGATCCAGCAGAGCGCTAAAAATAGCCACGACTAAATGTCACGCTGCTTGATACTTTCAAACTCCTCAGACAGTGTGACCAAACACATGACGATAAAACACAAACCGTCTTGACGTTATTTCATTAAGGCCATGGAAATAAAAAATTTCAACATGACATGCCACCGATTCTCATAATGAAGGGCTATTGATTCGTTATTTGGTTCACTACTAAATCTTCCCCCTTTTCAATCCCATTTCAACACTAAACAAACATGTGAGTTTAAATGTTTCAACACCGGTCAAAAGCGGTAGCGATATTTTGAATTACTCAATTTGTTTTATGATGAGCAACTTTTAGAAGCTAGGTTTGTTAAAACCTCTTCCTCCATCCTTAGCACAGGGTGTCTGCAAAACACTATTAGACTTACTTTCATTCCTGACGAGTATTTTCTGGGAAACTATTTAGTGGACCGACGATCTTGTAATTTTGGTGATAAACGCGGAAGTTTCCATTTCAGGACACGATGATAATGATAATGATGGTGATATAGAAGAAGATAATAATAATATTAACAGAGATGTTGATAATGATGATGATGATGTTGTTACTGTTATTGTAGCATTACCCGCTGCAGCCTCCACATAGCACCGCCGCGATACTGCATTTCAATCGTCACTGTACCGATAGTGCTAATTGGTCGTTTGAAACACGCCGCTAATGCTCACGCGCAATAAATCCGATCTATCGGACGATGACTCCGGGTGATAGAAGCTTTGGGATATGTCAATTAGGGAATTGTATAAGGTTGGGAAAATGACATGTCACTATACAACTCTCCGTGAATGACTGACTGAGGCTCTAAGAATAGTATTGCCAAACCGAAAAACGGGTGGAAATAGGGGGGAGCACTGGGAATATCATTTTGGCATACGAGGTTATGAGCATCGTCTAGCTTGATATATAGCATTATACTCGTAATGTGCGCCTAAGTAACTTAGGTAGTTCTTAATGTTTTTCACATATAGCGTCAATAATGTTATTTTATCAATAAATGTCTCATTCTCAATCTTATTCATATAAATATAAACATGAATAAAGTGTAAATTAAATAACGATGTTTTAATGTCCCGCGTTATTAGTTATCACTCGAAAATATCAGGTCACGTACGTTATTCAATGATGTGCGTATTCGATAAGAACATAATATCTTAGTCGACCATCACACAGGCCCAAATGTACAAATTGACCTCTCCTAGTGTCAATGCTGAAATTAAAAATTAATGTTTACAAGAATAAGATAACCCAGAGATCAAGAATACTGATAGTAAAGTTGTATATAAATTAAAATTAGATATATTTGGAAACGCTGTGATGAAATCAGTCCCTATAATTTTGTGTAAGTTGCAAGTGACCATTATTTCGTTTCATAAATCACCCAGAAAACACTTAAGCGATAAAGCAATTTAAATTTAAATTGATAGATGGAATACCACCTTTAAATGAGTAATTGTCTTTCAGGGAACAGTCTGTTCAGTCTTAAAAATATAAAGTTGTCACAATAAATCAAATTAGCAAAGAAACAAAACCAACATGGACATTACCAGCATTTCAATGTCCTGTAATTTGTAACAGAAATCCCGAAATAAATTTATAATAATATACAACAGGACAACGAAAGACGAAATCAGTTACAAGCCGCGCACGACAGGATAAAGAGATGCAAATAAAACGAGTTAGAATATACAGATCGTATCCGGTCACAAAGTGGTACGAAAATTGCAACAGAATGAGATATGATATGATGTTCTCAAGTATTTCATCCTCTTAGGGAGAGAATAAAAAAGACGAAAAAAAATACGCCGAGAGGCAATAAGATAATTTGGTTGAGTGAAGTAAAAGTAATGGACCCTTTACAATTTCACGGTAAATGACCAAACAAGTAAAAGTATCATATATACATAATATTACGAATAGCAAGTTTAAACCTTTAAAGGATTTCGTGTTAAATGAACTTGGCATGCAAAGAGTTAAAAACTTTGATAAAAATAAGATATAAATAAATCATGTCACTCTCATTTCCAAAAACATCTGGACTTAAGTTATTTCTAAATATTTTTCAGTCAATCTTATGACAAAAGCAATTGTGCACCGACGGCTGATTCCACAAGTCACTCGCTTGACATAAATAAAACCCAAACGATCACAGTGACAAGACTAATTTCAAAACATTCATTGTCACGTAAATATACTTGAAAGCGTATTTAAAATACAAACGAGTGAGCTTCGAAAGGAGAGTGTTGGTGAAGATGACACTGCAGCTACAGTTTACAATGAGTGTATTTCTGAAGCGGTAAAAAAGCAAACAGTGCTACTTGTTCACGCATGGAGCGTCGTGAAAGGGATTCAAGGCACAGATGGCCGGTACGTGATAGATATCAAAAATAATAATGCTTTAGCGAAATCAATAAAGATTCTCACCACGTTGACTATTGTATGAAGAGTGGATGACTAAGGGAATTTACATAAACCAAATAGATTTGCGCAAGGTAATGTACGGTCATTGAAAAGCGTCAAGGGCATGGGTCATGCAGAATATAAATTGCAATCGTCGCGGGTCGCCGGCCATGCGTGCAGCCTGAACACACCTTTGTTCGGAACCCTTTCAACTGCTTTCAATGATATGCTCCCCTGGTATATCGCGTCACTCAGATCATTGTGTTGGCACAATTTATTTTAGATCAGTTACGACTTGTCATATTTTTGACATCATGCTTAGAGCAGATCCTAATTGACCGTCGCAAAAACAGAACCCACGAGTCAAAATGAAACTCATAAAACCATTACACCATATGTTGATCAAGCTACCGTTGGACCAATAAGTCAAGACTACAAGACGGGGGCGGCGATGCGTATCGGCGTGCATTATTTATACCGGCTGCACCTCTTTACTGTGGGGACGCACGGTTTACGACTGCGCCTGCGGTTTTGACAGTTTCATCTTTCCAGCTTTAATAGCCAGGCTAATTAATTTTGATACGGAATGGGTCGGACATAGAGCTTTTGTTTCTGGATGTGTTAAACATGAAGACTTCATAGAATGGTGTATTGAGGAGATCAATATGTATGTTAATAATTAAACGACGACATCGTATTTTTTCGTATTTATCTTCCTTTCTCAGTTAGCTTCAATACCAATCGATAAGCTAAGTTATACGCAGTGTTCTTGTCAAAAGCATCTAGCGCGATTTCCCCGCTTTTTTAAGGCACCTTTTGATTCTAGATGGTCAAAATGTTCTACTTGAAAATGTAAACCTAGAATCATATCCATCTGCAATGGAAAATATGTATCTTGTCCCCAATATAACTGTTACCTCTCGTATAATTTTGTATAAACTCAAAAGGATAAAAATACAAAATACCGCCGCGTTTATTCGCCAAACATAGCAACGTGAATCCCCTTTAATCGGCGAAGTCTGAGACGAGCCACCCAGACGGTAAAACGTCACTTAAAACCTTAACATAGTCCGTGTAAATATAGCGTCGGTTCGTGAACACGGAGGATTAACGTACTCGCATCCTTGAGAATATTCTGAACCTGAATGGTAACCTTAATATTAGTTGTAACAGCTTTCTAGTAGTAGTTGAGACCAAATTTGGAAGGCTTGCTTCCTTTATGTCTTGCTTCTATACTTTCAAGCAAAAAGTGGTAGTTAACCTGTTGATGTACTTTCGATATATTTTCTCATTTTGTCGTGTATACACTTTATTCTTTACTATAAAGGCAGTTTGTAATTGTATTTATGGTAATGTTTAGTCTAATGGGTAGCAAAAGGTTTTTTTTTTTTTAATTTTTATAACAGGTGTGCAGAAAAACATTAAGAAAAAATATGCAAAGATGCAAATTATAGGTATGATGCAACAACCTGAATCAAGTCAAGTCAAGTCAAGTGGATCCAATTACATTTAAGATGGAGGTCAACCGAGTCACGCTAACACACTGCAGTAATGTCGATGGCAAGGTAACAGGAGGAGGAGAAGGAAATATCAGGAAATATTACATAGGTTAAGTTCAAAAAAGAGGGAACAGAAACATGTTACAAGATCTAGAGAACCTGACATCCTGTTGTAACGGTTATAAACGAATCATTCGGCCAATTGCCATAATGTTTCGTTTTTCGATCAGCAAATGGCTTTGTCAGATGATGAGAGGGTATTACGTAGGTAGAACTTACTTTCTTAAATAACATTATAGAGAAAACGTGTGTGGCGAACGTGTCTATATTAGTACTTAAAAGTGGGAACAACTTGACGCTGACGTTGACTTTCTTATCGTCATCGATTAGTAAAGGTGAAATATACGTGAAAAAATGTATGAAAACGTGTGTGGTTCAGGAGTTCGTGCTATGAATAGATTCAGACCATTTTTTCTCGATGGCGATGGCGATTTGTTAACGTTATATACTTACTCGATAGAAGAGAAATGTTCATACTCAGGGTACAGGGCAGAATTACCTACTTCGGGTAGAATATGGCTACTGATTTAGAAATAAAGCAGTTGTAGTTAAAACTATCGTTATCAGTACGTATTCACATAATAATAAATAAACAGACGCTGTAGAAGATTAAGATGCTCCTAAAACTTTTTAAACCTGTTCAAATGTATTTTACGTTAAAATAAACGATATTTTTAGTCAGCTCGATGCGTGAGGGCAAACCGCGAACATAAAAGCCGCAAGCCGTAAAATGTTTGTTGTTTACAATATTCCGTTAACTTTATATGGCATTAAAATAGCTGATGGGTCTGTGACCCATAGACTAGATTGTAATCACAAAACTACAATCTTAAGACTGCAATCCGAAGACCAAAAACCGTTGCAGGCGTTGCCAACGCTGAGGACTGAGATGAAATGCGACTTTGCAATTTCACAGGTTATTAGGACAACCCAAACGCAACATTGCGGACACTGTTGTTTGGCGGTAGGCTCAAAAATAAAATACTGTAAAGCGAAAACCTTAAAATCTGAATATCAAGTGAATTTTCTTTTGAACGTATGGAATTTGGCAACAAGCTTCCCGCTATATACCGTTATATGAAAAGTGGAGACGACGCATAGCATTTTATTGCTTCAACTGCTTTATTACCTGACAAATGACGTGATTGTAAATTTTCCAAGTTCAATACGACAGGTGTACGTGAAAATATTCACGTTGTTTCAGTTGCTTCAATGTTATGTGTTGGTCGATAAACGTACGTATATCTCTTTGGGAAGCATTTGCATTGTGTTAGCATGTACTTACAATAAAATTGTACAAATAAATGACTATCGCAAATGTAGTTTTACCGTATTCAATTAACGTAACTTGCGTGTGTGAATTTTTGTTTTAATTCATTGTTGCTACACCCCACGACCAAGATGCATGGAAAATTCAGATATATGTTCTTAGAATGCAAATCTATGCAGGCAATCTTAAGCAAGTTTTCTAGTTACGCCATTGTTTTGATAGACTTAATTAGTTTTCGCCTGGTTTGTTTAGTTATCTATTGTGCCTTATATTTTATGATAATTGCTGAAGGCTCTATCTTGATGCGTACTTTAACGTCAAGATTGTAAATAACAGTGTCAGTTTGTTTGTTCGTGAATAGAAAACTAAGAACTGGATAAACACAATCAGCACAAGTAACCCAATACCGAGTTCTTAATTAATATTGAATCGCAAGATTAAACTAACAACGAATAAACATCAAAGCTTAACGAGAGCGATCTTGTAATAAACTTGCTTGTCCAGGTAATTTAATGATACTTAAGCCAAAACGTGATGCTAGAATAATCATTAATAACTTTATTAAAAACACTCCCGCTGAGTGTACAACAAATGACCGTCATTAAACATAATTTAAATGCAGTAAAAACACGGCGAGTTGCAGTTGCTTCAACACGTCAGTAGAAGAACTGGCCAACTATTTAAGGGAACAAATACCGACTAGAAACTATCCAGCTGCAAGAAGCACATTAGACGGTCTCAATGCGTCCCAAGATAACTCCACAAACACGCGACAAATTGCAATTTAAACAGTAAAAGTTAAGAATAAAATCACAGCAAACGTTCCTTAAATATTTTTTTTGTAATAAATAAATAAATAAATAAATACTTACATCAAAGAAATGCGGCCGGAGCCTGCCGATGGTGTATTTAGCGATGTCGGTGGTAAGTTGCTGGCAGGCGCAGCCGAAGAGGAAGACGCCAACGACGCGGTAGGCCTCCCACACCCAAGCAGGGATCTCTGCGCCGAGGATCTCTCGGCGACCGCCCTTGTAGTCTCGAAGGCGGATCCATTCGGTGAGGCACATCTGAGGAGGAAGGATTTGTTAGGTATTTCACTTTATAGGGTTTTTATGGCAGCATCAATTACTTATCATAACTACAGAGTTGAAATTCCGTGTGTCTTCTCAGTCATTCAGATATACCACTGACAGACAGATCACAGAGTTAGTACAATGTATTGTGCAATTGTTTGTTATCTTTAAAATATTTAAATAAATAAATAAATATACTATAACTAAAGATTCTACGACATCAGAGATCCCATAACCTTCCAAAAGCATCATCAGATCAGCTCTAAAATAATTCTAATACTCGTACTGCATTGTCATTGAATTTGAATGCATGCCTAATTTAATTCCATTGAAATAATGGAACTGGTTTAAAATTACCTTGCAAAATTTTACTTGCCCTTGGAAGAAAGAATATTGAAAAGGACAAAAAACTGATAACAGAATATTAAACAAAGTTATAAGAGTGTCTAGGAAAACCTATTTAGTAGGTATTTCGTGATATCATAAGCACAACAGGGAAACCGACACGTTCGGGAATTTATGTAATTTTGTATCTACGTAGTGTGTCATCATAATTTATACCTACACTACTAAAAAACTTCGAAAATGCCACGATAGAATACGACGATATTCATAGCTACACAATAAACAATGTTAGTTAGATTGTGATAATATAATGTTCTACAATCTGAATTGTGGAATAATACATTACCTATAAAAACGTTGGTGCACTCGTAATACTAAACCAACAGTTGTTAAGGCTCAGCCGTACACTTAATTCTCTTTTGATTGTTTAAGTCGTTAAATCAATCATATAGTTTTATGACGGCAATTAAGTTTTACAACAATGTTACAAATAACACATTTAGGCAAAATATTTTTGTCCATTGTTGCAGTTACAAAGACTACTAGCAGATAACAATAAGTTACTTTACTTATATACGCGGTGTTAAAGTTCAACCTAAAGACGCTTTATTGAAGTAGGAATGCTGTTAATCACTTACTCATGTTTTTAATTATTATAAAATCAATAAAGATACGTCATGTGGCAGTTAAAATAACCAGAGTTAAAGTATAGCTTTGATATTTCAACCAAGATTAACGTTCTTGTGACATCAAGGGAATCAAGAAACATGCTCGTAAATTTTGTTAGAAGATAGCTAACAGTAATACCACAAATGGAGTAAAAGGTCGCGTAAGAAACTTGTTAAGTCCTTCTTTCTACATGGGCGACCTGACGACCTGACGACCTTTTAAGGTTGAATATGGAATAATAGCGCGTGAATCAAGAAATAAACCTTATGTCTACGGGAGAAGACTCTTGAAATGCGCCTTATGATTGTGCTTCTAGTGCATTCAAAACAGCTTAAATCCTTTTTGGCAAGTAAACTTCAGACGCCCTTCTAACTTAGGGATGTCACGCACAAATAAATTTATTTGTACAACTATTTAGTTGAGTTTCCAAATTCTTTGGGAATATATGGACGTACACGTACAACATTCCCATAGACTTTTGACACCCAACCAAATACGTATACATGCTTCATTTACTTTATGGTCGAGGGCTTAGGATGTAGCGATAAAGCCGACACGACAACGGTCAATGATTTGGAACAAAATTGACGCGAACACGTCACGATGCTAGTGCCTTACTTTGGAAAGGCCAAGTTCGACGTTAGCTCCATCCCTTTCTCGCTTATGACCTCGATTATATAGTAACCAATCAGATAGTGTCAGTTGTGATCTATGTCGACATCTTTTTGCAAAATCTTGCACACGTAGGCCAACGCAACAAGAAAGCGATTTAGTGCCTCGATGCACTTCAGAGGAAGGTAAAATCAGACGTAATTTTTGGTGATATTCCAATAGCGACATCAAGTGTCTTTGACCTAAAGATAATGAATACTTTATTGAGGATAATTACAGCGAGTAAGCGACTGTTGCAATTTGTTGTGGCCTTGTTTCTGATAGGGCTCAGGGTCGGGTCGCACGCGCATCGCATAATATACTTAATCGATATAATTCGCAATGTGTAAATTTTTCACTGTCGCCAAAATTGTAGCTATTCGATATTTTTTTCAAAAGCAAGGGGAAGAAATATTATACAGATTATAATCACAGGAGGGTACGTTACAAAATTTGAATATTAAACAAACGTGAAAATAGACTCATATGATTAAAAACGGGTCTAGGTGTATGTAAATTTGCACGTTCTGTGATCCGTTTTCAATGCTCTTGACTGAACGCGACGTCTCACGCACGAGTAAGATCGATGAAATGCAAACAGTAAACATTCAGTTAGAGGCTTTCAAGTACTAAACATTTAAGCAAATATTCATGACTATTTGTGTATTATGCTAATTAACAAATATTACTAGGCGTGTGTCCATATATTAATGTACAGAAATAATTTGATAAGATTTAGTGAAAGGACAATCACAAAACAATTATGAAATACTCGTTCAGAAGAAGACAGTACAACCATTTATGGGGACTTGACGGAGTCTTAATCGTAAGTAAGAATAAAGAGATATTCGAGAGAAATTTATTTAGTACAGAAAGAAAGAAAACTAAAGAAAGAAATATTTATTCTTGACAAAGGACAGATTAATTACGCGCAAGAAGAATAGCCACGAAATAGTCCCAACACTCCCAACTCAGCGCAATGCTGGCATTAAAGTCAGCACTGGTTTTCCATTGGAACGATCAGGTTACAAAGAACAAAATTATATTGGTTTATTTTAGATAATTATACATTTAATGTGAGCTAAAGAGAGATCAATTTAATATGGCTTAACTAATTCAATTTCCAATTCAAATATTTTTTAAGGATGAAGGAACTGTAGACGTCTTGCTGTCGCTCGTTCTGCTCTGGTTGCTATAGCGATCTCTGCTATTGATATGAAGCTATGCACGTCAATACATCGCTCTGATAAGCGATGCCGCGATGTGATGGTGAGAAAGAGGTCTAGTGCAATAATGTGAACTGATGGTTCCGTGTCATTGTAGTACGATAGAAGATTTCAGTAATTATGACAGTATACGCATAATTATATTGCTTTTTAAAGAGACAATCGAGCTAGCGTCACATGGTGGTAAGTAGTCTGAAACAGCTGAGAAATTGCAAGCGCGTTGCCACTCGAAAACCAGTTTTGCTCCAGGTTCCATAACTTTTATACATAATTGCACAGTAACGTAGATTTTTAGCACTCAGTGTACAAAAAAAGAGCTTAACTTTTTAATAAACTGGCTGGCGACAATTGATTATTTGAAATGATCAGTAGTTCTTGAGTGATTTGGAATGAAGAAAGAGGCGAAGGTAGAATATCAATCGTGGATTAAGCAGAGCAAATTGAACAGACATTGGACGTGTATTATACGGAACTCTAAAGCGATAATGCAACCATTACAAGTTGATTTATTAATATTTCCACTTTTTACTGCAGTTTGTGTCATAAATCATTCAATCACTTCCACATGTGCCGTGTTTTCTTGTCAAAACATGGTATTAACGGCGAGATTCTGATGTTGGAGAAATTTTATTCAGTTTTTTACCGTTTCTTATTACAACTTCCTGTGGTCGATTGAGTACACCATATTTATAGTTGAGTAACATACACTATTCTTGCATTGGAGTGTCTATAAAAAACAGCTAGTAATTCAATATTAAACTTTAATAAGAATCCAACAAAAAGAGCAAATTAAAATTTTGAACCACATGCCATTAGCAATAATAACACGAACGTTATGTAACAAATTGAGCAAAATCAAGTGAACGGCAAAAATTTAAAAGTTGTGACCTATCGTACATATAGCATAGCAACAAAACGTAGTAGGCATATCATTTCAAGAAAAAAAACGATATAACACAGATAACAGAATAATTAATCGAACAAGCCCCAAGTCTAAAAATACAATGCATACTGAAAATCAATGTTACTGGAAGTAGTACATCAATATGGCTTATCAAATGTGACACATTTAGCGAATGGCAATAACTAAGTCTGTCGCAACCAGTATGTGTTACGTACAGTGGGAGGAAACACGAGATTATTAATCCTGAATCAGTAGAGGAAGTAAATATATCTTATATGTTTGGCGCATCATAATTCAAGCACCAACAATTAAATAAAGAAGCCTAAAATACTAATGCAAATAAAGATTAATGTGATCATGAACCTAAAGTCAAGATGCAACTGAAAGTAATGAATGCATAATAAACAATCGCTATCAAAACCAATTACTCTCCTGCAGTAATAGATGATTTTATCTCACTAAATGGCGAAGCGAAAAGACAAATGACCAGCAATTAAACACTAGCGTGTATTGATTAATTATTCTTATGCAAATGATCATAAGAAGAGAGAATTGCATAAACGTGTCGTGCCTGATGCAACGACCTGCGTTTTTACTATAAATACCAAGAGAGCAATGGACCAACTCTGGAGTACAGATAAGAGATACGCTTTCTTTACGATACGGATACTAGAATTTACAGTGCTCCTGATTTAGTGGTCGGATCAAATTGACCATTATCATGCAATGCTAAGTAGTACAGTGCAAAAGAAAATGATAATTTTTATTACTCTGTTACATGTAAGTGCATGATATGGCTAACGCAGTAAGCGCCTTGACTTACATCCAACTGTAGTTAGAATCAATCTTACTAAAGAAAAGACAAACGCTTACCACAATTTCTATTCATAGAGCATATAAAAGCTAAAGAAGGGTTTCAAGATTGGGTGAACTTAGGATAGTAAGTAAATTAAAAGCCATTTTATTGACTTCTTTATACTTAAACCTCCTTCCTTATCTGTCATCGTGTCATTTGAATTTGACAGATATAAAGGAAAAAATATTGTATAGCTATACCACCGTTGGTAACCTTAGTTCTACTGCGGATATCATCATTTCTGATTCTATCATGCAGAGAAACCCCGAGCATAGCCCTCTCCATAGCCCTCTGAGTGACTTTCAGCTTCCTTATGAGGCCCATTGTTAGCGCCCACGTCTCAGATCCGTAAGTCATCACTGGCAACACACACTGGTCAAAGACTTTTGACTTCAGGATCGCGGGACCGCGATGGATGCGAAAAGCACAAGACCAGTCTGAGTGGAAAGCCTTGGGGGAGGCCAATGTCCAGTAGTGGTCGTCTTTCGGCTGACATGGAATACCACCGTTACTCAACGTTTATTAGTAAGTAATATTTTTACCTTGTACAGTCAAGGGCATTAATATCTATACAGCCATCACGTCAAATATATGCATACACGGACCTTATTGGCAGTGACATAAAGGTGTACAGATATTTTTGACGTCTTGGGAACGTACATATGTTTATGCCCTTGACTGTACCTAGATCTAGTAGGAATATTTGAGCACATGAAAAGCATACAAACAAGATTCAATTCAGCTGCCTCTACACTATGTCATAAAGTTGCTTCACTAATTAAAAAAAACAAAGTTTTACTTCCTCAATTCCGTCTGAATAAATAATCCTTACCATACTAAACTGACATCTTACACCTTGAAATTACTGGAGTAGATTACTATTTATAGACAAAGTCGACGTCGTCGCATAGGCATGTCCTTGTTCATAATTATTATAGGCCGCACCAGAAAGGATTAAATGCCGGCTAACATAACTTGGCATAAAGCTATTTCTGTAAGAGGAGACAGACGGCGGTAAAGACATTTAAGTATCTCAAACCGTAATTAATGAAGCCGTAGTAAAACAAAGTGACAGGGGAGAAATGTCTGAGGAAGAGAATAATGAGTCAGAAGTGACAGGCTAGTTCTATTTGTTCGACAGTTTAGTGCCATTAAGTACATTTGCATAGAGCATACCTAGTATAGGTTGAGCCAACATAAAACGCACATAATGACGTAATTCAATCACAAGAAAGAAGTTTAATCAATGACTTACGCGATAACGTTTGATTAAAAACGGCTTTAGATTCGTAATCGTACAAGCTGATAATGAATTGTCAAAATTAAATGAATGAATATTTTGTGTGAAATTCCATTTCCGGGTTTGAAAAATAGGTAAGATTTCAAGAAGGGAAACAGGATTTACTTTATTTTGAGACTCCCTAACTGATGAATCAGCATCTGTTTCTGGAAAAGCATTTTCACCGATCACGTGTAACTTCCAACCTTGACACTGGCAGAATTGTCCCACTGGACAGTAGCCAATTAACAAAGAATTGAACTTGACTATCTTTTGATAGCCTAGTCTTGCTAAACACTCCATAATTCCATATCACTTATGTGAAGTGTGCATTTTATATTCATAAATATGTTAGCTATATTTACGACAGTTAAAATAAATTTCAGTCAATCAGTTTCCGAGTCGCCTATACATTCATACTGATTTATCTTTACAATAGGAAATTATTTATATTCGATTACATTAAATACATAATACAGTGACGATGTCAAAAACCAAATAATAAATTAAAGTATATTTTTATTTTTGAAGGTACGGTAACCATTCTGATAATATTTTAAAATGCAAAAGTAAAACCAAACGCCACACAATTCAGAAAGCAGATGATTTCACTAGTACGACCCAATACGAGCCGTAGGTATAAAGCGGATAATTTGAAGGAAAATATAAATATAGAGAACATTGAAACCCGCATGCGGCTATATTTAGCACAAAGCGGCAATGACACATTTACTTCCGAGTTTTAACGATACTTCCACTAGATAAAACATCACTAGATTAAAAATACTTGAATATAGGTACAACAAAAATCGAAACTTTATAAAAAAACATTGAACAGGAAAAAAACAAATCATTTCGCGATTGATATAAAATAAACCAAACACTAAACTATCATTGTAAACACAAAGATAAATGGTCATTCTGAGATTTATAACATAATTGTGTCTACAAAATATAACAGACAGTTAATAATCACGTAAACAGGCAGTACAGATAAAAAATAAACCAAATATTATCAAAAGTTGCCGCGTTTTAGTGTTTCTATCAAAACACTAAAGCTAAAAATAAAAGATACATAAATATCGAGTAAAGACTAGGAAGCTTAACTAGCAACGGCACACGAAAATATTGGCAGGCAAAATGCCAATAGTTCAGTTTTTGTTGAAGACGATTTTTTTTAAATCAAAGATTAGGTAAATCGAACAGAATCCAAATAAACTCAAACGTACTCAAAATGCTTTAGTTTTAACAATAATTTTGAATGTCAGTGTCATGTGAAGACAGACAAGAAAGCAGCAAAGATAATTAAGAAGGAACACGCTGGGCAATTAAGGAAATTACCTCGAGGAAAGAAACTACAAACGGTCGTGGTGACAACCATGAAAGCGTAACATTTGTGATTCCTCTAATAGCAGCGGCACTAAACCATGTTATACCACCTGGCCCGTTTCTAATTAATTATAAACAAGTAGATGCGATTCTAATTAAAGGTTAGATGAAAGACATAGAATGTGAAGTTACAAGGAGTTATTATCACACGAATAAGAGATTCTAGTTTATGTAGATAGAAAACAAGGATCTTGTATCAAATCAGAGAACGAAGAGTTAGATCAAGTAACAAGTAACGATTGAAGAATTCAATAAGGCTTTCGTTGAATCGATAATTGACCGAGTATCGGTAACCTGATAGATAAAAGTATAAAAAGTGAAACTGATACTGGTTAGACCGGTAAAGATAGATCAAATGAAATTGAGCTTTAATGAGGATCCCGTTTTAACCGCAACGAGGGAATACAGGTAGTAGAGAGTTGGTCAGAATTAGATCTAATCAGTGGTTGCAGCATAAATTTAAAATCGATTTAGGATGGGACTTTATTTGAGCTAGCAAACCCATTTAGTATTTGGATACGTATTAATTTTTGTATACGGAAAAAAAGGACATATAAAACACTGGCAATTAAAAGCAAACAAGTACCTACAAAGGCAAATCGTCGGTTATAGGCAATAACTAACAAATTCAATAAGTTGCAAAATGTCCCTTACTGACTTACATACTAAGGTGTATTTTGCACCTTATTGATTTATTTATATATTATTGTTATTACGCCGTATTGCAGTATAACCGGCGAAATTACGTAACATGCGTTACGTTAAAGAAGACAATCAAGTAAAAAAACAAATAGGTACTATGTAATATAAGTTAACTTGACTTGAGAGAAGAAAATTACTGTTCAATTCAAACATAATTGAGACAGGTACATGACGCCTATTAAAATTATAGAACCTTGTTGGAGATAAAATACCAGTTTTATCAATCATACATAAACATAGAAGCAAGGTAATAACTACTACAGAACAACAATCCTGGTCTAGACGAGTAGGTATTAGTTCTGTTTACGTACGCACAGAAGCAATCGTAATTCTAAACATGACGTCTCGATTGCATTGCAGTGCAATAAATTACCCACTTTATATTGGATCGATAAGAATAAGCGCTCGTCGTGGGAACACATCACACGTGTTGTAAGGAGCATCGATTTGATTCCGTTTTCGAATCGATGCAGCTCTTATATGATCTTAATAGAATAAAAAGGTGATTTTGGATCTTGATTGTGCTACCGATAGGCGTGACGAGGGTTAATGATCGTTTTTTTATTTATTGAATGAAAACAATTTATAAGCAGCAGCTGCTTGTACTATTTAGCATATTCAATTAACACGTGTTATTAGTGTTATATTTCAAACAACAGGAAAATCATTAAGTTAGCAAAACATATCATATTACTTAGCAACTATCAAGCTTTTTTAAAATCTAATCACATAAGTAAACTTGACCAAATATTTAACGCAAATAAAGATAAGATTTCGTACAATAAAAAAACGAAGACGCAAACAGATAATCGATGTCGCCGCAGCGCCGTTGTTTACAAAAGAACTTGGTGTTTGCGGTATCAATCACACCTTAAAGTTCTTGGACTTGGTCAACGCATTTGAAAAAGTGGATCATGCAATGTTTGCGTATGATTCTCATCAATCCATACGGCCGCCTTTGGAAGATTTTTCTTTACAGGGAAAATCGTCCTAATACTACCATCATAATTCCTCCTGTCTCCTGTTTTCCAAGTTGACCAAGTGTTTAAAGTTATGATGTATATTATAAGTAGATATAACAATTCCTTAACAACCATAATTTACGTGAGCAAATCAGCATGTCATATAATGACAAAAATATCGTTGCCATTTTATCTATGATACAATGATTCTATTAATATCCTTACCGTGAACACAGGAAGGCCTAAACCGACGATGTACAGCATAACGTTAGTAACTGTGGAGTCCTTGTAGGGATGCTTGAGGGACTCATCGTCGCAGAAGAAACCTCGTCGGTACGGCGAACCCCACAAGTAGAACACCAGGATAAGGAATCCGACTGTAACAAAGAGAAAAACTTTTAGGGAGACTGTATTTAGTGTTAAGTTCCAAGACTTAGCAAGTTGAAGTATCAGCCAAATGTTTAACAAAGTATCTCAGAATGTCAAACATTCATGCCTTCTATAAAGAAATTAATGAATAACCATAAGGGTTCGCTCTTTATAAAAACAAACAACACAAAAAAGTCATTCCCTAACAAGATATTATTATCATACAAGTGGTTTAGATCACACTATTCAAAACACGGTCAAAAAAGCAGTTAATAAATCATAAATCCCATAATCAACGTGTCAAGCCATAGAAAAAACTATAGAAGCTATTAAAACAGAGCAAACTCGTCAAGATGGAATTTAAATTGGTCCGACGTATGCAACCCCATCGAGCCCGAATTAACTATTGTTTCATGGCCTGCTCCTTTCTCAAACAGAGAGACAGGATGACAAAAAACAGCAGGTACCAGGAAGCAGAGAATTAAAGTGTTTACAATTGGTAATTTAATACGCTTACTTAAACAACGTCAGTTAGCATAATAAATAACGATAAGAAGATTATAAACGATATATACCCGTAAACACTATCTAATTTTGCAAAACATTGTAAAACTGTTAAAATAAAATACGAATGACGCAAATAAAATCCAGAACCCAATGATGCCTTCGGTGATGCTGGTGAATAAACATGTAGTTCCTTTTGAAGCCGAGACGACCCAAATGCTAACTTCCGTAAAAATTGTGTAAGAGACGTCTACATATCACTAGTTATTTATAGTTAATCTATAGAAGGGCCCTTTACTATTGATCTTGGTTGTACAAATAAACACACGCTTTACGACCGTACTATTATCGAGTAACGGCCGTCTCTACAAACAACTGTGGATTGAGGGGTAGCTTAATGCATCTATGCGGTTCATAAAGATTTTTTCATAGAATTACCAGCAGAGGCGATGTTACGGAAGAAAGACGTATAGTTTAAAACTTGTTATACAAACTTTAAAATTAAGGGCATCCGCAAATTTAAAGAAACGCAGATTACGCAGTTTACTAACATACTCTAAAAAAAAATGCTTGGGAAAATGATGAGATAACGGAAAAGAACGCCTGTAGGAAATAAGACACCAGGTTCTGTTAAAGTAACTACGCAAGTAAGTATTTGTTTGATCTTTACAACAGAAAAGTATCCTTCAACGTGTAACGAATCAAGAAAGAAATGGAAACCGTAATTAAAACTAGTGGCATGCAGCACTAATTAAGAAACATCGAGACGTGTTAACTTATAACTCACGTTTATTTCATGGATGGTAATCAAAGCAGCCCTTTTTAATTATTCCTAAGCAAAGAAACCACAAAATCATCGTTTTAAGTTTTTAGGACCGACATAATAAACGGAATAGGACTTGTTCTTTTTGACTTTAAATCGCTACTGTGTTTAATTAAGCAGTATTTCTCACTGATCTATCTTTATTTAATTTAACCAAACTAACACAATCAGGGCCATAAGCTCAATAAGGAGTTAATAGAAAAGAAAAAAAACAACATGTCTCTAAAAGCGTGAATCAAGTCAAAACCCAAGCACTGATGTTTACCTACACGCATGTCTACCGTTGCAAGAATTTCACAGACTTCTGTACAAGCAACTCAAGCAGAAAACCCATAAAACTGTGTGAAGAATGACGAATCATCGTCAACAGTGTATTTTCGAATTAGGCCGACGACCTGTTATGTTACGTAAGGTCCATAATCTCAGATTACGACGTAATCTGAGGTAGCTAGAGCAAACACCAGGTAGCTTTACACCTTGCCTAACTTTGAGTGGAATTTGAGATGGCTAACGATTTTGGTGGTAAAGTCATTGATATTGTGTGGCTTCGTGATTTTAATTAAGTAATGTGATATTATAGCCCGACATAGCCCGAAGAATAGCTAAACTGAAGTGGCAGTGGGCGGGGCACATTGCTCGCAGGACTGATGGCCGATGGGGTCAGAAGGTTCTGGAGTGGCGTCCGCGGACCGGAAGACGAGCTGTAGGTAGGCCTCCAACAAGATGGAGTGACGACCTCGTCAGGATCGCGGGACCGCGGTGGATGCGAAAAGCACAAGACCGGTCTGAGTGGAAAGCCTTGGGGGAGGCCTATGTCCAGCAGTGGACGTCTTTCGGCTGACATGATGATGATGATGAATGTGATATTTTAACATCTCTCGTTAACCTAATTTGTAAGTATAGCACAAGTTACGGAGTATCAAATTTTGATCAAAAAAATAGTGTAATATTGTACCCCACCCAATCAACATGAATGAAACATTATCGATACTCGCCCTACGTTGCAAAAGGGTCAATGACTTGTTAAAATGTCAGAGTACGAAAAAGTCTACAGACTGCCTATCAAGCCGGTTCGAAGACCGGTCGGAAGGATCTTATACCTTTATGCTAATATTTATTTCATTTAGGTATCAGTTTCAAAATACCAAGCAAAAATTAAATAAGCCACAGATCTGACGATAAACAAAGCAATAGAGCACAAATTAGAAATAATAATCATATAAAACGATAAGACTGCGTCGAACAATACTCCATTGACGACGCGCTGGCCTAGTTGATAGTGACCCTGCTTCCGAAGCTAGCAGTCCTGGGTTCAAATCCCGGTAAGGGCAGATATTTGTGTGATGAGCGCGAATATTTGTTCCTGAGTCATGGGTGTTTTCTATGTATTTAAGTATATATTTCTCTATATAAGTATTTATATCGTTGTCTAGTACCAATAGTACAAGCCTAGAGCTTAGTTTGGGACTAGGTCAATTGGTGTGACATTGTCCCCTGATATTTATTTATTTATTTATTATTGTAGTGAACCGTGAAAGATACATAATATTACCATGGAACAGAATAAATACATCTGAATCAACAAGAAATTGGAGACGTCTGAGCTAACATTATCGAATAAGTCGTATAAAACAAGCACAAAGAATGCTAGATATATTTGGATCATCCTACGCACAATTTCTCTTTTAACGATCAATGTAAAAGAAAAGAGAAAGTTAAAACGTGACATATTTTTGAACAAACATTTAGCAGTTTGAAAACTTGCATAATCAAATAATGTAGCTGAGAGGACAATGCAAATATGGATGCATAATGTATGTACGTGAGCCACTTGGAGCGATGCGTGTTTACATGCCGACGCGAAGGCAGTGTTCACACGAGAACACCTATTTCCAGTTGTTCAAATAGTGGTAAAAGTACGTTAGGTACGCACACAGGTGGGGAAAATAGAATAAAACTACAATGGATATTAATTAAAGGTAACAGTAAAGACAATCCATTATAATCACACGTTAGTAAATAATTAAATGTTAAAGAAGTTCTAATTATACAGATATAAGTAAAACATGTACGGATAATAATTCATCGTTTTGTTGATGATCTTCTTCGGATATTAAATTACTTAAGATACGATACCTACGACGTAGTAGAAGCTCTTGTGACAATCAGATCATAGCTTTTCAACACGGGGAGTGTTCGAAGAATATGTCAAATAAATACTTGAGATTCAACACAAGGATCAATAACGGCTTAATGGCGCGTAGAAAATATTCACAAGGCCACTACATAAAGATACATTTTTGGATATAAGCCAAATGTGTCTTGCGAACTTGAGAAGGGTCACGGAAAATTGATATTTTCCTTAAGGCGACCTTCTCCTTCTTCAAACTTAATTATTAAACGTTTTAGTTGTGACATGTCAGTATGTTTATGTGCAATAAATAATTTATAGACATGAATACAGACCCTACCTACCTTTACGTGTAATGCCCACATGAAAAACTACGAAATAACATAACAGTGTTGCCACTGTTGCGTTTATGATTGGAAGCTGTGGAAGTTAGGAGTCGTATATATCTAGGTTTAGATGCCTGTCTCGAGACACATCAGTGGGGTTATTATGTCGAAAACATGACAGAGCTATAGCAGTCATATAGTGTTGTCCTTTTCTTTCAGCGTAAACTTAAGAAAAGTAAAGAAAGACCGTTTTCAACGAGTGGACTTTTATGTTGACGTATCAAGATTATTGTGAGACTGAAAAATTCCAAGTTCGACCAAGTCCGATCTTTAGGATTTTCTAATGTTGTAGATAATATGATCCTCCTAGGATAAACATCTCAGCCAAAATCAGGTATAAAGATTACGTTAAAAGAGCCAATTAAATGTTTGCGACTACTTATAGTAGTTCAATTTAATTGAGAGAAGGGGTAGGCAATAGGCATGAGGTGCGGGGGTGAGGTACGATAAAGCTCATATAGTCAACGTTGCCCTCTCCCCGCACCTCATGCATACCCCGGCCCTCAATTAGGTTGTACACTTATAGCATAATCATTCCATCTTGGTTCTCAAGGTCGAGATTGCGATTTGCTTGCCTCACAGCCCACTGGAAGAACCATTTCAGGTGACCTGTGAGATCATTTGCCTATATTATGATACGAAAATAAATAATTGAACGCGTAATAATCATAGCTGTATAGTAAAGGACAATACGAGGTATTCGTGTTGCGCTCGAGTCTGAATAAAAACATCGCCGCATGAATGGGCTCACTGTTAACTTAACTGGGTTACTATGTATGCGCAAGCGCAAGCAGTAATAGGGGAACTGCATATGAAATGGTTTGACTTAGTGCCTTTGTGAAAGAACACTTTGTCAATAGACCTAACGTTCATAAGTTTCGTATCTTGAAATGGCATTGTTGGCTAGGTTTGTATGAAGAAAATTGTCTTTTTTTAGCGGCTACGGATGATTTTTACATAGTTATTTAGAGGACCTCAAAATACACACAGTTACATATAATTTATGGCGTTAAATAATATCGCAATGGAAATATTAAATATTTAAGTATTCAGTTTTTGGTACTAAAAGTACGCCCAGGTATGAATATTTAAATATCTCGGCTCCGATACACTTAACATTAACTTAACATGTAATGTAATGTAATAACATTACATTACTTAACAAATTATGTTTATTTTGAATAATTCTATCATAATTTACCACTTTTACGAATGGCCGCTCACCTTGAAAATGTATGACTTTTACAAATGGCAACACTTTTACCAAACGCCTTTACGTAATACGTAAGTTTTTTTTAATAGCTTCCTAATTATCTAGCTACTGTAAAACAGCTCTAGATGCTAAACTACAAACATTGAAGTAGTGTTTTAGTGGTGGTAGTACCACGTTATGCAGGGTGCGTCCACCGCTACCACCGTCTTCTTTAACCTAAACCCAATTAATCTGGCTTTGTTTTACTAGCATCGGCATTCCTTCTTATTCCTTAGGGTTGGCAACGCGTTTGCAATCTTAGGATTGTAAGCATTGCAATCATGAGACTAGTCTTAAGATTTCAAATCTCTATAGGTACCATTAGCCTGAGAGCTCGTTTAACATCTTAATATTTTTTATTCTAAAAAAAAATGTGATTCCAAAAACAAAATACGAATAGTTTAAACATGAGTTGTGTTGAAAGTTGAAAACTACAATCCGAAGAAACAACCATAATTACTTTATTCTCAGCGCGAAATTGCCGATTAATCTTGCATCTAAAGCCCGATTCACATTGGTTAAGGACAGTAGACAGTGACAGTGGACATTACAGTAGTACAAACAGATCGGACAGTAGCGAGTCAAGTTGCCTTGCCAATGAATCCAAACAGAAACGCTGTATATGTTATAATAGTGCATTTTAATTTATTATGCAGTTACTCTTACTGTTACTTCTCGATTGACAGTTAAAATGCAAAAAAACACTAACAATTTTACTATGCTAATTACTCTCGTATGCTAGTATTCCGGATAATGCAATTTTCCAGTGCATGGGCCGCCCTAATTGCACATAATATGCCCTCACTCCGTTACCTCTTACTGAAGATGAATCCAGACATGTAAAGGTACCTATGTACAGTCAACAGCAAAAATATCCTAACCAAGAAATATCTATTATCAGAGACATAAGAGCGTGACGAATATTTTCGAAAGCCATGTTAAATAATATTATTGCTGGCGACGTTATCTAAGATTTATTGAGATCCGATGCGATGCATTTTAGTGCACCTGCGTGCGCAGATGTTTTATGAATCACTAAATAAACATGAACGGCTTTTAGGAGATATAAATTGTAATGGTGCAATCACCGTAGGACCTTATCGTAGACATTGACAAAATTTTAATAGGTATAATTCGTAGCGTGTCTATTGACGTTACTTTATTATGACAGGGTCATATAAATGCCTAAAAATTCGCGAATTTATACGATAAGACAATGGTTTCAAAATCGTACCGTTCTTAACTTTTTTTATCGTCGTACTTGACCTTGACTCCTTAGTTCGAAGACTTGAGTCTTAGCATAATGGTTTCTTTGTTAAGATATTATTATCTTCGAATTATGATGATTTAAAACAATAACACCGTAAGACTGTAACCGATCGTATTATTAGTAAGACATTAATTTTCTACATAAATCCTACGTTACCGATACGTAATATCCCCGCTGGCCATTTAATGGGCCGATCGCACATTGACCCCGATCCCGCGGGATGGAAAACGAAACCCACAATATTGAATACACACTTTCAATGCCGATGACACTCTGGAGTTTCAAATTACATACACATTACTAGCCGGTGGCATTGAATGTCCTTTGCACATCCAGTGCCGAGAACACGACGTTGAGTCAATTTTGAATATAAATTAGGACGACCGGCAATGATTCTGTTAAGTATTAAGATTACAACAAAGTTACATAAAATTATAATTAAGAAGATGCTTTGATTTGATGTTTCGTGAAGCATAAAATGTACAGCTACATAGTAACTAAATACAATCAGTAGGTAGTCTAGAAGTTAAAAAAGAACAATTATCTTCGACCATATTTTTACCATTTCTAGGAATAGGTAGACTTCCTCACACGAATTCTTTAACATCAACTAACACGTCGTAAAAAATGAAATTGCAGTGAAAAATACATGAAATTAATTTCTTGAAGTGATCTACCTATTATTGAATACTTTTTAATAAAATCAGAAGGTATTTTTTTACAGGTGTATGCTTATTAAACACCTTACGTAAGATAAATAAAAAAATGCTTATAATATCATCTTACGGTAGCTTTGCCAATCAGTACCTAAACAAATACAAGATCTCAAACCTGTAATAACGGTCAGCTAAGCCATACATTATCTAGTTTATTTTATTTCTAGATTTAAATAATACGATCGTAAGAAAACAAATCATTATAACATTACAATTATTACACCATATGGACATAATTGAACTGAAATGTCTTCAGTAGGTATTCAATTCAAAACATACGTTCTGTATTATTCGCTAATTTACAATTACCGTGAGGAAATGGGTTTATTCAAAACATGAATTACTGGGCTTTTACTGACGCAGTGTGATTACAAAACAAAGCATCATAAGCGTCACAGCCGATGGGAATTGTACCTATATTCAATACGGTCAGTTTCAACAATGGAACCAATGAAGTTATATTTTCCTTCTATGACAAAACTGTAGACCGTGACGAAGTACCTGTTAACGAAGAAAACCAAAGCGTAAACACTCAAACAAAAATGCCAGGAAAGGTCTTTAGCAACGCACCACGCACTGATGAAATGCGTTCAAGAAATGAGTCTGACAAAACCGCAGCCCACGTCGACTTAACATAAATTAAAATGACAATGAGCACACGTCGGCAGTGCTCCTAGATGTAAATAGTTTTATTATACATTTAAATCCTACCGTAATAGGATTTGTCTTGGCTTTTGAAGTCGTTGAAGCATTTAACATTAAGAATGAAGAATAAGCAGGTAAATAATTTGTTGCTTTCTCTTCTCTGGTATATTTCAAAAGAAATTGTAATCAGAAGATTATAATTTTACAATAAAAACCAACGTTGGCATAGAAGTTAGAAGATAGTTTTCTCATTTATCTTTCCCTTACTCAGCAGCAAGCGGATAATCATAGACGGAATTTAAATAATTTGAAAGTGTAAAGTGCTGAACGCTCTGTAGCTCACCGCCAATCTTGAATCAAATCCACATAATCTGATTCCCCTAAGTGAGAAAGTTGGCGTATATGGCCATTTCTCTCATCTCATTACAGAGAAATCAGACAAATCTATCACAAGTGAGACAGTTTATCAGTCGGATCAGGCTTTCTCGGAAACTTCAGTGTTTTTACTGTTGCACAGCACGAGTGGACTGAAACAAGATCCTGTTTAAGAGTAGTAAGACTAGCATTACTCAGGTATTTTTAAAGATATAACAGAGAAAAGTTGATACGTCTCTAATGGAGCTATAGAAATTCCTCACTTGGATGTTTCAATGATAAATAGTGGCAGAAGCAATACGATCATTAGCTTCTCTAAAATGCCAAGGGCCAGTGTGAATTCTTTGTAATTGCTTTATTAAAACAAAACGATTAATCAAGCTTGGGTCCGCACCGCCTTGTTGATTGCTATTGGCCGCTAATTTCTTTACCCGCATTCGTCTTCATAAATGTTTTTTTGCTTTTGAATTGCAATTGCAAACGCAAGCAACTTTTTAATATTTATGACTTTGTAATGTTCTTTTGCATGATGCAAATTATACATATAACACTAGCGACCCGCCTTCGCTTTGCTTCGGTTTATAAGAGGTTTATGTAATAACCGTACATAAACTATATACATAAAAACCTTCCCTATGACCCCCTTGAGTCTTTCTATTGATGAAAACCCCGCATTAAAATCCGATGCGTCGTTTGAAAGATCTACATATAAGCGGACATATGTAAAAAGTTATGATTACCGTCAAATTTGGTCAAACGATATATGAAAAAGTGTTTTTAGAATATCCAGGACCATAACAGTTCCCAGGACTAGAAACAGTAATGTTTTTACGTAGCGTGTACGAATCGCGTGCGCTGTCTTATTTAAAAGCAAGAGTAATCGCCTATTTACTCTCTTGAAAGGAACTTAATGAAAAGGCGGTTGAATAAGAGACCAATTAGCCTGAACAAGTTGCAGCAGCGTTAACATTTTAAAGTGTCCTATTTATTTCTTAAGTCCCTTAAGGCTTAAGCCATCAGGAGATCGTAAATATCACGCAGCTTTACATATGAGGAACCCTTAATTCGACATTTCCATTCACACCACAATAAAAAATATCGTAAATCTTTTTTTAGCTTCATGCGTTCAGTTGTTACAAGACAACTTTCGAGTTGAAGATGCACTCTAAAAATATAATAAAATTGATATAGAAGGCAATGCCACAGAGTTTTTAAATGTAGTATTTAAAATACGTAGTCTTCCGACAACTACGTTTGAAATCAGTAAAGTAACAAGTGGCGGTGTTGTAGATACAGGACAAAAAGGTTGGAAACGTAATGTGTATGATAACGAATAAGGGAATCGACGAAACTGATTAAGGATGGTCATAAACAAAAACGTATATCGAAGTAACAACAATTGCTGTCATAACAGTCGAAATAAAAACCTATCCAATAACTTGCAACGGTACTTCTCCGCGGTCGAACATTTAAACTTGAGGGTAACTACAGGAACCGAGTGATGAGGAACCAATTAAAATACCTCACAATAGTCAATGGTCAGGTTTCACGGCGGTATACGGTTATAATAAAATTTAACTACAATTACGAGTCCGTGGCATTGACTTTGGTCAATGCTTTAATGAGTCATTATTTACATGCGCTCGCGCCGAGAATAGACTGCAATGTGATTATTTTTTTAACGTATTAGTGTTACCAGTGTTACCGTTATCAGATTAAAACAAATAATTGGGCCAAGGTTTTTTTTCATTTAATTAATTGACATATCTGGATTTAACAATTGTTAGTAGTTTAATGATTGGAGGATATTATAAAAAAAAATCGAACATACACAACAACTCGAATATTATTCCATGATTAGTCAGACTTTCACAAAGCGTTCATCATTTTATTTTTTCTGATTGTTATATTTATTGGTTCTCTGCCTTTTGGCAGTAATTTGTTTAGCCGAATGTATTGTTTCCCAACCGTTTCATTTGCCAACCCGCTTTTATTTCTGTAAATGTAAATATTTAATATGTTTTATAAAACTAACCTAACTTAGCCTATAGGGTTCTACGCGATGGCACTGAAAGAAATCCTGAAATATTAACAGTAATAGAAAAAAAAGCGGTTCGGCAAATGAAACAGTTGGGAAACGATAGGTACCTACATTCGGCCAAACATATTTCTGCCAAAAGGCGGGATACCGTATTATCTTTTTATATAATCTTACGCATAGTTGGCTTTTTAATGCCTCTATACATCTTCCTAGTTTCTTGGCGTCACAAAGCGGTTTTATTGTACCCTGCGGAGGCGAAGGCGTGTCGGCATCAGCCCCGTCATTAATTACAATGATACTACAGATATTGTCGGTACGCGCTATTGTTTGCGCAGGCTTTGTTCCGTTTTATTAAGAAAGACACCACTATCGTTATATAGGAGTCTTTGCACAAGTTCTGAAACTCCAGAGTTGTTGTTTTCTCTTAATTGATCACGATGCTTATCGCAAAAGCAATGCGAAGTGACAGTGACTTGGCAAACTGAAGCTCAGAGTCAACTAGCCCCTTTAATACTTTGTCAATTGAAACTGTCAAAACGAAAATAACACGACAGAGTTATTGGCAATTGACCACAAAAACCGCCACTAAGTGATATCGAATTCCATTACATCAAAACCTAAAGAGTGTAATTTAAACGGAGCAATTTCATTTTGCATTCAGACAGAAACAAAGCGATGCAAGATATTAATGCTCATTCATTTATTCCTCCGACCGAGCCCGCATACATCATACAAGAGACGGCATGGCAAATTTAAGGACTCCTTACATGGCATCTAATTTTAAGCCTTCTCCTGCATCTTACTGCGATTCTATAAGGTCCTTTTCATCTTGGCTTTGGATTCAACGATCCGATCTCAGGATATCTGTCAAGGGGTGAGATACGATTGCGATAACCCGATAACTTCAAATCGCGTGGGTGTAGCATTAAGAAGTAATAAATCTTCGGCAGGCCTTAATTATTACTTCTTATCTGGGAGAACATGAGCGGCTTCACATGAGATTTTTATTTCATTAGCGTTTAGGATAAGGCTCGGAGTAAATTTATTGATTCTGAACCACCCCTTTACTTTGAAGTGACAATTAAAATGGTTCGTGATGTTTACGGCTTTCCGTGTTTTGTTACACTGAAGGATTTATTACGAGAGTTCAAACCGAAGTCAAGCCGTTTGTTTTACGAGAACTACACATGTTGGTTAAAAAAGGTTCTTTACACCTTTTTACCGCTGTATATTGCAGAATCTATAAATAACATTCAACTCTCCGGATATGTCCTTAATCTGAAATTTCTCACCACTTGTTCACTATAAGTTCCGAGCGGATGCAATAATGCTACATCCTTTGAGCATATTAGGACCAATCTAGCACCGCAAAATACAGTGAAAAGTGCTCTCACAATAAGCAGTCTAAACATAATGTGCGGTAATGCACCATTAAGCTTGGTGGTAGCCGGTTTGCCTTTTGAATCACCAGGTATTATAACTTGAGCCAATTTCTTATAGCAAGCTCATGATCACAAGCGTTTAGTAAGGCTGTAGACGGAAGGTGTTTTTTGCTTCAGGGCAATCGATCAAGTGTAAAATTGAAACGATGTCTGCTTTTGTACGGATATCTTTATCACCATTAAATTTACTGTCGCATTCACTGCTTTTGATTGGGAGCCAGACAGTTGAAGCACAGTAAAGTTAACTAACGTTAAGTCCTCGTCTACATTCCTGAAACAGGATGGCATTGTTTATTCGTCTCCGGTGAAGCCCAATTGGGTACAATCTGAGTGGAATGTATTGCGGAAATGTAATTAGAGGGTCGACATCAGATATTCGCCAAAAATAATACTTTCGTCACGCTAATAAGGAAGTTAATTAAACAGGGTAATAGTCGAGCAGTTTAGAATATTTTCAATTATAATTTGGTATCATATTGTTTCATTTCTGCTTCATTGGTTTTAAGTACCTATAGCCTATTTACATCTATACATATATAATACTTTGTCCTGAATGACTAAACCGCTGATCGTAGAGACCTGGAGGGTGTGTTCTTTGTATGACGTAGGGATCCGATAAGGAACTAGAACGATAGAAAACTAATTCTACGCATACGAAGTCGCGGGCGAACGAAGTCCTGTAGTATAATATACAATTTCATCGCCGCGTGGTTACCTAGTTTCTTGAGAAGTCTAATAAATGTGGTTAGGTTAGGTTATTGGGTTAGGTCTTTATCTAACCTAAAAAAAATGTGGTTACCTATGGTTAGTATTTCAACTTTTATTTGTTTCCTGTAGGTTTACAGCATCTACGTTACCAGATGGATCAGTGTTCATTTTCTTTTCAATCATATACGGACTCCAGAGGTTTTAATTACTAATGTCGATAAAAGGAACGAACACTGTTGTATCAGTTTACATACCACTATCGCTTCTCATTAGATTGTATAGTGTCACTTTACAACTCGAAGTGTACAATTAGGTACCTACTTATCTTTATTTTTACTTTCACTTGATTTGAAAAGGGACGAGCAACCGTTTTTTGGTCTAAATTGTCTTTTAACGACACTCAAATAAGGTCACATTAGCTAGGACATATTAATTAACTACTGAAACTGATACGCGAATATTTAAGTACATTTATTGTGCAAGACCCCATCCTTCAGACGACAAATATAAAGGAGAAAAACATACCTATTGGTGCTGGCAAACATCCAGCAGTCCTCTTTGGATATTAGGAAACATGAATAAAGAATAGGATTGGATATGAAGCGACCACTCGAGTTAGTAGTAGGTATCTCGTAGGTACATATTACTACGTAACTAGGCAAAATACAGATCGATCGAACAACCAATGATAGAGTGTAGAAAATCACCGCGATCGATTTGCAACCACGATAGATTCTAATTTTATGAGGGTCGATTAGATGCGGCGTAGACATCTGACGATAATAAGATTCTTAAAGTACCTTGTAATCGATATGAAATGGATTTAATGCTATATTTTTCTAGTTATACTTATACAAGTTAACCGTGCTTTTAAATAATCATTAATATACTAAATTGAAGCGCGGTAATCTTTATAGTATAGATAGTAATACAAAATCAGAAAACACAAAGGACATCGAGTCCCTCCTCTCTTACTTTCCAAGTTTCCAACATTACCTCAGATTTTATACAATCTCCACAATTTTAACGGTCAAGTAGTATACGTTACATATACGTTTGCATGGTACTGAACCCTGACTAAATGTGTGCTCCACACGCACCTAGCCAGGTTTTTTTCTAATTGTTTTATCTTTAGTTACCATAAATAGCTTATCTATCTTGTTTGATAAAGCAATACCGCAGTGCAGGATACACGTGATAGGGCACACAAATATTAGAACCCACGTGGGAATGACGCTGGTAATTATATCTCTTTAATCTGTACCGACATTACTTACAGGCCATAGAGTAACAAATTTAAACAGCAAGTCTTATTGATTGAAGATGATCTTATTTCAACGACGTAGTTATCCACGTGTCAAAACGAATTCATTAAAAATAATTAAAACAATATTATAAGGTTTGTTCATTATCTAAATACTAAAGGTAAATTTAGATGACAAATTAAAAAGTTTGAAACTCCAACAATAAAAGACATTAACAAGAAAGTCAACATTAAAATGTGATTATTAAATGACTTACATTAGCAAAATTGTTTACTTAAATAATCTACTTTCGTAATGGCAATACCATTTCACTTAACAATTTCCATATTAATGAGTTTCAAATCGTTAAGTTTAATTTTAGTAATATTATTAATACCGGGAAACATAATGTGCTAAAAAATAACAAACCGCATAAGTAAATGTTGTGTGTTTCGTTAATTTTTATATTTGGTATTGGAGCATAAAAATTGATATGATGATGGTTGATATCGATAATGCTGCCGCTAGGTATATCCTACTTTTTATTCATCTTAACCAACTGATGTAAAAAAAACGAAAATCACCGGCTGAATGGATTTGAATGAGATTATACTAATAGATCTTGTCTTGGATTACCGATTAGCACAATGCGATTGAGTTGTAAGCGGACTAAGTCGCTAGAAAAATGCTAGTAGGCACAGGCACTGAAGCAAAATTTGACGACTCCGTTGCTGATTATTCTTTGGCGCGATGCTAGCATGGCGACTAGAGACATTTTGCCGCTAACTGTTTAGATGCACATGCTGCATACATAGAGATAACGCCGCTACAAGCACTTTAAACATTCAAAGCGAGTGACACGTAAGCGCGTCTAGATCCCTTACAAATGTAAGTTGGTGGCAATGAACGAGTTAACCAACCCGAGGGGCTCGATTTGGAGTCACTTGGATGGCGAGGATTATAATATTAAAATCCAGGCACTTGCCTATTGCCCAGTTTCTCAGGTCCCTAGGTTCGAGTTCAACATTCCGCAACAGCTAATAATAATTGAATGTCCTGATCAAGAAATACGAGTGCTGATCGAGCTGTATTTATTGGAGATATAACAGACATAAGAAAATAATACTATATATAGAACAATAGACTACATTTCAAATTAAGTTAGATAATACTTTTAAAGTCAGAGGTCCTAGTCTGCCGTAATTCCCAAGAAGGTGGCTAACTGCAATGTAGTAGACGAAGCATTCTACCTTCTATTTTTAATCACATTAAATTTAAAATCCTTATTACTAGGCAGTTATATCCCTTCTTTTTGGTATTACCCCGCAGTAAGCTCCTTCATCAGTTCAATTATTCAAAAGCCGTCAGATTAAAGTTGTTTATAGACGACATCTTACTGCAATGCATTAAACGTTTAAAAGATGTTGTAGAACTGGTCACATTGCCACTGTTATCATCGCTGCCACCATCATTAGTGTATTATGCAGCTTAATGTACTGTAAATAATTGTAGAAAACATTTCTAAGATTCACTTCCTTATTACTTTAGAACAATCTTAGAATCTTAGAGTCTAAGAATAGTGTATGGCAATCACCCTGTAGCTTGATGAATTGACGATTTGACTAATTCTCTGGTAAAAAAAAAACATAAATGCCTAGCCATCAGCTTGTCATGTTCAGTAGGCCTACATTAAGAATATCGACGAACTGCTGCCAACTTCACTCTTCACCATCAGGCCCTAGAATATCGCTTAGTCAACACATCGGTCATCAGTTCATAGCGGGAACTGGTTCATAATAGATTGCAGAAGTTGAACTCAACATGCCGGACAAAGTAACAGACATTAGGAGTAGTTGACCTAGATGGTATTGTCGCTACCTACAAAGCTACCTATCCCGGGTTGGGTTCGATTCCCGGTATGGGCAATTATTTGTGTTATGAGCGCGAGTATGTGTTCCTGATTCTTGGATGTTTTCTCTGTAGGTATTTGTTTGTTTTTCTCTACATGAGTAGTGTATCGTTGTCCAGTACCCATAGTACCTACCTATTTACAAGCCTGGAGCTTTAGAACTTGGAGCAGTTAACATCTAGGAATAGACGAAGATTAGATTACTCGAAATTTTGGTCTGACAGTCACTTAATTGTCTGACCATAGGTCGTTTAAAAACTTCAGACCACCAAGAGCCATATCCCCCACGTTTACCTACCATCTTTAGTTAAACAATGTTAAACATACAATACAATGTCAAAAGTTACAAAGCGTATTAAACATGGTAAGAACAGCTAAGTAAACAGTAACAGAAAATTGTTGCATGCCAGGACCACAGAATAAGTAATAGTACAAGTGAGCCCTACGTACATACACAATCAAGACTTGAAAAGGTGCATATGTGTCAATAACATCAAGAAAGCAGTAGGTACATGCAATACTATTCGGTTTAAACTTTACCGAACCAAATATTCGGCCGAATTATTCGGTTTCTTTCATTTCATTGTCTTGCCGCGTAAAAAGGTTCTAAAATAAAAGTTGATTTGAAATTTAATTGCTTTATTCAACACATTCTTCATAGGATTTCTATGACTTATAATATAACATAAATCTTAGATAAGAAGTTTTGCCTTTTAGTGCTTTACCGTGTCGTGTAGCCAAGAAAATAGAAATACTCGAACCGAATATATTCGGCAACAAAACCGAATAATTCGGCAGAATACAAATAATGAAAAAGATGCCGAATACCAAACGAATATTCGGCGCATCTCTAATATTTATTAAATAGTGATGTTTTGTTTAAAATTAACACCTATATTTTTTCATGTTTCCAATCCGAATTGAAAGCATCTGCGTTCTTGCTCAATGTACTTTTTCTTGGGGCTATCCATGAAAACAGCACTAGTCTTCGAGATCAATCAAATGGGGTCATTCTCGGTGGATATGTTTACCACAACGAAGATTCTATGATCATCTTCAGGCTCCATCATTTCCACTTATAGACCCGTATTGGATTGTCTTCGTTTTACCAAAGAGCCCAATCTTATCATGTTCTTAAAATTGACTTGCAAGATTTATCCCACGCACGCATAAACAGAAGTTAAATAGGTAAACACTTGATTTCGCTGTAACTCTGTTAACTTAATCAAACGTGCATAGTAATAGTAAGCATTTTAAATTTAATGTACTTACTAATAAAGTATAGAACTGTTCGACTACTACATCGCAGTTAGACACCTTTTTAGTTTTTACGGCAGCGTAACAAATAACACGACTTATCGTTTTGTGCGACACAAATGTACAGCCAATTTCAATTAATTTTCTTCACGGATGAGAGATTGTGTTAACACAAGCCTACACCTTTAGACACAATTCCATGCCCACGTCTTTAACTTCCACAAGAAAAAGTACCTTTTCGAGTTCTTGGCACTGATTTAAATAGTCAGTTGTCACATAAAAGCCTTCATCTTTTGTAGAAGTAATTTTAAACTTTAGCTAATTATCACACGGATCCAATTTTAACTGACGAGAGGCTTAAGTGCATAAGCCACATTCTGTGCTCGGTTTCACACTTTCCCTACAAAATGGACGCCCTATCGTGTCCTGGGCATGTTAAATCGGCTGTCATAAGTCCTTAGCGGATACGGTTAATCTGACAGGTCAGAGCCAGGATGTTTTGACAGGCGCGCAATTACCTGCCACTTTGTTTGGCGGCGGAGTGTACCGCTCGTTCACATCCTGCGAGTTGTTTTAGGGCACCTGTTTAATCCTAATAACTCTGGTTTTTAACTCCGGACATGGGTATGTGTGTATGAATCGGTTGGAGAATTATATAATTATGTTGATTACAAAAGTTATATTAGAACTGAGACAGAACTCATTACGATCCAAATAAACCTGTTTACGCGGCATTGGGTGCGTCGGTTGTAATAGATCTTACGGCCGATGTCCAGTTAAATTTCATTTAATAAGACTGTGATATTGAAGTAAGTAGGTACCCATTCTAACCGCTTTGAAACAGGTGTGAGGAAAATATTAAATAAATATTTTTACCGGACTGCGCTTGACTCAACGGAGTTACATAATTTGTTACGCTATAGATAACAGGTGAGAAATGAACGACTAAAAAGAAGAGAAAGAAAAATTAAACCACACATCGCACTAAGATAAAAAGCCCCAAACGCACTGAGAGCGGAGGCGGCGGTGCGGTGCGGTATCTTTCTATAAAAAAACTGCATCCGACAATTTCGAGACTACGAAGCCACAGACAAACAGACATAGGCGACCAACATATATGTATATACTTAGACAACCTACATAAGTGTCGTTTTATCGTTTCAGTCCCTTAAAACGGGCAGACTATCTCAATCTCCTATTGGTATTGAAAAGAGCAAACTGCGATGTTCGTTTTTATTATGTCATTAAGAAGGTAAGTTGACCCTGAAGTCCAGGAATTGTAAATATGTACCCAACCAGGGGAACAAGGAATGCCAGTTTTACCATATCCAAAAGGTTTTGTCAAAGTGCGAATATGAATTGACAGCTATTTTATTCCCAAACTAATCGCGGTTTCATAATACCTAACTTTGACAACTAAACCAATCAAACCAATTTTAATGAAATTTGGTATAGGGATAGCGTTTTCATTCTGTTTTTTTTTTAAGTTCTCGAGGGAAGAGCTAGTGGGGAGTTCATTCTGTTTTTTTTTTAAGTTCTCGAGGGAAGAGCTAGTGGGGAGAGTTCTCGACAACTGCGCGGACGGGCACGCGGACAATAGCTAGTAACAACATACAAATATCATTTTTACCGGTGCCGTAAAGTGTATAAGGTCCCCATTCAGAAGGTACGGCGATGATTTTCAGTGGGCCTCTTCACCGGGACTTTTAGCTAGTGCGTGACATGTTTTGATTTTAGCTGCATTGTAGTAGAAGCCTATGCACTTACTTCCACTAGGAATTAGCTCGAGAACAATAAGACATTATTATTATTCTAAGCTAGCTCGTAGAAAAACCTCATATCTTCGTATCTATATAAGAAGAAACTGGGTGGCTGATTGATCAACGCACAGCCAAACCCTTGGATGTCCTAGGGGTGCACTAAGAAATTCGTCCCCCAAGGGTTTATTTCGGGTGAGTAGCAGGACACTTATTCTCCGCGGGCGTCCTCTATAGTAATAAAATAAATTGTCTAAGAAACGCTTCTCGCAGGCGCCACCCAACCGACGAGAACAAAATCCGGAATACCTGATAACGCCAGTGTAATTTATTCTAAAAGATAACGTAGAAATAGTACCACATTGTGTAATGTTACGTTGTCCCCCGGGGATTCTTGGGTGGTTCGGTTATCTACAGCCTGTTGTAATCTACCTACACACTTTTTCTCGAGTTTTTTCTATCTACCTGCATTGCAGGTATTGATAGGAGTTTTTGTAGTCACTTAAAAAAATTAAAGACAAGTTCAGTTGTTGCATTGTGTTTTTACGGATAGGAAGGATCTTCGAGGCTTGTACAGACGATATTAGGTAGTATTGAGTATTTTTACTTTACTAGACTGAACTAACGTTTTCTTTCTGTTTGTATTACTTTAGATTTAAACACACGTAGGTGCTTTTGGGTTAAAAGTCCCATCCCACTAGGTAGTTACTATATTTTACGTGTAAACGCAACCGTTCTAGGTACGGTAATTTGACCAATAGGGTGCGCCGTCGTCGATTGAAAACAATGTAAGACCGAAAAACGGATGCTCTTTAGGTACAATCTGAACTATTAAACTATTAATATTTTTATTCATAAACGCGTAATAGCTAAAGTGTGTTATAAATATGCTCTGGCCTTATCTGTCATTGTGAAATTTGAATTAGTACGAAAGGGACAAAGACTAACTAAAATGGCGCTGTGGCCCCGCTGCAGCACATGCTGAACTGCAGCTTTTTATTAAAACAACTCTGTTATAGGTATGTAGGTAACTTTATCTAAGTTTCTTGGCTTGTTTGATGAAATATTTCTCCACATTTTGTAGATCATAAATTCGTTGCTTTAATACAAAAGCGACGCAAAACAAAATGTGTCTGTGTTGCATTTGAAATCGGAATGCTATATACTTTCAGTTTTAAATCAAACTATATTGTTTTTTGATTTGTGGCGCTTTTGTATTTAAGCAGCGATTTGTTCTTTGTTGTTTATGTGTGCGCTAAGTAAACTTATTTTCATAAAATAGGTTTATTGTAAATTTATGAATTAGGGGGTAAAACTTTAAAGTAGGTATCATATGATTAATTTGTATGCATAATTTAGGGTGCGTCGTAATAAATTGTGCCCAAAACACAAAATACCTACACATTCGTGTAGGAGTGTAGGGTTATGATTACATAACTGTGAAAAGTCTATACCTAATTATACCTATGAATTTTAAAGGCAATTAAACTTGTGTTGAATTGTCACTAAGTAACAACTTAATCATCATTAGCTTACCAATTTCCAATGATATTGAGAGTAGGTGGTAGATAAGTACTATCAGCCCAATGGAACAATGACCCACCATATGATAGAACTGTGTCACGGTGACGTTATGATTCAAGTCGTAAGAAGTGCCAAACAAATTGCTATATAATGTCACAGTGACAACATTACAGTACATGATGATATACCATTCAATCACAAAATAATCCTTATGAATAAATACAGTAAAAAACTGCTGCTCTATATGCACTACACAAATGGACATCGCAGACAAATAACAATATATAATCTAATTTAATATCGGGATAAAAAAACACTTAATTTATCTCATCTGATGTCATCCGTAAAGTGTCACTAAAAGGTAAAACCGACAGTCAGATGAAACCAGGAAAACCAGTTAAAAAGGGAAAATCACGCAATAATCTGAACAATCATTTTAAAATCAACGGTTGTATGTGCATACGGACTTCATACTCTAACATGATACTTTTAGACAGCAGTACAGATCAACCGATATCTCAACAATGATACATTTCTGAGAACAGCAGGACAGGGTCAGACGATGAATGGGTGCAATTGAACAGAAGCAAGCACTGTACGGTGCACAAGTGTGGCCAATGTGTAATGCCGAGTGAGTGTGTTACTAAAGTGATGGAATACAAGTTAAGCTTACAACATTAAAAGTTAATGTATTATTTAGGTGATAGTTAAACAAGTATTTTAATCAGTGTTGGGCAAAAATTAACTTGAATGAGAATAAGAATAAAACAGAAAAGTTATTCTCATTCAAATCGATTTGAATAAGAATAATTCTTGTCCCTCGTTAGTTGAAATGGAATACTAGTGAATAAATCATGGTACTTTTATTTTAAATGAAGAATAAAATTTGAAATAACTATTTTGGAAATGGGATTATTCTAACTAACGTTTTATTCAACTAATATGTTATTTGGAATAAAAATAATTTTGTAGTACAATAAATATTGGTTTAGGCACATTTTTTCAATGTACTTACGTGTAAGTAAGTTTTATGACGTTTTTTTTGGTACCTTTGATACAATGGTGATGAAGTGAATCCCGGAATTATTTCATGGGTAAATGAACCCTTCGCATTAATATATCTTAAGTTTAATATGTTTTGTTTGTTTATATGAGTCGAATACATTTGATGTCATTGGTTTACTGCAAAAAACTCCATAAATATGTATACATACTTTATGGCTACAGCATGGTTACACTGGTTCTCAATGTAAAAATAATACGAGGACCAAAGCATATAACGTTCGATTTACAAGATTTAATTAAGATAGCATAGTGGGTATAAATTAGACCAGAGTACTGAGTTTCTACCTGTACTGTACGTAAATATTACGTAAGTTACATTTACCTACTGTATTCTTATTCAGATACTTTTATTCAAAATAAAAAAATCATGAATAAATGTAATTGACTAAGAATAAGTTATTTTTATTAAATTTTCCCTCGTACAAATTATTCCCGACGAAATTATTTGAATAACTTTGACAGGAATAAAATCGAAATGATTTTATTCTTACGAATCTTCATTCAAATAATGATTTTATTCATGAGTGCCCAACACTGATTTTAATTGACTTTGTTTATTAGAGGTGATTTAGGTCTTTTCCCCTTTCAGTTATGTATGAAATATAATAAAAAAATAAGTTTTATTTTACATGGCATTGAACATTGTTTTTGCGTTTTATTTTAAGCTTGATCAAGGTCATCAAATAAAAAGAAAGATAAACTACAAATATAAATGTAAGCCCAAAGAGTACAAGTAATAAAATAAAGTGTGTATTTAAGTACCTCAACAGTTCAATATTCATTTAATATTGTAACAAAAAAAGATTTGTTTTCTTTAGCTCTGTTGGTGAATTGGGAGTTCAATAAATGCAAATAAATAGTTCCAAATTAAAAAAGCATGTTAACAATTGTAGTTTATCGTAATTTTATTTAATAAACATACAGCGATAAGGACCATAACCCCATTCGCGGAAAGTAAATAAATAAAGCAACAAACTTACTGCAAAATAGTATCACGAAATCCATTACGATTTTTCGCAAAATAAACTTAGAATCACGGTTCATTGTTATTGAATGGCTACGCGAGTTAGCTTTACGATCGTTCGTATCCATTACAGGTGTATTTTAATTAAATAATTAAGGTAAATATCGAGATTCACAAGCACAAATTGTTACGAAACGAAACAGTACGAGCCGTGCGAGCGTTTTGAACTTTTGACAGAATACACGTCAATCACGAAACGCATGCGCGCGCAGACTGCGTCAGTCAACCAACGTCAAGCAAGAGAGCGGGAGCCGCGAACGAAACGGCCGGTGCGTTTACGAAGTTCACTACACCCGTAAACTTCTAATCGGCTAACAATATTAACGTAGGGGAAGATGGGGTGGCTTCGTACAAAGGGAGCATTCGTACAGTGGTCATATCTCGACTATGCAACATGCTGAAGCGTTCATATTTGTATGCGTGACTGCCGCTCATATGCGTAGGCTACCCTCAAAAAGCGATGGCAGTGCGGCAGCAGCTTTCGCCAGAAATAATTAATATGTGTTTTCGCGACCCGAAAGTAATTTTTGGTTCTCCTTTGAATGTGTCTGTCTCTAATAAGTTTTACTCGTATTAAATTTTTTATATATATATATATAGTTTGTAATTAGATGCTTGAGATTAATATGTAAACAATAATTTTGGGATTACTTTAACAGTTATTTTTTATTTAGTTTTTTTTTCGGTTCGTTTTGGTTGGGGTACCTTCGTACAGTCAAAATGTATGTAATTATATACTGTACGAATGCACCCCATGAAAGTTAAAAAAATGTATATCATGAATAATTATAATCACATAACCAGATCAGTAAGATATGCCTAAAAGGTGACTGAAACAGGTGAAATAGCTGAAAATCTAACAAATCCTGGGAAAAACTAATAGTGTACGAAGCCACCCCACGTATGGGGTGCATTCGTACAATTCTCATTTTTTGGGAAAACTATTATATATTGGCACAGTTGCTTTGTATCCAAACTGAAATATACAATTATTATAGCCAAATAAGTGGATGAAAAAGTAGCATTCATCTCATTTTGAAATAGCAGTTAGTTTTTTTTTAACAATTCTTAAAGTAAAAAGTGTACGAGGCCACCCCATCTTCCCCTACCAATGAGTGCGGTCAAAATTTGAAGACAAAATAAAACTAGTACCTATTAGTGTATGTTTTTTATTGCTATCTTTTGATAACTTTAGTTTCCATCCCTTTAGGTAAGCAGTACGAAATGGATATAAGTATACATTTCTATCGTTTATTGTGCTGTTTAATAAAATACCTACTAGCTGCTGCAGGTCTTTACACAGTTTGCGTTTATTCAGCACTACCCATATAAACTTTTGCATAGTCATCAGTAATAATATAATTATTATACAACATTGAAATGAAATAGTAGATTGTACAACAAGTGCATAAAACGAGCCATTTTACCCAAGATGTGCACATAGCCACACGAGCCGGAACGGCGAGTGTGGATAGTCACGTCGAGGGTAAAATGGGTTTTATGCTCGAATTTTACACTCTGCTTTTCACTTCGATTGCAAGGAAATAAAACAAGAAGCACATACTTACAGGATAATATTTTTTTTTTATATATTTAATGTTAGTAATTAAAATGTTATGTTTGCGCATGGCTGTAAGGCCTGATTACCTTCTTAACTTTTTTTTTATTTTCGACTATGTGACGTTTGACAGGTTTGACTATGGTCTGATGATTAATGCCAAGTTATTATAAATATTTGCGTTGTATTTTTTTACCGTAAATGCACGCCGTAGGTATTATTCGTAAATTTGTATTTAGATAGTTATACAAAAATGTCGTAATTAAATTAAGATGTAACCAAAATCTCATAAAAATATATCAATTAAATGAAGGTGTATTGTATGAAGGCTGTAAGGCTTGATTGCCTTAGTCTTAAAAGAAGAAATTACTTTATGCACTAGTGCATAAAATGCGATTTTATGCAGCCTATACCCAGCATAAAGAAGGACTTTACGAGCATGAGAAGTGAAAAATATATTTTTTACATCAGATTCGTTTTCAAACGTTTTTTATCTGCAAACTGGCGTTGTTTAAGCCCCTGGGTAGGAAGGTACCTGTTTTCTATATCATAAATATTTATCCGAAATTTTGTTAAACAGGCTTTTGATTAATTTATGTAGGTGATAGGTCTCTTTGCGGAAAAGTATGAATTTGTATGTATCATAAATTATAGATCATGTTAATTTTGTGTATACAAATACCTAAGTTCCATAAAGTCTGAGGCCTTAGGATCTCTGAAAATCGAAGTTCGATGTTACGTTAGCTCCATCCCTGTCACTCGTCATTCGAGGGTAAATCGAGAGAAAGGAATCAAGCTAACGCAACTTCAATGTAGGGTCTCTGAGTAGTAGGTACCGACGAGTAGGAGTAAAGGTTATTAAGAGATTTCATAACATTTGAACGTTTCATCCGTTATGACTACTTTTGCCTCTAACCTACAGGTATTAATTATAAATGCAAATTTATTAACAGACTCAGTACCTATAAAGTAAAATATAGGTAAGTAGTCATAATGCCCACAAATTAACTTAAGTAGCAACAAGTCCAAGATTTTGGATATATTCGCGTAGTTATAATGAATTCCCATTCATAAGATAGTCAGTGTAAAAAAAAAGTAAAAATCAAATAATGTCAATGCGTAGGTACAAAATAGTAATAATAATAATGAAACACAATAAAAATTAGAAAAAAAACCAAATAAATATAGCTCAAATGCTACAGTCATAATGTCGAGAGATGGAGTCTTGTAATAATGTAAGTCAGTTCATAATAAAAAATATTAGCACGTTCGTGTTTTTACAACTCTAATAAACTACTTAAATAGGTCATCTAACATAAAACATCATGGTTGAAAGTTCCCATACTCCTAGAATTAATTTCTACATTTAAAAATTTCTTAATGCTGTTAGAAGCGGTAGGTAAAATCAAACAAATACATTTCTGAGCACTATGGAACTGATCAAAATGGCCTCTTAAATTTTCCGGTTAATACTTCGTCGACAAACTGAATTTCGAGTAAAGCTTTCAGTACTATTCCGCTGAGATAACGCACACAGTTGGGATGAATGAAACCGGTGAAGATTGGATGCGACAAAGAGCCCATTTAATCCCTTTTTTACACCAGTTTTTTTCGACCGCTAAGGAATGCCGACATTCAATAATATTACTAATAGTAATCGGTAGCTAAGCACCTGTGGCATTTTCGATTTATGAATGCTTGTAGGGTACCTTTGAAAAAATAAAAACGATGGCTGTGAAATTAAAGATTATATTATTAGATTTAAGTAGTAACGCATCAATTAAGTAGCGTGCAACCTAGTGTATCTTTGGAATAATGTTTGTATGTCATCTAGAAATCAAACCTTTTTTCTAGGGTTGCATAGCCATAGATGATGAAAACCGCATGAAAATCCGTCCAGAAGCTTTTGGGGTCAGACAGACTGGCGCGTCGGGGACTTGGTTCTACTCTTGAATCATAGACAATCATTTCAGGCTTCCGGTGACCTTCGGGGAGGGAAGATGGTCGATAGAAAGATGTCCGGCTATTATTTTGTGATTTATTCTAATGCGTGATTAAGCTGATTCCCTAGTAGCCAAAGCTAAAGAAAACAAACCACAATTACAATCATTTCATAGAATACACATGTAGTTATATTTTTTTGGTGGTCACAGATCTAACCCAACCTAACCTAGGTAGGTACCTAATTCATGCTCAAAATAACCTAAAAACGAAATTCTATGAAAATGGTGTCGGTGATTGAAAGGGACACTAGGGAGGGATGCCAGATAACAGCTACCCTCACTAAACCGCCTTAGCTTATCTTACCTTATCTTACAGTCTGTACCTAGATCAATCTTTGTTATTGTTCAATCTTCATTCTTACTGAATAAACATCTTTTATCTTATTTTTATTTTCAACAAGTAAAACAAAACAAACAAAAACCAAGTGTGTGTGCATACGTATTTTTGTTTTGATAGATTTAGGTATTATAGGTTTTCATGTAATCTACAGGAAATTAACATTTTTTTATTTTTTATTTTATGCTCCGTCTTTTTGGCATGGTAAATTTTCGTCTTTTTACACAATAAAATCAAAACTATTTATTTTACAATAACAACAAAGATATATTTGAGATCCTCATATATAACGAGCCCTTTCATTAATTTGATACCTTAAGCTCAAGGCTCCAATGTATCTTTTTACAAAGTTGCTGCATGTCTTGCAATAGGACGCGCAAAACCCGACAATTCGCCTTACAGCTGTTAACGCCTCGTCATGCCTCAGCCGCCTTTCAAGGTAGTTTTAGCTACGCAGCAACTAAATGCTGGAACAATATCCCACCTCCAATAAGGAACCTGCAAAGTCTGCATACTTTTAGATCTAAATTGATAAAATATTCGCTAGGTCAGAAACTATTACGGCATGATACGACCGGAATATTACCGATTTAAAACAAACCTGTGTGCTATATCCCTTCCACTTTGCGTGTGTTGTTATGAGTTTTAATTGTTCCTTTTTATTTTCTTGCTGGTAATCCCGTTTTTTTTCGATTGCTCCCTTTTACAATTGCATGCCCACGATAAAGGCTAATGTTGTTTTTGTCTAATTATTACGTAATTAATGTTTCGCTTTGTGATTAATATTGTGCGCTCAGGCCACAGATTAGATTTAAGTAACGTGTGTATTGTATTGCACTGCACAGATAATACCTAGTGCCATTTCTTGCGCGTCTGTATTAGGCCCAACGTACACTGTTGCCCTTGTATTTCATTTGTTGTTTTCGATTTATAGGTACTTTTTCTTTTTTACTTGTGTTCTGTAAACTTAAAAAATAAATCGTTTTTTAACCGACTTCAAAAAAGTAGGATGTTCTCAATTAGTCGGGGTCTTTTTTTCTTTTTCATGTGTTCCCCGATTACTTGAAGACCACTGTACCAATGTAATTTTTTTTTTCGTTGTTTGTATGCGTATACTTTCTAGGTGGTCCCATTGTCAACATGTTAGGATCTGATGATGGGAACTTGGAGAAAACAAGGGAACTCCTCAATATTATCGGCCCACCTATACCTAGTGATTTCGGTATTTTTCACTGTTAACCTTGCACTTGCTTTTGAAAAGTACTATATGGTGAAGTTGAACTGATGATGAAGATCACAGATGGCTACCGGAACTCCTTAACGGTACCTATTTGAAGGGTGACCATAAGATATCTCGATATTCAATTGTTTAAATATGACTATGACTTTCCCGAGGCGAGCTTGAAATTTTCTAAGTTTCTCATTAATTGAGAAATGGGACTACAGCATAAATACAATCACTAAAAAGTATAAAATAAAATAAAAGTTTGTAAAAGAAAAACCCGCCTTATAAAATGCAATGCACTGAAGTCGGCGTCCTACAATATTTTAAAACAAAAGCCGAATACAGTTGGACTGACCTACGTTAATACGTTATATTTGCATTTTAGAAGGCGAGTTTTTCTTTTTTTAACTTTTTAAATAGGTATTTTATTGACCGGCCCCAGCGGAAGAACAGCCGGCACACGCTGAGTTGGGACCGTTTCACAACAACTGTCCATCTTTGTGAAGCTGTATTGTTTTTGTATCTTTACTTTATTTGTGTGTTGTTGTGAATAAATGTATTTTAATTTGATTTTGATTTATATGACACAATAAGATTTGCAATATTTTTTTTCTATTTCCTAATTTCTAACCCGAAAACGACGCATATAAAAAAAAAACTTTGCACGTATGTGTTTGGCTCGTTAATTTACATATGCGTACCAAGTTTCAACTCAATCGGTCCAGAGCACACAGACCTTCTGATGGTTAAAGGAATCAAACATTTCCATCCTCAAGATTACAATCTTAAGACTGCAAATGGACCAACCCTGAGGACTGAAATGTAATGCCTCTATGCTAGGTACTATTACTAGTAGTAATTTCATCAATAGTCTTATCCCCACATCGAAACAAAACAATGCGAACACTGCTGCTTGGCCGTAGGTTCTTTGAAAGATAGGATGGTGGTAGCGATCTGGACGGACCCCGCCCGAGGTCCTACCACCCTTAAAATGTGAAACGGTATCTTTTGATAATAATTGTCGTCGATAGGCATTTGTTAAAAACTTTAAAGCGCTTTAAATCCGTCATTTTGTCCACGAATCTAATGAGGTCATTTATCAAAAATGGTTGAGTTGTTGAGTAGTTAAGTACGAGCGGACATACGAACAGACATCCTTACATACCTACATATGTACAGATGTAGTGCATAATTGATTTCCTTCGTATTTTCACGGAAACGTACGAACGCGTCTTGCTATTTCAGTCGGTCACAGTACAAAAAGTACTGAGGTTGACTGAAGTAGCATTACACGTTCGTACGTTTCCGTGAAAATACGAAGGAAAGCAATTACGCACTACACCTACTTATACCTATGTATGATGTAGGTACGTCACAGGTCAAAAGTCAAACACATAACCCTTTGGGCTTCGCCGCAGTCAGTAAGAGGCAAGCTTTCAATTGATTGCCTTTCAGACGTTAAATTCTGCAGACTGAACTTTAAAGGTAGGTAGGTAGGCATTTATTTATTTCATATTGAAAATAGCATTATTCTATGTCACATAATCATAATGAATTCACAATAAGATCGTAAAAATGTAAAAAAATAATAATATAATAATGAAATAAAATAAAAAAAACGCAGTCAAAATTTAAAAATAAGAATTAAATTAAACAAAATAAAAATATAGCTAATTTAATTAGCTATAGTCACTAATGTCAAAAAATATATTGAATAAAATGAACTAATCAAATTTATAATTTCTGTTTTCGCTCGCGTACCTACCTTGTAAAGATCAGACTAAGGGTCAAAGTAAAATACAGCCTGACACAAAATCGTACAAGCCGACCAAGCCGTATAGTCTGCTGGTACGCATCTCGAACCACATATACCTAGGGTACCTTTTCATAGAATACGACGGTTAAACTAAACTTGGAGTGGCAACATGCTTATAGAACAGCTTAAATTAGGTAGGTAAGTAGGTACTTACCTAATATAATAGGTAATAGCTTTTGTCAGCAACTCTGTTCGGGCAGAAGTTTTTCTATAGTTATTCCCTCGGGCTTCCCCGATTTTCTAGATAAAAAGCGCTCTAAGTAGAACGTTCAATAAGCTCAACGTAACACGCAGTAAAATAAAAAGACAACATTGCAAATTTTAATATTTTGGAAGGATAAAAAGGTTCTTAACAACGACATCTTCCGGACATATTGGGAATTTGGGAACCACAATGGTATCTTACTTGTAAGAGTTTTTAAATAATGCTACTAGATGTCGTTCTGTAAAGATTGTTTTCAGCGCCATCTATAGAAAAACTTTGAAACTTTTTAGGTAGGTAGGTAGGGCCGTCCGCTTTTGTAAGTTGCTGGTTTCTTCTCGTAGAAAGCTGGAGAATAATGGTAGATGGCACTAGTGAAGTTTTGTTTAATCACGAATCGATGACGCCTGTCACAGCGGTGTTTAAAATTAGATTTAATATATTTAGCATAATAATTAATAATTATTTAACATCAGTTTATTTGATGCGCCTTATTGATTGAAAACCGTCTTATTTATTTTTTAACCGGGTAATAAGTCGGCTTTTGGTTAAATAAATGGTGGGTGCCGTGCCGACTTCAGTTTGACTGACTTATTTTATTAGGTAGGTACGTGCCTATTACCTACGATTTTAAAATAAGTAATTAATTTCTTGCGTTTTTACGGCGGTTTTTAGTTCGGTATTCAAAACATTTATTTCATATTTTTCAGTGATCATAAAATGCTGTTTTGTAGCCCCACGTCTAATCTTTAAAATCGGTAAACAATTGACGAATCGGTGAACAAACTTAAAAAAATATATATACATACAGTGTCATGTAAAACCTTCTCCTTTTTTGAAATAGGTTAAAATTGTGAAAATCGAACTTGATTTAGGAGGTGAGAAACGTTGTCGCCGGAGCTAAACTGTAAAAATAAAATGACACAACCCTCTAATTCAGCGGTTCTTAATCTTTATCGGTCCACGGACCCCTAGGAAATCAAGCACAAGTCCAAGGACAGGACCCCTTAATAAAAAAAACAGCAACACGTTTCGGACCATTTATACGTTAATATGAAGGTTGACGCTGCTTCTTCGCAACTAAGTTGGCGATGTTTGGGTTGATGTCGAGTTGTAATCTGTTTCTGTTTGTTTTTAATATAATACAAGAGTAGATAAGGCCTTTTAGTATGCTTAGTAAGCGTAGCGATTAGGAGAGTTTTGGTAGCATAAATGATCATTATTAAATGGTCCACAGCATAGGTGAGACTGCGGCGGACCCCCGTACTTATACTAGCGGACCCCCAGGGGTCCGCGGACCACAGGTTAAAAACCGCTGCTCTAAGTTATCGCGCCCTACTTTGCCGGTAGGTAGTTAAAAATTGAAATAGGTACCTAATGAATGATTATTGCTACCATGGAAATTAAATATATACTGCCTAACTCACCCTGGACCAATAATTATTAAAGGAAAGTACCGCAGCTACCTGCCGACGGCGTGGATTGGCGCTCTTACTTATTAATTCGCTGGCATTCAACTTATTAATAAATACGCAAAATAAGACGAGAAAAAAATATATTTGGGACCAGTTTTTTCATGAGGACTGTACTTTTTATTTGCAAAGTCATTATCTGCTTACCGAGACCAAACTAGTTTGTCCCAATACGGTGGGTCTGCAGTTGTTTTTTGAGATAGTGGTTTGTGTTTGTAGTTACGGCTGCGGAACCCTCTGAGCATGGTCCGAGATGCCTTTGCCCGGATTTACTAAACAGACTTTGCTGGCTTGATACAATTATACGAAACCAGGTTTTGCCTTCTATACATTATTGGAGTGTTTACCGGGCACTTTGGGGTTAAACATCTCCTAGCAAAGATGGGCCTTTATGACAACACAGATTGTAGAATGTGCGGCGAAGACGTGGCAACAATGAAACACTTATTGTGTGAATGTGATGCCCTCGCCGGAGTAAGTATGAAAATCCTCGGTAGTGGCTACCCAGAACGGAACGATTTCAAGGCACGCCATTGCACTCCACTATCCGCTTTTTGGAAGGGGTCGATGCTGCATTGGATTAAGCGCTAAAAGAGGGGTAATTACACAAAAGATCCCATAGGGTCGAAGTGTATCCGTAAGGATCCCACCAAAAAGATAAGATAAGATAAGATAAGGTTTTGCCCAGACTCCGTTCGCGTAGAAAAAATAATATACACCATGTTAATCAGTGATATACCTATTGTGAAAACGCGATTAGTTTGGGATTGGACTCGCTGTCCACTCATATGCACTTTGACGTTATAGGTACCCGGCCCGGCGAACCTTGATCCCTATGACATTGACAGTTATTCCTACGACACAACCTTGTAGTGGCGTCACCGTTATAGGTATTAGAATCGAATTGGAGGCTTCTAAAAATGTCATTTATTAATTTTAGGTAGATTTATGCCATTACAATGATATTCCGTTGGAATTATAAAAATTCTTAACATTTACGAGAAATTATCTCAATCAGACTTTACGTTTACGTCCTGCAAAAGTTACTTCGTTTGGAAAATATCGACAAGTGCGGAAGTATCGATAAACAAATGTCGATAATGGAAACGAGTGTACATAAATTATATGAAATTGTTTTTATTTCACTCAAATTTATAATTATTTCTGGGGACACCAGTATTTGTTTTACTTAAGATTAGGTTTTATTAGTATCAGTTTTCATGTGTGATGTTGATGTGTGAATAGTGTGAATGGGTGAATATTCGGCGTTTTAACCGCCGTCATTATTGTCTTCGCATATTATTCAAGATAAACTTTTTAATTGTCTTATGATTTTAAATGGAATTAATACTACCCCCGGGTCCGTTGACTTTGACATCAAAAGTTGCTGGTAATTATCATTGTTTTCGTCAATATATTGATGACAACAATGACGGCGGTTGAAACGCCCAAATATTCACCCGAATAGATAGACGATTGTATACCTACCCAAGAAAATTAAAAAAATAACTATAGGACAAAACCAAATAAAACAAAAGATGTTCAGTGATCATTTATTTATATATTTTAATCTGAATCTGATAATGACATTAGGGCTTAAGTTTTCCAGACACATTAAATGGATATATCCTATTTCATAGTTACGCGTCGAGAGCAAAAGAGATAGCAATAGACGAAGTTCGAATAACGGACTTCAAAGTAGAGCTTTGAGCTTCAAGTTACAACGTGGCTGAATGCAAGTCGCGCCTTTGCCTATAAAAAAGTTAAGTTACATCGACACGACCCATCACTAACATGAACTGTCATAGGGATCAAGGTTCGCCGGGCCGGGTATAGTTTATGGTAAAACTGTCACCTCTAATCCCTTTCTAATCGCGGCTGTTAAATATATAGCGTTCTACAAGTGAAAGAAATCTCAAAATCGTATTGTTTTTGAGTGTAATAATTAGTACCAACAAAAACACAAATCTTTTCTGTTCTCAATATTAGTGTTAGATTAGAACCATCATCGCTTAGTTATACAAGAAGAACAAAACACAATACCTAAGAACAAAGATAAATAATAATGTACGAAGACAAACTTATTCCTTCAAGGGATTTAACCCTTGAGCTACCCCTGTTGTACGAGCAGCTGTACCCCAGATTTGTAATTACAACTCTTCATCCTCGTACGAAGTTCTCTGACCCTATTTTTCCCCGTATTAAAAAGAAACAAAGAACCTGTCAAGTGCGAATCTGACCCGCGCACCGAGGGTTCAATACCGCCGTAGAGTAGGTATTTTTATATTCCAATTAGAATTCGATTTGGCATCGAACAATATACAAACAAGTTTCATGGAACCAATTTAATTTTTAATTACTCGTTAGTACAGTCACGAACCGGGATTGTTGAGCCACTAGCTTATCATCATAACTTGGTTGTGTTACACGAATGCCGCTGTTTTTCATTACTTAAATGTGACCATAGCAACCCTTGTAACTACCAATAAAGACAGTTCAGTTTGAACCAATAGTGGCTGTTGTTTAAACGTAACCATAGTAATCATCAAAACTCTTAATTTAAGCGAATATATCCGACTTTGACCGATCCCTGTAAGTAACACAACCAAGCTGTGACTGCAACACGGGAATGTTAAGTCACTCACGTCAATATTCTTCATAATTTAGCAGAGTAATACATACTGGACATACGAGTATATACGACTAAACCCGATTTGCATTACACGGCCAAAATACTAACAGTGGCAAGTGGCTCAACAATCCCGGTTCGTGACTGTACCTATAGTAAAATGTTCGGGGTACGTGTTGGCCAGTTTTAACTCGGCCTGCGCTCTACCGTGCGTGTTGATACCGTCACTCTTCGGCGAATGAATACTAGACGCAAGATCCATATTGTGATCTGTCAATATACGAGTAAACTGTCGGATTACAATATTTATTGACTTGTAGGGTAGGAGCCATTTGCAACGTTAAAAGATGGCGGATGGGTAATTTGTTTTAGTTTCGATTTTTTGTGTATTTAGGTATTCAAAGTTCTTTTCTGTTGCACAAATAGAAGACTTGGTCTTATGTGTCGTATCGTGTATCTGGCATCTTACTTCTCGTTTCAAGTGGACTCGCAGTGGTACAGAGGTTAAAACTATCTTGAACTCTGTGCTACATATCACCGTACAACGTTGCCCCCAATCTATCTAGAGTAGATTGGATTGTATTTTATTACTATATTGATTTATACTTATATATACTAGACACCGGCGAAATCACTTAATTGTGGAAACGCGCGGTAGTAGCTGTTGAAGTCGCCGCGGGGCAACGAAGAAGAAAAAGACGTGTCGGGTAATGTATTGACGGATCACAATATGACAATATTTATCGCTGTATTTCTGGAAATATCTTCCGTGTCAATATTTAATTTTCCTCCGTCTAGGGTCCATGACACCTGCCTCGTACAAAGAACGCTTCAGTAGTGACGCGATCCGTATTGATGGTGTTGGGTGTGCTGTGATCCGGCCCAAAATACAGTAAATATCATGATAATTATCACAATATTTATTGACTCGTCACAGTAACTGTCTTAATCCAAGCACTGTCTTTAGCAGTAGCGAGGCGGATTATTCTAGTCCAGCTGGCTTACTGCTTATCTTGATGAAATGTTTTCACGTCATCAGGATTACTTGAAAGGTTATTCTGAAGGATATTGTGTCAGATCAGATTTTAGTGACAAGCTTTTTCTATTACAAATATTGACATGACTTATTTAATGGTTCTATGTGATAAGGTACATAATTGAGAATTCACGTCGTGAAATATGTTTTGTACGCTCTGACGGAACAACTTAAAATCGCCGGTTAATATTAGATGCGTCGAGTTGTAAAGTGATACGCTTAAGAGAATCGCATGGCTGATAATCTCTTAAAAATAAACTTAAAAAAATTTCGTAGCACTGAAATTCTTCACTCTGTTATAATCGATTATATTTTTCTTTAAGTGGTAATAATAATGTTTAATTAATTTGAATCGGTAAAATATTGTCAAACATCATCAAAAAAAAAACTTCCTACAAAAACAACCACTCTGTCTCTTTTCCTGGCCCCTTCTAACAACAGCATCCCGATCAATAGCGATCCCGAAAAATTACGTCCGAATGGGTTCATCCGTTTATGAGAAACGATGCCACATACACACATACATAGATGCACACATTTATCTTATAACATTCCTCTTTTTTATCGGGGGTTTAAATTCTCGCGCCCTTTGCCGTTTCCATAGTGCGGACCCTAGTTTTTACCAGCTCTGTCGCTCGCAGACCTCGCAGTATTCCTATGGAATGCGAGGGACAGCGCATTGGACTCGCTCTAGTGAGAACGGTAATTGTAACTCATGGTAGGGGTACAGCTCTTGGTAACATTATGATACAACGTTTTATTGGGGGCTGTTTAAGGACCTAGGCTGCGCTAGCCATTTTCTTTATAAGCTTTTATTTAACTTCGTCGCTGTTTAGTAGTTCTTACATCGGCTTACATTTCTGGGTGTGATTTTGTATGGGATGGCTTGCGTGCGAACGTTTAATGCTAAAGAAAAGGAAGCACAGATTAGGCAGTTTCGACCTACCTATACTCTTTTTTTTGTTAGGAAGAACGCCTTTTTGTTGTAGTCTTGTATATTCTGTGGTTTAGGGCCGCTCCGCCGTCTACGTCACCCAAATTTGGACGAAAGTACCTATGTCCTAGATAAAGACTAGTCTACCTAGGTACCGGATAGAACACAGACAGAAGGACCGATAATTTATTACCCATATAAATAGATGATCATAGTAGAAAAATGTTAGTAATACTTCGCTATCTTTAAAAAAAAAAACCCAAAAAAGGAAGGAAGAAAGGGAGGAGGGTTGCTACCCTCCATAATTTAGCCGATTAAATCCGATTCTCATTACACGACCAAAATACGAACAATGGCAAGTAGCTCATCCCTTATGACTGTACTTGCCTTAACATTTTACAAATCCTCAGCTATAATTATCCCACAGTTAAAGTTATTACTTTCAATTCTTTTTCATATAAATATAAGGTCTTAAATTCATGTAACCTTAATCAACCTTAATCAACAGAGGATTGAAGTATTGTTACACTACAGTACTAAATAAGAAGTAAATTCTGACACATTACACGACCATGAAGTTTCAACCATTGACATTGTTGACAGGGGGCCCTTTGCAAAGTTAAAAGATGGCGGATGTGTAATTTGTTTTTGTTTTGTATTTTTGTGTATTTAGGTGTTCAAAGTTCTTTTCCGTTAGTGATTTGTCCTTTTTATGCCTTTGTGTTTGCACAGTGATAGAAGACTTGGACTTATTTTTTTATACTTTATATATACTTGACACTGGCGAAATCACTTCATTGTGGAAACGCCATATCCTCGCCGTAATAGCTATTGAAGTCGCCGCGGGGCAAAAAAAAAAAAACACTGTGCAAACACAAAGGCATAGAAAGGACAAATCACTAACAGAAAAGAACTTTGAACACCGAAATACACAAAAATACAAAACTAAAACAAATTACGCATACGCCATCTTTGAAAGTTGCTAATGACTCTCTTCACGTGGCATGTATTCTGTCTCCATGAAGTACCTAACGTTTATTTTTTATTAGCCGCGACTAACCCAAGTCATTTATCGCCTGTAGGTACATCGGAAACTGTCTTATTTATCGAAATAAAACTGCCCTATTGTCCTTCCCCTCAGAAGCTAACTTGCCTCCAAGCCGCTGTTACAAATAACTGAGAGCTTATTCCTTACTTATTTCTCCTGGAACATTTTGCGTCTGTAATGTATGTTTTGTCCTATACGGATTTTTGGCCAAGTTAGACAATTTTTAAAGTTTAATTGTAACAACACAAGCAGGATAGAAGTATATTCAGGTACCTAATAACTTGCTTGGTTGATCATTTATACTGAAAATGGGTCACAATAGCAAGACCTACCTAATTATAGAGTGATTAATGAATTAACTAACAAATAGTACATACCTTACTCTTAAAATCAAAAGTAAATCTTTCTTCTCTCAAGAGTGTCTGACTCTTTAACTCGATTTTCATCACACATAAAGAGTAAGAGGGATAGCAGCATTCGAAGTTTCGAATTAAGTGTTTCTGAGTAACCCTCCATATTATTGAGGGGTAAAAGTATGGCAGCGGCTTCCGCGTTAAATTATCAGTTTAGTTAGGTACAGACAAAAAGCAAAAGCAACAGCAAAAAGCAGCTGTGTTCGGAGTGCTGTGTTTCGGTGTGGGGATAAGACAACCGGTGAAATTACTAGCATAGACGCATTCTTTCTTAGTCCTCAGAGTTGGCAAAGCATTTGGGGTCTTACGATTGCAGTCTTGAGATTGTAGTCTTGAGATTTCAAATGTCTATGGGTCTCGGATCCCACTTACCATCAGGTGGCCTGAGTGCTCGCGTGCCTTCTCATTGCCATACATAAATAAATAAGTTATAATTTAGGTAATTCATGACAACATTTAGTTTACCTACCTACCTACCTTTTTTATTAGTTTTAACGTATTCAGAATCTTTGAATCCTATCCTACTAATGTTATAGTTAATGCGAATGTTTGTGTGTGTGTTAGTTGGTCCTTCACGCTGCAACGGCTTAACGGATTTGGATGAAATTTGAAATGGAGATAGCTTATACCTCGGATTAACACATACGCTACTTTTGTTACTGGTAAATTTAAAAATTCTCGAGGAAATAACAAAAATCAAAATCTACGCGGACGAAGTCGCAAGTAGAAGCTATAATAACTAAATAACTAATTTTGAAGCAGTCCCAAACAAAGCTATAAATAATAGCCTATATGGGGATTGAACCCGAGACCTTTAGCTTCAGTTTAGTTTCATAAAAAAAAATGCCATTAATACACTACATTATAATGTAAACTTAACATGTCAACGACCTCCATATCCCACTATACAACATACCGTGAACCCCTTGCTAACCCCAATATAAAAGCCTTCATACAAACTTACATAGACAACCTAAAATTCCCTGGCGGCGAACGTCAAATTCCTTCATTAAAGCGACAATAGCAACCTACATACAAATAATTCACAACGTCCAATTTAAATAACAAGCTCGCAAAGCTGAAAAACAACCCGTAACCGAAGTTGGGAATAAATTAGCAACCTCCCCAACCCCCTGCCTCTGTGTACATTGTGCAAAATATTATTTGCCTTGCCAGACAATAATGGGATCTCATGCCACGCCCTGACATGTTAGCTTTACTGGCCCCGCCCATGCCAATCCTCTTACCGATTGGTTCGTTCCCCTCCCGTCCTACTCTAACTCACGAACCCTCTCGCTCCCCCCCATAGCTTTTCCCTCAACGCCCGAGGGGTAAATGTTTTGCTAGGAAACATATACGGGGTTTTCTAGAAGCGTTTGTCGTCGGCGAATATTTTTTACGCGTTTTATTCGAAGACGTCTACCTGAATGGAGTGCTAGAATTCGCTTTATGAGATTTTTTTCAATACTCGAGTTCTTTAACTTGGGATTAAAGGATCGCGCATACATCTCTGTAAACAGTTTCCTTTGCTCGTTTTGTTGGGGCTTTTTATATTTTATGGTATTACTTTGGCGCTTGATGTTTGAGGCGCTTTGAAGTTATTTTTAGGTTATTATTGCTACTGTAGTACAGATTTTGTTATGATAAATTATGAGACATCTATTTGGATAGTATCGCTAAGTAAACTGTAGGTATCTAACAAAACACTTACATAAAAAAATACAATTATATCCGTCCAAGCATGTAAATTCTCTGTCTCCTGTAACTTTACACGAAATCCAAAAATCTCAGTATAAAGTAACTAACCTATCATAAAAAAAAACTATCAACCAATCATAAAAGCAAAAAACTTTCCCAGAGAGAACAAAACAAAAACAACTGAACTCACAAACGCCACAATCGATAGCTAATAATTATTAGTCCTGAAATTCATGCACAAAGCGCGACCCGCAGGAATAATAACGACAATTGTTGTGTTTAGTGGAACGTAAACGCGCCCCCGGCGTGGGGCCGGGGCGGAGCGCCAGTCGCCGCCGCGCCGCGCGCCCGCTCGCACCTCTGACATGCCGCCATGGACGACTGCGATCTAGCCCAGTACCGCGACATGATCATCGAGGGAGACCTGCCTTTAGACCTTCGCCCACCACCAAGACTCTACCTTCCTCACTATCTCCGCGACGACCGAGAATACCCTCAAGATGATACGTACGTTTCTGTCGATGAAGACGCACCAGACTTACCGCCGCCGTCTAGCGACTCAGAAAGATACGACGCCTCCAGTCCAAGCGAGTCCAAACCATCGTCTCCGAAGAAATCTAAACAGAAATCCTCGACGCAACTCATCAAGCCGCCATACTCCTATATAGCCCTAATCACAATGGCTATTCTCCAATCGCCGCATAAAAAGTTGACGCTGAGCGGCATCTGCGAGTTCATCATGACCCGGTTTCCTTATTATCGTGAGAAGTTCCCGGCGTGGCAGAATTCTATAAGGCATAATTTGAGTTTGAACGACTGTTTTATTAAAATTCCCAGAGAACCAGGGAATCCGGGGAAGGGGAATTATTGGACGTTGGATCCGTTGGCTGAAGATATGTTTGATAATGGCAGTTTTTTGCGGCGGAGGAAGAGGTATAAGCGGCCGGCGCCGTCGCTGCAGCACGCTCATGCCATGGTTGCGATGCTGGCGCGAGAAGCGTATGCTCCTCTGCTGCCTCTACCATGTTACCTGCCTCCTTCTCCGCTGCTGGCCCTCCCGCGCCCGCCGCCAGCAACCCTTAGACCTGTTCCGCTCCCACCGCGCATCTCAGAGATGACCGAACCCAGAAGCAAGCGTTCCCGCAACGGATTCTCCATCGAATCCATCATTGGCTCCCAAGAGGAGTCCCCAGAACCTCGTCGGAGTGCCTTCTCCCCTCTGTACCAGGGCAACGTCCCGCCGGATGACTGGAGATGAGCCTTCTTCGGCGGGAGCGCCGCGAGCCCAAACCCATTCTAGATGCGTCGGAATGACCTTCGATAGTGACTTTGACTCGAACTCAAGTGTTCTTTAGTGTTTGTGGATGTAAAATATTTGTGATGACGGGTATGTTTTGTGTGCTAACTATTAGGAATTGACACACCGCTAATTAGGTTATTCATTTTAAATTGAGTCTTTTGATGAGCTGTGTTCAATATCTGTAACTATAGTAGACCGTCCACTTTGAAAGCGCAAGTAAAACATTTTGAATATATTTTCAGTAAATTTAAAGCTACGGTTTTTGTAATGATTTTCTAAAACCGTAGGCTTTTGTAACGTTTTTTAAATGCTGCTCGTCCGTGTCAAAAAATAATAACTTATTCTACTAATTATATTTATTATGTTAGTTTACATTTGACTCAATTTGTAAATAAATTATGCCAAATATTTTTAATTTCGTGATGTTTAATTTGCCAAACACAAAATAGGGCTTATTTGTCTCCTAACTTACTTCAAAGGTGCCTAATTTTGTTAATAGTTATATTAGTTTGTTGTATAAGATAACGAAATTCTAGTCATTCTATGTACAAAGTAGGTCCGTAAAGAAATTCCATGTGTAAATATTTCTTAAACACTTTTTAAGTAGGTACGCAATATTTAGAGTAGACAATCTAGGTAATATGCCTACTAATTGGAAATCCACTCGCCGAACCATTTGTATTTATAATTCATATTTGTAGTATATTTTTGTGTAACTAACTAGCTTGTAAGATATGAAATATAAATTAATATGACCGATATATTTGCATTTTGACATTTTAAACCTATATTTTATTCAAACTCCGTCCTTATTCATATTCCGAGCATGAAGAACTATTTTCCATTGAGTAAAGGTGTGATGAAATAAAATAATATTTCATTGATAGGCTTGTGGTATTGTAGTAATGTTCAACAATACTGCAGGAAAATGAAATAAAATTGCTAACATAATTTTTGCACGCTGTCACAAAAGTGCTGTTTTTTTTTAAGTACACTACATCTCCCTAGGTAGATAGGTATACAACAAACAACTGAATAACCAATCAATAAAATAAAAAATAAAATGTAATAAATCTAAATAAAATTAGGATTTTAAAATCATTGTAATTTATACCGCGTTTATGCTAATTTAGTATGTTTTTTGTTTAGAAATAATTGTAAAAACTATTAGTGACACTTAAAAAACGCTGTGCCTAATTGCTGTTTGTAAAAGTTATCCTTTATAGTCTACTTATGACATATTAAAAGTAAACAAACTTGGAAGAACTGTGATTGCACGAGTGTTTGGCTGTTAGTTTCCCTAGCCCAAACATGGTTTTAGTTAGTGAAATAACCAGGAAATAATAGAATTTAGTATATTTTCCGCGGCCGCTGCCGTCGGACAATAATGATTTTTTTAACATTTTGACGACCTGGAAAAAAGAACTTCCCAGTGCCGGTTTTGCAACAGTAACAATTTGCAGACTAACATTTCCGAGCAAATCGGAGATTTTTTTTAGTATTGTCGTCATTTACAACATGAATAAATACACTTTTAATTCATTAAGTGAGTAGGTACATCAAATTATAATCTATTGTAGCTTTTGATATAGCGCTTACCTGTGTCTTTTCAAAGTCTTCAAGCTCTTTATAAAAAAGCTATCCAAACCAATACTTGTTTTTTTATCTCGGGAAAGGTACTGTGGCGGCGGCTATCGTTCGGAAACCGCTGAGAAAAACTGCTAGTAAGTGAAAACAAGTTTTAACAGCACATCAAAATATTGTTTTTCAAGAGTTATTTTGACCATTTTTTTTCTTAGTTTATTTTTACTCACAATATAATCAGTTATATTTTTTGATGGCAAACAAGTACTCAATAAGCTACCTAGTAGTAAGTTGTATCTGAGACCCAAAGACTTGTAATGTCAAAACAAGAATCTCAATATTACAATCCTAAGACTAGCCACGCGTTTCCTATCCTGAGGTATAATATCTATCCTCTATCTTTTGAGATTTATCTAACTAGTCCAAACACAGCGGATCTATTTTTTAATTACTGGAGATATTCTATGACTATCTTCTGACTTCAATATCAATCCAGCTCACTGCTTTAAGTCTATTTATTTACGTAGGTACCTACTAACATAACTCCTACAGAAACTTCTATCTCCATAATATCTCTATATTGAGGGGCAGAATTAGATTTTAATAAATGCTAGCCCACCAGCGGTTTCACCTCTCTGCAAAGGAAGGTGGGCAAATTGGCCTATATGACCAATAACAACAAGCAATATGTCACCGGATAGGTAATTCTAAGCTGTAAAACTATTTCTATGGCAGGTAGTTCGAAAACTTTGTGTGATAAAAGTTATCGCCGTGCAAAGACAGCGGTGTTTCAAAGTAATTATGCAAACGTCGTCTACGTCGGCGTCCCGATGTTCCCGATTTTTTAAATATTTCTCACAGTTCTTTGAGGTTTCCCACTACACTAAATCGTTGTAGAATTAAAAAGTATATCCGATGATATAGTGCTTATTCTAATTGGTTTCTAGGCCAGTGTTCATACATTTCTGCCCATCCTCCTTTCCGACATTAACAGTGGATTTTTACTCAGTGCTATTTTCTTATTTTTTTAATGCTTAAAGAAAACATTGAAAAAAAGTAGAATGAAATCGGTAAAGCCGTTCTCAAGTTATAGCGAGACCAGAAGTAAATATAGTGTATATATTATGTATACATCGTATGTTACAGACCGACCGATAGACAAACAGAAAGAAACCAAAAACAATCTAAACACCATCATCAATGTAGATAAGTATATTTATTAAAAAATATATATATATGTATATATCAGGGGGCAATGTCACACCAATTGACATAGTCCAAGCTCTAGGCTTGTACCATGGGTACAAGACAACGATATAAATACTTATAGTATAGATAAATCAACACAAATCAATCAAAAAAACTAGGATTTGAACCCAGGACCTCTATCTTCGTAGGCAGGGTCACTACCAACTGCTGTTACATAAAAATTCCGCCGCGAAGATACACATTCCGTACTTCTGTTACCTACCTAAATTACGTTATGTATTTTTTTTCTTCAAAGCTGATAAAGTCGGTTTGTGACGCCTAAATAATCAAACACTAAGATGTGTGTTTGATTACTTGTGCAAAATGTGGTTATAGAATTAAGAACATATTGTTATGAGTTTTTGGTAATTATGTAGCTCTGCCTAGCCCACTCTGGGATGAAGGCGTGCCGGTAAGTATGTGTATGAATGTGTGGGTCCAGTAACAAAAAAGTTCAAAATGGCGTCCACTTGTTTTAATTCTGATTACGGTTCCATACTTGTATTCCCCAGGGACCCTCAGATATCGATTTTCAGGGCAATCGGACCAGTAACAAAAAAGTTCAAAATGGCGTCCACTTGTTTCATTCCGACAGTATGTATGTACTTATGTATGTATGTAAATAATGAAACAAGAAAACCATCCTATAACTTGACAATATGAAGTCAGTATACTTGGCTAATTTGGTTAAGTATCTACGCAACCGAAACAAGAATCGTTGATTATCGTTGTAAAAACATACTGCGCAGCCTTGATAGCTGTGACCTGACGATGTTCTTATAAAGACAACACAAACGACGTTTATTTTCTGTAAGGATCAACCAAGAATCCCCCAAACTCCCGTCTTCCCCAGACCACCCAAAAACCGTTAGTTGTGACGTCATTCGCGCCCCGGTATCACAGATAACTGATAACGTAATCCTGAGCTCTGGCCGTCCTAGCGTTTACTTTGCCTCACCTCACACGACGCCGAGTTTAATACAGCCCGTTACTTAAGTCCTTGAGATGCAATGATGCTTTGAATAGTTGAGCCCAACGAGACCTTATGAATATGCGCCTGCGCAGTCCGTCCGTCCTAACTTTAAAGAACTGTAATTATGTGTTATAACGGCGGATTTACTACCAGTTTTTTTAAAGAAGGGGGGGGGTCCTACCATAAACGTTTTTGTGACGTATTTTTATTTTTGTTGTAAGTATCGTAATAACGGTAGACTATCCGTCAAGTTTGGTCTGATTATGGTACGGTCGGCCTTATAAGAAGCTGCACACTTTAGTACTCTGTCACTTTAACGTCATGTTTGAAATGATGGACTAATCTGTCAAAGGCGTTTCAGCGACAAGGTACAAAAGTGTGCACCTACTTATAAGGTTGACTGTACAAACCCTGAATCAAACAATACATATAAAAAATAAGGTCAAATAGTTGGGATTGCGCTAGAAATAGAATTCAAATCGGAATACAATAATATCTACTATGCAGCACTGAACAGATGTATTTAAAGGCTCGCAACGTATATATACGTAAATATATTTAATAATGGTATCTCTTTGAAAGCCTTTTTCTCCTTAATGGACAAAAGGTGGTTACTTGATATCCCGGAAAGTTAGTCAGGGCTCCTATTCTAGGGGGTAAAAACCATATCGGCTTTGGCCTGTATAATTTAGGTTTTTAACTAGGCCGCCATTACTGTTGAAAAAACGATAAGAGCTTAGGTCAAAGACGATATGGTTTTTATCGTCTTGAACCTCAGCGCAGTTGACCAAGAGAATAGCGATCAGCGACTTTTTCGCGGACGGAGTTGTCGGCAAAAGTAAAAGGAACTTAAAAAAAACAAATAACGGCATAACGGTCTTTCAAATGATGATGACATTGATGACACTCATTTACCATAACAATATTTTGTATAAATACAATATACATAATGGCCGCATTTTTAGGCACAGTTTCCTTAATGACATTGTCAAACGTTCCCTTGGCACAGCTAATATTCCGGCAAACCTGGAGTCCTCAGGTCTTTCTGCCTCGGAGGGCAAAAGACCTGACTGCACTTTGGTGCCATGGTGGGCTCCCCTTGGACTGGGACGTACGAGTAACATGCGTGGACACGTTAGCTCCGTCTCACGTCGAGGGATCCGCTCGTCAGCCTGGGTCCGCCGCTGACCATGCCCAGACAGTTCTCGATGAAAATTACTATTTTGCGGCACTTGCAGTGGAAACATTGGGTCCGTGGTCTTCCAAAACCAAGAACTTTGTAAAAGAGGTGTCGGAAGGACTTATTTTGGCGCGGCTCAGTCTGGCAGTGCAAAAAGGGAACGCGGCTAGCATTTTAGAGACCATGCCACGAGCGGGTGAACTGCAAGCGGTATTTTATATATAGTTAGTTAGTTTTTATTGTTAGACGTGTTGTAATTTTGTATATATGTTTGATCAATAAACACGTGTTCCATTACATGATACACGATATAACATATACAATATACATACATTAAATCACGCCTGTTTCCAATAGGGGTAGGCAGAGACCCTTCTTGCCACCTGCTACGATGCATTAAGTATAATCATATAAAAAAATACATTTGCAATAATCATCTTGGTGATATAATAATCATCTTGCATATTTTGTAACAAACTAATTACCTATAATGATATAAATTTTAAATAAGCCATTTTTATTGGCAAGGTAAGGTTGGATTGGAGCTGCGTGCTCCGGGTTCCGGCGACTTAACGATCCATTCTTATATTTTTTGAGCATTATGCTCTCCGAACTTACTTATGCTCGTATTATATGTAATATAATTACGATTAATAAACATTATGGCTAGTAATCATTAGGTGTCAATAAATTATGCAATTCTTTAGCAAAATAAATATTAGTAGGTACATTTTGCTCATGATTACATTAATTACATACCCTTAGTAATGTCTAGCTGCCATGGGAAAACGTTGTACAGTCAAGTTTATAAATATGTAAGTATACACTTTATTACCTTGTCACGTTAATCGCTATGACAATTAATGTATGGCACTGTAAACATGACAATAAATAGACAAAGGTACGGCCGACCAAGAAAGTGGTCGTCCAGTTTTGACAAAAGTTTCTGTGAGATCTAATTGTCGCTAAGGTTGATCGAACTTGTTGTATCACGACGTGCAAATAAAGTTCAACCGTAGGGTGGTAGACCACATTTTTTTCTGACTGTACTAAAGTGTACACATATTTATGGGCTCGACTGTACCTATGAAAACTAACAAAAGTAGGTACATAAAAATAATAGGTAGGTACTATAGACACATATGAGATATTGCAAAGGTAACAAAAGCCAAATACCTAAAACAAACGTTAACAACCTAGTTAACAATGTAAATAACAATAAAACGATTTCACAATAATAAAATCTCATTTCGCAACGAAAGAAACGAACAGCTAACAAACACTAACTTCTTAATGTGTGGATGAACAAACACATTTATATTTGTAGTTCATTTGAAACAGCTACTGTTGTGCACGAAAGTGAGAATGAAATTTATTCAAATACCGGATTGACGGGGCAAAAATGTACCAGTGCTAGTGATTCATTAAATGTCGACTAAGTTTATCGACATCGATAAAAGGTAATTTCTAATCATCATTATCATAAGTAATGGCCATGTTTGAATACCTTTTAATTATCGGTATCTGAAATTGACTCTGGAATCGAGTCACTTTTGAAAACCATTGAAATTACATTGAATAACAAATTCATTCAGTACAAAAATATTCTTTAGTATTCCGACGAATTGAGAATATTTTTGTTTTTTAAGTCGGTTAAAAATGCCTTGATAAAAAAAAGATCATTTAACTTCATGGAAAGCTGATCATTCAGATAGGTATAGAAGAAACAGGTACGACTCACTTTTGCAAGAAATGTAAGGTCCAAAAATGTCACGAAAAAAGTTATCAAACAGTCGAAATTTAATGAATGCACTATGTTTTTGCCCCCCTCAATCCGCTGTATTCTTATTATTTAACTCTTACATCTAAGACAAGAAGTTACTGAGTCACATTTTGAAAATAAATTATCTTCGTATAAACGCTGGTGTTAAAGCGTCGTATCTTGGAAATTAAAATACCTTCGTACAATTAGCTGTCCTTGCTTTGCTCCAAGTTAATGGGCCAAAATATAAGTCACGGATGCAGCTTGCTATTACAGTGACAATAATAAAAATTCCGGTTCAGTAGTTCCAGAGATTAATACTAAACATCCAAACAAACCCAAAATTTCAGCTATTTTAGAGGATTATTTTACATATATTCCATATCATATAGGTACTTAAAATCAACTTCATGACCATGACACACTGTGACCCCTTTAGGATCTTATGTGCACCCTATTACACATTCAGCTGTTCGAATGTGCACGATTCCTCGCGATGTTTTTCCTTCACCGTAAGAACATCGGATACTGTATTTGTGTTATATAAACTCATTGGTACATGGCGACCGCGGGGGTCCGAACTACTCTAAAATACTTTGCTTTACAATGATATGGGAGCAATCCGAACAAAAACATTCAATTTCAAGATTTTATTTTACACCTTTATCGGAACCGATTTTGTTGATTTTGATATATGTTAGAGAGTAATTTAAAATAACAAACACGTATTTCTTTTGAGCGGCCCAAACTCAACCTGTTGGGAGAAATTGACCTCCAAAGTATTGCAAACTGACTAAACCCTCTATGGAGATATTTTTTAATTGTTGCATGTTTCATAGTGGTTTGATTATAAATGTTTAAGAAGATGAAAAAATAATGAGCACGTGTTTTGTTATATCGGCTAAAACACATATTCAATAAAAAAAATGGAAGTTTTATGCCTCATTGTACGCAATAAGAGAAGTTTATGTTACTCAAACATGTTGGGCTCATCTGAAAACGTTGTGACACATCATTGTGATAACGAACTGGAGCTCGCGTCAGCAAACATAGGAATTTTTGACAGACGAAAAAATACACGTAGATTTTTTTGTGCGTGATTATTGTTAGACAAAGTATAATATTCTGGCTAGACGGCAACGGAGAGGACTTTATTGTATTTTTCCTTGGTTTTCGGCTTAATAATGTTTTACAAAATCATTTTTTGACAAATTATATAATTTACAAATTTTTATTTTTTTAATTTAGATTTAATAAGCCCATGTAACCACATGTGCATATTGCATAATAGGCACTGGTTTAAAAAAAAAAGTTTAGGTCGTCACTTACTTGTGACGGTGTAACTTTTGATCTAATTGGCCAATTAATAACAATATTAGACAAAATTAAAAACACGATTTTCTCAAAATGTTGCATATTTTTTCATATTTTTTAACGTTTCTGATTCTAAAATTAAAAAATCGTGTTTTTTTTAAAAATAAGTGTCATTTTTGCAGTGCAATTTCAAGAATAACAACCGTATAAAAAGTATCAACAGTATAAAAAAAAGGCGTATTTAAAAAAAAAAGATTACCGATTAATTGACCTACAATTTCATCCCTTTCAATATTTACAGTTCAAGTACCACCCTGTAGTTTGTCCAATGATGATTTGGTAAAAAGTCCACGGAGTCTTACACCCTTTTTCACTGGGACCCCAGAATTAAGGTGACGTGTTCATGTAGGTAAAGTTCAAGAGTCTCTATTCTACTGGGTAAAAACCACATTGCCTTTGACGTGTTATCGTATTGTCACCGTTTCGACCCATTTCAAAAGCAATATTGTTATACCGTGTTAAATAGATCACTTGGCATGAGTATGTAAGGTAAGGTTCCATAAAAATTGATTTTAAATATGTGTCTGAGACAAAAAAATATAATAGCATAGACTAGACAAACGAGTTCACCGTCTGTTGGTTATTAATTTATTAGTTTCAAGACTGCAATCCTAGGACTAGAAAATTTGCCAACCTTGAGGACTAAGATGGAATGCCTGATGATGACTTAGGTACCAATAGAATAACCGTAAGATGTCTAGCTCGTGCTGTCGCTTATCTCAATTCTATGCATTTTGACACATTTCTTAGGTCGCTAGGTCTACAGTGTTTCTACGTTATGTGATTTCATACATTTTTGCGTTACATGTTTCTTTTATTTTACCAACTGAATGTTATAAAACAAAACACGCTAAAGTGAATTTATATCTTTTGATTACTAGTTTAGTTGATAAATGTTCATTTGCTTACACATTAGAATAACAGCGAAGAATAATCACAATTGTGAAATCATCAAGATTACAATAGACAGCTACCTACGTGTCTGTCTTACTGTCATAACTTTCTAAGATAACGCTAAACAAAGTTATAATTTCTCTCCTATTTACTCAACACATATTAGTTCAAGACACAATCTTTCACAAATATATCGTTAAGTTATCGCTAACATTGTAACAAGTACAATAACAAAATTAGCATAGTTTGCTGATCTGCGATAGATAATATTATTTGTTTCTTATCAAATGTTTGGTTACGTCTAATTGTCTTTATTACACTGATTTGAAGAGGTAATTGTTTCATTTTGTTAAGGGTAAGTAACACTTAAATCATTAAAAAATCACAAACTTTCTACAAAAAAAATTATTTCATGTCATATTTATGCCCTCTGGTCTTCTCAGTGTTAAAAAAATACGCAAAAAGAAAAAATTGTTCTTATAATAAAAATACACTCGAACTACCACATTATGTCACACGACAAACAATTGCTTTGTAAAAATTGTAAAGTGCAGGCCGATATAATCCCGGCATAATGGACATAACGCTCGATATGACGCCTGCTCTACCGAATATCCGCCATTATTTATACTTATTATATCGATACTTGATTTCACTTACACTTCCGTCACACCTTTTTTGCTGCAAGTGTGACCAAGTGTTGTTGCATTGTGACCAAACACCGCTTTTTTTTTTTTTAGAATATATTGTGTATTATTCAAAGCATTTGGGATTGTGCTCTACATAAAGCATTTTTTTCGTATGTAGTATACTTTACTTTACAATTAATAAATAGGAACACAAAAGGTTGATCTGTGTTGTGGATGTATATGTGATTTTTCTTTCCCTGTAAATACGACATCTTCTCAAAATCAGGCTAACCCTTGAGGTGCCATTAATGTCATTATATTCGACTTAACGAAGCGAGTGTCAAAATAAATTAACTTAAAAAAATCCAGAATGTAGCAAAAACACATAAAAGGTAACTAACTATGCAGTCTAAAATATGCAGTCGGGACTTTGAGGCTTTCTTTGTGTTACACTTTGATAATAAAAGCCTACACTGTCGTAATATGCTGCGTAATTGAGAACGCACGTGCTAAAATATGTTTTGTACGCTCTGACAGGACTACTTAAACTTGCCGGTTAATATCAGCTGTGAGTTGAATAGTGATACGCTCGAAAGAATCACGTCGCTGATGGTATATGCTCTGAGAGCCATAGGTATCTTATTTGCGAACTCACGGCTACAACACTAAAGATAAAGATGAAATGCTTGAATGCTAGTAGTTTTAGAAGCGACACTAACTATCGAATGCTGTTTTAACGGTGGTTAAAGGATAAGAGCTGGTAGCGATCCGGACGGACCCTGCACAAGTTCCTACCACTAAATAAAAGCTTGATCTTTTTTAGTTTCCCCCTAATTGATTCAAATACGCACTAAATACAGTCCCATCTATTCATCACATGCCCAATTGAATGCGGCATAAAACACGCGTTGGTTAGTTTTAACAATGGGCCTGTCAGCTAAACTGTTTGCAGCAAATTGAGGGAGATCGGTTAGTACGCAGACTGACACATATTTGATGAAGTTTAGAGGTAATTTTCCTTTTCACTCTGTCGGCTGACGGTTCCAATGTGCCCAATCTACTGCAACTTACGGTTTGCGATTTGCAGAGACCTTGAGCCTTCTTATGAGACCTATTGTTTGTTACCACGTTTTGCTATCATAATGTCATCAATGCCACAGTGGAAATCACTGAATCTATCCTGCATAGAAGCACTATTTTCTAACTGAATGAATTTACTTTTTTAGATACAGAGAAGGTTTGTCGGTTAAGGAACCAAACCAGAACATGGCTATGCTAATTAGGTCTAATAGTTGTCAAAATATATCAACTAATTAATTGTAAAATAACATCAGCACGTTCATCGCTAAGTTTACGAACAATTTAACCAGACATTTAGGCATATAGCAATATCGTTTGTGTATGAGTAAAGGATGGATTCATAAGTTCATATTCCAATCATATTTGCCTCACAAAGGTATATCTCCAGTTAACTATGAACTGGCATGTCTGTTCACTTACTCATTGGTCAACGAAAGGAACAAATCACCCGCTGGGCTGCCCCCATGATTTTTCCATATCAATCGTAAGTATAGTTCTTGAAATTTATTTGCATTTGGTAATGCCTTATTACCGTTGCTTAAAGTTTATTTCTCGTGTAACAGCTGTATGTGTAATGCGTGCAAAGCTTTAAACTTAAAACCGCTGTACCATAGAAATATTTTTATAAATGTATATATATATTTTGGGAAATGTATATCTTCTTGCGCACATAGGAAATATTAAGCACTCTGGGATAAGTGTCGTTGTTGTTGTCGTATTGTTGTTTTGTAGGTTTTAAACAGATCGATCGATTTCCATGAAGTTTTCTTTGTTTAAAAGCTAGTTTAATCGCAATGGTAGTTATTTAGGTTGATGGAAATCGATTGGATTATTCGAAAGTTGTGAGCTCAAGCAGCAGTCGATTAGTCTTCTGTTTTCGAGATCGTTTTCAAATATAGTAGGTACGCTTGTATCAAATTACTCAGAAAGTTTTGTACTGCGTGCGTTCGAGTATCATTTTCGGTTATTTTATAGGTGTCCAGGCATTCATTGACGACGTGCCGGCATAGTTGGTGGTGACCCTGCCTATAAAGCTAGCGGTCCTGGGTTCAAATCCCGGTAAGGGCAGATATTTGTGTGATGAGCGCGAATATTTGTTCCTGAGTCATGGATGTTTTCTGTGTATTTAAATTGGAATATATTTCTCTATATAAGCATGTACAGTCCGTGAGCTCCTAAAAGAACCATCGGGTTTCGGGGGCAATCGGAAGGCTTCGTGTAGTAGAAAACGACAGTGCACTCGTTGTGTTTTCATTGATTTATATAGAGCAGTAAAACCACCACCGACCTTTTTATTTAGTTTGTTATTTTCGGAAATCGATTTCTGCAAATTGTGCAAAATTTTGGTAGTTACAGAATTATCAACAAGGTTGTAGGTAATTCTGTAACTGTCTACCCCAATCTGGGAACGAAGGCGTGAGTTTTTTGTGTATGTAAGTATGTGTATTTCCATGGGGAGTCAATTTAAACACGTATTCGTACACGTATTTCTGTAAAAGAAGTTGAAAGTTGTTAAGAAAAGTTTTGATTGTGATTATTTTAATCAGGTTCATGACCGTTTTATAGGAGCAGTGGGGATTTCGAAAAGTACATTAAAGTGTAGTTTCTAAGAATCCACAGGTGGGTATAACAGCTCTTTATACTTCCAAACTAAAGTAGTATCTGAAGGCGGGGTGTTCTCTATTTAAATTAACGATAGAAGAATTCGATAATGATGATTTTGTTTTATTTGTATCATGACTAAAAGTCATATTGCATTAAAATTTGATAAAGATAATTAAACGTAATATTATTACAGTAAGGTTTATTTTGTATTGATGGTTATTCTTTACATAACTTTTTACGGTAGCTTCGAAAAGTTTTGCAAGTTGTTAACAGAACAGAACCGCATATCACGATCGCGTGTGATCGTCAATACCCGAAGTATGCTTCTAAAATCCGAAGGTTCTTTTAGGAGCTCACGGACTGTATATCGTTGTTTAGTACCCATAGCAAAAGCCCAGAGCTTAGTTTGGGGCTAGGTCAATTGGTGTGACATAGTCCCCTGTTATTTATATATTTATATATATATTCAAAACAACTCAAAATAGTTATCTGAACCTACAGGGAAATGGTTAATAATGCGACCAGGAAAGTAGAAGCTGTTGAAAAGCTAGTACAAATATCTATTAGCTCTTGAGTCTTGGTTGTGTACTTATTTTTTCCTAATGTAACTTTGTTTTTCGTTGACCACTTTTGTTGAATATTCCCATTATTAATTTTTATTTGTGTGGCTGGCTGGTTACCCGCCGCCCTGTATTACGGCGGGTGCGCCGGAGTGCATCCACTCGAACACATGCGATTCGTTTCTTATTGAATCCGCGATGTTCAAGCACTGCACTATCACAATGCAACTATTGTACAGTTTGTATGACTTATTGTTAGTTGTTACGTGACATGTTTGTAATGTTTTTTTTATCGTGGTTTCGGAAGTTATACCATCGAGGAGAATAATTGAGAGACAGAATTATAATACGAGGTCGTGGATAATATTTGGAATAATATTGAAATTGTTATTAATCTAGTGGTTCCCAGAAAAAAGTTCAAATATATATAATATTATGAGTATTTTCTTAGCTACTCTAAAAATATGCATAACTATTTAATACATACATACATACATAAAATCACGCCTGTTTCCCAGAGGGGTAGGCAGAGACGACTTCTTTCCACCTGCTACGATCCTGACAAATGTCTTTCGCTTCTTCCACATTCATACATCGAGTCATGCACGCACTATTTAATAGACATTTAAAATACAGGTAAAGGCTGTTGCTGAAATGCTCGCACCCACCGAAACTATTATCTGTTTGGCTTAGCGTTTAGGCATTAAGTTTGCCATTTGTATTGTGCAATAAAGTGTTTAATAAATAAGTAATATCTCTTTAACGGCTTAGCCGATATGAATTCATTATATGTACGTAAGAACCATTCCGAAAAAACCGGGCAAGAGCATTCCGGACCATGTTCAGTGTAGGGTTCTGTGGCCGTTACTACAAACACAAATATAAAAAACTGTACTGTACTGTCCGAAAACCACAAGTACTAGTTAATTTACTTATAGAACTTTCGGTAGTTATACCTACCTAAACATTTTGTTTTTGTATAATTAAGTCTGGTTTATGTACGGCTATTACAGAAAAATCACATAAACTGAAGCGAAGCGAGGGCGGGTCGATAGTTTATGGGCATGTCGCTAGTACTAGAGAAAATGCTTACAACGTGTCTCTTAATACGTCTGGCTTTCACCTATAAACTTTCACATTTATTATATTGTATGATATGTACAGTCAACAGCAAAAGAAACTGATAGAATAGGGTCTCAAAATATGCAATAAATTAAGTCCGATTGTTGTAGTTTAGAATAAGTAAATTAACTCGTCATGTGTCATAACTAAGTGACATGCCATTCAAACAGTTATAGTACATTGTTGTAGAGGTTAGAAAGTAAGCAATAGATGGACGAGTTAGTTCGAGGGCCGACGCGTAGCGGAGGCCTTTGAAAGTACGAGTCCATCTATTGCACTTTCGGCCGAGGCTTAACACAGTGATTTTCACGACTACTGCGAGGAAATAAAAAAAAATCTTATAATTAAAAGCAGACATATATGGCTGTATGGAATCTGATTCCTTTGCCTATCCGTGAAGGGAAGAATATTATTAAAAAAATAAAACGACTACTCATTGGCCAATTTAATTTCATATGCAGCACAAAGTGTGTTCTGATTGGTCGAATTCGTGATCAGCGGACCGATGTTATTGGTCAATGGAACAGACCAACAATGTTAACATAGTTGGTCTGTTTAAATTCATAGTAGGCCTGCTCATTCAATGTACAACTATCGATTGTTTTGGGGACCAAGAACAGACCATCTTTCGCCACATTTCCGAGCATTGGCGTAAAAAAGTCATTACCGAGTGATTCAATTTAAACTGATTCTCTAAAATAGCAATATTCAGTAATACTACCAAACTATTATAATGTAAGGGATCATATGAATTTTTGGAACTTTGACCTCTCAAGACCACCTCGGAATACAAGTCAGACGTTCGATTAGGTTAGGTTAGGTTAGTTTTCCGTCAAGGGCTAAAATAAGTTTTTATTACTTCCTTCTGTTTTTTTTTGCAGCCATTTTCCTAGTTTTGATTTGGAGATTTTGAAATTTTGACTTTCTTTCTCTTTTATAAACTTGACACTTCATCATCATCATCATTTCAGCCTATTGCAGTCCACTGCTGGACGTAAGCCTCCCCCAGGGTTCGTCACAAGGCCCGATCTCCCGTTATCGCCATCCAGTCACCACCAGCCACTTTTTTCAGGTCGTCGGTCCATCTGGCTGGAGGGCGTCCTACGCTACGCTTGCCGAGCCGTGGTCTCCACTCGAGAACCCGTCTACTCCACCGATCATCGGTTCTGCGACAGATGTGACCAGCCCACTGCCACTTCAGTCTGCTACACTTCTGAACTACGTCAGTGACACTTGGTAATTCTTTATTGAAATTTCCCGTAAAGAGACAGTTATGGCATCGTTTATGATCACTTTCTTTTGAATAATCAAGTATTCAGTTGAAAATGACACTTTGGTATAATCTGTTACATCTGGGGTGTCTTGCTAGAACATGTTTTAAAATGTTGATTCTGATCACCTACTTTTGACGTTGACTGTACAGGCCGATTTGCATGCAAACTATACAATAAATACAAAATACGTGAGCCTGTTATTCTGTATGTCTACGTAGATTGCAGAATGGCTGCCTTCGCAAATTGTTTGAACGTCCGCGTCGGGTTTATTAGATCAGAGCAGACGGGGGCTTCTGTCCCTTTCATGTATGTACCTACTTACATATTTACATAAGGGACGCTAAAATGTTTTGCTCTTGTTAGGTACGAGCAAATTATTATTTCGTTTTCATTCAACTTTATGTTTAACAAAACATTGTACTAAGACTACTCAGCATTTATTTTTCTAAAAAAACAAACAGTTTGGGGCAGGAGATCATCTTAATTATGATGTAAATGCTTTTTCAAAAAAAAAGATTAATTTGAGCTTTTTATTTCAAGTAAAAAAGGAAGGCCAATTTTTTATGTTTATTGCACAAAATCAAGAACAAACGGCGGGCTATGAAAATAACATGACATTTACTTTTATAAATCAATTATTGATCAAGAATCATACAAATTCAATAAATATCCTACCAATATAATCCTTAAACAAATCTGCAGGAGCAGACCTTATTCACACTCATACATCTGTAAATAGAAGCGACTCAAATTAACAAATGTATACAGCCTTTATTCGTAGTCCCTCCGCAAACGTTTGAACAATCCTAAAACTTGCAGAAGTTTAATCACACGTCCCTGAGTCTTCGAGACACCCTCTATATCACAATGAAAATTAAGAGTTCCACTGACAATCTAGACGAATTAAATGAATCTCACTTACCCCTTATAGCCACACTAAACTCCAAAATCTCACAAAGGAAAAACCACCTTCACACACAAAATAAAAGTCCACTTTGGTTCGTGTTGAATGACAATAGACCTACCTACTTCTGATCGTGGCATTATCCTTACAATAGTGCTTTGCATTGAAGCTACGTTGACAAATTGTTGCCAGTGTATTTTATTCTCTATTGCAGCGGGATAGGGTTAGGGTTGGGTTTAACAGGGTGATAATGTCGCCACAGGGGTCGTAAAAATCCTACCCTCGAATGTGACGCCCCGCGAAGTAAGCTATGATCTGTTCATGCTCTGTCTTGTCGCTGGTAGTTGAGTGAATTGGCCATTTGTAACTTAACCCGTAATTGCCTTTTTTTAAGTAGTGGTTATACCGGTTTACCCTTGTTATGTATAAAGATAAAAAGATAAAAGATGTTTATTCAGTAAGTAGGCCGCACGGGCACTTTTACACGGCAAAATCTACCAGCGCTTCGCAAGAGACCACTGCTGAGAAGAAACGCCACAAAATTCAACAGTCAGTCGTTTTTTAAAATAGGTACTACTTATGATATTATACAATTATAAAGCTTAACCTTGCATGATATAAAACAATGAATTTAACATAAAATAAAAATAAAAATAAAAAACATTCAAGCGTAGCTTGTGCAAGAAAATGTGTCAAAGCTAAGAATTGTAGACACTCAATTCATAGAACGTACACTTCAAAGAATTTTCATTTCATACAAATAAATAGAAGATTAAAAGATTTCAGTTTATCTTGTGATGGTTAAAAGTCTAACCTAACCTAACCGACGTGAATCATTTTTAAGATAACCTGAAATCAACACAGGTTCAGCAGAGAATAGTTTTGTATGAAATAAAATTCTGCGGAGTGATACGTTCTATGAAACGAGTGTCTATAAAAAAGGGGCACCGGGTTATAGCATATGTAACAAGGTCAAATTTTCGTTCGGGCAGTTTCATTTGTCGAAGTATTCATAACTCATAACTCATAACACTATCGCTAACGTCAGAGTTCTTCGAAAACTGACAGAATAAAATACACAAGGTTGAAGAAGATCTCGCGTTGTTTTTGTCTAGCCATAAAAGGAAAACAGCGAGCCCACAAGCGTCAGGAATGACAGAGACACAGCAAAGTTTCTGCGTTTCGTGAATACTCTTGCTAAGCCGCGTTTAAAGGAGTACATGTCGTAGTGCTGAGGTAACCTCGCGTCCATCGGTTTATTTCAAAACGTCAGCGTTAAGCTTGTCTAGTCTTCCTGGTCAATTCACAAACCAACCGTGCCCCGTAGTTTCACCGCAACACAGATTAGAGGATATGAATAGGAGTAATGAAATAAATATTTAGCCGGTGGGGCACTAACGCTCCGGCAAACCCCAATCTACAGGCAGTTCGCAAAACGGCCGATTGTTTGCGTCAAAACACCGTGAACGCGGTTTATTGGGCGGATGATACTACCGGGTTTTTTTTGCGGAATAATTTTAAGGGGCACTTTGATACACGTTTAAAGTACCGTTACATAATTCCTTTTATAATATTGGATGGGTCCGTTATTTATAATCATGATATTGAATTGATCTTAATTAGGATTTTCTTATAACTAACTAGCTTCTGCCCGCGACTTCGTTCGCGTAGATTTCGAATATCGTTATTGCCTCGGGAACTTTTAAATTTGCCGGAATGAAATGTAGCATATGTGTTAATCCAGGGTATAAGCTAGCTCCATTTCAAATTTCATCCAAATCCGTCCAGCCGTTGCACAAACATTCGCGTTTATAATATTAGTAAGGATAGTAATAGGGAGGGAATATGCATAAAAAATTATGTCTCTCTCATCTGTTTGTTACATGAATCAGCTTTTATTGAATAAAAGTCTTGAATATTCCTTATGGTCACAGTTTTAAGTTCGAAATCGGCAACAATAAAAGTCATGACTTTCAACCCTTTTTGATTTTAAATCAGCATATAACATTCGTAACAAAAAAAGTGAGCACTATGGTAAGTACACTGCCATGTCCACTGCCAATTTAAGTGCACTAAGCTACAAAAATCAATTAAATTACCGCAGAATTTGTATTCATTCTCACGCAAAAGCCCATATAGAAGTCACCCAGAGTGCCCACTGACGTATGATAGATATAGTAGCTACAAACTATAGTACTTTGTCACTTTAATGCAATTGAACTGCTGCACTAATCTAACAAAGGTGTTAAAGAGACAAGGTACTAAAGTGTACAGCTACTTTTAACTCCTACTGTACTTGTAGCTTCGCGCTTAAAGTGCGGAGTGAACTTATTCCGTGAGTCTGGTTTCTATTCTAACAACTTTGCTTTTAAAATGTTATCGTATCGTTTACTTGATAGTAGCGGCCCAGTTGAAAGCTATACGATGCGATAAACTGCTGAAAGAAATATCATTTTGCAGCATTTCATTGCTCTTGAGTGTAGACGCCCTAACGAGGTGGTCGACCGGCGCACTAATCGACCGAGCGTCAACAAGCAGACGGCGCGGCGTCATCAAAAAGTAGCCTATTAACTTTGATTCCCTACTACGAGAATCTCTGAGTAAAAAGATCATACTGTATAGCTTACATTATACTAGAGGACTTATTTTCCCCCTACTGCCCCTATTTTAAGACCTTCCCTAAATTTCAGTGATTTCGGCTGTGCGTTGATCAATCATCCATTCAATTTCTACATCTATCATGTAAACAAACACTTCTTGAAGACACTGTCACGCCCTTGGGTTACACCATAACTATAACTTAAAATGTTGTATACTTAAAGAAGTTCACGAAGTATTTAAATCAACCAAGTAACCACTGAACTATCATTTTGTCTTCAATAATCGAAGGAACGAATGAATAACCTCAAAAATATCGGACATTGCAATGTGTAGATTGTCTTTGCATCGTATTGATCGTACGTCACGTTTGTTAAAACGATAAGACAACTAAGGATGAAACCTAATAGATTGATGTCAAAGAAGGACAAATAAATATATAGAGATGGCCTTAGCATAGGTACGTGTGTGTGTATGCTCAAGAGAGTATTGAAATTCTACTTATTCAGCAGTTGGGGCAGGACTGGTTCCAAAGCCAATAACAAGCTGAGCTATCCTTTATCTTATAGTAAGATAAAGGATAGCCACGGATTGTAGAACAGGAATAAACAAAAATGGAGTGTAAATACGATACGGTGTGAAAGTTTTTTGTTAATATTCCAGAGGTCAACATTGAAGGTAAGAGAAGAAAAAAACGACCTAGTTAGATTCAGTAACTTTGTCAATCACTTTTAAAAACAGAAGACAAAATTGCTGGTGGAAAACAAAGAGAGATTGTCTGATGACCTAGAGCTTGCTTACTAAATATAATGATGATTGATGACTAAAATTTAGCCCTGCAAACGAGAATGATGCAAAAAAGAAAAAAAATCCTCAGCAGATTTCACTCTTACGTAGAAGAAGATGCTTGAAGCCAAGTGATAAGATAATTGTGTTATTTTCCCAAAACCCACTGCAATAATAACTTAATGAAAAGCAAGCTTTATACCCGGCTGCATTATTTGGTGTTATTATTATCCTGTTTTAATAATTATTTAAATAATAAAGATGCCTTACATACGTTACATATTTATATTAAATGTTGTTGTTGCACGACTATTCAAACTTTTAAATTGTTATAAATGAATTCCAGTCCAAAACATAGTATATAACAGTTTGTATTGAATCGATATGACAACACAATAAGTTACTATAAACTTCTATTTAATACAACTATAAATACGGACTTTACATTTAAAAGTTAAAGTTAAAACTAAACTTATTTAAAATAAAATAAAATAAAACTAAGCTACTCAAATATTAAAAATTAAACATAAACACCACTATAAAAAGAACACCCCCTCTAGCAGGTCCGCTCGCGGCATGGTCCCTAAGACCCTGGCTGCATTACCTCTCTGGATGGCTAGCCCAATAAATTATCCTGTTTGTTAATGCTACTATATTCGTATATATGTGAGATGGTCACAACATAATAATTAGAAGACTTTTGTTGACATAAGTAATAGACATTAGCCATTGTTGTTATTTCTATTTTAACAGTTTAGGTATCCTTTGTCACCTGGGATGTTGAAAGGATTCTAACGATACCACACACATTCAAATCGGCTCAGCCGTTTAGAAGTTATGGTGGAATAAATCCATGGTGATTCCTATTCGCGGGTGGTAGGACTCTGTGCAGAGTCCGTCCGGATCGCTACCACCATCTTATCCATTAACCTACCGCCAAACAGCAGTGTTCGCACTGTTGTGTTCCGGTTTGGGGATAAGACAGCCGGTGTAATGACTAGCATAGAGGCATCCCATCTTAGTCCTCAGGGTTGGCAACGCATTTGCAGTCTTAGTCTTGTAGTCTTGTGAATGCGAATGTCTATGGGTCACAGTTTCCGCTTACCATCAGGTGGCCTGTGTGCTCGTTTGCCTTCTCCATGCCTTAAAAAAAAAAAAGAATCATTTCATGAACGCTGTAAACATTACACTCCTTTTTTTGGGTGGTAGTGTAAAACGAAAATGTTACTAACTGAACCTAACCTAACCTAACCTAAACATGAATTACTTTCTTCCCTTATATAACCGCATCCTTCTCCTGCCAAAAGGACTATAGCGGTTGTTTCAAATACCCTACAATCAATCCCTTCACTCAAAGGGCTTAACGAATCCCTCAGGACAAATTTTTGTCAACGCGCTCAGCAAACAAATAATGCAGAACTGTTGACTTTGTAAACTAAAAATTACAAATACGATTTAAATGAGTGCCGCAGGGTTTAGCGCCGTTAGGGGTGGGGGTGTTAAGCAGAAAAAGTCATGCATCTGATGGTGCTTTTTGCAGAAAATCCGCGTGCGAAATTGCTCATCAACACTCCTTTCATGGAATACTGAATTTCTAATTGTGAGAATTGTCGTTTCGTCGTCAATCATTACAACGCAGTTCACATTTTTAGGTACTTATTTACTAGTTAAAAGTCTAAGCTTAACTCATCCATAAGCAGAAAGTAGCTTTTTGGGCAAAATAATGTTGGTGAAATGATATCTTTATGAAAATGTCTGCCGGAGAGAGAGGAACACATGCACGGAAATCATTTTTGGCATTTTCTGAACACAGCTAGGCTTTAGCAGAAAGTAGCTTTTTAGGGAAAATAATTTTGGTGAAGTGTTATCTATGTAAAGCTAATGCAAATATCTCCCGAAATTACATTTAACTTTGAAATATGACAAAAGAAAATATACACTTCAAATGTACAATCTTTTACTTTTTTTTTGTAAGTTGTGTTATTATTTTACCGAGAGTAATATAGATTCCTTGCAGTATAGATTCCTTGCTTCCGGTTTGGGGATAAGACAGCCGGTGTAATGACTAGCATAGAGGCATTCCATCTTAGTCCTCAGGGTTGGCAACGCATTTGCAGTCTTAGGCTTGCAGTCTCGTGAATGCGAATGACTATGGGTCACAGTTTCCACTTACCATCAGGTGGCCTGTGTACTCGTTTGCCATCGTAACGATGATGATGAGGATGACGTTCTCTTCAAGACTCAAGATCATGACTGGAAACAATTTCCCTCCATGCATCGTCCGCAATGCAGTTATACTTAAAATGTACTTGAAAAATATCGCCATCGGCCAACCTCCCCATAAAAAGCAAATCGGCTAAAACTATAAGCAACTTTCCGTGTTTGTTGTTCGGCTCCTGCTGGGTACCCCACTACCCCACAGCTGGGCTGAGCGCTCCGGCAAACAGGGGCTCTTTGTGCCCGCCATCGCAAAGTAATTTTGGTAGGGAATTATTTTAAATATGTATGCCGATGTGGAAAAGTTCGCAGGAAGCTGAGACTTTGTTTTGTGGAATAATTGAGGACGATGAAAGAAACTGCATATAATTAGGTTTTGAATGTAGTCAAACGTTTAATTGGTGCGGTGGGAATGATAAATCTAGTACAGTACGATTAATTGGACTTTGACAATCGGCAATTCTCGACATATGTCGGGAGAGATCGGAGGAGCAAATGACACGAGACACATTGCTGCACATTCATAATATCATAGTGTGCACTTAACAGTCTATAACTGTAATGTAGATCACCTGTCCCATGACATATTTTTACAGTAAATCTATGAATAACACAGATGTGGCTTGATTTAATTACAGATATTTTCATTCGAAGCTAATTCCTATGAATCAAACTTCTTTTCTTTTTGATATCTAATAAAAATTGTAATGATAAAAATATTTTAATAATTAGACTACAAATGAAGTTTCTATACTTAGTTGATGTTTTATTATTAACTAGCGGTTGCCCGCGACTCCGAACGCGTTTTTTTTTTAATCGGTCCAGAATCAATCAATCAAATCTCTTTACAATATTAGTGTAGATGTAGATTATATTTAGGTTTGAATATTTTGGATGAGTAAATTCTAGGATTTTATATATTCTATGTAAAAACACGAACCTTTACGATAAAAACCGAAATGTCCCGAGTGTCAAAGTCGAAATAATCGTTTTGTAATTACCTCGAATGTATAATTTCGTCAAATGACGTTTCATCAAACAGTATTTTCTGCTGCAACCATGATGTTTTTAGGATATCTCAAACATTAATTCCGTAGATTATATTAGGTTAAATTTTCTTTTTATTAGACTGTGCTTGTGTCCCTTGCTGGCAAAGGTTTCCCCTTTGTGTAAAGTCTTGCGAGACTTAGGTTAGACTTTTTTACTCATGCTGCGAGAAATGCCTTTCGATGTAATGAAACAAATATTTGCCCATACTAAGAATCAGACAGGAGATTTTGTGGCAAAAACGTGAATTAACTAGGGACTTCCTTCCGATATTAAATATATCGATAACTGTTTCAAATACTTACCTATTTCAAAGTGCAATTCATAGTAGATAGGTATTAAGTTCTTCGGATAATCATCGATGTTATATACTGATAAGTAATCTTTAAAATATAATTTTAAAAAAAATCAACGTGTTTCTTACACTAACTTCATACTGCATAAAAGTTATGCAAGTTGCATGGTCATATTATACGTTATCTTAGTTATAACTGTCATAAGCAAGTACAACTTATCGATAGTATAAAATCGTTTGGAAGTCCCTAGGACTCCTATGTCTGCTAAGAATAAATCTCGAGAACACTAGTTTCAGGGGCAGGGACATTACCAACTAGGCAAATCAAAAATATGCCCATTTCAAAACACACCGAAGATGATAAAGATAAAGAGACATTTATTCGAAACAAAACAAAACCACACTACATATATACAAAAATATCAAGACAGAAAAATTGTTGCGAAACGGTCCCAACTCAGCATTCGCTAGCCGTAAACCACTGCTTCCATAGTTCGCATAGTTTCCATGACTTGAAGTACCTTGAAACCACCCTCAGTTTCTGTCGTAATTCTAAGATGGGAGAACGCAATAAAACATGTTGTCCAAAATACAACTGATTATGTGGCTATATACATTTTCTAGTCTCGAGCCTCGAGTTTCTGTTACAACAGTCTCATCTCCCTGAACCTCCCGTCTTCTCCATATATCCACGTCCTTAAACCCTCGAAGGCTGTCATAAAGCTTCTAAAACAGTACATAACCTACATAAGCGCACGGCAAACAGGCGACATGAGCCCCCACGAGTATTGTGTCCACACAATATAAGTGCAAATAAACCGGATCTCTCCGCAGCCCGGATGCGGTGCAGGCTGTCTGGAAAATTGTGGAATTGGGGGGTATTCCGAGTGAAAATATATGCAACAGCAGCCAACAAAGGAGTTACTGTACAGTTATGAGCTATGCGTGGCGGATTAGCAAAGATTTATGAATTTAACACGCTTTGTAGCCTATTAGTTAAAAAGAACGAACCGCTTCTCCTCGCTTCACTCGTCGTCACAACTACCTTTAATAATGTACCCATCTATAAAGTCAGCAAAGTCAAATTCAAGCATCGATTCGTTGATCATTAGCGAAAATAAAACATGGACAAAATCAAAGTTGCTCCCATTTTCCTAAAAGCTATTGGCAATCTTCGTTTTTCTATCACACAAGTGACAAATATACTGTCAGTTGCGAGTGCAAGTGAGATAGCCTGATAGCGATGGCCAGCCGAAACTATTAAGAAGCTGGGAATACTGTACGCCTTATGATAATAGCACAAATAATAACAGCTTTCTATCGGTTGCTAAATAAGATTTCGACTGAACATGTGTGGCAAAAGACCTTGTACCATTTTACGACTCGGGTGTGATTCCACGATTATGAAACCAAGTTACACTCATATGAAAATAGTGCCTTACACATTTTCAAGTAGACTTTGAGCGCGGCACAAGTGAGATTAAGGCAGACAGCTGTTTGAAGCCAACAAAGGAGGTAATGTACAGTTACGGACTATTCACGGCTCCTCTCGTCAAAGGTTTACGAATTCAAGAGGCTTTCTAGCTTTGTAAAACCTGTTGGTGGCTAAAAGACTAGTTATATTTAGAATGGCCTTTTTTATGGCATGGAGCTGGTGAATATGTGCGTTCTCAAGACTACAATCTAAGAATTCAATGTTGAGACCGCAGGTACGTTGCCAACCCTGATGTAATTTCGCCGGTTGCCTTATCCCCGCATCGGAACACAACAATGCGAACACTGCCACTTGGCGGAAGTTGAAGGATAAGTGTGGTAGCGATCTGGACGGACCTTGCACAAGGACCTACCACCACTAATTAAATAATTTCCATTTAACCATTAAACCATGCATTAAACCATTTACTTGCATTAAATTTTAAGAGGATAAACCGCGTTGCATAGTAAAATCCAATAAAAATGTTTTTCCACTCGCGTGCTATAAACCGCTAATATTGATATCGATAACGGTATCAGAATACCACCTATTGCGTAACCGAAGTAGGAAAACAATTATATAATGAACGTTGCCATGGTAATAACAGTTATATAATAATTATTATAGCAGTGTTAAACTTACACCAATTAAAATTACACATATTGAAAACAACATTAATTTTGACACTAATTATGTGTTTAGAAAACATTATTATTCATCATCATCATCATCATCATCATGTCAGCCGAAAGACGTCCACTGCTGGACATAGGCCTCCCCCAAGGCTTTCCACTCAGAGCGGTCTTGTGCTTTTCTCATCCACCGCGGTCCCGCGATCCTGACGAGGTCGTCACTCCATCTTGTTGGAGGCCTACCTACAGCTCGTCTTCCGGTCCGCGGACGCCACTCCAGAACCTTGTGACCCCATCGGCCATCGCAGGACATTATTATTAAATTACTAAAAATAGATGGTTAATATCCATCAATTTGTTATTTGGTTACCATGGTTACGTTCAAGTTTCTTACGCCGGTTCTTCTCGGGGCAAAGGTTTTATTTTTCGAACCGGTGGTAATGCTTTTTGACATTCATAGGTGCATTATATTATGCCTAAATTGAAGAATAAAGAACTTTGACTTTGACTTTGACTTTATGGATATCAACAAAATGGCGTTTTGTTTGGCATTCCAACGTTTATGATAAATTGTCAGATTTCTTTTAATTGTTGTTAGTTGTTGCATGAAATTTGTTAACGCTTAACAATAAAATTCACAAACTATCAACGCCAATCGGAATAATGAAAATGACTTTGCTGACAAGTAATTTGTTATTCGAAAAACCGACTAAAGTATACGAGAAAAGTTAGCGATTGTTTATTTTTGTCATTATTTATTCATTTATTTATTTATTTAAGGAGAACCAACAGCTTTAACAATTCCTATAGTAACTTAAATAGAGGTACAGAGCTAATTACAGGAACTCACAAACAGATATAAATTAAGAAATATACACCTTAGTGCCACGCACAACAGGGCCATACCCAAATAAACATTAAACAATAAAACAATGCACAATGAAACACCTAAAAGAACTTAGCTCGCTTATCAGTTCACAACTTGAAAACCGCTCATTCAAAACACATTTTAGTTAATTTTCGCCTCACAGAAGGAATTACACAGTTAAATAATATATCAATATCAAGCTCTCTCGTCAAATTATTAATTCTTCAACTAGTACGGTTAAGAAAACTATTCTGTCTGTACTTGGACAGTGTACGCTTAAGAGCAATGGGAGGGAAGTGTCTTTTGGACCGAGAGGGAGTAACGAAGGATACTTCCTGGAGCAATTCAGGACAGTCAATGGCGCCATTATCATTTTAAGCTTGTAGAAAAAAATATGTATTCAACGTTACATAACTAGGTCTTAAGGTACTTGTGCCTGTAATTAGAAGCTTCATTTTATTGTACCAGTTACATAAATAAAAAATTACTGAAAAACCTAAAACATTCAAATTTTAGTTCCTATTTTAATTATCCTTCTGGCATATACAGCATGTTCCAATTTTAATTTATAAACCGTTTCTCATTTGACAGCGACACTGTCAATAACAATCCACTAGGCCCCACTCGAGCCGTGTTTGCGACTAATAAAAAGGCGTCGATTGATTACTTGACACGTGTCAGTACATCAAAAGATTCGCTTTTACACTACACTGACTGATTTAGGGTGTAAACGGTGATAGCCATCCAATAACACGTACTTAGGAACGCGAGAAAAATGGGTAATATTTAGTCTATTGAATCTCATTTTTTAATGTAATTTGAATTAGTATGTCACCAAGAGAGGCCTGTGCTTAATAATGGGACAATTAAGTAAAATATAGTTCCACAACAAGAGGATATAATTTAGTAACACGATTATAAATTACTAGTCTACTGACTGATTATCTTTGCTACAATGTATTAGCTACAATCTATTTAGAATATTAAAAAGAACACAACTCATGTGAGTTTATTAATTTACAGCCTAATTTTAAAAAATAGGGCTAAATATTGAAAAGATAAGTCTAGATTGACCAAAGCTTTTTCAAAGGCCTACTGTTAGATGTTAAAGTGTTCAACCAGATCCACATGCTTGGTGTTTGCCATAAATTCTGCGGGACGCAACTATATGCTAGAGTAAGCACGATATATTTTCATGTCACTGTAACGTATACTTGCATCCTGCAGTATTAGTGGCAAACACCAAGAAACCAGCTTTACCTTCAAAATTTTCTAGAGAGAAAAAAATAACTAATATCACACTTTACTTCAAACGATAATTTAAATTCAACTTAATTTCTACTCTAAAGCCATAAGCTACAACTGTGAATGACACCAATAAACATGTCCCCTTTATTCATATTTTTAGTCTTTATTAAAAAATGGTGCATCTATCCACAACTGATCACAACGCAACATTTATGTCCACCCCAGAAGGATCAGTTTTCTTTAACCAATGTTTCAGATCAGTCTTTTTGCTCGGAGGGTAGTATCCTCTCGTTAAGGGCGCGTGCGCCGCGGTGCGAACTGCAAACACCCTCGCGGCGTTTACCGTAATCGATGTTTGATTACATGTAATTTATTCCTTTAGGATTTATTCGGTAATGTGGGATCAGTACTGGTTATTAAATTTTATAGTTCAGATTAAATATTGAGAAACACTTTTATTTATTATGACATGCTTGATTTCTTTGGCGTGCTGTTGTTATAGAATAAATGGTAATGTTTAATATTATTATCAGCAGACAAGAATGGTTAAACTAGAAAAATAGAACAACCTGTAAGTGTAATAATTAATCATAGTATTATCTATAAATAAAAGTCATCTTCATGTACATATAAAACAATGTCAAAGTTTTATAAGGGCTTACTTACTTTGCCCCTAAAATTAAGAAATGAGGGCAAACTAATTTATGAAAACATTAAGAATCAAGGAACGTCTCAGTACTATAAACCGTTTTAATATCAGCCCCGTAATAAACAAAGGCGGTTTAAAATTTAAACTCACAGTTAAATTGTTACGTTCGGAATAAATTAAGCGCAAACCGTCGGGACGCTGTAATAAGTGATAACTCTCTCAAATAATGAAAATTGTTCGTCCCCAGCCACCAGCGCGTTCGCACCGCGAGAGATGAAATGTAAATTATTTTAATCTAAGGGTATTCCGAAGCTGTATACAGGGTGGTCTTAAGTCGACTAAAACTAAGTTCTGTTATAGTTACAAGTAAATTTTTGGCCTGTATGGATATTAAAATTTAAAGATTCCTTATTGAACGGTTCCTGCTTTTTTTAGATTTTGTTACTTCGAATTAGAGCTACTTGTTAAGATCGCAACGTTTTGATAACATAGGATTTTAGCTATATTAATGGTGAATAATGATTTTTACAAGCGATAAAACCCAAATAAATAGTTTTATTGCAATATTTATGTAAAGTTTGTAAATTCATCACATGAAACGGTTTATTATCTCCTTCTGATACTAAGTAAATGAGCAAGACATTGCTACTGAGTAATAAGGCTGGGACATTTTCTGATTCTTTTTCTTAGGTCCAATCAAGCCTACTTAAGATGTAACTAAAATACATGGTGTCCTAATTTGAGCGGGCACAATTATAAAACCGAGAATCTGTCTGGTTTTTAATTGAAATATTTATAATTGCGAGCCCGGCCAAATGCGATATTGCGAAATAGAATACCGACGGCGTAAAGCAATTATTGTTTTTACTTTGTCTTTTACTTGCTAAGGGAATGGGCGAAAATTAAAATGTTTTTTTTTGGAAATTCAGGATTAAGAATAAATATATTATTTTTTGTTTAGTTACTTATAGGGGTTTAATTATAACAAATTTCGAACTGCTTTACTTCAATTTAATATGACCATACAAAGTTATAATTCAATGTGTCACAAATCATAAGTATCATATTATTTCTGTTCAAATGCAGTAATAGCCAAAAGCCTTACTGCCAGTATACTGGTCTTGTCGTTCGTCCTGCCATCTATTTTTATTTTTGTGTTATGGAAAATGTTAGTATGATTTCTCTTCAATTTATTGCATAGGGTAGTAAAAAAATGAATCACCTATGTTTTACTTAAGTAGATTTGACGAAGTCTAAAACACTAAATAAGTACGGCGAAGTTAAGACTTGTATAATTGAAAATCCAAATGATTGCCGCTTAACTTTATTTGGTGATGTTGGTATCATGTCATAACATAGTCATTGAACAGTTCCATTAAATCTAATACGACACCAAAAGCGTCAAAAGTAACAAATAGGCAATTATTACCGCACGATCTCAACAACTCTCCGCGCCACGTGGCCCGGCTGATATTACTTTTTTATTTGCCTGAACACCCCTTCAGAAGTTGTCAACATGTTTCGTTGTATATTTACAAACCACCCTGTACAATTCAAAAACAACAAACCAAGCAAAACCACCCTTATAGCTTTACAAATAAGAGAGTAGCGTTGTGTGGCGTCGGCAACCTTTTATTGGATTTTGTTGTTTGCACATAGGATATTATTCGTCCTATGGAGTGGAGAACTATTTGTCAATATTCTTTGGTGACGCTGTCCTTTCCCATGGAAATAGATTAAGCTGTGTTTTAGATTTAAAAATAACAAAGGATTAGTGTGATTGCACCCTCGGCCATGGGTTGATAGTGAATAAGTATTTAAATATAATCTTTAAAGTTAAAAGGATATTATAACATTTGACTATGAGGGATTTTTCTTGAGCAGTTAAGTGGTGAATATTTAGCTGTAGCCTTAGTAGTATTGATGAAGCTTTCTTTTAATGTGTCCAAGATCTGTGTAAAGAAGAGGAAAGCTATCTTATCTTAGTACGATAGGTCCTTTAGGATACAGTTCGACAACTATCCCTCTTATCCACTCAGCTGTTTAGTACAGTAGCTCACGATGTTTTACTTTCACTGGAAGAGCATCAAAAAGCTCATTACTAGATACATGGCAACCGCTGGGATTTGAACTCGTTTGGTACTCTACCCCGTGCGTACGCTTAATCACGTGCATTAGCAACATACTAAAACAACCCCGTCGTTTAGACTGTGTTACAACAGCCGTGGTCACGAGAAGCTGAAGTGTAGAGTGTTCGTCTACTTGTCGTATGAGTTATGCCCCGTTTTATAGTTCTAGTCCGTGTGAGTTTATAAGAATGTAAAAAAAACAACAAATTACCATGTCAAAAAATCTCACAGTTAAATAATGTCAAACTATTTCTTCTTCGAAATGCTTGTTGAATTACCATGTTTTGTAAAAAAAGTTAATTCGAAATACAAATTCTGCAATCACACTTAGGTAAAGATTATCAGCAGCCAGCATTAAAATAAAAAATAAAAATTCTCACCAGCCAGTGACAATGACAATTGTTTTGTCTAAAAAACCTCGGATCCGAAGCTTCATCAAAAAGGTATTTCATTAAGTCCTTGCCCGAGTCGTGATGGACTTGAAAGAAAGAACTCACATTCCTTTAGTCCTCTTGATGAAGAATGTTCATTTTAAAAGGCCGGTCTTTCCTTTTGTTTCCGCGTTATTCCTTGTGGAATTCATTGGGTGTTTTGTTTTTAAATGTGAGGTCATTGGTGTTTTTTTGGAAAATGTTTGCTTAAAGTTGTGTAAACTGAAAAGGTTGACGATGTATTAGGTGCGTCTATCTTGTCTTTACAGTATTTGGTTTGCAAAGAACGGGACAACATGGTGTTATGCCTTCCTTATTACATTTAATATTATTGTACATACATTAACTTTAATTAAAATAAATGTCGCTATTATGGTAAGTAATAAGTAAATTAAGCTTTGCTTGTATCGGAAAGTGTTTAACCACGTATGTTACTTCTTTTTAACCTCATAAAAGATTTTAATACTACTTTTAACATCATTTAGAGTAACGTTTCATGCACTACAAACTAATTTTCTGCAAATGAAAATCTCTACTATCAAGCTCTGTAACACAAAGAAACCAATCACCCCGTATAAACAACTTCTTGAGCGACTGTTTTACAACTTACTTTCCTTCTATGTTTTAAACAAAATGGCGAACTCCTATTCAGAACAATGAATTGATGTACCAAAGTAATTCCATTTTGACTGGCGTCCGCTCCATCGCATTAAATATGCAAACGCTGCAGCTCCAACTTTGATCGATTTGTTTGCAACAAAGCGATGGCAATTCAATTTAATTCTGCACTGCAGAAAACTTGTGTAATTTAAACAATAAACCAAGTGGAACGAGCATATTATACAGAAAATAAACACGGGAATATTATTCACATTTTTGTTATCTACACACACATTAGTCGTCATTAAGTCTATGATAAAAAACACATATTCGTGACACTGACGCAGCATAAATTTGTTTTGCCGCCATTTTTGTCGTAAGTCATCGGCTTTCGGGACCCATCTTAGAGTACTTATAATATATGTGTAGATAAAGTAATGTATGCAACTGAACATAATTAAGTCTTAAAACACCGTGTTTTAAGGACTCTCATTATTTATCAGTTACATAAACTACTATAGGGTCTAGCTGTTTCCTGCGACTCCGTCTGTGCAGAAAAATAAAGCATAGTCTATGGTCATCTGGGAAAATGTAAGATTCTAATGGTGAAAGAATTTTCAAATGGTCCGATAGTTTCGGAGCCTATTCACTGCAAACTAACATACAAACAAACAAAATCCCTCTTTATAATTTTAAGAAAAAAATTGTGTAGATGGAAGGACTTTGTGCAGGGTTCGTCCTGATCGCTACCACCATCGAATCCTTTCAAAGAGCAGTGTTTAGATTGTTGTGTTCCAATGATGGAATAAAACAACCAGTGCAATGACTGGCATGTAGGCATTCTATAGTCCTCAGGGTTGACAACGCATTTGAAGTCTTAGGATAGCAATCTTGAGATAAAATAAAAACTCTACGCTCGTACTATGGGTACTATAGACAACGATATAAATACTTATATTGAGAAATAAATACTTAAATAACCAGCAAATACTCATGCACATCACACACATATTTGTCCATACTGGGTATGGAACCCAGGACCGCTAGCTTCGTCACTACTAACTGGGTTATTGCCTCGTCATATGTCTATGCGTCTGGCCTTATTCCAACCATAAGTAGCAGCTGTGTTCTTGTTTGCCTTTCATAGTAAACTCATCTATATGCATAAGTCACACTTAATGCCTGAACGGCAAGTGTTACTTTAGTTATCATTGAATGAAACTTACTCAATAATAATTTGTTCAAATGCAAAAGCTTTATCCTGCTTTTTCTTGTCTAGGGGACACCGTTGATGCAGGAAAACATATCGAAACTTTTATGTGGTCGTCTTGTACCATCTCATATACAAATAAGTAGTTGATTCTATTTTTTCTTTTTTAAGTAAGATTTTTGGCATGTTTTCCTGCTGAACTACGCATGTTATTTGATATTATATTTAATTACATATTTGTAGCTTTATACAATGCTAGACTAAGTAGTACCATTGTAATATGAAATATGTTTAAAAATTTATGACTGCTCAGTTTCTTGCGGCGTTTCTTCTCAGCAGTGGTCTCCTTTTGGGAAGCGCTGGTAGACTTACTGAATAAATTTCTTTTATGTTTTTTATATTTTATTCAAATTGTCTTGACAAACCAAGTGTCTTAGAAATGGTATAAGTATGTAAAATGCATGGTCTAAATCCATATCTTTAAATTTGTATTTTTTTTGAACTTCTCTTTATTCTTCTTCGCGTTTCTTGTGCGTATTCCTCTGTTCTTTGTTGTTGTTACTCACGAATAAATGTACTTACTTTTTTTTTCTTTCTCTTGTTGTTTCAGTGCAGTATCAGTAACAACAAAAAAAAAAGCGCAATTATATTTAACGATACTCACCTTTTCAGCCTTAAATAAAGTGTTTTAAAGTGAATAAAGCATTTATCCAGCTGGATAAAAACAAGAACCCCCTCTACAATCGCTGCAGACCCGCTAAGTGTTTTGTCCGCTTCTCTGCATTATTGATGCTCACCGGGCCGATTCCCAGTACCCACTATCTGCGTATACTTGTGTTATATACAGGGTGTACACGGATTTATAGATTATACAGGGGTATATAAGTAAATAACTTTGTAAGATGTGAAATTGAAATGTGTTTTTTCTACACTTTCTAAGAAGGGATCCTGTAATATTTCGTGTATTTTTAAAGTAACTGTTATAATATAATAATGAAAATTCATAATTGTCGTATGGTTTTGTAACTACGTAATATTAATCCTTCATTCTAACTAAGAGTTGGATTTTTCGTTTTAAGAAAGTAATTAAAAAACACGAGTGCCGTTAAAAAATATAAAAAATAAGTTTTATTTTTCGAACAGGATCGGGACTTTTATGGACATCGTCATAGTAGAAAACGGCAGTCGTGATTTTTTATTTTATTTTATTTTAACCATTTTTAGTTGTATCTAAAGCCTATTTTTAATAAAAATGTGTTATTAAACCTCATTTTCTATGTCCTTGAAGTAATCAATGTATTTTTTACAGGTTAACCCGTTTCTTAATGCTAGTATTAAGACCTTTCAAATGATACCTATTATTATTATTATTATAATTAGAAGACTTTTCTTTAAATATATAATTGTCATTTTCCCATTGTTCTTATTAATTTTTTAACAGTTAAGTATCTTATGTCACCCTGGAAGATGAAAGGATTCTTAGAAGTTATGGTGGAATAAAGAATAAATAATCCTACATACATACATACATATATGAACCCTGAAAACATTATACTCCTTTTTTTACTCAGTCGTGTAAAAAGTGAAATCAATCGAATGACTATTATGTATTGAATTCATATAAGTATTTCTTATTACACTGTCGAAGTCTGAAATCGGAACCCAACAATCTACGAGATTGTTAATTTTCCATATGGTGTTTAGCGTCATAATCAAGATACCTAAGGTTATAAAGTTATTACATTTTAGTGTAAGTTAACGTAAGCTGGGAATCATAAACACATCAGGGACTGGTCTCAAACTAAGCTCTAGGCTTGTACTATGATTACTAGACTACCATAAACATACTTATGTATAGATAAATAAATACTTACATACGTAGAAAACAAATGAACAAAAACAAAACAAAATCAATCAAGAACTATATTTGCTCGTACAGGGAATCTAACCCCGGACCACTAGCTTCATATGCAGTTAACATACGCAGAGTCCATCTTGTCTACCTCCACTCCGACATTGTTTTAGCATATGTGTCCATTCCAATCCACAGCTGAAACAGAAAACCTAGCAGATAACTCCGACCGCGACTTCAAAGCCATCCGCCCAATTTCTTGCACACAACGGAGTGCAACTCGCGGTTCAATTTGAATCAGCGACAAGTGGGGCCGAGTGGGGCCGAGTGGGGCCGTGTGGGGCCTAGTGGGGCCGTTGGGGACGAGTGGGGGGTGGGGACATCGGCGGGACTGACGCGGACGACGCGCCGCTGATGGCTAAACCGTGTTCGATTCGCACCTGAATAGTTTTGTGGCGTGCTGCGTTGCTCTACTTTAGATTTCAAGTGCCACACAAGCAAAATGCTCGCGGCAAATAAGCGCCGGGCTTGTTAGATTATTTTACCGAATTGTTTTTACTTTTACGCGAACTTTCCTAGTAGCATGTTTTCCAATACGGGTTTGATTTGATTTCATAATCAGTGGAAGAACACAAATGTGAAAACTGAATTCAAGAAAAAAACAAGGAATGGAAATTCAAACAAAACCAAAATATTTTGGAAATTTGGTCTAACAGATAATTTTAATGTATTCAAATTACCCTAGTATATTAATGTTAAAATGTAAAAAGTTCAAGGTAAATGCAAAATAACTACATCAGATATGAATTACATGTTACGCATTATGCACTTGTTTTATTTTTATTATTTGTAGTTATACTCGTAGCGTCAGTATAAATACGAGTACATACTAAAATTTCAACTGTCTGCCTATTAGGTACGGTTTATTTATTTATTTGTTTTATTTATTTATTTATTTCAACACTTACCTACAACTATTTTACAGGGCTTGCCCTAAGGCAACGCATTTGCAGTGTTAGGCTTGCAGTCTTGTGAATGCGAATGTCTATGGGTCACAGTTTCCACTTACCATCGGGTGGCCTGTTTGCTCGTTTGCCTTCTCTTTGCCATAAAAATAATAATAGTGAAACTACTAATGGTGTGGTATGAGATACAAAGCCGCACGGCAACATGCCGCACAAAAAAAAAGTAAACTCCAGCTTTCTGAAATACTTATTAATACTAAGTAGGTGTATTTGTATTCAAGTTTTCAGTAATGTTTCGTGTATCTATTGTTTCTTTCTGTTAAAATAATTAATAATCGTAGTTGGCCTATGATTTTGTAATCATGTAAGAATAACCTTCATTGTAATATGAACCGTGGAATGAATTCATATAAAGAGATTATTAATATTTAACATAGATAGTTTATAAGTTTCCATATTTTGTTATGTTAATAAAACTGATCCAAGAGTCAATAAGATAAATACATTTATAGCCTTTTTTGCCCGTGGTCCTACTGCGTTGTACTACTGACCAATGATTTGAATATCAAATTACCAGGGTCGACGGAGCTCCACCGGCGCGGAGCTCCTATTGCTAGGTGGTTTGGCCCTCCGGGCTTACTGCAAAACTAACTAAACCTAAATCTACCTCATCTTTATGATACTAACTTTGGTCAGTAGTAAAACGCAGTAGGTTCAGGGCCAATACACCAATTTTAAGTATTAAATAAAGTGCCCATTTCTTTACAAAATAGTATTCTATCTTATCTCATCTATATTACCAGAATGTCGTATCTAAACATAAGAATCATGACTTGTAAAACTGCCCTTGGCTTGCAAATATAGGTTATGTAGGGTGGGCCAAAAAAAAATTGGAAATTTGAGTAAAAGCTAGTAATTTTTACTAGCTCATATTTCTGGCCCACCCTATACATGAATGCCACAAGGGCGGTATTTTTTAAATAAAATAGAGTAGAGCATCAACCCCGCCCGAGCCACTACCGGCGACGACAGCACCGCAGCAGCCGCCGCACCACCTCGAACGGCAAGTTCCACTAACTCCTTAAGTTGCTAAGCGAGCCGAGTTCTCCTTCCAGGTCACTTGCAGCCGAGTTTTAATATGATACGTGACTTTACAACTCGGGGTTCCGTAGAAGTTGGACGGAAAAAAGTTGAGGTGAAGTAACATGAGGCGGTTTATACGACGCGCTTTGTTCGATTAAATATCGGAGGCCAAGAGCGTCGGTGGCCTAGTGGCTTATGGGGTCGACTCGTGATCGTAAGGTACCGAGTTCGAGCCCCCGCGGTCACCACGTACCAATGAGTTCTTCTAACTCAAGTGCACTAAAGGTGAAGGAAAAACATCGTGAGGAAACCTGCACATTCGCACAGCTGAGTGTCTTGCACAAAAGATCGTAAAGGGTCGAAGTGTATCCGAAAGGGCGCATCTGTAAGATAAGATAAGATAAATATCGGAGGCCGATCCTACATAAATTTAACTATTCTTAGCATAAGCTTCAGCTTGTATTGTGGGTACTAGACAATGATTCAATGACAAATCCTTGCGCTACATCACACAAATATTTGCAGTTACCGGGAATTGAACCCGGGACCGCAAGCTTTGTGGACAGAATCACTACCAAAGTTAGAATAACAGCGTAGTCAAATAATTAAAAGAAAAACATACAGAATTTGGTTGGTTTATGTAAGAGAATAGAAATAAGAGACTTTGTACTGCATAATAATAAGCCTTATAACATATGTAAGGAAATATTAATATTAAGCATAATAAATGCTTTCTTTATTTTAAACTCCCCACAGTATTTAAGCTCCTTGAATTAAATCAAAAGTTCCAGTTTTCTTTGCAAGGAGGTGTATAAAGCTTAAGCAAAAAAAGTGCTTAGCTAATTTTACCAGTGAGTCCTTATCCTTATTCTTGGACTCCGTTTCTTGAGATCGGACTTGGTATGTAACCGCCCTTAGGTACTGGTCCCACCAAGAGCGAGGAACAAAAGATAAAGATCCCTTGTCAGTAAAAGAGACACGTATATTAATAGTTGATAGCTGGCTGTTCAAACTGCTGGCGAGAACTGATACCACTAGTTTGTCGAAACAAAAAATGTGGATCCCGTGTTAAGAGAAGAGACACAAATATTAATAGTTGATCGCTGGCTGTACTATCTTCCCGCTCATCGTCGGCGGTGGGACACGTGCCTTAGCTAGGTAAGCTTGCGAGGTGAACCTAGTGTGCACTAACTTTACAAAGTTCGAGCAAACATAGTAATATTGTATTCACATACACATTGTGTTGATACGATACGATAACCTAAATACGTGAAATATTTATAGAAATACTATGCCATGATACCAATGTTAACTGTAATTTAGTTGTCGAAGTATTCGTAAGACCATACAAATTAAAAAGGTTTATACTATTATGCACCTTTTTTGATATGACAACATTACAGTAATAAGCTCTGTATTATTTGGAATCTGTAAACGTAACAACTATTTATTACGTTAAAAATACCTTAATTAATAGGTAGAGATTTAAAAAAAACAGTGAAAAAAGGTTAGTATTTTATTATGAACGAATCTATTACCTGGGACTGGAGTAAAATTAAAGGCCATTTAACTAGTAAACAATTTAATAATACATTATCATTATAAGACGTAAATGCATGATTAAAACTCCCTCATATTTTTTTTCCCAATGTAACATCACTCTTAACGAATTAGATTTAGGAGACATTTCAACAATTTATTTAAGTCTTTCTCGTAGCCTACATTGAAACATCTAAAGTAAAAAAAATACCCACGCAATATTTTCCTCTCGGATATCATTATCCATTTATGGTCTCACGGGCAATTGTTTTAATCCGATAGCGAGCACGGCTCGATGCGGAATGAAATAATTCCGCTCCCTCGCCTCCCTCTAGGATTCAAGATGGCGGCGGGGCGGAGCGAGGGTGGGGCGTGCCGCCTCATTTGAATTTCGAACCCGTTGCTTTTCGAACGTGTGCTTGAATTCGTAACGGGTTTTCGGCCAATTAATTTTGACATAACTTGGTTTCCGTTAATTGGTGATGCCGCGTATGGGCTTATTGTTGAACTAATTGGTGCGTTATGAACGGTGAATGCGGCGATATTGAGATTTAATTATGTTGCGCTTAATTTATGACTTGAGAGCAAAATGAGGGGCCATTTTGCTAGAGAATAATACTACACTTTACAGTATTTTATTTCTTTATTTCCAACTTTTTAAAAGGATTAGCAAGCCAAAACTTTTAATGAGTAACATCGAAACAACGTGGGTAATTCAACAAGTATAATAACGTTTGTTATGTTTTTTTTTTCATGTACAATTGATATTTTTATTTCTTACTCATTCTATATAAAATGTATATATTTATTAGTGACTAATGACTGAGCGGTAAGTACTAAAAAGATCATCAATGTAAATGGCCACTTTTATAAGCTGAAGATTATTTAATTACTTTTTTCACCGTAATTTTGCATGTGTATAGAGCTCTTTTTTCAGGATTACGGGATTAAGTATCTATTTCTCTCTATTTATGTGCTATTCCAGGACATGGACTATTTATGAAAGAATATAAATATCTTGATCTTTTACAATTATGATGCAAGTATTAGTAGAATTTCAAGTCAAACAAAAACCTAAGCTAAGGAAATATAACTTAACAGACAAATTACTATTTGCCTTATACACATATCAACAATATACAAGGATAGAAAATATCCTTACATTACTATGATATTTTGCAATGTACTGCATTACGATACATTGTAAGTATCAAGATAATGAATCTTATAACATTTAAAAGGTCATGACTTAACATGTCTTACCTAAGTAAATTCTCAAGTTATGACGATATGAAAGTTACGAATCATATAATTTATTAAAAAAATGTTTTTCTTCGTGTAGATGCTTTTAAATAATAAAATTAAGATTTATATCTGTATTTTTATATTTAGTTCATTGTGAACTTCTACATACTGAGATAAAAATGTCATAAAAGGCTGAACTTTTTTTTCTGACATCCATAAAACCCAGAAACCTCTAACGACATCCCTGACTTTACCATCCTCCACCTCCTCAATCGTAATCCGTCATCTCCGCGCCGACACCTCTCCCGAAGTTCCCGGCAAACAGTGTACCGTGGAACTTTCACAATATTATGTGGAGTGGCGTAATGCGGACACAAAGCGCCCCCTCTCGGTAAATAGCGCTTTGTTCTGCGAAGCCAAATTTTGACAATCACTAGCTCACTCCCTGTGGGGGCGGCAAAGATGATGGTGGGCAGAGTGTTAGGTTAGGGGAAAGTGCATACCTAAATACCTACTTAAATCAATTCAAAAGACTAGAGGGCATAGGCACTTTTACACATCAAAAATCTACCAACGCTTCCCAAGAGGAGACCACTGCTGAGAAGAAACGCCGCATGAAACTCAACATTCAGTCATTTTTAAACATTATTTATAACAATGATAAAACTTAACCTAGCATTATACAGGAAAGTTCAGATGGGGCAGTAAAGGCAGCTACTAGATCCCTTGCTGCTACGCGAAAATGCTCTTAGGAGACCTTTCCTAACTTTTTAAGTGATGACATTCGACATTATATGACGATAAAATGTAATGGGACCGATTGGCATTAAAAAAAATCTCCAAAGTCTGTAGATTTTCTCACTGACTGAACATTTTATCAAAAATCTGTGAACGTCGATTGTCATCACTTCAAAAGTTGAAAAATGTCTTCTTTTTCGCGAAGGAGGTTTTATTTTACCACTTTGTTGGCGTGATTTACGAGTATATTCATGCCAAATTACAGCTTTCTAGTACTAAGGATCTCTGAGCTAGGCTGCGGATAAACGGATATATACGGACGGACATAGAGAAACTATAAGGTTACTAGTTTGACCACGGAACCCTAAAAACGTGAACAGACCATATCCCACAAACACCCGTTCACGCGTACGACGTCCATCTCACCCATGTACTTGATCATTATTACCTTGATTTTAGCCGAAAGACGTCCACTGCTACAGGGCTCCCCTAAGGTTGGCCACAAGGACTGGTTCTGCGCCGTTTGTATTCATTGGTTTCCCACGCCATAGCCACGTCGTTCTACTTTGTCATACGCTAAGACCTTTTTTTTTAAATCTTTTGTATTATACACAAATTTACCTGTCCTATACTAAGCTTTGTATGTTTTTGCTTGAATTAATGGATTATTGACAACAATAAACATATTATCTATTATAGAGAAATATATACTTAAATTATAAATATATAGTAAACTAGCTAGTGCCCGTGACTCCATCCACGTAGAATATATTTATCGCTACTTGCAATAAAAAGTACCTACCTATAACCTTTCTCGGGGTTGAAACTATCTCTTTGAGATAGGTACAGCTATTAAAATAGCGTTAACTATAGTCAATATGTGTTATAGCAAACCAATTTACCATTATTACTCTATGATCACGTGCTTTTAAAGATCAAGTGAGGTCTTAGCAATGATTTATACACTTTGTCTTTACTATTTTAAAATATTTTAATAAAAACACGCTCGATGAATATTTGAGTCATGTGTCAAGCAGTACAAATTTGTTTACAACTAAGCCCAGTTCTTTCTGCTTCGTTAACTTTTGCACTAATGTAGGTAAGATTGATTTCGTAGCAAGTTGCTACGCGTATACATCTACTCGCTACGCCGTAGCATCTACACTCTTCCCCCTTAATCTTTGCCCCATCTCTGTGTGCGTTCCCCCCGAGGGTAAAACGGGATGCGCTGCCAGTCCAATGTTGACAATTGATGGATCGTGTCTCCAAGAGGCAGATTAATGTTCCCAACAATGGCGTCGCGCCAGGCGGACAAAGCGGATAAATGTAGGGATATAAGGAGCTGTTAAAGCCTTCGAGGTCATTGGTTTCTTTGTGCTTTGATTTGTAAGATCTAGGTAAGTTTTATTCAAGGGCTATTAGGATTTTTGTGCCTTATTCTACTACCTTCGGTCGCCATATAAGACCGATAACGTCGTCGTAGAATAGACGCCCAGTGACAAGTTGTTTCACGCTTAACGCTAACGTAAACGATTTTCGAAAACTGACAAAATTTATGGAATTGACGTATTATCGTCTGACAACTTACGTCAATCTTGTTATGGGGTTCTGGGCGCTTATCGTTTGATTTGTAGTAATTTCTTAAATGCGTGGAAAATCGTTCGTGGTTTAGGCTGGTTCGGACTACAATAGTAATTTAGTCGAAAAGCGAGTATTTTAGTAACTAAATGTGTCTGAACGTCATTTTTTTCTAGAGTAGATACTGTTAAAATAAATTTAAAATTCAAATTAATAAATTAATTTCGCATAGCCATGGATGTTGTTGTGTTTTGTTTTCGACTGTTTTGGAAGCTGTCTACTTAAAGGCACACCCGTTATAATTGTTCGGTGTTTTTTTTACACGACTACCCAGAAAAAGGAGTGTAATGTTTTCAGGGTTCATTTATGTATGTATGTAATGGCATAGGATACCTAAACTGTTAAAATTGAAATAAAAACAATTAAAATTATTTATGTCATATTTTTTTTCTATTTTTACAATTTAGGTGTCATTTGAAAGGACTTAATGTGACCATCTCAAATATATAAGAATATAGTAGCATTAATAAACGAGTTTAATAGCAATAGCAAAGAATGCAGTCAGATTTTTAAAGGTGGTTTTTCATTAAATCTTTTTCCGTTTTAATTAGTTTCATATACGTAGTTTCACGCCTACATCTAGTATAAAAAATGCCACTACTCCTTTCCCTCTAATACTAAATCGTATTAACCTGTTTCTTTTGTGCATTTATTGCAACACCAAGGCACACATAGACAATTTTGAACCCGTGGCAGTCGCCATCTTCGTTAAGTGACATTTAAGCGACATATGGCGTTAATTTTTTGTAGTGGTGAACGAGCGTCAGATATTTTGTGGGAAATAATATTACTTTGAAATCAAGTGTGAGTTTAATAATAATAATAATAATAAATAACTTTATTTTCAGGCTACTAGGCCCATAGATAAATACCTTACTGACTAAAATACATATATTAATAAACTTAACAATATTCTAAATTATCTTGGCGACAAAACAGCATGGCTCTGTTGTGTCGCAGCGTTCGAAGTCACGCTCGCTGGCAGGCCGCCCCGGAACCGCCGGAACACGACATCTTTCGGCCAGAAGGCAGGCGACTCGACCGTCCCCAGCAGCGGCCGCGGCACTCGCACCACGAAAGAAGTGAAGTGCACATAGCGCCGCGATTGAAGCTGGAACACCCTCAGAGTGTAACCTGTCTTCTGACTGACGTAGCCCACCACGTCGCCCACCGACGTGGAGTAGTGCAGGCGCGACACGTAGAGCGCCGTGTTCGGTGTGGCAGCTTGCAGTCCTGACTTTGGGTCCAAACTAGCGGTGCCGCACTGACTCTTACAAGGCTTCCTACGAGCCTTACTCTTTTTCTGTACCAGCGTGAATCCCTCCTTATCCACGCAAATACTAGGGCGCTCGCTCAATGTTGGTAGAGCACCTTCCTTTTTAGACCGTTGTTGGAGTCCCACGGTCTTGCCAACGACGTCAGCGTAGCCGCGCGTCTTCGGCCGCTTTTCTGAGGCGGGCTCCGAAACGCGCGGCGGGCACGCGGCGGGCTGCGGCGCGCGCGGGGAGCGCGCGGGCGGCGAGGCGGCGCGAGCGACAATAGGTGCTGACGTGTCACATCGCAGCGGCGTCGACCCGCAACCAGCCGACGACGGCGCATCAGCATGACTTAGTTCGGCGACACACAAATTTGACGCATCAGCAGACGGCCGAGTAATTGGGGCATTACGCAAACTGTTGACATCGTTGCGCAACTCCTCCTGATGATGATGGATGATGTCCTGGACACTTTTCGCGCCTCCATCCCTGCGGCGGGACGGCATAAAAGTTAAAAAATCAAGGTGAAATGCTGTGTTCCCTTGTGTTACAACGCATTATACAGGAAAACCCCTGAAATTGGTTTCCATCGGTAAGTTGATCTTTTGCTATCATTCGTCATAGTTTTTTTTTTACCGCGTCATAACTAACGTTGGTCTTCAAATATTTAGAAATAATTACAAAGGCAATATTCATGAAGCTGATAAAACTTTCAATTTAAGGTTTTCTAACAAATACCTACAAGTTTTTTTTTGTTTTTTTTTAAATAAAATAGCACACTTAATGTACATTTGACACTTAATGTACTGTGCAATTTATACAGAGCCGAACTAGGCCTAGGTACCTTCCTATGACATTTGTCTGATATGATAATGCTTCTAAGCAGTAGTACTGGATTTAACAAAATTGTGATCGGTACTCATTGTGATGCACTTGACCGATCTCATTTATTATTGCATTGTTTTTTAATATGTACTTATCTTGAAAACAATTCAAAACATAACATTACGTACGCACTGTGTTGTCTTGTTTTTGCATTGTTTATGAGTTAGAAATCTTATCTACCTAAGTAAATTGCGGGAAAGTTGATTTCATGTGACTTAATCTTGAAAGAAATAAATTTATAAAAGTATTTATTTATACTGTTAATATTTTCAAGTTTCAGTTACCTTAATACGTCCCTGTTTTTGTATTAGTGTGTAAAGCTTTTATATGTGTAAAGCTGCCACGCATTATGAGCAGTAATGTTATGTCTGCTAGTTTATATAATGTCTGTGGCTGTACCGTATTTGTGATGTTTTTTACGCGCTCATTAATTTAACCACAGATTGTCAACATGGTAGTTGGCACAGAAGGTTATACAGGAACTTGCGGTTGCTAGGAACTCGTGCAGGGTCCGTCCGAATCGCTATCACCATCTTATTCATTAACCTACCGCCACACAGCAGTATTTGCATTGTTGTGTTCCGGTTTGAGGATAAGACAGCCGGTGTAATGACTAGCATTGAGGTATTCCATCTTAGTCCTCAGGGTTGGTAACGCATTTGCATTCTTAGGCTTGCAGTTTTGTGAATGCGAATGTCTATGGGTCACAGTTTCCACTTCCCCTTTCGGGTATTTACCCGGATAGTAACCCATCTATAGCTGTTACGTGTGTAGATATTCATAGACACTAGACTTGTTAAATTGTTACTTTAAGTCTACGGTCGAATGCATGTCGCCTAAGCCTACAAAATGCCTAACAACATACCTAAACATCCAACGTTATTACTCCACATATTATTGGTCAAATATAAACCTAACACGCGAATCTCGCAGATATTCCGCATGGCAAACAAGCCAGTAATACATCGTTTATTGCTCTCTATGGCGGGCGTAAAGTATGGTGTCCACGCACCCCGCACATTATTGACTTGTCCAATAAACGTGATGTCCGCGCGCCTTTTGTCAGCTGCTGCGGGGTAAGTAAGGAGACGGCGTCTTAATAAACGTACATTAATTAAACTTTGCTTTCCTAAGCTACATTTTTCTATTTACAATTCGGGCGCTTTTACTATTAAGATAATACACAGCTACCATATCGTTAATAATACGATTGTATCGATAATAATATACAGTGTCCGGGATATAATGGACGACCTTACAGAGCTGTATAGCTCAGCTCAGGAGTGTCTAAAATATTATAAATCATGTTTAGTAAAAGTCTCACGGAAAACGAGATGTATCAACACTGTGTCACTATTTCCAATGCCACGACCACAGTTAATAGATATTTTCAGTTCCGTTGGCAGTTAAAGATAGCTGATTAAATTTGCTTTAAGATCCTTCTAACGAAACTAATAAATAACAAGAAGTTTTAAAAAAAACATGTCCAATTTATAGTTCAGAAATCTGAGTTTTTCTTCCGGCTAGTTTGACATCGCATGGTGAACTCTTTTTTTCAGAACCTTTAGAGCTACTTTGTTAAAATTTTAGCTGTTTAATGGAGATTCTAAAATGATATCACAATTAAAATTATTGACTATAACAGCGAGTTATTAAGTATATCCAAGACAGAATTCTAACAAACTATCGAATTTAAAAAAAGACTTACGCTTTCGTTTAAAATCAAGTTAATTGGTTTAAAATGTTTTAAAACCAATTTACATGAATGTAAAATACAACAACAAATTTCTGCCATAATGATTGTAATCCTAAATTCCATTTTCACAATCGTTTGTTCTATATTGATGACGTGACATATGTTTTATTGACCTAATAGGCTATTGACGACGTCAATTTGACGTAGTAAAATTACCTTTTATCGTAGTATTGAAGCATTTCACATTCAGGGAAACTGTCTTTTAAAACTAAAACCAGTTAACTTAATCTGAAAGGGGCGTTCACCATTGTGATTTTTTTTAATGTATTGCCTGTGCTTTGTTCTTATTACAATAAAGAATGAGTATAATATATGGTTTACCCTTGAAATATCGAAACTTATTTCATAGAACGATTCATTTCCACGTGCAGGAGCTTTATTTTTTTCGTGGTCAGAAGTCTAACATAACCTAACCTTCGCATCGAATGCTTAAGATAACCTGAAAACTATTAGGGTTCAGCAGAAATTAGTTTTCGATGAAATGAAATTCGGTGAAACTACACATTCGATGAAACTTCTACCTCTCGGTCACATTTTGAAATCAAATTATTTTTTATCTAATTAAATATTTTAATTCGTTCAATATTTTAGTTAAATAAATATACATTTCAAATGTCCCTCTTCCACGCTTACCTCGCCCTGGCTCGTCCCCGCACATTCCTTCGCGTGATTAAATGAGCCACCGCCGATATTGCGCCAATCCCGCCGACACGCCATCTTGGACATAGCTTTGCTTCGTACCATACGCCATCTTGGACATAGCTCTGCTTAGTACCAACATAACTTTACCCCTATGGTGTTATTTTCTTGTGTTACCCGTAGTTAATAAAACGTTTGTATTATAGGTAAACTTTAAACACTTTGTTCTTTTTTGATGGGTATTAATGTCAATCACTTTTAGTACTAAATATACTAGTGGTAAGATTATTGTAAAATATTGCTTAGATGGCAGATGTTAAACATTTTAGACTAAGATTTGCCCCTTTCGCGTGTATTAATAAGTATATGCCAACATAACTAGACCGCTATGATGTTATTTTCTTCACTGAATTAACGTTGTAACATGAAAAAATAAATGTTAAAAAAATGACTGACTGCTGAGTTTCTTGCGGCGTTTCTTCTCAGCAGTTGTCCCCTCTTGGGAAGCCCTCGTAGATTTTTGACGTGTTAAAGTGCCCGTGCGGTCTACTTACTGAACGAATTGCTCTTATCCTTTTTTAGCACTAGCACGAACATTTTAGACCCGGCGGCGGTTCAGCCACGACTAAACCACCTCGCTCCGTCCTGTTGAGTTTGCTTGTGGTGATTCATGGCGCGTAAGGTCGAGGCACGCACACTTGCAAGACGCGCAATTTACTTCTTTTTTTTTAGCTATAAAATTAACTTGTATCAAATATAATTTAGGGCGATTGATACTATTTTATCTTAAACTGGCTTCTGCCCGCTACTTCGTCTGCGTAGATTTCGAATATCGTTATTCCCTCGGGAGCATTGAAATTTTCCGGGATGAATTATGAAATGAAACATAGCGTATGTGTTAATCTAGGGTTAAGCTATCTCCATTTCAAATTTCATCCAAATCCATCCAGCCGTTGCAGCGTGTAAGAGTAACAAACATCCATACCTCCTTAAAAACAAACTTTCGCGTTTATAATATTAATAAGGATTCGTTTTCTGAGAAGAAAAGAAAGGAGCACAACAGGTTAGGTATTTAGTTATGGTTTTGACAGTAGGTACACGTGTATAATTATGTAGACACGTCCGCGTACCAAAAGGAAAATTCTTTAGGAAATAACGGGGTACATTTCGGCTCACATTATTTTATCCGAATTTAATGTTACGCGATCATCTTGACGCTTTGTGGTTTTATTCTGAAACCGTTTTTGGGATTCTTTCTTAATTTTTTTTGCTAATTACCAAGAGTAGCTAGTAAAAATGAAAATATTTCTTGCCCTGTATAAAGATTTATAAAATAACCTGCTCCATTAAGGTGCTTTTCCACCGGCGAGGCGAGGCAACGGGAGACAAGGCGAGACGAGAACTGAAAAAAATCAATTCCCTTGCGTATCTTCGGTGGAAATGGTTGTTTTAATACAAATTTCAATTCTCGTCTTGCCTCGTCTCACCGGTGGAAAACCACCTTAACGCACAGATTCCATTTTTTTTGCAATAGTTACAGTAACGTCATGAAAAAGCTAACACCTTTGTTGTCTAACTGTTTATATAGGTATACCTAAAAAAAGACCGGCTCAACAAAAGAAAAATATTTTTCCGTTAAGAGGAAGTTGTTCGTATAAATTCCGGGTCTCCAAATGTCCGGACATTGCCCGGCAATCCGGTACATTACTATCTGGTCCATTATGAGAATTCATTACCCCCTACTGATTGCTTTTGGGAAAAAAGGTCCGAGTAAATGTGTTACCGACTACAAAAGGTAGGCGTAATGTTTTCACATTTTTTACGTTCTTTCAGGCTCTGTTCTAGGCGGTAAAACCATATCGTCTTTGACCTGTTATCGCACTGTTAACGTTTTGATAGCTCTTATTTACTTACTGTTTTTAAGTCAAGAAGCAAGCTTAATTCCTTGGCGATCGATAATAGATACCCCTCTATCTATTTTTAAACAAAAGAGACGCATCGGAGTTTATTCTGCTCATTAAAACCAAATTCCTTTTGACATGTTATCGTATTGTCAACGTTATGATAGCGCTTATTTACTTGTAACAGACATGTCAAAAGCAATTACGGAATAGAATAGAAATAATTAACAACAAGCAGGAAAATAGAACATAGGCCGTAAGTTCCGTCGCGATGCGGCCGACGGACATTTTTGTTTAGAACCTACAAAAAAACATTTTCATTAAAAAAAAGAAGCTCTTCCTCGGCGCCCAGCATAATTCTACATAATGTCCCTATTCCACATCAAACCAGCCTTTCCAACAGCTACATTTTCAACAAAGTTTACTTTGTCCTTTGGCAACCTACAGAATTGTCAACGTTTCAAAGTAAAACGGCGCATTAACATATTTTCCCGCCCTGTTTGCTCGAGTACAAATAAATAAAAAAGTAATGCTGCCGATGCGGCTCAGGGAACATTTTTCAGTGTAACAAAGCGAATATTGGAGAGGCCCACAAAGGCCGGGGGGTGACTAGGGAGGGGTCGATGAGCAGTCGATGAAAGTTCCTTAGTTTCTTTACTTCTTGTTTTTACAGAGAAAACCCCGTCGTTGTTTTTAAGTATTGACTGACGTAAGTAAAGTTGCCAAGTCCCGTTTGTGTTAAAATTAATACAAGTGTGATTGTTTCTAGATTTGATGCGTGGTTTATGCATGTATATTTATTATAACTGAATTATATAATGTACCTAACTGTGCTTTAAACATGTTACAATGCCTTTTTTCTCAGACTCATTTCTTTTAAACTTAATCTTCCCGGTGATTAATACCCGTTTTTGACGTTTTTAAGAGCATTGAGGAAAAACAAAGATTTTAAAATTATATATTATTATTACACTACAAGTACTAACCGCGAATCCCGTAAATTAAGGATAAATAGTCAAGAATACTCGTACGAGATAAATATCCTATGGTGCCCGGCCGATAAGATGTCTATCGTGAGACAATGCATAGCCATGAAGTTTTTATATATTGATAATGTTGACAGCAGTAAAAAAATGCCACAAAAAAGTTTAGGATTTTCTTTCTGCTATCAACTTTATCAATAATTAGAAACTTCATGGTTGTGCACTGTATAAGTAATAGTAAGGATTGCCTTCTTATCGGTTGAGCACTATAGTACATGTTTTAAAGATAAATAGTATAACTTTTTAGCTACTGTGTTCGTATATTTTTTAATATAAGGGGCAACACGAACCCTTCACTACTCTCATCACATAGAAATAAAGTATCGACTTTAACGTCAACTTAGAAATTTATCCAAAAACATCGATACCTCTCCCCTCCCTAGCAGCTGACTCAGCTTCCTCCCGAGTGCCTCATAGTTTCATACGTAGGTGTAATTGTTGGTGAGTACATTTTTCTTTGAGGTTACTTCTCTATTAAGCGCTCAAAGTAATAGGAGCATTGGGCTGCCCACAAAGGTGAAACATGAAAGTCAAAGTTAATTGTACCTCAAATTATCATGAATTTTAGACAAAGGGCCTTTGTGACTTGTAATGTGGTATATACGTAATTTGGGACAGAATACATGTTTGTTCTTGGTATATTTTTTGTGTCGCTTGTGTTTTGGTTAATTTGTGTGTGATTGTTTTTTGAAGCTTATGATTGAGAATTTGGGTCGAGAATTAGAATGCGACCTACTTTTTTAACTACGTTAGTGCCAGTGTTACTCATGTCGTGTGAAGTTATGAAGACACATATAATTGTAGTATAAAATAAAATATTTTAATTAAATTTAAGCGTAACTAAAACAAGGTTTTTTATTAGGCTTAGGTTTCTACTTCTTAAAATTTAAACATTTGAAAAAATAGGCATCCGAATTTTTGTGCACGGTAGTGCCAGGACCAAGTTCAAAAGTACCGAATAATTTTTCAATTATCCATCAAGCTCTTCATTGTGATATGCATATTGTAGCGACCTAGTAAAGAAATTAAACATCGAAAACTTTTTTCATAAATACTCACAAAGGCAAAGTACAAAAACGTTTCGATCATGTTTGTATAATTTCTCAAACAGTTGTTCTCCTTCGCTTAATAGCTAATAAAGCCGGGTTCTCACAATAAAAATCCTCATAATCTCTTAAGGCGGCTGTTCACGGTAAATATTTACGCGGCGTCATCTGTTAGTTGTGTACACTGATTTCGTGGATTACTGAGTTAGGTGACTTTGATGATTTGAGACTTAACGGTGTTTTAGACATATTTTGGCTAGAAAGTAATTGGTTTAAATTTTCATTGATCAATTTTAATACATTGTTCCTGGTTTTTTATACATAACGGAAATTAACTGGAGTTATGAAAGTTATTCGATTCGTAAGCAATCGAATAATAATATATATAAACAAGAAAATAAATTTAATAACTTAAAAATGTTGGTATTTGAACGATTTGCTTCATAAAAGATATACAAGATATCATGGATTTTGATTTCTGGCTTGGTTCATAAGTCCATATGGCGTAACAGCAAAAGTCAAATCTATCAATAAACAAACATTATAACAATCAATTCTTCCTAATATCGCATGCAAGCGATTATATCCTAACCGGCTTCATACAAGCGTTATGAGTGGCATTATCCTTTGCAACGCCATCTGCCGAGACCGACACTCAACATAAAACAAGACTTACAGCAACTCTTGATGAAATCAAAGAAATATCACCCTTAAAATAATACGTGTTAGAGTATAGGGTCAATTACAAAATTACAATGTTATCGTGGTAAATTTTGAATATTACAACGAATTAAATGCAGTTACTCATGTAAAATATTTGCTATTTTAAACTTTTTATCCTTGAAATAGGGTGTAACATGATTCAAAAGAGTAGTATGATTAAGTTGGTAAAATTTTAAAGTCAAACGGTATGGGTGCGAGCCACAAAACGCGCGGGTGGTCATTACCAGCTGTGATGGAGACGGGGGTGATAAAATCGCGCTTTCTATGAACTTCTTCTAAACCTATATTTGGCTTTATTTTTATCTTACTTAGAATTGCGTTTTGTTGTTAATAGATTAAATAAATCCAAGTGTGAGAATTAAGTTGGTCCAAAATTATGATATACGTGCCCTTATTTAAATAAACATTTTTTAATTTTCGTGGGTAGCTAGGTGGTAAGTTATTAAAATAATTCTGTTTAGTTATGAAATAGTAAATATTCACAATGCTTATGTTTTATAATATAACATTCAATTGAACCAATTATTTGACGTTTTATTATTCAACCAAGTATGGTATAGCAGCATTTTACCACCCCTTCTAATGTTAACTAGTAGTCGAACCGACAATAATCCAATTCATTAAACACTTGCGCAGAACAAGTGCCCTCGTAATAGGATTAGACATCTATACATATCTACATTTATTGTTTAACTCACTTGGTGAAACACGTGAAAAAACATTTGACATGTTTTTGTCTAAACTAATCCCTGTCACAGATTAACTTCAAATACTTTAAGGTTTATGTTAATGACAGCTGTCAAATTGACAGTTTATTCCGTTTTATTTTCACAGCCTCATTCAATCGCGAACTTCACTATTTTAACTGATAAACAAGTGAAGTGTTGAATTCGTTTCTTTTAACTGTATTAAATGGCAAAAAGAAGTGAGTTGAATGAAAGAGGACGTGAAACATTCAATTCAGATTTAAAAAGAACTTGGCTATATTTCTTGACTCAAAAGTCATTAAATATTTACAGTGGCATGGCGTGTATATATTTTCTATGTTTCGACAACGTGTATTTATTTATGTGATCGACTATACTGAAACCACAACAAAACGAAGTTATCTTTTCTAATACGCTCATTAAATACAAATTAATTTCCTCTTGCATTGAAAATTTTATACGAGCAGCTTCTAATTTTAAAATGTAACAATTACTGATTGTGGAATGTGTCCGTTTTGTATTCCGTTCATTGAATACCTACACCACCTATTAGATAACCTTTTTGGAGAAAAAAATATTAATAATATCATCCATGTGACTTGCTATTTCATAATTGCGAAAGGGCTTTATCATGGCTCTGGCATTGATGTCTGTAAATTTTGATAAAAGCCATGTCAATTAAGTTAGTAACTATAATTATTAGCAATTGACTAATTAACTATTAATAGTTGTAATACCTCTCTCTTTAAGTAACGTTCATTTTCCACTTCTCTTCTTTTATGTTTAAAAATATGACATACGTAGAAATTGTAATTTAACAGACACATATTAAAATTATTTTAACCGCGCACGCAAAATATTCATTTTCAATATAATTTCATCTAATAAAACTTTAGTAATCCCGTTCAATTCAGTACCATCACGCCTAAACCATTAGGGGAGCGGGATGGGGTACGCTAAACGCTCGGAGATGTCACCACAGACTATAAATCAAGGTTTTAAGAGATATACGCTATTGCTACCGTTATTGGAATTTGTTATTATTATACTGGCCATATGGACAAACCATAGACGTAAAATGAATGAATAAAGATAAGCGCGTAATTTGTCTATGGTAATACGCGTGCAATATTAAGTAAAGTATTATTATAGATGTATTTTTATCTTTATTTCGTAGTATTAGTTAACTTGTTTTGCTCGTTCGATGAATAATTATAACAATCCTGTATAATATGAATACCAGCGACGAACTATAAAATGTATATTTGGTCGATGATTATGCGTGTTTTAATTATATCAGGATCTTTATAAATAATTTAAAGTGATTTTTTAGTTAAAAATCCATTTTTTTCCAAGATAAGTTTTACAGCGGTGGTTTTTCTCCTGACATGCTGCTTTTTCCCTTTCATAAAATCTATTTAGGAACATATACATATTCGCTGCGGCTCCTATTGTGTGGTGCTTTGGCCCTTCGGGCTTATTTGAGAAAGAATCTAACAACTTAACAATTCAAAATTAATTATTAAATGAAGGGAACGTACTCACACTACTTTACCAGTTCATGTCTTGAAACATACAAAAAAAGATTTATAACCATATTCATGAATTACTATGTGAAAACCAGAGGTGGGGGGGGGGGTCTTGACATAATTACTACGGGTGGTCACTGAGGGGGGGAGGCAGATACAATATTGTAAAACATGGTTTATGTAGTATGGGTACGTTCCCTAAGATATCATGCTCCGTTCCAGTTTTAAATTTTACGGATGTTAACAAAATCGTTTAAGTGACGTTAATTTGATTTGAGTACCTAGGTAGCAGGATGCGACGTGGATTGAAAATACATTAGTAAAAGCTGCCTTACATGCAAAGAATTACGTACATAACATAAGCGATACCTACTTCAGCTTTCACGTGAAGCTGAATTTAAAAAGAAAGATTATTTTTTCCGGGATGAAGATTAGCCGGTCCAGCGTATAGCCATTACCATTTCAAATTTCTACCAAATCCGTTGAGCCGTTGTAGCTTGAAGGAGCAACAAGATTAGTATTTTAGAATCGCTACTACAATCTTATCCTTTAACCTACCGCCAAACAGCAGTGTTCGCATTTTTGTGTTCCAGTTTAAGGATAAGACAGCCGGTTTAATGACTAGCATTGAGGTATTCCATCTTAGTCCTCAGCGTTGGCAACGCATTTGCAGTCTTAGGCTTGCAGTCTTGTGAATGTGAATGTCTATGGGTCACAGTTTCCACTTACCATCAGGTGGCTTGTGTGCTCGTTTGCCTTCTCTATTCCATAAAAAAATACGTAAAAAATTAAACACGATTGGACTGGATTCCAAAATTCTTACACCATTAGAATGCTACATATCCCTGAGTAACATAGGCCATGTATTAATTTTCTGCGCGGACGTAGTCGCGGGCAACAGCCAGTAATATTAATAATAAGATAGTGTAAGAGCTATAAAATAGGGTCGTAAGTGTTGAATTGATAACCCAGCATATCCTTTTTTTGGAAGTCGGATAATAAATGTATAGACGATGACTTGCGTGTGCCCGGTGTGGGAACTGGATGACCACCGATTATTTACCGTGCATTCGGACATGTAATCTCTGGATTATGCCATAATGTGCCGTTATTAGGGTAAAGTTATTATGTTGACATTTTAAAATCTATTGCCTGGTCCGCAGCCATGCAGTTACAATTCGTTGCAAAACTCGTGAACGAACACTGCTGTTGCGGTTGACTCGACAGTGAAACTGTGGAATGAGCTCCCTTCGGCGGTATTTCCCACCAGTTATGACATGGGTGCCTTCAAGAAAAGAGCTTACATCTCCCTTATTGGCCGGCAACGCACCGACAACTCTTCTTGAGCTGATGGTGTTTATGGGCGGTGGTGTTTACTTCCCATCAGGTAACCTACATGCTCGTTTGCCTCCCACTGATATATGAAAAAAAAAAACATTGAACGATATATGCGACAACGGATTTTGTAATTACGGTTCACTGCTCTACAAATTATCATATTTTAACAAACCGTATTTACCTTTTTTTTTCCGCAAAAATGTGCTTATTCTCTACCGCAGCATTGTTTTTTGTTGGCACATAATAATAAGTCGGGAGGGGATAGTGTGACTAATGGGTAAAATTTTTTTTTTGTTTCCTAAGGGAATACCTACAACGTTTGAAAACTTTATTTCCGCGCGTTTGTAGTAGTTAAAGTACCTACCTAAATTTCAATAAAAGGGAGCAAAAATTGTTTTAAAAAGTTGTATTCCTTTGAAATCGTTCAAAGACGTTCCTCAGTCGGAAGAGCCCCACCTTGACCTTAATCTTTTCTATTTATTTTCTCAAGAGTATTAACGGAAAATATTACGGGACTAAAAGTTTATAGCGACTTTTCAAAGAGACAAAGTTAAATGATTCTACCTAGTTATTCTTCTAGTGAAGACTTGGTTATGATAATTTTATCAAAATACTTAAAAAGTTCCACATTGAACAGTTTGCAATAGCCGGCTATAACCTTGTAACCTTGTGGCTGTATAATCAATAATAATTTAATTTCAACTAAGGCGACACCAGCGCTGTGTTTACGGCTAGCGAATGCTGAGTTGGGACAGTTTTGCAACAATTTATCTCTGTCTTGTTCTTATTTGTATCTATGTAATGTAATTTTGTATTGTTGCTAATAAAATTTATCTTTATCTTTTATCTTTATCTTTAAGTTTAATCTGTTATCTTATCTCACAAATGGGCTCCTACTGATACACTTCGACCCTTTAGGTTCGTTTGTGCCATTACCCTCTTACATACTCCGCTGTTCGAATGTTAGAGCATCGTACTTAAATTAGAAAAACTCATTGGTTGCTACGTGATGAATGATTAACTTTATAGCTCGGATGTTATAAAGGATTGCTGGCGGGAACTAGTTTGTGAATTTTGGTTTATCTTCGCACCACAGCTAGAACCATCTAGCGGCCAATAGCACAGCACAACTAGAGCAGTTCAGCATTATAGTTTAGATGGCGCTAGTTGAATCTGTTTCGGCGGATAGTCATAAAATCCATAATGGATGCAAGCCGATTTCAGCTAATAGGTAAGTAATAAAATAATATATATAATAGGTATCGTAATCGTAAATCGAAATAAAAAATAAAAAACGATCATGTTCTTCTACCTTACTCAAATAACCTAAAACACAAAATAACCTCGCGACAGCCCCTATGACTTTCATAACGCAATCACAGATGTTCAAGCATCTACACTTGTCCATTGTTTGATTCAAGTTGCGCGAATAACTCAATTATTTGTATATCGACGACTTTGTCCGTATTAAGCCTATAAGAAACCTAAACACCATAACTTAGCACAACAGCCAAAAATATTTTTACCTTAATCTAAGTTCATTGTGGTCCAAAATCGTCTGACAATGATTTTGGATTTGGGACCTATGAGTTGTGAGTCATAAGAGGGCTTGGAAATGTTTCAAGTGGTTATAATAACATGTAGATTATGATTTCATTTGTATGAATGAACACCTTGTTCAAGAGATGTAGAGTGAGTGACAAAGGATATTTTGTTGAAATGTGCTTAGGGGTCGCATTAAAAAACCAAATGTTAATAATTTCCATAAAACGATTGACAACATTAAATTTAATTTTTATAATGATGTTGGATAGATGATTCTGATGGGACACGCCAAAACGAGGATGGCGGGACTACTTGGAATACAGTGTATAAATCCATATTATGGACTTCTTTAAACGCTTTTTTCACCAGCTCTGAAATAATCATTAAAAACTTCGCGGAAATGCCTTTTCCGGTAAAAAAATTCAATATTTGTAATGTTTGATATTTTTAAGAATTAAGAAGCATCTAAGCGTTAATTCCTAATGAGTTTTGAAACACAGATTATTAAGGTATGTCTTAAAATTTAAATAAAGTTTTCTAGGTACTTCTTGGTCTGTAATTTAGACGCTGTTTGAGGTTTAATAAAAAACGTTGGAAATTACAATACTATGTGTGTATTTTTCTTGCAGGTATACAATATCTATTTTACCAGAGAATAAAGGAGCTAAGATCTAAACGGTTACCCTCCTTTCTTTTTATTAAAAGGTAGGTAGTTAAACTAACAGAAAAATTAACGTCAAGTTCTGATTTCACGTACCTATAGTCTGTCAAGAAAGTCATGAAATGCAATGACTTTTTAAACCTTAGTATTAGTAAATAACCTTATAGAACACAGCAATATAGACAGTATCTCTACTCTGCACGGCTAGCATAAGTTGTATTTTCTCGCTTGTCGCCCAGTGCATCTCTATCGTCACAGACTAGAAAGAAAGGGAGATCCGAGCGACAAACAAGTCGCGGACAACGTTTTGTGTCATGCATGTGTTTTCTAGTCTGTTTACTGTATTTTTGCATTACACTATTTTAACATTATAATTGAACACTTTTGATCAATAGTTATTAATAATTTACAAAATCATTTTCATTTCATATGACTTTCTTGACAGACTATATTAAGGCGACGGGGTGGGCAATTGACCTTGCTCATTCGGCCAGACGAGTCCAGTTTTGATTCGCGCGCCATCTAACTAGTAAGCTCTGCGATCGACCGCATATTGCTATTTGTCAAACAGTCAGGCATGTATTTACCGTTAGATGGCGCTTGATTAGATCGACCAATATTATTTTTCTAAATACTAATTAGCTTTTAAACAAATAAGTAAATGCATAAATAGTTAATTATTTAATATTTGTAAAGATTTTTCATGAATAGCTGGCACGGAATAGTAAAAACGCAACTGATTCAATTCAACTGAAATGACAGTCAACCAAACCAACCCAACGGTCTGGCAACGCCGCGGCCGGCCGCCAAACCAAGCACGCAACGTCGCTTTCATCTTTATAGTTTTAGGTAGGTACCTACCTAGTTATAACTAGATAACTTTTACGAAATTTTACTGATCAAGACTGGGTTGCCAACAGGGAGACCCACTCGGGCCTGTAATTTTTAGTTTAGTCATTCATCCAATTATTTCAGATCTAAATTCCAAATTCAATCTGTGGTACCTTGATGACGGTTCCCTTGGTGGGGACGCGTCAACGGTACTACAATACCTGCATACGATCATCACTAAATTTTCTAATATAGTCCTCTCATTAAACTGTACTAAGTGCGAAATGTATGTGTCAGATCACATTTCTTTAGAAAAAAAAATTGATTACGTCACTAATTTTAACGCAGCTTCACCCAACATTTCGGTCCATTCAAATTCATCTTTAACACTTTTAGGTTCACCGATTTTTGACGAAGCAATCAATCCCATTATAAATTGCAAATTAAATCTTTTTAAAAATACTTCTGACCTTTTGTACGAAATAAATCCCCACATGGCGCTTTTTATTATTCGTTTTTGTCTTTTCACTCCAAAGTTCATGTATTTATAACGGAGTTGTCCAATTTGGAAATTTCCAGACATCATGGCTTCTATAGATATTACCCTTCAATCAACTCTGTCTAAATTATTAAACATTCATTTTAATTTAAGGTCTTGGACTCAAGCGGTTCTCCCAATTCGTTTCGGTGGACTTGGTATTCGATGCTCTTCTAGCGTGGCACTGCCGGCTTTCCTGTCCTCCGCTTATGGTTCGTTGTCTCTCGTCAGTATTATTTTAAATCTCCCACAGATACTTGACGTTGAGATGGCGAACCTGGTGGAGGCCAGGGATGCTTGGTGTGAGTCTTGTCCCGGAGTGGATATGCCAGTCAAGAGGCATATCCAAAGAGCATGGGATACACCTTGCCTCGAATCAATTCATGCATCTCTTGTACAAAATAGTCCGGACGATTTAGATCGCGCCCGTTTCCTCGCTGTCTCAGCAGGCGAATCAGGCCACTGGCTCCACGCTCTTCCTTCCCGTAATATAGGCACAGTCTTGGACCCAAGCTGCTTGCGAATTGCAATAAGCTTACGGCTTGGAGCCAGAATCTGTGAACCTCATACTTGTACGTGCGGGAAGGAAGTGAGTGAGCTGGGACGACATGGCCTTTCATGTTTTAGAAGTGCTGGCCGTTTGTACCGCCACGGCACAATTAATGATCTGATCCGTCGTTCGCTTGCCACTATCTTTGTGCCTGCTGTCCTGGAACCAGCAGGTTTGCATAGAGACGATGGCAAGCGACCAGACGGAGCTACATTGGTGCCGTGGAAACTAGGTAGGGCACTGGTGTGGGACGCGACGTGTGTTGATACATTCGCCCTTTCTCACGTCCAGTCAACCCGTAATCGGGCCGGTGCAGCAGCTGAACAGGCCCAAACCATCAAGCGCCGCAAATATTCATCATTATTAAATAATTACGAATTTGTGGCGCTTGCGGTGGAAACAATGGGACCTTGGTCAGCTGACATGAAAAGTTTTATTAAGGCCCTGTCATCCCGGCTCATCGACACCTCCGGAGACCCTAGAGCTGGCGCTTACCTTTCCCAAAGGATTGGGCTAGCCATCCAGAGAGGTAATGCAGCCAGTGTCTTAGGGACCATGCCGCGAGCGGACCTGCTAGAGGGGGTGTTCTTTTTATAGCGGTGTTTATGTTTAATTTTTAATATTTGAGTAGCTTAGTTTTATTTTATTTTATTTTAAATAAGTTTAGTTTTAACTTTAACTTTTAAATGTAAAGTCCGTATTTATAGTTGTATTAAATAGTTTAAATATATAATTAAGACCAATTAATTAATTAGTCCACATTTTGCACTTTTAGTTATTAAATTCTGTCTTTTTGTCCCTAAATTTACTTATGTGCTTCGCTGCTGTCCGTTCTGGAAACATCAAGATCTTTTGTCCAAAATTGATACTTTGATCAAAAGTAACCTGCAATCAATTCTTAATATTCAGCTAAGCGAGCATTCCTGGACCCAAGGATCCCTCCCAATTCGGTACGGTGGTTTAGGGATCCGCAAAATTTCTAGTATTGCTTTACCAGCTTTTCTTTCGTCGATCCATAGCTCTTCTAGTCTCATAGGAAAAATCCTTAGGGAATTCCCTTTAAACTATGAGACTTCAGGCTTGGAGGACGCAAAGAATGGCTGGTTAACTGCATGCCCCGGTCAAAATTTTCCTGATAACCCAAAATCGCAGAGGTGTTGGGATGACATAGCATGTAAATTGACTGTTGATTCCCTTCTTAGCCAGTGCTGCGCTGCGGATCGTGCTAGAATTTTAGCAGTCGGTACAAGGGAGGCTGGATACTGGCTTCAAGCTCATCCTTCGCCAAGCACTGGTACTTTCCTAGACCCTAACACACTCCGAGTTTCAGTTTGCCTTCGCCTTGGGGTCCCGGTCTGCGCTCCACATCGGTGCCCCTGCGGAAGTGACGTCGATCGGCTAGGACATCACGGACTTTCTTGCCAGAGGAGTGCTGGCCGCTTCTCAAGACATGCTGCACTAAACGACATCATCCGTCGGTCTCTTGCCTCTGTTAACGTGCCGGCCCTTTTAGAGCCGTCCGGTATCTCCAGAAATGATGGCAAGAGACCTGACGGAATGTCTTTGGTTCCGTGGAATATGGGGCGGGTGCTAGTGTGGGATGCAACCTGTGTAGACACGCTGGCCCCGTCACATCTCCCACGAACCTCCAATAGGGCTGGTGCAGCGGCCGAAGCGGCTGAAAACATTAAGACTGGCAAATATAGCGGTCTCGGCCCAGAATATAATTTTATTCCATTCGGGGTCGAGACCCTTGGTCCGTGGGGTCCTAGTGCTGTTAGCCTTTTTAAGGAATTGTCAAAGAGACTTATTGACGTCACTGGAGACCGAAGAGCTGGCAGTTTCCTCGCTCAACGAATAAGTTTAGCCATTCAACGAGGAAATGCTGCCAGCATCTTTGGTACAATGCCGCAGGGGCCATTCTTAGATTTAATGTTTTAGTGTATATATAGATTTAGTCTTATTTAATATTAGTTATTTTTACAATTTAATTAAATATAATTAAGACCTAACACTAAAATCAACTTTTATTCAAAACAATTTGTTTTTGTTTGTTTAATAGTTTTGTTTATTTATTGAGTATTTTAAATTCTTATTTTAGTTTGTATACCTTTTATTTGGCCGCATTCAACAAAAATCTTCAAAACGCCTGGTCATAGTTTAAGAGCAAACATTTAGTTCAATGTTTCACTAGGAGCACATAGGTTTTGAGTCTATAATCTGTAAATTCTTATTAAAACTAATATATTTAACTTGACGCAACACACTAAAACCGGAAAAGAAAGTGTGGAAAGTTTGGCAGCCGGAATAAAACGAATATGAACTTTTTAAAAACAGTCCGTTTAAAGGTGTATAAGTATATTGCTTACTATCAGTTACATAACTATATTAATGAGTCAGAGCAAAACTTAAGGATATGTGTCTTCAGATTATCATCATTTAAAACTACCACTTCCTATATTTTTCCCAATCAATTTATCCAAAAACACCTCGATTTCGTAATTTTGCCCTACCCTTCGCCTTAACGTCGTGTACTTTGCTTACAATCATTTGCTAAAATAATAATAATTACAAGCAAATGCGATTATTATTATATTTAGAAAGCTGAAAACTACTACTGAAAGGGACGGCATTCCTCTCATTTGTATTCGGTGACTAAATCAAAATAGGTAGAGCCTCCTACCTCCCATACCTATGTTTCTTTCAAGAATCTGGAAAAAAATCGTACGTCCCGATTTGCATAGCTAATTTAAAAAAAAAAAAAAAACATAAACTAAATAAAAATTGCAAATTAGCAAAAGTAAAAGCTCGTAAAAATGCAAATATCTCTGGCTCCGCTCTATATACTGTCATTATATTTTATCACTTCCGAAGCAAAAAAATAGCTATTGTCTCTCAGGGTAGAATACGCGTGTCTCAAACATTCCAATGACGTTAACGACACTGATACTAATGACATTGACACTTTGACATTTGTGTGTTGTTACCGAATCGGCAACACGACACGATTGTAAATTATTACTTACAACAATGTTTAATTAAAACTTAACTATCTGTTTCGTGTATAAAGTTGTAAGTAAAATGTGGCAGCTACTGCAAATGCAGTCATGTCATTTGGCTCGACAAAGGTAATTGATTCTAACCTATTCTTCGTCGTTACGTATGTATTTCTCGTCCTGAGTCAATTTATTAATTAAGTCACTTTATTTTCAGATTGCTACCAATCAAAAACACAAGCTACTTCGCTAATTTAGTAAAAGAAAAGCCGTCAAACATCGTTAGACGCTACTTTTCAGAGTCAAAGAATGTTTCGGAAACAAGTACAAAGTCCGGATTTTTGCTTATTTGTAGTCCTTGGAGACTATGTACGGGTGTTAGTTTAGGTTTAGGGGCTCGGTTATTGTTAAGTAATGGTCCAGCGTTTTGCAAGGCGCAGGTAAACTCGAGGGTAATTCAAAGGAGGCCTAATATTAATGATGACAGTGCTAAGTTTGATTGGAGTAGGCTGCTTGACTATCTGCGGCCTCACTCATGGCTATTGGTCGGAGCTATGGCTGTAAGTACCCTTTTACTTTTGCCCCATCTTAAATTTAAGACTGCACCAAGCACCCAGTGGTGCCCTCATTACTTTTATTGTGTTTAGTAATGAACAAAAGTATTAATTAATTCCTTTTTAATTAACTTTGTAAAGTATACTTTTACCTCACTATCTTATACCTGTGCGAAGGTATTTATTCTTAAACAAACTGTTTAATTTCTAGGGATAAATATGTAGCCTATGCCACTCTCTGACGTAGGGGACATTAGCAGGAATGCTTTTACAATGCAAAATAAACAGGATTCCAAGATACAGGTTAAGCCTAGTGTGTGTAGTCTGTCAAAACACATATGATTATTGTTACACTTTTTTGGTTACTAAAATTTTTTGTTCCTATTTTCATTCTATTTTATTGCTCTGTTCCTGTTAGAAAGAAAGGAGAACTAACAAACTTTAATGATTAAGTAAGGTTTTACATTATTTCAATATTCCAAATGATGATTAATGTGATTTGTATTTGTCCTGAACTGCTTTATTGTAATTTATGATAAATCTACAGTATTGCCATTTACCGTATTAACCTCTGTTGGGTAATTCTACGATAATGTAACGAAATTTACCATTTCAATCTGTTTTTTTTTAAATATTTAATGCTAATATTTGTCTTGATAAAACATTTAACACATATATGTGTTAAGAGATAAATGAACTCTTCTATTTTGCAATATAACTAACACAAGCAGAGTGCTAGAAATTGGTAACTTACTTTTCTCTCTGTTGTGGAATTGCCTAGTTGTGTATAACATTTGGACTCGCTTTTGACACTGTATTTGTCTCTTGTTCTTCATAGAAATGCGAAAAAGTCAATAAGGCCAGAATACGGTAATATTATACCATATCTTATAAATCACTAGCGACCCGCCCTGGCTTCGCTTCGGTTTATGTTAGTTTTCTGTAACACCCCTACATAAATTAGAATTTATTATTAATTAAAACCTTCCTCTTGAATGACTCTCATTATTGATAAACATTGCTTATAATCTGTTGCATATTTTGAAAGATCTAAGCATTCATACATGCAGAGAAGAGACAGCGGGAAGCAACTTTTTTTATACTAAGTAAATATGTATAGTAGTACCATTTCCCTAAATAACATTAGATTCTGTGACATATGCACTTGGTCTGTACAATGTACTATCAGACTAATGGAAACTTGACCCACCATATAACTGTGTCACAGTGACGTTATAATTCAAGTCGTAAGAAGTGTCAAGAAAATATTTTATAATGTACAGTTCCATTGGGCTGAGAGTACATAAACATGCGAATAATCCAATAAGAAAATAAATAATATCTTATAAATTATTGTTTACTTTTTCAGTCAGCATTAGCTGTGGCATTCCTGAATGTGTACATACCGGCGATGCTGGGGGTAATAGTCAATGTGCTGGCTAATATGAAGAACAATCCATCTGCTGATTTTATTGAAGAAATCAAGTTACCCGCTTTGAAGTTAATATCTCTCTACATTGGCCAGGTCAGTGTAAGCTAGAGTATTTATAATAATTTATACATGTAGGTTTTATGGATAAAAACATGCCTAACATGTTTACAGTCTCCTTACAAAAAGTTCCAATTACCTCATACATCCAGCAACTCCAGCATGTACGAGGTACGCAGTACGCAGTATGTAGTACGTACCTGGTCGTGACTTAGTGATCCATATGTGGGGCGCTGGACTGTGAAGGTGTCAATTATATTTCACTCGAGAGCCTGCTGTTTGGGCGGAATATCATTTTTGTTTTGTTTGCATACCAAAACCGCTTATTCCGAAATAAGCGGTTTTGGTATGCAAGGTTCGGCTTGACTTGTTACTGAAATAAAATTGAAACTGCTGCTTATGAGAAAATTTGTAATGCAATATTTTTGACCAAAGGTATTGTATTTGTTTTAAAAAAGTTACTCCAATTTAGCTTACTCTTTTTGTTTTATTTCACAAATAAAATGGGTCAGTTTATGTTAAATCTTCATTACGTAATAGACTCATAAATATTTTTTCATTTCAGGCAGCATTCACGTTTGCGTACATACACTTACTAGCCCAAGTAGGTGAACAAGTGGCGTCTCAAATGAAGCAAGACCTCTTCGTGTCTATCCTCAATCAGGATATGGCGTTCTTCGACCAGGAGCGAACCGGTGAATTGGTCAATAGGTAATTTGACATTTGAATTGTGAGAATGCTGAGAAATTCCGTGCAGATGGATAATGTTACTTGGTACATGTCATTGTTGGGATGGTGGAATAGGAGGCTGATGGTAAATGTGACCTACATACATCTGCATTCTCATGACTACAATCTTAAGACTGCAAAGGCGTTAAGGACTAAGATGGAATGCCTCTATGCTAGTAATTGAACCTATTGCCTTATTCCCACTGTTCAATACAACAATTCGAACGTTGCTGTTTAGCGGTAGGTAGAGACAACTGCTACAATACTGCACTTTTTACTAACTGAAACTTGACTGGTTTTGTCACCTCATTCTATGGCCCCTGATTTCTTGCTGAACCTTCTCCGTCCACTGCAGGACATAGGTCTCCTCCAATGCATTCCAATTTCCTCAGTCTTGTGCTGTCCGCCTCTACATAAGACTTGTTACTTTGACAATGTTGTCGCCTGATTTGTGTCCAGTTGGCTAAATAAGTAGTCTTACAACTTTGCCACAACTTCCTATTATATGATAATGTTGCTAGAGTCGACTCTATGAATTGACAGCCGCATCTTATCGACCTTTTGGTTTTATGAGGTGAATTAACCTTAAGGTGGCATAGTACATATTATACGAATGTACTAACAAAAAAGTACACCTAGTTAAGGCTTAAATTAATGAACCGGTAACCATTTGGCCTTCCCCGGTTGCAAGTACCTGTGGCTTACATTATTGGACACTTATCAAAGAATGTATTTGAATTATCATTTATAATTTTCATTGCAGGTTAACAGTGGATGTGCAGGATTTCAAAAGTTCATTTAAACAAACTATTTCTGGAGGGCTGAGAGCAATTACACAGGTAAGAGACATACATTTCGTAGAATTCCAACAAATTTAGTGATGCACCCGTCAGAATATTATGGTCGTATTTATCCATGAGGATAGACGTGGAGAAAACATCTGTCACTTTCTAACCAGTAGGTACGTTTGAAAGTGACGAAAGCTTCGTCCACCGCGGTAAAAGGGACCATGGAACTTGAACGAAGCGCGTGGAGCTGATTGTCCTTGCGTTTGATGTCCATAGATTTATTTCTCTGTCTCCAAGGGAATCGATGGAAATACCTATAAATAACTCGACACTGGCGGAATAATGCTTAACAGAAGTCAATGCTAAATAAATAATAAATAAATAAATAAATAAATATCAGGCGACAATGTCACACCAATTGACCTAGTCCCAAACTAAGCTCTAGGCTTGTACTATGGGTACTAGACAACGATATAAATACTTATATAGAGAAATATATACTTAAATACATAGAAAACATCCATGACTCAGGAACAAATATTCGCGCTCATCACACAAACATCTGCACTTACCGGGATTTGAACCCAGGACCGCTAGCTTCGTAGGCAGGGTCACTACCAACTAGGCCAGCGTGTCGTCAAATGCTATTAAGTAAAATGAGAGTTAAAAAGGGGTTATTTTATTTCACATTTATTCTTACACTCAGGAGCAAAAATAACGAGTCAGAGTGCGTTTTTCATACTAAAGAGGCTATTTCGAAGCCTTGGTTCCTCGCCAGGGAATGCTTTTAGTGAAATCTGATGATGAATACCTCGAGCATCGATACAAGACTTCCAGAGTGTCTAGGATACCCAACTGAATAAATCTGCGGTTAACGCGGGAATGTTCAGAAAAACATCTAAAAGGGCAATAAAATGTAAGGGAAGTGCTGACCCAAACTCTCCCGCTGTGGTGTTAACTGATTGTGCGATCAGTTAGGTATCTTAAGAACTTTTGACCTCCTCTATTGAACCTCGCAGTATCCACCATTAAACCTCACTCAAAACAACCCCAGGCGAGGAACGAAGGCTTCGAAATAGTCTCGTTTGTATGAAAAACGCACTCTGACACGGTATTTTTGCTCCTGAGTGTACATATTCATTTAAAAATTACAGATTAGGGAATCTTTAATTCATGTTGTAATATCCCTAGGTGATTGGATCAGCTGTGAGTCTACTGGTGATATCCCCCCACCTGACTGGGCTCACGATGGTGTGTGTGCCGTCTGTCGTGATTGGTGGAACGTTCATCGGGTCCTTGCTGAGGAAACTATCCAGGGATGCTCAACAACAGGTAACATTTAGTTCTTGAGGGTCCCACAGATCAAAAGTTGGACTGACAGAATGTGAGGGATGAAGGGTTGGAAAAATTGAATGTTAGTTTGTGGGGTCTATAAGTCTCGTTGGTTAAAATAACTTATGCCGCAAGCATGGATATATGCCGGATGGGCCCATAACCTGATAGTATCAAATTAAAGACTTTTGAATATTTAACAAGACAACACTACGTGATCGTTACGTGTTTGAATCAAAGAGGAAGGAGCGACCACAGACAAAGTTTTTTTTTTAATACCTTAGTCTGCGTTCATATTCCAATAAGAAAACAATATGATCTCCTATTTACCACTAACAAAAATGGCTTGTTTTTTTCCGTTTTTATTTAAAAAATGACATATACGTGCCACTCACATTAATAATTAGCCTTTATAGGGGAGCGAAACCGGGACCATTCGTTTTGTAGGCAAAGGCACTACAAGCTATGCTAACAAAATAGATTAGTTTCCAAATATCTTGATAGAAGCACTACTATGTAATTTACAATTGTAAGTTTAAGAATAAGAATTACTTTATTAAATGTATCCAAATTCTACTCGCCAGATAGAGAAAGCGACTCTAGTAGCCGAAGAAGCGATATCAAACATGCGAACAGTGCGCGCGTTCGCCGGGGAAGAGAATGAGGCGCGAATGTTCGCACACGAGTGCGAGAAGGCGGCCGACCTCAGCACCGAGCTTGGGTTAGGAGTGGGGTTGTTCCAAGCTGGGACCAATCTCTTTCTCAATGGGTAAGTTTTACTAATTTTGGACCTTATTTTCATCATTAGCGTGTTAGTCGAAGTACGTCCGCTGCTGAACATAGGGTCTTTCCCAAAGATCTTCATCATGATCGGTACAACTAGCGTCCAGCCGTTTCTTGCAGGCCCATTCCAAATATGTTTGAAATGATCCTGCCAATATTGCTCCTTTTGGCATCCATTACCGGCCGCTACTCTAGAATCTTTTAAAGATAAAGATAAGTGACCTTTACTTTAATTGATCAACGGACCATTACTCAATGAAATTTAGTAGTAGGGCGAAACTTCGTGAGTTAAAAGTGAGCAGATCGTTAGAGGCTTTTATTTTTAGAGCTCCATACTAAAATAGTAAAAGAGGAACTACTATTGCAGAATATTGGTGTCTATCTGTCTGTATGTACAGTTGTTGCTGCTAGTTAGTTTTATTTAGGTCTTTTCCCTTCTTTCCAGCATGGTCCTCGCCACCATGTTCCTGGGTGGTCACCTGATGGCCAACGGTCAGATGTCGGCCGGCGAGGTGATGGCGTTCCTGGTGAACGCGCAGACGGTGCAGCGCTCGGTGGCGCAGCTGTCGCTGCTGTTCGGCTCGGTGGTGAAGGGAGTCAGCGCTGGGGGACGCGTGTTCGAGGTAAGACTATTTGTGGATTTTCAGATTTATTTTCAGCATGGTACTAGCCAAGGTGGTTTTGGATGGTCACTTAGCCACAATGTTCCAGGGTGGTCGCCTTACCACAATGTTCCTACGTGGTCACCTAGCAACAATGTTTGTGGCCGGTCACCAAGCTACAATGTTCCTGGGTGGTCACGTAACCACAATGATTCTGGGCAGTTACCTAGCCACAATGTTCTAAGGCGGTCACATAGCTTCGTAAGAGGCCTCTTAAAAAGTCTATATTTTGTTAAAACTTAATGTTGAGTATAACTTTTTATGTTGTACTACTATTGCCTTAATAGCCTTAGGGTCAACTCACACCGAGACGCGACGCGACGCGACGCTGCGGACACATACGACTCAAAATATACTTTTCTCAAACATGCTCGGAAAAACGGTTTTCCGATTGAAAGACAAGGACGGAAAGAGCCTCATTTTACTCCTAGGAGTAAAAAAACCATATGAAAACACTTTCCGTGCATGTCTATATTTTTCTTAAAAATGCTGTCAATCTGCATACAAAATCAAAAGGACCAAGACAAAAATTCCAAACAGCCAAGGTAACTGCTCGCTTTTTTAGCACAGTGCGTGTGTTTCTTTTTGAATTTGCATTCCAATTTCTATGGTAAGTATTTAAAAACAATTGACAGTCGGTAACATTCGTTCATTCTGCATAATTAAATTCCTTGCTTTTTAAAAATGTATTTGTATTATTTCCTCACATGTTTGAGAAAAGCATTATGTATGCCTCGGCGGAAACGAGGATTTCCTGACTCGTATTTTAGCAGGCCTCGCTATTGCTCGGCCTGCTAACCACCTCGTTAGGAAAACCCTTACTTTCCGCGCCTAGGCAACAATGTACTATTATTTACTACACGAAAAGGTACACATTTCATTTTGAGAATACAGAATACGTTGCACCACGCAGTGTTAAATTCTAACAATGAAGTGTGTGCATCTTTAACACTTGCAATTGCAATTGTTTGTAATGTACCATTTCATCTTCCAGTACATCAACAAGGAGCCTACAATGGACACGTCGGGGATGAAGGTGATCAGATACCACGAGTTCCACGGCGACATAGAGTTCAAGGACGTCACGTTCGCGTACCCCACGCGGCCTGAAGCGGTAAGTAAATAAATTGATTTTGATCTTGTTATGAATGGAAGGAGACCTATGAAGTACAACCCTATGGTGAAATAATTAGTTAGTTGCATTTATGGCCTTTAAGAATTATACAACGTAATAAACTGTGGTAATAATTTGAAGATTTTTACTTGGTCTAAGTTTTATCGAACATAGGTTACATTGGTTATTTTTTTTATATCAGTGGGAGGCAAACGAGCATGTAGGTTACCTGATGGGAAGTAAACACCACCGCCCATAAACACCAACAGCTCAAGAAGAGTTGTCGGTGCGTTGCCGGCCAATAAGGGAGATGTAAGCTCTTTTCTTGAAGGCACCCATGTCATGTTGTTAATGTCTAAATTTGGATTGTCTAAATTGGGTCCTACGGGTATGAATGTTTTAGAGTGGGTTTGGCAATGGCTTTGACATACTCGTACTTTTAAATATTACAGATTGATAATACAGAAAACACAGTTTACATAACTTTTTTATGTGGGATTCATGGTGGAATCCCTCGAGAAAAAAGTCAGATTTATTTTAAAATAATAGCTTTAACGTTTCTCTGCCCTTAAAACTCGTCCGATTTTTACTATTTTTGAATATGTTGTAGATATCATGAAAACCCATGTCTGTACGTTTTCCTATCCAAATATTTTCGTACTGCAAAATAAACTTAAAAACAAAAAACAGAAACGTAAAGACCTATTTTTAATAACTACATCATATTCAAAAGTCGTGAAAATAGGACTTGGTTTATTTAGAAAACAAGACCGGTCTGAATGGACGTCTTTCGGCTGACATGTTGATGATGAAATTTGTATGGATTTTTTAAGACAGCTACGCTATTTTCGCGGGGCTTCACAATCCTCTTAAAATACTGAAGAAAACACATTGTACATTATTTTCCTCGGTACTTCAGAACTGTTATCTTTACATAGTATGAAATATAGTCACTTTCCGCGTCTGTCTGTATATTCGCTAACTCCTAAACCATGCAACGGATTTTGATGCAGCTTTCACCATCAGTTAGATATTTTTTATCGGAAGGTATATGTACCAAAACATCTGGTTTATTCCGAAGCGAAGCGAGGGCGAGTCGCTAAAAGATAAAGATAAAAGATAAAAGTCATTTATTCAGTAAGTAGACCGCACGGGCACGTTTACACGTCAAGAATTTACCAGCGCTTCCCAAAAGGAAACCCCTGCTGAGAAGAAACGCCGCAAGAAACTCAGCAGTCAGTCATTTTTTAAACATATTTCATATTACAATGGTACTACATAGTCTAAGCATAATATAAAGCTATAAATATTAAATTAAATATAATGTCAAATAACATGTGTAGTTCAGCAGGAAAACATGCCATAAATCTTGGGAGAGAGATAGAGGGAGAAAAAAAAACTCCTTGTGTATATAAGACGGTGCAAGAGGACCAATTAAAAGTTTCGATATGTTTTTCTACATCAACGGTGTCTCTTAAGTAGTTTTTATTTCTCACTTACATATCTCACCTACGTATTTATGTTTTTTTTTGTACCATTTCAGATAGTTCTGAAAAACTTTAATTTGAAGATACCAGCCGGCAAGACCATCGCTATTGTTGGTACTTCTGGCAACGGAAAATCAACAATTGCTGCTTTATTAGAAAGGTAATTTTATGAAGGTATTTTTGTTCTTTTGTAGGTATGGCTTGGCAAAAAAAGATAAAGAGTTAATAATAGAGATAGAGATAGAGATAGAGGGAGGTTATAGAACCTTGTTCAGGGTCCGGATGCTACCACCATCATATCCTTTAACCTACCGTCGAGCAGCATTCGCATTATTGTGTTCAGGTGTGGGGATAAGACAACCGGTGTAATTACTTGCGCAGACGCATTCCATATTAGTCCTGACTCCTGAGTGAGGTGCAGTCTTGAGATGGTAGTCTTGAGAATCCAAAGGCTTATGGGTCCTAGATCCCACTTATCATCAGGTGGCCTGTGTTCTCGTGTACCTTCTTGCCATAGAAAACACTGTCGAGATAACCTAATCATCACCCCTTGAATTTTTTTAATCCCACCATATCTTGCCTCCTCCTCACAGATTCTACGACGTGTCCCAAGGCCAAGTCACGATAGACGGGTTGGACGTACGGGATATGGATGCGAAGTGGCTCCGAGGCCGAGCCCTGGGCCTCATCAGCCAAGAGCCGGTGCTGTTCGCCACCAGCGTCATGGAGAACATCAGATATGGGCGGCCGGAGGCTACTGATGATGAGGTGCGGTAAGATGTGGATAGATCGGGAGACCATCATCGTTTAACCTAACATTGTCTGTCCTAACATATTGCGAGTCCGAATAATTATTATTTGTCTGCCTGTTTGCCCGTTGATGGCAATAATTCTTCAATAATATAATAATGCCAAATAATTCAATGAAGATTAAAAAAAAAACTCTTCCAGAGTTTGAGAGATTGAGAAAAGTGTCCATCGATTAGGCAAGTGTACATTCGACTACAAATAGATGTATCCACTTTTAAACCTTATTACCTACAATGCTATAATGTGAATAAGTGGATACATGTCCTTTGTATGTATATCGTTGTCATCGTTAAATAGAAAAGAAGTTTGTCTCCGGGCCTTTAGGAGTTTCTGTTACCTATTGCCGCTCGGGCGCTACGTTGAGTCGATACGTGTTGCTCGATATCACAGATATAAATACATATAGATAACGTAAACAATCCGATCTGTATGAAAACCTACCTTGTCATTTTGCTACCAACTGGAACACCTAGAGAAGAGAATTTTCCGTTTTCCACGCAAAATCGATTCAAAGTCGTCGCTTTTTTGGGCTATTGCAGATTATTATTTTATCCATTTCTATCTGTGCTCGATACTTATTACGCACTCTACCAAACGCGGCAACGCGTCGGCCCCGACGAAACCGGCTCCATCCGTCCTGTTGACTTTGCTTGTGGTGGCCCGCGGCGCGTACGGTCGAGACACGCACACATGCATGCCGCGCGATATACCTTTGTTCGAAGACGAAATGTTTATACTATTTATTCCCCCTCCTTCCCAGGTGTATCGAGCGGCCCAGACAGCAAATGCGCACGAGTTTATCACAGGCTTCCCGCAAGGCTACAGCACCATGGTGGGAGAGAGAGGCATGTCGCTGAGCGGCGGCCAAAAGCAAAGGATAGCGATAGCGCGAGCTGTGTTGAAGAATCCGCCGGTTATTATACTGGATGAAGCTACCAGGTAATGATTCTGATGTGAATGTGTAATGACGTACTTACACTACCAGAAACGCTTGTGTTTTCCCCATAAAATTGCCTACAAATTGACTTCAATGTTGACAGCCAGTCGAAATGTACATTATTGCCTAGGCAGGGAAGTAGGCAATTGCGGGCCGAGTATTGGTTTAAACGGACAAGCTTGGGAGTGCTCCAATCCAAATTTAATCGGAAACTGTCCAGCGGGTTAGCCGTGAGAGCGTATAAAACAGACAGACTAAGTAACTTTCGCAGTTATAATAATAGTAAGAATAAAATATCAACCCATTTGTAGGTACTCATTGCTTTTTTATTATTCTTTGTTTAACTTTCTTCTGTTCATTTCACACTTCTCCACAGCGCCTTGGACTCTGCGAGCGAGAAAGTGGTCCAGACTGCGCTCGAAACCGCCGCCAAAGGCCGGACTGTCCTCGTGATCGCTCATAGACTGTCCACAGTCATGAACGCTGACGTCATCGTCGTGCTCAACCGGGGGAAGATCGTCGAGGTTCGTACTATCATATCATAACATATTTATGAGAGGATTCTTTCGTTACATATTTTCGCGTTTTCAAAAACCGACCAATCAATTAATTAGTTAATTTTTAATTTAATGAAATCTTTACTTAACTGACGAACGTGTATGAAGAGACTCATAAGTGTGGAGGAAGCGAGGAAACTTTGTCTGGATCTCAGCAAGTGGAAGGAAGATGTCTCTGCCTACCCTTACGGGAAAGATGCGGGATTGTATGTATTTATGTAGTTTTTTCTGTATGATGTTATGGCAGCCATAGCATTAATACATTTTTGAAAATTTCATGCCGTAAAACACGTTTATTGTATGGGAATGCCTGTTAATTTTTAAATTGATTTGATTTCTACTATTTGTTGTTTTAACGGCGACGGTAATATAATCTCTGTAAAAATGTAAAGTAAATAGCGGTTTCGGTTCATGAGATAGCCTGCTGACGAACAGACAGACGGACAGAGGAGGCTGATTTATAGGGTCCCATTGCCCCCTTTGGATAAGGAACTCTAAAAACGCAGTCAAGGAATCTTGAAATTATTTATTTATTTAAAACTGATTTTGGCCTCAATCAATGCCAGTTTCAAAATAGGTTGCTGTTGAGACAGCTTTCTCAGCCAGGACGCTCGAGTACAAATAATACAATCACCTAACCTAATTTTGATAAAACATGTACGGTAAAAAAATGCGCAATTTTTTATTTATTAAGATTTTTTATAAAAATATAGGTAAAAAAAATTGGTATCATTTTATAATTTGCCTTATTAATCTCATTGAACTTCTCGGTGGCACGACCAGGATCGCAAATAAGTAAAAATATGGTTTCTTTCCAGATGGGAAGCCACGACCAGTTGAAAAAACTAAAAGGCTTCTACTGGAACCTCATCAAGCAACAAGACCAAGACGCGGAGAGCAAGTCGTTATGAGACGCAACATAAACAATAGTAATAAGAAATCGAATATTTTTGTAGCACAACAGTTCCAAGACACGCTATTGCCAAAGTATAAATAGAGTAGGCCGTGTCCGGCCCTTGGAGTTCCTGTTACCTATTGCAGTTTAAGCGCTAAGGTTGCGTCGATGCACGTCACTCGATACTAAAAGCCCGATTTACATTGGAGGACAGTGACAAGGACAGTGAAGCGAAAAAATTGATTCTATTTGGGTCCACTGACAAGGCAACTTCACTCGCTACTGTCCAATCGGTTTATACTACTGTGCTGTCCTCTGTCATTGTCCACTGTCCTTGATCCATGTAAATCGGCCTTACGCACGTAATAACGCAGCGACGGCACGGCCCCGATTCGGTCCGTCTTGTTGAGTTGGCTTGTGGTGGGATATGCCCTTTGTACGAACTACTGTTTATACTGTGCTATTACTAGGTATATGGACATAGGGGCAAAATAGTGAAAATATCAATGCAACTAGATTTCAATGAAAATAAATAAATATTTTAGGATAATTATGCTTGTCAATTATGTATTGATCGCGAGCGTATTATATAGAAGTATAGATAGAGAATGGCTGCACCTGATGGTCAAAAAGAGAAGGCTACACTTTTAGATTTTCGAGTGGGGGGCACCAGCTCGCCCTGCCCCTTCCCCTTTGCGACGCCCTTGAACTCTCGCAGCATTTTTTGGAGTTTGCAAGGTTTTATTGCCTGCACGTAGCAAATGTTTTTTTATAACTTTTTGTGATTTTATTATTTATTATCATGTAAATAATATTTATTTGTGACGTCATAGCCAGAACGGCATTTTCTGCGGCTGTGAAATATACCTTGTTTCATTTACGAAAACTATCTTGTTATTTATAGTTCTGTGAATAAATGTTAGCCTTCCGAATTATTCGTGAAGTTTTATAAAGAACATACTAAAAGTCCCCGAGGGTGGTCTCCCAGTATGTTCATCTGGACAACTCAAAGAATAATTGTATCAATTTTCAAAACTACACGAATTATTCGGTCTGATCAGCCATTTTGGACTTATTTTCCTATGGCAAGACTTTAGTAAGAAAATCAGAATGAGAAGTTAAACTCGTGTGTCGTTTTTTTTGTTTCTTTCAGTTACTATAGTAGTTTACGTGACGGTTGCGTAATGACAGGCATTGCAACATGTGTGTGGTTTATGAAACGAGCCGCAAGGCGAGTTTCATAATAGATGACACGAGTGTTGTAATGCCAATTACGCAGAGTCGCGTACAATACTTTATCTACACACATATTATAAGTACTCTAAGATGGGTTCAGAAGCCGAAAGGCAAATGACCAGCATTGCCACCAGCGCTACCTGTAACATATCTAAGTACCTACCAATTTCACCAAACGATGTTAAATTTAATCAATGTTAACCAATTGTTGTCTACTTGGATAAGCAGAATTTTCATAAGTGGCACAATAAACTCAACAAAGAAATGAACTAAATGAAATCAAATTACGACTTACGATACGATGAATTGACAACAAAAATGGCGGCAAAAGAAACCTGTCATGTGTCACGAATATGAATGGTTTTTTTTTAAATCATATGATAGACATACCTACTAATAAAGTCCCTATTCTCATGTCGTTCGAAATTCAAATATCCTACGATATTGTACTAAAATATATAACGAGTTGACGTTCCAATTCATCCTAGAATTGGACCTATTTAAATTGTGTTAATTTTGGAACATGTTCCAAATTTGAAACTCATAACCTTACCAAAATCTATACTGTTATAACAATTACAGTACAAATTTTACCTACTACCACAGACAAGAAACTTTTCATAGTAAAATTAGTTGCAATAATGCTGGTCATTTCCTACGGGTTTTGAACGCATAAAAGAGGACTTACGATATGTGCGTAGATAAAGATTTTGACAATACGCTTTTGCCCTTACCTACCCGTTCTTAACCAATGCGATAGAAAAAGACAAAGAGAATTAAACCAGCCTGAATACCAATTCAAGTTAATGAATGATACGTAATAATTAATGGGCGAACGAGACGGATGCAATTTGGCAATTATGTGTGAAAATATAATAGCACATATTTTGTACATTAAGAAAGTTCTGAAGTATCACTTTACGGAGACGCTCTTACGTCTGTAGATGTAGAGGTCATTTTTCCTATATAAGTAGATAGTAGAAGGAATGGACTAAAAAATATTTGATATAGAAAAAAAAACATGATTATTTACTACCTTATGTTCTCTTTTTAAACCAATTGTAGTCATATCCATACGACGTATATCGTTTGTCATGATTTTAACGTATTTCGCATCCGTCGCCCGTCCATTAGTAATAAATAAAAGATTCAGCCGCAAACTTCAGTAGATATTCATATATTTTTACGTACGTAAGTTGCATTTAGATGATTCCTTAATAGACCAAACAACTATATAAACGCTGTCCTTCATTAACACACTGTGAATTAGTATATTTATCCCTCTCTCGCATGTAATTTTTGATCCTAAGTACCGAAAAAGACGTGCATGCACTCTTATGTACGAATGTGCAATATGGGAAAAATATTTGTCATGATCGTAGCATGTGGGAAGAAGTGGTCTCTGCCGTTCCCCCCGGGAAACAGGGATGTATGTAATTTTTGATTTTAGTAACTCTTTTGTCTTACTTTAACTGAGAATTTAAAAATTGGCATGTGCACTTATAATATATACTAGGGAGCCGTCGTCTTGCTTCCATTTATGAGAGTTTTCTGTGACACTCAAACATAATCCAGAATTTATTATACGTGAAAACCTTTCTCTCGAATCACTATGTATTGAAGAAAATTTGAAAGATCTAAACGTACATACAGAGGGACAGACGGCTGGAAGCGGCTTAGTTTTATATTATGTAAATGAATAAATAGGACATTGGTGTTCCATGGCTCAAGGTACATTTATGAAATAGATTTTATGCTAACAAACGTTAGATAGTTTTTTAGGTGTAATATTTATTTGGTGTGGTTATCCGTCTGATGTGAATAAATAATTGTTGTTAATTATATGTATAGTTATTTTATTCTTATTACCCTAGGATAAACAAAAATTTACCGCATTATAAAGTTGGTTTGGAACCAGAAATGGGGTCTTAAGCTATTTTTTTTTATTTTTTTTAGGTTTAATCTGCTATCAGATTTTCTTGACTACAATCAGATGCGTTTTGTGTATTTCATATTGTAGAGAGGTCTCTCCAGTGAGAACTGCTACTCATTTCATAAAACGGCCACTATATTGTGCTACCTCGAATACGTTGCCATTACAATTTGAACCTTCGTCTTCAAGAGGTAAAATTGCTATTCATATAAAATCTTTTGTGATTTATGCCTGTTATGTAGCCTTGCCTTGCCTTTGAGGGTGTTAGGGCTGCTAAGTTATACGGATGACTAGACAGTTTCTTTTTATATTTTGCTGCAACCGATCGGATTTCCTTTTTTACTGATAAGAATGGAAAACACATTTTCTTGATATTTAAAAAGCAATATTAACTAAGATTCCGTCTCAACTGACCTTTTGACATCTACATTCCATTTTTTTTTATTATTCAACGATTTTTTTTTGATACCAGGTCAGGGGCCAGTTTATGAAAAGCTCGTAACTTGCCCAGCTCAGCAGTAGAGTATTAGAAGTCAATAGAAGTGCTGTTTTTTTAATTGCCTGTAATGGTGGTCCACTGTGGGCAAAGCCCTCGGATTTCTAACCATGTCTGTCCTTATAAATTTCCGACAAGTCGCTTCGAAACGCATTTTATGCGTGCAAACTTCAGTTTTAGAGCAAGAAGCACAATTTTGCCGTCTTTTTCTCACTTTCAAGACAGCAGTCAACTTATGAATTTTTTTTTTGCTCGTCTAATCCTCACTTTGGTTCGCCTTGGTGCCGGTTATCGTTGTGGCATTCGGTGATACTAACTGTGCCCAACTGTCTGGGTGCGTTTGTATAAAATGTAGCTTATTTGGAAATTACGCTCACGATTGGCTGCAGCTGCTTGTTTATAGTATTCTAGCAGGTATTTTAATTACAGTAGGGTTACAGCACTTTTAGCCGAAGGCACTAATAATAGCCACTTAACTTTTAATTCAAAGATCATAAGGTTACAAATTGATTATTTCAAAACAAATGAATAACCCTTATCTTCTGTCACATAAGAATCAAGTGTCCATCATTGGTCCTTTTTCATTACTGGTTCTATCATCCATGTAGTTAAAAAATACTTCTGAGAGTTGACTGAAAATATGTGGTAATTTTAATTAATCTTGAGGCAGTAATGCCAATTATTCAATTTATTATTTGGCCTATGAGCTCGTTCATCTTCTCTATGCCCAAAAAACAACTGTTAATTAATCACATCATCTTGTTTTGATTACATTATGAAATCATATGATGTCACTTTGATTTCATCATGTAAAAAGTGATTTAATTTTGATTATTAAATTATCACCATTTATCAGTCGGATCTTCTATTAAAAAATAATAACTACGGGTAAAGTCTGGTATATTTAAATAATAAATAAATAAACCCTAAAATCCGGAGAAATCTTTATTGCATACAGATCACCAAAATTGTTTGTACAGTAATTTTAATAACACTGAATATTTACAATTACCTATTAATGATTTTTACCACCTAGTCATTTAAATGATTATAATAATATTTACATAAATATAACAAATAGTATTTTAAACAATTACCTATACTTTATCATACAAGTATACTGATGGTATATAATATAACTAAGTATTATTTATCTACATACTTTTATATCTATTCTGAAACAATTTTGTCATAGACTGCAGGCATATTATGATCTTACGTGGATAAAACATCTGTCACTTTCTGACCAGTAAAGGCCTCTCGCACTTATGTTTTATCCACCGCTATAGATGGGACCATATTATTATATCGTGACAAAATGTGAAATGTGGGTAAAACATCCGTCACTTTCTGACACGTATATAAGTACAGTCAACAGCATAAATTAGTGATCATTTATGTACCTTGTCGCTTTCAATCGTTTCACAGTTTTGTATGACATTTCAAACACGACGTTAAAGTGTCAAGGTACATAAATGATCACTTATTTATGCTGTTGACCGTACGAGAGTGCTTTATCCAAAGTTTGTCACGCGATAAACTCAACCATACTAGGGCCCGCTGGTTAGGTTTATGATAAAATTAATAATTATCTCTTAACAAGGTGACAAATAGATTTATTTTAAAAACAGACAGACGGACAGGTTTCTTTTTAAGCTTTGTAGTTTTCTGTCAAATTCAAATGACAATGAAATACATGTTTTCCAGTATAATGTTAGACTGGTTTCTGTTAGACTGGTTCTCAATTAATGTATATGCTTTTCTTATTTATTACTGAATGGAAAAAGGGGATAGAACGTTACTTAGTACTTCGGAGTAAGCTACGCTCTGAGGAGTTTCACGAAAAACTAGGCACCACTTTTTTCCTTTTCAAAGCAAACAAGACGGATATTTCAGTCATGGTTGCCAGAGAAAAATAAACCTGAGTGTCTATGAGGCAAGGTTGACAGTTGCTCTGGTTTTAAACCGTCATTAGCGTGTGAGTGACGCCTTTTATATTTGATATGGCGTTGAAAATGCCTGTACCTTTTTTGGTCACCCTGTTAAGCTTGAGCCTATACAACGTAAATTCCATTATATTCTCGATTTCGGTTCTTCTTCTTCATTTCTGTAAAACCTGAAGAGGGAAAGGGATAGAATTGTGTTGAGTTTCTTAGAGCCGCCAAATCGAACAAGTATGGAACCAAAATCGTATAGGCGTTCTAAAGTCGTTTATAACGTCTTAAAACTAGTCATATCCTAGATTTTGATTCCTCAGAATATTATTACTTATTACAATATAATTTATCTCGATTATTTTATATACATTTTTTGTGAAAGATGGCGCTGTCTTTTCTGAAGTTGGCTTGGTAACTACTCACACTCAAAGCTAGATGGCGTTAGCATCGAGCGTTTCCGTTTCGTAAAATTTGTTATTACTTTCCGTCAGTAAAAGGTTATTGGTCTGTGGACCTAAACAAGTTCCATTCTGCAAACGTCAACGACTAGGTACATAAATAAAAGAATATACAGGATATCCCTAAAGCCCCGATAAAAATAAAAAGGGGATGGCCGGGCAACAAAAAGAAAATTTTATTTCTGAGTCAATAGAGCACTTTTATAAAATTCATAGTTCTTAATACCCTAACTATATGTCTCAAGGGCTACTGTAAGTAATTTTTAGGACTGTTTTTAGAGGATTTTTCCAAAAACCGTGTTATTAAAAGTAGACAATCGAATACTGTTGTCATTATCATTATGTTGTATATAAGGGCCGTTATCAAAAAAAAAAAACATAATTAAAGGCTTATTGAAAACAAAATCACGATCGCTTCCTTTGTGTAACGAAAGTTAGTCATACAAACTATACGGGTAACTTTCGTTACACAAAGGAATCAATTAAGTTTTGTTTTAATTAAAGCCCTTAACTATGTACATTTTTTTTGAAAACGACCCATAAGTGGTAAAAGTATCTAAAGCGAATTCTGCATTATTCAAAAGTCTTACGTATCGAGATTTATTTAAAAAAAGGTAGAATATTATTTACGGTTCAAATTACCCAACCTAGCTCATAATAACCGACATAAAGAACCACCACCTTCATTTAATCAATTGTTTTAGGGACACCCGTATAATGACACGATGAAAGTATGTAACCTGGGCCTCTGTTCTACAGAGTAAAACCATATTGCCTTTGTGTTTTCATATCGTCGTTGTTACTTTAGCTCTTATTTACTTGACTCGAAGCTCAGTAACCTTATCATGAGTTAGAATTACTGTTCTTGCTAGTGAGTTGAATGCTCGGTCCCTCGCACTATATAAGGATAATGCTAGGTCTGCGAGGGACAGAGCATTCAACGCCCTAGCGAGTACGGTAATTTCAACGGTGCTGCTGTTTGCTCGCCTGTCAATTGACAATTAACTCGGCCGCCTTTACTGTCAAGTTAATAATAGCTTGAAAATACGATAACAATAGGGAAAACGCAAGAATTAGGCTCCAGATGTCTACAATTGTTAACTTTTGAAGAATGAACTTTTGTGTTATTTATTTACTTATTTATTTATTTTTGTTTGGTGTTTTATTAACCAGGCAGTGTCTAGAATTCCTTAAATATTTCTTTTACTTAGATTACCGGGATTTGAATACACCCATTATGAGAAAGCATATTCGAATGAGTAATATTATTTATGTTGTGTTGTTATTAAATAATAATTGGTTGGAATAATCGACATAAAATCAGAAATAAATCTTCATTTTGTTACATGTTATAAATTTGAATATATAAACAACATCAATCATTTATATGATATCACTCAGCGTATTACCTTTTAAGGTGATACATAATGTCGCTTATAAGAATTTTGCTTTCATGATAAAACAATAATTATAATTCTTTGCCCCACTAAAGCAAAACTTTTTTTTGATCTGAGATAACATCGATTCTTTTATCTATTAAATAATAATAAATTTCAATCTTAATTGACAAATTTGAATCCAAATGCTTACACTAAGTACTAATACATTTTCAGTTTGACCAACTTATATTTGCTTTATTTAATTGCAACTCTGGCGAAACGAAAAAAGCAATAGGAATTCTATTTTCGCTAATAATAGATTTCAGTTTCGCGCGACAGAACTTCCTATGAAATGCTATTTTAAAGGGCGATAAAATAAGTAAGTAGATCTAACTATTTTTTATTCAAAACTACCGAGTTGTCACACGAAAATTACTTTTATTGTCGAACTGTAAATAATCATCTCAGTTAACTGGGTATCTAAGCGAAATTGATGTAAAAAATAACCTATTCGTTCCACAAAAAAAGGTACAAAATGTAAAACACCATATTTTCACTTTCCGAAAGGTGCGCATGATCTTGTCGGACCTTTTTGCGATATATTTTTTGTTTTTAGTTAGCGAGAAAAATTCATACTCTTATACAGGGTGTTTAAGAATATTTTAAACATAAATTTAATTTTGCCATTAATATCATGGGGAAGTTTAGCTTTTTATGTGGCTACATTTTTTACCATAGTTTAAGGTGGCAACACCGAATTTTTTCTCTTCCAACGCTATACTTGGAAACAGCGCATGTAAAATTCAACTTGTGAAACTTAAATAAAGTTTCCTGCATTATTTGACAACTGGTTTTTATTTAACACAGGGTGTACTGAGTTTAAACGATGTGCTTAAAATAATTAGAAATATTCCATTTTTGTTATTAACTTTCCTAATTGATATAACGTTTATTGCGGAATATTTAATACCTAAATAAGTTCTAATACGTAATGTACAAACGAACATATTTTACAATGTTACTTAAACTGTAAACATAGTTAAGAATACATTATATTTTATTATCCGACATTTATTAATATTAACTACTCTATTAATTACAATTCGTCTATTTTTTATTATTAATGAGGAATTTATTGTTAGTCTTTAATTCTTGATTATCTGAGTATCCATATGTTTTTTAGTTTTATAAGCGCCTTACTGACTAAAGGTTATCTTTAAAAAAATCGCATATGAAATACTTCAAATAATCACGAATTAAACGATTTAATTTGTAAGATAAACAATACATTTGCTATGTTGTAGAAAAGTTTTTCGGAAGAAATGCAACGAGCCTTAATTGATATATTACCTAGTCGGTTACAGTTGTGGAGTAAGAAAAAAGATAAACCAGTGCGTAATCATGAATGATCGGCGACCCGTAGCATTTTATGTCACTTTAAAGTCTGTGGTATTAACAATAAAACTATAATTATATTGTTAAAAAGTCACTGAATTTAATTTTTTATCACTCATGTCAGCCTAAAGACGTCCATTGCTGGACATAGGCCTCTCCCAAGGCTCTGCACTCAGACCGGTCTTGTGCTTTTCGCATCCACCGCGCTCCCGCGATCCTTACGAGGTCGTCACTCCATCTTGTTGGAGGCCTACCTACAGCTCGTCATCCGGTCCGCGGACGCCACTCCAGAACCTTCTGACCCCATCGGCCATCAGTCCTGCGAGCAATGTGCCCCGCCCACTGCCACTTCAGTTTAGCTATTCTTCGGGCTATGTCGGTAACCTTAGTTCTACTGCGGATATTATGATTTTTGATGCTATCACGCAGAGAAACCCCGAGCATAGCCATTAATTTGTTATAGTACATTTTTTTTCTATGTTTGATATTGTTAATCGATTCCTAACATTGAGGATCCATTTATATAAAGATGTATCCGATATTTCATTGTTAAGATATTTTAAAACTTTATTCTTGATACTGCATACATTTTTAATATTAAAATTGGGCACGAAATTTAAATGAATCATATACATGTTATAATTTCGTCGAAAAATTGCTACCGGTCGCCGATCATTAGGAATCATAGAATATAGTAAGGTTAGTAAATATTTTACCGAAAAATCGCCGTCAATAGAACTTGTGAACAATGTGAACAAATTAGCACTGTTTGACACATAACCTCAAATATTAACCAAACGTGTTTTTATAAAAAATAACGTATAATGAATAGTTATTTCATCTTAAACTTAATATGAAAATAATGATCTAGTGTATAAATCATTGTCAGGACCTCACTGGATGTTTAAAAGTACGTGATTATAAATATATACACCTTTTTCAAGTTCTATTGACGGCGACCTTACGCGAGGACTACTTTGACGCTTTGTCCGACAGCACAAGGTATTTAATACTACAAGCAAAAACGGCGGTTTACTTCGTAAATATTTAAATATCAGTAAGTGCAGTTTCATTCCGTTATGTTTTGCTTGTGAGTGTAGAAGCCTAACCATGTTTGTGGACAAAGATAATGGTTTCGAAGACGTATCTACCTATAGGATTTGTTAACATGGCGGCCCAAAAGTTTAGTCAACTACGTACTTACTCTCATTCAAATCATTTTATTTTGACATTCTGATTGTTCTGTGATGGCGGCGGTAGTAACTGTACTTTTACATTCAGTCCTTATCTTGTCCTTTTCGTATGCATACAAAAGTAAAACATATACCTATCTTGTTTCGCTGACTAGAAATAATCAAATTTTCTCTAAATGCGCCGTAGAACCACTTAACAGAATCTACCCAAGGTTTATCATTTAAATTGTTGAAGTTCCTGCTCTGGATACACTTACCATAATTTGTAAATACTACCTACATCACGGCGTAATCTCTCTTTTTAGCGTATCTTCAGATATTAATTATTATTGCACACCACAATACCGCCTGTTGTTCTGTAATCATTAATTTAAAAATGCATTAACTAATCAAGAACATGTGAATTTTGCCGATCTGGCATCTAATATACGGTGTAACTAATATAGCGCGGTCCTGCTCTTACATCTTTGACTCCATATTCACGGATAAGCATACTGTTACTCTTCCTCACTCCACAACCACGAACATTACGGGGACCTAACCTACAGATTGACTGCTCAGGCGCCCTACCGTCATCGCAGGCCGCACTGCAGCAGCACAGAAGCCAGCAGCAGGAGACAGGTCACGCTCGACGTGATGCTGTGAATCGCGCTCGTGTTGCGTCGGAGGATCGCCGCCATCTTGTTACCTGTAATACAAAATGGCGAATTGAATTAAGAGGGAACCCGTTCGAAAAATTACATGCGATTACAGAGTGAAATAGGGGCATATTATTATAAGAATGATTTGGTGAAAATTGACATTGTGACCGATGTCACCAGAGCCTACTACCCAAATTTACCTCTGCAGGGGCGTGCATTAGGAGAGGCCTATGTTCAGCAGTCGACTAATACGGGCTGATAATTATGCGCAGGGTCAGCGTCCGAAACAGCATGCAACATACTATTTCCTGGGTCTGGTGTCACGATACAGGTTCCCTTTCTGGGCTACGGGCCTACTAGTGTCTAAGTGGACACATAGTTTGGTGCAGAGCAGAATCACTTTCATTGACGACGCGCTGGCCTAGTTGGTAGCGACCCTACGTACGAAACTAGCGGTCCTGGGTTCAAATCCCGATAAAGGCAGATATATGTGAGCGCGAATATTTGTTCCTGAGTCATGGATGATTTCTATGTATTTAACTATACATTTCTCTATATGTATAAGTATTTATATCGTTGTCTAGTACCCCTATGGGTAGAATCCTAGAGCTTAGTTTGGCACTAGGTGACTTGGTGTGACATTGTCCCCTGATATTTATTTATTTATTTATTTATTGTTCATAGGAGGCCCAAGCCCTGCCTTCAAACAAAAAATGCACCTGGATTCTCTGACATGCAGCTATTTATAAGTAGTGATGGTTCTGAATGGATCTCAATTAAAAACCCGGAGTTAGTAGATGCCACTTTGGTAGTAGAGCTACTTGATCATCTGCCCATTGCACACTACTGAACCTGACCTTCAGCTGTTCTACTTCATTTGTTGCCTGAGCAACTTTGCAGGTACTTATTGGTTGGTAACACTCCTACCGTTCCTTGGTTATTGCAGCTATTTATAAGCAGTAATGGTTGCTAACCATCATAACAAAACCTCCTTTGCCACTATCTCAAATAAAAACCTGAAGTTGCTGGTAGGTACTGACTGCTCTTGTAGTACCAGACCACATGTACTGAGGCAATTCTTTATTCTAGTAAAATTGTTACTTACCACTTGTCAAATATAGTGAGAGAAGGAGCAAAAATGATAACCTCCTTACCCTCAAACTTGACAATGATCCTTAGGATCACTATGCCACGTCATTATGTAGATAGCCATATAGTTTCCTGAGTTACGGAGAGTTCTAACACTAAAAACCTTGTTAGAAGAGTTATTTTATCATGATCAGCCCGCTTAAGTCTACTGTTTGATATGGAAGAGTTATTTTATCATGATCAGCCCGCTTAAGTCTACTGTTTGATATGGACCTCTTCACTTGCACGCTACTCAGCCCGATTTCATCTGTTCTCTTCTAGTAGAGCCCGCAATTCCTATGGTGCTGCTTTTTAACACGCAGTAATGGTTGCTTCCTATCATGACAACTCTTTCCCTAGCTATGTCAAGTAAAAACCAGGATTAAATAGACGCTGGTACTCACTGCCCTCGGAGACGAACACGTGGATGCTAGCGGGCTCGGTGTTGCTGGCGCTGCACGTGTAGTTCCCCGAGTCCTTGAGCGTGGCGTCGCGCACCGTGAGCCGGGACTGCGTGCGCGCACCCGGCTCGGTCTCCACCGTGATGCCGCCGCGCGTGGCGTCGTAGTTGATCATGCGCTCGTTGTGGTACCAGAACACGTATTGTGGTGGCGTTGGGCTCTGGAATCGTTAAAGTTACGCGTTAATCCAGTTGGTAGTGCTGCTTTTTAAGCTAGTGGTCCCAGGTTCCAATCCCGGTAAAAGCGGATATTTGTAAGAAGATTGCGATTTTTTTTGAGTCTTGTATATTTTCTATGTGTTAAGTTATGTAGTTCTTGTAGTATGTTTATCGTTGTCTAGTACCCATACTACGAGCCTGGAGCTTAGTTGCGGACTAGGTCAATTTGAGTGTGATTTACCACTGTTTTTAAAAAAATATATCGATAAAACAAGTCTGGGTAACCCCGACAGAACCCTCGCGATTCCGTAGCTTACTAACCCCCCAAACATATCAAACTAAACATCATGTTGTACTTAGTCGGTCCTTAAGTTCTGTCACAAAGGTTTAGTCAAATAAAACTAACATTTGTTTATTTTTTAATTTCAAAATATATAAAAGTTAAAAGCTTAATAAAAATACATTTTTAAGAATTAATAATCATTCCACTTAGTTTCCGCAATTTCCGATACGATCTTCTAACATTCACGGCCGAAACCGATTAAAATACGCACCAGTTTTTCTGGAAATAACACTTATTGAAAACGCTTTTTTTTTTTTTTTTTTTAACTCTTTGTTTATTTAGAAGCTTTGTTCAACCTTGAACACGTCAGCTTCAGCTGGCCTAAATACTACAACACTTACAATTATACAACACATAAAAAAACCTACTTAACAAAAAAATTAAAATAAAAGGGGCTACCAAATTTAAACACGCTTATTTTGAAAAAAAGCCATATACAAATTTGGCAACCTTTGACGAAGGCTCTGCCAATATTGATTGGAAGATGCCAACATTACAACAAATAACTCCATAGTGTAAAAACAACTGCTCCCTCTTTGCACGAGTCCGAACACATTCCATTAAAAAGTGTTGCACATCCTCTACTGTCCCGCACTCTTTACAGTTGGGCGACTCAACTTTCCTCATGAGATGTGCAAACTGATTTAATGGAACATGTCCGGACCGCAGCCTATGCGCGCTGACAACCTCTGCTCTGCGTAACCGAGCGTGGTCAAACCAGGGGACCCGAGGAGGCTCACACTGAATAGTCTTGTACCAAATTCCTTTATCCTGAGACCGTTCATCAAAATACTCCTTCCAGCGACCATAAAATTTACTCTTGTACCGAGCGACTAACTCTGAGAAATCAGGAGCAATCACAGTGTCAGCACCGTCAAAAGCAGCCGTTGCAGCCAGGCGGTCAGCCTCCTCGTTTCCTGCCAAGCCGATGTGTGACGGAATCCACTGCAATTTCAGACATCTTCCAGATCCCTGTATAATACCTATACGCTCTAAAATTTTATAAGCTAACGAGAAGCACCTTTCACCCGAAGCACATCGAGCTATATGTTGAATGGCACTTTTGCTATCAGTAAGGATCACTACATTAGTGTAACTCGTCTTTTCCACATACAACAAGGCCTCAGAGATTGCACAAAGCTCCGCGGACATAACAGATACATCAGAAGAAATCCTAAACTGTGCCTCTTTACCATTAAGTGGGCCAAAAAATGCTGCTCCTATCTTGTCACCACACTTTGAACCATCAGTAAAAACTTTATAAAAACTTGAATATTTCCTTTCCAACTCCAAGATAACTTCAGCCCGAAGGGAATGATGATTGTAGGAACGCTTCGCACCTACAACGCACTCAAGATTGCAAAATAAAACATTGTCTAACTCGAATTTAGACACCCACACATCTAATTTAAAGATTAATAATGGATACGACACATGAATATGCTCCTCTGAGACCTCCACGAAAACCTCGGCTAGCAACGGTTTTTTTTTCCTGCTCCAATAACCACTGTGGCTTACGAACTCCAACTCACGAACCACATCAATAGTCAAGCTATTCGAATTAGTGATCGTTTTTAAACAAAATTTTGAAGCCAAAAACTGCCTTCTGATATGTAAAGGAACTATACAGAGCTCACTTTCCATGACATGAATAGGTGATGATCTGATAAACCCTCCAACGACCCTCAACGCCTGGTTTTGAACTTTCTCAAGCTTATATAAATGCGTTTTGGCACTATTGTCATATAAAAAACATGCATAATCCATCCTACTACGAATCAGTGACATATATAATCTACGCAAGTGTCTAGGATGAACTCCCCAAGAAGCTCCAGCCAAAGTTTTTAAAATACAAAGAAATCTTTGAGTTTTTTCCACAACATATCCAATATGTTTTCCCCAACGCAACGATCTGTCTAACCACACTCCTAAGTACTTAATTGTAACATCAGAACACATCTGATTACCTCGTATATCGAGATTAAAATGGTGATTTTTACGACCCTTACTAAATACGCAAAATGTTGACTTATCAGCCGAAATATGTAACCCTAACGTGTCCAAAATATTTACCATTATATCCAAAGAATCTTGCATTATACAAACACTATCTTGTAAATTCTTACACCTAACGTATAAAACAAAATCGTCCGCATATTGAGAAATCCACAACTTTTCTATCCTTTGACAAATCTGATAAGTAGCAATATTAAATAAAAGGGGAGAAAGTGGATCCCCTTGAGCCAAACCTTTATCTGTCCATCGCTCCATAGAAAAACCAATAACATCATCCCGAATAATGAGATGTCTCTCGCTCAAGAAAGCCCATAAATAATTACAAAAGTTAGACCCAACTCCTAAACTGTCTAAATTACGAACGACTACTTCGACAGACACATTATTGTATGCACCTTCTATATCCAAGAAACATGCCAAAGTCGACATATCTTTAGAAAACCCCACTTGAATGTAAGACACTAGGCGAGCCAAACAATCTACACACGACTGACCTCTCCTAAAACCAACTATGTTACGAGATAACACCTCATTTTTCTCTACAAACCATTCTAGGCGTCTCGCCATCATTGTGTGAAATAGTTTACACACACAAGACATTAATGAGATGGGTCTTAACTTCGATAAATGATCCTCCAACTGACTTGATTTAGGAATGGGTACAACTTGGATATTACGCCACTGCGTAGGGACGACGCCGGAAGCGAATATTAAATTGTACAGTTTGAGCAAAAACGACTTAGCGATAAACGGTAAATTGTATATAACCGCGTATGTAAATCCATCAACTCCCGGCGCAGAATTTTTCTTCTTTAAACATCTACCTAATTCTTCCATAGAAAAATCCTCCTCAAGAAGTGAATTAACTGAAAGAAACGTTGGAGTCTCCGTCCGAACAAAATCGGGTGCAAGAGAACACAATAGATCCACCTTTCTCTCCTCAGATGCAACTACTTTAGATCGATTATAACCCTTCATCCACCTCATACGATGCCACATATCAGAAGCGGAAGTAGTCCCATCAATACTTTGACAAAACTCCTGCCAATTCTGAAATCTGGCGTTACGAATAACACGCTGTGCCTCTGCAACCTTTTGCTGCAAACGCCTTAAATTATCGGGAGTCGGATTCCGCCTAAATTGACTTAATGCAAGTCGCCTTTGTGCAACAATCTTTGACAGCAATGGACTCCAATAGCTCTTAGGCTTGAAGTTCCGCGCAGGATCAGTACAAATTTTAATCACCGGAACATGGGACGTTAACGCTCTTTTGATACCAGCTTCAAAAAAATTATACATAGCCTCTACATTGTTTGTAACAGAAATTAAGTCGTTAGAAAAATACTCTTTTAAAGATTCACGGAAACTAGGCCAATCAGCATTCTTAAAATTAAATTTTTGCACAAAATGTCGACTGTCCCAATAATTAAAACCTAATTTTATAATGAGATGATCGCTGCCCAAATGTTCATTCATAACATCCCACGCGCAATCTACAGCTATATCCGAAGAACCAAATGCGACGTCAGGTGAGCTTTCTTGAAGCGATCCATTCACCAATTTAACTCTTGTCGCCTTACCGCTGTTAAGGGACACGAAACCATGCTCGAGAGCTGAATCAAATAGCTGTATACCTCTTGAGTCACGTTTACATGACCAATTAGTGTGATGAGCGTTAAAATCTCCTGCCACCAAGGTCTTACAGGTAAACAACGAAAAAATAGAGTCCCAATCACCCTGCGTCGTCCGTACTGTCGAAGGGCAATACAGAGACACAACATAATTTAAAGAGGCACAATTCAAAATTTTAACACAAACGATTTCAATACCAACATTATTAACTGCAACGTGCAATGCCTGGGCCTTTATAGAATTATGTACAAAAACTGCCACACCGCCATACGAGTCCGATCTATCTCTTCTAAATACATTATAACAACTTATTCTAAAATCTGAACTACAGTCTAACCATGTCTCACTGACTAATGCAATGTGAATCTTTTCTCTATTCAAGAAAAGATCAAACTCCACTAGCTTAGGTCTTATACTTTGCGAATTCCACTGTACAATATTCAAACTACTTTTGACATTAGACCTGGCCATTTAGATTATCGAAAAAAAACTTAATTAAATCAGTCTCCTTAAAGAATTTCTTACACATCTCCAAACAGTCCTGAACAATAACTCTAAAAATTAAAATCAACTTCTCGCCCCAGCTCTCACTGGAGAGCAAAATATCCTTCACCTTCTCAAAATCGATACATCTCTTTTTCTTGTCCCTACTCCGACCTGACTCTTGACGACTGATATTCACAGGTCGCGCGTCTACCGGATTCTCCGACTCTTGTAAATTAGACCCCCTCTTAGCCTTCTTTCTCTTCCGAGGCTCTTGTGGCGACCCCCGCTCTGATTTATTCAAAATAATTGGTAACTGAACTATGGGCTGGTCAATGATACTAGTAGACGCCTGATCTTCCACCGGCTTGGACAAAACTACGTCTCTATAAGACTTCCTACGGGAAGGCTCCTCCGAAGTATACGGCACCTCTTGACTCCAGGACTTTACAACCTGCACTTTTTTGTCTTGGTTGTACAGCCACAAAGCTCTTTTATATATACAACCTTCAGTAGCCATGATACCACGAATTTCTTTTTCACGTAAAAAAGCCGGGCAAGACTTATTTAAGGCCATGTGAGCACCCTTACAGTTCAAGCAACTGAATTCTAATACCTCGCAATTAGCATGAGCTCCTCCACATTTCGGACAAAGAGTTTTTCCAGATGGACAAAATCTACTCAAGTGACCAAACTTCCAGCATCTTGCGCATTGGGTAACCGGGAAATTATAAGGCTTTACCCTGAACCGGCATCCATATGCATATACAAAGGGGGGCAAATTAGCACCCTTAAAACATAAGCGGATTACCTCAGATTTAGCCCATCTGCCATCACTATCTAAACGGTTCAACCTTCGCACTGATAAGATATCCTGCGATCCTTCAATGCTCTTCATAAACTCGACCTCTTCAACTTCCAACTCCACCCCACGGACGATCCCATATGAGCAGCATACTGTGTTTGACCAATACGCACGTCTATCTTCGTTATTGAATTCCTCTGCAGCCAGGAGCTTTTCTGCCTCAACTCTCGAACTAAACTGCATAAGCACCTTACAAGGACCCATGTACTTAATCTTCAAAACACCTTTAATGCCCTTACATTGCAGTAACTTGGCTAAGCCGACCTGTTTAGGCAAATCCTTTTTGGATACTACGAACACCTCGAAAAAACTATCGGGCACTCCATCCACACCTGACTCTGCCGCCGCAGCTGGTACAACACGCAAGCGCTTCGGCCTCTTTCCTACAGTAATGAAACTTGCTTCAGAAAGACCACTTTCGTCGCTGGGACCACCAGCCCGCTTTTCCGAAACCCGTCGCACGAACGACATAGCCTCATCATCCGCAACTTCCCCGCGGGAGGGCTCCGCCAAGCCCACCATGCTCACACTATCCCAAGGAGGCGACTCTACCACCTTTTGGCCACATACAACATCGGAGGATAACACACTTCCTTCCTCACTTGAGTCACAAGATCCTCTACTCGCTTCACTCATTATTCCTCGCAAACTCGCAAAATAATACAATAAAATATTATTTAAATTCAATTGATAAAAATTTGCAACCGTCACCCTTGACAGTCAAACGTCCTGAAAACGCTTTAAAGGTTAGTTTTTGTGAAGTAACAATCTTTTTTGTTTAATATTGTGAAGCCTCTCATCTGTGGCTATGTTTAGAGATCAGCATTATTTTCTTAACGACCCTTAAAAACCAGCTTATGAAGCTCGATGTTTGGTTTGTTTTCGTATTGCTGCAAATTGACGTGAAATCGTAGGGTCAATTTAATGAGTCGTGAAGATTGACCGGTGTACAAGCGGATCTTATTTGCTTGGAAAAACATTTGCATCAGAATTTAAAGGTAAAAGTCTGATCAATATGTCACGCAAATTTCGACTCAATACGAGGACTTTTACGAAAGTTATAGCCATTATCAGTATCGTGGTCGTGCGTGTTTTGACCCATGATTTCTGGCCCCGAATGGAATGCTTAAAGCTCGTTCATCAAATGATTGCAATAGTAAAGAATATCAATTACACTTCTTTTTATTCTATATAAAATAAGGTTTTGATTGATGTACTACAGGTTTATGAAACTCTTCTACTTTTTAGATTGTAATAAATCTCAGTGACAGAACTTATGAACCGACTAGGTAGATGTTTTAAGAAGTGTAATTTTAAAACACATTATTTTGCTGCCTAACACTCCCGATGCTAACCCGAAACTAACGACACCTTGTTTGCTGATATCAGGAAAAAGCGTTAAACTTCTAAGCTAACAAAGAACGAAAGATACATTATGAAAGTTACAGGTCAAAAACATTAGTCTATTTCTAGGGCATCGAAGCAAGTATGCTTCTAAATAACAATAGTTTTATGACCGGATTTCAATTTTCCATTTTCATTCCAAAATCTGATAAAAAATACATTTATCACGCCTACCCTAAACTAACTACTTAGTCTTTAAGTACCAATACTCTTCACTCATCCTGACCCAAGCAAAGACCTAATTAAGCCATGTAACGTTGGGAATGGCGTGTCCGTCGTACATTCCATGCGTCACGCATAAAATCTTTTACGAGACCCTAAAACAGCAGTAAAGGACAGGCGGCGAGTGGACTTGGCTGCATTTTACACGGTGGGAAATATTAGGAACTCCATACGAAATAAGTTCAACGTTACCTCGACCTATCGATGCACTATGTGAAATTTGGTGGGTATTTTTTTTTGTCATAGGTTAGGTACTTTTTAATAAACACGAACTGTAGGGTGGGACATAGACAAAAAATAATATGATTCAGGTTTTAGTGAATAAGGTTTACTTATTAGGCACTGGTCCCACCGCGAGCGAGTAAGCGATGAACTATCGGCGAACAAAAGATAATCGCTCCCATGTTAATAAAAGAGAGAGATATACATTTATAGTTCATCGCTGAGCTACAGCTCAGCGGGACCAGTGCCTTAAGGTGCGACCCCACCGCTGCGTAAAATACGGTGTCGTTGCGGAAACAAAAGACGGGATCATAGCAACCAGATGGCGCCGTTTTTGACGCACCGTAATATTCGCACAATTAAACAGCGGTACGGTCGCACCTTTATTCTTTGAATAGTTTATATTGATGATTTAAAAGCAATGATAATGGACGCTGGACAAATTAAGTTATGTTTCATGGCGCTGCTGCGCTAGTTCAATATACTTATGCCTTATGGCGCTACATAGTGCATACAATTCTACTGCTTACAACATCAACCTATGTTTATTTAGTTTGATTAAGTGGTAAACCATGCACAAAATTGAGTGGAAAAAGTAGTACCTACCTATCTTGAGTCATGCAATCACAAACATTTTTCTTCACTTCTTATTACTTTTTTTTTGTTTTATGGCTATGACAATAGGCTATTTGACAACATTGAAAATATATTACAAATTGCGGTCATCCTATCTGATACTAGCGTAAAATAACGTATTTCACTTTATTTCACATTAAATTATGTCTATTTTTTTGGAAATTACACGAAATAATAAGGATTTTTTTTTGAAATTTAATCTGTGGCAAAAACGCTATGTGATGTTAGAAATACTTTATAATCTGTGATGTGAAGTCACATGCAAGTAAACAAAACAAACCCCAAATTCACTTCATATGGTAAGCTGTCAAATGAACTTGTTTGTTTACTTGCGTGTGACGTCACACTAGTCCGCCATAGATAGAAACAGCGTTTTTCGCGTTGTTTTGAAAATTTAAACTTTAACTTACATTTTTATTGATAATACAGTAGAATCTCAAGGAAATATCAATGTAGTGTGCTTGTTATGTGATAAAGAATCATTTAAAAACGTTTTCTAAAATTAGTCAAATAGCCTATTGATAACCTAGTGTTATGTCAGTTTTTAATACGTAATTTTTAGTAAGTAAAAAAAGATAAAGTAAAAAAGATCTTCTTGTAATATATTACACCTAGTTCTTGCCAATGTAGTATTAATATTGCAATTTCCCCCCTTTCTCTATTCATAAATTCGCTATGCACGATGTGCAACGCAATAAAGCACTTCAGAATTTCGGTCCGATCAATCAAAAGTACTTGTATATTTTCCATCATTCGCCTAGTTTATACGGGCTTCATAAACTCGTTGGTTTATCGCGTTATTTGCGTTCAGATTTTCCCTTTGACTCCATGTTGATTTTTCGCCGCAGAATTAGTGTTATTTGCGTTGCAATCCATAGCGGCGCTTTGGACCGTAATGATAAGCTGGATTACGTTTTTGGTTATTGTTTATTAATTATTGAGAGCTTCTGCAGTTATGTGGATGAAATCTAAATAAGCTGAATTAATTATTACGCGTTTGGGATTAAGTTCCGTTATATTTTTTAGCTATTTGCATCAACTATTATTTGCCTTTTTTTTTTTAAAGTTTGTAGAGCATTTATACTTGGAATAAAACTAAACATTGCGCTTTTATTTAAAATAATAATAATTGTAAATTCAATGAAATATATTCCACGAAATATCTTTTTTTTCTTTTGATAACTTAAAAGACCACGTGGTCTTCCAGTTTTGTATGAAAACAGTGGTTTGTCTTCTGATTTACCAGTAGGTATTGTTGTATAAATGGTATTCTGATTTAGATAACTTATTAGTACTTACAATTAATGTAGTATGGAATAATTATAGTTTTTAAACAAGGTAAACATTTCCGTAATAATAAATAAACTTAAACTGATTAACCATTAACACTAGTAAAAAGTAAAACAGACGGCAGCTATACCCGAAAGGTTTAGATACTCAATTAAATGTAAACAAAAAGAACACGTCATTTAGTTAGTCAGCCAATAGCAGCAGGGCACTGACATGTCGAAGCTCGGCAAAATAGTTGTGATTGGTTGTTTAACAGAGTCACGTGGTTTGGTTTATTTGTACCTAAACCTTTCTGGTATACCCTAGTAGCATTTTATGTAAGGGATTTTGTTAGGCCTTCGTTTATTGTAACGATGGCCAACGGTTACATTTAGCCGTTGACTTATCGTAATTTCTACAATGATACCCAACGTTAGCTCACTATAGCCGATACACACAGAGGGCGAACGAATGTTTTCCACCACTAGCAATTACTAGTTATATCTGTTATATGTTTACCTAAGCTAAGGCTAAGCCTTTCTTATAGTTTTTTTTAAATGTATCTCGTCATTTCAGGCATTTATATGGACATCCTTTGAAGATGGAACAAACAAACAATATCCTCGCAGAAGCCAAGTGAGGTTTTATATGCCTATAGGCATGACCAATGAGGACAAGCGACATGTCACCGGAGAGATAATAAAACTATTACTATGGAAGGTAGTTCGAAATCTTTCTGAAAAAAAGTTAACGCCTTGCAAAGACAGCGGTGTTTCAAAGTAATTATGCGAACGTCGTCTTTGTGGGCATCCCGATGTTCCACATTTTTTTAAATATTTCTCTCAGCTATTTGAGGTTTCCCGCCACACAATATCGTCGTTGAAATTAAAAGGATATTGTTATTGGTTTCTAGGTCAGGGTTCATACATTTCTGCCCAGCCCTAACCTCGTGGAAATACTCTGTATGTCATGGCTTTTCTTAACGCTTATATGCGACAGTTCACAATTTTTACCTAAAGGTGGCAACTGACTTGTAACATTTTGCACATAAGATAAAAGCCGCAAGAGATACATACATACATACCTTTACGACTGTAACCCCAGAATGGAGTAAGCAGAGCTACAGAATTACCTACAACTTTAAAAACTTGTTGATAATTCAGTAACCGCATTTTGCACAAATAGGCGAGTGATACATTACACCGGATTGTTATGATAATATTAATTATATTAATGATGACTATACGGTCGAAATCAGGAGTAGCTGTACATTTTAATACCTTGTCAAAGCTATGATATACTAAATTCAAACAACTCTCACTTTGGTACATTAATGCGAAAAGGTACTAAAATATACATATTCGTCTCAGTTTGGTGTAAACATGATTTTCTACGCTATATCAAGTCCCCACCTTCTCCACAATGCATATGAGGTGTATGACGCTGCCCAGGTCCACGTGGTGCTCCCCAGAGCCCAGGATAAAAGCTTCTGGCACCACTATTTGCAGACGCACGTAGTGAGAGACGATGCCAGTTCTAGTTGACACCTGGAATCAAGAAAACAAGAAATATATAAGGGTCCTTTAATTTTGGTGATAATTTACTGGTCTTGTCAATCTACCTGGGGAGGTTACCGTAACAAAGTTATACGGTTCAGTTTACGATGAGAGAAAGAGTCAGACTCGTCATAAACTGAATTGCTTAGCCATGTCATGGTAACCCCAATGAGTTTAAAATACATTAGCAGTTTTCCTGAGGACTTAGACGGAATACCTTAATGACGCTCCACCACCAACTATCCTTTCAAACCATATATTTGGTAACATAATGGTAAGAGAAGGTCAAAAAAAGTGAAGACACTGTTATAAATTATTCTAACAGCTCTATTCAGAAAAGTATCCGCAGCGAGCTAAGGACAAGTTGTACAGTCAGCGTCATATAGTTGGTAGCATCCAAAATAGCCAAATAGTACGTTAGACGTCATTATTACCATAGTAACAAGGGCGTGTAACGAACTATTTGGCTACTTTGGATGCTACAAACTATTTGACGCTGACTGTACTGTGGAAATTCACTTTGACTTGTGGAAAAGACGTTTGGATAATTATAAAACTTTCAAAGGAATATTGTAATCATTCCGATTCCAGAAAGTAAGGTTTCAAAAGCAAGCTAAAATTATATAATGCCAATTTGAATATTAAAGCTTTATTTAAATGAAAATGTCACATCTAAAAACAACAAACTCTCATGAGAGCTCACGCCAACTTTCCCGAAAATTATAATTTACGATCTAAATATAGCAAATTAATCCTGTACAATTATAATCCCGGCAAAGAACGAGTGAAACAGCTAACAGGTAATAATTACACTTAATTGCTTCAGCAATTTATCACTTTTCTTCCCTAGGGCGGGAGGTGCTCAGTGTTCGCCCAAGGGAAATAAAGTCATGGGGAAATAACGGAATATTTTTGCTTATCATTCATCGGGGCATAAACACGGTGTCATCAAGTTGATTAAACCAGTTTTTTGCACGGCCTCCGTGTCAAAGTAATATTGTTGTCAGAGTTTATCATACCTACATTTTTTTGCGACAACCTTCCCTACTAACATGTATCTGTATACCTTTTTGTCCTCCCAGAGGGCTTGAATAAGTCTAGTGACATTTTAGGTAGGCCAGTTTGCATCCTTGGGGTACACACTCAAAAAATAGTTGCGTATCTCTCTACATCCAAGCTAAAAAGGGTTTTTTTCTGATTAGTTATGAATCCTTTTAACAAAAAACACGGCTATTATGATTAATCATTTAATTCATTAGGCAACGAATTAAAAAGATATAAAATTTCGGTCTCTTGGTGTTTAAAAAAAATATTGCTTCCATTCGACATTATTTATTTGAAACTTGACGTAAATTCTACAATCGTTTTGTGCACAACTACATGAAGAAAGATTCTTACGTTTTTTACCTATAATATTATGGTTAAATTTTAACTTCATTCCCACTAGGCTCGCGTGTAAAGGGGGTATGCACACACATACATTTTCCAAGCACATGCACTATTTGGCTTGCATGAACAACAATGCCGCTATCTAACGAGCAATACATCTAGCTCTAGCTGCACTAGGGCATAGGTAGAGCCAATTTCCCGACGACCCATTTTTCACCCGCGGAGATAAGCAGTGATACGTATGCAGCAGGAATATACTCTTATGTACATATAGTAAGTTGGTATATGTAAAAAGGCTAGAACTACGCTTATGCAGGAGTTATGTTTATACTCGAGCTTAGATATTGTGATGCTTGAAGTAGTGGATAAAACTATCAAAATTGTTGCAAAAGGGTATGAAACGTAGAGCGAGAGAATTTGTGTGTATGTTTTAAAGATGATTCCATATATTTGAGGTAGGTATATGATACCGGCATTGTATACATATTTAATTTGTTAAGTGTATGTATTTGTTAAGGTGGACTGACGATCTGATAAAGGTCGCGGGAAACCGCTGGATGACAGCAGCAGAGGACCGATCGTTGTGGAAAACCTTGGGGAAGGCCTTTGTCCAGCAGTGGACGTCTTTCGGCTGACATGATGATGATAATGATGATGTGTATGTATGCGTGTTTATAGAACCCGAATGCGTTGCATTATTTGCAAGTAGGTATTGTCAAAGCAAATTTATTTCTAAACTAAATTTCTAACACTGTTTTCAGTGTACGACGAACTTTGCGGTAAGTTGTGACAATTTTGTGCCTGTAGTTCGTAAAGTGAACTAACTTTGCTGTACATTGTTTATCATAATTTGGATTTCACGCAGTTTAACGTATCCGGGGCCCTAGCTAAGATGCATTGGTTCATTCGTTTATGAACCAATCGCGTTACTGGTAGATGACGTGATACGAAGACTCACGTACTCACCAGTGACCGGATTGGTTTAAAAACGAAACAAATAGAAACGCTAGTTAGTAATGCATCTTGGCAAGGGCCTCCTGTTTGGAAGTGTTCGTTTCTATTGTTATCTGATCGTTATAAACACGTGAAAAGGATTTAAGTACTATCACTGGCACATAACTTGTTACTACCACAGTTTACGCAAAATCATAGCACAGACTACACTCAGGAGCAAAAATACCGGGTCAGAGTGCGTTTTTCATACAAACGACACTATTTCGAAGCCTTGGCTCCTCGCCAGGGGTTTTTTTGAGTGAGTTTTAATGGTGGATACTGCGAGGCTCAATAGAGGAGGTCAACAGTTCTTAAGATACCTAACTGATCCCACAATCAGTTAACACCACAGCGGGAGAGTTTGAGTCAGCACTTGGATTTCCTTACATTTTATTGCCATTTTAGATGTTTTTCTGAACATGCACATTTCTGGCGTTAACCGCAGATTCATTCAGTTGGGTATCCTAGGCACTCTGGAAGTCCTGTATTGATGCTCGAGGTATTCATCATCAGATTTCACTAGAAGCATTCCCTGGCGAGGAACCAAGGCTTCGAATTAGCCTCTTTAGTATGAAAAACGCACTCTGACCCGTTATTTTTTCTCCTGAGTGTAGTTTGAAGTTGTTGTGTGTTGTTGTTTTTCACGGTCATAAGTCGCAAACGCAGAGCGCAGAGGCGGCGCCCATTCCTATTCTAGGTAAAACCGCCTCCACCACGCTTTGGGCATGCTTTTTAGTACAGAATGCACCGCACCGCGCCGCCTCCACTCTCGGTACAAGTGTTAATGTTATAAGCGTGAAAAGGTTAAGTTACTTTGCAATGTTTAGTAAATGTCATGAGGATGGAGGTTCTGGAGTGGCGTCCACGGACCGGAAGACGAGCTGTAGGTAGGCCTCCAAAAAGATGGAGTGACGACCTCGTCAGGATCGCGGGAGCGCGGTGGATGCGAAAAGCACAAGAACAGTCTGAGTGGAGAGCCTTGGGGGAGGCCTATGTCCAGCAGTGGACGTCTTTTGGCTGACATGACGATGATGAGGATGGAATGGAATGTGGATGAAGCGTCCGTCACTCTCGTTCTTATATAAATGTCAGAAAGTGACGGATGTTGCAACCATACCTAGGTCAGCAGGTGGATAAAGTAGGAACCTGGAACGGGCTGAATTCTTCTAGGTAAAAGCTAATTGATTTTTACATGTTAAGTGTAAATAAGAGCTATTGTAATGTTGGTAGGTAATACGATAATATAAGCGCGATAATATACGAAAGCATTATTGTTTGATTGAGTAGAATAGAGTCCCTGGCGCCTTAATCTAATTTGTTTGTGTAACGCATTGTTTTTTTTTTTCTTTGCCCTGCGGCGACTTGAACAGCTACTACCGCGGGAATATGGCGTTTTCACAATGAAGTGATTTCGCCAGTGTCAAGTATATATATAAGTATAAATCAATATAGCAATAAAACACAATCCAGGAAGATTGGGGGCAATGTAGGACAGAGGCCAAGATAGTTTTAACCTTTGTACCACTGCGAGTCCATTTGAAACGATAAGTAAGTTGCCAGGATACACGAAATAAGTCCAAGTCTTCTATCACTGTGCAACACAAACGCATTAAAAGTACAAATCACTAACAAAAAAGAACTTTGAACACCTAAATACACAAAAATAAAAACTAAAACAAATTACACATCCGCCATCTTTTGACGTTGCAAATGGCCATCACACGTATTGTTATCGTATTGTTTTGAACTCAGCCTCCCTAACTGTCAAGCAAACAAGCAAACAACGTTGACAATGCGATAACATGACAATAGCAATTAGGTATTACCGAATTTTCCAGCCCAAAGTTGCCAGCGTCGAATACTAACCCCGAAAATAAACCCTGATTGTAACGGTGCATATATTTCGACTGGCAACACGCACATCGTTAACCGTGCCCATGTAAATATTTATCAGTTCTATTTCGCGAGCGATCGACAGCCTCCCAGGGGCCCTTCGTATGTAAAATCATTTTCTTTATGCAAACGTGTTTCCATCTGCATACAGTGCTGCTCTTAAATATACAATGTTCGATGCTACACGGACGCTGTAAAGTTAAAACCTGCCAAGTTTCTTGAAAAGCAGTTGAAGGCTGTCCTTTTGGCTGGCTGAGACTTGGCAGTTAAACAGTTTATATCATAGTCTGAGGTCTGCTAATATTAGGCAAAGGTAAATAGGTGAGATGGGTCTTTGCGCTGTAGGTATAATGCTTAAAGCCTTGTCACATTTTATAAATTCTTCCAGACTAAATGAAAATCCCACAGTTGGCCACTTTATTGTACGAGCAAAGGAGATAAAAAGAACAAAAATAAATATAAAGCAAGAATGTACAAAGGTGAACTTATCCCTTTAAGTGATCTATTCTAGTTAACCCTAGAGTAATGTTATGAAGAACAATATCACTTGCGAACTGCCGACACATAATTTTTTCTTCAAAATTACATGGATGGCCCATGACTCCATCAGCAATACGTAAAGCATACTTTTGGTGTTAATTTAGGGCTTTTATTTTGTCTCATATGGCCCTTTTGTATCTAACAATACCTCTTAGTTATATAAGCTCAAAATATTAACTTAATTGTATGTTTTTTTTTGTAATTACAGGTACTAGTGCAAATTGCACATCTGATTGTGTTGTGACTGTATGATGTTGATGACGTGATAATAATAAAAAAATATGATTAGCCGAATAAGTAAAAGAAATGTGACAATGTAATATTTACACCGAATTAAAACTGCAACAAATGTTAAAACATAAATAGTCTACGTCACCTAACTTATTTTTTATCAACAGCGTTTACACAATGTATGTTACATAGTAAAAATCAACAAGTGCAGTTAATAAACAATATATATTTCCGTTATTTTCGCATAAAATTCAAATTGAACCGATCGTAAACAAATTTCGTTATGAACTAGTAAATTGGGCGTATGACTGAACTCGAGCGTGCGATAAAGCAAATTGATCGTTATTTAATTTACATGTTAACCAACCCAACTGAGATTTCAAAGTATTGACTATTGTCTAAGGTGGGTATCCCACTAATATTATAAATACGAAAGTTTGAGTATGTGTATGTTTGTTACTTCTTCACGCTGCAACGGCTAAACGGATTTGGATGAAATTTGGAACGGAAATAGCTTATATCTTGGATTAACACATAGGCTACGTTTCATCCCAAAAAAGGTTAAAGGGAATAACTATAATCGAAATCTATGCCGACGAAGACGCGTTCAGAAGCTATTATACACTAATCCTACTAACATCAGCTTCTTACTGATATTATAAACCCTAATAAGTAAAAGGAGGGAGTAGAATTTTGTATGAGTTCAGTCATTTTTGAAATTAGTAACGAAAAAATAGGTATACTATAAACAACAAAAATAAAACGTATACTTAGCTTTCAGCGATTTTGGAAAATCTACCCCAAGGAATAAAAGGGGGTTGTAGAATTTTATATGAGAGTTTCGTCATTCTTGTCATTAGAAAAGTTAAAATTGATTACTACACATAAATAAACTTTTGGCGATTGTTACTTCTTCCCTAAAACGGATGAACGAATTTGGTTGAAGACATTTTGGAATAGAGTTTGCTTATAGGTACACTGGATGTTAATCCAGGCTATCTTGAATCCAGAAATAAATCGCTGTTCTTGTGGGATGGAAAAATTACCAGTTCTACGCAGACGAAGTCGCGTGCAGAAGCTAGTAACTACATTACTCTGAAGAGTCATAATTCCGAATTGATGAGAATCCCGAAATTTCATAATTCCGAATGCAAAGTTTTGATAGAAGCCTTCATGTTTTGATATTGTTATTCAAACCTAACCCAACCTATAGTAATTATATATATATAACATACATTTCGGGAAAATGAAAATTCGGACAAATTTATATTAAAAAACCTATATAATAAAAGGTACCTATTAAATTCGAACCTATCACCCGCCACGTCCCAGGTTTTTATAACTTGTACATTACCCGATGCTCTTATGTTAAATAAAAATTACAGTGAGGAAATTGATTAAACGAACATCTGAGGATGTAAGGTTGCAAGTCGCAGTCTAAATTCATTACTGCAAAGGAGACTTTCTAAGTGAAGTTATGCGGTGTTGAATATGGCTTCTTTTCTAGGCGGTATCAATCATATCGCCTCTGATATCGTCCTCTCGGCCCTGGTAGACAATAGTAGTTAACATGACGGTTGCGTAATGCCAATTACGCAGAGTCGCGTGCAATACTTTATCTACACACGTATTATAAGTACTCTAAGATGGCTTCAGAAGCCGGAATTCAAATGATCAGCGTTACCTGTGGTAGTAGGTGACAGCGATGACAGCTGTAACGTAATTAAATTACGTTATCGAATATTGTAATGTAATGAGATCCGAATTTGGAACAACTTCCAAAATTAACAGCTGTAATAGAGAACTTACGATATGTGTGTAGATAAACAATTCCCGAAGATAATAACTTAACAGGGCCGAAATTCTAGGCCGTAAGAACGGTATTCAACATTTTGACAGCTCTTATTTACTCGACAGTATTGGTGGCAGACTTAAAAACAATACCATAATAGCTGAAAGACGATAATAATATGGTTGTTACCACCGGAGGCCCAGGACCTCTATTTTAGGCGGTATAACCATATTCCTTTTGACTTGTGTTCGTATCGTCTACGTTACGATAACTCTCATTTACTGGCCAGTTATGGCGGCCGAGTGAAACATAATACGTTAACACGTCGATTTCTTGCAAACCACCTGTTCCGCAATTTTCATCACGAACTTTAGACCCGCAGGCTTATTGCCATCGCAATCGTTTCATTTCGACAGTCCCAAGACGAGTCGGCATACACAATGAAGTCGATTGCGATTGCGAGTGCGTTTGGCAACAGGCAAGCCGTTTGAGAATGCGATTACAAACAAATATATAAATATTGCAATGCAAATGTGAAATGAATTTGTAAATTACATTAACAAGGCCTATAAACAGTATCGCGACTGAGTGACGGGCCTAAACTTATGGACCTGGGGACTTGAAATTTGGAGAGAGTATTCTTGGGGTACCTTAGGGGTACTAAGAAATAATTTTTCGAGAATCGACCCCCAACGGGAAGAAATAGGGGGAGTAGCGGGAGACTAAATATACCCTTGCGACATCGCGGTCGTCCTCTATCTTAGTAAGAGGAAAGATTTGTCGACTTGTAAGAGGATCGTTTTAATTTGATTTGTTCTTTTTACTCAATATATATTTTGTTTTTTTTTATACTTTGATGATCTTATTGTGAATTAATTATAATCATGTGACATAGATCAAAAATCAAAAACTACTGAAATGATTAAAAAAAAATCTTTTACATTTAGAATGCTACATTATCCAGCATCACTAAGTTACATAGACTATGTTTTTTTTTCTGCGCGATCGGGGTCGCGGGCAACGTACTACCTATTCCCCGCGACTCCGTAAATAATTGTAACCTAAATACAACAAAATGACTCCCGAGAACGTAACCACCCACAAAAGCCCTAGACCACGTCCCACAATGAACAGAGGCTCTATTTGAATTAATACCCAACACACAATGAAGCTAATAAAATACCCATCATCATAAATTAGCCCTTTCAGAACATTATGTCATCTCAACTTCGGAAGTATTAATGTCTGGGGTTATTCCTTTTCTATCAACTATTTCAATGCATATACTTAGTCAAGAAGATTATGAAGACCGGAGTAAAAAAACACCATCTTATTTATAGACTTACGATAGTGAAAGTGTGCTTTAAATATGCTTTGTCCTTATTCTTCAACATCACATTTGAATTAGGCAGGTAGAGACTAAGAATACTTAGACTATGCGTGCAATAACTAAACGCTATTTTCGAATGTGTCATCTTGCTTTCGTTCGGCTTTCTATTGTCGTGTTTTTTTGAACATACATCAAGAGAACAAGTTAAACAAGTTTTCAGTGAAAAAATAAAAGTCCTGTAATTTGTGTTTCTTAAATACACTCTGCCATAGGAAAAGTGACGACATACATACCTAATTAGTCATGTCCACGATTTTAACTAACAAAGAAATGGTCTGCTTCAGAAAAACGTTGATGTATGTTGATTTTGTTTCTAGTGTTTGGTACCATATAGCAATTCAGTAGTCAAAAGCAACACAATTCAAAAACTCGCTTCCATTCGACAAACACAGAAATAATACTATTGTTCCGCCTTCAGTACTATTATTGCATTTCAGTAACTTCTAGCAACATGACACGCTTTTAAAGTAACTGGTTCCGTTCGAAACTATAAAGTTGGAGTTCAGTTTCGATTCGCGATTCCGAGTAGCCGTCATAACGAATGGGAATGCTTTCATTCGTTCATTCATTCATCCGGGTCACGTCATTCACTCAAACGGGTCAAGGACTTGTATTTATTAAGTGTCAGCCGCACAATTCCTTGGTAATCAGATCTTTATGCTTACAAAATGGCCGCAAGAATTATTAAACTTCCATAGCTTTTCCAGCCTTATGTTTTACTTTAGTGAGTTGTTTCTTCTTCAGCTTTTATGTGGCTGATGTAGCCTTTTAACCTTGGATGGTACAGATGGCATGGCTCGTTTGTGGACTTATTAAGGAAGGAACTATGCGTTGTTTGTGTTGCGTGAGACGGCTTGTGTTTACTAATACTGTTACACATTCAATGCCCCCTTATAGTGCTTGCATGCAATTTAACGTTGCCAAGCGTGTCGTCGGCGCTGAGTGTATTAATTCATTTGGTGCCAAGAATGTGACGTTAGTTGTATTTTGTATGGTAATAGGGATGTCTTGTAGTAAATGGGTTATGTAAATCTGTGCGGTGTTTTACCCTTTGAACTACTTTAGATATTTGTTATATTTTCCTAAGAAGCCTTTGAATTGAAACTATATTCTTCGTTATAGTGTCCAAATTAGGCTTTTTATTTTCGAATTGATTTCCAATTTGGTTTTCTTCTTCAATTCGTTGTTTTATAATCGTTTAACTACTAGAAATATTATATATAGGTCGTTTTCTTCAAAGTGTTACAAAGATGAAAAGCAATATTTAACCAAGAAAATACATGCAAAACATGGTAATTTATTTTTTTCGCACTTTTCTCAACTGACCCTAATTGAGTAAGTTATAAACTAAGCTTTATTTTAGCGTTACCATAAAATATGTAACAACATAAACACGTAACTCCATGGCATGCCACTAGCCTAAAGAGGTGTGCACAAGTCGCTAAAGCATTAATAACAGCATTGAGGCAATTTGCTTGCCACTTGCCACTTTCTGACCATTATGTTCGCAAATTACTCTATTCCGTGGCAAACAATATTAATATAATGTTGGTGGTGCAAAATATACATTACTGGAGGAAACCCACGACCCCGTACGCTTAGAATAGGTTTCCCACTACTCTCCCAATTTAAGCCTTTAGGGGATGAATTTCCAAAAATCCAGTACCTACTTAGGACGCCCTTAGGATGTCCAAGGAATATTCCCTCCAAATTTCAAGCCCCTTTCAAGCCCCGGTCCGGTCACGTCTAGTCTACCGCATGCACCCAACCGGTCGCACTCCTATTTAATCTGTGCCGGTGGGCTAGCGTAGCCACCAAGTGGATGCCGCAAAATGGGCGACGTAGACGGGGCAGGCTTTGACCGAAATGGCGGGACGACTTGGACGTATTCCTCAGCAACTGGCCGGAAGAGGCACCGAATAGGGACTCATGGAGATCAAGAGGAGATGCCTTTGCCTAGCAGTGGGACACTCATAGAGGCTAGAAAAAAAGGTAGTAAATTTGGATACCTTAAAAAGGTAGATTGAAAAAAAAAGTGAATTTTGATCTTATTTTTGTTATTTTAACTTAGCGACTTAGCTTAAATGCGAATGCCCTTTTGTTTTATTTTTTATGTCCAATAAATTTACTCTTTAGAAACTTATTTAATAAACTAACTGTTTTTTCGCAGCCCTAATAACCTTGTTTTCTACTAAATTGACAGTAATCCACATACCGACCACGATTTCATTTTTTATCTTTTCATATAGCGAAAATTGAAGGCTGTAAGCATGTTCGGTGGAGGCAAATTAGGTGAAGTATAAGGGGGGGTAACGCCTGTCAATTTGGTTCATGAGGCTGTTACAATCCTGCATATGCCTTAAGGGGGTGAATAGGGAAACTTCGTAACATAAAATCAATACACGCCGTAATAACATATCGTTATTGAGGTCCAAAACATTTTGTGATGCTCCGTTATATCCTGCTTTTTTTCTGAGTTTTCTTTCTACTGGAAGATTTTTGACGTGTAAACATACCCGTGTATGTGGCCTACTTACTGAATAAACATCTTTTATCTTATTTTTCACTCTCCTAGCATTTTACTTCAGTTCTGGGAAAATTAAGACTTAATCAGTGACTTAGAAGCGTGAAACTGTTAACAGTAATGTAAGTTTTTTTATTTTATGTCATATGTCAACAACAAAAGCACGCCCGTCACTCAATGTGCCTTTTAAACAGAAAAGTAGATCATCTCCCGCCATTTAGGAGTTTCTGTTACCTATTTCCGCTCAGGCGCTTTAGTTGGCCATATAATTTTTACGTGATGACATATTGGCTTTGATGCGAATTCCTTAATGAATCGTCTAAACCGGTTCGATCCGTTCTGTTGAGTTTGCACGTGGTGGCGGCGCGTATGTTCGCCGCACGCACACATAGAAACCGCGCAATGTAGGTACTTTTGTTTGGGTGAACTACTGTTTATACTATGGTGGTTGTGTCAATTTAAGTACAATAGGTAGTAGAGCGGGTCTTTGTAGATTTTAAAAGCCTTATTTTTGTATAATTCGCAATATATAAGCCAATAAATTCATAGCAACCAATCACTGTCGTATATTATCCGATATATTGTGAATGTCATTCATCTCAATGAATCGCTGTGAAATATATACGCAATAATATATTGATCAAAGCATACTCTGGCCCGAGGGCAGTCTTTTTATGTCAATACCATATGCCTCTTTATTGCAATCCGAACAAATATGCTCATAGTAGGCGTTCTCTTTCTATTCTAATCGGTAAACCCTTATAGTTTTTGAAATGTTATTGTATTGTTTTTGACTCAGCTACCATTACTGTAAAGAGCTATCGTAACGTTTACAATACGATAACATGCCAAAAGCAATGTAGTTTTACGATTCAACGCGAGTAAAAAGACAAAATGACTTTCGATTTTCATCATATCGTACCTGAACCAGTGCCTTATAGGTCCACTTTCCCCGCCACAAGGTTAATTTCTATTTATTTTTTGTTGAGAGTGCTGAGAGCAGCGACCAAAGATCTGTCGAACCTTTCCAACCAAGGCTTCGGAATAGCCTCGTTTGTATGAAAAACGCACTCTGACCCGTATTATTTGCCGACGAGTGTATTTCGGCGATTCCGGGGCCGCCGGCTAGCGGACACCGCGAAAGTTTAATAGCAGTCATGTTAATTTTAAGTTATTTATTGTTACGTATAATAGTCTGTAAGGTATTCGTAAATATGGGCCTGGTTGTCTGAAATAAAGTTCTTCTATTCTATCTACTTTGATACTCAAACATTGTGCAATTAGCCTTCTTACTGTTTTTGCTCCACCGTGAAAGTATTGGTTGCCAGAAAGAACACTCAGGTAACAGGAACGTTTCGTGCTTAAGGCACCAACTGACTATTTATTTTCAGTCCTTTATTTATTTAAGTATTTTCTATCTAATCTGCGCTGTTTTGATATATTTAGACTCCCATTTTTCATCAGATCATGAAGTTGTCTTTCACAAAATTGATATCTAGAAAATTCGGTTCGGTATCCCTGCCCTCTATACCTACCTTGATTACACCTTTACGCACTGTAGCAATCTTTTCGCTGCGACCTAACCACTTAATTATCTATATCTATCCAGCGACCCACTGTATCCATTCGTCTACAGACTCTATTGTTTCCGTCCCCGCTTCAAAACCGCTTCTCTGCTTCTTCAAAGGTTCTTGTAAGAAGTTTTAGTTATACGAACAAAATTAATATGTGTGTTTTTTTTTCATGACAGTGATCAGGTTAAACCATAATTACGTTATGTTTTACAGCACAGAATATTGCAATCTTACGATATCAATTTACAGACATCTAAATACATGCTTTTTTAATGACACAATTTACCCTGAACAAAATTATACCAGCATTTACGCTGCAAATAAACACAATTGACCTTATTGTTTAAACGAAATTGAGCCTTCTTTTCATAGTATATTAAATTTAAAACAAAGTCGCCGCCTGTATGAAGCTTAAATATTTCATCAATGGATAGAACGATTCAAGAGTAATGGTTTTATCTCTAATACATTCCGGATTATGGACGGGTGTTACAGACATCTCACTAAAAACAAAACGAAGTGAAGCCGGGTCGCTAGTAGGTAGATATTAAATATTTGATAAGACCCACTGTAGCAATCTGTCACTGCAACCTAACCGCTTAATTATCTATCTATCCGACGACCCACTGTATCCATTCTTACACCGACTCCATTATATTATCCGTCCCCGCTTCGCAGCCTCCTCACGTCTTGGTTGATTGTTTTGTGCCCTTTGTAGAAGCACATTGTTTCGGCTCCCTTGATCCTGTAAATACCCTTTATGTCTGAGCGCCTTTAATTTTTGATGGCTATTAGTTCAGGGCTATTGTTCGAAGATAATACGATCCCATTGAATAATCATGTAGGAATGAATCGGGCGGGGTTTCTGTAATGTCGCTGGTTTTGTCTTTGGGATTGAAATTTGATTTACATCCGACTGGCAAAGAAGTTTTTATGTTTTTGACATGTACGAGTATATGTTTAATAAGTACAAAGCAAAAATGTCTCAGGATCCAAAATATCTATGATTTTGATACTTTGCCAAATGCGATTTAATTCTTCGGGGTTTAAGGGCCAGAAAGAGAGATTGTTAGAGCTTAAGTAATTTATTAAAGTTAAGGTAATTATTTCTCTTGTTGCGTAATGCTTGGTGGTTAATAGCACTCTGATCTTTAATTCTTTTCTGTTCTTTTCTTTCTTGAGTAAGCATAAATAAATGAACGGTGATGAGACCTATCTATATACCAAATTTCATCCAGATCGGTTCAGCGGTTAACTTGTAGAAGCGCAACCAACAGACTGACAAAGTTATTTTCACAACAAAGTATGCGTAGTATAAATATAATATTTGTATGGATTTCGACTTAACGTTAAACATTTGTTTCACGATTCTCTCTTCCAATATACCTACATATGTCACAAATGATTTTCAGGTTTGGGTATATTTTTGTTAATTGGATTAAACCGATCAGTAATCCCTGTAATCCAACAGGAAAACAATGATTGAAGCGAGACGGAAATATCTCGCGTTCGGCATGTTAAAAAGCCGTCTAGCGTAACATTTTTACAAAAAATAATGGACGCTTATCTCTTATTTCAAAGATGATATTACGGTTATAAATGCACGTTACTCAAAGTTCAAATCCAAATTCAAAATACACTCACCGGCAAAAATACTCGCCCACCCGTCTTTTGTTCGTACAATTGCTGACAAATGTATCTTCTTAAATTTGAGAGTAACTACAAAAATACTGAACTAATCTCGATGAAGTTTGTAGTGTTTTGTTGGTAATTAACCTAGGTCCAAAATGGCCACCAAATATTATTTTTGAAGGACGCAAATCTTTCCAAAGGAACCCAAAAGATCCATAAGAAGTTTGTGTGCCAATTTGGACCGAGGTTAATTAGCAACAAAAATCTACAAGCTACATCGAAATTCTTTCAGTATTTTTGAAGTTACTCCTCTGATTGAAGAAGTTAGGTTTGTTAGTAATTGTATGAATAAAATACTGGTGGGCGAGGATTTTTGCCAGTCAGTGTATTTATTCAGTAAATTGGCCACATGAGGGCTCTTTCATATGTCGGTAGTATAGAGTAAATCTACCAGCGCTTCGGACAAGACCATCATTGCGGAGAAGAAGCGCCGAAAGAAAATCAAGCTGAAGGTCATTTTTTTCCTTTATACAGGGTGTAATCATTAAGAGTGTCCAGGCGATTATTCCGTAAATATAACAGACATCAGAAAACTTTTAACTGATATCGTAAGTGCGTTACCCAAAGAGTAAAATCACGTCAATAACTTTTTTAAATAAACTAGAGAATTCCGAAATTAACTTCAAGCTCTCCCATACATTTAGTAGGCCGTTCGTTGAGAGACTTGAGAGTTTAAAAGGCCTAGTCCTTTCACCATTATCATATAATTCATGAGCTGTTTTATTTATTACAGTTTATTCGTGTAAATAATTAATTTTATGCAGTTTTATCTGTGACGGTAGGGAAATTACAGCCTCAAGGAACATCGCACTATATGGGAATGGAAGCGTTTAAACTTAATATTTTTAATACTACTACTTGTATCTAAAAAAATATATTAATGTGATTTTACTCATTTTCACTTTCGATATCACTCGCCCTTAATAAACGCGTACATGAGAGCTAGTGAGAGACAAGTACAAACCGAAGCACCTCCTAAGATCTACGTCTCCGCTCTACTTACATACGTGCGTCGTATTTCTTTGTCCACTTCCCCCCCCCACTCCCCCACTCCCTACTTAAAGCCTCAAAAACGTCTTTAAAACAGAATTTGTTAGTGTAAAATCTTCATTCTGATATTTATATAAACAGTGCTGTGAAAACAAACACGGGTTAGTAAATTCAATGCCAAGCACTCCGATTTTTATACAAAACGGACCCAACTAGGGGGAACCATGTCATCGAAAGTAGTAATATAACCCGAGCAGGTAGTAAACAACATTATTCACAACGAGACGTACATTTCAACAGCCCTATTACCGCAATTCTCATTTACGTACAATTAACACGTAATTATTCCAAACAAATGGAATTGTGCAAGTTTCAGCTCCGGGGATGACCTACATTCATTGTTTGATGCTAATGCGGGCGGTAATACGAGTAAGGAACCCTATAACATGCCTAATCTCGGAACAATAATGTATGTTGGGTTAAAATCAAATGTAATTATTAAGTGGAGTACTTAATCACTTTTTAAGATCGGTTTTTATTAATGATCAACTATATACATATATATATTATATCACTCACCTATATCTCTGACTCGTTCTAATACTCGTAAGAACTTATGAAAGCGAGTGAGAGACTGAGAGACAAGTACGAACCCGAAGGTGTTCTAAGAGCTATCGCGCTGTATATTATTTAGTGCAATAAAGATTAAATACATAAAATAATGAATAATATTGAGATCTTTTTTTTTCCGCAAAAACGTACACACACTTGATGGTAAGTAGAATCTGAGATTTGAACCATTCTCAAGACTACAATCACAAGACTGAATCCAATCCTAAGACTGAAAATGCGTTGCCAACCTTGAGGACTGAAGTGGAATGCCTTGGAATGGTTTGTTTCACCGAAACACAACATCGCACACACTGCTAGGTGACGATAGGCTAAAAGATCAGGATAATGGAAAGGTCCCAGCAGATCCATCACAAGGGCTTACCACCGGTCCACCAACATATCAAAGATGATTACTAAAGTATTAAATCAACCACGTGACAAAACAGTATAATTATAACACCTCAGGAATAATATCCAAAAACAAAGTGTTATAATGTGAAAATTTTGCTCTGTAAAACACATTCCGGTAGTTTTTGTATTTTTCGTTCGCATTTTTGCACGGCTGCAAAGCTGTTAGCGCTTTTAAAATGGCTTTCCATTTTTATACTCACACCGATTTAGATTTGCGAATTAAAATTTTGCTATAGCTTTTCGCGGTCTTTATTTTATTTTATCGTGCTTTGTAATTTCCCGGTCCTGTGTAATAGTTAATTTAGGTTAGGTCGGAAACCGGTAAAAAATTCAAACCGTTAACTACATAATTGTAGTTAACGGAAAATCTTTTCAATTCGGTTTTTTTCGCATAAACCGGATTTTAGAACCGGTTTTTGGAGGATACTTTTTATAAAGTTCTTTTCGAATTCACCGGTTTTGGGGCTAAACAAACCGGTTAATCCAGATGCGTACCGCGCGCTTCACATCACGAGTCAAAAATACAAGTTGCAACGAACGTGTTGTTTTCTCGACTCGCTTGAGGATTGAACCGGTAATTAAGGTTAACATAAAGTTTTTAAAACGTTTGCGCTCCCTGGAAAAGTTTGGACCAAAACCGAAATAAACCGAAATTAACCGATATGATATTTTTAATTACACGTACGTCGACAGATAGACGTATTATTAAAGTTCTTACTTTACTATACTTTCGTGGTGGTTAGACCGTGTGCAAGGCCCACTCTGATCCCTACCACCATCTCATCCTTTAACCTACCACCGGTGAAATTAATAGCCTGGGGTTGGCAACGCATTGCATTCTCAAGACTACAATCTTAAGAATGCAATCCTAATGCGTAACCAAGGCTAAGTTGGAATGCCTCTATACTAGTTATTACACCGGTTGTCATATCCCGACACCGGAACATAGAAATGCGAACGCTGATTGGCGGTAGTACAAAGGATAAGATATTGTTGACGTATTAACCATATATTCACATTGTTATCACGATATCAATGCAAAATAAAATAAGTCAAAGACCCTAAAGTAATATTTCCACCAAACGGCCCGCATCGGATCGGATCGGAAAGAAATTTATAGTCTTTAAACGATACTGAATCATATGTGTACTGTTTTTAAGTCTACATTAGCAAGTTGCGCACAACAGCTCGACCGCGGGCGTCTTCCGCGACACGCGTATGTCGCCGTAAGTATGCCGCGACGCGCGATCGGCTCCGTCATAAATAGACAATAATAATTTCAATAGAGCCGTACGGCTGCCGCGGCATCCGTACGTATCCTTTCCGATCCGATCCGATGCGGGCCGTTTGGTGGAAATATTACTTAATATTCCCAGTACCTAGACCAAATAATACAACTAATATTCATTATTAAGAGGGGCACATAGTCTTTACATATTATAAAACAAGTCCGCTCCCGCTATCCGTTAGCTCAGAGCGCCCTACTAAGATGCGCTACGCTATCTAGCGTTTCTATTCGTTTCGTTTTTAACTCATCGCGTCACTGGTAGATCACGTGACTTTTCTTATCACTTTCGTAGCGAGGGCGGGTCGCTAGTAATATGCTAAATATGATAAAGTCGGTAGTGTTCCGTGATATGGATCTCAACAACCCTACCGCCTATGTGTCTGTTCTTTAGATATAATTAAACTTGACCATATTTCCGTGAGACTGTTAGACGTAAAAATACAATTACAAACAAATATTTTGTGCATGTTTTTGGTTGAATCTTCGAAACCCTACGATCTTTAACGATGATTTTTAATAAAACCGTTATTTATTAAAGTAAACAGAAATAATTTTAATTTGACTCTGCCATCAAGACGCATGCAAACTATCACCATCTCACGTTCGCGCGGAAGTACATAAAACCACCCCTTTTCATTCTAGTGTGGGCGCAGCAGCATATAGGCTTTTTGAATACAGGAATTTTCATTAACTTATTAATAAAGAACATCTCGTTATTAATATTTTTTTCCGGGAACCCTGAATGTTGAACTGGAATACTAACGAACGTTTCGCCGAATTTCTGGGCGAAAATATTAATTTAATATCTTGTTTATTGAAGCTACAGATATCACTGTTTATTGGAATTATTGATGTATACATAAAATGCGGGTTCTTTTACCATTAAGCAGCTTTATTTTTATTTTGATGTAAAAATACAACTGTACGATAATCTGGTATTTCAATACTACAGCGTAAAGCCATAATTATGATTTGTTTTACCGTGTTGTATTGAGGCTCTAGTTATTGTATTGTCACCGTTTTGATAACTCTTATTCACCTGACAGTAATGGCGGCCGTGTTTATAACAATACACGTAAAAAACAATATAAGTTTGGGGTAGTCTGTTGTTAGGAACCCAAAATGTAAATGTTTGAAAAAAACTGTATTAATAAATAAAATATTTAAAAAAACATTCGTACTAACCGTAAATAGAACCCAGCGAAATTTCATATTTTCCTTTTTTTGGGCACAGAGCTCCAATGCAAATGATTCCTTACCACTTAAACTATATTTAGAGCATCAATAACAGAAGTAGGACAAAACGATATCGAAAAAGACTCATTATAGCATTCTTTATTAACTTCTTTATTTAACACTGCCAAAGTGTGATATGGTACTTATATGAAACCCTGCTAGGCCACTCCATAATACTAGTAGACTAACTTCATATTACCTAACTTATGTCTGTTCTACAACAGTTAAGTCAACAAGTCCGAAAAAAACTTACACGTGTTATCTAATAACTAAAGTTAGGACTTTTGGTGGCAAGTCGTGGTTCCAGAATCCATGGAGTCGCTATTTCCTAATTATTATAATACATAACTCTTTGATTTTGACCTTCAGTATTTTAATATTTCAAAATTAATTTATTTTGCCACCAATTTAAATTAATTTTGGTATTGAGGATATCTCTGATGTGAAAGCGTTACAAACAAGCAAATATTAATAGGTATGAAATAGCCGAACTAAATATGTAAATATTTAGTTCATTTTTGAATATGATACTACCGAAGGTCAAAATCAATGTGCTATGTATTATAATAATTAGGAAATATCGACTCCATGGATTCTAGAACCACGAAATGCCACCAAAATCCTAACCCTACGAATAACACTCAATTCAAAATCCAACAAAGCGATTTCATGACAACAATAATTACACTTACAATTCGACGGTTCTGTGACTCAACCTCGTATAAAGAATATTGTCCAGTATAAACTGCCACTCACTAAGTACTTGAGTGCATACTTAATGCGTGTCAGTTTATACTGGACTTTATTCAGTATACGAGGTTGAGTCGCAGAACCGTCGAATTGTACCTTTTACGAAAAGTATTATGCCGTTAAACCTAACTTATATATTATTCTGCGCAATAAAGATTCACAAATAAACCGAAGGAGTGTTCATCTTGAAGATTTGTAAGTATTTATTTTCTTTGTCGAGATATCCAGCAATTCTGACTACGCTTAAGTATCTCTGAAGAGTTTGGATGGCTCAAGTCTTTATGCGATCGAGTTAAGGTTTACAATGGCTTAAACTGGGTCCTGTTGAAATGTATATCACAACGTCCTAGCCTTGCTTGGAGTGGTGGGTGCTTCTACGTTCTACGCTGTTTTCCTGTTATCCAATCATGCATGTTTGTATTGTCACATGTTTTTGTATACAGTGTGTAAATGGTATACGGGCGTTCCTTTTAACTGTGGTTAGTATAACCCCTACTGAGCACATTTAGGCAGCTTTTGTTAAAATTAAATTTAAAAAAAATAACCCTACAAAATAATTTAACACGTAATGTATAACGAAAAATGCAATTAATTAAACATTACGTACTTACCTGACAGATGGACTTCGATGTACATTGCGGTCCGATAGTATGTTCAAAAATTAATAACGGTGTATACGTTAGCGTAATCAAAATAATTCTTTCTGTTAATGATTAGTAGAGTCTTAATCTATGTCCAGTTTTAATAAACGCCCGTATACCATTTACACACTGTATTGTGTATTTTAATTTAAAAAACACATTTATTACGACTTCCTAGAGAAAATTACATTTTAAAATTGAAACCAAAAAGAGGATCTTCGCTCAACGCCTGAACAATTCAGCAAAAATTCAGGATAGAGATTAAACTATCTTTTATGATTAAAAAAAAGTTGAGTGAACTACGGATCAAGAAACTACCTACCTACGTACTACGACGTACCTACTAGTAAAAGGAAATACTACACGTCACGGCGGGGTGTAACATTATGTATTGTTATGTATGTTAGTCTGTTTAAGATATTTGTAATTATGAGCCTTGTTACCCAAATATTTTTTAAATTATTCTTTTTAATAACAGTTAAATCTTTTATATATATCTTTGTGTTTCGTTAAGGTCTCACTATACCGGTTGTCCTTACTTAGGTCTACCATTTATTACTGAATATCCTTTGCAGGCCACTAATAAACAAATTGCATGCTTTCATTTTGTTCTATTCGTGGTTTAAATGATAAAACAATAAAAGCTCTCTGCGAGTTTTATTGAACAAATCCAATATCAAAATACAATGCGCAATTTATCTCCGCACAAATTGAATTGCGTTACAGTTTTTCCGGCAAAAACTAAAATGCAACACAAGAGCTATCAGATAGGCTTCCTACATTTCATTGTGTTCTTTCATATGGTTTGGTTATTTTTCCTTGTTGTGTAAAATCTAAAATAAAGCTACGCGTTTCAGTTTTTAGGATTTCTAAGTATCAACTAACGACTCACTTTGAAAGGCGGTTGGATTTTTTACAAAACATGCGGAACAATAGCAAATTTCCATATTTAAAAAAAAAGGCTTTTAGTAGGTAGAGCTGGTTTTTTTCAAAAACAGCGGTAATGTAGGTTTTGGTTTAATAATAGTATTCGGCTTAAAGTTTTTAAAGAGATAGGTACCAATAAAATATGCTATGATGAAAAAAAACTCAAGTCAACTAGATTTTTCTTGTTCTTCTTTTGGTTATCTTGTTTTGGTTATCTCCTGTGGTTGCTTAACATTGCATGTAAGACGTTTGGAACGAACTACGTCATCAGTAATAACTATCATTTCCATCGTATTCCAAACAACTTAAAAACGTTAATATTGATGATACGAAACTAGTGCGCGAGTCTCACGCTTAACCGGTTTTTACGTTCAACACGGCCATCCTGAACGTGAAAACGTCCTCGCCTGAAGCACTAATATACGACGAGATAACCGGAAGGACCCATCGTGCATAAGAAATAATTCGGCAGGCTCAGCCATGAATATTTTAATCCACTGCGGCCTGAATACCTTACGTAATGCTCGCTGTGCCGCATCTCAGAAAAATGTAACCACAAACGCGTTCTAACGTGTTATTGTGTGAGGTAAACGACATCACTACGAGGCAAAACATGTCAAGTTATACATTATGATGGTTAGGAATAATCACTACCTGTCACCATATAATAGAAATGGCGCGGGTGCTACCAATTTTTTTTAAAGTTTGGGTCTCGTTTTATTTGTTTTGTTGGTGGTTTTTGCGGGTGGTAGGACTTTGAGCAGGGTCCGTCCGGATCGCTACACAATTTTATCTAATAACCTTCAGCTAAATAGCAGTGTTCGCATTGTTGTGTTCTGGTTTGGGGATAAGACAGCCGGTGTAATTGGTTTGGCAACGCATTTGCAGTCTTAGGCTTGCAGTCTTGTGAGTGCGAATGTCTATGGGTCGCAGTTTCCACTTACCATCAGGTGGCCTGTGTGCTCGTTTACCTACTCTATGCCGTTAAAAAAACGAGTGTATTTTTTTTGGCTAGTTATTTTCATCCTAATAATGTATCGCTGTTCTGAAAATAATTATTAAAACAAAGAAAACTTGAAAATGCGCGCCTTAACCTTATTTTCCAGAGAACCATTATCATTCTGCGTTCTTACGTTCTAAATATTGTTTTAAATTTCGATATAATTGTGTTCTAAAGTTAAACCGTCTCGTTAAGAGATCACAATTATGTTTTACTTGACTACACTCTTAAATTCCTTCACAAAATTTCGTCCGCGTACCCTTCCGCAGACAATTGTATACCTTAATTCCACACAATTCAGTGAGTCTAACGAAGCGTCAAGCGCAGTCTGGCGCAGTTAATACTGGACACGCATCCCGTTGAAAAAGACCGGTCCGTTGTACAATGACGGGCGAATATAGTCGAGAGAGATATGTCGCGTTGATTGGGCATCAATGTATTAAATGTTTCTGATAGCCTGAAAACTTGTAGGATAGTTTTAGCATTCACCAACTAGGCCGAATGTTTCGTCATATTTTTTTTAATATCAACTTTTTAAGTAATGACATAAAGTTGTTTGTCCATAAAGAGCAAAAAAAACAAAAAACTAGGACACTTAACTTAAAAATAACTTACTTTAAAATGGTAGGTCAGTCAAACTGAAGTCAGCGTCCCTCAATATTTTTCAGTTTGACTGACCATTACATACCCACCATTTAAAAAAAAGTTAATGATCCTTTGCATGCAACGGCCATCAGTTCTACGAGCAATGTATCCCACCCACTGCCGTTTGACCCTCACCATCATTTCACCCAAAATATGGCTACTAATACTACTGTACTAAATTATACATACATATTTTGAATGGGTGAATTAGTTATGATGACTAACTACTATCGTAATTTTAACTCTAGTTAGCAACCTAAATCGTTTTCACCTTACATCTGCAGTAAGTATATGCGTGTGAGAGCAGGTACAAAAATATGATAATTACTACTCACTCATACATTCCAAATTTAACAAACATCGTGTATGTTTGCATCTTTTTGTACTAAGTCACTTATGTGACCGCTATCTTTAAGTGGATTACTAGACCAGTTTAAGTTAAGATACTAATCTCCTACAGCTAGATTATAAAGCACATACTTTTACTGAAAACCCAAAGAGATTTTCATTCCACAGGGTGTCCCAAAAATCAAAACACACGGAACCCTTATAAGGCTTACCGTTACATCTAATACGCATAAAACCCCCGCAAAAAACCATTTCGGTGAGCTCTTACAGGATTACTTCATTTCCTTTGCACCTCGATTATTATATGGCGGAGATAACGCTTGGATACGCGACAAAAATATGAAAATTCGGTACAATATCAAGGGCTGGAACGCGTGAAATGAAATCTCGCCAGTGCCTTGAAATTATTGTGGAGCTTGAGTTTCAAACGCGTCCCTTTTGAGGTTCTACGGTAAGGAAAATTATAATAATTTGCATAATTTTGAATTTGTTACGTTACGGCGGCTAATGGGTAAAAGCATTAATATTCAACATTTGATAAAAATGTTGTATGAAAATGTGAAAATAATTATGTTATTAACAGAATAATGTTATGGCCATTTTTCCCATATACAATTCGCTTGTTTCCTTGGCTGCGGGAGTTTACATATACAGGACTCCAAAGTCGTGAACCAAAATTATGGTTTCTTACGCAGCATTTCAAGTCGAATTCAGTGCATTAACTCCAAACACGAACAATTAAACTTTGCTGAAGTATAATTTAGTTTCTTTAAAGAGTAAAAATTCCCAAACGTATGGTTATCCTATTCTACTAGACGAGTTATGTACGAGACTGTAACCATGAGACTCGGTAAATTTAAAATTAATAATTTTATTAATGAATATTATAATTATTTACAGATTTTTGCACAGTGCTTTACCTAACCAAAGGTAAAGAGCCGGAAAAACATATTCGGGTTCACGAATTAGGAGTCACCCTGTATACATAGAGGCAGGAATAGATGGTTCCATTCTGCAAACGCTATCGTCATGCTCTGTTGTATATCGACGAAATTCAACAATATAGGGGATGAATTGCATCATACCGCTGGTCTAAAGCGTCATTTTTTTTATATTGTACCTCGGTGCTTTCACATTTCAACCATTAATTGCCGAGGAAAGGCGCTTAAACTAAATCTGTACGTACCTGACACTCGTACGTCCCATTATCTCTTTTCTGTACGAACTTGATTTGTAGGGTCCAGTCTTCGCCGTCATAGCCGTGTAAGACCTAAAACAAGACCATACATTATTATTAAATAATAATAAAGTAAAATCTTTGGAAGTATAGTATGTACTTTGACGTCAAATTCAAAACATTGCTACATTATAGGGTAAAGTCACCAGTGGTCAGCCAGAGACCAGTAGTCGACGTTATATCAGGGCGAAGAGTGGGAAATATATCTTTCGTCCTCTTCCCACTCATACAAAGTATAGACAGAGGCAGACCGGTGGTCTCTGGCTGACCACTGGTGACTTTACCCTACAGAATTGGACCGGGGATTGATTTAGAAAGACGCGTCTTCTCCACATATTCAGTTCGGTGTCCACTACCACCAACTAAATCTAACAATTAATTTACCAGAACTTCATAAAACCTCGATGTGCTATGCCGATTATTTCAATTATAAGTAACGCTAGTGGTTGTGTATCAGTTTGATGATATTAAATTACCTATTGCATCACTGGCTTCAACCTATAATTTTATTGTGTTAATATCTCATTTAATTGTTTAGAATGTATAGCTTGTTATAAATAATGTAAGTAATCGTGTATCTGGGTGTCAAATGTTAATACTGATCGAAACTGTTCAGCTGTTTTTGCGCAATTAAGCAACATGCATGTGGACATCTTAGAACTTTCTTAACTTCAAATTAGCGAAAAGTACAGTGTTGTTATAAAATATATCATAAAAACAGGGTATTTTAACAAGTTTAAAAGTTTGCTACGTTTGTATCACTTTTTAACCTGACGATTGAATTGGAAAATGGGTACCAACTCGCACAGATCTTCGTTGTACTTAATGCTTATACTTAGACTAAGTTATGATGGATTTCGGTGAGCAGTCCTGTTGAAGATTGTGCAAAAAGTTTGACTCAAAAATACCTTCTTTGACAAGGACGTCTTTAAATAGTATAACTAGTGACTCGCGATCCAGAATTTATTATACCTGCCTGTTTAATCACTCTCAACTGCATTAAAATTTGCTGAGTAGTTTAAATGATCTAAGCGAACAGACAGCGGAAATGGCTTAATTTTATACTTAGTAAACATAACTGGAGAGCTGGGCTCATGTATATTTATTCTTCAAACACTCTTAATTTGTAAACCCGCTGTACTTAAATCTTTAAACCTATACAATTTGACGTTATTTACATTTTACATCCGCGTCAGTTAAATCATTACGCCACTTTCCGGTCTCGGTCGGTTGGGGGTTATTAGAGGGGGGTAAGGAAATTATCCCCACGACTGAGCCAAGGAAGACGTTATGCCAAGCCACTGAACTGATTCACTTAGCCGCAGCCGATGGGAGCAGATACATCACTTTCAAAACGATTTTGAACACCCCGTACATAGTATTATAACATTGGTAGGTAAGGAGTCTTGAAACTGGTTTTGAACTCCGATGATTTGCAAAAAATAAGGTAGGATTTTTGCTGTTGATGTCAATACGAAAAATAATGTGTACCTTTTTTTTGAGTGCAAGGTGCGCCTGCTGAACAGTATGGGACATTCAGCAAATTTTATAAGAAAAAAAAGCGTTTTGTCGCAGCTTTCATAATCTATTAGATGTATTCGCACATAAGTCTTTTGACTCGTAATAATTTGTATAATTTAGTGTACTCTGAGAAAAATCTAACCTTTTACGAAGCACACTATAATATAAATTTAGACCTTGTGCCGGTTCAAAAGTCCTATCTTTTCGCAAGTCATAAGTTTTGTTTTCGTCTTTTATAATATATTTTTTATGCTAGATGGTTTTAAAACGCTCGACGAGTTTCAAAAGTTTTTCGATACTGTATTATTTGAATGATCTGTCTGTTTGAGGGCTGTGGTTTAGTGAGGCAATGAAAAGAATATTAGTTAGCCCGCTCGTCCCAGACTCAACCTAATTGCTTAATCAGTTTTATTCCAACTATTTGCCAGCTCTTTGCTCCACTTCGACTGTTTTTAATTACTCTATTTGTTTTGGCAAAAAAGTTATAAAGTCATTCAGGAAATTGGGTCAGCCTGCCAGGAAAATATAAGGAAATATAGTTAATTGCTAGCTGAGGAGTTTTAAAGCAAACCATATAGAGGGACACCAATAAATAATCTGTTTAAGGTGTGACTTTTATGTTTGCAATATGTTAATTTATCTAATTTATCAAGACACAACTTGCTGGCAACGTCGCTGTTGCGGATAGGCAGGAAAACGAGAAAAGGCGATGTTTTCAAGCATTTTGAATCAATGACTGATCAAAAAACGTGTATTGATCGCTATGGTATATGAAAAAGAACTAGCTAGAGGCAGTGCGCATATATGCATATTACTGCTCACAAATAGACACAACCATTTTATTGTTTATAAAGAAGTAGCGTTATATGACAACAGTGACAACAGATGGCGTTACAGGTAAGTGATTCTACATTTCTTTTTAAACGTAATATCTAGTTATTAATCTACTGTTAGCTAAAGTATATTGATAATGTAGCATAATGTAAGTCTTTAGGTTCATTTTCCAAAGACTAGGTTTACTTTACAGGTCAGCGACAGCGACCTCTAGCGTCTACAGTACTATACGTTCGGATTCGTGCATTTTGTGGAAGTGAGTTAATAATATGATTTATTTTTGAATATTTTAACAAATTTACGTGTTTTTATTACATCATTTCAATAAATATACAGTTACAACCCGCATCTTGAAAAAAACAACAACCTTTACCAAAAAAATATAAGAAAATCATTCCCAAACTAAATTCAACTTCCAATATGGTAAATCTTGGCTCAAACTGACCCGAAGTTTAAAGCGTATGCAATGGGATCATTCTGGATAAGGACCGAGAGTCGATAACTCCGCTTCTTAAGAGACATGGATTTTCAGTAAACAATAAAGTTAAGAACGAAATGCGGGTCAAGTTCGGAATCGGGTAATTTTATATCAAATTGAGTGGCATTGGGTTTGATGGGACCGTTTTTGTTTTGTTATATAGGAAAATGTATGTTAGCACTTAAAAAACATCCTTTATAAGACTAGTAAAAAATTACAATGCAAAAGAGTCACACCGTTTCATAATTCGGCAAATATTTAGTATTCGTTCTGGAATCATGTATATGTTCTATGTATTTAAGTATGTATTTCTCTAAATAAGTATGTGTATCTTTGTATAGACTTGTGCAAGATTGGTTAGGTCAATAAAATTGCTGTTAGACCTGGATGCTCTTTGAACATCGACTTTTGAACTTTTACCTGATATATCCTTGTGTATTAATCCATTTAAAAATGTTTTTTTTAATCCATACCATCATTATCATTCCAGTCCACATCCGCCCTCTTCATTTTCGCTTCACTTTGCTAGGTCTCGTGCTAACGCCATGCGTCTTATCCTAACTGTCTGCCAAATGTAATCAGACCAAAGAGCTGATGGAATGCCAACCGATCTATGACTTAATCTCGACCACCACTATAACCGCCTACGACCTGCTCTCGTCTCGCCTATCTACACTTCAATTGCGTTATACTTTTGCCGACATCCACAACTATAGTCCTGCGCTCACAATAGTATCATGATAATTATCCTGTATTTAGAGATGTGCAACTATCCGGATAAATACTCAGGTATTCTGCCGTCCGATCACTAAAAGGCCGTTAAGTGAAAAAAGCACTTTTTGAGATTTATGAGCAAAAAAGGTGATAACTTAATTTTCTAAATATTTTAAAGACTTATTACGTTATTTGCAATTGATAATTATTGGTCTATTTTTGCACTTTCCATCAGTGTAGGAAGTATGTTAATAGGTTGTATGGTAATTTTTTTATAAAGGTTTTTATGCTTTAGCCTAGCATTTTTCTATTAAAAAATAATATATTAACAACTCTTAAAGACGGCTTGCTGAATCGTAGCCGCTTTTATGTGTTGTAATATATTGTTATTGGAGGACTGTGGCATTACAGATCACAGTTATAAAGAATATCACAGCTAAAAAACGGTTAAGTCACTTAACCTTTTTCTTGAATTGTAACTAGTAAAAGTTACTATCATCAAAACTTTGAACAAAATCGTTAATGAGCTTATACTGTCTTTATCATTGTGTCCTTAGAAAGTAAAATACAAACACAACTACAAAAAAAAAAGGGTTTTATAAAATCCAATTTATGCTAACTGTGTTTTAGTGTAGGAATACTCCATCGTAAACTGAACGCATTGAGGTAAATAGACGGTTAGATCTCACTTCTTTCGTTGTAACAGTAACAAGAACTATGGTCAAACATGTTTATTATTGCTATAGAAGCAAGTGAAATTTATTATCAAAGAATAATATTTAGTAATCATTGGTAATAATACACTTCTTCGTCGATAAAACTTTTATTGTTACAAACAAATCTATAAAATCAGGCAAATATTCGCATAAAATTGGTAACAAAATAATCTCCTCTAAAAACCGTTAAGGCAATAACTTTTTTAAATCCTAATTAAAAAGAATCCTTGTAATAATTACACTCATAATAGGAACTGTATACTAATACAAATATTTTTATCAAAATAATAAGTACCAATTTCACCATACGATGTTAACAACTTAACAGACGATTAGCGCATTAGCTGTCAAAATATATGAACTATCAGTCTATTAACATTGATTAAATTTAACATCGTATGGTGAAATTGGTACTAAATCAACAATTACTTAACATTTTAGTTAAATACTTTAAATTAAAGTCAACTCTGATGACTAATATCTAAAAAACTAAAAAACTTTTCTAAAGCCATTCGAAAAAATAATTACTAGTTACTATAATAAATCTTATTTGGTAAAAAGAGATCAGCAGTTACCAATGGTAGGTAGATACTTAATATGAGATCAATTAAACAATTCTTAAAACTTCTGACTGCCCAGTGATATTAGCTTGGCAAATGTGAGTATTACTAGATTCGATTTTAGAACTGCATTGCTTGGGTCTCTTGAAACTTGGCTCATTGTCATTATCCTCAGATTCCTCACTTGGAATGTAGTCTTTATCCTTGACGGAATCGTCTGAAGAATAGTCTCCTGATAAGCTATGTAGTGAGGCTTGCGGCGAATTGGCTTGGTGCTTATCATTTACAAAATCATGATAATCAAATAATTCTTCAAATGACGACAATGAACACGTAGACATCCGTTCAATTTGTTCATGACAGACCAAATCGAGAAGCGATAGATTCGGCTCAAGAATAGATGCTTCTTGGTCAGTCATTTTAGTTTTATTGCATGCATCGGGGTCTGGAAGATGGCTATTTGGAATCTGAACCGCAGGAGCCAAGTCTTCCCTATTCAAATTAACTTTGATGACTCTAATCCTGTATCTAAAGATGTTTTAGTCTCTCCAAAAGTATCAAATATTGAAGTGGTCATACTGTATTCTGCAGAATATACCTAGAGAGTTCACAAGGTTCACTTCTGATAGCGGATCATTTCCAGGGCCATTTTTACTCCATAACTTTTATTTGTCTGTTTGTTAGTTGATGGTGGGGTGGATTCGGGCTGTTGCAATGGAGGTTGGTTTTCTTTTTCGGGACTCGATTGATCCATGCAAAGATCTAGAATCTTATTTATTCTCGAACCGCGGAGCCTAAGAAAAAATAAATAAATAAATTATAACATATATTTCTATTTTTTAATATTTGATGTATCTTGGTTACAGGTCAGCAATAGACATAAACAGTTTGTTTTTAACACAAGGCTCTTCCTGGACAGAATCAGATTTTAAATGTAGCCACGCCAATCACGGGGGTACAGTCAACAGCAGAAATAAGTGTACCTACCTTGACACTTTAACGTCGTGTTTTCAATGTCGTGTGTGAAACGATTGAAAGCGACAAGGTACATAAATGATCACTTATTTACGCTATTGACTGTACTTAACTCGAAACAAAGAACCACATAGAATAACAATTAGTAGTACAACAGTACAGCGTTTGATAAAATAATAAATAATAATTTACATTAAATAAATCTTACTCTCCCGCACTAAGAGACGTCAATTAAATTGAATGATTGTTGTCTTATTCTATTCATATAGCAAAGAAAGTAACAGCAGCAAATTTAATCAAGCATTAAATTTAATCGACCTCTGAGAACTGCGTCGCTATTGCCTAACGCACTCGCAATGACAATCGGCTTCAAAGCGGAACAATTGTTTTCATTTTGTATGCAGACATGCCTTCGATTTTCAAAATGAATACGATCGTGATTGCAAGTGCGTTAGACAATAGAGTCTGTCTAATGAAAGCTGAACCTGGGAAAAAGCGGCAAATTCAAAAAATCTTGATATGGTATTACCGATCAATGAAGGAATAAACGATATTGATACTTTTATTATTTTATTTATTTTGGTGGGCACAAAGGAAGAGGAAACGCGTACTATATTTTCATATATATTATTACGAGCGCTATATTTTGATGAAAAGCACTTTAGGTAAAATACGATGACAGTGACTGGAGCACATTTGGTTTTTCGAAATATATTTGACATGAAAATATAGTGATCTGCACGTGTAGCACAAGTTGTATTTTCTCGCTTGTCGCTCTGTGCGTCTCTATCGTAACAGACTAGATAGTAAGGGAGATCCGAGCGACAAACAAGTCACGAGCAACTTGTGCTAGTCGTGCTGTTGATAGATTTCATTGATACGAGAGGTTTTCGTCTGTGTCGCACACAGCATAATAAAACAATGATGATGAGGAATATTATATTCAACCTTTTTAATAAAGTAATTAGAGGTAACATTATTCTCATCACCCTTACACCTCTATCTAACGACAATTATATCTTGGAGAAGAAGCGCCGCAAGAAACTCCAGCAGATCATTTTTTCCAATCATAAAATACAATTATTCTTAAAAGTAACATTACAAGGTAGTAAAGTAATTAATAATTATTTCTAACAACACAAACTTAGTCGTTACAAATGTACGCTCAATAACATTGAGTAAATTAAAAATAGTGACTAGGAGAACAACATGACGAGGTCTCTACGTCAGGAACGATAACTAAAATAACTAACTGGAAAACAGGTTCTTGCAAGCGTGAACAGACAGGACCCCACTGACAACACCCGTTCACGAGTATTTATGAGGCAGATAAAATTCCTAAAGCTAGTGGTCATGACATGAAGTGCTCACACTCTCACCTTACCAATGCGATCTAAACCAGATCAAGCTCATTTGGAATACTGTAAAACGAAAAGTGGGTAGCAAAAATATAGGTAAATCGGCGTCAGAATTTGAAAAAAATCTAAAGGAATCCTTTGATGTAATGCATGGAAGAAGATGACAGACCATGACCTATGTCGAAAACCAATACAAGGAAAAGGATGGAATTACTAATCAATTGGAAAGCTTCATAATAAGTGTATGTGATGGTGAACCTTCCAGTAGTTCCAGTTCAGATGATACCCTAAGACTCTAGGAACTGTAATTAAAATCAGATTCTAAATACTCTATTTCTAATGATTCATCTGAACTAGTGCTGTCATCATCACGGACACTTATAATGAATGATTCTAGTTCTTTAGTTATTCCATCCCTGGTTTTGTACTGAGCTTCAATATTAAGCACATGATTAGTCATTTTCTTCCAATGCTCCGGTGTTATGCTGTCAAAAGACTCTTTAATAATTTTTTCAATTTCAGCTGCTGATACGCCAACATTTCTACTCGCGACTTTTCTCTTCGCCGAACTCCAGATTAGCTCAATGGGGTTAAGGTCGCAATGGTAGGGCGGAAGTCTTAAAACCTCATGACCGTGCTCCCTTAGAATTTCATCGGCTTCATAGATTGGGTCTGCTTTGTGTTTATGTGCCAAGACAAGAAGTTCTGGTACAGTATAATATTCTTCAAAATCAATTTGTTTAGAACGCAGCCACTCTTTTATTTCGGCTTTGCGGGTGTTGGTATTTGGTACCTTATTAATTTGCACCGTGTGATAGCTAGCATTGTCCATGACAATGACACTTGGTTCACTCAAGTTGGGAATAAGCTTCTCACGTAACCACTTATTGAAATTTGTGGCGTTCATGTCATGGTGATAGTCTGCTTTGATTGATTTTGTGCTAAACGTTAATAAAGCATTAGGCACAAAACCATCTTCTGATCCAGCGTGAACAATAATAAATCGTTTTCCAGCTGAGATATTGCCAACTACACCTTGGGTGGAAGGCCCCTGCCACGACTTTTTTGTTTTGTAGTTCTGGTGAACGTAAGTCTCATCCAGGTATATTATTTTTTTACCTTCAGCACGTTTTGATGCAATAGTCCTTAGGTAGCGGTGTCGCCAAGCTGCTATGTCAAAACGCTCAATAAGTATCGAACGTTGTTCAGTATTTTGTTTAAATTCGTATCCATTTGCCATTAGTATTCGACGTAAAGTCTCAAGGCATCCGGTAAAACCGATGCTTTCTCTCAACTCTGCCAATAAGCATCTGAGTGTAGGCACTTGTTTTTTTACAATATAAAATTCATTTATTTTATTTCGGATAGTTTGGATGTCAAAGCTATCCAAATTAGACACCGTGGCCTTGTGAGGTCGCTTTTTTCCGGGAGTACTAAAGACACCGTTGTTTAATTTTCCCTCATTACTTATTCTTTTTAAAGATGAAACACTGATATCTGTAAGAAGAAAGAAAGTGTTAAATAAACAGAACACCATTTAGAAATACATTGTGTGGTTGCGCAGTACAGCCCCATTGTACAGTCCGACAGCCCTAAAAACATTTGGGTTTAGGTGAAATGAAATTGCATCGGTGAGGTTCTAATCGCAACGGTTTAAGAACAAGGAAGACTCATATAACCCGAACATCTTTTATATCTGGCCGATCAAAAATGACATTAAATAAATAGATAAGGTACTAAAGTGTACACATATTTATGAAATCGACTGTACAGTGTACATTTGGTTCATAAACAACAAAATGCTGTTTGCTCCGCACACAGAAAATACATATCAAATAATATGTTTATGATATCTTTTAACTAAACACCTCCTTATTGTTTTATTGAAACTATGAGTGTCAGTTACATTAATCATCCGTCTATTAAATTAATTTAATAAAATTGTGAATGCTAAGAGATTCAACATGATATAGGGACAGACAATAGGTACCTACACCTATTATATAGGGAAAGACAATGATAATTTTAGTAATTACCGGTCATTGAAGATACTTCTTCCAAATATTTCGTCTGAGTCTGGCAGGCTAACTCAGTTTCCTCAACCTCTTTCAGCTGCTTTACGTTTTCCAGCACACTTTTGTCAACGTGCACGTCCAGGTTTTCTGAAACGAATTTAATTTCGTTTAATTTCTTAATCTCATCGTATAATAGACAGAAAAAGGTAAATTAAACTTAGGATTGCACATAGAGAAATAAGAAGTATCAAAATGAACATGCCGTACTAAAGCCGTACTAACCTATAAATTTGGTCACCGTAACTAAACAATTAATTTTTTGCATCAATAATGCTTTTCTTTCTTCTTGTTTTTCTTTGTACTTCTGTATAATAGTATACAGAATCTCCCGGAGACCGCCTCTTATCGTCGACGGCATGATTACTCCGTATTTTTATCAATTTAGATCTCGAATTGACAAGTTTCTAACAACAACAAGTGAACAAAGTCCAAACGACATATTAAATAGTGTTGCCAGACTCGTCAGCCAAGAAAAATCCAGGTTCAGCTTTCATTAGACATACTCTACCTCCTCTGGTTCTAAACTTGTGTACAAGATTTAAACTAAGTAAACATACATACCTACCTTCATACATAGTAATGTGAAGTTAAATAAGTAATCTAAAAAATAAACTTTATAAGCAAACTAACAACAAACCTAATCAAACTTACTATTTAAATACAAATTGCTAGCTAAAACTCTTACCTTGCCTTCGAAGTCATTTTTGGCGGGAACTCGACCCAAAACGGCGCACGTCCTGCCCTCCTGACGTTATGGGGACCACCTGCGCGGGCGCGCGGTTGACCCTTTGAGTCTCTGAATTTGCCGTTTTTTAGCGTTGTAATGTCACTTTGCCGTGTTATAGTATTGCATCCATTGATCGTTTTTAATGGATTTTCAAAACTTGAAAGCGGTGACTGTCTTTAAGCGTTGTAAATGTATGTTACACCTATGTGTTCTACTACGACGCAACGGTTAAGAACCTTTAACGATCTTTAAGAGAATTAGCAATATAGATAACGGTTTTTTTAAATTGTAGCTCCTGACGAAACTTGCATAAAATAAATTGGTAAATCACAGCTAGAGTAAGATAACTGTTTTAAAGTGAAGTTGGTTGCAGTAACCGTCTTTTAAGATTGCACTGAGAATGAGTTGTAGCTGTTACCAACACAGTTATTTGACTTTAAACTTTCTCTAGTGTCGTGACGTAACTTAACTGTTTTTAAGTATTGACAGATCCAAAAAAACCTTTACTTAGCCGGGTACGGGGTCCCCATATCTCTAAATCTATACATGATAAAAAATATTGGCCTACACTAGTCGATAGAGAAAAAAAATCTCTTTCGCGGTGTATATAAAACTCAAAATTGACAAAATGTTACTTAACGGCCTTTTAGTGATCGGACGGCAGTATTTACCTCACACTTGGTGGATAGGTATTCTGGGTATTCCATCGCAGCCTAGTTGTATATGATACCACTTAACTGACGTACGTTTACACACCATTATCATTAACAGTACAAACAGAATTCCTAACGCATAAATGATACCCGTAATTCAGCGCAAAGATAGCGTATATTAGACTGCACATTGATTGACCCATTCCGAGCGTATATTACGCATCGAATAGGCTTACTGACGAATATTAAATGGTTGCGGTTTACGATATTGTGCAGTAGACGTAAGTAGACTGGTCAAAAATGTTGAGTCTAGTTTTGATAGTATTTTGACCATGACTCCCTTCGACCCGTGAATGCGACATCATTGTCACGGGTCGAGCTGTAGACGTGAAGAAACAATGTAATTATTACACGACGTATGTATAGGGGCAGGTATTTTTATTATGTAAATAATAGCTATCCGCCAGCGGCTTCGCCCCGCTGCAGGTTTTTTTACTTTCGCAATGGATTTATAGTTCCTTCGTTCAAATACTTCGCATGCTTTGACGTGCCTCCACATTTGGTATAAAGAAATCGCCACGACGACTTTAAAGTGTTGCAATGCACACTATTTGAACGAACGAATTATATATTTATACAAACCTTGTCCTGACAATAACGAGCACAATGAAAAAATAATGATCCAATTTAGTGAATTTATTTATATAGATAGATTTAAGGCACAAACAAGCAAGATACAGTTTAGTTTAGTTACAGTTTTAAATACTGCAAATGAACTTGATTTTGGTGAACAGTAAAAAAGGAGCGGCAGACATGTGTCTCGCACCGCTGAGTACGTAAGAATGAACAGAATTAAGTAAATATAAAAAATATTTTTTTTAAACCGAAAACATTCGGTGAAATGACTAGCATATAATATTAAACGCATACAATCTTTTTAAAACGCTATATCAGTATACTTGTATCATACCACACTTTTGCATTTTTCAAGCTATTAAAAAATAAAAATAAAGGTTGACTGAAAATAGTAGACTTATTGAAAAAATACTCTGTGGCACGATCCGCTGAATAGCCCTAACTAAACAAAACGCATCTCTACTCGCTGACGTCAGCCTGCGGTTTTACCCGAGCGATAACTAAACGCACACAACGGCCGCGGATTGGTCAGCCGCGAAATTAACGCCGATCGCTGTGAATTAGAACCAATGGGTAATGATGCGATCCGTGTGGATTTTCACTTGAGAGTTGGAGCGTTTTGTTAATGCATTGGTCGATAACGGATATTTTAAAATGAAATAAAAAATATTACCATTCGAGTTGTGTTGTGATTTGTATTGTGTTTATGCTGCCATATGATGCAATATTTTGTCGTTAGCTGTCAATCCAGGTTGTTAATTTGAGATTAATTATGGGTTGTGGTTTGGATATTAATATGTACATACGTAAACCATCTATCTATCTTCTATATCTATATATATAGATATAGAAGATATATAAAAATGAACTCCTATTTCTCTTGGTGGTGACGCTATAGCTTGAGAACGGCTGAACCGATTTAATTCCTGGTCTTTTTAAATATTATATTATACTACGTAAAAATATGTATATAAAAAAAAATGCGCAGAAAGAAAAAACCAATTGGATTGTCGGAAATTTGAAACCGCTGGCGGGCCGCTAGTTCCTCATAAACTACCTATTTTTTGTGTCCGTTTTTTTTGCTTTGTTTACCTATAAACATTTTTTCACCAAAAATATGCATTATAAACATGTCAGATATTAATTGAAATTTTTACTCGTCATACTTCAAGCCAAAAACATCGGAATAAAAATACCTAATCAAAATACACAAACTCAAGCGTCCCTTTATCTTTGTCGAAAATGAGCCTCCTGTATAAATTACCACAACTAGCTGATGTGGCAATGTGACCGCACCTTTACTGGTGCTTACGGGCCTTAATGAAGGATCGCTGTGGAAATTTGGACCATTAGCATAAACCGTGGCATACAGATAGCCAACGGGTATAGCACGGATTACTGTGTAAATTTAGGTACGTGCACGTGCACGAGGATTGCTATAGGTACGTGCTGCATTAGCCTTTTTAATGCCATCAAAATTTAAACTGATAATATGTGAGTCTTGATACACGCTGTATAGTCCGAGGACAATTTTACACATAGTCCCAAACTAAGTTTAAGGTTTGTACAACGAGGACTAGACAATATACTCGTAGATACTCGTATGTACAATAAAGATAAATAGAATAATAGACGGTTAACTAACAGAATACATTCTAGATTTAAGCACAATAATTTGGGCTAAACACAGAAACACTACCCTAACCGAGACTACAGGGCTGCTTCAAGACACCTAGACTAATTCATAATATATACACAGGTTGATTTTAAAAGAGTAACCACTTTTCCTTACTCATTTTAAAATTACCTTGCCATAAAAACGCGACAAAATACACAAACGTGACCACACACATGAATCTGACAGCACTCCATCACGACCCATGACCCAGATTCTGAACAAAAATATATGACGGCATGGCCATACTTTTTGCCAACGTTGGGGCCATATTAAGTGAATTTATGTGCGACAGATGGCGCAGGTGGCGCTAACCGCTGTCTGATTTAATTAAACAAAGGAAACCTCGTCTGAAACATGATGAGTTTCACCCATTTGTATCTTAGGAATACAATGTATTGCTAAGTTAAAGTCACTTACGCGCTTCATAAATAAGTGTTGTCTGAGTTTGCGTAAGCTGTCGGCAGTCCAACGATGTCAAGTCTTATAAAAAAGGGTGTGCTTTTTGCGATTTTCTTGGTTATTGAAGTGAAATTGAGAAAAAATCTTAAATGTAATGTATATGCATTGGGTTCATTTAAAAGTGTGTAACGCAATCCTTTCTTACACTGGTATACGCAATTATATCAATATGAGCTCGGCAGTAAAATATATTTATTTAAATAAAACGTGCTTACAACGACATTTAATTCTCGCAACGCCTGAGAAACTATTGTAAGTGTAATTGCCAATAGCCATTAAAAAAAGACAATGCAATAATATTTTCCAATATTAAGCACAAGCATCTGACACGCTGTTATGTCACGCGTATTTTTGAGCTCAATTTGTATGCGACACGAGGCATTTTATAGAATTTTATTGTTTTAATGATTTATTTAACATTTTACATCAGGGCATCCTTTTTGCTGAAGGAAAACATCCTGAAAAAACCTACCACATCATATGTAATGTTGCTTTTAAACCACGAAGTGCATAGCAATGCCATCTGTTCATTCCCTTGCCTTATATGCGGTTCATGAATCTTTAGAGAGCGCTTCAAATCTCTTTCAAGACATAACCTCAAAAATACTACATTTTCCATTTCCTTTTGTTTCATCAACTGGTCGATGTGCCGTTATAATTCAATTTGATTCCATGATGGTGTTTAATATTCGGCCTCCATACACAATACTAATGTTTGATGATATATTACTGTTAGTTACTGTACTATCATGGTAATGGTACTGTATTATTTGTTAATTTAACGATATTATTTCTTTATTTACCCTTATCTCTCATGCTCGACGCGCAAAGTTTCATCAAACACGACTATCTACCAATATGTTCAACGCTGCAACTGGTACCTACGTTCATGCTTAATGATTTATTGTTGTGCAGTAGACATCAATTGGACGATAACGCTCTATTGTTTCTAAGATCAAGCTATTAACCTACACACATTAAAAATGCCCAGGGATAAAAATATCTTTTGTTTTTCTTAATCACAAGGCCGAAAATTTCTTCCGAAAACTAAATGTGTACATTAACATTTCAAAATGTTTAAGGAGAATTTAAACAACCTATAGATTAATTTGTGTGTTTTATAATAATACGGAAAAGTTAAAGGTTACTAACTAGAAAAGTAAAAATAAATGAATTACTAACTAGTGAAGGACGTTCGGAGCGAAAATTAGTTAATAATCATTATTTTGTATATCATATTATTCCTAATAGTAATCATTATTTTGATATTTAACACTGTATCGCCATTTTTTATCCTTGGGTTTAAACAATGTGCAAACTACTTTATGTTTAAAGGTGCGTAATAAAGCAAGTTTTTACCGATCCAGATGTTCTAATTTGCTCGAATTAACCTAAAAACGTCGAACAAGCCTGTATATAGACACTAAGCAAATAGATTGCTTGTATATTAAGCACGTCAGCCATTTCAGACCCGTTGCACTTGCGTTGCACAAATGCACATGAATAAACATCAGGTATGTTTGTATAAACTAGTGAATTCACTCCATCCAGCTGTTGCAGAGATAAGGAAGCAAACGTAATGCTAATTACGTTTGCTGGGTAGGTTGTTTTGTTTGGTGCTATATACGTAAATACAATTGCTTGTTACAGATTGGTTTGTTGGACGTGTAGGTGCAGTTACAGTTACAAGTGTCAACACCATTGTGCCCATAGTGCGGAGCTTCGTATTGCGTTTTACACAATCAACGGACATCAGGACAATCAAAAACCTAAATGAATACTTGATCATCCTGTGAATAAATTCTGCTTATTCAGTATGTAAAATAAATAAAGTGTGCTATACCGGGTGTACAATCCAAATGGGTCAGTATGGAGAAGTCGGAAACTATGAGAGATAGCGAGATCTGTTCTTAGGAACCATGACGTCGATTTTAGATTTAATAATAATTACATTCAAACTTTTTTATTAACTCTCATACATAACCGGGAATCGAACCTGGTCAAAATCAATGTGTATAAATTCTGCAACTCGCAAGAAGCACAACACTAATGGAATCTTGTTTAAAGTATGAGAGTTAGTAAAAAAGTTTGAATGTAATTATTATTAAATCTAAAATCGACGTCATGGTTCCTAAGAACAGATCTCGCTATCTCTCATAGTTTCCGACTTCACCATACTGACCCATTTGGATTGTACACCCGGTATATTTAAGTGCTCTAAACTAAAAAAAAATGTAAAGTATGAGTTTGTTATTGCCTTTTCAAGGAATTATCTTGTCTTATTTTAACTTCAGTGTTATTTTAAACTTTGGTACCATTAAGAGATCAACTTTACCCGTGAAGGATCTTTTTCTAGTTAACGCTCTACCTATAGAAATGTAAATTAATGGCATTAAAAGAGTTAAAGTGATATTTGTAGTATTTGGAGTGTCTTAGTCGTCAATTTTGATCCTACCGACTGCGCCATATAAGTATTTGGAGAATATTATTAACCAAAGTATGTTGGAGAGAAACAGCTGGGTGATAATAGTTGTTCCATGCATACATATTGGTATGCGTTAGGTGTGAAGTCAGACGCAAGAGAGCGCGGCTAGTTTCACGTGGGTCTATATAAACCCTTCTGCAGATAGTTTCGACACAGTTACAACATTCTACACGTTCGTTTACTATTACAATAGCTTACCTGGAACCTCTCGTCGTTGGTGTACGTGAACTTCCCTGAGCTCAGGATATGCCAGTCCCGCTTTCTGATCCACGAGACTTGCTGCAAAAAAAAAGAAATTATAACTATGACCAACTTTTGATGCCGATGACGTCAAAATGACGAAATTTTACACACACGTGCTCTGTTTTCATTTGGCAGGTGGTTAGGTAGGTATTAAATGTGGGTGCGCCAAAGTTGAACTAAATTTTTAATGTCGATTATCGGAAGTCCGAAAATGTTGTTCCTAATAATTTACATCCTAATAATCACTACTCATAACTACTTTGTTCCTAACGCTCTGAATTCTTAATCATTCAACTTCATAATGTCCGTTGCAATAAACATCGATCATACTACTATTTGTTTTCCTATATTTTCTCAACATAACCATCTTTTACCCTATTGTTCATTGTTATATTTTGTTTTATGTATATAATGCGCTAAAATAAGCACATTTTACTTGATATTTTTTTCTGTAAAGTTAAAAGCGACTGAGATCCTAGGGGTCCGTCATTACGTAGGCAGTAGGGAATAGGGACTTAGTGGCAAAACCGACTCGGATCGCGGATAGGTTAGAAGACGAAAGTGGGAGCTTCGCTCGTCTGAAAATTACGGGCCCTGACTAGGTATGACTCTTACAGCCTTAATCATTAAAGTTCACTTCACTGCCAATAACGCATTTACGCTTATTACACATACGACATATACTCGTATAAAATTGTGGTAAAAGATTGATTTCAGTAAAACCCGTTTGAATTTGTTGGATTGTACTCGGACAAGCCTTTATGTTATATTACACAGATGGGAAACCAACATCCATGTTATTTCCAAGTTTTTATTCTAAATAAACCCTTATGCCTGCACTACTAACAAGTTCCATGCCAAGCATAGTCACACAAATGGATTTCTGAACTGCTACTCGGACCTATACCTATGAGAGTGCGGCAAAGTGATGCAGAGAAGTCAAAACCAAATGTTTTTTTTTATGGCATTGAGAAGGCACGCGAGCACTCAGACCACCTGATGGTTAGTGGGATCTGAGACCCAAAGACATTTGAAATCTTAAGACTACAATCTCAAATGTGGTGCCAACCCTGAGGACTAAGATGGAATGCCTCTATGCTAGTAATTTCACCGGTTGTCTTATCCCCAGACCAATGCGAACACTGGTTTTTAAGACTTGCTTGATTACGTTACTTTGAGAAAGTTCGATAGTGACCTAGAAATCCATTCGTTTGGCTGTACTTCTAATTTTAAATTGAAAACATTCCACTACGAAACGTAGGCACAAAATAATCTCCTAATTTGCAACTCGCAACATCTAGTTGGTTTTGGTGAAGTTGGTAACCGTCCGCGAATTATTAATAACAAAAGTTCTGTTAAACATTGCGTTTGTTAGGTTTAGGTGTGGTTTTGTCGAAGTTTCGGAGTTCAAGCCTAGATTAACTTTGTACTTTGTTCACTAAGTAGGCCACACTGTGGTCAGCGAGCGACGGGTACATTATCAGATTAGGTGGTGATAAATTGACTAGGCTACGTAACGAGGAAACTGATTTGAGTACCATAGCAAAAACGTGTTGCGACAAGTCAGTTAAGAAGAATAGTTTTTAGGCTTCCTTACCCAAAGGGTAAAAACGGAACCCTATTACTAAGGCCCGTATTAATAAACTGATCTCAACTCTAATGCTCGCCTCGAGATGCGTCAAAAGTGACAGTGTTCTATGGTCTGGCGTTTGTTAACCTTGACGTATCTCGTGACGAGCCTCACAGTCAAAATGAGTTTATTAATACGGCCCTAAGACTCCACTGTCCGTCCGTCTGTCTATCTGTCTGTCCGTCACCAGGCTGTATTTCATGAACCATCTATGTAATTTTCACACACACACACACACACCACACACACACACACACACACACTACACCGCCCTCCTAAGCCAATAAACATTATTTTAGATTCAATTGCCACAGTAGATTCAATCCTCAGATTCTGAATTCAAATTCAAATTTAAATCAATTTAATTTATTTATTTAAAAAAATCGTATCAATAATGTTTTAGGTGTACGAATATAATGTTGTTTATGAGTGGACCAACTTTTTGTTGTGCTTATTCTGTCCCGTAAGCCAGGAGACAACAGTGATAGAGTTTCTTAGAAAAAATGTTACAGTGTATACTTTTACCAAACTCAGGAGAAAAGCTATTAAAGAGTGGGTTTGTAATTGCCAATAAAACAGTTTTTTAGTGAACTCATATTCTTTTAAATCGAACTTTTAACGGGTGACCCAGGAGACGTCACCATGGCAACAAAATACAACAAACTGTTAATTGCCCCTTATGCCGCAAATACAAAATTTAAACCTAATCAGTAATTGGGTTGTTAATGTGATTACTACAGTATTTTTCAAATTAAAATGCTGCTATTCGGTTTAGCAGGGCAGTACAGTAGGTATATGCATTATGTGTATTGCAGTGAACAGCGAGGTTGTCACGCTGCAGCTCTCAAGTTTTCAACCTTTGACTTATTTGAAACCTTATTTGTATGTAGAACTGCATTCAAGTTGCACGCATAGCTGTTTCAATGTGCTTTGTAAGCCGAGCTCTGTGTCTGGAGGTACACACGCGTAATAGGCTTGTTACGTTATAGTAAGTTTCACAAAGGAACTATCGACCGAGGGAAAAACATTATATCCTCACATTAACAAAACAGAACTGGAGTCGTATTACGACCTCCACGTGCTAGATTCCAGGAAGCAAAAGGTACAAAGCTATAAGATACATAACATTGGCTCTTTTACTTCCTGGAAATTAGAAGGTACTGAAAGTTTGATGGTTTCAGAGCTCGGTTTGACAAGTTTGACTTATCCATGGCCTCCACGGATTATCGGGGTCTCTATCTCATTCGGTTAAAACATGTTATTGCATTGTTTTAAACTAACCGCCATTACCGTCTAGGAAATAAGAGCTATTGTAACGTCGACAATACGATACCATGTCATCAAAAATATGGTTTCACCGAGATAAAGCCCCTGTAGAAAATAGAAAACATGTGAAGAGGGATACATGAAGCACTCCTACGCGTCGTGAACAGATAGGTTTTTAATTGGACCACGAATTTTCACTAAAAACGAGTGTGCAGGAGGATTTTTAACATTTTAGTGCGCGTATTTATTTGATTGGCCCTGGGTTTTATGGATAATTCAGCTAGATACTAGTAATGTGCTAGGTACGATTTGTTAGAAGACTTTCCCAAACGCATTTTCTCTTTTAAGATAATTTTCTTATCGCATTTTTTCCCGAATGTTGGGTGTGGCAGGAGAAGCATGAAAGTCGTATAAATGCAGTTGAAATGCGCTCTTTGCGTAGTATGTGTGGTGTGAAACTGATTGATAGAGTAAGGAATGAAAAGGTCAGAGAGAAATGTGGTCTAAAAGAAGATGTAGTGACTAAGATTGAAAAGGGCATGCTTTGATGGTTCGGTCATTTGGAAAGGATGGATGAAAGAAGATTGACGAAAGAGATACAGAGCGAAAGTGAGCGGAAGGGTCGGAAGAGGCCGCCCTAGGCGTACTTTTTCGAATCAAATCGTAGAAATAGTGGAAAAGAGCCGAATCTTAAGTACCCGAAACCGACGTGCGTGCATGACTCGATGTATGAATGTGGAACAAGCGAAAGACATTTGTCAGGATCGTAGCAGGTGGAAAGAAGTCGTCTCTGCCTACCCCTCTGGGAAACAGGCGTGATTTTAAATATGTATGTATGTATGTATTTTTTCCCGAACGTAATATTACCAGTTGGCACATTCGTGTTTTCCCCCTTGCGAGTCTTATCCAGTCGCTTCTTTTCCTAGCATCATATTTTGACTGTCGTATTTTTCCCATTCCATGAATCAAAGTTCACAGAGTTGACGGAGCTATTTTTATGTATTCCTTTTGAAATTTAGGTATATTTTATAGCCACTTTTATTTGTCCTAAATTTCTAGATGTGTTTTGTCAACGTAAGCGTTATCTTATCGAAGTGAGCTGTTTCGTTACTGGGCAAATGCTCTCAATTAAGCCAACCCAATGGAACGGTCGATCATTTCCGATTTTTTTCCGACCTAAATGTATGAGAGAGTGGCAGGTGTACCTTACTACGTCAATAATGTTTCGATGGTTACCTCAGTTATCTCTGTCATTACGGCTACGTCCCTATCATCAAATTGTTGAACGTCTATTGGTCAAGCTTTTGACGTTTGACAGACGGTTGATGGTCACTAAACCAATGACCCAAAGTATTCAAAATGGACCACCATAATTCACCAAAGTTCACCAATAGTCTCATTAGGCTTGCACAAAATACAATAAAATACAAATGGTGGACTTCATGCTCAATGGAATTCTCTACCAGTCAACCAGAAGGCAAAACAAAAAATACTAATTGTAATAGTTGATCCCTTGCTGTTCATACTGACGGCGAAATTTCTCTCCACCAGTTTGTCAAAACAAAAAATATACATCCCTCGTCAATAATAGTGACACATACAGTCTGTGAGCTCTTAGAAGGCGCTTCAGGTTTGTGTTTTTCTCTCACTCGCTCTTAATAAGAGCGTATGAGAACGAGTGAGGGACAAGTACAAACCCGAAGCATTCCTAGACCACTTTGAACTATGTCAAAGTGACACAGTAAACCAGTAAGTCAGTAAGGTGCATTTTGCTCTTTATTGCCAAGCCAACTCGCCTTTCCCCATAAAAAAATCCTACAGCAAGTTAACCAGATATACTTACCCCACGTTCACTCAAGTGCCCCACCAGACAGTGCAAGTACGTGGTGCCACCTAGCTGTGCTGTGATATTGCTGACAGAGTTGTTGGTGGCCACCTCGTTGGAGGGCTGTGCGCCGGCGCGCCAGCCTCGCGCGCGGGACGTTCCGTGGTGTCCTGGACCAAGAGACGGGGCGTGATTAAATAAATAAATAACAGGGACTTTTAAAGAGATTAAACAAAATATTAGGAGACAACCCCGCAAGAATTGACCTAGTCCCAAACTAAGCTTTAGGCTTGAACTATGGGTACAACGATGTAAATACTTATGTAGGGAAATAAACACTTAAATACATAGAAAACATTCAAGACTGAAACATATACTCGTGCTCATCACACGAATATTTGCCGATACCGAAAATCCAACCCAGGACCGCTAGCTTCGTAAACAGGCTAACTAGGCTAACATGTCGTCAAACAAAGCAATTGACGACGTGCTGGGACTTCAAATTCGTTGGACACAGAGCAGCTACTTACTTATGTCACCAGTGGAAGATGTGAAGAGTGGCAGCATGCAGAAGACAGCAGCAGCAAGCGGTACGCCCATCCCGCCGGCCACTCGCCATCTCATCTGAGAACAAAGAGAAATGCGTTCAACCATTTTGCCTCATCTCAGCTTATGAGCCCCTGGTACCACTCAGAGTTTTATACTGTCCACGTTGGCAACATCCAAGGGCTGCTATTGAAACTGGGTTGGCAAGAGTAGCGACACCAACCCATTCATGCAATAACTAAGTCGTCTAGTTACCAACACTTGACTCGAGTGAGTTGAGACGATAATTGAAATTCTGCCAGCAGATTTGCACCCAAAATGGCCATCGAGACCAAAGCGAGCTCTCAATTCATATCAATACAAACGACAAGCTAACTCACGCAAACTCTCGTGAGACTTCATGCCATCGCGATATATTATTTGTTTTTAATGCAGTCAATATACACTCTTTGTATTTGTAATACTGTTTAATATTACAACTACAACATTTTATTTCTCGGTAAGGTAATGGTCCAGACAACAATGTGCTGATCCTGACTTTTAAAACCAGACATGCGCCAGAAGAGAAATTGAATTTTGTAATATACAAATATCAATTTACTCCAATTTACTCTCCTTGCCTCATCGCACCTATAGAAATGCAACTTAAGTCCTGTTTCTATCAATATTCTTTCTTTTTTTTCTTTGCCCGGCGGCGACTTCAACAGCTACTCCGCGGGGATATGGCGTTTCCACAATGAATTGATTTCGCCAGTGTCAAGTATATATAAGTATAAATCAATATTGCAATAAAATACAATCCAATCTTCTCCAGGAAGATTGGATGCAACGTTGTACGGTGATGTGTAGGACAGAGGTCAGGATAGTTTAACCTCTGTACCACTGCGAGTTCACGTGAAACGAGAAGTAAGATACACGAAATAAGTCCAAGTCCTCTATCACTGTGCAAAGGCATAAAAAGTACAAATCACTAACAGAAAAGAACTTTGAACACCTAAATACACAAAAATACAAAACTAAAACAAATTACACATCCACCACCTTTGACCGTTGCAAATGGCCCCCCTATCAATATTCACGTGCTAGTAGTGTCGACCAAAAATAGCTTACGTCACTTGTCAGAACTGTCTGACGTTTAGAACGTTGCTATTGTGTTGTTCACTAGAATGCTGTTGAGTTTGACGTTAAAAACGGAGGCAAACCATTCCAGTTAGAATCTTGGATTTAAAGCTTAGGTACTGTTTGAAATATTACGTTGTGTTAGCACATACGCTAAAGTCGGTAACGTTTAGAGATCTCGATAATTTAATTTTTCAAATAGGACACCTATTTAGTCTTTGTTATTTGAGATCCTTGTGTCCTTTGTTACTTTAACGTCTTGTTTGAACTGCTACACTTATCTGCCAAAGACCTTAAAGCGACAAGGTGCTAAAGTGTGCTCTCAGATTTTTTTTAAACTAGTTTAGGTTATGTTTGTATTCTAACAATCCTGAGAAACTAATTGTTATATCAATAATGAAACTCCTTACGTGTAAAGATCAAGATATTGCAGATTGTAATAATTAAACGTGTTGCTTATTCAGATATCACTGACAATGAGTAAGTTTAAGTGCGATCGCCAAACAAACATAAACTTGGATTATACTTGTAACCCCTAAAGTGCATCGGGCCAAGTTTGATGGCTGGATGCGGTGTCCATCGTTACTGTTATTATATAACTGACAATTATACTATTACTTTGGAGTTATTCTGTAACGCCATAAATCGGGGATATTGGTGCCCACCATTACATTTTGGTCCTTTAGCTTATACTCACTGTTTGGAATGAGCGCTCAATTTACTTCGGCTATGGGTTTAGGTTATTTTTTCGATTAAATACTCCGGTTCTCGGGTTTTAGTGGCAAGGAGATGGCAAACGAGCACATAGTCCACCTGGAGGAAAGTGGGATCAGAAACCCGTAAATATATGCAATCTTAAGACTACATCCTAAGACTGCGTTAAAATTCAACATTGTCTGTGACATTTTTTTTTTTAATTGACAGTGGACAATGCCACACCAATTGACCTAGTCCCAAACTAAGCTCTAGCCTTGTACTAGGGGTACTAGGCAACGATATAAATACGTATCTAGAGAAATATGTTCTTAATTACATAGAAAATATCCATGACTTTGGAACATCTTTGGAACAAATATTCGTGCTCATCACACAAATATCTGCCTTTACCGGGATTTGAACCCAGGACCGCTAGCTTCGTAGGCAGGGTCACTAACAACTAGACCAGCGCATCAGACGAAAAATCTCCCAACCTTTAATTTTAACTGATATTTTATTCATATTATTGAAACTGTGTAAAATTGAAAATTCCACGGTCCACCGATTATTCACTTTCTAATAACAATTTCGGCTTTGAAATTACAATTCGATCAATTATTTGTGGATATATATAGAAACCGTAAGGAATTTCTCCAACTAGTGACATATAATTCCAAGATGGAAACTATTTGCCAGTCCTTACTACCTCTATTACTTTGGGAATAGAATAGGATATGTGTTTGAATATCGTTAGTTTGGGAAACTGGTAGCCGTAGCTTTAAGTGCAGAGGAAATACAGCCGGTATTTGGTTAATACTTATAGAAAAGTAGCGTCTCGCCCTAGTTTCGCTTTGGTTTGTGTGTGTTTACAACACCCGTGTATAAACCAAGTATAATATAGGTAAATTCTTCCGTGAAAAATTATCTAAACGATGGTGAACCAAGCATCAAAATCAGTAGATTGGTAGAAAGACAGGCAAAGCGACTTTGTTTTATAATTTGTAACTATAAAGATTACTTTGTTTGTTTCTTTTCTCGCATTCAAGGTATATCGTAGTAATTAATCAATATTTACTTGAATTCTATAAATGTTAAATTATTTCGCTTTCAAAAATCGAATACACCATTGCCAATTTAAATTAATAAGCAACACTTGTTAAGCATACAATGGGAAAAAGACAGCTTTTTCATCATAAAAACAATGTAGTTTTTTTTTGATAACCTTTGAAAGTCAGCGTCCTTAAAAACTTATAAATCATGGTTTACCGCGACTTTATTTTCATCAAATCATAATAATTTTTAGTTTTTTTTATGGCATAGAGAATGCAAACGAGCACATAGGCCACCTGCTGGTAAGTGGAAACTGTGACCCATAGGCATTCGCATTCACAAGAGTGCAAACTAAGACTGCAAATGCGTTGCCAACCCTGAGGACTAAGATGGAATACCTCAATACTAGTCATTACACTGGCTGTCTTATCTTCAAACCGGAACACAACAATGCGAACACTGCTGTTTGGTAGGTTAATGGATAAGATGGTGGTAGCGATCCGGACGGACCCTGCACACGGTCCTACCACCCGCAAAATAACAACCTAAAAAACATAATAGCCATACTCATACCATCCCAAAACAACAGTATTGTTTCGCAATAAAAAGTAGTCTCAATTCTCCATTGAATCCACATTAGTCTCAAACGTACTCACACATAAGCACACACACATTTTCGCATTTATAGAAGCGTAATTCAACAAACCTACATGCAATACCCAGCACAAACCACTAAAAAAAAACTCATTCGCAGTCAATTTCAGATCAAAACACTAGTTTTACGTTACTTTTTGCAACTTCAATTCAGATGTGATAGGAGCAACTTTTCGTGACGTCACAGCCCGCGTCACTCCTCCATCGTACATCGAAAACAACTCTTTGCGCAACTCTCGAGCACCGAGCAATCAACTGCCAGGTTATTCTTTATTCAACCCTGTCCTTTGATTTGCTACTCTATTTCTATTTCGACTGTACACCGCACAAAGGTGCTGCTGCTGTTATGAAGCCAACATACCTATAATAATACAGTCTTTAACAATAACTGACTTTTGCGGGTGGTAGGACCTTGTGCAGGGGCCGTCCGGATCGCTACCACCATCGTATCCATTAACCTACCGCCAAACAGCAGTGTTCGCATTGTTGTGTTCCGGTTTGGGGATAACACAGCCGGTGTAATGACTAGAATAGAGGCATTCCATCTTAGTTCTCAAGGTTGGCAACGCATTTGCAGTCTTAGGCTTGCAGTCTTTTGAATGCGAATTTCTATGGGTCACAGTTTCCACTTACCATCAGGTGGCCTGTGTGCTCGTTCGCCTTCTCTACGCCATAAAAGAAACCACGAGTAATATCCACCCATATCTGCCCTATATGGAACATGAAAAGTCATCGTCTTTTTAGGGTTCCGTGCCCAAGCGGTAAAAAAGGGACCTTATTACTAAGACTCCGCTGCCTGTCATCAGGCTATATCTCATGAACCCTAATAGCTGGACAGTTGATTATCCCATACAGCAAACTTGTTTTTATAGATTGGTACAGTTGGCCGGCTTTTTCAGATCAACCCCTTTTTAAAATCATAATTCCAAATTGAGCTTTGTACTAGTTTGTTCGATTACGTACGTACAATTCGTACGACAGAATACTCAAGACCTTTTTCTTCGAATCTGGCTTAAAAACACAGCAGTAACGTACTAAAACCCATTTTATATTGAGGTTTTGCGGCGCAAAATAGTTTTGATTCAAAGTCAACTGTGCCCGAAGAATAACACCACAGCTCCAAGCAAACAAATCACAACTTTGATGAGTTCGCTCTCTTTTTTCACGCATTTCTTCGATATTTCCCTTTTCAACACAAATAAAGCCTACATTGTGAGTTCACTCAGAGACGCCTGACGTAGTTAAAGAATGGAATTGTCGGAGTCTGTGGACGTATTTGGAGATTGCTTACGTAACGTTACCGGGTTTTGAGAACGATTTCGATCAAATGAGGTTTTATAAAAGAGTTTCAAGTGAATCTATGGGAGATGGCTCTTGTTTGTTTAAGTCTGTTTAATTCTTCTTTTTTTTAAATTAAAAACATAATAACGTAAAGTTAAAGACAAAAACCATTATAAAACAAAATCTGCCACCTTTGGGACCATCAGGACCATCAGGACATCAACCACGGAAGGTTACACACATAATTATTCGAACACAAAAGAAAATTACAGCAAGAAAAAAAATACTGAAATAAAAATAAAAAAGCGCTCGCAATATTTTATGCCCTTCTTTTTGGCTTGTACCTAGACTAAACAATCAGTTTCACAAAAAATACTATTGAACTTTACTCTCTTTACCGATAAATAAATCAAAAAGTCTTAGAAATAAAATAATATAATTTTTTCAACCAATTTTTTTAGGTATCGTTTCTTCGATGAAATGGGTGAGCGATCGAATAGCTCATTATAATACTTCCATTCATTAACAGAAACGAACATTTTATTATTCAGATATTGAAATATATTATGATGAACTTAATAGAAGATTATACGTCTGATATTAAGTATGTTTTAATCAATTTTCACAGCGACTTTATTCCTTAGTATTTGTCTAGCATATTGTGCACGTTTTAGCGCAGAGTTGTAAAGGCGTAAATCTACCAAGAATACGGCAATAGTTATTTGTTCAACAAGAGAGCAAAGTTGGTTTTTGCTGCGAGTGATTATTTTGAATCCCGAGTAAGCGAAGGATTCAAAGATACGAGACGTAAACAACTTTGGTCTCGTGTGAGACATACAACTTTTCACCTCAGCAGCGAGAACAACACAGCGTGAAGCTGGCAGGGCCAACGCAGGTCTTCCGTTGTGACCATTTGGTGAATACACGACTAAATAACGACACGATCGCATATGCATCAATCACAAGCATTTTTGCAAAATACTAATAAAATAAAAAGTGGAAAAAATAAACATGAAACAGATAAAACCTGTCACTCAACTTGATAATGCCGTAGTGCAAACACAACTTTATACAGCTTTATGTAGTCTGTGGCTTTAAAAAAAACCTAAATAGGCCTTGTCTATATTTTTGAAATGAGTTTTGAAACTGCCCCCGCGGTTTATGTCACGAAATTAAAGATTGTTAAAACGATAACAAAATTATGTACATACATGATAAACTTCTTATTTTTCATTAATTTTGTCTTCAAAACATTAAATAAAAAAAATGATTGTACCTACTGTATAAAATAGTTATAATAAACACATTTCAAACTTTAACAGATAGTTTTATTTGCAATTTTACGGTTATGTGTGCATCCGAACGTGCGTTTCTTTTTGTGCCTACTATGTGTGGAATTTGAAAATCGAACTTCGAATCAAGTGGTTTCTATCTCTTGCTTTTTTCATATCGAAGTGAAAGTGACAGAACAAAGTGAAGTTCAATTTTTTCGAATGTTGTGAGTAGCCCCAGCACTGCTCACGGGATTTAAAAATAATAATTAAAAAGCTACTTTGCTTCTCGCTCGCAGCAAAATTGAATTTCGCTCACTGTTTTTAAGCAGCAAAACCTGCTTGTTTGAGCTGCTGAGGTGAAAAACATAATTACATTTAATATTACACGTCGTTTATAAAGAGTGCATCTACCATTAGTAGCGCTTCGGACAAGACTAAGTAATATTACAGAGATACGCCGCAAGATACTTTAGCGGAAGGTAATTTACAGGATGACCCAAAAAAATGCTTTAAAATACACAAACACAGAAATGTAGGGCAACCTTTTATCACACGTTAATAAATAACCAAATTCAACGTCCAAACAAACAAAAACATTATCGGCCATTGACAAATCAGACGTCTACCTGATAAATGAACGGCGTAATTCAGCGTATGGCAACACCGCCAATGTGTCAACAAGATAAACGATTTGTAAATTAAGCCGGTAATTCGAAAAACCAGGAGATTATAATGAAATTTTGCCTCCAAACGTGGACATGGCAGCAAAGTTGGTGCGAGCTTAGTTTAAAAGTCGTCAAAGTCAAAGTCAAAACTTTTATCAGGTTGGAGTTCTATGATCGATATCAAATACCAATCAGGAACTTTTGACGCAAATGCTGATCTGATAACGTACGGACTCAAATCTCTGAACGAATCATTAGGGAATGGAATGCCAGCAATATTAATAATACGTTACTGTAGATGCCAGGAAAATACTTAGCGAGGCCTGCTAAGATATAAGTCAGACAATTTCCGTTTCCGACGAATAATATAATATTGCTTTTTTCAAACAATATGAGGAAATGATACAAATATATTTAAAAATGATTCCGAAGAATTAGGTACCTACTCTTTTTTAAAGTCGGTTGAAAAGCAATTAGGATCACAGACAATGAAGCGTCGCCAGCCGCCGGGAGCAGCGAGCATTTTTTCCTTAGTCCTTTCGATTTTGCCTGTAATTGTCAGCATTTAAAAAACCGCAGCAGACTGTAATGAGTTTCCATTTTATTTTATTACTAGCCTTATTTAAAAAATATTATCTTCAAGTAGTCTTTAATTTTAGTTTAAAAACATCAATGTAATTGCAAAATGTTAACAAGTGCACTCCGCTTTATATCACGAGTTGAATGTAAATATTTTACACTCAATTAACACCTCCCTGCTCGTTGGATGCGGGTTAACATTCCGGTCGGTTTTAATGAAGCTTCGTTAACCGGTTACGGTTAATTTTCAAAGCGCACGGGAAAGGGAGTTTTGGTCATTAAACGAGACTCTATTAACTAGCTGCCCTACGACTTCATTCGCGTAGATGTAGTATCCCTTGGAAGTTATACGACTTTCAAAGGTAAAATAACCCTACTTCACCAGGTTTAAAGATATCAAAATTGAATTTAGGTGAGAAAGCGTCACAAACTTTACAGGTCGCACTTCATCGACTGGGCAGTCATCATAGATTAGATCGATATTCGTTTCGATGGTTTGCTATCGCTATAATTTGGTTTGATATTCGTTTGTATGTTTGCTTTCATCGAGGTGTAAGAACACTGACTATCATGGCCCCTTTCTCCCTTACTGCTAAGATTACACTTAAAGTGGTAAATCACCATACTACACCTTCCTCAAAAATTCCCTGAACACAATCATAATGAAATTAAAACTGAAATATAAATGAAATTTTGCACGTAAACACTTCCCCGTGCCGTGATTCAAGACGTGTAAAGTATCCGTTAAAACATTATCTTATTCAAATTACGCGCGACGTATCTCGTTTCTTTATCTTGAAATTCAAACAAAGCAATTCCAGAGACGTCATTTAAATTAGGTACACGCTGTCCTCGGCAAAGCGGGTATCAGATACCCGTTTTGTTTAATATTCATTTCTGAGAAATTTCCCTTTCGTACGAGTCATTCCGTTCCCAAATAAATCGGGCGGGGTAATACAATATTGAAAGCAATTGGCGCGCCCGATCTGTCCCAGTGTTCCCAGTCCTGCCTTGATTCCTTTTGTTGTCGAATAATGATTTCCATTCGAAATCATCTAAAAATGTAGGCACATTATTTTCGTTGATGGTTTCGGGTATTATGTTTTTTTTTCTTATTGATATATTTTATTTTTGGTTTCGTTACGCACAAAGCTGAAGCGGAAATCTGGTACCCGGAATTGTTTTTAATCGATGATAATAATGCCCGCGGAAAAAATATTTTTTTCTTTTTGAACAGTAGACTATATTTTAATCCCGGGTATAAGCTATCATTGTTCCAAATATCGCTCAGCCGAAACGTGAAATAGTAAGAAACTAACACACACATACAAACCTTCGCACTTTTAATATTAGTAAGATTCAACAATGGCAATTTTTTTATAATGAATTCATGGATGGCGCAGGGTCTGTCAGGAATCGAGTCGTGTGCCTTGCCAACCAATTGGTAGGTTACTAACTAACCTACCAATGTAGACAGACTGGCTGTGACATGCGACTACCTTAGAAGTATTTTTATTCAAGGTTGGCAACGCACACGATTCGATTATCTGTGAAATTAGAAAAATACTACGACACATGAATAGCTACACTGAAAAGCCAAATGGGTTGATTTCACAAAATTTTAGGAGCTGCAGCTATCCATGAGGTTTGGTTGAGGTAACACCTAACCTTAGTAAAAACCACACATTTACAAGGTTGATGCTCAGACTATCGTTATGGGCCAGGTTGAGGGGAAGAGAAGCGTTGGCAGGCCCAAGATGTCATGGCTCGGGAACATAAAGACCTGGACAGGCGTCGCCACGGTTGAACAGCTGTTCCGTTTGGCGAGAGATAGGAAGTTGTATGCAGAGCTGACTGCCAACCTCCAGCAGTGGAGAGGAATTTGAAGAAGAAGAAGAAAAGGTTGATTCGACCTTTTTAGTGGTTAATAAAATTAGTAAAATCAACCTATTTTTTCAGTTTAAATAACCTGCAATAAAAGTTACTAACATCCTTTGTCTCTCCATCTGATTGTTTAGGCTTAGTAGACCGTAGAAGATGTAAAAGCAATTCTGGGATCAAAATGTACGCTTGAATAGTTTTTTTCTTGCGATTCATTTACTGGCAAGAAATTTCGTAAAACATATTAAATCCTACACTTGCTTACTATAATTGTAACCTCGTTGTCAAAAACGTCTCTAACACTTTCGATGAAATTTACAATGTAGGGAGAAAAAAAGTTGTAATCTTCGGTATAAATCGTTTTCAACCCGAGCAACTTAGTTCCAAAAATGCTTAAAATCATTAAGCAGAAAATGTACATAATAATCTTTTTTGACATGATTACTTCTTATCTTAAAGATAACAGAAGATAGGTACTGGCTTTTTCGAACGGAATAACGGTTGAAATGTTCTCTTATTAATTACTAAATACATTTTGTTGGAAGTATCATGCAATAGTTATTATTCAGCGACCCAAGTATCCCGTAAAGCTTCTGTTTTCACTACCATTTAAAAATAAATAAATAAATATATCAGGACACTTTTTGTTATTTAGCCAAGTAATACATACTGGATACACGAGTATAAACGACTAAACCAGATTTGCATTACACGGCCAAAATACGAACAATGGCAAGTGGCATAACAATCCCGTGTTGTGACCGTACTATGGGAGCTATACAACGATATACATACTTATACAGATAAATATAAGGTGCTAACAAATTAGTCACGGATATTTTAAAAGATAATAGATTACATTAAATCAATTAACTTTTAACTGTAATTAAGGAACCTTTGTATATCATTTTACTGTTTTAATTTACCGAACAAAAAAAATAAATTATAATTAATCTTCAAAATAATCACCCTATTATGCACTTGTCAAGATGTTAAACACTGTCTGTCATGTCACGTCAAAAGTCAGAGAGCAAATTGCATGACATTGACATTCAAGTATTTTAATTATCAACTTTTAAGAGGCCTTTTGAATGATAGTTTAAAGAGGTTCTAGAATGTCTAAAGAGGTCACATTTAATTATCTTATTAACAGGGTGTTTTAACGTAGCAAATTTGTTTCCTAGTTTTCTTCAAAAAAACATAAGAATACCTATGATGTTTCATACTTAAATGTACTCCGAGAACCGAGTACAATCAGCTGTTAAAATATCCGTGACTAATTTGTTAGCACCTTATATGTATGTGGAAATGAACCCAGGACCGCTAGCTTCATAGGCAGGGTAACTACCAAGTAGGCCAACGCGTCTTGTGTGTATATACATACGTATAATCAAATTATTTTAGATCACAGTTAATACCCATTTCCTTATTTCAATGCTAAATCCAATATCGAGTTTTAGGCACTGAAATATGTTAAAGCGGTTTACATAGTTCATTTAGCAATAATTCACACTAGATTTAGTGGTTTCTATTGTCTACCGCGAAGTTGCAAAACTCTGTTCTCCGTAACGAACGGCTCTAGGAAACTGTAAATTATCTCAATAAAGAATATGCATGGAAAATACCCTAAGATAAAAAGAGATCACCAAAAGTGAAATTATAAGTAAAATCGGTCAAGAAATACGGATGATATGGGCATTTTAAACTGCTAATTAAACTGAGAGATCCGAAGTGCACTGGTGACGTCATGGTGAAGAACGGCCATATAAACTCCACGTAAAATTCTGTTTTGCTAGAAAGAGATGGGAACCAATCTTTCTTGGCTTACCTATAAAATCTTGGTTATTTATATAGCTATTAAAAAAAAAATCGCAACTTTTTGTTACATGAATCAGTATATATTGAAGCTGTAAAAAAACATGCACATTCCCTATTAAGTGTACGAATAGTTAAAACACTAGCCTAGTACAGTACTCGCGAGTAGCTGTACAATTTAGTACCTCGTAGCAGCGACTGATTTACTAAATTCAAACTCACTCACTCACTCACTCACTCACTTACTTTTTGTACATTTAAAACCGCCGCCATTTTTTGATATTTTCTAGATTTTTTTACAATTAATCCTTACTGCCCATAGTTTGAAGTGTCGAATCTCAGATAGTATTGAGTATAAGTACAGAAAGCATTAAAAAACCAAATATCACATTTGCTTTAAAATCCAAAGTGAAGCTACTTCTGAGTTCGACTGTACAATAACTTGAAAAAAACAGTCTTTCAGTGCCTTGTTTGTATGTAAGAATTTAAACTCTTTGCACAAACAAAAAACGAACTAAAAGAAAAAGAAGAATGGCTAAACGTAAAACAATTAAAGACTCAGATATTTAAAAAAAATATGCAAACCTTGTCATAGGAAACTTCAAATTAATTTTATAATGACAAGTACGATCCAGTCCTTTGACGCCACGCTAAGTCAGTATTTTCATCTGCTGGAGCTTAGAGTGAGATCAACATGGCAGAGAAGAAGCGCATCCACCATTTATAAGCCTGATTCCGTTCTCCGAAAAAAATTTACCGTTACTATAACCGTGTTACCAAAAAAATACAAAAAAAAAATAATTGTATCGTAACTATGATGATGGTGTTCATTTATAGAAGCACTCACTTCACTGCTCAATTTTACAGCGGCCAAGAGGTTTTGCTGCTATTATAATGCCATTATAGAGCGCTCGTTGCTTTCTTGCAGACAATTACACAATCCTTTGTAACCAACAAGATTCCAATCACGATCCACTAACGAACCAAGACCATCTCACAATAAAGTCGAATTAAAGAAATCGCCCGTTATAACATTTTAAAATAACTTTTAACTAGTTTTGTTCGCTAACAATAAATCTTTGCGATAATGGTTCCAGTTTGGAACTGCCCAGCAAGTGCGAGGAAACGTTTGAAAAGCTGTTAAGTTTGTAAATAAAAACTAACCAAGATGCTACAGTTTAAAGTAACGTGAGTCATTTTACGTGAGTAAAATAAACACAATTACGGCTTGCTCACGTATAAGTTTCAGGGAAAGGCCTGACATGTGCCGTTTAATATCAGGAAACTGACATCAATACGTTTCCTAATATCAGTACGTGAGTAGCCGTATTTTGCAATTACAGACTAATTAAAATAGGAACCAGCATCTATAGTAGAGGATCCGAATAGAAGACGACCTTCAGCGGGCTGTTTATTCGATAAAAAGTGTTTTACATCAAATTTAATAGGTATGTTGAGTATTACGTATAATATGGCGAAAAGGGAGGCTGAAAGTTTTCTAAAACGGCATATTTGTAAAACGCACAAGCTATATTTCAAACTGTAAAGTGGTGAAAAATACAAAATAAACGACACCTATGTTTTATTAATCCTAAAAATAAAAATATATTTCATTGAATAATATTTGAATAATAATTAATAACATGAACATTTTATAATGTAGTTAGATAAATTAATGTAGAGATAGTCTGTTAGAAAATTGCGAAGTTGGAAAAAAAAGTCAAATTTTCACCAAAAGTGGTGTTAGCTGCATTAATAACTTTCGAAAATCCATTCCTCACATTTTGAAAATTCTTTGAAGTCGTAGAACAAAGAGTAAACATACCTCCATCCTTAATTTTATCTTTTTTTAAATGAAGAATACACATTTTAATAAAATTTAAAATGCAGTAAAAATTTACTGCACGTTAATGAAAACTCTAACGGTAAACTTTAAGAAAATCTAACTTTAAATATACACTGATCATTCTGAGGAAGAAGGCAAAGAGCGTTGGCTCTTGCGAAAGCTAATTGAGTGGTATCAAGTTACCCCACTTACTGAACAGGGGCAATTTGATTCTTTACTTTAAAACAGCAAAGTGAAGTGGTAAGTTGAAGCTAAAGTGCCGATTAAGGTTTGGGATGCTTGCACTTGGTGGAGGTTTTGAGATCAGTGTGACCCTGGGCCTCTTTTCTACTGGATAAATCATGTTACTTTGACGTGTTATCATTTTGTCAACGTAATGGTAAATATTTTATTTACTTGACAGTAATGACTTAGTTAAAAACATTACGAAAACATAATAGTCAAAGAAAATTCGGTTTTACCGAGTCAGAAAAGAGGCCCTGGTCAGAATTCTGCATCAGCTAAAACATTCACATTGTCACTAATTTTGGTTTTCTGTGTGTTCTTATTGTGATTAAGTTTCTCTTTCTATGCAAGACGGCTGTTTAATGTCAAACCAAATGTCCGACAAACTTTATTACGTTGGTGTAAATATGAGACAAAAGCGTGTCTTAAGCTCTGTGTAGTGCCGATAGTCAATAACAAACACCGATGGAAGCAATTTGTCTTTTCCAACATGAAGATATCCATTAATCGCTATGTTCAGTTTCGAAAAAACCACCAGAGAGATAGAAGTATATATTTGATATCTATTTGTATCTCGGTTTTATAGCTTTTGCCCATGACTTCGATTATCGTTATTCCATCGGGAACTTACAAAAAATTTGGAATGAATTATCGATATCCCCATGTGCTCCATTTCAAAGGGTGATGGGCAATTTTGTATAGACCCCGTCCCCATCCTTCAACAGTAACGGGATGTATGTCTATATTTTCATTAAGACCTGAAAAAATCAATGGGTTTCTTTTTAATGAAAACAAGGGCCAAGCAAGGCAAATCATCCATATACGTGTTCATTTTCAAACAAATTCCATACGATACGATTATGATTTTCTAAGAAAACCCCATACATATGGTGATCGTCGCCATAGTAAAAATACATAAGTAATGTTGCCAAGATTTATAAACTGGCACATGTTTCATCCCTGTTGGTTGGTGGGGACATTTTTGCCCATAGTCCTTTTTTTCGATTCCAAATCCGTCAAGCCGTTACATTTCGTGGCGCAGACGTTGTGAAGAAGTAACAAACAAACACACACACATTCGCAATTTTATTATTAGTAACACGTTACATTGGAGTTTGATAAACAATGATTCGCTAATGGACACATTTGCGATGTCAAATTTAAAGCTAGTGCACATCTCAAGCATTTTAAAAGAAATAGAAGGAGTATAAACAAGGACGTTAAAAAGGCGTAAAAAGCAGTAAGGTATTTATACCGTTTATGTGCTAAATAAATTAAACAACAGTAAAACTTTCGGAAAAAATATTATGTAAGGCCTCAATAATTTTATGTACAGTACCCTGACGAAAATTTTAAGCAATAAGCCTTGGCATAATAAACTTCAAACTGAACAACAAGTTACACGTACGACAATAACAATGGCAGTTAAAATGACAAGGGTCTAAGTATGCTCAATTTTTTTATTGCGTGACTGTATATGTAAAAAGTCGCCGTCAATAGAATTTGTGAACGATGTGAACAAATTAGTACTGTTTGACACATAACCTCAAATATTCACCAAGCGTGTTTTTATTAAAAATATCGTATAATTAATAGTTGTTTCATCTTAAACTTGATATGAAAATAATTATCTAGTGTATAAATCGTTGCAAAGACCTCACTTGATCTTTAAAAGTACGTGATTTTGTTTACATCGTTTGCATGTTTAATGGACGGCGACCTTATAGCTGGGGCTACATTCTACTTGGTAAAAACCATAATACTTTTGACGTGATATCGAATTGTCAACGTTACGATAGCTATCCTATTTACATAACAATGGTGTATCTGAGTTGATAAAAAAGGATAATGACGTCACTTAAGCAATTTCACTGAGAACAACTGAGTCCCTGTTTAGGTTTAATATCACCTTAAACTTATCAAAAGTTGGTTAATAATAAAATTGCCAAATTTCCATATTTGAAGCATACTTTAGCTACTGTGCGTTTATGAATAAGGAGCCTTTAACACACTTTTTTTGAAAAAACACCTAACTTACTGTTTAAAATGCTACTGCGCCAGCAAATAAGCCTGATAGCGAAGACAGATTTAACTATCAACCTCTCTTTACTTTGCCCGAGAATTTATACTCAGCGGGCAGCAGTTTCAATAACAAGATGTATAAAGTCCTCGAGCTCTCCGTTCCAGTCTTCCAGTATTTATTAGAAGCCGTGGAATGAACTAGTACCGTTTACATTGCTGCAATATCTAGCTAATAATGCTGCTAGGGTATTTTAAAGGTAATTACGTGCAATGGATATTGTTTGATTAAAAAATAACATTGAATTATGCAATTAAGCACATGCATACGTTATTTAAAGGCCTACTTTTTCTTTATAGATTACGCAAGGGATTAATTTCATCGAAAAAAAATAATTACCACATTATGACGACGCACTAGCTTAATTGTTACAGACCCTGCCTATGAAGGGTCCTGAGTTCGATTCCCGGTATGGGCAAATATTTGTGCGATGGGGTATTTGTTTCTGAGTCTTGAATGTTTTCTATTTATTTGTCTATTTAAGTAGATCTATTGTTTTGCTAATCGTTCTAATATAGTACAAACGGGAATATTTCTTAGGGGGGAATATTAACGGGAACCTTGTTGGGAATGCTCCCACGCAATAGGAACATATGGGAATTTTTAAATTGCATGTTTCAAAACTGAAACCTTTAAACTTTTTAGAGACATTAAGAAGTGTAACTCAACCCGAGAAGTATGTTCCCTATACTCCCAGGAATATCCCTATACTTCCGGGAAAATTCCCATTTTCCCCGGGAATATTCCTATTGTTTCTATGAATATTCCTCATATTGAAATAGAGCAAGCTTTGCAATAGGACTTTTTTGATATAAATAAACGTTACATATCGTCACAGTTACATTAAAAATCACAACGAAAGGTACGAGACAAGAGAAACGAAATGGCAAACAAAAAAAGACGCTACATTTTAAATATATACATAAATAACAAACGCAATTTTTGGCGAAAGTAGATTCATTCTACCGTATACTATTCATTGCATTAACTTTAATTAAGATTATATTTTACCCTTTCTGTATTGCAATATTCCCCTGTTTAGGGGAATATTCCTGGGGACAAGTGAATAATCCCGGGAATATTCCCACTGTACATCACTAATGACAATAGGTTAACGTTACTTACGTAATCGATCGAAGGTAGTTCATGCACGAATAATATCTAATTTCCTCATTCATATTTCAACCACCACTTTATGGTCTCTGTGATTCGACGGTGACCCCAATTTTAGCTCAATACCGTTATTTACAGCCGACTTATTACCAAACAGTTTTGATTTACTGAAATGAGCCGAAATCATGGCTCATAAATTTTGCTAAACCCCCACACGGCTGAAACGTATAATTTATTTCAATGATTTTCTATTTCATACCTCTATTAACGAGCCGATTTATTGTTTTTGCTGGTAGCATAATGGTGATATTACTATTGATGTAATTGAGTTTTATTAGCGAAACGATTGTGACGTTTAATATGAGTGTTAGGATGAGGATGTGCGAAGGAGAGGACAATAGAGGGAGATCTCTCTCTAGGCGAGTGTTAAGTGTGCCTTAGGACCTAACTCCATTAGGATGAAGTTGGAAGTTGTATATTAATAGGGTGGATAAAATGAACCCCACATGGACGGTAACTACTTTTAATAATAGAAATAGCAAATTTTAGGCAAAGGGCCTTTTTTTTCTGCCTTAACCGGGATCAAACTGCGGTCGTGTTTTATGATGCAGATCGAAAGGTTCATTGAGAGTGATCTTTATATCTATTACACATAGGTACACCTTGAAACTACATAAAGATAACACGACTTTATTGTTGTATCATATTCGACCACTTCGATTCCCGGTTAACTCAGACTAATTTAAAAAAAAAAAACATAAATCAGTTTTTGCTTGGTTTCAGAAATAAAAGTAAGTCTCTTTGCGTACATTTTGTCAACTTGTGTCATGGTAAAAATCATCGGCTGCCAGTGGTATCACGGGGGTTTTCATTTACATTGGCCGGAGTGTCCCTGATTTTTATTATTTTTTAAGAATCGATATTTGCAACGCAATTTTTGCTGTCGAACCCCAAGGTAATATTAAATGCACAGTAAAGTTAAATTAGTTACTGCTGTTGTTTGTTTCATCCAATCACGGTGAATGCTACTAAAATGCTGCCGCCGTAACTTAGCGGACGTGTAGCAAACAGCAAAGTTCAACAAGGCAACCCTGTCAATTATACAACGGAGAAACAGCAAATAATTGCTCGTTTACACTAGGATAGTGCTTGAGCAAGTTGGATACAACGCGAGTAAGCTATGTAGACATACATACATTAAATCACGCCTGTTTCACGGAGGGGTAGGCAGAGACCACTTCTTTCCACCTGATACGATCCTGACAAATCTCTTTCGCTTCTTCCATTTTCATACATCGAGTCATATATTAATCCATACATTAAATATACCATGTTATACCACAGAATACCATGTAAGTTATTTTATTTATACCTGTACATTTTTAATTAGTTTTTGCACTTATGACTGCTCGACGTTCTTCGTTTCTAACATCAAAAAGTTATTTGGAGGAATCTATTCAAATCGCGTTTGCGTTCGCGTTCGTACAGCCTTTTTTTAATATTGTAAAAAATGTGTTTACAAAAGTACATACTAGTTTAATTTTACAGTCGTTACATTACTATTTTGTATCACGGTTAAAATAAGGACAACGTGTACTTAACAAACTAATGACATAGGGCCCATGATATTACCCTATGGAACACCATGTTAAGGACTTTTACCAGCCAGTTAATAGTTTGCATATGTCACAGCAGTAGTTCTGCAAGTGACAGCAATTGCATTGCTGGCTCGAGTAAGGAACTATTGAAAAAATCATTACGAGTTGTAGTGGGTGTAGAAGGAATTTGGATAACCGTTAGTTACAGACATGTTCTAAAAAACATTGCAGTTATTAGATTCAGCGTGTTTTCAATAATATTGACGAGAAGGAGAAATTAAAATTACCAAAGAATTATGATAAAAGATAAAAAAAGATAAAAGATGTTTATTCAGTAATTAGGCCGCACGGGCACTTTTACACGTCAAAATCTACCAGCGCTTCGCAAGAGACCACTGCTGAGAAGAAACGCCGCAAGATACTCAACAGATAGCTTTACTTATTGCAGGACGCCCGCGACGTCGTACGCGTTAAATTCGTACTCTCCATATTTTAACCCCTTAAAAGATTAATTTCCAAAAACCTACGTGCTGAATTAGGAATCCTATGGAATAGGACCACTTTACATTTCTATCAAAAGATTCAGTACCTTATCAACATCGTCGAACGAAGACGAAAATGTCAATTACTTACTGTCATTTTCTATAAACTGACCTAATTCATTTTACTGGAACCAAGTACTCGCCTCACCAAACGCCCCGCAAATTTATACAATCCTCCACATCTACACCTCGTAATGACCAGAGTTCAGCAACTGAAACAAACTACACCAGCCGCTGGTCCCCGCTGGTCCGCGGTAAATACAATGGTCGTAACGCAAACACGGTATTCCGCGTTTGCGAAATCGATAACGGCGGTTTTGTTTAACCACTTCCATGAAGCAAAGGTTAGGTGGGTGGTTTTGCCCCCTTCATAGCAATTAACTATCCATACAGAGGCTTTGTTCATAATGCAGACACTGATTGGCGATGATAGGAACTGTGGATGAAGGTATTTGATGCTTTCATATGCGGTGAGTTATTACGTCATCGGCTTACGGCTTTTGTAACCATGTTGAAATTCATAAACATTTTGATTTGATTAAATTAGCTTGAAATTGATGCGTGCTTTAGTAAAATTGTTCGTAAGAATTATTTTAGACAAAGGTTTTTTTTTAATCTTTTTAATTATTGGGTTAGTATGAGAGCGAATGAAGGTCACATAGCAGCCGAGCTATTATCTACGTAAAAGTGTCACGGTTGTTAAGGAAATTAGTCCATTTTGGAAATGAAATGGAATTTAATTGATTTGCTGTAAATGTAAATTGTTGTAGATCGCACACTTTGCTGTGTTCAGAAAATAATGTATTAAAACTATGTTACACTACATTTAATATTTTAAATTACAATGAATTACATTTTACATAATACAACATTGGCGATCATTACATTGTTTTATCTCAAAGAAATCCTTAATAGCATAGAGACATACATCAACCGACATATAATTTTGATTTAATTTTTGTAACTGGCAATTCCTTGATGGAAGTTTAGTTTAGCATTACCAGTTTTGTCGGATCTCTTGGTATCAGTTGCGGATTTGCCTTATTTTTCAGATCGGCATTTATCTATGCAAATATGCCTATCTCTAAAATATACATCCCAGTTAGAGATACTGATACATTTTGTTTGACACATAAAAACTCTATTCATGTCAGAAGAATTTCCCCAGACTATTAAGCGGTACCTAAGTATAGGTGCCACATAGCCATGACAGGCCGTGACAGCGGTTTTTTCTCCAGCTATACGTTTTAATCTTCTCAATGCATACGTTAATTTTCCTAAGCGAGCACAAATGTTGTCTACATGAAGTTTCCTGTTACAATGTCTATCTACTTTGGACCAGCGCATGTGTTTCATTTGCCAGAATACTATTCATAAATGGAAACAGAAGTTATGGCGTAATTTTGTAACTAGATGTAATTTATTTGGTGTTGTCTACACTATCTTTTTTGAACAAAATACGTGTGTAGTAAAAAAATATATTTTTTTGGTCACATAAAACCACGACAATACAGCCTTGACTTTTGCTTTATATCTATCATATACAGAAAAAAGTGAAAACAGAAAAAACAAAAAACAAGTAGTAGTCTTCGCGGCAGTGAATTGGACATTGGCATAGCATAATGCCAGACCAGACCAGACAGATCAGACCAGATATTTAAACCAACTAAAGTGATCAAAAATGGGAACAGTCACAATAAAGAGTACACATTTTTTCTTAATTTTTTAGTTAATATTTTGAACTAAAAATCTGCAATAAAATCAATACTCATACGCTCATGTACTCATTTATTCATTATATTTTACAGAATATTACATGTCACATTATCATATACACAAAAATATTTAATTTAAAGTTACGTTATAATAATATTAATAGTTAAGCAATTTTTCTATCCGGAACAATATTACAAGGTGATTACAATATATTGTTATAAAAAAAAGGATATATGTATGTATGTGTGTGTGTATGTATGAATTTGTAAATATGTAAGTGTAGTACATTTTATAAATTATAATATACGGATGCTTATTTTATGCATCACGAGAAAGTACTTACACTGAATGCAACATTGTAACCTGATTTTGTTCCGGCATATTTGGGAATATAATATAATTCAAATCAGGAAATCTTCCTTTCATGTTGGTGAATATCCTATGATTCATTTCTGTATTACCAAGCCACTTATACTTGAATACGATTTTATCGGAAACGAGACCATTTAAAAACTCAACAAGACAGGTAAGGGTTGGATAAAATGAACAATCAAACAACATGGTATTTTGTCGAATAAGCTCGTTTCTATCTTGCTTTCTCACTTATCTTAAGCACCTAGCGATAAGTTAATTGAGAAAGCAAGATAAATACGAAATTTGCGTTTTGCTTCTACTAATTAACGCGACTAATATTATGAAACGAATTTATATATTATGTTGCTTATTTAACACGAAGATTAATATTGCATTATAATAACAAGCCCAATCGAAAACTCATCTAGAATGAAAACCACAATTTATGTTTAGTGCCATGAATACTTTATAGTATCCATTTTGTGCAGAAAACTCGGATTTGGGCACCCAATCCACATGAATTAATCATTCTAATTAAGCGAAATCGTATCGGTATGGATGTCAACATTAATAACTTTGCGTGTGCAATTTGCTGGATAAACAAAAATACAAACATGGAAGTTAAATTATTCATTTTCGCAATGCAACACGTGAATTTATATTTACTGAAAAATGAATTATATCTAACAATTTTATAAATTCAATGGTACCTATGTTTATAAATGATCAGTAGTTAAAACGCGGGAGGGGCACATCGCTCGCAGAAAAAACGGCCGATGGGATCGAAGACCAGACCAGATTGGCGTCCGCGTATCGGAAGACGCAGCGTGGGTAGGCTTCCAACAAGGTGGGCTGACGAGCTGGCTAAGGTTGCGGGAAACCTATGGATTTGACGCTAGATCCAAACTTGTGGCAAACCTCGGGGGCAGTGGACGTCTTTCGGCTAGAGTCATGATGATGATGATGAGTTCAATAAACGTTGTGGCCCTCCAACATACTTGAATAAGGATAACAAAGGGTTCCGTACTGACGTACATAATTAAGATACGGAATAAACACGATTAATGTTATAGTAGCGGTCATATACTTTATTAAATTATAAATTTATAAATTCAATAATTTGTTTATATTTTTTTTATCGATAACGGGTTTGCGTTTGACCTCAGTCGTGATAACACGTTTTTTGTATAGGGTATTTCCTCTTTTAAGTTTCCTTTTACTTTTATTATTTGATGCTGTAGTGGTCATTGTAGTATACACTCAGTAAAAACTCCAAGCGTTTCTCTATTACGGTTCAAAAGATACAGTGATTGTTCTGCCCTCCTAAGCAGTATCCCAAATCCTATAGCCAAAGCAGTTTAAATTCAATTGTGTTAGTAATTAAGTTGATATTGTAACAGAAGTTTTATCTGATTTACTGCCTTTTGCCTTAGCAGGGCAGTGTAATAGTCAAGGAAATAGCAACGAATACATCCGCAGTTAACTTTTGGAACATCACAGTTAATTGAAATTACGTGCCACAATTGATGTTGAATGTACAAAGTGTAAAACAATTTACGTATCAGTTCACAATGTTAATTACGTACAGAAAGCAAATATATTGACTCAGTATGTATTAACTGACAATCAGTAACTCGAAAACCTTAAAGCATAAATACCACCGAAGCAAAACTAAATATTTCACTAACGTGCTAAAGTCACGAATAATTTCCAGAGTGCGAATGTACTTATGTTTAATTCGTTCACGTTTCCTTATTCTGTAACAAACGAGCGTGGAACGAAAGTTATTAGACTACTGTGGTCTGTGGCGTAATGAACTGCGAGTTTAGAGGGTCCACAATTTTGCTAGCTGAGTGAATTAAGGCCAACGAATTAACATCGGCATTTATTATCACACTAGCTAAACACGGGCATGTTTTGCTGTGGTCCAGTCATCAGTAAGTGTAAGTGAGAATGTTTGTCTTGGTATAAATGGTTGGGTATGGTGTGTTGTATGTTGGTATTATGACATGTTGTAAGAAAAGCCTGTCGCACTCACAACGTGGTCAGAAAGAAACAGATGTACATTGATAAATGGTAGGACGACCAGCAGACGAACACCCTCCGTTTCAGTCTTTATTGTAACTCAGTCGAAACGTCCAGGTAAATGTAAAACTATACATAATTGATAACGCAATTAAGTCCCATTTTAGTCTAAATATTAGCAAAAAGTATTCTATAAAACAATAAAGAAAGTACTGGCTGTTGCCAGCACCGTTCGCGTAAAGGGAATTTATCGCTGTTCCCTCGGGAACTATCTGATTCTCGGATAAAAAGTAGTCTATAAGCTGTTCGAGACTATAGTTTATCTTTGTACCGAATTTCATCTAATTCCGTTCAGCCGTTCTGGCGTGATTGAGTAACAAACATCCAAACTTTCGTATTTATAATATTAGTAAGTTTAAATAAACACACTTTCATATTGAAATGCAATGTTATACCTAACGCTGTGACTACTTTTCGTGTCTTGCAAGCATAAGGAGGCTGAATTTTTATACGTAAGATATTATAATATCCTTATGTACGGCACTAAAACGTGAGCTGCAATCCAAAGGAACGTTCATACCATTCATGTTGCCAAAATGAAAATGCTGAGGTGGATGATTTACTGTCATTGAGTAGCTAGGTAGGCATTTATTTCATATTGAAAATAACATTATTCTACGTCACATAATCATAATGAATTCATAATAAAATCGTCAAAATGTAAAAATAATAAAATATAATAATGAAATAAAATAAACAAACGCAGCAAATACAAGTGGAAAATCGATCACACGAAATTATACGTCAATTGAGACAAAAATGACTATTTGAAATACAACAAAAAGGAAAATTGTTCATCCTGAATAACCTCTAAAATGGAAAAACTGTCCAATATGATATAGATCGAAAAAAAAATGTCTTTGTATTTACGTACACTCAGAAATATGACCAATTGTAAATACGTTCTACCTGAAACATGTACAATTTGTATTATACTAGCCGACGACCCGGCAAACTTGTTAGTAACGCCTCAGAATGTTCTTCTCATATATATTTTTCGATGTTTTAATAGATATTCTGCTATTTGGGGCAGCGACATATCCAACAAATCAAAGATAATAAAAATGGTCTTCATGCATATTAGACTACATTCACTTTGAGCGTATTTAATTTCACTCATAATTTTTACAATGAAAATTAATTTGGTTGTAAATAGTGCTATACTACTCAATCTCCACTCGACTTCGATACTATTTCTTTTAATCCAACTTCCGAATGGTCATTTCAAGTGAACGATTTTCATTTGTACCTAATGACAGAAAGTCAGGTGGATGTGTGGTGTCAAGCTCAATCAAATTCCCAATGATTAAGTACGTGTAAGAAAGTGACCTAAAACCTTTGTCAACATGAACATTACTTCTGGACGACGCTGTTAGCCTAGTAGTTGGTGACCCTGCCTACGAAGCTTAGCTTGCTCCTGAATATTCTTGACTTTTTGCACAGCTTCCACTAAATCGGATTTACGATTTAGCTACATAAATAACCAAGATGTCAACAAAGATTTGTTCATATCTCTTTCTAGCAAAACTGAATTTAGTAAGAAGCCACCTGTTTTGGATTGTTTTTGTTACATGACGTCACAGTTCGTATCGGATCTCTCCGTCTAATTGCTGTTTAATTAGCAGTTTAAAATGCTTGTATCATTCGTATTTCTTGGTTTTTAATTTTAATTTCAATTTTGGTGATCACTTTTAAGGTATTTTAAAATTTTGTTGCGAAGTGCGTTTTAAAAAATACATGCATATTGCCTGTTTTGGATGTCATCCATGTACACGTAGGAGCAATAAAAACGGATCACTTCCTATGGTAATTCAATACAAAGTGACTCGTTTTCATTGCTCTCGACTATATTTCAATGTGTATGTTTATCGTTGTCTAGTAAATAGTTAAGGACTCTATTCTTAGCGGTAAAACCATATGGCTTTTGTCATGTTATTGTATTGTTATTGCTCTTATTTACTTGAGAGTATGGTGGCCGAGTTTAAATGAAAATCAAACAGATCAAAAGAAATTATGGTTTTACAGCGTAGAATAGGGTCGTTGATATTTAATTATTTATCTAATTATTTTCATTTCCGTCTTATGTTTATGTTTGTTAAATATCGGATTCGGATCAAATTATGTAACATTTCAATTCCAACTAACAAAATTTCCTTACAAGAAAAAAAAGTAAGAGTCATTAAGTAGCTTTAAGTAACACTGTCTTATCTCATCCATTATCACAGCAACCTAAAAAACTAACATTTTAACAAAATCACGAAAAATATACAAAAACTTTTATTAAAACGCCAAACAATTCCGTGACTCCGTATCAAACTTGCGGCTGTCTGCATCGCCCCTAATTCAAACTATTTCCTTGTTCCACAGAACCCCGTAGTAGCATTTAGGACCGATATTACGTGAAACGTCGCGTGACGAGAATTAAATTAGACCTTCGCAACCATTATAAAATCCGAGCTGCACTAACCGGTCCACGATCAATCAAATTTAGTACGTTGCGAGCTTGCGAGTGTAATTTGGAGTTTGAAACCGATTGTTTGCAACGTTGATTCTGTATATTTACGTTAATTTTCTATAAGTGAAACTTTGTAGGAAGATTTTGTAAGCAACTAGCGACTGCCCTCGCTTCGTTTCGATGTATGCGAGTTTTTTGTTACAGGTGTAGTGCATAATTATTTTCCTTCGTATTTTCAAGAAAAACGTACGAACGTGTCTTGCTATTTCAGTCGGGCACAGTACAAAAAGTACTGAGGTTGACTGAAGTAGCATGACACGTTCGTACGTTTCCGTGAAAATACAAAGGAAAGCAATTATGCACTACACCTGTACACTTGTACATAATCCAGAATTTATTGTACAGTCAAGGGCATAAATATAAATACGTTCCCAAGACGTGAAAAATATCTAAACAACTTTGCGCCACTGGGAATAAGGTCCATGTATATATATTATTGCCCTTGAATGTATATAACAAACTTCCTCTTGAATTACGCTATGTAATATGGCTTTTAACGGTTCCCATTAATAGATAGAGTGATTTAAGACGAAGGATTTTATGTATACGTAGCTTCTGCCCGCAAATTTGTCCGACAATTTCTCGATTATCGTTCCCTCGGGAACTTTTAAATTTTCCGGAATGAAATGTGAAATGGGCCCAGCCTTGTAGCGTGAAGGAGTAACAAACTAACACACACGCACACACACACCAAATTTCGCATTTATAATATTAGTACGATAAATACTGGATTATGTACGAGTTTCACAGAAAACTCACTCAAAGCGCGAAGTGAGGCGTCAGCCGCTGGCTAGTCCACACTTAAGAGCATGACAACTGGTCACATTCTATGGAAATTCTAGAGAAACTGACCCGTTTCCATTGCTCTATATTTATAAAGGACTGACGACGTTTAAATCGGTTTCCAGTTTATTCAAATTTATATTTCCTAGTACTCATTTCCTACCTTTCTATATTAATCTTACCTGGAATATTCTATCCTTTTTATCCTTTGCCGTCGCACGTCCCGGAAATCTAAGAATATCTGAGCACTAGATTGATCAGTAGGTGAATGAATCTGACAGAAATAAGTTGAAAATGTCATATACAACAAAATAGATATCATTAAGTATTTATAAGATTACTCACTTCATGTCATGAGTTGTAGAAATATAGTTTATTTCGTGAAAACGAACAATATTTTTGACAGTATAAGGTAATTATCTGATGTCCGGTTCATACGAGTATCTTCAAGAAACGAATCGTTTTCCTTACGCCGCGTTAAAATTTGATACATTTTGTATGTAGAAAATGTCATAACGGCTACGGCTTTTAAGGAAAACGATTCGTTTCTTGAATACAGGAACAGGGCATCAGAGACCCACCACCGAGATGACGGCGTTGGTGATCTTGGGACGGGTTATGTAGTTGTGATTTTATTGTATTTTAATTATATATGCATATTAAAGAAGACTAATAAATACTAAGTTGGCATGAAACCCGAGATCATTGTATGTTATTTATGAAGTGAAGGATTTCGATCAATAAAAGCAACAAAAGAGCCAGGAACGAAATCAAACAAAGAGGTTGTAACCACCTAGTCACATAGTTTTGATGCTATCGCGAGTTATACTTAGCGTCGCCAGGTTACACCTCATTTTTGCGGGTGGTAGGGCCTTGAGCTGGGTCCGTCCGGATTGCTACCACCATCTTATCCATTAACCTAACGCCAAACAGCAGTGTTCGCAATGTTGTGTCCCGGTTTGGTGATGAGACAGCCGGTGTAATGACTAGCATTCAGGCATTCCATCTTAGTTCTCAGGGTTGGCAACGCATTTGCAGTCTTAGGCTTGCAGTCTTGTGAATGCGAATGTCTATGGGTCACAGTTTCCACTTACCATCAGGTGGCTTGTGTGCTCGTTTGCCTTCTCAATGCTATAAAAAAAACTTCAGAAGATCAAAACTCTCAGAAGTACACGTTTTTGGAAGCGCTATTTTTCTGGAAAGCGCGCCGTCGCACATGACTAGGAAGACGTTCGTCGAATTCACGTAAATTATACAGTACCTAACCCAATAATAGTTTACTGTAACATAAATGCATATTGCTGATCTCAGCGTCAACCTAACATGTATAAATACTATCGCCAAGTAATAAAGAGTTTCTTCAAACACACGAGTGGTATTACTTCCTCTTACATCCTGAGGCGATTGATATTTATAATGTGATATTAAACGTTCGTTAACACGTTGGGTGTGTATCTTAAGACGAAATCAACATTAATGAGCTATAATTACCCTCTTTATAAAAATTAGGTCATTGGAACCACGATATTACGGCCGCCGCCAGCGGCACGGTCGGACGATCAAAGCAATCCGCCGGCTCAGAAAGTTTAGCGCTTTCACGGCGGTAGATTATGCACGAACTCTTGCATAACTTGGACTGGGCTGCGTGTATGCTTAGTTTGGTTGATTGAAACGTCTTTAGTAAGGTTTAGGGTTGTTAGAGCTAGGATAGGCAAAGGCAACTCGACTATGGTAAATTAGAACGTGTTGTTGAAACTATGAAAGGAAGCTACAAATTAAATAACGTGTCTTTGTATTTTAGAGGTGGTAGAACCTTGTGCAAGGTCCGTTCGGATCGCTACCACCATCTTATGTAACCTACCCTCAAGCAGCAGTGTTCGCATTGTTGTGGTACGGTGTGGGAATAAGATAACTGGTGAAATGACTGGTCTTAGTCCCAAGGGTTGGCAGTGCATTTGCGGTATTAAGACTGCAGTCTTAAGATTGTAGTATTGAGAATGGATATCTATGGGTCACAGATCCCACTTTCCATCAGGTGTCCTGTGGTTTTGTTTGCCTTCTACATTCGCAATCGCAAACGTTTTCATTTTGACAGTCCGAAGGCGACCTGCATACAAAATGAAAACAATTGTTACACTTTGAAGCCCATTGCGATTTCGAGTGCGTTTGGCAATAGGGACCCCGATCTTAAGTGAGGTGCCCGTTTCAAGACCTTGCCTTGTAATTTAGTTTAAAAAAAACACGCTACTTGTTTTCTTGTAATTTTAATTACATTCGAGTACTTTTACGGATCTGTAACTTCGGATATGCTCAAGCAATTAAACTTTTACATAGAAAAATACAGACGAAAACAACTGCTGCAGACCCTTAGCAGTAAAAACTAACCTTCCTCTTCATAAACGTAACATAAATCTATTTTAGTTAAAATCGCTAACAAAATTGAGTCCGTTAACACCGAAATTAATATCAACAGTCGATCACATTACAGTTTTGATGCAGTTAGAGCTAGCATTAAATACAGCCATGGAATAGGAGCGAACATGAAATATCGTGATTAGTAATTCAAACTTTGCCTGTTTGCAGATTATTAAGTACGGTTTTCATTTCAACGTAAATTAGAGTATTCTGTTCAAAGGGAATTATTTTAACCAGCGTATATATGTATAGGCTAGATGGTGGTAATTGGGCCGTTAATGCCGTATCACTACAGAGGGGCTACAAGATGCTTAACTATAACGTTGACGAGTCTACATGTATAGAATTGACAAGCACTGCTCGAAGCGATCGTTCGGCAGTTCACGTCAATCTTATACATTTTTGATAATGACAACGCTCTCGCAAATAATCTTGTCTGGGGACACAGTAGTTTTATTTCACGAGAGCGGCCATACTTGTTTTTGTAATATAATAACGCATATAGACACGACGCGGCTGGCCTAGTTGGTAGTGACCCTGCCTACTAAGCTAGCGGTCCTAGGTTCAAATCCCAGTAAAGGCAGATACAGGTGTAGTGCATAATTGCTTTCCTTCGTATTTTCACGGAAATGTACGAAGGTGTCATGCTACTTCAGTCAACCTCAGTACTTTTTGTACTGTGACCGACTGAAATAGCAAGATGCGTTCGTACGTTTCCGTGAAAATACGAAGGAAAACAATTACGCACTACATCTGTATTTATGTGATGAGCGCGAGTATTTGTTTCTGAGTCTTGGATATTTTTGGCTTAGTTTGGGACTAGGTCAATTTGGGTGACATTGCCCTTTGCTATTAAAAAAAAACACGCTCGTCGACGCTTCGTAACGACAGCTACGTACTCAGAGACATCGCGCACGCGCATCTAACCGCGTGAGATAAAATAACTGTAAGTAATTGATTTAAAAAATGCGTCAAAATAAGGTCGTCTTACACATGTTTTTTTTTTATTACAGCCTTATGACTTTTGTATGCTAGCCATTTCACTAACAATAAACAACAACATATTCACCATGTTTTTGGTTGAATAAATGAGACATTGCGCGGGTGGTAGGACCTTGTGCAGGGTCCGTCCGGATCGCTACCACCATCTTATCCATTAACCTACCGCGAAACAGCAGTGTTCGTATTGCTGTGTTCCGGTTTGGGGATAAGACAGCCGGTGTAATGACTAGCGTAGAGGCATTCCATCTTAGTCTTCAGGGTTGGCAACGCATTTGCAGTCCTAGGCTTGCAGTCTTGTGAATGCGAATGTCTATGGGTCACAGTTTCCACTTACCATCAGGTGGCCTGTGTGCTGGGTTGCCATCTCTATGACATAAAAAAAAAAAAAAACATATGCTTCAAACATCTTTACGTCCTTATGTCGTTTATGTTCTATAGTTTAAATTAAATTACGACAAAAAGGTTGCATGAAGTTGGATGGACAGTCCCAACCAACTTCATAAACGAAACGTCTCGAACGTTCCACTTTCAATTAAGTAGTTTAGGCCGTCATTAAGTTCTTGAAGTAGTAAAGCAATTAAGTTTTATCGCAGGGTTTTACTGCAAACGCCTTTGTGAGGCCAAATCCACCATTGTGTGGTATTTAAGGTCGTAAATTTATTTATTGGCGTAACCTGATTTCATGTTGGAATACTTGGTTAAAGATTTTTGCAAGTATTTCATGTGCAATACCCCAACATCTTGTAATAAACGAACTATGTTTGTGAATTTGATGCTTTGATCCTTGATGTTTTTCTTTTAGCGTTGTTTAGTGTTAAGTGTGTTAATTTCCGTCTTTTCACCAAGCGGTTCCAACGGAAAAACAGTGCTGGCTTTTCGGCTAGCGAATGCTGAGTTTGGGATTGTCTTGATCTTTTTGTATCTATGTAATGTGGTTTTGTTTTGTTGCCAATAAATGTCTCTTTATCTTTATCTTTAATTATGTATTTGCTATCACGTTTTGGAACCATAGAATCATATTATAATCATTTATAGCTATTAAGTTTATTACAATTATAAGGTGGTTAGTAGTTACTTGAGACCTTGTCAGTGCAAGTCACTGCAATGTCTTGTTTACGGGCGCAAAAAAGTTGTTGTATCTTTGTGAAAATTCGTTTTCGTTGTTTCGTTGTGACACTCGGTCTTCCAGGTACTTTACTATATTATTATAAAACAAAGTTCCCCGCCGCGTCTGTCTGTCTGTATGTCCGCAATGATCTCAACACTACTAAACTAGTGGCTACTTTCTTCTTGTACGTTTTAATCTGTTCTTTGTTATGTTTTTTGTGTTTTATCTGTTGTTTCTAAACGGATTTTCATGCGGTTTTCGCCACCAGTTAGATAATTTTTCACGGAAGGTTTTTATTACTTTAATATTATAAACGTGATAGTTGGTTTAGTTTTTGTAACTACTTCTCGCTGCAACGGCTGAACAGATCTAAATGAAATTTGGAATGAAGATAGCTGATACAAGTTCTCGAGGAAATAACTATCATCGAAATCTACGCAGACGAAGTCGCGGGCAGAAGCTGTAATATTATAATTGCAAAAGGAATAATTGAAATGCTTTGAAGTGAAGTGAAGTTCCCGAGGGAATATTGAAAAACTACTTTTACGCGATCAGAACCGTGGGTAAACCATCAGGGAGACGTTACTTTCACATTTCTAATATTAGTATGGAAGTTCAGATGGATTCCTCCTCTCTGATATGTGGCCGCCTCTGGACCGATATCCACAGTACCTACATAAACCCTTGCGTTATACGTACCGAGACTTTTATTTAGATAGGTGACATGTTTACATATACCAAAATACGATACGTTACAATAGTGACGTTTTTTTTAAATGTGTTACGGTCACTGTAATTGATGAACCAATATAGAACCTTATCGCATAAAACCATCGATTAATTCCTATGTGATTACGATCTCATCACTTCACGCTGTCATTATGACAAGGTTCTATGGTGGATCGACATTTAAAGTCCTTTATGGTACTATAATATTGATGATGTTGACAGCAGTAAAATAATGCCATACTTATTGGTTGCGTGTAAAGGAATATGAATGTGTATTAATAATTTCATACCGGTATACGGTAGACTCGAACGTTATGCACATCACATTGAAGAGCGCAAAAAATTAGCCGATCCGAATTGACAGCTTATAGGAGGAAAATTCGGATTATCGAGTATTTTCAATATAAAATTAATACATTGCTATACAGGGTGTATTTGGAAGTGTGGATCAAACGAAGCAGGTCGATAGAGGACGTCTAGACCTATCCAAATCGACCCATTTAAAAACTTAGCTGATTCGTAATGACTCTAATTATGTCAGATACCACTGAAAAACTTATGAAATAAAACATGAAATTAATAATTTTTCGTGACATGGACATATGGGAAAATTACAAAAATTAAGTAAATATCGCTGAACATACATGGGGGTGAATTAGATAGGTCTAGACGTCCTCTATCGACCTGCTTCGTGTGATCCACACTTCCAAATACACACTGTATAATAACGTTGCGAAGTAAACATGTCAATGTCATTAATGTGGCGTTGGTGTCACGTCGACACGTGTCACAGGTGTCACAGGGTCGTATTCCGGTCTCCATTGTGACCTCTAAGGTCTAATTTCACACATCACAGTTAAGGTAAATAATTTAGGAGAAATATCTACTGGTGTAATATCGATACATAGGTTAGCTGTGAATTTAATATGAGCCTACATTTTACCGAGCGAAGCCAGGTTCTCATCTAGTAACATTGCTGCTGTCAACATTATCAATATTCAGAAACTTCATGGTTGTGCAAAGAGTCAGGATTTACTTTTTGTCTGCTTAGGACTATAATAGCATATGTAGCACTCAAACGAAACGTGTTCCAATCAATACACAACATGGAGTTTACTCATGTGTTCAAAGATGTACTGGAACTAAGAGAGATTGTGTCTTGGTTGACTTAAATTGAGTAAAAAAGCAACGAAAATAGATGATACTTCAATATATAAACAGTTGATGTATAAAAGGTTAGTTCATATTTTATTTTATTATTTATTCCTTGATAAAACAGAGTTTTACAAGTCAAAAGTTCAAAACACAATAGTTCTACACTCATTTCTATATATATAAAATTAAATTGTCTACACAAAGTCTGTCAATATATGTTCGGGCAGCGAACCAGTAACCAGTCAGTTAAGCCGTTAAGAAAGTCGTCAATAGTATAATAAACAAGATTAAGTAAGAAATATGATTTATAAGTTCATGGAATCAAGGTACTTATTCACTACAATCTTGTTAAAAGGTATTTATATTCCAGTTGAATGGTACCTTATGGAGACTTGTGGAACTTCCCAATCGGCTATACCTGAAAATAAAAACGATTTTAAAGTTAAATATTTAATCACGACCACGACCATGACGACTGACTGACGTATAATGATAGCTTCAACCGCTGTGCCAAGAAACTTAAAAAAATTAATGGAATATTCCACTCGTACCTTTTTTTATGTGTAAATATAGCATAGGGAGTAGGAAGTCAATTTAACTTGTACACTCTACCCTCACCATTATAAGCGTTAACGCAGCTTTTCTTTAGTACAGGGTGCACTGATGAAGGCATTTACATCAGCATATGGAGGTCTTTTATATAATCAGTACCCATACAACTCGAGTGAACACTGCGTCCAATAAACTTGCATGCATTTGTCAGCTGTTCAAGTTAATTTTCATGTATTTTATTATATGTAAATAAATTTAAAAAATAACAATTTGAATCTTAGGCGGCTATGGACTATATTAAAGTGAGAAATATTTATTATATTGTCTAAATATACTCTTACAAACAGATATAATAAAACGGTGTATTAAATTTCTTACGAGAATTAAACGAGCTGGATAGAGTTCAAAGAACCCATTTGAGTTATAAATATTCAAGAAAATGTTGATGTTTTTACCACAGCTTTTGTATCTTTGAACTTTTATACGACATCAAACCAAAATATTTATTCTAAGAATATAACAAAACTCTTAAAAATCCCTTGCGAAGGTGAAATGAATAATGTCTTTGGATTGTTGTCAAAAATTCAGGTGCGCCAAGGGACCGCCCGGTCGGCCGCCATCGGAGACACGACCCAATCCTGTTTCACTCAGCTTCTGTGAATGATAGATATCATACGCGAGAAAAAAATCTATCCCAGCCGAAAGACTTTACAAACGTGCAAGTATACTTACAGCGTGGAAAAAACGAACGACACATGGACTGCAACTAACTTTAATAATTAATAATATAAAGTAAACGATTATATCATGGATAGGGATGTGTGGCGGTGAGTCGTCCGTCCTGCATGAGTAATCTACGCATAAATTTACCTACGCTTAAAAAAGGTGCACCTACTGTGCAAAAATACTGTGATATTGTAAACTATTTATAATTATTATGTAATGATGTAAACCTTTTTCCTGAAAAAAATATACCTTGCCGAGTTTCTTACGCCGGTTCTTCTCGGGGCAAAGGTTTTATTTTTCGAACCGGTGGTAATGCTTTTTGACATTCATAGGTGCATTATATTATGCCTAAATTGAAGAATAAAGAACTTTGACTTTGACTTTGACTTTAATATTTGTGATAGCAAGTTCTACGCAAAGGAGACTAGATTTATTCGGGAATCGAACTAGTCGAATATGACAAAAAGGATGAGTCGTTTTTATGATACACGTCGAAAGGGTCATTGATAATGATCATTTTATGACTATAACACATACCTTTAAATTAAATAAAGACCGTAAAAAACTCTTCCTTATTATTTTGTCATATTCGACCAGTTCGATTTTCAAAAATCAATAAATAGTGAGTAAGACTCTTTTCGTAGAACTTGCTATTTACAATATTTATGGTAGTTGCCGTCCATGTGGCGTTCGTTTATTCCACCCTGTAATTAGAGATGGGCAGACTATGGCTTTGACGACTAGCCGACTAGCCGTCTAGTAAGTTTGGGTGCAATCAGGACTGCTAGCACAAGTTGCCCACGACTTGGTTGTCGTTTGGATCTCCCTTTCTATCTAGTTAGTAACGATAGAGACGCACTGAGCGACAAGCGAGATAATATAACTTGTGGTTCTTATGCTGGAACCTTTTTTAGTTCCGCTATTAGTTTTGACAGGTTTGTTTTGTTAACGTTTTAGTTATATACCTACTTCATACACCGACCGGCGTGTTTTATTTGCAATATTAATTAAATATTTTATATGATCAAAGTATAAAGTTCCTATATTTGTATGATGATTATTTGTTATTATTCTCGTGACTATATTTAACGCCCTCTTTTAATTTGCACTAGTGGTTTAAACAACAGCTTGTGTATGGGACTATTATGTTCGCACAAAATCCATAGTTCAAAGATTAAAAGAAAATTTGATCTAATACACTGTAATACGACATATACAATTAAGAGCAATAAAAACTAGTCACTTTCTATGGTAATTGAATACAAAGTGACCCATTTCCATAGCTCTTGACTATATTACTCAGGCTCGACGAAATATCGTTACTACTTTGGAAAAAACTCCTATCTAATCTTTCAAGATTTATGAGTTTGAACTTAATTCTCTTCACGTTTAAGCTTCAAAGTTTTAAATCGAACGTCACAAAATAAATAATATTAGAGTTCCGTACCCAAAGGGTAAAAACGGGAACCTTATTACTAAGACTCCGCTGTCCGTCCACCCGGCCGTCCGTCTGTCTGTCACCAGGCTGTATCTCATGAACCGTGATAGTTAGACATTGACACAACGACCATAAGTTTACCGAGTAGAATGGAAGCCCTGGTCATTTTTCCTAAATATACCATAACTTTTTAATTTAGCTCCATACCAGACCCCTTATCGAGCCCTTTGGCACTGAATGCCTTAATTATGTATTAACAAGCTCATCTGCCATTCACTATATCAGATAGTTTACAATGAAGTGACCACAACGTGGCTACATAACGCCGCAATAGCTGTATTACGATGGCACGATGTGCTATTATGTCACCATAATAGAGCTCAGTTTACAAGGGTTTAGTTACTTTAATTCAATTCAATTCAAACATTTATTCATAAAATATTACATTTTATAAGTCAATTTGATTATTAGTTACATTATTATTACTCCATTACATATATAAAATTCAATTGTTACACATTATTTGATTATTATAATTAATTAATTAAATATTGTCTACATGTCAATGTCACATTTCACACTACAAAAAACTCGTCAATGGAATACAATGCATCGGTAATCAATTTCGCCTTCAGCAATCTTACAAAGGACCCGTAACTAGTTGCTTCTTTAATGGCTGGAGGGATTCTATTATAAATCTTAGGACCAATAAACTTAAGACATTTTTTAGACTTAGCAAGTCGCGTAAGGGGCAGGGACAGCTCATGTCTCCTTCTTGTATTGGAGCCGTGCGCGTCAGCGTTGGTGCGGAACTGCGCGATGTGACTCCTAACATACTTCGCGACCTCCAATATGTAAAGGCTGGGTAAGGTTAATATCTTGTGCACTCTGAACAAGTCTCTAGCAGGGTGATCCCAGCACACACCAGCGATGACGCGCACCGCTTTTTTTTGAAGTCTAAACACTCGATCACGCTCAGCGGCGGAGCCCCATAGATCTATACCGTATGATACGAGGGAGTTGAAATAGCCGTAGTAGGCTTTTTTAACATTGGTTGGATGGAGGCTCGGGCGCAGTCTGCTGAGAGCGAAGCATGCAGAGGATAGCCGGTGACACAGGGTGTCAATGTGGGGTGACCACTTTAAACCGGCGTCGATTGATAGCCCTAAGTACGTGACCTGATTGACCTGAGGTACAGGTTGGTTGTTACATGTAATATTTAATGTGTGATCGGTGACGCCCCTAAGACTAAAGTGAATTATATTGGTTTTCTCCACATTCAGAACCATGCCGTTAGCTGAGAACCAGGATGAAATTTTATTCATTACAGTTTGTAATTTTAATTTTAATTCAGAATAATTCCCAGCGGAGACAATAACACACCCGTCGTCAGCAAATAGTACAAACTCCGCTTCATTAGCAGCCGTGGTGAAGTCATTCATTAACAAAATAAATAGGTTGTTTCCCATTACGGAACCTTGAGGGACAGCGCAGGGACCAAGCTCCAATAAATCAGACCTTGACCCGTGCACCACCGTTAGTTGTTTACGGGTATCCAAAAATGATCTAATCACTTTGTGAAAGTTGCCGCAGACGCCATAGTGATCAAGTTTTGCCAACAGGAGGGGGTGGCTCACCAGCTCGAAGGCGCGCGACAGGTCGCAGAATATAGCCGCCACCTGCCGTCGCCCGTCCAGGTGCCCCGTCACTCTAGCTATAACGTCGCGGGCTGCGTCGATTGTTGAGCGACCCCGTTGGTACGCGTATTGCTGGCTATTTAAAATGAAATTTTTATTAAAATAAGACATGAGCTTGTCACTCAAAAGCCGCTCAAATATTTTTGAGAAGATCGGGATCAACGAAATCGGTCTAAAGTTTTTCAGCATATGCTTTTCACCTTTGCCCTTATAGATGGGTTGAACTTTGACCTTTTTCAAGTTAGTGGGGTATAAACCACTTTCTACGCATTTGTTAAACAATGAACAAAGCAAGTCTATAATAAACGGCGGGAGCAAATCAAATAGCTGCGTGGACATATCATTGATGTCGGTGGAGCACTTGCGTTTAATTTTTTGCACAACTTTACTCACCTGTTGAGGCGTAAACTTATCAACGTTTAATACACATTCGTGCTTACACATATACTTACTAAGGTACGAGAGGGCTGACGAGACATCACTGTGTGCGTTGGAGTTTATGTTGGCGTTAACAAAGAACCGGTTTAGATCGCCCGCTACGGCGGCGGCGGTGTGCTGCTCGTCACACCGACCAGCTGATTTGCTTATCAGTATGTCGAGGGCGTCCCCTTTGTTACCATGTCTGCCAGTCTCGTTTGCAATAATGCGCCATGAGGAACGGCTGATGTTATTGCTATTAGATATCGACTTATTAATATAATCCCTCCGAGCCTTACACAGTTCATTGAAGTACAGAGTTTCAATTGTTACTAGGTCATTAGACAGTTGATCATGGTCAGGGTTACTACATAGCTTACTACATAACTTTACAACAAGTAGTTAGAAAGGTAATGACCAGGTAAGTAATGTGGCTACTCAATATTTAGGTATGACTTTGTTTAACAGTGACGTGTAAATTATGGACTGAATATGTTTAAGAACTTTATAAGTTATCAATCTGAAAATAATTCCTTATGATTTTTCTTCATCATTAGAGTAAGTTACACTTAGAGATAGATAAAAATGATGTTATGGGATATCTTTGTTTTATGTTTTTGCTTATCTAATCCGCTTTTACCACTTTTACGGAGCTTAAATTCATTAGACAAATAGTGTTACTAACTTACTTTTGGTCACAATTGCAGATTTGCGTTAACATTTAGTAACGTTATAAAAAAAACAATAATTAATTGATATTAATTAATATTAAATGCGTGTCAAGGTAAATTTAAAAATGACAAATAAATAATGGGTACTTCTATAAATAGGATCCGTTTTAGATGTCTATTGGTGACGAAGCTAACGTCGAATTGGGGTGTGAGTAACTAAACAGCCAGTACTAACAACGTGTAAACCCACGTAACGTAACGACAATACAAATTCCGCTTGTGACGTTTGCGGCAGAACGGCGCACCTTTTGCACATTTGCGTGTCCAATTAAAACTGACCGCTAATTAAAAATAAACGACAAATTTAAAAAACGAACCGGTTAATGCGAATCCAAATGGATTAAGTGCTTTGGTTACGCTTGTGTTATGTATTTCATATGGTTATTCACTTTTGATGTTGTCGTATTTGTGAGTAACAATACTTTCCCACCAAACGTTAATTGTATTGCATAATACAATGAATGTTGAACTATTTAATCTTTGTTTTACGTTGTATTGAGACATTTTAGTCACGTGATTTAAAAAAAAAGAGAATTCAAAATGGTTGCCTATAGCGAACATTATAGGTTTCGATTCACAAGAGCTGGCACGGATGTCTATGAAAATTAATGACAGTTCCATACATATTTGATGCCAGCTTGTTCTCTACTAACCCACTCAGTTACAGATATTAATCAATCAAGCATTACGTACAAAATACCCAAACTATCCATCAGTGATACGTTTGTTTACTTGTGGCTTAGAACATAAGTGACCAGCGCCTCTAATCTAGGCGGTAAAATTCAAATCGTATTTGACTTGTTACGGTATGTTTTTCGGCCGCCATTACTGTCAAGAAAATGACAGCTATCAAAACTTTGACAACACGATAACAGATCAGAGACGATACTGTTTTTACCATATTGAATTGAGGCCCACTGGGCCTCTTTTCTATGACGTTGATAATGCTTTTATCACGTTTCTGAGGTTTTTTTTTTTCTTTGCCCCGCGGCCACTTGAACAGCTACTACCGCGGGAATATGGCGCTTCCACTATGAAGTGATTTCGCCAGTGTCAAGTATATATAAGTATAAATCAATATAGTAATAAAACACAATCCAATCTTCTCTAGGAAGATTGGTGACAACGTTGTACGGTGATATGTAGGACAGAGGCCAAGATAGTTTTAACCTCTGTACCTCTGCGAGCCCACTTGAAACGAGAAGTAAGATGCCAGGATACACGAAATAAGTCCAAGTCTTCTATCACTGTGCAACACAAAGGCATTAAAAGTACAAATACAAAAAAGAACTTCGAACACCTAAATACACAAAAAAAACTAAAACAAATTACACATCCGCCATCTTTTGACGTTGCAAATCGGCTGCCATTACTGTCAAGTAATACGAGCTGTCAAAAGGTTGCCAATACGTTAACAAATCGAAAGACGCGCAGATTTTCGAAAATTTGACAATTAACGCGTGTCTAAAACTAACTTTTTGGGTAGCACCGACAAAGTGTGAAATCGTTCGAAACCCTTTTCAAGCCGCTAATGTGTAAAGGAAATACCACAGAATTCGTGTGAAAATAAAACCTAGCGCTCCGTTCTGAATCGAATCCCAGGCCGAACGAAATAAAAGGCCAATCGAATTTCGCTTTGTTAGGCAAGGTCGCTTGTAATCTTCGTTCAACTATTTATACTTGTTCCGTAAATTGGTTCGTTATCGATTTTGGGAGGAAGTGTGAGCTTTGTGCCGCAGGTTGGTGTTTTACACTCGAGGGCGGCAGTGTTGTGAGTCAGGGCCGAGATTCAAGTCGATAAAAACTATATCGTCTTTGACCTGTGATGGTATTGTGTTCATCTCGGCCGCCATTACTGTCGAGTATATAAAAGCTATCGTAAATTTAACAATGCGGCTGTATTTTATACACTGATAATAAGTACATAACAGACTTCAAAATTAAAAAGGATTAACATACTTAAAGGAAAGGATAAAGTCACAAACACCCTGTAATCGGAGGCCGCGCGTTCATACATTATAAACGCGTTCTCCAATGCGCAGCCTTCACTTTGCACTTGGTTGTTTTATGCGCATGTTTTTTTGGCACAAAACAACCAACAGATAATCTAAATACCAATAATTGTATTACGCGGTTAACGCAATGGTAACCGCATTAATATCTGTGGTAAAAATTATTTGCGTCAAACGCATCGCGTTTAACGTAGCGTTTATTGCATAAAACAACCCAACGCTTAAGTTTGTTGTACATTTATGACAGTTTTTTCTTAAGTGTCAATATTACATTTGAAATTGTCAAAAAAATATGTCCTTATCCCTTAACCATTTGTAAAATATCAAACCTTATTAATAAATTTACCCTATTTACAAAGCAGACCAGCTTATTTCATAATACTTGGCAATTTGCCTTGACGTAACATCACACAATAAAGTACCGGAATCAACAAGAGCATAAACGTGACACGGTACAAACCCATTTAGGTGAAATATCACCGTTTCAAATTCAGTGGACAGCTACCCTAAGGTCGCGTGAGAGGCCGCCATGATTGTATTTCGTTTTGACAAATGACATCGCGATCGGATCTCGCTCGGATATTGCACGTAAACTAACGTACTAGATACGAAGTACTAAATACGAAATTTTGGAAGTGCTGTCCCATTCACTCCACAGTTATCGTGGGATTGAGAGAACAGGACAGGGTTAACGTAGCGTTAGTCATCGGTTTGTAGAGTATAGACTTAAGTGTGCAGTAAAGGTTGCAAAAGGCTTTAATGGTTGTTGTTCGTTAGGGCGATTATGATTGGTTCATGGTTATTTTTTCAAGCGCGCTGATTGGCGGAAATGCTTTGTAGATAAAGACATATTTTTGATTATGGAAATGGTAGATGATTGCGTGATTAAGAATGTTTTAAGGCAGCTTATTAAAATAAAGACTACACAATAGACATTAAAATTGGTTTTCATATTTGACAATTAATTTTTAAACAATGGATTCATCACCGAGTTACCGAACCAACTTTATTATTAATGCCATGTTAGCATATTGCCATAAAAAAATGGAAAAGACACTAGGCATTGTACCGACGATACATTTCTTATACTGTAAATATATAATTCACATGAGAATTTCTTAGTCATTTTAAAGTATGTTCTTAATTTTCGGAAGGGAAGAGAATATTTTCGATGTTCTAGAATTTTCTTCGTTATTTTTTGCAACGGCCACATTCTTATCCCAGATTCACTACCAAATAGCTCTACGAGCGCTACGCCGTAGCCCGTAGCAGTATTATGCCGCTACACGTAGGGTAAAATCTGCTACGAATATTGCGCCCGCACTCTAAAAGGTTCCGTTTGTCCATAGCCCGCATGCAAGTGGCAATACATTGACTAGTGGTATACTCGTTAGTATTTGGAAGCTATAGTAGCGACGCAATCTACTGCATGCGGGTTAAAATATCGTAACAGAAACTATACCAATCGACGTGGTTAGTGTAGGCCTCTATCCAACACGGTAAAACCATATTATATTGTTTTTGACGTCTTACAGTATTGTTTGTAACTCGGCCGCCATTACTGCCAAGTAAATAAGAGCTATCAAAACGTTAACAATAAGATAACACGTCAAAGGCAATATGATATTTACATAGTAGAAGAGAGGTTCTGGTTGGTAGTGAGTTTACTAATCTACACTCAGGAGCAAAAATACCGGGTCAGATTGCGTTTTTTATACAAACGAGACTATTTCAAAGCATAAGCAAAGCATAGAACCAAGTTCCTCGCCAGGAAATGCTTTTAGTGAAATCTGATGATGAATACCCCGAGCATCGATACAGGACTTCCAGAGTGCCTAGGATACCCAACTGTGGTTAACGAAATTGTGCATGTTCAGAAAAACATCTAAAATGGAAATAAAATGTAAGGAAATCCAAGAACTGACCCAAACTCTCCCGCTGTGGTGTTAACTGATCGTGCGATCAGTTAGGTATGTTAAGAACTTGACCTGCTCTATTGAACCTCGGAGTATCCACCATTAAACCTCACTCAAAACAACCCCTGACGAGGAACCAAGGCTTCGAAATAGTCTCGATTGTATGAAAAGCTCATTCTGACCCGGTGTTTTTGCTCCTGAGTGTAGTAGCGGTCAGTAGTTTGAGCTCCGGTAAGTGTAAATATTTTTGTGAGGAATGCCAGTGTTCCTTAACCTTGGCTTCATTCAATGTTATAAAATGATTAATTTAGGTATTTACGTATTTTAATTGTTATCTAGTACCCATAATATAGTTAATCATAGGGCTTATTTAGGGAGTTCGTTATTTTTATTTATTAACTGCCGCACTCAGAGACGTCATTTAATGTTGATCAAAGTTGCTGCAGTCACATTTTTTATTATAGCAATAGAATAAGACAACGCCTCACTAAAAAGCATTTTTAATTTACGTCTTTGAGTGCGGCAGTATTTTATCGCTATTTCCACGAAAAAGTACCTACACTATGTCATTCCGTGGGACTCAAGATAAATAAATAAAAATAATCTCCAAACTAAAAATATATATTTAAAGTTACTTTTAGGTTTATATTATGAGTTTTATATAACAAGGGGAAGGCATAACAGACAGGTTACCTTATTAGTGGGATCTGAGACCCTTAGACTTTTTCAAGACTAAGCTGGAATGCCTCTTTGCTAATAATTTCACTGAACCCTTACCATGACTTTTAATTATCGTACCCGCTAGTGAGGCGAATGCTCTATGCGAAATGCGAATACAATATTCTTATAGAGTGCGAAGGACAGAGCATTCAACACGATAGCGAGTGCGGTAATTGTAACTCGTGGTAATGGAACTGGTTGTCTTATGCCCACACCGGAACACAGCCAATACAATTAGGCGTTAAGGTGACCACAGCGCTGCTTAAAATACGAAGACGGTACAGAATGTCAAGGTCGTGACGTTAACGGCACGTCAATGCAATTCCGTACCTTTAAATATTATAGTGGTAGCGATCGGGCAGACCCCGCAGAAGTTCCTGCTACCACTAAATGACATATATGACTGTTTAATTAAAATAAATCACGAAAATCACATCCTATCTCCATCACTTGATGTCTTTATCTCGCTATTCGTTTCCTAATCACGATGGATAGAATCTCTCAATACGATCTGTCAATTATTCGATTACGATCGCGTAAATGTGCGTAAGTACCTTTAGCGACCTTGTTTACGTCGGATTGTTATGATGGATATTGAAAGGATTACGAAAAGCTTGTTGGGCAGTGATGCAGTGTTTTTGTTTGCGGGCTTTGCGAAAAGAATGGGGTTAAATGAGTTAAAAAAAGCAACAGTGTGATCTTTTGTTTACCTTTATACTAGGTATTGAAAGAGAGGCTTTTTATATCTCCTGTTTTCAATGTATCAAAACATTTGACCTCCAAATGTGTCGATTTTTTCTTTGATAAATCGTAATTGTATTTTTGTTAAGGCATTAAGGCATTAAAATCCAGTTTCTAAAATAAATAAGTATCTAATCTCGCACGAATTAACCTAGTCCCAAACTAAGCTCTAAGCTTGAACAGTCAAGGACTTTAATTGTTGAGTCACTATGGAACCCTGTCATAATGACAGCGTCGAACCACTTGAAATAAATTAAGTTTAAATTAATGATTACCGTCATGCGACAGGGTTCATAGTAGCTCAACAATTGAGCCCTTGCTTGTACTAGAAATAAATACAAAGAAACATCTAAGACTCAGAAACCAATACTTGCAACTAGCACACAAATATTTGAAGCCCCATACAAGAAACGGAAAGAACGTAATATCCTACGGTGATACGAAACCCTTCGCGAGCCCGAAATGGACTTAGCCGGTTTTTATACGAACTTAACTTTTTGATAATCTTTGCAAAAATAAATAAGTTATTTTACCAACCCCTAACAGGGTACTGGAAGGGCAAGCACATGATGGTGATGGCAATACACAGTTTTTTTTAATGTTCCATCAACATTGTTAATTTAAAATTATATCACGCGTTAAACAGAACAGTCATTAACAGAAATGATCAAATTTTACATTTATTTATTTTAAAGTTTTAAACACGTTTTTTGAAGTCCATAGTGAAATTGTGTAGGATCCTAGTGAAAAAGGGTGAAACTCGACTTAACTCGTAATAATAAAAGGGCATATACGTAAACGCAGTATACTAGACTTAAACCCCTTTTCACTTGATCTTAAGGAGACTTATAGCCTTTTTCACTTTAACAGTCGAATCACAACCAGACTGAGCGAAATTACTTAATTTTAAGTTCTATTACACTTCAAAGTACAATTTCTATTGTTAACAAGACTTACAGTACTAAATATAATGGAAAATGAACCTTCTTTATGCTTCTTAATTCGGCTAAAAATAACAAACATTAACTAAATCAGCCATCCAACCCCTATATTTCTCCCGTCGACTAGGCAATACACCAACTGGCCCATCAAGTGGAGAGTCGTGTGGTGTTATTCAACTAAATGCAAGTTCACTGGATCGAGGATCGAGTTGTTTAAAAATATTGTAAACGAACAATTGCCATGTCACTATTGCTGTTGTTTATATCTTAAATACGCATAGACAAACATTTTCTGTTTTTGAAGATTAACGACTCTCTTTTTTGTGTAAAGTGCATTCGTGTAAATGGAGCCAAGTCTAGTTTTGGCCGGTTTTAAAGTTACAGAAACTAAAAACAGTCATAACTTACACTAAGAAGGGAAAATCTTCTTCATTTTTTTTTTTTTTATGTCATAGAGAAGGCAACCGAGCACACAGGCCACCTGATGGTAAGTGGAAACTGTGACCCATAGACATTAGCATAAGACTGCAAATGCGTTGCCAACCCTGAGGACTAAGATGGAATGCCTCTATGCTAGTCATTACACCGGCTGTCTTATCCCCAAACCGGAACACAACAATGCGAACACTGCTGTTTGGCGGTAGGTTAATGGATAAGATGGTGGTAGCGATCCGGACGGACCTTGCACAGGGTCCTACCACCTGCCAAAACAAATGGTCAGAAATAACCAGTTATTACAGGATTAGTCCAATTATACCCAAAGATTCTTTTGACATGTTATAGTACATTTTTTTACTTGGCCGCCATTACTGTCGTGTAAATAAGAGCTATTATAATGTTGACAATATGATAACAATGTCAAGCAAATAGATTTAGCCTGAGTAGAATAGAGTCCGAGCGCAATTTCAAATAAACAAATAATATAGGAGAATAACTCGGTTTTGAGGAATAGATAATTTAGACATGGGTTAATATATAAATAAAATATTTTTAATCCACTGTTATGGCATTCATTTGTAAGGTTTCGATTACCGCTATTACCTCGGATTTTTTTTAAGAAACTATGTCTTATTCCAGGAACTCACCTATATGTGTACAAATTTTCATCCCAAATCCGTTCAGCGGTTGAAGCGAGATAACATACATCTAAACATCCAGACTTTCTAATTTATAATGTTAAAGGTAGTTGCAGTGCGATAGCTCGTAGAAGGTGCTTCGGGTTTTACTTCTCTCTCACTCGCTCTCATACGCTTTTATTTAGAGCGAGGGAGAGAGAAGTACTAATTCGAAGCATCTTCTAAGTGCTCACAGACTGTAGAATGGTAACCGGTGAAATTTGTGACGGTAAGAAGAAAATATGACATCTCGTTTGTCAAAATGAAAATAAATAAATCCAATTGGGAACCATGCATACCGACTTAATTTATATTGGCCAAAAACCTTAATCTTCTTCATAGGCTAGTGGATAAAAATCTATTAACCTGTACAAACCGCGTCACGTTGGCTAGTTCAATCAAGGGCATTTGCCTTTTTAGGGTTCCGTACCTCAAAAGGAAAAACGGAACCCTTATAGGATCAATTTGTTGTCTTTCTGTCTGTCTCTCAAGACCCTTTATCACGGGAACGCGTGGAGGTATCGAGTTCAAATGAAAACTACCAATCCACAATCCAATCTACAGTCCCTTGAAGCTGTGAAAAAATCAAACTTATACATCAACTTAAAAATATGATACGGCTATTTTATTTTATGCCGCAAAAAACGTGTCTTTCGGCACTCGAGGGAATCTAAATCTATATCTATAGAGTATTTCCCGTTTACCTAAACTATTATTTTGTAAGTAACACCGTCTTTTAATACGAATACGGGGAAAAATCTGATATCTGTACATTTTTATTATATCACAAAAAAACAGGTTATTTATGCAAGGAACGGCGCGGCGGTTCAAATTTTGAATTGAGATAACTGCGTCATGTGCGGAACCCTCGGCAGGCGAGTCCGACTCGCACTTGTCCGGTTTTTTTCCCACAAGAATACCACCGCAGCGCACTTGTACGATATAAATCCGGGGTCCCTCGTATAGAGGATAAATGCCCTAGCTCGTCAGATCGATGGCCCTTTTTTCGGCTCCTTACGGTCAACTTGAGGAATTTATTTGATTTTCCCTAAGACCCTCCTTATTACCGAGAAGAGATAGTAAAGGTCCGTTAATTTGTCTCTTTACAAGAAACAAAACAAAAGAGGTTAGGTTAGGAAGTTGTGGTTTACTTAGGGCGAGTTGTTTGATCAGTAGTTAACTCAACTAATTGTTAAAATACGTAAAAGGAATCGAAAAATTGACACATTTCCTTGAAATTTAACCATTAGTTACGATTTTTAACGAAAGTAGTTTAAATAGTGATCAAACAACAGGCCCTTAGGCGAGTTATTTTAATGGTTAAAATTCAAAAATCGAATGGAAAATGGGACAATATTTTTAGGGCCCGAAATTTTATCAGTAGTTAACTCAACTAATTGTTAAAATTCGAAAAAGGAATTGAACAATTGACACATTTCCTTGAGATTTCACCGTTAGTTATGTTTTTTAACGATTAGTTAGTTTAAATACTGATCGAATCTACCCTAAGAGATTGACTTGGAGATCCTCTAAAATTTTCTATGACGTGACGTTCAATTTCGAGGCACGTCAAATTAAACGTCATCGACGTGCCTTGATATGGGTACCTCAACCAAGATTCGTTTTTCATACAGTCTCCCACATAATGTAAAAAAAAGTGGACTAAAGGAAGGCCAACGAGACAAGATAAAGATTGCAAACAAGCTTTCAGGAGTTCATAACATTTTTATTTGAAGTCGTGTCACTTCGAACGCAATCCAAGCAGAAATGAACTTCACAAAATGTCGGCCCTGCTGTTGACAACTTCTGCACTGACAGCTTTCCTGTACCATGAATCACGGAACGACTGCCGTCATCGACCAACTGAAGATATTATTGACGTACGAGAAATAAGGATAGATATAATAATCGCTAGCTGTCGCAATATACCTCAGTCACGGTCATTTTGTTTTCATTTTTTATCGTCTTATTGGCCGTACTTTAACTAAGTCTTTATTTGATTGTTTATTGCTTTAATAATTATGGGTGGGAAATAATTCCCCTATTTAACTTTGCATGTCAAAACTGACGTTTCCATAATGTTGATTGTAGAGCAAATAGACTGAATATACTGAATTATGATAATTCCTGCGGGACCCCTGAATCGGGTGAGCTGTGCTTTATTATATTATAATGCTTTTAAAATTCATAGCTCAAGTTTACTTGAAATATACTCTGTTCTTATCTGTCATTATTTCATTTGAATTTGACAGAACGGTACCAACAAGACTTTGACTAACGTAGGTTTATTGATCATTTTTTGAATAATGCTTTTGAGTATTAAAATGACGTCTTACTGAATTTTGTATTTTAAGAGAAAATGTAACAATAATAATTTAAGCCCACAAAGCGGCGTAAATGTTAAGACGTCTTTAGATGACTTCAATAATTTCATAACAAAAGACAAAATTTACGTTTCTTCTACGATGAGAAAGGCTTAATTTTGCCGACGACGTTCTATCGCAATATTTTATTAAAACAAAAGTAATAATAAAATAATATCATAGAAAACTGAAGCTGATTATATTGAAAATCTTACTTTATACAATAAATAAATTACTTGTTAAAGACAAGGGCAATATTGTATTCTAAATCTTGGACGTGACTTGCTTTATTAATTTTACTTATATATTTAATTATTATTACTTTATTATAATAAACTGACAGGTGATTATTGATTCTTCTCTAACCTGCCATCCAAAACTCAAAGGCAGTAAAAGCATCATTAAAAATATGGTTTTGTCAAGGACCATATGCTTTTGCCGAGTGGAAGTACGCAAGAATAAACACTGTCTGTCACCAGGCTGTATCTCATGAACCGTGATAGCTAGACAGTTGAATTTTTCAATGATGATGTATTTCTGTTGCCGCTATAAGAAAAAATACTAAAATCAGAATAAAATAATTGTTAATTGTTGAAATAGTTGTTAAAGGTCCCATACAACAAACTTATTTTTTTATTTAAGCTGTAGATAATGGTACGAAATGGGTACGAAACGTACGCACTTGGCCGGCTTTTTATATTTAAAGGCACAAAAGAAAGTAATTCTGAGTAAACAAGTCTATTTTATTGATGTGGTATTTAAGTGTCTTTACGCCTTCCATTTTGAGACAAACAGCATGTAACACTAATCTTTAGTTTCCCCACTCCGTATTACAACAATGTGAACGCTGCTGCGTGGCGGTTAGTTAACTTATAAGAAGGTAAGGTAGCGATCCGGACGGACTTTGCACAAGGTTATTTTACCACTTTTTTTCCATGATCACATTAAATTTACCACAGACGCTATAGCCCAAGGAAAGTAGCTTTAACTAAAAAATCACGCATCAGCCGTTTCTCTTCCGGATGAGATAAATTCCTCCCACGTATTGGTCTTGCAGGTTCCTTCAAAGGCGTCTTTCAAACTGACATTAGGCGTATTTGAGGGGTTTCCTTTCTAAAGGCTGGCACGAAACAAAGTATTCCACTGTACTTTCTGCTTGATGAACAAAATGTCGCGCTGTAAAATTTTTAGAGGCCATTAGCTTAATTAGGGCTTTAATGCCGCTTTGCTGTCGACGAAGTTATTAGAAGCGTTTTAGTGATATTGAAACATAGTAACTGAGTTTGTTATAGTTGCAAAGACTATTATTAAAGTATTCGTGACTGTTTTAATTTATAATGGCTTCGATTATTCTTTGGATTAAAACGTAGAATATATTTTTTTTTTTTTAAAGCGTGTGTGTTTGTTATGTTTTTTTTAATGTAAACGCATTATTGAATTTTTTATGATTCGAGCTGTGATTATCTACTTATGACTTGACAGTCCAGGTATAAGTACTGCGGTTAAAATATAGTTCAAAGTTAAACAATTTCAATAACTCATACACGATAATGCGAGCTGGGCCTCTCTATTCTATGATGTGCAAACAATATTGTTCTCGGCGTACTATGTTTTTTTTTCATTCGGCCGCCATTACAATGAAGTAATTATGAGCTATCAAAACTTTGACAATACGCTGGTCAAAAATATTTAATTGTCATCTTAGAATAGAGGCCCCTTGTTGTCAAGTGGTTATGTGGCCAGTTACGAGTACTTTTGAAGCATAATTAAGATGGCCGCCCAAAAACAACTATCAACGTAAAACTTCTGCTATCGTGTTTGTGAATACATCATCCCACTACTTTACCAATATCAAGTTCCTTTGTTGAATATGTAACTAATAATGACACAAGTTAATGTAATGCGTCAAGGCAAATTTTGGCGTCGTCAAATTGTCATATACAATTACTTTTATAGAGAGATCAAAGTCGTGTGCTTTTAAAATTAAATCCATCCTACATTACAGTATTATAAATTGAACTATTTTAAGCATTATAATTGAAGACAAATTATGCTATATCAAGATGAATAAGTATGAAAACCATATGCAAATGACTAATTCCATTGACAAAACGACGACACGAGCACTTTTAATTCCAAAAATCTACCAAAGTTTCCCAAGAGGAGTCCACTGATGAGAAGATTCGCCGCAAGAAACTCCAGTCAGTAATACTTTAACACATTACTTATGAAAATGATAATACGTAGCATAGAAACATATTAAATGTTATTTAAAGTGTCTCAATCCACGAAAGTTGCAGTATAATGTTATGTACGTAAAAAACAATGAATCTTTATGGATCAAAAACCACAAAAAACTGTGCATTTTTCAGTTCATTTAAACCTTATCGTCAACGTACAAGAGCGATATGATTTTTAAAACTTTTTCAACCTGCCTACCTCTTAAACAATGAGTCAAAAGTCGACAGTCGATTTCGCCAAGAGCCATTCGATTACGTGACAAAAGAGTAAATGTTTTTTGTCAGAACGATTATTATTTGAGAGATGTCAAGCGGCTTTCGCTATAAATATCGGCTTTGTTTTATCATCAGGCTGTTCATTTTATTGTTTTCTTGTTGGAAGTGAAGGCGATGAATTTTAAAGTTGGAATAATTATTATTTGCGTCAATGTGAACTGTGAAGTTTTTTTTCTTTTGTTGATTTTTATTTGTTAGAAGAGGTTAAAGTAAAATCTTGCAAGTTTGTTTTTGTTCTCCTTAAGCACTTAACTAATTGATAAGAAACGTTTTATTGAAAAATATTAACCCATCTTTCTAGTTTACTCAATACAAATAACAATAAATAAGAATAGTACATACATACATAAACTCACGCCTTCGTTCCCAGAGTGGGGTAGGCAGAGCTAATAAGTAATACATGAGTAAGCGTTTGGTTTATAAGGGTTTTTTGTTCACTACGGACCTCTAAAAAACTTAGTGTTCCAAAACGGAGCTAGCTAACGTTTTAACTCAGTCTTCTTTCTCCGATAAAAGCGAAACAGAAAATTGCTTCCACCACTTTTTAGTTCACAGGTACACCGGTAATTCTCTACATGCCTCTATTTCCCATACACCTTAGAGGGCCTTATTCAACACAGCTATAGAGTCGTAACTGCGTATGTGACCTTATGTATGACGTACAGAGTGTAGTATGCTACGGGTATTAAATTGCAAATGCTCCCTTTTTCGCTGAAAGAGCAGTATAGGCAAGTATGCCATTGTATCGCGCGGCACACTCGGGTGATCAAAGCTTCAGCCACCTTTGTTGTGATAGATTGCCTATGAAACATGTTTTTTATTACTCTATTTTTATGACACATTTTTGTTTGCAACTATCTTTTGTCGAAAATGTGATTGGATTTAGGGTTTTATTGAACAGTGGCGGTATTTTTGTCAAGGAAGTTTGTGTTTTGGTTAGTCGTTGATCTTGAGCTACGACTGTTGTAGGTACTCACATCATTGCACAGAGTTTTGATTTAGAAAAACACCGCAGTTCGATACTTTTCACGACTCACTTGATGTTTATACAAACATAACAATAAACCATTAAAGAAATAAGCAGTAAATCATTGCAGTTTGCATTTAAAGGTGTAATATTTAATGGTTATAACAATTTTTTTTCTGATATTATTGGTTAATTTATTTTATTGGTTACGATAAATATGCGAGTATCGTGTACGCGTGAATATGATATGTATTCGGGAAGTGATTGCTAACTTAACATAATAATCTATTATTCTTGACAACCTAAGGCAATGGAAAATACCGAAACCTAACCTAACAATTAAATAAACAATAAATTGAAAAGGCACAGCACTAAATAAGCAGAATATAACAAGTCAAATATAATAGTTCAACACAGTTTCAACAAAAACACACTCAGGTGAATGAGGGTAGAAAATAACTCGTAAATAGTAAAAGTTTAAAGTGTGCAAAGCCAACAATTAGTGAACGAACGTTAAATAACTTTTAGTACTTTAAAGTTTACAACAATAATACGTTGAGCCTCGGCATTTGCTATACAAAAACTAAACCGAGCAAGTATTTAGTGACTAAACAGGCTTTCAACTCGTATTTATAAACGCTTAGCAATCGTGTTTTACATAACACGGCTTTGCTTTTTATTTTTAAAAGGTTTCCACGGTGAGATATTTCTGCTGCTGCAATATGATGTTTAAAATGGGGATTTTTAATTTCTTCGAGTACGGTAGCGCGTGAGCGCTTGGTGTTACTAATGTAAAAGAAAAAGGTAACCACTATACACAAGTTTTTTTTTTTTGTACAACAAGGCCATAAAGTATTAAACGACATTCAAGTTACTTTTGACACAAAGATTATTACAAAATATAACTAGGAATCCAGAAACTCAACTATCGATGCTTGTTCTATATACTAGCTATCACTCCAAGTTTTTTTTTTTTAAATTGAAAGTGTAAAAATGAGACAAACAAATAGTACCTACGAGTAACTAACTCTCTCCTTATTTTTTCAAAACTTTTTTTGACACTTTACTCGTCACAATTTATTTTCATTACTGTCCCATAAACCTCTGTCTTGGCTGATAAATACATTTCAGGTGGCTAAATGATATTTAAATTTCTGTTGTGGTACATACTTTTTTTTTAAATATTTTGTGTGAACTTCATACTCATCTTTAGAACAACGCTTACAAAAAAATACATACAATGCTATGGGGGATGACTAGTATATGAAAAAAACATTGATAATTGAGTTTGTCGATACAGGAACTCCCTACCTGTCATACAATTTTGGCCCCTGTATTCCTATGTTTGATTATTAACGACCAAAATTTATTACATGCATTCAATAAACTACAGAACACCTTGTTTGATACAACAGGGATTTATTTCCTCCTAAATTTTTGTATCAATAATTTGAATAACCGGGCAGAAGTTACTAAATCTATTTGTTCCTATAAAAGAACATTAGGTAGGACGAGGATGAATACTAACAACGAAATAACAGAACTTCCACGTCAAAGGCTGCTTGCAAAATAAGCAAAAGCTAGAAAATTAATCTAATACAGACATGAAAACTGCAATGAAAACTTTACCTAATTGCTTTCACCATGGTCTAGGAAGTCAAGCTGAAAGACAAATTGTAAACGGGAAACATCAGGGGACTGGGGACCAATTAATGTTCAAAGCATAATAGTTAACACATTTAAAAGTATAAAGAACTCTGTTTCTGGGCTTTGCGAAGTTGATAATGCAATTGGATCTTTGGTGCATCGTAAAGCGTTCGGAAATGGTGATTTTGCAAAGTGGTTTCTGGAAAAATTAAAAGATAATGAAGAAGTTTGATTCTGCATAATAGTGAGGATTGTTTTTTTGTTGTTGTTGTTTCAAAGCGTACATAACAAGTAGACAATACAAGTTAACCCGCCAAACTGATAAGAGTGTTTTGCGAGATCGCGCTCAAATTACATTTTACAAAAGAGGAAGGAAGGAAGGAGGAAGGAGGAGGAGGAGGAAGAGGAAGTTTACCTACGGCAACCCTTCCAAAAGCAGTCTTTAAGGTAACTTTATTTTTAAAAATAAAAATTTAAAGTTAAAATTAATACGATACATACGATAAAATGTCATAGGCATCGTTACCACGTAGAATAGAGGCTCTACATTAGACGTACTTCGGCTCAGATACTACTTCTGCCGGCCTAGTATGGCTGCGTTTATCGCGTGACAAAATGTGGATAAAGCATCCGTCACTCTCAACCTATACGTGTCAGAAAGTGACGGAAGTTTTATACTCATTTTACTAATTAAAAAATAAATAAATTGTAAATGTCATCGTTTTAATTCCTTGTTATTCCGTGTCGTTTTTGCCTCAACACATTTATTTTCGTTCTTTAACGCAGCCATATTATGCCCCCTGATAATTAAACATAATTATATCGTAGTTTGATAATAACAAATCGATACAGCACTAAACCGCTGCAATGCGCGTATATTTTTAACCATTAAAGGCTGTCACATTTCCTCATTTAATGCAAGTCGCGTCAACATTTGTTTGTCAGCGTAAATTGACTGCAAACGCCCGCCAATTACTGATGGCTGCGCCACAAACAATAACGGCGTAACGTGTTGTTTGAAGACTTGGTAAACGTTTGGGAAATACCACGAACAGTTTACAGGCTAACGTTCTAAAGGTATGCGTGCATTGCGTTTAGTTTTTTTTTTGTGATGATATGAGGGTCTCTATTCTAGACAGTAAAATCCAAATCGTTCTTGGCCTGTTGTAAAAACCAAATTAATCGGGAAAATCTTCGGGATCTCACTTCTTAACATGTGATATTTCAATTTAAATGCGATCCTGAGTTCAGCCTTCTCTTTTTTGTATAGAACAAAAGAAAGAGAGAGAGCTCAAATCATATTGACCATCGTTGATAAATTATGAATCACTACTTTTGCACAAAGGGTTAAGAGGCATTACAAGGTATAGAGGTTAGTTTTTAACCCCCGAGAAAAAAGAGGGGTACTATAAGTTTATTTTGTGTATCCATGTGCCTGTCTGTTTGCTTATCTCTGTGTCTGTTTCTCTATCTGTGGCAGCGATAAATCTATTTTGACACCTTTTTTTTTCAAGAAACGAAATGGTTCCTAGTAAGGTTTAATAAAAATAGGTTAGGCCGTTTAAGAAATGTTAGCTGTGAAAAAAAGGGTCGCCATTATAACGGAGTTTTTTTTTAGTTGTTAAGTACTAAGTTTATTATACTGGAAAAGTTACTCTGGTAATAACGGGCACAAGTTGTATAAAATTAAAATGTCGCCCTAGATACGATGTAGATAGAGCTCAAAGTATTCAAATTAAAGAACGGTACTAATTAAAGTAATTATCTACCAACTGTGAAATGTTCATGTTAATTTATTTTATAACGCTTTAGTTTTAGTTTAAAATTTGCAAAAATAATTATGATAAAATTGTCTTGGACTTTGCAAGTTTTTTGTGAGTTCTTTGCGATGATGCCTTGCAAATAATCGTAGTATACGTAGGGACGTCATTAAACGTTTATTTTATATCGGATAAGGAATAAAATACGTAATAGTTTTAAACGTTTATTTTTAATATCATGGAAGAGCAAGTCTCACCTGATGGTAAATGAAAACTGAGACCCAAGCAATTTGCATTCTTAAACCTGCAATCAAGAGGTTGCAAATGCGTTGCTACCATCAGGAGTAAAGAAGAATGTGGAGTTTTTGTGTTAGTGCCCTAAATTCTACAGCCTACCGAAAGGAAGAGATGGCAAGCGGTGACAAAAATGAGAACATTGAAAAAAGAAAAGACAGGATGCATTTCGACCATATTGAAATTTACACTAAATACGACTTTTAACTTGCCAAAATAACGTGGTACATTTTTTTACAGTTCAGTTACTTCAAATTGGACGATTAATTAACTTTGCCACCGCTTGCCCTATCTCCCCTTTCGGCTTGACGATGATTTTTGGGACATTCTGTATATTATGTATATTTTTGACTACACCATATACTTTTCACACTATTTGTCTTAGCTACGAACTAGGTAAACACTAGAGTTCTGCTGAAAACCAGCACTGTGGCTCCAGCACATGCAGAGCTTGACCTCACACTACAGCGCAATGTTTCTAAATACTTTTCAGTTTCTTTCTGTTAAAATGTTTCATTATTTTTGTTACTTTGCAATAGCAAAGTTGTGAGTTTTGAGTGTGAATGCCTCTATGCTAGTAATATCATGCGTACGTTAAACTCCGCTTTCATGCCCAGGGAGGGGAAGGGAGAGCTCCAGAATTACCTACAACTCTGAAAACTTGTTGATAATTCTTTCCTAGTACTTCCAACAGTTACAAAAAATAATTTTGTAATCAAACGCAAATGTGTACTCTAAGGCAATGCAGAATTCCTGGTAACTTCTCGTAGAAGTAACATGCGAACTAGAATTCGTGAATATCTTAAATTCAACATCCAACTGCACTGCACTGCGCCAGGAAGGTTATGTAACTTTCATTAAAAAGGCTCGCAAAGGAATACGTTGGGATGTTTTTGGTTGATAAAATATTTTCTTGAACGTTTTCGTACAGGCATTCTAGGCGGTAAAACGATATTGTCTTTGGCGTGTTATGGTAGTGTTTTTACTCGGCCGCCATTAAGTCAAGTAATTAAAAGCTATCAAAACGTTAACGGTGCTATAACAGGTTAAAGATAATATGTTTTTTCCGTGTAGAATTTTCAATTTTTTTGTTTTGATTCGTACGCGTTCATCATCATCATTATCAGCCGCAAGACGTCCACTGCTGGACAAAGGCCTTCTCCAAGGTTTTCCACAATGATCGGTCCTCTGCTGCTATCATCCAGCGGTTTCCCGCGACCTTTATCAGATCGTCAGTCCACCTTGTGGAAGGTCAATCGTCGAATCCAACTCGGATGGGCAGCGTTCGGTAAGCTACGCACTATCTTCTCGTCCCAAATACCACAGTGCCTCAAGACAAAAGTCTTTGATCAGTGTGTGTTGCCAGTGATGTCGTATGGATCCGAGACATGGTCGCTTACAATGGGCTTCATAAGAAGGCTCAAGGTCACTCAAAGGGCGATTGCGTTAATGGTGTTTTTTTTTTATTATTATTATTTTTCGTCTCTCATTCTATATGAAATCATGAGATACAGCCCGCTGACAGACCATAAAAGGTCAAATTATTATATAAACCTCTACATAAGCGTAGAATCAGTTTCTACTCAATTCATCCCGTGAGGGATAGATTTTCCAAAAAATCCTTCTTAGTTTTCTTTCTAAACTAAAATTGAATACAATATCCACATACAGTGCGACACAAAAGAGTAGAAATTTCATGATGGCGCCACTTTCTACGTAAAAGTCACATTTTTGACGTAAAATGTTTAAACATGGCAACAATTTAGTATGGATTTTTTCGTTACATTTTATTTAATTTCTAATCCTTTGTGTCGCTCTTTCTCTCTATTGCATACCACGGAGAGTTACAATTTGAAACAAATAATAACCGTTTTATATAACATGGTAAATAACAGGCGCTCTTATGGCTATCGATATCTTCTAGACAACCTTAATAATAGAAGTGACGTCCAAAAATATTAGCTGTTTAAGTTATCTTATGCCGTTTTCTACCATACCGTCAAGGCTTTAAAGTTTTATAAAACCTTAAATCTAGAAATTATACCACTTTACAATACAAGATTTAAGTATGAACCTATTCAGATTGACAACCCTAAACCTAAAAGTCTTAAAAAAACTTGGTCTAATTCCGAATTTTAAATAAAGACACGAGTCGAGTACAAATTCCAAAATTAAATGTTTTGTCGAACAGTTCCTTTTATAAACCAACCGATTTCTATAACAACCTTCTTGTAAAAATATATCTCAACTGCATCCCCGTTGTCTAGGCTAAACTCAACACTTTGGTTAGTGAATAAGGACGCAATTACAAATAGGTGTTAGTGCGGATATGGCCTTTTTCAAAGGTATAGGGGAACCGAGTTTTCCATTGAAAATTCGTCGGGCATTTTTCAAGACCCAATAAATTTAATCACGACGTAATGTAGGGGGCGTGGGAGATAAATTATCCCCTCCCAGCACAATAAAGTAAGTGAGGATACTAGTGGAGTTGAGGGTATAATTGTTAATAATTTCCCTTTAATTGTTTGTAGTAATTTAGCGTTTTAAATTATTAACACTGACTTAAATTAGTTAGGGTCGTAAAACCCTTTAATTGTGAAACAGGAAGCAAGCGTTTTTTTTAAAGTTTACCAGTTTTATTAAGGACTATGGCATCGTTGAGTATGCCTATAAAAATAAAAAAATAAAGTTCATTTGGTTCAGCAGGAGGAGTGCACCTCAAATCAAGGTTGGGTTAGGTGTGCGTGCGTGCGTGCGTGTGTGTGTGCGTGCGTGCGTGCGTGTGTGTGTGTGTGTGTGTACGCGCGCGTGTACGTGTCTATGTGGGCTTTTGTGTGAGTAGTCTGAGCAGGTGAGAAAGCGAGAGAGAAGCGTGTGTACAGGAGGGAGTTCTACGCACTAGAACGCAGCAAAGCTTTTGTGTTTATTATTGTATTTACATAATATATAGCCTGCTAGCTATTGTCTGCGACTTCGTCCGCGTGGAAGTCGTTTATCGCTATCAGTCGTTCATCTCAATTACTTTGTGCGTATAAACAGAAGTATTGTATAATTTTGTAAAGCTGAAGTATTGTATAATTTATGCATGTTCCACTGACGTTATTTTTAAGTTCATTCTAATTACCTACTTTTTCTGGGGCCTCAAGATACAGGCTCAGCCTAGTTTGGTGTCCTTGGGATATTTTTTTGTATGTTCTTGTGTTTGTGCAAAATGTGGTTATAGAATTATCAGCATGTTGTAAAAGTTGTTGGTGATTCTGTAGCTCTATCTACCCCACTCTGAGATGAAGGCATGACGGCATATCCGTGTATGTAACTTGTGCTTAGTTAATCAATTAACTTATCTTTATCTTTTAAATAATTACACTTGAGCGAAGTGGCTTTCAAGCTGCTACTACAATAATAAAAAACAAACACACTTCCTCTTTCAAAACAAATATACTAAATTAGAATCAGGACGAGTTTGGCAAAGTTATTTGTTTTGCGTTTAACACATTGCTACGCGCAATGGTTGGTTGTGGTGTAATATATGATATGAAAACACATTTAGTGTGTTTCGTGTACACTGTATAATATGGACCATAATGGAATACACAATTTTTAACATGATAGCTTTAATCTGTTATTAAAGGAACATAGCTCAGGGAACTGCGATTACATTATTATGTCCTATATAAGAGTACCTTTTAGTACCTTTTTAAACATTTTCTGCGCCTCGCTTGCGCAACTGCCATCTCAGACGCGTACCAGCCCCCTATTTACCTTCATGATAATGATAGGTGACAGGTGACAATTCGCTATACATTGCAAAGTTAACAAGCTTTCACATCAGTGGGACTCATATCAGCTGCGTTATGCACACTGAAATGTCACCTGTCATTGTCACGATGGTGAAATATAGGACTTGTTGAAATTCCGCCAACTTGAACAGACCACTTTGCATTATCCTTCATAATGCTTACTGTAAAAGTGTACAATGCGCTTCCAGCGTCTGTATTTCCGAGTGCATACACTCTAAACCTAATTAAAGCTAGGGTGAATAGGCATCGTATGGGTGAGCTCGCTTCATCTTAAACAAAATATAATGCTAATAGTTGCGAAACAGTCTCAGTAGTAGGTCAGTCAGTAGCTGTGAAGCTAACGCTGATCTACCGTTGGGACCACTTGGTGAAAAACACGGAACGTCATTATGGTATATTTAAACAAATGTAGGAAGAGAGGACAAGGAGGGATCTGTCTCCAGACGGGTGTACCGAAGGACCGAAGTCCGTTGGGATGAAGTTGCAAGTGGTATATATGGCAACCGACTGGAGAAACTTCGTTAGCGCAATGTGGAGCGCTGTCAAATTTAGTCGCGCTGTCTGAAGCTGCTGGCGCTGGTGAGTTCATACAAGTTTTCGTTAGATATTGCTAAGTCACCACACAAACAATGAAATTAAAATTAATTATATAAACGAGTGTGTTGCAGTGACTCTTGTATCTGTATTACATTGTAGTTTTTGCAGTGTATTATTGCGTATGCTGTTTTTTATTTGCCCCACGGCGAAGATTCGTTTTTATAAAGTCCTGAAATATTTACGGTTACAGAAAATAAAGGAGGTTGGCAAATAAAAAGTTAGGAAACGATACATTTGGCAAACATATTACGCCAAAACAAAGGTAACCTGTATTAAATATTGACCCAAGTTAAACTCCTCTCGAAACTTCTCCAATGGCCTATACCAACCTGTTAAATAGAACAGCACTTTTAGTTTCTAAGCTAACTGTAAAAGCAGTTTACCTCTACGGTTATCGCTCTAAGCTTATTAATTTTGAGCACCTTCCCCGCAGGCCTGCTGGCACGCTGCCAAGCCGATTTGCGAATGATATTATTAGGGTTAATAACAATTTGTATCACCTTTCTTAATAAGGCCGTTAAGAAACCGTTTCATAAATTAACTGGTTTTTATATCTTGCGTAATTACAACCTAACTAGGTTACATATAGAGCTTAAGAACGGACGACCGATTTTGTTCCAAAGCTGCTGCGACAAAAGTGAGTATTAAAAAACCGGGTAAGAGCATGTCGGGACATGTTCAGTGTAGTCTGAAAATTCTATCTCAAAATGTGGAAAAGTGCACCAGCAAAAGAGCGTATGTTCATGGCACATACGTCTTTTTGTTAAGACGCGCAATTTTTCGGCAATAACTCAAAAACGACCCATCATGGTGAAAATTATTTTCCTTGAAAGTCTTTATTACGCGTTTTTTTCTGTGATGGGATTTGTTTCATATTTTTTGGACATACGGGATTAAAATATAACGGGGGGGGGGGGGCATAGTTAAAACTGCTTAGGAACTAGGGTGATTTATGCTAAAAAATATTTTGTCCATTTTCTGTTACATGTGTGGAGTACCCCCCTAGAAAAATATTTTTTTCTTTTTAACTAGCAACCTTAGTAGCGGCTTTACAAGACACCTATACCTCTAATTTCATCAATGTACCGCTTGTAGTTTTCGAGTAAAATGCCTGTGACACACGGACGCACGGACGGACATGACGAAACTATAAGGATGCCGTTTTTGCCACTTTGGCCACGGAACCCTAAAAATGGCTTTAGGATACATCTGTCATAGACAGACAAAGGTCTTTATGTTGGTAATGACTTATTTCAGTCCAAATGTCCTAAGCCTAGCCTGTTATTGCCTCTTTTGGTTTTATATTATGTAACATTGCTCGAGTTGATGATACAATGTACGTACCTACATACCTTTACATACATATACATGTAATAAATGTCCACACGCCTGACTTCAAATAGGGTAGGCAAAGTCTTTGGAATGCAAGTTAAATAAAAAAATCAACATAAAGGTTTTTTGCATTGCAGTATCGCCGTCTCGTGTTCCCCCATTAATTGTTTGACTAATCTATCATCTTCCTCGTAAGGCCCACCATACAACGAAATGAATCAATGGAATATGAATCTATTGTGAATGAAATAAATTCGATTTTCTAATTTGATCATTAGTTATACAAACAAAAGAAAATCCACCTTACTTTCTTTGCACTATACCTTTATTTGAATGGCCGGACGAAGGCCTTTTAAAAGGACTTTGGGCCTTAGGAGGTTATATAAAAGTCAAACCTGACTTAGATATCAACGCACAGCTAAAATTACTGTACTTAGAAACTTGAAATTTGGTACATGGGTTCCGTTCATGATGTAAGTAAGCACTAAGAAAGTATTTTTCAAAATTCACCCCTTAAGGGTTTAAAATAGGGGGAGTAGCGGGAAACTTATTTTACGCGTACAAAGTCGTAGGTGTCCTCTAGTTAAGTGCATATCATCGTATCGAACTAAGTTTAGTGTCGTTGGCTCTTAGGGCCGTATTAATAAACTCATCTTGACTGTGAGGCCCGTCACAAGATATGTCAAAGTAAACGCCAAACCGTAGAACACTGTCATTATTGACGCATCTCGAGACGAGCATTAGAGTTGAGATCAGTTTATTAATACGGGCCTTAGAATAATATGTTTAAACTGCTTCACTGATCTGTCAAAGGCGTTAAAGCGACAAAGCACCAAAGTGTGCAGCTACTTATAAAGCCGAGTATATGGTGAAGTCAATATTAAAAAATAAGCAGTGGCGAGAATTCTTGGATTGAAAACTACGTATTATAAAATTGTTTAAGTAATGGAGAGTGGTCACGTTCCACTTATTTATTACATTAGTCTGTAAAAATATTTGATTAGTTGCCAGACGTGCTTATAAAACTATTCATCTTGCAAATTGGTTTGTAGGTAAGTATAGTACAGTCACGTCCAATAATATGGACACGGTAAAACTTTCAAAAATATGTAAACACGACTCTGCTGCAAGGGAATAAGGGTGTACATAATATACAGGGTGTCTTGAAACTCTTGTGATTAATTTTAACAGTAGATAGGGTGGATTATTTGGATCATCCCTACATTGGTAATTTTTTTTTAAGTTAATATTTGACCGAGTTACAGACTGATTTATCATCGCCTTTCCTGACGATGCTCTTAGTGTGCCCCATCTTAACTAATTCATTCATAATTATGTGTCACAACGTATTGTAAATAAACAAACTTTTCCCTCTGAAAAATGATTGTGATCATGGTCAAAGCTTCCATGGGGTTCATAAAACTAAGACTTTATTCTGTAATATGAACGAAAAGAGGGTCTCTATTAAGGATAAGGGCCTAATATGTAAATAATTTAAATATGAAACTTACGATTGCGATTTTTAATCACACTCACACAGCTAAAATAGCACTTTTACTTTAAACTTCTTTTACGAGATCACGAATCATGGATTTATTTTATTCATTTGTACCACTATCAGGGATAATTGCGAATAAAAAACAGAACAATTAAAACGAATCACTACGTTGAGACTGTGGTTTGACAATTTGACATAGTATTTTTTTAAATCTTGTACCATTAAAACTCTTTATGAAAAGAGGTTTAGGTTTCTTTTATTAAAATAAAATTGTCCCTACACGTAACGTTTTATCAGAATTACATTTAAAGCTGGTGTCATATACGTTGTTGAAAGATATTCGGATCCCAGAAGAAAGAGAAAACATAAAATTGCTTCGTAAGAAGAGGTCGACGTGGTGACACTACAGTATTCTTAAGAAGCAACCATCATTTAATGGTGGTCATTTAGTTGGGAGTAACAGTTTATTAGTCAGAAGGTTTTGGGTAAACATTGGATGATGTTACCAAAATTCCACTCCAACAAACACCCTCATTTTTTACAAACCTAAGTTACCGACTTGCTATACCTTTGCCACCAGTGCTTGATGATCTACATTGTCTGATGCTATTGCTGAAATGCAAGGCCCCTCTACTCAACTGGCATGTCTGGCATCAAGTTCAGCCCGTGCCTGACTAGCGCAGCTATTAAGCTGCTGGGTTTTGTCCCTTTGTGAAAACATTTAAGCATATTGATGGCTTCCTCTACCTTGCTTATAACTGCATAACGTTGGGCAAAGTCTGTAGATTTACCTTGAGTGTTCGTGTGCGTTGGTGAATTGGTCATGCTACTCTCCCGTATAGGTTCCATTCGTATAGCATAGCGTGGCTATAAATCCTAGTAATAGATTTAAGTACTGAACTTAAGAAAATGGGCACACGCATGCACATGCGAAAGAATAGCCTTGTTTAAGGATCTATTTAAAGCATTTCATGATTAAAAGGATTATAGTTATTAAGAAAATAAAAAAATATACGGAGACCTTTTTTTATTATCTGTGATCGGTTTTTAAAGTCATAATAGACGGACGTCATTCAAACAATGTAAACAAACATCACAATATAATACATTTATTATTATATTACAGAGTATTTTAAGCATTCGACCTTTTCCTTATTACCTGGACTTCAAGTAATACAGCAACTTCCTGCATGATCCTTGTTTCTAGAGTAGATTTGCTGAACACAATCACATTAAAATTATTGATAAGGGCTTCCACACTTCCAATAATGAGTTTCTACAATAAATGATTGTGCCGCCCCGTGATCAACCTCCTGGAAAATCTCACCACACATATATGTGTGATATTTATCACACATAACTCGAAAGTGAAATGGTCTCATTAATATTTTAATTTAATCATAAAAATATGGTCAATTTGTAAACAAATACATTTTACATGACCACAGCTGCCTGTCTTCGAACGTAGGTGTCAGCTAGATATCTAAAATCTATGTACTTATAACGTAAAATATTGAGGTTTTATATGTTGTATGTAAAGAGGTTGATATAGCTATATTTTCAAACATTGTTGAAAACAGGTAACGTGTATTGTATCCCAATTGGTTCGAGTAAATATAAACACTGCAGTGTCGCTCAACTTTTTCTTCGAACTACGGTCCTACTACAAAAGTCATAGTGCAAAGTCACGCTAAAAACATACTTAAACAAATATATTAATGAAATAAGTTAGTACCTATACTCGTTTTTTAAACCGAATATAATAAATAAAACCGGGTTAAAAGGTATGACTTTTTAGTCAAGGTGTGAGTATTTTTCTTATTAACCTTTTTCGATCCATATTGACTGCCCTACAATTTTTAGTGACAGACATAAAAATAGTTGCTCTATGGTGAAAAATAAATGACATAAAATCGTGGTTCGTTAAATAAAATTCTATGAAGTATTGAAATAATAAATGCAGTAAGTATGTTGCACTTTTCTGAACTGACAAAAATGTATTCAAAGTAAGTACTTAACAATTATTTAAATAAGTATTGCTGTTATTGTTTTAGCATAAAGGCGGCATGCATGCCGTTGACGAAGGAAGGTGAATGAGATGTTGAGGAATATAATTTACAGCAGTACCCGAGGTATCTTACTTAATAATATTATCCTACTATAATATTGTGTGTGCGTGTGTTAGTTTGTTACTCCTTGACGCTACATCGGCTCGACAGATTTGGATGAAAATCAGGATGCACAAAGTTATACCTTGGATAAGTTAAACATTCCCGTGGGAATTTCGATAACCGAATTTGACGCGGACGAAGTTGCGGGCAGAAGCTAGTAAATTATAAAGTTGGTATGTTTGCATGTTTAGGTGTATGTATGTTATGTTACTCAATCAGGTTTCAACCACTGAACGGATCGGGGAGAAACTGGGCACACAAATTATACTTCAATAAAGGTGGAGGTTCCATTGTATGTTCACCGGTTTCGCCTTCAATTATGGACCGATTAAAAAAAAAAATGTTTTATACAGTAGGTATATTTACGAGGTGGTCCCATTGTCACGAAATCTGAATCTAATGAGGGGATCCCACAAGAATTGAGGGCGATTTCATATGGCGATTTTAGTATTTTTAGTTAGTAATGCAGCATTATTTGCATTCAGAAAGTGTCATTTAGTGAAGTGGAACTGATGATGAAGACCACAGATTCCTCAACGGTACCTATTTTAAGGCTGGCGATAAGATATCTCTATTAAGATAGTTGAGCGACTATAGCGAAGAACGTTTAATATGACTATGTTCCAGCGGCGTTGCTTGCGTGGAGCTCGAATGTCTTACAGTTTCATATTAACTAAGAAGTAGGACTACATAATATCTTATTATGATCACTAAAAAGTATAATGTGTTTAAAAAAAACTGCCTTCAACCACAAAAAATAAATTTAAAAATTGTATGTATGTATAGGTAAGTCCAACTGAAGTCGGCTTTTGGTTAATATTGTGAGTCGACTTCAGTTGGACTGACCTATACATACATACCATTTTAAAAGACGTAATTTTTTGTCTTTTGTAGGCGGTCTTTAGTACCTAGGTAATTGCGATAATTAATTCTACGCGTTCGGACTTGCAGAAGCTAATTCAGAACAGTCTGCATGCCAAAGCCTTTGCTTTACAAAATGTGGAGCATATAGGTAGTTAATTTTGATCCTTGTTCATAAGCTATGGGGTTCTAATAAATCCAAACTTTCGACTGTTGAAGCGCGAGCCGTCATCTTGAGTTGATGGGCCTAAATTAGTTCGTTTTCTAATAATTCCTCAACAGTTGCTCCTACGAAAAAAATGTGTAAGTATATGAGAAGAATAAAAAAAAGGAAATTGTGCACAGTTTGTGAATATATGTTTTTTTATATTTAGATACTAGCGTCGGAAGAAAATTTTGTTTACAAAAGTGCAAAGGCAAGAGAAAACAAAACGGTAGCATGATGAATTTTATGCTGGGCTTTACGTTAATATGTGTAGCTACAGTCGTTATAGTATTTTATAAGCTACACGCAAAATTGGCGCATACCTAAGTCGTCAAGTTGCGGAAAAGAGCCCGCCACAACCTATTTTATAAGCTTTATTTTACTTTTTTCGTTTGTTCATATGTATGATTGGGTCGCATCTAGCATGCCAATTTTAAACCAGTTACGGTTATTAAAAAAAGCGCTAATAAGTGGTAAAATATAAAATGTTTTTACTCTGTATCTGTAAGAAAACATAATGTGCAGCCGATAACATGCAACGTTTAACAGCTGGTCTGATGATGAAGTTGAATGGTGGCCACTATTACGTACGTTGTGGCATTTTATTATACAGATGCAGATAATAGTAATATTTTCTTTTTTTAGGTAAATTAAGGCGTGCAACACGACTTTTATATTTAAAAAAGGAAACAGAAGAACGAAAACAATTATTGAAGGAAACGGAAGCTAAATCTCAAAATTCAAGAGAAGAGAATAGTAACATTAAGTTCTTATTTCATACTAACATTATAAATACGTAGCTCAGAATCCGAAAGTTTGCTTTTTTTCAGCTTTTATTTTAACTTGCATTGTTGGTATGTATGTAAGTTGTCCGTTATGGTTGCAAATCAATTTTGAGCCAGTTCCCGTTAATGGAATGGGCTGAAACTTGGACCTCATAATATGTAAACTCGATGACAATGCAATATTATGGTATCTAAGAGCTGATCTGATGATGGAGTCGGAAATTGGCGATAGGATTTCCGCTATATTTAACGTAGATCCACCGTGTTGGGACTTTTAGTATAATATGATGATGATGATGATGATGATGACGATGATGATGATGATGATGATGATGATGATGATGATGATGATGATGATGGGTAGGAACGAGACGCCCGGCCGGAGAAGGCGGAGGGGGCGGAAAATATCAGATTTAAATCGCTTAACCGCTCCCGTGTTTATTTATTACATGTTAACCAGTTGACAATGTAACAATTACCTAATAATAATTATTGAGGCTAATCTGATGACTGATGATGGAGTCAGAAGGTGGGTGCAGAATATACAAGGTTCTTAATGGTAGGTAGCTCACTGAGCTTGAAGTAGCGTGAACTTCTTTTAATATGTTCGTTAGTTTCTTTAATCCAGCATAATTTCAACAAGCAAGCAGAGATGTTTGCAAACTCGCTTTCTAGTTTGGTCCTTATTTATATTATGTTTCTGTTCCAGGCAGCTACGTCGGTGTATGTAACAAACGAACTCTACCATTGGAAATGTATACATATTTTACTTCCACAATGCTGAACTGACAGAGATATTTAGACATACTGTAGATAGCATGATGTTAAGCCCGTTTAACGCACAAAAGTTAGGTTAGGTTAGGTTTTACGTCGTACCACAGATTCAATAATAGTTACTACGTCGTACCAAGTGGTCGTCTGAACACGCAGGGAACGTAAAGCGGCCAGACTTCGGCTGATGATAACGCTACGTGAGATTCTTCGGTATCCGTAGATGGATAGTTCCCGAGGGAATAGCGATACACGACTTGAATGCGGACGGAGTCGAAAAGCTAGTTGTTCATAAGTTTCTATCAACGTAGACAAACTATTCCATTCAGCGTCACGCCCTGTGATACGAGTCCGATTTGGTTTGGTTGGCAATATGTTTATGACTTTCTACAACCTCTGTTATCTATAAGTGTACTGTGTAGTACTAAGCATACTATTCTTTATTTTATCTAAACGAGCGTCCCCATCCCCACTGAGAGCATTCGCATGCAATGAGCATTCGGCGCGAACTTTGAGTGGTGTGTAAGCTTTTTAATGGTCGGCTCAACGTCCATACCTCTCGAATATTCACGCGAATGCTCTCAATGGGGATGCTCCTTTATAAATATTCTTATTCTTATATTTTTTTACTGGAGCTGCATACAACACTGTATAACAACATTTATTTACACGTGTTATCGTAGGATGCCATCTATTTGGCATAATTTTTAATGTCCGAAACGTATTAGGAATAACAAGTTTTGCATAATTTATTTACGCCGAATCTTAAATTTGCTGAAATTTTATTTGGCATAAATCTATATTATTCGAATGATTGTTTACGCGGATGATATGTTCGCATAATATTGGTACGCAAGAATTTCATTATGCATAATGTTGTTTAGCATATCTGTAATTTAGCGGAACTTTGATAGCCCGAAATCTTGTCCGAATTTATGTCCGAAACAACACTATTTCTTGATTATTGTTAAAGTAAAATAACTGAATTTTGCGTTGTTACGTGTACGTTAAGTAGGTGTAGGTTAGGTCAATTTGAAAAGAAAATAGGTTAGAGTTGTCTCCAGACGCGAAGCGCCAAACTACGCGGAATAGGGTCTCCGCTTCGCGGAGCCCCGTCGACACCGCCCCAGGCAGCGGGACATATGGTGAATCTCCTCGATTAGGTCATTATTAGGTTATGTTAATATTAAATAATATTAATAAGTAAATAAAAAAAAATACTTATCATCTATTATTTGTTATATTACACACCACTCAAAGTCGCTCCTTTAGATAAAATAAAGTATAGTATGCTTAGTAATAACATAACAATACGTATCCATTTTCTACATACTTACAAATAAATGTACCAGTTTGGGGTTGCTGTTGACTCTCCCTAGCAACCCCAAAGATTAATTTAAGAATTAGTTATTTGTTAAAACATAAAAACCCTGAACACCGAATATAGGTTAGGTACTATAACCAACATGGAAAAAGTCGAATTTATTCTGTCGACATGTTGAGCAAAAGCTTTATTCTCTTGATAAAGTACAGCATACGCTCGCAAAACAATAAAATGCACAAGTGTTTTAGTTCATTTGTGCTCTCGAGCTACGGAGGTACATTTAAAACGAAGTGTGTACTAATTCAGTACATGTTGGATACAACAGCGTAATATTTTAATAAATCATAATTTCTTAAATTCAAGGTTGCTGGGGAGATTGTCCACGGAAACCCCAAATTCAGATCATTTTTACTCTCGATCTATGGAGGTACATTTAAATATAGTGCGTATTAATTCAGTAAATATTGGGTACAACAGCGTGACGTATTAATAAATAACAAATTCTTAAATTAATATTTGTGGCTGCTGGGGACATGCTCCACAGCAATCCCAAACTCAAACAATGTGTACTCTCGCATGATCTACTTGATCGAACTTCTGCTACTGAAAAGTTGCACTAGTTTGGTCAACCGGACTAACAACCGGACTACTGCAATTAGACCCGTTTTTATATCAGGCCCGAAGGTCTAAAAACACTCAAAAACAGGAGCTCCGTCGACGCTCGTGCTCGGGCTCTGTTCCCGTGAGTTTGATTTTGAAAGAGAATTATACGCAAAATCAGTCGTGGTGTGAATACGGGTGAATAAAATGAACCATAGTCACACCGGTGTGGTAAATTGGTGGGACTACGGATCAGACAAGGATCTATTGAGGTACATTTATTTTTAATAGGTACAAGTTTCATTACATATTGTGTACATTAGCGTTATGCTTTAAAATAATTTATAACAGACGGTAGGGTATTCAAGAAGCATGACATATCTATAGTTCCTTCGAAGGAACATTCAAAGGAACTACCGCGAATAATCTGACCCTTTTTAGTTTCCTGGCCGTACTAATGAGTTCAAGATATTGTGCTTAAAATGTTCTTAAGGCATTTATTTGTGATGATCAGTCCACAGATTAGAACACAAGGTGCCACAGAAAAAGTGCTATTAAACTATTAAAAGACTTATGTTTGGCCTTTTTATTTATGAAATTCATAATAGAGATGGCGTAAGAATGAAAGAATACCATAAGGGCATCTATGGTATTCTTTCATTCTTACGCCATACGTAGGACGTCATAAGGTTTGGATAGATTGTCTTTGGTCTGTGTCTGTAAAGCCCAAAGACTTCCAACAGGTCCATTCTCGACCTTCAATTTGACGTTGTGACCGTGACATTTGAAGGAGAAAAAACAGCGTAGTTTCTGTTTCATTTCCTCTTCAGAATCCGTAATCTAAAACGCAGAGAAAGATAGCTGGTGCAAATTTTAACTAAGGGCCGGTACAGACGGACTGCAAACTGTCAGTTCGAGGCAGTTCTGATGCAGATGACGTAACTGCATCAAAACGTACGTACGTCAACTGCACTTGAACTGCCATTTTGCAGCTAGGTTGCAGTTCAATGCTGTCCATCTGTACCGGTTCTTATAGTCCAGGTTCTATGTTAGTAGGTAGGTACTAATTCTATGGGGTATGTACCTACCACGTTGATTTGAGTCTATCAGAAAAGCAGGGTTTACAATGGGAGTCTTTAATGACATAAAGCACATCAAGTTCGCAAAAAAAAAGTTGGATTTTTGAACACACACGGCTGGCTATGGCTATAGCAAGACATTTAATTCTTCTTGTCCGTTTATTTATTGATTTATGAGGATTTTATTTGTAAATGTGTAAGATAATTTAGTTTTGATCGTATACTTCGGCACAGGGGAAAGTTTGTGTAAGGCTTCTTACAGACAAGCGGCATTTAGGCCGACAGGTGGTGACGGCTGCAGTAGCCTCTGCCGTTGGCAACATGCCGCTCGTCTGTAAGAAGCCTAAGGCGACTAACAAGCGACTAGGCGGCTGGTAACCGTTATTTATTGTTCTAAGCCTGGAACATGGATAGATTGAATATGTACTACTTACGCATATCGGTTCCATGGCCTGGGATCACATACAAATTATAATCAAATATGCGACGGCCTTTATATCCTGACTGTTAGCTATGTACCGCCATGAATGACCATAGAGATCAATACGGACGGCAATAAACGGATCGTTTATTTCATGTCCATCCGAACTTTTTGAAGTATATGACAGTAGCTATTTATCAAAGAGTTGAACTTGAACTTGACCATGAAGTCTATGATTTATGATTGTCATTTCATCAGATGTCATGTTAAACTAAATTTCAGATTTCCAAGTCTGAATTATTTTTGCTTAAAAACAATTATGTGGTATATTTTAGAGTAGAAAGAAATGGTAAATGTTCAGATCTCAACATCCCTATGAAACGAATGATACAATCAGGTGTCGGCAGTGCATACCTATTCCAAGAGATCTAGTGATCATTTCATAACCCGCTAAAATGTTCAGTTGCAAAAACGAAAATACAGTTGGTAAGTTGCATTTAAATTAATCTTTTTTTATAATGTTAACTTAATTTTAATTTACATGAAGCGAACTGTTTACATACCATGTAAACAACGAATGGTCTCAGGTCATTGACCTCGAACTTGGAATTTTGACGTTAGTTACTACGAACGTTTGGAGTAGTATAGTATCAACGTCAAAATGTCAAGGTCAAGATATCGGCTGCGACACATCAAGAAACAAAATGAACATAATTAATTTTTTTTTTTTTTTTTTACTAACGGAAACAAAAATGAACCATACCCCCGTGATCAGAATCGTGCGAACTATTACCCCGCCAAATTTCTCACAAGAGTTTCAAGACACCCTGTATATAAAGAAGATGTAGTGACTAAGATTGAAAAGGGCATGCTTCGATGGTTCGGTCATTTGGAAAGGATGGATGAAAGAAGATTGACGAAAGAGATATACAGAGCGAAAGTGAGTGGAAGGGTCGGAAGAGGCCGCCCTAGGCGTACTTTTTCGAATCAAATCGGAGAAATACTGGAAAAGGGCCGAATCTTAAGTACCCGAAACCGACGTGCGTGCATGACTCGATGTATGAATGTGGAAGAAGCGAAAGACATTTGTCAGGATCGTAGCAGATGGAAAGAAGTCGTCTCTGCCTACCCCTCTGGGAAACAGGCGTGATTTTATGTATGTATGTATGTATAATATATATATTTCTTAAACCTTGTTCATGTATCTATAAAAAGCAAAGCTGGTTCCTTTGATGATGTTGAGTGAGCACTAAGAAAGGATTATTGGAAATTGACCCCCTAAGGGGTTAAAATAGGGGGAGTAGCGGGAAACTAATTCTACGCGTACGAAGTCGCGGGCGTCCTCTAGTGTATATATATTTATGAACGTGACCGTATCTATAATTCAAAAGATAATTATTTAATTTGGTTTTTGTATCTTTCTGCTTATTTGAGAGTCTCTATAATGTCATCAGCAAAATGGTAACCGGCGAGTTTTTAACTTGTCCTCGTAATTAGTAAAACCATATTGCTTCTGACATGCTATCGTATTGTTCTTAACTCGGCAATTCGTCAAGACATAAAGTAACGGTGACCATACGATAACATTCTTTAATAATTTTGTTGCGGTTCACCGTTTTTACATTCAGTCATATTATTAACTAGTGACCCGCCCTCACTTCACTTCCGTTCGTGTAAGTTCTTTGGTAACAGCCGTACAAAAGCCTGAATATATTATGGGTCTTAATTGAAATCCATAATATCGTTTGTCATAATTGTCATTTGTCCTAAAAGCCAGAAGAAGTAGTGTTGTTATAACACAACTCTAACGTAACCGCAGGTATTTTTGGAAAGCTTTAAAAGTGGCTAACTCAGCTGAAAACCAGTTTAGGACAAACGATAAATTAGGGCAATTGATGATTAGGACAAACAATTGTGGATTGCGAATGACACCCGTATATTATATGGTGAAAACTGTTTTTTTTTTTTTTTTTATGACAAACGAGCACACAGGCCACCTGATGGTAAGCGGAAACTGTGACTCATAGACATTCGCATTCACAAGACTACAAGACTAAGACTGCAAATGCGCTGCCAACCCTGAGGACTAAGATGGAATGCCTCTATGCTAGTCATTACACCGGCTGTCTTATCCCCAAACCGGAACACAACAGTGCGAACACTGCTGTTTGGCGGTAGGTTAATGGATAAGATGGTGGTAGCGATCCGGATGGACCCCGCACAAGGTCCTACCACCCGCAAACTGTATCTAAATCGTTTCGTGTTTTAGGAGGAGTTAGCAGTTTTACAGACAGACAGAAAAATTTGACACGAAAAGTGACTTTGTTTTACACTAAGTAAAGAAACTTTCTTCTTGTTGTACAAAAGTTAAATCTATCTTGTAAGTTTCTTCAACCAAACCGTTTTAATAAGGCACGCATATCTGTCCCTGAACCCATTACGAAGAAGCTTTTTCCTAGTAATTTCCTACGTGCAATCCAAACTATCACGTATCCGAATAGAAATAGGATTAAAATTAAGTTAATAATCTTATTTCTGCACACTTTGATATTTTAAAATAAACTCTATTTTCTTTGTAATATAACACGTTGTCACTTGTCGGGCTGGCGTCGCTTTTAGATTATGGAGATGTGCAAATGGGATTAAAACTCCGCCCAGGTACAGAGGAATGATTTAAAACAGTAATGCGATCACACCAGGGTTGGGCACCAATAATGGAAACTCAGCTCTTATGACAAAGTACATAACGGTTATTTTATGATAAGTACACATAATACTGTAGCAACTAAACGCAGCTTTAATGTAATTAGCTACATCTGTGTACTGTGTTTCACTGTGTCCCTTGAAAGATTATAATTAAAATAGCGGGTTAATTAATTTCACGTGTTTTTATTATCAAGCATTCGGGCCTGGGAACTCAAGGGGCTTGTTAAAGGCATAAAACAACCCAGGAGTTTTCCAAATATTACAAATACCATTGAATTATTAACTTTAAAACAAGAATCTAGTGTCCATCAAAACCAGTGTCGTTGGTCCTTCATCATCTCATCGTCATCATACGTCACCTTTAATAACTTTAGTAAACTCCACACACACTGCATAATAAATTGCACACGTAACTAAATAAACTCATCATCATCATCATCATGTCAGCCGAAAGACGTCCACTGCTGGACATAGGAGTCCCCCAAGGCTTTCCACTCAGACCGGTCTTGTGCTTTCCGCATCCACCGCGGTCCCGCGATCCTGACGAGGTCGTCACTCCATCTTGTTGGAGGCCTACCTACAGCTCGTCTTCCGGTCCGCGGACGCCACTCCAGAACCTTCTGACTCCATCGGCCTTCAGTTCTGCGAGCAATGTGCCCCGCCCACTGCCACTTTTCGGGCTATAAACTAAATAAACTCGCATCTCTAAAATAAGTTCTGCAATAAAGCGACTTTTTAAAAAAAATGAGTGCCTCTTTGTTATTTGAGTTTTATTAGCTTTCTCTAATTATAAATAAAGGGGAAAACCATCATTGTGATGTTATACACTTTTAAAACTATTACAAATAAGCTGTTACAGGTTTTTTTTCGTGTTTTCTATTTGCAGTTGGTGCAAAACGCAAGTAGTTTCTAGTGTGAAGTATTTTTTTCCAGAGAATAGGGTTGACAGATATACAAATGTATATACCATAAGCAGGCGATGGAAATCAATACTTTGTCACGTTAGCGTTAATTCAAATAGGTTTTGCGATGTTTTGTTCAGGAATCCATTTGCTTTTTATAACGATTTACTATACTTATCCAAAACTATTAACGTTAGCTACTGATATTAGTTAATCCACTGTGCCCGACGCGGTGACGTGACGCAGCAGTACGTAGCGCTGAGTGAGACTTAGAGGTAATCCCGGTGAAATATCCAAGAATATCCAGATATCCGTAATGCATTTCAATGATTTGAATATCCGACGCCAAGGTTTCCCGTCACAAATAAAATTTCTTGTATATTTTCTTTGACGCGGAGAAGGCTATCAAAAGTCGGTGGTGCTGGCATTTTTACCAGAATGTGCTAAGCCAAAAGTGGAGATGGAAAATAACTTTATTCATAAACGCACAGTAAACTTATTTTTGTTAAACTATTCCTGGTCTCTTTCTGTCAAATTCAATTGTCACAATGAAGGATAAGGACGAAGCATATTTTAAACACATTAAGCTATTGTGCCTATGAGTTTAACAGTCTTACGGCCGCGCTTAGTTCAAAATTCAAAATTCAAAATATGTAGGCTCTTTGACACGTCGTTAATATAGAGTGAATCTACTACCGATTCGGACAAGACCATCATTGCGGAGAAGCGCCGCAAGAAACTCCAGCAGTAGGTCATTTTTTCCCATAATAAAATACAATAATATTTAAAAGTAACATTACAAGGTCACATTACAAGTAATAAATAATTATTTTAAAACTAACACCAATAACATAATTACAAATGTAAGCTCAATAATGCCGATTATGTTATAGTAAAGACCAATGAAAACGGGTTACTTTATATTAAATTAATTTTTGCAGTTGCTTATTGAACATTTTTCATGTACACGTTTGAAAAAGAAACGAGTTATCTGTCTTTGTTTCTCAGTATGTCGGTATGTTTATAATGTATGCCATCAAAGAAAAAACTGAAATAACACTCTAGCTCATAAACTATTGGATCGAGGGTTTTTTTTTAACTTTTGACTTATAATGTATGTATGTATGTAATCACTTGTTGATTCATTCAAAATCATACTGATATAAATCTAAAACGGTTAAAAACATTATTACATAACTCGACGTTTCGATCGTATTGCAACGTTCGTGGTCACGAGCAAACTAAAGAGGGAGGGGATTAGATTAATTAAAACCAATTTATTAATATTTCGAGTATTCATCAAACTACTAGGAACGCTATCGATGGTTACTAAACAAATTTCTATCATCTATCATCATTTTATTTTCAACAATAACTGATTGAACTAATTTGTTATTCGATTATTCATATTCGATCCAATCATTTGTTTTACGCGCATTTATCATTTCATGAATATTTTCTCTTATCGGAAATTGAGCCCGGGACCGTTAGCTTTTTAGGTCACTACCAACTTAGGCTAGCCACGTCTAAACTTAACCAATGCAAATCGGCTGCTTAGCGGCAAGTATATGTATGCGTCCGCGGACCGGAAGACGAGCTGTAGGTAGGCCTCCAACAAGATAGAGTGACGACCTCGTCAGGATCGCGGGACCGCGGTGGATGCGAAAACCACAAGACTGAGTGGAGAGCCTTGGGGGAGGCCTATGTCCAGCAGTCCACCTTTTATTGAAGTTGTAAAAATCACTTGAATGCGGCCTCGTAGCTGCCTGGGTGGATCACTTTACCGAGTTTAACGGGTTAATACAGGTTTATAGTAGTTCTTCAATTTTATTCTTCCTATTTACAGATAACCTAAATAATTTCCTTTTTTTTAAATCGCCTCTTTTCGATTAACACGTTGAGGGATCAACGAAATTACACCGGTATTTGCCACTGATTCCGAACTCTGGTGACAAAGACACCAGAAAGCCTCTTCTCGACCAAATAAAGACAAAATGCAATTTCATTTTTATTACTTAAACTAACAAGATCCAAACTAAGTAACTTCCCGGGATAAAATCCCAGGTAAACGTAGTCCAAACGGCAGTTCGACCGCTTCTTTCGCGGGCAGTTCCAAAAGTTAAATTGTACGTTAATGTGGTCCAAAGTTTAATGTCACGGCACAGGTCGTTTATTCTGCCGGCTCATTTCCGATAAATTCCAGTATTTCTGCAGACTTCATTAAAACCGTAACGATTCGCTTAATTTTAGTGGTTCTGCTGGAAATTGCCTTTTGGATTAATAGAAGCCGTTTAAAGGTTATTGTTCTAATTCGTCGAACGATTACAATGATCGGGGAGATTTCGATGTGAGAGACAGGCTGGTAAATGCTCCTTTACGGCTGGGATTATACAGTCATCTTATGTAAAACATCTTTGTGTTTGTGATTGGTTTAATTTGAGTAAATTCTGAATTTATCTAAGCACGCTACGTACAGACACACTTCATACGTGAGACACGATCAATAGGGAATATTCATAACGTGTAACAAAAATGCAGAGACACAACATTTTTGATTATCTATAAAAATAACTAAGATAAAGCCAACAAACATTTTGTTCTTCCGATCTCTTTCTAGCAAAACAGAATTTAACATGACAATTTGTTTAAAACCGGTTTTCATCTAGTAACTCTAACCAAAATTATTTACATGATCACATCTGACACATATAGTTTTCAGTGGACAATGTAAACGTTAGATTCAATTAATTTTAGCCTTGACAATTTTTTCTAAACACAGAATGCCTTACGTCCACGTTTAAAAGTACCAAGTGACAGCAGAAGTCAGTTTTAGGTCAGCTGTAAATAATTTAAACGTCGATTTCGTAATCAGGTTGCGGCCTTAATTGGGAAGCTAACTTTAGCCGTTGGATGTGACTGTAGGGAATAGAAAACTATTTCAAACTGAGCTTTAGTTTATTAATATGAATATTTTAAATCTGTGGAAGGTTTATTTGCACAGAGTTTTTTGGGATAATATAGGAATACTGATGTACTACTTCAATATCGGTAAGCGCAATATGCATTTTGTATCTGTTAGGTTAAGGTAGGTGTATACATCATTAACTTTATAATAGTTCTGGTATTTGTTATAATAATGAGTTGATCATTACGACTTTTAACTCGATAATATTTGCTAGCCTTTGAGTTGTACTGCTTCTTGGAACCTTTATTTTTATTAAAAGTGAGATCAGTTTAAAACAACTAATCATTCTAACCGAGATGCATGTCTCAACATACGTCAACATAAACGTCAACTTATAGAAAACTGATATTTATAACGAGTCGTCTGAGGGCCAGTCAAGATGTATAATGCTAAGTAATTTTCGAAAATCGATACAACGCTAACACTATTTTACCTTGACGGAAGCTACATTGATGTAAACTCCATGCTTTTCGAGTCGATAGAATACTGCGTTAACAGCGTTACATCTTGGTTAGGCCTTAGCTAACATCAGATTATAAAAGTGGCGAGACTCGACCGAAGCACGTGGAGCCAACCCCATGTGCTTCTGTTTGTAGTCCGCAAGAGAAAATATTTTTTCTCCCAATAATAATTGTCCTCGCATATGATATCCATGGACCCATTACTCTAATAAGTCCATAGGAGTCTCTATAAATAACTCGACATTTTGGAAATATACAACATTGTACAAAAGAAGCCAATAATTAAAATTAGAATTAGGACTATAATATAAAAGGGCCGTATTAAAACTGATCAAGAATGTCATTTAATTTCACTCGAATGTCTTTCGACGGGTATCTCAGCCAAGATGATCTTGTTGAAGATGGTCATAACTAGGTATCTTATTATTGCACTTAGATGCGGGTGGTAGGACCTTGTGCAGGGTCCGTCCGGATCGCTACCACCATCTTATCCATTAAGCTACCGCCAAACAGCAGTGTTCGCATTGTTGTGTTCCGGTTTGGGGATAAGACAGCCGGTGAAATGACTAGCATAGAGGCATTCCATCTTAGTACTCACGGTTGGCAACGCATTTGCAGTCTTAGGCTTGCAGTCTTGTGAATGCGAATGTCTATGGGTCACAGTTTCCACTTACCATCAGGTGGCCTGTGTGCTTGTTTGCCTTCACTATGCCATATAAAAAAAGGTATACATGAATACGTTTGCGAATAAATCTTTATCGTTTTATCTTTGGAAGCTCCTTATTTCTTTGTCATTACTGAGTCAATTCCTCCACTCTGTTTAGCCAGCTTTAAAAAAAACATTTTCCAAAAAGACTCCCTATTTGATCGAAATAAGATCCACTGTACTGTTAAATCAAATACTTATTGGCAGCTAGTTCTTATTAAAGGAGAAATCGAAGCACCCAATCGAAATGATTTAAAGATAGCTCTCAGGCTGGTTATATTTCCCATATGATTTGAGCAAAGACTGCTCAAAGCAAAAAGATAAGGTCCTTAATATTAAATGAAGAAATATTGGCCCGCGTTAGATATTGTGGCACAAGTTAGGAGAGAGAACATAATAATATTACTAGATCAGCAAAATGAGCTTCCTAAAATAGCTGTCTAAAGGGGGATGCAAAGACGATTAAATATTGTTTACCTACAGTTTTATTTAAACAAAGAACCCTAGTTTTTTTATGCCATTGAGAAGGTAAACGAGTACACAGGCCTGATGGTAAGTGGAAACTGTGACCCATAGACATTCGCATTCACAAGACTGCGAGCCTAAGACTGCAAATGCGTTGCCGAGCCTGAGGACAAAGATGAAATGCCTCTACGCTAGTCATTACACTGGCTGTCTTATCCCAAACCGGAACACAACAATGCGAACTCTGTTATTTGGCGGTAGGTCAATAGATAAGATGTTATCCGGACGGACCCTGTACAAGGTCATACCACCCGCAAGTTAAGAACTAAGTTTGAATGACTGACTTAATATTGTCAACTTCCAAGTTTAGATGTTTGTAAGTCAATCACGCCAGAAGGGCTGGATAGATCCAGATGAAAATTGACACAGAGATAGATTATATAGGGTTAAACCTAAAGGGAGGGGGGTGTGCTTTTGACCCGTTATCGTATTGTTAAAGTTACAATAGCTCTTATTTATTTGGCAGTTATGGCGGCCGAGCTTCGCGACAAACTTAACTTTGCCGTTGAAAAACTGTTATGCCAATACATCGACATAGGTCGCGATCAGTGTACCCACACCGCAAATAAGTTTTCGGTAGGTATAAACATTTAAACCGTTTGTAACTCAAGAACCAATGAAGTCTTCTTAGTCGTGATTGTTTTCCTATAAAATTAATTATATTTGCTTTCATTTAAGATATTTTTCAGTTTTTTGTGTTTCGGTTGTAGGGGGGGGGGGGGGGGACGGACGACACTTGACTGTAACAAAAATTAGCGCTTTAAAGCTATTCCAACTCGCAATATTTTTGAAAAACCTATCCCACGACATACCACTCTATGGGGTGGACGAGAAAAAAAAAAACCCCACGCTCCGAGCAGGGGAGGTACACAAAAAAAAAAACAAGATTTTATTTTAACATTTCATTGGCGTGACTTATATGTACATTCATGCCAAATTACAGCTTTCTAGTATTAAAGGTCTCTGAGATGAGCTGCGGACGGACGGACATAGCGATACTATAAGGGTTCCTACTCGTAGTCGGGTTTTTAACACTTGCTTTTCATTTACTTATTTTCCAACATATTCAGGCTTTAGACTAAAAGAAACTAAGAGTAACTACTAAACGTAGTTGTACGATAAATAAATCTGAAGCGATTCTTTGGCACTTGTGTTCAGATTTTTCTCTTCAAAAGTTTCCAAAATAACCTCAGAATCAAACCCCTCTCTACCCTAATCTTTGGGACACAATGTTCGACGTCTCAATATCCAGCGGTGTCCTATGATTGATCTTGATAAAGATAATACGGATTTATAGCAAGCCCCACGTCATATTAGCTGACATGAAAATTATTTTGGGCTCGGTTTATTACGTAGTAGCCTCACTGTGTTTGGGAGGGACGAATAATCTTACGCATTTATGTATAAGAAAGTATGACATGTATTAATTTTTCTAAGCATAAAATAAAAACCAAACAAGCATGAAGAGTTCTTTAACGTAGCACACTATTAATACAGTGAAAAATACAGGTTTTTTATGGTTTCTTTGAAAATTTAAAGTGTCTAGTCCAGCTCAAGTTGCTCCCTCCCTTTCTTCTTGGTTTCCTGCTCATTCACCATGGCCTGGTGGGCCAAGCGCTGCATTTCTAAAAGCTCGTCTCGTTTCTCTTTTTTTTATTGTCGAATCACAATTTGTAGTGATAGTTTGTTGAAGGATGTATTTGAACACGGTCTTTATTCCCGACGGTAAAAAACATATCGTCTTTGATCTGTTATGGTATTGTTTTGACGTCAGCCGCCATTACTGTTAAGTAAATAAGAGCTATCAAAACGTTAACAATACGAAAACAGCTCAAAAACGACATTGTTTTTACCATGTTAAATAGAGGCCCAGAAGTAACGTAAAATACTCCGTAAATGCATTTTATAATATTTTGAGGTTTCAGAGTTTTATTCTCCCAATGACGTTTCTAACAATGCTAGTTAGTTCAAATTTGGTGTTATAAATTCAAATGTGTTTATTGCGCCAATTCCGCAGCGAGCACTCTAAAGCGGAGAGTTTAAAGTTATAAAATGAGCTCTATATTTTTTGCAAATATTTACACAACGAAGTATTAGGTACGGATGCGTAGAGAGTTGTTTACTCTGAACTGTTGAAAATGAATGTAAGCGTCGTGAAAAACATGTAACAGATACACATATTTTATTCCATTTAATGTAACTTAAATAAACGAATGCGGTTGTGATACCGGTTTTGATTTCTGGTTTTGTGGTTGGGTGGTGGTATTTATTCTTGGTTTTTGGATGTATTTAAGTATGGATTGCTTTAAATAGGAACGTTTATTATTGTCTTGTACCCATAGTACAAGCGTAGTACTTAAATGGTTAGGTTAGGTTAGTAGGTAACCTAATTTAAAAAAAACCAATATGTCAATATAATATTAATATTTGGTAATCTAACTAAATCTTAATGGATCTGGATGAAATTTGGCAAAAAAATAGATTATAGCCTATAATAGCACAATGTCATATTTATCCCGGAAACGGAGACGTGCATAAAAGCTAGTAATATTATAAATCATTGTTAGAAGAACGGCATCTCTTGATACAAATATACTGCCATACCTACTAAGAGCTTTAAACGTTGTCTTACTGTTAACCTCAATTTATAACCAAAAAACCTTTCTCATTTGCTTTAAAAATATAATTAAATTACCGACGCCACAAAATCTACGCTCGTAATACGATAATGAATTATTAACCTGACCAGTAAATTATAGCATGAAAATCTACTATAATTTTCATGGGAATCAGACCGTTCGTGTGGAATCAGATAACTCTAATGACGCCGTGGATAGACAAACATCTAAACAACGATTATTTAGCGTGTATTGTTGGAATAGGCCGGTATAGCAATGTCACTAGTATGTTGTTGGGCAAACGGTATTGATATAAAAGTATAACCTTTTAGAAACTGTCACTTGTTTTAATCTTGATATTCAAAACTAGCTGGTTGCCTGCGACTCCGCCCGTGTATGACGTATCGGTGTTTTAAGTTTCGATAATAGCACAACCGGTAAATTAGATATTGTTAACAAATTTGGTAGTTATAAACTAAAATCCATAAATATAACACCCACATATAATCCAAAATGTATTATACACAAAAAACTTCGTCTTGAATCGCTCTATCTACAAATGAAAACCGCAATTAAATCCGTTACGCAGTCTGAAAGATCTAAAGGTACATTTGAAGTGTTTTTTTTAATACTACACTCAGGAGCAAAGAAAACGAGTCATGGTAATTCTATACAAAAAGACCCGTTTTCATTGCTCTTGACTATATGTAAAGATAAAAAAGAATTATAAATATGGTTACGCAATGTACTTACCTACTTTAAAAAGTAAAAGGAGCTTTGACATTCATAGTCTATGTTTAGTTTATCTTACGTTAATTCCACAAGACCAGCAATTGTCAAACTGTTTTAGCAACAGAACCTAAAAACTTAATTTTTTACGGACGCAAACTAGGCAAAACCTGTTTTCTTTGTGAAAATATAAAAAGCCCTAAGAATATTTTTTTTCGTCTGAGCCCTTGCAGAATCTCAGGGCTCTTTGCAAATAGCTGACAAAGACTTAACCTAAACAGGTTATCTAGGTCATATCTCATCTCGCTATCTCAAATGTTGCATGAATCATTACATACATCAAATCTAGTATAGGACATGATAACGTTGCGACCTACAAGTCAAGTTACAAACCTGTCACCGTTGTACAAATTATAACCTCAAAACATATATTATATATTTTTCAACGATGTGTTTTACCTAGTTGTATTTTTATAATGTCACAAGAATCTATAACTTCCATACATAACCCTACTAATACTATAAATGCGAAACTTTTGATGTTTGTAACTCAATCACGCAAGAACGGCTAAACAAATCTGGATGAAATCTGGCACAGAGATAGATTATAGTCTGGAATATTGAAAAGCTTCCGAGGGAATAGCGATATGACTTACAAAGAAGAAAGAAGACGTTCATTTATTTACCAACCATAACACACACATATATACAAATAATAGACACTAATTAAGGCAACAGGCAAAGCACACAATGTGTGTCCTTGCGGCGGTGAAATGGTCACTGGCTCAGCAAAATGCCGAGGCGTCAAACACGTACAGCGCTGATTTTCAGCCAGCACTGGCTGTACACTCAACATCATAAATAAGTGATTATTCCTGCACCTTGTCGCTATCAATCGTTTCACAATTATACATGAACTTCTAAGCTGACGAAGTTGCACTCAAACACTGGTAAATATTATAAAACATTACATAGCAATATTGAATGAAGAGTTAAACACCTAAAATTACACACCCTGTACACAAATTCAAGTTAATTATTACAATAAATTATTCTTCATTCTAACGCCGCATCGAGTTTAATTACGTAGATAATCTTTTATCTCATTTTGCGCCCAACGTGGTTATAATTAGGTTCCTTTTTGGATACACTTGATGGACATTATCATCGTTAAATTATCTTTCCTGTTAAGTTAAGCGAACTTTTTCGATTTAGTTGAAAATGCGTGACTGTGATAATATTTACATCGATTATAGGCCAAGAGATGTCTGTATTTAAAGTCACTGTAATATTGATTTAATATTTAGTTTAGGTAATTGTTAGCGCTATGGAATAAAACAAAACACCTAAATAATAACTCCTAAACAATCTATTTACACATAAAATAACATATTTTTTTGCAGACAAATAGGCACCGATTTATAATCTAAAAATTGTGATTTTTATGTTTCAATTGATTATTGATTGATTGTTTATTTCTATGTAACACGTTTGAATCAAAATACATGATTGCTCTCAATCTTACTATAAACAGCAAACCATCTCCAACTCTCTACATATCCGTCGGTTTTTGGAATAAAATAAAATACATACAATTTTAGCATTTATATCAACGACTATTAATGTCAGCCTTCACAAATCATGCTAAAACACTGGCATTGTGATCATTTCTTTCAATTAAAGCGGTGAACAAAGAACTAACGGAATTAGAAATGACTGAACCGAACCAATTAGAAAAAGCCAAGACAAATAATAAGCGGTCGCCGGGGAAATGGAAGCGAGGTTATAACTCAGACGTTGGTTCTTACTGTTTCTATTTTAACGTAATGGAGGTAAGGGATTAACAGTATATTTGTTTTGTTTCTAGGTAACATTTATTGATTATCTCAATCATGGTCTGTTTAACTGGAAGATATTGCTAAAAGGAATAACTTTGTCATTGTGCTTGTTAGTCAGAAGTTTATGGAACTTCAGATGTAGATTTATGTACGTTGTAGGTTTTTGTTGTAAAAACAATTCGGCCAGTTCTGCGTTCCAGGTCCAGGCAATTTAAAAAAGTTTTTGTTTACTAATGGCAGGGACCTCGCATTGTTGTAGAATAACACTATTCAAGCCCTGGCTGGGAAGGCCAGTTGCGTTTCAGCCACGCTAACTCATACTCGCCCCGCGACAGCCTTTTTCCTGGTCTATGCAGTAATCTACTATTATTCAACCCGACAGCAATTCCGCACTAAATACAATGAATTAATTTTCGATACATAATCCGTCTATGTCAAACCAATGATGATTTTATCAGTATAGTATGATTTACAATTTCGGTTATTAGTGTTCAAAAACATACAGTGACATTAAATAAAACTCTCAGTTTTTAGAAAGCTAATTCGTTATTTTTTGGATTTAAAAAAAAAAGTTTTTAGAAATTAAATAAATATGTAAGTAAATAAGAAATTAAATAAAAAATGTGTCTGCATTTGCCAATAACATCTGATGCAACATAAAACTATATAATATCCTAACCAAAACGCAAAAAAACTGTCAACTAGCTCTTGTTCTTCCGTACCCATGGTAAATATTCAAACGATACCGGACACGACACGATTTTATCGTGTGTCGTACGACCGTCGTCCGACTGCGACGTTTTTCTAATCTAACTTGGACCGCCATCCATCATCGTTCTTTTGAAAAGTTGCGATGGCTAAGCGGAAGCGAAGGGGATTATTAAAAATGGTTCGAGTTCAATGTGGGGCAGTGCTGTTTGATATTAAAATACAAATAAAATGTAGATACCAGTTGTAAAATACACTTCATAGCAATGAAAACTGATGGAGGCAATGTGGATATTTGGTCTGCAGTGTTGTAGTCTAACTACAGTGAGTGAAAAAGTTGTTGCCATCCATCATAGTTCTCTGCGATGGCTGAGCGGAAGCAAAGAGGATTATTAACAATGGGTATTACGTATTTATTAAATAAGTTAATACGAAATATAAATAAAATATAAGCATCAGTTTTAAAATGTTATTACACTTCATAGCAATGAAAACTGACGGAGGATCACTAAAAATTTGCTCTGTAGTGTTGTAGCCTAACTACCTACTGGAAAAGTTGTTCCTGAAACCTACAGTTATATTTAGATGAGAAATCAATAATAAACATTGCACAACCATAAAAAATCTTGGGGGAGAGAAAGCGGGAGAGAAAAAAAAACTCCTGTTGTGTATATAAGACGGTACAAGACGACCAATTAAAAGTTTCGATATGTTTTCCTACATCAACGGTGTCCCTTCACAAGATAAAGTATTTTTGCATTTGAACAAATTATTATTGACTAACTTTCGGGTTTAGGCCATGCATTTTTGTCTGTTAGATAATCCTCGATCCTAGATCAACATAATCAATATGCAGAAACTTCATGGGTCTGCAATGTGTCAAGATTTACTTCATATCTAGTCTAGAACTGTAGTTTCATTAACATTTTATTTACTAGATAGTTCGACTACACTCTTAAACGTTCAAGACATTCAATAAAAAAAATAGAAAATTCAGTCGATTCAAAGCAAACAAAATGGGAAATCTTCTTGAGCAATACCGTCACGTGACATATTGAGGACAGACAGACGTCCCCACGGATGGAATAAGCACATTTCTCCCGAGACCCGATTGGTTAATCTATTCATCTATTCCTTTTCGTTTTGGGCGCACTTTGAAAGCGTACCTAGAGATTTGTTTTACTTGATACTGTTAGAATATTATGTGAAGGGTACACGGAAAGTGTGCCCACCTATTTAAAATACTGAGAAATTAGTTTTTGAGGTTAGGAGTGTACATTCGTAGGCTTGTTGAATAGTTTGTTTGTATGTGTATATTGGTCTTCACTCCATTTTGTTTGTTTTAGCGATGCAAGTGACATTTGACGACGCGTTGGCCTAGTTGGCTAGTGATCCTGCCAACGAAGCTAGCGGCCCTGGGTTCAAATCCCGGTAATGGCACATAATTGTGTGATCAGGGCGAATATTTATTTCTGAGTAATGGATGATTTATCTATATACGTATTTATTTCATTGTCTACCCATAACACAAGTCAATTGGTGTGACATTGTCTCCTGATATTTATTTACTTAAATTTAATGGCAAAATGTAGATTAAAATTTAAACGAACGGTTTTTTGAACGACAATATACAGTCGGGTTTTTAAGCATTCTTGCTATTTGTTAGAATCTTCCAACTTATGTAAGTTTTCATGTGATTATTTTATTATCTTGTTCCATATAAGCACTCTGATTACGTTGTATTATAATCCTCCCCCTTGACCCCCTTTTTAGGGGAAAGCATCAATTATGTGTGCTATAAATTGCCTGTCTGTACGTTACAAGTTAATATCATTAGGGTACCCTCAGTCTCTTCTCTCCGTCATTCTTTATTACACTTGATTCATGGCATGTCTTATGGTGCGTTTAGGCGAAACGAAAAAATGTTCAGAACATGTTTTGTCTCTGTTTTTATTAAGAAAACGTAAAGGATAATGTGTTACTTCGCTTACTCTAAACGCAGTAACGTGAGTAGCTTGAAGTTTGCTACGATGATTCGTAGATGTGCTACGAATATGATTTCGTAGCGGTGTTATGATTTATTAGAACCAAACTTTTTTTAAAGCTAGGGCGATTGTGCCGCTGCACCGAACCGCGGCGTTTCGGGGTAGTTTCAAGTTCGCGGCGTCCAAGTGCTGGAATGATCTACCCCCTCCCATCCAAGGAGCGCCTAGTAAGTACACCTTTAAGCGTAAGCTTAAGGGTTATTTGTTGACGCTCCAAAAATCCTATTTCCCAACCAGCACTTTGTAAATCAGATTTTAGTTTTCTTTTGTTTTTGTTATTTGTGCCAAATTGTCGATGCTGTATACTTGCTAAGTACGTACTCGTATTTCTACTTTAAATATGTTTATGTAAGGTATTTGCATGTAGATTTTGTATATATTTTGCCACCAACTGTAAGTATTTGTTTAATGGTATCTTTATGTATGTATATATATATTTTCTATATTTTCTTTTAATTACACTTCGTTTAGCGTACTGTCCGCCTGTCACACTCGGAGCTGGCTGAAAATCAGCGCTGCAGGTGTTTAACTCCTCAGCATTATGCTGAGCCAGTGTCCGATTCACTGCCGCGAAGACACACTCACTACTTGTTTATTGTTGTTACTGTTTTCAATTGTTTATTTTTCTGTGTGTCTTGTGTGTGTAGTGAATAAATGTATTTTTCTTTTCTTTTTCTTTAAACTTTAGTTGGTATTTGTTTTTTTTAATTATTTGTAGCTTTTGAGGCCAATTGTACATTGATAAAGTAATGTTATGTAGTTATAGTTTAGGTTGGTACATTTATCTTATTTGTTTATATCAACAGCCCCTTGATTAGGTAAACAAGTTAAATATCTCAATATGAAAGTAGACAGTGTTGAGGAATCGAATACGCAGAAAGAACGAACTTCGTGTTTTGTTATGGTGGTCATACTTTATTAAAACCATTTTTATTAAATATTATTCCTGATGGACGTTAACACTACGAGTCAAAACTTAACCATTAGTCAGTTAAAGTTAGTCATTAACCTACCGCCAAACAGCAGTATTCGCATTGTTGTGTTCCGGTTTGGGGATAAGACAGCCGGTGTAATGACTAGCATAGAGGCATTCCATGCAATCTTAGGCTTGCAGTCTTGTGAATGCGAATGTCTATGGGTCACAGTTTCCACTTACCATCAGGTGGTCTGTGTGCTCGTTTGCCTCCTCTATGCCGTAAAAAAAAAAGTTACCCAACAATACGCACCAGTGACATGAATTGTTTCTGTTTAAATGTAACTACTCCCCATAACACAAAGGTAAAGCTACCAATTTGCCACAATTCCATTTACAGGACCTTCCAACTTTTAACATATGTCCAACACCTAAAACTTCCCCAAACCGTTTAGGGAAGGGTTTGGAATATATCGAAAGATCACATCTCGGTGGAATATTGTAATGGGATGCATGCAATGCGGGATTTGGAGCAGAATTCTAGCAAAACGCTTAGTGAAACTCGAGTGTCGCTCAGTGCGTCTCGTTCTTTGTAGACTAGATGGAGAGAGACGTGTTGGGTGTAGTGTGAATCGTAGGTAGATTGTGTTAGTGTCCCTAGACGGTTTGTGGCGATAAACGTATTCCATTTTGTTGCGTACACTGGATTTTGGCAGCTCTTTGTGAGTGGGAGGGTTTGGGAATTTATTTTTGCTAATGTAGGTTTAAGGCAAGATGCTACAGAAGCGAGGCTTTTTAAATAAAATACAGAGTAAAGTTTATATAAGTGTGCACGAATATACTGGTTTAGTAAATGTGGTTTATTTGATGATTGTTAACATTTCTGTATCGTTTGGTGGTGGAGTTAAGTAAAATTCACTCTTTCTGTTTGGTTTTTTCTTCAATAGTTGCATTATATCAGTATCAGTTCTTCAGTTTGCATGTTTTTTAAAGCATGGAGAACGCCAACAAGCAGTCTTCAACTTCGAAGTTATTCAAACTATCCTAAAGATAATTAATACCAATGTTATGACAACTATACCGTTTGTATATTGTAATAATCTGTCAAATGCCCACTAATATTATAAATGCGAAAGTGTGTTAGTTTATTACTCCTTCAGGCTGAAACGGCTGGACGGGTTTGAATGAAAATGGAGATAGTATATCCCTAGAAAATGTAAAAGTTGATAATCGAAATCTACGTGGCAAAAGCCAGTATTCTATATACGTGAATACGCAATGCCAAATAAAGTGCTGCCTAGCCTTTTTAGTCTGAATGACGCAAATGTGGCGTCATAATATCGTAAGAGATACAATTCAGGGAAAGCCGCGACAGAGCTTCTATTTAAAATAAGACAATTCATAATTCCGGTCTGAGTTTATTGGATAATATACAAAAGTGTATTATTTGTGTTACAACTTCGCCGTACTTTTTAAACCAAAAAAACAGCTCTTTCAAGACACAGTTGTGGTGGTCGGACCTTATGCAAAGTTTATCCGGATCGCTTCCAACTTATCCTTTAACCTATCGCCAAGCAGAGGTGTTTGTGTCGTTGTGCGTCGGGGTTGTGTTAAATTACATGCATAGATGCATTTCATCTTAGTCCTCAGGGTTGGCAACGCATTTGCGATCTGATAACAGCAGTCTTAAGATTGTAGTCTTTAGAATGGAAATGTCTATGGGTTACTAATCTAACTTAACGCTCGGAGGCCTGTGTATTTAACTTCTTCAAGCCGTAAAAAAAGTAAATATAGTCAAGAGAAATGAAAATGGAGGGGTTTTTGCCTAACGCACTCGCTATCATTTTCACTTTGAAAATCGAAGACTTGTCTGCATACAAAATAAATAATAAATAAATAAATATCAGGGGACAATGTCACACCAATTGACCTAGTCCCAAACTAAGATCTAGGCTTGTACTATGGGTACTAGACAACGATATAAATACTTATGTAGAGAAATATATACTAAAATACATAGAAAACATCCATGACTCAGGAACAAATATTCGCCCTCATCACACAAACATCTGCACTTACCGGGATTTTAACCCAGGACCGCTAGCTTCGTAGGCACTACGAACTCACTACCAACTAGGCCAGCGTGTCGTCAAATGAAAACAATTGTTCCAGTTTGAAGTCGATTGCGGGTCGGGTCACTTTGTATTGAATTATAGCTCATGCAATTCACGATGGCGAGTGGGCTTTATTAGTGGTTGAACGTGTACATGCACATTGCGGTAGTGTGCACGGAGCGATCAGTCGCGAGCGCGCCGTCGCTCGAGTTACTTGTGCATATTGTTTCCACGACGCTTACTGCCACGAACTACCGTCAGCATGTCCAATATCCGAAAAAAACGCAAAGTTAAAAAAAAAAAAGATAAAAGAAATTTATTTAGTAAGTAGGCCGCTCGGGCACTTTTACACGTCAAGATACTACCAGCGCTTCCCAAGAGGAGACCACTGCTGAGAAGAAACGCCGCAAGAAACTCAGCAGTCAGTCATTTTTTAAACTTATTTCATATTGCATATTACAATGGTATGTACAACTTAATCTAGCATTATATAAAGCTACAAGTATTAAATTAAATATAATATCAAATAACAGTAGTTCAGCAGGAAAACATGCCAAAAATCTTACGGGAGAGAAGGATAGAAAAGAATAAAATAAAATAACTACAACTACCTACTTATATATGTGTATATGAGATGGTGCAAGATGACCACATAAAAGTTTCGATATGTTTTCCTGCATCAACGGTGTCCCCCAGACAAGAAAAAGCAGGATAAAGCCTTTGCATTTGAACAAATTACTATTGACTAAGTTTCGGGTGTAGGCCATGCATTTTTGTCTGTTAGATAGTCCTCGACCCTATAATACGCTTTAGACATTAACGACCTTTTCAAATATTTTTTAAGTGCTGGAAAGGGTAACTTTAAAACTACTTCAGGTAATTTATTATAGAAATGAATGCATTGACCAACAAATGATTTATATACTTTACGGACACGGAATTTTCGAATAGCTATTTTATATTCATAGCGATGCATAACGTATTTTTATTTTGAAGTATCCTAAAATAAAAATAGTAAATTTATTTAGAACTGTTGGCCTATCCGTGTTTATCGCTTGACAAAACGGTAATAAAACATTCGACACTTTCTGACAAGTACATACATATAAGTGTGAGAGTGACGGATGTTTGATCCACGTTTAGTCACCCAAGAAACACGGCAATAAGAAGCCCTCTAAAATAAAGACAAACCTACAGATAGGTTTTAATTTTAAGTAACATAAAATTGTACGTAATTTTAAGACAGAAAATATAAGCGTTATAATCACCTCGGAAGTAAACTCAGTCAAACAAAACAAAAAAATATTTTTTGAAATCGGGCCATAATTGATGGAGAAATCAAATCGGTCAAACTGAGAACCTCCTTTTTTGAAGTCGGTTTAAAATACTTAATTTCATTATTTCTTATCATTATTTGCTAGAGGGTTTGCGACAGTATAATAAGTATAATGTAATATACTTCTCTTACTCCAATACTTCTCTTTATTTTTTATGCTTACCATACCCACTCTCGCTGTCACGCACACTTTGACACGTATACAGATAATTATGTGTTTACCACAAGTAAAGCCCACTCGCCATCATAAATTGCATGAGCTATACCATGGAAACTGACCCGTTTACAATGCTCCCGAGTGTAGTTGTAAACACTGAGGCAGAGAAGCGGATTCCAAATGAATGTTTAAGCAAACACTAAATAATGCAGTTATTTATAAATCAGTCACTTTACCTTTTTGTATAAAATCAGCGCTTTGGAAATAATTATTTTATTTCTGTTATACCTGTATATAAATGCTAATTTTACACTCTGCTAATTGGGCGTCTGGATTACGAGTCTGCCAGTCACTGTCATACCTGAAACAAGAATTAAAAAAACATTGCATATTTTTACTCCATTTTACACAAAAATAAAGATTGACAACGGAATTTCAATGATAATTAACGTATAAATATTTTGTAAGGTAACTTTATAATAATGTTTTTAATATTATAATTTATGGATCTGGAATCGGTCTGATCAATAGTTTAAACTATTTAAAAATTGCCCAAAATCTAATTTGGATATTTACCAATTATAATATTTGTTATACTTAACTAAATTTGTTTTTTTCAATGTCAGCAATTCGTCGAAACGATATTATAGCAAATACGATTTACACAATTAAACACGATGAAAAATACGGCACCCTGGTCGGTTTCTATAATACTTTTAGTTTCAGTTAGGTTGGATATTATCGTAATTTAAGATTTACTTCACAAAAAAGACTGTCGAGTTTCTAGCTTCTTCTCAAGAGCGGTATCCTCTTGGGAAGCGCTGGCAGACTCAAACATATGGAAGTGTCCACTGGGCCTACTTAAAGATTAAAGTATTTATTTTTTTACTAGCTTCTGCCCGCGACTTCATGCACGTAGATGTATGAATTGAATAACCCTTATCTTCTGTAAAATAAGGATCAAGTCCATTGGCCCTTGTCCATTACTGGGTCCATTACCCTACGTACTACAAAGCTTTTGTCTGTATAGTTCATACCATTTCACTTGTCTTTATTTAGTAAACGATTTTATAACCTAAAATGCATAAGTTTTGGTAAAAATGTCCGTTTTCTGCTATATAAAGAAATAAGAAACCACATTCTGCACACTATTTTCCCGATTTTACATCATGGATGTTTTTTCATGACAAAATTGTTATTTCCACCGAAAAGGCAATCTGAGGTTATAAAAGTGTTTAAAAATAAGAAGTCAATTGGTATGGACGTTATAAGCAAACAGATGTACAGACACACGGACACACACATTCACAGATACGTTAAACTTACAAGTCTTTTTTTGTCGGGGTTCAAAATAGAGCACTAACTTAATTTTGGCCCGTCGACATTAGAATTCAACATATTTTCACGGACTATAAAATACTGCTACAAATACAAATATGCAGTACAAAATTTTTCGTTCAACACAGCAGAGCAATATACGACAAAACATTTATGGACGTGTCGTAACTTCCAATAGACGAGTGTGACCAGCAAATTTCGTGCCATCAAATTTTTCAATATCTGCCACACCTTATTTATTTTTCACGCTAGCTGTGTGTTTGTAAAGTAACAATATAAATATTAAAAGATTGGCCAAGAGCGTACTGGATCACGCGCAGTGTAGGGTTCCGTTAAATACTTGGTTGACTTTAAGTAGCTGTGATAGTATTCTTTTAAACGTCGTTATTGTATACTTACTACCGTCTTTTCTTTAATTTATCCAAAAACATCGATTTAGCCGGTTCACGGAATACGGGGGGGGGGCTTAATACAGCTTTTTACTAAGAGTCTTTAAATTAAGTCGCAGACGGCTAGACTGAGGGACGGACATGGCAAAACTATAAGGGTTCCTTGGAACCCTAAATCTCGAGTAGTACAATGCATACGCGTACGCATCCGGTGTGGCCCGGCCTTTAACTTCTCAACAATGTCTATTGTCACAAATTCAGAATAGGCTTTAGTACTAACTGGCACTGGGGTGAGTAATTTATATGAATCTCTACAGAAAAAAATCGGAAACTATAAGACAAGAAAGAAGAATGAATCACCTGATGAAAAATTTGGTCGCCGGCTTAAAAATCTGATATCACTTTATTCCGTTAAAGAATATAGTGACGATTAGATATGTACCTTTTGAGTCCTTATTTTTATTACTTATTATTGTATTCTTGACATTGTATGACTGTAGCATTTGAGCTATATGTTTTGGTTTCTTTTACTGTTTTATTCTGGGTCATTATCATTATTACTTTTGTACACATTTTTTATATTTTGTACACTGACGATCTTATTGTGAATTCATTATAACTATGCGACATTATAATAATGTGATTTTAAATATGAAATAAATGACTACTACTACAAGGTAATCTGTTCTGAGGGATAAGGAATAAACTGTATATACGTACACATTTAAAAAGGACTAACCGGGAATTAAAAAAATCATACATTATTTTACTGTTACAATGTAATTGATAGTGTAAGTCAAATCTTAAACCAGTGAAAACTGGTTCAATCAATATTGAACCAGTTTCCGTTAATGGAATGGGCTTGAAATTTGACTACATATGCGAACACGATGACAATGCAATATTGTATCTAAAAGCTGAAGGAGTTGGAAGGAGACGACAGGATCTCCGCTATTTCTTAACGTAGACCTACCGTGTTGGGACTTATTAGTTATAGTCATAGTCATAGTTGTATTATTTATTGCATTATGTGTCTACAAAAGATCTTAAATATATTTCATGTCCAACATAAACCCTGTTAGGGCACTGCATTTAATTCATATTATAATATTAAGATATTCAAAAAAGTCATTCAGAGTGTACCTGTTTTCTGTAAAAAAGTACTTTAATTTGTTGTAAAATATATCGTCCTTGTGTATTAATTTTAATGTCGATGGTATATTATTATATATTTGTACTGACATGAGGTGGGTCCCTGAATTGACTATTTTCATGTTAGTGAATGAATTTGTAAGCTTGTTCCTCTTTCTTAAATTGTTAGGTCGAGGGTGATTATCTCGTGTGTGAGTAAATAGATTAGTTTGGTCTTTATAAGCAGATAATAAGTGTGTAAAAAATAACCTCAATTTTATTTTTTGTCAATAATATATTTTAAGAAGACTATTTCTCCCATTGATACCCGGCAAATACCCGGGTTATGTGGGATTAGCCATGTACCCGTGTATTACCCTTTTAAACCCCCCGGTGACCTACCTCAGCGCTTTTCAGGCAGCTGTGGGACCATTGGCATTTCAGCAATGCTTTCGCTTTACCTTAACTTGTTTATCTCTTGTCCAAAAGAAAAAGGCAGTATAAGTTTGAAGTTCATATGCGCATATAACATGTTTGTTTTGGTCGTAATATAACGCTATTAGATCTACTGTAAATAACCAATTTAAGTAAATTAGTATGATACGTTAATTGATTTTTCTTTCCCCTTGCATTGCTCTAACTTGTTTTACCCCAAGGTTATCTAGAAGATATCCCTGATGAGGTAAGTTTGCCTATGATTATTAACTGTAGATATTCTTGCAAATATGTTGAATTCTATAATTATGAATAATAAAGGGTTTACCAACATTCATACATAAAAGGCTTCACCTTGGTATTAAAAACCAGAAAAATATGTAAAAAGGAGTTTTAAATGATGATATAAACTGTCATCAAAGTTTCATCAAAGTCATACACGTATTAAAGTTAATAATAAATCTCGAGTAATGTACGATATTGTAAAAACGAGAGAGTTGGTTGTATGAACACATCTGCATTAAATTCTGAGTCAATACAAATTTGATGAGTTATATCTAATACCTTTAAACGATTAATTCTCTTATACACCGTGGGCCCGAATAACCCGACCAATTTTAACAATCGATACTTGAGCCTATTTGTAGAATATAATGGGTATAATATGTAGTCCAATAACGCATAATTTCCGAGATTTTTATTATTTAAAAATCAATTCCATAGTTAATTAAATTTGAACTCTGTCACCTTAACCTAAAGCATTATTTACTAAGAAAGATTCATGTTGTAAGTAGCAATATCATCCACATACAACATAAATTAATTAATCAATTTCTTATTAAATAATGCTTTAGGTTAAGGTGACAGAGTTCAAATTAAATTAACTATGGAATTGTTTTTTAAATAATGAAAATCTCGGAAATTATGCGTTATTGGACTACATATTATACCCATTATATTCTACAAATAGGCTCTAGTATCGATTGTTAAAATTGGTCGGGTTATTCGGGCCCACGGTGTATATATACCTATTATATATAATCTCAATCTCGGAAATCCAAACCATTTTCATGAAATTTAGTACGCAACGGGTTTCGGGGCGATAAATCAATCTAGCTACGTTTCATTTTTAGAAAACTTACCAATAAAAAAAACCGGGCATCCAAATGATCTAAAAGTAGTACTACTGCAACTAATCATTTTAGTTATTTTTTATGAAAAAAACAATCTTTTTAAACGAAACTAACTCTTTGTAGTAAATTCATTTCATTGTAAGTCGAACCCAAAAATTTGCAACTTGTTTATTCTCACGTACCCTTATAATTGGGAGTAAATCAATTCCTAGTTAAATAGGAAAAATACCTTAGAACTCAAAGCATGCATTGAACTAAAACTGCATGTACGTATAGCTAACAGCTAAAATAAAACAAAACTAAAACTAAAACTAAAACTAAAACTTGTTCAGTTGGAAAGTAATAGTTGTAACGCTATTTTGACTAACTTTTAGTATCATAAAAACATGGGAGTTTATATTGGTAATAAACGGTTTAAAACTTGCGTTTGTATAGCGCCTAACAAAGTTTAAAGCAAAATTAAACTTTTATTATAGTGGACGCTATATTTTCAACTAAATGTTTCTACTTAAGATATTTCATCTCAATATTTATTTAGGTTAGACTAAAATATCTTGCAATATGAAGTAGAAATATTTAGGTAATACTAAGGTTTTTTTTTAAATCTTCATGTACCTACTCATAATATATTTTTATAAAAATATCCTAAAAAACAGATTGTTTTTATGAGCAAAGTGATCTTGATCACTAGTTTTACTATTCCCTAGTTGAATGAGATACAATCAAACCATTGTTCATTACCAGTATCATTAAAAATTCCTTAAATCATACAATTAGAAACATAATTGACAAGGTTATAGTAAATATTTTTGCTCGGTATAATAGGAGTATTTTATATGCTGTACCTAATATTAATGTCAAGTTTTGGGACATCCTGTACATAAACCTAAACTCCGAAAACTTCACCATCTTTATAAGGCAGTCAGATAAAAATACATTATGTAACTTTAAACAGCAAATGATAATTTTGTTATCTGGTAAATAAAAGAAAGGAATACAAATCAAGTTCCTAAGTCAAAACTCAACAGTAAAACGGCACGATGTCTTCAAATTATATCAAATTTGACCGACTTATCCTTTAACTCGAGCTGAACTGACAGGTGAGATAAATTGTGCTTATTCGCCCAATTTGCGGAGACATTGTTGTTTAAAATCACCGTAACTTTAAGTGAGTACTATTCAGAAATCAATCTTAAGAACCATTGCATAAGATGTGAATTTGAAGTGGAAACAAAGTAATCAATAATGAAGCCGCGTCTCAAGCTGTAGGACGTCTGCGCACTCTAAAGTTACAGGATGTTTAATAATATGCTTCGTTTTAAATTCGTTTGAACGCTTTTATCATACAAGAATCTTATCAATGGTTGTAATTTGAATGTTTTTGTCCTGTATGTATGTTTTTAGGCAAAGAGAGCGGCTTCATTGATTTATTCAGCTAAAGAATAACTGGAAGAGATCCTTTAAAGGGATAAGTTAGCGTCTTTACTACATTTACAGTCAAATTAACAATCATGTAACTCGCACCTCAAGCAGACAGTCTTTCCCCGCTCGTCGTAATACGATCGAAATGTAAAAGTAAATTAATAATGTTCGTGTTACCTAATTATCTCCCATTTTACTACAAAAATGTGTAAATATCGATATAGTGAAAGACAATCTATCAACCGTCTTTTTGACGTCACGTCATCTGAGGCAGGGCTAATTATATAACCTCTATTCCACATTGTGTATCTTATCTTATCTTATTTTATCTTACAGATGGGCCCTTTCGGCTACAATTCGACCCTTTAGGATAGTTTGTGCAGTTACCCTCTTACACATTCAGCTGTTCGAATGTGCAGGTTTCCTCACGATGTTTTTTCTTCACCGTAAGAGTATCGGGTAATGCACTTAAGTTAGAAAAACCCATTGGTACATGGTGACCGCGGGGGTTCAAACTCAGTGGCTTACTATCACGAGTCAACCCCATAAGGCACTAGGCCACCGACGCTCTCCACATTGTGTAAGTACGTTTTGTTTACATGTGATATTTGTTGACATTTTCAAAAATAATATGTCTTCGCCAAGCAGATTAGCACTCTAGCTTTTATTCAACAAGCAATCATAGCTTCCTTTTTTATCGACATGGAAAAGGCAAACCAGCACACAGGCCGGTCTAATGCTAACCAAAATCTGAAACCCATACACATTTGGAATATTAAAACTAAAGTAGGGCCAATAGGACGAGATAAATAATGTAAACAACCTGACCGTTACTGAGTTATATTGCGATAACGAGCATTTATTATATCTGGCTTTATTTCTCGCACGCAATTATATCTTCAGTTGGTGGATGACGGCTGCCGTTCCGTGATTCGTGGTACAGGAAAGCTGTCAGTACAGAAGTTGTCAACATTAAGGCCGACATTTTATGAAGTTCATTCCGGTTTGGATTGCGTTCGAAGTGACACGATTCCAAATAAAAATGTTTTGATCTCCTGAAAGCTCGTTTACATTCTTTATCTCGTCTCGTTAGCCTTACTTTACAATCCCAAGACTGTGAATGCGTTGTGATCCCTGAGGACTAAGATAGAACGCCTCTGTGGAAGTCGTTTGACAGGTCTCATCCCCATTTTGATATTGAATTGATGCAAGATGAGTTAAAAAATACAGAATATAAACTTTAAAAACGCTTACACTTCCCAATTCCCACTTTGTAATCCCCACCAACTTTTTTAATGTCCCCCAGGAATCTCCGCAATGTAATTTAAATAAGGAGAGAAATTAATTTTTGGTATTTGCAGTAGCTCGCAAACACGGTCGGGCCTAATGACATTGTTTTGTTGAAACAATCTCGAAGCGGACGTCAAAGACCGCGTTTTAGCGAAGTTTGGGCGAAATTTCGTGGAAAACCATGTTAGGACTAGACGTATAAAGTTTCCCTAGTATTTATAGTTCGTATATTTTAACAGCGTCATGTTTGTAAAGTGCTATACTTGTGTTACGAGACAGCCACACTCAAAGCCAGTTAATCACGATTAAGTCCAAGGCAAGAACTGCCGCTAAAAAGCAAGGTGCCCTAAGGTTTTATGTTCGTTTGAATTTTGCCCAAATAATATAATCTAAAGTGAATTTTGTCAAAATTTAATTGTCCTGAAAATAATTTATAACCAAATTAGTTTTCGTTGTAAAGTTATTAAGCCCAAATTGAATGTAGTCCATTACCAATTAGGTCAAAAATAAATATACACAAAGTGAATGTAATCCCATCAGTTTATTTATTGTTTTTTGTGGTTAACCATTTGCTGTTGGTGACATCACCGTCACAGCATCTGCGGGCGGTGGATGGTGGGCCCCAGTGGAGGGGGCACACCTACCCGGTGAGTAGTTCTGCACTCAGGGCTACAACGGGAGTGGACGACCGAGCGTAGCGAGGTCGGCTAATTTGTGGTGTTGTGTAAGACGTCCAGGGCGTCGAATCTGGAGGTCGGACTTCGACCAAAATTTATTTATTAATTTATTAAATAATTTAAATCCTTTCCTAATGCGATAGATAAGTGAGCAATAAGAATTAACAGCACGTTTAAATATAATTATATACAATAATTATACAGTTATTGAGTATAGCATAATACAAACCTTTGCAAAATCATTCAGGGAGCATGCAAATATGTCTACTGTTCCCGCCTCATTTCTAGCTTATGGTACCCCACCATTCCTAACACGAGGAGAGTAAGATACAACAGTGGATATCCAGGATAAACGCCATACAGCTTAAAGTAAAGAAACCTAACATACTCATTTTGGATACCCTCCAACATGAGCTTGTGTTTAGCTTCACGTGGACTTCAAATTTCAGCACTACTTTCGAGGTGACTCTTTACGAGAGCTTCATACACTGTTTTTATAGCCGTGATATTTGTGAAGTTCTTTGCTTGGCGTAGCAAGAAACCGAGTTTACGAAATGCTGTTTTGCAGATAGAAATAATGTGGACACGAAATGATAAATCAGCTGTTATGCGAACTCCGAGATCCCGTACCTCGGTCACTCGTTGCATTGGCTTCCCACCGACATCATAATGATGGTGCACTGGGCTTTGAACCAAGCTGTACGAAATTACATTACATTTGAATTCGTTGAAGTAAAGCTTATACCCAGCTTTAAGTCGTCAGCGAATAAATATGTAGGGTCAAAACGAATTATCACCAAATAGATTATGCAATGTGTATATTTTTGGTGGTATGTATTTACAATTAGTAATCTTTCTTAGTCTACGTAAATATAAGTGGTCATTATTTCTTGATGCCTATATCGAATATGAAAATTTTAGCATGATTCCATTCTCGAATATAATCAGGATGGATTTTTTTTCTTGTTGATGTATTTGAAATTGGCCGATTCGAGTTTTCGATTTTCCATTCGCACTTAATGACAGTAAATCGCCCTAAGCTGTTTAAAGTGAGACGGTATTTCACGCCAGGTTAGCTTCCAAACCTTTATCAAGCGCAAGTTCAATCATGCATGAAATACTTAATAGCCCACCGCCAAGCAGCAGTGCATTGCTGTGTTCCGGTGTTGGATAAGACAACTGGTGAAATTACTTAGCATAGAGGCATTCCATCTTAGTCCTCAGGGTTCGCAACGCATTTGAAGTCTTAGGGTTGCAGTTTTGAGATTGCAGTCTTGAAATTTCTAATGTCTTTGGGTCTCCGATTCCACTTACCATCAGGCCTGAGTGCTCCCGTGCCTTCTCATTTTATTGCCATAAGAAAAAACTGCACCAAACTCTGGGATGGTTCGGCGAAATGTCAATTGGCTGCTTTGGAATCAGTGGAGCGTAGGCTCATTGGCGATGAGTTGTGGATGGAGGCTGACCTTCAGAGTCTCGATCATCGACTTAGAGTAGCGTGCCTTTCTGTCTTTTATAGGTCACACACACATGCAGGACGACGCGTTGTACTAGTTGGTCTGACCCTGCCTACGAAGCTAGCGGTCCAGGGTTCAAATCTTAGTAGGAGTAGATATTTATAATTATTTCTCTCTTCTCTATCTATCTATATATAAGTATTTATATCGTTGTACCCATCATACAAGCCTAGAGCTTACTCTGGGAGTACGTCAATTGATGTGACATTGTCCTCTAATATTTGTTTGTTTGTTTTAACTTTGAACAGCAGTGTTCGCATTGTTGCGTTCCGGTTTAGGGATAAGACAGCCGGTGTAATGACTAGCATAGAGGCATTCCATCTTGGTCCTCAGGGTTGGCAACGCATTTGCGGTCTTAGGCTTGCAGTCTTGTGAATGCGAATGTCTATGGGTCACAGTTTCCACTTACCATCAGGTGGCCTGTGTGCTGCCTTCCCTATACCATAAAACTTCATAACCCAATTTCACCATTACCTCTATCTTCGGCCGTCTAGGCGGAGCCCTTCTACTGTTGAAATACCAATACCATTTATCCGCATAAAGCATTTCGATGCTTTTTTTATTATTACGAACTGCTAAAGAGTGGAATTCGCTTTCTTCGTCCTGTGAGGTATAATTTAAGTGATGTCAAATCAAGAGTGAAAAGGCTTCTACTGAACCAGCGAGCTTCATCCTAGACTACAATTTTCCATCTGATGAAGTTCAGAATTTTAAAAAAGGTTCCTTATTGAAGATTTTTCATACAGCAGTTTGAAAAAAGGAACAAGTTAATTGTCTATGAAATGTCTTTAAGTGCAGTGGTTAGTTTTTACTTCCCTGTCACTATAATTGACGTACTTTTTTTTTTAAAGAAAAGAAAGTAAACAGGTACACATACCAGCTAGGTGGAAAAAGGGATCTAGGATCCATAGAGTTTTGAATTCTCAGAACTGTATTCTCAAGACCATATATGCATGCTAGTAACAACGTATCTCTATAACTTACGACGATGAAATCATATTATGTATGTATGTATTATGTAAACTTTATTGACCTAAAACAAGAACACAAAACTTTCTTATCACTTTAATTATTACTAAACAGGTTATGATATTAACAACATAAATGGGCGTATTGTCATATTTATTAGTAAAACAGCGCTTATAAGCCGTAATACGCTGTTGAGTTATATAAGATGACGTAATTAGGTAATAATATGTAGTTAAGTACGAGATAATAATTATGTTATGATAATTGATAACGTAAGCGATGCGAAACATAATATAAGATTTCTAATACGCTTATTATCTTTATTTTACCAAAATATCTTTTGATCATCAAATTATATTGCCTTGCCTCAAATTTCAAACATAGAGGGTGTTAGTAAGTCTACCGAAAATTGATACAGCTATTTTCCTGACCAAAAAATTGTAGAAGGTCCAATCAAAGTCAGCCATGTTCCAGACAGTGAAAGGGACAGCGCTATAGCAATTATATACCTTCGTCCCGTTCACTGGATCGCTGGTTAAGACACTTTATAAAGGCCTCTGATGATTGAAAGCGTGTCATAACAGCCTATGAATTACCCAAGTCTTTTATTTTCACGCCAATCTAAAGTTATAAAAAACTTTACGAAACCTTTGATTCTTGGCGGCCATAATGAAAAATCAGAACAATGGTTATTGCGTCGCCGCGCTCAGTAGAGTTATTAATTTTTTCAGGTACTTTAATAAGAACAAAGGCGTAAAGTAAATGGCGTTGAAGCCTGTAGGCTGCCCATTTTGTATTTTTTTAATTCGCCAATTTACATTTGAAGTTGAGGTGTTTTTGAAGCAACTTGATTGTTTCCGTGCAAGGAAACTGGACAAACAAGAGCCTTTGTTTAGAAATGAAAAAGCGTCTGATTGCCATACGTCAATATAATGAAACGATCAGAATAAGGTGTAATTTTATCACACGACTGTTCGAATGTTAAAGCAGTGTAATATTTTGAGGTTCGCGTATGTTTGTGAGTCATTTTCTTTATAACACCAGCTTTTAATAGATGAAACCTATCTGTAGGTGTGTTGTATTGTTAGAGTACATATGTACGTATTTCTGGACACGCTGTGCCTATCTCATGCCAATTGACATAGGGTACATTAACTGATATAAAATGAATATAAATTAAAATTATATACAATACTTATACGTACTTGTTATGTTATTTGCATGTAGATTTTGTATATATTTTGCCACCAACTGTAAGTATTTGTTTAATGGTATCATCTTTATGTATGTATATATATATATATATATATATATATACTATATATTCCCTTTCAATTACACTTTATTCGTTTAGCGTACTGTCCGCCTGTCACACTCGGAGCTGGCTGAAAATCAGCGCTGCAGGTGTTTATGCTGAGCCAGTGTCCGATTCACTGCCGCGAAGACACACTCACTACTTGTTTATTGTTGTTACTATTTTCAATTATTTATTTTTCTATGTGGTGAACTTTCACTCGATCCCGTGAAGGTCTAACTAATATTAATAAACAAATAAAGATTGACAACGGAATAAGCCTTTTTAGATGTTTTCCAGCAAAAAGCGCACAGGTTTTTCATCAAATTAGGGTTCACACCTATATTTAGTTAAACTTTCACTTAAGCCCATCATCATCATCAATCATGTCAGCCGAAAGACGTCCACTGCTGGACATAGGCCTCCCCCAAGGCTTTCCACTCAGACCGGTCTTGTGCTTTTCGCATCCACCCCGGTCCCGCGATCCTGACGAGGTCGTCACTCCATCTTGTTGGAGGCCTACCTACAGCTAGTCTTCCGGCCCGCGGACGCCACTCCAGAACCTTCTGACCCCATCGGCAATGCGAGCAATGTGCCCCGCCCACTGCCACTTCAGTTTAGCTATTCTTAGGGCTAATAGTAAGCCCGTGAAGGCCTAACTAATATGAATAAAGAAATAAAGATTGACAACGGAATAAGCCTTTTTAGATGTTTTCCAGCAAAAAACGCACAGGTTTTTCATACTCAAAAGCGAATACAGAATGAGTTATTATAAGTTACCGTATAAACTGCAGGTGTGTGAAGTTTTACGGTACTTTTCTCCACCGTAGCAAGAAATTTCAACCCGCTCACAAGTACCTATATAATGTTGAATATTGAAGACTTCAAAACGATCCCATGAATAAGCAGTTTCCGTTCACAATAATGTGTTTACCTTTTTTTCCGGAGCCGTACTTTTCCATTAGCCTCACTGGCCATGACGTTTAATATTTGAAAAAAGAACGGGCACTCAATATTGACGGATAGGTTTCTGTTTATAAACGCCCCGGCGTACGCTTTCTGTTCCTGCGTCATTGAAACATTAAAAAAAATGTGACCAATTTTATATCTTGATCAAAACAAAAGAACATTGTATCTGTCATTTTAGAGTGATATCATACAACTTATCAAAGTTGCGATCTATCATTATAATTCACGCACAAAACACTGACTGTGAAAAATTCAAGCAGCCTAACGTCAGCGGAAAATTTACGACCTAAATATTGGTGTACAAAGAATATTTTCACGAACACTGCCTAGCGTACGGCTATTTTTATTTCTACACATTCATAAAATTGGCATTTTATGTACCGTAGCATTTGTGAACACCATGTAGTGTTTTTATTTTGACCTAAGTGTGACTTGAGTTTCTTTTTTTAAATTTAACGGTAATATGCGATATTATTATTTAAATTTGCAAAAGGAATAAAGTTAATTTAAGTAAAAACTAAATAACGCAGATACACTGGTTGACCCCTAAGTATAAATTGTTATTTAAGTAGGTAGGTGTCTAGAACTTTGCCAAAATGCGTCAAAATGCGATTAAGGTTAAAATATTCAAAAACGTGTAATTTTTGTTCTGCTTTTTTTAGCCCATCTTGAGATAACAACAACAAGGTCACCAATAATATAACGATAGAGTAGTGAGATGTAATAGAACAAATTAAAATTAAGCCTTAAGTCAGGTCGTTACGTAACATTCGCTTTAAAATAAAACTTTGACGCGATTGACCACTTAGAAAAGCTCAAATAACCAGTTCAGCTGTAAACACCGAAAAAGAGCTTTATCCAACGACACGTTTTTTTGAGGAGCTTAAAGCTGCCAGCTTAAGCTTTTAATGATCCAATTTGCAGCGCGTTCCGTCGGCGAATATCGCGAGCAGTTGGGCCATTAAACGGGCGGAATTTAAAATTACCACTTTAAATCCTGGACAGAAATTGCAGAAGCTATTTTTCATGTTGCACATGTGATGCAATGTTAGAGTGAAAATATTACTAAATTAACATGTTAAGATAGAAGAAATACTAAAAAAAAACTTTATTTTTCAAATAACCAATAAGACAAGAATAAACTTTCTGGAGCATTATTCCACATTGTCTTTTTTCCTATTGTTATCGCATTTGCTCTCGTTAGTAATAATAGCGATTTTTTTTTGACATATCATGTGACGTTATGAATCATACTCTAAGGGACTATATTGTACGATTTTCGTTTTTATTTATATTTAACATATTTCTTCAGTGGCCCATAACTTCATTTGGTTGACTATACATAACTAATTTTGCTCTAAAATTGGAAAATAAGGAAAGTTATCAAAAATTAAAATGCTGTGTTATAAAATTCTAAAGGTAATAATACTATTGTAGAATAATATTTTTATTCAAAATTCGTTACATGTTTCATTTCAAAGTCTAAAGTTCAATAAAGCAAAAACAATAAAATTAGGTTTTCAGTTTTAGAAAGATCGCTTATTCAGGAGCCCCAATATCTAGGATTATCCTGACGTCTTTAGAGAATTTCGCTTATTGTAGCGGATTTTTTGGCGAAACTTAATCCTGGTAATATACCGTGTTGGACCGCTTTTAGGAAAGGCTACATATAATTTTGAATAGACGGATCCATTCATAAGAATTTGTGGAATAAATGGGGCTGCAAAGTGGGTGCCTTTAATGAAAAAAAATAACTTGCCTAAAATTAAATATCAGGGGACGATTAAATGAAGCTATTAGGTAGTTCTAACCTTAATTCTAGGCTTGTACTATGGATACTAGAAAAGAGGAAACATAGTTATACAATAGTTGAGATTAAAGAATTAAGAAAGTTTCATAAGAACAGACACATGTCATAGGCGTTATGGTTATTGAGAACCAGAATACGGAACACTATCGACTTTATTACACATAAAATAAATGTTTAAAAAAACAAAAAACCGCCTTCAAAAATGCAAAAAATAACTTCTTATAAAATGATAGGTACCTATAGGTAGGTCAGTCCAACTGTATTCGGCTTTTGGTTTAAAATATTGTGGGACGCCGACTTCAGTTGGACTGACCTACCTATAGGTACCTCGTTTCATTTTATAAGAAGTTATTTTTTGCATTTTTGAAGGCGGTTTTTTGTTTTTTTAAACATTTATTTTATTTAATACTTTTTAGTGATCCTATTTATGCTGTTATGTAGTTCCACTTTTCAATAAATGAGAAACTATAGAAAATTTCGAGCTCGCCGCAAGCAACGCCACTGGAAAGTTACAGTCATATTTCAACAAGTAAATATTCTTCGTTGTAGTCGCTCAACTATCTTAATCGACATATCTTATCGTTATCGCCACCCTTGAAATAGGTACCGTTGAGGAGTTCCGGTGGCCATCTGTGGTCTTCATCATCAGGTCCACTTCACCAAATGATACTTTCTGAATGCAAATGCTAGACTTGTTACTAAAAATACTAAAATCGCTTTATGTTTGCCTACAATATTTGAGGAGTTCTCTCAATTCCTCACTGATCCCCTCATCAGATTCCGATTTGGTGGCAATGGGACCACCTCGGAAGTATACCCTATCAAATCAAAAAAGAATTTTCAAAATCGGACCACAATTGACGGAGTAATCGGTGAACATACACAAAAAAAAAAAAAAAACATACAGTGGAACGTATAACCTCCTCCTTTTTTTGAAGTCGTAAATATTCTTCGTTGTAGTCGCTCAACTATCTTAATCGACATATCTTATCGTTATCGCCACCCTTGAAATAGGTACCGTTGAGGAGTTCCGGTGGCCATCTGTGATCTTCATCATCAGGTCCACTTCACCAAATGATACTTTCTGAATGCAAATGCTAGACTTGTTACTAAAAATACTAAAATCGCTTTATGTTTGCCTACAATATTTGAGGAGTTCTCTCAATTCCTCACTGATCCCCTCATCAGATTCCGATTTGGTGGCAATGGGACCACCTCGGAAGTATACCCTATCAAATCAAAAAAGAATTTTCAAAATCGGACCACAATTGACGGAGTAATCGGTGAACATACACAAAAAAAAAAAAAAATACAGTGGAACGTATAACCTCCTCCTTTTTTTGAAGTCGGTTAAAAAGAGAACGCCCGCGACTTCGTACGCGTAGAATTAGTTTCCCACTACTCCCCCTATTTTAACCTCTAAGGGGGTGAATTTTCAAAAATCCTTTTTAGTACTTACTTACAACATGAAAGGAACCCCTGTACCAAATTTCAAGTTTCTAGGTACAGTAGTTTCTCGGCTGTGCGTTGATATACACGGTGGGGCCTGTAACTAAAGCAAAAAATTAAAACGTAGATTCTACTCCTCAAACTACGCAACGTTTGTTTGACGAATTTGAAAAAAACTTGCGGTTTGAATTTTATTACATTATAAAGTTATTTCGAACACGCAATGTACTATGAAATTGGTTATGTCTGTAGAGTGACTAGACTGACAGGCGATGTCAATTAGACGGAGTTTTAAGTACATTGAAAAAACTATTTACTTTGTTTGAAAAATGAACAATCTAAAAACTTTATGATTTTAAAAAGTTGCTTAACAAAAGTTGTCTAGTTTGAGGAGTAGAATCTACGTTTTAATTTTTTGCTTTAGTTACAGGCCCTACCCTGTATAAGTCAGTCGGGTTTGACTTTTATATATTTAGATATACGGCTAAACGAGTCTTCAAAACTTGATATATTTTATAAATTTTGACAGACTAAACTTTTTTTTTGCATTTTATAGAATACTCTGGCAGACTACTAAGGCCTTGCAAATCCTGAGCACGAATATGGAATGCCACATACCTTCTAGTAATTTCACCAGTTTAGTCACATAGAATCAAAGTAAGCAACATTTTATTTTTTAAATAGCAACTTGTAATATAATCGCTAAATAAAAAATATCATCTATACGATTTTCAACCATATTGGGTGTTGCTGTCTTTGCTTCTATATGACTAAGTTGATATCAATGTAAGTAATTACGAAAGATACTGCATGGTGCTAGGTCCGTGAAACTCTTATTTACTATCACGAAAAACAATTTCCTTTTAACTGAATAACGACCATTTTACAACTCGTAAAAACATAGTAAAACAAAAACGGTTTAATAAAACCAATTGCAGCAAATGGCCGTGAGTAAAAAATATTTTAATTCCTCCAATGAAATACAAAAAGCCGGACATTTGGTCGGAAGCAATCGGAAAAGTTTTTTACGTACGCTGAGTTATGGGTTAGGGCTCCCCAATACCAAACTAATAACTCAAGTGAACGAGAAAAAATGTCCCACCCCCCTGCAACTTTCGGTCTCTTGTCCAATAGTTAGTTTTCTAAGTACTTCTCTGTTGCAAAGTAATTTAAAAGTAAACTTCAAGAAGCTCGTTAGAAAGCAATTTAAATTATCCGTATTTTATTTTGTAACTTTATTTTCTTAATCAGTTAAAATTATTCTTTGGTGTAGTAAACTAATTTTAGTTTTCTGAACAAACTACATTGCCTAGGTTTGTTTTTTATTGTTTTAACGAACGTAGTATTAATTGTTTTGCAAGCTTTAATAAATATTTCAAACTTAAATATTCAAGCTAACAAATATATTCGAACAAAAGTTCAAATTAGTTAAGTAAAAAGCATACGAACGAGATTACTTTATTTTAAGAGTTAATTGCAAGAATGAAGCATCTTCTAATGAAGTTGCAGACTTTTGTTTTATTTTGTGTACTTGCTAATGAATCTTAAATAGACTATAAGGTTAATTATTACAGTTTATTTATCAGCTAATCACCATTTAACTTAAAAGCTAGGCTGTTGTCGGTGGAGAATTTGCCACTTTTCTCTGTTATCTTTTTGAATTCCTGATACTACTGAAATAAATAAGCCTAAGTCTTTCTATTCTTCTTTTTTCCTCAACTTTGCCGTCCGAAATATTCAAAAAGAAACTTAGCTATGAGACAATATTTATTTTGACATACTCTGCGGGCCCACGAGTATTATCTTCGTATTTGTAGATGAGGATCATCGTCATCATCATCATGTCAGCCGAAAGGCGTCCACTGCTGGACTTAGGCCTCCCCCAAGGCTTTCCACTCAGACCAGTCTTGTGCTTTTCGCATCCACCGCGTTCCCGCGATCTTTACAAGGTCGTCACTCCATTCGTCGTTTCTCGGTCCGCGGACGCCACTCAAGAACCTTCTGACCCCATCGGCCATCAGTCCTGCAAGTTTCTAAACTCTACCTCTTTCCGACCAGTATGTAAGTGCGAGAGTAACAGATGCTTTGTCCAACTCGATAAAAGTAACCATAATACTGGTTTAGATGACGTCTTTAGGAATGAAGAGATAAGATTTTTTATATCTTATAAGATTATAACTGATTACTTTACAAATCGTCGGCTTAGTGCAAGAAGTCATTAACTAACAAAAAGTCAAGTCGGGGAAAAACGGGCTCAAAGTTTTGACACAGTCAAATGACCATAATTGTAATAGGTTCGGTTCTAGATTTAAAAAATAAACATCAATGGTTAGCTAAATGTATTTACTATTAAATCCAATTAAAAACTTTGTACAATAAAGTCAAATAACTTTTTTAAAAGCCTAAATATGTAGTTAGTGACTTTTGGTCTTTCTCGCTCTTAAGGGAACTTACAATTAGTTATTTTTTATTTTCATTACAAATAAATCGGGAAACATAGTTTTCTATAACAAAATTGGTTTAATCAGTCGTAATTATTAACTTAGAAGCATTATAAATATTACTTATTAATCAACAACGAATAAACAGATTTATTTAATTCTACTTCACAGATTATAAAGTCTGCAAGACCACAAAAATAACACAAAATTCTCGTAATGACGTTATTTTTAACTTCAAACTAAAATAATTATGAAATATTCATTGTTGATAGACGACCTTAATATTATAATAATTCCAGACAACAGCAAGCACTATTAGTATAGGTAAAACGTGAAAACTTCTAAAAATTTAAATAAAGACATCAGCTTTTGATTGAACTAATACATTAGGTACGAAAAAGAGTAAAAAAAAATAATTCTTGACGTTCATCTTTTTTACTCTACGTCTTCTGAGTTAGAAGACATTTCTTCAGGGACATAATCACGACACTCTTTGGCTGGCAAGTTCCGGTACCAGTGGTGAAGTTCCGCGGGTATTATTTTTTCATTGCACATTTTTAGCAAACCGTAAACTGCTCTGTATCCTTAATATTCGTAAGAAGGACTGGCGGCGTATCTTTCTGTGCTTAAATGTGTCTAGGTGACTCTAAGCCTTTTTAATATCCGACAAAGACTGTAGTTTCAAATCAGCATTCTGATTGTCACCCATTAAGATCAAAAGTAAAATACATTTTATACAGGGTGGCCGGCGGCAGATTTTTTATATTTTCAAAAAGTCATTTTTATAATGAAAAAAAATGGGTTTAGACATTTGGCGGGATTACACGGTTCAATATTGCGAATTTTATTTTCATCTTGTTTCAATGGTCAGAACGCCGTCATTCATGCAGTTGAAGCGTTTGCACGCTATATAATTTCGTTAAGAGACGGGCCGAGTGTAAAATTTATTCGGTCATGGGTGCAAAGGTTCCGAGAAACTTCTTCGGCACATAATATACCGAGATCAGGCCCCAGCACACACGGACGCCGGAACACATATTGAGTGTGCAACGGAGTTTACAGGAAAATCCACGACTTTCAGTGCGGAAGAGAGCAGCTCTCTTTAAGACTCTTAAAGTTCTCAGTGCATGAAATATTGAAAAAATAATTAAAGTTTCATCTCTATAGGATTCAACTGGTTCAAGAAATTAATGAAAGTGATTTAACCAAACACAAAGTTTTTTGTGACAAAATGTTGCACAGATTTCGTACCATAAATTGCATTTTTTGTAGTGACAACGCCCATTTTCACATGAGTACTCATGTCAACAAGCATGTAGTAAAGCAAAATTGTCGCTACTGGGGCCCGCGATCGTCTAATCTACGGTTAAAACACCAAAGACCTTTGCATTGTCTAACAGTTACTGTTTGGTCTACCTCATCCTTGAATAGAATTATTGGGGGTTATTTTTTTGAAAATGCCTTGCAGTAAAATGTAAATAGGTAGTGAAAACTATAGGAAAACGATAGCTGATTAATTTTTGCCTAAATTGCTTGTACATCCGTCCTATTCATCACACGCCTGGCTTCAGCAGGATGGTGCTACACTACACATGGCCACAGTGTCGATGAACGTGCTTCGCGAACATTTCCCTCGAAAATTGATAAACCGCTTTGGAGAAATCGTGGCCGCTGAGATTGCCCGATTTGACCCCTATGGATTTGTTTCGATGGGGGTATCTCAAAACCAGAGCTTTTAATAACAACCCACGGTCTAAATATAGGTGATTTCCAAAAAAATATTGCTATCGAAGTCAACAACATTACGCAGAATATGCTGCGAGTGGTACAAAACGCGAGGCTCCGTTTTGATGAATGTGCACGTGTAGGGGGACGACATTTAGAGGACATATTTTTTAAGTAATTAAATCCGCATTTGTGATCTTTATTATGAGATATAAATAAACACTATTCGCCTCAGGTGATGGTCAATCGTGTAAAATCAGTCTTTTGCAAATGAAATACTTAACTAAGTACTTACTTACCTACACTATAACTTAACAGCATAAGCAAATTGAACGTATCTTATTATAATTTAATGACAATAGGTACAAACGCTCTTCATTCGCTTTATTTAGAATCTTTTCTAGCATCAAAGATCCTCGTCCTGCCTTAATGTTAATATTATTTCGCTTCATTTTGTAAGAAGTCACTACCATCTCGCATAACGTCCATCCCTGGTTGCAGCTGCAACGGTATGACTTCGATCGCGATGACCGAACGAGTGGCGGGTTACCGCGAGAGCAAGATGTACTCGTAGGTAGGCATAAAAGAGTTGAAATATGAACTTATCAGAGCAAGAATAATTTCACTAAAGGTGTCCAAATTGAAACAACTTATTTGTCAAAAGTCATTAACCATAATTTAATCACTGGAATTACGTATCTTTGGACACAACAAAAATCGATAACTATCATTGATTACTTTAAAAAATCATTCTGGCTGCCATTAATGCTGTTTCCTATTTTTTTTAAACTGTATAATGTACTTTAGTTATTTTATACTTAAGTAAAAGTAGTAATATGCATCCAATGCTTATTTTGTTAAAAATCATTAAAGCGTTATAATAACATTTTTTTTCGTTTTACTGTTTGGTAAAAGTAACTATATGCATATAATGAATTCTAGCTCAAATACTTTCAGAGCGATATTCATATTATTTTATTTTTTAAAGTTAATAAGTAACATTAGTGAATATTCAAACGTAATAAAATGTGTAAAAATAAAAAAAGATGTTTTGATTAAAGTAACTAATGGTCATAAACCATTTCCGTCAAATCAATAAAGCAAAAATTGAAATTAATGACTTAATGTCATTGCTGTAACATTGAAATTACTTAACGTAAAAAGAAATGGGTCAGTGCGTTAGAAAGAGTAAGTCGTGGCGAATCCGCCTGTGTTTGTACCTGTACTTAGTAACTTTATGCCTTTAATGACTTCTTGCACTAAGCCGACGAAATATACGTTTTAAAAGTAACAATATAGCAACGCCGTTGTTTTAGTTATGTTATAAATACACGAAGGCACTCTACTATATTTGATGGTACATGATTACAAATCTATAAATAGAAAATAAGTTATATAAGGTGAGTTTCATAACGAGTTTTTTAGTGCCTAGTTATGTGTATATAAGTTTTCTACAATATGTGAGAAACCTGTATCTGTGGTTGCCCTATATCTTAATGTTCACATTAAAGTATCGATAATCGACACCTTAATGGCATGCAATACTTTAATGTTAACATTAAAATACAACCACAGATACAGGTTCCTTAATATGGGCCATTTGCGTAACGTTTCTTAACATATTATAGGGAAGTCTGTTATGGTTTGGATAAAAATAATAAAGATTCTGTCAAATACATATGCCAAACTTCTCTAAAGCCATTTGCAAGTGGCCGCCACAAAAAAGTAGCGCGAAAAGTTGTCAGTGTGAAACAACACTCAAGGCCATCGGATCCTTTTTGTGTTGTTTTGTTCTCCAACAAAAACTATCACACAAAGAAAATGTTTCATAATATAAGTATATTAACTACACTTATTTTACTTAATAGCTTCATCAACCGAAGCGTAGTGAGGACGCGTCGCTAAGTAGTATACCAGTATTTATAAGAAGAAAACATTTTTGTATTTTTATTTGTTACCAATTAACTCAAAAATGGACCTAATTAAAAAAATCTTACAACAGTAGAATGCTGTATTATCATCCAGAAATACTGTCTGTATTTTATTTTTACGTGGATGGAGTCGCAGGCAACATTAGTTGCAATATATGCTAGTAAACACTGCAACCACTGACTACTAAAACAGGTTCATATTACCGTAAGTGAGTTTGTTACGACGTGTGACACATCACATTGCTAGTTAGCAGCAGATACCGACACCACTCGGCCATTCCTACATAATAAATTGCTGGTTGAACATAACAGACTTAGCTCTTGTTTTGGTTTATGGTGTTATTGTCCCCCATGCAATATTTTCACCATAATTATTATGGTCTTTGAATCATGCATCAACCGCTTCGACCATTACTCATATGACAGCCCCTGAAGCCGCATCACACTGAAATCGGATGGTAGGACCTAGTGCAGGGTCCGTCTGGATCGCTACCACTATTTTATCCATTAAACTACCACCAAACAGCAGTGTTCGCATTGTTGTGTTCCGGTTTAGGGATCAGACAGCCGGTGAAATGTCTAGAATAGAGGCATTCCATCTTAGTCCTAGGGGTTGGCAGTGCATTTGCAGTCTTAGGATTGCAGTCTTGTGAATGCGAATGTCTATATGGGTCCCAGTTTCCACTTACCATCAGGTGGCCTGTGTACTCGTTTGCCTTCTCAATACCATAAAAAATAAAGCGGAAACGGCGTCGAGTGGTGTACTTTTGGAAACCTTTTTAAAGTTTGAGATATACAGTATGATTGCTGCCAGCGTGATGCGAGCGAACTGAGAAATTTCATACCATCGCGCTCTATTCTTGATGATTTACGTCACGCCTTGACAAAATATAGGAGGCTTGCGCTGCACCCTGCTTGGCTCGATGCAAGCGAAAGCTGAAACTTACTGAGGCACGACGTTTAGGGCCTGTCCAAATTACCACGACGCGGCGATGAGACCCAGGTGGCCGTGTCCTCACAGATGCACGGTGCAGTGCTGTCTCGTACCACGGAACGGTGTCGTGGTGGTGTTAACAGGCCCTTACGTCGAGCCAGTGTCTCGCCCCACTGACGTCGAGCTAAATTAATGTCTTGGGTGGTGAGGAGCTTAAGTGATAGGTTAACTCTGTGTATGATCAGATACTACTGCTTCAGCTTAGCACGCGTCGCTTCGATCGTTGGTTGTCAAACGAGACAAGATCCTCAATGTTAACGTAAACGATTTTCGAAAACGTTTAAAATGTAGTTAGTTATAGAATTGACATACTTAAGCGCTCGACGCGACCGCCTTTCAGCTTCGCCGGTTGTTATTTTATTTGCGTTTAAAAAGCGCTCAAAAGTTCAAAACCCATGACAACATCCATTTTATATGAAAAGCATCCCTGCAAACACTTAACAATGTGTTTCTATGCAACCGCCCCACAAACCCCTAAATATATACCCCCTTAATATGTTAACCAAATATTTTCGAACCTTATCACTCCAACCAGCCCGACATTGTGTACAGTCGACGATAATTGCCAAAGCACGTCTATAAATAACAAAGAGGCCGCCTGTACCCCATATTTGCATATTTTGATCGTTTCTAAAGGAATAAATGGTTAATGTTTATTTATTGATCGTACCTTCGGTAAATAAATCCATTTATAAGCAGCGTGTCGAAGTATGCTAAGTTAGATACTGGAGAAAGTCAGAGAAGATGTTTTAGATAAGAGCGTACTTCAGAGTTCAATGACATTTGCAAATTACCTTGAAACAATGTGTAGTACAAGTACTCTATCAGCCTAACGGAACTCTGACCCACCATTGAACTGTGTCACATTGACGTTATGATTAGACCCCGTTATCTTGTCGCACTGAAATTGTTTTTCAGTAGAGCGTGAATGTTTTTTTATCGACCTTCTTGATATCGATATTTATATGGTAATGCAATTGAATTTTCGCCTTTTAAGTTACATATACATGAAAGGTAGGCTATGTGTTAATCAAATATTTAAGCTGTCTGCATTCCAAATTTCACCAAAATCCGTCCGTTAGTTTTTGCGTGAAAGAGTAACAAACATCCGGATACATACATTCTTCATAATTTCGCGTTTATAATATTAGTAAGATATGTTTTTTTTTTCTTTTTTTTTTATGGCATAGGGAAGGCTGACGAGCACACAGGCCACCTGATGGTAAGTGGAAACTGTGACCCATAGACATTCGCATTCACAAGACTGCAAGCCTAAGATTGCAAATGCGCTGCCAACCCTGAGGACTAAGATGGAATGCCTCTATGCTAGTCATTACACCGGCTGTCTTATCCCCAAACCGGAACACAACAATGCAAACACTGCTGTTTGGCGGTAGGTTAATGGATAAGATGGTGGTAGCGATCCGGACGGACCCCGCACAAGGTCCTACCACCCGCAAAAGCAAAAGCCAGTTGTTTTTATACAAAAGTAATAGAACCTAGTGACTCCTCTTCGAAATTATCAGTGACATTATACAGTATCGACATTTAGATAGTCGATAAAAAAACTTTCACGCTCTACTGAAAAGTAATGACAGTGCGAAAAGATAACGGGGTCTAGTTATGATTAAAGTCGTAAGAAGTGTAAAACAAGTTTTTATATAATCTCACTGTGACACGGTTCTATTGAGTCCATTGGCCTTCTAGTACATTCATGATAAACATAATGGTAGGTACTGCCTTTTGGCCTAAATACGTTTGGTCGAACGTAACTGTCAATATTTCAGGATTTATTTCTGTACCTTCGTGTAGACCCTATAGGTTAGGTTACGTTAGTTTTTATAAAAATCCTGAAATATTTAGTGATACAGAAATAAAAGTGGGTTGGCAAATGAATCGTTTGGGAAACGATACATTCGATGAAACGTATTTTGACCAAAAGACAGAGAACTGAACATAATATATTATAGTAGCGTGAAAGGTAAATTACAGAGAAATAGTATAATATCTACTCCTACCTGGTATCTTGAATTTCGGCCGAAATATGTTTGGCAAAATGTGTCGTTTCACAACCTATTTTTTTTGTAACTGTAAATATATCAGGATTAATTTCAGTACCATCGTGTAGAACCCTATAGGTTAGGTTATTTTTTTATAATAATTCTGAAACATTAAAATTGCGGGTTGGCAAATGAAACGATTGGGAAACTATACATTTTGCCAATACAAGGGTAACCCGTATAAATTTCATAGAATTTAATTTTACCCAATTTTGCGGGTGGTAGGACCTTGTGCGGGGTCCGTCCGGATCGCTACCACCATCTTATCCATTAACCTACCGCCAAACAGCAGTGCTCGCATTGTTGTGTTCCGGTTCGGGGATAAGACAGCCGGTGTAATGACTAGCATAGAGGCATTCCATCTTAGTCCTCAGGGTTGGCAGCACATTTGCAGTCTTAGGCTTGCAGTCTTGTGAATGCGAATTTCTATGGGTCACAGTTTCCACTTACCATCAGGTGGCCTGTGTGCTCGTCAGCCTTCCCTATGCCATAAAAAAAAAACCTTTTTTTTTAATCTTATTGTTTTTAAGAAATTTTGGAATTGTATTGTGAGTCAGACCCCTGACTGACACAAAAGTTAAATTTCCGTTGTGGGCAAAGTATGCCAATGAAATGTTAATTCTACAAATTTACATTGTAAGAACGAACCTACGTGCTGAATAAAATCATTGCAAACTCAATAATCTGCTCGAAAACCAACACATTGACCTTCGGGGACAATCATATAATCTGATTATACGCAGTGCCGATTCTGAATCATTCGACAAGCCAAATCGATTCTTGATCGCGAACCCGTCCATAAACCTGACTCGTAAACCTGACAGGTGAGGAGCGTAAAAAACGGGGACCTACTCGTAAAGTTGGAGAATCAGCAAATATATACAGGTAAAGTTTGGGAAGCGCTAGGTTAGAGGTTCAAACTGTCGTCGATGCGATTCGCTGATCAAAGGGCTTTGAGTTGGTTATGCAGTGAAGGAAGGTCAGGTAATTTAAATGTCTCTTTGTGTTGTTGTATTTAATTCTAGGCAAAGTTGACCAAATTAGACGCAGGCTCTGTCAATCAACTAATCGCTAACTAGCGATAAGACCGCCTGTTGTTTGCCTGTTGTTTTTGTTTTAATTTTACTGGATCTCTGTAATGTTTTGTTTGGTGTTCAATAAAGTGTTTTGTATTGTATTGTATTGTATTGTATCAACCTACGAATCTTATATATGTTACTATTGACGTGCAAACAGAATTCAACCTTAAATTAGAGGCAGAACATATATCATTTTCATCATAATAAAGTCGCTGAAGTCATATTGCCAGATATAGATCAGAATTATCTTCAAAAAGTAGGGATAAATTCTATATCAAATTAAATGAATATCTTTTTATAGTCATTTGGATAACCTTGCCCGTGATTATTACATACATATATAATACGTAAGTATGTAATTGTATCCTTTTAAGGAATTAAAACTGAACCTAAAGCTACACCATCCTACAAAGTTGTATGCCAGTTTAGTTTCTAAACATACAAAAGAGGTAAATAGAAAATACCTCTTTTTATGCATAAAATCTTATAAAAATAACTTACATAAGCACTTAGTTAAGCGCTGAAAGCATTTATAAGAATAAACCTTTATTCCATAGCCTAGGCCACCCCTTTTCTGTCCTAAAACAAAATGTTAATAAACGATACATTAGCCAAAACAAATGCAACTTTATCCAACAAACAATAAGATTCTAAATACTCTCAGTGTGCTATGGTACATGTGCCGTTTTAGCTCATGATTATTCCCTAACTTTGAATGCCCCAGTGTCCTCAACGAGCCATGTTTGCATATAAATCTCCGGGTCCCGGTTCACAAAAGCGGTGAATAGTAAATCGCAGGAGGACGATAATTCATTCATTATTGATTGCCAATTCCGGAGGTCTTAGCCGTATTACCTTGGTTACGTAGCTTAGTGACTTTGACGAAAGTTCACTTGCTGGTTTTAACGCTGAAAATATATTAAAATTAAAAAATACGAAGTAATTAACCTGGCCTGTTGCTTTATGAATTTATTAGATACAGTTTCTTTTAAAGTAGGTACTTAATGTGAATTAAGCTCGACGTCTCGAATACTTGTGGACGGAATACATCTACAGTGTCCGGATTGGAGCAGCCGCAGAGACCCAACCAGCAGAGTGAAATAGCGCGATAGAAATAAGTAAGAAGAGTTGAGAAGTATGGTTGGAGTGAACTTGTGTAATAGGATTAGGTACAATGTATTAAGAGAACGTTGTGAGGTAAAGGAAGATGTAGTGGCAAGATTAATAAAGGAATGCTGAAGTGGTTTGGTCATGTGGAGAGAATGGATAAAGTGAGATTGAAAAAACAGGTTTATGAGGCGAGAGTAAATAGGAATGTTGGAAGAGGGCGGCCAAGGCGTAACGTTCCAGCAACAGATCGGGGACGTATTAAAAAAGGGCCAGGTCAGGAGACCCTAAACCAACGCATCTGTTAGAAGAGACTTATGAATGTGGAGAAAGCGCGGGAAGTTGGTCTGGATCGTAACAAGTGGAAGAATGTGGTCTATGCCTACCCCTACGGGTTGTAGGTATGTATGTATGTATATAAGGGCATGAAATAAGGGCAGCTGTAATAGGAGTCTGTTTTTCATGCGCTATGTCAGGTCCATGAATTCTTATTGCGTTAATCTGAGCTGTAACTTCAATCGTATTATGAGCATTTCCTTTGTTTAGATCACGAATGCTTAAAGTTCCAACAACCACCTCTTGAGTAATTATAGATGGCGAAAGGGATGACCTATGTGGCTGTATAACGTTTAATAATTCGGTGTATGTTAATAACATAGTCGACGATATTATAACATAATGTTATATGTTATATCATAACATAGTTAAGCTGGAAGTGAAGTTACGATAGTTATTTCAGTAGATTTTGACTCTGATGACTCTAATGCTTCTATAGTATCTGCAGTTATTGGGTTAATAATATCTTGTAATATTTAATCGTCACTTGTATCTTCAGATTGAGCCGGTAACGTAAAACGCTGATTTCCAAAGTAAAACACAATCATTGGCAGTTACTGATTGAATTACATTAATTTTTCGACGTAAAGTAACTTAAATACCACTTAGGAATAATGGTTCGTTAAGTTTTCCTATGTAAAAATACTTAAGTACCACTTACTAACAATTATTATGTTTAAGTTTCGCGAGTACAACAACGTAACTACCATGTACCGATAATTACGTTGGGATAGCATTAAGTGTATTTAATTCAAGCAAAAATACAAATACTATTAAAACTGCGTGAAATAAAATTAAAAATTCATATATTTTTGCAAATAAAATTGATAATTCATATGTTTCTCGTAATTTAAAGACTTTTTCCGTAGCAAAATACTACATGTCCGGCGTCTCCGGCGCCGCGCGCGCTTGTGCAACGTAAGTGGTAGTTGCGTGGCGTGCGGGACGAGGTAATGTGGACGTTCCGGCGTAAAGTCCCTTTAGTCCCACTACTGTTACTTTACTTCGGAAATTGATCTTAATTTTGCAGTTACGAAATATTGTGTGTGTGTCAATATAAGGTTCAATTTGGATAGTAAATTCTTTTTTTTTAAACTGAAGTCAAATAGTTGAGTGTTCAGAACGTTATACAAACAAAAATTGAAAATAGAATATCTACCACATACGGGATTGTACGTAGGGACCGTCGATATTTAACATTGTCAAATCACTTTAAGCAAATATTTCAAATGCAGGTGCATGCACGATGGATAGATTAAAGAAGCAGGAAGTCGGTGGATACAGACCGCATTTGATCGTTTTTGCTAGAAATCAAAAGGCCTATGTTCAGCAGTAGGTGACTACTGGCTGAAATCATGACATGTATGATATGAGATGTAAAAGTAAAAGTAACGATGCTAACTTCTCTTTAGCCCTGTTATTATCGTCGTTATAGCTCTTATTAACGTGACAGTAAAGGTGGCCGAGCAAAAAACAGTACGATCACTATAGGGTTAAAACAATGTATTTGCTGTCTATCAAACTGACTTCGCTGTTCTAAGCTGTCAATGCATACATTTCTATTGAAACCATCTTATTCTGTATGCATTGGGGTTCTTGTTTACAGAATAATACAGGAAATGGTTTCCTAAATGGTAAAATTGTTTTACACATCGGCTGTTTTCAGTATGTCTTTTATTTTGGGAAGTATAAATAATTTAAATTACACCATTTTTGAATTGATACGGTTTCGATATTATTATGATTATTTTTTTTCACGAAATAGTGCCGATGTATTTTTGAGCCTGGCATCACTCTGCCCCACTTTCCCCTATATTTCACACAATTATGAGTCACCAAAAAAAAGTATTATCTAAAATATGTTAATTTTATCTATGCGGCTGTACCTAATATAAAATATCATTGAACTATGAATAACATGAAACAAAAATTACTTATTATACTGGCTAAAATATCACTATTTTATGTGTGCATATTACAAGTTTAAGTACTTTAAAGTTCCACCCATTTTCAATCGAGTAAAAGCAAGCCAAGTTCTTTACGGCGTACGGTAATAATTACGCAACAAATCAGAGCTTGGCTGCAGACCAACGCGGGCTGGCAACTTGCGTGGACCGGGGAAACTGCATGTGTAATTGGCATATGGCGTTCCTAATATTTTGTGACTGGCTGGAGAGAATTTTGCGAGATTGAGTCTTCTTTTTTTTTTCTTTGCCCCGCGGCGACTTAAACAGCTACTACTGCGCAATGTATAAGTATAAATCAATATAGTAATAAAACACAATGGCAACGTTGTACGGTGATATGTAGGACAGAGGCCAAGATAGTTTTAACCTCTTTACCACTGCGAGTCCACTTGAAACGAGAAGTAAGATGCCAGGATACACGAAATAAGTCCAAGTCTTCTATCACTGTGCAAAACAAAGGCATTAAAAGTACAAATCACTAACAAAAAAGAACTTTGAACACCTAAATACACAAAAATAAAAACTAAAACAAATCCGCCATCTTTTGACGTTGCAAATGGCCTCCGATTGAGTTTTCAAATGTTTACGAATCCTAAAACTGGCAATATGGCAAAAAGTTTACAAGTGCGGTTGATGAGCAGTCACCATATTAAAAAGCGTTCAATAAAGAGTTCGAATTCACCAAGAGTTTTCGGTATAAATATAGATGTTTTAACGCCTAACATTATACAACTTGAATATTTAATAACCTCTGACGTAATTCCGACCCCTTTTCAAAGCTGGTTATTCTAAAATAGCCTATTAAGTCACTGTGCGTATCAATCATCATATACCGTGCCTCGTTTTAAACATTGGTTACCATTTCGCTGCATCCTAAACTAGAGCTTAAATTAAACCAAAACAATTATAAAACTTCTGAGAAATAAAATATGTAAGCGGAATAGGAGTTAATTTTAACCTTTTAACCCGAATTTGGGTCAGCATACTAAAGTTAAAGCGGAGCGGAAACAATCATTAACGTAGCATGAAATGCCTCGGGGTGAAGCTGAATCGCTTCCCTGTTCCTTCTGCATAAGAATGTGTAGTAATGAATGGTGATCGCAAAACTGACGTTCTATGTCAAAGCATCATGATCATGCATCTATATACTACAAATTTGTTTATATGTTAAAGACAAAAAAAAGAAATGTATAAAAAAAAATGACTTTAAAAATAACATCCGATCCCAATATAAATACGATGTATCATGTAGAGTTAGACCTTCCAGCTTTATACTCAGTAAGAGAGCATAATGTATCTGGAATATTTATTTTTAACCATTTGCCTGGACATATTAAATCGCTAGATGGGAGTAGATTTAAGAGCTTAAAAAGCGGCTATCAATGAAAACTTTCTATAATTTAAATGAATATTTCAGATGTATACCTGGTTAAGACTGTTTTAATATAATATAATGTTTACTTGCTATTGTACGCCCGAAATGGGCAAACTGTTGGACCTTTTATTATTATGTGACCTAATTACACAGGTTCTGCCAATAAATGAATCTTATTCTTATTGATAGTGACGGCTTTAGAGTAGAAAATGTCACTATGATGCAGTGTCTATGACGGGTCAGGGTCCCATTCTGAAGATTGTGCAAAAGCGACTACTTAGACTTACACTAAGATATAAAACGTAATTAGTGATTGTGTCTTGAATTTGCCTAACAATACTACAACTACTGTATCATCTTGATGAAGCAGTAAAATAATACTAGATACGAACAGCGTAAATACGAGGGAACTATTCGCCACTAAAAAAACAAGTGGCATAAATTCCAACGTTTACCTTGCGTTTCATGATTATTTACCCGCGTTGCGCCAAATGTACATTTGTATCCAGTTACCTAGAACCACAGTGTTGCTGGTGAGAGAAAGATCACTGGAGTTAAAAAAACATTGGAATAGGTTTGTATGGTTATTTTACTAAAATATTCTCTATGCCAAATTGTCTGTTATAATAATTCATTGGTACCGTCACCCTAGTTGGGTTGTTTTACTTTTACAGCCGGCCCGAATCGCAAGACTACCCAGAAATTGGAAACCCCGCAAAAGCGGAGCTCCGTCATAGCATAATTATTCCATTGATTTCTAGAATAGGAAACAATGCGACGAAAAAATACAGTAAACAATTAATAAGGGAAAAATTGCGTATGAAATGTCTGCTACTAAGAAATTAATAACGATTTAAGAATATTTATTGATCAATCAAACCCTGGTCTGCCCAAGCGCAAGAAATGACCACTTTACTTAATTGAGCTTAACTCGATTCAATATACATCTTCAACAAATTCTCGGCGATTGTATAACATACTAACATAGCTGTTTTAGTTTACCTGAGGCGCATTTGCATCGTTTGTTTTATGTACCGAATGCATATACGTACGTATGCACGAGATGCATTTCTCCTAGGTACACATTAAGTGCTTCCTTAAGTTGCAGTTTCAGGATTTAATGTGTTTGTGAGTTAGTTTGATAGTTACTATCTCATTTAAATTGAATAAACACTGCAATGCTGAGAAGCGAAACTACGGTACCTTAAAAAACCTGAAAATGCTTAAGGCAATTAGATGTTCTTTATCTTATTATGTTTAGATTTTTTTTTATTTAAAGTCAAACGACAACAGGAGTTTAATGTGAATGTAAACAATGCTATATCAAAAGTAGTACATTGGTTTAGTGTTAATAATTTATTACTAAATGAGAAAAAGACTAAATGTATTAAATTTATGACTACCAATGTGAAAAATAGACAAACTACTGTAACTATTAAAAATGACAAATTAGACTTAGTTAATGATACAGTATTTCTTGGTATAACGTTAGACTCAAAACTCCAATGGGGTCCTCATCTGGCTAAATTAGCGAATAGACTAAGTTCTGCAGCTTTTGCAGTTAATAAAATTCGGAATCTAATAGACTTGAAAACCGCTCGATTAGTTTATTTTAGTTACTTCCATAGTATAATGTCATATGGTATTTTACTATGGGGTAGTGGTGCTGACGTAAACAGCATCTTTGTTCTGCAGAAGAGGGCTATTCGTGCTGTTTACAAGATGGGTCATAGAGACTCGCTTAGAGATAAGTTCAAAGAAACGAATATATTAACCGTATACAGTCAATATATTTATGAAAACATTATGCATGTTCATAAGAACATCAGTAATTTTAGAAAGAACTGTGACATACATAATGTTAATACCAGAAATAAGCATAAGCTCGCAGTGCCCTTTACACGGCTTCACAAAATAAAAAACTCTTTCATGGGTAATTGTATAAGGTTCTATAATAAGCTCCCAAGTAGTGTTACTCATTTATCAGTAAATAAATTTAAGAGTTACGTTAAACGTAAACTAATTTCTAAAGCTTATTATAGTATTAAAGATTATATGAATGATGACAATGCTTGGGACTGATTATTATTATATTATTATTTTTTTGCTATACAATTTTATTATTAATGACCGTGGAGACTATATACATCTCCCTGTACGATTACCTATTATTTTAATATGACATCTGGAGACTTTACATCTCCAAAATTGACCGTGGAGACTTTCTACATCTCCCTTTTTTATTTTTTGTGTTTTTTTTATTTTTATAATTGTATTTAATTTTAATTTGACATCTGGAGACTCTTTACAGCTCCAAAATTGACCGTGGAGACTTTCTACATCTCCCTTGTTTTGTGTTTTTTTTTTTTTTAATTATATTTAATTCTTAATTTAAATTTGACATTTGGAGACTGTTTACATCTCCGAAATTGTATTATTTAATTTAATCCGACATTTGGATATATTTCATTATTATTACTACTGGGACCTGTACATCCCTGTGACATTTAAATTGTGTAGCTTAAGTTTAGTATTGTAATAAGTGATTTATTTAAAAAAAAAGGCTTACTGTTGAGTTTCTTGCGGCGCTTCTTCTCAACAGTGGTCTCTTTGGAAGCGCTGGTAGACTCAGACTTGTAAAAGTGCCTACAGGGCCTACTTACAAAACTTTATAAATAAATAAAAAAATAAAAAAAAAAAATCCGCATTAGCGTTAGTTACCTATTAGTAATTTGTATCTATTTCTGGATTTTAGAGACATTATAATTACAGATATACGATGCGTTTAGCCTACTTAGTAGCTATATCCATCTACCTAGCGGTCAGCGTCTCGTGATTTCCGGTATGGGTAAATAGGTTTACCTTTGTTTCGGCGAAATATGTTTGCCAAATGTATCGTTTCCCAACTTTTCCTTAGCCAACTTGCTTTTTTTTATGGGATAGAGAAGGCAAACAAGCACACAGGCCACCTGATGGTAAGTGGAAACTGTGACCCATAGACATTCGCATTCACAAGACTGCAAGCCTAAGACTGCAAATGCGTTGCCAACCCTGAGGAATAAGATGGAATGCCTCTATGCTAGTCATTACACCAGCTGTCTTATCCCCAAACCCTTTTTTTAACCGTCGTATTTTAGGATTATAAAAACTAACCTTACCCAACCTATAGGGTTGTACGCGATGATACTGAAATAAATCCTAAAATATTTACAGTTACAAGAAAAAAAAAAGATACATTTCGCAAACATATTTCGGCCAAATACACCCGGGTAAATATTTGTGTGATGACCAAAATTATTGAATCCCGAGTCTTAGATGTCTTCTATAAATTTAGGTATGTAGTTCTATAAATAAGTATGTATATCGTTATCTAGTACCCATAGTACTAAGCCTAGAGCTTAGTTTTCGATTAGGTCATTTTGTGCGAGATTGTCCTCTGTTATTTATTTATTTTTATAATCTTTTGTTTAAAAAACCGGGGGAGAGCATCCGGGCCCTTCACACTGTAGGGTTCCAAAGCCGTTACGACAAACAAAAAAACACGATCTCAAAAAACAAAGAGTAAGAACTAATTTTCTACTTAAAGTTTTTTGGTGCTGTGCTATCTTAGATGCCTAAAGTAGGTATTTTCAGTCTCCTGTATCTCAGGAACCAAATAAATGTTTTGTAGTCGACTGAACCCAAGAAATACAAAAAAGAATCCAAAATAAATACATTTAAAAATCGCATAAAGACATATTTAATAAAAAAAAACCTTATCATTATTGTTCAGGAGTCCTTAATGAAAATTAACTTTTTTCTTTTATTTTTATTATTGGAATACTTCATTATTACGCTAATATTATTATTTTCCCTAAAACTCAAATATGAATGAATGTGATACATGTTATGTTCCTTATTTTATTCTCTATAATTAATTGTTAAATTGTTGTATGTGATAGATTACGTGATTTCTAAGTAAATGTTACAGTTTACTAGTTACGACCCTACCTACCTAAATTATAAAACTGCGCATGTTCTACTACCATTGCTGTGCCCCTGCGGGGTTTACGTTCACGCTAGACTTAAGTACTTTAAGATCTCATGTACCTACAACGTAAAACGCAATAAAACATTTGAATTTGAATTTGAATTTGAACCAGCGGTAAACCAAAAGTGAAATCTAGCATTTGGATTTTTACAAAATTTAACTGTAATATTTGCAAGTAGAAATGGATTGGCATGAAATTTAAATAAAGGTGGTTACGGAAATTATTGATATTTTAACTGAATGAAACCGAGTTAATTGAAAAAACTGTTACATGTGTGTACGTGAAAGCGTAACAAATGGACGGACAAAGTTACTGACACATTTGTTACTAGTTTCAGCCCGCGACATCGCCCGTGTAAATTTTGAATCTCTTTTAATAAAAAGTAGCTTATTATGTTAATCCAGGACATAAGCTATCTTTATCTCAAACTTCATCCACACCCGTCAGTAGCGTGAAGGAGTAACAAACAAACACGCAAACTTTAGCATTTCTTATATTAGTAGAATATTAGTATGGATAGATAAATAGATAAAATATAATGACATAGTAGTTTTTTATAATTGATATCTTTATGAAATTAAACTATCAATTCAACATTAATTTAAACTGAACCCGATTGAATCCAGGGGACTGGAATTAAGCTCCAGTAATTGGCTTTACTATACGGATGAATAATTCAACCCGAAAAGCATAAAGTCAGCAGTATTATTTTAAAGTTATGTGACATCAAACCTTATTGTCAGTGCATTATGATTAAAAAGCACTGTGTAAAAAAATGCAACAAAAACCTTATGCAACTGATTGGTTTCATTTAACAATGTTTTTCGGTAAATTGCGATTCGAATTTCGAACATAATCAAATGTTTGCTTGATACGGTTTATTTCATAATTAGTCATTCCAACAGTAATTAGTATAGAAAAAATACGGTAGCTTAAAGGGGTTTCGGTAAAAGTGTTATCATTTGTAAAAGTCTATTTAAATACATGTTTACGGTGCCCGGCAATTCGTTAAAGTGGTAAAATGATAGATCTGTTCAAAATAAACATATTTTGTTGTGTAATGTTATACTCGTAAGTGAATCGGAGCCGAGGTATTTACCAAAAACTTGACATTTAAATATATAATATATCCGCTCCGATATTAAGCATTCAATCTTTATAATAAAAATGAATCGCTAAATGTGTTGCTAAGCGCAAAACTCGAGAGCGGCTGAACCGATTTGGCTGAGTTCTTTTTTGTTATAATCTTTATTTTTGTAAAAAAACACCGGGAATATCGGAAATTTGGAGCGGGGCGAAGCCGCTGGCGGCCGCTAGTTGTATATAATTATGTGTATTTAGAGGTATTATAAGAAAATCTACGGTGGCCGCGAAAAAAAGAAGACAATATTGTACCTACAAACTTACCTAATGCCCTTTCCTGCTAACGTTGATTCTTTTTACGAAAGTTTTTTTATTTAGCTCAATGCCAATCGTCATCATCCTCATCTACGGGGACGGAATGCAGTAATGGATGACATTTCGTTGATTATTATGATGATAATATTTCATTAAGAGTAAATCCCAGACAAGATGCTTATCGCTTAACCATTTTCGGAAACTAACATGTATAGAACTGCTATAAGGGCTTGGAACGACCGTCCGGCGTAATATCTGAATCTGAATCTAAGTTTAACAAACTAGAGGAGAATCCATTAAAATCTAACACAATTCTAGGGAAAACTAAATTCGACACCTTAAACAAGTTGTTTCAGTCATTGAGTTCTCAAAACACCCAGAGCCGGGGGCAAAGCTAAACTTTCAGACTAGCCCGAAACTCTACCCGTTGCTTAAACTAAGAATTAGGAAGTCCTGTAGCAACTGAGTTTGTGCCTTATTTGAATGTGGATGCGGATTTATGTTCTTTGAAGCGTTAACGTCTTGAAATTTCAAAGGTTTTGAGAAAGCCTTGGCGAGACGAGTTGGACGTCAACTTGATGCTTTCCGTAGGCGTATTATGAACTTTTAAACTAACCAACCTTCAGGCAATGAGAGGGATAGTGCTATGTTTGCAATAGCTCTGTCTCTGACACTGGAGATATATAGGATGTTCTGAAGGTTCATAATACGAACGTTGTTCAAAGAAGTGAGTTTTGTGCTGTATCCATCGTGATAAATGATTCAGTGAGCATTTTGACACTTACAAAGGGAAAACTTGAAAATGTTGTAGCAAATGTGTATAAGTACTGATATTCCTGATATTATACTCGTAAATGGTCAACAAAAGACAAAAGACAAAGTATGTAATTGTAGATTGTACAACAAGAGCATAAAATAGACCATTTTATCCAAGACTTATGGTATATTAATAATTAAGTCGACGATAAAATGGGTTTTTTTAATTCCTAGTTATACACTCTGCTTTTCACTTCGATTACAAGGAAATAAAACGGTGATAATGTTAATGTTAAAAAAGTTACATATGAATAAGAATGTATTGACTTGTTTGCTGCTTCGCCAGACCATTAAATTTCCATACGTTTTATAATACATCTCCTTAGATTTAGACAGCAATGTCTGTTCAATAAGTTCTTTTGCATTTTATTCCATTAGTGTGTAACTAGATGTAAGCATTATTTCCTCTTCACTAGACGACATTTTAATTGAAATCCGTAACACAAGTTTGGCAAAGCAAACAACTCATTATTAGTCCAAAACGAGACCAAAAACCTCCTTCTATACGTATTTTATTTACTTTTATTTAAGTCGAACGCGATACTGCCGAGTCACACGTTAATTTTGTAATGTTTTTGTTAATAATGCTTGTTTTTAACAGTTTTCAATTATTATTTTCTTAGATGTATATAGAAGAACAAGTTTATTTAATGCAGTTACCTAGTCTAGATGACGACAACACTTTATGCACTAGTGCATAAAATTCGATTTTATGAAGCCTATACCCAGCATAAAGAAGGATTTTACGAGCATGAGAAGTGTTTTTTTTTTAATTATGTTTTCCATTTATAAATTGGTCGCTTTACCAGAAATATTAAAGACGTGCTGAAGAGACTTTTAAGTCTGGAGGAAGCGAGGAAAGTTTTTCTGGATCGTAACAAGTGGAAGGAAGTTTAGTGGTATCTGCCTACCCCTACAGGAAAGAGACGTAATTGTATGTATATATATTCCAGGAAAACATATAATGTATACATAGTATAAATTTGAATAGATTTATATCGTTACAAATAAATAGGCAGTACCTGGTAGATTTCATACTAAGTTGAGCCTGTATCTTGGGACTCACAGAGTCATTTGAGTGTAGTTGCACAGGGAAATCATGATAAAGTACGCAAGGACATAAAATATAAAATGAGGTAGTATTTTTAGTTCATTTTACATTAAATATTACTTTAAGGGCGGTAAGTAAGGAATTACGATTGAGGCTCTAGCAGAGGGTCGAAGTCGAAGACTGAGGGCTTTCTGAGTCGAGGTTCGTAATTCCCGTACCGCCCGTGAAACATACAATGTTTTTCATCGCATTTGCGAGTAAATAAATAAAATTATAGCCAGAAAAAACTTATTTATTTAATTTATAGTCACTGTACAATTAGTAAAACGTTTTTCTAATACAAAATGTAAATATTTATGAATTTATAGCTTTAATACACAAGTCAGCACAACTATTATAACGAAGAACGTGAACGTTTTTTAAAGTGGGGGGGGGGGGCTTTTTGCCCGCACCACAGATTATACAAATGTTTCGTTCAGAAACGTTAAGGGCAAATACTTACGTAGGTATAAAGACATGACGGAATGTAAAAAAATATAATAATTTAGACTTTTTGATACGATTGATGATTATTAAGAATATTAGTTGAGTATTTAAGTAACATGTAGCGAGATTGCAATGAAATTCCTCTTTAGACAACATTTTAAGACAATTTTTCAATTGCGTGTAAACTCCTTACTTGAACTTGCATGACTTGTGTGCTGTGCTATAAATTAAAAAAAAAAACTTACTGACCTTGGGTTTTATGACAAAAAGAAAGCTCGAGGGTTTTATATGGGGCATTACGGCCAAGTTAACCTGTATGTTGAGATACAGTTTTCGTGCAAGTATTTGAACATAATTAAAGGTGATACGTTTAACTTTTCAGCTAGAACTGATTCACTGTTTGTGTGTGTAAGTAGATGTAAGAGTGTGCAAAAAGGCACCAACAGGGTGTGATATTGTCAATAACACACCTACAGTGCGTTTAAGTATTGACAAGCGAGGTTGAGCAACGATTACTGGTAATTTAAAGGTTTCATATGTATTTGAATTCCTTATTTTAAGTGTTCTAACGGTTAAGTTTTAAATCGTAAATCAATGCTTTAGTTTATTACGTAATGTTTTACTAAGCAAACATATTTAACATCAATTCCGTTGTTAATAATCGTCAGATTGTAACAGTTAAACTAAAATTGCTCGCCGCAGGGACTTCTGCGGAATGACTTTCGCAACGACGTCATTTTCGTCGTGAAGCCGGCGCAACGACTCGTCCGACAGTTATAGCGAATAGCTAAACGATAAGAAATAGCGAAGAGTAGAGAATACACAATCGCTTCTAACCCGCAATTTCGAAAGTTATACAGCATGTTTACTGTTAATTGAGTTCAGTGTTACATCTGTTACTTTTGGTGGGAAATAATGAGTGTTCTGTTCGCTTTTTGTAAGGGCCATTTGCAAGTTAAAAAAAAGCAACTAGTTTTAGTTATTAATGTTGATTTAAAACTGACAGTCCAGATTAGAGTTCTAGATTCATGTAGAGAGCTTGTTAAAAAGAATATGTTACTTATTTCTATCAAATCGAATTAAGTATATCACATAAATAACCTTAACCTAATGAAAAACATGCCCCTAAGTAAATACCGCCAGATCCCCAAGCCGTAATTATTTTATATATTTCTTCACAGCGTAACCCAAACAATGCGCAAATTAAAATTATCCCCGTTCCATGAAAAAGAGGTTATTTTTTGCACCGAGCAAACGCCGGCTGAAGTGGTTTTCAAATAAAAAACGGGACTGAACGTATGAAATAGAAACTTTCCCCCTTTTTAATTACGTCCTAGCAGGGTTCTGCTGGTAGTTGGAAATTACACTTTGATTATTCAAAGGTTTTAGAACCAGTGGGCTTATCGTAATAGCGAGGAGGCAAAATATGCAGCCTACAGGGAGTTGGTCTAATTAATCATAAATATTTTTTCCTATTGTGTAAGTATAGATTTTGAATCATGCTGTAGTTTACTTGCGGTTTTTTAAAATGCGCTGTTTTTATGGCGAGAAATAAGCTTGTTTCATACAAAAAAACACACATCGTCCTACTTAAGCTTTACAATTCGTGTTACTGAATAAAAGTTTTACAGGATGCTCTAAAATATAAGAACTTAAAAATACATAAAATCTAATATTTTCTAATGCTATTATAAATATACGCTATGAATTATAACAAATATTTAACACATAAATATTATCAAGTCTTCAGTATTAACAGACATTTAAATTCACAGCTACCCATCCAAACCCCTAATATTAATGGAATTGTTATTTAAAATAGTATCATTAACCCAACATTAACAGTCCATTCGTTAAACTGTAACAATTCCGTTAATTATTTTAATATTCAAACCAACGGAATCGTTAAGACATTCAGCATATTTTGCTAAAACCAATATTCATTGACCCCAATTAATTCCTTTCATTTTAGGAATTTGAAAAGACCAAATTAAGCTGACCCTTGATGGTCTTTTTCACGCGTTGGCACTTGTGTAGTGTAAATGGGTGGTGAAAGGTGCGGCGGGTCAAGGTACGCTGGGGTGGTCACACAGAAGGAATGGAAAGTCATCAAGCACGTGATTTGAATGCGAACGTGACAGGACCGGGGTTCGGTAATCGATTAATAGGCCTTTTGATCTCCTAGCTTCCCTAATGCCCTGGTAGCGATTGTAAAGGTACACTTAAATTGAATAGCTGTTGAAAACGGTTTTTTATGTTTATTTCTTTAAGATTCAGCTTGTGATTTAGTAATCTGTAATGCTTTTTTTATATCAGGTGTTTTATGACCTAGCTCTTATTTTTATTACCCTGATTTTGTTATACGTTTTTTTTAACTGTATTATGTTGAGTAGGTTGGCTATACAATTAGTGCTTTGTCATTTTAACATCTTGTTTTGTACGACACCACTAATCTGCCCAAGGCGCTAAAACGATAGGGTACTGAAGTTCGCAACTACTTGTCATCTGTATTTACCTCATCATATACTGTTAGTGTAGTATGGTTTTATGCTGAATCACCAAGATACAGGGTGAGAAGATTTTATACCCCCATTTAAAATTGAACGAAGGTTTTATTATAACCTGTATCATTGGCTTTTTTTATATTTTAATGAATAGCTACAATGTTACATAACATCAATCAAAGCGCTCCCCGTTACATAATATACTATTGAATCATTTAACATGGTTCTCCCAACTGACCAACGGAATCAATTTGTTTTCCCTATTCACACTAATGCAACCCTTGTATACAAAATACTGACTTATTCTTTACCTAAGTTAAAATGTCAAGGGCCTCTCGTAAGGGTTAATACAGCGCTTGAGATCGCTCTCAATCGATCGAGATACACTTTCCCTCGGCTTAGGTCAGGGAATACAAAGGGTTTCTATTCGTGTTCTAAAGTCTACGACCTGAATGAAACGGTGTTTCATTGTTATAGAACAGAAATGAAATTTAAGCGACATGTTTATAATTAATAAGACGTTTTACGGGTCTTTTCTGTAATTATCATACTGTAGGTATTTTAAGGGACAAAAAGAGCTAGGTATAAAATGGGCATAAAAGATAAATTTCATGAACACGTCATTTGTGTAATATAAAATGTCTTGGAATGAGGTCAAATTGAGCCACGTGGTTAAGTAAGTAAGTATAAAACCTGTCTTTTCAGAATTACACAATTTTAAATAAATATACACGATAACTAAACTTTTAAGTCAATAAATTATAATTTGAATTTGAATTTGTTATTTTTAAATTAGTTATTACTATACCTACATGTCAGAATTCAATTAATGTTAATAAATTTTGTTCATAAAAACCTTGGAAAAATTACGACATCTTTATTTCGTTCGTAAAAACAATATATATATTGCTCTGACAATGCATATGAAAAAATTACAATATAAATAAATATAATGTGTTATCCATGGTACTTGAATAAATTAACTCGTGACAAAATTGGAATACACTTATCCAATATTGTAAGAAAATGAAATTTTGTAAAAAGTTGATCGAAAATTATAGTTAAGTTTATTTTAATTACTCTGGTTTTTAATACTTCACATCAAATTTTTGTTACTAATAATATAAAAAACATTAAGCCCCAATTTACTTTGAAACCAATCACTTTAAAGAGAACAAAATTCTCTTTATATGTTACAAAAAAAGCAAATCATTTCTAGAATAATCTTAAAATAAGCTTTATTTTTAAGATTAATCAATAATATTGTGATACAAAATAACTTTTATGCTACATTGGTTAGTAATATAATACAGGTTGTTGCGCACTACATTGTCTCAATATCTTATTTACATCTTTAGGTGCGAAGCTATTAAGTATTTCTCTTGCGTCAGTAGAGGTGACTTGGTATGGGCCAGATTCGGAGTGAATGAATACGAATTAAGCGATGAAAGGCAAGTAAAAAGGCACGTTTAACCTACCTCAACAAACGTTCAACCTACTAAAGGAAAAGATGTCAAAAGTAACATGGCTTTACAAAGTGGAATAAGCGCGTTTAATCGACTTGATATAGAGGGTGTGCCACAACCTTAAGACAAGTCATCCTAAGTAAACACGCGGTATATAATACGTATGTAAAGATACTTATTGGCAATAGATTAAGTGGATTTAGGTATTGTAATTACGTGTAATTTAATCAAGTAATATTAATCAAGCTGCTCTTACGTAATAGAATTATGCTGGTTAACAAAGCAGTACCAAAATCAATGTATAATCGGTTGTTAACAGAATTTCTGTTTGATGGCATATGCGGCGTAATTGGTAATTGTTAAAATTTATCAAAATTTATTATGAAATATATAGAGTATCCAGATTATTTTACTCATAATTAATTTAATGCAAATCAAATAACAATTGTATTAACTAGAACAATGCTTCAAAAATGTTAGTAGAGAAGTAATGTATTTTAAGCTTTTTTGACGTTACGTTATTAGCTCTTATTTAGCTATAAGTAAGAGTTATAACATCCATGATATAATAAAAATATAAAAACAAGATGACCTGGAACCAACTAGAATAGATCCCAAGGCCACTTCCCTGCGATTGACGTCACTAAAGCGACTCCTACACAGTTCTTTAATTCTAAGAAAGAATTACCCGTCTAGGACTTAAGGAAGAAAATCAAGTGTTAAATGTTTAATGCCGCTCCAAATTGTCCGCTTGGCGATTCTTAACAGTCTTTTTGGGCACTTTAGGCACTTTTTATGACGCCATTGCGGCCAGTGCGTATGGTAAAAGTTGCGAGAGTTCCGCTTCTATAGAACTTATATAGGATAACTATACAGCCTGTGATAGTAGCGGTTATATAAATTAGTTTTATTGTAGCTGTAACGGTTATATAACGGTTGTGGTTAGCTTTTGTTGGTGTTAAGGGAGTGATAAGCTGAGATTATTGTAGGATAGTGATTTTATTACGATTGTCAAAGTTAATTTTGAACATAGAATGTGGGACAGTTCCACAAAAGAGCCACGTCACATTCACGGCCGTTTTTGAAAACTTATCTTGAAGGTGTAAAAGATACTAGAAACATTAAGATGGCGTGGGTTTGATTAAGAAAATGTGGAAGAGAAACGCTAAGATGTTTCACCCTTGATAGGATTAAAGCACATAGCGACACACCATCTTGGGATAAGTTCGCCTTTGTACATATACCTTTTATGTTTTGTCTATTTTGTTGTTTGCTATTTTCCTGTTTGTACAATAAAGTATTTATATACATAAAAGATAAAATATGTTTATTCAATAAGTAGGCTGGACGGACACTTTTACAAGTCAAAAATCTACCAGCGCTTCGCAAGAGGCCACCGCTGAGAAGAAACGCCGCAAGAAACTCAACGGCCAGTCGTTTTTTTAAATACTACTTATGATATTATAAAATTATAAAGCTTAACCTAGCATTATGTAACACAATGAATCTAAAATAAAATAAAATATAAATATATTCAATCGTAGATTGAGCAGGAAAATGTGTTAAAACTCAGAATGCTCATAGGGAGTAATAAGTAGTAGTAATAAATATACATTTATATAGTAGGAGAATGTGTCGAAACTTTGTATTAGGTTGTCTTGCACTGTCGTAGGTAAGTATATATATATACTGAAACCGTGTCCCATAGACAATATACAATGTTTTATTTTTTATGACTAATTTATTATTAAGTTATTTAGGTGTTAAGTTTAGTTTAGCTCAAGCATCTTCTGTTATCCGTTACATAGTCCTCGACCCTATAGTAAGCTTTAGACATCAACAACTTTTTCCAAGTAAGTTTTAAGTACTGGAAATGGTAACTCTATCTTTAATACTGCGTCAGATAATTTATTTTAGAAATGAATGCATTGACCTACAAATGATTTATAAACCATACAGGTAGAAGGCAACTATCGATAACAGCGCCTCCAGCGTCAGATAGCGAAACTAAACAGTGCAATCATCGCGCTATCAAAGTTTCCCCAGTCTGTTCCATATTTAATAATCTAACGAGAATGGTGGTTCTTTGCTAAGTAATTTGTGGAAGCTAATTGTTGCAAAATAATTGTTTTTGGTTACGATTTTTACGTAAACAATAACGTTTATGTTCTGGTTTTATAATGAACCCTCAGAATTTTCCTATTTCTTCTTTTTTAAACGCACCGATTAACAATTGTAATTTTGAAATACCAGGATCCCATATTTTGCACCAAGCGTAAAACTCTAAGAAATTGCTCAGAATTATCCCCATGCACGTTGGTCGAGCATAAATTCGCGAGGCGCCTTAACTACCGACCGGCGCAGATTCAATCCCCCCCTTAAGGCTAATTTAGGGGCCCGATTTGTTCAGATATTGCTGTGAACATCCACTTTATTATGAACAGTTTTAAGACAAAAGTTCTAGAATGTATATACATTTACATTGTTATTACAACATCCTTATTCTTCGTTTTCGAAACTGTGTCAATGTTTTAAGAGATTTACCAACTTGTATGTAACCTAATTTGCTTGAAAATTAAAGTCAATGTTGGCTCCTTTCTTAAGATGTACCTGCTAAAAATGTCAAGTAAATAAATAGTATCATTATTTATATTGAGCCGCGTGAAGACTCAGGGTGTATAACTTTGCACTTAGATTATCAAAGTAGAGTACCTGTGTCGCTATTACGTAAAGCACTCACAATCACGATCGGCATCGAAGTGGAAAAAAAAAATGTATGCAAACTCGCCATCGGACTGTCAAAATGAAAACTATTGCGATTGCGAGTGCGTTAGGCAAATAGCCCTAACCAGGTTTTATTACTAACTATTAGATAAATAACAACCCCCGATATAATAGTGACCCCTTCTTTCAGAGCGGATATCTCTTAAAACAGCTCAACCGATTATCATACAACTTAAAAAAAAAACTTTATAAAGAAATCAGTTCATCCGTTTAAGAGCTACGGTGCCATAGACAAACACACACACACATAGCAGTCAAATTTGTGACACCTCTTTTTTTGCGTCGGCAGTTAAAAATGAAGCCTTATTTATATCCAACAGATGTAATTTACCAAAAAAAATGGCATTACAACTCTTCAGATATTTATCTGTCTGTTAGATGTAATGATAATTATCCGAAGGAAAGCGAATTTCTTTGTTGTCAGAGGCAGCTGACGAGGATCCTGCCTTTAAGACTGTTATGAGATGTCTGGCATTGACTGCAAAATAATTTAATTAATCCTTAAAATATCCCACGTTAGTAAAAGCAATAAAATTTAATTATTCCTTGAATATCCACGTTCTAAAAACAATTTGACTTGTATAAATTGTTTTTAGACATTATTTAGGCAAAACGCAGTTTTTTGATATACTGATTTAACGACACCCTGTTTTTTGAGAGCCTCAAGATATTCTTTTATTTTAGATTTTTACCTCAATAAACACTCTGTATTTTTGATAAATCAAGTATGTCAAGAGTAGCTAAGGATTTTTAGAATTCAGTACCACTTATGTTTCGCCTTTAAACAACCTTTTCTTTGTCAAAGTAAATTAAGTCAATGTTACATATTCCCCAAATAAAAATAACCGAATGATATTGCTTTTTGAACAACTCAATATTAGTAGTAGTAGTAGTAGTTATTTATTTCATATTGGAAAATTACATTATTATTATTTCGCATAGTTATAATGAAAACACACTAAGATCGTCAGTGTAAAAAATATAAAAAGTAAACATCAATCAAATATAACAGTAAAAGAAACAAAAAATATAGCTCAAATGCTACAGTCATACAATGTCAAGAATACAAAAATATCTAATCGTCACCATATTCTTTAACGGATAATAGTGATTTCGGTAATAAAAGATTTTTGATCTAATTTTACGTTTTCGCTGGGACTAATTTCAGAAAATACCACTGATAGATACGAAACTGAAGTTTTTTAATGGCTGATATACACATTGTGTATTGGGCCAAAATACAGAATCACGTTTACACATTGGGGTATTAATTATTCTGCATCGGCGCTTCGATAAAAAGATCCTTCGATGTCTGCACAAAAACCGATAACTGCCAGTGTTGGTCGGCTTGGTCCCCAACTAAATCAGCCAATAGCGCAACAAGGCAGTCCTTTACACATTGGCCCAATACCGTGGCCCAACGTATTGGCTCAATGTGCAGAGACCATAGCCAAAAGAGTTTTCAATCAAACTTTAGGGAAAGATAAACATTTATAAACAAAATACCATGATCAAACTTTAACTTCTCGACCTTTCCGTCTAAAGCTGTCCAGAGATTGATCTTTACCTCACCTGATAGTAAAAGACAATGAAGTTAAGGGTGAAGTTCGTTTGCTCATTGGCTGGCTACTTTGTACTGTATGGCAGTTCTAATAAATACATTTCTGGGGACAATGTCACACCAATTGACCTATTCAATACCATGCCATGTTGGAATTACGCTGAGGATGTCCATGGGTAATTGTGAATAACCTCATCATAGACTTGAAAAACATGCAAATTACGAGTATGACCTTGTTTTAACGATGAAAACCTTGAGTATAAATTCACCAGTTTGCAGCTATACATTTAGGAGTTGGAATTAAATAAAAAACATACCTATTATTTATTTCATTCAAGTTTTAACACGTTGCCGATTAAATTGTAATTGAAACACCCTGTGGTTGATTTAAGGGTAAATCACCCTGTAGCTCAGTCCGAGGGACACGAACAAACAATAGGGAAAATTACACGAATTTGCTGTTAACACGTTGACGGCCAACGACTAGGAGTAGTATGTAACTTGAATAGGCCAAGCGTGTCGGCGGCAATAATGCGTTTCATTGCTTGTGGCGCCATGTTATAATTTACAAATTCGCAAATCATGACATGACTTCCTGAAAGCTTTTTGATTGTCACACTAGTTTTTAGTTTAGAATTGCTATGAATACACTTTACTATAGGAATTAGAATTTTTAACAGGCAAACAAAGAAGCAGGTCAGATATTGTTCATTACCAAAGAAATTAGAAAATGTGTTGCTTATAAGGAATCAGTAAAAACACGAAAGGTACTTATAGTCCTATTAAAAAACTTTTCGAGTATCGGTGCTTGAATGAAATCGCAGAGATTGGGTGCTTGAGTGAAACATAAAAGTAACCAATTCAGTTAATCTCTAGTATTTAAGTATATATTTCTTTATTTATTCTTAATTTGTGTAAGATCGTCCCTAATGTCCCTATGATATTATTATTTATTGACTGGGCTACATATAATAATTTCTTGCCATCACCTTTTTTTTGATATTAAGTATAAAACGGGTTATGAGAGCTCGTTTTCCAATTTCCACTATAGGTATAATAAGCACCCGAAATCAACGTGTGCGCATGAAGAGGTTGATGAATGTGGAGGAAGCGAAAGAGGTATGTTTGGAGCGGTGCACTCGGCGTCCCATAGTCTTTACCTACCCACAGTCGTCAAGGTATGTGTGTATGTCACATTTTAAATAATATAATTATACAAATTAGCTTTAAAAACCGTAACAGATATGATATGATATGTCTTAATGCAACAAAAAGTATTGTGCACTTAAATGGCACGTTCAAAATTGTCCTTTTTAAACTCAAACTCGTACCTTACCCGAAAAATAAGCCACAATAAACCTTATATTCACCCACACAAACGTTAGATTTAAAGCTATAGTTTCTTTAAAATAATAAGTCGGTCTTCGGTTCAAGCAGTGAATGCATTGAAATAGAAATATTTTGATCGGCGCTTACTGTTCCGAATATTCCGACAGTCTGCTGTCGATGCGAGTTTTATGAAGCACGCTGTATATTCTTTATTTTCATCATACGTCACGCGTTAAATTTATAGCATTCTCTCTCTATTATTGGTAAAATATATACAGGCTGTTTTAAAATGAACGTCTAAAGGATGAAGGCTGCAAAAGCTGCTCATAAGCTGCCAGAATGAACAATTTTAAACCGGTACAATTATTTTAGTTCTTGTGATATTTTTAAATAAATCGAGTCGGTCTTCGAGTGGTTCAACTGAATTTTTTGTATGTGATATATAATGAAATCGAAGGTTAATTCAATATTGCACTAGTGCTGCAAAAGGGATAACTATCAGAAATAAACACACAGTCCATCTCAAGGGCCACTTTTTTGAGAAATTCTTCAACGAGGTCTGATATATGCAAATTTGTGTCAGTTTACATAGTATATTCAACTCTGATTTTTTTTTGACACTGCATAGTAATCTTATTTATGGAAACACTTTAGCAAATAAAAATGAAGCCGAAAAAATTTAAGAAACAAATTGTATTTGCTGGTTTTTATATATTTCCATTCTTGGCAATAACTACTCGTATTTAAATTTATTATCCTCATTTCCAACTTAGGACTTCAGTTGTGTTAAAAGGTGTTTCTCGATCAAAGACAAAATACTTCTTTTAAAAACAAAGGTGAATAAAAAATAAATCCGAACTCTTTGTTCTTGCAAAAGAAATGCTGTTACCCATTTTCCTTATGGAAATCATAACGTTTTATTGAAATGTACCACTTCGCCGGATTTAATTTCAAAGGAAACTTCCTGTTACAGTCGTATGTTTCAAGAATATTTTATTAATTAGTTAAGTATATAATAAGTTATGTTTCATTTAATTTCTGGGACAAACTTTTGTTGCCATCTGTACTTTTTTTGGAAAGTCATGTCCTTGAGTCCCAACATAGGGGATGTACGGTAAGCGTCAAAGTATAGCAGAGATCTTGTCTACCTTCTAAATTAATAATTATATTTGCTCTTTGATACCATCATTATTGCCTTAGTGTTCAATAATGGAAAGTGTTGTAAAATACACTTACAAGTTTTGACTAAAATCAAGGATTTCGAACCTTTTTTGCGTCGAGCCTCCCCGGACAGCAAATAATATTTTCACAAACGTACGGTCGCCCAATAAAAATGTTGAGCATACTTAGAACGTCGTCATTGTGAATGTCATTGTCATTGTCATGTGTGTCATTTGGTGTTCTGTTTGAAGTTCCCCCCTTGTCATTTTTCTACTCTCCTTATGGGTGGTTGGGAAACCCTGACCTAAACAAACAAACTAACATAATATACATTTCAAGTTAAATAAAATCTTGTAAATACGAAATTGAATATGCTTTAACAGTGACCAGGTTTTACAGTAGTAGTTCTGTAACTAATCTTTTTCTGTTATGGTGGCAATTCACTCGGCGTTTTTTTGTGTACGTGACAATGTGTTTTACGTTGAGAAAATAACTACATGGATCCCAGTACGCAATGTCAAAATGGTAGCTCCCATGATTGTGAAGACGAGTTCACTGCGTGTTTGCATAAGTATTCGGCTTTTTTGATGCTAGTTAAAAAAACTAAGAATTACGCCTTACCGCGTGTACCGGCTTTATTTGTCATATAGAGATAATAATAACGTCAGTATTTTGGTATTTATACCGTCTATGTGGTGGAAAAACCGTGCAGGGTCCCTCCGAATGGATTTCACCATCATCCTTTAACTTACCGCCAAGCAACAGTGTTCGCATTGTTGTATTTCGATGTGAAACAACCGGTAAAATTCCTAGCATAGAGACATTATCTTAGAGTCCGCAGGGTTGTCAACGCAGTTGCATTCTTAGGATTGTTGTCTTGGGATTATAGTCAGAATGCAAAATGTCGATGGGTCGCAGATTCTAATTCTTGCCATAAAAAATAAGAGAATTCACACCGCGAGAAACGCTGAGTGAAGTGCCACCATTACAGAATAACCCAACAGATCTCCAAGGCTTGTTTGCGACGTGGGCTAATAACGTCAGAGACACAGTTTTACAACTTTTTTTATACGGCCATACCCTTTAACGAGATGGGGCGGGATAAAGTTTCATTGATTATCTATAACTGTACAGGAATGACGTCGTAAGGGTTATGGCTCTCGGGATTAGTTCCTTAGATATTGTTGATATTCACGAGTATATAAAGATACGGTTTATTGACTTTTTATACGGTCTGTGTTTCGCCCAATTAATGTGCGCTTTTCAAACTGGTCGGTTTATTGATCCACAAAATGGCGTCGTGATGTTTGACTAGGAAGCTTTGGGAAGGGTGTGTGTGATTTTACATGGCTATTTTTTTTAAATTAATCATTTACAAAATGAGGACATGAGGGCAACTTATTAAAACCAGAAGGATGTACTCAACTTTCAAATCTTTGTGAGATGAATGCATAAGATTATGACGTAAAATGTATATCCATAGTAGACTATTTTTAACTCAAAAAAGGGGTGTAATAAGTTTGACGTGTGTATCGTCTGTGTATGTTTATGGCACCGTAGCTCCTAAACGGCTGAACCGATTTGAATGTGGATTTCTTGCGGTTGTTTCTAGCCTAGTTGGTTAGCCCGTTTAAGAGATGTCAGCTCCGAAAGCCCTGTCTCTTTCTTACAGTTAAAAATAGACAAGGAGAGAGCCAACTTCAAATGGCAGATAAATTTACTAGTCGATTGTGAAACAGACAGTAAAAGGAGCGTCGGTGGCCTAGTGGCAGGGTGGTGACTCGTGACGGAGAGGTACCGAGTTCAAACCCTAGCCATTACCATATACCTACCTACTTTAGAATATTTCTAACTTAAATACCTAAATTATTTCATGGTGTATAAAATTATCATGAGGAAACTTGCATATTTGAACAGTTGAGTGTGCAATCTTTATAAAATAGTATACAATACTTAAGATAACATTCCAATACGATCTGAATGTCGATGAAATAAATATGACACTTATACATTTCGGAATGAAGTTTATAATTTTAGTTCTACCAAGTCTTCGTCTGTCTATTCTAGGCCTTCGCTCCGGTAACTTTCCAACTCCACCGATCGTGCAAACTTCGCAAGAAATCATTAATTTATTTATTGTGACGACGCGTTGGCTTAGTTAGTAGCAACTCTGCCTACGAAGCTAGAGGTCCCGGGTTCGATTCTCGGTATGAATTATTTTTTGTGATGAACACAAGTATTTGTTTCTGAGTTTGGATGTTTTCTATTTATTTAAGTATTCATATCGTTGTCAACCTTTAGTACAAGGCTAGAGCTTAGTTTTGTCTCCTAATATTTATTTATTTTATTTTAAATACATAGCCTACCTTTTACCCCTAAAAAAAAACTTTTCACGTAAAATGAACGATATGGCAAAAGTTGCGGGCGGGAGCTAGTCAATCAATATCCTATTCATAATCCCCAATCCATCGTCCGAATCATGTCACAGTGACACAACGTCAATGTATATTAGACATACATGTAACAGATACGATCTATCAGATCTATTGTCGAGGGGCCGGCAAATCCTCAATTACTCGGTGACGTCATCAATCATACACTGTCAGATTGTCTCTTTTCCTAATGCGTATACACTTCCGGACAAAAATAGTAGCAATTAATTGGTTTCGTTTATACTGAGAAACAGCACTTGTAAATTTGAAATTGTTTTAAGTAAATTTACCGGAGAGGTTTGCCGTGGTAGGGGTGAGAGAGATAACCACTTATCTTAAATATCAGGGTACAATGTCACACCAATTGACCTAGTCCCAATTTAAGCTTTAGGCATCTACTATGGGAACTAGACAACGATATTTATTTATTTATTTATTTATTTATTTATTTTATAAATACTTATTTAGAGAAATATATACTTAAATACATAGAAAACTTCCATGAATCGGGAATAAATATTCGAGCTCATCACACAAATATCTGCCCTTACCGGGATTTGAACCGAGGACCGCCGGCGTTGTGGGCAGGGTCACAAATAGGACAGCGCGTCGTCAATTTTTTTTAAATACAATGACACTAAATTATATGTACAAGATTACTTTAACGGTTCTCTGCCTTTTGGCCGAAATATGTTTGGCCAAATGTATGTTTCCCAAGAGTTTCATTTGCCAACCCGCTTTTATTTCTGTAACTATAAAATTTCAGGATCTTTAAGGGGCTTCTAAACGGGCCATGTTTTGCTGCAATTTGTGGCCGGCAACTAGTGCTATCTTACTCTTACTTCGTATGTTAGAGCAAGATGCGTATAGTTGCCGGCCACACATTGCCGTGAAAATGTTGCTCGTTTAGAAGCCCCTTTATAAATACTAACCTATAGAGTTCTACACGATGGTACAGAAATAAATCCTGAAATATGTATAGTTACAGAAAATAACCAAGTTGGCAAATAAAACTGTTGGGAAACGATACATTCGGCCAAATTATTTCGGCCAAAAGGCAAGATACGTACCTAAACGACATTCATAAAAACGTGCATCAATAGTAATAATAAAATGTAATGTGACGACCGGCACAATATACTTCAGCATAACAAAAAATAAAGACAGAATTATACTAGACCCTAGACTAAAAAAAATCGATAAGACCACAGACAATGGAGAGGTTAAGTGGCAAAATTATCTACGTAATTTACTCGTATTATATTGAGTATAAAGGTAACAAATTGAACAAAAGTTTCTTTATTTTTAAGCTACTGAGTAACTACGTCAAGTACAATGTTCAAATATAATAACATAAAATGACTAAGAGTTATTTTTGTTCGTCAAATTATGCGTAAAGTATACCCAAAAAGTTGAGCAAAACCTTACCATAATAATAAAAAAATCTTGAATAGCACTTCCAAGTTTCACACTGCCTAAAGAAAACTCCACTTTTGGGAGGTCGTTGTCCGAACAAAACACGTCTCAAAAAATTCGTACTTTCAGTCGTTACGGCAATGTAAAATCTTTATTCTTTTATGTCAGAACAATAAAATGAATGTACATTTTCTTTGTCCTCAAGTGTAAGCACTGAGCATAAAGGGGATTTAAAATTATACCGCCTTTTTAGGGCAGGAAGATTTAAATACATTTCTAGGGACAATTTATGTATGTGGCCCCATTTGTTATAGGGTATCGCTATTTAATTTGTGAAACGATGTTAAAATCTACCTAGTTTTAAAATTATTATTATAACACCATAAAGTTGAGAACAGACCTAATTTGTGGCCCATGAGACAAAATAAAGAATGTATACAAACTGACCGTTACTCAGTTATGCTGCGATAGCGAGCGATTATTATATCTGTCCTTATTCCTCGTACGCAATAATATCTTCTGTTGATCTATGACGGCTGTCGTAGCGTGATGGTACAGGAAAACTGTCAGTACGGAAGTTGTCAACATTAGAGCTATTTTGTGAAGTTCATTCCTGTTTGGACTGCGCTCGAAGTTTTGAAAGCGTGTTTACATTATTTATTTCGTCTTGTTCGCTTTACTTTAGAGAAGGGTTCGTTCTAAACGCTATCAACGTTCTACCCGCTAACCAAAGCAGTGGTCGCACAAGCCTCCCGTCCAAACTCAGCAGACTAAGGGGCTAACGCGGAGTAGTTACTGTTCAATCGCGTACCCGCGTTAATGTTTGGTGTGCCGTGTTCAGGTTGTTTTACATGTATAGTCAACACGGGCGGGCCCACGATGCAATCCGCGCTTCTCCTGATACGCGTTTGGTGTGCCAAAGCCTTGTTATTTGCCAATGGGGACATGACATTGTTATACGGTAGACAAACATACGTTATAAGCAATCTCTTCCAGACAACCTTCGAGAGAAGAGACGCAGCAACGTACAAAATTTAAACTTAGATAATTATGTAAGATATAATTATACTTATAATATGTTGAAGGTTGATCGCTTAACGGCTGGTAATTACCTGAAAAAAAGAAATCACCTTGTTAATTCAAGACACACTTATAAACGAAAAATGTAGGTCAAGGTGCAAAAATGAGAAGACATTTTCCGACCAAAACCTTGGACGAAATATAATAAAAAAGAGAGTAGCCGAATATGGATATTTGCAGTTACTCATGATAAAAAAGAGGGTCAGTCAAATTTATGCGTTTATAGAAAAAGGTTCACGGTTTTTTATTGTTTTCAGTTGCGATACTTTTGATGTGGAAGCGAATAAGTTTTGGAAAAATATTCAATGATATGATAATATTCATTTAAACAACATAATAAAAGGCTTCGTCAAGTGAATGTTACCTTTTTAAATGCTGTATTATCTTAATTACTCAAGCGGTTTTTTTATGAGGCCAGGTTAGCTTACATTTGATTTAAAAATCCTGGAGAAGTAAAAAAAATACGTTATGGCTTTCACACTCCTCAAATACACTCAGGAGCAAAAATAACGGGTCACAGTGCGTTTTTCATACTAAAGAGGCTATTTCGAAGCCTTGGTTCCTCACCAGGGAATTCTTTTGTGAAATCTGATAATGAATGCCTCAAGCGTCGATACAGGACTTCCAGAGTGCCTAGGATACCCAACTGAATGAATCTGCGGTTAACGCCGGAATTGTGCATGTTCAGAAAAACATCTTAATTGGCAATAAAATGTAAGGAAATCCAAATGCTGACCCAAACTCTCCCGGTGTGGTGTTAACTGATTGTGCGATCAGTTAGGTATCTTAAGAACTTTTGACCTCCTCTACTGCATCTCGCAGTACCCACCATTAAAACTCACTCATAACAATCCCTGGCGAGGAACGAAGACTTCGAAATAGTCTCGTTTGTATGAAAAACGCACTCTGACCCGGTATTTTTGCTCCTGAGTGTACATTATGACTAAATTATTATGGCAGACGATCTAAATCTGTGTGGTTGCCGGGATAGAATAGTGCCAATCTATGTCTCACCGTGAATTTCGGAAGAGGTGACTGGCAATAAAGGCTTGTAGTACTGTTAGGCGATGGGCTTGCAACCTGTCACTAATACACTGGTGAACATCTTAGCCTTACTGCGTGAAATTTGGTTACAGAATTATCATTTTTTTTTAGAGTTGGTAATTCTGTAGCTCTGCCTGCCCCACTCTGGGATTGAAGGAATGAATTTATGTATGTCCATAATTATTAATACTCTAATGAGACGCTTAATAAGATGAGAGGCAGGATATTGTCGGTAAAAAAGAACGACCCCGTTCAATAGTTATTACTTCAGCAGAAAGCACAGCGCTGATTTTCAGTAAGTACCTACCGTAAATGACTCATTATCCGAAACCACACCAAATTTAATAAGCGTCCGTAATGTATTTATTTCAATACCTAATAATTCAATGGGGTGGGATAAATATGGCTTTCTCCACATGTATGTTTACGCGACCAATAAAAAGTTACACATAGTAATAAAACAGTCATTTGTCAAACGACCGAACTATAACATTGTTTATTGAGGGTTGCTGTAACTCAAGGTTTGTGTATTATACTAGTGTTAATGAGAAAAAGGTAGTATAGTACTACAAAGTTCATACGCTCTTACTCCCTTTTGGTGTTGGATGGTACTCCAATGTTGTGAGTGAATAATCGATATTATGTCACGTTTGTTGTGTGGAAAATAATAATTTAGAGTGCATTGTTAAAAATAACAGTTAAGAAGACCCATGGAAAATGAAATTTGGTCTATAGTACATTGTTGTAGAGGTTAGAAAGTAAGCAATAGATGGACTCGTACTTGTGCTTTTCACGACTACTGCGAGGAAATAAAAAAAAAAACTTATAATTAAAAGCAGACATATTATATGGCTGTATGGAATCTGATTCCTTTGCCTATCCGTGAAGGGATGAATATTATTAAAAAAATAAAACGACTTCTCATTGGCCAATTTAATTTCATATGCAGCACAAAGTGTGTTCTGATTGGTCGAATTAATGATCAGCGGACCGATGTTATTGGTCAATGGAACAGACCAACAATGTTAACATAGTTGGTCTGTTTAAATTCATAGTAGGCCTGCTCATTCAATGTACAACTATCGATTATTTTGAGGACCAAGAACAGACCATCTTTCGCCACATTCCCGAGCAGTGGCGTGAAAAATTATATTTCGAATTTAATGCTAATACTAATGGCTTAATCGCTGATATGATTTATAAAGACAGTTTAAACTTCAGGTCATGGAAATTTTTAATGTATTTGAAACAATCTAGAGTTTATGTACCTATACGACATGTACATACATACATATACTCGTATAAACTCACGCCTTCATTCCCAGAGTAAGCAGAGCTACAGAATTACCAACAATTCTATTATTATTATTATTGGGGGGTTGAGGTGGGCCTTGTGTGCTTTGACCATTACGGTATTATGTATTACATTAGGTGGATACTTCTTCAACAACCCTAAAAATTTGTAGATAATTCTGAAACCACATTTTGTACAATTAATTAGGCTAAGATGTTTACCATAAATTATATTAAATTAATAAAGATAGTTTAAACGTCAGGCCACAGAATTTTTTACTGCATTTGAAACAATCTAGAGTTTATGTATAAGACAAAAATTCATACCATTAGAAGTCTTCTGATCTAATATACTTGGATAGATCATAAATCACAATGGAAAAACCTTTGAAATTATGATTTATTGTCGAGATTAAATCTGACCTTTTCTCGTAGCAGATAAATGCTCCCAAAATGAGTTAATAATAAAAGTCATAGACGTCCAAATACCTCTTACTTATACAATCAATACTAATCGTATGTTTCAGAAGATTTTCTCATAAATATTTCGAGTGGGACAAGATTTTCCTCTCCAATCATATAATGAGACAGATCTATAGCTGTTTAGTACCAATTACAGGGCCAATATCAATAAAACTATTCGTAATTACGTCGTGATGTGTTTCAAGTAATATGGAGTCTTAACACCATTGTATAAGGATTGTCTGGTCAATTTCATCAATACGTTACTACTTGAGTGAATTGCTATAGGTTCGAGTAAGATTGTGTTACATGTTCAAAGAACAATTGGCCTCTTTTGCCTCTTTATTTAAAACTAAGCATCTTTAGAAGAACAGCAGAGTATTAATTAACTAGATACTTCAAAAATAAGAACGTCGTTTTCGTCAAAAACTGAATGGTAGTTAGTTACGCTCTTTTTAACCTAAACGTAAAAAGAGGAATGTATAAGTTTAACGGTTGTATCTGTGTGTCTTGCATCGCATTATAATTTATAATCCCCTCAGAAAAAAAGGGCGCATGTGTCATAGAAGTGGGCGAAGTGTATATTATGTTTGGACCGATGCACCTGGCGTTCCATAATCTCTGCCTACCCCATTGGGAGACAGGCGTGAAGATATGTATGTATGTATGTGTCATAGAATCGCGTATGTATAAGAGACCTTATTTCTTGTGACCTTATGACCGTGTAAAAGTGTGTGCGTGTGTGCTTGTGTGTGTGTGTGAGTGTACTTGTGTGTGTGTGTGTGTGTGTGTGTGTGTGTGTGTGTGTGTGTGTGTGTGTGTGTGTGTGTGTGTGTGTGTGTGTGTGTGTGTGTGTGTATGTGTGTGTGTGTGTGTGTGTATGTATGTGGCGTGTGTGTGCGTGCGTGCGTGCGTGTGTGTATGTGTGTGTGTGTGTGTGTGTGTGTGTCCGTGTGTGTGCGTGTGTGCGTGTTTGCGTGTGTGTGTGTTGACTTCTTAGGGCCGGGGACAATAATATGGATAACGTGAACGATGATGAAATATTCACTACTATCAAACATCATATCGTTTCTATAAAATCTGACAATTTATAAATTATGAGAGGGAATATTTAATTACGTGGTTAGTGTAATAATTATTCATTTCATTTATATATTCGTGTGGTTATGTTATTATATCAGGTTACTTCACAGTTGTTCTACTACGCAGTGTACTACGTCGATCCAAAACCGATGAGTCGCCATACCACAAACAAACAGATAGATTTATTATCCGGTTGCAATAAAAGTATTTTTATTGCAACCGAGTGTAATATTCTTGCCGGCATAAACAGTGAATGTCAATTTTATTGTCTACGAATGCTTCGAGTCCTATACTTTTGGGAATGTTACGTAAGCGTATCAAAATAAAATGAGGATAGGATAATTATGTACGGTGTTTATGAACTTACATCTACATATCAGCCAACTACCCGCTGGATCACTGCATAAGCATTATTGTAATACCTACTAAGTTCTCAGTTCAGTTCATAAACATTGTTTAAGATTTGTTTCTGGCCAAAACAAGGCAGACGAGCACACTGGACACCTGATGGAGTCTATATTGAAATCCATAATATCGTTTCTCCTAATCCTCATTTGTCCTCATTCATCGTTTGACCTGAAAGAAATTCCCAATTTAATAACTTGTCTGACTCAGCTGAAAACCAGTTTAGGACAAACGCAAAATTAAGTCAATTGACGATTAGGACAAACGATATTATGGATCGCGAAAGACACCCCACCTGATGGTAAGTGGTATCAAGTATTTGGAGTATTGCAAGACTATTATCTCAATATTGCGATCCCAATACTTAAAATGTCATGCTAATACCAATGCCAAGAGTACAATCTTAAGATTGTAATCCTACTTCAAATGTGTGGCCCACACTGACTAAGATGAACTGGCTATTTGGTAGAAATTTTATCGGTTGTCATATTCCCACAGGAACATAACAATGTGAACACGCAAACTTTACTTGGCGAAAGGTTAGAGGATGAGGACGAGGTAGCATTCCGGACGGGCCGTACATAAGGTACTATCACTATTAAAACACGATAACAGTAACATTACTTCATAAATGATAATAGTTTGACCGTGCAATAGTAGAGCTGCAGCGGCTCGGTTCAGTGAGGACCCAGTGCAGCGTAAACCATCTTTTATGCAACGATGTATGCATTGCGCTTGCATTTTAATCGTTTCATGCAGCATTATCGACTGGCTTAGTCCAGTACTGCATTCTGCCTACTGCACTTAACGTGGATTCGAATCCCATGGGCACAAACTTTGTGTCACGAGCATGGAACATTTACACCAGTGATGAATATTATACATTTACGTAATTAATTATATATCTATCTGTGTGTAAGTATGTAGATCGATATATTTTCAAATGTGACTTACTTTTGATGTCTAGATGTATCTTGAGCGGCTATAGACATATTAGAGCTTGAAGAACAATCGGCAGACGCAAGACGTAGATAGAAAAAGGCAGAAGATTGAGGAGACCTTCATGGGACATGTGATGTTTCCCTCGTAAGCAGCAAAAGAAAATTCTTAGGCGAGAGAAACGAAAGCTGACACAATCCAGCCTTACTTAATCCCTGTGTGTATTAGAAACATCTGCTACGCTGGGGTCTGCATGTTCTAAACATAAAACCTCTGGTCCCGATGTGCAAAAGAAAGTAAGTACTGTCCAAGCTCTAGGAAATCTGTAAGACCTCTGAAGATCGTCAAAGTGTAATGGTATGCAGTTTCAAAATTTTAGAAGCACACTCATTACATAACAAAGACTTACTGTTTAGTTTCTTGCAGTTCTTCAAGTCTCCTCTTGGTAAACGCCAATGTAAGACTTATGACTTGTGAAAAAATCCTTCGGCTTGCGTACAAAATAGAGATCAATCTTTGTTTTCAATGTTGTCAACCTAAGCTTGTGTAAATCCACTATACACGTGCAGTGATCGTTGATCGGGTCGCCATCTTCCCGAACACATGGTTGAGGGAGGCGATGGCTGAGATACGCGTCATACTCGTGAACGGGTGCTGTCTTGGGGTCCGGTCTGTTCATGTTTGCACGGACCTGTTTTTCAGTTAGTTATTTCGATTATCGTTCCTGACGTAGAGACCTTGTCACCTTGTTCTCTTAGTGACTATTTTTAATTTAATGTTATTACCTTTTAATGTTACTTTAAAGTATTATTGTATATTGTTATGGGAAAAAATTACCTTCTGTTGGAGTTTCTTGCGGCGCTTCTTCTCCGCAATGATGGTCTTGGCCGAAGCGCTAGTAGATTCACTCCATATTACCGACGTGTAAAAAACCCCTCATGTGGCCAAATTACTGAATAAATATTTTGAATTTTGAGTACTATGACAATTTCGTTTTGGGCACTTTGCATACCTCATTGAATTAGCTGGCTATTGTGATTTTTTTTTTTTTTTTTTTTTTTTTTTATTTTTTTTTTTTATTTTTTTTTTTGATTTTTTTTTTTTTTTTTATTGTTTTTTTTTTTTGTGTTTTTTTTTTCATCTAATATCACACCAGTATGTTATTACGCTAAAACGGCAGGACAGGATAAAATTTTAAATAGAGAAAACTTGTATATTGAATTTGAAAATGCGGTACGTTTAAAACTAAAAATAACACTGTTCATGTAGAATGGTCAAAGCGGACAAATTCTAGCAATATGCCAAGTTCACACAAAATCTCAAAAACCCATTAGGAACTTTATTATCCACCCCGACGCAAAAAGATGGGTGTTATAAGTTTGACCGCTATGTGTGCGCGTGGACGTAAATCTCACCGGCCTGACCCTTGGCCGGCGGTGTTACTGATGATGAGCTCGTTGAATGTGGGCTGATGAAGAAGTCCTGTCCGTCCTGCGGGTCCTGTGGGTCCTGTAGTGAAACTAGGAACCTTATAGTTTCGCTATGTCCGTCCGTCCATCCACAACCTAGCAGAGACTGTTAGTAGTACAAAACTGTAATTTGGCATACTTAGTTAAGTCATGCATTTTTTTTTTGTGTACTTCCCCTGCACGTGGGAATGTATTTTTTTTCTCGTCTACCCCATATTATGTGGTGTCGTTGGATAGGTCTTTCAAAAATATTGCGGGTTTGTGTTTTATAATCTTTCGATAAATCGGGTCCGTTTATATACTATAAATCTGAATACAAAATAATACTATAAATCTGAAAAATATTTTAATGAAAGCTCATATGACGAATATAGAAAAACTATCTGGACTAAGTACACATCATTGGTTTGTGAGATACAAGCAATTAAAGTGTTTATACCAACTAAAATCATCTAAAACGTCACCAAAATGACTTCACACAGAAAATTAGTTATCACTTGTTGTTTTTATGTTTGTAGTACTTAGCGGCTTCGGAACCCTACTCTGAGCATGGTCCGACATGCTCTTGCCCGGTTTTTTATTATCTATTAGTTATTAAAAGACGCGTGCCCAACTAATCAACGAAGCTACCACACCCACGATAGCGTTTAAAGAACACATATCTCAATTTATAAGGAGCTGTCTCTTTTTTCTAAAAATAAAGGAGCGCGAAGGGTTAAGGGCGGAACACCGAAGATTTTCCCTAAAATAAATAACTCGAAAATGGAAAAAAATGCCTTACACCGCTATGTCGTTAGTGGATACCATCGATCAATCTAATAACAGACCCAGGGAGGGCTACTATTGGAACTCACGCAGGATTGGATAATGCTGGCTTTATGATAAAATTCTTTGCAAAAAACATTTTAGGGTCTTTTGTTGAGTGCTAGCTGGTTGAAGTCCGTTGGGTTTGCTTTAGTTTATCTGAGATTTTGTCACTGCCTACCGATTTTATCACATTAACACTCTCATACTTCGTTGTGACATTTGGATTTGACAAAAAATGACAAAGAATACTTTAACTAAAATAAGTTTATTGTTCATAAATGAATAAAAGTTTTGTCATATTTTAATGTCTAAAGTTAAAAGTTAAATGCTCAAATGTCGTAATTTCAAAGGTATTCATACACTAAACTTATACATATTCAATACTGTACACACTGTATGGTAAATGTAAAACAAAAAAACCCTTCCAGTTTGAATGCAGAACGTTAAAAATCGAACCAACGCGAACGGTCGCGTTTCGATTTTAAAAAAGGAAAGTTTTATTTGCAACCACGTCACGTGGAATCTGGCTTTAATGGTTAGATCGATGTGTTTTTTGCCAGCCTGTAAATCAACTGTGTACTCAAGCGTGTAAAACTGGCTGAATAGAAAATCGCCTTAAACCAAACGAATTTTAAATTTCTGTTGTTTGATTTGCGGCAAAAATAGTCTGTAAAACTGGTTTAACTTGTCATGTCATGAATAGCCACGTGCTTATTCATTATCGATTCATTTAAACCAACCGCAATTTTAAGCGTTTCCGAGACAGTTTTAAGTTTTCTATTGTAAACAACGTAGTGTTATCTATACTTATTATGTTTAGTAGTAAGACTAACTGTAATAACTTTTAATTGGCAGGTTAGCGCAATGTAGAGAATAAAAAGGTCAAAAACTTTGATAAAACTTTAATATTGTTTGGAAAACAAGTTAATACTAAGTTAAGTAATTACTTAAGATGATATTGAAAAAAGTGCGAAAGTAAACCAACTAGTTATGTAACTTTCTTTGTAACTTGATCGCAATTAGATTAGTCAAGTCCTTTGCTTGTTAAAATACAAATTTACGATGTCTATTTAGGTATTTGTCTGACTTATATTATCGCTGACATTTTAAAATTTTACAACACAAATTAGAAAAGTTTCGTAAAGTGACTTGTAAATGAGAAACGCGTGAGTTCACTGCGTTACCATGGTGATCTTAACAGATTGAAGACTTCGACCCCTCTTTACCTTCAATTCTTTGTGACTTTTTAAGAAATTTATGGTTCATTTGTGTCCTTTTCTCGCTTTGACTAAATTTCTTTACTTTATGTAGACGTCTTTTGATGTGAATTTGCGCAGTTGCTGGATATTTTACTTGGGCTTTGGAAACAGCCATTTTGTACTTCTAAGTATTGTAGTTAAAGTGTATATCTTCCTCTTATTTTTAACTCAAGGTTACTAAAAATAACAGTATCATGTATTTATTTGTAAAAAATGTGTGTGTGATCACGTAAAAACAGCGGGGGGGGGGGGGCTTACTATAACATACTAAAGCAGTTCATTTTAAGTTGAGAGAAAAGGTCAGAGCTATAGCAGTTGTATCCCTTTCTCTCAACCTAAACTAAACTGCTTTTACATGTCAGGGTAACCCGAATATCGACATTATCTAAATTTAACCACATCACATGAGTAATCATCATCATCATCATCATCATCATCATCATCATCATCATCATGATCATTATCATCATCATCATCATCATCATAATCATCATCACCTTCTCTTTGGCCTTATTCCAATCATTTGTTGTTAGACCTACTCTTCTTTTCGTTCCTAACTATCACCCATCCTTTGTTTCCCACTCCCACAAACCACTTAACGGTGTAAGTGACGGTGATAAGGCATGTCACTGCGAGATAGGGGTGCCACATTTACATAGTGGCTTATATTTTCTAGTTCAGTTTCGATTGTGCCATTTTCATACTTTTGTTTTTTGACCACTTTTCCGGAATCTAATAATAAACAGTGACGCGTCTGTCAAAAGGTTTTTTGATGTCAATTTGACGCATTTGGTGGCTCAATGTAATGCCTAAAAGGTTATCCCCCACCCCCGTTCTTTTCGCATTAGGGGTAGGATATTAATAATGCATAATGGGCAAAATGTGAAACACATGGCAAGAGCCTGTCTGTTGTCTTAGATCTCTTAAACACCTCAACGGGTTTTGATGCCGTTTTCAGCAATATATAGACTGATCCTAGAGGAAGGTGTTTATATATAATCAATTCTTGTTTATGGACGGGTGTATCGGAAAACTCATATTAACCGAAGCAAAGCGAGGGCGGGTCGCTTAGTTTAAGATATAATGTGAGAATTAGTAGTTTTGGCTGTACTATGTATTATAAAGCTAAAGATAAAAAAAATGATAAGAGATGTTTATTCAGTAAGTAGGCCGCACGGGCACTTTTACACGTCAAAAATCTACCAGCGATCACTGCTGAGAAGAAACGCCGCAAGAAACTCAACAGTCAGTCGTTTATTTAAATACTACTTATGATATTATACAATTATACAGCTTATCCTAGCATTATATAAAACAATGAATCTATCATAAAATAAAAAAAAATGAAAAAAACAAGCGTAACTACCTTGAGTAGGAAAATGTGTAAAAACCTCAGAATTTTCATAGGGAGTAATAAGTAGTAGTAATAATATATATATATATATATATATATATATATATATATATATATATATATATATATATATATATATAAAAATAGATGCTTACCTATGACAGTGCAAGACAACCACCACATACACAGTTTCGATACATTCTCCTACAGAAACCGTGTCCCCTAGACAATATACAAGATTTACATATTTTTTATGTATAATTTATTATTCAGTTATTTAGGTGTTTATTTAAGTTTAGGCCTAGCATTTTTATCTGTTAGATAGTCCTCGGCTAACAATATTAAAATAATAATAACATATTAAAATAATGTATGTTCAATTATGGGCCGGACATATCTGCCGCATGCCTGACGACCTTTGGGCAAAAATATCCACAAATTGGATACCGCAAGATCGGATACGACGACGTGGCAGACCCCGGCGCAGATGGCGCGATGAGCTTGAAGCCTTTCAGCACAATTGGCGGGAGATTGCCCAAAACAGAATTACGTGGAAAGGTGGGAAGGAGGCCTTTGCCCAGCAGTGGGACATTCCGGGCTAAAAATAATAATAAAATGTTCAATTAGAATACTTTTTGAATAATGATTACTATTGATATACACGAAATAAAACAAAGAGCGATATACCAAAATAACTGTGACTGTGACACACTTACTTTTAAGTTTTTAAACTATACTTAACCTTATTAAACTGTGTCAACTACCTCTGTTATGGATACAGATACCTCTATCATCTTTCACACACCGACTCGTAGCTTGTCTCTGTCACTCACATGACATTGTGTTGCATATTTGCTGTATATTTGTATTACGTAACCATTACATAAATAAATGTCCATATTCATAATTTAAATTTTACATATCATTCGAGCCTATTTGAAACTTAAGCTTGCCTACAATTCTGTTTTCATAGAATTCCTTTGTCGTTTTTCCTAACGAAAATATCTCATTTTCATGCTAAATTCCTTTTGATAAATTAATTCAAGTCAGCCAAAACACAAACTAACGTTAACTTTTATATTAATTATAAAAGGGATAGCAGACGGATTTAAAATGTCTCGGGATAAAAATTGTATTTAGAACAAATCTTCTCTGGCAATTTAGGAGTTTCTCTTACCTATTGCCGCTCGGGCGATACTTCAAACACGACGGCGCGGCCCCGACTAAACCGGCTCGATCCGTGTTGTTCAGTTTGCTTACGTCGCACGCACACATGCAACCTGCGCGGTATAGGTATCTTTTGTTCGAAGAGGACTGTTTACTACTGTTTATAAGAGTACTGTGCTAAAATTCAAGGATATTTTTCGATAGATAGGTAAATCTCAGTACCCGCATCACCAAACAAGATTCTAACATTATCGTGACCTACAAATAGAACCTGTTTGTATGAAAATAGCAGAAAAGGTAGACTAATAGTTATCTCCGGAGCTCCGATCGGTCATCAATCATGCCTACAAGCGAGCCGCAATAATACCCGCTGAAATATGACGCTGTTACAGAAAAACATCAATGCCGTGTGTATGTAAGTCTAGGGTAAGTCATTTTGTTCGTGCACTAGGAATATATTGAAGCTTTTATTTGCAACTAACAATCATTTTTATTTATTTAATCCAGTGTATATGCTATCTCTATTCCAAATTTCATCCAAATCCGTCCAACCGTCGCAGCGTGAAGGAGTAACAAACATACACACAAACTTTTGCATTTGTGATAGTAGTAAGATTATTATGATTAAGATCAAAATGTGATGTTAAGATGTTTATTCAGGGGGGCATGTTTATATAGGGCATTTTTACACGTCAAAAAACATCAACCTCTATATGTAACATTAAGGTGAATCGTAGAATTTGTTATCTGTAATTATAATATATGTTTATACATTCAGGGTGTTCTAGAACTTGACGTAAATATTACGGCACAAAATAAAATCCTGTGCCCACTGGTCGAGAATAAAGTTTAAAGTTTCCAATGTGTAATTTCGTTAGCATATTATTTCAATATCATCAAATTTGCATGCGTATTTCAATTTCAGTCCATTCCAATTACAAGATAAAAAGATTTTAAAACCTACGATCAACATGTGAAATAAATACATATTTGTAGAAATGGTGTCTATTAATATCTTTATTTCAGAAAAAAGTTAACGACGTGTCCTCACTTTAATAACATTAGGGACCAACATTATTGCATTAAATCTCCTAACGAGAAAATTTATAACATGGGTCTTCACATCAATCACTTTGCTCGAGCATACGTCGCCCCTGGAGACGTAGTCTACTTGTCACAAGCGAAACCTCAGGAGTTATCTAGATTCAACAATTTATACCTGAAAAATGGCAGTGTTTTCGAATTATGTAGATTTTCAGGATAAATCATGTAGGTTTTAGTCCTGTGCAAAAGCCTTATGTTCATTGGACGTTAAATGGAGGAAAAACAAATGAAAATATGAAGCATGACAAATAACACTTCAAACTTTTGTCACACTCAAACAATAGCCACAATTTGTGACACTCAAAAATCGGTTAGTATTGAAATGTTTCTTTACAACCTAAATGAATATTAGTAAAGTTACCTTATAAACTATTGTATGTCTGAAATGGGCAAACTGTTGTCTGATGTATTATACAGGGTTATTGGTAAGTCGACCTATTCCCGTTAGGAGGTGATAGGGGTGACTATTTGCGATAATTTTGACCCCCATATGCATTATGCAAAAGTGAACCATTTTTGAGTTATCGCGATTATTAGTATTTTTTCAAATTAGTCGGAAATTCAAATTGAAAAATTTATTCCAAAAAAAGGATCAATTTAAATCTTTTTTTTTCTTCTGATTTACAAAACCGATTAAACACTGGTTATTTCTCAATATTAAAACAATAATTATCGGTCCAAATTTAAAAAAGCGAGACGGAAAACGTAATTTTTTCAATATTTTTTGCGATCGCTTTCCACTAAAATGCCTTAAAAACAAAAACAAAACGTTATGAAACTTGGCTTGCAGATTATTTTAAAAACTTAACTATTTTCTTAGCTCTCCAAAAACGCATAACAAGTAGAAAATTATTTTAAAAAAACCTGAAAAATTAATCATCACAAAGGAAGCGGGCGGAAACAAAAGTCACAAATGCAACTTCAAAAATTAAAATTAAAAAACATACCAAATTTAAATCATACATTTTTTATTTGCTTTTGTACAAGATTAATTTGTAGTTCCTAAGCAAAATTAAAAAAAAAAATCTGTACACGTTTGAGAATGCGAGGCCGAGAACTAAAAATACATGTTTTTTTATCAAACTCCAACATAAATTACACGAAAACAGGAACATTTACCAATACATTTGGCGTGCAGATTACACATAAAACATTGACGTTTTTCCAGCTTTCTAACGAGCTATTAAAACTAAAATGAGTTTTGTTAAAGATTGCTGGAAAAAATTGATCACAAAGGAAGCAACAAGGAAGTCACGTCCGAACAAAACTTAAAATTAACTAACTAAATCTATCAAAACTAACTGTTATACTCGTAAACACAAATAACAACATTAATTTATGTAAAAAGTTACAAAATTAAAACTAATAAACAATTAAAATTGAAACAATCAGGATTTTTATAGTTCATTTTCAAAATAGCTACCTCCATTTCTTATTCTCACATAATTTAATGTTGTTATTTGTGTTTACGAGTATAACAGTTAGTTTTCATTGATTTAGTTAGTTAATTTTAAGTTATGTTCGGACGTGACTTCCTTGTTGCTTCCTTTGTGATCAATTTTTTCCAGCAATCTTTAAAAAAAATCATATTAATTTTAATAGCTCGTTAGAAAGCTGGAAAAACGTCAATGTTTTATGTGTAATCTGCACGCTAAATGTATTGGTAATTTTTTCTGTTTTCGTGTAATTTATGTTGGAGTTTGATAAAAAAAACATGTATTTTTTAGTTTTCGGCCTCGCATTCACAAACATGCACAGATATATTTTTTTTAATTTTGCATAGGAATAACAAATTAATCTTGAACAAAAGCAAATAAAACATGTATGATTAAAATTTGGTATGTTTTTTAAAATTAAATTTTGAAGTGCATTTGTGACTTTTGTTTCCGCCCGCTTCCTTTTTGATGATTATTTTTTCAGGTTTTTTTTAAATAATTTTCTACTTGTTATGCGTTTTTGGAGAGCTAAGAAAACAGTTAAGTTTTTAAAATAATCTGCAAGCCAAGTTTCATAGCGTTTTTTTTTTGTTTTTAAGGCATTTTAGTGGAAAGCGATCGCAAAAAATATTGAAAAAAAATCGTTTTCCGTCTCACTTTTTTAAATTTGGACCGATAATTTTATTATTGTTTTAATATTGAGAAATAACCAGTGTTTAATCGGTTTTGTAAATCAGAAGAAAAAAAAAGATTTAAATTGATACTTTTTTTGGAATAAATTTTTCAAGTTTAATTTCCGACTAATTTAAAAAAAAACTAATAATCGCGATAACTCAAAAATGGTTCACTTTTGCATAATGCATATGGGGGTCAAACTTATCGCAAATAGTCACCCCTATCACCTCCTAACGGGAATAGGTCGACTTACCAATAACCCTGTATATAAAACCAATTGTACCTGCACACGCACACTACAAATGCACAGTTTTGACAGTAAACATATCTTTATCTTTATCTTTACCTTTAACGACTTGATATTTTAAATTACTAACCTTTTAGTAAATAAAAAAGCAGGGTGTCCATATATAAATTCTAAAGCCCTAAAAACCACGGAAATTATAAACCCATTTGTGTCAAACAAAGGTCTTCGGTAAATAAACTAGCCTTTAATGACAGGTTTCAGTTTCGATGGATAGTTTCCTTATCTAACTTCTTGGATTACTTTTTCATTTAACTTTCGGGAGACCTTTACAAGTACAAACTTGTAATTAGATTGAGGTTTGTTGCTTTGCTGGTGGTCGGTTACATTATTGATCGGTAGCTACTGAAAATGTTTGAGAGTTTTATGACAACAATAGGTTCTGGTTAGAGTTGTCTAATGATTTTTGGTACAATCTTTCGCAAACTGGTTTTGACTTGAATTCAATGAACGTGTTTGGTTTGGAGTCATTCCAAAAATACAGTGATAGGAAAATATGTATCTAATTATCTATGTTAATAATGTTTTGTGTTACTAAACGCATGACTGCCGAAGGAGGCTATGTTTTTCACCTTTGGCCGAAGGGGGTAATGGTTTTGGAGTGTTCCTTGGAATACCGAAGAACGTTGGTCCTATACCTCGGACGTTATCATCTGAGCTCTGGGGCCATAAAACCCTTTTTCGCACGTCTCGCTTGCTCTTGGGAGGTTAGCATATCTCTCGCTCGCACTTTGCAGCGACTTCCTTGTTTATTCACTAGTTTTTTTCTGGCTCCAGAGCTCAGATGTTAACGTCCGAGGTATAACGCACCATGTGCTCGAATTATCACAACCTAAATTCGTTTTCATCTAAGTGAGACAACTTTATACTTCTCCAAAATATTTGTGGGTAAGTAAGGTTAGACAACACTTAAATGTTTTGAAATTCAACCGGGAATGGCTTTAGGATGAATGTAATTCTGACAAACAAGTGACGAATAGGGATTCCATAGGGGAACCATGTTTTTGACCTGTTTGTATGTCGACCTGTATATAATTATGTATGGTCCTTTGTTTTCTTGTAAAGGCTGAACGGATGGCCTGATTTCGACAAGCGATGTATCGGTAAGTACTTTATTTATTTGCATAATATAAATGTTTACATGATAGCTGATTACATTGACGACACTATCCAAATAGCAGTTCGGTTTTGATGGCTTGCTTTTTTTGCTAGACTTGTTAATAACATCCTTCTTTTAATTACAGACTTCGTAAACTTAGTCACTTAAAATGTGATGTCACGTCATGAAGAGAGCTTGTACAGTCAACGTCAAATATATGTTCACATTTTTGAACCTTATTTCAATGGAATAAGGTGAAAAAATGAAAACATATCTTTCACGTCGACTGTACTTCGTCGTTTTCCCCTTGTTTGGAACTTTTGTACAGCGTTTGACAGGAATAAACGTAATTACTTGCGACGTCAACTCGGCAGCAATCTTTACTCGTGGAGTTCTATAACTATAATTGCTTTTGATATGTTGTCGTGTCGTGTTGCTCTTATTTACTTGACAGTAATGGCGGCCGAGTTGTAAACAATACGATAACATCTCAAAAGCAATATAGTTTTACCGAGTAGAACAGAGCCCTTGTTTATTTTTGTATATTTCTGATCCAAATACCACTCTATCTTGACTTTCACCATTATTATAAGAGGCAAGAGTTCTCATTGTTCCTGCCCATAAACAGGCAACAGCTTCAATTCTAAAGCTACTTTAGAACCATCTCGCAGAAATTTAATGTATGTAAACAAAAGAGATAACAATTATAAAATAGATAAAAATATAACAGGAATGTACAAAGGCTTCGTTTTTTTTGACGTAATTTTATCCTCGTGACTTGACTTTTATTATTATGACTGATGAAGTATCCTTAATATTAAACTTAAATTCATACACTCAAAACATCATTAATATTAAACTTTCTTAACAATGTTCCATAGCTTATGACGATTATACAAGCACAAAACACTCTTCATTCGAATGCTTTCTTCCTAGTATCGAGGAAAGCGTAGCGCCATTTTATTTCATCCTTGCTGTCTACTTGTAAAATAAGTGTCTAGCTTTCTTGTCTCGTCTAACGTTTAACTACAAGACAGATTCCAAACCTAGACTAAAATACTTTTATCTTAGAAAATTGCACTATCCCCAAGATACAAATGGATCTATTCTACATGTACAAAGTCGTGGACTTAATACCTTAGAAGCATAATCATTTGGACATTTTATCATCTGACAAAGTAATACAGAGATTTACAATAGTAATACAGAAAATAGTGGTACAAAGCGGATACCAGGAAGCAGTCAAAGAGACGTATAAAGAACTTGCATATGCGACCTTTAAAGTGGCTTTGAGTTAGAGCAAAAAGGACGACGGTTAAACCTCAACCTCGATTGAGAGGAGTTTAAGTCGGTAATAGATAAACTACTTGTATCATGTGTATAGTTTTTAAAACGGTAAGGAAATGGTTTTGTACCAGATTGTTATATATTATTGGTAGAGGCTGATGAACGTGAAATTGAAGTTAATTTAAAACTAAAACTAGCTAAATACACTGTTATTGTTGTATTACGTGACCCAGGACTCTCTTCTAAACCAAAACAGTTCAAAAACATCCTAAACAAATAGCTCAAATGGACTAAACACACAGTGATTTCGATTAACTTGCGTCAAACAGCAGAAACAACAGTAATCTACAACTTTCAGAATAACTTTATCCATTTCAAAATGAATTCATTGATTAAACTTATTCAATAAGTCTGAATCAAAATCAAAGCTAAACATTTCCAACCATACAATGACTTGCTTCCTTCACCCTCAATCCAAAGCATTAACTTTATCGACCAAACATACTTAACCCGCTAAAACCGACTTGCAAACTCCCGTCAAAGGCAACTTGTCCAAAGGGGCCAAGTTAGTCATAACATTGCCTAATTTCAGCCTCTCTCGTACATCTAAAATGCTGATGGATATGGCCCAGTTTATAGCCTTTCTTGTCTTTCGCGAGGGGTTTTAATTAATTAAGTTTGTTATAACAATTCGTCAACGGTAAGCGTGGATTTCGGATTAATTTATGTAGGATTTGCCTGCAGGATTTACCAATTTTGTAATCTGTTTGTTGCTGAAAGTGTTTTTAAGTTAGGAATTGTTTTAGGCAGGTAATGTCAAAGAATTTTGGTTAATTAAACTTCTGAGTACATCTAACTTTCAGCGACTGAAAAGGTCAAACGAGTAGGTTGTGTATCGAGAGACTAAAATAAGTCATAATGGTACGAAAATTTTTAGCCACCACCCGAAGAAACAAGGGAGGCTATAATTTAAATGTCATTAAGGCTTTTTAGTTCAACTAAATTAAATACTAACAATTTGATTGCGGGAATTTTCTTTTCAATCAACGAGTTATTTCATGAAATGTTTGTTTCTAGCGCTCTTTCTTTCTCGACCGGTCACGCAAATGCAGAAAGGGCCAACTTTAGGTTAGAAAACCCAGTTTGGAAAAAAATAGTCTCTAATTCTGTTCGTACTAAAATTGGTAACATGATTTATTTTGTATTCGAAATCTGACGCTTAATAATAGTCGTTGCTACTTAAAAATATTAGCGTAACTCTATTTGCTAATCTGTGCAATTGTTTTGGGATTATGTTTACCACCTAAAAAAATCCATATTCAAAAATTCCAAAACGTAAACTCAGGAGGTGGATGTACAGGCTGGGCATATACGACTGCTCCTTGACATAAGCAGTATGTAGCTAGACATTTAATGTTGCATTCCTAAATATAGAATATAGGAACGCCCCATAAAAGAGCACCGAGGATTCTATATTTTTTTAAAGAAAACGTATGTTATGAATTTCTCTGTGTCTTTGTTCTTTTTGTATCTATGTAATGTAATTTTGTATTGTAGCGAATAAATGTATCTTTATATTTATTTTTATCTTTATCTTTATCCTTATCTCCATATTTATCTTTAGATTTATCTTTACCTTTACCTTTATCTTTATCTTTACCTATATCTTTATCTTTATTTCGTATAAACAGTCTCCTTAGTCCGTCTATACATGGCTATAAATATTCACTTTTAGATCAAACAGTGAAAGAATTATAATATTCTAACCTTATAATTTATCTTGAACAAATTACAAAATCATAACAAAGTAAAATGAATCGCGCACAATATTTTCCAAAGATAAATTACAAGCCTCGACCAATAATTACAGGCAACATTAATGAAAGAACAGAACCATCCGAACATTAGCGGTTATTGCTCATAAGTATTATGTATCCGGGCTAATAAATGTGTGCTCTTAATGTAACCTAATGGAGAAATACGCGAGCGCCAGCAAAATGGCTAACAATTCTCTTTTTGGCGGATACGACACATTCTCTTTGCATATTTAATATTAAAGAGTTTCGAAAGCACATCCGAAGCTCGGTTTTGTTATGTTGAAAAAGAAACATGTCGATAGGATGTGTTTATGTAAAAAAGGCTTTTAATATCTTGCATGAATTTAACATTTAAATAGGAAATGAAAATGGCAACCTTTTCTTTTAGAGGTTAACACGTCTATTTTTTGTCGGAGGTTAAAATGTAACAAAATAAATCTGAACATCTTGATGATAACTTGTGATACGGTCGCGTCGAGCGCCTACGTCAATTACATACATTTTGACAGGTTTCGAAAATAGTACAATAGAAGCAACTTCTCTTGCCTCACAGTACAGTTATCGCGATAAATCTGATTATATTCTATTGTCAGTGACATCATATTAAAGGGGTGTAACTAGATATTTTTGACACTTTGTCAATAACATTTATGACTGGATGGACCTTGACACAAAATATTTGAACACAGTACGGATTCTTACAATTTGCAGTACTAACACAAGTACTTAAAAATCTCGTATAAAATGCTACAATAGCTTATTCTCTGCAACAAAAAATACACGCACCAATGCCAAGAAGAGTAGAGGAAGAGCATGAATTTCAAAGGATTTGTAGGCAAAGTTTTTCTTTCATAAGGCACTATTTTTTAAACTCAGTTTTTCCGGCACAGAACCGAGCCAGTTTTCCATGCTTCATCAGATCCGAAATGTAACAGAGTTAAAAGTTTCAATTGAATACTTTCATCAAGGCAGCGCTGAAAAGAGAGATAAACGGCCGAGTGTGATTGCAGAAACTAGAGTTATATTTATGCTACGACACTGTGCGTCAAACGATAATGCCGCATGCGGCACTGTCTCCTTTAATCTGATAGTTTTGTGGCAGTTTGAAATATGCTTTTGAAAGCGCTAGAACTGCGCTGGAAAATAAAGAATTATGAGGCTCAATAAAGTTGTTTCAGTTTTCAAGATTTTTGTAAATCAACTTTGCTTCAATTACCGCTATGTTATTACATCATGACTTAGCCATGCATTTTGTATGTTTTTAACAAGCTTCTGCCCATGAATTCATCTGCATTGACCACTTAATCGGTTTTTCAGGGTACACACCTACAAACTTTAGCATTTTTAATAATAGTTAATTACACTAATTATACTCCTTATAACTATTTATTATTATACTATATTTAATTTAATGACCTAGTACTGGAAAAGTGCAGTTGCACGTGATTGGCTAATGAGAATTTTCTAAAGCCGCACTCACAATGGAGCAGGTAATCAATCGGTTTTTACATCTGTACGGTGCGGACGTGTTTGTTTTCCCTTCTTGCTTCTTATTGTGTATCGATTACCTGTGACTTGGCTAGTAAAACGGACTAACGTTTCTTTATTCTTTTATTTTAAAAGTCCTAGAAAGATTACCGTTTGTCACCGTCCACTTGGCTACCTGTTTCTATCTTTTGTTTTTGTTATTTGTCTGAAATTATCCCTATACTGGGTCATTAAAGTAAATAGAGGAAATATTTGAATACTATTTTGGTCACGTACTGTGGCAACTAAACTAAAGCCCAATGTGGCACAGTATCACCCCAGGCTTTAAACTTTAAACGCGTAATTCGCTGGCGTATGCAAAATGTAGTTTTGTTCCAGTCCGCACTTTTGTTAAGGACGTCATGATAGCGAACTCGTGCTGGATAATGTTTTGTTTCTCATTTCAGCAGTTGGCCCCGTTTTTAATTAGAACCTCGACGAATGCTGCAAATGTTGGATAATCTAGATGCATTATTCTTTTCCTGTGGTTCCAAAGAGACATGTTTTCAGTGGAACTACTAACAGAATTGTGACTGTTGAAATTGGTTGGGTTTATATCTTTTCATCATTTTAATGTGCAGATTTGAATTTGGGTGTTATAAAAAAAATATCCTTTGATTTTAGATTAACGTGACTCTATTAAATTATGCCTACGCTGTCTCTCCGTCCATCCGTCCGTCCTTGGTTTTTTTTGGTTGGGATCCGCGATAAGGAACCCGCTGCGCGCGAGTACTGCTGGCACTTGACTGGTTTTTTTTGTGTGCATGGTAGCAGTTGGCAGATCACCCGGTGGTCAGAAGATCTAGTGAGGGTGTCAGGAAAGAGCTGGATGAGGCAAGCGCAGAAGAAGAGGCTTATGCCCTGCAGAGGATTAATGCTGATCATAGGGTAGGAGAATCTGTTTTCCACACAAAAATATTTCACTACATTTGCTATACTGCATAGTACGCGTGGAATAGTTGTATGGTATTCGTTTGTCACTGATAAGTTTTAATATATACGCCAAAATAAAGTCACATAGGCTCAACAGTACATTAACGAGAAGATAATTTTAGAAGTCGTCGTAAGTTTAACCTTATTATCAAATAAATAGCTTCGTCCGCGTAGATTTTGATTATCTTTAAATTTTCCAGGATGATAAGTGGTGTATGTGTTAATTCAGGGTAAGGTTCATTCAGCCGTTGCATTGTGAAGAAAAACAAACGAATACTTGCACGAACTTTTGCATTTATAATTTGAGTAGGATTATATTTGAAAATGTTATTCCTTAAAGTATTAACCATATCTTTCGGATTTATCCAGCATCATATTTTTCCAGGTTTTCAAATCATCACAGAAGCTTATGAACGCTCACATTACAAATAGACTCTTAAGCTAAGGCTGCTCGAAATCCGAGACTTATTCCTATTTCGTTCTCTCCAATCATTCACAACTAAAGACTGAGCAGGATAGACACCCAAGTCAACAGTTTCGTATTTGGAAACGCACCTGACGCCGCGCAAATTTCAATAATGGCATCTGGATTCAGAATAATAATTCGCGGATTTGAGGATATTAGATTGCGAACTTTAATTGAATTAATTTGTACGATTTTAATTTACAAAGCCAAGGTAAGGATTTCGTTTTAGATAATTGGATTCTCGAGTTTCAGCACCGACAGTTTAGGCTTAATGTTTTGGTCCTTGCTTCGAGTGTAAGTCGATTTACAAATATATTTTAAACAGATGGGAAGTCTGGTTCAATCCGGAAAAACTTTTTCATTGACGTTTTTTTTTGGGTTTGACGTTACAGGTGATCAGAGGCCGTAACGAACTGTTGAAGCCTCTCATGTCCCAGCCAGAAAGCTACTTTTCAGGGTTCCTTACCAAAATGGTAAAAAAGGGACCCTATTACTAAGACTCCACTGCCCGTCTGTCTGTCAGTCTGCCCCTCTGTCTGTCACCAGGCTGTATCTCATGAACCGTGATAGCTAGACAGAAAATGCATTTCTGTTGCTGCTATAACAAAAAATACTAAAAACAGGATAAATTAAATATTAAAGGGCTCCCATACAACAAATGTCATTTATTTGACGTTTTTTGCTCGATTTTAATAACGGCACCACGTAGACACTTAAATATTCTTTAAATATTTAGTTGTATACTCACTATTAAAATAAATAAATAAATAAAATAAAACAAAAATTTAAGAATATTCCCATAAACAAACGTATTTTTTTGCCGTTTTATTACTCATGTTGTATAGATAATGATACGGTACCCTGCCCTGTTTTTAAGTTGTTCGTGAAGTGTTTGCCGGCAAACTTTGCCCTTGTAAGTAAGGTACGGTCACGGAAGTTAATTTGCTACCCATTTTAAATAAAATCTGCTCGAAGTTGTCATTGTCATTAGAGATGTGAAGTCATTTGTAATTGATATGTAACTCAACCTTATTGCTGTAGAATATCAGATTGACTTTGGATCTAAGGTGGATGACAAATTTAATTCCTTGACTGTACCTACCGTTTTAACAAACCTGCATCGTCATCGATTGCTGCGAACAAATAAAAATACTCGCACCAAGATATCAACAGTATGCTTGGACGGTACAGCTTTGGCTCGCCGTCTCATAGTTTAAAATATAATAATGAAATAAGTTGTTTAAGAAAATCTAGAGAGGTTTTGAATTCATACTAAGCAAACCAATTACTTGGTGAAATGAAATGTAAGTAATTGAGGCTTCTTCACAATACTTGATGAATTCAGGGAACGAATTCTATTTCAAGAAATAATTAAAGTTATTGTACCGTAGAATTGTTCCTCGATCGACGAAAATAAAGCTGAATCCAACAAAATTTTATGTCAACAGCTGCCTGTTGGTTTCAGTTCTCCTTTTATTACAAAGAGCGAGGGCAGAAAATGAAAAGTTTCCAAGTAACTAAGTATCAAAACATAATGCTATTGTGGAGTAAGTCAAACAATTAGAAATTCCAAAGTTTTAAATTATGCACAGATTTGAACAGTTAACAAAATCAAAACAACCAACCCGATGTTAAAATATTCCTCCGATAGCGTCCCAAAGTAGGCACAAATGGTTACTTACTGAAACTTCGTAGTTTACTCTGTGGGAATCACGACTCCATCCTACTTCCTTGGCGTCGTGCCCATCTGATGCTACTATATCTTGCAGAGTTTAAGGTCGAACTTCTAATTTATTATTTATACTATCAACACGCTCGATTTATTTCATGAATATTGAAATATTTTTGCGGGGCAGTAATATGGCCGAAACTTTCAAAGAAAAGTAGGCCGATGACTGAGGGCCAAAGAATAAATCACGATCAGAAGTACTCATTAAGATGGGTGTACTGGCCTGGAACTTAATAACTAGGTCAAAACAAAATGGCAAACGCGAGGAAAAATGTTATTCACGTGTTAAAGGAAGCAGTGGAAATCACAGCTGTCAAGGACACACTCGATTTAACGCATTTGAGCGAAGTATTTTGGCGCGTGACTGCTGGAATCCAGTGAAAAAAGGGCGCACGGATGACTCCAAATGATCGACTCAATATTGCATGTTGTACACGCAGGGCCTTTGTCTTGTTAAGTTAATAAAATACGGAGTTAACTGTGTTCCACGTTGACATTTCTCTATGTATAGGCAGGTTTCTGATATCCTGGCAAATATTTTTTTGATTTGTTGATTTTGCGGTTGTTGGTTACCTAATCAGCGATTATAATATATATTTTACATAAAGCGACATGAGAAACATGTTTATTTAGGGTTACATTACACTATCATTATTAAAAACTCCGCATGAAAATATTACAAAACAATATTTTTACAGATCATGACAAAAAATCCTTTTCTATAAAGTCTGCGGCGATGATCTTAAGAAATTTTAATAAATAATCACCTATTTTTATAAATTATGCTAGAAATATGATATACACTCAGGAGCAAAAATACCGGGTCAGAGTGCGTTTTTCATACAAACGAGACTATTTCGAAGCCTTCGTTCTTCGCCAGGGGTTGTTTTGACTGAGGTGTAATGGTGGATACTGCGAGGTTCAATACAGGAGGTCAAAAATTCTTATGATACCTAACTGATCGCACAATCAGTTAACACCACAGCGGGAGAGTTTGGGTCAGCACTTGGATTTCCTTACATTTTATTGCAATTTTAGATGTTTTCTGAACATGCACAATTCCGGCGTTAACCGCAGATTCATTCAGTTGGGTATCCTAGGCACTCTGGAAGTCCTGTATCGATGCTCGGGGTATTCATCATCAGATTTCACTAAAGGCATTGGTGAGGAACCAATGCTTCGAAATAGCCTCTTTAGTATGAAAAATGCACTCTGACCCGTTATTTTTGCTCCTGAGTGTAGTTATCGAAATATAATCCGCACCAATCCAACGTAGCGCTTGTAAGAAAAAAAGATATTTCTTCAACTACCATAAGAAAGTGAAATTAGGAAATACGGCCTAACATGTAGTAATATAATAAAAATTTCACTGAATTCTTTTCTCGTGACTTAAGGCTATAGTTATTCTGTTCCATGGTGGCCTATCAACTGTTAAAAGCTGTTGGTTGAACAAAAATATTACTACAAGTAAGCACATTATTTTATATCTTAACCCTTTTAGATGCTCTGCAAACAAAGATATTCATCCTCTTGAAAGCATCTGAACATTCCACAAAGAATATTATATTAACTGTAAAATGGATATATTTCAATATTGCGTTTTAAGATCAAAGTATTGCAGAAAGGTGAGTTCGTATTTTACGGCAAACTTTATTGAAATAAATAAGATAAAACAAAAATATATTGTCATACCCTAGGGAATATAAATCTCAATGATAGAAATTTTAATGCACCTTTGTTGTATAAATACGATCTGAACGGAGTATTGTTCTGTTAAACCCATTTTAGTTAAAATGTTGTAAGAACTTAAGCCAAAATTGAAACGTTTGCATTAATAACAGCACGTCTGAATTTTGTTGTAATATTATTTTATTATCAATAACAAAAGCGTTTAAGATAATAATTATACACTTGTCTTTATTGTTATTCAATATTTTTTAAAATAAACTAGTAATCAAGGCGGAGATCTTTAGGGAAGATCTTCGTCCAACACTACAAGTATGTTACGGCTGGCTCTGTACCGATTCGTCATGTAGCAGAATGTCCAGTGACGCAAATTGACCAAGAAGCGAATAGTCGAGAATCATATTAGCATTTTGCCCAATTAAGATAAAGTCAAACGTAGAACATCAAAATAGCAATAAGTCTGTATGGGTACCTAGTATAATTTCCAAATTAGGTACATAATGAGATGACAATAAGGATGATACCAGGAATAGCGTTGTCAAATCTTATCAAAAGTAGTTATCCCATGTAACTTTGTGGTCGACGTTAGGCAACTTGTACTTGTGTTGTTATCTAGCCGTATCGTGTTTTGTACTAAATGCTAATTGTGTGTTTTACGATTTAAAATGGTCAATTTACATAGATATTTTGCTTCTTGGTCAATATGCGTCACTGGACATTTTGCTCCATAGACGATTCGGTACTGAGCGACAGTTTGACCATCAACGGATCAACCTGGAATGTGGTACAGATATAAGATATTAACCACGCAACGGATAAATATAACTTTTATTTGTGAAACATAGTACAGATTCGAGGGATTAGAGCTCTGTACAACTTCGATGCGGACAAAGTCGCGAGCAAAATCTAGTTCGTTTATACACTGCAATCTACACTACACTACTTATAATCCATATTTATATGAATAACCGCTCTTAAGGCGATCACAAACATCCACTATTAGAACTTTCAAGAGCATCTTCAAAAGCATTTTATTGAATGAAATGACATTTCTTGGCGGTGGTTATTTAGATCGTCGTAAAATTTTATCTGCACCCAGCAATATTGGCGTAAGCTCGGGATTTGATCCTGCAATGTTCTCGGAAATTGTAAACTTGCCAGGTTTTCTGGGTGAAATATTAAAATAGTAGTAATGTAGCCAATTTAAGTTTAACGTGGTTCTGTATGAGGCTACATGGGACGTTGTATCATTTAATTTAACTGGTTTAAGTGTGGCATAGTTTTGGAAAACATTCAAAATAACCAACCAATAAACTTATTATTATAATTCTCTAAAGGATGTATCTTATGTATTCTACTTTATGACATTACAATAATAATAATAATGTGTGTGCGTGTATGTGTGTGTGTGTGTTATTGGATTACCATATTTCAGCCCGGAAATTGAAAGTTCCCGAAGGAATTACGAATTGCCAATAAGTATAACGAAGGAAAGGAATTCACATCAACAAAGTACTTATGAACAAAGTAAAGTTGTTTAAACAAAACGTTTGATAAATCTGTGCCTCCTGTGACAAGTGATACAACTCGAGTTGTAGCAATTTGCGGTTTTTTTCATGAATCAACTTGAAAAAAAATTACGCATCTTTTGCTCCAACTCCCGTGTTCCTAGGCCTTCTAGTTCCCAAGATACTTTCGTGTAAAATGATACAATTAACCAATTTTTTTCCAATTTTGAGTGAGTAATGCTATTTCTCTAGTTAAAACACTCCAAAAAACAAAAAATAAAAAAAAACTTCGTGCCTGGTGATATATCTAAAATTGTATTATTAATCACGATTTTAATTTACCTTTAAAAAGTCGTGTTTTTTGATATAACTTGAGTTGTATCATTTATCACCAGAGTTTTGCGTATTTCGAAAGTTACAAATTGAGTTAGACCAAAAATTAAACCTATATTTGCTTTTTTTGGTTTGTGTTAAGTGATACAACTCAATTTATATCAAATGTCACCAAATATTTCCTAATTTTTGAAATTATGTCATATGGCACAAGTCAGTTGTATCAAAAATGTAAGAATATTACGAACATTTAGAACCTGTAAAGTTTGATGCATAGTGATACAATTACTATTCAAACAAATCTATTGATACTTTCTATAGAAAGAAACGTGTCATAATAAAGTGTAATATTAAATGTATTAATATTTAGTAAGGTCTAATAATATTACTTTGTTGTGACAGAGTTTTGTAAAGGTTCAGAATAAAATGGTTTGTCTCTGGTCGGGTGCTGAGGTATAAAGTGCGAGGGGAAGTTAGATAAGGCTTGATATTTGCTTATACAAAATGTGTCTATTTTTAATCCAAAATATCCAAATAGCCTATCTGTCCTCGTTTTGAATATAGGGTTCGGCCTTTAGGGTATTACCCAAACTAGCAGTACCCCGTCATATGAGTAAGCTTGCTTGTGTATACCTCTCCTTTTGGTTTCTTTAATGAGCGAATCTAGTAGGAGACACCATGAGTGGTGACAGGCAACCCTCTTGCGGGAAGCCTCTACATGTCTTTATCCTTTTTGAGTCTCCAGTCCAGAACCTTAAAAGCGTCCTCCAATGCAGCGGTGAACAGCTTCGGAGAGATCACAAGATCTCCTTGTCTGACTCCCCGCTGCAGAGGAATAGGCTTCGTGCTCTGGTCCTGTAGTCGGACGTTACGGACATAGTGGCGTTTTCGTACAGACACTTGAACACTTTGATATATCGTTAGTCAACTTGGCACCGCTGGAGAGACTGCAGCACAGCCCAGGTCTCGATCGAATCGAAGGCTTTCTCGTAGTCCAGAAATGCAAGGCAAAGGAGGAGTTTATACTCTTCGGTCTTCTGTATAACCTGCCGCAGCGCATGTATGTGTTCTACGGTACTATAACCTTTTCGGAAACCGGCTTGTTCGGGAGGCTGGAAATCGTCAAACCTGCGTGCGAGACGATTTGTGATAAACCTCGGAAACAATTTGTAAACATGGCTCAGAAGTGAGATGGGTCTATAATTCTTCAGCAAGGTTTTATCACCTTTCTTGAAGAAGAGAACCACCACACTTCTTCCCGTGATAGTCGGAGGCTCAGCGCTTGAAGTTGTTGATGACAATATTTACCTGGGACAAAGGGTCCAGCTAGGTAGGTCTAACTTTGAGAAAGAGGTCACTCGTCGTATCCGACTCGGCTGGGCAGCGTTCGGGAAGCTTCGCAGCACCTTTTCGTCCAAATTACAGCAGTGTTTGAAGTCAAAAGTCTTTAACCAGTGTGTGTTGCCAGTGATGACTTACGGATCTGAGACGTGGGCGCTAACAATGGCCCTCATAAGAAAGCTCAAAGTCACTCAGAAGACTAAGGAGAGGGCTATGCTCGGGGTTTATCTGCGTGATAGAATCAGGAATGATGATATCCGCAGGTAGAACTAAGTTTACCGATATAGCCCGAACGGGGCACATTGCTCACAGGACTGCTGGCCGATGGGGTCAGAAGGTTCTTGAGTGGCGTCCGCGGACCGGAAGACGAGCTGTAGGTACGCTTCCAATAAGATGGAGTGACGACCTTGTAAGGATCGTGGGAATGCGGTGGATGCGAAAAGCACAAGACCGGTCTGAGTGGGGAGCCTTGGGGGAGGCCTATGTCCAGCAGTGGACGTCTTTCGGCTTTCGGAAATAAAAAATACAATAAAAACGATTTCGTCCTTAAATCACAAAGACCGTTGTTCTATTTACCCGTCAATTTCATGATTAGTTCCTTTATTCCATAGTATATAAAAAAATAAAGTTATCATGATTGCAATCGTTTGTTTTAAATACTTGTATTATTTGACACAAGTTTTTTCGTAATCAGACCTAGGAATAACTCGATATATAACATTACTCACGGTTTATTTTACATTTTTTTTTGTGAAAAGTGATACAACTCACTAAATATCCGTATTATTATGTCCGTTCGTCTTAAGAAAGATTACTTATTCAATTCCCTACAACTTATATGTATAAGCTAAACCTCTAACTCTAGAAATAATACAAAAAAATAGCTTTTAAAACAAGTTGTATCAATCATGACCAGAGCTCCTTGATTACACTTTTATGTGTTAAATAATACAATTCGAGTTGTATCATCTTACACGAGTTAAATGGAGCTCAATCTGAAATGTAAAATGATACATAAAGTACGTTTCTTCGAATATCTCAAAAACTATAACTAGTATCAATATTTTTGTAAAACCAGTTAATAAAGTGATATTATATGATATAAAAATCAATAGCAATGTTTAAAAAAATATATTCATTTAAGAGCAGTATTTTTTTTAAACTTGTTTTCGCTCTCCTGTAAAATCGTGTTTTTCGAGTTGTATCACTTGTCACAGGAGGCACAGAAATTTGAACCAACCTTTAGAATTAACAATTCCTTTATCGAAGTACACTTCTAGTGAAACAAAGTTTTCAGTGGAACCAAAACCGAGGCAGATGAGGGTGAACTTCGACAAGATTAAACAGCCTGCAATATGCAGCTTAGCAGAAGTTTCTTTGTTAATATAAACAGAATTTATTAAGAACTGCGAATGATAAGTCTCACGAACTGCTTACCAACTGCTTTAAATTCTCTCGCTATCCGTTAAGTGTCTGGCGTTTTCACAGCGGATACCTACTTTCAAGAATTTCTCATAAGTATTTTATCTGTCTTTGCCTGTCTCTCCGTTTGCGAGAACCTTTTAGTTCGAGACTTTGGCCTTTATTTGCGTATCTTAAACGCGTTTTTTCGAAAAGAAATTGATAGCTTAAATGTAAGAGGAGTTTTGCGCCAGTTGTATCCCCGTTTTCTCTGCGATCTACAATCAGCCTTTCTGTAGCTCTTTTAATAGATTTATGGCTGTGTTTTAAAAGGTATGTAATGTTGGAGAAACTTTATCTTTCGCAAAGAGTAACACTACTTTGCAATAACAGGAAGGTTCAGAGTCAACAAAATTCGAGTATTTACTCTTGTTTATGGATCAGTGAAGCTAGATAAGTTTATTAACGCTAACGTAAACGATTGTCAAAAACTGACAATGTATGGAATTGATGTATAGGCGCTCAACGTCTAACAGCTTACGTCGGAGGCCATTTGCAATGTCAAGAGATGGCGGATGTGTAATTTGTTTTAGTTTATATTTTTGTGTATTTAGGTGTTCAAAGTTCTTTTATGTCAGTGATTTGTACTTTTAATGCCTTTGTGCTGCACCGTGATAGAAGACTTGGACTTATTTCGTGTATCTGGCCTCTTACTTCTCGTTTCAAGTGGACTCGCAGTGGTACAGAGGTTAAAACTATTTTGGCCTCTGTCCTACATATCACCGTACAACGTTGCCCCCAATCTTCCTAGAGAAGTTTGGATTGTGTTTTATTGCTATATTGATTTATACTTATATATACTTGACACTGGCGAAATCACTTCATTGTGGAAACGCCATATTCCCGCGGTAGTAGCTGATTAGTAGCCGCGCGCCAAGAAAAAAAAAAACAACTTACGTCAATCCTATACATTTTGATAACGATAACAAGTGCCAAACGTCTACGGTTTATGAAACGTTTTATTAATATACTCCAAAAACTTTTCGGCAGTCATTGCTTCAAGATATTTGACTATCTAATCTTTCTTGTCTTGTTTTTCTTGTTTTGGTAGCTATTTAGGAAAATAAGCACGTTTTTCATGCGAATTGACAAAAGTTTCTAGACTAGCCAAGTTTTTGGGTTACGACCTTATGCCTGCTCCGATGTCAGCTGATTTAATTCAATCCGAAACTTCTGACGAAAGTTCCAATATGTACTTTTAAATGTTTACTTAAACAGGAGATTCAAACAAATTGGTGATTATTCAAAATTGAAATGCAAACGTGAAATTATTGTTGAAAGGGGTTTGATGAATGGTTTGATTGAAGGTAGGTAGACACAAAGTGAAAAAATATACCTTCATATTTATAAAATACTGTTGACCAACGAATAATCATCCCTAAACGGAGATGGCCGGGACACTTGGTGAGGTGGAATAATGACAGATGGACGAAAATGGTTACTGAATGGTGGCCAAGGAATTCAAAACGGTCCATGGGTGGATGACGTCCGTAAAATGGTGGCAGACAATGGATGTGATTAGAACAGAATCGAGAAGAGAAGTGTGATCAGGAAGAGTCTCACCGTTACCCAACAGAGTAGGTGAATTCAAACTGATTAAGTGCGTGGAATATAAAAAAAAAACAATTCCATGAATCAATAAATATCAAAAGATATTTTCACACCAATTAACCTATTCCCAAACTAACTAATTAGCTCTAGGCTTATGCTATGGGTGCTATAAATCATTAAGTAAATAGAAAATATCTATGACTCACGAACAAATACTCATCGTCATCAAACACAAATATTTGTCCATACACCATAATCAAACCCAAGACAGCTAGCTTCGTAGGCAGGGTCACTACCAACTAAGTAAGCTAAACGCATCAACTTCATCGTCGTCCCATAAAATCAAGTAATTCGGTTTCATATTGCGCTAATATAACAAAGTTTGCTTCTAGCTAGTCAGGTTTATCTAACGCAATGTCTCATAGAATCATTGATTGACTGATTAATGCCAAAGCAACAACTAATCAAGATAAAATCTCTTCGAATTGTCCTTTAAATTGCTGCAAGAAAACTACTTACAAAGCGCTCCGCTAATCTCATACCAAGAGGTTGTCCTTTCACAAATACAGAAGCTAAATTACGTAAGTTTATTGCCATCGGATAGTTTTAAAGTAATTCAGAAGAGAATGGCAGAGCTGGAGGTGATTTTGATGACAGCGAACATTTTGATGAAGAAGATCCTTGTAAACTTTTTCAAGACAGAACATAAATATCTATAGAACTGACCTGGACCTATTTGGATACCTGTGGACTTCAATACTTATGGGTGTAATAAAAAACATCAACCTTCGGAGTGGCAAATATTTCGGTACATTTTTGTTGATCTGAAAGATACAAGGTAAATAAACTTGTTTAACATGCAATGGTTTGCTTGATTATCAAAGTCTTTGGGACTTGGCCATTATTTTGCGTAACATTACCTTATAACGGAAGTAACCAAAAACACTATAGTTAAGATACAAGTTTCCAAAACGCGTATTTCCCGGAACAATAATGACCACTGCAACTTAAATTTAGAAAAATGGCGGTAAAAGTAACTTGGGATACTTTTTAGTGCCCAAGATATCAGTATAAAGATGTCAAAGTAAAAATATTAAATAATGATCATTCATACTTGCTTCAAGAGCTGATATCTTCTTTTTCAAACCCGTCTATAAAACATCGTAGGTAGTTAAATTAGATTTCGTAGATAAAAAAGGTCCTTTTGCAGCTTCGATGCAGACAGACTGATGGATACACAGATACACATAAACATAATAAACTTATAACCACCCTTTAAGTGAGAGGGAGAGTTTAAAAACTGCCCATCTAAAGTAAGATTGCCAATAGACGTCATGATAGCTCGCACTAACTTGCCGACTTTAGAAAGTACAAGTTATTTCCATATAGAGAGCTTGCGACAACTTGTACCCTCTCGCTTACAGAAACTCTTGCGTTGTTTTATGATGTACATTGCTATGCGGGTACTATATACAATAGCAATATTGGTGCATTCCACGTAATGGTTAACAATATAGTTCAGTTTAAGGAATGTGCTATCAATAAGTACGTTTCCAATTAATTTTAATATGACCTTTGCTTTAAGTTCAATTATAAGTATTAGTTTGAATACATTCATTAAATTTAAACAAAATAGTGAAGGTTCTATAATACCTAATTTTATTCAAGTCATGATTATAAGTGTAATTTATCTTTACAAATCTTTATTTAAATTGGTATTCTGTTCTTGGTAGTAAGATGTAACCTATTATTGGCAACGTTGATTAACAAATTCTGAACGCAATATTTAATGTTATCAAACTGATCATGATTAATAATCAACAGACAAACCTACCTTCAACAAATAAATAATTTGAATTTGAACTAAAAGAAGAAGTGTGTGTTTGAAGTGTTAGTTTGGGTTCTGAAGAAGGTAGTTTACACCACCTGCCATGTATCTTTGTCTTTCATGATTTCTCTGTCCAAGGTTGTCTGGAAGAGATCGCTATTTAGCGGTAAGACCGCCTGTTGTATACCTATAGTTTAAAATGTACTGTTCCGTGTTTTTTGTTTTTTGGTGTTCAATAAAGAGTATTTGTATTGTATTGTATTGTAAGTTTACAGTTCAAATTATACCGATAAATCGTTGTCTGTTATATCATGTGATGGAGAGCTCAACCGAGTATACAGACCATTAGAAATGGTAAATAAAGAACGGTATTCACTCACTACACAGAAGAAACAAATACCAAAACAAATGAAATCTATAACACAAGAGAAGTTAGTAAATAAGCTTAATGGCAAAGGAGCAATATGGTGTGTGTCATTTAACTAGCCCTTCTAGACAATTTTTCTTCTAAACACCACCACATCTTTTACTTTTAAACGTACGAGGCCCTTGATAAGATGCATTTAGTCTTCGTTATCGTTATCAAACATGTATAGGATTGACGGAAGCTGTCAGATGGTCTTAATAATATGTCAGTTCTAAACTCATTAGCAGTTTTCTTAAATTGTTTTCGATAGGGTTAAGCATCTTGTCCAGGGCCTTTGAGCAGTCTTAACATTAACAATATGATTACGGTACGAAGCAAGAGTCTTATACATGTGGAATAGATACCCAGTTTTCTAAAACTAAACTAACTGCTTGACTAACTAAAGCAACGCAACAACTGCTGCACACTCTATCTTTTTCTGCAATGGACTAAGTAGGTCAAATCAGACATTTACGATGAGCTAAAACGAAGATTAGTACCAGTTTGAGTTTTGTATGAAACCGAACTCTTTGTCTTTCTAATATTAAAATCGAAACAAAATCTTGCCCTGTCTCAAGTATTCAGTTTTTTTAATGAATATCCCTATCAATTTCCAGTTGTTATCCTAGTAATATAATAAATTTGAAAGTTTGTTTGCTACACCTTTACGCTACATCGATGGTGATAGCTAAAACCCTGGATCAACACATAGGTAGGCTAATTTTAAATGCAAAAAATTTAAAGTTGTAGAGGGAATAACAATGATCGACATCAACGCGGACGAATTCGCGGGCAGAGACTAGGGGTTGATATATTTTAAGCCCTGAACTAGTTACGTAATAAGGTAGCATGCTCACGCCTTCTGGAAGTTTGTCCCTAAGTTCGTCCGGATGGCCAGTTTCCCTTTGATCGCGTTTAAAGCCCACCCACCCTTCGGTCTATGAAGTTTCTTTCCTTTTTATTTATACGTTAACTTGTCCTTTTGAAATGTCCTGTATTTCTTAGCGAGATTAAGAGATTTCTCGAGAGTTTTGTCAGTTGTCCGGGTTTGTTGTAGAATTGTTCGGCGGATGTATGTTTCTTACTCTTTGAAGCTTAGTTCATATTGGGATCGCGGGAATTTTAAATTCCGAATTACTTACTTTTTTCCCAATCAATTTTTTCGAAAGTTATGTCATACAAAAGCCATTTTAGATTCAATGCATAATTCAATAGGTCTACGTAGCTTAGGTTAGGATTGGTTTATAATTATAAGCGATATTAAAAAAAAAGTCTTCTATTCATCAATCATCAATTTGGAATTACACTGTGAAATTTTGTAGTGGAAGTAATTCCATATTGATCCCTATGTATTGTTATACTAACTTTTATTTTTTGTTGTTTTTGGGAAAAATTTTGTTAAAAATGAGCCAAACAGCAACATTTGTTAATTGTTGAATTTGGGTAGACCATATTCGACAAACATTTCAAGAAATAAATATTTTTTAGGGTTCGGTACGGAAGATGAAAAAACGGAACCCTTATAGGACAACTCGTGCGTGTCTGTCACAGCCAATTTGCTTCGATACTATTGGACCGATTGAATTGATATTTGGTACTCATATGTAAATTGATAACCCGAACAGAGAGGTGGAAAGTTTTATTTTTAAAATGTCATTGTCGGGAGACGAAGTAGGTTTTTTTTTTTAAATATTTGCAAACCTTACTGTGTCATATATTAGATGAAAGAACTCGTTATGAGGATCTCACATATATTCTTGGTATTATTATGTAACAAGTAGTTTTAATTTTGTTTATGAAAGAAGACGAAAATTTACCATCCCCTCCCGTGATTTTCAAAACTACTAAACCTACAATTTTGAAAAAAAAAAACAAAATATACTTCATTGATTGTAGATTAGATGGAAAACCTATAAGAATTATATAAAAAAAATACATTTGTACGGAACCCTCTCCACGCGAGTTCACCTCGCACTCGGTTTTTATTATGTAAAGGTGCTTCGGATAAAACGATTAAGAAATAGAAATATAGAAATAGAAATAGATATATTTATTCGACGAACACAGAAAAATAAAAAATAAATATAACAGAGAAAAACATCATGAACTAAGGATGGCCACACAGAAATCGAAACAAAGACAATAAAGAAGGGAAGAAAAAAAATATGATCATGTTGCCATCATGGGTTGACGTTGAAATTGACACGCATTTAAACGCGGTTAATGTTAAAGAAACCTTGTTTGGCCGTTTGAGCTTTAGCATCAGCTCTTAAAGAACCTTTTTACCTTTTTAATAGTTATTGATAACGCAATACAAAAGTGACAAATATTGATACAGTCTTAAAATCAGATGATCATTTAAATTTTTATAAAGTTATTTTATAAATTGGCTTTACGGAAAATACTGCAACGCAACGCTTTTTTGTTAGTTCCTGGAAAAATAATAGTAAAACCACACCCAAATGATAAACGCAATATTCGATTCCCTGAAGCGCTGTACATACGAAAGTTTCGGTCTCAATGAAATGTAAATTTGAAATATTGGAAAATCCACATTGGTAAATTTTTGATACAATTAATTTCAGGGTTTTTTTTACTTAATATTATGTAACGAATACCTATGGCGGGTTTTTGCAATGAGACACGTATTGTTAATCTAGTACATAATGTGTTTTATTCTGTCATATTTTTTTTTTTCATATTATGCCAAAGTTTGCAACGCCCTTTATTCTACTCGGTAAAACCATATTGGCTTTGACATGTTATCGATTTGTTGTAATTCGTTTCGTTTTGGTTAATTTGGCCGCCATTATTGTCGCATAAATAACGTTGTAACGTAACGTATCGTAACGTTGACGATACAATAACATGTCAAAAGCGTTATGGTTTTGTCGTGAAAAAAAAGGCTCATTGTAGAACTATAATCTGATGGAGAAGAGTTGAGTTGTATCTCTTATGGGTCTATGATATGTCGCCCTAGGTAAAAATACTTCTCTTGCGTAGTAAAGGCCAGCATGAGCAGAGGATTTGTTACTCGACATACGTTTTTTTTTAAACTGGGGACATTATTACGGGCTGTTAAACCCTGCACAGTTCCAGGCAGCGAAATAGACAGAGTTATAGCAGTTGTATAGCTCTATTACTTTCTTTGTCTAGGATTTGTCAGGTTTTTACAACCTTTTAATACAGGTCTAATTTTGCATTATACTATAAAATGGTTTTTACTAGAAGCTCGATATTGTCATGCCAAGACTATAAAAAAAAAAACTAAAGAACACGTAAATATTATTTAAATAAATAAAAAGTATTTAGACGAGTTAATAACAAAATTGAAGATGAAACTCCGCAGCGTAAAACGAAAAAGAAATATCGGAACAATCAGTCACGCATCGGCACTTTTCAAATTAATATAACTTGAAGGAGTTTTCCTTCGACGTCAAAACCCCCCCTTTGTTACAATGTATTGTCATTTCAACATCCTAACTCAATTGTGTTCTTGATTTTGGAGAGTTTCTGATGACAAAGGAAATATACTTTCAGAAGTAATAACAAAACTTAGATGTTGATGGTTGAGGCTGCGATCGTAGAATCTTAAAGCCGCAGACGAACTGAGGGCATTTTTAGGGATTTTATACTAAAATAATAACTGTAACCCTTACGGTGAGGTTTCGGTATCTAGAGTTCTTTATTTAAATGCTTTTAAGAAATAATAATAAAGTTTAAAATTTCCTTGAGTCAAGTCAAAATGGAGCTTATTACGTAGTCGGCTTTGTAAAGAGCTGCTCACTTTGTACCTTGTCGCTTTAACACCTTTGACAGATTACTGCATCAGTTCAAACATGACGTTAAAGTGACTGAAGCGGGCTTTACACTTGGCAAAATTCAGCATGCTAAAGAATGATGGGCAATTTGGCCCATATAACTAATACAAATCTCATGTATACCACGTGAAAGCTAGTTACATAAGCATCATTTTCTAATACGGCGACAAACTACAAAAACCCCGGAGAAGAGAGTTATCAGCCTTCAAAATGTTCACACACACACAAAACGTTTATTACTACACTAACTGTGCCCCGCATGCGTTGCAATGCTGTTAGCCGTATATCCGACTCACGCTTGACTGATTTTACTATTAACAACAATTACAGCAAATACAAATACAGGAAGACGAGCTGTAGGTAGGCCTCCAACAAGATGGAGTGACGACCTCGTCAGGCAGGACGCGGTGGATGCGAAAAGCACAAGACCGGTCTGAGTGGAAAGCCTTGGGGGAGGCCTATATCCAGCAGTCGACGTCTTTCGGCTGACATGATGATGATGATGATGACAGCATATAGTGGGATAAATAATATAATATTGACGATCGGGCTGGGTTTCATACATTTTTGCCCATCATTCTTTAGACAGCCGGCGTAGAGGGGATAAGAGCGTCCTCTCTACACCTGAAGTTGTAAGCGTGCTAACACACTACGGGTGAAAAGTCGACCGCAGTGGACGTAAACAATGGCGCCTTCAAAACACCAAAGAAAAGGGCTCGCCAAGGCTTTGGTAGCGTAGAGCTCTATTTTAAAATTGTCTGTAAGACCTATTGCCGTCATTGCGGCAATTCCTTATTTTTGTAGTCCTTATGCTTCTTAACCCATTAAAAGGGCATATCCGTGTATAAATCTATAAGCGTAACCTCTTTTTCTTTAGTTGTCTTAATGGAGGCGATCGCGGTCACTCTAAATGTAGGTATACACCGCCGCGCGCGACCAGCAACTGAGAGCGTGCATTGTCTAAACCGCTTTACACTATACTAAATTCAGTGTGCTGACTGATTAAGACTGGCAATGTTGGGTCTTGCTGTCTAATTAGCTTGATTAACATGCTAACTGCCTTTACAGTTGCCATTTTTTAAGAATTTTTCATTCAGCACACTAATTTTAGCCAAGTCTAAAGCGCGCTTTATAAGACCGTACAAAATAAACAAACAAAATTCACAATAATTTATACTCGAACACGAGTTCAGTCACTTTGGTACCGCACGTTTTATGCAACACCAATATCACAGACCAACAGCCTGTGGCACGCTTCATCGACTTCGTTCTATAAGCTGCAAACTCATGTTATGCAACCAGCGGGCCAAATTGGCGACGGTTTCAGGTGTCACCAAGCGAAAAGAGAAACTAATTGACGAGAAGGAAGACTACAATAGCATAGATATTTATATATTTAATAAGAATAGCACTTATTGAAAGGTATAAAGTTAAATTTAAAAAATATGTCGAGGGACAATCTCATACAAATTAAACTATTCCCAAACTAAGCTCTAGGTTAGTAATATGTAAGGACAACGAAATAAATACTTAAATACATAGAAAACATCACAGACTCAGAAACGAATGCCCGTGCTCATCACATGAATATTGGCTGATATCGGTAATCGAACCCGGGACCTCTAGTTTCGTAGAGTCACTACCAACTAGACTAATGCGCCGTCAAACCTGATGTGATCCATCATCAGCTTGTCAATCGATCGATCGATTTGTCGATATTCATTTTTTTTTTAATTGTTGTTTCGCATCTGAACTAATCCCTTCAGATACTTACGGTGTCCCAAAAATGAACATCAACCTGCTTAGGGCTGATAGAGCTGCTGTTCAGCGATTTTCACTAGTTTCGGAGATATGCAGCATTATAATCTGAATTTTTGTAATTTTCCCTTATGTCCTTGTCTCGATAATCTGTAATTTCATGTTTTATTTCAGAAGTTTCTCAGTGGTATTTTACATTATTAGAATCATAACGAATCAGTGAAGTTTATAACAATTACGCTCGTTTTGTTTTATAATCAACTTTTTAAATAATGACTCAAATATTTTTTTGCATAATTCAGATTATAATGCGCAATATCTCCGGGTTGATGATGATTTTTGGGACGTCCTGTAGACAGACAAAGATACACAAGTTTTACTTATAACACCCTTCTTTATTGTAGGGGGTTAAAAAAAAACACCTTGCTGTTGTTCCGTTACCTTTTTAATGGCTGAATTATTTATCGATGATCACAGCGAAGGCCGGCTCGACAGCTGATAAATTACCTGAAAGAGAGCAATTGATTTAAAATTTAAGCAACTGGGAAGATTTTTTTTTGGGCAAGATTTATGGTGTTACTTGTATCGGATTGCTTGTATATTTCAGTTTCGTTACTTTCTAAGTGATGAATGAAGTTGCGAAATATAAAAGTTAAGTACGTTTGAAGTTTTGATGTGAAAAAAATGAGCTCAGTAGTTTTCTACTTTATGAATGCAGTAATATCGGTAAAATTTAGGCCACAGGTAAATTAGTTCATAATTAACAAAAGTAAAGAATGTGATTAAGGGCGAGTTGTTTGATTACTCGTTTTATTATTTAAACTTTATTGCACAATATACAAAGTAGGTACAAATGGCGGACTTAATGCCTTAATGCATTCTCTACCAGTCATCCAATAATAGTTAACTGAACGAATGGTTAAATTAAAAAAATCGAAAGAAAAATGGGACACATTTGATTCAGATTCAACAAAAGGTTTTGATTTATAACTTTTAGTTTGTTTAACTACTAATCAAACAACGCGCCCCAAATGATATTCCACTGGGTAAAACTATATTCCCTGTGATAATGTTACCGAATTGTCAACGTTACGATAGCCCTAATTTTATTGCCAGTAATCTCTGTCAAGTTAAAAAATAATACGGTGTCAAATGTTACCTGATGAAAAAATTAAGAGAATTAATTATGACATGGGCTATGCTCGGGGTTTCTCTGCGTGATAGAATCAGGAATGATGATAATTATCCGCACGGCTGTCCTAAACCAAAACCTAGTAAGAGCCATTGAGAAAATTTTACAGGAGAAGCAAAACAAACGTTTTTATGTACCTCTTAAAAACTATAAGCCCTAGGTTATTCATTGTTAGTGCTAAATTATGAAAATAAATTACTCTAGTAGAAACAGCAAAAAAATATATAAAAACACTGTAAATGCCAGTTTTATGAGACTTAATAGTATATTTGTCGCTGTTACTAGGAAATTGATCTGACTTCTTGGTGTGTTCGAGTCTCAAAAACCAAAATCAATAACCTAGCATAGTCTGTTACTAGGAATTTGATCTGATTTCTTAGTGTGTTCGAGTCTCAAAAACCAAAATCAATTACCTAGCATAGTCTGTTACTAGGCATTTGATCTGATTTCGTGGTGTGTTCGGGTCTCAAAAACCAAATTCAATAACCTATCATAGTCTATTACTAGGAATTTGATCTGATTTCTTAGTGGGTTCAAGCGTATTTCTCTTATGTAAAAACCTAGTACCTAAGTATGTGTGTTGTGATCATTGAAGTTTAAGATTAAGTGTTCAATATTTTTAGTAAATACTTGTTACATAATTATAATGATAAATAAATTTTCTACATGTTCACCTCAAAGTTGGTTAAAAATGTATCTGATTAGATGAAAATATTTATTTATTTATTTATTGTCATTGTCATTTTATAGTCTTATTAAATAATTAGAGGAGAGTATAAATAGAAATAACGACGAAAATTGTATTTATTTCAAAAACTTTATTAAAAAACAATATTAAACTTCTTCATGAACTTCACCACCTGTTTGCAAATCTACTGATGCGTTATTTACAGACATTTCATGCCAAAATTTCCTCCTGCTTTCTGGCATTTGCTTCTATAACTATTTCGACTCATTTTGGTAAAGTTTTAAGAAACAAAAACACATCGTTCAGCGCCAGCGCAAACTTAGTGACTGTTCGGCGCGGCGCGCGTTGACGACCCTTCCCCCACCGCCGCGGACCTCACCGCGCCCCCGCAGCACTCCTTTCGCATCGACTTGCTAGATTTTGTATAGGAATAAATTACAAATTCTACAACACGGAATAGTTCGTTTCCTAAATCAAAAACCTAGTATGACTAATTCACCAGTTATTTAACAAACACAAAAACCTAGTACGTGCAAATTCCAAAATCAAAAACCTAGTATAAGCCGTCCGTTTCGTAAATCAAAAAACTTGTTTGAATAATTTCCCAATTCAAAAACCTAGTGCACGCTATTTAGCAAATACAAAAACCTAGTGAGTGCAAATTCCAAAATCAAATACCTAGTAAAAGCCGTAGTTACTATTTCTTTGAATTTGGATATGTAACTTGCTAGGATTTTGATTTTGGTATCGACGAGTAGCAGGTGGAGTTGCTAGGTTTAGGGGGTCTCATATCTTCGAAACTAAGGGCGATAGAATTATGGGTGTTTTTGCATTACACGCAGCACTAAATTTAAAGATGTATGGTGTAAAAAAACTAATTTTGAAAAATTTGGCTCTTGCTAGGTTTTGGTTTGGGACAGCCGCGCAGTTGAACTAAGGTTACCGACATAGCCCGAAGAATAGCTAATCTGAAGTGGCAGTGGGCGGGGCAGATTTCTCGCAGGACTGATGGCCGATGGGGTCAGAAGGTTCTGTAGTGCCGTCCGCGGACCGGGACGAGCTGTAAGTAGGCCTCCAACAAGATGGAGTGACGACCTCGTCAGGATCGCGGGAGCGCGGTGGATGCGAAAAGCACAAGACCGGTCTGAGTGGAGAGCCTCGGGGGAGGCCTATGTCCAGCAGTGGACGTCTCTCGGCTGACATGATGATGATGAATTATGACATGCAAAACGAACTCATTGATCGAAATAAAACAATCCAGGTCGTCATGGCGTAAGTACTTAATGAGTAAAAATTCATTAGCCACATGCTACAAGTCTGAAATCGACCAAACGGGAAAAAACCAGAACACATGAAATTTTTACGAACTTGTCCAAATATTTGAGAACGAAATGAAAAATCTCGCTTAAACGTCGTGCTGAAACTGGATGTATTAAAATATTAATAAACGGCTTCATATCTAAGTATAAAATATTATGCTCTCAACAGGATTATTAAAAAGCCTGACTCTTTATAAGGACTTGACAATTAGAATTGAGTAAGTTATAATTATAAAAGTACGGCAATAACGCTTGAAGCTTTCAAATAACAACTTTGAACTAAATCTGTGCCATTTTTGAGAGTGCTAATTATTTTTGTCTTTTGAGGTCTTTTTTAAGAATTTTGAATCATGATAAAGGACGATGGGCAAAAATGTTCCCACCCACCAACAGAGATGAAGCATGTGCCAGATTATAGATCTTGGCAACATGATTTTTACTATGGCGACGATCACCATATGTATGGGGTTTTCTTGGAAAATCATAATTGTATCGTATGGAATTTGTTTGAAAATGAACACATTATATGGATGATTTGCCTTGCTTGGCCCTTTATTTTTATTAAAAAATCCCATTGATCTTGCTACTAAAATAAGAATTTTGTGTGTTTTGGGTCCTAATGAACATATAGACATGCATCCCGTTACTGTTGGAGGGTGTACAATATTGCCCATCACCCTTTGATTCCTAGGCTTCTGTGGACTATGTTAAAGTGACGTTGTCAACCAAAACGTAAGATACTTATAATGACCTAGTAATCAAATTGATTGGCTGTACCATCACGGTCTTTAAATGTTGATGCACTAGACAACCTTGTCATGACGACAGTATCAAGAGACGAGATATGAATTACATAGAAATTAATCGTTGGTTTTATGCGACAAGGTTCTATGGTGGTTCATCGAATGAATAATAAATAAATACAAAATATAAGGGGACAATCTCACACTAATTGACCTAATCCCAAAATAAGCTCCTTACGTAAGGGTACTAGGAAACGATATGAATACATATATTGAGAAATAAGTACTAACTCGTAAACACAAAGAAAACATCCATTATTCAGAAACAAATACCCGCATTTATCAAACAATACATTTGCTCATATCTGGAGGTCAAAACGACGAACGATGAACTTCTTTTTTTATGTCAAAGAGAAGGCAAACGAGCACACAAGCCACCTGACGGTAAGTGGAAACTGTGACCCATAGACATTCACATTGACAAGACTGCAAGCCTAATATTGCAAATGCGTTGCCAATCCTGAAGGCTAAAAGGCCTTATCAATAAACTCATCTTGACTGTGAGGCCCGTCACAAGATACGTCAAAGTAAACGCCAAACCATAGAACACTGTCATTTTCAACGCATCTCGAGACGAGCATTAGAGTTGAGATCAGTTTATTAATACGGGCCTAAGATGGAGTGCCTCTGTCATAGTCATTATACCTACCTATAAACTAAACTTGTTTATCGTCACCTAATTCCCGCAATACAACCCCCTAGATTATCCTCGGATATTTATTAGGTAATTATTTATTTACTTGACACATTTCAACGACAATGTGCTACACTTTTAAAAATAATCCAAACTCTTTTAATGTCTATATTCAATAAATCAATCCTTCCGAACGATTTTTCTTAAGCCACTTCCCAGCGGAGTGCTACCCCATCCTTTATTCTGCAGATAAGATAGAATCCCTCTGAGCCCCTCAATTGGTGCTAAAATCAATCAAAATCTATCCCCTGCTTGAGAAAGAAAAATGAAGTAAGAATTTCAAGACGGTTTTAATAAAATGCTAGTAATTTGCTCTGGACATTTATTTCAAGGAAGGATCTCTTTCACTAGAATTTATGATTTTAAGTGTACCATATAATTAAGTTTACTCGCAATAGAATAGAAAATAGATGATAAAGAATCTCCAGTATGCTTGCGTCCCTTTACAAACTTCCTTTATATATGTTTTTGTTTTAAGGAGTTTATAAATGGTGAAGTCTAAAGCATATTCGCTAAAATGCCGGAGTTTTGCTCAAGTTCTAAGAAATAGGTTTAACTGAGAAAATTTAATAAAAATGACGCCGCGGGCAATAATTTTCCAGTACACATAAAAACACCGCTGCTATGTTTAGTTTATTTTTTCATAGAAGTACGAGTATTAATTGGCGGTAACATTATTGACATTCTATTAAAGCTGCAAAGGTTTGGTAGGTAATGCTATTTGACATTCAGAGCTGCGTTATTTATTATGCCTAAATTGAAGAATAAAGAACTTTGACTTTGACTTTTCGTTTTATTTGGATAAGTTAACGAATTGACAGAAGCACGTAAAGCTAACCCCATGTGCTTCTGTTTAGTCCAACAGAGTTTTTTATGACATAGAGAAGGCAAACGAGCACACAGGCCACCTGGTGGTAAGTGGAAACTGTGACCCATAGACATTCGCATTCACAAGACTGCAAATGCGTTGCCAACCCTGAGGACTAAGATGGAATGCCTCTATGCTAGCCATTACACCGGCTGTTTTAAATAATACTCTTTTTGGAAGGAAGGATAAAGCTAACCTTTCTATTCTCAACTTGTTTAGCCATTCTACAAAACGGTATCACTTTTCTACCGCAACAAGAGTGAAAGTCCTTTACCGATGCAATGGCCACTTTGCAGGGCTTATTATTAAATTTACGAGGCCGTTTATATGAAGTGGTGGTGGTTTGCACGAGTGTTTCTACTTTATGCTTAAAAGTGTTCAATTTTAAAACATTTTTCATTTTTTTAATAATGGAAGTGCTTTAACGTCTTAGACTTGCTTAAGACTTAATAAATTCATGAAATTCAAAAATGTGTTGGAATTAGTAAGCTATGTTTAAAATGGACTATTTTTTTAAACTTAGAATCTTGCTCATATGGTTGCCGGGTTAGTATAGTGCCACTCCATGTTTTTCCTTGGATGTCGTAAGAGGCGACAAAGGGAATAGAAGCTTGAAGTACTGTTAGGCGATGGGCTTCCACCACAGGGTGCAAGGGTGGGATGACTGTCATCCGCTGGTTAACATCCTAGCCCAAGTACGAAATGTGGTTACAGAACTATCCATTTTTTTTAGAGTTGTTGGTAATTCTGTATTAGAGCTGTGCCTACCCCACTCTGGGAATGAAGGCGTGAGTTTAGGTATGTATGTATGAATCTTGCGTTGGACTAGAAGTAGGGAAGTAAGATGCAAACGCTGCTAATGATTCTGTTTTCGGTCTAAATGTCTGGAGTTGACGTAATCTATTAGCTTTACGTCTATCCTATATAGCCGTCCTTACGAAAAAGGGCGTATGTCTCATTGAACCACGTATGCAGTGTATTAGTGACCTAAGTTCTTAAGTTGGGGGGTTAATTTACTTTGATCATCTAATTGCGCATGCGTCCTTTTTATTTAGGAGGGCAGTATACATTTTCTGTGTTTTTGAAAATCATCTCATCATTCATTTTCTGTTTTCATTTTGCATCTTGACTAGACCCTCAGATTATACTGCCCTGCTAAGCCAAATAACAGTATCTCAAGTAAAACTCCTGTAGCAATCACAACCTTATTACTCGAAGGAGAGGATTGAATCTACGAGTATTATAGTGATTGAATCTGAGATATTGTTTATTCGCTTAGGAGGGCAGTGTAGAGATCAATATAAACATAACATGGTCTTTAATAACAAACATGTGTTTTGATCCGAGATAATAATAACCTACGTATACATAAAGTAGGCCAAAGAAATTATTTTTTGTAAGCAACAAATTAAAAACAAATAACATGTAATTCACACCTAACTTACGAAAGTTTCTACAGTAATAAGGGAATATTTTTAATCTGTAAATCAAAGCCATAATTTCAGGAGCGAACTATATTATTAATTATTAAGTTTAAGAACCTTTCTTAAACTAAAATTCCTATTTATATTTCAGAGGGACACGTGGGTTGTTTGGGGCTTAGTAAAAAACTTCATACATTAACTCATGCCTTCCTAGGCAGAGCTACAGAATTACCACCAAGTCTAAAAAAAAATTGATCATTCTGTAACCACATTTTGCACAATTAGGCAAAGATGTTTACCAGTGTATTAGTGACAGGGTGCAAACTCATCGCCTAACAGTATTAAGTACAAACCTTTATTACCTTAGTTTCCTTTTACGACATCCACGGAAAGACATGGAGTGGCACTATTCTAACCTGGCAACCACACGGGAATAAACAAACTCCTATTTATATTTCAGAGTGACACGTGGGTTGCTAGGGGTTCTGTAAGAAACTAAGCATTTTATTTTGACCATGGGGTGAGTTTTGGTGGTGGGCAGGGTAACCAGCGGTCCCAAATTTAACCTACATATTATTACTCGAACTTTTTAATGTTTTGGATTGCACTGATTTTGAATACACTCAGGAAGAAACGGGTTCTATGGTAATTCAATACACAGTGATCCATTTTCATTGCTCTTGACTTACTAAATTGAAGCTGTAGTTTACGAAAGCTTATGATAAAATATATTGATTGTATAGCATATTTTGCAGTGTTGTAAAGGTCAGTAGTAATGGGTGGATTAACACTCGATGAGAGGATGTTCGTATTTGTGAGACGAGTGCGAGGTTTTCTATGTATTTCTCTAAAGATAGGGAACAGATTTCAGGGAACAGTGTCGCACCATTTTCCTAAAATACCTGTGGTTAGGTTAGGGTTGTATTAATAACAACAAAAAAACAAGCGGAGATGGCTTTAGGATAAACAATAATTGTGACAAACGATGCATTAATACAAATCACGAATAGGGTTTTCGATAAAGATCTGATAACTCAGATGAACCTCGTGAAAACCTTGTGGGTGGGTCTCCTCCTAGTTGCATAACCACTATTGTCATAACCCTGCAGCCACTTCACAGATATATCAGCCATTAAATAGACTCGCTGACTTGGCCGACAAAATAATACGAGTTGTCTCCGCAACCCCTTTCCCCGTACTCAAATTACAAACCCGTCCCCTACTAACTGGAGCTTGGCAGGATATAAGACTCGATAATACGACCTCTGACGATATTTATTGCATAAAAAAAAGCATAAACTAAACGGCTACGTTTAACGCGGATACATATTTTTAAACAAAGTACTTGATTCTAATTAAAGAGATATCATAAATTCTTGTACAATCCAAGCTGAAGCTTAAAGTGGAGCCAGGATTAGTGTGGCTCGCATCCAAATCGCTAGATTCATGGTAGTGTCTGATGATTCAAATGTACCAGATAATTTAGTAGAATACACTCAAGAGCAAAAAAAAAGGGTCAGAGTGCGTTTTTCATACTAAAGAGGCTATTTCGAAGCCTTGGTTCCTCGCCAGGGAATGCTTTTGGTGAAATCTGATGATGAATACTCCGAGCATCGATACAGGACTTCCAGAGTGCCTAGGATACCCAACTGAATGAATAGGCAGTTAACGCCGGAATTGTGCATGTTCGGAATAACATCTAAAATGGCAATAAAATGTAAGAAAATCCAAGTGCTGACCCAAACTCTCCCGCTGTGGTGTTAACTGATTGTGCGATCAGTTATAGGTAACTTAAGAACTTTTGACCTTCTCTTTTAAACCTCGGAGTATCCACCATTAAACTTCTCTCAAAACAACCCCTGGCAAGGAACCAAGGCTTCGAAATAGTCTCGTTAGTATGAAAAACGCACTCTGACCCGGTATTTTTGCTCCTGAGTGTAGTACATTTTAATGCCTTGTCGCACTAACTTATAAGATAGATTATGCTGTGAATTCAGGTTTTCAAATAGCTACGACAAGGGACTTCAATGTATAGCCTTTTTTGAGTTAGATCGTATATACTAAAGCCATAACAAGACACAGAGACAGAAATGGAGGGATGTCATCAAAGGCAAAGCAGCCACGGGGTGAACCTGGATGAGAGCTGGGCAAGTCAGAGAGAGATGGCAACCCATGGAGGAAGCTTTCAAACGTTAATGGACTGTTAACGAAAATAGTTGTAGCATAGAAATGTTGATAAACCTAATTTTTAGTAATTTAAGGCTGTTTTTATTTTATTTTATTTTTTCCTTTTCTTGAATCCAAACCGCTGTCCCTTTCGCTGCCTAGACTTGTCAGGTTTTAAAAGTCAAGCTCATTATTTGAAGTCACAAATGAGGCCAAATAATGACATTATTTAATATAAAGCTAAGCTAAGCTAGTAAGGTTACTTTTTCTAAAAAGTTGTTTCATCAAAAACATATTAAACGACTGACGATAAATACGATCTTTAATTTGAGCCAATTATTTAAATTGCTTTTGATTTTTAAAATACTCTAAGAAGTTAGTTTCAACGGCATACAAATTAAGAATTTTCCTAAACACAAGTAAGTTAGAGTTATGGTATAAAAATAACTACTTCAAAGTAATTGCCTATAATTTGCAGCTTATTAGTATCTTTGTCATATTTTAATTATTAATTTATTAGTTACTACTCCCAGTAGCTCTGTGTTACAACTAGATGCCTTTGTAATAAAAAAGTGGATTGGTAATCCAGAGAACATAAATGAAGAAAAGTGCTCACATTCTACAGATATTTCACAATAAACCAGTCTGGCAGTTTGATCAAATTTTCCTCGAATCACATCTCTCTTTTACACCATCGGGTGATAGCTAAAGCGAGAGGGATAACAAATTAAGTTTCTAATTTCGTTAGCGTGTAACCTTACAAATGTTAGACGTCAAAAGGGATAATTATCGCGTCTTCTGTGAAACGAATGTTTTTTACTGACAAAAACCGATTTTTTCAAACTTTTTATATAGGTATGTGCTAGTTAGAAACAGTTTAAAAATAATTACGTATACCTACTTCTTAAACTCCTAAAGAGAAACACGCCCAGCACCAGTCCCCTATTTCACCATATTGAAAATGACACATGACAGGTGACAATTCGGTATACATTGCCAAGTTAACATGCTGATACATCACTGGGTCCCAAAAAAGCTGCGTCATGTACACTGAAATGTCACCTGTCACCTATCATTGTCAGGATGGTGAAATAAGGGGCAGGTTTCTTCTACTGGATAAAAGCATATTGTCTTTGACATAATTGTATTGTTTTTTAACTCGGCCGCCATTACTGTCATGTAAATAAGAGCGATCGTATTTATTTATTTTTAAAGCCAATGCTAACGCATACTCTAAACGATAAACGTTAACTCTTCGTGCACTTTTTACATTGTACTGAGTGTTTGCTTTTACTATCTACTTAGTAGCTTATTTTATAGTATTATTTTCTGCCCGCGACTTTGTCCGCGTAGATTTAGCTTATCATTATTCCCTTGGGACCTTTTATTTTTTTCGTATTGAAAATTAGCTTATGTGTTAATCCAGAGAATAAACTATCTCCGTTTCAATTTCTGGCCGTTGCAGCGTGAAAGAGTAACAAACTAACATACACACCATTAAACAAACAAAGCATTATTATTTTGTCCAATAGAAACAGCCCCTGTGCAGTTGACAGGTTGCAGTACCGCTGGAGCATAAGTCAGTCAACTCGTGGACCACAGCCTTGATTCATCCGCCATTTTGAATTACCGCAAAGCACTTGCCTGCTTAGAAAGCAACAAGCGCTTGGTTAATTTGTGGTGGAAGCTGTATGTCGCTTATTAGTACAAGTAAACGCGAGTAGAATTTACTAAGCATAGTAATGAGACGTGTGTTTAGCAGTGGCGGTGCAAGTGACAAGGTATATACAATGATTGACTGTGACAGAATATTTTTAAGAAGAGTTGCGAAAGAGGTATGAGGGTTGCCAAAGTGAATGGAAATGTCGATAGGGGATGCCCTAGATGTACAGTGCGTTGATATAGTAAACCTCAAACAGAACATCAAATGACACACATGACAATGACAATGGCATTCACAATGACAAGGTTCTAAGTATGCTCAACATTATTGCGTGACTGTACATACAGTGATCAGTAGGCTTATTGCCTTCCCAATTTTGACAGTCCCAAGGCGAGTCTGCTTTCAAAATGAAAACAATTGTTGCATTTTGAAGTCGATAGCAATTGCGAGTGCGTTAGGCAATAGGCTATCAGATAAGTGATTTATTAAATAAGGGCCAGCGCAATTTAACCCTGACTCACCATAGAACTGTGTCAAAGTGACACACAAATTGTTTAATGTCACTACAACACCAGTGCCCTATACCACAAAACTTACAATTACAATTTGACAAGTGTCAAGTTACAAATTTGTCATAATACAAGTGTGTGTACCACAAAATTTACAAGTTACATATTTGTACTGGAAAATTCCTACAAATATGTAAATTGTAGCAAATATCTACAATTTATCGTATCACAAAACTTTACATACGTTACATATCTTTTCCGGAAAATGTACAAATTTGTAGCTGACAATTGTTTTGTGCTACATTAAATTGTAGTAACAATTATACATAATATGTGTAGAATTGTACCTACAAGTTAACAATTCTCTAAACGTTTGTCACACCCTCTTACAACAATATTAAATACTAGTCATTGATTGCAATATAATAAAATTATAATAATTTATCCAATTTAGCGACCAACTCTTTGTACCACGAAATGTTTAGTCCAAGTAGCAGTGATAGTGAAGAAGAATTAATAGTGCGACGTCCGAGGACATATCGAGAACGTATAAATTTATGTTTGACCATAACGGATTTTACATTTAATGAGAGATTCAGAGTAAGTAAATCTACCTTCGAATATCTTCTACAGACTATTGGTGGAAATCTTAGACATCCGACGCAAAGAAGTCACGCTCTTGATCCTAAAAAACAGTTACTCATTGTTTTAAGATGGTTAGGCTCAGGTTCCCAATATCACGTCACTGGCGATGCTCATGGTGTTTCGAAAATGACAATGTCTCGTTCTATTCACGCCGTATGCACACAAATAGTGGACAAATTACTAGGAAGCGAAGTAAGATGGCCAACAAATGGAAACTCACTTTCTGAAGATTTTATTGCAGCATCACATGTAAATTTTCCCAGGTTCGCAGGTATTATAGATGGATCATTAATACCGATAGATGCACCACACCAAAATGAAGCTGGGTTTGTTGATCGTCACGGAGATCATTCTATAAATGTAATGGTTGTCTGTGGACCGAATTTAGAGTTTTTTTACGTGAATGCACGATGGCCTGGCTCTGTTCATGATTCGCGGGTTTTAAGGTGCTCATCGTTATGTCAGCAATGGGATAATGGATGGAGACCTTTCCCCAATGCTGTAATATTGGGAGACAGTGGATATAGTTTAAAAAAGTGGTTAATAACCCCAAATATTCCAGCCCGCATACCAAGAAACGCAGCATTGGATCGATTTTTAAGAGGTTTCAGATCGATTAGACGAATGGTTGAAAATGCACTGGGGATACTTAAAGAAAAGTTTCCGTGTCTTAACCACTTAAGACTTCAACCTAAGACTGCAAGTATGGTTATTTTGACATGTGTTATATTGCATAATTTAGAAAAACGTTTAGTCTTAAATGCTTACCAGTATACTCCATCGATAACGGACGCAGAACAAGACATTCAATTCAATATTGAAGATAATGATATTGGTGATATAGAAGCAATTCAAGTATTAATTTCCTTAATAGAACACTTCAATTGAAATTCATGAATTGTACTTACGTATGAATTCAACATATTTAAATATTATATCATAAATTGTAATTTGTAATAATATTATATCATAGACTAGTTTGCATTTCCAATATAATTGTTACGTAACTAAAAATATATCAGCATACTATTGACATTTTAAATATCATTGTGACATAAACTGTATAAATCAATTTTAAAATCTTAAGATACCTTTGATATGTAAAAAAAATGACATTAATATTATTATCACACAAACAACAATTTAATTCGATGCATTGTATTCGCTTTCAAGTCAAGCATTCTATTTGTAATAAGTATTTAACTTTACACCTTTTACATCTCCAAGGGTATATTTTTTAATAAGAAGCTGTAAGTTAGATTTCTTTCTAAAGAGATTACTGTCATATTTCTTTTTTTAATATTGATAATGAACTTATTGTAATAAATTTAGGGCAAAGGGTTTGATGTACTTTCTTCCCTTAACTGTGTAGTTAAGGGAAGAAAGTATATTAAACCTAGTTAAATTTTAGCAGTTTTATTATTTGTAAACTATGATAATAAATGTTATAGTTTTATTATTCAAATATATATTTGTTTGTCATTTTCTTCATAGAACCCAGGATTTGTCTCTAAAGCATTTATTTATTATGAATTCAACAATAATGATTATAAAATAAAACTTTATTTTTGATTAACGATGTGTTTATTAATTAATTATACTTACGTACAATACAAATACAGTGGTGACCAGATATTATCCAAACAAACAATATTAATGTCTTAAACAAACACATTTTAAATCATTAAATTTAAAACGTCATTTGTATACAGTTGTTTGATGAATAAAAATTGTTTTTTTTTTAAATATCTGGCCACGACTGTATATAAAACTAACCTACATGAAGCAATTATATACTCGTACCACATGTTACAAATAATTAACATGCAAGCTTTTGTTGTGGCCAAACACATTTTAAATCATCAAATTTAAAAAGGCATTTGTAGGCCGTTGTATGATTTTTTAAGGCCTTACTATACCTACTAAACTAATCAGACGAGATAATACTGTTAGTGCTGTCATTTACTGTTTCTGAAAGCTCATTTACCAAATTAATTTGAATGATGGTGTCATCTTGCATATACAAAGGTAATGTGAATTTGGAGGGTTTCGTAATGTTTAATTCTTTTTCGAGTTTTAATAATTCTAAATCCAATTTGTAGTTTTCTCTTTCCAACTTTCCAATCTCCAATTCAAGTTTCTGTTTCTTCAACTGTACAATCTTATTTGATATTAGATCCTCTTCCGATGATCTTAAAGTTTTTATCTTTTTTTTATAGATGTTGGTAAGATCTTTGGGGTTTGAGCACCATCTTGTGGTAAAATACTCTCAGTAGTGTCAATGTCTACAGAAAACAATTCAGTTGATTGTGGAGCACTTGAACCAGAAGATTCAACACAATCTATTCCGTTTATAACTGGAGACTCCTTACCAATAATGGTTATGATTAAGTCATCACTCGCATCAAATTTCATTTGTTTCCCTCCTCCTGAACCCGTTTTGAAGCGATTATCTCTTTTTTCCTAAAAGTAAAAAATATAGGTACAATCAAGCAATATACTTATACAAGTTCAGTAGGTATACTATAGGTACTATCGAACCAACGGAACCCTGACCCACCATGGAACCTTGTCACAATGATTGACGTACGATTGTCGTATAGCGTCGTATGACAGTCCTAACGTCAATCACTGTGACAAGGTTCTATGGTGGGTCAGGGTTCCGTTGGTTCGATAGTACGTTAATTCCGATATTTTCATCCAAAACACACCATTATTTGCCATAATTAATGAAAAAAATCCCAAGAGCATATCGGGCCATGATCAATGTAGGGTTCCGTAGTTCTCGGCCCGCAACTTCAAAACGGAAAGACCAATTTTATTCACTATAATGTTCATTGAAAGTTTTTTTAGGCTATTCAACCCCCACACAATAGGGTTAGGTGTAAGAGAGGTACCGAAAAAAAACTTATGTTTCATTTTTACGGCGGAATCAAAATACATACTCATACCAAATTTCAGCGTCTAATACTAACCATCATTAAGCTAAGCCGCGGACAGACAGACGGACGGACACGGCGAAACTATAAGGGTTCCTAGTTGACTACGGAACCCTAAAAATGATTGCATTCAAATTTAACCTACCATTGTACTATCGAACCAACGGAACCCTGACCCACCATGGAACCTTGTCACAATGATTGACGTACGATTGTCGTATAGCTTCGTATGACAGTCCTAACGTCAATCACTGTGACAAGGTTCTATGGTGGGTCAGGGTTCCGTTGGTTCGATAGTACGTCGTCTCCAATTCTGCCAAGTAGTGTCTCGTAAGTACTTCCAATCCTTTTCCATTATTCCTGAATCATTTAAATTTTTCGTTATCTCTTTCCATTTATTTATTTTCACAGCGTGCGTCAATTTATCACTAAATGTTCCAAAAAGAATTTCTTTGTTTTCATTTATGAGGCCTAAAATAGTTAGCTTGGCTTGCAAGTCCATTGTAATGTCAGTGTACGTAAGTAATGAATGAATGAATGAATGATATTTATTTTCCAAAGTAAGTCACAATATACATTGCATGTTAGTATGTCAAAAGTACAAGAAATTTCATTGGAATCGTCAAAAAATATACACAAATCTAATATAATCAAAAATATAAATAAGAAGTCAAAATAAAAATAAAAATAACAACACAAAAATAGAGTTATCACCGTTTAGGATCGTCGTAAAAATAGCATGTAAACAAATTAGCAATACTTAAAAATAAATAACATAATAGGTCAAAAACATCAGAAATAATAAAAACAACAATACATATTAAATCAAAACAAATTATAAATTAAGGTCCATAAACTCTTTAACTGAGTATAATGGATTTTCCAATAAAAGGTTTTTCAGCCGGTGTCCAAACGCATCGTCGGATGGTTGGTTTCTTATTTCGGAGGGTAGACGTTCGTAAAAGGTGGGACCAATTACGCGCGGGTTCTTCCCTGCAAGTGCCATGCGACGGGGAACTGTCCTCAAACGCCCCGAGTGGCGGAGCTGCTTGCCGACTGCGTGCACGCGGGCGAACATGTTAATGTTTTTTCTCACAAACATTACAATTACAACACCCGTACAAACAACGTACGTACGTATTACAATGCCCGTTGATATATCGGTATTTCACTATATATAGTATATAATTGTAATCAATGCAATTCTTGTGTATTGCGAATAAGGTGAAACTACCTTCAAACGCAAAGATACGAAATAAATTGTAATGTAATTGTAGTTGTATATTTACAAATCAACAATCCTACAATTATGTAGCTGTCATGAGTCATGACATATAATTGTAGTTGTAACATTACAATTATTCACCTGTATATTTACAAATCAACAATCCTACAATTATGTAGCTGTCATGACATACCTTTATTCTTTGTGATACGCTTTTAAAAAAGTGACATATTTGTAATCCGCAAATTGTAACGAAAACATATTTCTAATGATTGTGGTACATTTTTTTGTTTACAATTTAACAATTTTGTAGAATTGTGCACTTGTAAAGTTTTGTGGTATAGGGCACAGGTCAGGGTGCATAAAGAGGTTGATAAATGTAGAGGCAGCGAATTACTTTTAGTCACTGCATACCCCATTTTAAGATAGTTCTTATCTAGTATGAAAATCGGTTAAGTCATTTAACAGATATCAGCTCAAAGATTTTTCTTTTTAATTGTTACATTGGAATGGAAAGGCAGATGAGCACTTAGTGTCCAGATGGTACAAAGGCTCTTAAGGCGATGGAGGCAACCTAGCAACATTTTTCAACAATTTTCAATCTGTAAAACATGGCGTCTCCTGTAAGATAGCTGTTGTGACCTGCTATAATATCTTGCGAAAAGTTCCTCATGTAACTTTTGGAAAATACTATTAAACTGCCTCTTTACGGGAGCGACGACACCAGAGCTTAACGGTGCGTAAATCACGGTCCGTCAAAATTGACGCCATCTAATTAACTAATTACTATGACCTATTCTTTTGTTTATGAATTAGTTTTACCGGCTCTTTTAAACCTTTTACATTTAAAAATCAACAGATATTAGTTCAATTTCTCGTTCATTTCAAAGTCAATTCAAGTATCTACAGAGCAATAGCTCATAAAAGGTGTTTCGGGTTTGTACCTGTCTCTCACTTGCTCTCATATGATTTATTAACAGCAAATAATACGTTACATACTGTAATACGTTGGGATATAAAAAGTCAGTTTAACCATGGAGTCAATACACAAAAATTACAAAAACTTCAACTAACGGTTTAAGATTCGAATAGGATAGGAGATGACCTTCACCGGGCTGTTCATTCGATAAAAAGTATATTATATCAAATTGAATATGCTAAATAATATATTTATAATAGGTTGACTGGAAAATTTCAGTCTAGTCCTCATACATATACACTCAGGAGCAAAAATAACAGGTCAGAGTGCGTTTTTCATACTAAAGAGGCTATTTCGAAGCTTTGGTTCCTCGCCAGGGAATGCTTTTAGTGAAATCTGATGATGAATACCCCGAGCATCGATACAGGACTTCCAGAGTGCTTAGGATACCCAACTGAATGAATCTGCGGTTAACGCCGGAATTGTGCATGTTCAGAAAAACATCTAAAATGGCAATAAAATGTAAGGAAATCCAAGTGCTGACCCAAACTCTCCCGCTGTGGTGTTAACTTATTGTTAGATATCTTAAGAACTTTTGACCTCCTCTATTGAACCTCGCAGTATCCACCATTAAACCTCACTCAAAACAACCCCTGGCAAGGAACGAAGGCTTCGAAATAATCTCGTTTGTATGAAAAACGCACTCTGACCCGGTATTTTTGCTCCTGAGTGTACATATTACTTAGCATATTAAATTTATGATAAAATACTTTTTATCCAATAAACAGTTCGTTGAAGGTCGAAACAGTCTCCCATTCGGATCCCCAACTTATAACCAAGTTTTGCCTCGTGTAAACTAATATGAATTAGTAAAACCACTAACCTATTCAACCAAGTACTAATGTCAATATTGTCTGACAACAATATGAAATCCTCTTACATTGAATTACAACTTTGGTATTAATTAAGTACCAAACATACTACAAAGACTTCAAAGAGTTTAACATCTAAAATTAGCGCCGAGACTCAGCTCTTCCCATCTAATTACATGTACATTTCCCTTTATCCCATTCAGTGCTCAAGACACCTTTCATAACAGAACTAGATAGAATTTTCATTTCACGGCACCAAGTGTGTTAACACATTCGACGCCAGCCTTCCTAATTTCCATACGAAATGGACCCAAAATGAAGCTCGCGGCAACGACGGTTAATAACCCACACATCCTGTAGAAATCCACTTTTAATGCTTTTGAAATTCAAATATTCTCCGTTTGATGGAGCGAGGTGCTTAAGTGAACTAATGCAACGTTTTCGCATAATAATGAGCAATGCTTTAGCTGTTATTGTCATTAGCATATTACTGAGTTTTATTTCATTTATTTTAATGATGGGTGATTTTGCTTCCTATCACATTCACTTGGTATTTTATTGTAAGATTCACATGTTGTAGGATGTTTTTTTAAAGCTGAATGCATAGGAAGAGAGAGTCATAATTTTTCATAATTGTATATTTTTAAAACAATCTTTACTATTTGTTTTCCTTTCTCAATAATTATAAAATCGTCCTAGCGATAAATACGTCTACTACGCAGAAAGAGTCGCCGGCAAAACGAATACTGCTGACTATTAACTATCCCAACAAATCTATTCATTAAACATTGCTTTAAATACGATGAAATAAATTGCTTTATCTCGTGTCATCCATACATATATCTTATTTAACAAATACGTCCCTTGGAAATCAGACAAGCCTTTCTTCGCGGTCTCACGCAATCCAAAAACTTTTCGGTTCCGAAATATCTTAAGTACCATAAAAGCTTCTAAGGGAACCCTGAACTCCCCAAGTATTTAGGCCACACGTCCAATATAAGTTCGGACGTGATTTCCGAACATCCTCATACAATTTAAGTGTATAAATATTTTGGTCGTTCAGTGAAGTTGTGAAGCGGTGATTGATTACTCTGTGAAGTGGATCTTTTGAATTGAGCGTCTTTATCGGATCGTTAATGTCGTCGATGCTATTCACATGTGTCGTCTTTATATTGAAAGCAAAAAATCGAGAGATTAGCTCGTAAAGGTTCCGCGGTTGCGTAGGAAATATTTGTTACACATTGACGAAAATAAACACCGTATAGCGACAACATTGAAACCATGTTTGAAATCACACAGTGAACGTAAGGATCACTTTTATGCCTTAAGAAATGTGAGCGGTGAGCAAGAAAAAGTCTACCGATAGGCTACGTGGAGGGTTTGCTAGAGCTAGCTCTTTATATAGTCGATGCGCGTCTAAGATGTTTATAAGCAATGCGAGTAAAGGAAGTAAATGAGACACGTGTTAAAAAAATAGGGTCTTTGGTTAAGAACATTAATTTGGAGAGACATTTAAATCCTAATTCAAAATTTGAGAGCAACTATATTAATTAATGATTTTATTTACCTATACAAAAACAAAAGATCTAATTTGTCACCTTACCTAATCCTTTCTTCGTAACGATTTGTACCTTTCTCTCTCGTCTCATGTTCTTCGGATAAATTATTCCGACACGGCAAAAGGGATAGTCCAGGGAACTAATTGCGGATGAAATTTCCTTTGGCCTGAATTAATTGTAGGTGGCATGTAAACTTCCTTTTTTAAAAGTGCAAGATTTAATCCGCTGGATTAATCATGAAACTACGTTGAATTTAGAAAAATAATCTTTTTAAAGCTGACTGGGCAAGAACGGAGATAAAAATTGAATAGAAAAATATCATCACATAATAAATGTGAAAGTGTAAGAACGTTTTTTACTTCTTTACGCTAAAACGACGGATTTGTATGAAATTTGGAATGGAGATACGTTAATTAATGCATAGGGTACCTTTTACCCCCAAATCACTGTTCCTGTGATGTCATGTGCAGAAGCAAGTGGAAATATGAATTTTATGGGTGATAACGAAATTAAAGAATTAAAAAAAATACTGAACTTGTTTTTGTTCCTTAACAATCTTATCAATCAACTGAAAGAAAACCCAGATCGAAGTACAAATAAAAGTTTATTATCCAAATGAAACTAAGTACAACACACTTGTAAATAAGGCTCGCGCGCGATATAGCATGAACGTGACGTAATCCTGCTCCAAATAGCTGCGGCTTCGCTCTGCTTTGATAAACGCCAACACGCACTGGCGCGCGTCCGTGGGAGGAAAGAGAGAAAGAGACGGCAGATCACTCGCTACTATTGCGTCTCACGCGGCGTCGCGGCGTTTGCCGAAGCATTCACTGTGTTCCTCTTCACAACGTAAGACGTTAATAATAATGGAAGAATCAGGGAATCCTAAATCTTCAGTTTGTCATTGATGAAAGCAATTGAGGAGGATGGGCAAGGGAATTTGAATACGCAATCATGAGGGATGCGGGCTATAGAGGCGAAGTTAGGTAAAAAATTGCTTTAGACTCGCTACATACATAGTTACTTATTCTGATCTTTTTAAAATTGCAGACTTGAAGATGGCAACTAATTTTAATAATTTGGTAAGAAGTTAGGTCGACGTTAATTTTAAATCTTTTACTTTGTAGTAAATCTTTAATATTCAGAAATATTTTAGCACAATATGATTTTGAATGGATTGCTGTATTTTTGTTTGTTTCTTTTAGCTACAAATAATCTCAATATTCAGCGCTGTGGCAGAACATACTGTGCTGAGTCCTATTTGACTTTACACTACAGTACAACGTTTCTAACTTTGTTCAAAACTCATTTTATTGTTTTATATTGTACTAAATAAAGTCAAGAGCAATGAAAACGGGTCAATTCACCGGTCATCATCTATAGAAAGTGAGCCGTTTCCGTTGTCTAATAATTGAAATGAGTTTAACGAGAATCAGTTTGTTTGTGAGGCAAGTCAATTCTACAATTCCTTAATCTTAATTTGTCTTATTTTATCCAGACGTGCTCTCTTGAATGCAATTTGACCTGTAAAATAGTTTGTGCAATTATTTTCCTAACACATTTTGGTTAGCGAAATGTGTAGGTTTTCACACAGAAACCGTTCAGGACCTCGATTCAGCTTGGTAAAACGATACTGCCTTTGACGTGTTATCGTATTGTTTTTAAATTGGCCGCCATTACTGCAGCTTCTTATAAGGCCGACCGTACATAAATCCGATGTGATCAAATGTGATCTGATGATGGAGTCGGAAGCTGGCGACAGGATCTCCGCTATTCTTTACACAGATCCACCGTAAGATAAGCAGATAAAGAATATGCAAAAAAAAGTACAGTTGTCAACAAGCTTATCCCAAAAATGTTATTTCTTTAATAATCCCAAATGCCAAGGTTAATTATAAAAATATGTTTGCTGTTTGCTTTTGAAAGAGTGAACACCAAAGTTTCTCCAAGCGATGATTCTAAGAAATCTCTTATCCAAGTCACGCAGCCAATTAAAATTCTCTCTATCTTTTAGAAACATCATTCTGTAATCAGGCCTATCTTCAACGCTTCGAAATTGTCTTTCAAATTTTGGTAACGTGATCAAAGGAGGCTTATATGAATGAGTTATTACTGGGTAGCATGAAATAAAAAGAAGCAATCGAGTCATGGTTGTCCTCAAATAGGATCATGGGTTTCATTTGAATTGATAATTAGATTTATTGCTAACGATACAAAATGGCTTTTTTATTTACAATAAGGAAGATGAAACACTGAAAAGAAAAATACCTGCGAAACTTTTTACGGAAATAGCCGTTGACATGCGTTTTTTTTGTTGTTAAAGTTAACTCCTCTTCTTTGTAAGGTTGTCTGGAAGAGATCGCCATTTCGCGATAAGACCGCCTATTTTTTTTTTAGTTTTCTGCTATTGTACGTGATGATCAATTAATAATTGCATGTATGTGTGTTTGCCGACTCAGTATAAACTTTGCCATCGATTGAAAACTTTAGTCTTAGATGCATATGATATTTGGAAATTTGCTCAGAACTGGCTGTCAATGAAACAAAAATAATTATGGTGTCAAAAATGAATTTAATTAAATAGTTTTAGAAACGTATAAAAATAAACGTAATATGGATCATACCCAAGCTAAGCTAAGCTTGTGAGGATAAGCCGAGAATCGTGGCACACTTTTAGTTCAGAAACAGGAACTCCGCAAAGCGGGGTTCCATGGAGTTTAAAACTGGCAAATATCAGAATTTGAAATAACTGATCAAAACAAAGCTATTATCAGTAACAGAATGTAAATAAGCTGGCAGTGACAATGTACGTTACGTACTACTATAAAAGTTAGCGTTGCTAAGGTTGGGTTGATATGCAATCACGCAATACGCATGTCACGCTACGAAAGTGAACGTCACCTCACGCAAGACTCCAGTCCCATGATACGAGGATTGCGCAATAGAAACGTAAAACTATTTTAAAAAAAAACTGTAGCGCACTTTTTTTGATTGCATGGTTTTGCAAGGTACAAGGAGCCATATAATTAGCTGTACACTATTGTTCAGAGCGACACAAACGAGTAGAAATAAAATAAAATGGAGCTCAAAAAAAAAATTACGTCAAAAATGTGACAGTTACGTTGAAATTGGCGCCCTTATTTAATTTCTACTCTTTCTTGTCGCACTGTACCTTGTCGCTTTGACGTCTTGACAGATTAGTGCATCATTTCAAACAAGACGTTCACGTGACAAAGCACTTTCATTAAAAGTAAGTTGACAGTAAGGGTGAGCGTATCGCTAGAATCTATGATGGTCTCGAGAGCAAGATGGGTTTAAACTACGTAGAGTAAAACCAGAGTATTAACAGTAAGTACTCGGTTGTCTCTGTCATATTTTTTCTTGCATCTCTCAGTATATTTGTTATGCTAGTGAGAATGAAAGCAACACGTAACCGAGAACGATTAAGTATTTGGTTATAGTGTAGAACAAAGGCTATCGATTAGCCTTGAATTGAAGTAATTTGACTGCAAACAAACCAGTAACTAAAGGCGTATATCAGTATTTAACTCCCACTTGGCTTCGTTTGCCTTCTCCATCGCATAGAATTGAGAATGTAACATGCATGATTCAGATTATCCAATACCCTACGATTTTTAACCATAATTAAGTTAACTACGGATCAATAAACCCGCCCTAAGGCTGCATCCCCTGTTTCTTATGTACTTACTAGTTATAACTTACAGCCAATTAACTGTTCCTAATCTAATATCATACGGACCCGGTTATGTCCTTAAACTATGCCCAGAACCACCAGAGGATGGGCAGCAGCGTCCTCTCAGAACACGGTGAAATACTGCGATCGCCAACCCGCCTGCCAAGCGTGGCGACTATGGTAATTTTCTCCCCAAGAGAAAAAACAAAAAACAACAATGGATACAATGGGCGTCATAAGAAGGCTCAAGGTCACTCAAAGGGCGATGGAAAGAGCTATGCTGGGTGTCTCCTTGCGAGATCGAATCAGGAATGAGGAGATTCGCAGGAGAACTAAAGTAACCGATATAGCTCCCCGGATTGCAAACCTTAAGTGGCAGTGGGCGGGGCACATTGCTCGTAGAACTGATGGCCGTTAGAGCGGAAAGGTTCTAAAGTGGCGACCGCGAACCGGGAGATGAAGTGTTGGCAGACCTTCCATAAGGTGGACTGACGATCTGATAAAGGTCGCGGGAAACCGCTGGATGACAGCAGCAGAGGACCGATCGTTGTGGAAAACCTTGGGGAAGGCCTTTGTCCAGCAGTGGACGTCTTGCGGCTGATAATAATGATGAATCTAATATTGTCCTATTGGCTTTATTTTTCATAAAATATACAAGTAATAATGGCGTAAATTTACACTTACAGAGGCTATTAAACGCTAATAAACTTATCCGCTGTATAACAGCGCTTCTTTTTAAAGTATCTTATTTCTGTATAATATCCAATCGCCTAGAAAATGAGATGAAACCCTACGCTTAGCAGAGCTGGGGGCAGAAAATAACAACCTTCATAATTACAACCATAAATAAGACAATGTATAATTAATGCGCTTCATTTACTTTGATTATTACGTAAACGGCTAGAAAACACACGAGTAATGTGAATGGTTATAATATTTTGGTCATTAGCGGAGCCGGGAATTCTCGTGGCACATTTGAACTGTCATTGTGACTTCTCGTTTATATGTTTTCGATGTTTTTAAAGCATGTTGTCATGTAATCGGGTGATTAATCTCTTCTTTTTCTTATTAAAACTGTGGCTCCTTAGTAATTTCGCCAATGTTTAAGTGAGATTATAATCTGTAAATAAAATAAATCAAAGTAAAAACTGGTCATTTTTCAACCGGCCATCTTTCTTCTGTGACGGTTTCCAAATCCCCAGAGGTTAATTTCTTGATCTTTGATTAATTGTTTTCTAGATATAAGTTACCATGTTAGTAGTTATCTGTAAATGGTAATTAACGTGATGCCGTGATAAATATACAGTTTGTTCCGTTTGTGCCATTATCAAACAATGAACATAATATCGCATGAAAAAACCTCTATTAAGTATTACTACTTGATTGAAGATATAAATGAAGAAAGTACCCTAAACCAATTAAGTTATTAATTAAATATACAATTTACATAGCAACGTACAAAGACGTCCATAACAATTCAGTGTGACTGTTCAAAAGTGCCATGAGAATTTTTACTCTGAATTGAAGGTTAAATTGAAAAAGTAGGTACACTATGCTTGATTTACGGTGCGACCTCACCGCTGCTTAAAATACGGAGACGGTACGGAATCGCAGTGACGCATCGTATCCGTACCGTTTTTATCGCATACGCTCCTCACCGCTGCTTAACGGTGCGTATATTACGGTGCGTCATTAACGGCGCCATGTTGTTACTATGACCCCGTCTTTTGTTTACGCAACGACACCGTATTTTAAGCAGCAGCTGTGTGCGAAAAACGGCACGCATACGATGCATCACAGCGATTCCGTACCGTCACCGTTTTTTAAGCATTTTTGTGGGCGTAACCTTTTATATAATGCTCTTTATTTAGTTTATGACTTACGTAACTCATCAAGTGAGGGTAACAAGTGTGGAATAATGAAAGCACCACGAGAATTCTTCGCTCTGAATTGAAGGTTAAACTGAAAAACGTAGGTAAACTATACTTGATTTAGACGTGGTACCGTCTTTTGTTTGTGAGTTACGCTACAAATCAAATGAAGTTTTTTTTATCTCCCTTTCTATTTCCGTAGTTAGTGAACAATTTAACAAAGGTAATGGTACCGAGTGTGGGATAATGAAGGTGCCACGAGAATACTTAACGTTCTTAATTAAAGGTTAAAGTGAAAAAGAAGTAAACTATCGCCGATAGTTGTGCTGTTTGTTATCGACTTCGTTTCTATTTCCCTAGTCAGAGAACAATTTAAGCAAACTAAGGGCGGCAAGTGTGGAATAATGTAATGGTTATACATATTTAACAGACTATGGGCTAGTTTCATACGTTATAAATAATGTACAGCTATTGAAAGTTTCTTTGATGTTAGGGAAACTTTAGCGGGTAATAGTAGGTAATATTGCTCGTCTATATTATTTACACAACTTGGTCCGCTTCTCTGCGGACTTAAGCAATATTTTGTTAGGGAAATAACTTAAACTATAGCCAGCAGTGTTCATCATTGTTTCACGGTGAGGGGAATCCTAAATACTCATTCAAAATGAAAAATGATGAAAGAAACGTAAAGAGATTTTTAAATACCTGTTCAAATGAACCATACTTGTCATAATGTATGTATGTGCGTTTGTAAACTCTTTATTGCACATAAACCAATTACAAGTAAGTACGTACATAAACACACTATTATGATGACGTGTACAATGAAGAACTTATCTCTTTGAGGGATCTCTTCCAGTAAATTTGTCGTATTTTTTTCACACATCTTTTTTTAGAAAACCTGACACAATAGGTATGCATAAATTAATTTCCATATTTCCATCCTTTTCACACACGAAGATCAAAGCAACCCTTTCCAACTCACTGATCAATTACCTTAATGGCAAAGGGGTCACTACTATACACTCAAAAACAATGAAATCGGGTCAATGTCCGTACAAATTTATATACAACTTGACCTGTATTTATTGCTCTTCAGTGTAATACGCAGCATGGTTTCGGGCATGCTAAAGGCTTTATAATTATGAAGGAGCCAACTTGACTGATTTTCCTTTGTACGTTATTTATTCAGGGAAATTGTCTTGATCTAAATATAAGTGATGTAACATTGTTCTTAATTAACTTAACGAGTTGCAATGGTATTGTCATTCATTTATACAGGGTGAGCAGTCCTTATGGAATAGTGAGGGGAAATAATATATGAAACTATAAGAGCGAGGAGGAAATTAATTCGTTACCCAAAAGACTAAATCTTCGCATCCGAGAAAATGACCAACCTTCTTAACATATCTTATGTGTATGGGTTCACTGATTTTCTTTTTATTTATATACTTTAAATTATCTTTGTATGTCTTTATTATATAGTTTGTCTGTCAGTCGCATCATTGTTTTAAAGTTTTTATCCATATTTCTTAGTATCGTCCTTTTTTTACGTTCTACTTAATTAAAGTTTCTATCCTCTAATTCTTTTTAATTGCGTGTGTTAATAAGCAACGACGTACACCCCTAACATAACACTTAAAATATCGCTGACCCACTTCTTTCATAAAAAAACACCCTTTATCACGTCCAAGTTACATCCCTACTTACTCAACGCAAAAGAGCTCAACTAACTTCCATTTTAACCACGCTCACATGAGAATGTATTACACTTACGACCTTACATTTATTAGCCGACATTGTTAGCCAACTAGCGCTACCCGAGATACAGAAATGATTAAGTGCTTTACCCACAGTTATCGCGAATATCCCTCAATGATTTAGTAACGGGAGGTATAATCATTTTGGGCGAGAACATAACCTACTCCTGGCGTATGTGGCTGGGTATATGTGGATACATAGGTATAGGTAGGTTTAGGCTTTGCGTTGAGATAAGTCTGTGTAAACATGAGTTGATTGAGGTTTATAGATTCCTCTACACCAAATTTCATAAAAATCCGTATTTAAAGTTCCGGTGAGATGTAATTTTTTTTGAATTCTACGCGAATGTAGTCGCAGTAGCTAGTAATATAGATAAAATTATGCGCTTATCACAAATGGGGGACCACTAGCTTCATTCGTGGATCACTACCAACCGCGGTGGTAGGACCTTGTGCACGGTCCGCCCGGATCGCTACCACCATCTTATCCATTAACCTACTGCCAAACAGAAGTGTTCGCATTGTTGTGTTCCGATTTGGGGATAAGACAGCCGGTGTAATGATTAGCATAGAGGCATTCCATCTTAGTCCTCAGGGTTGGCAACGCTTTTGCAGTCTTAGTCTATGCGAATGTCTATGGGTCACAGTTCCCACTTACCATCAGGTGGCCTGTGTGCTAGTTGCCTTCTCTATGCCATAATAAAATAAAAAATAAAACAAATTATGTTTATGCATGTATACCATATAAAAAATGAAGCACAGAAATCCCAGCTTCCTAATAGCATTCATCTGGCTATTGCTATCACACTTGCTCTTTCAACCGATAATATATTTTATCACTCGTCATCATCATCATCACTTCAGCCGAAAGACGTTCACTGCTGGACGTAGGCCTCTTGCAGCTTGAATCCATCGTTGTGGCAATCTAGCGATATCTAGCAACCACGTGCATCAGTCAACTAGTGAGCGCCACCAGCGTCAGACAGCGCAACCAAAGTATCCTACATCGCGCTAACGAAGTTTCTCCAGTCGGTTGACATATATACACTTCTAAGTTCATTCCATTGGGATTCGGTTTCAAGGCATAACACCAGCCTGGAGAGAGATCTCTCTATTTTTATTGGGTCGCCACCTTCCTGGACACATGGTTGAGGCAGGCGATGGCTGAGATACGCGTCATACTCGTGAACGGGTGTTGTCCTAGGGGTTCGGTCTTCGTTCCTGACGTAGAGACCTCGTAATGTTGTTCTCCTAGTCACTATTTTTAAATTAATGATATTGAGCGTACATTTGTAATGATTTTATTGGTGTTAGTTTTAAAATAATTATTTATTACCTTGTAATGTTACTTTTAAGTATTATTGTATTTTATTACGGGAAAAAATTACCTTCTGCTGGAGTTTCTTGCGGCGCTTCTTCTCCGCAATGATGGTCTTGTCCGAAGCGCTAGTAGATTCATTCTATATCACCGACGTGTAAAATGTGTGATGTGGCCAATTTACTGAATAAATATTTTGAATTTTGAATTTTTTGAAAGTTATCTCTCATCCTACAGATTTCCCGTAGCCTTAACCACGTGGCCGGTACACCTTGTTGGAGGTCTACCCTCGCTGCGTCTTCCAGTATTCAAGAAGTCTTCAACCCCATAGGGAAAATAGAGAGGGCTATGCTCAGAAATTCTTTGCATGTTCGAATTAAATCATGACTCGTATTTTGTAGAAATAATTTCTGTTCAAAATTCAATTCTGGGACAAGCTTTTGTTGCCATATGTATTTTTATTTTGAAAAATCTTTATTTGCTTATCAAGACCAAACTATTGAGTCCCAAAGCGGTAGGTATAGCGGAGATCCTGTCACCACCTTCTTACTCCATCATCAGATCAGTTCTTCGATACCAAGATATTTCATTGTCATTGGGTTTACATATGTGGTCCAAATTTCAGCCCATTACGTTGACGGGAACTGAGTCAAGTTTAACTTGCAAGTTTTGACCCGGACATACATACATACATTGCATGTTAAATAAAACGTTGTAAAATAAAGATTGACAATAACTATTACGGAATTATGTAAAATGTACTTAATTGCTTTTGATATGAGGTCTTTGTTAGCTAATGGATAGTGGTACTTAACTCAGACATGTAACAGATACCATAATGACCAAGTATGATTGAACGTAACCCAAAATAAAAAGAGTTTTAAGTGATCATTACAAAAAAATAAACTAAATAAATATTTTCCAATTTGTAGGGGTCAAACTTTGCCAATAATCAATGTCAAATATAGATACGACGTTTGTTTAAATCAAACTGGTACAAACATTTAACGAGGCCATTTGCAACGTCAAAAGATGGCGGATGTGTAATTTGTTTTAGTTTTTATTTTTGTATTAGGTGTTCAAAGTTCTTTTTTGTTAGTGATTTGTACTTTTAATGCCTTTGTGTTGCACAGTGATAGAAGACTTGGACTTATTTCGTCTATCCTGGCATCTTACTTCTCGTTTCAAGTGGACTCGCAGTGGTACAGAGGTTTAAACTATCTTGGCCTCTGTCCTACATATCACCGTACAACGTTGCCACCAATCTTCCTAGAGAAGATTGGATTGTGTTTTATTACTATATTGATTTATACTTATATATACTTGACAATGGCGAAATCACTTCATAGTGGAAACGCCATATTCCCGCGGTAGTAGCTGTTCAAGTCGCCGCGGGGCAAAGAAAAGAAAAAAAAAACAGTTAACGTTATACAAACAATCTTCAAGGAAATAATTGAGTACTCAAACGGCGAGCACACATTACATACGCATAATATATCTTGCTACAAAAGGGCACTTATATGCCGTGTATATATCAAGAAGGGGTATGCAAACGGTTGGGGCGTTTCAGCTATTCAGCTCAAGATTACGTAGAAAGGGGGAGGGTGACCTTGAAAACAAATGACGACTTCACCAGCGGTTTTCCTTCTAAGTGATTCTTCTTCGTTTGATGTTCAATGTAAATTGAAAACTTTTACCACTTTTATACGACGCTATTAAATAACATTTGGGAGTTTCAACGAGTGTTTTACTTCATTTATTTCGATGAAGTATTTTAGAAATCTAAAAAGCTAATTTTTTTACTTTAGGTGAATGTTTTTCTTGTAATTTAGGTGAATTATAATTATTTTTGTGTTTTTGTAGAGTTTGTAGACGCTTTGGTCTTTTTGGACACCTAAGGCCCACAATATAATATACAACGAAATTTGTAAATTGAATATGAATCTATTGTGAATGAAATGAAGTCAATTTTCTAATTTGATCAAGAGTCATAAACAAAAAACCACTTAACTTTGCCCTAGATATTTATTTCAACGGCCGTATTATCTACTATATTTAGTACTAATTAGGGACCTTAAGAGGCTAAAAAAAACGAGTTGTGTTTCACTAACACCAGGGCACACTATGCAGACACTGGTTCATAGTGGGAGATTAAAGAGTGAGATGTAGGTGGTAGCAATCCCGACAGACTCTTTACCAAAGTAAATTTTAATGGACCCCTATTCTAGCATTTGGACCTCCTTAAATACATGACGTACATTATAATACAATGTCTACAAATGTTCACTTCTAACCCCCACTTGAAGAGCAGAAATGGGTCAGTATTATCATAACCTAGCTTGCTCCGAGGAACGAAAAAATAAACCCGCTGAAATTATCTCTTCAAAGATAATAGCTAGCTCGTAGAAACGTTTTAAATATAGAAATTTACTACAACGAGCGGAATTTGATAAGATTGGCTTATCATAGGGGCTTTAAACTGATTGAAAAGTGACAGTAATATTCATAGGGCTAGGAATTGCTTTCCGTGGGTTTTTTTCATTTATTGAGTAGAAAATTCAAAGTGTACTTCCGATACAAAATCTTATGATTTTATTACCGTAATACGGTGCATAATGTGGTGCATGTATTTTTGCTACCGAGTCATTCTGAGACGTAGACCTTCTGTACGGTGTGGTAGTTTTTCAATGTAGTCATTTTGCTACCAAGATATTCTGAGATGTAGACCTGTGAGGTGGTCGTTTTTCATTGATATTCTGAGATATAGAACTTCTATGATATAAAAGATCCTCTCTGTTGTCGTAACCCCGCGCCCCGGTACCGCGCCGCCCTGTAAGACTCATATAAGTGGTCTACCTATAGCTAATGTGAGCTGTTGAGATTTTGCCGGGTTTACCTTTAACCTTATATTTGCAATTACACATTACTACCACATTTGTGGTAATCAGATGTTTCTCTAAGAGTTCAGACAACACTATTCGAAAGGATCTATGTAAACGTCAAAACCATTCTATTAAGATTGTAGTACGATATGGAAGACGTTGTTCTCGAAAACATAATAACGGTCACATTTTTCACACATTTTTATAGAGAAATGCTTCTTAATGAGATTTGAAACCTCTATATTGTTGTATTTTAAGTTCATTCCTACATACGTACATACCGTCATACCTTCATCCCAGAGTGGGGCTAGGCTGGGCTACACAATTACCAACAACTAAGTAAGTTTATATACATACATTAAAAAAAATAAAGTAACTTGATTTTCGGGTTCTGAACCCGGGGTTTGCGGGACTCCTTTTTATTTTATTAAGACTCTGTTGTCCATCTGTCTGTTTGTGCGTTTGCCACAAGGGCTGTTTCCTTTGAACCAAAAAAGAAATGAACTATAATAAGTTATTTCATACTACGACCTGATCTAGATACCACACTATAAATTATTTACAATCCGCAAAGGAACACCTCGCCAGTACAATTCTGGGGTCCCAGTGAAAAAGGGTATAAGTCTTCTGAAGATCAAGAGAAAAAGGGATTAAGTCTAGTGTACTCCGTTCATGTATATACCCTTTTTTACAACGAGTTATAAGTGGTCCCTGCCCTCTGGGAAACAAGCGTGATTTAATGGATGTATGTTTAACGAGTTAAGTAGACTTGATTCCTTTTTCACACACAAGAGTTGATATTGTTGCGTCATTTTATGTTAAATTAGGTAGCGGGATGGAACTCACATAAATCAAGGGAGTATCAAGCGACAATCTCCTAGCCCCAAACTAAACTCAAGGCTTGTACTATTGGTACTAGGCAACGAGAAACATCATTTATAAAGATAAATAAATACCTTAATACATAGAAAACATCCACGTCTCAGGAACAAATACTTGTGCTCATCGAACTTTTTTTTAAATTAGAATGGACGATGAACGAGCTCACTTAGAAGACGTCTATTCACCCTAGCTTAGCTTTGAATAGACATTGAACCCAGGCCCGCTAGCTTCAAGTATTTTGTCTTCTGATGTTATCAATACTGCAAAAATAAACACAATTTTCAAGCAATATAAATGTGCGTCTAGATCCGCTTTAACGCGTTTCGTGTACAAAGTGCTTAACATACGTGACCTCACCAACATAACCGCGTTATAACTAAACTGGATATTATGTAACGGAGCATAAAACCCTAAATATGAGGCAGTAAACCAGAGGCGGAAGTCAGTCCATAAAGCGCGTCGTTCTCAGCCTCCTAGCTCATAACAAAGTCATTTGGCGTTAGTACTAAATTATTAAGTAAGTAAACGTACCAGTGTATATTCGCGGAGTTTTGACTACATAGGCTAATTAATGCCCAAGCTGAGTAAAATGTTATATCCGCAACGCAATTAGAAGGGTATAAGTTAACGTATCTGTGTTTTTGTCTATGGCATCTTTACTTCCAACCAGATGCCATACTTAAATGTCAAAAAAAAATTTTTTTCTCAAACATGCTCGGAAAAAACGGTTTTCCGATTGAAAGAAAGCAACTGCAACTGTCAATTTGCATACAAAATCAAAAGGACCAAGACGAAAATTCCAAATAGCCAAGGTAACTGCTCGCTTTTTTAGCACAGTGCGTGTGTTTCTTTTTGAATTTGCATTCCAATTTCTATGGTTAGTATTTAAAAACAATTGACAGTCGGTCAGTCCTAGGAGTAAAATGAGGCTCTTTCCGTCCTTGTCTTTCAATCGGAAAACCGTTTTTTCCGAGCATGTTTGAGAAAACGTATTTTACATTCACACATCGCTGCCCCAATATTATAGGGTTCCATGTTGCACTTTTACTAACTTAAAATTTGAAGTTTTACAGAGTGACACTAGGTCTAAATTGAAGTACCGCGACAATGTAACATAGAACACTATAATATTGGGCAGCGAAGTCTAACCTATGTATACTTAGGTTTTAAAGATGCTAACACCAATTTGTACAACTTCTGTGGCATGTGATAACACTGAATAAATCATTATGATATTTGGGATACTGCACGGTGCCCTTATTTTAAATAGAAAGCCAATTTAACTATAGAGTCATTTTGATAAAATTTGGTTAGGTCGTCGAGATATTAGCTCTGTAATGTACAATGCTTCTATTTTAGACGGTAAACAATATCTTTTTAGGCTTGTTATCGTATTGTTAACGTTTTGATAGCTCTTATTTTCTTGTCAGTAATGGCGACCGAGTTAAAAAACTATACCATGAGAGGTCAAAGACGATTTAGGTTTTACTGCCTAGAATAGGGGGCGCAGCTTCAATTATTTCGGGGGTCATATCTATTTTTAAGTCGTTTTAGGACTAACTACTCTCCACCAGGTGGGTTATCGGCCAGTTGTCAGTCGAATGCAAAATAAAAAAAAATGAAACTTGTATGTTATATCATTTTTACGATACAATAAGTAGTAAACAACTTTATAACCTCAAAATGCAACTCTATTGTATGAAACAGTAGTTTTAAATGAAATAAATCAATCACGGACAATACGTTGTCCTATTGATGTACAAAATGTTTTCTCAGTTTACTTTCTTTACGATAAAAGAGCTGTTTTAAGCAAAAAAAAGTTTCATTTTGAGGTTAGAAAGTTATTTACCATATAACCAAAGTAAAGTCTGAACAAGGTGTAAAAAGGGTCACGTTATAGGCTACCTTCGAAAACGGAACCCTAGAAAGGGTAGTCTACTATACTTAGGCCGCATTTCACCAAACTGGAATAAGACTTAATCCGAGATTAGTCTATACAAATTCTGTGTTAAATCTAGGTATAAAACCTTATATTCTAAGAGGCCACGACACTAAACATAGTACGATAAGACTACCGGATGATACATATATATTTCGTCTCGTCGAACACGAAAACGTGATGGTGCAATTCAAAAATCCTGGCTAAGCTATTTATTTAATTTTTAGTCGTAATTCCGATATCTAGTATGATAATAAGACTCCCGAGTTTCGTTTATTCTTCGGAACACGGGAGGGGTAAGATTATACGAGAATGCAGCGCTGCAAGCACCCCCTGATTGGCCTAATCAGTGGCAGCAGCATGATGAGCGACGCCTCGTACTTAAGTATATTTTATGACCGATCTCCTAAAAAAAAACAAAGGCTATGCTGAAAGATCATCAATTTCTGTGCAAGAAAAACTAGTGCTGCATATACGAGTAGACAACGAACATAAAACTTAAAAACAAAAAAAAATGCCAGGTTTTTCGCGTTGCAGCATTGCCATTTCGTGTTCCCCCATTATTGACGAAACTAAATATATATATATTATTATCCGGTGCTGTTATCGAACTAGGGTTAGTGTCGTAGGCCCTCTACTCTAATTATAATTATAATTCCTAGAATTCAACCTTATACTCGTACCCTTTTTCACTTGACTTTTAGGAGACTTTATATTTATGACATATCTACGTCATTATCGATTGAAGATTTTATATTTTGATATTCCTCATAGGCATTGCTCATACCTAACCTAGCCTACTTATATTAACCTAATTTGAAAATGAAGTACTCCCAAACTAAGCTCTGGCCTTGTACTATGGTTACATTTGCCATTACAAGCAACTGCATACTTTGGTACCGTGTCGTTTTAACATCTTTGTCAAATTAGATATCCTTTTCTACTAAGAGTCTTTGAATATGAAAGAATAACATAGCAGATTCCTACTTTACTAGGACGTCTAAGACATAATTCAACCTTCTTTTGACAGTCTTACGTTTGCACTTTTCATTCCTCTCTCAAAGCGAGTACTTACACGCTAAAACACTAGTCCGTTGCAAACCGTCTCTTGCTGAATCAGAATAAATATTTCGCGTCGCTTGGCCTAAATTCCAGTTTAAGGTTAGCACAGGCTAGGAAATGTTGGATAGAGTTTTGCACAGATTTAAAAAGATTCAAATCTCTGGGTTGATCATTTTGTAAGGATATGACATCAGTACTCATAACTGGCAACACTGTATTTGTGGTGAATTATATTTGATATCTGTAAACACTGTTTGAGGCTGTCAGATTTTTATATGTAACTCAAGAGATGTAACGGTGGAAACGAAAGTATGTAAAAGAGATAATTAAAGACCAATAAAAGTGTTTTGTTGTATAAATAATCTAATAGCAATAAGAAGACTTTAAAATTTATTTATCTATTGATCAGTGGATAACAGCTATCACATAAATACATAGTAACTAGATTTTGATTGCAACTACGGTGTCCCGGTAAGGCATACCTGCCTTAGTAAAATACAACAAGGTTTAAATATAAAACTACCCCCAATGTAATATATTTTTCATCACACTTGCTCGTAAATGGTGTTATTCCATGCCTGTATACAGAAGGACAATGGCCTAAATTGTTCCCGCGGGAATTATGGCGAGTTTGTCATCCCTAGGGAGTAATGACTTTCTTTTTAAAATTTGCAACTCTTTCGTACATCATTTCTGACTTAGGAGGTTTAATTTTCAGCCAAAAATTACATCGGTTTCTAATTTCATCTTTAAAAATTAGCTATAGACTAACTTACATTACACAAAACCTATACGCTTCATTAAACTTCATTATTTTTATACCTATTTCAAGTTTATATCAACATTTATCATTAATTTTAGTAATTATACATTTTTATCAAATTGGCTAAATCTGGCTCGAATCCAGGTCGAAATTAAACGCAGTTATTATCTGTCACAAAAAAAATATCGTTTCCATTTACGTTCCCGTTGGTCAAAAGTTATTTATTTATATTTTGCAGAGTCAAGTGTTTTCTCTTTGTTTTTTTTCCTCGCAAATATGATGAAAACCATTGTGTGTATCACAGGCAGTAAGGGGATTACTAACTCGAGTCATTAAAAGCCCTCCGCCTTCGGCGTCGGGCTTCTAACACTCTCGTTAGTATTTCCCTTCATACTACCCTTGATGCACAATGTACTATTAAATATAAAACTACCCCCAATGTAATATATTTTCTTCGTCATCTGAGTTTGATTGACTATTGAACTTACTCAAAAGTATTCCACCTTTTCTGTTGACTTTACTTACTCGTTATTTGAACTTCCCTAATTAAACTTCGAAAGTGTCGAAATAATACATTCACTCCACTGCTCTTCGGAATATTATTCGACACTGAATTCTCCAAGTAGGTACCAACGCAATGGCAAATAAAGCGGCTAACTGCGTAGTAACAGCATAGAATCTTAAATTTAATGTAGTCACCAATAGAGTATAAAATCTTTTGCCTGCTACATTGGAGTTCTTTGGTTACGGCAGGGAAGATATCTAAATTAGGACAAAGTTTAAGCGTCATTTGTAATTATGTATTGAAACTTTTGAATAATGTTCCCAAGAGAAATATGAAATTAACTTTGCAAGTTGGGAATAAGGGAACGACTAACTCAAAAACCAAAGTATAGTTTGGTGGCCTAGTGAAGAAAACAAATTCATGTTTATGCACATTTGAAAGGTTGATTGTGCATGAGGGTAATTGCCAAGTGCAAAAAAGATCCCAAAAGGTCAAAGTGTACCGAAACAGCCCATCTGTAATTAAATATGTAATCGAGCCTTTGAAGTTTTGCCATACAATTTCTTCTTTTTAAAGATAAAAAGATAAAAGTCAATTATTCAGTAAGTAGGCCGCACGGGCATTTTTACACGTCAAGAATTTACTAACGCTTCCCCAGAGGAGACTACTGCTGTGAAGAAACGCCGCAAGAAACTCAGCAGACAGTAATTTTTTAAACATATTTCATATTATAAAGGTACTACTTAGTCTTAGCATTGTATAAAGCTATAAATATTAAATTAAATATATCAAATTTGACGACGTGCTAGCATAGTTGGTAGTGACCCTGCCTACGAAGCTAGCGGTCCTGGGTTCAAATCCCGGTAAGGGCAGATATTTGTGTGATGAGCGCGAATATTTGTTCCTGAGTCATGGATGTTTTCTATGTATTTAAGTATAGATTTCTCTATATAAGTATTTATATCGTTGTCTAGTACCCATAGTACAAGCCTAGAGCTTAGTTTGGGATCAGATCAATTGGTGTAACATTGTCCCCTGATATTTATTTATTTAAATAACATGCGTAGTTGAACCGGAAAACATGCCAAAAATCTTGGGAGAGAGATACAGGGAGAAAAGGAAAAAAAACACCTACTTGTGTATATAAGACGGTGCAAGACGACCAAATAAAAGTTTCGATATGTTTTTCTACATCAACGTTATCCACTAGCCAAGTTTTTTTTTTTTTTAATTTATAATAAACACTTTATTTGAAAAACAAAGCAGACAACCATTATATTAATTATTTATTTATTTAAATTTGTTTCCGAATCGATTTAGCGCGAGCCCAACTGAAACTTGATAGTTTTTTAGTATTATCAGGGTTTGTAATATAATCATAATAAATTTGAAGCATTTTTTTTTTTATGGCATAGGGAAGGCTGACCAGCACACACACAGGCCACCTGATGGTAAGTGGAAACTGTGACCCATAGACATTCGCATTCACAAGACTGCAAGTCTAAGACTCCAAATGCGCTGCCAACCCTGAGGACTAAGATGGAATGCCTCTATGCTAGTCATTACACCGGCTGTCTTATCCCCAAACCGGAACACAACAATGCGAACACTGCTGTTTGGCGGTAGGTTAATGGATAAGATGGTGGTAGCGATCCGGACGGACCCCGCACAAGGTTCTACCACCCGTAAAGCTTGTATTTTACCGTTTTTTCGAGTTCTTTTTTTTATAATTTATATGGGGCCTATTTAATATTGAAGAAAGTGATCTTATTTTTTTATATTTTTTAGTAAATCCGCCGTAATAATATTCACATAATATTGTGAAAACAAAAAACAACCTGGTATATTAGACATAAATTAATTCCCCGCATCTCTCTTCAATATTGCGTCAGAACTTGGCCTAAGCACAAAACTGTGCCAAAGCTCCTGGCTTCAACAAACTTCACTATTTGTGTTCCACGCGAGCTTTAACCGTTCCACCTTAGAATTTTAACGCTTCCAACTTACTTATTGAGAATTTGAATTTCAAATGGGCCGCAATAAAGTTTAGAGGGAGCTTTACTTGCTTTTATTAAATGTGTTATGTGAGTAATTAATAATAGTTTCTTAAGAGAATATTAAATTGAGAGCGTATATAACATCAAAAATGCAGTCCGAATAAAAAGATACATTACTGTTGCTGGCGTTTACACCATTCCAATAATAGCTACCATGGTTGTTCGTATTATTGCAATAACAAGAAAAGCGTAACCGCCAGCCTTCGTAAAGCTCCTTTTGATCTGTAGCTAGATATCAAAAAGATTCGAACTCTTCAAAGCCTAATGTTCACTGACCTGTAAAACCAAGTATGAGAAAGTTTCAGGCTCTTACACTGTCGACCAAAAATAAAGGGTCGCTATGTTAAGAATTTCATCATATCCTGACCCTGTTTTTTGCTTGTTAGTGTATTTTATAACCTGTAGGGTTTGTTCAGGAATAAGGGACGTATTTTGTCTAGAAAAAAATTGTATTGCGGGATTGGATTCGCTCTAGTAGGTAAATAGTATTTTCTTTAAATTATAACGTTAAATATTTGCAAAGGCGTTTTCGTAAACGTTTATAAGATTTTTGATTCAATTTAAGTTTACAGGTATTTCGGGCTTATTTTGCTGAATCTTTTAGATGCCTCTAGGACATCGTTTTAAACCAAGTGACACTATTTGTCCTCTAGATTTTGTCCGTGAGTTCGTTCGCATACTCGTAGAATTTTTATCCTAAAGATTTTTACGAAATAAAAATATTTTAATAAAAACAAACTCCATTCTACATTTTATAAAATCAATATTTTGGCCATGACAAACAATCCAGCTTAATTTTGTTTGTGTTATGTTTTAAGGCGTAAAACTGGTATTTAATAGAACTGTGACTCTATCTGCCGCACTCAGAGACGTCAAGTAAATTTAATGCTTGTTTAGTGGCGTGTTGTCTTATTCTATTGCTATAGCAAAGAAAGTGACAGCAGCAACTTTAATCAAGCATTTCATTTAATTGACATCTCTGAGTGCGGCAGTATATAAGTTTAAAATAGACCTTAAGTTGTTTTTTTGGCCCGGACGTGCTGAGGGAGAGAAGTACTCGCTTCACTCGCTAAAGTTTGGCACGTGTCATCTCATCCACTTTGGAAACTATTTGCCTTCCTTGCGAAAAAGGACGTATCAAAAGAACTCTTGTTGTAACATCATTAATTGAAATATATATAAAAATTGTTTCGGCAATCAAAAAGGAAAAAATGTATCTATGCTTGCATTAAATTCCTTCTTAGTATGTTGTATTGATGTGTGTTTATTGATTGTTATAAGTATTGTCAAGACTGGGAATCATAATGGTTTAATAAGTATTTTTTAGTACCATTTAGTTACTTTAAAATGTAAATTTACTAAATTCTAATAATAGCCCTTTAACTAGTATTTTCTGGGACAAGAGAATTTATCAGGTTTACGTTTAAAAAAAATACAATATTTATGTTATATACGTCAAAGTCATCATAAAATCTTATGTTTATACAAGCCTCTGGAACGCGACCGTTTTCTATCTGGGCACCCTTTATCTCCTTGTTTTATATCTCAATTTCCCTTTTGGGGGTAAAAGGATGAGTTCCAACCTCGCGCGATATCAATCCGAGTGGAGTTAATGACTCGTATTCCAGCTCCATTTCGGGGAACTACATATTTTATATGTTATCATTTTCGTGTAATGTTCTGTTATGTGCCTTGGAGTTTGTGTAAAGGAATTGGTTTTTGGTTGGCGGTTGTAAAAATGTTAAGTACAGGGTGTGTTTAATATAATAACTTATGTTGTTTTACAACCTTAAGTTCAGTAAATAAGCTAAGAAAAACTTACGAAAGTAATAGCCTTTGAAAGAGAGAAAGATGGGACGGTACGTGATATCAGAATTGGAAATGAAAGGTTGCAAGTGAATGAGTTTGTATATTTGGGATCAATGTTTTCAAGATATGGGAAATGTAAAACGGACATTGAAAGCTTAGTGAATGCTGGTAACATGGTAAATGGAGCATTACGTACCTTTGTGAATTGTCAGAAAGTGTCAAAGGAGGCTCGTTTGGCTGTTAACAGGGTGATGCTAGTTCCAAATCTAATGTTTTACTTTGTAAGTTAGGTATGGCAATTGAAACATGAAAGTAGAATTGATGCAGTAGAAATGAGAGCGTTGAGAAGTATGGTTGCGGTGAACGTATGTGATAGGATTAGGAACAGTGTAATAAGAGATCGTTGTGGATTAAAGGATGTATTGAATTAATAAAGGAATGCTGAAGTGGTTTGATCATGAGAGAATTGGATGAAGTGAGATTGACAAAACAGATATAATGAGCCAAGACTAAATGGTAATGTTGGAAGGGGAAGGCCAAGGCGAACGTTCCACGATCAGATCGGGGACGTTTTAATACACGGCCAGGTCTGGAGTACCCTTAACAGATGCACGTGTTTGAAGAGACAATTAAGTGTGGAGGAAGCGAGGGAAGTTTGTCTGGATCTTAGCAAGTGGAAGGAAGTGGTCTCTGCCTACCCCTATGGGAAGGAGGCGTGATTTCATGTACTATATATGTATGTTTATTTAGCTTTTTAAAGTCAAAGTCAAAGTCAAAGTTCTTTATTCTTCAATTTAGGCATAATATAATGCACCTATGAATGTCAAAAAGCATTACCACCGGTTCGAAAAATAAAACCTTTGCCCCGAGAAGAACCGGCGTAAGAAACTCGGCAAGGTATATTTTTTTCAAGAAAAAGGTTCACATCATTACATAATAGTTATAAATAGTTTACAATATCACAGTATTTTTGCACAGTAGGTGCACCTTTTTTAAGCGTAGGTAAATTTATGCGTAGATTACTCATGCAGGACGGACGACTCACTGCCAAACATCCCTATCCATGATATAATCGTTTACTTTATAATATGCTCGGGAAATTAGTTTGTGTTTTACAACAGATTTAAATTTAGAGTCAGTTTAGTTTAGGGTTCTATACCTAAAAGCCAACGAGATTCTATTACTAAGCCTCCAATGCCCGGCCGTCCATCTGTCTGTCAGCGGGCTATATCTTATGAAACGTAATAGGCACACCAAGAATTTATTTTTATTTTTAATAATGCTACGGATTCATTCGAGTGCGAGGCCGACTCACACTTGACCGGTATTTTAAAGTACATTAATTACGGAGTAACTTAAAATAACTCTTAAGAATTTTTCAGCGAATGCTAAGCAATATTTAAGGTAGTAAACATTAAATCTCGCAAAAAAATTGAATTATTTAGTGTAACAAAGTGGTTTACAGATAGAAACTCCAATTTCAAACCAGCAGTTTGTGGCTAGGCGCTGTACGATGAAAGACAAAGGCTTTGTTTAAGATAAGCACTCAAGTGAATTAGGACAGCCAGATTAAAGCAATCTTATTACAATTCAGTTCTGTTACAACGTACATTATTGTAATCAAGTAAAAAGATATTTACAAAATATTTATGGTTATACGTTGGGCGTCAGTAATGATTATTTTTGCTGTTAAAATACCACCAATTATTAACAGTCAATAAGGTCATATAGTGCATAATAGTATTAATTCTACCTAAATATTTAGTATTAAAGTTTTGTGCTCTTCACTTATATAGAACTCAGCCAACGGCCGAGGAAAATATCTGATTATAACAAAAAAAAAACTTTTTTCTACCTTGTAAATGTTTAATTAAGATTAATTTAATTTGTAACTCTTAGTTAGTTATAATGTTTTTATCTCATGTAAGTGAATTGTAATAATTCTTATGGGAATAATTAATGATCTTAAACCTAAACCTAATTAATAAATTGTTCATTATTTCTCTGAAATCTGCAAACATAGTAGAATGTATGTATACATTATTAATAGATATGTATGTACATACATGTATATTGGAATTTCCTTCATAACGATGTTCTAAAGTCGTTATTGCACGAGATATAAAGCTGCAGTCTCACCAGGTGCTGCTACATAAAGCCAGTTTACAAATGATTCATGCCAAAGCGATGTTTGTTAGGAGCGGGCGCGGGTGACTGACAGCGGCAGCGATTTTAAAAACCATTCTGCCTTTAGAAGGTTAGTTGCATCCCTAAGAGCGGAAATAGAAGTTCCGCTAGGCGGAGCTTCAACAACTTACTATCGAATCTAGAGCATTTAATTCCATCAGTAGATTAGCTAAGAGAAAAGTAATTACTAGATACAGTTAGGACAAACAATATTCGTTCATTGTGTGGATAATCAATTCATATTGAGACTATATAGTTTACACACTAGAGTGCGTTAAGACAAGAAATAATTATGATCAAAATGTATATAAAAATAGGATAAACAACTTTAGGAATTTGAATAAAGACCTGAGTGTAGTTATGAATCGCTGACACTGCGACCACACCGCGAATGACGTAGTAAGCTCGCTCAATACACCCGGGAGCGCTACCAGCGACTATTCCGGTGTGTTTGCCATCCATTACTGCGCCAGCTCGAGCAATTACCACTTTACTTCGGCTACGCTGCGGTGGTTATAATAATATTGATATCACCTTAGTAAAAGGTAATGTTCTCACTTTGTAAGATTAAAATACTATTGTGTACCTATCTTTTACATACGTACAGTTTTTTTAAGTTCAAATCATAGTTCTGATACTAATTTGTTTTAACAGAAGGTATGGCTTAGGAACAGTCAAATATAAGTGTAGTTTAAAAAAGAAAAAGTTGTATTCCTAGTTTACGTCTTTTAGTTTAGCATTTGGTTTTTATTTTTAGTCTCATTCTCACATTAAATTTTATTAAAATAGTCATTTCCTGTAAGAAACGTTTCAGAGTTTTCTAAAGTTCTTCAAATGAAATCTATTAGTGCTTGATATATTTGTCTTCGCTTAATTAAATCCTTTTGCCATTGGCTGCAACAAGAGCTTCAGACAGTATTTGCTCCGAACCCTGCAGTGGGAATGCATTTAAGACGAATTGCTGCAACCCGGTGTAATGGCTAGGAGTGGAAAGTTTTACACTGCGAGAGGAATGGAGTCCGTCGGAGTTTCGAAATTGAAATATGTCTACAATATGTCTATTTTATCCCAGAGCGATTACATTCTACGTATGTGCAGTTAATACTTTCTAGTCGCTATCACCAGTAAAAGGGGCAATTTGGAATATTAAAATTAAGCCACGTTATCTGAAATGAAAGGTAAGTAGGACTAACAGACTACTGCAACTTAGTTATCCAGGACAATAAGCTTTTCGAAAGATAACTTCTAATTATACACTTTGCTGCTGTCTTTAAACAATGGTTGTATTTTTTATTTATTTTTTGATATTTAATTTTAATTTTATGTGTATTTTTAGGGTTAACTTTGTTTCGTCAAATTCACATTGTTTTCCGTAACCGTAAATATTTCAGGATTAAATAAAAACTAACCTAACCTAACCTATAGGGTACTAAATTAAAATCTAAAAACAATTTACATTGGTTTGGTAAATAAAAAATATGGGAAATGATACATTAGACCTAAAATATTTTGACGAAACAGCAGGTGTCCGTATTTTTAGTCTCAATTTTCACAATCGCATTCCAGAATATTTTTTTACGTAAGTAATGATATTTTTTATTTAACTTTATTTTATTATTTCTTTATGGCTGCTAAGTAATAATTGGACCAATTTCAAAATTTAATTTTAATTTTTAATTTATCTATTTATAAACTTAATAAATAAATAAATAAATATCAGAGGACAATGTCTGATGTAGATAAATAGGATTAGGGAGTAAATAAATAACTATTTCATTTGATTGATTGATTTATTTATTTATTATTTACCTCAAACTCTGATAATAAACTCGCTATCAAAGTCTAGTCAAAAGAGTCCAAACTCGACAGATCTACTATGACCCATCGAGGACTTCTTCCAATGGCCATCTTCCATATTCACCACCATATCAGCTCGATGGTATCATATTGTTGTATTATGACCAGAATTGCAAAATTAGGTATGCAAATTTCAAGTCATCGTATAGTTCAAATTATAAATAAGTTCAAATCAACTTCTTAGATTGTATTACATTCTTTGTTAGTCGGTTACAAGTGACGTTAATACAAATTTGATAAAAAGCTACTACTTAACTCTTTCCCACACTAAACTTCTACTTGGAGTATTTTATTCCCCTTCATTACATGTTAATTATTTTGACTCTCTTGAAAAGCTTCTCGAGGACCTAATGCCCTCTTTTAAACACCACATCTTAATGGGTGATTTCAACACTTGTCTCCTTAAAAATGACCATCGTTCAAAATCACTTATTTCTCTCGTGACTGCTTGCAACATGAGTATTCTTCCCTGTAATGCCACTCATTGTTTTCCCAATTGCTCACCATCACTCTTAGATCTTGCTTTAACTTCTTCTTCTACTCTTGTTGCTAAGTTCGGTCAATACTCTGCGGATGCCTTCTCGTACCATGATCTAATCTTTCTGTCATATAAAGTCCGGCCCCCTAAGTCTAAGCCCAAAATTCTCCTCCAGCGCAATTTTAGTAGGTTAGATGCGGACAGACTCCGTGAGGACGCGGTTAAGGTTGACTGGAGCGTTATTTCTGACGCTAATACCGTGGACGCCCAGGTTGCGTTGTTCAACTCCCAACTTACTCAGTTGTATGACGTCCATGCTCCGGTTCGGCCTGTCAAAATTAAGCATCTTCCTGCTCCTTGGCTTACTGATGAAATTAGGTCCTTGATTCACAAAAAGAATGTTGCAAAATCAAGATACAAAGTTGACTCATCGGACGAAAATAAGCTTAAATACCACACCTTGCGCAACCGATGTGGCACAATTTGTCGTGACGCACAAAGTCGTCATATACATAAATCCGTTGAAAATGGTGATCCTGCTAAAGTATGGAAGTTTCTCAAATCAATAGGAGTTGGTAAATCTCAAGTTAATAATACTAGTAACAACGATATTGACATAGATCAGCTGAATCAGCATTTCTCTACTTCTACCTTATTTAATGGTCCAGCTAAAGCCGATACACTTAAATGTCTTTCTAACATCTCAACTCCTGATACTTCATCCTTTTCTTTCTCTCAATTCTCCGACAGTGATGTTAAGAAGAGTGTACTGTCCATCAGTTCCAACGCAGTTGGTGTTGATAGCATTAGTCGTAACATGATCCTTCCTTTGCTTGACCTTCTCGTTCCTATCATCTCTAGTATCCTTAATAGGTCCATTATGACCAATGAGTTTCCCTCGTTATGGAAGGATGCTGAAGTAGTCCCTCTCCCCAAAAAACCTAATCCCGCTACTTTCTCTGACTATCGTCCCATATCCATTCTTCCTTTCCTATCCAAGGTCCTGGAGCGCCTTGTTCACCAGCAACTGTCTTCCTACTTAAACAGATATGACCTCCTTAACTCCTTTCAGTCCGGTTTCCGTCCAGGTCATAGTACGGCTACTGCTCTTGTCAAAATCACGGACGACATTCGCGCTGGCATGGATAACAGGAAACTGACAGTTTTGACGCTGTTAGACTTTAGCAATGCTTTTAATACCGTTGATTTTGACATAATGCTTGGAATTTTACGCTCCCTTAACATATCTCCTGCGGTTATTGAATGGTTTCATAGCTACTTAATCGGTCGTCGGCAGCGTATAAAGGTGGATGATTCTCGATCTTCATGGTGCAGCACGCTAGCCGGCGTTCCGCAGGGCGGCGTGCTGTCTCCGCTTCTTTTTTCTACATTTATTCATTCTATTACGCAAAACCTTCACTCTTCTTATCACCTTTATGCTGACGACCTTCAAATTTATTCCCAGGGTACGCTTGACGATCTTTCTTCCGTGGTAGACGTAGCCAATGAAGACTTAAAGCGCATATTACATTGGTGCAATGGGTTTGGGCTAAAAGTAAACCCTACTAAAACACAGGTTATCGTCATTGGCAGCCCCAAACTTATTTCTAGAGTCAACTTTGCAAATCTTCCCCCAGTTTGTTTCAACGGTGTTCAGATTCCTTACTCTCTTCAGGTCAAGAATCTTGGTGTCATTATGGACCGCTCTTTGTCATGGGCGCCTCAAGTTAGTGAGACTAGCAGGAAGATGTTTGCAGCTGTAGGTTCTCTAAGACGTCTTCAAAACTTTCTGCCTCTTGCTACTAAAATTGCGCTTGCTCAAACTTTACTGCTTCCTATTTTAGATTACGCTGACGTGTGCTATTTGGATCTTACTGAGGGGCAACTAAATAAGCTTGAGCGTATTCAAAATTTGTGCATACGGTTCATATTTGGGTTACGCAAGTATGACCACGTCTCCATTTTTCGCAATCAACTCAAGTGGCTCCCAATCCGTGCTCGTCGTAACTTTCATATTCTTAATCTCCTCTTCAGCATACTTTTCAACCCCGCAACCCCGCGTTACCTTAAGGAGCGTTTCAATTATTTTAACTCAGTCAGAGCTTCCCAAAACCTTCTTTTGTCAGTCCCTTTTTCTTCCTCTAAATTTTACTCCAATTCTTTCACAATTCAGGCTATAAGGCTATGGAACGCTTTGCCTGTAGAAGTAAGGCGTGCTCAGTCTACGTCCAGTTTTAAAAGCAAGCTAAAGGATCACTATCTATCGCTTCCGTAGTTTTTCAATTATTTCTTTTATTTTTCTTAAATACTATCACCTCGGGTGTTATCTTTGTTTGGCTGATTTCTATAATTTATGTATGTGTATATTATGTTGATGTATAATAATATGTATTTAGTGTGTATTGAGTATGTATTTATTAATCTCATTTACTTTATGTATGTATGTGTATGTAGTTTATATATGTGTAAGTAGATTTTATCATAAAAGTGTTAGTTTGGGTTCTGAAGAAGGTAGTTTACACCACCTGCCATGTATCTTTGTCTTTCATGATTTCTCTGTCCAAGGTTGTCTGGAAGAGATCGCTATTTAGCGGTAAGACCGCCTGTTGTATACCTGTAGTTTAAAATGTACTGTTCCGTGTTTTTTGTTTTTTGGTGTTCAATAAAGAGTATTTGTATTGTATTGTATTGTACTTAGTCTAGCATTATATATAGCTACACATATTCAATTAAATATATCAAATATCATACGTAGTTCACCAGGAAAACATGCCGAAAAGCGATGGTGCACATGACCACATAAAAGTTTCGATATGTTTTCCTGCATCAACGGTGTCCCCTAGACAAGACAGAGCAGGATAAAGCTTTTGCATTTGAACAAATTATGATTGACTAAGTTTCGGGTGTAGGCCATGCATTTTTGTCTGTTAGATAGTCCTTCTCAAATATTTTTAAGTGCTGGAAAGGGTAACTTTAAAACTACTTCAGGTAATTTATTATAGAAATGAATGCATTGACCAACAAATGATTTATATACTTTACGGACAAGAGAGAGAGTGTTTCTATCTAACTAGTGTCATAAGAAAGATGCACTGAGAGCTACCATAAAGTATCAGTCATGTTAAGGTCGCAGCGACCTATTTGCCATTTTTTGTTAAATAAAATGACATAAAAGACTAAAAAAATTTTTGCCCTTTCCACAGATAACAAATCGTTATACAGAAAGACTCGTGGGTGGTTCAGGGTATTCGGCTAAGTATCAGAAAGGGCCAATCCGATTATGAACGTACTTAAGCCTAAGCTAAGCTAAGCTTGTTTTGTCACTGGATCACGGCACGCGAGGGTTTACTTTTGATGGCTTCTGATGTCCTGATACACTTAGCGACTTGTCTTTGATTTAAACAGGCTGATAATTACTGGAAAAGAGGATTTATATGTTTGTGGATGAAACAAAAGACGACGCAGTAAGGCAAGCTCCGTAGTTCTCAACCATTTGAGGTTTGCATAGTCAAACTATGAGCCCTTATAGTTTCGCCATGTCCGTAGCTTATCTCAGAGACTCTTAGTTCTGGAAAGCAGGTATTTGGCATGTATATACATATTAGTCACGTCGACAAAGTGGTATTTTTTAGGGTCCCTCCCCTACACGTTACGTGGGGATCTTTTTTTTCTTGTCTACCCCATGGTGTGAGTTGTCATTGGATAGGTCTTTCAAAAATATTACGGGTTTGTGAAAACCATTTTTGCGTTAATCGATTGTTTTGTAAAATTTTAAGATTTAATGTGATAATTTTTGTTAGAGTCAAGTGCATTGTTTTATTGTTAGCAGCGATCTCAAGTTTTATTTATTTGTGGAGTAGATATAAATAAAAGCCAGATCTATGTAATTGCTGGTGACTTTTTCTACCAGTCTACTAAAGGGATCTCTGTTCTACGTCTTGTTATTCTATTTAACTTCGTAGAATTGAGACCCAGAAGTCATATTATTGTCACGTCATTTAACATACAGGGTGTAAATAAACATAAAATATAAGTCTCGTTTTTTATTTATAATAATAATTCAATTCTACTTAATAATTAAGTTCTATTTAACTAGTATATTAACTAAGGCTTGATTTCAAGAGTGGGCGAGAGAGTCAAGTACTTAGTTTGTTTAGAAATAAATACGTCCATGATGAGTTTTTCCGCAGAAACACGACATTTAAACAACAGTTTCTACCGGACAGTTACAAACCAGTTAGTAATACATTCCTGCTTGATGTTATCTTTAAAAATAATAACGTTTTAATTACAACAGCTATTAAGTTTGTTCCTTTTTATGTGATTTATAAGAATATACTCAGTCTTGATTGAACATTTGCGCATATTTTATCTACATGGTGCATAATAAAAAGACAAGACAAGTGTTTGTTATTGTTTTGCAAATCAACGACATAAATCCAAGGCTCTATTCTAAAGGTAAAATGATATTGCTCTTTTTTGACAAATTATCGTAACTCTAATTTACTTGACGAAATGGCGGCCATTTTAAAAACAATACGGTTTTCGGTTTTCGCGGTGACATTCCTTAACCGATCGATGTAAAACAGCACAGATCAACAGTACGCTTTTTATCCCGGTAAGTTCGATCATCCGAAGGAATAACCATAAAAGACTTAAAAAAATAACGAAAAATCTAGTAATGTTATTAAACGAAGAAACTGATTGTAGTATAAATGCACACCGTAACGCTGCATCTTTAAACATTCAACGATAGTAATTTACATAAAACATACTCGCATTTAATTTGACAAAACATTGTGCGATCAAATAGTAACTATCACAGTGTAAATAAAGATTTCTTGACGTGAGATAATGTGATGAAATTGTATATTGTAGCTAAATGTAACTGATGATTGTTAGATAATTAGATACAGGATAATAATATAATCATATATGTATTTTTGTATTCAATAAAATTGTGATGTTAGTTATATTGGTTTGATACGTTAAGACGCGGCCACCGGTAAATTTTAATTAGTGCTTAGTGTTACACTGTAACTGGAAATAACTTTGTAATAAAACCGTTATTCCTTGAAACTTGTGAGTTATTATATTGAATCCCTGATTTCTAATATCAGAAGTGTGGTGAAGTGCTCAGCTCCAAATGGACAGTGATAACGAAGTGATTCAATCAAGACGAAAGTCTCGCCATCGCAAGCGACGTCATCGAAGTCCAAGCAGCAGTGAATCGTCAGATGACACATCGTGTCGCAGATCGCGTACAAAGCAGCACTCGCGTTCAAAACATCATGAACGATCGACGAACCGCGGGCATTCAAGACAGCGCTCAAGATCGAAGCGGCGGCGGCGGCATCATCGTGCGGTAGTCGAACGCCATGGGTCACCACGCGCTTCTGGTTCTACCTATCAGAATGGAACTCAACAAGAAACAAGTACCGATCAGGCGAGTAATTTTGTACACTTTACTTAGTTTGTTTACATTAATAGTATATTTTTATAATTGACCAAGATGAAAGTTGCTCGCTATTAAGTGTTTTCGTGCTAACTAGGTATTATTATTTTTCTTTACAATGTTAAGTTTTCTTCTAGTTGTTTTTCAGTCGTTAATCAGTTTTAACCTCTATTTATTAGTTATTAAAACACAGTGCTGTTTTACGTATTTACGGTACCTACTTTTTAAAGTACCCAAACCCCAACGTTTACCTGTTTATGTAACTTAAAAATAAAACAGTTGCTCTGTTAAACCATTTGTTATAGCAACATTTGACTGAGCAACTGACGGAGACGTTAACGGAGACTACGAGGACTGCGGCGACTGCGGCGAGTGCAGTGGCGAGGCCCGCTGCTGCAGCGCCGGGGCAGAGCACCGGGGCCACCGCGCAGCAGCCGGTGGAAGCGCGGGAACCGATCTCTGCAGTTCGTCAGCATACCAGTGAGTCGCCTAAAGACAACTTACATCCTAGTTTTGCGGATTTTGCGTTATTCTTTCAAAATATTATGAAGTCTGGTACACAAAGGATCTCGTATGACAAAAATATAATTCCTAATTTTGATCCTGCACAAAAAATCAGAATTTTGAGAACTGGATTGCTAAAGTTAACGAGTGCGCTAAAATTTATAATTGGAATGACGAACAAACTTCCCATTTTGCATTATACCTAAGTTAGTTAGTTGGATACGCTAACAAGACAAGTGGTACAAAAAAGACTTCAATCTATACTTCTAACATGGGCAGAGTGGCAACAACGGTTAGTCAGGGCATTTCCATCCGAAACAAACTATGCTGCATTGTTAACAGAAATGTTAGATAAAAGGTTAAAGTTTGGAGAATCTGCTGACGAGTATTATTACGATAAGATGATTTTATTGAATGCGTGTAATATTGTAGGGAAAGAGGCTGTTGATTGCTTAGTTTATGCAATAGACGATAGGATTTTGCGATCAAGCGCTATGTCAGCACGGTTATCGGATCCGGAGGATTTGTTTAAATTTTTAAAAGACTTTTGCAAAGAGTCAAATATGAGGCCACCTAAACAACGAAGTACAGTCACTTCCAACGAGATCATTTGTTTTAAATGTAATAAACCTGGGCACCGAGGTGCTCAGTGCCGTTCATCTGGCACTAATAATGAGATGACTTGCTATAACTGCAAAGAGAAAGGTCATATGTCCAATAAATGCACTAAACCTATCTTAAGGTGTGATAATTGTAGTCTTGTTGGACATAAAACCGCTGATTGTATTCGGAACAAAACGGCAAGTAATATTAAAAGCTCAGATAAGAAAACTATGTTTGCGCAACTTGAAATATTACAAACAAGTCATCATTAATAATGATGTTACATTAAATTGTTACATAGACTTTGGAAGCGATTGTACTTTATTTAGACAGGACATTGTTGAAAAGCATTCCTTGCCAAATTTTGATAACTACCTCCCAACAATACGAGGTTTTGGCAATAATTCATACTTACCTTTTGGGCGAACGAAATTTAGTTTAACATTAGGAGAGGTAACGGCTGAAATAAATGCGTATATTGTTGAGTCATCGATGTTAACTGAGGCCATACTAGTGGGCCCAAATTTTACAGAACGACCTGATGTAGTAGTTATGAAAACGCATGATAGACTTGACATATTCAGACAACGAGCAGACAGAGTTGGCCAACTTGCCAAGTAATATAGAGACTGGTAGTGAAAAATTAGTTTTAAGGATGGTGTCGGATACAAATGTAGATGAAATTAGTTTCGTGGAATGCACAAGTAACAAACCGGACAATTGCGATATTTTGGTAGAACATAGCCTCCGTAGACAGAAAAATCTGGATTATTGTGTTCTTGGGGGGGTTTATAGCTTACAAGGGGGTGATTGTCAAATAGCAGTTAAGAACTTCTTCGACCAACCAGTATTATTAAAGGCTGGAACGCTTTTTATCCGAGCCTATGGCATTGAGGCATTGGACACTACCGATAACGAAAACCTAATTTCTTGCAATAGAATAACGGATCGATCCACTCTTGTTCCATTGAAAGAAAGCGATATCAATATGAATCCTAATTTGCCTAAAGATCAATCAGATGCCATCGTTAAGCTAATCAACAAGTACAGAACATGTTTTGGCCATAACATGTCTGAGTTAGGATGTACTGACATTTCAGAAATGGCTATAGAGCTTCAGGATCTGGATCCTGTTGTATATCGACCATACAGGTTGAGTTATATGGAAAGACAGACTGTTAGGGACATGGTAAAAGAATTAGTAGATAACGATATTGCTGAGGAATCTAATTCGCCGTATGCGAGCCCTGTCATATTGGTCTCTAAGAAAACAGGTGGGCACCGATTATGTGTTGATTTCAGGGCATTAAATCGGAAAACTGTTAAAGACCATTATCCTATGCCCAGGATTGATGACCAACTAGATATGCTAAATGGAAACAAATTTTACACGAGCTTAGATCTCGCCAGCGGGTATTACCAGATACCAATCCGTTCAGAAAGTAGACCGTACACTGCTTTTGTTACTCCGAATGGATTATATCAATTCAAAAAGATGCCATTCGGTCTCGCTAACTCTCCAGCGGTATTCCAACGTACCATTAATAAATTATTGGGTAATTCCCGATTTAATTCTACTCTTGCTTATATGGACGATATTTTAATTCTTGGAAAAGACTTTGATGAGCAACTGATAAGGTTAGAGGATGTATTTAGGTTATTACAAAAAGCGGGGTTAACTTGAAACTTACAAAAATGTAATTTTCTAGAGCGTTATAATATTTAGGTTATGAAATAAGTGAGAGCGGAATTAAACCGGGAAAAGCAAAGATAGTTGAATGTTTTCCAACTCCTCGTAACGTACATGAAGTGAGGCAGTTTGGGTTGGCGAGTTATTTAAGAAAATTCATTGGGGGGTTTGCTCTTATTTCCAGACCGCTGACAGATTTGACGAGAAAGGATTGTGCTTGGACTTGCGGTTCAAAACAGGAGTAATCCTTTCAACAACTAAAAGACGCGCTTACACAGAGACCTTTGTTAGCTATCTATGACCCTAAACGTGAGACTCAGGTACATACGGACGCGGAGCAAATACGGATTAGCGGGTATTCTCATGCAGAGGGATGATACTACGAATGCATTACGACCCGTCGCTTAGTTTAGTCGGAAAACCACTACTGAAGAACAGAGTTATTATGCATATGAGCTCGAAACCTTGGCAGTTATTAATTCATTGCAAAGGTTTCGAGTTTATTTGATAGGAGTAAAGTTCACACTAATTACTGACTGTAGTGCATTAAGGGCTACTTTTGCTAAAAGAGATCTAATTCTCCGTATAGCACGGTGGTGGATAGCACTTCAGGAATTTAACTTCGATATTCAGTATAAACCAGGCCATACTACGTCCCATGTCGATGCTCTAAGTCGAAACCCGCAGCCCGGTGGTGTGGTGTCGTCTGAAGACCCGATACCCTCCGTTTTGCAAATCACACAAGCGGATTGGCTGTTAAGCTTACAATTAAATGACAGCGAGATCCAGCGTATTCGTAAAATCTTGGAGGATAAGGAGTACTCAGATATTAAGGAAAATATATTGTTAAAGATAATAAATTGTTCAGGAAATTGGGAGACGAGTTAAAGTGGGTGGTGCCCAAAGGGGCCAGATTTCAAGTATGTAGATTTAATCATGATGACATAGGTCATTTTAGTACTGAGAAGACTTAAGAAAAAATTAAAAAAGACTTCTGGTTTCCCAAAATGAGGCGTTTCATCTGTAAATATGTAGGTTCTTGTATTGAATGTGCCTATAGTAAAGAGCCTACTGGTCCAAAAGAAGGTTTATTACATCCGATCCACAAGGTTGACAGGCCATTTGACACTGTGCATATTGACCACTTAGGGCCTTTTGTTAAAAGTGCTAAAAGTAATTCGTATCTTCTTGTGTTGGTCGACGGGTTCACTAAATTTTGCTTATTAAAGCCACTCCGTAACCTTAAAGCGAGTCTAACTATTCGTGCACTAGAGGACATTTTTACAATTTTTGAATACCCTTATAGGTTGATTTCGGATCAGGGAACTTCGTTCACATAATAAAGAATTTAAGAAATATTGTCATCAGTCTAAAATAAACATGTCCTTAATGCTGTGTCATCACCTCGCGCAAACGGACAGGTAGAAAGATTTAACAGAACCATACTTGATACTTTAACAGCATATTCGGATAAATTGGGCGAGAGATACTGGGACACAGTATTAGGTAAAACAAAGTGGGGAATGAACCCTTCATAAAGGCATTGGCAAAGCCCCTTCAGAAGCAATGTTTGGAGTTAGGTTACTTAGCAGAGGCGATAATGCATTTTGTGGAATTGATTAATGCATCACGCCAACCTAGATCTATAGACGGTATAAGATCACAAATAACAGCACATATAGAGAAGGATCAAATAGCTCAAAAGAATAGGTATGACAAGCATAAGATAAAAGCTAGGATTTATAGTGAAGGTGATCTAGTAAAAATATTAAAACAAGCTCCCAACAATGACGGCCAAAGTAAGAAGTTACTTTCTAAATTTACTGGTCCATTTAGGATAACGAAAGTCATTGGCAATGATAGATATAAAGTATCTAGTATTGTAGGTTCTAATATCACTCAACGAAACTATTGCAACATATGGGCTGCTGACCGGAGGAAGCCTTGGATTATGACGCACTCTGACAATGATAGCAGCAGTTCTGATACTGAAAATTGCAAGAACCACTACTAATCTGATTTTGTTGTGTGGGAATCAATTAAATAATGTTTTGTAATATGTAATCTCAATTTCTATAAACAATTTCACAAGTTATCGAATATATGTTTATAGTTCAATTGTATCCTGTGAACATGGAAGCTCACACATTAGTATTGTAATGTAAAATTGTATTCGTGGTAATGAGAAAATTCGATATGAATAATAGTAATGATAAGAAAATTGAATGTAAATTGAAGTCTATATAGTATGGTTAGTATTGTTGATGATGTTTCGCTATAGCTAGTATGGTTAGTATTGTTGATGATGTTTCACTATACACCGTGGGCCCGAATAACCCGACCAATTTTAACAATCGATACTAGAGCCTATTTGTAGAATATAATGGGTATAATATGTAGTCCAATAACGCATAATTTCCGAGATTTTCATTATTTAAAAAACAATTCCATAGTTAATTTAATTTGAACTCTGTCACCTTAACCTAAAGCATTATTTAATAAGAAATTGATTAATTAATTTATGTTGTATGTGGATGATATTGCTACTTACAACATGAATCTTTATTAGTAAATAATGCTTTAGGTTAAGGTGACAGAGTTCAAATTTAATTAACTATGGAATTGATTTTTAAATAATAAAAATCTCGGAAATTATGCGTTATTGGACTACATATTATACCCATTATATTCTACAAATAGGCTCTAGTATCGATTGTTAAAATTGGTCGGGTTATTCGGGCCCACGGTGTATAGCTAGTATGGTTAGTATTGTTGATGATGTTTCACTATAGCTAGTATGGTTAGTATTGTTGATGATGTTTCACTATATAGCTAGTATGGTTAGTATTGTTGATGATGTTTCACTATATAGCTAGTATGGCTAGTATTGTTGATGATGTTTCACTACATAGCTAGTATGGTTAGTATTGTTGATGATGTTTTGCTATAGCTAGTATGGTTAGTATTGTTGATGATGTTTTGCTATAGCTAGTATGGTTAGTATTGTTGATGATGTTTCATTATATAGCTAGTATGGTTAGTATTGTTGATTGTATTTCGCTATAGCTAGTATGGTTAGTATTGTTGACGATGTTTCGTGATAGCTAGATTACCTAGTATGATTAGTATTGATGATGAAAGTTTGTTTTGATTAGTATGGTTAGTAATGTATATGTTTGGTTATAGCTAGTACGGTTAGTATTGTTAACGATGTTTTAACATAACTAGTACAGTTAGTATTGTTGATATTGTTTGGTCACAGTTAGTATGAGTACGAATGTGGATATGGTTATTACGATTAGTATTATTGAAGAACTTGGGTAAGTATAGTTACTATGTTGTACATGTGTGCGATGAAATGAGATTCTAAAGTTATCAAAGTGAGAAGGGTCTAGTTTTATAAAAGTAAATGATGAAATGTATTATAAATTATTTAATAGGTAAAAGAAAAAGAAAATGTCGATGTAAGGCTTAAATGAAATTATTCGATGATATTTTGTAAGAATTTAATTATTCAAATTATATAATTTTTGAATATAAGTGTTAGTTGGTTTTAAGTTTCATGTAAGTTTGGGACAAACTTATTGTCAGGAAAGGCCGAGTGTAAGATAATTAGATACAGGATAATAATATAATCATATATGTATTTTTGTATTCAATTGTGATGTAAGTTGTATTGGTTTAATACGTTAAGATTAGATATTAAGTATTTCTTGTGACGTCTCTTCCGAGTAAAAAGGCGGCAACCGGCCTGTTTTGGTAATGGCCGATCTTGTCATTCGAGGGACATTCCTTTGACAGCCTTCTTACCGATCAGACTTTGTTTTTGAGATTTAAAATTAAAGTGCTAAGTGTTACACTGTAACTGGAAATTTGTAATAAAACCGTTATTCCTTGAAACTTGTGAGTTATTATATTGAATCCCTGATTTCTAATATGATCGTTATTTGGTCACGTTAGTTATTCTAGTTTGCAATTAATTTTGTTTCGAATTTAATTTTAATATACTCGTAGGTTATAAGAAATATTCATAAATTTTTTTCACAGCTTCTATCTAAGCTGATTCATGTAAAGCTGGGTACTGACTAACGTTACGATGTATAATGTAACATGTTACACAGCGAGCATTCATGCTGTCAGTACGTAGTGTTTCGGGGAATCCAGCGAGCAATTACGTACTGACTGCGTGAATGCTCGCTGTGTAACATGTTACATTACACCTCGTAACGTTGGTCAGTACCCAGCTTAACAATCAGTTGGGAATATTATTTTTTTGTATAGCGCTAAAAATAACCAGGATTGGTTTGGTTTGTTGGTCACGTGGCGTATCGAATTTCTGTCTTATAAACAGTTTAAAATGCTTGTACCATGCATATTTCTTGGCCCATTTCAATTTTAATTTCACTTTTGGTGATCCTGTTTTTGGTATTTTCATATTTTGTTGAGAAGTGCGTGTTCGAGATCCATGCATATTTAATTCCCTATTTCGCAACGTATTCTATATTTGCCAGAATTACTTCATTATCACTAGCTACCAGAGTTGCGATCAAATTTACACACACTCAAGTGGGTATTGCAAGATCTCAAATACCTATAAAAACTATATAAAACCAATAATTAATTGGCAAGTAATTTTTTTTTTAGCAAACTTGATTTTCTTAATTTGGTAGCTCGTGTGTGTCATAATTACGTCATATTTTAGTAACCAAGGTCATAAAGTGTTCCGATAAAAATATAAATTGTATGACGAATAACTATGCGGTAACCGCCGCGTCACATTTTCCTGGTTTGACAGTTGAGGCGATGGTCATGGGAAAGTTGACGTCATCCGTGTCATGCACCGTCATAGTGATCTTTTATCTAACAAGGACATTGTGTAACGAAATGGATACATACCAGTAAGAAAGTAACGTTAACGTATCGTCATTGAGATAATGTGTACATATGGCTATTTATATCAGCGCCCTCTGGTATGTATTTAGTACTCGACGATTATCACGATATCCTGTAGTAAAGATAAAATACGTAAATTAATGTATGAAAAAGGTTTATTTGAGTTCACGCTACGGATAGGTTTAGAACATGTTTACGAATCGAAGAGGCGATTTAGAATTCCAATAAGATTCCCTGATTATTAAGGTGTGCTTAGGTTTTTCTTTTGTTTTTAGGGTGCAATGGTTGCACGGCCTCATGCCCCCCTGCCTTCTCTGGTGCCTCCACGTATATATACTTAGATAAAATACATAGGAAAACACCCATGAAATATTTTCCTCCTTAAGAAAATAATCCTAGCTCTTAGAAAAAATCGATACTTATTATTCTCTAAGATACGAAATATTTATTAATACAGGCTGTCCCTTTTTATTTAGGTAACATGTTTTCTTTCACGTAAAAACCTAATGAAGAATCATTTATTATTCAGCCGGTGTCTGGCTCTCACCGCATGAAGGTGACATTGGATTTTAGTTATTTACTTATTTTTCTGATACACTACACGTTGATTTATTTGTAAAGTTTATTGTAGATTTAGGCATTTAAACGATGCTAAAGATTTTTTTTTCGTTCTGCGCATATAGGCACACATGTTACGTGTTTTTATTCTAATCACTTACAGTTATACCACAACATTGTAAAACACAACACAATGCAACAACAACCATACAACAAAAACAAACAACACAAATGTTACAATAATTTTTTTTTTTTTTTTTTTTTTTTTATTTATTATAAGTATATATTTTTTACATAGTACCATACTCTAAATGTCGCCAAACTGTGTGTCAGTTTGTTGGCGACTGATGCGCTCAATAATCTAATACTACTTGGGAGGTACATAGATACTAGTGATTACTTACTTACTAACTTAATTTACGTTTACATTTGGAGTGCCAGCATGGTTATGAGTTTCATCTGCATTTTATAACTTTATTCAATTAATTTTAAAAACCACCCTAACAGAACTTATCAGACCATAAAATTTGTTTCATTTTTGATTTCAAGAAGCCTATTTTTAATTTTTTTTCATCTAGTAGTAGGGGGTATTTGTTATAAATTTTGGGAATCAAATATTCTTTAGTTCTTTGTCCATAATAGTTTTTAGCTGGTGGTTGGAACAGTTCTCCCCTCCTAATAGACCTAGTACAATGACTACTTTGCTTTTTTACTTTAAAATTATCGGTATAATAACTATCTAATATATTTAGGTAAACAACTTTAGAATGCACGGGTAGAATCTTGCAGATCGAAAATAATCTATCATAGCTATGTTTATACTTATCCCTAGTTTTTTTGGGTACTAAATATTTAATTAACCTTACTTGTAATTGTCTCACTTGGTCCAGATACGTTTTAAAGGTAAGCCCATAGCAGCTCAATCCATAGCTCAGCAATGAGTCAGCGAGCGCATGGTAAACAATGTGCAGGGTGCGCTTGTTAACTATTCTACTTAAGTGATAGAACTGACCTAGTATCGATCTTAACCTGTTACAGACTTGAATAATATGAAGTTTCCAATTAAAGTGATTATCAATTAACAATCCTAAATATTTAAATTTATCAACTACCTCTAATGTGTTACAATTACATTTTACTTTGTTGCCGTGTAGGCATTGGTATGTATGTCCTATTAAGTTAATGTCAAGAGGGCCTATATATTTTGCTTTCTTATTGTACGGAGAAAAAATATGCATACATTTAGTTTTACTTATGTTTAAGACTATTCCATTATCATGCGCCCACTTTGTGATGTTTTCGAAGTCCTCCTGCACTTTGTTCACCATGTCTGCGATATCCTTGCCAGCGAACAGCAGGCACATGTCATCCGCGTACATGCATACTTGACACTTTTTAACCACATTCGACACACTGTTCACATGCATGATGTAGCCAACTGGCCCATAGACCGATCCAGTTGGCACACCCAAACTAACGCTGGCTTCGGATCCAGCTGTCCCATTGATGACAGTGCGTAAAGTTCTGTTTGTCAGATATTCACGAAACCACTGGTTTGTGGGTCCGCTAACGCCACATTCGTCCATAGCCTGCAACAACTGTTCATGGTCCAGTGTGTCGAATGCTTTCTTGAAGTCTATGAACAACGCAATGACCTGCTGTCCGCCACCAAGACTCTTATTTACATAATTCGAGAAGTGGGTCAAGGCCGTAGCCGTGCTGCGCCCTCTACGGAACCCGTGCTGCGCCGGCGATAACACACTGTTATGCTCCAGGAAAGTACTCACTTGGCCGATTATGACCTTCTCAACAACTTTATTTATTACTGGCAAAATGGCTATTGGCCTATAATTTGAATAATCAAAATGGCTACCCTGTTTAAATATTGGTCTGATTAGGGATTTTTTTAATTCATCTGGGTAGACACCGTTTGTTACGCACATATTAATGAAGTTTGCTAATATTTTACTGAGATCTTTCTTTATATATTTTACATCTTGAACCCTTATTTTATCAATACCAGGTGCTTTGCCACAGCTTAATTTATCAATAATTTTTTCTACATTAGTCGCATTTACTTTTCTAAACCTAAAAGAAATATGACTTGTTTTGACATATGAATTTCTGTCTAAAAACTTTTGATTACATTTATGTTTTATATCTAAAATTTCCTTTGTGAAAGTGTTTGAAAAATTATTACATATGTTTTGCACGTTATCTGTTTTACCCAAATATTTCATTACTGTACCATCTACATCACTTTTATTTCGACCTAACCATTTATTAATATTACCCCATATTTTCCTAAAATCTCCCTCACAGTTTTTTATTTCATTCTGCCTGTACTTATTCTTACAATACAATAATGCACGCAAGCATTTTGGATGTGTGTTTTGCGTTGTGTTATGTGTGTAGTTTATAGAATTTTTAATCAACGTCGCGAGAGCTGATATTTTTTGTTTGGGTATAAAATAAATTTTATTTTTTCTTAAATTCCCCAACCCATTTTCATAACGTGTAAATAAAAACTGTCGCAAAAACTAGCTTAACAAAACGCGTACAAATCGGTTCATCCGTTTGAGAGCTACGGTGCCACATACAGACAGAGAGACACCACAAATACACATACCTAGATGTACAGATACATATTTTGCGCCGAGGAATAATAAACAAAATCCAACCTGTACCTTTTTTTTTTATATCAGTGGGATTCAAACGAGCATGTAGGTTACCTGATGGGAAGTAAACACCACCGCCCATAAACACCAACAGCTCAAGAAGAGTTGTCGGTGCGTTGCCGGCCAATAAGGGAGATGTAAGCTCTTTTCTTGAAGGCACCCATGTCATAACTGGTGGGAAATACCGCCGAAGGGAGCTCATTTCACAGTTTCACTACCAACATTCGATTATGTGTTTTTGCACTGCATTTCACTACCCTGTTTTCCAAGAAAGGAAATTGCAATCCTCATAAAAGCAATAATACTCACTCATTTATTTAGAAAGATTTTTTTTTTATCATGGCGTAGGCAAATGAGCTCACAAGTCATGTGACAGAGAGTGACATCTGTGACCCATACACATTTGAATTCTCAAGACTACAATCTTAAAACTGCAATGCGTTGCTTACCCTGAACACAGGTGGAATACCTGTAGGCTTGTAATATTACCTGTCGTCTTGTCCCTACACCGAAACAAAGCAATGCGAACACTAATGTTACGCGGTAGGTATAAGATGGCGGTCGCGGTCCTTCCACCACTAAATAGATGTACTGTGTAATTCACTGAAAAACTATTAAGCCTTTTAAATTGACCATTACATAGTTAATGTGTTAATTTAAAGGTCAATTAAATAGACCATTTAAAAGGAACGTCTGTTTTGATTTCAGTTTTATACCACTACTGCGAAATAAATTTAATAAAGAACACTTTACTGAGAAACGATTATCAGGATAAAAAATCCCTATTTTTTTTAAGGTTGGTAACATTATTCACCCTGTATAAAGTGTTTTGTATATGTTTTCTACATTCTGTATAGCAAATAGCAGCTCCATTTACTAAAAATGATGGATTGATGGAGGATATGCAATGTTTGTTCTGTTTTTCATTTACATTTCGTTCCTAAATGGATTTTTTCCAGTTAAATTGAAATTCAGAAACTGTGTTCGGATGTTTTCGGATTAATAAAAGTTGTTTTTTTTACTGTTCGTGAGTTAGAGAGCGGGTACACATATTTTACGAATTGCGTAGCTCATATTATGGTCTGACACATCATGATTCATGATATAATCGATCATATTATATTTGTAACGAAACCTCGGTACTTCACATAAAAAATACGTATTTCATCTAAGAAGATTCATGTCCTCAAACATAAAACGTTTTTCCTGATTTGGCATGAAAATAGTTAGCAGATTACAGAAATAGGAACAACAAATACTTTGTTAAACTTCAACGACACTATCCCCATAGTTTTTAAATTTAATTTCTGTGACGACGACGAACATACAGATAGACAATGTTTCCTTATTTGCCTTAACGAGATGCTTGGCTTCTGTTATTGTATGTATCTACAACTTATCAGATTTTATTTTTCAACAATAGAAAAGCAAACAAAATACCATAAAGCGATATTTATTTCTTACGAAATAATAAAAAAAACTAGCATCAGTTTTATTACACAATATAAACGATAACTTCTAATTTCACGCAGAACATCTCCGGAAGTCACTGTAAATCATTCTTATCAAAAGTTTACCCATACTGTTTTACGTCACTACGTAACCAGCATATCCTGACCTTCCCACCCTTGCGCTCTCCTCAACAAACTAACTAAAATGAAGGAAAAGTACTGAGGTTGAGGGTTCTAAATAAATTGGCCGTAAATTACCCGCGAAGTCTTTTAAGATATTGTGTATCTTTCATTTATAAAATGATTTTACATAACGAGTCTTGTTTAGTAGCAGGTCGAGGCTTGATAAGCGAAGATGGATATGTTATCTGGTTGTAATAATATTAATTAATCAAAACAAACATAATGAGTGAACTGAATTTAGCGGCGCTGGCCGAGAGCGGTATGTAATTCATATTTTATACTAATAATACTTAAATATTTTAACCCTTTGTTATGACCCCCCACTTTTACAGCTGGCATCTCCCAAATACTCCAACCAATTTTGATAACACCTAGCTATGACCCATTCCGAATTAACTACTTTTCTTTTAAGGGTTCCGTACCTCAAAAGGAAAAAACGGAACCCTTATAAGATTACTTTGCTATCCGTCCGTCCGTCCGTCCGTCTGTCTGTCAATACACTTTATATTGGGAGCTCGTAGTACTCAAGTTTACAGACAGCTTGCTGTGAAAGCGAGTGTGTTAAACTTACAACATCCCTCTTTTCTTGTTGAGGGTTAAAAGGGTAGGCATTTAAGGAATAAAATATTAGTCAGACTAACACCAAGTTACACAAATGTTTATTAGTATTAATGTCCCATTAAGGCATCTGTCTCTTTGTAATTCGCCAAGATAAACCACGCAACGCAAGATAACGCGATTTAGGGAAATTCGTAGACAAGCTGTTTGCGTAAACGCAGACGGTTTAAAATAGCAATACAGACCACTCGACCAAATGACATATCACTTTTAGCAGACAAAGTTTCTGTCATTGAATGCCTACTTTATGTAGGCGGTTTATCATGATAAATTGATGTGTCAAAGGTCATGTTTCATCTCCACAAAGCCTACTAAACCACACATAAGCGCAAAAAACTCAATAAAATTAGTTATAAGCAACAATTCACTACATTATTTGGCACCAGTACTGGTGATAAACAAAATCAGCCTTGAAAATGAGATAGAAAGTAAAGATGCCGACTTCCTTATTATGATGTCTTTCCGTATAAATGCTTCTCTTTTACTCATTGTATTATTTTGTTCGTGTTCCGTCTAGAGGGGCATTAATTTGAATGAACGCGATTTTGGAACTAAGCATAAGGTACTTACTACGATAGATGAATTAATGTCGTGTGCGTAGATTAGGTACAGTCGAGTTCATAAATATATACACACCTTAGTACCTTGTCTATTCAATATCTTGTTCAAGCTGCCATATCTGAATTATTAAAGCGATTAAAGTGACAAGGTACTAAAGTTTATACATATTTATGGACTGGACTGTAAATTTTCTTCGGTTTAAACGTTAGTTATCGTGGTAACTGACAGCTTTAATGTAAGTATTAAAATATTCTATAATTAACAACGGACTTTAGTTATTTTGATTTTAGGACAAATCTTTTCAAAAAAATGCTTTTTCCATCGATTTACTAGTTTATTGTTTTTTTACTAATTAATTGAATGAAGGCGGCGTATATAATAATCTTTTTTTTTAATATTTGAAGCACTGAATAGATTAATTAATGTTATGTGTTATTGCGCACAGTTACTTGTATATAATTATTGACCTTTCCAATACGTAGCAAGATAGATTACTACTGTAACCGGTTTATTCACAGATATACATACACATTAGATGACGTAAACACCCCAATCTGTATGAAAACCTACCGTGTCACTTTTTGCTACCAACTGGGACACACAAAGAGAACTGAATTTCTCGTTTTCCGCGTAAAATCGATTCAAAGTCGTCACTTTTTTGGCTATTGCAGTTTATTATCATGAGGCATTTTATTAATTTTCACGGCCGACCTGCTGCAACAATGGGCGCGCTGAACGTCAGCAGCAACGGCCAACCCCGTCGCTTCGTCGGGGTTTAAATCCGGATTCAGACACGCGAATATGATGCATTTGCGTTATCCATGTGTATTTATATCTGTGGGTTTATTTAAATCTACATCATCCAAGGAAAATGTCCTTTATTTTTTAAATTGTCCAGCCAAAGGTTTTTTTTTTTATGCGTAAATGGTTTATAAATACCTACGTTGTACTCATCGAAAAAATGTAATACTCGTAGAGGTCAGTGATCAGTATTCCTTAGGCAAAGGCTAGACTTAAAAATAAATAGGTGGCCCATCAATATGGTAAACACTGTTATTTCAGTTGTAATTTTTTAGATAAGTGTATATAATTTAATTAATTTTAACTTGTTGTTTTTGGCGGTCTTCTTTTTGTAGTTTAAATGTTTATGTTTGTTATTATAATCTACATCCATCTCAGGGCCAGCTATAAGCTAAGCTGGCCTTTTTGGCTTTAGTAAAGCGTTTTTATTTTTGTTTTTGTTTTAAAAATAGTTTACAGTTTAAGTTCTTTTTTTTAATTATTATTTGTAATCTTGTACTGTAGCCGAATAAACGTTTCATTCATCTATCATTGATTTATGAGTTGTGAATGTTTTTTTTATGTATTAAAGTATGTATTTCTCTGTATAAGTATGTTTATCGTTGCCTAGCACCCATGGCATAGTACAAGCCTAGGGATGAGGCCAACTTGTGAGAGAGTGTCCTCTGATTTATTATTTTTAATATTTATTATTCATTAACCAGTATAAAATAATGAGCACATTATGTTTCTTATCAGTAATTAGTAGCAGAAAATGATTTACCTGCTATTGAACAAGAAACGGGCAGAATCCGTTATCTCTGTGTGCCTAATGATAATATTTCACGACATTACGTACTTAAACTAAACTGACTTAAGTCTAGAGTAAATTTAAATCTAATTGAATCTTCCTGGTTCGTGTCAGTGTTCATTTTTTAATAAATATATATATCGACTTATATTCTTTTTAAAAGTATGTTTTGGTTAATAGATCGGAAACTTGTGGCCGAAGATGAAGATGTTATCCCTTGAATTATAAAATCGGCTTGTTACGTTAGAATATGATACATGGATTATAAACTCTGGTTTTAAATTTACATAAATATTAATTAATTGTTTCAGTGCTTTATAATATATTAACGAATTCCTGACAAATGAGACTAAATTTAGCTAGTAAATGGGCCCAATTCTACGTGCACATCACTTAAATAGCCTAAAACTAGTTGTCTCATTTCTAGACATAGTGTAGACGGCAGATTTAACAAGTGCTGTGCCAGAATGTCAACGTAAAGTTGAATAGACCGCCTAAAATAACAAGCGTCAGATTCAAATTAGTGCTGTTCATAGAATAGCAAAGTGTTTTAGCGACACCTAAATAAAATCAGGAAGTTTAGAGGCCACTGTAGAATCGGGTCCAATGCACCGGTTATTTCGGTAACCATGTGGTTGACTGATAGACAATGCCTTAAGGCATTAAATCCGCTTTTTGTACTTTTTACGTTTATTTATAGTGTGCAAAAAAGTTTGAATAAATAATAAATAAATAAAGCAACAAAAAGCAACGTAAATTATTATTATATATAAGTAATCACTCGAGGGTTAACCGGAAGAGGTAAGTTAGCCTGGTTCTATTTATCAATCGTGTGGTAAATGTCAATAGTGTATTTTTTTCGTGCGTATTTTAATTTGTTTTGTTTTGTTCTTTTCTTTTTAATGTTTGTTTGGTATTTTGTGTTTTTTTAAGTACACTGGTTTTCGTGAAGTCATTCAAATAGGGGCCACTGAAAAACAGCTTCGTGGGTCGTGGTCCGCCACGCACGTGGTCATGCTGAGTGGTAGCCTATTTGACACTATTTGATACTCGAAACTTTGTTATACTGTACATTTAGTTTTCTTTTTGTGTTACATGCATTGTGTCAGATTTTGACAATAAATCTATTTCTATTCTATTCTTAAGTAAATTTGAATATAGCAACAATACTCAAAACCTAAAACCAATCAATTAACTCTTAGATGTTATTTTGTTAATGAAGCTACCATCAACGGTGGTGGGAATTCACTAATTCAGAACCCCATTATAACGCAATAAAGTGTTTACAGACTATAAACTAGCTATATCGTTACTAATTTGTGTTCCCGAATTCATTTTCAAATAATCAAGATGTCAGCTGTCTTAAATTTAGGAACCACTAGTTTATTTGAAGTTAAGCAAGTCTTGAAACTCGGCCTCAAAGGGTAATTGGTTTTGAATTATTATATTTCCATTCGCTTATTGTTAAATAGGTACAGTAAAAATAAGTACAATTAGGCACCCTATATTATCTATATGTTAAAATAGCAACATTTAGTATAATTAAAGATTTAGACAACTTAAACACGTCAATCTATGAAAACCAAACGTGCCACTTTTTTCTACCACCTGAGACATACCAAGAGAAGATAATTTTCTGTTTTCCGCACAAAATCGATTCATAGTCGTTGATTTTTCGGGCTATTGTAAATCACGTAACGAGGCATTTTTTTAATATTCACGGGCTACCGGCTGCAACAACAGGCGCGCGGAACATCAGTAGCGACGGCCAACCCCGACGCTTGGTCGTGGTTTATGTCCGGATTCGGACACGTGAAGTATACTCTTTACATAAATACTACATAGGTACAAAAATAGCGATACTGATCAGGAATTTAAAAAATTAATCGCCTATTTTTAATCACATCGCTTGTGAGTATGGTAAGTGATTGAAATTACAAAATACGGCTGTCACAGTCACAGACATCATCTTAGAGAAATCAGAGTTAAGATGCATTTGCGCTATCTATGTGTATTTATAACTGTGGATTTAACGCAATACTACACAGAAATCTTACTTTGAAAATCTAATAGATTTTGCAACGTCACAAGATGGCGGATGTGTAATTTGTTTTAGTTTTGCATTTTTGTGTATTTAGGTGTTCAAAGTTCTTTTCTGTTAGTGATTTGTACTTTTTGTGCCTTTGTGTTGCACAGTGGTACAGAGGTTAAAACTATCTTGACCTCTGTCCTACATATCACCGAACGACGTTGCCCCCAATCTTCCTAGAGAAAATCTGATTGTTTTTTTTGCTATGTTGATATATACTTATTATACTTGACACAGGCGAAATCACTTCATTTTGGAAACGCCATATCCCCGCGGTAGTAGCTGTTGAAGTCGCCGTGGGGCAAAGAAATAAAAATATGAATCTAATAATATGATCTATAACTTCGAAGTCACAATATCTCGATTTAGTTAAAAGTGACGAGTAAAATGTTTGTGGCGCTCTATACAGGGCTCTCTCTATTTCTCTTTGTCAATATACCATCCTGTTTTCGAAATCATATTGTTTAAACGAAACGTTAGTTTTGACTAGTGAATAAGATTTATGAAACGTTTTTCCAATCCGATAACAAAATCGAGGATAAAATAAACGAGCAAAAGTACATAAATATAAAGAAAATAATAATTAAGAAATATATAATTACAAAAGTCACATTGTAAGAAAATGCTTTTGAAAACACCATACATTCTGTATTGTTAACACAAAAAAATCACAAGTCAAAATGTGATTACTTAATTATCCGAACTGCCGAAGATAAACAAACAAAAACAAAAAACTACGTCAATATGAAAGCACCATATTGTTGCATTTGGGACAACCGTTAAATACTGACATAACCAAAAAAGCCATCACAAAATAACTTCCCATTTCGGGGGCTTCTTGCCCATTACGTAATCCGGATTCTCCGAGAGATCTCGGACATTATTCGCCAGCCGACGGTTCAAAACGTAAATTTCTCTATACATTTCCAACCATTCCCTCCCTTCGTGTTTATGTGCGTCAGAAAAATCCCTGTTGTAAAGTCTGTTCCAAACCAGATCCTCTTTTACGATACAATTCATTCTTTTGCACGATTCAGATAAATTCAACACGTCTTTTATACGAAGATTTAGAAGTATCCTGAGAATTATATCTGGGAAGGCTTAATATGGTTCCATTTTCTGATATAAATTGGTTAAATATGCAGTTTTTGATTGGAGATATAAAATTATGAAATATCTTTGCCAACTAATCGAATACAGTATTCTTAAACGTGAAGACGCTACATTTAATTTAACTGGCAGATAAATTGAGCTCTCGGTCTCAAGTATCAATATTCAAAGCGTTAATTAAAACACCATCAAATAAAGGAGACACTATAAGTTTCATAGGGTAACCATTGAAGTTGTTCAAAATGAACGTGCTCTCGTATTTTTCTCCTTTCTTCTTTCTCTGATAGTAAATATTCTGCAACGTCGATAGCGTCTTCGTTAGCTGTTTTTATTTCAAGGAAATCGTTTTCCCTCATTAAAATAAGTAGCAGAGCAAAGAATAGGTCTCGCTTGAGCCGCTGAGGTCTGATTAACACTTCTATCAATGGCGCCAGTGTTGGGAGTTGGTCGAGCGGGAATTTTTCATTTACAGACTGCGCTATATGTACACGTTTCATTATTGCACGTCTGCGTTTTAATTTTCTTTACAAATCGAGAAAAGATAAGGTTGTATTTGGTTCTATTTGTTGATTTTCATTAAATATTTTATATTATCAATAAAAACGTTACGTTTTTCAATGGTGATGTTATACAATGACGGAAATTTAAAGAAAAAAGAGGTTTTAGGAAAAAATATCGTATACGTCGGTAATTTGAAAGCCAAGTAATTAAAAAAGTTTTTTAATTTCTTTGCATTTTTAAAAAGCCTGCCCTCATTCAGCTGAAAAGTATTTTTAATCCTTTGAGAATTTGGTTGCTGGAAAAAAAGGGAAACTAAAACAATTTTTGTAAGTGACATCCGTTTAAAGTTTTAGGTCCTTCCACATTTAATAAAAAATATATGAAATCTTTTGACTAAATCAAATTAGATTCATTAAACTCCTAGCTAAATGATCCTGACTCCGTACGTTATTAAATTGTTTGTATTTGTTATAATAAATAATGTATTGTAGTGTGTATCTTACTAGCGACCCGCCGTTGCTTCGCTTCTTCGATTTATGCAAGTTTTCTGTAACAACGGCACGTAAACCATTATTCAATATACATTAAAAAAATCCATGAGAAAATATCATACTGACTGTGTGATCCGCATTGCATCTAAATCCATTGCGTAGTTTGAAAGACAGACAGACGTCTTTGTTTTATACTGTGTAAAAATATTGACAGAAATTGTTATTGATTATTGTGTCGTTCTTAGGTAGGGGTCACAAAACCGGTTTTCAAGCTATGTAAAAACCGGTTTAACTAAACTAACATAAAATGACCTCTTGTAACTAGTTTCACTAACACCTTTATCGAGTCTACACTAGTCTACCTTTATTGTACAAAGGACGCAATTAGTAATTAAGTAGAGCGGTTGCCGCAAAATGGATCACACTTTAATTATCTCAAGCACCTATTATTACATTCAGTGCCCCCATGTCGAAGTCGTATGTAATTCGTTATGCCTAATGTGTCAGAGGCATTGAAAATGTTAATATTCACTGCCAGTTTACGTACAAAATTGACACAATATCTAGGTTCTTAAGTGACAACTGAGCTAATTTACGTGGTGCTTTGAAACTGAAAAGCAATCAAGCAAATAATTTGAGCGTAATTGTACTGGCTGTACGCAACGACAGGCATTTAGGGAGGTTATTTAGCGCTCCCGTCCAAATTAAGTAATGTGCCTTTATTTGACATAATTTAATGTCAAAATTGTCAAAGCTACCCTTAATATGTCTAACTTCACGGGATATAAAGTAGCCTTTGCTTGTTTCTCGTCCTCATTTTTCAATATGTATGTATTTATGTAAATTCTTTATTGCACATAAACAATTACAAAACATTTTGCATCACTATAGTTAATGTACATAGGCGAACTTATCCCATATGGGATCTCTTCCAGTTAACCTTGGAGTAGAATATTCTACCTTACAGACTAAATAATAAGGGATCAGAATGTTCTAGTACTGCCAGCACTTCAGAGGCAAAACTATCAGTTTGGTTTCACCATATTTTTAAAGTTGGTCATGCAAAACTCATGCAGGGTTTCTGATCCACTCGCATAAACACATTGAAGGACGTTATGTAATAAAGTAAAAAATGCCTTTTCTTAAAACCTTCAACACAGACTGTGGCTATAGTTCTAGAGACCTAGTGAAAAAGGTTGTAACTTATAAGTCGACTTAACTCGTACTAAAAAAGAGTTTATACATAGACGGAGTATTTAAACTTAAACCCTTTTTCAATTGAACTTCAGGAGACTTATATCCTTTTTCACTCCAGAAATGGGTAGATGTATGCTCGTAATTCCATTAAATATTCTTAATCTTTAACCTCTTTTCAGGCAAAGACAGTATTGAAGCCAAAGCCCCAACGCCCATGCAAGAGATAGACCAAGCTCTCAGAGCCTGTGCCATCGGTCGGTTCCACATCCAGCTGCTAGGAACAGCCCTGGTGGGTATGGTGGCCAGTGTCCTCGTTAGCAATACCACTGCGTACCTATTGCCGAACGCAGAATGTGACCTGAACATGAATCTGGTGCAAAAAGGCATGTTGAATGCCATGCCTTATACAGGTACAGTATATTTTGTTAATCTCTGCATACTAAGAAAAAAGAGAGTTTTGTTTAGAAAGGATGGATGAAAGAAATTACGAAATAAATATGGCGAGCGAGAGTGAGCGGAGATGTCGGTAGGGGACGTGCTAGACGGACGTACGGTGATCAGATTCGCGATGTGCTGATTAAGGGCCAAATCAAAAGCACCCGAAACCGACGCACGTGCATGAAGAGATTGATGAATGTAGAGGAAGAAAAAGTTATATGTTTGGACCGGTGCACCTGGCGTGTTAGTCTCTGCCTTCTCCTTTAGGAGACAGTCGTGAAGGTATGTATGTATGTTGTATACTATTATAAGGCTGGTTCACATCTTTGGCATCTAATTTTGATTCAATTGTATCATTATCGTATCGAGCAATAATTTAAACGAGAACTTTAGTGTCTCACAAGCAAGGAAGCTCCTTTGTAAAGACAACGAGCACTTACGGTCACATCTTTGATATTTAATTAATATTATTTATATAATTATATTTTATGATATTTAATTAATATATTGTATATTATTAATTATCTTTGTGAAAAAATTCATTGTGTAGAATAAAATTATATTTAGTATCATTACAATATTTTTGGAGTACTAGAAATAATATGTCTGATTGCGAGGTGTTTTAAGTAGATAAAGTAAGTCTAAATCAGCAAGGTTTAAAATAACAGAAGACCGCTTCGAAACCAAAGCCTATGGATAGGGCTACGCCTACTGCCGAATGCTATAGGAGCCATTGCCATCTTAATTTATATATTTAGGTACAGTCAGCGTCATATAGTTTGTAGCATCCAAAGTAGCCAAATAGTTCGTTACACGCCCTTGTTACTACGGTAATAATGACGTGTAACGTACTATTTGGCTACTTTGGATGCTACCAACTATTATGACGTTGACTGTACCAGCTTCCCGCGCCCGGCACCGCTTATTCTCAGACCTACTAAATATACTCACAAAATTTCATGAGAAGCCGTTTCGGAGGAGTTTTGTTACAAACACTGTGACACGAGAATTTTATATATTAGAATATTAAAAACCACCAAATTAAAAAATGTAGAACCACTGAAATAAAAGTGTCATTTCCGTTTTATTCACATAAAAGCATCAACGGATGATGCGCATCGTTTAAATATGATTTCAAAAATTAAACCTTTTGCATCCACCTTTCAATACCAATACACGTGATATGCAAAAACATTCTCAACCGAAAATGGTCACAAAACTTCGCTACGCAAGAATCAAAGTTTATCAATAGCCCTTCAGCTTTTGAGATTTTGTTTGTGTTTCCCGCTTATACCGATATTGCGAGCAATTGACAATATTGATACAGTCCGAGTCACGTTCCGAGTTTCTGTAGCAGCTTGTATATTATAAAGCGAACGAATAAAAGACAAGTGCCAATGGCGCTGCTATCTACGTGAATACGTCACAGTTGTATAGGAAATTAGTTCTATTTTGAACCACCGCGTGTCTTTTATTTGTTTGGGTATGATGATCTCTGGCTTGATCACGTATCTGGTCTTGCCCGGTGTACAAATTTTCAATATTAAAGTTATTTGGGTTCGGGTAAAGTAAGTGTTCGTGTAAGGCTTGCATTAAAGCATCAAAGAGCGAGTGAGATAAAATTACGAACATCAAAGTCGTGCTACAGAACGATTGATTGGACTTTGACACTCGGCAATTCTCGACATTCATCAGGAGAAATCGGAAGTGCAAATGACACTAGATACATTGCTGCATATTCATAATATCATAGTGTGCACTTAACAGTCTAAAACAGTAATGCAGATCACCTGCTACAATGATTTTTTTTTACACTAGACCTATGAATAACACAGATGTGGCTTGAAATATTTAAAATCAAACCAAATATATGTGTTCTTTTAAGTGTAATGTAAATTTATTAAATGTAAATTCGCTGATCGCCGACGGGGTCAGAAGGTTCTGGAGTGGCGTCCGCGGACCGGAAGACGAGCTGTAGGTAGGCCTCCAACAAGATGGAGTGACGACCTCGTCAGGATCGCGGGACCGCGGTGGATGCGAAAAGCACAAGACCGGTCTGAGTGGAAAGCCTTCGGGGAGGCCTATGTCCAGCAGTGGACGTCTTTCGGCTAAAATGATGAAATGTAAATTACAGACAATTTCATTCGACGCATATTCCTTCGATTTTGGAAGCTAACCCGTCACAACTGGCATAAATATTGATTTTAGTCTATTTGAATAGGTATTTGGAATATTAATCAAACTTCTATACTTAGGTTGATGTTTTATTATTAACTATACTAAATAGGTTTGAATATTTTATGCGAGTAAGGTCTAGGATTTTATTATACCCTATGTAAAAACACGAACCTTTACGGTTAAAACCAAGATGTCCCGAGTGTCAAAGTGGAAATAATCGTTCTGTAAGAGGCTTTGGTTTGGCTTTTGTACTTTAGTACCTTTTAACTTCTGTGGGCCGAGTATGGTTGCGTCTATATGTGGCTTTATGCAAATGTAGATATAGCATCCGTCACTGTCGTACTTATTTATGTGTCAAAAGGTGACGGATGCCTTATCCAAACTTCGTCACGCGCTAAACGCAGCCATGTTAGGGCTTCAGGATGATGCAGTTAGTCTAGTCGGTTTCGGCAAATGTTTTTTAAGTAATTATTTCTTAGTCATTCATGAATATTGTCTATTTATGTAAGTTTGTATATATATGCATACGTTTGTTTGTCGTTGTAGCATATTTACCTTTAGTTTAGAGTTAGGGCGATATGTCTAAGATAGTCCCCTGATATGAATTATTTATATACATACATAATTTAAACTGACGCATAAAATTGAAAGACGTGATAAAGTTGTATTTTTTTTACTTATTTAGGACTCTTATTTTATACATCACTAAATATTACACGCAATGCGTCAAACGAAAAAATATGTCGAGCGCTCCCAGTATTTTCACGCATTGAAATGCCATTTTTTATAAAAAAAGGTTCGTAAATACGTCTAGACAGCTTCATAGGCTGTAAAAGCACTTTAACTACCTCTTACTTGTATCGTTTTTCTTGTAATAAAATACAAACCTATATTGTGTGACGTGATCTGGGACCTCAATCCGTAGGTACATTAAGTTAAAAAAAAACCCGACGGCTTGAGAACCTCGTCCTTTTTTTAAGACAGTTAAAAAGTTAAGTCGTTTTTTTTAAATGAGGTGGAACAGTCTGCTTGCCTAGTGCAGAAGGTCATACATGACGTTAAGGTGACCAAGCACTAAACATGACATCAATACGGCTAGCAAAAGTTGTATTTTCTTGCTTGTTGCTCAGTGCGTCTCTACCGTTTCAGACTAGATAGAAAAGATGATCCGAGCGACAAATAAGTCGCGGACATGTGCTAATCCTCAAGAGGTCCAAGCCAAGATGCAAATGCTACTAACTTTTTTCTTTATCATTAATAATGTATGGGAGGACGATCTCGTACGTTGCGATTAACCACGTGGTCCTGCCTATACATTTCGAGTGATAGAAATAAAAGTATTAGTAGCGTTTGAATCTTGACTACGGCCCCTAAAGTGCCTCATGTATGTAGGTGTGAGTTGACCGTTTACTTTTGAGCATCGTTTTTTTTTTGGTATATGCTATTAATCCGTGTCCAGGTACTCACTTAGCTATAATACAGTTAAAACTAGCGTGACTCATTACCTCATTATACGAATAAAATAAACAAAACACAAAACAAAACAAAACTGCTACACGCCTAACTCACGTCTGTAACGGCTTGTTTATGGTAACGCGTGGCGTCGCGTGGCGTCGCGCGGCGCGTTAAGCGTTTTTTCCGTTAACAGAGAGGACGTGTATTGACCCACGTCATCACACGCGCAAACACAAACATATATAACAATGTACGATGTTGTTTATTAAGATACCGAGCGTGACGCGGCGGCGGGCATAGAGAGTGGCTCGTATCGCCAATATTGACGCGTGTGACGCTGCGTGCAACGTATTTGGAGTAAACGCATGTAAAATCGCGTCTCCGTAATCGCTTTTAAACAACGCTGTTTATATGTTTGAATTTAGTGCAGACCGCGCCGCCCAACGCTACGCGCGACGCTCCGCGTCTCCGTAGCGAAGCCTTAATGTTAGAAATGTGCCGAAATGTTCCGAACTTCTTAGATGATAAAAATATAAAAGATAAAATATGTTTATTCAGTAAGTAGGCCGCATGAGAGTTTCATCAGACTATTATTGCAGGCGCGTACTTCTGTGCACTGACGAGTCACATAACATTTTAATAATACTATAGCCATTGAGTTTATCTCTAATGTTTCAGGGATGATGCTCTCCTCTCTTATAGCTGGTTTCCTCACGGATACGTTTGGACGCAAGCTGTTCCTGGTCACCGGGTATGGAGGAATTTTCGTCTTCACACTGATGGCTGGCAGTAGTCAGAACTACGAAGTAATGCTCACGGCCAAATTCTTTGAAGGCGTATGGTAAGAAACGCTCTTTTATTTTTTATCACTACAGTACCATTTATTGGACTTTGATTCTCTACATACATTGGGAGAGATCGGAAGTGCAAATGACACGAGACACATTGCTGCATATTCATAATATCGTAGTTTGCACTCAACAGTCTAAAACAGCAATGTTGATCACTTGCCACAATGACATTATTCTACAGTAGACCTATAAATAACACAGATGTGGCTTGATTTAATTATAACATCACATTAATAAAAACACAATTATAGAGAGAGATAATTAAATTCCAAGCGAATTCATTTAATTTTGAAATAATATAAGAAAATTACAATTTCATGTGAGTATATTCTAGGATTTTACTTACTCTATGCGATAACACGAACCATTACGATTAAAACCGAGATGTCCCGAGTGTCAAAGTGGAAAAAATCGTAGTATAAACATCTTTTAAAATATGATATTATTTCGGCTGGTATAGTGAAGTAAAGGTCGCGTAATAAGGGTAGGGAGCACTAGCCCCCGTATAACGGTTGCCTTTAGTAAGTAGACAAAATATTTTGTCCGATCCCAGACCCCACTTACCATCTGCCTGTGAAGCTAGTGGTCCCGGGTTCGATTTCCGGTTTGGGCAAATATTTATGTGATGAGTGCGAGTTTTTTTTTAGTCTTGATTGTTTTCAATGTACAGTCAAGGAATTAAATTTGTCACACATCTTAGTTACAAAGTCAATCTGGCATTTTACAGCAATAAGGTTGAGTTTCCTATCAATTACCAATGACATAGCATCTCTAATGAAAATGACATCTTCAAGCAGATTTTATTTCTCTGTATAAGTATTTATATCGTTGTCTAGTACCCATAGTACAAGCCTAGAGCTTAGTTTAGAGCTTGAATTTGTCTCCTAATATATACTTTTATTTATTCATACGAAAACAAGATGTTTCATAAACATTTAATATTATTATGTAGTAGAACTAGGATTATTGTGGGCACCAATATGCAAAAATTAACATTGACAACTAACTGAATACAAACACTATTTTATAATAAATGTTATTAAACAAACCGAAAGAAATATTAACTTGAATAACTGTCTATAAAGAACATTAAAGTGACAAAAATAGTTTTGTTTACATCTTTGCGCATCCAACTTACTGCAAGTATACTTTAAATATTTAAAATCACTGAACGCGGAGATAACCGTTTGAGAAAGTTGGTCATAGTTTGAAATGTCGGTGCCAAAACGCTCTATAGGTATTTCAAAACTTAGAAACTAACGGCCGTATTAAGTACGCCCACACCAATGCTTAAAAAACGGTGACGGTACGGAATCGCAGTGACGCATCGTATCCGTACCGTTTTTAACGCATGCGCTCTACACCGCTGCTTAACGGTACGTATATTACGGTGCATCATTAACGGCACCTTGTTGTTACTATGACTCCTTCTTTTGTTTACGCAACGACACCGTATTTTAAGCAGCTGTGTGGAGGGCATGCGATAAAAACGGTACGGAAACGATGCGTCACTGCGATTCCGTACCGTCTCCGTATTTTAAGCAGCGATGGTGTCGCACCTTAATAAACTCATCTTATCTGAGATGCCCGTCACAAAATACGTCAAAGTAAACGTCAAGCCATCTTAACTTACTACGACCCTTTAGGAACCTTCAAGACACAAGCGTACTCTTTTGTCAAAGGCTTGCAACACATATGCGATTTTTCTTTTGGTTTTTCGGAGGTCTATAGCGGATGGCGGTGTTAATCACTGCATCAGCTGGACTAAACACGTTTGCATTCATCATATATCTACAACCTCTCTCTATTCTCGTTTGCCTTGTCTATCATTTTAAAAAACTAATGCAACTGGTCCTTGTCAAAATTAAGACTTTTATTAAACGACACCTACGAATCTAGCGATTTGTGTTCCTGGGTCCTACATGTATTCTCCGTATTTAGGTATGTATTTCTCTATATAACTGCGTTGATCGTTGTCTAGTACTTATAGTACCAGCAGCCTAGAGCTTAGTTTGGGACTAGGTCAATTGTGTAATATAATATTAGAGACAGAATTAATCTAACACTTTAAATGTGTAAAGGAGGGTGGGCAAATTGGCCTATATGACCAATAACAACAAGCAATATGTCACCGGATAGGTAATTCTAAGTTGTAAAACTATTTCTATGGCAGGTAGTTCGAAAACTTTGTGTGATAAAAGTTATCGCCGTGCAAAGACAGCGGTGTTTCAAAGTAATTATGCAAACGTCGTCTACGTAGGCGTCCCGATGTTCCCGATTTTAATTTTTTTCCTCACAGTTCTTTGAGGTTTCCCACTACACTAAATCGTTGTAGAATTAAAAAGCATATCCGATGATATAGTGCTTATTGTTATTGGTTTCTAGGCCAGTGTTCATACATTTTTGTCCATCCTCCTTTAAGACTTTTAAAGCTAGAGTGAAAACTAAACGACTAAAACCAACTAAACCTATAAATATCAAGAATCTTACAAACAAACAAACAGTAAACTTTACAAACTTTTCAAGACTCGATTCCTCTTTACTGACTTAGCCAAGAAATCGTATCGACAAAGTATGAAATACTTCATGGAGTTAACTAGACTTATCCCATTAGAGGGACATTTATGTAAATGTGCGAAGTTTGAGCGGAAAGTAATATTCAGGTCAAGGAGATACTGTGATTTGTTCTTAATCCACTTTATGAGCAATTTAAATGGAAATTTCCCTCAGCTCAATACCAATTTGAAAGAAAAACTGTTTTTTTAGCCGACTTAAGCCAAAGAGTAATAACTTTAACATGTATGTTGAGTGCGTTAGTTTTTAAAAAGGGCCTTTGTGTTTGTATTTCTTTTTCATGCCTAATTTACCCGAACCCAAAAGACTTCAAGTCTTGCACAGGAATTTTACTTAAATATATTATACAAAAACTGTCAAGTAAATACGAGCTATCAAAACGTTGACAATATGGAAACACGTCGAAAGCATTAAAGGTATTTGGTTTTAGACAGAATCGGAACACTACTATGGCTTTAACAGATCTTGTTCTAGAAATCTTAAATGCTCTAAATAGAAAAATGAAGTGCTCCGGTGTTTTCTGTGACCTAAGCAAAGCTTTTGACTGTGTTAGGCATGGCATTCTTTTGGATAAGCTAGAGTATTATGGAATTAGGGGTCACGCATTAGAGTTACTACGGTCCTATCTCACCAATAGAACACAATATGTTCAAATAACCAAAAATGACGATTCTGGACTTATTGAATATGTAAACTCAGATGACATGGATATAACGTGTGGCGTTCCTCAAGGATCGGTGCTTGGTCCAATCTTGTTCATCATCTTTATAAACGATCTTCCATGCAATCTCACATCAGGAACGGCTTACCTGTTTGCGGATGATACCAGTGTGATTTTTCAAAATGATGACCTCAGATCGTTAGAAGCCAATGTAAGTAATACCTGGCTTGAACTAGAGAAGTGGTTTAAAAGTAATGGTCTTTGTATGAATCTTGATAAAACACATTATGTAACATTCCAAAGACATACAAATAGTTTATCTTACTCTCTCCCTCTGCCAATATCTAAAGTGGAAAGCGTGCGATTTCTGGGCATTGAATTGGATACACAGCTCCGTTGGTCTAGTCATATACAGCAGACACGGAAGAAACTTGCTAGTGCATGCTATGCCTTGAAAACCTTGTCTAAATTACTAGATTCCTCTACATTAAAAATTGTCTACTTTGCCTACTTTGAAAGTATCGTAAGATATGGTCTGGAGGTATGGGGAAATAATGTACAAATTAATAAAATATTATTAATGCAAAAAAAAGCCATACGCTACATAAGCAAATCAAAACCGCTAGCCCACTGCCGCCCATTATTTATAAAGCATGAAATTTTAACAGTGACATCTCTGTATATATACTTAGTATGCATATTTGTTTTCAGAAATAAGACTAGGTTTAAGTTAAAAAGTGAACTAGAAACAAGAAGGCACGCCTTTAGAAATAATTTTGACATACAATTACCAATACACAATAATTATGTACATTATAGGAATAGTTTAGAATATAATGCAATTAAAATCTATAATTTATTAAGCAATGATATTAAGCAATGTAATAATTTAAATGAATTTTCGAAAAAGGTTAAATTATTTTTATTGACAAGGCCATTTTACAAATTGGAAGAATACTTTAGTAAAATGTTTGACCAGGCTTGTCACTACTAGTGTAATAAATGTATATGCATATTTTTAATTTCTATAATTATTGTTGCAAGAGATTTTCTTATTTTTTATGTTTATATTCTCTTGCTAAGTAAAATGTTATTTTGCATGCCAATCTTGGTTTTACATAATTGTTCCTTACCACCCTGTAACATTATGTTTCTTAGCAAATAAATGATTTGATTTGATTTGGTACGCCCCAATGCTTAAAAAACGGTTACGGTACGGAATTGCAGTGACGCATTGTATTCGTACCGTTTTTAACGCATGCGCTGCTTAACAGTGCGTATATTACGGTGCGTCATTAACAGCGCCATGTTGTTACTATGACCCCGTCTTTTGTTTACGCAACGACTCCGTACTTTAAGCAGCGGTATGGACGGCATGCGGTAAAAACGGTACGGATACGATCACCGACGAGCAGCGGTGAGGTTGCACTTTAAGAAGTGTAGAATCTCAAACGTGAATGTATGCTTATAGCAGATTTACAGTAATTTATAAGCAAATAAATATCTCACGAAAATGTACCTAGCCCCAACCAAACTAAGCTCTAGGTTTGTACTATGGATACTTAGGGAAAGATAAACATACGTAAATAGAGAAATAATACTCTTAACGACGTGATAGCGTAGTTGGTAGGTACTCTATTCACGAAGATAGTGATCCCGGGTTCGATTCCCGGTATGGGAAAATATCTGTGTGATGAGCGAGGGTATTTCTTTCTGAGTCTTGGATGTTTTCTATGTATTTAAGTATTTATTTATCTATATAAGTATTCATTTTGTTGTCTAGTACCCATACTACAAGCCTAGAGCTTAGTTTGGGACTAAGTCAATTTGTGTAAGATCGTCGCTTGATATTTATTATTTATTTATTTATTCATATACTTACATAGAAAACACCCAAGTCTCATTAACAAATATGCGTACCTACTGTAATATTTGCCCTGACTGACAATTGAACCCGGGACTTATAGCTTCGTAGGCAGCTCTACCAACTGGGCTAACTGCGTCATCAAATTTTAGAGCTACTAAAGGTCTTAAATGGTAACCCATTATTTTTCGGAATTTCCTGCCTCGCACTACTAAACTGTGGAATGGTCTGTCGCTTGTGGTATTTCCGGACCGTTACGACCTTCAAACCTTCAAGAAAAGAGCGTACTCTCATTTGAAAGGCCGGCAACGCACCTGTGCTGCAGGTGTCTATGGGTGACGGTAATCGCTTTCCATCAGGCGATCCGTCTGCTCGTTTGCCTCCTATACCATAAAAAAAATAAAAAAATAAAAAAATATAGAACTCCACTTCTTCGATTGTATTCTGCTGCAACTATGATGTTTTTAGGATTATCCTAAACGTTTATTATTTTGGTTGGGTTAGGTTAGACATGTGGCCCGAAATGCCTTTCTAAGAAATCCGTAGAACTTGTTTCGAAAAACTTGATCTTTTCACACATTTTACAACGAATTGCCACATACATTATAGGTATACGTATACGTTAAGCGAACAATTCAGTCACTGATTCATGAACACCCCTTATAATCGCCTTTAGGTAAGCAGGTACTGAACATCACACATCGTCAAAGCCTCCGAGGCAAAGATTACATGCTTTAATCTTATTAGGAGGACACATGGTGCTTCGAAATAGGGAATATGGTTTAAATAAATCCTATATAACGCTCTTGTATAGCAAAGACGATAATTTGGGTAAATAATAGTCAGTGCTAGAGTGGTCGATAGGGTCCTTCCGGGTCACTACCACCATCTTATCGTTTCAGACCGCTAAGCAGGAATGATCTCGTTTTGTCATCGTGTTGTTGTAAGGATAAATAAATGCCTTGATAGAAATGCGATTCAATAAGAATCAAAGGCATTTACTGTTAACTACTAACACAAAAATATCTAGGAATACCTCTAAATACTTCTGTTGTTGACTGGAGTGATGTCCGTTTGATAATTAATCGTAGACTTACCTGAAAAAAAAAAACGTTTGTTTTAAATCGCATATAAAGTTATGGTTATAGGATTAACAACAAGTTGTTAGAGTAATTCTGTAGCTCTGCCTACCCCACTCCGGTATGTATGTATGTATGTACATCATTATAATAATAAATAATAATAATAATATTTATTTATTCTCAGGCAACTGGGCCCATAAAATGTTAGTCGTAAATAATAATATTTATTTATTCTCAGGCAACTGGGCCCATAAAATGTTAGTAACATAGAATACTTACATGACTAATATTAGAGTATACAATCTTAACCTAGGTCTTACATGGCTACTTAGGGTCTTTATATATTGGGAGATGAACTGACACCCAGTTCCTGTAAAAAGGATTGTCCCATCTCCCCTCTATATCGGCCAGCAGCGTGTTGGTGCTGCCCCGCAAGCGACACATCTGGGAGGCAATTCTTTGTCGCATTATTGCATGGAAGTCATCCATGCGCGCCTCCGCAAACATGCCAGATGCGCTGCAGAAGCGGGGCAACCCCATCAACATCCTGAATCCGTTATTGAATTGGACACGTAGAGCACTATAGGCACGCTTCGTATAGCTGACCCACAGGCTGCACATGTAGAACGACTGACAATATGATTTAAACAATAATCTTTTAAAAAATAGGAATTTTGACCAAGTTTTAATAACACTGTTATCGGTGTAGGATCACTAGAATACGTGTATTTTCATACCCTAGACTTATTTATGCGTGGCTAATTTAAAAAATCCAAGTGTTCCACAGTAATTGTTCTGTTAAGTTGAAACTATAACTTAAACATCTGTCAGGTTCGCGATAACAGTTGATCAATGTCGGCGCCATTTGCCTAAACACCGGAAGGGAGAAAATTGTTATAATTTGTGGCCTGCTTGATTTATAGAAAACAATATGAAGCGTTTCTGTGAATTTAAAGAGTTATACGGCCGAATAAAAACGGAAGACTGTCACAGCCTATTTGCTCGGAATTCAATAATACTGAACTCACCAACACGGACTTTTTTTTTGGCATAGAGAAGGTAAACGAGCACACAGGCCAACCTGATGGTAAGTGCAAAATGTGACCCATAGACATTCGCATTCACAAGACTTCAAGCCAAAGACTGCAAATGCGTTGCCAACCCTGAGGACTAAGATGGAATGCATCTATGCTAGTCATTAACCTGGCTGTCTTATCCCCAACCCGAAACACAACAATGCGAACACTGCTGTTTGGCAGTGGGTTAATGGATAAGATGCTGGTAGCGATCCGGACGGACTCTGCACAAGGTCCTACCACCCGCAAAATTAATTTAATTCAGTAATTTACGTGTAATGTAAATTATTGAATTAAATATTTAAATATGGAGGTCACTTTTGAGTGAAAAATCAAAACTTTTACACTCTGTATTTACAGTTCATAAAAAACGACTAAGGGCGCTTTGTTTGATCAGTACTTAAACGTACCAATACACTCGTAGACAAATAATACGGTTCAGAGTACGTTTACATACAAACGAGGCTATTTCAAAACTTTGGTTCCTCACCAGGGGATGCTTTTTCCGAAATCTGATGATGGATACCCCGATAATCGATATAGAACTTACAGAGTGCCTAGAATACCTAACTGATGAATCTGCGGTTAACGCCGAAATAGTGCATGCCCAAATGCTAACCCAAACTCTCTCTGTGGTGTTAACTGATTGTGCGATAAGTTAGATATCTTAAGAACTTTTGATCTCCTTTATTATACCTCAGAGTATTCACCATTAAACTTATCTCAAAATAACCCCTGGCGAGGAACCAAGGCTTTAAAATAGCCTCGTTTGTATGGAAAACGCACTTTGACCCGTATTATTTATCCACGAGTGTAGTTAAAAATAATGAACAATTATTCAATCTGAACCAAATCTGAAACAAAAGACGATTATATTTTCGAATGATAATCTAAGAAGAAGTTCAATGAACTACTGATCAAACAAAGAGCCATTAATCGTCATAAGCTGGGGCTTTAGTGCGGCCGCTAGGTACTCATACTCGTAAAGTAAAGAGATCCCTTTTTCAATAATTAACTATGTATTTCACTTTTCACCGTTTCAGTTTCGCCACCTCCTTCAGTCCAACAGTGACTTACACCTCGGAGTTCTGCCACAAGGGCATCAGGGACCGCGTGATGATGTGCCAGTCCTCCTTCTCTGCCTGTTCCCAAGTCCTCATTGCGGCCATGTCATGGGGTATACTGACACAGAACTGGTCATACGAGCTGTTCGGTGGATATATAGGTGGGTGGGCAAAATATTTCCCAACGCAACATTATACGTACTGAGAGAGAATGCAGCGCAGTGCATCGTATTTCTGTATTAAAAACGCCTCTGCTACGCTTCGGGCACGCTTTTTAGTATGTGAACCCGCCGACTCCACTCTCAGTGCCTTTTCGGGTCTAATAAAACTTTCTGTCTCTCCAGAAACACGTTTCTTTGTAACATTGTTGAGGGCTACCCACTAACACCTATATTTATAGACAAGAAAAGTAATTACTTCAGTAGTAGTAACGTTACTCGAGTAATTATATTTTTTTGCCAATAAATACGGCTGTAGGGTAGTCTTGTAATTGCATCTGGTTATTGTAACTGACTTAAATTAAATCCCTATAAGATCACTGTTTTGAACAAAGACACTCGTGATTTTGTTCTACTAAAGAATACAATATCACGCTTGTTGTTGTCCAAAGCAGTGATCTTAGACGGATTTATACAAGACTCCTCCTTACTTCTGGAAGGTGCGGGAACTACAAGGTCTTAGTTGTATCATTATCAAGAAACTTCTTGTCGTAATGGTTCTAGCTTTGTTTTTTACCAGTAAGTTTGCATGATTTTTATAAATATCGTTAAAAATATCCTTGTGACAACGTTGCCAAATATAAATTGTCCTCGCCATATCGAAAATTGCGAAACTAATGACTCGGCAAAACCACTTTCGTACAATTTGACCGTTAATGCTTCTTTGTATTTGTAGCTGGTACTTTCTGGATGGTATTTCATAACATATAAATATATAGTCAAGAGCAATGACAACGGGTCACTTTCTACGGAAATTCTATACAGAGTGACTACAGATCTAAAATATAAATGTCGGAAGACAATCTCACACCAATTAAGCTACTCCCAAAGCTAAGGTTTAGGCTTTTACTATAGGTACTAGACAAATAAAAGCATTGGTACTATGTTTTGCCCGCGACTTCGTCCGCGTAGAAATCATTTATCACTACGTTTCTAAAAATGTACATGATGTATATGATGAAAAGTAACATATGAGTTAATTCTGGGTATAAGCTATCTCGATTCTAAATAATAAAAATCCGTTAAGTTGCAGCATGACGGAGTAACAAACTAACATACACACACAGAGAGACGCACGCACGCACGCACGCATGCACGCACGCACGCACGCACGCACGCACGCACATATAACTCAGTAACTCGTACTCATTAGGTCGTAAGAATCGAATCCAGTCTAGCTTCGTAGGCAGGGCTTCCTAGGCTAGTTAAAATAAAAATAAACGAAAACTGAAATGAAACATTCTTAAATCCAATATTAAATACTTAATTATCAACTTGAAATTTGGCATAGTTATACAACTTGCTTGCCCACATCTGTTTCCAGTAAAAAAAATATTAAAAAAATGAAAAGGGGTCTAGAATGGGGGGTTGAAACACGTAAGTGGTTTGATTATAGCAAATGTTGTGTCCTATGAAAGGGCTTAATTTGCCCATTTCAAAACTATTTTATTTTTATTTTTTTGATTTACGGCCAAAAATGACCGTTCCCCCACCTCATCTCCGAAGTGTAACAATCAAAAAATCGGAAAAAACGTGACGTATAGATAATTACTTATATTTTAAGAAGAACCTTATTGCATAGAAAACAAAGCTCATAACAAATGAGTATTATCTTAAATACGACAGGGTTCCGTGCGCGAGTCCGACTCGCACTTCACAAGATTTTATTAATGAAAATGACCACAGAAGGTTCCAAGGTCACTGGTATGATTCTGAATAATTAAAAATGTAATAGTACTTCATAATGTATGCATACGTTTCAGCGGTATTTCAAGTTAATTTCCTCGGCGAGGCGTCTAGTTACTTAATTGCCTTACTGTAATGTAACGTATTCGATATCAACACTTCCAAGGCCAGACAGATTGTTATTTCTTGAAGTACAGTCACTAACAGTAAAATATTCATATTTATTGAAAGGGTATAAAAATAAAATAAAATAAATTTACTAAATTATTATAAAGTCAATAGTATATTATAATCTAACATAATAAGCACTATAAACAAAGTCCTAAATACAAGTTACATAGGTATAAATTCGGCATTTTCATCAATTTGTAAGTAATTTTCGAAATCATTTAATGTACTTTGTTTACCCATTATCCTTAAAGATATTTAAAATGTCGATATTAATATGATTCAGTCAAAAATTAGACATTGATCGTTAGGTACGATCAATGTCTAATTTTATCGATCAATGTATAATTATAATGACTTTCGTAAAAATAATTATTCGATATGAAATAAGTAGTCATTGGACAGTCTCCTACAAATTGATCTGCTCCCAAACTAAGCTCTGGGCTTATTATGGGTACAGTTGCCCTTAAAGTGACTGCACACTTTGGTACCTTTTCGTTTTACGCCTTTGTCAAATTTGTGAAACAGTTCAAACATAAGGTTAAAGTTATATAGGACTAAAATGTGCAGCTACTTATAAGGCCGACCGTACATAACAACGATTAACATACTAGTTATGTATATATAAATATGGAACACCCTTTTATAATATGTTGCTGGTAAATTTACCTAAATTGTCAATTCCGACGTTTATTTATATGTCAATTGAATTATTCGTAGGGCTCCGATTAATTTATAAATAAGAACGACTTCTTAGTAATTCCTTAATATTTATTCAATTTTCAGCGGGTTGCGAAGAAAACCCTTAAAAGCAATTAAAATATTTCAAGATGTTTGTAAATTTGTATGACATTTAACCGAATTTAATTTAATTTGAAGGTTAAGGTTAAAATCGCTTCGTTCATTTATCGTTACCGCCGAAGATCAAAAGATTCAAACGTTTCTATTTTCTTCTAAAGAAAGAATTATTAATAAGAAATATTAATTTACCTACTCGTTTAATTCGTTTCATTTAATTTTAATAATAAAGATGGAACATAAAATGAGCAATTTAATTTGAAGGCTGTTTACAATTTGAATAATATGATACTTTTTAGACATGACTAATAAAATGTATGTAATTTTTTGCAAAAAAAAGAAGAATTATATAACTATAATGGTGAAAACTGCATTTAAATCCGTTGCGTGGTTCAGGAAGAGTTAGCGGAAATACAGACAGAAAGACAAAAAGACAGACAGAAAGACAGACGCGGAAAGTGACTTTGTTTTATATTCGACCAACATCTTAAGAGATCTTTATTAACACCTTAAGAAACTCTCGCTAGAGCGCTGGATTAAGGGCCAAATACATGAAAGCAGTGCTCCTCGACAGGGCACGCATTGTGAGGACATTTCTCTCTCTGCAGCCCTATCAACCGGTAGCATGAGCTCTGCTCCCCTGCCGGCGTAGGTTAGGTTTTTTTATTATATTTATTGTCTGTATTAATATTTCTATTTTACTTTAATATTGATACCTTTACTGTAAAAAACTTAACCTGCCTAATAAAAATAAATATCCTGAATAATAAAATGACCAAAAATATTTAGTCAGGAATAACACGGAGCACGATTCGACGCTCGCCGTAAGCGCTTATCTCGCCTATTGTGACGCGAAACGTCGATCTGGCGACAGTTGTAGATAAGCTCGGTTTTGTTCGTGGAGACTGTTGCCACGTTTACAGTTTATGCTTTTGCCGGTGCTGTCAAGTTTTTGTCTGTGGAAATACCTATTTTACTCGTAGAAATTTGATGAAATTGTAAGATTCTTTTTTTTTTGAGAACCCTAGTCAGTGTAAGCCCTAACTTTCTAACTTCAAAATGCAACTTTTTTGTATGAAACATCTATTTTAAATAAAATAAAGTAAACACGGATAATACATTCGCCAAGGTGATGTCCAAGATGTTTTCTCAGTACGATAAAAGAGCTTTTTAGCCAAAAATCTTTCACTTTAAAGTTAGAAACTTGTTTACCATATAAGACAAGTAGGTCTGAACAGGGTTTAGAATCCATTATTTCTCAATCCATTTCCATATACCATTTTCATTGCGTTTTACAGTTTAACGGTATGGCTTTTGGTTTTGTTTGACGCGCGTAATTTATTCTCGTTTTTTAATATAATAATTAAGGATTATGGATCTTTAGACTAAACTACAGCGCCTCTATTCTGGGCGGTAAAATGTAAATCATATTTGACCTGATACGGTATTGTTTGAAATTGACCACCATTACTGTCAATAAAATAAGAGCTATCAAAACATTGATAATATATATAATAATTTGATGATATGTCACCGACAATGTGGTGTTACCGCTTAGAAAAGAGGCTCATAACGACGAGACAACTCTCAGGACTAAAGGCACCTTGTATTGTCATCCATTTACATATTCAATGTTAATAGCTCTGTCAAAAGCAAGATCCTTCCAAGAAATTGTCCGAACCAGATGCTCAGGTACGTCATGTCATTTAATTGAAATGTCTTGTAAATACTTAAGAATGTGAAATGTTCCTCGTTCACTTAATAATACACGAAAATTACTCGAGAGTTAAGTCTTTGTGTAGGTAACACAAACATGAGTTTGTACCGTGAGTTTAATTTAATTGTTATAGATTAATTGAGAGCGAATTAAGTGTGATATATACAGGGTGGACAAAAACGAACGCCACATGGACATCAAATAGCTTAAGTATTGGAAATAGCAAATTCTACGCAAACGAGACTAACTTTTATTTTAAAAACAAAAAATACAGCATTATTTTTGCGGGTGGTAGGACCTTGTGCAGGGTCCGTCCGGATCGCTACCACCATCTTATCCATTAACCTACCGCCAAACAGCAGTGTTCGCATTGTTGTGTTCCGGTTTGGGGATAAGACAGCCGGTGTAATGACCAGCATAGAGGCATTCCATCTTAGTCCTCAGGGTTGGCAACGCATTTGCAGTCTTAGGCTTGCAGTCTTGTGAATGCGAATGTCTATGGGTCACAGGTTCCACTTACCATCAGGTGGCCTGTGTGCTCGTTTGCCTTCTCTTTGCCATAATATATATATATATATTGTATTTTGAAAAAAAATATGGATGGAATGACAAAACAATTAAGTCATGTTTTATGATGCAGATCGAAAGGGTCATTCATATTTAGTGATCACTAATAACTATGTCAATTTGTGTGAGAATATCGCTCCATAAATACAAACTCCCCTTTTCCAGTATTTCACACTTGGAACTTCTACCTCTTCATCATGTCCTTATGGTCCCTGGGGGCCTGCCTGCTCTACGGGTTATTACCAGAGAGTCCTAAATACTTAATAACCCAGCAGAGATACGACGAGGCGAGAGACATCTTGATTAAAATCTACGTCATGAATACAGGGAAACCGGCTGATACTTATCCGGTAAGTTAGTATTGTCGGATTTATAAGTAGCTACACACTTAAGTACCTTGTCACTTCAATGCCTTTGACGGATTACTGCAGTAGTTGGAAAATGACATTAAAGTGACACAGCAATAAAGTTCAGTAGTAGTAGTTTTGCGGGTGGTAGGACCTTGTGCGGGGTCCGTCCGGATCGCTACCACCATCTTATCCATTAACCTACCGCCAAACAGCAGTGTTCGCATTGTTGTGTTCCGGTTTGGGGATAAGACAGCCGGTGTAATGACTAGCATAGAGGCATTCCAACTTAGTCCTCAGGGTTGGCAGCGCATTTGCATTCTTAGGCTTGCAGTCTTGTGAATGTGAATGTCTATGGGTCACAGTTTCCACTCACCATCAGGTGGCCTGTGTGCTCGTCTGCCTTCCCTATGCCATAAAAAAAAAAACTGTAGTTGCTTTTGACAAGTTATTGTTTTCTTTTTAACTTGGCCGCCATTATTGTCAAGTAAATAAGAGCTATTTTAACGCTGACGATACGAATACATGACAAAATCAATTAGGTTTTACCGAGTGAAATAGAGACCGAGCATGCGTTACCTAGACTGAAAGGGTTTAATAGGTGTTTGTTAGAGGTGAAAGGATCATTTAACCATTACAATCTCTGGTTTGCTTGAAAAGGTATTAAGCGAGCATTGTCTTGTAAGAGCTTTTTCCATGTCTTAATATTGACAAGGCCGTATTTATTTATAAATGGATAACTAGGAGACAAAGTGCACCATCTTGTAATTTCATTCAAATTTTTGTCAACTTTATCCCACTCGATCTAATGGCAGAAAGACAATGGAAGGGCTATGAGCGGTATATGACAAAAATCCGATGTTGTTTTAAAGCCGCTTCTGAAATATTGAGCCCATTTTATAGGTTTATTTTAACTATAGCATTATTACGTTCCTGGATAAGATGGTGGTAGGACCTTGTGCAGGGTCCGTCCGGATCGCTACCACCATCTTATCCATTAACCTCCCGCCAAACAGTAGTGTTTGCATTGTTGTGTTCCGGTTTGGGGATAAGACAGCCGGTGTAATGACTAGCATAGAGGCATTTCATTTTAGTCCCCAGAGTTGGCAACGCATTTGCAGTCTTAGGCTTGCAATCTTGTGAATGCGAATGTCTATGGGTCACAGTTTCCGCTTACCATCAGGTGGTCTGTGTGCTCGTTTGCCTTCTCTATGCCATAAAAAAAAAAAAACAGCTTGAGTTAATTTTTCCAGTGCCCAAATTTATGGAAGACAGCCAAACAACAAGTGATAGAGGAAGCGGTAGAAGGCAAGTCAGGTCTGACCCACCAGATTGTGGCTGGTCTTTATAATGTTAAACCGATGTTCAAGATGCCACTGGTAGTACCTTTGATGCTGATCTCTTCTATTGGATTCATGGTTATGGCGTTGTAAGTAGATATAATAGCAATTTACTCGCAATAGTTAAATTTAATTCGCATACAAAATAACATTAATTGCCCGCAACCCATTTAAAATACTAATTGCCACGCCGTACCTTGACCGCGTATTTATGTGGGTATTTGAATCTATGTCAGCTTCGAAACAAAAGAATGCGGCACATGAATAAAGACTTAGGCGTACGAACGTCAGATAATTCTATAATAGAAGACATTACCCGTGGACCCACTTCTTGGTCCCACCGCACAAATAGTTGAACCCAGGTTTCACCATAAATTTTAATTGTGATACCAAAAATAGGTAGGTTAGGTTCGTTAAGTATCTACAGATGCCTGAAGGGCAAACCGTCCTGAAATGCCCCTAAGCAGGGCTCCGTCAAATTTTGGTGGGACAAAACGCAGTGGGACCACGGGTAATGGAATGGCTTGATAATAAAAATATTTCAACCTTGCTAATCGTATCTTATAAATAAATTTACCAAACTTATTTCGGAAAATGCTTAACTAACTTTAGCTCGTGCCCGAGGAGGACGAAGATTTTGTCGACGTCAGAAGCCAGTTCAGTAGCTTTATATAGGTTCAGATTGTATGCGATCGGAAATACATACGACAGAACAAAACTTCACTCTATTGCAGTAAATGCACATGAATGATGCAAAATAACGATGATGTTCTTGGGATCTTTTTTGCATTTACGCTCGTAGACACTCAGCTATCTCAATTTGCAGGTTTTCTCAGATTATTTTTTCTACACCGAAAGAGTATCTGATAATTTGCTTAGTCAGAAAAACTCAGATTCTTTACAATCGTGAGTCAATACCTTATGTCACTAAACCATTAACGCTCTATGAGCCTATGGAAAGCTGCATAACAGATGAAAATTGCAATAAATAATAAACATAACAAACATACCGTAACATGTATACCTCCGTATTATTGATGTATTGATTTTACTCCTACACTCAAATAATTTCAAGAAAATTACCTTTACACACCTGTCTTCCCTGTTAATATTAGGTATATCTTACATTTCACCGGCCAAAGTTTCCGGATATATCGTATCTTGGCCAACGTTGTCAAATCAGCAGCCAACCATGCAGCACTAACTAAGTTCGAGTCTTGCCCACGCAGACTTAAAGTTGTTGCTCGATTTTGATGCTCTAAGGATGTAATAGGTCGGAAACTATTGAGTCCCTACGGTTTACGGGGAAGCAGATTGTAAGATGTGGTCTAGAATACAGATTGTTTAAATGTTTTGAAATTTGGTAAGCATTCTAGTACGGGATTTGCTAAGAGGCGGGTTTTTTGACCCATAGTTGATTCAACTAACAGTTCAGAATCGTACGGTATAACTTAAGCAATACGGTATTGTAATGATACAATTTGTTTATTATTTCTCAGTACCTACAAGTTACAGTTATACTTATTCCGTTTATGTCCATTTTAAAGAATTCATAATATGCTAGTCAAAGAAACAAACAAACACTTATCTATACTGTGTAGTTTGTAACAAAAATGATTTTGTAAAAGTCTATGTCAAAAATGTACAATCTCAAAAGTATAAGGTAATATCAAGTAAAAAAATTGTGTTAATAAATTTATTTACTGAGGAAAATGCATCATTTAATAACAAGGTTTTTCAATCGACACTTGAATGTTTCATACTGGACTCATTTTTTAAGTGTGTGTCAAAATTCAAAATTCAAAGTATTTATTCAGTAAATTAGTAGGTAGGTGCTTGTAGAACTTAGGACCTATAATACTCGGGTTCTTCCTGTGCCGTGCGGCACAGCGCTGGTCTTCAGCTAAACTCTGGTGTTCACCTATTCGTAGCAACACAAATGAGTGAGGGAAAAATGTACATGAAAACAAATATGAATATAATGTTATAATGTTATCTTTATAAAGGTGTGAATGTGAAAGAAAAATAAATAAATATAGCTAGGTACATGATAATCAAAATAACATTCATTCCAATTACGAGATAGATATTCGTTACACAGCAATTCGAAAACTTACTATTGATGTAACTGTGTTTCCAGATACAACGTGTACAGACTATGGTTTCCCCAGCTCTCGACGATCGTGGAGCATTACAGTGTGGAGCGGGACCACGGCGACCTGTGTAACATGCTCGATTCTTACACATTCGACCTTAGGAACAGAACGAGTATAGCTGCAGATGCGGCCGAGTATGTTTGCGTCCCGGTAAGTTTCGCTTATCGACCACGACTTTATGTTTATCAGAGTTAAGTATCGCAAGGTCTAATTTCAATTACCAACTGTTTCGGTTGTCCAGGGTGATGGGCAATTTTGTATGGACCCCGTCCCCCCCCTCCAACAGTAACGGGCTGCAGGTCTATATGTTCATTAGGACCCAATAAAAGACAAAATACTTATCTTCGTAGCAAAATCAATGGGAATTTTTTAATGAAAACAAAGGGCCAGGCAAGGCAAATCATCTACATACGTGTTCATTTTCAAACAAATTCCATAGTTCCACACGATAAGATTATGATTTTTCAAGAAAACCCCATACATATGGTGATCGTCGCCATAGAAAAAATACATCATATTGCCAAGATCTATAAACTGGCACATGTTTCATCACTGTTGGTGGGTGGGGACATTTTTACCCATCGTCCTTTGCTTAAGTTTTTTTTTTTTTGTTGTAATCTGTTTTTTCTGGCTGATCAATATACAAATCTAATGTCACTTACAGGTTGTGTAGGAAAATATGTTTAAACTTTAAAAAAGAAAGTGTTAATGGGTTAAAATAGAATTATCTGACTTTTCGGAGTTGCGAACAGATGGCATTTTTGAGTAGTTTGACTTATAATGCAATGTGCAAACTGGAGACTTTTTTTGATAAAAAAATATATTTTATATCAAGTAATTACCAAAACATTAAAATTTACCAGAGATACACAGCACGAAATTCAAAATGAATTCCTTTTTAATTTAATTACAACACAAATGACGCCAAGTACAATACATTTTAATAAGAATTAAGTAGCACTTAATTTTGTTACTCAAATAATATTATTTTCGAACAAAATACGTCCATTTAAATATTGTTGAAATATTAAAACGGAGCTTAAATTTTTAATAATAATTTTATTTGTACTTTTAATTCATGACGTAAATAAGGGTTAACGGCAATGCGGTTGTATTTAAATTAAATAATTAATTCTAGTGGCTTTGTGGTTCCAGTAATTGTTATAATTAAGCGAATAAACGATTAAAAAATATAAAATAATCAATATTATATATTTTAAAAGCTCTACAGGTTATGATTTTATTTTACCCTTTAACCAAAAGCGTCCGTTCTAATTTAAAACATAATAAGGAATCAAATTATTTGCCATCATTCATGACTCAAATCTACATCTTTCTGGCGCATTTCCAATTAATTATGCAACCGATTTCCAATTAATTAATTAGCCCGGCAACGTAGCAAGCAAGCAGCGTTGATTTCATTTTACTACGCGAACAGCCAACCCATTGCCTCTAGAAGGCTTTAGCTTAAAAAAGCCTTTCAAATTGCGCCATCCCTATTGTTTCTTAGCCTAATTTGAGTCCTAGTTTCTCTTCTCGTCTTTACTCAGAGCGCACTTTTACCAATCTCTCGCAAACGCATATAAACCAAAAACAAACTGTTCTTCGCTGAGATTCCTGTGTATAACATCATTAATAACTTGACGTATACTTCGACGTGTCTTGAAACGGCCTCTCATCCAAGACCAATTCTTTGTAACGGTCCTAAGTCATCCTGTCATCTTTGTTTGCGTCTGCCTCAGCTACACTATCTTTAGCGTGGAATCCAATTGCTATTAAAAACCCTGACAAAAAAGAGAGCTGTTATAAGATTAACTTACATCTATTTACGAGGGGCGTTCAATCAATTCTCAGTATTGATATCTTGCAAACCTTTTTATTAAACTTCTTAATACTGGCCGCTAAGAGTCATATTTTTGTCTTAAAAAACTAATTGACAGATCTTATAAGTCTATAAACATAGAGGAGAAATATGTTAAAATAAAAATACAAAAAAAACACTAATCGTATGCTTTTGTTTTCCTTCTCATACCGAGAATTTATTGAACGCCCCTTGTATGTGTGTATCTGGACCTATGTATACGTGTCTGTGTATCTGTGAGTTTATGCCATCACGGCTCCTAAGCTACTGGACAGATTTAGAGGCAGTTTGTTTAATCAGGATGGCTCTTACCTAGGTTTCATGAATATAAATCGGGTCATTTAAGAGATATCAGGACCTATATTCTAGGCAGTAAAAGCCATATCGTCTGTGATTAGGACCTCTATTCTAGCCGAGAATCCAAATCGTATTTGACCTGTTATGGTGTCGCTTTTAACTCGACCGCCATTACCGTGAAATGAGAAAGAGCTATCAAAATTGACAATACCAGAATGGGACAAAGATGTCTATACCCTGTCTATTTAACAGAGTTAACAAAGCGTTGTCTCTGTTGCACTTTTGTATGAAAATGAAAGGGACAAGAAACTGCCAGTGGGCGTCAACAAACGCACGTCGATGGCGGGCTCGGCTTACATGCATGTTGTTAAAATATTCGTAACATTTCTCGTTATTTTTGTTTGTAGTTAGAGGCACCTCAAATAATTAACTTACTGATAACATGACATTGTCATGTCATGTTAATTCATCTATAAATCCTAATTATGTAATTTAAAGTAGTAGATAATAATATTTAAATATGTGCCCTGCAGTGCTGTGGGACGTATAATAGAACAGGCCATACAAGTAGGTACAAGTATGGGTGATGATGAGAAAGAGAAGTAGTAGGTATATAATTATATTCATAGAAATAAATTATTAAATTAAATAAATTAAATTTGTAACCAAAGATAAGCACTTGAAAGCGTCCGCACCGTACGAGCGACAGTTGTTGGCTAAACTTTGACAGGCATGTAAACCTACCTTGTGCCTGTGCATCGTCCTTATCGCTGACCAATTACGTGCATTCTCTGTTTTCTAGTATTAACTCAGTTAAATAGACAAAGTATAGAATCTCATCCCTTTTATCGTATTGTCAATGTTTTGATAGCTCTTATTTACTTGACATTAAAGGCAACCGAGTTATAAACAATACACACGCAGATCAAAGACGGTATCGTTCGGTTTGGTTTGTTGGTATGGTTTTTACCCCCTAGAATAGAGGCACAGAGGCTCTTTCCAAGATGCCATACGCTAAATAGCATTTCTATTCGATTCGTTTTTAAAACAAACGCGTCACTGCTAGATCACGTGACTTTTCGTATCACGTCATCTACTAGTGACGCGATAGGTTTGAAAAGGAACCGGATAAAAACGCTAGTTAGCGTGAAGCACCTTGGCAAGAGTCTCAGGTGTGAAAGGAGAGGTCGCTATAATATCAACGAGTATTTAATTACAATAAAATATCTTTATGCTTTCAGAATCTCAGTGGAACAGAAACCTATATCAACAGTATTATAATAGGTACCGTATGCATCCTCCCCTACGTAATAACGGGGTTACTAGTAAATTACGTAAGCAAGAAGTGCCTCTTGTTCTGCGCAGGAGTGTTGTGTGTGTGCATGACGTTAGCCTTAAGGTGGGCTGCGTCTAAGGCTGTCGTGGTGACGCTGTTCTCTATAGACATTGCGCTGAGTCAGACGATGATAAGTCTGCTGCAAGCTTCGACGGTTGAGGTGTTTCCTACTTCTATCAGGTTAGTATGTTTATTATAGCATTGTTATTACCATGGTTGCTCGCATTTTTTACCTCTTTGACGCGAATACTTGTATTAAGGTACAGAGTAAAGTCATTACAAATATTTATTAAGTAAAACAACAGTGCGAGTAATAACTGTTTCGTTTAGACACAGTCAAAATTACTGATTATAGAAACCAGTATTTTAAAATGTGTACCTAAGTTGGAAAAGTTCAAATTTACATCGCTTTTTCATGGCATAGTGAAGGCAAACGAGCACACAGGCCACCTGATGGTAAGTGGAAACTGTGACCCATAGACATTCGCATTCACAAGACTGCAAGCCTAAGACTGCAAATGCGTTGCCAACCCAGAGGACTAAGATGGAATGCCTCTATGCTAGTCATTATACCGGCTGTCTTATCCCCAAACCGGAAGACAATAATGCGAACACTGCTGTTTGGCGTTATCGAAATAAAGTAAAATAGTAATAAGATAGTTATATTGATACATAAATTGCACTAATAAACAAATATTTACAACTAAGCTAACAATAATTAATAAGCCAAGTTTAAAGTCAACTTTGTACTTTACTGGAATTCTGTTTTTAATTAATAAATAAATAGACAGATAACGTTATCAGAAAATCGAAACAATGTCCATTTTACTCATTCAGGAATTCTCGAACTTACATTTTAAAGGCGAACTCTTTCGGGTCTTGCTTGACATTTCACGTATAATAACAATACCAACTGAGTTTCTTGCGGCGTTTCTTCTCAGCAGTGGTCTCCTCTTGGGAAGCGCTGGTAGTATCTTGACGTGTAAAAGTGCCCGAGCGGCCTACTTACTGAATAAATTTATTTTATCTTTTATCTTATCTTTTAACTCATTGCCACCGACTGCTATCTTTGAACTAGAGCAGCCTTAACATCTCTTTTGTTATAAATTACAAACGCTTGAGTTTAACTCTGCACCGAGAAAGTCTATTGCAGCGCCATTGTCGTTGGCAAGCACGATCAACTTCTTTTGTGCGGTGGTTGAGCGGAGGTTGGTTTTCAATGCAAATGCAAAGACGATGCATAGTTTGGTGTTAAATCTAGTCTTTGAGCGAGCTATGTTATAACTGAGGAATGCTATCGGCCTAATTTTTGACTACATATCTTTCTTTATTCTTAGTAGTTTTTGTATCGTAAATAAAGTAAGGTCAGGTGGGGTAAAGGGAACTACTGAGAAAGGGAAAGAGTAGTTCTTAAAAGAAAAACTGTAGGGTGCAGGTCATAGATCTATCTATCTAAATTTAAATTGGGAATAGTTTTTTTTTTTTATTTTGTTTTACCCCGCTTGAACTTAGGTTATTACGATATATTCTGCCCTCCTAAGCTAATACACAGTATATCAGATTTAATTGCCAGAGTATATTTAATCCTCTGCCATGAGTAAATAGGTTGTGATTGCGACAGGAGTTTTATTTGAGATGCTGCTATTTGGCTCAGCAGGGCAGTGTTATTGTTATCACAAATGTAAAGGGTTGACGTAAGCTGCCGGATGGTCGCGGCGAGCGCTTATGTCAATTACATACATTTAGACGGTTTTTGATAATCGTTGGCGTTAGTGTTATTCATCTTGCCTTCATACCACCTAAAGTGTAACCAAAGCGTTGTCATGGTGATTAAGGTTCTGTAACAAACGTGACGTTACAGTACTCTTACTAGGAGTCCTACAAAAAAAAAAGTGACTTGGCCACATGAGGAATCTTTTATATCTTAGAAAAATACTATGTAGTAAATCTAGCGCTTAGGATAAAACTATCATTACGGAGAAGGCGCTTCTTCTCCGCAATGATGGTTTTGTCTGAAGCGCAAGAAACTCCAGCCGGTAATTTTTTCAATAATAAAATATAAACTGAGTTACATTACAAGGTAATAATAAATAAAGTACCTAATGAATAATAATTATTAAAACTAGAAAGTTTATGTAAATAAAATCATTAAAAATGTAAGGAAAAATACCATTCAATTTAAAATAATGACTAGGAGAACATCACGACGAGTACAATCAAATGTAGAATAGTGTCCTGGGGCTAAACCTAATTTCTTTTGATATGCCATCGTATTACTATTGAATAGAGTTCAAAACGGTAACCATATCGTATTCACCCATTATCGTATCGTCAACGTTTTGATAGCTCTTATTTAATTGACAGTAATGGCGGCCGACTTAAAAATCATACCATTGCAATATGTATAGAGTTTAAGTTAGATTAAGGGTCTTGTTAAGTCAATTAGAACTGCCATAACGTTAAAAATACGATTTTGATATCGACGCAGTTTAGGTTATTGCTATCTGGACTCTTTAGTCCAACCTTTGCCCAGTTGGTCATGAAATTCAAAAAAAGAAATGTCAAGGTTTTTTCTCACTGTAAACCAGCTGTTAAGCCTTAACTGTTTTAAGCGTACACATTAACATTCATCGGGCGTGGGGTCCACCTAATAGAGTTATTCCCGATCATCAGTGCATACTGATTGTCATTGAGGATACACCGCTGGGGGAAATGGAAATTGGACAAAAAACTGGTGGTTTTGTCAAGATATTGTTTAGGAGTAGTAGACACTTTCGAAGTAAATAGGTTATATTTAATAATGTTTAAAGATTTTTTTTCACGTTTGGATTTATTGTTTTATATTAGGTATTTTAAACAAATTAATATCTGTCTCTTGGTCACGCCAGAACTCGAGAATGGCTTGACCCATTTGGATCAAAATTAATGTTTTGTACAAAAAACAATTACACCCGGGCGGCGAAAGGCACGCCGGGTTAATTTAAAACAAAAATGAGTGAATATTTAATATTGAGATCGTAATTATATTATAAATTAAGTCGTGATTATTACTTCAATTATTTGGTAACTCTGAGTGTCTAATTTAGCATTTATATCCGAGGTATTTAAAACCTGCCAAATTCTAGTCAGTGAAAGGAACTGAACTCTCCGTCATGCACTGAGTGGACCTCTCCAGTTTTTAACAGTTCTACCTTTGTCCAACTGAACGTAAACGTAAGTCAATTATAATAGCTGAGTCACAAAATACATGAAGACGAAATACTTGACATTCCAAGAAAAAAAGGTTCTTGTGAAAGAATGTTCGTTAATCACTTTCAACAAAAACATAATTACTAATTCAAGATGTTAATCAACTTGATTAATTACACTACCAGGAATTTTTAATAATAAACACCATGTTTTCATAGCCCAAGAGCCACCGGCTATGTCAATTGTTTTATTTTTATTTGCGTAATTTAATTTCATGTGAGGTTCATTAAATCACCGCTATAAGAAACCTCTGTGTTACGGACGAAACCTCGTCACTAGCCGAGTAGCGAGTTTCCCGTGATGGCCGCGAGAGGCGCTGTCAACTATTATAAAACGGGCAACGCACGCCGCCGCGCTCTCTTCTCCTTCCAATCTACTGTATAGATAATGTCAATGTACTTACCTAATATTAATTAAAATATATTGTTTAAAAACCGTTTATAATAAAGCATTCATTATCGAGAAACCAAATAGTTAGACCCCTGCCTGCCTGAGTCAAGAAGCTTGACCATTGGACCTTCGAATCGGATCGTCATCTACGGGCCTGCGCATCTTCAGCAGCGTGATTCAGCGGAAGCGGGTCTGACCATTATCGTTCCAACCAACCCCCCGGTGTCGTACAGTGTGCTAAAACCGTTTCTTTCTCAAAATTACAGTAGACAGAGCAACACGCGGTAACTAGGTGCAACGTGGTGCGCATGATTCACCCGCTGGACAATTCGAGTTACGTGAGTACCCCTAAATTTCATTAATCGTCAAAATGAGTGTTAGTTCCGATATTTCGCGTAGTAAATCGCCGCAACCAATTGCCACGGATTCAAATAGTGCATTAATTCGTGAGTTAACGAAAAAACGAGGTACAGTCAAAAGCAGGCTTACTTCCTTCACGAAGTACGTGAGTTCTTTCGAAGGAGCTCAATTAACTAAAAGGCAATTAATGGAGCTAAAGTTACGAGTTAACAATAACGCGTGCCTATTGCAAGAATTTAATACCATTCAATGTGACTTAGAGGAATCTACCCCCGATAGTGAGTTTTTATCGCAACTAGAAGCTCGTGAATCCTTCGAGAATATTTATTTTAGTGCTATGACGGACGCAGAATATTTAATAAATTGCAATAACGTTAAAACTAGTGATGAATCTAAGTGCAGTGAATCTCATTCTTTGATAAAGTTGCCCACTATAACGCTACCCACCTTTGACGGGTCCTACGATAACTGGTTAGAGTTTAGAAACATTTATCTTTCCATGATCCATAATTCTAAGCAGCTCGATAATATACAAAAGTTTCACTACTTGCGAGCTGCTCTGAAAGACAATGCAGCCGAAGTTATTAAGTCGCTTCAATTCACTCCAGATAATTACGTAACGGCAAGGCGGCAAGGCAATCCAGAGGTCCCACCTCCTTGAAAGTAGATTCAATAATAGCAAATTGTTGGTGCACAATCATGTAAAATCCTTGTTTAGCATGCACTCTGTAAGTAAAGAATCCCCATCGCTAATTAGAAAATTAATAGACACAGTGCTTAAGAATTTGAGATCTTTAAAATCATTGGGTGAACCTACTGACACGTGGGATACGCTAATGATCTATATTACCGTATCCAAATTAGATTCAGTAACCGAAAAAGAATGGGAACAATTTAAAATGACTGTCAGCAATACAAAAGAAAGGTTTAGTTTAAATGATCTTATTCAGTTCCTTAGAGACAAAGCTGACATGCTAGAAATGGTCAAAGCTAACGGCAACCATTATTCTAGTACTAATACAAAGGTCACCCAAGAGTATTTTAAAAGGCCTCAAAACAAAGTGCACAGTTTCGTATCAACTCAAGGTAATAATAAATTTACTAAACGTACCCCCCGCGTGTGCAATATGTGCAACGCAAATCATTCGCTTTATACCTGCAATAAGTTTTTAGAATTATCACCGAAGGACAAATTAGTCTTTGTAGATAGCAAGAAACTTTGTAGGAACTGTTTGCGTTTCGGCCACGCATCCAGTGAGTGTTATTTTGGCCCATGTAGACAATGTAGTAAGAAGCATAATACCTTGCTACATGGCGAGTGCGGTAGGGACAGCGCATTATTGCCCGGTGCAGCCCTAGAGCCCCGGACATCATCTGATTCCACTATCGACACCACGGCCAGCATTCATGTAATTAATCAACCGCAGGTTCACGGCGCCGCGAGTACTAGCTTTGTGACGACTAACGTTTTACAGCCTATTTTACTTTCAACCGCATTAGTGGAAATATTAGATAGGGACAATCAGTATCATAAAGCAAAGGCTCTGTTAGACAACGGCAGCCAACATTGTATCATTACAGATTCTTTTTGTAAAAAATTAAACGCCTTACCAATACAGTCCACATACCGAATTGCAGGAGTTGGCAACTCAGTCGCGCAGTCAACTCATTCATGTAAAATTAAACTTAAATCGGTCAACGGAGACTATACCGCTAACCTAACTTGTATGGTCTTACCGCGGATAACGAGTACCTTACCGGCTATAGGTATCAACGCGAATCTGATAGACATTCCTGAGAATATTAAACTCGCAGACCCGACATTCTGTACACCATCCGAAATAGACTTGTTGATTGGGGCAGACTGTTTATGGGATTTACTCATAGAAGGTAGAATTAGGTTACCTACCGGACCTTATTTGCAAAACACTCAGTTAGGTTGGATAGTCTCAGGTCGCATTCATACTCGTAATAAGCATAGTGACTTGCGCATTAATCAAGTACAATGTAATTTAGTTCAAACTTTGTCATTAGAACAACAATTTAAACGGTTTTGGGAACTGGAAGAAGTCCCGCACAAGGAACAATGCTACTCGTCCGAAGAGCGCGCTTGTGAGACATTATTTACCGAGACAACTAAACGTGACGTCGACGGTCGCTTCTCAGTTCGCATGCCGCTTAGGGAATCAGCTGATGTCTTGGGCGATAGTTACAATACCGCGCTAAACATGTATATGTCGCTCGAGCGCAGGTTAGAACGCAACCCGCAATACAAACAAATGTATAACGCGTTCATGCAAGAGTATTTAGACCTGGGGCACATGACGCGCGTTGAAAATTATGCTTCGCCTTATTTCTTTTTACCGCATCATGGAGTATTTCGCGAGCACAGTCTCACTACTAAGCTTCGTGTAGTTTTTAACGCGAGCCAGTCAACCTCAAATACCAAATCGCTTAATGACATACAGATGCCCGGGCCTGCTCTGCAAAACGATTTATTTGCTATTTTGTTGCGTTTTCGAAAATTTAAATACGTAGCATGCGCTGATATAGAGAAAATGTTCCGTCAAATCCTTATTCAAGAGGATCAAAGGAATTTGCAATTAATCTTGTGGCGTAAAGGTCCATCCGACCCACTATCTGTGTATCAGCTTAACACTGTTACCTACGGGACGGCGTCGGCGCCTTTTCTTAGTATTCGATGTGTGAGACAGTTAGGGTTAGAGTGTGAGGATAAAGAAGTCTCAGATACTATATTAAATAATTTCTATGTCGATGACCTAGTTACTGGGCACGACAATAAATCGAAATTAGCTTACATCTGCAATAAAGTAGCCGATGTATGTATGTCTGGCTGTCTACCATTACGTAAATGGATATTCAATGCGCCCGACGTTGCTCCCGGTGTAGCGCAAGCCGATACTAGTTCAAAGTATTTGTCACTCGGCGAGAACTGTTCCAGTAAAACACTGGGCCTCGGCTGGTACAACAACTCGGACGAACTTCACTTTACGACTGCGATCAGTCAAGGTGCATCTAGCATCACTAAACGCTTGATTTTATCGATAGTATCGCAAATATACGACCCGTTGGGCCTTTTGAGCCCAGTCGTAATAATAGCAAAGATAATGTTGCAAAAACTATGGCTAAGCAAAGTAGGTTGGGATGAATCTGTACCTAGCGACGTAGTGCTGTGTTGGGAGAAATTTATTAAATCACTATCTAATTTACATAACATACGCATTCCTAGGCACGCCATAGGTAGTAACTATAAACAAATTGAATTACACATTTTTACAGACGCGAGCTTAGATGCGTATGGCGCTTGCGCCTATATTCGTACTGTTGATTATGATGATTATGTAACGACTCATCTGTTGTGCTCAAAGACCCGCGTTGCACCGCTAAAACCAGTTAGCATTCCCCGACTCGAGCTGCTTGGTGTTTTTATCGGTGCGAGATTATTAAATAAAATACGGGATTCGTTACAAATTAATTTCGACAACATAGTGATTTGGACAGATTCTACTATTGTGCTCGGGTGGTTAAAAACGTCTCCGCAGTTATTAAAAACGTTCGTTCAGAACCGTGTTGTGGAAATTAACGAATTGGCCGGACATGCAATGTTTTTACACGTGAGTACCAAGAGTAACCCAGCTGATATATTATCGCGCGGTTTAAGTCTTGACGAGCTGACTAACCACGATGTTTGGTGGAAGGGACCATTGTTTTTACGCGAGTGTGAGTTAAACTTAAACTTATCTTCGAATTTTAAAATAGATGAATCAGATTTGCCAGAGATAAAATCAAAGGTTCCCATAACTACTACACATCTTGTTATGCAGGCAGATAATACCGAGTCGTGTCTAATTGACTTTAAAGGATTCTCGTCGTTCAAAAGGATGCAACGCGCTTTAGCTTACGTATTACGCTTCATATACAACGCGCGGAGACGTAAAAAAGATCGATGTACCGACGACGCTTTATCAGTTAACGAATTAAACGCATCATTAAACTTATTAGTTAACTTTGTGCAAAAACAATCTTTTCCTCATGAATATGACGCTTTAATAAATAATAAACCCGTACAACCATCGCGAAATTTATCTGCATTAAACATATTTATTGACAAAAATAATATTATTCGCGTCGGTGGTAGGTTAGTAAACTCGCTTGAGTTCAGTTATAATAAAAAGCACCCTATGTTGTTATGTAGCAAGCATCATTTTGCACAACTCCTTTTCCGTTTCGAGCATAAACAACTGTTACATGTAGGGCCTCAGACGCTCTTATCTCACATTAGGGAGTCGTGGTGGCCATTAGGTGGTAGAAACTTAGCAAGAAAAACCGTCCAAGGTTGCATAACTTGTACTCGCATGAAAGGTCGGACATTGCAACCTATCATGGGCAACCTACCTAGTGAGCGCCTACAACCGGGCTTCCCATTTTTGAGGTGCGGGGTCGACTATGCCGGACCCATGTACATTTTAAACCGGAAGGGGAGGGGGGCAAAATTAGAAAAGGCTTATTTGTGTTTATTCGTATGTTTTGCTACAAGAGCAGTGCACTTAGAGCTCGTCACTAACTTATCAACTGAATGTTACGTCCTAGCATTAAAAAGATTTATTTCTCGTAGAGGTAAACCTTTGCAAATATTTTCAGATAATGGCGGATCCTTTGTTAAAGCTGCGAGAGAACTGTCGGACTTCTTACAAGGCAGTTCAAAGTCTGTAATTGATTATGCCTCAGATAATCAAATTGAATTTAAATTCATTCCTCCATATGCACCTCATTTTGGCGGTTTGTGGGAGGCCGGGGTAAAGTCCAGTAAACATCACATAAAGCGTGTAGTCGGGAACGCTAACCTCACTTATGAGGAGTTCAGTACGGTTTTGGCACAAATCGAAGCCGTCCTGAACTCCCGCCCCATGTGTCCTCTGTCATCAGACCCCTCAGACCTAGCTCCGCTGACGCCAGCGCACTTCCTGCTGGGCCGGCCGGCGACCGCGCCCGCCACCGACTGCTGCCTGACCGCACCGGCGTGCGCTCTGTCCCGGTACCAGCGCGTTGAGCAGATGCGCCAGCACTTTTGGAGACGCTGGTCAACCGAATACGTCTCTGAGCTCCAGAGGCGCACAAAATGGAAGCAAGAAAAAGATGACATCATACCAAACACAATGGTACTCATCAAAGATGACAACACGCCCCCACTCAAATGGCAACTGGGCAGAATCTTGACCACCTTCCCCGGTCGAGATAATACGTCGCGAGTCGCTAAAATTCGTACAGCGACCGGCATCATTCAGAGGGCATTCTCAAAAATTTGCCCTCTGCCTATCTCCATATCGGGCGCTGCAGCGGCGGGCACTCAAGACTGATGGCTGAGCTACTTCATTCAAGACTGGTGGCTGAGCTACTTCATTTAAGACTGGTGGCTGAGCTACGCTGACTTACTCCTATTGAGAGCAGAAGCTCTCAAGGCGGCCCAGATATGTTACGGACGAAACCTCGTCACTAGCCGAGTAGCGAGTTTCCCGTGATGGCCGCGAGAGGCGCTGTCAACTATTATAAAACGGGCAACGCACGCCGCCGCGCTCTCTTCTCCTTCCAATCTACTGTATAGATAATGTCAATGTATTTACCTAATATTAATTAAAATATATTGTTTAAAAACCGTTTATAGTAAAGCATTCATTATCGAGAAACCAAATAGTTAGACCCCTGCCTGCCTGAGTCAAGAAGCTTGAACACCTCTGTAGGTATACCCTCTCATTCATAAACGCGCATTAGCTAAATTGCTCTTTTAATATGCTTCGTCCTTATCTATCATTATGATATATGAATTCGATAGCAAGGGACAAAGAATACTATAACTAAATAGGTTTATTGTGGGTTTTTGAATTAGTTTTTTTTTAATTCAACAGTAAGGGACATAAAGTACTATAAATAAATAGGTGTATTGTACGTTTATGAATACGGTGGTTATGTCGTAGCGGGAGGACGCGTCGATGCAGTTCGTCTCACTAAAACATTAATATTAAGTTCAATTTAAATTAAGCATTTCTAGATATATTGTTATACTATTTTATTAGAGCAACTAAGTAATGCGGTAGGTTCCTTGCTTTGTTTATAGGTCAATAGGGATCACTGCCTAGTCTCGCTTTTTCGTTTCATTGAGTTTCAAATCACAACGGTGCTAAAGAAGTTTTAATAAATTACGTTTTAATATTTAAAAGAAATTTGGTGCTTTACACTCAAATTAACCTGCTTTGCTTAGGCAATTAAACGTCAATTAGGTATTTTAATCTAAAAATAAATTAGTTCCGTATTCGATTTTTTTTTATCTCAGAACTTGAGCCGTGAAACTCGTTTTGGAAGGTGTAATGAAACGAATATTTGTAAAATATAAAGTATTTATAAGAACCATAAAAATCAATTATAAAGAAAAAAACACGACTTAACTTATTACAAAATCGACGAAACGTTACGCACGCTTGTAATATTTTTTATTTTTATTACGTTTTTATATAACACTACCTCTTGGCCTATAACATTATTAAGCCATTCGTAACTCCATACATAACAACTTTACGATCTTGGTCAAGTACTTGAGACTTATAGCTATATTACCTACTTCCTTTCATGTTGGTAATATGCAAATCGGCAGGCCTAGGCCATATTCTACCTTGGTCCTACTCGTATTTTTATAATATTGTCCTCGGCCGCTTGACAGTAATAATGGCTTGAAAGTCAAGTAAATAAAAGCTATCATACCGTTGACAATACGATTACATGTCAATAGCAAATGGACTCTATTCTAGGTACTAAAAGCCATATCGTCTTTGACCTGCTATGGAATTGTTTTTAACCCGGCCGCCATTACTGTCAAGTTAATAAGAGCTACCAAAACGTTTGACGATAGGATAACGGGTCAAAGACGATATGGTTTTTAACACCTAGAATAGAGGCCCTGCACATTTTAGCTATCCCGTGAGCATGACGTTCGAATCAACCTCTTATTATTATTATTTTAGTGGCATGAATAATTACCCGACTTTTTTTGCAGAACCTTGGCGGTTTCAATGGTGATGTTAGTAGGCCGTATTGGCACCCTGTCCGGAAACATATCATTCCCCATCCTACTCAATATGGGGTGTACAGTGCCATTCTTTGGATTTAGCGGGTTAATGATTGGTGAGAAAATTAATATTTGTATCCTCATAATAGGTATTAAACCAAAATCATAAAAAATATCTACCGAACCAGCTTAAAAATGTAACCTTAAAACCAATGTTATTCATTACCTTATATTAATTAATTAATAATATTTTTAATTACCTTTTGTGTTTCTGTTTTTTATTTGTTATTTTCCCTTTAAAGTATTAATATAGTATCGTTTGCATATTTTATTATTAATGTATTCATTTTCTTTTACAGTGGTGACGATTATGACAATATTCCTCCCAGCGAAGAAGTCGTAATGGAAGAATAAAGTTGTAAAATGTAAATAGTAATAGTACCTTGTTAGTGCAACTGGTTTAGGGATAAGTTAGACTTTTAAAAATACTCTGTTTAGTCAAGAAAGTAAAAAAAAGTTTTATAAAAACAGAAACGAACGTGTAATGTGGTTTTATTTATGTACAAAATTAATACAAAACAAAAACTATTTATCTACACTTGTACTATAATCCGCTAATATTAATGTCGTTATAGTTATCAAAACACGACTTTTAGACTTCTAGAGTAACCGAAGCGTGAAAACTGTCCTATAATGAGTGTTGCCATAGTAATAACTGATCTTTTATAACAATTATAGCATTGTTATTACCATGGTTATGGTCATTCCGGATATCTAACTTGATTATTAAATAATAAAAATGATCTAATGACTTTAATGGTCTTATTGCTAAATAGTTACAGAAGGTGGTTAAACACATACATACATTATGGGTAAATTGATTAAAATGTTCATAATGCTTTTCTTAAATAATTTAACAAATTAGACATTTAAATGCAGTCATACAGTAGCAATACCTACGCTGTTTCTGACAGAGAATAGAGAACTTTCACACAAGTAAAATGATTATTTACCTCTGAACTTGTGAAATTAATATAAAATTATACTTCCCGAAGTATCTTACGAACTCTGAAGCCAACGAGTCTTAATGATAAAGGTTAGATGCATTAATATTCGTAAATAATTAATTAACCATTGTGTTTCAAATGTTTGTGTACTTTTGAGTAAGTTTAAACTTTGTTCTTGTTGGCGTCTATAAATACTAAATAAATGAAATGGATTTTATCAAACAAAATTTGGGACACATCAGGATATTATTAAATTGCCACATAATTTTGCGCCTTACCACGTTTAAGATTCTTTTCGTTATTTTTTGTCTATGTTAAAATGTACAAGCGTCAAATTTTATGCTATCTAAACTAAACCCTAAAAACCTCTACAATTAATAAAAATCTACCAAAAGTGAGGTGGACTTGCGCTAAACACGTAACACAATATTGTGTTGCGGCACAAAACCCTCAGTGTGCGTGTCTGAATCACACAAGACAGCTTTTATTTAAACCGGAACAGTTAAAAAAATACAAGAGTAAGGTTTTTTTTTCTTTATAAATGTAACCTACAATCTACAGTGCTATAATTCTCGTAATAGTACCGGCGAATTACAGGCATGCGCCTCTGTTTCCACTAAGAATCGTTGACTATGCTCCGACTTCAGTTGTTCCCAGAATTATCCCGGTTATGCGGCAACTCGGTAACACAGTTTAAGGGAACTATGAAACTCTGTCAGTACGCCATAATTACGTTGTGGCTTTCCTTAGTTAAGGCCGGAGTTATGCAGGGAACACATGTGCCTTGAAGTTGGCAACATTACTCATCAGTGTTAATAAAAACCCTTAAGCAACTCTGTGTTTCATAAAACACACTAAGAGCACACAAGAGTGCTATTATGAAAATGAGTGTGTATATTTCTTTAAGTATGTTAAGAGACATAATTCCTGAGGCTCGCGTACTAAGCATTATAATATAAGTCGCGTGATATAAAATGCAATGATGACCTACAATCAGGGGATCACGCATATAAATTGACATAGACCCAAACTTAGTTCTAGGTTTTTACTAATATACTATAACACATACAGGACTCGGGCTTATCATACAAATATTTTGCCTTAAGTATATAATTGCTTATAAAATAATTTAGTGATTTAAAGGAGGGTGGGCAAATTGGCCTATATGACCAATAACAACAAGCAATATGTCACCGGATAGGTAATTCTAAGTTGTAAAACTATTTCTATGGCAGGTAGTTCGAAAACTTTGTGTGATAAAAGTTATCGCCGTGCAAAGACAGCGGTGTTTCAAAGTAATTATGCAAACGTCGTCTACGTAGGCGTCCCGATGTTCCCGATTTTTAAAATATTTCTCACAGTTCTTTGAGGTTTCCCGCTACACTAAATCGTTGTAGAATTAAAAAGCATATCCGATGATATAGTGCTTATTGTTATTGGTTTCTAGGCCAGTGTTCATACATTTCTGCCCATCCTCCTTTGTTTTAAATTCTCTATTAGTATGTATGTCTATCATTGTCTAAGTACCTACGGTACAAACCTAGACCTTAATATGTGTCTAGGTGAATGAATGTAAAATTATCCCTATTATTAAGTCTTGCTAAATCTGGGTAACTAAAAGAATAAAAACTGATATGTGTTAAACGGCCCAACAAATGTTCATTAAAACATACCTATAGGTTAAAAATACACGCAGACTTGTTTTGCAAGAATTTAATACTATTTGAACATAAATGGTTCATGTTTGTCTGATAAGCATGGCTGTGTATACGATTCCAATCATTGTTAACGTGAGGAATGCACTTAGGGTATGTGACGTCACAGGAACATTGTCTGTTGATTTTGTAATAGGATAGCGCAAATGGAATTTGTAGGCTTGTATTAGGAGATTGTCGAGAACGATATAATTGCTTCACACCAGAGGGCGTAGCCAAGTTGCAAACCGTCGGTGGTAACTAACAAATCAAATAATGTGCAAAATACTCCTTAGCTAGTAAGTCAGTAAGGCACATTTTGCAACCTATTGAATTTGTCAGTTACGCGGTATCGCAATATCACCGACGAAACACTGCTAACGTTTCTGTTGACTATCGCCCCGAAATGTAAGGACATAAGCAGTCGAACGATACGTCATCAGCTTACGTTAATCCTATACATTTTGTTCATTTTCGAATATAGTAAACTTAACGTTTTACATCTTGATGAGGCCACCTGCCTATTGATGTTATTTAATAGATATTGTATGATTTAAAAGCAAAATATTGGTTTCTAAATCAACAATTGTAATGGTAGACTTGCAATAAAAATGCCAGAAGTTAACTGTTGTCTTACTCTTACTTTTAAGCTAGAAAAACACAGTAATATTATTGTGCTTCGGTTTGTTAATTAATTTTCACAAAGACTGTTGTCTTACTCTTACTTTTAAGCTAGAAAAACACAGCAATATATTATTGTGCTTCGGTTTGTTAATTAATTTTCATAAAGACTGTTGTCTTACTCTTACTTTTAAGCTAGAAAAACACAGCAATATTATTGTGCTTCGGTTTGTTAATTAATTTTCACAAAGACTGTTGTCTTACTCTTACTTTTAAGCTAGAAAAACACAGCAATATTATTGTGCTTCGGTTTGTTTATTAATTTTCACAAAGACTGTTGTCTTACTCTTACTTTTAAGCTAGAAAAACACAGCAATATTATTGTGCTTCGGTTTTTCGGTTAATTAATTTTCACAAAATCATTATTTCCGTGAAGCGATATTTCTTTTCGCAATTTTTCCCATTCTTAATTTGACCCCATGACATTATTCCCTGTTTGCTTTTATTACTGTCGCTTGTGTTCTCGTTTGTCTTTTTACCCAGTCGCACTTATTCCCAAAAGTAATAACAGCGTAATGTAGGTAGGTTTAGGTTTTGTTAGTTTTGCAGCAGGCCTGGAGGGCCAAATAACCCAGAAATCCATAGACTGTGTCAAATTAGATTTTTCGGAATTAGAAAAACGCGACAGTGATAATATGGTGCCGGGAAAAGAAGCGACTGGATAAAAATCGCAAGGGGAAAACACCACCGTGATAATAAACGGGACTGGTAATACATCATCGTTCATACATACGATGATGGGTCTGGTCATACATCGTTTGGGAAAAAATTGTTTCAAAGAAAAGATGCGTTTGGGAATGTCATCTAAAAAATCCAGTAAATATGGTTTTACCATGTTAACTAGACGGGAAAGCTAGCTCGACTAACATTAAATCCTGCCAAATTTCAGGCCGCGAGAAAATGGAGCTTTATTATTACTATATTTCAGTCTCTTTGGCTACTTAGAACTTGACAGGTTTTGACAGCTCATAATACAGATGCAAATGCTAAGTAAATTTCTAAACTGATAGTAAATAAGATTAGAAGTCTTCTTCGAATCCGCCCTGTGGGCACAAAGTCTAGACTTACGTTCATGACGTAATAAATGTTGGCTCTTATTAAAACTTAATACAAAATATGCTGAGTCATAGTTGGTACAGTCGAAAACATTAACATATCTACAAAGTCATTGTGTCAGGTATAAGTATACATAGTCTTAATTATTAGTGGCATAGAAGCGTTTAGTAATTTCTGACCTTTTGGGAACGTATATATTTATGACGTCAACTGTATAAATTAGTTTAACGACCTTGATCTAGATGAAGCGACCCGGAGGCAAGAGCCGTGGATGATTCAAAGAGGCCCGATAACTCGGGTACAGTACGTAATGCCTATAAAGGGGAGAGCAGGGTGTAGTTAAATATAAAATAAGTATATTCAAGATTATTAAAGGTCGGGCATTTTGAAAATTTGGCTTTCCTAACCATCCTTATAAACATAGCCAAGTCACTGCTATTCAGACAATATGTACTTTCTTTTAGTGACGTTTTATGTCTACATAATAATAATGTATAAAATTATAGTACAGTAGTTTTATCTGACGAAAGCGCGTTTGCCATAGTTATATTTTGTATAAACACCCACACTACAAAGCTTAGCTTCAACAGCTACGCATTCAGAGACAACGTGCACGTGCACACACACATAAGTAGGTATGGCAAACTTTTGTGGCTTAAAACTACTGGTTTGAATTATTTCTTGCAGAATTTTCGGTTGTTTATAAAGGTTAATTATTTTAAAAAAAATTGGGTCTTGGGTTAATTTAAAAACAAATAGTTTTTTTTAATATGCCAACATTTACTGGGGTTATTTTTTATCGCATCCACTTTCCCTTTAGGTATATATTTTTTCGTTTTTAACAAATATGTATTAATTTACCATTTTGAAACTGCTTTAAACTGTGAAGTTTACTTTTTAATTAGAATCGCCCCCGCTTTCGCTTCATCTCCCGCTATATACTCCACTACGTCACCTACCTTAAATAAGATAGCGTTAGCGCAGGTTGGAAGGATTCTCCTTTATTACAAGTCAATTGATTTGACATCAAGGAGCTAAGTCGTACCTTCATTAAGGAGATGTCTTTTGTACATAAAGTTGTACTGAGGCAGCGGAAAGAAGTAAAGACTTAGTAAATAACCCTTCATAATTTAGTATTTTAGGTCGCAGCGCCTCAAGGGTAAAACGGAGCCTGGTCACTGGCACTATGCTTTCTGTCTACCCGTCCGTATGTCACGGGTTTCGTGCTTGTAATCGGAATAAAATATAAACATCTATACATAACCAAAGAACAGAATTTACAGGGATACCATACATCAAAAGGTTAATTTTATTTTTACATTACCTATTAAAGTCAAAAAGAATGTTTTGTTGTGTATTTTAGCCAAACTATAATAGTAGTTGCAATCCATCATTAACAAACTGGAACGGTACAAACATAAATTGGGTCGTTTTCTTGTATCTCCCTCTATCACATTTAGGAACTAAACACATCTCACTTTCACAAACAAACACAATTAGTTTATTGTAAATTTAACGGGCAATCATGAACCGTTTTCAGAGCACCAATAAAACTCTTCTACTCAGCTTACCGTGCCTTAATTGCCGAGTAAGCGGATTTTGTACTTCGCTTGTTTGCAATGAAATTTATGACCTTTTTTGTAATACTCATTGTTGCTTGAATTCGCGACAACTTTCATTAAAACTAAAACAACACTAAGAATTAGTTTGAGATTTAAAAAAAACATTTTTTTACATTATTTTAACAACATGATGACGCCTTAGGGTCAATTCAGACCGAGACGCGATGCGACGCAACGCTGCGCGCACATGCGACTCCACGTATACTTTATTTACTACATGAAAAGGTGCACATTTCATTGTGAGAATTCAACGCGGCGTGTAGTAAATACAGTATATTTTCGTCGTCGTCGCGTCTCGGTGTGAGTTGACCCTTAGACTTTATAAGCTGAAGTGGAACATCCGATTTTTTATTGCCTACATACTTTATTCTGTATTTAATTTTCATGCCAAAATCGAAAAGCGCTTTCTAAGACAATTCGTAAGTCACTTGTACCACCAATTTATAAGATCACTTCAATACTACCACTGTAGAGCTTAAAACTGTGTAAATAGTTTTATGATAGGTCGTCTAAAGCTTCATAAATCTTTAGAAATATCCCTTTTTAACAATTAACAGTACATAAAGTAAGTTGCAACAGTACTTTAGTTCTTTAGTACGTAAGAGTTATGAAAACCACTAATATAGCTTCACTTACTAAACTACCTTGGGCTGTATTTTGGACTAATGGCGAGTATATAAAAATCAATAAGCTATACAAAAGCATTTCTTTACTTCAAGTATATTGTCGGTTTTATAAGCACTCCTTAGTATACGGATTTTAACCGACTTTAAAAAGAAGAGATTCTCAATAAAATTAGTGAGGATATTTTTAAAAGTTTTTGTTTCACAGATGGTATTTATTGCGCATTTGTTTTCTTTAAATACACTTTAGATAAAGTTCTTAAAATTTCGAATTTTTAAATAAAAGTAAAACATTTTGCACCTAAAATTTTATTTTAAGTTAATCTTTGATCATAAAACTAAGTAGTTAAACTTAGCAACGAGGTAAGTATACGTTATTACATAAAGTACTGCATGCCCCACCATAAGCATGTTATTTACGACAGACTAAAAATCATATAATATTCATAAAATTTAATCGCCACCGTTACTTTTACGTACCAACAAGTCAAGCGATTTCAACTTTGTTATAATGAAGCAAGGTTGAAAATTGTAATATAATTTCAGGTCATTAAAGGGGACTTAGGAAAATTAATTCCTCTGTTTACGATTTTTGGCTGAAATATTCATAATTAAGTGCTTTGAAATGAAAATTACAGGCGAGTAGAAAATGTCTCGCAGTTTCAAAAAAGGATTATAAAAGAGAAATCATTGATTATTTTCCAGAAATATAATAGTAAATCGGTCTTTGAGTCAGTCGAGAAAATACCAACATTTTATATATTCCGGGGTCGGACCAAGATCTGTCCGGATCACTACCACTGTCTTATCCATTAAGCTCCATGGCTAAGCATTAACATTCACATTGTTGTGTTCCAATCAGGGGATAAGACAACAGGTGGAATTACTAGCACAGAGGCATTCCATCTTAGTCCTCAGTATTGGCAACGTGTTTGGAGCCTTTAGACAGTGGTCTTGCGAATGTAAATTGTGGTCTCAGATACCACTTCACCTCCACAATCAGTTGGTCTATGTGCTCTATGCGATAAACAAAATCTCATCCTTGAACCTACCATCAAGCAGCAATAACACCTATTTGCTAAAATATGCAATTTCTCGACATGAAAAGCGTTTGAATGATAAATTATAAGTCAAATAAAAGGCAATAAAAATCCAGTAACTTTAGAAATCAGAATAGAGGCGCAGAGATTGCGTCAAATTCGGAAGCTCTAATATTTTGCAGAGTTTTTTATGATGTTGGCCTAATGAATAATCCAAGTTTGTGACCTCGAGTGCCGAACGCAACCGTGTTAACAATCGAAAAAAGTTTTTAGGAAATCGCAATTTGTTTGAACAATCTTGACGCTTTATCTCGGAATCCATGTGATCAGCAAATACAATTCTAGTCTCATAAAATATTGCAGCAAATTTAGTCTAGTTACATTAAAAGTCTTCGTGGAAATTTGCGTGGTTTTTTCGATTATTGACAAAGTTGCATTCGGCGCTTGAGGTTACTAACTTAGATTATTCATTGGGGTAACATCAAAAACAGTTGTGCAAAAGATCAGAACCACCGGATTTGACGCAAAGTACCCCGTACTCTCAGGCATCAAGGTTACTTGACTATCAGTCGTAACTCGGAACTACACAGTAATATTATATAACTGCTGCAACAGAATTAGATTTGAAGCAAGCCCAAGTTTTAGAAATGTCATCACACTTAGTCCTTTACCGTCTTTGAAGTTAGATTAACGCTCCAGTTTGTCGCACAGTTTCAACAGAACAGCTATCCCGCCGTCCTACCAAAGAAAACTAACTCCAATGTAGTTGTCAAAGCATTATATACTCTATTTGTAACCATATTATATTTAAAATGCTTATACTATTACTATGCAGTTAGTTGAATTGTTTTTTTAGGACCACCGTGTCACACTAAACTCAGATTACTTGTACAGTATCCCTAAGTATTTAGAAAATATTCTTGGTTAGATGGACGTCCTCGTAGACGCACTTGCCCCGTCAGGTGGGGTAAGAGCGTTAACGGGGTAAGTGCGACAAACCATATATTTTTAGGGGATATTCTTGGTTAAATGGACGTCCCCGTAGACGCATTTGCCCCGTCAGGTAGGGTAAGAGCGTCAACGGGGTAAGTGCAACAAACCATATATTTTTAGGAGATATTCTTGGTTAGATGGACGTACCCCGTAGACGCACTTGCCCCGTCAGGTGCGGTAAGAGCATCAACAGGGTAAATGCGACAAACCATATATTTTTAGGAGATATTCTTGGTTAGATGGACGTACCCCGTAGACGCACTTGCCCCGTCAGGTGCGGTAAGAGCATCAACGGTTGAAATTGAAATTTGAAAGAAGTATTCCTGGGGATCCCTAAAGCATTAAGAAAGTATTTTCTGAAAGAATCCCCAAACACGTAGTCACGGAGTTAACTTGATGAACCACTATAGAACGTTGTCGCATAAACCAACGATTAATTCCTATGTAATTTCTATCTCGTCACTTGACGCTTTCATTATGACAAGGCTCTATGATGGATCAATATTTAAAGTCCTCGATGGTACGAAGTCGTGGGCGTGCTCTAGTAGAAGCAGAAAGGGTTGAGGGTACAAGTATTCTTGAAATTATTTTGTGCTTTTGTTATGTATCATTGAATTGAATATGCATTAAACGGTTGATGAATGTTACTGTATACTGAGTGAATCATCTGTTCCAAACTACGATACAACTTCGCCCTACAAATTCAGACTACGAAGAGCGGTACGAACTCGCTATATTTTACACACCGTGTTTACAACATTAAAGCGTAACAAAGGCATGTTTCTATTCAGAGCTAAAAGTTCCACGGAGTCTGACTTCACAGTCCAAGTGTATTATAAGACCTTAATACAGCTAGACGGAGTTGTCACATTTTGTTAGAGTATAAGAGAGGGAAAACTGGAGTTGCTGAGTTGCTTATACAGGTAAATGAGAAACTTGAAACTTGTTTGTAACTAAGTGTGTTTGTTTAATTGAAAATATACAACTGTAGAATGTTTTAGATGTCTTTACGCCCAAGGGACAGAAAGGGTTGAGGGTACAAGTATTATTTGAACTGAATATGCATTAAACGGTTGATGAATGTAGAGGTAGCGAAAGAAGTATGTTTAAACTGGTGCAACTACGCTATAATAAATGTTATTATAATAATTTTCTTCCAACGTAGTTTACTGAATTATTATCGTTTACCTATATCGTTAAGGTATCTACTAAAATGACATAAAATTATTCTTAATGTTTTCCTGCGTGGTGGTTAAATATACCAATTTCAATATAATACAGTTTAAAAACATTATCTACATTAAAATAAAATTATCAAATCGATAGTTTTATTAAGTCTACGTATCTAGTTTTAAACACGTAAAAGCAATGAAAAAATAATAGAGATGTTTATTTAGAAAAAATAACTTAAGACATAACACTGGTTTTGGATCCTGCGCTAGGTTTCCCTGTGTTCTATAGATTTTAACACAAAAGTACTTTTTCCATCCCCCAAACAGTTTCAAACGTGAATTCCTTTCCAATCAAACTTAGTTTTTCTTCCCAATAAATAATTTTAGACCTTCACCTCCTAATTAGCATGTCAGGTGCAAGGGGTGCTCGCAAATTAAATAATTCCACTTATTAATTAAGCGAACCTTCTTTTGTTCGTTCTACCATTGTTACAATTTAAAACCGTGGCATAAAACTTTTCGAGATTTGGCAAATTTTCTTTTGTTTCAAGCATGGCGAAGTTCAGGACAAAAGGTGAAAATGGATTGTTATTATAAAAGATTTTAGATCTTTCTAAATGGATCTAATAATGTTTCAAAATTTAAAAAGTAAACAAATGTCTTTGTTTGGTTTGTTAGATTGGATTCATTGCTTGTTAAACTGAAATGGCAAATAAATAAACAAAATAAACATCGTAATACTTAAATACAGTGTGTACTTAAATGGTATACGGACGTTCCTTTTAACTGTGGTTAGTATAACCCCCACTGAGCAAATTTAGGCAGCTTTTGTTAAAATTAAATTAAAAAAAAATAACCATACAAAATAATTTAACACGTAATGTATCATCATCATCATCATTATCAGCCGCAAGACGTCCACTGCTGGACAAGGGCCTTCCCCAAGGTTTTCCACAACGATCGGTCCTCTGCTGCTGTCATCCAGCGGTTTCCCGCGACCTTGGGACCCGGGTATGTCCTTAAACTACGCCCAGATCCACCGGAGGATGGGCAGCAGCGTCCTCTCAGAACACGGTGAAATACTGCGATCGCCAACCCGCCTGCCAAGCGTTGCGATTATGGTAATTTTCTCCCCAAGAGAAAAAACAAAAAACAACAATTTTATTATATTTTAATTAATTGACGACGAATGAATGACAACGCGCTGGCCTAGTTGGTAGTGACCCTGCCTAAGAAGCTAGCGGTTCTGGGTTCAAATCCCTAAAATTGTGTGATGAGCACGAATGTTTGTTCCGGAGTCATCGATGTTTTCTTTGTATTTAGTATATATTACTATATAAGTATTTATATCGTTGTCTAGTACCCATAGTACAAGCCTAGAGCTTAGTTTGGGACTAGGTCAATTGGTGTGACATTGTCCTATGATATTTATTTGTTTATTTGAAATAATAAATTAATACTAAATTTGCATGAAAAACGAGATCCCTGTATGTTATTTCTGAAGGTTCATACGAGAATGATTCTATCAATTGATATCTGACTAGATCGTAATAATTATGAATTTTGAAGGATTTAGATCAATAAAAAAAACCTAGGAGTGGCCAGGAACGAAATCAAAAAATAAGGTTGTAAGGCAGTAGGTTAAAGGATATGACGGTGGTGGCGATCTGGACGGACCAAGATCCTACCACTACTTCACACCCCCCTTTATTACCTTCCTTCGTAGGCAGTCGGGAAAATAAGGATATTGAATTATTTTCGAGCGGCAGAAGGGTCGATGAACGAGCTTGATGAATTGACAGCCCAGAGACTGCGAACGGAAGGGTCCGCTTCTATTAATAAGATAATAATTAAATAATGCAAAGATTAATTGATAACTTGGTTCATTGAATACGTACTGATTCTATTCAATAATTGAATGGGATCGTTACGTTGTTTGTTCATGACTGGGCTAAATCTTTTCTGTGCAATATGACGTAATCAAATAATCATAGTGTTTGAAAATAGATTTCGTATTCCTTTTTTAATGTATGCCATAAAGTATCTTGGCCTACCGCCAATCAGAGTGTTCGCATTGTTGTGTTCTGACCGGTGATATACCTACCATCGGCATTAAATCTTAGCCCTCAGGGTAGGCAACACATTTGCGGTCTTAGGATTGCAGTCTCAAGATTATAGTCTTAAGGATGCAAAGGTGCAATATGGGTCACAGATCCTACTTACCATCAGCCCCCTATTTCGCCATCCTGGCAATGACAGGCGACAGGTGACATTTCAGTGTACATGGCGCAGCTTATATGAAACCCAGTGATGTATCCGCGTGTTAACTTTGCTATGTATTACTGAATGGTCACCTGTTACGTGTCATTGTAAGGATGGTGGCCTGTGTGCTCGTTTGCCTCCTCCGTGACTTGAAATTTTTATTTGTATAGACGTAATCACTAATGGGCGGACGACTTATCCAAATTACGTCAAAATAATGTCGAACGATATCCGGAATATTGATATGTTTAAATATGATTTTAAAAAAAATATCACTACAAAAAGAGTTCTTATATAGGGAAAACGACTTTTCCACATCTTTGATCATCTCCACGTCTGTTACAGACTTAAGACGGGCGTATTCGTAAAATTTGTACCTAGTTCAGTACTTTCTTAATATACAAAAAGGTGCACCTACTGTGATGTAAACCTTTTTCTTGAAAAAAATATACCTTGCCGAGTTTCTTACGCCGGTTCTTCTCGGGGCAAACGGTTTATTTTTCGAACCGGTGGTAATGCTTTTTGACATTCATAGGTGCATTATATTATGCCTAAATTGAAGAATAAAGAACTTTGACTTTTGACTTTGACAAAATATGAACTGATTTTTATAACAAAAACTGAATATATTTTCAGACATAAATAGTATAGCTAAAAAAACTCAAGTAAAGCTCCTCTTGCATGTAGTTGTAACACATCTGTATAAACTATTCGACATTCTATATTTGAAATTTGACGTCAATCCCATATTACTTTTGTGCACAACTACAAGCAAGAGGAGCTTTACTTAAGTTTTTTAGCTATACTCGAAATTATATAAAATCCTTATCCATCTAGTTCTTTCGTCAACATATTGCATCCATCGTCCACCCATTTATAAATCACAAAAAGGAAACGAATTCTATATTCAAACATCCTGCTCGTTTGATTACGTCATTGAAACTGTTCAGCAAACTTTTAGCATAGCCATGCACGGACACATCGCGATCGCGGCATGTTAAACGAATCCCAGTTGACGACGCGATAAAATTCCATAAATGTTCACTGTACCCCAATAAATTGCCCTCCATTTTCGATCTACGCAGAATAAAGCACATCAAATCAATAGCATAGGAAGGCGACATGTCAACGTCTGCATGTCAAGTCTCGCGTGCCCCCGGATACAAATCTGTCAATTTACATAACAAACCTATGTAAAAAATAAACTCCCTTGCGAAGATTCTAGAACGCAACGCCAGCGAATCAACAGCTACCGCGGCGTTGAGTTTTGATGCGATCAGGGATCTTATTAAGTAGTTGGTATATAACGCGGGTTTATAGAACACAATATGACAGGGTAAGTAGGAAATATGTAGGGATGGATGGGAAAGGGTCCTTATTAAGGGTGTTGGCTGGATGCAGGATGATATTCGGTCTGCGAGGCAAACTAGCCGTGAATTTCCGCCGTGTTCCGGCCGGAATTTATGAGAGAAAAGGAAATGAGTTGGTTGAAACTATGTACATTACACGAAAAAATATTAATAACAATAATTGTTGTGCTGTTATCGTTAACTTAAGAATATTCATATAGATAAAAACACAAACAAAAACCTTCAAATTTGAGCAAATATCCCTTGATTACCCTAGGGGTAAACTGAGAACAGATGTTTCGAATATCGGACAAATCTGCGGGCGTCCTGTAAAATACACAAATTTAAAAAAGGTGTCTGTTATAAATTACCTATCAAATAAAGGTATTGAAAAAGAACTTCGCAAAATCTGTTAAAATCTTGCAGATTTAGGAAACATGTATTAGTAGGTACATTCGCCATCAGATATAACGCAACGAACGAGGTGCTCATAAATATCTAAACACGTCTCTATGTCAAGGTGTTGGAGCACATGTTCAGATATTTTTGAGCACCCTGAAGAATATAGATATTTTTGATGGCGACTGTACCTAAATAAAACGTAGACAAGAAAAACATTTTTTTGAGCGAATGTTCATTCTTACTCTGAAATATAAAGACATTTTGTACATATTCCACACCCATTAAAAATAACGAACCTAAGCCCAACCACCCAGCAAATAAATTGACCTCATTAACCACCAAAAATCTTGAAAAGCAATTCCTGCAACTTCTAACAAACTGAAACTTCTGATCGAGAATAACTATTGGGTTCTTAATAATGTTCATTCGCGATCGAGTCAAGAAAGTGTTTCTCTGAAAGCCGTCAAGGGAGATCTCCGGTCCGCAATCACTGCCCTGTTGTGGCTGGGGAAGTGATATTTAACATTAGAAAAGATATATCAGCATCTCTGATGGCAAGAGGTAAGTGGATTTTGCTTGTGTTTTCCTTCTACGATGCTTGTAATACAGGACGTTGTGTAATAATTAATGTTGAAAGTATGATATGACGACATTAAATATTTTGTTTGGGATGAGGATTATTACTTAATTTTATTATTTTGTAGAAAGTTTGTCGTTTGTATGACTTTCAGAGCGATTGTATTATTGTTTTTTCAAACTAATTGGTGCTGAGAGATCAAAATTTACATTAAAAAGGTCGGATGCTTGTGTAACAAAACAAATAAATAAAAATGTACTAAATTGTTTGTATTAAACCTACACTTACCATAAACCCGTATTTTTGGCTCAAGAATCAAAGGAAGCACTTACCGATGAACAGAATAGAAGCATAGAATATTCTTGTAAATATAAACCACAGAGATATTCAAGATACTCCACACGCAAAGAAAAATATTTCCTAAGAAAACCAGCCCGTACTTGATACAATAAAATGTCAACCAAAGTACGTTCTGCCATCTTGAGTTGAATAAGAAAAATAACCGGCAAATAAATAAAACATGAGTGGTGGGTTCATTTATGTCTTACACTGCACTGTCCACATTCTGCTTGGGGGAAAATTATGTTTGTGAAGACTTAATAGGAAATACGTTGGATAATGGTGCCATGTTTCTGAGGTTGACCTCAGCGTGATTTATAGAGGAAATAAATCATAATCTCCATTATTTTTTACATCTAACGAGCGTTTTGGATGAAATAGATATTATATTATACATGGCTAACAAGATACTTTTCGTATATTATATAGTAATAAAGATATTAGGTAGTATGGGTATTGCTACAAGTTTGGCTCCTTCAAACAAATTGATGTCTGAAAAAGTAACAGCTGTAGATGAGGTGGAGTTTGTAACTTATTCAAATATAACGCCTTGCCGTTTCTTTCATCTTCTCCAAATATTAATTTTACACGTTTTCAAAAAAAAATAAGTAATAAGAATTAGAACGGAAATTGGCAATATGATCCAATTCTACTCAAACGCTGCTGCTTTTTAAATAGGTAATGGTTGTTGACATTTAAAATAAACATAAATCACGAGTGACTTGGCTCCATGATCATTATCGACACCACATCCAACATGTTTCACAACATGAAAATCAAGGTAATGTTTCACATCCATTACTCGTTCGGTAAATTACAACGATTCTGTATCGCAAGCACAGTTGCGTGACTGCGTTTGTCACCCTCGTAAAAAACGCCTAAGGACGTGAAAATACGTCCCCCTAGAGTCGATACGCACGCCTGTTACGTACCTTTGGTCGATTCTGTGAAGCGAAACTGCTACTAAACTAAAAACAACACCCCAGGTTGTTAACGGCGGTTAATAATTTGGAACGTGGCTCGTTTGAAAAGGGAACACGTTTATTTGCGGCCAGAAAGTTATTTCTCATGGTCAATATTACAAATGTAAAGGTGTGTTTGTTGTTTGTTACAGCTTTGTTAGTTATGTTTAAGGTTTTTCATGAATATGTTAACTTAGAGAATTAGCGGTAAGAATGTCATTAATAAATGAATCTTATCAGGATAGCAATGGCAGCCTTTCGGTTTACCTAAATGACATAATAATTAATTGAGTTGAGGTTAAAATAATAAGAATTTACACGTTTTTGGTAACCAACTGAATAAACCGTGAATATAGTTCCATATCACTCTCTTCATAGGCTTGGCATATAAATCGCTCAATTCTGTAAAATACTAGGATAATGTTACTTGCATAAACAGGAAACACCGCTGTCTTCCTCAAGAAGAGTTCTTCAATGTTTATCATTTCTTCTTTGTATAATACAGATATCTATCCACTTTTAGATGTTTTCTACAAAATGAATCTTGAAAATTAAACAACATAATTTGTTACTAAACAACACCCTGTAAAAATGGTTTACCACTACTTCAACTTTATGTAAGCTTAACTTATAACAAACACGCCAATAATTTTAGAAACAAAATAGCCAACCATTTAGCTCGCTACATTTTAACAACAAACCCCTACTTATGCATATTCCAGCGAATTCCTAGGTTGTTGGTCGCTAAAACTTAATATTCTAAACCGCACTGTACCAAGTAAACGTTAGGGTTTATAACGTTGCGATTCTTTTGCTAAATTCTGAAGCAATTCTATGCATGTCCCGCATGTCGGGTCCCGTGGGTATGTAGCTGTTAATCCATTTGCGAAGTAAGCAAAGCATTTGGAACACCCTTTGTTTGGCGCTCACTGGCGACTGGTTAGTTAACGTTGGTAGAGTCGTTTTGCAGCAGATACCAGTAGTACAGTTTTGCTGTTTTGCAGTAGTATAGTTAAATAACCTTGCTATGTTCAAATTTCCTTTAAATTTTTAGTGTGTTTTTCATAACAAAAGCTGGTTACGAAATGCATATTTTATTATTATTTTGTTAATCAATTTACTAAGTGCGGGGTTTTTGCGGGTGGTAGGACCTGGTGCAGGGTCCGTCCGGATCGCTACCACCATCTTATTCATTAACCTACCGCCAAACAGCAGTGTTCGTATTGTTGTATTTCGATTTGGGGATAAGACAGCATAGAGGCATTCCATCTTAGTCCTAAGGGATGGCAACGCATTTGCAGTCGTAGGCTTGTAGTCTTGTGAATGCAAATATCTACAGTTTCCACTTACCATCAGGTGGCCTGTGATTGCCTCCTCCAAGCCATCAAAAAAAATATGTAAACGTTTATAATGTATTTGTAGATTTTTTGTAAAATTTGTAACAAATTCTTACACTTGCTTTTTATGCTAAAGAATGTATTTATGAACTAAAAGGTTTTACTATACAAATTCCAAATAGCCTTTTCAAGTTTAAGTATTTTATAACAATGAGCACTTTTGCTTAGCATTAACAGGCTTTCAAAACACTTAGGAGAAAGTGCGTGTTCACAAAAATAACATTTATTTAGCAAGTAAGTAAATGCGATTTGGAAAAAAAAGTGTGTCTAGCAAATATTAGATATTTTAAATACAAAAGACTTGTGAGAACATCATTTATTTTTCTCGTCACAAGACATGTCTAGACAAGATGCTTAGAAAAATCGTAAAATACGTAATAAAATATGTCAGCAAACGTGACACCCTTTTTTAGATTTTATATTGCTTATAGTTTTTATCCTACTTAATAATATAAATGCAAAAGTTTGTGTGTGTGTTAGTTTGTTACTCCTGTACGCTGCAATGGCTGTTATACCCTGGGCATAGGCTACTTTTCAAAAGGAAAATTGAAAAAGTTCTGAGGGAATAACCATAATCAAAATCTACGTAGAAGAAGTCGCGGGCAGAAGCTAATTACCAATAAAAAAATAAGTTTACTTAGAATTTTGCCGTTACCTTTTATTTCTACTAAAATACTTGAACACTTATTTATAAGTTAATAATTGTTTCCTGCGAATCCGTCCTTGTAGAACGCCTTCGTTCCTAAAGTAGCGAAGGCCGGTTACAACTCTAAGAATAACTTTATAAAATATGGTAGGTATGTATTTTTTTTATCTATGTATTATTAAAGATTTGCTTCATAAAAAAAAAAATTAGGAAAATAAAATTACGTATGATTATATGACAAACCCTGAAGAATAGCAACAATACTGAAAAATAATCAAGTGTGAAGCAAGTCGGGCTGGCGCTGCTGATTCGATTCTAAAGCGAAACAAAAAAACACAATATAATAATAATCACTGCACAGCGATGAGGAACGCTCGGTGCTCGAGTCCCACTCGGACCAAACTTTTTTTAGGGTTCCGTAGCCAAATGGCAAAAAACGGGACCCTTATAGATTCGTCATGTCTGTCCGTCCGTCTGTCCGTCCGTATGTCACAGCCACTTTATTTCGTAACTATAAGAGCTATACTATGGAAACTTTGTAAGTAGATGTATTCGGTGAACCGCATTAAGATTTTCATACAAAAATAGAAAAAAAACAATCAATTTTTGGGGTTCCCCATACATAGAACTGAAAATCAATTTATTTTTTTCATTAAACCCATACGTGTGGGGTATTTATGGATATGTCTTCAAAAATGATATAGAGGTTTCTAATATATATTTTTTCTAAACTGAATAGTTTGCGCGAGAGACGCTTCCAAAGTGGAAAAATGTGTGTCCCCCCCCGTAACTTCTAAAATAAGGGAATGATAAATGTAAAAATAATATATGATGTACATTTTTATGCAAACTTCCACCAAAAATTAGTTTGAACGAGATCTAATAATTAGTTTTTTTTTAATACGTTTTAAATTGTAAACCGCATTTTACCTTTCATTCAATCAACTCCAATATAATAAAGAATAAAGAAAAACATTTACTTAGATGTATAGTGGTACGGAACCCTACGTGCGCGAGTCCGACTCGCACTTGGCTTCGCTTTTTTTTATATTGGCGCATGGTCCATCATTTGTTAAACCAAGATTTCTTCTGCTTCACTTACATCAATTATCTTTTTTCACAACTGACTGGCTGCAAAGGTTTTTAGTTGAAATATTTATTTTGTACTTTTTCTTTGCAATTCATTTGTTTTAATGCCAATTTTTCTTTTAAACAGTTTTCTGATGAATGTTTTAATAACTTAAATAAATATTTTTTTGCTTTTGTTTTATTTTGTCCTTTTTTGTATTCACTTATTTTAATAATATAAAAAAGCTTTTTTACTTACATACACAATCAATTTTTCATTACTATGTAACTAACAACGGTTTACTTAATACAACAACTGGTTTTACAAACGCTTCAAATATAAAACTGAAAACGAATACAACATATTTATTTCCTCAAAAGACAAAATACCTACATTAAATACGAGTAGATAAAGACATCTGATATAGTTGTGTCTCCTACTTTCAAACCTGCTGGCCTATTGCCTAACGCACTTGCACTCGCAATCGCAATCGACTTCAATGCGGAACAATTGTTTTCATTTTGTATGCATACTCGCCTTCGGACTGTCAAAATGAAAGCAATTGCGATTGCGACTGCGTTAGAAAATAGGCTTGCTCCAACAAAACCTAGCCCGCACTATTATAGTGGGGTAGGGCAAAAGCTGGTTTAATTATAATAATTAAACCAAGTTTGGGTTAAAATGTAAGCTTCAGAATCGGTCTATCCGTTTGTGAGCTCCGATGCCACAGATTAACCCGTTAAACTTATAACAAACTATTTTTGTTAGCGGTTAAGGACAGAACCAATTCCTGGTGCGTTATATTTTAGTGACGACGCGTTGGCCTAGTTGGTAGTGAACCTGCTTACGAACCTAGCGGTCCTGAGTTCAAATCCAGGTAAGTGCAGATGTTTGTGTGATGAGCTCGAATGTTTATTTGTTTCTGAGTCATGGACATGTTCTATTTTTGGAGTACTAGGTTAATTGATGTGTCATTGTGCCCTACTTTTCCTAACATGGCGTTTATCGCGTGACAAAATGTGGATAAAACATCCGTCACTTTCTGACACGTATATAAGTACGAGAGTGACGGATGAATTATCCCCATTTACAGAGATTAATAAAAATAACATCTTTCAATCCTCAATAGCAAAATCAACAGTATTGTACAGCGTATTACTTTCCCAACGTAAGCCGTTGCATTTTCTGCCGTAACTGTGAAGATTTAAAGTCTCTCGTCTCGCTATCGACGAGATGTCAATAAATAAAATGACACTGTCGCCTGAAGAAAGCTTAGTGACGTTTGTGATAAATGAAATTGGGGTAAGAAGCGACAGGTACGATAAAAGTTGAGGAAATATATCTATATTTCCTCTATATTTCCATAAACAGGGTGCTGTTTTCGTTCACAAATCTTGTCTATCGACGATGAATTACTAACCGGTAGAGTTGGATACTTGAGAAAACTTGCGACCAAAGTTAATATACACGCACGTGAATATTATTTATACGTTTTGACAGCTAGGCCTCAAGGTTGGCAATGAATTTGCAGTCTTAGGATGACATAATATTGCACATGTCTTAGGTCTCACTTTCCATCATTTGGTCTTTATACTCGTTTGCTTTTTCCACACCATACAAATGCAGCGTTGATTTATGAGGCAGTGACGTGCCAGTAGTGGTCCGAGCAGCCAATAAATAAAAACTGAATTTTTTAAAGCGTAAGCCCACATAGTCGTTTTTTTATGCATTTTAGTCATTTATACAGAGTGATTAACAAATTGTGTACATAAGTTTTCTTAGTTCATGATGTTATGATTCCAATTTCATAGTTATTCTTGAAATTACAACTACAATTTAAAATGTGACATACTACGTTAAGTGTTATGCCAAGGAAGACTGACTGATTGGGAAAAACCTCTAAGTAAACAAATGTTTGTAAAACAAGCAGAGTAAGTACCATAACATAAAACCTAAAATAATGTCTCCACCTGGTAGTAAAAATTCAACACCCCGTAGCTCAGTTTTCCCTTGGCGTTTTCCTTATCGGTGTAGTTGGTTGTTGTCAATATAAACAGTTACAAGTAAATGTTTAAATATTATTTGTTGTTACAAAATGTCACAATCAAGTAATGGGAAAGTGATGACACTGATAAGTAGGTTTTAAAAGAGCCAGTTTCAAATAAAAACGAGTAAAAAAAATCAGTTATGCTTATATCGTATTGTCGTTATATTTACCAAAACCTAAACCAAACATATACCAAATTCTAGGAAATTCCAATGATTGAAACTACCTCAAAATTGACTTGTGAGAATTGAGCAAAAACAAATAAACAATAAATATTATGTGTTAGTGTGTGTTATGTTTTTTACAGCCGGTGTAATGACTAGCATGGAGGCATTCCATCTCAGTCCTCAGGGTTGGCAACGCCTTTGCAGTCTTAGGCTTGCAGTCTTGTGAATGCGGATGACTATGGATCACAGTTTCAACTTACCATCAGGTGGCCTGTGTGCTCCTTTGCCTTCTCTATGCCATAAAAAAGAGTTCAATAATAACTTGTTAAATATGTTTTATTTAGCCACAAGAATAATAATAACAATATTCCAATAAGAGCCAAAAACTACTCATAGCGAAATGGTCATGAAAAGTATTGTTAAGCCGGTGGATAAAGGCGTCTCATTTTTAATCGTGATATTTGGTGCTTTATGAGCGTTTTTAGAGGGCTGAAATATCATTTCAGTCCGTTTCAGATGTAGCTCAATCTCATACCAAAGTATCAAAACTTTAACCAGCTTCAGTTGTTTTCAGGTGCCTGAAATATCTTTTCAGTCCATTTCAGGCCACTGTCTATAGGATTATGCCATAAGCTGAAATCCATTTTCAGGCATTTTCAGGATCCCTTATGCGCAATTAAAGTAAGAATGAAATATAGCACTAAAACCCTTTATTACGTTTAGGAAACCTAATTAAACCAATTAAACTAAGTGAGGTCGTTAACTGTTTCCATTATTATCAAAATATTTTCAACCAATCAACTCCATTGTCATAATTTCTCCAATCGTCCAATAATCACCCAAAAAAAAACCTCAATCAAACACGCATAATAATCGAATTCCGATTCAATTCCGGCGGCCATATTGCGGCGGCCATTTTAATTGCAAGCGATCTCGTACCTGCCGCACAATGTCCGTATCTATACCTCATTCGTCGACTGAATTCGTTTTTCAAACCCCGACCTCAAGGGACGCATTTTTTTCACAGCCAAGCCACGGGCCATGGCAAAGCTGTGGTTATTTGACAGCGTATTCGTTTGAATTTTTAATTCCAACTTTGTTATGTAAATTGGCATTTGTTTGGAACAAGAATTGGATATAATGCGGTCAAATGGTGTTGCTACCTGGAAAGGTTTCGGAGGTTGCTCTTTTTTCTCAGGTAACTAAACTAGAAGTTTTTTTTTTGGTTTTTGTGTAAAACGAGCTTCAGCATTAAATTATCATATACGCAACTTTTAAAATGTTATGTGATTTTTAATGTGAATTAAAAACCTTTCAATAATTAGTGTTGTAATATTATTGACACCCATATGGTTATTTGCTAGGTTTGTTAAAATTAGGTTTAAGAGGTCACGATAATGTGTTTAATCTATTTTAGGGTTTGTTTATTAGGGTTCCATAAACAGATAAATTTACAATTTCTAAGTCAAAAACATTCTGACACCACTTGATAATATGAAAATAGAAAAAATATGATCATAAAAACGGAACCCTCAAAGCACGCGGTTGACTCGCATTCTTCTATTTTAAAAACGCTCTGGCTAAACTATCCCTTCCAAGCCCCAACCTTATCCCTACTTACCTTTGAATTCTTTGCCCTGCGTTCATCCCGTCACGTTGAGTTCATATAACTTCGTGGAAAGTGGGTAGACTCAACCGTTCACTGTGACGATTAACGTCCTACGTGCCTGGTTCCACCCAGGGGGTTCGAAGGAGGGCGTTTTGCATAAAAATGGGGAGTTTTACCTTTATTTATGCTTATGATTAACGTTGTGTAGTGCTTGTTTGTGTGGACGGGGTTTAGTTCGTGAGAGAGTGGTTTTAATTTTAAAAAAGTTCGAATTTAGATTTTTCATTAACTAGATATGTTATATTGGAACTTTGTAACCTTAAAAGCATAATGTAGTTTCGAAATATATATTACAATAGATAAGTTTGGTTAGAAATAGAAACATAAATATTTATTGTTTCACTGTGTACGCAATTATGTAATGACAGTTTATTTCAACAGTTGCCCATTACAGGCATACAATATCTTTGAACCTAACCTAACCTAACCTTTAACTAAGGCTTAAACTATGAGCAAAATTAGTATTTTTGAGCAATACCCAAAGATTTATAAAGCTACCCCTGGATGACAGCAGCAGAGGACCGATCAGTGGACGTCTTGCGGCTGATGATGATGATGAGCTATTACCCAGAAATGTTTTTTTTCAGGAATCGGGATTCAGGATTAAATTCTCTAAATGGAAAGCGGTTCATCTCAGAAAGTTACTTATTATTCTTAGAAATCCTTCAAATTACTTAATTCTTAATGGATTTCCGAGAGTTACCTCAAGAAATAAATCACGAGAAGAAACAGCAAATTCGTAGATAATTAAAATCTCAGAATCCGTAGCTCGTTCGCGGAATTGAGTTAGTCGCCGCACGTATAATATAATAAGGAATCCCACCATTTTTCATAATTCCGCCGCTGGCTGCCTCCGCCATAATTTACATTCTTCCTGAATCTGAGTGTCTGAACTTCTAAGTGTCCGCAACAATTTTAGTGTTTCGTTTGTTTTTGTTCAAATTAAATGGAAAACATAAATGAGAAAGAAAAAAGTGTGAGTCGGACTCGAGGACCACGCATTTTGTATGCAATAAATAGGATCGCTAAAAAGTAAATAAAAAAAAAAACAAACAGCTTTAAAAAATGCAAAGGGGGTCAGTGCAACCGTATTCGGGTATAAAATATTGTAGGACGCTGACTTCAGTTTTTTTAGTGATCCTATTTATGCTGCTATGTAGTCCCATTTCTCAATTAATGAGAAACTTAGATCATTTCAAGCTCGCCTCAAGTAACATTTCGGGAATGTCATAGTCATATTAAAACAATTAAATGTGCTTCGTCATAGTCGCTCAACTACCTTAATCGAGATATCTAGTCGCCACCCTTCAAATAGGTACCGTTAAGGAGTTTCGGTGGCCATCTGTGGTCTTCATCATCAGTTTCACTTCACCATAATTATAATATGAAATTTCAATTTTCAAAAGCAAATGCACGAGTAACAGTGAAAAATACGGAAATCACTATAGGTGTGCTTATAATATTTGAGGAGTTCCCTTGATTTCTCCAAGATCCCGTCATCAGATCCTAACATGTTGACAATGGGACCAATTAAAAGTTATACCCATTCAAACAACGAAAAAATCGGTCCATTGGTCATCGAGTAATCGGGGAACAATACATTTAAAAAAACCCGACGAATTGAGAACTTCCTCCTTTTTTTGAAGTCAGTTAAAAAAAGAATGATTTTGACATTTTAGCGTTTTTTAAAACACGGTTTTTCGTAAAAAAAAACAAAATTATGAGCTGTCCTGTAAAATACGGACCTGTTTTTATATGATTTTCGCCAAATGTAATAGTAATATCAGCAAACTTTTCTAAAGAACCTCTTAAAATAAACCCCTACAAAGGATCACTTTTTGTTAAAATACGCAAGAATATTTGAAAAGCTGTTGTCATTTTAAAGTATTTAATCATTGGACCAAATACACTTATTCATAGCATTACCTGCTGAAATATCCAGTTTAATTATTCTGATCACTGCAAAGAAATTAATAGTAATAAACGGTGCATAAAACTAGGAATTGTGTTTGTGGTGTGCGGTTATTGGTAATAGGTTTTACCATTTAACTGTTTATTACCGTACGTAATTATACTTTAACAGTATAATTACGTACGGTCTTATTTTGTGGGGATCGGCTGCGGATATCGGTACAGTGTTTATTTTGCAAAAAAGGGCTATTAGAGCTATTTATAACTTGGGGTCGCGTGTGTCATTGAGGGAATTCTTCAAGGAAATAGATATTCTAACACTGCCGTCGCTATATGTATTTGAAATAATCATCTTTGTTAGGAAGAATCTACATAATTTCCCAACGAACATTGATAAGCCAAAAGCAACCAGGAGCACAGGAAAGCTCAAAACCACTTTTTATAGACTGGCCAAAACTTCAAAATCATTCTTGGGAAATTGTGTAAAATTCTACAATAAAATTCCAAAAAGTATTACTGAACTTACTGACTCTAAATTTAAATCTGTCGTAAAACAAAAACTAATTTCCCGAGCATATTATAAAGTAAACGATTATATCATGGACAGGGATGTTTGGCAGTGAGTCGTCCGTCCTGCATGAGTAATCTACGCTTAAAAAAGGTGCACCTACTGTACAAAAATACCGTGATATTGTAAACTATTTATAATTATAATGTAATGATGTAAACCTTTTTCTTGAAAAAAATATACCTTGCCGAGTTTCTTACGCCGGTTCTTCTCGGGGCAAAGGTTTTATTTTTCGAACCGGTGGTAATGCTTTTTGACATTCATAGGTGCATTATATTATGCCTAGATTGAAGAATAAAGAACTTTGACTTTGACTTTGACTTTATTAGAAGCATTTCATTATAATACGAAATGAGCTCGTGATGCAACATGATTATTTACATCGCACAATTTAAAAATAGATGCTTTAAATAAGAACAGTAAGGGAAACCTTTTTGTTTTATCCACATTGTCACAAGAGCGAGAAAGGTACCTCTTCCTCTTCAGTGTATTTGTGAATCTGTCTCTGGCACCGTAACTCCCACATGGATGGACTGAATTAGATGCAGTTCTTGTTTAATAAAGTAATGATTATCGTTTGATTAAAAAACGCAATACCGTATGATGTGAAGATACAGCGGGCCAAGTATAGTTGCGTTTATCACGTGAAAAAATGTGAATAAAGCATCCGTCACGTTTGTACTTATATGCGTGTCAAAAAGTGACGAATGTTTTATCCACGCAGCGATAAACGCAGCCATACTAGGCACCCACGTGAACACGTTTTAAAGGGTCTGCTGGTCGCAGTTCAACGTAAGAATACCAATTATCAATTTCTCTCAAGATTTATACAATTCATCATAGATTTTGGACAGCTCAGACATGTATATGTCTAACTAGATAGTTAAGATACCCAACTATCTAGAGTACACGTAAAAGATCTACCAGCGTTTCCCAAGAGGAGACCACAGCTGAGAAAAAGCGCCGCGAGAAATTTAACCATCAGCCTGTAATATTACGTTTCATTTTATTACATTACATAACATTATTTATGTATTTTTATTATTTGTTTCACAAGGTTATGTTTCATTAATTTACATTTATTAAGCTATAAATACGTTTAAATTGTTAATTATTAAATTAAACGATGGTGATAATAGTATGATAATTATATAAAGATCAAAGTCTCAAGCCAAATTTCCATTGATTTACTGAAACTGATTTAGCAGTTAATGTTCTGATTTAATTATGTTTCGAGAACGTAATACGTTTGGATTATCTTCATTATTAGATCTAATTATAGCTATCACGAGTTTCTCTCTTGTTAATAATGTTTTATAATAATAATAATGTCTTATAATATTAAATGTGTCTTGATATTTATAAGTATTCGTCGCCTAATTGTGGCGCTTTGTTTTTATCTTCTTGTAGTTTACGGGAATATTAATTATTCTAGAATTAAGGATGACATGTAGTTAATATAAACAATAAATAATGAATTATGATTATGACTTTTTCATTATTTTCATCACATTTTGTAAATTATCTTCTGTTTTTTTTGTCTGCAGTGTTTTGTCCCAAGTATTTCCCAGTAGCCAAATAAACCCATAACATCCTAATACTATACTGATTTTGGTAAGATTGACATTATTTTATTCGTGTTTCGAAGATTTCAACTTATTATCTAACCGTTTGTACATTCGTTTGATTAACATACTGTGAAATAAGACCAAAATAGGATGCTAACGATATTTAATTTCGTTTTATAAAAGCAATATAACGAGCTCAACAGTATGCGTGACGCGAGGGTAGTTCTCAAGGCGGCCGCCGGGCAAATGGCGGGTATCTCGATGAGATGCAGCTCCCACCACGACGCCGCGCTGTCCTTGTGTGCGTGAGGCTGCGTCGGTGTGAGCGGCATTTCTTACAGTCGCCCATCCTGATGACTTAATACGACCTCGTATTATCTGAAAACCACACTGCGATTAGCTTTAATACACATTACTGTAGACTTCAAACCGTCTGGCTAGTCTCAAACCTCCCTGGTCTTAACCGAACTGGTCATAAACAAAATCTAACTGATTCCGTTTACGAGACTAGCCTATGAACGATGAAATCTTTTTGACAATATTTGTCTATCTGTGATCAATCAAGGGTAAATTGAGCCAGCCTCAAACCTAACTGGTCTTAACCTAACTGGTCATAAACAGAATCTAACTGACTCTGTTTACGAGGCCGACTTGGTCAAACTGTCGCTCGATCTCAAACCGAACTGGTCTTAGCCGACCTGGCCATAGACTTGATCTAACTGATGCAAGCCTACGAGATCGAGGTAATCAGCAACCTTTACATTATTATTACTTTTATCCCTTATGTATCACAATTTACTTGTAGAAGTAAAACATGCTCAAAACTGCCAAAACATACTGACCTGTAAAATGATTGACCTTTAGTCCTTAAGTCATCATTTGATTGAGACTATGGGGATGTTATGGAACTGCCCCCTGATTTTTTTATTTTATTTTATGAAATGATACAGCCTGATATACAATCATTTAAATTATAATCATAAATTAATTCTGATTAAAATTACCATGGAACAATGACCATAATGAATAATTACTACTTAGCACATTTGGTTCGATAATTTTACATTTAGTTTTCTGAACTTAATTATACTGTTCATTAAGTTAATGTTACCTTACACTAATGTTAACATTCGGTCCTAACGTATGACAGAAGGTTCACTACTATCGCTTTCCGGATCAGAGTTTTCTTGAATTCGAAACGGTTTCATTTTGTCAGCAGCTATGACATTGCGATATTTGCGACCGCGAGAGTTTAATGATTCAACCCTGTACCGATCATTCGGGAAAACCGCCGTCACTTTATAAGGCCCGGCATACTTATCCACTAATTTCCCGCTAGTAATGCCTTTTTTTAAAATCCTACGTTCAATTTGGACTAAATCATTTTCTTTGAATTGCAAGGCCGGTATTCGATGACGATCGTAATAGTTTTTCATTCGCGTTGCATTCAATTTTAATCGCTCGGCTGCCTGACGACGGGCTTCGTTAACGTCAGTATTTGTTTGATTCGGATTTGGAATATCCAAGGGAAAACGAGGCATAAATCCAAATGTCAACTCAAAGGGACATTTCCCTGTGGAATTATTGACAGTTGAATTTATACCACGCTGCACCTGTGGAACAAACTCCTCCCATGTGTCATGCTTATCGCCGATACATGCTGTAAGAGACTGTAACACGGTTCGATTGATGCGTTCGACCTGCCCGTTCGCACGTGGGCAGGCGACAGCATTCATAACGTGTTTTATATGTCGACTGGCGCAAAAGTTCGCCATTTGTTGACTAGCGAAACACTTGCCCCTATCGCTGATTATACGAACAGGCGTACCAAATATTTTCTCCCACATAGATAAGGTTGCTAGAACATGATCGGTTTTGGTATTCGGTACTGGTTGCAACCAAGTGTATTTAGTAAACCCGTCGACTGCTAGCAACAGGTAAGTGTTACCGTCTTTTGACTCACAAAATGGACCTAAATGATCGACGTGTATCGTTTCGAACGGCGTATTCCCTTTGTCAATAGGATTTAGTTTACCACGTTGCGTACCTGTAGGCTTTTTAGCGAATTGACATGAAATACAACTTTTAACATATTTAGTGACAAACCGCCGCATTTTCTCAAACCAGTATTTTTTTTAAATTAAATCAATCACTTTTTGTTCGCACATATGCCCGTTGTCGTCGTGAAACATTTTGACGACGCGCCATCTAACCGTCTTGGGAATTACAATCCGTTTTTTACCTTCGATTACTTTACACAAAGAACCATCTACTAAGCAATAATCATTTATAGTATTGTCACTGGAATTGCTACTTTTCAAGTCCTGCATAATTGTATTTAATTTTGCATCCGCTTGCTGTACAGCCGTTACCCAAGTCATCTGATCGAGATGCATTACTGAATCTATTGGATTTCGGCTTAAGGCGTCAGCATGCTGCATATGCCGGCCGGGTCGATACACGACTTTAAAATCATACTCTAGCAACTCAAGCCACCATCGGCCTATACGAGGAACCATATCGCGTTTAGTCCATGTAGCACTTAGCGCATTACAGTCTGTGACCACCGTAAATGGCTTCCCCAAAAGGTAAACGCGAAACTTTTTCAGACTCATGACTACGGCCAAGGCCTCGAGTTCGTAGGAATGGTATTTACTTTCGGCACTCGTTGTTTGACGGCTGGCATATGCAACAGGCTTAAAATTGCCATCCATTTGCTTCTGAAGAAGAACTCCAGCTAATCCTATAGATGACGCATCCGTATGCACTTGTGTTTCTAGCTCTTCATCATAAATTGCTAACACGGGTTGTGAAATTAATGCATTTTTTATATCATTAAACGCGTCGTTTTGAGCTTTTTCCCAACCCCATGGCACGTTTTTCTTTAACAGAGTCGTCAATGGCTGAGCTCTTAATGCAAAAGAAGAGATGAACTTTCTAAAATAGCTCGCCAGTCCGATGAACTGTCTTAATTGATGAACGGTGCCTGGCTTGGGAAAATTCTCAACCGATTCCAGTTTCCTCGGAGAGGGTCGAACTTCTCCTTTTCTTATGTCAAATCCTAGATACTCTATATGAGTTTTGAGAAATGCGCATTTCTCTTTTCGCAACGTCATACCAGCTGAAGCTATCAATTTGAGTATATCTTCTAATCTGTCCAAACCTTCGGCTACTGAGCTAGAGAAGCAAATAATATCGTCTAAATATGCCCCTGCAAATTCAAACCTAAGATTTCCCAGCATCTGATGAATTGCCCTTTGGAATACAGCCGGAGCATTGGCTAGACCAAATGGCATCCGTTTGTATTGGTATTGACCAAAGGGCGTCACGAACGCTGTGTACTTCCTACTGTCAGGGTGTATCCATAGTTGATGGTAACCAGAACACAAATCTAGGGTACTGAAATATTTTTGACCCTTTAATTGATCAATTTGGTCCTGTATTAAAGGCAAGGGATACCTGTCCTTTCGGGTGAGACTATTAAGGTGCCTATAATCTACGCACATTCGAGTGTCTCCATTTTTTTTAGATACAAGAATAATGCGACTAGCATAGGGTGAATTGCTCGGCTCAATTACACCCTGCTCTAACAAATCATCAACTATCTTCTTAACCTTTTCTTGTTCTTGAGACGACATTCTGTACGGACGATAGTAGAATGGAGTGTTATTGGTTAGTTCAATTGTCATTTCTATATCCGAGGTGCCTATTCTACCTTCCTCTCCCGAAAAGCAATCCTTATATTGGTGTAACAGCTGGTCTAACCGCTCGCGTTCCTCTCCTACTAAATCCGTATTTAAATTCTCCCCAGTCATTGCGTACGCTCTAGCTATACATTTAGTGGCATATAACTTTACAGGTGTATTACTATGGCATATAAGCTTAATTTCACCAAAACTTTCTCGAAAATTAACTGGACATCCTAACACATCTAACTCCCTGCCAGGCGCGCGGTGCTCAGAACGTTTGACAAAAATTGTGTCTGACTTAAATGTTTTGTCGTCGTCAGATAAAGACACCAAGACTTCGTTTAAACCCTTGTATAAAATCGTATCATTAACAACAGTTAACTTTAGTATTTTATCCACCGAGCCTGGGTTGTGGGGTAACTGATCCATATCATTAGTATTGTTGCCTTCCATATTTAAAATCGATAAATTATCGCAAGTTTTAGTAACCATTATGTTAGGTAACTCCGTAAATGTTCTGCCTATTATCATATCGGTATCTTGTAACCCGTTTTCTACAACCAAAATTGGTACTTTAGCTGAGGCTTGATCTAAAGCTACGTGTGCGGTTAGTTCACCGACTGGACTAATAAGAGTACCGCCGTAAGCACGAATACAGCGTGAACTCCCGCGAGTGTATTCCAAACCAGCTCGCGCGACCGCGCTCGCGGTGATTGTGTTGCACGCGCTGCCAAAATCAACATAAGCCGACAATTTTACGTTGTTTACAGTAACGTCTTTATGATATTTTCTGTCATTTACATCAATATCTGATAGTCTAAATAATTTTGGTGGTTTTGGATGAGAATCTTTTTTTATGCGATAACAATGTTCTGCGTCATGACCCCATCTGCCACAACTATTGCATTGTTTGTCCTCTTTACACTCGTTAGTCATGTGACCGAATTTATTACACCGGTCACAACGCTTATTACTAGGTTTCGTGCACTGCGAGGCATAATGACCTCTAGTGCTACAGTTATAGCAGGTGATGTCGTCACGCAGTCCTGGTTTACGCGTTAATCTCGGCCTACCCGCATCTATTTTAACTGAACTGGTTTTGCTTTTGCTAATTAAGTTACAATCGGAAGCAGCATCTGTTAAATATTGCAACAAACTTCGAGAGTCACGACAAGCTGCACCTCGGGCGCCTGCTCGTAGCAGAGGGTCGTTTAGCGTGAAAATAATCACATCAGTAATGACGTGGTCCGTTTGATCGCATTGTTTTCCTAAGGAAAGTTTACTATAATAAAAATCCAATACGTTTTCATTATTCTCACGCTTAACGGTCACAAAATCAAATAATTTTGAAGCTATGCCCCGGCCTTCCGGAAAATCACATAAAATTTTAACCTTCCATTGGTCCCACGTAAAATCAATTTCTTGTTGAGAATCAAACCACAGTCTAGCATTGCCTGATAACTTCGTTGTCATTTGATGTATCAGAAACCGTTCGTTCCAGTTAAATATCTTAGCTAGCGATTCTAATCGCTTCAACCAAACTTGTGCTGACATGTTGTCATTTGAAGTATTCCCCGTAAAAACAGGTATATTGTCCGATCCAGATAGCAATTTGTTCATCTGACCTTGATTTGCCGCACAAACCACAGCAGCACTGCAACTGGCACTCGTGCTGGTGCTCGGGCCAACGGTGTCCGCCAACACGACATCAACCGCGGCGGCCCGCCGACAGGCTGGCGCCGACACGATGATTGACGGCGCGGGCGACTGCGCCGACCCCGGTCCGGGTGACTGCTCCGGCGCCTGCGCGGCGCCGCTGCTGGCAGCCTCGCGAGGCGCCCCTGGCAGTGAGGGACACGTAGACGGGGTGTCGCACAATACCTCTGAAACAGGACTAGCTATAGCTGTGCTTGATTGCTGTGGCGGCGTATTTTGCACTACTGTTGAGCTCGGATTCGTAACAGTTAATATTTTGCCTATCAAATTTTCTAAATTATTAAGTCTTGCTACTATCGAAGCATCACTATTTGATTTCTTTCTTTTCGATGAACGTTCTCGTGACCTATTCCGTTCTCTCGATCGAGAACGGGCACGAGAATGTTTCCCCATAGTGCACCGGTACCTAGGTGTCAATAAACTTGAAGTGGGCGGGTTATCCTTTGTAGGATAGATTGTAATACTCTATCCCACTTCTGAACTGTGAAATAAGACCAAAATAGGATGCTAACGATATTTAATTTCGTTTTATAAAAGCAATATAACGAGCTCAACAGTATGCGTGACGCGAGGGTAGTTCTCAAGGCGGCCGCCGGGCAAATGGCGGGTATCTCGATGAGATGCAGCTCCCACCACGACGCCGCGCTGTCCTTGTGTGCGTGAGGCTGCGTCGGTGTGAGCGGCATTTCTTACAATACATTACTTTTAAAATCTTGGACAAAAATGAGTTTATTAGGTTTTTTTTAGTTACTTTGTTTGTTTTTTTTTTGTTTCCGTCCGTTATATCCGATATAACGTAATGGATTTTGATGTATTCACCATAGTTAGATAATTTTCATGTATAATTAATTCTAGGAGGGGAGGGGAGGCATTACAGATAACTCATATAAACCAAAGAGAAAGGAGGGCGGGTCGCTTAGTAGTTTATCAAATACAACTTACTAAAAGAAATATTTATAAATATCTTTCTTTTTTACTTCCGGGTAATTCATTTTAATTGATCCAAGTATTTATTAAAACTCGTAGTATTATAATTACTGTCCGTAATATATTGAGTTAGTAACCCGTATACTTATTAAAATAATTGACTTTTAATAAACCTAGTTTTCTTTTACCTTGTAACATTGATACTCACTTAAATTAATCACAACCACTTAACCCAAAAATGTACAATCGATTGTTTCTTTAATTCATTAGACACATTTCAGCCCACACGAAGATTTATTTAATCTGTGACATTAAGCCTGGACACACTGGAAAGGTTTCAAATGAAGGACAAAGAGACTTTCCTAATTGCCCAGTGGATGGAGCCCGTCATTGTTGGAGTTTAAATGGATTAAGTTTAAATTATATTTTTTAACTAAGTTTAAGTTTGCGTTAATTAAGTTTTAATTGAGTTTTTTTACATTAGAATATTTTTAGTGAGTAATAATAAGTTTAAAACGGAGTGAAAAGTAGTAAAACTAAATCGATTTAACCTTGAATTTACATTACATATCGACGTTTTTATACGGTTCCGTACCCAAATGGTAAAAACGGGACCATACTACTAAGACTCCACTGTCCGTCTGTCTGTCTGTCACCAGGCTGTATCTCATAAACCGTGATAGCTAGACAGTTAAAATTTTGACAGATCTTGTATTTCTGTTGCCACAGTAACAACAAATAGTAAAAACAGAATAAAATTGATATTTAAGTCAGGCTCCCATACAACAAACTAATTTAATGTCTAATGTTTTATAGATAATGGTATGAAACCCTTCGTGCGCGAGTCCAACTTGCGCTATTGGTAGAATAGAGACATTGAAGCAAAGAAAAGAAAGAAATTTTATGTCTTTACTTTACAGTTTCCTTTAAGAAGACAGAAAAGTGTTTTATATCACAATCCTGAAAAAATACAAGTCATTATCTCTGACACCAATAACACCGGCAACCCAAGAAGCGAAGTCAGTTCGTTCGTTCAGGAAATAAAAAATATTTTCTTAAAACTCTGCATCCCGGATGTAATAAACGTATCATTTTTAATTTAAAAAAAATGGTATTGAATATGGACTCGATTACTCAGGACTCTATTAACAAAAGTGCATGACTCCGGATTTAAAATGTTACAGACGAACGCCAAAAAATATTTCAGTAAATTATTTTTCCGAAGATTATTTTTCTCAGCAGAAATAATTCCAGTATCATAATTTGTATTTATCTGAATGGGTGATTATTCGGCGTTTTAACCGCCGTCATTATTGTCTTCGCATATTATTCAAGATAAACTTTTTAATTGTCTTATGATTTTAAATGGAATTAATACTACCCCCGGGTCCGTTGACTTTGACATCAAAAGTTACTGGTAATTATCATTGTTTTCGGCAATATATTGAAGACAACAATGACGGCGGTTGAAACGCCCAAATATTCACCCGAATAGTTATTATCATTTCCACGAAGTTGACGGAGCTCCGCTATTGAGGATTCTTGTATCAAACAGTTGAAAAAACAAAAATGTCTCCAAAGCAAAAGGTACAAATTTATCATTTACTATTGACATAGCTGACTGTACAAGCAACGTCTGAGCTCTTATAATAAAACCTTACTACCCCTAACATCCCAACGTTCTAAATTCAAACGATTCCCAAAAAGGACCGCCGCCATCTTGTGCAAGGTCAAAGACTGTTCAAACGTTCGTATCTAATTAAAAACTCGACCTCTTTAAAGAAGGATCAGAGAATCCCAAGTTTGTTTAATGTTTTGTAATTAATTAATATTTAGGAATAAAATAAAGTAAATAAACAAAACGATGTTTAATTTGCTCAGATATAAAATGGAACAGATTTGAGGTTAAGCTCGTCTGTTGATTCGGAATTGTCTGTAAGTGGATCAAAGTTAATTAAATCTGGGGTTTTTGAAACAATTAAAATGTTAATTAGCACCAAATTGAATTAAACCAGGGGGTAATTATGACATAACTACCTAAGCAGCTATTTGTTATACTGTATATTTTGTTTTCTTTTTGTATTAAATGCATTGTGTTAAATTGTGTCAGTGAATGTACTTCTATTCTGTTCTATTATATTCTATTCTTTGTAACAGCTATAGCTCAGACACCTTTGCTAAGATGCATTTAGCTAACTAGCGTTTCTATTTGTTTCGTTTTTAAACCATTAGCGTGACTGGTACATGACGTGATACGATAAGTCACGTGATCTAGCAGTGACGCGATTGGTTTAAAATCGAATCGAACAGAAACGCTATTTAGCGTAATCCATCTTGGCAAAGGCCTCTGCCTTTTACGCTCTTCGTAAAATGACCTGCATAGCCATGTCAAACAACATTAATAATCCCTACGAACTAAAATACCTATATTATCACGTTATCAGGTCATATCTAAACTAAGCAATTAAAACAAAAATATTGTTCTAATATATTTAATACTTTGAATTATCATAGGTCTTCTTAAAGATTTTTTGTATTTCTTAAACTGATATTACAAGTACAAATAATTCTTAAAAAAAGGTGTCTAACCACCACCACCTTTGACCCCATCGACCGGCTCTTATCTTTAGTGTTATATAATCTATATATACCTATATACATCTATCTATAAAAGGCAAATCTAACTCACTGACTTACGAGTATATATCAACGCACAGCCCAAACCGTCGGGTCTAGATATTCCGAATTCGGCACGTAGGTTCTTTATGAGGTCTAGAGCTGCACTGAGAAAGGATTTTCCGAAAATCGACCCCCAACGGGAAGAAATAGGGGGAGTAGCGGGAAACTAATTCTACGCGTATGAAGTCGCGGCCGTCTTTTAGTATTACATAAATATGAATGAGCTAAACGCTAAAGGCAGAGCCTAGACTATTAATTACAATAATAATAATAATGAGATCATTTATATAGGACTCTGGATCCATAGTTAGTTGTCTATATTTAAAATGATTCGTGAAATTTCGATTAAATAATTCTTTCGTGTAAAATAACCTATATACTGTTATCAAAACGACTAGTTAAATACATAATTACACCATATATTTGACCTTGAACTTGGTATGCCTTGACAGCATGATGAAGCTTAAAATTCTACTGTAAATAAGGCAAGACAATATTTTTAAAACGACTAACAGTGGATTTATATGGATTTAACCACGAAATAAATGTATTTTGGGACTAAGAATTAGTTGTATTCAGAAAATTGGGCCAGAAATCAATCATCATCAGTCAAATGCTCAATTCAAGACAACATTAAAAATTTTACTCATAACACAATTTACCAAAGCCACAAAAACCGAATAAAACTCCCGTAAAACCGTAGGAATTTCATCAAAGTACAATACCATATCAGATAGTACATAATGTGGCTCGAATAGTGAGATAAATCACCCCCCTTCTCACATTAAGGGGGGAATGAAGGAAGCATATCTGGCAGAAAGGTGTGGAGGATATAGGACGAGTAACGTGGTTATATTTTATCTTTGTAACGTAGATTACCTTCGAAATAATCTTTGTGTCTAGCCGTCATAAGATTCTGGATGAAGGCGGAGAAAACCTTTGTGTTATAGTATCACGGATTTAGGGCTGGAAACTTGAAATAAAAGGTTTGAGTTATGTATGTATGGATGACGTCATACCATCATGGACCATTGAGTATAAATTAACAAAATCTGGGCCATTCGGAATAACTCGGAAAACTATATCGTTTTCGACATTTTATCGTATTGTTTCCTTTCCAATTGTTAAATAAGAGCTATGTAATATGTAATACAATGTAGTCCTGGAGGCCCTGGAAGTAGAAAAATATAATAAATAGGACATAGAACAAAAATTTCGAAAGTCAATTATTTTAGGAAGTATGAGAACATCTCATGACTTAAAAAAAACTGGCCAAGTGCGAGTCTGACTACTTAAGTAAATAGTTCGCTCGTCATGGGAATCGAGTCTTGAATTTTTTATGAGCTGGAGGATTTCTATGATAAAACCACAAATTTACGTTTTTTTTCCTTTACTTGTATTATACGACTTCTTATCCCTTTCACTGTTGGACATTTATTTACCTAAATATTTGATGTTTTCAAGCATTTCGCATCTGCTCAAAGCTTAACTGGAAGAGATACCTTAAAGGCATAAGTTCGCTTTTGTTCACACCTATTGTGTTTCTGTCTATTTTGTTGTTTGTTTTTTCCTTTTTGTGCAATTAAATCTTTACAAACATACATAACAGACAAGACTGCCTCTTGCCAAATTCCATAATAAAATACTAGGTCCTTTACAGGTTTTGATTCCCTAGCCAGTGTTAGAATATGCGGCATAAACGGCTGTAATCGTACAAATAGCATAAGAGGAAATGGTAACAATTAGTTTATTTAGGTGTCGGGTAGAAGGACCGATTCTTGTCATCTTAAAACCGTTTTTGGGCACTAAATTATAACTAATACAGTATGTAATACATTATGAAATTACAAATATATTTTTATATTTTATCTGAATATAATCTTAACTCATCATCATCATCATGTCAGCCGAAAGACGTCCACTGCTGGACATAGGCCTCCCCCAAGGCTCTCCACTCAGACCGGGCACATTGCTCGCAGGACTGATGGCCGATGGGGTCAGAAGGTTCTGGAGTGGCGTCCGCGGACCGGGAGACGAGCTGTAGGTAGGCCTCCAACAAGATGGAGTGACGACCTTGTAAGGATCGCGGGAGCGCGGTGGATGCGAAAAGCACAAGGCCGGTCTTAACTATTTATGAATATTATTTTCAATTTATTAGTATTTTTGATACTCATTTCAACCTGAAGTGGCCAAAAAGGGTACAGTGGCCATCGGTATTTCTAACCTATAAAATAACAACTAAAATATTTTATCCACGTCCGTTTAATCAATCAAAAAGTACGCTCTAAACCAAATATTGGTAAAAATGTACGCCAATTTATATTCCGACCACTCCGTGTAACAGTCCGTTCCCAATCAATTTCAAACTAAATGAATATATGAAATAAATTTTGAAGACAACCGGCGTTTACGATACACGAATTCGTTTTCATTTTGTAGCCCAATAAAGTGTTTTATTTTATTATTATTCAATTCAAAGTGTACTCTAAAATGGTTTCTTTTGAGTTTTATGATTACTTCATTGATATATGAACCGTTATTGTGTTACATAATAAAAAGTAGGTACCTGATATTTACCTAATAGTACCTTTTCTTTTTTAATAAATATTTAGCCACAAAAATGAGCACTAGGCTTGTACTATGGGTACTGTACGGTGGGTACAACGATAAACACATTTATTTAGAGAAATACATACTTCAATACATATAAAACATCCAACCTTCACAACCATATTTTGCTATCTTATCTTATCTTACAGATGGGCCCTTAAGGATGTATTGTGCAATTACACTCTTAGTTACCCACTCATCTGTTCGAATGTGCAGGTTTCCTCACGATGTTTTTCCTTCACCGTAAGAGAATCGTATAACACACATAAATTAGAAACCTCATTGGTAGATGGTGACCGCGGGGTTCGAACTCGGTACCTTACGATTACGAGTCGACCCCATAAGCCTAGGCCACCGACGCTCCTTTCATATTTTATTAGAAATACGATTTAAAAACATCATTAAAGCCTTAAAGGTTAACTAAATATTCGTATACGGCTCATCATAAGGAAGAAAGTTGAAAGCAAAATGCCGTGTTGAGTTCAGTTTTTATGTTCTCCCTTCGTCTTAATAGTTGTGTTAGGAGTTTTATTGCCCAAGTTCTATCTAAATCTGTTTGCCCGGGCCGTATTGATTTTGATAACCCTTTTGCTTCCTCGTATTTTGAGTTTGGGATATGTGTGAAAATGTGATTGGTTCTTTACGTTACATAAGTTGGTAATAGGACAATTAATTTAAGCAGGGGGTTTGTGTGGGTGGGTGCGTCTTATAAATGATAACAAAAAAATTGATATAAATCTCATAATTAAAAACGTAAAAAAAATGCACGTTTTTTTTAATGGTAGGTTACTATTTAGGAATATTAAATTATGGTAGGTACAGCCGAGTTCATAAATATGTATACACTTTAATTAGAACCTTGTCACTTTAATCGCTGTGATAATTCGTATATGACAGTTTGAACGTGACGTTTAATAGGCAAGGTATTAAAGTGTACACATATTTATAAACTTGACTGAACTTTTTTTTTTATGGCATTGAGAAAGCAAACGAGCACACAGGCCACCTGATGGTAAGTGGAAACTGTGACCCATAGACATTCGCATACACAATGCGTTGCCAACCCTGAGGACTAAGATGGATTGCGTCTATGCTAGTCATTACACCGGCTGTCTTATCCCTAAACCAGAACACAATAATGCGAACACTGCTGTTTGGCGGTAGGTTAATGGATAAGATGGAGGTAGCGATCCGGACGGACCCTGCAAGGTCCTACCACCCGCAAAATTTAGGTAGGAACTGAATCTGAGCTCACCCGTTGGTCGCAGCCATTTACCTCGAACAAAAACTAGTTACATAAAACGAAACTTATTTATAAATATAAATGGGTAATAATAGTAACAAACAAGTCTTATAATTACGGTTACTATTTAAATTTCTAATTTTGCGTACTTTATTTATTGTCCTTCAAAAAAAGTTGATTAGTCGGTTCCTTTATTAGCTGACAAGTAAAGTAGCCTTAGATGTGTGATCTGCACACAAGACCTATAACTTTGGACTGTCACGACATATTTAATATTTAATACTCAATAGGGTAATCACCAGTGCGAAGAGTGGGAAATTCGTACTCTTCCCACTTATACAAACTAGGCAGAGGCAAACGATGTTGTACACAATTTCAATGCCCTAAGTATGAGGGGGACAGAGCGCACAATCCATAATTCTAACTTTCCACTGACAACTAAACAAGACTAATTTATGACTATTTTTTTACTGCGGTACATCACGCAGACCGTTTATTTCGACTAGAGTTTGACACTCCTAGCACAAAAATCTTCTTGCTGTTACCATACACTTTCTCTTTTATACACCTCTAGCCTAGCCAAGGAGCAAGAAGGACAACATTGCAATATGGATAAATCATTCAATTCTAGTCACGCAACGGAGGGTCCATATACAAGTAAGGGGAGCTAACGATCTGTTCACAGCAACTTGCCGATTGTGAAAGGTCAGTAATTAATTAATTGAACACTTCCTAAAGCCCTCTTGAGAGTACATAATGTTTGTTCAACATGTACATATTGGATCAATACAGAGTAAAACGGGAAGGAAAAAGGACGTTAACGTTATAGCAGTCATGAGGCTGTGTCTTTTTCGCTAAATATAATTTGGCAGGTTTCAATAGCTCATTTACCATCGGCTCTGATTAATTTAAACATTTTAAGAAGTATGTGATAGGTAAAATACTCACACTTTTTATAACGAGAACAAAGTTCACGCTTTGTCGAAAGAAACTAGACGTGGAAAAATGTTGGGCATAGGTACATAATAATCGTTAAGTTAACATATGTAGCATAAATTGTATAAAAACAATGCAGTGTTATAAATTGAACTATTGATTATTTAAGATAGTGTTTATATGATTTTATATGATATGTCTTTAAAATCGTACCTAAAGGTCGATCAACATAACCTGTATGCGACTTGTTTATTCATCTATATAACCTATAAAGACAAAGAGATGTTTATGCTAGTCATACAAATGGCAACTGAATTCTAACCTTAACATTATTTTAGTAATCTTTTGTATCGTAAAAATAATTAATTAATTGTCATAATTTCTCTAACATTTTAATTCATTACATTTATTATAAGGGGAAATTAGGTTCGAGTTACAGCAAATGCCGATTGTGGAAGGTAAGCAATTAATTAATTGAACACTTCCTAAGACTCTCTTGAGAGTACATAATGTCAGTTCAACATGTACATTTCGGATCAATAGATGAATCATCATTTTGAATTAACTTTTCGGTGGCCGTGTTACAAATTTAAGCCGTAGGGAGTAGCAATGAATGGATAGAAATTAGGTTTATTTATAAAACTACGCAATTTATTTAATTAAGTATCATTTGACACGGGAAAATAGTATTTTTTGTTATCTTTTTTCACGTTTGGTAAAAGTTGAAGGTTTTTTTTTGATGAAGAATTAAACGCGGAAGAAAGTATTTTTTTATAATAAAACCAATTTTAAATGAGGGTCGTTTCTTGTGTAGTCAGATTATCACAGCATTTTGTATCAAATAATAAAACCACACCAAACTTCATTAAGTAAAAACTACACTAGTTTAGGAGAAGATTAACTTTCTCAATCCTACATTTTAACCATATCTATAAGACAGGTTTGTTACTACACATTAGTACCTACATGTTTATACATAAGGTTAGTTTTACGTTACTATATCTGTATAGAAAAGACTTACTACATAAACAAGACATTTCAACCGATTCATTGTTAACAGAACTACTTATTTTTGTTCTGGCAAACTTTCTTTGTACGAAAACTCACAACTTAAACAACATATTGTTTGTATGCATAAAACGTACCACGTTATCTACTTTTGTTTACGCCCTTACCAAAATGTATTCAATGTTTACGCATTCCTTGCAAAAGAATCTGTCTAAAATAACCTAGATACGACTTCAACTTCTCAACATGGCGGCTCAAACTTCTAGCTATTCATTGCTTCTCCCGACAAGTTATAGACATAGGTAATATACGCCGTTCTTTTGTGTTATGTAGGCTACTCGCACAAGGTCTAGGCAACACTAGCTTTTCTAAAGCTATTGTGTACCTTTGTTGATAGAATATACGATAGTGAAATATTTACTTTAAGAAAGGTTTGTTTAGGGATGTTGATGTTGCAGAAATGTACCTTGAACACTTTTGTGCTTTGTCAAGATAAACTTCAGATAACATTTTAGAAAGAAAAACTCATTGTCCGACGAAGCTGTTCGTGACCCTGACTGCAAAGTAAATATTTGTGTGTGTGCTGGAATATTTATCCCTAAGTCTTGGATTTCTTTAAACATTAAAATAGGATTTTCTCCTATTTCTCTCAAAAAGGAGGTTTTCTGCTATCTCCAAACGAAATTTCATTAACATCGATTCAGCAGTGAAAGTATAACAAAGAAACGAAGTATCTATTGTTTTGTATTCATGTCCAGATTTTCCAAACGACCCGTGTAGATCATCCCAAATCCAGTAGTAAAGTAAATACAACAAAGACAACGAACAATCAATAAAGCTGCTCATCCCCTCCCAACACAGCAAAACCTAACTTCTATTTGACCAAGGCATAACTCATTCCGTCATCCGATCGCGAACTGAGTCTGTAAACAAGGTTTATTCCGTAAAAGAAACAATAGTCCTACCTACTCACCTAAATAGCACAGTATCAACAATACAGTAGCACATCTTCGAACTGGTTTACTTTTGTTTCAAAGAACGTATCAATTCGCTGAATTATCGTTTTACAGCAAGCTATTTTTTGCTGAGCCCGGGTTGCTTTCAGGTTATGTTAAACATGTTCACGTAGGTTAGATTAGACTTGTAACCATCACAAGATAACCTGAAATCGACATGGGTTCAGAGAAAATAGCTTTCTATGAAACGAAAATGATACGTACGTGGGCTTTCAATTATAATGGTATAACGTACGACTTGTGTGTGCGCGCCTTATACAAACAAACCACAAGCAAATTATGGGGCATGTCTAGGCACTGATAAGTGTGAGCTTGTCGGGAATGCGAATTTACCTTTGTCGCTCATGTCACAATGTGAATAAGACACAGAAAGATACGTCTTTCAGTTTCCTTTACTGTACTTCAATTAAAGGTACGGGACTCCCATAGTTCCAAGATTGGTAAAATAAAATTAGATCATACTGTGACTTAAAATAACAAAAAACAAATTCTGAGTGTTTACACCCCTAAGCCTTGCATACCTAAGCATGCTTAGGTAACAATGGCTCCTAAAAGGTAAGAGATGAACTACTATCATGTATTTACTTTGTAGATAGTTACGTACGTAACAAACCTATTACGTGTTTCGTCCCTTAAAGTTACTTGCCACTAGGGTTGTCTCCCACACGATATTAAGGTTGACCTTAATGTTATTAGAAATAAAATTTACTTTGTTGGTCAGCTGATATTAGCGTGTCAGTTTATAGTATTAGAACAATTGGTTTCTCCTTATTTTCTATTTAGGTGTCAGAGAGTTTAGAATATCAGACAGCCTGACAGACTAGCGACTGCTGGGGCCTGTTTTATAATATAAAGCTACAAATTACAATTTACAGATTACAAGTTTCCATTTGAAACAACCTCGGCCAATAACGACCAGCCATTTGAGCAGTGTTGCCAATTTAGACACGTAAAATTTTAAAACTGTGTAAACTGTGTTAAAACTGTAGCTTTATATAGCGTGCCCCAGAATGTAAATTTAACCATTGATCGACGGTTCACCTTGAATCCCTAGCAGTTGCTTTTAGGTTTCACTAAAAAAATATATGAGGGAATAGGCTCAAAAAAGGCCTGCAGGGATTGCCATAATTGTCCAGTGTAATAAAATATTTATAGAATAATTTTGAATAACTGATAGTTTTAGCCGCAAGCGACACCCCTAGGGCAAGTTTTAATTCAGTTACGCCCAACAGATAATCAGTTTTGAACGTAAGAGTCGCAAATTGTATTTGTTATTTCATCGTGTATTTAAGTAATTTAGTTAATGTGTTTGTTATTCTTTGTTTGGAATAAAATTATAGTCTAATTCATTAGAGGGATACGCTTCTTAGATTCTCATAGTCATAGTCTAGTTTTTTTTTAATTATCATGTTTCATCATCATTGTCAGCCGCAACACGTCCACTGCTGGACAAAGGCCTTCCCCAAGGTTTTCCACAACGATCGGTCCTCTGCTGCTGTTATCCAGCGGTTTCCCGCGACCTTTATCAGATCGTCAGTCCACCTTGTGGAAGGTCTGCCAACACTTCGTCTCCCGGTTCGCGGTCGCCACTCTAGAACCTTTCCGCTCCAACGGCCATCAGTTCTACGAGCAATGTGCCCCGCCCACTGCCACTTAAGGTTTGCAATCCGGTGAGCTATATCGGTTACTTTAGTTCTCCTGCGAATCTCCTCATTCCTGATTCGATCTCGCAAAGAGACACCCAGCATAGCTCTTTCCATCGCCCTTTGAGTGACCTTGAGCCTTCTTATGAGGCCCATTGTAAGCGACCATGTCTCGGATCCATACGACATCACTGTTTATGTTTATGTTTATTTAAATGTGTATTATCATGTTTAGTTATTACACCACGAAACGTTTGGTAACAAAAGTTCAAGACACTATTATTTTAAATCATTTTATGGAGTAATTGTATGCTACATTTATATCTCTAATTACACATATTCTGTTTTTTTACTGAAATTGAACTATTTATTTTTGTTTGAAATTATAACAATCACCAAAGTAAAACCATAAACCTACATTTTATAAAACTATATCCCACTCATGACATAATTTAGGTTTTATCCTCTATAAGCAGTTTTTATTTCATCTACTTTCATACCCCGAACATTTTAGAAACACATTTTTAACACTGGCCAGAATACTGAATTTCAAAAATGGAATGTCATTCTTTGACGTCGGTTCAAACGGTCCAATGTCCGCTCCAGCCATATTCTATCAATATTCAGCGCGATATGAACTTTTCAATCAGCTGCTCACCGAATAACGACCTTGTGACAAAGGAAAAATGGCGGCCAAAAATGTCAAACTAGGAAAACCATTTAAAATCAATCCGGACTGGTGACGGACACTCAATAACTTACGTTAAAGTAGTATCCATGGTACATATTCATTTCAATCGACATTACAACCGTACAATCGACAAAAAAGTTTTTTTTTATGGTATAGAGAAGGCAAACGAGCACACAGGCCACCTGATGTTAAGTGGAAACTGTGACACATAGACATTCGCATTCACAAGACTGCAATTCTAAGACAGCAAATGCGTTGCCAACCCTGAGGACTAAGATGGAATTCTAATCATCTCATTACATCACAATGCAAACACTGCTGTTTGGCGATAGGATAATGGATAAGATGATGGTAGCAATCCGGACGGACCCTGCACAAGGTCCTTCCACCGGTCACAGGTCAGCGGCCGTATTTCATGTTGTCAAACCCTGACAATTTCCAGGCAGTAAAAGGGAAAAGATATATGAATCCTAATAGCTCTTTCTCCTTTTAGCTGTAGAAGAAGAAGACATATATATTTATTCATTAACGATAAAACACAAAAATATACAAATAATTAAAGAAAACAGTGAAAATAAACAGGGATAGCTTGCAATGTGTGTCTTCGCGGCAGTGAAACGGTCACTGGCTCAGCAAAATACTGAGGTGTCAGACAAGAACAGCGCAGATTTTCAGCCAGCACCAGTTGCACTGGCTAGAACCCCGTAGATTTTACTAAATAAAACTTTGCATGTTTTAATAGGGTATTATTATTATGATTTGGCAACCAAACAACAATCACAACAAGAAAATTCTAGTTTTATACCTAGAGAACAAATATCTTCTTTATATATTACATAGCTCGAATCCTCGACATCAGTCTCTGAAAACATTATGTACTTAATCATTACCAAAACTTCCACAAAGGAAACTAAACTTTAGTTAAAAGACTTAAGCCCGAATGTCCTTTGCGTCCTCGATTCGCAAACTCCACAGATTCTAAAGTTTGAACGGAAATCTCTCGGAATTATTACAGAAATGCGACGCAAGAGAAATTTTTACTTCCTTCCTGTAAAACTAATAGGGAGAGTTTCACGGAATTTATTTTTGGTTATATTGTAGGATTGAAAATGATAATGGTAAAGTTTTCAGTCTATAAAAATACTAAACAAATATTATTATTGCTATGAAAAAAAGTTATCAGTTCGCCTAGTACGAGTAGGTAGTCTCTTGTTACGATTTTGGTGGTCCCGTGTTCGATTTCCGTTAGGGGCTCACATGTAATGATCGCGTGTATTTTTTTCTGAGTGTTAGAATTATTATTTGTATTTAAGTATCTATTTATTTCTTTATAAGTATGTTTCGTGGTCTAGTACCTATAGTTTGGGAAGTAGGACTAGGTAATTTTTTTTGAGATAAATTATTAATTTGACATGGTAATCAACAAGCAGTCTTATAGCTATATAACGATCTCTGCTAGACAACTTTTTCCTGAAGGCATAAGTTTGCCTTTACAATTTTAAATCTTAATTGTAATGTTTTATGTTTCTTTTGTACAATAATGTTTACTAAAAACCTCTAAATTGAAAGAGACGTCGAAAACTATGTTGTGTCATTAGTTTAAATTGGATTAAATAAATATTACTTTATCTTCAAAATAAATTTTACAATACTTTCATATATTCGTATATAATTATATCAAGGTTAAACTAAGCCAAGATCATTATAGCGTAAATACCTAAATAACAAACCATTTTACACTAGTTTTTCGTGCAAAGCGCTGCCTTTTCCTTCTACACCCTAAAAATCGTTTCAGACGAACAGCGTATCGTGTGCGCGGCAATTTTGATCTGAATATTTGATATGTTGACATTCCTACTTCGGTCAAAGGCCGCAGCTTGCAAATCTATTACCTTAACTAAATTAACCACAGGTGGGCTTAGACTTAAGGATTCCATAGAGGGAACTAAAATAAAAATAAATAAATATCAGGGGGCAATGTCACACCAATTGACCTAGTCCCAAACTAAGCTCTAGGCTTGTACTATGGGTACTAGACAACGATATAAGTACTTATACAGTGTGTAAATGGTATACGGGCGTTCCTTTTAACTGTGGTTTGTATAACCCCTACTGAGCAAATTTAGGCAGCTTTTGTTAAAATTAAATTTAAAAAAAATAACCATACAAAATAATTTAACACGTAATGTATAACGAAAAATTGAAGTCTTAATCTATGTCCAGTTTTAATAAACGCCCGTATACCATTTACACACTGTATAGACAAATATATACTTAAATACATAGAAAACATCCATGACTCAGGAACAAATATTCGCGCTCATCACACAAACATCTGCAGTTACCGGGATTTGAACCCAGGACCGCTAGCTTCGTAGGCAGGGTCACTACCAACTAGGCCAGCGTGTCGTCAAATCGACTACTCGCAATTATCCATAAGTTTTTCGAGTTGTTGGTAATTCTGTAGCTCGGCCTAACCCACTCTAGAAAGGACGGCGTGAGTTTATGTATATATCGTATGTACCTATGTCAGTTTTTACTGAACAGCTAAAAACTGAGCGTGTGTAAGATAAAAACGCTTAGTTTTAGACGGTTCAAACAGTCCGTATGGTTATGTCAGTATTGTAAATCAATTTAAATTTTACTTGCATAGAAACATTCCATCTTAGTTCCCAGGGGTGGCGATGCATTTGAGGTCTTAGGTTTGCAGTCTTAAAAATTCAATTGTGTAATGTCTCACAAGAGGTTTAATAAGAGCTATCTTAATGTTGACAATACGTTTATTATTAATAAGTGCCATGGAAAATAATAAGCTTTATAAACCCGACTCCATTTTGTGGTTTTGTTCTCGATATATGCCGATTTAAATAAATAACCCCATCTCCTATTACTTTGATTTATGTAATAACTATAGCCTGTCACTCTGTTTCTCACAATAACAACCAACAACCTTTTCTCCATTACATAATAACATATTTTTTTACATTAAAGCCATGTAGGTGTACCTACTCGTACAAACAAATAACTTGCCCCATAGTAATAAATTTTAAATAAAATAGGAATTAATAATAAACGCACTTATGATCTACAAGTAAATCAGGCTTTCAAAGTCACCTTACTTGTGGTAACTTTGCAATCTAGTATGGATTAAGTTTCATAATCAGGGCTGTCCAAACCAGCCGCAAGTTCCCAACCTGCTGATCCCTACCTTGGCGTAAACAGATTGTAAACGCTTAACAAACCCTTTGGAGATATCACAAGAAGCAAATTACAGCAGGTTTGAACATGCATTATTATTATATGGCAGATCAAAATTTCAGAATCCAAATTCAAATTCAATTATTTCATTCGATTTATGAACATTAAACCTATTTTAGTTGAAGTATCCATTGTCACTTTGAATGATTAGGTCAAAGCATTTTAAGCATACTGTAGCTATTATAAGTTTATGCATAAGAAGGGTAGTGTTTTAAATTGATGATTCAAGAATGCGTTAATGTATTAAAAAAAGTAGTGTAGTCGTGGATCGAATACAGTATACTACAATACATTTAAATACCCGTGAACAGTTCACTTTGAGGGACATCGACATTTTTAAACCAATGCTGACTAAAATAAAGTATTTAATTTCAATGTCAATCGTAACAATTTATAATAGAATGACCCGGAAAAGGTAACTTATTAAGATTTTTAATAAACTTGTTTCCATTTCTGTAAACAACAATTAAAAAAACAAAAAACCGCCTTCAAAAATGCAAAAAATAACTTCTTATAAAATGATAGGTACCTATAGGTAGGTCAGCCCAACTGAAGTCGGCGTCCCACATTATTTTAAACCAAAAGCCGATTTACAAACAGCAACACAGCTGAGTGACTATTGAAGATGAACAGAGAGAAACTGTCTCTTATGTAAAATCTATATTCATCTCTTTCTACATTTTCTAACTTCGGTCTTTAATGGGCAGTTAAGTGTGTGGTTGTTTGTACCTATCATTAAAATATTGTGGGACGCCGACTTCAGTTGGACTGACCTACCTATAGGTACCTATAATTTTATAAGAAGTTATTTTTTGCATTTTTGAAGGCGGTTTTTTGTTTTTTTAAACATTTATTTTATTTAATACTTTTTAGTGATCCTATTTATGCTGTTATGTAGTTCCACTTTTCAATAAATGAGAAACTATAGAAAATTTCGAGCTCGCCGCAAGCAACGCCACTGGAAAGTTACAGTCATATTTCAACAAGTAAATATTCTTCGTTGTAGTCGCTCAACTATCTTAATCGACATATCTTATCGTTATCGCCACCCTTGAAATAGGTACCGTTGAGGAGTTCCGGTGGCCATCTGTGGTCTTCATCATCAGGTCCACTTCACCAAGTGATACTTTCTGAATGCAAATGCTAGACTTGTTACTAAAAATACTAAAATCGCTTTATGTATGCCTACAATATTTGAGATCAATTTGAGATCAAATCGCTTGATGTTCGCTTTTATTTTTCCTTTTATTAAATAGCTTGCGGTTTGGTGAAATCACCATTTCACAATTGCAAACTTTGTGTGAGAGACGACGAGTTGAACAGGTTGGTGAATTCGCAGATGGTGTGGCAGTTAGAATTTTTCCTACCATCAAATTGGTAGAAGACTACAACTCCAAAATGACGAACCAACTGCTTCAGTCAAGTCGCGTATACACCTTGTATGCTATCGATGAGTCGCGAGAGGCAGCAACCTATGGAAAACGACCACCATCAAATGTTATTCCTGCTGATGCAAATAACTGTGGTGGTTTGATGCACGTTTTGAAACTTGGCATAGGCTCCAGAGTCATGTTAAGACGCAACATTTCTGTTACTGAAGGCCTGGTCAACGGGGCAATGGGGATTGTGTCCAAGTTTAAATGGCCTGCCTTTCGCCGTGACCAAATAGAATCAGGCGAGTTACCTGAATCTGTTTTTATTAAATTTGATGATGTCACTATTGGCACAAAAGTGAAAGACAGAGACGGGTTAGTCGCCATAGCGCCTGTGTCAACAACCTATCAGGCAACTAAAGGATACGGGGATGTTGAACGAAGGATGCTGCCGCTAATCCTCAGTTGGGCGGTTACAGTGCATAAACTCCAGGGCACTACCTTAAACAAAGCTGTAATAGATTTGGGTAAAAAAATGTTTGCCAAAGGCCAAGTTTATGTTGCTCTAAGTCGCGTAAAGACCCTTAATGGTATTGCTCTTTGCGACTTAGAGCCCAATAAAGTGCTAAAGAAACCACATGATAAAAAAGCGTTGTGCGAAATGCAACGTTTAAGAGGATTGTGCTAAAATTTTAATAACGTGTGCCACGTGTGCTGATCATATCCTCCTAAGGCCCAAGGTCCTACCCAAAGTACTTATTAACTTTGTCATTCAGACCCAGCTCCTTCGCCAGTTGTGTAGTTATAGCGTACGTCTGTCTTATATTATTATGAGAATACGCTGTTACGTAGTCCCACTTCTTTGTTGATATGAAACTTTAAGTTATTTCAAGCGCGTCGCAAGCAACGCCGCGGGAAATACATAGTCATATGTCTACAAGTAAATAAACTTCGTAGTAGTCGTTCAACCATCTTAATAGAGATATCTTATCGCCACCCTTGAAATAGGTACCGTTGAAGAGTTCCGGTGGCCATCTGTGGTCTTCATCATCAGGTCCACTTCACCAAATGATACTTTCTGAATGCAAATGCTAGACTTGTTACTAAAAATACTAAAATCGCTTTATGTTTGCCTACAATATTTGAGGAGTTCTCTCAATTCCTCACTGATCCCCTCATCAGATTCCGATTTGGTGGCAATGGGACCACCTCGGAAGTATACCCTATCAAATCAAAAAAGAATTTTCAAAATCGGACCACAATTGACGGAGTAATCGGTGAACATACACAAAAAAAAAAAAAAATACATACAATGGAACGTATAACCTCCTCCTTTTTTTGAAGTCGGTTAAAAAGAACGAAAAGTTATTCAAAAGTTCTGGCTCTTAGAAAATGGGAGCTTGAAAAAGCCTCGATTCCAGTGAAAATTTAATTGTTAATTACTTTGTGTCAGACATATTGTTTTGTGTTGACCTCTGGCAGCGATATGATACTCACAACTACACGTGACACTAGCTAAATTTACCGAACGTTACGACACAATTAACGTAAAACTAATAGATAGATATTAAAAATACCTACTTGTTAAAATGAATCTAGATACCTACGTCCTAACTAGATATGTTTAACCAACACTAAAGAAAAATATAGGACAGCGTTTAAATTATTTATTTAATCTAATTTAGACTCTCATTTCAAATTTTCAATACACAAATACTTTGTGAAAGTTCCTAAAACTATTTCTAAGTTAAAATCTGTGTTAACCTACGAGTAAGTACACTACAATTTAACAGAATTCCCGTCATTTTGTGTATAGTTGCCGTTTTTGCCCCTATTAACGAAGCGAACCAGGATTATTCACTACTCAAACGAGAACAAGAAATTTAATTAGTCTCTGCATAATTACTTTGTGCTGACACTAGTAAATTGCTATTCATTATTCGCTGGTAAATTAATTTAAATTGTTAGGTGACACGTTTATTAACAAATCCAGTCGACGGCCATTTTATATGGCATAAGGAACGGAGTATTGTTTATATTTTAGCTTTATATTAAATATCATTTGAAGTCGTTTTTTTTTAAATACTTCTATCCTAATATTATTAAGAGGTAAAGTTGTTTTGTTTGTTATTTTTTATATCAGGTATCATTTAACCTTGAATTATTTTTGTTTTAAAAAATCAGAGCAAAGCAAGGACGAAATGTTGGTGAATATCCCTAACAATAATCCCCTACAAGTAACAAAACACCTTAGATTAAATACAAACTTATACTAATTAAATAATTTGTGATTTACACGAAATAACCATCTTTTAAAATATTGTTACAGATCGTACAGTGCGTATCACTATACTCGTATGTATAACATTGGATAACATCAACTAATTGTAAGTTGCTATTTACGAGTAGTTATTACGGAACCCTAACCTACCATAGAACGTTGTAACAGTGACATTATAAAACTATTAGTTTGGCACTTCTTACGACTTGAATCATAACGGCACTGTGATACAGTTCTATGGCTGGTGAGGGGTCCGATGGGCTGATCGTACCTCGTAAATGACGAATGTTTTTGGACGTCTCCCTATCTAAGTTATTTTTAAAATTTCAAGCGATTCGGTGATGATTGTGATCGTTACAAGGAACCAAAAATGATGTTAAAAAAATGACAAGGAAGTAATTAGGTCCCATTTATAAAATTACTGCGAACGTTTATTATCGAAGTCTGTAAATAGACCAGGTGTGATAAAAAAACCTGCACTATTCCATAAAGATCTAACATTTAACGGCAGTATTTCAAGCTAGATCAAGGCCAAGGTAGGAATGATAAGAAAAGATCAGATTAAGGCTGGTAAAGACGTCAGAACCAAGTGCTATTATTCTTGAAAAAAGCCTGAAATATTGGAAACATTTTGAATTTACGTGTATGTGTGGAAAACTTTCTCAGTGGTGAGTTTGTAAAAAGATCTCTAGCTTTTATCTGAAATGAAATAAATCACGTTGCCTTAAAATCTGACAGCTGAGCTATCTAGCAATCGGAGTAACGGAAGGTTAAAGATTTTTTGTGAGCTTTTATAACTAAAGTGCTGGGTAATTTTTGCTTAATTTTTTACTGTAATTTATTTTCTTATGATTTAATGCTTTAATGCATAGAAAACGATAATAATCTTATTTATATAAAAATTAATACCTGTTTCCCTTGGTCTCCCTATAACTCGAGAATCGGCTCAATTTGAATTATTTCTTTTTTGTAGATTTCATAAGTCTGGCGGCACCGGGCATGGACAGCTAGTACATTATATTAGTTATATATCGCCTAGGTGATATCGTGCAAAAAGTTAATACTCAAAGATTTTGTGCATACTAAACAAAATCCTAGACCACCCTTTTAATGTATTCCATACTATTAATTCATAATTTAATGCTGAGTGTCGTATTCTGCATGTCTCTTGCCTCATACCTAAGTATAGTTATGATAGAATAGGCTTAATTGACTGATTGAAACCAACAAAAAACCCATTCCAAAAACGAGATGTCCAGGCCACTAAAAGCCATATCGTGTTTAAGCTGTTAGCGTATTGTCGCCGTTTTGACAGCTCTTATTTACTTGACAGTAATGGCGACTGACGTCAGAACAATACCATACCAGATCAAAGACGATATGTTTTTTACCGTCGGGAATAGAGGCCCAGGGCCGTATGGTAATAACAATATCATTTATAACCTATTATCTTATTGTCAACGTATTAATAGTTCTTCTTTCTATATTCTTGACACTAATGCGGCCCAGTAAAAAACAATACCATAACAGGTTAAATACGATTTGGATTTTACCGCCTATAATAAAAGCGCAGGTATTTTTTTTGTCTTTTTCTTATTCCGGGGGGGACCAAAAAGGTGAACCAAGGTTAAGCGTAGAACCATACAAACAAAGATGGCAGAATAAGATCCATTGTGTGAGTTAGCATGCTTAAATTTCTGGACCTTACCCTTTCATCTAGGTAAATAGTGACAGCACGAGACTTAATGATTTTAAATTGAAAAAAACGTTTGTTCAACCGGGCAACTTGAACAGACCTTAACGTTTTTCCTTAAGCATTAGCATCACAAAATGCTATCAAAAACCTCCAACTGCTTCACCCTAATTAAAAACAGCCTTCTGTAGGCCATGGTTCCGTGGCCTTTGAATAATGAGACCTGCCACTTTAGTTTCGGGTTTACAAGCGGAATTATTTATAGAACCTGTCAGTGCTCGCTGACATCTGAGCCTATAAGGTCGCGTTCACACGGCGGTCAATGCTCGAGCATTAATTTGCAAGCGTTTATGAACGAGCACATTTGAAAAACTTGCACGTGAAGCGAGCATTCGTTTGTAAACATAATGTTTGTCGTTGGTAGGTTAACTGATCAAAGTTCCTGTTGCGTGCCATGTAATCAGACTCATCAGTTGACTTAGCGTTGTATTATAAATTAAATCATAGTTAGGTGAAATAACAACAAAGTTTTTTTTAATGTTTTTAAATACAAATTACAAAACAGGAACTTAATGTATATGTTTATTTACCACATTTAAATTAGTATTTATTAAGGTAAAACTATCTTCAGTAATTATCGTACGTTTCATAATTCAATTAATAAGAATTGCCAATAAATTGGTAATTTCTGACTTATGCTTGACCGATTCATACAAAATGAACCGTCTTGAACTAATAACCGCTTATAGTTGGCTTAAGGAATCCTAATGTAGACGAGCCCTTACGTGAACTTTTAGTTCGGTAACTGATTATCTTTCAAAGGCTGAAGCATACTTGAATATTATAAATGAACCTGAATTATTGACTTTGTAAACAGTTTCTGAATTTGTTTGATGTCCGAAGTAAAGGTAAGTTTATTTAATGAGATTTTTTTGTCGGGATAAAGGAATACTCAATAAAGCGTAAATAACGACTTTGACAAGGTACACTGGCGAGCAGAATTAACGGGTCACTTGTCTTGTCAAAATAAAATATGGCTCGATTATTTTGTTCAGAAGTGCTATTTTAGTTTTATATAGGTAACAACGCAAAAGTGTTACGTTAACGTCACTATACGAAATTGGCCCGTTTTGAGTTAACAACGTTATCTTCCTATTAACCTGGGTCTGTATTCTAATCGTCGTTGAGATGTCATGGTATTGTGTTTAACTCGGCCGCCATTATTGTACAGGAAATAAGAGCTATCAAAACGTTGACAATACGAACACAGGTCAAAAATGTTAGGGTTTTATACCGCCTAGAATCTCAGCCCCGGTAATCTACATGATGCAAATAACCCGTTGTTATATCTGTTAATAACGTCTTGTCTGTGACGCCAGTTTTCATAGACTGCCTTTACTCTACGTCAAAACAACCCCAGTCCTCATAACATACATACATACCTTCACGCCTGTCTCCCAAAGAGGCAGGTAGAGACTATGGAACGCCAGGTGCACCGGTCCAAACATATAACCTTCGCCTTTTCTACATTCATCAATATCTTCACGCACGTACGTCGGTTTCGGGTGCTTCCCATTTGGCCCTTAATCAGAACATGGCGAATTTGATGACCGTACGTCCGTCTAGGACGTCCCCTACCAACATCTCCGCTCACTCTCGCTCGCCATATCTCTTTCGTAACTCTTCTTTCATCCATCCTTTCAAAATAACCAAACCATCTTAGCATACCCTTTTTGATCTTAGTCACATCTTCTTTCAATCCACATCGTTCTTGGATCTCGCTATTTCTTACTCTATCATCCTATTTTCTTTCAACGTTCTATTTTCAACGAGTTCTTATTTCAACTGCATTAATCCTGCTTTCGTTCTTCTTCCGCCATACCCAAGATTCACTACCATACATCAATGTTAGTGTCAGTACTCCCTGAACACCAGCAAGTCCACATAACGTCGATAATAAACGTAATGTGACGTCGTGTGTTACGACGGTTACTTTATTTGGTACTGAGAACTTAAACTCAAAGACAGTTCTGTCTCTATTCTTTAAACCTATTAGTTATCCCTTCTAGTACACCTCAATGACCAATACCTCAATACCTATACCGATACCCATACCTGTTAGTGATCAGATTCACGATTTACTGATTAAGGGCCAAATCAAAAGCACCCAAAACCAACGTACGTGAATGAAGAGGTTCATGAATGTAGAGGAAGCTAATTTGGACCGATGCACCTAACATTTCAGTATCTGCCTGCCCCATTAGGGCATGTAGCTATGTACTATCGAACCAACGGAACCCTGACCCACCATGGAACCTTGTCACAATGATTGACGTACGATTGTCGTATAGCTTCGTATGACAGTCCTAACGTCAATCACTGTGACAAGGTTCTATGGTGGGTCAGGGTTCCGTTGGTTCGATAGTACCTTAATGTCGTTACGTGAAATGTAATCGAGGAGAATACAATACAAAAAATTTGAGTACTCTTAATTGAATACCACATACAATAACACCAAAACAATATGATACTAAACAGCTAAATAATTTCCGTGTGGTTGCCGGGTTAGAATAGTGCCACTTCTTGTCTTCCCCTGGATGTCGTATCATGCGACAAACGGAATAAAGGCTAGCAATGGAGTTAGGTCACCAGCTGTCACCACTACAATGACACATCTTAGCCTAATACGCGCAAAATGTGGTTACAGAATTATCGGCAAGTTAAAATAATTGTCGGTAACTCTGTAGCTCTGCCTCATAAAAAATCACAAAAAAAAAATTGCTACATACGTGTACCAAAGATATGTTTCTACGTAAGCTTGATTTTACGTAAGTATTTGTTTCTGTGAGTGCAGTCTCTAAAAAATTTAGTGGGTAATCACTGGTCGCGGGCAATAACAGTATGGTTTACCCTTTATGTAAAAAGCCATGTCTACAAATTATACATAATTTAAATAAAAACAATAAAACCAAACATTAAAAATTTACAACTCACTAGATTTTTATAAATCTGTTTATTTATACCCACAATCGCATAAATAACAACATTAATGTATTAACGTAAGCGGCTTAAATCCCGTTTTGCCTACATCCACTAAAAATTACTGTAACGTTGTAATTGTTTATTCCGTGCCAGACTTTGTTAATATATTACGAAATCGACTCGATGTGGAGTCTTTGGTACTGATTGCCGTAATCCGTATAGTAATTATTAAGTTTAGTTATTTCTTTTGGATAGATGTTTATCAGGCTTGTTGGGTTTAATAATGGAATATAACACCCCAAACTAGGCTGAGCCTGAATCTACCTTTAAAACCGGGAACTGAATAATTCAGCTCATTATGAGAACTGTTTTGCAACTGTACCTACCTTAGTAGTTACAGTAGCAAAAGTAACTAAATAATAAACAATTGGTCTGCTGACATGAAACTTTTTATAAAGACCCTGTCTGCCAAGCTTATCGACGCCTCCGGGGATCCCAGAGCTGGCGCTTACCTCTCTCAAAGGATAGGTTTAACTATCCAGAGAGGTAACGCAGCCAGCATCATGGGTACAATGCCACGAACAGATTTACTAGAGGGGGTATTCTTTTTGTGATTCTAGTTTTAAGTAGATAATAGGTTACACTAGTTTTTATTTATTCTAATTATTATTACTGTACAGTGTATAATAGTGTATTATTTACCTATTAGATTAAAAATCACTGTCTAATGGCGCTGTGTATAATTATATCCTCCAGTCTGTCTGTACCAATCCCCTGTTATTGAAGCACTTCTACCTTAAATATAATTTTGAATTTAATAAACAATGTAAAAAACATATGAATGTATGATAACCTATGTTATATATTATCCTGAGGGAGGGTTCTCTATCTTAATTTCGAAAAACTTTTGACCAATGTTTCGATTGTCAGAATTTTTATTTCTCCGAAACTGTTTATTTTCTTGGATTTTAATAAAACTAACCTAACTTAACCTTCAGGTTCTGTAGGTATGATTTTCAGGCAAATGAAACTTTGGACAAACGAATAAATAATAATAAAAGAAAATTAACTGGTCCTTCGTAATACAAAAGGATACGAACAAATTAACAGTAAATTAATTAAAGAATTAATACTTAGTACCAAGATAAAGGTAGAACTGCCGTAAAAGTCGTAAAACATAAAAAAACATTGTAAAATTACACTATGCCAGTATTTGTCAAACGTACAACCGGGCAAGCTGCCAAGCCATATCTCGATCAGCGGTATTATGAGGTGCAAACCTAACACGCTCTAGGCAATGAAGGGAGATGGAATTATGTAACTGCTATAGCGTTGTCTCTTTCACTGTCCGGAACTATGCCGGTTTGGATAGTACGAAATACAAGTAAAGCTGTCATCTAGGCAAACAGTGAACACTTCGGGTATTGTAATGTTTCAAGTCAATATTGACTTTAGTAAAGTTAATTATTTAGCTATTTGTTATTAGCTTTTGCTCGTGATTTTGTCCCCGTAAAGTTGTTAGTAAGTTCCTTAAGAACTATGCGATTATTTGAGATATAAAATAATTAGGTCTGTCTACGATGATTAATATCTCTGTAACAAATTTCACATTGTTATGTTGATTTGTTGAAAGTTGAAAGACAAATATAATAATTATTAAATAGTTTTCAGCCTTTTATTATTTCCATAACGAAATTGTAATGAGACCACCACAGATATTATAACCCTATTAAAAAAAAATGTTATTAAGCCATCTCCTTTTTTAACATTATTTTCATTTAATATTTTTAACTTATTTTATTTTAGTTTAAGTTTTAGTTATCCTTCATGCTCTGTCTCTTGTAGAAATGGGTTATTTAAGTGCCTGAAAATAAACGATTATTATTATTATATTATTATTAACTCATTTATAAAACGAACACATGAATTGAGAACCTCCTTCTTTTTTAAATATGTTGGGATAGTAAACCTATCAATATAAATTATGAATCGAGTTCAGTTTCAGATTTTTTTATTTATGTTTAATTTTCAAACATTTTCCGAAAGATTACATCATAAGCAAAAATATAAAACACATTTTACTTATTTTACATCATGAATCAAAATTAGTCGTGGACATTCTATGTACGTTCAATGCTCGTTGAACAAATGTACTTTATAAAACCAGTTCACGACTTGATATTTCAAGGATCTAAAAACAGGTCTAATGCGAGCCGGACTCGCGCACTGATGGTTACGTATTTATATTTATATTATACAAAGGCTGGAAAACGCATTATGCCTGTAGACTATAAACCTTTTTTTCCAGAACTGTGCCATTTGACAACTTATATTTTTCGTGTAAAGCATTAACATTATGCATGCATGCATATGCATTGGTTCTTAAGCTATGGGGGGGGGGGGGCAAGTTACACAACAAATGTTCAAATTGATAGCTTTTATAGTTACAAACAGACACACTTTGGTACGGAATCCTTAAAAAAAAGCACTATTTTTCTCAAGCAAGAATGCTATTTCGTTACAAATCTATGAGACCAGCCTATGTCCATTTTAAGCTTTTCGCGACTCCTTATTTTTCAACGACTTTAGCACATTTTGTGCCAAAAATCTTCTCTTCTACACGATTTGATTTTTTTTATTATTATAGTCACTGATTGTGTGAAACTGGTGCTTTTATATGCAGCTGTCTCAATAAGTTTGTTTTTCTGTAACTGTAAATATTTCAGGATTTATTTCAGTAAAATCGTGTACCCTGTAGGTTAGGTTAGTTTTTATATAAATGTAAGAAATAGATTTCTTGTCAGAGCGTGCAAAACCTATGATGAAAAATTGACTGACTTTGATATATTTCATAAGTCTTTGCAACTTTTTGTTTCTGAAGGTGTTGTTAAAATATTTTATATCTATACTAACTTGTTAACTATATTTATTAACCTGTTATTTACTGTCTTACTAGAGTTCATTACATCGTTTTTTTTTTTCTAAAATTATGTGTACTTAGTCTTGTCTGAGCAACATAAAAGTTATTAGTTATAAGTGGAAACTGTTGAGGCTCACGAATTATTTAAGTTAATTTTCTTTGTGCTATATTTGACCGTTTGTTAACAAGAAAAAAAAAAACCTGAAATTTTTCCAGTAACAGAAAAAATGCAGGTTGGCAAAGGAAATGGTTGGGAAACGATACATTTGGCAAACATATTTCTTGAAACAATGGTAAGGCATTTGTATGATGTTTCATCTAAATGTTATCTAATCTCATCTAAAATTAACTATTGGACTGACTTTAGCAAATAGTAGTACTCACGTACTCCAGCTACTTAAATAAAATTCCCTATTCATAGAATTCCCAATCGGATTTAATTATACAATTCACTAAGATATTTACAGATAAATAATAACGTTGCTAACAATAAACTGAGCTTCAACACATCGGATCCCAAGGACCACTAGCTCCAATCGACATCTAAACCACTTTACTATACGATATCCACTTCGCTTTAACGCCACAGCAGTTATGCGACCGTTTTGAACACTCGGCAACGCGAAACTCGCTTATGATTGGTATTTGAGAAACCACAAGCTGAACACTTCATGTCAGCTGCCAGCGGTATACGTGGAATCCTTGGAGGGAAGCGTCCTTTGTGTGGTTATAAGATGAAATGAGGGTAAAGTTTTGAAAATGTGTAACGAACTATACAGGGTGACTGCGGAGTCGTGTACCAACAAAGCAAACTAAAACTTACTGCACCATTAGAAACATAATGTACATCATTTAAAAGCATTTACGTTTCCCTATGTATGACTAAAATTTTGGTCACCTAACGTTTTCTCGTTAAAAACTTAAAAGTTATTTGAAAATCGAACGATCAGACGATTGAGAAATTGAGTATGTAGAGTGGCCATGATCCCGAATAAAATTAATTAACTCATTGTTTATTTGAATAAAAAACAAAGTAATTGGCTTAAGGCTTTTAAATCTTTTGCGTTTTGTTCCTAACATTCATGGAATATATTTTCAGAGCTACTGAATATACACAAAATCTAAAAAAGCCATTTATATATTAGATATATAATTGTTCGTAAAAGTATATAAATAAATTGTGGAATGCCATAAATTAAAAATGAGTATGAGTATGGGGCAAGTTTTATTATTAATGTCGACTCCATATCTCTCTATAGTGTTACCGTACTATGGAAACTCCGAACCCTACTTATGATTTTAAAAACTGTAAAGAGGATCTTTACAGTCACATTGACGTTGTACAGTGGCGTCAAAGTATTTCAATCAAGTTGGGAGGAAACGCATAGATTGCAAATGCTACATAAACACGAGACCGGCGAGTGCCGGTAAGGTGTCTGACACCTCAGCATTTTGCTGAGCCAGTGTCCGTTTCACCACCACTAGGACACACTGAGTTTTGTCTGTTACCTTCACTCTTTTCTTCAATCATTTGTGTAATATGTGTCTTATGGTTGTTGAATAAATGTATTTCTTCTTCTTCATCTTCAGAACAAAGTAATTTATTTAAAACATGACATGTAGAAGTGAGTTTGCCATAAGTTTTGTGATATATTTGATTTAACCTAAAATTATAAATGGCTGTTTGTGTTCGCGGCTAACTTGGCCACTTACGTCATTGAGATGTATGAACGTTATCTATTTTAAACTTTGCTAGAGTGTGTATTAAGTTTGGCGTATTCTACGTACGAAAACATGTTTTAATAAAATAAAATAAATCTTGAGTTTTTAAAACTAGTCAACGCATTCTTTAGCTGGTTTGGAAAACAAAACGCTCGTAGTGTTAGAAGTAATTAGCCAACTAGTTCTGGAATAAGTTTTTATTTGCAAATAATACTATTTATGTCATAAAACTAAACGATGATCATCTTAAAAATGACCCTTAATTCTTCAAATAAGTATATCTAGTACCCAAAGTACAAGCCTATAGCTTAGTTTGAGACAAAGTTTTGTGTAAGATTGCCCGTTATATTTATTGATTCCCATGCCTAGCTCTCCCATTCATTCATTATAATTTTGATTTATTTATTAAGCAGTCTCACTAAGTGCTCGTTCGCAAAGCCTGCACGTACATAATTAACTATCTAGACTCAGATATCTGGACTGGTTTAGTTGTGGACTTAAACCGAGAGCTGGGACCACGTACGGCTCTTAAAGTATCTGGCAAGATATTACACTAGCTAAGTAAGGTGACATGGGCGCATTTCTTTAAAGTTGGCAACGTTTCTAAAAGCTACTTTGGTCAAGATTTTTGTGGAGTTTAGGGTTTTAGTGGTACCACCATCTTTTCCATTAATCCACCGCCAAGCAGCAGTGTTCGTTTTGCTGTGTTCCGGTGTGGGGATAAGACAACCGGTGAAATTACTCACCCCTCATTTATCTCAGTCCTCAGGGTTGGCAACGCATTTGAGGTCTTAGGATTACAATTTTGAGGTTGTAGTCTTGAGATTTCAAATGTCTAATGGGTCTCAGATCCCACTTAACATCAGGTGGCCTGAAATGTATTTGGTTTAGTAAGGGAATAATAAGTTAGTAAGAATTATTACAAGTGTTACAAAAATCGCCCGTTTATATTGTCATTTCCTACTTTCAGATTAGGTTAGGTTAGTACATTATTTTATGTCATAGAAATTAATTTTCTACATTGACAATGGGACTGTTTTATAATATATATTTTTTTCTGGTCAATAAGCAAGTAAAGGTAGGTTACGTTACGTTATTCGTTACTCCGAGGTACTAAAAATACACGCATCAAACCTCCTATGGAGTAATATGATTCTGTGATTAAATTACAACTTGCCAGAGTTCTTGATAAGAAAGTAAACGTTATTAGAAGCCCTAGGGCACAGGAGAGCAATCTAATGAAGCTACTAGACTTGCGTTAGTAATTACTAGCATAGCCTGGAGGTAGTAGTCTCGTGCGGTTAATAAATAGGTAATATGAATTAGTCATAATTTCATGGGCAGGTTAAACAAGTACTAAAATTATTTAAAATTAATTGAGCAGCTTAATAATACGCGTTATAAGTTATATTTACAGTTTAAAAAAAATAAATGCGCAATACTTATATTAAGAAGTTGTTTTTATAAAATGAAAAGTGCTTTGGTTATTACAGGAAAATAAAAAACACAACTGTAAGGTTACCTTTTTCCTCCTTTATAAACTTTCCAGCCAGACGTCATGAATTTGAATTTGGAACCGAAAATCGAAGTGTTACGACGAAATCAAATATGCGCTAGTCTCATTGCCTCTTTTATTCACTTCAAATAATTAAAAAATGTTCTTGACCCCTGAAAATGAATATGAATTAGTCATAATTTCATGGGCAGGTTAAACAAGTACTAAAATTATTTAAAATTAATTGAGCAGCTTAATAATACGCGTTATAAGTTATATTTACAGTTTAAAAAAAATAAATGCGCAATACTTATATTAAGAAGTTGTTTTTATAAAATGAAAAGTGCTTTGGTTATTACAGGAAAATAAAAAACACAACTGTAAGGTTACCTTTTTCCTCCTTTATAAACTTTCCAGCCAGACGTCATGAATTTGAATTTGGAACCGAAAATCGAAGTGTTACGACGAAATCAAATATGCGCTAGTCTCATTGCCTCTTTTATTCACTTCAAATAATTAAAAAATGTTCTTGACCCCTGAACTGTGACTTTACGTCACCATTGACAATGCATTGATCAAAATATATACTAACAATTAAAAATAAGTACTTGTCATATTGTGGTGTTTATTTATGTAAAAGAATAGATCTTGTAATTTTGTAAATAGAAAGTAAATATAGTCATAGTAAACATAAATCAAAGATGGCGCAGGTGGCCATAACCTGATACGTGATACCACGAGGAATATACCGTCCCTTGTAAAGGGAGATTGGCTCGCCATATTGCATTTTGGGTGACAACCTTTGACTTACGACCAGAAAAATTAATAATAGAAAAAAGTGATACGTCATTTTTATGACTTGTTGGTTTCATATTAGATACGAAATAAAGCGATTTGGAAAAATTGGCGGTAGTTACAATGAACCCTTTTTAAAACCAATCAGAAAAAAAAATAGTAAGTTAAAATTAGACCTGTGATTGGAATAATCTTAGTAACCCTAAAATCCCAAAATTAATCCCACATATTTGAATGTATGTTTTCTTTAAAATAAAAGTAAATATACCTACTTTCATGTTTATATTTCAATCTCAAAATCTATCAATAACGACCTACGAAGCAATTTGCCTCACAAGCAATAGACCCCAATTCAGATTGATTTAGGTAACATTCATAGATATACCAGACAATTTAATCTAGACCAAAGCACAATAGCGGTTTGTAATTAAGCTACGTCATTATTGACGTCATCAAGGTCAGTAGGATCGTTACAATGATCAAGGGATTCGATGCCCTTTCACTTGACATTTGAATATTGATAGTAATTGAAAGGCGTTTATGTTTGTTGACTTTTAAAATGTTTATTACCCCTGAGAATAGTTGAAGTAGATTCATTTAGTAAATATTTTACCAGGGATAGAAAACCTTGTGATTTTTTTACGTTGCAAATTGCGTATTAAAATTATTATTTTAAAAAAATGAATTAAGTGAAATATATATTTATTTCTAAAAGCAACCTTTTTTTGTGAAAAAACAAAACAAGAAAGTAATGTATAAACTAAGATGAACTTCACTAACGCTTAAAAGGGTTTACACGGTCTTAAACCCAGAGTGCTTCTGTTTTTGTTACCGTCTCGTGTTTTAACCTCAAACATGCTTAATTCTATTCTTCTTAAGAAGGCTTTTCAAATGAACTTAAGAACTAAAGATCAGCAAAGTTTAATCTGACCAAGTAATAGTAAAGTTTAATCCAGGATTAGTTTATACAATTTTGACATTTAATCTCGGATTAAATCCTTATTCCAATTTGTTTAATTAGGGCTTATGTTAACTACTACGTACTATCCATGTAAGTAATTTGGAGTAAACCTTTTTTTTGTGATCATAATTGTGCAAGTAAGTAAAGATTTGTATGTAGAAAAGACGTGGTATTTCATAAAAAACAAGTTTAATGTTGAGATTATATTTAAAATTGTAATATACGCAATATATTTGGCTCAATTTCTAGACTATATTTTTTTAAATCAATGAATCATTCATTCAACTTTTACATATTACAAAAATATAATCTAATGAGTATCCGGGTATCAATTTAATCCAATATCTCAATTTAAATATAGTGTAGATTATTTTATTCAGCCATTATTTCTAAACAACGTTTAATAATAATATACATTCATCCATATAATAACTTGCTCATACAATATTTATGTACCTTATGCCTATTTTTCCGTGAACGAAGGGGCTTTAGACGCGGAACGAGGTTAACCTCCAAATTGCTTTTTAATTACATTTTTTTATCGGTTTCCTTACAAATCGCGAAGTTTGTAAAACTGTTGATTTAATGAAAACTAAAATATTATTATAGTTTTGTTAATAGCAGGTTAGTTTGTTAACGTAGTCTTAGATCCAACACATCAGTGATTAAAATTGTTAATTTTGATGCAAGTGCGGAAAATATGTCATTTTACACGAGTCCAGAGTGTATGCATCTGTTGGTTCATTGAGGAAAAGGTAAACGAATTTGTTGCTAAATCAACAAGATAAATCTGAATGATGATCTTGTACTCTGTTTTACGATTTATTTGCTGTTTACGTATGTGGTAGTGTATATTTAGTATATTCACTAGTTTATATATGTATTTTAATAAAGCAGTTTTCTTTTCTGTTTCTGGGATATAATGTACTAAGTTAATTGTTAATTTCTGTTGTTTTGTTAATTTGCAAATCCTCTTGCATTGCCGTTCCAATGAAATACACTCACCGGTAAAACTAGCGGAACGAAAAAAACCGGCCAAGTGCGAGTCAGACTCGCGCACGAGGATCTATACAACATTAGTAAGAAAAAAACGGCAAAAAAACACGTTTTTTGTAGCCTCACCTTAAATATTTATTTGATTTTAATTAAACTATATATTTCTAAAGTGAATATATCACTTAATAATCTGTGAATATTTCGATTTAATATCGAGCAAAAAACGTAAAATAAAATCACGTTTGTTGTATGGGAGCCCCCCTTAAATATTTAATTTATCCTTTCTTAGTATTTGTTGATATATCGGCAACAGCAATACATCTTCTGTGAAAATTTCAACTGTGTAGCTATCACAATTCATGAGAGACAGCCTGGTGACAGACAGACGAACAGACGGACAGTCAGACAGACAGTGCAGTCTGAGTAATAGGGTCCCGTTTTTACGTTTTGGATACGAAACTTAGGGTTTCGTATCCAAAGGGTAAAAACGGGACGAGAGGTGTAATTTTAATGTTACAATTCTACTTGATAACAACAATATATATTTTTCTCACACAAAACCATCTGTGCATTGAGAAGTTACACATTTTGTGTGTGTTTTGACGTTTTGACGTTACATTGTTACGTTAAAAATGACACCTTTTTTTTTCAATCCGCTAATTTTGCCGGTGAGTGTATTACATTGCAACGACAATGCATGTTTGCAATTGCAAATAATATGTCTTTTAATGGTCTTTGTGTAGTAAATAGTTTACATACTTACATACATACATATTTCAGTAAATGAAACGATTAGTCCAACGTCATGCACGCGAACGATTGATTTTCGAGAACGCGGCAAGATTATTCCATCACCGATACTTTATAAAAGTTTATAAGTCAAAGTTATAGTAAGATCTCTACAGCAGCATTATCTAACGTTTGTCTACGTCGTAGCGGCGCTACGGTAGTAGCACCACTACGAATTGTCGTAGAGCACTCGAAGTACGTTAGTTCGAGTGGCATGCCATAAATCGAGTTCAATAGTAAATGGCTGACTGAGCGGGTTTCTAGTACAAATGGTATATTGTTATGTGCAGTCAGCTGCAATGTGCTATAAATTGTTTGTCGTAATAAATAAAATAAATCCGGCTAAGTGCGAGTTGGACTCGCGCCCGGAAGGTTCCGTACCATTTAATTCCTTCCTTCCTTCCTTACATATTTATTTTATCTTAATTTAATTATTTATTTTTAATATGAACACAATTAAATATTCTGTGAATATTTCAAGCGTCTACCTCTTGACGTTATTAATATCAAGCAAAAAACGGCCAATAATGTCAAGTTTATTGTATGGTAGCCTTCCTTAAATATTGATTTTAATCTATTTATAGTATTTTTTGTTATAGCGGCAACAGAAGTACGTCATCTGTGAAAAATTCAACTGTCTAACTATCGCGGTTCGTGAGATACAGCCTGGTGATAGACAAACTGACAGACGGACAGTGGAGTCTTAGTTTTAGGGTACCGAGTTTACCCTTTGGGTTTAAAATGCCAGCTACAATTTTATTAAATATTATTTAAGACATGAAAAATATTAATGTTCAATATTATGTTATAAAATGTTGTCGATCAATGTTATATAGCTAGGTTCAATAGACTATGATAAAATGTAATGATAGGTTTAGAAGACTATTAGTTCCAAAATCCAATACAATTTAAATCATAGAAACATATCGATTTATCCAATACTAACATACTCTTTCTTTGTCACACGGACAGAAAGTCTATGTTATAGTAACGTTCATAAGTTGTCCCTTTCGTACCTTTGTGATTTTAAATTATTAATACATTTTATATCAGATCAGTAACTAATAGGCCGTTATAGTTAAACACAAACAGTAGATTAATCGGAAATAAATGCTACCTACAAAAGATTTTATTTTTATAATGGCTTCATTTGTTGTCCAAAAAGACTACCCTAGATTTTCCCCCTTGGTAAAGTTGTGCTTAAGCGGTGGGGAGTAAAATTGTACCCATTGTATTTTTGCAATTTTACGGTTAAACCACGTAAAAGACTCGCAATATCGAAACAGAGCTCCGAACATGGCTGCGTTTATCGCGTGACAAAGTTTGAATAAGGCATCCGTCACCTTCTGACACGTAAATAAGTACGACAGTGACGGATGCTTTATCCACATCTGTCACGCGATATAGACTAGTTAGTATAAAAAATTAAGGGTATTTCATTCTGCGTTGGATTTGACTAGACTCAGTCTCATAAATAAATAATAATAAATAAATAAATAAATATCAGGGGACAATATCACTGCCGTCCATTATCTAAAAGGCGGCTAAATACAAGAGGGTCATTTTGGGTTATGGCCAAAAAACATGCGAAACCATGTCTCTCAAAACTGGTGAGCGATATCCCTGTACTTTTTTTTGTATACTAATATTCGAGACTTGCTCTATTTTCTACATATACATTTGATACGGTTTTACTTGTTTTTATAGCTGAAATCTTCGATTTTCCTTTTTAGCTATGATACCGTAGAATTTTATGAAATACGTTACATAGCTTAATGGCGGTTAAAGTATGTTTAGCCGCCTTCTAGCTCAGTAATTTAGGTTATCCAGGATAGATTGTACAAATACAAAAAAGATATATGAAAAACATAACTAAAAGGCGGTTACATGATATAGCCGCTTTTTAGCTATGTATGCCTAGTTAATCTTGTGCAAACAGACATGACTATAAAACGGCTTTACGACCTTAACTGCCTTCTAGTTTAAAATGAGTGAATACGGTGGAATCTAATATACGTTTTGTATCATCAATGCTAGAGAAAAAGGCAGTTAATTGAAGAACAAATAAAAATAACTGCTTTTTTGTTATGGATTGCTATCGAAGTATGTTGCTAGGTATATCCAATGACTTGGGGAAGTTGCTAAAAACACTGCGAAATTAAACTTAATAAAAACACCATTTATTATGTTAAAATCAAATTTATTCATACGAAATATAAAAATCTTTATAATAAAGGATTTAATTGCAAGGGTACGCTGATAAAATCACGGTTTAAACGCGTAACTATCTATTGCTTAGCTACTAAATAATACCTTTCTTTAAAATTATAAAAACAAAAAGAGATCAATTGCTCATTCTTAAAATATAATGCAGTCATCAGTAAAAACACTTGGAACTTTAACAAGTAGAATATCAAACATAATCTCAAAATAAAACCGAAAACTTCTGCGGTTAACAGAAATACAAAAATACCCTGTGACCCTACATCTATATAAAATTTGCATAACGTTTTACTTAGCATAATAAAAAAGAGATCAATCGTTTATTCTTAACGTATAAGGCACTCATAAGTCTCATTAATAATTGAGTTTATAATCATTTAAATAACCATACTACTTTAAGACGACTCTGGCAAATCCCTCCAAAATGTTAACTTGTGAGAAGGCATTCATTCTGAACATTTAATTTTGTTTAAAATTCCCATTTTCCTTTCTCAATCGATACCTTTGGAATTAACAGGTTTGGGTAATGTAACGGCTTTTGGATTTCGTAAATATTTATCATTTAGAAAGCGTAACTGCTGGTATTCGGTGTCAAAGTCTCTTTTATACAATAGATCGAGACAACCTCTTTTAAACCCAACTTGGGAAATGCTCTGCAGATAAACGCGTGGTGTGGAGTTTTGGATCCTTCTATCTGAAATGCAGTTTGGAACATTAATAAAGTCTTCTACTCCCATAGCCTTAACTGTTACTCTGCCTTTATTTGCTGCTCCCACTGCTTCTGAAAAATCTGCATAATCGTAGATTTTACCTTTCCTTTTCATTGATAGTTCCACTTGGTGATGGAATTGATCAGCACTCATGAAGGTATGGCCGGGTTCAAAATAATATAATGTTATAGTTTCTGTGCCGATCGAGTCACTATTTACAAGGTGAATAAGCATAAAATAGAGCAACCAGTTTTTATTTTGCGCGCTATAGTTGTCGAGCCATATGAGCACATTTTTAATGTCACGATGTTGCGGGAGAAACATAAAAAATGCGCTCATGATGTCCTGTTGTTTTCGCCCTGCGGTAGCATCGTGCCACAAAACGGCTAAAGGTTTATGAGAGGTGGTTATTTTTCCCAGTGGAGCAAATGTCTGATTGTACGCAGACAGTCGCAAACAGAATATGATTCTCTTAAATGAGTCCATCCTTGGAAGCATTATAATTTTCTGCAAGTCCGCACTAAAATAGAGGTTGTCTTGGTCCTGTTTACTTTTGTGATCTTTATACATCTTTCTAGCTGCAGTATACTTTTTGTAATGGATTGCAAACTTCTCACAAGTTTCGCAACCTTCTGATATATTGGATAGAATGTCGTGTGAGGTTTCTTTCTTGTGAAATGTGTAGCTTTCACACTCCTCACATTCTTTATTCCCGAGTTGTGTAAAAGATAATTTCATATCTTTTACATGAGTCCTATATAATTCGTAGGAAACCTGAAACTGGGGGTGTTGTGCCAAAAAGTCTTTGTGCATAAGCGTAATGTTTAAGTCACTCGGTAAATAGCGTCGTAGCGGAGCATGCTCTCTTCTGTAGTGGGGTGCAAGAGGATGGAATGACTCTACATGTTGAGTGATGATATTTCGATCAAAAGTGAACGTCTTTGTGTTTTCCGCGAGAATCGATTGGATTTTCCAAACGAGTGCAAATTTGATGGACATACCATTAGGCATTGAAGAGTTCCTGCGTATAACCACGTCCAGTATTCATCATAATACCAGCTCGATGATACCGTAATATTGTTTTGTCATCGTAATAACCTGTATGCAAAATGTCAAGTCAATCCGCCAATTAGAAGTAAGTAGGTTAAAATCTACTTCGCAGATTTTATTACATTGTTAGTTCGTTAATGACAAGAGAAGCTATTAGCGTGTTATATTTGAATGGTAGTAAATTTCTTTAGTTTCGATGTAAGTACTCGTACGTGTCAATCGGTAGGTATATAGCATTATTTACGAAAACATTAGGTAAGAATTGTTTCAACATTCAGTTTGTTTATAGGTAGGTACTTAACCTTATTATACACAAATACACATAAACCCATGCAATGGTTTGACTTTCAAGTTCGTAAAATAAGGCATATTTTAGCACATATAAAATACATGTAAGTACCTAAAGCGAGCGGGGCACCAAGCTGCAATAACGAAAGTTTACTTAATAGGAGGTACTAGCTAGACCTAACCGCCTATTGAGAAATTTTAACTTTACCTGGCAGACCTTTTTCTTGGAGGCAGCGACATGGTGGAATTAGCAGGAATCGACGCCCGCGCCGCGTGCGAAGCGACCAGCTCTTTAGATAAGCACTCCGGCGACTGACTCCGGCCGACGCCGTCGGCCCGACAGGCGAGACAGGGGATAAGGGGACTGTTGCGCGGGGAACGAGTTGCCGCCTTTTAGTTAGGCAATGTCGTATAGCCGCCATTTAATGAAGCAAGGATTTATTTTTATTACTTTTGTTGCTAGATTATAAAACCGTGACGGCCTTTAAGGTATGTATTTTGATAAAAAATAATAAAATTTACATACAAAAAGGCGGCTATTACATTTTAACCGCTTATTTCTTATGTACACACGGATAGACCGCTTTTTAATCTGTGACCTCTTTTGCAGTTGAATATTACGTTTCTAAGCTATAAGTTGGTTAAAGTCCAATAGCCGCTTCTAAGTTGTTGAAAATAAAAAAGCCGCTTTTAAGTCTTGCACCGTAACACGTGTTACGTTTAAAAATTGGCAGTTATCAACTTTTAATCGCCTTTAAGATAAGTAAGTGTTAAATAACCGCCTTTTTGGTAGTAATATTCCAAAAAAACTGTATTTAGCCGCTAGCCTCAAGGCTGTATCTCGGTTGTTTTTAAAGATATTGAAACCAAACCTAGATAGATCGATAGCTAATAAGTAGCTGAGTCGCCCTGTATATATAACTCAAAAAGGTCGTATGACCCTTTAGCCGCCTTTTAGATAATGGACGGCAGATCACACCATTTGACCTAGTCCCAAACTAAGCTCTAGGCTTGTACTATGGGTACTAGACAACTATATAATAATACTTAAATACATAAAAAACATCCATGACTCAGGAACAAATATTCGCGCTCATCTTCACTTATCGGGATTTGAACCCAGGACCGCTAGCTTCGCAGGCAGGGTCACTACCGACTAGGCTAGGTTACTTTTAAATTCACCCAATCTCATGCTTATCAAAGTCACGATGTTTTTTGAACACCTTTGGCCAAGGCTGTAGTTAAGTTTGAAAAACTGGGGTTCTATCCTACACGACCAAACCATATTGATTTTTACGTTAATATAGTTTTCAACTCCGTCATCTTTACTGTCAAGAAAATAAGAGCTATCGTAACATTATCAATGCGATAACATGCCAAAATCAATATGCTTTTAACCAGTAAAATAGAGGCCCTGATTGGAACATGGCAACTGCCAAGTTTGGAATTCGGTCAGTATCCTACGATATCGAGTTGACACCCTACGTCATTTAAGCCACCGATGCTGGAGCCTTACGTGAAGAGAAAATATTTAAAAAAAACAGAGATTCTACTTTGACATAATACCAGCGACCAAATTAAACAATACCAAATCATATTGTTCTCATGCTTATTTCAATGCAATATGAAACATGAGTGTCGTTGTTAATTTTGCGATTGATGGCGTTGGAATACCTTCCGAGTATGAAAAAGCAAATGATCATTAATTTCTTGAATCTTAAGTACGGTCTTGGTAGTATAAGTGGTAATGCGCCTGCATCGGCCCGGAGAGCCAGAGGAGATGTGGGTTCGAATACTACTTACCTAAGAAAGACGATTTTTTTCAGTTTAACAAGGCTTAGAATTTTGTAACAGACTTTTCTGTTAAATTAAAAATCTTGTCTCAAAAATGTACGGACAAGTTGACATTGCTATCTACATAATTGGACGCTAAGTACATAGTACACTGACAGTTCTCTAACTTAAAAAATAATAATTCGGGCTCGCTACAGAAGCGCGCAATGTTGCATACAAACTTTACTGTCTAGTTTATACCTTTTTAAAGGAAAAAGGGCCATTTTAAAATTAGGGTACAAGTCTTATTCATCCATATTTTATTTGAATCATAATTATTAATTATGTACATCTGTGTCTGGAAAAAAGCATTTGCATTTCTCCTTGTCATAAACAAAAAGGCGGTAATGAGTGATGTTTTATTCGGGCTTCTTATTGCTCCCGCTCGCAAGCTCGTCCGTTTAAACCAATACTCGGCCCGCAATTGCCTACTTCCCGCCTACGCAATAATGTACTATTAATTAAATGTAATATGAAATCAGTATAGTTTTACCGAGTAGAATTAAGCCTTACATACAGTAAAGTAGGTAATTATGATGGAATATTGAAACATGGTGTTTTTTAAGCGAACAAAAAGAGAATAAGTATAATGTTGCGATATATTCGAGAGAATTTCTAATAGAGGACTTTAGTTGAATGATTAATGCTATTTTTTTCTTAAACTTTGTAATTCTAACTTTTAATTCAAAATTAAAATCGTTCCAAGTTAGCTAAGTAGTAAGTTTGTATAAGACTTAAAAAGCTTGAGTAAAGTTTTTCATCGTCTATTTTAAGTAAGCTATTTCATTTTAATTTTAAGTAGATGTTAAAACATTTTCGTAATAATCTTACGTTTTTCATTTGCATACATTTTAGTTAGAAACGAAATAGTTTTCAAATAAGTATTAATTTCGAAGATGAACGACTTTCTTGTCTTGTCTACTTATAAATAATAACGATATTATATCGTTAAGTTTTTATTTCATTTTAGGTAGCGTTGATGGTCATACTTTTAATAACATAAGCGTCGTAAAAAAACAATAAATCACGAATAAATCATGCCAAATTATTTATTGTGGGTCAGTTATTGTATGTTGGTATTCCAGAGAGCGAGTATAAATACTATTTTAATTGTAAAATACAAAAATTTCACATTTAAATGCTATCAATAGTCGAATTAAATTGCTGTATTGAATGTTATTCCATTTGGTTGACCGTTTAATTTCTCCGCAAAACACGTGATTAAACATTTTATTAAGAACACTCTTTAAAAAAATATAATTATGTGACAAGGTCAGTTATTACGAGATCTTTCATTTTTATCTTATTTATTTTTAAGACCAACATTGTCCTGTACCAAAGAGATCAAAACGTATTTATTAAACGTAAAACAGGATTTATATAAATGATAGTGATGTCTACATCCGCGTTAAATAATGTCGCAGTACTCAAATAAATAAGTAAACTTCACAATTCCTACTCCACCAACCGTAACGGAAACAGAATTTATAACACCCCAAAATTTCAAGGGCACCGCAACACGAAACCGAGAAAACAGCTCGTTAGTACATCTGGAAGCAGCCTAATTATTCATCAGCCTCTTAAATCAATTTACACCCTATTAAATACCTCATTAATTAAGGCTACTAACTGAGCAAGCAAGAAAACATAATTTACCATTTTTCCACAGCATTCAACACTCCAAATTTCAGCAATCCTTCTTACGTCACATACGAGTACATCACAAATAACTGACACTAGAAAAAAAACACTATATTTAACACACTATCACCGTGCAATATGGTCCGATTTGCTTTCAAATCACGAAGGAAAACGCGACGTGAAATACGCACGACGTCCGCTGTGAAACTGCCGCTACGTCGCACCGAGTGTGCCCGATGTTAGCCGAGCGCTCCCGAGAGCGCCTGGAGCCGGGGCAAATTTCGCCCGGTCTTTTCATATTTTATATCGGTTGGGACGAAGCGGAATTACGGAGCTGCTCGGGTGGTTTTTATTCCGGAACCAAGGCGGCCGAAACGCATTCTATTCCGTATTTTTTTGGTAGGTTACACCTTTTATTGTTGTTTTTGCACCGTGTAATGTGTGATTTTAATGCCGGGCGTGACTCAATGAAGGATAATACCGCGCTGAATCAGTGGGAGGTTTTATATAAATTTTCTTACTTTATGGACTAGCATAATTTTATTAAACGTCTCGTTATTGCGATGATGACGAAATGTCAAGCAAATAAGTAAGTATTTAGATCAGCAAAATATTGAACCCGTTAGCATTTTAATAAGATGTTATTAAAATAGTAGTTAAAACAGGATATAGTTGTGCCATTTCAGCAAGCCATCATCAGATATATCGAACTATAAGGTGCGGTTTTACGCACTGAACTCTGAACTCTGTTAAAGATGTTTGAGCCTTACCAAATACTTTTGATCACGTAGTGAAATGTTTCTAATCAATATTTTTTTATATACTTCGGTTCTTTTTAAAACATTTCTGTTACGAAATAGATAATAGGTCAACGATATCAAACTCAAATGCCAATACCATCTTACATAAAATCTGAAACCTTCGCCCACACGAGGTCGCATCGACTCGTCGGTCCAAATTGCGTTGAAGGAGAAAAACCCAATGCTCCACTTTCTCAGATATTTTCAATTTTACTTTATCCTTCGACAGAAAAAACATTGTATCTGATTCCACTTAGTTTTAACTCAACTTGCTTTTGAAACCATTAACACAGTGATTGAACTGATTGGAAATAGTGATTTCAAATTAGTTGTCTAATTTTCCTAAAGGTTTGAAAACGCTTTTACCCCAGTCATTTCATTAGTGACTGCCTACAAAGCTAGTGGTTTCGATTTCTGGTAAGAGCAAACATTTGCGGGATTGGTGCGAGTAGTTGTTCCTTAGTCTTGGGTGTTTGCTATGTACCTTAGTAGGTATTTCTTAATCGTTTTCTAGTACCCATAGCGCAAGCATAGAGCTTTGTTTGGAACTAGATAATTTTGTGTGAGATGTCCCGATTTGTTTTTTATTGAGTTTTTGTTGACATTAATACCATTTAAAAAATATATTTTCCAAGTGATTCAGGCTTACTATAATAATGTACTGTATTTTCCTTACATTATGACAATAACTTCTTTGAATCCTGGTTGTTTACTTTTTCTTTGTGTAAGAAAGTAAATGAATAATTAATTGATATTTGAATCTTATCTGTTCGTCTGTTATTCGGCAATTTAAGATTAAACAGTGACTGACATGATGACAGTTTGATTAAAACGAAATGTTATTTCTTGAATTTAGAATGCTATTGGAGTTGAAGCTATATAAAAATCAATATGATACATATTTTTTTGAATTATCAGGTAAAGTCTTTATTTGTTAAATAATTGTCCAGTGAGTTGGTGTTCTTGAAACTTGTTGATACCAACTCATTTTACTTAATTGACTGGTTTATGGATGAGAACCAGTTTCTCTCTACTTCCCCTATTTCTTCCCGTTGCATGTTAATTTTCAAATAATGCTTTCTTAATGTATTCCTCTAAGTACCCAATGAATATTTTCTTCAAATTTCAAGTCCCGAGGTTGTGCGTTTTCTGTCAGTTTCTGGTTAAATCATAGAAGAAATATACATTGAAGTACCATTTAATAAAGAAGACAGATATAACAAAAATAAAAATGGAATCGAAGGAATATAAACTAAGTTTGCCTTCATTAAGTAATTCAAAGTTGATAAGATATATTTTTTAAATACATGTTATTTATTTCTAAAGCTACTTTAGACAATAACAAGTATAGCAAGCCTCCTGTGCAATATTATGTCTCTAATAATTTCTTATACCATTATTTTTATTACCACCACAAGGAATTTAAGCACTCTTGTCGGAATACATTACACACATTCTTTTAGATATATTTTATAATAATATATGGATGTTTTTCTTCCTTCAGCGTCCTGTAAGTTGTTTATTTGCCTTGAATATAAAACGATTTGAGGAAGTCGTTATATGTCACATATATTAAGCAGCTGATTCTTTATAAAAACTATAAAAAGCAACCAGGTTTGTTTTTGACCCTTCTAAGATGATAGACTGAGACTGCTGAGTTTTTAAAATATGCAATTGACAAAGGTGGTTTAAACAAAAGGCCTAACTTAAGAGACATACAATGACACAGGTTGTATTTTAATATTAACATTAAAGTATTGCGTATCACTAAAGTATTGGTTATCGATGTGCATCTTAATGTCGACATTTTGCATGTAGGTAAAGTTATGTATGCGACTGTACACATAATTAGGTATTAAAAGAAGCTCTAAAAACACATTTTACTGCCGAATATTCTTCAAACACTGTTAATAAAATCCACCAAACTCAATGGATCTACTCGAAGCTATTAATTGAGCATTTCTTTTGGGCATCTTCCATCTCCATCATCATGCCAACTCGATGGTATGGTACCATATTATATTAGCATCAGAATTGAATAAGTACACCTTAAATCCATCCGACAATTAGAAGTAGGTTAAAGTTTACTTCCACGATTTAAACTTATTAGCTTTTTGGTAACAAAGTTGATAATATACTCTTAAAGCAATAAAAGAAGAATAATTATGTTTGCTACCTTTAAAGGCTAGCGTAAAAAAATCCTCTTTTTTTTCGCTCTAAAAACAAAATAACTTAATTGCTTTTCTTGCAAATAATGTTAAAAAAGCGTGGTTACATAAATACTTCGTCAATATTTGTATACCGGAATATTTGTTAATTATTTTATGTTTGCTTATACATTTTATTTGTAGATAGTAGAGACGTTGTGTAACCCGTTTAAAAAACCTTAATTAAATACTTATTTGTTCATCAAAAATTGAAAAGTTGAGGTTTATGTAACTTCACATGGAACGAGACAGCTTTTAAAATGAAGAGAAACTTTTATATGTCGGCAAACTCCAATGTATATCCTCTATTTTCTGAAATTAAAAAGTTACTCCAACCAGAGATGGAAAGAAGAATTGTTTATCCTCAAACTTGCTTAAGGTTGTACTACTTTTTTGTTGTAAAAATTAAAAGGCTTTTTCACATCAAAGTACCGTGTTTTTCACACATAAACTTATTACTATATCTTATAAAAAGTAAAGTAGGGTAAAGTCACCAGTTGTCAGCCAGAGATCCGTAGCCCGACCTTATATGAGTGCAAAGAGTAGGAAATATATCTTTTGCACGGCTGCCTGCCGTTTTGTTAATGTATCACTCCCCAAATTATTCATTTGCCAAACCAATAATAAGTATTTTTTTCAGAATTTAATTTTGTACAATCGTGTAGAATAGGAGGTAGGTTAGGTTAGGTTAGTTTTTATCAAATTCTCAATTTTTTACGGTTATAGAAAACAAAGCGGTTTGGCATTTGAAAAGTTGGGAAATGATACATTTGACCAAAAATAATTGGACGAAACAAAGGTAACCAACCCCTTCTGCACTCTTCCCACTCCTACAAAGTATAATGATGATTATGATGATACTGAGACTGACTACAGGTCTCTGGCTGACTATTGTTGACTTTACCCTACTGTCTTGAAATCAAAGGTTAGTTTTTGTTGTACAAATGAAAACACAATTTATAAGGTACCAGCTGTTGTCGATGACTCTGTCTGCGCAGAAAAACAAAACAGCTTATGTTGCTCAGGCATAATGTAACATTCTAATGGAGAAAGATTTTTTGGTTTTGGTCGAGGCGTTTTTGTGTTTATTCATTACAAAATAATATTCAAAAATACAAAAATTAAATCTTTGCTCTTTATGCTTTACATTGTATATTAAAATTAACAACCGAAAACTATCCTTAAATTTTAAGACAACATTTCAGTTTATTAGAAAACACAATAATACTGACGAGAGCACTACAAGGCGCTCGGCAGTCTTAATAGAGATTCACTAATACCTACTAGATTATAGTCGGCTATTCAATCGTTTAGTGAGGCTTTTAGTTGATTATTTCGTTCAATCACTAAATGACATTCATCTTGACAGATCGCCCGTCTACGGCCCACAGTCGCTGAACAGTGAACACGGGAAATGTTTTACAAAATGAGATGATAAATATAAAAGAATATCAATATTCGGTCCATTGACGTGGAAATACCGATAGTCTCAAGTCAAATGAATTTCCGGGAAGTAGAGATGTATATCAATTTATGTCAAGTAATGAATCAGTGGCTACGGGGAATTTAGGATTATCCATTATTTATTTATTATTATTATTGATTGACTGATTAACCATGCCTGTCTTATTACAGGCTCTTATTTACTTTCCTTCGTTCGTTTATCAATCCGGTTCAAATGTTGATAATATATGTTGAATTACTTAGCGGTATTGTAATTGGCTAAAATTTGATATACGTAAGTAAACATAAGTAAAGCCAATAAGTGTATCATTTCCAATTATTAACTTTTTTGTTTCTTAAAACCTAGACAAGTCTTATTACTCTTCTTCGTATGTATTTAACAATTTACATCACAGTATATGACAAGTATAGTTAAAGTATAATTGGCACCAAATTTAATTTCATTCTTTTGTAAATTAACCTAACAAGATCTTAAGACAACTAGCAGTGATACGTTATTATTTGTTCCGTTTGTGTTATTTTAAGTATTTATTTCTTTAAACACCCCACTACACTATAAACCATATAAAGATTCACCAAATTTCTAAGCAGTTTGTCGGCTAATAATACACTCTTTTCCAACTCATATAAAGCTGTGAATCTATTAGAATAAATAAAGCAAAACATTTGTTATTACTTAAAATATTATAACATATTTATTTTTATAAAACTATATTTTTGCTGCCAGTGTCTTATAAGAAGCTGTCAATCAGACAGCACTTTGACCTGCTTTTACAAGTGTTTATTATCACACGTAGATTTTCCCATCCACCTTCCGGCATAATTGGCTTGACGAAGTCTATTTATAATGCTAATAAACTGCATAATAAACGCCAAGTTATTTACCTAGCAAAGAGCACAGAGAGAATGCATAACAAGCGACGCCGTGATGAAAATACTGCATTAGTGTTCCTATTTCTACGTTGTTATTATTTTAAACAGAATAAACTATTATTTTACAATAAAGACCAGTTTCTTTATTAAGATTATGTACGTGTACAGGTATCCCCATGGGCCACTTTTAATAACTACTTACGCTTTCCGTTCATTCCTCCATCCTAACTTTAAAGAGCTGTATTTTTTATTACCTTTTTTTTAACGAAATAAATAGGTACGTGAAATAATAAAGTTTGTCCTCTCACTTTTTTTCTACGTATTTTTGTTTTTGTTTTAGGGTACTTCAACAATAAAATTCTATAACTTCATATGCAGTAAGGTTCTCTTTTTTAAAATTAATTGTATTGTAGTCATATCCATATTGCAAATATCGTTCGACATAAATTTTGTCGTAATTTGCATCGGTCGTTCGCCCATTAATAGTAATCTTAACTAAATATGAATATTATTTTCAATTATACAGTATTTCTGATACTAATTTCAACCTTAATTGGCCAAAAAGTGTACAGTTTCCACAAACGGTACTTCTACCCTATCGTTGAAACGGTAACGTTGAAATTTGGATAAAGGTCATCCTTTTACATGTTATTGTATTGGGAACGTTATGATAGCTCTTATTTACCTGATAATAAAGGCGGCGGAATAAAAAACAATACATTAACATGAAATAATTTTTATATCGACGACGCGTTGCACGTTGGCCTAGTTGGTAGTGACACTGCCTACGAAGCTAGCGGCCCTGGGATCAAATCCCGGTAAGGGCAAATATTTGTGTGATCTGAAATCCTGAGTCATGGATGTTTTGTATGTTTTTAAGAATATATTTCTCTATATAAGTATTTATATCTAGTACCCATTGCACAAGCCTAGAGCTTAGTTGTGGATTTGGGACGAGGACAATTGGTGTGACGTTGATCCCTGATATTTATACTGTTAAATCCACCATTATTTTCGACATAAGGCCATCCGTTCAATCCGTACGATAAATCAAAGAATCTTACACAAAAATACACTCAATTTAAAAACTTTTTTTTTTTAATGACATATAGAAGGCAAACGGCCCATGGCACAGGCCACCTGATGGTAAGCGGAAACTGTGAGCCATAGACATTCGCATTCACAAGACTACAAGACTAAGACTGCAAATGCGTTGCCAACCATGAGGACTAAGATGGAATGCCTCTATGCTAGTCATTACACCGGCTGTCTTATCCCCAAACCGGAACACAACAGTGCGAACACTGCTGTTTGGCGGTAGGTTAATGGATAAGATGGTGGTAGCGATCCGGACGGACTCTGCACAGAGTCCTACCACCCGCAAACCCGCAAAAATGGCACTCTTAGTTCAGTAGCCGGCTAAAAATAATTGGCAACACAACTGTATACTAATACAAGTCGATAAACTCTTCTGAACACAAAATCTGTCCCACAAAGAGCGTTTCGAAACCATTTAATCCGAAATACATTACGATCAAGCATCATTAATTAAGAAGGGCCGATACAGCCATTAAATCGATTACCCGAAGGTTCCAACTCACGGAATAATTCAATAATCGCTACGTAATTGCTCAATGTCCGGCGGAAAATTGGTCAACTTTGATTTTGGGATAAATACCGATGCTGGAATAAAATGAGCTGATTGCTCATTTAAATTAATGTAACATTATTCACTAAGAAGCGAAATCAACATGATTGAAGAAGAGTTGAAACAAAAACCGCCGTACACTACTTAGGTATTATAATAATCCCATTTGAATTCAATTTCGAACAAATCCGCGAGCCTAAAACCCACTTGACCTTTGTTATTATTGTCTTTGTTGTTTTTCTTCAGTTTGTAATATAATCATAGCAATTTTCACGCTTGTATCGTACCGTTTTTAAGATACTTACAACAACAGAAAACACATATTAAAAACGAACATTTCATGTATCTTTATCGTTACACTGTCTGTTAAAAAAAAGGTTAGCTAATCCATCGTTATAACACACAATTCTGAAATATATAGCTCTTTAAAGTAAGGTCGGACGGACGGACAAAGCAGGCATATTAAAAGGTTCCCGTTGGGCTTTCTTTGAGTACGGAACACCCAAAACTAAGCTTTGCAAACCTGACTTTCCCTGTAGCATCAGATCCTATAACGTTATGTATTATCATAGCTCATGATATGCGTTCGGTAAATAATCTAACGATTAGTTATAAGAAGCAAATGATTTTTTTTGACGCAGTGTATTAACACATTAGCGTTAACGCATTAGCGTTATGGCCTGTTTACATTTAGTGAAGTAGCAAGTGCAGGAGAAGTGCAGGTGTAAAGTGATTAGTAAAATCAACGTGTAAGACCCTGTTCATACTTTGTTAAGTGCAAGTGTGAAGGTCAACAAGCTGTCAAGTGTCCAGTAGAAAATGTATGAACTTTACACTTGTACTTAACAACCAGTGCTCGGTCTATTTTTGTCTGTTAAGTAGTTGTCCCCGCACACCCGCGTACTCCCCGCACGAGCCCATCCACGTCGATGAATTTTGAAACAACTATTCATCTCTTTTTAACAACAGCGTTCGCTACGGATTGCCATCTTTGTCTTTAGAAATATGATAACGTAGCAACTGTCAGTGACTGTTGTTAATCCTCCACCTGCACAAAGCACTACTAAGCAATGTGTAAAGGATTTCTTAACTCTTAACACTTATCATTTTCAAAATATTGTTAACTTATCACTTCTCATCTGCACTTTTGAATCATCCCTCGGTGCTCGCGCTCATCAGACAAATAATTGCCTGCAATTGAACCTAGGACCGCTAGCATCGTAGCACTGCAACAAATTACTAATTCAACATAGCCCCATTCATTGGCAGAAGCTAGTTCCAAATAAACAAAACCAACCTCAAAGTCATTCTGCACCATCCTTCATTTGTCCCAAGTTATTGGTCCAAGTAAAAGCATTAAAAAGTAATTCCTGGAATTAAATTTTGTTTGTCCGCACGGGCCCGGATCTCGTTCCATTAATCAGTTGGGAACGAAGTATTATTCATAATCCAAGTTAACAAACTCCAATGCGACTTTTCCTAATGTTGTTAAAGAACTTCGCCTAACTCCTGACGATCATGTACTAAATTACTTGAAACTTTACGTTTTTCAAGGTTATGTTTTTGTTTTCACATTAATATTAAATTTTGGTCAAGTGCAAGTCGGACTCATGCACCTAGGGTTCCGTTTTTTTATACTTAAAAGCGCCCCTTTCCACCGGTCATATTCTATACTGACGCATTTTTTGTAGAGTACCAGCCTTAAATACACTCAAGAGCAAAAATACCGGGTCAGAATGCGTTTTTAATACAAACGACACTATTTCGAAGCCTTGGTTCCTCGCCAGGGGTTGTTTTGAGTGAGGTGTAATGGTGGATACTCCGAGGTTCAATAGAGGAGGTCAAAAGTTCTCAAGATACCTAACTGCTCGCACAATCAGTTAACACCACAGCCGGAGAGTTTGGGTCAGCACTTAGATTTCCTTACATTTTATTGCCATTTTAGATGTTTTTCTAAACATGCACAATTCCGGCGTTAACCGCAGATTCATTCACTTGGGTATCCTAAGCACACTGAAAGTCCTGTATCGATGCTCGGGGTACTCATCATTTCACTAAAAGCATTTCCTGGCGAAGAACCAAGGCTTCGAAATAGTCTCGTTTGTATGAAAAACGCAATCTGACCCGGTATGTTTGCTCCTGAGCGTATGTGCACTAAAAAAAAAGTCGTACCTACCTGTAAACCGACTTACCCTATATTCCCAGACCCATACCCTATGTTTTCAATTGGTTTCTTATAGGCTTTCAGATTTGAAAACTATCAACGCCGTATATGCCCATAATTATTTTGGATGTCGTTCGTTTTCAAATCAGGCAAATATGGGTTAACTTAATTAAGAATAAACTTTAACTTGAATTAAATATCGCTGCAACCTTATCTGTGCCAATTTAAACGGTATAAAATTCCTAGTTCAAATCTCAATCAAACCTATCCCGGCAGCCATTCATACTTCCTTTAATTCCCGCTTCCCCGCCTGGCTATAAAGGGAATTCGCAGCGATTTTTATTCGAGCCCAATGACCTGAAAAGTCGACACAGACTCAAATAGTTTTCAGCGCCCATAGAGATTATGCCTGATTCAATGCATGCCAAAAGTGTTTTATGCTGACAAGCGCATTGTAGTATTTTTATTTGGATACAGTTCTATTTACGTATATCATTTTTTGGTCTTTGCCAGGCAGAATAGTCTTCGTTAAAAAGTTTCATTATTGTATATTACTAAAATATAGGATTTATTTGAGTAAATTATTAACTCATTACGGTTCCGTAGTCAACAAGGAACTCTTACAGTTCGCCATGTTCGTCTGTCCTGCTCTACGTCTGTCCGCTTATTATCTCAGAGAATCTTGGTACTACAAAACTGTAATTTGGCATTATAGTTATTACAATGACAAAATTATAAAATAAAATCTTTTTTCGAGTAAGCAAAGGTAAAATGTGTATAGTTTGGTTTTACATTGGAACATTGAATGAGGGCTTCTTTAAAAAAATTAACTGTTAATTTATATTTTTACATTTGAGAATTTGAAAGAAAAGCTATCAACACGCAAGCGACTTAGTAAAAGTGATTGGTTATTGAGGTGCAACTAAAGTATCTTAATAGTTACGTCGCCTGCAGAGAACTTAATAGATCTTACAACAAACAGTTGAATAACCCAACTAAAATAAAAACTAAAATTAACTTTTTCTCAAAAATGTCCGAAAAGTTGACATTACTAGCTACATATTGAGACGCGAAGTACATAGTTTACTGACAGTTCTCAAATAAATAAATAAATCTTGCATACAAATGTCATAACTATCAAGTTTGTAACTTTTTAAAAAGAGTAAATGGCCATAATAAAATAAGGGCACAAGTCTTATACACCCATATTTTATTCGAAACATAACTTTTTTATCTGTGTCTGGAATAGCATGTGATTTTATTTTAAAGAAAGCTTGCGTTTCACCTGTCTCCTTGTCACAAAAAGGCGGTAAATAATGATGGTTTTTTCACGTGGAGTTTCTGTTTCAATGCAATTAAAAATAGTTCAAGCGATAGAGATTTTACTACAACACAATTTTATTCTTGCGATTTTTGAGAAAAGCACTATATTTGCCTTGGCAGGAATGGCAATTGCGGGCTTCGTATTTTGCCTACTAATACTATATTTGCCTAGGTAATAATGTGCTATTGATACAACCATTTTAGAGATAAAAAAACCCCGACTTAATAATAATTCCTACCTTTGGAGCTGATACCTGTTAAACGGCCGAACTATTTTTAAAAAACCTAGCTAAACTAGGCCAACTAATCAAGCTTTCTTAGCGCTCTCCGCTAGATACACACAAAAATACATAGGGTAAAGACACCAGTGGTCAGCCAGAGACTTGAAGTCGGCCTCTACCTATACTTTGTATGAGTGGGAAAAGTGCGAAAGATATATTTCCCACTCTTCGCACTCATATAAGGTCTACTACTAGTCTCTGGCTGGCCGCTAGTGACTTTACCCTAATCACACATAAATACACAGATAGACAAGCTGAATAGACATGCTGTTACACTCTTTAAACTTCAAATGCCTCTTTTTGTTGGGGTTTAAAAAATGAAATAATATCGTCCCAAGAGCACAACTCCACAAAATCCTGTATTCACATTATAACTAACTATCTATCCCGAAGTTTTCTCGTGAAATCTCGCCATATTTTTCCTCTCCGCCAACATTCTAGGGTGCTGAAAACATAATGCATAATATATCAAAAAGCTGGAGCTAAAATTTGTGTAAAAATATGGCTTGGTGTTAGTAGGGTTGAGTGGGTTTGGGAATATTTAGTGAACGCATAGATCACATCTCATCGCATGTTGGCTTGAAATGTTTACTATAATAAATGGCAATTACTTAAATACAAAAAAACGTACTTTCAATATCAGTTTAAAATTGTCAAACTTTGTAGTAAATGAAAGAGATCCCTTAAGGATAGGGTAGAAGTACCGTTTGTGGCCACTGTACCTTTTTTGGCCACTTATGGTTGAAATGAGTATAAAAGTGTCAAGATCTCTGAAATAAACACTGCTTCTTTGAACGAACTTGGTATACTTTATTTCGTTATGATAGTTATATCTAACACATGGGGGTTGCCTTGCTCTCTAGCTCGGCGAAGACTCCACAATTCTAATAAAAAAAACAAGATGACATTCTATGGAGCTTTAAACATTAAAAATGTAAACGCAAATGCGACATAATATGGTATAAAAAGTACAGTGCAATAAGGTCTATTTTACAAACTAAAACTTTATTGTACTACAAAACCTACTGTAAAATAAAAATAATATTCATAAATTGTTAAGATTGATGATTAATGTAAAGATAAAATATTAAAATGTGATTTTAATTTCATAATGCTTGCTACATACGTGTAAAAATTTAGAAAAAATTAAATTTATTTTATGTTTCTAATACTACACCTTTTTTGTGCTATTAAAAGTTACACATACATAAGTATGGATGCGTAAATTAATAGTGTACGTAACACACATTGATAATAAATATGATTTACCTTATTAAAAGATGTCACGTACCGGATCAGGGCATCGAGGCCTCTCTTTGTTTGCCTAAATAATTCAATGGCGGCACGTTTTTAATTAAAGGCAACATTTGGTCGTAGTAAATGCACGTAATGTCAGAATCATGTGGTCTTTATCACCAGTGCCTGTTTTTTTTTTTTTTTAAAATCTTCAGGGTATTTTGGCGTTACGATAGTTTATTAACGAGTAATAAATAAATCTGTGTCGTTAATAAAAACAGAAGTATTATTTTTGGATGACATTAAAAAATGGTATTACACTACGGCCTTTTTACGTTTGTTTATAACCCTTTTGTCGTCTTTTTGTTTTGTAACTCGGCCGCCATTACTATTAAGTTAATTAAAGCTGTTTTGTACTATATAATATCACAGTGCAGCGTAAGTAAACATAAAAATATTTGTTAAGTATACCATAATCCCACTATTATTGTACATGCGAAAGTTTGGTGTTTGTGTGTGTGTGTGTGTGTGTGTGTGTGTTAGTTTGTTACTCCTTCACGCTACAACGACTGCGCGGATTTGAATTAAAATTGAGGTAGCTTATACCTGGATTAACACATAGGCTACATTTTATCTTGGAAAATTAATAAGTTAATAATAATCGAAATCTACGCGGACAAATTCGCGGGCAGAAGTTAATCTATACATTAAAGGAAAAACGGACTCACTGACTGACTGATTGACCTTCAGCCAAATCCACTGGAGCATGGGACTTGAAATTTAAAGGGAGTATTCCTTGGGTACCCTTCTTCTTCTTCATCAGCATGTAGTCGCCCACCATTGGGCCAACACCTCTCCAATTTTCCTCTATCTAGAATGGTTATCCGTTTCCCTTGTCCAGACTGAGCTTGCTGTCTCCTTAATGTCATCGGACCAACGGGCAGGCGGTCTACCCACGCTTCTCCTGCCTAGCCGGGGTCTTCACTCCAGAACACGCTTGCTCCATCGCTCGTCGTGTCGTCAGCACACATGCCCGGCCGAAGACCACTTTAACTTGGCGACTCGGTGGCCCACGTGAACCACTTGCATGCGTTGTTTTGGGTACCATAGGGGTGCACGAAAAAGGATTTTGTGGAAATTCACCCAAACCCGAGCGGAAATAGGAAGAGTAGCAGGAAACTAATTCTGCCCTCTTACGGCAAGGCGTGTGTGCAATTAATTCATAGAAGCATATTAAACTCTTCAAGGTAATAAGGTTGGATGTGCAGTATATTTCATATAATAGATCCGCCTTTTCTTTATAGGAGACCAGAATTCTACGCTTACAAAGTTTCTGGCGTCCTCTAGTTTATTATAATGATAATACTTTAATATAAGTGAGTTTTATTAAATTACTAGCTTCTGCCTCCGACTTGGTCCATGGAGATTTTGATTATCATTACATTGGGTTACTTCGATGGGAGCTTTTAAATTTTCCGGGACGAAAGTAGCCTGTGTTAAGTCAGGTTTTAAATTTCATCCAATTCCGTTGTAGTAACAAACTGACAATCATACAAACTCTCTATAATATAAGTGGGATTACGGTATAAGTACTTAACAATCAATTTATTTCTTTACTTAGCAAGATAATTAAATGGTAGCCCGTTTTTAATTAGAGGTTACATTTGGTCGCATAGCGACGTCACTTGACACATTACTAACGCAATATTGCACGCGTTGGATGGTTGTATACATTACTGGGCCTCTATTCAATTCTGTAAAGCTAAGTTGTCTTTGACTTGTTATGTTATGGTTTTTAAGTCGTTCGCCATTAATATATAAGAGCTATATTCTTACCGTATAGATTCACAGCCCAGAATCTATTGAACACGGTAATAACCATATCGTGTTTGAGCTGTTATCGTATTGTCACCGTTTTGATAGCTCTTATTTACTTGACAGTAATGGCGACTGACGTCAAAACGAAACCATAACAGATCAAAGACGATATGTTTTTTACCGTCGGGAATAGAGGCCCTGGGCCTGTAAATGGCAGTGCCAACATGGTTGTCATTGTTAACGTAATGGTAGTTCTTATTTACTTACCAGTAAACAGTAAACAGTGAACATTATCATTACAATATAGAAGCAATATGGCCTACTGCAATATGGATAAGAGGCCTTGCAAAAGATCTGGAAATTGCTGGTCTTAGAGTAGTTTGTTAAGCCTCTTTAATATTCCACGTTGCTAGTAAAAGTCTGCCATAAACGTTATTAGTATATGTAAGTAGTATTATGCAGGATCATCATCATCATTATCAGCCGCAAGACGTCCACTGCTGGACAAAGGCCTTCCCCAAGGTTTTCCACAACGATCGGTCCTCTGCTGCTGTCATCCAGCGGTTTTTTATTATGCAGGATAATTGACAGTAATTAGTAAGTTAGTAACCCTAGCTACAAAGCTAGCGGCCGGGGATTGATTCCCTTTGTAAAATACGAGGTCTGAGCACGAATATTCGACCCTGTGTCTAGGTTTTATTTTAATATTACTAAAATATGTATTTCTCTCGAGCTTTGTTTAAGAATAGTTATATTTTTTTGTGACTGTCCCCTTTATTAATTTATTAACAGAATAGGTAATAAACAGCGCGCAATGTACTGCATGCAACGATTCCATAGCGAGGCTCATTTGTTTTATGGTGAATAGTTGCTGATAATCAGCATGTGAACACTCGGAATTCAGCCTAACCTAAATTCCAAATGAAGCTTATGCAGTTAGAAATTAGCTTTGTATTAGTAAAACAGCTTATATGTTTATTCCAGCAAACAATAACAACAGCAGAATCCTAGGAAATTTTAGAGATGTTAATAATGTTCATTTTAATGGCGAAATGCTTTAGGTTAGTTGTATACTATTTATAATTCAACTGAAGATTATTTGGGGTTGTAATTTTGGAATCTATGGTAAGCGAAGAAACGGTAAGATCATAGACTTAATTTGACTAGACCTTTTTTTTAAACTACGGAAGTCTTGGTTACCAAAAAACAGCCTAGCAGTTGCCTCGAGCGTTTATAATTATGTCAAATTCATCTTACAGACACAGCCACTAATTAGTGTTGTGTTAAACTTTTTATTACTGCTGTAATGTTTGTTGGCTAATGTGAGACCATAGCATGTTGGTGTTCAAATGTCATTATTAGGCTTCCATATCACATTATTATAAATCTTTCTAGCATTACTCGGCTCTCTATTTTCGGATGGCACCTTCCACAAACCTAGGCTTTTCACAGTTTTCGAAAATTATAGACGTTAACGTTATGTGTCTACGGGGAATACATTTTTCGATTGCGATAACGTTCTTGCGAAGCATCTTGTCTAGGGCTACTCCAACTTATTTTAGACCCTCGTCGCTATTGCCTAACGCACTTGCAATCACAATCGGCTTCAAAGTGGATCAATTGTTTTCATTTTGTATGCAGACAAGCGTTCGATTTTCAAAATGAAAACGATAGCGATAGCGAGTACGTTAGGCAATAGTCCCTCTGATCTTTTAATTGAGCTAAATGTTCATGAAACGTTTGACCGTACACTGCCGTTGTCTGAAATATAAGACCTTGTCCTGCATATTTTACGGACGTTTTGACAAAATTTTCTTGTTTTTGAGGTTGATGGTTTTGGTGCCTGCCTAGGCAATAGCTTTCAAGAATAAGATATTGCGGCGAGGATCAAACGTTAATAATAACAATAACAAAAAATGCCAAAAACCATGTAAACAACAAATAAAAGAGTGGTTTTATTAAAAATAATGATTCAAATCTATTTCTTTAAAAAAAAATGTATTATTTAAACATAGTAGCGCGCGCGCGGTTGTTTGCGGATGCTAGGACCTTGTGCAGGGTCGGTCCGGATCGCTACCACCATCTTATCCATTAACCTACCGCCAAACAGCAGTGTTCGCATTGTTGTGTTCTGGTTTGGGAATAAGACAGCCGTTATAATGATTAGCATAGAGGCATTCCATCTTAGTCCTCACGGTTGGCAACGCATTTGCAGTCTAAAGCTTGCAGTGTTGTGCTGCCGTGCTCTAGCTAAAACTCCACTAAGCCACAAATCAAAATTTTGAGTTAAAAATAAAAAACCTAAAAACCGATATTTCTAGATTTTGTGAAGATTTACCATGTATTTTTTTTGTGTAACCGTTAAAACAAAGGTTGTACTTAAAATGTGTATAAGTGTTTTCGCAAAATACTGCTTTTACTATTTTATAAAATGGTTTTTGTGTTCTAGATTTGCAAATAAATAAGAAATAATATATGCTTTGAACGCTAAAACCTAGCAAAGTAACCTTAGCGTAGTATTTTTGTCATAAAATTAGGATCATTTACCACTTTTTATAATTGAAAACAAAGAAAATGGCTAAATCCCTTATAATGGTTTATAGTCATGTTTTTTACCAAGTTTTTATATTGAATTGTTTATCAAAAAGTACATTATTAGACTTTTACCATTTTTAAACTATGGACAGCCAACATAATTGTATGCACTGCCACGAGTGACCCCTTTTTGCTAATCTAGAAACTTGTGAAGAGTCGTACCGTTACAAGTAACTAGATTTTAGTGTTGTATCCCGGGGAATTTTTTTTCGATTTTTGATTAAAAGCTGGCTATAGTCCTAAACTATGCACTGAAATTCACTATATTCTTTGAGTAATTTGATGAAATAAAATATACTTTATGATCTATTTGTTTATTAAAATTATAAAATGAACACGATACCAAAATCAACACTTTGTTATAACTCAAAACACTATTAGCGTTATTACAAAAAATATTCAAAAAATGTACTAAGACAAAAGTACTTCCTTAACTAATTGAGATCTAATGATAACCTCTTAAATTCTTAAAAATATCAACAGGTACACAATCAACAAGTTTGGTATAAACAATTGAGATCAATAGTTATCATTACAAACTTTTCTCTTAAAATTATAAAATTATTATGCAATCCGTATCAACAAAAATAGGTATAAATAAATCGTTATGGTATGAAATGCGTAATTATCTTGGTACTACTTGGGTACTTACTATAAAAAATATTCAAAAATTATAATTATACATACTTTCTTTAGTAATTGAGATCAAATATGATAACCTCTTAAAATCTTAAAAACAACAAATATCAGCAGGTTATACAATTAACAAGTTTGCTTAAAACATTGAGATCAATCGTAATTATTCAAAACTGTGCTTTTAAAATTATAAAATTATTATGTAAGCTGTATAAAACAAAAAAAACTTTATCCTTAGGTATTTACTATTTATTATATTATACCCCTTCCCTTTATTATCTATTCTAAAATACCTCTTGTATTTATTTCTTGAACATGGCTTTCAGTAATGACTGGCAAATCATTCCAAAATACCATTTTATGGGGTGGAGTAATGCCTGTCAAAGCTTTTATTATTCCTTCTTTTCTGCTTTGTCCAATGCCTTTAGGGCCAGTTTTGAAATCAAGACCAAATATTTCGGGCCTTTTAAGATATTTGTCCGTCAAAAATCGCAGAGTTTCATAATCTTCGTCATAATCGGTTTTATACAAAACGTCAAAGCGTTGCGTTTAAAACAATTTGCACTACGTTTTTGAGGTACACGCGTGGATTTGTATTTTGAAGATGTCTGTCAGACACAAAGTTGGAGCATTTAAAGAAGTCATTATGAGTCATAGTTTTGACATCGACTCGTGATTTATTTGCGTATGCTACAGATTGTTCAAAATCTATAAAATCATAAATTTTTCCTTTTGCCTTCATAGATTTCTCAACTTGGTGGTGGAACTGATCACAGCTCATGAATGTATGTCCAGGTACAAAATAGCAAAATGTAATAGTTTCGGTAGCATTAGACTGCTATTGACCAAGTGAATCATAAGTGAAAACAGCAGCCAATTTTTATTCTGCGCGCTACAGTTGTCCATCCATAAATGTATATGTTTTTTCGTTGCGATGCTGAATTACGAAATGATAAAATGCACTCATGATATCATCCTGTTTTCTACTTGATATCCCGTCATGCCAAAGTACAGCCAAGGGTTTGTGATCGTTGGAAATTTTACCAACAGGCGCAAAAGATTGGTTATAAGTTGTTAACCTGGGACAAAATATATTTTTTTTCAATCCTTCTAATCTCGGCAACATTATAACTTTTTGAAGGTTATAAATGTTATTTTCATCCTGAGGAAGAGTTATGTGTTGTGCATACATTTTACGTGATTTTTTATAATTATCATGATGTTTTTGCCATAACTGGCAGTCCTCATAGTCGACTGGTACATCTACTTTTGGATCATGAGATGTTTGTTTACAATGCAACTGGTTGGCTACACAAATTTCACATCGTAAAGTATAGGTACACAAATGAACTCGACTGTTCATGTCATGTTTTACATATCTATTTGTGCTTTTTTTTTGTAAAACGGTAACATTTTAACGAAAATCCAAAGATAAAGTGTCTTATCTTTTGTTCGCGGACATTTTGACGGAGCTCGCGCAGCAACGCTCGCGCAGGTGACTATTTCTAGCGCGCCGCAACGCCGACTGACCGCCCGCTCGCAAAAGCAACGGGGGAGGGGGACAGCACTTTACTAGGTTTTAGTAATGCAATGTTGGTTAAAGGAGTTTTAGCGATATATTATTTCATATTTTTAACAATTTATACACTTCTTAAATGTAGTTGCTAGGTTTTAGCTTTGTATTTGTAATAGGAATCACAATGATATTCTTAAAATAAAAGGTTAAAGGACTTTAGCCAAATTTAAACGTAGTATGTTTATAATAACTTGTTTTTAGCGTTGTGTCATGTAAATAATTTTCAAGTAAAAAAATGCTAATAAAGCCGCAAAAGTATTAAAGTGTGGTATTAGTTAAGGATGCGAAACAAATGGTTTTTTAGCTATGTATTTAAATTGAGTTACAAACAAAAAAAAAACATTAACCGCACTTAGACAAGGTAAAACGTAGTTTGGTTGGTTAGACAGGTTTCAGGATTGAAAACTGGTAAAAATCATGCACTTAGACATGTTAGGTGTCTCTGTATCTTTGAAAGCCAATAAGATAAAAAATTGAAACCAAGATAGGTCGATGGAGAATTTCTCGCTCTCTTACGCTGTTTAAAAAAGTAAAAAACCCACTAAAGTCACTTTGAGGAGTTTTAGTCAGAGCACGGCAGTGTGAATGTGAATGTCTATGGGTCACAGTTTCCACTTACCATCAGGTGGCCTGTGCGCTCTTTTGCCTTCTCTAAGTCATAAAAAAAAGGGACACACTCTAGTTGTAAGTCTTCTATTGCAAAATCTAATAGTGGAAACTGAAGAATATTGACTTTTTTCATCTGTATATCCCTCAAAACTTCAGTAATAATACAGGCACCTAAAATAAAAGAATCAGCCGGTCATCTTCCCAGCCTAACCTTGTTCCCAAAGGCTTCTCTTGCCCGAGTAAACCGACAGAGAACCTAAATCATATTACAGTTTGTTGCCGACACTATACACCTCATATTTTGCGCTACGCTATATGACGAACAAAGAATAAAACTGTAAGAGGCATCTTGGTTTTAAGACAGGGCTTTTAAAATCTTAAAAATGTATCCCACTTTTACATGCGAAAGTTTGTCAGTGTTACTTTGTTACTCCTTCAAAAAAAATTAATTAAATTTGGCAGAGTTATTTTGAGGGAATAAACGATAATCGAAATACATCGCAACGTGGCGTGGCCGAATAACTAATTATATGCGGAAGAAGTCGCGCAAAGAAGCTAGTAGGTACGATATTTCAAAAGATTGGTGAATATAACTTAAGAAATTTTGTATTGTTGCAAGTAAATGTATACATGACGTCGTTTGGATTATATTTTAAGCATGTCCGTTCATTCAGTCGCATTTAAAGTATGTTCATTTTTATAGTGAATTGCTTTAGGTTAGTTATATACTATTTATATTTCAACTGAAGATTATTTGGGGATGTAAATTTAGACACAACGGTAAGCGAAGAAACAGTAAGATTATAGACTTAATCCGACGAGAACAATTTTTTTAAAGTACGGAGTTCTTGGTTACTGGGAAATACGATTGACGTAAGCTGCCTAATGCCCGCCTTCCGCTGCGAGCGGATCGGGCCCCGTAAGGACTCGCTTCTCCAACAACGGTGATTTCAAGTGTCTCCATCGTAAGCGAACCTCGGTTGTGAGTCAAAACGGTGTCCGTACGGGGCCCGCTACAGTAGCAGTGGACGGCAGGCATAACAGTCTTGTCGCGCTTATAATATGTCAAGTTCATCTTGACAGTTTTCGAAAATCGTAGACGTTAACGTTATGTGTCTTGTCTACGGGGAATACATTTTTTGATGGCATTAACGTTTTTGCTGAGGGCTACTGATCCGACTTACTTTAGACCCGATTTCTAGAACAAAATGTTCATTAGCCATAGCAGTTATATAGCTCTGTCCTTTTCTCTCAGCGTAAACTGAACTGCATAGCTATGCCATAGTAACCCCCCTGGTACCGCATATTTTGAGGGAATAAACGATTATCGAAATTCATCGCAACGTGGCATAGCGGAATAACTAATTATATGCGGAAGAAGCCTCGGAAAGAAGCCAGCACGATGATAAAAAATAATGGTGAAAATAATCTGGTGATAATAATAAAAATTTAATTTTGTATTGTTCCGAATAAATGTACATTTATTTTGTTTACATGACGTCGTTTCTTCTTCTTTTTCAAATTCCTCTCCACTACTGGAGGATGGCAGTCAGCTCTGCATACAACTTCCTATCTCTCGCCAAACGGAACAGCTGTTCAGCCATGGCGACGCCTGTCCAGGTCTTTATGTTCCCGAGCCATGACATCTTGGGTCTGCCAACGCTTTTCTTCCCCTCAACCTTGCCCATAACGATAGTCTGAAGCAGTTGGTATCGCTTGTTCCGGAGAATATGACCCAGGTAGGCTACTTTTCTCCTACGAATGGTTTGCAATAGTTCACGGGATTTTTTAACTCTGCGTAGCACCTCTACATTTGTCACTCGTTGAACCCAACCAATTCTCAGCATTCTTCGGTACAACCACATCTCTAAGGCTTCAAGTCGTCGGCGAGTGTCCTCCTTAATAGTCCACGTTTCGGAGCCGTAAAAAACTATTGGCCATATGCAACACTGGAGCATTCTAACACGCAGACGTATATCTAGCTGTCTATTCCTGACTACCTTTTGCTATATTATTTTCGTCGTTTGGATTATATTATTTTAGGTATGCCCGTTTATTCAGACGACGTTAGAAGGCACGAAATAGACAAAACTAAGGAAACTGATCATTTTTTAACGCTCTTTATCGCGTTTTTAGTCTTTTTATTGTTTAACATCTGTAGCTATGATAAATATTTGAACATGCTTACCAAAGAACCAGAATATACGTGCTTTAACAAGTAAAAACTTAAACCTTTTTGTGAACTAGCAAAGTTTCTCGACACATATATTATTCTGTGACAGTACACTGCCGCGCTAAAATATAAAACACAATACCCTACAAAGTGGAAGAGTGCTAGAGTCGGATTACACGAAGCCGACTGCATGACTGCCTTCTAAAGCAGAAAGGTAGTATACGCATAAGGGCTGCATACTCTTATATTACCATCTTCGTTTCAGAGTACAGATACTGTCGCGTTCATATTGCACGGAATTGCGCGAGGCGCAGGAAGAAGATTTTAGATGAGACTTTTAGTAGGTATATGAGTTTTTTCGGGGTTTGTGGACTATTTAGTTTAAATTTAATATTGCATGTTTTTTAGGTAAAAAAATCGTTGGATGAATATCGCATATTGAGCGGTCAGCCGCTGAACTTGAACAAGGAATCATTTTTTGATTAACATTATAAAGAAACCTGTGAGTCTGGTATGGTTGCATTTATAGCGTGACAAATTGTTGATAAAGCATCCGTCACTCTCGCACTTATATAAGTGTCAGAAAGTGACGGATGTTTTATCCACATGTGGTCACGTGATAAACGAAGCCATATTCCCCCGGGGAATCCCCATTCCTTTCATTTGCACCGGATCGATAAAAAGATAGAGCTAATTTCAATTTTTAAAGTATAACAGCGCTTACTTTTAACCAATGTCTATGTTTTGTGGCTTGTCAAAACACCTAAAATTTCTTTTATCGTAAAAAATATATTATATAAGTCATTAGCAAAATGTATTTAATTTAAGCATGACAAGCGCGAACCGGTAAATTTATCCTCAGACATTTTCTAGACAGAAGTTAGATTTATGATACGCTAAAAAAAGAATGAATAGGTTTTTTCTTGGTAAGCGTGTACCACCCACGTCATCACTTAATATGAGGTGAGACTGAGGTCAAACGCAAACCCATTTTTGATTTTAAAAAAAGAACTTGAATTGAGGGCTGTTAAAAAAAATTGAATGTTCAATCACAGGTATAGTTTTAATCAAAACGAAAACGAACTAAGGAAGAATTTGACATCTTTAGTACTAACACGGCTTAGTTAATGAATTTTGAAAGTTAATGAATTGGACCAGTACTCACACTTTCCTAGCAACGTTTGACAAAAGCTGATTGTTCCATTATATTTTAATTTTAAAAAGCTTTACCTAGCATTACGTTGTTTTTTGGCAGAGAACAGACACATAACTGGCATAACCCAAACAAAGCCTAGCGTTTCGTAGATCACACTTTGAGAATAGCTGCATTAGAGTAAAAGCGGTTTTATTAATAGTTGCAAACTGCTAAATTAGCAAGGGATGCAAATCTACTAATACACCAATTCGAAAGCCACAAATAGAGCAAGAAGCTGCGTGCAAATTGTACCTAAACAGACCACGTACGTTTTTATTATTATATTTCATAAACCATTCCTAGTTCGGAAACAGAATTAACAGACAAAATTGCATTTCAATTTCGCGGGTGGTAGGACTCTGCGCAGAGTCCGTCCGGATCGCTACCACCATCTTATCCATTAACCTACCGCCAAACAGCAGTGTTCGCACTGTTGTGTTCCGGTTTGGGGATAAGACAGCCGGTGTAATGACTAGCATAGAGGCATTCCATCTTAGTCCTCAGGGTTGGCAACGCATTTGCAGTGTTAGTCGTGTAGTCTTGTGAATGCGAATGTCTCTGGGTCACAGTTTCCGCTTACCATCAGGTGGCCTGTGTGCTCGTTTGCCTTCTCTATGTCATAAAAAAAAAAAAATCGTAGGAAAATAGCTCAGTTTATTAAGAGCCACATATGATAAAGTCGGTAGTATTCCGCAATCTAGATCTTAATAACCATAACGTCTATGTGTTCGTTATTTATTTTCCTTGAGACTGTTGAACGTGAAAACACGACTAGTCCAGCCAGAGCCCAGCGCAAGACACGTTTAATTTTGTTTTTGGTGGTAATAAAAGTAATACTCAGTTATTTTACATTACAATACTTTGATTTTAGGCAGAACCCTTACAGACTCCAAGGGTTTCGCGGAGCACACTTTGAGAATAGTTGCTCAAGTTAATAGATAATTTGACGACGCTGTTAGTTTTATCTTTGGGTCAGTGGGCAGGGTTCCCGATAAGGGCATATATTTGTTTGAGTGTTAGATGTTTTCTATGTATTTCCCTATTACAGGTTTCGTTCTCTACTGACATTCATTTATTTATTTATATCTTAAACTTGAGTGTTTTCTATGTATTTATGTATTTATCTTATAAGCATTTTTAGCGTTGCCTACTTAGTACCTATTAGCACAAAGTTAGAGGTCAATCTTATTTCTGATATTCACGTTTTTATACATGGTACCTCCACTGGTAATCTAGATTTTTTTCATACTTTCTACTGTAAAATGTAGCCTCAAATCAATCATGTTAAAACAAGCACAGTATCAAATCTATTACTCAGAGTGCTCCGCCGTAGTCAGCCGCAGTGAGCAATCTTAAGTGGGAGCTTAGTATTTCGATATTTTTATAAAAACTAACCTAACCTATAAGGTTCTACACGATAGTACTGAAATAAATCCTGAAATATAGTTACAGAAAAAATACATAGGTTAGTATTTGAAAAGCTTGAGAAACGATGCCTTTTGCAAATGTATAAAAAAAAACATATCTCGGCCAAAAAGCATGATACTGTGTTTATCAATGTCTAGTAGTAATAAGTATTTCAAACTTAGTTTGGGGCTACATCAAACTAATTTCTGTTTTTTTTTTTTAATAAGTATTTCACTGTAAAATGTAGCCTCAAAGCAATCAGCTTAAAACAAGCAATCAAAGGCTCTGCTATCGTACCAAGAGTGCTCCGCCTTAGTCAGCCGGAGTGAGCAATCTTAAGTGGGAGCTTTGTGGCGAGACACTAGCGCGGCTTGTACTTAGTCCTTCGAGACGTTACTTGCCGTAATTATGGGAATTGAATCTGACTTGAAGCTAAATACAAGGTGTGTCAAAAATTGCTGTATATACATATATAATTAAAGAGCATTAAAATGCTGATTAACAATAGTTTCTTTAAACTGCATACAATACACTCAGGAGCAAAAATAACGGGTCAGAGTGCGTTTTTCATACTAAAGAGGCTATTTCGAAGCTTTGGTTCCTCGCCAGGGAATGCTTTTAGTGAATTCTGATGATGAATACCGCGAGCATTGATACAGGACTTTCAGAGTGCCTAGGATACCCAACTGAATGAATCTGCGGTTAACGCCGGAATTGTGCATGTTCGGAAAAACAAAAATCTTCTAAAATGTTTTAAAATGGCAATAAAATGTAAGGAAATGCAAATGCTGACCCAAACTGTCCGGCTGGGGTGTTAATTGATTGTGCGATATCGGTCAGATATCTTAAGAACTTTTGATCTCCACTATTGAACCTCGGAGTATCCAGCATTAAACCTCACTCGAAACAACCCCTGGCAAGGAACCAAGGATTCGAAATAGTCTCGTTTGTATGAAAAACGCACTCTGTCCCGGTATTTTTGCTTCTGAATGTACTTACTGCATTGTCAATACTTTTATTCCCCTGCACAAAATCGTTATGATTAGACATTTATAAACTTGAGACTAAATGCTTACTATAGAGAAGATATTCTGTAGAATAAGTGGAATTTTGGAGAAGTTAACAGCTGCTGAAAACAGAATTAGTTTAGGAATAACTTAAGTGTTTGTGCGTTTGGCAAAGTCATTCCAATACATTTCAGATTTCAACCGTCCCTAGGTATCGTACAATGCCCCTTAGCAAGGCCTCTAGGACTGTTGAAGGGGCTTTCTCATCCATACTAATATTACAAAATGTAAAAGTAACTTTGTATGTCTGTTGGTTACGCTTTTACGGCAAAACCACTGAACCGATTTCTGTAAAATTTGGTATAGAGAGCTTAAACCCCAAGAAAGGACAAGAGTTTTTTTCTCCCGCTAGCAGCAATAAACGACTTTTACGTAGATGAAATCGCAGGCAACGGCTCAGTGCTGTAATATATAATTATATATTTTTTAAATGTATTTTGCGCTTCAACGAATAGAGGTGAAATTTTAAGCTACTAGTTTTGTAATAACTCACGCCGTTTGTCAGGATCGCTACTAGCTTTTACCCGCCAGCTTAGCATAGAGGCATTTCATTTAAACCCTTGGCGCAAACAAGTGGTTGTTATGTGTTTAACGTATTGTGTTTGTGTGTGTGTGTGTGTGTGTGTGTGTGTGTGTGTGTGTGTGTGTGTGTGTGTGTGTGTGTGTGTGTGTGTGTGTGTGTGTTTGTGTGTGTGTTTGCGTGAGGGGTTCTTTTGTAAGAGGTAAAACGTTATTGCTTTTGACATTGTAATTTTATTGTCAACGTTTACTTCCTTGATGTTATCGTCGATATATCTTTGTTAATAATCTCAATTTTAACAGTTCAGGTATCCTATGTCACCCGGGATGTTGAGAGTATTCTAATTATACCACACAAATAAAAATCGGCTCAGGTGTTTAGAGGTTATGGTGGAATAAACCCTAAAATCATTAGATCCAGTTTTGAAAGTGGGATCCGTATTATTTCATGAGTTAACATATTCTTAATAATTATTAAGGTAGCTTATCTTATTCTTGTACCAAAAACAACTAAACTCTTTTAAAACTCTTTTTTTTGCGGGTGGTAGGGTCGCTACCACCATCTTATCCATTAACCTTCCGCCAAACAGCAGTGTTCGCATTGTTGTGTTTCGGTTTGGGGATAAGACAGCCGGTGTAATGACTAGCATAGAGGCATTCTATCTAAGTCCTCAGGGTTGGCAACGCATTTGCAGTCTTAGGCTTGCAGTCTTGTGAATGCGAATGTCTATGGGTCACAGTTTCCACTTACCATCGGCGGCCTGTGTGCTCGTTTGCCTTCTCCATGCCATAAAAAAAAAACATAGGAAAAGTACACAAAAGTATCTTGTACAATGACCGATATTCATTCGAAGGTCAGTGAATAAAAATCGCCCGTCAATTATTCGTGTAATGACATGTAAAATGTTCCCTCGTAAAAAACCGGTAACGTTTAGACGGACGGCCGGAGGGAATTCGAATCGGTAATTAAAATGAAATGTTTTATTACTATCGGTATTTTATTAGCTGCGAGCCGTTAAATGTTATCCATGGCTTAATTGGGTCAATTATTTCCTGTCTCTATTGTTAGGGGCCTTGATTTTTGACACGGAACATTTTTGATTTTGGCTCCCAGTTAACTGGTTACTTAGCTTATGATCAGTAATTCAAGAATCTTGAGCACGATTTTTGTTTTCTGCCGAGTAAGTCACGTTAAATTCATTATCGACCCATGAAGTTGTGCTGATTCCTGGTATGGGCAAATTGCTGTGTGCTGAGCGCGAGTATTTGTTACCGAGTCTTGGATGTTCTTATGTGTATTTATCTTTATAAGTAAGTTTATCGTTGTCTAATACCCATTGTTCAAGCCTAGACCTTAGTTTGGGACTAGGAGAATTGGTCTGAATTTGTCCCCTACAAAGTTATCGCTCTCGTTCGCATATTAAAATTCGAATTCAAAGCGTCTTGGACGCGTTTTTCGTGGCTATATTCTGCCATTATTATTTTTATTAGTCATAATGTATTTTAAGTCATATTGATCGCAAGTTGAGGGAGGCCTTAGTCCAGCAGCAGACGTCTTCAAGCTATCATGAATGAATGAATGAATTAATGATCGCAAGTTATAACGTAGTTTTTTAAGAAACTGTTACTTTTTCGAGATTCTTATGAATCAAACCTAACCTTACCTAGCCTTGTCTATAACTTAGATTTATTATTATAAGTTTTTTTTTAATTTTACGATTCCAGCAATATAAAAATTAAATTACGACCTAAAAAAAAGAGACAACGGGCTCTTGTTTTTTGTGTGGAAACGACCCGCTTTTAGTGCATTTGCGGCTCAAATTCAATACGCTCTTTGCATCATCAGGCATAAAATCTGGCTTGTCACATGCAATAATTATTTATTTATTTATTATAAGGTCATCTATACAGGTGCTTCTAAACGACTTGGTGGATGGACTTAATATTCTGAATGCGTTGTTGTTTTGAAATTATGGTGCAATATATGCAACCTGGTTTTGATATCAACTCACGGACTCACAAATTATAGCTATTTTAAGCCAAGGTAATTAATATCATGGAAAGTTAGAGCTATCTTCTGGGGGTATTAAAGGGGGCTTACTTATACCGTTACATTTGCGCCAAGTTCTAGGACACTTGTATCAATATACTGCTAAAAAGCGAGCAAAAGTCGGGGTGGTGATATTTATTTCTTAAAGTAATAACATGATATTACAATATACTCAGGAGCAAAAAGAACGGGTCAGAGTGCGTTTTTCATACTAAAGAGGCTATTTCGAAGCCTTGGTTCCTTGCCAGGGAATGCTTTTAGTAAAATCTGATGATGAATACCCCGAGCATCGATACAGGACTCTCAGAGGGCCTAGGATAGCCAACTGAATGAATCTGCGGTCAATGCCGGAATTGTGCATGTTCAGAAAAACATCTAAAATGGCAATAAAATGAAAGGAAATCCAAGTGCTGACCCAAACTCTCCCACTGTGGTGTTAACTGATTGTGCGATCAGTTAGGTATCTTAAGAACTTTTGACCTTCCTCTATTGAACCTCGGAGATTCCACCATAAAACCTCACTCAAAACAACCCCTGGCGAGGAACGAAGGCTTCGAAATAGTCCCGTTTGTATGAAAAACGCACTCTGACCCGGTAATTTTGCTCCTGAGTGTATTTACCTTTAATAAATCCGATCATTTTGTTTAGGTGTCCTCATCAAAATTTGAACTGGAAATCGCAAATTGTTGGATTTTGTGATCCATATATTAACACCTTTAATTCCAAGAGCTCCATAATAGGTTTATTTTGTAACTAATTTAATGGGTCGGGCCCTGAACGTGGTATTATGAAGCCTTTCAGTATGTAAGTAAAAGATAAATTTAATTACGAGGCGTGATATCGTAATTGGATTTCTACAAAACGGTCAAACGTATTACTTGCCACTTTGGCTGTTCTATAAGTATTTTAACAATTACATGTGACTGTATTTTTTTTTGACCGGACCTTCTTTGTTGATCTAGGGGTGTTTTTAAATCTTAATTGCACAAAAGAATATAAAATATATCCAAAATGTTATTTTAATGCCGTAAGACATTCTCTATCAGTAAAGCTTTAAACAAATCAGAGTATTATTATTTATTTGTGGAGAAGGGATCTGAGAAATTGTATTCTCAAGACTACAAAGTTGCCAATTATTAGGTCTAAAATAGAATGCCTATATGTGTGACGATTTAGACATCTTGCCTGCTACATCAAAAGAGCCTTTATTTTTTCGTTTTCGTTTTAATGTGACAAAAACAAGGTTTTTAGTTGTTTTGCAATATTTAACAAACAAACGGTTAAAAAAACTCGCTAGTGTAATATTTTGTTACAAGATACTAAGCTTGGAACAAAAGACCTTGACTTATTTTGAATACTACCTTGACTTATTTATAATCCTACTAATATTATGATTTAATCAAGCGTTAACGGTTGAACGCATTTGGATAGATTTTGGCTCGATAATAGTGGATACGCTTTCGGAGAACGGCTTCTGCATGGAAAGAGGCGCGTTAGTTTACAATTTTAAAATGTCACTTTTTATTTCTTCGATGTGAAAGGCAGGCAGATTTTATATACACGTTGATACTATAAATAAAATTTAAAAAAATTCGTCGACTGTCGACTTACAGTTCCGTACAGAATGGAACCAAAAACTTCACGGCAGTTGCCTTGTGTGCCGTTAATTACTATCTAGGGTAACGACACCAATGATGGACACTTCACTCTCAACTCAAACATACGATCCTAAATTGATTGATGCAAAACAAAAGAATAAACCTTATCTTCTGTAAAATAGGAATCAAGTGTCCATTCCTGGTACCTTGTCCATTACTGGTTCCATTACCCTAGCTGGTTTATGAAATATCGGTTCACATTGTAAGGGGTGATGTTGACAACCATCGCTGAACCAGATAGACGGTAACGCGAAAAGCCGCCGATGTGCCCGGCCGCGCGTGACGGACAAATAGAAAAAATGCACTAAAGGGCGTTTATATGCGACGACTTTAGGGTAAGGTTAGGTTAGGTTCTCCAAATGTTAAACAGATTTGCATCGAAGGAACTTTTACCCAATGACAATACAAATCTTCGATAAACTACCAAATAGCCTATAAAAAACTGTCTATTCATTGATTTGAAGTGAAACTTTTTCGATGATTGAAACAAAAAACATATTACTCAATTAAATACACAAATACAATTTAATTATCAGACTGGCCATAGGAGTTTAATTATGTACAAGTACCTATTTTGATTAAGAATATTTAGTAAGTCAATATATGACTTGGCAGTAATAAAAATATTAGTGAATCCCAAAAAACCCTCTCTTTTTGACAATAGTTTTCAAGCTGAATTTAATAATTGGTATGTATTCTTGCCATGATACCGACGTTTTGCCTTCTATATGACGAGAAAAAATACCGAACAATCGTCCTTGTAAGATTGAAGTGTCTATAAATAACTCTTCATTTGTGAAATATACCTTAACAAGAGTTAAAGCCACTTAATGTCAAAATTAGAATTTAGAAGAAGCATTCTAGAACACTCTTTTCAATTAAGAATCGTAATTGTTATTGTCAAGATATTAATATCGTGCACCTTCTTTAAGTGGTGTAAGCATGACCAGCATACAAACGAGTGAAGTGGTATCCACATCGTCGGCACTTACTACCTTAGATCGACGATTGATTTCTAAAAGTATTTATGACGATGATATCACGTACCTTCAAACGACTGTTCTAAGACGTCACGACACGGTCCGTCGTAATCGTATCGTGGTGTATAAAAAAAGCTTGTTACTTTATTCAATGCTATTTTCAAATCCGAAACGTGTTGAATGCAAGCCTGCACTGAAAAAGCGCACAGCCTGAATGCAACGTCAGTTGTGTCTGTAAAAAAAGAAAAAAAAGTGAACCTTTTTCTGATATTACTGCGCGACTTCACTACAAAGGTTGAATGGTCCTGCAGCTTGTAATTGAACATTCCGAGGGCTATGGAAATAGTAACTAGTTGCGGAAAAAAAGGGTTTCAAAAAGTTGCGTTTCATAAAATCAAAAAACACTTATTTTGTAACTACGAAGAGATCTGCTGTAAGTATAGTTTTAAGGTTAACTATCTTAAGATCTAAGCGCAGAAACCTCAAGTTAAAAGAACTAAATTTATTTTTAATAAAATTTACGTAATAATTTTGCATATAAAACCTTTACAAGTGCTTACTTGTACGCAATATTTTACCTGTATTAGTCAAATTGCATCAAATAACGTCTATTTACATCGATCACAACTGTCTAATTTAAACTTCGAGTATTTTAGGATGGCTACGAAATTTAAAAAAAGAAAAGTAGTGCTTATAGCGATTAGTGAGTAGCGATTTTAAAATCTTGATGGTTGCGCCAAATTTCAAAACAACATGTCACCTTAGACTAATGCTGAGTTCTGGGACAACCTGTATATTATGTGTATGTTACTTTTCTCAAAAATGACAGGAAAAGTTGACATTACTATCTATATATTGGGATGCGAAGTACATAGTTTACTGACAGATCTCAAATTAAAAAAAAAAACATTGCGTGCTCGCTACACAAGCACGCAATGTTGCATACAAATTTCATTACCATCTAGTATCTAACTTTTTAAAAAGTGAAAACGGCCTTAATAAAATGAGGGCACAAGTCTTATTACATCCAAATTTTGTTCGGAATATAACTTTTTTATCTGTATCTCGAATAGCTTGAGTAGTTTTAAAAAAAAAGCTTGCGTTTCTCCTTGTCATAAACAAAAGACGGTAAAGAGTAGGTAATAATATTGTCTGTATAGATTGTGTGGTATTTCTTTCCTTAATAAAGTACTTTACTCCAACATAATTTTATTCTTGCGATTTTTGAGAAAAGCACTATATATGCCTCGGTAGGAACGGCAATTGCGGGCCTCGTATTTTTAAACGGACTCGCAAGCTCGTCCGTTTAAACCAATCCTCGCCCCGCGATTGCCTACTTCCGTGCCTAGGCAATAATGTACTATTGTGTTTTACTATTAGTAATGTTCTTCAGAGAGGTTATTTTTCATATTTTTTTTCTGTATTGAATGTAGTTAACCCGGTTATCAAAACAAAACCCATAATTTCTTTTTTTATTAGGTACAGAGTTAAAATAACTGTAGCTACCAAGGTTAACTGAAAGCTTATAAAACGTGAGATGAGTGAAAATAAACAGCGCTCGCCAAACATATTCTCTTAAGTTTATAGAGTTAAATTCTATTACATCTCCATTAGAATGTATTAAAAATAACTTTCAAAGCACTCACGTACTCCATCTCCATAAATCGATCGTCCCATCCCTTACGCACTAACTGCTGGAGGCATCCATCTCACTCTGACGTTGAGTTGTTTATGGGAAATTTGCGGTTAATGTATCTCTTGATAGTTGTTGATTTACATCTGCTACAATTTAGTTCCAATTTGTAGTTCAATGTTTTACAAAATAGGTATTAATGTTTACTTACGTCTCTTTTCATATTAGCGGGTGGTAGGACCTTGTGCAGGGTCGGTTCGGATCGATACCACCATCTTATCCATTATCCTACCGCCAAACATCAGTGTTCGCATTGTTGTGTTCCAGTTTGGGGATAAGACAGCCGGTGTAATGACTAGCATAGAGGCAATCCATATTAGCCTTCAGGGTTGGCAACGCATTTGCAGTCTTAGGCTTGCAGTCTTGTGAATGCGAATGTCTATGGGTCACAGTTTCCACTTACCATCAGGTGGCCTGTGTGCTCCTTGGCCTTCTCTATGTCATAGAAAAAAAATGACACTATTGAACAGCTATATAGAACAGTGCAAGCGATGAGAGCCACAAGGTTCTTAAGTAATTAGTTATTTCTGACGATTAAGCACGTCGTGAACTAACCCTGATTATAAATTGATGAGCCATTTCAAGAGATCCAAAACATCAACGTCATTCAACATAATCTTAATTATTCAGTAATTTACAGCCGAGTTTCCTGATTTCAGTGTAAAATGGTTTATTAAATTCTAAGAACCTACTGAATTTGTTGACGTCTAACTTATAAATTCTAGAAAATTTATTAACGGTTTAATCAATTCGCGTTTAAGTAATTAGTTAGGAACGGGCTGTTTTTTTTTAAAATAAATTTAATAAAAAGCAAGGTTTAGAAACCCGACTGCACTTTTTGATATTAATGTACATAATATAATTTAAAAAATTAACCCCTCCTATTTTACTTAAATTAAAATATTATATTACTTTGATTAACAATAATAAAACTTTTTCTCTCCCATAACCAAGACAAATCTAACGACATCTCATATCGTCAAAATCAATCAAGCCGTTTGCCTAAGCAGAGCATGTCACAGAAACAGACGTACATACACATACATACATACCCTCACGCCTGTCTCCCAACCTGCCCCGCGCCTGTTTCGGGGTACGCTTTAATCAGTCGTTTTTTTTTATATAGTTTCACTTAACTACCTACGAAAAGTACAATGAACGCTTAGCATTAAAACTATTGTATAATTTATCAGGCATACGATCAAATAACATAACACGCATTCATCATAACGATAATTTTCTTGTTATTATTCATTTTTAATCAAATTCTCCTTACTAAGTTAGGTTAGGTTGGAACTGCGACCGAAGACGTTAGAAATGTCTAACTTTTCATCTATGAACATTATGATTTATGATATTATACATAATAATTATTACAACGGCAACGCTAGTTTATTATAAAGATAGAAATTTTTTTTTTTTTTTTGTAATCGGGCCGGTGCAGCAGCTGAACAGGCCCAAACCAACAAGCGCCGCAAATATTCATCATTATTAAATAATTACGAATTTGTGGCGCTTGCGGTGGAAAAAAAGGGACCTTGGTCAGCTGACATGAAAAGTTTTATTAAGGCCCTGTCATCCCGGCTCATCGACACCTCCGGAGACCCTAGAGCTGGCGCTTACCTTTCCCAAAGGATTGGGCTAGCCATCCAGAGAGGTAATGCAGCCAGTGTCTTAGGGACCATGCCGCGAGCGGACCTGCTAGAGGGGGTGTTCTTTTTATAGTGGTGTTTATGTTTAATTTTTAATATTTGAGTAGCTTAGTTTTATTTTATTTTATTTTAAATAAGTTTAGTTTTAACTTTAACTTTTAAATTTTAATGTAAAGTCCGTATTTATAGTTGTATTAAACCTATACAAATTTAGAAATTATTATGCAAAATGAAAATTAGTATATTTGTCTTTATTCTACACACCCCCTTTTCGTCATCAAACACCAACCTCTTCATGCACGTATCTCTGTTTCGGATGCTTATGTAAATATACACTCGAAGAATAAAACCCGAGTGACGGAGAAATAGCGTATCCTGATGTTGCATCAAGAAATGTACGTGGCTAAATTACTGTATAATAATAATAATAATAATAATAATAATAAAGCTTTATTTGACCATGCAAAAAAAAATACAATTATTTAATATTAGATTTGTTAATTAACATAATTAAATATTTTTTTGAACTTGAACTTTGCGATATTGTACTTTTTGCTGATGATACTTCACTAATTTTCAAGGTAGATAGAAAAACCGTAGACTACAGTAGGATAAACGCCACTCTAGTTAAAGTACATAATTGGTTTATTAGTAACAACTTGCTACTAAATGCCAAGAAAACTAAATGTGTTAGGTTCGCTTTGCCTAATGTTAAACCGGTAGATTCTAGTATTTTTCTAAATAACGAGTGTTTGCTAATGGTAGATAGGGCGGTTTTCCTAGGCATAACAATAGATAAAAATTTGCAATGGAGTCCCCACATAGCTGCACTGGCAGGTAAACTAAGTTCGGCAGCTTACGCCGTTAGGAAAATTAGACAACTAACTAATGTTGAGACAGCTCGCTTAGTTTATTATAGTTATTTTCATAGTGTTATGTCTTATGGTATTCTGGTTTGGGGTAAGGCAGCTGACATACAAACTATATTTGTGTTACAAAAAAGGGCCATTCGTTCTATTTATAATTTAAATTCCCGTGACTCATTAAGAGAACTTTTTAAAGAAACTAATATCTTAACTGTAGCGTCTCAATTTATTTACGAGAATATTATTTATGTTAATTTAGATTCGTTCACCAAAAACTCAGATATACATAATTTAAATACTAGAAATAAAAATAAAATAGCTATTCGAAAATTCCGTGTCCGTAAAGTATATAAATCATTTGTTGGTCAATGCATTCATTTCTATAATAAATTACCTGAAGTAGTTTTAAAGTTACCCTTTCCAGCACTTAAAAAATATTTGAAAAGGTCGTTAATGTCTAAAGCGTATTATAGGGTCGAGGACTATCTAACAGACAAAAATGCATGGCATACACCCGAAACTTAGTCAATAGTCATTTGTTCAAATGCAAAGGCTTTATCCTGCTTTTTCTTGTCTGGGGGACACCGTTGATGCAGGAAAACATATCGAAACTTTTATGTGGTCATCTTGCACTATCTCATATACACATATATAAGTAGGTAGTTGTAGTTATTTTATTTTATTCTTTTCTATCTTTCTCTCCCGTAAGATTTTTGGCATGTTTTCCTGCTGAACTACTGTTATTTGATATTATATTTAATTTAATACTTGTAGCTTTATATAATGCTAGATTAAGTTTTACATACCATTGTAATATGCAATATGAAATAAGTTTAAAAAATGACTGACTGCTGAGTTTCTTGCGGCGTTTCTTCTCAGCAGTGGTCTCCTCTTGGGAAGCGCTGGTAGTATCTTGACGTGTAAAAGTGCCCGAGCGGCCTACTTACTAAATAAATTTCTTTTATGTTTTATCTTTTTATCTTTTTTATTTTATTTTTAATAATAGGAATTAGTTTATTATTCGGTAACTTAAGTATTATTTTTGGATGGACCCCTTTTGGGTAAAAGCCTCCTCAAATTACTGTATACATAGTAGTAATCAATTCTGTTCTTCAATCTTAGTAACAAGAGCCTCATCTGTTTCACCAAGCGGTCAAAGTTAGCGCAACTTAGTGTAACGAATATTGATTCTAGGTTGATCGGGCTTGCTAATGGCGTTAGATTCACTACAGTTACTACACGTTACATAATAGGTTGATCGGTTGCCTAGATATATTTAACTTATCTTATCTTACATAAGGCCCTTTCGGATACACACTCAGCTGTTCGAACGAACTTAATGCACTTAAGTTAGAAAAACTCATTAGTTCATGGTGACCGCGGGGGCTCGAACTCGGTACCTTACGATCACGAGTCGACCCCATAAGCCACTAGGCCACCGACGCTCTTTGCCTAGATATACTACCAATGGCAGAGAGATTAAGGTGCATTAATGCTTTTTATGAGATGAGTTAAATCCAAATGTAAGGGATAGGAGGGGAAAGTTTCATCTATCTCGACCAAGACAAGCTCAGGAATGACAGAAAGAAGTTTTATTTGTTCCTACTTTAAGATTAAATGAAACAAAGACACAATCTAGTAGGATTGAGTGCAATAAAATTCATCTATCCCTACTAAGGGCCAAGCTAAGAGGACAGAATGGAAGAAGTTCCATCAATACATTCCAAGGAGCTGGCTAGTAGGGATGAGTGGAAGGAATTCCATGTATCCTTACCAAGGGGCAAGCTAAGAGGGCTGACTGGAAGAAGTTCCATCTATAAATTCCAAGAAGCTGGCTAGTAGGGGTGAGTGGAAGGAATTCCATGTATCCTTACCAAGGGGCAAGCTAACAGGGCTGAGTGGAAGAAGTTCCATCTATAAATTCCAAGAAGCTGGCTAGTAGGGGTGAGTGGAAGGAATTCCATGTATCCTTACCAAGGGGCAAGCTATTAAGGAAAAGTGGATGATCTGTCCCTAGCCCTAACATAGGGCAAAATTAATAGAGATCAGTAGAAGTTCGTTTTTTCCCTAGCAAAGGGCAGTTTATAAAAATACTAGCTGTCCACACCTGCCGCCGGCAGGGTGTAATTTTTTTTCATACATGCCTTATGAAATATACTTAACGACCTATTCTGATACCTACCAAATACATATATAAAAACAGTTGATAGAGTTCCATCTATTCCTGACTAATTTGTTCACTTTTACCTCAGTTATTATTAGTACCAATTACACCCTCAAACTAAAGGCGTGCACGCTGGTGCACGTGCAGCCTTAATATTTTGAGATACTCTCCATAGTTGTAGCTAAATCAACAAGATGAGTCCGAGTGTTGATCCTTCGCTCTGCTGTGGGTTTTAATTGTTGTTTATGTAAGTATAGTTACTTGTTTATGTATGTATTTTATTAAACCATTTTTTATATTTCTCCGGTATAATGTAGGTACTAATTGTTTTTATTATAATGTGTCCATCCTATTGCATTGTTCTTATTTATTCTATGTACGTAGATTATTAACGTACGTTAATTATATCGATGCAAATGTATGTTGTAATTATTTATGTTCAATAAAGAGTTTACAAAAAAGGTACAAGTATATTATTATACAACTGCACCCTTTCATCTCTTGGTAAATCTACTACTTTAGAAGCGTTATTACGCGATTTATCTGAACAAAGGAAAGAAATAGCTAAACAAGCAACTTTAACTTCAGCATCGTTCGTCACGTCTTACTTAGCATTTTGTTACGTCAAATTACATTCAGAGCGATCGTTATCTCCTACGAGTTGAGAACAAGTTTCTCGGGCAATATTTAAAAAGCTGCACCTGCTCCATTAAATCTTATGTATTCAGAGAATTTGCGTTTTAAAAATCAAAAATCTACTAGATTTTTAAGGATATGTTTGCCTCTTTACATAACAATACTTATAGCTTTTTTTGACCCCCCGCTGGAGTTAAGGGGTGTTGAAGAAAGTTACTTTAACTGGGATATTTTTAGCCCTGATTGATAAAAATCGGTTTAGTTTTAAGATATAATCAGCTCTGAAATTGAATAAATAATAAATTAAGTACGTTTATATAACTCAGATACACCGTTACGAAACCATTAGAAAAAAAGTTATGATACACAAAATTAAAAAATACACACCAAAGTTAGTTTTACAGGGCTTGTAGTTTGATCAGGGCCAGTATTCCAGGCAGTGAAAACCATATCGTCTTTCACATGTTATCGTATTGTCGACGTTTTCATAGCTCCCATTTTCTTGACAGTAATGTCGGCCGAGTTAAAAAAAAAACATAACAGGTCAAATACGATATCGTTTTTACATACTAGAATAGAGGCCCAGTAGGTAAACTAACTTAGAGTTCGTTGTTTGATCAGTAGTTAACTAAACTAATAGTTAAAATTCGAAAATGGATCGAAAATTTGACTATTACCCGATTTAAAACTATTCGTTAGTTTAACTACTGATCAAACAACGAGTCCTAGATGTTATAAACTGTAACTAATAATTAAATCTCAAGGATATGTTTAAAATTTTCCATTCCATTTTTGAATTTCAACAATTAGTTCCGTCTACCACAGATCAAACCACTCTCAGGGGTTTTTTATCTATTGAATAGTTATTTGTAAATTTGATTCTAAATAACAAAAAGTTAACATACACTAATTTTAAACTACGAATGCAAAAAGCTGGCCTTGCCACGCTTTTGTGCGGTGGCGACTGCCGCAGCGGTGAGCGACGGGTTGCGGAAATGACTGCAAAGGAATCTCCACATCGCTGCCACGATGACTTGTGGCACGCTTCGTCATCTCTACCTATATGCATTAATTTGTTGCCACTCGAAAAACAAATGGCCAGACGTAAGGGTGTTTAAAGTGATGTTTAACGAGCACTCAGGCAGCCTGATGGAAAGAGGGATCTGAGAGCCATAGTGACTGCATTTTACTCCAAATCAATAGACACTGCCATAGATTAAATAGGTTGTATCTGTTTTCATATATTTTGTTTGCTCTTGTTTCGTTTCACTTGTGACTATTTATTAATTTATAAATAGATAAAACCATAGGTAAGTGAGCGAGATAATGTTTATTAATATGACTTACTGTTATGAGGCAGAAAGAAGGGCATGGAAAATTACGTGCTTTTTATTTGTATTTTTCATTTTTCTCATTAATAATTTGGATTTTGTGTTCAAATGATTGTGTCTGTAAACTTCCGTGATAACCAGATTTTTCCATTTTTTTTGTGCTATGTAGAAGTCAAACAGGCACACAGGCCACCTGATGGTAAGTGGAAACTGTGACCCATAGACATTCCCATTCACAAGACTGGAAGCCTAGGACTGCCAATGCGTTGCCAACCCTGAGGACTAAGATGGAATGCCTGTATACTAGTCATTACACCGGCTGTCTTATCCCCAAACCGGAATACAGCAATGCGAACACTGCTGTTTGGCAGTAGGCTAATGGGTAAGATGGTGGTAGCGATCCGGACGGACCCTGCACAAGGTCCTACCACCCGCACCCCAACGGAAGACTTTAATGCCAGCATTACGCTGAGTTGAGACCATTTCATGGCTACCTACATTATTTTTGTATTAATCTGTCCTTTGTCATGTCACGAAAAATGTTTGTATTTCATTCTTTTTTTCTGACTGAGACTGTAAATTCAGCCCTCAAGGCCTAAAAAATGCCCTTAAGGTAGTAATTTTACCGGTTTTCTTAATAGGTGGTGGAAGATCCAGCCGCGGTTTTAATTCAATCGGGATTTTTCAAAGCTAGGTTTAAAAAAGCGGCCAAGTGCGAGTCGGACTCGCGCACGTAGGGTTCCGTACCACTATACATCTAAATAAATGTTTTTCTTTATTCTTTATTATATTGGAGTTCATTGAATAAAAGTTAAAATGCGGTTTACGATTTATAACGTATTAAAAAAAAACGAATTATTAGATCTCGTTCAAACCAATTTTCGGTGGAAGTTTGCATAGTAATGTACATCATATATTATTTTTACATTTATCATTCCCTTATTTTAGAAGTTAGGGGGGGGGGGGGGGACACACATTTTTCCACTTTGGAAGCGTCTCTCGCGCAAACTATTCAGTTAACCCCACACGTATGGGTTTGATGAAAAAAAAAAAAGAGTTTCAGTTCTAAGTATGGGGAACCCCAAAAATTTAATGTTTTTTTTCTATTTTTGTATGAAAATCTTAATGCGGTTCACCGAATACATCTACTTACAAAGTTTCCATAGTATAGCTCTTATAGTTACGGAATAAAGTGGCTGTGACATACGGACGGACAGACGGACGGACAGACATGACGAATGTATAAGGGTTCCGTTTTTTGCCATTTGGCTACGGAACCCTAAAAAATCGGGCTTGTTAAGGTAAAATTGTTGGGTTGTTTAAGAGTTATTATGTCTAAAAATCGTCATTATGTCGGGGTTTAGTATCGATTTAAATTTTATTAAATCAGCAACAGCAAGCCATTGCTTTTAAAATATAGGTAAAACGGCAACATAATAAATTCCAAGCTGATCGATGTAGCGTCTCTGCCAACAGAATGGCTCGCGCTTGCCGCCATTTTAGACTTATTTTAAGTAAATGTTAAGTCAACAAGTTTGCGGGAACGCTTAAAACGTTTATTTAAAGCTATTCAAGTCTTTGAACGCTTTGAGTTTTCCGTAAAAATGGTCTGGAACTCTTCCACGAGCGATGAAGCCAGTTTTGGAATAAAACGAAAACTAGGATTTTGGTGGACTTTTGGAAAAGTTTACAAAGCTGACTATTGAGTTAAAAAACCTTGATACGATTTTATTTAAAATTTGTTAGTCTCAAACTAACACAAGGATAAACCTAGAGAGGAAACGTATAATGTTCCTACTTTGCTCCCCCACAGCTAACGCTGCTCCATAATTACATTGAGGTAATCTGTATTGTAAATCATTCTATTACTTTCTTTCACTTCGTAGCTGGATGTAGGTATACATTGATTCTTTTTAGCATCTTCGACATTGACTTATAAATAACAAATGAAATAGTCAGTATAGAGCATAGTTACCCATGGAGGAGCAAAGAAGGAAAATTTTACGAATTATAAATATGTAGGAAAGTGCTTAACAGCTTAACTTTCAAGCAAGCAGAATAATATTAATTCCTCCAAAAAATACATTTCTATAAAAAAATATGGCTAGGCATACGAACACAGCCTTCCACTGGAGTTTCTTGCGGCACTTCTTATGTCCAATTGACTGAAAGAATATTTGGTATCCAATTTTTTTTTTTTTTTTACATGCCACCTGGTGGCAAGAGGGATGTGTGTCCCATTGCCATGCATTGTCAATACTGCAATCTAGGACTGCCATCTTTGCATCCTAAGAACGTAAATTCGCGGCAGTGGAATGCATTGTAATTTCACCGGTTGCTTTATCTTCGCAATGAGAACACTGATGATCCAGCCAAGCGGTAAAAAACTACCTAGACGCACCTAAATACACTTGTACACTACAATAAATAATCGAATAAAAAAAAAAAAATTAGTCTGACCACATAAATTACCATAAAACAAGAGGTATCCGATATTGATATGATTGATTTGTCCCATTTAAGTTAGAAGCGTGATACTTCTGTCTAGTGTCAGGACATTTTCCTCAAGCTACAGAATGCCATTATGGATTCCTTAACACGTTTTCATTCCGGTTATATTTATTTTTAATTTTAAAAAGACACATTTCATTTTATCGGCAGCTCTATTCAATTCTCTAAACTAAAAAAGAACTACTTTTGAAATGTTATCGTCAACGTTAAGCTAGCTTACGAGTATTTACTTGACAGTACCTATAATGGCGGTCGAGTAAAAGTAATACGATAATTGTCAAGAACATGATTTTACGAAGCCTCTGCTCGTTTGCCTTTAATTTTTTTTATAGCAGAGGGTCCGAATAGGACACGGGAAAAATGTATTGTATATTAAAGTGAATGGTTTTTTTAAATGTATATTAATATAATTATGGCGAATAGACATGCTAAAAAAATTCAATCTAGCATAAAACAAATTAAAAATTAAAAATCAACTTTAAAAAAATGCAGTTACTTGTTTAATTGGCAAATTACATACCAATCGAAAGTATGAAGCCTATATAATATACATTACCTATAGGTTTTGTGCGAATTATTAGTACCGACTTACCTGTTTATACGTGCCTACAGAATATTTATGATAGGAAAGAAATAGTCAACCTAACGTTTGCACATTCTATAGGCTTTTGATTAGTATGTAATTTGTCTATTAAACAAGCAATTGTAATTATTAAAAAAAGTTCATTTTAATTTTATTTAATAATTATTTATTTATTTTCAAATTTTTCAGCTTATTAAATTTGATATAATATACTTTTCTTCGATTAAACGGCCCGGTGAAGGTCAATACATTATAATAATGGTTTGGATTTTACCGTCTAGAATAGAGGCGCGGTTTGCTTTTATGACCAAGAGGGTAAATCATTATTTCCTAAACCGACCCTCTAACTATCCAACCCCGAATTTCAAGTAGTGGTCAACATTTTCACGCTCCTTTTAATGGGATACCAGTGCACATACCTAAGCGTAGCTCATTGAGTGCGCTCCCGTGTACGGCGACCAAATTGCTTTGTTTTCGAACGTTAACTTATTTGTTACCGAGAACCCGCTTGTTAAATTCCACGTTTTGTTCGCTTTTTATTCGACGTTCGGGTTTGCGTTACGTTTTCTGTTTTTAGCGGGTGTTTGGGACGCCTTCAATTTTAGCTGCTGGGTTTAAAATGGATGTTTATTGACTTAAAATACGAACGATACGGTTTTTTTTGTAACTAAGTTTTATTTTTAATTTATTAAAAGAAAGGCAACAACATACTTATAGTATATTCACTTGATACTCTACTTACAAAGTGCTAAAATATCATTAAAAATCAATAAAATGAACCTTATGGGTACAGTCAGTCTTATACATTGCGTTGCTGTTTATTTTAAAACCTTGTCGCTGGAATGCCTCTGATAGATTAATGCAGCAGTTCAAACATCACGTTAATGTGACAAAGCGCTGAAGCGTGCAGCTACTTATAAGGCCGATCGTACATTAAATACAACACTTTGTTTCGAATATAATGGAATCTCAAATTTTACATTTAAATAAAGACTTTTGTTGATAATTCTTAACGATATTTCGAAGCTGGTGTTTCGGGAATCCGGCAAAGAGGGCCTGGTATTTTGAAACTGTGGTATTTTAGGAGTGAGCGCAATTTCTCGAATATCACTATTTATTTCTTGCTTAAGAATAAACTTATTTACGTAAGGAGCGAACACACCGACGCGTAAAATATGGTTTCGTTGAATAAACAAAAGAATGGGTCATAAGAACTACATGGCGCCGTTTTTAACGCACTGTAATTTACGCACCGTTAATCTCCGGTGCGGTTGCAGACTAAAGAGTTTTTTTTTATGGCAATGAGAAGGCCCGCGAGCACCCAGGCCACCTGATGGTAAGTGGGATATGAGACCAAAAGACATTTGAAATCTCAAGATAACAATCTCAAAACCGCAATCCTAAGACTTTAAATGCGTTGTCAACCCTAAGGCCTAGGTCCTATCCTAGTGAAACCCGATAAATTACCGTAATCAAATCCACAGAAGGATATTCTAATACTCACTGACCTGAACAGCTGATCCTGGAAAACTAGAGAGAGTTAAAACACAATGTTCGAACAGAGGAACTGGCTGTATCATTTACATAATAAGGCACACGAAACGTAAAGGTGAGTCGTGATCAGCAGGCCAAGTATCTACCTGATGAAATTCAGAATCAGCGCCTTTTGGGGATAGTCGTTTTGATTGGGTACTTCTTGACATGTGGATTATGTAAGCTGGCCTTTTACTGTAGTTTTTTTTATTTTTTTATTTGAGACATCAACAGCATTACAGTCTAATGTGAACTATATGGAAACCAAGAATTAACTCTACAAAGAAACGCAATTTAACCATTTTAATAGTATGAAAGCGCACTAACGTGTGTGTGTTTCTGAAAGTATACGATTTTTAGTGCACGTTTAGAACAATCGAATAAATTAATCAGTATTTACATTATCTTTCTTCAAAATTTTCATCATAATTAGAACAGTGAATAAGAGCATATACTAGCAGTTTGATGAGGGAACTGTAAAAACGAGAGAAATCTGACTAATTTAGCATTTTGACCAAAAGTACATTACGAATGTTTTGCAATAAACATCTTTTTTATCATTTTTCCTTTTGAATATTTAATCTTCAAAGATTTTATTACTTTTCTTAATAACTTGGTCTATTCTCTACAGTATCCTGAAGGGCTATTGTCTAACGCAATCGCAATCGTTTTCATTTTGAAAATCGAACGCGTTGTCAGGCAATAGCGACGCTGATTAAAATGCCTTGAGTGTCAAACCCAGCAAAATCTCTATTCATATGATAATAGCATTCATAAACAACATCCCCATCGGGTAACGTACACATGTACTTAGTCAATACTCATGAGCACACTGTCAGATCCTTTCTCCTACAGATATCAAAGTTGTCGATACAGGCATGTACATGCAGAATCTTCGACACATTGCTTGCATTTGGATTCAGCAAAATGCACTGACAAGTTTCTATTCTTCGCAGGAATATAAAACGATGGTATGAATGTATTTGGCTTGTTGCATGGAATATTTGATAGGTGAGATATCGGAATTGTAAAGTAAGAATTTGAATTGCTTCTTATAGGTATTGAAGGAACGGCCATTTTATGTACAAATAGTGAAGACGAGGTTTGTTGTTGCATGCAATTTAAATTATGCAACAGTATTTTTTAATAATATGTCAAAATTATGGAGAAAATTTGAGGCTAAATTAGTCCAGCTTTTTTGATGTTTTCGATGTTTTTTTTTAATTTCAGTGTCATATTCGACATAGTGCCAAAAGGGAACACTTTCCCTAGGTTTTCTGTTTTTTATTCATTGTTTCATCTATACTTTAATTTCTTAGAACATGCCACACTGTAAGGGAAGGCTTTTAAAATGTCACAATAATATTAATAATCAGTTAGATAATAATAATTAGTTAGTTAGTTACAGCCTAATTATGTTTTTTTATTTTATTCTACGAGTCCCTAACAGGCTTTATTTCAAGCTTCTTAAGCATTTGCTGGAACGAGATATATCATGGAATAATGTTAAAGTCTCTGGTGTTATTTTATACGTTTATAAAGGTCTTTTGTTATTCTTCTATTAGTACGTTCTAGTAGTAGTATATCTTTTGTTAGTACTTTTTGCATGAAGTATTATTATTTTGAAAATGTTTTCTTTGCTTTGGTGCCTGTCTTTATTTTTCTGCGCAACATTTTTGTTACTCTGTACGATTAGGCATTAAGTCCGGTTAGGTATCCTTAATAAAGATAAGTAGCAATATTTATTATTTATTTGTTTAGAAAAAATCAAATCAAATCAAATTAAATCAATTAAAATATAATTTATTACATGACTATAATATGTACATATTAAGGTCATACAGTAATAATAAACGTTCCTACCATAATTGTGGTGTATAATATTTTATCTATGACTTAAACTATGTTCTTGTTTGTACAGAAACGCCTAAATTATAACCTTCATTTTTAGTTCATAGTTATGGGGTAAAAACATGCTAGTGTACATACATTAAAATCCAATCCAATCATAAAGATGAAGCAACGTCTGATATTTTACATACAAAGCAAGTATATCTGGCTGAATCCAAGCACGTCGCCGCCGTTGATCTAGCCATCGCCGTGTAACTGCACTTTATAAAGACATCGTATCAGATTGCGTCTTGAATTTATTAAGATTTGTATTTGCATTCTGAATTTCAAAATGGTTGATGTATACGAAAGCTGAATTTGAATAGTATGAGAGATCAATGTTGTATTTATTCAGCTACTTTAAAGGCGTTCTGTCGAGTTAAAAGTGTTCATGTTTATTGAATTGCTCAGTGTTCAATCTTATATTGCACTTTGCAGTATTTGGTATGGGAACCTTACTGAAATTTAAACTTTATTTAGTTTATTTGACAAATATTTTGTGATTTTTATTTGTTAGGCGAAAAGGTTGGTGGATGGGTGAATATTCGGCGTTTTAACCGCCGTCATTATTGTCTTCGCATATTATTCAAGATAAACTTTTTAATTGTCTTATGATTTTAAATGGAATTAATACTACCCCCGGGTCCGTTGACTTTGACATCAAAAGTTGCTGGTAATTATCATTGTTTTCGTCAATATATTGATGACAACAATGACGGCGGTTGAAACGCCCAAATATTCACCCGGATAAGAGCAATTTCTCATCACTCATCACTCATCACGCAAATATCTGCTCTTACCGAGATTTGAACCCAGGACCGTTAACTTCGTAGACACTAGGGTCACTACCAAGTAAGGCCAGCGCGTTGACATGATGAATAAGTAATTATCAAAACATGTCTTTACAAACTGTTGTGAAGTCTGTCGAAATAGTTTCCACACGTAAGAATAAAATTATCCTTAGATTATTTTGTTATTTGGGAATGTATTGCGTTGTTATAGATTGCAATACATCAATTTTTATATTGGCGCCATTTTCTATTTCGATTGTTGTCTCAATCGCATGTCCGTTCTCAATTCATTCCTCTTCCACTAGTAATTAGAACGAAAAAGATAGGTTAAGGTGGTGACAGAAAAGTCAGAGCTCCAATAACACTCTGAAATTGGTTTCTGGAAAGGAAGAATAAATGTATCAAACCAATTTCAGGAAACATCGGGACAGGAAAATCTGTTTCAAAAAATATATTGAAAAATATATCTACCAATTTAATCACTTGCGGCTATTTCAGTCTCAAAAAGATACCGTAGGTTTTCTTTTTAAACCGAACGTGACAAAAAGGGGAATTATTACACGCTGTTATTTAACTTGCACTGTTTGTATGACTATGTAAGTTGTCCACTACAAAACGTGAAGTTTTTTTGGAACCAGTAGATGGAATGGGCTAAAATTTGTATCAAAATATCTAGACTCGATGACATGCAATAAAATGGTATTTCAGAGTTGATCTGATGATGGAGTCAATTGCATTGGGACTCATTAGTTTGAGCCTGACGTTAAAAAAAAAGGATGTCTGCAACAAAAGCCCGACCAAAATTGCGTGGATGTTTACGGATGCGAGGGTAGACTGCTTCTACGCCACGATGCGCAAGCGATGTACGTCTCTGGTGCGCAGGGTCCGGGCCAGCGCCAACAGCGCCCTAGGTATGATTGCTGACAGGTTTGATGGCTTGTATCTAAATCACTTCCGTATGATACATTTAAACATGAAATGGTTGACATTGATTTTAGTAATTTGTATGTTTTATTGATTTAATTTTATTAACTGACATTTAGTTTAGTTTTTTTTATGTATAGTGTTGATGTTAATATAAGTATAATTGATTTGGAAATATTTTTCTTGACAGAACCTCATTTTTTCTATATTTAATCCTGAAAGTTTAAACATCAATAACGGCCATGAAAATCAAGTTATCTAAAAAGCAAAGCTTTATCTAGTCAAACCAGATCCGGAAATGGGTAGTTTTAAAACGTAGAAGAAATGTTACTTTTTCAAACACGGCAAGCGGCAGGCACGATATCTTGCGTGCGTCGGTTTCCATTACCCTCATAAGAAAAATGAGGGCAAAATTTTAAAGAAAAACTCTACTATGAACTGTGCAACGTTGAAAGTCTTTTAACAGTCGAATTGTAGATAAGCTCTTTTGAGGGAAGATTAGCTAAAACAAAAGTACTACGTTTCAATGTTCCTACCAAAATGTAAAAGAATTCTAAGCAGCTTTCAAGCGAGGTTTGATCCATTTTAAAATAAATTTAAATCCATTTAAGCCCTTATTAAGGCCTGCTGGTTTCAGTCCATTATAAAAATACAGGAGTCATATAACTCCGTCTTTTTGAGTCCAATGTTCTTTATAAATTAATGACATTTTATTAAACGAATATTAGGGGACAGTGCCACACCAATTGACCTAGTCCCAAACTATGCTCTAGGCTTGTACTATGCTGCCCTCCTACGGAAAAAAGGCGCATCTACTATATGAATTATATTGCATGTCCAACCTTATTATAACCGTTGAGAGTTTAATATGCATCAATGAATTAATTGCACATATGCCTTTTCTCCGTAGGAGGGCAGTATGGGTACAAGACAACGATATAAATCGGTTACAGTTACTCAAATTAGAAAACCATATCGAGAAATAGGGTCTAAAGGCCGTTCTGCATTTTTTGAAATGTTTGTTTTTGAAATATTTCCCTATTTTGGATATTTCTTCAAAAGTACATTTTAACTTTTGTTTGACCTTCGTTTTCGGCTTGAAGCCCTCCTAAGTGTTTCTTACGGGTTAGGCGAAAACCGCTTGAAATAGTATGTCTTATTACACTATATAGTTATTTATTAGGAAATGCCAGCCCAAAATTAAAATAATAATGTCATTATTAAAATGTCTGAAAAATAAATAAAGATATTAAAACAAAACTACTGGTTAAAATACGAAATTAATGAAATCAGTCACTTAAAATTACCCATTCTTACGAACTAGTATGTAAAAGGCTTCTGTTATTTGAACACACGACTGGACACGTGACGACCAATCCTTTAAGTCTGTAACATGAGCAGACACAGCTTAACTATGTAGTTGATGCTTAAGCTGAAATTTATATATTTTGTGTTCTACACTAAGATTTTATTTTAAACTGGCTCCCGCCTGCGACTTCTTCCGCGTAGATTTTGATTATCGTTTTTCCGTTGCGAACTCTTAAAGTAGCCTAAATGTGTTATTCCAGGGTATAAACTACCTTCCAAATTTTATTTGACACATTTTCCTGCTCAAGCTACGCTTGAATTTTTTTTAATTTTTTATTTTATGTTACATTCATTTTTTTATATAATGCTAGGTTAAGCTTTATAATTTGTATAATATCATAAGTAGTATTTAAAAAAAAGAAGCGCGAAGCGCTGGTAGATTTTTGACGTGTAAAAGTGCCCGTGCGGCCTACTTACTGAATAAACATCTTTTATCTTTATCTTTTTTATCATCCAAACCTATCAGCTTGATGGCATCAAGCCATTGTAGCGTGGAGGATTAACAAACTAACACACCCACACACACCCACCCACAAACATTCGCATTTATAATGTTTGTGGGATTGATTCATTAGTAAAGGACACTTTACCACTTGAGAAATACGGTATTTGTAGTAAAGCCAATAATTCATGGCGGCTGAGTTTGCATTACGATAACATTTCTGAAGCAATTAAGTATTTTCGGGTAGAATAGAGCTCTCAAACTAATTTGATGCACGAAACTCACGGTTGTTGAATCTTTAACAACGTAAGTCCAAAGCAATTTGGCAATTACCGGCTGCCGCTAGATTGAGCCGGTTCCAGAACCATCAAGGACTTTAAAGTGCAAAACAAGCAGAACGTGGGAGCGTTGCGTTGGAAGTACATGCGTCCGACTCGCGCACGGTCTGCGCTCGCGTTCTGTGTGGTTTGCGCTCAATGGTCGATCTACTACAAAACTTTGTTGCAGTGACTGCGTAATTTACCTCCTATACTGCATTGGAAGATACATATTATTACGATAATTATATTGTATTTTTAATTCATGTAAAATCTGGTTACAATATTAATCAACACACAAGCTAAAAAATATTTTTGATATTTTCGGAAAACCACCTGAAAATGCCATTCTACCGCCATCTATCACGCATATTAAAGTAGTACTAGGAACATAAGATCTCAATCCATGGTTTCTATTATATACGGTAAAACAGTATTGCATGTTACATATCAACGTTATGATAACATCTTAATTTATCTACACACATGTCATAAATCCTCAATTATGCGTTAAAAACTAGTAGACAATGACCAGCATTAACTGTGGTGACAGCGATGACAGCTGTTAATTTTGGAAGATGTTCCAAATTTGGATCTCATTACTTTAAGATATTCGATAACGTAATTTCATTACGTTACAGCTCTGCTGGCATCGATGTCGTCGCATCAATTTGGCTTTCGGCTCCTGAACCCATCTTAGAGTACTTATGTGTGTAGATAAACCATTTTACGCGACTCTGAGTAACCGCATTACGCAACTGTCATGACTACTTTTACTCGACAGCGAGCCGAGCCGAGAATGGAGAACGAGTTAAAAACAATAGGACATGTCAAAAGCAATATTGTTATATCGCGTAGGATAGAAGCTGTGTTATTTCTATTCTTATACACAAAACAGCTAAGTTTAGCATTGTTTTAGTGCTATCAAAATTTTCAATATTTAGAAACTTCACTGCTGCGCAACGAGTCAGGATGTAAACCAGGACGTAAATTGATCGATCTCCATTTTTTTAAAGAAATTCATGAATTTACATTCTAAATTACAACACAGAAAACGAAAAATATGAACAACCCAAATACATTCACAGCACCACACGCTCCAAAACCCTCATACAAATTAGTCACAACTAAAACAAACACATCGATATATTTATTATCTGTTCCTGAACGGAATAGTAAAATATTTGGTGAAATAAAGACGAGAAGAAAACAATTGACCCAATAACAAAGGGTCGGAGGCGGTCGGAAACAGAAACGAATGTTTAGCGTTGACTGCTAAACGGTCGCTAACACGAGATTTATTTGGCCATCGGGCTCCGACGCCGCCACACGATGATGGAGAGGCCCTGAACAAGGCATGAACTGGTAGCGGGTGAGCGAGCACATTGCACACTCACTAGAAAAACAAATAAAATAAAATTTCCTCCGTTTTCTTCTTCTTATCACTGTCATCTTCTTGACACTCCTTTTCCAAGATGAAAACAGAGACAAAGGTTTAGCGTTGATGACTAAAAAGGAGGTGTATTGGGACACTAAAGAAGACATAAACTGATAGCGGTTACTTAATCTCACACACAACTGTTTGTAAAACAAGTATAATTGAATCATGGGTATATAAGTTTTCGTTATATACATTTCGTTTTTCTTTTTCTTTTCCTCCTCCTTATTTTAATTCTCGTCATCCTTATCTTATTCTTTACTTTTCGCACCCCCTTTCCTTTTTTGCCACCCATTTTGTCCTCTTCTGCCTTCCCTTCTCCCCCTTCTCCCCCTTCTATTTTTCTTCATCATTTTCTCTCTTATTTTTCTACAATGATAAACTGTTGGTGACATTTGAAAACGGACACGTCACACGAATGTTTAACGTTGACTGCTAAACGGTCGAAACACGATATTTATTTGGTCATCGGACTCCAACGCCACCACACAATGATGGCGGGCTATCGAAGAAGGCATAAACTGATAGCGGAAAGTTACTGACTTTACTCACTATCATAAAAACTTTGTTTTAATCTTTGTCTTGTCCTTTTTCTTCATCTTTCTTTAACATACATAGTTAATTGCAGCAAGAAATAAACATTGAAACACATTACATTTCAATGTTTTAAATTTAATGAAATTTCGATAATTCTTAGGACGTTCATGCGGCAAAATATGAGATCTGCAGCTACTCTACGATTGAAATCGGTTAAAACTTTATGAAACCACAGGGTTCAAAGGATAAAAAATTGTGTTAAAATTTGAAATCCAGTTCAGAAAGTCCTATTACTTCAGCTAGCCGTTGTAAGTAACCGTTGCGTTTCATCAGTCTATAACTAGCCCCGCTATTCACCAATTCTTGGACCAAACTTAAGAGTTCATCGGCCACACTGAATGTTTTACTGTTGACATGGCGAAACAAATCATACTAGGAAGTGTAGCTGAAAGGATTTTTCAGCTACACTGACCTTAATTCCAGTTCACCTCTCAGCCGTACCCCGACCCAAATAGAAACTGGGAAGTATTGGAAAGGCACTGCATGCTCTTGTACATGTTAATAATAAATGTTTTTTTCATATGTCAGACGGTTCGGTCTTTGATTTATTTTTGGGATCAAAAAACATTTCGACGAGGAAGATCTCGATATTATGGATTCAGTTTAAATATGGGTTATCAATGGTATCATCACTTATTATGTAAATTAAACGGGACCACCCACAAATTGCGAATTATTTTTTCCAAATATTAATTTGCGAATTTTAATTTTTCCGAAAGGTATGTTACGCTGTATCAAAGTTTGACGTAAAAAAAATAAAAGCTTCCATCAAAACATTGCATTTGGAATCCTGAAAATTCGTGAGTCTGATCAATTCGGAGTTATGCAGTGTATCCAAATGAAGCACTGAATTTCATTGCACTTGCTATGAGTTTTACTAAAGCACGTCCACTGCTAAACATAAGACGCATTTAACCTATTTGGTTGTTACCTACGCACGTGCATAGATACTTATGAGTGTGGAGGAAACGAGGGAAGTTTGTCTGGATCGTTGCAAGTGGAAGGAAGATGTCTCTGCCTACCCCTACGGGAAAGAGGCGTGATTGTATGTATGTGGTAGTGACTTTGCCTACGAGGCTACAAGTGCCGGGATTGATCAGATGTGAGAGAAAAAAAATGTGTGATAAGCGACGAGTATTTAGTCTGTCATGAATATTTTTTTGTAAATTTAAGTATGCATTTTTTATGAAAGTCGTTGCCTAGTAGCCGTCATACAGGCCTAGGGCTTTTTTTATAATTCGTAAGTATGAATACCTGAGAAGGACTCATAAATGATGATGTTTTTTTTTAGTAAACCTTTTCTGATTCTACTAGCGCTTTCCAAGAGGTGACCACTATTTACAAGAAAAGCCGCAAGACGTTTTTTTAAAATAAATTTCTTATTACAGTGATACAACTCAAGCTAGCGTTAAAGTAAACGTATCAAAATTATAAGTAAGTAGCACTACCATATATGTACATGGGAGATGCAAAATTATTATTATCCAATTTAACTGTCACAGGGATGTACAAACTGCAGAAGCAACCGTTAATTTCTTATTTAAGTTTTAGAGATGCATAAAGTCACCAAGGATCAAAACATAATGAGTGAAGATGTAAACAGTGAAGACGTATATTGATTAAATAGAAGCTAATGTATCTAAAAATAAAATACTTAGAACCTTCACACAACTTCTAACCAACTGGACTTCTCAGTGTTTGAGTAGCTCGTAATTCGTAAACAGCTACTAAGACTCGTACTTGTTTGCAGCCACTAACTTTAAAAGTAAATAGAAACGGAAAGAGAGTTCTTCAATCGAATTTCGTTGGAGTGCAGTTGCGAGATGTTTTTAAAAGTCGTTAAAACGCGCTTTTCAATATATTATGTAACGAAAGCCATGAATTAGTCTGCAAAGGATTAAAAAGACCAGTATAACACGAGATAGATATAAATCACAACTTAGTGTGAAGGAAGGGGAGAGGAGACAGCTCCCACGAGAGATCTCGCGCTGGCTATATACCACAAAGTTAACTTTAGACCATTTTAAATCAACTGCCAAATCAGACCTTATTTAGCTTACTGACAATATATTTAGCTTCGTGCAATTAGATGATAACAACGGTGTCACGTGCACAAACTCTAATTTACAAAGTTTTTCACTTACGCCTTAACACAACTGAACACCAACCGCGTTCAGAAAATTCCAGCCTTCAAACTCCTCAGAATACCTCGATGACTCTCAGTTCTAAACTGTCATTACCGCCGCGGTCATAATACTTGTCCGACCACAAACGGCAGTCGTTACAGTTTGAATCTTATTACAGCTGTTACAGGGTTAAAAGGGGTTGGTCCGCAAATCGCTGAGCTGGTTGGAACGGATAATCCGATAGGAGCATCCATGGAAGCATCCATGACTAATGATGGGATTTATTATCGCTGCGAACGCGTTTCGAATATGCAGTTGAGCTGGATGGTAATCATCTGTGCTATTATGTAACGGGACTTCAAAGAGTATTAAATTTATTCTATTTTGTTAGCTCGTCTCTAGCTTTGATGTCGGTATGACAATTTTGACGTTATCACACAGCCTCCATTCATTCTAAAGTAAGTAAGTAAATCAATAGAGTCACAAACAGAAACCATTTCACAAAAAACACAAATAAATACATATTCTAGTTACTGGGTAAAACCTTACAAAGTAAACTATATTAAAGCGAAAAAAAACCATCGGTCTTGGGGCCAATGTAGGCGCATTAAGTACCACTTATGCCACCAAGCCCCTACTTAAGATCCACGAAATTAGTAATCGCTTGCTTGCTTATTTCGCTTTAATATAGTTTAGATTTTCGTAACGGACAACGTTAGTAAGTTTATCATTGTCTAATAGCCATAGTGCAAGCCTTAATTCGTTTGAGACTAGGTCAAAATGTAGTAAATTGTCCCGTGATATTTATTTATTGTATTTCATCGGCCGTCTTCCTACTACTTGGAAACAACAGTGCGGTCGTTGTTCCAGCAGCTTAGGTCCATCGCGCATAATTATGTCGTAACGTGAGTGCTTCAATTTTACCGAATTCTTTGTAACGAATCTTTCAATCATACGTCAGGTTTTTGAATCGTCTTTACTATTCGAAAACGTGTTACTTAAGTTTCCTTTTGTTATTTTACGTATACTTTTAAATTACCTCTCAATGCCTATACGAACTTCAACGTCAATGTCAATGCTTTCAAATAGTACTAAATATGGACACAGGGCGATTCTGATCGCCTCGGATCTGATTTCTCGGTAATATTGCGACGTTACTTAGCCGTTAAAAGTTTGTGCTCAAGTTATTGAAGACCTTATCGTTTTTTTTTCTAAGTATAGATTTAGTCAAAGACTTAAATTTGTGAAAAAACTCGACGCACCTTAGGTCCAAAGTGAATCTGACACTCTACAGCAATAACGTTGAGTTTCCTATATGAAATGTGTCCCAAATTATACAGTCGACAGCATTATTATCTAAAATAACGCCATCGAGACTTGATATTAATATGAGTAAATAATGTAAACAAGGTTTCAAAAACCGTGTCATTTCGAACGCAATCTAAAAAGGAAAAACTTGACATTCTGTACTGACAGCTTTCCTCAATCACGTAACGACAGCCGTCATCGAGCAACTGAAGATATTATTGCTCGTTATCACAATATAACTTAGAAACGGTCAGTTTGTTTACATTCTTTATCTCGTCTCATTGGCCGTAATTAACACCATCGCGTCAAATATACATAGACTTTTTGTTAGAGGCATGAGGGCATGTAGATATTTTCGGCGTTTGCAGTACGTCGACAAAGATAATTTGTACTGTGACAAAGAATAACACACAGGCGTTGCGTAGGTAAGCGGTTTATCGATGGTAATGAGATTTACAGTCTGTCAGTTATATTCGTTAGTATGTATTTACAGATTAAATACAATTAAAAAACAGCAATGGTTTCCTCTTGTCAAATTGCACATTTATTTTCCGTGACATAAAATAATGGCATTTTTTAAACCAGGAAAAAAGCCTATTATGTCACAAATTCCGTTTAAATTCGCAAACGTTTATATTTTAAACATCGTAAAAATATATTTTCTACAATGAAGAATAGACATTTCAAATGCTAGCTACTTTCTTGTCCAAGTAAAACAGAAGGAAGAGTATAAAATTACAAATACATATTCAAAACATACTTTAAATATAATAATATTTAAAACTAGGCCAGTAAACTTACCCTTGCAGTACATAAAATAGGACAACCCTCCAAGCACCTTATTATACTATTGTCGTACATTGAATTTAGTACTGCATACCGCAAATCGCTAATCAGTGAGCTTGCTATGTGAATACAAGCATATAGTTGTATGTCACAGGTAATGATAGTCCTCGATTGATTAGTGAATTTGCGGTATGGACGGCTTAATGATATAGCTTGCTTGTCATTATGTCTACTTAGTGGATATTTATTACTAAGAATTATGCTAATGCGTATTTGAAGCTCATTTCAAAGTTGAGGAAAATGGCTGCGTTATGAGTAAAAGAAGTTTTTTTGAGAAATATGGAAAGTGTTATTTAGTCTATTTTCCGCCGTTACGCGTTAAACTCTTGGCGGTAAACCGTAAAGAAAAACAAACAAACATGCAAGGAATAAGGACTAAAGGATGATTTTTCACAGACGTAAAATGCAACTTGTCCTTGGCTCAAAGGTTTCCACCTACAATTTCAGAGCAGCCTTGCAAGCAGCCGCCTGCAGTGTTTACCTAATTCTTATATGAATATACCATTGCTAGGTAAAGGCCTCTTACTCCGCTCTCCCTGACCTATTTAGTATTAAAGAATGCGTCAAAGTCTTCCTTTTATTATGGCAATGAGATGATAAACGAGCAGACCAGCCACATGATGGTACGTGGGATCTGTGATCCATATAAATGTGTGTTTTCATGACTACAGTCTTAACACTGCAAACCCTGAGGACTGAGATGAAATGCCTATGCTAGTAATTTCACCTATTGTCCTAACACATACCGAAACACAACAATGCGAACATTGCTGTTCTCCTCCCAACTCCATCTAGGTCTGCCCTAATGAAAGGATTTAATTAATTAATTTCTAAGTGATGACTATTTCTATTATAAAGCTGGATAAATCGTAGGCCTCTATTCTACACGGTATAACAATATTGTTTTTGACGTGCCATCGTATATTCAACGTTACGATGGCTCCTATTACCTTAGCAGTAAAGGTGGCTGTTTAGTTAAAAACAGTTACCACAACGCGCCAAATACGATAACAGGGAGGTTATTGTGGTCGAATTCTTGCAAGAAGTGAATTATAACTGTTAATACAAATTCATACGCAACAGAAGCATTTCGCTTTCAATAAATCAATGCCACAGTACTCGAATTCCATACAAAATTGACGCAATACAGTGTCTTACACCAACAATTAAGTTAATCTTAAATACGCGTTAAATATTCAGCTAATGGTCCCAGAAACAGGACCATTACTAAGACAAAGGTGTACTTATTCTACCTGCAAAATATACCTAATATTTCACAGACGACAGGCTAATTTATATAATCACTTAAAAAACCACAAGTCTCGCGATTGTAACCCTTACCTCGCAAGAAATAGAACGCTTAGCGTTAATTACTCGGGTTTTGACAGTGTTCTTGCTACTCAGAGAGAGCAGCATAATCTGTTGGCCTATTTAAAAGAATACAAATCTTCCGAGTTCAAGTGATCAACTGTATTAATCTTGTATTTTTTATCTGTCTTGAAATTGTATATTTAAGAAATTAATTAGCCACACGTCTCTTTTATACGTCGGTAGTATGGATTGAATCTAGGTACTGGCGCCTCAGGCAAGACCATCATTGTGGAGGAAAAACGCCAAAAATCACTCCAGCAGAAGGCCATTTTTTCAATCATAAAATACAATCATAATAAAAAGTAAGTAATATTACTATTAGTAAAAATAATCAATGAGACTAGCACAAAAAAAATACAAATTTAAGGGCAACATTAAATTAATTAGAACAAAACACGAGATCTCTACGTCAATAGCCATAACTAGAGTAATTAACTGAACAACAAGTCCAAGTAAACGTTAGACAGGACCCCACAAACAGCCCCGTTCATGAGTATGACGCGTGTCTCAGCCATCTTCTCCTTCAACCATGTGTTTGGGAAAGCGGCGACCCCATTTCTAGCTAAAACTAAAAGCCACAGACCAAAGTTTTGAGCTAAGAGCAAGAAACAAAATTGAAAATCAGTGAAAAGTCAATGGAGAATCTTTCCCACTATTACGCTATTAAAAAAATAAGAACCTGACTGAAGGCACTGATCTGTGGTGAAACGCATCAAATTAATTTGACGCGAAAGTTGCATAGTTGTATCCCACCTATGTTATCTTTTAAACCGTCGAAAAATATGTAATTTTTACCCAGAAAACGCTTAAAAAATACTATTAACGACAATTATTTACGACAATAATTTCCAACATGGTCGAATATACAGCTTTTGTGTTATTGCTGAAAATTTTCGCTTCTTAACAAAACGACGTAGCTGCCATGAAAATACGCTAATTTGCTCACTTTTTTGTGTTTTATGTAATGGCTTCGGAACCCTACATGGTTCGACACACTTTTGTTTAGTATTTCTTTATTCAATAGTTATTTTATCACTAGGACCACAGCGGTCTTCATGAAGTAACCTTTTGTTTTTGCACAAAAGTTTCAGCATTTTCATGCAGAAACTACATATTTTTCTTTCATTGTACAGCTCCGTTCTGGGCACAAAAAAGCAGATTGCAGTAGTTTCTAAAAGATTTTTTACAGTATTGTATTCTATTTGCGGAAACTGAAGGTTTTATTGCTCTCGCATTATTGCTCTTGTCGCTGACTCTCCAAAGTAAGAACTTTGCAAAATAAGCATCGTGTATTTTTCACAACGAGTGCGGCGCAGCTGGATCCCAGCTTAGATAGGTATCGGTTAGATAAGTACTTTTTTTTAATTATAATTGTAACTTGCCATAGGGGTAAAGGTAAGTAGATGGGAGTTTCATCATAGGCTTTAATCATTTGGTATTATATAGTATCCAACAAATACGGATGTCTGCATGTTCAATGGTTTTTTGTTGATTTGCGAAGAAAAAGAGCAACAAATTGACCAATTGATAGGCTTTTTGCAAAAAAATGGCGGAAGAACCAGATATTAGCAAAGGTAATTCTGTGAATTTACATAATTCGTGTAGTAAAAGTCTCATCATCTCAGAACCTGTTAGGATTTCCCCAAAGATTCCACCGAAATCGATTCTGAGCTTCTCACATCCAGTTGTTTACTGGAACTCTTATCAGGTAGCTAGTCCACCATTTTGGAAAACGTGCTAACATTACGGTTAAATTGTACGTCGTCACTTTTGAACATTTCCTCTCCATCAGTCAGCGATTTTACAAGCAGTGTGCTTTTTTATTACTAAATAAGGATTATAACTTACAAAGCTATGCGGAGGGGGTGATAAAGAGAAAGAAAACCATTTATCTGTGATTTTCGTGGCATTAATCCCTGTTGGTCTTCCACTGGGACCATCAAGTGAAGCTAGGGCAGTTATTTACTGACTGACTGACTGACTGACTGATTGAATAATAAAATAAATTATTAATACGAAAATATATATAATACAGAATAACTTTAAATCTTCTTCGAATCTCCTCAGGCCAGAGCTTGTCTTGAATATATTTCAAACTGTGCGTTTTGCGTATGTGAAGAGGCGGCTCCCTCCACGTTTGCAAGACGGCTGAGATTCTAAGGGAAATCTTTTCAGCGTGAATTAATGATGTGTCGTGTGTGGATGAAATTGTCTGAAATGAGCTCTAAGTTAAGAGCATTTTATCACCGTAATCACCATTTCTGATGGGGTAATTGAACCCATATGTTTTACGCTTAGTTCGTTTTGATCAAGGTAATATGAAAGACGAAACTGCAACTAAGCTCCATTTTTATTGCATGTTTTTTAGATAAATATTACTGGATGATTTGTTTTCTTTTTTTATTTTTCTCAGCTCTTTATATTACTTGATTTTCACGTATCACATTTACATTTAGATTTCGGTATCGTACTTTTATCTAATTTATGAAACAGCCTTATGTGAATATTGTATATCATATGCCTACATTGCGTGTTTATTTTCTTTAATGATCAATATAAAACTGAATGTATAGTATTATTTTCAATATTCCATGTCTAAGATAGGTAGAACATAAGCTCATCATGTGTCACTAAGAGCTGTCCGAATACTGCGTTCTTGGAATAAACGCCTTCGTCCTTGTCTTTTCTTTATTCCTTTTTTGGGTAGTCTCTTTCCAGTCTTAATTGAAGGCATCAATCTCATCTGGCCCATGTTGTCCTGATTTGCTGTGATGCCAGGTTCTTTTGTGAAAACAGCAGAAACAAATGAACTGTAAAGTTGTTGTAAGACAAAAGTCAAGCCAGCCGATGTTTTTATACGACTGCTCAAAAAAGAGTGTTTTCAGGGATGATGTATGCAATGATTCTTTATTCCACCATAAATCCCATTATTCTAAATGGCTGATCCGATTTAAATGTGTGAAATATTGTTAGAATCCTTTCACCATTCTGATTGTCAAAGGATACCTAAACTGTTAAAATTGAAATAGCAACGATCGCAAAATGTCAATTATAATTATTTATGTCAACAACAAAAAAAACGTATGATTATTACAATATGGGTATCATTTGAAAGGTCGCAACGTGACCATCTCAAATATATACAAATATAGTAGCATTAATAAACGGCAATAATAGTAATATTAAAAAATGCGGTCGGTTTTTTAATGCTTGCTTTTCCCATAGTTATTTGGACTAGTGAAGTAAGGACACAAGAAAAAAGTTTTTCTTGAGTAAACACCGACGGGTGAATACGTGGATGAAGTTGCAGGAAACTGGTAACAATAGGGATAGACTAAATAAAACTAGCCATTTTTACATTCTAATTCGAAGTATTATGTAATTTTATGAGACCTATTTCACTAATTTTGTATTTGACCCAATAAAGTTTTGTTTTAATATCTCTATTTATTTTGCAAACATTTTATGGATGACATGATTACTGTGAATTTGGAATGGAATTTTCTAATAAATTAGCTACAAAAATTAAATAATATCTAATAATAAAATATAATTGTCATGGAAAGTAAAACTAAGGTTAAATATACTTTTGTCGAAATATCCGAAATAGATACAAAAATAAAAAAGTAATAATGCAGAACGGCTTTAAAACCCTATTCCTCGAAATAAGTGTAATTTAAAAAATACGAACAATCCCAATTCATACAATAAATGATTAAATAAGCAGAGATCCTTAGGAAAGGTTTAAATCCATCAGTATTTCTCCTTAAATGAAAACAATGGAAATTAAATATAAGTATATTAAATTTTGGGGGTGGAAGGACCTTGTGCAGGGTCCGTCCGGATCGCTACCACCATCTTATCCATTAACCTACCGCTAAACAGCAGTGTTCGCATTGTTGTGTTCCGGTTTGGAGATAAGACAGCCGGTGTAATGACTAGCATAGAGGCATCCCATTTTAGTCCTCAGGGTTGGTAACGTATTTGCAGTTTTAGGCTTGTGAATACGAATGTCTATAGATCACAGTTTCCCCTTACCATCAGGTGGCCAGTGTGCTCATTTGCCTTCCCTATGCAATTAAAAATTTATTAAACTAACGTAATTAACACTCTTCAAATGAATCTGTTTCCTTAAGCATTACCTCAACTTCGTTTTATATCACCTAAGAAAATTAGATTAAATAATTATATTCTACATTATGTATGTAAGAACCTTTGAAGTGAATGACCTTTGCCCTGGGGAGATACAACTTAATTATTTATTAGAGACACGTTACAGGCCAGGTTTCTTGATTACTGTTTCAAATTGACCCGGATGGGAGTCTTTGGCTGGATTGTTATTAAAGCCCGTGAAGGTAGAGAAGTTTTAATTCTGTTAAAGACGTGGAGACACAATTATTTAATTAGAGGAGTTATTTGGATTCAACAACGTCTCGAGTTTGCGAAAATTAAGGTGTTTATTTCTTAAACAAAATTAAACGTAATATGTTTGTATATTTATACGTTATTGTACAAGAGAAAATAAACATAACCGTTAAGATAAGAATCTATTAATCATATATTCGCGTAATAAACTTAATAAGTGGTAAATTTCTAATAATATACACTATTCAATCTTATATACTTGTTTTATTCAAAAATTAATGACGTCAGAATACTCGACCATTCCGGCTAGCCATAGATATAACCTACCTAACATACTGCATTTGCTACTAAGGTACTTGGAATTTCATATTACAAGGTAATAAATACTAAGTACACAAATACCTTTATTCTGACAACTCGAAGATGTATTAATTTATTTGTGAACCTTACCAAATGACGTGCCCGCAAAATGTCCGCTGGAGTACGAGATGTTAACCCTTAACCACCTATGTGCGGTCTCACAGACAATGGATTATTCAAAATTGTCAATAACTGTTCACAAGTACATCGCACACGCGTCTCTGACCTTGTACCTTTGCCCCGCCCCCCCTCAGTGCCGGCTATGCCATCGATGCGTTCAGAAGTGTGCTCATATGGATCCGGTGAGAAAAAAAATAGCATTGGCGGTCTGTGAGACCGCATGTAGGTGGTTACTATATTTTTTGGATAGTCTCAGAGACCGCACGTAAGTGGTTGTGTTATTTTTAACCTTCACAAAAGTGACCAACTTACTAACACTACCGGTTCCCAGCAATACTGAAAAACGGTTTAAAGGCAGAAAAACGTGCTCGACTTGTGATCCAAAGAAGAAACGCAAGACACAGTACATGTGCATCGAATGCAAAACACCGATTTGCATTAAATGTTTCAATAAGTTGTATATTGACTGCCGACAAAAATGGTTATTTTGAAGGGCTGTAATTTTAGAAAAATACCTTATTTTTAACAAAAGTAGATAGTCTAATAGCATTGTTGATTGCTCAATTTTATTATTTTATAATGAATAGCTGTATATAACATTCCTTAATATTGAGATCTCATGTCCTGAAGGATACCTAGGTTTTTATTTAAAAATATAAGACGGTCCTAAATATGTTAAGTTTAAAAGATAATAATGTTGATTATTTTTGTATTATTGTTGACTAATAAATGCCTTAAACTGTGTAAAGAGTACTTACTACATTAAAACAACCGTCAGCTACGTTAAAGTAAAAAAATTAGGTCCCATAACAAGGAGCGGTGTCCATGACCGCAAGTAGGTAGTTGTGTGATACAAATAGGACGTAGGTAGTTAAGGGTTAATCAAGTAGCTACGTAATACCTTCTGAAGGGAAAAAAAGTGGTACAGGTTTTTGTTGTCTACCATAATTAATTTAGATCATAATTATTGCAAGTCATAATATATTATAAGTCATAATATAACCTTACTTAACCTAACTTAGACATATTTACACGTGAGATGAATAAGAAAAAAAAAATGCGGTTACAGCTATATAAAAATTTAGACTCTTAATAATTATGTAATCAAAAAAACAACGAGCTCCTTTTTTTTCTAAGACATTACTGTAGTTTTTTATTTTAATTAAATTCAACAGACATTAAAACATGGTTGTACTATCCTATCCTATTTTTACTAAAAAATGTTTAGACCAATTCGAACCCAAGACAAACAAGATTATGACAAATATCATTTTCCCGCTTTCTTTTTTGGCAGAAGTCTGTAAAACACTCCGGTAACGACTCTCTCCGCGTTAAGTATGAAGATGTTATGTCAGACTTACATTTTTCAGGAACGATAAAATCTAAAGGTTAACTACGCCGTTCTTGGGAAAGACGTGAATATTTAGTGGACAGCGTTATTTGACGGTTTATTTTTGTGACGTTTTTGGGACTGTCTTTAACTTCATTTAATTTTATTATTTTACTGGCTTTAAAATAGGTGTTTCTGTTTATCCAGTAAAATAAATTGCAATGTTTGTATATGCTGGCGATTATTTTAAAACGACTGCATCGTTATTTCAGAAATATTTAGTCCCTTTTAGTACTTTTATGATGGTAGGTATTTTTTTGTAAAAGCCGGGAAAATCTTTCTTCTTATTGGTTGCATGTTGAAAACGTTTATGTTGTTATATTTTTCAAAAAACATGCAAACTGCTTTAGTTTATTTTTCGTCGAGTTTTGACAACATGGGTGCTAATTACTATGTTTCTAGTGACACGCATTGTAAATGTCATGCCAGGCACTTTACTGCGTAACACTGCCACCTAAATTCTAGGTATCCTTTCTCTCTCACGCTTCTGTCACGAGTAAATGTTGTGAGCAAGAAGCAAGAAAGAAATTTCAGCCAATGTTTTGAGAAATTATAAATTTAAAAAATTTAATACCAATATCACTTGAACAAGATAAGATAGATATTGAAGATTGGCATTAAGCAAAAAAAGTAGCCATGTCTTGTAACATTATATTTTAATTAGTATGGGACTCTAATATGAAACTCTTCTCACATTATCGATTGTTATTTAATACAATATATTTATTTCGAGAATAAAACCCGATTCAATTTTCGACGGTGTGAGACATTTGGTTTGATTTGAATATAGTTTTTCATTTCAGACTTTCCTTAATGACATCATCACTATTTCAAATAACCACCCTGTATAGGTAATATTAAAACCGAAACCAATTTTAAAAAACAAATGATAAACATACTCTTGCCATTGACATTCTGACCTCAAACATGCCCCATTTTCAAACACCAAAAACCGCCTCTTTAATCAAAATGACGCCTTTGACGAGTCGCGGTGCGTCATAAAAACACCCCGGGGCCTGATTTAATTTGCGATCTGACGTAAGGTTATGTGTTTTTAAATTGTCGGTGTCAGAGATCAAAAATTGATGGCGGCGACACGGAGCAATGTATACAAATTACAAGAAAAGTACCTTTTTGCTAGATATTTTGGAGTCTGTATTTTTCCCGCTCTAGCGTTTCATAATGCAGTTCTTACTCGTACTAGCTTACTCTCGCAGTTTTGTTGACGTGGGTATTGAAATCACAAAATATTATGAAATTCCAAGGTTTGGTTTTAAATAAAGAGTGAATTATGAGTCTTCAACTAATAGTACGAGTACGTGCCATTTCTATGCTAAAGATTAAAACATTTTTTAGTCATAGGGTACGACATGGAAGTAACTAAGGAAATCACTAACACACTCAAGTCAAGGCGTCATCTCGACATCGAGGTTTTGAGGAGTGCTCTGACAGTCGAGCAGTCGTGCCAAAGCACAGGTGAAGCTCGCGCCAAGACGCCGCCATTTTGTCATTTAGTTTCTTTTGTTTTCGATTATAAACTGGACAAAAGCAGAGCCACCTGTGTCACGACTCACTTCAAAGACCACACTTTGACCGTGTCGTGATGCATCAACGTCGCTGCCTCGATTTGGAACTGAGGGTCTATTAACTTTGCCTATAAAGATAGACGCTTTAGCTTAATCACGCTCGTTTAATTCATCGTCAAAGTGACGTTTTTATATTCACACTTATGTACATTACATTTTGTTTATCACGTAGCGTATTTAAATCGAGATTTCATTTTCGTTAGTGAAATACACTAATGCACCGAAGTGCTCTTTGGTTGATTGCATGCATCCTATTATAGTATCTCACCTGTACCTCTCTAACCGCAGTGCAATCTCTCTCAAGGCGTCGAATTCGACTAGAAACGTAAAAGCTGCATCCGTATGTAGAAACTTCTCCGGTAGCGTTTTTAAACCTAAAAATAATGAACTCGCGCAAAGTAATGTTTAAATAATTCTTAAGAAGCCACGCTTTAAAAAAATATAATCTTCAAAAACCCGTGTAAATTAAAAATTGTACAACTGTCACAATAGTATTTTTATTAGTATACCCATGATCATACTTAACACTGGCAAGCGCAATAACGTAGTTAGAACTCAAAAAAATGCTTTGAACTCGTTTTACCTTTTAAGGATGAGTGACAAAATACTCATGAATTTTCTATTTTATTTTAATAATAATAATAAACTGGTTACCGCACTATGAAGTTCACAAACCTCCTCCCAATCGTTCTGCAGATAGCAACTCGACATCACCCTGTAACCAGTTCTTACGTAGAATTTCCGCAAGTAAACACTCCCTGTATATTAGGCAAACACGGCCGTGTGATAAAAATGGGGTGTAAGATAAATTATTCATAAAAAATCTTGACTCAACGCCGCAGCGTGCCACAACGTGACATAAAAAGTATATAAAAACGTGGGAAATAATATTATGTGAGAAATGGTTTAGTATTATTACGTTGACGATTATTGTCTGAATAGTATGGTGGAAATCAAGATAGAGAGCGTAGTTTATGAGTTGAATATTTATTTAGTGGTTTCTTTCTGGGATACAGGGTGTTTGATTTCATGTTACCTATGTATGTGTCACACCGCAACCGGTCGCCAAAATGTTTAAACCTATAGAGCTCAACGATATCTTGTGTATTTTTCTGATACAAAATTTTAACCACCACCTTGGATTTGTGAACTGTCATATTGTGACGTAGGCTATGTTGGTATGCTTGGTAAAATAAAAAGAACGCCAATAGTCAACACAAATAATTTATTGGTCGTGGTACACAAGCCCGTCTAGGTTTCACTCTCGCAGTCCGTTACTCCCCTGGCGCTGATGGGCTGCGCTGATGCTGGGCGGAGAAGGCGGAGCAGGCCGGCCGGAACTACTTCGGCACAACGTTCACCAGCGGGAAGGTACTTGCGAGGTGCGTGGCGCTTCTTAGCGTAAACGTAATACCCTGCGAATGGACGACTCGCATTAAAATATGCTCCGTATTGCTGATAATGATGAGCACCATGATTAAGCGGAAGCATAGGGAGATCGGCTAATAGTAGTTAGTGAAGGTGCTCACGATCAGAACAGAGTTACAATTCTTATTAGCAAACTTGAAGAAAAATGAGAAAAATAAGGTGAACTAAGATTTACTACAAACAGCTGTAAGCGTGGGTACGTTTAACTGGGCGTAGAAAGCCTAATAAAACAGTGATCGGAATAGATGAGAATGACTTACATGATAACACAATGATTTGCTTAAAACTACACTAGAATGAAATAATTATACAGTGTGTGGCCCAAAACCGGGGATAATATTAAAAACAGGGGTTCTATAGATCACCGGTAATTACATTATAATTGTCTTACCTAATTAAAATCAAAACTTAACTTTCAGTTTATTTCTAACAAACTTAATCGCAAATCAATGTACTGCAAACACCGCTAAATCTACCGCGTGTTGTCAATGGCACCCTGTACTGAGACATACCGCGTACCAAGTTACCAAGCGACGATATCGCGACGGGAAAATACATTAACTACGATTTTTAACTTTGTAGGCTGTTTTCTCCAAAATTATAGACTTTGTAATATTAGATTCTTGTGATAGTTAATTGAAATGTTCTAAAGAATCCCTATTTACTTTTTTCGCCCCGGTTTTGGGCCACACACTGTATTGTTCAACACTCACCCATTAATCGGGGCACGAAAGTACGTAGTTTATAACAATTTTATTGAAATATAAAGGTTCCACTCTGCCGCGAAGGAAGCGAGTTTTAAATAGGTACTTAATGAATGTGTGAGTAACACTTTAATGTCACACACTCACACGGGCACTGTGGCTAGCTCGTAAGAAGACGCGAACTGGGTAGCCGCGAACGCGCAGACACTCGCCCGACACCGATAGCTCCTGGCAGAGGAATGGTGACGCGCCGGCGCAGCGATCACGCGCAGCCGGCGTGATCTTTTGTGCAGGTCGATGTGCGGAGCACTGCGACGTATTTTTTGGTACATTATAATAAAATATATTTAATTTATTGTTGTACCGGATTTAATATTACGGCGTTGAACTATTATTTTATATTTCATTAGATCATTCGTTATTATTATTTATTAATTATTAATTATTATTATATTGTAAAATTTATTAGTTATTATTTGATTTAGATTTATATTTAGTATTAAGTTATATAAGTTAAATGTTAATTATGTAACGTTAACGTTACATTACCCCGCGCATCACCAAGGGTTTTATTCCCTACAGAATAAAATCCGTACAATATGCTAAGTATTTGTACTCCTATTTCATTCAATCTCTCTTAATCTTCTACATTCATCATTCTCTTTTATAAAACTCTTTCATATGGGCGACAGTATTTACTAAGAAATACTGGCGCGTCCTTGCACTACCAAGGGGCACCAGCTTATTAATAAATGTTGCTAATGACCTATACAAATACTATTTATTCTAGATGTTATTTGAGGCTGTATAATGCGCGATATTAATGAAGTATATATTTATTATTTATTAAGACCAATCAACCCTCCTCAGACGGAAACAAAGGTCCTCAGACGGAAACAAAGGACCTATCTTTGCTATTTGCTTCCGTAGCTCCTGAACTGTGGTGGCGGGAGTGGTACCTCTAATTTCGACCTCATACTTAAGCTCAGATTTTTGTTATGATAAAAATTTCACTGGAAATGCCATTTTGAATATTAAGTATTTTTAAAAAAAAAAGTTATCCAATTAAGAACCGCTTAGATGGGAAAGTGTTGAACAACCTGATGACTCTACTCCGTTCTGTTACAATGGTGCGATGATTAATGAACGTTATGGTTGATATAAAAATTTTAAAATTAAAATCAGCGGTATTGAATTAAATCAATAACATGCACAAAAATGAAATAAAAACAAGCATTAACTGTAACTAGCGCGTACCAAGCTATAACTGGATTAATACAATTTATAGCAATTAAATTTGGTGATTATAGTGAGAAATAATGCAATAAAGTATTTTAATAATTATGTTACATTTCCAAAATTCATCAAATAATAAATTACTTACGCTGATATACACTAGGATATCAGTCACAAGCGAAAAAACACATGTACCAAAAAATGAAAAAACCGGTACACGCCAGTTACTAGCAACCAAAAGAAAAAAAACGTTTCACAATGATTGAAATTAAAACACACAACACACAACTACTCTACGAAAGCGAAACCAGACCATAAATACCACGTTAAAGGGCGCCAGTGTGACGTAGGCTATGTTGGTATGCTTGGTAAAATAAAAAGAACGCCAATAGTCAACACAAATAATTTATTGGTCGTGGTACACAAGCCCGTCTAGGTTTCACTCTCGCAGTCCGTTACTCCCCTGGCGCTGATGGGCTGCGCTGATGCTGGGCGGAGAAGGCGGAGCAGGCCGGCCGGAACTACTTCGGCACAACGTTCACCAGCGGGAAGGTACTTGCGAGGTGCGTGGCGCTTCTTAGCGTAAACGTAATACCCTGCGAATGGACGACTCGCATTAAAATATGCTCCGTATTGCTGATAATGATGAGCACCATGATTAAGCGGAAGCATAGGGAGATCGGCTAATAGTAGTTAGTAAAGGTGCTCACGATCAGAACAGAGTTACAATTCTTATTAGCAAACTTGAAGAAAAATGAGAAAAATAAGGTGAACTAAGATTTACTACAAACAGCTGTAAGCGTGGGTACGTTTAACTGGGCGTAGAAAGCCTAATAAAACAGTGATCGGAATAGATGAGAATGACTTACATGATAACACAATGATTTGCTTAAAACTACACTAGAATGAAATAATTATATTGTTCAACACTCACCCATTAATCGGGGCACGAAAGTACGTAGTTTATAACAATTTTATTGAAATATAAAGGTTCCACTCTGCCGCGAAGGAAGCGAGTTTTAAATAGGTACTTAATGAATGTGTGAGTAACACTTTAATGTCACACACTCACACGGGCACTGTGGCTAGCTCGTAAGAAGACGCGAACTGGGTAGCCGCGAACGCGCAGACACTCGCCCGACACCGATAGCTCCTGGCAGAGGAATGGTGACGCGCCGGCGCAGCGATCACGCGCAGCCGGCGTGATCTTTTGTGCAGGTCGATGTGCGGAGCACTGCGACGTATTTTTTGGTACATTATAATAAAATATATTTAATTTATTGTTGTACCGGATTTAATATTACGGCGTTGAACTATTATTTTATATTTCATTAGAACATTCGTTATTATTATTTATTAATTATTAATTATTATTATATTGTAAAATTTATTAGTTATTATTTGATTTAGATTTATATTTAGTATTAAGTTATATAAGTTAAATGTTAATTATGTAACGTTTACGTTACAATATCGAAATTGTTTTTCTCTTGTATTTTCATATGTTGTATATAAATAGATGATAACGGTGTTACTGTCATTCAATGTTACTCAAACGCCGCGACGTAAACACGTCAATTTGATCCTGAACATTTTTTGACTTTTGGTCACATGCAGTAAAATTTTAAACGTTAATAATTAAATCAACTTTTATTTTTTCTTGTTTCAGAAAGAGATTGTTAAGCTTAATAACTTAAACTAAAAACCATCTAAGGCATCCCTATATTTCATATTGTCGCGTGAACACATAACATCATGAATTTAATATACCGCTGTGACATTTTGCACCCCTTCTGCCCAAAGCAGAGCTTAAAGCTCAAATAAAAAGCTCTAGTGCGTAACGGTGAATAAAATGGAGAAATGTCGAGCAGAGCTTTTCACCTCAATAATTGTATTGGCTAATAGTTTTAGCACTCACCGCTCGCGTCAAAATAGATTTTTATTGTTCAGTTTTAACTGTAGGTGATGGAACACGTGTTGTTGATTGGGTTATTGGTTATAAAGTGTTTATGTGATGAAAAAGCAATATTGTTACTATGTAGAGTCTAGTTGCAGTATAAATTGCTTTCACGCACCCGTTTTTGGGGTTCCTTACGATCTAAACCTCCATTGGCCGTCGTCTGTCTGTCAGTTGGCTGTAGGTATCTTATAAACCATTGCAGGTAAACACTTTAATTTTTCACAGACTGTATTCCACTATAACTGTTATAACAATAAATAATAATAATAAAATAAAGTTAAAGAGGCTCCCCATACAAGAAAAGAAGGCTCCCAGTCCTTTGAGTGTGCGTCCAAATCACTCGTGACCGGTTTTAAACAATTGTCTCTAGGTAAACTAGTTTTTAATGTATGTTTATGCCAAAACGTATGTATGTTATGGCTTTTTCTACATAAGATCGTAACCAAAACCCCGGGCTTTGACCTAAATCATAAATGTTAACCTTTTAATAAAAACCAATACCCAATTCCATTCCAACTCTCGCCCTTTAAAAGTTAACATAATTGAATTTCAAAAGCCAGCATAAATTCAATTAACACGAGCATAAAAATAATCAGGAACAATATCTCGCGTTTCCTGGTATAAAGTATAAGTTGTAAATACATTACAGATTCCTTGATAATCTTTAGAGCCTAACGAGTTACCCCATTAACGCCAGTAGTGGTCCAAGTTATGACCCAAAAGAGTTTAAAAGCGGTCTCCCTTCTTACTTACTATAAATATAAAAATAGTTCGTGTTTGGCGCTTTAGGAGTTTCTGTTACCTATTGCCACTCGGGCGCTAGGATTTTTACTCACCTAAATGCAGCAACGACGCGGAATAGCTCTTAAAATAAAATAATCTTCGAGTTTGTACTTCCCTTTCAATTGCTCTTATGCGAGTCGAACTGTTTAACCATCTCGATAAACTTTTTAAGGAGTATTCCGGGATAGGTGATAAACTTTTATACAAGCAAACGTACGTGGCTTTGTTTATGGAATTCTTTTAATCATTTATTTTAACGCTATACACAGAAAATATACATTTACATAATCAGCAAAAGAAACTTAAGACATTTTACATAATTATTTTAATTCTTTGAACATTTTGTATTCGTATTTCTGTTCAAATGCAAACACGTTGATTGTTGAAAAGCCCAGCTCAAGTCAACAGAACATGTCTATAGCTGTACTGGATTATTAATAGCTGTTATACGAGTGGTTTTATTTGAGGCAAAATTTAATAAAAATAAAATAATAAATTGCTTTGAGTGATATATGATAACCCGACTGTTGCTAAAAAACATAAATCAATATTTTTAATTTGAATTTAGAATTTTCGGAGTGACCATCATGGAACTGTAGCTTAACAAGTAGGTTAAACTTCAATTTAAATTTTATTTCGAATTTAATTTTTTTTGAGCTTAGTTTTAAAGGTTTTTTTACATGTTATTTCACTGTATTTCTCTTATGCCTTGTCCCACAGCAGTTGCTATCGCAAGACGAGCCTCTAACGAGTTTTATAACCGGCCATTGATTACAGCAAATTATTGTTCCGATCGCTGCTGCACCGCCGCGGCGGCAGCCAGGGCCGAGCGGCTTCGCTTACATCTATATATGAGTTTAATAGTGGATCGAGGTAACATTATGAAGAAAGTATTACTAATCAATAGGAAAAATAGACCATAAATGACCCAATCAATTTTCAGGATAAGACGCATTCAAATCGGTTTATGCAATTATCAGCGACGATCCACACGAAATTTTATAAAAATGTTATCCATCTCATTCTTTTTATCACCATATTGCATTGCTTGCCCTTTATAAGCATCTTTTTATGGTATAGTAGATAACTAGCAATTAAATAAAGAGTGAGACACATTATGAATACGATTGTGACTCAGAAGCAAGGACTCGAATTATAAGCCCTACATCACGTTACGGCGTAGATCTCACGGCGTAGACACTCTACGCCGTAGGCTAGTGCTACAACATGCGTGTGCGTTGAAAAACTAATAATTATCACGGTTGTCTATGAATAGTAAAACTTTCACTTTACAAATTGCCTTTTCTTTAAAATCCTGCAAATATGTATTATTTTCGCGCACACAATATTTAAACTCGGCAATCGCTGGTTTCGCATTTACATAAAAGGGAACCAAATGATAAATATAAAAAGCGGTTTAAAGATAAAATCCTATCTTGATTACGAGTATTGGAATGTATTGCATTTAAATTTTCAAACGCAAATAGCGGCTTTTATAACCTATTTTTACTTTTCGTGGAATCCGGGCAGAACTGTTTGAGATTCGCTGGGAAACAGCGCGCGTTTTGAAATAAAAGAACGCTCCGTACGTATAAAACGTATGTTTGTCAAAATGTAAATTATTGTTTATAGTTTCAAGTTTTGATACATCATTATTAATAGGTATATTGGCATCGCAAAGGGTTAACATATTTATCTCGTAGTATTTATTTGTTTAACATTTAATTGGACAAGTTTTTATAACTCATTAATTACAATATTATATTGGCATCACGACAGGGCAAGCTCTGGTAAAATGCACTTGCTTTCTGCAAAAATTATACTTTTTCCTCATATTGGGAGGCACTTTAGCCACTGGATTCCAAAATGGAGTTAAAAAAGTGAAAAAGTGCGAGTCGGATGCGCCCACCGAGGGTTCCACACATTACAAGGTTAACTCAATTCAAAATCGGACCGCCGTTTCTTGCATAAAGACCCTGTTTTTTTAATATATTTTGCGGGTGGTAGGACCTTGTGCAGGGTCCGTCCGGATCGCTACCACCATCTTATCCATTAACCTACCGCCAAACAGCAGTGTTCGCATTGCTGTGTTCCGGTTTGGGGATAAGACAGCCGGTGTAATGACTAGCATAGAGGCATTCCATCTTAGTCCTCAGGGTTGGCAACGCATTTGCAGTCCTAGGCTTGCAGTCTTGTGAATGCGAATTTCTATGGGTCACAGTTTCCACTTACCATCAGGTGGCCTGTGTGCTGGTTTCCCATCTCTACGACGTAAAAAAAAAAAAATTACTAAAATGCATACATTTCAGATTTTTCCCTATACTTGTAGTATAAGACGGTGTTACTTGCCAAATTCAATAATTTTATTCCCTCGAGAGTGTCGAAATACACGATTTTTGCCGTACAATCGGCTGTATCTTTTTTCTACGTTAATGTAGAAGTTTAATTTTTTCACAGCTTCAAGGGACTATAAACCGAAGTAAATGTTTTTAATTTCAATTCGATACCTCCACGTGTTCCCGAAATAAAGGGTCTTGACAGACAAGCCGACGGACAACAAAGTGATCGTTTCGTTCCGTTTTTTCATTTTGAGGTACGGAACCCTAAAAACGAAGCAAACGCGCATGTTTTGCCTAGTTCGCGGAATAAATGAAAAGAGAACGTTCGTTCCGATCGATTTAAAAACAAAACCAGCTGGAAACACGTTGAGGGGTTGGCGCAGTTTACACCGCGCGGTTGGGACTCTGTTTGTTTTATCCACTTAAGCTAGTCTTAATTATTTCGTAGAATTTAAATAATAGTTGACCATTTTGTGTCTTTAAGATATTTTCTCTGTCTCTATCTTATTAGTTTTCCATTCTTGCAAAAAAGATCCCGAAGATATACAATGACAAATATAAAATCTACTTAATCAATAAAAAAATCTCGAGAATCTTTAATGCCATGCTAAGGCAAATGTACGGAATTCCGTAAACGTACGTAATTCCGGAATTTATCGGTTAAGGTCCAAAAATAAGAAACTAATTCCAATATATGTATATGTATATAAATATACAGTATGGACAATATTGAGTCAAATGAAGAAGAGGTCACCTAATTGTGAACATAATTGTATGTTGTTACATAATCTGTTTTGCTCAGACCGCGTCAAACCGCCGAAACGATAGGAAGTAAACGCGTGTGCGTAAGTACAGAAACGGATTTTATTAAGTATTTCGCAAGTAATGGGTCAGCATTTTCATTAGAAATTGTTTGAATCATTGTGTAGAATTTTATAACAAACTGAGTTTCGAGGGATTTCGTGGAGCATTTTTATGAAAAAAGGTGTCTAAAGTAATCAATTTTGCCTATTTCGTAAAAAGTTACCCGCAAAAATTCCACATACTAAATAAATGTATTGCTACAGTCCAATGCTTTAATATAAGTTCTTAATGGTACATCTACTAATGTGAATACATTACTATAGAATTTAAGTAATTTCAGGTTGTGGAAAAGACGTTCTTCTCATGCTTTATTACTCACCAATGATAGAAGTTAATTTTATTTTAATAATCATAAGATTAATGAATGGTTATTAATTAAACTTCTCTAGGACACAATTTAAAAAAAAATGTTTTGTCGACATCATTGGCTTAAATTGTTTCCCGGGGACAAGGAGAATAACTGCAATTGTCTGGACAGGAGCTCCTCACCCCCGTCTCCTCTAATTATTAAAATAAATCTTCTTTTTGTCAAATATATATTACTTTATTTTTGATCACGACATATTTAATTTATATTTCCTACTTGATTAATTTTGCGGAAAAGAGGCATGTACTAAATTTACCGCATTTACATGCACGCATTTACAGAATAACCGACAGAGACTATTATAAGTCCGTAATAACGGATATTTAAGAGGTTCATAAAAATGACTATTAGTTATACAAAACACAGTTTAATATATAGTTATTATATAACATTCTATACCCTGAAAGCCAGTGTTTACTAGTGAACCGAATTCAATTCGTTAAGATATCAGGTTTTACAGAAAATAGCTTATAAAATCAAAAATGCCTTAATACTCCGTAGTTCCGTACTCCTTATGTCAAAATATCACTTAAAAAAACCTAAACCAATCACAATTATACGTTACATCAGATTTTATACTGTAAATAACCACAGTTTATTTACATGTTTGATATTATTGAAACCTTGACCTTCTTAAATGTAAAAATACAAAGTGAAGCCACACAGTTTGCCTAGTCCGTAATAAATGAAAAGAGAACGGTTTGTTCCGATCGATTGGAAACAAAAGCAGCTGGAATAGCGTTGGGCGGTTGGTGCAGTTTACACCACGCGGTTCAGACTCCGCTTGTTTGTGCACTTCAGCTACTTTTAATTATTTTGCTATTGGTATTAAAATAATATTTATACAGATTAGGTAAATGGCGGGTTATTCTTTTGCGCATTCTAACACTACTGTTATTTTAGGATAACCTTTTTTTCCCGTGGATGTAATTTGCCGTATTCGCAACAGACGACTAAGGGGATAAAGGTTTGCAGTTCTGTTAGGCTTGCAACCTGTCATTAAGCTATCATCGCTCGCTTTTTTTTAAATTTGACAATGTAAAAATAGGTTTTTTCACTAAGTTTAATTCGGTACCTCCATGATATAACAAATAAACAAACTTAAAGAATATAAATACGTCATAAATCACCCGTCATTTTTATGTACATTTATTAAATGAAATAAATGTTTAAAAATACAAAGAAACGCTGACTTTTGTAAAAATATATATTTAGTTTTACAGTTTTTAGTGATCATAATGTAGTCCCACTTCTTTGTTGATATATGAAACTTTAAGACATTTCAAGCTCGCCGCAAGCAACGCCGCGGGAGAATCATTGTCATTTTTAAACCATTAAATGCTCTCCGTTGTAGTCTCTCAACTATCTTAATCGAGATATCTTATCGCCACCCTTGAAATCGGTACCGTTGAGGAGTTCCGGTGACCATCTGTGGTCTTCATCATCAGTTCCGCTTCAGCAAATTATACTTTTTGAATGCAAATACTGGATTTGTCACTAAAACAACTGAAATCGCTATATGTTTGCCTACAAAATTTGAAGAGTTCCCTCAATTCCTCACTGATCTTCTCATCAGATCATGATGTCCTTATCACGCTGATGCTATATATGATGATAGTCTCAATAGGATTATTAATAAAGTACCAACCCTTCTTAGTCTTTTTTTTTTACATAAATTGAACCAAGAGAAAAGTTACCGGGAACTTCACTTTCCCAAAAGACAACTCGCCTATAAAAAAAAATATAGTTAAAAATTCTTAGGCACTTATTACAGAAATTACGTAAAATAAATGTTTCTAGCAGCTTCAGTGTAAAAGAATGTAACGGTAATTAAATTCCAAGCCTTCTATCCGAGTTGCTTGTACCTTGATATCACCAGCATATCTTGAGCTATCACGATCTAGGACAATAGAACAACTTAATTGGCTGTGAGGGGTCGAGTTACCCAAGCGCGGTTTGCGGTTTTCTTTTCAAAATATAAAATGATTTTCGCTTCAATCTTTTTGTATGATGCGTATGGACGCGGATTTTAAGCAAAATTAACTTTGATGGGAGAGGACCTAAATTGTAAACATAGTTGTGTGTTCTCTTAAAAGGTGTTATTACATTACGACAGGCAGACGATTATTACAGACGATTAGAGCGTTATAACAGCTGTGAAAATGTTTGAACTAACAGTCGATTCATATTGATAAAATTTAACATCATTTGGTGAAGTTTCACCAATTGGTACTAAGTTTTTTTAGTTATGGTTTTTTGTTAGATGTGTGCTTTACAAATATACACCAAACGAACATGAATTTTAAGCGCTGAAATTGTTTGATATCTTTTGTTTTATGTTTCTCATACAAATCAATTCGGCACACACGGTTACAAAATTCACTCAACGACGTGGAAAGAGCTCTCATGGGGCCAATTTAATGAATAAATATTTCGAATTGTTAATTTTGAATATTATAAATGCGAATGTAACTCTATCTGTTGGTCTGTTTGTTACACTTTCACGGCTCAACTGCTAAACCGACTTTGATGAAATTCAGTTTGCCGTCAAGTCCCAGGAAAGGACAAAGACTACTTTTTATCTCGAAAAATTACACAGTTTCTGTGAAAACACAGATGAAGTCGCAGGCAGTGCTTGTAAGGATTTAATAGTTTGTTTTTTTTTGGATAACCAATTAACAATAAACAATAAATGGTTAAACAATATAACAATGCGGTAGCAAAAACAAGTGTTAATTATTAAATAAAAACAACGCTAGAGCATGTCGGACCATGCTCAGTGCAGAATTCCGAAGCCGTTACTATAAACAAAAAAAACTCAAAAACCACAATAATATGAATAATTTTCTATTTTTAGTTATTTGGTGATTGGTCTAAGATCATTTTTGGTGCCCACCTTTCGAATTCGAGATTCGCTAAACGGTCCCCCCAAATCCTCCATCCCCATCCCCCAAATCTAAAAAAATATCTTAACATGTATATAATATTTTTTTTGAAGCTATCCAATAATACCTCACACAATATTGTGATGAAAAAACCCAAAAAAAAAACAAGATTTAATTTAACAACTTTGTCGGTTTAATATAAATGAATAACCATGCCAAATTACAGTTTTGTAGTAACAAGAAAGAGTCTCTGAGTTACACCGCGGACAGAGGGAGAGACGGACATGTTGAAACTATAAGGGTTCCTCGTCGACTTCGGAACCCTAAAACCAGAATTCTCATAATTGCTATTCACTCATTATTCACAACAAGCTAACCATGTGCCATTCCTTCACAACGTCAAGTTATTGCAGAAAAATCTAATAATGCCATTCGATTTCGCAGCAAGAATTTAAAATGCAGTATTTCCCACAAAAAATAAATTTAATAAAGTTTCCAGTTGCAATTATTGCACGGCTCACAGCTTGGCTGGGATAATTGCTATTTTGTAACTGGATTGTTTTCATATCGAAAGGATTTTCGATTTTTTGAAAGGGTATTTGGAGCAATTTTGAAGGGATTGGGAAAAGGATTGCCTAAGCTTGTTTTGCATATTACTTTTACCCGTTATTGACTAGCGATGTCGTTTGGTGTCGAGGTTTGGTTTTCTTTATGTTATTAACATTAAAAAATATTAAATTTATAAAACCCTCAATATAAAGAGCTGACTCTACCATTTTTTATACTATTGAGCGAAGAACCAACCCGATTTGCCGAAAAACCGTTCAAATTGGTCTATTTGTTGGAAGTTCTGACACCACAAATAAACCGATAGATAGAGGAGAGTCGGCGAAATTGTACCGGTATTTAAATAACACTGCCACAAGGCAAATATATTTTTTACGCTTATTACAGTGCAAAACTACAGCACTTTTTATTTTATTTTTGTATAGTCTCTAAGTTTATGGGTTATATTATAACCTGTTAGCTATACTTTTTCATACTCGGTTTTCTTAATCGTACTACGTACAATTCGATATATTGTACCGGTATCATTTATCCGACAGTTACAATAACATTTCGCTATTTGTACTTTTTAGGTTACGATCCCGGTTGTTAAATTTCAATATTATGTTGTTTTGTTATTGGCATAAACTGGAAGTACGATTCAAAATAGCTGCATAGTACAATTTAAAAATTGTGTCCGCTAAATTTTCACCATTGGCAGACCTTGAAAAACAATGTTTTTTCTACGTTTAATGCACCCTAAGAGAACCATTTATAATTATTGTAATAGCTAAGATATTGAAATATTAATTTATATATGTCTAAGTTTCTTTAGAAATAAGATACTGAGGCCAATCTAAAAAGTGATACGATTTAACCGACTCTCCTCTGAACAGACACGTACGTTTAACTCCCTCGTTTTTCGTCGGGGGGTAAAAACCAAAAGAGATTTCAATACTTTAATTATTTCAGTTATAATGGTATAATTAGGTTTTTCCTTCTCGATATCGAGAAAAAATACCCTTGTAATGGTCTTTCTTCGACGTACCTAAAATGTAACTTTATTTTATCCCACTTTTAGAGCATGTTTTTGGGAAAATATCAACTGTGGGGAGTGAACGCCCCGATTTAACCTGCTTGACCGCTTTCCCCCCTCTCCCCTACTACTTATAATAGTTACCAGCATAAAAATAAATCCTTCTTTGTAGATAAACCATCGTATTTGTGAGAAACAGGGTATTTGTTCTAAAAGTAAAAATTGTACTTTAAAATTTATAAATCCTAGCATAAACCTTTATATGTTGATGATAAAATAGTCCACTACACCATACATATTATTGTAAAAAAAGGGTCCCTTTTGGAATTACTAAACGTCATTTGTTCAAATTTCCACCTGTTTCATAATCTAACCGCAGGTATTCTTGAAACCCCTAAAAAGTTGTCTGAATCAGCTGAAAACCAATTCAGAACAAATGATCATTCGGTTTGTTCTTTCAAACGATGTGGATTGAAAGAAGATGTGGTGACTAAGATCAAGAAGGGTATGCTAAGATGGTTTGGTCATTTAGAACGGATGGATGAAAGAAGAGTTACGAAAGAGCGAGCAAGGGCGAGCGAGAGTGGGCGGAGATGTCGGTAGGGGACGTCCTAGATGGACGTACGGTGATTAGATTCGCAATGTGCTGATTAAGGGCCGAATCAAAAGCACCAGAAACCGACGTATGTGCATGAAGAGATTGATGAATGTAGAGGAAGCGAAAGTTATGTTTGGACCTAGCGTTCCATAGTCTCTGCCTACCGCTTTGGCAGAAGGTGTGTATGCGTATGTATGTATGTGATCATTCGGACAAATGATGCGTTAGGACCAACTTTATTAGAGATTCTAAATGGCACTCGTCTTACTTGTGCTTTAGCAAAAATAATAGTATAGAAAAGGGACAAAACATAAAGCGGTACGGAAATTAGACTTTTTTTATGTAGTAAGTATGGCTTAGAAACTAACAAATAAAAGCTTTGCTTTCTGTAAAAACCCCGGCGGTTTATCAAGTTCTGTTTATTGTTGAATTAAAAATATTAAAACTTTGAAAGGCGGTGAAAAGTTAAAATTAACTTGTCTACAGACAAACTCATTTTATGTGAAGATAAAACGTGGCCATAACTTGGAAACAAAATTAGCGCTGTCCCCTATAGCTGAAGTTAAATGTGGGCAAACAGGAGTTTACCAGAAGTCAGAGTGAGCTGAAAACAAGCTGTAACTTCCTCGTATACCTTGTGTAGAATGTTGAAATACTGCCATTAGGGTTGGCGCTTTCTATTATTGAATTTGTTATTTTGTTGTTTGGTTTATAATGATTATAATAATAATAATAATAAATATCAGGGGACAATGTCACACCAATTGACCTAGTCCCAAACTAAGCTCTAGGCTTGTACTATGGGTACTAGACAACGATATAAATACTTATATAGAGAAATATATACTTAAATACATAGAAAACATCCATGACTCAGAAACAAATATTCTTGCTCATCACACAAATATCTGCCCTTACCGGGATTTGAACCCAGGACCGCTAGCTTCGTAGGCAGGGTCACTACCAACTAGGCCAGCGCGTCGTCGTCGTCATTTAAAATATGTATTAATGTAAACGTATTCTAAAGGAATTTATTTGATTTATTTTTAGTTTTAAGGTTGAACTTGTTAACAAGTGTCATTCTTGATCCATAATCGTTTGCCCTAAGTAATTTTTATCATAACATACATTTGCTATTCGAAAACTCCCTTAATTGGCCCTAATATTACACATTCTACTTAAATTAAAGTTATGATCTAAGTATAGAAATATAAGACCCATTTTAAAAATTCGTAGATATCTTGAGATAATTTTACAGCAGTCCCACAGTAATTCTCCACCAGATTTCACATTATATTGTATATTTACCCACTATTTTTGTTGTTTTGTATATTTATCACGTATTTGCTGCTCAAATTACCACTTCGTTACCAGTCTCCGCGTCCCTTTTCGAAAAACGACCACTGCGTTACTATTATAGCCTTTTTTACCCAGCCCCACACAATTTGCGATAAAACATTCAGGTATGTGGACCAGAATCTGAAAATTGTGTCCTTTTTCTAAGATTATCCAGTTTTGTTGAAAATTATGACTCTAAATATACGTTCACGTTAGGGGACCTTTTTTTAGGCATCGAAAAGTAGAATGGCCCAGTTACCTTGTATTCATCAGAGTGGAAAGTAGCCCCGCATGGCGGGGCTTCGTCGATTGGCTGACAGGTACTCCTTACCTTCAAAATGGATCCCAATGTAGACCCCTTATTAACACAATGATGTTTTAGTAATTGTATCAATAACTTTTGCTCACGACTCTGTCCCTACGGTCCCTAAGGAACTGTATGAATTTCCGAGATATAAATTACTCTTATAACATTCTGTAGTACCTAAGGCAAGTTTGTAAAGAAAATGTTAAAATTGAAAATGAAAAAGCATTGAATGGGGCGCTCATTTCTGGAAACCCAACTATATGGAAAACTATTTTCTATTATTTATAGTTATAGTACTTCGAAGTTCTTCCTCTTGCATCATGATAACCAGTTACCCTAAATAAATAGGTTTTAAATAAATACAAACATTCCATGCTTAGGCAAGTTTTGTCATTTTCTGCATAATATACAAAATGTTGAAATTGAAAGTTAAAAAGCATTAAATAGGGCATTTTGGAAAACCTGACCTTATTTGTAATTATTTAAACTTAAGTAGGTACTGGTTTTTCTCTTGCACCATGCTAAGCAGTAACCCTATAAATGGGTTATTTATTAAACAGGGTTTACAAGAGACGTCTAAAATATAAGTCAGTAATGTTTGAAGTTGTAAAACATATTGATCGAGGAGCTTCTTGAAAGGCGACGTACGTGCCTCCTTCGAAAGGAGTTTGCGGCGCGAACACTCGGCAGAATAGAAAAGAGTAGATTTTCACGCCAGATTGAAGAAAGGCTGGGACGAGGATGTGTGATAGCTGAATGTGGCTTGGGAAATTAGGTCACAAAAAGTACTTTGTACTTAGAAAAGTTTATGTTACGTAATGTTTACTTATAAAAGAAGGAAATGTCTATATTATTATGATGAACTCCTTCTTCAGAAAACGTGAGCATAGGAAGTGGACCTGGATGAGCACTGATGGTGAAACGAGGAATGATATAGACATTATCATGTCGACGAAAATTCTCATATTCAATGATATTATATATCTCCGTGATCAGTGCGATTTAAATTGGGAGTGATCACCCTATGGTACGAGGCTAATTGAATATCCAGTTCAAGCTTGATAGGTGTCGACTGATGAAGTCTACGCTCCGCCCGGCACCCGCTCAGCTCCGAAATCCCGACAATCTTCAGCTCGAACTTCAAATCCGTTTCGAGTGCCTTGGTAGTGACCTGGACTATTACAACGACGGATATATGGAAGCTGTCCAAACGGTCGGGTCGAAGTTCTTCAAGATCCGCCGTACAAAAACCAGTCGGGCTCCACCCCTAGGATCATGGAGGTGAGGCGCGAAAGTATTCTGCAGTCCTCTAGTGACGCTTGTCGCTATCGGCAGCTCAACAAACACCTCTTGAAGTCAGCGTGATATACGCCGATTCAAAACTAAAAGTATTGAAGAGTAACAGAGGCTCTAAGGCCAGGGATCTGTATGTTGGCCAAAGCCAATTGATAAAGCTGAAGACCGACGACGGCAGAGTCATTTCATCCAAACCTGAGCACCAATAGGTGGAAGTTGAGAAGTTTTATGGACAGCTGTACACGACAACCCGAACATCCGTCGAAAATCTAGCTGAAGACCCGACGGCTAGATTAACCCGACACTATACCAAAGATCTCCCCGACCTCAGCCTGTACGAGATTAGTATGGCCCTAAATAGCTTAAGAATGGCAAACCCCCAGGTGAGGATGGAATTACAGCGGAACTCCTGAAGGCGGGTGGTAAACCCATCCATAGGGGCCTTCAGACGCTGTTCAGCCCCGTCCTCCAAGAAGAGAGAACGCCGAAAGCATGGAAAAGACGTGTGGTGATTCTCTTCTTCAAGAAAAGTGATAAAACTTTTCTGAAGAATTATAGACCCATCTCACTTCCGAGCCATGTTTATAAGCTGTTCTCGAGGGTCATCACAAATCATCTCGGGCGCAAGTTTGACGATTTCCAGCCTCCCGAACAAGCTGGTTTCTGAAAAGGCTGGTGTACTGTAGACCACAGACATGCGTTGCGGCAGGTTATAAAGAAGACCGAAGAGTATAACCTCCCCCTTTGCCATGCATTTGTGGACTACGAGACAGCGATCGATTCGATCAAGACATGGGCTGTGCTGCAGTCTCTCCAGCGGTGCCAAGTTGACTACCGATATATCGAAGTGTTGAAGTGTCTGTACGAAAACGCTACTATGTCCGTCTGACTACAGGACCAGAGCACGAAGCCTATTCCTCTGCAGCGGGCAGTCAGACAAGGAGATTGTGATCTCTCCAAAGCTGTTCACCTCTGCATTGGAGGACGCTTTTAAGGTTGTGGACTGGAAAGGACAAGGCGTCACCAAAAATGGTGAGTACATCACTCACCTTCGATTCGCTGACGATATCGTAGTCATGGCTGAGGCCATGGAGGACCTCAGTGCAATGCTCGCTGACCTCAGTAGAGTTTCTGACCGAGTCAGCTTGAGAATGAGTTTAGTTTAGTTTAGTTTATTAATTTGTCAATGTAATATTACAATATTAGTTGCATTGCATGTCAAAAAATACGAAATTACATTGAGATCGACAAAATGTAAATATTAATAATCAAAGTATAGAATACAATAATAATTCATAAATTAAAACAATAAAAGTTAAACATCTAATAATGGTCATTCGTCCGATGAACATGGATAACACGAAAGTCATGTCCAATATCCATGTCACGCCAACTCCGGTGATAGCCAGAGGCTCTGCGCTCGAAGTTGTTGACGACTATATTTACCTGGGACAAACGATCCCGTTAGGTAGGTCTAACTTTGAGAAAGAGGTCACTCATCGAATCAGATTTGGCTGGGCCGCGTTCGGGAAGCTTTGCAGCACCTTTTCGTCCAACTTACCGCAGTGCTTGAAGTCAAAAATCTTTGACCAGTGTGTGTTGCCAGTGATGACTTACGGATCTGAGACGTGGGCGCTAACAATTGGCCTCATAAGGAAGCTCAAAGTCACTCAGAGGGCTATGGAGAGGGCTGACATGATGTAATCTTCTTGTTTAAAAGTAAGAAAGGTCTAAAGCCATGAAAATAACTGAAAAAAATTGCCAAGTTTTAGACAAAGTAAATAATTGCTCTATTTGACTGCTATATCTGTATCGCGAGCTATCAAAACTGACAAGATCCACAGAGTAAAAGAAACACATTTATAAATTATTTAGCTCTATCTCTTTCGACTAGAATTCAAGAACTCAGTTAGCCTCTATCTATAATTATATTGAACGTAAGAAAGCAGATCGAGGTTGCCACATCTAGTGCGCCGGCCTCTAACTCCGCTCGGAAAGCGTGGCGCGTAATAAGGTGCACCTTGCACCTGGGAGGCCTTTGTAACTCCGGTACGACAATACCCGCGCGCCGACTGATTCGAGATTACATGTTTCTTACGCTGCTTGACTGTATTTTATATTTGGATCAGATCATGTGAAGTACAGTTAACAAATAAAAAAAACAGGTCAAGTGCGAGTCGAACACGCTCGCTGTGGTTGCCAACACACTGTAGGTACCTATTTTTACATTCCGATTCGAATTCAATTGGGAATCGAATCAGCGTAAGCCCAACTCATATTTCTCATTTTTTTAGTATTTGTGTTTTTCTTCAGGGTTTGTAGCTACTACATTATAATGTATAATTTTTAGTTCGTAAACATATACTGTAAAATAAGGAAACGGCTATGAAACCCTAAAAACACCTTGTATAATGTCCGTCCGGATCGCTACTACCATATTCAGGCCCTAACAAAATTAAATGGAAGTGACATTAGTAGCCGAACTGGCTCGTCAGCTTACGTCAATCTTGTACATTGTGACTGTTTTCGAAAACCGCTAACCTTAGCGTTATACATGTTATCTAAGCCCATGTTTTTTAACTTATCGCCAAGCAACAGTGTTTGTATTATTTTATTCCGGTGTGGGGAAAAGACAACCGGATGCTAGTAAAATCCAAACCAAACTCATGATAGGAAGGCTAAACAAAAATAGGACAAGGTATCTTCCAAGGCTTGGTAAGTACAATCTTAGTCTACTAACGGGCGTGTTGACTGGATACTGTCCGCTCACCAGGCACCTAACGGTAATATGTAAAAACAGGACCCCCAATGCCCACACTGCGGAAAAGAAGAGACCAGCCAACACGTACTAACCAAATGCGCTATGTACTCGTCTCTGAGATACCGCACATTCGGGCAGGACGAGTATTCGTTTGAAACACTTAGGCACTTGTCCCACTACCACCAATAAAGCGATTAGCTATCGATTATTTTCTAGCTCAAGAAAAGAGGCACGTACCTATATTAACAGTTGATCGCTGGCACTACTTGCTTCCCACTCATCGTCGGCGGTGGGACCAGTGCCTTAAAATCATTAATCTACAGGATGTGCCTCTGTTCTGTAGGAAAACGAGAGGATGAGATCCATGCTGGATAGGAAAGTCGTCGCCGGGCCAGTAACTTACGGTTCCACCAAGGGGAATAGGGCAGAATCACCGGACAATCGATCGACAGCCCGCCTGCTCCGGCCGGGCGTCTAAACTCATCATCATCATCGTGCTAGTTAAATTATAGCGTAGAGGAATTCCATCTAAAGCGCATACTAAACTGGTAATAAAAAATGCAGAAATTGATTGCTGTCTTACTTTCACTTGTTCTATAGCAAGATCACTATTTTGCCGTCTTGTTCTAACTCAAAAATTGAAAGTTAACTTCTACAATGTTTATAGCTAATCTATTCCTCGCTTTAATCCTTAGGGTTGCAAGCGCTGTGGGATTGCGGTCTCGAGATTGCCTATGCCTGTGGGCTAATAAATAAAATTGTAGACGACGGTACTTATTTTAAAACATGTAAGGTATGACAGTTTTTTATAATTAGACGCCATCAACTCAAAATTAAAAAAAAAGTCTTCATACAAAAATATAGATAGATAATTAAAATCAAGATAAAAAACGTAGCTAAGATAAAGCATTCCTATCTCCTGTCACTACCAGGAAATGTAATCATCATCATCATCATCATCATGTCAGCCGAAAGACGTCCACTGCTGGACATAGGCCTCCCCCAAGGCTTTCCACTCAGACCGGTCTTGTGCTTTTCGCATCCACCGCGGTCCCACGATCCTGACGAGGTCGTCACTCCATCTTGTTGGAGGCCTACCTACAGCTCGTCTTCCGGTCCGCGGACGCCACTCCAGAACCTTCAGAGCCCATCGGCCATCAGTCCTGCGAGCAATGTGCCCCGCCTACTTCCACTTCAGTTTAGCTATTCTTCGGGCTATGTCGGTAACCTTAGTTCTACTGCGGATATCATCATTTCTGACTCTATCACGCAGAGAAACCCCGAGCATAGCCCTGTCCATAGCCCTCTGAGTGACTTTGAGCTTCCTTATAAGGCCCATTGTTAGCGCCCACGTCTCAGATCCGTAAGTCATCACTGGCAACACACACTGGTCAAAGAAATGGAAATGTAATAGAAGCTGATATATTAATGCGTAAGTCGATAGGATCTTAATACAGTCAAAGATCTTACTGTATCAAACATCAGACTGTTGGCTTAGTTCATAGAGCATCCAACTCCGAATCACTCAATGTTCAATAATCCTAGCTAGACCACATATGCGAGGCTATTTCAATTGAGTTGTGAAGTTATATGTTGTATTGTAGAGTTTAATTCAGCTAACGTAGATAATATTATAGGAGTATGCATGGCATTTTAAAATCGACATTTCTCAACAAAATATGAAAATACCGTAGAAGAGATCACCAATAGTGAAATTAAAATTAAGATCGGAGAAGAAATACAAATATGATACAAGCTTTTTAAACTCCTAATTAGACAGCTATTAGACAGAGACATCCGATTTGGACTGTGACGTCGGTCGGCCATATAAACACCCCGTTTTTAATTATGTTTTTATAGAAGAAATACAAACAAAACTTTATTGGCTTATATCTCGGTTATTTATTATAGCTATTCATGATGTTTCTCAACTGTTTGTTAAAAGAATTAGCTTTTATTGAAAGTAGACATATAGTCATGACATTTGGAATACTTATTCCAGTAAAATGACTCTTATTAGCTCGATCCCTCTAAAGTGAAATCAGTTCAAAACCAGTTCAAGCTGGTTCAAACTGCCGTACAAAACCGTCAAACGAGTCAAAGCAATAACGTAAAAAAGCAATTATCGTCTTAATGATGCTAACTACACGTTACCAACTAAATCCCTATTCAAGAACTGCGACACACTCTAAATTTAACATAAGGCAATATCCGCAATATCAAACGCCAATATTAATTCCCTGGTCATTTGATTTTGCTGGGTTTTGGTACGTTGAAAGCAATTACGTAAGTTGGGTATTGCTTAGCTTGGCATGAAATTTCGGGCGGGCTCCATTGTGGTGGTATTCTGTTTCGAAAAAAAGCGAGGACGAGCCGTCAGACCGGTGTAAGATGGTCCTCGCATATTAAAGAAATGTGTGGGAATTCAGCTCAGCTAAACCTAGTCATAAGGTATATCCAAGATCGTTATTACTTATATCAAATAAAAATAGAACCCGTCCATTTGTCACACTCAGAGCTGGCTGAAAATCAGTGCTGCAGGTTTTCAACACCTCAGCATTACGCTGAGCCAGTGTCCGATTCATTGCCGCGAACACACACTACTTTGTTTATTGCTGTTTTTGGTTTTTACTTCTTTCTGTGTCTTGTGCGTGTAGTGAATAAATCATCATCATGTCAGCCGAAAGACGTCCACTGCTGGACATAGGCCTCCCCCAAGGCTTTCCACTCAGACCGGTCTTGTGCTTTTCGCATCCACTGCGGTCCCTCGATCCTGACGAGGTCGTCACTCCATCTTGTTGGAGGCCTACCTACAGCTCGTCTTCCGATCCGCGGATGTCACTCCAGAACCTTCTGACCCCATAGGCTATCAGTCCTGCGAGCAATGTGCTCCGCTATGCTTGTTTTATTTTATTTTTCGAGTTGGGTCTTATCGAAAACAGTCTTGTTACTTTGTAAATAATAACACCACTGGACTCGAAGTTTAAATTGAAATGTACTGATGGATGGGATTGTAGCATAATATAAAATATATATTGAACATATCGAACATACTTATTTTTATCCTGGTGACGAATTGGTTCCGATTTTTTTTATATTTGTATAAAAAAGGCCAGAGTTAGGGAGCGATCACACTGGAGCTTAACGGTGCGTAAATTGCGGTCCGTCAAAATTGACGCCGTGTCCCATGACGCATTATTTTTCTTACGCAACGCGTCTATGTGGGTGCTCCTTTACGGCAGTCTCAGGATGGTGGAAAAATGTAATGATAAATTAATTTTAAGGAACAGTATTACGCATCGCCTTGCTTTGTATTACGGGTTCGTGCATTTCGGGGTCGTGGTCACACTGCTATTTGATGGAACTCTGCCTAGCAGCAGGGCTACTATTTCTATGCGTTTCGCCTTTCGGGCATCTAAACGTACCTAACAAATCTAACCTGCCTACGTTTGTAGGGTCCCATACACGTGTTAATGATTTCTGAGAAAAGCAAATAGTATTGGGACAAGAAGTTTAGGCTTACATAACCTAAAAAACGTTATATGTATACATTGAAAAAACTCAAAACTGCGGAGCAAAATACGCCACCACACAAATATTTGCCCTTATCGAGAATCAAACCCGAGAACGTTAGCTTCCAAGGCAAATTACTAAATGGGCTAACGTCATATCCGTAATATAAAAGTTATATCATTTTCATCACACTTGCTCGTAAATAGTGTCCTAACATGCTAGAAATATCGATTGTAAATCCAAAATAATACCCGCGGGCCTTTTTTTTACCATTACGCCCTATCGTACGTAAAAGCTTTTTTTTTAAATATAATGCGTGGTCTCAAACTATCATTATACGTCAGGACCCCAATTCTTGTGCCATAAGATATGAAATTTCATTCGAGATGAAAATGTCAGTTGCATACAATTTTCTAAAAATCTCGCATATAAACTATTGATCTCGACTGTCACTAGAATCGGACTCCTGAACACGTTTCACATTATCTGTGGTAAGTCATAGAAAATGATGTAGTCTGTCGAAGTGCCGATAATTATAATTTACAAGTACTGATAAAAATTGTGCGATTCAAAGAAAATATTAATAAATAAGTTAAAAATATGAATTTTTTTCTGATTTTATTTTTTTCCTCGCAATTGTGATGAAAAACATTGTGTGTTACACGGGTGGTAAAGGAATTACAAAGCTCGAGTCATTAAAACATTCTAACAAACTCTCGTTTGTAATTTTGCCTTTACCACCCTTAATACACAATGTACTATTATCAACTTTATTTCTTGTAAGCTTAATGCCGTTTACACTAGATTACATTCTTGTTGTTTGAAAAAACAAGGGTTTATTTTGTGAAACGTTGCACGGTGGGATGCGATCTTGGTTCAAATTGAACACAAACACAGCCTGCGGGTATAGTGAAATTAGTTTAGAATATGTTTGCGTAACATGTTAGGGTAATTTGTTTGTAATGCGGGTGTTTTGAAATGTTACAAAACTGTAACATTTAAGTACGGTTGAACTTATAAGTAGCTGACAATTGATGTATTTATCATATTCAGTCTCATTCTGTTTAATACATTAACAAGGTACTAAAATGTAGCTACTTATGAGTTTGACTGTACAAGTGGTTCGAAGCAAGATACACAACGTAAACGATTATCAAAAACTCACAAAATTTAATTGACATAGGGTGACGGAAGCAGTAATGGACAAGGAATAATGATGGAAACTTGATTCTTATTTTGAACTAAGTGTCCATTTCTGGTGCCTGTCAGCTAAAAGTGTCCAACACTGGTGCCATCGCTCTAAGCGGTTGAGGCGGTTGAGGCGGAAGATTGCGTCATTCCTATACATTTTGGATAGCGAAAATGACGCATCTTGATTAGAACAGCTGCACGTTTTTTTACTATTTAAAATAATAATAATTTCCTTTCACATGTTATTATGTTTGCCTTCCTCGCGGTTTGATTTTTCTTTTCCATTCAAAATAATTAATATATTGAATGAGGAAGGCTTTGGAAAATCACGACGCTGTATTTTGTATAGGCAAATAATATTCTACTTCTTTTTTTATCCTTGGTAAGTTTACTAGATCTATTTTTGATTATTTTCTGCTGAAACGTTATTGTTTTCAAGATATCCTAAACATTAATCACGTAGGTTAGGTTAGTGTACACTTTGTGAGTACACCAAAATAAATAACTCTTACAGCAAGGAAAGCCTTTTGATGTAATGAAAATTCTGAATTAATTAATTGATTAACGTTCCTTGATAGATGTTTCGATAAAATAATAGGTATCCCTTCATAGTGCACACCAGGACCCGTATTATGGTCGCCTTTATCTTTTTTTTTTTATGCCATAGCGAAGGCTGACGAGCACACAGGCCACCTGATGGTAAGTGGAAACTGTGACCCATAGACATTCGCATTCACAAGACTGCAAATGCGCTGCCAACCCTGAGGTCTAAGATGGAATGCCTCTATGCTGGTCATTACACCGGCTGTCTTATCCCCAAACCGGAACACAACAATGCGAACACTGCTGTTTGGAGGTAGGTTAATGGATAAGATGGTGGTAGCGATCCGGACGGACCCCGCACAAGGTCCTACCACCCGCAAAAATTATCGCGCTGGATAAAGCATCCATCACCCTGACACTTACATATTGGCCAGAAAGTGACAGAAGCTTCATCCATGTTTATCCACATCGATAAGCACGCCCATAATTGGGCCGCAGTGATATTATTATGGCATAGCTAGGCAGTTAATTTTACGGCCATTAGCAGTCATATAGCTATGTCATGATAACTACCCTGCGCCTCTATTCCCGACGGTAAAAAACATATCGTCTTTGACCTGTTATGGTATTGTTTTGACGTCAGCTGCCATTACTGTCAAGTAAACACACCGCACTGTGGTAGCAACCTTAGTAAACATTATGCAGTAATTTCTATGGTGTCTAAATCTACCCCTATGTTTTGTTAAATTATCACTTTGTTTTTGTCGTTTTGATGTTGCTTATTTGGTATCTTATAGATTTAAAAACCAATGTTACATGTACGCGAGTGTTCTCATTCTAAGTTTATTTAAGTCTATGCTTGTACGCTAGCTATACTAATTTTAAGAAAGTGTATTTTCCTCTGTAAGTGAATTTTGTAATTCTTTTGAGAAAAATAAATATCTTTAACCGTAAATAAGCGCTATCAAAACGGTGTGTTGAATAGAAGCCCTGATCATCTGACCACTAAGCAGGTGGTCTGCCTACTGACCGCTTCCCTTGTCCAGGCTACTCAGAAATAGCCCCACACAATTACCGGACATAATGATTATTCATTAAAAATTTAACCAAATAACTTGTAGACTCCAGTTTCATTGTCTTAGTAAAGTTTCCTTTTCCTAGAAATTTATTGCCAAGTAAATTTCGTTTTGAATAATAAATGCTTCATTAAAATTACTTGAATTCTGTCAGCAAATTAATGAATATAGATACCGAGAAAACGTTGAATGGTTGCTATTGAAACTTTACTAGACCATAATGACGTAGGTTTTAGCTTTGGAAAACTTATTTATATACTAAATAATAATTAGTTTAATACAGCTTTAGCCCCAACGCAAAAGGGAAGTTTATTTTATTTATTAGGCACAGTCAAGGAAATTGATTCCTAGATCACTTTTGAATCTGTCAAAGTGACAGTGTAATTTAAATCGTAAGAATTCTCTTATTATTTGATTGATAACTTCACTGTACAAATAAAATGTTAAATAACAAGCATTTAAAATTAGGTTGTTAGTTTAATGTGTGTGTCTGTGTCTCTATATGACATTGTAGCTTCCAAATGGATACACTGATTGAGATACGGTTTTTAATGAGGAAGCTGGTTTATTCAGGTTGGTTTTAGCTAAGTTTGATAAAAATCCGTTGTGCATTTAAATAGTTATTAAGGAGGTTATGATGACATAGCTATGTAGTTCAGTTTACGCTGAGAGAAAAGGACAGAGCTATATAACTGCTACAGCTCTGTCCTTTACGCTCGCCGTAAACTGAACTGCAAAGTCATGTCATAATAACTCCCCAGTTCTGAAATAAGGGGTTGTGATAGCGGGGGATTACATTTATTTAATGGTTCGAGAAGTTGGAATATAATCCGGTCGTCCATTTTGTACTTATATTATTGTTTTATAGGTTTGGTTTCTGCAACTCGAAGGTCCTGCGCCTGATTTGTGCGTGGCTCCATTTTTTTTGTCATCAGGAGAAACAGTTTTATATGATTTGACGTTTAGTTTGACGTATTTAGGGTTCCGCACTCGAAAGGAGCTTAACGAAACCATATAAATATACCTACGCTGTCTGTCCGTTTGTCCGTCCGTCCCAACTTTAAAGAGGTGTATCTTTTAAACCGTAATAGATAATAAGCAGTATTTTTTTCAGAATGTTTTATTACGGCGGATTTACTCACATTTTTCAAATAAGTGAAATAATAACTTGGATCATGGGGATCCACTTTATTTGCAGGTTTTTTTTCTATGTATTTTTATTTTTGTTGTATCGTAAAAAAACTCTCGAAAACGGAACCCTTGACACTTTTTAAGGACTGTATTTATTGAACCGGTCTTTTATTGAAGGGGTTTTTACGTAACACTTAAAGGTATGCATGGTCAAGCCATTATTCAAGAAGGGCGATAGGCTCAGACCAGAAAACTATAGGCCTATAACCTTAGTCCCGATATTGTCCAAAATACTGGAGAAGGCGATGCATACGAGGTTTTCTGACCATAGATATATGTTGACAAACTAGGTTTTTGATGAGTTCTATTACAGTGTTAAGAATTTTCTCGAGCGTAATATTGATGTTAATTTGTAGTTTTATTTTTGTTCACATTGAATTATAGTTGAAATTTATTTTTATTATTTTTACAATTTTATATTTATATCTGTAAATTTAACTCGACATTTTATTAATATTTGCACGCCTCCATGCAGGTTGAATACACTGGACGTTTATAATAAAGTTTACTACCACTTAAGAAACTGTATTCAGCAAATGAAAAAAATGTTTTGATGTGATATTAATAATGTTGTCTTTAGCTGGTCTTGGCCGAGTTGCCCATCTCAAAATGCGCCAAAAATAACAGTTGTCTATGACTGTTTATTTTAACGTTTATCTTAAGACGGGCATCTCAGCCAATGAGTTTATTCATACAACTTAAATAATACAATTGCATTGCCAACCCTGAGAATTAAACTGTAATTACCAAATTTCAAACATATTCTTAACAATATAATGATATAGTTCAAGACCAAGAGGAATAAAGCGCTGATTCAGTTAAACTCGTTCTGCGCCAGATTGAGCCGAATGTGTTTTACTTGACGTTTTCATACAAGTTGATAAATTGCCCATGTCAGCTGTCACACGGGGACCGCAGTACAGTAGGGATATAAACTCAAATATAGGAAGGTATAGTTCATCCGCTGGGATTTTCCTTTCCTTTGTGCCAGACTTATAATAATTATGCTGCTTAAAAACACCTTTTTTATGGCACGGAGAACCGCAAAATGACTGAGATTCTCTAAGATAAAATCTTTTGAGGTGATTCCATATTAAGTATCAACATTTTCATAGCCTTAGTTACTTGACAGTAATGGCCGCCGAGTTAAAAACAATACGATAACACTATCAAAAGCAATATTATTTTACTGTGAAGAATAGACTCCCTGATTATAAATTGTTATTGCAACCCTAGATATTTGCAATATTAAGAAAATAATATCAAGCTTCAAATGCTTTTACAACCCTGATGACTAAGATGAAAAGTCCCTATGCTAGTAATTGCACTTGTTTTGTCCCTCCCACACACACACACACACACACTCTTAACAATGAAAACACTGCTGCTTGGCGGTGGTAGGTGAAAGGATAAGATAGGATGGGATATTATAGAACGTAAATCAAATCAGCCTTTTTAAAACTGTCTATCCCACTATATTAGAACTTAGACAGTAATGGTTTTTTGCAATAGGTAATACATTTTTCAGATGTCACAAATCTATTTTGTTCCCAACTATCAGTATGCTGAAGCTTAAAATAAGCATAAAAACAGGAAATAAAAGTCATATTTGCTCAAATCTATAAATGGATGGATCCTGGTCGCGGCACCAATTTAAATCTTATATTAATTGCTTTCTGCTTAATCAAAGTAAAATTTCACGTTAAATTAAGTTTTGCATGCTCAAACATTACTTGATTCATGATCACATTAAATTTTAACATTCAAAATGCAGTTAGCAAACGTTAAATTGATAATAGTTTGTGTAAATTAGCCGGTATGGGTCCGAGCAGCATTCATGAAATTTCAGAGCAAATGCTGTAGTACGTGGGGATACTGCACGACGGCCTACTTTGTTAAACAAGGGTATTATAAAAGTAGCTAAATGTGATTGAGACTCAGAAGGGAGCTAATCTTCGAATAAAACACATAATTTTACTAACGGGGTGCATTTTCATAAAGACTTATTTAATTTGATTTTTATATTAGCGGCAATAGTTTTTGAAAATTTGCAGTGTTCTGGGATTCTATATCGAAAGATTCATGCCGTGTGATAGACGGACAGTAGGACGTACAGTTTTAATAATAGGGTTCGATTGATGGTAGGGTACGGAACCCTAAAAACGACAACTGAAAGACGGCAATCGCTTGACACAGACCTTCTATAAGGACCGCTTAAACCTGCTAAGATGCACTACGCTAAGTAGCGTTTCTATTCATTTCGTTTTTAGCCTATCGAGTCACTGGTAGATGACGTGATACGAAAAGTCACGTGATCTACCAGTGACGCGATAGGCTAAAAACGAAACGAATAGAAATGCTACTTAGCGTAGTGCATCTTGGCGGGGCCCTCTGATGTCCATTGCATAGACTAGAATATAAAAAATAAATAAGTTTAATTTTCCTGTCAAAATTCGAAACCATACATTCAACACTAAAAAAAATATACATTTGCCAATCAGCAAGATGCATGATGCAGTTAATACCAGTAACCATGCTGCAATATATTGTTCTTGAGCATGAAATATTGGAAGTCTCGCTTAAACTCTGGCATTGACAACAACAAAAAAGAACTCAGGGTTAAATTGGTCGAACCAAACCTGACAAATATCCGACCCTTATTAAAGGCGTGACATAACAAACATAGCTTATCGATTATTAATATTATTTATCAGTTTTATTATTTAAATAAAAAAAAAAAAATTTTGGTCTCTTAAAATTACCTGTTGTTTCGAGTCAGAATGTTTGAATGTTGAAAACCCTGAGTATTTTTTTGGTCTCTCCCAATTACATTTACCTTATTATCATCACGTAAAGCACTGCGCAGTGGACTTTCAGCCTACATACCTATGTTGTTGCTAAATTCAGGTTTGTTCATTTTGAGGTTCATGTTTCACAGCTGTGCTGGTATACTCAAGCAAGTTAATTCATAGGCCACTATAGCACTGTAGTCCCCATCAATAGAACTTGTGAACTATGTAAACAAATTAGTACTGTTTGACACATAACCTCAAAAATTCACCAAGCGTGTTTTTATTAAAAATAACGCATAATGAATAGTTATTTCATCTTAAACTTAATATGAAAATAATTATCTAGTGTATAAATCATTGCAAAGACCTCCCTTGATCTTTAAAAGTACGTGATTATCGAGTAATCATGGTGGATTGTTTCGTTTGGTTTTGTTTACTTCTTTTGCAAGTTCTATTGACGAAGTTTTAATTCAAGTCTTAAGAGGTTTCTTACGATTTTATCACGTGCGTCGCTTATAATTTTCAATCGAACTACTTCGTCGTGAGGTCAGCGGGGCTAGACAAGTTGCCATCGAATATGTGATCACCTGTCACTTACCAAAATGTATGAAATTGGCGTAAGTGACGTGATAAATCACTTGTTACAACCGACACGCTGTAATGTGATCAGTGTGATCACTATCACTCGCGCTAATCGAATAGTGTTAGTTTGACGTTTTATCCGTCGTTACGCGGTACTATTTTGGCGGGTTGAATTGAACACGAGCACTATCACGGTATAAATATATAATTTTTGACAACGCATAGCGATAGGATCAGAAATGATGATATCCGCAGTAGAACTACGATTCATAGCCCGAAGAATAGCTAAACACAGACATTGCTCGCAGGACTGATGGCCGATGGGGTCAGAAGGTTCTGGAGTGGCGTCCGCGGACCGGAAGACGAGCTGTTGGTAGGCCTACAAGAAGATGGAGTGACGACCTCGTCAGGATCGCGGGAGCTCGGTGGATGGGAAAAGCACAAGACTGGGTGTGAGTGGAGAGCCTTGGGGGAGGCCTATGTCGAGCAGTGGACGTCTTTCGGTTGACATGATGATGATGATGATGATGAAAGCGATATGTGATCACCAAACGCTAGCGTTTGTATTCGACGGCAACTTGTCTAACCCCACTGGTTCCATCAACCTTGACGAATAGTGTTCTTCCACCGTGCTTTTCACTGGGCACTTTTTGCCTCTTAAAGTGAAACTGAGGAACGAGCTCCCTTCGGCAGTATTTCCATCCAGGTATGACATGGGTGCCCTCAAGAAAAGAACTTTAATTTTCCTTATTGCCCGGCAACGTACCGACAACTCTTCTTAACTTGCTGGTGTTTATGAGCGGTGGTGATTAATTCCCATCAGACAGCCCACATGGTCGTTTATCTCTCATTCTTACAAAAACAAAACTTGGATGTAGAAGCAGTGGCCCATGATTTAAATTGGTTGACTACTTCAATTATACGTCTCACGAAATTGCCCCATTGATTTTTCCTCTCAACTGTGAGGGCTCGTATTTCAATTTCGCTTATTCCCTTCGTCCACGATGAATTCAGTTATCAATACTCTTTGGGGAATGAAAAAGGTTCACTTTGGCAGTTACAACTGACGTTTCTAGAAACGGTGTTAAAATGACGAGAGTAATAAAGAGGTTTGACATGTTCGGCACTTATGACTTGATATTGAGTCAATTTTATTTGACAATTAGATAGTCTGGTACTGAAGGTTTATTGCTACTTTATTTTTAACGTGTAGCTAGTTCAAACAAAAACTAACTACTCGTTTTACGTAAAACGCCGTAGTGCACATTGTATATAAATAATAATCTATTTAAAAAAAGTGTGTCACATTTTCTTAAAGATTTGTTTTAACACGATGGCTAAAAAAAATATAAAAAAAAGGTTAAGGTAATGAGTAGTTTTAGTTTGAAAATGTTATTCAAACTTTGATGATAACCAAAAAAAAACAGAAATCAGACTGAGCTGTGCATTAAAACCGCCCGGTATTTATTGTGTGTGTCAAAATCACCAATACGGCCATCGCGCAATATACACAAAAACCTTATTGTCAGTGGCATAGAGGGCCGTGTAGATATTTTTAATGCCTTAATAACGTATCCATAATTTTATCGAATTTCACTTCATCGATTGTATCATTTCTACTGAAACCATGATGTTTTCAGGATATCTTAAACATTTATTACGTAGGTTATTTAGGTTAGGTAAGATTTGTAACTACCAAAAAAAAAACTCAAGCAGCGAGAAATGCCTTTCGATGAAATGAAAATTCTATGTAATGATCTATTTGAAAGGTATTAGATAAAAGAATAGGTACCCAATAACGTATCTATATTAGTAAAGTTAAAAAGCAACATGTCTAGCCTAACTGTTTCGTTTCTAAAATCATAACAACAATAAATTCTAATTGTAATATGTCTACGATCGGCAGTTATATACGTATATGCGTAGGATATATAAGCGGAATGTGATCGGATTTTATCGATAACTGCTATTGAGCACATCTCCGCCTATAAAGTATACCAATAAATTATATTTACTAGCTGCTTATACGCTCAGGTTCATAGATACAAGAAGATTGAAGATAATTCTTTACACTTTTTTGTATGTGTGTAAAATCTTTATTACATATTAATAATTACAAAATGTCTGCATAAATATAAATAATAAATACTTAGGCGACTTTTTCATATTATGGGATCTCATCCAGTTAACCTTGGAGTAGAATAAATAAGAACAATGCAGAAGGATACGTAAAACACAAGTTAAAACCAGCAATAGAGCTAAGGATCAACGTTTAGTTCAATGGACCAACTTTGGTTTCTTTAAAATTGTATACATTAAGTAGGTATAGTATTTATATTAAACCACCTTAAAAAAAGGAAAAAGGTTCAATACACATATTTTCTTACATAATTATGTTCACCGATTTCTCTGTCAATTGAAGACCCATTTTTACATCTTTTTAGTCCATAGGGTACACTCCTGAAGTGATCACATCCCGAAGTGATCAAGTCTTTATCTGATGAGGGGATTGAGGGAACTCTTTAAATATTATAGACATACACATGGCGATTTTGGTATTTTCAACAACAAATCCAGCATTTACAATCAGAAATAATCATTTGGCGAATTGGAACTGATGATGAAGACCACAAATATGGCCACCGGAACTACGAAATGGAACATGTTTGAAGGGTGGCGATAAAATATCTCGATTAAAACATATTTGAGCAAATACTACGAAGCATTTTTTTAAATCTAGTTTTGTTATTTTATTGTTAATTTCGCCTACAAACAGATTTTACACATTTAGACCTTATTAGAATGCAATAAGTTTACACTTTTACACCATATAAAATTTTGTAATGTATCGTAACTACGTTTTACAAAAAAATATTATACAATTTCATAGCAATTTTCGGTCAACACTACCCACAATATCACAATGATACTCATATCATAACTCTGACAGGGCAGTTTAATCCTCAAAAGTGAATCTAAGATGGACTCACGTACGCGTCGCTACCCTTTGTGAATACACTAATGCAATACCAACAAAGTCGCATCGCAAATTGCAAACACGGTTCTCTATTATGTTGTCAGTGCTGCGTTCTGTGGTTACCAGCCCTTGTGGCGAAGTAAATAGTAGAAATACAGTAAACTATGTAGCTGATGTCTAGAAAACTGCCTTAAGCCAATCTAATGCCTAGTCCAAGGCCACTAAGAAAAGAATACCAACCTACCTTCTTCCCTACCGCCAAGGAGTAGTGTTCACATAGTTGTGTTCCGGTGTGGCGATAGCACAACTGGTAAGATAATGGTTTCGTAACGCGTTTATATAGTCTTAGGATTTCAGTCATGTGATTGTTGAATTGAGCAAAAAAAATACGTTTGTTGTATGGGAGCCCCTTAAATATTATTTTTATTTTTATTTATTTTTTTATTTTTTAACTTTACATACAACTAAATATTCTGTGAATATTTCAAGTGTCTAGCTGTTGCAGTTATTAATATCGAGCAAAAAAATCACGTTTGTTGTATGGGAGCCCCCCTTAAATATTTAATTTATTCTGATTTTTTTATTTTTTTATAGCGGCAACAGAAGTAAATCTTCTGTGAAAATTTCAACTGTCTAGCTATCACGGTTTGTGAGATACAGCCTGGTGACAGACAAACGGACAGACGGACAGTGGAGTCTTAGTAATAGGGTCCCGTTTTTACCCTTTGGGTACGGAACCATAAAAAGTGTTAATTGTTATAATCTTATTAGTACCACTACCAGTTAACTGTTGGCAACGCATAAAAGCGTTAAAGCTTTTGTATGGAGCTTGCATACTGTAAAAAAGAACGATCTCGTTCAAGGCACTGTACCGTTGCAATCGTAGTCCTTGCGTCTCTTAGAACGCCTAGTAGGATGCACTTGTTAGTAAGAGCTACTATAACGTCATTTAAATAATTAAGATATAGAAGCAAGGTGGAGTAAAAAAACACGTAAGAATAGAGATTCTGGGGAATGGGTATTAGCATAATTATACTGACCACATCTGGCCGGTCATATTTGTAAAAAATATATTTGATAATACGGGAACAATGCAAAAAAATAATAAACACACAAGTTTCCCGTAGCTCCCGAGTTGCCTTATATGTAATGTATTTTTATCGTTGTCTAGTATGTATGTAGGTAAACCCTTTATTGCACAAACAAGAAATATCAATGTAAAAATTTAGTATCCATAGGACAAGGCTCAGTTTGGAACTAAATCAAACTGTGTGAAATTGGTGTCAGATATTTTATATGTTTTGATGATAAGATTATTGCCTTACTGCACTCATACAGTGCACTGTGCTCGTGTAGTACATAACCGCTTAGTTTCTGCATTAATACGCGTTTATAGTTCACCAGTACACCTATAGGACTTCACGTTATACATACGTACACGTACTCTAGCACAAACAACAACACTAACCATGTTATACATTAATATGACTATAAGGGTGAATATCCACAAGAGCTGTAGTAGAGCGGTGTGCGAGGAAAAAATCCACCAATAGAAATAATTCATTTTCCTAGCCCCTCTCAGCGCAGCTTTCCTATTGGTGTTTTTTTCCTTGCACAACGCTTCGCTACTTGGCACGGCACTGGTGGAGACTCAACCTAAGTCTTTTTTCTTACTCTCATGAGTGCACGTTGCAAAATGTGGTTTATTTCATTTCCGAGTTGAGATTAAGACTTTCTTTGAGCTGTTTGTAGTCTACGTGTGACAATATTTTTGAGTAAATCATAAAAATAGTCTATACACAATATACAATTCTTAAGGTGCTGACAAACTTGAGCATTTACTTGAGTGTTTGCTAGAATTCCCGAAAACCAATCAGTCCGCACATTTCGTTGATAATTCTAACAAACGCTAAAGTATGTTCACAAGGCTAATACCATCTCCAGAAAACTGTATAGATCTGAGAAAATGTATAAACGCATGACAGTTTACGTCAGTCGTAGATATATTTTTTCGATTTCCTCAATCATTAACGTTCACGAAATACCACTTAGCATGTTCAATGGGTTGAAACATTGTTACAACTTTATTGGATTTACATAGGCTACCGTGTTATTTCAAAAATAAAACCATTACCAAGCAAATAACATTTTTGTCGCTAACAAAAGAATTGCAAATACACTGCGGAATTTACATAAAAAATGCACAAAGCCGTTTTAGCGCTTAATCTCATCGATTCTAGGTTAATACTGGCACATTGCAGAACAGTATCCTGTACAGTATTGAAAGGACACAAGACCAAAAAAAAACAAAATGGCCGCCGATCTGATCGTTTGGCCACCCCGTTTATCGGGGCGAGTTCAAGTTTTAATTGAAACCTCACAGGGATGCGACACTGAAATTTTATTGGCCATTATCCTCAGTGTTATCGTGGGATTGTACGGAAACAGTTTTATTTCATGTGAGATCGGATTCGAGTACATTTATTTTAAGTTATTGTAAAAGATTTGAGATGAACATTTTGCGGTACGATGCGTGATCTTAGAGTGAAGAGTTTGAAGAGATTCTGGAATTATAAGTTAAATAAATTGCCTTTTTCGCGGAACATTAGCTTTTGTCTGTGACCTTATCTTTAGCAAATTCTCAGACAAACACATATGTTCGCAGAAAGGTTAGTGCATGTGTTACGATGGATATGTGGTGTCACTAGAAAGGAAAATTAGGAATGAATATATTTGAGGAAGCTTGAAAGTAGCACCAAGAAAAGTTGAGGAGAAATAGATTGGCGTGGTATGGACATGTATTTAGGAAGGACGAAGGAAACTGATGGGTGTGAATGTGGATGGATATAAGGGTGGTAGAAGAGCGAAAAAAGTTTGGTTTGTGTGAATGTAGGTATATGAAACGTGTGATTGCAGAGTTAACAGCGAAGGGAAGAAGATATGCTGTGCCGACCCCACCTAGTACGGGAGAAGGGCAGGAATATAATGATGATAATAATGATCAGTGGAAAAAAATCACAATTTGACCTACTTCCAAACTAAACCTAAACACTCGTACATAAGAAATTTTCACACAAGTTTTATGTAACGATTGTGGAATAATTATTTCCTGAAGCATCGTCGTATTTTTGCTGTTTCACTACACTTGAAACTCCTGCACACAAATTAAACCTACCACATAAATTAAGTTGACTTAATCGTAATTTCAGAAGCAACTGTATCCAATAAGCTAGGCAAGGTACGAATCTAAGAGACGTTGCAAATCCTTAACAGCTGAACTAAATAAAGTTTGCTACAGCCCGCGGCTCCGGGGCTTGGAAAGGATTGTCTTAAGAAGTCGCGCTTGGTTGATTCCATTCTGTACTTTGTGCAAAGCCGTGATGCGTACTATAAGTATCGTTATACTCTATTCATACTATGTCTACCACCAAGGACTTAAAAATGTTGATCTAACATAGAACCATGTCATGATGACAGCGTCAAGTAACGTGATAGAAATCGCATAGGAATTTATCGTTAGTTTCATGTGGCAAGGTTCTATAGTGGTTCATCAATTAAAGTCCGTGACCGTCCTATAATTACGTACAGGGACTGTATACTCTGTCGTTTAGATTTTATGGCTAAAACGCTGAATCGAGTTCTGAAGGATAGGGTATATTTTAGCGACAGCTAGTTTTTGTTGAATGTGCATACCTCTAAAATATGTATCGCACTTATCTTTGACTAACGACTTGCCCTTGCTTCGGTCTACTAAGCTAAAAGCTAATGAAGCTTACGAGGGGTGTTGGAAAGTTCACGGCCTAAGTATGAAATCACTTTGCACTTGTTCCATATGGTTTCCAAAGCCATAACTTTTGAAGAAACTTTCCTCCAGGTCTTCAAAATAGGTCTCCACTTCAGCTTAGACCTCGTCGTTGGTGAAAAATTTCTAACGATCCATGTGTTTTTTTAAGTTTGGAAATAGGTGGAAGTCTGAAGGTGCCAAATCGGGCGATTTAGGCGGGTGGGGCAATAATTCAAACCCTCAGTTGTGAATTTCTGCCATGGATTCCGGGTGAAAGATAAATTTTTTGTCGACAATCCTGGTATTTTTACCTTCAATTTCTCTCGTAATCGCCGTAAAAGTTCGCAATAATAGTTTGAGTTTATAGTGGTACCTTTCTGGAGATAGTCAACCATTATTACTCCCTTTGAGTCCCAGAAGACTGATGCCTATGACTTTATTCACCGACAAAATGGCCTTTGCCTTTTTGGGAGGTGGAAATCCAGCATGAACCAACTGCTTCGGTTGCTGTTTAGTCTAGGGCGTGTAGTAGTGGACCCATGTCTCATCCATAGTAACATATCTGTCCAAAAAGTCTTGAGGGTCAGCTTCATACAGGTCTAGACAGTCGCGTGAAATTGTTAGACGAGTGATTTTTTGTTCCACTGAAAAAAGCTTTGGAATCCATCTCGCCACCACCTTCGAAAAACCTAATTCATTGACTATAATGTTCTAGGTTCTTTCATAAGAGATGCCCCCGATGTCAGCTATTTCTATTACTTTTAATCGTCGGTCTTTCATTATCATGTCGCATATAATTGCCACATTATGTGGATTGGTCGCAGTGGTTGGCCTTCCGGGACGAGGGTCATCTGAGATACATCGCTTGAATTCAGCTGTCCACTTTTTTACCATCGCATTTGATGGACAGGATTGCCCCAAAGTACACTGCATATCTTTATAAATTTTATTTTTATGAAGGTATTTAATTACAGCACGTTGCTCCAAATTGTCCATTATGAAAAATATGCTTACACGTATTTTTAAATCGGACTTTTACAACTTTACGTATATAAAATATTTTCTTCCAATTAAAATTTCGTGGAATGTAAACTGAATAATGACAATTCAAAATGGCGACAGTGTTATTATTTTTTTAATGTTCATTCCGCGAGCTTTCCAATAACGCCTCGTATATCGACGACCGTAATCTAAATTGACGTAACGGACAAATGGCTACTTTTCAGGAGAGCCAAAAAACTGTATTTTTTTTCTTTTAAAATTCATAATTTTGTTGTTTGTTAACGTATCATGTAACTAAAATTAGCCAATTATTTATTTTTCTTCACTCTTGAAGTACAAATAACTCAATTTATCATTTAACGCTTAGTTACCGAGATAGCATGTCCCTTACGTCAAAAAAAAATTTAAAATGTCCGATAAACCCTTCTTTAATATTAGACTTCGGGGTAAATTTGACGTATCAAGAACTAAATTAAGAGAAATTAAAAATAATAGGATGTAACTCCATTTAAACTGATCTATTACATGGTGTAAAAGGTACATGGAATTTATTATTTGTTGAAATAATACACGAAATCATAAATGTAATTGTGTTATTTAGTAGAGTATTGAACAATTTAAAAGATAAATTATGGCATAGGTACATACATTATCATAATGATATGCAAGTAACTAATAACAAGTAACAAAATAAAATTTAACACGCTATTTTATGTAAAAGCGAGTACAAAATATCGAAACATTAACATAATTGTATAGAGGACGCCCAAGACTTCGTACGCGTAGAATTAGTTTCCCGCTACTCCCCCCCTATTTTAACCCCTTAGAGAGTGAATTTCCAAAAATCCTTTCTTAGTGCTCACTTACATCATTAAACAAACCCCTTGTATTGAATTTCAAGTTTCCATGGTACAGTAGTTTTGGCTCTGCGTTGATATATAAGTCAGTGAGTCAGATTTGCCTTTTATATCTATAGAGAAGTATCAGTACTGATTGATCAAAGAATATACTGGGTAAATATTCGTTGTGATAACGCTTTGGGAACTTGTTTTGTATACTAAAGGACTCGCAAAATAAACACAAACCCGGTTATTACGTGCCACCGAAAATGAAATATTTTATTAAAAACTAACTTCTACCACCAATTTCATCTGCGTAGATTTTGATTAAAAATTTCGGGATTATGTGTGCCAAGTTTCATCTCAATCCGTTTAGAGTGTTTGAAGCGTGACTGAGTAACAAACATCCAAACACTCACACTTTCTCATTCATAATATGAGTAATATAAGATACATACTGCAATAACTTGTCTTATGCTCGCAGTAATTTATCGCTTCGAGCTAAGAGTGATTCTGTATGGAGTAATATAGTATATCTCTTCTCATTAATTTTCCAAAAGTACTTGAAGAGTGCGTCTTTACAAACATACGTGAAGAACAGAACTGAGCATCACAGCACTCAGCTAAAACCAGCAGCAACATCTTAAGTCCCAGATAGACGGACGAGTAAGCAGGCGTACTGAAAGCTCGACGACCTTTTTCGCCCGCGCTTACCTTTAGAAGTTCGCGTACCTACTTAGGATGATACAGGGACGAGTAAGGTCGCCGAGCCATAAGTACGACGTACTAACTCGCACGTCTATCTGGGACTTTACTGTAAACATGGTCATAGTGATATCTCTTTTAACCGAAAGCAATTTAAAATGAGTTTATTCCCCGTGGCACAACTATTTGGCACAACTGACCAAAATCTGTATCATAAATATGAGGTAGGTTTAGGTTTTGTTAGTTCTTCAGCAGGCCCGGAGGGCCAAACTACCTAGAAATAGGAGCTCTGCGAGAGCAGAGCTCCGTCGACTCTATTAAATTTGATTTTGAAATAGAAATCATTGGTCAGTTGTGCCACGCAGTGCCTAGGGAAAGAAAGGTTAAAATGCTTGCGAGTAATTCAGCTATATCAACGAACACTGCGTCTGTCATCTAATAAAAGAGATAACGCTAACATCTATGGGAATAGTTCAAATTAGGCAGTTATGTTTTAACGTAAGGGCCGGTAGTTTACTGCTTGTAGTAGTGAAAAAATTACGTATATGCCATGAACACATATTTCAAACAATGACAGATGGGCGTAAGGTCTGTATTGTCTTACATCTGCAAAAGCAAAACTGCGTATCGTAGAAATGTTTGCTAACAGAATTGTCCCTTACGACTCAGGTAAATGAAGAAGATGATAGTTACGTCTATTTGTGATTTAATCAAATGTATTGTGTAGATACTTTTTGAGAACGTAAAATGGTGTATCGGCCTTTTACTTATTTGATGGCTCCTTACGACGTTAGGTGAATTGCGAAGACGACAGTTACACCACGATGGATTTGAATATTATTTATTTATGTTTGATACGTCTATTTTTTTTCAAAAACTGCGTCGAAGTAACCGTTTTTTAAGGGTGTAAGGGGCATGTTTTTTCAAGCTATCGAGATGTAACCTATACCATTCGAAAGAGAAAAAAAAACTGAATACAACTGCATTCATAACTCATTTTCGCCCTTTTGTCCCTTACGCCAATTTAGATTACGGTCGTCGATATGTGTTATACTTTTTCAAATCGGTTCATTAATGTCGTGTCAGTCATTGCCTCCTGCATACAAACGAACAATAAAACAAACACATAATTTTATCTTATAATACACACATCAAAAATGTCCGGGGATAAAAAATATCCTTTCATTACTTCCAAATTTTAAAATAGTTAGTATTTAGTAGAATTATAGGTAAGTAAATAATTTTTATTTACATAAATTAAACAGAAAGTGACGGAACATTCATTAAACTAATTAGTGACGAGTAGTTTGGTTCCTTTGTGCATTAAATACGCTAAAATCACATTCTTTTTTCAAACATCTTCCCGTAATAAAATAATTTAAATCAGCACAGGAGGACTTTTAACGCTGTTTTTATCGCGTGGCAAAATGTAGATAAAACATCCGTCATTTTCTGACACGTATAATATCATACGATAAACGCAGGCATACTTAACTAGGCTCACAGATTTTCGCTTCGGCGTTTATGTCAAAGTCTTGAAATATCAAGCTGCCTAGATCGTAGAATGTCATACTAGTAATATGTCAAAGTCTAAAAATGACCAGGTAGTAAAACGTCAACATCTTAGAATGTCATACTAGTAATAAGTCTAAAGTTTTAGAATGACCAGGTAGTAAAACACCATCATCTTAGAAAGTCACAGTCTTGATATGTCAAGCTGCCTAGATCGTAAAATGTCATACTAGTAATAACCTTGCCTTTGTACGACCTTGAAGTTGTAAGACATTACACGACAGGGACGTTTCAAGATTTTGATGTCGTCCTATGTTGACATAATTTAAGCACTTAGCATTTCAAGACTTGACTTTAAACGCCGAAGTGTATGCTCGCTTTTTGTGATAAAAATCAATGTCTGTAAACACTTTAACCTTTAACCTTATTTCCAACTCAGCTTTCAAATCGTTCTCTAAAATCGCTGACTTTTCAAACATAGAACAATTAGTAAGGGTTTGTAGAGCACTCGGAAGTGTATTTATTTAGGCGGTGTTGGCCGGGGCTGGGTGAGAAACCAGTATTCCATTGGTTTCTTTGATTAGGATGAAGTTCGATGGAATCGTAACGATTTGTTTTTGAGGTTAACTTGGAGTGGTCCTATTAAAATTTAAAAGTTACATTATATTTAATAAAATCAGTCGGTAACTATTTAGGATGTATTTATTAAATTAATAATTTGATCAAGTTGTGTAGGTATTTATGTTTAGTTTATTATAAGTAGATTTTAATTTAAAAAAAGCTTTAAGCTTTAAGCTTCGTTTGAGTTCTAGAGCTATTAGTTTGCGCCTGCCATGTATTTGTACGCTTAGTTATTTCTATGCTCAAGATTGTCTAGAGATCGCTAATTAGCGGTAAGCCCGTCTGTTGTATACCTATTGTTACGTACGTGGGGGTAGGTAACTGATAGAAATGCACGAAAACACCGATAATCAAAAGTAGACTTTAATAACGCACTCACTTAAACCGTTACAAAACAATTATCGCACAATAAACTTCGAAGACTTAGACTTAGATCGCTCGGGTCACTCTTGATCGCACTGTTCGCTTTCCAAGTAAAGACTGACTCTGCCCACAACCACGGTCCGCCTTTTATAGTTCCTACGTTATTCCAGAACGTCTTCCATCCACCAAATCTTCCGGAAAGATCGACGTAGTTTGCTCCGCCGAGGACGACCGAGACTATTCGTTTCTGTAATGTTCTACGCCTTGCTACCTGCTCGCTCCGTTAACAATGGCGACGTCCTTGGCACAGGGGTCTGGAATGTCCTGCGCATCGCTGTCTCATTCCCAATCGTGTTATCTCTTTCGCTCTTAGTGGGTAATGAAACGCCTTATACATCGGCGTAACACTATAATAAAAATGTACTATTCTGTGTTTTTCTGATGTTTAATAATACGCGGGTCAAGGTTTGGGCTGATAGTACCTATGTAAGTCGTCAGTAAGTCAAGTTTCCTTAAATTGGAATAGTCTGAAATTTGGACCACTTAACACCAATAACAATGCAATGTAATGGATCTGATCTGATGATGGAGTTGGAAGGTGGCGACGGGATCTCTGTTAAACTTTACGTAAACCCACCGTTTTGGGACTCATATGTGTGAACTTGAAAAGCATATAATGACTTTGAAAATAAAAGTACAGTCGGCAGCACAAACTTGTCTCGAACTTTTTTTGCCATAAACTTATTCTAACTGCCATTTTTAATAATGCTGCCACTGATATCCAATTTACTGACTCTATAACGTGCTCGACCAAAACCGCTGACCCAGCACAATTAAAATAAGATATTAAATTTATTCCCCGTATATTTAAATCGCGTTTTCATCTTTAACACGTCGTGAACGCCCGGAGCGGCCGTAAAATTCTTATACGGCCGACATAAACGGAGATAACAAAGCCTTGCTTGAGATCTTGTAATGTACAGTTAAGACGTTTTACCGAGCAACATGTTTTTTGACGTTAACAGCACTTGGCTCGCTTTTGCGTAAATTGAGTGTATTTGTATCACTGTTTGTTTTATAATTTGATTGTTCGTGCGATCGATATTATATAGGTAGAGACATAATTCGGATACGTATGTTTATTACAATGCATGCAATGTATGAATGCTCTGTAGTTAGATTTTTGAAATTAAGTAAGATATATTAACCTTTTTAGGGCTCCTGACAAAAAACTGAAAAAACGGAACCCTTATTAGGATCACTGGTGCGTCTGTCTGTCCATCCGGCTGTCACAGCCAATGTGCTTCGAAACAACTGGGCCGATTGAATTGAAATTCGGTACACATTATGTAAATTGATGACCCAAACGCAGATGTGCAAAGTATTTCTTTTTAATCAGGGTCACATTTGGAAACTAAAAAAAAAAGTTTTGTAAACCTTGTATCATATATGTAATAAAAGGGCTCAGTATGAGGATCTCAATTTATTTATTAAGAAGACGAAAATTTTACATTCCCCCTGATCTCCGAAAGTACAGAGCCAAAAATTTTGAAAACCATACAATATATAGTTCATTGCTTGCAGATTACAGGAAAACATATAAGAATACTATCAATTAAAAAAAAAAGATGTATGTGCGGAACCCTATCCACGCGAGTTTAACTCACACTTGGCCGGTTTTTTTAACCTAACCCAAACCCTACCCTAACGTCATCAATATGGATAACCATTAGTCATTACTAATTACCTCTACTTTACATCAACGCTCCCCCCCGCCTTCCCTAACGTCTGCACCCTGAAGAACAACCGCGCCTCAACGTTTCGGGCTAAAGCTTCTATCCAAGGCACAATGCTTTGCACCGTAATATCACTGTTAATAAAATGTAATGTCTTCTCATTCCTTTATGCCCCATTTTCTGTGTACAGTGCTAGCAATCCTGTACGATATAACTTCTAAATGAGACTGCTTTAAGATTAGGTAACTGAACTGCTTGAAACTTTAAACGTTTTCGTTGATACGAGCTGCTTTTTCTTTTAAGTGGTTATGAGGAGCAAGTTGATGCTTATGCAATTTAGCTTTAGCTTCCATACACCGAGAAACTGGTAAAGACAAACATCCATGTAATTTATATAAATAAATAATAAATATAAGACGAATATCAAACACAAATTGACCTTGTCCCAAACTAAGCTCTAGGCTTGTATGTGTATGTGTACTTGACAACCATATTAATACTTATATAGAGAAATATAATACTTAAATACATAGCAAACATTCATAACTCGGAAACAAAATATTCGCGCTCATCACTCAAATATCCGCTCTTCCCTGGATTTGAGTCCAGGACCGCTAGCTTCGTAGGCAGGGTCTACCAACAAAGCCAACGCGTTGTTAATATAGGTAGTTACTAGACAACGATAACCTAACTTATATAGAAAAATACATACTTGGATAAATATAAAAAATCCTAGACTCAGGAACAAAATACTCGAGCTCATTACACAAAATTAAATTTCCCACCGGTTTCTGAACCCGGGACCGCTAGCTTCATAGAGTCACTACCAACTAAGCTGACATGTCGTAAAATAATACTTAATATTTAAACATTAAAAAATATAGTTGTAATTATTTTCATACCTAATACGATATGAATTAATCTTATCTAATCACAACGGAACACAACAATGCATCCGGTTGTATCCAGTTGTTGGCAATTCAAATTTAGTTTAGACTGCTTAGTCAGTTAAACTACCTATATGAACTCGACGTCTTAAGTTTATTTTCATCACACTTGCACGTAAACAGTATCTAAACATACAGGTTAACTTGGCCGTAATGCCCCATATAAAACCATCGAGCTTTCTTTTTGTCATGAAACCCAAGGTTGGTAAGTTTTTTTTTTAATTTATACGCATCACACAGGTCATGCAAGTTCAAGCAAGGAGTTTACACGCAATTGAAAATTTGTCTTAAAATGTTCTCTAAACAGGAATTTCATTGCAATTTTGCTACATGTTACTTAAATACTCAAAGAATGTTCTTAATAATCGATTTTAATAGATTTTTGTATCAAAATGGTTTTTTTTTACACTCCGTCATGGCTGTATACCTACGTAAGTATTTGCCTTTAACTTTTCTGAACGAAACATTTGTATAATCTGTGGTGAGGGCAAAAAGCCCGCCATCCGCTTTAAAAAAAGTTCACGTATTTCGTAATAATAATTGTGCTGACTTTGTTTTTTTTTCGATTTACTTCTCATATGTTGCTCGCAGGACCGATGGCCGATGGGGTCAGAAGGTTCTGGAGTGGCGTCCGCGGACCGGAAGACGAGCTGTAGGTAGGCCTCCAACAAGATGGAGAGTGACGACCTCGTCAGGATCGCGGGACCGCGGTGGATGCGAAAAGCACAGGACCGGTCTGAGTGGAAAGCCTTGGGGGAGGCCTATGTCCAGCAGTGGACGTCTTGCGGCTGACATGATGATGATGATGATGATGATGATGACTTGTGTATTAAAGTATTCATATTATTTTCTGCCCTATAAAATATTTATTTACTCGTAAATGTGATGAAAAACATTGTATGTTTTACGGGCGGTACGGGAATTACAAACCTGGACTCAGAAAGACTAGAGCTTCGATCGTAATTCCTTACTTACCGCCCTTAATACACAATGACTAAAAGTGTTAGCAAAACTCAGATAAGTTGAATCTCATTTTACGTAACTCAAACTTTAAGTTTCTTTACTGATAAGATGTATTAGATCAATGCTTTCAGTGAGCTACTGCAGAAAATACCATCTCATTTGCCAAAGGCACTCAGACATAAAAATGCAAGTTCAACGTCCGGGCAACTCGCAATTTAAAATTCATGTGCCCTTTTGAAATTTAAGCTGCCAACGCTTACTGAAGAAAGTATTAAAATTTGTCCACGGAAATTTGTTCGGTCAATTTGCGCGGAGTATAAAAAAGTTGTGCCGTTTAAACGGCTTTTAACTCGATGTTTACGTTAAAAATTATATATTTACGTTATTATGTTTGGTATTTTGGTTTCTTCGAGCTTTAAAAAATAAGGTTATTTTCATTGCGGATATTTTATACGTATCTACTAGAAATGTTAATATTGGTGGTTAATCAGGATTATTGATTCGATTGATAGATACTTTTTTTAAATGCTGCATTCTTTAGTCGTATATAAAACCGAGGGTCCTGCCAAGATGCACTACGCTAACTAGCGTTTCTATTCGTTTCATTTTTAAACCAATCGCGTCACTGGTAGATGACGTGATACGAAAAGTCACGTGGTCTTACAGCACAGTGATAGGAGTCGAGGTTCGTAATTCCCGTACCGCCCGTGAAACATACAATGTTTTTCATCACATTTGCGAGTAAATAAATGAAATTATAGGGCAGAAAAAACTTATTTATTAAAATTTATAACATGTAGCGAGATTGCAATGAAATTACTGTTTAGATAACATTTTAAAACAATTTTTCAATTTCGTGTAAACTCCTTGCTTGAACTTGCATGAACGGTGTGCTGCGCTATAAATTAAAAAAAAAATACTTACCGACCTAGGTTTTCATGAAAAAAAAAAAGGTCGAGGGTTTTATATGGGGCTTACGGCCCAGTTAACCTGTATGTTTAGATACTGTTTACGTGAAAGTGTGATGAAAAAAAACGAAACGAATAGAAACGCTACTTTGCGTACCTACGTATTGCATCTTGGCAGGACCCTCTGGGCATATATTTTAACTCATTAAAACCATATGTGGTATTGTTTTAACTCGGCCGCCATTACTGTGTTTCCGCCATTACTACAAAATGGAGGTCACTTTTCAATGCGTATTGTTGAAAAGAGAAAACCGTAGTAGAACTCGTAACAAACTGACGTTGGAAAACTGTTATCCGCATACACTTCCATACATAGTTTGCCTTCAATTTTCCAACATCGCAAATAAGTTTGTAATCGCAAAAACTTCCATATCACTGACTTGAAATATAATTATCGAAACTGCTCACTAAATTTCACGAGATTCGGTTGCGGCTGGTAGAGGAGAACATCCGAACGAAGAAAAAGACGTTGAATGTCCGAAAGCATTGTTTTTTTCGCGCTCGCGGTTCACGCTTGCTCGATCCACAAGCGGTTTTCTTTTTTCGATTTCAAGCTTTCGTGAAATGGGTCCTAGTATGAGATTGTACACATAAAACCTTACTGTCTTTGTCAGTCTTCCATATTACCAACGGCGTTTTTATAACTCTTATTTACTTGACAGTAATGGCGATCAAGCTAAAACAATACCGTAACAAGTCAAAAACTGTATGGATTTATCGTGTTGCATAGACGCCCTGGTTTGCATGATAATTCCACTTCTTGTTAACGATAAGCACTTTTATACAACAAAGAGCTCGACACTTACTTGCTTCAATTACCTTACGCCCTAAAATGCTTTGAAACTCGATTCACTCAAAGATTACAACAGTGCCAACCCCAGACTTTTAACTTGGTATCTTTCCTTTCATTAGGCAGTCCAATATCCTTTGCTTGTGTGTGTAAAGCGTGTGTGTTGTGTGTTCTACGTGTGTTGTAGCGTGTGTGTTATATTCAAATGAGTGGCAATCACGTCTCAAAGATGGGATGACAAAAGGTTAATTATATTCATAGCGTATTCAACGTCGAGCCTTCTAGAAAATAAAGAGTAGTTATGATACTAAAAAGTCTGTCAAAAAATAAGCCTTTAAAAACCAAATGCTGTTTGAATAATGTCGTCAATGTAATGTAAGTTAACATACGTATTTTTAATTTTCCGATTTTATAATAATAATAAACGCGACGCTAAGACGAATCTAAGACACCTCACTTGTCAAAATCCTTTCAGCCTTTACAAGGGAACAAAACATACATACATTCATATGGATCTAAAACATTACCTTCCTCCTTCAGGGGGATTATTATGACATAGCTATGCAGTTCAGTTTACGCTGAGAGAAAAGGACAGAGCTATATAACTGCTTTAGCTCTTTCTATTTATGAACTGGATAGCTATGTCATAATAACCCCCAAGGACTGGGGTAAATAGTAGATTGTACAACAAGTGCATAAAACGAGCCATTTTACCCAAGATGTGCATATAGCCACACGAGCCGTAACGGCGAGTGTGGATAGTCACGTCGAGGGTAAAATGGGTTTTATGCTCGAATTTTACACTCTGCTTTTCACTTCGATTGCAAGGAAATAAAACAAGAAGCACATAATTACAGGATAATTTATTAATTTTTTATATTTAATGTAAGTAATTAAAATGTTATGTTTGCGCATGGCTGTAAGGCCTGATTACCTTCTTAACTTTTTTTTTTAATTTTCGACTATGTGACGTTTGACAGGTTTGACTGTGGTCTGATGCTTAATACCAAGTTATTATAAATATTTGCGTTGTATTTTTTTACCGTAAATGCACGCCGTAGGTATTAATCGTAAATTTGTATTTAGATAGTTATACAAATGTCGTAAGTAAATTAAGATGTAACCAAAATCTCATAAAAATATATCAATTAAATGAAGGTGTATTGTGTGAAGGCTGTAAGGCCTGATTGCCTTAGTATTAAAAGAAGAAATTACTTTATGCACTAGTGCATAAAATGCGATTTTATGCAGCCTATACCCAGCATAAAGAAGGACTTTACGAGCATGAGAAGTGAAAAAGTTTTTTTACACTACTTTAGTTTTCTCTGTGGTCAAATAGTTGTAATAATTAGGGTGCTTTGGTTTTATAACAAAATACCTATCAATTTATTGATTTTATCGTGAATTTTGAAAATCGCATTTCTCAACAAACTATGACAATAATTAGGTCAGCCATATTAACTCCGTGTTAAATTCTGTTTTGCTAGAAAGAGATAGGAACAAATCATTGTTGGCATGTCTTGACTAGGACCTCAGTTTTTTTTGTAAATCTTTGTCTAGTACGTACTTATATTATAGGCCTGGAGTTTAGTTTGGGAATAAGTCAATGTGTGTGAAATTGTTGCTTGATTATTACTTTATTTTATTTCTTTATAAATACTTCAAACAAGTTCACAAGAAAACCAATATTGAGAGAGGAATATACTGGCAAATGAAAAATATCACAACACAATATTCCAACGGTATCTGAGAACGTAGGGTTGCTTCCGTTACCGTATACGCCGGATGTAGAAAATTCAGGGCAACAGGAAAAAGTAATAAAAGTGATGAAAAGATACACATTATACTTGATTAAGCAATATTTTTGAACATTATAATACGACGCAAATCTGTAACTAAAATAATCATGCTCGTGTTAACGAACAAGTTGATGCGCGACCGTCCTGGGGGCTGAGACGATGGGAGGACGAGGCATCTACTTTGGTGTTCAAGGTTTTAGGTTACAGTGGAGACTTTGTCTGTGAGTCGCCGACTTAATGTACGTTGTTTTTGAATACACCAGTTCTACCAGGTGTTGCCGACATTTTTATGATATTTAAAAGGTAAAATAACAGTTACATGCCACTTTATCGTAAGTAGGATCTGTGATCCATAAATATTTGCATTAAAAAGGCTACAATCTTTAGACCGCAATCGTAAGAGCGCAATCCTAAGACACCAAAGCACTTCACGAACGCTCTTCTTACGGTATTTTGGTAATGGTTTGGTAAATGGTCAAGTAAAGATCTATCATAACGTTAACAATACGTAACAAGTCAAAAGCAATTCGGTATTAATATCGAGTAGAACAGAGCCCTACTTCGGTGTCTGTAAAATTAGTTCGATGAAGTTAGCCTTAAACTGGAAAGTTTATAACCCAAATTATGTTGCATCATTCCACTCAGAGTAAAGCGATTCGCAAAACCGATAAAACAACTGAAAAGCGTTATCGAATAAATTCTAGTAGCACATGCTATAACCTGAAACGATTTTCATTGCATTACTGCACCGAGAACAGCAATATCTCAGTAATGCTACGGCACTTTATATCGTTCCCCTATTTACAGTTTTCCGCTGTCGATCGGTTTACGGTCGAGACACGCGCACATGCGGGGCGTATATTACAACTAGCTAAAACCATATCGTCGGTGATACTTCAATACCGCGTATCTTATAACTTCAATTAGTGGCCAAATGTACCTTACTGACTTCCTAGCTAAGGTGTATTTTGTTACGCGGAATGCCGTATTACCAACGGATGGCCTTTGACGTGGTATGGTATTGTTCTAACTCCGCCGCCATTACTGTCTATCTGCCAATACTTCAAAATCTCTTGTTAATGCGTATTATTCAAAAGAGAACAGCTGCAGTGTTCGCATTGTTGTGTTCCGGTTTGGAGATAAGACAGCCGGTGTAATGACTAGCATAGAGGCATTCCATCTAAGTCCTCAGGGTTGGCAGCGCATTTGCAGTCTTAGGCTTGCAGTCTTGTGAATGTGAATGTCTATGGGTCACAGCTTCCACTTACCATCAGGTGGCCTGTGTACTCGTCAGCCATCCCTATGCCATAAAAAAAAAAATGTTTATGACAAAAGGTGTTCTCTTTTCAAGTTACAATTAAGCTTTCGTGGAACGGGCTCCTACGCTGAGATCGTACACGGTAAAAAAAAATCCTTCGACATGATTATTAATGTGCTGTTTTTAACTTGGCCGCCATTATTGCCAAGCACATAACGTTGACAATACGATAGCAGGTCAAAGGCAATATGGGTTAACACAGTAGCATAGAGGCCCAGTACCTGTAATAAACTTGGTAAATCCATATTAACTAAGACATGAATTTTATTGTACAGACGAGTTCATGAAAGGGAGGTTTTCAAAAAACGTGTACATACTTAAGGATTAAAATTAAGAAACTGTAATTTTAGTCAGATGAGTCACGAAAATTAATCATTCATTTATATACTGCCCTCATAAGACAATAGGCGGTATGTCAAATTCAATAAACGAAGCAGATTCTATCCTCGACCGATAATAATATGGTCGCACTTTCTACAGGTGTTTTGTCTGAGATACCACAATGTGTTTTATACCGGTAGGCATAGTTAATTTTCGTGACTCAACTGACTAAAGTTACCGTTTCTTAATTTTTAGTCCTTAATTAAGTACACTTTTTTTGAAAATCGCCCAAATATGTGTACATATACACACACACACTTGCACACACACACACACACACACGCACGCATACACATTTGAGTCACGAAAACTAACTATGCCTACCGGTATAAAACACACTTTTTTGCACCTTGTATGTAATTCTAGTTCACTGTACGGTCTCGGCCTAATAAGTAGCTGTACACTGTAGTGCTTTGTCATTTTAAAGTTATATTTGAAATGCTGTAACTAATCTGTCAAAGGTGTTAAAACGACAAAGTACAAAAGCGTGAAGTTACTTATAATGCTCTCTGGCCCATAGACATAATAAGATAATTTATTAGAAATAATTTATATGAATAGGGTAGGTACAAAGTATTGCGCTCAGTGATTCAACAAATCGCATAATCTACCCTTAGCAGGATATGAACCCACAACAGTACAGTTACTAAGTTGCCAGTACCACTAAACCAAATCTGAGTTATACCTCAGTTTCATCAGCAAATCCTCTAAATCCATTTGTATTACCAGAATTCGTATTAGCTACCAAAACCTGACAACTTGTTTGTGAAAGGGATGAAGATATACAACTCCAATAGCTCTGTCTCTTTCACTGACTGGAACTTGGTGGGTTTTCATAGATAATACGACCACAGTTCGAAGGTAAATCATTATTCCAACATTATCAAACCTATAACTAACGGATCTACTTGCGTGGAAAGCTCGGTCGCCATTTCAACTACGTTTTATGAGTGTGCGAGTGAAAATAGCTTTCGTAGAGTGAGACATAGCGGTGATAAAAAACCGGCCATGTGCGAGTAGGACTCGCGCACGAAGGGTTCCGTACCAATCTATACGACATTAGCAAAAACAACGGCAAAGAAATCACGTTAGTTGTATTGGAGCCCCCCCTTAAATATTTAGTTTATGTTAATTTGATTATTTATTTTTAAAATGAATATACAACTTAATATTCTGAGAATATTTCAAGTGTCAAAAAAAACCACGTTTGTTGTACGGGATATATATTTAAATATTTATTTTATTCGGTTTTTAGTATTTGTCGCTGCGGCACCAAAAATACATCTTCTGTGAAAATTTCAACTGTCTAACTATCACGGTTCATGAGATACAGCCTGGTGACAGACAAACGGACAGACAATATTGCATTGTATTGGTTTTGAGGAGTGTCTAAGTTTCAAGTCTAGCTAGAGAAGAGAAGTAAGGTTAAAATCAATTAAGCAATCAGCTAAATTATTCTTATACGTTATTGGTTATGTAATATTTTACTCTGTGAAGGAATGAACGACTTCTTCAATTCCAATATAATATATGCATTACCTGGTTACTGAATATTGTTAAAGGGAGAAAGGTATCACAAAGCATGGCCTCTTTTCAGCTTTATACACAACATTACGGACAGGAGCTAACTAATTCTAATTCTAATATTAATTTCACTCCTATTAAGATATGAAGTTGATGTACGTGAGGAAAATTGTTTGGTAGAAGAGTATTTTCTCTTGTAGATTACACAGAGGCACATAAGGTTAGCCCCACGCACCTGCAAGTCCAGTTGCAAACTACAAACGCTAAGAAATATAACGAGTGTACACTAAATTTATTGAGAAATTGTCTGATAACAGTACAGACGTCTCATTCTATGAAACCAAAATAGAAGTAAGATATGGTTAATTATTTGATTTTGAGTAATCTACGCATAAATTTACCTACGCTTAAAAAAGGTGCACCTACTGTGCAAAAATACTGTGATATTGTTAACTATTTATAATTATAATGTAATGATGTAAACCTTTTTCTTGAAAAAAATATACCTTGCCGAGTTTCTTACGCCGGTTCTTCTCGGGGCAAAGGTTTTATTTTTCGAACCGGTGGTAAATAATGCTTTTTGACATTCATAGGTGCAGTATATTATGCCTAAATTGAAGAATAAAGAACTTTGACTTTGACTTTGACTTTAAGAGTTTAGTTAATATTGTTCTATTTTATTTTTTATTTTTAATTAAAGCAGCCAGTTTATACTTTTGTTTAGCCACATCAGGCGAGTATTTATCAAAATATTGTCCGTGGAAATGCACCTTTAAGTACTTGCATGTGAGTGCGTATAATGTAAACCTGTCTCTAGTTTCATACTCAAACGACTGAAAACATAAAAGTCCATTACAACTCCCAAGGAACCGAGGATATTCAGGATAACAAACAAATACGAAGTTAATTTTCACCCTAGTTAAAGCGTCGTGTATATAAAATGAGTATTTAATTATTTAGTAAGGGCTCGTTTTATTTTACTGCCTCTCAAGAGACAGGGTTTCATAAACTCGAATAGCCCTTTGTTGAGGGAAAGTTTCATGGGGTTATCAAACCTGCAGGTGATATTGGTATTTTTTGTATAATGTTACTTAAACTGAGCTAAAACCAAGCTATACAAAATCTAAGGAATACGTATTTATAATATTTTCTGACCAATGTAATGTAACAGCATTTATTACACAATTTCCACAGGATATCCATTTTGTTTATAACTGTCCTCATAACTAGAGTTAAAAAAAAAACATTTAATAAAAAAAGTGATGTTTTGTTTTTTTTTGGTGAATAATTTAATAATACTAAAGTATAATGGAAACCTTAAACAAGATCAAATTCCAGCCACTGTTCCGTTTGCCCGAATTTTAATAAAATAGATTTGGTTTTGTGAAACTTTTAACTTTCGTGAATTGTTATAAAGAAGCCTAATGTATCCTTAAGGTTTTCTAGTTTTTTTTTGTTATTTTTAGGCTTAGGTAATGTGTTCAGAAGCAGGTTAACAGGTAGAAGAGATATTTAAATCATTTTGTATGCACGATGTGTTCAAATCGTTTAAAATTTACAATAATAATATAGTTATACGTCGTGACCATATTTAATAGTAACGAGTTACTATCTTCAGTATGTCCATCTCTGACTACATCAAAACCCCTCCAAGTACCCATCCAGTGTAGTTATAAATTCCCTAAGCATTTTATTCATAAACTAAAAAAAACGTGCTCACCCGTTTCAAAGTGCCACTCCACATAGAAATGTACATCTAATTTAAATTTTCCTCACATGGACTGCCCGAAACATGCAACCTCTACAAAATTTAGGCGCAAGCCAATTTAGTTGTTAACACGAAGGAATAAAGGCCCCTGGTTGTACGACGAAGTCTGCAATGCGGTAAAGTTAATGGAAGAGTCATGGATCAAAATATTTTAATGTTAACTACGCTCATGTAAAATGTTATTTTTATGCTATCGCTAGATGCCGCTGCAAATTAAGGTATATTTTACAATACTATAATATTTTTTTAGGTCTAGGATTTTTCATCGAAAAATTAGAGCTTAGTATCTTAATTATTCAAACATAATGTTTTGTTTATTCAATTTAATATGTTATCATTTTTCAAGATAAGTAGTAATATTATTATTAGAGGCAGCATAATTCCAAATGTTACTATTTTTATGGCATAGAGAAGGCAAACAAACACACACAGGCTAACTGATGGAAAACAGGATCTGAAACCCGTTTGTAGTCATTAGACTGCTATAAAAACTACAAAATGCATTTTTCTACCCGCGTACTATAAACCGCTAGTATTGATATCGTTAACGGTATCTAAATACCCACAGCGTAACCGAAGCGTGACAACAATTCTATAATGAACGTTGCCATGGTAATAACAGTTCTTTATTAATTATTTTGAGCCTAAGAACTAAGTCGAAACACCTCTATGCTAGTAATTTCACCGGATAATATGGAAATCGAACGTAACCGCAAGTTTCGAACAAAACCGAGGCTTTAGTAAAGTCAAAACATCAAAAACAAATCTTTTCCAGCAGCAATACATCATTGTCAAGAATATTAAATTTAGTTTCATCTCCCAAAGGAGCTCGAGACGTCATTCTTTGTTGCATCGGGAATGCTGATACAGCCGCAATATTCCGAGATGCGATGACGTCCGCTCGTCTAGGATTACGACTATAATGGCCTGTGCTGGCCTTTTGTTCGTATTGCACCGCTGCAATTGCACTGATCCCGTGTATGCACCGGCCGGCATCAAAATGGGTAACGTATGGGTAAAAGCCACTGTAGCTATGCATTTAGTAAAGAGCATTCATGCTTATACTTGACTTGACTGAGCAGAGCTAAAACTATGGAAATGGACAAAAATAATAACAAGGACGCCATCTATGTACACTGAGGAGCAAAAATACCGGGTCAGAGTGCGTTTTTCATACAAACGAGACTATTTCGCAGCCTTGGTTCCTGGCCAGGGGTTGTTTCGAGTGCGGTTTAATGGTGGATACTGCGAGGTTCAATAGGTCAAAAGTTCTTAAGATACGTAACTGATCGCACAATCAGTTAACACCACAGCGGGAGAGTTTGGGTCAGCACTTGGATTTCCTTACATTTTATTGCCATTTTAGATGTTCTGGAAGTCCTGTATCGATAGTCGGGGTATTCATCATCAGATTTCACTAAAAGCATTCCCTGGCGAGGAACTAAGGCTTCGAAATAGCCTCTTTGGTATGAAAAACGCAATCTGACCCTTTTTTTTTGCTCCGGAGTGTATTAACAAACTACTTATTTTACCAACGTATCATTAAGTTATCCACTCGCATAATTTTGGTAAATAGAGCTACCAACTTTGCACACCTACACTTTTGGGTAGCCGTAGCTAGCAGCGGAGATGTCAGCCGCATCCCACCCAGAGGTGGTCTAATGCGGCAACTGGCTGGGTCCCCCAGGACGGGTACAGACGGCGAGACAGATCTAGGCGACATGGCGGGACGATATGGATGCTTTCTTAAAAGATTGGCCGGAGGTTGCAATGGACAGAGAGTTAGGAAGTCCAGAGAGGTGGTCTTTGCCCAGCAGTGGTACTATGTATCTAAAAAAGTACTGCAAATGATGGAGCTAAAACTCATGATTATTATCGTGTTGCTTACGTTATGATTACTTTTAATACCTTGATAGTTAAGGTGGCCGGTACATAAACGATTGCAATAGGGGTAATAACAAAGTAAAATAGTGCTAGACATCAGTGACCCTACGGGTTTTTGTTACACCCTGTATACTGTAACTTTAGACGGTGAATTTGTTGTTGTTCAAATTCTAAACTAATTTATGAGTCGCAAACTGGTTACGTTAACAAAGTTGGGTATCACACTACAGACTGTGTGACACCTCTACTTCAGGGTGTTTATTCCACTTTATTAAATGTTTTTTTGGGTTTTTAATCATAGCCATGATTCTTGATGTTATTACAGAAATGTTATGGTAGCTGTGGAGCTGCCAAAATATTGTTACGATATAGCAGGAAGATCAGCTTGAGATGATGATAGTTCACTGTTTTAGAATTAAGTCATTGTGTCAAAAGTTGACAAGGTAATTAAGAATTTCAATTAAAAATTGTACCCTAACACTATCAACATAAAAATGTAAGGATTTTTGTATCAAATTTGTATGAAAATTGTCCCCTTCGTTACTGCTGTAGTATGTTACTCAAATATGTAAAGTAGCAAAGTTGAGTGTAACACTACAGACAGTGTAACGTCTCAATCAGGGCCTGTATTCCATTTTACTCAAGACTATGTTGTTTTTACATATCATACCCGTAATTGTTGATGCTGTCACAATTAAAAGTCTGGAAACTGTAAAAGATAGCTCTCCGTTTAAGAATTTAGAAATAGGTTTTCTATAGACAATAATGTGTCAAAATTTGATAAAATTTTACCTTGACTTTGCACTATCGTCATTAAAAATGTTGGTATGTATTGCGCATTTTTAAATACCTAATTTACAAATATTAAAAAAAGAAATAAAGATAGAAGATGTATATTCAGTAAGTAGGCCGCACGGGTACTTTTACACGTCAAAAATCTAGCAGCGCTTCGCAAGAGACCACTGCTGAGAAGAAACGCCGTAAAAAACTCAACAGTCTGTCGTTTTTAGGGTTCCGTAGCCAAATGGCAAAAAACGGAACCCTTATAGATTCGTCATGTCTGTCCGTCCGTATGTCACAGCCACTTTATTCCGTAACTATAAGAGCTATACTATGGAAACTTTGTAAGTATATGTATTCGGTGAACCGCATTAAGATTTTCATACAAAAATAGAAAAAACAAAATATAAAATTTTTGGGGTTCCCAATACTTAGAACTGAAACTCAATTTTTTTTTCATCAAACCCATACGTGTGGGGTATCTATGGATAGGTCTTCAAAAATGATATTGAGGTTTTTAATAAAAAAAAAATCTAAACTGAATAGTTTGCGCGAGACACGCTTCCAAAGTGGAAAAATGTGTGCCCCCCCCCCCCCCGTAACTTCTAAAATAAGGGAATGATAAATGTAAAAATAATATATGATGTACATTACTATGCAAACTTCCACCGAAAATTGGTTTGAACGAGATCTAATAATTAGTTTTTTTTTAATACGTTATAAATCGTAAACCGCATTTTACCTTTCATTCAATGAACTCCAATATAATAAAGAATAAAGAAAAACATTTATTTAGATGTATAGTGGTACGGATCACGGACGGAGTGGGCGGTACGGAGTGGTCTCGGATGGGCAGCGTTCAGAAAGTTAAAGCGGATCTTCTCGTCCAAAATACCGCAGAGCCTTAAGTCGAAAGTCTTCGACCAGTGTGTGCTGCCAGTGATGACTTATGGATCAGAGACTTGGCCGCTGAATGTGGGCCTCATAAATAAGCTCAGGGTCACTCAGCGTGCAATGGAAAGAGCTATGCTCGGAGTTTCTTTGCGCGATATGATCCGTAATACGGTAATACGCCAGAGAACCAAGGTAACCGACATAGCTCAGAGAGTTAGCATGCTGAAGTGGCAATGGGCAGGCCACATAGCTCGGAGAACTGATAACCGTTGGGGAAGAAAAGTTCTCGAGTGGCGGCCCCGCACCGGTGGACGGAGTGTTGGACGGCCTCCCACCCGGTGGTCTGACGACCTGGTTAGGATCGCGGGGAGCCGCTGGATGCAAGCGGCTCAAGACCGTGACTTGTGGCGCTCTTTGGGGGAGGCCTTTGTCCAGCAGTGGACGCCCCCGGGCTGATGATGATGATGATAGTGGTACGGAACCCTACGTGCGCGAGTCCGACTCGCACTTGGCCGCTTTTTTCAAATACTACTTATGATAATATATTATACAATTATAAAGCTTAACTTAGTATTATATAAAACAATAATCTAACATAAAATAAAAAATAAATATATTCAATCGTAGATTGAGCAGGAAAATGTGTCAAAACTCAGAATGGTCATAGGGACATAAGTTGTAGTAATAATATAAAAAATACTTACCTATGACAGTGCAAGACAACCACATACAAAATTTAATTCGTTCACTTTTTACCCGACTACTTCAGAAAGAGAGTTATGTTTTTCGAGAGTATGTAAATATGCATAGTTATGTATGTATGTCTAATTTTCTGTTTAGTTAAAGTATACAATGTGTATAAATGTAATAGAAAGTGTAAAAATATACATCAACACAATTAATTAATCAAAGGGTAGGTATCTAAGTATAATAATTTATGGAGTGTTTTCCGAACCTTTGTTTTCTCTCGATGTTGTTTAGCTACTTTGACAACTCCTTGAAAGCCTTAAGCTCGGGTCCGGATTACGCAAAAGCTCCATACTGGAAACATCCCTTTTCAAACTTATTATTCTTTGTTCCAAATTTTAAAAACTGTGCATCATTTTTGCATATTGTCATCTAGGTATATAATACTAGCTTTTGCCTTCGACTCCCTCCGCGTAGAAGTCGTTTATCACTGCACCCTTGGGAACTGTCCAGGTTTCCAGGATAAAACTTATCAAGTTTCATCCCGATCTGTTTTGTGGTTGAAGCGTGAACGAGTAACAAACATCCGAACATCCAAATTCTCTTTTGTAATATTAGTAAGAGGAAATAAGATTATTATATTATGTAATTAAAAACATCCCTCTCATTACTTTGATTAACACAATTATACCCGCGTAAGTAACATTTTTATAAGGAGCAAAATGCACCATTTAAATAAGATCGTAAGGTTTATTTTGCTCTATCATAAATTTGTTAGTTACTGGGTTTATCAGTATCACCGACGCTGTGTCCACCCCCACAACCAAAAGGAATCTAACGACACCTCAAATGTTAAAATCTATCGAGCTGTTTAGACTATCAGCCTAATGGAACGCTGACCCACCATAGGACTGTGTCACAGTGACGTTATGATTCAAGTCGTAAGAAGTGTCATACAAATGTCACTGTGACTCTATGGTGGGTCAGAGATTCTTTGGGCTAATAGTACATACACAATATCCTTTTGACACAGTCGGTTAGCAATCAAAATGAACTCGCTTTTAGAAAAAGAGATAGATTATATATTATAATTATTTATTCGTGACATACAAACAAAGAACCGATTAATACCCACAAGAAGAAAGGAGCCACGTAATGATCCCATTTTTCATTGGTTTTTTTTTAACTTGCAATTAATAAAAAAATATGACGTACTTATTTGCTTAAGTACTGTAAACAAGGACCTCATTATTTTGGTAAGACTGCTCAAATAATTAAATAACCTTTCAAAAGAAAATTCTAGAAACAAATTAATTATTTCAAAGCTTTGACGGTCACAACCTCTATGACCCTAATGAGAGGTCTCAGTCGATTACCTCGAGCTTATTAAGCTAACAAAGAACGAGAAGTTTATACACAATCGTTACATATGTTGGGAATTAAAGAATAAACACAGTTCATTGCTTCTATCATAACAATTATACTTAAATTCTTTACAGTAAAGGCGAGCAATGTTTACTGAAAAATCCGGTCTATATTAAAGTTACTTCAAGAATACTGAATAACGTACAAAGTACGCTATAAGTATATATTCTGTTTTTTTTTTTTACTACTCTTTCAAATATCAATAATCACTTTTTGTTAATTAGCAAGCCGTTGTTTATAACTTTATCTTGGCACTAGAAATGAGGATTACCCTACTCCTACTAAAATTTAGGGGTCCTACCCCCATCATTTTGCAGTTTCAGTAATATTGAAAGTTTTTTTTATACGAGGGGATTTTTTAAATATTCATATTTTTGTTTCATTTTATGATATCGTACATATTATAATTGTTAATTTCGTCCCAGTATCCGTTAGGGGATATAGCTCAGTGGTAGAGCAATCGACTGCAGATCGATAGGTCCCCGGTTCAAACCCGGGTGTCCCCTTAGGAGATTATTTATTTTTATACTCTACCATTGCAAACATATTAGAATTAAATAAATAGCGGTAGTTTTAGTGATTTTCGGTATATTTTTTAATGTATTGGCGAAAATAAAATAAATTATTGCAAAACCGTGAATGAATATTCGCCGATACACTCAAACATTTCGAACATTTGCGATAAACTTACATAACTAATTACATTTTTGACGGCATATTAACAAGTAAATTTCGACGAATATATACATCATAACTAATCACAGATGGAATCATACAACTTAACACAACATGTAATCTTTTAATTGCGGACAGTTTTAAAAAAAAAACTAATAAAGTCTCTTATGTTCCAAACAAAATATTTTTAAATATTTTTAGGTTAGGTATTACGTGTTAAGGTTCGTAAAATACCAAGTTACAGAACCCAGGTATATCTACACTGGCTCAACGTGCACGGCTGTGCCGAATACGTAAACTAGGCACATTTTTATGCTGTTGAACTTTTCGAACTATAGCGGGGCACAGTATATTTGGAACAGTACGAAGTAGGTCTACTTTTATGGTCCCCCCTTGTTTCACCGACACTCGTTTCATAGAACGTGTCACTTAACAGAATTTGCGTTTAATAGAAAGCTATTTTCTGCTGAACCTGTGTTGATTTCAGGTTATGTTATATATGATTTAAGTAGGTTAGGTTAACTTGTAACCATCGCAAGATAACCTAAAATCAACACGAGTTCAGCAGAAAAAAGCTATCTATGAAACTAAAACTCTGCAAAGTAATACTTTCTATGAAATGAGTGTCGGTGAAACAAGAGTACATAATTTTATTTAGGATATTGTAGTGACATCTCTTAGACCTACTCATAGACGAAAAGCATAACGCTAAGTTAACGACATTTAAATGTCAATAAATTTTATGATTGACGTAAGTTGATGACAAATCGCGTTGATCCCTTTTTTTTTGGCATTGATAGAGAAGGCAAACGAGCACAGAGGCCACCTGATGTTAAGTGGAAACTGTAACCCATAGACATTCGCATTCACAACACTGCAAGCTTAAGACTGCAAATGCGTTGCCAACCCTGAGGACTAAGATGGAATGCCTCAACGCAAGTCATTACACCAGCTGTCTTATCCCCAAACCGGAACACAACAATGCAAACACTGCTGTTTGGCACTGCTGTTTGTCACTTATGTAACTCCAAGATTTTCAGTCCATAGAAATAAGTTTCTGTCATGAATTTCATTTTTGGGACGATTTTTTGTTGCCGTCTGTACTTTTTTTGCCGAGTCATTATCTGCTTGTCAAGACCAACCGAATGAGTCCCAACGTTGTGAGTCAAGTTTAAAGTTAAGTACAGTGGAGATTCTGTCGCTACCTTCCGACTCCATCCACTCCAGCTCCGTGTAACAAAATAATAGCATTGCGTTGTCATTAAATTTACACAGGTATGCAAATTCAGTTTTATCGGAAACCGGAAAGTGGGCCAAATTATCTTGCAAGATTTGACATGCCTAAATTGCAAGTTCTTGCAATAGGTAATGGTATCTAATGACACCTTATTTGATGTTATAATGTAAAAAAACCCTTGCTTTACATGTAAATAAATAAATAAATATCAGGGGACAATATCACCCCAATTGACCTAGTCCCAAACTAAGCTCTAGGCTTGAATTATGGGTACTATACAAGGATATAAATACTTATATAGAGAAATATATACTTAAATACATAGAAAACATCCATGACTCAGAAACAAATATTCACGCTCATCACACAAACATCTGCCCTTACCGGGATTTGAACCCAGGACCGCTAGCTTCGTAGGCAGGGTCACTACCAACTAGGCCAGCGCGTCGTCAATATCTATGCGTATGTATGCCGTCGATTTTATTTTTTAGGGTTCCGTGGTCAAAATAGGAACCCTTATAGTTTCGCCATGTCTGTCCGTCCGCAGTGTAGCTCAGAGACCCTTAGTACTAGAAATCTGTAATTTGGCATAAATATACATATGTCACGCCAACAAACTAATAAAAAAAAAAACTACCTTCCCTACACGTAGCGCGGGGATGTAATTTTATTTCTCATCTGTCGTATAGTTTGCGATATCGTTGGATAGGTCTTTCAAAAATATTGCAGGTTTGCGGAAAAAAAAATCGATTTAGGTATCCGTTTATGAAATATAAAGCTTTAAATCGCAAACATTTGTTAGAGTCAAGTGTTATTTTTGGATGCAACTTTGTCGTAATGTAAATGTATAACTATATCAAATTACAGGTTCGTAGTAAGTACCAAGAGTCTCTGAGTTAAACCGAGTACCTACAGACGGATCTACGTGGCATAACTAAGTGTACGAGTGCTTTGTTTACTACGGAAGTCAAAAAAATTCAACTACCAATTCACATTGTGGAATGCAATAAACGTTTGAGTATTAGTAAATCATCAATGTTCCATATCACACAATAACAAATGGTAACGCTACTGTTTTTAATTTACTATCTGCAGCACGACGAATATATTTTTTATATTTTTATCCGAAAAAATGGCAGTACCAGCTTTTGTGCGCCCGTGAATATTTTTCTGTAGCAATTCTATTCATCGGAGAAGTGGACGCTAAAACTAGTTGCGTCTGCGCTACTTACACAAAAGGGCACATCTGCAACAGTAATCTTTTTGCATATTCGACCTTATGTGTTAGATAAAGGATTTGATTTGCTTCAACTAGCAAATTACACATACGGTATGTGCCTATTAACGCAACGATTTTCTGTACTGTTGCAGATCGGTAAATAAAATCGTAATAATTTGTTTAAAATATTTTAAGAAATACAGTGTAAATTTAAATTAGCAGTCAGATAGGACAATTACTTGAGAGTTGGATTTTGGTTATATAGGCTAATATATTGCAGTTTTTTTTATATTGCATAATGTTACTTAGCAGAAATATCTTTTCGCATAATTACGCATAGCATGCAGTATCGATAATACGATACCATATCAAATGAATAGAGAGACCAGTCAACAGAAATTATATTCAACATTGGACTCAAAATTATCTGGCATGACTATTACTATAGTGGCATACGAGCGTGTCAGATATTTTGATAGTCTAGCAATATACCTACATAGTCTGTAAATTTGCCGGGTTATACATTTTCTAAATACAATTAATCATGTCACGGCAGGAAATGTATAACACGGCTAATTTACGTATTACATCAAACAGCTAACAATCAATTTCAGCTAAAAACACGCCTTTCTTCAATTCTCATTGAACAGTACACATGAATAAGAACCAGTAATCACAACTTGCATTTTCCGTCGCCTAATGCGTTTTCTACATTACAGTTGAGTTAGAAAGTAACAAAGAGCTTGCGGCAAACTTGTGCTCTCTTGGATTCTCGGAGCTCAATGTTTGCTCGATCGTGAATGAGAAGCTCTTGCCTGGACCGTCATCTGGGAAAGGCTTTAGCTAGATTTATATCAAAGAGTTTTGAAGAAATATTGTAAAGTTAGATTAAGCGTGCAAATCGAAGTGTACTGTGATGGTTCGCTATTCAGTTGTAGCGTGCTGTCTACATCTAAGTTCAATTTAAAATAATATCGAGCAACAAAACGGCAAAAAAATCACATTTGTTGTATGGGAGCGCCACTTAAATATTTATTTTCTCGTTTTAATATTTGTTGTTATAGCGGCAACAGAAATACATCATCTGTGAAATATTTCAACTCTCTATCACGATTCATGAGATACAGCCTGGTGACAGAGAGACTGACGGACAGTGGAGTCTTAGTAATAAGGTACCGGTTTTACGGAACCCTAAAAAAAGTTATTAAAAAAAACTTAAGCATGCAAATTAAATATATAATTGTCTATGGGTCACAAATCTTTCTTACCATCAGACAGTCTTGCGAACTTATTTGCCTTCTCCCAGCCATTAAAAAAACTAATGTATCATGATTGTTATTCCCATCATTTCTATCTAGGAAAATTCAAAAGTTTACGAGGTGATAATGATAATCTAAATCTACTCAAGTGAAGTGGCGGACAATGTTTAGTAATTTGTTTCAGAATGACTGTTGGAATTTTGGCAGCGCTTCTTCGCGTTGGTAGCGTTGGTAGATTATTGACGTAAAAAATGGCCCGTCCTACCCAGACCTACGCCGACGAACACAGCTAACTAAAACTTCCATTGTTAAAACCATAAACAATCACGTATTTCAAACTCATCAACCGAAAGTAGCACCAGCATCCTATCGTTGTGCCATTTACGATAAATTTCATTAACCCCCTGAAAACGTGTGCGATAGTTGATTTAGTATTATTAAGCTGTCACTCGCAACTCCTGGGGGAGAGCAGAACAATAGCACTCGATTACTGGCCGGCTAAACTAACTACAGTGCGGTTCAATTTAAAGGCATAAAATGGCGGAAACATTGCCGGGGAAAATATATAATAGAATAAATAAATCAGGGCCTGTACTCTGCCTTCCTAAGCCAGCAGGCAGTATTTTTGATAAAACTGCTTTAAAAATACCAGCCTCATGACTAACAAAATAAAATCAAAACTGTTTTAATTATCGAATTGGAGATACTGCTTATTGGCTTGTAGCAGTATTATAGTCGCCTTTATCGCGGAGGATAAAGCATCCGTCACCCTCGCTCTTACTTATTGGTCAGAAAGTGACAGGATTTCTTATTCTCGATTATCAACACTGATAAACACGACGAATCTCAGAAGAAATTTTAAAAAACCTCACACCAATTAGCCAAGTCCAAACTAAGCTTGCTCGAACAGAACTTGTAGAGAAGTACAAACTTATATAAGTAGATATACTAAACATCCAAGAACGAAACATGAGGAATTGGCCAATTTGAGTGGGTTTATGCCCAATTATTATTTTTAAATCTTTATACATGCCAAAAGACTTCTGCAGGACATATTCCTAGCCTTCTCGATGAACCTCCACGATCATTTTTAACTCGAATCGCAATCTTTAAGTGACAGGGGGCACATAACGCTCATTCTTGTGCTACCAAAGGTACTAAAAGGTACACTTAGAACAGCCATTGGAGCTACAAAGTTCTAGAGTGGCGGCCTTTGACTGGAAAGTGAAATAGCCGTCCGGAGTGGTGAAAGAGAAAAGGAGGACCGACTATCTAGTGAAAATCGCGGGAAAATTATGGATGTTGTGGCACAAAGACGACGGCTTCATGAATATATAAACTCTATGTTTATTTATCATTGAACCCTTAGCACATACATGTCTAGAACTTAGTTTGGGAATAGGTCAAGCGGTGGGAGATCGTCCCGTGATATTAATTATTTGTTAATTTATTTAAATAAACTATGCCAAGATATTATTTTGTTGCCAATATTTTACAGTTTATATGAACGAACAGTTACCAGAAAAAATGTATCCATTTTATTTACGAGTAGTTTGAGCATATCAAAATATTGCAGAGCTCAATATTGTGTAGTCGTACACCGGAACATTCCAGAAAAATGCTTTGTCGCAATTCTACGAATGGACTCAATTACAATTTTACAATTTTAATTCGACTAAAAGCCAGCGCTGTCCGTATTATTTTGATTGTTTCCTTACAAAAAAAACTCGTCACAGACCCGTTTCATAAAAACTGGCAAAATTAATTATATCTCCAAAAAGCAAACACTACGAAACGTCGCATCACATTCTCATTAATAATACAAATACTGGAATTAATAATGACCAAACATATAAATTACACATTTCACACTATTTATCACGATTCTGCATTCGAACTGAAACTTCTGTAGAATTTTGTTACATTTTATTTGTATTCATTTAAATGTAACATTGATGTAAAACTATTGAAATGGCCGTGCGGAGAAACTCACATTTTTATAAAATCAGAATTGAAGATTAGTATGGTCTTGAATACTTGATTTACACTAAAGTCAAGCTAGTGAGAGATTGATTTACACCAGGTGGACCGATCAATTGAAGGACTCATCCCCGTCTAAGTTTGTCGCAATTGTAAAGGAAGCAATGGACTGACACCGATGGAAGCGAATTATGTTATAAACTCCAAGTATAGATCGTTCGCTGATAACCACAATACTCAGTAATTAAAGGAACCACTAGGGAGAGGGAGAATACTTTGTTTGATTCCCGGTAAGTACCTAAGTATGTATTTTTAAATCTTTAACTGAAATAAAGAAAAATATAACGTTTATTTCTAACACAAAAACGGAAGAAAAAATCAACAAACAAAAACATAACTAAACAAAAACCACCGAACTTACGGTCTTCCAATCAAAATCAATCGAATTAACCAGTTTATTTATACACCATTTTACAAAAAACAAGGTTTCAGCTCCTTTTTTTTATGGCATAGAGAAGGCAACCGAGCACACAGGCCACCTGATGGTAAGTGCAAACTGTGACCCATAGACATTCGCATACACAAGACAGCAAGCCTAAGACTGCAAATGCGTTGCCAAACCTGAGGACCCGCAATCGAAACGGAATTCTTTAAAACGGATTACTCTAATATAGTTTCTGAATTCCCTTTACTGACCTGTAGTGACTGTATTTGGATATCTCACCCTGTTTATTTCCAGGACTAATTCATAGTTACTTATGAAGTATTATCCCGCGTCGTCTTAATTCCCGTGTTCTTGGCTACCTAGCAATTTTATTCTTCTCACATAATACCAGCTACACTCTATAAATATTAACCCCAAAAGGATACTACATTGGATATAAATGGAATTCCTTGTAGATCAAGAATGGATTCCGACTAAGCCAACCGGACTGAGTTGTACGGTTCCTGAATTCTGGTATTAGTAAAATCCTTTTTCAATTTGGTACAGTTCAAATTGAAGATAGTTCTGCTAAAAAACGTTTTGTGCTATAACAAAATAAATCCGACCTTTTTTGGTAATTATTACGTTAATATAAAGTAATGATTCAAAAACCAAATTGTACCTTAATAGGTGTTGTCCTTTAGAAAACAACTTTGCTCTAAAGTACAACGTTCAAGATTATTAAAGTTAAAACTGAAAACATTTGAAAAGCGAATTTGCTGGGCCCAATCCATAAATAAGGTTTGTTAATAACATACAGTCATAGTATTATACTCGTAATGTTAAATAAAATCCTCTTCAAATTCAAATTTCTTGCAAGATTACAACTAATTCCCTAACTCGCGGGTAGTAGCACCTTGTGCAGGGTCCGTCCGGATCGCTTCCACCATCGTATCCATTAACCTACCGCCGAACAGCAGTATTCGCATTTTTGTGTTTCGGTTTGGGGATTAGACATAGACAGCCAGTGTAATGACTAGCATAGAGGCATTCCATCTTAGTCCTCAGCGTTGGCAACGCATCTGCAGTCTTAGGCTTGCAGTCTTGTGAATGCGAATGTCAATGGGTCACAGTTTCCACTTACCATCAGGTGGTCTGTGTGCTCGTTAGCCTTCTGTATGCCATAAAAAAAATATCTGAAAGATTCTTGTAATTCTGAAAGAAAAATAACTAGAGTTTTCAAAGAGCGCTTCCAGCAAACAAACCGAAGCCTATGTACAGATGCATTATTTTATTTGCGTTCCGGTTCGGTCGCACGAGCCCCTGTTGCCACTAAATAAATTACTACGCTGCGAATTAAATATTTGAGTTTGCGGCTGGCTACTAGAGTAGTCCCGATAGGTTTGTGGCTGATGGTGATACCATACTTTACGTACAACTTCCGAGTTTTGGTCAAATTTAATTACAGTATTTCAGCATTGTTGAGTCAAAAGGAAAATGTATTTGAATTTTTAACGGTAAAATTTAACGAGAATATTTTTGCTACAAGTTCCATAATATTATAAATAGATAACGTTACAGTATAAATAGTTATGTCTCGTAAAAACACAACGCTATGATTAGGCCGCCTACCGTTTTTACCATTTTGTAACGAGCCACGTTATTCTTTTGGTAGTTATTTATCGATGTCTTTTCTATTGAATTGGTAATAGTTATAACATTTCCTGTTCGAAATATCCTACCGACTGCGCCAGATAGAGCTGCGGGCTAACTTAGGCCTTCTCAAGGGAACACTACATCAAGTCTGTGACTCTGACAAATGTTTCCTGTTAACTTGTCGACACTGTATATATACCTACATTGTTATGTATTACTAAGATATTGGGAACTAATTCATAAGTAAGTTAGTACCATGTTCAAAATCATTAGCAATGGTGAAGTAGATAAAAAAAAAACAACCAAAGTTATATGTTTTCTAGGGTTACTTGTTTGCAAGTTCAATATAAAAACGTCATACCCTGCACTGTTAGAGTTCCGTAACCATTTAACCTTAATTCCAACGATACGTATAAGAGTATACAAAAAAAACACATTCTACAAACACACACACACATTGCAACATGGTGCAACGCAATCGTATACGCTCAATGTGTTTAAATGCTGATTATGGAGACATAAAATACGCGGGTTTTTACAAATAATACCTTCTTTTGGCTTTGCGTAGTCAAGTAATAATAAAATAAAACAACAAACAACAATCTTCCTGGAAATAGCGAATTATCTGTTTATAATACCTAATACGAGTAGTAGAATTATTCCGAAGAAATAATCTCTCGCTAATTAGAAAACATAATACATTTTTCTGTACTGGTATAATTTTATATTTTATGAACGCTAGGGGCTTTAGGGATACAGAGCAATGACCACAAGTTTTAAAATAAAAACGGGATCCTTTTTGTAAGTAGTCATGTTTCAGTACACATCCCTTATAAAAGTCGTTGATCCCATCTATATGAAATTTGATATGAAATTATTTGAGCGTACATTTTTTCTCCAAAATGTTTAGAGTATTTCTTTATATTAGATATCCCTTTAACCTTTTCATTTATAACGCTGTTTCAGTATTAATAAAGAATTCTATAAATTTGTTGATGTTAAACCTGTATGAAATTGGGGTTTTGTTAGGGGCAAATAAAACATTTTTTAGCGGGTGTGGCCTTTTAGTCGGATCAAAATTGTTTTGTCTACTTTTGGATTAAATATTTTTAATGCTCACGCTGCGTTAATTAAACTGTAACACTTTATACAGCTGTACTATTTATAATTTTGTCAACTAGGAATCTTTATAGTTTCGCCATGTCCGTCTGTCTGAGTGTCCGCTATTAAGCTCAGATTCTTAGTAATAAAAATCTCTAATCACGCCGACAAAGTTGTAAAATAAAACCTTTTTTTTATTATTTTAAACTATAACATCAAGTGAGGTATTATTAGATAGCTCATTCAAATATTATGTACATGTCAATAATATTTTTTCGATTTGATCAACCGTAAAGTATACCTTAAATTCGGAAAGAGTCAATTTCGCTAAAGCTGCTTGCCCTACGGCCAAAACAACAACTGTAAAGGATCTGAAAAATATCTTAAATTAAAACACATTACAACGAATTGAAAAGGAAAACTATTACATCTACGTAAACTTGATTAGTTCCTAAGATACAGGCGACCAAAGTGTCTACACCAAATAAAAATCATCTCAGACAACACTAAATAAACTTTAAATAAATAAAAAAATCGTATTTGTGTTATTTTATACAGTTTTTTGTGTTTACAGCTTTGGAACCCTACACTGAGCATGATTGTACATCCTCTTGCCCGTTTTCTAATCAAATACAGTTCAACAATGGCCGACCATTTCATGTCTTACATATAATATTCTGTATTTACATTTTGTCCATTTTAATGTTCAATTTACGCATCAGTAGTTTAAAAAAAAACAAAACAAGCCTAGCAAATGAAACAAACACAAAAGTACAACACTTTTACAGCATCAGTCCTCACAATTTAAGGCAACAAAATAAAAACGGCTCGAAGCATATGTCACTTTGTCTACCAGGCACAATGGAGGTCAAAAACCATCAAGCGACGTAATAATTCGAGCAAAAAACTCACTTAAACCAGGCAATTTATTCCCTACAACCCAAAACATAAAGTTGCAGACACAACTGCCGAGGTAAGCCATAAAGACAATATTATACGCGGAACGGGGTTATTCTTTCTGCGGTAATTTTAAATTTGCTTTGTCTAGTATGGAATCGCGTCCGGACCCTGTTCGGGAGAATAAATAGTATAATAAACAAGATTAACGGTGCATAAGGAGGCACGTTTCGAGGACAGTGATGTAGATGCACACGATGTGCGCGGGCTGCGGTTGCACTGCTGCGAACGGGCTGCAAACGCTCGCGCTCGCGCGTGCCGAATGTTTCTTTAAAAAAAAACCGGTTAATTTTGAATGTGGAACGTTTTAATTCTATATACGGCCTAATAATAGTCAAAAAATATGAAATAGGTAGCAGATATTTTCGATTTGCGACTGTCGTTTATTTATTTTTAAGTTTATCAGTCCTGTTATTCTAGTAAAAATAATAATACAGGTGATGATGACAGGTGTCAGCATTGATTTCTTATCGTACTTGTACTGTAATAGTTCTATGCCAATTCATAAAATTTCAATATACGCGACGGTATACTTGACATAACATAAAGTATAACGAGAAATAGTAATATAAATATGTCTGTCTAAACATAAGGCTTCAATCTTACTTAGATAATTTTATTATGCTATGTCAAAAGTACAAGAAATCACACTGGAATCGTCAAAATAGGTATACACAAATTTTAATATAATCGAAAAAGAGAAACAAGAAGTCAGGATAACAACAACAACTATTGTGTTATTTATACCTAGATATGAAGTTTTGATAATTATTTCCAAGCTAGTTAAAATATTATTTTACTTATTTATACAATGATGAAATGGTCTGGTTTTTTTTTCGCAAAAGTTTGAATTCGGTTCGGTGTAACCAGAGACCCCTTTACGCGAAGTGCGCATGTGCAGTATGCACTCGGCTTAAGCTCAAATATTTATACATCCGGGGGTTGCTTTTGAGCAATAAAATTTACATTTTTACAAACATTGTTTTTCTGAATGTTAGGTATTGTATGATTCGGCATGTTCTTAGCCAAGATTCGGGCTTTGCCAAGGGGTATGACTAAGGATGGTTCGCTGCGATACTTATGGCTATATTTATTAAATTTGGGTGTTGTTTTGTGACAAAATCATAAATTGATATATTTGGATTTAGTGTATTAATTATTAATTATTTAATTATTTAAATAAAGACTGACTGTTGAGTTTGTATCTAAAGTTATTGTTAAACGGATTAGATACGGCGCTTGGAAATTACCTAGAAACAAGAAGAGTAAAAGTAACAGAAAAATAACATGCTTTCAGGTTAAGAGCAACTTAGCAAGGGTGTTTGACTTTTGGTTTTCAACGCATCGAAACTTTGCTACAAGTATTTATGTCACATTTATCCACAAGTATTTATGTCACATTTATCCATTATAAAGCGTGCGTCATTTTTTTTGCATATGGCAACATAAGAGTAGAAGCCAGTAAGAGTGCAAAAACTTTTTACTCACATCTTCATCTGTAGCAAAAATTGATGACTGTTTAGATCTGTTTGTCTGACATTTATTTATTCAATTATAATATATGGGATTATTTTTAAGTGCTTTCTTAGTTCTTATACTTCTGAACGCTAAAAACTGGTGTAACAATTTAGTCCGTTGTAAAAAGGTGTGATGAATTACTCATCATGGTAAAAGAAATTCAGAAAATGATTAATGTGTATTTGATGGTTGTAGATTTTTATTACAATATCAAATTGAAAAGGAATAGTAGAAAGTAAACCTTATTTATATCAACACAATTTCAGTAGTACCATAACCTCAATAATTAAAATAAATTAGCAGATTTAATTCAAGTATAAAAATAATACGACGCGCCTAGCTGGCCTAGTTGGTAGTGACCTGCCTACAAAGCTAGCAGTTCTGGGATCAAAGCCCGGTAAGGGCAGATATTTTTATGATGAGCGCGAATATTCCTGAGTCATAGATGTTCTTTGTATTTAAGTATATATTTATCTATATAAGTATTTAAATCGTTGTCTAGTACACATAGTACAAGGCTAGAGCCTAGTTTGGGACTAATTGGTGTGACATTGTCCCTTGATATATTTCTGTTATTTAATACATACGATAAAAAATAAGTGTTACCACTGAGAGTCTGCCTAGAAGGACCTAGTGTAGAATTCCTTCGGATTTCTACTACCTTACCCTTTAGCATGCCTCCAAATAGTAGTGTTTGCATTGTTGTGTTCTGGTGCGGGGGTAATACAACCAGTGAAGTGACTAGCTTAACGTCATTCCGTGTAAGTCCTCAAGGTTGGCAACGCATTTACAGTCTTGAGATTGTTATCGAAAGATTGCATTCGTGAGATTATTCTGCTGTGCCGTGCCGTGGCGGAAAAGTAAGCTCTTGTCTTGCCTTGGATTAATTGAATTATTTTCATACGATTCAAGTGAAAACCCAAGTGTGAACTCGGTAATGAAACCCATTGTATCTCTTAGCTTATTTAAATACCTTTCGAAGTACAATCAATTATTTATTACTCTTACTAAAACTGCTTTAAAACAGCATTGAATAGTCTGCCGCCTACAAATTTACACGAACACGTTTAACATTCTATTCCTAAAATCCAGGGACATTCCTTTTTAATGTTCGATTGGGCTTGGATTGGGTTTAAATGGATTATCAATTAAATAAATCCTCGAACAATAGGGCATTGAAGTAAACGCGTTAACTCGATTTGTTTGGAATGAATTTATTGGCAAAGGACTTGCTTAAATTGTCTGTAATTACTATAATTTATTTATGGCTGTAAAAAAAAAACTAATTTACATTTTGCGAAGTTTGAACTGTATTATGGACCAATAGAAAAAGCTGTTTTTGTGCTACAATATTTAGGTCAAGTTCTTGGACACCCTGTATAAAAGCGTGTTTTTTGTTTTCTCCATAGTACAAATCATCTACAGTCGACTACCAAAGAGATGCATCCACTTTTGGCCCTTATTACAATGCAATAAGGTTAAAAAGTTGATACATCTCTTTGCAGTCTACTTTACAGTCAAGGACTCTTATTGTTAAGCCTCTGTGGAACCCTGTTGCATAAAGTTAATCATTAATTTAAGCGTAATTTCTTTCATGTTGCTTGACGCAGTCATAACGACAGGGTTCCATAGTTGCTCAACAATTAAGTCCAAGACCAGTTTATAACTTACTTCCCCTGTTATTTATTTTTATCCCGTGTCGCAAACTTCAAATTACTAATATCAATTAACATAGTAGTTGTTTTATTGCCCTGCGTGTCATAATCATGCCATTATAAACACTCCATTATGCAACGTGTAAACGTAACAAGTTAAAGGAAATGCATTCCCGCATTCTGCGCCTGCTAGTAAATATCTTCAACACGTCGGTTATTTGCATTCGCTCTCTCACAGGTATTTGTCCAAACAGGGTGTAGGTATTCTCTACACAGGCCAGGCTAGATTGTTCGATGGAACTAGATTGTCAGGATGCACTAGGCTAACTAGCGTTTCTATTCGTATCGTTTTTTGGCCAATCGCGTCTTTGGTAGATGACGTGACTCTTCGTACCACGTCATCTAGTTACCGTGATGCATATTGGCTAGGGCATCTAGTTTTAATTTAACCAAATGCTCTATAATTAGTATAATTAAATAATGAAGCCACAGGAGTGATTTTTTGAAAAAAGTTTTTGTGTTAATATATTAAATTTGATAAGTTTCATTCAATTTGATGAAGGTATTTTATAATGGTTGTTTTTTTTTTTTACTTTAGCGTACTTTATTTAATAATTATGATAATATTTATTTTATGATCAAATCATTACCTTCACACAAAGTCTCATAAGAAATATATTTCTATCTCAAACAGAAATTCAAAGTTACCACAGCCTTCGTCTCTTTTCCTCATTTCGACAAATATTAAAGAGTGAGGAAGAGGTAACATAGGTTTCAATGTACTGTATTATAATACCCACTTTACTGTACTGTTGGAACTGCCTTGTTTACAGAATAGCGGAATTGTGTTGAGTATTCCGTTTAAATATGCAAATATCGGGGTACAAACCAATGGGATATTTAGGACACCATGTATCCATAAAAGCCTTAATGTCGCTGTTAATTTAACTATTTGAAACTTGCCAGGTTATTGCATATTTATAAGTTGTACCAGAAAAACATTTATTCATGACAAACAACAACAAATAAAGAACATAAATTAGCCTCAGAAGAATATAGTTCCGAAATGGTCCCAACTCAGCGTAATGCTGGCATTTAAGTTAGCGCTGGTCTTCCGTTGGAACCACCCAGCGACACACACAAGCTACTTAAATACTAAAGTGCCACAAATCAAAAACTAATGCAGTTTGATTTACAACTTAAACTAAAAAGCATTCTGATTTTAAATGCAACTCAAACACATTTTGTTTTGTGTCGCTTTAGAATTTAAGCAACATAGCACAACTAAACTAAACAAAATAAAAACCGAAATAAAATTAATCAAGTAACAAAATCAAGATTTTAATGTACAGGCTGCCCTGTTTTACACGGTTTACCATTGAATTGCCGACAGACTTTTAATCGAATATTATTTCAAAGACAACGTTTCAAGTATTTTCATTTCATCGACAAGTCATTGCGTCGTGGACTCGATACTAGGTAATTTGAACCGAGGTCTTTTAATTAGTAGTTGACATATTTCAATAAAATTCATGTCATGACTAATCATTTCGGGTCTTTTTAATTTGTGTTTTTTTACTTGTAATAATATTTATTGCGCATAAAATTATTTGAATTGGTAATATATTGCTATCAAAACTAAACGCAATCACTCACTCTGCGCGATTATAATTTATACATATAATGTTATGATAATAATAATAAAAGTTATTGTAACAATAGTAATGTGTCATGTTTTTGTGTTCTTGGGGGTCGCAGTTCTAACCTAACCTAACCCACTTCTGTCAACAGTTCGTTTTCTTGGGGGTCGCAGTCCTAACTTAACCTAACCTAGGTACTTTGATAAACCAATAAATCTTGGTTTTATTATACATATTTGTATGTCACACTACATAATTTGAAAAATGTATAAATGTGGAATTGGACGTATAAAATTGTATTAAAGTAATACGTCGAAGAAATGAATTGCAATGTTTTGTAGTTGTACCAATTAAGATAATTTAAAACAAATCTGAGATTAAGTAGTATTCGTTGATTAGTATTTCCACGTAGTAAGATAAATTTAAATAAATAGTAGTTGAAATAAGATAACGCCAAACAATATTACTAGTACTAAAGTTTCGATGAATCGTTGTCGATGAAATAATATTCGATGAAAAGGTTGTCGACAAAACAAGGGTACACCGTTTTACACGCATGCCAGTTACAGGTGAATATTAAATATTATTTTGTAATCCAGAGAAGTTCTTTATTCAGTAGGCTCCACATAAATGCGATGGAAACCAAATTGTCACCGGCCACCAATCACTGGCAGGTTATTGAAATAGGATTAGATAAGATAGATAGATATATAGATACATAGATACGGATTACGTAATAGGTTGATCAAGGCTCCAATTATACGTTAGTTACATGCTGGATCGCTTACTAGATGGTAGGATACTTATTAGATTAGGTAATATTTTTTTCATCACACTTGCTCGTAAATGGTGTTATTCCATGCCTGTATACAGAAGGACAATGGCCTAAATTGTTCCCGCGGGAATTATGGCGAGTTTGTCATCCCTAGGGAGTAATGACTTTCTTTTTAAAATTTGCAACTCTTTCGTACATCATTTCTGACTAAGGAGGTTTAATTTTCAGCCAAAAATTAAATCGGTTTCTAATTTCACCTTTAAAAATTAGCTATAGACTAACTTACATTACACAAAACCTATACGCTTCATTAAACTTCATTATTTTTATACCTGTTTCAAGTTTATACTATTTATCATATAACATTTATCATTAATTTTAGTAATTATACATTTTTATCAAATTGGCTAAATCTGGCTCGAATCCAGGTCGAAACTAAACGCAGTTATTATCTGTGGTAGAGGTCACAAAAAAAATATCGTTTCCATTTACGTTCCCGTTCGTCAAAAGTTATTTCTTTATATTTTGCAGAGTTAAAGTGTTTTTCCTCGCAAATGTGATGAAAACCATTGTGTGTATCACAGGCAGTAAGGGGATTACTAACTCGAGTCATTAAAAGCCCTCCGCCTCCGGCGTCGGGCTTCTAACACTCTCGTTAGTAATTCCCTTCATACAACCCTTGATGCGCAATGTAATATTTGTTATTCATCAATAATAACACAAAATTGATACAGGTTATTGTAGTCGATAAATGTAAAATATTAAATTTAGAGCACGTTTCAGAACTGATAAGTGTTCATCGTTGTAGCCTTTATTATTTAACTTAGCGTAGAACCATTTTCAGTAGATAAACCACTCAAATAAACTCAGATAATCGACGATGACATGTAGACATATAAATAAATATATAAATATCAGAGATCAATCTCCGCAAATTGACTTACAAGGAAAGGTGCCCAACTGTCCGGCTCCGATTTTGTTGATTTTGATATATGTTAGAGAGTAGTCTAAAATAACAGACACGTATTTTTTTTAAAAGGCCCAAACTCAACGTGTTGTGAGAAATTGACCTCCAAAGTACTGAAAAAAAATACCCTTCAAAGTTATATGTACACTTCTCATCGAAGATACACTTACTATGTTTCTTTTTAATATGTATTTTAGACGATATAACAAAACTTGCGCTCATTATTTTTTAAATGTTCTTAAACATATTAATAAAACTAGTAGGAAACGAGCAATTAAAAAAAATCTCTGTAGAAGTTAGAGGGTTCAGTCACTTTTCAGTACTTTGGAGGTCAATTTCCCCAACAGGTTGAGTTTGGGCCGCTAAAAAAATATCGTGTCAGTTATTTTAGACAACTCCCTAACATTATATCAAAATCAACAAAATCGGAGTTCAACAGTTTGGTACCTTTCCTTGTTAGTCCGAAACTAATCTTGTACTATGTGTATAATACAACAATAAACTAACTTAACTATGTAGACGCATCCAAAATTCATTCATCATTCTTCGTAAGCGTGGTGCAGTCTTAGGGTCTCCCCAGACCTATCGACGCGGAATCGACTTGAGCCTTTAAAAAAAAGAAAAGTTTTATGTTCATGCAATAAGAGCGACGTCGCTCGGCTTGGCTCGGCTCGATCCGGCGGAACGACGTCGTTTTCGATGCAACAACATGGACATACAACTTTTTCTTACCGTCTCAAGCCGATTCCGGGACGGTAGGTGTGGGAGACCCTTAGCTAGCGTATCGTGACTTTATTATTTATATCATCGTTATCTCCATTACGGCCTAATAACTTCTCTGCTGGACAAAGGCCTCCCCAAAGTTTGCCACAAGTATCAGTCTTGCGCTCTGCGATCTTGATTTTTAACAAACTTAATTCAAAAACTTTGATGTTAATATACTTCACGCTGTATTCTAAATTTAATTTCCCGTCCACCGTAACATAGAGTAAAGCACAGCCAGAGCCGGCGCCGAGGAATGCAATACTTGGCAAGCCTGCACGAATCCGGAGCGCAAGTGGGACTCATAAATATGTAAAGTCTACGAGTTAGACAGAGCCGGTGACTTCACTCGTGTATTTCCTTTAACATGTGTGTTGTGTTCATTTGATGTGATATTTTTAGCACTTTGTTCTTTAAAAAAAACTATTTTATGAGTCTATTTGTGACAGTATTTTTTTCACAATTGAAAAATATACGTTACACTTTAAAATGTTATGAGTCATTTTTTTATAGGAAATGTGATTGTAATACACAATTATATAACAAGTCAGCTTTGACATAATGTTTAAGCTATCACTTTCACACACACATAAATAATATAAGAGAAAGTTTGACAGCGATAGACAACCATGTACTATTAAAACTCTGATATTATTGAACTTATTGTCAATAATTAAAAACCATAAAATACTTGATACAAACAGACACACCATCAGTTGTATATGTATAGGCATAGCATGAGTAATACCGAGATTGCATTAAACATTCAAACGCATCTGATTGGATGGCACATGGCACTCCATGACTGATATGATATTGCTTCAGGGAGACGACAGATCACTCAATACCCTGGCGGATCATCTATTCCAGTTGACCCAATATCTGCATACGTGCTTTGAGGAAGAAGTTGGATAGAAGTATATGAAAAAAAAAAGAAAACAAACGGAAAATACACGACAACGACGACGCTGGCCTAGTTGGTAGTGACCCTGCCTACGAAGCTAGCGGTCCTGGGTTCAAATCCCGGTAATGGCAGATATTTGTGTGATGAGCAAGAATATTTGTTTCTGAGTCATGGATGTTTTCTATGTATTTAAGTATATATTTCTCTATATAAGTATTTATATCGTTGTCTAGTACCCATAGCACAAGCCTAGAGCTTAGTTTGGGACTAGGTCAATTGGTGTGACATTGTCCCCTGATATTTATTTTATTTATTTATTTTTAAAATATGAAAGTAAAATTATTGAGAAATAAGAGGAACTTTATATTTGAACGTTTGAAAATCAGGTTTTACAGCCGTTTGGTAAAAATATGTTTGCCAAATCTATTGTTTCCCAACTCTTTCATTTGCCAACCCAATTATGTATTTTTTTTCTGGATTATTTCAGTACCATCGTGTAGAACCCTATAGGTTAGGTTAGTTTATTTTTTTTATAAAATCGTGAAATTAATATTTACGGTTACAGAAAACAAAGCAGGTTGGCAAATGAAGCGGTTGGGAAACGATACATTTGGCAAACATATTTCGCCAAAACCAAGGTAACCCCTTTTGGGAATGTTTGTACACTCCGCATTAAATAAAGCTGCCGTTTTTTTCTTAATACTACTTACCTAGGAACTGGTGAAAATTTCATCATACCTTAGCCGGATTCTAATCAGCGCTACTGTTAATACTGTTAATGTTAGCAGCACCTACTCTATCCGTCAGCCAGATTCAGAGATCAATCCGATATTTTGAAATAATCCTGGTAATGAGGTTTGCCTAAACTTTATTAAGACACAAACAAAAAAAAAAGCAGCTAAAACTAAATACTTATTTTAAATAACTATGATATGTACAAATGTCCCCTAGGCCACTCTCAAAATGCTTTTCAATGCTTTTTGACATTCATAGGTGCATTATATTATGCCTAAATTGAAGAATAAAGAACTTTGACTTTGACTTTTGACTTTGACACCGGGAATTGTGCCTATGATATTGGCTGTATTTGCTCTTTGTATAGCTATTGCTAGCCAGCCCCATGGTCACATGAGGCACGAATCAGTTTATTCTTAGGGTTCCGTACCTCAAGAGGAAAAAACGCAACTTTCACTTTGTTGTTCGTCTGTCTGTCAAGACCCTTTATCTCGGGAACGCGTGAAGGTATCGAGGTCAAAATAAACCATATACTCGTAGTCCGGTCTATAGGTACAGATCCTTGAAGCTATGAAAAAATCAAACTTTTTCATTAAAGTAAAAAATATACGGCCATTTATGCCGCAAAAACCATGTAGTTCGACGCTCTCGAGGGAATCTAATAAATGTTAACAAATGAAAATATCCTATGTAATTTCCGTTGACCTAGATATATGAAATTTGGCATGTAACACCGTATTTTACTACAAGTATAGGTAAGATATGAAATCTGTACATTATTAATTATATAAAAAAAACAGGGTGTTGTAATTAAAGAACGGCGGTCCAAATTTTGAATTGAGCTAACTGTGTCATGTGCGGAAGCCTCGGGAGGCGAGTGCAACTCGCAGTTTTCCGGAATTTTTTAAATTGTCGAAAAGCTTCCGTGACTCCGGGCACCACAGTCCAAGAGTTTCTACCGCAATTATTAGCTATATTTGCATATCTACAACACCTACTTACCATAATTCATATTTTAAACATATTGTACTATTGTTTACTGCAGCATTAGCGTTATTTTTACTGTTCTTGAGAAGAAAAACTCTTTAAAAACTAAAGCGAAACGACGCTCTTTAACAACCAAATAAAAAAACCTTTTTATCATTACTAAAGTGCAGCTCCGTGCAAGCCTTTCATGAAATCACGGCTTGATTTTTATAAAAAACGATTCATCTAAGTATTACTATTCATTCCATGAATGACGTTCTGACTCGCCGTCGTTAGGTAAATCCAAAAGTGAAACATTCACCCTTTATAAAAAGTTATTACCGCAACAGTTTCTGCTTGGAGGGAATGTCGTAAAAACATATTCAAAAGTGCATTGTTAGTTCAGAAATGCCTCACAAAGAGTATTTAAGTATACAAGTGCCCTGTTAAGAATGGTTACTGTGTAAGCTGGGCGGAACCGGTATTCGTCGACTTTGTATGCTCGGAAATTGTCATGCTCTTTAAGGATTTGCTGTAATAAAATTTTCAGAGTGATTCCGAAAGTATTGTTCCTACTTATGAAGCGATTGTAACATATTATTTATTACTGATGCTACTTAATTTGTCTCATGGAACGAATTACGAAAGCGTCATGTTGTTTTAACCTAAATATGAAGACGTAAGTTAAATAAAACTGTCTAATGAGTGATCGAAAGTGACAAACCTATTGCCCTAGTCCCAAAGTAAGCTCTAGGCTTATTTCACGAGTACTAGACAACGATATAAATACTTATCCAAGACTCAGGAACGAATATTCATGCAAATCACACAAATATCTGCCCTTTCCGGGATTTGAACCCAGGACCGCTAGCTTCGTAGGCAGGCTCACTACCAACTAGGCCAACGCATCGTCCATTTAACACAAAGTTTGCCGAGAAAAACTCTTACTGCTAAACAAACGTTTATCCCCAATTAATTACAAACATCCCAGTTTCAGCTAGCCTTCAATAGTACATTATGATACAAGTGTGCTAAGTTGACCATTGTATACAAGGCGCTATTGTGTGCGCACGAGCGAAAGCGAGTGCGCCACAAGAAAGCCGCGTATATTATGGTCACAGGCACACGTGTTACATACGACGGTTTTCAACACACAATTGCGAAAAAAAAACAAGACTTCATTTTCTTTACTTAAAGAAGACATTTTCGTTAATATTAAACTTCACAATAATTAATCCAAACTATCTTCGTCACAGCCGTCAATTATTTACGCAAAATGGCGGCTGGCGCGTTGTTTTTTTTTCTTGCCGCGATACCGATGCGCGCGCAAGGCTAAGGCGCGAACGAGATCGGCCAACAGCCAAATTTAAAATCTAATACAATTCATTTATTAATTCATGTTTAAATTACAAATTACAGAAAAAATTAAATGATTTTAATGAAATTGAGTTATTTTTTAGTAATAAAGCTGATTTTACCAATTTATTGAAATAAATATGTAGATAATGTTATTTGCCGCATAAAAACTGTTTGTTGCTAAGAAAAAAAAAGGTATAACCCGACTAAATTATATCGCGCTTACAACTTGGTACTAGGCTACAAATGTAAATTGTTTGGGTTAATAAACTAAAGGCACTTGTGCGTAATATACTGAAAAAGCACGCGTGTTTAATATCTAGGTTTATGAGTCAAAAATCGGTGGAATAAAAAGGTCGTTTTGAGCAAGTGTGTTGAAAAACTTTTTATTGAACACTTTAAGTTAGTTGCAACAAATTCCCAAATAACTCGTCATTTCAAATGATAAAAACTATCGCCACTCTGCAGATCGCGGTCATAATACCCTCGTCAACGAAAACTAATTACACAGCGCTGGGCAGCAAGAGGCGACGGCCTCGCCGCAAATTATTGGTAAGCAAATATCTACGGCATGTCTCCGTGTTTTGAAAGTGTTTTTGGCTCCGTTTTGTAACACCCTGTTTAATTATGTGCGCATGATCACCTGCTATCGAAAATATACGAACGCGGTAATAACTACTAATGCTAATGCTTTATCCTGTACTTATGACATACGTACCAACACTTTTATTACGGTAGCCTTGAGTCCACCAAAAACAAAGCAGCAGCGGAGAAGAAACATTTTTCGAAATTACAATTTGTAAAATGATAGTCTCATTATTTAATTATTGGAGAACCTTGTTAGTTTAATTAGCCGTAGTCGCTCGACGAGTATTTTTATTATTAGGTTAACGCATAAAACCATTGCGAAAACAAATTAAACTTAAATACTTGGAATTGAGGGATTGAGTGCCAACGACATGAAAACCAAAATTCGTGGTAAACGATTTTCTATTGAATTGCATATTGATAGTGTTTTTACTCACACTTATTTATTTTTGCCAGATTGATGCAGCAACCGCGCAGAATTTTAACTGAAAGTATATTTTTATCATCACATTCAGAGAGAGGTTAAAGTATTTTTCCATCTTTTAAAAATGTGAAAATTTCACGGAAATTGCGACATATTAATTTTTCACGAATGAGGTCATGAGAGTATAAGTTGAAAGTCGTAAACGTTAGAAATTTACTTTATACATTAGGTACTTGTATTTGTCAAATTTCTAGCGTAAACACTATAAAACCACCACAATAAAGATATCTCATTAAGATACAACCTGTATCATGATACAGGGTGTTATATAGCGGCGGAGATGATACTTCATTTCATTTCCTCAAAAATATAAATTTAATATGATCGTAAACAGCTTTTTCAGTTATCCAAATACGATATCGCTAAATCAAATACAAGGTATTTTACGACAGTAGTTGGAGTGTTATGACGAATCTTGGGAATACATTTATGCATCAATGTTTCGGTAGTAAAGTTGTTATAAAATAAGTTTTAGTTTAGTTGATAATATTTTAGACAAAATAGTGACTGAGTTTTATCTTTACGATATTTCAGATTTAAGATTTTATTACTCAATACAGGTTGTCTCTGGGTAAAGTTGACAAACAAATAGGGAAGATAGAGTAACTAAAAAACTATCTATGAGACCCCTATGTATTTTCAGCGATTTTTACTAGTTACGGATATATTGATCATTTTAATCTGAATTTTTGTAATTTTCCTTTGTGTCCATGTCACGAAAAAGCATTAATTTCATGTTTTGTTTCATAAGTTTTTCAGTAGTATCTTACATAATTAGAATAACTACGAGTCAGCGTAGTTTTTAAACCTAATTAAGTGTTTTCTTCAGTAATCACATAAAGTAGTTTCTTCCATACAAAGTGAAAAGCAAACACTGGGACCTTGTGTGGTGTAACCAAGTTTATGTGATACCAAAAAAAAACTGGAAATAAAACGAGGTAGGTTTTACAATTTTGCTAATTTGTATATGATTCTAATTATGTATGATACCACTGAAAAACTTATGAGATTATAATTTTAATTTAATGATTATAATTTTTCGTGACATGGATATAAGGGAAAATTACAAAAAAACACTTTTTTTTTATGGCATATAAAATGCGAACGAGCACACAGGCCACCTGATGGTAAGTGGAAACTGTGACCTACAAGACTGCAAATGCGTGCCAACCCTGAGGGCTAAGATGGAATGCCTCTATGCTAGTCATTACACCGGCTGTCTTATCCCCAAACCGGAACACAACAATGCCAAAACTGCTGTTCGGCGGTAGGTTAATGGATATGATGGTGGTAGCGATCCGGACTGACCCAGCACAAAGTCCTACCACCCGCAAAATGATCAATATCTCTGAAACTAGTAAAAATCGCTAAACATATTATAGGGGTTAGATCGTCGGTACACCATGTGGAAGGTCTGCCAACACTTGGCTTTCCGGCTGACGGTTGCGAGTAGCGCAAAAACCGGCCGTCGTGGAGATCCTTGAGGAAGGTCTATGTCCAGCAATGGACGTTTTTCCACTGAAATGACGATGATGATGAAACCTTTTCAAAATACCATTATATATTATTTCTCAAACGTCGTACAAAGGTTTCTACTTTAACAAGTAAATGAAATAAATTTCTGTGCAAATTCGTTTTATTCAAGAATTTAAACCGACACCGCGGCCGTTAAAAGTTTAAAACAACAATAACAACGCAACAATGCTGGTTATTTTTTGTAGAGGTGGGCTAACGCGACCTCGGTGAGGTGTCTCAAGATACAAGAGATGAATCGAGTTTATAATAGGAGGTTTTTACCGAAACAGAGCCATTCCATGCAAATGTATTTAAACTTAAAGACAAGCGTCAAAACTTTGTCATTTATAATTATGAACATATAAAACTTTCGAGATTATCTGGAACGAATGATTGTTTCATGAATTAATCATGTTGTTTTTTATTTTGGTGTTGTTTTTTGTTAAGTGTGTCACTTTCCGTCTCTTCACCTAGCGGTTCCAACGAAAGATCAGTGCTGGCTTTACGGCTAGCGAATGTTGATTTGGGACCGTTTCGTAACAATGTCTCTGTGTCTTATTCTTTTTGTATTTTTGTGATGTAATTTTGTACTGTTGCGAACAAATGTTTCTTTATCTTTATCTTATCTTATCGTATCCGTTACTAAACTAAGGTAAGCTGAAAAAAAATACCTTAAAGGGTTTTCACCTTTGTTTTGTATTTCTATTTATATTCTTGTACAATTAATAGTATATAATAATTATATTCAATGACTGACAAATCACGCACACCCTTCACCGTTGAATCTAGGAACTTGAATTTAGGATAGAATATTCCTTGGGTATCTTCGGATTGCACTAAAATACAAATTTCCTAACAATTTTTTTAATTTTAATATTTAACATTCAGTAGGATAACATTTTATACATATTTTTTTACTTTAATCGTTAGATACATCAACGCCACCCTGTATAACTTGCGCCCGTTTTTTTAGCGATGCAGCAAAGTTCGCCGGCAGGGTACAACGTCGCTTTTTGCGACCAGTCTTACTTTAAACCAGACCCACTGACCCGATTCATGCTGCCAGTGTGTTTATCGATGGGCTAATATGTTCTTATTAAAGAAAAAAAGTAATGCATAGGGTAAAGTCACCAGTGGTCAGCCAGAGACCTGTAGTCAGCCTCTGCCTATACTTTGTATGAGTGGGAACAGTACGGAAGATATATTTCCCACTATTCGCACTTATATAAGGTCGACTATTGGTATCTGGCTGACCACTGGTGCTTTTACCTTATACTAATATTATAAAGGCAAAATTTTGATGTTTCTTACTCAATCTCGCCAGAACGGCTGAACGGATCTTGGATTAAATCAGACAAATAGATAGATTATAGTCTGAAATACATTTTACGTTTCCCGAATAACGATCAACGAGTTGCACGTGGACGGAGTCGCGCTCAAAAGCTTGTATTATAAATGTAAAAGTAACTCTGTCTGTAAATTACCCTTTCTGCTAAATCGCTAAATCAATTTTGATGAAATTTTGGTATGAATAAAGCTGACGAAGAACAATATTCTAGATAGATTTTTACTCGGATGTAGTCCCGGGCAACAGCCAGTTGATAATAAAGTAACAAACGGCATACATTTAGTCTAATGGCAAGTTTACATCAACGCCACCCTGCATAACTTGCGCCCGGTTGTTAGCGATGCAGCAAAGTTCGCCGGGAGGGTACAACGTCGCTTTTTGCCGTCCAGCCCTACTTTAAACCGGACCCACTGACCCGATTCATGCAGCCAGTGCGTTTATCGATGGGCATGAAATGGATTGATCCAAATAATTTTTATGTAACTGATACATAAAGAGTCAAAGGCGAGTGATGTACAGTTGCATACGTTGTTATTCAGTACTCTAAGATAGGTTCAGAAGCCGAAGACTTGACATCAAAAATGGCGGCAAAACAAACTTGTGATGTGTCAGTGTCATGAATATGAAAGGTTTTTTTTTAAATCATAGTAAAATAACAAAGTCCCTGTTCTCATGTCGTTTGAAATCAAATGTCGTACGATATTGTACTGAAAAATATACCGAGTTGACGTCTCCAAAGGTTAGATTTAGATCTATTTAAATTGTGTTAGTCATGGAAGATGTTCGAAATTTGTCACTCGTTATTTTATATTATTTGATACCATTGCTGTAACCTACTACCAGAGGTAATCCTGGTCATTGCCAACGGGTTTTCAACGCATACTAGAGGACTTAAGATATATTATGTGTGAAGATAAATATTATAATCATGCTGTATCTATATCCATACCGACTATAGGTTACATTTACATTTAATAACGTTTTCACGGTTAAACCGTTGAACCGATTCTGATGAAATTTTGTATGGAGATAACTAAGTTCCGGGCAAAGTCAGTTTTGGAGGAAATTCAACGCGGAAGAAGCCACGGGCATATGCATATGCATTATAATTATTCAAACCCAGCTGTACCTCTATTTTATGTAATATAAAATCAACTCCCCTTGAAGGAAGCTTCTCGATCGTGACATTACTCATAATAATGTTTACAATGCTACCCCTTTTGATAAAAGAGCCCACGTGTCGGAACTGTTTTTGCATAGTCAATCTAATAGTTAACCGGTCAGGGTTTACTTTGAACTACAAAACTTTCCTTTTGAGGGTAAAATAGCAAACGTCATATCTTTGACAAGTAGGTCGGCACCTTGGTACAATAATTTGCGATCAAATATGCTCGTGCTAATTTAATTTAACCTATTTAAGCACGCTTTACCTAGTTTGCGTTTAGAATACAAATTTCTAATTATTTTGGCATGTCATTATTACACATCACGTCGTCTCTGGTCAGTTGTTAATTTTTTATTGGATTTGTTAATCATAACCCCAATTTTTTTTTAAAGATTACTCTGCCAACCACGATGTAGATAAACAGCTATGAAAAAAGAAAATGAAAAAGATCTTTTTTGATCTAAAGTACTAAGCAGATAAGAAGTCAATTTTGACATATTGCATGACCATGAAGTTTCTGACAATTCACATTGTTGCCAGCAGTAAAACAATGCTACACTTATTTGTTGGGTATGAAGGAATAGTAATAACAGCATAGTTTGACTGCTGTCAACATTATCCATTGTTGGCATTGGCATATCACCGGCAGCGCACTAAGTAAGTGGGGGTTTGGTTTTCCTATTAGGAATTTTACCTGGTGACCGAGCGTCTTTCAGGTTGAAAACGAATTTTCCCGAAAATGACAACTTGACAGATTAATTTTTCGCCTGTCATTCAAATCGTTAGAACTGTTTTCGAGAACATTATATCCCTAGTATTCATTCAAGTTTGATCAACTCCACCCTAAGAAACTAGCAAAGACTGCAGTTGTGTGTTAGACGGAGGGAGGGATTTTGCTTAGCCATTGTCCGTTTCACCGCCGCGAGGCGTGCTATCCCTGTTAGCTTCACTGTTTTCTTTAATCATTTGCATATGTTGTCTTATTTCTTCTTCTTTTTTTATTAACTGGCGATTTGGTCTAATCCAACCTAGTGTATCTAGAGTCAAGGATTAGTAAATTACAACAACTAAGCAAACCAAACTTCGACTAGACTCCTATTCAATGTTTGCGGCTGCGCACTTACACATGAATTCTCACTAAACTTTATTACCAGCTCCATGGTTCTTTTGTATTCATTTTGTACAATTTATCGGCTATAAACTGAGTGGACGCCGTTTGCTTCCTTAACAGTTGAGACGTTGCTACAATGTTGGAACCATTGTGACGTTTTATTTCCGGCAGTTTGATATAATGGCTGTTGACTACAAAATAGTTCAGTTTTGGAATGGTTGGTTATTTTGTAGACGACTGCGTTCTATTGGTGTTTGTGGATGTTTTAGTGGATTTCAGGAAACGAAAGTAGTGTTCATTGTGTTTTTTTAATTTAATCCAACATTAATTAGAAGAAAATTTCCCACAACTCAAAATAAGATAATTATCAAGATGACTGAATTATTTGTATTTAAACTGAACGATTTTATTCTGGCGAATAATAAATTAGCTTCAAAATTATAATTAAGTACCTATATTTTGCGCCTTACTACAAACCCGAATAAAAAGATTTTTAAATCAATTTTTTTTTTTAACTGATCAGGATTTTTTAAAAGAATGTTTGTGTTTTCCAGATTGATTCCATTTCTCTGAACACAAAAGTCTAATATTTCGTGAACTGAATTATACATGAAATACGCCAAGCCAAGTACGCCATCTTGGATACATTCATGTATGATTCAGTTCGCAAAATAGATGCAGTTACAAAATATTCCAAGAGATTGATTATTTTACACTTTTTATTAAGATTTTCACTTTTTTTTGAACGACGTCATTATTTCTGCAAACGTATCGCTGGCCTTTGTCAAGATGTATTTCAAGAACGTTATTGAAAATGGAAAAAGAGAACACCCGTGGCTTTGTGCGCATACAACTGGATTTCCCCTACTCCTCCTATTTTAACCCAGTAGGAGTTGAATTTCCAAAAATCTCTTCTCAGTGCACCCCATTTTACAAAAAAATATTTAACTTGCAATACCGGTCCATAAAATGCTTTTTTTTAAAAAAACGTCAGCCACGTAAGTTAATTTTCTCAAACATCGAAATCGCCACATGCACGGCCGGAGGGAAGTTATTAGCAAATAACACGAATTATTAAGAGTTTGGTTATGCACACCATTAGCATTAGCGTGAACAGGAGATGTTTTTAGGAAATTGGAAGAATTGTAATCACTTTATTTTTTCTTTTCATTGTAAAGTTGAGGTTGAAAGATTTCTTTATCGGTTTCTGTAACTTTGGGAGCCCCCATTATTTTTTAAAGTAGCTTTACGCTTCCAGAAACAGTTCTATTTGAACACCACAACATTTAACAATCTATCAAAATTAAAATTTTGTCAATATACCAAGTAGTTCCTTTTTTTTCGGGGTTTAAAGGTCGAATTTCGGTGACTTGTAATAAAATTATAAAAAAACGGTATTAAATAGCCCTTAGACAAATTAAGGGTTAAAGTACCTGAAATGGATAGCTAATGGTCTCTTCTACTCGCCTGTTTCTTTTTGACAACGCTCTACCTAACACCCTGTATATGTACGGGCCAAGTCTAAGTTAAATTTGGTTTCCGATGAAGCCGAAGATTTGCAAACACCTTTATTTCTGATGAAAATACAATAATATAGTACCATCTAGCTGATCTAGTGATGGAGACGTGGGTGATCATAGGGACTCATAAATTACACATGATAAACTCGTCGTGCTAGGGCTCGCTAGAATTGTCGTCACGAGTAGATAACAACTGTGCAAAAAATGTCCGGTCGGTAACAAAAGCTGGTCCCAAAAATAATTTTTTTGACACAAACTTATTCATCTCCAACTTTCCAGTCTCTAGGTCCAGAAGGTTCAGCTGAGCGTTGATCGATCAGTCAGCCAGTCAGTTTTTTCTTTTATAACATAGATGACAGACAGTGTCAGAGCCACCAGGTGCCCTAGACAAGATGCTTAACGTTAACGATTTTCGAAAACTGACACAATATAAAATTAAATCGAGTTTCTGGCAGCTTGCTTCAAACCTTTGCATTTTCGAAGACGTGATTTTTTTGTCTTGGCAATGAATTACTCAAATTAATGTTTTAACACTACGTAATAATGTTTGGTCTGCCGCCGTGTTTAGTCCGAATTCAAGTGCAAACGTGCGCGAAGTGCCAAACAACGACAGGTGAAGAGGTTCGTGACGTGGCAGTTCTCCTACCACAGGTAGTCATTGTGATATAAGATAATATTAGGGGACCATCCCACACATATGGAACTAGGTCTTAGGTCTAGGCTTGTACTACGGATATTAGGTATTATATTTCTGGCTGATTAATCTAATATTAGAGACGTGAAATTAGTATTATAGAGGTATTCCATCTCTGACGTCAGGGTTGGCAATGCATTTGAAGTCTTAGGATTGCAGTCTTAAGATTTTAGTCATGAAAATTCAAATGTATATGGGTCACAGTTCCCATTTACAATCAGATTTATGTGCTCGTTTATCTTCTCCTTGCCATAAAAAAGTCGGTTTACGGACGATAATTTTACGTGATAACGTCATAACACACAAGCCGAACGCTTAGGCCGATCATGCCTCTCTATCGCTTGTTCCGCGCTCTCGCTTGCACGCTCGGCTCAGGCGAAACGTGACAACGAGTCACGCTTTTTACATTACTGCCAAAAAAAGGAGCGTAATTTTTTCAGAACTCATGTGTATATAAATGTATGTAATTATTGTTTATTCCACCATAACTTCTAAACGCCTGAGCCGATTTAAACGTGTGTGGTATCGTTAGAATCCTTTCACCATCCCTGGAGACATAATATGATGATGATGATGATAGAATACTTTGTTTTTTATCACATAAATACGTGACATTTTGCCATTGTTATTTCAATTATAACAGTTAAGGCATCATCCGTCCGTCCGTCATCACGGCCACATCAAGATCTTTCAAATATTACCTTTACTTGAATAATTTCAAGTAAAGATAATATTTGAAAGATCTTGATGTGAACGTCTCAAATATAAAATAATATAGTAGCATTAATAAACGGGTTTAATATCAGTATTAAAAAAATGGAGTCGGGTTTTTTGACTATTTTTACCTAGAAGGACAAGTTCTTGAACTCGTTCCGTACCGACCAGTCGCATACTTTCATCGCGTAGACTTGCTATGCGCTACGAGGGTAGCCTTGCTATGCGCTACGAGCGTAGCCTTGCTATGCGCTACGAGCGTAGCTATGGTATGCTACGAGCGTAGGTATGAAATGCTATTAATAGCACTCTACTGTCTAATGCTTTTACATAACAAATATACTGACAGATGCCAGAGAGAGAGTGTGACGGCGATACATAAGTACTATATATATATACTGAGATTTTAGTGTATATTTTACCTCACTATAAATAGTTGGGCCGGTATTCCACTTCGTCGTATCGCTCATACCTCTGGAATCAGGTGGGTTAGCCGTTGACGGATACGTCTAGGAGGACATCATCATCATCATCATCATCATCGTCATCGTATTGTTATGTCACTGTTGACTTTCTGGCTCTATGAAGTTCTTAATATTATAACTATTTATTACGCCAATAAATGTAACTTTAACCTTTAGGAAAGAAAACAAACAATGATTCTTGAACCTTTTTTTTTTCCGTTTAAAAGTTGCCTGAAACAGATTGTCATGTAGCGATAAGACCGCCCGTTTATCCTATACATAGTCTCGTGATATTTATGAGCTTAGATACTTTTTTTGTATTTTAACAAATGTACTACTGGCCACATTTTATTTTAGAGTTACATAAATTCTTTGCCATTTAAATATCACAACAACTTAATTTTAACATGCAATCTAAAAACCCGTATGGTACAATCGAATTACCAACCAATAGTACGCCCCACGCCACCGCAGCTGAAAAGGGTACCCAGACATATAGAAACGAGTACCGACAGCTATACCTACAGATATACCTATAGACATACCTAAACATACTCGTATACAGTCTTTAATTAAAGGTCGCTTCATACTGCGGTCGTTGGGACGCCCCTTGCGTACAATTACTTTTTAATTAGTGACACAATATACTGGGAACTTTTGTCTGTTAAGCCTTTATAGGATTAACGGGGAAAAAGGAAGGTTTTTTTAAAACTGCAACTTTGCCGTGCTTAGTTAGTAAAATGGTGATGAAGTTTGAAATGTTACCGCATTATTTTTTACCTGGTGTCATAACGTTGACAGTACGATATCAAGTCGAAAGCAATTAATTTTTTTCGAAAATAATAGAGTCCTTGGTTATGATATGAATACAACACGTTAACATAGTTGGGAGACTGCCTACGAAGCTAGTTCTAGGTTCAAATCTCGGCAAGGGCCGATATTTGAATAATGAACACGAGTATTTGTTCCTGTGTCTTAGATGTTTTCAATATATTTAGGTATGTTTATCTAGTACCCATAGTACAGTCAGCGTCATATAGTTTAGTAACAAGGGCGTGTAACGAACTATTTGGCTACTTTGGATGCTACCAACTATATGACGCTGACTGTACAAGTCAAAAGCATAGTTTGGGACTAGGTCAATTAGTGTGACTGTTTCCCTGTGATATTTACCTGATATTTATGTTATGAATCTGCCGAAACATTCTGCTGGCGCATATTTAGAATTTTAATAATAATTGCACCTACTGTACAAAAATACCGTGATATTGTAAACTATCTATAATTATTATGTAATGATGTAAATAAACCTTTGTCTTGAAAAAATATACCTTGCCGAGTTTCTAACGCCGGTTCTTCTCGGGGCAAAGGTTTTATTTTTCGAACCGGTGGTAATGCTTTTTGACATTCATAGGTGCATTGTATTATGCCTAAATTGAAGAATAAAGAACTTTGACTTTGACTTTGACTTTAGTCCAACGTAACAGCGTCATCTAGCGGATAAATATGACACTGTCCATACTAAGACAAAATATAAACAGCGAGTTCAAAAACAGCCAAGCAATCCCAAAGATCAACTCCACTTCCCGACCGCCGGTTAACTCTGTGTAACTTTTTAATAACTTCACTTGCCTCAAACCAACTTTAATGAACTCCTCCAAACTCCTCAGTGACGAGTAACTGCCACTCACACGTTAACTTTCCTTTTTAATAAGCCAAGTTTCCGCTTCCTGCTTTTTACGCCCGCTGATTTTAAGCATGTTCGCAAAAATAGGTTGCCAGTTGTTTTTTGAGCTGACGGGTTTGAAATGTTACATGGAATGTTTTTGCGTGAGAGGAAAAATGTTTTTTTTTTTAATTCTATGAAATGTGGAACAGGTTTTTGAGATAAATTGTTTTGGTATCGATTGTCAGTTCCCAGAATTCAAATCGTTGTTACTTCGGGTTAAAAATAGACAAATTCCGAATTTGTATCCGAAGTTGGGATCGGACAATTTCACGCAATAACTTAACTGAAAAATTATTGATTTGTTTAACCAATAACTGACTTAATTCAAAAATAACAAAACCATCTACTAAATAGATATCCAGCACTTGTTTCTCCGCTGAAAGAGTAGGGCAAAGCAAAGTTAAAAATATGGTGTTGTGTTTCGGTAAAGGTTCAGGAAGTATATTATTTCTTGTGAAATTAATCATTTAAATTTTTTAAATGTACTAACTACTAATTATAATGTTGATTAAAAGACATGAGTAGTAATAAATCATTCTGCTAAAAATCAAAAGGCTTTGATATAACTTACGCTGTAACCTGTTATTTTTATCAGGCTTTATTTTTTACTTTTTCATCATTAAAAGGATATTTTTTTCATCATCCAGCCCTTGTTTCTCCGCTGAAAGAGTAGGGCAAAGCAAAGTTAACAATATGGTGTTGTGTTTCGGTAAAGGTTCAGGAAGTATATTATTTCTTGTGAAATTAATCATTTAAATTTTTTAAATGTACTAACTACTAATTATAATGTTGATTAAAAGACATGAGTAGTAATAAATCATTCTGCTAAAAATCAAAAGGCTTTGATATAACTTACGCTGTAACCTGTTATTTTTATCAGGCTTTATTTTTTACTTTTTCATCATTAAAAGGATATTTTTTTCATTCTAAGAGAGATGCCCATCATCAAAATTTTATTTTCATTACAATTGATTACCCTACAATAATTACACTAATGATTCAAGCTCGAACGAACACTTGCTGAAATAACTGTCTTAACAATCCAAACAGTAAACCGGATATAACCGGAATAACCGGATAAAAGCGGAACGGTCCCGTTTGCACAATGCACGGAGAATCGCCGGCAGGACTACGTTTGAATATTAAGTTGTGCTTAAGTGACAGCTGCGCAAACCAAAGCGCATAAATAAGTGAACGAGCGCTAGTGCTCCGGGTGGGACTAAGGCTTTACCGAGTTCTAGCGAACTAGAGAATCTAACATTAAACATGTTTTAGGGTCCGTTCACACAGACCGGCTCGGAGAGGAGAGCAGATTTTTTATCGTTGGAAACAGAGTTTTGAGTCATGTTTTATCAATTCTTAATGACAAAAGAAGTGCACATGCAGAATTAAACCTTATTAAAAGACTCAAAACTCTGTTTCCGACGTGATGAAAAAATTGCTCTCTTCTCCAAGCCGGTTTGTGTGAACGGACTCTTAAAGTCTGGGTGTCATAGGACCGTATTAATAAACTGATCTAAACTGTAATGCCCGTCTTGAGATGCGTCAAAAATGACAGTTTTATATGGCTTGACGTTTACTTTGACATATCTTGTGACGGGCATCTTAGCCAAGATGAGTTTATTAATACGGCCCATAGACTACCGTGCCTAGAGTGTAAGATGCTGTTCACGCGGCAAAACATCTCAAACGCGTAAGTGACCATGTTAATCATACGAGAAACGCAAACGCGATCGAGACGTTTCTGTGCGTGTCAAAATACTAGAAGCTCCGAAATAAACGGAGATATTACGTCAAAACATGCAGATAGGATACTCTTCCCATAGGGTGTCCCAGAATTTAACGTAAATATTAAACGTTCTGAAAGTTTACCGGATGAGACTGTATAGTTTTAACTACAAAACAGATGTACATCTGTGCACATTTGTGAATTCATCACTATCATGCCATGATTTGGATTATTCATGTGATACATTGCTAAGTTAAAAAGGATAAGATATCATATTTTTGAACGACAAATTATATTTATTTTCAGCCACGGGAGGTAACGGGTGTATCGCAAGGTATCGTTTTTACCAGTACCATTAAAACGTTAAAAACTTCTAAACTAAAAACAAATTAAGAAAGTTAAAACTATATTCAGAACCGGTTTCCGCTTTCTTATCACTTAATTTTTACGTCGAGTGTTTAGTTATTAGGGGACACTAGTTTCACGTAACAGGGCATTAGCACTCTAGCCCTAAGGCGGCCTGCAAGGTGAGTGAATACCACGCGAATGCGATGCGGAATGACGCGGCGCGAATTTAACAAACAGTCAACAGCTCTGGAAGTAGCCTACGTGACGAATACAGGCGCAAAGTGCGCGATCGCAATCAGTTGGTATGATATTGTTCGTGCGAAATGACACGGCGTCGGTTGAGCCCGCTGACTGGCAGCGGAGGTAGTCCTGCGGCGGCGCGGCGCATCGCACCGCTTCGCATCGAAATTGCGTGTCATTCTGTTTGTTTTGAATCGCCCACGTAGGACGTAGCCTTAAGGGCATAATTTCCTCTTATGTCCCTATAATTAAAATAAGTTTCTCCTCAAGTACCAATTTTTCACAACGTGTTAGAAATCGCTCTCACTGCAGCCCCACAAAACTGGTTTGATTCGTCATCACATCTCAACGCACAGTGGCAACGTAATGCAAAATCTCGCATACAAGTGAGACGGTGATTATGCATTTACGCTGGAATACCTGCAACTTGCATATGCATTGCAGAAACATACCTTGGATTACTACAGATTAATAAACGTTAAGAATAAATAAATCAATATCAAGGGACGGTCTCACACTAATTGACAAAGTCCTAAACTAGGCTTGTACTATGGGTAATAAACAACGATATAAATACTTAATATCATGTCAGCCGAAAGACGTCCACTGCTGGACATAGGCCTCCCCCAAGGCTTTCCACTCAGACCGGTCTTGTGCTTTTCGCATCCACCGCGGTCCCGCGATCCTGACGAGGTCGTCACTCCATCTTGTTGGAGGCCTACCTACAGCTCGTGTTCCGGTCCACGGACGCCACTCCAGAACCTTCTGACACTATACAGACAAATACTTAATATATAAAGTAATAAATATTTAAAAACATATAAAACATTCTACACTCAGAAACAAAATACTCGCGCTCATCACACAAATATATGCCAATACCGGGAATCGAACCCGAAACCACTAACCTCGTAGACAGGGTCACTACAAACTATGCTAATTGTGTCATCGAATAGATTATTGACAATAATATTGATAAAAACTCGATGTAATGGCAACCCCATGTTTGAGAGCTGATATCTCTTCATGAAACAGCTGAGAACCAGCTCCATTGAACTATATTTTCCCTTTCAAAACCAAGTCTTTCTTTTGTTTTCTTTCTTCTCTTTTCTTTTATTTTCTTTCCCTTCTTTCTTTCAAACAACTTTAGCCTAAATCAAAACTTACTTAACTTGAACTTTTTTTTAAACTTTAGTCATAATTTCGATCAAATAATTGTATTTGATCCTTGATGTTTTTTCTTTTAGCGTTGGTTTAACAGTGTGTCACTTTCCGTTGTTTCACCAAACGGTTCCACGGCTAGCGAATGCTGAGTTGGGACCGTTTCGCAACATTTTTTCTGTGTCTTGATATTTTTGTATCTATGTAATGTGGTTTTGTTTTGTTGCGAATAAAATGTCTCTTTACCTTCATCTTTAAATCTATAACACAATAAAGATTTCATTTCATTTTACGTAGGGCAGCCAGTTAACACTATTTTTCACAAGTGCCAAAAGCCTTTGTAGTCCGATTACACGTATCATAAGCAAGAACATTAAGAGCAGAAGTGGAAACGAGCTATTTCCTCAAATAAAGTCTCTTGTTTTAAGAAATGTATCAAATATTCGTCTTGTCAGGTATGAAGCTACAGGTACAAGTGGTTGGTCTGATTGGCTGATTGCCAAATACACTTCATTTTATTTCCTAGAGCCAAAACTTAGGAGTTTACGTTTGTATTGGGTACTGTGCTCATTTGAATCTCTTAAGACTGAATTAAAAACGATTGTAAAACAAGATACAAATGTGTGGTGGGCCAAAGTTCACATCATTTTTCAATGCTGATTTGTAATATTTTTTATATTACAATAATCTCTATTCATAACTAGTTTCTATTACTAACGATCGTGACTTCAAAATATTCAAGCGAACAGAGCGAGCGAGCAAGATTTGTATTTAGTTAAAGTACTCGGACGGGCCTTGCACAAGCTTTTACACTGCTATCAATACACAATAACCCAATTAAATAGGTTAGGTCTTAAACAATTAGGTTCTCATTCGTTAACTAATTCGCAGCCAGTGAGCGTAAATTGCTCCATCAGAGCTTATTAATAGCACGTTAGTGCTTGCATTTTGGTTTTGATTGCAAGTGTCATGGACAAAGCAACTCAGTTAACGCGGTAGTTATCTAACTCTGCTTTAAGGCCCCCATACATGATTGGTTTTGCCTTCAGTTCTAACTGACCGAATGCAAAATAGCATCGTGTATATGTAATTTAGCCTGAAGGCAATCGCATCCGTCAGCCTGAACGATTCCGAAACGCCTATGCACCTTATGGTCACTCAATCCGGTCAGGCGGACCGATCGCCCTCTACATGTATGGCCACTCGATCCGGTCATGCGGAACTGACGCAGTTTGGCCTGAACCGATCGGTTTTTAATTGTATGGCCACTCTATCTGGTCAAGCGGAACTGATGCAGTTCGGGATAGATAAAAAATCCGTCACTTTGCGTCATCCGATGATTTATCCACAACTTTGTCACGTGATAAACGCAACCATACTGGGCCCGCTGGACAATGGATATAATATATCGACTCAATTGCTAAAACCAACCTATCATCATCATCATCATCATCATTTCAGCCATAGGTCATCCACTGCTGAACATAGGCCTCTCCCAAAGATTTCCACCTCACCCGGTTGGAAGCGGCCTGCATCCAGCGGGTGCCCGCGGACTTAACCAAATCGTCCGTCCATCTCGCGGGGGGTCGCCCTACGCTGCGCTTGCCGGTACGTGGTCTCCACTCGAGAACTCTACTGCCCCAGCGGCCATCAGTCCTTCGAGCAATGTGGCCTGCCCATTGCCACTTCAGCCTGCTAACCCGATTGGCTATGTCGGCTACTTTAGTTCGTCTACGTATCTCCTCGTTCCTGATTCGATCTCGTAGCGAGACACCAAGCATAGCTCTTTCCATGGCACGCTGAGTGACTCTGAGCCTATTCATTCACCAACCTATAAACAGTATGTATTTATGCTCTTTATTGCATACAAACAATTCCAAGACATGCTGGGATAATGTACATAAGCGAACCTATCCCAAATTTAATTTCTTCCAGTAAACTATATTACTAACATATTCAAAAACTTTAACTCTCTTTGCATAAGGCACAAATTAAATTATCCCATCGGATGAAACCGCAAAGTTTTGTTTCTTAACACGTTTACTCTGAAATATGTCTGAAGCTAAGAGTTCACAAGTTATTATGCAGTCCCAGCCCTCGTATTTATTCTTGAAGAAGCGCAGACGAACCATTTAAGTTAAATGCAGCTGGTATAGTAACGAACTGAGCGTTTTACCTTATGCATTTATTCATTGTGTTTGTAACTTTGTTACGGTCGCCATGTTTTAATTTTAAGATATTATAGTCAGGCGCAATAAAAACGGGTCTTTTTATTGCATTACATTTGAAATTGGCCTGAGGGGTTATTTCCTATCCCACTCGCAATCGCAATTGTTTCCATTTTGAAAATCGAAGGCTTGTCTGCATGACTGCAAATGAAAACAATTGTTTGTTGTCCACTTTGAAGACGATTGTGATTGCGAGTGCGTTAGACAATAGCGACGCAGCTGTTTTCATTGCTCCTGAGTGTATTTTATGGTCCTATGCTCAAAGAACCAACGGGACTTTTTTACTAAAGTTCCGCTGCTCGTCCGTCGTCTGTCACAAGGCAGTATCTAATGAAACGTAATAGCTAGAGACTTGAGATTTAAACAGTGTCTACATATGCCGCTTTAAAAAAAAAGTATGAAAACATGGGGTCTCTATACAAGAAATTGATTTTTTGGAGCTTTTTGCTCCTGCTTAATATTGTTTACTGGTACGGAACCCTACGTGTTAGTTCCAATTCGCACTTGGTTAGTCTTTGTTATAATAAAAACAAAATGAAGGGAAGCGAGAATATTAATGTCTCAGGTTGGATTCAGTCATTTTCATGTGCTTTATGTATCAGTCATTCACATAGCTTGCCAAATTAATAACATTGTTTCCAATATTGCATGCCTAAAATAGGTAGAATATAAGCACACCCTGTAACACTAAGAACTGTCAGAATATCTACTGTGTTATTGCAACGCGTTTGTTTTGGCAACTTCTACAGACTGCCATAGGAATATGTAGACAAACACCTTATTACTGTACTACCAAGGGGCAGTAATTTCCTTTACTGTAGAGTATAAAACAAACAGTCTCCCAATTTACAGACAAAAACCGCGCCGCTCCGCACCATCGTCGATGCATGCACAGAAGCTAAGGGTTTATTCTGTTAAATAACTCGCCCGTGACTTTATAGACGAGAAGGCACTGGCTAGCCTAACTTGACCTGTCAGTGTGCATAATCACACGTAAACGGCAAGGAAATTCGAAAAGCTGACAGATTTCTTTCCGAAATTTAGTTAGGTAATACTACCAGTATATTCAGCGCTTTTTGTATTATTGTATGGCTATTTTTTTTTTGCCTTAACTTTTGTAATCCTTACTTATTTTGCTTCTTCGTTCCTCATAATCATTTGTCTCTCTCCACTCATCATTGTACCTTTTTTATACATATATATTATACTATACAGCATTATATCAGATACAATTAAGGTCATTATATTTATTTATGACTTACTTTATCAAGTAAAATATGATTATTGTCAAATGGCAACCACAACATTATGACTTAAATATTTAGAACATGGTTCAATATTTTAAATAAATGAATTTCAGGGGAAGATCGCACATAAACTTACCTTTTTACGTTAATTATGACAAAAGTTATGGCAAATGACTTAAGAACAAACAACACAATGGCAAAAGAAGCAAGTCCTAATTAAATAAACACCCTCTATCTTGCTTTGACCCAACTCAACCAACATTATAGTCACCTTATTTGGCATCATTATTATGAGCCCGGAGACCAAGTTATAATAGTCTTGTGAAATCAAGGATGAGAACAACGATGTTTCCTCTAAGAATACCTACAGCACGAGTACGAAACCCTGTTCCATGCAGCGCTCTGTCGATGAGCTATTGTCTAGGTCGACGTACGTTAAGGGATACCTCAACGTCTCGATTAAATTGCTGTCTGCTATCAAGTTGGGACGTGTGATGTAGCGACGTTGGTGAACAGAGATGCGGTTTTTAATAAGTTTATTGAAGACAACAAAAATAGAAATTCAATGTTCCATGCGATCACTGGCAGATGTTGATAGATACAGCGTGATCAGTTTTGTGAAATTAATAAAAGTGTGTTATTTTTTAACCAATAGAATGTCGTATATTTTTTGTATGTTACAGATAGTAAGCAAATAACCATTAGTGAAATAAACATTTCAATTTGTTATATAATACCTTTTCAATAATTCTTCCATGATTTAATCCTGTATTAAATAGCGTAGTAGCTCAGTATGTTCTAAAAACTGAAATTCTCATCAGGTTTTTTTTCTTCAAATAGCAAAACGTAGTAACTGTTTTAGTTTCACATATGTTTAAAAATAAACACCTTGACTTAGACTTGTACATGAAATATTTTCATCATCCTTTTTTTATTTTATCGTACAAAATAACCGCACAGAAGCATCAGTTTATTAACCGGTTACTAACAAAGACCAAAAATACTACAATGAATTGTAAGAAAGTACAACAGAACTAGTCTGATAATAGCCTTAATACCGTAAAACTGTACGCGCACCGCAAAGTCGGGGGAAGATTGTCTGCCGCTGCGGTTTTTCCCATACGCTGAAATACGGAACCCATTTCTCTGGAGCTGCTGAATTACATTCACTCAATTTATAGTTTTGTCTAACAACTCGAGAAATGCAGTGCTCTTAGAATATATGTACTCACGCATTTTGAGACAAGATTACTTTAATGTTACACATTCTGCACATTTGACCAAAAGTACGTTTGAGAGAGAGAAAGAAAGAAAAACGGTTATTCAGTGCAAAACAAAAAACATTTTAATATACTTGAAGATAGAATTATGACAAAACTACATCATTTTACAAACTTTTATTTTGCAAAAACGTTTTGTCCTTAAACCATTACAGATTACATAGGTTACGTCATGGGCTTATCAAATAAGTTAGGTTAGGTTGGGTTTGACCACAAAAAGGCAATACAAAATATAGTTTATCTAATGTTGATTTTATAAAACATTAGACAGCCAAAATATTTTTTTTCGAAATTTTTTTTTAGTAACTAATGATAATAAGTTATATCGTTGAATAGTAAATAACACCTCCTATCTACATTAAATTGCAGAACTGAATAATCCTAACTACATTGTCTTTCTTAATGTAGAAAGGGCAATTTAATATAGATAGGTATTGCCTCTTTACTCGATATCAACCAAAACTGATGATAATAACATCAAATTCTTCAGTGATTCAAGTGCCATATTGGTTGGTGAATCTAACGTCTTGTTACGCTCGTACGGAATCAAGACGTTTATGCACTGTATCTTGAAACCGAATATTAGGTCAAAATATAGTAAACATTTAAATAAGAAAATTAAAGCATTATAAAAGCTAAATCAAAATGTTGTGTTCAACTTCGAAAGTTAGATGGTAAAAAGTATAGTTTTAAAGTTTAATGCATTTTCTCCATCATTTTCCGTTACGATGAACTTTAGCGATTTAAAGAATAAAACTTTCGGTATTTGTTTGTTTATCATGATTGAAAAAAATGCCTTCTGCCTTTATTGCGGTGCTTCTTCTCCGCAATGATGACCTATTACTAAATAAATATTTTGAATTTTGATGTTGGTCGATCTCAGTAGTTTTTTTTTTGCCAAGCTGCCTAGAGAGCTGTGGAAGCTTTAAACAGTACAAACAGGATAATAAATTACTCCGAGTTCACCGTGACCCCACATAATTAAACCTGCTTAATAAAACACAGTCACGGATTACATTACATTAATGTAAAGTAATAAAAAATGGGCATTCAGAGGATTCACTGTAGTAAATTAAATGATACGGAGTGATGCGTTGACTTTTTTTTTAAATTACAATAACTGTAGTATGAGTATTAATATTGGAATTTGTGAGAAACAAAATTTGTCTCTAAGAATCACCAAAAACAATCGGACGTTTTGATTTCTCAATCGATTGATGAAACTAACAAAAATTAATGTCACTCTCTAAGTATTCCTCAGTAAAACTATTTTGTTTGGTATTCCATATCAATAAGATAGCAAACTACTAAAAGACAAAGGACGCATATAATATTCTTACTTAAGACTTGTTATTAAGTATGCCTCGAAAGTTATTATATTATACAGGATGCACCTTAGTCAGAATGATTCAACTAATCTACAAGAATATAATAGCATTTCATTGTTATTTGACAGACCTCTCTCTGTTTATTTTCTTTATATCGGCGGCAGCTTTTGACATAATTATAACACATATAAGCATTAGTTGAAAAAAGTAACGTTAATTTTGCACAAATGAATAGTAGAACATTTTGAAAATATTTATTTCGTACCTTTTTGTACGTATGTATAAAAACCTCACGTCAAGGTTTGCACCCTGTTACGAATGTAATAGAAATACGCATGTAAGGGTAGGCTTGAGACAGTGCATTAAACGGGTTTAACACGAGCGCACGTCTTTTATTTATAACAAGTGGCGACGACCGGATTATTTAATTACTTACGCGTAGTTCAGTGTTACCGATAAAATGAACACGACGATTGGAGTTCTGCCGGGTTTTGAAATCGGAAATGATTGGAATGTGTTCAAAGAAAGGTTGAGCATGTGGCTCAGCGCGAACGCGATAACAAAACCAGAAGAGGGTAGTACCGATCGCCGGCGCGCCGTGTTGCTAAGTGCACTCAACGACTCTGCGTATAAGTTGGTACGCGAGCTTATAGCACCGAAGAAAGTAGATACGCTATCGTACGAGCAGATCCTAGAAGAAATTGACAAACATTTACTGCCGAAGAAGTCTTTGTTTGCAGAGAGGCATAACTTTCACAGCGCTGTGCAACATGATGACGAGGATTTTACGCAATGGGCGGCACGTGTCCGTCATTTATCGACCGACTGTAAGTTCGGCTCGACTGTGGACGAGATGCTGCGGGACCGTTTCATGTTGGGCATGCAGGCGGGCCGGGAGCGCGACCGGCTGTTCACGGAGGACGCCGACGGGCTCACGCTGGCGCGCGCGCTCGAGATCGCGGTGGCGCTGCGGTGCGCGCACAGCGCCGCGCGGCACTCCGCCGCGCCGCGCGCCGCGCCGGCCGAGATCTACAAGGTGTCGGGGGCTTCTGCCTCCGCCGGAGTGCAATGTGAGGTGTGCGGCTATAGTAACCATAGTGTTGAAAAGTGTCGGTTCAAGGGTTACAAATGTAAAAAGTGCGGAGTGAAAGGTCACTTAAAACGTGTGTGTAAGAATAGGAGACAAGTAAATATCTTGCAGGCTAGCGAGGAGAGTAACGATGATGACGGTGAGAATACTCTTTCATTTTCTTTTGAGTCTATTTGTAACATTCGCAGCAATCGTGGCGAGGCGATGACCTTGTCCGTTGATGTATGTGGTGTACCATTAAATTTTGTTATCGATAGCGGTTCATGTGCCACTGCCTTGCCCATAGATATGTATAATTTACATTTTAAAGATAAGCCATTGTTACCCCCTAAAATGATATTAAAGTCTTATTCTGGGGAAGTAGTGAACACGGTAGGGGTTATGCAGGCACCGGTGACGTATGAGGGTGAATGCAACTGTATTGACATATACGTGGTGAAGGGCTGCGGCCCAGCTTTGTTGGGCCGAGATTTTTTATCGCTGTTTAATTTGCAAATATCAAAAATATATTTTTGTAAAAAACAACCGGAGATTGAGTCTTATATGATAAAATACCCAGACTTATTTTCAGATCGGTTAGGTTGTCTCAACAAATTTAAGGTCAAATTATTACTAAAACCCAACAGTCAACCCATTTTTTTTCGCGCCCGTACAGTGCCGTTTGCCCTAAAGGCAAAAGTAGAAAAGGAAATAGATAGGTTGGTTGACACCGGGGTACTAGAGCCGGTTGACCATTCCGATTTTGCAAGCCCCATAGTACCAATTCTGAAACATTCGGGTGAGATTAGACTATGTGCAGATTATTCAGTGACTTTAAACAAAATATTACAAATTGAAAAGTACCCCTTACCACGGACGGAGGAACTGTTTGCCAAGTTGCACGGAGGTCAGCAATTCTCCCAGCTAGATTTAAGTCAAGCGTATTTGCAGTTACAATTAGACGACAACTCTCAGTTACTTACGACCATAAATACACACAAAGGCTTATTTAAGTTTACACGTCTGGTGTTCGGACTGTCAAATGCTCCAGCCATATTTCAAAAAACGATGGAAAATTTATTACTAGGAATCGAAGGGGTTCTATGTTTGTTGGATGACGTCTTGGTTACTGGGGAAACTAGAGAACAACATTGTGAAAGACTAGAACAAGTTTTCGCTCGTCTGCAAGGGGCGGGATTAGTACTAAACAAAGACAAATGTCATTTGTTTAAGGATTCCGTGACGTACCTAGGGTTTGTGATAGACCGACATGGGGTTCACAAATGTTCCAAAAAGATTCAGGCAAAGTTAAGTTCGAAAGCGCCAACAAATGTGCAGGAATTAAAATCTTTTCTAGGCTTAGTTAACTATTACAGAGTTTTTGTACCGAACGCATCATCAATTTTGAGCCCATTAAATAGTTTACTACAAAAAGAAAAAAAATGGAATTGGACGGACGAACATAACAATGCATTTATAAAAATTAAAGCAGAGCTGGCATCGGAAAAAACACTCGCGCATTATAACCCGAAACTAAAACTAATAGTGACGGTCGACGCGTCCCCCTGGGGCCTGGCGGCGGTGCTGGGACAGGTGGAAGGCGAGGCCGAGAGGCCGGTCGCGTACGCCTCGAGGTCTTTAACTAGCGCCGAAAGAAATTATAGTCAGATAGAAAAGGAGGCAACGGCGATCGTGTTTGGCATTCGTCGGTTCCACCAGTATCTGTACGGATTAGAGACACCATTTATTCTCCGCACAGACCACAAGCCGCTGACATTCATTTTTCATCCCCATAAAGGGGTACCAGAGGTCTCTGTTAATCGCCTTCAGCGTTACGCACTATTTTTAAACAGTTACAATTATGAGATACAGTACGTTTCAAGTGTTGACAATAATGCCGACTATCTAAGCCGCGCAATAAACGCGCCGCCGCCGCTGCCGCCATCGATGGCAACCGCGCCGCCGTCGTTCTTAGATCGAGCCACATATATTAATTTTGTTACGGACGGCGATTTACCTATAAGTCTAGGAGAAATTAGAAATGAAATTGATAACGACGATGTACTAAAAAGGGTCAAACATTTCGTTGTTAACGGATGGCCGAAAAAAATAGTTAACGACGACATACAACCTTATTTTTGTTGTAGGTTGGATTTATCGTTAGAACGAGACTGTCTGATGCGAGGCCACAAAATAGTCGTCCCCGGGGCCTTAAAAACTAAAGTTTTAGATGAGCTGCATAGATGTCATTTAGGGATTAATAAAACCAAGTCGGAGGCTAGGTCGCGGTTCTGGTGGCCTAGCATGGACCGCGATATCCAATTAAAGATAAACAGCTGTGCGGTTTGCATACAAATGAAACCAGCTCCCTCCCGAGCACCGCTAACTCCCTGGCCATTTCCTGTGCAGCCGTGGTACCGGGTACATTTGGATTTTTTTGGCCCATTAAAAGATAAAATGTTTTTAATTATTGTAGATGCCTATTCGAAATGGGTCGAATGTTTTCCACTCGTAAACAATTATTCGAGTGCAACTGTTATAAACAAATTACAAGAGGTTATATCTCGTTTTGGTATTATGAACACTCTAGTGACCGACAACGGTACTTCTTTTACATCAAAAACGTTCAATGATTTTTGCAAATTAAACGGCATAATACACATAACGTCACCCACATATTCACCGGCAAGCAATGGACAAGCAGAGATATACGTTAAAATAGTAAAAAAACACATCAAAGGTTTAATTAATGAAGGGCGAACAATGAAAGAAATTGACGGGCGGTTGTTAGAATTTCTGTTTAGGTATAGGAATACCAAACATACAACAACGGACAAGTCGCCGGCCGAGTTGATGCTAGGCCGGCCGCTGCGAAACCGGTTCGATTTGCTGCGCGCAGATAACGCTGACTCATCGTCACTCTCCGTCGACCTGCAAAATAATGTAGCAAATAAACAGTTTTTACAGGCTAAGTATTTTGGAGGAAACAGGCGAGTAGACTTTAACATTAATGACGAGATATTGGTAAAACTAGTCGATAATAAGTGGGTTAAGGGGGTGATTAAAAAAAATATCGGGAAAACAATTTACGAAATTTACTTGCCGCAGAGTAATAAATTAATAAAGAAACACAAAAATCAGATTTATAAGTTTAAAGGCAACAACAGACAGCGAGATGACCAACAAGACGATGAAACCAGTCACCACTGGTCAACGATGCCGATGAGTGCAATCCCAGCGACGGGGCATGCAGCTGAGGAAGAAGAAGAGTGGATGGAAGCGGATCCGGGCCTAGAAGACGAGGCCGGGCCCGCGCCGCCCGCGGCCGCCGCCAGCGCGCCCGTGTCGCCGCTGCTGGCGCGCGCGCCCGCGCACCCCGGGACGTCGCCGGCGCGTGAAGGACTGCGGCCCTCACGGTTAAGGGACGTTCCACGCATTAATTATAAAAAAAATATTTAGATATTAATTTTTATGTTTTAATACGTTTTAGAATTTAAGGTGAAGGGATGTTACGAATGTAATAGAAATACGCATGTAAGGGTAGGCTTGAGACAGTGCATTAAACGGGTTTAACACGAGCGCACGTCTTTTATTTATAACACACCCCAACTCATACGTACTATAAATTCATTGAATATTTATAATCTCTGACCATAACCCTCTTCCTCAATATACCAAAGTTACCCTCCGACCTTGTCTTTACGCTAATCAATAAGGTTACACCTTGTTATTAAAACCACCCTGTAAATACAACCCTATTTATAAGCTCACAAAGTTTATTAATCTTCGGGTATTAAACTGCAAATGTGCCCTTTTCACTCGGAAAAACAGCGTAACGAAACAGGAGACCCATGTCACCAGAACTTAATTCTACGTTGCAACCAGTATAACTTAGAAACACTTCCCCCCGCTTGGTAGCTGAACTTTTGGGGGAATAAAAGTAAATGTACGCTAAAGCGAGGGTCATGGTTATCTGGACGAAAGGTAGCGTTTCTCTGACTGACACTTAATTAAAGCTAAATAGTTGCATCCAGTTGGGTTATTCGTAATATGATATTCTGTTACGGCTATTGTTAGTCGAAGGTTCTGACACAGGTCGTTGTATAAATGTACTAAATAACAATATTTATTGTATGTCTGACTAACTATATTACCTTTGAGTGATACTAATCTTCTAGAACGAATACAGGTTGCTTATAAATTTAAGTATCGACTTCCATTGCTTTTTTTACAATTTTCTTACTTTCTAAAATACTCGAACTGCGTTACACATTAAAATATGGGATAGTTTTAATGGATAATAATAATACCTACTAATAACTACTCTTCTGGAATTAAGATCATAACAATTATTCTCCGTACTTCAAAAAACATCAACCAGTTTAGGCTACTGTAGGCCACAAAGAAACGGACATGAATTAAAACCCAACAGGGCTACTATATACATCGAAAAAATGTAACCCTCACTGCTTGTTGCAATTATAAATCACCCATAACAAAACCTCTTCAATGTTGCGCATAGTTTAAATCCTAGGACCAAATTAGTCTTAACCTTTCTATTTAATGTTTAAATCCATTCTTATATGAGTAACAAGATTCGGATACGGGGGAAAACCGAGCCCTCGGGGTATTGTTGTACATAAAAGGGTTATTTGAACCCTTAACCTTGGGGTACGGACTCACGGGGCGAGGTTACTAGAGAGGTGAAACCTGGGCCGAATTAATTGCTGAAGACAGTATACTTACTTGGAATTTTGAAACAATCAAGTTTCTTTGCTTATTACGTCGTACAATATAAATTCTAGCTTTATTTTAAATAAGTTCTTGGCTGAGATGCTCGCCTCAATGCGCATCAAAAGTGACAGATTTCAATGACCTGACGTTTATTTTGACAACACTATCGCTATTTCTATAAAAAAAAATACATTCACATCATACATACAATTAGAAATATACACTTAAAATAAAAATAAATAAATAAATCTACTTTATAAAATCGTCATCATCATCATCATCATCATGTCTGCCGAAAGACGTCCACTGCTGGACATAAGCCTCCCCCAAGGCTCTCCACTCTGACCGGTCTTGTGCTTATCGCATCCACCGCGCTCCCACGGTCCTTACAAGGTCGTCACTCCATTTATTTATTTATTCGTATGGCATTTTTACAATCGTTCGTATATTATAAATTATATAACTTAACTATAACACTAATTTTAGTTCTTGTATCCATTGGATTGAGTCATTCACTTTTATTGGAGGCCTACCTACAGCTCGTCTCCCGGTCCGCGGACGCCACTCCAGAACCTTCTGACCCCATCGGCCATCAGTCCTGCGAGCAATGTGCCCCGCCCACTGCCACTTCAGTTTAGCTATTCTTCGGGCTATGTCGGTAACCTTAGTTCTACTGCGGATATCATCATTTCTGATTCTACCACGCAGAGAAACCCCGAGCATAGCCCTCTCCATAGCCCTCTGAGTGACTTTGAGCTTTCTTATGAGGCCCATTGTTAGAGTCTCCGATCCCTAAGTTAAAAAGAATATTGGTACGATGGAAATATTAGACCAAATAATTTAGATTAAGTACTAAAAAAAAAAAATTTAGTATTAAAGTCCGATAGCAAATTTAAAATGTAGAAAGAAGAAGTAAAAGTGATAAAAAATATGTAAATTTTATGACAACGATATTACCGCTTATTATTTTTTACTTTTTTTTGGCAAGATTTTGGTTTTTTAAGAGCCGATTATGAAATATGGTCCGTCTGGATCGCTACCACCATCTTATCCACTAACCTACCGCCAAACAGCAGTGTTCGCATTGTTCTATTCCTGTTTGGGGATAAGACAGTCGGTGTAATGACTTGCATAGAGGCATTCCATCTTAGTCCTCAGGGTTGCCAACGCGTCTTAGGATTGTAGTCTTGTGAATGTGAATGTCTATGGGTTACAGTTTCCACTTACCTACCATCAGGTGGCCTGTGTGCTCGTTTGCCTTATCTATGCCATAAAAAAAAAGTCAACAGTCATTTCCTTTTTTATGCACTAGAGAATAAAAAAGCCATTTTAATCCGCTTACACCCAGCATTAATCAAGAACTTCAAAGCAGTGAGTAAACGTACTTTCCTTTTATACCAAATTAGCTTTAAAACGGATAGGTACCTATTACACATACATACATTAAGTACTATGTTTGAGATCGTTGGTGTCTTCCCTATCTATCTTATCTATGATTTATCTTTGTGTCACTGTTGAAAGGAAGAAGCGGTGTAAGCGTTAAAAGTTTAAGCCGCTACAAATATTTAAGATAACATTCGTATACAGGGTGGTGTAAAATGGATTGCAATGGTTTGTGTAAAGAGTGCTTGGCGTACGTGACAGCCTGTATATAAACTTGACCTGAGTACCGCCGGCGCAGCGAGCTTCGATATCAACAAACAATTTCAAAGTCACAACATTTATTTGAGAAACACGGCAATTTAACAATCATTTTGAATACAAACCTTTAGCGATATATTAAAGAATGTTGGGCAAAAATTTATGGAACCCAGCCCAATCGTCAATATAATTATAACTGATGTAAGCTTATTTAATTATCCCACTATTTGCTGTAATTATTGTAAATAGTAAAATTAGTCAAGCGTGAGTCGGATATACGGGAAATAGCATTGCAACGCATGCGGGGCACAGCTAGTGTAGTAATAAACGTTTTTTATGTGTGAACATTTTTGAAGGCTGATAACTCTCTTCTCCGGGGTTTCTGGAGTTTGTCCATGTATTTGAAAATTATGCTTGTGTAACGTGGTATACATGAGATTTGTATTGGTTATATGGGCGAATTTGCCCATCATTCTTTATTTTAGTTTGCGGCGAGCTTAATCTATAGACATAAATCTCTTCCATAGGACCTATTACGGAAGTGTTTATCGATTAAGCTAAACGTGGATAAAGCTTCTGACACTTTCTGACCAGTATGCAAATGCGAGAGTGACGGAGCTTTGTCCACGTAAGTCCACTGCGATAAGGGGGCCATAATACGGACCCATTGACATACAATGTATATTTATTTTAATGTAAATTGAACCCCAACGAACAGAAATAAGGAAAAAAGCAGGAAACTAAAACTACAGTCGCAGGAGTCCTCTAGTGCTGCAATCTTTATAATAACACTAACAATAAGTAAGACATAAAAGCAACAAGCTCAGCATTGTAAACTTATAATATAAACAATCATTATTACCTGGATGGTAGGACCTTTTGCAGGGTCCGTCCGGATCGCTGCCACCATATTATCCATTAACCTACCGCCAAACAGCTGTGTTCGCATTGTTGTGTTCCGGTTTAGGGATAAGACAGCCGGTGTAATGACTACCATAGAGGCATTCCATCTTAGTCCTCAGGGTTGGCAACGCATTTGCAGTCTTAAGCTTGCGGTCTTGTGAATGCGAATGTCTATGGGCCGCAGTTTCCACTAACCATCAGGTGGCCTGTGTGCTCGTTTGCCTTCTCTATGCCATACAAAAAAACCCTTAACATTTCCCCATTTCTTCACATCATGCCAAAACGACATAACAGTTACCACAAAATCATATCTTCTATTTACCTACGGCACGGCAAAAATAAAACGTGCCCTAATTCGACTCGGCATCCCTTTTAGCTCGGGGTAAACAAGCCTTTGTTGGGTAGATTAAAATTATACGCGTGCTACCCTACTCCTGCGGTTTGTGTCGCAATCTACATAGATAATTTTAACTTATGCGTTATAGCACGACGCGTATTTAGGGGGTGTTATTGCTTGACACCGTTTTAGAATATGAAATAGAATGCTAATCTTTGAAGCGTCAGTTTCATGTGGTTGGGCATTATTAAGGCGATAATAGCTGTAGTTGCAGGCCTGCTAAACCAAATGACGTTATATCTCCTATGAATCCTCTGTAGGATATGCAACTTTATAACTAATGAGAGGGAATTGAATATGGTTTAGCTATTACATTTTGAAACGACCTTTTGGCTTTGAGTACTGTGTCTTCTACATGTAAAGATAATCGAAAAGTGAATTGATAATTTGTAAAAGAAAGTATTTAATTATTTTCAAGGTTAACAGAACACAGATAAATAAAAAAAAAACTTGTACCTATTTTAAGTAATCAGTAAATAAAACACTAGAGCCAACTCAGTATAAATTCAATTATATTATCTAAAAGGTTTTAACCACTTGTTTTCATTGAAGGTTTCTATTAGTAAAACTCAAGAAAGTCCTATTAAAATATCATTTTAGTTTATATAAACCTTATAGACAAGATACTCTTGAAAGTTATACACCTAGGTCTCTAACGTTCCTATTATGATTAAAGTGAGCCAAAGTGTACAGGTCTAGACTTCACGGTGCTATGGATAATATTGTTTTAATAATGAATATTCGTGCTGTAATTTGATATTAGCTTTGTTACGTTAAGGGTATATAATATAAGGAGCAACCTGTATACTGTAATTATAAGAGATATTGAATTAGAAATACCTAGCTTTTGTTAATCAGGTTGTATAACTTTTTTTTTTAAATAGGTCTAATAAGTTCTTTAGTCCCCTAGATTTTATGCTCGACCTTAACAATCGCTGTAGGTACTTGAACCGTTATTAAATACAGGCCCAATACAAGATTGATGCAGAGCCCTTGGCGTGCAAGTCAGACTCGCACTTGACTGTTTTTTTAAAACAAGATGACCCGCCCCACTATTTCATTTCGCATACATTGACGGTGCAATGCCAATTTGCGTAGCTCGGCGCGCAGTGGACTATTACACTATAAACCGCAGACACGTTCGGCCGCGTGCGCACGACGATCGAACATTTCCGCAATTTCACCCGTCGCTAGATATTGTGACGCTCGCGTCGACGGGGCGCCGTGCACACTGACGCGAATAGAAACTGGAAACATAACGAGTATTTGACGATACAGGACTCCGACTTCACAGGTCGGACATCATTTTGCATCTAAGTGGAATAATTCAAATATTGGGTTAGGTCTGTCAATATTATGTTGATCAAGTGCACCTTAAGAATTGTTTTTCGATGTTCAGTGGTATTTGAATACGACATTATCCCTGAGTGATAAAGGCTGGGGATAGTATGACAAAAATACGAATTCTACGTGGACGAAGTCGCTGGCCGAAGCTTGTGAATAAATAAATGATGCTATATTTTAACACTTACTAAAAAGTTGTTGATTTGACATGGTGCTAGGCTTATCACTGTAGAAACCAACGAGTTAGTATATGATTAACATGAACTGGCTCTTGGTATTCAATACAGGTGAACGCATGACAGCACCTTATGTCAATCTCATAAAAAAACTTAATTTCTGAAAGCAAATTCTCAAAATACCCCTTGTTATATGCTCACTAGAGTATATGCTACATTTTGTTGTTAAAAATACAATAAATTCCAAGTAAACAATAAAAAAATTGTAAGCGGGTGCAATTGCTAGCACAACCTATTAAACAAATGCAGCATCTATCTTGATTATTAATTACAAAATAAACTATGCAAGTAAAACAGCATGCGCACTCCTTTCATATCTTAATGGTTTTCTTTGATTCACCGCATCAAACATCTAAACGCAATACAAAGGAAATAGGGTGCTATTATTTTAAGGGACACGTCGTCGACAAATTCACCGACAAGCAAGAAAAACCCAGCAGTCCCTCTGCGTTGATCAGTGAGATGCTACGCGATCACAAACATTCGCATTCCGCTGTGACATCTGACGTCTCCGACTAGCCATACTCGGGCCAAGAATCGTGACTTCATTTAAACTACTAGCGTTTGGGTGTCTTCCAATTTGGTCAAAAGCGTCAATATTAACGTTTTACCAGCACAATGTTCTTCTATTTTATAATTTGCTGGTGTAATCCCTGATGAAGTACTAACCAACAAGCTCAAGTTGTCGCGTCAAACTGTATAATTAACATTTTTCGTACGTGTTTTGTGACTTTGAACAAAGGTTTCGTCTTCAAAATCGCTAGATCAAAGTTTTCTTTTCAGAGCTTTCTGCACTTCGCTGTATACATGCGCCCTGTGGGCCAACTATACTCGAAGATCGTTCAGCGCCCTACGCGTCCAGTATAATGACGCGTTCAGGATGCTGGGGCGGCTGCCGCGTCGCTGCAGCGCGTCAGGCATGTTCGCGGAGGCGCGCATCGATTGCTTCTACACAACTCTGCGCAAGCGGTGCGCGACTTTGGTGAGCAGAGTGCGCGGTAGTGGCAACAGCATCCTGGACATGATAGCGAGTAGGTTTGATTGCCCCTACATGGTTCACTGTATGCAGATCCATGTGGGGAGCAATCGTACTTACTAAAATAAAATAAAAAAATGTGTTTTTAGCATATATTGTTAATTTTTTGTGTAATTTTGATTTGGATTTAAATTGTGATTTTATTTTTAAACTTCAATTTTAATTTTAATATTTAATTATAGTGTGTAATATGGAAATGATTTTATTTCTGAAATAAAAATAATTTTAATTTTTTTAATTTTGAAAGTAGCTGGTTATAAAATACGCCGCCAGTTACTCTATTTATTTTTATATATATTGGTATTTTTTTACGCGAAAGTAAGAGTACTACTATGACAATTTGATAACGATAAGAAAAGAAGATAAGCTTAAACCGAATTGGAATAAAACTCTAGTCCATTTTTTGTGATACTACTCCCAGTTTGTAGGTCCAGTCGAGGGCTTTAATATACACAGCCATCGCATCACATATACACGGATCTTATTGTATAAAGGCGTTTATATATTGTCTTGGGAACATATATATATTTATGATTTTGACTGTACTAGAGTCGCATAATGCCTACGGAAGCTCAGTAGAAATTATACTTACCGGTCGAGAATATTCCTTAAGATTATTAACACCTGGTTTTGCAAAGGCCACAGCAAATGACACGGTAACGAATACAAAGCGATCGCGAGCGTGAACTCACTCCGCTAATGAGTAGCACTCCAAATAATACGGCGACACCTCACCAAGGAGGACGTTGGACACACCGTCGAGAAGTCATATTAAAACATTTCGCGAACACGGAGAAAGGGCTTGAGTTTAAAAATTTAGGCATCCTGTAATGTAATAAATAATATACTCAGGTACTACCTCTAATGATAAAAATATACTTAGTGCTGGTACCTACCTAAGTATTTCTATCCAAGATGTTTTTTTTTTCTTCACAAATTGTGTACAATTTCTTCACAACCATTTTACCTTTTTTTATCTTTATCACGACACTTTATCTTATTATTATTAAGCTAAGGCATTATGTAAGAATGTATTTTTAATGACTGCAGGCGCATAATATTATGAAAATTACACGTCAAAACCTAAAAAGTTCTGAGAACTGCTCGAAACTTGGCAGGTTTCACACCTCATAATATTGCCTTTTGGTGTTTCACTTACAGATTCCACAAAAAAGTTGGCAAGCTGCGTGTAATTATGCAAAAATATTTGTACCATTCGGTGTAAATGCGGCCGCCATGAAGTTCTATCACCCATTACACCATCTAAACACCGAGCCGCGGAAATGTAAAAAGGAAACATAACACAACACCATATTAACAAGAGCCCTCTCAAGCCGTTCTTACACCCGTCTCGTTACATTTTATTACTACCACAGCGGGACGAGGTAGCGCTTGCTTAACTGGTCCGATAGCAGAGTATACCAATTTAGCTAGGGCTTTAAAATCTTCCCCGTTTCCTCCGCGGTTGCCTTATGTTTTAGTAATGAGGGGGGTAGGCAGGGTCAACGTAAAATGGTTTTTGAAAGCATAATATTCTCCAAAATAATTAAATAACAATTTGATACGCTTCGCACGTTACTTTCAACAAGGGTGTTTCAGACGCGAGTGTGATGATATTTTTAATAAGAATTAGAATTTATGACGGAGGTGTTTTAATTTGTAATTAATTCGCTGTAAGGCGTCGAAATTTAAGTGCTCTGTACTTTGTAATGTTATTACCTGTAATTTATCTTTTAGGAATGTTTTCGGAGAGAGCTATTTTAACATTAATTTGTTAGGCAACAAAGAGATACAGCTCTGCTTAGTAAACAGTTTGACATATGACTAGAATGTAGCCAGCGAGTAGGAAATTTGATTATTGTACCAATGTTTTGCAAACAACCCTATTCAGGCTTATTTATCTTATATGGTAAACAATTTTCTAAAAAAGCTCTTTTATGGTAAATAAAGTAAACTGCTAAAACATTTTGGCCGTCACTTTGCCAATGCATTGTCTTTTTTTTGGATTTATAATATCTGTTTCGATAGAGGGAATAACGATAATCGAAATGAAGGCCGACAAAGTTGCGGGCAGAAGCTAAATACGAAAATAGCTCCGTTTGTTTGCTTGCAACGCTTTCACAACTATACAGCTGCACCAATTTTAATAAGATAAGGTATGAAAATAGCTTGAAATAAGGTTTTTATCGGACATTTGGACAGGTCCAGAGGAGATAGCAATAAACTTCTACGCAAACTGTGATATGCAAATAGCTAGGAGCCAGGAGCCTTTTACAATGTTTCGGGATGTGAACTGAATTCGTAACAAGTTAATGTCGTCAGTAGGCTGTTTTTAATAACGTCGCATCTAGGTTACACTGCCGTAATACCAAAAAAACCCGGTTAAGTGTAAGTCGGACTCACGCACCGAGGGTTTCGGCTTTAAATTATTATTATATGCTTGGTAATCACATAAGAAAATACTCATTATGTTGTTATGAACTTAATGTTATGTTTTAACTAGCCTAAATTTCAATACAGATTTTCAACGTTTTTTATGTTGCTTCACAAAAACTGTAATAATGAACACTTCATTGTATTTTTTCCTAAAAATGTAAGTAATTATCTAAACGTCACGATTATTTCAGAAATTTTGATTGATAAACTTTGGAGATAAGGGGGGGGGGGGGGGGGGGGGGGTATTTTTGTTGTAAATATTTGGCTTTAAATAAAAAGCTACCAAGCAGAAAATTTAAAAAAAAATATATATTTTCAACCCCGCCTTCCAGACCCCTTTTCAATTATTTATAAAATTAATTTCACATTTATTTTATTAAAAGCAGATGCGGGCAAGCAAGTTGTATATCTATAACAAATTTCGAGTCGATAGCATTTGTAGTTCCTGAGAAAATCTGCTGTGACATACAGATAGACAGACAACGAAGTCTCACCATAAGGGTTCCTTTAAAAGGCGGTTAAGTTTAATTTTTTTTTTTTTGACAAATACAGTATAGAACGCTTCTAGTACTACAGTCGAGTTAATAAACATGTATACACTTTAGTACCTTGTCACGTTAATCCCCGTGACAATTCATGTATGTCACTGTAAACAAATAAAATAAAATAAATAAATATCAGGGGACAATGTTACACTAATTGATCTGGTCCTAAACTAAGCTCTAGGCTTGTGTAGGTACTAGATAACGATATAAATACTTATATAGAGGAGGAATGTATACTTAAATACATAGAAAACATCCATGACTCAGGAACAAATATTCGCGCTCATCACACAAATATCTGCCCTTACCGGGATTTGAAGCCAGGACCGCTAGCTTCGTAGGCAGGGTCACTACCAACTAGGCCAGCACGTCGTCGCCATCATGACATTAAAATAGACAAGATATTAAAGTTTACACATATATGAACTCAACTGTACATTGCAGCAAGCATATTCCTTCAAAGTACAGCCAACAAAAAATTGGTTGCTCTAGCGTCTGAAATTCATTGAAGTTTTTTCATTACCGCCGCTTTTTACCGCTGATCCAACAAAACAGCTAATTATGAGCGAGTCAAGTGACTTGCAGAACAAGTCGCGGGGCAAGTCACCGCGAAAATTACTTTTTGCCTGACGTCGTTATTTCCCCCCTCCCTCAGATAACTCTGCTAGTTTCAGGGTTATAGGGGGACTTTGCAAAGGTACCGGTGACGTGTTTATTTTTTATCTAAAGGATGTACATACACTACATAATCTTGAAATATGCTTTCCGAATTTCATAAATAAGAGTTATTAAATTCCGATTTTATATTCCGAATTAGAGGGGGTATATCGGTTGGTCTAAAATTGATTGTCCTATTTTTGTTTCCCCACATATTTTTTTGCATACCAACGTTTCGTCTAATGATTTAAATGACGAAAATTGTTTTGGATAATATTGTTTGGTGGAAAAATTGTTTAGTATAAAATTATGTTTTGGTTTTTTTTTTTTGGTATAACATTAACCGTGGGGCGCGTAGTTGTGGCCTTGACACAATTCTAACCTTGCCTAACCTATAGATTAGTTGATTAAATGAGACCTAGGTGTTCATACTGGTGTAAGCCTCTTAGTAATTAAAATTTTAGACAAAACAATTTTAGACCAAAAGTGCTTTAGAAAAAAAGAAGTATGCCATTCAATATTATAGAAAACATTCTCGACCAAAAAAAGAAGCACAAATAAGTTTAGGTCAATTAGGAATTTGAGTTTTAAGAAACATCAAAATCACGATTCAACATATTACAATCCTCAAAAATACCATTCCATTTGTGATCATATCGATTCCTTCCAACAAGACCGGCTCACATAGTAATAAGTAACTTAATATTGTATATCTTTGATGTATATACTGATGGCTCTAATTATATACTTACTTGTTAACATCTCTAAGGGCTCTGCCAAGATGTACAACGCTAACGAGCGTTTCTAATCGTTTCGTTTTTAACCAATCCCGTCAGTGGTAGATCACGTGACTTTCCGTATCACGTCATCTACCAGTGACGCGATTGGTTTAAAAGAACGAAACGAATACGCTAATTAGCGTAGTGCATATTTGCAGGGCCGTCTATACACAGTTAAACAATAAACGTTATTCTATTATATTCTTTTCAACTCATATTTATTAAATTTCCGAATTTACCCGATTCGATAATTTGTATACATAATATAGGATCCGCTTCAATACGGACAATGAAATGAGTGTCTGTGTCCTTGTCCATTAAGATTGCACATCCTGTATATGTTTCAGGTGACGAACCCACTGCAAAAACCGTATCACCCTTAACCTTTACAGCCAAAACTGTAATTTATCACGAGAATTAAAAGCCTCGCCGGTTGCTATTAGCGCTGAACGGGGGTTGATTGCCTTTTGTTTAACCTCCACAGCTTAGTTGTCTATGGAAATTAACGCCGGAGAAAACAAAGAATTTAATTACACTATGAGTGTGATGGGTACACTACATAATTACACATTGATAAAAATTCCGATTTTTTATTATTCCGAATGCAATGTTGTGATAGAAGACTTAATTTTTTGATATCGCGTATAATCCAGACCTAACCTTACCTACGTAGAGCAATTGAATTTGGCATTAAATCTATAATAGCTCTAGCGTAACATAGCTTTCGGATAAATCATAATTAGGACAAGTGAAAATTCTGAAAAAAGTAATTAGGAATTTTAAGGTTTTCCCTGAGTGGGGTTGATAAAAAAATACTAGGTATACTTCCTTTGTATAGTAAATATCCTTTGTAAGGTAAAGATATATCAATAAATCCAACGCTAACAATATCGCTAGAAATTAAAAAGAATAGAAAAAAAATACCACTAAATTTGCATTTTTTTTTCTATTCTTTTTAATGTAATCAAACATAGCTGTGTGATATAAAAATAATTAAACCTATCAAAATAATGTCACGGCAGGTTACTGTCACCTTGATTTAGAAGAAGTCATCAAGGCAGACGTCTACTAACTTTATCCAATTGAATAAACAATATGGACTTCGTTAAAGTTACCTTATGAATATTTACCAAAAATATAGCATGAATGGTTTATTAGCTTTATAAGCGCTGAAGTAAATACCATTTGTTAACTATTTAATTTCTAGCGATATTGTTAGCGTTGGATTGATTGATTGATATATCTTTACCTTTTACCAATTTGTCAACAATAAGCCTAATGCTTATGTCAACTTTTTGAAATATTTTATACATTAAGAATCCAGTTACACTGAAAGTGGCTTACGTGTTTGGTTACTGACCTAATTAACATCTGTTTGACCGTAGGCCAGCCAGTTTGGAGTAGCCCCTTACATGTTCTGAACTCATGGTAATAGGATGTCTGAACACGCTCATCTGAATGATTGTCAAATTAGACCAGCTTGACGAACTGCTGGCCTATTGCCTAAGGCAATCGCTATCGCAATCGCTTTCATTTTGACAGTCCGAATGTGAGTCTGCATTCAAAATGAGAACAATCGTTTTGTTTTTAAAGCGATTGCGATTGCGTTAGGCAATAGGCCAGCTGGATTCCTTCAAGGAGACTTGAATTAAAGATGAGAATAGAAAAAAACTGAGAATTTAGTAAAACCATCCATAACCTCTTCTCTACATTGGCTTTACACGCTTATTGTAATTATATTGTTTATGACCTGACCGCCTTTACATACTGTTAATTATAAATCATAAAGTCATAAAGTTGGTTAGTTTTGCTGGTGGAGGGACCTGGTGCAGGGTCCCTCCGGATCGCTACCACCATCTTATCCATTAACCTACCGCCAAACAGCAGTGTTTTAATTATTGTGTTCCGGTTTAGGGATAAGACTGCAGGTGTACTGACTAGCATAGAGGCATTCCATCTTAGTCCTGAAGGTTGGCAACGCATTTGCAGTCTAAGGCTTGCAGTCTTAGAATGTGAATGTCTATGGGTCATAAGTTCCACTTACCATCAGGTGGCCTGTGCGCTCGTTAGCCTTCTCTACGCGAAAAAAAAAACTAACAATGTGGCAAGAATAGTTACAGGAGATATTTTACTTTTTAAACGTTAATAAGCTGTTTTGGTATCCTGTATACAAAACAATAATAAATACAGATAGCTTTTTGTAAAATATAGATAGATTAGATAGATAGATTTTTGATAATTTTTGTAATTGTTATGTGTTTTATTTGTATGTTACACCAAGAATATTACGGCCATACGACAAGGAGTGTGTTATAATGTACAATTTTATGAGAAGTATTCACTACTGCTGCTGTATTTTTTGCTGGGGAAGTGTTTTTATTCAGTTGAGGAGTTCTGTGACTCGTGTAACTAATTAATTCGTATATTATTCATATAATTTTTTTGATAAAATGTTGCGACTAATTGCACAAATAGTTTATTTTTTATTTTCTGAAAATGTGGTAAAATGTATGTTTAAATATTGTGTATTGTGTATTTTTTTGATGATTTATTAATAATGTATTTAAATTAATTTGTGATTATGTAATGATAAGATATTTCAAATGTAATGTATATTGTTTCTGAATAAATGATGCACCTCTCTACTGTTCTCGTCAAATTTGTGGAAAGCCAATAACGTATGTTATCACGTGTTATAAAAATGTAAAGATCGAACGTTGTTTGCATGAGCTAGCCGGAGAATTGGAAGTTATGCGGTATGCGTTATGCAGCCCCGCAATTTTAAATTTCAAGTGTATTTAGGTACAGTTGATTTTGCATAGTCCTAATATGCAAGTTAAATGGAGGACGTTTAAGAAATAGCAATGATTACCTACACAGTTTTAAGGTGGCTTAGCCTTACGTTGGTAAAATTAATAGAGGTACGTACTCCATCTTGGTTCTTGGCGACGCATATTTGCAAACATTAAATTTACCCGTTTTTTATATACTTGTGTATAACGTTTTCTTTTATGAATAAACTAACTTTTTTTTAATTTCCGAATTGTCCCCCGAAAATGCGCTCACACTATCTCGACAAATAGCAATGCGAGCATAAAAACGACGAGTTGAATTTAACGTTTAATGTAGTTATTATTATGAATACTGAAATGAATCGTTAATAAAAGGTATGGAATTACCGTTGCCATAGAAATAACCGTCGTATAATTATCACGTTAGCAATACTCGTGCCTATTATACAGGAAAAAACGTGAAGCCGTGTAACCAGCCTATCGTACCCCATTTCTTCATTATGCAACAGTTGCATTAACAACTAATACTCGCTGGCGTAAAGTAGTTTCATTAACAATGCTTGAACAAGGCTACTGTTGCTAGGCAACTGCAAGTTATACTATACATACGTATACCAGTTTGCTGCCAATCCTGACCGCAGCATCAAGCCAGGGTTATCGGAATATTGGATTGTCGTCGGAATTACATTTCCGCTTCATTGAGTAAAGGAAATCGGTCGGTCCAAGTTTCCTTTGCAAGTTGATACTGTACATAAAAAGTTGTTTAGTTGCGCAAGTTATGTGTGTCAACAGTGCGAGGATTTCTGGGACACCACTTTTTGTTATGAAACTGCTGTGCATTGGTTTAGACAAGAAACTTGACTAATGCATTCTTGCTATGCTACACTCAGGAGCAAAAATACAGGGTCAGAGTGCGTTTTACATACAAACGAGACTATTTCGAAGCCTTGGTTCCTCGCCAGGGGTTGTTTTGAATGAGGTTTAATGGTGGATACTGTGAGGTTCAATAGAGAAGGTCAAAAGTTCTTAAGAACTGATCGCACAACCAGTTAACACTACAGCGGGAGAGTTTGGGTCAGCACTTGGATTTCCTACATTTATTGCCATTTTAGATGGTTTTCTGAACATGCACAATTCCGGCGTTAACCGCAGATTCATTCAGTTGGGTATCCTAGGCACTCTGAAAGTCCTGTATTGATACTCGGGGTATTCATCATCAGATTTCACTAAAAGCATTCCCTAGCGAGGAACCAAGGCTTCAAAATAGCCTCTTTAGTATGAAAAACGCACTCTGACCCGTTATTTTTGCTCCTGAGTGTATGTTGAAAATCAGCGCCTTGGCTTGCCTCGTTCCTTACATTACTTACGTAATTACGGGCTTAATAAAATAGGTTGTAGTTAAATTTCTTTGAGACCGGCAATGCATTCGTAGCGCCTCTGGTATTGTAATTGTTTATTGGTGACCACTTCCCATCAGGTGGTTCGCTGCTTATTTGTCTGTAAAAAAAACCGCACAGATGTCAAATCTCATTTTCTGTTTCAATTCTTAATTTCATTCTTTCTATGTTAATTGAAATATTATCTTGCATTCAATTGCATATAACTTGTAATGGTTGTAAAATCCATCCGATATGCAGATTTATGACTGGAATAAGTAAAAAGTAAGAAATACATTCTCATGTATACGTGACTCAGATCTGGGTGGCGTTTTTACTAGGGAATGCAAACCAATTAACCGGTTAACAGAAGTGATCTGCAAAAAGCTTTATTTGTTAAGTTTTTATTAGAAAGACGACATAAATTAAACTAAATATACATATATTAAAATTACACAAATATCGCAATATACGCAATTATGCATAATATCAATTAAAAAACTCTTAGTGAGCTGTAAAATTATTAAGATTTTCACAAATGAAACAAATAACGTTGGTGTCGCTTTTATTATTTTGTTTCTAACAAAAGAAGATATGTTGCACTGCACTGCATTGCACCGGCCGGTTACACGTTTATGAGTGAAAGAGAGAATGCTCTACGCGCTACAAAAAACAAGGCTAACCGATTAATGGTCTCTTTCTAAAACACCGTTATAATTTTGACACTATGCCTCGGACGTTATCATCTGAGCTCTGGGACCATATATATTATATTAAAGATAATTTTATTTAGATGTTACGAGGAAAACTATTTTTTATATTATACAACTCCGTAAGTAACATTCTATTATACAGTTGTTGTTTTTTTAAGATACCGAAGGTTCTAAATGTGTAGAAATGAAACTAGTATACTGGTGGTCTAAATACTGATCTCTAATCTAACATTTAAGAAATAATTATATCACTAATTAAAACGTTTTCACATAATAAATACGTCTGTTTTATTTACACGTCTTTGTTCACAAGTTTTCATGTTAAATAACCTAAAGGAAACCATTATTTTTAAGCAAAAAAATCAATCGGTTAATAACCGGTTATTAATCGGTTAATCGATAAACTTTGTCTTAACCGGTAAATTAACCGATGCTACATTTAATCGGTTAATTGCATTCCCTAGTTTTTACGAGTTTTTATGCAACTTGCTTAGTTTGAACTTCTGTCACTTCGGAACTTGCTTCGTCCTTACGTCTGTCGGAGAGTTTTGACGTGAAGACCTAGTTGTGCTGTTCTCGTAGTAATTATTTTAAATTTAATGCTTTGGCCTTACATTTTTAATTATATTATGTGTGTTAGTTTATAATTATTACTTATTACATTGTTACCTTTTAAGCATTATTATATTTTAAGGTCGGAAAATAACGTTATGGTCGAGTTTCTTGCGGCGCTTCTTCTCCGCAATGATGGTCTTATCCGAAGCGGTAGTAGATTAACGACGTGTAAAAGTACAATTGTGTAGCCAGTTTACTGCATAAAATATTTAATTTTGAATATTAGAATTTTGTTATTACGGTTTAAAATCTTGCAAATCAATTTAAGATTTGGAATACATAAGTAAATCCGAGAACAATGCAGTATAAAAACCTCTTTTGAAATTTTTAAAACAATGTGGGATAGAATAGATTAAGCCTTTTCTAATTCAAAATTATTTACTTTGTATATTTTATTGTGAAGGACTCTCTCTTATGCAAGTTATTTTATCAAATATTTCATCAGCTTCACATCTCCGAAATCAGAATTCCTCAAAGCAAAGATAACATCCCACGTTCAAGGGGGTTCTATAAATTGCTAAGTAGCTGTACCGAGAATCTTAGCCGTAATAAGACAAAAGGAAACGAAATAATAAATTATTAAGCAGCACTTGACCTACTTACGTTAAGCCTTTACGATGTTGGAATCCTGATCTTTTGAAGAAACGTTATTGGGTGATACATAGGTATAACACTTCTGTTGTTTTGATGGCGCCAAACACAGCAAGATGAAACTGCTTACAGGGGTCCAACTAGAGAGCCGGGTAGGCATGAGATGCGGGGGTGAGGTACGACAAAGTTCACTACCCAAGTAGCATTTCAAGCTGTACTATAAACTGTAAGTTCATTTGTTTAATGTATTTGTACCTGCATAGTTTTGCTGTTCAAATAAATGCTGTATAAGCCCTTATAATAGGAAAAAAACCCCAAATAATACAGCTTTCAGCGTTATTGGAGCTGTAAGTAAGCTGTATAATACCTGTATTAGAGCTGTAATTCGGTGTATCTTTTAAAAATAACACTTTTAAATAAGGTTTTGAAGAGAAATACAAAAGAATAAAATATTGTTTTTACAAATATGTAATATTATAAGCTTTTATTTATTCTTGCTCTTATTTATGTTTTACGCCTCTAGTTGTGATTTTGTCTTATACAACAAATTTTTGAATAAAGTTGCTTGTTACTTTACCATCTGCTTTTTTTTTGTGATCAGATCAATACAATGTTTCTGTGACGATAATTTTATAATTATGTCGAAAATGACAAAATTTTCGTCACAAAAACATTTGGTCAATAATCAAAAATGGCTTCTATTAGCGTAATGTATCTTGTCCAGGGCACTATGTTCGTTACAGGTAGCATTATATCGAGAAGAAACTATTCAAACCGAAAAAGAAGAAAAATTCTTGGTAACGGAAAATAATATTGTTAATTATGATATTAAAAAAAACTATCAATGTAAAGAATGTCAGTAACTTCTCGAGATTTCCAATCTTCTAAGAATGTTCTGCAACTTGCATAACCCTAGTCACGAGCATTAAATAAAGGCTCCTATTCAAAGTCTGCATTTCTTTTTTGCCATTGAAAAAGCACTCTTACGGATTAGGCCACAAGTGCCAAGTGAAGTGGCGTCTGGGTGAGAGATGATCCGCTGGATGCCAGACTATTCAACTTGATGTGACGGACTTTAGAATGCGGCTTTAGTGATTAGAGTTTTTTTTAATCAACTGGCTGGGAAAAGTATTTTTTTTGGGTATGATATTATATATATATAGGTACTAGGTGTAGGTGTAGGTAGGTAGGTAGATTCTTTGTGTCCTTTGAGTTAAAAGACTTGACGGAGTTTAAACATGTGTTCACACTTTATTGTATGTAGGTACAAAAAGGAACAATAAAAATATTACAAAGATTAATATCAAAGAGTTACGAAAGAGATATGGCGAGTGAGAGTGAGCGGAGATGTCGGTAGGGGACGTCCTAGACGGACGTACGGTGATCAGATTCGCGATGTGCTGATTAAGGACCAAATCAAAAGCACCCGAAACCGACGTACGTGCATGAAAAGATTGATGAATGTAGAGGAAGCGAAGTGTATATGTTTGGACCGATGCACCTGGCGTTCCATAATCTCTGCCTATCCCATTGGGAGACAGGCGTGAAGATATGTATGTATGTATGTATTAATATCAAAGTAGGATATCATTGGTAAATTAGGTCTTACCCCTGCCGTCGTAATACGATCGCGTTTATGTCAGTGGATACAGTGTCTGTCAATCTCGCACTTAAATATGGATTTTCTCCTAAAACCGATTTGTTATCCGATTTATCACACTTCCGGATTTTTAACTTCATTATTTTTTGTTTATAAATCTGTACTATTGCCACCTGAGTCATAACAGAGTGTAGTAAAAACTTTTGATTCATATTGGATTTAAAAAAAAAAAAATTAAGTAAGATTATCTTGGTACCGTACTCCATGCCTTCTTGTGGAAGTCGTAAGAGGCGACTAAGGGATTAAAGGCTTGTTGTATTGTTAGGCGATGGGCTTGCAACCTTTCACTAATATACACTGGTTAACATCTTAGCCTGTTTGTGCAAAATGTGGTTACAGAATTAACAACAAGTTATTAAGAGCTGTTGGTAATTATTTAGCTCTACCTACCCCACTCTGGGATGAAGGCGTGACGGTATGTATGTATGTATGTATCTTTAAAAACAATGCTGATGCATTCAAATTATTAATCCCAAATATTTTAAACAATATTTTTACTCGTTTAAAGTAAAATTATGTTTTCAGCTGATACAAAAAAAACCTAACATCGAATGCTAAAGCGAGAGCTTAGCTTCTCTACGCTTTGATTCGCTTCGCTTCGTGCCTGCGTAAGCCTTCTAACCCAACCTACCCGAGTAGCTTGCGCCCGACCAATCCTGCTCGCTCGCTTCACTCGCTCACTGCAACATCACCATAGTAAAATCAGCAATCACTTCACTCCAATCAACAATTTGCTCGCTAAATTAATGTGTATGATTTTAAACTAAAAAAAAAAAACAATCCTATCATAGACACCGAAGATCCTAGAGCTGGTGCTTACCTCTCCCAAAGGATTGGGCTAGCTTGCCAGTGTAATGGGGACCATGCCGCGAGCGGATCTGCTCGAGCGGGTGTTATTTTTATAATGGTAATTATTTTTAACTTTTAATTTAATTATATTTAGTGTTAATTTACAACTGTATTCATGTTAAATTAAGTACCTATATTCTTATACGCAATAAGAACTAAAGTCATAGGACTAGAAAAAATATGAAATTAAATAGTAATACAAGAGAGATATTATTATGTTTACTGATATTATGAACTTGATTATGTTGTTACAATCGTTAGTTAGAGAAGGTAGTAATAAATAGTGATTTGTCCACGTATGTTTATTGTTTGTCTCTTAATGTGGATTAAGGTGTGAAAACATCTGTCACTTTCTGATCATGTAAGTGCAAAAGTGACGGATGCTTTATCTACCCCTGCAAAGGCGTCCATAATACGGGTCCTGGAGTTTTTAGCCTATTTTCCCCTTATAAGCCAAAAGGAGGCATCTCAAACTCAATAGCCAAAGCAGATACAAATAGGGGTTTTATCAGAGATGCCAAAAAAACGCCAGAGATGTTAAAAGTAAAATTAAAAATCTACTTTTTCTGTTTATTATATAAATGTAACGAAACTTATACTTATAAAAACCCGACTATACGTTGTTTAAGTTAGCAATAGCATAGCTAAAGCAATAAAATTACGTTAAATTATAATGTATACATTCTATTTATTATTCCACTTGGCTGCAGTTGCCGCGTCACTCGCATTCCTGAATAATCCTATGATACGTGTATCTCTTTAATTAATGTGACGATCGACGTGATACGCACGGATGCTACACTAATTAATGCAATTAATGACGTTGGTGCAGGAGGATTCAACAAAATGGCGCAACTGCAATGAAACACGCTTACATTGCATCGAGGGCTACTTTCACCGATATATTTTTAGAATTAAGTGACCAAAAATATTATTTACTGACTTTTTTTTTAATTACCTAGTAGAAGTTAGTTAAGGATTTTTGTGTGAGTTTGTTTTTATTTATTATAAACTCTTAGTTCAATTCGGGTAACATTATCTCGATGTAATTTTTTTTTAGCTAACTTTGTATTTTGTTTATATAAATGTACAAATGGCAGACTTAATAAATATGCATGTAATGCGTGTATTCCGCTATTCCCGCACCGTGGCCGCGGCCTGCTCTGTTTCAGCTAATGAGAACTCCTGCGTTTACCTGAAGCCGGGTGACGCGAGCACGTGACTACGACACGTGCGTAGTCATCCACGTAGTTATTGAGTAGTATTATCTGGAATTGTAAATGACTTTGTTCATTTGTTAAACCAAATAGCAGCCTACCTTTACTAGCTAAAACAGTTATTTATATTGAAACAACAAAAACTCTTACATCTGCAAGAGTTCCAAGAAGTGCATTGGTTATTGAATAATTTTAAATTGAATGTGGTTACCAATAAAGTATAAAATGCTTGAGTATTACAGCAGTATTGGTACTATCAGCCTAATGGAATCCTGACCCACCGTAGAACGGTGTCACAGTGATATTATAATACAATTTGCTTGACACTTCTTACGACTTGAATCATAACGGTCAGGGTTCGATCGGTCTGATAATACATCCCTCTCAAGAGTACTCACCCCAAGGCGCTCCGACTTCTTCCACCAGATCAGAGGCAACCCCTAATGAGTCCTATTGTAATTCAAAGGCAATACCAACTATAATTATTTGACTGTTTACTCGGCTAAATACGTTCGCAGGTTTCACTGTTAATGAATTTAATTCAGCATTGTGCCGAACAACGCAAACAGTCAAATACGCTTCCATTGTGAATATTTGGTAAACAGGGGTTCTGTTTTTCCAATTAGTGCGCCATTGGCTGATAACTAAATTAGGTTAAAGTTTTTTATCTGACTTGTGGAGGGTATTTTTTTCTAGTTTATATTCATATTCAATTTAGGACATCCATGGTAATAATACTCCAACATGGACACTGATTAACCCAGTGAAAGATAAACCACTCACTTGCTTTCGGTGACTAGAGCTACCAAATTTGTACGCCTACAAATTGCTTTCGGTAGCCGTAGCTACCAACGGAGTTTATGCGGTTTATGATTTTTATTCTGTGGATGGCTCCATATATATGGTATAAATTGTTTTCAAAGCACAGATTACCAACATGACAACATTAAAAAAAAGTTACAGTAAACTTGAGAAACCAAAACAATTTTTTATCTATTTTATTTTGCAAGGTGTCGGAATAAGTGTTGCAGAATGACGTATCGGTTGTTTATTTACACTGAAATAATATGTTAATCATATTTATTTCCTTATTATGATTACGTGATTGTGAAGTGTGTGCTATAGTGTGTTTAAATAACGTTTTATTTCGGTATTAAATTATTGATTTTGTTGGTGATTGGTATTACAAAAAGATCTAAATTTAGTAGGTACGTAAACCGTTTTTTTTTGCTATTTTATTTTATATGGGAGCTATTAAGGTGATACATGCTAAAATATACATATTATTTGATTCTCCATTTCTTTAGCTTTACAATGTAAAAAATATCTTACCAAATACTTCAGTACAAGCAAAGTTATCGATTTTCAAATAAAGCAAACACCGCGCCGATTTGTTTACGGAGTGTCCAAGCGGTTTAGGTCATCCTTTTTTGAAGTCGCAAGCAAGTGAGTGGTTAATAACTATACTTCAGATATTCAGATAGAATATCGATATAATGACAAATTTAAAGTTACAATGACAGATAAAGGACAAATTGTATTTTAAGCACACTCTAGCTATTATAGAGGTATATAAAAGCAAATATACATTCATACGCACAGGGTGTGCCAAAAATATTTTAATTTTTACTAGCATTTTATTTTTTTATATCTACATTTATTTTATATTGCCATCCCAACACCGCAAAGGTGTTGCGAACTCTGAGGCCTCTATGCTAGTAATTTAGTGTTAAAGGCGTAGTCTACATTGAGCCCGGTGACATAGCCTCTTGTTGACTTTGCAGGCAGTGTATATCGAATTATCATCTGATATCTGTGTCTGTCAGGTATGTGAATAATTCACAATATACACATGCGGTATATTTTCCCTTTTTTCTTATTCAACCATAACCCTATTATTTCTACTCCGTAACTTCCTTAAAAATACATTTAGTTTAACCCACAAAGTGCACTGTTAATAAAAACAGGATAATCTGGGGTAAAACGGACAACAGGGAAAGGGGAAGTACTACCAACTAAAAAGGAAAATCGGCCTAATGTGCCTCCACTTATCCCAGGGCTTACTGCAATAATAAAGTATGATCCCCTTGCCCTAATCTGACTTTTCAAGATTTGGTTTATAGGTAATTGAGTTGTAGTTTTAAATAAATAAATAAAATATACTTTGTTGTTTTTTTGTTTCACAATTAAAAAAAAAAAAAAACACTTTAAACCTCTATAACCATTTTTTTTAACACATTATGGAGTGTGCCTTTTAAAAAAGGTTTAAGAGCGGCCTAATAGCCTGTTACAGCATTTTTTTAGTGATAATCTGCTACGAATAGTTGCCCCGATATCGGGTCGTAACGTTGCCACTGAATCTGTCCACTGAGAAACACTGCTATAATATACATACTACCCTTTTTACCATTTTTTAGGGAATCCTAAAAATTACAGGCAATCTTATACTAATTAACCCTAGACCATGAGTCCCGAGCCAAACTCTGGGATCGTAAGTACTACTGTGGTTACTACAGATAACGATAAAAATCAATGATTTATTCATAAATATCTACATAGAAAACACCCTAAGCTCAAGAGTATTATAATTGAAGAAGCGTACATAGTGGGTGTTCAAAGTAATGGGAACATAAAGTTCTAAATTATTTTTCTTCTTTCAAAAATAAACAATGCAATCGGTTAAGTCTTGTCACTATTATTCGTTGCGTTTCCCTAAAATACGGAGCCTTCGGTGGCGAGTCGAATTCACTTGAACTGTGTTTTAACTTACAAGCAAAGGATGTTTTAAATAATGTTCTTCGAGATGTTAAGAAAACAATATATGCATTAGGGTTATGTCGTCCAAAGTAAGACACCTAGACACCGCCGTTATATTAAATACAATAAAGATAGATATGAGACCACAGGCATTTTTTAAATAAGGTACTACTTTGACTTTGGAATATATTTTATTGTTCTTAAAATTCCATTGCAAATTTTTCCATAACTGTTTTTTTTACAACTTATTCAGTATTTTTTTGTAACCTTTTGTTACTAAAACAGATGCGGGTATGCACACAACAACACAATAACAACACCACCAACACACATCCAACTATGCCAAAATTTCAAATTGATAGTTTTCAAAGAAAAACTGCTGTGATATTCAGACAGACTCTGAAATCTCGCCAAAGGGTTCCTTATTTACCAACGAGAACCTTTTGATTACATTTTATTTCGACTTTCCTAACACACCTTGTAACATAATTTCATAGACAAACAAACCAATTCAAGACTATCAATGCATCGTCATAACTTTGGTTAATCAATATAGCTGGACCGTTAGCCCTCGTTAGCGATCTCGTTAGCCGGTTCCGGGCTGGTCCAGGACGGCTAATTGCCTTTGTTACCCGGATTTTCCGGATCCGTCACAAGATGCGTTCGCTAAGCGGTAACGTTCAATGCGATTTGTGGGCGAATGACCGCAGCCGTATCAGATGAGTTACGTAACGGCTGCGTTTTCTTTCTATAGGGAATATTAAATCGCATTTCTCAACGAAATATGAAAATAACGTTAAAAAGATCACCAAAAGTGAAATTAAAAAAAAAACGGTCAAGCAATCCGGATGATACAAGAATTTTAAACTGCGAATTAGACAGAGGGATCCGATATGCGCTGTGACGTCATGTAAAAAGATGGCCATGTAAACTCAATGTTAAATTCCGTTTTGCTAGAAAAAATATACAACAAATGTTTGTTGGCTAATCTCTTATTTAGTTTAGTTTTAGTTTATTACATGAATCAGAATTTATTGAAACTGTGAATAAAAGTCATAAAAATATTCCCGATTGAGCGATGCGCGAGAAAATTTTCAACTAAAAGATTGCCTTGTTGTGGGGTTTGTCCTTATCTGTCTTTGTGACATTTGAATTTGACAGATAAGGACAAATCATGGTTTAGCTACCCCACGGCTATTCCACGTTTATGAATGGGTAAGTAGTGAACGTCTACAAAGCTAGGGTTCCTGAGGCCCTAGGCAAGATGCAAACACTACTTACGTTTTTCTTTTCTATCACTCAAAATGTATGGGATATCGCAACGCACGAGAATGTCATCGCATGCTTTTGGAATGGTAGAAAATAAAACATCGTGTGATGTGATGACGTGTGTTTCTGAGTCTTGGTCGTTTTCTTTGTATTGAAATATTGTTTCTGTATATAAATAGTGTTTATCGTTGTCTAGCACCTAAAGTAGTCCTGAGGGAATAGCGATAAACGACACCTACGCAGATTGAATTGTGGACAACACTTAGTAGTCAATATAGTAGAATGTATTTTTATTTAAATAGTTTGATTTAAAAGCCAACTATTAGGGCAACATTTCCATTTACTGCCGCACTCAGAGACGTCATTAAATTTAATGCTCGATTAAAGTTTCTGCTGCCGCTTTTTTTTCTATAGCAATAGAATAAGACAACACGTAACTAAAAAATCATTAAATTTAAATGTCGTATCTTAGTGCGGCAGTTAGTCCCTTACTTTTAACATGTATTACCTTCTGAAGAGCTCCTACACACGATGGTATTCCAGATGTATATTTTTCATATATTTATAATATTTTTTACTTCTTATTTTTGGCTGGTTTTTTTTTGTAGGTAGTTTAATTGTTCATGTTTCATATATCTATGTAATCTACCTCCATCTCAGGCCCCAGCTGAGGCTCTGCTTAGCTACAAGCTGAGCTGGTTGCCCTGTTCGTCTTTAGTATATAGTTTAAGTTCATTATTATATTTTTTATTTATTTGTATTTGTAATCTTGCACTATAGCCGAATAAAGGTTTCATTCATTCATACATTCCATTTTTATCAGATCTTTTGTACCTTGTCGCTTTTAAGCCTTTAATAGATTAATGAAACTGTTCATACATTATATTAATGTGAGAAACCACTAAGATACACGATATGGGAATTAATTGTATAGACTGCTGAAGTCATATCCCTTATTTTGGCTTTAACTTTGCCTCACTCGAGTAACAAAATCAGTATGTGGGGAGGGCGATTATTCTCCTCGGTGACACGGACACAATTAGCACGGTCAAAAGGAGGTGTTCTTTGATCCAGTGCAGTGCAAAGAAATACGGATCACACAAGCATTTTAGACTGCTAATAAGACAGTGGTTACTGGAGATTAGACGGTGAGACGCGATATGCACTGTGACGTCATGTAACAGATCATTCAATAAAACTCTATACATGTTTATACATGTTTGTTGGCATATACTCGTATCTTGGTTATTTTTGTAGCTATTCAAAAAACGATTTTTCTCAAATATTTTATCAAAAGAAACTTATTTGATTTGATTGGTTTACTAAGGATACGCACACTCTAATGCCAAAGGACCCTAAATGGTGTCAATTTTGCATGGAATTAACGAAGCTTGGCCCAGCAAGTCCACTGAATGAAAAATGTCGATGACATTTTAAGCCTCTCATAAGCCGCGAACCTCCCTAATGAAACAATGGGATTAAAATTGTATTTTATGTGAATAACGACTCAATTTGCACGTTTGTTTTTTCTGTACAAAGCTCTTCTTACTTTAGCATTTAGGTGTTGTTGTTATTATTGAGTATGTATGTTATTTTTTTCCTCCCAGGAGTGGATCAAACGAAGCAGGTCGATAGAGGACGTCAAGATCTTTCCATTTCACTCCCATCTATGTTCAGCGATTTCCTACTGTTTCAATGTTCTAATAAATGTAATGTTACGTTGCTAATATCGTCGGAGTATCCACCATCAAACCTCACTCAAAACAACCTCTAGCGAGAACGAGAAACCAAGGCTTCAAAATAGCCTCGTCTGTATGAAAAACGCACTCTGACCCGTATTATTTGTCCCCGAGTATACATGCGAACGTTACTAACTACATAAAAACTTCCAAAGAACTATAGTCAAGAACAATGAAAACGGGTCACATTGTATTGAATTACCATTGAAAGTCATTCGTTTCCATTGCTCCTGAGTGTATTTACTTAATGCATAAAACCCTCTATATAGAGGCGACCTCTTTTTTCAGATCTGATATCACTCAAATGGCCCAACTGATTTCCAATTGGTCTATTCCATAGCCAGACACACATATACAGATGTAACGTTAAACTTATAACACTTTTTTCGAGCTTTAAAAATACATAAATCAGTCCTATTTTGGGCGGTCACATAAAAAGGCTTACGATGGTATAAAACGCCATTACACTGTCATTACATTGTCTTTAACAGTCTTGACAAGTAATTTTAAGACGTTTTTCCCGCAAACCGCTTAAATTTACCAAACCATGAAAAACTGTTATCACAACAATAAAATCCCGGTTTACCCACCGTGAACACTAAAAAAATACTTTTCAAAACAATGACGCAAGAGATTAAAAGGTAATAAAATGTATATTTACTCCCTAGGGAGTTAAAGCCGCTATTAAAGGCAGCGGGTTATTTTATGGTGTCATAACCAAGACGGATCCCTTGCCTACAAATTTTGATTGAGAAGGGCTTGATCAATGTTGAACACAAGCGTTCAACTTAGTTTAATTCAATTCCAGTTGGGCTCTATCAATATAACTTTACTATAAATGTATATGTTACAATTATGTTGGTACGTATTTATGTACCTATAAACATTTTATTGTACAAATAAAAAAGCGTTCTTTAAACTATTTAACAGATTGAAAACTTCGAAATTATATCCTCGACCAGTAAGGAAAGGGCTTTTTATCTTTTAATATTTGGACACCCTTTATAGAGAAAAACATACTTAAATACATATAAAACATCCATGACCTAAGAATAAAATATACTCAGCTCATCACATACATATTTTCCCATACTGAGAATGGAACCCAGGACCGCTAGCTTCGGCAGAGTCACTAAGTACCATCTCATGTTACTGACTTATCATTAGAGATATTCAACCAGCTCCCTAGCCCGGGATCGATGCCTGCATATTCTACTGGGTACATGTCACAACGTATTGTTTTTACTCAGTTTTTGTGTAAAATATTTACCCGCGAGACCTATATGTATGTATGTATGTATGTAAACTCTTTACTGCACTAAAAACGAATTACAAGTAAATTGGGATTATTCATATTTTTACAATCACTCTAACTCGAAAACCGTTCTGGTTTAAGTTTTTGAAACATTTATCTTTTTCGGACATTTCGACAGAAGTATATTTGACCTTTGTTTGACTTTCGTTTTCAGCTTGAAGCCCTCCTTTGTGTATGTTACGGGTTAGGCGAAAACCGCTTGAAATAATATGTTTTAATGCACTAATAAATACGCTTTTTATCATTAGATGTCATTTAATTGTGATTTATTATAAAATGACAACCCAAATTTAAAATACACATGTCATCCATAAAATGTCTGCAAAATAAATAAAGATATTAACACAAAACTTAAAATAACCTTTTCTTGCAAATTAGAATTTAAAAACCGTGAGTTATTTTTTTTGGTCTATCCCAATTCGTCCATAAACTTAAGATTAACATGTACAATGGCAAACTTATCCCCTTAAAAGATCCCTCTTTTCTAGTTCATGGTCACATTGATTGAGAAAACTTTATGAAAATAGGCAAAATTAAAAGATGAGTTTTATCTAAAAACCCTTTTATTATATCTTTCTACATATAATTAAGTATATAAACAGTTTTCAACATATAACTTAGATATGGATTGGGTCTAAGATTTACCATATCATTTTATCAAATGAAGTCAACTCAATGTGGCTTTAAATGAAACCATTTTACTTCAAGCCAATGCAATAAACTGACCTAAAATCACACAAACAACCGAAAACCGTCCCACGATAAACCATTCTTACGTAAATGGATAAACAGAGAGCCGCGACGTCGAAAATAAGTCCGATGTAAAAGCAAACACTATCTGAGGAGACAACGGTCGGGAAATATGGCGGCGTTAACAATATTTTTGAATTTAACGTCAACGTCGAAAAGCCGAATGGAAGGCGGGTAGCTGTGAAATGGATGAATCTAAACGGTTCTGTATACCTATTAGTCTGTCAAATAAGTCTTGAAATTTAAACGTGGCAACACTGTAGTGTCAACCCTTTCAAATTGATCTAAGAAAAAAGAGATAACACTACAGTGTTGCCACTTTTTTATTTCAAGAATGTTTTGACAGACTATATTTGAGTGATTAACAATGTTTGCATGTGACCTTTATATTAACTAGTAGAGAGCACCCGAGACATTTGAAAAAGGATTTCTTAGTTTATAATGACGTTATGATGCAATTCGTAAGAACTGTCAAACAAATCGTTTTATAACGTCACTGCGACACCTTTCTATGGTGGTTCAGGGTTCAATTAGGCTGATATTATCCAAAGAATATTCCAACTAAATACTCAGACCCTACATTCAGTGATTAAGGTTGTACTTTGACTGTTATTCTGTTATTCAGTCCGCCAGTAACTAAAGAGTTTTTTTTTATACAGGTGACTGCGGGGTCGTGATCCTTACTTAATTTTCCCGATAGGTACAGTAAATGGCTGCGATTCTCTTATTATAATTGTGTTTGAAACAGTTGAAGATTAGCATTTTAAAAATAATATTTTTCGAAGGATCAGACTAGTAAGATATTGAATATCGTATGTAGAGTGGCCATAATCCTAAATAAAATGAATTCATTTAATGTTTATTTGAATAAAGAACAAAGTAATTGTCTTAACGCTTTTAAATGTTTTATAGGGAGTTTTAGTTTACTTTGTTGCTACACGACCCCGCAGTCACCCTGTAGAAAGCCAATCTCCGTAAAAAGCTGCAGATAAAAAAGCTCTTTTATTGTTGGACAAGGCAAACGAGCAAACGCACTATGGTTACAGTAATTCAACATTTAAGACTTCACGCTCAAAGGTATCGAACTAAACCTTTGTAAAACCATCGCCACTAATTCATTGTTTATGCTTCCCGCAGGACCCTAAAACCCTGAAAGCCTCCCTGCGCCGCGCAAACACTTGAACAGGAAAATTGCTACGCGCCAAGGGACTAGCATAAATTCATAACTTTACATCATCATTTAAAAGAAAAAAAAATCGCCCCTAGCATGGCTGACGGCACATTACCGGTACCTTGACTTACAAACAATACTAGCCTTTGTAAGGTGAATCTTAAGATCGTAATCTGATAACCAGACGCATAACAGAAAGTTTTTAAAATTCATATCAAAAAAGGTCGCGTTTCGTAATTTCTGGGTAATATCAGTTGAATGAAGCAGAACGTCTGTTTGTTCAAAAAGTTTTGGGCACAATATACTAAGGAGTTGGAAATGAAAAGCCAATAGTAACTTGAAGGTTAGGTTATTTAATTAACTTTTTGGAGTTTGGGTTTCCTTAGCCTATTTTTAGGTAAACGTAACTTAAAATCGATGATAGAACTAAGATTGAAAATGAGGTTTCATATGGTTAATTTCTACTGATTCATGTAGTTGCCGGGTTAGAATAGTGCCACTCCATGTCTTCCCTCTTGTCTTTGTGGGCGCTAACAATGGGCCTCATAAGGAAGCTCAAAGTCACTAAGAGGGCTATGGAGAGGGCTATGCTAGGGGTTTCTCTGCGTGATAGAATCAGAAATGATGATATCCGCAGTAGAACTAAGGTTACCGACATAGCCCTAAGAATAGCTAAACTGAAGTGGCAGTGGGCGGGGCACATTGCTCGCAGGACTGATGGCCGATGGGGTCAGAAGGTTCTGGAGTGGCGTCCGCGGACCGGAAGACGAGCTGTAGGTAGGCCTCCAACAAGATGGAGTGACGACCTCGTCAGGATCGCGGGACCGCGGTGGATGCGAAAAGCACAAGACCGGTCTGAGTGGAAAGCCTTGGGGGAGGCCTATGTCCAGCAGTGGACGTCTTTCGGCTGACATGATGATGATGATGTCTTCCCGCGGATGCTGTAAGAAGCGACTATGGGAATAAAGGCTTGTAGTACTGTACTGTTAGGCGATGGGCTTGCAACCTGACACTAATACGCTGGTAAACATCTTAGCCTAATTGTGCAAAATGTGGTCACAGAATTATCAAAAAGTTTCAGAGTTGTTGGTAATTATGTAGCTCTGCCTTGTAATGTAATGTAATTTCTACTGACAAGCAGCCTTGTTGTGTTCCGGTGTGGGGGAAAAACACCCGGTGAAATAACTAGCATAGAGGCATTCCATCTTAGTTCTCAGGGTTGGCAACGCATTTGCGATGTAAAGATTGCAGTCTTAAGATTGTAGTCTTGAGAATACAAATATTTATTGGTCACAGATGCCACTTTACCTTCCGGTGGACTGATTGCTCATTTGCGTATGAAATAAAACATCGTAAGGAAACCTGCACATTCGATCAGCTGAGTCTATAAGAGGGTACAAAATATTCTACAGGTTTGAGCGTATCCAAAAGATCCCCTCTGTACACAGCTGTACACGCTCAGCAAATGGGAATGTGCAGAAAATGCCAAGAGTTTAGAAATATTCTCAATAAATTACAAAAGTCCTTTCTAAGACTGATTTCCTAGTTCAAAACATTGTATTTTATGTTTTGTAAAATAAAGGGTTTATATACATACGTTTTTCGAAACACTAATCCCGATGCAATTACTTTCGTGCCGTCGGGAATGGGACGGCCTTTAGTGTGGGATGCCACTTATGTGGATACTCTGGCAACATCCCACCTTGGCGCGATGGTTCTGAAGGCAGGTGCGACGGCTACCGTTGCAGAATCAGCAAAACGCCGCCAATATATGCATGCAACTATAGCTGATAATTTGCGCCTTTTGCGGTAGAAACTCTTGGACCGTGGGGCCCGAAAGCACGGAAGCTTTTTATGAAATTAAAAACCAAACTGATTCGTGCCTCATGTGACCATAGGGCTGGCTTTCCTCGGCCAACAGCTAGCAATAGCTATCCAACGAGGAAATGCAGCCAGCATTATGGGCACCATTCCCGGTGGCACTGGCCTAGGGGACATTTGTACATATCATAGTTACTTAGAATAAGTTATATTATTTTATTTTTGTATTCAGTTTTAGTTACTTAATATATTTTTATTATTGTTTAATTTTTTTGTTTGTGTCTTTCATCAAAACTTTTATTGCCTTAGTAGCTTAGTTTTCTCTTTATTTTAATACGTTTAGTTTAATACCCGAATAAATATGCTTACATTCTAAACTGTTTAATATAATTTCCACGAATAACCGAAACCTGTATATGTTTTACAAAAACAAACGCAGGTTAGAGCTAATGTAATTTTAAAACCATGTTGGTACAGTCAACAGCAAAAGCAACTGATGGAATAGGGTCCCAAAATATACAATAAATGAAGTCAGATGTCTCTGGCTATTGTAGTAGCCATACAAACAGTTACTGAGTGTTTTAAATTAAACTGATTCTCTAAAATAGCAATAGGCAGTAATACTACCAAATTATCATAAATATGTAAGTGATCATTATGTTTTTTTGGGACTTTAAGCACTCTTAAGACTACATCAGGATACAAGTCAGACGTTCGGTTAGTGTCGGTTATATTCTTTAGCCAAACACGCGAAACAACTAATAACACCTTACACACCGCCTTTTTTTTTTTAAATACTACTTATGACAATTATAAAGCTTAACCTAGCATTATAAAAAACAATGAATTTAACATAAAACAAAAAATAAAAAATATTCAAGCGTAGCTTGAGCAGGTTAGTGTGTCTCCACGGTCAATTTTGGAGATGTAAAGTCTCCAGATGTCAAATTAAAATAATAGATTACCCTAGTCTTCATTTGGAGATCTTGAAATTTTGACTTTCTAATGTTTGACACTTGACACTAACGTAAAAAAAATTATTTTTATTTGAAATCTCCTGTAAAGAGACAGTAATGACATAGTTTATGATCATTTTCTTTTGACTGATTAAATATTCAGTTGAAAAAGAGATATTGGTATACATCTTTTGAAATGTTGATTTTGATCACTTACTTTTGCCGTTGACTGTACAAAAAGCAGTGGTTACCTTGTGGTTAGACACCCGACTTTCAATCAGTTACGAGTGAGGTCGCGGTTTCAAACCCGGATGGCTACCTCAGAGTTCCTTAAAACTCAAGTGCGAATGGAATTCCAATGTAAGCTTTACTTTAAAGGAAAACCTCATGAGCTACAGTTCCGGTATTTTTTTTATGTTTGTTGTATTACATGATTTCAGTGTACGTATTATTTAGTTGTTTATCTTAATTTCACAAAAATACAAAGCGCAATGGGTAAGTTTGTATGATTAAAAATGTTTTTTTTATTTCAGCGGTCACGGATGATTTTTGCATAGCTATTTAGAGGACCTCTAGATACACATACATATTTATATAATTTATGGCGTTAAATAATATAGGAGCGGAGAAATTCAAGATTTAAGTAAATATTATGTATTATTATGTATCATTATCTTAATTTACACATACCAGAAAAGTTATACTCTATATATGATAATATAATAATATAATATTATGAGGGATCCCTTTGGATTGCATAATTTTTGTACGCATATTTATTTTTTCGCATAAAATCTTTTCGTATACACCATTTTAGGCTGACATTGCAGAATTTAATAAACTTCTATTTTGTAGATTAGTATAGGTCAGAGTCTAGTCTTATAATAATTAAAATAAAACTGTTTCTATTGTAAAAACCGTTTTAGGCCATATTTATGCGTAAAAAATATATGCGATCCAACAGTGAACCCATTATGACATAATAAAACCTGTGACATGTTTCCCCTAATTAATCCTAATGAACGAATGTAAAGTATAACGAGTCTCCTCCGTAGCAAAAAACAGTTTTCCCCGAGGTGTTATTTCAGTACACATTTTCCGGTAGACGCCTAATTAAAAATGTTTTCACTTCGTAAGGGCGAGAATGCGGAAAGCTATGTAACAAATATTGTAAGCCTATAGCTTGGCACGTATTTAAAAGGATTTTGCCAATAAAAACAAAATGCTGTGATAAATTATGTTATTAACAAAGTGGTTTATTTTATTATAACAATTTAGGTTGCTTAATTCAGTTTGCACCGCGTGTTAATTTCTATTGTTTATTTTCAGCCAACTCTTTGTTAATAAGGTTGTCTGTAAGAGTGCTATTTGAAAATTAGACCGCCTATAGGCTCACTATGTTTTTTTCATATTAGTTCTTTAATTTGCGTGGGATTCAATAAAGTGTTTTCTATTGTATTGATTCTTAAACTTGTGTAACGCTTACGTTAACGATTTTCGGAAACTAACCATTGTACCCTATGCCAAGATGCATTTTACCCTAAGTAGCGTTTCTATTTGATTCGTTTTTAAACCAATCGCATCACTGGTAGATCACGTGACTTTTCGTATCAAATCATTTACCAGTGACGCGATTGGTTTAAAAACGAATCAAATAGAAACGCTAGTTAGGGTAAATGCAGCTTGGCAAGGGTAAGCTGACGATCTTTCGCATCAGCTGCTAATGGCAACCAACGGAGGAGACCCATAACGCTAACATAACAGTTTAGAAAATCGAAATATGGATCTCATTCAAGGCTTCTATTCTATTCGTTCATCATCATCATCATCATCATCATCATCATCATCATTATCAGCCGCAAGACGTCCACTGCTGGACAAAGGCCTTCCCCAAGGTTTTCCACAACGATCGGTCCTCTGCTGTCATCCAGCGGTTTCCCACGACCTTTATCAGATCGTCAGTCCACCTTGTGGAAGGTCTGCCAACACTTCGTCTCCCGGTTCACGGTCGCCACTCTAGAACCTTTCCGCTCCAACGGCCATCAGTTCTACGAGCAATGTGCCCCGCCCACTGCCACTTAAGCTGCTGCTGATGGCAATTTTCTCCCCAAGAGAAAAAACAAAAAACAACAATGGATTCTATTCGTTAGGACCACATTACTATTGACATGTTATCTTTTTTTTTTTTTTTTGACTCAGCCATTACTGTCACGTAAATAAGAGCTATCGTAACATCAACAAAACAATAACATGTCAAATGTAATATGGATTTTACCAAGTTGAATAGAGAAGGTTTTACTACTGTCTTTTAACGCAGCGTTACTAGGCATACTCGGCATAACCTTAACGTCCTTTGTTTAATTTGTCAAGTTTACGGCCGGAGAGTAATGTACTCCGGCGACGAGCGGAGGCTTACTGAACGTCCCGAGTCCTTAGGGCTGTATAGCGATGGTGTTTGGGTTAAAGTGCGACTTTGGTAGTTTAAAAAAAAACATTTGTTAATTATACTTGACCTTTCTACATTACAACATTGTACAACGCATTGTCGTTAGCTAAGTATTACCTGTTTTTTTATGAATTATAATATGCTATTGATATCCTTATTAAATAAATAAATGAATAATGTATTGGAACTTCTCTGAGCGTTCAAAGGCTGTCTAACTGACAGTTAAGACACAGCTATTTTTCTTAGCAACTACAAAATCTATAACTTGAAGTTTGACATAAATAGTATTATGAACTGTCGTAACACGAGAAATTTCAGATAAATAAAGAGATGGAGCTGCCTGGAAATTGGCACGTTTTAACATTTCGTAGTAAGTTTCAGAAGATTAACTGTCTCACTTTTAACGCAGTGTTAACTAAACTAGGCATACTCGGCATGACCTTAAAGTTCTTTGTTTAATTTGTCAAGTTTACGGCCGGAGAGTAATGTACTCCGGCGACGAGCAGAGGCTTACTGAACGTCCAGAGTACTTAGGGCTGTATAGCGATGATGTTTGTGTTGTAGTGCGATCTCGATTACCGTAAACTGTGGGTACTTTGATTTACGGGGTAACATTGCCAACCCCAAAAACTATCTTTAATATTTAATTATTCTATTAAATGTTTCATCAGGACTAAGCTACTCATACAGTTATATAATTACTTTAACAATTTAAGAAGATAACAACTAAAACAGTTATCGTTTTAAGGTCGGGCAATGTTACCCCGTAAATCAAAGTACCCCCCCCCCCCCCCCCCCAGTATACGGTAATCGAGATCGCACTACACAAAATACAAAGTTTACCGTATCTATAATTATATTTCTAATTAGCGATTTGAGGGCCCCGCCAAGATGCACTACGCTAACTAGCGTTTCTATTCGTTTTGTTTTTAGCCAATCGCGTCACTGGTAGATCACGTGACTTTTCGTATCACGTCATCTACCAGTGACGCGATTGGTTTAAAAACGAAACGAATAGAAACGCTAGTTAGCGTAGTGCATCTTGGCAGGGCCCTCTGATCTCACTTTGCTTCGGTTTATATGAATTTTCTGTAAAATACGTAGGTACTAGCCCAATGGCACCATGACCTATCATAGAACCATGTCACAGTGGCATTATAATCCAAGTCGTAAGAAGGATCAAACAATTTTTTTTTTTTTTTTATGTCATAGTTGTGGCAAACCAGCACACATGCCACCTGATGGTAAGTGGAAACTGTGACCCATAGACATTCGCATTCACAAGACTGCAAGCCTAGGACTGCAAATGCGTTGCCAACCCTGAGGACTAAGATGGAATGCCTCTATGCTAGTCATTACACCGGCTGTCTTATCCCCAAACCGGAACACAGCAATGCGAACACTGCTGTTTGGCGGTAGGTTAATGAATAAGATGGTGGTAGCGATCCGGACGGACCCTGCACAAGGTCCTACCACCCGCAAATTGTTTTATATTGCCACTGTGACACCGTTCTATGGTATGTTAGGGTTCCATTGGGCTTATAGTACAGACCTACATACACATATTTCTATGTTTTATAATAAAGAGAATGTGAAAGCGACAGACAGATGAAAGTATTAATACTGTGATTGAATATACGTATCCCAACAATATTTTATAATGGTCCTAATAATCTTCAAACTGAACATCAAATGACAATTTTGACTACAACAACGACTCACAATGACAACGTTCTAAATATGCTGAACATTATTTTTGAGTCACCTGTATAGTCAACAGCATAAATAAGTGATCATTTATGTACCTTGTCACTTTAACGTCATGTTTGAAATGTCATACAAAATTGTGAAACGATTGAAAGCGACAAGGTACATAAATGATCACTTATTTATGCCGTTGACTGTACATACATACAGTTACAAAACATCACCCTTCTTCTTCGACAATAGACTAAAAATGTTATTTGCTTCCGACATCGTACCTTAACAGTAATTAAAGTCGGCTTCGTTGTGTATTCCGCGGCGAGCGGCGCCGGGCGCGCGGCTTGTTCGGTTAATAGCCAATTTTTGAGCACCCTATATTTAAGAAAAAACAATTTCAAGGCTCTTTGAATATTTCTAAATAGGCGTATTTCATTCAGAATCGGGTATCGAAAAAAAATTGGAAAGGCAAATGGTTTTTTTTAAATAAATATATTCCGAAGAGGCTAGAGAAAATTATTTAGGCTGAAAAGTAATTTGTTCTTGTTCTGTATTTGTGTTTTTTATGTGTTCCTGGATATGTGTTGTTCAATAAAATGTTTTGTTTTGTATTGTATTGTATGTATACAAGTCACCTTTTTAACTCCACAATTTTTTTATGATTAGGTACGTAAGTTCATCTCAGGCTTTATATTTACATATGTTTGTTTGTTCATTTGTGGCGCTCAAGAAACAATAGAAACAAAACGCATGGGCCAAGTTTCTTCGATTGTTATGATTAACATAATATAGGTGTCTAGATATTTATGAGAGGTTTGTGGACTGTATTAAACTTTGGATGGTTAAGTTGACTTTATTCCCCTGTGCCGCATTAACCTTAGAATATCAATAAAGAATTCACCAACCTTGTTCCAACGATTGTACTCGCCGCAGGTTCGGCGCCGCCGTGTTTACTGTGTCCGAAGCCGTATCTTAGTATCTTCATCACAAACACGACACACGCAGTCTTTAATTACTAATAAGTCCTTACATCTAACACATAAACCAACTAATTCCACCATTAACTTAATTATTACCGAAAAGTTCGAGAGATTCACCGACTTCGTGTCGCGGCCATACAAAAGGTGTTTTTGCTAAAAGGGCTTGTCTGTGATTGGTTGAGCCGCGCGGACTTAGGGATAGCGCGGGCGGCCGACGCAATAGGCGGCAAATTCAAATATCGTTAAATCTATGATTAATGCGTGCACAATAGGATAAGACAAACCGGTGAAATTACTAGCATAGAGGCATTCCATCTTATTCCTCAGGGTTGGCAACGCATTTCAGGTCAGGAGTCTTGAGAATGTAGTCTTCAGATTTGAAATGTGTATGGGTCTTAGATCCCACTTACCATCAGGTGGCCTGAGTGCTCGCGTGCCTTTTCAATGTAATAAAATAAATGCTTTTTAATTATATTTAAGGTGGCGTTTGGTCGTAGCCGAAAATGCAGCGTTAAAAGCACATTTTGATGGTTTTGTAATAAGTGCTACATTCTGCTTGGTTCTTATACTTCTCATAATTAAAACCATTATAAGCTGAATTGTTTACAGATTTCAATATTTTTTTATTTTTCCCGCGGCGACTTCAACAGCTACTACCGCGGGGATATGGCGTTTCCACAATGAAGTGATTTCGCCAGTGTCAAGTATATATTATAAGTATAAATCAATATAGCAATAAAATACAATGCCATCTTCTCCAGGAAGGTTGGAGGCAACGTTGTACGGTGATATGTAGAACAGAGGTCAAGATAGTTTTAACCTCTGTACCACTGCGAGTCCATTTGAAACGAGAAGTAAGATGTCAGATACACGAAATAATACCAAGTCATCTATCACTGTGCAAAACAAAGGCATAAAAAGGACATATCACTCACAGAAAATAACTTTAAACACGTAAATACACAAAAATACAAAATTATAACAAATTACACATCCGCCATCTTTTAACGTTGCATAAATTCGATCCAGGACATAAGGTGCCAAACGGTACCGCTAGCCGTTAAACATTATATATAATAGGTTAAAGAATAGTTGTACGATCTCAACTTAAGTCTTAAATATAAATCACAGTTTAATTTATGAAAATAATGCTGTTGTCCGTGACTCCGTCCTTATAGGAGTCGTTTGTCACTAATCCCTCACGAACTGTCCTGTTGTCCTGTGTCGGGAGTCAAGCCAAATTTCATCAAAATCTTTTTTTTTATGGCATAGGGAAGGCTGACGAGCACACAGGCCACCTGATGGTAAGTGGAAACTGTGACCCATAGACATTCGCATTCACAAGACTGCAAGCCTAAGACTGCAAATGCGCTGCCAACCCTGAGGACTAAGATGGAATGCCTCTATGCTAGTCATTACACCGGCTGTCTTATCCCCAAACCGGAACACAACAATGCGCACACTGCTGCTGAGCGATTTTGACGCGACAGCGTAAAAAACAGACAGAAAGGGTTAGTTTTACATTTATTAATTTCCGATGTTATCTAAACACGCATTTTTTTTTTAAATTTTTTTGTGTTGTTGTGCGTGTTTGTAGAATAAATGTTGTGGGTACAAGTTTAAACACAATTCTAAATATTCTAAATATAAAGATATGATTTAAACCATGGTTTAAGTCTTACACCAATATTTCCACATGGTGTTTAAATCTAATTAATTTATCAAATCATACCACATACTTGGACGGCTACACATCCAAAATTAGAATTCTTAACGCTTCGCCCAATATCAGAGAGGGTAAGGAATAAGAGACGAAATCAACATTATTAATTAATGAAACAAAACAGTAATAATCTTCACACCCTCGCCTCGACCCGGTCCTCGATCCGTGGTTGCAATAAATACACAATATTAATAAATATTGACTCGACAATTATTTTCATACGGCGTACAATAATCGTAACACAAATTTTTATTAAAACCCATATCTTTCGGGCCAGACGCCATTTTGAGATGGTTCAAGCTAAAGGCGGAAAGGACTCGGCTGTTTTTGGGCCCACTAGAAACGGTTACGTTTATTGATTTATATCTGAATTGAGATTCATAATTGAACAGTCATATTTTTCAGTATTCCGGTTAGACACGGTTAATTAAATTTAACCACTGTAATTAGAGGTTAAGAGGTACCAATCGTGTTTGGGGGCCTAATTCGCCATACAGCAAAAAATTGCTCCTTAGGATGAATTATTTCGGTTCGGCTTAAACCATAAAATTATAGTTTGAGAAAAAATAATCACAGTTATTAACCTGCTTTGATACTCTTTGACCTGTTATCGCATTATTTTGAACCTGGCCGCCATATTGGCAAGTCAATAAGAGCTATCAAAACGTTGACACTACGACAACAGGTCAACAACGATTTGTTTCTTACCGTGTTGTATAGAGGCTTAGCAAAATGACTAGTATGCAATGACGCATTCCATTTAAGTATTTATATTGTAATTATAAGATTACTAATGTCTATAGGGTTCAGAGTCGCCTATTCCAAGCCATCATAAGGTGGTATAAGGATAATTTATGTAAAAAAAGTACATTACTGCAGAAGCCGTGAAGTAAGAGATTGCTGGACGAGTTTGGGGTAGACGAGAGGGATAAAATGAGTCCTGCAATCCCTGTTACGGTCAAGGATTGTATAGTGCTTTTCTCAAGCAATGTGGGGATTTTTTTAAATATATACCATGTTTAACTGCACAAAAATATAGTAATATAGATTTTTTTTAATGTCGCATTTATGGTTACAGAGTCTATTGGTGGTTGGTAGTAATTTTTCCTTTGTCAATTTAATGTTAGAAAGCGAATTTAAAATGTTAATGGATTTTTATAGGTTTTCCATAATGTAAGGAGCCATAAACTAGAAACTTCACGTCTTCATTTCGTGATATCAACGCAGACATTTCCGAGTACGTTTGAAAAAAACGTTTTTTACCGGTCCAGCCTATAACTTGTTCCAAACGTCACAGTTAGCCAGTTATACCTGCGAAGTTTTAATGGTACGAGCGTCATTCGCGTCAAGCCTACATGGCCGGTCTGCGTATTGCGCACCTTTCGTACCTTTCGTACCTTTCGTACCTTTTGCTAACAATGTAATTAGACTCTCGGTTGACTTTAGAAAAAAGCCAATTGGCCGGATATCCGGACGGAGTGCAATTGACTTTAGTAATTTTGACCGGACGCAATTATTGTTTTTGGACGGAAATCATTTTTAACAGGATATTTTTTAAAGGTTACGTCGATAAAGAATTCAATTTTCATAGTGAATGATGCACCTTTGACGTCTTTAAGCTGAGCCTCTATTCTACCAAGGAAATAAAATGGCCTTTGTCATGTTAAGGTGTTTGTCAACGTTACGATATCTCTTATTAACTTAACAGTAATGGCGGCCGAGTTGCCTAGTTGGTAGTGGCTCTGCCTAATAAGCTAACAGTCCCGGGTTCGATTCCCGGTATGGGTATTTTAAATATTTGTGTGATGAGCAAGATCGAGAGAATATTTTCTATGTATTTAATTATTTTTCTAAAATATGAGTATTTATATCGTTGTCTACAAGCCTAGAGCTTAGTTTTTGACTAGGTCAATTTGTGTAAAGTTTCATGAATTCATGATATTTACATTAATGTATACGATAACATGTCAAAAGGAATATAATTTTATCGAGCAAAATTAAACAACGAATTAGCTTTTAAAATTGCGAACTGAAAACTAAATTAAATACTCCAATCAATGTCAATAATGATTCAATCTTTCCTTTCGTATCGTCATCGGATAGCTTTAAAACTGTAAAAGCGTTACGAAAACGTGACGTTTGATCGAAATGCTCGAGTTACAGCTATTATACGACGACCGAGACTGTTCTCTTCCATCTCACTCTAACTGTTACCCGGTCCGAAGGGGGTCTGAAATCTTTACCTAAGTGAGAATGATCGCCCTCCACAGGCCAAGAGCTTCGTTTACTATGGGCGAGTTACTCTAAATGCTACTTACCTTTGAGTCAGGCCACTATTAAATACTGGTAGTTCGCCCTGATTAAAGAGCTCACGAATCTCACGGTCCCAGAACACCTTGCTCATATTCAAATTTAAAATATTTACTTTAACTATTCTTGTACCAAGTCGCATAATATTAGGATCAACAATACTCGAATTATCGTTAAACAAAGATGCAAACATACATATATATACGTATGCTACCTGATTTGTTTCTAAGTAATAATTTCGTTTGGTCAATAAATTAGGATGTTCACAACAATCTCTCAAAAAGAGTTCCGTACCACTGAAATGGGGCCCCAATTTTTTTTGTAATTATTATTTGCTATTAAAATGGCATTAGATATACACATTTAGTGAAAATTTTAACTGTCTACATATTACGGTTCAGGAGAGAGCTCGCTGACAGACAGACGGATAGCGGAGGCTTAGTATTAGGGTCCCGTTGCCACTCTAAATACTTGATTTAGAATGTTAAAAACACTATACACTGTTTTTTAAATAGTGGCAAGGCAATCAGGCCATCAAAATGAATCTAATGACGTATTTATCAAAATCACCCGTTGGGTAGTTACGAGGACATAGGAACGGACATACATACATACCCCTCCTTTTTGGTTTATCCGCAGTCGGTAAAAAGCGCAATCTTCCCTTGAAAAACAATCTCATTGTGACTTTATACTTTGACCACTTATAAACCATTGCCACTTTACTAGGATATTATACTTTCAACTCGCCCACACACTTGACACCAGCAAACACTCCCAAACGCACTTACTCAACGTGCAAAGTGTAAAGAGTGCATTAAAATGTAAAAGGTTTCTCTGATACAATATTTAAAATCTCACCAGAGCCAGTTTTTGCATAAAAAAATAACTTGTTCTTACATAGCGGAGAATTTATTCCAGAGTGAAGGTAGTAAAGTATAGTTAGGGCATTCGTTATTCAGAACTATACGATGCATTTGTTGGCCATTTTGAACTTTTCCAGTTGGAACTTTTAAACTCGTAGGGAAATAAGATTTCTACTAATTCAATTTAAAAAAAAAATTATTTAGTAGAAACACCAGCAGCAGTGTTCGCATTGTTGTGTTCCGGTTTGGGGATAAGATAGCCGGTGTAATGACTAGCATAGAGGTATTCCATCTTAGTCCTCAGGGTTGGCAACGCATTTGCAGTCTTATGCTAATGTCTATGGGTCACAGTTTCCACTTACCATCAGGTGGCCTGTGTGCTCGGTTGCCTTCTCTATGCCATAAAAAAAAAACCAGATTAGGGCCTATTTCAAAATTAGTTTCAGCCCATAGTACGAAATGTTGGCCTAGTTGGTAGTGACCATGCCTACGAAGCTATCGGTCCCGGGGTTCAAATCCCCGTATGGCCAGATATTTGTTGTGAAAAGCGAAGTATTATTTCCTGAGTCTTGGATGTTTTCTATATATTTAAGTATATATTTCTCTATATGTATCTAGCACCCATAGTACAGTCAAGGAATTTATATGTTGAGTCACTATGGAACCCTGTCATATTACAAGACTAGAGCTCATAGTTTGGGACTAGTTCAATTTGTATGAGAGTTTCCCTGGTATTTATTAATTTTATATTATTTTACTTTATTAAAATTATTGAGTATAAAAAAAAGTTGATAAACATTGATAACGTACCGACTGCAATAATCGATGAAACTCTTTCGCTTTTTGTCGACAGCGGTTTTCTCATGTGAAGTGCTGAGGTTCGTTTTTCAGAAGCAAATGCTCAAAAGTAGAAAATAAATCACATGCGCATGCAAATTAAATATTACGATTATACCATTGCACTATAATGTCGAATGAAACATTCAAATATTCGATTCTTAAAAATCAAGGTATACTCAGAAATGTAAAACTGGCTGCAAAGCATGAATACAGCTTCAATTTTTCATTTGAAATAACACAAATGCCTAACTTCCATTTGCATTTCATAACCATAAAAGACGTCATAGCAATTCATCAAGAAAAAGGAAAAAAAACACCTTAAAATGAGCAAATACCTTCGATTGTCGGCTGGGGGAGTTTACGCCGTTCCTCTCGCAAATTATAATAATAAAACTCCGTGAAAGCAGGTAGCCCGCATTAAAACGGTACCTCAGGACCTCGTTAGTCCTTCGGATCCCGTCTTACATAATTCTTTTTGTATAACAAACACCGGATCACAGAATTGAGGAAAACAGTCAGCCGTAGACTTTATCTCAGGAAATGAGTGGGGAAGAGGAAAATAATTGTTCAAAAGTACACAAAGTTACGCCGGAGTTATTTATACTTAGATATATATCTAAGTTTGTTTGTCTTACGGAAACGCGCGAAGTTGGTTAAATGATTTTGATGTAACTTTGGTATTCTGTTTAAGGGTCTTGGGAATCATACAAAAAAATAAATACAATTTTTGCGTCTTTTGTAGAACAAAAGGTTACGAACTTAGTTTTGAAGTGAGAAATAAATATCTTTTAACACTGAATTTAACAGACATTTTCTTATCATCTTTTGTTTTAATTAGTACATTAATATCGAATTTCGTCAACCACTTAACAGACGATTAGAGTTAACAGCTGTCAAAATGTATGAACCGTTAACATCGTTTGAACACATAGATTAGTAACTCTAAAACTCCGAATTTACTCGTACATACAAAATAGACAAATAACAAATGACGGAATTAATACCTATATGACATACCAACCTACAATAAAGTTTCAACCACCAACACACAGGTTAGATTAGGTTATAACAGCGAATCAAACGAGGATACTCGGGACACTAGTGTTCGTATTTGCAACAGTGTTTATTTAGAAATCACGCTGAAAACACTGAGTTATTGTAGACTATTGGTCCATTTGTCACCGAAATGCGTAAGGTCCATCAGACTACAGGACTATGATTCCAAATGAAGACCAGCGAACAGCGAACCATTTCGTGACAACACAGGCCTTTGTCTATTCAAGCATTTTGTATCTTTTTGTTTGTCTGTTTATCACGAATATATTATTTTCTTTTCTTTTCTCTTTCTAAAAGAGTTCGGTGTTGCCAGCGCAATTTAATCCTGTACCAAGTATTAAGTATTCACGTATGTCGGTAACAAGATTATCGCATTTTTTTTAAATGCCTGTAATATATACTTCTTCGAGGCCCTATTAAGGATAAGTGACTGTTTTTTTTTTTTCATACATACTTAAAACTAGTATTGCGCAAGAACTCAAACAAACAAGAACTTTCCCAGATCACAACGCAAACAAATAAAATATTCAGAAAATAAAAATTCCGGACACGGACCTGAATACCCAAATGACTTGGTCGTAAAAATACCTGAGCTACCCATCCGTTTCCGTTCGAAACCGGAACATACCTTCCTGTCAAACCAAATTTGGTCTCCAACGGCATCGTTACTAGAAGTTATGGCGCCGTTTCAGACAGACAACGGAGAAAAAATGTAACTATGAGTAAATCCCTCCAATCTTGCGTTTCCTTATGTGGGATATAATGTTTAGGCGGGACACCTTGAAGGCTTTCTTCTAAAAAAAAAGCTTCGAAATCAGTTACCTCTTTTTTGTCCGCTGATAAATTAACGAGTAAAGCGCAAAATGGACACAAAATACTATACAACGCTCCCGTTCCAACAAACTTCGACACACAAACCTATTTATTCCCCCAAGCCCAGTTACGAAAGTATGCCAATATGTTTCATCGCATAACACCGTAACATAAGTCATCAAGTGACCCTCCTCACGCCATGGCTCGTAACCAAAAACAGCCTTTGTTTGCAACATAATTAACTATGTCCCCCATTGTCTCGCAGACAGACGGACAAATGATAAATTGGTCAAAAAAATTAGGTAACGAAAATATATGTCTTCTGCTGAAGGTTTGGATTTTTTGCGCTGTTGTATGTTTTGTTAGCTATGAGAGTATTTTGTAAAATATATTTGTGATTATTTTGTACGTAATTGTTATCACATTACGAGTATTTGTTAGAATAACTTGAACGTTCATTCGTTCGAAAGGCTATGTAAATAATACTCCTCAATCAAATGAAGCCTCAATAAAAAACAAACACATTTAACACGGGAACGCACACGTCTGCCTGGTCAAACTAAAAACCAGTGTCACATCATTACATAGAATAAATCTTTCTCTTCTACACGTTGTATTAAACCACATACCAAAAGTGCCACTAGGTGGCTGTGAAGCTAACGGGTGGGGGCTTACGAGTATAAAGGTCCCTATTTTTAGATTTTCGTACATAACTCGTAAATGTGTTTATCATCTTCTCTCCATATCTCATTAAATATTGAACCCAGAGAAAAACTGTACATAATATTTTTTGTAGAAAATTTTATGTAGATTACTTATGTATCAAAACATTTTTTACTATGGGCCACTGTTTACGAGTTAATTACGAAAAACTAAAAAAGTGACCTATACACCTCCCTGCATCCGTTAGCTTCACTGTCACCCAACGGCACTTTTAGTATAAACTTTAAAACAACATTCCCAAGAACTATGTATGCCAAAATTCGCTTATACACGAGTTTTTTACTTTTTTTGTATCTATGCAGTGTCATTTTGTATTGTTTTGAATGAATGTAGCTTTCTTTCTCTCTCTCTCTTGAGAGGAACTTCCCGATTTTGTAATGTGGGCTAAATAAGTATTTATCTAAGGAGTTTTTTTTTATTCTTCCCCTAAAGGGATGAAAAGGCGTTGCTAAGTTTGTATAGGAAATTTTATGACATGAAAATGTATTTATTTGGTCAAATTTTCTAAAAACTTGGTAGAAATGCTCTTCAATAAAAATAATGAATTGTATTTCAGCGATTATTGTATATTGTATACAAATTGTACATTGTATATTGTATATAATATAATGAATTGTATTTCAGCGATTACTTGACGAAAAGAGGTTGCAAAGTTTGTATAAGGATAATTATTTTTATACTCAAATTTACTTTACATTTGGTAATGCTCTCCAATGCAAATATTTGTAAAAATAAGATGACTAAATAATCTATTTATTTTAAACTAAGGTCGATTTAAAAAAACCCATGGGGAAAGAGGAGCAGTGGATTTTATTTTGTTTTGTTTTTTTTTCGTTTTAAAGCTGTTTAAGTAAACTGCTTATTTTAAATTTACTTTCAGGACTTTTTCATAACAACCCGTTTGAAGGGGATGTAATTTTTATCTGTAATTTTAACAGAAGTTCCGACTCTCCGTAGATGAATTCGCGGGCGGAAAGCTAAGTTTAGAAATATAATGTACATTAAGTAGAAAACATAATTATCGTGACTTTTCTATGTCTGTTTTTGTATACCTACGTATAGTGTTATTACTTATATGCTATCATCATCATCATCATGTCAGCCGAAAGACGTCCACTGCTGGACATAGGCCTCCCCCAAAGCTTTATATGCTAGGTTAAATATTATTACCGCCAGTTTCACACTGTAGTACACTTGAAAATCGACAAAGAGAGAGCCAACCTTCAATGGCAGATTTTACTCAACGATTGTGAAACAAACCCTTAACAAAGTAAGGAATGTTAGAATAAATATGACCGTAGAGTTTCTTGCGGCGTTTCTCAACAGTCTCCCTTTGAGAACCGCTGGTTGATTTATGATTTATATATTTTTCATTACTTTTGAGAACCTTATTGAAATTGAAAGGCTCTGTAAGTTTTTTTTTCATATTGTATATATAATACATTTATTTAAGGTCGAACCAAGAAAGAAAGATAATACAATAAGATATAACAAATTACATATTATAGATATACAGATATACTATGACTTCTGATATTTATAATGTTTATTCGGTGTTGTACTTAATAAAAGTTGTCAAGTGACATATTATAGTCTTCATTTATACAGTAACTAAATTTTATAAAACTGTGTATGTATGTATGTATGATGGCGATTTAACTCGTCGAACACCCTAAATCAGCTATTCGCAATGATTGAAATGAATTCACATTTCAGAGGGTGGGCTAATTGGCCTATATGACCAATAAGGAGTAGCCATAATGTCCCCGGTTAAGTTATTCTAAGTTGTAAAACTATTACCATGGCAGGTAATTCGAAATATTTGTGTGAAAAAAGTTATCGGCGTGCAAGAACAGCGGTGTTTCAAAATAATTATGTTAACGTCGTCTGCGTAGGCGTCTCGATGTTCCAGATTTTTTAAATATTTCTTTCAGTTTTTATGCGGTTTCTCACTACACAAAATGGTTGTAAAATTAAATACAGTGATTATTGTTATTGGTCTTTAGGCCAATGTTTATACATTTCTACCCATGCATTTTTATTCCGTATAAATTAAGGTTACAGTTTGCAGGTACGTTTGCCGCGGTTGAATACGCATAACTTTCGAACGAACCAAATTGGATAAAGTTATTCTTATTTTGTTGAGTTCATTATTGTCAGGAAAAAGTTTGTATAAATGAAAAACAAACCACCGGGAGAGTCAAAAATTTGCAACAGGGTGAAGCCTCGGGCATGCAAAATAAAAAGACGTGCAAGTGGGCCTAATTAGTCGAAATATTAACAACTTGCTCCTCGTCTGTTATTGCATTTCAGTTTAACTTGAGAGAAAGAGACAGAGCTAGCGGTTCTACCTATACAGCTCTCAGCTGTGGACGTGTGTCGGCTGATATGATGATAAAGATGAACAGACTGACCTTGAGTTTTTCTTAACCTTCGTAATTCGTCTGTCTAGATTTAACACCATGAATCTACCTTTTAAACAGAATGTTTCATATAATTTCCTGCTGTAAACTTGCTTGCTTGCTTGTTTGCTGCTTGCAAAGATTTCCCTTATTTCAACGGCGCATTGGCCTAGTTGGTAGTGACCCTGCCTACGAAGCTAGCGATCCTGGGTTCAAATACCGGTAGGCAGATACTTGTGCGATGAGTGCAAGTATTTAGTCCTGAGTTTTTGATGATTTTTATATTTAAGTAGGTTTTTCTCTCTACAGATAAGTATGTTTATTGTTGTCTAGTACCCATAATACAAGCCTAGAGCTAGGTCTCGTGATGTTATTTTTTTACTACAATATATGGTAGTTACGACTAAATCTACATACAATAAGTAAAACTTGTAATCTAGAAGAACGCTTCAATTTCAGAACCTTTATCCTTAAAAGCCAAGCTTTGTACAACTATATTATAAATTTGAAAGGTTCCCCGAAACGAGAACAAAATGGCCGGGAAATTCTAATTAAATTCATAACTTACCGTTTTTATATTTCTTACGCTAAGCGAATGGCCGAGTTCCTGAGAGAAAAGTATGCAAATGGAGGTTTTAAACTGAGATTACTTGGATTTTTAAAACTGCTGTGAGTTGTAGTTTGACCTTTCAATAGCCACTTATTCGTGAACTACGATGTTTGTTTTTAAAGTTTTTTCTTATTTAGAAGTTTGAGTTTACCAGAAAGTTTAAATATAAAAATAGCTTTTCAAAAAATATATGGATGCTGTCACTTACGTCAACTAACACCATCGATGTCGGAGGCCCTCGAAAATATGCATTCGGCATTAGTTATTGTTATTCAAAATATATAGGATTGAAGGGTTTACCGTCAGACGGTCGCGTCCAGATTTTTTTTTTATGGCATAGGGAAGGCTGACGAGCACACAGGCCACCTGATGGTAAGTGGAAACTGTGACCCATAGACATTCGCATTCACAAGACTGCAAGCCTAAGACTGCAAATGCGCTGCCAACCCTGAGGACTAAGATGGAATGCGTCTATGCTAGTCATTACACCGGCTGTCTTATCCCCAAACCCAATACAACAATGCGAACACTGCTGTTTGGCGGTAGGTTAATGGATAAGATGGTGGTAGCGATCCGGACGGACCCCGCACAAGGTCCACCCGCAATATATGCCGCAGTATATGGGAAAAGCATCGATAAGCGAGTTTATCGATTTAAGCGATCCCTAGCTCTCATCTAATATATTATTATGAGGTATAGCCGATGAGGCGTATGTCATTTCTGAAAAAAATCATAGCTAGAGGACCACTCCATTAAATTGACTTAGTTTTACGTACACAAAGGCATTTTTTTGAAAATAATGTTATAACAATTCCCCTGTTGCAAGAACATGTTAAATTTGAAAACCAAAAACAAAAGGTAATCTCGGTCAACGTCATAAAAAACGGCCGAAACTATTTTACTAAAAATAAACAAAAGAAGGTTGCGCAGCGCAACATCACGGTAGCAAATTTACGAGTGTAGCGAGTAAGTCATACAGATAGGGGAGCTATAAATAGGACGGTTTAGTACAGGTGGCCCGTCGGGCGTGTACCGTTTGTGCTTTGGACCCTTTTGTTATGGACATACAGTTTTACATAATGGCAAGCATTTCATCATCATCATGTCGACTGCTGGACATAGGCCTCCCCCAAGGCTTTCCACTCAGACCGGTCTTGTGCAATTAAACGATGTTAAATAATTCGGGATATTCCCCACCGTTACCACCAATTAGTTACGACTGGTAACAGCTAGGATTATTTTCTTCCCATCCGCTACTGGGTGAATATTCGGGCGTTTCAACCGCCGTCATTGTTGTATTCAATATATTGACGAAAATAATGATAACTACCAGCTACTTTTGATGTCAAACTCAGCGGACCCGGGGGTAGTATCCATTCCATTTAAAAGAACAAGAAATTTATAAACTTTATCTTGAATAATATGACAATAATGATGGCGGGTAAAACGCCGAATAATCACCCTACTACTACATTTTTGAATAACCAGCTGCTGGCACTCCAATGAATCGGTTGTGGGATTTTTTATTTCCAGTACTGACCAGTGGCAAATATTGGGTATTTTTTACTTTTATTACTATTAAAAAATATAAATGTAGAGAATATAATTTTCAAAACCTAGACAGGTCATTTAGTACACATGAAAATTCTTGAAATAGGTCAAGCCGACTCAAAACCACAACCCTTACACATCACTAACATGACTGATATGATGATAATTTATCCTTTAGTGAGGTTCTATTTCAATGTCATTAGAAATACGCAAATTAAACACGTCCAAGGATCAAAATTATCTCAATTGCAAAATATCAAAATAACGATGGGATATTTTTGATCTGTGGTCATTTTGATTTCTGAAAATAGACTGAGAGGTACCCAAAAAAAAATCCAACCAAAAGAGATTTTCTCTTCGTATGAATATGTAGAAGAGAGAGGACAATAGCTAGATCTCTCTCCAGGCGGATGTTGTGCCTTGGGACCGAAGTCCATTGGGAAGAAGTTGGAAGCGGTATGTATGCCAACCGACTGTACAAACGTCATTAGCGCGATCTAGAACACTTTAGTTCCGCTGTTTGACACTTGTGGCGCTAGTGGCGCTGGCGAGTCGGTTGTTACAAATTATCGTTAGACGTTTCTGGGTCACCACAAATACAATAGATATGATATTAGTTACATCAATAAAATCTAAATGACACTGTGTTTAAAAGGTCATTGAATTCAACTAAAATCTTAGTTCAATGACCTTAGATGTATGTTGATGTGTCTTGTTACGCTCGTATAGGCGCAGAACACACAACAATCGCAATCTGTTTAGGAGCAACCAATTTTTTTCAGTATACGGTCGCTTGCACTCAACAATTCTAGCCGTTGTGTCCGAAATATCGCAAAGATCGTCCGTTTTCACCCACCGTGTGTCCAATGCCCTGAAGATCGTTTAAAGTGAGCCGCGCGAACCGTTCAATCCCAGTGCCCATCGCGATAACTCACACGTTATGGGGTGCGTGCGCGTCGCTCTCGCTCTGACTCGACGACAAAAATATGGCCACGATCGAGATCGAAAATGTATGTAAACGTGCTCTTAAGTTCTTGGCTACTGCGAGGGACATAAATAAAGTCAGGGATCGAACTTTTAGTGCCGATAATGTCAAAATGACAAATTTTACACACTGCTCTCATTTAGCAGGTGTATGAACTGGTACAAATAAAAATATTAAAATTAATACGGACCATAACAGCAGCATAATTGTTCACCATTTAATACTAAAAAAGGCAAATTGAATCAATTTTCTTCTATAAATATCCATGGCAGTATAATTTATGACTATAATTATAATCATATTTTTTTGTAAGGCTTCTACTTACTACTGTCTATTGATATCAGTGTTGGTACTGATATGACATGATTGTTATTGAATATAACAATAACACCGTTTTAATCGATAATAGATATTTCGAGGCGAGTTTTACTGAAACAAATGGAGCAATCCATTAAAAAAAATCTAATAACAACAAAATTCATTACAGCACGTTCCACAAAAATGGCGGGCGCCGCGGAAAGCGCAAATTACGCTAAATAATTCCTCCAAAGAACCTAGACGTGTAGATAGTATTGCATTATTCTTTGGTCGCTTGATAATATTATTGATTAATATTGTTCTAAAATGTATCGTTAGATTGGTCTTTGTTTCAGGATGTGTCTTAAGAAGAGTATCTTTTGGACGTGTTTTAAACTTTGATCATCAAATTCTGATGCTTATACAATATAACCTAATTGCTTTTGACATTATCGTATGTGGTTTTACTAATCAAAATAAAGCCCATGACGGCTAACTATCGCTACTTATGCATTGCTCAGCAAGCAAAAATCTGTCAATAGATATAGCAAGTAAATCTCAAAACAAATTAATTTGCACGACCATTTATTTGGGCAATTAATAATAACAATCAGATCCTAATTTACACAAATTTAAAAGGCTGCTTAAAAAACATCTACTTCATTTATTATAAAATGAATTATAAAATAAATAAAAATAAAGTTAGTATTAAGGAACCAATTGTTACTATCAAGTTTAAAAGGACTCAGCTGCAGTCAAACTGTTTGACAGTTTTGCAGACTATTTGTTTAAGAACAAATTTTTGGTTAATAAATAAATAAATAATAATTGTATAAAAAACTTAAACAGAATGCTGTTACTAGATTAGTCTAAGTAACTTTACTATTTTTAAGTGACAGCTAGATGTTACCACTGATGATGGTTCCTGTATCACGCAGGTAAGATTTACCCAAACAATTTGTGTTTGTGTTAATTTAAATCTGAAGAACTAATGCAATAAATATAAATGTAGCAGGTAACGCAATTTGGTCCCTCAACACCACTGGATTACAATAATAAACTCTCGCTAGATGGCTGGATCAAGGGCCAGATACAGAAAGCAGTACTCCTCGACACGGCACGTATTGTGAGGAGGTTCCCCTCTGTGCAGCCCTAACTACCGGTAGCTTGAGCCCTGCCCCGCTGCCGGCGGCACCCGTAGGTTAGGTTTAGTATTGTTATTTTAATTTTAAATTTGAATTCTAGTGTAAAAGCATAACGAACTCACAAAAAAAGAGAATAATAACAATAATAATTTATTTTCCATATTATTAAATATGAAAAACAAAACACCCGATAAAAAATACATTTAGGATCACTATTAATAATAATTTCGACCGCTTTGGTCGAATAGTGAATATCAATAAAGTTTACCATCTGTTTAAATTTTCTTTGCCCCAACTTGACTCATAGGATGCTGTTAAAATTTATTCTAATGTATATTTTTCTTTAATTAAATAAGACACGGCCGATGTAGCTGGAACGTGACTTAAAGTGGGATCCATTAGGGGAAGCACGGGGGGGAGGAGCGGGAAGTTTGTATAGGTGGCAAGTGTTTTTATATAATTAAGTACGACATGATTAAGTAAGTGCTCACCCTGTACTTATGGGATTATTATAAAAGAATGTATTCATTAGTAGAATGATTTTTACCGTACTGCGTCAGAGACAAGGTTATTTCTTTTGTATTTTCTTTAATATATTTTTTCTTTCTTATCCATTAACCTACCGCCAAACCGCAGTGTTCGCATTGTTGTGTGCCGGTTTGGGAAAAAGACCGCCGGTGTAATGACTAGCATAGAGGCATTCCATCTTAGTCCTCAGGGTTGGCAACGCATTTGCAGTCTTAGGCTTATAAGTCTTGTGAATGCGAATGTCTATGTGTCACAGTTTCCACATACCATCAGGTGGCCTATGTGCTCGTGTGCCTTCTCTATGCCATAAAAAAAACTACATATTTTTTTCTCCAATAAATAAAATAAAATAAAATAAAACACGACTTATCTTAAAAATGAACTCATTCGGTATTAAAATGTTCGGCACGATTGAACTTTATAAAATTTTTTTTTCGTGTTTTCGCTGTCTTTGTGGCCACACCCTTTGTCTCCACCTAACGCGGACTAAGGGTGGCAAAGTGCTTTAAAACGCCTCGGAGTGTAAATATAAGGTGACTTATTTTATTTCTCTGGCTTAATACACTCAGTGCCGGCAGCCGATAGCGTGGCAATTTCACTTAAAAGTCAGATTTCCTGGCACTTTATTGTTTGAAAATATCTTCTACAGCGTGTATTTTTTTATTTTTCACGTAAGCTACTTTTACGAAGAGTTCTGTATCCTTAATAATCCTTCTATAGTGTGTATATCCGCTAAGTGGGTACAACTTAAAATTCTGTTTCCTTTGTAAATATTTATTTATCCGCATTTTATTTTTTTCAAAAGCTAGGTTATGCTTGTGCTAATTTAGATTCAATGCATAATTTGATTGCTACAGGTACGTAAAAAAGAAAGTTGTATCAAAGTATTGTTTTCCGAATTATGAAAATTCGAGATTTTTATAAATTCGGAATTACCCGCCCAGTAATTCTAATCGGTATTTTAATTATTAATTGTGGACATTGGGCAGAAATCGGAAATAGCTTAAGAAATCTTAGGCAGGTTGAGGTTATAAGTGAGTATTCATTTTGAAGAGCTAAGCCTTCAAATAAGGTATTTTCACCTTTACCGTTACAAAATAACAACGTACAACCCCCCCCCACCCGTGTTGACTCAAAATGTTTCAACTTTCATTTTTACAGTCACAAAGGGGCGTTTGAACTCAACAGTACATAGGCCCTTTGTGTTAAGTGTCGCTAATTTTTAAAGCCTTCTGGAAGCAGAAAAATGTTCTAAAAGATATTGTCAGAGCAGTTCTCTTTAACGAGGCCGTTTGTAAGAGCTCCGTTGTGCGGCGTAAGTATCTAATCGTTATAATGCTTTGTCCACAGTTTTGAGAGTAAAAGGAAGTCTGTTACGCCATGTATAATTTTATTTAGAACACGCTGTACAGTAAAAATAGTAAAAGGTGTTTATAAAACGGCTTTATTGGTAATACTGATTTTTATCAATGTTAATGCATGGTCTGTACCGTATGGTTGTTTAACCTTTTGATATTCTGCCTTTAACTTCCAGTGTTGATATAATTTTACCTCCTCCCCACTTTACGCAAGGAAACATATTCGCTTACCACGTCAGCGAAGCCAGGATGCATTACGCTAAAAATGTTTTTAAATTTGTTTACAAGTATATACCTACCTATTATTAGGATGATAATTAATTACGGCTTATATTTACCTGTAGTAAAATATAATACAAAAATATTCACCTTTTCTGCCGAAAATAGTAAATAATCACCAAAACTTTACTATTTTTGGGTCTCGAAGATAATTTTGGTGCTCATTATATTTCTTGCCATTAATTATACTCAATTATTCAAATGTTTATTGCATACGTTGGCAGTTTACAGGTTAAGAAGATAAGATCAAAGAAATTTATTTAGCAAGTAGGCCGCACGGGCACTTTTACACGTCAAGAATCTACCAGCGCTTCCCAAGAGGAGACCACTGCTGAGAAGAAACGCCGCAAGAAACTCAGCAGTCAGTCATTTTTTAAACATATTTCATATTAGAATGGTACTACGTAGCATTATTGACGACGCACTGGCCTAGTTGGTAGTGACCCTGCCTACGAAGCTAGCGGTCCTGGGTTCAAATCCCGGTAAGGGCAGATGTTTGTGTGATGAGCGCCAATATTTGTTCCTGAGTCATGGATGTTTTCTATGTATTTAAGTATATATTTCTCTATATAAGTATTTATATCGTTGTCTAGTACCCACAGTACAAGCCTAGAGCTTAGTTTGGGACTAAGTCAATTGGTGTGACATTGTCCCCTGATATTTATTTATTTATTATTTAATAGCCGTATATAAAGCTACAAATATTAAATTAAATATAATATCAAATAAAATGCGTTGTTCAGTAGGAAAACATGCCAAAAATCTTACGGGAGAGAGAAATAAAATAGGGTCAACTACTTGTGTTTATATGAGATGGTGCAAGATGACCACATGAAAGAGTCGACAAGACAAAGTAGGTTAACTTAAGCTATTACAAATAGTGTATGTACAACTTAATTATGATAATCGACCACAGTTATTCGCCTGTGTTGTTCTGAAAGGGAGTATATACTCGTATAATACAATACTGTTTATTACGCAGCATAGAGAGTTACAATTTGAAACGAGTAATACCAATTTTATGCACAAATCAATATTTTATACAAGTATTTATCTTTGCCTCATCCATAGTTCAAACTTAGACTTTAGTTTTTAGATGGTATTTTGCGGGTGGTAGGTCCGTTCGGATTGCTACCACCATCTTATCCATTAGCCTACCGCCAAACAGCAGTGTTCGCAATGTTGTATTCCGATTTGGGGATAAGACAGCCGGTGTAATGAAGAGCATAGAGGCATTCCATCTTAGTCCTCAGGGTTAGCAACGCATTTGTAGTCTTAGGCTTGCAGTCTTGTGAATGCGAATGTCTATGGGTCACAGTTTCCACTTACCATTAGGTGGCTTGTGGGCTTGTTTGCCTTCTCTATGCCATAAAAAATAAAAAAACAAAAGATTAGATTGTTTGCAGCTCTCTTCAGTCAACTCAAACTTTGTAAAAAGGTTTGGTGATTATGTTGGAGCATCGGTTTATAATGCAGTTCTAAAGTTTTGTCAAATCAGAGACTGTAGAATTCTCAAAGCTAAAAATATGCTAACAGAATGGTTGCTTACTCTGGATTACAATGTTTCTGAAGATGTTTTCAAGAAATACAATTATTAGAGCTTCTACAACTTTAATTTTTGTTCTAACCACTCTTAAAAGTATGAATTATTTATAATCAGTATTTAAGCATTATTATAGATATATAGGCTCCGCCTAAGTAGTTTGGGGGCCTCTGTTTGTTTTCCCCGCAAGTCAAATAACGCGTGTGCACCTACCTCTAAGTTAGTGTACGCAGATTTTTATGTACCTACTTTCCCAAATGTAATGGTATAGATATTAAAATAAACGTTTTTTTTTTAGTGTGGGACTAGCTCGATTTGTATAAGATTGTCCCCAAGAATGTACCCGTTGAATCCAAAAAACATTTGTCATTCTAATTGTACTATAAATTAATTAAAAAGAACTTATTTTTTTCATAATCCCATTTAATATGGTAGGTATGTTTTACCGCAAAATAACTTCGTTTTAAAATGAGCTGGGGAATTTTATGTTCCTTCGCATTATTAAATTCCGCGGGTCCTTGTCTGCATTCCTCGAAAAATTCCTCCATGTTTACATACATTATTAGAATAATTAGAGGTCTCTCGTAGTATGTCGTATAATTGATTTCATTAATATTTAATCATCGGTTTATTATCTAGTAGCCGGGTTGAAATAGTACATTGTGCATCAAGGGTAGTATGAAGGGAATTACTAACGAGAGTGTTGGAACGTAAATGGAAACGATTTTTTTTTTGTGACCACAGATACTGCGTTTAGTTTCGACCTGGATTCGAGCCAGATTTAGCCAATTTGATAAAAATGTATAATTACTAAAATTAATGATAAATATTGATATAAACTTGAAATAGGTATAAAAATAATGAAGCGTATAGGTTTTGTGTAATGTAAGTTAGTCTATAACTAATTTTTAAAGATGAAATTAAAAACCGATTTAATTTTTGGCTGAAAATTAAACCTCCTTAGTCAGAAAAGATGTACGAAAGAGTTGCAAATTTTAAAAAGAAAGTCGTTACTCCCTCAAACTCCCCAACAAACTCGCCATAATTCCCGCGGGAACAATTTAGGCCATTGTCCTTCTGTATACAGGCATGGAATAACACCATTTACGAGCAAGTGTGATGAAAACTAAATTTTCCGCAGATGACAACTTGACAGATCGATTTTTCACACAGATCGTTTACGGTTTCGAATTTCATTTAAATCCTTGGAGCCGTTTAAAAGATCCTAATTATATATATATATTTACTAGAATTGCTCGTTAAAAGGTATTAGATCTATCCATACATATACCTATAAAGGTTAAAATATTCCATTTTAGTTCGAATAGAAATATTAGGTATAGTTTATTTAAATCCATTCGATCAGACTCACTGGAATCTCATGGGTGTAAAAAGGAAAAACTGCTTCTCCAAAACTAATATCGGGTAAAATATTTCCTAAAATCGGTTCGGTAGTTCCGAAGATTACCTCGGACATTTTATACAATTCTCGAGTACATCCATTGTTTCATAGCAACTCTGACCTATGTCTTACACTCGATATATTTCAATTTCTGCCTTGTTAATAGGTTAATATGGTTTCAAATTGCGGCATTCGAGTTTTTCTTTAGGCTTATTTAGGTTTTATTACGTTTGTAGATACAGAGGTATGGGAGCATTCAATCAATCACGCAGCTTGTGTGTTCCCACGAAATTTCTCGTTTACAACTAAAAAGTAATATGTGCGGACACGAAAACATACAGAATTGAAGTGTATTAAACGTGAGTAAGGTCTTAAATATGAGGTGGTTTTTTATGGAATTGTTTTTGTTTACTTTTGGATGTTCGATTTGTTTGGCGTGACAAGCTCTAGCTCAAACAATACGTTTCCGTTTCTTCCGCGGTTTCGAAGAAAAAGTTTTAACAAGTCGAGCCAATGACCCCATGAGGAGTGTATTTTGTATGGATATTCAACCGGCCGGCACTGACTTTGTTCTATATATTACAAGAGTAGTAGTTTAGAACCAAGTAGCTTCCCGCTGTCTGTAGCTCTGTATGTACGCTCGATCTTTCAAACTATGCAACAGATTGTATGCAGTTTTGATCAACAAGTATATAGAGTGTATACAAAGATTTTTATGTCTCATAAATTGTGGTTTATGTACGGGTGTTACAGGCAAGTCACATACACCGAAGCGAAGCGAGGGCGGGCTGCTCGTATTTATAAATTATCGTTAGATCGTGTTTTATTTTTTGTTATTTAAAAAACTTAGACGATTTGCTAACATTTTGAAAAACATCAAACTTATCAGAACTAAATAAAAAATTTCTGAAACCCTTTTTTTTTCTTTACCCCGCGGCGATTTCAACAGCTACTACCGCGGGGATATGGCGTTTCCACAATGAAGTGATTTCGCCAATGTCAAGTATATATAGTATAAATCAAAATAGCAATAAAACACAATCCAATCTTCTCTAGGAATATTGGGGGCAACGTTGTACGGTGATATGTAGGACCGAGGTCAAGATAGTTTTAACCTCTGTACCACTGCGAGTCCACTTGAAATGAGAATTAAGATGCCAGATACACGAAATAAGTCCAAGTCTTCTATTACTGGGCAACACAAAGGCATAAAAAGTACAAATCACTAACAGAAAAGAACTTTGAACACCTAAATACACAAAAATACAAAACTAAAACAAATTACACATCCGCCATCTTTTGACGTTGCACATGGCCTCCTGCTAAAACCTTGCATTGGTACTTTTAGTCGCTTTTCAATCAAATCAAATTTTTACTTGCCCTGTTACTGTTTTGACGGGAGAAAAAAATAATAGAAATCTAAAGTTCATCATTTAGGATATAAAACGATTTAAATTTGGTTAGCAACAGTCGGATTTTAAGCTTGCTTTTTGTTATTAAACATCTTTCTACACTTACATAATAAATTACTACTTGCATAAATAAATAAGCACGTTTTCCTTTCAGCTAAGCATTAAGACGCTACCATTACAAGAACGGTTTCTATTTACTTTACGTTATCATCAGTTAGTATTGTAAATATAAATTCTATAAATTTATGAATTTTATGGTGAATTTCCTCCCTGTCCTCTGGCGAGATAATTTAAGACCAAGGAAATTATTTTTGAAACTGCCTTATATAAGCCTATTGATCTATTTCATTAGTCTTGTTATTAATATTAAGAGAATACTACAAAATCTTAGTGCTATAATTTAAACTTATGTTCTTTTGAAATTATCTGGTTGCCCAAGATATAGGCTGTGCCTCGTTTGGGAACCCCTGTTGATACCTCTACCTTGTTATAAGTTTTCTTTTTACAAATAAAAATCTTATCTTATCTCATCTTAAATACTTTCACAAAAATGATAATTCTCTTTACGTAATCGATATTCTCCATTACAACGTTTTGCAAAAGTTATTGTTACAACAACCACTCGTCTAAAACACATCTATCAAGATGTCTATTCTGAATACGTCTAACCACTCTCTTAAAATAACGGAACATAAAAACAACAAAGACATTTACATCCGTTTTTACCTCTTGAAATATGAATTTGCGTAGCATTCAGTTGAATAGGCAAATTTTCTTCTCACTTTGGCCCCTTTTGTTGCTATTTGAGTAATATTTTTTAAGTGGCAGCACTGGAAGCCGGTGGCATTTATGGTTAGGGTGGCCTCAGTATTTTGACGGAACTCGTCGTCGTCTCGTCTTTATGATGTTTTTAAGGATCAATGGACGTAATGACGTATTTTGTTATTTTGTTATTTTAAGCGGCATTCAAGCTTTAGGACTGATATTATTGCTTTTACGCTAATGGACGGTGGATAATGTTGCCATAAAATTCATCAACCGAAAAAAAATATTGTCGCAATAGAATTATTAAAATGTCATTTAACATATTATTAATAGGAGAGTAACTTAACTTTTTATCTCTATTAGTAGACTAGCGTCCCGCACTCCCTTAGCTCTAGTATTCAAAAAATAAATCCTTTGCACTTTCAAATGGAGAAAAAACTCCGCGCAGAATAACAATCAGATAGATAGAAACTCGCATTTGTAATATTAAAAGTTTAGATAATGGTTGACTTGACAGAAAAAATACAAAAAAACAATAAAAAAATATATTACAGATAACACTTACCTACTTGTTCAATACAAATTTAAAGTCATCGGGGTAGCTAGCATTATGCACGTGGTTTTGCCCTCAAATCGGCACAAAGACAGTAAGGGATCTTTTTATTTAAAGCTGTAAAATCCGGCATAGCTGCGGGCTGGCTTAATATGTAAATTTCGGTGTACTAGCTTAGGTAGGTCACAGTGCGATACCCACAGAGGCTTCACTTTTAATTCACCTAAATAAAAAAAATACGAAATCATTTTTATTTTTACTAATAAATGAGAAATAGCGACTAACAATAAAAAAATTGTACGCCAAATAAACATAGCCAGGTACAGTCACTCACCAAAAACACATAATAAATAATAATTTCATTACCTCAATATTGATCATCGGCTTTCTGTAAAAAGTGGTTCATTCATTACAGTTGTTGAATGGTATCTTACAGCTTTTAAAAAAACAACGATCTTGTAACTAAAATACGAAAAACAGCGATGTACTGAATAGTGTTAAAACTAAAAAAGAATGTTTTTTCTTGTGCATTGATAATAATTAATAAAACTAAATAACTTGTTACCTACATCACGTTTCATTTAATAAAATAAGTTTCTGTCAACATTGTCGTTTTTGCGGCAGGCTTTTATTGTTGACTGTACTTTTTTTGTTATCTGCTTATCAAGACCAAACTAAGGAGCCCCAACACGGTGGGTCTACGTTAAATATAGCGGAGATCCTATCACCACCTTCCGACTCCATCATCAGATCTGCTCCATATCATAATAGTATTGTATTGTCATCATATTTACACATTCGATTTGTCAGCAGGACCCAAATCTTATTTGAATCTTACATTCATACATGGAAAGTTAAATAAAAGTTTTTAAAAATATATTTCACTTCTCTTTTACGCTATAAGAGATAAAATTACCGAACTAGCTTTACCTCGATCTTCGATACCCTTTACCAAACCGAAAGCCATAGGAACTTTTCTTCTTTGTAAAACGGCAACTTTAAAACAACGTCAGAATTCAACTTTTTAAAATACTGACAGCTTTGAAACAAAATGGCGTCTAGTCTATGGTTTCCATGCTAGTCGAGTCACGTCCGCAAGTTCTCTCCCGCGGGGTTAGGTTCATCCCGACCAAATTTCTAACTCCATACGAGTATCAGTTACGGGCCGGTACGGGAATTTATTTGCTGGCTCAAGTATCTGTTAGATTCTTTGGGGACCAAGGTTATTGGAAGAACAGTATGTTGATATAAACATGCTAGTTGCAAAAAACTGGGCAAGAGCATGTCGGATCTTGGTCAGTTTTGGGTTCCTAAGCCTATATATAACTATTAAAAAAAGCTACATAAAGTAGTTAATTGTTGCTGTCTTTGCTGATTTTTAGTAGGTGTAAACAATTTAGCCGAACCAATCAAGCTTAATTAGTCGTGATAGTTTTCTTTTTAAGTTGGTTTATGCCTATGTGCTTTGAATTAGTGGTGGTAGGACCTTGTGCAGGATCCGTCCGGATCGCAACCACGTTCTTATCCATTAACCCACTGCCAAGCAGCAGTGTTCGCATTCCTGTTTTCCGGTGTGGGGATAAGACCACCGGTGAAATTAGTTACTAGCATAGAGGCATTCCATCTCAGTCCTCAGGGTTGGCAACGCATTTGAAGTCTAAGGCCCGTATTAATAAACTCATCTTAACTGTGAGGCCCGTCACAAGATACGTCAAAGCTAACGCCAAACCATAGAACACTGTAATTTTTGACGCATCTCGAGACGAGTATTAGATTTGAGATCAGTTTATTAATATGGCCCTTAGGATTGCAGTTTTGAGATTGTAGTCTTAATATTTCAAATGTGTATGGGTCTCAGATCCCATTTACCATCAGGTGGCCTGAGTGCTCGCGTGCCTTCTCAATGGCATTAAAAAAAAAACTGAAAGTACATAATTATGAAGGAGATTTCGGAACTCTAAACAAGTAGGTAATAATTATGTAACATAAATAAAACTGTATGTGTAGAGTCACAGCAGTGTCAAAACTCATTCGGAATCGAAAAGGGCGACTTACGTAGGTAGGTAGCTGAAGCATGAACATTTTCCTTCTACAAAGTAAGTAACGTTAACGTATCATCATCGCTAAAACGTGTATTGCAATCGATAATAGCGGACGTATTTAATACTATAACTTGACTTTCGAAGCATCATCGAGTAGTAAAGGTGAAGTAAATATTGTATAGAAACCTGAGACGGTTTAAAGCCAAACCAAACGGCCAGCAACGGATCGGAACGGAAATAATTGTATGGTCTTTAAACGATATTAAATCATGTCCACAGTGTTTAAAGTTTATATTACCAAGCCGCGCACAGCAACTTGACCGCGGGCGTCTCCCGCGACACGCGTACGTCGCCATAAGTATGCTGCGACGTGCGATAGGCTCCGTCATAAATCTAAATAATAAAAATGAATCGTCAAATGTGTTGCTAAGCGCAAAACTCGAGAACGGCTGTACGGATTTGCCTGATTTATTTTTTGTTGTATTCGTTATTGTCAGGACAAGGTTTTTATGAAAGAAAAAAACCACTGGGAATGTCGGAAATTTTCAGTGGGGCGAAGCCGCTGGTGGGCCGCTAGTAGACATTAATAATTTCAATAGAGCCGTACTGCTGTCGTCGCATATATCCTTTCCGATTCGATGCGATGCGAGCCGTTTGGTGAATCTTTAAGGGGTTTGTGCTACGGATAGATTACGCCAAAGTACATATATAACACGTTCTCAAATAGTAAAGGCGATCTGAAAATGAGACGTACGAAATATAGCTCCAGCCACGGCTACGTTATTAGCTATTCATATTACGTATTACTTTAGCTTCCGTGAGACAAAACAACTGGAATCTTACTGTAACTGTTATTGCCTCCGTCCAGGCTATAATAGTGTGTCCATTTAGGCCTGAGTAAATAAAAATCCATTTCATTTATATCAATTTGCTTAGGCCCGACGTAAGGATAGAGGGAGAAAAAGGAACTGTAACTCGATTTGAGGGGATCACGAATGAAGTGCCCTTCATTGGTAAGTTGTTCCAACTTGGGTATATGTATTGTGAAAAAGTGTCAAAGTTGGTTAGGGATTGTGGTAGGTTTTAGATTTGTTTAGCTTGATATTTTTGCGTAGGGGTTTTCATAATTTTAGGGTCGGTTTTTGTATAATTTTGTCATACTGTAAAGAATAGTACTAAAAAGTTTTTTTCTCAAACATGCTCGGAAATGTATGCGCTAATGGCACGAAATGAAGACATGAAGTTTCTTGTTTGTGGCTCCCAGCTCCCTACATTGGCCTAGGCCAAGAAGTAATGTATGAAAACCCTAATAAAAAACATTTAGGCCGCTGCTCTAACTTTTTAAATTTGCTTACTAGGGTCGTTCTTCTTTTTTACCGACAAAAGCCTGTCTCTCATCTTATATGCGTCTCATTAGAGTATTGATGGTATTCGTCCATATTTTTATTTATCTATTAGTACTAAATAATCGAGCTATTTCTTTAAAAAAGTATTTTTTGTATAATATTTGTTTTTCATAGAATGCCGTGACAAAGTGGTCATCTAAAATTTGGTCTCGGCTGAATACTTCCACTCTGTCACAGTGTGTCCGGTAAACCACATTAAAAAGAATAACACATTAGCCGCACGACAGGAAGCATTAATTAGTCTTAATAATAAATAAATACAACTTTTTTGAAATCAATCATGGTGGCCATAATTATTGATAGTTCAAAAATCTAAAAAACAGAAAATCCTCGGTTTATTGCCGGTAAATAAGAAGAATGACCCACTTAACTAAACTGACAAAGGAAAAATTACATACTGCCAACCACTATTAGATAGGTAGGTATCATATTTTGCAATATTAAAAAAAAACAAAATCGGTACTGTAATTATGTATGTGCCATTTTGAGATTGTCATCGTAATATCGCAGTCTTTAGATTGCCATCGTAAGATTGCACTTGAGATTGCCATCCTAAGACTGCAGTCTTGAGATTGCCATCGCACGATTGCACAGTCTTGAGATTGCCAGCGCATGATTGCACAGTCTTAATATTGCCATCGTAAGATTGCAGTCTTAAGATTATCATCGTAAGATTGCAGTAATGTACTTTTAATATTACCTCACGTTGCTTGTACAATCCTCTGCCGGAACAGGGATTGAAGGCCTCGTCCTCGAATCCCTTACTTCACAGTCTCTGCAGTAATATACTATTAACACAAGCTTGTGTTACTCACTGGACATTTTATTCTGGAATGTCCTAGTTTTTTAATTTAAATTATTTTTAGTACATTATAATTTAAAATAAAAAATCCTACATATATACATAACAACGAGTAAGTAAGCATGTTAGTATTTAATTCAAATCATTTATTTTGATTTTTTATTAATCCTGGAATATATATCCGTTACAATTTTGTAATATAAATGAGTTTCTTATGATTTATTTGAATAGATACATTCATTCTCGAATAGAACTGAACTATTGAAAATGTTCTCTTTCACCAAACAAGCTACAAGAATGACGTAATTATAAATTAACTTAGTAGATAGATACGCATCTTTTATTAAGTTCTGAAGTAATAAATAAGTTTTGCCATCCCGCAACAATAAACACTAACGTCTCTCTAAGGACACTCAGATACAGCAAGAATCTTTCCAAGTACACTAATTAAATAATTCCATAAAGCAACTTGGTACAGTCTGCGAGCATTAAGCCTCGTTCGAACTTACAACTGGCTTCGGGCTACTTGACACTAGTACTAGCATACTACTTGCTATTTGTCTTGTGTAATTATTGGTAATAAGTAAAAAAAAAGAAAAGGTGTTCTTTTTTACATCTTACGTACGTTTAATATAGTACCTCTAAGTATTGCTTCTGTCATTCCTGACATTTTTCATAGTGCTTGACATTTTACTACCGTGCCTAGGCTTTACTTAGGTTGATATCTTGTATACCCCATAATATTATCCTAGACAATAATACTGACCGTTAACGGAGTTTCTTGTATTTTAAAAACCAGGAGGTAAAGGATATATTTTAAGAAGACAGGACGGATCATGGTACGGTCATTGCAGCCCACTGTACATCGTGGTACACATAGCCAACGGTTTTTTTTAAAACACTTACCTTTCCAAGCGCTTAAAGTACTGATATTAATAGACAGTCAGATTATTTAAGAATAGAACTGCCCGATGGATCTAACAGCGAGCCATCATCTTTGTCCACAGAATTTAAACCTTATCTTGTTTGGTTCAGATTCGGATACACTTCGACCCTTATGCATCTTTCGTGCTATTAACCTCTTCCACACTGAGCTATTTGAATGTGTACGTTTCCTCACCATGTTTTTCCTGTAGAAAATCGAGCATTTAACGTAGGTAATAAGATTATGGCACATTAGAGTCGAAACTTTTATCTACTAGGCCACCGATGCTCCCGAATTTCACTGCTGAACTTACGCTTCTCCCAAAGTGCACGTCAATACCCTGACCTCTGGTTGGTCTTTGTCCACTCTATTAAATACATAGACCATCTCACCATCCTGACCGGACGCAGTCTCCATCCACGCCATGATGTAAATGATGTTTAACGTTTTTGTTTTCTATAGACTTGAAATGTATTGAGTTTACATTAGCGATCGACGCGATCAGCTCACCTGAACCCCATACATTTAGTCGATTTTCCAAAATCGTTTCAGAGTTATGCATCTTAGCTAGGCTTCAGATGACGCATGCGCCAGCAGTTAACAACTTTGCGATAGGTTTAGTCAGCCATTTGCCACATCATTGGTTAATTTTAAGAATCGTTACCTTACCTGACCTGAAGCACTAGACATCATGCTTAGACGCTAAAGTAACCGATTTTTGAGAATTGACATAAGAACTTGACGCCACCGTCCGACAGCTTACGTCAATGCTTTACATTTTCGATAACGATGACTTTCTCGCAAACTGAACTAGGACAACTGTCCCTAAGAGACCTTACTGTTGGCAAGTAGTTATACTAGTAGTCAGTGTAAACACGTAGGTATTTCTGACGTGACAGTCCTGTGGGACAAGACTAGATCCTTTCAGTGCGAACTGGAATTACCAAAGGCTCCTTCAAGTTTCTGTTCTACTTGGTTGACATCTTTAACCTAAACTTGTACAGGTGAATATAAATCAGAATCTATAGATAATTTAGTTGCGGGGATAGACAATTTGCCATCGAATACGAAAGCGTTTGGTGATCACCTGTCAATTACAAAAATCTTAAGTACCCGAAACCGACGTGCGTGCATGACTCGATGTATGAATGTGGAAGAAGCGAAAGACATTTGTCAGGATCGTAGCAGGTGGAAAGAAGTCGTCTCTGCCTACCCCTCTGGGAAACAGGCGTGATTTTATGTATGTATGTATGTATGGATTTGACGTAAGTCAAGTGATATACTAATTACAACTGACACGCTGTAATGGGATCACTATCGCTCGCGCTAATCGAATAGTGTTAGTTTTGACGTCTTGTCCGTCGTTACGCGGTACTATTTTGACAGGTTAAATTCAACACAAGCACTATCACGATATAAGCTTGGGTATCTAAGGGCAACTTGGACAACTTTTTCATTTTTGACAACGCAAAGCGATAGGTGATCACCAAACGCTAGCGTTTGTATTCGACGGCAGCTTGTCTAGCCCCACTAAATAGTTTGAGACAAGTTTCCATTCTCTCTTTAACCATGTTATGGATGGTAATGTTTTCTATTAGCGCCATTCTACGCTCGGCGTCCCTTACTGTTAAATAAATAAGAGCTATAAAAACGTTAAAAATACGATAACAGGGCCTCTATTCTAATCTATGAGAGTCATGGGACCAAAAATATATAACGCTATCCCAAACGAGATAAAAGAAGCACCCAGTGACACCCACATTCACGTTAATATTAAAAATGTATATTGGTGACATGCCATTTTATACTGTGGATGAAGTGTGTGTATATTTAAATAACAATTGAATAATACCTACATGTAAAAATCGAATGCTTTCAATTAATGATTTCCATGTATAAATATTAAGTGTATAAATTGTTGACATGTAAATTTTATTTACCAATAAAGAACTGAACTGAGAACTGAACTGATTCAACACGGTAAAAACAATATCGTTTTTCATCTGGTATCGTACTATCACCGTTTTGAAAGCTCTTATTTACTTGACAGTAATGGCGATAACGTAATACCATATCAGGTCAAAGACGATAATTATGTTTCTTCCCGTCGGGAATAGAGCCCAGGGCCGGTATTCTAGGCGGTAAGAACCATACGAGTATCTACTTTGACATGTTATCGTTTTGTCAACGTTTAGATAGCTCTTATTGAGTTGACAGTAATGGCGGCTGAGTTAATAGTAGATTGTGTCACAAGGGAGCAAAATGACATATTTAAGGCGAGGGCGTACATTGAATCCTGAACTAAGCGAAGGATTCTAAAATAGAATCCTGAGCGTAGTGAGGGATTCAAGTGTTAACGCCCAAGGTGGAAATAATTTTGCTACCGTGTGACACATACTGCTTTTCACATCACCTATGAGGAAAATAAAAGATCTTAGTGATGAAACAAATTTAATTATTCACACATTCTAGAAATGCTGAAATTATCAAATTTAACAACAGGAAATTATCGCACTTAACAACAATTATCAAATTTGGCAACAAAATGTCCTTGAACAGAAAAGTGCCACTTTGATCCCTCCTAGCAGGGAAGAAAAGTCCCCTTTCCGAGTAGGTGATATGAAAAAACAATTCCATAACAGATACGATATCGTTTTTACTGCCTAGAATTCAGTAAAATTCAAAATTATTTATTTTATTATTTATTTTTATGGCATAGAGAAGGCAAACGAGCACACAGACCACCTGATGGTAAGCGGAAACTGTGACCCATAGACATTCGCATTCACAAGACTGCAAGCCTAAGACTGCAAATGCGCAAATTAGCTGCACTTCAACCTCAACCTCCGATCTCAATGTAATTTATGATAATTTGACATGCTGTACAATTTCATTGTTCGCATTGTTATGTTCCGTTATAGGGACAGGGTTATGGTCTTCAGGATTGGCAACGCATTTGAAGACTTATGACCGTATTAATAAACTCATTTTGACTGTAAGGCCCGTCACAAGATACGTCAAAGTAAACGCCAAACCATAGAACACTGTCATTTTTGATGCATCTCGAGACGAGCGTTAGAGTTGAGATCAGTTTATTAATACGGGCCTTAGGATCGCAGTCGTGAGATTAAAGGACTAGAGAATCTCACTTATCATTGGATATGGGTTGTGTGCTTGTTGTGCTTTCTCTTTGACATACAAAAACTCTAAAACAGCTATGCAAACAATTTACCTACATTTTTTTTTATTTATTTATTTATTTATTTATTTATTTATGGATCCATGGAAAACCAACAGCTATACAAAAATTTAGAAATAAGATTAACAACACATAGCCAATTACAGGTTCACACATTTAGCAATTAAGTATATTGAAAAAGAATGAGCCTTACTTACAACTATTACTTATACAGTGCAAATATGTTACAACTACTACAGATCACAAAATATTTCTGTAGACTATGACTAATGCTAACCAACACCTCAACTACTACAGGTCGCAAAATATTTCTGTAAACTAAGACAATGCTAACCAACACCTCAACCCCGCACCCGAAAGATCTATCACGAATTAAGATTGATTACAAGATATTGAATTAATTTGTTTTTAATAGTATTAATATTGCTTGCAAATATATCAAAATCTAACACATTATTCATTAACACTTTATTCAAACTCCTACTAGCCCTACACAAAAAACTATTTATGGCATAGAGAAGGCAAACGAGCATACAGGCCACTTGATGGTAAGTGGAAACTGTGACCCATAGACATTCGCATTCACAAGACTGCAAATGCGTTGCCAACCCTGAGGACTAAGATGGAATGCCTCTATGCTAGTCACTACACCGGCTGTCCTTAACCCCAAACCGGAACACGACAATGCGAACACTGCTGTTTGGTGGTTTGACATACAATTAAAAAACATTATCCTCGTTTTTCGGCTGTCGGTTGATAGACGTTTAACCTCCATGGCTGTCCCTCAGAATCCTTAATGTGCAGGACAGTGTAAATAGCGATAAGTAATAATTATATAGTTTTCAGTGTCCTAGAATAAGTTGTTATTGTTGTTGTTATATTTATACCATGTACTTACTTTCAATAAAATTCCTTTTCCACCTTTGTTTTCAATAAAATAGGATCTAATAGGTTTCAGTTTCCCAATTAGACCTAGACTTGTTCGAAACCTATTAGATCCTAACCGTACGCCGATATGTTTACGACTGTGGGCCCGCGAGGGGGGCGGGAGAGTATTTATACCTCGGCGGTGGGGGACGAGGTACATAAATATGCTCGACCCCGAAAACCGCGCGCAGTCGTAAAACGGGCGGCGTACGGACAACGCATGATTAACTATAAGTATTTTAACTAGGTAAGCCATGTATGTAATGATAATAAATTAAGCACATTGTATTAGACTTAAGACAACTAATAAATAAACGTCGTAGTGGGGCGGGAAAGCTGAGAGGGAGGGGATAGCTAGAAAGTGTATAAAATGGCGGCGCGCTGGCCGCCATGCGTTCATTTTCAACCGACGGAGCCCGACCAAACAACCAGCCAAAAAGCAGACCCCTCCCTCTCAAGCCTACTCTACAACATAGAAAAACGGGTGTTTTCTTTCTAAAAACCAGTCATAGGTGCATCCCGCACATGTTGGTCATTCGGAACCGGATTAATTGAAGATAGAAAATGCCAGTCACGAGGTCCGCAACAGGGAAACGCACGCTCGGCCAACTCATGTTCGGAGGTACCGAACCGTCGTCGTCGGAAGAAATCACCACTGTAACCGAGTCAGGGGACTCGGCAACGCCGCGGGACACGCAGTCAAGCACGAATCCCGCAACCACGCCGCGGGGAGCCTCACAGCCAAGCCCGAACCCCGCAGCACCGCCGCGGCAGGAAACCCCACAGTCAAGCCCGAATCCTGCCGCACCGCCACCGTCGTCCAGATCGATCAAAACTACTTCAAGCCGCCGAGCACGCCGTCTCGCACAAGCGCGGGAAGAAGTACTCAAGATCAAACTAGAACTCGCACAAGCGCGCATCGCCGTCATAGAAACCGAGGACACAGACAATGAAGACGCCGAAACGGTCATGTCGACCGCAATGCCGGAGCACCGCATCGACGAATGGCTCGAATTAAATAGCAGAGTACTCGCCATCGCCGAGCCTGAGCCGATAACCCCACAGTACATTCCATCGACTCAAGCAAAGCACACCGCCGAAGACACCACCACCAGCCACCGCCGCGCGTGCCGGTCCCCCCGTCCTCCCTCCCGATACCGCCGCCAGCGCCGGGACACGTGCCCCCCTCTCCGCCGCCGCTCCAGTCTTCACGCCCGCGCCGCCAGCGCCTACGCCTCGTACCGAACAAGCGAGTTATCCACCACCGTGGAATGCGTATTCACAAGCGAATACGCGAGAAAATAACGCCATTATGAAGAACCAACAGAAGGTCGACCTGGGTGAACTCGCGACGGCTATTGCGATAGCCGCACGTGCCGGACAGAGAGAGGCACCGAGATACCAGGTCGAATTGCCGCAGTTTAACGGCGCACACCAAGATTGGTTGTCGTTTAAGGCTGCTTACGTCGAAACCGCTGCGACGTATACCGACGTTGAAAACTTGGCGAGACTTAGAAGATGCCTAAAAGGAAGAGCGAAAGAAGCCGTAGAAAACCTACTTATATATAACGCCCGTGCAGACGACATTATGAGAAGCCTGGAAGCCCGCTTCGGCCGCCCGGACGCAATAGCGCTCGCCGAATTGGAACGAATGCGAGCCATGCCGCGTCTCAACGACGGCCCACGGGACATATGCGTCTTTGCTAGCCGAGTAGCCAACGCAGTGGCTACGCTGAAGGCGCTCAACCGCGCCCACTATCTCTACAGTCCGGAAACAGCAAGGGCCATGATGGAAAAACTCACGCCCGCCCTACGATACAGGTGGTTTGATTATGCAGTGACACAAACAAATGAAGAGCCCGAACTGATCAAACTGTCCACGTTCTTACAACGCGAGTCTGAGTACTGTGCCCTGTACGCGCAACCTGAAAACATTGACGCAGTAAGTACCGTACCTACGAGGAGAACACATAAAGCCTTTGTTACGACGGAGAAGCCCGCTAGCAAGTGCGCGTGTTGCAACGATGCCGGCCACAACATCAGTAGATGCAGTAAATTCGCAGACAAGCCACTTGAAGACAGATGGAAGATCGCCAAGGAACAACGCTTATGTTTCCGCTGCCTGCGTTATAGGGCAAGGATGCACTCATGCAAACGCGTCAAGTGCGAGCGAGAAGGCTGCGAACATTTCCATCACAAGTTACTGCACTATATGAAGAAGGAAGAAAAAACCGAATCCGTCGCATCTACGTGGGCAGCAAGGGACTCGAAGGCATATCTGAAGATAATCCCCGTCACTATTTCCGGACCGGCGGGAGAAGTAAACACACACGCACTTCTCGACGACGGCTCAACCATTACGTTAGTACACGAAGACATCGCCAGGGAGGCGGGCCTCGACGGGCCCATCGAGCCTCTATTGATAGAAGCTATCACCATAGAAAAAGTCGACGCGTCACAATCACGCCGTGTCACGCTCGACATACGCGGCACGAATCAACGCCACGAGATTCGCGCACGCACCATTGAAGACCTCCGCCTATCGCCGCAGTCAGTCAAAAAGGAAGATCTGCGCGATTGCCCGCATCTACACGACCTGGAAGTACACCTCAGATACCAAACGGCGAAACCAAAAGTGCTAATCGGACAAGACAATTGGCATCTATTGGTAAGCAGTGAGACACGGCGGGGTCAAAAGCACCAGCCGGTGGCATCACTAACACCGCTCGGCTGGGTGCTACACGGCGCACACACGCGCACAATAGGGAAACAAGTGCACGCAACGCATCATGTCACTACGCAAGGACAAGGGGAACGAGACAACGACATGAACATGCAGCTTAGTGAATACTTCGCCCTCGAAAACCTTATTATCGAAGCGAAGCAACCACAAACGGACCCGGGGGCGAAGGCTATGCGGAGAATGGAGGAGTCGACCACTATTAACGCCGACGGCTTCTACCAGATCGCCCTACCGTGGAAGGACGAGGAGCTATTATTCCCCGATAATTACGAAAACACATTAAGAAGACTTCATAATATTGAGAAGAAACTAGAAAAAGACGCACACTTCAAAAAAAGGTACCATGAAGAAATGGAAGCCCTTATAAACAAGGGTTACGCCGAACCGGCACCGACGCAGAAAGAAAAAAGAATATGGTACCTACCCCACTTCGCAGTTTTAAATATAATGAAGCCCGACAAAGTACGAATAGTGCACGACGCCGCCGCCAAGACACACGGAGTGTCACTCAACGACAGGCTGCTGACCGGGCCCGACCTACTTCAGTCGCTACCCGGGATATTAATGCGGTTCCGGCAACACCCGGTAGCGGTCGGCGCGGACATCCGGGAAATGTTCATGCAAGTAAAGGTACAACCCGCAGACAGGGACGCCCTACGGTACCTTTGGAGGGACAGTACCGGTTGTACGTTATTTTACAGACTGAATTTGTTTAGAATTTCATTTCATATAAATTTTTTCTCGTATTATCATTTCATAGAATAATCAATATGTAGAATAATTACTTTGAAGACATTTAAATCATCGTTTTTTATTTCAAAAAAAATCAATGTTTCTTTTTTCATATCATAGAATAGCAAATTAAATATTCTTTGTTCTAATATTATTTATTTAAAATAAAAAAATAACCTCGAAGACTAAGGCGGGAGCTTGCTTCGCTTCGCTCCCGCCATAGCCTTCTAACCTAACCTATTCAAGTCGGTTCTGCCCAGAGAGGTCTAATACTGTTGTCGTTAAAATGAAATGCTATGAAAAAATACACTGACCAAACAATATTCGCTAAAAAACAAATATTTTGTTTGATAAGTTTGTGTAATGAAAAAATAAAATTATAAAATTCATTGAATTGATTTTCTGTGGAATGTGTTTCTTTCAAGTAAATAGTTTAAAAAATAATAATATTCGAAGCAAAAATACAAGGACCAAATAGTATATGAAACATTTTCTGTGAAACAAAATTCTTTAATTTTTCTGTCTGTAAAACAAGGGGACACCGACAGTACCAAAGAGGACCCAAGGGAGTACCGGATGACGTCACTGATATTCGGTGCGACGTGCTCGCCGTCTATAGCGATCTACATCAAAAACAAGAACGCTATGAAGCACGCCGCCCGCCATCCCGACGCCGTCTCATCTATAATAAGAAACCATTACGTCGACGACTTTCTACAAAGTTTCGAGAGCGAAGAGGAGGCGATAAGAGTTGCAGAGGACGTCCGCAACATCCACAGCGAGGCCCACTATGAACTCAGGCAGTGGGCATCAAACTCACCTCGCGTGCTCGAAACCATCGTGAAGACACCTACACGCTCGACGGCCGACGTTCAACTCAGCAAGTCAGAGATGAAAAACGAGCGTGTCTTAGGTCAGATTTGGAAGCCCTCAACAGATGAGATAGCCTTTAACCTCGACCTCACAAGGCTACCGGCGGGCATACTTGACGACACAAGCCCCACGAAGCGAATAGTGCTGAAAATAATGATGTCAGTATTCGACCCGCTCGGGTTAGCGTCACCCGTGACTATAAACGCAAAGAAAATATTGCAAGAGACGTGGCGCCGTGGGATAGAGTGGGACAGCAAGCTCGACGACGACCTAGCCGAAAGATGGACAGAGTGGACCGGACACCTGCGAGCTCTACGACACGTCGCAATACCACGGAGCTACCCTAACTACAGCGGGGCAATGACCCGCGAGTTGCACGTCTTCGTAGACGCCAGTGAAACGGCATACGCGTGCGCGCTATACTGGCGCCTTACGACATCCGACGGACAAGTACACGTGACGCTTATAGCCGCCAAGGCGAAGGTCGCCCCACTAAAGGTCACATCGATACCAAGACTCGAGCTACAAGCGGCAGTTATGGGCAGCCGGATGGCAGCGACCACCGTGGAGGAGCACGACATACAACCAAACAAGAAAACCTTCTGGACTGACAGCCGCACAGTGCTCGCGTGGCTACGCAACGGGGCACGCACCTACCGCCCATACGTCGCACACCGTATTGCCGCTATCGAAGAAACAACTGCGATAAAGGAGTGGCGATGGGTGCCCACGAAGCTAAACGTCGCCGACGAAGCCACACGAGAGGTGCCGCACGACTTCGACAGCAAACACAGATGGTACACGGGGCCGACATTTCTGTTCGACGACCCCTCGACGTGGCCTGCCGAGCCGTCAAAACCTCACGAAGACACCAGTAAGGAAGAAAAGGTACATACCATATCCACGAAGAAATCGAACCCCTACGCCTGGTTGCCGCCGCCGGAACGCTTCTCGAAGTGGGAGCGTTTACTACGCACTATAGGTCGCGTGCTACAGTTCATCGACCTCTGTCGAACTATACGAGTGCGCGCCCACTATAAGAGAACGCTACGAAACAAACAAGTCGATCCAGAATGGAATAAACACAACAAAAACACGTCGTCTACACAGCCGCCACCAAAGAAATCATACAACGATAAGAAGTTTAAACTACTCGACGCATCATACCTACTTAAAGCCGAACAGCTGATCGTTCGAGCGAGTCAACGCTCCGCCTTCAGTGACGACATCGATAGCCTACAAAATGATAAGAAGCCGAGCCCGCATAGTCGACTGCGCCACCTAGCGGTCGAACTGATAAACGGTGTTATCACAGTGAAGACTCGTATCGACGCCGCCGTGAATATAGCGGAGCTACAGAAGCGCCCGCCAGTACTAGACGGCGACCACCCGGCCGCCCGACTGTACATAGATTATGTACATAGACGGATGGCGCACAACGGAGTCGAAGCGACTATAAACGAGTGTAAACAACACTACAGCATCCTACGCCTACGCCCAATAGCAAGGATGATAGTACATCGCTGCCTACCCTGCCGAATAAAGAAAACGATGCCGACTGTACCGCCGACCGGCGACCACCCCCGCTGCCGACTCGCCCATCACCAGCGCCCGTTTACCTATACGGGCCTAGACTACTTCGGCCCGATAACCGTGACTGTGGGTCGCGGCACTCAAAAAAGGTACGTCGCGCTGTTCACATGCCTAACAGTGCGTGCGGTGCACCTGGAGGTGGTGCCAAGCCTCAGTGGGGACTCCGCAGTGATGGCCCTACGGCGCATGATCGCGCGCCGAGGCTGCCCCACTGAAATTTGGTCGGACAACGGTACCAACTTCCACGCCGCGCACCGGGAGCTACGAGAGGCGTACGAAGCGTCGGACGCCGCACAAGCCATCAGCTGGAGGTTCCTACCCGCCGGAGCCCCTTTCATGGGAGGAGCATGGGAGAGGATGGTCCGAGCCGTCAAAGCAGCCCTACACGCCGTGCTGCATGAGCGCCACCCCAGTGAGGAGACCCTCGTCACCCTACTGACCGAGGCGGAGTACACCGTGAACAGCCGCCCGCTCACACATGTACCCGTGGAGCCCGACGAGCCGGAGGCCATCACTCCGAACCACTTCCTCCTTGGCGGGTCAGCACGAGCCCCGACGCCCGGGACCTTCGACGACACCGCGCTCATTGGCCGCGCCACCTGGAGAACCAGTCAACGCCTGGCAGACCACTTCTGGAGTAGATGGCTCCGGGAGTACCTACCCGGACTCCAGTACCGGCGGGAGCCCTACGGTCGAGGGCAGCCCATACGCGTCGGAGACGTCGTCCTTATTGTCGACGGCACGCTGCCGCGCAATACATGGCCACGAGGACGAGTCGCCGCGCTATACCCGGGCCCCGACGGCGTGACACGAGCAGTCGATGTGTCTACCAAGGGTGGAGTTTTCCGGAGGCCCACGAAGAAGCTGGTGATCCTGCCTACGGAACCCGCGGACCTGCACGCAAATAAGAATGCAACGCTCACCCGAGCGATGCACGGCGGGAGAGATGTGCAGGACAGTGTAAATAGCGATAAGTAATAATTATATAGTTTTCAGTGTCCTAGAATAAGTTGTTATTGTTGTTGTTATATTTATACCATGTACTTACTTTCAATAAAATTCCTTTTCCACCTTTGTTTTCAATAAAATAGGATCTAATAGGTTTCAGTTTCCCAATTAGACCTAGACTTGTTCGAAACCTATTAGATCCTAACCGTACGCCGATATGTTTACGACTGTGGGCCCGCGAGGGGGGCGGGAGAGTATTTATACCTCGGCGGTGGGGGACGAGGTACATAAATATGCTCGACCCCGAAAACCGCGCGCAGTCGTAAAACGGGCGGCGTACGGACAACGCATGATTAACTATAAGTATTTTAACTAGGTAAGCCATGTATGTAATGATAATAAATTAAGCACATTGTATTAGACTTAAGACAACTAATAAATAAACGTCGTAGTGGGGCGGGAAAGCTGAGAGGGAGGGGATAGCTAGAAAGTGTATAAAATGGCGGCGCGCTGGCCGCCATGCGTTCATTTTCAACCGACGGAGCCCGACCAAACAACCAGCCGAAAAGCAGACCCCTCCCTCTCAAGCCTACTCTACAACATAGAAAAACGGGTGTTTTCTTTCTAAAAACCAGTCATAGGTGCATCCCGCACACTTAATAACGTTTACCAATCCTAATTATCATCTGTTCTAAACTTGTTTAATAAACAGACAGTTAATTAATTGTTGCGAAAAAATGATTTTTCGGTTTCTGTTTTCTGAAAACCTTTGTTTTTGTTTGTTGCTCTCTTAATTCAAATACTATTCCATACACTCAAAAATACGAGGAAACAACAAAGAGGTAAAGTTTGTGACGTTGTAAAGGGATCAGCTGAATCTCTGGATCTACTGAACCGATTTTGAAAATTCTTATCCCAATAGAAAGCCACGTTATTTGTGAGTGTCATATACATATATTACAAAAATGAATACAATCGTTTTGATATTAGTTATATCAACCAAAGCTTTTAGTAACAACAGTAAGTCCTTTAGTAATTCAACTAATATCTCAGTTGATGTATCAAGACGCTTTTAAATAGCAATCACAATCTTGTTAGAAGCAACCAATTATTATTTTCAGTTCATCTCTCAGTATTTCAAAGTAGTGATATTATTAAACGCCACATCCCGCTCGCCTTATAACGGCACCCTAGCAATAACGATTGCATTACAAGTATTACAAGACAGAGCCGCTGGAGTGGTATTTTTCTTAATTGCGGAAAGAGCTCGCAGCGATATCGTTGCCGAGAAATAAAAGAGTTCATAATTGTGGAGCGTATTTAACAGCTGCCTTCAGTCGATTTCCCTTAAGTGCAGGTTCTTTGTACACTTTTGTAAAGTGTCTGCGTAGTTCAGTTATTATTAATACCTAAAAAACTGAGCGTCGCATGAAACTAATTTTCCAGAGGATGATAAATTGACAGATCAATTTTTCGCCCCCGTAGACCCAGTTTTTCTTCTAAACGCATTTTTTTTTTGGATCGTCCTTATATTTTTTTCTGTTTTGCCTACTGGTTACCTGGTAGAGAATGTCATTGGGCATTAAGTCAGCCATTTGTACTTCATTAATTTTTGGGCAAAAAAAAAGATTGCATTGCCGCGGGAAAGCCATAGTCATATAATTTAACCCATTATGTGCTTCGTTATAACTCAACTATAGTCTACAACTACTACAACTACAACGCATAACCTAAATATTTGACATTCATCAGGCGAAAGGTGAAAGTAAAGATTAAATGTAAATATAAATAATTACGAAAACATTGCTTGATCTTCAAAAGCACGTGATTATCGATTAGTAATGATATCTTGGTTTCTTCGGTCGTGTTGTACCAATTTCAACTGGCACAAACTATAGTTATGTATCTAATAAGAATATATTATCGCCATCCTTGAAATAGATACCGTTGAGATGTTCCGGAGGCCATCAAAGTGGTACTCCTTCGATACCGGAGGGGTGTACTAAGAAGGGATTTTTGGATATTAATCCTTAGGGGGGTTGAAATAGGGGGTAGCCAGAAACTAATTCTACGCGAATAAAGTCACGGGCGTCCTCTTGCCACGTATAAACAGTGCCCATGGCGTTGTCAAGTGCCGTGCGCGAGTATTTGTGGCCGGTAGGTGGAAGAAACCTTGCTTGGAAAGCAGTGATGCAGTGTTTCACCTAGGATTCCCTTGAAATATCGACAAACGTTTCATCGAATTATTCATTTCATAGACAGCTAATTTCTGCTGAAACCTTATAGTTTTTTGGTTGTCTTAAGAGTTCGATGTGTAGGTTAGGTTAGGTTAGACTTGAATCCCCAAAAAAATAAAGCTCCTGCACGTGGAAATGCCTGTCGATGAAATGAAATTTCGGCAAAGTGAAACGTTCTATGAAGTGAGTTTCGATATTTTAAGGGTAAATCGTATCACCTCAATAACATAGTTAGCTCTTCTTGGTACAAGTTGGCTGTACGGCACTTTAGAGTTTTGTCCACTTTCTTTTTATAGATCTATGCGAAGGCAAACGAGCACACAGGCCGCCTGATGGTAAGTGGAAACTGTGAACCATAGACATTCGCATTCCCAAGACTGTAAGCCTAAGACAGCAAATGCGTTGCCAACCCTGAGGACTAAGATGGAATGCCTCTATGCCAGTTATTACACCGGCACACGTGTGTCGTTTTTGTGAAGGCTCACTTGTACTGCAATTGTCCGATAATCCGATATGTTAACTCTCCAGATTTTGGAAAAAATATGGGACCGTTGGGACCATCGTTCTGAACAAGAAAGAGGGATTCCTGATTTGTCCCATAACATAATGTATGTAGGTAATGGTCAGTTTTGTTACCAAGAAATGCATGAGATTTTTATAACAAGATTGATGACAAGGAACAAATATTTGGGGACACATCGGAGATACTGCTTGTCTTTATTTAGTTAGAATGATGACCTCAATACAGTGCGTGTTTTTTTAAACTCCTCAGATTCTAGAGAACTTTGGTGCTGATTTCATTATTTATTTTACTTTTCATTGTATTTTCGTTCTTATTTCATCAACGAATAAAGGTCTATAATTTAGGTAAGTATATTATTATTCTCAATGATCTTCATTGAGTGAATAAGAGGCTCTTGATAATATTACTTTCAAGCCGCTCGACGCCCACTTGTATCAAAGAATATTACCGGCAAAAGCGAGATGAAAGATAACTAGCTCTTGAAAGATGAAACGACGCTTTGCTAAGCGTTTAGTGCCACACTTGTGAATTTTGACACGAAATTAAGCCTCATATTGAGTCAATGGTACTGAATTGATAAACTCCTACGTATTATATAAGAGCTGTAAGACAAGCAACGATTTATGTTAACAATTCTTTTCAATTGAGTTTCAAAGAAATGGCGAAACGTCGGATATCCCGACTCTTTCATTGGTCATTCATGGCTGGATCAAGACAAGGAGTGGAGCTAACGTAATTTGAAATTCGAATTCAGTAATTTACTTTAAACAATAGGGTTCGTTATATTTTCGTTTTTCTTTTGTTATGTTCAGCTTAGTTTAGTGTGTATGCTACGTATGTGTTACCTGCCGTGGTTTCACTGGATGGTTCCAACGGAAGATCAGCGCTGGCTTTAATGCCAGTATAAAGGTGCGACCTCACCGCAACTTTAAAATACCGTTTTTATCACCTGCCCTCCACACCGCTGCTCGAAATACACTGACGGTACGGAATCGCAGTGACGTGCCGCACCGCAGCTTAACGGTGCGTCAAAAGCGGCGCCATGTTGTTACTGTGGCGTCTTTTGTTTACGCAACGATACCGTATTTTACGCAGCGGTGGGGTCGCACCTTAGTCGTGATGTTTACGGCACTTCACTGCAATAAAATTCCGTACCGTCTCCGTATTTTAGGGAGCGGTGTGGAAAGCATCCGATAAAAACGGTACGGATACGATGCGTCAGTCACTGCGATTCCGTACCGTCTCCGAATTTTATTAAGCAGCTGTGGGGTCTCACCTTTACGTAGAGTTGGAACCATTTCGTGATAACAGGGTGATCAATCGAAATGAATCAGTATTAGGAGTTCAGAAACTAAAAGAGCTAGGGTAATCAGTTTTTAGGAACCAAGACCCAGTTTATCTTAAATTGGTACTGCATTTTAAGATTTAAAAAAAAGCCTTGGATTTTCCCAATAGCTCCCACGGTTTTATTGCTATAATTGATAACGTAAGTGATAATAACGATGTGCAGTCGAGTTCCTAAATATGTGTACACTTTTATACCTTGTCACTTTAATCGCTGTGACAATTCATATATGGCAGTTTAAACATGACATTAAAAAGACAAAGTTCTAAAGTGTACATATATTTATGAACTCGATTGTACGCTAGAGCTGTATGCGAGATTTCTCGTCAAAAAGAGAACAAATGCTAGCGCTAGGTTTGATTCTCGGTTATGAAGAAAAACAACTACAATGTTATTCTGATACTGAACTTTTAATATTGCATTAATCTTTTTATAAAACTTATATGTCACCTAAAACCTTTTTTCAGGTCTCAAAACAAATACATAAATTGTTTCACAAACAATCCAGCCTTTTTCGCTTATTGAATCGTTTCGTTTGGATAACTTCTAGTGTTTATTGCTAGTTTTGCAGCGAACCTTTAGGGACACCCTTTACGAGGTTCGCTAAATTTGAATATAATAAAAAACGGCCCAACGCAATCCAGTATAGTTATTTGTTTATGGCTTGAAGACAAAATTAGGTTATCTTTGTTTTCTTCTCTCGATTTATGCACGAATGAGTGAGAATGATGGTGTAGACATTATACAGTTTTAAATTTATTAGTTACTTAATTTAAATGTAGCTCTGAGTTAAAATCAATATAAAAACAATGTCAACAGCAATATGGTTTTACCAAATAGAATAGACTTCCTGTACAGTTAAGTTCATAAATATGTGTTCACTTTAGTACCTTGTCTATTTGATGTCATGTTTCACCTGCCTATATGAATTTTTCACAGCGATTAAAGTGACAAGGTACGAAAGTGTACACATATTTATAAACTCGACTGTATCTAGCCAAGTGTTAATTTTGCGTCTCATATAACTCACGTTTGCGATAACTCTATTGTGACAGCGCACATATGGAAAATTTCACAGTTCTACAATTTTGACAGCATTAAAGTATAGTCCACCAAAAAAGTCCTCAAGACCTTAAAGTCACACAAATAGAGTCGAAAAGTGGTAAAGCAGTTTCTTGGCCGACTGCACCTAACGCCGAATGAAGTCACTTTGAAGTCAACCGTCTGAATACCACAAATCGAAATAGAAAATTGATCGCATATTATAGATTTCGATTATCGCTATTCCGGATACGTTTTTATAAGCTATCTCCATTTTAAATTGCATCTAAATCCGTCCAGGCGTTGCAGCGTAAAGGAGTAACAAACACACACACACACACAAACTTAGGCATTTATAATATTAGTAAGATAATTAAACCACTTAAACTAATGACCTTAATGATTATTATTATCCAAATATTTAGAAAACCCTTACTTACCCATAACTAGGCCAGCCAAACTCTCAAGGCAAATGCGCGAGCATTCATAAGGTAAGTACTTCAGCCACTCGAGCCCGCAAAAATACGATACGAGTCGGGGAGATAATCGAGTCTCGAGTGACACTCGGATGCAGTGCAGTGTAGGGCCGGCGGCCATACAATTGGCTGTTACTATGAACTTAGATTTGTATTTTGACCAACTTTTATTTAACTTACCTATCCCGTGAAAATTTGTCTGAGACGACGTCGTCGGTCGCCATTTTGTTGGAAATTGTTTGTTTTTCCGTTTGCGATCTACCTAGTCGGCCCATAAGCACTAAGATTTATTTATATGTAAAAAGAAGTTACAAAAATACATTTGTACACGTGTACATTAATCAAAACCTCAGTTAAATACTTGAAAAACTCATAATTTATGCTACATCATTGCAATTGCTGTAGAAGCCTTGGTTATTTGTGTAAGCGTGATTAAGCATGGGTAAAAACACGCTCAAAGATGATACTCATAACCAGTGATCGGGGAAAACGGTGCAAAACTTTAACAAAACTTGTAAAGCTGATATAAAGGAGAACTTGCAACCAAGAAAATCAACAATATTATTAAAAAAATATAATAATATTGGTAGATTAGTGTTCAATTTAACTCCATATCAGAGTCTCTGATTTGGTATAAGGATTATTAATAGTTTCATGGCTGTAATGTAAGTTTTGTTAAGTTTTGTTAAAGTTTTGCATCGTTTTCCCCGATCACTGCTCATAACGGTTACTGTTTTTGTAAAAGTGGTCGCGGAATGTCCAGATTTGCATGTCATATTAAACAAACTGTCTTACTTCTTTAATGCCACTATAAATATGCTGCGAAAAACTGAAGATCTGCTTATACAATCGCCAATCTTCATATCTTCCTAAATCGAGTTAACAGTTTTGCATCAATTTTGCAGAAATTCTAATCTATCTCCTGCTTCATAAGCTGGGATCGAGTCCCGTTAAGGTATCTAATGCTAGTCATTTCTCAGGATATAAATAGCCTGCGAAAAGAGGTTTCGAAATATTAAAACACCAACTTTCTTTCTGAATAAAGTATTGACATTTAAACACTTTTAAAAGCTTAAATGTGCAGAGAAGTCCCACGTATATCTGACGATGTCTGCCGGAAATGTTTTTTTTTATCGAATATTGCGGCAATGATTTGAAATTCAATAATTATATGTATTAAAATGTATTTTAATAAGGCTTTTAATGAATACATAGTTTTAATTGACTAAACCGTAATGACAATGAACCTTACCCAATTAAACATTGACCGGGTGATCCGTTTAATCGTTGTGTCTGAACAGACAAACCACCATGTTCTAATACAAAAGAATAGAGTTTTAGAAGTCATAATATCTCCGAATGCGTTTTTTTTCAGTGTTTATTTGTCAAATAAATTATGTGAGTTTAATTTTAATATATCCTATTTATTTTACATAATTAAAAACCGAATTTCAACAAATAACTTACGCACCCGCTATATTAACTTAGGACATTCGTTCCAAATAACTATAAAATAGGTAATAATAACCCGTAGATAATGGGGTCCCCTATTTTCAGACCTGATCTCATAAAAGGCCCAAACGATTTCGATGAAACCTAGCCATTAACCAGCTCGATTAAACCGCGTTCGAATGGGTCAATTCATTTAAGAGACACAACAGACACATACACACGTTCAATATTCAACCCCCGGCCTACTCAAAAACTGTACAAAATTGGCCAACGGGGGGTGTTATTCTGTAAAAAAACAGCGTTCGGTCGGTCGAAATAGTGCAAGTGCGAACCTGCGAGCTTAAGTAGTACAAAACACATTTTAACGCCTGCATTCTCAATAAGGTGGCAGGGTTTCTGCCGTATGATCGGACGTAAAAACGCTTCAAAGGAGGCATGCGCTAAAACATGTTTTGTATGTTCTGACGAGACTATTTAAACTCGCTGGTTCGCCGCATTCACTCGTTCACTCGTCCGACCGACCGAACGCCGTTTTTAAGAGAACAACACCCACTATATCGAAATTGACCTGCTATGGAATTGTTTATAACGTGGCCGCCATTAATGTCAAGTAAATAAGAGCTATCAAAACGGTGACGATACGATTACAGGTCAAAGACGATATAACTTTGCGGGTGGTAGGACCTTGTGCGGGGTCCGTTCGGATCGCTACCACCATCTTATCCATTAACCTACCGCCAAACAGCAGTGTTCGCATTGTTGTGTTCCGGTTTGGGGATAAGACAGCCGGTGTAATGACTAGCATAGAGGCATTCCATCTTAGTCCTAAGGGTTGGCAGCGCATTTGCAGTCTTAGGCTTGCAGTCTTGTGAATGCGAATGTCTATGGGTCACAGTTTCCACTTACCATCAGGTGGCCTGTGTGCTCGTCAGCCTTCCCTATGCCATAAAAAAATAAAAAAATAAAAAATAACTTTACCGCCTAGAATACCCAGGGCCTCTAATTCTACCGCGGGTAAATCAATATCTCCTTTGACTTAATTATTATGATCAGTGATTGTTTTTAACCCGCCCGTTATTACTGTCAAGTAAATAAGAGCTGATGATGTCCGCAGTAGAACTAAGGTTACCGACATAGCCCTAAGAATAGCTAAACTGAAGTGGCAGTGAGCGGGGCACTTTGCTCGCAGGACTGATGGCCGATGGGGTCAGAAGGTTCTGGAGTGGTATCCGCGGACCGGAAGACGAGCTGTAGGTAGGCCTCCAACAAGATGGAGTGACGACCTCGTCAGGATCGCGGGACCGCGGTGGGTGCGAAAAGCACAAGACCGGTCTGAGTGGAAAGCCTTGGGGGAGGCCTATGTCCAGCAGTGGACGTCTTTCGGCTGACATGATGATGATGATGAAATAAGAGCTATTTGAAACGTTGACAATGCAATAACACGTCTTAAGGAATATTGTTTTAACGAGTAGAATAGACTCCTGTTTAGATCGATAATCATGGATTTTTTTAGTCGCATTTCTCCACATAATATCTAAATACCGTAAAAAAAACACCAAAATTGAAATTAAAAATTAATCTGTCAAGAAATACGAATGATAAAAGCATTTTAAATTGCTAATTTTACACCGATTAGACAGAGAGATCCGATATGCACTGTGACGTGATGTAACAGGTCGGCCCATATAAACTCGATGTTAATTTTTTTTTTAATTTACTTAATTTGCTCTCGGTTATTGCTTATTACATTAATTTAAGGTGGTAAAAAATGACATGAAAATTCCCTATTTGTAAAGGTCCTGACCGTGTTTTCTACATGAATGAACTCACACCCTTACGTCGTTCCCACGGAACCCAAACTTCCGTTTATCCGGCTGGCCTAACGGTTCTAGTTTATAGAGAATCGATAAAAAACTTTCCCCTCGGTCAACATAAAACTGATTTTAACGATGTCCCCAACCCACACGACTAGCGACTTGGTAAACTACTTTGGATTTTAACATCGCGAAAACCATAGCAATGATATATATATAGGTGTCCTGTTTTTAGTGGTCCACAATCAACCTGTATTAGACCGTGAATACTATGTAATGATGTATACAGGAGTCCTGTTTTTAGCGGTCCACAAACAACCTGTATTAGACCGCGAATACTATGTAATGATGTACATAGGGAGTCCTGTTTTTAGAGGTCCACAATCAACCTGTATTAGACCCAGGATACCATTGTAATGATGTATTTAGGGAGCCCTGTTTTTAGAGGTCCACAATCAACCTGTATTAGACCCAGGATACCATTGTAATGATGTATTTAGGGAGCCCTGTTTTTAGAGGTCCACAATCAACCTGTATTAGACCGCGGATACCATTGTAATGATCTATATAGCGAGTCTTGTTTTTAGTGGTCCACAATCGACCTGTATTAGACCGTGAATACCATTGTAATGATGTTATATAGGATGTCCTGTTTTAGAGGTCCACAATCAACCTATATTAGTCCGCGAATACCATTGTAATGATGTTATATAGGGTATCCTGTTTTTAGAGGTCCACAATCAACCTGTATTAGACAGCGAATACCATTGTAATGATGTTATATAGAGTGTCCTATTTTTAGTGGTCCACAAACAACCTGTATTAGACCGTGAATACTATGTAATGATGTACATAGGGAGTCCTGTTTTTAGAGGTCCACAACCAACCTGTATTAGACCGCGAATACCATGGTAATGATGTATATAGGGAGTCCTGTTTTTAGAGGTCCACAACCAACCTGTATTAGACCGCGAATACCATGGTAATGATGTACATAGGGAGTCCTGTTTTTAGAGGTCCACAAGCAACCCTGTATTAAATCGCGAATACCATGGTAATGATGTATAGTATAGGGTGTCCTGTTTTTAGTGGTCCACAATCAACCTGTGTATATACCAAGAGTACCATTGTTTTAATGTGTATAGGGTGTCCTGTTTTTAGAGGTTCGTAATCAAACGTGTACTAAGCCTTTGTTCTATCTAAACAGTCTAACATAGGTTATAGTAAATTGTGATTGTATAGCAAATTGTCACATTTGATTTTGATAGATAGTGGCACACTTTAACTAAATAAGGGGGGGGATACCTTTCTGAAATAATAAATACTTCATGAAAATTAAATTATTACAATTTTATTTAAGCTACCTTAGCTGCTTAATTGCGCTATAGGATGTATATAAATTTTGACCAAATTTTAGCAACTTCATACAAGTTTAGATATTCCTGCTGACCGAAATTTGATCTCACGGATCTTTTCAAAACCCAGCTTCAGTAATCTTGCTTCACGTTTTAACATAAGCGTCAGATAGGTGAACAAGATTTATAACGAATCCATCACAAACTACAAACGGTGTTCGAGCTTTCTCTGAGAATAGTGCCGGATTTGTTGTGGCGTGCAAATATGCCAGCTTAGAATAGTGCCACTCGATGTCTTCCTGTGGAAGTCGTAAGAGATGACTAAGGGATTAAAGGCTTGTAGTATTGTTAGGTGATGGGCTTGCAACCTGTCACTAATATACACTGGTAAACATCTTGGTGGTGGTTACAGAATTGACAACAAGCTGTTACAGTTGTTTTTAATTCTGTAGCTCTGCCTACCCCACTCTGGGATTAAGGCGTGACGGTATGTATGTATGTATGTATTACCAGACTTGTTTAGAAATAAATATTATATTCTAGCACAAACCGAAGAAGTGTTATTAAAATCTAACATAAACAAAATCATTTACTTTTATTGCCTGCAGCAAGCTCTAGGAAATAGAAATAGACCGCCTGTCGGTCTAGTACTAAGTAACATTTCTTTTGTATTTACTTTTCATACTGTTTATATGGCATCCAATAAAAAGTATTTGAACGGTATCGTAAATATTGCATCTCACAATTTTGTTTACACGCCGCAAATTCCAAATAATGAATAAAATAATTATTTTACACAATGAACATTTTAAAATAATAACATTTAACCGGCAACCCAACTTTATCCACCTTCAAAAACCACAAAAATAATTAAACCAATTTCCATCCCCCGTTTTAGGGTTGTCAACGCGGCCTAAACAAAAGGTGGAATCCATGATTAAATCTGACGTCCGCGCATGTCAACTGTCAGAGCAAACGACCCGCTCATGAATACCCTAAGCAGGCAATCGCGGGAAAACAATTTCTGCTCGTCATTATGCAGAAAAAGTTACCTCGCAAACACTGGGGCGGGAACCCTGCGAGTTGTGAAAGCGGTTGAATTGGTTCGTTATTTGAACTTGCATGAATAACGGTTGGATTTCGATTCTAAATTTAAAATGATTTTGTCTTGATATAACGTCAAATCGGATAATTGGTGGAGAAGGGTCGCACTGTTAGTACGATTGTAGATAACGTGGTTGGACGAGTAAATCAGTTGGTGATCGTTATCGCTATCGAAATTATATAGGATTCACGTCGAACGCTTATCTCGACAGACATCTTGACAGATTTCGAAAATTGCTTTCGTTAGCGTTTTTCATCTAGTCTAGCCTCAGGAAAGCTACCAGGGGCTCTGTTCTAATCAGTAAAACCAGATGGCTTTTGGAATGTTATCGGTTTGTCTTTAACTTGGTTGTAAATTCTGTCAAGTAAATAAGAAGAATGGAGCCCGTAGAAAAAAAAAATTGTTCATTTACTAACTTAATTAAATTTAAATAAATGACTACGTTTGTTTTATCTTGCTTTCTCAATTAGCTTCATTGCTTAACGATAAACTAAGTAAGAAAGCAAAAAGTTTGATGGCGATTCTTTAATTTTCATAGGGTTTGGATCATTTTATGGAAACTTCCTAAACTCTCGAGGAGCACCAGCGGTCCGTGGGCCGGTTTGGACATGCATACTTCGAGCAACAAGGCTCATAATTACAAATACCTTATAGACTATGATGGGTGGTCGGTCGGTCCCCAGGTCACTCCTCCTAGTTCCCCTTGGTTGAGCCGTAGGTTACGGCTACCTTACCTTATATACAGACATACACAACTATATAAAACTTAAAACTACCACCCAGGTGTCAGAACAGCGTGGTCCTGTTTTGCCAATATTGTCGTCACGGTCGCTGCTGGAAGCTTGCCCTAAAACCTTTCGGCCAGAAGTCAGGAAACTCGACGATCCCCAGCATAAACCGACCGCTGGTGGAACAACGTCAACCGTCAGACTGCATCCAACCCATGGCCTAGTGGCTAATGGGGTCGACTCGTGATCGTAAGGTACCGAGTTCGAACCCCCGCGGCCACCATGTACCAATGAGTTTTTCTAACATATAGCATTACCCGCTGCTCTTACGGTGAAGGAAAAACATCGTGAGGAAACCTGCACATTAATTTGTGTGTAAGAGGGTAAGTGCGCAAAAGATCCTAAAGGGTCGAAGTGTATTCAGAGTAATTGCAGATATTTAGTTAACCAAACTGAAAAATACTTCTCTAAATTAAATTTAGCTAGTAATTCGTAAGATTTTAGCGACTCCTTCATTCTCAGCTCTCAGACACGCACGGAACTCCATTAGCTGAGGTTCACCACGTAAATCTGATGGTTTCCCTAACACTCTAATTACCCTCAAACAGCCCTAAGTGACTGACGTGCGCCCCCTTTTTCTGTCGACTACGGTATTTTTTGTAAGACCACCCGTGTCTATTCGAAATACTATGACAAACACACGTAGAAAAAAAACTCAGTATTTCCTTCTTGGTGATTCATCATATTGCCTATTGGCTAATTTGTTTTAAGAAACCAAATAATATTGAAACTGATACCACATTTTCCGTCTGATCTAATCTTTGAATTATATAAGATCGCATTTTTATTCCACAAAAGAAATGTAAACAAAGTTACGTCACTGCCCAAGTGACATTTCAGGGGATCTCAACGGTTGGGCCACTTGGACCAGCAAGAAATATAATATTGAGTTATCATTTCGCTCAAACCGTGATTTTAAATATAAATTTGAGAAATAGATGATATTAAAATCGCAGAAATGAGTCACTGGAAAGCGATTACGGCGGTAGCACGAATTCTTAAGCTAAGAGAATGAAGTGACGTCTCACATAAATCAAACGGCCCTCAACTTGTTGTCAATGATACCAGTGCAATAAATAAATAACGCGTGCAAAAACAGTATTTTCGTTTTAAATGAATACAACAAAGAGTTTATATCAAAATTAAGTTTGCTATCAACAAATTAAATTATTTCATCTTGATCATGGTTACATACATGGCTTTTTATATAGATTTTGGTTTTTATATAAATCTGGAAAGTATAAATATTTTGAATGCTGCCACATACACAATAATTCGATTTTAGAAATCCTCTCTTTCTCAGAAACGTAATTTTCTCAAATATGATATTCCATGTTATGGTAACACAAGAAGTACCTAGTTACAGTAAAACCGGTATGTTTCAGTAAAAAGAATATACAGCGAATTATCGTTAAGCTACCACACCCTCGCTGAAGCAGCCAATTATGTTAATATTAAAATAATATTCGGATAAAAGCTTTTTTCCCCACTTGGTGCAGAATACTAAACTGCAGAACTTCGCGGAACTCTAAGCGAGTTCTCTGTCCTCGCCGATTATGAACAAAATAAATTGAAAAAATGTGCACTCTTCTAAATTAATAGTTATTTTTAACGCACTTTTCAATTGAGATAGGGATAAAAAAAAGCTTCCGTTTAAACTGAAAGAAATGATTTATTAATAAGTAGTTCACTTTAATGTCTTTTTACCGTCCTACATTGAAAAACAAATGCTTACAACATCAATGGCAAACCAACGCAAGTGAGATATTGTGAGAAAAATATGCGATTTGCATTTTAAACCAAGAAGAAAATAAGAAAAAAGGATACAGCTGTACTGACTACAGGCAACGCCGTTTTCCACAGCTATGTTTTTTCAATGTTTTTTCAAATAAAATGTTGTTATATTGATCTAACGAATATTGCTGAATAAAGTGAATAGTACAAAGTAGCAATCGTCAAAATCGATATGAAATCTGACACACAACTTAACTATGTATAGGCCCTGGGCAGATGTAGGGTACAGATGCATTCAAACTACTAACAGCATTGTCAGTAACTCTCACGGACGTGTATGCTACTAACTTTTTCCCCGACTTTGTCCGTGTTAGAACTAAGTTGCATTAAAGCCGAACTTCCTGTAAGAACACATCGTGTGCATTATCGAGTTGTGTTGGTAGTTTTTACGTACCGCAGGGAAGTATTTTGGGTCCTATCCCTTTTCTCGTGTAGGTAAATTAATGGTTCGCTAAATGTAACTTCACGTGCATGTTACCTATTTGCTGATTATACTAGTAAATCAGTATTAAGAGTTATAATACTCGAAGCATGCTTTGGTTTTTCGTGATAATCGGGTCTATATTGAAATCCATAATATCATTTGTCCTAATGGTCATTTGTCCTAATCCATCGTTTGTCCTAAAAGGCATTTCCGCCTGATGTTTAAAACGTTTTAGTGTTGTTATAACACAGCCGTAACCTAACCTAACCGCTGGTATTTTTGGAAAGCTTAAAAAGTTGTCTGACTCAGCTGAAAACCTGTTTAGAACAAACGATAAATTAGGAAAATTGACGATTAGGACAAACGAAATTATGGATCGCGAATGACACCCAAATTAATCACGTCTAAGATGCTCGTTATCAAAGCTTACTTTGACGTATCTTGTAAAAGGCATCAGGATGTTTATTAACACGGTCCTATATAGGTTCTAAAGTACTGCTTCTAACACTAAGTTAAATGTCACTCACATTTCAAGAATATAAATAAGAACATACTATCACTAAGTTTGTGTGAGATTTCGCAGCAACATTTGGCTTTTATGTATTCAGGGTTTAAGTCAACTCCTTTGAAGATCACTTCTTTAGCTTGAAACTTGGGTTACCCCGACGCTTGGTCCAATTTAAGAGTTGGTGCTTATAAATCCTACTTTACTACAATTGTTAACCTATGATAAGTGTTATGTATATTGAACATTTACACAAAAAAAGTTGTTATTTTAGCGTTAAATACTACTAGTAATAAGAAGGGTTTTTTTTAGGAATATAAATAAAAACCAAGTGCAAGAAGGACTGACACAAAAATAGAACGGTACTTAGTACGCACACACAAAATTTCGCAAGAACACACACACGTAGAAACACACACACTGTTAAAATTACTACTGTCTATTATTAGTTTAGTTTAGTTTAGTTTATTTATCAATGTAATTTTACAATATAAGTTGCATTGAATGTCAAAAAATACGAAATTTCATACACGATTGACAGACAGACGGATGAACAGAAATCGGAGGCTAAGTAGTTCCGTTAGAACATTTTAGGTACGGAACACTAAAAAGATAAGTTTTTAATATTGAGAGAAAGTCTTTAACCTGAAATCACGTGATATGTCTCCTTATTAGGTATTAAAATCTTTGCTATGGCAATAACAATCTATTAGATATAGTCAAGAACAATGAAAACGGGTCACTTTGTATAGAATTACCATAGAAAGTGACCCGGCATCAATGCTCCTGAGTGTAGATAAAAACCCCCGTTATAATGGTGACCCCATCTCTCATAGCTGATATCCCTTAAACGGCTAAAGCGATTTACATGAAACCTTGCTAAGAACCAGCGCTTAGTATAGTACAAACTATTTAAAATCACCATTTCCACTTGAGAACTTACCTGCGATGAATGACATTGTTATATTTTGTTAAATCCAACCTGTAATTACCTGTACAAAATGAAATGCATTAATAACAAAAGATGGAATATGAATTAGAATTTTACCGTCTTAAGAATAAGGTTCAAATTGTAAATTACGAACTCACTCACAATTGACATAGAACCTTTTAGAAATGACTAACACTTGCTAAATGCTACACCCGGTGGTCCTTATTATGTCATGTCCAAAAGGTTCTATGTGAAGTGTGTCCTATTCCAATTTGAACCTTATTCTCAATTCCTTATAAATGCATTTCATTTTGTACACGTTATTAGCGGTTGAGTTTAACAAAAGATAACAATGCCATTCATAGCAGATAAGTTCTCAAGTGAAAATGGTGATTTTAAATAATTTCTACTATAACCTGCTATGAAATAAAAAAAAACGCATCCTAATCGGATCATCCGTTTAGGAGTTTCAATGCCACAGACAAATAAACAGATAAACACGTCAAACTTGTAACACCCCTTTCTGCATCGGGTGACATAATGAAACGATATGTTTGACACTTCATGCGACTTACAATTAGATCTTAACGTCATTGTGACAAAGTTCTATGGTGAGTCAGCTCCATTGGGCTGATAGTTCATTGAAGATGCATCTAAAAACGTTAAAAACCAACACAGCGTGTAACTTTTCTCTCACGCCACGCGCCAAAAGCTGACGTCGAAAATTGTACAGTAAAAACTAGCTCTTAAAGAGCTTTTCCTTTGCGCTTCGGAACTTAGTCTTAGCCTTAAATTATACCCGAGTCAATTAGCAAAGTTCAGACTGAAAAACTAAAGGAAACTAATGTATTGTTTTAATTCAACAATCTTACTGGCAGTGCTTTGGAAATTTTTCGCGTCTTGTTTTGTTAAATAGTAAATCCTACTAATATTTTAAAGAAAGTATGAGTGTGTGTTTGTATTTCCTTGATTCCATATCAGAACGCCTTAAATCAATAACCCTAATGTATCATAATCCTTAAAGTTCATAACATAATACATATTTAAAAAAAAACTGAAATATTGTATACGAATAGTACATTACTATAGAGGCTGGGAAGTAGGCATTTCACGACGAGGTAATACTGCTTTCCTCAAACATATAATTCATTAAAAAAAAAGGACAACGTCAGATACTAGGAGTGCATAAGCATTAAAAGTAACCTACAGTGCTCAGTCACCCGCGCTGTGTCGGGTGCGCCGCCGAGTTACATCCCCTGCGCGATCTAAGATGCGCTACGCACCCCTAATTGCCTCTGCTCTCCTGGTCCTTTAAATAAACATGCAAACGCTTTGATTAGATGAACGGCTTATTGTTAGTATATTAAAAAAAAACAGCTATTTAGCCAGTTCATAAACACAGCCGCTATGTATACATTAAAATTTCCCGGCCTAGGCCTTCAATTTTGTATGAAATTCCTTTACAGTTCACTCTAGTTGTTCCGCCCGCAACGTGATATTTCAAAGTCTAAAATAACTAACATAACGCCAACATTCCATCGCATGTTTGAGAAAAGGATATTTATTGTATGGATCTCCTTAGGTTACTTTAGGGCTTTAGGGATTATAATAATGTTAGCATTGTTAATTTTAGGCATTCCATTACGTAACCACGCTGCAACGGCTGGACGGATTTGTACGAAATTTGTAATCGAGATAGTTTATACCCTGGTAAGTTCTCACTCAGTAAGTGATTATTTATAATAGTAGATTATACACCGTGGCGATAAAGCACTGTTTTATGTCATGGGCGATATTGAATCCTGAGCAAATGAGGGACTCCAGGTTTAACTCCCGAGCGTAGAGAGAGTATTAAAACGGAGTCCTGAGTGCAGAGCTAGTCGAAAACAGCTTTATCCCAAAGGAGAATACTCTACTTTTGTCACCTTTTGTTTTATTTTCTTTGTTTTGCGTATATGGCTTGTAGCTGCCAGTTCGATTTTTAAACAAGTTATTTTTGCTTTAGGTTTCTATGGAACAATTTTTCATAAGAATTCAAATCTCGGGTTATAATGACTTACTTTTAAGTAAGGTTTGCATGATATATAATTGGGCAATTTCGAGAATGTGGTGTGAAATAGTACATTATGATACAAGTGTGCTAAGTTGACCATTGTATACAAGGCGCTATTGTGTGCGCACGAGCGAAAGCGAGTGCGCCACAAGAAAGCCGCGTATATTATGGTCACAGGCACACGTGTTACATACGACGTTTTTCAACACACTTGCGAAAAAAAAACTTGACTCTTCATTTAGTCAAATTTTAATTAATTATTAAAACAGTTGGTAAAATTACATTTTCGTTAATATTAAACTTCACAATAATTAATCCAAACTATCTTCGTCACAGCCGTCAATTATTTACGAAAAATGGCGGCTGGCGAGTTGTTTTTTTTTCTTGCCGCGATACCGATGCGCGCGCAAGGCTAAGGCGCGAACGAGATCGGCCAACAGCCAAATTTAAAATGTAATAATTCATGTTTAAAATACAAATTACAGAAAAAATTAAATGATTTTAATGAAATTGAGTTATTTTTTAGTAATAAAGTTGATTTCACCAATTTATTGAAATAAATATGTAGATAATGTTATTTGCCGCATAAAAACTGTTTGTTGCTAAGAAAAAAAAAGGTATAACCCGACTAAATTATATCACTTCTTCTTCGTACTTACAACTTGGTACTAGGCTACAAATGTAAATTGTTTGGGTTAATAAACTAAAGGCACTTGTGCGTAATATACTGAAAAAGCACGCGTGTTTAATATCTAGGTTTATGAGCCAAAAATCGGTGGAATAAAAAGGTTGTTTTGAGCAAGTGTGTTGAAAAGATGTTTTATTATAACTTTAGCTGTAAAAGTTCCATTCTACTCGGTACAACCATATTGCCTTTGACGTGTTATCGTATTGCTTTTACTTCGGCCGCCATTTAAGTATAAAGTAGGTAAATACGAGCTATCATAACGTTGACAATACGATGTCAATAGCAATATAGGTTAACCATCTTCAAATAAAGTCGCTATTGCTGTCTATCTATCTGTAATCCATTGGTCATTTCTATACAAAACGCACATATAGAATTATAGTAACCTAATTTAACATTTGAGCTTTCGACTTCAAGTCATAAGTTTATTATTATAGAGACCTATTTCGAAATCCAAAGTTTGTTAATTAGGCCACTATAATTGTAAAGATGCAAAAATATTGTAATGAATTTTTAATCATGTAAAAATGTTTTATGCAATGTCATCCCGAAGATAAGTTACACCGAGGCCAATGGCGAGTTCCGTCCCTGAAGTTTTTTCTCTTTCAAAAACCTTATCAGCGCGTCCTATACGGTTTCTACGTGTGAGAGACTCTCAGTAAATCCATTACGCTTAAATATCTCATTTCGTTTTCACCAGAGGCGGAATCAGATTTGTTGGATCACCCTTGTTAAGTGTTTGCGAGAAAAAAATGAATTGCGATGCTGTTAAAAAGAAGAGACAGGAAAATCAAAATGTTTCAGATTTATCCTTAATAAATGCTTCAATTTCGCCTCGTGGTATGCAGGATGTCCCAGAGCTTGACGAAAGTAATATTAAGGAATAAAGCCTTTTTGCTACCTGTCTAGAAAGTAGTTTTGACTTTTCAATGTAAATCCGTTTCCTAGTTATTAAGGTTTTAATGATACTGCCAAAGAACGCTCCAGATGTAGTGCATAATTGTCATGCTACTTCAGTCACCCTTAGTACTTTTTGTACTGTGACCGACTGAAATAGCTAGACACGTTCGTACGTTTCCATGAAAATACGAAGGAAAACAATTATGCACTACATCTGTACCTTGCGGTACACCTTTGGCTCCCTTGGGTGAAAAAAGCTATATTTCGGGATTTTAAACTTGATATCTTATCCTCAATAACGTATAAATGTATTGAATAACACCATAAATGCAAAACATCAGTTCATTCAAAATAAACTCATAATTTATAACCCATAAGAGGTAGTAAGATGTATTGCATAATTGTTCTCCATCGTATTTTCACGGAAACACACGAACGTGTCTTCCTATTTCAGTCTGTCACAGTACAAAAAGTAGTGAGATCGAACCGGTCTAGTTAGAAACAAAAAAAGGCCCAAAACCTAAACTGAACATAAATCACGATAACAAATGTTTAATCACTTTTTGAACGTTAAAATATACTATTCGTATTTGCATTAATAACCCAAAAACCTTTTTTCACTTTTAAAAGCGATACTTTTTAACATCGCGCTGTGAGTTAGCAGCAAAAATTGATTTCACTGCCTTCGACTCCACAATTCCGTTTCGTAACTGTTACGACACTTGAACTACTGGAACAAATCTAACCGAGGCATTCCACTCGGTTACGGCCGACGTGGAAAACTCATTTTCCAAAGCTCAGCGGCAGAAACAAGGCCAAAGGTAAACGGGTGTGCGTTTATTCAGCAAAGCCGTATTGGAACGGACGCTTTTTTCTTGCAACTTGGCTAATGTACAGTCATTCAATTTTGTGCATACTTAGACCAGTAAGAACCTTGTTATTGTGAATAATTGTCATTGCTATGCTGGTCATTAAATTTCGATGTTTATTATGACAATGCACCAAAGAGCTGAAAATTTTCATTATACGCGTTAAGTTATACGTATGCATGCGTGAACGAAATACATGACAATTTTATACAATTTATAGAAGTCTTAATAAACTTTAAGGTTATACCTACTATATGAGTGCTAGACTATGATAAACGTTTATATATTTAGAATTAACAAAAATATAGATAATAAATAAATAATAAATAAATAAATATCAGGGGACAATGTCACACCAATTGACCTAGTCCCAAACTAAGCTCTAGGCTTGTGCTATGGGTACTAGACAACGATATAAATACTTATATAGAGAAATATATACTTAAATACATAGAAAACATCCATGACTCAGAAACAAATATTCTTGCTCATCACACAAATATCTGCCCTTACCGGGATTTGAACCCAGGACCGCTAGCTTCGTAGGCAGGGTCACTACCAACTAGGCCAGCGCAGCTAGGTCGTCGTCGTCGTAGATATAGAGTAGATTTCTTTAACTTAAATATAATTATTAATAAAATAAATACAAATACAAAATCAATAGAAAATAGGGATGTACAAACGCCAACTTATCCATAATGGTGCTTATTACACAAATACTTACTTTAACCTGGGATTGAACCAGGGACCGCTAGGAGTTATAGACAGCTTGAATGACGAAGTCACCAAGTGATTTAAACCTAGTACGAGTAACTTAGATCTCAGGGACTAGGTTCTAGGCGGTAAAAACCATATCGTCTTTGACCTGTAATCGTATTGTCAACGTTTTGATAGCTCTTATGTACTTGTCAGTAATGGCGACCGTGTTAAAAATAACACCATAACAGATTAAAGAAGATACGGTTTACACCGCCTAGAATAGAGAGGCTGATACGCTTATCGTTTTCGCTATACCAATAAACGAATAACTAAAAAATGTTTTTTATCAATCTGGCCCTGCCAGACTAACACACAAGTAAATACCAAGCAGTTGACCCGACGTCGTGAACCGCAGTAAAAGAAAAAAAAATAGCCATTGTTTGAGAGAATAGGACGGAGAAGGGCAAGCGTAATTGCACGGTGGAATACAGAATGCATAATCGATGACGTTTACTGGGCTCCACTTTGTTTTAAAACCACTTTTTTTAATAAATGCCGTAAAGATACAGTAATTCCCTATTAAGTTAAAAAGGCTCTATTATGTATGTACGCTCAGCACCTTATCCCGCTTACAACTGGAAGAGAGCCATTAGGCCTTACAGTTTACCCAAAAATGTTTTCAATATCATCACTTGACAAACTACACTCTGGAGCAAAAATAACGGGTCAGAGTGCGTTTTTCATACTAAAGAATCTATTTCGAATCCTTGGTTCCTCGCCATGGAATGCTTTTAGTGAAATCTGATGATGAATACCCCGAGCATCGATACAGGACTTCCAGAGTGCCTAGGATACCCAACTGAATGAATCTGTGGTTAACGCCGGAATAGTGCATGTTCAGAAAAACATCCCAAATAGCAATAAAATGTAAGGAAATCCAAGTGTTGACCCAAACTCTCCCGCTGCGGTGTTAACTGATTGTGCGATCAGTTAGGTATCTTAAGAACTTTTGACCTCCTCTATTGAACCTCGCAGTATCCACCATTAAAACTCACTCAAAACAACCGCTGGCGAGGAACCAAGGCTTCGAAATAAATTCGAAAAATTGTTATACGGAGTTCAATAGAGCCCCAATGCCGAGATTCTAGGCGTTAAAAACCATATCGTCTGATCTGTTATCCTATAGTTAGACAACGTTTTGATAGCTCTTATTTATAACGGCCAAGTTAGAAACAATACCATAACAGGTCAAACAAGGTATGGTTTTTATCGCCTAGAAAAGAGGCCCCTGGTCTATGTAATTTAATCAATCAGACACTATGGCTTTGTTGACAACCAACGCCATCTGTTGGAAAACGGCGTTACTTTTAGAACATCTACACACCAGCTAACCTTGACCTTTACACAAAAAAAAAACTGATAATAGTTATCAATGTTATCATATTAATTGAGACAGCATAATTTAATGCAATGCAACTCTCCCAATTTTTAGACAAAAAAATATTTTTACATATATTTTCCTGTAATTTTGAATGACATTGATTGACATTTAGAATTGTACAACTCTTTGTTTTTTTCCAAATTCAATGAGTTATCGGTCTTTTTCGCTTTTCCACTCCCAAAGAGACATTTTAATCTTTAATTTATTATTACAATAATATATCGATTTGCCGTCTCCTCCCACCTCGTGACGTCATAGGCCGCCATATTGCAGACAGCGGCGCATGTCCAAACTTTTTTGATTGACGCGCGTTATAGGAAGATTTAATACTTCTGACGATGTAATAACAACAATGTGAAATTAGCGACAGGTTTTTAATAACGTTTTATCTACACACATATCATAAGCCCTCTATTATGGGTTCAGAAACCGTAGGAAATGACCAGCATTATTACAACTTTCTTGTCTGAGGTAGTAGGTAAAATCTGCACTGTAATGTTATAACAGTATCAATTTTTGTAACGTTATGAGTTTAAATTTGGAACAGCTGTCAAAACTCTTAGGGTCTCTATTCTAGTATCTATAGATATTAAAACAGTTAAATATAAACTATTAAATATAAACCGCATGATATTTGATCTCGAGTGACATGGGAATAAGGACATCACTCGTTTGTCTATGATTTAAAAAACCTTCATATTCGTGACACTTACAACACAAGTTTGTTGTGCCGCCATTTTTGTCGTCAAGTTGTCGGCTTCTGAACCCATTTTAGAGTACTTATGATATGTGTTTAAATAAAGTAGTGTACAGATGTAGTGCATAATTGTTTTCCTTCGTATTTTCACGGAATCGTACGAACTGTCTTGCTATTTCAGTCGGTCACAGTACAAAAAGTACTGAGGTTGACTGAAGTAGCATGACACGATCGGACGTTTCCGTGAAAATACGAAAGAAAACATACTGCACTACATGTTACTATAGGGTGGAGGAGTATCTAACAGATAAAAATGCTTGGCCTAAACTTAAATAAACACCTCAATAACTGACTAATAAAATAGGCATAAAAAATATGTAAATATTGTATATTGTCTAGGGGACACGGTTTCTGTAGGAGAATGTATCGAAACTTTGTATGTGGTGGTTGTCTTGCACTGTCATAGGAAAGTATATATATTTTATACTTATATATATTTTTTATTACTACTACCTATGAAAATTCTTAGTTTTGACACATTTTCCTGCTCAAGCTACGCTTGAATGTTTTTTATTTTTAGTTTTATTTTATGTTAAATTCATCATGCTAGGTTAAGCTTAATAATTGTATAATATCATAAGTAGTATTTAAAAAAAACGACTGGCTGTTGAGTTTCTTGCGGCGTTTCTTCTCAGCAGTGGTCTCTTGCGTTGCGAAGCGCTGATAGATTTTGACGTGTAAAAGTGCCCGTGCGGCCTACTTACTGAATAAACATCTTTTATCTTTATCTTTTAACTGTACATAATTAGGCCTTAAAAAACTCATGTGATCGTATTATGAAACTCGCGGACTCCCGTTTCATAAAACCACGCTCGCGTTTTACGGCCGATATGCATCAGTTGCATAAACTGCTATTATTATTCGTGTAAAATTTATTTTGATATAAGAAACGAAAAATAGGTACATTACTTGAGAGCTTATGTACCAATTTTTTTTTTAGTGATACATAACGTACTATCGGCCTAATGGAACAATGACCCATCATATGATAGAACTGTGTCACGGTGACGTTATCATTCAAGTCGTAAGAAGTGCTAAACAAATTGTTTTATAATGTCACTGTGACAACGTTCTATGGTGGGTCAGAGTTCCGATCGGCTGACAGTACCTACATGTTAAACAAGTCCACTAATTGTAATTTTTTTTAATTGAAAATGTGCTAACCTGGTTTATTTATTTTCTTCAGCAACGTTCTTTTTTATTATTTTTACTTATTTTAAAAATGTTACAGTATTTACGAGCAGCCTTTGGTGCCACCGTTAACATAAAGGGGACAAAATAATTTATAAAAAAACAAATGCAACGAATTGGCGTAGACCAAAAAAAAGTCAAGGACTTTAAATTCGAAAGAATAGGTAATTTTATGGGACCGATATTGTTAATTTTGTAGTTGTCCCAAAAGTTTTGTTTAAATATCTCTTTTTATTTAGCAGACATTTTATGGATGCCATGATTATTTTAAAATTTATTTATTTATTTATTTAAATACTTTATTGCACAAAAATAACATAGTGTACAAAAGGCGAACTTAATTCTACAAGCATTCTCTACCAGTCAACCTTAAGGTGAAAATTTCTAGTAAATAACAACAATGAAATGATATTTAATGATAAAAAATTGATTGTAATAGTGCATTAAAACATATTATTTCAAGCGGTTTTCACCTAACCCGTGAGATACACCTCAAGCCGAAACAGAAAGCCAAACAAAGGTTATATACTTTTGTCGAAATATCCGAAATAGATAAATTTTCGAAAACTTAATAATGCAGAACGGCTTTAAAACCTATTCCAATTGTAAAAATATAAACAATTGTCAATTTTAATAAGAAACTCCTCTTTTTTTATTATTTCTGAAATCTTTGAAAACAACCTCAACGCTACTGCCGCATGAAAATACCACGTTTGTGTAATGAAATAATTATTAAAAAAAATTTTTCAACTTATGTTGAAGTAATTTTTTGATGCAGTCTCATGTATGTACTTCATAATTCAGTATTATTACTTTTAGCGCCCTCTAGGCATGTATGCGGGAAACGGGTTCATTTAGTAATCCAAGTTGTCTTCTTGAGTAATAGTTTACATGACGTCTTACTAGATGGCCTTACTAAATGAAAAATCGTTTTACTGTAGCATTTTTTACTGAAATCTTATTTTGATTCGAGGTTTTAATACTAAATACACTATGATCTTAAATAATGAACGGGAACGAAATCTATGCTTATAAACTTTAAAGTTGCGTTACTGCTAAAGTAAGCGATATCCGTATTCTGCGCAAATGAATTATTTTATGGGATTGGAAAAGACAAAACAAGCACACATGCCATCTGATGGTAAGTGGGATCAGTGACCCGATATGAAAATGTCTATGACCATAGTATCTACAACCTTAAAACTGCAAGCCTGCGACCGCATAATGTGTTGCCAACTTTGAGGACTAAGATGAAATTCCTCTGTACTTACCTAATTGCACCGGTTGTCTTATCCCCACACCGGAACACAACACTGTAATTTATTCGTGAACAGAGATAATAAAACGAGAAGTAATGAAAATTTATAATATAATAAGCAGTGGTAATGGTATTAAACATTTTATTTCTAACAAATCGATTCAAAATGAAGTTTCAGACAATATTTAACGGCCCGTCTACACGCTCAATCTCCTTGCGCTTGCGCAAATTCCAATTTTCACAAGCAAGCATGTGCGTTAAGGCGGCAAAACGGTATACCGCACACTTCCAGTTCCATTAAATTTTAAGTATTGCACAAGCCGTTTGCAAGTCACTGCCTGTAGCCGGGCCCTAATATTTTTTAATAGGCAGGATAAACTTTTTTTTTTTTTACTGCAGTTTAGACATTTTTACTTCTTTATAATGGATTAAGACCTAGGTAAAGTGGAGTGTTGTAATTGCAACTATTATTATAACGTACCTTAATAACTTCCTGTAGGATCACTGATTTGAACGACAGGCGTGATATTGTATATCTTAGTATAGAAGAACAATATCACGCGGGTCGTTGTTCAAAACAGTGATTCTAGAAGGAGTTATTTAAGTTAGTTGCATTTAACAGATAGTTGCAATTGTAAGACTCCACCTTATTTTATATAATCAGATTGTTTTAAAACAAGAATAAAAGATTATACAACAAAGTTAAACGATTAAAAAATTATCATGATGTAGGTAGGGTAGAGGTATATGTTTTGGCCATCTTAAGATCGTTTTTAGCCACTTCAAATTTTAAATAATATCTCAAGCATTAAGAAATTACATTAATATTTTTATATCTTATCTTTTAATTAATTAAAATTAATTTTACAGTTGTTTTTATGTCATTTCAACCTTAAGTGGCAGAAAAGGGTACAGTGGCCACAAACGGTACTTTTACCCTACTGTAACTAGTTAATGAGTTCACCGTTATATTCTGAACGGTAAAAAATATATTAGAGTATTGTTTTTAAAAAGGCCGCCGTCACCTAACTGTTTAGTAAATAACGTCAAACGTAAACCTATGTTGGATGAAAAAAAAGAAAACGACTACGGAACCCTTAAAAGGTATCGTAACGTTGACAATACGATAACATGGTCAAAAGTAATATAGCTTTAACGAATAGAATCAAGCCCGTGAATACATGACAATCTTTAATTAACCAAAATTCCAATGTATTGTCAATAGGTATCCATCGTAAGATAAGATATGAAAAGATTCATTCATTAGTAAATACCCTTTTATAGTTAATTATACATTTGGACAATCTGATTTTTACTTAAGCTCATTTTATAATTAAGTAACAATAAAAACAAAATAAAATGTTAATTTAATAACTTAAAACACATAATTATAGGTAGGTACTTAATTTAAGATAGTGTAATTAGGTTAGGTAGTCAGTTTTATTAGCATACTTACAGTTGATTTATTTATATTTTTCAAACTCTTCTGTATTTTGAAATATACAACATAACGACACCAACCATTTACTTATCAAACTTCGAACTTAGATTTTAAGTAATACCACTCTAAATAATTTAATAATTTACAAAATGTTCCTAATGCAAAATAGCCTAATGTATTTTTTTAAGCTTTTTATCATTGTTATTGTTTATAATATTTATTTAAACTTCTTTACATAAGTGTTAAAAGTACAAAATGGCGAACTTAATGCGTAAAGGCATTCTCTACCGGTCAACCACATAGTTAACAGAGAATAAACCGTTGAAATTTGAGATCTAAACTGTGTTCTAAACTTATAAAAGTATGTACTCGTACCTACTTAATATTAAAATATATACCTACATACTTAATACTCGTAGAAAAATAAAATAATTATGTGTACCTACGTTATCGCTACCTTAAATTTTAGGTATTGCCCTTAAATTTTTACCTACTTTTAGATTGAAGTTACTTTTTTTTAACTACTCCATTTCTATTACATTGGACAAAGGTTGTCTGCTGGCATACATCCCATCACCGATAGGGATTCTATCTCTTAATTTAAAGTAAACAAATACACTTTTCAGAACCATCACACATAGAAGCAATGCTAGGCAAGAACCTATAAAATATAACACTGATTTTAGATCTGTTGAACTATTCACAGCTGCAGTCTGAGGCCGAAACTGAGTGCTTGCAACATTCGCAGAATTCCTGTCATCAATGATACCTTTCAGTTCCGCTCTCAATGACTGCCTTTGTTTCTCCAATATTTCATTTATCGGTATAATGTTGTCATTTTCTAATTTTGATTCATTTACATTTTTATTTTTTGTCGTAAGATCTCGATTATTTAAAATTGTTTCAATGTTTGTCAAATGCCTATTTGTGTCGTTGTTGACATCCGTGAGTTTCTCGAGGAATTTGTTAATTTTGGTTTCGTTGAACTTTTTTTGGACATTATCAATAGAAGTGGTAACGTTTTCGAAGATTGTTTTGACATCTGTATCCGGCTCTTTACGGCTTAATATTTTTTCTACCGTTACTTTAAGCTCTTGAACGGTCTCTAATAAAGCAGCTGTAAGTACCGTTTCATTACGACGATCTTGAGTGAAATTATTTGATAGTGTCGTTATACTATTACATGTTATTCCATGTACATTCTCTGTTTCATAATCCACTATTTTAGCTGTTACCGTCAGTTTCGTGTAATTTTTCTTTTTTAAATTAATAAATGTGTCGCATAACATCGGATTACTACCAACAGATAACTTTCTTATATTTGTAGCAGCAAATTCATCAAAATCTATATTCTCAATGTAGTTATTGTCAACGTACACTTCTTCAATTCGTGGTGTATTGTGAAACAGGTGAGCTCTGATACCATGAACAGTGTTGTTTGACAATTCAAGCACTCGTAAATTTGACAAACCATCAAGCACGCCATATTGCAACATTGACAAATAGTTGCCTTCCAGGTTTAAAATATCAAGTTTTTCCATGCCACTAAAAGATCCTGGTTGAATACTAGATATCCTATTATTACTGAGATTGATCCAAACAAGTTGACGAAGTTTTTGAAATGTTAACTTGTCAATAGCGTTGATTTTATTCGAAGCCAAAGACAGTCTTTCGATTGTTGTAATCTGGTACACTTGAACCGAATTTATGGCGACTATATTGCAAAAATCTAAATCCAAGTCTGTTATTAAAGTATCTACAACTTTCTCGAAATTAAAACTAGATGAAATATTATTAAGATAAACAGCATTAAGTGACAAATTGGAGAATACTGCTGAATCAAATTCCACGTCTTTATTTGCCGCCAAATCTAACTTCACAAGATTATGCAAGCCGCGGAAAGCTTCGTTTTCAATTCGCAGAATGTGATTGTTGTTTATTGTTAATACGCAAAGACTATTAAGTCCTGAAAAAGTTTTACCAGTTACAATTTGAAGTTTATTATTATTCAAATTTATCTCTTTCACACGGTCTAAATCTGTGTTGTTTATGTCAAATACTTCTATTTGGTTGTTTGATAGATCCAAAAGTTCCATAGACCCGGTACCATTGAAAACGGCATATTCTAAAGTTTTTAATTCACCAAACGATATATTGAACTTTTTTAAAGACTTCATTCCATTAAACGCATTGCTTTGAAGTGTGCTGATTCTAGAATATGTAACATCTAAGTTGGAACACGAAGATAATCCTGTAAATGTTTGTGGAGCAATTACTGCGGGCAGTGGGTTATTTATTAAATTCAAAGATTCTAATTTATTTAAATCTTCAAAGGATAGTTCTTCAATGTCATTGATTTCATTGTTGGAAAAATCTACTTTTTTCAAGTTAGTTAGATTCCGAAACGTGTTTTTCAGTATTTTTTTTATATTATTGTTATTTATATAGAATTCCGACAGATTTATAAGATCTGTCAAACAAAAATCAATGCTTGGCAATCTGTTACGTGATAGATCTATCATGTTAAGAAGCTTAAGGTTGTTAAACGTAGTATTATGAATTTTAGATAAAGTATTGTCACTTAGATTTAACGACACTAAAGAATCACTCAAATCTTCGAACAAATTGGGACCTAACTCAGTAACATTAGCACTATTTAGATAAAAATTATCAACGTGAATCCCTTGAAAAGTGTTTTCCGCTAAACTGCCGGACAATAAGTTGTTATGTATTATGAAATTTGTAATGTTTTTACCTTCAAATGCACCTGGTTCTATTTTTGTTATCTTATTATATGAAACGTCGAGTGATTGAAGATTTTTATTCTCACGGAACCACGTTTTTGGAATGAAATCTATCTTGTTATTACTGATGTCCAATTTTTTCATTTCAATTAAATAATCAAAGGATGCGTTATCAATAGTTATTAAATTATTATAACTAAGGTTTAATGCTTCCAATTGTGTCATGGTGTTAAAATTACTATTTTCTATAGATGTCAAATTGTTGTGGTCTAAATTCAATGCTTTAAGATTAACAAATCTTGCAAAAAAGTGTCCAAGTTTGTATAATTTGTTGTGAGAAACATACAGAGTTTTTAGTTGGGTTATACCCTCAAATGTAAGAAATTCGAAGTTCTCAATATAATTGTGTGACAAATTCAAATGTAACAAGTAAGGAAATTTTCTAAAGTAATATTTTGGTATAGTTACAATAGCATTATGACTTAAGTCTATCCTAGTTAGTTGACCTATCTCAGCGCTAACAGCTATTTCACCAGCTTCCAAAACCGCTATTTGATTAAAAGATATATTAAATGTTGTTAATTTATTTTTTGGGAATGCGTCTAAATTCAAAGATTCAATCGCGTTTCTAGAAAGATCTACAATCACCGCATTTTTTAAATCCTGAAGTGCCGCTGGAATAGAAGCCATATTTCCATGTGTAATAGACAATGACTGAATGTGATCAGACAACTGTTTGATTGCACTAAAGGGCTCGAAAGACGTGTCATGAATAGCATGAGCATGTACAAGTAGGAAATAATCTTCGTCCATGCGAGTCACTATTACTTGTCGACGACGTCCGTAATAGTCTTCAGAGTAATCGTAGTATTCTTTTTTTCTACATTGCCAATTGCTTACTTCACTGATTGCTTGGCTGAAGTCATCGGAACATTGCAGTAGGCCTGAGCACGGCTGTGTGCCGAGGTTTTCCAGCACGCAGACGCCTTCAACAGCAGGATTTAAAGTAAGAAGTATAGCCAGCCAGATCTTGATTTTTAATTTATCTGAAAAAACATAAGTTATCCATACAATCATATACAGGGTGTCCAGTAAATAATGGATAACCTTCTAGTCCTTCTACCCATCCATGGGGCACCTCAGGCTGGTCCCTAAAAAGGACTTACAGGTTTGGTAAAAGTTGCATGGTTTTCGAGATAATCGAACTTTTCTATTTTCTTAATAATTAGCACCTTGCTTCACTGTAATGACTGCCAAGGTCACAAATAAAGAGATTTTGTCGTTCTGTTTGCTGTTAAATATTCTTTAATAGTGATGCTAACGGATGTGTCTTAGAGCATTATGGTAGCGACACTAATTTCTTGTTAAACATATCTTAATTTATAACTTCACATTTTGCTTTAAAGTTTGCAACAACTTTGACTGCTTGTGGTGAAAAAAATTTGTATGAAGACCAGAGTGGCCAATATGTTGAAAAATATTGTATCTAATACTGATTCTAAAAATACTAAATTTTTTGGAAAGAAAAAAATAATATCTTTAAGAACATTTATTCAGCTTTTAAAAAATATATATATTATATATAGTTGTCATGTAACGTCTATCTGAAAAAAAATCAAACTTCATAGTCCGTTTTTTTTCAAATCTCATTGTCTTTCAGATATCATATTCAAAAATCATATTGGCTTCAATTTTCCAAGCCACCTCGAGTTTGATGTCATTTTCTGACAAATATCAGGCATAAGGAGTTAATTTTTGAGACATTTCATGTACAGTCTCGTGGGAAAAAAGTAAACGAAAATAATCGGTTTTCTTACTAAATAAACTAACAAAGTGTATTATGTTACCATATCGTTTTTATTTAAATCTAGCGACCCGCCCTGGCTTCGCTTCGGTTAATGTGAATTCTCTTTAACACCCATAAATAAACCGCATGAAAATCGTTCAATACTTTTTGAAATTATCTCGGCGGGGGACTTTGTTTTATAATATGTAGTGATTAGACGACTCTGATCCGAATTAGCGCTGATATTTGAAAATTTCAAGAAAAACTGATTCAGTCCTGGTTCTCCTGTTCTGTTCCGCCTAGTTGTTTTGTACTAGATGAATGGAAACAACGAAACTAATAGCACCTAGAGTTCTGTCCTTTTAAGAGGGTCTCGGCAAAAACTATAGGTTTTTAGGACGCTGTTATGCAAATATGTGTCATCGCACAATTATTTAGTTATAGTATTGAGGGTTGACGCTTTATTGCTAAATAGTTGTGTATTGACACATTATTGTGTATCAGCGTCCTTCTATCAAGTTTAGGTTTGACCTTGCCAGTCAAATCTCCACTGATACATTATTCAACAATACCCTGTTTATATTTTTAAGGTCCCTTACCCAAAGGGCGCCAACGGGACCATAAAATTTAAACCTCCGCTGTCCAACCGTCTGTCTGTCAGCGGGCGATATCTCATTAACTGTACAAGGTATAACAACAAATGATGACAATAAGATTAACTATTTTTTTATTAAATGGTGAGTTTCTTTGAAAATACGGACACCTTGTGCAAAAAAAAACGAACATGAAAGAAAAATAACTCAGCTTTAAAAAGATATATACTTTATATACAATTATCATACAACGTCTATCTGAAAATAAATTGGACTTCAAGTCAAAACAAATTGATCTCAAAACGATCAAATCACAAAAGGACGTTGTGGTCGTCAAAACATTACATCTCAGACCGACCCGGTAGAAATACGTCCTTCCACATATTTTTAAGTGCAAATAATAGCTTTTCTTTAAGCTTGTACGACTGTACAACGTGATCCACTCCTAATTCTTTCATAGCCTGTGTTTGCCTTGCTGCAAGCTCAACTACATTAAAAATTGGAATTTCGGCTTCCTTTTCTCTCGCATCATTCATATAAGCAACGATTTCAGAAAATGTGATGGCCTGGACTTGACTTTTCAATTTCATTTGAGAGTGGATTGGATTTAGAGTTAATTTAAGTCTGTTTTTATAATTCACGTAACATTTATTATGATATTTAGCTCCTAGAGAAATCAAATCGCAGGTATCAGATACCTTTGCTAAGAGTTCGTAATCGTTTAATTCTGTGGCACATGTAATAATATAATCACTGCAACTTTTTTTCATTACTGAGCATAATAAGTTCCTTCGGAAACTCTTTAGCCCACAAAATAAACATGTACTTTTGTCATAGGCGGTCGTTACTGAGCTGCGAGTCATAGGGGTAGTGATATTAAATTCTTCCTCTGACTTTTTTGCCTTCAAACGTGCTCGGTCTAATTTAGTATTATTTATTTTTAAATAACATGTTTTATGCCAACATGCCGCATGTTCAATGAGCACTGGCTTCAGGTCATTAATGCGTGCGATCAAGCAATCTTTCAATGTCACAGGCAATGAATGCAGTTTTTGAAACTCAAGCCAGTTTTTAGCAAGCAATTCATATCCGGCACCCTGGCTACATTTTGCTGCCGTAAGCTTCTCTTCCGTTTCAGTTTGACATTAGTTCAAGTTTTCATTTACCCGCGCGAGTCTTTCCACCCGCAGTCTTATTTATTTATTTATTTTGCACGTCTCAAATAAATGGTATAAAGCTATATGTTTTTGAAATCTGCATAAATTGGGCTTTTTAACCATATTTTTTGTAATTATAATTTTGTACATATATTATAAAATATTGTGTGTTGAAACAAAGAATATAACCTTATGTTGCGAAACTTCCTTATGTATCTTAATAAATTGATATCAAAGAGTATAATTATTATAATAAAAATGAAAGCCACATCTATGGTTTATCCGAAAACGATACCACACTCAAGGTGATAGGTAAATTGAAGCCAATATGATTTTTTATCTGAAGCGCGGCGGAGAGCAACTTTGAATACCCCCCCTTCCCACCCACCAGGGGGTGACTGATGGCTACCGGGCTAAATCAGCTCAGTTTGACCTCAGATACATCTGTGCCAAGTGAATTTATCCGATACCAAATTTTGACCTCTCCATACATTGGGTGACACTACCGCCCGGACTATTAACGCCTAACTAAGCGAGTTGTCTCAATGTTAATCTTTAGTTGATGTTTCTAACGGCAAAATTATAAAAAATATTTTCTAGGTAATACTGACATACCTGCTTATATATATATACGAAACAGAATGCCCGATAATTTCCAAACACTCATAATTGAAAAATATACCGTTATTAGGAACAGCCAAAATTTCGAAAATTCTAAAAGTAAGTAAACTAATTTAGTGCTTCGTCCATCAAGCTTTTAATTCTTATTAGTCCATATATTATAGTCTCGAAATTGAATAAAATACGGTAAAATGTAACAAAAAAATGTTTTCTGTTAGGTATTAATTTTAATTTTAATTTGTGTGTGCTAAAAACAGAGCTAAATAAACGGACGGCGATATAGTTAAAGTTCTCAATAAGAAATATTGCCGGCGTAGAGTTTAAAAAATATGTATAAATAAAAATAAATGGCCGTTACGCGTATAACTTCCGAACGACAGCACCATTTTTTTTCTTTTTTTTGATTACCTTATTTTGAGAGCGAGGATTGTGTGACTAAAAATAATTAGAAATCCTACGGTAAAGCCGAACATTTGCAGTATTGGCGAAGTGAAGAGGACTAGTATATTACTACCATCTCACAAAAAAACATTAGACATAACATGAATAATTACTAATCAAATGTGAAAGCGCCATTCTTTTATTAACTAAGTTAATAAGGTGCCCTAAATTATGTTTCATGTGAATAAAATTAAAATATTCTTTACGTAATGCTAAAAAACAACTTACCCATTTCCAATGATTCTATTGAAACTAATATCGACCAACATTCATCGAACGGTATTTGTGACGATAATAATGCACTGGTTATTTTATATGTGTCGCAACCAACTGCATAGAGAGAACTGGATGCATTGTCTTTGGTGCTATCATGGTGATGCTTATTTAGTCACAGGAACTTGTAAACGAGTGTTTACACCCTCTGATAAGAGACACCGATACGCAACTAATTATGAGACAAAGAGTGATATTCCGAACTAATGTTGCTCCTTTGGGAGATAAGGTGTTAAATATAATACGCAAATAGATTAGTAAACCTAGACTACTCCGGATTATTAGAATTCATGGAATACATGACCGGTTTACGAATGCTTTAGTTTGCTAACACAAAAGGTTAAAACTAAAGAATATTTAAAAATCCTTTTTGACCAAGCTTCTATTAAAAATAAACGAAGCTCATTTAACGTAACGTTAGCCTTATAAATTCCTTTATAGCTACAACGTCATTTTGAACTGCTGTACTAATAGGTCAAAGGCGTTAATGCGACATGGTAGACAAGTGTACAGGTAGACAAGGCTCACTGTACCTCGAATTTGAACTTTATTTCGAGTATGATAAAGCAGTACTCTTACGATGAGTTACAATTAACGTACTCGGGGCGAGTCGAATGCTCTGTCGTTCAATAAGTATGTTTTTTAAGTAGCTTATTACGTATAAATATGATACAGGTAGCACTGTTAGCAAGGTCGTTAAAGTCTAAAGTGTATTATAGGTTCGAGGACTATCTAACAGACAAAAATGCATGGCCTAAACCCGAAACTTAGTCAATAATAATTGGTTCAAATGCAAAAGCTTTATCCTGCTTTTTCTTGTCTAGGGGACACCGTAGATGCAGGAAAACATATCAAAACTTTCATGTGGTCATCTTGCACCATCTTATATACACATAAGTAGTTGACTCTATTTTTCTTTTTCTTTTCTCTCTCTATCTCTCCCGTAAGATTTTTGGCATGTTTTCCTGCTGAACTACGCATGTTATTTAATATCATATTTAATTTAATATTTGTAGCTTTAGATAATGCTAGACTAAGTAGTACCATTGTAATATGAAATATGTTTAAAAAATCACTGACTGCTGAGTTTCTTGCGGAGTTTCTTCTCAGCAGTGGTCTCCTCTTGGGAATCGCTGGTAGATTCTTGACGTGTAAAAGTGCCCGAGCGGCCTACTTACTGAATACATTTCTTTTATCTTTTTTATCTTTTTATCTAGCAATGCATCGCATTTGCCTTCGGCCTCTGAACCCACCTTAGAGTAAGTGCGTACATAATTATAATTGGTTGGTCTTTATGAGTCTACATCGCAATTCGACTAGATCTCAATACGACTAAATCGCATTGGACTAGATATCGGTTGGACCAGATAGCTATAAGCCCAGATCTGGATTTAACTAGATATCGATAAGACTGTCGCTATTGGATCAGATATCTTTAAGCCCAGATCTCGTTTCAACTAGATCGCGATCTGAGTTACAAGGAAAGGTACCCAACTGTCCGGCTCCGATTTTGATGATTTTGATATATGTTAGAGAGTAGTTTAAAATGTGTTGGGAGAAATTGAACTCCAAAGTACGGAAAAGTAACTAAACTTAAAAAAAATCCAAGTTTCGTAGTGGTTTGATTATAAATGTTTAAGAAGATGAAAAAATAAAGAGCACTTGTTTTGTTATATCGGGTAAAAATAATATTAAAAATAAATACCAAAGAAAGTGTATCTTCGATGATCTTTGAAGGGTATTTTTTTTATTAAATATATGTGGTAGCCGATATAACAAAACACGCGCTCATAATTTTTGTCATCTTCTTAAACATTTATAATTAAACCACTATGAAACTTGCAATAAAAAAAAACCATGTAAGTTAGAGGGTTTAGTCACTTTTCAGTACTTTGGAGGTCAATTTCTCCCAACAGGTTGAGTTTGGGCCGCTAAAAAAAATTACGTGTCTGTTATTTTAAACTACTCTCTAACATATATCAAAATCATCAAAATCGGAGCCGGACAGTTGGGTACCTTTCCTTGTAACTCAGATCGCGATCTAGTTGAAACGAGATCTGGGCTTAAAGATATCTGATCCAATAGCGACATAGTCTTATCGATATCTAGTTAAATCCAGATCTGGGCTTATAGCTATCTGATCCAATCGATATCTAGTCGAATAGAGATTTGGGCTTATAGATACCTAGTCCAATGCGATTTAGTCGTATTGAGGACCTTTCCTTGTGAGTCTCGATTGGACTACTACTCAGTTAGGCTGCATTTGCCATTTAACCAGATCGTCATTGGACTACTTATCACGTTGACTGATAATGATTACTCGGTGTATTGTTTTATGAAAGTACAAGTCCCTGCAGAAAAATAATAATTAAATTTTCCAAAACTTTTCAATTGCGTAGTATAAGTAGGTACTAAATATACTCAGAAACAAAATTCATTCGCGTAAAATATTTTTATGTAAAATCAAATATGTGTGTAGATAAAAATAATGTTCGTAAGTGTAGATAATTAGTCTTTAAAACCCTCCTTCGCCTCGTTTCATAAAACCACACTCATGTTCTAAGACCTCTCATTATGTATCAGTTGCATAATAGTGATTTATGTAACTGGTACAGTCAAGGAATTAAATTTGTCACCCACCTTAGTTCCAAAGTCAATCTGACATTCTACAGCAATAAGGTTCAGTTTCCTATCAATTACAAATGACAGCATCTCTAATGACAGCGACATCTTCAAGCAGATTTTATTTTAAATGGGTAGCAAATTAACTTCCGTGACCGTACTACACATAATGAAGCTTCAGAAGGTACATACGAGTGTTAGTTAGAGCGCTCTTATTTCAGGCACGAGTACCTTAAGAGCTAATTAGGTAGCGTTGCATTCATAACTTTTTCTACAAGCTTAAAATGACATTTTCATTATTCCGATTGGCGTTAAAAGTTTGTGAATTTCATTGTTAAATGTTTGAAAAAAAATAGTTACTAAAACAGTTCTGACAATTTATCATAAAAGTTACAATGCCAAACGAAACGCCATTTTGTTGATATCTATATCGAACGTAACCATGGTAACCAAATAACAAATCGATAGATATTAACTATCTATTTTTAGTTCTTTAATAAAAATGTAATTCTAAACACGCAATAGTTTCAACATTAATTTTGTTTTAAATATACGTAATTTTAATTATTTTTAATTATTTTTAACGGTTTATTATACAAATTAGGATTCCAAATCTAAGTCATAATAATTATTATAGAACTGTTATTACCATGGTAACGCTCATTATAGAATTGTTTTCCCGCTTTCGTTACACAATAGGTGGTATTCTGACACCGTAAACGATATCAATAATAGCGGTTTATAGTACGCGAGTAGAAAAACGCCTGTAACGACATATCCAAAGGAAATAAGGCTTTGCACACGTACTGGCGTATCCGAAATTGTATATTAACCCCTAAAAAGAGATAATTAGCGATTTAAAGTTTCGTATTAAACTGATAAGAAGAAAATTCTAACACCTGTAATTCTGGTAAAATATATGTCCTCAATCCCTAAGAAAGAAATAGTAGATTGTTCAACAAGGGACTAAAGTAAGCCATTATGACACGAGATATTTATCCACCCGAGCAAAGCGAGGGTGGATAAAGTTCGAGTGTCATTATGGCGTTTTAGTCTCGAGTTAAACACTCTACTTTTCACTTCGAATGCGAGAAAAAAAAAACTCTTTTTGTTTATTTTATTTTTTATTAAAAATTAAAATTACAATTCGAACAATTCTTAATACTTACTCAAAGATATTGTTTTTCCCGGTAAATTAATTTGGGTTTTTATTTTATTTTTTACATTTTATCCCGAAACGAAAGGCAAAGGACATTGGTCAAAACAGCCAAGTTTATTTAAAATTAGTTCTCAATGACGACGAACGCTTTAGATGTAACCTAAACTAACGCATAAAGGTGGGCAAAATAGAGTTTATATTAGTAATCATTAATCGTGTTTCACGAAATTAAATCTTTTTGTAATAATTTTGCACCGTTGGCATTTTGAGGTTATTTCCACGGCCTAAAAATGGTCCATACACAATCTCTGAAAATGGCGATAATCCTCCATTCATTAACTACGTGATGTTTAAATGCTTGCATATTTAGCCAACAGATACAAACATGAAAATTATTTGGACCATGCCTAATAAAATAGAACTATCCCTAATATATTTAAATATATTTATATTAGTAATCATTAATCGTGTTTCACGAAATTAAATATTTTTTTTAATAATTTTGCACAGTTGGCATTTTGAGGTTATTTCCACGGCCTAAAAATGGTCCATACACAATCTCTGAAAATGGCGATAATCCTCCATTCATTAACACCGTGATGTTTAAATGCTTGCATATTTAGCCAACAGATACAAACTTGAAAACTATTTGGACCATGCCTAATAAAATAGATTTTATCCCTTATATATTTAAATAGATTCATATTTGTAATCATTAATCGTGAAATTAAATCGATTAATTTATATTTTTTGCAAGAAAAATGATCCATATACAATCACTGAAAAAGGCGATGATTGGCAGTTTAAGGGTTTCCAAAGTAAATTAAAAAGAAAAAGTACTTTAGTCCCTAGGGAGTAAAGTGTAGTTTTATTCCCTAGAGATTAAATACATCACTTTAGTCCGGCTATACAAGCCAATTGTGAGTCATTTTAGAGCCTGAGAAGTGAAAAAGGCCTTTTTTTGGGGGAGGTAAGATGGCCGATTGAAGGATGTCCGTATTTTACTTTTGATTTTATTATGTTTACTGGCTCACTCTACTCTCTCGACATTGGTGAAATCACTGCGGAATACTGGACCCCCACGGTGGTCCGCCATCAATAAAAAAGGAGATTGTTTTAGACTGTGGTTCTTTTGAAATTGGAAAAAAAACTTACAAGGCCTTTGAAAATGAAAACAAAATAAGGTTTGTATATGGGGACGCACTCGCGCAATCCTAGCAATATTTTATGCGGGGAGTCCCTAATATGATGTTCCACGCACTTTAGTAAATGTAGCTCGTTATTAAGCATACAGATAACTAATCATGAACACAAAGACGTACTGATGATAAACGTTTCTATAAATAAGGTACACAAAGAGTGAGTTGTATAAACACGCTTCCCTGACCCACCGAGGTAAACTTTGGTCTTATACTATTATGCGGATGCAAAAAGCACAAGACCGGTCTGAGTGGAAAGCCTTGGGGGAGGCCTTTGTCCAGCAGTGGACGTCTTTCGGCTGACATGATGATGATGATCTATATTTACTAAATCTATATGTAATAAAGGACGCCCGCGACGCGTAGAATTAGTTTCCCGCTAGTCCCCCTACTTCTTCCCGTTGGGGGTCGATTTTCGAGAAATCCTTTCTTACTGCACCCTAGACCTCAAAAGGAATCTATGTTCCAAATTTGGAGTCTTTAGACTCAGCGGTTTGGGTATTTGCATTGCACCAAGCTTTTATGCGAGTTCAACCTTTTTTGAATAAAAACGGATTGAGTTTTTAAACATGTGTCAAAATAAAATGTATAATGTTAATCAAAAGCAATAAGGAAAATTGATATCAATTTCGAAGCATATCACCCCCAAAATAACTTTGTACCCCTTTTTCACCCCGTTTGGGATGAATTGAAAACACGTCTTCCATCAATTCTGTAAAATATTTTTTATGCAAAAGTTTGAAGTAGATTGGACCAAGAAATCTCGTTGTCTCATACAAACCTTGCCCCCCTTCATTACCCTCTTAGGGGTAGAATTTCGGCAAATTCTTTCTTATCAAATGCCTACGTCATACGAAGAACATTTCAGGTTTCAGGTCTCTACGATCAGCGGTTTAGGCTGTGCGTTGATCCGTCAGTCAGTCATTCAGGAAATCAGGACAAACCATTCTAATATGTATAGAATATGTGGGTGAAAGAGCTACATCAAAGTGATTTAGGTTCTCTAGGAATTATTAAGAGATAATAAAACAGTGACCACAGGTATCGGGTATAGGTACGTGTGCTACTACTACCAAATAACTTCCGTAACTGTCTCTTTGTAAAAAGGGCCCTATATACTTAAGAGCTAATAATAATATACTAACTATACTATACTAATGCTAATAATAATAATATATTAACGCAATGCTGGCAAGAAACTATCGGGTATTACCCTATTAATATTATTTTATCTCCACCGGGAACATTTTATCAGAACAGACTGTCTGACGCTGTTCAACATTATTATGTATTTATTATGTATCTATGTAAAATACTTTCTGTACCTACTCTTAGGTACTATATAGTAGATTGATAACCAAGGGTTGAAAGTGACCCATTTCACCCGAGATATTTCTGGCGCTCGAACGAAGTGAGAGCGCCAATAGTTCGAGGGGAAATGGGTAATTTCACCCGAGTTAGACACTCTACTTTTCATTTCGACTGTGAGGAAAGTAAAATACTACACGCACATTTTATAAAAGAGGTATATTAAAAATAATCAGTGAAAATTTAATCGACTTGATCACGGCCAAGGAGTATGACTTCCATCTCATTCTTACCCTAACTAAAGAAAGAGATGGAATATATTCGTGACGTAATGAAGGTCAAATTTCTTGTTTCGAACGGATGTTCGGTGTTCAACCTCCTTGTTGTATAATAAGGTCCTTGGTCGTGACCAACTCGATTAAACTTTTCTAATGTTGGCAGTAGTGTATTTTCTAGATGGCCATGCCGAAACGTGAAAGAAAAAGTGTCATGCTATGCTATCACGGCATTATGGCGGGCAGCAGAATAGAGGAATAATTTTAAATGTTGATTTTCTGTAATTGCGAAAAAAAATTATCAGTCTTAACATGATTTTCATATGAACCTATAGGCCGTAATAAATACATCGTTTAACGTATAGCCGAGTTTAGATATATGAAAATCTTTTATTTTAATAATATGACGTAGCTCAATTATCTTAGACTCCGTGGCCAAACGTAACTATTAAAAAAAAATTACTTTCCACCCTAGAGATGAAAACGCAATTTTCCACCCGGCTATCCACCCATTCAAATTAAACTTTCCGAACAGGAGAGATGAAAAACAGTTTTTTTGTAATGGTAAATAATAAACCTACTACAGAATCTCATCCTCATAGTTATAATTTAAGTTATACTTTATGTAAACAAGCTAGGCCGTTATTCCAGGTGCTAAAAACCATATCGTGTTTGATCTGTTATCGTACTGTCACCGTTTTGACAGCTCTTATTTCCTTGACAGTAATGGCGACTGACGTCATAACAATACCGTAACTGGTCAAACACGATATCGTTTTTACCTCCAGGAGTAGAGGCGCAGTTCGTATATTGATTTAGCTACATTTTTAGGGAATCAGGCTGTTCTGCTTCTCTTTTACCCAATGGTGTTCGCCTCAGATCATTGAAAACATTACTCTACGTTCTTTTTTCCGTAGTAGGGTAAATACAGCAAGAGAATGTTGAACCATGCTCAGTGTAGGGTTCCGAAGCTGTAACTACAAACATTATAAAAAAATGATAGTAGTGATAGTTTTTCCTTTAAATTTGTGATATGTGCTTTCGTTTTGGATAATTCTTAGATTTTTATTTATTACGTGTAATTAGGCAGTAGGCAACACACTACTCTGGCGAAAATTAAAATTGACCAAACTATGTAAGTACAAGAACATTTTTGAGATGTCTTGTGACACCTCACTCGATGTTACAATGCATAAAAAAACATTTGCTTTACATGTTTGGCTGATAACAGAAAAAAAAAACGCAAAGACGGACAAGGCGAAACTATAAGGGATCCTTGTTGACTACGGAACCCAAAAAGTTTGAATGTAGAGATGCAGTTTGTATGTTTATTTACCTTTTACCTTTAACTGAGAGGGTTTTTCTCTCTCAAGTCACGTCGCTGAAAACATTACATCTTTTTCGGCAGTAGGGTCCAGAGCTTACCAAGGAAACTATTATCAACCCATGAGTGCGTAAGGACTACGTGTTCGTGTGTGCCTCTAGCTTAGTTATTGTAACTTTTGTCTTACCTATTGTCCTAAAAAGATGCATACTATCAACGTTAACGACCACCAAATAAAATAGACAGCGTTGACGGGTTTTAAAAATGCCGTTTTTCTATCTATCTAAGCTATGAAAAACACTCAAAACGCTAAGGTTGGGTTAGGCTTCACGTTTCGTTGCTCGGAGGTTACTGGCAGGCGCTTGAGCAGGAACAACTTTAAAGTGTCTGTCAAAAGTTATGGCCCACAGGAAGTGTCTGGCAACTGGATATGTTTGTTTATAACAATATCATATATGACATATGTAAAAACCAGCCTTCCTACTTTGACGTAAGTTAGCATGATTTTTTTCCACCTTTGATACCTGCTACCTGTAAAACGGCCCCGATTTCAGCTTAGCGAGTATCCAATCCTTTAAGATTATCTTATACTACTTACCGATCATAAAAATTACATCTTTCTTTAAATCACGTCTGGGGTGACTGGGATCTCACTCTACTATAAATACCAGATCAGCATCACCTCAGCTCATAGTGTAACAATGAAAAGAGAGCTTTGTTTTTTTACTGCGGTATATTTTTCAGATGACGACGCAAAACCCGCGCTCGGTTACATATTGTTTTCAATTTAACTTTAAAAAATGTGTCGTACTAACACAGCACAAAGCTCACTTTTCAACGTTTGACTTTGAGCTGAGATAACGATGATTTTCAACTTAGGGCTTTCACATGTCACTAATATATTTGGACACAAATTAACACTTTTTAGTTTCACTTTAAGCGAGTCCCAGTCTAATGACATAGTGGGGATACAGTGGGGGAGACCGGGTATGGTTGTCACACGGGTTGGTTGTCACAGCGGCCAATACAGAAAAATGAACGAATGAATGAGTTCATCGACGCTAATATAATTAATTAAAATTAGCACTCGCGGTCTTTCGACACCGGTTGATGAACTCATTTGTTCGTTCAGTATTCTGTTATGGCTGCTGTGATAACCAACCCGTATGACAACCATGCCCGGTCTCCCCTGATCAATAAAAAAAATGGAAGAAGCAATAGGACCGTTATGAAATATTTTATGCATGCGTAAAGTAGTTACAGAAAAACACAAACATTATGTTAAAATAATTTAATTAATCTTATAAGTCTTATAACGTAACACAATGTTAAAACTTATTCGTTCTCTTTATAAAGTGGCAATGTAATTAAACCTTATCATAAATAAAACACAAATCTAATGTAGTAAAAACAGCTGGCGCCATAAAATATAAATTGTGAAAGTAGCTGACTTCAAATTTAATTAAACACCAAGTAAGACATTTTTTCAATTAACTGTTGATCTTAATAACGGGCCACTGTGTATAGAATTTCAGTGCAAACTGACGGATGGTACCGTTACTACATCATAATTTACAAATTTGAATTCTCCATAGCATTGACAATATTTCGGGTACTTGAGTTCAATGACCGGTTGCTAGGGATATACAGTTTAGACTTATACAGTTTTACCAATATAAAACAAACTAGAATTACTAAAATAAGACCAACACAGATTTCAGTAAACATTGATGACTTTTGACGGACGTCGTTGCCAACTATCAATTTATCTTGGACAGGCATTTTAGTAGTTTTAACGTAAGAATCGAGACGTGAATTCAATTTGTCAAATTTATCGTTAAATTCTAAAATGATGCTCTGTTTTTCTTCAGCTTTTGTTTCTTCTAATTGTTTAATTGTTTCTTCTAAATCGTGTTTTATCTTGTTAATATAAGGAACCAGATTTTCGGATGTAGTGTTTTCTTTTACGAAAGTAACGGGTTGGGCGGTCGACGTTATTCGCGTTCTCGGTGTTGTTCTTATTACAGTATCTTTTAAAATCAAAGCACTTAACATCTTTTCCAGAAGTGAATTCGTTTTGTTATTTACTAAGGATGTAAAGTTGTTGATAGAAGACAGCTTCTCTATTTGATCTGTGAAATTGGCCAAGTATGAAATATTGTCATGCTGTATTGTTAAGGCTTGGTCTTTTACTTTTTGCTCTCTAGACATATTGTACAATATATCTTTTATATCAAGCAGCAGCTTATCGTATTTATCAGACGTGTCATGTGCGAGTGTTGGCTTTGTGCGAGCACCATCACTGTTTCTATTACATGTCACTCCTTCCACGTTTTCGTTTGTGACATCCAGTGCAATAGCAGTAATATCAAATGTTACAGTACGACCTTTTTTAATACCCACCAAAATATCACAAGGCAATGGGTTACCTCCTATGCTCAATGTTGACAGATGAGTTCCTGAAAATTCCTCCGGAGAAATAAAGTCTATTCTGTTATGATCTGCAATAAGAATAGTGAGACGATCTACTCCATAAAATCTTCCCTGGTGCAAACTTCTAATACTATTATAAGACAAATCCATGGTTACCAAAAACAAGAGCCCGTTAAATATTCCATAATTGATGTCTATCAGATTATTGTGTGAAATATTTAACGTATGTAAATAAGTGTTGTCTTTAAAAGCTCCCGGTTGTATAGAAGATATATTGTTAAAACTAAGGTCCAGCTGGTTAAGGGCTGTTAGATTTGACAGCGCACTGACTTCTACCTTGCAAATTGCATTGTTACTCAACACTAAAGTTTCAATGCGGTTTAATCTGCTTAGATGCAAAAGGGTGATGTTTTCAATATTTGCATGAGCAATTTTCAACACTGAAAGGGGAATATCGGTTATTGTATCGAAATTAACATCAGACTTTATTCCCGAAATAATTAATGATTCCAGGTTTTGACTTTTTTTAATTAACGACACATTAAATTCTAGTTCGCTATTGTATGATAGATCTAAGTAACGTAAATCGTCTGCAGTGTGGAAGGATTCTATACTTATGTTGCTAATGCGATTGTGAGACAGTATTATCTTTGATAGGAAACCCATCCCGTTAAACGATGAATGACTAATGACCCGAAGCAAATTATTGTTTAGTATTATAGTTCTTACATCTACCAAATCAGTTGTGTTGACTTCAAAAGTGCTTAGCTGGTTATTGGACAAGTCAATAACCTGAATATTGGTCAAAAAACACAGTGAATTAAATTCTAATACTTCAATGATGCTATGTGAAATATTTAATTCTATTAAGTGAGACATACCAGTGAATGAATTGTTACTTATCTTGTTTACTAAGGATCCAGATATATCAAGAGTTGGTAATAAATTCAAACCATCAAAAGTGCCTTCTTCTATTGGTCCACTTAGAGGGTTATCAGAAATTGTAAAACTTGACAAACTTAACAGTGATTTAAATGAATTCGATTCGAGGTGCGATATATTATTATAAGACAGATCAAGTATTTGTAAAGAGGTCATGGCCACAAAGTTGCTACTTGATATTACAGTTATATCGTTGTGATGTAACGACAACATTTGAAGATTGATTAGATCTTCCGTCGAAAATTCTATTTTGTTAAGATTATTGTATGATAAATCCAAAACATTCAAATTTAGTAACCCTTTTAATGAATTTTTGCTTAACATTTGCAAATTATTGTTATTCAATAACAATGTTTTCAAATTTGGAACCCCGACGAATGCGTAATCGTTTACAGAACTCAAATGTTGACCGCTCAAGTCCAGCGTGGGAACCCAAATAAGCCCTTCAAACGAGCCTTTCTCGAGATTACCTTCTAATTTATTTCCTTCAATTGTAAAATTAAGTATTGATTTTCCTTTAAACATATACTTAGGCAAAGATTTTAATTTGTTATGCGAAAAATGTACAAATTTTAATTCAGTTGCATTTGTCAATATTCCCTGGTCTATATTAGCTATGTTATTATTAGCTAGGTCTACTGTTATCAATGAGACCATGCCATCAAATACAGTTGCCTCAGCAAAGTAAATATCATTAGAGTTAAGGTAAAGAAATTGTAAATTAAACAAATTATTGAAGTCATTCTTCTTTAAGGTCTGAATATTATTGTGGCTGAGATCTAGCGTGACGAGATCATTAAACCTCAACAAACACGAATTAATGTCTGTTATTCTGTTGTTGGAAAGATACAGATGCAACAGTTTCCTTATCCCTTCAAAAGTAAGGACGCCTAATGAATAGATGTAATTATGGGACAAGTCCAATGTTTGTAAGTCCGATAACGAATCGAATATTGCCTCTGGAATATTAACAATATAATTATGAGATATGTTTAATTTCTGCAGCTTCGTGTATTGGTATTCGCTTGGAATAATTTCAATATTGTTTACAGCGTTTTGCGAGAAATCCAAATCAACGAGAGCAGGAAGCTCGTTTCGATTCGATAACTTTGCTGTAATCAACGAATTCTTTGATAATATTATGGATGCCAAATTCTCCATTCTCGCCATAGTAGGCACTGATTCTAAGATAGTGTTTCGAAGATCTAAGGAATGAATCAAGGGCAATTGGTCACTACCATATTCCTGTGGGAGATCAACTACATTCAATTCTTCGCTATTGGGTTGCAAAATAATGTTAATAAAATCATATGATTCATGTTGCAACCGAGATTCGCAGTTTTGATATCGTTCTATATTAGTGATACCACGCGTACAGTAATAGGTATAAATACATTTGTCCTGTTGATCATTTTCTTCACGAACACAGTCCAGGGTCATAGGGAATGATTGGGCACATGACTGAGCTACTAAACAAAGCAGAGCGATTTTATCTGAAAAAGAAAACACATTATCATATCATAATAATTTAAGATGTCTTAATCGATCTAGTTGTTTTTTATTGTAATGAAAGTTATATTGAAGTAATTCTTATTAAATCATTATCGGTCTGGATCATAGATTTCCAGACAGGTCCTTACGCTCCCCCTAGTGGGCGCTGAAGGTACTGTAGTACAATAAGGGTTTTTAGTATGTAAAATAGACCTTATTGCACTGTATTGTTTGTAGAATAAAGTTAGGGGATGCTGAAGCTATTCAGGGGGTGCTGCTTTAAATTAAAATTAATAATCTTTATTGCATATAAAATTTATAAATTTAATATAATGTGAGAATCAAAAAAGATATCCACGTGACACCCTGTAAGGGCACAGCAATTGTAGAGGGCTAACTATGTATTTTAACATCACATAACAAATTTGGTAATTGTATAAATAACTTTGTTCTACTCTATTCGCGTCGCGTACTATAAACCCCTAATATTGATATCGATAACGGTATCAGAATACCACGTATTGCTTAACCGAAACGGGAAAACAATTCTATAATGAACATTGCTATGGTAATAACAGTTCTATAATAATTATTACAGCATTGTTACGCTAATTTGTATAATAAACCTTTAAAAATAATTTAACACCAATTAAAATTACGCATATTAAAACATTTTTTTATTCCTTTTTTTTTAATAGATTTTTAAGTAATATCTATCGATTTCTTATTTGGTTACCATAGTTACGTTCAATATGGATATCAACAAAATGGCGTTCCGTTTCGCATCTCAACTTTTATAATAAATTCTTAGAACTGTTTTAGTTGTTGCATGAAATTTGTTAACATTTACTTAACAATAAAATTCACAAACTATGAACGCCATTCGGAATAATGAAAATGACTTTTCTAACAAGTAATTTGTTAGCAGAAAAATCTAGGAAAGTATACGAGAAAAGTTAGCGTTTGTTTATTTTTGTCACTCTCATTTTGATCTTGTAGAAAAAGTTATGTATGCAACGCTACAGAACTTTTGACTGTTATAAGAGCGCGAGCTTGCGAGCCGACGACCTCAGCACTCGTACTTTAAGAAGCTTCATTAGTCATTATATACCAGTTACATAAATAACTAACTCCTAATCCTAAGATATAATCTTTCGTAATGCACATTTAAGTTCTCTCACGGCACTCTATGGTGTTATTTGACTCCTAGGCATACTTGATAAGTATTCCTCATAGGAAGAAAGATTTGATTTCTTAAGTCCTAATAATAATAATTATCTAATGTTAATCCTTGTACCGTTTTGTGTTAGTAATTTTTATGTCTCTCTCTGTGGATTAGGGTAGGTGACTTTTATATTTCCGAATTAAATAATATGTTTTTCTGCATTTTCGTTTGTGTTGCCTTGTTGTTCAATGTTGTTGGTTTGGAAACCTATTATCTGGATAATGTACAATAGGTAATAGGCTTCGAAGGAACTCCTCGAAAAATATAATATATTACAAAATTATATATCAGCGGACGGCGTCACTCATATTTATTGTCATAGTCCCAAACTAAGCTCTAGTTCTTGTACTATGGATACAATAAACATATTAATCTAAAGAATTACGTACTTAAATACATCGAAAGCTAAAAAAGACATACTTGCGATCATCACGCAAATATTTCCCCACACCAGGCCAGGTGTGTTATTCTCATTAAAACGGTTTTCGGTCGGTCGAACGAGTGGACGAGTGGACGCGCCGCAGCTTATTATAAATCGGCAAGTTTAAGTAGTCTCGTCAGAAAACAAAAACACACTATCGTGCATTCGCAATTAGCCAGCCTTATACGTTCGACCTTATCGACAGAAGCCCTGCTGCTGCTGATGTTTTAACGTTTTAAAGTTTTAACGTTTTAATGCTATAATATTGAATGTTTAAAACATACATTAACCAGTAAAGTTGCCATAGATAACATAGTATAGTGAGCCAATTTACACTCTATTAATGATGGTTCTCTGCCTTTTGGCCGAAATACGTTTGGTCGAATGTATCGTTTCCCAGCCGTTTCATTTGGCAACCCACTTTTATTTCTGTAACTGTAAATATTTCAGGATTTTTATAAAAACTAACCTATAGGGTATACGCGAAGGTACAGAAATGAATCCTGAAATATTTACGTTTACAGAAATAAAAGTGGGTTGCCAAATGAAAAAGTTGGGAAACGATACATTCGACCAAACGAATTTCGGCCAAAAGGCAGTACACCATTAATGATACATGTATGGGAATATTTTACATCGTACATTTTATTATTTACAAGCTCTATTTTAAAATGAGTTTGACACAAAATTGCTTCGCGAGAATTACTTATTAATATTAATAATAACTCATACTCACACATAATAATGTCCATCTTTAATCACATTTGTGGATCTGAGCCTGAAAATGAAGATAATTGAATTATTATTATACCACTTATATACCCTTACTGTACCTATTTAAATCTGATCAGTAACCTTGGAGTGGGCGAACTTAAAATTCCGAATTATTTTCGCTTTATTTACACGAATTTAAATTATCCCGAACCCTGAAGCTATTTTAGATCAAACAAATAATTAAATTGCTGTACGTAGGTTAGGTTAGGTTTGATTTGTAACAGAAATAAAAAAAAAGTCTTCCATCAAAACATTCGGAATTTTGATCAATTTGGAATCATGACTTCGGAATTATTATATCATAGAGGATAATATAATCAAAGAATTTAATGTATTTTTTATATGAAACCTTTGTCCTTTAAGTGGCTAGTCCAGACCACCCAGTCCGTCCAGTAAATAATCAGTAATTACCGTAGGAGTTGAGAAACCTCAACGTATTTTCCTATATTTACCAAATTCAAAAGAATAGGGAATATTTATGCCTTTTTTCACAGTTTCAGTGAATACTTATAAATAACCAACATATGAGACGACAAAGATTTGTCACTACCTCCTTCTAGCAAAACGAAATTTAACATGGAGTTTATATGACCGACCACTTGACGTCACAGTTCATGAGGATCTCTCCGTCTAATCGCTTTCTAATTAGCAGTAAATGCTTGTATCATCCGTATTTCTTGGCAGATTTCAATTTTCTTCCCCGCAATCGGCTTATTAAATATTATCCTAACGCCTTTCATTATCACGTTACTTAAAGGAATAGCTTTGCCTTACCTGAACAAACTGCATAGTAATAGTTCGAGCATTTAAAATCTAATTTGGTTACTGATAAAGTCTAGAATGCTTCGACTACTACATTGCAGTTAGGTCTTTGGTGTTAAAGAAGCGAGTTCAAATATACATCTAATTATGGACACAAGAAGGAGCCCTAGCCACGATGCATATTACGCTAACTAGCGTTAAACCAATCGCGTCACTGGTAGATGCCGTGATACGAAGAGTCACGTGATCTACCAGTGACGCGATTGGTTTAAAAACGAAACGATTAGAAACGCTAGTTCATCATCCTCATCATCTGCCTATAATTCACTACTGGACGTAGGCTTCTCCCATTGCACGCCCATGATCTGCGGTCACTCCTATCTAGCTCTTGCTAGCTAACTTGCGAAGATTGTCACTCCGTTGTCTGAGTGAGTCCTACACTGCGTTTCCCGATCCGCGGTCTCCACTCAAGAACATGACAACTCTAACGGTAATCCGTTCTGCGGCATATATGGCCGGAACACTGCCAATTCAAGCTGCTAATTCGATTCGATGGGAAACGCTAGTGAGCGTAATGCATCTTGGCTAGTGCTTCTTTTTTTTTTATGGCATAGAGAAGGCATCCGAGCACACAGGCCACCTGATGGTAAGTGGAAACTGTGACCCATAGACATTAGCATAAGACTACAAATGCGTTGCCAACCCAGAGGACTAAGATGGAATGCCTCTATGCTAGTCATTACACCGGCTGTCTTATCCCCAAACCGGAACACAACAATGCGAACACTGCTGATTGGCGGTAGGTTAATGGATAAGATGGTGGTAGCGATCCGGACCCTGCACAGGGTCCTATCACCCGCAAAACAGTCACCTTTCTTCTGACAGTTAAAGGCCCCAAAGGTCCGAGGCCCGGCGTTTTCATTGATGTATGTGCATGTTTTCGCCCAGAGTCGTGTGTACGTGAATTATACGTTCTAAATCATTGTAATGTCAACTTTACTGCTACACATAAAGACCGCAACCTTTAAGTGATTATGCTATATTTATAAACAACCAACCCGGTTTCTCTTTGCTTCGGTACATGACACCCCTATATAAACCAGAATTAATTATACATAAAAACCTTCCTCTTGAATCACTCTATCCGTTGATGGAAACTGCATTAAAATCAGTTGCATTGTTTAAAATATCTAAGCATACAGACAGCGGGAAACGACTTTGTTTCACACAATGTAAAAATATAAAGTTACTAGCGACTTGCCCTCGCTTCGCTTCGATTAATGTGAGTTTTCTGTAAAACCCGTACAATACCCAGAATTTATTATACATAAAAACCTTCCTCTTGAATCACTCTATCTATTAAAAAAAAACGCATCAAAATCCGTTGCGTAGTTTTAAAGGTTTAAGCATACAAAGGGACATAGGGACAGGGAAAGCGACTTTGTTTTATACTATGTAGTGATGAGTTCAATTTTAAATTCTGTTCACTTTTTAATTATTTGTCTTAATTATTAATTATTGATACAATGTTCGCTATTTCCTCGGGTGGTTTCCTCCTTGTTTCTTGTTAAGAAGTATCTTATGTCATTTCTGGGACTCGAACTATGTGCAAAGAAAACCTATAGGCGCGTAAAATACGAACAAACAAACAAAACAACAAAGATTGATTTTTATATATTACACTAGCAGTTGCCTGCGACTTTCCCTTCCCTCGAGAAGTATCATAGTTTACGGAATAAAAAGAATCATATATCCTTGCCCGGGAATCAAGCTATCTACGCACCTATCGCAATCGGACGAGCACTATAGCGCCGCATAAAATACGAATAATCAACCTTTTTTTTCAAGTTTTTTGCAAACATCATACGCGTGGCAGAAACATGAATATTTCATTACGAGGATTGTGAAGCTGAAAAATTCCATGGAAAATGCGATACCACTCCTCAACCCTTAAACCTAGTTCGATTTTTACCATGAAAAACTATGTCTACGTTTTTCTTTCCAAGAGAATATTTTCTTAGAATGAAACAGAAAAAGGCAGAAACGTACAGACAGATCTTTATAATAAATACAACATATTCAAAAATCGTGGAAATGGGACTTTATTATATTATAATCAAGGGTGTGAGAAACGTTATCGTCCTGAGCTAAATTTGTAAGAATTTTTTTTGACAGCTATGTGATTTTAGCAGCGCTTCAATATGCTCTTAACAACGAAATAAACAGACGAAATACATAACTACATTCTTTATAAATTAATTTAACAACTACATTATTATCTAAAATAAATCATTTCTAACTCACCAATAATATTAATTCTTTAAATGTTTCCTTCTGGTGGCTTCTATGCAACGTGCGCGCGCGCTTCGGTTGGTTGTAACTTGAGCACTATTCAATAACATTACTACGAAATGGGGTTAAAAGCTGCTTTGCAAGATAAGCAAAACCGTTTCATTTATTTATTCATAGTACTTATTTGGCTCGCACTGCTTAATACATCGAATTTAAAGTTTGTGTGTGTGTGTGTGTGTGTGTGCGTGTGCGTGTGTGGGTAAGTTGGTTACTCCTTCACACTGCAACGGCTGGACGGATTTGTACGAAATTTGAAATGGAGATATGTACGAGTGCCGAAGGGGTGGTCATGGCCTACTTGACCACCCCCGTGGATCGGCCACTAGGAGATAGCTTATACCCTAGATTAACACAGGCTTACAAGTTCCGAAAATACCGTAAAAGTGATCACCAAAAGTGAAATTAAAATTAAATTGGTCATGAAATACGAATGATTCTAGCATTTTAAAATGCCAATTAGACAGAGATCCGAGGTGCACCGGTGACCTCATGGTGCAGTTCGGCCATATAAACTCCGCGTAAAATTCTGTTTTGCTAGAAAGAGATAGGAACAAATCTTTGTTGCCTTATATCTCGGTTATTTGTACAGCTATTAAAAATTTTTTGTATATTATTATATCAATTATGACTAGTGGATAAAAAATAACCTGACAAAGTATTAGTAAACTATCAGAGTAATCTTGTTCTACTTGGTAATCCATATTGTTTTTGAAATGGTATCGTATTATTACCGTTTTGATAGTTACTTGACAGTAATGGCGGCCGAGTATCAATACGATTACATATCAACAGCAATATTGTTGTACCAAGTGGTATAGAGGTCATTTTCGATGTGTTTTTTTCCGGTTATTCTATTACTTTTATACATCTCAGATGCTAATCTAAGCCCAAGTGCCACTGCGAAGCTGCGACTAAAGCTCTGTTGCCAGTGGACGCTATATACGACAAATGGCTCATTTACGGCCAACGATCAAACTGTTAAATAGAGTTTTTTTTTATTTAATTATGTTTTAAACACTTATTTATTTCTTTTTGAAACCTCGACACAACGTGTTGATCATATTTCAGCGATCGTACAGTCTCGAGAGCTTGCAGACGATCAACGAACGCTGATCGATAGAAAAAAATATGTGTGAATATCGCAAAACCTTAAGACATTTTTAAGTACACACATAGGTACATACATAAACTCACGCCTTCATTCCCAGAGTGGGGTAGGCAGGCAGAGCTACAGAATTTTAAGTAGGTTACCTATAAATATAATGCTAGGCATCTGCGACAGAGAGAATGGCTAAAACTTCGAACGACAGAGAGAACTTCGAACGGAGTTTTGAAGGTTACTTTTTTTTTTAAAAAGACCTCTTTGTTTATTATGAAACTTAGGAACAAGACAAAAATAAAAGGAAATTTATCTTTTTAAAACATCTTCTAGATAGCTATATAAATTGGCATTAGCAACGAGTTCAATCGGTCGCATTAATCCAGGAGCACGCACTTTCTACGCGGCCTTGGCACTAGGTACAAGGTGCATTCTGTATACGATTTCGTTATCGAAAATGCAGGTATAGAATGACGTAAGCTGCTAATCAAGCTACGTTGCATTCCAGCATGGGCAGTATTTCAATTGCTTGTAATTTAAATACGTAATTGAAATACAAATACGTATTTGGTATTTGTATAATTCAATTACTTGCTTAAAATGTAATTCGTATTTCAAATACGTGATGCCGAGGTATTCTATTCTGTAGTTAGTACTTCATATACGTATGTCCTCAAAATACATTTTAACGTAAATACCTTCATTTAGCGATCTTATTAATGGGTGAGTTCTGAAGAAAATAGCGCTCGATAACTTTCGTAAGCCAAAAAGCGATCGGTAAATATGTCGATCTTTAGAGTTGGCAACACCGCATTTTACTCTGCTTTTAAGCCCATGCTGGGATGGATAACTTTTTAATCTTAATGGTATCTTGTAATTTGTATTTTTTATTTCAAATAAAAACAGCTAAAATACTGTATTTTGTATTTTATATTTCAAATAAGTTACTTAAAGATATTTTTATTTTGTATTTTAAATACTAGCGGATAGTATTTCAATTAAGAAACAAAGCAAAGCATGTATTTTGCCCAAATCTGTGGCTAATGTAGAAATCTGCAATAAATTGATAAAATTGACATAGGTGATCGACAGCAGCTTACGTCAATCCTTATTTATTTTGTAGTTTCGGCAGTTATTAAATATTTGGAACAACTTTTCATGACTTACTGCTATACAAGACCCATTACGCACGGTCGACGGCGACTGTGGCCTTCTATAGTCTATGTTTTGGTCACTGAGACACCAAGTCGCCGGCGACCAGTTGACAGACAGTGCGTAATGGCTCTAAAGGTAGACTGAAGTGCGTGTGTCGCGACCGAGATGCGAAGCGGCCGACTGTCAACAGCGACAGCGTATCTAGATGAACGCAGCTTCCGTGGTCAGCGAATGACGACTAACGCCACGCGCCATAAAGGGCACGTAATATTATAAAGTAAACGATTATATCATGGATAGGGATGTTTGGCAGTGAGTCGTCCGTCCTGCATGAGTAATCTACGCTTAAAAAAGGTGCACCTACGGTACAAAAATACCGTGATATTGTAAACTATTTATAATTATAATGTAATGATGTAAACCTTTTTCTTGAAAAAAATATACCTTGCCGAGTTTCTTACGCCGGTTCTTCTCGGGGCAAAGGTTTTATTTTTCGAACCGGTGGTAATGCTTTTTGACATTCATAGGTGCATTATATTATGCCTAAATTGAAGAATAAAGAACTTTGACTTTGACTTTGACTTTGACTCATAATGGTAAATGTGGTAATGTTTGGTGAGTGTCTATATAGTCTACAATACATAATAATTTGGTCATTTTTACGGTGTCGTACCTTAAAAGGAAAAAACCGGAACTCTTGTAGGATCACTTTGTTGTCCGTCTGTCTGTCGGTCAAGACCCTTTATCTCGGGAACGCATGGAGGGATCGAGTTGAAATTAGAACCATATACTCCGGTTTACAGTCCTTTGAAGCGGTAAAAAAATCAAACTTCTACATTAACGTTAAAAAAAAGATGCGGCCGTTTGTGCCGCAAAAAACGTCTATTTCGACACTTTTAGGGTATTTCCCGTTGACATAAATCTATGAAATTTGGCAAGTAACACCGTATTTTACTACAAATATAGGGAAAAATTTGAAATCCATAAATTTTAAATAAATCACATAAATCAGGGTCTTTATGCAAGAAACGGCGGTCCAAATTTTGAATTGAGTTTTAACCGTGTCACTAGCGTAATAGACAAACAGCCTCCTGTTTCCCGCGTCACCAAAACCGACATGTTTTAATGTCCGTAACGTCGTAATGTCTGTCATATTATTCAATGTAAAATGAATCTTCGCGAATGACTCAAATACTGAATTACACTGTCGCCAGTGTGACGCTATATGACTCTACGAGGTCTCAAAATGGTTAAACGGCATTTTCTTTCGCTATCTCGTTCGCACGACTCGTGCCGTAAGAGACTGCGCTCTCGCTTGCACACGCTAGTCTATCACGTTAGTATATTAATGTCTATGGCTCTGATACTGTTTAGTTACGCTAGCAACTGCGCAATTGTTATGCGGAACCCTTGATAAAATATACCTACCTACTGTATTAATATTCGCTGTAACTTTATCAGTTTTGCTGACAGGACGCAGTGTTGCCATATCGCCGTACAGTAGCTTCGTCGTTGCGCTTTGCACAATGATATTGCGACTAAAGCAAATAACTATATTTACAGTGTTTTTTTTTACGAGATCAAGTTTAACAGGCCATCTTGATGGTGTAAATGGGATCGGAGATCTATAGACGTTTGCATTTTCAAGGCTTCAATCTTAAGACTGTAATCCTAAGACTGCCGAGCCTGAGGATATGTTAGTAATGTTACCGGTTGTCTTATCCCCACATCGCAACATTGCGAACACTGTGGCTTGGCTAGATTAAATGATAAGATTGTTCTAACGACCAGGACGCACCCTGCACAAGGTCCAATAACTTTATATGTTTTATACAATTGTAGGGATTTAATATAGCCTTTTTTCTTTTTATAAATTTAATTTACTAGTTTATCTTCATTATCGAGCTAGTATTTAAATTCGTTTTTAAATAACAAGACTATTAATTTGTTCAACAACTCTCCTCTAATATCATCACTACATCAGTGAATAAGATACAACCTGTACATAGGGCACGTAAAGCCTAAAGGATGATTTCCACCAAACGGCTCGCATCGCATCGGATCGGAAAGGATACGTACGGATGCCGCGGCAGCCGAACGGCTCTATTGAAATTATTATTGTCTATTTATGACGGAGCCGATCGCGCGTCCCGGCATACTTACGGCGACGTACGCGTGTCGCGGAAGACGCCCGCGGTCGAGCTGTTGTGCGCAACTTGCTAATGTAGACTTAAACACAGTACACATATGATTCAGTATCGTTTAAAGACTATAAAATTCTTTCCGATCCGATCCGATGCGGGCCGATTGGTGGAAATATTACTTTAGTCGCCACACATAACTTGAGTCTTACATGTTAATAGTTACCAACACTAAAATTTCAATAACGTCTTGTCGGTTACCAAATTTAGAGGCTAATTGTTCAAGGAAACAATCTAACAGGCCTCAATCTAACATGGTAAAATCAAAATCATTTTTAAGCTGTTATCGTATTGTAAACTTATTCATACCCACAGATTATTAAGGTATGTTTCATACCTAGCCTTATTTACTTGACTGTAATGGCAGCCGAGTTAAAAAAAAAACATAACACGTCCAAAGGAATTACTGTTTGACAATGAACAATACAGGCCCTGGACGCGTAGATTTTGGTTTGTAAACAATTCGCAGATAATACACTAAGGAGCACAAATACCGGGTCAGAGTGCGTTTTTCATACAAACGAGACTATTTCGAAACCTTCGTTCCTCGCCTGGGGTTGTTTTGAGTGAGTTTTAATGGTGGATACTGCGAGGTTCAATAGAGGAGGTCAAAAGTTCTTAAGGTCCCTAAGGTACCTATCTGATCGCACAATCAGTTAACGCCACAGCGTTTAGGTCAGCACTTGGATTTCCTTACATTTTATTGCCACTTTAGATGTTTTTCTGAACATGCCCAATTCCGGCGTTAACCGCAGATTCATTCAGTTGGGTATCCTAGGCACTCTGGAAGTCCTGTATTGATGCTCGGGGTATTCATCATCAGATTTCACTAAAAGCATTCGCTGGCGAGGAACCAAGGCTTCGAAATAGCCTCTTTAGTATGAAAAATGCACTCTGACCCGTTATTTTTGCTCCGGAGTGTAGTTGCTTTGGTCGTCTTGTACATAACGGTTAAGGCCGTTTGTCCACCGCACGCCGTCAACAACACGATAACGATAACAAGATTTTTCTGGCCGAGATCAAGATTTCGTGACGGAGGTCGTTTATCTGCCGCGATGATGCAGTTTGTTGTATGTAGCTGTCAAAAACAAGCCCGGTGCGACGTCACGACGCCGGCGTGGGTGGACAAGTTCAAACGTGTTTTGTATTGCTGGTACAGTCAGCTGCAGAGAAAACTAACCCCCCCTGCATACAAGTTGCCTTGCAAAGGGGGTTACATTTCTCTGCAGCTGACCGTACATAGGCGGTGCGGTGGACAGGCGGCCATAGTAAATGTATGTGTTGGTACTTCTGCGCAGTCATAGTTGTTGTGTCATTGACGGCGGCGGTGGACAAACAGCCTAACTATAGTCAATTAATCCACGTTCAAGGAAACTTTATCTTAAGAATATGGGCCTCTTTTCTACAACAGCAAACAATATTGCTTTTGATTAGGGCCTGTATTCTAGGCAGTAAAAACTATATCGTCTTTTACACATAGGCCTTTTACCAAGTGGAAATGCCTGTTATTGCATTATCACCGTTTTGATAGCTCTTATTTACATGACAGTAGTGGCGGCCGAGTTCAAAATAATACCAGACTACGTCAAAAGTTATAGCTCCTCCAGACTATCGGCGATTACAGACTATTACGGGGCGAGCACGATAGTGCAGACAGTATTTTTGTCTGTAATCGCCAATCATCATCTATGATCGCCGATGATCGCCTGCGACCCGTGATTTGTCGTTATTTCGGGCACACACGTCAAATGGAATCGCCGCGTGGTGCCTTGAGCTGCCCACACTATCGCCGATTATTCATCCCCCGACGGACACATGAATGATTAAATTGTTTTATAATTATAGTTATTGTATCTACATACCTACCTACTTTGTTTTATTATGATTAATGCTCAAACATTACCATGTTTTTTTGTTTCATTTATTAAATAAATTTAATAAAGCAGCAGCACAATCCAGGTCCATTTTGTACGCTTGCTGTTCGACAAACTACTACGGGCGATAGTGCGGTGCTTGCATCATTCAATAAGGTTACAAAGCTTTCTAAATTTTATATTTGACAAGTAGAATAATGTAGGGGGGAGTTTAAAAAAGACCACCTGATTTATTTTATCTCCAGATTTTGGAAAAAACAAAAAACACGTTTGCACCATTTGTTTTTGGTTGTCAGTCTTGTTACTGATATGTTAACATTTCTTGGTAACAAAACTGACAATTAGGTATACATACATATATTTGAGGACAAATCTGAAATATTTTCTATTTTTCTTGTTTGTAACGATGATCTCAAACGGTCCTAATTTTTTTTTCAAGGATCTATACAAAAATAAGTCGGGTGCTATTTTTTTGAAACTCCCCGGAGTCTCTGTCAAGAAACAATAAAATAAAAAAAACAATATAGTGAATAATCTCACAGAAATTGACCTAACCCTAAACTAAAAACGAAACTAGGCTAGAAAACCAAATAGTACCCTAAAAGCTTTTGTTTTTACTGACTATAATAAATAATAATAATAAATTTATACGAAAGAATTTGAGAAAAACAACCATGTGAAGTGCTGCTACAAATATTACATAAGATACGGTTAAGAGCCTTCGAAAAATGATATTACCCACCCAAAATACAATCAGTCAAGTAGGTTGGTCGGGAGTGGCCGCCGCGTGGTCTCCGGCAGAGTAAAGTAGCACCAACCCATTACTTTTGGGTGTCGTACAAGGCGACTAATGTCTGAAGTAGAACAACCTAAACTATCAACTTGCATGCAACGGGCTGATGATGATGATGATGAAGTAGGCAGTGAGATAAATAAAATTCAAATAAAAGTAATACAAATTTAATAATGGTAATAAAAAACTGATACATTAATGAGTACCTTAAAATTACAAGAAAATAATAAAAACTTAATCAACATCGTTAAAAGACGCATTACTAATCACTTAGTTAATGATAGCTCGGGATATGATATTGGCGCCTTATCATCTTTGTTTGTTCTTTAATGGCCTCCAGTATTTTGGAAGTCAGAACCAGCAACCTCTCGTCGACAGCGACATCGCTCGAACCCGTATATTGCCTTAGTTCCTCCATTTCATATTTACATGGAATGCCTTCCAGAGACGGACCAGTAGTCGCAGCCACCGCCACCGCCAGCTCCATATTAGAGAAGCCATTATTAAAATCGCTAAGGGCCTTGGCCACCCATGAACAGCTGAAACTATTCCCGTCAATATTCACCGTCAAATTGTTGTTATGGCCAATCCAGCTTCCGTAATTCAAACTACTCATACCATTGAATCGCAACGAGAGAACTCTCAAGGCTTTCAAATCCATCAAAACCTTCGAGTCTAAAGTCCCCAAGTTGTTGTAGGATAGATCCAATTCGGATAGGCTGGCTAGGCTGCTGAACGCCCCATACTCGATAAACTCCAGATTGTTGTGAGACAGACGGAGAGTGGTCAAGTGCCCAGTTTTCATAAATGTCGACGGACCTAAATTTGTTATGTTATTAAAAGTTAAGTCCAAGAACATGAGACTCGATGGCAAACGAAGAGATGACCCGTTTAACAATTTAATTTGGTTCTTGCTCAGATCTAGGAACTTCAGGTGGCCCTGATAACTTAAATCAACTAGGGATGCATTAGATATCTTATTGCTGTGCAATGACAAAAAATTCAAGTTTGCACCCTCACCATACGGGATAGTGACCGAGGTGAGACCATTGTTGGACAGATCCAAAACCCCACCTTCGTGATGAAAAATTTTTATGCGTAAATTGGATAGTTTCTCTAAATGATTGTTTGAAATATTAACGTACCTCAAAAAAAAGTTGTTGCTGGTTAACGTCTCATCGGGCAAGCCATAAAGAGAATTGAAAGACAAGTCCAAGTTTTGCAAGTTGTTCATTAACGAGAAGCTCTCGTAGTCGAGGTGATCTATGCTATTTTTGCTGAGGTTCAGATATTTAATATATTTTAGGTCCTCCGGGTTTACGACAAAAGTGATTAACTTGTTTTGTGAGAGATCTAAAGATGTAAGATGCTTAACATATTGGAGGGCATAAGGCTCAATAGTTTTTATTTGGTTTTTGGACAAATCAAGTTCGGTATGCACATCAACAAAATTGATTCCTTCTGTATTTCTAGTCAATCTCGACCTCTCTCGAATTTGATCTACTGACGGTGCGTTTGGCAAAAAACCAATTCGATTTTCTGAGAGCATCATTTTACACTTAGAATGGCTTCCTAAATGGTGCCAGTGGCGAGATAGCCAATCTGGAATTAAGTTATCAAGTTGGTTCGCAGATACATCAAAGGTTTCTAAGTCGTAAATAACTTGAATCGACTGCATGTCGATGTTCTCGATCTGATTTCCTCTGAGAAACAGATGTTTTAAAACTTTTAAGGTGTTTAAGGCACCGTCCAAATCAATGATCTTATTATTGCTCAGCCTTAAGATCTCGAGTCTTGACAGTTTACTAAAAGTCTTATTATTTACATTGCGAATAGAGTTATTGGACAGATCTAATTCCACGAGTGAAGTAACTTGGTCAAACGCGTTGTCAGGAATGTCCTCAATAGCGTTGTTACCCAGCGACAATTTTCGAAGCTTGTTCGGTTGTTGTTCAATCCGTAGCATATCACCAATTTCAGTTAGCCTATTGTGTGACAAATCTATTACTTCTAAATGCATAAGGCCATAGAAAGGCGAGCCGGTGATGCGTTCGATGTGATTGCCGACGAGATGTAGCTCGGTGAGGCCGGTCATGTAGTACACCAGAGTGAGATCCTCCTGTGGCCACTTGCCAATTACTCGGAAAAAGTTGACGGAGGAGAGAAGGGCCAAATCGATATCGGTGTCGTTTTTGTCAAAGACTTTAGGGGAGTCGAGGGTGAGGGTGATGTTGACGGGGTAGTTGACGGCGTTGCATTCGTCGGTTACGGCTATACCGCGGACGTCGCCCCGGCAGGCGATGAGGAACGAGCAGTTCCCGAGGATGTGCCTCCATTCGCGCGGACAGTAGCAGTATCCAAGAGTGATGCTCGCCAGCAGCAACAACGCCGTTGATACTGAAATTAAAATAAAGTCCAAAGTCAGATTTTTGTGTAGTGTGGTCGACAGAGTTTACGGTCGATCTAACTCATGTACTTTTTCACTTCTCATGATGTAAAAAGTGACTTAAAACCCATGTCTAGGCGGCACTGATAACCAACTACATACCCTTAAAATAAAATGTTGCCAATACTTGGCAGATGCAAAAGCTATGACATATAGAAAATGCTGCGTAAGAATGTCCAGATTAAAAATCTTTGTAATTTTACCAGCACAAAAATAAATAGGTGCCTTAGGTACCTACTCTTATTTTGTGTGATAGAATGAGACACACATAGGTTGCGGGCTATAAATTGCCCAAAAAGTGGATGTGTAACTGCACTGTAAGGAAGTAAATAGTTTCTAATACGAGTATACCGCCCCATTTACCTTACCTTTTACCTATTTCAACGAATAAACTCATGAATAACCTTCTTTATTCTTGTACGGTCAGCCTTATAAGAAGCTGCACACTTTAGTACTCTGTCACTTTAACGTCATGTTTGAAATGATGGACTAATCTGTCAAAGGCGTTTCAGCGACAAGGTACAAAAGTGTGCACCTACTTATAAGGTTGACTGTACTACTTCAAACTCTATAGTGTTAGTGTAACTCTATAGTGTGTATCTCTTTAGTGTTAAAAAGAACTTACCATCTTTCATCGCCATCTTGGTTTTTGTAGTCAGGTGGAGTATACTGTTAAACTGAAAAAAATAAACACTTTAAAAGTAAATATGATTACATTTTAAGTAACAGTAAGTAGTAGTATGTAATTTAAAAAAGTCATTTTCTTCAATACTTTAATTTAAATTAATAAAAGGTACAAGGTTTAGGCTTTTTTTGCAATTCGTTTGAGAAGTAACAATATTGGTAAAAATATTTACAAAAACATCAGTTAGGTTAGGTTAATTGTTTTTGTCATTCATTTCGATATTCATTACACGATATTTGTAGGCAGTCGTATGGAAAAAAACGCAATAGTTAATTATGTAGTCATGTAGCCACCGATACAAGCTTGCTTCCTGTTGATGTAAAAGCGCTGAATATGGACGATTTATACAACCCGATAACGTTGTGTTCAGAGAATTACATACATATATGTCAGCTAATATATTAGCATACTTAGAATCTTGTTACGATGCTGTACATTGCGTTGTGTGCATTGTGTTGCGTTGCGACGACGCAACGCACCGGTAACGCTTTTGTATGGCATCGCTCTAATTATCTAGCTGGTCATTCGATGTCCAGTTTAAAGTAATTTTGACAAGGCACTAAAATACTCAACAATTTATACCAAAAAGAACGAAATTAGTAAGTGAATATATTTAAAAATATAATATTTTAATGTTAATAAACCTTCGATGTCCTAAATATAAAGAACTGTATGTTGAACCATAAAAGATATAGCTAATTCCTCCTCTACACGTCTGCAGACGCAGCAGCGGTTAGATCACCAAACGTATCCGCAGATAAATTCGCGATCCGTCCACACATCGGCAGACTTGTGGACAGACGCCTTGCATTCGCGTTTAAACCCTATGATCCGTGCCACAAAAACCGACAACAATCGGATAAGTGGCAGCATCTGCGGACATTAAACACCTACAACAGACGCGCAAAATACCCCCTCTAAACGTCCTGTGACTCAACCTCGAATATTGAATCATGCCCAGTATAAACTGACACGCACTAAGTATGCACTCGCGTACTTAGTGAGTGTCAGTTTATACTGGACAGTATTTTATATACGAGGTTGGGTCACAGAACCGTCGATCTGCAGACGCATCTGCGGACGTGAAGAGGAAGCATAAGACCTAGACCGGACCGGTAGAAATAAGACCGCATTATATGAGATAATGGTTATGGAATTTGAATTTGTGGTTTTTATTTACGTGCACACAGGTACTTATAGATATACGTACACGTACATAATAATACGAGCCGTTATAAATGGTTCCGTAGCGGAACGCCTAAAATTAAAAACCTTATGTACCCTAAAAATCATACTTTACAGTTTGGAAATTAATATCTCTTTTTTTTCTTGGGCCTTCATTTTTATTTATTTAGATAGAGGAGAGAGAAAGAGGCAACATCTGCATATATGGTTCGGTATTTATAATACAGCTAGGCTCTTGTTAAACTATCGCAACTTGAATTACGAATTTGAATTGTAAAAGTCCGTTGGTTTTAATTTCCCTTCTATTTGTTTCAGGTGCCCCAATTATATTTATTTCACCGAAAAAAGCACTCAAGGCGACTGGACTTAATGCCTAATGGCATCTCTACCAGTTTACCCAATAGTCATACAATACTAGCAAAAGTGGTGAACAGAAAAATAAAGGCAGAAAACAAAGTAAATAACATAAGTTAGGGTAACCTATCTTTAGTCCAAATTTTTTTTCACTACTGGTCTCATTGGTCCGAATTGGCATAAATTAGATACACCGACCTTCATGTCTTACGACCCTGAGATAGTTTAAGTGAATGTAAATTTTAATAATGTACCAACGTAGTTTTTATAAGTGTTTTTGTACCTAACTAACAACCTATGGATCTGAGAAATCTGAAATAAATTTTTTTTTTCCCACAACTGGTCTCATTGGTCCGAATTGGCATAAATAACAAAATATTCTAATTTGGTAAAAAATAAAAAAAACATTTACCTATAAAACCTATGCATAAGGTTAGGTTTGTTTAATACCAATACTAAAACCAGTCAAGTGCGAGTCGGACCCGCGCACAGTTAACTGCCCTCCTAAGCCAATAAGCAGTATCCCAAATTCAACAGCCAAAGCAGCTTTAATTCTATTTTGTTAGTAATAAGGTTGATATTGCTACGGGCGTTTTATCTGACATACTGCTTATTGGCTTAGGACGGCATAGTAGTAGGTATTATTATATTCCGATTTGAATTCGATTACGTGCCCAACTCACGCTTGACCATATTAAGTATTCGTTGTTTTTCTTTAGAGTTTGTACTATAATCATAGCAAATAAGACGTGTAGTATGATTTCCGTTTTTACCATACAACAAAAATAAAAATCCCCCAGCCCCTTTCAACCCACATTCTTTAAAAAAAAAGTTAGTAAAACAGCCATAATCACACAAATTCTGAAAAAAGAAAAACTACCCTATATACAGCTCTTTAAAGTTAGTCTTTTAGAAAAATAGCATTTCTAAGTTATGAAAATTCAGACGTATGAAACAGTCAGAAACTCTATAATTCGGACGAAAAATAGGAACCCTATCCTTTATAAACAAAGAGGGAATATAAAGTACTAACAACTAGGATGAAATATAAATATATAGATTAAAAATAAACAGAAACGTTAAATCTTTTTATCAGACTCAGTAATGATACTAGCGAACATTATTCATGGGTATTAAAGAAAAGATGGGCCTTTATATAACAACACAGATTGTAGAATGTGCGGCGACGAGGTGGAAACAATGAAACACTTATTGTGTGAATGTGATGCTCTAGACGGAGTAAGAAGCAAGTTTATTTTGAAACATGATAATATTGGAGGTCAAAATCAAAGTTGTACTTTTATAATAATTAGGAATTAGCGACTCCATGGATTCTAGAACCAGTATATGCCACCAAAAGTCCTAACCCTAGTTATAACTTTTATAGCCTAAAACACTGACGCTCCCCCCCATTTATTGAACCTGTCCATTCGTTTAGAAACTAGAAAGGAACATAACAATATAGTCAAGTTAAAACAATTACGTCAGGGTGCAATACCGCGTAATTTAAGAGCAAAATAAGAATATTTCGAATTTAAATTAAATAATACTGCACCTTACCAGCTTTGATAATTACGCGTTATTGCACCGTCTCTGATTAGATTAATTAATAAAAACATGAATTTAAGAGGATTATGAATTTATGAAGCTAAACATTTCCATTAAACATGCGATCACGTTTCTATACCCTTAAACATAGATTTTTGAAGTAAGTAAATCTGTAAGTTCCTTTTCAAAAAATATTTCAAAGAATGAAACGAATTTTAAAAACAAAAAACAGAAACGGACAGCCCTAGTTCCTTGTAATTGCCACAACATATTCCCACGTTTCACAATCGTTTAAGTTAAATTCTTACCTTGGTATTGCATGTCGCTGCAACTGTAGCAAGCGATCAGAGTCAAATTCACAGAGCAAATGAAACCGCACATCATATAATTTGATGCCATACATTTTTTGCTGACCACGCGAAATGGCAACGATGTTCGTGCCATAGATTAAAAATAATCAGAAAGGTTAAATCTTTTTATGAGACTCAGTAATAGGTACTAGCGAACATTATTCATGGGTATTAAAGAAAAGATGGGCCTTTATAACAACACAGATTGTAGAATGTGCGGCGACGAGGTGGAAACAAAGAAACACTAATTGTGTGAATGTGATGCCCTGGACGGAGTAAGAATGGAAATCCTCGGTTGTGGCGAGGGGTGCAGGCTGCATTGGATTAACCGCTAAAAGAGGGGTAATTACACAAAAGATCCCACAGGGTCGAAGTAAGGACTCCAGAAAAAAGACAATATAACGTGTTAATTCTAAAGATAAACAAATATAAAATATGTTTATTCAGTAAGTAGGCCGCATGGGCACTTTTACACGTCAAAAATCTACCAGCGCTTCGCAAGAGAGCAATGCTGAGAAGAAACGCCGCAAGAAACTCAACTAAAAAAATAATTGACTCGTGTAGCAACGAATGTATTGCAGCGGGTTATTTTATACCTAAAAATAACACTTTAAATAACAGTCTTGTTAGTCCTGCCGTAAGTCGTGATTATTCAAGGAATAAAAAATGACATTTCAATTGAATTAGCTAACATGTTTAAAAAAAATCTAGTTATCTGTCTTAAAGTACCTTTTTTTTGGGTATCAAACTAGAGTACTGAGAGATAAGAATCTCATTTACAGGAGCTCGGTCTTCTACCATTTACCCTACCCCGCCTACCCAAACCTTGTAGTAAGTTTATTCATTTGGCTTGGATTAAACCCCTATATAGTTAACAATACGATAACGATATGGTTAACAATTAAGTAGGATACAGATCAAAACGGCATCAGCAGAAAAAAACACAGAGATAAAATAATTGTTGTATCTTACTCATTTATGCTTTGACAAAACAAGTACAAACGAAACAAGAGACTCCTTATCTTAACAAAATTCTTCGCCGCCGGCTTTGAACATCGCATTACTGCATAAACAAATGTTTTAAAACCTACGTTCGAAACAAAATAGGTCTTATATAAACTTTAATATCAAAGTCTAATATTACTGCAAGATAATGTAGAAGTACTATTAGAATGTTTGGATAATATTACGGTTAATGCTGAGTTTAGAGTTCCATAGTCAACAAGCTACAAGGAACCCTTATAGTTTCTAGTCTGCAGTTTAACTCAGAGAGTCTGTAAATTGTAGCTGTAATAAAATTTGACATGGTTGTGCAAATACGCACGCCGACAAGGTTGAAAAAATAGCGTCCTAAAATAAAAAAATCGAATGCCTCTCGTATACACGTAAATGTTATGTGAAAACTTATTTACGATTCAAGGGTCTGTTTGAGCTTTAGTTAAAGTGACTGTGACATGTGACCCATAGACACTTGCATTCTCAAGACAAGAATCTAAAGTCTGCAATCTTAAGATCGCAAATGCGTAGTTAACCCTGAGGACTAACATGGAATGCCACCATGGTAGCCATTTTTTTTTTTTTTTTGTGTAAAAGTAAGCTAAACGAAGGATAACGATTTTAATTCAAACTTTATAATACGTTTAATGTTTGTTACGCTTTCATGGTTTTAACCGGTTTACCGCTGAATCAATTTCTATGAAATTTGGTATGGAGATGGCTCAAGCCTCTGTCTAAGCCTAATCTGGAGCACGATCTTTTGCAGACGTAGACAGCGCCATTATTCCAGCGGGCCAAGTATGGTTGCGTTTATCGCATGACAAAATGTGGATAAATCATAGCATCCGTCACTTTCTGACACATAAGCACGATAAACACAACTATACTAGGCCCTCTAGAGCCCCAGACAAACTTAACGTATTCGAAAACGATTTTCGAAAACTGTCAAAATTTATATGGAAGTGACACAATTAAGCGCTTGACAGGACCATCTGGCAGCTTACGTCAATCCTATACACTTTCGAGAATGATAACGATCTCCCCACGCATTTTGTCTACGGACTGTGACCACGTCGATTATCGCAACGCACGAGAGTGTCATTCCATACATTTGCAATTCAATTCGATTTGTTTATTTATATCAAGATAACATTTGATCTCATTATTGTTTATATAGTCTCTGCGGGTGGTAGGACCTTTTGCAGGTTTGGGGATAAGACAGCCGGTGTAATGACTAGCATAGATAGAGGCATTCCATCTTAGTCCTCAGGGTTGGCAAGGCATTTGCAGTCTTGTGAATGCGAATGTCTATGGGTCACAGTTTCCGCTTATCATCAGGTGGCCTGTGTGCTCGTTTGCCATCTCTATGCCATACAAAAAAATCGTAGGTATTAAAAAACTAAATTGGATTTTACACATAATATTATTTGATTCAATATAGGGCAACACACATGATCAGAAATCATCTTCAGGGTGCTGTTCGGGCTGGCAAAATTGCTGCAAACCCGTGGGTTCGTGACTCCGCGAACATGGCGGATGCGCTGCAGAATCTGGGCAACCCCATCAGCATCCTGAGGGTGTTGCTATATTTTGAGTGATAGAAAAGAAAAACGTTATCAGTATTTGCATGTTGGCTAGGGCCTCATTTTGCTTTATTGCTTTCAATGGGCAAACCAACCGATCTCGTTTGTTTTCTGTCCGTCTACGAGGCCTCTTTGCCAACCATCACAGTACCCCGAGAGTTCCAACCGGTACAAACGATTCCAACAGCTGCCATCTTCGCAGTTTTTGAAATCATCAGTCTCCCGACGCGTCTCGTTGCATTAGCAGCTCCGATTAGGACATTCAGTGGTGGTCACATAATTCGGGACGCTCGCATTTTTATCATTCAAGTCAGGTCTGGACATCAGCACAATGCTGAGAGGGATCCTTTTCATCGTAATTTCGTCGTTTTACTTTATAATTTTCTATTGTTTTTTCTTCTACATATAAGCGTTGAATAAATATTTTCTATTGTATTTTATTATATTCTATTAAATTGCCTACAAATATGACTTTTCAATTTTCACCACCGATGTAAAAGTTCTTGATCATAATTACAATTAAGTTCAGACCATCAACTAAGGTTTTAACTGATGTACAGTAAACTACTGTTAAAAACTGACTTTAAACTATTTTATAGGGATTTAAAAACTTAGTGCTGACGCGAACGCCAAACATTTGTTTTTTCAAATCCTTATAAGATGAAAGATTTGTTTTCAACAGAAATAAATTGTAGATACACTTAAACCTCAGTTTATTAGTTAACGATAAGTGTAACTAAAAATAAAATTGGTTTAGAACTTTTTGAATGGTTGTCAAAATTGAAGTCATATAACGCAAGCGTCCCTAATTACGTAACCACTAGACTACTAATAATTATACAGGGTGTCCAATAAGAAACTTTAAACTTCAATAATTTATTTTAAAATAGTACATGACTTATAACCCTATCAATAGCAAAAACCTTTAAACTATTATTGCGGATTAGTAGGCCGTGACATTCCCGAAAAATTCGAAATTCAAATTTAAATTTTCTTGCTGGACACCCAGTATGTTGCTCACGACTCTCTCCGCGAAGAAGTCTGCTTTTGGGAAAAAATCTATAAGCATATTGTTTATCAGAACCACTTTCCAAAAACACCAATAATTTCTGACCATGCAGCAAGTCATGCAATCAATTATTTGAACAGCTGCACTTTGTACGTAGGCATAAACTTATTCGGTGCAAAATTTCCAATGAACATTAATATTTTATGTACCTACCTATAGGTAAGTTCAAAGTGCAAATTGCATAGGTACTTAGCAAACACACCTCGAATTTATAACGTATAATTGATTTAAATATATTATCTACACTAATATTTATGTATAAAGAGGAAAGATTTGTATTTTTGTATGTTTGTCACGGATATAATTAAATTATTAGAAATGATTAGAATGCTACATTATCCCTGATTAACAAGGGCTATGTTTTATTTTTCTACGCGGACGGAGTCACGGGCAACAGTTAGTCGATAATAATTAGAATGTTGCAAGTAATCTGAATGATGACAAGATATTATGGAAAATAACTCTCCTTTTATAGATATTGCCTGTGAGGTGTTATTGTACCTACCTTCTACCCTGTTCCTTATAAGACAGGTTTACCTAGTTTAAGGAACAGGAACCCACCTCCAAGCCTAGCCAAATTTTGTCCAGTACTAGATAACTACACTACAGCAACGTATTACTTATTTACTATTCTTCCTATACTTGTACCTACTTATATCTTAGTGATACACTAATGTAAACTAGGCTACTCATGTAAATTGCTGAAATAAACGATTGATTGATTGAAAAGAAAAAAAAATGTATTGTCAACGCTTTGATACTTAGCTCTTATTTACTTGACATTACTGTCGAGTTTTTAACAAAACCGTAATACGTTAAAGAAATATTGTTTTCTCGAACATGCTATGTAATGTCGGCGTTATGTTAGTTATTTTAGGCTTCAAAGTGCCACGTTTCCGACGGAACCACTCGAGAGAACTGTAAAGGAATTTCATACGAAATTGAAGGCCTAGGCCGGGAAGTATTTTTTTATTTTAATTTTAATTGGCCATGGTGGCTGTGTTTATGAAAAGGCTAAATAGCTGGTTTTTTTTAATTTACTAAGCCGTGCATCCAACAAAGCGTTTGCATGTTTATTTGAAGTACCAGGAGCGCAGAGGTAATTAGGAGGTTAGCACCAGCGGGCCGGCGGGCGGGCGTACTGAGCACTGTAGGTTACTTTTAATGTTTATGCACTCCTTGTACGTACCTATTTGACATTGTAATTTTTGTTTTAATTATTTTAATGAATTATGTTTGAGAAAAGCACTATACATACTTCAGCGGGAAATATGGGGTTGCCCGCCTCAGACCTATATCCGGCCTTGCTTCGCTCGGCCGTCTATATAACTTCGGCCGGCAACCCCTTTTGTCCTGGCCTCTGTAGTAATGTAATATTTATTTGTTATTACCAGCCATTACTGTCAATTAAATAAGAGCTTTCAAAACGTTGTCAATGCAGAAACAGATCAGAAGCAATGAGATTTATACGTGTAGTACGCCTAGCGGCTCTATTCTAGGCGGTAAAATCCAAATCGTACTTAACCTGATGATATAGTATTGTTTTTAACTCGGCTGCCATTTTCATTAATTCATTCATGTCAGCCGAAAGACGTCCACTGCTGGACATAGGCCTCCCCCAAGGCTTTCCACTCAGACCGGTCTTGTGCTTTTCGCATCCACCGCGGTCCCGCGATCCTGACGAGGTCGTCACTCCATCTTGTTGGAGGTCTACCTACAGCTTGTCTTCCGGTCCGCGGACGCCACTCCAGAACTTTCTGACCTCATCGGCCATCAGTCCTGCGAGCAATGTGCCCCGCCCACTGCCACTTCAGTTTAGCTATTCTTCGGGCTATGTCGGTAACCTTAGTTCTACTGCGGATCTCATCATTTCTGATTCTATCACGCAGAGAAACCCCGAGCATAGCCCTCTCCATAGCCCTCTGAGTGACTTTGAGCTTCCTTATGGTGCGTTCGGGAAGCTTCGCAGCACCTTTTAAATAAACTTAAATTACCGCAGTGTTTGAAGTCAAAAGTCTTTGACCAGTGTGTGTTGCCAGTGATGACTTACGGATCTGAGACGTGGGCGCTAGCAATCGGCTGCCATTACTGTCAAGTAAATAAGAGCTATCAAAACGTTTAAAATACGATAACATGTCAAAGACGATATGGCTTTTACCTCTTAGAATAATGGCTCTGGTAAATTCAAATTCAAATTCAAATCATTTATTCTGTGAGTAGGCCCTGTAGGCACTTTTACAAGTCTGAGTCTACCAGCGCTTCCAAAGAGACCACTGTTGAGAAGAAGCGCCGCAAGAAACTCAACAGTAAGCCGTTTATTCCAACAAAAAAAAAAGGTATTATGATAGACACGGAAAATGCCCATGGCAACTCCTTAACATGGTGGTAGTAGATCTTACGCAGTCGCAATCGCAATCGTTTTAATTTTGACACTCCGAAAACAAGTCTGCATACAAAATGAAAACAATTGTTCCACTTTCAAGCCGATAGCGATTGCGAGTGCGTTAGGCAACGCGTTGTAGCGTTTAACGTGTGTAACTGTGTGTCTGTTTGTGGCATCATAGCCCCCAAATGGATGGACCGATGTAGACGCGATTTTTTTAAATAAAGCTAGTTTAATCGGGATGGTTCTAAGGTAGGTTTCATTGAAATCGGTTGAGTAGTTCAAGAGATATCAAGCCACAGCTGTGCTCGGGGGGTCACCATGACATACTCAAGCAGTTCAATTTAGGTTGATAGAAAGGGACTGATCTATATAACTGTTATAGTCCCTTTCCCTCAATCTGAACTGAACTGCTTTGACCCTAAACCTCCTGAAAATAACTCGCTAGTTTAAATTTTAATTATCTAATACACACATTAAAAATGTCAAAGGATCAAACATAAGTACATCATTATTTTGATATTTTTATGAATATAACACAATTAATATTTTTCTCGTTGAGGGGATGTAAGCGTTGAGGTGTTGCGTGTTTCGCACGTCAGGTAAAAGATAAAAAAAAAAGATAAAGGATGTTTATTCAGTAATTAGGCCGCACAGGCACTTTTACACGTCAAAATCTACCAGCGCTTCGCAAGAGACCACTGCTGAGAAGAAACGCCGCAAGAAACTCAACAGTCAGTCGTTTTTTAAAATAGGTACTACTTATGATATTATACAATTATAAAGCTTAACCTAGCATGATATAAAACAATGAATTTAACATAAAATAAAAATAAAAATAAAAAACATTCAAGCGTAGCTTGTGCAAGAAAATGTGTCAAAACTAAGAATTTAAGGTAAGTTTTATTTTTACAAGTTTAGTCATAGCCAATGTTTACGGTCGTTCCTTTTCTATGACAGTAAACCGTAATAGGGTAAAGTCACCAGTGGTCAGCCAGGGACCTGTAGTGGGCCTCTCCCTATACTTTGTATAAATGAGAAGAGTATGAAAGATATATTTCCCATTCATCGCACTCATATAAGGTCGACTACTGGTCTCTGGCTGACCACTGGTGACTGTGTTAACTATCAAATTGATGGCAATCATATCCCGGATGATGAATTGCGATGTGATCGTGGCCCCCCGCAAGGACCAGTGAGCCGCTGAAGGCCACGCGAACGTATGCGAGCGGCACGAGACCTAAGTATTATGTCTATACTGTAGTCTGACCTTATGGCTGCTAATACGATGATTAATATGAGAGCAAACCACTGTTCTAAACCGAAAAATATTAGTTTGAAAAAAAAAGTTCATATTCTCGAATGAAGTTAACATTTATACGATTATTTTGTTGTTAAACAATTTATTAAGCAGACTTGATTTACCTATTACATTAAAATTTTGTGAAAATAAAGGCCGCTTTTTTCTTATAATAAATAATGTATTCAAGATACGGAGTTGTCCATGAATACGCTCTCTTCATTTAATTGAAAAACATAATAAAAGCCAAGTGAGAGTCGAACTTGCGCCCTGGGCCCTGTTTTACAAAGCTGCAATTTACAATTCACAGTTTACAAGTTTCCATTTGACACCACCTCGACCAATGAGGACGAGCCATTTGAACAGTGTTGCCAGTTTAAACCGGTGTTGCCAGTTTATAAACCGTGCCCCTGGGGTTCTGAACAAACTTGTAGGTATGTATATAGTGCATTAATCACGGGAATCGAGTGTCAAGGCTTTTCCCGATTTATGAGGAGATAAACCAAGAATCTATATCATTAATTATTACATTTGTGATGCGAAATATAATTTGCACCAAATTGACTTAACGCTTTATATTCTTACAGGCGTTAATGGTTTTATTGCCCTATTGAAATAGAGAGATTTCATGAGATTGCAGTCTTGAGATTTCAAATGTCTATGGGTCTCAGATTCCACCTACCATCAGGTGGCCTGAGTGCCCGCTTCCTATTGTATAGGTTGATTCCTTTGTGAAACAACAACAACTTTGATTCATCCACAGTTTCAAGGGATTGTGGATTTGAGTATTTGACATTAATTTCATCTTGACACCTTCCTGAGGAAAAATGGGTCTTGAGACAGGCACACAGAAGGACAACAAAGTGATCCTACAACAGTTCCTTCTTTCCTTTTAATATCCAGAATCCATAAAAAAGAAAGTCATTATTGGTCTTATGTTTTCTTTATTTGGTACATATGAATTTTATTTCAGAACTAAACGTATATAGCATTTGGAAACCACCGTTATACGAGTACCTGTCGAGACAATAATTACCTACTCTTACCGAACAATATTGTCTTCAGGTGTGATATCAATGGACTTATTTCTTTTATAAGTCCATGGGAGTGTCAATAAATAACTCGATATTGGCGAAAAAATTGAATTAAATAAATATATTATTGGTCTAGTGTTTTCTTTATTTCAAAGAAATTTATTTATTTTTCGCAAATCTGGGCCTCTATTTTATTCGGTAAAAATATATTGCACTTGACTTGTTAGCGTACTGTTTACAACTCGGCCGCCATTACTTTTGTGTTTGTTGTACTGATTTATTAATTTACTATGAAGGAAATAAGAGTGGTCGTAACGTTGACAATACGATAAAAACTAGTTTAAAAACTACGTAGTTAAGGACTACAATTAGGAAACGGTAAAAAAACAGTACACGAAGCAGGTTCAACCCTCGCCAATTAGTCATATGGTTTCACTTGCTACAGTAGTTTTGTCTGATATAGTACACTTTGTCTTATAGCAGTAAAAATAGTTAATTTTCGTTACATGACTTAAGTTATCGTTTCTAAATTTTACTCTAAGTGACTAAAACCTCTAACTTATATAGAGATCTTAATAAAAAAAGTGCAAGTTTCATAGTGGTTTGATTATAAATGTTTAAGAAGATGAAAAAATAATGAGCACGTGTTTTGTTATATATACTCATATTCAATAAAAAAATACTTTCAAAGATCATCGAAAATACAGTATCTTTGGTATTTTTTTTAAATATTAATTTTAGCCCATTTATAATCAAACCGCTATAAAACTTACAATAAATAAAAAAATCTATATAGGTAAGTTAGAGGGTTTAGTCACTTTTCAGTACTTTGGAGGTCAATTTCTCACAACAGGTTGAGTTTGGGCCGCTATACAAAAATACGAGTCTGTTATTTTAAACTACTCTCTAACATATGTTAAAATTAACAAAATCAGAGCCGGACAGTTGGGTACCTTTCATTGTAAGTACTTTTTACTACTTTTTCAAGGCAATCTGGTTTTACCGAGCAGAAAACGTAAAAATTACAATATTTCAAAGCCACCTTTTGTGACGGTCTAGAATATAGCCTGTCTTTGGATATCGGCAAAGATGTAAACAAAACAAAACAATTCACCATTATTAAAATTACTCGATAATCACGTGCCTTTAAAGACGAGTCAGGTCTTTGCAATGATTTATACACTTGATCATTTCTTTTCTATTGAGTTTACGATGAACGATCATACGTTATTTTGAACAAATTACGCTAGATGAATATTTGAGGTTATGTGTCAAATAGTACAATCTGTTTACAACTTTGCCATTTTCAATTGGCACAGACTCTAAAGAGTGGTTGGTTAATAATTGATACATTCCTTTTAGGGAGGCATAGCAGAGCTCATTTGCAAAAAGGAAGGTCAGATGGGGTGTTTTTTTCCTAACTACATAATTTGCAATAACTGTTACCATATTTTACATACTTAGTTCAATAACGTAATCGCAAAGAACACTATATTGCGCTACATGTTTCGCTCTCTTGGCTATAAATTGATATAATTCTTCAAGTACAAACAAGCTTTAGAGCCAATCCTATTACTTCCTAGAGGTTTAGAGGTTTACTGCTGTCTTACTCTAACTTTAAAGTTAGAAAACTTCTTGCTCTAGAAGCTAATTTGAGATAATCAACTTCTGCATTTTTTCTGCAGTCTGTCGGCTTGACAGTGTCTGGCACGTCACTTTCAATCCAGCAAGTGCAAACTGCTGGTATTTTAACCACCATCAGGGAGGCCATTTGCAACGTCAAAAGATGGCGGATGTGTAATTTGTTTTAGTTTTTATTTTTGTGTATTTAGGTGTTCAAAGTTCTTTTTTGTTAGTGATTTGTACTTTTAATGTCTTTGTGCTGCACCGTGATAGAAGACTTGAACTTTTTTCGTGTATCTGGCCTCTTACTTCTCGTTTCAAGTGGACTCGCAGTGGTACAGAGGTTAAAACTATCTTGGCCTCTGTCCTACATATCACCGTACAACGTTGCCACCAATCTTCCTAGAGAAGATTGGATTGTGTTTTATTACTATATTGATTTATACTCATATATACTTGACACTGGCGAAATCACCTTCATAGTGGAAACGCCATATTCTATAGTAGCTGTTCAAATAGCCGCGGGGCAAAGAAAAAAAAAACCACCATCAGACCGCCTGTCGCATAGCAGAAGTAATGTTGAAGGCACTCTTAGAGCATTTTGACATTATCCGATCCGATATCGGTATCGGACGACGATGGGCGACACCCGATAGCCCATACGTAGCACGATACTATAAAAATAAAAAAAATGTGCTGTTTTCATATATCTCCGATAAAATCGTTCCGATACGGCCATTTGTTCGATAGCTTAGTTAATCGGGCTCTGCGCACACAGAGACAATTTAGATACAGGTATAGCACAGACATTACCGTCCGACAGTCCACGGGCGTCCGATGGTGCTGCCAACATATCGGTGTCGGCTCCGGTATCCGATATGGTATCGGCGTCCTCCCGGCTCTAGTGTTACTTGTTTACAAGTAACTTAATTATTTCTGAACATCCTACCAGCTTATATTCTGAATGAACAATAAAACAGGATCCAGTATGATGATAGCATTAAAGTTAAATAAATAATATAGGGAATTAAATTTGTCACCCACTTTAGTTCTAAAGTCAATGTCAAAGGGATCTCAATCAGCTAATATTAAAGAAAAAAAACCGGTCAATCGCGAGCGGACTCGCGCACCAAAGGTTCCGTATTTAATATAATACTCATTTTTATGAGCTTTATTTTCTATGCAATAAGGTCCGTTTTGACTAACCTAAATTTACACACAGATTTTCCAAGTTTTGTTGTTATTTCTAAAAAACTGTAATTAATGAACACTTGATTATATTCTTACATAAAATATAAGTAATACGTCAGGATATTTTCAGATTTTTTAATGGATCGGAACGGTCGTTTTTTGTACATTTATGGCCATAAATCAAAAAGTACATCACAGAAAATAAAAATAAAAAATAGTTTTGAAATGTACAGATTGAGCCCTTTCATATGACACCCCATTTGCTATAATCAAACCACTTACATTTATCAACCCCCCATTCTAGACCCCTTTTCAATTATTTATAAAAATATTTTTATATGTTTTTTACTAAAAACAAATGCGGGCAAGCAAGTTGTATAACTATGTCAAATTTCATGTCTATAGCATTTGTAGTTGCTGAGAAAACCTGCTGTGACGTACAGACAGACAGACAACGAAGTCTCACCGTAAGGGTTTCTTTTTTACCATTTGGTACGGAACCCTAAAAACGAGTAGACAAAACTAGAAAGTTTACTGAAACTACAAATAATTAAGTATATTAATTTATTTTTAAACTAAATCAACTAGAGCTACAAACTATACTCACCAGTTAATTAAGCGAAACATTAAAAAAAAAAGGATTTACTTTATTACGTTAATAATAACGTTACTAAAAATAACGTTACTAAATCACCTTGTAGGCGAAAACTAGGTACTCTAAGGGTGCCGCTTTTATTTTCAGATACGATAAAAACGATAAAGGTAACAGTGGCTTAGGGTACTGCCTCGTGATCATAAGGTACCGAATTCAAACACCAGCGGGTCCCATGTGCAAATGAGTTTTTTGAACTAAGTGTTACCCTATGCACTTAAGTTAAAGGAAAATAACCTGTGAGAACCTGCGCATTGGAACAGCTGACTTTTTAACAGCGTGAAACATTCTGCTGGCTCGAAAATAGTCTCTGTGTTTTAACAATACGAGGACAACATTACGAGTCCTAAAATACTTGAGTACACTGATAATGAATGACCGTATCTACTGTCTGCGTGTCGTAAATTTGCCGCTCATTGTATTCCCTGTTCACCATACGACATATCGTGAGTTTAAGCTGCAGTCAGTTGATACGTCCAGCTTAGAGCAAACCAGTCTTCGTCAGTGAGAGAATCGAAGTTTTGAATAACTGTAAAGTATGTAGTGATGTAAACACTACTTAGTGGTTATGTAATATGGATTTCAAATTTTACTTCTGTAAGTATTTTTTCATCACACTTGCTCGTAAATGGTGTTATTCCATGCCTGTATACAGAAGGACAATGGCCTAAATTGTTCCCGCGGGAATTATGGCGAGTTTGTCATCCCTAGGGAGTAATGACTTTCTTTTTAAAATTTGCAACTCTTCCGTACGTAATTTCTGACTAAGGAGGTTTAATTTTCAGCCAAAAATTAAATCGGTTTCTAATTTCATCTTTAAAAATTAGCTATAGACTAACTTACATTACACAGAACCTATATGCTTCATTAAACTTCATTATTTTTATACCTATTTCAAGTTTATATCAACATTTATCATTAATTTTAGGAATTATACATTTTTATCAAATTGGCTAAATCTGGCTCGAATCCAGGTCGAAACTAAACGCAGTATCCGTGGTCACAAAAAAAATATCGTTTCCATTTACGTTCCCGTCCGTCAAAAGTTATTTATTTATATTTTGCAGAGTTAAAGTGTTTTCTCTTTGTTTTTTTCCTCGCAAATGTGATGAAAACCATTGTGTGTATCACAGGCAGTAAGGGGATTACTAACTCGAGTCATTAAAAGCCCTCCGCCTTCGGCGTCGGGCTTCTAACACTCTCGTTAGTAATTCCCTTCATACTACCCTTGATGCACAATGTACTATTTATTAGTGCACAGTCGCATACTCTTGATTTATTAAAATTATTTTTCGTACTGGGTATGTTCAAACAACTTTATGTAAATATTTTGAAACTTTTACACTTCATTCCCGAAAATATTATTTGAAAAAGTAAACAGTGCGGTATTCGGTACTTGGGTATTTCGATATGCTTAGTTTATATTTGGTACCTAGTTACATTTTTTCTAATCTTTCCTGTTCGGAAAGTAAGAATTTCTATAAATATCTCAGTAGCAGTAGTAGTAGAGATAAAAATGCCATTTTCATCCCTAGGGGGCAAGTGATTTTGAATTGTTAATAAATAAATGAGAAAGAAATAATTAAGATTTTTGACTGTTTAAGTGAAGTTATTACGAATTTACTCGGAGTTTTTTAACTCGTTTAAAGCAGGATCAAAATGACATGACACACAACACACGACTCATGTTATTTTCATGCCAATAATTTAGGACAACGAAAATTTATGACAATAATAAAAAAAAGGTTGTTTTTCCTTTAGTTTAAATAAAACATACTTAGTGTATAACTTGGTTGAAACTACTTATCCCTGATACTCTCGAACTATACAGGGTAAAAACGAACGCCATATGAACGGAAACTACCTTAAATATAGGAAATAGCTAATTCTACGTAAAAGAGATTTACATTTATTGAAAAAAAAAAACGAAAAAAAACACTGAATTAATGGATTTTTGAATTAATTCTGATTTATGCACCTTTAAATTAAAAAAGACTGTTAAAAGAACACTACTTTATCATATTCGATCAGTTCGATTCCCGGTTAAGGCAGACGCATAAATGCTTGTCTTATTTTTCAAAAATAAAATATTAAAGGTAGTTGCCGTTCATGTGGCATTCGTTTTTTCCACCTTTATATACACGAACCCGCTACTCGGCTCGTGCAGCTTAAATATCTCGTCCGTTAGTGATCGCTTTTATCCCTTGGTCAACAATCTACCATTGTGCGCCAATCAGCAAAACGTTGTGCTATGCTAATGTATCTTTACCGTTTGTTTATTGTTTACAAGACTTATTTTGCCCCAAGATAAACTCAAGTTAAATTAAACTAAATCAATTGTAACAAAACGCAAGTTTTGGATACGGCTGTTTGTAATTTGATTTCGTGTAACGACTAACGATTAAAAGGTACCTTATAGGTTCAGTCAAGGAATTAAATTTGTCACCCACCTTAGTTCCAAAGTCAATGTGACATTCTTCGGCAATAAGATTGAGTTTCCTACGGTATCAATTACAAATGAAGGCATCTCTAATGACAATGACGTTCAAGCAGATTTTCTTTGAAATGGGTAGCAAATTAACTTCTGTGACCGTACTTATGTTGCATATTGTTTTTGAATCTGCTTTAAAAGCCTTATTTACCTGCCCAAGAAGGTAAAGGTTTTGGCCTAAATGTATGTATGGTTCGTTGTTCCCTTGTATAGGCTAAAAATGGCCGAATTTCGACACAGTCGTAAAGTACTTTAATTTTGGCGCAATGGTGGTTTTATAAGTACTCAGTCACAACATTTGCGACGCTAAGATGAATCTAACATCATCATTAACATCATATCATCATATCATTTATTTGGTCGTCTTGCACCGTCTTATATACACAAGTAGGTGGTTTTTTTTCTCCCTCTATCTCCCTTCCAAGATTTTTGGCATGTTTTCGTGCTGAACTACACATGTTATTTAATATTATATTTTTAATTTAATATTTATAGCTTTATATAATGCTTAGACAAAGTAGTACCATTGTTTAGATCCTTGATCAATACCATTTCTAATGGTATTGATTCGAATCAAAAAGTAGTTTTACCAAAACTGACGTTTTCGTCGAAGACTACGTTTTTCCGTACATACTCATGCTCATTTATTTTTAATATCAAATATAACTTGTGAAGTATTATTTAATACAATAACTAAAAACAAATTATTTTCAATTGTCATATTCATAAGTTTAGGAATGGTCTACTAAGATCCTTTTCTCGTGGCCGCAAGAGTTCCAGTAGTAGCTGCATTTACTGATCCATCAAAATTTTCCACTCTGTATACACACATGCATACAGAAAAACAATACCCTATTTATAGGCGGTCTGGTCATTAAGTGTAGTTGAATTATTTCTTCTTCCATTAGCAATAAATGAACAGCATGTTACAACAATATACTAAATTAAGCTAGCGTTACACATTCTAAATATTTTTAGACCCAGCTCTTAAGTCCGTCGCATAATTGTAACAATAGTATGAAAGTCTCATATCTCCTATACAATTATGATCTTTTGCAAACAGCATTGTATAACAGAAGCGATTAATAAATCTCTATAAAGGTCAAAAGAACTCTTAAAACTACTACTATGGCCGACTGTTTTTATTCAAACACTACAATTGTTTTCAGACATCGGCGCCTTCATATCATCAATATCGAGCACTTCAGGTACAGTGTGCGCCATCACAGACAGGAATGACTGCATCTACACGGTTGTTTGCGAAGGCCACGCCGGCAGCGCCGGAAACCCTTCCTGTGGCTCCGACGCTTACGTCAGCTTCATCATGCGCGACTCCAATGTAGACACTCTGACTGCCGGCTTCTTCGGAGCTACCAACTTCGACTCCAGGGTCAGACACATCCAAGCTATCAACAACAACTGGCCCAACATAGAATCCTTCGCCTTAAAATATTACACCAAATGCCTCGAGATAAACTTAGCGAATAACAACATCAGAAACATCAAAAACGACGCGTTTAGGAACTTAATTGCTTTAAACTTTCTCAATCTATCTATGAACGCTATCGAACGCCTTAATCCCTCTTCTTTTGCAATAGCAGAACAATCAGGTGGTAAACTTGAGAAACTTGACTTGTCTAACAACTTGCTGACGGAAATTTCTAGTGAACCGTTAGCTTATTTGACGAATTTGAAAATTTTGTATTTACAAAATAACAGACTCACGACGTTAGCAGATGATTGCTTTGCACATTTAAAAAATCTAACCACGCTCAATTTAAGGAACAATCGATTGACAGCCATAAACATGACATTAGTTAACCTCAAAGCTTTGCAAGGATTAGATATTTCATTTAACTTGTTGAAAAAAATAGCAGGCTTTGAAATCAATGGGGCCGGGGCCCTTTTATTTGTCAATATGTCTTATAATGATATTGAAGAAGTCGAATCAAATTGTTTTAATCGAGCATTTAATCTCATAGCATTAGACTTAAGCAACAATCGAATTAAAACCCCGATAGACAACGTGATATTCATAAATAACAATCATTTGCAGCATTTAAACCTGTACAATAACTGTATTGAATTTATAAACGACGACGCATTTAAACATAGCGACTTAAATTACCTTAATTTAGAAAGAAATTACTTGACAGGGGATATTTCGAAAAATACATTCAGCGGCCTTAGTAATGTGACAAGACTTGATTTGTTTAACCAAAGCATAGAAGCCATCAGGCAAGGCGCATTTATCGCAATGGTAAACATGGTTTACTTAAATTTAAGTAATAACTATATAGATACACTAGAAAACGACAGCTTTTCAATTTCGTCACCGTTAAATATTTTGGATATCTCGCACAATAACGTATCTAATCTAGATGTTTTGAGAGGGTCTTTAGTGAATTTAACAGAACTTTACTTGAATGACAATAACCTAATATCTATAAAGAAAGATGCTTTTGTCAATCAGACAAACCTGAAGAAATTGGATTTGTCAATGAATTTTATAATAACTATAGAACAGTTTTCATTGCCGTTGCTTAACTTGCAGTATCTGAATCTGACTGGTAACCGTATGACAGGTGTCGTTAAGAATAATACGTTCACTCCTTCAAAGTATCTCAGATTTCTAGATTTGAATGGTTGTAACTTGATTAGAATTGAAGATGAAGCGCTTATTAATTCTCCTTTACTGGCCAGGGTAAACCTGTCACAAAACGGAATCGAATATATTGGGCCTAATAATTTCAGAAATATGGACAATTTGTATAGTTTAGACTTGTCATACAACAAACTGACAGAACTCATGATGAACAACAGTAATCTGTACAATCTAAAAGCACTGTATTTAAACAATAATCATTTGAAAAACATTTCTTCTTCATTTGTAAATATTTCGCAAATAGTTTACCTTGATCTTTCAAATAATGATATCACTGAGATATCTGATCCTATTTTTAAAACCTTCGGAAAATTAAAGGTTCTTCGTATCGCCGGTAACAACATTAAAAACTTCAATAATCCCCTAACCAATTCTCTCACACAACTTTTGACTCTATGCCTTTCCTCAAATTTACTGACCAATGTAAATCTGAGTTATTTCCCTGATTTGGTTGACGTCGATTTGAGCAACAACAGCATTAGTTTTATTAATTCCTTATTCTTTCAAAACATGGACCACTTGCAATCTTTAGATTTAAGTTATAACAAAATATCTGAGCTGCCTCCTGGCACATTTCAGAATCTCAAAATTTTAAAACTTGTAAATTTATCTTCAAACTCTATTAAAAAATTACGATACGGCAGTTTCAAAGGTCTAAACAGAACCGAAGTTATAGACTTATCTCGTAACGGGATGAAAGATTTAGATGTTGATATATTTCACGTTTGCGTTGAGTTGAAGAGACTTATAATTGACTATAATTTTATCACTCTAGTGGACTTCGATAGGTTGGTGATGACGGTGCCCAATCTGAACGCTCTAAGTTTGGGCGGTAATCCGATCATGTGTAAGGAAATTGTCCGAAATTATAATAAAGGGTTTGTGAGACGTGTGGAGGTTACTTCTATAGATAAAGTCTTCGAAGAAGATAATGTCCATGGGATATGGTGCGGTGGTCCTGCTACAACCATTCCTACTGGACTCGAACAAGTGTCTCCGACGGAACTGAGTGGAAGCACCCCTTTGTCAAGCCTCCTTTTGATTTGGTGCACGGTTCTTACCATTTTGGTCCTTGTAATAGGAGCTGTAAGTTATATTTATAAGCGTAAACGCATAGTTATTATAAGTGGGTCTAGGAGCATGAGAAGCACATTAGAATTAAGTGGTTCTGAATACCATAATGACTTATTGACTTAGTAATACCTGGTTAGCTAGTTAATTAAGTTATAGAGCTGTAAGCGGTTTAGTGATAAAATAAGGTAAATTTGGTTGTTTAAAACAAAATTTGTATATATAAATATTTGAAATAGATTATAAATGGTTTTTTGTCTTTTTTTTTTTATTTTGCTGAAGTTGATGTTTCTTTTTAGAGTTTATATTACCCTGAAGTTACTATTGAACTATAGTTATTCACGATTTTATTACATCGTAAAAAAACCGTAGATTTGCCAATATGGTCGAAGATTTTAATAAACGATTTTATTTTCATACTTTGCTTTCTAGAACTGACTTCAAAAATGACCTCATTAAACAGAATTAAGATAAAATTAGTTAAAATAAAACAACCCCATATCCCGTATCACTAATAGTGCTTACTCCAGAGCCGCTCCACTATTTTTTTATCCGCAGTCGTTCTGCTAATTCGTAGATGGAAAATACTATGAGTATAAATCGTTCGTCTGGAGTTCCTACACATTATTCATTTAGTAATTTAATCTTTACTCCACAAAACAATACACTTAATTACGAAAGGTGAATTTTATGCCACCGTGAGGGGAACGTATCAGAACACCTAAAATGAATAAGCCTAATGTATCATAATACCTAAAAGCTCATAATACCTAATGGGTTTTTTCTGAAACCGTTAACTTTTCAGGATAATTACAACATAAACCTAACCTAACATAATGAAATCTAAACAATGGCCTTTTATAAAAACCTGAAAAGATAATGTGATCTTTAACCTTAACCATTACATAAAAAAATACAAATGGCGGACTTAATACCTAGTGGCACTATTTGCCAGGCAACCAAATAATCAAACTAACAAAAGTGTTGCACAGTAAAACAAAGACAGAAAACAAAGAAAAGAACACATTTACAAAATATCAATACTTTACGCAAAAAGTACTAACAAAAGGTACCTACCTACATCATACCTACGTGATAAGTGATACAATAATAAACCTATAAAAATAACACCAGAGACTTACATAAACAAATTCTATGACGCGTCTAGCTTAAGATTCTACGCAACATCTTGTACCACCAAATGCTTACGAAGCATTCGCTTGAAAGAAAGCCTGGCTATGGGCGCGTCTAATATGAAGTAGGAGCGGTAAATCAGTTCTCAGTACCTTTTGCTTGATTGTACTGGTACTCCTACGCACCCCGACCGGTATTTGCATCCGGTAAAGCGAGCGTTATTGTTACAACAAGATCAAAGGTCGATGCTTGCAAAGATCGCACGATCCTGTGATCAGTGGAGATCGCATATTATATTATGACTGCATTGTCCACCTACATTGAAAAAAAGGCAGGTTTAACCAAAAAAACATGAACATTGACTGGTTTGCACCATACTCATCATGTCAGCCGCAAGACGTCCCTGCTGGATATAGGCCTCGCCCAAGGCTCTTCGCTTAGTCTACTACACTTTTATTATGAGCATTACGATCGCAGGCAAATTTTACTGTCTTGGCAGTAAATTGAAATGTGAAATGTATTGATATAATGTTCAACCAGTAATCGTGAATGTTTTGTCTTTTACTGTTTTTAAGCAAGACCTACTCTTAAGTGTTTTTGCTCTACTGTGTGTAGTTCGTTTTTTTTTTCAGTGTTCATGCGCTGTTAGGTGGCCGTAACGTTACGATAAGCGATGATTTTACTGGCACAGTTTCAGTCCAACATTGGATTATACTGGTAGATTTCGTTTGGGTGTGCAATTTTTTTTCCGTTTCAAAATCATAAGAGGGTTTTATGTTGTAATCAATTTATTTTTTGAATCCTACCTGGTTATTTATTCTTGTACACTTGATCTAGCGAAGTCCTCGAACTCTGCTTCATGGCAATAGTAGACCGGGAACAATCTGGCGCACTCCCTCTCCCCTGCACGCTCGTCTCGACTCACATGGGCAGGGAACAGGTCCATCAGCTCCAGTAGCGGCAGGTCTGACTTCATTGATAGCATGAAGGCTATCATCATTTGCTCTCTGTTGATCGTATATTAATTTGGGTCATACACAGATTCAGGTGACCGTCTTTCCTGTACCTACGTTCGAAAAACTTTTGTCCGCTGTTTCGTTTGTCCGAGATCTTTATTTTCTCTGAAACCGTTTAACTGTCCTGGATTGTTATAAAACTAACCTATCCTAACCTACAGGTTCTGTAGATATATCTTATTAAACAGTTTTAAAAGTGAACGGGTTCAGAGAAACTTGATTTTCGGACAAATAAACGTTTCAGGCAAACGAAAAGATTTTCGAACATCGATAGGTTACCGTTTTTAAGGCACAATTTTCAGGCGTCAGATATACTTTAGTTCTATCAAATAAAAATATAACTAATATGCACACAAGCCTTTAACTATGACCACAGGAGAGAAAACCTTTCTTTTTTCGAGTGTGTGGCACATTTATTTAGAAGATTGGTGCTTCTTGGATTCGTTGGCATTGACTTAAACACTTAGTTCGAGAACAAAACAACTGCATTAATCTTGTTCTGGTACTTTAACTAATTTTAGCACCGATCTCAAATATAAGTCAGTTTCTTTAATAATTTGAAAGGAAAAAAAAGTTTGGTTTTTCGTGCGTTTATAAAAAAATGGGGAATTGAGAGTTAATTTTTACTTACTCGTCAGCAATTTCGAGTTTGTTATATTGAGCCACGCTGTACGAAACATGGACGGCGTTAGACGGGCCGCTGCCTCGGAATATACCCATCTGCACGCCAAATGTAACCATTTTAATGTGATAATCTAATGTCTTTTAGTCTGAAGGTCACGTAAACACACAAAAAATAGTGCTTTGTATGTTCCGTAACACGATATAAGACAATTAGTCGAGAAACTCTATCCTCCTAAGGCCCACCATACAACGAAATTAGTAACTTATTTTTCTCCTAGAAACTATTTTAATATTTGTAACCGTTATATTTTGATTATCGTTATTCCTTCGGCAACTTTTTTTTTCCGGAATGAAAATTAGCATGTTATTCCAGGGTATAAGCCATCTCCATACCAAATTTCATCCAAATCCGTCAAGCTATTGCAGCTTAAGGAGTAACACACAAACTTGCGAATTTATAATATTAGTGGGATTTACTTAAGGGCCTTCTCAATGTCAAAAAAGCTTACGTGAATAACAGCAGCCCTGTGCGGGATAAGCGCCTCTATGGCTCTGTGTCGCTTGTTGATTTCCAGAAGCACCAGCACGTGGGGTGGCAGGAACTCCTGCTCTGGAGTCACGTTCTCGCTGACCAGCTGGAAATGTTGTGTAATGTAGTGTATTCTGATGCAAATCGAGGAGACACTGGAGTTTGGTGAAGATGTAAGTTGCATAACTTAATTATAGGTGAAAACATTTGTCATCATTAGCTGACTTTTTTAGCCCTGAGTATAAAATGCTAAAAAAGAGCAGATCATAAGTCAAATCCACCTTAAAAGCATCGAATCAGGGGAAACCCTGGTACACTTATACCTGCCGAGATATTTTGTCAAATATTTTACTACACTCAGGAGCAAAAATACCGGGTCAGAGTGCGTTTTTCATAGAAACGAGACTATTTCGAAGCCTTCGTTCCTCGCCTGGGGTGGTTTTGAGTGAGGTTTAATGGTGGATACTGCGAGGTTCAATAGAGGAGGTCAAAAGTTCTTAAGATACCTAATTGATCGCACAATCAGTTAACACCACAGCGGAAGAGTTTGGGTCAGCATTTGGATTTCCTTACATTTTATTGCCATTTTAGATGGTTTTCTGAACATGCTCAATTCCGGCGTTAGCCGCAGATTTATTCAGTTGGGTATCCTAGGCACTCTGGAAGTCCTGTATCGACGCTCGAGGTATTCATCATCAGATTTCACGAAAAGCATTCCCTGGGGAGGAACCAAGGCTTCGAAATAGCCTCTTAAGTATGAAAAACGCACTCTGACCCGTTATTTTTGCTCCTGAGTGTAGATAAAAAATCTAAATCTATGATTTTAGAGTTATAAAACAGTTAAAAAATTAAATTACAGCAATAGATTTTTATTTTATTGATCAAAAAACACGTGGGCCCATAGAGCAATGACATTTGGGACAAAGATACAACTATTTTTAGTTCATATTGTAATCGTTGCGGACGTCCGCAAAGCGTGGACCATTTTGTTTTATTAGGGCACAGCGTATTAGGTCATTATCTCGCACAGCGCGTCCAAAACAATAACAACCTACTTATCAAGTCTTTGTCAAAATACAACGGAACAAGATGTTTTAGTAAACTACCATGTGTATTCTAGTATATACGGCGTCTGGTTACCGCCAAAAGAAAATTATTACAGTGTGCGAAAAGTACTGCGAAAATGGTATCCACTCAGCTATGTGCCGTACCACCTATTGGAAGCGCGACGCTGGTTTTCTGTGGACCCACGGACTGGTTTTGCTAGACGGCATACATTGCATTCGCTTCTCCCAAGTTATGGTACGGAAATGAAACTTACTTAAATAAACTCAGTACGTACACAATAAGTGCTTATATCTAATGAATGCTATTTTTTTTTATGAGTGATACCATGACCTGTCAATATTTTCATATATTTCATACCTGTATATATATTTAGTTATTTTGTGCCTCAACACGAAACCGTCTGTAAATAATGAAACTTGAATAGACAGTAAATGCGCTTCTTAAACTTTTTAGCGGTTTTATATCACTGTCATATCATTATTGACACTCACAAGATTATGACAAATCGATTAACATAGGAATCATCGCAACCGGTCTGCGTGTTTAGTTTATAGAGCGCCACAAACATACAAACATTAATTAGGGTGATAAACACATTGCTCTCCTTTGCGTCGCGCAGTCGGGTAAACATAAGGCCAAAGGATACTTACGTTAGGGAAAAGGATCGCTAATCCGTTAGTCTTAGCTATGTCGTTAGGAGGGGCGTAGAACCCTGGAACCAATAGGCCTGGTGGTGGGAAATACTCCTTCTCATCCTCGATATCTTCATCCGATTCTTCCGCTTCATCCGACAACGCCTGTTTTATAAGAAATAGCCAGGTTAACAAGGGTTACTATGGTAATGAAGCTTTTTGTATAATTTGTTAGAGTGTATCATTCCAAACATTTTGGATACTAAAAAGGATAAAATAACGATGTTTTTGAACGTTTTTAGTGATTACAATGCCCTCTTAAGTAAACCTAAGCAGTAATATATAAAAAGTAACTCTTAAAATTGACTTCAATCGACCGAGATACATTCGACTCATCGTTATACACAGGCAAGCTTTTGTTTTTTATGCAAATATAACTACAGGTGTAGTGCATAATTGCTTTCCTTCGTATTTTCACGGAAACGTACGAAGGTGTCATGCTATTTCAGTCAACCGCAGTACTTTTTGTACTGTGACCGACTGAAATAGCAAGACGCGTTCGTACGTTTCCGTGAAAATACGAAGGAAAACAATTATGCACTACATCTGTATTTAATAGTACTATAACCTACTTAATAGTCATAAATATGTAAGTTTGTTTGTGTGTGTGTGTGTGTGTTAGATTGTAACTCCTTCACGTAGCAAGGGCTTGACGGATTTTGATGAAATTCGAAAAGGAGATAGCTTATACTCGGGATTAACACATAGGCTATTTTTCATCCCGGAAAGTGTTTAAAAGATCGAAATCTGCGTGGACTAAGTCGCGGGTAGGATCTAATTCCGAAATAAATTTTGTTGCCTTACCTCGGGTATCACAATTTCTGTTCCTTCATCTTGAGGTTGCTGCTTTAATTCATCTAACGCAGTAAGATTCTGGAAAGAACAAGACACTTTTAAATGCCTTTGTTTTGTTTTGGTTTTACAACATATTTTGAAATATTCATAACAATTAAGATAAAGTTCAAAATATTATGCGGGGTCTTAGGGGATCAATGGAAATTTAACAAACGATGTACTGAAATTATTTTCAAAGTGACATTTTTTATTGCTCGCCAGTGTACAGATAGTGTACAGTTACGATCGTGAAAATGAAGAACTTTTTTTTACATTAATGAAAATACTCGATATTTGCAATCCCTGTTATCCTTGAGCGAGAAGGATTCGACCAATTTGAATAAAAAAAATGTTGTCCGTAAAAAAAAAATACACCCGGATGGCAGCGTCGGGTATAAACGTACGGGTATAATTTTGTATTTAAACATACTTTTTCGAATCAAATCGGAGAAATACTGGAAAAGAGCCGAATCTTAAGTACCCGAAACCGACGTGCGTGCATGACTCGATGTATGAATGTGGAAGAAGCGAAAGACATTTGTCAGGATCGTAGCAGGTGGAGTGGAAAGAAGTCGTCTCTGCCTACCCCTCTGGGAAACAGGCGTGATTTTATGTATGTATGTATGTACATACACTAGTATATAAGTATAAAATAATATGGATACAATATACACATCAAATACAGGTGTAGTGCATAATTGCTTTCCTTCGTATTTTCACGGAAACGTACGAACGTGTCATGCTACTTCAGTCAACCTCAATAGTTTTTGTACTGTGACCGACTGAAATAGCAAGACACTTTCGTACGTTTCCGTGAAAATACGAAGGTAAACAATTATGCAGTACATCTGTAACTAACCGTATCTAAAATCAAATTGAATTTTAAAACTTATAAACAGTAATGAAATTTAATTATTTAACCAGAACTGTTTTGACTTCTAAAGATCACTTACCACTAGATGGCCTGTATGCTCGTTTACCTTCTCTATGGCATAAAAAAAAACAACCTTTGCCTGGCAATGGAATACAAAAACAGTTCAAAATTTAAATACTTACTCCAGACTTCAACAAGTCCAGCTCAAGTTGTTCCCTCTCTTTCTTCTTGGTTTCCTGCTCATCCACGATGGCCTGGCGGGCTAAACGCTGCATTTCTGATAGACGGCGAGCTCGCTTCTCTCTCTTTTCTTCCTATAAAACAATGTAATTAAACTAGTTGCCACGATGACGCAAGTGACGTGATCTTCTTCTTCTCTTTAATGGCGGCCACAGGGCTTGTGACAACACGGACAAGCGCCATGGACCTATTACGGAAATAAATCCATGGATATCACGCGCGAGGACAATGTTGGGTAAAAAGAGTAGTTTCTCTTGTGGACTTGGTAGAAGCACGTGGTAGCTCCACGCGCTTCTGTCAAGTCCGACGCGATCTTACAAAATGGCGAATCGATTCGGTCGAAGAACAAGTTTGTCAAACACTGTTGATGATTCGTTTCACATACAGGAACAAAACCACTATATGCGCTTTCTTTTGAAAATGAAGACCCTATTTGCTTCATTTTCCTCCTAGAAGTAAAATAAACGTATGACAACACGTTCCGTCCATGTCCTGTCCATATATTTTTTTAAAGTGCTCACTATTACATAAAAAATAAAATGGACTAAAAAATACCGTACACCCAACTTGTGCGGTAGTGGCTGTGGTCGTAGTTTTCAAAAAACCAGTCTCTCCGAATTTGTTAAAAGATTTTATCATTGTATTTGTATCATTTCCTCGCATTGTTTGAAAATAGCATTTGACTCGGATTTTAGCAGGGCTCGCCAAGGTTCAACCCACCAACCACCTAGGCAATAAATAGAGGCCACGTTTCCTGTACCTTGAGTCTTTCTTTCTTTTCGCGCCTCTGCCTCCACACCTCTTCCCTCGTGGGGCTGTAGGACTTATACTGGTCAAAGGCAGTCTTGAGTATCGGCTGTTCCTTATGTGACTTGGCTGGTTCCAGTGGCGGTATGTCCTCGTACAGTATTCTGCGCACTAGGTCTGCAAATGTCATAAACATACGAGCATTGCCATCGCTAGATCACCTTTTAGATACCTTATGTCTAATTTCACCAACCACTTAACAGATGATTTGAGTTCAAACAGCTTTTAAAATGTTTGAACTAACATTCGATTAACATTAATTGACATTTAACATCGTTTGGTGAAATTGGTACCATACGCCTTACGTTGAATAGTAAACAAGACACGGCGGGGCACGATTTTCAGTTGACAGCCAGAGCCGTCTGTGGCGTTCAGACGATTAATATGATTTACTGTCACATATCGACGACTCAAAATTATAGGCAAAACCAGAATAGCAATTTAAAAAACATCGACAAAAAAAACCTACCTAAAAGTCTAAAATAGAACATTTATTGTCTTGGTGAAATTTAATAATAACACGTACGTCGAAATGTCCACTTGTATTTACCCATACTCAGAGTATACTCAAAAATATGACCAATCCTAAATACGTCCTACCTGAAATATACCCAATCATAAAAACGGCACTTCCAAGCTGCATACGTTTTGATGATCTCATTCTGAATTAATTAATTCATAATAGAGACTTTATTCACTTTGTGCTTATTTCAATGCGCACCTAATTTATTCTATTTATTTACAGAATTCCATTTCGGCTTAGTAATTATATTATATCAAAAAGAAAGGACCGTGCATCGAAATGGTACCAAAACCAAAAGTGTCGAGAGTTACTAGGTCATTAAAAGGTATTAAAATCTACTTCATTTCGTTATATTGACACCAAGTTGAATTCCGTTGCAGAACTGACATATTCATATTTTAGTCAGAGTGAATAATACCTAAAAAAAAATACGTACCCACGAAAGACCCTGACCCTAGGAGCCTGAAGCAAATAGCCAAGGCTGGACCCGCCAGCAGCGCGTGTATCGATGCCTCGTTGATGGGGGCATCGCCATTGTAGAGCAAATCACGCGCAGTGTATTCGTCCAACACAATATCCTCACGAGCCACCATCATTATGTCTGGAAATAACAACATTAGTTTAATTTCTGATAAAGCTTTTTTGCTGGTTGTACGGTATTGTTGAGCCACTTGTCACTGTTCTTATATTGGCCGTGTAATGCAAATCTGGTTTAGTCGGTTATAGTCGTGTACCCAGTATGTAGTACTCGGATAAATTATGTACCTGTTTGCACAGTCGGCCACAGCTTTTTTTTTTCTGAAACGTTTAGGAGTTTTTAAAAGGCTATTGTATAGAACTCATTCGGTTTGGTTAGGTTTGTTTTATAACAATCATGAAAATTTCACGGTTTATATTCTGGGAAATATGTTCCTTGCATATTCTAGAAGTAGGCGAAAGCGTTCTGATACGTAATTTATCTCAGTCATTCACTCATTTAGTTTCTTCTTTTATATATTTATAAAATATATTACTTATACTCTTATCATCATCATCATCATGTCAGCCGAAAGAAGTCCACTGCTGGACATAGGCCTCCCCCAAGGCTTTCCACTCAGACCGGTCTTGTGCTTTTCGCATCCACCGCGGTCCCGCGATCCTGGCGAAGTCGTCACTCCATCTTGTTGGAGGACTACCTACAGCTCGTCTTCCCGTCCGCGGACGCCACTCCAGAACCTTCTGACCCCATCGGCCATCAGTCCTGCGAGCAATGTGCCCCGCCCACTGCCACTCTTATCGAATTTACCTAAACCCCAAAGGCGTTCTTTTGCACTGTAGTTATATTGCTGCGTCGCTGGCTACAATTTTATTTGAAATGTTCGTAACTTTACAGCTTTGTAAAAACGCAGAACTATAAAAATATTTCACATCGCAGGAAATACTGCATCGACGTTGACGCTCTGTTAAACCGCTATTAACAGAGCGGTTTAGTTACTTGTAGGTAGCAAAACATTGGAGCGTATAATGATAAAAAATAATGAGTAATCATCGGAAATAGATAGGCCAAAGGGGTCAATAAACTGAGATATGATTCCGGTATAAACAAAAGTCCTTGATTTTGCAGTTTTTTCGGATTACTACGAATCATTAGTGTCACTTACGTGGCCAATTTCTGGGGATTTAAAATGCGGGGAAGAAAGGACCTTTGGAAACGGACTGTAGTCGACTTTAATAGTTCCAGGTAGGATGGATGAACTTTATTCCGGTAGCGATTGGTACGATAATAGAATGGTTGCTGTATCAATAGGGAATATGCATGAATTTTTTAATGGTTATTTCTAAAATAATAGGGTAAAGTCACCAGTGGTCAGCCAGAGACCAGTAGTCAACCTGATATGAGTGCGAAGAGTGGAAAATATATATTTCGTACTCTTCCCACTCATACAAAGTAAATGCATAGGCCGACCACAGGTCTCTGGCTGACCACTGGTGACTTTACCCTATAAAAGACCGTGAAAGATTACCAAATTGAAATTAAAATTAAAATCAACCATGAAATACGGATGATACAAGCATTTTAAACTGCTAGACAGCGATTAGACAGAGAGATCCGATATGCACTGTGACGTCATGTAACAGGTGGAGCATAATAAACTCCATGTCAAATTCTGTTTTGCTAGAAAGAGACACCTGTTTGTAACATGATTCAGCTTTTATTGAATATGAGAGAAAGTCATGAATATTCCATATTTCTCAGAACATGTGATACAGTTATAGAGCATGTGGAACACAAGAACATACAAATACTAAATTATTGGCACTAAATACCCACCGTTCATGTCCCATCGCTCATACAACTCGACGTGAGCGCGTTTCGCGTGAGGCCAGAACAGCACGAAGTTGAAGTTCTTCAGGTGCTCTACCATTAGCTCTGCGCGACGTCTCTTGCGCAGGGATAGCTGTGTAGACCTGTCAATATGTGGCGTTGGAGTGTAGCGGTGTCGTCGACACATTTAGAATTCAGGGCTTCTACAGGGGGTCGTGATCCTTAGTTAATTTTCCCAACTCAGTAAATCCTTGAGATTCTATTGGTATAGTGGTTTTTGAAATTAAGCACTTTATTAAAATAATAATTATGATTCCCTAATTATAACTAAAATTATGGTCAACAAACGTTTTCATGCTAAAAACTCTTTTAGGTTTTAACCTATTTGAAATTCGAACGATCAGACGAGTAAGAAATTGAGTATCTAGGGTGACCATGATCTCGAATAAAGAGAATTCATCCCGAATGAAAATGTAATTGTCTTAGCGCTTTTAAATCTATTGCGTTATGGTGTAGTGAGTTTTAGTTTACTTAGTTGCTACACGACCCCGGCCCTGTATTCTACATTGCTTTTGACCTGAACTTTTTCCATGAGTTATAATTACCGTACCCGCTACTAACAATACTGCGAGGTCTGCCAGCGACAGAGCGTTTGACTCGCTAGCGAGTACGGTAATTGTAACACGTGGTAAGAGTACTGCTATCGTATGATTTTGGATTACCCGAAGCGAGAACAACGGGACTCTATTAGTACGACTACGCTGTCTTACCGTCCGGTCTAACTTTAAAAAGCTGAATTTTTTGAACCGTAATATATAACAGCGTTTATACTAACGAAAAAAGTGAACTAATAAAGGTCCCCATACATGAAACGTTTTATTGCAAGATATTTCAATTTTGTATCGAAAAATATGAAAACGTACAACCGTCAAATTCGGTATGATAATAGTATAAGCCTAGAAGAAAAACAACAAATACTAAAACGATCAAGTGTGGGTTGCGCTCGCGCTTATTCCATTCGAACTTGAATTCAAATCGGAATTATAGTACTATCGAACCAACGGAACCCTGACCCACCATAGAACCTTGTCACAGTGATTGACGTTAGGACTGTCATACGAAGCTATACGACAATCGTACGTCAATCATTGTGACAAGGTTCCATGGTGGGTCAGGGTTCCGTTGGTTCGATAGTACCTACTCTGCGGTGGTGCGGAACCCACGAAGCCGACTCGTGCTTGACAGGTTTTTAACTACGTTGCCATTACTATCAAGTAAATAAAAGCATCAAAACGTTGACAGTACGTCAAAGGCAAAATATATTGTATTCATCATCATCATCATCATTATCGGCCGCAAGACGTCCACTGCTGGACAAAGGCCTTCCCCAAGGTTTTCCACAACTATCGGTCCTCTGCTGCTGTCATCCAGCGGTTTCTCGCGACCTTTATCAGATCGTGAGTCCACCTTGTGGAAGGTCTGCCAACACTTCGTCTCCCGGTTCGCGGTCGCCACTCTAGAACCTTTCCGCTCCAACGGCCATCAGTTCTACGAGCAATGTGCCCCGCCCACTGCCACTTAAGGTTTAATCCGGTGAGCTATATCGGTTACTTTGAGCTATATCGTATTGTTGCGTAGAATTTACAAATTACTCTATTTATTTTAAAGAGCCATTCTCAAAATCTTGTGACCAAAATATCGTTAAATTGGCTTGGAATAAAAAGGAAGCATATCTTATAAGTATACATACCTAGCAACCTCTAACCAAGCAGCCTCGTGGTCCAAATCTGCTTTAACAACTGCGCGCCATTGCTAGAAATAACATTGACTCATTATTAATATGTACTTAGGGCGATGGAACCAGTAATGAACAAAAAATAAGGCATGAATTCTGATATCTCAGAATCTCAGAATCGGATTTTTCCGGTATTACAATTCCGAGATTAGACTTAGCAATACCGGAACACTTACAATATCGAAATTGAATTCCGATATTCATTACCTTTTAACTCCGGTATTGTAATATTGAAAAAAAATTTAGGTAGTATTCCGAAGTTATCTGTGGAGTTGCCTGATATATGCATCGATACAGGACTTCCAAACTGCCTAGGATACCCAACTGAATGAATCTGCGGTTAACGCCGGAATAGTGCATGTTCAGAAAACCATCTAAAATGGCAATAAAATGTAAGGAAATCCAAGTGCTGACCCAAACTGTCCGCCGTGGTGTTAACTGATTGTGTGATCAGATAGGTATCTTAAGAACTTTTGACCTCCTCTATTGAACCTCGCAGTATCCACCATTAAAACTCACTCAAAACAACCCCTGGCGAGGAACCAATGCTTCGAAATAGTCTCGTTTGTATGAAAAACGCACTCTGACCCGGTATTTTAACTCCTGAGAGTATATATTTCTCTATGTAAGTATTTAAATTGTCTAGTACCCGTAGTAAAAGCCTAGAGCTTACTTTGGGGATAACTCAATTGGTGTGACATTGTTCCGTGATATTTATTTATTTATTCACTAGCTTCTGCCCGCGACTTCATCCGCGTAGATTTCGAATATCATTATTCCCTCGGGAACTTTTAAATTTTCCGGAAATAAAGCCTATGTGTTAGAGGTAATCATGGGTATAAACTATCTCCATTTCATATCCGTCCAGCCGTTGCAGCGTGAAAGATTAATAAACATCCATCCATATATACAAACATTCGCGTTTATAATACCTTTAGCTAAAAGCGTGTAATATTTGTGCGGTCACCCTAATTATTTAGTCATTTGAAAACAACACTAAGAGAAAACCATAAGATTATATAATAAAAAAATAACCTAGATTTTATTGCATGAGACCTTTTTTACTATATCTGCCATTTATTTCGATATTACGAGATGATACCCAAGTGATTAGATTAACTATATCAAAAGAAATACCACTCAAACATTGTAGAATAACCGTATTTTAGTGTTGGTAGAATCTTGTGCAAGGTCCACCCGGATCGCCTGCAGTGTTCGCATTGTTGTGTTCCACTATGGGTATGAAAGACAATCGGTGATGTGAAAAACAGAGACTCATACCATCCAGTCCTCAGCGTTAGCAATGTGGTCTTAGGAGTGCAGTCTTTAGACTGTAGCCTTGAGATACAAAAGTTTATCCCACTTACCAACAGGTTGCTATCTTTATGCGTTTATAAAAAAACATTACTAACTTTAGATTTGGGTACCCTACTAGACAGGTACATTTTTACATAGGCTTAGTAAATACTTTTACATATCCAAAACTCAGAAAGAAATATTCATAAACCAAAGAAATAGTTACCTTTATTTGAATTTGAACTCCGTAAACATCTATGTACTTAGTCAGTAAGTTGACACCAAGAATGCCATCTTTGATAATATCAAGGATGTAACACAATATCTTCGTTGTGAGTGATGATATTGCACAAAACAATGAGGTCGTTAATAGGGGACTCCCAGATAACAATAATCAGTGTTGCCAGAAATAACTTGCCAAGATAACGCTATCAGTGTTACCAGAAATAAAATTAACAATACAAATTATGCAAAAGGAAATAATGGAATGAGTAAAAGAAAAGGACTTAGACAAAAACATATAAATAAAATAAAGGAGGGGAGAGTTCTACCCGTAGTCAAGAAAGTCACATACCTCTTAAGTTTAGAGCAATATTACAGTGATAAGTACATTTTTTTAGTTAACAATAAATATAATACTAGGAGTGTAAGAGACAAAAGAATAGTGCAGCCGCAAATAAGAAACTATTATGGCAAAAGAACTTCAAAATACCTTGTACCTAATATATTCAATAACATTCCATTATTAAGACTAAGTCCTAAATTAAGTAGATCAATGATAAAAGCTAGACTAAAAGAGTGTCTCCTCGACTTGTCATGAATGTGTGTGTGTGTGTGTGTGTGTGTGTGTGTGTGTGTGTGTGTAACACTCCTTTAATACGGCCCACGGAATTGTTATTCGTTATGAGATAGTTTAATAGGTTGTTGTAAGTATAAAAACTGAGCGCGTCTCGCCATCAAACGTAGCAGTTTGGGGGGAATATAAATGTATAGTATTTAAGTTGTAATTTGAATAGTGAAATAAACTTTAAAAAAAAAACCTACCTCCTTAATAAGATAGTCAATCAATGACAGAAGCCAAGGTGATAGCGATTTTGTCGGGTTATACTATACAGTCAGCGTCATATAGTTGGTAGCATGCAAAGTAGCCAAATAGTTCGTTACACGCCCTTGTTACTACGGTAATAATGACGTGTAACGTACTATTTGGCTACTTTGGATGCTACCAACTATATGACGCTGACTGTACTGTACTATTGCTATTTCAATACTTGTATATATTAATAGGTGCATATTATGTTAATAATTGTTCGGTGACTCTCTTCTCGTTCATCGTCGGTTGTGGCACAAGTGCCCAATGGTTGCGTGTATTGAGGTGGATAAACGTGTATAAAAAATATGTCACTCTCCCACTAATATACAGAGCCTTCAGTGTATTTTTACATACAAAAAAATGTCTCGATCGCGTTTGGGTTTCTCGTATGAATAAAATGGTCGCGTTCGAGACGGTATCCCGCGTAAACTTACACTGAGGCTCTTGTCAGAAACAGACTGACGTTTAATCTACAGAAAGTAATGGGGCCATCACAGGCCCGCTGATGATACTCGTAAGCTATACTGACCTTTTCTTCAGGAGTGGCTTCATCCAATTCGTAAGTCGGCCTGTCTATAAATTCACCAGCTTGCTGCCGTTTGAATAAGTCCAGTTGAGCCTTTGCCACATCCCCGAATTTAATTGCGTCTACACCTCTGTACACTTTTGTTATTTTATTTCCCTGAATAAGCGACAAATGGGTTATTTTCATGACTAAATCCTCAAGGTAAAGCCAATTTTATAAAGATCATGGCAGCTCAATAACACACGCAGCAGCCACAGCTCCTAGTGGTGACTTTAAAGGGAGGAAGGGAGCCATGCCCCCTTTCTTGTCTGGAAACTAAATTAACCTTTTCAATAAGTTACTCGGAATCCAAAATGTGTCACTCACATGCCACACATAGTTGTAATGCTATGCAAATTACAACTTAATTGATACGAAACGAAGAACTTACGCCACAGCCGGGCCGACGGTGGCGTCAATGGCACGACTGTCGGTTGACGGCCAGAGTCGACTGTGGTATTCAAAAGGAGTTAAGGCAGCTTAATAATGTTAGTGTTTTGGCTCAAAGGAAATCCCCACCCCCCTCCCCCATTCCCCTTCAATTAAATAACTGACTACTCCGTGCGTATTCCCTTATGACTAAAACTAGTGGTATTTTTCTAGTTATTGGTGATCTAGTCTCAAACTAAGCTCTAGGCGCCTTAACCATTGGAACTAGACAACGATAAACATATTTAGCATAAAAACACATAGAAAACCTCAAGATTCAGGACCATTTACTCGCGTTCGTCACAAGTATTTGCCCATGTCAGGAATCGGACCCGGGGCCGCTTGCTTCGTTAGCACTGCCATCTTTTTTTTTTTGTCATTTATTATGCCAAGGATACACATTGAAAATATTAAGAATAGTTTCGCCAAACTGCAAAGCAGTTTGTTGGCGAAGACAGCACTCTTTTTTACATTTTACCATTTATATTATTATTCGTAAGCACTAAATTATAATAACTAAATTATACCTACTCGCGTTAAGTGACCCACTTATATTTTTAGTTTCACATTCGTTATCTGATATGATTCTATTGTAAATGCGCGGTATCAGGTACCCTCTTGTCCTTTGTCCATATTAATTATTATGTGATCTTGGTTCAACAAACTGTTTACGTGATGATGTTGTTCTTAAATTAAGATTATACATTTTACTTATCCTATATGTTGGGCATTTATACTGGTCTACAGCCAACTCAGTCACGTAGTCAACGTAGTCAACTAGACTACGTTACCGAATATTGGAACTAGTCGGTTATTGTCCACCGTCGCAAATATCAGAAATCGTAGCTACTATTACGTGAGAGAACTTACCGTAATAAAAATAAACATTGGTTCACTCTGATTTCGGAACCGTTCGAACACTTCTATTGCGTCCGCGAGAACCTATAACAATCAACTACAGTCTATACTCGAAAATCTAAGACAAGACCAAAATTCTAACCTCTACGGGCGCTCATTCACTGTGATTACTGCATTTTGGTTATTTTTATTAATAAAACTTACTCTAATATTACTGGTTATTCGAGTTCCCATTCATGTTTTTATGCAATAATGTTAAAATAACTAAGTCCGTAAATATTCACATTCAATGAACAGTTTCTATTGTTTTTGAGCGTAAAATAAAAAGTAAGACTGGGACTCTAAGTTACTAGTACGTCAAACAGAACATGAAAATGACAATGACATTCACAATGACAAGGTTCTAATTTTTAATTTTTTTATTGGTTGACTGTAAAATCGATATCGTATATCGATCTAAATAGAGACCAAACTAAAACTACCCGCTATTTCGTCGGCGTAGTTTTAAGTTATTCGGTCACAGACACAGACACAGACACAGACGCACGCACACACGCACGCACGCACGCACGCACGCACGCACGCACGCACGCACGCACGCACGCACGCATTTGATTCTATGGCATTTGATTTTGTAGCAACTATTATGGTAGATTCAACTCTTGTACTTACCCTAAGAAGAACTAATTTTCCATCACTCCACTCCAGTTTTATTTTAGTGAATAGACGTTCCAGTGCTGAACAATATCCAGAAAATTCACAGTATATCTCTGCACCTAATTTAAATACAAAAAGACAGAAAATGTTTTTCCTCATTACTCATGATTTAGCGAGGCAAATGGTAAATAGTTATTTTTTTGGTTGAAGCCAGTATTTTCTAAATTTTTGGACGCGTAGAAGTTGTTTACCGCTATTCCCTAGGTAACTTGAATTAAAAACTAATGGAACCAGTGATAGACAAGGACCAATGATGGACACTTGATTCATATAATTTTTACGGAATAGAACGGTTATTGATTTGTTTTGCAACAATCAATTTACGGTCATAGAATCTTTGAATTAAGAGTTAAGTGTCTATTATTGGTGCCTGACAGTTTATTGTCAAACACTGGTACCTAGTACCTTCGGACTATGAACTATCTCAGAATTGATCTGTAATTATTCCTTGTATCATATAGCAATAGATATGATATGATAGCAAAAAGGTAGGTAAGTAGTAAGTACCTACCTTCATAGTTCCAATAGGGAATATTCATGATTTTCTTTCACAGGTTCATTAAAAGCTGATTCAGCTGAAATATCACTTTTTGAATAGCTATAAGAATAACCATTATATAAACCAACAAAGATTTGTTCCTATCTCTTTTTAGCAGAATTTTTTTTAACATGGAGTTATCGGATCTCTCTTATCTAATCGCTATCTAAGTTTAAAATGCTTGTATCATCCGTATTACTTGATCTCTTTTACGGTATTTTTATATTTAGAGGAAAAATCAAATTTGAAAACCCATGCATATTCCCTACAGTTTATTTTTCTGTAAAATAAATAGTTTTGCTTAGTAGGCGGTCAGCCACAAACGGGAAACTATGGACTAAACAAACGAACAAACAATGACCAAACCTAGATATTTTTGAACCTTAAGCTAAAGATCACTAGGGCTTCATTTGAAAAACATAATTGAAAACGAATTTATTACTTACAAATAAGCTTGTCCATATTCTTATGAAGAATCGAATGAAATTCCTTTTCGTTATTCACATCTACGAATAATTCTACTTTTTTTCTGTGCGCCATTATGTAGATAGTCACGACATATAGCTCACAATCGGTTAGGTCATGATTCGTTAGATGACAGCCACTTAGGTCACGTGGCTCCAATTAAATAGCCCACCCATGTCGATTCACATTCCCAAGAGCTTTACGAATGGTAGGAAATATGTTTGTATGATTCCCGTCTTTTTTAAGGTCGGTAGTTCATATTTTAAACCATATATCTATTTGTAATTAAATAAATAAATATCCAGGATTTGGAAACAATTTTTTTTTGCCATGACGAAGTAAATACATAAAATACGTTCACTACATTTTATTCTACAACTTCAGCCGCTTCCTTTGTATGTATTTTCTAGGGATCTTCATTTTTTTGTGGTAATTGGTGATTAAAAGTAGGTATTCTCTTTCTTTCACTGGGTTTTATTTTAATTGATCCATCATCGGTTTAGCTGTTAACTTATTATGAACATACATAGTTCTCACATTTATAATAATAATAATAGTGTTCACTAATTTTAAATTAATACTTTCCACTGTGGCGGTCATTCTAATAATAAAATAAATGAAATGGAATGCTCTTCCTGTATTTGCATTCCCAGAATCGTATAGCCGTGGTGTTTGCAAGGTTTAAACTGCTTTTTTCTGGGTCGTGTACCTCGACCTTGTCGTCACTTAAGAGGATTCTGAAGCTAAAATGGCGTAGCTGCCAAAAAAATCCATACAAATTTAGCTCTGGGCGAAAACGTTTCTCACCCCCTTAATCAAGTCCAATTTTCAAGATTGATAAATATGTTGGAGTTATTATAAAGACTATGTCTGAACGGTTCTGTTTTTTAATTGTTAAATTTGTTTTGTTCTAAGACATATTTTCTTGGGAAGGAAAACGTCCAGACAAAGTTTTTCAAGATATCTACAACATATACAAAAAACGTAAAATTTTGACGAGGTGTATAGAGAGAGAAACGTTTTTTGTATGGAGATTTTTAGCTTCACAATCCTCTTCACATCAGGTGTGACTGAGCTCAAAAGCTAACCCAAGAAAAGAAAGTGGAAAGAAGTTGTCTCTGTCTACCCTTCTGTGAAACAGGCGTACTTAACGTATGTATGTAATTTCCTAACTAAAGACGCAAAAGCACCGGAGGCGGCGAACCTAAAAACGACCCCGCAATGCTTTTAGAACCGTTTTTAGTATGGAAACGCGCTGCACTCTTAGCACGTTTGCGGCTAAAATGGATGGAAGGATTCCTAAGACTTCAATTAAAAACCAAACAAATATTTTTGACATTTATGCAAAGCTCCCAAATTTAATTTGATTGTACCCAGTCGATTCAGTTTCAAGATGACAGTACACATCCTCAATGGAAATTTCACTCAGCGTATAATCCTCTATGAGGTCTTTATAAACCGTTTTCAAATGCTCCAGTTTAGTGAACATTGTACTATATTGCATTTTGCTCTCGTCACTTTCACCTTTTATAAAAAAATACAGCATTGACTGGAACAATGAGGGAAATATTTAATAAACACATTTTTTGGGTGACAATTTTTTAATGACTGTGTCACTTCACCGAATTTCACTGCATCAAAAGCTATTTCCTGCTGAAGCCGTATTAATTTTAACAGTTTTACCAAGTGATAACTCAAGCGCCAAGAAAAACCAGTCGATGATAATGAAAATTCTGCGAAGTGACACGTTCTATAAAATGAGTGTCGACAAAACAGAAAAAACCCATTATTTAATAACAATTAGCTGTTCCAGCGATACAGTCTGCGTAGGACTCTTTATCGCTTTTCCCTCCAGAACTGTCCCATTTTCTGGGATAAAAAGTACTCTATGTCTTGGTGATTAAGTTATCTCCATACCAATTTCATTACAATCAGTTCAGTGTGAAAGCATAACAAACAAACATAACTTTCACATATATATTACTAGCTGGCTGGTGCCCGACGTGACAGGTAACAATGTTCGGTATAGGTAGGTGCAAAATTAACAGGCTATCACATCAGTGGGTTTCATATAAGTTGCGCGATGTACACCGAAATATCACCTGGCAGGAGGAGGAGGAACTATTTTTATTTAAATCGGTCCATCCATTCTTAAGTTTTCGCGAGATTAAGGCATCAAAATTTTATATTTTACCCTCTTACTCATCATCATCATCATCATATTTTTGCCGAATACTCACCCACCTGTCTTTTGTTTATACAAAGTTCCTGTTTAGAAACAAAATAACTTAGGTCTAAAATCGCCACTAAAAGGAACACGAAAGATATATCAATTACCTATTCGTTGTAATTTATTGTTTTGTAAGACTTGCAAATATATCTTTTGGGTTCCTAAAATGCCGGTCATTTTGAACCTAGGTTGATTAGCAACAAAACACTTTCACACAAATCCAAGCAACAAAAATAATAATTACGTGATGAGTCATGTTGAGTCATGACACAATATCAAGAACTACATCGAAATACGTTAATCATCATTTCAGCCTATTGCAGTCCACTGCTGGACGTAAGCCTCCCCCGGGGTTCACCACAAGGCCCGATCTCCCGTTTTCGCCATCCAGTCACCACCAGCCACTTTTTTCAGGTCGTCGGCCCATCTGGCTGGAGGGCGTCCTACGCTACGCTTGCCGAGCCGTGGTCTCCACGTTAATAGCGTGTTTGCAATTACTCTCTGATTTAAGAAGTTATACTTGTTAACAATTGTATCAATAAAAGACATAAGTATCATGTCGTCTAAAACGCAACTGGTCTACGGCAGTAAGTGGCCTAAAAAGCAACTTGTCTAAACAATTATTATCAAGTTGTCCAAATTTCAAATGGTTTAATTACCAAAGTGGTCTAGAACGGGAACTTGTTATATGAGAGGGGAGTTTTGAAAATACATAGGGCAGTTGAGAACTTTTTACACCAGTTGCTACTTAAACTGTTTTAGACCAGTCGCGTTTTGAACCACTTACTGCTTAGACCAGCTGCGTTTTAGACTACTTGCTGCTTAGACCAGCTGCATTTTAGACAACTTGATGTTTAGACCAGCTGCGTTTTAGACAACTTGCTGTTTAGACCAGCTGCGTTTTAGACCACTTGCTGCTTAGACCAGCTGCGTTTAAGACGAGATGATACTAACCCGGTGGGTATTTTTGCCGGTAAGTGTAGTATAGATTGGACCTTTTAATGTTTTGCAATGTTACTCGAAATCGGAGAAATTACAAATTTTGCCAAGCTGCCAAGAATCGATCGAAATAACGTTTAGATGTACTTACCAAATGCTCCTCCGCAAGATGGCTTGTGGGGAAGGCGATCTTAAAATCTCTTTTCAATTCTGACACAGTCGACACATAAGGCTTGAATTCTAAAAACAATTGAAGGTTTTTATTTGAATTCTGTCTACTGAGGTAACAGTAACATGTTCAAATCCAGCCGTGTCAACCGCAAATTAAAGTCGGTTTAGACTCCTTTGTAAACATGCTCTAAACTTGACAATATTATTGATAAGGTCGAATTTAACCTGAGGAGTAATTCTAAATTCAATGTTCTTTTATAAGCATAATATAAGTTAGTACTTATCATTAGTTAGAACAACCGTGCCGGCTTCATTACTTTTATTGATTTCTAATAAATTAAAGTATTTTGCTGAAATCGACTTTATAGTACAACAAATGAAAACACAACTTATACCTAGGATATATCACATAATTTAATTACAATTGACCTTCGAGTTATCAACTTAACGGAAAAAAGTGGTCACCTTTTCCCGTTAAGGAGACTAATAAAAGGGTTATTGTTATTAAAGTTTTTACGTATCACATAAATTGTATTTTTACTTGCGCTACATACAACCACCGTCCGGTTCCAAGGAAATTCTTTAGTTAATTAGAAAACACAAGTCTTAAAATTGTTGAATTTCTTTTCGAGTAAAATGCGGGTGCTTGTTGTAACATGATCAAAAATGTATCTCTCAACTGCCTTTTGTGTGAAAGGAGCGGACTCATAACCAGCGCTGCGCAGACGCGGCTGCGCCCACGCTAGTAGCACACCCTGAGCCCCCTCCTTTTGTCACTCGACCGAGATAATTTTAGAATATAATTCATCTCATTAATTGTATGCTGTCTCTATTTATAAATTTTCTTGTTGTGTGGAAATAAAACATTTCATATTGTTTATTATGTACCACTCACCAAAAAAGTTACTAGATTCTTCTACTTTCAGGAGATTTTCGTACTCCAGATAAAGTTCATCATAACTACTGGTTTTGATCTCCTCTTTTTTTGAATTTTTATCTGCTAGCGTGGCGGCTCTGTCTGTTTCGCCGGAACTTCCCGCTTGATCTTCATTCTGAGAACTCTTTATTGAAGCAGTTGTGGATTTGTCCAAATCCCCAGGTTTTTCGGCCGCAGGTATATTTTCAACCCGTTCTAGTTGTTGATTCTGGTCAACAACTTTATCTTTTTGGTCAGGTGTGGTCTTATTTTTTCCTTCTTCAGTACTTTGAACGTTATCCGCTTCGTCATTTTCATTACGTATGTTGGCTTTATCCGTTTCGCCAGAACTCCCCGCTTGATCTTTCTCTTGAGAACTACCTGCTTCGTCTGGCGTGTTCTTAGTTTTTTCTTCTTGAGTAGTTTGAGAACTTTCTGTTTCCTCTTTTTTTTCTTCTTTAGTTGTTTGAGAGCTTTCCACATCGGCTTCCTTTTCAGGTATGTCTTCATCTGTTCCCTTATTTTCCGGTTCTAAGTTTATCTCAACAGGTATTTCCCTTACCTCTACCACAACACTTTCAGAGCTATCGGCTTCTTCTATAGTCTGTAGATTTGTATAAGACGGTTTCCGATATTGTGAGACAGGAACGTCAACTTTAGCCTTTGCTAGTTTAGAATTTACATCCATGTCTTCCGTATCAGGCGCTTCTTTTGACCCGGAAGCAGACATGATAGCTAAATTATCGTGGCTAGTACTTTTTTTCTTTTTTTCTTTTCGTTCTTTATCAATTGAAGATTCGACATCATCGCTTTTCGTGACGTTTAAGCCGACGATTTTTTTTTTCATTTTCGATTGAAATTTTAAATATTGGTTAATTTCACCATCGGTTAATTCTTCCCTCAACTCATCAGACTTTACCACTGCTTTACGTTTAAGTTTAAGACGTGCCATGTGTCCATCAGCGAGTAATTTTCTGACATGTTCGATTGAACCGAGGGCAATTAAATGACCTTCATTCATGACTCCGATGCGTGTATCTAACGAGTCGAGATCCCGCCATGCTACGCTGGAAAATCAGAGACAAAGTTTAAAAAAAAGGTTCTTCATTAACATTTTTAATTTATATATTTTGTATGATAAGGAATTTGTTCCCAGAATAATAATAAAAAATTGTGCACGCCTTAACAATAAATACCTACTATTAAGAATTTTTTAGTTCCGAATATCTAAAAAACCTGGAACACCCTAAAATCTCGAATTATTTCATTCCAAATTTATTATTAATATGAAATAGCAAATTTTACAATTCCTATTTTTTACGCAACCGAAAAATTATAATGCCGAATTATTAAAATCCCGAATTTTATGTTACCAATTCAAATCATGTAAACTATAGTGTTTCGAATAATATGTATTTGTACAATGACAATAATGACTTTACTTTTCTCTTTTAAATATATAACTCCGATATTTTTTTCCTGAATAGCAACAGATTATTTGGAAGATACAGACTTCAGAAAATTCGGAATCATTAAAAAAAACTGTTATATGATGCTGAAGCTAAACTGAAGCATACATCGTTCGATACTGTTCCACCTGACCCACAAATTAGCCGAGCGAGCGTAGCGAGCGTGATGCAGTAGCGGCCGGGGAGCGTCAGAGCCAAACTATTTTAGTTTAAATTAAACGAATATACACAGATTTAGTCTAGAAAAAAAAACTACAAGTGTGAACGAAATACATACTTTAGCATCAATTTGCATAAATTAGCTTTAAGGAATTCGTCTTTTCGAAAATAATAACAGTGATAGTATTATTTTGTAGTCGTTTTTGTTTCTTCTCAGCAGTGGTCTCCTCTTGGGTAGTGCTGGTAGATTTCTGACGTGTAATAGTGCCCGGCCTACTTACTGAATAAACATCTTTTATCTTTAGTTTCTGAGAAAAACGGGGAAGGATCGAAGTCACACCATAGGCTCCCTTTTTACCATTTTTGCATTCCATCTATTACATATTTTTTTTAATTACCTATGCTCGGACATGACAATCGCGCACCCTCTGCTCCTAAGGCTAGCCAGTGCTCGCCTGACAAGCGGTCGCGTGTGGGGCTCTAGCTGTTGCATCACCTCGTCTACCAGGACGACCGGAGGCGCAGAAAGCAGCGCGACGCACAGCCCTAGCCGCCGCGAGCTCCCCGGATTATACGCACTGACTGGCACGTGCATTAATGCCTCTAAACCTGAAGGAATATATTACTGCAGAGATCGGGAAAAAGGCTGTTGCGGGACGAGTATGATTTTGCGTGGCCGAGTCGCAGTCGACACTCGCTACCTACGAGTCCAGCAACTGCCGTTCCCGGCTGAGGGTTGTATTTTCTGCTAAAATACGAGAAAATAAAACACAATTTATAATAATATTAAACACAGTCCTTAGTTTGGGACTAGGTTAACCTGGTATTCTGGTATATAATGTATATTAAAGAGTAGACATTCAGGCTGAATAATCAGGCTGGTATTCGCAATCAAACACTATTAGTACCTATGTAATACAAATAAATACTCATAATTTTATTAATCCAGCTTCCCTGTGGCCTTTTACTGACTGATAGCTGCATCTCGGTTTAACCCATTCGTGTAAAAATTAAACCAAAATCGATCGTAACCTCATAAATGAAAATTGTGTCTGTTTTAAGTTTAACCGCTGAGCTAGGAACATTTTCTTCCAACTGAGGAGTAATATTTTTCACATGCTCACCCATATACGACATGCAAGTGACGGTAAACAAGGCCGCGTCGGCAGAACGCAGCCCGTGCAGCATACAAAGCCTCTTTAAATTGATGTAACCCGTGGAGAACTTGTCCAGGCCTCCTACACTTAGCGCCAATTTGTCAATGAACTGAAAGGTTAAAAATATAATTAGGCTATAATGAATAGCAGACAGTACTGGGCAGCTGCCATCTATTTCACTATTCTGATAATGACTCGTGAGCGGCGGCATTTTAGTGTACATTGCGCGGCTTATATGAATCCCATTGATGCAGGGACGTGTTAACTTTGCAATGTATATCGAATTATCACTGTCACTTATCATCGTCAGGATGGTGAAAAGAGGCTTGATGGTAAACGGGATCTGAGACCCTACAACAGTTGCATTCTCTATACTTTAGTAAGAACGCCTCTTGCCAGTAATTTAACCAGTTGTCTTAACGCGACCACTGATGTTGCGTTGCGGTAGGTATAATGACAAGGTTGTGGTAGCGATCCACAACCTCCTACCACCACCCACTATATTAAGTAAACAAGGTGGGCTAAACCAATGTAAAGTGAAGGGTCACTCGTTTGCTTTCTTCGTGAATTAAAAATCGGGTAAGAACATGTCGGAACATGCTCAGTGTAGGGTTCCGGAACCTTAACTACACTTTAGCCGCCAGTATCTCAGGAACCAATAAAGTCTACTCAGTCGTGTAAGTTGTCCTTTTTAATTACCTACAATGTGCTTTCGTTTAAAGTACGTTTCAGATTTTTAGTACTTGTGGTTTTGGCTGTAGGGAGTGGGGCGGTGGTAACTGTGGCAAAAATTATAATTTTGGAGTTCAATATTTCCTAGCGGTCCCCCGAAAACTAAAAAACGATAGTTGAAATACTAGGTGGCCCAAAACCAACGCCAAAACGTGAGTGGGTTGCTACAGCAGCTAAAAAGCATCGATTGATTTGTTCGATCACTTTTCCAAACGCATTTTTTCTTTGAAGCTTATTTTCTTTTCGCGTTTTATTCCGAAGTTGCAAAACCAACATAACCTAACTTAACCTAACATTACGATCTAATTACTTTTGGGAATAAGTGCGACTGGGATGAAATCGAACGGGAATAAATGCGACTGGGTTAAAAGAAGAAAGAGAACATACACGACGGTAATAACACCGAACAGGGAAAAATGGGATCGAGTATCGAGTCAAATAAAAAATGGGAAAAAGTGTGAAAAGAAATATCGCTTCACGGAAATAATGATTTTGTAAAAAAAATCTAACAAACCAATTTAACCCTTATATATGTTAATCGATTTTTACTAGTTTCGGAGTTATTGGAATATTGGAAGAATAATTGTAATTTTGCTGAACTTTGCTGATATGTAATCATATCAGCAAAGTTTTTAAACCAATTTGATCTCTTTTTTTAAATCATGTTTTTAACTAATAAAGTTTGTTTCTCCATACTAGGTGTCGCCGTGTTTGTTTTCACTTTGAACCCTATAAATGACATACCTTAGACCTCTGGTCATGCAAACTTGTCCCGCCGATATAGCAATCCCCTCTCGTCGGCGCCATCATTCCGGTCATCAAGTATAGAACGGTCGTCTTGCCGGACGAATGGGGTCCTAGTAAGACCAAGCTATCACCTGAAATAATAATACCTGAAATAATAATACCATCAAATACGTTTGGAACTTTGGAACATACTATAATTCGCACCGCGTAACATGAAACAATACCCCCTTTATTTATTCCTTATTTTTCTAATCAATTCTACTGTACCATATAACATACAATTCTGAAAAAAAATCAGTCTCATATGGTTCAAAAGATACAGCTCTTTACAGTTAGAACAGCGAAGGCTTCGTATTATGGTCCCGTTTGTTACCCGTTGGTTTTAGGTGGGCCTCTTAGGTTGCCTTTCCAGTTAGGTGGAGACGATCGGAGCGGAGCAGAGAGGTGCAGGAATAGACCAATCATATTGGTTTAAATACACCTCTCGTCTCGTCTCTCCTTGAATGAAAACCCTATGGTGATGATTAGGGTTAGTTTAAAGCACAGTAAGACGAGAAAAAGCGAGCTAAAGCGAGATATGGAGACGACATTAATATCGAAACTTGCGCGACACCATCTCATCCTACTATAAATAGATGCGAAAGTTTGTGTGTTACTTTGTTACTACTTCAAGCACAAACCGCTAAATAGATTTGGAAGAGATTTGGGACGGACCCTGGATTACTTTTCATCCTGGAAAATTTAAAAGTTCCCAAAGGAAAAACGATTATTGAAATCTACGCGAACGAAGTCGACGATAAAAAGACGAAAATAAATAAAAAAGATGATCGTTTCAGTGTTTATTTACTAGTTATACTTACATACATGTTCATCGTGATTTCAACAGTTATAACTATAATGTCAACTGTGTCATGTCTTAGAAGGAGAACGTTAAGTAATTCCTTTATTAATGATAAATTAAAATGGCGTAACTGATTGAGCATAAGTATGATCACGGGCACGATTTATTATTAATGTCGACTCCATCTTGTCTCTAGTCTTACTCGTACTATGGAAACTCTGAGTTCTAGGGTTTGTATTATGATTATTATGATGGAACTATACGATACTATACGAATAAATAAAGGGGGTATTGTTTCATGTTACGTGGTGCGAATTATAGTATGTTCCAAAGCAGAACGAAAATATGGATAATTCTTACCTGCGTCTACCTTGAAGTTCACTCCTTTCACATTAATAACGCGGTTCGTCGTTGCGCCGCAATAGCAAAATCTCTTGTGCAAATTGTGAACCAATAAAGTATCGTCTGGGGGTCTTTCTGAAACCAGCCAGTTATTACTGCACCCGATAGGTAAAAGGTTTATAATGAAACATTATGACACAAATACAAGTGTGTTAAGTTGCTCATTACAGTTTAGGCGCGATTGCGAGGCGAGGGCATAAAAGGCCCGAGAGTGTAATGAATGAATGACCAACGCTTACGCGTTCCATAAGACATTTTTCAACACACTTGCAAAAAAATATTGTCTTATATACTTATTTATTACCAGACGTGAGCTAACTCGAGGCACGTTCTAGATATTTTTTATCGATAAATAAGATGTCGATTTAAATTTACACATGTGCTCATTGAAAATGGTTAACTAAATTCGTCCGTGACGCTCCCATGGTCTGCGCGGGGGAGGGAGGATGTTACTAAGTCGATTTTTTGTTGCCCACCTCTACACATCACGCTGTGAATTACGTTACAGATTATATTGTCTGCCGACATCTTTAACAATGTTCTGCATTTTATGACTTGATTTTAATATTTTATGCGTATACATAAGAATATTGTGTAGACAGAGATAATATCGATTAATAACAATATTAAGAATATAATAATTCTTTATTTGGAAGAGTATGGTAATTGTGTTGGTCATACAGTTGTGTGTTTTTTACTAGGACCCCGGAAATATAAATGCTTGGTTCTATTAGAAGCTTCATGATTATGAAAATTGGCCGACACGAATCTGTTTTTCTAAGGCCCCAGATTGCTCTTAAGCATTTATTTTGAGTTACAAATATCTTGATACAAAACAATACCGTACCGAATTTGTGAACATACATAAGCATGATATACTGTAACATCTGAAGTTTTATTGTTTTAGTGCAAATATATATTTGTGATATTTTTTACATATTAAGTCAATTAGGCCGTTCCATGTTAAATGCTCATCCAAACAAATACCCAGAAATATGGTCCTGTCTACTTCCTCTATTTTATCGATGCCGTTTGTGATATATAATCTAAACTTTTGGCTTTATTTGTGGAAAACTGTATTATTTAAGATTAAAGAACTTTAATATGTAGTTCATTGGTCGATAACCAATCCAAAATATGTTTAAAACTATGCCTCTATTTATTTGTGCCTCGCAATTCATAGGATCATCACATTTAAAAATAACAGTTGTATCGCCAGCAAAAAACACACATACTGGTTCTGTGACTCACGGCAAATCATTGAAGTGTAGAATAATAGGAGCCCCAGAATACGGCCCTGTGGCACCCCTCTTTTATTGCACCTAGCGTAGGATAAATAGTGTGTTATAGTACTGGTTGTTTTGTCTATTTGGAATACTCTTTTTATTTGCATTCTATTAAATAGATATGTACGAATCCATTCTTGTACTGGGTCTCTTATACCATACACTCTACGAAGTTGTAACCAATGTACCTAAGTTCGAGAAATATAATTATTGATCTATTACTTGTAAGTATTTTATTTATTAGCATTTTTTTTTTTTTATGGCATAGAGAAGGCAACCGAGCACACAGGCCACAGGCACAGGCTGATGGTAAGTGGAAACTGTGACCCATAGACATTAGCATAAGACTGCAAATGCGTTGCCGACCCTGAGGACTAAGATGGAATGCCTCTATGCTAGTCATTACACCGGCTAACCGGAACACAACAATGCGAACACTGCTGTTTGGCGGTAGGTTGGTAGGTTGGTTTGTAGCATACTACAAAAAACATTAAGTTATACACTGCCATCACATTCCATGATATTATCGCTTTCTGAACTTTCACAGAATTAATATCATTTTAATGTTCTGTTGAAATTGGATATTCCTTGCGTTTTTTTAAATAGCTCTATACATGTTCAATTTGTTTGACTTTACGTCCAATAACTTTGCCTATAAGCGGACTCATTCTTGTGTAGTAACACAAGGCGGCCGGGGCCGACTGACGCTCCCTATCAGACGGCCCTCGCCGCGCGCACACTTATAGTTCCGCCCCAACTGTCTTTCCTCCCCGTCGCCCACGGACCATGGGAGTGTCACGAACGAAATTGCCAAGCTTTATAATAAAATACTGCTACGGAGTAAGCCGTAACGGAGTTTTCTTGGTTCGTATAATAACTTACGCTAGTTTAAATTGAATAAATTACGCTAGTAATGTAATAAGGGATTATTACCTCCAACACAATTTCTGGGATTTTTCACTAGAAAAAAGGAAAATCATGATTACTTATTAGGAAACACCGGATTGACGAAGGCAAAATTGTACCTGTGCTAGTGATTAATTAAATATCGAGTAAGTTTTATCGACCTCGTTAAAAAGCAATTTTCAATCATCATAATTAATGGTCAAGTTTAGATATATTTTAATCATTTGTAAACCTCTTTTATAGTTATCGCTATCGCAACTATTCCGTAGTAAAACAAAAAAAATAATTACAAGATTTTATTTAGCCTCTCTGCCCCATCCTGACTTTCCACAGTTTCCACCCCACTCTGGATGCTTAAACATTGGACTCAAAAATATACGATGTCATCGTCCTTATTACTGGAGGCATAAGAGCGTGTCACATGTTTATGAGCCCAATGTTGGATCATATATAGAGCTGGTCACTGAATGTGACTAGGTACTTAAGCCACCCATTTTCCGTCTACTGGGCACTAAGTGTAAATTGCTGTTTACGCGGCAAACCTTCCGAACGCGAAAGTGACCATGTTACTCATACGAAAAACGCGAACGCGATAGAGAAGTTTTCGTGTTTGTAAAAATACACTAGAGGCTCTGTTGTTTTATCTGACGAAAGCACGTTTGCCATACTTGTAGGTGTAAAGTGTATAGACACCCACACTACGACGTCGCTTAGCGAAAACAACTACGCACTCAGAGACAACGTGCACGTGCATCTACACACACAAGTATTGGAAACCCGCTGTCGTGAGATTAAATAACTGTACCAAGTAACAAATTATCGCTTTATAATGGTCAAGTAAACGTTTTTTCGTAATTTAAGGTCTTATAAGATTAGTCGTGTAAACGTAATAAAAACGGTCGTATAGAAGTTATATAGAAGTCATTCAGTTACCGTTTTTTCGTTATATAAAGGTTGAATAAAAGTTTAAAGACTGACTTATTATGATTGAAACCTTTATATGACTTTTAAGTTACATAGCAGTTATAATGACTTCGTGAAATAACTGAATCGTGTCAATCAACGACCGTTATACGTTTGTGCGTACGCTGTGTTTTTGACAAAAATGATTAAGGTAAGGAAGTTTAAAATAAATGTTAATGATAATAAAATAATATGGTAGAGTTGTGATAATTGTAGTGAGTGTGTACGTGTATATGTAATGGCTATGAGTGGGACCTTCAGTTTTATGACGATTTACATATGTGATTTTGTGAAATTTTTAACGCTCGCCTTCTCGTGACCGCGGCTGTTGTTGTTGTCAAGGTCAATGTAATTTGTATACACGATTAAACGGCGATTTTTTGATTAGTATTTAACTAAATTATTGGTTCTAAATCGGTACCAGTTATTAAATCTGAAATTCTGAACCAAATATGTCACATTTGTGATTCATTCATTCAGTTAACTGATCAAACAATCAGCCCTAACTCCCATTAGTTATGGGTGAAAATCGTAGGTTTTAAACATTGACTAAATATTGCCTTACGAGTACGATCGTGTTTTTCAACAATTTGAATGCTATTTATCTTCATATTGATTATTATTTTATTAAACATAATTATCACATTTTTTTATTTATGAATGTCACTAGAAAAAAAAAGAAATTTATTTCAGGTATAAGTAATCGTTAAAATATGGTAGTATTCCTGGACGTCGGTAAATTTTCACCTTGAATGATTTGTAATGTCTGAAAAGGCAACGAAGGCCTTGGCAAACCACTAATTTCATACCTATAAGGAAAAGTTATAACTGCCACAGTCCTACTGTTACTCTGGTCTTGAACCGAATGATTTTGTTGTATTTAACAGTAATAACATATAGTAGATAGTACAACAAGAGCATAAAACGAGCCATTTTACCTGAGACGTACATCGACGTTTATGGGTAATTATCTCAACCACATTTTTTGAGCGGCGGACGTGATAATTGGGGTGTAAAGTACATGTATTGGAAAACTATTTATTTTATAAATAATCTTACTCAAAGTACCATATTGAGCCATTATTAACTTATTATATTTATCGTAAAAAAATATTTTCAATCCAAAATCAATTTTGGTGTCGTGTCCTGTACTTCCCGCATATACTGATATGTCGTGGTACAAACTTATTAAGCCTCAACTAGACTTATATTTTAGTTATCTGTATTCCTTATTAGTTGAGGTATTTTAAAATGTATCAATTGTTACATTTGCAAGTAAAAGGAAACTGGGAGCAGTGTAAATAAAACTGTCCAAGCGAAATAGTTAATTTTGGTAGTGAATATTGAAATTGATTTTATGATCGAACGAAACGTGATTAAACAAACAAATATAGCGTCAGATGTTCGTTCAGTTTCACTCCAGCAATAGACGGTGAAAGATTTGTACCATCTTTCTGCGTCTTCCCGCTAAGCACATAAGTATCTAATTTTGGTGGTATGAAATACACTTTATTAATCGTGATAACTTAGATAAGTCATTATTTCGCAAAAAGTTTTGTTGTGTGATAGTTTTTTCAAGTATGTTTATGGTGTCTTTTTAACTGTAACGAGTTAAGTTTTTGTTAAACTAAAACATTTGTTTTTAATTTAAAAAAGATGTTAAATTTTATAATTTTGGTGGTACAATTTTGGTGGCTTTTGCGAAACACCAAAATTAATCAAAATTTCTGGTCTCCACCAAAATTATTTAAACAACAAATAATCATTATTTATTATATTAGAGACTTACGTTATGGATTTTCAAAAATAACAAGGAAGATTCCCTAACGATTATATTTTAATTAGCCCGATATGTTATTATTGATCGTAAGTTTTTCTAAGAAAAGTAATTTTGGTGGATAATAACAATTTTGGTGGTACATAATTAGTAAAATCGTTATATCTTAAAAAACACTTGGTATAATAAAGGGCCATTTTAACACTGTTTTTATAATGACTAATGACGTCACTTAAACGTTTAATTGTAAACCCTACTACAAAAAATAAAAAATACCACCAAAATTAGGATAATTTGACGCTTGTTGAAATTCACCCTTATACTGGATAGTCACGTCGAGGAATAATGGATGTTATGCTCGAGTTTTACACTCTGCGTTTCACTTGAATTGCAAGAAAATAAAACAAGGATTAAGCACAAAAAAGAAAATTGACTATGTTCTGAGCCTTAATGCCAAGTTATTATAAATATTTGCTTTATATTACGTAAATGCTCGCCCGTATTCATTGAAAATTGGTATTTAGATAATGATACATATGTCGTAATTAAATTAAGATATAACCAAAATCTCATGAAAATATATCAATTAAATGGAGGTGTATTATGTTTGTGGCTCTAAGGCCTAATTGCCTTAGTCTTAAAAGAAGAAATTACTTTATGCACAAGAGCATAAAAATCCATTTTATGCAGCCTTCTCTCGACATAAAGAACAACGTTACGAGCATGAGAAGTGAAAAAGATTTTATTAATTATTAAAAAAAACATCTGGTGTCAAAATTGTTGTGTAACCTTACCACAATTCATCATTCGATTAACTTCTGCTTTCTCCATTATAACATTCTCGTCTTTTTTTTTAAATTTTGGTTCCACATAGTTTGCATTAACGATGCGCTCGAATAGGATATGTATTTTTTTCTTTTGCAATAACACGAGAAATAACTGAAAAATTAAAAAGATTTTTATGGCGTAGGCGCAGGTTTTATTAGTCAGGGAATTTCGAGTCAGAAATTATTTGCATATTATTTAAGCGTATAGCGTAAAGATAGTCATAGGAATTAAAAATCTTAACGTGAAATTTTCTTATCGTTATAATAATGTCATAAATTTCACAAGTAATAGTTTTTTTATCTCTTGTCAAACTATAATAAACAAAACTTCAGTCAAAGTTACTACTTACCCCATATAATATTGTATGACATATTAACGTAATGAGTAGTATGAGTGGTGGCCCACTGAAGTAATGATATTGTTTCCGGTCAGGGTCTGTAAAAAAAATGTTTTGTATTAAAATATACGCCCTTCACCCGTACATAAACCACAATTTATTATGGTAAAAGAAGTTAAATGAAATATAATTTAATTGGATGGATTTATAATTGACTAACTATTTACATGTGTGAACCCTATTGGTAAAATTGAACTGAAATAATATTAATAAAAGAAATGTAACACAACATCCCATTCAACTAAACTTAAACTGATATGATTAATGAGAACGTTTGGATGTTTGTTATTCAATCTCCAGAATTGCAAGATAGATCTGGACGAAATTTGTCACACATATAGACAGTCTGGAATAGCACATAAACTACTTTGTTTACTACAAATTTTGCCAGTTCTCCAGGGTAAAGCGATAAACGACTTCTACGTGGACGGGTGTAAAAACGAATCAAAATGAACTTACCGCAGCAGATCTTATCGAGTATCTTGGCCTTCGAATCAGTCAGGACCAAGTCCGTACAATAGTGGTCGTTGTGTGAACAGAACGACTTCGCTCTAGCTACTGTGGTGTAACTCGTTATGATCTCGCTCAGGGTGAACACGGGAAACAGGTTTCCTATCAACGACAAGAACTGCAACGGACATATAAACACACTGGAGGAGGACAACTCTACCAACAGCCTTTGTATGACTGGTCCCGAGAAACCTGAAAGAGGATTGTTATGCCATTGAGGAGGCAACTTGCCAGCTGCTGATATTAGACTTTTGCATCCTCAAGATTACAATCGTAAGACTGCAATCCTAAGGCTTTAATTGCTTTGCCAACCCTGAAGACTAAGATGGAATGCCTCTAGGCTAGTTATTTCACCGGTTGTCTTATCCCCACACCGGAACAGAACGGACCTTGCACAAGGTCCAATTACAACTAAAACGTAAACGTATTACGAATACAGCAGTTTTACAAAAGCTGTGCTGGCAACGTTGGATTATTTTGCTAACCGAAAATAAAAAATATATATAATTAAGCAGCGGCATTGAATTGTGATCTATTCTAAAAAGAATGCCAACCCGGCTCAATCTGGGGATTACTTCTTGTCGAGGCAAATAATTCAAATCATCATCATCAACATCATCATGTCAGCCGAAAGACGTCCCTGCTGGACATAGGCCTCCCCCAAGGCTTTCCACTCAGACCAGTCTTGTGCTTTTCGCATCCACCGCGGTCCCGCGGTCCCGTGTTATTCAAATAAACGGCGTTAATAGACAATTAGCCCTTTGGCAAGCAAGATTATACTGGCAACACTGTCGTAGTATTCTGTAACTCTTATTTAATCTGTGACACTGGGCCCGATTCTCGATCTAACGAAGAACACCGAAAGCTCCGAGTAAAATTCGAGTTAAAATTATAAGTCCACTGCGAAATAAACAATTCGGCATATTTATGATACTAAATAGCAAACTAAGTATACACTTAAATTTTATTACTATTTTTTATTCATCATCATCATCATCATGTCAGCCGAAAGACGTCCACTGCTGGACATAGGCCTCCCCCAAGGCTTTCCACTCAGACCGGTCTTGTGCTTTTCGCATCCACCGCGGTCCCGCGATCCTGACGAGGTCGTCACTCCATCTTGTTGGAGGCCTACCTACAGCTCGTCTTCCGTCTTTTTTATTAATTATATTACATTTTTAAAAGCAATATTGTTTGACGAAAAAAATGGTCTACTCGATATGATCAATACTATAATTATTATTATGCCTGCCGATATCGATTTAAATCTAGTAACAAATTCCCGTCAGATGTCACTGTAGCAACCGGTAATTAATATTATTTTGATGTTATGTTTCGGCTTATGCAAGTTGAAAACTATACCATACCTAAAGTATACCAATATACCCAGTGAACAATGTTAAAAATAATTTGTAACCAATGCCTTGAAAAAACAATGTGTCGCGCTAGATGTCGCTGTACCGTCCGGTGCGATTCCTACATCGCGCTGTTAAGATTTCCCCACGAACAATGACCACCCTTGTTCGACGCAGCTCAAACAAGACCTTACTTCATAGGATCATTTCTATAGTAAGCTCTTCACTAGGCAATCACAAAATGTGAGCCGACCCCATCCACGTTGATGAGACGTGGCGCGGTGCCCTGAGCGTGAGAGAGGCGGTGACGTCACGTCACCAGCCGTCGATGATCGTTCACCTTCCTCTTCGGGGGGAGGCGTGGGGTGCTGTCGCTGTCTGAGTGGCTGGTTATAATAACCCTTATAAATCACTTTCAAAACATTAACTGGCAGATTTGACAGGTACAGTGACAACGAAGGGATGTATAACTATTACACCTTATTGCATTGTAATAAGGTTCAAAAGTGGATACAACTCTTTGTAATCGAATAATCACTAGTATTATGGGAAAAGCTTCGCTATTCTCATATTGGCTATCCCTAGCCGTCATTAAATTTTGCCTTGTATATTCCGAGGTCTGGGCATTACTGTATTTGAAGTTAAACAATTCAATAAATTGTCGTAAGGAACCTGTTGGTTGCTCGAATCTGACTCGCAGTTGACCGGTTTTTTCACTTATGATACTGCCATAATATACATTATTTTCTCCTTTGCAACATGAAAAATTACACTTCCCGTTTTGAATATTCATAATGTTGACAGCAGTGAAAATGTGTCGTGTGTTAAGAAAGAATCATAAAGGAAAGAAAGAAAACATATTTATTCACAACAATAAAAACACTGAGTTACAAATTACAATAAACCTAACAATAAAGAGACAGACACAGTCGTAAGGTAAGTAATAGGCTATTTTAATATTTACAAAACCTTTTTAAATGATTATTTTTACATAACGAAAGCACATTAAATTGATATTATTATTTCCTTGAGATTCTACTGTAGGTGTTATCAATAAACATCTATTTTAAAGTTTAAATTTTCAAACACGCTCTAAAAACCCTTTCTGTCATGGCGCTGGCCATATATCAAGTAAACATTAAACGATCATTTGAAGAGATGTGCCCTTATGGTTTGTGGTTAGGTACTTGCGTGTGACGTCACCAGCAAGTAACCACAGATGCAAGCCAAATAGACATAGCATCTCTGCCACAGATAAAATTTCAAGAAACTTTAAAAAAAAAAACTTGTATTTTCCAAATAACTTGTGAAATATGATGTTTTACGCTATTATCTGATAGGATGACCACAATTTGTAGTATATTTTAATGTTGTCAAAATAGCCTATTGTTCCGAGACGGCCGCAACTCAGCAAGTGCTGGCTTTGAAGAAGACCCTGGTCTTCCGTTGGGACCGCTCGGTCGGTGAAGATACCGAAGGTGACACAGACATAAGTCAGGTACGCTTCATGTAGAAAAAAAAAGGAGAGGAAAAAAGATAAATAATAATGAATTGAAGGCGGCTGTCAACATTATCAATATTCAGAAACTTCAAAGTCTTGCAACGTAGACCAAAGACCAAAATCTGACAGTTCTCATCTTGACTATTTAGTTATTTTAACTTTATTGCACAAAAACATGAATGAGAACTCGTCTAACCAGTAATCATTTTAAGGGTAAGTTTTATTGATAAAAATACCTACGCTTAAACCAAGTAATCACAGCGAATGTGCGCCCGTTGAGGTTAGATTTTTGTCTTAGATTTCCGAGTATAGCACTATTTCCACCAAACGGCCCGCAACGGATCGGAACGGAAAGAATTGTATGGTCTCTAAACGATATTAAATCATGTCAAATCAGTATTTAAAGTCTATATTACCCAGCCGCGAACAGCAACTTGACCGCGGGCGTCTTCCGCGACACGCGTACGTCGCCGTAAGTATGCTGCGACGCGCGATCGGCTCCGTCATAAACAGACAATAATAATTTCAATAGAGCCGTACGGCTGTCGCCGCATCCGTACGTATCCTTTCCGATCCGATGCGATGCGAGCCGTTTGGTGGAAATGATTCTTGTAAGTTCTAGATACAAAAGCAGATAACCTTACCTAAAGCGATGGACTGGATGTAAATTTGGCTAACGGCAATCTCGTTCCGAAGTATAAAACTCAGCCCATACAACTGAAGTAAAAATGCCGGTAAAAACAGCAGCATTGCTAAACACAACGCACCTGTAATATATTTTGCATTTATTATTTATTTATTCTCGTTAGATGACTCAATATAAATTTAAAATTGCAACTTTGTCAAAATTACTATCCTTATAAACATTACTGTGACACTTTCCCCACAGGGAATCGATCCCGAGACCGCTAGCTTCGTAGGCAGGGTCACTACCAACTAAGCCAACGCATCGTAACAATAAGGTATTAATCTAACTATTTATCTGCCGATCTCTCATTTACTCATACACTACATCATCATCATCATCATCATCATGTCAGCCGAAAGACGTCCACTGCTGGACATAGGCCTCCCCCAAGGCTTTCCACTCAGACCGGTCTTGTGCTTTTCGCATCCACCGCGGTCCGGCGATCCTGACGAGGTCGTCACTCCATCTTGTTGGAGGCCTACCTACAGCTCGTCTTGCGGTCCGCGGACGCCACTCCAGAACCTTCTGACCCCATCGGCCATCAGTCCTGAGGGCAATGTGCCCCGCCCACTGCCACTTCAGTTTAGCTATTCTTAGGGCTATGTCGGTAACCTTACACTACATACAATTAACATACTCAAAGCGATTCTGGAAATCTTTTAAACTAACCTAAAAAATCAACCTGATTAAGTGTTTCCTCTGTATCAAAGTTTAATGCGCATAGGGTCACAGCAGCCGGTATGACTATTAAAAACAGGGTCATCTGAGCAAACAGCTTGGCGGTCCAGTGGATGAAGTTCGAGCTGCCGACAGCACGGTGGGTGTAACGCACTAGGTAGCGGTGTTCGTACATCAAGAGTTCGATAAATTTGATGAGAGGAATCGCCACGACTGAAAAGAGTAATAACCATACGTCGGACTCCAGCGGGCATTTTCGTGGCATGTCAGAATGATAGGTAAGGTTCGCATATCAATCAATTCACTTTCGAGTATTTGTACTTAGTATTTGGTACCTAGTATTTATAATGTGAATTTCCAAATATCATAGCAACTAACTGCGTTATTTATAAACGTACTTGGACTACACATAAGTCAAAATGGCGAAAAAGTTAACAACAACAACAACATCAACATTATATTTTTTGGGCTTCATATTAACTTTACATATCGACGGTAGAAAGCAATTTGGTCGTATCTAAAAAATAGAGGTTTACACCAGAGTAAAAACAACACTTTGAAAAAATATAATTCTTTAACTAAAAGAGATAAAGAGATTATGTCCTAAATAAAAAATTGTAAGAAAATAATGATAATTGAGGCAGATACAGTAAATTTATTCTAAAGTTAGTATAACATAGGTTTTTTACGAGATACAGCAAAACATTTTTTAGTCTCGGAACTCAATTATGTTGTATCTCGAAGTCATTATATATGGGATGTGGAAAATTCTTCTAAATTATTTGCGGCAATTTCGCTGTATATGTAATCTAGCAAAAAAATAGTTTAAAATTTTTGGTATATGTATCACAGAGCAATAATTGTAGTTCATTCATTTTAAAGCAACTAGAGACAATTAAAAGTAAATTGGGAAATTTTGTTGTAAGTAAGTAGGTACAAATAAAACCACAGATAAGTGTCACAAATATCTAAGCGTCAATTTTGCTGTATCTCCGTATTCATTTTTTTATGATAACAAACTTTTGTGGTAACTATTTGAAACTCACCAAACGTAACCATTTTATCTCAATACATCAAAATACATAGAAAGTAATTTTGATGTATCTAATTATCAAAACTAAATAACAAATAATGTCCTAAATACAACATTACAGGTAATGCTTTGGGTAAAAAGTTTGTATAAATTCGACGTCGTATCTAAAATTAAAATCGTCCGAGAAATACGAGACTTGGACCATTCTTCGCAGTTTTTTTTTCTGTTTCAAATAAGCAAAGAAAAAAAAAACGATTTTTCTAGATACGACAAAATTGCTTTCTTCCGTCGATATTAAGCAATATATGTGACCTTTCTGTGACTTAAGTTCGGAGTGCTGTCGTAGTATCGTATCCATTGCAATGCAAAGATATGCAAATTAACAAATAAAGCAAATCTTTCTACTGATTAGACTGCACTCTACCAACAAATATAAGTATGAACAACAGTCATAATGACGCATGTCAGCTATTTATTTGTTTTTTAAGTGGCCACTTCAGTGGGCTATCAGTCCTCACTTCAAAGAGTATTTACACATTAAAGATGAATAAATGATAACGGGTAACTAATTTAATTAAATATGTTACTAATACTAGGTACATTATAATACTCGTAAGTTAAGATTTTTTGTAAACCTTACCTTGCCCTCAAACTGCCCCCTATAGTCCGACGTATGGTAATAACATTTTACATATAGCCTAGGGCTGATAGAACAGCTATTGGTTGAAACCCATCGATTTAAAAAAACAAGCCTATAGGTTTAAAAACTTCGCTGATTTGTAAGGGTGCGTCACACGAGATATAACTACATAATAACTATTTTCATGTTAATGATAAAGATAAAGAGAGATAAAGAACGTGTTACTAACGTTTACGAGATATAATGAACGTTAGCTATAATAACAAAATCAATATTTTTATAAGGAATTACGGTCAAGTCATATAATATTCATTTTATATAATATTTTTAATATAACACTCACAATGACTAATTTCAGTTCGTATAACATACATGACATATAGCGATCATAATACATACATATTATCTTTTAGTATAAGTGTTACAAGATATACTCGTAATATCGTATGATATAAATGTGAGCGAGCGAAGCGAGCGAGCAAGACCTCTCTGGGCAGAACCGACTCGGATAGGTTAGGTTAGAAGGCTAAGGCGCCTTAGCCTTCGAGGTTTTTTTTTTAAATCCCTTGAAAAAACTATGCGAAACAATTTGATTGTAAAATTAAAAAGGCCACGTAATACTGCAAAAGTTATAGGCGTTTATATTATACGTGCATTATATTTTTTGATGTTAGATTTTTTGATTTATATATGTTTTATATCTTAAGTGTCATGTACTTTATACACTTTAATTGTTATATCAATTGATATTGTATATTAATAACGTTATACTTTATGAAAATAGTTATTTTGACATTATATCTTTCGTTCATTATCTCAAGTGTACGTTATATTAAACATATTTATACAAAGTGAGCGTATATATTGTGACTGTTATATGATAAGTTCTTATATCTCGTATTACTTGCCCGATTTGTAATGATTCTAATTAAAAACATGAAATGAAGGATTTTTCGTGACATCGACATAGGGAAAATTACAACACTTCAAATTAAAACCATCAATATCCTCCGATACCAGTAAAAATCGCTGAACATACAAAGGGGTTAAATCGATAGCTTTTTAGCTGCTCTATCAGCCCTAGGCGGACTGACGTTGATTTTTGGGACACCCCGTATAATACGTTAAATCACGCCTGTTTCCCAGAGGGGTAGGCAGAGACCACTTCTAACAACTTTTTAATTAGTTAAAATTGACAATTGTTTCGCCATAAGGCATACAAATAGCTAGTATATTGGCATGCAGCTAGGCTAGCGGCATGGTATTTTAGTAGGTACTTTACTAAATTAAAATTGAGATGTCAAGTGATTATCAAAATAGCAATAATAATAATAACAAATGAGATAGAAAAAAAGAGAAAAATACAAATTAATTTTTTAAATATTTTTTTAATTTAATAATAAGCTTCATTTACTAAAATGTATTTCTTTTTAACTCTGTTATCGTCTATTTCTAAGATTGATTTTGGTAATGACTTGGGTTAGTTGCTTGGCTTTTAACCTTTTCAACGCCTTATCAATTTTGAACTTGTGACGGCGGTAGCCGTCGTGGCGTCAGTGGCACGACTTTAAGTTAAAGGCAAGAGCCGTCTGCGGCATTCAAAAGGTTAAAGGTAAAAGGTCAAAAGGTTAAGGGTTGAATTTCGATCAATCCCTTGTTATTGCATTTTTACAACATAATAGTAAAACATAATGTTCCCAAATATAAGGTTTATTTCTGTGTGCAGCTAATTAGACAGTGCGTTGATTGATATATCTGTCAATTTGTTCATTATTTTAAACCGAAACTTATTGAGTATGTCTTAACTTAGACTGAAAAATATTTTCACATATTTTTCAGTCAAAAGTAGTTTATTTTTAAGTAATGTTTAGGTACCACTACCACTATCATATCACTAACAACTACCACCTTTTGACCTTTTGACCACTTTACATCGAATATAAAATATGTCACCCACACGCCGAAAACAATTGCTATGCTTTGAAAATATACCGCAGTATCTTTTAATCTTGAACTTGTGACACGACTCAGATGACGGCCGTAGCCGTCGTGGCGCCAGTGCAAGTGGCACGACTCATTTGGCTATTAAGAAAAGGTTAACCTACCGCCTAGCAGTAGTGTTTGCATTATTTTGTTCCGGTGTGGGGATAAGACAACCAGTGAAATGACTAGCCTAGAGGCATTCCATCTTGGTCTTCTAGGTTGGCGACGCATTTACGGTCTTAGGATTGTAGTCTTGAAAATCTAAGTGTCCATGGGTCACAGATCCCGCTAATCATCACGTGACCGAATCGGAGTAATCTACGTATAAATTTACCTACGCTTAAAAAAGGTGGATCCTACTGTACAAAAATACCGTGACATTGTAAACTATTTATAATTATAATGTAATGATGTAAACCTTTTTCTTGAAAAAAATATACCTTGCCGAGTTTCTTACGCCGGTTCTTCTCGGGGCAAAGGTTTTATTTTTCGAACCGGTGGTAATGCTTTTTAACATTCATAGGTGCATTATATTATGCCTAAATTGAAGAATAAAGAACTTTGACTTTGACTTTGACTTTGACTTTGTTTTATCTTCCCCAAACCATAAAAAATTAAAATACAATCAAGGAAATAGATTCCTAGACCCTTTTGGACTCTGTCAAAGTGACACTGTAAAATCTGTAAATAATATCGTAAGAAGTCTCTTACGTTTTGATTGATTACGTCACTTTTACATAGTCCAGTGGTCAAGGAATTATTTTTTTGTAAAATACTTACAAAACGTTACTCCTATGGACCAAAACATGCACAATATTGTTTCCTTAGGTACAAAGAGATCAATATTCGTAGCAGACAGGGCTAAAACATACGGTTTAAGTCGTGGTACAACATAGGACATGTAAATATTGCTAAATGTATTAAGGGCTTTTGTAGCTTCAGGGAGGGAATGAAGGCCAATATATAAGTCAGACCTATCACCCCTCATTACAAACTTGATGACGTTTTTTTCAACCCAGTGCGATGTATTGTTTTTCTTGTGAGTGGGGTCTGTAACAAACATAAACAGTCAAACAAGTGGATTTCTAGGCTACTATGAAACTACGTCAAAGTGACGTAATAAGTGAAATCCTAAATAAGTGTTTTATTATTTCATTGATAACGTCAGTTTGACATTTTTCAATAGAGGCCCATTAGATATCCAATTCCGTGGTTCTACTTGTGAGGTGTGATTTCTTTAATTAAAACAATCTTAAGTAAGGGCCTGTTCCACAATCAACCTGTAAATTTATCTGCCATTTAACCTTGGTTCTTTCCTTGTCTATTTTCAAGTGTCAGAAAGAGAAAGGGCTAAAAATATCTGTCAACTATGCTTTACTTGTCGATTGTGAAACAGGCGGTAAGTATAGTTTTCATCTCATATTTCATACAATTATGTAGGGTAGATAAACTTTTAACCTCCTGAGGTTCCTTGTGACTATAGTACAAAATGCGGCCATTTAAATATCTTTATTTAAACTAGTTCTTACTAGTTCAAAGAAAGTAAAGTGTAATTTCTTTTGGTTTTATTACTAATGATCAAATTAGTAAATTGGTTTGGCTCATTCGTAATAGATTAATATTCCATTGACAAATTTCGTTGTACGGTGGGCCTTAGGAGGTAAAGGTACAGTCGACGTCTAAGATACGCTTACTTTTTTTCAAAATGTTTAATTTTTTTGTCAAAAAAATTCAACATATCTTGACGTTGACCCTACTTAAACGCACCCCATTTTTTGACATGTTTTACGAATTACATATTTTAGAAAAATTATACGTACTCGTAAGCTACTCGTATTTGCAAACGATGTACCTTACACGTTTATTAAATTAGACAAATAGGCTAACATTTGAAATTACTTGATTTAACAGTTTTGAATAATAATATAATTGGAAATGCAAAGGACAATGTTGGCCCCCGGTTTTGAATGAAAAATGTGCAGTTTCCCCTTAGTCGTTGACTATATGTACTTTTTTAGAAAACGCCCAATAAATAAAAAAAACAAAAGATTACCGGCATGACTGCGTGTCCTAAACACATGCAATTCAGGAAAAATGTTCCTTATCGCCTTCACGTTATGGTGTCCCATCTCTCCGGGATCAATGAGGAGAGTTTTAGTTTTGTTTTCGCTGGCTTTCGGCCGGTAACTGTTCGTCGTCACAGATATGACTATTAGACCGAGGACTGGTACTATAATTTGCTGGAAAATTACATCATATTACAGTCTGAGAGTAATGCCAAGCTTGCACAGTGTTAATTTTGCGGTGCCAATACATTACGCTCCAATTTTTGTGAGCCGCTACTGGCGCCGGCACGGAATATTCAAATGAATGTATTTCTATTGTTAAACTGCGTCCACATTACGCGCAGGAAACCCTAGCCTTAGCTCGTGCGGTGGCCGGGGAGACGGGAGACGTTTAGTAATATACATTCTTATAATCTAGTTGTTACATCACACATTAAGATATATTTATGGTAAGGGGCATACAAACCACAACAACGGATCATGTAAGGACAATCATACCCGTTCGCGATCATTGCGAGAGTATTGTTGTTGCTGGCACGCCTCCGTGTGAACTAGGGTGTCTGTAGCGAGTGACTGCTCTAACACCAGCACTGTGTATCCGTCCTGCGACATGCTGCTATTGGCTTGGTTTGATTTTGGCGCCGCAAAATAGTCATCGTGTAAACTTGGCACAAGAGCGAAAGGATATTGGGGAAACGAGGCAAATGCTATACACTTGTTCATAAAGTACACAGGGTGGAAAAATAATGAGGATAAATAAATAAATCCTTAAGTTAGATCAATTAACTTGGTTTTAGAAATATTAATAGTACAGTCAACAGCATAAATAAGTGATCATTTATGTAACTTGTCGCTTTCAATCGTTTCACAGTTTTGTATGTCATTTCGAACACGACGTTAAAGTGACAAGGTACATAAATAATCACTTATTTATGCTGTTGACTGTACTACTTAGCCATAAGTGCATTGCGCCTCGCATTGGATTCTACTTCCGCCTCCCCCCAGGCGACATGTAATGGCGATTGATGACCGCTTGTCGGGTTCTTATATATTTTATATGTATTTTGTTACCTTTTTTATTAGTTATTTCCGTATATTACTTTATTATTTAATATACTTTAATTATAATGATTAGGTACTACAAGTAAGAAGTAAATTGTTCGCTTTTATCTAAATCGCAGAAACTTTCTACTACCACAACTATTTTATTATAACATAATAGTATTATAACATAGACTTACTGAAGGTCTGTTTTATTCTCATTCTTTATTTTGAAAGCGGTATACAACAAATAATTATTTCAACTTACTAGTATAGTAAATTGGCACTTGTAACTCCACATGTGCTCAAAGATCCTCTTCATCAGAACGCCTATTTGCTGGATGCAGAGACGCCAGCCCGTTAGTTGTTGATAACCTTTATGAATCATAGGAAATCAATATCTCCATATGTATACAGGGCAACTGATTATTCAATACATTCCTTTTTAGAGAGGGGCATACTGGAGTTACATTTACAGCAAAAAGAACGTGTGGTAGCCGAAAAGCATTGGTTCTGAACCTTTCAGATTCTGCCACTCACACGCTAAACATGCTTGCTATGCTATAGATTAAAAATTAATTCATACGCGTTAGTCTCTTTTAATCACTTTTTGTCGGCCATGGCCGACGGGCGTCAGTGGCACGTTTCAGTGTGGTGTTCAAAAGGTTAAAGTATCGAATAACAAATCACCCTGTAGATATTATAATAAGACAATAAAAGTCTGTTAAACTAGGCCCTCTATTATACGCGGTAAATAATATCGCCTTTGACATGTTATAGTATAGTTTTTAACTCGGTCAGACAAGCAAACAGGAGCTATCGTAACGTTAACGATTTGATAACACGTCAAAAGCAATATCGTTTTGCCGTGTTGAATAGACGGCCAGTCCGTTGGCTGTTGTGTCAGTTAACTTCACAACTTACCGTGGTACGTTTCAACGGCCACCGCGTCCTCAATAGTGTCTTCAATAAATCTGTAAATAACAATACACTTACCAAATACATATCTGGGTTTAGAAACAGATACATGGTGTTTGGCAGTCGGGAGTGGGGATTTTAAGGGATGATATTAAGGGTCATTCTGAACATTTTTGACGACATTGACTATTGTGCATAGTTGCACTGTTTTTTTGAGATATTTTCTTTTTGTTGAAAAAACGCTATTATTAAACGTAATAAAAATAACGAACTGAAGCAACCAAATAGACCACCACATATCGCTTGCTTGCATGTGTGCGTGCCTCGACCGTACGCGCCGCGAGCCACCACAAGCAAACTCAACAGGACGAACCGAGCCGGTTTAGTCAGGGCCGCGCCATTGCCACGTTTGCTTGAGTGCGTATTGATCGACGCGCACCGACGCAACTCTAGCGCCCGACCGGCAATAGGTAACAGACACTCGTAAGAGTTGGAGACGAACAACACTTCTATTCCATTTATACTATGGCTATATAAAGCCGCGTTCACATTTGTCTGACGTGTTGTGTTGTGATGCTCTCTGTCGTGATGGCTACTGTTCACATTTATCTGACGTGTTATGACGCATTTTTTTATCAGATCCGTCTTGGCTCTCGTCGTCCATACTTCACGTGCGGCTCTGACGCGTCACAACACAGCACAGGCGCGTGCACACTAGTCGGATGCGCTGTGTCGTGTCGCTGCACCGCCCCCCGCACCTCACCCGTTCTGACGCGGACCGGGACCGCATGTGATGCGACACAACACAAGCCATCACAACACACTGCGTCAGATAAATGTGAACGCGACCATATTAAATGTATGAAACCGATACTGTTCTGACGCATCACGACACAACACGTCAGACAAATGTGAACGCGGCTTTATACTGCCATTTTGATACTGGTATATTTCGTTCATTCAAATAGTGTGCATTACAACCCTTTGAAGTCGCCGACACCGCTTTGTGTGCGCCGCGGTAGCTTCGGCATAACAAAGCGTTGAACGAACGAACTATAAGTTAAAACTTGAGCAGTTAGATCTAGAGTCCCGACATGATTTCTGAACATTCGGGGGTAGCCAAAATCGTAAAAAAGTACACTGAATTCGGTACCTTTATTATATATATATAACCTTTTCAACGGTATTTCAAAACAAAACTCTTCACTCACAGGGGCGATAAAAAACCTGTCTCAAAAAACTGCGCTTCTGAACAAAAGAGCGTAAGTGCAAGGAAGATACGCTCTTTTTCTGATGCACTTTTTCACATGATATTATTTTCCCGCCCGTTTCTCAAACCCTATGAAACTGAGATGCATCCTTTTGCATTAGAACGGCAGTATAATCGACCTTTACGCTGTCAACCTTGACGGATATATCTGTAGTTGACGTTGAACCAATAGTGCGGATATATCCGTGGCGTAACCCAGCCCAAAAAAAAATTTGGTACTCACCCCAAGAACATTTCCTCCAAGGACATCCCAACCCCCATGTTCACAATGCCCAAAGCCACCTTGTGCTCTTCCAAATCATCGAACAGATCAGGTAATAACTCGTGGTCCTTCGCCGGCAGGGTGAACAGTAACCTTCTAGGGTCAAGCTTGGTGGTGATTGTATCATGCAACGTGCTCTCTACGAGGGCGCGCACTGCGTCGGCGGCTTCTACATTTTTCAAAGTCACTGATAGATTGAATCCAGTGCCTGTAATTTAAATGGTAAGAATTTGAAAAATCGGCAAATTCCGAGTCGCGCCGAAAAAACACGTTTTTTGTAACGGAACCCTCCTTATTTCTAGCGTTCTGTACCCGAAGGGACACTGTTACACTATTATTATGCCTAAGCTTGTCGTCCGTCCGTCTGACCCATGTTTAAAGACATGAATCTTTTGAACCGTAACAGATTAGTGAGTTGATTTTGTTCAGATTGTGCTTTAAAGGTGAATTCACAAACAATTAAAAAAAATTAAGAAAAATAAATAATAAAGGGTTCCCCATCACCGTACAAGTAAAAAAAATCCAACGTGTTTTTGTTTTTGTTGTATCGTAAAATCGGTCAAGGGACAAATTTAGTATAAAAAAAATTAAAGGAAAATTAAAAAATTAAAAAGCTCGCGCCATACATTATACCTCCTAATACAATAATACCTACTGTGCGGTGGTACGGAATCCTCGGTGCGCGAATGCAACTCGCGCATGACTGTGTTTCTATATAATTGTATTTTTATTAATTGTTGATATAGCGGCTATAGATAACACACTGAAAATTTCAATTGTTTTTCTATTTCAGTTCATGAGACACAGCTAGCCCGCAGACGGACAGACAGACGAAGCCGATCAAAGAAGCTCTATATAGTAGTTCGGTCAGTCATCGTATGAAAATATCTGTGCCAGCCTTATTTCTTAATTCCTATGGCCCAACAAAAACAAGTAGGTCCTTAAATGATACCTACCTATGGCGTTTTTAAAAAACTTCGGCGTGCCGTGACATATTATTTTTCCTTTGCTAAATAAAGCGATTCTATCGCCTACCGCGTCAGCTTCCTCGATGGACGACGTCGTCATTACTATAGTTTTCAAACCCCGAAGCTCCTTGAAATATAAATATAAATAAGTCATTCATAATTCAACATTCATAAGTCACGGACCAACAAAAAACAGGGACGTAACGTTGCACTAAAAAGGTGTGAAGCATCCAAGGTCGGCACTTTCGTTCGTTATACACGACTTACTGCACGCACACAGATACACTAGGTAAGACAACACGTCGAGCCACAGCACGAGTGACATTTTAGGAGTGTGCGTGTGCACGCACAAAGACAGCTGTTTTGCATGCTTCACCTATTTTTAGGTACGTTTGAAATGTACAGGTTAAAACTATGTATTACCATTATGATATCCCACAAATAGTGGCGTGTTTCGGAATCACAATTGGATGTCGGCTCATCCAGTATCAAGATGTCCGCTCCGCCGGCGAGCGCGCAAGCTACCTGCACACAATCAATATTAATATTATTAGTAAACAGCAATCAAAAAGGGTTATTTTGTATTGAATTACCATAGAAAGTGACCCGTTTTCATTTCTCTTGATTTAGCACGGAAAGGAAAAGCAATTATTTATACAGGGTTTCTATTCTAGGTGGTAAAAACCGTATCGTCTTCGACCAGTCATGGTAAAGTTTTGAACTTTGGTTATGGTTTTACTGGCCAGAATCTCGGCCCAGTTTATTACCAAAATGGTAAAAAAAGGAACCCTTATGGTGAGACTTCGGTGTACGTCTGTCCGTAGGTATGTGACAGCAGTTTTTCTCTGAAACTACTCATATACCTAGTAACTATCAACTTGAAATTTGGCATAGTTGTACAAAATGCTTGCCCGCATCTGTTTTTAGTAAAAAATACGAAAATTATATTATATATAATGGGGACTTGAAAAATAAAAGTGATTTGAGTATAGCTAATAGGGTTTTATAAATATGAAAGGACTCAATCTGCTTCTGCATTTTAAATCAAGTTAAGTAATTATCAATTCTCCGTGACATACTTTTTGATTTATAGCCAAAAATATACTAAAAAAATATAATATACCACCGATGATGGGCCGATATGGACGTGTTTTTAAAGGAAATTGGCGCTGTGATGTGTCGTAAATGTCAAGGTAAAGTAGTGACGTTTACAGCATGTCACTGCGATTCCATACCGTCTCCGTATTTTAAGCAGCGGTGTGGTCGCACCTTTACTTGAGGCAGAGCGCACGGATGGCATCGCCGCGTTGTGTGATGTGTCTAGGGAATGCAAACCGGTTAATCGGTTAACCGATTAACCGATGTTAATCGAAAATTTAGGCCAAAAAACGTAACCGGTTAAATGATGAAATTAACCGATTAACCGGTTAATAGAAGTGATTTAGCAAAAAGCTTCATTTGTTAAGTTTTTACTAGAAAAACGACACAAATTAAACTAAATATATATTAAAATTACACAAACATCGCAATATACGCAATTATGCATAATATCAATTAAAAAACTCTTAGTGAGCTGTAAAATTAATAAGATTTTCACAAATGAAACTAATAACGTTGGTGTCGCTTTTATTATTTTGTTTCTAACAAAAGAAGATATGTTGCACTGCACTGCACTGCACCGGCCGGTTACACGTTTATGAGTGAAAGAGAGAATGCTCTACGCGCTACAAAAACAAGGCTAACCGATTAATGGTCTCTTTCTAAAACACCGTTATAATCTGCTAACCTCCCTAGAGCGAGCGAGATGTTCGCAAAAGGGTTTTTATGGCCCCAGAGCTCAGATGATAACGTCAGAGGTATAGCTAGTGTACCCTTCACACTTGATGCAAATAGACGCGTACCTGCAGTGTTAGTTTGTTGGTTTGCTAGTGGTTAGTGGTTACATAAGCAGTTAAGCGCGTGTTATTTTGATGACTTTTTGTTATTAAATTGACTTTTTACATGCGAATATTACGAGGAAAACTATTTTTTTATATTATACTACTCCATAATTAACATTCTATTATACTGTTGTTGATTTTTTAAGATACTGAATGTTCTAAATGTGTAGAAATTAAACTTAGTATACTGGTGGTCTAAATACTGATCTCTAATCTAACATTTAAGAAATAATTATATCACTAGTTAAAGCGTTTTCACATAATAAATATGTCTGTTTTATTTACACGTCTTTGTTCACAAGTTTTCATGTTAAATAACCTAAAGGAAACCATTATTTTTAAGCAAATAAAATCAATCGGTTAATAACCGGTTATTAATCGATTAATCGATAAATTTCAGCTTAACCGGTAAATTAACCGATGCTACATTTAATCGGTTAATTGCATTCCCTAGATGTGTCGCACGCGTCAAAAACGGCGGTAGGTACGTGCCCCGCGTCTCCGTAAACAATCCCTGAGTTTCACCTGTAAGCACCTCTGCGCACTGGGCGTCAGCTGGTAGCTGAACATATCAGCCTTGCCCTTGAGTCGTAGCCTGGTCATCAGTTCCTCAGTGCTCGTTTGGTCTTCCTTCTGTTCACCTCTGAGCTGCGAACGAGCACAAAAGTGGCAGACACTTTGTAAATTATAGTTACTAGCTGTTGCCTGCGACTCCAAGTTCGAAGCATTAATCATTTTACGGACCCCGGCAAAAACTGTTTTAATACCTATTCATTTTAATTCAAAGAAAATCAAACCTTGGTGTGTAAGAAGGTTGTTTTGTGGCGTTGAACTTCGAAAAAGAAACAAAAAAAATATACGCAGCTAACTTTTTTGTTTTCAATAAACTGCCATCAGCTTAAGAGTACATCAAACCTTTAGATGGGGTCCATTTGCAACGTTAAAAGATGGCGGATGTATAATTTTGAATTGTATTTTTGTGTATTTAGGTGTCCAAAGTTCTTTTTGATAGTGATTTGTCCTTTTTATGCTTTTGTGTTCCACAGTGATAGAAGACTTGTACTTATTTCGTGTATCTGGCAACTTTCTTCTCGTTTCAAGTGGACTCGCAGTGGTGCAGAGGTTAAAACTATCTTGACCTCTGTCCTACAAATCACCGTACAACGTTGCCCTCAATCTTCCTAGAGAAGATTGGATTGTATTTTGTATATAATACATGACACTGGCGAGATCACTTCATTGTGGAAACGCCATATCCTCGCGGTAGTAGCTGTTCAAGTCGTTTGGTCGATGTTCGAAAACCGCTAGTTGAGCGTTATGCATCTTGACCCCGGCGGGTCTAGTTTGGTTTATGAAAATGTGGATAAAGCATCCGTCACTCTTGTACCTACTTATCACTCGTGCGTGTCAGAAAGAGACGGATGTTTTATCCACATTTTGTCACGCGATAAACGCAGCCATATTGGGCCCTGTGGTGGCAGTCCGCTTGTTCGCCTTCTGCATTCGATAAAATTCACCTGTTCAAATAAAGTGATGTTTTCTTCAACAGTGAGATAGGCGAAGGTGAGATGTTGCTGTGGACAGTACCCCAGCTCCTTCTGTATAGTCCGCAGAAACCTCGTCGTGTCGAAACCGTTCACGTAGATATTACCGAAGGTCGCTTTTGTCATGCCTAGAAATAATAAACCCTACAAAGTTCTAGAACACAACTTTCTGCTCCACCAGTCATCCTAACTTCCCAAAACGTGACTATGAACCGCCGTGCTATTGAACTAATCTCATTATGAGACTATTTTATTAAAAGATGCTCTCTATAAGAGGTTTCAGGTTTCAAGATTTAACTACAAACATGCGAAATAGTCATGTTTGTACAATAAATTGTGTTTTTAGGGTTCCGAACCCGAAGAATAAAAACGTTACCCTATCCATCCGTCTGCCTGTATGTCTGTCACCGGGCTGTATCTCATGAACCGTGATAGCTAGACAGTTGAAATTTTCACAGATGATATATTTCAATTGCCGCTACAAACAACAAATATAATAAAAACAGTTTCTTTTTAAGGCGTGCTCCAATACAACTAGCGTGATTTTTTTGCCGTTTTTGGATTAATATTAATAACGGCAACAGGTGGAACTTGAAATATTCACAGAATATTATAGTTGTATGTTCACTTTAAAAATAGATAATTAAATTAAAATAAAATAAATCATTAAAGGGGCTCCGATACAACAAACGTGATTTTTTTATAGATAACGTACGGAACCCTTAGTGCGCGAGTCCGCACTTGGCCAGTTTTTCGTTCCTAATCGTGTTTTCACGTTGAAAAGTTGTAACGGATAAATAATTAAATTTGTTTTAGCCAAAGAACAGACATATTATAATAAGCTACCTGGTTAATGAGATGTAGACCGTGGAACACTACCGACTCAAGCATATGTGAACTCTTAAGATATTTAAATTAAAAAACGGCTCATAGGCACATTTCGAGAGAATAGAGTAGAAAAATGTCTCAATACCTTTGTAGAACTGAATGCAGAAACATGGTAAGTGGTTAGATAGGTAGATGACGTCACCCAACACTGCATGAGGTGATGACACGGGTTAGGACTTTGGACGCATAGTGGTTCTAAAATCCATGGAGCTGTTATTTCCTAATCATTACCTTGATTTAGACCTCCAGTGTTGTCATATTTGTAAATAAACTGGACACTATTGTGGATTTGTTTGTTTGTTTATTACACTTTCATAGCAAAATCACTTAATTCTGTAGTATGACTATACCGAAGGTTAAAATCATGGTGGTATGTAGGTAACAATAGGAAATATGCATGGATTTTTTCAATCATATTTCTCAACAAAATATGAAGATACTAAAAGAGATTACCGAAAGTGAAATTAAAATTAAAATCGGCCAAGAAATACGGACGATACAAGCATTTTTAAACTGCTAATTAGTTAGCGATTAGACAGAGAGATCAGATATGCACTGTGACCATGACCATGTAACAGGTCGGCCAAAATTTAAATTCCTTGTTGTATTCTGTTTTGCCAGAAAGACATAGGAAAAAATATTTTGTTGGCTTATGAAATGAAATGAAAAATGAATGATAATCGTTTATTGGTCACAATCAGTGTGTTTACAATAAGGATAGGGTTAGGACCTTTTAGTAAGCACCGTCTAGTGCCAATACTTGTGACAGAAGATCCCGCTCTTCCAGCATCAAGATTAAGGGTACAAAAAACAACCAATACAATACAGAGTTTAAAAGAAAATTAACAGTTAGTTTATATATTTAACTGCGTGTGCGTGTCTGTGTGTGAGTGTGTGTGTGTGTGTGTGTGCGTACATGAGCAAACATGCTATTAGAATCGAATCATTAGATAATTAAAGTGACATATTTAATTAAAATGGTATATTGGCGTATATCTTGATTATTATTATAGCTATTGAAAAAAAAAATTTTAGCAAGTGATTGTTACATGAATCGCCTTTTATTGAAGATTAAAAAAGGCATGAATATTCCCTATTAGGAAATAGCGACTCCATGGATTGCCACGGTATGCCACCAATAGTCCTAACCCTAGTGATGATACTGATTATGACTGTTGCTCACTAGCTCGAGCACGTCACGAACGTCACTCACGTCAATAGAACGTCACATTTTCGAATCACCAGCACGGAACGAAATTTTACCTTCTATCGAGTAACTTCAAGGGGTGTTTATCTATCTAAGTTATTTTGAATACTAAAGACGATTCGAAAACGTGACGTATGAATCAATTATTCGCTCGACCCACAGGGTTAGATAGTTCAACCGTAACAAATCATCCAAAGTCAAAACAAACCTGTGATTACAGACACTAAGGTCGATTTCCCGGAGCCTTCAACTCCCAACACTACGGTGACTTCACCTTGGTATATGTCCAAATTAACTTCATTTAAAGCATGATTGACATACTTTACGCTTCTGTATTCAGTAACTTCAAGCTAAAACAAACTTAATATAATTGATAAGTATGTATATAATAGTATAATATAAAGTACGGGGTATCTATTATACATGTTATCGAATTGTTTTTATCTCGGCCGCCATTACTGTCATGTATATAAGAGCTATCACAACACTGACGATACGATAACATGTCAAAAGCAATATGGTTTTGACGAGTGGAATCCAGCCTCAGATCTTATTTTATTGTATAATATAATCTGAATTTCGGAAAGGGCTTCAACGATTTACATGAAATTTGGTATGCAGGGGCGATAAATCGATCTAGCTAAGTTTCATTTTTAGAAAAGGTACAAGAATTTACATAACACAGGAATAATTTATATCCTTACTTGAATACATAACTTAAATTAATGGTTAGTCTAGATCAGGTATGTTACGGAGTTGGTTGAATCGGAACCGAAGACGGTATCAAAGTTTTAAAATTTTGGTTTTTCAGAGATTCAGAGTCAAAAGTCAGAGGCGGATGTAGAAGGGAAATGTGTACGTGTGTGTCTATTACCGTTAATTCAAACGCGAAAGCATCAAACAAGAGACCCGATCCTAATAAGTGAAAGAGTAGGGCAACGACAGTGCGAACCTTGAGAACTGGAGAGGGTACCCAAACTTGTTCATACGCGCTGACTGCGACCGCCGCTGCCGCAGACTTACCTCCGATTTTAAAGTGTCGGAGCCGGTGCAGTCTGGTCTGGTCTGGTCTGGTCTGGTCTGTGCTGGTCAGGTATATTTTATCGAAATTGTAATTAGCACCTCACCTTACTAACGTGTACTAGCTTGATAGCTACCGGCAAGTTCGGTGGTTGCTGGAAAAACCTCTCGTCATGCATGAACGCTTTCTTCCTCTCTGACGTGACGTTGAAATGAACTTTCTTTCTAGTTTTCCAATAATCTTTCTACGAATATAGGAAAATGGAGTAAGTAATAATATATATATGATAACTGGTAAGATATGACTTTATTCAATTAATGACACCATTCATTAAATTAAAAACTTAGCGCGCTTAGATTTAGGCATAAAGGCGCGGATGCCAATCACAAAGAATTTCGTACGTTGACACTCGCCGTATTATTATAGGGAAGGCATCTAGGTACCAAATATGATTTCATTGATCGACAGCACGCATGCTTTTAATGGTACAAGGTACAGTGCATCGCTGCAATAGCTCCCGGCCTAACAATGTTAACAAAACTCATCAGTGGATTGCTACAAGCATGCGGGCTATTGTCCAATGAATGCGAACTTATAGAGACACCATTTCTCGGTGACATAGAGCAATATAGGCAGTAGGTAGGTACAACTGTCAGGTAGCAAGACCGAATTCCAAACTCAAACATAATGAACAGGATCAATATGGAAGGATTAAGAGTCCATGCTCATAAATGGACAGTAGGTACAACTGTCAGGTAGCAAGATCAAATTCCAAACTCAAAAATACTGCACAAGATCAATATGGACGGATTAAGAATCCATGCTCATAAATGGACAGTAGGTACAACTGTCAGGTGGCAAGACCGAATTCTAAATCGAAAAATACTGCACAGGATCAATATGGATGGACGGAGTCCATGCTCATAAATGGACGGTTGAGACAGTACGAGCATCTTTTTCGTATGAGTACCAGTTTACCTAAGGTGGCCTCCTGTTCACATTGAAGGAATGAAAGCGTAAACCTGGATGCTAGTTCTCACGCTACCAGGATGTCTTGAACAGACATCTCGCAGCTCGTAACTTTCCCCGTGATGGCTGGGAGAATCTTGAGTAACAGAAATAAGAATGGCGTAAGTGACGTAAGTCTGTTCATGAGGACCTTGAAATGAAACGACTTCGTAAAAATAACCTTCCAAAGCCTGCTATAAATAGTAATAAAAAATTAAAAACAAATGTAACATAAACCAGGCCAGGTTTTTCTGTTCACCTGGATCGCCGAATACATCATCAATATTAAATTATTTTATGTAAGCTATTTAAATATTCAGAAGAAGGATAGTGTCGCGCCAATGTGCACCTTCTCAACAACTGGAGAATTGCGATGCGCATGCGACGCAAAACATCAACAGGTTCCTTATCTAATCTGTCGTCGCGCGAGGGTCTTACTCGGATCCGCATGTACAGGAAGTTTGTATTCAATTTCATCAAATAGACCAAGATAATATTTTTTAATCATGGTTTTTATATTTTTCTTGTTTAGTTGGTATAAAAAAAAATGACCGCCTTCTATGAAAGTTATTACTTTTTGGTAATATTATTTTAATTCACAAATATAATTAGTTTTCAGTTTAAACTACTAACGGGTGTAAAAATCAATAAACATTGAAGTTTAGGAAAATACTATCAACATGTGACCGCTAATGCATAAGCCCCTGCAAGTTTATGGCAACAAATAGCACGGAAAAGGAAATGTTTATTTCTGTAATACCATATTTACAACCGGGGTTTTAAATATTCTTGCAATGAAAACAAAGTGTCGAATTAAAAAAATACAGAAAATATTTAACATTTCAAATTATAAGAGATTATTTATATATGGAAACTGGATGAAACGCCAAAATTATATTTAGTTAACAATGCAGGAAGGTTATAAGAATTGAATACTAATACCGGGTTCACATGAAAAATATAACTAATGGAGAAATAGATTATACAATGCAAATAGCCTTTAGCTAGTCTTGCAACCGTATCTTTCAGAACAAATGAGGCTTTGCCAGTGACCTTCGCTGACACCTCCGGAATCAGCTGGGTTCGCTACTGACGGAAACGTCAAAGAAGACATCATATACACTAACATAACAAAGATAATAGGCGATTAATGGTTTATTCGCAATAAAACAAAACCACATGATAAATAATAACATTCAACTATAAATACGGACTTTAAATTTAAAAGTTAAAGTTAAAACTAAACTTATTTAAAATAAAATAAAATAAAACTAAGCTACTCAAATATTAAAAATTAAACATAAACACCACTATAAAAAGAACACCCCCTCTAGCAGGTCCGCTCGCGGCATGGTCCCGAGAGAAAGACACTGGCTGCATTACCTCTCTGGATGGCTAGCCCAATCCTTTGGGAAAGGTAAGCGCCAGCTCTAGGGTCTCCGGAGGTGTCGATGAGCCGGGATGACAGGGCCTTAATAAAACTTTTCATGTCAGCTGACCAAGGTCCCATTGTTTCCACCGCAAGCGCCAAAGATAATGGTATTTTTCTTTGATAAAAAAAAAAAGATAAAAGTAACTTATTCAGTAAGTAGGCCGCTCGGGCACTTTTACACGTCGAGATACTACCAGCGCCAAATAATCACCGACCAATAATAACGACGAATAGCGATTTTAAAAATTATTTTACCCGTAGAATACTTTATCAATTTTATCATCGTTGAGTAACAAAGGCCATGTTTTACTTTTCTACGCGAACGGAGTCGCCATCAACAGCTATTCTTCAATATAGGGTAAGGTTGACAAATTCAACATGCCAGTAGTTAATGCCACTGTGTGAGCGCGCACGCAATATCATTGTGCGCGAGTGACAGAGACAGGTCGTATAAGTAAGGCGAGTCAATGTACGAAAATATTTGTGTTCGGCGCCCGCGCATTAGCAAAAGGAAACCGAAAACTCTTCGTTATAATATTAAGTCAATACAATGGATCCTTACCTGATATTGGGAATATTTTATCAAGAGATAGCGTAACAAACTCGGTTTCAAATGCTTGCTAAATATTATTATTGTATCAATTACTTTGCATTATTTATTTCTGGGCTATCCAAATGATGAGAAAGTCAAAAACTATTAAAAATAAATGTTGTCTAAGGATGACCTCGATTTTAAAATAAAAACACTGCAGTTCAATATTTTTTAATAAATTTCTTAGGTACATAACAGAAAAAAAAGGGTAGGTAGCTCTTTTCAAAATCAGAAATATAATCTCCGCTTTTCACAAATTTTGGACCAGTTTCATAAAAGAATCCTTCCTTAATTGCTATGAATTATAGTAACGAACGACGTGTGCTTATTCCGAAAGAAAACTGCCAGGTTTAATGCTAGGTCGTGCGAGTAATTATATTTTTTGGAAAATCATTGAATGAACTATTATTTTTCTAAATCATATAAAATTATATTTAAATAAATATTATAATACTGACCAATTTGGATTGCACACTCTGTGTTACTTACGCGGAATAAAAAATTCCTACTCTGAGCGACTCCATATAAGCCCGGTACCACCACATCCAGGTACCACACTATTATCCAACCAACGAGCAGCTGCAAATTGAAAACAATAAATATAAGCAACTAAATGTAGTATTTAATTAAACCTAAGATGTTTTATTGGTCGAAAGCTCGGATGCTTTTAGTTAGCAATCCATTGACGAGTTGTTTTAAGGCCCAGCCACACCGAATGCGTGCCCGTACACGTGACGTGCGCGTGCGCTTTCCACTGCGTTGTATAGTATGAATTCTCACGCTTGAAATATGCACAAAATATTTTTTGTTTCAGACGTTTTTTGCTAACGTTGTATAGATATCGTTTAGTCGCTCTTAATTGCCCAGAAGTTCGCACATTTGAGGGATATTGGGCTATCATGAATTTATACCTCCAAAAAGACGTCAAAGCTGCCACATCAGATGACGACTTTAAAAAAAAGTGGAACAGGGCATCTAAAAATGTCTCAAAAGTGGTCGTCCATAATTTAATGAGACACATTAAAAAGAAAGTTAGGTTGCAAGCAGTACCGAGAATCCATTAAAAACAGTTCTTTATAGAGACCTCTTTTTCAGTTTCTTTTTGTTTGAACCAGTTCTCACACAGAACTAAAGTAATATAATTTTGAAGTTGTCCACTTTACTTCCGATACGGCCCTTAGTTACGATAATGCTCACCTGGAAAATAAAAGCAAGCCAAGTGTATGCCACCGGTATCACCGTGTAGATAGAAGGATGCTGCCGTGCAATGTTGTCGAAATTCAATCCAACATCTGTCAAAGTAAACGTTACTGCTGTCTTCTTAAAATTATATTTTATTATCGGTGACCGGTAGCAATTTTTCGACGAAAGTATAACATGGACACACTAACCACCACACATCGATTTTGCTCTAACTAGCTGAGATACATTAAAGAAATACTTCTTTCAATTTAACAAAAAAATAAAGGAAAAACCTTTATGCTAGTTTGGCGAGTAGGTATTTATCTCGAAGAGTAGGCCTAGATTCTTTACTGCTTTCGCTATGTATATACTGTGATATGGATATGATTCTAGTTTTTATTTTAGAGGTTTTAACATTTAAATGATGAAATTTACAACTAGGCACCTCTCACAGCTGTTCATGTATAAATGGCTCCTCAATGTTAATATTATATGCGTTATCGTTTGCATGTATGGATGGGTGTTTGTTACTCTTTCACACTGCAACGGCTGGACGGATTTAGATGAAATTCGTAATGGAGATGGCCTATACCCAGGATTAACACATAGGCTACATTTCATTGCGGAAAATTTAAAAGTTCCCGAGGGAATAACGATATTCGAAATCTGAAGTAGGCAGAAGCTAGTCAAACACAAAAACAATATGACAACTTACTATAACAAATTAAATTCAGTCAGTTGTTGACGATATAATTACGATTTAATTTTTTACAACACAGACTTCCATATTAGTCTTTACGTTTGACGTTAAGTGACATAAAATACTCCCGGTCGCCGATCATCAAGTATAAGAAACAGTTCGTATATGTTCCCTTCGGATATATTAGATGAAATGCTTTCTTTACGCACTTGTCTCAACGCCAACGATGAGCAGTAAGTAAGGGAGTAGAGCCAGCGATCAACTATGAATTAAAATGTTGTCTCCTTTGATAGAGTTCTCGCCAGCAGTGTGAACAACCAGCGGATAACTACTAATATTAATTATAATGTATCTCTTATATTGACACGCGATCCATATCTTTTGTTTGTTTCGAATAGTCGATATCTAATCATTTCCTCGCTGGCAGTGGGACAAGTGCCTTAATATACAGGATGGTTTGTAATATATGATACCTTTCTAGGGGAGCATAGTTGAACTCATTTTACTTTTGCAATACCTTCCACATGTTATACAAGTATGAGGTATGAAAACATAGGTAAAGTCACAAATTTTGCAAATGAAGACACAGACAGACATAATGACGACAGATGAGAATGAAGTTTGGTACAGTAGTTTTTCCTAGAACTTTTTAAAAATATGCAAGGTACTTAAACGTGAAACGTATACACGACTGTACCAAAAAAAACACACAATGCACAACACAACACAAGGTAAACAGCAGCTGGTCTTATCGCTAAAGAGCGATCTCTTCTAGGTAACTTCTAGGTAGCGGAAGATTTGAAATCGACGTATATTATTAAATATAAAAAATAATTGAAAAATAATAGATCTCGTATTAGATCAGTCTTCCGGTCTCTGATAGTGAGTATCTTCTCACAAAATAATGCAGAGTATATCTAAACCGTTTTTCACCCATAGTCTCGGAAATGTTAACCTTACATATTAAAAAAAACTTTACTATTTACCAAAGGCAGCGGCGGTAAAAAGTATATGACATAATTTTTAAAAGGTTAAACTTTTCGAACGGCGCGTTCACAGCGTATTAAAAACAGTATTAAATAGTGTTCCTTTTTACTAAACACATTTCGTTCAACCCATATTGCGGCGCATTAGGTGTCTATTATATACCTGCGTTCTCCATATATTTAACTTCATCCCAGAAGAGATATATCGGCGCATGCGGTAGCAAGAAGCAACCCAGATACAACGCGATGGTATTCGAATGGAGTTTAATGTACCAGAAAATGCACATAGCGCACGGTGTTATGTACATCACCAGCGCCAGGCCGTTAGAATGTTCGTCTGAAATATAAAAAAAATAAACTTGAAAGATATATCAGGTATGACACAAATTGACCTAGTCTCAAATTAAGCTACTGCTTGTGCTAAGGAAAAGTATAAACAGTAGTTTGTCTTCAAATCGGGTATATTGCGCGGCTTGCATGTGTGCGTGCCTCGACCGTACGTGCCGCGAGCAACCACAAGCAAACTGAACAGGGCGGAGCGAGCCGGTTGAGTCGCGTGCGTGCTAAGTCAACTATAAGGCAACTATATCAAGCGACGCCCATCGACGCCACCTATAGGGCTGGAGACAAAGTAGTTTTCTATTTATACTTTTACAATTGGTACTAGACAATGTTATAAGTACGTTCTTATTTAGACTTTAAAGTAGACACCTGAAAAACCTGATTGAAAAAACGTTCAACACAACCATGCTTCGGCGCATTCATTAAAATACTTTAAAAATAAAAATAAAAAAACAATCTTACACCCCTGTCCAACAACGCTCGTCACAAAAGCCATCGAGGTTATAGTCAAAAAGTATAGTATCATCGTAAATACGATGATAATAAAGTTGCTTAGTGGCAAAATGGGTGTGTTCGTTATCTGTCAAAAAAAAAACATAAATGTTAAGGCTTCATACTAAAAACAGCACGCCTATTGCCTAACGCAATTACAGTCGCTTTCAATTTGACATTTCAAAGGCGAGTCTGCATACAAAATGAAAACGATTGTTCCACTCTGAAGTCGATTGTGATTCAGAGTTGTTAGGCAATAGGCCGGCTGGTCAGCAGCAGCACAGCTTGAAGACGTGCCCGCGCGTGTTGACTATAGAGCTCAAAATGGAGTGGTCGCAGATATTGTTATATATTTACCTTCAGCATGACAGTAATAAGGATCGAGTTGAGCACGGACAAAAGAACTGAGTCCAAGAAGTGAGAACAGCGAAGCACACTTGGCGTGACACCCATGATTCTCATTAATTCCTGGAGCAAAAACACTCATTAAGGTGGACAATCACGGTCAGTCCATCGCATCATTTGGCATCCTGCCAAATTTGATCATTAATGTCTGATCTTCAGTGGAGATAGGACCAAAAAAGGATTTTCCGTCCGGCCTCGCGAGTGTAAAACCCTGGCGCCTCGGTCCGTGGCACCATGCCGTTAAATAGACAATTTAGCGTTGTTAAATTTGATTGACTACGATTTATACAAGTTTATTACAAGCATATCCCCTAAAGTTCACCCATAATTAACGTTGCCAAGAAGATAAAAAAGCCGGACTAGTGCGAGTCGGACTAGCGCACGAAGGGTTCCGTACCATTATGTATTAAAAAAACACGTTTGTTTTATGGGAGCCTCCCATAAATATTTATTAAATTCTGTGTTTAGTATTTGTTGTTACGAGTATAGCGGCAACAGAAATACATCATCTGTGAAAATTTGGTGACAGACAGACGGACGGACAGACGGACAGACAGACGGACAGCGGAGTCTTAGTAATGGAGTCCCGTTTTTACCCTTCTGGTTCGGAACCCTAAAAAGTACATGTAACTGATTGCAAACATTTTACGCATATTTGAAAGACTACACCTTTTACTACGATCAAGATATCTCACAAGTGATTTGAGAACACTGCATCGTTATAATTATCTATAATACGGATTAGTTTAGTACCTACCTACAGGTACTGAGCAGGCCCCTGCGGTAGTGGAGCGGTGCGGGAGGAGTGGTGTGTTTTCGTTACGTCAAATGAGGCGAGACTTCAGTCGGGCGTCGGCATCGGTGCCGTCAACACGTATAATAAAATTACTGCAATTAGTTTAAACAAAACGCACACGAGATTTACAACTATAGGCGAGTCCTCCGATGGGGGCTCAAACTAATAGATTTGTGCCTGCGCGCTCTTTAAAGGCAGCGCTGCGATCTCGGTCAATCGGTCATAGGAACTAGTTTGATCTTTTAGTTCCTTTAGCTCGGGAGCAAATTTTGAGATCCGGGCATGACACGCTTTGAAATTGGTATTATCGGTCTCTTTCACATCGAGTGTCATGCCGCCGAGCGCTCTTTACTCGTTCGCTCTGTTTCGCTCATACGTGTCCAACCACTGTTCAGTTCGCCGATTATTTACTAAGAACTAGTTACCTTTAAGTCCGTGACGAGAATTTATTCCTTTGTAAAAGATAAAAAAAAAGGTAAAAGATGTTTATTCAGTAAATAGGCCGCACGGGCACTTTTACACGTCAAAAATCTACCAGCGCTTCGGAAGAGACCACTGCTGAGAAGAAACGCCGCAAGAAACTCAACAGAAAGTAGTTTTTTTTAAAATACTACTTATGATATTATACAATTATAAAGCTTAACCTAGCATTATAGAAAACAATGAATTTAACATAAAACAAAAAAAAAAAATATTCAAGCGTAGCTTGAGCAGGAAAGTGTGTCTCCACGGTCAATTTTAGTTCTTAATTCCTGACCGAGAAAACTAAACAAGTTGTTTATGAACCGCACAAATATTTTAAGGTAAAAGAAACAGATTCCAAATCGACTGAGCATTTATTTACTCAATGTCAATTTAGATGACATTCATGTTCCTAAAACCGTTACAGGTTACCGGATTGTCACAACAAAGCCTACGACAAATACAGGCAAAGATCAAAAATTATATTCAAAACAATTTAAATTTAGGTACACACACACACACTTGTAAGTATCGTACTAGATATTTCGTTACTATTCAACACGTGTATAGCGAAACAGTTCTGGTACGTCACATGCACCGCCCGCACCGCTCCACTACCGCAGGGGTGTGATTCTCTCAACAACGACTGTCGCACGGACGAACGAGTGAATGTCCAAGCGGCAAGTTTAAGTAGGTATTCACGTCAAAACGAACAAAACACATTTTAGCGCGTGCATTATCAATTTGGCAGCATGGCGAACGTATAACGCTGAAAAATTGAGAATGCACGCGCTAAAATGTGTTTTGTTCGCTCGGCCGGGACTACGTAAACTCGCCTCTGCGCTTTCGCTCGTCCGTCCGTCCGACCGCCGGCCGTTTTTAAGAGAATCCCAGGAGGTTGCTGTCTGTAGTTGTGTAGGTACTTACTTTGAGCCCTGACCGCCGCTCCAATACTAATTTCGAATGGTTGTACAGATAGCACGGAAGCGGGGCGATCATCGTGCAGAATATCAGAAAGTTATAGATTGTATCTAACGGGTGGATAGGAGGATGCACATCAAGCTTTTGGTAGTCCGGAAATGCTACTTTCTGAAATAACGTAAAAAAATAGCGTTACACAGTAGGTTATCTATATACCAAGACTAATAAGAGGAAATATTTGTATTTAAAGATAAAGATAAAGACAAAGAGACATTTATTCGCAACAAAACAAAACCACATTACACAGATACAAAAAGATCAAGACACAGAGAAACTCAGCATTCGCTAGCTGTAAAGCCAACACTGATCTTCCGTTGGAACCGCTTGGTGAAGAGACGGAAAGGTACGTACGGTATACGAGACGGACGGTATTTTTGTTTGTTTGTAACGAATAAACTCAATAACTACCTACTGGACATACTACATTATCTTAGACCTAGAACTGGACTAAGAAGGGATTTTTTTAAATTCATACCCAAGGGGTTAAAAAAAAGTAGTAGAAAACAATTTCCGGGCGTACGAAGTCGGCGGTGTCTTCTGTATTCTATACTAGCGACCCGCCCTTGCTTCGCTTCGGATATGTAACACCCGCACATCTACCATAATTTATCTTATAAATGCGAAAATTTGTGCATTTGTTTCTTACTCCTTCACGCTATAATGGCTAGGCTTTGTTGAATTTTGTAATGGAGATAGCTGATACCCTGGATTAATACTTAGCCTACTTTTCACCCTACATTTAAAAGTTCCCGAGGGAATAACGAATTCCAAATCTACGCGAACTTAGTCGTCGCCGACAAAAGTTAGTTATACATAAAAACTCCTCTTGAATGACCCATCTATTGTTTAAAACGGAATTAAAATCTCAGGGCCAGCCAAGATGCACTAACAAGCGTTTCTATTCGTTTCGATTTTAAACCAATCGCGTCACTGGTAGATCACGTGACTTTTCGTATCAGGTCATCCACCAGTGACGCGATTGGTTTAAAATCGAAACGAATAGAAACGCTAGTTAGCGTAGCGCATCTTGGCAGGGCCCTCGTTGCTTATAGCCTGGCCAAAAAGTCGAGACAAAAAATGAGGGCAGCACTGTCGTTCATATAGCCACCCAATATACTACGACTAAAATGATATTGATACTTTATTATATAATTTCTCTTTAACACTAATATTTTTCATAATCACTTTGTATTAGTAATAGTCGTAAACTTTAACATTTATAATAATTACTAGCTTGTACCCGCGACTTCTAAGCTTAGGAAAAGACCTAATAATAGATATTTTTTTAGAAAACCTACTTTTTTCACTTGATCCATACACATTGATTATTGGGCCTTTGTCAGAAGGCAAACTAAGGAAACAACAGAAATAAAATAAACATGAAATTTAAAACGTAATATAGGAATCAAAGTCTTTATTATTATTCTTAGATATTTATTATTTTCACTTCAAAATGTCAGTCAGAGTCTAGAAACTCTTCATCTAAATATTCCACCCCAGAAAAAAGAGGCTCTTGGCTCGAGGTTCCTGCACCTTCTTTGTAATCATCATTCTCTGTATCAGATGACTCACTGCTACTGTCATCTCTGAGATTAATAATTAGTTTTTCCATGTCCGTATACAATGTTTGACCCCTTTCATAGTATTCCTTTTCAATTTGTTTCACGTGTTTACATGAACTTTCCCAATTCTCAACAGTTATATCTTGGAATGCTTGCTCAGCCGCCACCTGAATATAAGAATAATCACATCCATGAATATTAATATTAATCACATCATATACGACGATATTGAACACTATATAAAGAAAATAAAAGTATTATCTATCTTCTATCTTTCTATCCATACATATAAAACAGTCTTCTGACGGACAGACAATGTACAGCCTAAAGTTAAACCTATAGAAAAATTAAATATATATTCTCTAGAGTGTAGCGGTGCACTAAGAATGGGCCATTTGCTATTTACAGCTAGAAGTTCTTGACGATGTGTATTATATGATACATACCATAACATTCACTTTTTGTATCTTTTCTGTAATATTATTTTTTTGCTGGATTTAAATCTGAAGAGGCTTGAATCCATGAACTTTATTATTTTTGCCAAGAAAAGGGTTAAAATATTATAATTACCTTTATATCAGTGGTACACACATTATTTGAGGCAATTTTATGTTTCGCAATTCCCCAAATCAGTTCAATGGGATTTAGGTCACAGTGGTATGGTGGAAGCCTTACCACTGTATGACCATGATCACCCAAAATCTGGTCAATTTCATAAATGGGCTCCGGCTTATTTCTCTTCACGAGAATTACCAGTTCTGGTTTACGCAGAGAAGTGTCAAAAGGTATGTTGTTTTCGACGAGCCACAACTTTAGCTCCGCAACTGTTGCTGCACTTGTAGGAGCTTTATTCAAAATAACAGAATGGTAGGGTGCATTATCCATAACAATAATGGACGCCATTGTCAAATTAGGAATCAATTTTTCTTTGACCCATTTCGTAAAATTTGTTTTGTTCATTTCAGAGTGGTAGTCTTCCTTTTGGTTTGTTCCACTGAAAATAAGTAAAGCATTCGGCACAAATCCTTTCTCACTGCCAGCGTGAACCAAAATGTATCTCTTTCCTTTGGATACATTTTCCTTGACTCCACCAATATCTACTGACTGCCAACACTTTTTCAGTTTGTATGAGGAGTGCACATAGCTCTCATCCAAATAAATTATATCTTTTTGCAACTCCTGTGGCAAACTTCTGTTCTCTAAAATAATCTTGAGGTATTTCTCCCGTTTTGCAGCAATATGAGTCATCTCCATTAATGCAGATCTATCAGACTGGCATTTTTTATAGGAAAAACCAAGTCCTTTTAGCACCTTTCGGAGGTGTTCTCTGCCTCCGTTAAAACCTAAATCTTCCCTCACTGTAAGCAGCAGACTTCGAAGAGTAGGAACCTAAAATAAATGAGTTTTATTTAGGATTGCATATGATAATACGAGTAAATGTAAGGATTGCTTTTAATAGGGAGAATTATACGAACAAACTCAATTTAAATTACTTAAACAAATAAAATCAGCATAATATAGAACTATGAATACAATAATTATATCAATAACCAAAACATGCCGTATACCATGTAAAAAGTATGTCAAAATAAATATCATGACTCTTGTACGAGTAATCAACTGATTATTTCAAACTATAATCAAGAGGTAAAACCAATAACAGTTATACTTGCCTTTTTCATCACCGTGTAGAAGAAATGAACCTTTTGTCTAATGGCACAAAGGTCAAAATTGTCCAAATCTTTCCTTGGACGACCTTTTCGGTGCTTCCCTGGAGTAGAAAATACTCCACGATTATTTTCGCCTTCTTTTTCAATTCTTCGTACCGTCTCCACGCTTACACCTAAAATAAATAATATGAAGGCGTAAGTCACTTGTAAAAAAATACTAAAAGGATCAATCACATTCAGTCCTCGTATTAAGAGTCACGTAAAATGATGAATATAACCTCAAAAATGAGTTTTAGAAATAACATTTCAAATTCATAAATTTTATGGTAAAACGATAGAATTGATCATAAGAACTGTAATAATGGGTAATATTCTATACACAAAACATATTTCATATGAATAAATACCTGTAAATTCAGCAGTACGTCGATAAACATCGTCAAGTTCAGACAAAGACTGTCCAGCCTCACTTTCTGCCAAACATCGCAAGAAAACTTTGAAAATTATTGCTCTCGCACCACTTCGAATTGGCCTACTCATGTTTTTGTAGTTATTAGACGGAACAGAATGCTTTAAATATATTTATTAAATAATTTCTCAAAAATCGACACGTGGGTGACGCAATAAGTACTAGTACTTAACAATACAGAATTGTTGCCATGGGACAAAAAATTTAGTTGCAGCTGTCACCACTGGCTCGACTTTTTGGCCAGGCTATAGTTTAAAAGATTTTAGCGTAGATACAGAGGGCCAGACGGCGGGCAGTTTGTTTACGTATAATGATAGAGATGATTAAACACCTACTAGCTTTTACAAGTCAAAATTAGGTGTTTAATTGAACATTTTCACATTTTGTTGATAAATGCGATTTAAAAAATCCTTGCATGTTCCCTAATGATTTTGTTTTTTTTACTCACATGTTTAATAGCATATCCGGTCGCATACTCAATGAAACTTTTGTCAATAGCCCACTGCAGCTGCATTAGCGACAGGGACGCATGTTCATCCGCTAAAAATAATTGAAAATAAAATCACAAGTTTTAGGATAGGTAAATACTCGGCTTCGTTACTTCACATAAGTAAGTACTTATTGTAGACACGTGCGTTCTGTAAAATACCTACACCATGTTTTCAAAATGATCAGAATCAGATTGGGAACTATTACTTGATAACTGTTTTATACAGGGTGTGCATGTACACTGGTGAGTGGTGTGCTTAGGTACTTTCAGTGCTAGTACTGGGGTCCTAAGGGTTGCGGAAGCAGATATATGATTTAAAAATAAACTCAAGTTACCCAAAATCTCTTCTATAACCCCCATATTTTTTTTAATTACGGTCAAAAAACACGGTTTTTTAATTTATTTTGTATGTGTGTTCGAATAATAATCAATTATGTTCCAGTCAACACCACTAAATTGTCATATTATTATTTTAAACAGAAATAAGTTCTAAATTCAGTTTAAAAAAATGTAACGGCTATTGCGAACATGTTTTGTTTTTAAAATGTTCTATAGTTTATGACCTTTAATACACATAACCTCAAATATTCACCAAGCGGTTTTTATTAAAAATCACGTAAAATGAATAGGTATTTCACCTTAGGTAAACGTAATATGAAAATAATGATCTAGTGTATAAATCATTGCAAAGACCTCACTTGATCTTTAAAAGTAGGTACGTGATTATGGAGTAATCATGGTGAATTCGTTCGTTTGGTTTTGTTTACATCTTTTGTAAGTTCTATCGACGGCGACTTTATACTACCTACCTATAAATTTCATCAATGTAACTCTTGTAGTTTTTGAGTAAAATGCCTGTTACATACGGACGGACGGAAGGACATGTCGAAACTATAAGGATTTTGCCATTTTGGCTACGGAACTCTATAAATCAAATAGTTCAATAGCTACAATATAATTATCATCAAAACAACATACCATTAATGGGATGCACTGATAACATTTTCATAAAATGTCGTTTATGTTGTAAGTGGTCATCTATCAAACCGATTGTGTAGTCCAGGTGAGGAATTGACTTATTAAAAACCTGTAATAATAATATGTAATAAATATAGTATTTGCAGTACATTTTTTTTTTAATTACTTAGTTCATTTTAAACTTTTTAGTTCTAATATGAAAAAAAAAAGACAAAATAAATACACACGGTATTACCACAAAGTTTCAACAGCATAAGCTGCGAGCTGGGTCAGCTGCACAGCGCTGGTTTTCAGCCTGCACCTAGCCCTCGCCTACATTTTAGCGAGTTGCAAGGGAAATATTACGCTACGTTGTAACCTACCTATAGCTAATAAAGAACGTACAATTATACTATTATGAGACGTGTACTTTATTAATAATTTGGTAAACAGTCGGTCAAGTCGGTTTTACTAAGAACACAAAAAAATGCGAAGGCGAACCAATTTTTTAAGTGAATCTTGATCGTTTGGTTCATATAACCACTTTAAAGGGCGATAACAACTGACAGGAAGACCTAACAGAGATCTGACTTTTGAGCCATTCGGGGCAAATGCAGAATGGTTCAATTTAATAAATTGATATTGGGAATTGCCTTACCAAATTACATTTAAACATAATGAGTTGTTTATATTTTGTAATTACCTTTTAATATTCTTTATTTTGATACCCTACAGTATTAATTTGGAAAATGAAAGCTTAGTCTAGCCACAAATTGACCACAAGTTGTAATAGGTATATTTTCAATGTTGTTAAATAGCCTGCTATACATGCCCTTCCATTTGGTCACTGTGACGCAACACAACAAGCATCCATGCTTCCAATTGGTCACTGGGACATAACACAACAAGGATCCATGCTTCCAATTGGTCACTGGGACAAAATACAACAAAGATCCATGCTTCCAATTGGTCACTGGGACAAAATACAACAAAGATCCATTCTTCCAATTGGTCACTGGGCCATAACACAACAAGGATTCATGCTTCCAATTGGTCACTGGGACATAATACAACAAAGATTCATGCTTCCAATTGGGATATAACACAACAAGGGTCCATGTTTCCAACTCGTCACTGGGACATAACACAACAAGCATCCATGCCATGCTTTCAATTGGTCACTGGGACATAACACAACAAGCATCCATGCCATGCTTAAAATTTGTCACAGGAACATAACACAATAAGGATCCATACTTTCATTTGCTCACTAGGACGCAAATCAACAATATAAAATTTGAGAAATATAAAACTAAAAAGTCTCTGTAAGAGTTATACAATTTAGAAGTGACATGCATTACACGGGTGCCATTTTATGCATACGTAGCCTTTAAAAAATGCCAAGGACTATTACAATAATAAATAAAAAAACAACTTTAAACAAACCCTAAAATATACAACAGCTTTATTTTTATCATCGTTAATTCTCAAATGGTGTTGCATTTCTTGTCTGTTGTAGAAACCAGTGATATAAAGGCGTTCTGAAACATTAAAAACACAAAAATAACTGAGTTACAGTGAGGTATTGTACCGTATTTACCTTATTTGGCTCTTACAAAGTACCCCACTACCAAAAAATACCATAAAATTAAATAAAATGGATTGGTTACAATTAAGAACTGTAATTAGGGCAATGGATAGGTACTTATTGTTTGGTATAATGAACCTTTATGACTAGTTGACTTGACTGATGTTCATTGTGTATTAAAACATCACTGCACATCATGTTATTGTAGTTTAAAAAACTTGAAAAATGTATGATACCTAATAGCATTACTGAGTCAGAGTTTTAACATGCTGTGCTGTTGTAGATAGGTAGAGTAAAAATTTAAGCATAGATTAAATTTAACTACCAACCTATTATGTTTCAGGAAAGACAACCTGACTGCGCACTAGTCAGTCATTTTAATGCCTCTTATCATTTTTAAAGGATCGTGGTAAAACTGGTTAAAGACCACAGGGACATAATGTGGTTTATTCTTCCTCCCGGAAAGTTACTTATTTTGCAATAATGAGGTTTTGACAACTGGTGGATCCAAATTTTAGTTTAAGCCCGGGGGAGGGGCGGCTAAGTCCTCCAAACCTAGGCAAAGGCAATGCACCTGTTCTTGGGGAGGGAGGGGCAAGGCCCTTTACCCCTCCTTTACAGTGACGATACTTAACTATTTATGAATACTTACGTATAATGGGTAATTTACTAATGACAATCGGCATGAAATTATCAGTAAGTGCAGTTTTTGGATAGTATACAACATAGTCCAACTGCTCTTCTGCAACATGCAATTTCTGAAAAGGAATGTATTACAAAGAGGTGGACATGTGGACTTCCAAATAACCAATATCACTTCACACCCATTCAATACCAGTTCAAAATCTTCGCCAGTGTGCTTTACGAGCTGTCTCATAAGAATTAGGATAACAAAAACCAAAATCCCACTCATTATTTCCCAAATGGTGTGGTAAACCCTTCGTTTACGTTCATCGAAAAGAGTCTTAGTCAAAAGAAATAATGGATGTCTCCAAAACGGCATATTTACACATTACATAAACTATACATTACTAGTAATTTTATTATAAGAAACAACTTTCACATGTGGCCCGTTCAAACTCCATCATTACATTATATTCCTAATAATTGCTAGGAAGTCTAACGATATACATTATTTTTCAGATTATAGTAGTTCAAGAATGTTTATAAATTAATATCCAATTTCAAACTTCGTCGACATTTTAACGTCAACAGCTAAAAAAAGTATTTTAGAGTCTATGGCTCATTATAAATAAAGACATCTATTCACTGTCGTACACATTTCGTTTAGCGATTCTATCGATACTTGCCAAGCTATTCGATTATTAGTAATAACAATGGCAACATTTTAACAGTCGGCCATATTGAAACATTTCAGTGATTCGGAAATTATCGTCTGCAATGGAGTCATATTTTTGCTTATCAAATTTTGATTATATTTTCGTTGGGAATTCGCCAAAATTATGTCATTTCTTCATGGTTTCTCAATCCGGTCGTTGTCATAGTAGAAAAGCGTCGATCGTTTGACCAAATCCGCTTGTGAATATCGTTATTAAATTCTGTGCCGACCCTGGAGACATCTTGTGATTAAAGCATAGCGGCGAGTCATTTCGCTGTCTCTGAAATTGTCTTCACGTGAAACGAATAACGAAATTAGATTGGTGCTATCTAGTGTCCACAATCATGGACGAATCGTGGGGTAAGTGTCAGAGAATGCGTTGATTTATTGATTTTCGTTTTAGTAGCAGTGTAATGTCATCGTGTGGTTAATTGCAGATGCGGAAAATTTCGAGCCCAAATTGCCGACCACGTTGACATCTTCTAATAAATGGGAGGGCGAGGACGAGGAAGAGATTGTCAAGGTAACAGGCGGCGCTGCCAAATTGTTTACTATGACGTCTTATCGGGAGATTGTTCGAGCTTTCGTAGACTGAAATTTAGTATAACCTCAATATGGTTGCTTACGTGTTGTCCTTGCTCGGTTACAGGAGAGCTGGGAGGACGAAGAAGAGGAAAAGAAAGACGAAGAGAAACTGCCGCCGCCGCCCCCTAAACCCAAAAAGAAAATCGCAGACAAAATAGCTGAAAAAGAGGTGAGTGGTCATATCTTACTGCAAACCTGTTATCATATCACTGGCCATATGCTCGTACCACAAACAGGGCGTTTTATTTTTGAGTGCGACTTTGCATCTACTATCAAGGCAAAAAAAGTTCAATTGTTTGATCTATAATGCTATTTTCAGTTTTCAAAAATAAGAAAATAAACTTTGTTTATTGCAACACAGTTCATATGGCTCAATTACATATTATCAAGTGCTTGTTGCATAGTTTCCTTATATGTGTCAATCTATAATTAATTGACCTATAAGAATAAACTGATCATGGTAATATTACTCCTCATGATCATCAGCTTAATTCAATGTCCTTTTGAAATGTTGACAAGAAACAATGACCTCAAGTTAGAATATGATATTGCAACAAATTCCCTCTAGGTTATATGATACATGGTGCCCTTGTTCTACCGGAGGTGCAATATACCATTCACAATTATGTAAAAGTAAACCTGTTATGTGCACTGGAGAAAGTAGAAAGCTGAAATGTATCACTAACTGCATTTCAAACTGGAGGTTGTGTACGGGTATTATTTTCATACAAAATACTAGTATTCAATTTGGGTATAGTTTTTATTGAATATTTTTGTTTTCAATTAATGTACCTATATAATAATATAATGTTATTATATTACCTACATAACAAAATATAAAGAAAATGATGCAAATTAGGGAAGATATTTCATTATTCTCAGGGCAGTCTTAAGCTTTGCTGGGGCCCTAGGCACACAAGAGTTTGGGGCCCCTTTTGGATAGAAAAGAAAGGAAATGATTACTATATTTTTTTTACTATGATCTTCTATTTATTATGGGTAGTAAATTTTCAGTCCTCCGGAGCCCCCCGTGGATGGGGGCCCTGGGCACTGGCCCCATGTGCCCTTATGATAATATTTCTGTGTGCAGGTGAATATCTGTGTAATGAGCGCAAGTATTTGTTCCTGAATCTTGGGTGTTTTCTATGTAATTAAGTACTTAGTTCTCTATATAAGTATTATTGTTGTCTAGTACCCAGAGTACAAACCTTGACCTTAGTTTGGGAGGTTGTGCCCTGATTAACATTTTCACCACCAGCCACTGCTATAAGAGCTACGCTAGAGCATGTAGCAGCAATTTTTCCATTATATAGAGAATATCTGCTACAAGAATATCAGGTCTATGGCTCTGAATGTGAGATGTTCACATGTCGCATAGAGTATTACTGTAGTAAATTTAAAAGTCGGTATTTAGATCAACGGTGCTAGATTTTTCTAGTTGGGATCTATTATAATAAAACTTTCATTCTGTCCATGACCGACTGACTGACTTAGAAACCATGGACTGCCTAAACCACCTAGGCAAATATGGAGGCAATATTCCTGCCATTTAGGGACAGTACAGACGGCTTGAATGCAGTTCTGATGCAGTTGACGTAACATCATCAAATATGTATGTCTACTGCATTTGAACTGCCATTTTGCTGTTGCGTTGCAGTTCAAATGCTGCCCGTCTATAGTGGCCCATAAGCAATTGTTCTCGCACTAAAAAGTCTTTTTCGAAAAATTAGGGTGAGCAGCAAGGAAATAATTCTATGCTGACAATGTTGCGGGCGTTTTCTGTTTTGGTATAAATAGTGTATTCCCCGTGGCACAACTATTTGGCACTACTGGTCAATATTAGTATCATTAATAGGAGGTAGGTTTAGGTTATGTTAGTTCTTTAGCAGGCCCAGAGGGTCAAACAACCTAGAAATAGGAGCTCTGCGATAGCAGAGCTCCGTCGACTCTATTAAATTTGATTTTGAAATAGAAATCATTGGTCAGTAGTGCCACGGAGTAGTGCCACGGAGTAGTGCCACGGGCAAGAAAGGTTATAAATAAACTGCATTTCATCGATTCACAGAACTAAGTAAACAAACAGGAATGGTCAATGTGTTTTATTCTATTTAGAGATTTGTTGTCTCAATTGTTATTGCTCTGTTATCTCTTTCTATTGACACCTTATTTAGGGATAATTATAAATTTAAACTGTTAATTGCCATATTAATATTATTACTGCTGATAAATGTTTAATGATGTCATTAAGCTATACATAACTGTTATCAGTAATTATTATCAATGCTTAAGTAATGTTCTGTTGTAATGAACTTTAAACAAAGGCTTATTATTAATATTATTATCTTCTAGTTCATACACATGCATATGCTTTCATAATTTATCGTTAGGAAATGTTCAACTTAACAAATACCTTGTCTGTTCCCCATATCGAGTTAATGGAATGATACCTTGATATTTGTAGATCACCTATAGAACTGTAAACAAATTCTATGGAAGTCGGAGTCAACTTATAATTGCGATAATTAGATCTTCTAATAAAGACTACCATCATTCTTATCACTACTAAACTCTACCCACTGTATACTCCAGCTTGTAATGAAGTGCAACAGGGTAATTAGAATTTTCTCAACTTGAAATCCTTATGGATGCCACCAATAGAATAGCGTTGTCATTTTACCAACCGCACTGTGTATACTATAATTGTAATCCTGGCCAAACCGATTATCCGTTGGTCCCACACTAGGCCATGCCTATCACTTGGTAACCGGGTTCGGATTAACACTTTAAAAGAGAATACAGTTAACTGTCTACATAAACTTAGATAAAGACTAACTTAACTATAATTATTATAAATTACTAAAATATTTGAGGAATGAGTTGTGTGTGATTGCAAGTTAGTGTGTGTGCATGCATGTTTGTGTGCTCGTGCCTGTCAGTGCGTGAATTAGTGGTGGGTTATTTTTTTAAAACAACAGGGTTTTAAATCCGTTAGTGCACGGGTTCTCAAGTGATGGCCATCAGCAATTTCTCTGTCTCACTATAGCCAAGAGTATTCAACCAACTGATATTTTTTAAATTAGCTTCATGAGGAGAAGACATTGACAACTCACACGAATTAGATTTTTTTTGTAAATGTAGGGGTAAGACTAAAGACTGTATTAGACATGTTGTTGAAAAGGATAACATTGGTGACAAATTGATTTATTTTTGAGCTCCTTGTCTACAATAGGCATCTTCTGAGTGAGCTCGCTCTTCATCGTCGACAAAATCTTCGTCTTACAAGGGCAAAGAATAGCTAAACTGAAGTGGCAGTGGGCGGGGCACACTGCTCGCAGGACTGATGGCTGATGGGGTCAGAAGGTTCTGGAGTGGCGTCCGCGGACCGGAGGACGAGCTGTAGGTAGGCCTCCAACAAGATGGAGTGACGACCACGTCAGGATCGCGGGACCGCGGTGGATGCGAAAAGCACAAGACCGGTCTGAGTGGAAAACCTTGGGGGAGGCCTATGTCCAGCAGTGGACGTCTTTCGGCTGACATGGTGATGATGATGAAGGGCAAAAGTCAGTCAAGAGCAAACCCATTATCAATAATCTCTGTAAGGGCAGATGTTTGTGTGTGAATACTTGTTCCTGCGTCTTGAATGTTTTCTATGTATTTCTCTATATAACTTAGTTAATAGTTGTCTTGTACCCATAGTGCGGTCACGGACTTTAATTGATATACGACTATAGAAACTTGTCGTATAAAATCTACGATTAATTCCCATAACATTTTGTATCTCGTCACTTGACGCTGTCATTATGACCAAGGATCGGCAAAACGCCCGTCTTTTTGAAAACATAACCCTGTTCCGTACAGCAGAGACTTCCTTATGATGTTAATTAAAAATATTTGAAGGTATTTTACATTTATTATACCGTAATTCATATGTGTTCAGCGACAATATTATTAATTCATAACACTGGAATGGTTTTGGGAAAAAACACTTGGCAATCAAAATAACTTTTTTTTTGCTTGTTTGTCCGTAACGACGTGAATTTAGAACCTATTTATGAGTCAAAAAAGTTCGTTTACAGCGGACGTCATTGGGGCATATTGAATCGTTGAAGTTGGGTTACTGTTTGTCCGTTTGTTTGCGTTTTCCCATTACATTATCGCTGAATACATATACATTATTGTATAATAAATAAATAAAATACCTAGTAATATTTTTATTTTACATCAAGGAAGTCTCTGCTGTACGGAACAGGGTAATGTTTTCAAAATGACGGGCGTTTTTCCTATCCTTGATTATGACAGGGTTCCATAGTGGCATAACAATTAAAGTCCGTGACTGTATAAGCCTAGAGTTTAGTTTTGAACTAGGTCAATTTGTGTGACATTGTCCCCTAATATTTATTTATAATTATTATTTTATTTAAAAATAATGTAATCTTTTCAGCGTCAGGAACGCGAGAAAGCTGAACGTTTGACTGCCGAGAAGGGGCTGGATGAGCTCACGCCTGAACAGAAGCTCGCTGAGAAACTGAAGAGGCAGAAGCTGCAGGAGGAGTCTGACCTCCGTCTTGCCATGGAAACATTTGGTAAGACGGCAATCTTTGTAGAGATCGTTTTATGTAAACCTGAACGCACCTCCGTTAATCTACTTAAGTATAAACTTTAAACACATTAGAACTGATAATGTCCGACTGTTGAGTTTCTTTCGGCGCTTCTTCTCAGCAGAGGTATTTTGGGAAGTGCTGGTAGGTTTTGCCATGTAAAAGTGCCCGTGCGCCCTACTTGCTGTATAAATATGTTTATTTTATCTTCTTTTTGCCACCTATATAATGGCGGAAAGGCTGATATCTCATCAATGCCCCAAACGATCTTTATGAAATATAGCTAAGAACTATCACGGTCAAACTAACTCTTCTAAAAAAAATGTTTAGGAGCTACGAGGCCACAAACAGAGAGCGTAAAGCGCAATCCACACAGAGCGCGGGTCGGGGGCGGGAGCGGGCGTATTGCCGTTACATTGTGCGCTCTGTGAGCAGCCTTATCGGAGAATGCGTGTATTACGAGCAATGTAACGGCAATACGCTCGATCACTGGCCCGACCCGCGCTGTGTGAATTGCGCTTAAGAGTGACACAATGGAACGGCGTTTAGTTTGAGATTAGACGATCTCTAGTATTATTATTATTAGGGGACGAAAGCACAAGATGGATAAGTTTATTAAATTTCGAGTTCTATTTATGTGTGAAAATATGTACCTACTTTTTTTCGTTGTAAATCAGTACATATTTTGTATATTAAGAAAGTACTGAAATATCACTACGAATACGCCCCTCTTAGAGGTCATTTTCCCTATATAAGTAGATAGTGAACTATAAAAGGAATGTAAAAAAACAAAATTCGTCAACAATAAAATTCTATTACTTTTTTGCACTGATGTTCTCCTTTATTTTAAATCAATTGTACTGATATCCATATTACGGATGTCGTTCGACATTTTGACGTAATTTGCATCCGTCGCACAGAGGTCACTTTGATTTTTCTAGGAATTATTAATTAGTGTTGGCGAAATATTTTTTTTAGGGTAGATAGTAGATGAAATACAAGATTTTAATAACTAATTACTTTCATTAAAATGTCTAAGTACAAAATCGTAATCGTAAAACATGTGTTAAGTCGGTTAAACCTCCATAAAAATAAACACATAACTAATATATATTTTCCTTATATTAACCTTAAAGATCGTAACTTAAAAATATAAATAAACCCTCCTTTTGGTACAAGAAAACTAATTAAATGCTTATTCTTCATCGTCATCTCATAATAACTGTGGCTCTTGTAAAAGACTCATAATTTCATCATTAAATGGCTCTGTGTGAGACCTTCTGCCAACACATGTTGATAATGACGAAATTACCGGATCAGACGATATTAGTAGAATATTAAACAAGTCTCCCATTGTTTGTTCCCTTGAAAACTTCCTCGTGTTATCCTCTCGGTAATTTCGAAACTCCTTATTTCGGGCTTCAAGAGCTTCCTCTGAAAACATTCCTATTGGTAGCAATGCTGCTTTAATAATATCAGTCCCATGAATGAGGATGCGGTGAACACTTGAAGGCATATTGTACCACCCATAAAGGTCGACATACTTTTCTGCAGTGGCCTTAGAATATGCTGCAAATGCCTCGGTGTTAATCTTGAAGCCACAAGATAAGGTTGTCAAAATAACGTAAAATCTTCGTAACAAGTTTTCATCGAGTCCAGTTAAGGTTGCAGTATCAGTGAATTTACGAAAAAAGAGTCGAGCTGTGTTCCCTTTATTCGTTGTACCATAACCTGGTTTAGGAATATCTAATTTAGAGAAATCTTCAGTTGGGCGACCTCTCTTCCGTAGCATTACGTCTTCAGCAGTCGCTAAAGGTTGGTTTTCAATTAAAAGAACGACACTTTCGTCTAGCCATTGTTGATTTCTCTTTTCAAACTTTCCGAAAACACGACTACTTTTTTTCCATCTTTTAACGAATGTTGCTGTTATATTTGTCACTTTTTTTTTAATTCTTAAAATGTTAACATCCTCAGCCTGGCTATTGAGATTGAGTTTTGTAAGTACATATCGCATAACAGAATTATTTTTTGTACCAGGGTTTTATGTTTACGCCATTCTTCGAAAAGTTGTCTTCTAGTCAACGACATAGTTCCTATAAAAAATCATAACTAAAAAGGTTGCAGTTGGTTGCAAAAAAATACTATTGAATCTTAATCTCCATAATGTCACAATATAAAAAAAAAATATGAGACTGCAAATACGGGCAAATATCGGAACTTGGGGACTCGTACTTAAAAACGTTACTGCAATTTTGAAAGGGCTATTTTCAAGCTATAAATATAGCAAAATAAAAAGTTTGCGTGACTTGGAGCATATGATAAAATAAGACTACATACCCGTCGTTGAAATGTACAACATTAATTGTATCTAAAGCTAAGAAAAACTAATAGGAAAGGCAATAATTGCGATAACAGTAATTCGCCAAACGTGCAAGATAATTCGTCAACAGTAACTTGACAAGGGCCAAGCTCATAAATAGGTAACCAACTTGTCAAAACTAAAGAAGTTTTAATCTACCCACTTAATCATCTATTCACAAAAAAAGTTGCAAGTCAATCCATCATTAAAAAAAAATAACATTAATAATTCCTAGAAAAATCAAAGTGACCTCTGTGCGTCGTCCGCCCATTATTAATTAGTCTGTTGTAACTTTGGATACATTGATGGGTTTCATCTTCTTCATTTGCACTAGCACATAAGTTTTATACCCGCCTTCCACTGCGAGCAGAGCGAGCCCCCTATACTCTGTCTAGCTTACAAAGTGTTTCCACCGGGAGCAAACCTTTTCAAGAGACCTATGTAAGCCGAACAGAGTCCGTACGCCGGTCACAGTGGCAGGCGGGTTTTGCGTGTCCTGTAAGACATGGGCCTTTTACATTGTTGACCCTTTCCACTTCTTCTTCAGGAATAGGAAAAAGACCAAGTATAAAAATCCGTTTAGCTAGGTCGAGGTTCCTTTCTATTGCATAATTAGTATTCATTTGCATGCAGACATTTTAGATATAGACCTTGTAGCATTCTAATTTCAACCTTGGTTCTATGCGCTTGGTTTGGATCAAGTTCATATTATGAGAAACTTGATTTTGCCCGCGTCTTCATCCTCGTAGTTATTTATCCCATTCCCCGTGGGACCTGTAATTTGCCAAGATAAAATGTAGCCCTCCAGCTAACTTGCAAAATATCACGTCGATCTGTTGCCAAAATTAAACCAGGGAAAGACTTACTTAATGGTTGGGGGATAATTCCAAGTTTTTAACATGCTTTCTCGTTTATAATATGGGCAGAGAAACCTCATATATTTATTCCTATTTACCTTACTCGTCAGGCATCCAGGACGGCGCCCCAGGCGGCAAGCTCGACAGCTTCGAGCCGACCACCAAGGAGGAGTTCACAGAGTTCGCGGAGCTCCTCGTGAAGAAGATCACTCTCTACAAAGCGAGGGAGGAGTTCCCTGAGTTTGTGGATGAGCTGATTAAAAATGTTATTGTTCAAAGTGAGTGAAAACATGAATTAACTTCGCTCTAATTTTAACATCCAAGAGTCAGTCTCGCTTCTAATTCTGGTTCATGGAATGAGTGACTGTCCTTGCTGGAGGGCACGCTCGGGATCGTACCTCACTATATGTATGGACACTAAGAACTTGGGAAACAAAGTACACAGAAATAAGTTCAGTCTTGATATTGCCTTGTGTTTGGGGGGTTTTATTGTAAAAATAAACTAAGTGTTAACCCCCATTGGTTTACGGCCAAACCCTATATTCAAACTGCGGACGGATAAGGCTTACTTGGGGTTAAATTTTGACATTTGCCGATACAAAATGTGTCAAATTTTAATTCGAAGTAAGCCTATCTCCGCGGTTTGAACATAGGATTCGGCCATTACAGTCTTATGGTTTATCTACAGCAAAATTAATGCAACGTTTACCAGCGTAGAACCCTGTAACAATTATTACTCTAGTTTTGGCGTGGTCGATCCTTCTTTTCGGACACAATGCTACTGGATATGATTGATCTTGGAATTTATGAAACGTCTTATTTCACACCAGTCCCCTGTTATTTATTATCTGTGCTTGTTTTGCAGTGTCTTCATTGGACATTAAGAGGATAAAGCTGACTGTAGACAACCTGTACATCGAGAAGCAGAAGGCGGAGAAGAACGACAAGGGCAAGAAACCCAATAAGGGCAAGGGCAAGGCTAAATTAAAAGTGGAGGGAGACAATGTGAGTACATTTAATTAATTCTAACCTGTATCACAATGGATAATACTGCCGTGCTTAGTCAAAGAGACGCATCTCAGTTTCATAGGTTATGAGAACGGGCAATAATAGTTTAGTACAAGCCACGTTTAACAAAAAACAAATTTAAAAAATTATTAGACACTGAAATTTATAGTTGGATGTATTGTTAACCATCATCATCATCATCATCATCATCATTATTCTCCTGCCCTTATCCCACCTTATGTGGGGTCGGCGCAACATGTATTTTTCTTCCATTCGTTCTATTTATAATTTAAATTCCCGTGACTCATTAAGAGAACTTTTTAAAGAAACTAATATCTTAACTGTAGCGTCTCAATTTATTTACGAGAATATTATTTATGTTATTAAGAATTTAGATTCGTTCACCAAAAACTCAGATATACATAATTTAAATACTAGAAATAAAAATAAAATAGCTATTCGAAAATTCCGTGTCCGTAAAGTATATAAATCATTTGTTGGTCAATGCATTCATTTCTATAATAAATTACCTGAAGTAGTTTTAAAGTTACCCTTTCCAGCACTTAAAAAATATTTGAAAAGGTCGTTAATGTCTAAAGCGTATTATAGGGTCGAGGACTATCTAACAGACAAAAATGCATGGCATACACCCGAAACTTAGTCAATAGTCATTTGTTCAAATGCAAAGGCTTTATCCTGCTTTTTCTTGTCTGGGGGACACCGTTGATGCAGGAAAACATATCGAAACTTTTATGTGGTCATCTTGCACCATCTCATATACACATATATAAGTAGGTAGTTGTAGTTATTTTATTTTATTCTTTTCTATCTTTCTCTCCCGTAAGATTTTTGGCATGTTTTCCTGCTGAACTACTGTTATTTGATATTATATTTAATTTAATACTTGTAGCTTTATATAATGCTAGATTAAGTTGTACATACCATTGTAATATGCAATATGAAATAAGTTTAAAAAATGACTGACTGCTGAGTTTCTTGCGGCGTTTCTTCTCAGCAGTGGTCTCCTCTTGGGAAGCGCTGGTAGTATCTTGACGTGTAAAAGTGCCCGAGCGGCCTACTTACTAAATAAATTTCTTTTATCTTTATCTTTTATCATACTTCTCTATTAGTCGTCATTTCTGTAGTCACTCTCTTTCTAGCCATATCGTCTTTCACACGATCCATCTATCAAGATATGCATCTTTTTGGCTTAAGAGTAAGGTAAATTACTACGTGAAAGGCGACGCTTAGTAAATTATTACGTTCTAGCCTCTAAAAAAACCGGTGTTAAGGTGTGAAAATATGCCATTTCTCTGTCGGATCACATAACACGTGCTCTTTCGTGTACGCTAGGGTTCGCGTCGATTTTTAAATCAAACGGTGTGTATTGAATGACGAATCGAATGCCATTTGATTTTATTAATGTACCTGTACCTGTACAGTCAAGGGCATTAATATCTATACAGCCATCTCGTATCAAATATATTATTATTTATACACGGAAACACGGACCTTATTGCCGGTGGCATAAAGGTGTATAGATATTTTTGACGTCTTGGGAACGTATATATATTTGAGTCGCTTCATTTGTAACTCTGATATCTCCTTAATACGAATACGTATACGAATTTAAAACCTAATTTGTTCCATTGTCTTTTTGCACGGATTTATCAAGGTCTGAAGTGAAGTGAAGCGACTCATATATGGCCTTGACTTTACACAATTTTTATAAACTTTAGACGTCCGCACAAGAGTACTAATAGATATTATTTATTGATAAATTTTGGTGTTCCGTAGGGCAAGCTTTACAAAAAACTCAAAATTGATTCCAAATGTGCAGTTTTGTTTACGATGCTTTCTTTCATTAAAAATAATAATATTATAAAGGACATTACTGCCCTAGTTCAAAAAAACTCCTAGGTGAAGAGGCGCGTGCCACCAGACTACCAAATGGCTATAAATAACATATTACATTGAATGTTTCTCATTGGTTGCAGGCTCATCTCACACAATACGACGCTTATGGCAACTACGACGCAGATTTCGACGATTTCATGTAACTCCATGTAAATAACCCGATACCTGATATCTAAAACGGATTTGGATAAAATCTAACTCTAGCCTTGGTTATAAGGGCGACTTTTGTGCTGTACTTTTGTTTTTTTTCTTCGTTTCTGGTCAAATTAATGGCTGAAAGGGATAAAAATTACCAGTCTTAAAAGATTGGCCTTTTTTTCACTTCACCCATTGTTGTCAATAGTTTGTCTTTTGTTTTATTTCGCTCTTATAAGTAAGTCGATAATTTTACTCACAATAAATAATGGAATATTTTTTATATCGACGTGTCTCTTTTTGGGCATCAGGTATCATATTTGGTCGCCATATAGCCGAGCCTATATATTATTTTACATAATGTAATATACTATACAGTCGTTTCACTCTAGGGTTATGGTCCGTTATGTTATATAGATAATAAATTTTTTATTGTGATATTTTATGCTTTTTATTTATTTGGTCTGGTTTGTATGGAATCCATATAAAAGCGTCAATTCCCTGGGCCCCAACATGGCTGCGTCACATTTGCCACGCGATAGCCATACTACGCCTACACAGGTGGCTAGAGGTAGCCTTAGTTGCTGCCGTATGCTAAGAGTTTCTCTTACTTGAGTACGGCCGCTACCAAAAATATTGGAGCATTGAGGCGGTCAAACTGATCTGAACATGCTCTATCACTAAAAATAAATGGAGTTCACGTATTTTTGAGAACCCGATATGTTCTGATGGTGACTATTACAGTACAGTCACAAGTAGCAAGGCCTTTATTACTGTCAAAACAATAAGGGTGAAGGCATACGAGGGTAATTTTGTGAGTCGCGTAATTTCTGCTACATCCAGTTTCACACAAAACTGTTTGGTGCAACGGCAACGCAACGCTAAATCCATTGGCCTTTTGTATGCAGCCAAAAATTACGCTCATGTGGCTTCACCCTACAAGCTATCAAAACGGTGACAATACTATAACAGTAAAAGCAAGCAATACGGATTGTGATCATATTGTGATTGAATAGCAAGACATGAATTTATTGACAAGTAGCGGCACCTATCAGGGAATAGGAAAACTAAAGAAGCTTTTGAATTAGTTGATAGATGACGCTAGTTGTCAAACAAGACAACTGTGTTTCAAGTGGTATGCGCTCGAAATTAATTGATCCCGGTCTTGTAAATAAAAATAATGTTTGTTAAACACAAGCTTTTTGCAACAATAGTGTTTGGAATGTTTACAAAATGCATGAATGAATTGACAACTAGCGCTATCTATTGGAGAATAGGGAAAATAATTTTCTTAATTAGTTGATAGAAGGCGCTAGTTGTTAATGACTAGTTAATAATTTAAAAAAGTAAGTATGTGGCATGAGGTGTGCGCTTCAGTTCATAATCCCTGGAGCGTCGGCGATTTTAGACTTTCATACTCTAGTATTGATCATCCCATATTAGGGACATTAAAATAATTCATGACAAAGTTTAATACCTAAAGGACGGCAGTTAAAGTTCTAATTAAAAAAAAAGGTCTACAATGCATTTTATCTCTCCACATGTCTAAAATAAAAATAAAATAGTTCTAAAATGAATAAATTCCATACCTTATAAATAATAAGCTGTTTATGTATGTATGTATAACACTGAATTGCAGTGGTAGTAAAGGTAGTGGTGGTTTACCACGGTTGTAAGTAAGTAATGATATATAGCAAAAAGGTGTTGTAACAATCGTGATAATGGAGTTTAAAAACATACCCTCCTTCTGTAGTCGACTAAAGAAAACTTTTCCTATTCGATAACTAGCGTCATCTATTAGGGAATAGGGAAACTAAGTAAGTTTCCTGATAAGTTGATAGATGACGCTAGTCGTCAATAATTGATAAAGGAGTAGTCACCTTTTACGGTTTTGTACCTAAAGGGTGCTATTACATTATTGCCTACGCTGTCCGTCCGTCTTTATCTTTTGTAGGTACCGTAGAATGTAGCTGGTTATTTTTTCATAAAATGTATGTGGATATTTAACTTAACTAATTAAAAAAATTAACTGTTGCAATGTTTATCTTGACATAACGCAACATTCACAGCACTGAAGCGGTCATAAAACGTGATAAATACTGTGCGATTATTATCAAATGCTGCAAAACTGCAAAGTTCAGTGCATTTCGCAACCTATTGTGGGCGGACGCTTTCAAAACTGTAGCAAGGCTGAGCTGTGAGAAATGTAGGTATTTTAACTTTGGATGTAAGTTTGCAAATACGCATCCATTCTTAAAATTTGCCAAGACGATCGAGCAAGAGCTTGTACTATTCGTTTTGTACATTTAAATTCATAAATACAACAAACACAAGACGCTAAAAATATCTACATGCCTCTATGCAACTAACAATAAGGTCTATGTACGTTTAACGCGAAGGCGTTGTAGCTATTAATGCATTCGATTGCAGCTAGCCAGAGGTACCCTGAATGTAGGAAACGTATGTGATATACTAAAAACATCACATCAGATCTGAAGTCCCAAAAATGGTTGGTTGATGGTCCCCTAAATGGCAAACCTCCATTAAATAAATAGTTCGTGTAAACTTTCAATGAGCCTTTATTGCAGCGTGGGCCCTTTAGGCAGAATATTTCATCACAAACACAAATTTGCAATTTTTATTTGTGCCAGACCCCAAGGTACTCGTAAACAGAATATTACTTGGTATACCGCAACAAAATTCCAGTAAAGTTATGATAGACAGTTATAAAACTTATTTGAAAAAAAACCTGCTAAGAACAAGTTCGAGTCGTACATAATAATACATAAAATAATAATAATTTGTTACAACAATAATTCACCCAATAAAAAAATCAACTGTCTAACCTATTACGGTTCATGAGATCATATCTAGCCCTAAGTCTTCCTAGACATAAGTGGTCGCGGCCGGGGCACATCGCTCACAGAACAGATGGCCGATGGGGTTGAAGAACCCTCGAGTTACGTCCGCGTACTAAAAGACGCAGCGTGAGTAGACCTTCAACCAGATGAAAACCGATGGATGCAAGAGATGCATGATCCTTGTGGCAAAGCTTGGTGGAGGCCTCTGCCCAGCAGTGGTCGTCATTCGGCTAGCTAAAACATACAATCGGTGATGTGATAACTGTAATAAGTAAATCTGGAGTTCAATCATTTAAAAACTAAAGCTCAAGGCATCCTCAACAACAGAAAACCATTAAACATATCAAGCTCATAACCATCACGACGTGTACTATAAAACTGAATGGTTTTTAGGTCAATATCAAACTCCATTGTAAAATCGCTTTGGCAACCAATTAGCAGAACCTTTTCCATCACTAACGAAGCTACTGGACCATTATGGAGATCCATTTATCACCTTTACAGCAGAGGCTGGCCGGAGTGTGCGGTTCAATGAGATTGCATTTTGCTGTGACTTCTGTGAGTGATGGGATCTTATGGCACGTACGTTTATGCTCAAGTTATTAGGTAATAACAGAGGGCTATGTTTGGTCCCGTAGCCTCCAGTTATAGCAATTGACGGACTGCCCCGGGGAGTCAAGATTCAATAGTGACCCCTTTTTTCAGAGCCAGATATCTCGCGGCCCAATCACTAGGGATATTCATGACCATACACCGGATTGACAGGGGCAAAAAAGTACCAGTGCTAGTGATTGATTAAATATCGTCTAAGTTTATCGACGACTTTTTTCGTGACATAATATAGATCATACATTTCTTGCAAAAGTTAGTCTACCTTTAACTTCTATATCTGAATGATCAGCTTTCCATGAAGATAAACGATCTATATTCTTTCTAGGCATTAGTGAACGACTTAAAAACGAAAAGGTTCTCAATTCGTCGGAATGCTAAAGAACATTTTTGTACTGAATGACTTTGTTATTCAATGTAATTTGAATGGTTGTCAAGTGACTCGAGTCAATCTCAGATACTGATTGTTTATAGTTGCGATATATATATAAAAGAGGGTTGCACATAATTAAAAGGTATTGAAACTTGGCCATTACTTGGATAATGAAGATAAAATATTTTTATTGATGTCGATAACCTTAGTCGACATTTGATGAATCACTAGCACTGGTACATTTTTGCCCCCATCAATCCGGTGTATGTTCATGACTTTTTTAGAAGTATGACATATTTGATTAGGGTAGTGGAGGAGTCTTCTTACGCTCCTAGACACTAAGAGTAAAAATCTAACCCCGCAGTAATTTCCTGAGAAAATTCTAGAAAAAATACAAACTGAAATCCAATCCAATACAATTTTGTGTTCGATGGCAACCGGTCACAGACAAAAAATGAAATCAAATGAATATACTATTGACAAGATACAGATGCTGTCTTAAAACTTGCATATCATTTTCTGCCTGAATTACCGCAATCATTCAGAATTTATTGTAACGTAATGTAAAAACGTCGCGTATCTGTCAAACCGACAAATTTTCTAACAAAAGCAGAGATTTGCAATTACTCTGATACTGAAAGACACAATTAAATGTTACAAAATTGATTCCCACTTGTAGTCTAATGGAGTACCTATGTTACCTCTGACCCTGTCATGCTGCCTCCATAAATTTGTGCGCCTACACAGCAATTTAAGAGACCATTCAAGTATGAAATATTTCACATAAACGGATCTGTTGTCTCGCAATAACTTGAAATGTTTGTTTAGATGTATTTACAAGCCAAAGATAAAGTTAAACAGAGGTGCAATTCAGATGAAAACGAGCTTGATCCGATACAAAAAAAGCCTCCGCCACGCTTTGGAAACGCTTTTTAGTATGGGAACGCTCCACACCGCGCCGCCTATGCCCTTAGTGCATTTGCTGCTTAAGTGAGTTACAGTAAGATCGCTCTTTAGCGATAAAACCACCTGTTGTTTACCTCTACTTTTTAATCTTCTTTAATATGTTGTGTTCTATAATGTATCGATAAATTATGTATATCTGAAGTCGATAAACGAGAAGTCCCGATGGCAGCGCAAAAGAGCTACGAGAATTCCGGCCTCTGGATATGAGTCACAGATCCCACATGTCAACAAGTGGCCTGAGTGCTCGTTTTGGACTTATAAAAATAATCTATGTATTCACCTATTCTATAGATCACCAGACAATTCTTTTTCAAGCATTTATTTATTATCAGTAATATCCTTCATCAACCACAAAGTACCTTTCTTCGGCTTAAATAATCTTTGCCGCGCGTAACTACTCCAAATCTCAAGTTCACAATTGCATCAAATCTCCTAAATTGACAACTAAATCGCATAATAAGATGACATGACCGTTTTAAGAAGCCTGACCCACCATTCTTGCGTCACGTGTTCACTTGCGACGTTCCACTTTTACCGGATAGCTAACGCTATTTATTAACTCTATTTATGGAAAATTAATGCTCTCAGTGGTTTAAGGATTGTTTGGAAAGCACCGGACATCCGCTTGTGAGAAGTTATTATTTATTACATACATACAATCACGCCTTCATTCCCAGAGAGGGATAGGAAGAGCTACAGGAAGACCAACAACTTTAAAAACTTGTTAATTCTCTAACTATATTTTGCACAAACATTACAATACATTTTACAGGTGTAGGTACATTAGTGACAGGTTGCATCCCATCGCGTAACAGTACTTACAAGCTTTTATTCCCTTAGCCTCGTAAGACATCCACGGGACACAAGTGGCACTATTTTGCAAACCTTACTGTGTCATCAATGTCATCATATATCAAATGAAAGGGCTCGTTATGAGAATCTCGGGTTCCCTTCATCTGGCATAACTTTTTTTGGCATAATTCATCATTTCGCACAATCATCATTTGGCATAAAGTCTTTTTTTCTGAAACCGTGTACTTTTCAGGATTATTTAAAATACCATTGCATAGAACCCAATAGGTTAGGTTAGGTTTATTTTATGTCAATCCTGAAAAGTACACGGTTTCAGAAAAAAAGACTTTATGCCAAATGATGATTGTGCGAAATGATGAATTATGCCAAAAAAAATTATGCAAGACATTAGTAACTGTTGTTTAATTCTATAAAAAAAACGAATGAGCGGAACCCTCTCCACGCGACTACAATTCGCAGTTGGCCGGTTTTTTTAAACACTGTCCACTAATACGAATCATCTAAGACTTGTAATTAAAATGTGTCAGTACGGAACAATGGCGGACGCGTTGTGCAACTCGCGCAAGAGTTGTTTGCTTCCTAGATATGTATCTGTCCGGTAGAGATGTATGTTGCGCAAGCCATTTGTGTAAGGGATTAACACATGTTTTAGACTTAATGGGGTTTTTGCTGTTAGTTCTTGTAACCATATTGGCACAGATATAATATACATAAACTAACTATTTCCTTCCGCGTTAAATTTGTTAATCTCTTCTTGTGGAAAAAAAATGCCCTATGTGTTTAAGTTATCTCCATAGCCCACTGTTCCTTGCTCCGCGTCTTGACGCGGCTGAATGCGCTTCTGGTAATACCTGAATGTGATTTGTTTGCGTGGCGATCGGCAGCTGTGTGTCGTGAATGTCTAGGATTTTGCGAGATAATGGATGATAGGCCATCTAGTATTAATTGACTTCTGTTTTTAATTTATTATATTTACCATTTGTTATTACTTAATACATATGTTTTCCGGTGTATTGGTCATACTTTAATGCCGTGGTAATGAATTTGAATAAATAAATAAATAATAGCAAATTTCATTGAGATCGGTTGAGCGGTTTACCCGTGAAAACGTAATAAACAGACAAAGTTACTTTCACACTATAATATTACTAGCTTTTGCCCGCGACTTCGTCCGCGTAGATTTCGATTATCGTTATTCCTTCGGGAACTGCTGATTTTTCAGGGACGAAAAGTACCCTATGTGATACTCCAGAGGTCATAGCCAAGATGCATGTCGCTAACTAGCGCTTCTGTTCGTTTCGTTTTTAACCAATCGCGTCACTGGTAGATCACGTGACTTTTCTTATCACGTGATCTACCAGTGATGTGATTGGGTAAGTTTTACATTAGGTAAGTGTCTGGCTGTAAAACTGTGATGAAGGAACCAAAAAAAATCGTTTGTTAGTCCTTTACCTCAAAAGCATAAATACCTTGTAGCGGTTCATCGAATCGCATTTCACCTCGAACGTATATTTATTTTTCGGGTTGTGTCTTGATCGTTTACTGTTTTAGTCGTTAAAAGTTTTAGTCGCATTTCACCTCGATCGTTCATTTAACCATCGCGTTGTGTCTCAATCGTCATGTTTTTTAGTCGATATCAGTTTTTGTCGCATTTCACCTCGATCGTGTGATAAATTATCGCTTTGTATCCTAATCGTCTAATTCAGTATTAGATAATATATTTAGTCGTAATGTACTTTTTCATTTTTTAGCCAGGTTCGAGTTAAGTACATATTTTCTCACAAATATTGAATTATATAATTATAATAATAATTATTGTATCCTACTTCAATGTCGCTAAGACAGAATATATCTAATATTTATTAGTCACAAAGATAATATTTCAATGAGTTTGATAGCATTTAAGACATACAACTACAGATACAAAACAAGTTTTAAAAAAAATGATACAGAATTTTAGTGCGAACATCAATTAACGCGGCACATTAAATACTATACGAAAAATTAAATGCTACAAATTAATTATATTAATGTAAAAAGCCACGCGAAAAATTTTTTCAAGTAAAATATTATATTGAAATTTTGTTCATTTGAGATGAAATGCGATTCGGTGAATCGCTACAAGGAATTTATGATTTTGAGGTAAAGGACTAACAAACGAAAAAAATAATGTTAATATCTTTAGTCGCAATTGAAGCCTTTAACCCCGATTTGACATTTAGAAACAAAAAGGAAGGTTTACGTTGAAGAACATGAAAAGAATATGAAGCACTGTGTGAAACGGCCCATTAAAACGGACAGCATCATCATATATGCATATCGTATTAAAACTCAAATAATATATTTTACCATTTTAAATTCAAGACGATCATACCCGAGTGCCAATACTGGTCAAAAGTCATTTTTTTTTTAATGTTTATTCCGAAGAACCATGGGAAAATAATAGAATAGAAAAACGTTTATTCGACAAACACATCAACACAATGGTACATAAGCGTACACAAGGGTTAAAACGAAAAATCTTCAGTCTTCGACAAAACTAAAAGCCAATTATATTCAAAACAAATTAAACAACGCATGTAAGTATTATTAAAAAAAATGAGCTCTAGTTGTTACTTTGTTCGAATTATTTAGGTTTCAGAAGGAATCAATGCTGGTAGAACAAAATGGTCGATAGAGCCAGAGAGTATTTTATGGCAACTCTACACAATGACCTATCATCATAGGCTGGACTCAAGAATATGTACTGGAAGAATATGTTGCTAAGGCGTATTATGCGCCTCTTACCTGGATATCGTGTTGAGGAGCCATAAATGGTGACCGCAAGACTTACATCTCAGCAAATATTCAAGGCCCTCAGAGTCGACCCACTAACAGCCTGTGCGCTCGTTAACTTCTCTGTACATAAAAAAATTACAAAATCAAGGACAAACTGCTAACAACTCATAACGAGACCTTGCTTCAGTTCACAACATTGATCCTATCACACGAGCTCAATAATTCCAAACGAATTATTTCAAAATAGAAAAATAGAGCGATCCGATACAATATAACAATGGGTTTCAAAACGAGTCCGTGTTCACCCTAGTTCACAGAGACTGTTAAGGTCTATACACGCGTAGGCAAAAGGAGTTTGACCAAAAACTGGAGGATGGCCAGATGGCCACTACACAATGTAACAGAATCTACTACGATATCTTAATGAAATGTGCATTGCGTATGCAGCCGCCTCCGTATTGCAACATGACCAGAATGCAAACATTAAGCGGCGTCTTTGGTGTTAGAGAAATTGGATTATCTTGTTTTACTTTCGTTTAGTTACAAGTTATTAGCTTTTTCTCTGGTCTCCAGGTTTGTAGAATTCGAAACGTCGCTGCGACGGAAAGAGTGTAATTCTTTCATTTTTTAATGCATTTATGCTTCTGCATAAAAGCGCTCTACTGCCTTTTAGTCATCGCCTTGAACGCGTATATGCGTCTTTAGAAATCCGTACCAAAAATGTCTAACTCTTTTTTTACAGTGTTGAGATTCTAGGCAACCATTTGCCTTTGATGTGTTATCGTATTGTCCGGGGTGGTAAGACCTTGTGCAGGATCCTTCCGGATCGCAACCACCATCTTAGCCATTAACCCACCGCCAAGCAGCAGTGTTCGCATTCCCGTTTTCCGGTGTGGGGATAACACCATCGGTGAAATTACTAGCATAGAGGCATTCCATCTCAGTTCTCAGGGCTGGCCACGCATTTGCAGTCTAAGGGCCGTATTAAACTCATCTTGACTGTGAGGCCCGTCACAAGATACGTCAAAGTAAACGCCAAACCATAGAACACTGTCATTTTTGACGCATCTCGAGTCGAGCATTAGAGTTGAGATCAGTTTATTAGGCTTGCAGTCTTGTGAATGCGAATATCTATGGGTCACAGTTTCCACTTACCATCAGGTGGCCTGTTTGCTCGTTTGCCTTGTCAACGCCATAAAAAAAAAGTCAACGATTTGATAGCTCTTATTTACTTGTGTAATGGCGGCCGAGTGAAAAACTATCATATACGCTCTCATGCGAATCTAAAGCAACTTAATTCAAAACCAAAAAACTCTTTAAGACCTTGTACTGTAAATTGTTTGAGAGTTGACAAACGCATTGCATTTGTGCATTCCATTGTTTTTCCCAATATAATCATACAAATTCTTTACTGTGTATCTAGGATAGCAAATTACAATGGAAGATTACTTAAAGTAAGACACACGTCAACAATGATATCACGACGAGATCGAGACAAGGCCGCAATGTCACCTAGATTACTTAGCTTTTAGAACGGAACCGATTCGATGCTGATCTTAAAATCATGATGACATTGATGACTGTGTTAGTCTGTTAGCCTCATATCTGATTACTAGATTGATCTGATTAGCTATTGTTATAGAATTAAAAAATAATCTTTAATCTTATTAGATTTTTGATACGTAAGAAAATATAACGGCAAATATTAGAGTGTACCTTTATTTAAAATAACAAACTTTCAAGTTCCATTAATAATAATTAAATTGTTATTATAGATCTATATAAATGGCCATTTATTTTTAATTTAAGTGACAATTACCTATTTAACATATGTGTGAATAAATATCTGTGTATTGTTTTAAATATTATAATTCACTCTACGTAGTCTCCGTAAACTTATGTTTTTATAATTATTTATTAAATGCTATAGTATCCACTCGATGCTTCATTTTTTCATTTTTCCTGCTCCACCAGATGATCTGAAACAGATAAGTTCGCCTTTTCGTTCCACACAATGTTTTAACATACATTACGAATACCTACCATATTGTAAAGGGGCAAAACCAACCCAATTATTTTAACATTTGGTTTTAAGTTTAAAAAAATGCATTGTCATCCAGTTCTGGGCCTCTTTTCTACTGGAGACATATTGCATTTGACGTGTTATCGTATTGTTTTCAACTCGGCCACCCTTACTGTCATATACATAAGAGGTATCATATCGTAACGTTGAAAAGACAACGCAAGGCAATATCGTTTTACCCAATTCAGGCCCAAGATCATACCGTAAAAAACAATAAATCATCATCATCATGTTAGCCGAAAGACGTCCACTGCTGGACATAGGCCTCCCCCAAGGCTTTCCACTCAGACCGGTCTTGTGCTTTTCGCATCCACCGCGGTCCCGCGATCCTGACGAGGTCGTCACTCCATCTTGTTGGAGGCCTACCTACAGCTCGTCTTCCGGTCCGCGGACGCCACTCCAATAACAATACATATGTATATTTATTATACTTAAACCTCTTCACGTTACAGCCATGGAAACCGGCCGTCTTTAGCACCAAGGTACAAATTAAAAGGAAGAGCCTGGGATTAACTGGCCGAGAACAAATGGTCCATTTCCCCACGAACGTGTGAATTCGTACGTCGTAATTTACCTAACGGCTACTATTAAGTTGCGCAATTCTGCTAAGTTGAGTTAAGGCGTTCTGTTCACGTTCAGGTTATCTGAAGTCTGTGGTTAGCACAGCTTGACCTCTTCTATATGGTTCTGTCTCTTCTAACAGTCAGTCTACAAAGAATTAGAATTTTTGAGAGACGAGCAAGACCAATGAAGTTATAAGTAAGTATTTATATGTACCTATAGATGCTATTGCACCAAAAGCCAGTGTATAGCTAGATAGTACAGTAGCCCTAAAATGTGTACCACCCCTCGGTTGAGGTTCTTTTGCTCGTCATCAACAAGAAGTTCGATTTTCCCTTGCAATAATATTATGACAGTGACAAGTGTCAACCTTAGCGATAATAAGATGTCACAGAAACTTTTGTCAAAACTGGTACATCACTTTCTTAGCCGACACTACCATCAGAGGCTATGAGCTACCTGAGGCCCGTTTCATGAAGCTACCGGTTACAAATTACAAGCGGAAATCTCTTTCTAACTCATTTTGCTTGAAAGAGGCTTTCGTTTGTAATTTGTAACCTTTAGCTTCGTGAAACGGGCCACTGATATAATTCAATGGCCTAGAAAAGAGGCATTCGGCGTTCGTTATTGTTATCCAAAATCTGTCAGACGGTCGTGTCGAGCGCCTACATTAATTCAATTTATTCGAAAATCGTTTACGTTATCGTTAAACAACTTGTATAGACAAGTTGTCTAACGATTTACCTGTAAGGATAGCCTTACAGGTAATGAGAAGGATTATTAAAAATGCTTCTTTAACAGAACTTATCGCTTTCACAGCCTACAACTTGGCATAATATTCCAATCGTTTATAATGTCCAAGAGACAGTAATCGCTGGTCGGTTCTTTCTTAAATCAAAACTACGAAACTAAACGACAGTTGTAGTTATTGAAGTGACAAGCCAGCGGTCGAGAGAGATCTGTGCTGACGTAAGAAGGCGGTTAACTGCATAGTACTTGTTTAAGCATTTTAAATTAAATGTAGTTACCGTTTGAGTATAGAATGCTTTAACTAGTACCTTGCAGTTACGCACATTCTTTGGTATTCTTTGGTTTTACGAATATGACAGTGTGTGGCTTCAAAAGGGCCCATAAACTTTAGCCCGTATATGCCAGACCTTAAAAGCCGCAAGTGTGTGGTCTAAGACGATGAACCGACGGTGAACCACGAACTGTGAGTGGGCCGCTTTGCAGAAAATTTGTTGTTAATAAACTTGTAATAAAGTTTAGGAGAAGACAATAGTTTCTAAATGTTATGGGTGATGTTATAGGCTAGGTAGTGCGATCGTTTTGTGACGTAACTATTGTTTCAGAAGCTACAAGCTATACGCAAGAGCTACACATATTGAATTTAAAAGACCAAAGCATGATAATGCATCAAATATAATTTATGTATTTGCCGCAAAATCTTACTTTAAGGTCTATGCTGCCTAAATTAAAAAATATATTTTTGTACTTATTTGAAGTTGCCTACTCCAGCTGTTGTTACCTTGGGAATAAGTCGGTTACCACCCTTGTCCATCGATCTGGATTTTTCTGGAAGATCTAGAAATATTGCCTAGCAGTGTGATGCTAAATTCACTCAGGAGCTAAAATACCGGGTCAGAGTGCGTTTTTTATACTAAAGAGGCTATTTCGAAGCCTTGGTTCCTCGCCAGGAAATGCTTTTAGTGAAATCTGATGATGAATACCCCGAGCATCGATACAGGACTTCTAGAGTGCCTGGGATACCCGACTGAATGAATAGGCGGTTAACGCCGGAATTGTGCATGTTCAGAAAAACATCTAAAATGGCAATAAAATGTAAGGAAATCCAAGTGCTGACCCAAACTCTCCCGCGGTTTTGTTAACTGATTGTGCGATCAGTTAGGTATCTTAACAAATTTTGACCTCCTCTATTGAACCTTGGAGTATCCACCATTAAACCTCACTCAAAACAACCCCTGGCGTAACCAAGGCTTCGAAACAGTCTTGACCCGGTATTTTTGCTCCTGAGTGTATTTGAAACCTTTCAAATTTCAATAACTAGATCGATCCAGTTTACTGTTACATGTATCACATGACCCGCAATCCAACATGACCCGCAAATTCGCGGCACCAAAGCTTCATGATACAATAGCCTTATAAATTATGCAACACACTAATTAGTTAATACCTCTAGATCTATCTGCGACGCACTTAGATCGATCATTAGCAACCTAGTATTGTTTAGAGAATGCGGGTTGCCAAATTGTTGCAACGTGATATCTTGCGCTTTGGTTACGTATGTCATTTCATATCATAACTAGATGCTGCTTTAGTAGTGATGACGTGGTTGGTCGACTAGTTGGGCGACCTTGTCTCTGAAGCTAGCCCCCGGTTCGATTCCCGGTTTGGGCAAATATTTGTGATCCAATTATGTAAGTGTGATCTGCGTTTATTTGTTCCTTTCCTACGTAAAGAGCGAGTATCGAAACAATGTAGAGATATTTTGGATCCTTAGACATTGTTGCCGTATGTATTTCTCTTTATATCCAGCTACCCCTGATCACAGTTAGTGACGTAGAAAAGACCATGTGACCAAACAAACCGCCATCATTCCAAACACTAGTCCAAAGCGGGCGTAGCAAACACTGATAATATTCAATGAGAAAAAACTCAATGAATAGTAATAAATTAAAAAAATTGTATGCTTTTCAACAAACCTCTATAAGCATGATTTTAATAAGAACTCCTTTTCAAAAAAATCCTGTTGCTGGGGTCCTTGTGAAGAAGGGTACAAGTCGATTTAACCCGTAATAAAAACCAACATATAACCAATCGGAGTATACTTAACTTAAATCCTTTTCAACTTGACCTTCAGGAGATCTCTACCCTTTGACCGTACTCACTCCAAAGTTTAACCGTTCACTTAAGACTTATATTCGCATAACAATTGAACAATGACCGACGTCGAAAATAATATTTCATCTAAAGCCCAATAAAAACTAATCTAACCAAATTGATAGAGAAAATAAATGCATTGCTTAATATTCAGGGCCATGAACTCGATATTAGATACAATTCTTATATAAATCGATGGCTTGGGCCTTTAACGGGCGAACGTTAGAAAAGGTAATGCATGTCAAACGGTAAGTCGGGACTCCAGCGTGAGAGGTTACGTCACGTGGTGCCTTTCACGGACAGACGGACAAGATCCTTAGGTCACGACGTGGCTTGTTATTAGATACTTTTAGGATTGTTTGAGGACCGATGTTATTATCACTGTCGGATGAAAATAATTGTTAACAAGGGGTTAAATGATAGAAAGTCATTAACGTTGTCTTTGAACACATCCAAAAGATTTTCGGGTAAGAAGTTTGTATATGTTGTCTGATCGGCTTGACTCCTTGGCGCTGCGTAGAGATGTAGCATCACTCTGCATTCTCTATCGCTTTTACAACGGGGAGTGCTCCGAGGAGCTGTTCGGATTAATTCCTGCCGCATCCTTCCGCCTTCGTCCTACGCGACAGAAATTCCACCACCATCATTTAGATGGTTGGCAGTTCACAACTGTGCGTTTCAATCGGAATTTCCTGCCTCGCACAACAAAACTGTGGAATGGTCTGTCGCCTGCGGTATTTCCGGACCGTTACGACCTTCAAACCGACATTTGAAAGGCCGGCAACGCACCTGTGACTCCTCTGGTGCTGCAGGTGTCTATGGGTGACGGTAATCGCTTTCCATCAGGCGATCCGTCTGCTCGTTTGCCTCCTACACAATAAAAAATAATAATGGGATCCATACTTATTTCCGTCGCTTCTCCCTCGATATACGCTTCGATCTTTCAAACTGCTCAACGGATTTTAATGAGGTTTTTGTTAATATATAGAGTGTATTCAAGAGGAAGCTTTTTTGCAAGGTCATTATCTGCTTATCACTACTAATTGAATGAGTCCCAACACAGTAGGTCTACGGTAAGTATAACGGAGATCCTGTTGCCACCTTCTGAATGTATCATCAGACCAGCGGGCTTGATATGCCTGCGCCTATATCACGAGTCAAACGTGGATAAAGTATACGTCACTCGACACTCGTCGTCGTCGAACTTTCACAATATTATTTTACATTGTTTTAAATTTTGTTTCGTATTTTTTGTAATTCTATGGTATTTGCATGTCCATGGCATACTTATTAAGGTGAATAAAGTTTTTTCTATTCTATTCTATTCTATTCACTGTTGTACTTATTTACGTGTCACAGGGTGACGCCATCATGTGTTATATTATCATCCACGTTACGTAAATCCAATCATCCAAATGTCAGCTCAATCTGTCTCCGGAAAGTAGTACAAATTTTCCTTTCACAATTTGACCCAAACATACATATTAGATATATGTGGCGTTATCTATGAAAAGATACCTTATTGTCGATGACACTTCCGCCATTATTAACGATCCTCCGATATAAATACAACGTCGCGTGACGCAGTGCGGCGTAAGCGCCATCGAAACATATAAATTGCAAGTAAAGCTTACAAGCTTGCAAAAAGGCTTACACGATGCTACCAAGCTATGCCAGCTCCCAGGTAGCTGGTTTCAGAATTGGTTCATAACAGAGACATCCGCGTCTATGGCGTCCGCGTACCGGAAGACGCACAGGTAAGCCTCCGACGTGGAAGGACTGGCGACGTGGCTGAGGTTGCGGGAAACCGATGGATGCAATCGTTGGTCCGGTCCTTGTGGCAAACCTTGGGGAAGGCCTAGTTATGTCCAGCAGTGGACGTTTTTCGGCTGATATGATGATGATAATGAGAGACATAGAAAAAACTAAATCGCTCGGCTCGTTCTATTGCTTTAGTAAGTCATTAACACTCAAATATTTCTAAACCAACAATATATCTCCGTCTACTTCGCAACGATATGTTACATTTTACAAAGCTTCTGCAAAAATACTTTCCGCTGGTGAAGAAACTACAACAAATGGGTTTACGCCGAAATTACGGTGAGTAATTAAGAAATTATGCAACCCGCCAGACACGAGGCAGACAAAACAGTCGTGACGCCATCTTTAAATATTTACCTCACTGCACTTTTAGCTTACTTAAAAAAAAGAGTTTGTTATATTTTAGGTTTCTTTAAAACTATTTTCTCGCTCAAGAAATGAACAAAGACACTTATGTTAATAATTAATCGCTGGCTATTCACACTGCCAGCAAGAACTGTCCCTCCAACAAAAGATATATATCCCGTTTAAATAAAAGAGACACATAAATAGTTGATCGCACTACTCGCTTCTCGCTCATTGTCGGTGGTGGGACAACCGCCATAAACACGTCTAGGCTTAGAAAGGGCCCTTAGTCAGTGATTATAACTGAAGGACTATTATAAATGCTCGTGTTTGAACCCATATAGCGCCTGAAGCACGCGCGGCAGCAGGAAGCAGTGATAGACCTATCGCAAGGATGCGCTTTCACCCGCCTTTCTATTCAACTCGCGTGCCCTGCCGCGGATTTTGCGCTGTTTGCTGTCTACATACCGATCAGCGTTCATTCAACCTAGTACTATTACACCTAAACCTGCCACCTAAAAGTATTCGATTTGTTTTATCTACTCCGGTGTGGTAGAGGCTTACCAGCGAATCGTGAGTATCGTGACACAAGCATTTTTCACATGGCAACAATTTCACCTATAAAATAAGCTGTCACGTTATGCGTACCTATCCAGTCGCTATGCGTTTCGTGTTACCAGATAAATATATTTTAAATTTGCCTCTATTTTTTTGGGTCATCACTCACTGGTCAGGCTCAATGAGATAAACGCCAGTGTGGCAGTTGCGCAGGGTCCACACGTACAGATACCACCATCTTATCCGATAAGCTACCGCCAAGCAGTATTCGCAACGTTGTGTTTCGGTGTGGGGATAAATCAACCAGTGAAATAGGGGAGGCACTACATTTGCAGTCTTAAAATTGTAGTCTTGACTACGAAAATGTCTATAGGCCTCAGAGGCCAACTTAGCATCAGGTGGGCTGTGTGTCTGCTGACTTTCTCTATGCCATTAATGAAAATAAAAGCTAAAATAAACAGAAAAACTATGTTGTAGTAAAGGTCTACTTATATTGGAGGCAAGTATTGAGGCGTTGATCGTCGACCATTGTATTAGATCTCTGCAACACATAGATAATTAAACAATAAATTAGTTTTCTCTCATAATTATAATGTTTTACATCTAAAACTAAATTGAAGCACAGTCAGGCGCGTGTTTGTGCGGATCGGACTTTTTTTTAAAATTATTTACTAAAATAGTAAATGAACTAATTTCTGCTAACGGCTAAAGGGTTTAAACGCCACATGATCTTTTCTACGTCACAGCTAGTGCAACGTAATAACCAAGAATAATTCCGGTTCCCAATTAAATTATATTCCTTATATTACTCTCCTAATCAAATTAAAAATAAGCTTTGAATTCTTCTGTTACTACTATCTTTTGGTTTTGAATGGCATCGGCTATATGAAATGTATAGCACGAACATGAATCACTTGTTAAGTAACCCCCGTAATTCCCCCTCATTACTGACCATCATGCTGATAGAATATCATTCGGTATAATTTCATTCGGTATTGGTTGGATCATCAGATAGAGTGGCGATAAGTGTTGGCCCTTGTAATGAAATCGGAGATAAAATTGATTGTTAAGGAGACGTTATTTAATTATAAACATTATCTTCGGTAATGCTTTAAGGCATAAAGGCTTAATAAAATTGAGTAAAAAAAATTGTTTAATAAGACGCCTCCGAAGAATCTGGTGCTTACCTCTCTCAAAGGGTTGGGCTAGCTGTCCAGAGAGGTAATGAGATAACGCAGCCCGTGTCATAGGGGCTATGCCGCGGACGAACTTGCTAGAGGGGATGCTCATTTTACAAGGTTTTATTTAACTCGTAATGTATGTAGGTATGTACGGATCAATCTTACAAGTTAAATTTATTATAGTTGTGTTTGGATTATTATTATTTAAGTAGCTTAAGTTTTCTTTCTTTTTTAATACATATAATGTTAATGTTAATACGTTTAGTTTCAATGTTTCCACTAATACATAATTTGTCACTTTAGATAATTTGTGTACCCAGAATTTAAGTTTAGAATGGTTTAGATTTTTCATTTGTACCCAAAATCCTGTGATTTCTTCGTATTTCTTTTTAGTGCAGTCACAAATACTGAAATATGACTTTGGTATGTATCAAAACATATTTTACTATGTCAATCCATGTATAAATATATTCTTGAATTGAAAGTCTAACATTTTTGTTATTGTTACGTAACCGTGCTTGCTTTGTTTACATTTCCATAGACAATAGTTATTGTTTGTTTTAATTTTTATTCTGTTTGTTTTGTGTTGCCAACTTTACCAGGCTATAAACTTTATGGTCGTTTGAGACGTTCGAGATAATCTCGAACAAATGATTGTATTTGATCCTTGATGTTTTTCTTTTCTTTCCGTCTCTTCACCAAGCGGTTCCAACGGAAGACCAGTGCTGGCTTTACGGCTAGCGAATGCTGAGTTGGGACCGTTTCGAAACAATTTCTCTGTGTCGTGATCTTTTTGTATTTATCTACTGTGGTGTTTTGTATCTTTAATAATGTTCGTGGTGATGCTATAAAAATACTATAGTATTTTTATTCACACTATTACACATATACACTTGTAAACTCAACATACTTAGCTCGTCTAAGTTGTAATATTGCATCCCCCACCGAAAATTAACCTAAAATGATAACGGTGGAGCGGCCGGCGCGGCGTGTTATCTAATCTTGGAATAAATTATAACCATTTATATGTTTGATTACTCAAAACGTTTGGTACATCTTTCACATTTTCGTTCTAGGTAGTTTTTTTTTAAAGATTACACTTACATTTAACTTCCCCATAACACTGTCTGCGCCTTAACCGCTCGCTTCACTTGTTGCCCACGCGCATCTTATTGCGCAACTCGCAGGAATGCGGCATCTGCGCAGTTTTGACCATCACTCGCGAACCACTCAGGATTTTTCTGGCTCCCATAACTTTCTATTTGAACAAAGTGTTCATTCATAACATAAAATGATCAACCTTATATCATTTCAATTGTATATCATTTTTGGGAAGAAACCACAAGGTCTTCTATTTCAATTTGTTTAGCAATTGATTCAATATTATTATATTATTCAAGTCAAAGGTAAGATTAGTTACTACGCCCTTTAGTAAAGAAGGCGCAGCTACCATTTTTGACAAAAATGAGTTATGTGTACTGCCGCGATCAGCTAGAAAGGCGCATTTGCTTATATATTTATTTGTATCCTTTGTAGTTTACAACCAAAGTTACCGTAAACGGACGTAAGTATACTTTCTTCACAAAATACTTAGATAGGAATTAAAAAGACGCAGTCGTAGTCCTATATATATTAAAAACTAAATTAAAAAGACGCCTATGACCAAAAACGCCTTTTTATCTTAGGACAAAAGTAGCACATGTCGGTCAAGCACTCATATTAAATACAGTTCGTACTTTATGCATAGTTAAAAGTCGTAGTGTTACGCCATTTTTACTCGGTTAGGCATCGAGTATTTTTCAAATATTTTCTAGCTAAAATTAATTGTATTTACAACTACACTCAGGAGCAAAAATACCGGGTCACAGTGCGTTTTTCATACAAACGAGACCATTTCGAAGCCTTGGTTTCTCGCCAGGGGTTATTTCGAGTGAGGTTTATTGGTGGATACTCCGAGGTTCAATAGAGGAGGTCAAAAGTTCTTAAGACACCTAACTGATCGCACAACCAGTTAACACCACAGCCGGACAGTTTGGGTCAGCATTTGGATTTCCTTATATTTTATTGCCATTTTAGACGTTTTTCTAAACATGCACAATTCCGGCGTTAACCGCAGATTCATTCAGTTGGGTATCCTAGGCACTCTAGAAGTCCTGTATCGTTGCTGGCGGTATTCATCATCAGAATTCACTAAAAGTATACCCTGGCGAGGAACCAAGGCTTCGAAATAGCCTCTTTAGTATGAAAAACGTACTCTGACCAGTTTTTTTGCTCCTGAGTTTATATTGTTAATATAGTATATACTTATCTAACTTGGCTTACAGAAAGTGTCTACATCTTGTTAGGATAGGTACATAGAAATAACAAGACATTTAAAAACTGACCGAGAATTCGTTTTTCAGCATTTCGTTTCCATAGGTCATGGTTTTTTTTGTATACATTGCATAAACTTTTCGTACTTGAACGTAAAACAACACTATGACTAACATACATAGAGCACATGTCTGCGCGCACGCACCGTGAGAATCTATGGATTTTTTACGTGTCAGTGGAAATGATGATGCTGGCAATTAAGAAAGTACGTGAGCGAACTTCACTTTCTTTTACAATTCCATTCATATTCTTATTATTTTTATGGCTTACGAATACCTCTATTACCTGAATTACGTATTACGTAGTTATGCGAAATTCTGTTACCTAAATTACTCTGGCATTTAGTAATAGAGTGTATACATGATTATGTAGAGTGCTTGCGATTGAGATGATAACTTGCATGTATTTAATGTCTTAATTTGAAGAACAATATGGCGGACTATCTTGTTGAAGAGGGGCAACAAAAGGTCAGTTTCGCATATGAGTCATATTAGTTTAAATTTGGTCGTAAAAGTAATGTTATAAGCTATCGTTAGGTACTTATTGCGCATTTCTTAGTAAAATATTTATTTTAATTGGGGCGTTATGTAACATGGGGTTATAATCAAATAAAATCTAATTTTAAGCTCATCATTTATTGAACCAAAGATATAGCTCTTATGAACTTGATAGAAAAAGCAGAAAAAATGTCGTAAAAAACAATATGATTTGGAAAACAAAATAATGGCGATATGGCTTTGAAGTCGCTGCCTCTTGTTCAAAACGATATAGTTCAGTTGAAAATGGCTTTCTCTACGAAACTAACATTAAGTAGGTACTATAGTATTTATGTCATGTGTGCGATTATTTATTCCTCAGTTTAAAAAGTTTGATAAACATTTATCTCTACTTAAGTATAAGTTTGAACATGTTTGTCCAGTTTTGTCTTGTACCCATAGTAAAAACCTAGAACTTCGTTGGAGACTGAAAAAGGTAGGTAAATTGTCCACTAACATGTAATATTTTTTTAATGATGTTGCTTTAAAACCGCAAATTATAAATCAACAATGTACCTACGGTTGAAGTTCATTTGCACGTCAAGACATGATACAACAAGTTCAATTTTCCCTACAACAAGTTCAATTTTCCCTTGCAATAATATTATGACAGTGACAAGTGTTAGCGATAATTAAAACTCACAGTAACTTTTGTCATAACTGGTACACCACTGTCTTGGCTGACTGTACTTAAGTTCTGGCAACAGTAAACGTGTAATAAGAGTATTACCTAAGACGTCCTTTCACTAGAGAGGTTATCCGCGCATCGATCTCAAGTGAAGGATGTATGAGTCTGCTACACTCCCTGATCCGATCAAACAGGTTTATTTGTGCATAGGGCGTATTATTCCAATTTGATTTGGCCGTCCTACTTTTTTATTGCTAGGTATCATATTGTTGACGTTGTAGAAACTCTTATTATCAAGAAATAAGGGCTGTAGTTCTCTGTCACTTTCTGATTAATTCAAATGTCACAATGACAGATAACGACAAAGCATATTTTAAGCGCACTTTAACGATTGCACGTTTACTAATAAGAGGTTAAATGTTTAAAAAAACAATTAAACCGGCTCAAAATGATTAAGGAGTTCCGCTGACTTTCTAAGGATCCCATGCCAGACCTTAACGAAATTTAAAATATGACCACTCCCGAGCAACACCCTACTCAGGAAATCAACGTCAAATTAATCGAGAGTATAGAGACTAATGCATTTTGAGCTCGGCTCTACCTAACTGATCACATGATATTGTAACATACTCTATGCGGCATAGGTTCCTGGCTGAACTGGAAAAAAAGTTACGAGGGTGGGAAAAAGGGCTGAATACTTGAATAGGTTCGGGTAAACAAACGCACTGACGTATCGCTTGAATTGTTCTTCGAACTTGCCTGGACACATTGCCGTGTGCCTTGATCCAAGACCCATTGGCATCTCAAAACTGCAGTAGCTTCATAACTTTTTCTGTCTGCAGATTAATAGGCCATACACACATAATAAACTCATGCCTTTATTCCCAGAGTGGGGTACGCAGAGCTACAGAAATACCAACTCTAACTTGTTGATAATGCTGTAACCATATTTTGCACGATTAGGCTAAGATGTTTACCAGTGTTTTAGAGGCAGGTTGCTAGCCCTTCGCCTAACAGTATCACAAGCCATTATTCCCTTAGTCACCTCTTACGATGTCCACGGGGAGACATGGAGTGGCACTATTCTAACCCGGCCACAGGTTAATAGGTTATCAATTCAAATTCAATTCAAATTCTAATCATTTATTTCAGAAACATGTCCATATTTGTTAGTTACATAGTTGGCTTAAGTCTAGTGTTAGTACAGAAAAATATAAATAATAATAAAAACACATGTCAATTTTAATACAAGCAGTGCATTATTCCAGTGCTCCTGATATCGACCCTGGAATTGGTCGGCAATGGTGCAGAGTATGCTGTTCGGGCTGCCCCGAATCCTCCGCACGAGGGATGCAACCCTTTTGCGCATAATGGCCGCACAGCCATCAGTGTGTGCCTCTGCGAACATCCCTGATGCGCTGCAGAATCGTGGCAGCCCCAACAGCATCCTAAAACCATTATTGTATTGAACTCCTAAGGCCCTAATAGCCTTCTGCGTATTAACCCACAGGCTGCAGGTGTAGAACGACTGACAGAATGCTTTGAAAAGGTTATAACACTTCATAATACATTCATTCGTTAAAATTATAAGCTTATTCCGATACACGTAGCTATAATAAAAGAATAAATAAATGTTCAAGTGGGTCCGGTGTATAATAGATGTCAAAATTATAATAAAATAATTTAATAATATCAAGGGAACAGGGTTGCAAAATCTGCGATGACTAGGGCCAAGCCAAGATGCATTACGATAACTAGCGTTTCTATTCGTTTTGTAAACCAATCTCGTCACTGGTACATCACGTGGTCTACCAGTGATGCGATGCGTTTTTCTTTTCTATAAGTTAAAATGTATGAGATGGCAGTTGACCAGTGGAGACTGAGTGAAAGGATAAACACGTTAATAGGTAACGTTTTCATCTTGGCTAGGGCCTTGTTTTCTATCGACTTTAAATGCATGACTTTGATATAAGCGATTATCGCGATCTGTCATCAGCGGACATATTATAGTCGTGTTTATCGATGTGGATAAGCGTAGAACAGCTGTCACTTTCTGACCACTGTGTAAGTGCGAGAGAGAATGTTTTATCCACCGCGATATAGGTTAAATAATGCAGGCCCAAACGTCAATCCAATAAAGTTTGTCGATTTTCTAAAATAGCAAGTTTAGCGTTATTTATCTTGAATAGACCCATATCATAGAGTTTAGTTTGTATTCTGACATTGACAATGACAATACAAAATGTTATGTATTTTTTAAATTTCTCTTTGTAACTAAACTAAATACAAATCAATTAAAACTAAATAAAAACTAGAAATTTGAGGGCCCCCGTGGCAAAGTACCACAGATGCTGGCAGCATTTCCTCGTTGTATAGCAATGCTAATACGCTGTCCGAGGAAGCTGCCAGCTCTGTGGTCACCGGTTGTTTCAATTAGCCTTTTTGTCATGTCTTTAAAAAGGCTAATGGCACCGGGTCCCCACGGACCAAGGGTCTCGACGCCAAAAGGAACAAAGTTATATTCTGTGCCGAGACCCTTGTCCTTATTTTTATTTCATTGTTTGTTTTTATATATATTTATTTAATACATGCCTAATTGCTGTTGACTTTTCATTACTCTATAATCATAACTAGTGTATTTCTAAATGCTGGCAGTGAGAGCATCTATTCATTTTCTCTGACCAGTTTGTGTAAAAGTTAGCCAAGTAAGGCAACAGGTGCGCGACTACTTTCCAGCGCCCTTGACTCACTTGCAGCCAATACTGCTTAAAAGGATGTATTATTACAAAACGTATCATTGAACATTAACAAATAAACGGTTTTTGAACCAAGATGGAAGTTTAGTGGACACATTTTCTTACGGTATAGCTTTAAGTGCCATTGTATTTTTAAGATTGCCTTAGCTATTTATTTTAATAAATAAATGACTGTCAGAGGGAAATTTCTCACAAATTGACCTGGTCCCAAACTAAGCTCTAGGCTTGTACTATGGGCACTAGACAACGATAAACAAACTTATATAGAGAAATAAGCACATAGAAAATCGTTAGTTTAGCAGGCAGGATTACTGTAAACAAGGCTAAACACGTCGTCACTACACATCTCCTACAAGCATTTTGACTTACAAGGAAAGGTACCCAACTGTCCGGCTCCGATTTTATTGATTTTGATACATGTTAGAGAGTAGTTTCAAATAAAAGACACGTTTTTTTTAGCGACCCAATCTCAACCTGTTGGTAGAAATTGACCTCCAAAGTACTGAAAAGTGACTAAACCCTACAACTTATATGGAGATATATTTTTTTAAATATTCAAGTTTCATAGTGGTTTGATTATAAATGTTTAAGAAGATGAAAAAATAATGAGCACGTGTTTTGTTATATCGGCTAAAACTAATATTAAAAAAAAATACCAAAGAAAGTGTATCTTCGATGATCTTTGAAAGTATTTTTTTATTAAATATGAGTTTTAGCCGATATAACAAAACACGTGCTCATTATTTTTTTAAATGATGAAAAAAATACGTGTCTGTTATTTTAAACTACTCTCTAACATATATCAAAATCAACAAAATCGGAGCCGGACAGTTGGGTACCTTTCCTTGTAAGTGTTTTTTTTGAAGATGAACATCTAAAATGATACATAATGAACTTGGTAACACCTAACGGAAGACCAGTGGGCCTATTATAGTTACACTTATGCTCTCGATAACACGTTTTTATCTCGACAATTGGGAGACCAATAAAAATAACTCACGGTATTTACATTCTAATTCGAAAGAATAGGTCATTTTAAGAGACCTTTTTCATTAATTTTGTATTTGAGCCAATAGTTTTGTTTTAATATCTTTTTTTATTTGGCAATCATTCTATGGACGACATGATTATTTTGAATTTGTGTTGGCATTTTCTAATAAGTTACAATAATTAAATGATATTTAATCATAAAAAGCGATTTTAATAGTGTTTTAAAACATACTATTTCAAGCGGTTTTCGCCTAACCCGTAAGATACACCTAGGAGGGCTTCAAGCCGAAAACGAAAGTCAACAGAGGTTAATTTTTTTTTTTCGAAATATCCGAAATGAATAAATATTTTGAAATCTCAATAATGCAGAATTTGTAAAAATATGAACAATCCCAATTCTGTAGCTCTGCCAACCCACTCTCGGGATGAAGGCGTGAAGGTATGTATGTGTGTATGTATCGACATAATTATCCTTGTCAACGTAACCTAACATGGCATCAGTTACATTGCATTATCCATTTTTGACAACGATATAATGACAAACGTCATATTTCATCGATTTCGTTTAACGTCGCCACTTTTGACATCTCAATTCGATAAGTTAATACAATATATTGAAAATGGAAAAAAAACTAGGATTAACGTAACTTTACTAAGCTGATGACAGATCACTCGAGCACTTACGCTCATTGAATGCAAAACGGCCACAAATCAAAATGGCATAATTTTACAGGACAGCCATTACAAATTTTAAAACCTGTTTTTCTTAAATATTTAAGGTTTTTTTTTCATTTTAGTATAATGTTTATATATCATTATATTCGTTATTTTTTACTCTATCTTTTAAAATAATCAAAGTTCTAAAAGCTGTCATCCATGCAGAATAAACAACACAAACGTCCCTTTTGCATTCAATTTTTTGACAAATCTTATAAAAATTATGTCAAAAATAAAACTCATTTTATTAGGAAACGGCCTTTATATATTGTTTCAATTATTTAAGATTATCAAAAAATGTAGGTTAAACATAGAGGAACTACAACCATTAACATGGTCATAGCAAAATTAAAATAAACATCAAAACTTCACGTTTTTATATAGGTACCTACTATTAAATTCAGGTGACGCATGAGATCAATATTCAGTCCCAACGAATACTTCATGGGTAGTATATGCTATACCTTAATCACATTTATATAATTATTATTAAAATCACTTGAAATAGCAAATAAAACTCTCAAAAAATATAAAAATAAGAACTTAATAAAGCATCTCGAAAACATAAACATTATTCTTTAGTTTTATTCTTAGCAGGTCCTGCTAAGAATAAAACTAAAGAATAATGTTTATGTAGTGATTCGTTTTATATAATATTGTTTCTATGGATACTTTAATGATTTATTTAAATAAAGCTTAAAGTTATGTTATGTTTAACATAACTTTAAGCTTAATTTAAATAAATCATTAAAGTTTCAGTGATTCGTTTTATATAATATTGTTTAGAAACAATATTATATAAAACGAATCACTGAAACTTTTACATTAAAGTTATTTTTATAGGTATAAAACTCTTTAAGTTAAGTAGCCACACAAAATCTTGCATGTACTTATTTCAATAATCATATTATAAAACTTATGACAGCCTTGTTAAAAAATCCCAGCCTTATTTTGGACAGTCTCATATTTTTAAGGCATTATTTTTACGCTTTGACTGTATGTCTTCCTGTGTATCTGGTTGATAATTTGGATCCCTGACACTATCATCAGAAGAAAAATCACTGTCCGAGTCGCTGGCTTCAACTATTATGGCTGGTTTTTTTTTGAAGTCCCAAGTCGGTTTGTATGCCTTCTATTTTATGATAAATGAACGATAAATCAGGCTGACTGTCTGGGTACGAGTCGGTATCAGAAGAATTATTTAATATTTCTGTGTCTTGTTCAATGACTGCTGGAATATTAGATTGCCGACATTGTTGAGAGTTGTGGGTGGGCCGGGTTTGATTTTTGATGGATTCTTTAAAATTACTCTTGCTCTGCTATTCATTCTGTAAATAACATCCAATATTGTTTGTAAGTAAACTTACAGACGATTAAAACCCGGTAGAATTACTATAAGTTAACCACTGACAGGTAATTTGCCTTCACATAATTTTCAACTTTAACATCATACAAATAAAGAGACTAAAGCTGAGAATTGAATGAAGGCAATCCACACCTAAGAGACAATGTGGTAGGCGGTAAAGGCGGCCACTAATATAAGAGCTTCCTAATTATAATTTCCTTCGCCTTAAAATCCCAAACGCCAAATACGTCAATTTTGTTTTGAAATAACTGAACTTTCGTAACAATAGTTTTCCTACAAAACAAACGCAAAACAAAAACTACGTTACAGAAGGAAAAATAATTTAGATAACTCATATTTAGTTCCTTGCAAAACGGACACAATTCTAAATATGGCACTAGTTTATTTAATATTTCAATGCAAAACGGACGTGTTTTTAAAAATGGCACTGTTTCATTACAAATTATGAGTATACTTACTTGATTTTGGAATTCAAAATGGACGCATTCCGAAATATGGCACCTTTCCACAGAACAGTTCACTCGTTAAGAGGTATTTTTTTGAAATGTGGCCGTTTTATACGAAACTGACGTGCGTTCGGTCCGAGCTCTGGGTCGCAAATGACAAAATGGCGGCTTTGCACTGACTTTACCTCGCAAACCCGCCATATTCAAAAATGGCGGTCCAATGATTCGGCAATAAATAAGGCGAAAATTACGGATGTTTTAAATGTAGTGTAAAGTTATAGTCGATTAGACCACGATTTTGCAATAAAACAATTTTCTGATTTTTTTGATTTGTGGCCGTTTTGCATTCAATGAGCGTATGTTAACTGCGGGGCTTGACAAGTTACCATCGAATACAAACTCTATCGTTTGGAGATCACTGTCGCTTTTGCGTTGTCAAACAAAAAAAAATTCACTTAAAAACTCTGATATACATAATTTAAATACTAGAAATAAAAATAAAATCGTTATTCGAAAATTCCGTGTCCGTAAAGTATATAAATCATTTGTTGGTCAATGCTTTCATTTCTATAATAAATTACCTGACGTAGTTTTAAAGTTACCCTTTCCAGCACTTAAAAAATATTTGAAAAGGTTAATGTCCAAAGCGTATTATAGGGTGGAGGACTATCTAAAAAGACGTGTAAAAGTGCCCGAGCAGCCTAGTTACTAAAAAAAAAAAGTTTGGAATTCACCTAAGTCACGTCATAAATCAATCGTTACAACTGATATTTTTAATTTTTGATAACGCTTGTCGAGTTATATGTCGCGTGACTTACGTCAATTCCATGCATTTTTCTTTGACAACGCAAAGCGACAGTGATCACCAAACGCTAGCGTTTATTTTCGATGGCAACTGTCTAGCCCCGCTGTATACATTTCGAGATGATGGAAAACAGAAAGTTTTCAGCGCTGACTTTAATGAATTTTATGTCTACGTTGGGACGACTCTCGTGACTACATTCTTCTTGGGCGTATTTCGCAGTTTTTTGTTGTTACGTCACGAATACATTATCGTGATGATACATGGATACTATTTTTAACTTCCACAAACTATAATTTGGCACCAAATAACGCCCGTCTAAAAGCCTATTTATCCAAGTTATAAATAACTCTCCTTAACTTGCCCCGTAGTCGCATTAACCTAAGTTATCTTGACCTTATTATGGACTACAACATATAGTATAAGCAATGTTTTATATTAACACCCAATATGCCATTTGAAAGTAACAGATATAGCTCGTAAGTTCTGCTATTTACGACTCGACCACCAGCAGGGACTTTCTCATCGGATACGCCCTCACTAGTAGAGTAGTAGACGCTAGTAGCGTTGGATTTTCAAAAAATATTTACATTATGTACACACCAAAGAAAATTTCGAGTAGTTTAGTGCCTTGTCGTAATAATATAAACAAAGGATAAATAATAAATAATAAATCGTGAATACTTAAGGTATGGTGGGGCAAATACGTCAAACCAACAATATCTCAAAGAATATATGTGTTGACGCACTTTTTTTTTTATATACCACGACGGTGGCAAACCAGCTTACGGCCCACCTGAAGGTAAGCGGTTGCCGTAGCCTATGGACGCCTGCAACACCAGAAGTATCACATGCGCGTTGCCAACCCTTTAAAAACCTATTTACTCCTCTCTTGAAGAACTACATACTATAGTCCCCAGGGAAAACCTCAGCAGGGAGCTCATTCCATAATCGGAGCGTTCGCGGGAGGAAGTTCCTTTGGGTTCCAACATATGAGGATGAGCCGATGGCGAGTGCGATGGTATAATGTGCCCATAAGCGACATATGGAGCTTTGCCCCATTTTACCTTAATGATATTGTTAACATAAAGCTTTTACATAAGACCGTATGGTGGATTAGAATAGCACTACCCGATATCTTCCTGGGTGGGTATCCTGCGATAGGACTGGTAGGTACCTAGTCCCTGGAGTTCCCGAGGAAGGGTGAGGCAGGCGGCCGGTCGTACAACACTAAACCATATTTTTATGGCATAGAGAAGGCAAACGAGCACACAGGCCACCTGATGGTAAGTGGAAACTGTGACCCATAGACATTCGCATTCACAAGACTGCAAGGCTAAGACTGCAAATTATTCCCAAACCGGAACACAATGCGAACACTGCTGTTTGGCAGCAGGTTAATGGATAAGATGGTGGTAGCGATCCGGACGGAGCCAAATTAATTTTAAACTAAGCACAGAACGATACATATGTATATATCATATAAAATACTTTGTCAGTTGTTTTACACTGACAGATCATAAGCACGATTTAGTTATTGGTTATTGGCCAAGAAATACAAATGCGAATTAAGAATTTTTATTTTTTGTGGCATATTTGCTCCCAAATTGATGTACCTATTAAAAAGAATGATGGTGTAATAGGGATATAGATATCCAATCTGAATCTCTAGAAGTCGTCATCATAATGTGTAGGTTTTAATCTATTTATTGGTAAGTCTGTTAAATATAATATAGGGTAAAGTCACCAGTGGTCAGCCAGAGACCTGTAGTCGACCTCTGCCTATACTTTGTATAAGTCGGAAGAGTACGAAACATATATTTCCCACTCTCCGCACTCATATAAGGTCGACTACTGGTCTCTGGCCGACTTTACCCTACGCATTTTATTCACATGTTATTTTTTAAATAGATATGCAATTATTTTCTAACAGAGAAGGCACTTATCATACAATCACAATCTAACTCAAGGTGCTTCTCACAGAAGCGACGATTTGAGAAAATACAGAACATGTTCCGTTCTAAAATTGCATTAGCCTTGGGAGCCATCTGCATAGAAGAAAGGTCATTGCGAATATTTGAATATGGACTTGGGCAATGCGTTCAGAAATCGCGGTATAGAATCATTATATAGTAATAGTTGTTTATAAAACCGGTCAAGTGCGAGACGGACTCACGCACCGAGGGTTCCGTATTTAGGATAATATGGTTGGCAAACGCAAAAGAATATACTTGTTTGTTATGAACTTTATTTTCTATTAAATAAGGTCCATCTCGACTAGCCTACATTTAGATACATTATCTTTAAAAAAAAATGTAATATTTTCCAAAACTGTAAAGTTTGACAACTTTATTTTGTTTTTCCTGTAATACATATATAAGTAATTTTCCTTAAAATCAGGAACTTTTTTGGTCCATAAACTTCGGAAATAGGGGGGTGGTCATTTTTTGTAAATTTTAAAGAAAAAAACAAAAACAAAAACCCCTCATTCTAGACTCCTGTATATAGATTTATAAAAAAAAACATACTTCTTTTACTAATTACAGATACGGGCAAGCAAGTTATACAACTATGCCAAATTTCAAGTGGATAGCTTCTATAGTTTCTGGGAAAAGCTGCGGTGACATAGAGACAGACACCGAAGTCTCAACATAACGGTTCCTTTTTACCATTTTGGTACGGAACCCTAGTACGTGTACGCATGTTGTTGTTCACCCAGTACACTACAACTGCAAACGTCGCTAGAGTCTGGAAAATGAAACATCAGAATGAAAAAATGGCAACCCTGTAGTGTCGTCCCTGTTTTATTAGATCGATTTGAAAGGGGTGACACTACAGTGTTGCCATTTTTTTCATTCTCATGTTTCATTTGCCAGACTCTATAGGTCGACAGCTGCTGCCGACGCGTTGATCCCGCTCGTCTGTAACAAGCCTTAGGCACCGCCAACTAGGCTGCTATCGTAGAAACCACTCAAACTGTTTCTACATTACAATACTTCCTCAATTAAATCATAACCATAAATTAAGGAAATAACGTCTATTTTATTTTATAAGCGTGTCGTCACCCATTTTACACAAAACCACAATTTTCAGTTACACAAATAGATGTTACGTAGAAATTTAGGCACGGGTTTGAATCATTAACGTTTGGTTTGAAAGCTCGAACCGTGTGCATGTAGTACAAATATTATGCAGAATATGTTACGATGCAAAGCGCAAGCGATAGCGTTTTAGTCTCGTATTAAAGTTAGTAACCGACCGTCGTATATTTCTGGGCTCAAAAGTCCTTAATGCTAACGTCAAACTTTTTCAAAAACCGTCAAAATGTATAACATTAACATAAGCGTTCAACGCGACCGTCTGGCAGGATAAAATAACTTTTGTCGAATGCATCTTGACTTCGTTATTTTCATCCAAACCGTTAGGACTACATCCGGGAATGAGGATTTTCACTTATTGAATATGAACCTTTAACAACAGAACAATGCGGCTCTCATTGTAAGTTAACGAATCGTCTCTTTGGGAAGGTAACGAATTAACAATAAACAAATTTCCAGTATCTTTGTGTTTCTTTTAAACTGTGCCATCAAATACACGTCAAAATTATGTAGAGTTTAATATGAATTATGAATCGGTGCTGAATTACTGATAATAATAACATTGGAAGTTTTATTAATTTTGAACATTTATATCCAATAGCCACGCCACCCCATTACATTCATATAAAAAAACTCAAATATGCACAGTTGCATAAATATTCAATGAATAATGCCACCTTCAGTTGCGTTCAAACAGTCACTTTGTAACGTACCTTGGCAAATTAGAAAATGACAGAGCAAATTAACGTTTCTGAATATCTCCGCACATTAAAACTTGTTTCGAAAAACGCTGGCCTCTTTTCACTTGCACGTAACAAAAACTGTTCCACTGATGAGAGGTCAGAGCATCATGTACTGTTTAAATCCACGCGAATCGAGGACAAACGTAGTAACAAGCGTTTCTTACTTGTTACGTCGTGAGCCTAATGCCTGCCTAATACGGGTGTATACTCATAGCCTAATGTAGCTTGCAGTGATTTGGACTTTAGGTATGGTTTTGTAGAATTAAGTCATTTGCAAAGTTTTAGGATTATAATCTTCTATTACATAATAAAAATTATGCGATATTGTTATAGGTGGTTGTGTTCCTATGTATGTTTATATGCGTATGCTTTTGTTAGTTTAAAATAAATAAATATCGGGGGACAATGTCACACCAATTGACCTAGTCCCAAACTAAGCTCTAGGCTGTACTATGGGTACTAGACAACGATATAAATGAGTTACTGGGTTTTGAAACTAGGATCGCTAGCTTCGTAGGCAGGGTCACTATAAACTAGACCAGAGCGTCGTCTTTGGTTTTTAATAATGTTTTTTTTTTATACGGTTCATGCTCAAATGCGTATATTTCATTTTTTACTATACACTGAAAAGCTAGAAACGGGTCACTTTCTATGGACATTCTAAACAAAGTGACCTATTTTCATTGCTCTTGACTAAAGTTGTACAAATATACACGCCTTCACGCCTGTCTCCCAATGGGGTCCATAGTCCGCCTGACTATGGAAAGTCAGGTGCACCGGTCTAAATATACAACTTTCGCTTCCTGACCTGGGGTCCTACTGGGAAAGGGTACAAGTCGACTCATGCCCGGTTCCTATATTCAAGAAACGAATCGTTTTCCTTACGGGCCGTAGCGTTATGACATTTGCAACGTACAAAATGTGTCAAGTTTTACCGAGGCGCGAGGAATACGATAGGAACCAGGCATTAGCTAGTAATATAAAAGAGCATATACATAAACGAAGTATACTAAACTTACACCCTTTTTCACATTATCTTCAGAAGAGTAATATCCATCACTAGGATTCAGCACCACAAGAAACTCAACAGTCAGTCATTCTTAAACATATTTTATGACAATGATTCAATTATAGAAAAGGAAACATTTAATTAAAAGCACCCAAAACCGACGTAAGTGAAGAGGTTGATTGATGTAAAGGAAGCGAAAATTCCTTTTTTTGACTGGTGCACCTGGCATTCCATGAACTCTACCTACCCTACCCACTCTGGGAATGAAGGGGTGAGTTTATGTATGTATGTGTCATCATGTCAGCCGAAAGACGTCCACTGCTGGACATAGGCCTCCCCAAAGGCTTTCCACTCAGACCGGTCTTGAGCTTTTCGCTTCCACCGCGGTCCCGCGATCCTGACGAGGTCGTCACTCCATCTTGTTGGAGGCCTACCTACAGCTATAAGTATGTGTAAGTATGTCATATTCGGGAGCCTGCCGTTTGGGCAAAATATATTTGGTCAAATGTATCATTTCCCAAAAAGCCGTTTTTATTATTTTTGTTTTATATCTCTATCTAGATCTATTAAGTTAGGTAACACTTATAATTACATAAAAAAACAATCAACTGCGACGGGGAACCAACTTTTGCAATGATACATGTGACCAAAAATATTTTGGCCAAACGGAATAAACCGTAATATTTGCCTTTACTAAAATTATTATTATAGCTTGTTGGGCAGGATCTCTAATATATTAACAAGCCTAACCGCATCATCAAAGTGTGTACAGTATTGTGTATAAATAATTCCCTTGACCTGCAAGCTCGTTAAATTTCCTTAGTTACCATTCGGGATAATTCCAAAGAATCAGCCGACGAAACTGTGGTCATTACCACAAATCTCGACAAAGTTACCCAACGCGGTAACTTATTACCATACGCTCGCGTTACCAAACGTCTTGTAAGTTGTGAGAGCATCTTGGTGGGTGTCCGTTGTCCGTTACGACACGTTACTTTAACGTCAGGCTTATGTGGGCCTGGACAGAAGGAATATGTACGGGACTGACGGGACGTTGTCGCGTTTTTGCTTATGTCGATTGTGTACATTTGATAGATTTCTACAGTCTTTAGCGTTCTCAGAATGCATACTATCTAGCATCACTGAATCACGACAAAGAATATCGAGCTTTAAGCACTTATCTCCTCATCTTTGAGAGGTTATGGTGAATAGGTATTGGGATTTTTATGATACAATAAATGTAAAAAAATGTAAAAAAAAATGGCGAAATAAATATTATAATAATATAATATTCTAATAATTATTTAACCTTAAAAAAATATGGAAACTAAAATTAAGTGCTAAATGAAATAAACATGGCAGATATTTAAAAAAAAATGCGATTGCTGAGAAATACCGGCTAATTCGTTTGTTTGTATTATTTGGCAAATTTATTTTATAAAAATATGGCATAGAGAAGACAAACGAGCACAGAGGCCACCTATTTAAAAAAAAATGGCATAGAGAAGACAAACCATCACCTGATGGTAAGTGGAAACTGTGACCCATAGACATGCGCATTCACAAGACTGCAAGCCTAAGTCTGCAAATGCGTAGCCAACCCTGAGGACTAAGATGGAATGCCTCTATGCTAGTCATCACACCGGCTGTCTTATCCCCAAACCGGAACACAACAATGCGAACACTGCTGTTTGGCGGTAGGTTAATGGATAAGATGGTGGTAGCGATCCGGACGGACCCTGCACAAGGTTCTACCAACCGCGAAATAATAAAATATCAAACAATAAAATTTTGTATCAACCTGAAGCTAATCGTCAATTATGTCAAAGAAGTATTTTTTATCACGTGCCCGTTTGGAAACACGCGCAACTAAATCAGTAATGATGATTAATATTGTTCAATGCTCAAAGCATCGTGAGGACGACGCGCTAGAAGTATTAATTCGACTCCGGCGCAGGTCGCTCGGGCATATTAATTAGGAGGTTTGGAAACGTAAACATTCGTTATTTATTGCTTTTAATTGCTTAATAGATTACGGTGTGGTTACTTTTCTTGAAGTTTCAAGAAAGAGTTTAAGGGCTTGTCCCACTGCCAGCGAAAAAGCAATAAGCTTTTGACTATTTTCTCGCTTGTTAGCTATAACATGGCTGCGTTTATCGCGTCACAAAGTTTGTATAAGGCATCTGTCACCTTCTGACACTCAAATAAGTACAACAGTGACGGATGTTTTACCCACATATGACAGGCGATATAGACGAAGCCATACTAGGCCCACAGGAAACGAACAAAATATATAGATCCCGTGTAATAGCGTAACTATAGGGTGTCAGTACATTAATATATCGAAATCCATATGGTTTTAACGGGTGGAATATAGGTACACGGAGACTTTTACAAGTCGTGACTTGTGACTACCACTGATGAGAAAACGCGCCGCTACTTAACATGACTCACTCATTAAATGTTTATCTGACTGACATGTTAATGAAAGCTATGGGTTACTGTAAGAGTATGGGTAAATTTAAACAAAGTGGTAAACAGGCTTTGGCATATTTTTTATACCATGAATATCGAGCTGTCAAAAAAAATATTTGCAGGACAAACTTTTGTTGACGACTGTACTTTTTTGAAGTCATAAGCTGCTTATTATTAAAAAAAAATTGCCATATCGCGGAAACAATATGACCTGTCAAATCTATTGCAATTCACGAAACACAGATAAAAAAGTATTAGTGGCGACCCCATCACCGGCTTTTTTTTCTGGTCAGGTTTAATTAGTCCCAGTACGGTAGGACTACGTTAAGTAAGGCTATTATCCTGTCGCCATCTTCCGACTCGATCAGCTCTTACATACAATAACCATTGTCATCGGGTAAACAACATGTAGTCCAAAGTTCACCCCTTCCTGCTATCGGGAAAGTGGCAAAACTGACATGCAAGATGTAACCTAAACTGACATACCTACAAACCAAGGATACTTTGGATGCCGATGACGTCAAAATGACGAATTTTATACACAGGATGCGCTGCTTTTATTTGGCAGGTGTTTAGGTAGGTATGTATTCACTGGTAGAAATATTTTTTTTTAAAAACAAACTATAAAATTAAAAATACAGCTTAATCGCAATCAAAACTCGGATCACGTAGCATCATATTTTTTCACCTCTCATTCATTACCTACTAAAAATGGCAAATTGAGACAATTTCCTTTTATGAATATCAATGCCGTAATTGTATTTATGACAACACAAAAACGGTTTTTTTAAATAATAATGTTACTCGATGATTTTTGCCACTATCCTTCACAATCCAATAGTTTCATGTACGTTTTAGCTATGAAGCAGGTATTTTTTTATTTTCTACGCCTCAATTGATTACTTCAGTCATTTTTATATGATTAAATGATTGACGACTAATGGTTAATAATTACAATAAAACCATTCGGAATCATACTCTATGTAGCGTGACGTCGTTTTTGCGTCAACGCACGGCATGAGAAGTACGGGCCCTGCTACAAACATCGCAAGGTAATAAAAAGCTTGTAAAAGGCAATCAAGCGCACCGACCACCCGATGGTAAGTGAGACACATAGACATTTACAATCTCGAAATAACAATTACAACATTTCAATCCTTAAGCAGTTTCCACTGGCTTAGCATACATCGGTAACTGTTTTTCCACCGCGAGCAACCTTTTAAAGGCAACGTTGTATGCTAAACAATGCGTACGGGGCCCGCTCCGCTCGCCGTGAAAATCCTGCTTTATACACATATCTTCGCATGGTCATTGATTTTGTTTGTTCTCCAAATACTTGTCTCTTATTTATGTATGTATGTATCTTTATTCCCTCTTTAGTTATATAAACGTGAAATAGCTCACGTATACTTAGAATATTATTTGCCCGTACCTGCAATTGTGATATATGAATTTGACATAAACTGACAAAGAATACTATAACTAAAATAGGTTTCAAACACATTTATTTTATACACTACAATACAACAAACATAATCAATCATTTTGATAAATACTAAAAAGTAAAAGAATATAATGTTGTATATAACGTTATATAGTATAGTAAAGTCTCAGACTCAGCCCAGCATGTGCTGCAGTCGGAGCCACAGCGCTGGTTTTCAGCTGAACCCTGGTGTTTACCTGCTTTGTGTGTTGAATGTGAAGACGAGACGATATAATTATATATATGAGTATATACAGAATTTTATAAGGGTAGTATGAAAAAAAAACCCCGGGCTGCGTCGGGCGCGGACAGCTAGTATAATATATAAAGATTTAAAGTGCGTATATGAATAAGGAAGTTTGTCTTTAATTTAAATCAATATTTGACCCAGTTTTAACATTAGAAAATGGCACTTGACCGAAAATTCGCGATGTCGGTAATTAGCATACAATGTGCGGTATCACGTGTATTATTACACAAGATGGCGGCAGTTTACATAAGAGAGAACGTGTCTTATTCCGGGACTGGACAGGGCGTGTGTACACAAACATAATAATACTAACAATATATTAATTTATGTTCTGTCAAGTAACCGAATAAATAACCGAATTATTTGACGACGCGTTAGCCTAGTTAGTGATCCTGAATACGAAGCTATCGATCCGAATATTTGTTCTTGGGTCTTCGCTGTTCTCTATGTATTTAAGAATGTATTTTTCTATATAAGTAAGTTTATCGTTGTCTAATACCCATAACACAAGCCTTCAGCTCAATTTGGGACTAGATCAATTTGTGTGAGGTTGTCTCCTATTTATTTGATGGGAGCCCGTTGTGTCCCATATTTTTCTTGCACATAATGTCATAATTACTAGTTGACATAATTATTGATAGTCATAATTTTTATATCACTGGAATTGTAAACTTTTCTGATTTTTTTAAATGTCTAACGAGTCTAACAAGGCTAGGTTAGGTTAGGTTTGGTTTATAAATAATCTGAAAGAGTAACAGTGTCTTAAAAAATACGTTATGACTTGCGATAAGTATGACATAAAACACGTTATGAGTAAAAATAAATATGGCAAACGATATAGACCCTCATTTAATACATAATTTAACCGGATCTTTATCGGAATCTATAATGGTTTTTTCGCATTTTGTATCATATGTTATAAAATGTTTTGACCTAAAACGGTTTTTATAAAAGAAATGGGTTTAATTATAATTATTATAAAAACTAACTTAACGTAAACTAACTTTATCTATAGACGATAATAGACGTTTTTTTAAAATTCTGCAATGTCAGCTTAAAACAGTGTTCCGCAAAATGACACATTATTTTAAAAAATAATACGTTTCGAATTATACGTATTGCAAATCTAAGAGTTACTTGCACATAAACGCATCCTAACATCAATGAGGTAAGAGCGATGCAACTAGAGGCCAGTTGCATCCCTCTATAAACATAATAATTTAAACCTAAAGCTTTCCTACACTTCTTCGAATCTAATCTAAGTGTTTACTGCGTTCTTACAAAATTAACGAGCGGCCATTACCCTTTACTTCATCGCTGTAATAAATAAGGGACTTAAGATCTAAAAGGTTAATGTTAAAATTTTAATTGTGTAATAATACTAAATAAATGACGGGACAGTCTCTCACGGGTTGATGCTGTCTTAAACCTACCTTTAAGCTTATATAGGGTGAGGCACGAATCTTGCTACGAAATGAAAGTCTCCTCCAGCCACTATGAACGCATTGATCCGTCAATGGAGTCAAGTGAACCTTTTGTGCATTCATTTCCATTTCTGAGATGCAATGGAGTTGAGCGGACTTTATGTCCACTAGAATTCATTATGGATTCTGTCAGTAGATTCTGAAAAACTACAGTTTTGACGCTGATCCATCAATGGATTCTTGTGAACACTTATTATACTTAGAAGCTTTAATTGATTGTAATAGACTGTAATGTCAACTTTAAATATACTCTGATACATTCACGGATTACAATACACCGCAACGATTGATGTATTGATGGATTCCGGAAGACGTCAAAATAAATTAAAATCCACGTATGGATCCTAGCCTACACAAGGTCATATTAATGCATCAATGGATTCTAGGTAATATCAAATTAAATTAAAATTGACGTATGAAACCTAGCCTTAAAAAACACCTTAATAAATTGATAGATTCTGGCCAATGCACCAATGGATCCTAGTGGCCGGAGGGTGAAAGGCGAATCATCATGTCAGCCGAAAGACGTCCACTGCTGGAAATAGGCCTCCCCCAAGGCTTTCCACTCAGACCGGTCTTGTGCTTTTCGCATCCACCGCGGTCCCGCGATCCTGACGAGGTCGTCACTCCATCTTGTTGGAGGCCTACCTACAGCTCGTCTTCCAGTCCGCGGACGCCACTCCAGAACCTTCTGACCCCATCGGCCATCAGTCCTGCGAGCAATGTGCCCCGCCCATTGCCACTTCAGTTAGCTAAAGGCGAATATTTTAATTTTTAGCAAGATTCGTACACACCCTATATTATAGTAAAAAATAAATAAATATCGCAAGACTATAACACACAGGGTGGCCTAGAACTTGATGTCAATATTTACGGATTAGAAAAAGCTCTAGTGGCTACGAACTAGGCTAACTGCGTCATCATTTGATGTTGTTAATATTTGACATTTGTCTTTAGACGTCGTTATTTTTGGTATCTTGGAAACGTGTATTTTAGTTTATTATCGTTACTTACATTAGACATCAACGCGCTGGAGCACGTGCGCGTGCGCTTGCCTTGAAACTACAGTCGCGAAAAAAACAATTAGAATAAACACAAAAAATGAATATTGTCAATTCTTAATAATCAAATCATACAACAGTTACCTTACTATTGTAATCATTTATCCCTAATTGCATTTTAGACTATATTTTTGTAAAAAAATGTTTTTTTCCGCCTTTTTCAAGGCTTCAGCTACTTTGCGTTACACAAAGTATAATAGCCAATTTATATGACATCTTTATTAACAAGGCGTACTTTTTTTTTAAATAAATAAAAAAAAATCTTACTGTTCGGCGGAAACCGAAATTGCAGCAATTAGCACTGCCTAATGGCAGATGAATCAATCAGAGTGCATCGGATTGCGCTCACGTTCACTTGATGCCGCTCGCTTGGGAACGGATGAGGCCGCTGTCCCATACAATGAAAGGTCAGGAAACTATTAAGAATAGTTGATAAGTTTAAATTGAAAGTATTGTGGTTAAGGGTGCGGCTCCAGTTAGGCGAAGACGAGCGGACCGGAGCTGTGCCAATATTAACCAATAGAATCTAAGCTAACGTGCGCCTTTGCGCGTTAACGCGCTTGACGTGACCGCATGCGCCTTCTATTGGTTAATATTGGCACAGCTCCGCTCGTCTCTGCCTCAGTGGAGCCGCACCCTAACAGTTAATATAATTATTCTATCAAACTATAATTTATTCGATGAATAAAGTTATTCCACACGATCATCATCGTTTAAATTTTAGCTGATAGACGCCCACTGCTATATAACGGAATACAAACTGTATCAATAGTTAAAATAAATATTAAAAGTAAAACATTTGCAGCAAATGTAGTCCGTATAAAAATAAACGTAATCTCTTCATGATCGCTGAATGCAAATCAAAAAGATGAACGTATTTCTCGGGAGGAATAAATAAGAAAATAAAACATTATCATATTTTCTGAATCGAATTGATTTTTTTGAATTACTTCATTACTTCTGACAACACGATAATAAGTCCCTTTTAATGGAAATGCTACCGAAAATTCTGATTGATTCCTTTTTCGTCGTATTCCTGTTTGGACATATTTCGTTTTCAGCATATTCTTGTTTCGACAATACTTGCGTACAAAAGCGTATAAAATAATGTTTTTTAGTAAAATATTTATATTTTAATCAATTAAAATAAAACCCTGTACCTACATTGATTACTTTAAATAATCGGGCAACTAACTAATCAATAACCTACTTAAAAAGAACGATACCTAGGATTGATTTAATTTAGTTGTATATTTTAATAGTTATTTAATAGTTGTATATAATAATTCATGCCGAAAAAGGAATGTGCCGAAACAAGAATATGTCCAATCGGGAATTCGACGAAAAAAGAATCAATCAAAATTCTTACAAAATTGTCGTTTGCAGGAAGATTCCCGAGAATTCTCTAGAGAACATCTCTAGCTCCAATACTTGTTTTGTGTGGTGGGCGGCATCAAAAGCGATGATCTTAAGTAACGACCGCGGTATTGAAAGTGCAACGGTGGGAACGCAGGCGCAGCCTTGGCGTTTATGACATGTGGGGACACCGTGACACAAGCGAACTTTACCTTTTTAATGACGTTCAAGCATTTTTTAAGACAACTTTTTTATACTGAAATAGTGCTTGTCTATTTTAATGAATTTGGTTTTTTTAAATGTTATTGTAATCAATATTTATCTAATAAATGGTTGGCTTTATCTTGTTCCTTCAATCTTTATCAATGATTTAGGGATTAAATTCCATAACCCAACAACCATCCATTTAAAACATAATAGCACCTGTTTAATTAATCACTTATCAATATCTTTTTTTTCAACCTGGATTATTGATTGATGAAACGGTATTAAAAACGAATTAAAGATTTTTTTACAAGCAAGTAATCAACTCTGACTGAAGTGAGAGGAACCCAGTTCATAATTGGTGTAGTGTTTTTTAGGTCAACTTTGAAAATATTTCTCCACGTACTTATGTATTTCCGCCAATTAATCTTTAACTTTTGCATCATGTAACTGCTAACCATAAATTCTTTAACAAGAGGAAATAAGATGGCTGTTGTGACGTCATCTAATTATGTTTACCAAATATCAACCAAGAAACGAATAAGGCATAAACTGCCCGTCACGTAAAAAGAACGCTGATCTTGGATGCGTTCACGCAATTGTAGTCTCTATTCTAATCGGGTTACGAAACAACTACATCTAAGGTCAGCGCTCTTTTTACGAGACGGGACTTATACTGCGCATCTATTCCAGCTGGTAAAATCGAAATCTTATTTAATCTGTTATGGTATTGCATTCAATTCGGCCGCCTTTACTGTCAAGTAAATAAGAGATATCAAAACATTAACAATACGATAACAGGGTCGGTATTCTAGTTGGTAAAAAAGATATCATATTTGACCTCTTACGGAATCGTTTTTCACTCGGCCGCCATTACTGTCAAGGTGTCAAGTAAATAAGAGCTGTCAAAACTTTGAAAATACGATAACAGATCAGAAACGATTTGATTTTACCGCGTTGAATAGAGGTCCACGGTCGAAATTCTAGGCTAAAAAGTAAGTATATCGTTTTTAACGTTATTGTGTTGGCAGTTAATTTTTGTGTTTGCTGTCCGTTACAACTTAAAAACCTATAGTTACCTATTTATACAGGGTGTCCGGGAGATAGTGGCCAACCTTACAGGGCTGGGTAGCTCAGCTCGGAGTGGCCAAAATATGATAAATCTTGTTTTGTAAAAGTCAAAACAAATACGAGTAACTGAACTTTTAAAATTTTTGGAAACGCGGTACCCTGTTTCACCGTTTTTGATGCCACGGCCACATTTATTAGAATTTTTCTTAAATTTGGTTTAGGACGCTATCAACGAAATTAATAAAATTTTAGCAGGTTTAAACATTTTCAAATCAAATTTAAAGTTAAGTTGTCTTTTAAAACATTTAATACTAGTAAACTGATTGAACGGAATCGAAGTCGTTTTTTAAATTCTATAGTTTGATAGAATTCAGTCTTTGTTGGACAAACTTGATAATAACTTCGCTGCTGTAATCTATCAACTCAATTAGTGCATCATTTTAGAATCTCCATTAAACAAAATGTTAAATTTGATTACATTTTTATTAACTGCTAAGTTAATAAAAATGTAATCAACTTTTATTAATTTCGTTGATTGTGTCTCAAAGCAAATTTAATCAGCTATCATTTACAGGAAACGAAACTGAACAATTCTAATAAATGTGGCCGTGGCATCGAAAATGCCGAAACAGGGGACCGCATTTCCAAAATTTTTAATAGTTGAGGTATCTCGTTTTTGGTTCGACATTTAATTAACATGATTTATCATATTTTGGCCACTCCTGAGCTGAGCTACCCAGCCCTGTAAGGTTGGCCACTATCTCCCGGACACCCTGTATAATGACCTAAGATTAAAGAAGTAAAATTGTGTTCTTTAAAAACGCAAAACTGTTGCGTTATTTTAACCTTAGCCCTACTTTTAAAAAACATCAATCGACCTCAAACTTTAAAATTTGTACAATTACCAAACATTCGAGCATATAATTACACTCCTGTCAATTAAAATATACATTAAATAATCGTTTACGCAAATATTTTGCCTCAATCCCTTTAACTACGCATCATAGCTGCGTAATAACAACTATCTAACTCCTTTACCAAAACGTCGAAAAGCTTCATACTTTTGGATAAAACATACGTCCATTTGCTTCTAATATAACGTAACTTGCAACAGAAACCAATAGTCATATATTTTCTAGAATCATATTGCACGTCCGTCCTTTTGGTTGTAGGTCAGAGATGTGAAATGAAATCAGAATGGTCATTTAATCCTACACATGTGAGGCACGTAGGTCGATTTGCTTGCCTAATCATTGTGTGGTGTATTGGAGTTAACATAGATGATTTTTGTTAAGACATGTCATGTCAGTAACGCCCTGAGGCTCTTTTCGACATTAGAACGGATGAAATAGAAAATTGAACTATAAAGAGACGGCACATTGATTTACGACACAAATTGACCTCTGTCAGAACTAAGTTCTAGCCTCTACACAACAATATATATACATAATTTACATCGTACTATTTTACTAATAATACCGATCAACGACGCAGTCAGGCTAGTTATCAGTGGCCATACGAAGTTAGCGGTGCTAGGTTCGTTTCCCAATAAGGGAAAATATTTGTGTGATAACTATACATAGGTATGTATAAGACGCTGTTTACCATTACCATCATTTGTTAAGACCGTTTTTCAAACTGATTTATGTAACACACATTGGGTTCTACCTCCAAGATGATTATGAAATAAAACCTGAAACATTTACAGTTTCGGAAGAAAAGCGTTTCGCAAAATGATATGTTTGTGAAATTAAACAAGTTTGTGAAATGTTCTCTAGCAAATGATTGGATACCATAAGAGGCTTGATGCTTGCGTATTGTCTGCGTTGGACTCCTTTAATGTTACGTTAATGGGAAACATTATTATTTTAATCGTTAACCACTAATAATTCTTACATTTTTATTAAATTTATAACTAGCTGTTGCCCGTGACTTCGTCCGGGTTGAAGTCGTTTATCGCTATTGTGGATCATCCAATTTTCCAGTATATAAAGTATATGTTCTTCCCGTGGTTTAAACTATATTTAAACCAATTAAATTGATTGTGCGGTTTAGCTATATTGTAACCATTAATTTGACAGTGTTAATTACAGTTGAATATTATGAATACTATAATGTTATTTTGTTCGTCTTTTTATTGCTGTTTTTTTATGCTGATTCCAAAAGACGGTTTAATTCACAACCATTTTTATTTTTGTAAATTAAAGGGTTCATAACTATTCAAAACTATACATTTTGCAGTGTCAATTAAAAACATCAATATTAAAAGTTTCATTATTTAATTTTCACAAAGATTTCACAATGTTTTTTCTATCATTATTGGATGTAACTCGTCTGCTTCTTTTATTCTTTGCCATGTTTATTATAAATGGCAATTTACAATGCCAAAGGCGCCCTTCTCGACCGAGTGCTCTCGTTTCAGTTCAAAGCCCTGCCAGTTCGCCAGTAGCATTTTGCTACCATGTAAGTGTACACTTAAATGACATAATGGCCTTATAACGTATTGGCAATGACAATTTGATTGCACGTTTCGACGCTACGATAAATAAATTACTTTGATATGTTGCCGACAGTTATTTTCGACAACCTCATAATCTCGTCAGCTGGTAATTGATAGATAATCATGCTAGAAATTGCCTTTAAGACTAAAAGTTTTAACGGAAGACTTTCTGCCTTAATGTTTTATTGAATGAATGAATAAACTAAATATTTATTCGGCTATTAAAAAACAATAGAAATAAGCCCTCGTTCAGGGACCGGCGGCGCGATTCGCGGGAAGACCGTTTGTGGAGAAGCGTTATGCTCCATAAACTCTCAAGCAAGAACTTTAAAAATGAGTCATTATCTTCACGACACAATGTTTTCATCGTATGTATTTATTTATGTATTATACGTATTTAACTAAGTTTTCAACACTGTTTAGATCTCCAATTGCACTGACTGGTAGACTGGTAAAGAATTCCTTTAGGCATTCAGTCCGTCAGTACAAATGACGGACTGAATGCCTAAAGGAATTCTTTACCAGTCTACCAGTATTTACATTTATTTGTATTGTGCAAACAAGTTTAACTAAATAAATATGTAGCCATAATTATAGTGGCCAGTGGCAGAATTCCGATTTCAAATTCAAATAATTTTCGAACGCAAAGAGCGAGGGAGATGGGGGTGGGTGTTTTAGTATCGCGAGATTTGCGGATTTATCAGTCAAAATGGATCGCTGGCCAGCTGAGCAGTGTGCATACGCAATAGAAGCGTACCTAACCAATGGTTTTTCGCCCATTATCGCAAGGCGTGAGTTTTGTTTTCGCTTCAATATTCGGCGTATTTGTGATGGACCGTCAACTAAACTGATTGAGAGCTGGGTATACAATTTAGGGCTACAGGTTCAGCAGTAAATAAACCAGGACCGGGCCCGCGACTAACGGTTACAACTAAACAGACTAACGGTTAAAACTTGAAAAAAGTCCCTATCTATCTTGATAGGGACTTTTTTCAAAACAAACGTGGGGCAGCTGTATCCGTTAATCCAAAAAGATACTGTGAATTGTTTGACGGTTTTTTTAGACAACACGTTGAATAAGGTTCTTTCTTCAATCGAAACACATGGTTTCAACAAGATGGCGCAACTGCCCACACCGCCCGCTCATCAATGAATGCAGTTAGGGTATTATTCCCAGAAAATTGGATCTCCAGATTTAGGGACATAGCCTGGCCCGCGAGATCGCCCGATCTCAGTCTGTCTGATTGTTTTGTGTTGCGGGGCTATCTCAAAAATTTCGTCGACAAAAATCAACCTGCGAACATCGCTGAGTTAAAAGACAGTATTCGATCTCAGATAAACTTGATTTGTAGTGCACTTAGTAGCAGAGTTTTTGAAAATATGCGAAATGGGCTAGAAGAGTGCGTTTACAACGGAGGTCAACAATAGGTATTAACTACTTTATTATAATTGAAGGCTGTAAACATCGTGCTGGTACGATTTATCTACATACTATCGTTGTTTGTCTCGAAATGTTCAATTTACAATGATCATAAGACCCTGTCTTTACCCGACTGCGGCAAAGCCCAAAAGGAGGGTTATGTGTTTGACTTGTATATATGTCCGACTCAATGTCCGCTCATAACTACTAAACGGCTAAACCGTATTAACCACTATAGTGTCATAAATTGGCGAAATAAAAAATAAATACGTCATGAACATTACTTTGACGACATTATCCAAACAGCTGCTGGGTTTTTTTTGTGTGTACAATATGTTTTAGGTTTTGCCACGAATCTTTATTAATACATTATTTCCGCAATTCAATGTAAGTCAAGGTTTTTTGTTCACTTAAGCCAAATTATCGATGTTTCCGCTTTGATGTAAATTAATTATAGTGCACTGAAATACTAATAGCGACCTTATCTTAGCAGAGAGACTTTGAAAAATAGATATTTGTACCAATTTCTGCCGCTCGATAATACTTTCCATATTTAGCTCCAACTGAACTCACTGTAACATAGGACTGGAGTTTTTCTAGGGTATAGAATCGTCTGTCTATCTGGCCGTATGCTACACTTACCTTTTCTCAAAAACTATCAACGAAGTATCGGTATCGAACTGCTCGTCGTAAAGCCAGGGTCCATCAACACCACCTTGGCAGTGTTGCCAGGTCTCCTGATTTATCAGGAGATCTACTGAATTTGGCATATGTCTACTGATCTACTGAATTTGCAAAAGAAATTTAGATAATCTACTGGATTTTGTATGTATCTGACTTTACTTTAGGTTTTTTGTAGAAATTGATTTTTTAATGTATTTTACTAAAATGTAATTTGCAAGCATTTTCCGTACAAAGAACGTATCTAGCACTCATTGGGAATCTACCTTTATAGTGTGGTGCGGATGCGTAAAATGGAATGCGTGCGAATCATAGGTACTCTAATCTATGGAATCAACTGCGTGAACTTGAACTGCGAGTTTTAAATTTTAATGTTGGTCGTTCTGTATTGTTTGATTGATTTGATTCTGTTTGTTCTACTGATTGATCAGTTTGAGTTGGAGGCAAACAAAATAAAAGTCAAAACATGGTGTAATAACTCTTCAAAAGTTTTTAAGTTCTGTCTGTTCTGCTCTGTCTGTTCTGCTTTAGCAGTTAGTTGTGTAGTGAAGTGCTATTAGTGTTAAATATAATTAGGTAAGTCAATGAATTTATTATGTTTTACGTGGTTTCTATGTAGATGTTATCTTTCTATACCAAACTTTAATTGATCGATTTATTTATTTTACACGTTTTGTTTGCAGTGTGTGTTTGTTTTGGCGTACCTACTTACATAAAACCTTTGCTTTTGTACGAAATGATTTATGCCTAGTTGATTGAAAGGTAGGTTCTACAGATAAAAAATGTTCTGTTTTTTTATTGTCTGCACAATTTTATGTATACACTAGGTACTGAAACTTATATCTATTTTATTTACAGCCGAAATTACGGAAAATATATGATTAAAATCGATTTGATTAAGAAGATAATGCAAAAACTTTTGTAAAAGGTTATTCAGCTATTAAAATAAAATCTCCTGTTTTTTTTATAAATCTCCTGATTTTGTTGACCTTATATCTACTGAATGTTTCAGATTGGACCTGGCAACACCACCTTGGTGAATGGCGTTCTTCCACCGTGTGATCTTTTGCCTAGCACAGTGAAACTGTGGAACGAGCTCCCTTCGGCGGTATTTCCCACTAGTTATGACATGTGTGCCTTCAAGAAAAGAAATCCTCCTCTCTGATTCGCCGGCAATGCACCGACAACTCTTCATGAGTTGCTGGTGTTTATGGGCGGTGGTGATTACTTCCCATCAGGTAACCTACATGTTCGTTTCCCTCCCATACTTATAAAAAAAAAGTAACGGTTACGCAACCCTTCACTGAGCATGTTCGGACATGATTAGACCGTTTTTTTTAACTTATTATTTATTTAAGAAGCGGTAATGGTGGTCGTACATTATTGCAACCATATACGACGTGATTGCGTCTCGAGTAACATCTGTCAGTTCTCGCAACGTTTCTCGAGAGGAACATTTGAATAGTTTATTTCCGTGTTGAAACAGATTGTGCGGTTGCTTGATTAGACAGTAATTAATGTTGGTAATCCGCTTTTAAATTTTAATTGCTACTTGTAGATTGACTGACGCTTAGTACTTCTCCAAACCACATTAACTAGGTCAAGATATTTTTTCAAAGGAAGGTTTTCCTTTCTTTTGCTTCACTATGTAAGAGATTTTTACTTCGTCAATTTGTAATTTTTTGATGAAGATAAAAAAGTAAAAGATAAAAGATTTATTCAGTAAGTCAGCGGGTACTTTTACACGTCAAGAATTTACCAGCGCTTCCCAAGAGAAGACCCCTGCTGAGAAGAAACGCCGCAAGAAACTCAGCAGTCAGTCATTTTTTAAACATATTTCATATTACAATGGTACTACTCAGTCTAAGCATTATATAAAGCTATAAAAAGCAGGAAAACATGCCAAAAATATAGGGTGAGAGATAGAGGGAGAAAAGGAAAAAAAACACCTGTGTACATATATAAGACGGTGGACGACGACCAAATAAAAGTTTCGATATGTTTTCCTACATTAACGTTATCCCCTAGACAAGATAAGGTATTTTAGCATATGAACAAATTTCTTTAAGAACTTTTACTCGGTATCATTAATATTAAACTTAAATCTAAGATACCACAAAACCTGCTTAACTAGATCATTTATCTGGAGATCTAATCAGCATCGATCTATTTGATACAACAGCCAATCTGTCGCTAGATGTCGCGTCAAACAGCTTACATTCGACACATGATTACCCACACATATGCAATCGCAAAGCTAAATCGATTACCTATACCAATTTGTAGGTTACGCCAGAATATCTAAGTAACCTATCGATTAATTAGACGGTATATTTAGTCTTAGTAACTAGCTTACAACACTTGCAACAGATTGATGCACGTTCTCATAATTAGGATGAGCAGCCGGCGCGTACGCAACAGAGGTTCCGTAATAAAATAATATCCCGTGAATTTATTATACTACGTGTCAAGTCATACTTGAATAATAGTATTACAAGTATTACAACGAATATTTTACGTTTCAGACTTTTTAGGTTCCGTTCCCGAAGGGTAACAACGGGACCCTATTACTAAGACTCCACTGTCCGTCTGTCTGTATGTCTATGTGATAGCTAGACAGTTTGCCGTAGAACTGATGGCCGTGGGGAAAACGATTTCAAGAGTGGAGACAACCGTGGAGTAGGGCGCCCTCAGACTGGCGCGATGATATTCGCAAGGTAACTGGAGAAGAAGAGCTGAAGACCGAGCTCAGTAGCGTGATATGGAGGAGTCCTATGTCCAGCAGTGGACTGATGTGGGCTGATGATGATGCCAAGTGAATGTGTGTATAAGTCGAATAAGATTATTTCTGTTTCTTGTTCAGATTACACACTTTAGCCAGTCGCGATTCTCATCTACTTGCACACGATTACTTATCAATTTGCAAGTTACGACACAATACCTAAGTTACCTATCAGTTAATTAGACAGTATATTTAGAATTAGTAACAAGCTTACAACACTTCCAACAGATCGATGCACGTTCTTATTATTAGGATGAGCAGCCGGCGCATACGCAACAGATATTCCGTAATGAACTAATATCCCTTGAATTTATAATACTACCTAAGACAAATGGTAGTATCTCAGACAAAACTCCTGTAGCAAATTCAACCTTATTTGCTAACGTGTGAGCATTGAATCTACTTTGGCTATTGATTTGAGATACTCCCTTTTGGCTTATGACGGCAGTAGGTATACTACGTGTCAGGTCATAGTTGAATACTAGTAATTTGTATTAGAATATTCACGTGACAGTAAACCTTTTGTATTTAGAACACAATTGAAACGAAGGCTCGCAAGGCTGTAAATCGTTTTAATACATTTATCCATTATGTATTCATAAATACATACGAAATCCAATTTGAATTTGAAAGGGTAACTCGTAAATTTGTTGTTAAAATAAGTTTCAAACAAAAAGAAATATGACGTTTTGTTTCCGATTGTGATTATTTTGAAAAAAAAAATTTGCTTATGATGACAAAACTAACGATTTTAACGTGGTGGCTCTACGTTAAGTATCGGATAGCGGAGATCCTGTCGCCACCTCCCGACTCCATCATCAGATCAGCTCTTATAATATTTATTTGTCTTCGTGTTTACATATGGTAACATATTCCAAATGTTATCTCATTAAAAACCATAACGGAAAGAGTTTTTTGGGTGGTCATAACTCATAAGTAGGCATGGGACTTTTGAGTGCATACCGTGGTTCTAGAATCCGTGGAGTTGTCTTATGTTAGAATTCAAAGTCAAAGTATAGTATATTACACATTCACAAAAATATACCTCCACAAAAAATACGCTAAGCTATTAGTAAACAAAAAAAATCTTTAGGCGAGAAAAACAAAAATGTCTTCTTCAATCGTCTAATATTATTCGTAACTTCTAAATGTCTGAGGAGGTACTGGCTTTTAGGATAAGTATGTCATAATCATCATCAATTACTGTTTCGAGATCATTTGTTTTTTTTTGTTTTTTTTGCGGGTTTAACCGAGGTCTAGATTGATCAAAAACTTTTTTTTGTATTGAGAAGGATAATATAACGATTTAATTTTAGACTTTGACTTTCACTTCGAAACAAAATTTTAACATTAGGACGACTCCGTGGATTCTGGAGCCACTCTATGCACCCAAAAGTCCCAAGTCTACTCTTAAGCTCATAACTTACTGTAGAACCTTCAGTAGAGCCATTAAATAATAGTATTTTGAAATTGGCAAAAAAAAAAAACTAACATCAATTTACTTCAATTATCTCCAATATCAACACCCATCACATCCATTACATAATCATAAACACAGCACTATCCAACATTGCGGTTGTGAGATATTATAGTTAATATTATATTAATGTTTATATATGCGTGAACTCCGACCCGGTGGGGCAATGCTTAAAGCGCCACCGATGCGGAAATCTGTGGCGTAAATGTGTGCTAATGCATCGTATACCTGTCGTCGATTGTGTTCTTATAAAAACCATTAAATCGAATACCATCTGATGGTAGGTGAGTGAGACAGTTGCAATCTCAAGATTGAAGTCCTAAGGGCCGTATTAATAAACTCGTCTTGACTGTGAGGCCCTTCAAAGTAAACGCCAAACTATAGAACGCTGTCATTTTTGACGCGTCTCGAGACGGGCCTGAGACTACGGATGAATCGCCAATCCTGAGGACAAAGATGCAATGCTTCCTTCTGTTTAATGTAGTTACAGATTGTGTTATCCTCACACTGGAACGCAACAATGCCGACAAGGGTGCTTAACAGGATAAATTGGTGGTAGCAGTTGGGATGGACCCTACACAAGGTCCTACTGTTACTAATACACCTTCGGGTTTGTGCCTCTCTCATTCTATATATATAAAAGGCAATCCTGACTGACTTATATATCAATGCACAGCCGAAACTACTGTAGGTACATAGAAAGTATAGAAATTTGAAATTTGGTACAAGGGTTCCTAAGTATATGTAAGTGAGCACTAAGAAAGGATTTTTGGAAATTCACCCCCTAAGGGGTTAAAATAGGGGGGGTAGCGGGAAACTTATTCTACCGGTACGAAGTCGAGGGCGTCCTCTAGTGTATACATAATACCCTTATAAATATACTTCACATTTTCTACCGAACGCCGAAAGATACGAAACACAAGTATTTTATTCAATATTTCTCACGCATGTTACGACCACTTTTTCAAAATCGCTCATTTACATACGTTTATAGCCGTAAACTTTTTATTGCTGGTAATTATAATTTATACTATTTAATAAAAGGTAATTTAGTGATTGTTTTTATTAACCACAATAAAAGTTTAGACCATATACGGTCATTTAATGTAATGTGGGCGTCCGGGTCACGTGAACTCATAGAAATTAACTGTTTTGTTAGTTATGTAAAATGTTTAAAATAGCGTGCTTACATGCATTTTTAGATGAAAACATAAATACGTTTTAATTTATTTAGGTAGTCACTGAACCAGCAGCTCTCTCCCAGATGTCATCATTATTGCCCATCAATTTTTAGTCTTATTACAAAGAAAAACACAAAAAAATGCAAGAAATGATAATTTTACAAGGTTTTGACGTCTTTATAATGTAAGATTGGTTTATCGCTGTTCCCTCTATAATAATTGGCCGATATTCGACTAAAATGGACTCCATGAAGCATAATAAATCGTTACGCATTCTGTTGGTTTTCCGTTTTCTTTTTAGCAATAAGACATTTAATGACAAAAAACTGTGTTTGTTCTTTGTATATCTTCTTTTTTTCCAACCATTTTGTATGTTCCACTGCTGGGCAAAGGCAAATCTTCTACTTGTCACTGTCCTGTAATTTTTCCAGGCAATCTCTTCGCCGATTGGATGCACATCATTATTCGCTGTGGCGTTAGACTAGAAGAATTGCGAAATCGTTATTTTTATCGAAAATGTATAGGTTATGTAATGTACTATCGAACCAACGGAACCCTGACCCACCATAGAACCTTGTCACAGTGATTGACGTTAGGACTGTCATACGACGCTATACGACAATCGTACGTCAATCATTGTGACAAGGTTCCATGGTGGGTCAGGGTTCCGTTGGTTCGATAGTATGTGTTAGCTGCCGGACGGTCGCGTCGAGCGATGTTAATTCAATAAATTTTGACAATTTTCGAAAATCTTTTACGTTAGCTTTATTCTTATCTATTCCGTTTATGAAAAATAATCGCTTTTCTAATAGCGATTTCATAATGGTCTGCATTATTACACTTCTCTCGGTCACGGCAAATCAAAGAAACCTGTTTCTTTATCAATATCCTATCGCAATTCGACACAGAACTAAACTTGTGTCAATATTTTGGTTGATCCTGAGTCAGAGTGAGATAATCTACATTTGATTAAATATTGTTTATAACATGTACGATAAGCACGCACGTTTTTTGACCGACATCAAAAATAGCAGGTTATCAATTTGACAAGGTATGTATGTAATATTATTGCAACTGCAATATTTTCAAATAATTATGATGATCAATTAGGATGGGAGCCTAATGTACTTACAAATTTTTTAGGTTAACCTACCGCCAAACAGCAGTGTTCGCACTGTTGTGTTCCGGTTTGGGGATAAGACAGCTGGTGTAATGACTAGCATAGAGGCATTCCATCTTAGTCCTCAGGGTTGGCAACGCATTTGCAGTCTTAGTCTTGTAGTCTTGTGAATGCGAATGTCTATGGGTCACAGTTTCCGCTTACCATCAGGTGGCCTGTGTGCTCGTTTGCCTTATCTATGTCATTAAAAAAAAAAAAGGTGTATGTATTGTATGTTCGTATGTATGTTTGTCTACACAATTCCCTGAAACTATAAATCAAATTGTGACTATTCTTTTTTATCGGCTTACAGTTACTTAACAGTGCGAGTGTCATTTAAATCGGTTTTGTAGTTTGCAAGATATTGACTAATACGCGTAAGAGATTGTGACTAGTCCACCTGCTATAGCTATAAGTGTGGCGTCATCTCAAAAGTTTGGTAAAACAGGTGGTAGTGCATTGAAGAAATAATTACTTAAAACTAAAAATTACGAAATAAAAAGTATGTATATATGTATGTAAACTCTTATTGCACATAAACAATTACAAAACATTTTTTGTCACTGTAGATAATTGACATAGGCGAACTTATCCCATATGGGATCTCTTGCAGTTAACCTTGGAGTAGAATAAAAGTAATTAATAAACAAAAATCGACTTTAAAAAGAAATTAACTTAAAATCCAAGGATTATATTCTTTTTTTTTAAATAGCTCGAGCTTTTTTTTACTAAATGTATGATTTGGAATAATGTAGGAAAAACATTTTTGTTATTTGGTATTTTAATGATTTCTTTTTTTTCATTTCATTTATTAAGCCCCTTGCATTTTTTTACGTTTATACATTTTTTTATAATAAATTATTGTACGTGAAAGTTCGAAACTATTTGAAAAGAACTCCAATCACGACATAATATTACATCAGACACGTTTATAGTAAACCAATATCTAATCAAACACAGTCAAAGACTTTAATTGTTCAGCGACTATGGAATCCTGTCATAGTGACAGCGTCAAGCCACATGAAATAAATTACGCTAAAATTAATGATTAACGTTGTGCGACAGGGTTCCATAGTGGCATCAATTAGAATCCTTGACTGTACTATCGAACCAACGGAACCCTGACCCACAATAGAACCTTGTCACAGTTATTGACGTTAGGACTGTCATACGAAGCTATACGACAATCGTACGTCAATCATTGTGACAAGGTTCCATGGTGGGTCAGGGTTCCGTTGGTTCGATAGTACAGTCAGCTGCAGAGAAAACTAACCCCCCCTGCATACAAGTTGCCTTGCAAAGGGGGTTACATTTCTCTGCAGCTGACCGTACATTACATTTAAGAATTATACAATTTTACATCATTAATCTAAAAATAAAAATGCTACGTCGCCAGCGAAGCTAATGTAACACGGCTCATAATTCTGCACCATTTAAAAACTAAGCCTGCCTCACGCTCGCCAAAACAGAGCCCCTAATTATCCAAAACCCCTAACCTCTATTATCCAACTCCGCTATAGTCCATCAGTTTTTGCCCAAACTTTACATAATCGTATGTGAAGGTTGACTTTCTTTAGGAGGAGGCTGCGCGGACGCACTGGCGCAGTCGCGATCGACGCGCGGTCTCTCGCGCCTGTGTTGTGCTAGTTAAAACAATTCTAATCTATTTTTTTTAAAGTGCTGTGCACACGGATATAATGAGGCCAATTTTTTGGGTATGTATTTTTTTTTATTTTTAACAATTTTTTTTTTGACTTGTTGACGAGCCACTTTCTTAAGTGAAAGTCGAATCATCGGAAGAGGGCTTTTTATCGATTCGTGTTCGTCGTTAGTCGAGCTACTAAGTGCAGTGATCACTGTTGGTTACTAAAAAAAAGGTTGTACTAATAGTAGAAACTTTTTTTGCATAATTAAATGTTTGTGTTTAGTTATAATAGCGCTTAATGCGCGGAACTGCGCGTTAAGTGGACATTTTCATAAAAATACCATAAATGTCTTCTTTACATCGTTTTACGTGTCTTGCAAATAACTTTTAATTTTTATTAGAAGAAAGTTTTCGAACGTCAAAATTGTTAACACAACTTTAATATATTTCTTAGTTTGTTTTGACCAATTTCACACAAACTGACGGATATTAAAATGTTAAAAAGTAGGTCGCAGGCATGACGTGTCGCGAAAGGACCGCGCCAAAAGACATCACCGGCGCGCGCGCAGACTTCCGGCTCGCTCTCTTGTTTCCCGCGACTCTCCTTTACGGCTATAAAACCTATACAACCTTCATTTGATATCCGATTTATTTAACCGATAATAAGTCCCGATTAATATATTTTGGATGGATGTCAATTTATGTCTGATAGCGATCCACATAATCCAGAAACCCTATTAATGAAAACCTCATTTAAATCTGTTTAGGAGTTCAAAGATCTAATCGTACAGACAGAACTATGTAATAAATAAGTGGCAGAACTAACTAAAAAGTTTTAGACCTGTTTGTATGTATTTATGTATGAAAGCATGTATAAGTCAATATTAACCCAGAGACACTGAGCGGATAGCCCTATTTCGACTATCACACCGATAACTTTTTTAACTACAATCTCTGATCCTTCTGCGAGCCTTCTCCTGATTTCTTGGGCTGCAGTAATTACCAACTAGAGTCTGGCAAATGAAAGATGAGAATGAAAAAATGGCAACACTGTAGTGTCGTCCCTTATTTCTTAGGTTGATTTGAAAGGGGTGACGCTACAGTGTTGCCATTTTTTCATTCTCATCTTTAATTTGCCCGACACTATTTATTTTACATTGACTTTTATTTAGAATCGCATCACGGTTTTTTAACGCTATGAAGAAGGTAAATGATCGCACAGGCCACACGATGATAAATGGGATCTGCGACCCATAGGTATTTGCATTCTCAAGACTATAATCTTAAGACTGCAATCTTAAGACCGCTAGTGCGTCAGCGAAAATGTCTATTTCCCGTGAGACGTTAATGGATAACAGTGACTATGAAACTGTAAGATATGCAACACATTATTATGCTAACTAAACAGTCATACGCTTAGTGTTTCTCTGACACCCGTGGAAGCCATGACTGAAAACTTCACTCAACAGAAAGACCGAAGATAACTTGATTGCCACGGTGGTATTATTGTCAATATTACCGTGGTATTTATGTAATAATTAACGAACGGCTTAATTAAGTTTTAACCGAAGACTGATCGAGAGCGAAAGTGAAAGAGCTATATTGTAATGGATGGTTTTCAATGTGGAATTTATAAGAGTTATCGTTTTTTTTTTGATGAACCATTATTGATAAGTCTAAAATAACGTTTTTAAATACCCGGATCCGGATCGCTATGACCATCCTATCGTGGGGTAACAGGGTAACCGGTGGAATAGAGTAGGCTAAACTGGACTAGCATAAAAAAAATCTTAGTCTTTAGGTTTGGCAGCGCTTTTGTAACCTTAGGATTGCTGTCTTGAGATTACCCAGGCCAATCACCAGGTAGCCTGTGCTCTATTTGTCTAATTGTGCAACAAAAAAGATTTCAGTACTTTAAACATTAAACGCTGTATTTATTTCAAACTAAATAGTGTTTTTTTTAGCACGTGTAGTAAACTACCAAAGTTATTATGAAAACTTTTTTTAGACTATGAAGGAATTGTAAACAAATTAAATGAAAATATTTGTCTCATGTTTTTAAGCACTTTTAAACTATTCTTTTTCAAAGATTCCCGCAACTTAAGTTGTAATAGAGTTTGTTCCACTAACATCAAATGCAAATTGAAATCATCACTTTGACCCTTAGCGTACATCGAATGTAAACATTCATCAATTATCATGATTAATTGTCAAATTATCACCGAATATTGATGATCAATCAGTCAATGTTTGCATTTTAATGTAACTAAGTATGTGTGAGTACCTACACGTAGAAAACATGTCAAGTTTGTGTTCATTTCAAACATCTCAATCAGTTTCTTTAGCATATTCCATCATTATACTTGGTAGTCCTAAATCATACTCAGTTATCATACTGCATGCTACCTGAACATCAGCTATACAATTAGTTGACGAGTTAGTTGACAATATATTTGTGACTTTGTACAGTGTACATACATACATAAAATCACGCCTGTTTCCCAGAAGGGTAGGCAGAGACCACTTCTTTCCACCTGCTACGATCCTGACAAATCTCTTCGCTTCTTCCACATGTACAGTCTATATTTTCTGTAAATTTACTTTGTATTACTCGACGTACTGTTCTCTTTATTTATTTTAAAAAATATTAGTTCTAAGCTACAAAAGTAGTGAGTAAACATTATGTACGGCATCGTTTTAGATGTTCGACGTTCGATGTTTCGTTTTGTGTGTTGGCTATGATATTAAATTGCTGATGACTATATGTACAAAACGTAACTATTCGATAAAACCGGCAACCATTATTTGATTTTAAATGTGAAAAGAAGCTAAAGCACGGCTAAAACGCGAATTAAACAGAAGCAGTTTTATAATACCAATCATCTAGCAAGGTTGAATTTTTGGAAATATTCGTTTTTGGCAAACGCCTAGGCCTCTTAACGCTTTGGCTTTGACATGTTATTGCATTGTTTTAAATATGGCCGCCATTACCGTCAAGCAAATTAGAGCTATCGTAACGTTGACAATACAATAACATGTCAAAAGCAATATCCTTTTACCGATTAGAATAGAGCCCCTAGTCTTTCACGAAATTAATATATCTATTTATCACGTACAGCCTCAGATGGTACAGAATATAAGAACACCCATCGTACATCGGACACCCGTATTCACAAACAATACTTAAGGCACTGGTCCCACCAGATATAGTGAGATATGAACTATCGACTTTTTTCTAACCCAAGAAACGAACAAAAGATAATCGCTTCCGTGTAAATACAAGAGAGAGATATATATTTATAGTTCATCGCTCGCTGTTCACACTGCCGGCGAGGACACTCTCCCAACGCCCGGCGAGTAAGCTATAATTCCATAGAATTTTTACTAGCCTCTCGCCGATTGTCAACTGTTTCTAGTACAGAAGTTTACTAGTTGCTCACCGAGCTCGCCGATATCTGGCGGTGGGACCGCTATTTACTAGTTGACCGCAGCGATTAAAGCTATCGACTATAAAACTAGCTCAGCGGTATTCGCCGATGCCTGCCGAGCGTCAAACTATCAAAACTTTACTCGCTTCTCGCCGCTCGCCCACTCTTTTGTAGTTTATAGTTCTACTAGCTTATAGTCTGTAGCCGGCGGTGGGACCAGTGCCTTAGGGATCCTTCACTGAGTAAACGCACTGTGTTCAATACAAGTTTGTGATTGGTCCTTTTTGACCGACCTTTTGTTTATGAGACGATTTGAACCAACCCGTGCGTTCGTGACCACTGTGAGACCTCATAGCGACGGTTGTGAATACGGGTTTAGTTTCCTATGCAAATATACGAGCAAAATCTGCCTATTGTATTCGGCATGCAAATGCATTTCTCAAGACTTTCCACAACGCATAATACTAGTAATTGATTATCTAATGCAGTCTCCACGATAGTTATTTCTATCGCGATCGTTTCTATGATCGACAAATAAGATATTAAGATAATACACTATTAGAAATCTTGAAACTACTAAGGAATTGAACCGTCTTCCTTCTTCTTTCTGCTTTTATTTTCCTAGTTTTTTTCGACATTAATTTGTTTTAATTCAATAATTGCTTTATGTACTTACTGTCTATTTAAGAATGATCTTTGATCTTTTAAGATGCGATAGCGATTTAACGCTAACTTCATAATTTTAACTTATTAAAAACCCACGTATCGCCTCTTGAATGGGTCAATAGATCTCCACCAAACCTAGCCAAGATCCATTATAATTAATCAAGGTTTTAATTCAAATAAATTCCACTCAAATCGGTTCATTTATATGGAAGCTACGAAGCCTTATAGAGTCAAAAACGCCGCTCGTTTCGGGCAGGGATTTAAAAAAAGGCCCGGTAAAAAAATAGTTATGGCTGGTCAGTAATCTCCTTCGCGGTACCTTTTAGACCATATTAACTTCGAATTTAGATTGACAAATGGTCGTGACATATTTTAAGTTACTTAACGATGACCTCGTCCGCTTTGGATAATATAGAATTAAATACATTTCACATGTTGAAAGCAAGGTTGAGACACTGTTTTTTATAAGGAATTTGTAGAAGCTCTTAAACCGGTACCTTTTTTTTGGTAACATAGGCATTCTAATATCTCGTAAAGATTGTGTGATAACAGCGATTTCATTACAACAATTAATTTACTTTTAATCGTGTCATTTACCCAAGTTTATACGAAAAGTATTTTTATATACTTTTAATATATATTTTTTACGCCTAGACATCCTACATCAAATCATTAATACATATTGAGAATAAATCAACACTAGAAAGGACAACGGTTTGATCGAATGTAAATGTTCCAAAGAAAGTAGGTGAATGTAGTTTAATCGGTTAGCAGGCCCACTTGACGGCCCTACCTGCAACCCGTTACCGGCAGGTGCGTGACGAGACCACTAATGATGGCATTTTGGGATGACCCTTGCCTTTTGTTTTTTATTGAATTTCGCGCCCTTGGGAGGACTAAATTTAATCTGTATTTTAGTGTTTATCAAATGGAAGAACTTTTTGTGTTTCATTTTATGCTTTTAAAAATATTTTACTCAAATCTGATAATACTGAATAAGTCTACACTCAAAAACCTAATTAAATACCAAAATCTGACAGTTCCCATCTTGATTATATCGTTATTTTAACATGAATGAGAACTCGTGTAATTAGTAATATTAGGGTAAGTTTTATTGATAAAAACACCTACATTTAAACCAAAACGCAGTAATCACAGCGAACAGGATTTTGGTCTTTAATTACAAAAGGTTCTTTTACTATAGAAAATGTTTAACGTAAGTTGTTGGTTTGGTTCCCCGTATTTGAATAAGCAAATGGTTTATCTAAAGGAAATCAAGATGTTCTCACGTTTTTTAGGTATCGTTATTTAACGATGATTAGAGAAAGCCGACGAATGTGGGCGTGCTTCAATTACCGAGTAACTATTTATAATACTTTTAAATAAGATCTTTCTTTTGTTTTTATCCTATAGGACGGTAATGTAGGTAATGCGTGAACTTTTAGGACTATATTCGTCACGTAGAATAGCCAATTATGACGTACCTTTCCCGACTTCTTAACGATATAAACATCAAAATATTGTCCCAATTTGACGTATTAGGTTCGAATATCTTTAATTCGGTTCGCTTTTGCTTCGGTTTAAGTGACTTTTCAGGAAGACAATGCAATGCAATGCAATTATTAACTATAACGAACTTTCGGAAGAAGTTCTCTATAATATATGTATATTTCTCTTATAGATAATAATGAAAAGTAATTCAAAATCAGACAGACTGGCGCAGATAGTTACGTACTTTGTTTTTAGGGTTCCGTACACAAAGCGTAAAAACGGGACCTTATTACTAAGACTCCACTGTCCGTCCTGTATCTCATGAACAGTGATCTAGCAGTTGGAATTTTCACACATGATGTATTTCTGCTAACGCTATAACAACAAATACTAAATACCAAAAAAAATATTATATTGAACGGGACTCCCATTCAACAAACTTGATTTTTTTGCCGTTTTTTGACGATATTAGTGACGGCAATAGATAAACGCTGGAATTGTATATACGTATTGTATATACCCTTTTACTGTTTAAGGAAGATATAATCATAGTGTAGTTTATATAGTACGTGCATTGGAAGCAATTGGTTACGTACTGATCGCATAGGCGACCATATCTGAAATTGAAGTCGTGATCGTTATGTAGAGCCATCTAGGATTTCTATTTGCCGCGTCTCTTCTGCAGTTAGATAACCTAGTGGTCATAATATTGCATGTGTACTTTGTTTTCCTCTTACATCACTTTATTCGATATCTTGCTTTTACTGTATACAGTAAAGTCTTTGGTATTAAAGCCTAGGTTTGATGTTCTAGGACCTAGAGTCTATGTGCTTGTAAATGGTCATAGTAGCAATGCTTTAGAATTTAGATTACAAAACACTAACAAAAAACTTTATTGTACACCAAACAAAAACATTACAGAGTAACAGCACAATTAAAATTAGTACAGGTAAACAACAGGCAGTCTTATCGCTGATTAGCGTTTTGTATGCATTATTTATACATGTCTTTTGTTACTTACCTACTTTGTCGTAATTGACATAAATCGACAAGATCAGAAGGTAGATAATGTTGATTCACAACGAATCAAATCAACAGTAAATTATACAAGTACCTATTCATATTATTGATTTGACTTTCAATATCATATTTCTGCTAACACGACGTTGTTTAATATAAAAACACATCAAATGCTTATTTTATTTTGATTAAAAAAAACACTTTTACCTTTCCTTCGCTATCTATAAAGCCCTCCATTCACAATGCAACCGCGGAACTACACGCTTCGCCAGCTCCAGCCTTGACATTGCGGTTCTACTCTATGATCTATTGATCTAAATGTCAGCGTCTGACAACTTAGTACAATCGACCAGCGAAACGAGAACTCTGTTCGAATAGGCCTCAGTAAACGTTAGGGTGGTGGGCTATTTGGTCGGGTAAGAGGTCAGATGTGTCGCGAGTCTTGAATTGATGGTATTGTGATGATTCGACTTGTCGGGAAATGTTATTGTATCGAATGACAACTAATTTTAGTTGAGGACTATTATTGACAACTGAATGAAGGTGCTGACGTAACAAAATAACGTTATATCAAAATAATCATGTTAGTTAAATGTTGACAGTTGTCAAACAAAAATTATTATGTCACTTTTTTGTCTATGGGAGTGAACTTGTTCCAAGAAGGGCAGAAAAATCTTTTTCAAAGTTCATGAAATCCTGGTGTTCAGATATTGGGTAATTGATGAAGATGGTGACAGTTGGAACTACAACATTATTAAGCAGTAGTTTTTTTGAAAAAAAAAATGGATCATGTTGCCAATTTCGCTCCAAACTCTTTTCGCCATGCTATAACTTCTTAGGCGATATCATATCCTGTAATTACAATCAAAAAGACAAAAAACCCCGACATAATAACGACCCCCAGTTTCAGAGCTGATATCTTTTAAACAGCGCAACCGATTAGCTTAGGTACTTTAAAAAAACGCGTCCAATTCGGTCCATTCGTTTGGGAGCCAGGATACCACAGACAGACGCACAGATACACAGATATGTGAGGTTTGGGCACTACCTTACAAGTTATATGATAGTGCCCAAACCCGACTGCCCAATGGTCCCCTACCTCCCCTACATATGTTAAATTTATAATCCTCCCCTTTTATACATACATACAATCACGCCTCTTTCCCGTAGGGGTGGCAGACACCACTTCCTTCCACTTGCAACGATCCAGACAAACTTCCTTCTCTTCCTTCACACTCAAAAGCACATGAGTAAAGATCTTTACTCATGTGCTCAAAAGTCTCTTCAAACACGTGCGTCGATTCGAGTATAAGGGATTAAAAAGAGTATTCGTTATATTAAAGTTTATTAACGTTTACCACACTACCGCTAAATAGCCGGCTCTTCACTACAGAACTTGGCAGTGCTGTAAACGTTCGGGTTAACGTACGGTGAACTTTAACTGGTGAAAGGGTGTCAACTAGTCGCTTCTTGAAACTTGTCCGATTATATTATAGCATTGTGTATCTGTGGAACATGAATGTTATTATCTGTCTCTTAGTACCTATCTGTTTACAAAGATAGTGTCATTTTGATTGGAAATTTACCAAATGTTTTTGACCCTGAAAATATTCCTTAAGGGAGAGAAGAGATGCCTTTTATTTCTACAATTTTAATATTTAAATGTAAATGTTTACATACATACATTATGTACTATCAGCCTAAAGGATCCCTCACACACCATAGAACGGTGTCACAGTGACATTATAAAACTAAATTTGTTTGACACTTCTTACGAATTGAATCATGACGTCACTGTGACACAGTTCCATGGCGGATCAGGGTTCCATTGTGCTAATAGTACATGTTAGGGATAACTTATTTTATAAAGATAATATTGTTTACCGGCTTTTAGATTTCTATAAACACAGCTAAATTGCAAAAAATGTAAGCCTTTCTTAACACATAAAATTGATAGCTTTTTAGCTCAAGTTATGTTAATAAGTGTTACAAAATGCATCTGCGTTCACCCGCGAAGGTTGCATTATGACAAACCTGCTTTATATTACCTTGAGCAGCTTTTGAGATATAAAAGCTACTGTTAGTTACATTAAACCAATTAAAATAAGCGAATGTATTTTTTGCTTTACGCTGAGAGTTTAAACCAAAAACGCCTCGCTAATAACCTTAGTATACATTAATGTAATTTGTACACTTGCCTGCACAACCTTTCACTTTTCTCAATCTCTCAATGGCTAGCTGGAAGACATCCCTTAAAAGGAAATGTTCGCAAAGGTACATTTTTTTTAAATCTTCATTTTATTGTTTTTGTTTAGGATTTGTACAGTAAAGTGTTTACATACATACATACACACATAATGTAAAGTATAGCACGGCATCTTAAAGCATCTGTATTTTCTACTAGACTTTCCCGTAAGTCTCAGGAGGGTGTCATTCGCAATTCATAATAACGTTTGTCCTAACACATCGCGACTCCAAAATACAGTTTATCCTAAATTAGGTTTCAGCCCAGTAAGTCAACTTATTAAGTTTTCCAAAAGACGTAATGACTTTAAGACAAACAAAAATCCAGAATAACGATCTGTCCGATTGTTTTAAGAAAACAACACCCTGTGTTCGTTTCCTGGAAAATACTATGTCATGTATTTTTTGATTATTTTATTACCGTTCGATTAAGGTCTCAAGTTCAACCTCAACAGGTTAAAATGTGGCACACGTCTTACAGTCAAGTCCTAAGTCAATCTGACAATCTCCAACAATAAGGTTGAGTATCCTATAAGTTACTATAGTGGCCGGCCGTTAAGAAGGCAATCCTGACAGCTGTCATCGCAGTACAATATATAACCTATTCTTGGGTTTGAGGTTATAATTTGTACTGGAATGACAGCTGTCAGGATTGACTTCTTATCGGCGGGGCACTATAATGATTCGGCATCTCTAATGACATTGACAACTTCAAGCGTATTTTTTTAATGGGTCACAAATTAACGTTCGTGACCGTACCAACGTTTACTTAAGGTAAAATTCATCCGCGATTTGAATAATATTGAGAATGAATTGGGAACGATGTAGGTAACGTGATTATCTTCCATCAATACGAAAGTATCTTTTTACAATAATGTATATAACTGTAAATTAATGCGTAAAGAAGCTGCCATTGCTAGAAAAGCACCGCCGGAAAAAGCCAACAAACTCAACGAAGTAATCAAGTGGTGATGGACAGGCAAACAAATCAATCAATTAGGCAGTGTTAATTTGAGAAGCATTATAAATTGGTCATAGTTACTTGCGTTCGCTTAGAAATGACAGTTAATAGCATTAGAGAACATAGAAACCACGGAGACTTCAATTAGTAGGATATTTGTTTAGGGGTTTCTAAACTGGCCATATTTTCACTGCAATATCTGGCCGGCAACTATTGGTGTCTTTCTCTAAGATGTGAGTAAGAGAGGGACACCAATAGTTGCCGGCCATAAATACGACCCTTTAGAAATTTATGTAATTTGACTATGCCAGTTATACTATTGTTATCTAGCATATATTTCTCTTTTTAAATTATTCTTATATTGCATCTGTGTGTTTAATTAATTAATAAATGTATTTAAACTAAATTAAAATAGTGATATGTTAAGAGCGACATCGTTTCCAAACGCTGATTCTATTCAGAATAAAAAGTATACTCAGGTCTAGACTTGAAATTAGAAGAAAGTTAACTTGAATAAAATATTCTCACCGTATAATAAATACATAGTAAAGAACGATAATGTACAGGATGCGGCAATTTCACAGTTTCGCGGAAAGGTCAGTTGTTTGTATGAAATGTAGAGCACCTACTAAATTGGTAATGCAAGTTTTAATAACAGAAATTTTCTTTGTAACTTCGCAGCAATGATAAATGCACATGTATGCATCAAAACTATTGATTTTTTTGTGTTCTTTGCTTTGAATGAATACAATGAAATTATAAAATTTATTTATGTAGACCTATTAAGTATATTGTTATAACCAAGCAACTCCATACCTTTGTCCTTGACGACCTACCGAGAAAGTCAAGCAACTTGCCTATGACTTATGTCGGGAGTAAAAGTATTTGACAAACGATGTAACAACAATTAAGAACAACCTTGTGAACGTTCCATTCTCGATCCTACTGCTTACGCAATAAGCGCCTTACACGCAACTTTTACTTTTTATACCGCTAACTTGGCTCGCAAACAGGGAGACGCTTTCGTGTTAAGTTGAAATTAGGGTTGCTTGAAAAGAATGTGAACCTTCTTAACGTATTCACTATCAAAAATATTGAGTAAATTTTAGTGAAAAAAAAGATTGTCGGTTATGAAATACAGGTGGTTCTTTTATTATAAATTATAACACTAGCGACCGGCCCCGGCTTCGCTTCGGTTTATGTGAGTTTTCTGTAACTCCTCTACATAATTCACAATTTATCATAAATAAAAACCTTCCTCTTGAATCACTCTATCTATTGATATTATATACTCGTTTTTAGTATACTATGTATAATAAAGTAAAAATTAATAGCTATAGTCTTTCTACCATTTACAAATAAAGCTGTTTGCATGCTAAATAGTTTCGGGGAGCAGCTGTTTGATTAACATTTACAATATTATGTATTATGTATGTATATGATAATATTTATAAGTGTTAATAATGTGAAATTGGATTGGCGAAGAAAGTTCTGGTTTGTGTTGTTATATAAATATTTTTCAACAATAAATTGTAATTTAAAAAAAAACAGAGGACAATGTCACACCAATTGACCTAGGCCCAACCAAAGCTCTAAACTTGTACTATGGCTACTAGACGACTATTTTTGATCATCATCATCATCATCATGTCAGCCGAAAGACGTCCACTGCTGGACATAGGCCTCCCCCAAGGCTTTCCACTCAGACCGGTCTTGTGCTTTTCGCATCCACCGCGGTCCCGCGATCCTGACGAGGTCGTCACTCCATCTTGTTGGAGGCCTACCTACAGCTCGTCTTCCGGTCCGCGGACGCCACTCCAGAATCTTCTGACCCCATCGGCCATCAGTCCTGCGGGCAATGTGCCCCGCCCACTGCCACTTCAGTTTAGCTATTCTTAGGGCTATGTCGGTAAATTTTTGATAGTGAATATGTAAATATCTGCTTTTTTTTTCATATGCCAAAGAATAGGAGAGCGATAACAATAACTGTTACACTGTTAGAGATTTTGGGGAGCGGAAAAATCAGCACTTATTTATAAATGTATCAACTGTCTATAACAATACTAAACAAAATTTGGCATAATGTCAAATATTCCTTTTTGGAAAAAAAAGCACTGGCTGAAAAATAAAAGTTATTAAACAAGAATTAAATAGAATTATTTATGCACTAATTCCAAACTCTATGGCGGCAAAATCGACAAAATCTACTCAGGCCATAAACATCCATACGGAACCGTTTACGTCTAAGTTTAAATCCGAGGCGTTATCGTTCGTTACGTCAATTTGTGAAAAACCAACAAGCGGATGTGATAGCTGATAATTCACCGTTCGCACGCCAGCCGCGGTTTAAGATAGGTGGTGTTAACCGCTCTGCTTTAGTCTTGAACTGTACGGATTGGTACATTTCTTTAATTATATGTATGTAAATCTAACTCAAATCAAGTTTTAATCCAAATAGATTTAGCTCCGGGCGATAACATTTCCTACCCCCTCCCACCCCCCAAGTAGAGTTCATTGGTTCTTGAATTACAGGGGACTAAACTGTGTATACTTTTCTACGTATTCAAAAACATCTAAGCTAGCTCTAAATAACTTTAAATATAAAATTAGCTCTCTTATGGTTTTTGAATATTTTTTTGTTTAGTCCGACATCTCGCCAGGTTTTGTAATTTTAGCAAAGACCTAAAACAACTAATAGTCACTCGTTCCACACATAAAAACTACAACTGGACTTTGATTAAATGTAGTATCATGCAGAGAGGCAATTCAAATTACTAAAATAAATACTTAAGGTAAGCACTGCTAGCTTTCAGAAATAATAGAAGAAAGAGGTAACAGGGGAGGTAGAGGTAGAGAGGGGGGGGGGACATTACTCAACTCACCCTACTAGTTAACAAGACTTTAGTAGCTACCGTTATTAAGTCCTGCGGCTTTCCCCGCAATATTTCCAATTAATACCCTGGTACGGTCACGAGCGTTAATTTGGGACCCATTTTAAGAAAAATATGCATGAAGTCGTCAATGTCATTAGAGATGTCAAGACATTTGTAACTTCTAGGAAACTCGACCTTATTGCTGTAGAATGTCAGATTGACTTTGGACCTAAGGTGGGTCCCAAATTTAATCTCGTGACTGTACAGTTTAGCGCCTAAGTTCTGTCATTCTGTCCAACGCCTTTCCGTTCAAGGAGCAAGTGACTACACAAAAGGTCTCCGAAATGAACCGAGCCGGTGAGTCGGTCGCAGTGAGGGGTGGGATGAGCCGGGGTAATGACTAGCATTGAGGTATTCCATCTTAGTCCTAGGCTTGCAGTCTTCTGAATGCGAATGTCTATGGGTCACAGTTCCCACTTACCATCAGGTGGCCTGTGTGCTCGTTTGCCTTCTCTGTGACATAAACAAAGGATTATACAGAATGGTCCAGAATATTTTAATAGTTCACAATAATAATGACAGATATTATTTTATTAAACAAGCTAGGCACTAATATCATAAGTATATCCCAGTGTAGTGTAGTTAAAATACTTCAACTGTCCCTCGTTCTTTATAACTGACCTTTCCAAAACCAAATAAAAAACGTTAGCATCCATTACACTTAACGTTTATTACTGTTTAAATAATCGTTGAGATAACGTCTCAAACGGCCAAAGATTAAGCGCGGTATTATTCAAACTTTCTCTTACGTAACGTTACAAATACCCTAATAAATAAAGAAAAGATTAAAATTACTTCAATTTATTACGTATGACCGGTGTAACTAGGACTTTTAACCTTGTTCGTTATAAATAAATAGAGGTCGGTGTTATCTGGACAAGAATTTATGATAGAGTTACGAGATGTTGTAACTCACGGAGAAGAAGTCAAAGGTTCTTGAGGAAGGGATAAAAAAATGAATATGCCATAGTAAGGACTAGATCCTTGTCGCTTGCGGGTCAAGTAAAAGATAAAGATAAAGATAAAAGATGTTTATTCAGTAAGTAGGCCGCACGGGCACTTTTACACGTCAAAATCAACCAGCGCTTCGCAAGAGACCACTGCTGAGAAGAAACGCCGCAAGAAACTCAACAGTCAGTCGTTTTTTTTTTAAATACTACTTATGATATTATACAATTATAAAGCTTAACCTAGCATTATATTAAACAATTAATTTAACATAAAATAAAAAAAATAAAAACATTCAAGCGTAGCTTGAGCAGGAAAATGTGTCAAAACTAAGAATTTTCATAAGTAGTAGTAATAAAATAAATAAATATATATATTAAGTTAGTTTATAAGTTTTGTTTTACCTTCAAAGAATAACGCCTCAAAAGTATTTTCAAAATTGTTACTAACAAATGCTTACAATGTAACCCGATACCGACATGCATGCATGACTTGATGAATGAATGTGGAAGAAGCGAAAAAGATTTGTCAGGATCGTAGCAGGTGGAAAGAAGTGGTCTCTGATTAATTAATTTAATTTTTACCTATATTAATGTTACACTATAGTAAAAGTTACAACGATTTTTACGTCACCATCCCACCTTCACTCTAATTGCAATCAGGCAATGCACTCGTGCAGCGTGCAGTTAAAGGCTGCACTTTATTATACAATGAATCTTACAACTATACCGTCTGCGGTTAAACCTCTCGACCGCAACGCTTTGTACTGCACAATCTTTCAAATTACTGACATTAGAGCAGTTCCGCCATTTTGTAAATGTAATTATGGCATTCAAACAGGAATTAACAGAGAACATAGGAAATTAATTTGCTGGCAAAAGCTTAGAGATATAATTACGTTGAATAATACGAGTAGTTGCGTAAATACAAATAAATACCTTTAAGTAAGTGTCTAATAAGTAAGTAATTACATGGCTTAATCACTTATTTTTCATTATAACACCGATGTAATAAGTAATCATAATATGTTACATTATGACATCGTAATTTATTGGAGAAGTTTGACTTTATCTTGTTTTCTCCATGAGTTTTTAGTATCTTTCGCTATGATAATTTAAATAGATAAAAACTTATCCGACAAAATACAATATCGTATGATTATTCACTACACCGGACTTTATTCTACTTGGCAAAACCATATTACTTTTAATATATTGCCATTTGTGTGTAGTCCCACCACACACTGTACAGTGGTGTCCTCTTGCTATTACGGTGTTTTCTAATATATTTAAATAATTTTCTAAATTTAAAACTCTAATGATCTGTTGTACAAAATAATGCACAATTTCCAAGTTATGAATTATGACTTCTTTTTTAAAATCAACTAACGGAAAATAGTTCCCATCTTGTTACTATAGAAGTATAGAACTATGTTCACATAACACGCCATAAAATTGCGTATTCAGTTTTATGTTAGTCTATCTATGATTTTATGATAATGCTTTAGTTTATTACAAAACATCTTTTTTTTTATGGCATAGGGTAGGTAAACGAGCACACAGGCCACCTGATGGTAAGTGGAAACTATGACCCATAGACATTCGCATTCACAAGACTGCAAATGCGTTGCCAACCCTGAGGACTAAGCTGGAATGCCTCTATGCTAGTCGGAACAAAACAATGCGAACACTGCTGTTGGGCGATAGGTTAATGAATAAGTTGGTGGTAGCGACCCGGACGAACCCTACAAGGTCCTATCACCCGCAAAAACAGTGCTATAATATGAAATTGCCTAAAAGCATCGGTACATTTTCACACCGCGTACGAATCATTACGAGAAAAGTGAACACAATAAATAAATCACATTGTTATATAAAGGAAAAAATGGATTTCAGAATTGTATATATAAGCGAGAGCCATAACATAATGATGTTATCTTTGGTTAATTATGATATGACGCACGTTAATGGTTGTGTAAATATCTTCGCTCGCTCTCAGCCGATTGCATTAAGATGCAAGTGAATGGGGTGCAATTTCCTCAGGTCTGCATTCACATATAGTTCCCACGTATACATATACTTGTAATACTAAAGTTTGTAAACTTTGTGTTATTATATATTTATGTAAATCTTTTTTAATGAAAAATAATGCGTCTAGATATATAAATGTCAGGGAACATATCGGGTGGCCTGTGTGCTCGTTTGAGTTCTACATGCTATTAAAAAAATCAGGAGTCAATGTCACATCAATTGACCTAGTCCCAAACTAAGCTCTAAGCTTTTGCTATGGGTAATATACAACGATATAAATACTTATATAGACCAATATATACTTAAATACATAGAAAACACTCATGACTCAGAAACAAACATTCGCGCTCATCACACAAATATCTGCTCTTACCGGGATTTGAACCCAGGACCGCTAGCGTCGTAGGCAGGGTCACTGCCAACTAGACCAGCCCGTTGTCGAATATTGATATACAGATGTTAATTTGAGTTTAAAAGCACAAAAAAAAGGGACAGGATAAACGACACTTCAACTTACGACGACGTATAACTTAGTCTGTAGTAACCCCGCCTATGAAGCTAGCGGGCCCGGGTTCGAGTCCCGGAATGAGCAAATATTTGTTCCTGATACCTGAATGTTTTGTAAGTATTTATCTATATAAGTATGTTTATCGACGTCTAGTACCTTGTCACTATAACCGCTGCGACAATTCATGTATGACAGTTTAAACAGACATTAAATAGACAAGGGACTAAAGTGTATACATATTTCTGAACTACTGTACAAGCCTAGAGTTAGAGTGAGATAGTAGGTCAATTTGTGTGACATTGTCTCTGATAAAAAATCTATTAAGTGATCAAGTGCAATTCGTCAATCTGTGCATGAAACTTTTCATATTTATCATGGTAAGGGATCTATTATTAACTCTCCTGATTGCATTAAGATGCAAGTAAACTGCACTGCAATTTCCTCTGGCTGCATCCTCCAAAGGTTCTCACGGTGGCCGGTGAAAACAGAAACCGCATCGACTAGTTTATGTATCGTACCTTATAATTGGAGGATAATACTGGATAATGTTGTAGGATGCTTGGATACGTAGACAACGTTATAGATGATCACTTTTGCACTTTGTCGGTTTCACAAGTTTAGCATACTAGGTGCTGGGACACCTATGCTTTTCTTGTTTGCCTTTGACTTTGTATGGAAAAACAACTTTATGTGATTACTTAAAAAAAAGGGGGCAAATAGGTTTAAAAACTTCTCTGATTCGTAATGTTTCTAATGATGTAAGATACCACTGAAAAGATTATATAATAAAACAAGAAATCAATTATTTTGCGTGATGTGCCTGTATAAAACAATTAAATAGATAAGTACCCCTTCCCTTCTTTCAGAGCATATATTTCCTAAACGGCCTAAATTCCAACAACACTAGCTTTCTTTTAAAAAAAGCCGCGTCGAAATCGGTCCATCCGCTTGAGAGATACGACACCACTGACAGACACAGTTCAGTTGATTCAGACACAGATATGTACAAAGACACACACATGGTTCACCAACGTTTTACCAAATCATTTGGCAAACTATTTTCATTTCTGAAAGAGATACTTCCTACTGCATTATTTTATTATTTTATGTGATCAAAAGACTAACTTAAACTAACTTATCGAATATATATGCCCGTGAAACTTATGTAATATGTAATGGTTTAAGCACAACACGTTTTTGCAAAATGAAAGTTTGTAATATGATATGTTGGTCAAACGTACTTTTGGTACACGATGCATAAGTTTAACTTATAAAACCCCCTTTTTTATGGTGGTTAAAAAAACGCTGCTACTTATCTAGATATTCTAGAGACCATTTAAAATGTCGTACTGTTTGACTTGCATTTATTGAGTATTTTTTGAAGATACGAAATCCACAAGAAAAAACCTACGTCCTATAGAACTTTCTCTGATCATACAGCTGTCAAATATATTTAACATCTTTCTTTACGACGGAATCAGATCAAAGAAGTCAATCGTTCTAAATTTATGATCATACAGGGTGTCCGGTTTTAGAAACCTAAATAAAAGTCGTAACCATGACAGATTACCATAGTAATTTGGTTCAGTAGAAATTTAACTCGCTGTATGGTGTCAATTTTTCAAACTATATGATATACTGTAGGTTTATCGCTATTTTTGACATTGTTTTCGATATCGGCTCATGTGGGAAGAGAGACGCATATATTAAAGTAGAAAGGAGGTTAATAATATACTCTATTGCTTTTGTGATTTTCCGATAGATATAAGAATCAAGTTTCGACACTGATTTTGTGTGTTAATACCGTGTTATCTTTGCCCTATATCAATAAAATTTCATTTTAAACATAAGCAATATGATTCGGAATGAGCGGCCTTTTATGTAAATATCTTATTCACCATGTTTTATATTGCAGTGTAAAATACAACAAAATTGCCAAAAAAAAACATTTGAATTCTAATTAAATTCATAAAATAAAGTAAGGTAAAGATGGTTTTCTTGCGAACTATACAGAGATATACGTGTAATTATTCAAATTTGTTCATAGTTAGATTAAAACTTAAAGTAATGAATCAGTGTTCCATCAAAAACAAATGTATTCTGTCATCACAGCGAATAACTACTTATAATACTCTAACACTCCAATGACCGCACACAAAGTTTTAATTTCAACACATCACTGGACCCTTATTTTATCGATATAAAGGTCGTAATCGATTGCCGGCGAAATCGCCAAAACGCGTCACATTCGCGAAGCGTAAGCGCAGCTTTCTCGACATTCCTGCCCAACCTGTCTACCGCTACTACAGACAACTGTTGAAAAGTGAGAAACTTGTGAGGTTACATCAAGTTAGAAATGCTTGTAAGTCTTGTAACTAGCTTCTCCGCATATAATGTGTTTTTTTTTAATTTACATTTCATATAAAATCACCGTATATCTAGCTATCTCTGAGCAAACCATCCAATGTCTTCCATCTCTTTGCCTTAGAAATTAGACCCAAAGTTTTAACTCAGTTAATATTTTTGGTTGGTCTTGATTAGATTAATTATCACTTGATATCTAAACATGAATAACATGGCTATATTATATTCCTAGCATCACATTGTCTAGTTTTTCACGCCCTCAACATATCCTCAACTTAGAATAAAATGTCCACTTAATTTTTAAATTCCTAATATATTATTAATCACCCTGTGTCATCTGAGGTTGTTCTAAACACCCCACTTTCATTAGTCCTGTCTTCTTGCAGGTTCATACAACAAAATGATTTAAACTGAAACTAAACTTAAATTTATCAGTAATAAACGAGAATTCTAATAATAGTGATTACAAACTATCGACGCCTCAATAAATTTAAAAACGAATTAACAACGCCAACATGTTAATCTCTAGAAATCGGTAGTACCTCTAGTAGTAAATCGACCAATCGGGTTAATGTCAATATCTATTGCAGGAACTTAGACTGGTTTAACGATTCGACGGATATATATTACTGATCAAGTTCAAGGTATTAGCAGAATGTATACAAAGTCAATTTATGGAAATAGAGCAGGCTGTATCTACATTATTCTTAATGTACTTAAGAAGTTAACTGTAAACTGTTTTTAGCTGTATCTTTGGGTTTATTTGCGTTGTATTAGCCCATCTTGCTGTGTTATTGTAATTTTGTTTTTGATATTATGACCGTCCTAACCAGATTAGAATGAAGCCACTGTATTAAATAATAAAATAATTAAATATATATCAGGGGACAACCTAGCACAATATGATCTAGTCCCAAACTAAGCTTTAAGCTTATATTATGTATTAGACCATATTCTAGAATACAATGAAACACTTGCAACGAGAACAGCAAATCATGATCATGACCAAAAAGCATTCTGGTCGAAAACTGAGAAATGTATGGAAATTACATAAGCGCAAACATTTCCATAACCATGACGTTCACCGAATGCGTCTTATCTAGGGTCACTGTGCTGTTTCCAAACAGTAATGTCACGGGCTTCAAGAAAAATCTCTGTCCGGCGTCCGCTCTGTTCCATGTGGGTATAATTTATTAATTCGATCTTGCTCTTCACAGCAACGCATTGGCAGTCTTGCGCCGTATTTATAAACAGCTCCTCGCTGAGATGCTCATGTCATTTCTGACGTATATAGATTATTAATACGACCCTTAGGATTACAATCATGAAGTACTGAGATCGCAAACGTCCCTAGGTCTCAGATTCCACTTACCATCAGGCCAGTCATTTGCCTTCTCTGTATCGTCAAACGGATAGGTAAGTAATTCTAAGTTGCAGGTAGTTCGAAATCTTTTTGTGAAAATTCATCGCCATGCAAAAACAATGGTGTTTCAAAATAATTATGCTAACGTCGTCTATAAAGACGTCCCGATGATTCAGATTTTTTCGCTACACAATCGTTGTGGAATTAAAAAGTATATCCAATCATATAGTGCTTATTGTTATTGGTTTCTAGGCCAAGTTCATACATTTCTGCCCATCCTCCTTTAGACACATTTTCATACCAATTTGTCCTATTTGAACATGCTATCGATAGTCGATACCCAAAAACCACTCACAAAGATCCTCTATCGATCAATAGCAGTAGTCAACAGAAGCCTACTCATTAACCACAAATAATAAGCCATTGTTCGAAGAGAAAGTGTCGTGACTCGTGCCAATGAACTTGATCCCAAACGATTTGGTAGGGCGCCGGAACCGGGTCCTGGCCAATTTGCATGTAGGTAACTGTCATTTGCGGCCGGTCAAACCAAAGAGGTTTTATAGCAGCTGGTGTTTATGCTGTTGTGATTTATGTTGATATGTTATTAGTAATAGCAGGAACAATAATAGCGTAACCACCCGATGTTGTACGGTCCTGATTTCAACGATTATCGTTTAGTAGGCTGTAGGAATAATGACCAAAACTAATTTGAAAATTGTATCAAACCATCCCATATTCATTACTACGTCGTTTTACTTAAATAAATAGAGAATACCTCGACGGTTAGTACCTACTCGTCTAGCAGTTGTTGAAATGTATAAGTAGATGTTAATGTTTCCCATAATGTGTACTGTTTAATCGGTGGATTTAAGTACATGACAGTAAAAATACGTTTGTGAAATCAGTTTCAATCATATTCCAGGAAATAAAACACACGACATCTATCGATACGCACTCAGGGGGCTCTGCCAAGATGCATTACGAAAACTATTCGTATCACTTCATTTACCAGTGACGCGCAGGGCCCTCAGGTAAATGATGGTAACGATTGTCTCGCGAATCGCCTCTTGTGATGGTAACTGAATTAAAGTAGGTACCTAATGAATGAGTCAACATATCTATGCCCTTAACAAATTAAAAAAGTAGGTCACACCATATGCAGAGACCGTCAATGAGACGTCCAATCATTGTGAAACAGCTTCTTCTAATGACTATTTCCCAAGGCACAGGCCATTCGGCAACCTATTACTAACCTAAAAACAAACAAACAGAAGCAAACATCATCAGCCCTGTCATTTCTCAAACAAAGTGCAACAGTAATTACGCTGAAACCAATGTCATTATCCATTGAAGCTCAATTTTCAAGGATTCCTCTTCAAAAACCTTCCATTAGTTATTTAGCCATAAATTCTGTTAAGCAAGCGCATTGCGAACTGCTGTGAAATCTCACGTTTTAGTTCTTTTCGGGCCGCGTGCGCATCTAACCACATTTATTTCGCTTGTCTTTTTGTGTATTTTGAATGAATAATGTCACAATACGCGGCACAATACAGTTGTTTTATTTATTTTTAGATTTTACGGTCCTGGTGTGACCAGTAACGGCTAAAATGACATTAGGCGGTTTGAAATTGGAATTTTAAGTGAGTTTCAGATATTTCAACGATTGTATAGTACTCTTGGTTGTCTCTCAGGGAGCTGTAGGATTAGCTTCCAAAATGCTGGGCTTACCCATTTTTCAGAACTGCAAAGTTATACCCTCTTTTTTTATTTCGGATATTGCTTTAATTTTAACGTGCGAAAGTTTGGATGTTTGTTACTCAATCACGTCAGAACGGCAGAACGGATCTGGATGAAACTTGGCATAGAGATAGATTATAGTCTAGAATAGCATATCCACATAAGCTACTGTTTATCTTGAAACATTTGAAAGTTCCCGAGGGAATAGCGATCAACGACTTCTACGCGCGAAATAGCAAGTTGTTCTATATACATATAAACACTTCGTCCAAGAAGTGCATCCAAAACATCAGCTCTTGAAGAATGTATTTACTTAGCGGGTGGTAGGACCTTGTGCAGGGTCCGTTCGGATCGCTACCACCAACTTATCCATTAACCTACCGCCAAACAGCAGTGTTCGCATTGTTGTGTTCCATAGCATAGAGGCATTCCATCTTAGTCCTCAGGGTTGGCAAAGCATTTGCAATCTTAGGCTTCCAGTCTTCTGAATGTGAATGTCTATGGGTCACAGTTTGCACTTACCATCAGGTGGCCTGTGTGCTCGTTTGCCTACTCTATGCCATAAAAAAAATGTACTTAGCAAAAACAAAAAAAACCTACAGTGATATTTGACTCTATTAAAGTTACTTATTGCATTATCGATCCCTATTGTGTTTTGACATTTACAACAATTTAATCAGATATCACCACATTGACATAAAGTAACATTACATTCATCGACAAAAGCACAAAAGAGTTATAAACTTTTACTTTTATAACAATACAACTAAACTATATCTGCTAGATATTTTCATAAATATTAAACCTAACCTATTCATTCTCTCTTATACAATATCTAAAGGAACGAAAAGGTCAACGAGAATATCTACAAATCTATTTTGATGATATAATTGTGAGGGTGTAACCATTTCTAATGTTTAAAACCTCGTTAGGAAAGGGAATGAGTTATGTAAATGCTTGTGTTTATTGTGAAATATGTTTTCTAATCATTAGGTATGATTAGTCAAATGCTTAGAGTTCAAAATTCATTTTAATTGCACTGTTTTAACCTAGAACTCGAATAAATCATGTGATGTAATGAACAAGAAAGTTTAAGGTATACATTTTAGGCATCAAATTATATCCTACTTCATTCCTAAAGCGCGTATTCAGATAAGATGGCAACTGTTCGTCGAATATTTCGATAGAAAAAGGTACTCTAAAATTGAACCGTGTAATAAACACCTTTCGGCTCATACCTACCAAAGTTATAATTTAATGACTAGACTTATTTGTCATTACTTTTTCAGTTCAAGATTTCATTGTCCCTTTCTGTCCAATTTAAATGGCATAATGAAATCATATTTCAAGCCAGCTTTAGCTATTGCGAGTTTAAGAATAAGACGGTATAGTTTTATTCACTACAAACTAAAAAAACTTATCAATACGTTTTATAACAGCAATGTAACTCATTACATTACCATTTATGCAACTTAGCACAAGTAACTCTATGTCGGCTCCACTTATTTAGTATGAAAATGAAGAAGCGTGGCACTGAATCTCGTGGTCATCAAATTGCTTTACGCACGCACCTTCCGGCCCTTATGTCGGCGACGCATTGTCTTCCGCGTCTCACCATCGCTCACCATCTCTAAAGAATGCTATTACCACCGCTTACCACCGCTTACCGCTCGCTGTCATAGTGATAATAGCCGTAGGCTTAGCTAATACTATTCAATATAACTTATCTGTAGATGTACGGATTTGAAATGTTTCATGTGCTAGTTGTTTGAAACTTTTAATGAAACATTATGGGTACTATTTAATGCTTATACAGTATTTAATTCGGGTAACACTGAGCACCCGGGTGAATATTTAGGTTTCAAGCGCCGTCATTGTTGTCTTCAATATATTGACGAAAATAATTATATCTACCAGTAACTTTTGATGTCAAAATCAAAGGATCAGGGGTTAGTATCCATTCCCTTTAAAATAATAAGAAAATTGTAGAGTCAATCATGAAGACAAAAATGACGGCGGTAAAAACACCGAACAATCACCCACCCACCATAATATCTTGATATTTTGCGCGACACGAATACGAAGATACATTGAGATCGTCAACATAAATAATAACAATCAAAGAATACAAAAATACGAATAGAAAAAAAAACAATAACGATTACATCTATATTAAAAATCAATCTTAAGACTTCAATCTTAGGATAACAAATGTGATACGAACCCGACTAGGATGCCTTTTTGCTTTTCACTTTACCAGAATTTTTAATCCCCACTACTAAAACCCCAGCCACTTACTAAAATATGACCTTACAATTTTCTAATCCGAGACAAGCATTAAAAAAGATGATTACATTCCCTTTTTAAGGGTTATAATAACCTTAACTCCACTCCTTGTTCAAATTGAAAGAAACCAATCTAAGATAAAATTATCTCAAAGCTGTTGCAGCAATAAGCCTTCAAATTATTACCCATAAATAGATTTAATGACAGCAAATCAGTTATTTATGTTTTCTAATTAGAATTAAATTTAATAGTTTCGGGTGCGTTACAGATAAAGTAAGAAATAAAATATTATTATTGCGTAGTATTGCGTTATTGGTTATTTATTCATCGCTTTTGTAACCCATACATTTCTTAAGCCCATGAAAATCTTATTATATGTTAATAGTGTCAATGGTATTATAAAATTACAATTTTAGAGTAGTTTACGCATTATGAGTTGCATAATACGAATTTAATACATTCATTATTAACCTAACTTATGAAGAGTTTCATACCATCCTTTTTAACAGAAACTTGTTACGAAATCCTTCACCGATTTATTTAAAAGCGAGACTTATTACGTGCCAAAAATCTGGCAAGTTCCAGGCAAGACAGAGCTATAGCAGTTAGATACATATCTCCCTCCAGTTTAGGGTGAAGCCAAACGTGCGTATTTTTTTGAGTTAAGTATTTGCGGTCGCGTAATTTCTGCTTCATACAAAAGTCACGTTTATGAGAGGGATCTAGAAAGTCCGTTCACCAATGCCTAATGCCTGGCTCCTTAGTACAAAACAGAGCCGATAGACTGCTGTCTTTCGAACTGAATTATAGCTATTGTAAAGTTAAGATGGACCCGTCAATCTAAAATAAATAATTACCTTAAACACTTACCAAGCACAATCAAAGCGATTAATCAAATTAACTAATTTCTGCATCATTAATAACAAAGCGAATGAAAGCCATACAACCCATTCTCCATAAGGTACGTAAAGATTCATTATTATTTCGTTTTGATTGATGTTATGAAGTAATAATTGTTATGCTTGAAGTGAGAGTGAATATCGAAATCGATTGGAACATACCAAGTTACATTTTCACTTTAAATAGCTAGCCTAATAGCCTATCTTGCAAGATATCAAAACTATGTCTGTAACATTTCGAATATCAAATGTTTTAGCAGCTGTCAATTTTAACTTGGTTTTGGGGCTTTGATGATGGTTTGAATTAAAATCGGTGTTCGATCTGTTGCTGGAATGGTATGGGTCTCGGGAAATGGTTATATGACTGTAACATCTACAATCTAATCCACTTAAGACCTTCATTCACTAGTTCGTTAATTGTAACTATGGCTTCCTATACACACACACATAGACACAGCAACTTACGGCGCGTGCGCTTATCGTATCACTCTGTAATATTAGATAAATCCTTGCCTTTTAAATTTATATTGTATAATTCTTTAATTAATATGTTTCACACATTGCACTTCAGAGTCCCAAGATACAGGCTCAGCCTAGTTTGGGGTCCGCCAGATATGTCTTTTTGTGTATACTCGTTGTTGTTAAGCAAATAAACAAAAAAAAAAATGTTATAGTATTTTGTCACATTTGTAATGATGGTTATTTGATGCTCTTTCAAATATTTGACTACATGCCATGCAATTATAGTGTCTACTAATATCTAGTTGTGTTATGAATACTCATCATCATTTATTTTTTATACAGAATTTACAATACATTGGTGTTTCTCTCCTTTTTTAGTTTTTTTTGTTTCTTTCTCAATATCCAATAAAGATAAATATACATTTATAAAAACCTTTCGTGAAAAAATATATGTGATAGTGAAAACCGCATTAAAATCCCGTGCGTATTTTGAAAGATATAAAGAATAGGGACAGACGGCAGGAAGTTACTTTGTTTTAATATAATGTAGAGATGGAGAAGAGCTACTCTCTTGTTGGTGAAGTAGTCGCCACTTTTTCTCTGAGTAATAGACAACGAAAACCATACCTATATAAAGAAAAAAAAGTATAATACTTATAAAATAGGTACTTGCACTCATCACGTCATCACACAAAATTTGTCCTTACGGGAAAACCTGAGGCATATCGGTTCGAAGACGATGTCAATACCGACTAAGCTGACCGCGCAATAAAGAAAGAATCGAAACATACATTAAGATATTAAACCTAAGAAGGTTGTTGTCTTTGCGAGCAAATACGTCTATCTTTGTAAAATCTGCTTGACGTGTTGACAAATAATATAACTTTATCGTTTAGCAAAAAAGCTACCAACTTTTTTTACAGACTACACGAAGAATTCTGATATCAAAATGTCTTTGTGATTATATTAAACTCTAAATAATTTATGACATTCTGAAGAGGTACTGGCTTGACTCTTGTTCCTGATCTAAGACTGTATGTCCTTTCTTCCTTTCATACTTATATATATTATTTATATATATATATATATATTATATGTACTTTCAATGTATATATTTATTTATTTATCCTATTTAATATATATATTTATTATACCTACATATTTATTTGCTATTATTATTTTAATCTTCTGTATCTTTAATACGTTGTACGTTTAGCCATCCGTTGTTTTTATTCTTCTCTCAATCGCTCAAAGGTTAACTGGAAGAGATCCCTTATAGGGATAAGTTCGCCTTTGTACATACCTTTTTTGTTTCTGTTTATTTTTGATTTGTTATTTTCTGTTTGTACAATAAAGAGTTTACATACATACATACATACATACATTTTTACCGTGCTTAAAATTAGGCAATAGCGTTGCTACGTTCCAACCAGTTAACTTAATGGAGTGGATTCAATCCTCATCAAAAAAGCCGCAGTATCACTTCATTATAATGATGTAACCCGAATTCGTCATGACGAAAACCCTTTGTGTAATGTGAAACGTATTAGATATGATTACAACAATGTAGATCGCGTATCTGATCATCCCAGGTCATCGTTCCACGTAATTTGGGTTTACGTAAAATTCGTATCATTTTATGTTCCACATAAAAGGCTCTTTATACGTTAAAGTGCCTTGTGATCTGCCGGTGACGTTTTGTAACATAGCAACGGTAATTATGGATGAAATGTTAAATTAAACAGGTGATTTTATTTAGAGCCGGTATTTGAAAAAAATAATTAAAACATTTAGGTCTAAGTACGGTTTAGTGGCGTCAGAATGTCTGGAATCAGGGCTCGGAAACGTTATTCAAAATAACGTTTTAAAAATGTTTCGAACCGTTCTTTGTTCAACATTTTGTTCGGAACGGAAACGAAACGAGAACGTTATCAAAAACCGGTTTAATCCACGGGACGCGGCCGCGCGCGGCGTTCGGCTACAAAGCGGCGACAAGCATGAACTTGTTTAGTAATGTTAGATACTACCGAACCCAGCAAATGGAAAAAAACGGTTAAAAACGTTATATGGATCAAAAAATATTTAAATTTCGTTTTTGTTCAAAAGCGTTTTCTATAACGTTATTTGCGAACGAAACCGAAACAAATCGTTCCTTAGGCATTTAAGACGAAACCGTTTCGAAAAAAATACCGTTTTCCGAGCCCTGTCTGGAATTATATTAAATCTTGATGTATCTTTTTGGTGCAAATGGTTCTTAAAACTATAAGGGGTAAGTTTAGTAGTTACAGTGCAGAACTTAAACAGCAGTACAGGCGAACCGTATAAAGCTTCAAACTCGAACAGCAATCTTGATCTCTAATTTGGAACAACAGTGTATAACTAACAAAACTAGGAACTTTTTAAGTGGCGAACAACCCAATAAAAAAACATTATACACATTTTTGTCATTTTTTCTTCAGAGCTCCACAACAAGAATACGAATTTCCTAAAGCAATTGTAGTATACATAAGCAGAATAACATAAGGAGAAAGTAAAATAAGTCATTTGTAAATATTTCCTTAAGCCAGCCAGATGTGCTAAAAATACCGGAACATTACATCATTTAAAAACAACACATCAAGCCGGCCAGCGCTATTAAAATCAAATACATTCAAAAACAATTTATCACATGTAACAAGTTAGCGATGTCAATATGTAACCCAGATGAGATTGAAAGTGAATGCACTATTGCATATCAGTTTATTTTGTTTTATTTTATTACTTTTATATACGTAACTGACCTGATTTCATAAGTTTGATGAGCACTGAAAGTGATGTAGCATCGTGTAACAATCGGCTTTGGTGTGAATTTTTGTTTTTCTCTTGTCTTTTCGGCAAGTAATGGCGAGTGATATAACCGCTAAGTGCAAGCCAGACATACAAGTAAGAGTTGGTATAATTTGAGGTCTAACTGTTTTCATATAATAAGATCAAGTAGATAATAATTTCCAAGTATGGAAGCGTTTGTAACTTCCGATCTGCTGCGAAGAACGTTGTAATTGATTAACATGTTGTAAAACCATAAATGTTAATACTTTCATGACCTTTTAACGAGAAGTACGTCTTCAACGTAAATGTCACGTTTTTTGGCACATTATTATATTATTATTATTATATTATACGAACATGTTCTTTGTTTTTTTTAAATCTTTAATTAGGCGCACATCTCATCTTATTAAACCACACCCATGGACACAGGTTGATACCACCACGGTCAGAGACGTGACAGGGATCACGAAACCCATAGACAATTTCGGTCCATTTGATGAGCAGCTGCGGTCAGGTTACATAACAGTGTGATGACCGTAGAATACGTAATTATAGCAATCTGTCTGTGCGTTGCCGTGACAGGTGTTAAGGTTCACTCACTGGAAAAAAGGTCAGAGAGAAAAAGGTTTGATCCCATTTACCTTTTTTGGAGATTGGATTCCAAACGTGGGTTGGTTTGTAAAAAAAACTTATTTATGATTACGAGCTTACTTGAAAGCTTACGTTACGTATGTTTTTTTTCCATACCTACGTTCGTATCTACAAGATTGTTAATAGAAATACAATCAGCTTAACTAAGTTGAAGATAAAAGATAAAAGATGTTTATTCAGTAAGTAGACGCACGGGCACTTTTACACGTCAAAACGTTGACTTATTAAATCGCTAATGATTCCATATAAACTGTGTACTTACACATAATTCTACAGTTTTCAAGAAACTTCCCTGTCTACAAGAAACGGTACGCAACATAGTAAGCAAACCTAGCATTTAGCGAACAAACCTCTTTTTTCCCTCATTTTTCTCCCACGATTCAATTTAGTCTGGTTTCTGGTGCGCTTGCGTGCCACTTGCCATAATCATGGTGTGGACGTGATCTTTACTATGGGATGGGAAAATCACTTATACCATTGAAGCTTACGTTTGTAACTAACGCTCTGCACTATAAGACCGATAAGATAACTTACAAACTATAAATGTAGGTAAGTGAAGGAAATACAGTGAAGTATGCGAACTCCACAATATTGACTTACTTAATATTGTGAAAGAAGGCTCCAATTCTACAATATTATAATTAACTAAAGGAAAGCAAATTCATTACGTAACTAAATTCTTCTAGGCCCGGATGAGTTCCCTTAAAGGCATAAGTCCGCCAGTACCTGCAGACTTAAGTGTTATTTATTGTTACCGAGTTTCTTACGCCGGTTCTTCTCGGGGCAAAGGTTTTATTTTTCGAACCGGTGGTAATGCTTTTTGACATTCATAGGTGCATTATATTATGCCTAAATTGAAGAATAAAGAACTTTGACTTTGACTTTGACTTTGTTAAGCCAAAGAAAAGATTACATACCAACAAACATACAGACGTCATTTTTTACGTAAATCACACTGTTCCTCATTTTTCATTTTCCCCAAATTAAGCTATATTTGATCTAAGACCCGAATAGGAGACAATTTAAAAAATGATAAAATAATGAAATGTGAACTTTTTTTAAATTTCAAATGCTTGTTTAATAGGCAAATTACATAATAATCGAAAGTATGAAGCCTATATAATATGTAAACGCTAGGTTTGGTGCAAATTATTAGTACCGCCTTACCTATTTATACCTGCCTACCCTATATTCTATACTCTATAGGCTTCATACTTTCGATTGATATGTAATTGGTCTAATAAACAAGCAATTGCATTTTTATTTTTTTATTTAACTATATACTGGACTGAAATTGTTCAACCTACCTATTCGCCATATATTACTTAGCATATCAAATTTGATATAATATCCTATTCAGATCTCCTACTATATTATTATGCTGGCATAATAACCACTAAACCTTACCACACCCGCTGTTTCCTTCATATTCAAATTCTAATAACACACCAAACGGCGTGTGCGCAGCTTTTCCCGCCTACTTTTACCTTCGGACGATTAGTATTGTTCTCGCAAGACAATCTTCTTCAAGTGCATGGTAAACAATCTGTTAACCACTTTGTAAAACAAACAATCACAACTCCTTGGATGTGTGATGTTTTTCTTTAGGCAATAAAAATGGAAAAAAAACTTGAAACCCCTTTTTTTAGTCAGCATTATTAACAGACGGTACGAACTGTTTATATTTATTTTTCACGTAGACATGATCTTCTGTCAATATTTTGGATTTTGGAACTTGTTGGTTTTTCCACAAGTGTTGTACACAAAGTTCTGATCACAATACAAAGCTGTCAAGCATCGGTTTACGTGCTAGACAAAAACGCATATTTTTTGGAAACTCATATACTTGTTGAATAAATTTACCTGTCAATTGTGTCGAAAGTTTCCAACACCCTTTACGTATTAGCGAACTTACTAGTAACAGCTGTGTGAACATTTCCGAACTATTCAATTACCGTAAATAACATATTATGTACGCGTAACTGACAGGTGCTGGCATATAACATGGCTGTTCTAACCACGTTCGAACCATGATGCGGAGTCACTGTGCTTAATAGGATACTGACGAGAAATTGAACGATCACATATGTTTAGTATAATCATACTCACTTCGTTAGCAAAGGAGGCTACTGTTGTTTTAATTAAATAACATAGCCACGAGGGTTTAGATTGTTAATTAAAGAAAGTTTGCAAACAACAGCTCGGCAAATGTCAACTGTTTCTATTGTCTACAAGATTAAGTACACAAGATCTAAAAAGAGCTGTCAATTGTTTTGGTGCACATCTTCTTCTTCTTTGCCCCGCGACGACTTCAACAGCTACTACCGCGGGGATATGCGTTTCCAGAGTGAAGTGTTTTCGCCAGTGTCAAGTATATATAAGTATAAATCAATATAGCAATCAAATACAATCCAATCTTCTCCAGGAAGATTGGGGGCAATGTTGTACGGTGATGTATAGGACAGAGGTCAAGATAGTTTTAACGTCTGCACCACTGCGAGTCCACTTGAAACGAGAAGTAAGATGCCAGATACACGAAATAAGTCCAAGTCTTCTTTAGCAACACAAAGGCATAAAAGAACTTTGAACATCTAAATACACAAAAATACAAAACTAAAACAGATAACACATCCGCTATCTTTTAATATTGCATATGGCCCCCGTTTTGGTGTACGTACTATAGAAAAGAAAAACATTTCAAAATTAAAACCACAGTTGAGGTTTCGCTCCCGTAGAAGATGCCTTTCCTGTTTGTTTTTTTTACTGATCCAAAATAGGGTTCTCAACTCCCCAAGCTACCTTAGACATCAAATGACGTGTCATAATTATTAACAAACATACAACCAACGATTAAAGGTTTTCATGGTGATCGGTAGCTTTTGTATCTTGAGAAAACCCACAAAATTATTGGAATGTCTAAACGCCTCTAATTTGATGTTCCTTTGCATTACAGCTTTCATCATCGCAATCTAATACTTACTTCATTATCTCCTATTTACAAATTTTATCAGCATCATGCTATTGACCCGTCTTTCCCTTCAGTCACAAAAAACCGGAGGCCGTAACAATAAACACTTTATCCGCCTCATCGTGAGAAAAAAAACTACAATGACGTCGGTTACCTCACATTTCGTTGCCACTTTTCATTTCACCTTAACCATGGCGTCTTATTTTTAACAGGTTAGAGTTCGTTATCGCTTACCGTGAAGATACACGCTAATTTCTCCAAATCGCCGGATGTTATGCAAATCCTAAGCTAAACTGATGCGACGAATTTTCAGAAATAAATGCATGCAGCGGGTTTTCGTTTGACGCTGTGATAAATTTTAATATATTGTGTATATGCGCAGGTGTTCAAATTTAAAGTTTATGATTATTTGTTCTGCTTGAGTTTTTTAATGAATGTACAAAATTCCATACAAAAGCGTTAACGTTATTTCTCTCTCCTTAAACGTACTAAAGATTTTTTCCATTTTTAAGTATGTTGTAGATGTTATGAAAAACTAGGTCAAAATTACAATATTTTATTACAATGTTAAACAATCATAATGACACTCGAACTATCGCCACCCTCGCTCAGCTCGCTTGGCTAAACATCTCGTGTCATTATGGCTTGTTTTAGTCCCTTGTTGAACACTACTATATAACACCCCTCTAATTGCTTCGGGGGTTAAAATAATTCCAAATACAACATTTCGTAGAAAACGCAAGTGCTAACGCGAGCACCGTTTCCCGAAGTCATTTGTCATTCATTGTGCTTCAACCATTGTATGCAAAGTATAAGAGTGAAATGTTTTCTTGCTCATCTCTTGATGACGGAGAATTTACACAATCGTCAGTTTTTAATAAAGTACATGGTACAATTACGGGAATTGTTAAACAAACAATTGGTGTACATATTATTAATTTATTGTGCTTTTTCTTTCGCTGATTATATAATAATAATCCGAAATATTATCTTGAAAATAAAATGTGGGTTCATAACTGCATTAATGTGATAATGGGGAGCCTGCCTTTTCGTCAAAATATCTTTGGTCTAATGTATCATTTCCCAAATTTTTCATTTGCCAAACCAATGTTATAAAATGTTTTCAGAATTTATTTCAGTACCATCGTGTAGAACCTAACCTAGGTTAGGTTAGGTTAGTTTTTATAAAATCCTGAAATATTAAAGGTTAGAGAAAAAAAAGCGGTTTGGCAAATGAAAGTTTGGGAAATGATTCATTTGTCCAAAAATGAATCGACGAAACAAAGGTAACCCATGATAATGTAATTGCATTTTGAAGTCCTTACTTGAAATCTTTAATTTGACCAAATTTATACGAGTACGATACCATACAATTTCATTATTAGACAACTCAATAAAAAAGATCAGGCAAGTCGCTCTCCTTAACATTACGTAATTGAAAAACGCAAACCTTTTTTGGTCATTTTAGGTAGTTTTTTCTTCTTATATTTAATTATATGTATGAAGTAAAGTCATCATGTATGTAAGTCTTTACCGGTTAATTATATAGTTAGTTACAAAAACACATTATCCTATTCTTGGGCAGTGGGGTGACAAATAGCACTGAAGGGGAGACTGACTGAAACGCTGACTTTAATGCCACCATTACGCTGCCTTGGGACCTTTTCGTTAAATCCATTTTGTGCATATTTCTCTGTCCTTTACTGTCACAAAATTCACACATTAATGCTCTTCTTAGTAAAACTGGCGCGTCTCTTTACTATATATAATCTACCTTTGAGACTTTACATTTATGTTCCGCTTTTCAACGAAATGACGGATTTACGAGGAAGGTATTTGTATGAACAGATAGATTAATACACCCGTGCGAACCGGGGGCGCGCAAGAAGTACGTATTATTCTTCTAAATGAAGAGGGTCTCTATTGACTTGAGAACCCATTGAGCTCTACATTTGTGGAGTATTCTCCTCAAATATGGAGCATTCGACCTACTTTAAATCCTTTGTTACCTTTTGAATTTTTAGACCTAAGTTTCTACTTTAATATCTAGCCTTATTGCTTTACTAAACCTACTGAAAGCAATACTTACCGTAAACATGTAGTCTACCCTGCTTAGAAAAAAGGGCGTATGTCTCATAGAACGGCGTATGTATTAGTGACATTATTTCTTAAGTTTGCTTTGACTATCAAATTGCTCATACGTTCTTTTTTATTTAGAACGGCAATGTTAACCTTTTTATATAGGAAAGTATCTACGTCATACTCCTCAATCCATACTCAATCCATGCAATATTTAGTATCTTATTTTTAAATTTTACATTAACTTAGATAAAACCATTTGGCGCGACTCCAATAGGCTACTTTTACTTCCATTTTGCAAGAGGGTTAAGGTTAGCCAATTGTGAAACTACTCAAACGAATTCTCTTAACTGATGTGAGGATCTGACCGTATACCGAATTTATGTACAGGTTATCATCCGATCTTAACTTGTTCGCCGTTACGACCTCACACTTGGACATGATCTTTAGGCATGGGTTAAAGTTTCATGGCCTGTAACATGTGCGTAGTATTATTTAATAACCTTCCCAATGAATTGAGGGTGTTACATGGTAGGGTGCTCAGGACTAAGTTGACTGCATGGCTAAGGGAACACTGTTTTTATAGCGTTAAAGATTTTGTTAACTTTAATAGAGCATAACAACGCTGATGTATAGCTAATTTATTGTTGCGAGTTATTTTTAAATTATTGTGACCAATCTAATATTTTTCATGTCGATTTTAATGTCGTCTGAATACTGATTCTGTTATTTATTTTATGATCTTATTGTAACGTATTCTAGCAAATAAACATTTCTATTTCTATTTCTATTTCTATTTCTATTTCCAAATCTCTGGAGTGCGTCATTGACGTACGGTACTTGGAAAACAAAATTTACTTACAAGGAAAGGTTCCCAACTGTCCGGCTCCGATTTTATTGATTTTGATATATGTTAGAGAGTAGTTTAAAATAACAGACACGTATTTTTTTTTAGCGGCCCAAACACAACCTGTTGGGAGAAATTGACCTCCAAAGTACTGAAAAGTGACTAAACCCTCTAACTTATATAGAGATATTTAAAAAAAAAATGCAAGTTTCATAGCGGTTTGATTATAAATGTTTAAGAAGATGAAAAAATAATGAGCACGTGTTTTGTTATATCGGCTAAAACGAATATTATACAAAAATACCTATGGGTCACAGTTTCCACTTACCATCAGGTGGCCTGTGTGCTCGTTTGCCTTCTCTATGTCATAAAAAAAAAAACCACAGGAAGTATATCTTCAATGATCTTTGAAGGGTTTTTTTTTAATAAATATGAGTTTTAGCCGATATAACAAAACACGTGCTCATTATTTTTTCATCTTCTTAAACATTTATAATCAAACCGCTATGAAACTTGCATTTTTTTTTTAAATATCTCTATACATATAAGTTAGAGGGTTTAGTCACTTTTCAGTACTTTGGAGGTCACTTTCTCCCAACAGGTTGAGTTTCGGCCGCTAAAAAAAAACGTGTCTGTTATTTTAAACTACTCTCTAACATATATCAAAATGAACAAAATCGGAGCCGGACAGTTGGGTACCTTTCCTTGTTAGTCGTATGAATTAGAGAACGTTTCTGTTGATAAGGCTGGAGGAACAATCCCGGCAGGTAAAACTCGCTCATTATATCGCTATAGGGTAAACTTAGCGTAAACAGTCGATTGTTAAGCCCTATGGTCATTATTTCGAGGTAATAGAGGAAGTAAGTGTACCTAGACTGAGCAGTTCATACTTTACTTTTTATCAAAATATCGTGCTTTATTCTAAACTTAAATTTTCTTTTGATTAGACATTTTATACTAACCACAGATAATCGCTTGTACACTCGCGGACAAATAATACGGGTCAGAGTGCGTTTTTCATACAAACGAGGCTATTTCGAAGCCTTGGTTAATCGCCAGGGGTTGTTTTGAGTGAGTTTTAATGGTGGATACTGCGAGGTTCAATAGAGGAGGTCAAAAGTTCTTAAGATACCTAACTGATCGCACAATCAGTTAACATCACAGCGGGAGAGTTTGGGTCAGCACTTGGATTTCCTTACATTTTATTGTCATTTTAGATGTTTTTCTGAACATGCACTATTCCGGCGTTAACCGCAGATTCATTCAGTTGGGTATCCCAGGCACTCTGGAAGTCCTGTATCGATGCTCGAGGTATTCATCATCACATTTCACTAAAAGCATTCCCTGGCGAGTAACCAAGGCTTCGAAATAACCTCTTTAGTATGAAAAACGCACTCTGACCCGTTTTATTAGTCCGCGAGTGTATTAGTAAAGAAGCACGAAAACTGCCGAAGTCCATTTATAACGCAGGAGTACTTCAACCGTATTAAATGCTGACAGGGCATGGTGATCGACAATTTATCACGCCAATCGAGGAATCTACCCACGCTTTGAGACAATTCCGGTAGAATCATACACCTACCGTTGCTTTTACAATAGACAGGAAAGTTTGTTTACATAGGCGTAGGTGGCTTTCGATTTCGTATTCTTTGTTATGTTAAATTGCTTGATGAGGAGTTGACATCTTGTCAACAAATTAAATTAGAACTATTTTTATTTTTATTTTTTGTTAGATTCATTGTTTTATATAATGCTAGTTAAGCTTTATAATAGTATATTATCATAAGTAGGGTTAGAAAAAACGACTGACTGTTGAGTTTCTTGCGGCGTTTCTTCTCAGCAGTGGTCTCTTGCGAAGCGCTGGTAGATTTTTGACGTGTAAAAGTGCCTGTGCGGCCTACTAACTGAATCAACATCTTTTATCTTTTATCTTCCATCTTGTTCCATAGGTTTGGAAATGGATTTGCGATCTTAAGATTAGAGTCTTGAGTTTAGGAAGTTAGTCGGGGACTAAACTTTGTTGTTTCTTCACGTGAAAACCCATTTGCTCGAAGATGCTTTTGATAGGTAGGTATTATTTATCAGCAATGATCCAACATTTACAAAAACTACCACAGCTCGCCACCGCTCCTTATTTGCCAAACTTGGTAGTTATGCTGATGCGTTTAGCTGCCAACAACTAAGTAATTTACATTGAAATAAGCAGTTGCTCATTGAATAGAAACCTATAAGTGTTAAAGAGTCACCGTAGGCATGTCTCTTTTTGTTGCTTACTTTGTAAACACTTGTCCTGAGTTACAAAGAGAAATGTTTTTTTATGGACTCGGTAAGTAACAATAAGGCAGGAGTGGCTACCGACGCGTACGCCGAATTCGGTCTACTTTTATTCTTATTGGAATGCCGACCGACTGGTTCCACAAAATTTCCTTGCAGCGGCGCTACAAGATAATAACGAGAAGCGATTCTAGACTTTCTGTGCTATCTTACTATTTTGACCGTATTGATTAAACCGTTACATTTCTTTACCAATTAGAAAGTAAATATACCTAATTTGAACTCTCGTGTGAAGTCGACTACAAAAAAAAATACTATACTTTTGAACCTTATTATTCGATAAGGTGAAAAACTGGATACATCTCTTTGTAGTCGATTGTATCTAGTTCTTCTTCTTTCTTTGCCCCGCGGCGACTTCAAGACCTACTACCGCGGGAATATAGCGTTTTCACAATGAAGTGATTTCGCCAGTGTCAAGTATATATAAGTACCATAAATCAATATAGCAATTAAATACAATCCGGGGGCAACGTTGTACGGTCATATGTAGGACAGAGGTCAAAATAGTGTTAACCAGTGATGCCAGATACACGAAATAAGTCCAAGTCTTCTATCACCGTGCAACACAAAGGCATAAAAAGGACAAATCACTCACAGAGAAGAACTTTGAACACTTAAATACACAAAAATACGAAACTGAAACCAATTACGCAACCGCCATCTTTTAACGTTAAAAATGGCCCCCACCAAGTTTAAGTAAGCGGAAATTTTATAAGACTGACAACTCACACTTGTCATTGAAGATTCTATTAATGATCATTGCACGGATCTATTAACGAACCTCAATCCTGACCTGACACGATGCACGGCCATGAAGTTACTTACTATTGACATTGTAAAATAATCCCAAAAAAAAACCGCGTGTGCAAGAATTGTGATAACAGCATTGTTGGACTGCTGTCAACATTATCCATATTTAGAAACTTCATGGTTGTGCAATGTGTCAGGAATTCAGGATTGAATTCAAGATATCGGCCGAGCACTATAGGCTAAATTATCCGCTGGTCTTTCCAACCTTAAACCTCATCACAGTCCAAAGTAAATGTTATCTCACACTTATAGCTTTTACCGAACACTTTCTCCGCAAACACATCTGTTGGGTGACACCAGTTTAATATTACGTCGAGTTATCATTTTGGGAGTTATTCAATTATGAAATTAAACTCGTAAATAATTGCTTTCGGCTTCGAATGTAGTTACAACATACCTAGTGTAACTTAAGAGCAAGTACTTAACTTACCTACCTTTCCTGTTACATCTATAGACACGCAATAAGTACCTATCCCAATTTCTCTATAACATGCAATATTTTAGTTTAACAGAAAGTACTAATTCTCAAAACACCATACCGTCAACGTAAACGCTTCTAAAGGCATATTTCCATAATAATACAAGATCATCGTCTGAAGCGTTTTATATAAAAGACTAAAATAAGTTTAAAAAATAGAGCAGTCATTTAAGAATCGTGAGCCCGCACCGTGAAATCGATTCCGCTTCAATGTCAAGGCGCCGGTGTCCGTTTAGTATCCGTTTATTTTGTCTCTCGCATGTTAAAAGGAGAAAAGATTTACGTGATGCGACTACTGAACTACTTCCGCGAGTTTAAATCTCACAACAATGTATTTGAATAAAACGTCTGTAAAACACGAAGAGGTTTTTTTTCCATTAGTAGATGATTCACTGGCGTTCATCAATGAATTTAGTTTTCAAAGTTCAAAAGGCGTTAAATGACATTTCCCGCGCATTCGTTTTTATACATATTTTATACGGTGCCATTCCTTAGCAACACTTTATTCATTTAGATACTTACTTGGCCAAATTAATCGATTATTTTAGTCGTTTGGTATCGAATCATTTGAATATGAAACGGTTGATAAATTATTAATTAAGATGATAGATATAAGTATTTATCCACTGACCTTTTGTTTTTGTTGTTTCAGGTTACAGCCCTGGCTGTGCTCAGCTTAGCGTATGGAAAAAATTCAACGACGAAAACGAAACCGAAACGACAACTAGAAAATATACGTACGCCTCAAAACCTTCAATACTCCTTGGTACTTCCCCACTCGAGAGTATCCCAGTTCAGATCATTAACGAGCAGCCGGAGGATTTCTAATGTCGCCCCTAGATCCGGAAAACTTCCGCCGTACGCCGTACAGATGGAGCCAGTTGTCCAATACTCCCAAAAGGATCCTCTTTATGATCCTAATCACGACAACTTGGAAGACAGCTCTGTGAACAAGAATGAAATCTACGCTCAGCCTAAAATTCTAAACGTCCATGATCATTCGGGTGAAAGTTATGGTCCTCCGTTTGGATCCTTGCCAACTGCACCATTATATAGCCATGGTGGACATCCGCACTACTATGAAGCTCCCGAGCCTATAATTGAAATCATCATTAAGGAATCGAATGAAACTTTACCTGCACCACCGCCGCAGCTAATTCCCAAGAAGAAGAAAGAACCAGTTCAAGTGTTCTATGTCAAGTATAGTAAGGATCCACATTCTAAAGATAAGGTTGTGTACGAAAAACCTATTCCGGCCATTACTCCTCCATCCAACCATGAAGACGACCATAACTCACACGAGGAGTACGTAACAGTGACTCCGGAGCCTTTGTACATTCCTCATGAGACAACAACGTTAAGGGCTCTTATTAAACCAGAATCTGAATTGTACCACAGCGACAGCAGTGTAAAAGTGACATTTGGAAATGAAGGCCGCCACTACAGCGATAGACGTGAAGGAAATACTCACAGCGAAGATCATGAGGAAACCGCTCCCAGACCAGCTATCGCGTATCCTCAGGAAGCACCGAACCACCCGCACCTGGAGCGTTCAGTATCGCCAAAACCACAATTGCACGAGCCTGCAAGGCCTGCGAATCACCCTGGTCCCACGCCACAAACTTACCGTCCCGGTGCTCAGCACGCTCAGAGCCGCATTCAGTTTCAACAGCCTTACATCCCCAACGAGCAACAACTTCCACGACAGGGGCCATCAATTTCACCGTTCCGAGCTCAGAACCTCGTTCCTCGCCCACTAGGCCCATCACCATCGCCAAGTATCGGTCCTTTCTCTCCTGCTTCTTTCTCAAATGGTCCCATCGCCCATTTTAGTAACAGTGGCCCCAACGCCCCTGGTCCGGTTGGTCCCACCTTCCCACCTGCATTTTCCAGACCCAATACCCCGCCAACCTTCCACTCCCGGCAGAACCCCCCTTCGTTTGCACCCCGACCGCACTTTAATGGCCCCCCAAGAACTGCTTTCCATTCAGGTCCGCAGAGGCCTTTCCATCAACAGCAGGCTCAACCATTATTTGATGAGCCAAAATATTTGCAAGAAAACTACCACACGATAACGACCGAGCAAGTAGACCCTTCCAAAGACCAGTTAGCTCAAAACAGACCCTCCAACTTCAACTTTATTCCTAAACCTAGCCCAAGCCCTTCGCCCGCTCATTTCCAGGAACATCTGTCTCGTCCCCAGCATATCCCTAATAACCAGCACGCACCTCAACAAAGACCTCCACAACAGTTCCTTGAATCCCATAACAAGCCAACCTTCTCGGTGTCCCCCAATCGTGGCCCCTTCTTTAATCTTAAACCTTCACCACCTCACGTCGAAGATAATCGCCCTCCCTTCCATCAATTCTCATCTGCTCAACCTCAACAACCTCAGTTCAGTTTCCACCAAGGACCTCAGTCACAACAAAGGCCGACTTCTCAAATACCTTCCCAACCAAATATTCGGAACCAACATTCTTTCCCAGGGCCAGTGCAGAGCCACCCATCTTCCGTACCTCACACCCAATTTCTTCCTCAACCTTCTTCACCTCCTCTATTCAACTTCCATCCTCAACCATCGCCGGCACCAGAACAACAAGATCAGTTCCATCAAATTTCTCCCTCTGAACGGCCACATTTTGGACAATCGCATGGCCCCAGTGAGAGACCGTTCCAAGGTCAAGCCAATTTCAACGACCAGTCTAATTTACAGCACCAACAAAACGTTGGCCAGTTTGTTCCAAATGGTGGTGAATTAGTTGCCGCTATACCTAAGTATGAGCAACACATTACTGTATCAGGACCCACTGCTGATTATAGTAATTTAGGCAATGCCCTACAACCCACTCCAGCAGCCAGTCACAATGCCGAACAACATTACCGTGAGCAGCAGCAAAGACAACAACAAGAGCATCACCAACAACATCAACTTCGCCAGCAACAACAAGAACAATACCAGCAACAACAGCGTCACCAACAGCAGCGCCAACAGCAGCAACAACACCAGCAGCAGCAACAACAAGAACAAGAACAACATCATCAACAACAACAACAACAGCAACAACAACAACATCAACAACAACAAAAACAACAACAGCATCAACAACAACAGCAACATCAACAACTATTGCAACAGCACCAGGAGCAACAGCAGCAACAACAGCAGTATGACGCTGAGCAAGAACAAGTCAGGTTACAGTTGGCCCAAAATGTTCAGAAACAACAGGAGGAAATTCAACGGCTACAATCTCAATTATTGCTGGCTCAGCAACAACCACAACAACAATATCAGCAAACCCACTCCCGAAATAACTACAACCAACAGCAATTCGAAAGCTCGTCCCCCAAATATCAATTTTCCAACGAGCGCCCTAGGCAACCAACTTTCGCCACTAGCACACCATCCCCAGCCTACTACCAGTCGACTTCCAGAACTGTGGAAATCAAACCAACTACTCAAAAATATGTGTCGTCTACATTGAACTCAATAAGGCCGACCCCAGAGGCGAAGAAGGAAGAAAAAAAGAAGCAGCCTGCTATTGAACTTCCCGACGAAGTTCCTGATGACCTTCGCCAGCAATTGCTTTCATCGGGTATTCTAGATAACGCTGACATAAGCATTTTAGATTACGACAAAGTAGGAGAAACTCCTTTGGACTCATTGCCACCGGATCAATTAGCCAATTTCTTTAGCGCAGGCGGTGCTCAACAGATCGCTGGCAGTGAAAACAGACCAATTGTAGTCAAACCAAATGGAGACTATATTCAATCCAGAATCGATGATGAAGAAGACGATGACCAAGAAATTGCTGCCTCGGAAAATGTCCCCAGTTACGTAGCTCCTCCACCAAAACAAGCCGTGGAAATGAAAGTTGTTCACTTTGATCCGAAAACTGATCAAGGGCAGAACATTGCTAAAGAGTATGTTAAGGAAGATGCTACTCAGCTTGAACCTGTTACTTTAAATGATAAAAAATATAATAGATATTTGCCATTGAAAGTGAGCGGCAATCAGTTTCCTTTGCCAGATATACTAAAAGGAAGAAAAGTGACGTCTGTTGTAGTATTAGCACCCGTAGAAACCGAAGCCTTAAATGGAGATCATACTAGAGCTGAACGGGCAACTAGCACTAGTTTGAAGGGCATTAAGTTCATAGCTGGAGACAGCTTGCAAGACCTGCTCAAACGACCATCAAAAGAGAATTTTGAAAAATGGCTTGAAACTGAAAAGAAGACTGACTCTGATCTGCAATCAGTAGTACTGCTTGTACTAGGGTAAGAATTTTTAATATTTAATACTAGAAGTAACAGAAAGCCAATAAAAGGATTAGGACTTAGCTGCAAACCTGCTGATAAGCTTCAGTATTCTCATATTCCTGTATGAGGATAAGACAACCGGTTGACAGATCACATGCTTGAGTACTTACGCCTTAGCGCCCCGCTCTTTTATCAGGAGGCTTGTGTTGTGCAGTCGTTCAACTTCCTCATGTCATAAAAATACGAATTTAAAAAGTTGTTTTAGTATCAGTCTGTATTTTCATATCGATATAGTGATATTTTGCAAAAAAGGACTATTAGACCTATTTATAACTTGGGGTCGTGTGTGTCATTGAGGCAATTCTTCAAGGAAATAGATATTCTAACACTGCCGTTGCTATATGTATTTGAATAAATCATCTTTGTTAGGAAAAAAATACATAATTTCCCAACGAACATTGATAAGCCAAATACAACCAGGAGCACAGGAAAGCTCAAAAATACATTTTATTGACTGGCCAAAACTTCAAAATATTTCTTAGGAAATTGTATAAAATACTACAATAAAATTTCAAAAATAACTCAAAATTTAAATCTATCATAGAAAAAACAATTATATCATGGAGTAATCTACGCTTAAATCTACCTACGCTTAAAAACTGTGCACAGAAAGACCTCCTGTGCAAAAATACTGTGATCTTGTAAATTTATGTATGATGTAAAACTGTTTTTGAAAAAAATATACCTTGTCTAGTTTCTTACGCCGGTTCTTCTCGGGGCAAAGGTTTTATTTTTCGAACCGGTGGTAATGCTTTTTCACATTCTTAGATTAATTACTTGACTTTGAAAGTAACTAATTCAAAGCTGTTTGAATATTACGTACGTTTAAACACCGCACTGACTATTTTATTATTATTTTCAGGAATGACAAAACTCCAGAAGAAAAAGAAATTTTCATGTATGACGTTACATCAGGCAACGTAAATAAGCTAAGTGGTGACCTTTCAAACGCCTTTGTTGAAGCAGCTGAAAACAATTCACTAAGCAAAGATATTGAAAAACTTGCAATCGAGGGAGACGGAACGCCGGAAAACTTTAACAATGACTCTGAGGAAGAAAAGCTTGCTGAAGGATCGGAAAACGTGCCATTATTAGTAGACTTGTCCGGCCTTAGCTTAGAGAAAGAGAACAACAACAAAGTGTCAATATCTTCGGGGTATAGTAAAACGAAACTTGGCCGATCATTGAGAAGACAATAACAATAAATGCGCCGCAAGGCGTGCGACCCTGTAAATAGTGTAGGATAGTATTACTAAATTAAATCTACGTGATGTTACGTATTTAGTCGATATTTTTTACGAAAGCTATTATCGGGTTTCATGACATAGAGCATGTACTAACTCCATGTTGTACAACCCTATAATCGCACGATGTACTTTAAAATAAAACAATTATTTTCTCGATTTTCCCTTGAAAATAATGAATAATTAAAAATGAATTAAATGTGTATTTTGTTACTTTTGGATTTATTTACCTTGTGTTCGCCACTTTTCTATGTGCATTTCTATAAATGCAAGAACCTGATCCAACACTGAAAATTTTGACTTAATACCTACTACCATTTTTATAATAGCCATCGAAATTTTTCGTGTTTCTTTGAAAAACGAGTGTCAAGTGCTTATTCCGCCGATACTTACTAGTACCATACTCATCTAAAGTATAATTCCAAAATACAATACGATACGACTGTAATGATTTCAACATCGTCAAAATATTAGATACTCACTTAACTTCCGCATCCATGGGTGCCTATATTGTCGCTAGCATTATTTATAATACTTATAACCGAGATGGTTTATTAAAAGTTTAACAATTGCAAAATGTATTGACAAACCTTCTGAAGTTTCTTGCTGTACTTCTCTGGAGGTTCTTGCGGCTTATCGTTTAAGACATGTTAAAGCTTCGATAGTAAAACTGCATACATTTTAAATGTATACATTATTGTATTTAATTATGGGAAAAAATGACCTTCTGCTGGAGTTTCTTGCGGCGCTTCTTCTCTTAAATGATGGTCTAGTTCGAAGCTCTAGTGTATTCACTTAATATTACCTACGTGTAAAAGAGCCCTCATATGGCCAATTTACTGAATACATATTTTGAATTTTGAATTTAGTCTATATTCAACGATTAAACAGCCTGTTATATTGTTTGCCTCGTGAATTCGGCCTTTGAAGCGAACATTCTCTACGCAAAAGTCTTCGTAAGTATTCAAATTAGTAAATAGGTAAGTATGTCTTAGTAATTTTGCCTCGTGAATTCGGCCTTTGAAGCGAACATTTGCTACGCAAAAGTCTTCGTAAGTATTCAAATTACTAAATAGGTATGTCTTAATAATTTTTCTTCTTGCTAAACTTAAGAGTACGTTGGGATCTTGGAACCAATACGAGTACAAATTTAAAATTAATAAGAATCACACAAAGTAAGTACTTATACTCTCGTAAAACCCAAGCCAAATTAAGATAATTCATAAACGAATCTTGTGTCATTAAAAAATTAGAGTAAAAGTTTTGAGACTTCCTATAGGTTTATAGGCCGTTAGGTTTTACAAGTATATGGCAAGGTCATCCCCAGATGGATCCCTCAATGCCCCCTCTCTGCCTTTACTAGACATTATAGAGAGAGATGATGATGCTTAGACGATAATAAAGCTCCTAACCAATCCTCCTGATGTTCGACCTTGAATTTTGTATTTGCTCTAGTCTTTGCTTCTAGCAAATTAAATAAAGATCGGATCAAACATACCTAAGTTATCGTCGAACCAACTTAAAAATATACAAATGTTCAAGATAACCTCTCTTCACTTGGTCGATCATAGCGTAGTTGACTGTACGATCCTACCTAAAAATATCTGTAGGTATCAATCATTTGGCAGATTTTTTACAGTAGTGTAAAAGGTCGGGTAATTATTAATATTAGGTGACCTACTTTGAAATTTATGCTGAAAATGATAAAGTGAGGTAGCAAAAGTATAATTATACTGAAAATAATTTTCAATTTTTACAATTTATATTTATATATTTAGTGTATAATAATATCATAGTATAATATATAATAATATAATATAATATGTAGTGTATAATTTTGAAATTATACACTACATATTATACACAACATTATACACTACATTACGTGTTTTTGTTGAATAAAGAATTATGACTTTGAATTTTGAATACACATTCAAACAAGAAATATAATAAGTATAATTACGTAGGGATCGCATGCATATTCAGTCTCAGTTCAAGATTCTTTAATTGTATAATATATATAAATAAGTTTGTAATATAATATTGAGCTCGCGGCGATGTAGTAAAACATTTTTTGTAGATACTATTGCTAAAATCGATTAAAAATCGATCATGCTCAATAACTTGGAATCCGAACAAAACTTGCACGGAGACCCGACGTAGCGTAACAATGGCAACACCGCTTTCTGATCTGACAATCAACTGTCAAACATATGGATTATTTATGGTTGTGGGCCTTTGCCGCAGTGTAAAATTTGCTGTTTTAAGTTTTTCCATGACTTTTGATACTGTATTTTCGTTTTAAACAATCATGATGGAGGGCTCGTTAAGTAAGTGGACGAATGTGATGAAAGGTTGGCAGTATCGGTGGTTCGTTTTAGATGAAAATGCTGGCCTTCTCTCGTACTATACGGTAAGTGACGTTTTACTATTATTTTCTCTGCCGCCTATCGCGGTTAATTATTTTGGTAAACACTGCTAACCTTTACTAGATTTTTATTTTATAATAGTGCAAAATAAACAGTTAATTTGTTTTATTACACATAGTGTAATCGACTTTATACATAACACTTGACAAATAAAGATTCGGCATAAAAAGTAGACGAAAGTTCATATTTCTTCCAACTGGGTCAATTTTGTTCAGTTTAAAGCTATAAACGGCTTATGTTTTACTCTTTGGCATTAAGAAAAGTAATAAAAATGCTAAAGTATTTTCAATAACAGTTTGATTTAACCCTTTATTAACCTTAAAAATGTGATTGGAATCCTCTTGAAACAGTTTATTTATTTCTTCGCTCTTTCTTCATGCCATTCCCGTTAGTTTCCACTTTGTTCTTCTTTATATAGTTTCTTTTGAAAAACTTGTAAAACATATAGTAAACAAATATAACATTAGGAAAGTATAGAAGTGGAATGCCCATTGACGCTGGACAACTTGGCAGGAATACTTGGCTGCTGTATACAAGCATGAATGTGAATTGAATCTGAAACAATATATTTGTTTAATGTAATATCACTAAATTTAATAATGTTTATTGTGTATATAAAGTGGAACCATCATTTATTTTAATACCTCAAAAAGGTTTGATGGTTTTTATTCATTTCATTTACCTTCCTAACTACCAACCATATTACCCTCCTGCTTAGCTAGGCTGCTATAAATAGTCTTCTTAGAGGTTTAGAAAGAAATCAACTATAAGATTTTGTTAGTGCAAATAAGTTATCCTGAAGAGAATATTATTTTTGTGAACCCAAAATTTATTTCAGTTTTATAAAGATTATTTTTGAAATTTTAAGTACAGAGACAGTTTGAACAATGAAGAGATACATATCACACCAAAAAAAAGTTTAATATTAATATGTCTACAGGTGATTCAATTTACTATGTATATTTATATAGTAAAAATGGGTTATATCACAAAGAAAAATCATTTAATAACACTTTAAGGGTAAATGCCCTACAAATTTGAAAAAAAAAAACCAACAAATACTTATTTGACCCATAATGTCATATAGACAGATACCTAACCCTAATCTAAAGATAGATTTTTAACTTACCATTTGCATAATAGTGATCCACTTCTTGTACTTAATTAGCAAGGCTTTTATACTAGGGCTTCCCTCGGACGACAGGAGATAGTAGCTGTACATTATAACATGTACCACATTGTTGATCATCGGTGAAAATGAGGCTATGCCACCTGTAAACAAAATAATTAACTATTTATATATACCGGGTGTACAATCCAAATGGGTCAGTATGGTGAAGTCATAAACTATGAGAGATAGCGAGATCTGTTGTTAGGAACCATGACGTCGATTTTAGATTTAATAATAATTACATTCAAACTTTTTTATTAACTCTCATACATAACCGGGGATCGAACCTGGTCAAAATCAATGTGTATAAATTCTGCAACTCGCAAGAAGCATAACACTAATGGAATCTTGTTTAAAGTAGGTATGAGAGTTAATAAAAAAGTTTGAATGTAATTATTATTAAATCTAAAATCGACGTCATGGTTCCTAAGAACAGATCTCGCTATCTCTCATAGTTTCCGACTTCTCCATACTGACCCATTTGGATTGTACACCCGGTATACTTGCGACCCGCCCTCACTTCACTTTGGTTTATGTGAGTTAGAGAAAACTCACATGAATCGAACCACCCATACTAAACCAGAATTTATTATAATATTACAAAACATTCTGTAAAAATTATCAGACTGATAGTGAATATCACATTAAATATCAGTTGCAGGGTTTACAAAGAGTTTTCAATGCGTGTATACAGACAGATGCGAAAAGAGACTTTGTTACATACTATATTGAGGTAATTACAAATTCAATGCTGTTTGTACGTAGTGCTCAACTTGAGATGGGCTAGGCCGCTTTGGCATTATTTTTGTTTGAAGTTCATAACAGTCCGAATAAAGTTTTTAGGGAAAGAATTAAAGAAATAGCAATGTCTTGTTTAGGTTACTACGACGAAATGTTTTTATAATAGACGAAACTCCATTAGTTTCAGGCCCAAGCCACATTTAAGTGTTCCACAAACCATCAACTCAATTTATACGTCAATTTTGCTTTTAATATAATGACATCACATATCACATCATAATAAAATATCTAAATATAACAAAGGTATAAATGATAGATTCTGCTTTACAGAATCTCTTTAGAAGAAAATGTTTGCTTGAAGCTTACTGTATTTTTATCATATTATGCGTCTTTTATTGTTATGACAACATTAAAACAGCTGATCAAATAACCAACCGATAATGGCTGATATCCAATATACCACAGTTATTCGAAAGTGGATTCTAAAATAACTTGTATGTTAAAGTCAAGCCGACTGTAGATACAAGTTACCTATAATTGTAATTACGTAGGTACCTACATCACGAACATTGCATCAAAGTAATCATATTGTTGTCGGTTTGTGCTGTTCTTTAATTAGATTTTATTAGTATTTTAATGTGCTATTTACCTTCACGCAGACGCATTATCGGTTTTCATGGTTTAGTATTAGTGCTGAAAATACTACACGTATTATTATTACCTTTGCATTAAAACCAAACAGGTTTTGACGATAAAGCCTAAACTTAAGACTTACGACGTTTTATGTTATCAGAAACTAGTTTATACATAGTGTTTTCCTTTAACAAAACAAAAGAAAGGTGACCTTCTGTTGCAGTTAATTAATTTACGAAACTAATAGTTCGGGTTTAAGGTTTGGCTATCATTTTAAAAGTAGCACATGGTGAGGTGCTTAAAAGAAATATTGTTGAATTTGTTACTCTATTAGGTATTGCTAACTGGTCCGCTTTTAGCGTAGGTTAAGTCTGTCTGTGCTGTCTGTAATTGATTGTACATTGTATTTATATATCTGCCGGGAGTATTTAGAACGCAGACTTACTTTGGTTTATTCCGGGAAACAAAGACAGACTTAGAAGTTTTCGTTGGCAAAATAAACATGATTCTTGTAGGTACTTAACTTAATTTTTATTACTGGATGTTACAGTCGCTTAGTAACACACTCTGTGAAAATTTCAAGTGTTTAGCTATTATAGTTCATGAGATAAAGTACGCTGACAGACAGAAAGACCACCAGACAGATAGACAGCCAGACAGACGGATAGTGGAGGCTTACAACCCAATTCACAAACGTCAGTATGAGGTCTCACAGGGTGGTTCAAATCGTCTCATAAACAAAGGTCGGTCAAAAAGGACCAATCACAAAGCTGTATTGAACGCAGTGCGTTTACTTAGTGAAGGATCCCTTAAGTATTGTTTGTGAATAGGTGTTAGTAATAGACTCCCGATGGCACTCATTGGCTTCGAAACATCGCTTGTAACGTTTCAGTTATCTATAGACTCGAAATGTATGGTGTTAACATGATCGTGGTCAGCGCCATCTCTCATCAGCTTACGTCAATCAACATTTTATCGATTTTCGAACAGCTAACTTATCGTTATGCGTCTTGACTAGGAATCTAAGGCACACGTATAAATGTCTCAGTCCCAATATCGTTTCCGTAAGACATAAAATATTTATAGAAATTGTACCAAATTGCCAGAATTTCTTGCTCACGAGAGACCAATATCGAACGTTTTGCGATTTATTGGCGCAATCGCGGCTGCGGAGTGGGTTAGGATTTATACCGGCTAGCATCGTTAAATAGCTCCGATCAGCAGTCCAGTCTGGTAATTCTTCTAGTTGGAATATTTTCCCAAAACATCTTTTTTGGATTCGCATGTTATCGCATTTTTTTTCGGTACTTAACTTGCCCCTGACGTATAATTTCCAAATTGTTTTATTATTTAGCAATAGCCGCGACACTGCGAAGTATTTTAATTTCTGGAATGGGGAAAACTGCGACAGGATAAACGGCGTCAGGGAAAAACACGACTGTGAAAGCTTGATAAGCAATTCTACTGTTAAGAAATAATAATTTTCGGTACTGATACAACATGCCTCCTTTTCACAACGACAGATAGGTCACTGAAAAGTTGACCATTTTTCACATCAACTAGGCTTAATTTACACCGAATGTGCGATCATTATCTGCAATGTAAAATAGGGGCCTGTTCTTCTCGACTACCACCTTTCTGGTTGTATTACCTACTGAAATCTCCAAGAAGGTAAGTTTGTAATTCTCTACTAGCTAAATGATCAAAGTATCCGACCAAGAAACCTGATTTCCAGCTCATTACCCAGCTAAGTTAAAACGATGTGTTTTTAATGTCAATAATAATGTATTTCACTCGTGGTAGTGTGCTGATTATATATATACGAGTATATATAAAAGAAGAAACTGACTGGCTGATCGATTAACGCATAGCCGCTGGACCCAGGGACTTGAAATTTGGATAGGGGAATATACCTTGGATATCCTAGGGGTGCACTAAGAAGAGGTTTTTGGAAATTCATACCCTAAGGTGTTAAAATAGTACGAAGTCGCGATCGTCCTCTAAATACTCGTAGTAGGTGATACTCGATCTTTTGAGTTGTTTGTTACGTAGGATGCATGCTAAATCATGCAATTAAGGGTTAAATACTTTTATGTATTCTCTGTTATCGCATCCCTAAAGCTCCCTCCTCTGAGGGAAGCGTAAAGCCTATGCCTAATGCCGTTCGTGTTTCAATTTGTGCATATCAATTATTCACACTGACTCCTAAAAGCTTTTGCAGCGCTTCGATTAATTGGGTGAAATATTAATTCTGTATACTAAAGTGTATTGAATATTATTTTATATAATGGACGGATATCGTTCTGTTATTGATAGGTGTTTTCGATTTTTGACAGACCTTTTTTAAATTACTTTAGTGAATTATAATTTAAATGTAATATTGATCTCAATCGTTGAGCTCGTCTTCGAATTGTAAGCTCCCACTGTTCTTCTGTTTAGTTCCGACATTATAACACATTTTGTGGCCATCGTTTTGACGCCGACGTCTTCTTCCTACAATGATACTTCATTTTTGCTTCCTAAATCCCGGCCTGTGACCATAAGCACAGTCAAAACCGCAAAAAATTCTGACAAGAGGTGGTATGTATACCTAATGAAATATATAGCACAAGATAAAAAGATAAAAGATAAATGAAATTTATTCAGTAAGTAGGCCGCTCGGGCACTTTTACACGTCCAGAATCTACCAGCGCTTTCCAAGAGGAGACCACTGCTGAGAAGAAACGCCGCAAGAAACTCAGCAGTCAGTTATTTTTTAAACATAATTAGAAAACATTAGTACATAACGTCGTTGATGTTGACTACTATAAGCTCATCCAACCCAAATAAGAATAGCTATCATAAGTGGGATATGTACTCAAAATAAAGCATTTGGACCCAGAAAGCTACCACAAGTATTTTTTTAACTCCTAAGCCACCGAGACTTATTTCAAAGGCCCTAACTATAAAAACTCTCTTTTAAAGGTTCCTAAGCTGCAGTTGTAATTAAAACCCGCCTTTGTCCAACTCGGCCATCTTGGTTCTTTTCGCTGTGAATAGATTTATTTTTAGTATATCCCGGCTAACCGGGTACTCGAGTTTTTCCATGAAAGGTCACGTAAAGGGGTCAAATGGTACGAAAGGTGAGCCCTGAATTTATTCAGAACTGTCGCCCAGCTGAAGTTTGTTTGATTGAATTTACAAGTAAAATTTGCATGATTCGTTCGAAATGTCATTGCCGTCCAGAGTTAGTATTACGTACAATGGACCACACCTTTTAGATTAGAATACACTACCGTGTATACATGAATTAACGAAGAATCTGAGTCGCTGATCGATCGAAATTTTGGATGGAATATTCCTTGGATATACTATGGAGCAATAACAAGGGAATTTTGGAAATGTATCCTCTTAAGGGTTAAAATAGAGGGCGTAGTGGGAAATGAAGTCACGGGCATCCTCTCTTATACTAAAAACACGACAATGGTGTGACGTTTAATGATTTTTCAAAGTTTTTAATTGCACAATATATAACACATAACCTACTGTGAGAATTTGTACTAAGTGAGACGATTTGAGACCAATTTTTATTGTAAAACAGGATAAAAAGTTTCAATGGCGTTGTGTTTGTTTACTCTTTCATACCTATGACATTGCCATATTGTATGGCTTCTCTAGCGGGTAGTCGATATAGCAAAACGGCGATGTAGCGGAACGTCCAAAGCTCAGATTGTCCTGGAAGCAAAACACCCTGATATCAGATGGCCGACATAGCAAAACGTCGACTTTAAGACCTATAAGTCCTATAAGGAAAATGCCCTGATATCGGATGGTCGACATATCAAAACGGCGATGTAGCAAAACGTCGACGTCTCAAAAAGTCGCAGTATCTCTTAGTTCTACACGCAGGATGTCTTTATGGCAAAACGTCCAATAGAGTGAATTTACAGTCAGACTCAAAATTAGGTGAAGAAATATATTTTCCAAACAATTTGCCTGGTCGTGGGAAATAAATACTTACTGACTGATCAAATAAAATAATCTGTAAGTGTGATACGAATATTCTTTTATTTACAGAAACTTAAAATTAAAACTTAACAAAAAAAAACAAACAAACTTATAATAGAACTAAATTTGGAGACATTATTTTATATTCAAAATCCTTTTTATTTGGGAAACTTTGTTTATGAATTTCCAAGGGGTCACGAGCTCATCTGACATTTTTTTTAATTCCGTCACATAGCGGGATTCAAAAAGAATATCGATCTTCCTTCGTTTATTATGGAATAAAATGTTTTTTATTTTAAGATCCTGAAACTTTGCTTCTTTTCTTAAACCAAAGAGAAAGAGCAGAAAAGTGGGCTTCGGCTTCAAATACGTATTTAGGCGACGATGCCATCCCTCGAGGTAATTGTTAGTTTTTTCACCGGCACAGCTAATATTAATGGGAGAGCATTTCAGCCATTGTGTTTCAAAATAATTAATAAATTGTCTCATCTTTTCCGAGTTTTCACATTGTTGCTTCACTGATAGCCAGCATTCATCGTAATACTGATCAGGAATTAAAGGGAAATTTCCACAAATTCTAATGATGTTTTTATTCTTTTTGGTGTCGTCCAAATCCAACAGTTTTGCCTTCCTCCAACCCGCCTTATTGAAATAATAATAGCAGCCTCTAATATCAGAACTAGGGAATACTTGTTTTATAGCGTTAACAAGCCCAATTTCGTAATCACATTTCACGTGTTTTAAGTCAACGCCAGTTTTTTTTAAATTAAATTGAAGAGTCGTTCGTACGTTTCGTGTGTTTTTGATGCAAGTAAGGCGTATAAAACGGAGTTATAACGGAATTCTCTCCTTCCTCCGCCTAATCAATATGTAGGCTAAACAATTGGTAAAATGGCACTGGGGCACATTTAAACGTTCCGTCCACGTAACATCGCATATTCTCCGTTTTACCAACTCGTTTTAGGGTAGACCATCCTCAATTTGTTCCGAATAAAAGAATCTTATTATTTTCATTACCATCTTCCGCAATCAAAACATCTTTAGCAAGTAATTCCGGGACCTTAACTTCATTTAGATTTCTGTATTCTATTTTATCAACATTTAAAAATAGAGTATCTTTTTTAGAATTGTAATTTAGGATTTCACCTTCAATATTTAAATTTTGTTCTTCCGTTGCATTACTAACAGATTTTTGAAATAAATCTGTAGATTTGGGTGAAATTTTGCACACAGATAGTTCATGTGCTGGATTAAAACATAGTGTCTAAATGTAGTTCGATTATAAGTTTTTTGATTTTTTTGTTAAGTTTTAATCTTAAGTTTCTGTAAATAAAAGAATACTCGTATCACACTTACAGATTATTTTATTTGAACAGTCAGTGAGTAGGTATTTAATTCCCACGACCAGGCAAATTGTTTGGAAAATATATTTCTTCATCTAATTTTAAGTCTGACTGTAAATTCACTCTATTGGACGTTTTGCTATAAAGACATACTGCGTGTAGAACTAAGAGATACTGCGACTTTTTGAGACGTCGACGTTTTGCTACATCGCCGTTTTGATATGTCGACCATTCGATATCAGGGCATTTTGCTTATAGGACTTAAAGCCTACCAGGTCATTTTGAGAAGTCGACGTTTTGCTATGTCGGCCATCTGATATCAGGGTGTTTTGCTTCCAGGACAATCTGAGCTTTGGACGTTCCGCTACATCGCCGTTTTGCTATATCGACTACCAGCTAGAGAAGCATTGTATGTACAGTCACAACACGGGGTGGTCGAATCACTTGACACCGTTCGTATTTTGGTCGACTTAAGATTGTTTGCTAGGTCCTCATAGCAAAACGTCCTTGTTGAAAAAAAGTCAGTAACGTAATACGACATGGGAGCAAAACGTCCGCAAATTAAAAATGTACTGTGTTCATAAATCATAATGTCATATTGATCAAACAACCGCAATTGAAATAACCACGGGAGCAACACGTCCGCAGCTAAAATGGTACTTCCGAAACGAATCTAAGAATTATCTCTAGCAAAAAATATCATCATGTTTCTTTTTTAGGGAAATAAGTCATTTACATTAAATAAAATGAATATTGATCTTAACTAGAAAGATCTACACAAAGGTTTCATTTCTCCAATTCATTTATTGGTTCATTGAATCCCGAGGTGTCCTGGCCCGAGCTGCAAGCGAGGGAGAAGACTCGGGAAGAATAAAAATGACGTGTATCAAACGACGTTTCTTAATAAATTTGCGAGAAAATGTCAATGTAACAGCAATAAAACAGTAAATAAAAGAACTGACATTAATACGTACACACATACACACATACATCAGACACACATACAGACAGTGGGACATATCAAGCTCTTAATAATAATAACTCATGGCTCGAAACGATCTAGGAGTTTTATAAAGGATGCAACTTTGAGTAAAGATATACAGCTAAAGAAACCAGCCATGTGCGAGTTGACGTACTTTTTTTTTTGATTGAATTCTTAAAGGTTTTCTGTAATCTACAAGCAAAGAACTATAGTTTGTATTAATTCAAAGTCTTTGGGTCAATAGTTTCAGAGATCAGGGCGGGAGAAATACTCAATTTTCGTCTTCTTTCATGAATAAAATCCAAACTATTTATTTTAAAATAATAACATTAATATATTTCAGATTCTTATAACGAGCCCTTTCATTTGATATATGACACAGCATGGATTGCAAAACTTTTTTTTAAAATTTCCTTATTTGTCCACTGATAACGACCCAAATTTAAAAAAAAGATGGACAAATTCACGCACGAGTGATCTTATACGGGTTACGTTTTTTTTCCATTTTTTTGTACGGAACCCTAAAAAGCACCACTTTTTCAGTAACTGTAATAAAAATATGGTATTATGCGTTAAGGACGTTTTGTTTTTTTTGGCATTTTTCATTGATGGTTATTTGCTTCAAGGGCATTTGTAATTGCGGACGATTGGCTCCCTGGGCTTTATTCCCTGTAAGTAAACAGACATTATACCTAGCATACCAAATGCATTACAGGACGTTTTGCTCTCAGTACGACCCGATCTGAATTGTATTGGTCGTATAATGCGAATCAGGTTTAGACAGTTATATGACTCACCTAAATTATGTACACCTACACCTAGTATATGAATGTATTGTTGCGGCATGTTTACAAAACAAATTCCAAATACCTGGTATTCCCTGAATTAATAGATCTATTATCAAACAGGAAGGCGTCATTCGAGCTGGGGAATGTCAAGAAGTTATATAAGAACAGCGTCGTTGGCCTAGTGGCTTCAGGTGTCCACCCGTAATCGGTACAGAGTTCCATCTCTAGAGCAGTAGCCACCGTGTACGTTCACCAGTAATATGAGGTGCGGCTGAAAAGTTATCTACCTAGACTATGTGTAGTTAAATAAAACTGGCCACTATGAATTTATCTTTATTGAATGGATTTTTTTCAAAATTTTGAACGCTCGTTTGTTCGTTGTTTTTCATTTGTTTTTGCACTGCGTTGGAGCATATTGCTCGAAAAAACTATATTTTATTAAAATTAAGCAGCATGCAGTCACAACATTTCGTATAAGGAAGGTAATTCGCCATCGCAGATCAAACAGCGTATGTCACCTGTATTTGGTAATTCGTGCCCTTCTGATTGTACCATAAAGTTCTGGTGTAAAAAAAAAGGGTTGTGAGAGCCTAGAAGATGATCCTCGTACCGGACGACCATTTTCACAAAACAGTTGGAGATAGCTAGAGATGTGGGCATAAGTAAGAAACGGGTAAACGAAAAAAATCACGGTCATTTAAATATGTCTAAGGTTAGTTGCACGCCGGATCCCCATAATTCTGACTCCGTTAGACAAAGACAGACGTGTCAGATATTGTCAAGAGATTTAAGACACGAGTCGCGGGAAGAAAGAGCTTAAGAAGCTTCATTCATTATGTACCAGTGTTAGATACCCTTTTCGGCGACGCACTGATTAATTAGTTATAATTATATTGTATTTATTAGCGACACTTTGATTAAGTTTAGTGGTACTGAAATTGTTAATTCTGGCACGGTTCATCGAATATCGGTGGAATGGGTAAAATTATGAAAGATGGAATGGCAACCCAGGGAATAAAAAGGCGGGCTGTCAAGGTGTCATAATTTTTCTTACGATGAGAAGTAAAAGGATTGATGGCGATTTCAATAAAACCAAATTGATGGACTGACTGTTATTATTAAAGGATTACGAAAGTGAAAAGTGGTTTTAGTATAAAACGTTATACTTAGTTATTACCAGTTACATAAATAAATATAAGGATACTGTTGCATCCTCGGTTCTAGAATGAAACTAATCCTTGATATCGTGTAAAGTTCTCTGTCATCATCATCATCATCATGTCAGCCGAAAGACGTCCACTGCCTGACATAGGCCTCCCCCAAGGCTTTCCACTCAGACCGGTCTTGTGCTTTTCGCATCCACCGCGGTCCCGCGATCCTGACGAGGTCGTCACTCCATCTTGTTGGAGGCCTACCTACAGCTCGTCTTCCGCGGACGCCACTCCAGAACCTTCTGACCCCATCGGCCATCAGTCCTGCGAGCAATGTGCCCCGCCCACTGCCACTTCAGTTTAGCTATTCTTAGGGCTATGTCGGTAACCTTAGTTCTACTGCGGATATCATCATTTCTGATTGTATCACGCAGAGAACCCCTAGCATAGCCCTCTCCATAGCCCTCTGAGTGACTTTGAGCTTCCTTATGAGGCCCATTGTTAGCGCCCACGTCTCAGATCCGTAAGTCATCACCGGCAACACACACAAGCTCTCTGTGACGTTTAATATTTTACTAAATTATGATACATTTCATCCGATGTCTACGTATGTCAACGCCATGAAATTACTTCTTATTGCGGCCGCGACGAATCCGGATTGAACACACTGGATTAGTTCCCAATTTTTGATGCGTTCTCTGTTCACGGTTAGGTTGCGATGGAACAATTATTAGCACGAGATTCATAATGACGTATTGCTTTAAAATTATGAATAATTTAAACATCTCTGGAAGCGAACAGGCCTCTATTTTACTGGGGAATCATATTGCCTTTATTCTTTATTTTGAATTCGGCCGCCATTACTGTTAAGATAAATAAGAGCTGTCGTAACGTTGACAATACATAGCATGTCAAAGGTAATACGGTTTTATATGTGGTGATCGTAAGCCCAGCAACAATCGCCTTTTGGCTAACATGATAATGATGAATGCTCTTTGAAGTATCCTTCGTTAGTTAAAAGCAGGGACCGGAAAACCCGTTCCTTTGCTTATGCCGTTCGAACGGCTTACCCGTTCATACGGTAAGCCAATCGTTTCGGTAACCTCTTCACCGGCTTACCCAACGATTAGATAGCCCTATTAAGCCGGGATACCCTAACCGTAACCCTTTTGTAACCGCTTACCGAATGTCGTTGGATTTGATATTTAATTGAATAAGCGCTTACCGTTCGGGTTAGGGTAACCCTTTCGCTCCCTTCCCGCGCGCCGCTCACGCCGCTATTTTTACGGGTATTGGTATTGGCACGGCTTTGAAGCGCGCGCGCCGCCCGAGTTTAGGTTTCCTTAAACGGTCCAATAATATGTCGTACGTAGTTTGTCAAAGAACTAAATTTGCTTGAAGGTATTTTAAGCGGTAACACATTCGGAGGTTTTGATACGGGTAAGCGGTAAGCCAAATTAACTCGATCGAATGGATTATCCGTTTAATGTGTGAACCGATTAAGCGCTTACCGAAATGTTCGGGTTTATAAAAATCAGCGCTATAAAAACCCTTTAAAAACCCCGGCTTAGGGTAAGCGGGTCCGGTCCCTGGTTAAAAGTTCCAGATCGAATGTTTTCTCTGAAATCTTGCATAAAAATCATAATTCCGTGTGTTACGCTATTGTGGTTTATTGTTTAGTTATATCTTTATTATGTTTGCTTCAAGGTATGTATAATATTTTGAAATGGTACGAAACCTAACATATTAATTAAAATTGTGCTATTCAGATTTGAATGTGACATTCTTATACGAATTACGATGACCTTCTTGTTAACACCATTGCTTAGTTATAAATACAATTGAAATATTGGCGTTGAAATGAAATAGGTTGGTAATATCACAGATTTTCATTTGAATTCTTATTAATAACGGAAACAGAAAAGTTACGATGTTGCCAGCTCAGCGCTTTTATAGCCCTGTTAAGGGGATTATTTAAAATGGCTTTTGTCTGCGACTTCATTCGTGAAAATATCGTTATTTCTGACATTAATTGAGTCACCATAAAACCTTGTCTTTGGAAGTCAATGAGTATTTTTGACGTTTTTTCCCTGTGACTTACAGGTTACTTTAAAGGTTGGTCCTTCTTTAGACTTTGTAATATATTATGTACCTATTGAGATTTTACTTTTATGGTATATATACCTTCACGCCTGTCTCCCGATGGCGTAGGCAGAGACTATGGAACGCCAGGTTCACTGCTCTAAACATTCAACTTTCTCTTCCTCTACCGTACATGTATTAATGTTATTTGTAGAAAATTATGACTATTAATATTGAATTTTATATGAAGGTTATTTTTAATACTGTGTTAGTTTCTAGGACACAACCAATGGCCATCTCTGGCCTAAGGAGTCTTGACATAAATTATAATCATTTGTGGCTTGAAGAGTATTTCTTAAGGACGTTTGAGTCCGAATTAATGTCACAGCTCGGCTAAAATCCTATTAGACGTGGCTAATACCCACGTGTAATCATTACGGCTGAGCTGATAAGAATGTAGTTAGCTGAATGACAAGAGTATCTACAGCCTTTTATTCAACTTGACATGTCTGTTTTATAGTCATTATTATGCTTACTTCGATCAATTTTGAACGAGATTATTTTTTGGGTGGATGTAGTCACCCAATAAAAATGTTGAGCATACTTGTTTGAAGATTACTATGACAACGCACTAAAGTGTATAATATGTATGTTTCATGATGTCTCAGAGCTGATCAGTGTGGCTAGACAAGATGCATTCTCTAAATCTTATCACTATCTAAAATGTATAGAATTGACGCAGGCCTGACAGTCGCGGCAACCGTTTAATTTTGACAGTTATCGAAAATGGTTACTCCACTGACCATCATCTGATGAGTGATGATTATGATGTCTTGGATGAAACTCGCTGGTTTACACCCAAATTATACCACTCGGTAAATACAGATGAAGAAAGCGAATTCCACTCTAGCAGTTCGCAATTTAAAAAGCCAAGGCGTTTCAAGATGAAAGTCTTTTTTAAGTTTTAAGGTTTTAATTTTATTTAAAAAATAGTACAGTCGGTAACATGCGCGTGTTTCAAAAATAGCATCAGCAACTCCCGCCTTACCTTTACCCGCCTTATTTCGGTATTCACAAACAAATTCTGAACGTCCATTTCAACCCCTATTACTGAGAGCTAAATATAAACTTGAAATTGGCCATCAAAGGCTCCTCCAGAAATAACCCAGGCGACATTTAAGTTTACGGGTTTCTTTGGTTTAGGAAAATTTGTTTCACGAATCTTTGACGTATTTGTGTTGTATAACTTCGCTTATATCTTGGCTATCGCCCGCGACTTCGTCAACAAAGTTGTTAATCGCTATTCCTTTGGGAACTTTCTAATTATCCGGGATAAAAATTACCCTATGTCCTTCTCCGGAACTTAAGCTATCTCCATACCAAATTTCATTGAAATCGATTCAGTGCTTTAGCTGTGAAAGCTACACAAACACAGACTTTCATAACATCACTAGCTGTTGCCCACTCCTCCGTCTGCGTAAAGAAGTCGTTTATTGCAGGTAAAAAGTATTGTATGTCCTTCCTCGGAGTTTAAGCTATGTCCATACCAAATTCCTTCAACAGTTTGAAAGCGTAACAGACAGACAGTAACTTTCACATGTATAATATTAGTATTAGGAAGCGGTATCGGGATTTAAAAAACCTTTCGCCACGGCTTGTTGCCAATCCTAAAACCATTTCTTACTATTATATCATGGCATACAATATCCTCTGCACGAAATCCATTATCACCGGAAAACCTTATTTTGTGAACTATTCTCCCCCACCATGTCAAAAAGGTGTAACATTCAATACAACCCAAGGAAATTTCAACCCTCTTCGCTGAATAATAGAGCCGCACATACAATAGTTGTGTAACATATATGCCTCTTTTACATCGGAAAGCAGCATTATGTCTCTATACACGTAGCGTGCGGGATTCGTCGTCTTCGTCAAAATTACCTGAAAATGTCGACGACACACGCAACTTACGGTTAATCTTCTCGCAATAGTGAAGAAACAATAATAAACATACTTAGTGAACTCAGAGACAATCGCCGGTTGTCAAATAACTTTACTAAATTAAAATTGTCTTTGCTTTTTGGCTTCGACTCCATGTATGCCTTCCAATATACGGAACTCCCATAGTCGCGTAACTGTTTTTTAGTCAGTCTTTCTTTATATTGACGATATATAATAGTAGATTATACACCACGACTTAATTAAAACGGAGTCCTGAGTGCAGAGAGGGATTCAAGGCCGCCAAAGACTAAAACAGCTTTATCCCAAAGGAGAATATTCTACTTTTCTCACCTTCTGTTTTATTTTATTTGTTTTTCGTAATATGGGTTGTAGTGGCCAGTTCGATTTTCAAATAAGTTATTTTTGCTGTAGGTTTTTATGGAACAATTTTTCATACGAATTCAAATCTCATCATTTACCAGCGGGTTATAATGAGATTCAGTACAATATTATTACCCGCCGAGTTATAATATTGTACTGAATCTCATTTAACCCGGTGGTTAGCTAATGCTTATAATGACTTACTTTAAGTGAGGTGTGAATTCGGTAATTTCGAGCATGTGGTGTTAAAATTATATTATTATTATTGAACGAACTTTAGCAGATTTTCGTACCACGAACCTAACTGTCAAAAAAGTTCCAAAGCGTCCTACATTTTGCATCAGCAATGTCAGCATCACATTATGACTTTCTGTCTCCCTCTTTCCAAAATTAAATAAGCGAAACTTTCGCTATTTTATGATTTGTCAATATTCAACATGACCAACGCAGACAAAACTTACTGCGTTTACTAACTTCCTGGTATCTTATGAAACTACGGCGTCGTTCAGGGAACTCCATTTAAATTAGTAGTACAGTTTGATTACTAGGTACAAGTAGGGGGAAGGGGCGCCGGGGGGTGACGTCGCGTCGATTTACGTCACCCCCTCCCTGCTAATGGGATTAAAGCAGCTGTTGAGTTGCGATTTGCAAAAAACCGGCCAAGTGCGAGCCAGATTCGCATACGAATGGTTTCGTACTGATCAAGCAAAAAAACGCCGAGAAAAACACGTTTATTGGGACCCCCAATTAATTTTGTAACTTTATTTTATTTTTATTATTTGTTTTTAGCGGCCATACTAATACACACTGTGAGCATTTCAAGTTTCTAGCTAGTACGGAACCCTAATAAAGAGTATCGATTCCACCTTCTTTTTCTCCGGTGTAGGTATACCGAGGTTATTTCCGCTAGGTGAGTGATATCGGGAACTTACTCAGTAAATCAGGAACAGATAGGTTGTAAGTACCAAGAGTTCATTTGTTTATAAATCAACGTATAGACAACTCAGAGGATGCAGTCTGTGTAGTGGTTAAGCGAACACTACAATTATTCAAAACAAAAGAAATAATAAATGTCAGGGGGCAATATCACACCAATTGACCTAGGCCCAAAACAAACCACTTACTTGTACTATGTGTGTACTAGACAACGATAAACAATAACGAGGGGCGTTCCATAAATTCTCGATATTGGTATCTTGCAAACCTTTTTAGTAAACTTCTTAATACTGGCCGCTAAGAGTCATTCATTGATAGTAAAAATAAGTAAATTTGAAGCCCACACGTTCTTTTGTTCTGCTATTGCTGAACAAACGAGATCACCATGAGCGATTTTACAATGTTAATTAAATTGGAGCATCGAGCAGTGATAAAATTCTTGACTAAACAGGGAAAACATGAAAAGTCTATTAAAGAAGAGATGGATTTAGTTTACCGTGAGTCCGCTCCTTCATTATCTACCTACTGTCCAAAAGTGGTCAAATAATTTTAAGCGTAACACCAAAGACAAAAAGATTAAAAAAACCAATTGACAGATCTTATCAGTGTATAAACATAGCGAATATATAGAAAAATAAAAATAAATCACTAATCGTATGCTTTTGTTTTCCTTATACCGAGAATTTATTAAACGCCCCTCGTATATAGGTGCTTGCGTGTGATTGGACGTTAGTGGCGATCAGTGTTGCCAGACGTCCCGATTTTCAGGGGTCTGGACACGTCCTAATTTACCCTTGACCAGGATGTCGATTGCCTAGATATTCAGCATATCGCTAGAGCGATCATTATAATATACTTATTCATAAGAACAGGAGGCCAAGAACGGGTTGCCATGTCACAGATGGCATTGCACGGCGTGTCTAATTTGCGAGAGGTTATAAATTTATCATTTGTGCTGTCCCGAAAACCCAAGTCCGAATATTTTTTTTGCAATCGGCTTCAAAGTGGAAAAATTGTTTTCATTTTGTATGCAAACTCTTCTTCGGCTGTCAAAATGGATCCTATTGCGATTGCCACGAAACACTTAATTCGAAACTTTGGGAGCCGAGTCCCGGTTACTTGTCACTCGAGACTATATCGGGAGAAAGGGATGGAGCTAACATAACTTCGAACTTCGATTTTCAAAGGATCACTAGTGTCATCTATTTGTATCCCTTTCAGACCGAAATTAGTATCAAATGAAGAATGATATCGAATCTTTCGAACAGATAATATGACTCGGTATTTTCTTGGTTATTGAAATTTTAATTAATTTACTTTTTGCTCTAAAAAAGGTTTTTTTTTTCAATGACATTTAACCCTTACGCACACGTTTGTAGATGAAAACCCAAACCGATTTAGCTATACTAGTACGTAAATCCGTGTATTTTATTACGCAGCTGCTATGCCCAACCCTGTTACTTTACGGCGGTCGTATTTGCCTACTAAACTGACGGTACTCGGTGTAAGCAAATATTTGTATACAAAAGGCAACAATTTGACTTCTGTAGGTATTTCGGCCGGCGTTTCACGTTAGCGTTATGGCCGCTCGTTAAAGCAATGTTTAGTGGGTAAATGAGCGGAGAAAATATTAAATGGTGGGTGTTGTTATGCTAGCTTATTGATTGGTTTATTGTAGATTAGGTTAATGTTGGAAACGCGCGTTAATCAACCTTAGAGGTTTTAAAGCATACATTAGAGCCTTTGATTGGCCTTTGATTGGAGAAAATTGCAAGATATTTCACTGTAAAGAAAGAGACAAAGAAATAAAGAGGAAAATAAATATATTTATGGATTTGCGTTTTAATATACTACGGTACATTTTCCCTTCCAAAGATCCCTCATAGATCAAAATTAAGAAGAAAAGTAAGGTTTTTTAAAACTGGTTTTATCCAGATGGCATTTCTTTATACTATAGCATAGCTAGCTGCGGTAAGTTAGCTAAGGCAGCTCTTGCTCGCTCGGCGCGACCGAAATATATTTGCCAAGTTTCTCTTTGGCTAGAGAGTCTAAATATTAGATGATACGGCATTCGCTGGGTTAACTCATAATATACATTTATTGTCAGCCTAAGATAAGGGTATTAAATATTAAAAGGCTTTGTCCGTGTATCTATGCCCCTGTATATCTGTCGCCGCTTTTTGCCTGAACCCTATAAATCAAAGGTTGTCCTCATGCGAGAAACTTGGAATGAATTGTTAAAAACTGCTAATGTTTGACTCGCACTTTTGGGAGATTGTCAGCTAAGTTTCTGGGTCTAAAACAAGCTATTGTTAGAGGAACTTGCTGTGAGTTCTTCAGGGTTACGAAGTCAAACTAGGAACCCTAATAGTTTCGCCATGTCCGTCTGTTCGTGGTCTAGCTCAGACTCTTAGTACTTCGAATCTGTAATTTGGTATTGTTATTCATTGTAATTACGCAGACACAAGTTGTTAAAAATAATTACCTAAAGAAAAAAAAAGTAAGCAAATGTTAATTTTGAAATATCTCACCTCCAACATATTTAACCCCCGACCAAATGATAGTCAGCGTGCTGCAATGATGATACACGTGCAAGAACGACGCCTGCCGATCCTTCTTCCTCATCAGGAAGAACACCGTCTCGAACAGCTCCATCAGTTTCAGTATGATCGTCCACCATAGGAACCTTAGCATCCTCAAGGGCTCAGGGTTCAGAGAGTAGTCCGGTAACACGCAGCCGAAATGGTAGGTTGTGGTCCAGCCTGATGTCATTATCTGGAATTGGACACTTCGTAATAAGATCTATCCTTCTGAGGCTCGTGGTATTAAGAGTAGTATATAATACAACTACACTCGGCGTCAAAAATATCGCCCCTCCGCGAAAATCAGATTCAAGCTAATCTAGACCTTAGCGAAATTATGTTACATAATTAATATTAGTATCAATTAAAAGCACGTTTAATGTGTTTTCAATTAATAATGTTTAATTTAAACAAAACGTAATGGCTTGTGAATCAGAGCGTTTCGAAAAAAAAGTGCACAAATACTCTTTTGAAGGGTCGCGAGTTGTGCCCGTTTCCAGGGGTATAAAATGCCTGTACAAGGTCAAATGTCAATCATTCACTATCCAGACGTCGAAGAGAACACATCTAAGGAACTCAAGTAAGAAAACAACCCTCGAACATGGAGACCACTGCTGCTGAATCAGCTCAAGTGGTTGCACTACTGCAAGCAGGAGTTCGGCAGTGTGATGTCGCACGGCAACTCAATTTAAGCCGTTATGCTGTCCGCCGAGTATTTCAGCGGTTCCAGGAGACTGGGGGCTACATCAGAAGACATGGGGCTGGTCGGCGACGCTGCACATCCGAAAGAGATGATCGCTTCATCGTGACATCATCTCTACGCAATCGCTTCGCTAGTGCTGTTGAGGTGCAACAACGCCTCAGATAAGCTCGGACAACATCAGTTAGCATCTCTACGGTTAGAAGAAGACTGCGGGAGAAGGATATCGTGGCTCACAGGGCTGCTACAGGCCCAATGTTGACCGCACAGCATCGCAGAGATCGCTTGCAATTTGCCCGCGACCACGTCGATTGGACGTTTGAGCAATGGAGGCAGGTTCTCTTTACCGGTGAGACGAGAGTCTGTCTTTATTGCAACGACAGGCGGGCCAGAGTCTACAGAAGGTCGGGCGAACGATTTGCTCAAGCCTGTATTGAAGAGACAGTGGGCTACGGAGGTGGCTCTTGCATGTTCTGGGGGGGCATGTCTATAGACGGCAAAACCGACCTTGTCTGCGTCTCCAGGACTGGAGGCACTCGCGGCCAAGGGTCCCTGAATGCTCGCCGATACATTGCCGAGATCCTGGAAGAGCATGTGACGCCATATGCGGGTTACGTCGGCTCTGGGTTCACATTAATGCACGACAACTCTCGCTCCCAACCTGCATTAATTGTTTGGGATTATCTGGAGGAGGTCGGGATTCCCGTTTTGCCGTGGCCAGCCAGGAGTCCTGACTTAAACCCGATTGAACACCTTTGGGACGAGCTGAAGCGACGGGTTCGGCCCCTACCACCCTGCAAGATCTTCAGGACGCAGTCATCGAAGAATGGGGCAACATTCCACAAGAGGACATCGTAAAGTTGGTGCGATCAATGAAAGACCGTTTAGAGGCAGTGATAAGGGCAAGGGGGGGTAACACTAGGTTCTAAGTTAATTTTAGGCACTTTTTGTAAAAAATTGTTATCCATTTATTGTTGTAAATTTAAACTTGAATAAACATTTTTCAACTGTTCGCAATGTCATTTCCTTTAATTTTTGACCCCAAGGAAAAATCCTTTTTTTTTTTAATTTCCTAAAAAGACACTTTATTACCTTTCAAATGATACCTAACAATCATATTGTTGTCCTTGATGAAATAGGGTTTAAAGTCGGTTGAAATTATTTTCCGAGGAGGGGCGATATTTTTGACGCCAAGTGTATTTAAAGAAATAGAAGATAGTGCAAAGGAAATAAAGTAGAATTTCTTTTGTTTCTATGACAAATTTAAAAATTGACTTTATTTCACTAAGTGTCAAAAACTAAAATATGAATTGATATTTGAAAAATGCTTATATTAATTTGACAATTGAATGTTGGTCAGTCAGTTTTTGAATGACCCAGGGCCTCTACCTATTACGACTTTACACCGTTTCTTCATTGGAATCTTCGTAGAAAGGTATACGATTTATCGTCAAATGCTGTCCAAGGGATAGAAGTAAAATGATTTAAGCTCGCAATAGCCATTATTTTAAATAAGCACTTAACTTATGGTAGAGCTGAATAAGGTGTGCTCTTATGTTTTGTAAAGTCATCAATATAGGTATCCACCATGTGTTGAAATCTGTCTGTTATATGGGTTTCAACACTTTTATTTAAAGTCTTAATAAAGACTTATTCTTGTAAGCTACTCAGTTTTAAATATACCTATTTTTGTACGCTACGAAAGTAAAAAAGGGAATAATAGATTTTGGGCACTGCAAATAAGAAGGAATGTTAAATTACAATAGGGAATTCTTGGAAGTAAAATCAATTATATGACGACGGTTAAATTGGGTTCCTACTAAAACTGCCGGGGCCCGAGGTTCATAAATGTTTGAGTTTGAAACAATTTAGCTATAGGAATTCTCCGGTTAGCGCATAGGAATGAACGGTATTTCAAAATCAGGCATTTTATGTCCAAGGTCTGGGCTTTCTGGCGTCTCTTGTAAAGTTCAGCTCAGACACATTTAAGCCTTTCTTAATTCAACAATACAGTTTTTTCCCCATACCAATTCTAAAAAGGTACTTTCCCTAGACGGCAAAACTATTTACAGGTCTCTTTGTTCTAGTCTGGTGCTCTTTGGTCTCTTTTCCTGTTTTTCTGTTATATTTTCGTCTTAGTGTAGTATTGTTGTCAATAAATTATTTATCTCTCTTATGTAAGTATACAATCATTGGAATGGCATTACTTAAAATTTAGCGACGTCAAAAACTTTATTTTATCTAAATTGCCTTTTCAAGTACCTAAATTGAATGTTATTTTTTACGTTGTGTCGATAAAAGGTTCCGGTCCTTACTGTCAATAGAATTCGCAACGAAGAGGATTAAGGTTTCTAGCGACTATTGTAAATGTTTTCTATTTCTATTCCGCGCACAATGTCGCTTTGAAGACGGCACAATGTGTCTAAAAGTGTGAAAGACTTGAAAGAGCACGTTTCAGGATATAATTGTCGCTCTGTGAAATCGCACAGTTGCCATCAAATATATCGATGGACAGGATGATTAAAATAAGTAAGTTTTACTGTAACGAAGTTTGCGGAAAACTACTTTCAGTGCGTAGTGGAAGCGTGCTGGGCCCATAACCTCTCAATAAAACACATTGGTTGATCAAAACAGACTGCGTATATTGATACAGTATTTGCGTATATTGAATTTCAGATAATACTTATAAATCTTATAATTACATTTAATATTTCGATAGATATTCCACCACAGTTTGACCCCAGGTTTAATGTTTACCTAGTTATTGTCTTTCCCAAAGCCGGCCTTAATTTCCAAGGCCAGATTACTCTAACTCTTATTTATAGTTTCAGAATTTCTGAAACGGACTCATTTAGATTGCTCGTGTACAGTGGTGGCCCGGTGGCCATATTTTATAATGAAATTTTGCCCCAGTTTGATTTTTTGCGATGATAACTACTATGACCACGGACTATAATCTGGTTTACCTGGTTTACATTTCATAGAACTTACACTTCGGGGAATTTTCATTTCATCGACAGGCTTTTTCTCGGCGCAGGAGTTTCGATTTTGTGACTAACAGAAAGGCACTGTAACACAGGAGAACAGTAAGGCTTCGAAAATAGCTTTCGATAAGGGGCAATTCGGTAAAAAAACAACCCTATAAATAAACAAGCCAATTTTTGCATCGGACCTAACGTCTGTTGTTCTCAAAACGCTCTTTTAACGTACATAAAGCAAAACTATTATTAATTTTAAGCCAGTCCAACCGGCTAGTTTGTAAGGAAACTCTAACCACCACCAGAACAAACGGCAGGAGCAAGAATCCCGTGAAATTTAATTAGCTCGCAGCGAACACCGATTAATTTCTTGGGAACTTTACACTGCTTTGACCTATTTGCTTGACTGTTCAGGGGCTCCATTCTTCTCGGTCAATTAATGTCGGTTTTGACTCGTTATCGTATTGACAACGTTACGACGTTACGTTTCGTTTATTGGTGCTAGGACCTTGTGCAGGGTCCGTCCGGATCGCTACCACGATCTTATCCATTAACCCAACGCCAAGCAGCAGTGTTCGCATAGCTGTGTTCCGGTTTGGGGATAAGACAACCGGTGAAGTTCCTAGCATAGTCATTCCATCCCAGTCATCAGGGTTGGCAACGCATTTGAAGTCTTAGGATTGCAGTTTGAATTCTTGAGATTTAAAAAAGGTCTATGGGTCTCAGATCCCACTTACCATCAGGTGGCCTGGGTGCTCCCGTGCCTTCTCATTGCCTTAAAAAAAACGACGATACGTTGCGTATTTAAGGTAATGGCGGGATATTCCCACGAAGATGTTACCACTGGTAACGGCTAGGATACTTTTCCCCCAACTTTTACCACAAGTAAGTACTAGGAATAGAAACTCCTAGATGTTACCACTAAAACAGTTAGAGAAGACAGAGAGAGGAGTACAAACCTAAAGAAGAAAAATCCTTTAAACAGCTATAGCACTGTATTCATATGAAGCTAAACTTTTTATGTTTATTAAACATTATTCTGGAGTTGTAGAATGTCATCGTAATACCAAGTAAAGACTTATTATTTATTAATTCTTACTATTATATTATTTAGTGTCTGCTTTATACAAAAATCGATGTCACTGTCCTTTGTAAATACTCACTTAAGATCGTCTGTATCAATATCATCTAAGCCAATATTTAAGTAGCGGTAGCATTGTTCGTGTAGAAATGCCTTTCTTACTTGACTTTAGATTTATATCGATCCCGGCATGCTTACACATTAATCATTATAAGATAAAAAAGGTACATACCATTGAATATTATCAAAGTAGGTCATCGATGGACTCACAGAATTAAATTGGCTTCAGACAAATTATTTTCAAGTTACCCGGGACATTTCTCTGTCCGCTACAAATCAGTGCCAAAGACGCTAAATAGAGTCCATTTTGAATAGCAATCAGAGACTGAGGCATATATACCGTGTTAACAGAACTAATGCAAGAAGATTGAACACTCCGTAAAAAAGACGCTAGCTCACCGGTCGCAGCTATTTACCTGCTTGAATAGGCAAAGTGACATATAGTACAAATAAGTTATTTTTACGCTAGCCACGAAATAAAACCCCTCCGAATACACGAAAATATCAAGACATTAATTTGTTTTTGTCTTCTCTGCGATTTTTAACTTTAGATAATCTAAGCGTATGGTGTTTGTCAAGACAGACTTGTGAAGTTGTGACGTCATAGGTTAGCACTTAATATAAATCAATATACAAGCTGCTATTTTAACACTTGGTAAAAAGTAGCTTTGGCCAGTCAGTCAACATCCCTAATTCTACTCGTAAATAGTACAGTGCGACACAAAAGAGTAGAAATGAAATGAGGGCGCCACTTTCTACGTAACTGTCACATTTTAGACGTAAAATGCTTAAACATGGTAACAATTTAGTATGTTTTTTTTTTAGTTATTTTTTTTAATTTCTCCTCTTTTGTGTCGCACTGTAGTTCAGTTTAATTTCTAGTGACCAATGTATAATTTATTTTACGTATTCATAATAGAGCATGAGCTAAAACAGAACATTATAACAAGAAATACACTAATTATTAATTAACATTAACATAAATTATATATTTTATGGCTGTAAAACTTAGCAGATTGATATTGGTTTTTAAGAACCAAGTTGCATAAAAAGCTGCGGTGATTTTTAATTTCATCATAACTTTTTACCAGTGGTCAATTTACTTTTCTATCTGTGACCCTCTTTGGCTGTGGCTTCAGTGAATCATAGCTTGACAGTACCAGTCTTGTCTAACAGTTTAACTTAATTTTGCACACACGACCGAACGCGGATACTGGTTGTGTTACATCCGATTATGTCACTGTGACTGATTCGATTAGCCAGTCGGTTTTGTTACGTTGCAAGCAGTTTACTGTGTTTATATATCTGCCGTGTTTCACGTTGGACCTTTGCATTATTGCTACTTATTTTTATCGATTATAGACTTCATTTAGAATGTCGCATCTATTAAAGTCGTCAAATTTTGCAATAATTCATTGAGTTTGTATTCATTCATTCAGTCATTAATTTAATACGTACACATTATGGTTGTCATGGCATTGATAAAGCTAATTTATAATTATACCACTTTAATCATTAAATACCAAGATACCTAATGATTTACAGTGTTGGCCTGGGTTCTATTCTAAATTTGTTTAGCCTATCTATGGAAACTCTTATTCCATTAAGAGTAAGAACGTTCCTAACGCCAATAGTATGATAATCAAAGAAAGATGGTTATATCAAATATTAACAAGATTAAAAGTGTTTATTCAGTAACTAGGTCGCACGTGCTCTTTTACACGACAAAAATCTACCTGTGCTGCCTAAGGGACCACCGAAGAGCTGCAAAAATATCAACAGTCATTTATTCAATGTGAATATTTTGAGAGGGCTAGTTTTAGCTCTGAAAAACAGATTTATAGATCTCTAACGATGCTACTCTGATCTGACTAACATAAAGCAAGCGAACAAACTGATTTGCAAAATCGAATAAATCAAAGTCGATAACGTCACACTGATGAAGAGCTAACACAATCTACCTGTAGCTCAACGATCGTTATGCAAATAGGACCTTTAATCCAAACGGTAAAGCTTTATTTACAAACAAGTATTGTTCCCGAGACGACTACAATACATTGTATTGAAATGAGATAGCGATAGAGATGTCCGAGCGTCTATTTTTACATTGTTCTTTGTTTTCTCCTTGTCACGGCTTGCGGCTGTAAATTGATTTCAATGCCTATTTTGTTCATTATTAAGCTTTGTAACAGCACTTATAGCGTATTGGAATGTGTTTTGTTTATTTTGACGTCGCGCTAAAGCTAAAGGTTCGTGAGAGCTTTATATTACTGACGTGACCTAAAAAGTGAAATAAGCTTTCGAGTTTGCAAGACTATTTATGCTATACTACTCTTTCTTAAATAACAAAAAGCCACACCAGTATATCGAAATACGAAAAAATTCAGAACTGTTTAAGCAAAGCGCTTTTCAAACGTGAATTTATAAAAATAAACAATTAGGGCCAAAATGCATTCAATAAAATTCAACCCACATTTTAATAAAAATAGATTACTAATTATTTAAATTCCTAGACGACGTCGCTAGGTTCGTACCAATGTAGTATTTATGTAAAGTTAAAGAAACAATTGTACTCGTAATAGTTACGTATTTACATGAGCTGTGTCACAGGCATCATCCCAGATTGAACAGAGTATAGGGACACTTAATTCATACAGGTTTATTGTACTGTGTACAAATTGTAAAAAAACGAGAGTTCGAACCAACCACTCGTCACGCTCATAGTCCATGTCCGATGTTTACAATGATTATCTACGAAATAAGAAAAAAAACGAATAGTCCACGTAGTGGTCATTCATCACTATTCCCGTGAAAAGCGTGCCATTTTTCGGGATACGTCTGAAGTAGATACTCACTGCCCCGAATACCTCTTTGCAAAAAATCACGTCATGCAATTGCCCCGTTGTTGCATAAAATAAGGACAAAGTACCAAACCAACCAACCGCAAATGTGGATGGATTTTTGAACGATTTTTCAAATCATAGCAAAAAATATTTATTCATCATTCATCATCATTTTTGTGCATCGGGTTAAAAATTAATAACTCCAATTATAAAAAAATATTCACGACAAGCTTCGTCAAATATACACCGTGGGCCCGAATAACCCGACCAATTTTAACAATCGATACTTGAGCCTATTTGTAGAATATAATGGGTATAATATGTAGTCCAATAACGCATAATTTCCGAGATTTTTATTATTTAAAAATCAATTCCATAGTTAATTAAATTTGAACTCTGTCACCTTAACCTAAAGCATTATTTACTAAGAAAGATTCATGTTGTAAGTAGCAATATCATCCACATACAACATAAATTAATTAATCAATTTCTTATTAAATAATGCTTTAGGTTAAGGTGACAGAGTTCAAATTTAATTAACTATGGAATTGATTTTTAAATAATAAAAATCTCGGAAATTATGCGTTATTGGACTACATATTATACCCATTATATTCTACAAATAGGCTCTAGTATCGATTGTTAAAATTGGTCGGGTTATTCGGGCCCACGGTGTATAAGCAATATGCTTCGTCAAGAGTTTACAATAGTTAATCAGCAACATGCTTCGTCGATAAATCTATAATTATTCCCCAGTTCGGGTAGCACCTGACTCAAAAGTTCCAAAAGTACTGGCAGCACCTGACCCCCTGCATACGAACCGGACCAAAGATTTTTATATTAACTATACTCAAACCACATTCGTAGGTTATACCTTCCTGAAAATCTTAGATAGTTTCATAGGGCACAAGATTTTCTTTATGATCGTAAAGGATGTTACTGTTTAAAATTTCAACACGTCTCATCAAATCCAAACGCATAACTTTCAAACCATTAATCCGTATCACGGGCGACATTGCAGACACTAAAGCGTTGTAATTATATCAACGAACGCGTCACATTAACGGCGGGGGGATCAGTTTAACGGTGCTAGTAATAATGATGGTGTTGAGATGACTTCATACGGACAGTATAGTTATTTATACATTCATACCGTTACGCCTGTCTCCCAGTGGGTTAGGCAGAGACTGTGGACCGTCCAAAATGTTTGGGATTATTTAGTAAACAATGACAAATTATGGCGTAGTGATTGTGGGACTCTTTTGGAAGCTAAAAACCTATACGCGAGCGACGAGAAACCTGACGGTGCTGAGTGCGAAGCAAGGGCTCTCTTTACCTCTATTTCACTTCCCGCCTAATTGGGTACGTTGTAGTAATCAGGCGACTTCTGTTGTAGGCATAATCCATATCTCTTAAATTAGCCAAAATCGCCCAATATGAAATGTCTTTTTATGAAAATAAAATATCGATTTATTATTTACAGTACACAATAAACTATTACAAATGTAGTAAACAATCCTTTCCCATCGCTTTTTGTCAGATTTTTTCGTATTTGTCTTGCTTTCTCAATTAGCTTCAGTACCCATCAATAAGCCGACTGAGAAAGCAAGATAAATACGAAGTTATCCGACAAAAGGATTATTAGCTACATACTTACTGATAGGTATAAGTAAATCTATAAATATAAAAGAATAAACTGACTGGCTGACTGGTCGGTCTCTGGACCTACGGACGCAGAAAATATTCCTATCCTAGGGGTGCACAAAAAAAGGACTTTTGGAAAGGGGAGCAGCGGGAAACTACCCTAAAATTATTTGGGGGGAGAGACATGGAGCATTAGAAAACAATAAACAAACGAAACGTCACATTGGTTGTTTAAACTTGTGTAAAAATAGGATTCGTCTTTTTGTACGGTTGTGAAAAATTGGTACCTACGTTGTAGGCGACCGTAATTTTGGACAACAGAAATCCCTGTATGTCCCCAAAAAGATGTTTTGTTTTGTTACCAACGAATGTAATTGAACTTTAGTTACATAACGGACACTAAGAAAAAACATTTCAGCGAGATATCTGGAATTCTTTTTTCTGTTTCACGACCCTAATTTCTGAATAATTTGCTGGAGAACTGGTTCAAGTGTAAAAGGGTTACAAAGGGTATGTTACGTAGTGGACTCTCAAATGCCAGCGCGAGATAGGCATTCCCTTTTTATCCGAATTCGCTGGTGCTACAGTTAGTAAAGTTGGTTTTTCTCGTATGTCGTCTCCCTCAGTGCGTCTCTGTCCTTACAGACTACATAGAAAGGGGGATCCGAACGACATACACGTCGCGGACAACGTGTGCTAGCCCTCCGTCCTACTTCAGTCACTCTACATCGGAAATAATCTCAGCGTTGACATTTCATTTTCGGCTTTCATATAAAAGGTCGCGTAGTGTTTGTATTTCGTTGGTTGGTTATAAAATTACATTCAATATTACTTGTGTTATTTGGTAAATATTTATGTATGACTTCTTCATCTCCTTCTTCAAAAAAAAAACATGGACGAAGTGCTACATTCAAAACTTTGAATCGCATGCCTTCTAGTCTGACTGAATCGATAGGAAGAAATAAAGCTAACGTAGCTACAAAACGCTACGTATAACTACAAAATAATAGTAATAACTTATCATTTAAATGTGCCATAAATATGAATAATATAAGTACTTATGTAATAAGGAAATACTAACTAAATATGTTAAGAGTTGCCCTCACATCTAAATATCGTTGTGCCCTACAGGGTCCATACTGATCCTACAACTATTAAGTTAGTTTAAGTACCATCTGTATACACATTATGGAAAGCCATAAACGGTGGAGTAATGAGTATTGAGTATTGCGGTTCATTTTAATTTTCGAAGTAGAGTGTGATTTTTTATGGCAAGGAGCTGTGTGGTCTAGTCCCGTATTATGGTCGCATGTATCACGGTGGATATAAAAATATGTGGATAAAGCATTCGTCACTCTCGCACTTACACACGGGTCAGAAAGAATCAGATGTTTTATCCACTTTCATCCATATCGATAAACATGACCATAATAAGCCTGCTGGACATATGTATAAATAAAAATTTAATTCTCTTTGTTGGTGTTGTTGGGAAGCGCATTACTTCAGATCGGTTGGACTGACCTGGCCATTTTTTTTGTCTTTATAAGGTTTTAACCCGACTAGCTATATGTGAAAGTTGTTGTACATCAAAATTAAACTGTATGTCAATTTAATAAGTCACGTAATGTCAAAAAATCTACGCACACATGCGGTGCGTAGGACACCTGAGGAAAAATCTAAAATTGGATTGTCGACCTAGTTCTAAAAAAAGATTGCAAATTCGTTGGTCGAATGCACAACATGTGTGCGTAGATTTTTTGACATTACATGACTTATTCATTCGACATACAGTTTTATTTTGATGTACAAAAACTTCAACATATCGCTTGTCGGCTGAAAACCTTATTATAACAAAAAAAATTTTTGGGGACATACATAGGGATCTCTGTTGTCCAAAATTACGGTCGCCTACAACGTAGGTACCAATTTTTCACATTCCGTATATAAAAACGATCCTATTTTTACATAAGTTTACACAACCAATGTGACGTATATTATAGTTAGTGGCCGAGAACCAACATAGATTGCCTATCACTTATGCCTACACCTATACTACGTACATCTCCGAATTTTGACACGAACTTCCAACTGTTTAATAATTGTTTCAAATGATAGCCATGCATTAACACGTCCAAATTGTTACTTTCCAACTGTCCGAGATGACATAATGGATATTGTCTGCTTGTCTAGTCTATGTTGTACGTAATGACATAATGCAGATAATAGTTCAAATGGGGTCGTCCTCGATATTATTAATAGAATCGGAACGTTGCCTAGTTCGTGTGAATGCTGTGCAAAAAGTGTTACTTGTTTGAAGATGATTCCGAGCTAAATATAGAACATTTGCCAGACTGTATTCGGTGGTTTTGTGCACGGATTTATTTCGGTTTCATTGCCTATAAAATATTCAGATCCGTATCGATCACAGAATTCACCTGACACGTTTTCTCTATTCAAGGTTTTTTTTTTTTAAATAGTGAAACGGCATCGTTTATTTTACCTACTTCACGTGTTTGTTTGTTTGTTGGTCAGTATATTTCAAATCTTATAGTAAAGTAAATTTTGAACCAATCTCCTCATTAAACCGTCCTAAAATTCGGAATATATTATGTAAACTCTGATGAGATGACCGCAGTATTATGGCGTCCAAAAACTGATCTGAAGATGAAGTCGAAAGGTGGCAACCAGTATCTCCGCTGTTCTTAACATAGGTCCACCGAGTTAAGACTATAGATATCTATATATAGAAAATTATAAAGTATTGAGAAACGGCTGAAGTGAAAAAAAGTACAATAGGTAGAAAAAGCTTGACTCATACATATTTTTTTCGCAGAAACCTATGTATCGGCTTTAGTTTTAATTAGAAAAGATACTTGAATATTGTGAATCTCGTTGGAAACTCTTAATATAACGTTACATAATCGTTTATAACCAGAGATAGGACAAATGGACGTCATTACTCCCAGAAATGTGGACATGACTCAAAGATTTTAATTACACATATTAAATTACATTAATTGATAATTGAGTAATAAATAAATAATACAAAAGCTTGTTATTGCGTATATGTATTAAAGCAAATAAACAATAAATAATATACATTTTCTTTGGTTAGTTTAGTCCTTTTCACGGCTCAAATAAACTTTTGATGGAGCAAATTTAAGTAGATTAATATTAATGCCACTCTTCACGTCTTTGTATTATTTATGTATTACTGTCTTGCAAAGGATCAAAAATATTTTTAGGGTAAATAATCAATTAATGTAATTTCATTTGCTTAATTAAAAGCTTTGCGACGCCCATTTGTCCGATCTCTGTTTACAACGGAACATAATTTCCTATTGAAACCATAATAAAAATCTTCAGTATTTAATCAATTCTGTGATCAGAATCGATGTCAGCTTGTCAAAACCATATTGCCAATTTCCTTCCCACGCGGTCGTAAAACTGTCTACGCTGTCATAATCATCTCGTTAGTCTCCCCCCGTTAAATCTTGACGACGAAAACTATATTTAATATTTGGGAAGTAACAATGTTCATAATAATACTATATGTAGTTGTTTTTTAATTATTTTATTTGCAGTTTTTGGGCAAATCAAATCAAAATGTTTTAGTTACAGAATACAGTTTGGACATGGTTGTTACATTACATTTTAAATATCCTGTGTATTTTGCCTGCTTTCGGGTGTGCAAAAAATTATTAATTAAATAATTGAGAGCTTAATTTTAAATTACACACAATTGACAAAATTATACGGAAAAAAATATTTACAAAAATGAATGTCAACAATAGTTAAATTAAATGACTAAACGGGCGCGGCTAACAAGGACCAAGCACGATGGAATCTCTCCATGATATGTCCTAAAGGGTTGTTAATATGACCAGATCTTGAACAGCGTGGTAGCAACAGAGTATAAACAAACTGAAGCTTAGGCGGGAAAAAATCTACTAATCTCTTTTTGTTTTGATTTATTGGTCTAAGATCCAAATAGGAGACTATTTGCACCGGGCTGTTTATTTGATGAAAAGTATTTTATATCAAAATTGAATACGCTAAATAATATGTGGCGAATAATATGTTTTTTTTTTCTTTTTTACGCGGCAATATGGCGTTTCCTCGGCAAGAAGTGATTTCGCCAGTGTCAAGTATATATAAGTATATATCAATATAGCAATAAAATACAATTCAATCTTCTATAGGGAGATTTGGGGCAACGTTGTACGGTGATATGTAGGACAGAGGTCAAGATAGTTTTAACATCTATACCACTGCGAGTCCACTTGAAACGAGAAGTAAGATGCTAGATACACGAAATAAGTCCAAGTCTTCTATCACTGTGCAACACAAAGGCATAAAGAGGACAAATCACTAACAGAAAAGAACTTCGAACACCTAAATACACAAAAATACAAAACTAAAACAAATTACACATCCGCCATCTTTTGACGTTGCAAATGGCTCCTAGGGTGGATTTTCTCATCTATTTTTTTTTCCTGACAAATCCTTGTCACATTTACAAACAAATCCATACATTCTACTTAGCATCATGACATATCGACAGGCTGAAGTTTTGTTTCCCAACTGTTATGTTCGAAAATGAAACAGTTAAAAATGTATTTTTGTACAAATCCATTAATATTTCAAAAAAAGAGATTTGTAGGTTAGGTTAGTTTTGTGTCATCACTATTATAGAAATATATTTCTACATTATAAAAAATCGGACGAACGAAAATTCGGACTAAAAATAGGTACCACTTAGTAGATGTACCCTTGAAAATTCCAGTCGTATTAAGAACGCGAAGCTCACAAATGGCGGTAGTATCGCACACGATCGCCATCATCATCAATCTTGCGTTCACGCATGTCAGGTACGCGTCTGGTAATGATACAAGTGTACGTAAGTAGACAGGTACAGTCGCCTACAAAGACATGTATACCCAGTTACGAACCTTATTCCATTGAAGTTAGGTTCAAAAGTACCTATTTACATATCTTTTTAATCAACTGTGCCATAACGTTTGAGGTAACATTCACATTAAGGCAACACAGACCCGTTTAGGATTCTATTAACATTGACTGTTTTAAATTCTCGTTATATTCCTAAGCACTTCGAATGTGTTGACTATTTCTTCGATCCGGTCTTTCTATCGTTTGAACGTCTAAGTAAACTATAGAAAGACTTTAACTTTCTACATTGACATTGGCTATTCGATTCAATTGTACTTACTATATAGTTTTTATTTTTTTAATAACAGCGTCCGGCCCACCACAAACTATAAAAAAACCTTTCGTGATTATCATTTTTAACTGTTGGTGGAAACCGCGTCAAAATCTATTACGTTGCGTGGTTTTGGAGAAATTAACAGATATACAGACGACGCGGAAAACGACTTTATTTTATACTATATAAAGAATACATATATGCTATGTGATAGTATCAACTTATCAAGTAGGGCTTACATAGTCTTCGTTTTAACGCTGTCGTCCCTCTAACCAAGTCTCACCTCATTCTTTTGTTTCATACAATGCTCGCGTATTGTAATGACGCACAAACGCCTGCGAGTTTATTTATACGTCACCGGCAGTAAATAGTTTCAGGTGGCTCTGTCTACCTTTTATCTTACTTCAATACGTACCCCCCACGCTCCAACAGCGTTAGCGACGATCTGTACGACATTGTACCACTTGATTACTGATCTTAGCTCGTACGGCGGACGGTTCTTCATGAACGCTGGCAGGATCACTTTGATGATGGTCAGGTAGCCAGTGATGATGAAGAACAGCGGCCATGGTGACCGCATCAAAGGCCAGTCCTTGACCCGGGGATCTGAGGAGGTAAACTGAGATAAATGCTGTTGGAAGGTAACGCCGTACCTTAGGCACGCTTAGAAGAGTTATTTTAATTAGCGCTCGGTTGCTCATTGTCGCTTTTACGAGCGTTCAGCTTAGTGCTGGCATTTAGGAAAAATTTGTACGTGACTCGGCGATGGACGGTTTTTTTTTTTTTAAAAGGGGTTTTTAGTCCGGCCAACAGTCGAATTTAACACTTTTAAAACAATACCTAGATTTTAGGTTTAGAAATGTATTACGGAATACGGGGATCTGGTCAAAAAGTAGACGGTGAACCATGATAAGCATAAGAAAGTAGATCGGTCCTCATTATTCTTGACTCTGATATGTAAACAGATAGTTACATTATTTGAACTGTATTTAATGCAGTACATGAAACTAGTGGATTATCTTTTCAAGATAGTTTTGTATCACGTTACATTCTAATGTCTGTTAAAGCAATATCTGCTCCTCTATCAAGAATGTCCAAGATCAATTATTTAACCCCAAAAGCTTTTAGTTCGTAATGAATGACAATACCAAGTTTCGTAACAGATATGCTTACACTTAAATTGTCAGAAGCATAGGCGATAACTCAAAACAATGGTCACGGGTCATGCAGGGCTGCCAGATCAGGCAAAGGCCTCCCTATCTAATTTTTACTCGATAAAATTCCATTTGGGATTAATGGGAGCTTCTTCAAGCATAGGTCATTTGTACGATTTTCCCTTTTAACCTAAACGACAGTAAATCAAATGTATCGATAGAAACTAGAATCAAAACATTGCCGCTGGCAACCCTGCCATGCAAGTTGAGTAATGGATGGACGGCGATTCATCAGGTTTGCTGGCGTTTCGTAAAAACCGATTGATTCGCAGCCATTGTGCCATTGTGGTCTAAAGCGGCTAGAATTCGCAGGTTGTATAACTATGATTAATTAAATTTGAACCTGTTCCGTCTAGAAATGTACAAAGTGACTGGATATTCGATGCAATCCTTTTAAGGCGTCATAATAGAACTCATTTGGAGCAAAGTAGGTCATGATCTAGTCGAAAATGATTAGTTTCTGATATTGATGATTTTAATCTGAATTTTAGGGGTTATTCCCACCTATTACCACCAGTTTGTTCCCACTGGTAACAGCTGGGATTTTTTTTCCCACCTGTTTGTTACCACTAAAGTACTCGGTGGTAACAAGTGGGAATATTTTTCCCATTTGTTACCACTAAAATATTTTGTGATAACTACTTGGAAAAAAAAACCCAGCAGTTAGTGGTAACAGATGGGAATTTTAATTCCCATTAGTTACCAGTGGTATCAGGTGAGAAAAAAAATCCCAGCTGTTACAAGTGGTAACAAATTGGTGGTAACAGGTGGGAATAACCCAATTTTAGTAACTTTCCCTTCGATTCGTCGACTCAATCAACTTTTTAAGTACTTTTTAAAGTTTTTTTCTCGATACAAAGTGAAAAACAAACACTGGGATCACCTATAGTGCCCGGCCGATAATAAGTAAATCCTGACACTTACACAACCATGAAGTTTCTCAATATTGATAATGTTGACAGCAATAAAACAATGCTGTTAATACTATTCCTTGACACGCGACAAATAAGTTTAGCATTGTTTTACTGCTGTGAACATTATCAATATTCAGAAACTCCATGGTTGTATAATATGTCAGGATTGACTTCCTATCGACCGGACACCACAGTATGGAGATACAAACTTTATGTTGTTTCTTAAAAAGTTGATTCTAATAATGTAAGATATCACTAAAACTATAGAAATAAAACATGAAATCAGCATGAAACATGATTTTTCGTGACATGGACATAACGGAAAATTACCAAAGTTCTTATTAAAATGTCTCAAAAACTAATAATTTCCGGCCCGTGACCACGTTACATGACCACATGATCTTATTTCTCCAAATGAGCTCTACTATGCCTCCTTAAAAGCATTGTATGGAATATCCAGTCACCCAGTATTGAAAGTAAGTGATAGATTTTTTTTTTTTATTAATAAAAAGCAATAGAGCAACGTCTGTGTGCCCGTTTGTATACAACATTCCATATCGGTCTACCAATTTATCTTATCTTGGCAAATTGTTTCTGTATAACCCCTTAAACAGCATTATTTCGTATTCGCGATCGTAATCCAATCTGCATTACTTATTAATCTGATTACGCTTGTGCTTATCGTTGCATCTGCTAATGATTTTATTGTTTGCAGCAGTTAGACGGTGATGTTACAAAACGGTTATCGTCTTATCGTCTTAGCTATTGCAAGTAACTGGCAGTAATGAAAATTGATTTTTTTAAGTGACGTAATCATCACTCACTTCGAATTAGTATAAATCTACCGGAGAAGTGCAAGTCGGACGCGCACGCTAAGGTTCCTTACCACCATAGAATATTTAAACCGAGCACAAAACGGCGAGAATACATGTGTATATATTTTTTTCTGCTTTTTTTTTGTAAATTTCAAGTGTTTTGCTATTTGGCACTCTTTTAATGAAACCCTAACAACTAAATTTACATCATTTTTTAGAATTCGAACGATTCTAATTTGGATCGGAGAAATACTGGAAAAGGGCCGAATCTTAAGTACCCGAAATCGATGTGCGTGCATGACTCTATGTATGAATGTGGAAGAAGCGAAAGACATTTGTCAGGATCGTAGCCGGTGGAAAGAAGTTGTCTCTGCCTACCCCTCTGGAAAAAAGGCGTGATTTAATATTATGTATGTATGTTTATAAATTAAATACGCACTGGTATTATGCAACGACACCGCCGGCCATGAATTTTCGTGATTGATGTATTACCTTCATTGCTAGAATAATTGTGACTTAAATTGTATTTTTAATATATCTCTCCCAGGACCAATCTTAAATTGTTTCTGTTTGGCCTATTGTTTGACTGGTCGAGAATGACTTAAGGCATTAAGTGCACCATTCGTACCTACATTGCGTAATAAAGTTTAAATAAATAATAATAAAAACTCATAAAGTGACAAAAACATATCGCTAATTAGTAGTGAAACCGCGTGTAATAAGAGTGTACTTTTTCATGTTTTTTTTGCGGTTTTTATTCAAATGTATTTTGTAATGTATTGTTTAACTGTTGGAAGACCCATTTTTTGCTGATGATTGCATAGAGTATGCAACATGCTAATATTACTCAAGTTATTGCTAAATAGAGAAAGGCTACAATTGGTCTAAGTATGTTATCTAGGCAAGATAGACTAGGAGTGTCCGGTGTTGTATCCTTTAACACATTCACCGCTCATGACGCTGACAGTGAGGCAAGAATCCATACAAATTAAGATCATGGGCAGTTTGTCTTTGCAGCTACAATGAGTTCAGGAGTTTTATTATATTATGAAAGTGCTCGCTTTTCTACTTCGCTGCGTCTGAGCTGTATTGTCAATAAAATTTTCGACCAAATCCATATACCTACTAATGTTATAAAAGTTACTCTATCTGTCGGTGTCGGCAAAGCCGCTGAACCAATTTCTAAGATATTTTGCGTGGAAATACTGTGATCCAGGGGAAGGAGTAAAATAACAGGTACAATATTACTATTGTCCCTGGCTAAAAATCGCGATGGGTAAATTTCGAAATAAATTTACATAAAGACGCTATTTAAATGTCACTTAAATGATGTCTAACTTACAATTTCGTTACAAAAAATTATGTGTTTGACGTTCATCAACAGTTTCGTGACGGTGACAAGACTCTTTATTTGGACATTTATTTTGAAATTTACACCGACATCTAAGTTACTAAGTTGACTAGACATGTTTATTTATTTATTTCTTTAATATTTTTGCACAAAAGAATATACTTAATATACAAAAGGCGAACTTAAAGCCGTAAGGCATTCTCTACTAGTTAACCTTTACGTAGGACAGAGATTGTAGAGGCGGTGCAAGATAGGGTCTGACTATATACATTACATTATACACTGACATATCAATATTTTATATTATTATATCTAGTTTATGTACAGTTAGTGCAGTAAGTAGTAGTCAGTTAACTTGTGTCAAACTATATGAAACAGTTGATTTAATATTAGATTCTAGAGACTTTACGCCATTTGCAAAATAATATTTTTAAATAAATAACGTTTAATCTACCCTTTCGTGTTTACAACAATCCAAAATCCATCTAACGTGCAATGTTTTCAATCTTATAAAAGCATAATCGTAAATTTAGTTACACTTATCGTAATGATATCGTGATTAAACGCGTTACGCAATTCTAGTAACAATTTAAATTATAGAAAATTGATATAAAATAGGGGTCTTTTAAAATGCCGACCACACGCAAGCAAAGCCGAGGGCGGTCCCTATCTTTAGAATTTGGAATAATTATGTAGTTCCCGTCGTGCTGTGTGATGGACAGTTGTTAGTTGAGCTTAGGAGAAATGTATTTTCTGTAAATATTTTATTACTAGATCGCCGGAGGGCCTCTGTTCAAATGGGTACCTAAAACAATATTGCTTTTGATGTATTGTTTTAAATTCGGGCGCCATTACTGTTAATTGAATAAGAGCATCTTTGTTTTACCCAGAAGAATAGACAGTTTAATTGTTTAACCTTATTCTGCCCTTCTACGGAGAAAGGGCACAAGTGTATTTAATTCATAGAGGCTTAAACTCTCAAAGCTTATTATAAGGTAGGGTAGCTTCCTCGGCGTCCATAAAACGTTTTCCTCGAAGTTTTTCTTTTATTTTCGTTAATAAATAAAAATCGCAAGGTGCGAGGTCCGGGCTATACGGCGGGTGACCCAGTAATTCCACGTCTGCCGTCGCCAAATAGTCGATCGTTCGCCTGGCGGTGTGTGACGAGGCGTTGTCGTGGTGAAGGAGGATCCTAATGCGAGGTCGTGTCTCCCGAACTTTTTCCTAGACAAATGGCAAACAATTGTTAGTGTACCACTCTGCAGTAACTGTTTTTCGATCCTCATTGCTTTTAGTGTGTTATCGTATTGTTAACGCTTTGTTACATATTATTTGCTAAACAGCAATGGCGGCTGAGTTAAAATCAATACTATGATATAACAAGTCAAAAGCATTATGGTTTTACAGTGTAGAATCTCAGCCCCGTGCTCTTCCACATTTTTTAAATATTATTTTTATGTCAAAAAGGAGTCAGACGGGCAAGCGAGCCACCTGTTAGTAAGTGATCATCGCGACCCATAAACACCCGCAACACCAGAGGAATCGCAGGTGCGCTGCCGGCCTTTGAGCAAAGAGTGGGCTCGTTTTTTGAAGGCCCCCAAGTCGTATTGGTTCGAAAATACAGACGCCGAAAGCTGATTCCACATAGATAAGGTGCGTGGCAAGAAAGCCCTCGAAAAACGCACGGTAGTGGATTTCCGACTATCAAGATGGTGTTGATGAAATGATAGTTTGGTACGAGTTGTACGATGGTGGAATCCAGTGGCTGGTATCAATCCGAATATATCCTTGGAGCACTCTCCGTGATAGACGTGACATCCGCATGACCTCCCTCCTCCGTGACATGGACTTTTTTTAAATCTATGCAAAACGCTGCTTAAATACTAAAGTGCCACAAATCAAAAGCAAATGTAGTTTGATTTAAAACTTAAAGTAATAGCATTATGATTTTAAATGCAACCCAAACACATTTGGTTTTGTGTCGCTTTAGTATTGAAGCAAAGAAATGTTAATGGGATTCGACTTGAAACCGGAAGTCCACTTGAAACTTGAAGAAGAAAGGAATTAAGGTTAATTCAAGTTAGCGTTAGCCAGCACTAAGATAGATGGAGGAAATCCCGTATTGAATTTCTCTTTGGTTGCCGCATTCAATTTCTCGTTTCATGGTATACCTACACAATAAGCAATGAAGCTGAAACCCTTTGTTGTCACATATACTTACACCACGTTTAGTTTTACAAAACCAGTCGGAGGAAGTCGAATATTATCAAGACGGGAATAAATACGTGTCAACCAAGACGAATCAAACGACGGCTCACATGTTAAAATTCATCAAGCCGTTTAGGCCTTTACTTGCGTAAAAGCACTCGAAAAACATTACGCTCTTTCTGATGTAGTCGGGTAAAAAAGCAAATAATCCCCCTGTGTCTATAGTACCATTGATTTGTACCATCAATGGTACAAGTGATACTACTATGTGTCCTTAGTACCATTGAAAAAGATACTAGTTTATGCCGTGTATTTACTTGTGAAAAAAAAAAACAAATTAAAAATAATAATTTCGTCTTAATTAAGATACTACGTTATTTTCACAAGTAAATACATAATATAGGGTGCAGACTCGTCGTCACACCAGGTTGCCACACCAGTGCCTTTCGACGGAGCCCTGCATATCTGCCTTCGGGCATCTTAAGATACCTAACGAACCTAACCTACCTACTTTTGCGGGATAAAAATGATTTCTGACGAATAACTATTAAACCCCTGTTATATGTATATATTTTTTTGTATGTTTTCGATGCAATGGTACTAGTGACACGTGCTAGTATCGGTAGTAACATTGATGGTACTAAGGACACATAGTAGTATCACTTGTACCATTGATGGTACAAAACAATGGTACTATAGACACAGGGCTCAAATAATATAGATGGCAAGTTAATCGCAAAACTGGACTACGCTGTTTTATCGTCTCGGTGATAGTTAGCTTATTTGTTACGTGTTATTCTGTCATATTTGACGACACGCTGGCCTAGTTGGTAGTGACCTACGCCTACGAAGCTAGCGGTCCTGGGTTCAAATCCCGGTAAGTGCAGATGTTTGTGTGATGAGCGCGAATATTTGTTCCTGAGTCTTGGTTGTTGTCTATGTATTTAAGTATATATTTCTCTATATAAGTATTTGTATCGTTGTCTAGTAACCATAGTACAAGCCTAGAGCTTAGTTTGGGACTTAGTCAATTGGTGTCACATTGTCACTGACATTTTTATTTTTTATATATTTGTAACTATGCCCTTAGTACCTGAAATAAAAATCTATTATGTTAAACTATTTACTTGCACCATAACACTTAATTTGTTCCATTGATCGTTTTTACTTCAAATACCTGACCTATGTACAAGTTATCGCTTTATATTAGACACGTTAATAATAATAATGTACTAACACCCCACAAAAAAATCTCACACGAATAGACCTACCTAGTCTCAAACTAAGCTCAAGGCTTGTACTATGGGTACGAGACAACGATAAATATACCTAAATACGTAGAAAACATCCAAGACTCATCACACAAATATTTGCCCATACCGGGAATCGAACCCGAGTAAGCTTGCTTCGTAGGCAGGGTCACTACCAACGGTGCTAAATACGTCGTAGATCTAGATACTAAAAAGACGTGTAACTTCTCATTTCAAAATTAGACAAACAATAGACAATACTTGGTTATTTTAATAATTACCTGCTCTTTCATAGAACACTATGTCGTACGCTCTCAGTATGTAATCCATTGTCGAACACTGGGTGGTTAAAACTGCACTGCGTTGCCACTTGAAATTTGAATGGAGTATGGACCTTGTACATGGAAATGAATTGTGTACAGGATGGTTTCAAAATGGCTTGTAAATATTATTAGGAAAATCATACAGTAAATGTAAAAGTTTCTAAAGTTTGATTCAGATTTGGCACACTGATGTTCAAGATAGGAAATGGTAGTTTCTTAATTAATTTACTTGTAAGAAATCGTTTGTAACCGCTACTTGTAAACAGGTACTAACGAAAACTGTAAGCGATATAAATATTCGAAACAGGCTTTGTGTCTTATCCAATGTTTTTTACCCGCGATATTGGTCAAATTTGAATTCTCGTTTCAATTTCAATATGACGTATCCTATGTAGGTACATGGGTCAGACTGTCGCTTTTGCCACAGATAGCGCAACGGTGGCGCAAAATCTTCTACCAGTCCGTCGCGCAGAGTGACGCAAAACGGTAACGCAAAACATTTAAGGTATACATGATGTGTGCTTTTTATCAGACTTCAAAAAAATAAGGAGGTTCTCCGGTATCTTGCCTGATTACTCAAAAACGGCGGGACTGGTCCTAGATAAAGCGAGAGAACTGCTCAAAAGTTTCTGGCACATATACGGCGATTTTGGTTTTACCAGTAGGACCTTAAGAATTTGCATCCTAAAAGCACCTCTTGACGAAGAGGAACTGATGATGAAAATCAGAGATGACCAAAGAAACAAATTAGTCGTGATTCACAGCAGCAATGAGATTTCTTTATCAAATTAAATTCAATCGTAAGAAGTGCCAAACAAGTTATTTTGTAATATTAATCTGACTCAGTTCTATGGTGGGTCAGGGTTTCCTTTTTCAGATAGGTATATTAAGCACCAAATAGGCCCTTTCAGTTCGAAAAATGCACCCCTTGAAAATGTGGCACGTTCCACTTTGAAAAAAGTCATCAGACTGACAAAATTATGGCCGCTACCGTCTTATTGACTATAGAGAAAGTTACTTTGGGTTTCGCCACTACTCAGATTCAAATACTGCTAATGTTTACCTCCACAAAACGGGCAGATGAAAGTTGCGCAATAATAATAGCGCAAAGAAATGGCTCCGTTCGTTCTTTTTAAATGTATAAAATTTAATGTTTTTTTTCTTAGGAAACACGAACCGATATTTAAAAGGCGAGTGTAGTATTATTTTATAACGTCAAATGAAACAGATTATCCAATACATTTTTTTACACTTTACTGAGGCGAAAAGAGCACCCCTACCGAAGCGGATTCGCGTTTCTTATGAAAATTCCGTCATTTTTTGTAAAAAAATATCGTATACCTCTCCAAGTTTATGAATTTATTTAAATATCTTCAGTGGCCGTGGTTCTTAGGAAATACAACGCTGTGGTTGAGAAATATATATAAGTACTAGAGGACGGCCGCGACTTTGTACGCGTAGAATAAGTTTTCCGCTACTCCCCCTATTTTAACCCCTTAGGGGGTGAATTTTGAAAGATCCTTTCTTAGTGCTCTCTTGCATCATTTAAGGAACCCCTGTACCAAATTTCAAGTTTCTAGGTACAGTCGTTTCGGCTGTGCGTTGATATCTAAGTCAGTCAGGTTTGCCTTTTATAGATATATAGATTACTAGGCCCAAAAAAAGTAGCGAAGAGTTAGGTTATAACTTAGTGTGGCAAAAATTACGGCCTGAACCACATACTATCAACTATTGTCACATTTATCAGTTTTATCAGTTTTATCACCATACAAAATAAGCGTGACATTTGAGTTCTTATAACTAAATAAAATCCCATTTTATAATCCCGTTGTTTTATATGTAGTTTTCCTCAGCCATGGCTAACTTCTTGTTGTCTAAGGATGACTTGCGGCTCCGGGACAGCATCAGAGCCAGCAAGAGAGGAACAGCCATGAACAACCATGGGAGAATAACTATGACAAAAACTTGAATAACCATCCAAATATATTTTTGAAACATAGGTACTAATATTTTTTATTATGTTCATGTCAATGTCATGTCAAACAAATTGCTTTATTCATGATTTAACTTGTATGCTTTTGTGCGTCAAAAATATATACATTTTGACTAGCAAATTATAGAAATAAAAGAACCGCTTAAAGTCCTGACCTCGTTTGTAATATTTCTCAATTTAGTATCCACTTTACGCCTACATTAATACATTGAAGTTACAATATTTAATCGACTTAACCACTCAGGGCATTTGATCAAAATAATCGAGAGCTTCACTTTGCAACGATCATGCCATAATCGAGGTCAATGGCATTCGAAGCCAAAAATCGTACACTTCACTTTCATAGAATCGATCAATATCGCAATCGATATTGGTCTGTATGGGTTTGCCCTGATTGATGATCTGCAAACCTGTCATTACATTACTCTTTGGATTGAGACATATTGGAAAATGGGTCTTAGCTGTTATAATTCTGGGTCCTATTCTGAGAGTTATGTACGATAAGCGTTGACTGAGAAATCTACATAACAAATGGTCTGTAGGAAGGAATCTGCGTCTCTGGCCAAATGAAGATTTCATTTCCGTGACAGTTGCTACGTACTCGTAGTTTTTTCTCTCCGGCTGGTTTTTGTGCGTCTTTTATTGTATATTCATGTTATTTACTATTCCTTTTTTCCACATATATGTTACTGCGACTTGATTATCCGCAAAACGCTTGTCGTTACCGAAGACTTCTGCGGGCCTTTTATATTAATGTTTATCATTGGGGTAGACGTGGATAAAACATCTATCATTGTCTGCACAATATGTAAGAGCGAGAGTGATCGCTGCTTTATCCACCGCGATAAAGGCGATCTTGGTTATTTTCTATCCCACTTTATGTACTCAACTTTGGAGATTGTTGTCTGAAACTTGGACCCTCGTCAAAGCCAGTTTGGAACTTACTTGGACGTTGTTTCGGTCATTTTTAGCGTAATGGTTGCTACTCTATCACGCGGAATTGTTTATCGTAGATTTTCAGTTGGTTTTTATCCCGTAAAATTATCAGTTCTCAGGAGCATTTACCAAGTAGACGAAACAGTTAGCTTAGTTTGTTAATGTTTTGAACAGATCTATATATTATGACTATGGGGTAAAATTAAATGACAGCTAGGGATCGCCTATATCGTTAAACTCGACTATCTATGCTTTTCCCATATATTAGTGATCATCACTGATCGCCCCAGCATTGTTTGTAAGTGTGGGTTTTTTAATTTGTTTCGCCCCTACTACTTCCACAGAAATTGAAAAGGATTCATCAGTCGAGACGGAAAAAGTTAACGCCCGATAATTTGAAACAAATTCTGAATAGTAAATGGGAAATAATTCTGAAATACTCAATGAGGAAAAAAATATGGTGATAATGAGAGATGGTTCTAAAATCTTTATAAAATAAAGAATAACCAAAATTATGTTGATATGTTTCATTTGCATAATTACAATAAAAAAATGTTTTTACGAAAAAACTTGGAGCGATCCTAACTACTAATATTTTTAATTTCACAGAATACATTTCAAATATTATCCCCAAAATAATGTTGCAGTCCTGTACTATGGTACTGTATCGCGTGAAACTCATTCATTTGATGCGCCTAAGCAATATTACATTTGCAATTTTCATGAGCACGCATACATTACCGAGGTCACAGAGGACACTAACTCAAACTGGAACTTTATGCCAACACACGTTGAAGAATGAAGTTAGTCGTGACGCTAGATTCAATGTTGACTATCTTTGTTTGTCACTTGAGAGTTTGAGTGAGAATTTTAACGCGTTAATTTTGCACGGTGAGAAAGTAATGTTATTGAATAGTCAGGAAACATCATGAATCCTACTATGCCTGCTAATATTAAAATGCGAAAGTGTGTCTGTTTGTTACTGTTACTTCACGCTGCAACGTCTGGATGGGATAGTATGAAATTTGGAATGGAGATAGCAGCTGCTGATAGCCTGAATTAACATATATAGGCTCCTTTTCATTCTGGAATCTTTAAATGTTCCCAAAGGAAAAATGGTAATCAAAATCTACGCGTACAAAGTCGCGGGCTGAAGCTTTTTTTTTTTCGAAATGTATGATCTGCTTGAGTTATTTTTGATTTAACGCATAATGATTGCGATACGTAGTTTAGGATGTTTAATTGATTAGCGATATCTACAAATCTAATTTAATCTAGCTAATACGTTTAAACGAGCAATTCTTGTACAATGAAATTTGAATAGGGGTGGTTTACGGGGTGAAAAATTTTCCGGGTACTAAAGTCTTATCAAAAGATTGCATTCGGGATTATGAAAATTCGAAATTTTGACGAATTCCGAATTATGAAGGGGTTTATATTTTTGAGCTATGTAAATAATAATTCCATTTACATGTGTGTTACTTAACCTCCATACGTCCAGAACGACGCATGTCGGTATTAGTGCTTATGCAAAGTTGTCAGAAATTGAATGGTTGGTATCACATTGTGCTCGTAACTTGATCGTGTTATTGTATGAACGCCTATCTGTTGCGAATTGTCAACTTCTCACAATACGCGATTCTTTGCTAGGTTCATTCTTTGATCTTTGAAAATGGAACGTTCTATGACTAGTTTACGGTGTTACAGATAAATTTTTATAAATAACGTAAAAGATCAAAACGTGAGCAAAAAAAACTTCTAAAATTTCCTAGCACGGTTTAATCGCAAGCCATCGTGCGTTCCATGCGTTTTTGTCACTCTATTCAAATACTCTCTCTCCAAACGCTCACCTATATTTTCTCTCTTTCCAGTCAAAAGAGAAGATGACTCGCGGAGTGCGGCGCGGCTGCGTTCGATTGCGCGCCGCTGTCATCGGGATCGACGACGAAGACGATTCTACCTTCACCATCACCGTCGACCACAAGACCTTCCATTTCCAAGTAAGGAAGCATGGAGTAAAAAGTACCTTGACTGTGATTAACCATAACCAAAGAATTTCAAGGCTCTGCCATTGTGCTCTCCACCATCTGCTGCCTGAGAATGGGAGAGGGTGGCCAAAGACCGTAGACAGTGATACCAAGTAGCATATCACCTTTAGGTGACTAAAATTTCTTTTTCAGGATTTTATTTTACCACTTATATTAGTTTCGCCATGTGCGTCCGTCCGTCCATCCGTCTGTAGCTTTTGAAGTTATTTGGCATGACTATACATATTAGTCACGCCGATCAAGTGGTAAAATAAAATCTTGAGAAATAAATTTTGTTTGACTACGGAATAAAAGAGGTTTTCAAACGATTAAAAAATATCTAAACATGGCCATTAATTATGATGATTGAAAATTGCTTTTTAACAATGTTGATAAAGCTTAGTCGATATTTAATTAATCACTAGCACAGGTACAATTTTGCCCCCGTCAATGCGGTGTTTGAATTTATTACCGATGAAAGGTTGTAGGTATATTTCGAGCAGCGTGGTTTTTGCAGCCTAAAATACAACTATTCTGATCATAGATGTCTACGAATACTATGCAAACACACATAAACACAAACACACAATAAAATAATGCAGAAATTCACTCCATTGAAATGATGCCAAATAGAATCGGCCTTGAAAAAACGTATAAGTACAAATGCCATCTTTTTTGTATGTCTTTCCGTATAAATGCTTTTCTCTCACTTGTTGTATTTATTATCCTTTCGTGTGACGTCTAAGTAATAAGTAGGCTCGTTTCTTGGAGGTCCCCAAAGTGTTTCCTCAAAACTGATGCGTGTGGTAAAAAGACTATTATGAAACGCATTATGGTAGACCATCCCGTAGATAAGAGTACCTTTTCACTGCAAGGCAGCGACTGGGCTGTGCCCCTGACATTGCTCACGTTTATCGGCGATGTTGACTGCTTACCTTCAAGTGGGTACATCTGCTAGTTTGCCTTTTATGGCTATAAAAAAGGTAGTCATGTGAGATGCAAAGTTTGCAGGATAGTGGTGGAAAATAACAGCTTTTATTAAAAGATAAAGATAAAAAAGATAAAAGTCATTTATTCAGTAAGTAGGCCGCACGGGCACTTTTACCCGTCAAGAATTTACCAGCGCTTCCCAAGAGGAGACCCCCTGCTGAGAAGAAACGCCGCAAGAAACTCAGCAGTCAGTCATTTTTTAAACATATTACAATGGTACTACTTAGTCTAAGCATTATATGAAGCTATAAATATTAAATTAAATATAATACCAAATAATATGTGTAGTTCAGCAGGAAATCATGCCAAAAATCTTGGGAGAGAGATAGAGGGACAAAAGAAAAACACACACCTATTGTGTATATAAGACGGTGCAAGACGACCAAATAAAAGTTTCGATATGTTTTCCTACATCAACGTTGTCCCCTAGACAAGATAAACTTAGCATTTGAACAAATTATTATTGACTAAGTTTCGGGTTTATGCCATGCATTTTTGTCTGTTATATAATCCTCGACCCTATAATACGCTTTAGACATTACCGACGTTTTCAAGTAATTTTTAAGTGCTGGAAAGGGTAACTTTAAAACTAGGTCTGTTAATTTATTATAGAAATGAAGGCATTGACCAACAAATGATTTATATAGTTTACGGACACGGAATTTTCGAATAGCGATATAATTCCGAACACATCAATTCATCCGGTAGATCTAGCTGATTCAGTATCTAGTTTGTTTGTTGTTTACGGGTAATTAACACGGATAAAATTCATCAAAGATTTCATAAGTCACAAGGTTAATCGTTATCGCAAATGTTTATCAAATGCACTGCACAAATAGTTCAGTCGATACGTCAACGCGAATGCATCAGTGCATTTAAGAGTTTAGTACATATTTAATTTAAAGTAAAGTTTTCCGGTGGGAAATGGAATTGTAAAGAAGAGAATACGATATGTTTGTGTATGACATTGTAACTGTCAATCAGAATCTGGAATAAGTTATCCTAAATTTGCGTAAATTACAGATCTAAGTGCCAATACATTTCTAAGCTATTTGACAGTAGGTATAGATTGCATAGATTTTTTTAAAACTAAATATTGTGCGCGGTATCTTACTGTATTATTCAAGGATTCGTGTGTCGTTACTTTTTTTTAATGGGCGTTTAATCGTCCTCAAGTCACAAGCAATGCAAAAGACAGATATATTTATGGTACTCACGCTGAATATTTTACTGGCAACTGTCATTGTAATTAGTAACTCAATGTAACTTTAAGAAGCTTCGCTTTTGTGGGGTGTTTTTAATGTCTCGTCCCCTATTCTGCTTTGCTAAGTCAAATGACGATATTTCGCGCCTTCAGCTTCGGTAATATAAGGGCACATTTGCGCTATTTGTCGTATTGTAAGTACATTGCGCCCATGTTCCACCCACTGTGCGATATAGTATGTGCAATGTGCAACCTAAATAAAAACCTAAACCTAAAACGTTCCATATTTCTGTTGCAGGCGCGTGATGGGTCCGAGCGCGAGCGTTGGGTGCGAGCGCTAGAAGACACAATAACGCGGCACGGGCGACGCGAGCGCTGGTCGCGGAGCGTGCCTGCGCCGAGCGCGTGCCACGGGGACCTGGAGCGGCGGATATCGGAGGCCGACGCCTATCTGCAGATCATGATCGAGCTGGTCTCGGTGAGTAGCGCGGTCCTCGAGAGAGAAAACTCTTTGACCAGCTCTCAGAGTTGTAGAATATGCGAAAACGCGGCACGGACGGTGCCAGCACTGGTCGCGCGGCGTGCCCGCGCCGAGCGCGTGCCAATGGGACCTGGAGCGGCAGATATCGGAGGCCGACGCCTATCTTCAGATCATGATTAAGCCGATCTCGGTGAGTAGCGCTGTTCACTAGAAAGACGACTCTTAGACTAGCTTTCAGAGTGGAAGAATACACGATGAGTAGCAGCAGTTTTCGAGACTTCTTTCTTAGACTAGCTGTCAGAGGTGGAAGACACGATAATGGCGGTGCGGAGAGCTGGAGCGACGGATATCAGAGGCCGACGCCTTTCTGCAGATTATGACCGAACTGGTCTCGGTGAGTAGCGCGGTCGTCGTGAGATACTACTCTTAGACTAGCTGTCAGAGTTGTGGAAGACATGACTACTCGACGAGAGCTGGAGAGACGAATATAGAAGGCCGGTGCCTATCTTCAGACTTTAAGGAATGCGCTACAGGGACCTGAAGCGACGGATATCTGTCATACGATGATTAGTATGGTGTTTGAGAGAGTGAGGGAAGTCTCTTAAGCAGGGTATCAGAGGCTGGTTTGAAGGTAGTGGTATGATCCTAGCCTCTCACCCCATGTCGTGATTTTAAGAATATTTGAAGATTTACAGAGCTAGATGAGGGAAGAGATTACGTCTTCTAATGGTCATGCCCGCCAGGGATATTCGGAGAGGATAGACATTAATATCGGTTCGTTATATCCTCAAACCAGCCTCATAAAAATGCCATATGTAAGTGGCAGATTATCCTTTGAGAGAGTGATAAAATGCAGAAAATTCTTAAAGAATCTTCTTTTTGTTTCAGAAAATGAACATAAGGGTTTCGGAGCTAGCAGACCCTCAAGGAAAGGCGAAGGGCCAAGTTATATTAGACCATTCCAATGTGAGTTGACGAAATGTTAGGACCACAATTTCTTTATATTTATGTCAAAATAAATCCAGTATGTTATTTAAGAGTAACAGTTACTTACGCTCTGATATTATTCTTCCCTATGAGCTTTATTGTAAACACCTAATTCTGACTTTTACGCATATGTATTGTTAATCCAGTAGGACTTTTAAATCTGAATGATAGCATATATCATTGCCACAATGTGCAGAGGTCGTACTTTGTAAATCGAAGTCCGAAGTTACGTAGGCATCCATCCATCTCTGTCACTCGTCATTTGAAACTAAATCGACAGAAAGGTACGGAGCTAACGTAACTTCGTACTTAGATTTTCAAAGTAGGGCCTCAGTTTTCGATGACTGATAGGCTGTCCTCATGTGACTTTCGTAGACCAAGGTCTGATCCCACAAAACTTAAAGTTGCTAATTACCCTAATACAAATGACCACTAACTGCCCAGCTAAGACAACAATGGTATCTCAGACAAAACTCCTGTTGCAAGACGAACCTCATTACTAACGGAAAAGTATTGAATCTTATTTGGCTAATGAATTTGAGATACCGCCTTATGAGGGCAGCTGGAAATCTCTACGCTATTATTGACATGTACACTTGTAAATTAAAACATATTCATGACACTAATGCTAATAACCGCGGGAAGAACAAGTTTTATTATTATTAGCCCGTCAAGTGATATGTCAAAGTTGTTGTACATCAAAATTAAACTTCATGTCAAATTAATAAGTCACCTTATGTCAAAAAATCTACGCACACATGTTGTGCATAGGCCACCTGACGGGTTAGTATTGTAAAGGGCTATTCCAAGCGCTGTTCAAACTGTGAACAAAGACATTTTTCGTACCTCACCCCCGCACCTGATGCTTATCGCAGCTCTCAATGAAGTTATACGCCTATAGTGTTAATTTATTCTCCCATTTTTTCATAAACACTGTGAGACAAAATCTTACCGGCGAAGGTGCGGACAAGTGAACATAGCCCGCTGTTAAGTTTTGTGTGATAGGATCCTGCCGCTTGGCGTAGGCTCTACTTCAAGGCATAGACGTGATTATGTCCCACTTTTGTGCTTTATAAGAAAAGCGTTAAATACTGAGACGCCGACGCGCTTTTTTTAACGCATTCCTCTTTTTATATTTCTGTTTTTGTTTGCAGGCAATGTTGGATAACATTAAACATTCCATAGTGCTTCTACAAATAGCTAAGGTACAGTAGTTTGATGCTATACTTTGTTTTATACACGTTCGTATATTAGGTGGCACAGTGAATAAGGCTATTGCCGATTAAGTACTATTTCAAGTATAATATGCATTGAACGACCAGAGTCGAAGCGGATTTTTATCCGCTCTGAAATTAAAAGGGAAAAATAGTGTCTTACGAATATTGAAATCCGTGTTTCCTTGTGAACACTCTGACGGCTACTGGCGTATTCCTCGAAAACTCTCATAATTACTTATTAACTTTGAAATTTCAAAAAATCTCGACTAATTACAGAGAGTCGACCGCCACCTTTGGTAAGATGAAGTCATTCACAGTCCGACTGTGAACTGCGTTGTTAATTCGACCAATTAAACTTGGCTTTAAGCTAACCAAATGCGGTGTGGGCTAAATTTTTCATCTGAATGGGTGCACTCTTAGGCTAGCAAACGAAGTCGACCGGTCGACCTAGTGTAAATGACCTGTAAGCCGAAAATCACAGTTTCGCAGCAAGTACCCTCCGTCGACTCCCCCTATAGTCATCCTACTACCCCCTCCCCCGTTCCACAGCGCTCCGGTAGAGCGCAGGCGAAGGGGCTAGCGCGTCGGTGGCGGTTCCAAACCCTCTCCGACGGTGGGAGGTGGAACAGGAGTGCCAGCAGTCTGTCCTGCAACTCGGAGCGCTTCGGCTCGTCCCGTTCAATGAAAATTATACTTTGTGTTTTTATTTGTACAGCCATGGTAAGAAAACATTCGTTCGTTTTGAAAGCCCACGCTAAGTTAGTGAAATTAAAACTATTAAGTGTTCGTCGATTTATCGTAAATGTCAAGATATTCTCAAAATGTTTTGCGGTTTCGCGAATCAACCAAGAAGTGTTATCCCATATCTCATACGCGTTTGTACGAACCTTCAAATATTTTTTCCTCAATTTTCGGTTTCGAAATTAATAGGCACGCAGTTTTATTTTGTTGCCTGGCTTATCATCAGGCGAGCCGTCTGCTCGTTTGCCTCCTATACCATTAAAAAAATATATGTATACAAAACTAGTCAGACATTGTCATTAACAAAAACTTGTGGACTGTAGGTTTGCAATTCTATTTTAAAAAGTAGGTAGTTAGTATCCTGAATCACTTATAATTGGTTTTTCGCTTTAATTTTTACATGTTGATAGTTCTTAAACAGCTAAATACTTTCATAGCAACCTATGTACTTTTTTGTTACGTTTACTTCACCTTATTACTCGAGATACAAAATGGCAACTGCCAACTACAAAGTTCGTGCATGGTTCATGGGCACTGTTCCAATCGTCATACAAATTTTCTCGATCACGATACCTTGACGTTATTTACTCGACAAAACTAAATACCCAGAACGGGTCTCTATTCTTCGACATTAAACAATATCGATTTTGACCAGTGTCGCCATAGCCTAAAGCACTCGCTATCGCAATCGGCTTTAAAGTGCAACAAGTGTTTTCATTTTGTATGCAGACTCACCTTCGGACTGTCAAAATGAAAACGATTGCGATTGCAATTTTGAAACCCCATTTTTACTTGACAGTAAGGCCAAGTTAAAAATAATACCTTACCCCATCCAAAGCAATATTGTTTTATCGTCTTAGAATAGAGGCCCTTGCTTGAGGTATGGTCGTTTGTTACGTACGTCTTATCAAGTGTATACAATAAAGGATAAGATATTGTTAACTGTATGTCATTCTGTCTTTATAGACATATGACATACATAACACTAGTTCAGCGTTGGCAAAACAGGTTGTATCTTGCACTCAGTTACTAAACATAAATAATTCTTAAGCTGATGAACGTTTTCTTACTGTGACTGTACATTATTTTATTAGGTTAATTTTAGATGTGATACTTTCAGAACCAGTGTATATAGCCGTATCGGTATCTGTGGTGCCACGTCCTCGACATAAATAGTCAAATTTTATTATTATAGGTGTCAAAGTCGAAGATTGACAGTTGATCGATAGTGGTGTATTAAGGGGTGATCTATTGGCGAGTAAAACCGCACGAGCCAGCGAGCCAAAGGTCTAAACCGCCAATGGAGCACCTAAAAGTCTGCGGTCTTCAGGCATTGTTATCCTCAAATTTATGCGACCAAACTAAAAATGTAATATATATTCTCCTGTTTTATTACAAACATTTGCATCTACCGACCGGATTAGTAGATTGTTCCACAAGGGACTAAAACAAGCCATAATGACACGACATGTTTAGCCACGCGAACGAGCGAGCGGGCGAGAGTTCGAGTGTCATTATGGTTGTTTAGTCTCGCGTTAAACACTCTACTTTTCACTTTGAAAGTTCTATACAAAATTGCAATATTTAACAAATATGTAACAAAGTTTCTGACAAATTTGTTTCGCGGTTATTACTTTTTTGCTTGCATATTTAGCCAACAGATACAAACTTGAAAACTATTTGAACCATGCCTAATAAAATAATATTATCTTTTATATATTTAAATATTCGTAATCATTAATCGTGTAAACCGATTATTATTTTTATAATTTAGCACAGTCGTCATTTTGATGTTATTTCCGCGGCCTAAAAATAGTCCATATGCAATTACTGAAAATGGCGATAATCCTCCATTCCCAAACACCGTGATTGGTTGTTTAAGGGTTTCCAAAATATATTAAAAAGAAAAAGTACTTTAGTCCTTAGGGAGTAAAGTGTCGTTTTGATGCCTAGGAATTAAATACATCACCTTAGTCCTGTTGCTGTTTATTTATTTTGTCGTGCTTTAAGTAATGATATTGACGGATCAATCTATGACAACTATTACGCATAGGTAACGTAGTAGGTACCCACTAGTTTAATTTTATCAAGTGTGTAACGTGTTCTTTTTTTTACAGAATACAGTTAATCCGGTAAACGGAATTTACCAAGGACCAACGAGTACCTCACAAACACATATCAAACAAGGTAACATCATTGTTTTATTATTGCTATGCCAAGAAAGGAAAAGGGAAAAGAGGGTGCATATCAATTATTTGACCTGACGTTTGGAATTTTGTTTAAACTGAAATAGGGAATTTTGAAGAGGTCTGAGGGAGACCTTTGCCCAGCATTGGGACAGCACTGGCTAGAGATAAGATTGAGTAACAAACATTCGCATATATAATATTTCGTAAGATTTTAAGATTATTTTTGATAACAAATGATTGAAATCGGATTTAACTTAACGCAAAGCTTTTTACAAAGCCTAGTCGAGTTTGAAATCGTATTAAATTAATGTAATATATTAATAGAACAAAATCTCTGGCACCTTAAGAATCTCCCATATCTATACATAGATCAGAAAAAACTTTTGTATCCATGTAATTAGAGCGAAAAAGTCATCGTTCGGCTCGGCTTAGGGCGACTGCTAGCTTATTCCGCGTCTATCATTATTATGAAAAGACCTTTTTTTTTAATCGGTGGCAATACCGCTACCTGCACTGTCGCAACGTTGTTGCAAATATAGTCTTTACCTCAACAACAAAAAACCAGTAAATCAAAAAAAAAATCTCATCTAATAGTAGCAGAGCACGATGTTTTGATGGCTGTTAGAGTTCGGTTTGTTTACATTTAGAAATACCTAATCCAATCTACCGTCTCATACCGGCCCTATGGCAAGCGAAAGAATAAATTTGAACTTTATTGTGGCTACCTTAACTTTAATTCTGAGTTTTGCCACATTTTCCTGCTCAAGCTACGCTTGAATATATTTTTATTTTATGTTAGATTCATTGTTTTATATATTGCTAGGTTAAGCTTTATAATTGTATAATATCTTAAATAGTATTTAAAAAAACGACTGACTTTCTTTCGTTTCTTGCGGCGTTTCTTCTCAGCAGTGGTCTCTTGCGAAGCGCTGGTAGATTTTTGACGTATAAAGTGCCCGTGCGGCCTACTTACTGAATAAACATCTTTTATCTTTTTTTTTTGAGTTTAGAATGCTTCGACTACTAAAGTCGGAGTCAATAGAAATGACAAAAGATGTAAACAAATCAGTACTGTTTGACAGATAACCTGAATATCTCTCTAAGCCAGTTTTGATTAAAAAAACGTGTAATAAATAGTTATTTAATCTTAAACGTGAATATGGTGTAATAATGGTAAATAGGTTTTGGTTTTGTTTATATCTTGAGTGATTTCTATTGACCCCGACTTTACATTGCAGTTAGGGCCTTCTTTGATATTACAGCAACAATTGAGTAAAGCTATAGGCCTATTTGTGCTTTGTATTAAATGACATATACATTTGAACTAGGGTCGTCGGACGTCTCGCCTCACGTGGAGCTGGGCTCCGAGTGCCGAGAGCTGTCCACTCCCACGCATTCGCTCGAGCCCATTGACGCGCCGCGTGAGTCGCCCTTATTACTAATAAACATTTAATCTTGCTTGACTGTACGAAGCCAGAAGCTGTTATTCAGTTCAATTTTGGTAAAAGTATTGTTCTGTTGAATCCAAATGTCACAATAGAAGATTAGATCAAAACATATTGTATGCGTATGTCAGCTATTTGTTCATCGAGAGGGAGGATACACTTTATTTCGTTGTATTCAGGTCCTAAAGTAACTCGATGTTATCGATCCTAATGTATGTATGTGAGTCAAAATCATTTTTTCCTCCTTAGAACTAAAGTGATTATAATAAATGACGTGTCATATCATTCGTGAAGAACTCGCGAGTGTCATAATCATAAGGGAGTGGATGCAATAACAAATAAACCTGTATAATAATTAAGTAGGTGGTCACACTGGTTGCCAGGTTAACAAAAATAATGAACTATGTTCAATAAGCTAACTCAGAAAGCAAAATAAATACAATTTAATCCAAAGCATGTTGATGTTCAATGTTTGTTGCCTACATCTGTACAATGCAGGCACGTACAGTTCGCGAACAAGCTCGTAGAAATCGGATATTTCCGCTTCCCTTCCCCCTTTATCTCGAAACTCGCATGTGAACTGTATATGCAGAGGAAACTAATTAGTAATTAGTTAATAACGTAACGTAACGTTCCTGATCTACTAACAGACAATTTAGAGGCATACAAAGAAGAGCATTTAAAAAAATTATGAGCAGAAAGAGAAGCAGGAAGCCATTTTTCCGCGTAGAAGTCTTTTTATTACACAAATTATATAGGTCATTTTATTACTCTGATTTTACAAACTACACCAGACTGACATTCTTTTTCAATGCTTCCAAACGAGCGTTCATTTAAAATCCTGCTGAACATACTCGTACTTTTTTAATTAATAACATGTAACAAGCAATAGTGACCCACAGTACAATGTAATAGATTTTGATTTTTAACATTATTATAAGAAAATAGTTGTTGTTCGCAGGGCAAAAGATGTCCCTCCTAGAATCAACAACTTCATCTTCCATCTTCAACGATTGTCGTATCTCAACAATAGGTATGATATAAATAATGTTCGTTCCCAATATTCCCAACGCGGATGTATTCAGTTACTTTTGGTTCAAATTTGACATTTAGCACAAGGAAAATGTCTCTTTCTTGATCTGAACTTCTGAAGTCAACTTTTTTGAGGTAGTTTCTTCTATAAGATACCCAACAAGTCTTGGAAAGATCAACTTAAACCCCTGGATGAAGAAGCTGTTGTTGAAGTAGCTTGTTCTTCAAAGGATCGCTGGAACCTCTAAAAACTTACACATTGCCTGAGCACTTCTCTGGTAAGCACCACGAGGTAGTCTTAATGAGCGCGGTAAGAGCAAACTAAAAGTTCCCTTTCAGTCTTTTGTTACAGATATCGAAGGTTCTGGTATTCAACTTCGCATATTGAATAATGTCCCGTATAAACTGACACGCACTAAGTATGCACTCGCGTACTTAGTAAGTGTCAGCTTATACTGGACAGTATTCTATATACGAGGTTGAGTCACAGAACCATCGATATTATATTTCACGAAGCCCGTTTGGCTCTGGTTGTAGTAGTATAGAAGTGACGTGTACCAATAAGCGCGCTTGTGTGTGTAAAAATCGTGACCGAGCGCTCACAAAGCCACGCACACTAAAACAATGTGCACATGTGCACATCTGACAACATTCATAGTCAAAGAGACATCGTGAGATAGAATATATATATACGACAGGTAAGAAGCTTCCGCAGTAGAATTCTAGCCCCGTGCTGCAGGGACCAAAGTAACCTAATCTATCCGAGTTTTGAATATTGCGAACGATTCGGTGTTTGCATTAGGGATGTTATGGAGCTTCGAATCCGGTTCCAAAAAGTCGAAACTTCCAATTGATATTAAACCTCCGATACCAACTCCGGTTCCGGTACTTTTTAATTGGAGGTTGAAGCGCAGCGGTGGCGGCGCCGGCCGCGGTCAGTGTGTACAAATAAGTTTATATTTGTCGCGCGGCCAACCCCGCATCCCTCGTGCTTACATATTACTCACACAACTCCGCCTCCGACTCCGACTTCGGTTCCGGTCCCGACTCTGATAACCCAAATTTAAAAACTCCGTTTGCGACTCCGTAACATCCCTAGTTTGCATATGTGTGCGTAATTCGGTCCAATATACATTTGTAACTGAGACGTTCAATATTGGGATAGCATCGAAACGTGCGTTATTTTCGAGCTGAAACATTGGTGTGCTCAGTTCCCCTGTAATAAAGTTCCTTTTGGCAGGACAAGCGACGTCTACAGTGAACCTATTCTTCTTCTTTCTTAGCTAGATCTTGTAATCCTTTCTTATTTAACCCTGTAGGATATTGTGCAGTTACCTGAATGGGCATGTACCCATGATGTGTTCCTTCACATTTATAGCATCGGTTATCTATGTATCAAGGCATTCAGGTAATGTACTATCAGCAAAATGGAAGCTTGACACGTCATAGAACAGCGCCTCAGTAGCGTTACAATATATTATAATAACATTATAAAACATTTCCATGGTTGGTCAGGGTCCCATTTTGAGTTGAAAATCATTGGCTACGGCTGGGGTTCGGTACCAAACGATCTCACGTCCAAACCCTGGTCTCTTAGGGGTCGTTTCTTTTTCTGATCTTGAGTAAGATGTCCTAAGACGTCATTGAAAATTGACATTTTGGACGCGTTTTGAAATGGGCAATCGAAATAAATTTATTCAAAGTCCGAGGCCGTATTAGTTTTTTTTATGCCATGGAGAAAACAAATGAGGGCACAGACCACCTGATAGTAATCGCCACCTTGATACCCTTAAAAATTGGAAATCTCGAAACTGCAAATTCGTTGCCAAATATGGACTAAGATGGAACGCCTATATGCTAGTAATTTCACCTGTGTAGTGTATTACGATATTCGTTATAGCTTTCGGGTTTTTTTGTATCTATGAATGACATAATATACTGTCACGTGTGAATGTGATGCTATTGAGAAATGGTAGTACTGTAACATAGTCGTTGTTCGCAGGACAAGCGATGTCGCTACTGGTGCCGGACACGTCTTACTCGTCGTCGGAGGGCGAGGACGACTTCTACGACGCCGACGACGGCGTGGAGCCCGGCCAGCCGGGGCCGAGGTGAGTGCTAGTATATAATGTTAGACGTTGAGTTTTATCTAGGATGATCTCTGTGACAGCCAAGTAGGGGAAGCAACAAAGAGGGGATTATTTATTTAAGTTCCTGAACGGCGTCGCTAGGTTTGTGCTAATGTAGTATTTATGTAAATTTAAGTGTAATATACGTGTCATATGATCTGTCACAGGCATCATTTTTGTGCGTATAGCAATGGTTATTGCAGAAGTTAAGTGTTTTCTTACTCTTAGTTTTGTACCTCAGCAGGGATCGTTTTTTTTTGTCATCATCATCATCATGTCAGCCGAAAGACGTCCACTGCTGGACATAGGCCTCCCCCAAGGCTTTCCACTCAGACCGGTCTTGTGCTTTTCGCATCCACCGCGGTCCCGCGATCTTGACGAGGTCGTCACTCCATCTTGTTGGAGGCCTACCTACAGCTCGTCTTCCGGTCCGCGGACGCCACTCCAGAACCTTCTGACCCCATCGGCCATCAGTCCTGCGAGCAATGTGCCCCGCCCACTGCCACTTCAGTCTAGCTATTCTTTTTTTGTAGCAAATTAAAATACTATTGCAATCTTCATAGTTATGGAATGTCTTTAAATACACTTTCTTTAGTAATTTTATAATTACTACCGTAATTAAAGGTGTGAGTGCCTTTCATTAAACCTTCTCAAAAAGCTGGGTAGTTATATTGAATGGAATTTTATAACTGCCCGGTTACCAGGGTAGTAATATCGTATGAATATCCATTATTCCCCTTTTTTTTCATTTTGACGTTGTTAATCAACCCTCTTTAACGCGCACGTAAGTTCCCTGCGAATCGGGGTCCTACGCCTTCTTTTGGCGCGCGAACTGTACCTACAGCGGCGCGCTAAAATTATCAAAAAACTTTTGATACTGGTTGAAGACCCGCTTGTTCTTGTTTAAACCTTGTTTTATTTTTTTATTATTTCCTTCTAATTATAGTATAAAGCAGTAGACTAGTGACCTGAGATTCGAAGCCTTTTTTAAATGGAAAAATTACTCCGACGAAATAGCTTGTTATCTGTTAATAGGGAAGGCAAACCGGTAATCGCCTTACCGGTCAACCGGCTTTATTTAGAATACTGTAATTCACCGTACTTACCTCTGTTTAATTGAAATTACACCGCAAATTGGATTTGGTCTACTTCGGTATTACAGTGGAAAAGGGAACTACTTATACAATGTCCTGAATTGTTGCGTTCAATTTTAAATATTTTCAATGAAACTGCATGTTAATGTATGTTTTACTAATCCTTGGCCCTAGGCCCTAGGACCTAGTAATCCTAGTTATCCCTATAGTGGCAAAAAACGTGATCTAAAGGTATATAAATTGCATATTTTTACAGGAATCTCTTAAAGTTAATGCAATTTATCGTCCTAAACAGTAAATTGTTTTTTTATTACACAGAATAAACGGTCCAAATGCTGAATAGAATTGCCTACTCATTTTGTTAATATATTATTTCAATTCTTTCCATACGCTCAGTGAAACAGAAATTAGGCAAATTGCACCTTAAGTAACTTCCACATATGTCGAAAAGGTCATAAGTTCGTCGATACAAAGACCACACTTGCTAAATCCATTTATTTGCGCCGCTTTAAATCTTCCATTCATATCGTCATATGATTATTAGATAATGACGGCACTTATCCCTTCTGGTTTTGGGTCATGCTTTACTCGAGCTTCTCAAAGTCAATTGCCTGCCATGTAACGAGTAGCCATGTGCTTGCTAAGATTGCGAATACTAAAATAGGTCGGCAGTAGGGTTGTTACGTTCATAAATAATCTGAATTTAAAAATAAAAATACGTTATGTTTATTTGCAATTACTGTTTAATTAAAAATGTATTGTAGGTTATTGTGTACCGATAAACAATTAAATTAATAATTAAATAAAAGCTATTGCATATCACACAAGGTGGAAAGCAAGCAACAGGTATTAATGTAACGCCCTGCAAAGTCACAGCAATTCACAACAAAGAATTCGGGCAGCCAAGGGCCCGACTCCATTTAACGTTATCATCAAAGGCCATTTAAAAATAATTATGAAGATTAGGTAACACTTAACCTGTAATTATAATCATTAAGTTTAATTCTACTGTATTTAAACTCACATTACTCTAAGTGAGAATCTCCGTTTTAAAGTGTAAGATTCGAAATTAACTTCAACTCGCCGTTCCCGAAAATCCCAACCATGTTCGGTCCCGTGCGGCATCTTAAGTCAACCTAAATTTTCACACAGTAGAAAAGAGACAACCCTATATTGAGGTGAATGAACTCCAGGTCGGGTCATGCACTAGTTTACATTTCGTAGCATGCATCATGCACCGCGGATTGTTTGGAGTTTAATTAATGGCCCACGTTGATTAGCGTCAATTAGTTACCTTACTTGGATATATTTTGTATTTGACTTGACACGTCATAAAGGTATTTGTCAAGTTTCTAGTACTTTTCAACACGTGCTCTGTGTAAGTAGAGAATAAAAATTGTACCCGTAGGGATTGGTTTAATCATGTTCCTACTTTACACGTGGAAATTTCGACATCGCCAAATTTCATCCAGATCCGTTCGGCCGTTCTGGCGTGATTGAGTAACAAACATCCATCGATCCAAATTTTCGCATTTATAATAGTACTAGGAACTGTTATTCATCTTGCTTTCTCAGTTAGCTTGTATAACCTTCGGGAAACACGATAAGTACTAACATGGCCTTTGATTATTCTCGTAACGTGCTCGCTACGCTCGTTCTTTTTTAGATGTCACTAAGAAAAACTCGCTCTTATGTAAAAAATGTTTTGAAACAGTGAATTTAGCTTATTTTGTATCAATGATGGTTAATTTTAATTTACAATACTGAAACTGTGAAAATACTGATATTGTTATCTCGTATATTGTATTTTGTTGTTGAATATGCACAGCAGCGCCAATTCTAATTATAAAGGCCCAGTAACACGGTTATTTCCGCTGTGGGATCGATATGATTCCTATTTCCGGCTTTATTTGCCGGTCGACCTTTTAAAACTTTCCATACGACTGTCTGCTATTGAAAATAGACGTGTCCATTTTGCAAGTAAAGGATTTTCAGTCAAAAGAATAATTCATCCATACTCCTTACCTTTACTAATATTTTAAATGTGAAAGTAATTCTGTCGTGTGTTTGTTACCCTTTCACGGCTAAACCGCTGTACCGATTTCGATGTAACTTGGTATGGAGATAACTTGAGTCCCGGGGAAGGACATAGAATACTTTTTATCCTAGAAAATATGTCAGTTCTCGGGGGAATAGCGATAAACGATTTTGACGGAGTTAAGTTAGTAGATTATAAATATACCTTTAATTGGTAAATAATGGACATTTCATTACAAAAAGTAGGCATGTATGTATGTAAACTCTTTATTGCACAAACAGAAAATATCAAACTAAAAAAAACAGAAACACAATATTATTAGAAATGTCAGTAACAGTACTGAAGATCATAAATACTGCCTTTGCAGATCTATATATCTATTCTACTCTGTCTAAATCTAATTGCTTTTGATACGTTATCGTATTGTCAATGTTATGATAGCTCTTATTTACTTGAAATTAATGGCGTCCGAGTTATAAAGAAAGCGATAACATTACGCTAAAACAAAAGTAGAGTAAAGCCTCAGGCTGTAGCAACTAGAGAGGTAATTTTAGACCGTTCCTGAGCCTCTGAGGGAAGATCAATACCCATTCTAAATCCGGATCGAATCCCGGATAACCTTTCTGGGTTTCCGGGCGTTCAACCCTTTGCGCTATATTTATAACGGTTATCGGAAACCGTAACGTTTCATCATTTTGCAATGTTCTGTTATATACATTTTGAAATGACTGTCACATTAAAATGTAAAAGAATAACAAGTATCAAATGAATCTGTTATCATTATTTATAATTATTTAAAAATAGCCGTGCCGTGGCGCCGTGTGGTGGCCGGCTTAGAATAGTGCCACTCGATGCCTTCCTGTGGAAGTCGTAAGAGGCGACTAAAGGATTAAAGGCTTGTAGTATTGTTAGCATGCTGAAGTGGCAATGAGCAGGCCACATAGCTCGGAGAACTGATAACCGTTGGGGAAGAAAAGTTGTCGAGTGGCGGCCCCGCACCGGTGGACGGAGTGTTGGACGGCCTCCCATCCGGTGGTCTGACGACCTGGTTAGGATCGCGGGGAGCCGCTGGATGCAAGCGGCTCAAGACCGTGACTTGTGGCGCTCTTTGGGGGAGGCCTTTGTCCAGCAGTGGACGCCCCCGGGCTGATGATGATGATGAGTATGGTTAGGGGATGGGCTTTTTTTTATCGATTAAGTGGGGAACGACTCAAAAGCGTGGCGCTCGTTTTGTACTGGCGGACGGTTTGCGACTAGGTAGGTGATGGGCTTGCAACCTGTCACTAATATACACTGTTAAACATCTTAGCCTGTATGTGCAAAATGTGGGAATTAACAACAAGTGGTTTGAGTTGTTGGTAATTCTGTAGCTCTGCCTACCCCACTCTAGGATGAAGGCGTGACGGTATGTGTGTGTAATTATTTAAAAGATAAAACCCCCTAGATATTAGTGACCCAATCTTTCAGAGCTGATGTCACGTAAACGGCCCATCCGATTCCGTAAACCTAGCAACCTTTATATATCTTTCCGTTTGGGACACACAAAAAACAAACAAAACAAACAAAAAATTGAACTCGAAATGGTGTAATAAAACGCTAATTTACTTCCCAATTGTTGCAATAACAACAAATTATATAGATAAAATAGAGTTAATAGTTTAACAGACATGGTTTTTCCGGCGCGCTACACAACCCTTCGTGTGCGAGTCCGACTCGCACTTGGCCGGTTTTCATTATATCCCTCTGCCACTGAGGTGACTTTTTAGAAAAAATCTACTGACGTGGAGTCTGTCAGGCGTCATTTTTGATAAAATATAGAAATAATACTAATGGGTCAACGACAACTATTGTTTATGTATGTATGTATGACATGTATGTAAACTCTTTATTGCACAAACTAAAAAAGACACAGAAACACAAAAGGTATGTACAAAGGCGAACTTATCCTTTTAAGGGATCTCTTCCAGTTAATCTTCGAGCGATTGAGAGACGAATAAAAACAACGGATGGCTAAACGTACAACAATTAAAGAAACAGCAAATAAAAGTAATAATAGGAAATAAATACGTACTATATATATATATATATATATATATATATATATATATATATATATATATATATATATATTGAGATTGAGATTGCCTGATATCGCTTGGAACACTATTCCATTAACGAACAGAATGTACTGAGAAGGATTTGGAGTAACATTTGGATTTGCTAGCAGGAAAAGCAAGGAGTAGGTTGGCAGTCGAACGTTAGCGGTTCTGGGAGCCAAGAAAGAGAACCGTTCACAAAGGTTAGGACGGGATTGAGGATTGAAAAGGATATCAAAAAACAACGACAGGATATGAACATCGATCGCGATCTAATGGGCAACCATTTTAGCTGAGTACGGAAATCAGACACATGGTCAAATTTCCGCAAGCCAAATATGTACCGAATGCACGTTCTGAAGCTTCTCCAGCTTATTAAGCAGCTCTTCAGTTGCGTCATAGTCGAGATGCGAGATGCGATGTCGCCATAGTCGAGAAAAGGGAGAAAAAGAGATATATTATTATTGACGTTTATTTAGTGCATAGCGTGATTATTTAAAATAAACATGTATGTGGGCTTTTAAATAAAAAAAAATGTAATTAACTTGAATATGGTAATATTTTTTACATACGTTAAGAAGTTACTGAGCGATACAGAGCTATTTTAGGCTATACGGCGATTTTTATTTAGGGTGTCTGATAGACGTCATGTAAGTAGTAGAGGGATATAATATTTTGAAATCTATAAATATACAGTTTGAAAGCACTCTTGCTATTCCAGTTACAGGAACAACCCACTTGTACAAATCTAGGTCTGTAGGTTACGACGTAGGTTTATGACGGCGTATCATTGCCAAGTGATACGGTAGAAGCTAGAATAGAGCTCCGACGCATAGGGTATATGGCAGTTAAGATATCCTGGCCTGAATAACCCTGGAAGTTATTTCTTTATTATTTACCCCTTTGTCTATTCATATACAAACAACGCGCGATATAAACTACTTGAAAACGTCATAGTCACGGTATTACAACTTAGTACCCCTACCTGCTTTAACGCATTCACTGTCGTGTAGGGTGTTTAATTTTTCACATTCTGCAATTTTGAATAAATTCTCTCGAATTCTTACTCCTATTTCCCCTAAGTAGGAGTAACACATGCACACATGAACACTTTTTGAATAAATTTTCATGATTGTGCAATTCTCCGAAGAAAAACTGGTGATGATGGTCAATATCATTAGTGTTTGACATAAGTTGGCTGGAAAGTTAGTTATAGTTAGTTATTTTTGGAAAATTAATACACATTGAAAATCTGCTACAGCCTAAGCGGTCAATTTTTGCAACCTCAAAATGTTCTCCTTTAACCTTAAAACTAGACATTTACATTATTTTCCATACAAATGTGAAACACCCTATCTATACTGTAGTGTTTGTTTTTTCAACATTAGCCAGGGTATCTATTCTACTCGGTTAAACCATATTGCTTTGGATATGTTATCGCATTGTCAACGTTATGATAGCTCTTATATACTACACAGAGACTTTTACGACTACACACACAGACACACACACACACACACGCACACACACACACGCACGCACACACACACACACACACACACACACACACACACACACACACACACACACACACACACACACACACACACACACACACACACACACACACACACACATACATAGCCCATAAATAGGTTTAGTATCTGAAAATGTAATTTTAAATATATGTAAACGTAAGAGATATCCATTTTAACGCTTATTTTAAACCTCTATAAACTGGAAGAGCGAGGCCTTCTGATACAGGTACTCAATACCTAATAGAAGGACTCGACCACACTGTACCTACCACCTAAGGTTAACAGGAAATAAATTATTATTATTATTATATTATTATTATATTATTATTATATACTTGACAGTAATGGCGGCCAAATTAAAAACAATACGATAACAAGTCGAAGGTTGGTCGTTTTACCGAGTTGAATAGGCCCTGTGCCAATCACTGTTTATTGTAATAAGTAACTTTTCACTATCAATGTGCGGTAAAAGTATAACTGAAATTTCGGATAAAAAACACGCGAACTTTCGAAACGTGGAATATAATGATGTCCGAAAGTCGCGTGTTTGTGGCCATTACTCCGCGTGAAGGCCGGACAGTAAATATACGCTAACGTTAAAATGAAACTGAGCTACTGGAAGGGATTGACAGAAGTATTGTATTATTGCATTGAATAACACACGAGAAGTAAGTCAGTTTAATTTTTCTTAGAAATACTAAATTAAATTATTAAAACTAAATAGAAAACCCGACTGTAATATGAAAAATCAACTGAAAAGCGAAAAACAAGTTATATAATTTATAGAAAATTGTAAGAGCAATGTACCTAATTATTGATATTTATAACAATTTAAATTTAACTTGAATAATGGTGAAGGTGTTCCAGGCGGAGACAAGCCAGTCCTAGTATTTTTTTTTAAGAAATAGTTTTTGAAATTCATTGCTACAAATTTCTCAATGTTCCTAGTCTTTCATCTGCTTGCAAATATTAAAATATTTTAGCTTTTGCCATTCCTATATCTAAACCTTATAGCACGACATACTCGCAACACAAACAATGTACTGTCAGCGTGCCAAGTAATAAGATTATTGTTACGCTTTGCCAAATAAACTTACATTTATTACTTGATGCGACTCGGTAGATGCTTTATAGATTTTATACCTAGTTGTCCTTCGTGTTGTTAATTTTTGTTAAGTATTCTTAATTTTCATTGTTATTTTTTTTGCAGTTTCTTATGAACTTGCTTATAATATTGGTCGCAACTTATAAACTTAACTATAATATGGTTTTTGTAAGGATTTGGTGTTAAAAACTATAGTTGAGCTAACCCTCCTCGCTTTGCTCGTCGTTGTTCTCAATTTCTATATATATGATGTAGATATGTTAAGAGGGCATATCTAGTGAATCTATTTTCTTCTGCCTGGGGCTTGGGCCGACCGACGTCAGGGCACTAAATCACGTTGTCATTTTGGATTCATATTTCTATTTCGGCTCCGCAGTATATGTTTCGCAGCCTTATCGATTATAATGTGAGAATATAAACTTGTCAAGTTTTACCATATTACTATATCGAAGACTAATTTTACCGATTGCACCAACCCTAAAAGAAGGGTAATGAGTTGACAGATTACGAACTACGAGTAATTATGTATGAAGAAATCCAAAAGTTAGTAGTAAGTTATTTAGTTTAGTAGATGAAGTGAGGTGTTTTTAATGATTTTAACCCTTGATCATTAATTACATTTACATAATAAGTTTTAGATTAAATAAGAATTAATTATACGTGATTTTTAATTAAAATACGCTCAATGAAAATTTGAGGTTATGTGTCAAATAGTACAGAATGGTTTTGCATCTTTGGCCATTAACGATTTAAATTAATTGAGTGAATTGATTCAAACATTTCAGATGTGTAAGTGAGATGCTGGGAGATATGAGCCAAATGCAGAAAAAAAAACATAGCTAAAGCCTCAATTAAAATCCTTTTATTTATCCATTTCGTAACGAAAGTTAACCATGATCGAAGATAAAATGACAATTGGCAAAGGACAACTAAATTGTACTGTAAATACAATACGCCACTTGCCATTTTAAACATCGAATGATTTAAGTATAGTAATTATCGTTACAAAATGGAAACAAATAAGAATTTTAATTGAGGCTTTAACTGTCCTTCACTGTCTACAATGTTTTTGAAAATTATAAGAAATATAAGGGAGCGTCATACTAGTCGCCAAGCGGGTTTTAGTTTTGAACTGTTCGTTTGACCCTTTTATTACTTCCTATTACTTCATCGGGCTTATCATGGTTGCGTTTATCCCTGTGGATAAAGAATCCGTCACTCTCGTACATATTTGTCAGAAAGTGACGGATATACCCGATTTACAGCGATAAACGCCACCGTACTCGTAGGCCTCTAGTACTACTATTATAAATGTTAAAAACAAGCTCACTCTTTTTGCATTATAATATTGATAAAACGCTTAACTATACATTACATATAACATATACATTACATTACATATAAATAACGCACAGCCGATTTCTTACCAACGATATCGACGCGAAATCGAGTCGCGGAGAAAACTAATTTAAAAGCGCATTCAACAAACATTACCCACATGAACTTTACCGTTCCCAAACACCGTTTCACCCTCGAGTCGTAAAGTGAGTCATTTCCTTTCTCACCGTTCGCAATTAACCGCTATTTGTTGTTAAAGTGTTCAGTTGTTGCGATAAACGCTACGTCAAACGCGTTTGAGGCACATAATTTTTTCATCGACTATACTCAAAAGTCTAATTCAAAACCAAAATCCTAACCTCAACAGGCGCACATTCGCTGTTATTACTACTCTTTGGTTTAAATGTAGGTATTTTAATCAATAAAACTTACTCTAATATTACTAATTACACGAGTTCTCTTTCATGTTTTTATGAAATAATGTTAAAAAAACGAAGTAATCATGATTGGAACTGTCAGATTTTGGTCTTGAATTAGATTGTGAAGTGTGCATTAGAAAATTCAAATTAAACTACGTTTGTACTGCGTACCAGCGGTTCTCGAACTTTTAAAACATTAAATACTTTACGGAGCCAGAGAACTACCATTTTTTTGTTATTTATTTGTAGGTGATTCTTCAGAGATCCCTTTCGGAGTCAAAGAATCGACGGACTTTGACAAAAGCTGCTATAAACAATTACAGTTAATGGCACTACAAAAAAATATGCCTTTGACGTTTTACCGTATTAACGTTACGATACAACACCGTTAACGATACGATAACACGTCAAAAAAAAACCATGTTGTGGCATTAACTGTCAAAAGCAGCTTTTATAAAACTTCCTAGATCCTTGGGGCCCAGATTGATCAAATAATTACGTGAATAATAACCGTGTCAAAAGAACGTCTTAAACGTCGATACGCAAACAAAGTCCTCCTTGACCCGTTTCGGTCGTGCCACATTCGGCTCAGTACCCTTACCATGAGTTACAATTACCGTACTGGCTAGCGAGTCGAATGCTCTGTCGCTCACAGACCTCGCAGTATTCTTATAGAGTGCGAGGGACAGACCATTCGACTCGCTAGCGAGTACGGTATGTAACTCATGGTAGGGGTACAGATTCTTCGGCGTTACGTAAAGAACGAACGGTAAAAAAAAAACAAAAAGGAAGTCTTTTGTTTTCAGCACTCTAGTAAAGTCTTTTCTATCCATGAAGGCACGCCCTGGCGCTCAAATTGACGTTGCGCAACTTTTTGGATTTAAAACACTGCATCGAAATAGTATGAGCATTTTAAAATTTAATGTGGTTATCAATAGGGCAAGAATTCGTCGACTACAACAAAGCAGTCTTTGGTATTACAGCAGTACTTTGTTTTATACCTTATAATACACGATGTTAACTGTAACAGGAGTTAAGTTATTATTATTAGGCGTGTAAGGGCCGTAATTACAAACTGAATTAGAGTCAGATGCCAGTTTTAACTCGCGTCAAACAGAGATGACAATTTCTAAGACTATGATACTTTGGAATGGTTTTTATGTCGCCCCTAATGTTATAACTCCATCTTACCTTTATATGCATACTAGAGTACTTAATACGCTTAGAATTATTTTCCTGCTACTCCCCCTATTTTACCCCCCTTAGGAGATGAAATTGCAAAAATCCCTTCTTAGTGCACCTTAAGAGTATACAAAGACCAATTAGAACAAAACAACCCATTGTGTTTTTCCTTACTTTCGTTGTGTGACCTCGATTCAATGTTTTTTTATTACCTACATATGGAAATTGAGTCAACTAATTAACTAACGAAAAAGCTATTACAATCGGAACTAACAATCGCTAGCCAATGGAATAATCGATATAAAAGCCGGCCATTATAGCCATCACTCGATAAGAATTCGCACCTGCACCAGTTGTTTTTACTATTACATGTTTTCTATATTAAAACATCGAATAGTTCTAAGGATTATAAGTTTTACAGTCCTGTGGTGTGACGCATCTGTGTGTGCGATGGGGACGTATTTATACTCACGACCGATCGAAGTGACTAATGCCGGGTTTGTAGAAGTATTCGAAATTCGTAGCAAACAACAACAATGAATGAGAAATGCCAATGCTTGCTTCAATAACTTTCGGAGCGAGATGTAACTCCCCGAAAGGCGGAAGGTTCCTATATATCTTTTTATACCATCAGATCAGGTGACCTATAAAAGGAACGCTTACATGATCCAAGCTTTAAAAAAATCAGCAATATTAACCGCTTCATCGGCTTCATGTATATTAAATGCTTAAACATCATTTTATGTTTGGCCATCAATTTCCTATAACTAATATAAGAGTGTATTAAGTCGTATTGGGTACCTATACTTAGCTTGTAATGATTCTTATCACCACACAAATATCGTTATCTCGTATCCAAACGCGCGATGCATCCGGATATCATGCGAATCAATTGGAAAACTGATAACGAATATTCTACGACCAATTTTGGTCTAAATTCAGACCGCGACCTAAAAGCGAGCCGTTTCGCACATCTACTCAAACTTTCACTATCCATTATCTCCATTGTTAGACCTGATGCGTGCGCGCTCTTTTATTACACCTCGGCTTCAATCCAATATGGGCGTATATCCTGAACCACGTCATACAATAAGAGCGTATGTGCCGAATAACCGTTGTGATCGTACGTCTTTTTCAGACGATTAAAGCCCGCGATATGAAGAATGGCCGGAGGTCTATTTCGGGAGCGTTTTATTATGTGATTTGTTTGGCACGATACTAATGTCATTATTGTCATAAACAGTTAATAGACGCTTAATGCTGTTATATTTTAAACTCTTCTTTTTAACCGACTTCAAAAAAAGGATGGAGGAAGGAGGTTCTCAATTCGTCGGGTTTTTTGTAATTTTTATGTAGGTTCCCTGATTACTTCCCTGATCAAAAAGAAGAAACTGAGTGGCTGACTCATCGTTCAACGTACAGCTGAAACCGCTGGACCTACGGACTTTAAATTTCGAGTGAATATTCCTTAGATATCCTAGGGGTGCGATTTTTAGAAATTCCCCCTTATTTATATATATTACTAACTTTTGCCCGCGGCTTCGTCCGCGTTGATTATTGTTCTTACTTTAACATTTTCCTGGATTAAAAGTGGCCTATGTGCTAATCTAGAATATAAGCTATGTCTATGGTTTTGCCTGTGGTTGTGAAAATTAACAATGCGATAACAATAACCGAGTGGCCGTTCGCTATATTTAAGCTACACCACATAACGCTGCAATCAATGATATAGCGAGTTAATTAAATACTTCAATTAATTAATTCAGAAATATTGAAATTGTTTGACAGAATCACACGGAATAAACTATAATGATTCGTTCTACGTTAAAATCGACCAACAATTATAGCTTGGCTCAAGCACTAGGCATTATGGGGCGGTTTTCCTACGTCCTTGGCAGAGAAGTGAATGTCGGAAGGTCAAGACACAGGCGAACACGTGGTTTAGACATCACTTAATGCATTCGCTGCCTTTTCCTCACCAATTACTACTGTATAGTATTGACTTTAGCTGGCTATCTATATTCTATAGTTTGTCAGTTTTCGAAAATCACTAACTTTAGCGTCGCACCTCATTTAGGCCTCAAGGGCCTCTCTTATACTGGATAAACCCATATTACCTTTGACGTGTTATCGTATTGTTGTAGTTAATAAGAACTGTATTAACTTTGACAATACCATAAGTTGTCAAAGGCGGTTTTACTCGATTGACTATTTTTGTTTTAAGGTTATGTTATTATTTGGGGTGCCGTTTCCACCATTGCTGAACTTTTGGATGCAGACCTTTGTTTAGAGCTCATCCGTTGCGTTCCGGGATTTTAAGATGCATTGGGTAGCGAGGAGTTATATCAAACTGAGTTTGTTAATCAGAGATACAAGTTCAGTCGCCCAACAAAAGTAACAACAAACAACAACTTATTTTGTTGTTTGCTCATTTTTTTATTTTGCTTTCCCTAAATTTATCCCTCGAATAGGCAGTCGTTTAAACAACAGAAAGTCGTTTTCTTTGCCTTTCTGTCGCACCAATATAGGTAGGCATGCACCTTTGTTCAGGATGCTTCCCTCATGTACTGGCTTAAAGTTCTTTAGCCTTAGCAAAATTTAAAATAACACAAGTCAAGCAGTAATTAATTTCTATTTTATTTTAGTTGTAATTTTTGTTTATTTGTTTTAATGTCTTTTACTTTATTTTATTTTATTTTATTTTGACAAGTTAACTAGTTCGTAGTGTTACATCTACTGTTGAAATTCATATTTAACGCATGCTGCGTCTACTGTTTTAGGATGTACAGATATGAAGCGTAGTTTTAAGCTTTAAATTGTACAATTTTATTGTTGTACCATCCAGATTGAGGACCGATAAAAATAAAAAATAATCTCATGCTTCTCCATCGTCATTAGCATCCGCAGAATGCAGCGTGTCCAAGCTCCTTCCTCTATGGATATCACAGCGCTGGCTCTTCTATCATGTTCAGTAACCTCACCCTTCACCTCCACCAATAGTCCTTCGCCTTGTCAACACTTCGACTGCTGATACATGGTGTTTATAAATAAACAATCGGACGTTTAACGCGGCTCGGCGCAGCCGCAGCGGTGCGCCGCGGTGCCGGCAGTGCAAAGATCAACGAGGCAGAAGGGACAGAGTCAACAGGATTTGGAGTCACTTTAAGTAGGAGTTTCGTGAGACTTATGTATGTAAAATAGATTTTGAGTAGATTCTGTCAGCGTCATGAATAACTACTTATACAATTTGGTGCCTGTTCGCCTTAATGCCTTCAGGGTTTTTTTAGAGTATGGCTGTTTGATTATTTTTTTATTGCCTTCGACGGCCGAACAGGCTTACAGTTCACCTGATGGAAAGTGGTCACCGCTGCCTATGGACATTTGCAACGCCGGAGGCGTCACCAATGCGTTGTCGGTCTCGAAGAAATTTAATGATACCCGTTTTAAAAAGCCCGATATTGTAGCGCCTTGGGAATGTCTCAGCAGAAAGCTCGTGTCTTGTGATCGTATATCATTTTTTATAATAAATTACTTTTTTTTTCATTGTCAGATGGGTTAATTATTAAACAATTAAGGAGTTAATTCACCAAGAGTAAAAACAACATAAGATCTGTTCAAGTCGTATATTTTATTGCCTAACGCAATAAAATATACGACTTCATACAAGTATGGACAAAAACTCCGGTTATAATGGCGACGCCTTTTAGAGCTAGCATCTCTTAAACAGCTTAACCGCCTTGCACAAAGCCTAAGAACCGTCTCGATTACATTAGATTTCTTTTTTTAAAACGCGTCCGATTTGGTCCATCCGTTTGAGAGCTACGATGCCACAGACAGACGGATACACAGATGTATCTATGTTGAACTTATAACAGCCCTCTATTTTTCGTCGGGGGTTAAAATCTAGAAGTTAAGTAGTGGTAATATTAATATAACATAGTTCCTTATTTTACGCATATTTTTTTTAAAGTTGTATTCATACGATATAAACTATAAACACGGCTATGTCTATTTCCCATCAAATGTGCCTATCACAGAGCTTACGTAATTTCCCGATAATCCCGATGAACCTAGTATTCAGTCTGCCTAATTCTCATCTATTTTCATCTGGACCGTTCGTGACTCAGTGCACGACGGACCGTGGCGCGCGGAGCACCTCCGTAGCGCCCTATCACCAAACCGATCGATACCGACGTACGAACGTTTCGGCACCCGCATACCGTAATACCCACCCCCGTGTGCTCTAACGCCAAAATTACGTACGTTCTTTGTGTGACATCTATTATATTTTTTTATCTGTGTTATATATGCTCGTTTTCTTTCGTTTTAAATTTGGAACGCATGCTCGTGTTTTGTTTTCGGCCAGTGTTAGTTTAGTTTGATTGTTTTTATACGCCAGTGTAACGGAAAATGGAGGGTTTGACATGGAAAATGGGACGTTATTTCAATGCAGTTGGGTTGAATGGGTGTTGTAGTAGAATACCGGTAGCCCATTCTCATTAGTGGAAAAATATTTCTTTTTTATCTTAGAAGTGTCTAGTTTTAGACTCGGTTATATTCTAGACGCTGCGCTGCAGTGGGATAAGAAATATACGTTTTCTTATTTTGATACCGAGGTGTTGATAAGTATGCTTCAGCATGGATTAACATATGAAAAACTTGTGGAAAAACTAATCATAGTCAATATTGAATGCCCTTCTATAGGTAGGTACTTAGATGCGTGTTGTGCACTAAACATTATATTGTATGTATTAGTAATAAAATGTAGATAAGGAAATGATATTCTCTAATTATTTAGGAAAAATAATTTTAGCGTTAACCTGACATTCACCCAGTGCCTTGAAGGCGCAAATGCGCGATTTTACAGAATGCGACCTTTGTATGAAACAAAAGATGTGGCGACCAGGGAAAGAGCTGGACAAAGAGACAGCAGATATCAATGTGCTTAGAAATAGAGTGTTACTCTATTCTGCTTAAGATAAACTGCCAACGGATATCCCTAAACTTCTAGAAACTTTTTTTAAACTTCTTTTATCTGACGTAAAATAGAGGATGTTCTCAATTCGTCTGCAAGTCTGCCAAATGTTAACCGACTTAAAAGAATATTTTTTTATGTGGGTGGTCCCACTTATATTTCGTCAAGAGCAGCGGTCATGGGATCAGTGAAAAGGCAACAGAACTCCTTAATTTTATTATTTATAACTAACGGTTGCAGGTTCTCCTGTTAAAGGTGTAGAAATTCTATGTTTTTTATTTTATTTCTACCTGTATTGAGAAAGGCATTCAACTAACATTGCATTTAGTACACTTTCGCAAAATGTACACTTTTTTTTATTTATAGGTAAGAGTTATCAGACTGTAGAGTTTATAAATGGCTCTTAGCCTAACTAACAGTGTTATTTCTACCTATACATTTCTAGGACCGTAAATATACGCCGCAAGGGAAAGAATCTCAAATTAAAATTGAAATAGCACGCCATTCATTTCGGTCCCTTCGCCCTTAAATGCTCGCAGATAAGTAATTCCATTGAAAACCGTCTTGAAAAATTCAGAAGCTTTTATAGGAGAAATGTTCTTTATCTTTCTATATACACTTTGATATAGTTTTATTGCTAGAAGCTTATTTTTATGGATAAATAAAGTGCTCTATTTTAAATTTCTATTACACAAAAATAAAATAAAAATTACACAGAAGTGGGTTACTTATGTATAAGTTTAACGCCTATCCGTGTTATTTTTCAAAACGTCCGTTGTCGATTCCCGAGCCGAGTACTAATTTTTTCAAATGTATTCTGTTTTCGTTGTTACTAAAATCGATGCCATGGTTCCTTAATAGGAACCAGTCTGAAACTATAATTAGTTTCAGACTTTCCCATACTGACCGATTGAAATGTTACACCCTGTATTTAAATATAAATAATCATACGTCAATAAATACAATAATATATATACCTATAAAAATAAACACAAAAAAAAAACTAATGAAAGCGACAAAGTACGAAAGTGGTGTACTGCCCCAGAATGTTCCAGGAACGTATTCTAGTTGCAATCGTCATAAAAACTATGAACGTCACTCTGTGCACTTTCGAACCCGCTGCGACTTTCTCACGGCTATTGTTAAAGAATCGATGGGACAGTGCGCGTTGCTGTATAATTCTCTGGCAAACCAGCGTAATTGGTATCACCACACGTGGAGAGGTGAACTTAACCTGGTTCCTCTTCGGGACGTAATCTTAAATAAATGTCTATTCACGAGTCGAACGGCAGCCATAACGTGACCTATAGGCCTTGACAAAATGCGGTGTTAGGAAACGGACAAATTGTGGAATTGACTTTAGGAGTCGTCGCATTAGCTAACGTCAATCCTGGAACTGTAGAAAACTGTGGTTGTAGTGAATCTTTCCAAAGATTTATTAAGGACGTTGAACTTTTACATTTTAATCATGTCTTCTTTGAACATTTTTTGTCAATGTGTTTCTGTATTGTTTTTATGAAACAGCTTTATATAAATGACTGTTTGTTTTCGATCTTTTGAAAGACATAAAATAAATCCATTTTGACCGGTTTTGAAGATCATAAATGACGTGTGGCTAAAGTTATCATTGCCTTTCAAGATTGTAGTGAGCGCTCGCTAATAATACCGCTATTTTATAGCAAGAACGTCTACCGCATAATGGGATGGGATAGAACAGTGCGATCAACCGGGAAGTTGCATGGAATAACGGAAGATGCCATTGTGCATAAGACTTTATCTTGGAATGCAAGCATTGACTTCTTTTGACTAGTTACTCGTATCTCTGAAATGTGGGTTTCTCTTATAATTTAATAAACATACTTTCAACACTAAACGCCTCTATTCTTCTCGGTAAAATCATATGGCTTTTGACATGTTATCGTATTTTCAACGTTTTGATCGCTCTTATTTACTTGACAGTAAAATGGTGAGCTATTTAGAAACAATACTATACTATAACGTCAAAGGTAATGAGATTTTACCCAGTGGAATAGAGACCCAGGATACCAGTTTCTAAATATTGGGAAATAAAAATAAAACTTTAAAAAACCGACTTTATTTGTTTGATATAAATGCCAAAAACATAAACATAAAATCGGCCATTTTTATTATTTAAGTATTTTATGTGCCCAGTGACTCTCGTGCCGTGAGGACACATCTAATGACGTATCATTTATGAAAATCGGTTGAGGCGTTGAGCACATACAGATCAAACACATAACGAATGTTTATTGAGAGTTTATTGAGGATCTTCTATTTTCAAGTTGTGGTAGGAGTGGAATGAGCGGCGTAAACTTAGCTATATGTAATCAGAGTTGTTGCTGTTATGGTTTCTAATTTTAGACGATATTGTCGCATAGTTGACGGTGTGTCATAGAACTGGTATGTTACTACGAAAATCGCTTTCACTCACTTCTGTAGTTAATGACACTCAAGAGCAAGGAACAGGACTAATGAACTACTAACTGCTTTTTTTTACTAGCCAATTTAAATTTTTGGCGTTCTTGAGTTTTTCTGGTCGCATATTTTCCTAGGATTTGTAATTAGGTCGGTAAGTTCATGTTCGTTTTACAGGAGGCCCCAATAGCTAAAGCACCCAGTAATTGGAGCTCCGCACGAAGGGGCTCCGTCGTCGACGCTGTTCAATTAATTTCTGAAATAGAGAAAAATGCCATACATTTGTAGGTTAGGCGGCAGTAAAAGTATTAAAGCAAATAGCTGGCTCTGATTGAGGGTTGACCCCAAATTCTGAACCCCATTGTCACTGTTATTGTATTAGCGAGGGACCCATACATTTTAGTGTTACTTGACGAAGGTCTTAGGCAAAGTTGATGTAGAGTCTTGGGTTAGTATTGCGGAAATAAGGTCATCCATCCCCGTTCCCTTATTGTGTAACGTTAACGTGTCCATGAACCCTTGTTTCTCTTGTTAAAATATATATTCAAAGGAGTTATAAACCAAAATAATACTTTTTATTTAAAAAAATATGACTTTGCACTACACATGCTTTTTATTAACCTTTGGGAACTCATATTAAACTTAATACTTAACAGGTAAATACGTACTTAATCAACATTCTCATTTCATACCAACCACGTTTCAGAACTCAAATCACTACGAGTAGGTATGCTGCACTTCACTGATGCCCGGGAAAGGTCATCGCACTCGGTTTAACCGTGACATTTTAAAGGGTTTAGCCAATTCCAATAAAGGTCGCAGGACTCTAAACTATTAAACGTGTAACCTTGTGCCAAAGGTCAAGGTTTAAAGTTACATTAGATAAATTAATCATACTAAAAGCAAGCAACAATAGTATGACGTGTTTTTGATACATATTAAGTTTAATAGTCAGAAAGTAGCATAGGCAATTACTTGTCTCAGAAAATAGAACATTCGACAAAAAGATATTTACTTTTTTCATCTTCATTTTGAGAAATATTTCCAAAAGTAGGTCCTCTCCTCATTCACGTTATTGCTTACTTTAATGCCAAATACTGAAAATCATGCTCATTTTATATGAAAATCAAAGAGACTGGTGCTGAATGTGTAAAGTAACACTTTGTTAAAGTGGAAGGTATTGTGGCGAAGTTCGTTAGGAGTCTTGAAAGCCAATTAAAAGTACGGTGTTCCCCGCAAGCGTTACGAAGTTTTCTTATTACGCCGATTTTCGGCGTGGGATAAGTGGAAACGAGGGTTCTTGTGGCGACCCACTTAGTATTGCTACTTGGAAGTGATTCGGACTTGTTAGGGAGAAAAGTCAAGGTTAGGTTTTACGTAATCATTACTGTGTATCTCTTCGGCCTCTGGCCAATTCATAATTCAAGTTAAGAGCCAGTCTCCGACAGCTTTTACTAAAGTAGATTGCCAAATGACAAAGAAATTAGTCTTACCGCCATCGTGAGAGACATATTCCTTTTACCAGACTGCCATAAGAGGAGGGTAACGTGTTTACCAGCCTGTATATGTATGCATGTATGCATTTTGGTTTCTTTGTGGCGCCCTAGAAACACGTGGACTGATTTTTTCAGATTTGCGTATGAAAAATTGGCGCTAACGAACGACAATGGTCTTTAACTGATTCTGAGCGCTGCCGTTCGGTTAGTGCCTTCGTTGATCTGCTTCGTTTAATCCACACAATGTATTTCCCAATACGAATAATCACGACTCTCATAAAATGTGTATGTTAATTTGATATAATATAATATAACTAACGTTGATGCTACGTTATATTTTCCAAAATTATTTTTATCATTGTTAAAGTCTTCCGAGACAAACTCTCAAGAAGGATCAGAATTTGTAATGAATTCTGCTACATCAATTGTCCTCGAGGCGCAACCGCTCATTTAAATATGCTGTTTTAATGTTATAACTTTATCTTGTTTTTAGGAGAAACTTTTACTTTTATAGCATTTGAAGTTTCTACTCAACCAATGAAAATTAACTAGAGATTTTTAATTAATTAAGCTAACTAGATTGATGTGAGTAGTACAAAACCGACTGTCGTGGAGATTCTTGAGGAGGGCCTATGTCCAGTTAGTGAACGTATCGCCTGATTTGATGAAACGGACTCGAGGAAAGCAATAACAACCAATCAAGTGCCTCTATTCTATTGGGTAAAACCAAAAATCATACTGTCGACGTTACGATAACTCTTATGTATTTCAAAGTAATGACCGCAGGAAATACCATCACATGTCAAAGGTTATATGGTTTTAACCAGTAGAATAGGCCGTCACACGCAGAATTATTGATCGAAAACACCCTCAGGGGACTGCAACGTACCAGTACATTTTAATATACCAATCCAATCCAGGGTCAGGGGCTCACTAGGTAATCTGTAGTAGAATACTTGTCATCATCATTTGCTGGTGCCGATGGAGTAAATTCTATTCTTCCCTATCCGCGCAGTTAAAGAGACCTGATATGGCATGACACGGTCTGGGTATTTTCTTTGTAGCATTCGTATATTCCGAATTTAATTTTTTAGTTTTTACCCGATTCCTAGTTCATATTTTTATTAGTCACACAAAACGTGCTCCAACTTTACAGATTTCAGTGTACTCAATACCACACCACACCTAACCAAATGTGATATTAAACAGAACAGAAAGTGCATTTACGTACAATGAGCAGTCAGTGTAGTCACGGTTAACTGTTTGTGATGTTTAAGTGAACACTAAAGTTAGTGACCATGATACGAGCCCTCACGTCTAGGAGGTGGTCGCTGCGGCGCGACAGCGGGAGGTGAGACGACTTTACTGCTGTTTTTTCATTTTTTTTATCACATTCCTGTACAGCTGAATTTGTTGTGAAATATCTGTAGCCAATTTCATAAATTCTGCAGGGTATAATTCTGTTACTTCTATGAAGAATTGGATAAGATTAGTAAAAGAAACAATTTTATGATGACGCTCTTAGTTTCGGTTTCGGTCTTGTTCAAAAAAGTCAATCCGACATATATCTTGCTTTTTGGGTGGTAGTATTGTAATTTTAACTTTATGAAATTGGCTCCTGATATGCATTCTGGCTCGTTACGTGTCTTAAAGCAATACACATTACAACAAAGTATAATTATATCTTTATTTTTTGGCTTATCTTCACATAAAGTTGACATCCTTTACCACCACTCACCATGGCCGTCATAAACTCTAGCTTTCCGTACTCACATGCATTTTATTATCAACTACACAGATTAAACACTACATTGCGCAAAACTGCACCCTACACTAGCCATACCGTACGAGTACCTCAAAGAAAATGTTGAGCATTTTAAGGCCCGTATTAATAAAATCATCTTACTACACTGTCATTTTTGACGCATCTCGAGACGAGTATTAGAGTTGAAATCAGTTTATTAATACAGGCCTTAATGCCTAAACTTAAAACTGACTAGTACAATTTAGTCAATGGTTCAGACGTAACCATAGCAAATAACATCTCATCATCAATCGTAACATTTTTTTTGTTCGACTGTAAGCGGCATGGCATACTTAGAATCATCCTACTACTCTTACTAAAAATAACAATACACAAAATGCATAAAACGTGTGCCACATCAGGTTAGTAAAAATAATGCTGCGAGAAGTACCTTTTTGCGCAATGTAAATTTTGTAAAATAATACAGTTTACTAAAGCAGTCATGATTTGGCAGTGAACTGTGATTGTCTGAACTGATTTGCCGTTGAGTAGAAAGGGTTTTGTAATGTTTTTCATTACATATTGTAAAAAAATGTGTAAGTAACGGCAACTGCACCTTTAGGCTTTTAAATATATTCTTATTAATATATCATACTAGTAACTTTTTTCATATTCTCAAGGTAATCCAAGAACGCGCCAAGTAGAGGTAATAGTTTTGAAATGAAAACAAAGCTCGGTTTTCCCGCCAACTAATAGTTGCATTAATTTGATGTTAACAACAGATTTCGTCAGATCTCAGTCTTATTCAAAACCAAGAGGTTCCTGCTGCTCATACTCGTATCTCATTGACAATAAGTTTGCGGGTGGTAGGACCTTGTGCAGGGTCCGTCCGGATCGCTACCACCATCTTATCCATTAATTTACCGCCAAACAGCAGTGTTCGCATTGTTGTGTTCCGGTTTGGGGATAAGACAGCCGGTGTAATGACCAGCAAAGAGGCATTCCATTTTAGTCCTCAGGGTTGGCAACGCATTTGCAGTCTTTTGTGAATGCGAATGTCTATGGGACTCAGTTTCCCAAATCACTTACCATCAGGTGGCCTGTGTGCTCGTTTGCCTTCTCTAATTTCCTACCATTTGCCATTATAATATCAAGAATAGAATTTTTATTCAGTTTATTCACAAATGTAGCATTGTTAGAAAAATAGTCGGATAGTAAGTAAGCAGTTTAAGTTTAGCAAAATACCGCAGAGCCTTAAGTCGAAAGTCTTCGACCAGTGTGTGTTGCCAGTGATGACTTATGGATCAGAGACTTGGCCGCTGAATGTGGGCCTCATAAATAAGCTCAGGGTCACTCAGCGTGCAATGGAAAGAGCTATGCTCGGAGTTTCTTTGCGCGATATGATCCGTAATACGGTAATACGCCAGAGAACCAAGGTCACCGACATAGCTCAGAGAGTTAGCATGCTGAAGTGGCAATGGGCGGGCCACATAGCTCGGAGAACTGATAACCGTTGGGGAAGAAAAGTTCTCGAGTGGCGGCCCCGCACCGGTGGACGGAGTGTTGGACGGCCTCCCGCCCGGTGGTCTGACGACCTGGTTAGAATCGCGGGGAGCCGCTGGATGCAAGCGGCTCAAGACCGTGACTTGTGGCGCTCTTTGGGGGAGGCCTTTGTCCAGCAGTGGACGCCCCCGGGCTGATGATGATGATGAAGTAAGCAGTTTATGAAGAGTTACGTGACTCGCGTTCGCGTCCAACAGTTCCCTTGGGTTTTAAAAAGTTAGAGTTACTAGTCTTGTAACCTGAGGAGATACGTGGGAATATGTACCGACGAAAGTAAGTTACAAAAGACATTCAAATATGAAAGAGGTATCGTGGAATCGAGAAAAAAAATGCGATTACTGTGAGCTATACCGACAAGACTGAGTCTCTCAATTAAGAGAGATATGAAAGTATATACACAGATGTTTGTTCAATCGATGCTCTTGTTAGTTTGTTAATGAGTTTAAAAGTATTGATTTTAGATAATAATCAAGGAAGCATCATGCACGCAAATTGTTGTTGTTGTTTACAAAATGTTTAAAAAAATAGAATCGATTACAATGTAAAGGACATCAATGAACTGTTAAATACCTTTCTAGGCAACAACGCAAAACTGTTATTGGAATTTAATTAATATTTAATTGATATGAAGATAATTACTTTCAAGAGTGTCATCGAATTTAACTATCAAATAGCAAGTACAGAATGTTTGTTATTATCGGATTACTCAAGCTCACATCAAAATCTTCAGATCCAATTATCTTGAGACCTCCGAGCCAAAACTATTTTAAACTACATTGTTTTCGGCTCAAATGTCAGAGTTCACGTCTGTACGCGAAGTAACTTCTACGCCCACGTGTTTGCTTTTTCTATCTTTGTTAAGTCAGGTATCTCATATAAGAATTCTTTTTTCCAACAACTCTGCATGAACATTGAGACATTAACTATTGGTTGAACATTTATATTATTTTGTGTTGTTTGGTCAGTACTTGTTTTCATGCTGCGCAGTAAACAAATATTAATGTCAATCAATATTAATGCAATCAAGCAACCGTAATTTATTTATGGAATATTTGTGTTCATGTACTTAGTTAATTGTCTATACGTAGCTATCTAACAAAATAAGGTCCAAGAATTTTCTAAAAGGACGAGAGTCCTTGGTACTAATAGGCAGCTGCTCGTAGAAAATAGTATTGCGGCTTGTTATGTGTCAATATTGCACTAAGTTTGACTTTATTTAACAGCCTATAATGTCCCACTGCTGGGCAAAGACATCTCTCCCTCCTTTTTTTCACGAAGCCCTATCTTGGACAGTAGCTTAAGTCAATTAATTTAAAATCAAAGCTCTATAGAACCCCTGAAGATGTGTCCTTCACTGGAACTAAAATAACGTTAGATATTGCAAACCTATTCTAATTTCGTCTATGTTCCCGTCAAAAACGATCTCGACAGCTTCGTTAACGTAAATCAAACATAATCGTCCTAAATTCGCGTTTGGTCCAAATTTCAAACGTTAATTGGTGCTCAAAGTTTTAACCTACATACATTATTTACAGCAATGAGTCACGTCATGTGCTGCGGTTATATCAGCGACTCTCATTTCGGTCTCTAAAATTTTGATGGTTGGTCCAATTTCGTGTTTTTCTTTATAAGTCGATCCTATTTAATGTTTAATTAAAGTAATAAACGGCGTATGTATAACTTATTCAGTGTTTTCTAATTGTAATACTGTTGAAGAAGCGGAAGGATCACTATTATACTAGGAATATAGGTGTCGTTCGTATATTTGTTAACTATTATAGCCTAGAGCTTAGTTTGGGACTAGGTCAATGGGTGTGACATTTTACCGTTTTTTTTTTACAGTTCTATGAAAGTAGGAAGTCTACGATTGTACTAAAATGGTACTACATATTAGGTACTTATATGCTTCTTTCCTACTCATTCTACGATTCTTCCTTCCTGTTGCTCTATCTATTTTTAAATGAATAAGCCCTCCCCATCTTTTAACAAAAAACAAGCAGTTTCTTAAGAATTTTCTTTATAAGCAGGGGTCGTACTTTTCATGCCGATGACGTCAAAATGACGAAATTTTAGTCACAGGGTGCTCTGTTTTCATTTGGCAGGTGTTTAGGTATGTATCAACTGGTACAAATAAAAAAGTGTAAAATATGAAGCGGTAAAATTATTATATAGGTTCATAGTTAAATACAGTTTAATCGTAATCAAAATACGGATCACGGCAGCATCATATGTTTTTTCAACACTCATGGCTCAAAAATGGCAAATTGAGACAATTTTCTTTTATAAATGTCAATGGCATAATTGTATTTATGGCTTTTTAATTATATTTATATTTATTACTACATAAACAGTTTTTTTTTTTAATTATATTGTTACTCGATGTTTTTTGCCACTGTCCTTCTCAATCAAATAGTTTCATTTACGTTTGAGGAATGAAGTAGGTATTTGATGAATAGATTACTAACTCATTTGTACATGATTAAATAATTGATGAATAACGGTTAATAATTACAATAAAACCATTTGGAATCACAAAATCAATCACTATATGTAGCGTGACGTCATTTTTGCGTCAACGGCATGAAAAGTACAGGTCCTGTTCATAAGTCTTCAAAAACATTCCACTCAAAGTACTTAGTTAGAGACCGTGGTTCCCCTTGGGTCTCGCTTGAAAACTTCGCAAATTGGACATAATGAAGCTATTTATAACGCTGTGATCCAACAGGCTTACCTGGCGTTTAAGCCCCGTAAATAGAGATATTTATAGATCTACCTAAAAGCTTTCAAAATTATTGCTCTTCTGTGATGAATATGACAGTTCTTAATCCTGGGGAAGCAGAGTTTCTGACATTGTTGGCGTGTTTTATGGTTTAATAGTATATCCCGCCAGTTGGTATGACTTTAGTGCTAGAATCGGGAGCCCGCCGTTTCGTCAAAATATTTTTGGTCAAATGTATCATTTCCCAAATTTTTCATTTACCAAACCAATGTTATATATTTTTTTCAGAATTTATTTTAGTACCATCGTGTAGAACTCTATAGGTTAGGTTAGGTTAGTTTTTATAAAATCGTGAAATATTTACGGTTACAGAAAACAAAGCGGTTTGGCAAATGAAAATTTGGGAAATGATACATTTGACCAACATTTTTATGACGAAACAAAGGTAACCCGCTAGAATCACAAATTGTGTTGGCTGCATTAAACTAAAATTTAGTGTTTGGTTGGACTTACTTTACAAACAATATCTTCTCATTGCTTTCCGCTACCACTGTACAATGTTATGCAATTAGTATATTCAAATATGGCACTCCAAGCAGTTTCAAAAAAGGTTTTTGTTGTAATACTTATACATAAAAAATAAATAAAAAAAAATAAAAAAACGCACTATCTATATTAAAAATATTCTTTTTTGTTTATTTAAGGTACTTATTTATAGGTTACAGTACTTTGACTCCATGTGGAATAATCGTCAAATGTACCTACTTTTAATTAAAATCAGTACCGGAATCGGTATATATAGCTACGCCAGTCGGCAGTCGTTATCTATCGCAACGGTATCTGTTCATGCTGCACGATTGCACGCCTCCACTCTTTGATACGCTTCTTCGCATACGATTCAATTTGCCTCATTTGCGCAAGTTTACTGGACGAGCAAATATTTACGAATGCGTTTTTTTTTTTTGGAAAAGTTTCATTATGATCTCAAAGATAAAGCTTCACAAGTTTTACTGTTTTGGAGTATATTATAAATGCATGGGTATGAGTACCATAACTTAGGAGGTAAAAAACGCCTTGTACGAGTCGAGTGATGTCAAGAAAATGACTCTTTATCCAACATTCTATAACTCCGAAACAAGAAAGAAACAATATTTACAATATGACTCTGAAGATGCGTTTAGCGTACGAAGCTAGCGGGACCGGAGTCAATCGCCGGTAAGAGAAAATATTTGTGTGTTGAGCTTGGGGGTCTTGGGTGTTTCCTATTTTAAGTATTTACTTCTCTATATCAGTGAATTTGTCGTTTTCTAGTAGTCTAGTACCAATAATTCAAGCCTAAAGTTCACTCAAGCCTAGTTTAAGACTAAGGTTAAATTGTGTCAAATTCTCCCCAGATATTTGGTGTCCGGATTTATTGGAGTTATTGTATTTTCTCCGGCTTTTTTGCTCGTGACCTGTTGCTCGGTAATCCCTCTCTACCCAATCTGTAATGAAAGAGACGGTACTGCGACAAGTGAGGAACTACTTACAGCTTGTGCTAGCCGAACAGTAGACCTAGACATGATGCATTGCAAGAAGCTATCGTTATCGAAAATGTATAGTATTGATAGCTGCGTGACGATGGTGTCGAACGCTTATGTCAATTCCATAATTTAAGACAATTTTCGAAAATTGTTTACAAGATGAACCTTGTTATGCAGCCAAAGTCGTAAAACAAATATAAACCCGTTCAATGATTTCAAAAAAAATTACATGCCCTATCAAGTGCCATAAAAGAATCGAAGTGATTATTTCAAAATTAGCGCTATACGAGTATTTTCCTTTGAATTGACATTATATGAACAGATCTTTTGCGTGTTCCCTTGTCATTCATATCACAATAATGGTAGAGGTTATATCTATTATTTATCCGTTTTACGAGGCTCGTGGCATTTTAACGATATTACCCAATACGAGAGCCACGTTACGATATGATTATGACTCTACTTACTGCCGTTTGAGGCGTAATATTGATCTATAAATACTTCAGTCTATTTTATCACTTTTAGTGTTAACAGATTGACCGTCTCATAAATTCGTTTTGTCGAAATTCTGTTTGATAATCTTGTAATTTTCTTTTGGATGGAAATTGACAGTGATTCATAGAGTACACATATTTGTCATAACTGTTTAAAAAAAATACGCAACTTATTTTGGGTGTCATTCGCAAATCTATGCGCAAAAAAAAGGTTTATTAAAAAATGTGGCAGATTTAACTTAAGTGCCGGGTTAATTATTAACGCAAGCAACCAAAAAATATTAGAGAAAATATACTGTTTGTTTCAGAATAAGCCAAAATACGATTGAAATACAATCAGGCTTAACTTTTGTGTAATTGAATATTTCCAATGACGTTAGTGTTTCCCATGTGGTAGCCGGGTTAGACAGTGCCAATCTTTGCCTTCCCGTGGATGTCGTAAGAGGCGACTAAGGGAATAAAGGGTTCTAGTACTGTTAGACCATGGGCTTGCACCCTGTCACTAAGACACTGGTAAACATCTGTGCCTATAATTGTGCAAAATGTCGTTACAGAATTATCAACAATTTTTTAGACTTGTTGGTAATTCTGTAGCTCTGCCTACCCCACTCTGAGAATGAAGGCGTGAGTTTATGTATTTATGTTAGTGTAATAAGAGTAAGTGGTAGATATGAATAGCAACCGGTATTCTGCGCCGCAATACCAAATTCATTCATTGCATTTGCATGCTATACTCTATTAGTAACCACATAAAGTTTACAATACTTCTACTAGTATTATGCAGTTAGCCGCAGTATTTTCACCTACACGTACCGATTACCGTCGACTACGTTACTCCAGATCCTATAGTGTATTTTTAATTACGAAAACTTCTCGATCGCGTTTGCGTTTCTCGTATGAATAACATGGTCACTTTCGCGTTCGTGACGGTTTGCCGCGTGAACAGCACCTTACACTCGAGGCACTGGCGACCTCTACGAGAAACTACTCTAGTTTAAACGGTCACTTCTGACCTCTTAGAAGACGTTACGGTAGTAAATGGACGTGTTCCTACTCGTAAATAGACTTTAACGACGTACTTGTGGCGTACAGTAAAGGAAAATGATTCCTTGACCACTTTGGACGTAAAGTGACGCAATCAATGAAAATGCAAGAGACTTCTTATGATTTTATTTACAGTGTCACTTTGACAGAGGCCAAAGTGGTCTAGAAATCAATTTCCTTCACTGTACTTGTGTATGAACTGGGTGTTTTTCCGATGGTCAATACGACCTTGCTCCGTGTCGTGTATGTTTTAGCTAATCGTTTTGGCATTGCCCTTTGCATTTGTGTTTGTGAAAGCTTCTACATCTATATGACAACACTTTTTTTCGATATTTGTCGGTAATAAAGATTGCCGTCTAGATGAAAATTTCCTTTATATAGACTCGTAGATTATTTATTTATATTTATTATATCAAATCAAATGGATCAAATGGAAATATTACAGCATATAACTGGCACAGCGGCTCGATATCTGACATGATGTCGATATTAGGAGAGGATTTTGAATGAGCACATGTATAAATTCAAATCTTATTTATCGATATCAAATCCCTAGAACGTGCCCCCAGTTAGCATACGTATGTTAATAATACTCTATTGTTTTTTGCTTTCACACTATCTCTGACATAACAAATATACTGATCGATACCAGAAAGAGTGCGAAATAAAGCCAAGTACTATACATGCTCAGGTTTTACTGTACACACAATTACCGCAATGCTCAAGTGATGTACCTACATCAGTCTAGTGACGTCAGACGAAAAGTAATCAAGCCGGGAACTTGATCTGGTACTTAATCTTAACTTGTAATTTTGAGCAACGTTAGCTGTACAGTGTCTGCCATACTTTATCTAATTTAATTATCAGAGAATGTTACAAGTGTCTGAGCTGCAGACGCTCTGCAAGAAAATTCGATTTGTGCTTCAAGTTGACAAATGACGACAATCTTATTCGTCATCACAAATTGATGACATACAATAGCGACTTCGTTAAATAGTTAACATAATTAAAATTGACGTGTTACATGAAACAGATTAAGTACTGTGATGCCGGAAAAAGGGGTTGGGGTTTGGACTCAGCATTCTGCTCCAGAGCGAAGATACACGCTGCAGCGCTGGTTTTCATCCAGACCCTTGCTAGATGTCTATGAAATAAACAAATATCTTGTCGGCTCGGAATAGGCGTGACAATATTTATTTATATTTATTTTAATTGGAACGTAAACATACGATATTTAAACATGAACAAATACTGTGATTTACTTACGCTTCTTATTTAGAGGTGATAATTAATTGGTGAAGGTATAAAAATATAAAGAGTATCGCGTGATTCTAAAGCAAAGGTTAAATTATACCTATAGAGAGAGATACTGACTCACTGACTTATATATCAACGCTCAGCCGATACCTATAAACTTGAAATTTGGAGGGAGTATCCCTAGAGGGTGCACTAAGAAAGGATTTTCCAAAAATCGTCCCCCAACGGGGAGGAATAGCAGGAGTAGCGGGAAACTAATTCTACGCGTACGGAGTCGCGGGCGTCCTCTAGTTTTAATATAAAAGTTGGATCGTAACTATGAAGGAGAATAATACCACTCAGATATAAGTTGCAGTCACTCGGCTATTTAGAGGTAATGATTTCTGTTGATGCAGTAGAAGTTCTGCTTGCAAGCGTAGCAACTGCCTCAACTTCCTTAGTCACTTAATTGAATACTCATTGAAGCAGCAAGCGGAACTACGGCCTACAGCTATGTAGGACGTGCGTTCAATACAATTGTTACTGCATTATTTACTGTACATTGTGTTAACAACCGTCCTTGTTTTGTTGCTGTGGTAACAACAGGACAATCATATGGTTTTGCTTTTATATGCCAAGTGTCGGTGCCGAACAAGCAAGCCACCTGATAGTAAGCTGTTGCAGTAAATGCATACAACATAAGAATAGCTATCACAGCTATCTTTTTGCTAGTTGCTTTTTCCGCTTCTTTCAATAATTCTCGCAGACTACACTCAGGAGCAAAAATACCGGGTCAGAGTACGTTGTTCATACAAACGAGACTATTTCGAAGCCTTGGTTCCTCGCCAGGGGTTGTTTTATTTTGAGTGAGTTTTAATGGTGGATACTGCAAGGTTCAATAGAGGAGGTCAAAATTTGTTAAGATACCTAACTGATCGCACAATCAGTTAAAACAGCAGGAGAGTTTGGGTCAGCATTTGGATTTTCTTATATTTTATTGCCATTTTAGATGTTTTTCTGAACATGCACAATTCCTTCGATAACCGCAGATTCATGCAGTTTGGTGTCCTAGGCACTCTGGAAGTCCTGTATCGATACTCGGGGTATTGATCATCAGATTTCACTAAAAGCATTCCCTGGCGAGGAACCAAGGCTTCGAAATAGCCTCTTTAGTATGAAAAACGCACTCTGACCGGGTATTTTTGCTCCTGAGTGTAGTTAAAAATAGACGCGAATAAAGTATACTTGCTTAAAAAACATTAGTACAAGAAATTTGATTGCCGATATAACTTCGACAGGGATCTCATTTTACAACTTCCGTCCTCTCGATTTAATACTTACGAGTCTAAGAAACGTTCCGAAAAAGAACACGATTTTATTCCATTGGATTCTTTCACGAACGGAATGCGTCACATCGAAGTTTGGGTGACCTTTTTTCAGAACTCCCGAGATGTTTTATCTAAGCTCGCTGAGGAAATTCTTTGGAATAGGGAAATAAATTTGTTAATGACTACTATATTAAATAAGTAGTTCTGTCTCGTAAATGTTTCGCATGCCTAGATGTTAGTTAACCTTTACGCAGTGGGGCTAATAAGAGAAATAAAGATTACTTACTACATGAAATTAGAAATTTCTCTTCGTAGTAACAACGCACTGTGGCCTTGGGCGAATTATAACCGCCTATACTATTGATAACACAAACGAATCAAGAGTAATTGTGTCTGGTACAATTGATTTGGCAGCGTTTCGCACGCCCACTTGCTGACGTTTTGTTGTCTTCTGAATTGATAATATCCGATTTTTGCTAGGTGGGGGTTAACACGTGGCGAGACGTAAACAAGATTGTTTACAACAAGTATTGTGGGAATGTAAAATAATTACTGGATTGTGCAGGTAATAGAAATACTGGATGTCTATGAATGAATTTACTGTTGAGTGTCCACCGCTTAGGTTAGATAGGCTAGGAAACATTAAAATTTTACTCCTGGTGTGATCTATAATGGCCCTGCAAATCCGCATTTTCTGAAATTATCGTGGATTGTAGGTCGCGAATCCGCTTCTACGCTTTGCAATTTAGCTTGTATGATGCGATGTTGCGTCTTCGGCATTTGGCCAAAAGTCTTACGAACTGAATTTGGCATACGCGGCAGTAATTTACACGTAATCGCTTCTGCAGTTTTACAGTATTACGGATGGTCGAATGGTGGCCAATTTAATTTGTTCAATTGGTTCATACTTTCAGTGTCATAATATTCACGTTTTCACGAACACACTGTTTATTTTTAAGGTTTATCTATTATATATATTATATTATATATTATAAGGTAGGTACGTACAGAGATTATTGGTGGACTTTCATTTCGCCAAACAACGTTTCCCAAACTGATTCATTTCCCAACTGTTTCATTTGGGCACATGTTTTTTTTCCAAAACTGTAAATATTTCAGGACCGTCGTGCAGAAACCTATAGGTTAGGTTAGGTTAGTTTTTAAAAAATCCTGAAAAACTTGCAGTTTTAAAAAAAGAAAGCATTTGCCTAAATGAAACAGTTGGGAAATTAGTCAGTTTGTGAAACGTTGTTTGGCGAAACGGCAGAGAACCGAGATTATTCTCATTTCTAATGGCAAAACTTTAAGAAAACATCCATTGCTGGACCATATATGCCTTTTACAATGAATCTTCATGACTGTCCAAAATAAACATGAATAATTTTTCACATAATAGTTTCTTAAAAATGTTACCACAATTTTTAGTACAATCGCGATCATTTTGTATATTCTAATGTATTCCCATTTACCATAAACATAACGAGAGCCCCGTGCCCGTCCAAGGACGTAGACGGACGGAGAGTAAACGAAATAAATGTCCTATGAATCTTTTTGCGCAGTAAGAATACGAATTGCTCGTTCAGCAAATAGTGCGTTATATTTTACTCGTGTGTACGTGTGACGTTTTTCTGTATTAGTTGGTCTAATTTTCTAATATAATGTTTCTAAAACCAATTAAAAAATAATCGGGTTTAAATAAAACAATATTTCGCGGATAACGTGTCACGATTTCTGTAGGGTAGTGTCCTTTTAATTCTTAAACACATGTTAAATCATATCTCTTGCCGACTTATCTGGCGAAATCGTATGGTAAAAGTTTGTAGTAAAATTGTCTTTTAAAAGGCAGAGGTTCAAGATAATTATTTATGCTCCGTTGAATATAAAAAGTGACATCTGTTTGTTGATGTAATGTAATATAAGGTACGCTGCGAACCATAATAATAAATGTAACGGCTGTTCTCGTACATATCGCGTACAGAAAGAAATATGAAATATATACGAAAGGATAAATTAAGTTGTCAAGAAATATGACTTGATTTTATTGCGTTATTAATATTTTCTCCTGGATTACTTAGATTTAACGTTAAAAATGTTTTCTTTCGCTTTGGAAAGTCTTGTTATATTTTGGCAGCGAACCTGATTTAGATAAGTACAATCGATGGTGAAAAGTTCAATTTACCGGTATCGCAGTACAATTCTGCAGACCCTAATAAAACTTGCTTGGATAAAACGTTTCTACAGACCATATGAATTGAATTTTTTACCTACTTTATCGTTGTTAGATATTACCTAAGTTTCTAGATCTGTGGGATTTGGTTTTGTTTCCAATAACTGTATAGTGTAGATACTAGTAAGACTGTAATTATACTAAAAACTTCAATTGTTAAAGCCGCAAGCTATAATATCACATAAAAACAAAATAAAACTTGAAAATTCAAAATATGTTTTTAAAACATTTTACAAAGTATTAACACGTAATAACCTGTTTAATATTCAAGAAGTATAAATAAGTAACGCGGCGGGCCGTGCGAAACTTCCCATGGTTCCGCGATCGATTCCCGCGGCCCTGGCAGTGACCGTGGAACGTGGAGCACACGCCGGGGTTCCCATGGACATTATCGAAGGCTGCGTGGTTTACTTACAGACCTATCTGTAACTGTATCGTTTTGTTGGTTGAAAACGGTTTATGTCAAGTCACCAGATGGAAATGCAAAAGAACGATTAATTACACAAATATGATAAGTTGACAGGCAACGGACTTATTTTATGTGAAGCGTAAATCGTTGTCATCATGATGACACTGAAGAAATGCCATTTCTGTTTTGCGTATGCATCTTTGCTGTAGGGTTCTCAATCCACGAGGTTTTCCGCCCCACTACAAAATGTTTCACTAGATATTTGGCTGGCGGGGCGCGCCTTCGTGGTTAGAAAGACACAATACCACTATCAATCCTTGGTAAAAGTAGTTAGTAATTAGCGACATTGCATTTTATCGGATTTGTTTGTATCTTGCTTTGGTACTTCATCCATTACCCTACCATAGGTATGCCTTTTCAAAAAGTAACATAATTATAAATGAACGTATGCGTCTAAATACTATGACGTATAAAAACTATTCAGGCCGTACTAGTATGGCTGCGTTTATTTTGCGACATAGTTTGGATAAGGCATCCGTCACCTTCTGACACGTAAATAAGTACAAGAGTGACGGGTGCTTAATCCAAATTTGACACGCGATATACTACCCTACTAGGCCCGCAGGACATACATATGTACAAGACATAACACATCTGCAAAAAAGTAACATGGGCAAAATCTCTGTTCCAATCCTATCATCTATTAATAAATTCTCATCTCTTGTAATTATTTCTATAAAAATAAGAACGGTAAGTATATATATTTCGTCTCTTTATAATTCAGATAAATGGTGCCGCTGTCACTCGGGGACTAACAGCCGGAAAACTGACGTAAAAACTACCGCGGGCTGAATTTTAAATTGGTGTTTGTTTAATGTTGTTCATACTTTTGATTTAGGATCATAATACGTCACACCGTACCTTTTTGACATGAAAAAGTTGTCCACTAATTATGATTTAAAATCTAAACAGTTAATGCACTCATATTTGACATGTAAACACCAATTGAAGTGCCACCTTTAGACAAAAGCTAACACGTGGTAATTGCCCGTCCAAGCTATCCAACTAACACCCAATTCTAATTAACCATTACTCTAAACCTTGACTGTCTAAACATAACTGTCATAATGTATCCCCATCGGTCACTACCATTGAACGCGACGCCCTATTGATTTTCCTACTCCAGCCAACAATCCACTCGCGGATAACATCTTGGCTCGTACCCTTTTGTTCAGAAGCCTTTGTTGTTATGTTTATCATCTCGGTTTTTATTTACGCTTTGCTTGCATTGCAGTGCTCTTTGAGAATTTCACCGATGTTTTATGGAGAGCGTCAGTGATGTGTAATTTCAATGCCGCTGGTGGCTTGTGTTCTAACGTTCGACTTTAGTATCAAGAATATTCTATGATACATGCCGACTAAAAATTACTACGCTGTGGTCAAATGTGCAATGATCGCTCTTCATCCATTCATTTCATAATTTTCAATGGTTACCATCTATTGGAAGACGAGCCGTTCATAAATGAACTGACGACCAGCACGGGACCAACCAATCATTGTGACGATCCTTGGGAAACTTTATGTCCAGCAGTTGACATCTTCTAGCCGATATGCTGTTATGATGATAATTTTATTGCAATTTTACTTTCACCTGGTGCGTGCGGTGAGTGCGACACCAAAATTATTTGTACCTTTGGCGCCCAGAAAGCCTTAATACTGGAACTAAACTAACATTAACTAACCCTAAGGGCAGTTAGGCACGGATATGCTGCAATAAAAACTAACCGCTTGGCTCTATACGTATGGTAGCACCCGTGCCAAAACAAAATATCTCGCAGTTCGCTGTTTTAGCTTCCATATTTAAAGCAATTCGTGGGTTTATATGGATGTAAATGCTTTTAAAAAATATGCGCATGTCGTCGAGTTGTGGAAACGAGCCGGCTATTAAAATAAAATAAGTTATCTTTCGGATATGAGTATTTTTTCCAAGAAACCATTTAAATGGTACTTATTTAAGCCCGAAAGATGCATTTGACAATAGGCATTCCATCTTAGTGCTCAGGGTTGGCAGCAAAAGTTTATTGGGGCATCCGCACATTCTTTGTTATGTGCTTGTTTGCCTTCCTCATGTCATATCAAAACTTATTGATCTATATGCATCCAAACGCAAAAAAGTTCCCCCTCAATGAAATCCTAATTATAATTCAATAAATAACTGACAGCCGAAAATTATTTTCTCAAAGAAAACACACAGCTCACAAACTTTGAGACAAAGGCGTATTTACAAAACTGGTCAAATTGTATAGAGTTTCTATAAATAATCGGATCATTAATATCTCCCGAAGTCTAAGGTTACGGACGTATAATGAATGCTTGGAAGTTTCCGTTCCGAGCGGCATTATTTTAGGTCTGAGCAATTAGGCTCGTTTCCTGTCGTTAATAGCCATCGCAAACGGGATCTGCGAGAGGCTTATCGCATTTTTCTGCTTGTTTGCTCCTATCTTTTACAACTTTGTACCTTGTAAGACTATTTTGTAAAGAAGGTATTGAGCAGGTATTTTTTTAACGTCCAGGGCTTTTATTCAACACGGTAAAAACCATATCGTTTTTGAGCTGTTATCGTCAGCGTTTGCGAGCTGTCAACGTTTTTGTTATTTGCTTGACAGTAATGGCGGCCGAGGTGAAAACAATACCATAATAGGTCAAATACGATTTGGATTTTACTGCCTAGAATAGAGGCGCAGGAGAACCTAAATAACTAGAGCGGAAAAATGCAGTAACACAAAATAAATGAGTCCTTCGTTGCTCATAAAAGCCCGAGTAAAATGCCTTTGCGATAAGGTTTTAGATAATTCTGGAGTGGCAGTTCATATCGTATTTCCCGCCGATTTCGCCCGCGCTCTCTATTGCCACTAAAAGATATCACCCGACAAACGCTAAAAATGTTATGTTCGGCTATTAAAAATGTTGAATGAATTTTTTGCGAAGCGGCTTAATATTGGTTTGTCAAACCCTTGCCGGGTCTTTCTCTCGTTCTTGTGATGCCTTTATTGGCGAGTAAGATATTAATTGAATGGCGTACCGAATTATTTGAGCACTTTGAATGTTGGAATGAAGTCTGAGTCGCCTTAATATCTGAAATCAATTTAATTCGAAAACAAAAATTGTTTACTTTCCGAACTGTGTATTTATTTTGGAAGTTCGTAATGTAATTAATAGGTTACGAATTGGACGAAAAATACTTTTGAAAATTACACAATAATGCGTGAAAGTCACCTGCCGCGTCTGTTAGTCTTGGATTATTTCTGCAGGATTATTCCTTGAGAAAGGTTAGGTCAGGTTTAGGGGAACGTAGTTAATCATCATTTAAATACAAATTTGTCATCGCAAAATGTCTTGAGACCTATGTCGACCCTTTCGGTGCTCTGTTAATCTTCAGACGTGTGTGCGTCTAATTTTGTTACACCAAGAGAAAACGTATTCTTTTTGAAATATTGTTCTGATGTTTCATTAATATTATCTTTTGATTTGTTTCAGTGCAAGCCGCACTTGTTCGGCAGAGGGCGCGCCGGAGACAGACTTGGCGCCGCCCGTCGTCGATCTGCCGCGGACCAGAGATGGGGAAATCGACTATGATGGTAAGTCAATTCCTCTTAAAAGTAGTTCAAAATCTACTGTTATTCATTTCCTTCATGAGTTTTGATGAGGTTTTAGGTTTCGGAGCCGGTATTAGTTTCTCTCCCAAGGGTGCGGATCTACTGAGGCGGAGACGAGCTGAGCTGTGCCAATATTAACCAATAGAAGGCGCATGCGGTCACGTCGAGCACGCGCCTTACACACGTTAGCTTAGCTTCTATTCTCCGCCTCAGTGAAGCCGCACCCTAAACCTGTCGATAATGCGTCAGAAAATAGATTATATCGGTTACCGCCAGGAAAGAGAGTCAATAGTGAGCTGTACTACTCTTTAATAAAAAAAGAGGAGTATATAAGAAGACCGTGACAAAAATCTTTCGGGCCGCAATATAAATGATGTCTTCAACTTACTAAATTAATTTAATTATTGCAATACCCTGTTTAGTCAGGGGCGAATGTGAACACAGTCTACAGGTCAGAAAACCATCGACTAGCAATATGATTTATCTGCTGTAATTTGAAAATGGTTTTTATTCTACTTCTAGTACGGTCGGCCTTATAGGTCGCGGCACACTTCACTGCTTTGTAACTTTAATCTCAGGGCTACAGCTGAACAATTCCGTCAAAAGCGTTAAAGTGACAAGGTACTTATCAAAGTGTGCAGCTACTTCTAAGGCCGACTGTACAGTGGACTACAAAGAGATGTATCCACTTTTGGACCTTATTACAATGCAATAAGGTGAAAAAGTGGATACATCTCTTTGTAGTCGACTGTATATATCAGAAAATCGTCGGAACTCCCCAGATTATTCATCCACCGACAGAAAGAAATCCGATTAACGTCAAACTGATTAAGAGCCTGCTAATGAACTAAAGTTGGTACCTATTAGCAGAGCCGACCAGCTCAGCGCCAGAGCTCCCAATTCCCATACAAATTTGACCCCATATCGAGTAATAGACGCTTGATGTAATATTCGTTATATAAAAGAGTCAGTAAAGCGTGCTTGTCGTAACATTGGCGGAGCCTTTCGCGATTAAAAGTTATGTTTCGACCCGAATGTAATGGGTGATATTCCAAATGTGTTAAATTTTACGCTTTGCCACCACGCTGGTTATTGTTTCGCCCTTGTTACCGCTTGTGTACCTAAATTAGCAATAAGCGGTTATGTGTGCGTCAACCTTTAGTCCTCAGAGGCCCTTGGCAAGATGCATTACGCTAACTAGCGTTTCTATTCGTTACATACATACATAAAGTCAATCCTGTTTCCCAGAGGGGTAGGCAGAGACGACTTCTTTCCACCTGCTACGATCCTGACAAATGTCTTTCGCTTCTTCCGCATTCATACATCGAGTCATGCACGCACGTCGGTTTCGGGTACTTAAGATTCGGCCCTTTTCCAGTATTTCTCCGATTTGATTCGAAAAAGTACGCATAGGGCGGCCTCTTCCGACCCTTCCACTCACTTTCGCTCTGTATATCTCTTTCGTCAATCTTCTTTCATCCATCCTTTCCAAATGACCGAACCATCGAAGCATGCCCTTTTCAATCTTAGTCACTACATCTTCTTTTAGTCCACATTTCTCTCTGACCTTTTCATTCCTTACTCTATCAATCAGTTTCACACCACACATACTACGCAAAGAGCGCATTTCAACTGCATTTATACGACTTTCATGCTTGTCCTGCCACACCCAACATTCACTACCATACATCAGAGTAGGGACCAGTACTCCATTGTGAACAGCTCGTTTAAAAAACCAATCGCGTCACTGGTGGATGACCTGATACGAAAAGTCACGTGATCTAGCAGTGACGCGATTGGTTTAAAATCGAATCGCATAGAAACGCTAGTTAGCGTAATTCATCTTGGCATGGGCCTCAGGGTTGGCAACGCATTTGCAATCTTAGGATTGCAGTCTGAGGATCGTAGTCTTGAGAATGCATAATTATTTCTAAGGGTCGTAGATCTCACTTACCACCAGCCCACTATTTCACCACCTTGACAATGATGGGTAACAGGTGACATTTCAGTATATATTGCAAAGTTAACACGTTGACACATCACTGGGTTTTATATAAGCTGCGCCATGTACACTGAAATGTCACCTGTCACATGTCATTGTCAAAATGGTGAAATAGGGGGCTGGTAGTCTGTGTGATCGTTTGCATTCTCCATACCATAAACAATGGGTCTCGGAAAGAGTTTATTTATTTTTCGCACACGTTGTTTTTTTTTTGATGAAGACTTGCATAAACGTCTATTAAATAAAAAGTGGCCTTAAGATGAATATTGGACATTATTGTTAATTAACGGTATGTCAACTAGGTGTTTCTGGAGGATTGACTACAAACTACAACACACGGCAATAAATCTCGAAAAAAATAAAAGCAACATTTATGACACTAAATAGACCGCAGACGACTTTCAGTTTTGTTTAAGACAAGGTCTTGGTCAGTCTGCGTCAGATAAAAGGTTTATCAGATTAAATTGAATGATTTTAAGCCTGAAATAACCACAGCGACCGCAAGGCGCTCAAGTTTGGTAATGTTTTATAATGACTTTCATTTGCAAGTCGGTTTGGAATACAATGCTCTCTAAAACAATAGGTCGATAAACCGCGGTACCGCGAATTCATTGAAGCGATACGTGCTCGTGATTTAAGGCAAAGTCGCGGGGCAACAATGTTTCACAAGCTGGGTATCTACCGCTAACTATAATAAAGTACCTGATGAGCGAGCTTTGCTCGGTATTTTTTTCGGTAAGTTTTCTATAAAGGAAGCCTATCGATTATATATATATATATATATATATATATATATATATATATATATATATATATATATATATACTAGCGGCCCGCCAGCGGCTTCGCCCGCTGCAAATTTCCGACATTCCTTTTTTTTTATTTCATACAATCCTTGTCCTGACAATAACGAATACAACAAAAAGAAACCAGCCAAATCGGTTCAGTCGTTCTCGGGTTTTGCGCTTAGCAACACATTTAGCGATTCATTTTTACTATATATATATATATATATCGATTTATCACCCCCGAAATCCCATGCATACTAAATTTCATGAAAATCGATGGAGCCGTTTGCGAGATTCAGATTATATACATATACAAGAATTTCTCGTTTAAAGGTATTATAGATAGTTTGATTCATAGACCCCATTAATAAACTCATCTTGTCTGGGCGGATGTTCTCGTAACGCCTATAAACGCCGTTAACTATTCTATGAGTTAACGTTCACTTTAACGGGCTCCACCTGGGTCGCTACCACCATCTTACCACCTATTCCTACCACCAAACGGCAGTGTTCGAACTGTTGTGGTCCCATGCGGGAGAAAGACAACTGGTAAAATATGTATGTATGTATGTATGTATGTAAACTCTTTATTGCACATAAACAATTACAAAACATTTTGTATCACTATAGATAATGTACATAGGCGAACTTATCCCATATGGAATCTCTTCCAGTTAACCTTGGAGTAGAATAAGCCAGGATAATGCAAGAGGATAGGCAAATTAACAAAATATCAGATAAAAGAAAAACGGTACATACATCTGAAAAACAGACATTAAAAAGTAATAATATCTGCTTTAATAAAATAAATACATAGGTAATAAAATATACACAAAATAATTAACTAACTAATAACTGTCATGTTGTAACTTTAAGAATAAAAATCCGCTTCTTTTTTGTTTGTTTTTTTGCCAATTCATCACGAGCATGTGGTATGTGAAATTACTAGCATACCAGCCTATAAGTGACAGGTTGCAGGCCCACCGCCTAACAGTACTACAAGCCTTTATTCCCTTAGTCGCCTCTTACGACATCCATGGGAAAACATGGAGTGGCAATATTCTAATCCGGCAACCACTCGTCTCATCGCATCGCATTTCATCTAGTCCTCAGGGTTAGTATTTGAAGTCCTATGACTGCAGTCTTAAAAAAACAAATGTCCCGGATCTCACTTACCATGTGGTGGTATGTGATAATCAGGTCTCCAGTTTTCTTTTGGCATACCGTCAGATTAGATCATACTGCAGATAGTTACAGACGCCTTTGTTGCAAGCATGCCCTGAGGCGCCCAGACAATAACAGTTCAATACCTTTATGAAACGTTCTGCACGTAAACAAGTATTGTTTCAGACGGCCGTTCGCGTGTTTGCTATCGCACCGTGCGAGGGCAGGGCCGTAGGGTTTACTGTTCCGTTAGCGGTATTTGATTATACTGTGTTCGGTCAGGGTTATCATTATCATACTCATAATTCTGGGGAACTTGAAAAAAGGGTATTAAGTTGATTTAACTCGTAATAAAAAAGGTTATATACATAAACGGAGAATACTAGACTTATACCCTTTTTCACTTGATCTTCAGGAGACATAATATCCTTTTTCAAAAGAAAGCCCCAGAATTATAACATTCAGGATGGGACTCCGAAGATGCCTTGTACATTTATTTTAAATACGTACTTACATGCATTGAAATAAAAATCTACTGCAAAAAATCTTTAATTTTTTGACTTATGGCTAGATTGAAGTTCGTTGTATGGTGGGCCTTAGGAGGAAGGTGTAACGTTTTTATTGCCTGTTCATTGACAAAATGTCGGCGTAAATAAAAATCAAGACAATATAGGTAGGTACGTATGTAAAGTGTATTAGTTTGAAGTACATACACGGACATCATGTGACTAAATCCATCAACAACCTATGTCTACGTACTGTTCCAGAACGATTATAAGAACTTTAATTATAACGGTTAAATATTTATTTTTCTCAAAAGAATTACATAATTCGCTTACAGATAAAATAATGTTTAACAGTGAGTACGTGTAATTACTTAAGGTAGGTAGGGTTCAATCCGAAGGCAGAAATAACAATTCCACCCCCGAACCAGACCCATGATGGTAAATACTTTGTACATTACTACGGCAAGTATATTACTACTATTATAATTTAAAAGCAATCCTCATTACTTTAAGTAGGTAGGTAAGTACGCAATGTAAGGAGTAATTCAGAAGGTAATTAAATTTGGATAATAAATTAATTGTCATACTAGTACTGATTGCGAATTTTAAACACACCTACATAATTAAAAAGACATGCAATTAATTGGTATTATAATATTATAGACTTATCTAAAACATATTTTATTTAATGTGGGTAACCAGTTGCAAATAGTTTTAGCAAAATAAGTTCTAATAGATAGAGCATGTTGATTAAGGCTGCAACTGGGTGACAACGTTCGTTCATGGGCGTTAGCGATTTCTTAACATTAATTTTGCTTACTTAGACTTAGTGTTCATTACGTTATTTATAAGAAGATAGAGAAGATTTATATAACTTTAATTATGTCTTTTAAACTCTACAACCAAGTTTGATAAATCCTAGCTAAAAACCATCCCAATTAAATTAGCTTTCTCGGAAAAAAGACCGCGTCCGATTAGGTCTATACGTTAAACCTACAACCACCGTCTTCTTTTGTAGGGGTTTTAAAACTGGGGTTCTAGCGAATAAGGGCTTAAGTCAACTTTGCTCACAATACAAAAGGGCGTAAGTCATATGCGGAGACAACTAGACAATACCCTTTTTCACTTGAAACTCAGAACTAAACCCCCTTTTCACTAGGTATCCAGTAAGTACATTTATGATGGTTGCTGACGAATTCGTATTTACCTGATGCTAGGTTTACACGGGCTTAGTACTTGTCATTAGTGTAGGTGGTTAGGGACTTATAATGCACAGTGACTAGTGGCAAGTAACCACACAGTGGTGTTAGAGAATGGTATTAGTTCGGCAGCTTTGAGTAGGTAATCTACTAATCACTAATCAAAATGCACTTGTCATTAAATGTTTACACAACTCGACAAGTGACAAGTATTAGTAGATTTTTAGCTGCGGGTAGGTGCTTGTCGCTTAGTAAATAGGAACGGCTTCTAATTACTTGCACTTGCAGTTGCACTAATACTAAGCACTTATACAACATGTTTACACACATGTGACAAGTGTAAATGACAATTACTAAGCATTAGCTACTAAGCCCGTGTAAACCTAGCATGACTGCCGAAGTAGGAAAGTACAGATGTAGTGCCTAATTGTTTTCCTTCGTATTTTCACGGAAACGTACGAACGTGTCATGCTACTTCAGTCAACCTCAGTACTTTTTGTACTGTGACCGACTGAAATAGCAAGACACGTTCGTACGATTCCGTGAAGATACGAAGGAAAACAATTATGCACTACATCTGTAATTACTAATTAGTTTATCAGCATTATTTGTTCCATTGTGGCGCTCTAGAAACTACAAGCGTGAACCGATTTTTATGATTCTTATGTCAATCGATTTGTCTAAACCTTGTGAGTGTCACTAAATATATGACAGTGATCAAAATTCAATATACGCCGTATTATTTAAAAAAAACGATGATCTATAACAAGTGTGGTATCATTGAATAGGTATTTAAAAATCATCTTAAAGTTTTTTTTTTTAATTTTAATTATATTTAAGGATTTATATCGATTTAAAGTTGGTTAGCTACCGTTATGTTTTGAAAGCTTTCTTTTTGTTATTTACTTGTATAAGTACGTCTCAAATTTAAATATCAGCTCGAATCTTGATGTGGAATTATATAAGGCCTTTGAATACATAATTCTCGTTCTGTTTCTCCGGTTTGTGAACGAAGGAGTGCGTAAACGCTCTAACATTGTATGCAAATTGTTCACGGTACCTAATAACAGCTTTCGTGATACAGTGAGTCAAGAGGGCTGCCGCTTACATTCTAATTACATGATTAATTTACATGTTTGTGCCGTTTGGAATAGGAATGAGAGATACTCTTCGCGTCTTAATGACGTTTTGCAGTTACTGACTAAATAAGTTTCCTTCAAAAACTTAAGAACGCCACAAATGCTTCAGATGGAGATAACTTGCCAAATTCAAATTATTTTTGAACTACAACAATTATTGAAAAAAATGTTTTGTTGTCAACTGTACTTTTTTGTTACTGCGTCTGCGACGACCTACAGATAAGATCTAGTTGCCATCTTTCAACATCATAGACACCATAATATTGCATTGTCATCGAGTTAATAAAAGTATTCCAAATTTCAGCCCAATCTTATTTGCCCTAGCCCAGAACATAGCTGAGCCGCAATCGTGTGAATGAAAATAAAAACTGGTAAAAACAAAAACAACAGTGATTTGAATCGTGACAAAGTTTGAGCTTTGGAAAGCTGCGTGTCAGCCTTGCACGCCGGAAGCTCGCTCGGAGGCACGCCACCAGTCTAGAGGTCAAGCCTGATTCTTTGGTTAGACTAATCTAACTGTAAAATATTAAGCCTTTTAAAAGGTAGTAAAGTATAAGTCCATATGCGCATAATGTATTTGTGCTTTGGTCGGTTTTGGTGGTGTTTAGTGCCCATTAGATCTCCATCGATCATTTTGTAACTGCATGTGTAAAAAGGTTGATCAGGGTCATCCGAAGGGCAAGAAAATCTATGCCGAAGGAAAGAGCCGTGGAAAAACCAAAGTAGATGTTTCATTTTTATGTCCACTTTTTGTCCAGTTAAGATTTAGGAGATAATTTGAGGACACGTTTTTTTATTTATAAGCCTTTAAAATCCTTTAATTTATTTATTTATTTATTTATTGGAAAACAAACAGCTTAAATATTACAAAACGAAATATATAATAATATGGTTAATACAAGAGCCAAAACAGTTTTCACTACTAGTTAGTACAATTATATGCTCAGAGCAGAGGATACAAATACGTGATAAGCAGAACAATAACATTACAACATTAATAATAACATTTATGAACGGACGGAGTTAGACAGCAAATTTGGAAAAAAAATTATTACAAAATAGACAAAAACAATAACCAGACTTAGCCAAATGAGACAGAAGGACAGTGTCGTGTCTTATTAGGATATGAAAAAGCTGGCATGGAATTGTTCTGAATATTTTTTGTATTGATTTAATTTTTAATGAAAGCAAAAACTCATTTTAAAGGTAGGTACTCAATAAGTTGATCGAAATATGCAATTATTATTTTTTCACATATATTTTACTCAAAAAGAAAACTTTTTTCTTTTAAGAAGGCACGCGAGCGCTCGGACCAACTGTTGGTAAGTGGGATCTGAGACCCATTACACATTTTAAATCTCAAGACTACCTAGGACCTCAAATGCCCTCAAACCCTGAGGACTGAGATGGAATGCCTCTATTCTGGTAATATCACCGGTTGTCTCATCCCCACACCGGAACACAGCAAAGCGAACACTGATGTTTGACGGTGGGTTAAAGGATAAGATTGTGGTAGCGAGACTTGGACACTAACACAAAGAGATAGGGAAGTATTGGAAGCGTTTGTGATGTGGTGTTGGCAAAGAATGAAAAGAGTTAGCTGGGGCCTGATGTTTAACTGTATTATTTTTAATTGGTCTGTTACCCTGCAATGTTTTTGTTTGGTACTTTGGTGTACAGTAAAGTGTATTGTATTGTTAGCTGGGCGGAAAAGAAAACAAACGAATAAATTTGAAGATGGTAAACCACAGAAGTTAAAAGTAATTTATAAATTATCGAATTTAGAAGAGGAAGTTGATGGGAGTTGGGACACCTGATACGGCACGACAGTTTTTAATTGATAAAGAGGAATAGGAAGACCAGAGGCATAAATACCTACTTGAGCCAAATGAGACAGAAGGACAGTGTCGTGTCTTATTAGGATATGAAAAAGCTGGCATGGAATTGTTCTGAATATTTTTTGTCTTGATTTAACAATAACACTGAATTTTTTTATTCCTATAACCGAGGTTCTCGTGGTGGGAAAGCTGAATGTGGTCATTTTGATGCAAAGTACACCTACAGCCTGTAAAACAACGTATTTTTCAGCAATAAAAATGCAAAACCAGCCCTGATATCCGGATAAAATGTTGGTAAAAGGATAATCCTTAAATTCGCATTCGTAAAATGTAAAAAATCACCTCCATTTTAACCTGAGCTGCTGCGAGCTCGAAGGTTTTAATTTGAGCGGCAAATTTTATACCCTTGTATCTGTTCTTGTCAGGGCTGGAATATTTGCCTTTTCAGAGACCGAAAAGCGTTCTGCGACGCAACGTCACTCAAGCAAATTGTAATTTACACCTGGAGCTTCATTCTACTCGATAAAACCTAATTGTTTAAGGCATGCTATCGTATTGTTTTTGACTCGGCCGCCATAAGAGCTATCAGTGTCATAAGAGCTATCATGACAAGTGTCTCCTCGGCTATACTAAACCATGAAAAGGTCGACCCCACCGCTGCGTAAATTACGGTGTCGTTGCGTAAACAAAAGACGGGGGTCATAATAACAAAATGGCGCTGTTTTTGACGCACCGTTATATTATTATACGCACCGTTAAGCAGCGGTGCAGACGCACCTTTAATGCCTTGTAGTAGGGACATCTGACAGCTGAGCTACCAAGTCCGAGCGCATCACACGTGTCGATTATCCCATATTCACTGCCAGGAACTAATAAAAGGGAATAGAAGGGTTCCCTTGGCTTTCGGTAAGAACTATGAATGTGTAGGTGCGTTTATACAGTTTATGATCTTTATAACAAACAAAAGAATGAGCTACGCAGGCAAACGGACGGCAGGAAATGCCTTAAAGGTTGCGGGTATTGCATTGAAATGATAATGACTAATGACTATATTTTTACGGTTGTTTTTGACTTTTAGGTTAGAAAGAGACAGCAAAATTGTGCTTCTTGCTCTAGCACTGAAAATAAAGTAAGACAACAATCAACTTCTGCAATTTTTATTGCTAGTCTAATTCGTAGTTAAGATTGTTCCCTGATATTTTTTTATTTTTGTTTAACCATTATTACAAAAATCTAAAATCAATTGAACAGTATGAAGGATGATTGCTCGGTTACCGATGTCAGCCTATGCCTTTGTTCAAAACTGACAAAGACATTTAGGTAATGTCACCCATGTCGTTACGGGTCTGTCGACTTGACATGTTTATTACTAGTTTTAAGATTTTATAGTGTTAGTAAAAGTCTTTCGATCTGATTACGCAGAGGTACCAAACATATACTTTTAAACCAGGGTTTCCACTGCGAGCGCGGCGGGCCCCGTACGGACTCGGTTTAGTATACAACGGTGCCTTCAAAACGTTTGCTCGCGGTGGAAACACTTGTTCACCGATGTATGCTTAACCGAGTCAGTACGGGGCCCGCTTCTTTCGCAGTGGAAATCCTACTTCTTATTAACGCTTATCGACGATTATTAATTGTAATTCAACGCGGGTATAATATATAAATAGTATAATTTCTATATTCTCTTCCCACTAAACAACCTGCCTTGCTAACACTTAAGCCCGCCTTGCACTGCGAGCGGAGCGGGCCGCGCACGGATACCGTTTGGCTTACAACGGTGTCTCTTCAAGAGGTTTGCTCGCGGTGGAAACACTTGAAGTCACCGTTGTAAGACAAACCGAATCCGTATTGGGCTCTCTCCGCTTACAGTGGAAGGTGGGCATTAGATAGCCGTCCCCGCCAACGTCTGTCTCCCCGCAGGATACTCTCTCACGTCGTCACGAGCTTGTTATACTGTAGTATGTATAAGTATCTTCTCGGTGGAAAACTATTCCGTCAACCGTTGAAAACCCGAATAAGATGATAAACAAGATGACGACGCGTTAGCCTAATTGGCCGTGACTCCGCCTACGAAGCTAGCGGTCCCGGGTCCGATTCCCTGTATCTGTATGGTCAAATATTTGTGTATTGGGCACGTGTATTTATTAATGAGAGAATGAGTGAGAGTGAGTGTTTTCTATGTATTTAAGTATATAAGTAAGTTTATCGTTGCCTCGTACCAATAGTACAAGCCTAGAGCTTAGTTTGGGGCTAACGAACGAAAACGTGGCGAACGAACAAATAAACACTTCCGTATTTATAATATTAGTAAGGAAAGAAATAACGATAAGGCTTGCATGAGGTTTAAATTTCTTCATTATTTTTTGACGTGCTTACAACCTATTCATGTTCCTCGCGTTTATGTTTATGTTCCTGGTACATTTCTGAATATTAAGTTTTGTTCCAGCCCTGTACGAGGAGGAGTCTGACAGCGAACTGGGGTCTATGGAAAACCACGGATCCGTGGTCACGCACCTCCTCTCGCAAGTCAAGATCGGAATGGACCTCACCAAGGCAAGTCTCACTGATTTTTGATGCCAAGGTCTCTCATGACATGATCATTATCGTTTGCAATGTCAAAATTTCCCCGCCCTGAGAGCTAAGGAGTGCCATGTTGCTGGGAATTTTTACAAAAATGCTAACACTGCTGCTTTTCAATAGGTCAGGCTTTTGTATTGTTTTTTTTTTAATCGAATCTACTCGATTTACGGATATAGTACGAGTAAATAATCGTACGGCAAAATCGTAATGTATATACGTTAATATTATGTTGGTGGTGTTACTGTCTGGATTCGTTTATACTTAAATTGACTAAAAAAGAAGATAAATACGAACTTTCCCGACCAAAATACAATATTGGATCATTATGCAATACATATGGGCCTTGGCCGGACACGGTAAAAGCGGCTTTAACATGTTATAGTATTGGCGGCATTGCGATTGCTCTGTTTTTACTTGACTGTAATGACGGCCGAGTTGAAAACTACCATAACCATACACCGGATTGATGGGGGCAACAATGTACCAGTGCTAGTGATTCATCAAAAATGTCGACTAAGGTTATCGACATCAATAAAAATATTTTTTTAATCTTCATTATCCAAGTAATGGCCAAGTTTGAATACCTTTTTTATGTGCAACCCTCTTTTGTATATACTTATCGCAACTATAAACAATCAGTATCTGAGATTGACTCTAGACTCGAGTCACTTTTGACAACCATTCAAATTACATTGAATAACAAAGTACAAAAATGTTCTTTAGCATTCCGACGAATTGAGAACCTTTTCGTTTTTAAGTCGGTTACTAATGCCTAGAAAGAATATAGATCGTTTATCTTCATGGAAAGCTGATCATTCAGATATAGAAGTTAAAGGTAGACTAACTTTTGCAAGATATGTATGATCTATATTATGTCACAAAAAAAGTTGTCGATAAACTTAGACGATATTTAATCAATCACTAGCACTGGTACTTTTTTGTCCCTGTCAATCCGGTGTATGACCATAACAAGTCAAAAGAAATGTTGTTTTATCCAGTTGAATTCAGACCCTGGCCTCGCCTCTTTTCTAGATGGTAAGAACTGTATCTACTTTGACCTGTTATTGTTATCAACTCAACCATTACTGTAGAGCAAATAAGAGCTATCAACATACATCGGGGTTTTCGGTGCGGGAATGATTTGAGAAAGAGTAGAGATAAACAGATAGGCCAGCCTGAGAAAAATCATATTATGCCTAATAAATAACTACCTCTCTGCGAATTGTATACCTACACACTATGATACAATTTTATTTTAACTCATGTAGGAGATACTTTAGCTTTACTACCAAAACTTATGAGATAATGATAAAAATAACATTAATTAATTAATTGCAGTAAATTTAGCAGGTGGCTCGATTTTCAAAATAAACTATTCATATTTTTTCTATATTTGGAACAGTTAATCTGCGGCGTCTTGCTGTAAATATCCATTTCATCAAACTGAATGATCTTTCCACGTCGACAGTTGTAATAGGTGCATTATTGTTTTATGTTATTCAATTAATTATTCATGACGTAGAAACCTACTAGAGTACATTCTGTTTTTCAAGTCAATACCTAATCTTTGACTAATGTCAAACGTTCCCGCACCGAAAACCCCGATGTATGGCTATCAAACAAAAAGTCGACAGTTCAAAAAGTTGTATTCGCATGAGAAAAAAATAATTTGCCAGAAAAAAACGCCTACCATACCCTATTCTTCTTTTTATTTACATTATAACATCCTAAGCTGTTGCGAGCGCCCAAGGGCCGACGATAATGAAATACCAACAAAGTTCGCACTGCTCTGTCACCGAGGGACGTTTAACGTTTTATTTCGCAAGTTATCAGAACGGGTCTACTTCAGAGATAATACAAATTACGGGAAGTTATTTTGCTGAGGGCGTATAATCACAGAGAAAGCATTACATCTGCGTCTTTTTAAATTTTCCGCGATCACAAGTATCCGATCGTCGGTGATACTGCAATACCGCGTAAATTAAGTCCGAAATACACCTGAACAACCAACTAACAACTCTATAAAGTTGTTGATAATTCTGTAACTGTTATCTAGTTCATGGTAAATACATTGTCATTACTTAAAACCATAATTGCTAAAGTAATCAAATTTCGATTTAGAATAATTATTGTCTTAAGCCAAATAATGATAATATCGATTAAGGTATCAATTAATCAAATCACCTGTCAACCTCTTTTTTCCGTTATTGTATTCTCTATGATAGAGCAAGATGGCGCTTATTGGAAGCGCCATTTTATATGTTGGCGTGTGTAACCTTGTGCAGACTTCATTCGGATTGCTACTAGCAGTCTTTAGATATGCCAATGTATCAGATCCCATTTTAGGGATCAGACAGCCGGTGTAATGACTAGCATAGAGGTATTCCATCTTAGTCCTCAGGGTTGGCAGCGCATTTGCAGTCTTAGGCTTGCAGTCTTGTGAATGCGAATGTCTATGGGTCACAGTTTCCACTTACCATCAGCCTGGCCTGTGTGCTCGTCAGCCTTCCCTATGCCATAAAAAAAAAAACCATTAAGTAGTCTGTCTTTGAGTACTCGTTTGCCTTCTTCATTCCATTTTCAAGTGTATACAAACTCTTCTCTTAAAACAATGTTCCAGGTTGTACTGCCAACATTTATTCTGGAAAGGAGATCGCTGCTAGAGATGTACGCGGACTCTTTCGCTCACCCCGACCAGTTCGTCAAGTAAGTTCCCGAAGTAGTTGCCACTCTAATTTTGTTACCGTCAACGCTGAGTACGCTGATACTCTGGTAAAAGTTGTACGGTAACTACGGCGAACTAGCAACAGTCGCTTTTTGTTACTAGTATGTGCTCTCAGTCAGTTAAATTCGTTACCAGTTTAAAGGATCTTAGTTAATAAAACATACATCTGTAAAATCGTCCTGAGTCAACTAATTAATAACCAAATAATAGGTTCCCGTTTTTTCGAAACACCTCTCAACGAACGTATCGTTAGGGTGCGGCTCCACTGAGGCGGAGATGAGCGGAGTGGAGCGGAGCTGTGTCAATATTAACAAATAGAATCTAAGCTAAAGTGCGCAAGGCGCGCTCGACGTGACCGCACGCATCTTCTATTGGTTAATATTGGCACAGCTCCGCTCGTCTCCGCCTCAGTGGAGCCGCACCCTTACGCAAAATTTTCATTTCGCCCATTTTTTTGGTAATCACAAGTCTAACCTAACCTACATAAATAATGTTTAAGATATCCTGAAAACATCATAGTTTCAGCAGAAAAAAGCGATCGATAAAATGAAATTCTATGAAATGATGGATACCATTGAAAACACTATCGATGTGGCCAGACTCCATTAAAGCCAAGTGGGTCGTTTTCCTAACTTTCAAAGCGTCTCTAACGACTTTTCTCGTCCAGGATAGTGGACCAGCCAACGCCTCGGGACCGCATGATCCAAGTGGTGCGCTGGTACCTGAGCTCTTTCCACGCTGGTCGCAAGTCACAAGTCGCGAAGAAGCCCTACAACCCGATCTTAGGAGAGGTCTTCCGCTGCCACTGGGAGCTTGACACCAGCGAAACGCAAATCGGTGATAAGGTTAGTTTATTTTCTCTTTGCCTTATTCATATATGTTTAAGAGGCTTGGGTCCTGAAGGTCTTGCTTTAGCCTTGGCATTCAAAGCGTCTCAGTAGTACACTGACCAAGTACGCAAAATGACTTGTTTATCTAATGCCATTATTACAAAATCGTCTTAGGTTCAGTAAGACTTACTTAGCAAAACGTCTCGGCCGTGAAATGCACAAGTAGGCAGAATGACTTGAATAAAAATAATAAATATCTCGGGACACACCAATTGAAGGGTCCACGGAAAGAACATGTCTAGTCACTTTTTTTTGAAAATTAGTTTTTAATCCCAAAATGTAGAGGACGAAATGAACTATTACCTACCACTCAGTTTCAGATATAAATCTTCATATAACTTGTATTTTTTCACTCTTAAAAACACCTCTACACGAAAATGACGTACAAAATGACACGGTTCCTAACTTCCAAATCGCGATATCTCAAAAAGTTACTAATGTGACTAGACATGTTCTTTCCGTGGACCCTTCAATTGAGCTAGTCCCCACGATAAACACACTTGTATAGAGAAATATATACTTAAAAATACACAAAACATCCATGACTCAGGAACAAATATCCGCGCTCATCACACAAATATCTGCCCTTACCGGGATTATGGGATAAATTGTTTGAATATATGTTGTGGTTTTAAAGTAAACAGCCATTATTTGAATTTGACGCTGCCATAAAGACGCGCGCAAACTATTTCCATCTCACGTTTATCGGCCGGAAGCACATAAAGCCATCCCTTTTCATTCTTGTGTGGGCGTGACAGCATATGTGGCCGCTTAAGGCCCCTTATGCTGACTTTACCAATCTGACAACGACAGTTAACATATATACATACAGTGGTTTACTTTACAAATTCAACGAGTTCCTAGGTTACTATTACTTCATATCATATTTTTTTCTTGCAGCTAGAGGTCGGCGACGGACCAGTTCCATGGTGTTCTCCCGACCAGCTCTCGTTCGTGGCGGAGCAGGTCTCCCACCACCCACCGATATCAGCCTTCTACGCGGAACACGTCAACAAGCGCATACAGTTCGAGGCCTGGGTGTGGACTAAGAGCAAGTTCCTGGGGTTGTCCATTGGAGTCCATAACATTGGGAAGGGGACGGTGACGCTTTTGGATACCGGCGAAGAGTATACGCTCACATTCCCTAATGGTTATGGCAGGTTAGTTGATGGGTTGGCATCTCTATGTCAGCAGAAAGACTTGTCCCCTGTTAAATATTATCAGATCCCTCTCGATTATACCTTGACAAAAAGAGTTTGAAAAAATGAGGGCGCTGTTTGGAGTTGATTGCCACTTGAGAATGTTAGTTTCAAATGTCACAACGCCAAATATTTTGTTTATTGTGTGAAGAAGAAAAACGAACACACAGATGACTTGATGATTAGTGAACTCTGGCGCAAGGCATTTAATCTCAAGACCGAACATGCGTTTTACAGAGTTGGGCTGTCGTCAATTCATTTTGCTAACCAATCAGGACAAACCACAGATACTAAAGATGTACCTTATTGATCTATTTAATAAATTAATATATATTTATTTTGTATCTGTGACCGATTTTGATTGGAAAGCATAATGGGTCATGTGATTTTGTATGTTTACATTTAACTCATCAAACTATAGGGGTGGGTCTTTCTTCTTCTTCTTAAAAGCCTCTGTCATAGTCATTTTCAGGTTGTCTTACCATAACACCGGAACATAACAATGCGAATACTAGCTGCGTGGCGGCATCACTAAACCTTTACTTGCTTACTCTTTTTGACAAGTTATACTAAACATCTTATAATAGGAGAGCTCATGACTATTTCTGATTAGGTGTTTTAGTGTGCGAGAAAGACAGCGTATATCGGTAGCAATCTGAGTAGAAGGTTAAAACGTGACTAACGAGACTCATGCAATTGTTAGTGAAATGAATTAAAAGAAGTACAAGTGTCCACGATGCCTCGAACACCTACTCAGAAATGCTTATGAGTTCTTGCACTATTATCAAGCGATATCTCCCACCATCTGTTTCAATCCACAGATCAATACTAACGGTCCCATGGATTGAGCTCGGCGGCTCGGTCTGCATAGAGTGCGTGCAAACAGGACACAAGGCCAACGTAGAGTTCATCACGAAGCCGTTCTACGGGGGCAAGAAGCACCGCGTCACGTGTGAGGTGTTTGCGGGCGCGGACAAGAAACCCTTCTACATGGCGCAGGGAGAGTGGAACACTAGGGTGGACGGACGGTGGACTGAAACCGGGGTGAGTGTTAGGGAGTACGAGTAGCACAAGATCAAAATCAAAATCTCGAAATTTATTCAGTAAATTGGCCACATACGTGCTCTTTTACACGTCGGTTGTTGTATTTTCTCATATGTGCGTCACTGTCATTGCAGATTAGATAAAAGGGACAAGCAAGTCGCGAGCGACTTGTGCTATCCCTCCTGGACGTTAATGTATAGTCTGTGCCAATTGAGATTGGCAAAGATGTAAACACAACCAAACGAACCAATTTACCATTATTAATCGTTAAACACGTTCTTTTAGAGATCAAGTGAGGTCTAAGCAATGATTTATACACTTGATCTTGATTTATTCACTTGATAAGTTTAAGTTTAAATAAAGATTTCTTGTACGTTATTTTAAATAAAAACACGGTTATGTGTGTGTTTACATCTTTGGCAATTTCAATTGACACAGACTATAAATAAAAGTAGATTGCATACTTACAGGGTTGTTATAATGTTATAATTAATATTGCCCGATCTATCAATTACAAAGTATAGGTCGCTTTAACGACTTGCCACGTCGATAGGGTGATGTATTGTTACATGGATAACCCGAAGTTACATTTCAAATTGGTCACCAAATCGTTATGGAACAACATGAAAAACATTGGTCCTAAATGAGATCCTTGAGGAACTCCACAACAATCCCGGACTCCCGATCTGCCCATCGATTTCTAGCCCTTGAGAACCAGAACTTGTGACCTATTACGCAAATATGATTCACACCACCTAAGCAAAGGCCCGTGTATACCCGCGTGTTGTGACTTTGTAAGGAGAACGTCGTGATTAACAAGGTCGAAAGCCTTCCTAAAATCAATGTAAATGATATGAACTTCCTTCTTGCTGTCAAGTATTTTGCCAATGTGTTTTGATCAGATCACATATTCTATGAGGTTCAGGATCGCATTTTGAAGTTGTCCCATTTTATAGAAATTGGAATGGAAAGAAATTGTCTTTTGAAAATGTATTATTACTTTAAAAGCAATAAATATACATGTATTATGTAGCTACTGGGTTTCGGGAATAAAACCATAAGATCGTTCACCGAGTTTAGTAAAAAACATTCATTTTAGTAATATCAATGCTCAAGCAGCGCACACGTCCTATCACTCTCTTAATCGTCATTTATCTCCGTCAAATTAGCTGTACAATTTTGTGGCTGAAATTTGACGATGATAGTTGAAAGTCGCTGCCGTTTGTTTTCCGCTGTAAATTGGCCACATGAGTTCTCTTTAATTTTACGTCGGTAATATAGATTGAATAGCGCTTCGGCCAAGACCATAATTGCGGAGTAGAAGCGCCATAACAAACTCCAGGGAGGACGGATGATGGATCGCGTCCGTGGGAATTGCCATTCATACTACAATGCTTCTTGCTCCTGCTCTATTTGGCTCGCGATTAATAAGCCAAAGGGCCAAATACATCACCTAAAACTCTACATCCTCCATGGAGATAACTGGTTCTGATGTGTTCCAGCGTTCGGAGCTGCTATTCGAGGTGGCTAACATGAAGCCGCGACGCAAGCGCGTAGCGCCGGTGTCGCGGCAGGGCGCGCACGAGGCGCGGCGCGTGTGGCGACACGTGACCGCCGCGCTGCGCGCCGCCGACACCGAGCAGGCCACGCGCGCCAAGCAGGCCGTCGAGCAGGCGCAGCGCGACCAGGCGCGCGCGCGCCAGGCCACCGGGGACAAGTGGGACACACAGGTACCGCGCACATGTCATATGTCACACGAGCACGAGGCGCGGCGCGTGTGGCGACACGTGACCGCCGCGCTGCGCGCCGCCGACACCGAGCAGGCCACGCGCGCCAAGCAGGCCGTCGAGCAGGCGCAGCGCGACCAGGCGCGCGCGCGCCAGGCCACCGGGGACAAGTGGGACACACAGGTACCGCGCACATGTCATATGTCACACGAGCACGAGGCGCGGCGCGTGTGGCGACACGTGACCGCCGCGCTGCGCGCCGCCGACACCGAGCAGGCCACGCGCGCCAAGCAGGCCGTCGAGCAGGCGCAGCGCGACCAGGCGCGCGCGCGCCAGGCCACCGGGGACAAGTGGGACACACAGGTACCGCGCACATGTCATATGTCACACGAGCACGAGGCGCGGCGCGTGTGGCGACACGTGACCGCCGCGCTGCGCGCCGCCGACACCGAGCAGGCCACGCGCGCCAAGCAGGCCGTCGAGCAGGCGCAGCGCGACCAGGCGCGCGCGCGCCAGGCCACCGGGGACAAGTGGGACACACAGGTACCGCGCACATGTCATATGTCACACGAGCACGAGGCGCGGCGCGTGTGGCGACACGTGACCGCCGCGCTGCGCGCCGCCGACACCGAGCAGGCCACGCGCGCCAAGCAGGCCGTCGAGCAGGCGCAGCGCGACCAGGCGCGCGCGCGCCAGGCCACCGGGGACAAGTGGGACACACAGGTACCGCGCACATGTCATATGTCACACGAGCACGAGGCGCGGCGCGTGTGGCGACACGTGACCGCCGCGCTGCGCGCCGCCGACACCGAGCAGGCCACGCGCGCCAAGCAGGCCGTCGAGCAGGCGCAGCGCGACCAGGCGCGCGCGCGCCAGGCCACCGGGGACAAGTGGGACACACAGGTACCGCGCACATGTCATATGTCACACGAGCACGAGGCGCGGCGCGTGTGACGTGGAAAATATATGAAAAATATACTTTTGACTTCGAACTGGATAAAAGAAAACTTTTCTACCAACCGCTTTTTGGTTACTTTGGCTGTCCCTCGACTTTTAACTAGTAATTAGTTCTTGAACTTCTTTCCTACGCCAAGTAACAACAATGCACATAATTTCCAGCTGTTCAGTCCGAAGGGCGAAGAAGCCTGGGAGTACAACGCGCCACTCAGCAAGCGGCAAGCGCACGTGAAGCTCAGGTCCACCGACAGCGGCGAGAACTCCAGATAATGCCCCCGAAGCCTGCCTGGACTCGAATCGAAGGTAGACCCGACTGGCTCGATCTCTACTGAAGCTCGTATAAGTCAAATTCTGAGAGACTCATGGATGATACAGATGTAATTTTATATTTAAAGGGTTACGAGACATTTGAATTAAACTGTTCATGCTTTCTTAAATTTTATTTACGTGTTATTTAAAAAAATGCATTTGTCTATATTTATTTGGTCATTAGTCTGAGATTTAGATTCATGTGGGCATAATTTCAATGGGACACATCGATATTATTAAATACAAAAATATTGTTCTGAAAATTGGTCCTTCAGTGAAAATTTTCAAATGCGACACGGCCCCGCACCCGCGGGGCTATCATTCCTAGTAGGGTTGTCCTTCCGGCCTCTGCTTAACGAACCCGACCATCAATAGTTCTGGTAGCTTCACCCGGCCTGTATTGTATCATTTTTAATGGGCAGACGACGGATGCAAATGACGTCAAAATAATGTCAAACGATATCTGTAATATGTGTATGACTACAACTGATATAAAAAAGGTGAACATCATTGCTAAAAATGTTATAGAATGTTATTGTTGAAGTAAATAATCATATTTTTCTTTATTAGGTATTTTCAGTACATTCCTTTTATAGTTCACTATGTACTTATACGGACTGATGGCCGATGGGGTCTGAAGGTTCTGGAGTGACGTCCGCGGACCGGAAGACGAGCTGTAGGTAGGCCTCCAACAAGATGGAGTGACGACCTCGTTAGGATCGCGGGACCGCGGTGGATGCGAAAAGCACAAGACCGGTCTGAGAAGCCTTGGGGGAGGCCTATGTCCACCAGTGGACGTCTTTCGGCTGACATGATGATGATGTACATATCCGTCACCATATAGCATCCGGCGTCCACCCATTAATCATTTTGCAACGATGGCCTCTTGAAATTGTGCCGATGTGAAACTTAATAAAACACTGATCATGACGTCGAGATACTAAAAATTGTGCTAAGTGTAGGGTAAACAACCCTACTGTCGGCACCCCCAAATTATGTGCACGTTGAATCTTAACTCGCCTACTCAGTGGTCATGTCATGCTCCTTGGACACCCTACTGTCTGTTTTGTAATATTTTAAAGCATAACGCTAATGTACACAATATGTACCGAATTTGAACATACTTAAAATTATCTGAGTTTAGGGTTGCTGTGGTGCATCTCCCCAGCAACCACAAAGATTAATTTAAGAATTTGTTATTTATTAAAACATTGCGCTGTTGTACCCAATATTAGCAGTACTGTTAGCACAATTTTTCTTTCTTGTCGCTCAAGTGACTCTTTTCCGTATCGAACTTGTTAGAGAAAGACTCACTACACGACAAAGAACTCGACTCAACTAAACTAGTCTTATTGTTATGAAACAAAAATAACTAACAGTTCGCAGGTCATTTTTGAACAAGAATATATAATTTAAACAAGTTTTATTTATTTAAACAAACTTTTTCTTTGAAAATATGTTCTTGATTATTATTATTTTTAGCACTGTTATTGGTATAGGACCATCTAGGTCTACGTCATTTTCGTAATACCAAATTAAAACTCGTCATTTATAATATTACGCATAATGACATTTAAAAAAAACGCTTAAAGGAAAATAATCCTTCATCGTCCAATGCTTAGTTCTGTATGCAAGGTTATATCCAAATTTAACCACATTGATTCATTAACGTATCTGACCAGGGACAAAACTGCGTTCATTAATCATAACCTATGATGATTTTGGGAAAACATTTTAAAAATAATCAATACTTAAATCCGAATTAGGCACAGTCAGCGCCTCGGGAAATCTCGTGCATCTTCGGAAATACCACCAAAATTTTGGTGCGTTACGAAACGACCAATCAGATTGGTTGAACAATCAACGTGTTCAAGCAATTATGCGTAGTATACAGTCTGATAGACCTAAACTATCGCCAAAGGGCCTGGCCACATCACCACAGCGGACGCTTACCCGTGGTCCCACTACTTCGTCCCAATGCTCTTTTCGACGGAGCCCTGCTTCACAGCAGGGATCCTATTCCAGGCCTGTTTGCCCTTCGGGCATTTATAGGTATCTAACGAACCTAACCTACCCAGTTTTGGTATCACAATTAAAATTGGATGGCAAAACCTGGGTGCAACTTTTTCTGCGGTGGGACAAATAAGTGGGTCCACGGGTAATAGTGTACCACAGCACTGCGTTGTTATTGTGAAACGGCACGGCACCGTAGAATGGCACTTTGCCGAATGTCCTGTGTTTAATATTGTATTTTATAATAAAACAAGACATCGTGTTCCTGCACGACGGGACAACGTAACTTTCTACGACGGCGGGCATTTAACGTTAACGACGCCATGCTGTGGTGATGTAGCCAGGCTCTAAGCGTCCAAGGGTCTACCCAGACCTATCTATCGACGCGGAATCAGCTTGAGCCGGTCAGAAAGTTCCATGCAATAAGAGCGAAGACTACGTCGTTCCGTTCGCAACGTCGAATCGAGCCGACCCAAGCCGAGCGACGCATTTTTCTTACCGGCTCAAGCGTATTCCGCGTCGACAGTTCTGGGGAGACCCAAAACTGCCGACGCTCGTGGCCGTAACACCATAATAGCGCAATACCAGATTGCCGGATGCACCGCATTTTTTTTTCTATAAAATGTGAATAGAAAATGTGGTATTATGGGAATGCGATATTAAATGAATGTGGTGCATCCGGCAGTCTGGTATTTCGCTGCTATGTGGTTACGGCCACGAGCGACTGCCGACAATGCATTCATGTGATTTTCGTTTTGTTTTCTATGTTACACAAGACAAAAAAAAAACAAGTATCCACGCAGTCTAAGGACAACCATGAGTAGATTAGTGCAACTCGGTCAAACTTATGTGCAAAGTGCACCGCCTCTTTCTCCCTCTCTTTCTCTCTCTGAAGTCTTTTAAAGTGTTAAAATTATTACCTATGGGCAGCTTATTCTAATTTATTGTATCGTATGGCTAAATTTAAGCAAACTTAAACCTTATTTTTTTTAATATCATGTTGAACATAGTTCTTAAATAAACATGGTAGGAAAATGGGGAGATACTAATATATTCACTCAGTGTCTTTTTCACGTCATAATATGAACTAGAGTTTGGCCAATGGGAAGAAATAACCGTTGTCCCTTACTGACACGCTGCTACTGCGTTGGCTAATATCCATTTTTCACGCGTGAAACTTTGGATTCTTTATGCTATCATGGAAATAATTTTATTTTTTTATGCGGCAATTCTCTAACATCTTGTTTGACCTCTGGGTCGACACGTAAAGAATGCCACTGTGAATTAGCCATTTTTATAGATGGAGAAACTGAAAGTGCTATATAATCTACTTCTTATTCCAGAAGGTTAAACAATTTCTGAAGGATACTACACAAATGCAGTGGATATCGAAAGCTAGGAAATAATACAAAAACAAATTTTACGTGGTTATTTTAGAGTTAAAATATGTCAGTCGCAAGTTCTCATGTATAGGAGTTTCTACGGGATATAGTTGCAACGAGAGTTCATACTTTTAGGTTACTTTAGATACCTGAGGCAAACTGCCCCGAAATAGGAGTCCCGCGTGGCGGGGCTTCGTTGCATTTGTCGCTGTGAGATGTATTTATATTGTACTCATTTGCATCTCGTTGCAATTGTGTCCCATTGTGATTGTGTACACATTTCAACTTTGTGGAACAGAATAACTAGATGATTACGTATAATCTGTATGTATTAGAATTGGGTTGTCTAGCTCTAGCCGGCAATATTAGAATACTGGCCAGGTAGTATAAAAGTATAATTAAAAACTATAACGCATTCACTGCCGGCAACAGGTAAAAGCGTTATCCTGATTTTCACACAGTGCCTTGAACGCATATGAGCGTTTTTACAGTATGCGGGCATCGTATCAAACAAATACGACACCTGGGGAAAGATCCGGGCATAGGGTCGGCAGCGAATGTGTTTAGAGGATTGTGCACCGACGCGTAAATCGCTTAGGTGTCAAAGTTTATCATTCCCTAAATCGAGTATCGTAATCGTTATTGTAGTAAATATGAAAGACTAAGTTTGTATGTTTCCATTCTTTTTTCACTTGTTTTGTGTCGTTATTGTGTCTACAACACATTCAAAAAACAAAAAACGATTTTGATTTTGGGGATGAAAAAAGATAATTGAAAAAAAACAGCTTCACAGTCCTCTTAAATGATTTTTGTAAAGTCGAGATTGCCATTCGCTTTAACCCGTTTAAAAACATTATACAGTCAGGTGCAAGTGCCATACATTCGTGCATGCAACCCAAAAGCATCTCATTTGTAAGAGTTGGCATTCTGGATTTTACAACAAAATGGCCTCTAAGTAATTTCTCAAGGGTCTAGTTTTTGTACGGCACTTACTCGTAAGTGCAAGCAATAAAGATATTGGTTATTCCAAATGTTAATTCTAGAGTAGAGGCCGATATTTGTAGAACTAGAATGGTTAGACTCGTGGTGTTAACTTCAGTTTCATGAAGACTTATGTTATAGGGGAGAAGATGCAAAGCTAGTGACGCTCGCCTCGTGGCCACTTTTTTTTAAATACTCCTATGTCTCTAATCTAACCTCTTTGTAACTTCTCAACCTCTATGGCCTATATAATTGTAAAACAAGCAATAATTGTACATAGTTCATTAAATCGTATCAATCGCATTGTTTTTTTTTGTAATTGTTCAACACTAAGCACAGGCGATTATTTTAAATACAACACTGGGTTCAGGTGTTGAAAACTGTCAAGGCAATGTTGCCATGAATGTCTACACTTTTGGTGTAAAATGTAATGAATTTTATTTCACGACGAAATATATTTTAGTGAAAAGACTGAGATTGTTCTAACGAATAGTCAACGACGGAAACAGACGACACGTGCAAATATTATATCATTAAATCACATAGAATTAAATATTTAATTGCATAGTGATTACTATCATGTTATATATTTAAAATAAAATTTAAATTTAAAAACTCATGCTTTTATTTAATAAACCACAACAACAACTTTATTTTCTAAAATAACTGCACTTATTTCTTTGGGCTTAAATAAGCATCGCCTAAAACTTTTGACACAAATTAAATCAAAGGGTTTAAATACAGTAGTCCAAAAAAAGTTTTTACAAATTATAAATAATAAATCACATTTTACAAATCCATATTATACATTCTTTACAACAAGGAATTTCAACTTCAAGAGATGAGTAGAGAATGGTATAACTTAGTGCAAACGAACGGAGTGGCGCCGCGCCGTTCCGTTATTCGCTAATTCTTCTTTAACATAAGAATAAGCGAGACTTTACAAAACACAATCACGACAATAAACCTTCCCAGTCCACACTTTCTCGCGAGTCACGCAACCTAAGGCTTTACCGTTTCGTAAAAAGACAGCCCTGCCCTCTATCCCAAAAACCCTTACAAGTATGCCAGCTACAAACTTGGAAACTTAAGTTTTATACGATAATTGGTGGATGTCGATTCTCGGGTCATTCGAGATGAATATCTATCGTGAATGTGCATGGCATGATAGCGTCGATCGAATCTCGAATAGGCATTCATCTCGATTGCATCGCTTCACTGGTGGCAACGCGCTTAGCGAGACAGGTTCACTCTGTAACTCTTCCTTATTTTTATGCCTTTAGTAACCCGTAATTTGACAGTGCTCATCTGAATGAACATACTATTATGCATACTTCTTTTTGTTGCTATTTTTTTATGATTATCAGTAAGGGTTGGATTGTACGACTATTTTTAAGTTTTGACAAATTAAGGGTAATAACATAAGAATAAATAATTACTACACGTATGTAGAAACGAAACTCCCGGCTCCCGACGCGCGATCTGCGTGTTAGATACCTACCGCCTGGCTACACCTGAGGTGTCTAGTCAGTCAGGGGCGTCACACACAGAATATATATAAATATGCTAAAATATATATTATAGCAATGCATCTTACGATATATTTTCCGTACTAGTTGACAGAGTCGACACTAGCATTAATATATTAATATTTATATAGACATTGCTTTAAGATATATTTATATCTGTCCCTCGTCACTATAATTAATGGGATGGATATATATATTTTCATATCTTAACATTGTGTGGTTCTTTGCTATAATGTCATATATTCTGGCATATTAATATATATTATAGCTCCATTTGTGATGGACTTTAGGCCGACGCGGCGCGTTCGTTGTATTTGTTTCACCGTGCGTGTCGCGATTTAAAACGAATTAATAGATAAGAATAATAAAAATTCAAATTAATATTCCGGGAAGGAACGTTAAAAGTAAATACGGATCCCAGATTAAAAATTATTTGAAAGGATGTTTATAGACTCGTTTCCGTGGTAGCCACATAAGCCATGTAATTTTCTGGAAATAATCTTAATATAGTCTGTCAAGAAAGTCTTGAAATTAAAAAGTGGCAACACTGTGGTGTCGTCCCTTCTTTCTGAGATTTGTAAGGGATGAAACTACAGTGCTGCCACTTTTAATATAACTACTTTTTTGAGAGACTATAATATCTTTAAAAAGTATTATTCCCTAATTTATTGTAAATGGTTTTTTTTTGCAACGATGTTTACTCGTAGAAGAAATACATAAATCGCACTTCGTGACTAACTTGTATACCTAACACTCCATAAACCGATTAAAATATTTCACGAGTGACAGCCCTAACTTTGTCCGCGGAAGACAGAGGGGCGTAGCGCGGTGAAAGGGGGAAGTAGGTAATTAATGCGCGGCATTTTGTTCCTGGGTAAAGGAGATTCGCTTCTACGTGTAGTTATTTTTTATTCTTATGGTTTTATATAAGTTACATAATCGTAAAAGAGTTGTATACTTCCACCTATCACAGGGTGTCTCGCGGACTGTGTACAGCGGGCGTATCATACAATTGCTTGTTCGTTCACCTGATGATAAAAAAACATTTCCCATTTATAAAAGAGCCTCACTATATCCGCCAGTCCCTAATTTATTGTTTCGTCCCATTCTTTCTTCCAAAACTAGTTCAATACGAGCTGCAAACCAGATGAGACAGAAAAACAGTGTGACAACAAGGTATTAAAAGCCTAACTTTTTGGACGTCACAGCACACGGCATTATAAGATGCAACAAACGCCGGCGTAGGAACCGCCATACGGAAATACGCTGACATACCTTGAGGGTAACTTTGTGAACCTTGTCTATGACCCGTATTCACAATCAATACTTAAGGGATCCTTCACTGAGTAAACACACTGCGTTCAATAAAGCTTTGTGGTTGGTCCTATTTGACTGACCTTTTGTTTATGAGACGATTTGAACCAACCCGTGCGTTCGTGAGCACTGTGAGACCTCGTAGTGACGGTTGCGAATGTGGGTGTATGTAAACGCACTGGGCTCAATACAGCTTTGTGATTGGTCCTTTTTGACCGACCTTTTATGCGTTCGTGAGCACTGTGAGACCTCATAGCGACGGTTGCGAATACGGGTGTATGTAAACGCACTGGGCTCAATACAGCTTTGTGATTGGTCCTTTTTGACCGACCTTTTGTGCGTTCGTGAGCACTGTGAGACGTCATGTTGACGTTTGTAAATACGGGTGTAAATCGCCATTGGGGTTTACTGAGGAACCCATCTTTGCGTACTTTGGGTGGTGTAGTGCTTTTTTTGGAGTTATATGTGAAGCATTCAAGAGAGACATCGCTGGGCTCTTTTTCTAGAGGGGCTGGAATGCACGTTGACCCCTCGATCATGGCATCCACTGGTGCGGTCATGACCCTGAAGTTGACTTGGTTGAAGTCCATGGTGTCGTACAGGAAACGGGACTGTCGATTGCTGAGTATCCATAGGTTCTTTTCGTCGTCCACCTACGGCAGGTACAGCTATGAGTATAGGGATGAAGATGGCATCATCTGTTACAAATTGGGTGTAAAAGTAGATTCAGTCATGAATACAATAGAAGCATAGTCTCGTCCACCTTGGGCTCAGTGTTTTCTGTATTCGACCTTTTTCAATGTACCTACTACAGAGGAATTTTAATGTTTAGCTCGGTGGTAACATACGTAAATTTGCCGGGTTATTCATTTTACAGGTGTCATTAACAAGGCCAAAGTATGTATTAGAGTCCGACCAGCGAGTGGTGACACAAAAAAGACGGCCAATTCAAAATATCACAGGCTGGTAACACTAAATGCATAGCGACCGGATAGTTAGGTACTCATCTTATCTTATCTTATCTTACAGATGGGCCCTTTTTCGGATACACTTCGACCCTTTAGGATCTTTTGTGCAATTAGCAATTACACACACACACACACTCAGCCGTTCGAGTGTGCAGGTTTCCTCACGATGTTTTTCCTTCAACGTAAGAGCATCAGGTACCTTACGATCACGTCGACCCCATAAGCCACTAGGCCACCGATGCTCTTTTGTTAGATACTTATAATGTGACTCCTTGATTCATAGGTAAAATTGTTGCCCTATGAAGAATTTGAGAAAATACTTTGTCCCTTTTGATCGAGTTACCGTATAAATGTAAAGCACTATTTCCACCAAACGGCCCGCAACGGATCGGAAGAAAGAATTGGATGGTCTTTAAACGATATTAAATCATGTTCACAGTATTTAAAGCCTCGCGACACGCGTATGGGTGAAAAACTTAAGTAAATCACCTGTTGCATGTAAACCTTGATTTTTTATTCCGTAGAATTCTGACTGCTGACACATTCGGACTTTTTAGGATTTGCAATAGTACTTAACATGATTTAAGTAAATAAAATACATAACATGGATTTGTAACAAAGAAAAATTAAGGGTAAAAAAAGTCCAAACATTTGTAATAACAATGATCAGAATCATCAATCAATTAATAATGAAAAGTTTTATTAAGGCCCTGTCATCCCGGCTCATCGACACCTCCGGAGACCCTAGAGCTGGCGTTTACCTTTCCCAAAGGATTGGGCTAGCCATCCAAAGAGGTAATGCAGCCAGTGTCTTAGGGACCATGCCGCGAGCGGACCTGCTAGAGGGGGTGTTCTTTTTATAGTGGTGTTTATGTTTAATTTTTAATATTTGAGTAGCTTAGTTTTATTTTATTTTATTTTAAATAAGTTTAGTTTTAACTTTAACTATTAATCAAGACCAAGAAACGTCAGAATTCTATGGAATTTAAATTCAAGGTTAGTTATTTGTGCTCAAAACTAATTTGGAATTTACGTCAAATTTCAAACATGGAATGTCAAATGGTCTATAAAGATGAGTTGCCACATGCAACAGGTGATTTACTTAAGTTTTTCACCTATTCGTCGCCGTAAGTATGCTTTATACTTGCACTATCTAGGGTAAATGCACCAGTTGTCAGCCAGAGACCAGTAGTCAACCTTATATGAGTGCGAAGAGTGGAAAATATATCTTTCGTACTATTCCCACTCATACAAAGTATAGGCAGAGGCCGGCTAAAAGTCTCTGTCTGACCACTGGTGACCCTACCCTGTAGATATGTTTAGTTTACCTTGATGTCGCTCGGGAATTCAAGCAGATTGTAATCACTAGCAATCAGCGGCGTATTCTTATCAACAAACGGCTTGTCTGCGTTCCAGCAACCCACTCCGTTCTTACTTAACTGAAAATAACTAGTAGGTATGGGGAAATTCTTGGGGGTAACGGTAAGTATTGCCATGTTAGGTCGGCCAAAGATCGGGACCGTACAAAAAATATCGCGACTTGGGTTTTCGAATCGGGACAGTACAATTGCTTAATAATAATAATATATTTTGAACCGTAGTAGAAAACCTGTTTTTTATGACTTTAACATACTAAAATACCATACAACAAGAATTTTGTTCTATCGTAAACACGGTTAAGCATACAAGCGCAAAAGTTGAAAACAACAGAACCTTCGGTGCACAAGTCCGACTCGCATTTAATCGGTTTTTAGAGTTCCGTACCTAAAGCGTAAACACGGGACCCTATAACTAAGACTCCACTGTGCGTCCGTACGTCTGCCCGTCTGTCTGTCTGACACCAGGCTGTATCTAATGAACCGTGATAGCTATTTTCATTTTCACAGATGATGTATGTCTGTTGAAATACCAAAAACATAATAAAATAAATATTTAAGGGGGGCTGCTCGATATTAATAACGGCAACAGGTAAACGCAAAAAATATTCACAGAATATTTAGTTGTATGATTATTTTAAAAATAAATAATTAAAATAAAGCCCATACAACCGACGTAGTTTTATAGGTCCGACTCGCACTTGGCCGGTTTTATTTATTTATGGCTTGACATGGCGAAAGAAAAAAAAACCCTTTCATACTCTTGGTTTGCTAAAAAGGAAAAAAGAAACTAGTAAATAGACAGAAAAGGTACCTGCGTAAAAAACAGTATGTTCGAGGATGGATCCATGTCACACGCTGTGACCTGCGAGTTAGGCCCCCTATCGCCTACGACCTACAAACAAACGACCAGAAGCTGTTTGTGACACCATGGGTCATCATGGTGGCGGCGCAACCAGTCGCCGCCACCAACAACATTTATGACGCGATACGCAACCAATCAAACACCGGCCCTTTGCGGCCAGCCATCCGGTTGACCGTAAGCAACAAAATGTAAGTAAAACTTATTTTCTGATGGCCAGCCGAGATGCGGGATACCGCATAGAAGCGGGTAGTCGTTAGCGAGCCGTAACTGAAGGCCCTGCCAAGATGCATCACGCTAACTGGCGTTTCTATTCGTTTCGATTTTATACCAATCGCGTCACTGGTAGATCACGTGACTTTTCGTATCACTTCATCTACCAGTGACGCGATTGGTTTAAAAACGAAACGTATAGAAACGCTAGTTATACCTCGGACGTTGTCATCTGAGCTCTGGGGCCATAAAACCCTTTTTCGCACATCTCGCTTGCTCTTGGGAGGTCAGCATATCTCTCGCTCACACTTTGCAGCGACTTTTTTGTTTGTTCACTGATTAGTTTATGGCTCCAGTGCTCAGATGATAACGTCCGAGGTTATAGCGTAATGCATCTTCGCAGGGCCTCCTGTTACTATTGCAGGTAAAATCGTGATGTGTACGCAACTCGCGAGCCTGTTCTCCACCAGGTGCTCGTTACTCGGCCGCGTGTAAGTGCTCATGTCGCGTCCGTGGTCAGTCAGTCCTTGTTGAATGAAGTAAGAATGAACATGGTTTGCTAATTATTTGTGACTTGTGTGCGTCTGTCTATGAAGTGATAGGTTCTATGAAATGAGTGTCGATGAAACAAGGGGACACCATAATAGATATCATACTTCAACCGCTGCCATCAATTCCAGCTGAGTAGCGTTTTTGTTTTTCAAAACTCTCGAGGATATTTTGAACTGTTTTGTGCTAGAAGTCGGATGCAGATAAATGTCGCAGAACCTAGAAACCAAAATTATATACAGGGATTACTAGGTGGAAAAATTCATGTGCCGTTGTGGGAAACTATCTTAAATCCTGAAGTTAGATCATTTTACTGAATGAAACGTTATTTTATTTTTAAAACGAAACAAAACTGCATTCAAAGATTTTCTAAAATTCGCTTGTTTCACCCGGGCATCGAACGAACTGAAGTTTCAAAAAATAAAGACTCCCTATTTGATTCGACTAATCGATAGGATTATTGTTCAGGATAAAACGATATATTACATTCATCAAGCAACACGGACGGGAGAAGGCATTCGCACCATTTCCCCTCTGTCAAAGTACAAGCCCAAGCGGGCACGCGGATCTAATAAAACTAGTTGTCACTCGTATTTTTCAATTAGATACGAGTCCAGTCGCGCGAGCAAACGTTACTACACTTAAAATGTCCAATTGCTCTGTTTTCTGGTGTAAAAAGAGGGCTGGGAATGCTGGGATATCAAACTTAACAAAAGATGGTGTTACATTTTACAAGTAAATTTTTATAGTAGGTAGTATTGCTGTTCAATTGCATTAAGACACTAAAATCATATATTTATTTTAATATAAATGTCCGATTTGTTTACCAACATTGAGTCCGCTCACCCGTTCAAAATTCGGATCTGTTGAGCAACAAATCCGACTTCTCACCGATTAAAGAGATGACACCCTATCTTTTCAAAAAAACGACTGACTGTTGAGTTTCTTGCGGCGTTTCTTCTCAGCAGTGGTCGCTTGCGAAGCGCTGGTAGATTTTGACGTGTAAAAGTGCCCGTGCGGCCTACTTACTGAATAAACATCTTTTATCTTTATCTTTATCTTTTAATCATTGTCAATGTGTAAATTGTGACTCATACGTATACAAATATTGCCCGAGGTGTGCAAGTATTTTCGGTGTATTTTTCCATTTTTTATGTATTATATCATCATAACAGTTTTGTTTTTGTATGTAGGTGTGCAGAGCTGCATTTGTGTGTAAATTTCCCCCCGCAAGAAAAGACAGAATTATTTGACGGTAATATTCATAGCTAAGCTACTCCCCTCCCTTCTGCTGGGAAGGCCGTGTTGCTCGATGATAACACTACTCTTTGAGATAAAATCTCTGTAATAAACATTTGGTGTTCCAAATTAAAAAGATAGTAAAAATCGTCTATGATCGCCGATGATCGCCTGCGACCCGTGAATTGTCGGTTTTTCGTGCGCGCATAAAAGCGAATCGCCACGTTGTGCGTTGAGCTGCCCACACTATCGCCGATCATTGATTCCCCGGTTGACAATAATTAAAAAAAAGTATTATATAGTCATTGTATATATACCCTGTCTATTTAACAGAGTTAACAAAGCGTTGTCTCTGTTGCACTTTTGTATGAAAATGAAAGGGACAAGAAACTGCCAGTGGGCGTCAACAAACGCACGTCAATGGCGGGCTCGGCTTACATGCCGCCTGTTGTTAAAATATTCGTAATATTTCTCGTTATTTTTGTTTGTAGTTAGAGGCACCTCAAATAATTAACTTACTGATAACATCACATTGTCATGTCATGTTAATTCATCTATAAATCCTAATTATGTAATTTAAAGTAGTAGATAATAATATTTAAATATGTGCCCTGCAGTGCCGAGTAAACAAGCCGAGTCACAGGTTTAATAGGAAACAGTCCAAAAAACAAGCCGAGTCACAGGCTAAACGGGAAACAGTCCAATAAACGAGGCAGGTAAAAATTTGTAACCAAAGATAAGCACTTGAAAGCGTCCGCACCGTACGAGCGACAGATGTTGACTAAACTTTGACAGGCATGTAAACCTACCTTGTGCCTGTGCATCGTCCTTATCGCTGACAAATTACGTGCATTCTCTGTTATCTAGTATTAACTCTGTTAAATAGACAAGGTATACATACTTCGTTTTATTATGATTAATGCTTAAGCACCGCCATCTTCTTTTCTTCCATTTATTAAATAATGACGCAGCAACACAAGCCACGTCCATCGTGTCCGCTTGCCGTTCGAAAACTACTACCAGAGAGTACTTAATCACTACGGGCGATAGCGTGAATGCTTGCACGATGATCGTGCCGGTTATAGACGATCATACCATCAAACGCGGCCATCACACAGGAAGTAGCAGTTCTCTATAGTCTGTCAAAAAAGTTTTAAAACTAAAAAGTAGCAACACTGTAGTGTCGTACCTTTTTTCTTAGATTGATTTAAAGGGGTTGCCACTTTTTAAGTATTTAACTTTTTTGACATACTAGGTATACTGTCCACTGTTCTGCCTCCGTGTGAAACCAGCAATTGTGACTATTTAATCGCATTCAAGGGCAGATTGTCCTTTCAAAATAACTTGCCCGTGTTGGTCTGGCGCCGACAAAGTGGCAGAAGACACCCCGTCGCTCGAGTAGAACTGGACCCCGCCCACGTTGTACACCGCAGCGCCGTGGTCGAACCTGAAGTGGGGGTGCTCCAGGCGCCACGCGGTGCTCCCGCGCAGGCTGTACACTAGGACAGCGTTGGAACCCATGTCCGTTACGTATGCGAAGGCGTCCTCTGGCTCGCCTACGTCATCCACTACCTGGAGTTGCAAAGCAGTGTAATCGTACTCGAATTGCGATAGGATCGTATCATATCAAAATATATAAAGTTCAAAATACATAATGGTCATAACTATTTATTTATTTATTTATTTATTTATTAATATTCTCTTAATTAACACTAACAGCCATGCTACACGTATTAATTAGTAATGAGAAAATGACACACAGCAGAAATTACAAGGTACCTAAGGCATTATCTACACCTGGACAGAGCTTATGGTGACAATTGTCTCTAAGTACCGACTGGCAGATGCGTAGAAACGCGACTCAGAGGTGTAAAAAATATCAAGTTGGCTGTCGCTGGCCAGGATGTCATTTAAGAGCTTCAGGGCCCGGTGCAGAGGAGAGTGAGCTAGTGCGCGGGTGCGCGCCGCCGGGATAGCGAAGAGTGGACGAGGGCGAGGGCGGAGCTGTTGGTTCGACAAGGGTGGTGCCCGTAGAGAGATTAGAGGCAGAAGAGACACGTTGCTAATATGCCCTCGTATGAGTTGAAAGAAATATTTAACCAGGGACATGTCTCTCCTGGTTTCAAGGGCTGTATAGTTCACCATTCCTAGTATATAGAGCGTTGGATACATGTAGGGATAATACCCATACGTTTTTTTGAACAGAAAACTATACTACAAACTACTAACTACAATACTAACCTATACTACTAAACTATAATACTTTTATTCCTGAATCCATAAACTTTTTAGGATATTTTATAAGTGTTTGTGGCAAACACGCGGCATTAGTTGTTGGCAAGTTGTATGTGAGGCTTTTTAATGGCATTGGCGTCTCTAGTTGATACTGGATATTTACCTACTTTATCACCGTTAATTTTCAGTCATTAAGTACAAAATATTTTAAAATCAACGCCCACCTTTGATGTAGCCGCACCATGATTATGAGTTTCTGTCTAAATTCAAAGACCTCTTTGGAATTGGCTGTTTGACACTTGAAATTTCATTTAGACATAGAACCTACCCTTAAAAATCCGTGTTCCATCACAGTTATTATTAGAATGCTTTTGGACCATACTTGTTCAATCTCCTGCCCAACTGGCTAAACTGACTGGGATGAGTTTGGGGAGTTATATCTTTTTTTTTCTCCTGCATCACGACCTGTTTTCCTTTTTCGAAAACCTAATTTCCCACCTTATCCCATTGCACTGCCCATAAAATAAATATCCTCTTCTCTTCCCTTGCACATTGTATGTATTTATTAACATTATCTTTTACTCATTTTAACTACAGTAACATCTAATATTAATTCTTTCTTCTTACCTGTATTACTACATATGTAATCTATTATTTCATCACACTTGCTCGTAAATGGTGTTATTCCATGCCTGTATACAGAAGGACAATGGCCTAAATTGTTCCCGCGGGAATTATGGCGAGTTTGTCATCCCTAGGGAGTAATGACTTTCTTTTTAAAATTTGCAACTCTTTCGTACATCATTTCTGACTAAGGAGGTTTAATTTTCAGCCAAAAATTAAATCGGTTTCTAATTTCATCTTTAAAAAATAGCTATAGACTAACTTACATTACACAAAACCTATACGCTTCATTAAACTTCATTATTTTTATACCTATTTCAAGTTTATATCAACATTTATCATTAATTTTAGTAATTATACATTTTTATCAAATTGGCTAAATCTGGCTCGAATCCAGGTCGAAACTAAACGCAGTTATTATCAGTGGTAGAGGTCACAAAAAAAATATCGTTTCCATTTACGTTCCCGTTCGTCAAAAGTTATTTCTTTATATTTTGCAGAGTTAGTGTTTTCTCTTTGTTTTTTTTCCTCGCAAATGTGATGAAAACCATTGTGTGTATCACAGGCAGTAAGGGGATTACTAACTCGAATCATTAAAAGCCCTCCGCCTTCGGCGTCGGGCTTCTAACACTCTCGTTAGTAATTCCCTTCATACTACCCTTGATGCACAATGTACTAATTCTGTTATGTAATATTACCAACTATGTACTCTATTCATCCGTAGTTCCTTATCATTCCCGTATAAACAGAAAATGAAGCGAAATCTTTTACCTATTACTAATTTATAAGTATATAGTATTACATTTTATAGAAAAAAAAAAAAAAAACAAGAAAAACAAAAAAGCGCCGTCAAAAACGCAAAAAATAACTTTTTTTAAAATAATAGGTATAGGTTCAACAGAAGTCAGCTTTTGGCTGAAAATATTGTGAGTCGCCGTCTTCATTTGAACACCTATTAGGTACCTATCATTTTAAGCGACTTCAAAAAATGAGGATATTCTCAATTCGACCATATATATATATATATATATGTTTGTTGGCGGATAACTTCCTCGTTTATGAACCGATTTTGATGATTCTTTTAATAGAAGTTACTTTTTGCGTTTTTGAAGTCGGTTTTTTACATTTATTATATTTTACACTTTTTAGTGACCATAATAATCTTCTGTAGTCCCACTTCTTAGTTGACATAAAGTGAAACTTTTAAGACATTTCAAGCTCGCCGCAAACAACGCCGCGAGAAAATCATAGTTATTTTTAAACAATTAAATGTCCTTCGCTCAACTATCTTAATCGAGGTATCTTATCGCCACCCCTGACATCGGTACCATTGAGGAGTTCCGGTGGCCATCTGTGGTCTTCATCATCAGTTCCGATTCAGCGAATGATACTTTCTGAATGTAAATGCTGGAGCTATCATTTAAAATACTAAAATCGCTGTATGTTTGCCTACAATATTTGAGTAAACTCAACGCCGTATATAGATTCCAAAAAAGTTACCAAAGATGGCCGAACGTCACTGTCACAAGTGTCATTGTCATTGTGACGTTCCAGATGTAACCAACTCATGCACATTTTGTTGTTATTTAGTGTCAAGATTATCCTAAGTTTTTGATGTTTTCTATATACCTATATACAAAACACTACCCCCAAATACTTACTCAATTACGTACCCAAATACTAACTTTTGCTAGCGATTTCGTTTAGGTTACACACAATATGTCGAGAAATACCAGACATGTAAATCCTTTGGGAATTACTTTAGGGATAAAAGTATTGTATACAATACAAAACACAATAACAAAAACTTAACAGGAAACAAAAACTCAACAACGAAAATTACCACGAATATAGAGAGCATTCGATCAATCCAAACGTCAGATGCTGAATGAAGAGACAAGACAATTGGAGATGTTATGGTGGTCCTGTGGCCACCATAAAGCTTGCCATACGTGATTTGTTGTCAATATTTTTATGTGCATAGCAAAAATATTTATGAATAGTATAAACGCAAATTATAAGATGTATCCAAATGTTGTTAAACCCTGAAGTGTTACCACTGATATATGGGCTTTTCTTCTACAAAACAGTTTCAACTAAATATCTGTAGGTGAAATTAATATTTACATTAAATTATTTATTTATGGGGTTGCATTTAATTTTAACTTTACAATTATATATAAATAAATTACATATGTACATTATTTAGAAAAGTTAAAACTTTATCGATGGAAGACTTTTTCATTTTATTGGCAACACATGAGTAGTTATTTTGGAATCTAAATACGGCGTTGAGTTTAGTTCTCTCAATCCTCAATTCCTCACCGATCTCCCCATCAGATCCTGGTTTCCTTATCATGGTACCACCCTCGGGACATCTCCTTTCCATCAAAAAAATCAATTATCAAACTTGGTTCAGAAACGACGAAGTTATCCGCGAACAAACAAATGGTCGAATTGAGAAACTCCTACTTTTAAAGTCTTTTAAAAATCTGGTCATAAACGACGAAGTTATCCGCGAACAAATATAAAAATATATGTATAGTATACGGACGAATTGTAAGAAATCGTCGATGAAGTCGTTTAAAAAAATGCCAAAAATACTTGACTAATGGTTAAGAACTCATGTGAATTCAGAATTAAAAAAAAAATGACTTGAGACAGCACACGTCATAACAGCAGCGTGTTTTGCATTGCATTGCACATCTGGGCACATACAGACATACCTTAATAATCTGTGGCACATACCTATCATACTCTGTAATCTGTGGTGTTTAATTGGGTTTGGATCCTTTTCAATCAAATCAATCAATTTAGACATAGCTTAATAATCTGTGCAATCAATCATTCGGTGTAGATGGTCTAGAATGTAGATGTCATTGTGTAGAAGTAAATAAACCACTATTTGAATTGCTGTTATACACATAGTACTTATTTGTTTGACTGTAGTGCTGCTGACTAAACATTTTGAATTAAGCGGAAGTGTAGTTTAGAGTTATCATTGTTATCAATAATTTATCAAATACCCCAATCGCGATGACGGAATATTTGTAAGTGTTTTACCTACTTAGTTTTACGATTCAAGTATTAGGTAAATACTTATTACTCGCAGCTACACAAGCGCAAAAGTTGGTTTGGTTCAATCTAGGCCGTCGTAGTGGAGCGTTCCGTTTCTTTTTAATTTATGTGGTTGAAGCTTAAAAAAACTTAAACCTGACTACGGAAAAATAACCCTCTAAAAAGCAAAATATTCTCATCTGAGATTGTTATGTACCTAACTTTGTACCAAACATTTAACCCAAAAATACCAGTAGGTACTGCATCGTTATCAATGTTATCATAATAATATCAGCAATGATTATTATAAGTAAAGGCACATATACAAAATGGCGGAAAAAAATACTACAACCATCCGACACCGCTCGTTTTGACATATATCACATAGACTAACAAAACAGAATGAACAAAACGCGGTAATAGAGGAAGTAGTTTTCTCATTACCAACGATGTTTAATATTTACGCACGGCCACATTTTGACACCCCAAACATAACCTAGTGTCTTTTAAGCGTCGTATTTTCCGCGCACTTGTATCTATTGATTTTTATATCATTGATTATTGGCTACCTAATCATAACTAAAAACGTCACCCATGTGAATTTGTCGAAATAACGCCATCTAGCGTTGAAAAGGTGAACTTACCGAACAAATAACGATCTATCAAGATCCATTCTTAAGTGCTTACGCTACTGAGGTGGGTGCCTTGTGACCAGGTGCAGAGTCTTGCTGAAATGTCCACTTCATTGTTTTAAACAGTGTATTGCTGAGAGGTTTCACAATACTATCTGAGAGAGGCTGAGAGGTTTCATATACATAGGTTATGAGAATATTATTTAGGTCATTAAAAATCAAGACTCTTTTGTTAAGAATTGTGATATACATAATTTGAAGACAAGAAATAAAAATAAAATTGCTATTAAAAAATTTCGTGTCCGTAAGGCTTATAAATCATTGCATTCTTTTCTATAATAAATTACCTGACTCAGTTTTAAAGTTATCATTTCCAGTACTTAAAAGTTCCTTGAAAAAGTTGATGTCTAAAGCTTACTATAGGGTCGAGGACCATCTAACAGATGCTTGGCCTAAACTTAACTAAACACCTAAATAACTGAATAAAAAATAGGCATAAAAAATATGTAAATATTGTATATTGTCTAGGGGACACGGTTTCTGTAGGAGAATGTATCGAAACTTTGTATGTGGTGGTGGTTCCTTGTCTTGCACTGTCATGGGAAAGATTTTTTATTTTTATTACTACTACTTATCCCTATGAAAATTCTTAGTTTCGACACATTTTCCTGCTCAAGCTACGATTGAATATATATATTTTTTTATTTTATGTTAAATTCATTGTTTTACATAATGCTGGATTAAGCTTTATAATTGTATAATATCATAAGTAGTATTTAAAAAAAACGACTGACTGTTAAGTTTCTTGCGGCGTTTCTTCTCAGCAGTGGTCTCTTGCGAAGCGCTGGTAGATTTTTGACGTGTAAAAGTGCCCCTGCGGCCTACTTCCTGAATAAACATCTTTTATCTTTTCTCTTTATCCAAGAAGGTCTCTTGATACACTTTGGCTGAAGACCACTCCTTTTTCACAAAAAATAAGGTTTGTGACTGTCAAGTCTTGTTTTGTTATACGCGACAGTCCTAGCAGGAATCGTCATTCTTCCTCATAGGGTTTCGGCAAATTTTGACTTTAACAGGATTAACAGCCTTTGTAGTTCTAACACGCGGTCACCCCGATCTTTTACAGTCAGACAGAGGAAGTCTTGGTATATCTGTCAGATAGTACGATATACAAACACGGCTGATCCAAGGCTTTTGAATTGTCTTGAAAATGACCGACGGCTCCATAGCCGCATTTTACAAGGCAATCACTGCAATCCTGTTTTCTTCACCAACCCATTCCATATTGTAATTTGATAATAGCCACAGCTAAAATATGTGAAATACGCGAGAAATCGATCGAAGTTTTTAACATAATAAATGCGTTCACAATATGAATTCAGATTAAAAAAAAACTATTGTAACAATATTTATGACCAGACTACTTAGTTATATTTTTAATCACGTTCTCGAAAACGGCTCTAAAGATTTCGATGAAATTTAAGTAGGTACAAATTTACGTTAGGTTTTTACGGGAAAGAAAAATCGGTCGCGCTCGTTGTCATATTCGGGAAAATTATCATCAATAGATAGTGATTCAAGAGGAATGTTTTTATGCACTGTAAAATCTGGATTACTTATGCACAGGTGCTACAGAAATCTCACATAAATCCAAGCGAAGCGAAATCAACGGGCCGGTAGTTTATTATATTATAAAGTTAATCACATGTTACTTGTTTATTTAATAGACAACAAATATTGAATAGTTGGGTATGAGGGTGAATTTGAGATGAGAATATTTTACTTGTTTCATATTTGTCAGGTTTTTGTTTTTGAACTTAGGTACTTTTATTTAAATTCATTTGGGGGTTATAATTTCTTGATAATAGTATACAGGGCGTCCCAAACTTATGGGACATGAAGGGGAAGTACCTTAAATATCGTAGATAGTGTATTTTGGTGAAAGAAGACTTTATGTTATTTTTAAATGTTAGTAATTCTGCATTCATAGATTTTCTAAAAATTACTTGCTTCGTCCGGGAATCGAACCGACTTAAATGTCAAAAAAAAACATCCTACTTTTATGATGCCAATCGAAAGAATAGCTAAAAAATAATAACTCTGCTTAAGTAACATTGTATTTTAAAAGAAAGGAACAACGTAAAATTAATCATTTTAATCAAATTAAAAACATACATGAAACTGCCGTAGTCAATTAAGTGGGTATTTTTTTTAAATTAATTAATTAAATGCTCAAAATGTGATCCCTCTTGCCTTACGCAAATCGCCAATCTATTAATGAGTCCGCTGCCTGTTGATTTTCTTATCATTTTATGGTGGACACTCGATGTGATATGGCACAATTCTGTTTGCAACTCGCCCACGTTCTCGTATCGCTTTTTGTATAGCATATCTTTCACGTATCCCCAAAATATGAAATCTAATGGTGTAAGGTCCGGGGATCTGGCCGGCCATCTAATCGGTCCATTTGTACCAATCCATGTAGGAAAACATTCATTTAGAAAATCTGCTGCTCTCCGACTATTATGAGCCGGAGCTCCATCTTGTAAGAAAATCAACAGGCAGCGGACTCATTAATAGATTGGCGATTTGCGTAAGGCAAGAGGGATCACATTTTGAGCATTTAATTAATTAATTTTAAAAAAATACCCACTTAATTGACTACGGCAGTTTCATGTATGTTTTTAAGTTGATTAAAATGATTAATTTTACGTTGCTCCTTTTTTTTAAAATACAATGTTACTTAAGCAGAGTTATTATTTTTTAGCTATTCTTTCGATTGGCATCATAAAAGTAGGATGTTTTTTTTTGACATTTAAGTCGGTTCGATTCCCAGACGAAGCAAGTAATTTTTAGAAAATCTATGAATGCAGAATTACTAACTTTTAAAAATAACATAAAGTCTTCTTTCAGCAAAATACACTATCTACGATATTTAAGGTACTTCCCCTTCATGTCCCATAAGTTTGGGACGCCCTGTATATATTGTAGATTGTATATATATATACATTGGGTAAGTTTGGAGAGAAAATATTGCGAGCAACAGCTAACAACATATTTTTTGAAATGTGACAATTAAATAAGTCCTTTCATTTGATACCTGGCATCATTTCAAAAAATGTTTAGTTCATTGTGAGTACCTACTCCTATAGAGGGCGCCATATTCCATTTAATGTGACGCCACATAGCCTACCAGCGGACGACCAACTCGCTTCCAATGATACCTCATTTGTCAAATACTTATTAGTAGCTTGATTTATGAGGGAACAGATGAACATTCCTACATACTCGCACACATACCGGTCAAAATCACAACCTTCCTTTTTGCTTAGCAGTAGTCGGGTATAAATAGCCATTGATTGTCTTGAACGAGAGATATACATTTTCAAATTGTCTATCTTACAGAAGCATCAAAAGGATTCAACGGGGTCCATTTTTGAAGATGTTCATTGATATAGCATCCTGTCCAAATGGTTATAACAAAGTAACTGATACCATTGAGATAAATAACTTGGTTATGATTCGTTTTAGACTGTATACTGACAACTTGGGGTTTGGAAACACATCGAACATAATAAATATTGAAATATCATCAAAGAAACATGAAATGGCAAATGACTGTACAATCAGAATCAACGTAAATAGTAAACCATTAAAATTTTCAAAAGACCACGTGTGCTCGGAGGAGTGGTTATCCTGGGAACGAATTGGTTATTTACAGTTTGGGCAAAAAAAGAATGTTGTGACAGAAATGACCCTTTATGCATATAAGGTAGCAACCATGGGATTTGCGAAGCTATATGACGACACAGATTTGACTGACTTCGAGTTACATGCTGAAGGTGGCAGTGTGTCAGTGCACAAAGTGTGCTTGGCTGCTCGCAGTGATGCGTTCATGAGTATGCTCACTGGACAGTGGAAGGAGGCGAAGGAGGACCGTATTCAGTTGAAGGATGTCACTGTGAAGACTCTTAGGCAGCTAAAGGATTATATCTACCTGGGTATTCTACCAAGTCTTGATAATTTACCTGCGTTACTGGTCCTCGCTGCTCGCTACTTTATTGATGACCTTAAGGCAGAATGTGTCAGATTACTAGCAACGAAAGTTGAGCCTGCACATTTGGTTTCGCTTCATAATCTGGCTTGTAAGTACAATATACCAGAATTAAGCATTGCTATCTCGCAACTAACTCCAGATGAAGTTATTCACGAAGCCTACTGTCTGGCTAACCTAGCTACGGACGGAAGTGATGATGATGATACGGATGATAAACATAATGTAAAATAACATAAATAAAATAAAACTTGCCGATTTTACTATCTCTACTGCCCGGGCTACACGAGGCTAGTTTTTCAAGCTAGGATAGCAAGCTAGTTCTCTACTTCAACTGTCCTGGCTTGCGGACAAGCTAGTATTTACTAGAGTGATGACGTAACCACACGTCCAAAATAAACTGAATGCGAAAAAAAAACACTATTCGACTAAAACAGTTACTTCGAAAATTATGCCAATTCGCACTAGACGAATTAGAAGATGACGTATTTTTTGTAGTGCTATATCATTTTACACCTTGTCTTTATAACTTGGAAGCACCCTTCCCACACGGAAGCACGCGTTCCACAGGCATTCATGGTCACGGTACAGTTGTACAAACTTTAAATTAATCTGCGTACTTAGTTTGGGCATCTTAAATCTCAAAAACTCGTCGCGGTAGAAAAACAAACCAAACGCGTGGTTCCAGCTTACTAGTCAACTGCAAACTAGCCTCGCCGGCCACATGAAGCTAGTAAACCAGCCAGGATAGTAAAATCAGTGGCGGGGGGATGCTACTAGCCTAAAAATAGTACTCCATCCTATTGAAAACTGCCCTGGCTTGTAAACTAGCTTACTAACTTACTAGCTTAGAAATGAAGACAGTTTGGTCTACACGAAACCAGAAGCACTAGCTTGCTATGCTAGCTTGAAAAACTAGCCTCGTATAGCCCGAGCATAATTTTTACTGTAATGCAACTAATTAAATACTTACGTTTTTCTATTCATATGTTTTGTTTTTATGTCCTTGTATGGTTTAGAGTATAAAGTTTTAAGAAAATGAAAGAAGTTTGCCTTGGTGCCAATATTCTTATGTGACAACCTTAACCACCATTTTAAACAGAAGTTATCAGGTAAAAATTTTACCTACTCATGCATGTTGCTAATAGATAAAAATTGTATCATGTTGCTAAAAGCTAGAATGGTATACCCTTGTTTTGTCGACAACCTTTTCATCGAATATTATTTCATCGACAACGATTCATCGAAACTTTAGTACCTACTAGTAATATTGTTTGGCGTTATCTTATTTCAACTCCTATTTATTTAAATTTATCTTACTACGTGAAAATACTAATCAACGAATACTACTTAATCGCAGATTTGTTTCAAATTATTTTAATTGGTACAACTACAAAACATTGCAATTCATTTCTTCGACGTATTACTTTAATACAATTTTATAAGTCCAATTCCACATTTATACATTTTTCAAATTATGTAGTTTTATTATACATATTTGTGACATACAAATATGTATAATAAAACTAAGATTTATTGGTGTATCAAAGTAGGTTAGGTTAAGTTAGGACTGCGACCCCCAAGAAAACGAACTGTTGACAGAAGTGGGTTAGGTTAGGTTAGAACTGCGACCCCCAAGAACACAAAAACATGACACATTACTATTATTACAATAACTTTTATTATTATTATCATAATGTATAAATTAGGAACATAGCTATAACCAATTGAAATAATTTTATGCGGAATAAATATTTTTACAGTTTGGTCTACACGAAACCAGAAGCACTAGCTTGCTATGCTAGCTTGAAAAACTAGCCTCGTATAGCCCGAGCATAATTTTTACTGTAATGCAACTAATTAAATACTTACGTTTTTCTATTCATATGTTTTGTTTTTATGTCCTTGTATGGTTTAGAGTATAAAGTTTTAAGAAAATGAAAGAAGTTTGCCTTGGTGCCAATATTCTTATGTGACAACCTTAACCACCATTTTAAACAGAAGTTATCAGGTAAAAATTTTACCTACTCATGCATGTTGCTAATAGATAAAAATTGTATCATGTTGCTAAAAGCTAGAATGGTATACCCTTGTTTTGTCGACAACCTTTTCATCGAATATTATTTCATCGACAACGATTCATCGAAACTTTAGTACCTACTAGTAATATTGTTTGGCGTTATCTTATTTCAACTCCTATTTATTTAAATTTATCTTACTACGTGAAAATACTAATCAACGAATACTACTTAATCGCAGATTTGTTTCAAATTATTTTAATTGGTACAACTACAAAACATTGCAATTCATTTCTTCGACGTATTACTTTAATACAATTTTATAAGTCCAATTCCACATTTATACATTTTTCAAATTATGTAGTTTTATTATACATATTTGTGACATACAAATATGTATAATAAAACTAAGATTTATTGGTGTATCAAAGTAGGTTAGGTTAAGTTAGGACTGCGACCCCCAAGAAAACGAACTGTTGACAGAAGTGGGTTAGGTTAGGTTAGAACTGCGACCCCCAAGAACACAAAAACATGACACATTACTATTATTACAATAACTTTTATTATTATTATCATAATGTATAAATTAGGAACATAGCTATAACCAATTGAAATAATTTTATGCGGAATAAATATTTTTACAAGTAAAAAAAAACAAATTAAAAAGACCCGAAATGATTAGTCATGACATGAATTTTATTGAAATATGTCAACTACTAATTAAAAGACCTCGGTTCAAATTACCTAGTATCGAGTCCACGACGCAATGACTTGTCGATGAAATGAAAATACTTGAAACGTTGTCTTTGAAATAATATTCGATTAAAAGTCTGTCGGCAATTCAATGGTAAACCAGCTAGAATAGTTCAATGATTTTGTTTCAAATCTAAAAGGGCTACAGAACTATCAACTTTTTACAACTAAGTATGTCTAACAGTCGTCTTTTGGCTAATAATATGTTTTGTTTATTTTGTGGAAAGTTTTTTTTTTTTTTGGCATAGAGAAGGCAACCGAGCACACAGGCCACCTGATGGTAAGTGGAAACTGTGACCCATAGACATTAGCATAAGACTGCAAATGCGTTGCCGACCCTGAGGACTAAGATGGAATGCCTCTATGCTAGTCATTACACCGGCTGTCTTATCCCCAAACCGGAACACAACAATGCGAACACTGCTGTTTGGCGGTAGGTTAATGGATAAGATGGTGGTAGCGATCCGGACGGACCCTGCACAGGGTCCTACCACCCGCACAACAGTTTTGTAAGTAAGAATGTGTAGCAACTAAATAGGAGAGGAAAGTTGATAGTTTACCATCCCCTTGGTATGGGCCACTGGCCAGAAGGTAGTAGGTACTTAAAGAAACACACTTACTATGCTAGTTAATACTGAAGATTGTTCCAGTAATTGTGCGTCGATAACGTACTTGTGTATTAGTTTGTCGGATATGAGATCGAAGACTAAAATGGCCGGCGGAGATACAGTTTTTGGTTCACCTAAACCAAAAAAAAATACGTGTGAAAAATACGAAGGAGGGGATTTCTTACTTAAGAAATGAAAATGGTTTAGAAAATCTTTTGCTGTAGTAATAAAGGTGTTATTCGGAAAATAATAAAACAAGGATAAAAAGTTCTTATGAATATTCACTGCCGGAAATGCATTTAGCGTTCACCGGCACCGGCGGCATCTGGTGACAGTTCGAAAAACAATCCTGGTGGCAGTGAATGCGATAATGCGTTCCAATATGTTTAATATACAATATCATGCTTAGTTTAGGAGCAATCATTTTCCTCCCTTCCTTAAAATATGAGTTAGTTTTTATGAAACGAGCCAAAGGCGAATTTCATAATAAGATTACACGAGTGCTTTAATAATTAGGTATGTACAATTTCATACATTACTTTACCTAGACACATCTTGAAAGTCGATTTTAACCTACTTCTAATTGTAGGAATCACTTTAATTTTGCATACGAGTACTTAAGCGATATCGATGAAAATACAATAACCGGAAAGTTCGCGCATCGTACACATACGTGCAAAAAAAAGTACCAAATTTTTGTTACAGAATATTTTCAAATCTTAGGATAAATGATACACAAGTGAAAAAAAAATGTTTATATTATTATTAGAATAACACTAAAAAATACAGGAAACTATATAAAATAGATTAGTCTTGAACTAAAAAGGATATTCCTTCCATTAAGTCAATACCAGCGCTGGTACTAGGTCTTAAATACAGTCCGAAATACAGTGAGCAGGTCGGAGCCCTTCGCTTCCCTAATAATTCGACTGACTGTGCTAACAGACGTTTTCGTAGCTTCGGCAGTGTTTTTCACTGTCTCCACAAAACCCTTTCCGTCTTTCTTAAAGAAACAATACACATCGTAAACCATCTTCCGAGCTTGTCTTTTTAAAACTACGTTCCTTTGGCGTGGCATTATGTTGTCACTTTAAAACAATAACAAAAAGTCAACCACTAACCATAACAACAAAGTTACTTTAAAACAATCAACAAAAACTCAACAAAAAATTATAACAAGAAAATTAATGATAACAATCGGCTTTATCAGTGCACGTAAGTGTACTTGGGAGGCAGAGGGACGTGGACGCGGTGCGGGACGCAAACGTCAACTGATTGACCAATGGGTGCGAACGACGCGTGCTCCCCCGCCGCCACCTCCCGCCGCCCGCGGCCCCCCTCCAAACGAAACCTAAAAATCGCTTCTGCGCAAGCAAGGTTACGTGTTCAAGAAGTTTGCCGGCAACTATACGTAATTGTGAAATTATGCTTCCAAAACCAACACAATTTAAATAGGCCCAATTCTAGTATCAATTGAAACGTCAACATGGTATATATTTTTTGTACATTATTTACGTCATTTGATTACGACATAAGAATAGGGACTATTAGTTTGGCTAAGATTTAAAAAACACCATTCATATTCCAGCCTGTATTTCTTGCACTGACACAATCCGTCTATCAAAATATGAGTCCAAACTCGACGGGTCTGCTATGAGCCATTGAGGAGCTCCTACGGCTGACTTCCGTCTCCTTTATTATACCGATTATTGTATTTTTATCGATATCGCTTAAGTACTCGTATGCAAAATTAAAGTCATTCCTACAATTAGAAGTAGGTTAAAATCGACTTTCAAGATTTAATTACATTGTTTGTAAATAAACGCAGGATTATCTGCTCAGGCCGTATGTTACTAACTATCATTTGTAATAAATTGTAGGTTAGATATACAGATAGTTTGCTGGTTACAAGTGAATAAATATAATATAAGTGTGTTTATAAAAATAGAGATGGCGCTTTTAAATAGGTTCCAATGATAGTCCGCTAGAGGGCACTTTTTTGATACTTAGTATAGGTAGCCCTAAAATCACTTACTGGCCATATCCATAACCCCGTTATCCACGACCCACAGCCGGTCCCGTCGGTCCACGCAGACCCGGAAAGCCGATACGACGGTGTTGTTGGTGGGTGGCAAGAAGACGTTGGCGCCGATGAAGGCGTCGTGCCATGAGGGGTAAGGCTTCAGCGGCTGCTGCTGAGGCCCGTCCAAGGTGACATAATTCAGAGAAGCTGCGACTCCTGGAATTTGATATTTGATTTTGATTTTTTGTAATACAAATCACTAGAGTAAGACCAAAACTTTCCCTGTGACAAAACCCCCTTCACTACATTTCAAGCCTCTCGGAGACGGTTGCATATTACGTGTTTTCTTTTCGACTGCTCATTGTTCAGAACAATACCAACCTTTTTTCCATCGGGGAATGGTAATAAACAGTTTATTTCGCCACCTCGCCAGGCCGAACGGCATGTTGTGTTCAGGCACAAAGGACCCGTCAACCAAAGCTTTTTCCCTCGTGTTGCCCTCCCAATTCCAATCCATGGTCTTCCATTGAAACTTCGCAGGTATCAGACATAAAGCAGAATGGATGATCGCCAAAAAAAATAGTGTTGTGCCAAGTGAGTCGAACATACTGCTTTTTTTTGCGTCTTTTTGAATTTTTATTTTAGATTAGAGTGCTTATATTATCATTACAATTTTTTTTATCCAAAATTCGCCGACATTGGGCTGTGTTATTGTCTATTGACAATGATGACAACGTAGTGATTAAGTTCTCTCTGATGACAAGTACATTTTTATTTAACGCTGAAACTTTTTTTATTTTTTTAGCAAGCGTTTTAAATACTTACTTACTTCTCTTCTTGTTTGGACTTTCATTTTGCCGTCTTGTTAAAGAGTAAAATAAAAAAAGAGTAAAACCTCTTTGAGTAAATTCATGAAAGGCTGATTTATGTAGGTTTATCTAATTTTTATAAGGTAAATTAATGTTATTCAAGAGTGAAGAATTATTCATCGATAACCTTGAAAAGCGATTCACAGACGAACAATTTTATCGATTAATAGTCGAACGTTGAATAGTCGTTTTGTTTTGTTCTTGATTTCATAACCTGCCTTTTGACAAGTGAAACTAAACGCAGTTGTAATAGGGTAGAGACGTTTTTCGTTCTTTTACATATAATTTGTCTTACAAATTGACATAAACTAGCTCTTGCTGGTACGAGTTAAGGTATTATATCGTATTTTATAATGATATTTATCAGTTGTTTGAGAGTACTCATTAACATGACGATGACGAGAGACGAATTTGGCAAAGTTTGAGTGCAATCCAAATTATCCAAATGTCAAATCATAATCAATCACGCAAAACAAGCAGATGTCACGTTAAATGTTATTCTGTTTAATTGCTTTTGCACATTAATTTGGTGATTCACCTAGTTTTTAGGGCAGCTTTTGCTGTAGTAAATCTTGACGTAGTGATTGTTTGCTGTAGTATTGAAATGTCTAACGACAAAGAAGAGACACTGAACGGGGACTCGGCGGCAGTGAGTGAGCAAACACAAGAAAAACGCATTGGTTGTGCTCATTATAAGCGAAGAGCCAAATTTGTAGTAAGTTTTACAGCTGTAGATGTTGTAAATAACATCTATTCTCGGCTTAATTAAAAACTGCTCACAGAGTAACTTGTTTCTTTAAAAGTTTTTAGTCATCCGAATCTAAATATAAACACAGAGCGTTGAAACTTCCGCGTTATTTTTGATATGAGATGCAGATTTAGAAAACAAAGCTGTGTCGTGTCATTGACCTTGCATGGTTTTTCTTGTAGAGATTTATGGCCATGGAAACGTGTCTGCTGAGGGTTACAAGGGTTAAGTAGCCTATTGTGTCAGTGCTTCAATATATTTAAATTAGATATATAACAAGTTGTGCCTTTGAATATAAATAAATATGTATCAGACGACAATGTCACGCACATTGATCTAGTCCCTAATTAAGCTCTAGGCTTGTACTATGGGTACTAGACAAGAATAATTACTTTAATAGAGTAATAAACACTTCAATACATAGAAAACGTCCAAGACTCGGAAACAAATACTTGTTTGTACTCATCGCACAAATATTTGCCTAAAGGTACCTATTAATGATTTCAAAGAGAAAGTGCGAAATGGCTATCTTAGAGAGGGTTACATGTTTTAATTATAAGTGCTAACCTTGCTTAGTCCCACGGGAACAGATTTTATTCAGGATAAAACATAGCCATTGTGTTCAGCCAGGATATGCTATTTTCATATAATGAGTGTTAAATTAAAGCGACCCATTGCAAAAAACAGATAATAGAATTGAATAGAGTAGTGAGTGTGCAATAATAAAGCTTGACTAGCTGTTGCCTGCTACTTCATCAGTGTAGGAGTAGTTTATTGCTGCTTGCTGGGAAAAAGTACCCTGTGACCTACCTCTCTACCAACAGGTAGTTTTTTTTTTTTTAATTTGTTTATCCAAAATAACTTAAATATAAAACATGGAGTATTACAGCGAGCGAAAACCGCTTACGGTTTATCTGTCGCTGTTCGGAGATAAAGTTACTTGTACTATTATAATATTAGTTTGGATATAAAATATTTTCAAAAACATATGTGGCCTGGACCTTTTTTTAAGGAATAATTTAAGATGCAAGGCTCTAGGTGCAATTTCAGTAGTGACTTTAATCTGTTGCCACAAATTCGTGTCTGAATGAAAGCAAATTTAATGAATTCCGTGAGTTTTTGTCAAGAAGATAATATTCTTTTCTAATCCAATCCATGTTTCAGTGGCAATCAGTCACTGCTAGTATTTACCCTTACTGCCAATGACATATTTTTCATAAGTGTTAAAACCTCTGGTTAAAGTGTCCTGTGTATACTTATATAGGTATAATCTTCTTTGCAAAGAAAACGGGCACTAATGATTATTTAGAGCAGTTTAAATAATCTAAAACACAATCACGACACGCTGGCCTAGTTGGTAGTGTCCCTGCCGACGAAGCTAGTGGTCCTGGGTTCAAGGGCAGATATTTGTGTGATGTGCATGAATATTTGTTTCTGAGTCATTGATATTTTCTACGTATTGAAGTATATGTTTCTCTATAAAAGAATTTATATTGTTGTATAGTACCCGTAGTACAAACCTATCGCTTAGTTTGGGACTACGTCAATTGGTGTGACATTGTCCCCTGATTAATTGAATTCTGTGTAAAAAATACTTTCATTTTGTAGCGTAAAATCTGATTTCATTTTCCTTGCAAGGGTGTGTATATAAATATGGACTATACTTTGATTTATTGAATAGATAACCTCTGTGCAATTTGTAGTTATGACTTGTGAATCAAACGGATGGTTCGTTTGGTTTTTCTGTGTGGCTTCCTGTAGCTCTGAGTCATGGGTTATTATAGAGAAGCACGTAAAAGGAGTTATTGATAGCTTTACTTATTGTTAGTCACCCCTATTTCACGAACCTGACAGTAACAGGTTACAGGTGACTATCAGTATACTTTCCAAACCTAATGTAGTCTGGGATTCTGTTATTCTGGTATATCAGGAATTAGCATAAGTAGAATTATTTGTTTTTTAAAAGCTCACATTTATTCACACCAGGCTGTGATTAATAAAAGTCCATTTGTCATTCTAAAACTTGTTATCCTTTACTTGTATATCTAATATTAAACTGACATTCGAGAAATTTAGCCACACACTCATCGAGACAAGACATTTTATTCAACTGTTTGTATGTAAATCCTGTTTGACTTCAGCGTAACTCGATATTATATTGAATACAATGTCGCGACTTCTGAGGATAAAATTCCGTGAAATAACTAAAGCATGTACGCTGATGACGAGGAATTTCGTACATTGACCTCTTCTGTAGGTTGCTTTATTACTATAGGGAGAAGGTTTATAATCAGGGGTCGTACTTTTGATGCCGATTACGTCTTAATGTCTAAATTTTACACATGGGGTGCTTTTCTTTTATTTCGTAACAGGTCAAAATTAAAAGAAAGTTAAATAAGAAGCGGTAAAATGATTGACCTATAGTTAATGTATTTAATACTTTAATGCTTAATCGCAATCAAAATACGGATCACGGCAGTATCTTTTTTTTTCACCACTCAGTACTAAAAATGGCAAATTGAGACAATTTTCTTTTATGAATGTCAATGCCATAATTGTATTTTTGACTATTTAATAATATAAATTTTTAGTACAACATAAATCGTTTTTTTTTAAAATGATTATGTTACTTCACGATTTTCGCCAATCAAATAGTTTCATTTACGTTTTAGGCATGAAGTAGGTATTTATTTTTCTACGCGTCTATAGATTAACTCATTTGTACATGATTAAATGATTGAGGACTCATGGTTAATAATTACAATAAAACTATTTGGAATCAACTCTATGTAGCGTGACGTCATTTTGCGTCAACGGCATGACAAGTACGGGCCCTGTTTATAATCCATGACGCCGGCGGTCAATCTCGCTGTGCAAGCGATGGCAATATCATTGTGTGCGAGTGACAGAGACAAGTAATGGTAAGTCCTTTGACTTACTTAAATTGTTCGAGTTCGGCGCTCATGCTTTAGCAATAGAGGCAATATTTACATTAAGGCCGTGTTTTACCTTTTTTAGGCCCAGGGCTGTTCAATAATGGGTACCCCTTGTGACTAAAGTACTCTTCTCTATTTAAGAGTAATTTCTAGAGTCAATTTCTCGCTGCCATCTTCTGCACCTCTCTATACGATACGACATGCACGTTAGTAAGTTAATTTGGTCCATATAGCTTTTCCTTTGTCTTCCTCTGCCTGTCCTTCTTTCAACCTGTCTATAACGTATTTAATAAACTTGCGTGCGTACGTATGTGATTGTGTGTGGGATGGGGTTATTCCCACCTGTTACCACTGGTAACAACTGGGATTTTTTTTCCCACCTGTTACCACCGGTAACTACCTACTGGGAATAACAATTCCCAGCTCTTACCACTCACGACTGGGTTTTTTTTTCCCCAGTAGTTATCACCAAATATTTTAGTGGTCATCATCATCATCATGTCAGCCGAAAGACGTCCACTGCTGGACATAGGCTCCCCAAGGCCCCCAAAGGCTTTCCACTCAGACCGGTCTTGTGCTTTTCGCATCCACCGCGGTTCCGCGATCCTGACGAGGTCGTCACTCCATCTTGTTGGAGGCCTACCTACAAGTCGTCTTCCTGTCCGCGGACGCCACTCCAGAACCTTCTGACCCCATCGGCCATCAGTCCTGCGAGCAATGTGCCCCGCCCACTGCCACTTCAGTTTAGCTATTCTTAGGGCTATGTCGGTAACCTTAGTTCTACTGCGGATATCATCATTTCTGATTCTATCACGCAGAGAAACCCCGAGCATAGCCCTCTCCATAGCCCTCTGAGTGACTTTGAGCTTCCTTATGAGGCCCATTGTTAGCGCTCACGTCTCAGATCCGTAAGTCCCGTAAGATCCGTATTTTAGTGGTAACAAATGGGAAAAATATTCCCACTTGTTACCACCGAGTACTTTAGTGGTAACAAATAGGTGGGAAAAAAAATCCCATCTGTTACCAGTGGTAACAAATTGGTGGTAATAGGTGGGAATAACCCGTGGGATGCTAGGTTTCATGATTATCGGTCAGGCTGTTTAAGAGATATCAGTTCCGAAAGAAAGGGTCACCGTTATATTGTTTTTTTTAATTTTTTTATGGCGAATAAAAGGCACGCGAGCACTCAGGCCACCTGATGTTAAATGGGATCTGAGGCCCATAGTCATTTGAAATCTCAAGACTACAATCTCAAAACTGCAATCCTAAGACTTCAAATGCGTTGCCAACCCTGAGGACGGAGATGGAATGCCTCTATGCTAGTTATTTCACCAGTTGTGTTATACCCACACCGGAACACAGCATAAGAACACTGCTGCTTGGTGGTGGGTTAATGGATAAGATGGTGTTAGCGGTCCGGACGGACCCTGCACAAGGCACCACCGCTAAACATACACACTATCTAATCCCCAAATGTTTTTGTCTCGTAGACCACTTGGCATTTGTTTCTGTTTTGGGTGGCCCCCTACCACGTAAAAACAAAACCATGGTGATTTTAGGCACGGATAAATTTGGAGGTCAAATTTTGCATGGAAAATATTTTTTTACAAAGTAAACAACTACACAGAGACAATTGAACCATAAATTACATATATAATATATGTTTATTTTTATATTTATAAGAAAGTTACGTAAGTAAGTAGGTAGGTACCGACTATCTGTGTATGAATCTGGATTATTAAATTAATAGAAAGGCATAATTAAAGTCACGACCTGGATGGGGTCCTCTAACGTGGACCCCCATTTATTTTATCCGCTTACACGGACTGCAAGGGTGCAGGTCGTCGTCGACCCCTGGGGGTCGATATACCACTTTGGGGTTCACTGATCTGATACTTATTATTTTTATTTATTTGTTCAGACGCCATGCTGCAACAAGCTGTACATGTGCCGTTACTGCCACGACGAGAACGAGCAGCACTACTTCAACCGCAAGTCCGTCAGCGAGCTGATCTGCACGGAGTGCGACACGCGCCAGCGCGTGCAGGCCGAGTGCGAGAGCTGCGGCGTGCGCTTCGGGAAGGTGAAGCAACAATTTCAGTTTTATTCTCGTATTTATTTACTGACTTAAGCCCGCTTCTTCGCATAGCTTTCGATTATCGTTATTCCCTCGCGAAAATTTAAATTTTCCGGAATGAAAAGTAGAAAAACACACAAATTTTCGCGTTATATAATATTAAGTAGGATAATCATTACATACATTCAGAAACCTAATTACCTACATATAGGGTTGCCATTTAACAGGAATTGGACTTATTTCAGTATTGCGACCAAAAGATAATAAATGGTTGTTATTTCCAGTACACGTGTCTGATCTGCAACCTGTTCGATGATGAGGACAAGCGGCAGTATCACTGCGAGGGCTGCGGCATCTGCCGCGTCGGAGGTCGCGATCGGTTCTTCCACTGCGAGCGGTGCAACATGTGTCTGCCCATGCAGCTGCAGCGCGTCGGGCACCGGGTGAGTCCACCATCACATGTTACATGTGCCTGCTTATACCGTCGAAGGTCCGCAAAGGTCGCACCTAGCGTCTGACGAACTTTTGTCGTATACAGCGTTATACGACAAATTCTATCTTGAATGGGTTGGTCTTAGAGCTGAGCATACGGTCAAGGTCATGTTGGTTGAAACTTGAAACGGTCCTTAAACCTTGCCGCATGGAAGACCCATTCACGTCGTGACCAAAGTTCTATTGTCTGTGAGACTGTCGCAGCGTGAATGGCCTTTTTTACCTAGTGGTATTTCACATATTCTGTCATCTTTTATGTATTTATTTGTTTTTAGTGCGTGGAGAACGTGTCACGGTCGAACTGCCCCGTGTGCCTGGAAGACATCCACACGTCGCGCATCCCTTGCCACATCCCTGACTGCGGGCACCTGCTGCACCGGCCCTGCTTCGAGCAGATGCTGCACTCAGGGCACTACGCCTGCCCCACGTGCCAGACTAGCATGATCGACATGTCCAATGTGAGTAATGTTGATCATGTGTCCAAAATGAGTGTCATAACGTTGATCATGTGTCCAATGTGAGTTCCATAACGTTGATCATGTGTCCAATGTTAGAGTCGTAACGTTGATCATGTGTCCAATGTTAAATTCATAACGTTGACTATATGTCCAATGTTAGAGTCATAACGTTGATCATGTGTCCAATGTTAGAGTCATAACGTTGATCATGTGTCCAATGTTAGAGTCGTAACGTTGATCATGTGTCCAATGTTAAATTCATAACGTTGACTATATGTCCAATGTTAGAGTCATAACGTTGATCATGTGTCCAATGTTAGAGTCATAACGTTGATCATGTGTCCAATGTTAAATTCATAACGTTGATTATATGTCCAATGTTAGTCATAACGTTGATCATGTGTCCAATGTTAAATTCATAACGTTGATTATATGTCCAATGTTAGAGTCATAACGTTGATCATGTTTCCAAAGTTAGAGTCATAACGTTGATCATATGTCCAATGTTAGAGTCATAACGTTGATCATGTGTCCAATGTTAAATTCATAACGTTGATCATGTGTCCAATGTTAGAGTCATAACGTTGATCATGTGTCCAATGTTAGAGTCATAACGTTGATCATGTGTCTGATATAAGTATTATAACGCTGATCATGTATCCAATGTGAGCTTCATAACTTTGATCATGTGTCTAATGTGAGTCCCACAAGCCATAATGCTAACCACATGTCCAAGACGGTCGTAAGTCGTAATGTTGTTCACGTGACCATCGGGAGTGCCACAAAATTGGTCACGTGTCCACCCGGCGTGAGAGAGGGAGCTATAGGCGGAGTTCTTATATCTGGGTGCTTTGGCCCCTCGAGTCTGCTGCAAAACTAATATAATGAAACCTATTTAGGCCTAATTATAAGTGAGAAAATTGGCGACTAGGAGAAATTTCTTTTGGGAAAAAATGTAAATAGAAAATTCTCGTCGGAGAGGAAAATGTATTGGAAAAAGTGCAATGCAAGCGTGACTCAGATCTCCAATAAAATGAGGTTACGGACAACTGTCCAATATGAGGTTCCAAAACGTTTACCTCATGGCCAATTAAAGTACTTTTGTACTTGCTTGACGAAATTTAAATATTTTGTCTTTTAAACGACTTCATTTGTTTTCAGTTATGGAATTACTTGGATTCTGAAGTGGCCGCCACACCGATGCCTACTGAATACGCGGATTACAAAGCCACCATTCTGTGCAAAGATTGTCATAAGGTAAGTCGTTTTGTTTTACTTGACCTCTCTACGAAGCTAATGGGTTCGATTTCCGGTATGGGTAAGTATTTGTGTCATTAGAACGGTTACTTGTTTCTGAGTCTTGAATGTTCTCTAGTTATTTAAGTATGTATTTCTCTATTTATAAGTAAGTTTATAGTTGTTTACCCGTAGTTAAAGCCTAGAGCTTAGTTTAGAACTAATTAAATTTATTTCATATTGAACTTTTTTATTTTTATTTAATACATTATACACAAGAACTGTCAATTCTAAATCTGATATTCATTCTGGTTTTATTTATATTTTCTTTTTTGGATAAAAACCCCCCCGATTTGATGGCGGCTTTTTCTTTTAAGTTTCATGAAACCCGCGTTCAAATCGGTCCGGATCGGTCGGGATCTAAGATACCATAGATAGATACACAGACACACGCCGGATTTGGTGTGATGACATGTTCAAACTTGTTCCAGTTGTCGACGGTCAAGTTCCACGTGGTGGGTCTCAAGTGCCAGCACTGCGGCGCCTACAACACGTGCCAGACCAACGGATTCCAGAAGTGAGTCATATTTAGCTTTATTTCAGACTACAAGGCCCATATTTTGAAATACCTTACAGACCTAATATACATGACAATATATCATAATTTAAAAATTAATGCTATTACAAATACACTTTCGCGGTGTCAGCTAGCCGGCGGCCACGATATCGCCGAAATATGACACCCACCCCCACAAAAGATTTAAAGTTAAGGAGGGCGGTTGCTGGACTCGTATGTAGGTACGGTCATGAACGTTAATTTGTGACCCATTTCACAAAGGAAAGGCTTGAAGTTGTCTGTCATTAGAGATGCCAAATCATTTGTAAGTTGGTGGAAACTCAACCTTAATGTTGTAGAATGTCAGATTGACTTTGGACCTAAGGTGGGGTGGTTGACTGTACACAACATACTTGTCCAGCGCCGCTTGTTTCCAATGTTGTGTACACTTACAGTACCTTGGTCCCCAGGGAGTCGACCAGTTCGGAGGCGGGCGACGCGTCGGGCCCGAGCCGCGCGCCCCCCTCCCCCTCCCCCTCGGCGTCCCCCTCGGCGCCCTCCCCCCCGCGCGACCTGCCGCGCCCCAACCCGCTCGACGAGCCGCCGCAGGCCTGACCCGAGCCACGCGCCCGAGGGGATGCGCCCGAGTACTAACACATGCCTTATGGTCACATTGGTTGGAAAACCACGTGACATTGACAGTCAGAAGTAGAGCTCGGAAAAGGTGAGCTGTTCATATGTCATTAATGTAATTCGTAGATATAAATATACACCCTGAAAATTAGGATTAAAACATTTTTTTTATTCATCATGATTAAACTAAAATGACAATGCATTGCAAAACGAGTACTGACCATTTTTTTTTATTCTGAAGTTTCTAGTAATAAAGGACTATGAGTTTTTCTATTTTCAATGCATTTCTTCTTGCGTTTAATGTCCACTTATAGTAAATTAAAAAGATCTTTCTACATAGACTGAAGTGAGTAGAGAAAAATTGTACATACAAAATACCGTCCACATCCATTCAGGGTATGTCCGTGTCATGCAAAGTCTCAAAACGGCCCACCCTTTCCGAACTCTGGTCCGAAGCCGCTGGTATTGTGGCTCCGTCTGGATCCAACGTGATGCGGTTGGCAGAACAACAGTTTATTCAAAGTATATTCCGCACCACGTACCAATATACGCACTGCTAGATTAAAACAGTAGTAACTAAAAATACAACTGTATTTAAAAATCATATTTAATACAACTGCTATGAACTTGAAACCAAACTAGCGAAGATTTTGAGTTCATACTGTTTCGATCTAGCAGTGCATGGCGGTTACTGCGCAACATGGGGTCGCTATGGTAAAGCGCGTGCCCCTCCCCCCGCGCCGCGCCTTCCTGTGACACCTAAAATCAACTTCGCGCAGGTGTATATTACGTTATACCCATTCTATGTCGAGGTATTTACAAAACATATGCATGAATATCTTGAAAGTTACAGAACATCTAGTTACACATAATGTATAGGTGAAAAACTAAATTTAAGCCCGTCTTGTATGTTATTGATCACATCTGTATAAACCGTTTTATATTTGAAATTTCATTTAAAATCTTAGCCTTAAGTTTTTCACCTTCAAGGTTAATAAAAACTACTTAAAAGTCAAGAGGATATACAAAAAACGTTTTTACCTTATGGTATTAGCGAACAAAATGCAGATTGTTAGAGTTCTTATAGGTTTTCCTGTAATGTACAACAAGCAATGAACAATATATCGGGTTTTTTTTTCAAATTTTTTGACTCGGTAGTTTGGGAGATCAGGGGGGGAAATAGTTAATTTTCATCTTCATTCAGGAATAAAATCAAATCTATTATAAAAGAAATATCTTTGAGATTCTTATAATGAGCCCTTTCATTTGATATATGACACAGTCAGGTTTGCAAAACTTTTTTCTTAATTTCCTATTTTGTCTCCCGAAATGACCCTCATTTAACAAAAAAGTTTTTGCACCTCACCTGTGTTTGGGTCATCAATCTACATTTAATCGGTCCAGTAGTTTCGGAGCCAATTGGCTGTGACAGACGGACGGACAGACACACAAGTGATCCTATAAGGGTTCCGTTTTTTCATTTTTTGGACGGAACCCTAAAAATTAACCTTTTAAACGCCACATGCTTTGGCCGGCAACTGAAAGTCGTACCACTGACGACAAAAGTTGAAAATTAAAAGAGACTAGAGAGAAAAGAGAATTAAGTTCTAATTTGCATAGCATAGCCAAACATTTTTGGCGTGTGAGTGACACATTTTGTATTTGACTATAAGGCGTTCAAGTGATATTAACTCACTTTCAAAAGACCAGTCAGATGAGTTCAAATTTGACGGATCGATTGTATGCCATTGAGGAATTCCTATGGCCATCATCCGTCAGCTGCATCATACCAGCTCCATGGTACAGTCACATCCAATAATATTCACACAGTAAAACTTTCAAAAATATGTAAACACGACTCTGCTGCCAGGGAATAAGGGTGTATATATATTTCTGAAACCTAGTTAATGTATATATTAGACGTGACTGTACCATATTGTTGTATTGCTAACGGAATTGCATAAATAAATAAATAAATAAATATCAGGGGACAATGTTACACCAATTGATCTGGTCCCAAACTAAGCTCTAGGCTTGTACTATGGGTACTAGACAACGATATAAATACTTATATAGAGAAATATATACTTAAATACATAGAAAACATCCATCACTCAGGAACAAATATTCGCGCTCATCACACAAATATCTGCCCTTACCGGGATTTGAACCCAGGACCGCTAGCTTCGTAGGCAGGGTCACTACCAACTAGGCCAGCGCGTCGTCAAAACATAAGTATATAACTTTTCAAGATAATCCTACAATTAGAGGTAGGTTAAAAATGACTTCCAAAGTTTGTTAATATTGTTAATTGGTTAGTCATGGTGAAGCTAATATATAATAACTAAGTAAATGAGTTAATTAATAACAACCAATATAAATGAACAGCGCCTCTATTCAACGCGGTAAAAACAATATCGTTTCTGTCCTGTTATCGTATTGCTAGCTCTTATTTACTTAACAGTAATGGCGGCCGACGTCAAAACAATACCAAGATCAAATACTATTTGAATTTTATCGCCTGTAATAGAGGCGCAGTACTATTAACCTTTCGTCTGTGTATGATAAGGATCCGTACAGACGTGATTTAATCGTTTTATTTAAATATGGACTTTACTGGGTCGAAGATAGAGTTCTAATTTTCTTGTAGCAAAATGGAAAAAAAAATCAATTTTCCATTGATAATATTCAGTACAGATGTAGTGCATAATTGTTTTCCTTCGTATTTTGTCGGAAATGTTCGTATGTCATGCTACTTCAGCCAACCTCAGTACTTTTTGTACTGTGACAGACTGAAATAGCAAGATACGTTCGTACGTTTCCGTGAAAATACGAAGGAAAACAATTATGCGCTACATCTGTAGTTCGAAACATGGAACCTATACTGTGTCACAAGAGACCGATGCTGTCATAGTCACACAGACGACGGGAACAAGTACCAAAGGCGTTAAAACAGACGAAAGGTTAAATCTATCAATCTACTGTCTACCCTATTACTATATTTTTTCCATCGATCCAAAATCGATCATTTTTCAATTCGGCAAAACAATTGTAAGCTACCAATCTCTTGAAATTCACTGTTGTTCAACTAATTGCCTTCTCTACAGCTAAATTATTTAAACCTTGAAATTAAAATGTTTAAGTATTTTTTTATTAAAACTGCCCAAATAGAAAATCACAAATAAAATTTTGATGCAATAAGTAGCAAAAGTTTTGAATTTAGGCGTGTTTCAATGATTTATTTTTTTAAATAAATATTGCTCAAATCGTATTAATACAGTGACATTTTAGAAATTTTAGAAGTGTACATTTTTTTTTATTGGTTTTGTTCTAAAAATTATGATGATTACAAACAAGTACAAAAATCTGTATTTACCCTTCGTATGTCGGACTGGATCGCACACTTGCCCCAATCTGTCGGTCACAAAACGCGTCAAACGGCAAAATTCAAATTAAGAACTGCTTAATGCGTTTTATACGTTATTCAACAAATTAATGGTTTATCGGTTTATTGATATTGAAAAACCACATTTTATACTACTAGACTTGTTTCTAAGTTGATATCGATTAAAATGTTGATCATTTGACTTGCACTGACCAGTGCTTAAGCAGACAACGGGGGGTGTATCGATCAGTGCTTTGACATACCGAAGGTTCAACCATTTTGTATAACAGTTGAAATTGTACAGGTTAAAACGAATCTTGTTATTTTCCCGATGTGGCTACTGGCTATGTCTTTACTATTGTCTGTGGTTATTTTTACCAGAGTATTTGTAATTTCGTTCTGTTATTTATCTTGCTGACTGTATATTAAGAAAATATATTCCTATTTCTATGATTTTGAATGGCACAAAATAGATATCAGTCTTATTATATAAATACAGAATTGAAAAAGTACAATCAGTATTTTCATCATGTAAGTGTAAGAAATATGATTGTGCAGCTTGCCTAAATCATTCGTAACAATCGTAACTAAATTAGGAAAATGGCGGCGAGAAGTTTGCCCAATCTTGATATATTTTATTTTGAAATTGCACTTATGTTACTTTTACTTATTTAAAAACTATACACCATTATACTCACGCCGCGCCGTTCTAAAAGGCTCATTATGATAGCTATCAATACAGTACAAAATAAGTAATTAAGCATGTTTGAGGTTATATTTTGTTCTTAGCTGACATATGTAAGATGACAAGCCTTAAAACTGGCGGATTCGCCCAAGGAGTGTCATAGGTTATAGTCAGTTTTCATAGCAGGATAAGACGAAAGAGATCTGTGGAGTCGACATTAACATGAAAATTCAACTATTACTCATCCTTATTCGTTTGATTAATTCCAAGATGATTTTATATTCGCCCTGAGCCCCCAAAGTAAAGCTGCTAAGCCAAGTAATTAACAAAATGAAAAATCTATTATATTACAAACCCAAGTAATAGTGTTTTGGAATTATATAAACGAATGAGTATGAGTAAGAGTTGATTTTAATGTTAATGTCGACTGCACAGCTCACTTTCGTCTTACCGTTGTATGAAAACTTGGAAACCTGGTTATTATTGAACCCCCGCAGTCCTGATACTGCAGGGGTTTCAAAGGTTTTTGTTGGATTTGTTGTCTTTTCGCGTTCAGTAGCTTAAAAGTCACTACTACCTGCAAAGTACCTAATTTCATATTTCGTTATTCATAAACGCACAATAACTAAAGTATGCTTTGGAATTGGTGGCAAGTCCGAAGTTTTGTTCTGTTTCGTTTGTTCGAAAATTCACAAGCTAGAATTAATTTTTCGGGATAATTTACGTTTCAAATAGTTTATATAGATAAGAACAATATAATAAATAGATTAAGACTGCGCCGAGCTTCCAGTGGCGCCCACTTACTATTATTAATTATGTTTTCTAATGAAAGTATTATCTTGAAATCGAAAGATGGTTTTTTGTTGTACAAATGTATACACAATGTATAGCAGAGCATGTTGAGTTTCTTGCGGCGATTCTTCTCAGCAGTGGTCTCCTTTTGGGAAGCGCTGGTAGATTTTTGACGTGTGAAAATGCCCGTGCGGCCTACTACTGTATAAAGATAGTTTATGTTATATTAGTTATGTCATATACCCTATAAATTGTGTATTCATTTGTACAACAAAAAACTATTCATCGATTTCTAGAAAACATGTTAGTTTAATAGAAAACACAATAAAATTTACGATGGCGCCACTGAAGCTCGGCGCAGTCTTAAGTTTGGTTAGTTTTATAAAAATCCTAGAAAATGAAAATTCGGACAAATGAAACGGTTGCGAACGGAAATTCGACCTTGTATGTTAGAAAATAATAAAGCATACTTAAACTAAAATAAGTTTCTATGTGTTATAAGGTTTGTCTGCTTCTTTTTTAAGTCCTCAAAAAAGGAGGAGGTTCTTAATTCGTTTGAGTCTTTTAGTTATTCCACCTCGCGATTGGATCGTGGCCTTTGTGAATGTTTAAAAATAATACAAATTATTCATATATTGTGACTAATGTAATATTAATGTAATTTAAAATATATATTAAGTAGCTTGTTAACTTTGTAATGGCTTCCCAATGTCTATCGCAGTGGGAAGCATGCTAGGATTACTATTATTATGAGAGACGATACCACTCACTCGTTACGTAGTGAGTGAGAAAGAAACGTCTATTTGTTATGGGTATCCATTATTTTATCGAAACACCTTTCAACGAACGTGTCATTTACACAGAATTTTGGTTACATCGAAATCTCGTCGTACGAGTTTTTTTCCTGGTAGGCACAAGTCTAACTTAACCTAACCTATGTAATAAATGTTCAAGATATCCTGAAAAGAACATGATTTCACAAGAAAACAACGTTCGATGAAGTGAGATTCGATGAAATGATGGGTTTACCATTTGTTATAGCTCTGTCCCTCTCACTAGCTGTAAACTATACTGAATATTTTTGTACATAATATAATACGTATATGTAAGCATACAATTCCGAATAGCTTATATTTATATATTGTTATTGACGATGTGATTTTATATTGATAGGAATGGCAAATAATAATTTTAAGTTAATGTAAGGTTTGTTATAATTATAAGTATTTTTTTGTTAGTTGGGTTAAGATCCTGAATGAAAGTTCCTTATGCTGCACTGCTAATATTGCCATTGTCTGTCAAGTATGATAGTAAGTAAAGATTTTAACATTAAAATAGATCATTCATATATAGCTTTATACTAATGAATTTTCTGGTTTACACAGCGTGGCAAAAAAGAGGTTAGGGAAAAATATAGAGAATATTCGGTATGAGATTGGTTTGGATTGGAGATTGGATCCGTTTTTTACCTTAAACTGCCAGCACTACATCCACAACCCTGTAGCGTAGGCAATAGTGATCATTAGATTTTGATATTCTCCGACGCTATATTAATATAAGTGATAGTAGAGTAAAGTCACCAGTGGTCAGCCAGAGACCTGTAGTCCACGTCTGCCTATACTTTGTATAAGTCTGAAGAGTATGAAAGATATATTTCCCACTCTTCGCACTCATATAAGGTCGACTACCGGTCTCTGGCCGACCACTGGTGACTTTACCCTATATCAAATACGAATATATTATTAATACTGTATACGTTCATTGTGTTGTTGATTTGTCTGTATTATATTTTATTTATTGGGATATATCGAGTGGTTTTATTTTATTGTTACTTCCCTTTGCCCCATGATTCTTAAACCACGGTAAAAACCGTCGAATTCTGAATTAGGGTGAATCGCATTTAGCTGGATGATTTTGGACACACTATACGCATCGGAAGTTAAAGTATGCTGTTACATGTGTTCAGGTTATCATGAATAAGCATTCTTAAGTATGTTAAATGGATAGCTACACTACACGCATTTAATGCTGAAGCTGAATAGATGCGGAAGGGTGAATTGATGGTGGACGCATCTCCATACAATATTGCGTTTTTGTACTACAAAATGCCCTTACATCCTAACAAAAGTTCGAAATTTCATTTCACAACTTCATTTGTCCGAAAATTCACAAGTTGTTTTTTTTTTTCTCTCACCACTATCTTTTCAAAAGGGCTATAATAAAACTACAGAACCGGTTATGTTTGTTTCATAGCAATCCAGGAAAGTGTGAAAGTGAATGTTTTTTGCATTTTATAGTGTTTCAAACAACAGTTGGTAACTGAAATTCGGCCATGTTAGGTTACCCTGAATTACAGTATATAAAGTTTTTTATTGTAGTTTTATTATATTTAAACAAGTTTAGCTAATTTAATAACTTGTTAAAATCGACAGTTGACTATTCAAACGAGTTGTAACCGTCTAAGTTCAATAATAAAGTCATGAATGTAATAACAGTATTACATAAATTACACTTTTTTGGGGGTTCCGTTCCCAAACGGTCCCTATTACTATGACTCCACTGTCCGTCTGTCTGTCACCAAACAAATAGTAAACACAGAATAAAATAAATATTCAAGGGGGCTCCAACACAACAAACGTGATTTTTTATAGATAATGGTACGGAACCCTTCATGCGCGAGTCGGACTCTCACTTTGCCGGTTTTTTTATAACAAAAACCGACCTCGAGTATCTACCCTTAAGGTTAAATTTTTCACAGCATTTCAACTGTCAATCGAGACGTCTTTTAGAAGTTTTGTAAGGTAGAATAAAGAAAACGAGTAAATTCAGCAAACGATGTAATACAACCATAGCGATACAAATGCCACATTGTATAAAAATACATAAAAATATCTACCTACATGTGTAGTTGCGGCGAAAAATACATTTTCCACGAGAGATGCAATCTGACATTGGATTAATATCAAATCGTGGTGAAAAGGTTAAAAATGTTCTTAATCATTTAAAAAAAAGACATTTGGTGTGATGAGCATTTCTTGGAGTTATTTACAGGTTTGGTACGAATATAAATCCCATAGAAATATGTTTTAAAATTGGAGAATTACTAGTCTCTCAGAGCGAGCGTGCTCTTTACATTACTTCGTTATTTAATTTGTATTATATCAAAATTACATAAGCCATTGGAATCTACAAAACGAGAATACACAGGTCAGGCCCAGATATTTCAAATTTTATATTAGGTTAGAGTAAATATCTACCATCCAATGGTATGTACGTACATCAGTGAATATGGAAGTTATAGAGATATTAATTAAAAATATATATATTCATGGAAATAATGGGTAAAAATCCCAGTATATGCGTCCGTAAAGACAATGTTGATTCGATAGTTTGCTGCACCGAGAAACAAAAGAAAGATGCTCTTTTTTTTCTTCCATTTAATGTGTTATGATAAAGTAGGTAAAAAGAAAAGAGTATATTTTAAGACTTGCAAACGTTATTCATATACTTAATTATCTTAACTTATCTAAGCACAAAGCAGTATTTAACTTTGGTTACTTACATATTGCTACATACATAACAAGCTTAAAATATAATCGTTACAGGTACGCAAAATTCATAACCAAAATATAGTTTTTAAGCATAGCATTGTACCTATACAGGGCCTCATGTTTTTCAGGTATATAATCCAGACTTCTGCAAATATTACTATTAAGTATTATATTATCACCTGGGTCTATACGTGTTTCGAAGTTAATATCATATCAGTCAGGCATTATCTTTTGAGGCAACCTGTAGGTTTAACACTGTTACATTTTCAACGCCAATTAAATATTAGTCGATTGTCAGTGCAAATAATACGAATGCGCTCGTAAGATTAAAATTTGCGGTATCAGCTGTCATTGATGTGTGAGAAGATTTTTATCTTCGACATGACGCTAAAAAGGTTAACGTATAAATCATAGCCAATAATGGCGTTCAAACAATTAGGTTTCATTAAAGAAATATTTTTATGTAATTTATCGATCATCAACTATAGAAGCTATACTCAAATACATATCAGAGCATTGCAAAACCCTTTTCAGTTCGACGCAAGCAGAGCGCTGTACTCATCTGTGTGAAGGAAACCTCAGTTTAATAGTCCGTCGGGCCATTTTGGCCTGTCAGATCATCGTTCTACAGCGCGTATTAGTTTGTTCTATGGTTTCATAAAAAAAATCATAGATTTCGGAATCAGGCGGCCTCACAGCAGTTCAACTGTTACTCCGTGGGAGCTTAAATCCTCGCTTACGTCCAAGTGACGTCGCGCTTCGCTTGCGTTGAGTTGGCTGTGTCCTAAAGTTTTTATGTCCTGCCTTGGTCAGGTAAAAAGGACTCCTAAATACAGCGCAATAGCTCTTAAAACTACTTTCGGGTTTTTTACTTCTCTTTCACTCGCTCTTACGCTAGTCACACCGACATTTCTCAAACTTAAACAAACTTTTAACCTTTTTGACGACAAGTTAAATACAAACGTCACTTATACGCCAATAGATCGCAATTTTAAATCTCACTGTACACGAAGGTCTGTATTGCTCTGTCAACCATGATGGATATATCCTTCGGTTAACCTGTGGTGCAGATATATCCGTTAAAAAGGTTAAAACCTATCGCACTAAATATTCAATAGGTATAAGAATTAAAGTGAAATCTAACGAACTCTATTCACAGTTAACACAATTTCATTCGTGAAATTACTAAACAGATAATATATTAATATATTTATTATTAACTTATAACTAATTATAATCTATCAGAAGCGAGTGCTTCAAGCCGCCGAGGTGAGGAACGTACAAAATCTACTGTCCACCAAAACAACGTGAGCAATAGTTACGATTGAGCCCAATAACATTTAGTTTCAACAATTGTAGTCAAAAATCGAATTATATCCATTGAAAAAGTAAATTGCGAACAATAAGAGTTTGGTTCTTCGGAATAAATTGGCAACATTTTCCAATTTTCCCCCAACCTGCTGCTTCTACTTAATTTGGTGTTGCCACTTGAAAATAGTTGTAGTTCCATGTCACTACCAATTCTACCAAACTCCTTTCAGTCAAGCTGTACAGTACAGCGTTCACATTGATACTTCAGCGATGCTTAAATCGCCAAGCTGTTCTCGCCCTTTAACATTTAATCAAACGGGACAACTTAATTCGGCACCGAATATACAGTTCGTACAGTCAACAACTTTCATTGTTGTGCTTTAGGCGTACAACCTAATTGAGAGCAGGGGTATGCAAGAGGTGCGGGGCTACAACGGTGACTATATGAGATTAATCGTACCTCACCCCCGCACCTCATGCTTACCCCTCAATTAAGTTTTACTCCTATAGTGATACTGCCGTCTTCTTTTAAGAGGAGATACAACAAAGTCAAATGCAAGATCCACCTATACAATATTCTATTATAAAAATACATATAAATGTTCGTTTTTGCACCTAGCCCTAGCTAGAACTCTGTCGCAGAAAGCCAATGATTAATTTTGACGTAATTTCCTTCTCGCTTCTTGGCGCTTGTCACTATGACAGGGTTCTATGGGAGCTCAAGAATAAAATTTGTTGACTGTATTGTATAATAATATATTAACGACTATCTTAGTAAATTCTGCATAATGGGACACCGGAGACTACCGACACTGAAATCGTCGAGTACAATGTGTACAATCAAGACGCATTCGCTGCCGGCAACGCATATAATCGTTTCCTTGACTTTCACCCAGTGCCTTGATCGCGTATATGAGTTATTCGTAAAAAACAAAGGACGCCGAACTTGATATGAGGGTGAAAGGAACAGCAAGTTAATAACAAAAAAAACTTGAATACACATAAAATCAAATATAAAGTTAGTAGCTAAGTATTATGATTTGATGAGATCTTGATCAAATTAATATATTAATATCTATATTGAGATATCTGACGATACGTGGCCGATTGTTTATAAACGATATGTACAACACTTGTCAATATCAAGCGAAATTCCATAAAACATATTTCTTTACTTCTTTACATGTATAAACGGCACGTCTACTCGATTTTTATTAAAAGTTTTCAACCGTATTTATGCTTTATTAACCACGTGGGTTGTACAAAATAGTAATAAAATAGCCCCAGCTAATAACTTTTAATAAAATAGACATGACATATTTACAAAAAACTCCTTAATATTTTTAACTCAGTCTACTAAAAAGACATGTATCCATGTTTACAGCTTCTTCCATTGAAATAAATTGCTAAACTGGATACATGTGTTTGTAGTTAACTTCCTACAACTAATGGTTAATAACAAATATAGAAATGGCTTTATTAACTTATCAATTATCAATTCTGTCCTCCTAAGCTAATAAACCGTATATCAGATTTAATTGTCAGAGTAGATTCAAGCCTCTCCTCTTAGTAATGAGGTTGTGAATGCTACAGGAGTTCTATTTCAATTTCTAGTTCTATGCCAAATGGCTTAGCAGGACAGAGTAAGGTTAATTATAAAAAGAGATGAACTTACATGATAACCGATAAGTTTGATAGCGGTATTAATAGTGCGTTGATAAAATAAAATAATAAATACGGCGATAACGATACAGTTTAATAACAAAATACTGAATATTGCATTGGCAGGTAAATTATACTGTTTGATATCTTAAAATAAATGTACTTGTTTAGCTTTGAGAGGTCTTAATTTCATTAACGCATTCAATGCCGGCAACGCATAGACTTTACTCTTAAATTTAGGAGGCATTCTACGGAACCAACAACTCAAATAATACCGCTTATTTTCAACACGCTATTATGATGAGTAATATCAATGTAAATCGACTAAAAAGCTTCGGAACGATGCGAAAAGTACCGGTTAGTTACGATCGATTCGCGAGCGTTATGGATGGATTTGGATTTGATTCTTCCTGCAATTGGATAGTGTGGCCTATGGTGTTGTAAAAGCTGTTAGGGTAGAAAAGACGAGAAAAGGGAGAGGAAGGGTGGCGGAGTGTGATAAGAAATTGTAAGCAAAATGAACCGTTATTTCGAGCAGAAAGTTTTATTTTGTTATTGATCAAAAGTGAAATAATTTCATCAAAACAAAATAAAAATGCTCTTTTTCAATGGACAGCGTCCTGACGAACTGCTTAAAAAAATTAAAAATTTGCATTTAAGGATCAAGCGCCTCCTAAGTTTCACCAAGTGCCTCGAACGCATATGTGCGTTGTTACCGTAGGCGAGCTTTGTATTAGTAGTTTTGCATGTTTTTTTAATAATAGTATGGGCTTGTAATTTACTATGCAATAGGCCCCAGCTAGTGCAAGTTGCCCGCGACTAGTTTGTCGTTCGGTAATTCCTCGACCCCTTATTCATAAACGCACAACAGCTAAAGTGTTCTTAACATATGGCTTTCTTTATCTGTCATGGTGGCATTTGCATTTAACGGTAGGGGACAAAGAATACTTTAACTAGCGTACCTCTCTATCGTTATAGACGAGTAAGGGATATCCGAGCGACAAACAAGTGTTGCACAGCTTGTGCTGGCCGCTCTTGGCAATGGATCGGCAGTGAATGCGATAAAATATAAAAAAAGTAACTATATATTTATTCACAAAAAGTATATCTAAGGAAATATATATTTTTTTGAAATAAAGAATCCTAAAAAAAAGGATTAACAAATGTTATAACCTCCTACCTGTTAGCGGCGAGGAGCGGAGCAGTGCTAATATCCAATAGAATCTAAGCTAAAGTGCGCAAGGCGCGCTCGACGTGACCGCACGCGCCTTCTATTGGTTAATATCGGCACAGCTCCGCTCGTCTCCGCCTCAGTGGAGCCGCACCTTTACAAGCAAATAGGAAAGCTAGCAGGAACAGAGTATTATTCTGGTCTAATAAAATAACCAAAAGGTTATCTTGTGCCAGTTCCACAAAAATGGTCTGGATTTTTTCATAGTTTCACTAAAAAACCACTGTACGTAATAAAGTACGTGTTGCTGAAGAATGAGGTTAACGTGGAGAGATGATTCCCCAATTCTCGTTTCTCAGATATTTCTCGACCACGTGAAATTTCCATTGATCTCCAAAAATTTACTAATTTTCAAATATTTATGGTAATTGGGTCAATTAACTTTTTGCTGTAGCTCGTTGCCATGGTAACGTCTATTGGATCAATCTTTAAAAATATTGGTTTCAAAAGATATAACACCATTAAAAATCAGATTTATTGGCAATTACAAACCCATTATTTTATGCCTTGTCTCCTGAGTGTCCTAGGAGTATATATTATAACATTTTTCTAAGAAACTTTCACTGTTGTCTCCTGGCTTACGGGAGAGAATAACAACAACAAAAAGTTGATCCACCCAATTTCGTGTTTAACCCTTTATTGATACGAAGGGAATGGGCCCTTACCGAAATACCAATAATATTGCGCATTTCTTTAAGGCCAGATGAAAAAGGGTAAGGGTAAGGGGTTTAAGAATATATGAATGACGTGATTTTCAACATTCTTACATTTAAATAAAGAAAAATTGTAATTTGTTAAAAAAAATATCCTTACGAAAAAACATTTCATACATTATGTTTTTGTTATATTTTCTTATGAAAATGTGAAATATATTACTATCTTAATCAACTATCACGCTTTTCTGGCAATGTTTGAAGTTTCTACCTGGCAACACTTCACGGTAGCTCGTGGAACTCGAAGTCTGCGTAAAGCTGATGCACACGTTGGTAGACTTCGTCGCAGGACATTAGCATCTGTGGCAGAATGGCGAGGGCATCTGTCAGGTTGTCATCCGACCCGAAAATCTAAAAAAAACATGAACATTTGGTTAAGAATATCTGACAAAACGGCAGCAAAGTCGCATTTTTCTTAAAATTTATTATATCCAACAGTAAATCCGGACGGGTCGACAAAAAATGAGATAGACTTCATCTTGTCTACCAAACGCCACATATTCAATGATGTCTCTGTGATCAATAGGCTAAAGACTGGCAGTGATCACCGAATCGTAAGAGGCACATTGAATATCAACACAAGGCTTGAAAGGTCACGACTGATGAAGTCTACGCTCCGTCCAACCCCAGTCCAATGCCAAAACCCCGAAACCTTCCAGCTCGAACTCCAAAATCGCTTCGAATGCCTAGCAGAATGCGAGTCTACGGACGATCTGAACAACGGGTTTGTACAGGCTGTCCAAGCTGCTGGGTCGAAGTTCTTTAAGACCCGCAGCCAGAAAAGAACCCAAAAACTCTCAGACCACACTCTTAAGATCATGGACGAACGGAATGAAATGCGGCTGCAGTCTTCAGTGGACATGCAGAAGTACAGGCTTAACAGACACGTCTCTAAGTCATTACGGACAGACCTGCGCACCTTTAATACTTCGCGTATTAAAGATGCTATCGAGCGAAACAAGGGCTCTAAGGTGTTCGCTAGGGATTTGTCTGTTGGGCAGACCCAGTTGATGAAACTGAAGACCGAAAATGGCACCGTAATTTCGTCCAAGGCCGAGATTTTGAGTGAGGTTGAGAAGTTCTACGGACAGCTGTACAAATCAACTCGACCCGTTGAAAGTTTGGCTACAGATCCCAGAGCCAAACTCACTCGACATTACACCGAAGACATCCCGGACGTCAGCCTGTACGAGATCAGAATGGCCCTGAAGCAACTGAAGAACAATAAGGCGCCAGGGGACGACGGAGTTACGGCTGAGCTTCTGAGAGCGGGTGGAATGCCGATACTTAAAGTCCTCCAGAATCTCTTTAACTCTGTTATTCTCGAAGGCGGTGTTCCAGAGGCGTGGACCAGAAGTGTGGTGGTCTTGTTCTTTAAGAAAGGCGATAAAACCTTATTGAAGAACTACAGACCCATCTCACCTCTGAGCCACGCTTATAAGTTGTTTTCAAGGGTCATTACAAATCGACTCTCACGCAGGTTCGACGACTTCCAGCCTCCTGAACAAGCCGGTTTCCGGAAAGGCTTTAGTACCATAGACCACATTCACACGCTGCGCCAGATTATACAGAAGACTGAAGAGTATAATCGGCCCTTATGTCTAGCGTTCGTGGACTATGAGAAGGCCTTCGATTCGGTCGAGACATGGGCGGTGCTCGAGTCACTACAGCGGTGCCACATCGACTATCGATATATCGAAGTGCTGAAGTGTTTGTACAAAAATGCCACTATGTCAGTCCGGCTCCAGAACCAGAGCTCGAAACCGATTCAGTTGCAGAAAGGTGTGAGACAGGGAGATGTCATATCTCCGAAACTGTTCACCGCTGCACTGGAAGATGTCTTCAAGCTTCTGGACTGGGAAGGACTTGGCATCAACATCAACGGCGAGTACATCACTCACCTTCGATTCGCGGACGACATCGTAGTCATGGCAGAATCGCTAGAAGACTTGAGTAAGATGCTCGGAGACCTCGATAGAGTTTCCCAACGGGTGGGCCTGAAAATGAACTTGGACAAGACGAAAGTCATGTCCAATGTTCGCGTTTTGCCAATACCGGTTCACGTGGGGAATTCTCAACTTGAGAATGATTCTCATCTTGTCATGAGCTAGGTTCGTATCACTTGATCTGAATGAAACACTCGTCAATAGCTGGTAGAAACAAAATATATTTAAAATAGGTAAACCCCAAACATGCAACTTAAAAACTAAGCTTCAAAGCTAACACGGTTAAACACCAGATAAAAATAAAGTAAACATTAAACAAAAAAAAAACAAATCACAAAAGATAATTTTCCTCGACCGGGAAGCGAACCCGGAACCCCACGTTCACTAGTCTACGGCTCGCGCCGCTCGACTACGCCGGCGTTATTAACAATGGCGAAAACTGCCAAGTAAATCTGCTCTTAATGCCAATGATTCCTTCACGAAGAAGTATGGAAATATCCTGCAGCCCGTTATCTCATAAGATTAATGAGCGGAATTATAAATGTCCTTGTCCTCCAATTAAGGGCGTTTCCGTAAGCTGGGAACAAGTAGACTAAAATAAGTAATTGTTAGGGAAACATTCCTAACTGTGGTGGACACTAACACATAATTAGATCGCGTAAACACTTACCCCGTGACGCATTACACACACACACTGACTACTCAACTAAGGAAGACTCGATAACCAATTATCTTTATGGGAAATTCCACATAATTTCCAAAAACAACACAAGTTTAAAGGAGCTGCTCTTTGTCCCGCAATCACTTTATTTTTTCTGGGTAGCATAGTTTCTCAGATACCCTCAATATTTTTATTTAATTATCCCTACCGTCTTACACCTTGAAAATCATTACATATCCCCCCTCCTCTACAGAATCCAACCGGATTCAAACAAGGCGTTTTATGTCGCAAGAGTGCCATGTCCCCAAATCTTTTCCTCTAAGACTCTGGAGCCTATAAGTATCGTCGCCGACCTTGCCTGATATAATAGCTTTTTCAAATTTAGGCGCTAACTTGGACATGAACCTCTTATCTGCATTGGATAAGAGTTTGGTGCGCTTCCAAACAAGATCACCTATGTCATAGTTGCATATACGTCGTCTAAGATCGTAATGCTTCCTATTTGTATCATGAGATTGCCTCATCCTATCGCATACCTCATCATAGACTCCATTTCTAACCTGTAGGTTCTTTTCAAATCTATCCTTGTCAAACGCCAGAGGTTCGCTTGTATCAAAGGTGAAGGCCTTCCTACCCTGGATTGCCGTTTCTCTTCCAAAGAACAAGAAGGACGGAGTTTTTCCTGTAACTTCGTGCACCGATGTCCTGATTGCATGTCCAATGTGCGGAATGTATCTGTCCCATTCCCTATGATCACCCTCAACATAAGAGGCTATCGCCGCACCTATGACCTTGTTGACGCGCTCGGTGGGATTTGCCTGGGGATGGTAGTAAGGGGTATACCAGAGCTTGACGCCATAACCTGACACCATGTCTTTAAATTGACCAGACACAAATTGTTTTCCATTGTCACAAATTATGACGTTAGGAACACCAAACATTAAAAATATCTGCTCCTCTAATATTTGCGTTATCGTCGATGCTTTTCCATTTCGTAAAGGAAATAAAAAGCAAAATTTACTAAACCAGCAAGATATAACCAGGAGCATGGTGTTTCCACGTTTTGATTTAGGAAAAGGGCCCATGAGATCCATCGATATAACTTGGAAGGGTTCTGAAACCTCTCTCTGCTTTCCCATTAACCCAGATGGCCTCGTCTGCATATGTTTGTGTTGGGCACAAACGTCGCATTTTCGAACGTGAACCTTCACATCTTGAATCAAAGAGGGCCAGTAATAGTGCTGCCTAACTCGATTTACGGTCTTCTTGACTCCGAAATGACCCGAGGCGGGATCATCATGACACTCTTTTAGTACCCGATCTCGGAGTTTCTCTGGTACGACTAACTTCCAGCAGTCATTCTCATCCGGAAATTGTTTCAGCTTAAGACATTTCCATAACTGCCCTTGGCTGATTTCCCAGTCCGAATCACTCGTCCCACCGATCACTTTATTTTCTTCAGACCTGTACCAATCGTCCTTATCTTCTGGGTTTATCTCCAGTAAGTTAACTTCTTCATTGAGAGCTCTAGATAAAGCATCAGGTACTGTGTTGTATTTCCCTTTGCGGTGGACTATTTCATAATCGAATTGCTGCAGACGCATGGCCCATCTCGCAAGTCGTCCATGAGGGTCTTTATTACGATGTAGCCATTGAAGAGCACTGTGGTCCGAAATTACCTTAAAATGACTCCCTTCAACGTATGGCCGGAATTGTTCCACTGCATGGAGGACACTGAGCAATTCCCGTTCAGACGCCGAGTACTTGCATTCCCTTTCTGATAGTTTCCTACTAGTATATGCAATGGGTGCCTCGGCGCCTTCCATGTCCTGAATTAAAACTCCCCCAGTACCCCTGTTGGAGGCATCACATTGTATGGAAAAAGGCTTTGTAAAGTCAGGAACCCTTAACACTGGTGTAGAGGTAAGAGCCGTTTTCAAATTTATAAAAGCATCCTGGGCGTTTTTATTCCAAACTATAAACTTGCCCTTTTTACCTCCCTTAGTGAGGTCATGTAACGGAGCTGCAACGATGGCAAAGTTCTCGACAAACCTTCGATACCAGCTGGCTAGTCCGATAAAACGTTTCAGCTCCGTGTAAGTTGAAGGCCTAGGGTAATCAATAATGGCTCTTACCTTATCTGGATCGGTTCGCAACCCCTCTTTGTCTACTATGTAACCCAAGTATTTTAGAGATGGCCTTGCAAAAACACATTTGTCAAGGTTTATGGTCAGCCCAGCCTCTCTAAGTTGATTCTTTACGAAAGACAATGACGAAAGATGGTCTTCAAAATTGTCACTACATATCACGATGTCGTCGAGATAAGTAAAGATTTTACCTTCAAATTCAGGAGGGAACAACCGGTCCATTAAACGCTGCTGTGTTTGAGAAGCGTTTGTCAGCCCAAAAGGCATTACTTTAAACTGATAGAGCCCTTTGCCCGCAAGCCCGAATGCTGTTTTTTCCCGACTAGATTTTTCCAGCGGAATTTGCCAAAATGCCGAACGGAGGTCTATTGTAGACAGAAAACAAGCCTTTTTAAGGCTGTCCAAGATAGTCGTAACTCGAGGCAATGGATATGAATCCTTCATGGTAACCTTGTTCAATTGACGACTATCTAGGCATAGACGATTCTTACCTGATGCTTTTTTTACCAGTAAGACTGGTGAGCGCCATGAGCTGAATGAAGGTTCAATTACATCATTATCTAGCATGTCTTGAATTTCTTTTTCTAGCTCTCTCATAATGGGAGGGGCAAAGGGATACTGTCTCTGGCTCGTGGGCAAACTATTTCCCGTATCAATTCTGTGCTCAATTAAGGATGTTCTTCCCAAACCCTTACCTACTTCCAAACTCATTTCTTCTAACAACTTATCCAAACGCTCACTTTGCTGTTCCGTCAATTCTTCGCGTACGACGACTGGTTGTGTGACTCGAATTTCCGAAATGTCAATGTCCTTTTTTTTTATACCTATTGCCAACCCAAAAGACTCGAAGAAATTCATGCCCATTATAATGTCGTGTTTTAACTGGTCCATGATATAAAATGAAATCACCCTATAGTTGTCTTCGAACTGTATCGGCAAATAAACCGCCGATTGGATCTTATGATAGGTGCCATCAGCAGTGGAGACCATCTCCTGCTTGATTTTTTGTTCAGAAAATCCTATGTCCAACATTTTTTTTTTAAAGTCTTGGGAAATTACCGAAACTGTAGCCCCGGAATCCAATAAGCCCCTAAATGTTTGATTTAAGATTTTCACATTAGCGTAAAATCTTTTATCATCCATATCTCGACTTATATTACATATTTTCCCTGTCTTGAAAAAGGTTGCCAATAACTGCAACCATTTCTGCCATTCATCAGATTTTTGATAACTTAATCCCTCGGGGTCTGATTGGCAGGCATCGACCCCGAGTGGTCGTTTCCCTTGCTCGAATTATTACAAGAACAGTTTTGAACCGTGACACCAAAACGCCCGCACTTGTAACAAAACAGCCTCTGTCTCGATAAATTGCAATCCCGAAACAGATGGCCCGGGCTCCTACAGTTCCAGCATTTTGACCCAGCAGCTCCGCCACCTTCAATTGCTGCCACCTCATTCTGCTCAGGACGCGCGTGCTGTGCCCGATCAATGGATCTACCTTGAAAGGCCAAGTCACGTTCCAACAGACAGTAACTCTGAGAAGGTTCTCTAAAGCTTTCGCACCGTACTTTAGTGTGCTCAATTACTCTTAACACAGAAGTTAACTCTCCCACCGACTTAAAGGTCTCCCGGCAAATTTCTTTTTGAAAGTAAGGTTGCAAATTTTTCCTTACGATGATCAACTTCTGAGCTTCAGACAGTGGCACTGGTAAACGATTAAACATGTTTTGCATGATCGACACGTATATTGCCACGTTCTCTTGTTTGCTTTGAGTCCTCTGCCTTATCTCCTCCAACAACTCTTCCTGATAATTTGGCTGTTGGAAGGTGTCCAAGAGAAGCCCTACCAATGCAGACCAGCTTGAGACTGTACTTTTATTTGCACGAAACCATATCAGAGCTTCTTCCTCAAACAAGTCTATGGCGTAACGAAATAGATCGTCATCGTCTGCATTGCGGGCATCCTTGAGCTCCTCAACTCTCTCCAAGAAGGCATTTATGCTTACAGAACCTCTACCACTAAATTTTACCCCCCAGTCTTTAACTGGAACTAATTTCCGCTTATAGAAGTCCTGATCCACAGTAGATGTCCTTTGGAGACCCTGACGGTGGGAGGATGGCTTTATAACGCCCTGGGCATCGGTGCCCCATCGCAAACGAACATTTCCAGGGTCAACCGACGATCCCGCAACAGCTGGTAAAACCGGAACTTCCTCAACGGGCTGCAGATGTATATTATCTACCGTAACCTCTTTGACCATACTGTGCGATATGCCCAGATTCTCCAATATCTTTGCCGCTTCCTCCCCCAACGACTTCTGCAACATATCCGAATCATGCTCCGATATTACGTCATCTTCCTCATAGTCTTTTGGTTCTAAGGAGCTTAACGAGCCCATGGCGTCCTGAATATTTTTTAACAATGCTAAGTGCTTATCAATATCTGCAGTAACGGTGGGTATAATAAGCTTAGTGCGATTAGTTAAGTGAGTCAGGCGAGAGTGTATGCGCTTTAGTATCGACCGATCTGGATGTTGCGAGATTTCAGAGATAAGCGTGACCAAAGATGACAATTTATTTCTGCAAATATCGATTTCGTTACTTGGTTCATCAATGCAAGACTTCGGAACCTTAAACGAGATAGACGACTCCCCGCTCGCTTCCCGTCGTAACATCACACGTAGAAATTTCCGCATTGTCGCTACGGTTTTGCAATCCACTACCCCCCGACAAGCCAACTCAAACTCGAGCTCATCTTTATAAAGTGCATTAACATCCATTGTATCAAGATAATTACCGAAAGAAACCCCAATTTAGGTACCTATACAATCCGAAAATTTATATTTCCCGGGTAACGAAATATTAATATTAAAATTTAGAACTCAACTTACAATGTGTCAATTCTTTTACAATTTGTATCCTAAAATTAAAAAAAAAATCAAAGTTTTACAAACTAACTTTAAATTGCTATGTGAATATTTAAAACTCAACTCATGTATAATAAAAACTATCTAAAACCATACAAACTAACTTTAAAAGCCTAAATATTAAAATAGACTTTAATCTTTCGCCTACTACAAACAATTGTCGAGTGTTGAAAGCATTCAGAAAACCCGTTAGGCGCCAATGTCATGAGCTAGGTTCGTATCACTTGATCTGAATGAAACACTCGTCAATAGCTGGTAGAAACAAAATATATTTAAAATAGGTAAACCCCAAACATGCAACTTAAAAACTAAGCTTCAAAGCTAACACGGTTAAACACCAGATAAAAATAAAGTAAACATTAAACAAAAAAAAACAAATCACAAAAGATAATTTTCCTCGACCGGGAAGCGAACCCGGAACCCCACGTTCACTAGTCTACGGCTCGCGCCGCTCGACTACGCCGGCGTTATTAACAATGGCGAAAACTGCCAAGTAAATCTGCTCTTAATGCCAATGATTCCTTCACGAAGAAGTATGGAAATATCCTGCAGCCCGTTATCTCATAAGATTAATGAGCGGAATTATAAATGTCCTTGTCCTCCAATTAAGGGCGTTTCCGTAAGCTGGGAACAAGTAGACTAAAATAAGTAATTGTTAGGGAAACATTCCTAACTGTGGTGGACACTAACACATAATTAGATCGCGTAAACACTTACCCCGTGACGCATTACACACACACACTGACTACTCAACTAAGGAAGACTCGATAACCAATTATCTTTATGGGAAATTCCACATAATTTCCAAAAACAACACAAGTTTAAAGGAGCTGCTCTTTGTCCCGCAATCACTTTATTTTTTCTGGGTAGCATAGTTTCTCAGATACCCTCAATATTTTTATTTAATTATCCCTACCGTCTTACACCTTGAAAATCATTACAAGTTGTTGATCAGTACGTATACCTGGGACAAACTGTCCAACTAGGTAAATCCAACTTCAAGAAAGAGGTCGATCGCCGAATCCAACTCGGATGGGCAGCGTTCAGAAAGTTAAAGCGGATCTTCTCGTCCAAAATACCGCAGAGCCTTAAGTCGAAAGTCTTCGACCAGTGTGTGTTGCCAGTGATGACTTATGGATCAGAGAATTGGCCGCTGAATGTGGGCCTCATAAATAAGCTCAGGGTCACTCAGCGTGCAATGGAAAGAGCTATGCTCGGAGTTTCTTTGCGCGATATGATCCGTAATACGGTAATACGCCAGAGAATCAAGGTAACCGACATAGCTCAGAGAGTTAGCATGCTGAAGTGGCAATGGGCAGGCCACATAGCTCGGAGAACTGATAACCGTTGGGGAAGAAAAGTTCTCGAGTGGCGGCCCCGCACCGGTGGACGGAGTGTTGGACGGCCTCCCCCCCGGTGGTCTGACGACCTGGTTAGGATCGCGGGGAGCCGCTGGATGCAAGCGGCTCAAGACCGTGACTTGTGGCGCTCTTTGGGGGAGGCCTTTGTCCAGCAGTGGACGCCCCCGGGCTGATGATGATGATGATGACAGTAATTTATCCATACAATCTCGTAACGCTTTTACAGTTAAATTTCTAATTTTTTTTCGAGGGAATAGTGATAAACGAGTTTACAATCTAATTTTCATCATCATCAGCAAATCAGCCAAATCATAAACCTCCCTAAACGATTGATCCCGAAATAGTTTGGTTTTAGACATAACATAATATTCCTATACCATTTTTGGTAACAACATTGGTTACTATACCCTGTCTATTTAACAGAGTTAACAAAGCGTTGTCTCTGTTGCACTTTTGTATGAAAATGAAAGGGACAAGAAACTGCCAGTGGGCGTCAACAAACGCACGTCGATGGCAGGCTCGGCTTACATGCCGCCTGTTGTTAAAATATTCGTAATATTTCTCGTTATTTTTGTTTGTAGTTAGAGGCACCTCAAATAATTAACTTACTGATAACATGACATTGTCATGTCATGTTAATTCATCTATAAATCCTAATTATGTAATTTAAAGTAGTAGATAATAATATTTAAATATGTGCCCTGCAGTGCAGTGCGACGTATAGTACAGGCCATACAAGTACAAGTATGGGTGATGATGAGAAAGAGAATTAGTAGGTATATTATATACATAGAAATAAATTATTAAATAAAATAAATGAAATTTGTAACCAAAGATAACTTGAAAGCGTCCGCACCGTACGAGCGACAGATGTTGACTAAACTTTGACAGGCATATAAACCTACCTTGTGCCTGTGCATCGTCCTTATCGCTGACCAATTACGTGCATTCTCTGTTTTCTAGTATTAACTCTGTTAAATGGACAAGGTATAGTACTAAGTACCTATTTAGCAATTTGTTGTTTTGTGACCTGGATATTATTAAAACTGGGAATTTTATCTATTGGATTTTTCGATAACTTGAAATTATGATTATGACAATTTGACTTTTTAACAATTTGCTGTTTTGACACCTGGACATTATGACCACTGGGCATTATAACAATATTATTTCCTTGTCAATTTGACACACTGGACATTCTGACACTTGGGACAATACACCCCTGAGGGTTCATTTTTGGTTGTGTCACTACTGACCCCTTAATCCCTACTCACCCCGATTTGCGGCTTTGAAACTATGATGACAGGTGTCAGGATTGACTTTCTATCTTCTTTTTACGTAGGTTGCCACACAATCACAAGTAATTATCCATTATCAGTATTAAAATCTTATAGTCTTAACTTATCAACGTCATTTTCAATGATTACCTATCGTCGGTGATGACGGTGATACTGATATACCGCGTAAGTAACAAATTAAATAATATGCAAAATACACCTTAGCAAATAAGGCACATTTTGCAACTTATTGAATTTGTTACTTACCTACGTATTTTAGGTATTGCAGTGTCAACGCTACTTTTATCCGATTATGAATTATGAACCATGCACAAAGGAGGTTTATGAATTTAGCAATTTATGTACAGATCCCGTCACGTAAAAAGGTCGCTGAGAGACATGGACGGGGATGTGTTTGCACACGTACAGTCGCCAACCAATAGCGTGCGCGCATACCGACGGAGTGTTCCCCGCCCCGCTCCCTTCATACCACCAATTTCGTCAATAAATACATCGCGAGCGGCATTTTTAGGTGACTGGAACTATATATTAATTTCAATAAGTCAATGAATTTACCACAGCATGATACCAAACAAAGTAACTACTTTTAAAAATAGACCCTTTTTTGGGGCTTCGATGCCACAGACATACCTATAAATTTATAACACCCTTTTTGGAATTAAAAAGTAAACCATAAAAAACATAATATTCTTATGTGAACAGTGACGCAAAAATCACTTCATTTAAAAAAAATGGCTAGTTGAGAAATATTTTTACAGTGCAAGGAATATTTAGACATTAGAATTTGTATTATTGACTAGATTTTTTTAAATTAAAATATGTTTTGAAAATAAAATATTTACATTATTGGTATGTTTGCTTGATTTTTATAACTAAGATTGTTTATTACTGTATTCTAACAAATAAATAAATAAGATTTGAATTCAGATTTAATCCTGCTGACAATGCTGAGGTATAGTATAATGGGATTCAAAAATCAACACACACTCTCCCTGCATCTGTATTCCCTGTATTATATAACCTTGGTGTTTTTAAAGTCCCAGATAGACGTGCGAGTAAGTACGCCATACTTGTGGCTCGGCGACCTTACTCGCCCGTGTGTCACTATAAGAACGCGAACTTCTAAAGGTAAACACAGGCGAAAAAGGTTGACGAGCTTTAAGTACGCGTGCTTACTCGTCCGTCTATCTGGGACTTAAGAGTAAATCGGCGTTTTCTATTTATCATTAACCTTGATTTTACACCATACACGCATAATAAAAAGGGTACCTAGCTTTATTTCATCTATATTATATGGAACAGAATAATTTTGCACTCATTTGAGATAAAGTTTTTACTTAAAACTTCGTGCGTATTTACTGTTTAGACCTACTAGTTATATACTGCTTTCTATATTGATGGAAAATGGAAAGTGTCCACTTATCCCTAGCATATCTTACAATATATAGTAAATTGAACCTAATTGACTTACTTTCTTGAGCAGATCAGCTCTAGAAGGAAGAGCGTGCATGGCCAGAGTAGCTGCCTTCCGTATGTACCATGGGTGAAAATGAGCCAGGGTCTCATTGTATGAGTTCTGACATACCGTACATGTGTTCATTCCTTCGTCGGTCTCACTTAGCCTTTTTAGGAATAATCTTATAAAGTCTGAAAGAGATAAATTAAGATTTTATTTTATACTCAAATTAAAATAACCTTCCCGGTGACTTGTAAGACTTAATTAAAAAAGATTTTTACGAACTGAGAATCTCCTTTTCTTGAAGTCAGTAAAAAGTTAAATACAATTTTAGACATAAATCTGGATTAAAGACTAGTTTACATGGACTTTGACACAAATAAACTGAACTTAAGACTAAATGTAGATATTTATCTATTTACTGAAAATAACCCTTAATAAAAAAACAAAGTGTTCTTTTTTACAAGTCACACAGCAAATGTTCAAGGCATTCAGAGAATTATCTGGTGAGCCAAGCCATGACGTGAGCAATATCTTAATTGGCTCCCACTTAACACAATTTTCTTATCAATTGTGTATTATTGATGGAGATAAAAGAAGAATATCCAGAGAATAACTTACCCAACCCCCTGTGCAGCCGCAGCATGGTTCGAGAGCCCGAAACAAACCCGCTTTTCTCATGCAAACTGGTCTCTTTCTCGTACTTCATCATTTTCTTAAAAGACTCGTAGTATAGGGCGTCCTCTCCGTCTTTATGTTTCTCCATTATCTTAATTTTACTTTTTACGTCACTGCTCACGAACGAGAACACCGACCCGATGAGATTTAAGAACCTAAACAATTAGCCCAATTAATATTTTACCAACAAAATTAAATAAACAAATCGTTTCATAATAAACATTTTACTTACTTTACTAACTCGTTGTATCCATCGATATAAGCTTCTACGATCACGTCATCCTCTTCCTTAAGGCTTCGTTGGAAGCTTTGGTGTACGTAGTGCAAGTCCAAGGTGTTTTCATTAGACATTTCTCTTAATATTCGCGATTTTTATTTAATTTTTGCTTCAAATTTCACCAGCTGTGTGACTTTTTCCTTTGTAAATTACTTACTTGACAGCTGGCACTGGGACTGGCAGTAGTGGCAGTCATAATCAACAGCTGTCAGTGGCTAGTCAAGGTCAACTTCCACAGATGTGGTAACAAAAGTATCAGTGGAATCGATTCTCTATACGATTTTTGTAAATTCCTCCCGGTTGCATGAATGGCAAACCTGTTTGTTTGTGTTATTTTTTTAACATTCTGTGGTGTGGTTTTCCCTGTGTGTGTACGAGTGTGCGCTCTGCTCGGCTCGGTACGTCAACCACGGGATTTCCGCTAAAAATTGGTGTGTGGTATTTTTGTGTATGTTGCAGTGATAACAAAAATATCGTTGTAGTGGATTCCAAATCTGATGTGAAGAAAATATCGAACTTTCACTGAGGCTTGCATTTAATTACAAATCTTTGGTAAGTGGTAGTCTATCTTAGAAAGTAATTTTATAAAATGTCAAGTGGGTAAACATTTCGCAATTTATTTTTAGGTTCTTTCCTAGAAATATGCTTGCACAAGTATATTAAAAACAGCATCATATTACTTATTATCGCCTTATCTCATGTTTTATAAACTGGGGGTAATCAATTGCCGGTTAGAAGTAACATACGTCGCAATTGTTTCAACTTGTATTGTTTATAATTGTTATTATTATAAATATATTATTGTTTTAAAATTAAAGTGATTAATTCGGTTATTTTTTATTTATTTGTAGTTTAATGTTTTAAAATGGCGCTCAATCCTGAAGCATTCGAGGAAGATTCTTTTATCATCCTGGGGTCGTCCCCAGGCACAAGTTTGGACATTAAGTGCAATGGGTTGGTCAGTGATGGACCCCTGGACAAAGCCCAGATTGAGGATGCCATGAAGGACCTGTCTGCTGAAGCCAGCATGGCCTTTAAGGCTCACTTCAAACTTGGAGAATGTGTAAGTGCTTATACATATTGTTTATCATACATCAATCACTGATTAAAAAGCAATACTCTCCTTGAGCAATTGGGTAGAGATAGTATGCTTAAACTTGTGACTTTCTGGACCAGTTTTATCATCATTTATCAATGTATCTAAACTGTAATTCTATGGAACTTGCTAACTATATAAACAAACAATATATTGAAATTGACATCTAATGTCAATTTTAGTATGGCGGCTTGTTTACATAGTTAGCAAGTTCCATAGAATTACAGTTTATGAAAAAAGGATGTAATAAAGAGATTATTGTAAAGGTTACATTACACAATATTCCGTATTATTAATTGTCCTTATTTCTGTTGTTTGTCTCTCTTGACTTGTTGACTGACTGGTAGAGATTTTTATTTAATGATGAAGTTGGCTATATGGACCCACAAGTTGGCTTTAGTATCATATGGAAGGGGGAGGGGAGCTCAGCCCTTTGAGGAAAAAATGTGGAAATCCCTTGTATTTTTAAATGTGATTTTAGTCTTATTGGTTTTATTTATCAGTCCAAAAATTGTGATGTCTATTGACAACATCATAATTGTATGTTATCCTGTTATCAATTGTGGTAGGTGCTAATTAAAACTTTATTTCCAAGACTGATGAAATTACGAAATATTTAATTTGATAGGTAAAAAATACAAGTATAGGCCTCCTCCAGACCTCTCCATTTCTTTTTATCTTTTGCTTTTTCCAGCCAGTGCTTTCCAGCATTTTTAGCCCTTCCACTTGGGCTTGCCCACTTGCCCACTTGAGAGTGTGAAATGCGGTTAATTTGCTCTACTTGTGTCCATTTAAGTAACTATGTTTGGTACCCTGAATCATGGATAGATGTGTATACTCTTCTGTCTGCTTATGCTTTATTACATGGCATGATCTTATTGTTAGGGTATTCAAAATATAAGTTGGTTTACTTTAGGACAAGGTAACAGGACCAAATCTATCACCTTTTTCTTTAACTTCATAGGGACTTATTACTTCTTTTTTTAAAAGAAACTTAAACATGTAGTAGTTTTATGGTACTAAAGCAATACCAAATTTCATTCCAAATTGTGGTCCAATATGTCAATTTATATCATAAAAAAAGTAAAAATTCCATTACATACATATTAATTTGCCCTAAGCTAAGATTTCATGAATACATGAGGCATTGATTGACAATTTCAAAATGTTGTGCAAGATCCCAACAGTATCATATTTCCGGTGTTGTTAAATTTAGGTATCGAGAATGTTATGTTAATGATGTTTGTAACATTCCCACTGTGTTGTGGTGTGGCAAACTTGTCTGGTCAAAGTTGAATAATACATGACTGTATCAGGATCAATTTTACACATGCTAATAGAAGTCTGTTGTAAATGTGCGTTTGTATTATAGCTTTTGGTTTTCCCTTTGTGTTACTTCACAAAACCAAAAACTACTGGAATAGCAGGACGGACTTGGATGAAATTTGAAATGGAGATAGGTTTTTTGGATTCTGGATTAAAAATAGGCTAGTTTTTGTCCCGAAAAATTTAAAAATTCCCAAAGGAAATAATGTTGATTGAAATCTATGCAGAGGAAGTCGCAGGCCGAAGCTAGTTACTTAAGTATATAAGTTTATGCAATTAATGTTACAAAGTATCATAGTAAAGTCATCTTTAGATGTTATCATTATACAATTGACTCTTATTATTTTCTGATTTATAGTAAATGTATTAATAATCTTAATAGTTACAAATGTGACAGATTATATCAATATTGAAGAAGTCTATGATCATTATTAGCTGATACAAAATAAAGAAACCTTTAATTACTACGTAAAAAAAATGCCAATGAGGGATAAAAGAAAATGATTATCGATAAATATATTTTAATGGTATAACTTTATTAATACTGTCAATGCTGGTAGGAACATTTGCAGTGCTTATTGCACTAAGGATAAGACATTTTAAATCACTCAGTCAAAACATTTAAATTTTCTCCATTCTATATATAATAGGTATAAACTATCTCCATTCCAAATTACATCTAAATCCGTCTAGCGGTTGCAGTGTGAAGGAGTAACAAACAAACACTGGAACTAAGCATTTTCCCTTGTACTAAATCCTCCAGACATTTTGCAAAGTACCACCGGAAAAATAGCACCATCTGTGCTTATGTTTGTGTCTTATTCAAACAGATTAGATTACTCTATCAAATATCAGCAGCATATCTGAATTGTGTCGATTGGACGGATTTTATTTTTCAAAAACATTTTATATGATTAGGTTATTAATTGGAGAGAAATGCATAGGCAAATGACTCATGAGCAGCAGGACTGAATAGTCTATTATTTTCAGATTTAATTAAATATACCGCATTAAAAGCCGTTGCGTAGCTTAATACAAGATCTAAGCGTACATACAGAGTGATAGGCGGCGGGAAGCGACTTTGTTTTATACGATGTCAAGAGAATAGACAGTAATTATAGTTTTTAATTTCATTAAATGCTTTGCATTTATTTATTCTGTGTCTTAGTCAGCCATGTGGGGAGTTCACCTGTGCAAATTGTCGATAAAGATCGTTTGATAAGGATACATTTCTTAGCGTCTATTTCTTGGTAATTGTACAGCTCATATATTGTCAATGAAGCGTCACCGAAGATTGTTACTGACTTTTACATCTGGGTTGTCACAGACAACAAAGAACAATCAAATAACGAGGCTGCTCTTTTCGCAAACGCTGGCAGCGCACTTGCGATTCCTCACTAACTAATGATCACTTACAATTATTATTTATTTATTATTTAATCAGTTTTTACAAAATGGAACTTTTTACTGCGGCCTCTAGTAATACAGACGTGTTAGATATTTTTGCCGAATGTTGGATAATATTTTATTGCTGGTGACTGTACCAATATTATCATGAGCACGTGGTTTTTGTTAAAAGATAAAGATAAAAAAGATAAAAGAAATTTATTCAGTAAGTAGGCCGCTCGGGCACTTTTACACGTCAAGATACTACCAGCGCTTCCCAAGAGGAGACCACTGCTGAGAAGAAACGCCGCAAGAAACTCAGCAGTCATTCATTTTTTAAACTTATTTCATATTTCATATTACAATGGTATGTACAACTTAATCTAGCATTATATAAAGCTACAAGTATTAAATTAAATATAATATCAAATAACAGTAGTTCAGCAGGAAAACATGCCAAAAATCTTACGGGAGAGAAAGATAGAAAAGAATAAAATAAAATAAATGTTGTTGATGCAATATATTATAATTGTTCTCTTTTTCATGAAATAAGTTTTGTGTTGTCTGTCGATTTTTATGCTGTATAAGTGTTACAATAAATGAAAGTGGATAGATTTTTGATTATATAATTTAGTGTACTATTTATTGCCTTATCTTCATTGTGTGAGACAACCTTAAAGAATCGATTCGATACGATGACGACACGCTTTGTGAATGTTTTGCTATCGCATACACAAGTACACTTAGGTAATAAATGGAAGGCTTGTCTTCGCCACTATTGCTTGAGTAATAAGTTTCATTTTTGGTTAGACTACAAGTCTTACGATGATTTCTTAGCCGCATGTATGTTTGTGTAGGTATAGAAATAATACACAAGCATTAATATGCTTTTGTTATGTTAATGTAATTGGAGGTAGAATGACTGTTTAACAAGGACCTTGAGCTGTTTTGTTTGGATGAGAAAGTATTAGAAATGCTTATATCAGTTTGTTTGTAAGGATCATTTACCCTGCTAAACGCCTACCATAAAACAAATTTTGTTAATGGAATATTAACCTATCTTTACACAGTATTAAACATACTCGCTCCCCGCCGTATGTCTCTCTGTATGCACTTAGATAGGTTTCCATCAATAGATAGAGTGATTCAAGAGGAAGGTTTTTGTATAATACATTCTGGATTATGTATGGATGTTACAGAAAACTCACATAAACCGAAGCGAAGCGAGGGCGGGTCGCTAGTTCTAAACAAGATAGACAATTTTCTTATTCGACTTTGTCAAAAAAAAACAATAAGAAAGTAATTTATGTCTATACTAGATCTTTATTTCAATGGCCTTATTATGTATTGTACAAAGGGCCTTAGGAGGCGCATCACCTTCTCGGGTAAGCCGTTTGACCGATTTGATAAATAATGGTATGGAACTATGGACATTGCTTGCGTCTTTGGGAGCGGCATTTTTTTTCAGAGAATTATGATAAATATGTTGTATTTGGAACAAAACTTTTTTGTATTTATGTTGCAAGCCGAATGTAAGTCTATGTCAACTGAAGCGACCATTCTTTTGCCACCTTCCAATTCCATCCCCAGATCATAGTCGGGGATCCGAATAGGACACGACCTTCACCGGGCAGTTTAATCGATGAAAAGTATCTTATATCAAATTTAATATGTTAAGTAATATATGGCGAATAGGTAGGAAGGTAGGCTGATATTAATCCCACTGATTCGAGGGCTGGTTAACTTTGATATGTATAGCGAATTGTCACCTCTCACCTATCATTTTCAAGATGGTAAAATAGGGGGCAGGTCGGATACACCGTAATATTAATTTTTGACATACATATTCCAAGCATTATTAGTTAGGTCCAACTTTGAGAACGAAGTCAATCTTCGAACCCAACTCTGCTGGGCAGCGTTCGGTAAGATACACTATCTTCTCGTCCCAAATACCGCAGTGCCTCAAGACAAGAGTCTTCAATCAGTGTGTGTTGCCAGTGATGACGTATGGCTATGACTTGAAGACTCAAGGTCACTCAAAGGGCACTGGAAAGAGCTATGCTGGTTGTCTCCTTGCGCGATCGAATCAGGAATGAGGAGATCCGCAGGAGAACTAAAGTAACTGCTATAGCTCACCGAATCGCAAACCTTAAGTGGCAGTGGGCGGGGCACATTGCTCGTAGAACCGATGGCCGTTGGAGCGGGAAGGTTCTAGAGTGGCGACGGTGAACCGGGAGACGAAGTGTCGGCAGGCCTTCCATAGGCCATAGGGTGGACCGACGATCTGATAAAACCTTGGGGAAGGCCTTTTTCCAGTAGTGGACGTCTTGCGGCTGATGACGATGATGAAGATGCTATTCCAAACTCCAAGTTATCCCAATAACGTTAACTGGTTCAAAAAGTTGCAAGATTTCCTAACATACCTACTGACATAAAAGCTTGTAAAAAACAGTTCCTTTTTCTTTATCCAGCCCTCACCAGCTTCACTCATGGTGGCCAGCACCATAATCTCCGAGGACAAGAGCACAGAGGAGCTTCAGAAGCGCTTTGGAGAGATCCTGGATGAAAACGTACTCCTCAAGGACACCCTGAAGCAGAACAATGACTCCATGAAGGAGCAGTTCCTCCTGATCGCCTCCTGCCAGGAGGACATGCTGAAGACGCAGTCGATCCACAAGGAGAAATTTGATGAGACCAGGGATCTGGTAGAGAAGGTTAGTGGCTTGATAACTTGTGTTTTTGTTTCGTGGCAAGATGAAGGAATCAATAATAACGTTTGTGCTAAGATGATGCTACACGAGCGTTTCCGGTGCGTTGCGTCGTCGTTGATTTCAACATAGAGCGACGGAAGTGTTCCAACGCATCGTGTGACATGTTGATCTAATTTATATGCAGCGGCGACGACGCAACGCACATGCATCGCTCTTACGAGTCCGAATTATCGTTTGTGTTAAACTGGTTTTCAGCTGAGTCAGACAACTATTAAAGTTTTATATTTTATTTAACAACACTTAAAAGTTTTGTAAATTAGGCGGAAATGGCTTTAGGATAAAGAAAAGTTCGGACTAAAGGTGCGACCGCACCGCTGCTTACACGGTGCGTCAAAAAACGGCGCCATGTTGTTACTATGACCCCGTCTTTTGTTTACGCAGCACAGTATTTTACGCAGCTGTGAGGTCGCCCCTAACGATGCATTAGGACAAATTACGGTTAGGTATTCCAAAGGCAACAAATATAATGAGCACCAAAATTATCTTCGAGACCCAAAAATAGAAAACGATCACCAAATTAGGTTATGTTAGTGAGGTTTTGGTGGTCATTTACTATTTTCGGCAGTAAAGTGTTTTTTCGGCGTTATATTTTACTATATCTGGTGATCCGTTACACATAAGCCATTCCAAATATAGACACACGACACCGTATGTTGTACGATATATTCGTAATTATCTTGCTTTCTCACTTGGCTTCAGTACCTATCGATTAGTTAGCTGGAAAAGCAACATAAACAAAAACAAGCTTAAAAAAACCCGACTGCTTGACCTACTTCAGGTCGTATGTAACGAAGATTTCACGTAACACTTTACCGTTATTTGTACTTATTTTGTTTAGCTTCTAATTTCTAAAACTAAAAATGCATGGCTGGGGTCAAAGGTAATTAGTTAATAGGTAAACACAATACATTGTAATTTTTCCAAGTGAAAGTCAAGTAAGTCTCAGGTCATTGATTTTCTTTTTAAACAAACTGCATACAAAGTCGCTTGTAGTCTTGTTTGTTGTGCCTTGCCTGCGAAACTAGCTGTCCCGGGTTCGACGCCCAGTAAGACAGCACCAAATAACTTTAAATAGACACGAAGTACTTGTCGCAACCCAACATTGAGTATGGTCCGACATGCTTTTGCCCAGTGTTTTAATTAAAAATGTCTACACAAAAATAAGTAAATAAATACACAATAAAACATGCGAGGCTAAGGGTGCAGCTCCACTGAGGCGGAGACGAGCGGAGCGGAGCTGTGCCAATATTAACCAATAGACTCTAAGCTACCATGTACAAGGCGCGCTCGACGTGACCGCACGCGCCTTCTATTGGTTAATATTGGCACAGCTCCGCTCTGCTCCGCTCGTCTCCACCTCAGTGGAGCCGCACCATAACAAAAAAAAGGTACCCAACTATCCAGCTCCGATTTGTTTTATTTTAATTTGTTTTAGAAAGTAGTCTAAAATACACGTACATTTTTTAGCGTCTTAATCTCAACCTGTTGGGAGAAATTGTCTCCCAAAGTACTGAAAAGTGACTAAACCCTCTAATTTGTGTAGTGTTTTGTTAAAGCAAGTTTCTAGATAATTACTGATTTGATTTGATGTTTGAGAACATAGAAAAATAATGAGCACATGTTTTATTATATCGGTTCGAACTCGTATTTTCCAAAAAAACACCCTTCAAAGTTACATATTTCTCATCGTTGAAAATTCAGTACTTTGGAGGACAATTTCTCCCTGACAGGTTAGGATTGGGCAGCTAAAAAAATACATGTCAGTTATTTTAAACTCCTCTTTAACATATATGAAATTAAAGCAAATCGGTGCACAGTTGAGCACATCGGACAGTTGGGTACCCGTATCTAACATATCGGAACATCCATTCAGCTTCTTAAAAAAACAAAGAATCTTACGACGGGTTTAACTATCTATCTATACAGGGTGGCAAGGAGTATACCAACAGATTTTATCCATCGATTCTAGGGCCTATTTGGAGTATATAATGTGTTATAATGAACTTTAATTTGAACTTTGTCACCTATACTTAAAGCATTATTTACTAAGAAATTGATTAAATTAATTTATGTTGTACGTTGATGATATTACTACTTACAACGTGAATTTTTCTTAGTATTGAATTAAATATGGAATTGTTTTTTTAAATAATAAAAATATGGGAAATTATGCTTTATTGGACTACATGTTATACCACGTTATGATTGATGATGATTGGTCCGACCGATCTCGGTCACGGCGACCGTTTTAGGGAGGACCCTGTTGTCGTTGATGGGCTCGCATGTGGCTTATGTAGCCAATTTTCTTTCCGAAAGTTCTTGCGCAGTGCGGGCATGTGAGCTCACCATCGACAATATTATAATATATTGCCGCAGGTGGACGGGCTTTCAGTTCGTCGCGCTTGGCATCAAGCTCAGAGCGCCGTTGTTTTTCAAAAACGCGGACTTTGGTTTGCACCAGAGTCCGCCACTCGGGTCGTTTGGCAGCCTGCTTCTCCCAGCGAGACGGCTCAATGCCGCATCTTTTCATGTGCCGTTTAAGCGCATCTTTGTACCTAAGGAGTTGTCCGCCATGCTTTCGCTTGCCCTCCCTGAGTTCTGCATAGAAGATACGCTTCGCCACTCTCTGCTCCGGCATCCTGGACAGATGACCGCACCACCGAAGTTGACGCCGCATAATGTACGCCTCAATGCCACCAACATTGGCTCTGCGCAGCACTTCAGTGTTCCGCACACGATCAGACCATCGGATCCTAAGTATTTTGCGTAGACATTTGAGGTGGAATCGGTCTAGCATGCGGATGTGTCGGCGATACAAGGTCCAGGTTTCGGCTGAGTATAAGATGTTGGGCAGCACGACTGCCATATATACTGAGATCTTAGTAGCTAGTTTTAAATCATGTGAACAGAAGACCTTGGTATCCAGCTTACCGAACGCTGCAGCAGCAGCACCGATCCTGCTGTTGATCTCTGCATCAAGGTCGCACTTAGATGTCAGTGTGCTCCCCAGATATCGGAACTTGTCGACCTGCTTCAGCTCGTCCTCGCCGAGTCTAATGGTCAGTGCCTCGTGACCGTCGATGTCCAGAGACATGACCTCCGTCTTTTTGACACTGATTTTAAGACCGAATTTGCGGCAAGACTCGTTGAAAACGGACATGAGCTGTTGCAGACCGTCTGGGGATTCTGTTACGAAACATAGGTCATCTGCATACAAGATCTCAGTAATTTCATCGCAAGAGACTTTTGTGTGGGCTTTGAGCCTCGCGAGGTTGAAAATGTTGCCATCTGTGCGGAAACGAATGCGGACGCCTTGAGAGGTAGTTTGTAAAACCTCTTGGACTACGACTGCAAAATACAACGCGAACAATGTGGGCGCCAAGACGCACCCTTTATATACCGCACACGTTATATACCTACTCCAAAAAGGCTCTAGAATCGATGGTTAAAATCTGTCGGTATACTCCTTTCCACCCTGTATAAGTACGTTATCGCTGTCTATTACCCATAGTACAAGCCTAGAACTTAGCTTGCGACTAGGTCAGTTTGTGAGAGGACAAACTCTCAAAGTGATATTCATTTGTTATTTATTTAAAACATCGCATGCGATATGTACATGATACGTGTTGATCGGTTAGTTAAGACGCAATATTTATTTAAGCGTTTTATTATTGGTATGTATCATGGTTGCCAACATGTGCCAAACGTAATTAAATCTTCCTGCGTCCTAGCTCTCAAACTCGAGTTATGTAGCGTGATAGAGTCAACTCTAATGAGAATACTTTTTGAAGTGAAACTGCGCCAAGAAATGAGCAAGCAGCATTGTTGTGTTTCGGTGTTGGGATAGTACACCCGGTGAAATGACTAGCATAGCGGCATTTTATCTTGGTTCTCAAGGTTGATTATGCAATTTATGCATTTGGGGTCTTAGGATTGAAGTCGTGAGATTGTAGTCTTGAGAATCCAAATGTCTATGGGCCTCAGATGCCACTTACCATCAGGTGGCCTGAGTGCCCGAGTCCTTGTCATAAAAAAATGTCTTAACCTCATAAAGTTAAAAGCATTAATGTCTATACGATCATCGCTCCAAATGTATGTATACATAGACCTTGTTATCAATGGCGTAGAAGCGTACAAATATCTTTGGCGTCCTGGGATCGTAGATATTTATAATATGTATGACTTTAACTGTAAGTGATTCTGACTACTTAGTGTCTTGTTGCTAATCGCTTCGTGTATGTTTGTATGGTTATTTCTTCCCTTGTATAGGCTGAACAGATGGCTTGATTTTGACAAGCAAGATGTTGTTAGATACGTTTTAGCGTCGCGAACGGCTTTTTTAAAATGTGAAATTGGCGAAATATAAAATATATAAGTTAGAATTTTTAAAAATGTTGCGATATATTACAATATCCCGCGTTTTTACTTGTTGCAATCCAGCTCTATCATCTAGTTTATAGACATATTAATAAAAAATAAAAATACATACTCGGCTGTCTATCACACTCTCTAGCATAACAAATATACTGGCAAGTACCAGAGAGAGTATGGTTAATGCTCTGATGTTACTGATTTCAATTTTGTTTCAGCTACGCCAAGAGAATAAAAAGCTGAAGTTAGACGTAGCCCGCCTCTCGGAGGCGGCGCCCGCCGTGAACACGGAGACGGGCGAGGCGCGCGCGTCGGGCCCGCCCTCCGCCGTCGAGTTCGTCACCTCGCCCGACGACGACACCGTCAACAAGCTCACCGCGCAGCTCGAGCTCGTCGAGAAGCAGCGGAGACAGGTCAGACAGTTCTTTAAGAGCCCACATATGCTGCCACGCCCACACAACAATCACAGAGGATGGCTCTATGTGTTTCCGCGCGAAGAACGAGAACGAGATAGTTTGCGCGCGCCTTAGATAGGTGGCATATTTGAAAAAAATAATAATAGAGGATTTTGTTTCTAATCGTGTTTTCGCATCTTCAGGTTTCTAGATCCAGATCGAGGAACACTACAGACTTTATCATATGTGGCCTCTTATGCCCGGTTCCTATATTCAAGAAACGAATCGTTTTCCTAACGCCTCCTTAACATTTTACACATTTTGTACGTAGCAAATGTCATAACGCTACGGCCCGTGAGGGAAACGATTCGTTTCTTGAATATAGGAACCGGGCATTAAACGTTGAGGCACACAACCGCTCGGAACCGTTTCAACTCGAGCCGTTCAGTATTCTTTATATGAAACTCCATACTGTAACACACACTTATCGACATAGGAGTTGGAACGTAAGCTGGCAGTCGTCCACTGAAAAATGTATCGTACCATCACAGATCAAAGCTCACTTTTCAACGTCTCACTTTAAGCTGATCCAGTGTCGAGCGGTTATGTATTTACCTTACCTCTAGAACTGACTATGCTTAAGTCGGTAGTTTCTCGCAATCTGGATCGGGAAACCTATAACGCCTATGTACCCGTGCTCGTAGCCAAGACGCAAACATGACTAAGGTTTTTCTTTTCTATCGCTCAAAATATATGGGATGACATTCTCATGCGTTGCAATAAACCACGTGGTCAACTGTCATCCCAGACACGTTGAGTGATAGAAAAGAATTACGTTAGTAGTGCTTGCATCTTGGCTGGGACCTCTGTTCTTTGGATATATTAAACTTGATATTAAACTTGATATATTGAACTTGTCGATGAAACAGTTGAAACACGATTACTTTGTATTCAGACCTTCATGAAAAAGATCGTTATCATTACGCTATATTTCGTTAGCTGCTAACATGTTGTTTAAACATATCGATATTTTTTGATAATTGTATGCTACATCGCAACGAAATCAAAATACTAATAACACCACTCATAACGTTAACACCAAAACATAACTATAGAATAATTATAGCATTATCATAAAATAGCGCTTTTTAAAGGTCTGCTTCTATTAGTGTCCCCCTGCTTGGCAAAGGCCTCCCCCTTTTTCCACCATTCGTCCCTATTAAGTGCATGCTCTTGTACATTTTAGGTGATAATGGACAATGAGAAGTTGACGTGGCAGAAGGAATCCTTGGAGCACATCGTTGACGCGACTTCCAAGGAACGGGACGATCTCAGGGAAAAACTTAGGAATGCCGAGGTAATAAATAAACTTATATACAGTTGTAGTGAATTATCAAACGGCATCATATTTTATCCAATTAATATGTATTTATAATATTTTTCATTTATTATTGTGCCTGTGAAGGATGTCATTTAACAAATTTAGTGATGTGACTAGTTAAAATCGCATACATTTCTGTCGATTATCGACTCAGTTTATAAATGAAATCGATTCAGTATTCGTATATAAATTTCTTGTCATAACTTAATTTAATATACTATAAATGAAGGTATCATAAATAGTCTAACATCACGCTACAACTATAACCTATTGAGACAGAGCCTTGAGAGGAAAATTAGTCATACGCGTTTGTGATTCGAGTGAAAAGACACTTACCGCGGAATAAGACCAAGTTCGGCAAGAAAGAATTGTGGGCTTGGAGGAAGCACATGGAGTTAGCTCCACGCGCTTCTGCCGATTCCGATCGGATCTTACAGAATCGATTCGGTCGAAGAACGAGGTTATTGTCAAACTCTTTTAATGGCCCCTTTCGCATATAAGATGTAGAAGTAGTTTAATTATTTAGTTTTTAATTCTATAACATACGTGCATAATTTTTCAGAATTCGTTTATAAAAATGCGTTAAATAATAAATATTGTTTTCTGAAACTTATTTACTATAGATACCAATTATTTAAAGTTAGTTAACCGCTCAATCTGTTGAAACAACTTTTGCGTGAAATGTAGAATCTCGATCTGTCACAGGCACAATAATAAATGCAAAAAATATTATAGTCGCTTTCTCAGTAAGCCTCATTACCCGTCGATAAACTCAACAAATACGATCACAATACCATGTCGTTTCATAGTTCACAACATCTGTAGTTTTACGTATTTTTACAATTGTTATTACAGGTGTAGTGCATAATTGCTTTCCTTCGTATTTTCACGGAAACGTACGAACGTGTCATGCTACTTCAGTCAACCTCAGTACTTTTTGTATTGTGACCGACTGAAATAGCAAGACTCGTTCGTACGTTTCCGTGAAAATACGAAGGAAAACAATTATGCACTACACCTGTACATTCTTATTGTGTAAGGGCCTACGCTAGCTGACGCGGACTATCCGTAACGGACGCCCGTCTAATAAGAAATGGTATGAATACCGCTAACTGGCGCGGGCGCGTGCGACGGACTTTAATCCGCGTGGCCCGCGGTGGGTGTCCGGAGCGGTACCCGCGAGCGTGCGTACGCGGCGGGCGTCCGCGTCAGCTAGCGTAGGCCCTAAGATTTGTTCGAGCGGCAAAAATAATGGACAGTGTAGTGTGAATTTAGATTGTAATTAACAATAATCAAAATCTTTACACAATCTGATTTGACAAAATGAAAATAGTTTTTTTATTTGTATAAATATTCACTACATCTGTTGTTTAGTTTTTCACCGCCATAGTTTACACCAAGTCACCTTTCATTTCAGTTGCAGCTTTCTAGCGAGGATAGCGAATACATTACTGAGATCGATAATTTAAAAAGCACCATTCAAGAACTGAAAACGAAGCTGCAGTCCTCCAGTAGCATCGTAAGTATAGATAAGACAACGTTTTATTTGGACTAGCTGTTCGCGCCCGGTTTCACTCCCGATTTTTAGTTTCATACAAACCTTCCTGAGAGTTGCGAACAAAGTAAAAAAATCAGTTAAATCGGTCGAGCCGTTCTCAAGTAAGTCTTATCCAAACCTACGCCCAGACATATACAATATATTTTCCTTTTCAGAATAGTCTGGCTTCCGAACAGATGCGGAAGCAAGACGGACATATACATCAGCTGGAGGGCAAGCTGTCCACGCTACAGAACGACTACAAGACCTCGCAGCTCAAGGTTCTGGAGCTGGAGAGTATTAAGGTTAGTTAAATATATAACAAAATGGTGATATAAATTTCAACGTCAAAATGTATATCTAATATTTGTCTTTATTCATAAACACAAAATAAACCTATTTTAGTTTAAGTATTCTTCGTCCCTTTCAGCCAAATGCAAAGGTCATATTGAAAAATAAGTACAAAGCATACTTTAAGCAACTATAGCTATTGCGCGTTTATGAAATAAGAGGGATAGCCTGTAAGAATGCATGCTGCATGCTTATTTGTAGCTATATGTGTAATGGTAAAACATAGTGATCCTAGTTAAACCGCACTTGCCTGGTTTTAAGTGAAAGTTTATTTGACAGCTGGAATTCACGAAACACAAGTCCGGCACCGCGGAGATCATGAAGATATACAAGGACCAGATCCAGGATCTTCACAACAGGCTGAAGGACGCGCAGATTACCGTGAGTGACATTAAAAAGGTTTTAATTTGGTATTTGCGAGTGGTTATTATCACTGTTTAAGAGGATTGTGATGCTAAAAAAACGTAAAGACCTAGTTTTCATAATAACTACAGCATATTAAAATATATCGTAAAAATCGGACTTGATTCAGGGTGTGAGAAACGTTATAGATAAAGAATGTTGGGCAAAAATGTATGGAACCCAGCCCAATCGTCAATATAATGATAACTTATGTAGGCTTATTGATCCCACTATTTGCTGTAATTGTTGTAAAGTAAATAGTAAGATCGGTCAAGCGTGAGTCAGATATACGGGTAATAGCATGCGGGGCACACCTAGAGTAGTAATAAACGTTGTGTGTGTGTGTGAATATTTGAAGGCTGATAACTCTCTTCTCCGGGGTTTTTGTAGTTTGTCCCCGTATTAGAAAATGAAGCTTATGTAACTAGCTTTCACGTGGTATACATAAGATTTGTATTGGTAATATGGGCCAATTTGCCCATCATTCTTAGTATAGATTTTTCATCCACACTAATATTATAAAGAGGAAAAATTTGATTGTTTGTTTGTTTGCATTGAAAAGGCTCCGAAACTTTTGGACTGATTTGAAAAAATCTTTCACCATTAGAATCCTACATTATCTCTAATGAACATAGGCTATATTTTATTTTTCTGCGCGGACAGAGTCGTGGGCAACAGCTAGTTTAGCATAAAATCTCCTTTTGTTACAATATAGTAATCTCTCTTTAAAACAATCTTTCGTTTTCCTTACAATTTACACCCGTTTTGAAAGTTTCTACAGTTTGGTCGTTCTAAGAAGGCCGATTTGATAGCTGTCAAAACCTAGCGTCTAAGAAAGAGAAAAAGAAATCGGTTACAAAAAATACCGATTTTCAAAACGTATCGATTTTTATCACTAGGGTTATGAAATCGATTAATTATAAAGTTGCGTATTATACGTTTATATTACTCATATAATTTCATAACCAGTCCACGAGACTAGCTATTAAGAGTAAATCTTCGTTTTAGCATATTGCCAAAGTTCCCAAACATAACGAAAACCACAATCACGAATGGCAATATCAAAGTCCAGATTAAACAAGCCGAGGTCAACGGGAGTAGCAGAAACAGTCCAAAAGTACAAGCCGGGTCTAATAAAAACAATAGAACACAAAAACTTCCGAAACAACCGATGACAGTGATGTGAAGACAGACACGAAAAATCGTAGACGCTATATATTTTTTTCTTACTGCTCGCTCTGGATTCCAGTCTTTTAACCAGAGAAATAATATGATTAATTGTTTATTTTAAATTTTAAAATTCATAATACAGGGTATTTTTTTTATCAGTGCCAAAAATTTAACATATGATTTTGTATCGTTAATATAATACATTACGACAGTAAAAGGAGTTAATTTTTTTTTTACTTTGTTGCAAATTATCTCTCTTTTACTTTCTCGTGTGGACACAAAGTCACACTAGAAAATCACTTTTTACAAACCTCAACAATAAAAATCTTTTTACAATTAAACTAGTTTATTTTGAATAGCGAAACTTCAGCTGACAGCGTCATGTCACTACAATTTTTGCAGTAAAGACAAGTTTCAGCTGGGATAAAATCTCTCGCAATGTCTTACGAATATCCTAATGTTGAGTATTACGAAATGGTCCGTATGTGCATTCTGAACGGTGAAAGTTTAAGAGAGGCTCAGAGGATCTACCGAGACGACAGTTTACCTCGACTTCATAGCCAAGGATACGTAAATCCACCAGTACCAAAGATGCCGCCAATAGCGGACTACTTTTTACGGTAAATTTACTACCCCCCGGCACGCTGATGGACGTGGTAGACTTTTTCTAGAGGTTTGAAGTCAAACGTCACGTGTACATCGAAAAAGCCCAGAGTCTCGACAATCTTAAAACGAAAATAATATCAGCATTCGATGGTATTAAAAACGAAATTCGTGTTATATTCAGACTAAAGAGCAACTTGCAAAAATAACGGAGGTCATTTTGAGCATTTGTTAAAGAACGTTTAGTTTTGTATATATATATGTAATCGCGGTATGAAAACCAACAAACGTCAAATCGGCCTTCTTAGAACGACCAAACTGTAAATGAATTGTAATTTCAGTTGTTCCAACCGGTCCGGCTCTCGCTGAGCCCCGACACGGAGGCGCCGAGCTCCGAGTTCTCCGGCTACCTGCACAACGTGAAGCTGTACGACCGCACGCTCAAACATCTCGCCGAGATGCTCAACACCCTCGTGCATGGGTATGTAACGACAGCCTATAAACATGGAAATAAAATGATTTATTCGTGACAGAATGTAGTCACGAAGTGGTCCCAATCAGCTTAATGCTGGCATAAAAGTCGGTTCTGGTTTTCCGTTGGAACCATCAGGTGAAACCATGGAAGATTACACACATAATTATTTTGACAGAAAAAAAAATTATAGCTAAGAAAAAAGAAACGCATGAAACTTTTGGCTGAATGGGCAAAGGTCCCTTAGCCCTACATAAACAGCCAAAGAAAACAGACACAAACGTCACTGTCTTATCTTTATCTATCAGTTATCACCCATTTCACCCATATTGATTTGATGCCAACAAAAACATCTATAACCGTGCTCGTCTAAGAGAACTACGTGGTTGCATGCCTCATGCCCACCCTGGTTCTCAATTCAGAGGAAAGTGAAGCAAAAAAAATCCATACAAAATGCTATAATGTTTCTCTCCCCTTAAGGGTGCGACTTCACTGAGGCGGAGTCGAGCGGAGCAGAGCGCTGTGCCAATATTAACCAATATAATCTAAGCTAACATGCGCAAGGCGCGCTCAACGTGACCGCACGCGCCTTCTTTTAGTTAATATTGGCACAGCTCCGCTGCTCTCCGCCTCAGTGGAGCCGCAACTTAAACCTTGTCCGATTTTTACCATTTTTAACCCGCGGCGCAAAATTAGGGAAGCTATAAGTGTGACCATTGTGTGTATGTAGATTTATAGATATTCGAGCTAGGAGCAATTAAACTCGGTCACGTGATACCGATGTGGTCATTATCGGCAGACGACGGGTACAACACTGGGGCCCTAGTGAAAATGCTTATAAGTTGACTTAACTCGTAATAAAAAGGGTATAAGGGTAATTTGCCTATCCTCTTGCATTATCCTGGCTTATTCTACTCCAAGGCTAACTGGAAGAGATCCCATATGGGATAAGTTCGCCTATGTACATTATCTATAGTGATGCAAAATGTTTTGTAATTGTTTATATGCAATAAAGAGTTTACATACATACATACATACATACATACATACATAAAAAGGGTATATACGTGAACGGATTATACTAGACAACCCTTTTTCACTTGATCTTCAGAAGTCATACTCTTTTTCACTAGGACCCCAAAACTATGCGAGCCTCTCCACCAGTCCCAGGGAGGTGTCGGGTTTATCGTCCACAAGTCCATCATGAACCACGTGGTAAAGATCGAGAGCGTGTCGAGCAGGGTAGCGTACCTTGTACTCAGAATGACCCAACGATATTCGTTGAAGGTCATACAGATATATGCTCCGACCGCGACACACTCCGACGATGAGGTGGAGGCTATGTATGAGGATGTTTCCAGAGCCATGCATAGCTCCAAAACTCACTTCACGGTTGTTATGGGGGACTTCAACGCAAAGCTGGACAAACGAGACGGTGAAGAGCAGAGAGTGGGGAATTTTGGAGTGGGGCGTAGGAATCACCGGGGCCACCTACTGGCAAGTTTTATAGAGAAGGAGGGACTCTGTATGATGAACTCCTTCTTCAGAAAACGTGAGCATAGGAAGTGGACCTGGATGAGCCCTGATGGTGTAACGAGGAATGAGATAGACTTATCATGTCGACGAAAAAGCACATATGCAATAATGTCTCCGTGATCAGTGCGGTTAAAACCGGGAGTGATCACAGTATGGTACGAGGCTCATTGAATATCCAGTTCAAGCTTGAAAGGTCTCGACTGATAGAGTCTACGCTCCGCCGTGCACCCGCTCAGCTCCAAAACCCCGAGAGCTTTCAGGTCGAACTTCAAAATCGTTTCGAGTGCCTTGGTAGCGACGTGGACGATTAAAACGACGGGTTTTTGGAAGCTGTCCAAACGGTCGGCTCTAAGTTCTTCAAGATCTTCGGCTGACATGATGAGTGTTTGTTACGTAAGTTGTTTGTCTGCAGCACCACAGACAGCCTGGTGCAGACGCTGGGCGTGGCAGCGAGCCTGCAGGAGCTGAAGCTGGAGCGCGCCGCGGCCGACCAGCTACGCGCCGCGCTCGCCGACCTGCGCGCCATGCTCGACCAGCAGCACGCCGCCGCGCTCAACAACATGTAAACTTTACTACTAACACTTACAGGCTTAGGTTGTATTCGACCAAACTCTAATAAGGTCTTATACCTAGATTAAATGCCGAAGTTTAATCGCTTTTTTCAAGTCGCCATTTAAAATGTCAGAATTGAAATGTTAATCCAATCAGAATGGATTTAAAAGTAGTGATGATTTATGTATTCACATTACAGAGGGCAAATCAAAAGCACGGTGACGATATTCGAGGGCATCTTCGCCGACTATAACGTGCTTCTGAAAAAAGCACTCACTAAGCAAATTGTAAGTAACAAGAATGCAATGTTCATGCCACAAAGCTCTCCCATTAAATGAATGAAAGTTTTGGACCTAACCATCAGTGAAGTAGAATTCAAAAGTGGTGAACCCTTTTATTCATTGTTGCAACTTTCAACTCCCCCTATTATCCCCCTTAGGGGATGAATTTCCAAACATCCCTTAGTGCACCCCTAGGATATCCAAGGAATATTCCCTCCAAATTTGAAGTCCCTAGCTCCTAGCGGCTTTTGCTGTGTGATCCATCAGCCAAACAGGTTCTTTTTATATGTATAAATGAAAAATGTAAGTGACATGTTGAAGTAATTCCTTAAACAAATGGCCTTGAAGAAAATTATTGGACTTGTATAAGTCTCTTTAACTGCGGGGAATGCAGTAATTATGACTATAGTCTTTATTATTTCTAGCGAGCCGATCTGCTACACAAAAGCCATTGTTTGTGTACAATACTATTATCTTTCTTTGTGTCCGTAACCGCAAGCCGATTACATACAAATAAGTTAGAACTACATTGAATGTCCATAGAATTATCAACCCTATCCTCTTAGTCAGTAGGTTTAAAATGTAAAGTGTCAGGATACAGATATGTCTTTATTATTTGATGGTAATATTGTGTAGGGAATAAGACCGGTTTAAATAATAAAGACATATCTGTATCCTGACACTTTACATTTTAAACCTACTGACTAAGAAGATAGGGTTGATAATTCTATGGACATTAAATGTAGTTCTAACTTATTTGTATGTAATCGGCTTGCGGATACGGACACAAAGAAAGATAATAGTATTGTATACAAACAATGGCCTTTGTGTAGAAGATCGGCTCGCTAGAAATAATAAAGACTATAACTATAACCGCCCTCGCTTAGGCTCGGCCTTCTAACTATCCATATCCACTATTACAGAAGCCATCTAGCGGCGCCAATGTGGAGGCTCTTACCGCGGCGTTGCTCGCGCGCGGACAGGAAGTGTCCGCCATGTCGTTCGAGATCAACAAACTCAAAGAGGAAAAAGAAGAGGTCGACGTGTTGAAGGCGCAGCTCGACTTGTACAAGTGAGTGATGATCAGATAGTTAAATATTGAACACTATTCACAGACACTCCGGCCACAGATGTCAATGAAAACCCTCGTGATTTGACACAGCGGCTGTAGCCGATGATTTTTACTTGACAACTGCTACTATATATTCTAAAATAATTACAGTGAAAGCAGGTATTTTGTGGCGTATCACGCACACCACACAACCCCCTAGTGTCACATCAAAAGCTTTAGGGTAACCTCAACCTCATGCACTACTCATAAAAGGGGAACGACGCGTGTTGTGACTAGTGATGTGCCGTGGGAATATTCCCGAGAATGGGAATTTTCCTATGGGGAATATTCCCGGGAATATTCCTTTATTCCCAGGAATATTCCCAAAACAGGGAAATATTGCAATACAAATTGGACAATTTTTTTTTTATTAAACTTAGTTAATAATGACTTCATTATTAACTAAGCAGAATTAAATGATTTTTGCTAAAAACCTCGTGATTTTTTTTCATAGTCTTTTTTTTAACGGTGCTGTACGAATGTATGTCGTAATAAGTACTGCAAAAACCAAAGTACATGATTTACTGTGATTTTTAATGAAACTGTGATGATTTGTATAGTTATTGCTAATAAAAAAATACTTTGCAAAAAAATATTTATTCAACTTTCCTAGCAATTATGGGAATATTCCTGAGAACATTGGGAATATACCCCGGAAATATTGGGAATGTTCCCGGGAACATTGGGAATTTACTTTCGCAAGTGAGTTACACCATTCAATGACTCTGTAAATAGTTCAATGAATAACGTTTTGATATAATCCTCAATCACACAATATGTGAACCTATACACTTTCAAAATTCCCCTATGTTCCCTTTGTGTGGGAATATTCCTGAGAATATTCCCGGGAATTTTCCCACCTAGGGAATATTCCCGGGAACGGCACATCACTAGTTGTGACGAAAACCAGAACTTGTAAATGTCATTATTTTGCTATTTCTAATTTGCTCCTTTTTACATGATATAACTATTTTCCGTTACCAGGAGTGACTTCGAGGCGGAGCGCGAAGCTCGAGAAAAGATGGCCGCCGACAAGGAGAACATCCTGCGCGACCTGCGCACCACCGAGCGCCGCAACCAGGAGCTCACGCAGCTGCTCAACCAGGTCAGTATATTAATATACCCGCGGAGTTAGAGCGATCCTGGCGTGCTGCGTCATCGCAACGCTGTCAGTCAGAGAAGAACGGGTTACACGCTCAGTATTTCATCAGTTCAGTCAGTCAGTCTGGTCAAACTTTGGCTGACGCCAGAATTATGGATGGTTCGAAAGGTTACACAAATCCAAGACTGACATCAAAATGATAAAAGTATTTTACAAAAAAAAACGGTACAATTGAGAAACTCAGTCCGTTGTCAGTCCGTTCTGAAAGACAGAAAACTGACAGGAGACTGATCGTGTAAATTGTTTATGTCATTCTCACGTCAGTCATCGTCCAAGACAAAACCATCAGTCAGTCAGTCCGAGGGTTAAACGATAATTCTCTCGTCATTCTGACTAGAATGATGGACTGAACTGACGTCAGAATTAGCGTGTAACCGGTGTCTTAGGCTTGATTTCCTCGTACGCTCGACCGACGTCAGCGACCGATGTCAGCGCAGGAGGAAATCAAGCCGTAGTCGAACTTTTATCAGGCGTCCGTCAACGTTTGACCAGAATGATGGACCGAACTGACGCCAGAATTAGCCTGTAACCGATGTCAGATCGACGCAATTTTGGCATGTTTTTTGCTGTCCAAATGAATACACAATGTATATGACAACGTTTAATAACAATCAAACTTCGTTAAGTCAACTTATCGGAAAAAAGGTGGCCGTTTCCATTAAGTTACTCACTCAAAGTTAAATTATTATTAATTTATATTGTATACCCTATAAATTGTGTCTTAATTTGTACAATAATAAAACATTATTCGATTTCAAGACGGTACTTTAGTTAGAAAATACAAAAATAGTAATGTGGGCGCCACTGGACGGTCGGCATCCTTTTGTTATCGCTATCACACTTCCAATCGCACCTGACAGTATATTTGTCACTGGTGTTTAATAGAAAAACGAAGATTACTAATAACTCGTGCGCGGTCACCACAATAGTACATTGTTGCCTAGGCGCGGAAAGTAAGGGTTTTCCTGACGAGGTGGTTAGCAGGCCTCGCTATTGCTCGGCCTGCTAAAATACGAGCCAGGAAATCCTCGTTTCCGCCGAGGCATACATAATGCTTTTCTCAAACATGTGAGGAAATAATACAAATACATTTTTAAAAAGCAAGTCATTTAATTATGCGGAATGGACGAATGTTACCGACTGTCAATTGTTTTTAAATACTAACCATAGAAATTGTGATGCAAATTCAAAAAGAAACACACGCACTGTGCTAAAAAAGCGAGCAGTTACGTTGGCTGTTTGGAATTTTTGTCTTGGTCCTTTTGATTTTGTATGCAAATTGACAGCATTTTTATGAAAAATATAGACATGGACGGAAAGAGCCTCATTTTACTCCTAGGAGTAAAAAAACCATATGAAAACACTTTCCGTCCATGTCTATATTTTTCATAAAAATGCTGTCAATTTGCATACAAAATCAAAAGGACCAAGACAAAAATTCCAAACAGCCAACGTAACCCGTAACGTAAACCGTTTTTTCCGAGCATGTTTGAGAAAAGAATTTCGTACATTGACCCTCACCATTACTCGTCTCAGTCACTTGCGCATAATTAAATTGCCGTTGCGCTCGCCCAGCGACGTTGACGGCCGGCATCATTGATTGTAAACCTTTTCGGATTAATACGACGCCCTACTGTGAAGGTCAATGTACGAAATTCTTCTTCGTTGGCTTTCGCGCTTTAGAACTGGTAGTACTGTACAGTCAAGGGCATAAATATGTATACGCCATAAAGTCTCAAAAAGATGTAAACAGATCTTATTAGTATGGAAATACGGTCTTTGTGCGGATGTTTATTTTTACTCTTGACTGGACTTCCTTATCCTTACCAGGGGGTGATATTTAATGTGTTAAGATAAGCTTGCAACACTTGCCACGCCTAGCTAACTAAAAACTGGGACTTTTAATGTTTTCTTTATCACCCACGTTTAATGTCACATAGTTTTGTATTTCTTCTAAATTTTGCTTATTTTCATCTATTTTATGGTGTATAATTTCAGCTTTTGAAACTTGAAGCTTGTATATATTTCACAATAATGGGGATAATGAAATCGAAACCGCATTTGTACGTAGATTAACACGCATTGTTAATACTTAAAAATGCGAGTTCGTTATTAAAGTTCAATTCGCTATAATAGCGTTTACAAACGTCAAAGCCGCTGAGACTTTTTCCCCTTCGTATGTCAGACAGAGTCAATACCGAGTTTCTTTATATGATACACTTAATTGTATATTAAAAAACTGCTTCAAAATGGTCCTCGATCCGTCCCTAGGCACTAGTCACGCCCACTAGAGAAATAAATATAGAAATAGAAATATCATTTATTGTATAACTGTGTACATACTAAGATGATAACAAGAAATAAGTCTCAACAGTTACAGGTGTAGTGCATAATTGCTTTCCTTCGTATTTTCACGGAAACGTACGAAGGTGTCATGCTACTTCAGTCAACCTCAGTAGTTTTTGTACTGTGACCGACTGAAATAGGAAGATGCGTTCGTACGTTTCCGTGAAAATACGAAGGAAAACAATTATGCACTACACCTGTAATCCATTTCGGACGTACAATATAAAAATAGGGATATGCTAAAATTACACAAGTGAGTTACAACATAATTATCTCTCTCATATCTCTTTGGGCGAAGAATTCCTTTACCTCTTAGAACGCTTTTTCAATGAGCCAATTCTTGAGACAAGTTTTAAATTGGTTATAGTCTTTATTATTTCTAGCGAGCCGATCTTCTACACAAAGGCCATTGTTTGTGTACAATACTATTATCTTTCTTTGTGTCCGTAACCGCAACCCGATTACATACAAAAAAGTTAGAACTACATTGAATGTCCATAGAATTATCAACCCTATCCTCTTAGTCAGTAGGTAGTAAAATGTAAAGTGTCAGGATACAGATATGTCTTTATTAGAAGATGGTAATATTGTGTAGGGAATAAGACTGGTTCAAATAATAAAGACATATCTGTATCCTGACACTTTACATTTTAAACCTACTGACTAAGAGGATAGGGTTGATAATTCTATGGACATTCAATGTAGTTCTAACTTTTTTGTATGTAATCGGGTTGCGGTTACGGACACAAAGAAAGATAATAGTATTGTACACAAACAATGGCCTTTGTGTAGAAGATCGGCTCGCTAGAAATAATAAAGACTATACCCTCTAGTTTTTTTAAGCATACAGGTAGCTTATTGAAAACTCGCATAGCAGCAATAAAAGTACTATGCGTGAATACAAACTGAGTTCTATTCAACTCTTTTTTTACCTGGTATAATAGCTCTTATTTACTTGACAGTAATGGCGACCGAGCTAAAAATAATACCATAACAAGTCAAATGCGATTTGGATTTTATCGCTTAGATTAGAGGCCCAGGGCATGACCGATCCCCGATGGCTGACGGCGGCCGATCGGCCCCGTGGCGTTTCTCATTTTAGCAGGTTAAGTTTTTGAGCTATGGGATAGGACAGAAATATTTATTTATCTATTTACTACGTTAAAAAGCAATAGTTGACCTTTGGTAAATCCGAAATATATTAGCTTAACTATACCTAGTCGGTTCATAAGTTCTGTCACTGAGATTTATTACAATTTAAAAAATAAATAAAAGAGTTTTATAAACCTGAAGTACATCAATCAAAACCTTATTTTATACAGAATGAAAAAAAGTGTAATTGATATTCTTTACTATTGCAATCATTTGATGAACAAGCTTTAAGCATTCCATTGCCGACACGCTGGCCTAGTTGGTAGTGACCCTGCCTACGAAGCTAGCGGTCCTGGGTTCAAATCCCGGTAAGTGCAAATGTTTGTGTGATGAGCGCGATTATTTGTTCCTGAGTCATGGATGTTTTCTATGTATTTAAGTATATATTTCTCTATATAAGTATTTATATCGTTGTCTAGTACCCATAGTACAAGCCTAGAGCTTAATTTGGGACTAGGTCAATTGGTGTGACATTGTCCCCTGATATTTATTTATTTTATTTATTCGGGGCCAGAAATCATGGGTCAAAACACGCACGACCACGATACTGATAATGGCTATAACTTTCGTAAAAGTTCTCGTATTGAGTCGAAATTTGCGTGACATATTGATCAGACTTTTACCTTTAAATTCTGATGCAAATGTATTTCCAAGCAAATAAGATCCGCTTGTACACCGGTCAATCTTCACGACTCATTAAATCGACCCTACGATTTCACATCAATTTGCAGCAATACGAAAAGAAACCAAACATCGAGCTTCATAAGCTGGTTTTTGAGGGTCGTTAAGAAAATAATGCTGATTTCTAAACATAGCCACAGATGAGAGGCTTCACAATATTAAACAAAAAAGATTGTTAGTTAACAAAAACTAACCTTTAAAGCGTTTTCAATGAGTGTTATTTCCAGAAAACTGGTGCGTATTTTAATCGGTTTCGGCCGTGAATGTTAGAAGATCGTATCGGAAATTGCGGAAACTATGTGGAATGATTATCAATTCTTAAAAATGTATTTTTATTAAGCTTTTAACTTGTATATATTTTGAAATTAAAAAATAAACAAATGTTAGTTTTATTTGACTAAACCTTTGTAACAGAACTTAAGGACCGACTAAGTAATGTATAATGATAGACACCAAACGCCTTCCTTTCTACGAAGCGTCAAAGCGACAGCTTGAATGGAGTTTTGTATGAAATACTCAATCGCCACGCCTTAGTACTGTAAAATCTTCTGTGTTATAGCTACACATCGGTAACTCGTGGCATTTAGGTAGCACTTGACAGATTAGTGATGAGACAAGTTTTCTAAGTGCCATTTACAGAAAAAAAAATGTTTTCATCGTCTTAACATAATAACTAAGTAGGTTTGATCACTTGTTTAAAAACGTCAATGTCAATGTCAATGATATTGTCATTCATTTACTCGTAATAATTATTACGAGACGTGTTGCGAAACATATGTTTTTTTGGAAATAATGGATTAAATCAAAGAAAACATAAATAAAAATTCGCCGCAACTTTACAATATAATACTTTTTATACCCATTATGTCAGTGTAGTCGGGATTTTCTTACACAAAGTGGATTTTATAAAGTAGAAGACAGGCTGACTTGTAAAAATTTAGAATTAATATTAATTGTTTATCACGGATGTCAGATATTAAATGATAGAAAAACCTTTTTTTCTAATTGGTTTCCTTTTCTAGACTCGTACAGGAAGAATTGTGACATCACTAGTCTGTTAGAAACTGTCAAGTGCTACCTAAATGCCAGGAGTTGCCGATGTGTAGTTGTAGCATTTGTGGATTCAAAAAACGTAACAATGGCTATAGTTTGCCTGGTCTTAAGTCTTAAGTCCACTTACGACAAATTTATTTCGTGGCTGGTCCTGAGTGTTATCTTGGCTAGTCATAATACCCACTGTGCAATTCCGACGGTGTTACTGCGGTACGCATCTTACGGACGTGGAGCTACTGACGCTCAAAATTCAAAACCAATAGCATTTATTACATTGTTAAATCTCTGTGCGATTTTAAGATTTATTTTTTTACCCCGAAAAGAAAAGCGGAGTGTTATAACCAAGGGGCGGAATTTTCATAGCTAAAGTCAAACGTCTAGAGGGATTGACCATTATGTTTTATCGACTATTCCAGTTATCGATTTTACTAGATACGATTCCGGACTATGACAAAATTCGCGATTATGCCGATTTAATAGCAAAAAGTTAATATGTACAACCAAAACGGCGTTATCGAGCACTACAAATATGCTCCCGTTACTTCAACTCAGGTAGGACGCCCTTTCTCATGGTATAAATAGATCTACAATGAAAACAGGACCAGTTTAAATGATAATGTAGAAAAAACAGTCAAGATTCTTTCTTACTACAAACAAGATGAAACTATAATTAGTACAGATATAGAACACGTTTTTTTTTTTAATGAAGCTTGGTCTACTGTCAGTTATACTGTTTAAAATTTCCGTATTGGTTTTATATTTAAATTGTAACAAAATAAAACTAGTTCCCGTTTTATTAATGTATTTTTTTTAATAGACGTTTTTTTTTTGGTAGTTGAGTGTCTCCCACTCCAGGGCAAAAGCCTCCCCATTATAGGTTTAGTTTCATTACCAAAAACATGTCGTGCTAAGTGACAATTAATTATCGATAGTCGATAAAACACATTGGTCAATCCCTCTTGACGTTTGATTTTTGAAAATTCCGCTCCTTGGTTATAACTTTAACGATTGTGGCTGTGAATCCCTGTATGTGTGTATCTGTTTATATGCGTGTCTGTGTCCTGTGTTTTTTTGTATGTATACGTGTCTGCATCTTGTGCATCTGTGTATATGCGTGTATGTGTTCGGTGTGTGTGTGTATACGTAGCTTTGTCCTGTGTATTTGCATTACGGCATTGATGATCCAATTTGGGCGCGGTTTTATAAACAACGCTAGTTGAATCGCCATGGTTCTTAACAAGGTTTCGTGAAAATTGATTGGACAGACTAAAAGGTACGATAACTGAAAGAAGGAGTCGTTACTATATAGGATATTTTATCTATCTAATAGATAGATCAAGGGGCCTTTGCCCAGCAATGAGACACTCACATAGGCTAGTAAAAAAAAAAATGGCGTTAAATTCGACAGAAGCCTTACTCATTTTTTGGCTTATTATGTATGCTTAATCAATGTTTTATGACATGATTTTCTACTCTACGTATACGTATTCCAGTATATTTAACGCTGCACGCGTTATCGGATATATCCGTTGACGGTTAACCTTAAGAGCGGATATATCCTTCGTTACGTTACACGGCTTTATTATTACTAACAGTGGGTCTTAACTCTATTAAATAACCAACAGATAAACAACTTTCTCACTACATAGTTAAGAGTTCATTTTTTAACGCCCAAGATATTCCCTTTTGGAAACCGTTCAAGTGACAGAAGGACTCAATATAGTGTGTTATGCAGTTCCGGCGAAGACACGCGGGCGACGCAGACCCCTGCCAAGTACAGTGAAGCCATCCACGCCATTCGGAGCTACCAAATTCACAAGAAACATTGAAAACCTTTGAAAGAATGAAAAAAAAAGGCAATTAAACAGGATTTGTGACTTTCCCGCGGGGACAAAGGGGATGGGGGATGTGTGACTACCTCCCTTACCTTACTACACAGTATTTCCTCGCTAACGCCTAGATCAGCAGTTCTTCATCTTTTTTAGCGACGAAACCTTTTTAAAAACATATTTTACGTGTTCCAAAATAGGGGAAACCTTAATTGGTCCATTGTAAAAATAAAGCTATTACAAAACATTATTCTTTGGTTGATTTTATGGTAGAGGCTTTAAGGAGCTCCAGGGCTCCGTGGAACAGCTGGCCTAGATGCTTGCCAAAGTCTTGTCACCGCGGGCAGGTCGCACTATACACGAGTCAAAAAACATATATTGAAGACTGTATTACTGGTTGAATGTATACCTTGTCCACGTTAAAGAGTTAGTACCAAAAAACTAAAAATGCACGTGATTGGCCAGCGATAAGGGCACCGCTTTCGCACATGATGGGTTTACATGTCGGCCCAAATCAGTCAACATCTGTTCTTTGTACAGTGCGGACGCGTTATAGTGCTCTTTTTAGGGTTCCGTAGCCAAATGGCAAAAAACGGAACCCTTATAGATTCGTCATGTCTGTCCGTCCGTCCGTCTGTCCGTCCGTATGTCACAGCCACTTTATTCCGTAACTATAAGAGCTATACTATGGAAACTTTGTAAGTAGATGTATTCGGTGAACCGCATTAAGATTTTCATACAAAAATAGAAAAAAAACAATAAATTTTTGGGGTTCTCCATACTTAGAACTGAAACTCAATTTTTTTTTTCATCAAACCCATACGTGTGGGGTATCTATGGATAGGTCTTCAAAAATGATATTGAGGTTTCTAATATATACTTTTTCTGAACTGAATAGTTTGCGCGAGAGACGCTTCCAAAGTGGAAAAATGTGTGTCCCCCCCCCCCCCCCCCCCCCGTAACTTCTAAAATAAGGGAATGATAAATGTAAAAATAATATATGATGTACATGCAAACTTCCACCGAAAATTGTTTTGAACGAGATCTAATAATTAGTTTTTTTTAATACGTTATAAATCGTAAACCGCATTTTACCTTTCATTCAATCAACTCCAATATAATAAATTATTTATTTATTGTATTATTATAAAGAATAAAGAAAAACATTTATTTAGATGTATAGTGGTACGGAACCCTACGTGCGCGAGTCCGACTCGCACTTGGCCGGTTTTTTGTATTGTTGATATCACATTTTACCTGGCTCGTTTATTGGACTGTTTCCCGTTTTACCTGGCCTACCAAATTAACTTACGAACCAAAATCATAACAAATAATAAATAAACAAATATTCCGAGCCGGGCATGTAAGCCGACCCCGCCAGTGAGGTGCGATTGTTCACGCGTGCTGATGATTTCTTGTCCCTTTCATTTGCATACAAAAGTGCAACAGAGACGGCGCTTTGCTTACTCTTTAACGTGGACAAGGATAGTTGTCATGCTTTCGAATTTGTGTATCGTACAGATCTTATACGTAGATGGTTCACACTCTAACATAATTAATAACTGTTGCGATTTTCCCATGCGATTTCACCATTAGACATTGTTACGACTGCAGTTAAAATATGTGCTAGTCAATCCTGACACTTGTAGTCGCAGTACTTATCCGGTTAACATCTTTATTTTACTGTACATTCAATAAAACTTTACAAGAGAATTGAGGAATATGGATTAGCCCACATTTTATCGCATTTTTGTGCCAGATAGTTTACTCACTCTGTCTAATGATTTTTCTGGGAAGCAGTTTTATCAATATGCGATTTCGTGAGGCAAGATTGAGCCCTTCTTAGCATAGTCTCTTTGTTATTTTTTATTTAAATATTCTGTATTGAAACAAAAATGCTACGTGATACAAATGAAATGAAAAGAATATGTAATTTTACTGCTCTTTCATGATTTAGTCTTGTTTCTTTGAATATTTTGATAAAGGTTTAGCAGGAAAAAATACGACAGCATATGTTTATACACGTTTATTAACTCCGTGAATATAAATAGTAGAAAGTTATTTGGCCGAGCGCTTACTAGAATAATATAATATTCAACAAATTTATGTAATATGGGGTAAACCGCCTATCTCCACCACTCTTCTGTAATTGGCCATTTTGTAATATAATATCACATGTAAAGCAAGAGATTTGTTGATACTTCTACGATTAAACTGAATTACCTAGGAGAAGTATAACCCGGATACTGTCAAAGTATTTTTACTAATGGCGTTAGTGTATAAAATTGCTGGCTAGTTTTCTCAAATGGCCAGTTATTGACGTTTTACCCTACATAGTTTTTTGATCGAATACTTATATGTATGTAAAAAAAATATTGTAATTTTAGGATTTTTTCTCTGTCAGAAGTAATGGTTGATTGAAGTAGAAGAGATTTTTTTTAAATGTTTTAACAGTTTTCGTCTTCAATGACCCCTGTGTTTTTTTAAATGTATATAGAATACTAGCTGTTGCTAGTGACTCCGTCCGCGTTAAATCGTTTACTTCTGTTCCAGGAAACTAACCAATTCCCCAGGATAGAAGTACCCGTCCTTTCCCGTAGTTCAAAATGTATTCATATCAAATCTTAATATTCTTAATTAGATTTAGCTGAGAAAGCGTAATTTGGATACTCAAGTATCCAAAGTAATGCGGTTGTTAAAATTACACCAGTGTCTTATTGATAGTGTCCATAAGGTTCAAAGTTACCTGCGGAACTGCCAAGTGGTTTGTAAACTTTGTTATTTAAAATGTACTTAAGCTAGTATTGTATGTTTGGCTTTTGAGTCATAATAACATAAACTAAGTACTATAGTCTATGTCAAATTTAATTGCCAAAGATGTAAAAAAATTATACTGTTTGACACAAAACCTATATTCATCAATCGTGTTTTTATTTTCTGTGAAATTGTGTAACTAAATGTGAAAGTAAAGATCAAGTGTGTAAATCATTGCAAAGACCTCTCTTGATCTATTAAAGTACGTGATTATCGAGTAATAATGGTAAATTGGTTCGTTTGGTTGTGTTTACATCTTTGCCAATGTCAATTGGCACAGACCATAGACTCGAGGTTACCACCTCGACAGCAGCAGCTCGCGTCGCTGCCGTCGAGCTTTGAAAGTTCAAGGCCTTTAGGTTCGAGTCTCAAAGCCTACTATCAGGCATACGTTCAAGTAACATTAACGCTCATTTTAGTTTATTTTACGTATCGAAATTTTGCAATTCGTGCTATGCAAAATTAAAAATAGTAAATTTCGTTGTTATGCCAATCATTACACTCTATAAATAATTGTTGTGTTGAAAAAATAATAGTAAATTAATTGTACACCTAAAGCTTGTGTCTTAAAGTTCTTAAGATTTGACCCTTCAAGCCTCGATCCATCAATACTAGAGCTATTGAGAGACTCAAAATCTTGAAGGTTCAAGTTGTTAAGAAGCTTATTAAGAGCTCAACACTTTTCCCTTACTTATAAACGTGGAATACCCGTGGGGTAGCTAAACCATGCTTTGTCCTTATCTGTCATTGTGACATTTGAATTTGATAGATAAGGACAAAGCATGGTTTAACTACCTCACGGTTATTCCATGTTTATAAATAAGGGCATAAGTCTTTAAAGCTTAACCCGTCAAGGTTTGCGAGTCTTAAAAGGTTTAATAAGACTTAAAATCCTTTAACACTAACTAAGCCAGTGATAGTATGTAACCATTGTGATAGATATAGCATTTACCCGCCGGCGAAGCCTCGGGATATATTCCTATTAATACATAACACATTTTGTGATCTGTTAAATAAAATATACCTTAACTACTGTTGGTGTTGTTATTTTAAGACTCGCCGGGCTAACGCCGACCGTCCAGTGGCGCCCTCATGACTGTGTCATGTTTCTTATTTTTAGTTATAAACTTTAGTGAAATCGGAGGGTGGTTTTTTGTACAAATGAAGACGCCATTAAAAGGTATATGACATAGGTAATAATAATTGAACTGCGAGTGAAAAACTTAATAGAAAAACGTGGCCACCTTTTTCCGTTAAGTTGACTACACGAAGGTTAAAGGTTATTAAACTGTATGAAATATATGGTGTAAATTTTGAATTCATTTATACGATACATACTTCGCCGCGATTCCAAGATATTAGTATGATAGAATACATAATAAAAACAATAAGGGCGCCACTGTACCGGCAAGGCGCCATAAATGGGCACTTGATTCTTAATTAAGTTAGGTTTAAGGTAATGGTCTCAAAATAAATGAATAACCTTCATTTTCTGTTACATATGAATCAACTAGTGTCCATCATTGGTCCTTGTTCGTTACTGTGTCCATCACCTCACCTTAAGGAGTAGAGAGCAAGTGTAGTGAGTGTGAACTGGGGCTAAACTACATTGATAAGCGCCGTTTTACAAAAGGCGTGCTAGCAGCGTCGCGAGGCAATTTTTATATAAAATGTGGTATATTTCTCAAATCTGCATTTATTAAATACAAAATATTTATAGGTTAATTGATAAGAATTCTTGTAAAACGACACCTCAATGCATGGCAGGTTTGAAGTATCAGATAGAATTCAATCAGATCAAAATACACATAGTTTATTTACTGTAAAAACATTAATTCATTTATAGCAAAAACAGGCAAAGACGTAAAACCCTGAGTCTCTTCTATTTTAACCCTTCGAAAGCCACAGTTGACAAACCAGAAGTATATCACAAAGTTTGTTTACTACGCATGGCAAGGCTTTTATATAAAATAAAAACAGCAATGGACCCAAAATAGCGCCTTGAGGCATTCCTAGTTTAACATTTAAATACGAAAGTCTGTAAGAGGCGGTCGAGGATTTTTGTTCTAAGAACGCCCCGTGATTGGTTTAACGCTTCGTACTTACTGCTGAACATGATATCCTGGCGTCTAGTTCAAGTTATAATACTGTTAGATACAGAGTTCGAAAGATTAACTGGGTTCTATATGTTAGATCGTTTCATTTTTAGGAACTTTAAATGCATTAGATCGATTTTTTTAATCTAAAAACAACCGTCTACTTTTAATCTGAATGGTGATTGAAATTCTCACGTCTATGATATTAAATACGAATGTTTCCATCCACTTGAAAAAGAGATTATAGCGAGACTTATTTTCATTATGACTGCCAGTTAAAGTTTAGCAGTTGCAAGCTTGATTTTTTTTTGGATAAATTTTCAGCATTATGCCATTCATCAATGCCGCAGTAAAATTATGATGATGATGGTCGATATCATTAGTATTTGATATACATTTTAAAGGAAAGGGTCAGTTACAGTAAAACCGCAGTATTAACAGTACTCGAGTGTCACCCTCCGGCATCGGTCAGTGTATAATGTTATGCCAGCTGAGTACCTACTTAATACTCTGTCTTTAAGGCATTGTTTTGTATTTTGTATAATAATCATCATTAGAAAACTGCTCAGTGGTGAATTTGTGCAACCTCTAAATACCGTCTCATGACTATGAAATGTTTGGGCCCCTGAGACGGAGCAGATGTCATTTAAATATTTTTACATACAAATGAGTCAATCAACTTTTTGTTGTGGCTCGTTGCCATGGTGACGTCTCTTGGGGTCTCTCTTTTCAACTATGAATTCAAACGATATAAGGATGCTGTACTATACACCGAATTAACACAATAACCGTAACTTAACGTTACGCCCTGCGACATGTGACGCACGTAATTGTATGAAATAACAAGTAAGCAATAATTAGATATAAATACTGTGTACTAGTTTATAAGTGGGCTTTTTATATTGATCTTCCGAATACACAGCTTCGGCTAGTAACGAGTATGTCTGGTTTTACTTAATTACTCCATTTCGACCTCCACCTTATCACAACATATCTCATGGCGACCCATACCAGAGGACCGAGGAAAATGAAGATTCCGGGGAAGCAGCGACGAGAAGAAATTAATGAAGATATCATATTAATGGAATTCTAAATTTAACTAAAGAAGAACACCAGGGGAAGACAGAAAAAAAATTGAAGATGAATAAATTTAATAAAGAATTTTAAAGAAAAGAATCCGATGCTCATCCAGGAAGATTACCTACGAAAAAAAATTATGAAGAAAATATAGAAGAATTACAATAAAGAAGAATTACGATAAAGAAGAATTACGATAAAGAAGAACCAGGAATACGAAAAGAAAATAAGAAGAAAGAAGAGCGTTGTCCAGGGTTTCCCGGCACGCAAATCAAGAGGAGTCCAGGGTTATCCCGGCCCATGTTCCGGGGAGTCCAGGGTTAGCCCGGCCCATCATCGAGAGCAGCAGCAGTCCTGTTGCCGTATGCATCATCGAGAGCAGCAGCAGTCCTGTTGCCGTATACAGCATCGTCCAGCGCCACGTGCCAGGCAGCGTCGCGCGCCCGTCCGATGACCGTGCAACGTCGCGCAGCGTCAGCATCAACCTACTTACGGGTTAGTTGCTCGCTTCTAATGTAAGTTTTATATAAATTATGTTGTAATGAAATTAGATACTTGATTTTTTTTTTTTGTAGTTTAGTCCCTTTTAATATACGTATTATGTTAACTGAATTGCAGTCTATACGTAATAAAATAAAACATTTAAGGGAATATATCGTAAAATTGGGTCCAGAGAGGCGACAGAAGGAAATTGGTCTAAAAAAGTTAGAGGAATCGAACGTATTATATAATCAAGCAGCGGATATTGTGTCTCGATTAAAAGAACAAAAAATACAATTAAGTTCTTCGGATATAGACTTAGTTAATGATTTAGTAGAGGAAATTAGTGAAATTTACAGTAGGATTAAGATATTGCTAGCATTAGTAGATACGGCATCTCAGACAGAAAACAAAATGGCTAAACCTACTTTTGACATTAAAACGGCCATCGCCTTGTTGCCGATCATGACGGAACGAGAAGAGGTCACCAAACAGTTAATAGATGGTATTTTAATGTACAGCTCCACTGTAAATGACGAATCTCAGGGGATTCTGATAGATTTTGTTTTAAAAACTAGGCTTTCTTCTAGCGCTAAACTTAGACTAAAGATGTCATATACTAGCGTAGACACTCTAATCGCCGACATGCGAAAATTTTTACTGCCCAAAAAATCAGCTGAATCCATTCAGGCTCAGTTGTACAGAGCGAGACAAGGACGGAGATCTGTCGAAGCATTTGGGGCAGAGATAGAGGACCTTTTTGTTAATTTAACGATCTCCCAAGCCGACGGTGATGACAGTAGGTACGACATATTGCGACCTATGAATGAGAAGTCAGCTATTAAGCGTTTTGCTGACGGGCTTTCAGATTCAAAACTGAGCACCATAATTTCTTCTAGACAATTTGTGTCATTGCCCGAAGCCATTAGGACAGCCCTTGATGAACAGAGTTCATCACCAAGGGATGATCAAGTTCAACATTATGGACGTAATCAACCTTGTAACAGTTATAGAAACTATTATCGTAGCTATTCGAATTCTAGAAGTAATTTAAATAGAGGCAGACAAACATACAAACCAACATATTATTATAATAACAATCGGAATATAGGTGTTTCGCAACACATTCCGGTAAGCCGTGGACAAAGTCAGCGTAATTTCGCGCGATCAGCACGCGGCGGTCGTCGAACGCGAGAGGCTCCGCGCCCCGCACCACCTCGTGCCCAACACTTACGCGATGACATGACACCTCCGATAAATAATAACGAAAAATGTAATACGCAGTTTTTTCGTGACTAATAGGAATAATGGAATATTTAGTTATAATAACTTTAGCACAGTTAGCTGTAGAGTAGATAATATGGATAGAATAAGTCTATTAGTTGACAGCGGCGCAAGCTTATGCGTCATTAAGTACGAATGTTTGCGAAGTAGGCATAACCTCCTTAGGCAAATACAAGGAGATAAAATTACGATTAAAGGGATATGTGGAGATTTAGTGTCCGAGGGATTTATTTATCTAACTTTAAATTTTGAGAATTTTATTTGCCAAGAAAAGTTTTATGTGTTTAAACATTTGTCATGTTATGCCGATGGAATTTTAGGCCAAGATTTTTTTAAGCGTTATAACACGATTATTAGTTACAAGGATAATACCATGACTGTGGAGGACCGAGAACAAAGCATTGTAATACCTATAGAAGGTATTTCGAACAATTATATACATAGTGTCCCTCCGCGGTGCGAAATGATTACGCGCATTCCCGCGCAGTCATACGAGGACTGTGTTGTATTAGCGGAAGAAATGCAGACAGGTGTTTTCGTTGCTGGTCTAATTTCAAAACCAGAAAAAGGGCAAGTCCCTGTACGAATACTAAATACAACGGATAAAGTGGTAAAGTTAGATTTATCAAAACTACACATGTACAGTTTAGGTAATTTTGATATTTGTAATTTTGACTCGGGTAAAATTAGCGTTAATAGAGTGAAAACTTTACTAACTCTATTAAATTTAGAAACTTATTTAAATAAAGAGGAACAACTAAGCATAGAACAAATTTGTGCTAAATATGCGGATGTTTCTCATCTACCCGGTGACAAACTCAGTACTACGAACTTATTAGAACACACAATTAAGTTAAAAGAAAATGTGAGTCCTGTTTACGTGAAACCGTACAGGATTCCACATGCTTTACGTAAGGAACTGCAGCGTCAGATTCAAGACATGATCGATAATGACATTATTGAAGAAACTACTTCGGAATTTTCTAGCCCAGTTTTATTAGTCCCCAAAAAATGTGATAAATTAGGAGAAAAGAAATGGAGATTAGTTGTGGACTATAGGCAACTGAACAATAAAATTCAAGACGACAAGTTCCCGTTGCCTAATATCACCGAAATATTAGATTCTCTAGCTGGTAGTATCTATTTTTCAAAGCTTGACCTATCGCAAGGTTATTATCAACTTGCTTTAGATAAAGAATCCCGTAAGTACACCGCATTCACAACTGACAAGATGTATCAAATGAAGAGGTGTCCAATGGGACTTCGCACTAGTCCTAGTGTATTCTCTAGACTAATGACTATAGCTATGTCAGGATTAAATTATAAACAATGTTTCATATATTTAGATGACTGTATTGTAATAGGTAATTCGATGACGACACATAATCAGAACCTCGTTAGAATCTTAGATAGATTAAGAAAAACTAATCTTAAACTCAATCCCTTAAAGTGTGAATTTTTGCGCAAAGAAATAATGTACTTAGGACATAGAATTACTTCACAAGGAGTAGAACCTGACCCCGCAAAAGTAGAGGTGTTAAAAAAATACCCTAAACCGACAAATACAGACGAAGTCAAAAGATTTGTGGCGTTTGCCAACTATTACAGGCGATTTATTCCTAATTTCGCAAACATAGCTTATCCATTGAACCAATTATCAAAGAAAAATGCAATTTTCAATTGGACCCCAGAGTGTGAAGCATCATTTTCAAAATTAAAAAATGTACTTTTAAGTCCACATGTGTTAGACTACCCAGATTTCTCTGATAACAATATTTTCGTTTTACATACTGATGCGTCAAAAATAGGCCTAGGTGCTGTTCTTTCAAACAGCAATGGAAAAGTCATAGCATACGCTAGTCGTAATTTAAAACCCGCAGAAACACGATACCCCATTATCGAGTTAGAACTTTTGGCAATCGTGTGGGCTACAAGACATTTTAGACCTTATCTGTATGGGAAAAAGTTTAAGATCTTAACCGATCATAAACCATTAATTTATCTCTTCGGAATGACTGATCCATCGAGCAGATTAACAAAATTTAGATTATATCTAGAAGAATTTAATTTCGATATTGAATACATTCCGGGACGAAACAATGCAGCTGCAGACGCATTGAGTCGTTTACCGATGAATAGTGATGATTTAAAGCAAATTAGCACACACGTTGTATCAGTCACGACAAGAGCACAGGCTAGGAAATTAAATAATCAACAAGGTTATGACAACAATACTACAGCTAATGTTCCCACAACTAACAGGCTTGATCAACCTAGAATTGTGGAAATTAGTAAACCTCCAAAAGACTGTATTGAGTTAACATTTAACTCGGATTATAAGCGTAACATGAACGCATTTAACAATGGAATCATGAGCAGTAAACGAAGTTTTATGTACGTACCAAGCAAATCATGTATTTATCTGACTACCCGATCGTTATCTACCGTAGGCGTGTTAGCGAGGGAGTTAGAAATATTTTGTAAGAAGCTAAATATAGATGAAGTTGTTATAATAAAAAATAAGCAAAATGAAACAGAAGTAAATGCATTTCTATCAAATTATAAATGTGATTTTCCTAGGATCCTAGTGACAAAAAGTGTTACAAAAATATACGACAAAGACGAGATTAGAGTTATCTTAAATGATTTTCATCTTTTACCCACGAGTGGCCACGCGGGGGTAAACAGAATGCTTAATAATATCAAACAACACTACTTCTGGCCGAAAATGAGCCATGACGTTTACGAATATGTTAAAAAATGTGCACATTGTCAACACAACAAACATACCAATAAATATATTAAGGAACCAATGGTGATAACTACGACACCAGATACATCCTTTGAAAGAATCTCTTTAGATATAGTCGGGCCCATAGATTTAGATAACCTTAATTATAAGTACGTGTTAACAATTCAGTGTGAACTGACCAAATTCGTTGAGGCTTATCCTTTAGAAAGAAAGGACACTGAAACTGTAAGTAGAGTATTTGTAAATAATTATATTTTAAGGTACGGCATACCGAGTGTCGTAATAACGGATCAAGGTACCGAATTTATGTCAGGCGTATTTTCTGAAGTCTGTAGTTTATTATGTGTTAATAAGTTGCAATCAACAGCGTACCATCATCAAACAATAGGCGCGCTGGAAAATTCGCACAAGAACCTAGGAGCATACCTAAGGATTCAATGCAGCAATAACAGCACCGACTGGAGTAGTTGGTTGAGCTATTGGTGTTTCGCATATAACACCACCGTGCATACAGAGACGCAATATACGCCATACGAGTTAGTTTTTGGCAAATTATGCCGGTTACCCAGCAATTTAATTTCTTCTGTCGACCCTCTCTATAACTACGAAAGTTACCCTAAAGAACTTAAGTATAGATTACAGAGAACGCAGTTAGAAGCAAAGGAAAATTTATTGATTAGCAAAGCCACTAGAAAATTAGCATATGATAAGAAAATTAGCTCTATAATGTATAAACCAGGAGATTTAGTACTTGTAAAAAATCAAATAGGAAATAAATTAGACCCTATCTATAATGGACCTTATAAAGTAATAGAAGATGTATCACCTAATGTTAAAATATTAAAAAATAATAAAACATACATAACTCATAAAAATAATACTAAATTGTATGTTGAAAATAAATAGACTTAAATATACTTAAATTAAATGTAGCTATATGTGTTAAAAAAAAAAAATGTAAAATACAACTACGTATGTCACTTTTTTTTTTTTTTTCTTATTTTGTGGGGGTGAGGAGTAACTTTTCGGGGGAGGTGTACTATACACCGAATTAACACAATAACCGTAACTTAACGTTACGCCCTGCGACATGTGACGCACGTAATTGTATGAAATAACAAGTAAGCAATAATTAGATATAAATACTGTGTACTAGTTTATAAGTGGGCTTTTTATATTGATCTTCCGAATACACAGCTTCGGCTAGTAACGAGTATGTCTGGTTTTACTTAATTACTCCATTTCGACCTCCACCTTATCACAACATATCTCAATGCTGTTTCGCAAAAGTGTGTCAACCCACAATTATTTGGCATTCAAATTTCACCCTTCAGTACTATCGTTGTGGGTTGAAATTTTAGTCCACTAAAAATCAGTTTTATTGGCAATTACAAACCTATTATTTTATGGCTCGTCTCCTGAGCGTGCTAGGCGTTTAAATTACAACATTTTTTCTGAGAAACTATTACTGGTGTCTCCTTACGAGACAATAACGACAGCATAATGTTAATCCACACAAATATGAAACACGTACCGGGTATACAATAGCCAAACTTCTACAAACAGCAGCCTCTTCGGCCGGTCAACACGCAGAACCAGACCGCCGGACCGCGTCAGCAGACCGCCGGACCACGCCAGCCGACCGCCGGACCGCGTCAACCGACCGCATCAGCCAGCGCGACCGGACCGCGTCCCGGTTCGGCCGCCAGCCAGGCGGCGACGAGACCGGCCGCGACACAGGGGAATACTACTGGGAACGTGGTAAGTGTACAACAACAATAACGTTCAGCTTACTTCAGAGCCCGCATTATGGTTGCCTTTGTCGCGGTGGATAAAGAATCCGTAACTCTCCCACATTCCGGTCAGAAAGTAATAGAAAATCGACGTGAGTGTAGTAAAATAGTGACGTACTTACCTACTACGATATAAAGTAAAGTTTACGGGTCCTGATTTTAAGAATTTAAGTAGGTGTGGGCAGTTGCGCACCTCCCACTTGGGAACCCTCTGGCTAATTGATAGTGGTCTGCCTACAACACTAGCGGTTCCGGGTTTGATCCCCGTTGGCAAATATTTGTGTGATATGCGTTATTTATCCCTGAATCTTTCGTGTGTGTGTTTTTTATATCTAAGTTTTTTTTATGTTTGTTTATTACCATAAAAAGTATAAAGAAGTACACATGGTCAAGGCGTCACATGTTATCTTGACTTAGCATTGATAGCGTATTACAAACAAGGTGCGGAAAAAGAAGAAACTGTCGGAAGAGGCTAGAGAGACCACCCCGCCCCGGATCCGGTTCGACTGCCCCGTCTGCGACCAGCAGTTCAAGACCCTCATTCTGCTGCAGCACCACGTTGACAACTGCTTGCTCTAACCTTTTGAAAGCCTTGCGTCGAATACAAAATGTGTCAGTCACACGCAAAACATGTATGCAAACTACAACAGTCTCTCTTAATTTTGAAATTTTGACGTCTGTAGCCGGTGCGGCATCAGTAACACGACTTTTAGTTGACGGCTAGAGCTGTCGGTAGCGTTCTAGAGGTTAAACCAGCGGTTCTCATACTTTTTCAGCGATGATACCCAAGCACTAAATGTTTTACGGAGCCCTTTGAACCAATTTTTTTCATTTACAAATGAGAGTCAAGAAATAGGTACTTACTTAGGTACCGATATTTATATCCAAAACAGTAACCTAAACCTAAACCTAAATATAGTACATTGATTTTTGTCGGAACACTTTGACAAGAGTACTGTAAAATTGCTATGCGTCAATGCCTATTTAAAACAAATTTAATAGTATTCTATTTCTATTCAGATTTCTATAAGAATACTGTAAAAAAACGTTTTTTCATTTAAATACATTGTAAAAATATGTCCTCATACATTTCGATGTTACATTAGACTTAAAACGAGATTTAATAGTATTAATTATCCTATCTGGCATTGGCCCGATTAGCTATCATAGCATTTTATATCCGTTTTGATTGGCTAATGTTATTATAGAATTCAAAACCGCCACTGCCTTGCACACATTGCCTGAGAAAGAAAATTTAGTGTCTACTTATTTAAATTATGTTGCATTTGTTTTGTATTTAAAAACTTTAAATAAATTGTAGTTTGTTACAATATGTGTTTGCTCTGTTATAAAAATATATAAACAAGCTATATTTACGATATTTATAAGTTTGAATTATGGTGAGATTTATTTTGTTAGTTTGAACGTGTGTGTAGCCAAAAATAATACCTAATATTTTTGAATCCATATTAGTTACGCGAATTAATTAATAATTAAAAATGACTGTATGTACAGTCTGCCAAATAAGTGGTCTATAGTTTTGACACAACTTCCTATAAAATAAACGACCAAACTCGACCCTTCGAATGGACGGACACGTTTTATAGACCCTGTTATTTTATAATACGGTGGTGGAATACTTATTTGGCTGACTCCGCTGCTGGCCAGGAACTCAAGAAGTTTGGTGACTTAACGTGCATCATTCCATTAATTTCCGAATTATTTTTTTCTGTATGACCATTCATATTTACGACATGGAAGTATAACATGGGAGTTGTTTTAAGAGCGTTATCAATTGGTATTATTAAAATAATAAAAGTTACCAGTAGCATAATGCCTGCGTAAGATAGCGGTGGTGATCAATTCTTCCTTTTTTTATGTTGACAGGTTACAGATTCCTTCGAATATAGAAGAAATTTAAGAGAAAAGGCAAGTCATTCGAGCGCACGGTTAATTGAAAATAAGATGTCAAAGGTTGCCAATTAAAAGCTGCTAAGTAGCAACGGCAGGCACTTCAAAGCTTTCATTGACAGTAGAACTCTCTTCCCTGATTATACTTCCATGGTCATTTAAATATAACATATCCATTCATGTGTGGTTTTTTAATATTGCATTATTAACAGTTCAATTTCTATGTGTGTATTTCGATGTACTTCAACATATTTCGTTAACCTATAGCAAAGCTGTAGTCTTGAGAATGTTATATATGGGTCTCAGGACCCATCATGTGTGCTCGTTTGCCTTTTTTCTTGCAAACTAAAAAAAATTATTCCATATTGACTGGCTTTTAAATCACGTTAAATAACATTAATATTATTGTTGTTACTTGTTTGTATTTGTGTTGTTTTAGCAAATCTGTTATTATTAAATTCGTCTAACTGTTTTTTATTTCTCCTTAGGTCTACAAATGCCCGAAATGCATGAGGTTCTCCAGCGAGCAGTACAAAGCTATGGAGGACCACTTCGACTTCTGCCTGGACGACTTTTAAGTTCCTATTAGTAAGTCTTATAAGCTTAAGTGGTTGTAGTGCAACATTACTACCGCCGACGGCACACTAAACGCGGAGTTTGCGCGGCTTTCAGTTGTTATATATAACCAGCACTCACTTTTATAAGTCCTTTTACCCCATCAGAAGTTTGATTTATAGAAATCCGTCCATAAGTGTTTTTAAGTTACAAATAAGTTACTCCCAAATTAAATGTTTGTAACTGTCATTTCTCACTCTACACCCAACTCGCGATCAGTTAATGACACATGTCAAAGTAAATGCCATGTCATAGGAAAACAAAAACCACCATGCCGAAAAAGACACATTTTTGAGCGGGGTCCCCACTTTAATTTTGAACTTTGTTTGACTTTTTTTTGTTTAGTAATAAGTACACATTGTTATAAATTCTTATATCGTTACTAGTGACGCGCTCGCTCCGCGTTCAGTGTGACGTTAGCGCAAGTATGTAGTCCACGTCAAACTGAAGAAGGCATACACATCCCTAGTTTAAAAATAAAAAAGTAACCTAACATATTCTCAAATGATTCTTTGTATAATTAAACATGATTTAAATTTATATAGGCATTATATATTTTTTTTATTTTTAAATTAGGGAATACCCTTGTTTAGTTATTTTTTTTATATAATTTACCCTAAAGTGTTTGATTGTAATTACCAGTGATCGTACTTTTTGTAGCATTTTTGGTGCGATGACGTCAAATGACACACGACAGCGACCTAGGGTTGTCGAAATGAATAATATGATTGACGAATAAAATTATGTAATACTATATGGTCGTTGAAAATCAGTTCCAAATTTAAGTAATCTTTTAATAAAGCATGTGAATAAGCAGAATAATTATTAGCTTTCTCAATATGCGTGCGAGTTTTAATTTATCTCGTCACAACATGTTTGGATCGTGTCATTTTTTTAGCACAATAGCAACAAAATATTGAAGAACCTTTCCTTAATATAAAACTATGCTCACTTAATAGTTTCTCCATTGTGTCCAATCAGTTAATAATTATTGCTTATTTTCAAACACAAAATCAACGCAACTGTTCTTAGCACTTGACGGGACGTCAGTGAAGAAACAAAATGAGTTCTGTATTTATGCACTGCCATTATATTATCCTGTCTATGCTAATATATAGTTAGTATATACTACTGACAACCCTAGCACTGCACCGAAAATGCTACAAAAAGTACGATCACTGGTAATGGCAGATCTTTGGTGATTTTGAACAGTATTTGTTCCTTTTCGGTGCTTTAAATATTTTCTTGTATATATCATTTTGTTTAGACTGAAGGTCTCATTTGATACCAAAATTTAATTTTAAATTTTACATGAATAAAAAAACTTCGTTTAGAGTTATAAACAAAGGTTTATTTTCAACGAATGAGATTTTATAAAAAATGGAGTGATCTGATTGGTAGCTGTAGCGTGGCTGTGATTGTTGGATAACATACAAGGAAACGTAAGTCCTTATTAAGAGGCAAGTAAAGAAATTATAATTAGTATGCAATTTTTAATTAAACATACTAACCTAATTAAATTAAAATTTATTCCTTATATTGTCGCGTTCTGTTTCATATAAAATATTTTTTTAATTACTTGAATAAATTTGTAGGCCTAATTAGTTTAAATGTGATAGTAAAAGTATGAGACTAAAGTTTACAATTTGAACAATGATTTTATGATCAATATTAACGCTGAGGGTTAACTTGGGATTGACATTATTTTTCATGAATAATATAAATACTAACTGTTATGCATACATCACGTATACGTATTTTGACGACGCGCGCCTTGTTGGTAGTGACCCTGCCTACGAGGCTAGCGGTCCTGGGTTCAAAATGTTCAAATCCTGGTAAGGGCAGATATTTGTGTGATGAGCGCAAATATTTGTTCCCGAGTCATGGGTGTTCTCTATGTATTTCAGTATATATTTCTCTACAAAAGTAACTATATAATTGTCTAGTACTCATAGTGCAAGCCTAGAGTCTAGTTTGGGACTAAGTCAATATGTGTGACATTGTCCCTTTTTATTATTATTATAAATATAATTTTATATGTCATATCGGGATCCCTTGTATGCGGGAACCGTTTCAAAATTTGACGTCTCAATTGCGGCGACTTTTGACTTGGCCAGTCACGTGACATCAAACCCATAGAAATGGCGGCCATATTGAATATTTTTATGTCTGGAGCTATTTTTTGTAAATTTCAATAGTTCATTGGCAATCTATTTTAAACCTACGGTTCTATATGAGAAAGTTTAAAATAAAATGCAGTTAGGCAAGCAGGGAATTGGAACGGATCCGTGCCTAAGCATACAAAGGGTTGAGAATAAGATCTCCCTTTGACATTCGTTTGAATGATTAAAGCGTAGTATAGTCAATTGTATTTTATTATCATGTATGTTTATATGATAACAACGCGACACTCTTCGAGATCTTAAACGTTAGGTTTGTACTGCTCTCTTATTCGCTCTTACACGTTCTTATGCGAATCTTTCAATTACACGAACCTATACCGTTCTAAGATCTCACCGAGTGTACTTATGAAGAGTTGTATCTATGCTTCATTCGTTTATATATTCAACTAAATGTCAACAAATAAAACCACGTGACAGCTCGCCAGCCAATAGAAACTGAACAATACAACAACAACAAAGAGTTTACAATGATACGTCAAAGTTTTGATTGGCTGTTTAGAGATATTTGGTTTGTGTACATTTATTTCAGTTCCCTAAAACGTATTGAAATTAGAGTATAGTACCATTGACTAAACGTTTCAATTTTTTTTTTAAATGTGGACATTGTAATTGTTACCTAATGCGTAGTGGTTAGAGTTCAGTTTTAGTGTAGTGATTAGTGCCATTATTTGTAAAATAATTATATATTTTATGATTCCAAAGTAGCTACGGATGCAAACAAGGTTAAACCAAATATTTTCATGTCTGTGCCAAAATATTCTAAAACTTCTTATATACTCCCACGAAAGACAGAGTAGTGTTGATAAATACGCGATACTTTGGAACCTGATCGAATTCTTCTCGGAAGTATTTTTAATCTGTTATGATTATGACTTTGTCAGTACTTTACAATATGGATTTACGAACATCAAATCAATGAATTCTCAATGAGAAGGCCAATATTGTTTCCGTTGTCAATTAGTTAAAGTAAGCTAATTAGTTACATCTAAGTAAGTATTTAGTTATTACTTGAAATAAGCGAAGGTATTGATTAAAATACCCATTAAAAGTACCGTGAAATGGGGTGAAGTTGATAACTGAAGAGTATCGTGGTGTCATTTGGAACCATACCGGGCGACTGCGGTGGAACTTTTTCAGACCGAACTTAGCAAGCCAAGAAAAATATTGAATCTTCTCAATTAACAGATAATACTCGTATTGTTTGATACTTTTTTGCGTTTGCTTAAATTAGAGTTACGGAAAAAGGTTTATTTTCAATAACATTTAACTCGCACGATCGTTTTATTCTGTGCTGTAAGGGCTAAGCGGCGGGAGACGGGAACAAATAGAAAATGCCTGAGTCGTGGCGTGATTCATACATCTCCGTGCATTTGTTTCTCGACGCTCACCGCATGTCGCCACCGCTGTCGCTGACGCCCAAACCCGCGCCTTGACATTAATAAGGACATGGTCTTTGAACCAGCTTGTTGAAGATAACTATATTATTATAAATTACAAATGTGAAAGTGTCTCTCGTAACAAACATGTTACTATTACATGTTATATGTTACATGATTCTCGACAAACCGCTTAAAAAACTTCAGTCCCGGGACATCAACGCAAACGGAGTCGTTGGCAGCGGCTAATGCTCTAAGTTATTCGCTCAGGGCAGCATTTATTACAATTTATATTAGTGGAGGTTTGCTTTTAAATTATTGAAAGTGACCCATTTTACGGTACTGTGGGATGTCGCTATACAATTATAAAAGTTTCTTATTATCTTTATTTCTTTACTCCATGTTTTATAATGTTTGTGAATGATTTATATAATCATGACTTCCTATATGTTATAATTATAAGAATGACTTCTGTGATTCGCACAACTTGTGTGACAGTGTTAAAATGAATGTGGTATTAAATAAACTACTTATATTCGATTTTTGTTCGTTTTCCTTATGTCAAAAAAAAACTCGAGTTCCTTGTCACAGTAAACTTCTAACTGAACATATTATTACCAGCACGATTTAGGTAATAGCATTTAACGTGACAAGGTTCTAAGCATGCATAAGATGCCTTATAAAGGCTGTGCTGGAATCTTCGAATGATTCCTTTTTTCTTGATTCGATGAGCTTTTCAACGTACCTAATTTCTGTTTTAATTCGACTCATTTTTGTTTAACCTACGGGTCTTTCTCTTATTCACCCAATAGAATACTGCTCTGCTAAAACAAATGGCAGTATCTCAGACTAAACCTGAATATTGATACATTTTGTATAGTCAAGTGTATCGAAAGCATCCTCTCAAAAATATGTTACGAAGTTCTTATTACACGGGAATAAGGTGCATTGGGATATAATTTTGAGAAGTTGCGTTCTCCCATATTTTACACGTGACTACGTGCCAAAAGTAAATTTTAATTTGAAGTTACCTTATTTATCCTGCTTGTTAATATTGGGCTCGGACATAAGTCGGCGAAGTAAAAGATACATTCTTTAGTGTATCTGACCAACGATGTATAAATACTGGTGACCTATCACTACTTCATAGGATCGAATTTTTGCCCCCAATGTTGCGTTTGTCCAAAAGGGTGCAGACTCGTCGTCACACCAGGTTGTCACACCAGTGCCTTTTGACGGAGCCCTGCCTACGGCAGGGCTCCTATTTCTGAGCGATTTGCCCTTCGGGCATCTTAAGATACCTAACGAATCTAACCTACCTACTTTTGCGGAATAAAAATGATTTCTGACGAATAACCGACTAAAGCGAATAGCAGTGGTGTGACAAACTGGTGTGACCACGAGTCAGCCCCTGTCCAAAAATGCATAAGTTATACGGTTTATTTTGTATCCATTATCTTTTCAAAATGTTCAATGATAGAATCTATAGGATAAGTTAGTTTTATAAATCTGGTAATACACAAGCCTCTCGCTGACACGCACATGCATAACAGCTCTTTGCACGTGCGTGCCATTTACTTTCAGGTGTAGAAACTAACTGGCATGCATGTACGTGGCAGGCAAGTAGATCGCAAGCAATTTGATTTACTGGCACATGTGAATGAACGCGACAACTAAAGGCATGCCTGCCAATTGCATGAACGTTAACTTGTAAATGTATTGAGGGTGTGTCAGTTGCTTGTACATGCCATTGACTAGTACGCACGCTACTGTTCCGTTTTACAGGTGTATTCCCGGCTTAACAATCCTGGAAAGATCTTAGTCATAAGAAAGGTTTGTATCTTATCGAATTCGGCCATGGGATAGGTAACCATAAATAAGTATGTCCGATTATTCAGGAGTCCATAAAACTAAAAGTAAAAGTCAGTAGTGATTTTCGAAATGAAATATATTTCACGGAACCCGTAGCGTTTCTTGGCTGTTTTTATAAAATTTATACAAATAGAGTATACTTTTCTAAATTTACACTTTATTATACCACAGGTCCTATAAATTTATATTAAATACATCTCTATAACCAAAGGTTTACCTAACGTCTCGGGATATTGGCACCATTTTTCTACAACTGCAAAGTACAGCCTTGTGTCGACGGTAAACCCGTAAAGCCCAATATCTACAAAAACTTTATACCAATCAGAACTCTAGTTAAGCATAAATAAAGCTCGATTTGTCTCAATAAATTTTGTACTTGTGGGGTTTTACGTTTGAACCATCGAAGTTATCTAAGTTAATAATGCATTTATTGAAAACTTTAATAAATACATTATTTGTTTAATTAGCTAATAGATTTATAAAAGTGAGATTCGAACAGAGTAGGGCGAAAGTAAATTTGTTAAATAAGTATAAACCGCTGTTTGAAGCAGTGCAGGCTGCGTAGCGCTGGGCAAATAAATAACAATAAATAGTTCGGAAGTATATAAAAATAAATCTTTATAAATACTTACGGCTAAATTATATAACTAAATAAATTCAACCTCGCGCCCTTTTAAAACTAAATGGTTAAGCAAAGAAATTACAGCGAAGTAACGACTTTACCACAAACACACTAAACGCACTTGTTTTTTTTCTGGGCTAGATAAAGCCTATGTTAACTTGCCACTTCCATGTCCGTCTAGTGTATTTGTGAAACTGTTGACGAAAATGAAAATGTGTTAAATAGGGTACAATGTTATGTGAACTCAAAATACTAACGAATTCCGAGCGTTACTCTAACTACACAATTATGGATACCTTGTTCAGCTTGCATTTATTAAATTCAGTCTGGGGAAGTTGACAGTCATTTATAATCTGATTCTACATATCTAATAAAAGTTAAGCCACATTTGTGAATTCCGACTAAAACTACTGCGTATAAATGTTTAGAACTAATCATCGGCAACAAATTGGAAAATAATGAACGACAAATCATTTAAAAAGCGTAAAGTTTTTAAAATACTGGATTTGGAATGCGTCTCGAATACATACAGAGTCAGCTGATGGCCAGCACCAGCTCCGGAGCTAAAAGCATTAAAATTGTAAGGCCTTTCAAATTTCGTTCTATAAATTTGGAACTTTATGCTTCCACAATTAAGTTAAAATTACTTTGGCAAAGGTTCTAAATTTAAGCTCGTTTAGGCCTCACGAAACAGTATTCCTAGACTAACTAGGAGGTGAACTGACTATCTTTAATGTACTTGCACTCCTGTGGCGCCAAGCTTACACAACACTTAATAAAATATACATTTACTTTAATAAAATACATTATAAATGTCCTTAACACTGTATACACGTTTAATACGAATTATGATAACATTACATTTAGTTGCAAACATAAATAAATTTATGCAGCTTTGAAGACTAGAATACTTTGAGGAAAGAAAGCAGGCGTCAGTTGGAAGACTGTTTCTGCTTTTGCGAAGCGTTGGGGTTGGCAGCGCTTGCGGACTTCGCGGGTCGACAAAATGGCGGGTGTCGTGCGTCGCAAGATGGCTTGGGCGTCACAAAATGACACCCAGGCGACGCTAGATGGCGCAGTTGCGTATGTTAGCGCTTGCCCACGAAGTCGACCATTTGTTCTATTTGCTCCTCTTCGTCCCCGAGGTACAAAGACTCCCTGCAGCCCTTGAAGTAGACCGTGGTGAAACATTTTGCCCTGAAACAGTACAAAGAATATTTAGCCTGTATTTTAGGAAGACGACAGAAGAGAAACATTGGGCCTGTTGACATACACCTATTCAGTTTCATCGAATATGTATACTAAACAATTGATTAGGTAATTTAAAAACTATTATTTGCACTGTATAGTTTTTTAAAACTGGTGACTGGTGATGTTGATGGCTCATTGTTTTTCCTAATCTTTATTTTTGTATCGCGGGACAGATTATCAGATCAGTTCGTTTTGTTTAATTTCAAAAAAGATTGTTCAATTATTTCGACGAAATTACTTAAGGATAAACGATTTTAATTTCGGTTGTTTGGTAATAAGGACTGTAGACAAGATAAAACTATAGTGCTTATTTATTGCTAATATATTGTGTTTACATTTAAGCTGGCTAAGAAGGAAAACAAAAGGTAATTTTGCGTGAACCGAAATTAAATCTTTGTTAAAACAAACAGCAGTTTAAAGTTTTAAAGCAGGCAGTTATTATAAAGCTTGGTAAATTAATTTTATTATTTACTTGTTGGTTAATTCGCGTTGAACATAATATGGCAACACTGATAGGAGCCAATCATATCGTTGCTTCAATACAAAAGCGACGCAAAACAAAATGTGTCTGTGTTGCATTTGAAATCGGAATGCTATATACTTTCAGTTTTAAATCAAACTATATTTGTTTTTGATTTGTGGCGCTTTTGTATTTAAGCAGCGATATGTAGCACAATGCCTACGACGCAGTGTGACGTGTGCAACACCGTACTTAAAGGTAAGGTATGATTATTTCCATTGTTATCCATAATATATCAAGTTTATTAAATACAGATGTAATATGTTAGCGATAAGTTCCTATGACTTAGCCTTTTCAGTTAACATCAATACCCAACGTGTAGATTATTGTAAACTACTATAGTCCCTAATACGGTAACCCAAAACTTTATCGAATTCCACTTCATTGATTCTATTATTTCATTGAATTTAATTTCTCTGAAATCATGATGTTTTCAGGATATCGACATTAATTACGTACTTAGGTTAGATTTGAAATGAAAATTCTGAGTAGTGATACGTTTTTGAAAGGTATTTCGATAAAATAATAGGTACCCCTAATTACCCCCCCATTACATTGGTACTTTGAACCAATGAAAATAAGAACCTAATTTTAAGAAAATTTAATAACATTCTAAAGACCAATCATTTGTTAAAACTGCACTCTGAACTGTTAATTTCAGAGAGCAATTTAATGTGTATATAGTTTCTATACCATATTTGTTATGGCGTATAGGTAACATTTACTGTAGGTAGGTAGATACATATACGCCCTTTTCCTCCATGGCATTATAGTGTTAGTCATAGGGTTTTCCCCAGATTTATTTTTAAACTGCTTGCGGATAATGGGATTGCCCTAGTTCTATTCTAATTATATATTAAGTGGGCAGTTATGTTAAATGTCTGTAGCCTAGATGATTAGATCCATAAAGTTGGATTGATTTATGTCAAGGAATAGTAAAATTAGTGCAATTTTGTCATTAGTGTTAGGCTAATTTTTAAAGCATCATATTAATTATGGCCCTTTTGTGAACTCTATCATCATAAAAAAGAAGAAAGCAGAGGAAAACAACGGCGAGTTGCCAGCGTATTTATGACGCCGTCGTTTTTAAATGTCGCTAGGTGGCCAGAAGAACACAGGAACGTTAAATAAAAATTTGTATCCGTAATGTGCTGTAAACTAAAACATTTCAGATACAGGCAGTGTTTTGACAGAATGCCAAGTGTAATACTTACTATTGTTGACTTACACTTATAGTTTAGTAATAAGTGCACTTAGAACTAATTAGGTCACGTGTTTAAGTACAGTATAGTCATGCAATTAGGTGCCAAGTGCTAGAGCCAGAATGCCGGAAGAGTTGCGTGCTGTAAACCCCAAGAGTGGAAAAACTGATCAAGGAAGCATTTTGGTTCGACCCAACGAGCATTCGCGCGATCAACATAGACCAAACATAATACTCCAAAATAAATGCACTTCAGCAATTATTCGGAAATTAAGTCATGTATCCGTAAAATCTATTTAAAAAAATATTCTGAAATTTAAAACTAAAGAAAATGAACAAAATTAATGTGTATTGTATTTTAGAGTATTTCAAAGTTGGTCAAATGCTCGAAACGAATGCTGCTGCAGGGTTGGAAGGTAGGAAGTAGTAGCTAGGTAATAGGTAGCTTGAAGGGTGAGGATAAAACAAAAGTATAAATCTGTACCTAAATCCCTGGATCGGCCCCGTGTAATTGTTTTATATACTTCTTGAAGAGCTCTAGCTGGTCTGTTTCTTGTAGCACCTCGACGCACCCCTTGAAGTAGTCAGACGTGAAACAGTCTTTCCTGTTCCCCGGTAAAATAACATTAACAAACATTCAACAAATGCGGGTAGTTTGGGTTGATATCAACGCCATCTATGTAGCGGTTAAGGTATCTGTGTTCTTGTCGTGTGTCTGTTTTGGAACAACATAAAGAATCACAAAGACATCACAACATTTAGTACTTACTGGGGCTTAATATGACATTTTGTCATGATATAAACAATTCCATTTTATGCCGCTTAGTGGCGCTAATAAATCCGATTTGTAGGATTTTATAAAGCGATTTCTAATGTCCCAACCGTCGGCATTATTAATCTCCCTCTCGTTTGGTAGCGGCACAAAATACCTTCCCATATTTGGTGTTTAATGCGTGGCGCAATGCATTCATACAATTGAGAATTGTATATTTGTAACACAGTTACATAATATCGCCATTGAACACTTAACACCAAGCTTATTACAGATGTAACTTCTGTCCTTTGAAAAAGATTCTAGCCTTCATACAATAATGCCGAGGATTGGGTCGTCAACACAATACACTATTACAATATTAACTCACCTGCATAAAGTGTAAAGCTGTGCCTCTCTAAAGAGATTATAGCAGTCGTCGCAGATGCGGTCGAGGCGTGCGAAGATGGCCGCGTCGTAGACGCCCTTACACTGCAGGTTGAAGAAGGAGCGGCGCGCCACGTGGTGCGCGGGCGCCGAGGGCGGCGCGCCCGCCGCGCCCAGCGCCAGCGTCAGGAGGGCTGCGCACGCCAATTGGACCGAGCTTAGATGCATCTGAGGAGGAAAAGAAGAGGTTAAATATATGACCGATGTAGAGCCCAACATTAAAATAATCTCCAGTGGCAGTATCAACGTACAAGCACTTTTTGGGTTTCATTCTGAACAGCGCCTCCATTTTTTCTTAACTTTTTGCCTTTTAAATTACGTGGGTACGTGTTGGGGAGGTGGGGGAACACTTTACAATTCAGAGTTAGTGTATCTAGTTACCTATGTATGTATGTACGCTCATTATTGCAAATAAACAATTACATGACATGTTTGCATCAAGTAGATAATGTACATAAATTAACTTATGCCATATGAGATTTTGTATCCGAATATTAAAGCTGGGCATAGGTATCAAACAGGGATATTTTGCAAGTGCTATTAGTTATTGAGAAAGTGTTCACATAAGACGTTCCGAGTGCCTATTCTCATAATAAATGTTGTGGGGGTGGTCGAGAAACTTATAAAGGTAACTACACTAGATTGATTATACGCGATTTAAAACGACGAGTTTACGTGTTATAGTAAAACTCAATTAACCTCGCGTCATAACTCGTTACGCTTTGCAAAACGTTCCAATTTCCTGCTACCGAACAAGCCCACCAAGGTCTATCTAGACCTAGCATAATTTAGTACAATAATTACGTCGATCGAACGTTCGATCGGGAGTGTCGCAACGATTACGCGCAACTGCCCTCTGTCGGTGAACGCGGGATGCCGCCATGTTTGCGTTTATCACGTGTTTAAAGTTCCAACCGGTGTTGCCAGTGGCTTAACGCAGTGTAAAGTGAGTGGAGCGATTAAGTAAAGTGGACTGTCGTAAAGTGCAAATATAGTGCGATTAGCTCGCTCGCCCTCTTTCAGATTATTGGCCGATTATCACCGGGTCGAATTAAATGCAATCACGATAATAACTTAACCGCGGAACGTCCAGGGCGGCTGTGGGACAAAGATTAACGACGCCGCGGAATTGGGAACCTGTTTCGGTTCGCGCTCGTAAAGATCTGCGGTAAGTGACAGGCTGACTCATGGGCCCGCTTTGTAATAAAGTTATTAAACAATGGAAGCCGACTTGTTTGGTCAGAGAGTCGGCGAGAAAGGCCGCAAATTAAAGACAGAACGGTTACTACGATGCGCATAGTTCGGAACTTGATTCGAAACGTTCAAAACTTTGGCAGTTGCCAGTTAAAAATATGAATTTCCACCACACGCTATGTCCCTTTTTTGGCAGTTTCATATTTTTTATAGATTAGGTAAATATTGCCATACCAAAATTTAAACATTGTTGCAAGCTTTAAAAACCCAACTGCTTTTTGGAGAACGTCGTCAATATAATGTTAATTATTAATTATCATGTAAGTACCTACATATTTTATTTTTATTTAGTAAATTTCACATTTTAATATAAGTACCCATTGACACCCGGGACGCTAAGACGAATCCAACGACTCCTTGCTGGTCTAAATCGGGCCATCCGTTCAGCCTTAACAAGTACGTAACAACAAAGAACCATACATACATACATTCAAGTCAAAACATTACCCTCCTCCTTCGGAAGTCAGGTAAAAATTGCTTGCAACTTTGAATCACAATCGATTCGTAGATCAATCACATTGTATAAGCTATAAGCCCTACCTACGTCAATTAAACATTCATGGTTTCCAAGTGGTGGAGTGAACGGACTGGGGCGAGCAATTTGTCGGCGCACACGCAGGGCGAATAGCAATTACCGCCGCTAGACTGCTCGGCTGCCACCCAGGAGGCAATCGCTAGCAAAAAGTCCTTCGAGCCGGATTTATAAAACAAGTTTCCAAACAAGACGTGGAAGGTTTCGCAAATTTCCAAGTATTTTTATGTTGAGAATAAGTAGTGGGGTCTCTCTAAGGCAGCATTAGGTAAAATGGGAATTAAAAAAACAGCCAAGTGCGAGTCGGACTAGCATACGAAGGGTCCGTACAACTGTACAATAAACTGTAACTGTAACTGTAGATCGAGAAAAAAATACCTAAACCCAAAAAGGATATTCATGGTAAAAATATATACCGACATAATTAGGTTGAAGGAACCAGTAATGGACAAGGACCAGTGACGGACAATTGATTCATATTTTACAGAAGATGAAGGTTATTCATTTGTTTTGCAAGAATCAACTTAGGACCGTATGAAATTTAAGAGTGAAATGGACAAGGACCAGTGATGGACAATTGATTCTTATTTTACAGAAGATGAAGGTTATTCATTTGTTTTGCAAGAATCAACTTAGGACCGTATGAAATTTAAGAGTGAAGTGTCTACTGGTGCCTGTCAGCTAAAAGTGTCCATCATTGCTGCCGTCACACTAGATGGAGAAGTAAATATATTTATTTATCCAACTCAGGAGTAGCAGGCTGTAGGGACATTCAAGCACCTTATCTCAGTAACGTATAAACCCAAACTCAACACATGGAGCAAATTTAGAAACGTTGCACTTAAAATAAATGTATGAATTTAGAATATATATCAAAAGCTGCGACAAGGGACTCCTTCTCGGGTGCCCCAGAAGACTTACCTGTACAGACAACACGGACATGTTAAGCCACTTGGTACTCTTCGTTATTTAGCCGAGTAATACATACTGGATACACGAGTATAACCAATCACAATCGGCTTCAAAGTGTTCGATTTTCAAAATGAAAACGATTGCGATTGCGAGTGACTTAGGCAATAGCCCCTCAGATTTGCATTACACGGCCAAAATAAGAACAGTGGCAATTGGCTTAACAATCCCGTGTTGTGATGTGACTTGACAAACTATCACCTGACACTATCTCTTGGCCTGGGACCTTTAATGTGGATCTATAGTATCTTTGGTTAATTTTATTTGAAAAAGTAAGTTAATACGCCATACGATTAACTAATACGGTGGACTAAAAATTTGCAATACAGAGTTCGACCGTATATGCTCTATATGAGTGTACAAAATGCACCGCAAAAGTGATCTAGTTATGCTAAGACTTGCTTAATGTTTAAACAAGTTTCAGTTTAATTATCAGCATACATCGTTATGGCAAATCGTTACGGGGCAAAAACAAATCTATTAAAGAACACATATCACAGAATGTTTGTTTACTATAAACGGAATATTCTACACTGTAAGCCTCTAAAAAGTTCTTCATATCTAGCAAAAAAAAATCGCTGGAAAAGGTCAATCAAACTTGTCTTAGGCCGAGTAAAGTTTCCAAAACTAGCTTTAACTTTTTAAATGTATGTCCAATTAAATTTAGATATATTTTTGTAATTATTGTACATATCAAATCAGTCAAGAATGACAAACGTCTTAAATAGCAGGAAAAGTGACTGAAGAGGTTTACGTTAGCATTGCATAGCTAATCTTTTTACATATGTGCTACTGATCAAGTTAAGTACGAAGGTAAGATCTTTTAAAGGAAATTGATACATTTTGAACTCGTAGGTATAAACGTTTCTCCTTTTCTCGAAACGTGTCACCTCATCTATTGCCTATTATTATTATTTTTTTGCCCCGCGGCGACTTAAACAGCTACTACCGCGGGAATATGGCGTTTCCACTATGAAGTGATTTCGCCAGTGTCAAGTATATATAAGTATAAATCAATATAGCAATAAAACACAATCCAATCTTCTCTAGGAAAATTGGTGGCAACGTTGTACGGTGATATGTAGGACAGAGGCCAAGATAGTTTTAACCTCTGTACCACTGCGAGTCCACTTGAAACGAGAAGTAAGATGCCAGGATACACGAAATAAGTCCAAGTCTTCTATCACTGTGCAACACAAAGGCATTAAAAGTACAAATGAGTAACAAAAAAACTTTGAACACCTAAATACACAAAAATAAAAAATAAAAAATTACACATCCGCCATCTTTTGACGTTGCAAATGGCCCCTTAAATTTAGATATATTTTTGTAATTATTGTACATATCAAAACAATCAAGAATGACAAACGTCTAAAGTAGCACGAAAAGTGACTGAAGAGGTTGACTTTAGCATTGCATAGCTAATCTTTTTACATATGTAGGTACTACTGATCAAGTCAAGTACGAAGGTAAGATCTTTGAAAGGAAATTGATACATTTGATTTCTCGAAACGTGTCACCTCAGCTATTGCCTATATTTCATAATCTTTCAGTACTGTCAAATCGTTTTTGCCCCGCGATAATGACGCATGATTCAGAGTGTGAGATCATGTAAAAGCTTACCAAGTTTACACAGGAATACACAGGAGTATAAAGTCGAGTTTCAAAGACGAATATTACAACCGATTATAGTTATTAACATCAGTTTGTCAGCAGAGGCGATAAAACATTGAGTTTATTTTGTTTACACGAAATCTCGCCTCGGTTTCCATGTTAGACTAACCAGTGTTACTTGGCCTGCCTGTTGGGTGGATAGGCTTGGTAATAAACACGTAGTGGAGGTCATGCGCAAGCGGCCGATGCGCCGAGACGAAATGGCACCGCTTGCCGCCCATACACTCTCGGTATAATGTGCGCTGGCGCTCGTTGTAGGATTTTTCCGTCAGAGTATCGTTATTATAGGATTGTGAATGGTTTTCAGGGTTCCGTATCCGAAGGGCGACTAACGGGACCCTATTAACTGTCTTAATTTTAAAGAGCTGTATTTTTTGATAGGTCCTTACTAGTATTATAAACGCGAATGTTTGTATGTATAGATAGATGTTTGTTACTCTTTCACGCGGCAACGGCTGGACGCATTTGAATGAAATTTGAAATGGAGATAGCTTATACCCTAGATTAACAAGGCTACGTTTCATCCTGGAAAATTTAAAAGTTCCCGTGGGAATAACGATATTATAAATCGTCGCGGGCAGAAGCTGGTAAATAATAAAGGTGGTCCCCAAATAGGAAACGTTTTTTCAACGTTTTTTTTTGTATCCTGAAATGGTAAAACATGCCTACAGACGTAAAATTTGGATATATATTTATCTCTCTCTATTTTTTTAAATACAAAGGTACTCTACTAGCTGTTGCCCGCGTCACCGTCTGCGAAGAAGTCGTTTAATAGGTTTTAAGCTATCTGGCTATCGAATTTCATCGAAATGTCACCTGTTTTGTCACCGTAACGAAACTGTGGACTGTGGACATTTAAGTAGCGTCTTTATGTACATTTATTTAAAAATAATCTAGTAAGTAGGTATAGATATTTTTTTAAAAGGTTACCTCACCTATGGCCACAGTGCATATAGCACGTAATAATATTGTTTGCGTAATTCAGAAAGGTCAATCGTTGCCGTTACTGGTGCCCTAAGTACTGATCAATTTATATTTAACGATCGAATTACGAGATTTCTTGTAACTAATGAATATTAAATGAACCTAAGCACCACACCTAAGGTACTAATGGATATAACTTCTATTAAATAAACATAATATATCAGAATTTATGCAGAATTTGCACATAGGAAGTCCATTTATTTTTTACTGGTTTACAAAATGCTTTTTTTTTTTTTTTATGACAGAAGGCAAACGAGCACCAGGTCAGGTAAGCGGAAACTGTGACCCATAGACATTCGCATTCACAAGACTACAAGATTAAGACTGCAAATGCGTTGCCAACCCTGAGGACTAAGATGGAATGCCTCTATGCTAGTCATTACACCGGCTGTCTTATCCCCAAACCGGAACACAACAGTGCGAACACTGGGGTTTGGCGGTAGGTTAATGGATAAGATGGTGGTAGCGATCCGGACGGACTCTGCAGAGAGTCCTACCACCCGCAAAGACTATAGACTGCCTAAGGAAGAGGGTTAAGTTTTCGATCGTATTTTTTTTAACTTGGCCGCCATTACCGTTAGGTAAATAAGAGCTACCAAAACGTTCACAAATATGATAACAGGTTAATGACGATGTGGTTTTTACCGCCTAGAATCTCGGCCCGTATGTTTGTATGGTACTTTGTATATATTTATAAATAAATGTATCTTTACCATGGGTATGTAGAGGCTGAATCTTCAAGCGAGGTGTCGTTAGCATGTTTTTAGCGTCGCAAATATATACAAAGTAACTAGGTACAGCTTCAAAACATATTTTTTTAATTGTAAACTAACCGCCGTACTCGGAGCTTTTTAGAGACAGTTAACTTGTGCCTTTTTCAAACTGTTGTATGAAAAACGAGTGTACCTACTGTATATTCCAAAAATCGTTTTATCTACGTGGCGATAAATACCATTTGCATTTTTCACACCTTTGTAGGATTAGGTTATGTTAGTTTTGCAGCAGGCTCGGAGGGCCAAAACCCGTCGACTCTGTTAAATTTAATTTTGTAATAAAACAATATTGGTCAGTTGTGTTGGATGAGCAGTGGGGAAGACGGGGAAATAAATATAGGGGGAAAATATGCGAATAGTAATAATTACCACTTGAAAAAAAAGAATTTTCGGAATATACAGTACACACACTGAAAAACCGTTACTAATAAACAACGTTATCATTAACTGACTGTTGGCAGAGTAGTAACGTGTGCTAACTCTCAGCTGCAAAATGGTACTTCATTTACATAAAAAAGCCACAAATGGCCGATGCACACAATGCTATCTGCCATCTGACGCCGACCTTCGCGTGACCTCCGACCAACCTTAGCCGCGAATTCGATGCTCTCACTTCCTAGTTTCACCAAGTAAAGACAATACTGCCTTATATATAGGTATAGTTCAATAACTCTGGCGTTACTCTGACGAGGCCCTGGCGGGAGTAACTTGACCCATTGGGGCGTTAAAAGTGCATGGTTTTGGGTTTTGTATGGCTTAACCTTGGTTGGAAATAACCGCAAATCAGCTACTATTGTGGGTCTTAGGTCGGGTTGTACCTACGCTACGGCATAATGTCAATGAGCTCGGGGGTCATGATATAACTGTCAAACGAAATCAGGGACAACAAAGCTACAACTTAAAAATAAACGTTTATAATAAAAATAATAGCGTATCTTTTTTTGTTAATATCGATGCAAGAGGCTTCTATTTCTTCTAAGGCCGTTGTTATATAACAACGAAGTACGAAGCACATCACATTATAAAATTGATGAATTGATAACATCACCTTATCTTAATGAAATGGAAATTACGAAAAAGAACGTTAAAAACACTCAAAATACAAATGTACGTAGTATATATTTCAATTTGTAAACATAAAATGGAATATGGTGTAAGAATTTTAACCAAATTATTGCAATAATTAGGCGTTGGTGTCTAAAAAGTTTAATGGATAATTTTTTCTGAGTGATGATACGAATAATTTGCCGAAAAATACATATAATCATCTGATAATTGTTCGACATACACTTAAATTAAACAAATATGTAAACGCATGGCTACAGCGACTTTTAAAAACCTAGAATCAATACATAGGCGATTCGTTTTAAATTAGCGAAACAATTGACTCAAGGATTCACAATTGCCCCGATAGGCATCAATAGAGTCAATGTTCTTAGATGCAACGCGTGCATCGGCCTCTACCTTTACTCCTTTAAGTGTGAGGCGCATACCATAATGCGTTCTAGTGATGCGAATGTAATACAATATGAGCCTTCCTCTAAGGAACTGTACCAAGTATCTTGTATAATGACTCGCAAGAACAGATGGCCACTTTAAATTAATAATTGTTGGTTTCAGTTTACTTTCATTATAAGAACAGACAGTTGCTTTTACTAAGTAGTTTAGTATGGATCGTTAGGCAAGTCGCTCCTACTTAACAGTCGAGGCAGCGTCGTGGCGCAGGCGCGCAAACTGTGTGCCGCATCTAGGTATTATATGGAAGAAAATGGCAGTGCACTCACAGTCGAGGCTAAGTCGAGGTGAAGACACAGAGGATTCATTTTTGTTCAATGAACTGGAACAAAGCTCATGCCTCGACTCTATACACAGACTACGTCTCGACCGCGCCGCCACGCCGCTGCCTCGACATCGCAGAGGCTGACTTCCTTTAGATAAAGATAGATACCGTCGTCATTATAATTATCCTGCGAAACAGACAGAGCTATATGACTGCTATAATTCTGCCTCTTTCACCGCCTCGCCTGGATCTTGGCAGATTTAACGCTTCACAATAAGACTATTGTTAAGGGTGTTTTTAAATATTTTTTCGTACTTTGTATGCTACAATACATTTCATGGCAACTCTACAAGTCTGGTTTGATTTCAAAGATGTGTTTTAGCTTTTTTAATATCGTTGCATCATAGAAACTGAATTTAGCGTAGTCTAGTGATAGCGTAGTTTGTAGTGATATGTCATCTGTTTTAGGTTTCATAAATTTGATAACAAATGTCCATGGACCTGGAGTCACAGTTACCCTAGCCTAAGCTTGTTTACTTCCTTGGTGCTAAATTAACCAACCACGTCTAGCTATTTATTGGTCTTATTGAAAAGTCCTTAATGTACTTATGTACGAGGCGCAATTAGTTAGTGGCTAGGTCGTCGCGTGACGTCCAATGAGCGGCAATTAGCCGCGCAGGCGCGAACTGGGTCAACTGGGACTTACAGCAGCTGAAAGTGACGCGTGCGCAGATCGTTATGCGTTGATTTGCGTTGTTAGGTAATGAGGCGAAATGTTCTAGAGGTCTCGAGATCATTTCGGCCTGGTTTTTTTATAGTGACCTGTGTGTGATCTTTGTATAATGTACATGAACTTTTACGAAGACAACCTCAAAATTTTGGACTAAAACCGCACCAGCAACAGAACACACTAGATGTTAAGCGGGACTTGAAGGCCATGCAAAATTTGCAGTCAAAAGACTCCGAAAGTTGTACTTGAGGACTAAAATGTAATACCTAATGAATCTGTTGCGTAGTTAAAAAGAACTAAGTGGGCAAACAGACGGACAGACGGACTGAAATAGCGTCATTCTTTTATAGTTCCATAAGAAGTCTGAATAACGAAATGGTTAGGGCTTGTATTAGCACGTGTGGGTAATCGTCATCAATGAATAGATGACAATTAATCTCATACGAATGACGTGCGTGCGTAATGTTGTTTTAAATCATTGGTGTTGGTATTACCACTACTTACAGAAAAGAATCTCTCTAGTGATTCAAATTCATATCATTCCGTCCGCGTAGAAGTTGTTTTTCGTAATTTTCTCGGAAATTGTCTAATTTTCTCGGATGGAAGTACTCTATTATATCCGTATCCGAAGGTACTTTAAGTAGGTATAGTTGCAACAAACGAACAAACACACCCTTGGATTTATGATAATAGTAAGGAGATTCAAATCATCTCTCCATTGAATGTATTTAGAAAAGTATTTGAATGCGGGTGGAAGTTGATGCCAATTCTATTTTCGAACTCGTGATATTATCAATCAAATCTCTTTCAGCCAGCGTCAACTTGCCATAAAGAGGTCGATTACGCGTAATAGTTAAATGTTGGCACTACTTAAACTGCGTACTAAATTTTCCGATGTGGAACAAACTACAGTTTGCATGGCTTTCTCTTCTCGCGGCTTGTTAAGTCCGAGTAAAGCACATGATTTCTGTTTTAAAATGGTATTTAAAGTTCAAGGATTGTACAATGGATTTATATGTATATTTATAAATGTCATATCTGTCTCATGTTACAATAGTGAACAAAGTGTGGCGGGAAGTTATTAATAAATCGTTGGGCACGACACAATAAACTGTAATTGCAAACCATAAGGAAGGATAAAACTACAAGAAATGTTTAACATATTGGTTTTCATCTTTGGAACCTACTGAAATGTGGTTGATTTGCCTTGAAACAGTTTTCATTAAGCTTTCTCCGAGTGTCACATTTAAGTAAATTTAGGTACATGTTTTACCATCTGTGGCGAATTAAATTGTCACTTTCACATTAGTGTTTCCATGTATTTTCAGCTGTTAAGAACGCATACCCTTAGGAATTTGGTTGAAAATCGACAGTTGATCAATTTTGCGTACAACGTATCCCTTCATTTAGGTACCAGGTGAGAAAAAGGTTCTATAAAATTTGGGCATAAAACATATTTTTGATTAGCTTAAGAATTGATTCCGAGTTTACTGAATTCATTTTCTAAATAGGTACTTTTACTTTGCACTAATTTCCTCTCACTGAGTAAATATATAACCATTAAATAAAGCGTAAGAAAGCGAGTTATATTGCACATGCGTGGACGCACTCGCCGTCGCCGCCTCGCAGTCTGCGCAGAGTCTTGCGCAACTCGCGCCGCCTTGTGAAATACGCTCCAACGACTTATTTCATATTCGTACTCTTAACTACAGGGAAAACTTGAAGCGAAATACATGTTAAAGGTTTTTAGTAGACAAAGAACAGTTTGGAAATCAGAGGGCGCTGTTCGGAGTGAAATTGGCAACATGATCCATTTTTTACCCAAAAACACGTTAAGTTTACAAAATCCTTATCCTTTTGCTAATCATATTATTTTAATTAAAAAATTAAAATTTGTATTTGTTTGTTTGTTCCGTCCAGGCGATTCAACGCCTTAACCGATCAAAGTGAAATGGTACAGAGTTACCTATTTATAGGTACCTGTAGCCCGGCGGACATAGGGTACTATTTATCTCGGAAAATTTAACAGTTCTCAGGGCATAGAAAAACAATTTCTGCACAAATGAGTCGCAGACAAAAGCTAGTTGTATACATAACGGACTCGGATGCATGGCATTTGTTTAAGTATCTGTGTCTTGTTTATGACACGGCAACGGCAAACGAGCTCTCCTACCACTTGAGGTGTTATTCCCTGAGCCCTGAGGGCCCTGCCAAGATTGGTAGATGACGTGATACGAAAAGTCACGTGATCTACCTGTGATGCGATTGGAAACGGCAAACGAGCCCTCCTACCACCGGGGATGTTATTATCTTAAAAACGGCGCTCAGTCGGTCGAACGAGTGAACGCGCCACACCGGCGAGTTTTAGTAATAGTCCCGTCAGAACGCACAAAACAAATTTTAGCGCGTGCATTCTCATTTTGGCAACATAGGGTCCTGCCAAGATGCACTACGCTAACTAGCGTTTCTATTGGTCTCGTTTTTAAAACAATCGCGTCACTGGTAAATGACGTGATACGAAAAGTCACGTGATCTACCAGTGACGCGATTAGTTAAAAATGAAACGAATAGAAACGCTAGTTAGCGTAGTGAATCTTTGCAGGGCCCTCAGGGCTTCTGTCGATAAGATCGAACGTAAAATGCATTAAGACTGTCTAATTGAGGATGCACGCGTTAAACTGTGTTTTGTGCGCGCTGACAGGACTGCTTAAACTGGCCGGTGTAGCGCGTTCACTCGTTCATTCGTTCGACTGACCGAGCGCCGTTTTGAGAATAACACCCCTGGTGGTGAGTGAGCCTGAGCACTACGACCATTGGCAATCTTATAAGGATAGAGCGAGTCCATGGTTTTTGAAACTACAATGTGCTACCAAATATCCTAGTTCTAGTTATTAATGTAAATGCGTTGCCAATGCCGAGGACTGAGATGAAATCGCACTCTGGTAGTCGTTTTAAACAGATTTTGTTGTTGTTTAATGATTCCATTCGCCAATCACACAAATAATTACAAAACGTTATTTTTGCATAGATACAGTATATGTTATAGGCGTACTTATCCCATATGGGGTCTCTTCCAGTTTACCTTGGTCTAGAGGGAGCAGATTTAATCAGGTATAGGTGGTTAAAGTGATCGCAAAAATGTGACTTTTAAATACTTTCAAAAGAAAAGTTCGTCGTTTGCTAAAAGTGTAGGTAAGTTTCGCGTCCGGTGAACCTGGCAAGTTACACGCCAGTCAGGTTGGTATTAAAAAGAAAGCAGTCTATTTTTATATTATAAAATGTATATATCTGTATCTGACGCAACGCACAGTACCAACCTAGGTACAGTAGACAAAGTCGTATTCATCTTAGCTACTCCATAACCTTATCGATGGATATTATCAGACTTATTGTTAGAAATATACAGAGCGAAAGTGAGTGGAAGGGTCGGAAGAGGCCGCCCTAGGCGTACTTTTTCGAATCAAATCGGAGAAATACTGGAAAAGGGCCGAATCTTAAGTACCCGAAACCGACGTGCGTGCATGACTCGATGTATGAATGTGGAAGAAGCGAAAGACATTTGTCAGGATCGTAGCAGGTGGAAAGAAGTCGTCTCTGCCTACCCCTCTGGGAAACAGGCGTGATTTTATGTATGTATGTATGTATTGTTAGAAAGACGAATGTGCGTGACTTATGTTTAATCACTACATCGTAGTACCATTACTTGAAATAAATTATAGAGGTTGCCAATACTGAAGAAATCTGTTTTAATAGAAGTCTTTTTGTTCTTTGATAAATCAGTTCCATTCTAAACAGTTGAGCGCCTTAGTTAAAAGTGTATTTTAACACACACACAGCTACAGCGCTATGCCTAGACTTCTAAACTGAAAACTATCCCCTAAGTCTAGTATACCAAATTTCAGAGTACCGATCTTGCCAAAGGACGATGGGTAAAAATGTATGTATATTTCTAACAATAAGTCTGATAATATCCATCGATAAGGTTATGGAGACCTTATCGATGGATATTATCAGACTTATTGTTAGAAATATACAGAGCGAAAGTGAGTGGAAGGGTCGGAAGAGGCCGCCCTAGGCGTACTTTTTCGAATCAAATCGGAGAAATACTGGAAAAGGGCCGAATCTTAAGTACCCGAAACCGACGTGCGTGCATGACTCGATGTATGAATGTGGAAGAAGCGAAAGACATTTGTCAGGATCGTAGCAGGTGGAAAGAAGTCGTCTCTGCCTACCCCTCTGGGAAACAGGCGTGATTTTATGTATGTATGTATGTATTGTTAGAAAGACGAATGTGCGTGACTTATGTTTAATCACTACATCGTAGTACCATTACTTGAAATAAATTATAGAGGTTGCCAATACTGAAGAAATCTGTTTTAATAGAAGTCTTTTTGTTCTTTGATAAATCAGTTCCATTCTAAACAGTTGAGCGCCTTAGTTAAAAGTGTATTTTAACACACACACAGCTACAGCGCTATGCCTAGACTTCTAAACTGAAAACTATCCCCTAAGTCTAGTATACCAAATTTCAGAGTACCGATCTTGCCAAAGGACGATGGGTAAAAATGTCCCCACTCACCAACAGTGATGAAACATGTGCTAGTTTATAGATCTTGGCAATATGATGTATTTTTTCTATGGCGACGATCACCATATGTATGGGGTTTTCTTGAAAAATCATAATCTTATCGTATGGAACTATGGAATTTGTTTGAAAATGAACACGTATGTTGATGATTTGCCTTGCCTGGCCCTTTGTTTTCATTAAAAAAATCCCATTGATTTTGCTACGAAGATAAGTATTTTGTCTTTTATTGGGTCCTAATGAACATATAGACCTGCAGCCCGTTACTGTTGGAGGGGGGGGACGGGGTCCATACAAAATTGCCCATCACCCTTTACAATGAATACTAATTTGGCACCTCAAGAAGGGTCTATCGTGGGATTCTTTGTTTTGTAGAAAAGCTTGATTTAATCCCATAAATACATAAAAACCTGGAATACTAACAACTGACAGACTTGATTAAACTACAAAATATATGCTATGACAATTCTGGATAAAAAGTTATATTTTACGCTCCATAACCCGTTCATGTCGTAGAGAAACCTGCACCCTGCACATGCACACGGCGCGGTGTGCAGCGGTTTCGTTTTCATCAATTGCTAATAATCGTATTGTGTGGCGCAACGTGATCGCCATAGACAAGTCGGACGCGCGATTTGCATCCAGCCAGTGACTAACGAAGTAGGAATTCGTCGGTTAACCAATCGATGCAAATTTGTTAGCGAATCGATAATAATCGATTATGGTACGAGTTACCAAAATTGTGAACGCATCCCTAATTAGAAAAGCACTTCCAAAATTGTACCGACTGTACAAAACACTATATAGCTTATTGATTTTGACTCGCATATTTGCTTCATACATAAATATCGATTTAGTATTGTTAAATCTGTTTATTTAGACATTTATGATCACATTTTATTCCCAGTCAGTTACTTAAACGTTTATACAAACCAGTTGAGAGTCAAGTTTATTTGTGTAAAGTACTTGCAACCGGTATGCTCGATCTACTACCTAGCAGGCGAGTTACCATAAAAAACCTATGAGGGCAAGTATTGGAAAATTGTCGCTTGAGGTACCTAGTTCGGTAGGAAAGCCGCGGAACGTTCGAGAACGACTGTCGTTTACATAAACTTGCGCGTGCGACTTCTGTAAGTACATACGCGGCGTGCAAAATTAATCTGACTTCAGATTCGAACGTTCTGTTCAGACATTTTTTTTTTGCGATCGTCAGTTCTCTGGCTGTAATTTTAAAAGTTTTCATTCCCGATTCTCTCGTTACACTCCAGTACTGACTATATTTGAATTACAGCATCTGAGACCACCCTCAAAAGGGAGTTAAGAAAAACGACCACGCGAACTTAGCGGACAACTGGCATTAATCGCAAGCGTCCGGGCAGATACAGTTTAAAAAAAAACAAAATTAAAAAATAAACACATAATGGCGCTTTGGCGGCAAACGTCACGTAACCATAGACCGTTGGTTTATATACGGGTAATGTCGGAGTTGATTAATCCTGTTGTAATAAGGTTGGGGATCGCTTGTGCGTGTGTTTGACATGCGTAAAGTTATGTTGGCTGGTAGAGCAGACGAACTGGTTGCGTCTAGTGCCGTTGAACCGCACAGGTGGGCCTTGGATTACGAGAGATAAATTTAATACGGCATAATAATAGAGTGGTTACCGATTGATGCGTGTGGCGCGTCGAAACCGAGAGTTGCAGCGAACGACGAAAGGGAAACAGACATTTGACGGTTGCCAAAATTGTCTGACATCGTCTATTGTATGTCTACTTACGCGTTAATGTACAAAATTACTTGTATTTTTTTGTGCAATATAAGTTTTTACATATATACATATATAACGACGACGTTAAGATTTCTAAGCTATCTGAGATTTTTTCATAGTTTTGCTGATTTTTCTGTCGGAGAGAAAGAGCACTTTTAACGGGAAGCTGCAATATTCTATGTTTCCGTAAAGCCTACTTAAACTAGGCAAGACAATGCAGCGCTTGAAAGTCAAACAATAAAGTGAGTAATTAATGAACGTGACGTCTGTAACAGAACTGGTATGGCCGCTGCATTTTTCATGTAGGTACTTAAGTAGTCCTCGTAAGACCTAATACCTATATGAGTAACATTGTAACTGCAACCTTGTCGAGTTATCTATAGGATGCATTTCATATTTGGTATTATGTCCTCAAGTGAAAACCTGGGGATTCAGGAGGTTATAGTTAGGTCAGTATTGGATGATCCTCGTGATTGATTACTTTAAACAGTTACTGTACTCGCAAGCAAAGCATATAAAAAGGAGTGATTAATTATTTAAATTATTGAATTTCGTCGCAAGGTTTGTATCCATGTAGAATTCATTAATATTCAAAGAAACAAGTTTATATGCGCTGTCACAAGGTGTCCTAAGATTCAACTAACTATGGATTGCATAGAAAATGCATGTTACCTATCCACTGGAATGATATACTTAGGCGTAGAATATAGCCTGAAAGTATTATATTTTCACTGTGTTATAAATATAATAACTGCTACATGGTTAGGTAATCTAATCTTCCACCACCATTATGAAACATAAGAATAAATGTTGATCTATGCTATGAACACTTACAGATCTATTATGAACATCATGTACAGTCGAGTTCAATAATAAGTCGTGTGCCTTTAATTATTATTATATTAATTTACTCTATTATATAGTTAACTGTACTATATACCTCCTCATACTATTTTCCTGTTCTTCCGTTAGGACGATTGAACTCTCAATTAAGAAAAAACTTGTTATATAAAAATAACTGAGACGTTAAATACAAGTATAATATCAATATATTCAGCTAATTGCTTATATTATATTATACGAAGTATTGTTATAAGTATTTACCATATTAGCCATGGAAAATGAGTTTAAAAATTGTTTTGTGGGTTGATTAATAGTAGAAATTAAAATAAGTACTATTTATCGTGGATATGGTCATAAACAATCAGTGGAAACATCCATAGACAATGAATGTGGCATAAGCGGAAGTGTCGCAAGCAGGAAGAGGATGTAAGACGGCAATTAAAAATACAAATGCTAATAGCCTGTGTCTAGCATTCACGCATCTGTGGAAAATTACTTGGATTGTAAAATACAGTAAACACATATTTAATCCTCAATGTATGTACATTAAAAAATATCACCATAATATACCTATTAATAAAATAATTAAACACAAAAACACATATATTTTGTAATAATAACAACGGATAAACCAGAATGAGTGTACACGCATGATAAAATAAACACTTGAATCGAATTAATAATAGGAAAAGTATAATAATAATAAAGTTATAATTTTCCTTAACATGAATGGGCTAATAATAATGGGTTTACTCTAACATGCGTTACTCTTGCATAAGGAAATTTAAATAAATGAATGACGTTACACACATACATAATAAAATGCGTTTAAAATAAACCCAGGGAATACAATTATGTAATATGTTCTACGTGACAAAAAGAAACAATAAAAACCGCGTTCATTTACATACAACCCGATTCCAAAATAGAAGATTCAAGTTTAAAATAAAATTTCTTTTGTCTCTATAACAACAAATATAAAAAATAAAATAAGAGTTAAAGTTGTTCCGTACCATACAAGAATAGTAGGGAACCCTTCGTCTGTGAGACCGACGCGCACTTGGCCGGTTTTGCTCTTTAGTGTCTAAACTGTCTAACGCTTTCATGCATGAAGCTCACAAACTTGACTAACTTATTGCTATGTTTATTTATATAAACAGCTACTTCCTGAGATGAATAATAATTTGCAACATTTAAAGCTGGCCTAGTTCTAAGAGCAATGTATCACCAGAATTATTTTTAGAGATCAAATTAGATGAGGGTAAAGTGTAGCGTATGTCTCTGTTCCAAAGAGACGAGTACCTACTAAGTATTATTATTTACTATAGTATAATATCGTAATTATTATTACTAATTAATTATCTATTGTACTCAATATGAATTAAACTATTTATCCACAGGATTTTAAAAAAAAAATGTTAGGTTCATTATTTTTAGTTACTAAAATTTGAAAAAAGGGTGATTTTAGAAAACGACTCTAAAATCAATTTGTCAACGTCCCCTAATAAAAACACTTTGTGCGCGAGAGGCGCTATACTGGCGCGCTTGAATTAAAAGCAACTAGGCGTTATAGGTATTGTGTAAGATATTTAAAAACATATAAAATAAAAAAAGAACACATTAGACACATCCATGCTGATTAATCTGATTATAAATAACGTTCAGTTTAAAGTCCAAGGAACACTTGTTCGAGTACATTGACATATACTTAGGTATTATTTTTGCTCTTTTTTGCAATGAGTCGTCAAGGAGATTTCCAAAACACAGCAAAACTAGCGACCACCCTAAGTGATTCTGTCAGAGCCTTATAAACATTTTAGTGAGTTTATTGTAAATTTGGTCACATGTTTCGTCTGTCTACGTAGCAACTCGAATCTTCTCTCTCTACTTGACCTTACCATGCCTACGAGCGCTCTAGGCCATTTAGTGTGCCTTTCAATTCGTTGTCGATGAATCGAAAAGCGAGAATAGCCCCCTGAACTCTGAGTTCAGGGACTGTCTATGAATAATTTGGAATGAATCACTTTTCTGGTAGACAATGAAGATATGGATCATAGTTTGTCTTATCGTTTTAAAAAATGTAACTCTCAAATATATTAACAAGCTTAAGTCAAAATTTAGTTGTCTTGGTAACGCCGTTTGTTTTTTATTACGTAGCTGTTAATTAAGCAACTAATAAATAATCGTTTTCGCGGGTTTTTCCCTGATTTAACCGATTCTAAGTAGTAGCGGACATAAATCTGCACTTAAAAACGTATTAAATATGATTGCGTTCATTTTATTTATCTTTGCTAAAATTGGAATTGTTATAACAAAGTTATATCCTGCCCATTATTATTTTAATAAGTTTGATGACGCGTTCAACACGTCTCAAAGACGTGATGACTCGCGTTGAAAACACAGTGGAGTTGTGCGAAGTTTTTTTTTTAAAGTCTGGCCGCAGAGTAAAGTTGTCAACGCCGTCTGGCCAGCCAGCATTAACCTTTATTTATGGTCGGATGAACCCTGATTTTACTCAAGACAGCTGGCTACTATCCAAAGGAAATTATAATCAAAAATTATAAGCTTCCATTCACGTATGACGCTCATTCAGATACTCGCATTATGTAAATAATAAACAAACATTTAGTTTTTAATCTACTATTGATCGGTTATGATTAGTCATACTCGAGCCGCCGCGACCGGCTTTTTACGTGACGAGACTTTGGCGCCATTAATTACCATAAACAAATACTTAGGTGCGGTTTTTTTTGTACAAACAATAATAATATAATGCCGGTGCCGGTACCGGCGGTCATCAATTCTGTCATATTAGCAGCTATAGAAAAAAACAAGACGGTTTGATAAGGAAAATAATAATGTTTAAATATTGGTTTTTATTAAATAAATTTAAGTTAATACGTAATATCTATACCGATGACTTATGAATACAAATAAAATCTATAAGATTTTTTTGGCCCGTCTTTAAATTAGGTGGCAAGTGGAAACTCGTATAGCAGTCATATTTTTTTAACCAGCTTTTAAATCGATTTAAATAGGTGCGAGGAATCGAATTGGCAGCAGTCGGACGGAAGTCTTTAATTGTGTCTTTAAAAAAAAGTCTGTCTGGTTTGAATGGATGCAGTTTAATTTTAGACGAGTGTTTGTCTTGCTCCGAAACGGCGTTTGGCGAGGGTTGCCAGGTTTGAGAAAATTGAAACGATCTTCATTTTTTTTAGTTTTACTATCCGTCAATGTTTTAAAAGACCTTCGGGTATAAATAACCAAAGAAAACGATAGAGCGGAAATTTAAAAAGACGGTAGTTATGTAATATAACTGGCAATTGTAAAAAAAAGCCGTAGCTTAAAAATTTAATACCACCTCGGTCATCATCATCATTCGCGGGTGAATCACGCGCCGCAGGTTTCAGGTATTTTCACGTGACTTTTCGTCACAACTGTTGTTTGTTTCTTACTAATTATTGCAGATAAGGCTTAAATTACGTCATATAATTATTTGCTGAAAGCCTAAACATTCGGGCAAACTTAGCCAATGTAAACATTTTAATTTTGTTTGTTGTTTTCTGAGAATAATGACAGCGTCCGTTATTTTTTCAAGTATACAAATTATGGCAAGTATGTAAATCCAGTGCATTGCAGACAGTGCAGTAAGTACATGTACAGTCGAGTTTATAAATATGTGTACACTTTAGTATCTTGTCTATTTAATTTAACTTAGTCAATAGGTACAAATAGTTCACATATTTATCAACTAGACTGTACATCGCCATGGTGCTTTTTTGTAACTATTTCATAATAATAATAACATTCACGTTATAAAGTACCATATATGCAAGGTTCGGGGAAAACCCGCCCACGTCTCTTCGAAAACCCTGTACGTACAGTAGGAACTTTCCTTACGATGTTGTGCTTAAAAAATAATCTTTTTATATACCTATGTTTAAACATAACACCTAGTATGGTCTCTACTACGTGAAACAGGAAAAGCTTTTGAAATAACGGGCATTTCTCTACGCTTTTACAACATTAATTGATTGATTTGAATTTGGATTTTAATGTAGGTACATACTTCAATTATTTATGTATATGTATGTGTGTATACGATCGGCCTTATAAGCAGCTGAACACTTTAAAAGGATTGTGAAGCCAAAATTTTCCATACAAAATACGATGACATTTCTCTGCCCTTAACCTCGTCCGATTTTTATGATTTTTGAATATGTTGTAGATAACATGAAAAACTATGTCTGTACGTTTCCATTTAGAAAAAATTAAACTAAATTTATAAAAAAAAGAGAAACGCCTAGTTCTTTATAATAGACTACAATATAATGAAAAATCCTGGAAATCGAACTTGATTTAGCGGGTGATCTTTTTTGACAACTACGCTACTTTAGCGACGCTTCACAACCGACTTAAATAAATAAATAAATAAATATCAGGGGACAATGTTACACCAATTGATCTGGTCCCAAACTAAGCTCTAGGCTTGTACTATGGGTACTAGACAACGATATAAATACTTATATAGAGAAATGTATACTTAAATACATAGAAAACATCCATGACTCAGGAACAAATATTCGCGCTCATCACACAAATATCTGCCCTTACCGGGATTTGAACCCAGGACCGCTAGCGTCGTAGGCAGGGTCACTACCAACTAGGCCAGCACGTCGTCGTCGTCGGCACTTAGTCACTTCAATGTCATGTTTGAACTGATTAACTCATGTCAAAAGCGTTAAAGCAGCAAGGTATAAATTGTACCAACAAATACCTAAGCTAGTTACCATCGCGTACAATATTTCTCAGTATATTCTACTTCTATTAAATCATGATCGGATGTTGACGGAAACAAATGATGGATTCATTTACGTGTTCAGAGCCTAAGACTCCATATCGGTTACATATTTGTACAAAAACTGGGGAAGTGGCATTATTTGCGATACCTATAGGCACTTATACAATTTGCGGTATAACAAGTACAGAAATAGGAAGGCGCCGTCGCGGTTTACTATTACTACACAGTTATTCACGAGTGTTTATATATAAAACGATGTAATGTGATCATAATATTATCATCATAATAATAAAATAATGAATCTATGAGTCAACCGGCATAAGCGACCACGCGAAACAATTGCGAAAAAGGAACAGATTGTTAAATCTATGGTTTGACATTAACTTTTTTTCCAGTTTACCATTTAGACAGGCTAAGGTCTTTTGGTATTAAGGCCCTGCCCTCAGAGTAAAATCATCAAAATAAACCCTTCTGCTTGTTACAGCGCTTGAAGCTCGCAAAATGAGCAAAACATTACCACGAGCAACTTCGTTTTAAAAGAGAACTTGTAAAATACAAACAAACCAAATATAAAGTACGGCTTGGCAACGGCCGCCGCTAAGTTTAAATTAAACCCAGCCGTCTCAAAGATTTTATTTTATAATTAACACATACATTTAATAATTTTATCGCATGAAAGCGGATGCAGCGCTTAATTTGCTGGTTAATTTTGTTAACCTGTTGGTGAATTAACGCGCTATGTTTATAGTAGGTATCTCATTTCTGAGTCTAATTTGAAATTCGAATATGTCAATGTTTTAAATATCGAATTTAGCGTTTCTTACCGCTGTACTCGGCAACATTTAAGAGACAGACTCGTCCAGTTTTTCAAAGTTTTGTATTCAAAATCATCAGTTCATCACTGGGCCGACATCGTGAATATAGTGGTTAACTGACTCTAAGTGCGGCCATTAATATCCGACTGCTTTTATGTAATTGCGTATAATTATGTATTGTATCTGACCGTAATCGGACGTTCCTAGCTGCTAAACAATATTAGTTAGTTGTTATTTTAGAAGGTTAATGACAATGCTGTAAAATAATCAACATTTTTTTGGCCACTGTGCTTTTTTTTTACCTGTAATTTTATTTAAAGTATAAAACACGGGCTCTTTCCCAAAAACTTATTTTTTTCAGCTATAAATAAATCAAATTAAATATGTCCCGTTAAGTGAAACCATGTTCTATTTTTGGCAGGCTCTCGTTACATATACTCTGGGGGCTGCCCTAACACGATTGCCTTAGCCCATAACTTTCGACGAGCTCGGAAAAAAAACTTTCACTTAAAATGTAATATGGGTCACTTTGAGGTTGGAGCTGGAGTTTATTGTAAAAGTGAATGTATATATAGAGAAGTCTGCACTGAAGGTTAATCAAGCGAATTGGTAAAAAACGAGTTTTTTAAATAATGGTATTAAAATGAAGAAAAAAAATAAGGGGTTCGCCGTACAGCGAAACTCTTTTTAAGACCGTGTTCTTTTTATCTTTTTGATCAAATATTTAAACAATGTTGTCAAACCAAACAACTCTAATGTAAACAACAAATATTAACTACGTAGTCCGTCCGTAGTACTGTCAAGGAATTTAAATCGTATACCACTTTGGACTATGTCAAAGTGACTGTAATGAATCAAAACGTAAGAGACTTCTTATGATTTTATTTACAATGTCTCTTTGACATAGTCCAAAGTAGTATAGGATTCAAATTCCTTGACTGTACATAGAAGTAGTTGACATTGCACTAGAAATGCATTTTTTTGGTAAATATCTCCATAAACACAGTAATGTAATTTATTATTGTGTCGTAGAACAACCCCTTTATTTACAAAAATGGAAGACACAGTCGAGCATATAGAACCTACATACAGATATGATTTTTCCTTTTACATCCAGCCTGTGTAAAGTTTTCTCTTCAGCAGTCGATTTGCTGCATCGAATGATTTTTTTAATTAGTCGATTAGATCTGTCTCCACCGAGTCTGGGCCTGCAACCCGAGCGTATTCGGGTCACGCAGTGTGAGTTACGACACTCGATACTGCGCGGCTGCGGGCTAAGTTATCTGCCACTCATTGACACAGGGTTCCTCTGTTTCTTAAGAATATAGGTGCGTTTGGACTGTTACACATCGATATGGGTTTATATCGATATGTTACTAAAACCTACTAAAACATGAATGTGAAAGTACGGTTGGTAGTCCTGTCTTCACGGTTTAACGCCTTGATCGATGTTGAATTTGGTACAGAGGTTGATTATAACTCGGACAATCTCCATAAAGTTTAACATGGACAAAATTGCAAGCAAAACGCAGTAAAATTGCGATAGCTCTTAAAAAGGTCGTTGGGCTTGCATTCTGTCCCACTCTCTCTTACGCCCTCTTATGCAAGTATTATCAAATTTGCATGAACCCAAATACTTTTTGAGTGCTCTTGCGCGCAGGGGGTCTATTCTACTCGATAAAATCACTGTGCGTTTGACATGTTACAGTATTGTTATTTACTCGGCCGCCTTTACTGTCAAGTAAATAAGAGCTATCTTAACGTTGAGCCCCTCAACTGATTATGTATAATAAATAACTGAAAATGGTTTTTTTTTTTTTTACAAAAATGAAAAAGTTTTGGATAAAATAAAATATCAATAAAGATATAAAAGTGGATGTTATGGTATGTATATCACAATATACATTGCCAAATAAAGGGGGGAGGTAGCATTTTATTTTTAAATGTAGTATGGTTTGAATGTTGCTGAAGATACTACATAATGCTCGTATGACGGAATAACATAACCGCAAGCAATACCGCAGGTGCTTAGTAAAACGATGTACAATCTTAAAATCAAAACACACTCAAAATAGACGCTTATTGGGTTACCATTTGCAGGTTTATGTTTCCATGCGAAATTTCCGAAGTGATTTGACATGTATTATGATATTACGGTTCTGAATTTATTTGTGTAAAATTCAAGTATTATTTCTTGTTTTATTAATTTAAGTGTAAATAACGATCTACACTTTCGTTGTCCCGTGACTACTGAAAATATGCTTACGAACTAATCCGGTTATAGGCAGGGAGTGGCGCACATTGTGTTCATTGCTGTTATCTCGGCAAAGGTTCAAAGGAAACTGCTTAAAATATAAAAATGGACTGATCTACTTTTTACATTTGTATGGTGGAAAAAAGTTTGAATAGTGACATTATTGCAGTTAAAAAGTATATTTATGCAGTATATTTGAATTAATTTATTTTTAGCATATTGTGACTGTCGGATTTAACGTGCGTTAAGACCTTTTATTACTACTTCAAACACACCAATGACTTGCTAAAACCTAACCTAACATTATTTCAACGTATTAAAGTATTTATACTTGTGAAAGTCATGTTACGCTGAACCAATTACTGTACAAAGTATAAATACTTGATATTATGCGCGATCTAATGGTAGTCCGGTTCAGCGTGAGATGTCACTTCCTTGAGGTTATAATTATCTGCCAGCGAATCCGGTATGAACGAGATGGAGGACCACCGGGGCTGAGAAACTGGAAGATTTTATTCATGAATAGCGATCCAAGTTCTACATACTCATATTCATTTGTTTCACAAAAACACACTGCAACATAACAGACATAGTACAGACTACAAAAAGATGTATCCACTTATGAACCTTATTATCGGCGACCAGTACCAATTTTTCGAGGTAAGTATTTAAATTTCGAGCACAATTCAAAATTAGAAATTCAGAATATTAATTCAGTAAATTGGCCACAGGCTCTTTTACACGTTGGTAGTATAGAATGAATTTACTTGCGCTTCGGACAAGACCATCCAAGGGTAATTTTTTCCCATAAAAAAATACAATAATGTATACATTTAAAATGTACGCAGTTTTACTATCGAGGCTTTAACATGTCTTAAACGATGAAATATCGGTTTACAACTACAAACCTCTTACATAAGTTGGTGTAGAAAGATCATTCTCTTTATGTAAATGGATCCTCAATGTAAATAGGAATCGATTGATCATAATAAATCAAATTTAGTGAGTTTTTAACAATAAAATGCAACCGGTCGCCGGTCATTACTTATTACAATGCAATAACTTGTAAACGTGAATGCATCTCTTTGCAATCGGAATCTCGGAATGTACAGAAACGCAAGATAAGAGCAAATTTAGAAACACTGCGCTGTAGTATGAAGTCAAATAGGATTATAAACTCAGCAAAGTATTCTTAATATTACAATAAATATGTTCTCTTTTTATGGCATTTTGTTGTGAGTTGATCAATTTTGAGTTCTATTTGAGAATCAGTTTTATATCATTATGAAGTTTGCGGGTAAAACATCAGCAGTAGGTCTACTGCTGGACATAGGTCGTCCTCAAAGAACTAGTCCGTGGTTACCCCTGTGTTACTGCGTCTTTTTTTTTTTTTATATCTGTGGGAGGCAAACGAGCATGTCGGTTACCAGATGGGGAGTAAACAATACACGGTCTATCAATACACGGTTGCTATTCTAGACGTTTCCGCTTCAATGGCAAATTTAACTGGTAGAGAATGCCTTACGAGATTAAGTTCGCTCTTTGTATATTACGATTATTCTTTTGTGCAATAAATATTAAATAAATAAATTAATAATGGCCATTGGTTTTACGAGCAAGCTAGCTGACACGTTAGTTGGTTTAACTTAGAAGTGCGGTACAATATTTTTGTTCATCTCTTTCGTGTACGTAATTGCGAAAGTGACACTATAGTACACACTACACTGGCAATGTAGGAATTAACTACGAAAATCGTGCAAGCGAGACAGCTATCACTAAAACAAAATTGATTGGTTGAATGTGGCTTTCTACATCGCCGTGCTTGTATCAAATAAAGACGTTATAGGTATGTCCAACAGCTCGGTATGTGAAGCTTACTTCTGAATCGATTTAAGACATATATGGTAAGTGGAACACACCTGTCAAGACCTACTTCGCTAGGGAATGCTTCACTAATCTATGTGTCATAATGCTATGACAAGTATTTAGTGTAATGTCAAATAAAATGCGTGCGTAAGTGATTTCAGAGAGCGTTAGTTAATGGGTAAGATAAGAACTAATTTGTTCCTGGCAACACCAGCGCATGATTTCTGACAACACTGGATAATGAGCTGTCAAATTAGAAGGTTTTCGGAACAGATTTTAGGGCGATTCGTAGAAATGGGGCATGAGCAAGCAAAGAATCCCCATTTACATCTGTTTCAAACAAAAATCTTAATATGAATATGTATTGATGAATCATAGACACTAATAGTGATCTCTAGTGTTTTATAAGTAATTCCAATGCTTTTCTTTAGAATATAATATTTGACGACTTGAGGTCTATGCCATGATGTATTTTTCTATTTTCGTATGATAACTTAAAGTCTAAGTAAAGGAAAGTGTAGAAACCCCTCTAATAAAAATAAATAAAATGTGAAGGTGAGCTTTAGCCGTTCTTAATATAAATAAACCTAACAGTATAAGTACATAGTAATACTGGCCAGTGAATCTGCAGGCTGTCTTACAAAGTTGGGCATGCCGCATGAGTGTCGGTGATTTCCCTTATGTGTGTGTGCGTGGGATCGAGTTTCGTTGGCTGCGCGCGCGCCGCGGTAGACTTCGTGGCAACCGACGGGAGTCAGGGGCATTACAAGACGAATTAAATCATTGGTGTCGTTCCTATAACTCAATTTATTTCGGCGGGAGAGTGAGAGGGATGGAGCTGTTTTGAATTTGTGGATTAGTGTTTAGTCTGGGAGATGGCGCTAGAGTTTGCAGTAGAGTTTGAAATAATAAATTGAAAATGTATGTATAATGTTGTCATTATGCCATCATTACTAAATAAAAAATCACAATACAGTTTTAAAATTAAAGTCTTTGAATAGATTATCTTTAAATCTTCATAGAATAAGTTACAAAATTAATTAAACTCAGGGTTGCAAATGCACAAAAAATATTATAATATAATCGTAAAGTGACAACCCTACGGGCCGGTCGATAACGAGAATCTGCGCGGACGCAGACCACTTGACGCCGCGTCTCATTTAGCCGTACTATCTGTACTGTAGGTGCACTATTCATTCCGTATTTTAAACTCTAAAGCGTTAACTTAAAGTACTATTTTAAACTTCTCTATTCAATTTAATATAAAGCATGACTGTTTAGTTACATTTTGAACTCTTTTACGTTGGTTTTAGAGTATTTTTCCTAGTATTATCTGTGTTAGTTTAATGTTGAATTTAGAACTCTGTTGCAGATGTTGCAGTCTTATACAACCAACACACTAAACTGTCAAGTTCCAAAGAGGGAAAGGGATATAATCATTGCAGTCATAAGCTGTGTCTCTTTCGCTGCCTGAAAGTTGGCAGGTTTACCTAACAGTGCAAACATATGCTTAATAAATATTATGCATTTAATGTAAGCTAATGTCAACCTATTATTGCTTATGAAAGTTCAAAATTAACAGTTTGATTTAAGATCTTAGTTAATTTAACTATCTATATAGATGTATATGTTGGACATTGTCAAGTCATTGGATTATGACGGTAATTGTATATTAGTATTAAAGTTACGCTTTTTTTGGGAACGATGCCCACTGGCAGTCGGTTTGTTAGGTTAGTGTAGTTTTAAGTTTGCAATTTCGTTCGTTTGTTCTTTTTTCAACTTGTAGATAGTTAAAATTTGTCAAACAATTTTTTTTTTACTTTTTTATTATTCATTTTTTATTTAAATGCATCGTCTGGTTAGGCTAGCAAAATCCGTGTAGGAAGGAGGAAATGTTAGGAGGAAAAATTTAATGTACCTAAATGTATTATTAGAAAATAAAATTACCTGTGTATCTAGAGTATCTACTATTAATAATAAATAGCGGCCAGATATTTGAAGCATTAAAATAATAATAACTATAAACCAGTACAGTACAGTACGAATCGGACTCACGCTCAGAGGTTTTCTTAGAAGCCGTATTAAAATATATGATGTTACTATGGGTGTTTTAGGGCAGTATTAATCAACTGATCTCTACTGTAATGCTTTTCTCAAGATTCGTCAAAAATGACAGTTTCTTATGGCTTGACGTTTACTTTGACGTAAGGCAAGGTGGGGTAAGTGCATCTACGGGCGAAGAAAACAATCACGTCAGCCGAAAGACGTCCACTGCTGGACATAGGCCTCCCCCAAGGCTTTCCATTCAGACCGGTCTTGTGCTTTTCGCATCCACCTTATCTCTTAAAAAATATATGATTAGTCGCACTTGCCACAAGGGGGCAAAAGCGTCAACGGGGTAAGTGCGAGAAATCATATTTTTTAGGAGATATTATTGGTTTGACGCACTTGCCCCGTAGATACATTAACCCCACCTTACCTTATGTATCTTATGCCGGGCAACTCAGTCAAAATGAGTTTATTAATATCACCATAAGTCATATAAAACAAATGAAACAGTTTATATGTGTATGTGTGTCTGTCAACTCTTTTTTGCACATTAAACAATTACAAGACATGTTAAGGTTGTGAACAGTTTTTAACGGGGCGTAATGCTTTTATTTTAATTTCTTTCTTTCGCAATAACCATTTAGCAGGTATATATGCTATCGGAAAGACGTTAAAAGATCAATAAAAATAAATCTTAAATTATCGCACTGCTTGCTGTAAATGAATGCAGAAATATCCCAAATATTTTGCACTTATTTTGTATTTGCGTTTTGCGCAACGAATGTATGTATGAGACAAACCAAATAATAATTATCTTGCAACATTTTATTCAGAAAAAATATTTCATTAGCATTGCCTGAAAAAAACATTTTGACAAAATAGGAGAGTAGGAAAAACATTGATTTTGTATTATTAATATTTTAGGTTGGATTAGCGTTAATTATGAATTACGTAACAGTCTCGTTGGTTTTTTTTTAGAATAAAACATATATACTTAACCCCTTATTAAAAAAGGAACCAACATATTATTCAAATATTTCAAATACGTTGACAGTTACGAATTATATTCTACCTCATTTAACTTTTCATTTAATATAATTATCTTTCAATTAAACACGTAAACTATTTCTCTAACAAGCATAAAACTTCAACGTAATATAATAAATTGACCCAAGGAAATCCACATCGGCGATATAATTACAGATACGGTTCGCCTTTCACTGCGCTCCGATCTCCCAAACTCGTTGCAATCGACCAAGAGCATTAGCTGCAGACGTGACACTTCCGTCCTTTGAGTTTTATAGAGTGGCAAAAAGAGTATTCCGTTTCGAGTACCTAATTACCACAGACATCATATACTTATCTAGACTAAACTACTTAATGAGTCAAAAATCCTATTGCCAGATTTCGAGTATTTCGACATTGATTGATTCGATTCGACATTCGAAAAACTACAATTTGAACAATTTAAAGACTGCAATCCTGTCCGCAAATGCGTTGCCAACCCTGAGGACTAAGATGGAATGCCTCTATGCTAGTTATTTCCCCCGTTGTCCTTATGCTTGGCGGTAAGTTAAGAGCATTGTAAAGCTAAAAAACTTCGAATACAAAATGCTATAAAGTATCTCTCCCAACCTAGTTCGATTTTTGAATATCGTGTAGATATTCTATAAAACAAGGTTGGCGCTTTTCCTTTCCAAGAAAATATTTCAAGGAAAGCAACGAAAAAAAACGGACACGTGCAGATCTATTTTTTCATAACAACTACAACATATTCAAAAATCGTGAAAATTAACTGGCCTGGAGTTAAATTAACCAGTATGTAAAAAAATGACAGCTGCCCGACTTAAGCGTCTCCATTTACAATACTCTTAAAAATAAGATGGTGGTAACGAGTATTATTAAAGTACAATGTCATAAGTGAGATTTAAAAGTATTAACTTCTGGAAATCAGTAAACTGCCATCTTGGTGAGTTTTAGTCCTGGCAAGATTTTAACTAATTATACCTACTTACAAATAAACATGTGAATTTAAATAACAGCTTGTAAAAAGCTATAAGGGATTAACGTCAACGAGCTTGTATGATTTCCTTCCGCTCCCACCGATATAATTCAATCGAGTTATATATTTATTTGTAAGCAGGATAATTAGTTATGGCTGCAGCCCCTGTTTGTTTACGTCTGATGATAATGCTCACCAGATGGCGTTATATCGGCGCGTAATAAATTTCCGACAATAATTACACTAAACAATGGCTTATTTCGAAGTTTCTTTTAAAGGTGCTTAGGTTAATACTTAAATAACAATTTACTTTCAATTATCGATCATTCATAGATAATTTGTTCATTTAACTCTATGTTGAAGGTAGTCAGAGTATATTTAAATTATTTAACCAGCACAAAAAGCCGTTAGGATTTAGGATTTGAATTTGACCGGAAACAGACTTAATAATTAATGTAGGTACGAGTAGAGTATATTGCAGTGCGCTCTCCGACTTTGACATTGACAGATCGATTGAATCTACCATTCATAACCTAAATGTAACATTTTGAAGCGACTAAATTAAGATATATTACGATTTTCACTTTGACCTGTTGTCCCTAAAAACTTTTAAAATGATGTAATTTTGTTTGTTACGAGTTCATTAAAAAAACATGTATAAAGTTTTTTAATTGAATTTGAAAAGGAAATACACCGTGTTTTTTTTGATTTACGATAACTTCGGCATATTACTAGGTATATCTATAGAAAGTAATTGGTAGATTAGATTTTTAAATATTGCAAAAAAAAATTTTTTTTCAGTTTAGAACAAAATAATGAAATCTTTTATCTTTGGTCATTCTAAAAGGGCCTTTAGAGTTACCTAGCTAATAATCAGTGTCAAATACGTCTATGTTGGCGTGACATACACACACAAGTAAAGATAACACTTGACAGGTACAAGTCACTTTAGATTGACGCGTATACAAACCTAACAATTGGAAACTCTTTACTCATACGTATTAAGAGAAAATTGTTGTTATCAATTAAGAGCCTTTTACACTAGGTTAACGTGATTAACTGATTAAATTTAAAAATTAAATATCTTTAAAACCGTTAGACTTATCATTTGTCTGTCTTCGGGAAATTAACTTTGTTTGACCTAAAGAACGTTCCCTTAAAGTTATCGTAAATCAAAAAAAACACGGTGTATATATGGAACCAAAGACAACGCAATAAGTGTCGATTTCAAAAGGGCGACTAGCTTCAGTTTCAGCTGCGTTCGTAAAATGACTCCTCAGTTCTATATGTAATGATTGGTTCTAGTGGTTTATGATTGTCTATTGCTGCCTTTGATCATAGATCGGTCCGAAACTTATCACTATTTAAATAAAACCGCCATTTTATTATTATAAGAAGCAACTAGTCCAGACATCGTCAAATTAAACTAGGGTCAAACGCTGCCGGCGCCATAAACAAACCCAAACATGACTTTAATTCGATATTTATTAGTCGAAACGGTTCGTAATAATCGATTAAATCGATACCGCGACCCGCCCGGTGTCAAGTTACCCACAGGTGTGCGACCGAATTCAAATCCGATAATTTTTATTCGTTTTTAATTAATTTTGAATATCGAATACAAATGTTTATTTTATGTCGTCTTTATGGGCTGCCAGCGTGTTATCGAGTGTAAGGAGGTGTCATGTGGGCATCTGGTCGGTGCGAATCTAGAACTTGCTGCGTTTTAATTACGGCATATTTTTACATTAACGTTGGGTTTTATTGATTTGTAATTTTTTTATCTTTAATAAAACATGATACTGGAGAAAAGATTAAATTATTGTTTATTGGTTTAGGTATTGACTGGGCTGTTTCCTTCATCGGGGAGCGCCGGATTATAAATAAACTTTCATGCGACCCAACTGCGTTTTGCTCGCGGTGTTACCAGCATATTGACATGTTATATACCAAAAGTGTTCTTCAGAATCGACCGTGTATTTAGAGTGGTTTGCAATACCCGGGCCTTGCATTTGTGGGGCAACGTGTATGTCTGTGTATTTGGATGGAGACTAATATTAGTCTCTATACAAATATATCGGTCCTCAAAAATATCTGAAATCGAATGTCTCTAACACACGCAGCTTCATTGTGAAGGCTTTCGCACGACGTTTTCCTTCACCGTAAAGTGCGAAGCTCTGAAACTGTTTGGATTTGTATTTTGTAGTTCTCTCTTACTTCAAATTACTTTTAGGTATACTTACGTGTCTGGGATCAGAGACCCAGAAACATTTATTATATACAATCACAAGTCTGCAATCCTAAGACTTCAAATGCGTTGCCAACCCTGAGAACTTAGGTGGAATGCATGTTAACAATGCGAGCACTGCTGCTTGACGAAAGGTTAAAATATAAGATGGTCATAGACATAGGCCTTTACCAATAAGCGCCATCTTACTCTATCATAGAGATTACAATTACAAGAAAAAGAGGTTGAGCGATCATTTAATCCATACATTACCTCAATCGATATTATCATTATTTGGTTGAAGACAATAATTCTTCTCAATCAAAAGTTTATTACTTTAGCAATTATGACTCATAAGTAATAAAAATATAAATTACCATGAACTAAAAAATAATTAGGTTAAGTGTTTAGAGTATAATATGCTAATTTAAAATAAAGACACATATTCAACATGAATTCATTTTTTAAATAAATCGAAGAAAAAAAACGAATGAAAAAATGTATTCATCAGAGCAATCTAACAACTTTAAACTGGAAGATCATTTATCCTTATCTTAATGATCAGAACAGCATTGTAATGTCACGGAAACTGATTCTAAATAGACATGCATTATTTGAACTTAACAACCAACAGCACAAGCAAGCAGAAATTTGAAAAAATAACGCCAGCCGCCGTTTAAATAGTGCAATTTTAACTTTTCGCATAACGGCCGAACACTAACATGAAACTCCTGCCTCACCTGACGGAAACTGACGAAGCCACCAAAAATAAATATGTTATTTCTGTAATAACTTATTCACCAACATACTCAACTTTATAGGATGCTCGTTTTATAGCTTGTTAAACCACGTTTGCATTACTTTTCGAAAAGATAAATTATAGGTCAGTCTTTCATAGATTGATTCGCTTTATGTAGTTAATTCATGTAAATTATTAAAGAAATTTACTCATTATAAATTCAGTTAAATTATTCTATGAGTACTGTATACGTCTGTTAATAGTGTTATCAGTAGAATAAGCACGATTGTATTTTTGTTTGACATCTGTGTAAATGTAAACGCTGTTTTGTGTATCAATGAATAAATGTCGCAGATTTACGTAGTCACAGTCACAAATATAAAAAAAATAGTCATAAAGATAAGATAAGATTCGCGAACACAGATTTGTTAGAATCCTGTCTACTCTTTATTCCACTTTGTTTGACCCAGCTTCCCCAGACTACCTTAAGTCCAAATTTATTTTACAAATTTATCGTCCTGGTTGTGAACTCCGTATATGACATTATGACATATATGTATGTAATTTCTGGTAAAATCTTATTTTAACGTTGCTTCAAATTTAGCACCAACCTCTACATGTCTTTGTCTGGCCAATCGTTGACTGGTAGAGAACGACTCAAGTTATTAAGTCCGCCATTTTTACTTACTTTGTGTATTGTGTAATAAAGTTTAAATAAATAAATAAATAAAAATAAGAGGTTGAGAAATTTATTCTTATGTATCGACCCCCAATGGGAAGAAATACGGGGAGAAATGAGAAACGAATCGAACGCGGACAAAGCGTCGTCTAGCTTCTCCATAAAACCTATATGGTTAATATAGTTATACCTACATTCTTTCTGTCTGTCACTCGTGTATTTTCTAAGAATATTCTAAACTAATCATAAAACAAACAAACGTACAATCAGAATTAAAAACTGCTCGCAAATTTCTCCGAACCTTAAGATCAAAGCGTTTATTTTTTAAATCCGACCGCAAAAGTGAAGTGTGCATAAAAGGATTCCCAGAAGGGTCCGAGAGGTTCTAATTGTCTGTTGATGTCTTTTATATTGAGGGTGATGTATTTTGACGTTTTCGGGACAAATGAGTAATAAACGAACAAATACAAGATACATATACGCTTAAAGAAATTGTATTTGGAGTTGCAAGTGTTGTAACGACAGGAAAAGGTGTTAAGAGCGTTTACAACATTACCTTGTGTTATTTTAAGGTCAAATGTTACTTAACACTTGATGACGTCACATTATTCATGAGGTTTTAACGTATATAATGTGAGCAATTTTTGAAAACTTACTAAATGTATGGAACTGACTAATGCCAGTAGCGCGCGACGCGACCGTTCGGAAGCTTACGTCAATCAATTCTCGATAACGATAACGTTCGTCGAATGCAGCTATAATGCAGTATGTTAGCTACTTCGAATCGCCCGCTAACTGTCGCGTAGCGACATCTATTGAACAGTTTAGTCCTTAAGACGCTTGTAACTTCTACATATAATATATATTGAAAAAGTAACACTGTTTCTTTGTTTCGGTTTCAAAGCTAAACCACCGAGCCGATTTCAGTGAAATTTTAAATGGAGATGTCTTAAATCCTGGGCAAGAAAATAGGGTACTTTTTGGTCCGGGAAATTGGACAGTTCTCGAGGGAATAACGATAAACGGTCAGAGTCGCGGGCTGATACCCCTAGCCCATGTGAACGACCATAACCGCTAAGAAGCGTAGAGCTGTTCCTTTTTGATTTCATGTGACCCCTGACCTACGGGTGATTGCGTTGTAATAGAGTTTAGATTTGCCCGTCGCGAGCGGTAGGGAAAGTTGATAAGTAATGTAGGCTTTCCTTTTGCTACGAAGATTTGCTATTGTGCTGCAGTTGCGCAGTATGGTTATTATACGCCGGGTTCTGACTTGTATGAATACCTACTGTTTGGAAAACGTTTGGTTTTTTTGTAAACGTTTATCTCAAAATTGCTGAATATTTTCTCAGCTCTCAAAACTTGAGTTCCGAAAACAAGGACAGCAATATGACTCCTATAGCTCTATCCTTGTCACAGTTTCACTGACTAAAAAGCAAAGCAAAAATTTGTCTATCGGTCGGTCGATCTCATACGAGCGACGTTTAGGCTACATAATTGCGAATGCATACCGTAAAATGTTGTTTGTACGCTCTGACGGAACAACTTAAACTTGCTGGTTATTCGTTCGTCGAGTTGAGCGAAAATAAATGAGGAGTCGCAGGATAGTTACCACGAAACAGTAAATTTGAAACTTTAAGTACAGAGTTCTTGTCAGAAGTCGCGCGCAAGAGCTGGTAACATAAAATAATCTAATTTTATTACACTATACTAAAACTACTCGAAATAATCCCGATAGTTCCCGTTTTCTTTGCAAAGGAAGAGTTTACTTATCCAATTAGTGCAAGCTGTATGCGTTATGCGTGTTATGTTTAAAGCACAGCGCATAATACTTATAAGCTCAGGGGGATTACCGTGACATACTTAGGTAGCTCAGTTTAGGTTGAGAGAAAAGGACAGAACTATATAACTGCTATAGCTCTGTCCCTTTCTCTCAACCTAAATTGAAATGCTTTCTTGTGTCATGGTAAACCACGGGACCGCGTTACGAGCGCCATTAAAACTTTATAAGTCTCATTTGAGATTAGCTTACACTGACTCCATAGTTCCATACCATACCACAATAGAGGGCAATCAAAACTGGTCATAGCGCAGTATGTACAGTGACCCGATTTCGTAGGTGACAAGGCAGCGGCAGAATTGAATCCCCCCATTGTAACCCCTTCCTAAAGTCCCTTCTTAGTGCACCCCTAGGATACCTATCCGAGGAATTTTCCTGCCAAATTTCAAGTACTTACCTAGGTCCTAGGCGTTGATTGACCAGTCAGACAGTTGCTTCTTCTATATGTATATGTTATATAGATATAGTTATATATCATAACAGATATCTATGCTACTAAATAGAGGTATAATTGAGCGTATGCTAATTTGTATGTCGGGTTTTTTTTATACTAATACTAGATCTGCGAATTAGTCAAAATATCAATTAGAAGGAAAAAATGGTTTCGGGAAAAATTTCACAAACTCAAGGTTAAAGACCGAGGAAGCTGATAGTGATAAACCTTTGGTAATCTAAAAAAAGTGTTGCAAAATGAAGAAAAGGTGTTTTTAATAGTTCATGAATATTATTACAAATATTATGTTCCAAAATAAAAGTCACTTAGCTGCTTACACCCTGTATCTTCACACATCAAAAATTAAAAAAATATTTGCTTTGCTATATGCGCTGCCCCTTACGGGTTACGGTATCCAGTGAATTATGACCGTGGACCACTGAACGCCAGTTAACACCCTCTTAAACGGCGGTTAGCGTTACTGCCCAGTCGTTAACGCGCTTCGACAGAGTTGCGATTTAGAATTAAAAGTATAACGAGATTTATACTTTATACAGGTCTTTTAGTAAGTTACCCGTAACAAGGTCGAGTTTTCGTTCTTACAGTTAAGAATATGAATTAGAATAAATAGTATAAATAGTTATGAATTTTCGGGCTAGTCTAAAGGGGCTTCTAAACGGGCCATGTTTTGCTGCAATTTGTGGCCGGCAACTAGTGCTATCTTACTCTTACTTCGTATGTTAGAGCAAGATGCGTATAGTTGCCGGCCACACATTGCCGTGAAAATGTTGCTCGTTTAGAAGCCCCCTAACAGTTTTCATTTGTCCGAAAATTCATAAGTGCTGTTTATTTCTGTCTGCTTTTATTAACTAGGTTAGGTTAGGTTCGTTTTATAGGAAGTATAGAAAATTAGACAACACGTTTTAGAACTTAAATCTTAACTAATTAAAAGTCGATATTCGAAAACCAAAGTATGTTCGTCCGTGCTTTTCTGTCATAGCTAAATTATGTATTACATTTATTTAACTTCGGCGAAGCAAAGTTTCCAGCCGATGTTTTTCCTACTCATGCTTCAGATAAAAACAAACGCAGATTTTTTCCTTAACAAGTTTTTTGTACATTATGTTTAGTTGAAATGAAAATCAAATTGAACCAACCCTTATAAAAGGGTTGTCAATCCGATTTTAGTGGGAAATTACAGTGCCGAAGACCTGATCTGATGATGGAGTCCCATTGAGTTTGGACTCAGCATCACGGCTGTGCAAATAAAAGTAGTCGGCAGCAAAAACAGGTCATTAAAATTAGTTTTACAGAGGTTTTGTGGTTGTAATATTATATGATATTATAATTATTATTATAGTTTACTGTGGAATTGTCCTGTGAGGCAATTCAAGAGAATACTTACGAAATGGCTTCTAGATAACTGTTTTTACTCTGTTATCTATTTTGCCAACAAGCCACATATCTAGTTTCTCTCCAATTTAATTTAAGATTGTATTAATTTATTTTTAATCGAATATAATAATAAATTAATATCTTGACAATTATAATAATATGATTAAGTAATAGTAGCATTTATTTCTAATGTAGATTAAGACTTTTGCATGCCAAAGACCATTGTAATATGAAATATGAAATATGTTTAAAAAATGACTGACTGCTGAGTTTCTTGCGGCGTTTCTTCAGTGGTCTCCTCTTGGGAAGCGCTGGTAGTATCTTGACGTGTAAAAGTGCCCGAGCGGCCTACTTACTGAATTAATTTCTTTTATCTTTTTTTTTTAAATTGTGGCAGAACATATCCATGTACCTACTACTGACATGTATATTTATAAGATCCGTGTATGTACATGCAAATAAATGAATATGAATTTGAATTGTGCTACAAAATGACAGAACATTATATTTATCCGGCGGCTTGTCAAATGCGTTTACAACTGATAAGTGATAAGTGCCGGTGACACTAACAGGAATCACTCAAGTTCTTGAGAGTGAATGTATTTAGGTGTGATAATGACTTTGTAAGTAAAATGCCGCGTTTAATGTAAACGTTTTAACAGTAGATTACATTTCTGGGATGATTAGATGACTGGGAATTAGGGGTTTAGCGTAGTTTCTAAATACGAGCATGTTGTGTTTAGTAGTTATGCTTATATTACGCTGAGTAAACATCTGTATTATGAGCTATTGTGGCAGCTACTACCCCTCGTCAGTGTTGCCCAATATTACCTTGTGGGTTAATTATAATAAAACCTATGTACATGAACGTAGTTCCTGACAACACCCCAACACTGGTAAGGTTATATCGCACGTTAAATCCTACTGTGGCACTATGCATAAAAGGGACAAGTATAAAAGTTTGATAATTATATTTAACTTTGTTGGTGGTAGGACCTTGTGCAGGGTCTGTCCGGATCGCTACCACCGTCTTATCCATTAACCCACCGCCATGCAGCAGTGTTCGCATTGCTGTGTACCTACCGGTGTGGAGTCTTAGTAATAGGATCCCGTTTTTACCCTTTTGGTACGGAACCGTAAAAAGGCATTTTTTCGACGGTGAACTTATCTTAATTATAGCCCGACTTACAAACAGTTGGGCGGAGGCAGGACGGATTTTCGTAAAGCAAGCGGCGCAAGAAAAACTTGGCGATTATGGTTCAAATGTTAAAAAAGCACTCTGTTTTCTTGAAGGTTTTTCTCTGTAATCTGTATGTCCATTGCATGTGCGAGTAACCCGAGCATCTTGCCTTACTTGCGGTCACTACAACCCTACACGACCCACCGACGTGACAGCAAGATTAATTCTTATCTGTCTGTATCACACGGATCAAAATTACCTGATAAAGATCTAAAATTCGAAAATTTTGGACACGTCTTAAGTATTGATAAGGTTAGTTTCAGTGCCAAGGACTCGATAGGGGGGACTGTTTGTATCGACAGCTTAGTACGTGGCATGTAACGTGTTTAGTTAGATTAGATTGCATTATGGGTGTGTACGGATGCAAAGGTTTTATTGCCTAAGAGAGAGATAACTATAGTGAATTATGCATAATCTAAGAGGCTGGATTCTGCCGTTTTTTTTTAAGCTAAGTAAATGTGTCGGCGAGTCGGTTAGCTAGCACAATGATCCAGGTTCAATTGCCGGTATGGGCAACTATAAGTCTGATGGGTGAGCGTACTTATTCCTGAGTTTTGGATATTTACTATGACATAGTTCGTCGATGATAAGTATTGATACAAATCTAATAATATGGACAAGTATAATTTAGCTTAGACTCATGAGCAGTCTTGCTTGAGTTATAAGCATATATTTAAGTAGATGGCAATCGAGATTGACTTTACTATCACGCATGTACAAAACCTATCAACGATAGGGGAGGGTTTGCAGAATAATTATAATCTGTGGAGACTTGTCATATCGGGAAATTATTGCTTTAATATTGTATTATCAACATTTTGATAGAGTTTTACAGGTTTTATCACCTAATTTCTATATAGAATAACGGTCGTTAATCCTATGCAGGATCCGTGCGGCTATTTACCTTACCTAACCTGTCGCCAAGCATCAGTGCTCGTATTCATGTTGTGGGATAAGTAGGAACACTAAAGGCCTAACTTTTAAACTCTTCTTAACTTGACAAGATACATCAAGGTCTCAAGGCATAGTAAACAGTACCCTTACAATTACCGTAGGTACCTACTCGCTAGCGTGTCGAATGCTGTTTCCCGCGTACTCTACAAGAATACTGCGAGGTTTGCGTTGGACAGAGCATTCGACTCGCTAGCGACTACGGTAATTGTACCTCATGGTAAGGGTACAGGACATTTTTGACGCATTTTGAGACGGGCATTGCAGTCGACATCAGTTTAATAATACGGTTCTAAGACTCATAGTAAAATGACTAGCATATACTGCCCTCCTACTGAGAAAAGGCGCATGTGCAATTAATTTAGAGAATATTAAACTCTCAAAGGTAATAATAAGGTTGGATGTGCAATACAATAGCATAGTACATACGACTTTTCTCTCTATGAGGGCAGTATAGCCATTCCACGTTAGTCCTAAGGGTTGGCAACGGATTTTCAATCTTGAGATTAACAACGTCCTTGGGTATCAGTCTGACCATCAGGAGGCTGTTCTCGTTTGCCTTAATCATTGAAAAAATGATTGTGACGCTGTATCTTGTCATGATGAGACCACAGATTAGGCCATACTTGCCACTTAAGTTTATGGCTTGAAGATTTCTCTCGGTTTTTTTTTATTTATCTCCAACAGATTATTTAGATTACTTTAAATTTATGTTCTTATTGATATTATGTTATTCATTATGTATTATTAGAAGACACCTGTCAGTTGACCTGTCAAAATGATGACAAATATTTAAAAAAAAGGTTGTTTTATCATGACTACCCATTTACAGGCATTCATTTCACTGCATCATTTTAGAACCTAGTTGAGTGAAATTTTATATGTATATCTTATAAGAATTTATAAGTAAGGTCAATTAGACAAGGTTCCATGTAGGGATACGTCGTCCGTGAAAATATAAACTGTTGCTCGAAAAATATGGGCTTACATAAAAAACATAAAGTTAACTATTTAAAGTAGCTTAAACTTTTTTTAGACCAAACAATAAAAAAACAATTGACTTACATTGGATTCCGAATTGTTACACAAAGTCACTGAAATATCAACGTCACGTGGAACTCGCGAAAGGTGCGTGCGCTCTGTGCGGCAGCCGTGTCAACATTGGCGCGCTGCGGGCACCCGCCGCGTATATATCGGGAACGGAGCCCTCTGATTGGCCGCCGGCCGACGCGCCCGCTTGACTCACGCATACGTCACGACCAGGCTTTCCAAGTTTCCACTTACGAGGTGTGGAAGGTTCGCTTCAGCGAAGAGATAGAGAGCATACCTGTGTGGAACTCATAAGTTTTTGTTAAGTTATTAACATACATACATACATACATATCTTCACGCCTGTCTCCCAATGGGGTAGGCAGAGATTATGGAACGCCAGGTGCATCGGTCCAAACATATACACTTCGCCTCCTCTACATTCATCAATCTTTTCATGCACGTACGTCGGTTTCGGGTGCTTTTGATTTGGCCCTTAATCAGTACATCGCGAATCTGATCACCGTACGTCCGTCAAGAACGTCCCCTACCGACATCTCCGCTCACTCTCGCTCGCCACATCTCTTTCGTAACTCTTCTGTCATCCATTCTTTCTAAATGACCAAACCATCTTAGCATACCCTTTTCGATCTTAGTCACTACATCTTCTTTCAATCCACATCGTTCTCGGACCTCGCTATTTCATACTCTATCTATTATCCTAACTCCACACATATTTCTTAGAGCTCTCATTTCAACTGCATTAATCCTGCTTTCGTTCTTCTTCTGCCATACCCAGGATTCACTACCATACACTAAGTTATTAACTATCAAGATAAGTTTTAAGTCGATCTTATGCATTCGAGTGTCAATGTGGTAATTTCATGTCATGTCTCCGCACTGAAAGCGACTGAAAATCTGTCTTCACCCTCTTTCAAACCTACTTGTTCTCTTAGGCAGCTCAATGGGACCTTATTAATATATAGCTGTCCGTCCGTCCCTCCTATCTTTAAACAGCTGCATCTTTTGAACCGTAATATACAATAGCGTTTTTTAGAATTTTGTATGTTGTACTTTTTTTAAATAAAGCGAAATAAAAAAGGGGCTGCTCGTATAAGGAACTGCCCGTATAAAAACGGTTCAATATACAAGCGACAAATTTAGTATGATTGTAGTACAAAACACTGAAAAAAAACAACAAACAAGACTGCGTGGCTGGACGGAACCCTTGATGCGCGAGTCCGACTCGCACTTGACCGGTTTTTTGAAAAGTTTATAATAATATAGTAAAATTGTAATTTTGTGGATTTTGGTTTGAATAGCCCCTAATTATAACTTCTTTTTAAAATCTAAGTAGGTAGTTTATATGAAAAAGTGTACATATTTGATATTTTAGTTGTGAATTGATCTATTGAACTATAAAAGGCGTTTTAAACGTTAACGCGATCGGATGTCAACATTGCTGACTTAAACATATACTTCCTATAAAACTTACAATTAATCGGAAGGTATTTTATAATTTTAATACGTCTAGACACACGGACACGGCGCTGGACTTACCCGGCTCCGTGCATAATAAAGCTCCAGGAATTATGGATGAAGTGGTCACCAGCAATTATTATAATTACTGCATCTCTGCGGAAAAAGTGTACTGTGTCACGCTGTTTTTTCGTTCGAGTCCAGTCAGTCGGTCCAGTCTAATTTGTCTTTCAGAGATCTTAAATGAAACCCGACAGTGCTAAATTTTAAATAGTTGAGACGCGCAACTATCTTTTTAACGCGTGTTGTTTAACATATCTCAAGTAAGATCACTATACAAGTGTACATGTCATAGTAAACGGCAAGTGGAGAACAGTAATTTCTGACGCATATTTTGTCGGGCGTCTCGCAATAGATTAGTAAACAAATTGATACCAGCTTTAATCACGCAGGCAAAGTCTGATCCCGGATCTCAATGCTGAGGGGGCTCTATTTTATTTTAAGCCCAGTCTTCAAGTTCAGGCTGTAGCTTGTAATTGCTATCCTACCGTCCAAAGTAAAAAGGTAGTATACGCAAAGGACTGCGTACTCTCATACCACCTTTTTCTTTTGAATCGCAACATAGGTTCAATGTACGAAATTCTTCGTTATCATAATGTAGCAATGTGTCAAATTGGCACTCACATCTGTCGTGACTAAGAAATCCAAGGCTATCTACACTGGACCGCAAAACTAACAAGGATTGGTACCCAACTGTCAGACTCCGATTTCGTTTATTTTGATATATTTTAGAGAGTAGTCTAAAATTGCAGACCTGTATTTTTTTTTAGCTGCCAAAACTCAACCTGTTGGGAGAATTTCACCTCCAAAGTACTGTTTTTTTTATTGCTAGTTTCCTACTGGTTTGATTATTATGTGTAATAACATGAAAAAATAATGAGCACGTGTTTTGTTATATTGGCTAAAACTTATTTACAGTTATATGTATGTATACTTCTCATCACAGAGATTCTTTGGTATTTTTTGTAAATATGAGTTTTAGCCGATATAACAAAACACGTGCTCAATATGTTTCACGTTCTTAAACATATAATCAAGCCAACAAGAAACTAGCAATTTAATTAAAAAAACACTATAGAAGATCGAGCGTTTAGTCACTTTTCATTACTTTGGAGGTCAATTTCTCCCAAAAGGTTGAAAGTGGGCAGCTAAAAAAAAACACGTGTCCGTTATTTTGGACTATTCTCTAACATATATCAAAATAAACAAAATCGGAGTCGGACAGGTGGGTACCTTTCCTTGTAAGTATCACACTTTTAAAGAAACTGACATATAAAGTGTGATACTTTTGCGGTCAGTACATTATAATGTTAATAAACATATTAAAGCACTTATGCATACTCTTTACGTCATAATTTACATAATAATGATCTAAAAATATTTCGTGCATTATCCTGGGCTATTGACCTAAACAAAGTGTTCACAATAGAGTCCATGTTTGAATGTATAATATTGTTTTCTTGTTTTGTATGGAAGTTGAGACCGATTGACGTAACATCCTTCTACGCTATTCGAACCGGCGAATTGCCTATTACATGGTTATTTGGTTATGGAGCGGCTAATTGGTATTTTGAAGCTGCCTGGGTTTTAATTAAGTCAAAGTTTCTAATGTTCTGGCGTGTTTTGCAATTAAAAAAGAAATTTTCCGCATTCATAAAAAGTTACTTGATCTTATTTGAAATATTTCTTGCAAGTCTTTTTTTTTGGTTCGCTTGTTTTATAGACACGAATTTTGAAGAACGTATCACTTAACAGAATATTCATTTCACAGGAAACTATCTGCCGAGCCTGTTTTTATTTCAGTTAATCTTGTGATGGTTACAAGTCTAATCTAACCTACGTGAATCATATCTAAGATAACCTGAAATCAACACAGGTTCAGAGAATAGGTTTCTATGAAATGAAAATTCTGCGGAGTGATACGTTCTATGAAATGAGTGTCTACAAAACCAGGGCCACGGTATTTTAAAAAGGAGTTTCAAAAATCAACCGTATAGGTATATATTTATGTTCGTTCTCGGATAACTTCGTCGTGTATGAACCGATTTTAATGATTCTTTTTGTTGTTGGAAAGGAGACATCCTAAGAGTGGTACCATGATAATGAAATCAGGATCTGATGAAGGAATCAGTGTGAAATTGAGGGAACTCCTCAAATATGGTTGCCAAACATAACGATTTTAGTATTTTTAGTGACAACTCCAGCATTTGTATTCAGAAAGTATTACTTATTTGCTGAAGCGGAACTGATGATGAAGACCACAGATGGTCACCGGAACTCCTCAACTGTACCGATTTCGAGGGTGGCGATAAGATATCTCGATTAAAGATAGTTAGCGACTACAACGAAGAATATTTAATTGTTAAAAAATGATTGTGATTTTCCCGCGGCGTTGCTTGCGGCGAGATTGAAATGTCTTAAAGTTTCATATCAACTAAGAAGTGGGGCTATTAGACAACAGCTTATTATTATCACTAAAATTATAAAATAACATTTTAAAATAATATACTAAAAACCGCCTTGAAAACGCCAAAAATAACTCCTATTAAAATGGTACTAGGTTTCTATAGGCCAGTCAAACTGAAGTCGGCGACTCGCAATTGTTTTAACCAAAAGTCGAGTTCATTTGGTCTGGCCTATTTTTGGCGTTTTTGAAGGCGGTTTTTTTTGTTTTTTTTCGTTACGTAGGTATGTTTTGCACCAAATCTTTTGTGTTAAACGTTAGTTACTACTCTTGTCGAATCCAAAAAGCTTGTTTTTGATTCTCTAAAAACCTTAAATTATCATGAGACAGAAGCCATGTTAGATTCATTTGATTACATATACTTTTTTATTTATTATCGTTCATTCCTTATTACTTTGTATAACAACTTATCTCAAAGTTTATATAAGTAGTTTTACTAAATAATATGTAATAATAATTTTGCAAATGGTTCCCCGCGATACAGGCCAAGCCTAGTGCAGGGACTCCTGGCAATATTGTAAAAATATGTGTGCGAAATATATATGCTTAATTATTAAATTATTATATTATTAGTTATCAGTTATTGCTTATAATGCACCTACTACGCGTTATTGTCCAGATAAAAGGTAAAATAACCAATGAAAGTCACGGAAAGTACCCAACGCGGGTTTTCTGCGAAACGTTTTTTTTTTAGTTTGTTTAAAGTTGTCCTGTTCGGTATTATTAGCGCAATGATACACACACCTGTGGAGTAGTTATTTTTAAACGCATTGGAAGCCTTTTTTATATTCTGAGTCAGTTTTGTGAGTCATTGTTTTGTGTATTATGTTCTGTCATGTTTTTATTGTGTATTTTTAAAAACTTTTATTTAACTCGCACTGTTTGTCTTTTTGTAAGGCCGTCATTGTAAACGAATTTTGAACCAGTTCCTGTTAATGGCATGGCTGAAATTTAGACGACCATCTAAACCCGATGACAATGCAATAAATTATATTTAGTATCTATGAGCTACTCTGATGATGGAGTCGGAAGGTGGAGACAGGGTCTCTGCACTTAACGTAAACCCTCTGTGTTTGGACTCATTAGTTTGGTATTGATAAGCACATAATGAGTTTGCAAAAATAAAGGACTGTCAGCAATAAATGCTTGTCCCAAAATAGGTATGTAAAAAAGTGTAACGTCTGAAAGTTTTTTTTTTACGGGTATGCTGCGTTTTATTCTGGTGGTAGGAGCTTTTACAGGGTCCATCCGGATCGCTACCACCATGTTATCTTTAACCTACCAAGCAGTAGTGTTCGCAGTGTTGCACTCGGTCGATCGATCGAGTGAACGCGCCACATCGATGAGTTTAACTAGTACCTTCAGAGCGCCCAAAACACGTTTTAGCACGTGCATTCTCAATTAGGCAGCAGGGCTTCTGTCGGTAGGATCGAACGTATAAGGCTGCCTAATTTTTTTTTTTTTTTTTTATGGCAAAGAGAAGGCAATCGAGCACACAGGCCACCTGATGGTAAGTGGTACCTGTGACCCATAGACATTCGCATTCACAAGACTGCAAGCCTAAGACTGCAAATGCGTTGCCAACCCTGAGGACTAAGATGGAATGCCTCTATGCTGGTCATTACACCGGCTGTCTTATCCCCAAACCGGAACACAACAATACGAACACTGCTGTTTGGCGGTAGGTTAATGGATAAGATGGTGGTAGCGATCCGGACGGACCCTGCACAAGGTCCTACCACCCGCACCTAATTGAAAATTGTGCGCCCTGACGGGACTTGTTAAACTCGCCGATGTGGCGCGTTAACTCTTTCACTCGTTCGACCGACTGAGCGACATTTTTAGGAGAATAACACCCCTGGTTCTTTCCATCCACTAAAAACTCCGACGCGATGAAGTCTAAAGTACTTAATAGTATTTAGGAGGCCTCTATTTCACTCGATAAAACCATATTACTTTTGACATGTTGTCGTATTCTCAACGGTACGATAGCTCTTATGTACTACAGTAATGGTGACCGAGTCGATAACAATACGACAATACGAAAGTAGTATGGTTTTACGTGGTAGAATACAGCCACTGGTTCTCGTTTCTTGTTCGTAATTAATGTTTCGAACCGCTTAACTTTTTTTATGACATGCGTAAAGCAAACTAGGTCCTGATGGACGGTGGATGGTATCTGAGACCCATTTTAAAACTTAAGTCTGCAAACCTATGATTGCAAATGCATTTGCTCCCTGAGAACTAAAATGCAATTATAATTCCAAAGAATCATTGTTCCGAATTAATCGAAATTCCGATTTATTAGATTCACGAAGGTACTTTTTCGATTGACGCCTTTTTTTCATATTGCTCATAGTCATAAGTAATTTTAATCTAACCTCGTCTACATGCCATTCATTGAGTACGAGTTGTTTTATTTATTTTTTTACATTTTATATAACACTAGCGACCCACCCTCGCTTCGCTCCGGTTTATATAAGTTTTCTGTAACACCCGTACACAAACCAGAATTTCTTATAAACAAAACCTTCCTGTTGAATCACTCTATACATTGCTGAAAACTGCATTAAAATCCGTTGAGTACTTTAAAAGATCTAAGCAAACAGACAGCAGAAGTGACCATTTTATACTATGTAAAGATTTATATATTTATTTATTTAAAAATAATTACACAGCATAACAGTATAACACTACAGCACTGTGAATTACATACTAAATACAAATTAATAAAGACAATCAAATTAATACTAGAAGGAGAGGATTATTTACACCGAAGCAATCCATCTTCTCGTCTTCATAACTTCAAACATTCAATACACACAAACTTCCATCCACTGGCAAATACATCACAATCAGGGGCAGACTCGACAAGATAACTCCAGTATGTGCACACTTTTCATAAAAATGAAGCAAGAACAAAAACGGAACTCTGAAACTGTTTCCGAATTCTCATAAATATTTCCCAAGAATTATAAAAATATTATTCCCAGTTCCATGTAATTCAAACTAACCAGTCATGCCGCCGTTGCTGATTGAGTTTACAAAACCTGCGCAGGAGTGCATTTTGAAACGATCGTGTGATGTTTCCCGCCCTGTGATTGGATGGCGCGACTAGCGGTCGTCACATGCGCCTAGAGTTGCGTCAGCCGAGTGCAGCGATTAAAACTTAAAGCTCTAGCTTCTATGCTGCCGATTATACCAACAAGGGAATATGCGCGTACGGACTCCATAATCTTATACTGCTTTTTTCTTTTGGACGGTAATATGAGCAATAGATCGATCGAGTTTCAAGAATTGTTCAATTAAATGTCATGTCATGGATAATGGGTATAGTACTATGCACAAATATGTAATAAAATAATCTTTCCAATTAATTGATTTTCTTTTCAATATATTTCGAGGGATATATGTATCCTTCTATAACTTCTTAATTATTCTTATATATCAATAAATAAAATTGAAGTTGTGTATGTTCGTGACTTAATAATAAATGCCGAAAAAACCTCTTTACGCAATGCCCAATTAAAAATGACTTGATTTAATATTTTTCCTACCTGTCTTTCTGAAAGTTGGTCTCGAATAGGCACCAAGACGGCTCAACGGATTTTAATAAAAAACAGAAAGTTGATGGTAGTTGGTAATGCTAAAAGGCATAACAATAACCATTTTTATAAGGAGAAATGTGCACCATACTGACTTAGTTATAGGTAGTAGGGTGCATTTTGCCCCTCTCATTATATGTATTAATAACCTACGCGGTTTAGAAATAAAGAAAGAAAGAAAAAACATTTATTCGTGACAAACAGACAAACACAACTCAACAAAATACTGACATCTAGACAAAAAACCTGTTGTCACGAAATGGTATCGTGGTATAGTGGTGTTTAGCATTATCACGGTAAACTATCGATGTTTCGAAATATTTTTTGTTAACTGTTTCGTTCTTCCGAAAATCAGTTTTATATGAACACATTTACTGTTCAACATATTTATTTTATGTCATAGACAAGGCAAACGAGCACACAGGCAAGTGGAAACTGTGACCAACCCCGTGTGTGTTGCCAACCCCAAGGACTAAGATGGAATACCTCAATGCTAGTCATTACACCGGCTGTCTTATGCCCAAACCTTGCTGTTCGGCGGTAGGTTAGTGGATAAGATGGTGGTAGCGATCCGGACGGACCCTGCATAAGATCCTACCACCCGCAAAAGAGACATACCTACATAACCTGTAGGCTAGGTTAGGTTAATTGAATTATTATTATTAAACTTAAACGGTTTCAGACAAAAATGATTTTCAACCAACGAAAATATCGGACAAACGAAACCGCGGACAAGTCTTTCGAACTCAAGATAGGTAGACCTAGTACCACCAACGGTATCATGACGAGGGGGTAATATACGACTCAGATTAACATACGGTAATATGGAGACATGATAACATGTTAACGACGTAGATCTAAATCCGGCGATCTCGGCTACCGCACTAGATTATGTCATGGGTGATATGATAAGTGGCCGCTGATTTTGATAACAACTCCATCGTACGAAATGGCGATCTTAAAAGATATTCAAGATAAGGAATCAAAGACTAGGCATTTAAGAATACGTACACAATGACCGAGCCTGCGATGCTAGCGGTCCTGGATTCGTATTCCCAGTACAAGCAAATACATAGTAGGTAAACACTTTAATCGCCTTTATCTCAGAAACTAATCATCACTTAGTTGTGATAGTTTTTCTATAGAATTCGTTACATGTGCTTTCGTTCAAGATATTTTACAGTTTTTAGTACTTGTAGTTTTGGAAAAACACAACTAACTCTAAAGCACTAAAGGTAAATGGGAATGTTGGAATAGAGAGGCCAAGGCGAACGTTCCACGATCAGATCGAGGCTTATTAAGACAAGGCCTGAACCCATGAGTTACAATAACCGTACTCGCAAGCCAGTCGAGTTTTGGGGTCCGTCCGGATCGCTACCACAATCTTATCCATTAACCTACCGCCAAACAGCAGTGTTCGCATTGTTGTGTTCCGGTTTGGGGATAAGACAGCCGGTGTAATGACTAGCATAGAGGCATTCCATCTTAGTCCTCAGGGTTGGCAGCGCATTTGCAGTCTTAGGCTTGCAGTCTTGTGAATGCGAATGTCTATGGGTCACAGTTTCCACTTACCATCAGGTGGCCTGTGTGCTCGTCAGCCTTCCCTACGCCATAAAAAAAAAAAAAAGTCGAATGCTCTGTCCCTCGCAATCTAGCTCTCGCTAGCCAAGGTATAGGTTAGTCGAGTACCCTTAACAGATATACGTGTTTGAAGAGATTTATGAGGATGGAGGAAGCGAGGAAGTTTGCCTGGATAGTAGCCAGCGGAAGGAAATGATCTTTGCCTACCCCTACGGGGAAGAGGCGCGATTGTATGTATGTATGTGTGCACCAGGGATCTCTGAGCTAGACCGCGGACAGACGGACAAGGCGAAACTATAAGGCTTCCTAGTTTGACTGCGGAACCATAAAAATGAAATGTAACTAAGTCTGCTTCTCAGAAGTACCAAATAAAACTTTGCAGATCCAAAAAAATCCTTACGACACTATCTACTCGTATTGTTAGTTCAAATTTATGTTTGTTTGGAAGACACACTGTAATGTTATACGAGCAAAACAATATCTATCTAAATATATAAAAGGAGAAACTGACTGACTGACTGACTGACATATCAACGCACAGCCTAAACGGCTAAACGTAGGTACTTGAAATTTGGAAGGGACGTAGCTTAGGTACCGTAGAGGTGCACTAAGAAAGGAATTCTCGAAATTCCCACGGGAACGGGAATTAGCGGGAAAATCCTTTTGTATGAAAAATCTAAACCGCGTAAGATAGATGATTGAAATTTGGCATGCAGGTATCCTAATAAACGTAAAGCTTACTTGCAACGCGATATTGCAAAATTCTCACGGGAACGGGAGTTATTGGGAAAAAACTTTTGTATGTAAAAATCTAAACCGCGTAAGATAGATGATTGAAATTTGGCATGCAGGTACCCTAATAAACGTAAAGCTTACTTACAACGCGATATTGCAAAATTCCCACGGGAACGGGAGTTATTGGGAAAAAACTTTTGTATGTAAAAATCTAAACCGCGTAAGATAGATGATTTAAATTTGGCATGCAGGTACCCTAATAAACGTAAAGCTTACTTGCAACGCGATATTGCAAAATTCCCACGGGAACGGGAGTTATTGGGAAAAAACTTTTGTATGTAAAAATCTAAACCGCGTAAGATAGATGATTGAAATTTGGCATGCAGGTACCCTAATAAACGTAAAGCTTACTTGCAACGCGATATTGCAAAATTCCCACGGGAACGGGAGTTATTGGGAAAAAACTTTTGTATGTAAAAATCTAAATCACGTAATATAGATGTTTTCAATCTAGCATGCATGCATACCTTAGTAAATATAAAGTTTAGTTATGGCTGTATTTTGAAAAATGAAGTTAGCGGGTAAAAATATATTGTATAAAAAAATCTAAACTGCATAAGTTAGTTGCTTGAAATTTGACATGCATATACCTTAGTGAATGCTAAGTTAAAAATTCCCCTGGGAACGGGAAGCGAGTTAGAGGCTCCTTATACTATAACCTCATTTAAAAATAATAAAATTAAGCATTTTTTAACCTTTCTCCCACACACAAAGATCTCTCTTTTATATCGTCTATTATTTATCTAAATATATAAAAGGAGAAACTGACTGACTGACTGACTGACATATCAACGCACAGCCTAAATAGCTAAACGTAGGCACTTGAAATTTGGAAGGGGCGTAGCTTAGGTACCGTAGAGGTGCACTAAGAAAGGAATTCTCCAAATTCCCACGGGAACGGGAATTATCTAAATATATAAAAGGAGAAACTGACTGACTGACTGACTGACATATCAACGCACAGCCTAAACAGCTGAACGTAGGCACTTGAAATTTGGAAGGGGCGTAGCTTAGGTACCGTAGAGGTGCACTAAGAAAGGAATTCCCGAAATTCCCACGGGAACGGGAATTCGCGGGAAAATCCTTTTGTATGAAAAATCTAAACCGCGTAAGATAGATGATTGAAATTTGGCATGCAAGTACCCTAATAAACGTAAAGCTTACTTGCAACGCGATATTGCAAAATTCTTACGGGAACGGGAGTTATTGGGAAAAAACTTCTGTATGTATCTAAACCGCGTAAGATAGATGATTGAAATTTGGCATGCAGGTACCCTAATGAACGTAAAGCTTACTTGCAATGCGATATTGCAAAATTCCCACGGGAACGGGAGTTATTGGGAAAAAACTTTTGTATGTAAAAATCTAAACCGCGTAAGATAGATGATTGAAATTTGGCATGCAGGTACCCTAATGAACGTAAAGCTTACTTGCAACGCGATATTGCAAAATTCCCACGAAAATGGGAGTTATTGGGAAAAAAAAATTGTATATAAAAATCTAAATCACGTAAGATAGAGTTTCTCCTTTTATATATTTAGATAAATAATAGACGATATAAAAGAGAGATCTTTGTGTGTGGGAGAAAGGTTAAAAAATGCTTAATTTTATTATTTTTAAATGAGGTTATAGTATAAGGAGCCTCTAACTCGCTTCCCGTTCCCAGGGGAATTTTTAACTTAGCATTCACTAAGGTACCTATATGCATGTCAAATTTCAAGCAACTAACTTATGCAGTTTAGATTTTTTTATACAATATATTTTTACCCGCTAACTTCATTTTTCAAAATACAGCCATAACTAAACTTTATATTTACTAAGGTATGCATGCATGCTAGATTGAAAACATCCATATTACGTGATTTAGATTTTTACATACAAAAGTTTTTTCCCAATAACTCCCGTTCCCGTGGGAATTTTGCAATATCGCGTTGCAAGTAAGCTTTACGTTTATTAGGGTACCTGCATGCCAAATTTCAATCATCTATCTTACGCGGTTTAGATTTTTACATACAAAAGTTTTTTCCCAATAACTCCCGTTCCCGTGGGAATTTTGCAATATCGCGTTGCAAGTAAGCTTTACGTTTATTAGGGTACCTGCATGCCAAATTTAAATCATCTATCTTACGCGGTTTAGATTTTTACATACAAAAGTTTTTTCCCAATAACTCCCGTTCCCGTGGGAATTTTGCAATATCGCGTTGTAAGTAAGCTTTACGTTTATTAGGGTACCTGCATGCCAAATTTCAATCATCTATCTTACGCGGTTTAGATTTTTACATACAAAAGTTTTTTCCCAATAACTCCCGTTCCCGTGAGAATTTTGCAATATCGCGTTGCAAGTAAGCTTTACGTTTATTAGGATACCTGCATGCCAAATTTCAATCATCTATCTTACGCGGTTTAGATTTTTCATACAAAAGGATTTTCCCGCTAATTCCCGTTCCCGTGGGAATTTCGAGAATTCCTTTCTTAGTGCACCTCTACGGTACCTAAGCTACGTCCCTTCCAAATTTCAAGTACCTACGTTTAGCCGTTTAGGCTGTGCGTTGATATGTCAGTCAGTCAGTCAGTCAGTTTCTCCTTTTATAATATATATTTAGATGGGTTTCTCAGGCCTTCTTGGCCTGTCATATTCGGAAAAAAAGGTTTGCAACCCTCGCGACACTCGTTCTCTCAGGTACTAAGTAAATAAATAAGTGTACCTACCTAAGTGTAGGTAGGTAAGTACCTAGACGCACACGACTGACGTTTACAATATATTTTAAATTTTAGGGAATATGTTTTAAAACCCATAATGGGTTATCAATGTTTTCATTCACCGTTCTTATAATGGTCTACTTTTAAATATTTTGCAAGAAATAGTTAGACATTTTAAACCTAAATATATTTTAATTAAAGTAAGTTTTTGTCAACGCTTTGATAGCTCTTATTTACTTGACAATAAGGGCGGCCGAGTTAAAAATAATACCATAACAGTTCAAAGACGATATGGTTTTACCGCCTAGAATCTCGGCTTTCCGACCACAAAATGCAACCTACTGGCGGTTACACAAACGCCAAACTCTATCACATTCGCGCCAAACCAGCTATTACTGGAGAGAGAAAGAATATCGAGTCGTTATTAAAGAGAGAAAGATACAGGTATCATGTTCTCACAACAACGGTAGGGTCAGCGCGTGCGCCGAGGCACGTAGGCAGGAAGTCTTGAAAGACTAGTACACGAAAATTCAAAAGAAAAAAAATGGAACCCTGGGTTGAGATGCTTTAGGCGACACAAACCATATTAACGTCTTTGACATGTTGTCGTGTTGTCAACGTTTTGATAACTCTTTTTTATTTCGACACGCTGGCCTCGTTGGTAGTGACCCTGCCTAGCTAGCGGTCCTGGGTTCAAATCCCGGTAAGGGCAGATGTTTGTGTGATGAGCGCGAATATTTGTTCTGAGTCATGGATGTTTTCTATGTATTTAAGTATATATTTCTCGTTGCCTAGTACCCATAGTACAAGCTTAGAGCTTACTTTGGGACTAGGTCAATTGGTGTGACATTGCCCCATGATATGTATATGTATGTATAGTTATAAGTTTAACACCGCAATAGCTCAAAGAGGATACGGTTTTAATCGCGTAGAATTGAAGGCCTGTGAGGCTATTTAGACAAGTTGCTTATAGCTAACGCTAACGATTTTCGAAAACTGACAAAATGTATGGAATTGACGCAGGCGCTCGACGCGACCGTCTCACAGCTCCTAGCTAGTGCTCCTATACATTTTTGATAACAATAACGAACTCCGAATGCATCTTGTCTTGGGCCCCTGATCATGTCATTAGAGACAAAGATTGTTCAAGCCTCAGAAACAAATACTCGCGCTCGTCACACAAATATTGACCCTGGACCCGAACCCGGGACCGCTAGCTTCGTAGGCAGGGTGACCACCAATTAGGCTAACCGCGTCGGCGATAGAAGATAAGCCCTAGATTCATTTTAGTAGATTTTTCCAAGATATATAAGGTACCTATATGTTAAGACGCTTCGCTACTGGTGAGATGTGTTTATAAATAAACTGATCTGTAGACGCCTGTCTTAAGATACATCGAAGTTATATAAAACTGTAATTTCTGACGTATCTTGACATCGGAATTTCAGCTATAGGTATACAACAAAATTGACATGGACTTTTTTAAAAGGTGGTCTGAAAAAAACCAGGTCAGAGGATTGTCGCAAAAGCAGATATTATTTTAAAATATTTACTGAGAAAATAAATAAACAAATTTCTGCTATTGGCTAAGGCTTCGCCACATGGTCTTTTCTACGTCACAGCTAGTTCTACGTAGTGCTAGTGCTACGTTACAAACAAAATGACGTCATTGCGACCACTAGCCAAAAGCGGGCGTAACAAACGCTGCTGTTTGGAACCCGACTGCATTTATTATGTAAATAATTGACATTTTGCCATTGTTGTTATTTCAATTTTAACAGTTAACGTATCCTATGTCACCTGGGACGGTGAAAGGACTCTAACTAACGATATCACACACATCTAAATCGGCTCAGGCGTTTAGAAGTTATGGCGGAATCAAGAATTGTCCGGATACATGAACCCTGAAAACATTACACTCCTTTGTTTGTGCAGTCGTGTAAAAAGTATGCTTATAAGACAAACTCCCTGTTGTCAATTGAGAGCCGGGGTAACCATAAGGTGCGGGGGTGAGGTACGAATAAGCTCATATAGTGACCGTTGCCCTCTCCCGCACCTCATGCATACCCCGGCCCCCGGCTCTCAATGAAGTTGTACGCCTATAAGATGAGTTTATTATTATCACCCATAACGCAGTACGGAGAGACATTTTACAGACAGTTACTTAACAAAATTTCTCGATATAGCCCAAAGCAGCAAGCAGAAATGGCAGTGGGCCGGTCACATGTGTCGCAAAACCGACAATCGTTGGGGCTGACGTGTTCTGGAGTGGAGACGATGACATAAAAAGTGGCTGGCAGCAGTTGGAACCAAAAAACTCAGGACCGAGCTCAGTGGCGTGCCATGGGAGAGGCCTATGTCCAGCAGTGGACAGAAGTGGGCTGATGATGATGACTTAACTCGTTCCTTTTTCAAACTCGGGTATGAAAAATCATTAATGGCCGGGGCCGTACTCTGAGTCAGTTAATGACAATTAAGGCCGCACCACGGTACGGCGTCGTTAACGTGAAACGGCGCGGCGTTTCAATATTACGTCGAATGTCCTGCGTGTAGAGATTAAAATAGCTTGTTTTCACACGGCAACTTGTATCTGCACGACGTAACGACGCCTAGCCGTGGTAAATGTGGCCAGGCCCCAAGTCGTTCCTTGAAGGTCTCTGAAATATCTCAGAATGGCGGTAAGGTTCAATTTAAGAGAGTGAGAAGCTAAAAAAAATCCATAAAAATGCTATAACGTCTCTTGCCCCTCAAAGTCTTTAAACATAGATATTATGAAAACTAGGTCTTCAGTTTTTCTTTCTAGAAAAAAATTTCTTGGAAACAAAAAAAAACGGAATTGTACAAATCTAGTTTTTCATAACAACTAAAATATGGAATGGGCTTCCACCGTGCTTGAGGCAAGATCTGCCGGTTTATTTAAGGAAAGGTTAAAGAAGCTGTGCTTAAATGAGCAAGATGAGTCGTGAGTGTTGTTCCTTTGCTCTGTTTTAGGTTTTAATTGATATTTACGTATGTGGTAGTATATATTAGTATATTTTATTACGTATGCATGAATTTTATTAAAGCAGATATATTACTATTTCAATATGTCTGTTTTCGGATGTATTTACTTTTATTTTGTAAATTTGCCTACCCTCTTGCATTGTCCTTGCTTATTCTACTCCAAGGTTAACTGGGAGAGATCCCATATGGGATAAGTTCGCCTAAGTACATTATCTGTAGTGATGGAAAATGTTTTGTAATTGTTTATATGCAATAAAGAGTTTTCATACATACATAAATACCTTGTACCCGCGGGAATATGACCTTTAGTGACTGTCAAAGATTGGATCAAAAGAGTGAGATAAACGACGAAGCATTTTTTCCAGACAATAATATGTAGTTATGTTAAAAAGTAAAATTATCACGTACCTACCCCAATTTTTCTCCTTACGTCTTTTAATTGTTCCGGTTCACTAAACTAACTACTAACTAACTATACCTATATGGAATATAGGTATGTAAAACAGCCCGGTAGTCATTCGCGATTTTTCATGAATCACAGAAATTTCTTATGAATAAAATAATTATAAGGAACACGGCAAAATATCAATCGTTTAAATATAAACCAGGCAAGCAGAAATAAACCTTCCATTTTTAGTTTTCTACGAACCAAGCTAATAAACTTGGTAAAACCGCAGCCACACATTCTGCGTTATTTATGAATGAATTTAAAATAAAGGGCATTCGGTAAGTTTGTATAAAGATTATTTCTTTTTTTTTGAATTGTTTGAATTTTATTATAATGGGATATTAAATACACATAAATATCTACATAAAATTTTCTGAGAATAATTTCGGAGATTAAAGTATTAAGTTTTTTATTTTAAATTGTCTATCGATTAATAAGGCAGGTCACAAAAAAAAAAAATCACAATAAATAAATATTTTCTTTCTAAAACTTTTACGTCGAGTTTCATCCCAAATTGTATAAGTATTTCAAGAAATAAGTTTACGACTTCATTATTTTTTACTAGTCAATATTTCGCTTAGCGTAAATAAGCAACAAACCATTTTGAATAGTGTTTCCATATAAATGTTCGTTAGCAAGCGATTAATCCTCGAAATAGTTCAATGATCGTACATAGTAAAAATATGACGTATTCGTATTTTGAATCTGTTTACAAACAGAATTTAAAAAACTTCATCGTTTTACGGTGTTTAAAGCCAAATAATTGTCACTGGCCGCTAAGAACGCGTCTTTATCTCTACCGGCAAACCGCAACCTCGTTAATTCCACCGAATGCTTCGACCCTTCACAACCTGTCTGTGAAATTACACCTGTGACGTCACTCCTGGGAACTACGGCTACGGTGAATCACCTCATGCCAATGTTGTGGTAACAGTGCCCGGCTTTCTCTTACCCATACATAACAGACTCGATAAGGCGTTCTTGGAACTGAATGTGTACCATAACCAACGAAGTCGATGTTTTTAGAACCGATGTAGTTTAAAAGTGGAACAATGTGTTTGGTGTTTTGTGACGTCATTGAAATAGTTGGAGATTGACTGTGAGAAACTTTGTAACTGTTTTGTTGTAACTGGCCACATAGAAAATAACATGTTTTATTATCATATTTTGTTTTATGGCTATAACTGCTATAAGGAAGTTGTAACCTCGAAAAGGACTGTTTTAGAGAAAATGTAGGTGGAGAGACTTGTGAAAAATATTATATTTCAATAAATTATCGATTTCGCTTAAAAACAGTGCGAAAAGAACAATTTTAGCTCCGAACTTTCTATTGGTTATTTCCGCGTTTAAAACCAAACCAATGTAAAAGATAATTTAAAATCTGAGTGAAAAAGGTTTTACCCGACGGCCGTAATTAGAGGGTAAGTAATGTTTTTAACCTGAATGTATGTATGTATGTTTCTTTGTCCCCCTGTAAATTCTGAACAGATGGGGCATTTACACAAGCAAGATGTCGTTAGATTCGCTTATGGTCGCGGGTGTCACTGGGTTTACAAAAAAAGTGAATTTTGTAAATTATACGGTGTACATGATAACTAACCTTATAGTGACGATATTATCTAATAACAATTAGGATTTTTTAAAGCTTTGCTTTCTGTTAGTTGTAGGTATTGGTCAAAAAGTATTATAGAGAAAAACAACATAAAAAGACGAAGAAAAACTCCTTTTTTGAAGTCGTTTAAAAAAGGCCGATGCTGCCTTTTTAGGGTTCCGTAGCCAAATGGCAAAAAACGGAACCCTTATACATTCGTCATGTCTGTCCGTCCGTCTGTCCGTCCGTATGTCACAGCCACTTTATTCCGTAACTATAAGAGCTATACTATGGAAACTTTGTAAGTAGATGTATTCGGTGAACCGCATTAAAATTTTCATACAAAAATAAAAAAAAACCAATAAATTTTTGGGGTTCCCCATACTTATAACTGAAACTCAATTATTTTTTTATCAAACCCATACGTGTGGGGTATCTATGGATAGGTCTTCGAAAATGATATTGAGGTTTCTAATATAATTTTTTTCTTAACTGAATAGTTTGCGCGAGAGACGCTTCCAAAGTGGAAAAATGTGTGTCCCCCCCCCCGTAACTTCTAAAATAAGGGAATGATAAATGTAAAAATAATATATGATGTACATTACCATGCAAACTTCCACCGAAAATTGGTTTGAACGAGATCTAATGATTAGTTTTTTTTTAATACGTTATAAATCGTAAACCGCATTTTACCTTTCATTCAATCAACTCCAATATAATAAAGAATAAAGAAAAACATTTATTTAGATGTATAGTGGTACGGAACCCTACGTGCGCGAGTCCGACACGTACTTGGCCGGTTTTTAAAATTGAAATAGAACGCATCCTAACATCTCCCACCGATTTGAACTGGTCTTATCGCAAAAGGGCGTTGATCAGATGTCAGTCGACTGATGCAATGATGGCCGCGGCGTCATCATCGCCTGGCGTCGAAAGTGCTGACGCAATGCGGTCACGGACGGACAAGTCTATCCTCGTACTAGCTCGTACTACGATTAGATACGGGGAGATCCGGAACATGCATTCGTTCTATAAACTATGAGCGACTCGCCCTCGCTTCGCTTCGCTTTATGTGACTATTCTCTAACACCCGTAAAACTGATGGTGAAAACCGTATCAAAATCAGTTGCGGGATATAGAAGGAATGAGCGGATATACATACAGACTGACAGAGAGATGTGGAAAGCGGCTTTTTTTTGTACTATGTAAAGAAAAAACTAGTGGCCTGTCCTTGATTCGTTCTAGTAGGTGTAACTAAAATATAGCCTTCTTATCTTAGTCTGGGATTATGTAGATACCTACGTTACCTAGATGTTAGAGTTATTAGTTCAGAAGTTCCAGAGATTACACATTCCTATTTTTGATTATTTATGTTGTAGACATTATGAGTAACTAGGTTTGTACATTTTCCTTTTCTAGGAAATATTCCTTAGAAAGATAAAATATAAAAAAATGGAAGCGTAAAAAGCTACTTTTTTATAATTTCTACAACATAATATTCAAAAATCATGGAAATCGCACTTAATTAAGCAATTCTTTCTCCTTAATCCTAGTCAGATTTTTACGATTTTTGAATATGGTGTACATATTATCAATAATCAGGTCCGACCGTTCTCCTTTGTCAGATTTCTTGGAAACCTACTTTTTCATAACAACTACAATTATAATCAAAAATCGTGGGAATCCGGCCTCGATTTAGGGGTATGAAAAAATTTACCAGCTACGCAATTTAGGCGTCGCATTTGATCACAAATTTCACAATCTTCATATGCTGAGTTACGCAGTTGCCGTTTAAAATCTTTTAGCTAAAAACGTCCTTCTGGACCACAAAATGGTGAATTTCCAAAATGTCGAAATCTGAAGATGCAGCTTAGTTCTTTGTTACAGTATTAGAAAGTAGCTGGTCTGGAAAAACCCACGGTAGAACAAGTTTATCAAAAGTATTGAAGAAATTTGGATTTTCCACCCATCGGTTGGTACGATATAAGTATAGATTTATTTTGTCCAAAACCCATAAATGTGTCGATCTAAAACCGCAAGAATATTGTAGGTACCGTAAAGTGTCATTAAACTTTGAATTGACGTCATTTGAAAACAATAATAGAAATAGTTTATGACAAATATATTACACATTTATAATTTTGAACAAAATATATAACTTGTAACGAAAAGATCACAACTCAGCGTGATGCTGTCAGAGAATGTTTGGAATCAATTTTATATTTTTTAGGAGAAACGCAGGGTCCTTAATTTGACTTTTTTTTAAAGGTCGCGGGAAACCGCTGGATGACAGCAGCAGAGGACCGATCGTTGTGGAAAACCTTGGGGAAGGCCTTTGTCCAGCAGTGGACGTCTTGCGGCTGATAATGATGATGATGATGATACAGCTAACTTCAATCGTGGATATTTGGGACACCGTGGGTGCTTGAGGCAGTGTGAGTTTAGAAATGACACTGGCAACACTGCTATTTAGTCTATGGTCCATCTGTCACCGTTAGGCGTTGGGACTAATTGGGGTGTAATTTCTAACCCAAGTATCCACGTTTGACATTACTCAAGAACAAACTTATTGATACGTTAACACCTCTGGTCACATACGTGTAATAATCAAAGATTGATGGAATTGAGTAATTGCTTATAAGGAAACTTTAGTATCAACTCGACCAAGTACCAAGGTACATGGTTCATCAAATTCGAGCTATATTTATTTACTGTTACAATACAATATCCATTGTATTGTAACAGAAGGTAATAGTACATTGTGTATTAAGGGCGGTAAGTAAGGAATTACGACCGAGCCGACCGACCGTAATTCCCGTACCGCCCGTGAAACATACAATGTTTTTCATCACATTTGCGAGTAAATAAATGAAATTATAGGGCAGAAAAAACTTATTTATTAAAATTTATAACATGTAGCGAGATTGCAATGAAATTACTGTTTAGATAACATTTTAAAACAATTTTTCAATTTCGTGTAAACTCCTTGCTTGAACTTGCATGAACGGTGTGCTGCGCTATAAATTAAAAAAAAAATACTTACCGACCTAGGTTTTCATGAAAAAAAAATGGTCGAGGGTTTTTTATTTATATGGGGCTTACGGCCCAGTTAACCTGTATGTTTAGATACTGTTTACGTGAAAGTGTGATGAAAATAATATAACATATAAGTAACTTAGTATCTAATCTGTGGTTGAACTATTCAGCGAGGAAATGCTACCAGCTCGTTCAGATTCCTTTTGTTCTAGCTATATTTCTTTTACTACAAAACAAAATCTTAGTTGGTCGCATAAATTCGTATTCATCTTGACCTCTCCAATTAGCTTATCGATGGATACTAAAGTTGACAATGAAGGCAAGCCGAATACTTGTACAAACTTTTCGAACTACAACCGATTTAGTGTTCTCTACCTCTGTACCTCTGTACACTATTGGTACTGTAAACACATTTGTTTTGAGTTGATAAACTGGTCCATTAAATTATGGCTTTTGGCTTCGATTTTTTAGTCGACTGAGGCAAAGCCCAAAAGGAGGGTTGTGTGTTTGACTTGTATATATATGTCCGACTCAATGTCAGTTCGTAAATACTAAACAGCTAAACCGATTTTTATAAATTATACGTGGTTAGATTTGTCTTAACCACTGGTGTCATAGGCTATATTAAAATCATAAAAATGTGAAATTGGCGAATTAAAAAATAAATACATGATGAGTAACATTACTTTGACGACATTATCCAAACAGCAGTTGGGTTTTTTTAAAGCTTTCTTTTCGTTTGACGTTTGTTATAGGATGTAAAAAATGTTCATAGTTTTCGCAGACAAAGTTGCGGGCAAAACTAATGTAAGTATTTTATGCGCAACAAAATTTTCCTTGTTTTGATTTTGTGGTAACGAACGGTAATCACCAATAAATTGGCGTTTACTGCGGAAACTTATAGAGTGAATTATTATAATTTGTTGTTGTTTTTTAGGGTTTTTACTATAATCTTATTAATTTGATGCTTGTACGATGACACAAAATTAAAAATAAGTACCTACGGTAAAAACACGGTTCTTGTATGTACCCCTTTATTTTTTGCCTTTCTTTAAAAAAGAAGGTAAATCGCCGTTATACCACAAATAAAAAAAAAGCCTATGTCTATTACATTTATATAATACATATATGAATTTTTCTGTAAGTAGTAAGTAAAAACCTAACCTACGAGTGCCGCCGGCAGCGGGGAAGGGCTTTAGCTGTCGGTGAGAGAGGAACCTCCATACACAAACATTTATATAATTATTAAAGTTAGGACTTAGGACAGACGGACGAAAATCTGAGACATATTAATAGAGTCCGTCTGGGCTCCCTTCGGATACGGAAGCCTAAAAAATTTTATATTCGTTTATTGTTCTACTCTTGGGAATTAACGACTGGTATGCACGCGTGTGTGAGGGTAGACAGTTTACTGCTCGCTACTGTATCGACTCTGTGGCAGACGCACTGTAAGAACCGTTACCGTATGTCGCGCTGAGATAGTATGCGTCTATACTACCCGAACACCGAAACAAAAGAGTGCGAATACTCTATTCAGGCGGTACGTGGGTAATGCCGGTTTCATACGGAGGCAGAACAGTGGACAGCAGATAACGTTACTGTGTGAACGCACCAAACAGTACTGGGCTTGGTTAAAACAATATCGTTTTTGATCTGTTATCGTATTGTCAGCGTTTTGATAGCTCTTATTTTCTTGACAGTAATGGCGGCCGAGTGAAAACCAATACCAAAACAGGTGAAGTACGATTTGGATTCTACCGCCTAGAATAGAGGCGCTATTCTTTCCCGGCGTGTGCGTTCACACAGTATTATCTATCCGCGATTAGAAAGGGATTAGAGGTGACAGTTAAACCTTATACCTAACCTTATACTTACTTCAAAGTACGAATATCAATTGACAGCTATTCCAATCTCAAACTGCTGTCCACTGTTATGCCCCATTGTTCTGCGTCCGTGTGAAACCAGCATAGTTAGTTAGTTATTTATTCATCAATGTAATGTTACAATATTAATTGCATTGCATGTCAAAAAAATATGAAATTACATTGGTATCGTCAACATTAATACAAAAATAATAAAATGTTAATAAAATAAAAATAACCCACAAATAATCAAAGACAACATTAATAAGTACATAATCAACTAATAAATAAATGGTCAGTTTCCGAAGTCAATATGCAAGAAGTAAAGGTCAAACAAACAATAATAATTTTACAATATAACTGTCATAAATTCATCGACGGAGTATAATGGATGATCCAATAAAAGGTTTCTAAGCTGATGTTTAAATGCTTCGTCGGATGTTACATTTTTAAGTTTAGCGGGCAGACGCTCATAGTATGTAGGACCGATGACACGCGGGTTCTTACCCGCAAGTGCATAAGGTAGCGATAATGATCTGGACAGACTCTGACTGTAGAAGGACTGCGTTAGGTTAAGTTTTAAGCATTTTATTCTACATAAGATACTAGAAGACCCCTGCTTCTTCGTTTGAGTATATAGAATATAGAATTCGTATTCTTCTAGAGAAATAAGGGGACCTATGTCTTCCCGTTGGGGGTCGGTTGGGTAGCCAAGGAATATATCCTCCAAATTTCAAGTCCCTGGGTCTAGCGGTTTCGGCTGTGCTTTGATCGATTAACGAACCAATTTCTTTTATAGGTCGTTACTCGGGGACAAATAATACGGGTCAGAGGGCGTTTCTCATACAAACGAGGCTATTTCGAAGCCTTGGTTCCTCGCCAGGGGATGCTTTTAGCCAAATGTGATGATGGATACCCCGAGCATCGATACAGGACTTCCACAGTGCCTAAGATAACCAACGAATGAATCTACGGTTAACGCCGGAATAGTGCCTGTTCAGAAAAACATCTAAAATGGCCATAAAATGTAAGGAAATCCAAGTGCTGACCCAAACTCTCGCTGTGGTGTATAACTTGATTGTGCGATAAGTTAGGTATCTTAAGAACTTTTGACATCCTTTATTGAACCTCGGAGTATCCACCATTAAACCTCACTCAAAACAACCCCTGGCGAGGAACCAAGGCTTCGAAATAGCCTCGTTTGTATGAAAAACGCACTCTGAAATGTATTATTTGTCTACGAGCCTACTTAGTCAACAGCTAAGAAAACGGGTCACTTTGTATTGAATAACCAAAGAAAGTGACCCGTTTTCATTGCTCTTGAGTGTACTTATATAGATTTACGAACTAGGGAAGTAAATTGTTTGTTCCAATTTCACGGCTTAACGGCTTGACAGTTTTTTTGCCAGCTTCTCAGACGGAAGTATAGGAGTGAGTGATAAAAAATGTATGATCGGAATAAAGACAAGAAAGTAACCTTTGGACTTATTTGAGACATGCATATAAAAAAAGGCGGTCTGAGATCAAGAACGATAATCGGCCATCTTTTCGCGCGGCTGCGGCTTGACGTCACCGTCTACGCGTGCGCTTGCGGCGTTATCTTCGACCCTTTAAAGCTAAAACGTACTAAGAACCAAGAAGATGCAAAAACATTCGCTTCACTGTAAAAACTAGGTTTATGTTCTCTTTTCTCTGCACGTCTTTTGGCTGTTATGGTAATTGAATTCAACCAATCTCCCTAATGACAGCCTGAAGGGACTATAGAATACACATATCGAAATTTCATAAGTGCTGTTTCCCTCGCTCTTTAGTAGTGAGATAACCGAAAGAAAGGGATACGTGAGAGCTGAAATATTTGCCAGTTTCAAATGATAATATTGATGATGCTCAATTGTTTTTTTGCTTTGCCTTGTCTGCCAGTCAAAGAAATTCTGCGTATAAGCTCCATTTAAATCAGCGTCTCGAGGTGAGATCATCGGTCAGTTATTTTATAATAGCTGTGCCTACTGACCCGCTGAACCAATATTAGTTAATATAGAACCATTTATACTTAGGTTTGACAGTAAACATACGCACGCGATTGTAAAGCAACAGTGGAAAAAGTACAAGTGCCAAACTCCCTATTTTGCATTCAAACCGGACCCTATAAGTAGTTCTTGGTCCAGAATGTAATATTCTAGAACCAACACGTAAACTGAGTGCTGCTACCGTATCGGCGTCGGCAAACTTCTTTGAAAAGCCGCGCATAATCCATGGAATGCCGATCACTTCCCACACTCGTAAGAAACATTACGGCAAACAACCTACACGGTCCAATTCTAGCAGTCACTGCAACACAAAACCAATCGTAAAAACTGCAGCAAACAGTTTAAAACAGCTCGAAAGAAATCAGGCGTTAATAGCTGCGTAGACGCGCTGTCTGCAAACGCATTGCATGTTCCAAATTTGAAGTTACTATGGTTTTCAGCGGACGTATTCCATTGCTCGCTTTGAATTTAAAGTTATTAATCATGGCGTGGTTGTGTGGTAATGGATGTAGAACTTGAGGTATTCGACGAGGTATTATTTAAGTAAACACGAGCTCATCAGCTATTGAGAGATTCCTACGGGCAGTTCCGAGAGTAAACAGAAGCCTTAATGTGACATTGTGAGACAATATTGTTTTAGATGGCGGTTAGAAAACACGAACATTCTTTTTCTTTAGTACTGCGACCTATTATAAAACCAATACAGTTCTCTCTTGCCTCTTGGGCTGTATTTCACTTTATCTGGACTAAACTGGAGATTATATAGGTCAAGTTGGTAACACGTTTGTTAAACCCAACGATCCATTGACCGCTTTGTTACTATAATATACCTTGTATTGAACTGGAAGTCCACTAAATAATTAGGAAATGGGAAAAATGGCTTGACTAAGGTCTTGCAACAAATTCATGTGATAAAAGAATTTTGTCAAACTGAGGAGGACTAGGATGTAATTGCCCCATATTTTAACTATCAGCATATTGATTGTGAAATACTGGTGACTTCTGCGGCATCAGAACAGAACTGAGGAGGAGGAATTGAAATTTGCTTGATATAAAACACGAAATTAAAATTAATAAACCCTTATGCCTATGCTCATGATATACTATGCTAACCGGCTAATCTTTCCACCACGATGGTTTCTCCAATTACCAAAGTTTGGTCTTGTTAAGCAGAAAAAAGATTTTGCAAAAAAAAGTACAGTCGGTAAACAGAATCTGAAGTTTTACCAGCGAGCGGTGACACAAGCATTATTCTCAAGTTCTTCACATGGCAACAATTTTACCTAAGAAACAAGCTGTCACATTATGAGTAGGTACCTATCGAGTCGTTATGTATTTCGTGTTACCAGCTAGAGATATTTTGAATTTGCCGCCTTTTTTTTGGGTCCCCAGGGTCGGACTCTAGTCCCAAAAATGATTTTCTTGACAAAAACTTATTTATAAGCAATGCCTTTTCCCTTGGGTTGTCAGGTAAAAATAATAAAAAATCGTAATTCGCAATCGACCGGCTCGTCGTCGCATATTTAACCTAATGACCTGATCAAACTCACTCGCGCGCACCTTTCAAAATCTAAGTCATACGGTGAGTACGGTGAGAGAGAGAACCCAATATTCTCCGCAAAAAAATAGGTTAAAAGTCTGTACCGTTTCCAAAGTTTCATTCACACGTGCTGTGCTGTGAATAAATCAGGTGATTTTTTTCAAGTTTAAAAGTGAAATGACTTCACAAATTTAACGATACAAAAAGTTTAGATGAGTAATTTAGGACTATGCTATTCTCCACAATCGATGACAGCTTGTTGACGAGCTAAATTACCAGCCAAACTAGATCCCTCAAGACACGACTGAATGTTCAGTATCAAATATCAAGAATGGTCGTCCGTTCGAGCTCTACGAATAACCAACACTCGCGAAGTGTGCAGGTGCGAATCTATATTTTCCTACACGAAAGGTGTGGAAGTTCTTAAAAGGCAAATCTGATTGTTTAAAATTATTAGTATCTATACAATTTATTTATTGTTTTCTTCGCTCTGTTTTTTTTAAAACGGCGAGGTAAGGAGGGTATTATATGTAGAGTCTGACCAGTGAGTGTTGACACAAAAAAATGGGGCAAATTTATATCACCAGCTGGTAACACAAAGTGCACGATTATGTGACAGCTTGTTTCATAGGTAAAATTGTTGCCATGTGAATAATTAGAGAAAATGCTAGTGTCATGACTCGCTGGTCGGACTATCTGTGTCTGTGGAACCTAAACGGGAGATCGATTCGGACGTATTTTTTTAAGAGTTCTAGTGTAATCTTGATAGTTCTTAGCGTTTCATAAAAATCAGTTAGGCCGTTGAAAGAGATCTCAGCGCTGACAGTAGAAACATAATTCTGCCCCCGTAAGCTAATAGGCTATATCTCAAATTCAATAGCCAAAGTAGATTCAATCCTCTCTCGTTAGTAATAAAGTTGCATTTACTACAGTAGTTTTGTATAGTTATCGCCATTTGTCATAGGAAGGTAGAATTATCCTGAATATACATCCTAGATTGGTAAAATTTTCGTGTCTACCTAAAAAGTCTAATGTTTCAATTTCAACAAATCTAAGGTGGTACATCGTAGATCACGTCGACAAACTCACCTTCGTCTCGATAGCGAATAACCCCTTGAAATATTTTAATTGGAAGTCCCGTACGTGGTCCCGTAACATTTGTAACATATCGTCAGCTGATTTGATCATGCTGATTATATGATAATCATCGGAAGTAAAAAACAGACGGTGAAGGATGATCGCAATGATCATTTCGGGGCATAGAGCAATGGTGGAACAGAGGCTGTCTCCTATTGTGCAAAGCAGGAAGACTGAAGACTTTCAAAATCGAAGTTCGAAGTTACGTTAGCTCCATCCCCTTGTCCCGATTCAGTCTCGAATGACGAGTGGGGTGGAGGTAATGTAACTTTGAACTTCGATTTTCAAAGTAGGGCCTCTGTCGTACGCAGTGTACCAAATAGTAACTTCGAGCACTCTCCATGATAAATGCGGTAAAATATGCTAGTGAGTATATTCTGTGTCCCAAGTAGGTACTTCATCATTTCAGGTGCTGGTACCATTTGGGGGCCCGTTTCTCGAAAAATACTAGACTAAAAATATCAAGGGGCTTCTAAACGGGCCATTTTTTGCTGCAATTTGTGCAACTAGTGCTATCTTACTCTTACTTCGTATGTTAGAGCAAGATGCGTATAGTTGCCGGCCACACATTGCCGTGAAAATGTTGCTCGTTTAGAAGCCCCCTTAGTCCATGCGGTACATTTCACCAGTGGTTTTGAGTAAACTAATATTATTAGTCTAAGGGCCTGTTTCACAATCGACCAGTAAATTTATCTGCCATTTAAAGTTGGCTCTCTCCTTATCTATTTTCAAGTGTCAGAAACAGAAATGGCTAAATGTATCTGTCAAATATGCTTTACTTGACGATTGTGAAACAGGCGGTAAATGGTGTTTCGAGACAAGGTGCGACTCCGCCGCTGTTTAAAATAAGGAGACGGTACGAAATCGCAGCGACGTATCGTATCCGTACCGTTTTTATCGCATGCACTCCACACCGTTGCTTAGAATACGGTGTCGTTGCGTAAACAAAAGACGGGGTCGTAGTAACAACATGGCGCCGTTAATGACGCACCGTTAAGCAGCGGTGTGGAGCGCATGCGTTAAAAACGGTACGGATACGATGCGTCACTGCGAATCCGTACCGTCACCGTTTTTTAAGCATTGGTGTGGACCTTAATATAATTATCAACAGATACATATTACATTTGCAATTTGGTTTAAGTGGTTGAGGGACCTAGTGCATAGTCCGTCCGGATCGCAACCACTATTTTATCCTTTACGCTATCATGTAGCAGCAGTTTGCATTGTGGTATCCCGACGTAGGTTTATGACCGCCTATGATATTAGTCGCATAGAGCCCTTCCATCTTAACCTTTGGGGATGGTACAGTCAACGTCATATAGTTGGTAGCATCCAAAGTAGCCAAATAGTACGTTACACGTCATTATTACCGTAGTAACAAGGGCGTGTAACGAACTATTTGGCTACTTTGGATGCTACAAACTATATGACGCTGACTGTACCGCATTTGTCGTCTTAGGGCCGTATTAATAAACTTATCGTGACTGTGAGGCCCGTCACAAGATACGTCAAAGTAAACGCCAAAAAATACAACACTGTCATTTTTGACACATCTCGAGACGAGCATTAGAGTTGAGATCAGTTTATTAATACGGCCCTTTAGAATTGCAGTCTTAAGATTGTAGTCTTGAGGATGTCTATGGGTTCTAAGACAGATACTCGTCTACCTTCTCTATGCCATTAAAAGGCACGTTTAATTTGTCCCATCGTTTATTATTGACCTCCTAAGCCGATCAACAACATCTCAGATTCGATTGCCAAAGTATATTCAATCCTCTTATCTTAATAATAAGGTCGTGATTGCTACAGAAGATTTATTTGGGATACTGCTATTTGGTTTAGTAGGGCACTGGGCAGCCTCTGTACTGATAATCATTAAGTAGTCTGCATGGCTTAAGCTCCAGCGATGACGCTGATGACGTCACGTAACGGTGAATGACACGTGACCGGCCGGATCAACCATACACGAGGAAAAATAACTTTTTAATTATTTTCAGGGATTAACTTAAATCCAGCCAGAAACCGCTTTAAGATTAGGTTTTGTGCTGCTGCTAGACTACTGACCGCGTTTCTTTTAAAACAGTGTAAGTTGGACTCGCGCACGAAGGGTTTAATACCATTATGTATAAAAAAGCGGCCAAGTGCGAGTCGGACTCGCGCACGTAGGGTTCCGTACCACTATACATCTAAATAAATGTTTTTCTTTATTCTTTATTATATTGCAGTTGATTGAATGAAAGGTAAAATGCGGTTTACGATTTATAACGTATTAAAAAAAAACTAATTATTAGATCTCGTTCAAACCAATTTTCGGTGGAAGTTTGCATAGTAATGTACATCATATATTATTTTTACATTTATCATTCCCTTATTTTAGAAGTTACGGGGGGGGGGGGGCACACATTTTTCCACTTTGGAAGCGTCTCTCGCGCAAACTATTCAGTTTAGAAAAAATATATATTAGAAACCTCAATGTCATTTTTAAAGACCTATCCATAGATACCCCACAAGTATGGGTATGATGAAAAAAAAAATTGAGTTTCAGTTCTAAGTATGGGGAACCCCAAAAATTTATTGTTTTTTTTCTATTTTTGTATGAAAATCTTAATGCGGTTCACCGAATACATCTACTTACAAAGTTTCCATAGTATAGCTCTTATAGTTACGGAATAAAGTGGCTGTGAAATACGGACGGACAGACGGACGGACAGACATGACGAATCTATAAGGGTTCCGATTTTTGCCATTTGGCTACGGAACCCTAAAAATCACGTTTGTTGTATGAGAGCGCCCCTTATATATTTATTTTAATTCAATTATACAACTAAATATTTAGTGAATATTTCAAGTAGCCGTTCTTAATATCGAGCATAAAAACAACAATCAAGGAGTTGAACCTAGGACAGCTAGCTACGAAAGTTAACGATTGTGAATCTGTAAATTTTTATGGAATTTTCAAAAGCAATCGACTTTTGCCATCAGACGACCGTCACTCCATGTGTTTTATCATACTTTGACATAATCTACAATTTATGCGGTGGCATAACGTTGAGCAAATCTAATCGTATAGTTTAACGTGTGTCTATTTATGTACAGTCAACAGCATAAATTCATCATTTATGTACCTTGTCGCTTTCAATCGTTTCACAATTTTGTACATTTCAAACCCGACGTTAAAGTGTCAAGGTACATAAATGATCACTTATAAGCTGTTGACTGTACCATCGTGCCGCCTGAGAAAAAACGCGAGATCAGGTGTATAAGCCAAAACATCGTTATGTCCAAACTGTCCATATGAATTAATTCGTTTTTTGAATGAAAAAGTCTTCCTGGATAATGGCTTATTTCTGGGCGTTTATGCTAAGTGTCACTTTGTACAATATGCTATACATTGGGCAGCACGAGGGTATGTATGTATGTAAACTCTTTATTGCATATAAACAATTACACAGGACATTATCTTAGTCATTTTTGTATCAATATAGATAGTATACATCGGCGACCTTATCTGTGTGTATGTGTGTGTCTATGTATCTTTGTGTGTGTGTGTGTCTATGTATCCATGTGTTTGTCTATGTTTATCCCAGCTTAAAAAGTAAGCTTGTTTAATCGGAATAAGCGTCATGAAAGACAGTTCAGCAGTTACAGGCGTATTAGGTCCGAAAGAAGAGGTGGCCGTAAATAAAAAAAAAAAAAGATGTTTATGTAGTAAGTAGGCCGCACGGGCACTTTTATACGTCAAAAATCTACCAGCGCTTCGCAAGAGACCACTGCTGAGAAGAAATGCCGCAAGAAACTCAACAGTCAGTTCCGTCCCCAAAGGGTAAAAACGGGACCCTATTACTAAGACTCCGCTGTCCGTCTGTCCATCTGTCAGTCTATCTGTCCCCAGGCTGTATCTCATGAACCGTGATAGCTAGACAGTTGAAATATTCACAGAAGATGTATTTCTGTTTCCTCTACAATAACAAATACTAAAAACAGAATAAAATAAATATTTAACGGGGGCTCCTATACAACAAACATGGTTTTTTTGGCGGATTTTGCTTGATATAATTACGGCAACAGGTCGACGCTTGAAATATTCAAAGAATATTTAGTTTTATGTTCACTTTATAAATAAATCATTAATTTAAATTAAAAAAATATTCAAGGAACGCTTCCATACAACAAAAGTATATTTTTTAAAGTTACTGGTACGGAACACGTATGCGCGAGTCCGACCCGCACTTGGCCGGTTTTTTTATTACGAGTTAAGTCGACATGTACCCTTTTTCACTATAATCCTAGAATGTGCGTCATCATCATTTTTTTAAAATCTTTATCCCAACCCAACTTATTTGGGGTCGGCGCAACCTGTCTTTTTCTTCTATTAGTCGTCATCTCTTTCTAGGCATATCATCTTTCGCACAGTCCATCCATCGTTTCTTTGGCCTTCCCGTACTCGTATAGCCATCCACATTCAAAATTTTCATGACGATATTTTCCTCAGCAGCGTCTATTATAAATAAATAGAAAAGTTCGTCTCTGGCCATTTAGGACTTTCTGTTGTGCGGCCCTGACTAAACCGGCTTGGTCCATCCTGTTGAGGCACGCACACATGCACGCCGCGCGATATTTTGTTTGAAGACGAACTACTGTTTATACTGTGGCATGCGAGTGGTGCTGTCCTTAAAAGCTCCCACACTCTTATTAAAAGCAATGGCTGTCATACTTACTCTTTAACAAGCATGCCGTGTCCCAATGTTGTGCAAATAATTATAGAGGAAAAACATAGGCCACACATTAATCTTGACAACATGCTGAGGTTGTTCTCGCTCAATCGATCTTTAAGAGCGTATAAAAGCAAGTGAGACAGAAGTACAAACGCGGAGGACCGTTTAAGAGCTACAGCACTGTACCTTTGTTTGAAGATGAACTACTGTTTATACTGTGACATGCGACTACTGCTGTCCTTAAGCGAGGTTTAGACTATCAATAATTATTGCAGAAGGTGACTGCTGTTTTACTGACACCAAAATTGTGCTTCTGCGTACTGAAGTTAAAGTAAGACAGCAATAAACTCCCGTAATTTTTATTGCTACCTAGTCTAATTCGCACTTTAAATGATTGTCATGGTTACTGTTTGAGATACATGCCGTCACCCAATGTTGTGCAACAGCTGATAATTATAGAGGAAAACCTCTACTTCTCAGAAAAAAACATAGCCCACCATTAATCTTGGGATTATTCTTAAGACTTGGTCAATATACTGAGTCATGCGCTTGCGTTTCTGAAAATTAAGCTGATGCTTGTTGATTGACGTGGAAATTTTAAATAAGTCTTATACACTAGGAAGACCACGCGGTGAGGATGTTAAGTTTCCTTACAAAGTTTGGAATTTGGAAATGTTTTCTGTTGGGTTTCACTCCTTGCTGAGATTTAAGTCCATGGATATCACACGCGAGGACAAATTGTTCGGATAAAGAGGATTTTCTTATATCATGGGATTATTTCCACGCGCTACTTTGAAGTCTTTGGAAAGGATTGTAATTATGCAACAATCTTTTTTTTTGGTTTTGTTTTAGTTTATTTACTAATTAAGGAAAAATTTACATTAAATTTTAGAATTATGAATTGATGAATTCAATGATTTTTTTTTCATTGTTGTTCGATTCTTAGTTTTTTAACTCAATTGTTCCTAACTTGGTGTCAAGTGGTGAAAACTATTAAGTTAAGATGTTATCATCTTTATTTATTTATGCTCACTTTACTGAAATTTGATACTCTATCCTAACCGTACTCGTACATGTATATCTATCCCCACACACGACAAAATTCAATTAAACACTATTAAAAAAAACAAAGTCAAGGTAGGTACTTGCAGCACACATTGTTTTATTCTTTAATCTACACCGGTTTTTTTTTGTTTTATTTGCATAGAGAAGGCAAACGAGCACACAGGCCACCTGATGGTAAGTGGGAACTGTGACCCATAGACATAAGTAGGTACCTATTCACAGACTGCAAGCCGACGACCGCAAATGCGTTCCCAACCTTCAGGACTAAGATGGAATACTTCTATGCTAGTCATTACGCCGGCTGTCTTATCCCAAACCGGAAACAACAATGCAAAAAAAAAAACACTGCTGTTTGGCGGTAGGTTAATGGATAAGATGGTGGTAGCGATCCGGACGGACCCTGCACAAGGTCCACCCACGTATATAATTTAAGAGAAACATTAATTGTGTAAAAAAACTGCTACGGAAACAAAAATTATACCTACTTTAAAAATCACAATCGGTCGGTATTACAGTACTTACTGTCATAAAACTCGCGTTTAGTTAATCTGTTAGGGAAGTGAATGAATCACCAGTTACCGGCGATTAACCCAGAGAATACAAACCTCATTAATCATAATTGGTGTTTCGCGACCAGCTGGTTGCTATGGCTACAGGTAGGTAATTAAAGAGCTTACTCATACATACATACGTAACATCACCCCAATAAGAGATTATTGCATTTAAATATTTACATATGCAAATTATCTAGGTGCAAATGAAAAAAAAAAGCAAAACGAACGAACTTTCAAACTTACTTAATAAAACTACGCTAATGTAACAAACCGGTACCAGTGGCTATTGTTCCCAAAGTAAGATCTTTAAAAATACGGTGTGCTGGTCCCCACGTTCCTAAAGTTTCAACCCCAAAAGGCTCATACATAACTTCTATCGAGTTAATCGTATTCGCGCCTTTTGAGGGTCTCCGCTGATTCCGTGTCCGTGGACTTATCCTGATGTTCACAACACGCATGGTCACCCTAGCTCCATGGTTTTCCACGCGGTACACTTCCACAACAAAGCCAATATTTAATTGTCCACTTAGTTTCCTCGTGTCGCCGTCGTTCAGTTTCGGTTCCACCCAGTTTAATGTAACCTGATCTCTAGACGTCGACGCGTCATTCTGGACTTTAGTTACTTGTATTATTACTAATTCTGTGCATTAGAACTCAGTTATTTATAGTGTTTACCTATAAACAAGTCGGTTGGTTTCAGGGGGTTTTCTTACTATCCTATACATATATGTATGTGAACTATGTAAAGCACAGGTTTTAAAAAAAAATTATATCATGGAGTGAGATATTCAACAGCTCTTAAAAAATAATGCGTTCTCAACGTTGAGAACTTAGGTGGAGTGCTTCCATTATTTTTATTATTTATTTATTAAACCAACAACAAAAAATACAAATAAACAAAAGCCTTCAAAACCTTTTTAGGACAGTTTGACTGCATGCTATAAATGCTGCATGCTAGCAAAACGTCCTGTGATGCATTTGGTCTGCTAGGCATAATGTCTGTTTACTTAGAAGGATCAGAGGGAATAAAGCCCAGGGAGCAAAACGTTCGCCAATTAAAAAGGCACTGTGTCAATAAATCATAATGTCATATTGATCAAACAACCGCAATTGAAATAACCAAGGGAGCAAAACGTCCGCAGATAAAATGGTACCTATCTAAATTAATCTAAGAATTATCTCTAGCAAGAATATCATGTTTGTTTTTTATGGAAATTAGTCATTCATTACATCATATAAAATGAATATGATACACGTAATTTTTTTCCGTCCCGAGTCTTCTCCCTCGCATGCAGCTCGGGACTCAATGAACCAATAAATAAATTGGAAATGACGTATTACGTTACTGACTTTTTTTCGACGAGTACGATTTGTTATGAGGACCTAACAATCCTAATTCGTCATTCAATTACCTGTTGACTTATGCCCCGCCGGAATACATTGATGAGAGCACTGCTGGTTGGCGAGCACAAGCTCGTACGAGTTTTCTCTATAAGTTTCTCCTCCACTATTTAGTGTACTTAGTAAAATGTATGCGCAATTGTATGTGTTTTGTGGCTGCGGAGTGCATTTTACATGTTCAGGGTGGCGATTCATCCTTAAACACCAAAAACACCCTCCATCGCCAGTGTTTTTAACCATACTGTAGAAAAAAGAACAACGCCTCTATTCTAGGCGGTAAAATCGAAATCATATTGGATCTGTTATGGTTTTGTTTTTAACATGGCCGCCATTACTAGTCTAGGCCCAAAACTGAAAAACGCGTCTTTAAACCATTGCAAAGGCCGGGGGCCAAAAATGGCGGAGAAAAAGATAGAGCTGGAGGGACGAAAAATTTGGGTTACCATGGCTATATTGTCCTCATCATATCAGCCGAAAGACGTCCACTGCTGGACATAGGCCTTCCCCAAGGATCTCCACGAGACAGCCGGCTGATTTTGTGCTACTCACATCGTCGGCTTCCCGCGATCTTCGCCACATAAGTGTCGTATAAGTTAGTTAGTTTCTTATTGTCAGAGTAAAAACGTTACGTAAACGTTATTTCCTTCTTAGAAACCCTTATTAAGGCTAAATAAACTCGTTAACAGAAGTAAGGTTGCCTTTGGTCAAAATAATTGAGTATTTCAATTAGTTTACTAACCTAACAGTTCTCGTTTTTGACAACGTGCCAAAGTGACCCGTAAACTATATCCAATTAAGCACAATTTGTAAGACTTCGTTATTTTAATCGAATTGGTGAAAATAAATTAGCTCCGTAACTTGGTCGTTCAAATAATAATGACTTTACGAATCGAAATAATAATTGAATTCGATTGTGAAGTTTATTTTGATTGCCGGTATTGAAATTGTGTTGTATAAGAAAATACATTCATCAAGTCTGTAAGGAATAATCACTAATTACATTTTAGGTAGATATTATTATTATCTTAAAAGAGTAAGAAAAGGTTACGGTAAAAGTTACGCGCTAATGTTATAAAATATCTTGTAGAATATAGAATACTCTTGAATATTGATTTCTGCGCCATCTAGCGAAATTATTCGATATTAATTCGTTCTGCACATAGCTTGGTGTTACGTACTTGAATGAATGACTCTGGAGATGGTCGAGTTATCTATCGTTTGTAGTAATTGTTTATACTTATAGTATTGTAATGTACTGGCGAAGTACGAGAACCAGCTGATAAAGTGAATAAATAAATCTATTTGTTATGAAATTACATTATTATTGTACGAACAGTCGATGTAGTCGTGCGTTAGTGAAGTGTTAGTAATAAACAAGTGAATATTTAGAGGTTATAATTTTAGTTTTACTTTGTTTTGTGTTATATTCGTTTGTAAACACAACATAACCTCCAAGTTACACGAGCAGGATCAAAGGTGTGTAAACTGTCATATCATACTTGCGTTAAAAGTATTTTAACAGAAGTCTTTATTTACTATAAAACTGCAATTATGTAGTTATACTTATTAAGAAAATGTCGTTTTTAGTATATAATTTTAATCACAAATACCCTTATTCAACTGAACTTGACATGGATACCGTTGTTTTTAGATAAAGGAATTTTCCTTTACTTGTTCTTATCAACGTTTTGGTCACTTATGTGTTAGTAAGACTTTTAACATGCAGAAAGTAAATTGTTATCGTTGTTGCGGCACACATAAGACAGTAAACTTAAGATAAGGCAGCGCACCTGTTCACGACCGACAGGGGGTCCATTAAACTGACCACTTTCCACTAATGGCTTCCAAAGCACTCACCTAAAACGTTATCGCATCAAGCAAATGGAACTGTTCGACTGACTCGGTAACCGAGCCGGGGAAAGTGACTTCTTTTTCTTAACACTTGAAGCCAGCCGTCGCAGCACAGGCATGTCCATCACAGCACTACTCTCGACCTGTTACAGACACTGGCGCATCCTTAACACTGCATCCGTTACACTAGATTTTAGCAGGACTTGATTGAAGAGGTTTTTCGTTTTCCGAATCTCGCGCACATCGTTCGTTGCCGACAAACGTCGGTCTGTAGTTCGCATTAACGCGGAGTACGAAACTCGGCCCACGCGAGGATGTCGTCAATAACACGGAACGTGATCTCAACTCGAGACGCGAACAAGCCTCTGGAATTGAACGTACAGACGTAGCTGAGCGAGAGGAGCGAACTCCTGACTGGACTGCGCTTGGGCCGTGCAGGATGCGGTCCATTAGGCAAAAAGAGCGTCCATTATTGTATTGTCGTGGGCTTATCGTAACGCCAGCGGTTCTGTCTCAAATTACCGACCGGGAGCGATAAACGTGTGAGTAGCGCTGAATTTGGGGGCTAAGGTATGTCCTTTGCTAAAATTGTGTCATTCAAAGTCAAGTGCCTGATGAGAATACACCCGCCCGAGTCAGTCCATTGTTAAATTAGCTAAGAATACGAACTTGGTACAACGATGACAGCATTTCCAAAAAAGTTCCTAATTAAAATTCTGTCTTAGAACTTGTAAATTAACTGATGATTAGGGATTAAGGAGGTCTAATAAGTAAAGGGAAGGAGCCCGTCATGGACCGGATCCAGGGTTACTCACGCTCGTTGGTTCAATTGGACAGTTAATTTGAAGCTCTGATGCCGGCCGCTTCCGTTCGCGGTTCACACAGGAACCGATTCGAATATTACCAAGGGTTAACGACAAAACAATCACAATACGGTAGAACAAAGGCCTCGGGGTCGCGGTTCGGATTACGGATAAGGAAGGGAGCTATAATTCCTTCTGTTATCTCTTTTTAACCACAGGCATCACTGCAGATAAACACGATTCAAAATCGGCGTTAGACTGCACGTATCTGGTTTAAACTGGCCGAGCTCATGTGTTCGAGTAAAATACAGAAGTTATTTTGATTCGCAACATCGTACACTAAACGTTGTTTTTTACACATTGTAATCTGAAAAAGTTGTAGCTTGAAACCAACAAAATTGAAAAGGAGGTTTACAGGAGGTACCTATGTCTCCTTTGAGTGATCCTTTCATTGGGAGCGTAAATTGATGTTTGGGAGCAGCCGTTACAGGCCACTGGCCGAGTGCTCCCGTTCGATTTGAGCAAGGATGCCACCCAACAAGCTCGTAAGGTCACTGCTTTAGTATTCATTTATATCAATAGCCAAAGACATATTGGGAGCGTGGTTTTCTTTACCGTATTTAGACCTATTTTTACTTTACAACTTTGTCGGTGTAATTTTATAATGACTATTATCAAGCTAAATTAAAGCTTTGTTGTACCTACCAAGAGTTTCTGGATTGACGGACATGGCGAAACAATAAGGGTTCCTTGTTGACTACGTGCGTAGGTAACCCAAAAAAGTAGGGAATGTTTGTTTACTTTCAGTCTTTCCTAGGAGTATTAAATTTCATTTTTTCAACTTGAGTAGTAGCAAAAATGGCTAAGCTACGCTATAAGTCAGCGATGTCAGCATCGGCGAAACTTATTTATATTAAACTAACATAACCGAAGTGATTCACCGGATAAGCGGCCTTATAAAGTTAAAAAACTTGTAGATCAGAAGGTAAGTTACCCAATCGATACGAGGCGTGGCCGTCACACCACTCATTTCCACCAATCAGGGCTTAGGAACTTGTTGTCTACCGTTTTTATGCTTTAGTTTCCTCGTACGTTTCACTGTCGAAACACTTGCATCAGAATCAATAAAATAGCTGTAAGCTCTCGTAGAAATCTTGAAAAAAATATTGATACAAGAGAGGAATAACTAAATTTAAAGCCAGCTTCAAAAACCCAACTGCATTTTTTATATTGTCGTCGACATACGTATGTTAATAATTGACATTTTGCCATTGTTGTTATTTAAATTTTAACAGTTTTGGTATCCTATGTCACCCGGGATGGTGAAATTCTTACGATACCCACCTATCTAAATCAGCTCAATAAATAATCTTAATGCATGCATGAACCCTGAAAACATTATACTCCTTATTTTGGGCAGTCGTAAAAGGATATCTTTCTAACAGTAAGGTATAAACTTTAATAAAAATCGCAGAAAAAGAGTAGTTATAGTTTTTTTAAATACTAGATTATACAACAAGAGCATAAAACAGACCATCTTGTCCGAGAATTATGGTATCCATCCGAGCCGGTAGGCGAGGTTGGATAATTAAGTCGAGGATCAAATGGGTTTTAAGACAGAGTTATACTCTGCTTTTCACTTCGATTACATGGAAATAAACTGTGATAATGTAAAAAAACTTACATGAATGAGCATGTATTGAGTTGTTAGCAGCTTCTACTGACTTTAAATTAGCTTTAAATTAAATTTTCTTGGATTTAAGCGGCAATGTCTGGTGTGAACATTGTTTCCTCTTCACTAAATTCCGTAACACGATAAGTTTTGCAAAGAAAACTACTACCTAATTAATAGGCCGAAACTATAGACAAAACCTCCTTCCCGCCACTGTATTTGTTATTAAAAAACAAATTCAATTTTCTGCTTGACACTTTTAACTTTGGTCGAATCGAGCGCAATATTACCAAGTCATACGTTGATTTTGTCATGGTTTTGTTAATAATGCTGGTCAGTAATAGCTTTTAATTTCATTTTTGTAAGATGCAACATAGAAGGGAAATAAATTAAAGTAAATGTATTCAAATAACAAGTTTGTTTAATGCAGTCACCTCGTCTGTTTGGCTGTATAGGGCTTAATTGTCTTAGTCTAGATGACGACAACACTTTATGCGCTAGTGCATAAAATGCTAATTTATGCTGCCTAAAGAAGAACTTTAAGAGCATGAGAAGTGAAAAGATTATTTTAAATATTATAACCACTTAAATCGCGGACGATTACGTTCGTCATCCCCTAATGCAAGTCCGATTTTCATGATTTTAACGCCTTGTCAGCTCAGTGCAGGGGCCTTAACTTGACTGCGTTTATCGCGTGACAAAGACTGGATAAGGCATCCGTCACTTTCTAACACGTAAATAAGTACGACAGTGACGGATGCTTTATCCACATTTGACTCGCGATATAGACGCAGCCATACTAGGCCCATAGGGATTCAAATATGACAAGGAAGTAAAGTGTCCAGCTACTTATTAGCCGACCGTAGGTACGTAGAGAGGTTAGTATGAATCCAGTTATTACCGGTTCTACGTATGATTATTTTAGGTTAGTAAATAATTAATTGTTTAGTTCCGTAGTGTTCGTGGTAACGTGTTTCTTTAAATGAGTGAATTGTTGTTTATTAGAATGGCTTCTGTTTTAGAGTTTCATAAGGAACTGCTTACAATATACTAGATGTTGCCCGCTCCGTACGCGTGGGAAAATAAAATATAACCTATGCTACTCAGACTACTTGGCGATAATATACCATTCTGATGGTGAAAGAATTTTCAAAATCAGTGTCTTAGTTTTCTAGTTTATTCATTAAGTACAGACCAAAAACAAATATTTTAAATGTTGCTGTTCTCAAAAAACAATGCTTAGTAGATTTTTATGTTAGCCAAGGGATGATAGGCATTCCAGACATTTCGAGTACGAAATACATGGAGACGTTCACCCGAGTTAAACACTACTTTCGTTTCTACTATGACGATACTTGATAATAAAGTGACTACTGCTGTGCATAAAGAACACAAAACAAAGTGCCTTCACCTTAATTTTTATGGATAATGGACAGTAAACCCAGTAAAAAAGTCTTACCCCTAACCAGAACACAATAGTGCAAATCGTCATTGCCTTGAAAAAAAACTCGTATGTCATATTTCGTGACGTAAGATTTTAAACTTTAACCTAGAGAATTAAGTTCAAACAAGGTTAAACAAGTTATACATCTCGAAATATCAGATATAACTTTCCAAACTAGAAACGAAATGCTTCTGTTTATGGGGTTAGGTTACAGGATAAGATTGGTAGTAACCAGCCGGACCGTGGGTAAGGACCTCACCACCACCACCACTACTAAATAATACCTACTTACTACGTTATTGCCTAGGCCTGGAAAGAAGGGAAATGCCTGACAACGTGGTTGGCGGACCGAGCCTTGGCGAGGCCTGCTAAAATACGAGTCAGGCCATCCCCGTTCCCGCCTTATGCTTTTCTCAAACAATAGATACAAAATGCAAAATTATAAGTATAAAGTTTTAAGTAAAAAAAGTTTTTGATAATGTAGTTTCAGCCACAATGCACCGCCGCCCGGGCCCGACACTGCACCCACCCGCAGAAGTCGACTATGCAATAGAGAACATTTTCGAATAAAATATCTCAGCGGACAGGAATAGATTTTCAAACATTTATTTTACTCCTAGGGAGAAAAATCGTTCCATCTTCGGTTTTCAAAAGAAAAGCCGTCCTTTCCGAGCATATTTGAGAAAAATAAATAGATTAATCTCATACAAATTGAACTAGTCCCAAATTAGGCTCTATTCTTGTATTATGTATAGTAGACGACGATAAACATGCCTATAGTGAAATGCATACTTAAATGTTTATAAGCATACACCGGATTGACGGGGGCAAAAATGTACCAGTGCTAGTGATTCATTAAATGTCGACTAAGTTTATCGACATCGATAACAAGCAATTTTTAATCATCATTATCATAAGTAATGACCAAGGTTAAATACCTTTTAATTATGCAAACGTCTTTTAGTTATACTTATCGCAACTATGAACAACCGGTATCTGACATTGACTCTGGACTTGAATCAATTTTGACAACCATTAAAATTAAATTGAATAGTTACCAAATACATTCAGTACAACAGTATTCTTTAGCATTCCGACCAATTGAGAAGCTTTTTGTTTTTTAAGTCGGTTAAAAACGCCTCGATAAAAAAAGGTCGTCTATCTTAATGGAAAGCTGATCATTCAAATATAGAAGATAAAGGTACGACCTACTTTTGCAAGAAATGTAAGATCCATATGTCACGAAAAAAGTTGTCGATAAACTTAGTCGATATTTAATGAATCACTAGCACTGGTACATTTTTGCCCCCGTCAATCCGGTGTATGTTTATAAGACTTAGAAAAATATTCGCGCTCATCAAACAAACATGTGGAATCAAACTCTGGACCGCTAGATTCTTATCGTAGGCTGGGTCACCGGGCGTAAACGCCGTCAAATGAACAAATACATTGTTAGACGGATTACATTGTCCCTGTTATCTCCTAATGACATTCGCTACTAAACTGGTTCGGGAGATAACGCCAGTAAGAGTAACATGTACACATTGTACACGAATGGGGCACGAACCGCTTATAACCAGTAATGCACTGGTCAGAATGCGGCTTAACTGTCTAACGCGTGCATAAAATCAAACGCTGATAAGTGGGTCAATGCAATTTGCAATTTACGAGTAATTACGCCTGTTCAAATGCTTTAATTTGAATGCTGCCCACTAATAAGAACCATAGAAAAAAAAATCGCTCTTACATAAGGGCATGTTCCACTCATATATCAGATAGTCAAAGACAATTTAACCCATACCTTAAGAAATAAGGTCACTTATACATACGCTGGTCTATGAGACATGCACCTTTTTTTTTAAAGAGAGCAGAATTTATAACCGGAACTTTTTTTAAAGTCAGGCAATAAGTTAGAGGTGTTTAATAATTTGCATAAAAACGAATGTACCTATTTTCATTTTGGATTAACACAAATTGTTCAATTTCGATCTCTTTAATAAACTGACGATAATTATTATTATTATGCATGACAACGCAATGCATAAGTTTTTAAATCTACCTAATAATAAATAAGTTCATAGGTTAAAAAGTAGACATTTTAACTTACTAATTTGTAAAGTCTTTTATTACTTACTACTAACTAAAATGTCCAGTGACCAGTGACCAGTGTGTGTTGCCAGTGATGACTTACGGATCTGAAACGTGGGCGCTAACAATGGGCCTCATAAGGAAGCTCAAAGTCACTCAGAGGGCTATGGAGAGGGCTATGCTCGGGGTTTCTCTGCGTGATAGAATCAGAAATGATGATATCCGCAGTAGAACTAAGGTTACCGACATAGCCCGAAGAATAGCTAAACTTAAGTCGCAGGACTGATGGCCGATGGGGTCAGGAGGTTCTGGAGTGGCGTCCGCGGACCGGAAGACGAGCTGTAGGTAGGCCTCCAACAAGATGGAGTGACGGCCTGGTCAGGATCGCGGGAGCGCGGTGGATGCGAAAAGCGCAAGACCGGTCTGACTGGAGAGCCTTGGAGAGGCCTATGTCCAGCAGAGGACGTCTTTCGGCTGACATGATGAACTAAAATGTGGTCAAAGTTCTAACCTAACCTAACCTAGTAAGAAGTTGACTTAAAATGCATAATAAGAATATGAGGGTTATGTTATTTGATCGTATGCCTAAAAAAAGGTCTTTTGCATTGTAACAGTTAAATGTCAGGTCTTTTTGCTGACGTGTGAAATATCGAAGCCACAGATATTTCTTATCGCTACAATGAGGTGGTGATAAAAGATCTTATTGCTAGCTGGCCTAGTTGGTAGTTACCCTGCCTACGAAGCTAGCGGTCCTGGGTTCAAATCCCGGTAAGTGCAGATGTTTGTGTGATGAGCGCGAATATTTGTTCCTGAGTCATGGATGTTTTCTATGTATTTAAGTATATATTTCTCTATATAAGTATTTATATCGTTGTCTAGTACCCATAGTACAAGCCTAGAGCTTAGTTTGGGACTAGGTCAATTGGTGTGACATTGTCCCAAGATATTTTTTTTATTTTTTTATTTATCGCAATTCTAAGTATCGGTGACAATTACCAGGACAGTGACGACTGTGACGAGCACTCGGCCGTCTCCCTCACCTATCTAATCTGTCAGAGCTAAAAATACTTATATATTTTTGTATAACACATTAACCTTGTTTTGACGTGCCCATTGTATTAATGTTATAGATCGATTTATGTCAAACTCGAGCAATGTTCGGGCAAATGACCAGAGGCCCGTATCATTAAGCTACAAGTTACAAATTACAAACGGAAGTCACTTTTTGGCTTTCCTTTTGCTAGAAAGAGACTTCCGCTGTTGGGTAAAAACATATTGCCATCGTATCTTATTAAAGTTATTAAGTTACTAGAGGACGACCGCGGGGGTGAATTTCCAAAAAATACTTTCTTAGTGCTCACTTACATCATGAAAGCAACCCCTGTACCAAATTTCAAGTTTCTAGGTAGGGGGGATAGCACCTTACAAGTTATATGGTAGTGCTCGAACCTCCCGACTGTCCAATGGTCCCCTACCTCACCTACATTAGTTTCGACAGTGCGTTGATATATAAGTCAGTGAGTCAGGTTTGCTTTTTATATATATTAAATTATTATCAACGTTACGATGTCTCTTAATTACTTAAAAGCAATGGCGGCCGGCGGTAAAAACAATAGGTAGGTACGTACAGTCGAGTTCATAAGGACACTTTAGTACTTACGTTATCTATACAATGTCATGTTTAAACTGCCATACGTGAACTGTCACAGAGATTAGAGTGACAAGGTACTAAAGTGTACACATATTTAATTTATGAACGACTGTACGATAACATGTCAAAGGCTATTTGGTTTTATCAAAATGAATAGTCTCTGCTAGATGTAGGTAAGGGCTATAATAACACTGTGATGAGATACCAATAGGTAGGTAAATATAGTTACCAAAAATATTACACTTAATAAAAGTTGAATTGTAAAATGTTAATTGATTCTATTCAAACATAAATAAAAACAGCATTAAATTCATATTTACTGGTACCTAGTTAATGTAGATATGTCTAATCATTCTTCAAGTGAAGTACAAAATATTCCGAATACCTAATGTAATCTTTTTTTCATTTGTTATTATCGCTTATCGCGTATCGCGAAGTTTAAAACGATATAATTAATCAGTAACTTGTCCTAATTTTGTTGTTGAGAGACACTAGTAATTTAGTCGATTTGCCAAATTAATTTTGCAAAGAAAGCATCTTGTAATTTCGCACGCATTCTTGTACCTTCGATAGCTCAGTTGGTAGAGCGGTGGACTGTAGTGGCGATGTCTAGAGTTATCCATAGGTCGCTGGTTCAAATCCGGCTCGAAGGAGAGGGAATTTGTTTTTGTTTTATTGATTAATTTCGTATAGTTTATTTTTTCGAACAAACCCTTTTTGGTTTTTTAAATAATTGAAACATATTTTAATAATATATGTTACGTAGCGCTTGTAAGGAATGTCGGCGTGTATAACAACGTGACCGGATCATGTAACGGTCGCTCCAGAGGACTTTAATAAGGAACAACAGTTTCCAACACCTATTAATGAACGAGAATAAAAATATAATTGTGAATTTTGTGAACAATTCAACGGGAAACTTTACTAACAGTAACAGTATCAATTATTTTGAAAAAAAAACATTGGATAGTGATTTAGTAAAAAAAATGGTAAAATCCGCAGTTTTGCTAAACTTGCCAAGTAATACAAAAATAAAATTCAAAAAAAAAGGACAAAAAGAAATCCCTGTTTCCGCCCGGGATCGAACCGGGGGCCTTGTGCGTGTGAAGCACACGTGATAACCGCTACACTACGGAAACTTGAATGTTATCGTCGAAATTTCGTCTTAGTTGTTTAACATTATATTTTACCTATATATATATATATATTGTCCTTCAATAATAAACGAATCATTTATTTATGTATTTATCTTTCATTATCTAAATTAAGCACTCACGTTAATTAATAACGGGTAGCTACTGCGGCGAAATTTAAAAAGAAAACTCACCTTTATAGATGCGCCGCAAAATTCAACAGTTAAAAATGTCAACACAAGGAAGCTAGAACAATCAAATTAGGAACACGAGCCGCGGGCGCCCTCTACGACGGCGCTAGGAAAGCGGTTGTCTATGGGAGGCGGTCATTTCTTTTATACAAGCACAAATTGCATGGCGCGGTGGCCACCCGCTGGATTATGTTCATTACAATCGCATTATGGGCGTGTTTTATGTTCCGCAAACTTCTAATAGAGAACGCGCCCTGTCTGACATTTTTCTGCCCTGTATCACAAAACCTAACCAACCCTCGAGCGTTCGATATGTACTGCGTACATTGAAGAGTTTATTTAGGAACTTGAACAACGTTACTCTGAGAAAACAGTAATGTATTTAATGTTGTTAGTTGACAAAGAGAGTTGGTGTGTATTGGTAGCGTTTCAAGGAGACGGCCTGCGTCAACCGACTGATTATTCCATGCCGGTCAAAGAAATGTGTAGCAAAATTACTTTTCATCTTGTTTACTCAATCTGGTGAATGACGGGGGAAATTGCTCGAATATTATACCAGTATAACTACGTAGGTATGCTACGTCAAGTCAAATATACCTAGATGGTGTGGATTGATTTGAGAAACATATTAGTATTTGTTGTTCTTGCAATTTTTTAGTTTTTCAAATAGATGACATGATCAACATTTTATGCAAATCCATATACATATAATAATATACTACACTCAAAATAGTAGTTGACTCACGACGATTGCATTTATAAAAAGTTTTTGACGCATACAAAAAAACGTCGTAAATTGGTTAGGAAAAGTCATGGAAAAGTGAGATAAAACACATAAGATAGATGGCGCCACAATCTGCGTGAAAACTAGTATTGGATTTTTTTCTCATATCGAACCATCGCGTGTTTTTCATATTTTCCCAATGTCTAGCCAGTAACAATTATGGAACCTAAATATTTTTATTCTAACTATAAATATCAGTCATAAATAAACACGTTCCCAAGACGGCAAAAATATCTACACGCCTCTATGGTACTGTAGTGACAATAAGGTCTATTTACGCGTATATTTGACACGATAGCTGTATAGATATTTATGCTTTGACTGTACACATCAAACACAAATTGACTTACATTACATATTATAATGTACGGGAATCAAGAAAATTTATTCCTAGACCACTTTGGACTATGTCAAAGTAATACTAAATAAAATCATAAGAAGTCTCTTACGTTTTTAATGATTACGTCACTTTGACATAGGTAGTCCAAAAAGGTCTAGGAATCAATTTCCTTGACTGCATGTACCGTTGGTTCGGGATAATGTTGACAGCAGTAAAACGATCCTGTTACTATTCCTTCACACGCAACAATTAAAATTAAGCTCTAATCAATAGAACTTAAACGTTGATTTTATCTGTTTGTTGTAACTGAATACATTTAGCGACATGATCATTCTGATTTTGTGGTCAAGCTTAATAATAACAAAAAACTTCATAAAATCATAAAGTCAACATTAAATGTACCCTAGGTATGTACCTAATCTCTTCAAATGAGTAGTCACGAACTGAGTCATACATGTCACCAAGTCACATGGGTTATTAAGCGTAATGTTCAGGACGCTCTGGTTGACCCTCGACTGACCTATTTTAATTTGAAGGTTACAATTTAGTTTGTTTTTGTTACCCTTTTCTGGGGCTCTATTCCAGTCAAGAAAACGATGTTACTTTTGACATATTATCGTATTGTCAACGTCAAGGTCTTACTTTGCTTTAAACTAGTTAGCACAATTTTCACTCTATGGTTATATCGAGCAAGTAGACTGAGCCACTATGTATGTAAACCACATCATTATTTCAATGTTGACATACCTAATAATGTAGGTTTTAACCCTTATAAAACGATCTCAAAGTGACATTATAAAACAATTTGTTAGGGAATAAGCATGGATTTTTTAAATCGCATTTCTCAACAAAATATGACAATGTCGTAATAGTGATCACCAAAAATGAAATTAAAATTAAAATCAGTCATGAATTACGGATGATACAAGCATTTTAAAATGGTTATTAGTCAGAGAGATCCGAATGCAACGGTGACGTCATCGTGCTGTTCGGCAGTATAAACTCCACGTTAAATTCTGTTTTACTTGAAAGAGATAGGAACAAATCTTTGTTGCCTTATATCTTGGATATTTTTATAGTTGTTCAAATAATATTTTTTCTCACCTGTTTGTCGCATGAATCAGTTTTTATTGAAGCTGTAAAAATGGTAGATCAGGGTGCCTTTGCGCTGATTGCCACATGATGCGTAACAAACAATAAGTCGGCCCGTTATATTTTTTGACAGCTAAAGATAGAAGATTGAGATTAGGATTGGTCTGTTTGGTATTGCTTTAAAAATCACGCAAAACGGATTAATCCGTCAGTGACGGGAACTTCTTGTGCGGATATCCGTCAATGGTTTCAAAAATGGTAATGAAATTTTAGCGTCTTTATTTACTTAACACACAATTTATATTGGTAAAATTCGAATTCTACACGGAATTCCTTATAGACCCCACGTAAATTTTCATTAGGCAGGTAAAACCCGTAAAACACTAGACATTTATTAAAAAAAACAATTTTAATGCTGCCTCTGGGGGCGCCACTGTACAGCGTAGAGCCACTTTAGTACTGGGTTTACTGTTAGTTCCGCATTTGCCCACCTGCACACATAAAAGTGTAAATGCACTTTATGGGCAATTTTCAATTTCTACTGGAATGGCGGCCATTCTTGGTTCGTTTATAAGCTATTTATAGATAAATAGATTTATCTGATCAGGTAGTTTACTTATATCACATTCCGAGTCTCGTTGTTGTTAATTCGCGAGATTTTATCACTATTGAGAGCCTTGAGGATTGTGAGGCTAAAAATTCCCAAAAAAAATGCGATAACGTTTCACTCTCCTTAAACGCCGTCCGATTTTTATGATTTTTGAACATGTTGTAAATAATAGTATATACAGTGTGTGGCCCAAAACCGGGGCGAAAAAAGTAAATGGGGATTCTTTAGAACATTTCAATTAACTATCATAAAAATCTAATATTACAAAGTCTATAATTTTGGAGAAAACAGCCTACAAAGTTAAAAATCGTAGGTAATGTATTTTCCCGTCGCGATATCGTCGCTTGGTCACTTGGTACGCGGTATGTCTGAGTACAGGGTGCCATTGACAACACGCGCTAGATTTAGCGGTGTTTGCATTACATTGATTTTGCGATTAAGTTTGTTAGAAAAAAACTGAAAGTTAAGTTTTCATTTTAATTAGGTAAGACCATTATAATGTAATTACCGGTGATCTATAGAGCCCCTGTTTTTAATATTATCCCCGGTTTTGGGCCACACACTGTATAACGAATAAGTTTCTGACAAAATGATATTTTTGGGACAAGCTTTTGTCCTCGAGTGTACTTTTCTTTTTGCATAATCGTTTTCTGCTTGTTATTGAAAAAAACTGGAAGTTATCATAACAAAGTGAAAATATATAGAAAATAATAATAATCAAGGGCTCAAAGTGTCGATGTTTGGCTTGCTTTTATAAAAAATGTATGTTGGAGCTTTTCACAGCCATAATTACGAAATTAGTTGCGTACCTACCTATTTGAAGAATTGTGACGAGCATCAAATTGGTATGGGGTTCTTGGTAGGAACGTTGGACTTTGACTCTTATTTCTGACTTTTGCTGTGGTCAGATTGCAGTTGGTCCCATACATATATTTAATCCTTATAAAAAACCGGATCGGTTGACATCGTCAAGTCATCCAGCGTTTACCTTATGAATAATCTGAATGCGGCCATACATTTTAACCATACAGTTAAGCTTTCTGGAAATGTAAATAGCGGCTTGGGTTGGCAACGTCTTAGGATTGCCCACTTACCATCACGTGGTCTGTGTGCTCGATTGCCTTCTTCAAATAAAACAATAAAAAAAATGTTTAAAAAAAAAAAACGATCAAAAAATTATAGGTACCTAAATAGGTTATTCCGACAGACGTCGGCTTTTTGTTGAAATATTGTGGACGCCGACTTCAGTTGGACTATCCTATTGGGTACTCATTAGGGGTAGGTAACTAGGTATCATTTTAAAAGAAGCTTTTTTTGCGTTTTTGACGGCGGTTTTTTGTTTTTAAATAATTTATTTTATTTTATACTTTTTAGGTATGATAATACGCTGTTGCATATTCCCACTTCTTATTTGAAATGAAACCTTCAGTTATTTCAAGCTAGCCGCAAGCGATAGCGCGGGAAAGTCGTAGTCATATTTAAATAATTAAATGTTCTTCGTCATAGTCGCTCAACAATCTTAATCGAGATATCTTATCGCCACCCTTGAAATAGGTACCGTTTAGGAGTTCCGGTGGCCATCTGTGGTCTTCATCATCAGTTCCACTTCACCAAATGATAGTTTCTGTCAGTTTATAAAGGCCTGTAAACATTAGCAATCTGAGGATTTAATCCCGTGACTACTGATTTGTTATATGTTCTCCTATCCAGACACAATGTCCGTGGAAGGCGTCATGGTGTCGTACAACTACTCAGAGGACGGGGAGCACGCCAATATCATCACAGTTTCCGCGTCAGGCATGAAGTTCTCGCAGCGCTGGGTCCTTACCCACGGCTCGATCCTATCTCCCCTCAAGCAGGTAATATTCTAACTTTTGGATTATTTCCATCTGTTATAACGGCACGCGCGCGAGTTCATGTCCATCCTGAGGAATGTCGTAGTCACGTCAACACGTCAAAGAGCGTGTCAACGACCCTTCCTTCTTACAGCTATCGTAAAGGCCCTCTTTAGAGCCACCCAATCGCCCCTTTCAGAGCCAAACCAATCGTCGGAAACAGCAAGGCTGTGATGCCACTAGCAATGCCGTTCGTGTGGCAGAATATTGGTCAGATTACATCTAATTCGCTGTCGCCACGCTAAGAAGGAGAAGAAGCCAAGGACCATACTAGACAGCGGACGAATGCGGCAAGGCGGGTGAAGGCGGGGGGAGTTTCGCCTCAGCCCCCGATGGCAATAAACTCAAATTATCACTATCATCATCATATAAGTCGAAACACGTCCAATGCTGGATAGGCCTTCGCATCCATTCATCTACTTTGTGTAGTAATAATAATTAATGCTGCATTGGTGTGCGGGTTGTATTGTACCTATCTTCTAAAGTGATTTAGGGCAACTTTCAGACAGTGACCTTGATAGCATCTCCGTTCCAATCACTGCCTGGGTCTTGGCAGGTATTAACCACTCATAACACGGCTTCAGAGCCCTGTTATAGAAGCTTCAACGTTCCATTTTTCGTTTATCTTTATTTTCGAATTGAAATTAGAGTGCCACACGACACGAGCGTTGTCGGCGCGTTGCGTCGTCGCAACGCTGTAATTTCAACAAAGAGCGACAGAAGTGTTCCAACGCATCGTGTGACATGTCGTTTAAAGGATAGAGAACAATGTAGTGGCGAAGACGCAACGCTCAGGCAACGCTCGTGAGTCGTGAGGCATAACACTTAAGAGACATTCAGTAATACAGTCTCTTACGAAACTATAACTCTCCTTAACACCAACTTTGTAAAATAATTTTAAATGGTTGAATACCTACCGCGTCAAGTCCGCCGTTAACGTTTGTAATAACTTGTATTTTGATAATCACATTCAATAAACAGGCTCACGCCATCAAAAACGCAAGAGGCAACCCTATCCTAAAAGAAGAGTTCTACAACAATCTGCCTGAGATTTACGTCACATGCGAGAAAGAGGCGAAAGAGGGTAACGTGTACGACGACGTGGAGAAGCTGAGTCGGGAGCGGGAGGACGGGCTGGAGCACAGCAGCTACCAGATCAGGGTGCTGACGGGGAGGTGAGGATAGGATAGCGATACCTTATTTGACGACGCAGTCAGCCTCGTTGACTTGGGGTGTTATTCTCTTAAAAACGGCGTTCGTTCTCAATTAGGTAGCAGGGCTTCTGTCGAACGATCGAACGTATAAGGTTGCCTAATTGAGAACGCACGCGCTGAAATGTGTTTTGTACGCTCTGACGGGACTACTTAAACTCGCCGGTTTATATAAGCTGCGCCGTGTTGACTCATTCACTCGTTCGATCCCCGTTTTAATAGAATAACACCCTACAAAGCTAGCAACCGGGAGGCAGATCTCTTAACACTTTACCTAGTGTAAACTAAAGGTCAAAATTAAACCATAATATAATTTGCTAATCATAGAGTTAAATGACTAAAAATAAGAGCCGCTTTTTAGGTTAACATAGTTCATATTCAAAAATAAAAATCCTCAATCGCATCAGCTTGGAAGTGAAGGGTGGTTCCCTAACACATAAGGGTGGTTTTCAAAAAAAGTGTCTTAGTTAAGGACTAAAATTTAGAAACGGTAACTTTAGTAAAATGGTGGCATCTCAGACAAAACTCCTGTAGCAAGTGCGACCATATTACTAATGGATGAGGATTAAATCTGCTCCGTTTATTGAATTTGAGATAACGCATATTGATATACTATTATGAGGGCAGGTCCTGACTTAAGTTACCGTTTCTTAGTTTTAGTAGTTTGGTAGGACGCTTACCCGTGGTCCCACTACTCCACGGCTCCTATTCCAGGCCTGTTTGCCCTTCGGGCATTTATAACGAACCTAACCTACCCAGTTTTGGTATCACAATTAAAATTGTATGGCAAAACCTGGGTGCAACTTTTTCTGCGGTGGGACAAAGAAGTGGGTCCACGGGTAATAGTGTGTTTGGTAGTTACTTTATGTACATTTTTAGAAAACCACCCACGAATCACATATGATTCATGAACGCAGTTTGTCCCTGGTCTGATATATTCATGAATCAATTGGGATCAGAAGTAACCATGGGACGTTCATGGGACGGACGACGATGAAAAGGAACTTTTGTATTTACCAAACATATTCCATAGAACCGTTTGTAAAAATTTGACGTTATCGAAAATGAATAGATTAAGTAAGTAATAACATTTTTACAGACTTACAACGTTATTAGAGTAATCGCTATTTTATTGAGTATTTATAACCCTAATTGTAACAGGATCGTCCACGTGTGGCAGTGCCCAGTGCTGAACCGGTGCGTGGACGACATCCTGTACAGCTGGACCATCGGCCACCGCGACGGGGACATCGAGCGGCAGACGCAGCTCGGCAAGGCACTACTCTCCGTGTTCGTGCTCGTCGACTTGGAGAGCGACGACAGAGGTCAGTCTGTTACGGCCTGTATCGGGATAGATCGAGAAGTGTTGCCAACATCGAGCGGCAGACACAGCGCGAGAAGGCATTACTCTCAGTATTTGTGCTCGTAGATTTTGGAAGTAACGACAAAGATCAGTCTTATCTACACGGTAGATATTTAAAATTTCTGTTAAATTTACTGTTCTAGTTCACCATTGGAGGATATTTGCACCAGTGGTTAACGCCAGCGACTGATAAGTATTTCCGTCATGGTTGACAGGCCTATATAGACGGTTTTCCCCTATCATTGGCATGTGTGTGACGTATTTTGTATTTAACGTGACGTTAAAAATGTAAAGCGTGCGTTCACATACTTTTCTAAATATTTTCAATATCATGGATGGATAGGTGTATTCGAACCATAGGTTCACCGTCAACGACGGATTAATCCGTCGCGGTTATCTGCAAAATATGTCTTCAATGATTTCTTCGGATACATCGAAAGGTTGAAATTCGCGCTTCCAACTGAGTGTAGACTTTTACATTCGACATAGAATCCAAAGTGACGACAGAGAAAGTGATAGAGATTTGGAAGTGTCGTGTTGGGGTAGTCGTAAAAAAAGTATTTTTCAAACCGACATCATTTATTCTTCGAATTAGAATTATATTTGGCAGGTTGGTGGGTATATACGGTCATTCTGAAAGATTAAAAAGGACCAATACCTTGTTTCTTGATATCCTTTATGTTACTAAACTAGGTATATAACATGTTTTTTAATCATCATCCACGATTATGGTCCCCACCAACGTACCAGATTTTTCTTAAACTTTAAGAAATTGGTACAGTAATTAAATTCTCCGTTCAGTGTTTCGGAGTAATCCACCAGCTCTATAGCAGAAATAAATTTACTTCAAGCATAATTAAACAATGTCAAATGAAAGAAAAATATTGAAACTTATTTTGAAAGTAATTTTTCTAACTTGAACGGATCGCAAGTCTCCTTCTCAGCTGAAACAAAATACATGTATATTATACAGTGTGTGGCCCAAAACCGGGGATAATACTAAAACCAGGGGCTCTATAGATCACCAGTAATTACATTATAATGGTCTTACCTAATTAAAATCAAAATTTAACTTCCAGTTTTTTTCTAACAAACTTAATAGCAAATTCAATGTAATGCAAACACCGCTAAATCTACCGCGTGTTGTCAATGGCACCCTGTACTCAGACATACCGCGTACCAAGTGACCAAGCGACGGTATCGCGACGGGAAAATACATTACCTACGATTTTTAACTTTGTAGGCTGTTTTCTCCAAAATTATAGACTTTGTACTATTAGATTCTTGTGATAGTTAATTGAAATGTTCTAAAGAATCCCCATTTAATTTTTTCGCCCCGGTTATGGGCCACACACTGTATATATTACTATCCATTGATTCTAAAGCATTTTATTATTACAATATTAAATAATACTAATAATTTAATCAATATATTAAGTAGTTTTCCATTTATAATTTGTAATTTTTAGATATTAAAACATCGACAATTCCTGAACACTATTACCTTTACTCTCATGGCAACACTACATATTGGAAAAACGAATTATGCAACTCAGGGCCTACTATATGCCCCTTACACACGAACCTAGTGTGAAGTGAAGGTCAAAATTATTTCCTATGGATGGATTCAGCAGCAGTAGCAATAGGAACGTTTGTTTTTGTTTACAAGGTTCATATTCAATCAGTAAAATCAGTGTATAGGCCAATAGGGGGTTGAGCCAATAGGAGATATCTCATAAATCTCCTGTAGAAATATCAACCTACGACACTATCAATACCCCTAGGGCACGATATTGATAGCATACCGTGCTTCTAGAACCCATTTCGATTGACATTGATTTTCAAGATAAACAAAAGCTGTACCCATATCTACGAATACTTGTTTGTTTACGCTTTCACAGCTGAGATAATATTCTCGATGCCAGAATTCCGAAGGATTATGGATCGAGAGTTTATTTTTTGAATTTTTATCTGGTCCGATTCCTGCGAATTTAAGAAAATGTTATATCCCTTTTTGTTTCTTTGTAATGTTTCCGATCGAGTAGAGAGTAGAGAGTAATGTAATCGAGTCGATACACACAGAAACATTAGTAACCGTTTGGATATTGGCTACAGTTCCTTTCGCTAACTGTAATTCGGCAAGGCAAACCACCTGGAAAACGGCTAATTAAAGTCTACATTTGAAGCATCGCGTTGTGCGGTAGCGAGACTTGTACACTAACATAGAGATAGGGAAATATTGGAAGCGATTGAGATGCGGTGTTAGAGAAGAATGGAAAGAATTAACTGGACGGAAAAGAAAACCGACGCCGAACCAATAAGCAAAGTTGCTGGCAAGAGAAGAGATGGGCGAACAAAAAAGTCGTGACTTCGCAACATACGGGAGTGGACTGGAATTACGAGCGCGTCCGAGCTATTCCGCCTCGCAAAAGATAGGGACAAATTCCAGCAGTTGATAGCCCATCTGCACTAAATTGGAGAGGCACTTTACGAAGAAGAAGAAAAGAAAACCAACGAAGAGGTTTTGAAGATGGTAAACGAGAGGATACATATTTTAGAAACCTCAGAATGTAGAAGAGGAATGATGATGGGACGCCTGATACGACACGACAGTTTATTTTTGAACATTTTGGAGAGTAAAGTTGATAGAACAAGAGGAAGAGGAAAACCTAGGCTTACTTACTTCAGCTAAATAATACAGAAGGCCAATGTCGTGTCAAGTGGCAATTACTCGACCGACAAGAGCATAGCTCTTAAGTTAAATGATGATGAACCCACCTATCTTCGGGTCGATTGCGAGTGTGTAGTCCATCTTGTGTTTCCAAACTGTGCCACGGTGTGGGCTAGCTCGCGGCCATAGGACGTAGTCGTTCTCGATGGCGTCCTTCTTGATGATTCCAACCGCACCCAGAACGAGGCCGCCGATCAGAACCATGTGCTTCGAGCCCACATAAGCAGCCACTATGGGCCCGCAGGCGAAGCCACCTGCAAACATGTATAGGGTGCAACCAAAACCTGTTTGGGAGGTCCTAGAGTGCGAAGCAAGAGGAAAATTTAAGGTATTCTATAAAAAAGTGTGTACTTTTCAAGAAAGCTTTTCTCCATACAGAACGAATTCTAGTATTTGATTTTACAAAATTTGTAAACTTGTATTTACGTGGGTCTGTGACCCTAAAACCGGTTCTTTATTATCCGCGTGTTTGTTAAGGCCTAACCAAGACCACGTTTAGAGGGTTTTCGAAAAATCCTTGGGAATATTCCTTCCAAATTTGTTGGCAGTGCGGTCTGTGAGTCAAGTCACTGAAGGCTTTTATGTGTATAGAAGGCCGCGACATGCACGCTACGTTAAAAAAACTTGAATGTGATATAAAGACCTCCAAGTTCACCCCCTCCTTCCTATGCATCGGCGGCACCCACTAAGTATGTTTTGCTGGCTTTTCGTTTAATTATATTTAATAATTATTAAAAAAACGCGAAGGAGCAAAACTAAAGTGAAATTTGTAGTTTTTGTTGAAAGGACTAAGAAAAAGTTCCATACAGCCAACTGGATAAAAGGCGGTGGTGGGGGGGTGGGGCATTGTTCAACTTTTTTTTACCAAGACTAAAAGGAGGAGGTTTTCAATTACGCAAAACCTTTTTTATAGACCTATATACTTTATCATTTTCATATATTGAGAAAATCATTAAATATCGTCCCTTTACTTTCTCCACCTCTTCTGATCTGATCGAAGTTAGATACGAAAAACACTAATTTTACCTAAAGAATAAAGACTACTTTTCTATTTAACTATTCTATCAGATACGAGTTTGAGAAATTAAGCGAACGATATGGCTCGGTGGCTCGCCTAAACCGTGTTATAACAGGCCCAGCCTTAGCGAGGCCTGCTAACCACCTCTTCAGACAATCCTCTATTTTCCGGCCTCCTATAATAAATTACTATTACTTACCAAGGAAATAGTTAAGAACGTCATCTTTCTGCCTGTAGAGTAGGGCTCCGTTGGCGACCGCCGCGAAGGTGGCCCCCATCAGACCGATGGGTATGGTGTGCCGCGCGTACCTGTACCACAGATGAAAAACAAGTTTTGTTTTTTTCGTAAACTAGCTTCTTCCCACGACTTCGTTCGCGTAGACTTCGAATATCGTTATTCTCTCGGGAACTTTTTTTTTTCCGGAATGAAATGTAGCCTATGTGTTGATCCAGGGTATAAGCTATCTCCATTCCAAATCCGTCCAGCCGTTGCACCGTGAAGGAGTAACAAACATCCATCCATACATACAGACATTCGCGTTTATAATATTAAAAAGGATTTCTAGAACTGCGCTAACTGACAATTAATCTTCTGTAGGTTAAAAAAAAATCATAACATTTTGCTGACAGTATCGTGCAAAAAATATTAACCATCCTTTCCTTTCCTATCCTATACTATAACGAGCAATATTTGTATATACCTACATTTACATATTTGTAATCACGTTCTCGGAAATGGCTCTCATGATTTTGATGAAATTTATACAGGGGTTTACGGGGGCGAAGAATCGATCTGTCAAGTTGTCATCTTCGGGAAAGGTCGTTTTCAACCCGAGCGACGCTTTGTCTTCCAGATACTACTTAAGATATTAAGTGAATACAAAAAAGTAGCTACAGAGTTTCCAGCGTTTTCTTACTGGCAAAAAGGATGCAGACGAGCAAACGAGTCACCTGATGTTAAGTGGTCACCGCGACCCATAAACTCCCGCAGCACCAGAGGAATCGCAAGTTCGCTGCCGGCCTTAGAAAGAGTTTTTGAAGGCCCCCAAGTCGTATCAGTTCGGAAATGCAGACGCCGAGAGATGATAATCGAAACACGCATGGTTGTCGATTTTCAACTATCAAGATGGTATTGACGCAATGATAGTTTGGTGCAACGTGTACGATGCATGTTCGAAAATGGTTAACTTATTAGCTGTCCAAAAGAAAAATGCAGTAAGAGTATATAAGTCCATATTATGCGCTTATAGTGTTGCTTAGATACTGTTGCTTTTGGACAAACTCAACCATCAAACATTTTAATGAGGAAGGACGAAGGAAATAAACAGAAGAGTGATGAGTATCATAAGGGTAGAGGAAGACATGTGTATGAAAGGTCTAAGAGCAGAGTTAACAGTGGATAGAAGAGAGAAGAAAAAGAAAACAAGTTGTGCCGACCCCACCTAGTGCGGGACAAAGTCAAGAAGAGGATACCAATTTATTTTTATAAAAATACAAAAGATCCAAACATGTTTAAAATATATAAACGACAGGACCATAACCCTTACCTTGCTAACATAGGGCCCAGCCCCGATGCATGCGAGTGCATCAAAATGTCGAAGGTGGACGCCACCAGGCCGGCCATGATCCCATAGCGGGTTGTTACCATGATCTGGAGTTTAAAAATCATTATCAACATCATATCAACTGGAATATCAGATACCGAAAGACCACGGGAACATGGCAACAGGTCAGTAGCCGCTGGTAAATATGCTGTGCTGTACCTAGACTGAGCAATTACTATGGGGACAGGCTTAGGTATTGAGAAACGATTGCCTTACAACCTCAGCCGACCTACCTGTGGCTGTGAGACTAGAGCCTAACAAAAATAGGTTTAAGAGAGCCTTATTTAAGCACTAACTAAGTATTTAAATTTAAATTAAGAACTGTTTAACAACTGTGATACTCTGTGATATATAGCCTTAACTCGCTGATCCCACAGTCAAACTGTAATACTATTTTGCGGGACGTTGTTGTAGGTACAACTAAGTTTCTTAACCTGTTATACAGGTCAATATCCGCTGACGAGCTGGTAGTCTGAGGGACCTTAACAGTTTCAAAATCACATTTGCACCCTTAACCGGGTCTTCAGGTCGACCGCCGCTTAAGTTATTTGTTACTTACAATAAAGTTAAAGTTTAATCTTAAACAACGAGTATAACTTCAATCGAAGCACAAGTTGTTACATTGAGGGAACTGTTTCTGTTGATTGTAAGTTTACAGAAACTTGAGTAACAGTTCAAAAGGTACAAGGGACCTTTATAGCAACACCGCAAGTCCTTTTGTGCCCACTTTTAGATATTTACCCGGTAATTCCTCAAGGGCTAATTGTTCTAAGTATTGCCGTGAACGAACCTTCTCCGGGATATTACACCCGTCGGGAGTGTCGTAGTATTTGTAATATGGCCGGTTCGGGTCGTCATCCGGGCAGGTGCACAGGGGCGGGTCGGGTTGTATACGGGTTGATGACATTTTTATCAATAATAAATAAAATAATAATTATGCTTTCAATGTCTGGCGAGAGGAAGCATTTCCGGCACTTGTGACATTGACATTGTCTTGATATGACAGCTATTATGTAGGTTAAAATGCCGTTAAATGTAAAAAGTTTAGCAACCGCGGCCACCAGCGATTTTATCGCATAAAATTTCTTTATCGCTCAAGTACCTGTTTTGGATGATGTTGCCGATTTTCTTGACAACAGCTTTTTTGAAAAATCGCCGTAACAGACACAACAGCTTTTTTACTAGTAATCCTAGCTAGCGAGCCGTGTTACTGTTGCACGTAATAGTGATAGCACGCTGTTCGCGGGCCTGTTCTCCACTCGTTACTGTAACTGCTACCCTTAAGGTTACAGCTCGATAGCGAGTACCCAGCTTAACCTTTTAAACGCCACGGTCGATTGCTATTTTACGTGCCCGTGACGCCACGGACGTCATATGCCGCAACAAAATATATGAAGGTTAGAACAACTCGCTGACAGTCTGGCGTCCACGGCACAAAAATCTGCCGACGTGAATTGCCGTCTTTGGCGTTCAAAAGGTTAAGCAGCGTATATCAGATATCTAAGCGTCAGTTATTTCAGGTTTCGGGAACCTCAGGCCGTTGTCGGAGCTGCTGGACCTGGTGCGGCCCCCGCCGGACCGGGGCAGCGCCGTGGAGGTCCACTCCACGCCCTTCGGATGTGAGGTAGGTGCTCACCTACTGGCACCAGCATGGCATGGCATATATCAAACAAAATTGGGTTAAAAAGTATAAAACCAGCTAAGTGCGAGTCGACGCGCGCACGAAAGGTTCCGTATCATCTATAAAAAATCACGTTTCTTTTATGGGAGCCATTAAGTATTGAGTTTATTTTAATTTATATGAATCTGCCCACTACATTTTATTTTATTATGATTTGTATGTCTTTAACAATCACGGGACTATGGGAGTCTTGGACCTTTGGAAGGCGTACATGGAGCCGAAGCCAACACGCAGAGGCCCTTTAGACAAGTTCAATTTAGTAAAGTGATGGGACACCAACTGGCGTTTGTCCCTGAGTTTAAACTATATAAGTATACTCCCACGGACAACCACCGGGTACCGTAAGACTATTTAAGAAGGATTGGAAAATGTATAATAGGTTCAATGAATGACCTGATATGGATTGGTGAACTAGGGGTTTGATGAAATTACGGCGCCTGCCTGGCCAATGCTAATTACTTTGGTTGAAATGGCAGGCGGTGACTCGCCAACTCAATGGAATGGTCCTCCCGAAATAGCCGCATATATAAAGCAGCAGGGAGGCAACGGTTCCAGAGGGGCTAAGGGTGCAGAGGTTATTGTTTTGTGTTTTGCACCAAATAAACGATTTTCTTCTTCTTCTTCCATTATAATGAAATGTGATATGCAATGAGGGTTTAGTGGTTATGGAATCTTACGGTGAAATTAATAGCATAGAGCCATTTCATATTAGTCCTTAGAGTTGGCAAAGCATTCGTCTTAGGACTCTTAGGGCCGTATTAATACACTCATCTTGACTGTGAGGCCCGTCACAAGATACGTCAAAGTAAACGCCAAACCATGGAACACTGTCATTTTTGACGCATCTCGAGACGAGCATTAGATTTGAGATCAGTTTATTAATACGGGCCTTAAGATTGTAGCCTTGAGAATGCAAATGTCTATGGGTCACAGATCCCACTGACACCTGTGTTCTCGTTCGCCTTCTCCAAGGCATATAAAAGTGATTTGATTTGGCTGTAGGTGTTTTTGAACGCGGTGACGCGCGGCTCGGTGTGCGGCGTGGTGGGGCGGCGGCCATCGCTGCTGCTCACCGACGTGGCCACAGCACTGGGCTCCGAGGGCGGGCCCGTCTTTACGCAGGGACCCAAGTAAGCTAGACCCTTGGTAGGTAAGCTGTAGAGATCCAGATAATCTAGACACTGGGTAGGTGAAGCAGCAGGTACCCAAAGTGACCACCTTTTTCCGCTAAGTTACTCGTAACTACACGAAGTTTAGTGGTTTTTAAACTTCGTCATATATGCCATATAGTGTGTATTCATTTGTAGCAAAAAATCGATTCCAAGATAATACTTTAGTTTATTACAGAACACAATATTAGTAACGAGAGCGCCACTGGACGCTCGGTGCAGTCCTAAGTTGTGCAGTGCCTAAACCTTCATAGTTCTCTGAAAGTCGGGTATATTTTGAGTAACAAGTGAGTGAACTTTTCGTTTCCAGCAAAGAGCTAATAGGCACCGTGGTATGCAGCGTGTCGTGGTGGCGCGGGGAGTGGGTGGGGCTGACGCTGACGGCGCCGCTGGTGTCGGTGCTGTCGGCCAAGCTGCGCGTCTCGCCGCCCAGCCTGCCGCGGCAGCCGCCCTCGCAGCAGTACCGGGAGATACTCAGTAAGTAGGAGCTGTATGCCCGTGGATGTATGTTAAAGAAGGATGTAAAGTAAGTCCAACGAGACGAGATAAAGAATGTAAACAAGCTTTCAGGAGTTCAAAACTTGTTAATTTGACATCGTGTCAGTTCGAACGCAATCCAAACAGGAATGAACTTCACAAAATGGCGGCCCCTATGTTGACAACTTCTGTACGGACAGCTTTCCTGTACCACGAAGACCACGAATCACGCAACGACAGCCATCGACACGACGATCGCTCGTTATCGCAATATCACACAGTAACGGTCAGTTTGTTTACATTCTTTATCTCGTCTGATTGGCCGAATTGCTTGGGTGATTAATTAACACTTAAAATTACCTATTCCCATAACATGTATACAGTGTAAACAACTTAATTAGTACTCAAATGGGCTATTTTAGCATGAATAGAATTAGGTACGATACATTATGTGCAACTTGCTTATACAGCTGTCATTACTAGAGTTAACTTGAGTAGTAATTGACGACGCGTTAGCTTATTTGGCAGTACCCTGCGACAGGACCCTGCCTACGAAGCTGCGGGTCCTGGGTACGATTTACGGTATGAGCAAATATTTGTGTGATAGACACAAGTATTTAGATGTCTTCGTGCTACTTATGTCAGACTCAGTGAGACTCAGTACCCGTCAAGACAACGTGGGGGAAGGTCGCATCGCGAGATTAATGATTGGTATAGAGTGCAGTTAATACCACTTAGTTATTGATTGTTGAACTGTACCCCTACCATGAGTTAGAATACCGTACCTACTCGCTAGCGAGTCGAATGGTGTCCCTCGCAGACCTCGTAGGATTCTTATAGAGTGCGAGGGCCGGAGCATTCGACTAGCTAGCGTGTACGGTAATTGTAAGCCATGGTAAGGGTACTGATCCATGTCCTCAGACCGGATCGACCGCACGACGGTGCTGGTCCGCTGCGGCGCGGCGTGGGGCGCGGGCGTCTACCTCGGCGGCGGGCACGTCGCCACCTGCGCGCACGTCGTCAAACACGTGCGTACTCTTTACGTAGAGTCAGAAAAAAATGTGGTCTACCACCCTACGGTTGAAGTTCAAATGCACGTCATGATACAACATGTTCGATTTTCCCTTGCAATAATATTATGACAGTGTCAACCTTAGCGATAATCAGATCTCGAGTTTGGCCATTTGCAACGTTAAAAGATGGCGGATGTGTACTCTGTTTTAGTTTTGTATTTTTGTGTATTTAGGTGTTCAAAGTTCTTTTCTGATAGTGATTTGTGTTTTTATGCCTTTGGGTTGCACAGTAATAGAAGACTTGGACTTATTTCGTGTATCTGGCATCTTAAGTCTCGTTTCAAATGGACTCGCAGTGGTACAGAGGTTAACACTATCTTGACCTCTATCCTACATATCACCGTACAACGTTGCCCCCTATCTTCCTGGAGAAGATTGGATTGTATTTTATTGCTATATTGATTTATACTTATATATACTTGACACTAGCGAAATCTCTTCGTGGAAACGCCATGTCCCCGCGGTAGTAGTTATTGAGGTCAAAGAAGGCGGGGCAAAGAAGAAGAAGAAGAATTAGATCTCACAGAAACTTTTAGAACTGGTACCACTTGCTTGGCTAACCGTACATACTAGCCCCCTAAATCACAATCTACCAGTCACTCACGATCAGTTTTACCTGACATATCCACTAAATTGTTTAAACTGTCAATTAGAACTCGGCCTGTGTTGAAGCAAAGTTTTCATCCAATAAGGGCGGTGTTTAAAAAAAAGTATACACAGATACAAGATTAAAGTTAATAATCGGTAACTGTCATTTCAACCTACTATAATACCTAGCTATAAAATTACCTATTTACACATAACCTCGTCTCCCTCCAGTATTTAAGCCACAAAGTATCCCTGTACTGCCAAGGCGTGAGAGAGACGGCGATAGTCCGGTACAAGACGAGCGACGACCGCGCCTACGACCTGGCCCTCCTCTACACCAATCCCGAAAACTGGACGCATCTGATGCCTGCTGTGTTCGCAGAAAAGCCAGCTGAGAAAGGTAGTCTACCTAACATGCAAGGCCGAGGTTCTAGGCGGTAAAACCATATGGTCTCTATTCCCGATGGTAAAAAACATATCGTCTTTGATCTGTTATAGTATTGCTCTGACGTCAGTCGCCATTACTGTCAAAGTGAATAAGACCTGTCAAAACGGTGACCATACGATAACAGCTCAAACACGATATGGTTATTACAAAGATCTTTCATACTACTAGATCGTGCACCGAAAAAAATTGTTTAGCTTTTATGAGATCTGTCTTCATACACTTAGGGTAGCTATTTCCTTATAAGTGGTAGCTAGATAAAAGCCGGTCCTGGCGAGAGGGCTCCCGCTGGTAGTGTGTCCTTGTCTGACGTCTTGCTAGCTCGATTAATCATTGGGTTTGGTAGAAAAGGTAGAAAATTTTATATTTTTCTTTTTTATGATTTACCAAAATGAATGATTCATAAACTTTGAAACGTATTTAAATATTATACAGTTCCTATAATTAATAATCAATTCGTTGTATTTTAATAATAATTCATTAATTCTGAGTAAGAGTAGTACTCAAATGTTTGGGCCTGGTAATACTAAATATAAGATGGCGGTTTGCTCATTGAGTAATTTGAACTTGTTTTGTTGAGTTTTGTGGATAAGTTCTAGAATATGGTGAATTCTTGTTGTGTGACAGGGTGCAACAATGAATCATATCCTGGTAGCCGCTTTTCTTTCCACGGGTAAGTAAATCAAATCATTTAATGTAAAAAAATGCACAAAAACAACAATCGTATTCTTTAGGATAACCATGAATTTTGTTGATCAAAGCTTTTTTACAATCTCGTTGTAGTAGGTAGAGTCTGCCAAACGAAAGCTGCCACAAAAAAGGGCGACAATTCAAAAATCAGCAGCTGGATAAGCTGGATTAGGCGATACTAAAAGTGGTTGATATTATTTTATTCGTCAGAAATGTTAAATGATTGTTTCTATCTATCAACTCCGTTTGTTTAGTGTACAGACATTGATATCTGCTGCAGATATTTTGGCCGCCCGTTCTTGTGGACAGCTTTCGTTTGCCAGACTCTAGGTAGATACCGACTGTTTTATCAATTGGGGATGTACCGGTCACCGACCGTGTTGATGTTGTCGTGTCGTTAGCATCAATATATCAGGATACTAAAGGATGATTTCCACCAAACGGCTCGCATCGCATCGGATCGGAAAGGATACGTACGGATGCCGCGGCAGCCGTACGGCTCTATTGAAATTATTATTGTCTTTTTATGACGGAGCCGATCGCGCGTCGCGGCATACTTACGGCGACGTACGCGTGTCGCGGAAGACGCCCGCGGTCGAGTTGTTGTGCGCAACTTGCTAATGTAGACTTAAAAACAGTACACATATGATTCAGTATCGTTTAAAGACTATAAAATTCTTTCCGATCCGATCCGATGCGGGCCGTTTGGTGGAAATATTACTTTACACAATCGTTTTTACAAGCAATTTATCCCGTGTTCTGTTTGGTCATGGTCACCTCATTAGAAAGGGACACACTACCAACGGAAGCCCTCTCGCTCGGACCGGTTTTTGCGCCGTAGTACACAGTCTAGTAGTATGAAAGGTCTTTGGGTTATTACCGTGTTGAATGGAGGCCGTTATCGTATTGTCAACGTTTTGATAGCTCTTATTTACTTGACAGTAATGGCGGTAGAGTTAAAAACAGGTCAAAGACGATATGGTTTATACCACCTAGAAAGAGGCCCAAGTATTGGTAACATACTTACATTAAACCTAATTCCGTGTAGTTGTAAGTGTTGTAACACATCTGTATAGACCGTTCGATATTCTATATTTAAAATTAAACGTAAATTCCATATGTCCATGAAGAATCGTTACTAAGAAACGACTATCGTTATTAACTGTCTATAAGCTTATGCTATAACGTGACTTAATTTGTTCCAGGCGAGTCAGTGCTGGCGGCGGGGTACCCTTACTTCAACGAAACCAACTTGGATAACCTCAAGCCCAACGTGACTTCTGGCCACGTGAACAGCGCCTCGCCCTCCATGATACAGAGCTCCTGCTGCGTGCAGTCAGGGTTCAGGTAGATATCGATATAGATATTCGTAACCATATGGTATAGCATTTCGAATAAGGGAAAATAAGTGTGGTCTGTTATGGTCTGTCTGTCTGGATCGCCACCGGTTTTGCTTCGTCTTTAGGGTACTTTTTCATCTGTGTTTTCATACATAAAAAAATGCCTGAAATCTGGATATTGATATTCCATTATAACGTATAATTTCGTAGGTTTTAAGTAGGTTCGAACCCGATAAAATACAAGCAAAAGAAGCCTTCAGCATTCTAATTTAATTCCACAGACCTCCAGCCCTTGCAATATATATATAACAAATACAGTCCAGCGGGCCTATTATAGTTGCGTTTATCGCGCGACAAAATGTGGATAAAGCATCCGTCACTTTTATACTTATATACGTGTCAAAGTGTGACGGATGTTTTATCCACATTTTGAAACGCGTTAAACGCCTGTATCGGGGCAGAGGTCCAACTGGTCTGTTGAACTGATAAAAATTAGTATTATAAATATGAGGTAGGTTTAGGTTATGCCAGCCCTGCAGCTGGCCCGTAGGGCCAAGAACTCAGAAATAGCAGCTCCGCAATTGCGGAGCCTGCCTCAAGCCTGTTAATTTGATATTCAAATAGAAATTATTGGTCATGATGATGGACCACAGCCGCCCCGAAAGGCATATTAGCCCCCAGGCACCATTTACGAATAAAAGTGGTTTCTATCGGTGTACAGTGGTGGGCCGATCTTCCGCGTGCAGGGCTCGGTGGTGGAGGTGCTGGGCGTGATCGTGAGCAACGCCAAGACCAACGCCGGCGCCTGCTACCCGTACATCAACATGGCCGTGCCCGCGCGCGCCTTCGTCGACGCGCTGCAGCGGTATCTTCACGATAAAGGTAAGAACAGTTGCTGTTGTTGTTGATGCAAGTGTGGAAAGTATTTTTTTATACATCTGTCAAGAAATGTCACTGAAACAAAAATAAAACAATAATTAAGAAAATAAATAAAGGCTACATTTTTCGATTCTCTTGCAGCATCCCTCCCTGTCCCCCCTTGGCAACACCTTTGATTAATTACTTAAAAAGATAAAAGATGTTTATTCACTTTTACACGTCCGAATCTACTAGCGCTTCGCAAGAGACCACTGCTGAGAAGAAACGCCGCAAGAAACTCAACAGTCAGTCGTTTTATGAAATACTACTTATGATTGTATACAATTATAAAGCTTAACCTAGCATTATATATAACAATGAATCTAACATAAAACAAAAATATATTCAAGCGTAGCTTGAGCAGGAAAATGTGTCAAAACTCAGAATTTTCATAGGGAGTTTAGTAATAAGTAGTAGTAATAAAAAAAATATATATAAAAAAATATATTTACCTATGACAGTGCAAGACAGCCAACAACCACATACAAAGTTTCGATACATCCTCCTACAGAAACCGTGTCCAACAATACACAATATTTAATATTTTTTTATGACTAATTTATTATTTACTTAATCTTCTGTTCTAGACGGTGACCACCTGAAATCGATCGAGAACCATCAAGAGATGATCCAGTCCCAGTGGAGGCTCCTGCCGTACCGCTCCAAGATTTGATATTGACTGACGGTTCATTCGGGCAATACTTATCCGTATTACACTATTAGTATGATTAATACTCGGCTGTGTTAATTTTAATTAACTTTAAATTTATGTTCATTATTATTTAGTTTAGGGTTGGGCGAGCGGGGTACCGTACGGGGGAGACAAGGATATATTATTTTATCACCTGCCAACCAGCCAAAGCCAGTTTTTTGTCAGTACACCTTCGAATCTACCATCAAGGCAATAAAGTTAATTGAACTTAATTCGAAAATGACATGTTCTATTTATGAAGAAAGGAAAATAAACTTTATTCCCGTTGCAATACAGTTCAAATTAAGTTGCCTTGATAATGTGCCCTATTGCACATTGTGCCTTACGAGGTTACGCAGAATTTTCGTTCCATCGAAAGTCATTTCTGGACGTGAGATTTTTTTTTTTTGGTAGTCACAAGTCTAACCTAACCTACGTAATGCACGTTTAAAATCTGCTGAAATATCATGGTTTTAGCGGCCGTTTTCTCGTGGTCCTACTATTTTTGTCCTACTGACTTTCGACGGAGCCCTGCCTTGCGGCAGGGCTCCTATTTCTGGGCGGTTTGCCCTTCGGGCGTTTAAAGATACCTAACGAACCTAACCTACCTACTTTTACAACCACAATTAGTATTTAGTGATCAAATCTAGGTTCACTTTTTGACTAGTAGGACAAATTAGTAGGACCACGAGAAAACGTGTGTTTTAGCAGCAAAATTGCATTCGATGAAATAAAATAAGATGAAATTATCCAATCGATGAATAATTCGATAAAATTATGTGTTACCGGCCTAGCGACTTGGGCTGGATGTGATGTGGGAATATTTTATTTGATTTTAATTACTATGTATGCTGGTGATTGGTGATGCAATGATTAGAAATTATTAATGAACTACACTGTGTAATTTAATATTTATTTTAATAGCGGCCTTCCGGATGGTCCATTAAACCTTATATTTCTACTATATAACTTGTATTGTATCCTACACTATTTAACGAGCAACATTTAATTTTGTATTTAGTATATATTTTATAAATACATATAAACCTAAATACTTTCGTTTTTATTAAACCGTTCCTTTCGTTAACCAGTCAAGGGATGAACGAAATTATACCGGTTTTAAAAACGATATTTAAACGATATCTTGAAACCGGTTCTGAGCCCTGACACTGAGCAAACACACATTGAATTGATTTATTTAAGGGGGAAAAATATTGTGCGTACATAGCGCATCTTTAAAATTATAGTGACCTAATTCAACATATCAACTTTCGACTTCGAGACAAATTTATTGCTATAGAGACTTAACTCGAAATAAAAATTTGCCAATTAGGTCACTATAATTCTAAAGATGCGATATTTATAGGAGCAGGTAGACAAGGAAAACAAACGAATGAATAAATATGTTTATTTAAAATCAAAGTGACAGTATAAATGCAGTCTTATTCACATAAAGTCATAGCAAGTAAGTACCGACAGACATCGCCTAAGCACCGGTGCACACCACCCAGGTGGTACGAGAACTTAAAACTAAGAAAATAAAATGGTCAGACCTCAGTTAAATACGTTACAAATAAAAATACCATACATGCTTTACAACTTGCAGCATATGATCCGTTTTAATAAATAAAAATTGTATAATCTGCTTTAACTTATTAAAAGCTGCGAGTTATTATGTAATTACCAGTGACCAGGAAAACGGTGCAAAACTTTAACAAAACTTGTAAAGCTGACATAAAGGAGAACTTGCAACCAATAAAAACAACAATATTATTAAAAAATAAGAATAATATTGGTACAATAGTGTTCAATTTAACTCCATATCAGAGTCTCTGATTTAAGAAAAAGGAAGGATTATTAATAGTTTCATGGCTGTAATGTAAGTTTTGTTAAATTTTGTTAAAGTTTTGCATCGTTTTCCCCGATCACTGGTAATTATTTAGGTACGTATCCTTTCACCGAGCTTACAGTAGTACAATTATAATATCGACAATGGGACCCTTTTTAAAACCTTTAGGGTGGGATTAAGAAGTGTTTCACCACTGGAATATCAATATAGCAGTCTTATGCGAGTTAAAATAACACGCGTCTAGTCTAAATTCTTCAATGAGGAATATTCATCCCTGCTACTATTCGTTCTACTGACCAATGGAATCAATTTAAAAATATATATATTCAGAGTCGATGGTACTCCGCTTTAGCGGAGCTCCTATTCCTGAATGTTCCGGCTACTTGGGCCAGTTGAAGAGCTAACATAACCTAAACCAGCCTCATATTTGTAATACTAAATTTGGTCAATAGTACCACGGGCAATAAACTAATAACAAAAAACGAATGAAAGAACTTATATTCTGTGCCTTTTGAAATCGGCAAAGGTGTAAACAAAACTAAACGAACCAATTCACCATTATTACTCGATAATCACGTGCGCTTAAAAGACCAAGTGAGATCTTTGCAATGGTTTATCCACTTGATCATTATTTTTATTATAATAAGTTATTTTAAACAAACCACGGCCGATGAACATTTGAGGTTATGTGTCAAACAGTAGTAATTTGTTTACAACTTCGCCATTTTCAATTGACACAGATTATATGTAATGAGAGAGCGCAAAGCTTACTAAATTCGACTTTGTAAGCGATCATGTAAGCTGCGGTTAAATGATAAATTGCCAATTTCTGTCTTTATCTTGTGCTGCCGAAAACGTGATGGGAAGGTGTGTTAGCCACCAGCCACCTGATGGGAAGTGGGTTTCAAGACATTAATTAATACTGCTTGATAGCATAGCTATTTAAAAGCACTGAAACGTTTAATATATGTACATCATCAATTATTCAAGGGCTGTGCTGTCAGTGGAGTAATATCTACACTTCCTTATTCCAAGCCTCTTTAACATACTGATACGGCACGACGCCTAGTTTTTCTTCTATTTTATTTGGTCTAGGTAAGTTCTTGACTTCCCTCTTTTACATTTTCGTTATATTTGAGCTTCAATATTTTTTTATGGCATAGGCAAACGAGCTCACAGGCCACCTGATGGTAAGAAACTGTGACTTAAGACTGCAAATGCGTTGCCAACCCTGAGGACTAAGATGGAATGCCTCTATGCTAGTCATTACACCCAAACCGGAACACAACAATGCGAACACTGCTTTTTGGCGGTAGATTAATGCATAAGATTAATAAATAAATAAAATAAAATAAATAAAATAAGATGGTGGTAGCGATCCGGACGGACCCTGCACAAGGTCCTGCCACCCGCAATATCTTAATGTACTCGCCGTGCCGTACCAGTTGACCGAACATCCTTCACCTATTTTCTATACAGGCTATGTTAGTTAATTTCAATTAACACCACGAAAAAAACATACATCCAAGCCACGAAAAACACTCCTTACACCCCACGACATAGATATCCAATTTCCAGCTCAAAGGTTGGTGATTAACGTCTTTGTGGATTACAAAATTGTTGGTTCAGTGTGGAAATGGTAATCACCAAAGGAATGCATACATTATAATACTAGAATACATTAGTCTTTATACAGGAATGCGCAATATAGCCTCTTAATATAACTTCAAAACGTTTTGTAAATCAGTGCAAAAACCAAATAACCATAGTGCAATAAATGTTAAATTATTATACGAGACATGTAGTTAATATAACGAATAAAACGACGAATAGATTGCATTTCATCAACAAATTCAAACTAAACAATATAAGAAAAAGAAAAAACATCGTTAGCTTCTATAAGTTATTTTAGTATAAGTAGTTTTAGTAACTAGTAATATTATCAGGATACAAGATAAATGCTAAGTATGTAAGTAAACACACAAAAATAATACAGATAATACTTAAAAAAAAATAGTGTTCTAAAACTTTGAAATAATCAATATTGTTTCAAAATAAATTAAAAACAATTGAGCAACGAAGGCAACTGCCTTCTTCGGTCAATGAAAGCACAAATTCAGATTTCAAGTGCAATTTAAAATCATACACTTAGGTCGATTTACTAAATCTAACAGCTACTATGAATGGATTCAATGGATGAATAAAAGTATTAAAGCAGGCGCGAAAAAATAGGTTTTAGGTCCGAAATTCGAACTAGTTCAAGCACCCACACAATGACAGACATGAGTTCCGTTCTTTCCAAACATTGAACTGATTTTTCAAGATTGTTTGCTTGACAGAAACGTCTCTTGCAAAAGCCAACACATATCTGACAGCTGAATTTATTGTCATGGTTTTAAATTCAAAGACATTACAAATAAAATAATACGTGCTTTTACAACACAGCCAAACAGTTAACTAACCAATTGCGAATCTTGTCACCTTATTATAAGGCTCACTAGTGGTCAGTTAAAAGTCATGCTGTTACCATGGACTTACCATATAGTTTCATATATTAATAAACATTTTTCCAATTATTACAAAACTATATTTTCCTGTGACACGGCAGTTTTTTAGATAAATAAAGAGGGGTAGCCTCGCCAGCAAGCTTTTGTCTGCACCGAGCGTCCAGTGGCGCCCTCTATTGTTGTATTTTGTAATAAGTATTGTCTTGAAATCGAAGATCTATTTTATGTTATACAAATGAATACACAATTTAGAATCATTAAAACGTAAAACAAAGTCTTGTTTTCCGTTTTAAAAGCTTTTACAAGCTTTTATCTAACTTGACTTCTATGTCCTGGAATGTTGCAAGTAGATTTAGAACCAGTTCCCGTCAATGGAATGGGCTGAAATTTGGAATACATGTGTAAACCCGATGACAATGCAATACTATGGCACCATCGAGCTGATCTGATGATGGAGTCGGAAGGTAGCCACGGGATCTCTGCTGTACTTAATATGTACCCACCGAGTTGGGGCTCGTAAGTTTCGTCTTGAAGAGCAGATGATATCTGAGCGGAAAAAAGTATAGTCGGCAACAAAAGCTTTTACCAAAAAACAACACAACTTATTTCGTTACCTACACAGGTTGTCAAACATTGTCTTATACATATGCATTGCGTATTCATTTGTACAACAAAAAACCTAGAGAACTAGGTAAATACTTATTATAAACATGTATTTATCTATCTCTTGAATTTTCGCTAGTTACCTAAGAAGTCTCATTAATTATAGACTTTTAGAAAACCTTAATTTTTACACTTTTTAAAATTATTTTGACATAGTTGTATCTCACGAACACATTGAGATTAAATCTCCTACCAACTGACGTAGTCTAGGCACTTTATAACTAAAACATAATGGTTTATTTCTATTTCCGTTTGCATTTTACAGCATCAGGTTACTTATTTGTCTTATTTTAGTGTACTATAACAAAAAAGAAAACTGCATCGCAACTCACGGAACACAATATTATAGTGCCCCGCCGATAAGAAGTAAATCCTGGCACCTGTCATTCCAGTACAAATTATAACCTCAAACCCAAGAATAGGTTATAAATTGTACTGCGATGACAGCTGTCAGGATTTACTTCTTATCGGCCGGCCACTATAGTGGCAAGTCGAACGAAAAGCAAACTTTGATACCCGACTGTTTGTTAATATTGTCGTCTATATAATAAGATAATAACTAAATCCGCCATGCAGACCAGTGACCCGAAATTTTCGCGGCAAAACAAAAACCGGCCAAGTGCGAGTCGGACTCGCGCACGTAGGGTTCCGTACTACTATACATCTAAATAAATGTTTTTCTTTATTCTTTATTATATTGGAGTTGATTGAATGAAAGGTAAAATGCGGTTTACGATTTATAACGTATTAAAAAAAAACTAATTATTAGATCTCGTTAAAACCAATTTTCGGTGGAAGTTTGCATGGTAATGTACATCATATATTATTGTTACATTTATCATTCCCTTATTTTAGAAGTTACGGGGGGGAGGACACACTTTTTTCCACTTTGGAAGCGTCTCTCGCGCAAACTTTTCAGTTTAGAAAAAAATATATTAGAAACCTCAATATCATTTTTGAAGACCTATCCTTAGATACCCCACACGTATGGGTTTGATGAAAAAAAAAATTGAGTTTCAGTTCTAAGTATGGGGAACCCCAAAAATTATTGTTTTTTTTCTATTTTTGTATGAAAATCTTAATGCGGTTCACCGAATACATCTACTTACAAAGTTTCCATAGTATAGCTTTTATAGTTACGGAATAAAGTGGCTGTGACATACGGACGGACAGACGGACGGACAGACATGACGAATCTATAAGGGTTCCGTTTTTTGCCATTTGGCTACGGAACCCTAAAAAACTGTCACATCTAGCTAGTGTAAGAATTACTTTTTAAACGATATCGAGTATTGTTATATAAAAAAATATCATGCCGATACATTGACATTATTTTATAATTATTCGGGACACTTGTTTTATATGTGTTATTCCATCTAAATCTTAACTCCTACTTTATATTAAGTAATAAAATAACCCGTCGGGTAATTAAGAGGTAAAACTTTGAATGAAGTGACACACTCCTGAAACTGACTACTCCCAGAGAATGTGGAGCAATTAATGATTATCTACTCCTATCACTATTACAAACCAAATAAAATGTCATGTGCTGCTGTGTGTACTGATGTGGATTTCGAAGAAGAAATTGCGTCTGTTTCTTTACATTTATGTTTGTTTAAATAACCGGTATATCGATAAAAAAGTATTTCTAACACTAGCTAGATTGATTGTTGGTAAGTGGAAACTGTGACCCATAGACATTCGCATTCACAAGACTGCAGGCCTAAGACTGCAAATGCGTTGCAAACCCTTAGGACTAAGATGGAATGCCTCTATGCTAGTCATAACACCGACTGTCTTATCCCCAAACCGGAACACAACAATGCGAACAGGCGGTAGGTTAATGGATAAGATGGTGGTAGCGATCTGGACGGACCCTGCACAATGTCCTACCATCCGAAATAATAATATAATATTCCATGTTTTGAGACAAGCCTTTTACTAAAAAGGTTACTAATATTAAAGGTTACTTTTGTTTTGCCGTGAAAATTTCAGGCTCTGTTAATAACTTTAAATCGGTCATTGGTGACGACATTTCATCCACAATTTTCAAAAGGAACGAGTTGATTATCGAGGGTCTATGTCAAGTGGCATAAACATTGTTTGTGCTAATCCTAATGCATTACATACATACAGCTACAGAATTACCTACAACTTTAAAAACTTCCAATGCATTGTTTGGCCGAAAATCGTTTGGTTAAAACGCTTTATACAATTGAAACAGTTTTTTATAATTATTATATAAATGCTAACCAAACTTCACTATACTACAAAACAACAGTTTATTACATTCTGTTATTTCAGCTGAAAGGAATGTTAGACGAAAATATTTTAGACCAAACTATTTATTGTGACGAACGATTTTTTGCGTTTCAAACGGATTCAGTATCTATAATGTGCCTAAGTACGGCGGTATCTATAATTACTTTTTCAAGTTAAATATTATCATTTTTCGGCGCTTTTAGCCATTAGTGACCTCGCCTAAAATCTAGGTATGAACAAAATATAAATATTTGTGTGATGATCGTACGTGATGACTAGTGATGAGTACTGATGAGTGATGATGGTATTTGTTTCTAAATGTTGAATGTTTTCGTCCATCTACGGGGTAAGTGCGGGAAACCAATAGATAATATCTCTTTAAAAATAAATGATCCGGCGCACTTGCCCCGTTGACCCTCTTGCTCCACCTTGGGGTGCGCAGGAACAAATTACTATACATACAGGTCAACAACATTAACTTCCTTTTCGGCAGTCGGATAAAAAAGAAAGCATTGAAGTCCCATTTTGTTATTTTCTATATTAACGCAGCTGAATGATTCAACTTTTAAGGTACTCCTTTTCTTTAGCGGCACTAAAACTTTCCTGTTGACTTATTATTAATAATAATGTATGAATAATGAAATCAGACCACCAGCAGACCTTACACGTTAAAACCTCAAACGTTTTTTAAACTTAGAAAAAACCTGGTAACTCTCTGGAAAATGCACAAAATCCATATAAAACCTAGGGACAACACCGTCCCCTGCGTTACCAACTATATTATTATTAAAAACTGTACTATTTTAAATCAAAAACATGCAAATGTTCGCCTATTTGTCTCATTTAATTAGCGTGTAGGCCACGTCGTTGGCAAATATATAGTTTCTATAAACATATAATTTGTGAAACATGTCGAAATATATCCCCATATACCCCGGGAGTACAGTCTTCCAAAAATCTTGTCTACCACTCTACGGTTGAAGTTCGATTGCACGTCATGCTACAACAAGTTCGATTTTCCCTTGCAATAATATTATGACAGTGACAAGTGCCGACCTTAGCGATAGTTAGATCTCACAGAAACTTTTGTCAAAACTGGTAGACTACTCTCTTGGCCGACCGCACCTTAAAAGTTGATTCACCCAGCTGCTAGCGAGCTTCGAAGAAATTAAATTAACAATCAATTAACGCAAAAAACATTTTAAAAAAACCTTTTGTTAGTTAAATAAGAACCCGATCCAAAATACCTACTTTATTAAGTACACAAAGTTTGAGGTACAAAAGCGACTTTACGTAGTTGGATTGTGAATCTTATGAGAATGCACGAAGATCGCATCTCCCATTTCTGCTTGCGAATCAATTGCGATGCAAGAAAACGGACTCTTCTTGTTCTTTGGCAACTATTATATTCAGAGATCATATTTTATTTAGCATTGAATTTTCTACTTTAAATAGTTACATTTAATTTGATATAAAATTAGTTACTTAACATGTTTTTTTTTGGTTTTGTTAGTATAAGATTGTAATTGTGATGACCGTTTTTAATGTAGACAACAATCAAATGACCTCAACGAAATAAAGTGCAAAATAAATATAACTTTTTATGTAATAAACGTTTATAGTTTTAATGAAATAAAATGTAATATTTTCATACATTTTCAAGTCTTTCGTCCTTCTAATAAAATAATTAATTGTGACGTTATCAAACTACCGTTATATTAATGGTATTCAGTCGAGGCTATATTTATTTTATGGCTTTTTTCTTTCCTTTTGGCGTCGGAGACCAACGCATTTTTTCCTTTATTACATAAATTTTACATTTTAATAATTCTACATATCTAGTATAGTGTTGTAGATGGGTGCATCGTTTTCTTATCCATATAGGCAACCACATATTTTTACTACAATTAGGTAAATCTTACAAATTTCTCCAGCCTTCATAGGCGTGGAAATCTCTATTTTCCTTAAAATTTTAACGAACTCATTTTGTTTTTCAAAAATCGAAGGCCCCATCATGGTAAATACTGTGTATTTAAAGTATGCGCCTGCGCATTAAATTTTACGAAATTCTATCAGATTTGCTATTATGCCGGATCACCGAGTAGCAAAATAAGCTTTCACTTTATACACAAATTAAAAAAGAAAATTTATATATAATTTGCAGTAAAAAAAATAACTCGGGTGTTTCGGGCATATTTGTAATTTCAAGATTTTTGCCAATTCCAAAGGTATACCTACGTAAAAGGAAAATTGAAACTAATAAAAAAAACCAAATGCGTGTAGAGGTCAAAAAGCACAAAATCATCATCAGCCTAAATCAGCCAGAAAAAATCCCAGAACTGTATTTTTTTTAATAATGTGCGGTAAGAAACTAATACTGAAATACTAAATATATAACTTTTCTGTAACAAACCTTCCCCTGTTCCTTCCTGTGTTTTTTCCTTGTAATAAACTAGTAAAACCACGATTCGATTTTAAATCGGACCAATCGATACTTTCCAGATTAAATCGGATTCTAAAATTCCAAAGAACATTTGGATGTACATTGAGATATAGCCTCTATAGGGTAAAGTCACCAGTGGTCAGCCAGAGACCTGTAGTCGGCCTCTGCCTATACTTTGTATGAGTGGGAAGAGTACGAAAGATATATTTCCCACTCTTCGCACTCATATACGGTCGGCTACTGGTCTCTGGCTGACCACTGGTGACTTTACCCTATATCCCTGAAATTTTAATGATTCCAAGAAAATTAGTGACAAACGTATTCTAGGCGGACGGAACGCGAGTAAAAGTTCGATTATACGTAACTTAATGTTTAGCAATGGCAGTTATGTAGTTATCTTACAAGGACCAAATGTATGTTATAATACTCAATAATGAAATGATATAAGCAGACATCGGAATTTTTAGAGCAAAATCATTTGACAAGTAATGATTTTGTTTTTCGTTTAAAGTTAGTTTTGTTTGCAAAAACACATTATTTGATTTTTTAGTCTTCTTTGATAATGCAGATCCATTTGTTGTTTAGAGTAGGTATATAACATTTACGTCCAGATGCGAAATGCGGCGTCCATGTGACAATCATCGATGATTTTATTAGTAAGCCATGAAATGATTATAAATACTATGAAAATTACAAAACATCAAAACCACAGTAAAACCACAAATATAAGTCACGTCGGCCATCTTCGTCCACGCAGACGAACGATAAACGAACGTAAACATGAATTCAATGCAGATCTTGTCATGTTATGCGTATGATAGAATATGCAATGACAGCTAAACTCGAATGACAACTGACACGCTGCTAAATAAAATGGCGGTCGACGGCGTCGCCACAATGGCTGCCATACATTTTTCCCGCGCAAACGCACAGCCTTATAATTGGGTAAAACGTTTTCGCGCCTTATAACATATGCTTACTGCGCAGGTACGTCGTCGTAACTTATATTTTGTGGTACTACTGTACAGTTAAACAAGTGAACGTTAATCCATACACCGAGAGCATGTCCACATGAGGCGTTATAAACGCGAGCGGACCCTCGTGTTGTTTTTGTCCGGCCAGACGGTACACTAATACCCAATGTGTAAACATGCTGATTAGTGTTTAGTATTCATTGTTTACACATTGGGTATTAGTGTAAGTGACAAGTAGTAAACTTTATGCTACGTTTACACGGGCTTAGTAGCTAATGCTTAGTACTTGTCATTTACACTTGTCACATGTGTGTAAACATGTTGTATAAGTGCTTAGTATTAGTGCAACTGCAAGTGCAAGTAATTAGAAGCCGTTAGCCGCAGCTAAAAACCTACTAATACTTGTCACTTGTCGAGTGGTGTAAACATTTAATGACAAGTGCATTTTGATTAGTGATTAGTAGATTACCTACTCAAAGCTGCCGAAGTAATACCATTCTCTAACACCACTGTGTAGACGGTTACTTGCCACTTGTCACTGTGCATATAAGTTCCTAACCACCTACACTAATGACAAGTACTAAGCCCGTGTAAACCTAGCATAAAGTTACTAACAGCCATTACGCGCGTGTGGCAATGGACAATAGGATTCGGAGTTTAGTTGAAATTACGCTCCATTTTGACAGTCCTCTCGCGTATTCTGGACGCAGTTATGCCTGCCCTATGACCTCGACTAGCAATTTACATATTGCATGTAGACTGAGACTATGGGCGGCTAATACCTCCTGGCCATAGCGCGAGTCAAAACAAAACTCATCTGGACATGTTCTTACAAGTCGCCCTGAGGCACAACAGCTTATGGAACCACCGAGCCGCAGTGTTTATAACGGTCATATAGCGAATCTGCTCTTGAAATAATATCATAATATAGTTGTTCTTCACTTAGTTGGGATGAATACGCACGTCGGCTATTCTGCATCCTATAAGCAGAGTTATAGGTATCACAAAGCCATTAACACTTTCAGCGCCAGTGACGCGCCATTCAATTTACAATTTTCTTCGGCGGCTGTGAACGTGTTATCGTTATAAATGTACGTATGTCATTTTTGATATAAAAGAACACAAAATTATCAATCACAATTTAAAAAAAAACGAAAAATTGCACAACAAAAAACCACTGATATTGAATAATCTTAAATAAATGTTGTCATGGAAAAAAAACGAATTTATAATCAAACGGGCTCACTCACCATAAATCTAGTAATACGGGCTTAAAGGTGCTCTTACACCGGACGGCAATTTATAGCTGGCAACGCTGTCTTACTCTGATTTGGTATAATACAGTGACACGTCTATCCACACTGTTGACCGGCCATTCCCGCTCAAAAAATTGACCGTGTAAGCGCACCATTAAATTCCTGGACGATTTCAATAAGAAACAGTTATAAGTTAATTAGATTTGCTGCTCTTTTATACCAAATATTGTGAAAATTATGCCAAGGTCAAAAGAGACATGTTCAAGTTATCTAATGCCTATTTACCACCTGTATGATTTTTAAATACCGTATCGCCTAATCCTGTGATGTTTGTGCGCTCGGTTGATTTTCTCCGGGCTTCAGTGTTTAATTGAAGAATGTTGTCAACGCCATCTAGTGAGAAACCACAATATTACTACGCCTGTTCAGACGACAAAATAGGTAGCGCAAGATGACGCTTCGATTAATTAACCTATAGAAGGATTTCCCAACTATTGGGGCGCACTTCCCTAAGGGGTGCTCACCCAAAGTTTGGGAAAAAAAACCATTCCGAATGTATGTGGCCGCACTTAATTCGAGCCGGTCTGAATTCCAAATTCAAATATTCTTATATCCACGGTCTGTCCACAGGACGCGCCACGGGTTAAATGAATGTCCGTTTGTTTTTGTCACAAAAAAAACGAGATTCCTTTGCGGGCGCGGGTGACAATTTCTATTATAATTTTTTCGGGGGAGGCTCGATGCAGGAAAATGCTGACCAATAGGGCCAAAGTACAAAGATAAGACTCATCCTGACCCTAGACGGACGCAGGCCCCTGCGCCCTAGCGAAGGCCAGGAACACCTCCTCGAGCGTGGTCTCCGAGACGGAGTAGTCCTCCAGCAGCTGCGGGAAGGCGCGCCGCAGCGCCTCGATGGCGCCGAACAGCTCGCTGTAGCGCAGCGTGTCGCTGATGTGGTACTGCAGCATCGTCTGTGGGGAACATGTCCTCAGTAGCCCGGTACACATTAGTTCAACACTTTATTGCATCGACCTTATTAACCATAGCAATAAGGTCTGTGTACAAAACTTTCGAGACTTTGGGGTTTATACATGTTGGTGCCCTTGATTGTACGTAAGTACGTACAGTCTGTGAGCACTTAGAAGGTGCTTCGGGTTTGTACTTCTCTCTCGCTCGCTCTTAACCTATCGTCTCCTTTGGATACAAATTTGTGCCTACCCTTTTTACCCTCATTTTAAAAAACTGAAGAAACCAATGATTTGGAAGATATTCCCCGAAAATTTAATTAAGATTAAGGATAATTTACATCAAATTTATTTTCAGAAAAAAAAACTATAAAAGCACTCTATACTCCGTGGGTTACAACAGCTTCATTAGATTAGAGCGTATGAGATGAAGTGATAGACAAACCCGAAGTACCTTCTAAGAGGATTAGTGAGCTCTTTACCTGGTGCTGATCCTTGAGCGTGCAGTCGAAGGCGCGGTGCAGCTCCTCCTGGAACTGCTGCAGGCCGCCGCCGCTCGCGCCGCCCTCGCCGCCGCCGTCCGGCGCTGCGACAGACACGTCACGCAACCATTTATACAACTAAAGTCTGATCACAAAAATAAAAAACCTCAACCCTTTTCTTTATGTGTTTCGTGAACTCCAACGACGGTTTATATAATTTCCGCAATATGGCAAGGCTTTTTATTTTTCTTGACAGACTATAGATAGGGACGCGCCATCTCCTGAATTTCTAACAATCTACGTCGCTCTAAATAGCAAAAAATAATAAAATCGACCCCATCCTCATCACATGCTTTTTCGCTATTAGAACTTCGCTCCTCGCTAGTAAGTATAACGCATCATAACCATCAGTGTCAGCGCTAGTACTGCCAGTACCATCGTCGGCCCTCAGCTTGAAGACGACCGCGTGGCCGGCGGCGTGCTGCGCCCGCAGCGCGCTGGCCGACCCGAGCGCGGCGATCTCTCCGCCCGACATGATGGCGATGCGGTCGCAGAGGATTTCCATCTCGTCCATACTGGTAACAAAATATAAGTTTATGAGCGAGTTGGGCAAGCGCACCGTAGCAAGTTACTGACCTTCGTGATGCTACAAGGGCATCGTAGCTAGTGTTAGATTAACGTAAAGCTACGAAAAATGGCGCCGTAGCTATAACGGATCTGTGAGAGGTTTAGCCATTTCGTTGGCTACCTGTGCGAGGCGGCGTCGACGCCGGCCGTGGGCTCGTCCAGCAGCGCGGCGCCGGCCGCTGTAGCCCGACACGCGCCGGGTGCTGGCTACCTGTGCGAGGCGACGACGAGCGCGCGCGAGCGGCGGGCGCGGCGCAGCGCGCGGTGCAGGCGGCGGCGCGCGGCGGCGTCGACGCCGGCCGTGGGCTCGTCCAGCAGCGCGGCGCCGGCCGCTGTAGCCCGACACGCGCCGGGTGCTGGCTACCTGTGCGAGGCGACGACGAGCGCGCGCGAGCGGCGGGCGCGGCGCAGCGCGCGGTGCAGGCGGCGGCGCGCGGCGGCGTCGACGCCGGCCGTGGGCTCGTCCAGCAGCGCGGCGCCGGCCGCTGTAGCCCGACACGCGCCGGGTGCTGGCTACCTGTGCGAGGCGACGACGAGCGCGCGCGAGCGGCGGGCGCGGCGCAGCGCGCGGTGCAGGCGGCGGCGCGCGGCGGCGTCGACGCCGGCCGTGGGCTCGTCCAGCAGCGCGGCGCCGGCCGCTGTAGCCCGACACGCGCCGGGTGCTGGCTACCTGTGCGAGGCGACGACGAGCGCGCGCGAGCGGCGGGCGCGGCGCAGCGCGCGGTGCAGGCGGCGGCGCGCGGCGGCGTCGACGCCGGCCGTGGGCTCGTCCAGCAGCGCGGCGCCGGCCGCTGTAGCCCGACACGCGCCGGGTGCTGGCTACCTGTGCGAGGCGACGACGAGCGCGCGCGAGCGGCGGGCGCGGCGCAGCGCGCGGTGCAGGCGGCGGCGCGCGGCGGCGTCGACGCCGGCCGTGGGCTCGTCCAGCAGCGCGGCGCCGGCCGCTGTAGCCCGACACGCGCCGGGTGCTGGCTACCTGTGCGAGGCGACGACGAGCGCGCGCGAGCGGCGGGCGCGGCGCAGCGCGCGGTGCAGGCGGCGGCGCGCGGCGGCGTCGACGCCGGCCGTGGGCTCGTCCAGCAGCGCGGCGCCGGCGCGCTGGCACAGCGCCGCGGCCGCCGCCAGCCGCCGCGCGCAGCCGCCGCTGTAGCCCGACACGCGTTGGTCCGCGTACGGAGTCAGCCCTGTGGACAAACAATATAAAAACCTTACATTTTTTCCCATATCAATATTTAATATGGAAATATTATTACTAATATTACAAATGCTGGTACTAACATGAAAAACGCTACCACTAATCTGAAATAATCTACTACTTGTATTAAAAATGCTACAACTAATATTTAAATGGTACTACTAATATAAAAGGTCGATCGCAAACACGTACAGTGCACGGATTTATTTGTATTGACCGGTGCAGTGATTCTCAAACTTTTATTTTGTCGCTAGTCTACTGTTCGGATATGCGGTGCAGTGTCTGTAGTGCTGGCGTCAGCGATGCCCCTCAGTGCGGTGCATGTAAAAAACACATTGGCTATTGTTGTGCCAATATTACCGAGCAGGGTTACAGGAAATTGGGTCCAGATAGAAGAGCTGCCTGGAGATGTTTGGGATGCAGGAAGGATACCTCACCAGCCCCCTCGTGTACTAAGCCAACTGACGAACTGACTCCTAAGTCAATTACTCCGAAACAAACTGATCTTGACACTATAATGAGTGAGTTACGCGAAATGAAAAAGCACCTCATGTGCCTTCCCACTCTGTTACAAGATATTAACACGATCAATACCGAACTTTCGGAGGTAAAAGGAGCATGTGATTTCACCAGTGAGAAATTGGATGAATGTACCTCACGATTAAACGAAGTTGAGCGCAAAGTCCCGGAGCTTGAAGTCCTGCATAGCAAAGTTGAATCCTTAAGCCATGAAATAGCCAATCTGAAAAACGAGCTCGCTAGCAAAGACCAGTGGCAACGCCTCAACAATGTGGAAATTAAGGGGGTGCCATTAAAGAAAAATGAAAATCTTTTTTCAATCTTGGAGAAAATTTGTGGTGTTGTGGGGTACTCAGTGGATAGGAACAACATTAATTACATATCCAGGGTCCCAACCCAGAATTCCGACGACAAATCTATTATTGTCAGCTTTCATAATAGATATATTAAAGAGGACTTCATAGCCTCCGCGCGACTTAGGAAGGCGGTTGTGGGTGATGATATCGGATTCCAGGGTAGCCAGCAGAGGATTTTCACCAATGATCACCTAACTCCTGTATATAAGCAGCTGTTGACAAAAACGAAAACCTCTCTGAAATTGAAAGGCTACGCTTATATATGGGTCAAATATGCTAAAATTCATGTACGGAAGGATGATAACTCCAGGGTTTTTATTATTAATAGCGAAAACGATTTAAACAAATTACTTTAATCAGTGTCCTATATATTTTTCGAAGGATGCTTCCGATATGCTTAACAGCTCGCACCTCGGGCTAACCTGCGAAAGAACTAGAATTTATGTGACTGAACATATCTCACCGGACTGTAAGGCACTTTATGCGAAGACCAGAACTGAGGCAAGAAATAAAAACTTTAAGTATGTATGGGTTAAATATGGAAAAATTTATGTGCGAAAGGATGATGAGTCCAATTGCATTCACATAAATAATTTGAACTCTTTAAATAAGTTGCAACGATAGATTATGCCTATGTTTATTTAGTTCAATTACTTAAATCTTTCAAAATCAAATATGTTAATATACTATCAAAATGTAAACCGAATTAGAAGTAAGTTGAATGCCTTATATCTCAATATCCTCAATAGCAATTATGATGTTATTTGTTTGTGTGAAACAAATTTGAATGACGGTGTCTTTGATGCTGAATTCATTGACGATCGTTATAGGGTCTATCGCAGAGACCGCTGTTCAACAACGATCACAAAGAGGGAGGGAGGTGGAATCGCAATAGCTATAAAAAAACAATTCACTGTAAATCGTTTAGTTGCTTGGGAAAGCGAAATCGAGGATATCTGGCTTAGCGTTGACCTTGGTAATTTTAATTCAATTATGATTTGTTTATGTTACTTACCGCCAGACTTAGACACTATTAAACTACGATCTTTCTACTCTAACTTCCAAAGACGAATGGTACACGCTAACAAAAGTCAAGAATTGCTTTGCATTGGTGATTTCAATACTCCCAATATTTCCTGGACAAAATCTAGTAACTTTACACACATGTTACCGAACCCGGCAAGTGACCTCAAATCTGTACTCCTTATGGAAACCTTATCCCTATGTAACCTCACTCAATTCAATAATATTCCTAATAAAAACGGCCGATTTTTGGATCTAGTATTCTCTACTCTTAGTGCTACTACTGTTTATGGCTCATCCGCTTTAAGCCGTATAGACGAACACCACCCTCCGTTGCTAATTGATATACACACTTTAAAATCTAACATAAAATGCATTAAACCAATCTCATCAAAAAGACCCAACTTCAACAAATGTAATTATGCTGAAATTCGCAACGACCTCCGCAGCACTGACTGGGACCAGCTCCTTGCAGGACTGGGCGTCAATGATGCCGTAACGTTATTCTACGCTAAGCTAAACGGATTCATTACAAAAAACACGCCAATGAATAACTTAAATGCACGTATCCATCCCGTTTGGTTCAGTCCAGCCCTGTTACGTTGCCTTAAAGAAAAATAAAAATACCACAAACGCTTTAAACAGTTTAACAACCCGTTAGACTACGATTCATTCAGAACCTTGCGTACTAGATGCAAGAATATTATGGATAAATGTTACGACGTATATATCACATCAGTCCAAGACTCCATCAAACATGATATTAAACAGTTTTGGAGATACATTAATGTCAAAATAGGTACTAGTTCAATACCGCTCACTATGAAATATAATGACTCAGTATCATCGAATGCAGAAAGTGTTTGTGAGATGTTTTCTAACTACTTCAGCTCTGTTTTTGAATTGCCAGCCAACACGCATACCTCTAATCTTAATGTTTTCAACATCTCTCACAGCGAGTGCTTGCACGATATTACAGTAACAACATTAGATGTAAAAACTAAAATAAAGAGTCTTGGTAGTAACAAAGGGGCTGGTCCGGACGGGATTCCTTCATTGTTTATTAAAAACTGTTGTAACGAGATTAGTTTGCCTCTGAGTATTATTTTGAATAAATCAATTAGATCTGGTATTTTTCCAACACGCTGGAAAATTGCCCACGTAATCCCAATCCATAAATCTGGCGACAAAAACCAATGCAGGAATTACAGACCTATCAGTATCCTATCTGGTTTTGCTAAGCTCTTTGAATCCGTGCTATATAATACATTTTATTCCCACCTTAAATCGTTCATATCCCCTAGTCAACACGGCTTTGTCTCTAACAGATCAACGGTGAGCAATCTTCTTGAATACAAAAACTATCTCTGCAGCGCTTTTGCTAAAAGATGTCAAGTTGACTCCATATACATGGATCTTTCGAAAGCTTTTGACAAAGTTGATCATGTTATTATGTGCAAGAAGCTCGAAAGCCATGGTATCCATGGAAACCTGCTAAGATGGATACAGTCGTACCTAGAAAATAGAAGTCAATTAGTCAGCGTTAAGGGCCATCTCTCTGTGCCAGTTACAATCAGCTCTGGAGTTCCGCAAGGCTCTCATCTTGGGCCCCTTTTCTTTGTAGTTTTCATAAACGACCTTGTTCAGCTACTCACTTGTCCTTGCTTACTGTACGCTGACGACCTCAAGATATACACTACCATCAAAGCCGACTACGACTGCTTAACCTTACAACAAAATCTAGTTATAATAGCAGAGTGGTGTGCATCCAACAGAATGTTATTAAATATTGATAAAGGTTTTGTCATATCTTTTGGGTCTATTAAGCAGAAAAAATGCTTCAGTTATTCTCTGGATGGTAGTACACTGCAACGAAAATCAGTAGTAAAAGATCTTGGCATATACTTTGACGAAAAATTAACTTTTCACTCTCATTATGATCATATCATATCTAAATGCAACCAATTACTTGGCTTTATTACTCGATCAACAAAGGGCTTCAAAAATCAACTAACTTATATCCATCTTTACTGCTCACTTATAAGAAGCATTCTTGAGTATGGGTCAGTTATATGGTCTCCGTACTATGAAGCGCATAGTATTAGAATTGAAAGGGTCCAGAAAAGATTCCTTAACATTCTCTGTTATAGGCTTCGTCTTGGTCGAAAGTTTAAGTCAACTGATAGTAGGCTCAGAAAGTTTGGTTTGCCATCCTTAGCTTCTCGCCGAAAGTCTATCGAATTATTGAATCTTTTCAAAATTCTGCACTCATATATTGATAGCCCAACCCTTCTATCCCTTCTTAACTTCCGCACTAGATATAATCCTCGGAATCCCTCGCCTAAAATATTTGTACTTCAAACTTACATTAACAACACTTCCTTCTATAACCCGATAACCAGAATGTGTCGCTTATACAATGAGACTGTTGCGCTCCATTCATCTTTGGATATTTTTAGTGGTAAATTACCTAAATTTAAGAGAGAAATCCAGGCAATTTTGTATGAATAAATAAATAAATAAATTACTAACTTAACTAACTTAGTCAAATAAATATAATTATTTAAGGCTTTATTCATTAAGTTGCAACCTTTTACAAATACTTTTTCAAACTCACTTAATTTCTCACGTTTTACTAACACAGCTAACCCTCAATTTTATTATATCCTTACACGATAACCATTATGTGCACACATAGTTAAGAGTGACAATCTAGATCTAAACTTTTCCATCATCAATACTCTGTACCAATTTCGACTGTTACTTGTTTTGTGAGCCAAATAAATAAATAAATAAATAAATAAATATTTTAATGTTTTTACTACTGGAGTTGCTGTTACTTTTAGTAACGTTATTGGTATTTTTCATGCTAATATTTAATGGTGAAACTTTGGGAACCTCTGCCTTACCCGTGCGGATCGGCAGTTGTTATTGTCGAAACCGGTCGCTTATCGCTAATCGCATTCCTTGCATTGTATTTGATGTAAGACGGGCTTGCTCGTTAATAGATACTTATCTCTGTCTATTGCACTCAATTGTCGCACTTCTAAATGACTCACTCGCTCGCGCCTATGGGAAACTGTTTATGTCTGTTAAAGAATATTCTAATTATTCTGTCGCTTGCCGTTCTTTCTTCTATGGCTATTATGATTATATGTTTTATTTATATAGGTATATATATATATATATATATATATATATTTGTTTTAAATGGCTACTAATAAAATGAGCAACAAAATATCTATTTATCCTACAATCTATTATCAGAATGTAAGGGGGCTGCGGTCCAAAACGTTAATATTTTTCCGTAATTTAAATTTAGCCTCTTATGATATCGTTATCTTAACCGAAACGTGGCTATTGGATGGAGTGTTGGACACTGAGCTGTTCGATGATCGGTACGTGGTTTGGAGGCGTGACCGCGACCTGGCCCTGACTGGCCAGAGCCGCGGTGGCGGCGTCCTCATTGCCACTCGCAGAGACCTGGCAGTCGCACCGCGAACTGAGTACCATTCTTCGGCTGAGGATTTATGGGTCACATTGTCCCTTAACGATAGTTCTAACAGGCCTATTAAAGTACACCTTTGCGTTTTATATTTGTGTAAGCAAAATATGGGCTATACTTTTTCACAACAGTTGTCTAATTTCTCTGATAAACTACTGATCGTACTTCTATGATCGTACTGGGAGAGGCGGTGGCGGGGTTGCCATCTACCTTCGTTCTCATATTCCTTTCTCAATTGTTAGTACGTCAGCGCAAAACTCTTGTGACGCCGCAGAGTATATTTTTCTTAGCTTAACTCTTTCCCACACTAAACTTCTACTTGGAGTATTTTATTCCCCTTCATTACATGTTAATTATTTTGACTCTCTTGAAAAGCTTCTCGAGGATCTAATGCCCTCTTTTAAACACCACATCTTAATGGGTGATTTCAACACTTGTCTCCTTAAAAATGACCATCGTTCAAAATCACTTATTTCTCTCGTGACTGCTTGTAACATGAGTATTCTTCCCTGTAATGCCACTCATTGTTTTCCCAATTGCTCACCATCACTCTTAGATCTTGCTTTAACTTCTTCTTCTACTCTTGTTGCTAAGTTCGGTCAATACTCTGCGGATGCCTTCTCGTACCATGATCTAATCTTTCTGTCATATAAAGTCCGGCCCCCTAAGTCTAAGCCCAAAATTCTCCTCCAGCGCAATTTTAGTAGGTTAGATGCGGACAGACTCCGTGAGGACGCGGTTAAGGTTGACTGGAGCGTTATTTCTGACGCTAATACCGTGGACGCCCAGGTTGCGTTGTTCAACTCCCAACTTACTCAGTTGTATGACGTCCATGCTCCGGTTCGGCCTGTCAAAATTAAGCATCTTCCTGCTCCTTGGCTTACTGATGAAATTAGGTCCTTGATTCACAAAAAGAATGTTGCAAAATCAAGATACAAAGTTGACTCATCGGACGAAAATAAGCTTAAATACCACACCTTGCGCAACCGATGTGGCACAATTTGTCGTGACGCACAAAGTCGTCATATACATAAATCCGTTGAAAATGGTGATCCTGCTAAAGTATGGAAGTTTCTCAAATCAATAGGAGTTGGTAAATCTCAAGTTAATAATACTAGTAACAACGATATTGACATAGATCAGCTGAATCAGCATTTCTCTACTTCTACCTTATTTAATGGTCCAGCTAAAGCCGATACACTTAAATGTCTTTCTAACATCTCAACTCCTGATACTTCATCCTTTTCTTTCTCTCAATTCTCCGACAGTGATGTTAAGAAGAGTGTACTGTCCATCAGTTCCAACGCAGTTGGTGTTGATAGCATTAGTCGTAACATGATCCTTCCTTTGCTTGACCTTCTCGTTCCTATCATCTCTAGTATCCTTAATAGGTCCATTATGACCAATGAGTTTCCCTCGTTATGGAAGGATGCTGAAGTAGTCCCTCTCCCCAAAAAACCTTATCCCGCTACTTTCTCTGACTATCGTCCCATATCCATTCTTCCTTTCCTATCCAAGGTCCTGGAGCGCCTTGTTCACCAGCAACTGTCTTCCTACTTAAACAGATATGACCTCCTTAACTCCTTTCAGTCCGGTTTCCGTCCAGGTCATAGTACGGCTACTGCTCTTGTCAAAGTCACGGACGACATTCGCGCTGGCATGGATAACAGGAAACTGACAGTTTTGACGCTGTTAGACTTTAGCAATGCTTTTAATACCGTTGATTTTGACATAATGCTTGGAATTTTACGCTCCCTTAACATATCTCCTGCGGTTATTGAATGGTTTCATAGCTACTTAATCGGTCGTCGGCAGCGTATAAAGGTGGATGATTCTCGATCTTCATGGTGCAGCACGCTAGCCGGCGTTCCGCAGGGCGGCGTGCTGTCTCCGCTTCTTTTTTCTATATTTATTCATTCTATTTCGCAAAACCTTCACTCTTCCTATCACCTTTATGCTGACGACCTTCAAATTTATTCCCAGGGTACTCTTGACGATCTTTCTTCCGTGGTAGACGTAGCCAATGAAGACTTAAAGCGCATATTACATTGGTGCAATGGGTTTGGGCTAAAAGTAAACCCTACTAAAACACAGGTTATCGTCATTGGCAGCCCCAAACTTATTTCTAGAGTCAACTTTGCAAATCTTCCCCCAGTTTGTTTCAACGGTGTTCAGATTCCTTACTCTCTTCAGGTCAAGAATCTTGGTGTCATTATGGACCGCTCTTTGTCATGGGCGCCTCAAGTTAGTGAGACTAGCAGGAAGATGTTTGCAGCTGTAGGTTCTCTAAGACGTCTTCAAAACTTTCTGCCTCTTGCTACTAAAATTGCGCTTGCTCAAACTTTACTGCTTCCTATTTTAGATTACGCTGACGTGTGCTATTTGGATCTTACTGAGGGGCAACTAAATAAGCTTGAGCGTATTCAAAATTTGTGCATACGGTTCATATTTGGGTTACGCAAGTATGACCACGTCTCCATTTTTCGCAATCAACTCAAGTGGCTCCCAATCCGTGCTCGTCGTAACTTTCATATTCTTAATCTCCTCTTCAGCATACTTTTCAATCCCGCTACCCCGCGTTACCTTAAGGAGCGTTTCAATTATTTTAACTCAGTCAGAGCTTCCCAAAACCTTCTTTTGTCAGTCCCTTTTTCTTCCTCTAAATTTTACTCCAATTCTTTCACAATTCAGGCTATAAGGCTATGGAACGCTTTGCCTGTAGAAGTAAGGCGTGCTCAGTCTACGTCCAGTTTTAAAAGCAAGCTAAAGGATCACTATCTATCGCTTCCGTAGTTTTTCAATTATTCCTTTTATTTTTCTTAAATACTATCACCTCGGGTGTTATCTTTGTTTGGCTGATTTCTATAATTTATGTATGTGTATATTATGTTGATGTATAATAATATGTATTTAGTGTGTATTGAGTATGTATTTATTAATCTCATTTACTTTATGTATGTATGTGTATGTAGTTTATATATGTGTAAGTAGATTTTATCATAAAAGTGTTAGTTTGGGTTCTGAAGAAGGTAGTTTACACCACCTGCCATGTATCTTTGTCTTTCATGATTTCTCTGTCCAAGGTTGTCTGGAAGAGATCGCTATTTAGCGGTAAGACCGCCTGTTGTATACCTATAGTTTAAAATGTACTGTTCCGTGTTTTTTGTTTTTTGGTGTTCAATAAAGAGTATTTGTATTGTATTGTATTGTATTGTAGAAAGTTTCGTACTGAAATATCCCGATGACAAGTTTTTGCTATGTGGTGACTTTAATATGAGTAACATAGAATGGATTTCTCGCGAATCATTCTTGATTCCCACTAATTGCACAAACAGTGACGAGCGTGGCTTCACCGATGATTTAACCTTACTTAACTTGTGTCAATTCAATGGTATCCCTAATCACTATGGTAAAACACTGGATCTTGTTCTGTCTAACGACGTTGTATGCGTTAATAAGTGTTGCGACCCCCTAGTTCCAATAGATCCTTACCACGAAGCCTTAATTATATCTTTACAATATGCTAACTTGAAATGCATAAAACCTGCTTCTCGCACCAAATATTATTATAATAAAGGTAATTATGCTTCTATTAATAACGAACTAACGTCAATTAAATGGGATGCAGTGTTTTTTTTTTTTTATAATAGTCGGAGGCAGACGAGCAGGCGGCTCACCCGATGGTAAGTGATCACCGTCGCCCATGGACACCTGAAACACCCGGGGGGTTAAAGGTGCGCTGCCGGCCTTTTAAGAAAGTGTAGGCTCGTTTCTTGAAGGTTGCCATGTTGTATCGGTCCGGAAATACCATTGCAGGCAATTGATTCCACAGTGCAGTCGTACGTGGCAAGAAGTTTCTTTTGAAACGTACGGTGGAACTCTGCCAGTCATCCAGGTGCTGTGGATGAAATTTCAATTTGTGGCGAGTAGTACGGTGGTGGAATTTTGCAGCAGGTATTAGCTCGAACAATTCATCCGAGCACTCCCCATGATATATGCGGAAGAAGACACACAAGGATGCAATGTCTCTCCGCAAAGCAAGGTGGTCAAGCCGACTGGTGAGAACATCGTCGTCGACGATTCGAGACGCACGGCGTTGTACACGGTCAAGAGGAAGCAGCTGATACTGTGGTGCCCCGGCCCAAAGATGGCAACAGTATTCCATATGGGGCCTAACTTGTGCCTTATAAAGTTGGAGGCGATGTGCCGGTGTGAAATACCGTCTAGCTCGACCAAGGACACCCAGTTTTTTAGAAGCCAACTTAGCCTTATCTTCCAAATGACCACGAAATTGGACGGCGCTCGATATGTCAGCGCCGAGAATCCCAAGAGTCGGTTTTGCAACAAGGGAAGTGCTCTGGAATATAGGGGAAACAACAAAGGGAGTTTTCTTTGCAGTGAACGCGCAGACTTGAGTCTTATTGGGGTTGAATTGTACCAAGTTAAGGAGACCCCAATTCGAGACTTGGTCCAATGTAGCCTCGATTTCAGACCCAAGTTTGTTCCGACACTCATTGACGCATGTCTGAGAAATGTTCGCACAGCCCTGGTAAGACGCACCCACCGTACTGTCGTCTGCATAACAATGAATGTTACTAGATTGCAACATATCATTGATATGCAGAAGAAACAGTGTTGGCGACAACACACAGCCTTGAGGGACACCAGCGTTCACGGGCTTGAAGTCTGAGCACGAACCGTCGACAACAACCCTGATGCTACGCTCCGTGAGGAAGCTGGCAATCCAGATGCACAGTTTATCAGACAGGCCATAGGAAGGAAGCTTCGAGAAAAGTGCCTTATGCCAAACCCGATCAAAGGCTTTCGCCATGTCCAAACTGACCGCTACGGCCTCCCCTTTACTTTCAACCGCTTCAGCCCATTTATGGGTCAAGTAGACCAAAAGATCGCCAGCAGACCGTCCCTGACGGAACCCGTACTGGCGATCACTGATGAGCTGGAACTCCTCTAGATATCTTAGGAGCTGGCGATTAATAATGGACTCCATTATTTTGGAGAGTAAAGAGGTGATAGCTATGGGCCTGTAGTTATTAGGATCAGAGCGATCGCCCGTTTTCGAAGCTATCTTTGGATCAATGTCTTGATTTTTTTTATAGTACATTTAAAAACCTAAGGGATAAGTTTGTTCCATATAGAGTTGTCAATAATGATACATTTCCTAAATGGTTTTCGCCTAGTATAAAAAAAGCTATTAAGGAAAAATCCAAGTATCTGAGAAAATTCAAAATTTATCATAACAAATCCGATTTTATTTCTTATTGTGTACAGAGGGACAGGGTAAAGAAACTGGAACACGATTGTTATGCTGCGTATATCAACCGCATTGAAAACAACATTGCCCGCGACCCAAAGCAGTTTTGGACTTATATCAAATCTCGCTCTAGCTCTCACGGCATACCTAGTATAGTAGCCTTAAATGCGGAGATACACAGTTAACTAATGGTGATGATATTTGTAACGCATTTTCTGATTATTTCCGCACCTCTTTTTCGACACCAAGCAGTTATACGGATAGTCTACCCCTTGTTACCGATAACTCTTCAACTCAAATATAAAGAATAAAGAATAAATATCAAGTATCGAGGTTAATCCTGAGTTACTCTCTAAACTGCTTATCAATCTCGATCCTGCTAAATCAGCGGGTCCGGATGATCTTCCAGCTCTTTTTCTGATTAATTGTTCTAAAGGTCTCGTAAGACCGATTGAACTCCTGTTCAAGCGGTCGTTCGCTGAATGCATGGTGCCGTCTATATGGAAGGCTGCTTTTATTACACCCGTCCACAAAAAGGGGTCCAAAACAGATTTATTTAATTATAGGCCTATCTCCAAATTGTGCATTATTTCCAAAGTTCTCGAAAAGGTAGTGTACATGCAAGTTTATGACGCCCTCAAAAATTCTTTTAGTCTTAGTCAACATGGATTTATGCAACGCAAATCTACGGTATCCAATCTCGTGCTATTGAATGATTATGTTACTAAGGCTATGGACAGTGGTGGCCAGGTAGATGTTATATATACGGACTACAGTAAGGCATTTGACCGTATTGATCACAAATTGCTTATCATTAAACTCCAACGCAAGGGAATTAGCGGTGATCTGCTAAGATGGTTCTCGTCATACATTGATAACAGGTCGCAGGCTGTTGTCATGAGCAATTATGTTTCTGGATGGGTTACCGTTCCAAGTGGCGTCCCACAAGGCTCTTTGCTTGGTCCCCTCCTTTTTAATGTATTTGTTGATGACATCAGCACATGTTTCACTTTCTCAAGACTGCTTTGCTTCGCTGATGATATGAAAATATTCGCTCAGATTAGGTCTGTACAGGACTCTGCTCTTATACAGGCTGATCTCGAGCGTCTTGACGCATACTGTCAATCCAATAAGTTAGACCTGAATCCATCTAAATGTTTTGTCGTTACCTTCACACGAAAGCGTTCACCGATCAATACTTTCTATAAACTTAAGGACCAACTTCTGTGCAGAGCATCCTATTTAAGAGACCTAGGTGTCGCTCATGATTCTAAATTACTTTTCGATGTCCATATTGACAGTATTGTTAAAAGTGCCAATAAGTCTCTTGGTTTCATAATGCGCAATTCCGCCAACTTTACACAGGCTAAAACACTTAAGATTCTTTATTGTGCCTATGTAAGAAGTAAACTTGAATATGCTTCTCAAATTTGGAACCCGTGTTACAGTACCTACGTTGATAGAATCGAGCGTGTTCAAAAAAGGTTCATGAAATTTCTTTCTTTTAAATTAAACAACACTTACAACTCTTCCAACTATATAAATATTTGCAAAAAGCACCATTTAGTGCCATTATTTGAGCGTCGTGAAATCGCAGACGCTATATTTTTGTTAAAAATTTGTAACGGCAGTATCGATTGTCCTGAATTGCTCAGTAGTCTCTCATTCATCACTCCTAATAGGCAAAAAAGATATTTCCCTCCCATTTCTGTTCCCCTTGCATCATCTAACTACAGGCAGAACAGTTTTCTTATTCGCGCGAGTAAGAATATAAACAAACTGTCAAAAAAGTTCGACATTGATGTCTTCAATACTAATACCCAGACTCTAAGACGTGCTTTAATAAACAGTTACTTCGAGTGAGCGTGTCCCTCCCCTTACCTTCTCTCAGTTTTTTTAGTTGATAATCCCTACCCTCCCCACCCTTTTACCCTTCCTGCGTAGTAGGTACTATCTAGATATTATTTAAGCTAAGTGATGTATGTATTTGGTTAATATTAATAATCCCAAGTCGATGCACTTGTATCGGCTTAATGCGAGGTAAATTATTATTGATATTGTGTTTCTATCGGCGAGAACCTGTAATTGGCTTTCTGACTATATGTACATTTCTAGTATATTTATTTAAGCTGTTGGTTTTCCTTATATAAATAAATAAATAAATAAATAAATAAATAAAAACGCTACTCATAATGTGACTAAAGTTACTACCCATATTACAAATGCTACTACTAATATTAAAATGCCACTACTAATATGAAAATGCTTCTACTAATTTAACAAATTCTACTAACCTACTCGTATATATTGCACAGTTGTGGAAGGCATGTGCGCAATTTTCTTTACTGTTAATGTTTAATGTATTTTTTATAATGTAACGTAATAATTTTGAATATAGTTGTATTACTTGAAATAAATGAATTTAATTTCTTTGTAATGAAAAATGCTACTACTTACATGAATACTACTAATATGAAAATGCTTTTACTAATATGAAAACTTAGCTTCTAATATAAATATGGTCCTACAGCTAAATGACAAAAGCTACTACTAGTCATTAAACAACACAAATGCGGTGGGTTTTGATGGAATTACTACTCGTGTTCTTAAGAGATGTGCAGATAAAATAGCCTCAATTTTGGAGTACCTGATAAACAAATCTTTCATACAGGGAAAATTTCCAACAAGACAAAAACATTCAGTGGTAAAGCCTCTTTTTAAAAAAGATGACGTACAAGATTTAGACAACTACCGACCTATAACACTTATCTCGAATTTTTCAAAAATCTTTGAAATATCCTTACATACTAGAATAGCAGATTTTCTAAACAAACATAAAATCATCTATAAGTAGCAAAATGTCTTTCAGAAGGGCAAATCTACAACATTGGCTTTTGTTACTCATTAATTAAAGCAATTACTGAAAGCATTGATAAAGGACTACCAGTTACGTGTTTCTTTTTTGACATGAGTAAGGCTTTTGACTTTGTTAGACATGAAATATTAATCAATAAGTACGAGAGATACGGCATAAGGAACAATGTTCTTGCGTGGCTTGAGAGTTACCTTACTGGCAGAACACAATGTGTAGAAATTAATAAACTGGATGAACACATGGAAGATAAGCGATACCTTTCTTTCCACGAGATAAATAAAACTGGTGTTCCCCAGGGTAGTGTGTTAGGCCCTTTGCTGTTTATAATTTACATTAATGATTTACCAAATGTATCTTCTGATAAAACTGTATTATTTGCGGATGACATCTCAATTATTATAACTCATGACGAATTAAATAAACCTTATATTAATAAAATAAATATGACTATAAATAATATTAATAATTGGCTGGAATGTAATAATTTATCTGTAAATGTAATGAAAACTAAATGTATACAGTTCAGCAATCACAAAACTCAAAGACCTATGCTGAATATTAAATAAAGAGGACAAACTATTGAAGAAGTAGCTGAAATTAAGTTTCTAGGATTTATCCTTGATCGCCACAGTAACTGGAAATCGCATATTCAAAATGTATGCTCAAGACTAGAAAGGTTTACATTTGCATTAAGGCGAATTAGACGGATAGCGGGTGAAAAAATTGCACTTACAGCCTATCATGGATACGTTTCATTGATCCTTAGATACGGTCTAGTTCTCTGGGGAAACTGTACCGATATCCGGCAAGCATTGATCAGCTAAAAAAAGTGTATAAGAGCTCTCTGTGATGTTGGACCGCTAGAATCATGTAGACCCCTTTTTAAAAAAAAATGTTTTTACACTGCCCAGCATGTATATTTTGGAAGCCTCCGTCTTTGTCACTAACCATCCAGATTTGTATATAAAACCAGTGCTAAACGCAAAGCTGAGGCATAGGGACCCTACGAGGTTAAAAGTTTCAATGTGCAAAAGTGCACTTTATAATAAGAATTGTCACGGGATGACTGTAAAAACTTATAATCATTTGCCTAACTGCTTAAGGAAAATTACGCCAAATAGAAAATTTAGACATAAGCTAAATGCATGGTTGAGAGAAAAGTGTTTTTACTCAGTGCAAGATTTTTTTAACCTAGACACTAAATTGCTTCTATAAATGATATTCTTAATTTATTATTATTTTACACTACACATAATATAAATAGATTTATATGCTAATATTAAGAACTTTAGGACAAAAGAAAAAGTAGAATTTGCATGCTAGTTATAGCTAAGTGTGTGCTCTAGTATTATAAAAATAAGACCAATGTAAACCATACTTATCGCAAATAAATACTGAATACTCCTAATTAGGCATTGCTACTACTAATATGAAAATGCTACTACTAACATCAAAATAAGTCTCCTGCCTTATGGCAAAAATATGTTTTATCGAAGGTATCGTTTCCCAACCGTTTCATTTGTCAACCCGCTTTTATTTCTGTAAATGGTAATATTTCAGGATCTTTAAATCCAGTTTGGTACAATGTGGCAAAGAGTGAGATCTTGCAGTTTAAGGCTGGCAGCAAGTTATATAGGATGCCACCCGTCAGTCTCTGTGGGATCCCTCTAAAGAGGGTGAATAAATTTAAGTACCTGGGTCATTGGGTGACGGATACGATGTCTGATGATGAGGATATTGAAAGGGAACGCAGGGCGTTGTGTGTGCGGTGCAATATGCTGGCTCGCAGATTTCGACATTGTAGTGGGGAAGTCAAAATAGTATTATTTAAATCATTTTGCCAGACCTTCTACACTTGCAGTCTGTGGGTTAAGTATACGCGGCGTGCATACAGCGCTCTGCGCGTTCAGTATAACGATGCGTTCCGGTTGCTGTTCGGGCTGCCGCGGTGGTGCAGCGCTTCCGCTATGTTCGCCGAGGCGCAGGTTGATAGCTTCCACTCAATTATCAGGAAGCGATGTGCTTCCCTTATAAATAGGGTTCGCTCCAGCCCGAATAGCGTCCTGAGCACTCTGGCCCAGCGCTGGGACTCGCCGCTGCTGCAGCACTGGGTAAGCCTGCACGTTCCAGTAGCGGCGATGCCCCGTCGCTTTTGATGTGAGGGCTTTTTGTTGTTTTTTGTGTTTTATTTTACCTAACCTTAGAATTAAGTTTTTATTTTTGTATGTGTTGCCTACTAACAAACTATGGAGGTTGTCCGAAATAAATGTTTTTAATTTGATTTGATTTTATTTATAAAAACTCACCTAACCTAACCTATAGGGTTCTACACGATGGTACTGAAATAAATCCTGAAATATTTACAGTTACAGAAAAATAAGCAAGTTGGCAAATGAAACGGTTGGGAAACGATACATTCGGCCAAAAGGCAGGATACCATGAAAATTTTATAGCTAACAAATGCTACTACTAATATCAAAACGTTACAACTATCGAATGCTACTACTAATAACAAAACGTTACAAGTAACCAATGCTACTACTAATATCAAAACGTTACAAGTAACAAATGCTATTACTAATATCAAAATGTTACAACTAATGAATGCTACTACTAATATCAAAACGTTACAAGTAACCAATGCTACTACTAATATTAAAATGTTACAACAAACAAATGCTACTACTAATATCAAAACGTTACAAGTAACCAATGCTACGACTAATATCAAAACGTTACAACTAACAATGCTACTTTTAATATCAAAACGTTACAAGTAACCAATGCTACTACTAATATCAAAATGTTACAACTAACAAATGCTACTACTAATTTCAAAATGTTACAACTAACAAATACTATTACTAATATCAAAATGTAACAACTAACAAATGCTACTACTTATCTGACAAATATTAGTAATAATACACAAGCCCTTCAAGCTGTACTAACCGACTTCCTCGATCCAGGAGGCGGCCTCCTGGCGTGCGTCGACGGCACTGAGCCCCCGCAGCGTCAGCACCAGCTCCAGGTTGCTCCGGCCCGAGAGGAACTCGTCCAGCCCGAAGAACTGCGGGCAGTAGCTCAGCGTGCGCATGTACTGAAACATACGATAAATAAATACAGGGGAAAGTCCCACAGGAAATAACCTGGTCCCAGTTCTAGTATTGTGTTGTGGGTGGGTGCTCGTACTTACATGGTAACTTCAAATTGTTAATAAAAAACACTTGATTGTGGATCAGGTTGTTCAAAATAAGCCTTATTTAATAATCGTTATTTTTTTAATAAAACTAATATTTATAGTCCTAAAGTTTGGTCACCCTACATGTAATACCTAACTTTCATACCTATAAACCGATGTTATCAATCTAATTTAGTCACATTAACCAAAAAAAAATTGTGTAGACCAAAACAAAACTATTAATTAAATTAGCAGCATGAGAATGAGGGGTTTCGTTAAAGAAAGATGTGAGTAAAACATTGATTTTGTGTTAACTATTTATAGTCACTCGGTATAAATAAATAGATACATACACAGCATCTAATCTCACAAATACCCCGGACCCAAATGTACTCATAGGACTAACAGGCGCCTGTTCACACAGCGGCCGTTACCTGGGTCCTGTCCCGCAGGTGGTAGTGGTTGGCGAACAGCGTGCCGCGCGTCGGCCGCGACTCGCCCGTCAGTATCCGGAATGTACTGGACTTGCCCGCGCCGTTCACACCGAGCAGGCCGAAACACTCGCCTGCGTACAAGTTAGAAGTTAGAAGCACACATTTTAGAAGTGCGACAAACGCGCGGTTAGTTTTTAACACACTTATGTACAGTTAATAACTTCACGTGTAACTAACTAAAATTACTAAAAACAATAAAGTCGATTTTTACCTTCTAATTATAGGATTGATTTGAAATGTGGCATACTTACGTTATTCTGATGACAATACAATGATATATTATGGTACCACCGAACTAGTATGGTGATAAAGACGGAAGGTGTCCATAGAAGCTTCTCAATGGGAAATAGTGTTACGCCGACGTGGTAAGGCGTTTCATTACCCACTAAGAGCGAAGGAGATAACACTATTGGGAATGAGACAGCGATGCGCAAGACATTCCAGACCCTTGTGCCAAGGACGTCGCCATTGTTTACGGAGCGAGCAGGTAGCAAGGCGTAGAACAATACAGAAACGAATAGTCTCGGTCGTCCTCGGCGGAGCAAACTACGTCGATCTTTCCGGAAGATTTGGTGGATGGAAGACGTTCTGGAATAACGTGGGAGCTATAAAAGGCGGACCGCGGTTGTGGGCAGTCAGTCTTTACTTGGAAAGCGAACAGTGCGATCAAGAGCGACCCGAGCGATCTAAGTCTAAGTCTTCGAAGTTTATTGTGCTATAATTGTTTTATAACGGTTTAAGTGAGTGCGTAATTAAAGTCTACTTTTGATTATCGGTGTTTTCGTGCATTTCTATCAGTAACCTACCCCCACGTACGTAACAATAGCAGATCCGACAGATTTAGAGTAGGTTAACTCTGGTATTGACGAATTAGTTCACAATGACGTACCTACTCAAATATATTTATATTTAAACCTTATTTCAATGGAATAAGGAGAATACATTTTAATGTACCATTTACGTCAACGGTATCAGAAGTATAAAATATTTTCAATTGCAACTTACTTAACACAGATTAAAATAAATATTAAGCTGTACTTACCTTTTTTAACGGAAAAGCTGATCCCTTTAACGGCGTAGCATGACTTTTTGAATAAGGAGGGGTAGTTCTTGTAGACGTCGTAGCAAAGCATCGACTCGGAGATCTGCTTCTTGGCTGAAGTAAACAAACTGATTAGTATATTTCACTTCTAATGCTTTTAAAATGTTACTTTAGGTTAATGTTACTTAAAATGTTGCACATCGGGACTAAAGCTTTGTAAATTATCGTCTTTTTCCGTGATTGTGTATAGAGTGTGATTTTTAGGGCGTGGAATAACCTCAAAATGACAACTGTGCAAAAATATTAAAATAAACAACTTAATTTCGTGAAACATGATTAATGATTATTGATTACGAATTTGAATCCATTTCATTATTGATTTCATTTTATTATGCATGGAATAATAAGTATTAAAATAGTTGTCAAGTTTTAATCTGTTGGCTAAATATGTAAACATTTAAAGCGTCACGCGGAATATATTTGTATGAAACATTGTAACAATCATTTAAAAAAGATGTAATTTTGTAACGAACGTCGTTTTTATTCTCTCATTCAAAGTGAAAAGTAGAGTGTTTAACGCGAGACTAAACCACCATAATGACAATCGAATTATAGCTACCCTCGCTCAGCTCGCGTGGCTAAACATCTCGTGTCAATATGGCTTGTTTTAGTGATTTGTTGAACAATCTACTGTTGTGTCGCTGGATTTTTTTTTATGATGGCAAACGATCACTCAGGCACACCTAAAGGTGACAGACTCTGACTGGCATATAGTTTTGCAATGTCAAGACTGCAATCTTAAGACCACAAACACGTTGCCAACCCTGAGGACTAAGATGGAACGCTTTTATTTATTGTATGCATGGAGGAGACTCACGCAGCTGGATGGCCTTCTCGACGTAGGCCTTCTCTGCGCGCGCGACGGGGTCGCTGAAGCGCTGCGCGGGCGCCGCGCGCCGCGCGCCCAGCGCCGCCTCGCGCAGCCGCGCCCACACGCCGCGCGCGCCCAGCTGCAGCGCCGTCTGCGCACACCAACCGCAACCTCATGCCTCCTCCACACGACGGCAGATACATCAGCAGATCTTATCTGCGAATGCATCCGCGGACGTGTAGAGGGGGTCATTTGCTCGTCTGTGGTAGGTATTTAACGTCGGCAGATGCATCTGCCACCGATTGCTATCGGTTTTTGCGGCCCGGATCAAAGGTAACAGCGCGAATGCAAGGCGTCTGTCCACACGTCTGCCGATGTGTGGACGGATCGCAAATTTTGCTGATCTACCGGCTGATGCGGCTGCAGACGGGTAGAGGAGGTATTATACATGCTGGAACCGAATGGGCCCAGGAGGGAAACTGATTTAAATCTAAGTTAGATCATTTTATTTCGAGGAAACATTATTTTATTTAAAAGAAACAAAACTGAATTCAATGATTTTCTAAAATTCGATTGTCTCAATCGGAATCGAGCCGACAAAAAATTTCAATAAATGAACATTCGATTGACCGTTTCGACGTAGGAAAATCTCAGAGCCCACGCTTTGATCCGAACGCTGTTTACGAGGCTTTAAACATTATTTTAAATGATGGTTGATGGTTTCTATGGCCACGTATCAGTAAAGAAAACACAACCAAGTTAAAATGATAAGATAAACTTTATGGATCAACAATCCCGTGTTGTGACTGTATGTATTTAGTTGTCATGGTAACGTCTCTTGGGTCACAACTATGACTTCAAAGGATATAAGTCCACTAAAAACAGTTTTATTAGCCCCACCTATTTTTTTATGGGCTTGACCTGAGTGAGTTAGGTTAAATTAGACTTGTATTTACCAAAAAAAAAAACTCACGCGTGAAATGCCTTTCGATGAAATGAAAATTCTGCGTTATGATCCGTTCGTTGAAAGGTGTTTCAATTGAACAATAGGTACCCGTAACAACCCCATACAAGTTAGGAAGAAAAACGGTTATTTATTTAATTAAACCTTGTAACTTTTTTTGTAATAACAAAAAAATGTCCTTCAATTTAAAACCAATTTTTCGCATTGCAGCCAGTAATCAAAATCAAAGTTGACAGACCACTTATTCAGCCAGGTGGAATGCTTACCATATATACGACAAACTGCACGATCATAATGATAAACTCTTGGCTGGGTGCTGCTTCGTGCGAGCCGAAGTAGCTCACAAGCTGCGATGTAGATTCTGGAAATCAAACGGACGCTAAATTCAAACCCTATCACAATAAATAAATCAAATATCACAAATCGTCGGTATAGAAGCTTTAGATTCACATCTCGTTAGGACTTGGTAGCAAATACAACCAGATCGCTTTCCGACTACATCTCGATCTGAATACGAACAGCTTGCAGCTTGCAGCTTTGAGGGCAGATTTCGATCGTTAGGTAAATTCAAATGCCCGAAGGGCAAATTGCTCAGGAATAGGAGCCCAGCGGGGCTTCGTCGACATTCCTAAGAAAGACACAAGATGAAAAAAACAACCGGCCAAGTGCGAACTCGCGCACGAAGGGTTGCGTACCATTATCTATACAAACATGGAAGATAAGCATGCCCTTAAATATTTATTTCATTTTAATTTTAGTATTTATTTTTAAAGTGAATATACAACTAAATATTCTTTGAATATTTTAAGTGTCTACCTATTGCCGTTATTAACATCGAGCAAAAAAGGGCAAAAAAAAACCACGTTTGTTGTATGGGCCCCCCTTAAATATTTAATATATTCTGTTTTCAGTATTTGTTGTTATAGCGGCAACATAAATACATCTTCTGTGAAAGTTTCAACTGTTTAGCTATCACGGTTCATGTGATACAGCCTGGTGATTGATAGACGGACAGACGGACAGCGGTACGGAACCCTATAAACGATGTGGTCATTTAGCGACTCAGCCTTTTTGAGATCTACAAAAAACTCACCACAGCACTTCTTGGGGTCAAACCCCTTCTCAAACACGGCCAGTTTCGGGCACCTGCCCCGGTTGAGCGAACAGTACGCGTTGAGGCTCGCCACCCGCGTGCTCTTGCCGAGGGCCAGCGTCATAGTGTGGGGGGGCGCGACGAGCGAAGCGAGCTGGAGCAACTTGTACGTGACGCCCGTCGTCTCTTCAAGGGTGTTGGAGATTAGTTGCATGAAGGGGGTTAGGAATCCTGGAAATTATTTATAGTAAAAAAAGTGGTCGATACTGTGTTCTAGTCTCTTTAGAAAATGATTTAATACACAACATTAACCAAAAAAAAATAAGCCTGAGACATATGAATAAATTAAGCATTTTAGTGCATTATAAAGATAAAAAAAGATAAAAGATGTTTATTCAGTAATTAGGCCGCACGGGCACTTTTACACGTCAAAATCTACCAGCGCTTCGCAAGAGACCACTGCTGAGAAGAAACGCCGCAAGAAACTCAACAGTCAGTCGTTTTTTAAAACTTATGATATTATACAATTATAAAGCTTAACCTAGCATGATATAAAACAATGAATTTAACATAAAATAAAAATAAAAATAAAAAACATTCAAGCGTAGCTTGTGCAAGAAAATGTGTCAAAACTAAGAATTTTCATAGGGAGTAATAAGAAGTAGTAATAAAAAAAATATATATTTATATAAAATATGTATATATATTAAAAAATATATATATATACTTTCCTATGACAGTGCAAGACAACCACCACATACAAAGTTTCGATACATTCTCCTACAGAAACCGTGTCCCCTAGACAATATACAATATTTACATATTTTTATGCCTATTTTATTAATCAGTTATTTAGGTGTTTAGTTAAGTTTAGGCCAAGCATTTTTATCTGTTAGATAGTCCTCGACCCTATAGTAAGCCTTAGACATCAACGACTTTTTCAAGTAACTTTTAAGTACTGGAAATGGTAACTTTAAAACTGAGTCAGGTAATTTATTATAGAAAATAATGCATTGACCTACAAATGATTTATAAACCTTACGGACACGAAATTTTTAATAGCAATTTTATTTTTATTTCTTGTATTCAAATTATGTATATCACAATTCTTAACAAAAGAGTCTTGATTTTTAATGACATAAATTATATTCTCATAAATAAATTGTGACGCTACTGTTAAGATACAAATTTCTTTAAATACTAATCTTAAGGAATCACGGGAGTTAAGGTTATATATAGAACGAATGGCTCTTTTTTGTAACACGAATATAGTCTGTGTAGACGTCAGACGCTAGTTTTCCCTTCGATACCTGTAAAAAAGCTTAACCTAATAATAGACTAGTAGTAATAAAATAAAAACACTAACTTACCTTATACCTATGTTTGTACCTACCTCATATAGCTACGTTACTTGATGTACTTACCGTGTTTATTACAATTAAAGCCGCATACATAGTGAGTACGAGGGACGAAGATAGATGCATAGTTATAGCTATGCATACGTAGTTTTTACTTGCGCCCGGACTTACGGGCAGTTGTGAAATTACTGTCAAAGCGCATAGCCGCTATCGACCTCGTGACCGCTAGGCGAATTTTATTATTACGTTCCTTGTTTAATTTGCTATCTCCGCTCATTAGTACCTTTACTTACCATCTGAAGCTTACAAAATTGGTTCTTCGAGCCGAATCTGGATTGTGTTTGCACATTAACGGACGCCGCCAAGATGGTAAATACCCGCAGAGCTGTAAAAAAAGAGCAGCAGAGACAGGACCGTAATATTGAACAGGCTACCGAGGACGAAGCTAGTGGAAATGAGCAACTCCCAAATGAGCCATCTATGGAAACCCCTAAACCAGATGAAAAAGAAATCGAAACGACTTGTGTAGCAACGGAACCAGTTGCGGGTACCTCGACAGCGATGTTGAACTTGGCTGAGAAAGCGCCACCTCGCCCGCCTGATTCACGCCACGGCAACAGCTCGAAGTCAAAAAGATCTTCATCTACGTCCTATCGATTAATGGCTGAACGGAAAAAGCTAGAAATACAAGCTGCCGAAGAAGAGGCACGCATACAATCAGCTCTTGTAAAAAAGAGATTGGCGGCAGAACTAACAGCCCTAGAGGAAAAATACAGTCACATATCATCGAAGTCAAGTGGATCAGTGAAAGATAAAAATGATATAGAGATGTGGATCGATCAAGGCCAACAGCTGATTCAACAGGCCCGAGAAGCCAACGCGCTGGAGGAGGAGCGCGCCCTGAACCAGACTGCCCCAGCCAAGGTCGTCCCTGAAGCCGACACCGCTTTATTTTTGGCACAGGCTCTCAAAAATCTTACGTCATCCACCAACAATCAAAATCAGCATTTAATAAGTCGTCTAAGTACACCGCGTGATTTACCAACCTTTTCTGGTGATGCAATGGAGTGGTTGTACTTTAAACAGTCTTTTGAGGAATCAACGGAAATATGTAACTACAATATAAAGGAGAATCAATGGCGTTTAAGAAAAAGTCTCGTCGGACAGGCGAGAGAAGCTGTATCCGCCTTGCTTATGAGCGGTGCTTCCCCTGACGTCATTATGTCAACCCTTGAACTGCAATTCGGAAACCCGGATTTAATTATTACAAGAATAATCGGCGACATCAAAAAACTCTCACCATTACCACTAAATTATATTTGTGACTTAGTGAAGTTCTCAATCAAAATTAAGAATTTTGTGGCAGCAGTAAAAGCCCTCGGTCGAGATGAGTATTTGCAAGGGGTAAGCATTTGCACAATAATATTATCTAAGTTACCTACTGCCCTGTTAACGAAATGGTCTGATTTTAATTTTGAGCATAAGGCCATGGCGAGTAAGGACTCGAAATTAGATCTGCTGTCACGATTTCTGTCCGAGGAGGCAACAAAGATTACAGAGGCTGGAATTAGTCACTTTAATATGAGAAGCTACGCTGATATACGTTCGAGCAAATATCAAGCCAATATTGTAACTAATCAGCTGACCGACAAGTGTAAATATTGCAAATTATTGTCGCATGACCTCGTTAACTGCAAGTTATTTAAAAAAGCATTACGGAAAGAGAGATGGAACTACGTTAGAAATAATGGTATTTGCTTTAAATGTTTAACAAGTAACCATGATAAGGAGAGTTGCCCGGCACCGATGTGCGACAAGGATGGCTGCGGGCAGCCGCACCATTCACTCCTTCACTACCCGATACAGCAACAGGCGCCGCGGCAAGTGCACACCGTCGAAGCGCTCGAGCCGGCGCCGGAGCCCGAGGCCGACTCGCAGCCCGAGAGCGAGCCCGCCTCTGAGCCCTACACAGTTGCGAACGTGAACATTAACAATAACAAAGTGATGTTAAAAGTTATCCGAGTGAACATTCACGGCCCAAAGGGCTCCATCACAACGCATGCTCTTTTAGACGATGGTGCTACGATTTCGTTAATTTCCGCGAATATAGTAAATCAATTAGAATTGTCCGGGAAAAGTGAAACCTTGCGTTTACGTGGAGCTTGGAACTCTGGTGAAATAATGTGTAAATCGGAAATAATTGACTTTAAATTAACTAACGATAACAAACAGACCTTTGATTTACGTGCTCGTAAAATTTCAGAACTAAACTTACCTGTACAAAAGTTATCTAAAATTAATATTGCAAACTATGAGTATTTGTCTGACATAAAGGACTACATTCCGTTTACGGACGTTAGGCCACAAATTTTAATTGGGCAAGACAATTACCATCTCATGATGCCAGTAAAAATAATATCACGAAAAAAAAGTGAACCTTGTGCCACTCTGACCCCGCTAGGATGGTGCGTACATGGTCTTATTTCGTCGTCTTTAGTACTTGGGTCGCTAAGCCAGCGCGACGCATTAATAACTGCGCCGTGCAGTCTCCCCCGGCCGCAACACCGCGCCCCTCTGTCGCCGTCTGATGATCCAGTTGCATTACGTCCCACTGATGAATCAGGCACCACGAACAGCTGGGAGCTCGCCGCGCGGCCCGCCACCCCCGCCACGCAAACCCCCGCCCCGCCGACGCCAACCCGTTTGGTGGACTTACCTGCGCCCGTACGACGTTGTTCCGACGAGTCATACGCTAACCTATGCATTGACTTAAGCGATCGAGTGAACATCCCTAATGCAGATAAGATATTGCATGAGATGGTGCGTTATTACTTTACCATGGAAAGTATAGGTATAACCCAAAACAAAAGAGAAAACCAACAAGAACGGCTAGCTGTATCTATTTTAAACAGCACTGCAAAGCTTACGAATGGCCGATGGGAAGTCGGACTTCCATGGAAATCCGAAGAAAAAATGGAAAATTCATATTTTAATGCCGAAAAACGCTTTAAATCTATCGAAATTAAATTAAGGCGTAATGATAATAATTACGCTGAGCGTTACCGGGAAAGGATACATCATTTATTCGAGAACGATTATGCTCGAGAATTGACGGCAGAGGAAACCGGAAGTCGAATTTGGTATCTACCACATTTTGGGGTAGATAATCCGAGAAAAAAGAAATTAAGGCTTGTTTATGACGCGGCCGCTACTACCAACGGAAAATCTCTTAATGACTACCTACTACAGGGCCCAGACTTACTGCAGTCATTGTACGGAATCATGTTACGGTTTAGAGAAAATCGTATCGGAGTAACTGGTGATATTCGCGATATGTTCTTAAGAATCAAAATAAGAAGCGACGACCAACACGCACTGCGATTCTTATGGCGTGATAATGAAGCCCAGCCGGTTAAACAATATGCGATGACGTCGCTCATATTTGGTGCAAATTGTTCCCCTTTCATAGCTCAATTTATTAAAGACAAAAATGCACAGTTATTTGAAGAAACTAAACCGAGCGCCGTGCAAGCCATTGTGCACAGTCACTACATGGATGATTACATAGACTCGCTGCCCACTGAGAGCGAGGCGATTAACATGATCAATGATATATCCATGGTGCACAAGTATGGGGGATTTGAGATTCGCGGATGGACCAGCAATAATAAAGAAGTTTTATTGCACTTACCTAAAGATCAACTGAGTACCAACGGTGAAAGTCTATTGGTTGACGGAGAAAATAAGTCTCAACGTACCTTGGGTCTTCTATGGGACCCCTCCACAGACTCGTTAGCCGTTGATGTATCATTGAAAAACATTCCTGAAGATTTACTCGACTTCAAGATACTCCCCACTAAGAGACAAATTTTAAAAATCGCTATGTCGATCTACGATATTTATGGCGTACTAGCACCCGTTACGGTTAAAGGAAAAATATTATTAAGGTCCATCTGGAAAACAAGCCTAAGCTGGGACGACTCGATAACAAAAGATTTTTTTGTTGACTTCAAAGACTGGATTAACGACTTGAAACAAGTATCTAATTTGCGCATTCCCAGATGGTACTTCTCACCTGCGCTTATGGGTTCGAGCATGGGTGCGAAAGAGAACGAGCTACAACTGCATGTGTTTAGCGACGCTGCGCCTAGTTCATTTTCTGCGGTAGCTTATTGGCGATTGATAAACAAATCCGGTGATGTGTGCGTTGCATTCATAGCGTGTAAAAATAGAATTGCGCCTACAAAGCTAGTGTCAGTGCCGCGGCTTGAGCTGCAGGGCGCGTTGTTGGCAGCTCGCTTAGCTAAAACAATACGAGACGAGCACCGAATTAAACCTAACCGGACTTATTACTGGACCGATTCGACCACTGTTTTACACTGGATAAGAAATGATAACCGGAACTACAAGGAATATATCGCAAACAGACTTGGCGAGATCGACGAGTTAACCAGCTGCTTGGATTGGCGTTACGTTCCGTCCCAAAGGAACGTTGCTGATTTAGCGACGAAGAAAACTCGAATTACATTAAACAGTGAAAGTGAATGGCTGAAAGGGCCCGCATTTTTGTATTTCAAGGAGAATAAATGGCCGGCGGACATCCTAGCACCGGAAATTAAGACAGAAGAATTAGAATTAGCGCTTACAGTGCAACATGAAGCTGACTCAGCTGATAACGTAACCATACCGAAACCAGAGAGATTATCTTCGTGGACCCGACTACGGCGCGCGACTGCTATCGTCCTGAAATTTATTTACAAAATGAAGAAATACAAGATTGACAATTTAGAAGCCGTGACCTTGAAGCGCGCGGAGTGTTTAATCCTGAAACATTCGCAAATGCAATCTTTTAGTGAAGAGATAGGGATACTAAAAAGAGGACAAGCATTAAGTAAGAATCACTTACCGGCGTTACTCACCTTATCGCCTTACCTGGATGAAAATGGAATAATGAGAGCTAATGGGCGGATTGACGCTGCAACCGAGGTGACCCCTGAAATAAAAAGGCCAATAATTTTGGATGGGCGTAATTATATAACTCGATTAATCGTTAAATTTTACCACAATAATGCCGCTCACGGGTATAATGAAATGGTGGTTAATGAATTGAAGCAAAAGTATTGGATAATTCGTATCAGACCAACAGTTAAAGCCGTGGCTGCTGAGTGTTTGACTTGCAAGATCCAAAAGGCTAAGCCACAAATTCCACGAATGGGTGAGTTGCCAGAGGCCAGGATGGCCCACCATCAAAGACCGTTCAGCTTTTGCGGCGTGGATTTGTTTGGACCTATGGAGGTAACAATTGGACGCCGTCGAGAGAAGCGTTACGGCGTGTTATTTACCTGTTTGACAGTGAGAGCAGTGCACATCGAGTTAGTGCATACGCTAAGCACTGATTCTCTTATCTTGGCTTTGCGAAGAATGGCTTCGAGACGTGGTTGGCCTCAAGCACTATTTTCTGATAATGGTACTAACCTAAGAGGGGCTGATACCGAACTTAAATTAGCCATTCAAGAACTAGACGAGACTTTATTGACATCGGAGGCCGCTAACAGAGGAATACAGTGGTCTTTCATTCCCCCAGCTAGTCCACACATGGGAGGGGCGTGGGAAAGATTGATACGCTCTATTAAAAACACCCTTAAAGTGACCTTGAAGGAGAGAGCCCCTCGAGAAGAAGTATTAACCACCTTACTTGCAGAGGCCGAGAATATGGCAAATAGCAGACCCCTCACCCATGTATCTGTGGAGCCGGGTTGTCCCGAAGGACTGACCCCGAATCATTTCCTTCTCGGGTCGTCATCAAACTTGCCGCAGATGGGTGTGTTTGACGATTCCGAATTCTACTTAAAGCGACAATGGCGCATATCTCAAAGGCTTGCCGATATGTACTGGAGCCGATGGGTAAAAGAAGTTTTACCTTTGTTGATACCCCGTCAGAAATGGCATGAGGAGAGCCGAGACCTGCAGGTTGGCGACCTGGTGCTTATTGCCGACCCAAACGCACCGCGCAATCACTGGGCGCGCGGATTGATACAAGAAGTGTGTCCCGGCAAAGACGGGCGGGTCAGAACGGTCCACGTCAAAACGAAGTCAAGCGTGCTGGTGAGGCCAGCCGTCCGCGTGGTGCGCCTGCCAGTGTGAGTGCCGCCGATGCAGCACTGGGGGGGAGATTGTAGACGTCAGACGCTAGTTTTCCCTTCGATACCTGTAAAAAAGCTTAACCTAATAATAGACTAGTAGTAATAAAATAAAAACACTAACTTACCTTATACCTATGTTTGTACCTACCTCATATAGCTACGTTACTTGATGTACTTACCGTGTTTATTACAATTAAAGCCGCATACATAGTGAGTACGAGGGACGAAGATAGATGCATAGTTATAGCTATGCATACGTAGTTTTTACTTGCGCCCGGACTTACGGGCAGTTGTGAAATTACTGTCAAAGCGCATAGCCGCTATCGACCTCGTGACCGCTAGGCGAATTTTATTATTACGTTCCTTGTTTAATTTGCTATCTCCGCTCATTAGTACCTTTACTTACCATCTGAAGCTTACAGTCTGTATGTCAGCAGCTTTTCCCCAAACCAGAATACCGTACGACATAACACTATGAAAATAACTATAATAAACTAAGCGAGCTGTCTCAACATTGGTAAGTTGCCTGATTTTTCTAACAGCATAAGCTGCCGAACTTAATTTGCCTGCTAGTACTGCTATATGGGGACTCCATTGTAAGTTTTTATCTATAGTTATCCCTAAGAAAAGCGCCTTATCTACCATTTCCAAACACTCATCATTTAGAAATAAACTGGATTCTACTGGTCTAACATTAGGCAAAGCGAACCTAACACATTTAGTTTTTTTAGCATTGAGTAGCAAATTGTTACTAGTAAACCAATTAAGTACTTTACCTAGCGTGGCATTTATCCTACTGTAATCGACGGATTTTCGTTCTACCTTGAAAATTAATGATGTATCATCAGCAAATAGCACAATATCACAAAGGTTATCTACCGTGCGTGGTAAGTCATTAATATAAACCAAAAATAAGAAAGGACCTAATATAGAGCCCTGAGGCACACCTAGTTTAATAGCTGCTCCCATGGACTGTGTTTTGTTTACCACAACCGTTTGTGTTCTATCACTAAGATATGAAGACATAAGATTTAGAGAATTAATTGACAGACCATAATGTTCTAATTTTAATATAAGAGTCTCATGATCTACGCAATCGAAAGCTTTGGAAAGGTCACAAAAAATTCCTATTGCATCACAAGATTTCTCCCAAATATTATATATATATTTAATGAGTACAGATGCTGCGTCAGTTGTGGATCGTCCTCTGGTGAAGCCGAACTGATTACTGTTAAGCAGTTTATTTCTATTGAAGTGACCTAACATATCTTTTAACATTAACATTGCCATATTAAACTTCAAACTGAACATCAAATGGCAAGCAAGACAATGCGAATGACAAGGTTCTAACAAGAAAGCTTATTAGTTGACTGTGCTGACTGAAATTGTGACTTTAACTACTTCATTACGTCACAATTTACTTATAATTAGTTTACCTCGTAGCGCACAACGGCTCAACTTCCAAACCAAGCTAAGAAATGCCACAGAGACACGAGACCCACACTTATAAAGGATCTCCCAAACAGCAGTAGCGGTATAATCGCTTGCAATAGGCTATTTGACAACATAGAAAATATACTACAAATTGTGGTCATCCTATCAGATAATAGCGTAAAACCACATATTTCATTTATTTTTAAACTGTATATTTTTTTCGAAAAATAACGAAAAACTATGTAATTTGCAATTGGACATACGGCAGAAACGCTATGTAATTGGTTTGCAGCTGCGTTACTTGCTGGTGACGTCACACGCAATTCACCACAGAACATAAGGATATATACCTCATCAAATGATTGTTTATTGTTTACTTGCGTGTGACACCACACTTGTCATATGGCAAGCTCAATGATAGAAACAGCGTATTTAGCGCGGTTACGAAAATTTAAACTTTAATATAGATTTTTTCATCACACTTGCTCGTAAATGGTGTTATTCCATGTCTGTATACAGAAGGACAATGGCCTAAATTGTTCCCGCGGGAATTATGGCGAGTTTGTCATCCCTAGGGAGTAATAACTTTCTTTTTAAAATTTGCAACTCTTTCGTACATAATTTCTGACTAAGGAGGTTTAATTTTCAGCCAAAAATTAAATCGGTTTCTAATTTCATCTTTAAAAATTAGCTATAGACTAACTTACATTACACAAAACCTATATGCTTCATTAAACTTCATTATTTTTATACCTATTTCAAGTTTATATCAACATTTATCATTAATTTTAGTAATTATACATTTTTATCAAATTGGCTAAATCTGGCTCGAATCCAGGTCGAAACTAAACGCAGTGTCTGTGGTCACAAAAAAAAAATCGTTTCCATTGACGTTCCCGTCCGTCAAAAGTTATTTCTTTATATTTTGCAGTTAAAGTGTTTTCTCTTTGTTTTTTTCCTCGCAAATGTGATGAAAACCATTGTGTGTATCACAGGCAGTAAGGGGATTACTAACTCGAGTCATTAAAAGCCCTCCGCCTTCGGCGTCGGGCTTCTAACACTCTCGTTAGTAATTCCCTTCATACTACCCTTGATGCACAATGTACTATTACTGATGATACAGTAGAATCTCAAGGAAATACCAATGTAGTGTGCAACAAGACGTACCGAACAGCAAGATGACGACGAACAAGAGCGCGCCGGCGCCGCGCTCCCCCAGCGCCGTGCTGACCACGTACACGAGCGACGAGAACGACAGCACGCCCAGCACCAAGCACACCGAGAATGCCACTGCAAACGGTACTTCATCTTCAAACACAGATCAATCGCCTACCCGAAGGGTAGCCCAACAGGACTTTATTAATAATGTATTTGTCTACTTGTTTATCGTTGTCTACGAATACGAGTAGTACCCCTTAGTGCAAGCTTATGGTGCGTTCCTACATTCAAAACCGTGGATTCGTGACGTCTCGTTAAAATTTGTCATTCATATGCTACGTACAAAATGTGTCAAATTTTAACGGGACGCATAATTAGGCATGCAAATGCCATGTAGTTTAGATTGTTCACGTTCTTTTAAATCCTTAGCCCACAATGTACAGACAAACACACAGTATACACATACAACTTTCATGGTGGTATGACTTTGTGCAAGATCCATCCGGATCGCCACCAACATCTTATCCTAGGTTTAACCTACCGCCAACCAGCCGAGTTCGCAAGACAACCGGTAAAATTACTAGCATAGACGCATTCCACCTTAGTCTTCAGGGTTGGCAACGCATGTGCGGTCGTAGGGTTGCAGTATAGATTGTAGTATTGAATATGGCCAGACTATGGGTCACAGATCCCAGTTACCATCAGATGGCGTTTTAGCTCTTTCGCCTTCTACATCATCATCATCATCATCATCATCATCATCATCATCATCATCATCATCATCATCATCATCAGCCCGGGGGCGTCCACTGCTGGACAAAGGCCTCCCCCAAAGAGCGCCACAAGTCACGGTCTTGAGCCGCTTGCACCCAGCCTTCTACATTCTATTTTAAATAACTCACCCAAAAACCCGGGCTGATTCAAGGTATGATCAGTGTCCAGGGTTACCGCCGCTATAATGGTGGGCAGCAGCGGGCACAGCAGCGCGAGGCAGAGATGCGCCGCGAGCGTGGCGGCCCAGTACAGCGGCGCGGGGCAGCCGCACATCAGGTGGATGTGCCGCGCGCCCGTCGCGCGCTCGCGGCACGGCAGGGACACGTTGCTGGTCAGCACCGACAGGGCCACTGCAGGGGAGGCCAATCCATCAGGGGTCAAGCTGACATGACGGTGTCACGGCCAAATTGCAATCTAATCGTCAGTAATACTGCAATAACGCATAACTCACAAATACTATAAGTTGCAAAATCTATCTTACGGATGTGCTTGCTAAGGTGTATTTTGAATCATATTTAACTGGTTACTTACGCGGTATTGCAGTATCGACGATGAAATAGCGTTTATTTAAATCGATCTGTGGGGTTATTATGACTTATCTGTGCAATTGATTTTACGCTGTGAGAACAGGACAGAATTATGCAACGGCTGTAGCTCCGTCCTTTACGCTCACCGTAAAATGAACTGCATACCTGTCATAATAACTATGACGTATCTGTGCAATAGGCTACTTGCCTCATATTAAATTTGGCTTAATAAATTAATATTTTCTGTAGTATTAAACTTAAGAAACCAATATTAAAAGTGTAAGATGGCTACATATTTTTTATTTAAAAATTGTTCATTTTTATTTTTTATTTTGATCTCTGAAAACACTGTCGGACATGTTGTGACGTCATAGGACTCTAAGCAAACTTCATGTCGGTTCTTATACGAGTGAAATTCGCAATGGTATATTCTGCAAGTATTCTGTGCTGTGACATGACATTGACATTTATGACTCATGGACTTTTGAGGTTGTGTTATGATCGTAGTCGTTTTAATATTAGTAAAAACCTAATCTGTGTGTTATTGTTACTGCTTTCTAGTTTTATTGATAAGAGCAATCATGGATGTTGGATTCGTGAAGGCAGATAGCACAAACTTACCGAGAATCGACACATTGATGTATTTCGCATATTTATTTCACTGGGCATTCTAATCCACAATTTCCCTGGGGTCTTAATTGATGTTTTCTTGCATTCTCGGACTATACAATAACGATAATTACTATATTTTCCATGTAAACTGGTGGAAGTCATGGTTTTTATTAATAAAAGTATCGAAGTTTCGAAAGTGATAAATGTTTATCTATAATATGTCAAATGCTCTCGTCAAATGTCAAATGTTTGTTTTCGGCCCGTATGACGTCACAGCACAGATAATCTATAGACTAATATGGCTGTAAGCGTTTTCGCCTGTTAACGAAAACTAAACTTTTAAAATAAAGTTTTGCGGTTTTGTAGGTCCTAAAAAAATATGGTAATATTTTTTTTCATCTAATCGGACAATAATTAATAACTTGAGACCTACTTTAAAACAGAGTCAACTAGCCTATTCATTTTACTCTGTGAGAAAAGGACAGAGTTATGCAACGGCTATAGCTCCGTCCTTTACGCTCACCGTAAAATGAACTGCATAGCCATGCCATAATAACCCGCCTGGGCTGAGATTCGACCCGGTTAAAACTTTTTGTTTTTGACGAGTTTCCGTATCGTCAACATGTTGATAGCTCTTATTTACTTAACAGTAATGGCGGCCGCGTTAAAAACAATACCGTAATAAATGATCGGCGACCGGTAGCAATTATTCGACGAAAGTACAACATGGATATCATTCTATTTAAATGTCGTGCATACTTTATATATTAAAAATGTATGCCTTTTACTATCGAGGTTTTAACATATTTTAAACGATGAAATATCGGTTTACAACAACGCACCTCCCACATTATGTTGATGTAGAAAGTCATTCTCCGAGATTTATACAGGGTTATTGGTAAGTCGACCTATTCCCGTTAGGAGGTGATAGGGGTGACTATTTGCGATAAGTTTGACCCCCATATGCATTATGCAAAAGTGAACCATTTTTGAGTTATCGCGTTTATTAGTTTTTTTTTAAATTAGTCGGAAATTCAACTTGAATTTTTTTTTACAAAAAAAGTATCAATTTAAATCTTTTTTTTTCTTCTGATTTACAAAACCGATTAAGCACTGGTTATTTCTCAATATTAAAACAATAATTATCGGTCCAAATTTGAAAAAGCGAGACGGAAAACGAAATTTTTTCAATATTTTTTGCGATCGCTTTTCACTAAAATGCCTTAAAAACAAAAAAAAACGTTATGAAACTTGGCTTGCAGATTATTTTAAAAACTTAACTGTTTTCTTAGCTCTCCAAAAACGCATAACAAGTAGAAAATTATTTAAAAAAAACCTGAAAAAATAATCATCACAAAGGAAGCGGGCGGAAACAAAAGACACAAATGCAACTTCAAAAATTAAAATTAAAAAACATACCAAATTTAAATAATACTTTTTTATTTGCTTTTGTACAAGATGAATTTGTTGTTCCTTTGCAAAATTAAAAAAAAAATATCTTTACACGTTTGAGAATGCGAGGCCGAAAACTAAAAAATACATGTTTTTTTATCAAACTCCAACATAAAATACACGAAAACAGAAAAAATTACCAATACATTTGGCGTGCAGATAACACATAAAACATTGACGTTTTTCCAGCTTTCTAACGAGCTATTAAAATTAATATGAATTTTGTTAAAGATTGCTGGAAAAAATTGATCACAAAGGAAGCAACAAGGAAGTCACGTCCGAACATAACTTAAAATTAACTAACTAAATCAATGAAAACTAACTGTTATACTCGTAAACACAAATAACAACATTAACTTATGTGAGAATAAGAAATGGAGGTGGCCATTTTGAAAATAAACTATAAAAATCCTGATTATTTCAATTTTAATTGTTTATTAGTTTTAATTTGGTAACTTTTTACATAAGTTAATGTTGTTATTTGTGTTTACGAGTATTAGTTATAGTAATTGATACTTTTTTTGTAATAAATTTTACAAGTTGAATTTCCGACTAATTTAAAAAAAAACTAATAAACGCGATAACTCAAAAATGGTTCACTTTTGCATAATGCATATGGGGGTCAATTTATAGCAAATAGTCACCCCTATCACCTCCTAACGGGAATAGGTCGACTTACCAATAACCCTGTATAAAATGGATTCTCAATGTTAAAAGGAATCGATTGACAATATGAAATATAAACAAAAGTATGATGATTTACTAGAACAAATTAAATTCACTGAGTTTTTACTATAATTATGGTATTATTTTTAACAACACAGCCTTATTCATATTAGTCATTACGTTTGACGTTAAAGTGACATAAAAGCTACCGGTTGCCTATCATTAACTATAATACATTAAAGGCAATATCATTTAACGCCGTAGAATAGGCCCAGAAATGTCTAATTAAAACTTTGAGCAATTTGGGATATTCAGTCGAAATTTCTTGGAAGAAAAGAAGCGTTCTTTACCAGCATAACATATTAGAAAGTTAAAACTATATTCTATCCGGTATAGAAGGAGCTCTTTTTATGCCGTAATTATTTAAGTCAAGTCCCGAAGTTTTTGTATCTTTTTCAAAATAAAATTGAGTTACCTGTATAACAGAAAAATATCACAAAATGGAATAAATCTAAATAAGTCATATATTGTATTCAGTTTAAATAATAATAATAAACAATAACAGTGCCAGGTAGAACTTACCAAAGCTAATGGAGAGTGCCCACATCAGCAGCATGACTTGACTCTTCGGATGCACGAGGTCTTCAGTGTATGACGCCATGTAGACGCCCTCTATGGGCTGGTTGTAGGTGGTGATGGAGCGTCCGTCCGCGCCGCTGGACAGCTGGGCGGCCAGCAAGTTGGACAGCAGGTTGACTGCCACGGGCGCCGCGTGTTTGACTGTAGTGGTGTATAGAGCCTGGGGAATGGTTGGATATTAAGGGGCCACTTTTTTTTCTATCGGGAAACAATTTGTTACGTAATAAAATAGGCAAAAATAAACAAAAACACTGCCTTAGTGCTTCACGTACTTAAGGTCTTGAGTTAATGATGAAGGATGCGGTGAACAGTGTTTGGACCGCAGTCCGCAGACCCTTTCTTAGTGTCTAAATTGTCATGTAAACATGTCAAGTTATAAATCCGATGATTCGAAAGGCCTGTTATCTATCCAATATGGTGCGACCAAACTTTCCTCGCCCTCCAACCTACTTTTTGGGACCCTGTATGTAGTATTTATTTATTTATTTATTTATTTATTTATTTAGTATCAGCCCATTGGAACCCTGGCCCAGCTAGAACGGTGTCACAGAGACATTATGATACATTTTCTTGAGACACTGCTTACAAGTTGAATCATAACGTCACTGTGACACAGTTCTATGGTGGGTCAGGGTTGTGCTGGAAGTACTTTCTCTTTATAACATTAGTATAAATCTAAAATGTGAACGTTTGAGGTGATATTTCGACGTCTAAATATTTCTTTTTCACAGGTGAATCTGCGACAGCTGAACTCCAGAATCATAAAACCAATTCGAAAATTTCTTTCACTATGTGAAGGCTACATCATTCCGGATGGGCATAGGCTTAATTTGATTCCGTTAAGACTAAGAAAAGCTAGGGGAGGGTGGGGCAGTATGAAGTAGGATTTAGCATTGTTACCTTAGCATCAGTGTCGTTAAGTTCAAATCCGACGAGGTACTGGTTGTATTCCAGAATGTCGCGTTTACCAATCTCGAGTACAGCTGTAAAAATAATAAAATATATAGCAATTTGAAACATACAGATCTCGGAATTATCGAGACCTAGTCTTACTGATTGTAAGCTCTAGGCTTGTACTATGGGTAGAATACAATAAACTTACTTATACATAATATACAGAATACTTAAATAAATAGAATGGCTGGTCGAGGTTGTGTCAAATGGAATACAAGTTTCCACCTGTAAATTATAATTTGTAGCTTTATATTTTTTATAAAACAGGCCACTGCCTTTCGTAGGCCGGCTCACTACCAAGTAGACTAACTGCATCGTGGATCTTTTATGATCGTCGAGTTCTGTTTGTAACGCTTGGCTTAAGCATTATAAATTTCGTTTCGTGTTGAAGACATGAAGCAGATTTATTCAAGAAATGTCACGTTCCAACTCCTCAGTCCAGATTCTGCAAAATTGCCCTTGCAGAATCTGGTTTTCTCGAGGTCGAGTACACACCATCAATTAAACTGGTAGTCTCACGTACCGTCCGCGACGTCTTGAGTTTGTTCGAAGTGCACCTTGTCGAAGCCCGCCCGCAGCGTGGCGAGTGCGGGCCCGTCGGCCCGGTAGAGCGCGCGCCGGTGCGCCATGTCGCGGTACAGGTCGAGCGTCAGCGTCAGCGGCTTGCCGCTGGGGGGCAACGCGCCGCCGTCATTGAACAGGTTCGACACCAGCCCAATGAAGAGGATAGGGAGGATGATTTGCTGAAATCGAAACCTCATCGTCAACATCCTGACAATTAAAACACTATGTACTATCGAACCAACGGAACCCTGACCCACCATAGAACCTTGTCACAGTGATTGACGTTAGGACTGTCATACGAAACTATACGACAATCGTACGTCAATCATTGTGACAAGGTTCCATGGTGGGTCAGGGTTCCGTTGGTTCGATAGTACATATTTATTTGACTTGCTAGAAGCGCGTGGAACTAACCCCGCTTCTGTTTAGTCCAGAAGAGTTTTTTTCTTTAACCGAACAATTGCCCTCGCGTGTGATATTCATGGATTTATTTCTCTAATAAGTCCAAGGTGACTAACTCGAAACTGTTAAAACGAGGAGTGAAAGCCATTCTTTAAGAAAAAGAACACCAAATACACCCATATTAAAAAAAATTGCAAAATTTAAACTAATCCATTCGAAAAGTCTATTTTAAACTGTAGTTAACTCTGATAACTATAGGCGTCGTTGGCGTTCAAAGGGTAACGGATAAAGAATAAATCGACCTTGAGTTATGCGCCAAACAAAAACGTTAATTTTCCATGATTCGTCGTTTACGTTGTGCGTGATTCGAGAAGGCTAGGAACACCTTATTACTGGCCTCTAAAATACCAGTTACTGGCACCTATTTATCGTCTCTATGACCTGAAATTCAAGTTCATGGAGCCAATAATTGGTAGGTGGCCAACAATAGGGCAGTTGTCATGTTACTCAACATCAGTTGCTGAATACGGCCCTAAGTCCAAGTACTCACGAGTATGAGGAAGGAGTAAATCTTGGAGGTGATGTAGTGGAACTGCCTCGTCAGCAGCACGGCGAACTGGCGCGCGTACAGCGGGATACCGGTCAACTTCTCGTAGGTCATCTCTGTAGCAAAATATTTTTAAGAGTGTGTGTACTGCCTTAGTCACAGATATTATAGAAACCATTAACTCGTTCTTTTTTCAAACTTGTGTAAAAATAGTTACAATGGAACGATATAGGTTTACCGTCCACTTAAATGACGCTGCATTTGATGAATGCATGAAACCTACAAACGACGTATTTTGCGTCCTAGTTGTCCAGATAATCATTCGTGTCATGTATTCTTCATCCAACGCACAAAACGGTTTATTTCTTTCAAGTTTAGAATCACGAAATCACGTTTTTACCCGACTGTTGAAAGAGGGATTATGTTTTATTATATTATATTGTATGTATATGTAGATATCATGTTTATCTATTTCTGGGCTCCTTCTGTAGCCTAAAGGGGTCAGCATAAAACAAAGGTATGTAAATGTTAGTTAAGATTAATTAAAACTGAAAATACATACGCTATATATAGATTATAAAGCTTGTTGTTCCCTTTTCAGTTGATATCATTATCGCAGTCGGCTTTTTTTTAAATTATGTATTCATTTTGAAAATGTTAAGTGATGATGAAGATCTGATTATTGCATACAACTTTAATATAAAACGATGAACTAGTCGTAAATAAATTGGCTCCATACATCGAAAAAACTAACTAAAATTTAGTCTCAATTGTTGGACATTTACGTCTTGCAATGCGCTTGAGTATAGTGACATGCTGCCGCCCGAGCTTCATGACAAATATAACGTTGCCGCTCCGTAAACACAAGATCTTCTATATTCTGTGCCAATTTAATTTGGCAAAGATGTAAACACAAACAAACGAACCAATTTACCAATATTCCTCGACAACCACGTGCTTTTACAGATCAAGCGAGGTCTTAGCAATGACTTATACACTTGATATTCAGTTTCACATTAAGTTTAAGATTAAATAAATGGTTATTATCCGTTATTATAAGTAAAAACAAGCTTGATGAATATTTGAGGTTATGTGTCAAACAGTACTAATATACATACACATCTTTGGCAATTTTATTTGACACAAACTATATACCCAAGATGCAAGAAATCGGCACGCAAGCGTAAAATGACGATAGCATGCGTATAACGTAAAAAAACAGTTATTATTTATTATCATATGATAAATATAACATACCACTTCCAGGTCCCGTCAGATCTCCCTGATCGTCCGCGAAAGAGGTCTGGACGTCGCTGCACAGTCTGAAACCAACGATTGAGGTCAACTTACTATTTTATTACCACTACAATTTTTTAATAAAGTTCATTATTATTATTCTGGATTTATTTGGCTATTAAAGTATAATAACAATACTATAAACATTATAAAAAACCTACTCGTAGGTTAGGTTAGGTTTTGAACATGTTTAATGAAGGTCATAATTCATGACTCATGAAGTGTGGCACATGATGCACCAATGTAAAGGTCACAGAATTATCGTCATGGCACTTACGTCATGATCATGTTGAAAATTATTTACGTTGAAAGTAGTTTATTAAGCGTTACGTTTGTAATTATTTTTATATTTTTGGACTTACGGTTTAATAGATAAAGGGGGCACAATTTATGCAACATTCCGAGCGACTATTTCCGAAATATTCACGTAATAAAAGAAACTGCTAGGAACCTTAAGTGTTTTTAAAAGAACTGTCGAAATATGTGCCACACGAGGATTTATTATTTTTCATATTCTGTTCATAATGTATGGAGTGCACCCCCTTGAAATATTTATTGTAGCACTGCATTGTCGTATAGTCCTATCCGTACCCTGTTCCGAAGAATAAATGAAAATTGTGATTTTATTATCACATCGGAATTAAAACTAAAAAAAAAGTAACTTAGCCAGGTTTTTTGAATTGCAGTGTGGCGACCTACCATCATCTAACGACAATTTGAAACAACCGACTCGCCAGCGCCACTAGCGCCACAAGTGTCAGCCAGCGGAACTAAAGTGTTCTACATCGTGCTAACGAAGTTTCTACAGTCGGTTGGCATATATACAACCTCCAACTTCATCCCAATGGACTTCGGTCCCCAGGCATAACACCTGCCTGGAGAGAGTACTCTCTATTGTCCTCTCTCTTCTACAGCAGCATTGCCATTTCGTGTTCCCACATTAATATTGTCACTAATTACATATATATTATCTGGTAGTCTTATCGAACTAGGTTTAGTGTAGTGGATTCCACTACTACCTGTGACATACGGACGGACGGACGGACATGACACGACGAAACTATAAGGGTTTCGTTTTTGCCAAAATGGCTACGGAACCCAGTCGGGTTTTGAAAGCATGCTTATTATTTAGTTATTAAATGTATAATTATATGAATTATGAAAGTTGTTCGCTGAAATATTAGCTACCTCAAGAAGACTTCATCGAGCGTGCTCTTGCCGACGCCGATGGAGTCGATGCCCAGCTCGGAGCGCTTGTCCTCGAGCGCGGCGAAGAGCGCGGGGAAGGCGGCGCTGTCGCCGGCGGGCAGCGTGTAGGCCAGCGCCTGCAGCGCGCGGTCCCGCAGCGCCGCGCCCGGGACCAGCGCGCGGATCGTGCGAGAGATGCCCGGCTCGTTGGGCGCGCCCACCGTCGTCAGCGACAGCCGGTACCCCGTGCCTGCAGGACGACAGCGACCTTCTCTTATTTAACCACGCAAGGCCTACCATACTACAAACTGGAAGTTTTTTCCAAGTGGGGCTTTGAATGTACCATGAAGGCAATAAAGTTCAATTACTTAAGTTTGTTCGATGCCATTTTCAGTTTATGAAGGTAGGAAAATAAACCGGTTCACTGTCGGATCGCATAATGTTTTAATGCATAAAATCGTTTGACCGAAAACGGTTTTTATAATAAAATTGGTTTTATTTTCATTATTGTAAATAACTAACTTACCCTACCCTAACCCAATCTACAAAATAGACGTTTATTTAATTCTGCAATCTTAGCCTAAAAGGGTGTTATGCGAAAAAAAATAAGAATTAGACGCCTTAAACTAACTCCCCCTCCCCCTCTCATAGCTGCAACTGAATACACTGTAGTAAAGACTGGAAAGACTGGAAAGACTGGAAAGACTGGAAAGAAAGCAATAGATGCACGTCTCTGTCGTCTACTGAAATGCCTACATGAATATGATAAGTCTATCCTATTTTATAAATTTTACCGTTCCTGCCAAAAGCTACAGTTCTTATCACGAGTAAAACGAGAAAATAAAACCAAACTATTCGCTACAATAGATAAGTAAGTAAGTAGAGATATACTGCATTTTTTTAACTGAGATAAAAATGATCATAAGGAAAAAATAAAAAAAAAACAAAGTTCCTTTGATGTTCCAACAGTGAGCTGAATATTTCCGAGTATGTCACAGAAACGTGCAGGCTCACCGATGGCGCGCTTGAGGAACATGGTCGTGGCGTGGCAGCGCAGCGTGCCGCGGTGCAGCGCCGCCACGCGGTCGCCGAGCGCGTCCGCCTCTTCCATGAAGTGCGTGGTCAGCAGCACCGTGCGCTCGCCGCGTAGACTCTACCACAATAACGATCGTAAGGGCAAACCCAAGTAATCCAACAAATTCTATGCAATAGTATAACCTGGTAAATTAACTATCACATCATACATTTTTAAACAATTTTACTCCACAAAAAAAGGTTAGAAAATCTATGAAAGTCCCACAGCCCGTACCGGGTTTCTACGTCCAACCCGCTGGTGGGCTCGTCCAGGATGAGCAGGGCGGAGTCACCAACTAGCGCGCAGGCCAGCTGCACGCGCCGCTTCGTGTACATATAGTATAGTTACCAGCAGCAAGTCCCACAGCCCGCGCCGGGTCTCCACGTCCAGCCCGCTGGTGGGCTCGTCCAGGATGAGCACGGCGGAGTCACCAACTAGCGCGCAGGCCAGCTGCACGCGCCGCTTCGTGTACATATAGTATAGTTACCAGCAGCAAGTCCCACAGCCCGCGCCGGGTCTCCACGTCCAGCCCGCTGGTGGGCTCGTCCAGGATGAGCACGGCGGAGTCACCAACTAGCGCGCAGGCCAGCTGCACGCGCCGCTTCGTGTACATATAGTATAGTTACCAGCAGCAAGTCCCACAGCCCGCGCCGGGTCTCCACGTCCAGCCCGCTGGTGGGCTCGTCCAGGATGAGCACGGCGGAGTCACCAACTAGCGCGCAGGCCAGCTGCACGCGCCGCTTCGTGTACATATAGTATAGTTACCAGCAGCAAGTCCCACAGCCCGCGCCGGGTCTCCACGTCCAGCCCGCTGGTGGGCTCGTCCAGGATGAGCACGGCGGAGTCACCAACTAGCGCGCAGGCCAGCTGCACGCGCCGCTTCGTGTACATATAGTATAGTTACCAGCAGCAAGTCCCACAGCCCGCGCCGGGTCTCCACGTCCAGCCCGCTGGTGGGCTCGTCCAGGATGAGCACGGCGGAGTCACCAACTAGCGCGCAGGCCAGCTGCACGCGCCGCTTCGTGTACATATAGTATAGTTACCAGCAGCACAGATAAAAGAATACAAGTACAGATACCCAATCCCATACAGCAAAAGCGTGCCGTCCTAAAGTAGGCAATTCTGTAGGCAATTTTAGTCCCGTAGTCACACCAGTAGATGGCGTATCTGAGCCACCACTACTATGACGCTGGCAGCCTACCTATTCGTTTTATTGAGATATTACCAGATGGCGTTGACTTCAAAAAATATATTTGACTTTAAAATTGAGGCATCTAGAAAATTGTTGTAGGTACTTAGTAGGAGATCCGAATAGAAGAAGATTTCCACCGGGCTGTTTATTCGATAAAACGTATTTTATATGCTAAGTAATATACGGCGAATAGTTAGGCTAAAAAAATTCAGTCCAGTAGGTATAGGTATAATTAATTAAAAAATAAAATAACTTTGTACTAAAGAAATGCAAATTGCTTATTTATTAGACAAATTGCATACTAATCTAATATGCAAACGTTAGGTTGAATTTTTTTTTCCCGTCAAACTATTGGGTTGGCAGGTATAAACAGCTAAGTCGGTAGGTACTAATAATTCGCACCAAACCTAACGTTTACATATTCTATAGGACTTGTATTCTTTTATCTGTGCTATAGGCTTCATACTTTCGATTAGTACCTATATAATTTGCCTTTAGAGCCGCGTCCGCTGCGCCGCGTTTTTGATATTTTTAACATCTATCATGTTATTCCGAACAGAAAAGGAGCGTGGCCAAAATGTTTAGCCGCGTCCGCTGCGCCGTGTTTTTGATGTTTTTAAACATCTACCTAGGTACTTAACATGTTTTGTTAGTTTTTCAGCCACAACCTATTCGCCACATATTATTTAGCGTAGGCATCTAATTTTACATAAAATAGGTACTTTTCATCGAATAAACAAACAGCCCGGTGCAAATTCTCTCCTATTCGGATATTAGACCATTATAAATTAATATCTAATCGCTATATTCCTACCGGTCACATTGTAGTGGCGTTTTATTAATTCACGGGAACTGCCCTGACTATGATGTCCAGGATAAAATAGGAATGGGACATGTTCGGGAAGTTTTTTGCTGACATAAAATAAAAGCAATAGGTAAAAATAACTGGTTCATTTATTATATAACGTACTTATATAACAAGTTCTAAACAGTAGGACCCGAAGAGTAGGGCAGGGTACCTATTTACTTATTCAGTTTACGAGTATCTGTGTAATCACTACACTTTGTAATAGGTACGCTTATTTTTTTGGAAATATCAATAGGTACCAATCTGATAATTGAATAAGTATACACGGTGTAACACGAGAAAACCGAATAATTTTAACAGTGTGTTCCTAAGGCCGTAAGAAACAAAAAAGATTATATGAACCCAGGTCGAAATATTATTTTAATTTTTTTTATGTTTTCATACATAATAAATTAATTATTTTTCCTACACCAGTAAATCAACACCTTAGGATAAGCTGGCAACGTTTCTTATTGTTATCTCTTTTCATTAGAAGAGGCAGACATACTCATAGAGCAATTTCCTTGTCAAACAAATCGTTTCAAAGCAGGATTTACGTACAAATGCGAACGAAACTTCTTACTACGTTTGCAATTGTTATCTCTTTTCATTAGAAGAGGCAGACATACTTATAGAGCAATTTCCTTGTCAAACAAATCGTTTCAAAGCAGGATTTACGTACAAATGCAAACGAAACTTCTTACTACGTTTGCAATTGTTATCCCTTTCCATTCGTAGAGTTAAGTAACACTTGGAGTCAGGCATTATTGTTTTATAGCAGGATTTACGTAAAAGTGCAATCGGAACTATTTACTAATAATTTACCTATTTAGACCTGCTTCAGACTATCGCAGAGAGATTTACACTTTCGCAAAGTTAAAAATATTGTAACAGCCTCATTCGATTAAATTGGTGGTTATTTTTGCCCCAAACATTACGAGGACCAGGCAATTCTAGCTGTTTATTTAATCAAATAGTTCTAGGGCCTTATGAATAGGCCAAAAACTAGGGTTCATTTACTATTCGCCCTTGGATTCTCCAATGGTTGCGACAAGGCGTTGGGTACAAAATTAAGTATGAAATGAACAAGTGGCCATGGCCTACCAGCAGTAAGCCAGTAAAGGTAAGCAAAATATTACTGAGACTAAATAAATTAAATGGTTTTTTTTAAAGCAAAATCTACAAAAAGTAGCCCAGAAACAGTTATTTTGAACTGTCATGGGTACTCCTTACATCAAACTGAAAACTACTGGCCACTACATTCCGCAATCATAATGACATTAATGACTTACATTGCGTCATTGACATTGTTGTTATTGATATAAGATTTGTACGACGTACATTTTGATTTTCACAACGTAACTTTTATTATCTTGTACTGGTATTTATTATCTTGTCAGCCTTATCTAGTTGTTAAACTAGGCATAAGACGTTACAAAGTGTCTTCAGAAATAATGAATGTTAAATTGAAGGATTGACTTATGGAACGGAGACGTGGTCCCTCACAGTGAGCCTTTTAAATAAGCTCAGAGTTACTCAGCGTGCTATGGAGAGAGCTGCTCGGAGTTTCTCTACGGGATAGAATCAGAAATGAAGAAATCCGTAGAAGAACCAAAGTCACCGACATAGTTCTCAGAGTCTGCAAGCTGAAGTGGCAATGGGCTGGACACATTGCTCGTAGAACTGATCGCCGGTGGGGTGTTAAGGTTCTCGAGTGCAGACCACGGACCGGGAGACGCGGTGTCGGTCGGCCCCCTACTAGATGGACCGACGACCTGGTGAAAGTCGCCGGACACCGGTAGATGCAGAAGGCGTGTGACCGTTCGTGGTGGAAGTCTTTGGGGGAGACCTACGTCCAGCAGAGGACGTCCCCGGGTTGAAATGATGCAAATAAAAGTATCTATGGTATGCTTTTACTTAATAAATAAAATAAAAGAATTTTGTGTATTATTTCGTATAATTTGTGGATAACATGAATCGCATAAGTAAGATTAATTAGTAATTACAATAATAAAACGAAATGTTTACAAAATTAACTCGCAACAAGACTATCTACTCCTGTCGACAGTATTCATTCATAAACAAATAAAAATAAACTGCATAACATAAAAATATTACATCCATTAAGATTCCGTTAAGTACTTACCATCTGAGGCCCGTGGCAAATTCTTTGGATGGGGCCCTCTCAGTAAAATCGTCATGTTACTCCTGAGCTCGCAGCCTCTCGGGCCGGAAGGCTGTCTCGGGCCGAGGGGCCTCTCGGGCTGGGGGCCCGTGGCATTTTGCCGACTTGCCACCCTGTAGTTACGCCACTGGTATGTACCCAGTGCGTTGCTGTCGGTGTCTTTCTTACACTTTGCTACTTGATACTCCAACGAACTGGTAATAGCACGAATACTTTTAATCCGTCGGCTTCATCATTATCACCATTTCTTCAGCCTGTTACCGCCACTGGTGAGCACTCGAGTACGCCATTCATCCCGAATCCCGATCATATGCTGTTCTAATCTAATCCAAAATTGATCCGGCTTGCCTTCAGTAATTACAATGTTCCAAGATTTGTGAAAGTTTCTTCATATTTGTTTTTTTTTGTCATAACATTAAATTGAATATTGGATTATTATTATTAATTTATCGATATTTTTACGTTTTTGGAGAAAAAATATTAAGCTGACGTTGACATGTAAACATACTAATGACGGTTCTGAATGAAAGTCAATTTACAGTCAACTTAGACGTGGCGGGCTCGCAACGTCGCAATTGTAAGGGTGTTTTGTACTGGAGATTTCATTACGACTTTTTTAAGCATAAACGCAAATATCTCAAAAACCAAGCTGAATCTAGCAAACATTATACGACAATTTTAACTCCAAATAATGTCTGGAATACGCTGTTAAAATTATTCGGTTTCCTCGTGTAACACCGTGTATAATATGTTCTGTGAATAAACATTTCATTGCATTTCATTTCATTTCATTGATCATGTATAATCGGACTACTTATTTTGTAGAATTTTTAATTTTGATTTGTAATCAAACGATGATTTTCTAGATTTGCAATAATCATGAATTTTAACTTGAAATAATTTCTTAATCAAAAAATCAAGATGGCTTTTGTCGTGATAATCATCGGGGAGGTTAATTGTGATTTTGACATTATCCATTAAATTTGATATTAAATTGATTTGATGAATATGGATGAGCTTGTTATTGAATAAATCGAGTATCTGATTTACTAAATTGAACAAAAAATCAGTAGGCGACTTTAATGTCAGCGCGTTTTGATACTTCAATAGTTAAAGATAGCACGTCGTTCGTTCCGTGTTTGTTACTCGTGGTTTAGTTACGGCATAATTTTGTGGGGAAATAGCACAGACACACATATTTTATTTACACTACAGAAAAAACTTATCAGAATACTAGTTAATATAAAAAACACAGACAGTTGCAGACCATACTTCCAAGAACACAAAATACTGACTCTACCGTGCATATATATAATATATATATACTAGAAATATGTAAATTCGTTCGCAAATATAAAAGCTTTTTTACCACCCGAGCCGATCTACCTTCAACATATACACTTAGGAACCGACACCAACTCACAATACCATCCTCCAACTTACACATGCACTCCTCAAGTCCTTTTGTCATGGCAATCAAAGTTTATAATAAATTACCCAAATCTATGACAGCAATAACAGCTGATCATCTATTTTATAAACAGTTAAAGAAAATACTAAATGTAAAATGCTATTACACCATTAAAGAATATTTAGAAGATAAGATAGTTCTATAAACACTCTAATTTAATGTAGGTACCTATTAGTTTCTAATTTTATGTATAAGCTTTTATATAAAGTATTTTTGTATTGTTAAAAAGCAAGCCCCTCACTAGTTAAGTATAGTTTAGTTTGTAAGTTGCTGTGCCCTACCAGGGTCCATAAAGATCTCCTACCTTATAAGTAGTTATAAGATACCCAACACCTGTATTATTATGTGTAACTTATGGAAGCAATAAAGAATTGAGAATTGAGAATTGTACTAACATTTAATACACCAAAACCGCCAAAACAGTATTTTGTAATGGCCATTTATGTTTGTTAAGACATTATTTTATCTATTACGTTTTTTTTTGCTTTTAATATAAAAGTAGTATTTTGAGACAATATTACGCATCACCCAAGAATTTACAAAAACGAAACGCTTGGAGCCTGTGATTCCATAGAACTTTCGCGATCCGTGATGGCGCCATCTAGTGAAAGTACCCAATAAGACGCAGTAAGCTTGAAAGCTCACACGTATTGTATGAGTTAGATAGTGTTCATATATTTTTTATTGCATTTATTAAACTTATAAAATATACCCTTATTTTATGTAGAGAAGGATGTTTTTTAATATAATTAAGATGCGTTGAATTTCTTAACGTGTAAAAATCATTCAATCATCACGATTACTGGTTCAAATGTTTCGATCGATACCTGTGCCGCCATCTATGAATTTATTAAAGTAATTAATTATACGTTGTTCGAGTTGGGAGGCCATGCCAGCAGCAAGTCCCACAGCCCGCGCCGGGTCTCCACGTCCAGCCCGCTGGTGGGCTCGTCCAGGATGAGCACGGCGGAGTCACCAACTAGCGCGCAGGCCAGCTGCACGCGCCGCTTCGTGTACATATAGTATAGTTACCAGCAGCAAGTCCCACAGCCCGCGCCGGGTCTCCACGTCCAGCCCGCTGGTGGGCTCGTCCAGGATGAGCACGGCGGAGTCACCAACTAGCGCGCAGGCCAGCTGCACGCGCCGCTTCGTGTACATATAGTATAGTTACCAGCAGCAAGTCCCACAGCCCGCGCCGGGTCTCCACGTCCAGCCCGCTGGTGGGCTCGTCCAGGATGAGCACGGCGGAGTCACCAACTAGCGCGCAGGCCAGCTGCACGCGCCGCTTCGTGTACATATAGTATAGTTACCAGCAGCAAGTCCCACAGCCCGCGCCGGGTCTCCACGTCCAGCCCGCTGGTGGGCTCGTCCAGGATGAGCACGGCGGAGTCACCAACTAGCGCGCAGGCCAGCTGCACGCGCCGCTTCGTGTACATATAGTATAGTTACCAGCAGCAAGTCCCACAGCCCGCGCCGGGTCTCCACGTCCAGCCCGCTGGTGGGCTCGTCCAGGATGAGCACGGCGGAGTCACCAACTAGCGCGCAGGCCAGCTGCACGCGCCGCTTCGTGTACATATAGTATAGTTACCAGCAGCAAGTCCCACAGCCCGCACCGGGTCTCCACGTCCAGCCCGCTGGTGGGCTCGTCCAGGATGAGCACGGCGGAGTCACCAACTAGCGCGCAGGCCAGCTGCACGCGCCGCTTCGTGTACATATAGTATAGTTACCAGCAGCAAGTCCCACAGCCCGCGCCGGGTCTCCACGTCCAGCCCGCTGGTGGGCTCGTCCAGGATGAGCACGGCGGAGTCACCAACTAGCGCGCAGGCCAGCTGCACGCGCCGCTTCGTGTACATATAGTATAGTTACCAGCAGCAAGTCCCACAGCCCGCGCCGGGTCTCCACGTCCAGCCCGCTGGTGGGCTCGTCCAGGATGAGCACGGCGGAGTCACCAACTAGCGCGCAGGCCAGCTGCACGCGCCGCTTCGTGTACATATAGTATAGTTACCAGCAGCAAGTCCCACAGCCCGCGCCGGGTCTCCACGTCCAGCCCGCTGGTGGGCTCGTCCAGGATGAGCACGGCGGAGTCACCAACTAGCGCGCAGGCCAGCTGCACGCGCCGCTTCGTGTACATATAGTATAGTTACCAGCAGCAAGTCCCACAGCCCGCGCCGGGTCTCCACGTCCAGCCCGCTGGTGGGCTCGTCCAGGATGAGCACGGCGGAGTCACCAACTAGCGCGCAGGCCAGCTGCACGCGCCGCTTCGTGTACATATAGTATAGTTACCAGCAGCAAGTCCCACAGCCCGCGCCGGGTCTCCACGTCCAGCCCGCTGGTGGGCTCGTCCAGGATGAGCACGGCGGAGTCACCAACTAGCGCGCAGGCCAGCTGCACGCGCCGCTTCGTGTACATATAGTATAGTTACCAGCAGCAAGTCCCACAGCCCGCGCCGGGTCTCCACGTCCAGCCCGCTGGTGGGCTCGTCCAGGATGAGCACGTCGGCTCCGCCGGTGAGCGCGCAGGCCAGCTGCACGCGCCGCTTCATCCCGCCCGACAGCTCGTCCGTGTTGGCGTCCTTCTTTTCGTAAATGTTCAGTTTTCGGAGAAGGTTGTCAGCTGAAGATTCAGCCTCCTTGTAAGTCTCTCCTTTTATCTGTGAATGGATCCAATTTGCAATTAGCGGGATATTATAGTGCCGGCGGATAAAAAGTCAACCCTGTCATTCCACCACAAATATAACCTAACCCCATAAACCTCTCAAAATTATATCCTACGCTCGAGGGCCTAGAGCCGAAAATACCCACACAGCGCTACTATGTTTTTTTTTATTCTATAGGTTGCGTAACTTTTTTTAAACGGCATTGGGTAAGTTTATATAAAGATTTTTTTTTTGTTTTGCGGTCACGGATAATTTTTATATAGTTATTTAGAGGACCTCTAATACTGTGTTGAATAATATCGGAGCTGAGAAATTAAAGATTTAAATATTCAGTTTTTGGTACTAAAAGTACGCCCAGGTATGAATATTTAAATATCTCGGCTCCTATGCACTTTAGAGTATTACATTACATAACAAAATATTCTTTTATTTTGAATAATTCTATCATAATGTACCACTTTTACAAATGACAACACTTTTACCCAAACCGCTTTATAGTACGTTTACTAGCTCTTGAATAACCCAGAAGATGCCTATTCACCATAGCTTTAAATACATTTATTAATACATTACCACAGCCCATACCAATTTTTTTAACGCAACGGCATTTAAAATGATTAAAGGTAACTCCCGGTAAATCTTCCGAAATGTATCTCCTTAAAGTTTAACTAAGTTAACTTTTCAATTTCAAGTATTGGATCAGCCATTAACGAAGGTAATTAATTGATGATGCCCAGAGGGCCCTGCCAAGATGCACTACGCTGACCAGCGTTTCTATTCGTTTCGTGTTTAAACCAATCGCGTCACTGGTAGATGACGTGATACGAAAAGCCACGTGCACTACTAGTGACGCAATTGGTTAAAAACGAAACGAATAGAAACGCTAGTTAGCGTAATTGTATCTTGGCCCGGCCCTCAGAAGTGTTTAGTTCCCACAGCACTGTCTATAGAACTGTTTGGGAATAGGTCAATTTGTTTGAGATTTTCCTCTAATATTGACTTTTTTCGTCCCCTTTCCCCTTCAATCTATCCCCTTAAATATGGGATAGGTTCCCCTACGTACAGCAAGTGTATCAATTTTCATCGATGGGTTTAATGAATGCTAAAAGCCAAACGTTTAAGTCATAAATTCAACGACACAAAACGACGGCGAGATTATTTGAACAAATAAAAAACATAAAAAACGGGCAGGTAATAATATACTTTTTCATAACTACAACGTATTCAAAAATCGTGGATATCAGTCTTGACTTAGGGGTTAAGAAAAGTTATAATTTTGACAGATTCACGATTTAATCATACGGTCACAATCCTATTATAAGTTGATCCAGGAGTGTTACCATCGAGAAGAACAGGACGTGTTCCCGCACGGTGAGGTCCGGGAAGAACAGGTTGTGCTGCGGGCAGAGCCCCAGCCGCGCCGCGCGCGCCGCCTGCCCGCCCACCAGCACCCGCCCGGCGCTGGGGGACATCAGCCCTGCGCGGACATGCCACCGGATTACGGAATGCAAATAACAGGTTATTCTTATACTAAAACGGCTAATAACCGGTTAAGTTGCATTGTCTACACCGGATTTATCTACTCTCAACTGAGATGCTGTCTGTTTAGCTAAGGAGGACACAAATGCTGCCACGCCCAAACAAGAATAAAAAGAGATGTCTTTAAGTGCTTGCGCGATAACCGTAAGATGGAGATAGCGCGCTGATGGCAGCGTCAAATTCAATTGCTTTTTATTTTAAAAACCACAACATTGATTGAAAAAACGGTTTACCAGTATACATCCCTGGATAAAGGGCACAAACGAATTGGGATGAAACTAGATGCAATTCACAACTTCCCAAAAAAAAAATGGTGTCATTATTCTATTTGGTAGAATTAATTTTAAAAGTTAAAAGACGGACGGACGGACAGCGTAGGCAAATTAATCCCGTTGGTTCCCTTGGAGTACGATACCCTGAAAAGAACAGTCCGCAGCAAAAACTATAGTCGACGATATATATTCTGCACCGATTGGTAACGCTTCTAAGACGATTCGGGGCAGGTAACACGTTTACTATTATATTCTTGACCGAAACTTTTTAAAGTAGTACCACAGATATAGTTACAACGATGTACAGATGTTGTGCATAATTGTTTTCCTTCGTATTTTCAGGGAAACGTGTCATGCTACTTCAGTCAATCTCGGTACTTTATGTACCGTGACCGACTGAAATAGCAAGACTCATTCGTACGTTTCGATAAAATTACGAAGGAAAACAATTATGCACTACATCTGTACCTGCGCAGTAACCATTTTTGAAGAACGTTTCAGCCAATTATAAGGCAGTGCGTTTGCGCAAATGTTTGGCAGCATTTGTGGCGACGTCTTCGACCGCCATTTTATTTAGCTGTACGACAGTTGTCATTCGAGTTTAGCTGTCATTGCATATTCCAAATTAAGAGTAACACAAGAAGGTATGCATTGAATTGATGTTTACGTTCGTTTAACTTCGGCATTAGTCAACATCTGTGTGCGTGAACGAAGATTTCCGACGTAACTTATGTTAATGGCTTTACTGTGATTATATTATAGTAGTCGTCAGAATCGCGGGACCGCGGTGGATGCGAAAAGCTCAAGACCGGTCTGAGTGGAAAGCCTTGGGGGAGGCCTATGTCCAGCAGTGGACGTCTTTCGGCTGACATGATGATATTATAGTAATACTCACCGGTGATAATAGACATGAGGGTAGTCTTGCCGGCGCCGTTGTGCCCCAGCAGCACGGTGATCTCTCCCTTGTACACGTCGAATGTCACGTTCGATAGGGCCACGTTCTTGGGAAACGCCTGCGCAACAGTTGTTACCTCGTACATATGTTTAGTTCTAGGTTATTTCACACCTTCACCTTATACGGGAAATGCGTGCGTTAGAAAAGTTCGAATCGTTAAATTTTGGACACATAGCTTGGTAACTTGTGGTTTATTTTTACTTTTTGTTGTTATGCCGACCATAGTAAGGAATACAACTATCTGCCTATTACGGTCCATGAGATATAGCCGGCTGGCAGATAAACAGACGGACGAACGGACAGAGGAGGCTTGGTATTACCAAGAGTCCCGCACATTTTGGGTATAAAATAAAATACTTTGAATGGTAGTCAAATGTTTTCAACTAAATTCTTATTTCATAATGGGCCTATGTCCAATAATGGACCTCTTCTGATGATCTGTGTATATCAACGTACCTTAGTCACGCCGATGACCTGAATGCCAACGGGCAGCCCCTTGGGCGCCTGCTCGAAGTACTGCGGCTCCGCCTGGCTGAGCTGGTCCTCTTCAGGCGGAACCGTCTCCACCTTCGGAGTCTTGCTCCAGTACTGCCTCTGCACATATGAAACCAGACGCTAAATACAACTGTATAAGGTACCAGGGTAACAGAAGTGACGGGTATAATGGATCAAAATGCTAAATTGAAAGTTGAGTTCCTGTTCAGTTTTGGACCACAAAGAATAACCCCACGTTATAGCTCCTCCACAATATCGGCGATTACAGACGATTACGGGCGAGCACGATCATGTAGAGGTCATACTCGGATGTATTCGCCGAACATAGGCTATGATCGCCAACGATCGCCTGCGACCCGTTATTTGTCGGTTTTTCGGGTACGCATCAAAGGGAATCTTGTACGCTTGCGTCCGACAAACTATTACGGACGATAATGTGGATGCTCGCACGATGATCTTACCGACTATAGACGATCAGACCATCAGCGATCGCCGATAGTGTATCGCCTAGTTGGTTACTACCAAGGTTAAGACCAAGGGTCGTAATTTTGATGCCGATGACGTCAAAATGACGTTATTTTACATACAAGGTGCTCTAGTAGGTGTTTAGGTATGTATTAACTGGTACAAAAAATAAATAATAAGAAACGGCAAAGTGATAATAGTTAAATACACCCTAATCCCAATCAAAATACGGATCACGGCAGCATCATATTTTTTTTCACCACTTATTACTAAAAATGGCAAATTGAAATTTTCTTTTATGAATGTCAATGCGATAATTGTTTGTTTGACGACTATTTAATCGTATAACTTTTTATTACAACATAAAAACTATTCTTCAAATTTACGTGTTAGGTATAAAGCAGATATTTATTTTTCTACGCGTCAGTAGCTTACTTAACTCATGTTTACATGATTAAATGATTGACGACTAATGGTTAGTAATTACAATGAAACCAATTGGAAACATACTCTGTTTAGCGTGACGTCTTTTGCGTCAACGGCATGAAAATTACGGGCCCTGGACCTTGTCTACGAAGCCAAATCATAGAAAACTGAAATTTCTGACGTGTTTAGACTCCCTCGGTCGTTCGTTTGTAAACTTACACTAAACGGAAAGCTCCAAGGCAGCGCCTGCCCGTACTTGCCGGGGCGGACGAGGGAGAAGTACATGGCGAGCAGACCGAACAAGCAGGTCTGCAGCACCATGAACAGCAGCGCCGCGAGCACCGAGCCGTTCTTGAGGGAAGCTGTGTACGCCATAGTCGAGAACGTTACGCCGCGACCTGGAAATTATCATTTAATACTTATTGTAAAGGTATTGCTGCCCGAATCCACCCTGGATTGCTAGTTTTAAATATATTTATAATACAGTTGCTCAAAAATCGGTATTTTTTTTTAGCTGTATGTTGCGCGGAAAGTTGGACTTTTGGCACTAGTACTTTTTACTTTTGCATTTTTTTATTACTTTATTTATTTTTTGTATTTGGCAGCCCCCGGAACATGTACTGCTCGAGCGCGGCGACCTCGCGCCAGATCCAGTGTAGCGGCGCGTGCGGCAGCAGGCCGGCCAGCAGCGCGGGCAGCCACCAGAACATGTACACGGGTGATGATCTCGATAGTTACCGTACTGCTCGAGCGCGGCGACCTCGCGCCAGATCCAGTGTAGCGGCACGTGCGGCAGCAGGCCGGCCAGCAGCGCGGGCAGCCACCAGAACATGTACACGGGTGATGATCTCGATAGTTACCGTACTGCTCGAGCGCGGCGACCTCGCGCCAGATCCAGTGTAGCGGCACGTGCGGCAGCAGGCCGGCCAGCAGCGCGGGCAGCCACCAGAACATGTACACGGGTGATGATCTCGATAGTTACCGTACTGCTCGAGCGCGGCGACCTCGCGCCAGATCCAGTGTAGCGGCACGTGCGGCAGCAGGCCGGCCAGCAGCGCGGGCAGCCACCAGAACATGTACACGGGTGATGATCTCGATAGTTACCGTACTGCTCGAGCGCGGCGACCTCGCGCCAGATCCAGTGTAGCGGCACGTGCGGCAGCAGGCCGGCCAGCAGCGCGGGCAGCCACCAGAACATGTACACGGGTGATGATCTCGATAGTTACCGTACTGCTCGAGCGCGGCGACCTCGCGCCAGATCCAGTGTAGCGGCACGTGCGGCAGCAGGCCGGCCAGCAGCGCGGGCAGCCACCAGAACATGTACACGGGTGATGATCTCGATAGTTACCGTACTGCTCGAGCGCGGCGACCTCGCGCCAGATCCAGTGTAGCGGCACGTGCGGCAGCAGGCCGGCCAGCAGCGCGGGCAGCCACCAGAACATGTACACGGGTGATGATCTCGATAGTTACCGTACTGCTCGAGCGCGGCGACCTCGCGCCAGATCCAGTGTAGCGGCACGTGCGGCAGCAGGCCGGCCAGCAGCGCGGGCAGCCACCAGAACATGTACACGGGTGATGATCTCGATAGTTACCGTACTGCTCGAGCGCGGCGACCTCGCGCCAGATCCAGTGTAGCGGCACGTGCGGCAGCAGGCCGGCCAGCAGCGCGGGCAGCCACCAGAACATGTACACGGGTGATGATCTCGATAGTTACCGTACTGCTCGAGCGCGGCGACCTCGCGCCAGATCCAGTGTAGCGGCACGTGCGGCAGCAGGCCGGCCAGCAGCGCGGGCAGCCACCAGAACATGTACACGGGTGATGATCTCGATAGTTACCGTACTGCTCGAGCGCGGCGACCTCGCGCCAGATCCAGTGTAGCGGCACGTGCGGCAGCAGGCCGGCCAGCAGCGCGGGCAGCCACCAGAACATGTACACGGGTGATGATCTCGATAGTTACCGTACTGCTCGAGCGCGGCGACCTCGCGCCAGATCCAGTGTAGCGGCACGTGCGGCAGCAGGCCGGCCAGCAGCGCGGGCAGCCACCAGAACATGTACACGGGTGATGATCTCGATAGTTACCGTACTGCTCGAGCGCGGCGACCTCGCGCCAGATCCAGTGTAGCGGCACGTGCGGCAGCAGGCCGGCCAGCAGCGCGGGCAGCCACCAGAACATGTACACGGGTGATGATCTCGATAGTTACCGTACTGCTCGAGCGCGGCGACCTCGCGCCAGATCCAGTGTAGCGGCACGTGCGGCAGCAGGCCGGCCAGCAGCGCGGGCAGCCACCAGAACATGTACACGGGTGATGATCTCGATAGTTACCGTACTGCTCGAGCGCGGCGACCTCGCGCCAGATCCAGTGTAGCGGCACGTGCGGCAGCAGGCCGGCCAGCAGCGCGGGCAGCCACCAGAACATGTACACGGGTGATGATCTCGATAGTTACCGTACTGCTCGAGCGCGGCGACCTCGCGCCAGATCCAGTGTAGCGGCACGTGCGGCAGCAGGCCGGCCAGCAGCGCGGGCAGCCACCAGAACATGTACACGGGTGATGATCTCGATAGTTACCGTACTGCTCGAGCGCGGCGACCTCGCGCCAGATCCAGTGTAGCGGCACGTGCGGCAGCAGGCCGGCCAGCAGCGCGGGCAGCCACCAGAACATGTACACGGGTGATGATCTCGATAGTTACCGTACTGCTCGAGCGCGGCGACCTCGCGCCAGATCCAGTGTAGCGGCACGTGCGGCAGCAGGCCGGCCAGCAGCGCGGGCAGCCACCAGAACATGTACACGGGTGATGATCTCGATAGTTACCGTACTGCTCGAGCGCGGCGACCTCGCGCCAGATCCAGTGTAGCGGCACGTGCGGCAGCAGGCCGGCCAACAGCCCGGGCGCGCGGCCGGCGCGGCCCAGCGCGTCGGCCAGGCGCGCCGTGGGTAGCCACCAGAGCATGTACACAAACACCGCGATCGAGGTGATGTGTTGCGCTGGAATATTTATTTAAATGGATTAGTATTGTTATTTTACTTCTATACTAAAATATTTACTGTAAAAACCTTACTTGTGTTAATCAAGTACGCGAACGCGAACGCCAGGGCGATGATACTCGTAAAGTGCAGTAGAAGCGCCACGAACACGATAAACCCGTTGGAGTTCGGCAGGAAGGGCCGGTCCGAGGCCGTGAGGAGGGCGGAGCACACCACGGCGTAGGCCACGCCGGCCGGCAGCGCGTTCAGGAAGTGGGACAGGCTGAGCGTGTTGGGAGACACGCCCACCATACGCACCAGCTCCTAGTACACCAATCAATCATTTTCTCAACCACGTAATTTTCACTAGTCAGCAATACCTTTGTAGTCGACAGTAGTGCCTATTGCAGTGTCTTGAAACGACTTTCACTCGCTCTCATATACTCTGTCTAACCAATTGTAACTGTACCCGTAAGACTTATTAAGAGTGCTTTATAAAAATGCGACGTAAATAACGCAACAGGGAGAAACACGACTCTAAACGTTAATTTTTTTTGGAAATCAAAATTTAGGAAAACTCCAATGCGCTTCCAATTTGACCAAGGAACTGTAAAGAGATAATCTGATTGCCTATCATACAGAGCAGACCTAGTATATCTTTAATCACATACCTGTATGCCGGAGTTCTTTTCTTCAAGCAGCTTAGCCATGAGGAATACGAAGACCAGCAGGAGGGACAGCGGGCATAGCCAGCTCAGAATGAGGCACACTGTCTCCACTGAGGAGTTCTCCTTCGCCTTCGAGTACGGGAACTCTTGCAGCGTCAGATTCTGAACAGGGTAAGGGAGGGATGAGTGCGTGTTGGGTTCTAGAATACCATTCCATGTCCGACTGAAACTACGTTCAGGAGATTTTGCAGTACGATCGAGCATGTTCGGTGCACTGCGCTGTGAGCGGCGAAGTGTCATTTTACCGCGTCCGCGCTCAGTCGTGTCCAGACTCGTTTCGAATTGCGTCAGTTGCATGTTGTGGTAATTTTTGCATGATAATACATGGTACTTTATTTATTTATCCAGCGAAATCATGACTTTATATGGAATTTTCAGTTTCGGTTTTGGCCGCAAAAAACTAGTTTCGCTCGGAAACAAAAGATCTCATGTAACAAATGATGAAAGAGCTTGTATGTCTGTAATTCCGGTGCTAATCTTGTTGCATGGGAATGACAGACATACTCGTACAAACGAAGCAAGGCAATTAAAAGGTTGTAAAAAATAGGTGTCGACCTGGGTAATGTTGGCGCCAGTCAGCAGATGGAGGTAGCTGGTGTCCACAGCCCACTGCAGAGCAACGAAGGGCTCGTAAATCGTACCTGAAGGCATGCACGAGAGTAAATAGATGACACGTTTTGCCTACAGTAGTGACACCGCCTACGAAGAAGGTCCTGGGTTCGATGGAGAAATAATGGTGTGTTGAGTGCACGTATTTATTTCTGAGTCTTGGATGTTTTCTAAGGTCAAGGTTAAAAAGACAAGTACATACAAGCTAATAGGGCTGCTCTCCATTAAAGAATCGAATGATTTGATCAAATAATAAACTAAAATGGTACTGGTCTAAGGCACTTGTCCCACCGCCGACGATGAGCGGGAATCTAAGCGAGTAGAGCCAGCGATCAACTATTAATTAAACTAAATTAAAGAAGCATTAAGACTACATTTAGCAAATAAGCACACGGCAAATATTTGCAACGAGCGACAAAAGCGATGCAGTAGCGATAAAATAGCTTTTTATCGATACAATCGCGCGACAGACTGTTCCGACAGTTGTATCCGAACGCGCGAGTGCATTGCTACGAAATGTCGTCTTGTGCTACCTTCCTTACACGACTTAATAGGTATTATGGGTACAGGAACATACCGAATGACTCATGGTGACCTCGATTGCCGTCCCCTGCTTCATACGATTGCGTATCAAAGTCCTTCTTCATACGAATTGTGTATTCAAGCTTCTTTGGCCATGTCACGTTCAAATTCTGAAATTACAACGTTATTTTACAAGTAGACTAGCGCCCAGCGCCGCTATTGTAGGCGGTAAAATCTAAATCGTATTTGTCCTGTAATGGTATTGTTTCCGATTCAGACGCCATTACTGTCAAGCAAATATACTCGCGGACTAATAAAACGGGTCAGAGTGCGTTTTTCATACTAAAGAGGTTATTTCGAAGCCTTGGTTCCTCGCCAGGGAATGCTTTTAGTGAAATGTGATGATGAATACCTCGAGCATCGATACAGGACTTCCAGAGTGCCTAGGATACCCAACTGAATGAATCTGCGGTTAACGCCGGAATAGTGCATGTTCAGAAAAACATCTAAAATGACAATAAAATGTAAGGAAATCCAAGTGCTGACCCAAATTCTCCCGCTGTGATGTTAACTGATTGTGCGATCAGTTAGGTATCTTAAGAACTTTTGACCTCCTCTATTGAACCTCGCAGTATCCACCATTAAAACTCACTCAAAACAACCCCTGGCGATTAACCAAGGCTTCGAAATAGCCTCGTTTGTATGAAAAACGCACTCTGACCCGTATTATTTGTCCGCGAGTGTCAGAGCTATTAACACGGTAAACAACATATTGTGTTTGATCTGTTATCGTATTGTTAACGTTTTGATAGTTCTTATTTACTCGAGAGTAAGGCTGCGTTTCCACCAGAGATGTGTGAGGATGCGTTGCGAGGGATGTGTTTGTCTTAACCAATAGAAACGCTTCCACCAGAGTTAGCTAAGCGAGGATAGGTAAATGAAGCGTTTCTATTGGTTAATGACAAACACATCCCTCGCAACGCATCCTCGCACATCTCTGGTGGAAACGCAGCCTAATGGCGGCCGAGTGAAAAATGATTCCGTTACAGGTCAAATACTTAATTGTTTTTACTGCCTAGAATAGAGGCGCTTGTCAAAAACGATATGGCTATTCTGCCCTCCTAAATAAAAAGGACGCATACGCAGTTTGATAGCCACAGTAAATTTTACCTTCTCGTCTAAGAAATAAGGTCGCTAATAGATACGCGGTTCTGTGAGATATACGCCCTTTTTTCCAAGGAGGGCAGTATTACCATGTTGAATAGAGGCCCTGACCTTGTTTCGCTGTGGTACAAGATTTTATCACCAACATAAAAACGAATCAACAAACAACGGAGGGTGGGCAAATTGGCCTATATGACCAATAACAACAAGCAAAATGTCACCGGATAGGTAATAGGCTATTTGACTAATTTTAGAAAACGTTTTTAAATGATTCTTTATCACATAACAAGCACACTACATTGATATTTCCTTGAGATTCTACTGTATTATCAATAAAAATGTAAGTTAGTTTAAAGGAGAATGCCCACCGCCCATACAAGGAAATGCCTGAGATGTACAAGAACCAATGATACATTAAAATACGCTAAAAAAATTGAGGTTTCTGAAACTACTTCAAAAATGATTTGAAAACTTGGGATTTTGCTATTATTAAGATTTTTTTTACAATGAAAGAGGTTATGTTGACTTAAAAAAACGACTATAGATGTCGCTCAGATCTATGTGAATGTTAAAATATAAGAACGACATAGATGACACTATCGTGTATATAATAAAAATGTGAGATAGGGTTTCGAAAAGACCGTGCCGTAACAGTCGCGTCACGTTGATATTGCAATTAATACAATTATTCATCTTCTTAAGGAAACGTATCAATCAACAATCAATACTTTCAACAGCGCGAAATCTAAGGCTCCATCGTAAAAAAATCTCACGATGGCGAAACAATACACAACAGAAACGTCACTATGTCTTCTTTTTATTTTTCTTCACCAATGTCAAGTTTGGTTAGTACCTACGTCATTATGTCAAAACAACTAAAAAGGAGGTAGACAGAAAAAGGCAATTTCATGCCTACTAGTACCTACTTCATCTTTTTGTTGCCAGTGGTGTATATGTATCATACTTTTAAGACTCCCAATTTGCTCCCAATACGATCATTCATATATTTAACTGTGACCTGTTTTGTTCGCTAAGACAAACGAGCGACAATTGTCATGCATAAATAAAACTTTTTACGTGAGTGATAGCAGAAAATCATCATTATTTGTTTTGTTATAAAGTGACGTTTTATCTTTCGTTACGTCGTCTCGACGTAACGAAAGATAAAACCGTACCGGCAGCGGATGTTCCAGTAATATACTAATTAATTAGTGTTTGTTTCTCCGGAGTTCTACAGACTTCTATTTAATCTGTTTAGTTATAATCAATTACGACATTTTTTTTGAAATATGGGACATCTTTGTACATTCCAGGCATTATATGGGCATTCTCCTTTTCAAAACAATGCGAAAAACGCTGTTTCTATCTATGGCGGACTAGTGTGACGTCACACGCAAGTAAACAAACAAGTTCATTTGACAGCTTAGCATATGAAGTGAATTTGGGGTTTGTTTTGTTTTCTTGCATGTGACTTCACATCACAGATTATAAAGTATTTCTAACATCACATAGCGTTTTTGCCACAGATTAAATTTCAAAAAAAAATCCTTATTATTTCGTGTAATTTCCAAAAAATAGACATTATTTAATGTGAAATAAAGTGAAATACGTTATTTTACGCTAGTATCAGATAGGATGACCACAATTTGTAGTATATTTTCAATGTTGTCAAATAGCCTATTCTAAGTTGTAAAACTATTTCTATGGCAGGTAGTTCGAAAACTTTGTGTGATAAAAGTTATCGCCGTGCAAAGACAGCGGTGTTACAAAGTAATTTTGCAAACGTCGTCTACGTAGGCGTCCCGATGTTCCGGATTTTTAAAATATTTCTCTCAGTTCTATGAGGTTTCCCACTACACTAAATAGTTGTAGAATTAAAAAGCATATCCGATGATATAGTGCTTATTGTTATTGGTTTCTAGGCCAGTGTTCATACATTTCTGCCCATCCTCCTTTATATTATTACTAGCGACCCGCCCTCGGTTCTCTTCGGTTCATGTGAATTTTCCGTACATACACCAGAAATTATTATACATAAAAACTTTCCGTGAAGAAATATAGTGCTTTATACCACATGAAAGTGCTTTCACGGAAGGTTTTTATGTTGCGTAGTTTAGGAAGAGTTAGCGGTTGTACAGACAGACGCGGAAAGCGATTTATTACTATCTAAAGAAGACGTAGGTTATTACGTAGATCATGAAATAAATACAATTTTAATAGGTATACATTAGTTAATAGGAGGTTTTGTTATTCTCGAAGGGTTGGACAACAATTTCACCGAATTGGCATTCGTATGTTGTGTTACTTTTTTTTGCATATTCGGAGAGACCCTGATTCAGCACGACGGAGTTGCGATCAAAAACCAGTTGGATTTTAAAACATTTATAAGCGCGGCGTAAATGTTTGAAAAACAAAATGTCATGCACAACCGGTTTTTGTTATGGGAATATTCTCTCACAATTACAAACGTGTAGCCGATACTGCGTAAGCAAATGTAATGATGTCTCTCCGTCTAGCTAGACTACATGATATGAGATAACAGTGGATTTGGACAAATTATACCTAATCAAAACGTTAAATAAGGAGGTGCCTATACAAAAACTTTTTCTTCAAGCATTTTTGCTATAATTATTGTGCGAAAAGAAAGACTAGTAACACAAAAAAAACAGGTTAAGTGTGAATCCCGCGGTACGAAATCCACGGTGCGCGAGTTCGACACGCACTTGGCCAGTTTTTAACGATACTCGAAGCCTTCCACTATAGTGTTGTTTCTTTCAGATTCCCAGTATTAATATTAATTGAAACATACTGCCATAATACCAAAAGAGGGCCGCTGAATTCATAGTTTTTTTTTTTAATTGCAGTTATCCGCCACTCTTGGCGTTTATTATGGTGAGTCACATTATGAAATGATTTGGGTCGTAAGGGAGTCTACAGCCTACCTACCTTAACCTATTGTTAAAGGCTATACAATCATATTTATTATGGTACATTATCATTATCACATCATTGCTTCAAGTTGTCGGCAATTAGTCATAATTGAAGTAGGTATAAATTTTGTTATAGCCGGTATATAAAGCACTAGCTGTTTAACTGACTCCGTCCGCATAAAAATCGTTAATCGGGGTATCTAAGGTCGGTGATCGAATTTGAGATCAAAGATGTAAACAAACAATTGTCAATATCAAAGTGTCATTACAGGGGTATACAATCTTGTTTTTCAATATGCTTTTCAGTAAGATATTGGCTGGAAGACTTTTGGAGCTAAACTTGGTCTATTCATCATGACCAAGGATCGGAAAAACGCCCGTCATTTTGAAAACGTTATGTTTTCAAAATGACGATATTAGGTATTATACATTTATTATACTATAATTTATATGTATGCAGCCAATTAAAGATAATGGCCAATAAAATATAATAAAATTTGCCTGCGAGTCCATAATGAGGAGAATTTAGGACCGATTTATGAGTCGAAAATGTTCTTTCACAGTTTAGGACGTCATTTGTGTGTGTGTTTGGGTTTTCCCATTACCATTCCGGTATTATTAATTAATAAAATTGTTGCTGAATACATATAAATTATGGTATAAGAAATGTAAAATACCTAATATCGTCATTTTGAAAACGTTATGTTGTATGCAACGGGCGTTTTCTACCTACCTAATAATATTTTTATTAACTTCATAAGGAAGTCTCTGCTGTACGGAACAGGGTTATGCTTTCAAAATGACAGGCGTTTTTCCGATCCTTGATCATGACAAAAAGGGTTTTTTTTTAAATTATTTCACTGTTTATTGACCACGATGTTGTAGTGTCTGAATCTTAATTTGTAACATTAATAATAAATATATCTGTAACAATAAGAAACAACAGAAAGCAACGATACAAAAGGATAAACGAAAAGAAGCACATTCATTCGACAGATGTCAGAAAACGAATGCCGAATGTCAGTATTGCATTGCATCTTGGAAATTAAAAAAAAACTATCAATGACTCTGGATATTAGACAATAACATAACAATTATTATAATTACGAAACAAATGTTTAAAACTTCTTACCATTGCCAGCAGCATAAATTAAATCTCCATATATTTTATTCAAACAACATACATACGGAATGAAAAAAAGTATATTTACTGTTTACCTAAGTGTAATATTTTTAACTCTTCACACAATATTATATAACTCTGATTAATATTATTTTTATTTTTGCTTCAATTATTTTAAACTAACCATCACTTCCATTTGGTTTTTTTATAATGGCAATCTGTTTGTTTACGGTTCTGATCTCGAATTCGATCAGAGACTGCATTACATTATCGAAATACCTTTCAACGAACGTATCATTATCAAAATTACCCTTTCATCATAAGGGTTTTCTCGCCGCATGAGCTTTATTCTTTTATCAGTCACAAGTCTAAACTAACCTACGTAATTAATGTTTAAAATATTCAGAAAACACCATGGTTCCGGCAGAAGGTAGCGTTCGATGAAATGAAATTCGATAACATGATACAATCTATGAAGTGCTGCTGTTTCATTTTCCCTGATAAAAAGTACCTTAACCTATGTTGACTATTCAAGGAATTTAGATTGAATTTTGTTTGTTGTGTTATATACGGGCATAGCGTATTCCAGTTCGAAACGGATAAGGGATTAAGGCTGTCCAGTGGAGCGGAACCAGGCAGCGGAGCGGTGAGCAAGGGAAAAATTCACCAATAGGAGAGCAGCGCTGGGCGAGGCTGGGAAAATAAAGTATTCCTAATAGTGGACCCTTTCCTCGGTCACCGCTTCGATGCCTCGCTCCGTCCAGTAAACTGGCAGCGTTATAGACGTGAAGAAAGGTTGACAGTTAGGTAAATACAGCACATAAAAGCGGGTGCGTCTCATAACATATAACAACATTTGATATAATTTCATATTAGAAACGTTCATAAGATATAACAAACGTTAGGTTAGGTCTACTTATACTACATAATCTTAGCTAATACAATCTTAGAAGTAAAGATTATAGCTAAGACTGTTAAATTTTTTAATTTATTTGGAAATAAACAGTTTATATTTAAAAAAAAATTTTTTTTTTTTGTTAGACAACAACAAAAACTATAATTTCATTTAGATGTACGATCGATCGTACGTACGACGTAAACTTATTTTAACTTCAGCAAACCTAATTAAAAATAAAAAACTTTACATTAAACTTGATCGATCTGCATATGCAATGCAAATGGAATATGCCAAAATGGTTTACACAAAAGATCTAATGTTTCTCTCCGATGGTTTCGGATTTCTTCATAGTGTCCCAGTTAAAAAAAACACACGAAGCACATATAACTTACTAATAGCTTAGTTAGAATCTCAATATACGTAATGCCAGGCGATGCCAAATGGTCCCAGCTCAGCATGTTGCTCGTACGCTGCCAAGGTCCCTAATAACAGCGTCAAGAGTGGATCCGCTCAACTTTATGCTTTTTCATTTCATACATCGCCACTATCTATTGTGTGATTTTCTTTTAAATTATTTGCGTAATTTAGGAAGTTACAGACAGAATTGAAAATAGGAGTAGAGTCATTGACAAATATTATGTATGACAGAGGACCTAAAAATGATCCTTGTGGTACTCCTGAGCATTGACGACTACTATTTAATCTCCGACAACTTGTGTATCTGTAAGTCTCTGCATGTGTTATCTGTGCATCATAGCTCCTAAATCGGTCCCTTTTTATGCGGTTTTCAGGGTTCCTTACAATAAATGGAAAAACGGAACCCTTATAGGTGATCCTATAAGGGTTCCGTTCCGTTCCGTCTGTCTGTCCGTCCCTATGTCACAGCCAATTTGCTCCGAAACTACTGGACCGATTGAGTTGAAACTTGGTACACATATGTAAATTGATGACCCAAATACACATGTGCAAAGTAAATAAACATATATTTTAAATAAGGCTCATTTTTAGGGTACGAAAAACGAAATTTAAATAAAGGGTTCGTTATGAGGATCTCAAATATATTTTTGTTATTATTATAAAATAAATAGTTTTGATTTTATTAATGAAAGAAGACGAAAATTGACCACTCCTAAAATTTTGAAAAAAAAAAAACTATATTTAGTTAATTGCTTGTGTATTATTATTGCTACTATAATTCTACTGAAAAAAAGTTCAATTCGCACTTGAGAAAGCTAGTTCAAGTCACTGGCCCCACCGCCAGCGAGTAAGCGATGAACTATCGTCGATTTTCTCGCCCAAGAAACGAACATAAGATAATCACTCCCGTGTAAATAGAAGAGAGAGATATATATTTATAGTTCATCGCTGAGCTGAACAGCCAGCGATGAACTATAAATGTATATCTCTCTCTTTTACTAATACTGGAGCGATTATCTTTTGTTCGTTTCTTAGTAGCGATAGTTCGTCGCTTACTCGTCGGCGTTGGGACCAGTGCTTAATAAGAATGGTTTTGAGCAAGTTTTCATGAAAATAGATTGGACCGTTTAGGTGATAACAGCTTCGAAAGAAAAGGGGTCATATTAACTCTGTCGAAGGCCTTTCAAAGGTCTATAGATGTAGATCAGTCAGTCAGTCAGTCAGTCGCTAAGTTTGTTTGTTGATGTCTTTGCCTTCGAAGAGATAAGTGGTACATTATATACCAGTAAAAAAAAAGTCGCTGTAGATCGTCCATGAAAAATTATGTTGCGGTGACATGAGACGGAGGACGGCCAAAATGGATACAGGGTGATAGTTCTTAACGTCATTTCTGGAACCACCCTTGTTCTCAAGCTGTACGAGCTACTTCCCAGATTTATGAAAGGGCACCATCGCGTATACACCAGTGGATAAGCTTAACGCCTGTGGAACATTGGCCATGCAACACATGACATGACATGACCACTGATAATTTAATCAAAATTGAACTTTATTGCGTCGGGTTCCGTTTCACTTTTGCGGCAATTTGCTGCACGCGTCAGCGGGTAACAATGAGACTCAGCAGTCAAGGACTTTAATTCCTATACCACTTTGGACTATGTCAAGGTGGAACTGTAAATAAAATCATAAGAAGTCTCTTACGTTTTGATTGATTACGTCACTTTGACATAGTCCAAAGTTGTATAGGAATTCAATTTTGAGAAATATCAAGAGCTTGAAGTTCCTTAGATAACAAATTTCTATACTCGTAAGTAGGGAACGAACTTGCATTTGGCCGGTTGTTAATGGTAAGAACCCAATAGAAAGGTTTAATAGTGTATCCATGTTTGACCAGTGTATGCATGTGATCAAATATACCTTACATGGTTCGGCCTACCTGAAAAATGATGATCGCGTCAAGACGGCCCATGGTCTCCGAGAAGTCTGTTACCACTGCAGGATCAGAGAACGCGAAACAGCCGGTCTCACCCTTCCCTGTGGAGAAAAACAACGGAATATTGTTTTATTTGCCAATCTTACCAATAGTTTAGTGATTAGTTGAAAAGTCTAACACAAATGGTGTTTCGTCCCAAGGCAAACTTTGTGTTGGTACGAGCTGTTGATACAAATATGTCCCGTGTGGTGTGACTTTTTGTAATACCAACACCAAGCAGTAGCTGGACTACATTAGGCTGCAAATATTTAAAATATTAACAGGTCTATGAGTGTCCTGTTCAGTTTGCATGTAGTGGGCCGAAGCGCGTATGGTCGAGGCACGGACACATGCAAGCCGGGTGATGTATGTGTGATGACAAATTGCGGGTGGTAGGACCTAGTCCAGGGCAGTGGCGTAGCTAGCATGGGTGGCACCCGGATGCGCGGATATTGATGGTGTCACCCCAAAACTCAATAAAATTGTTAAAATAAAAAACAATAGTAAATTTAATTTTCGTTTTAACCTACATTTCGTCAGGTGAAGGTGACAACCAAAACTCACTAAGTAACAAATACCTACTCAAATCAAAAGTCGTATCTCGATATCGACTACGTACCGAGATACGAGGTTTTGAAGAGTAGTGACTGTTTTGGTAGTGACTTGACAGTCAACAGACGAATTTTATTATTGTTAGGTACTTACATTACATATTTATTACATTATTTTATTGATGGCGGTTATGTAATCTGCCACACATTTACGAATTGTTATAGATGGCACTCACTACTGATGTCCACGGTCAGGTCGGGTGTCACCCCAAAACGGGTGACACCCGGGGCGGACCGCCCCCCCCGCCCCCCCTAGCTACGCCACTGGTCCAGGGTCCGTCCGGATCGCTACCACCATCTTATCCATTAACCAACCGCCAAACAGAAGTGTTCGCATTGTTGGGGATAAGACAGCCGGTGTAATGACTAACATAGAGGTATTCCATCTTAGTCCTCAGGGTTGGCAACGCATTTGCGGTCTTAGGCTTGCAGTCTTGTGAATGCGAATGTCTATGATGTCAATGGCGACGAAAAATAATACTACAATAAAAAAAACTATTCAGAAATTTTGAGATGGCGCAAAACGCGAATAGGTGAATAGGTACAAGAAATCAATGAGCTGCTAACAGAATAGTAGGTTAGGTTAGATTAGATAAATTCGCTACCAGAAAAAAAGATTAGGTTAGAACTGTGACCTAACCAGAACTTGCACGAAACTCTTGGTAATAAGTTTTAAATTTACTAAATAATATGAGGCTCAAAAATATTTGACGCTAACGCAGTTGCATCAAAACTCTTGGTAATAAGTTTTACATTTACTAAATAATATGAGGCTCAAAAAAAATTGATTTGATATTCTTAGACAAGAATATCGAAGCATTGAATTCTATTTGTAATAAAAATACATCATTTAAATATCTCCAAAGTAAGTATTCTGCGTATTGATTATTCTATGAACTAATAATATGATAAACATTTTCTATGAACCGTAATTCTATACAAATATGAAACAGTGTCTAACCCTAACAAGCGCTTTGTTTGAAGATGAAGTACTGTTCTATTTATACTATGGTGATAATTGATAATCTAGGTCATACCACCCATAACACAGACACACGCTCAAACATGTTCGCCAACGTGAAGAGCCAGTGCTTTGTTAGTACCAGGAGCACATACCGGGTAGGTAGTCGAGCATGCGCCGGTCGAGCTTTACGCCCACGGCGGCCATCAGGTCGCGCGTGAGGCTGGTATCCGGCGTGTACAGGATGCGGCTCGGGAATTCAAGGTCAGCCATTGGAACCGGGTCCTGGAACAAACGTTTTGGTTGTTTTCTAAAGCTGGTAATCGGTGTCTTGTGAATTTGGTAGGATCATCAGTGGGCAAAGGCGCGCGGAAGACCAACGAGCGCACAGACCAACTGATGGTACCTAAGTGAGATCTGTGCATTCTCAGGACTACAATCCTCATCTAGTCATCGCACATTACAACAACCGCCTCAGCTCCAAGTGATACACTGAAAAGTGAACTTTGAAATTTGTTAATACGATACATCGGACGTCGTGAGACCCGTACCGCGGCAGTTGTTTTTTTACTTTACCTTGAAAAATAGTACTAATACAAGTCAAAGCGGCTCAGGGCGACTTCATCCAGAGTGCTAATTCGTCACGTTCTTAACCCGTCCACAATGCCATATGAGCCGCTATTCCAATTCGTCAGCATTCCTATATTGTTAGTTAGTATTACCTTCCTAACTTGTCTACTTTCCTATATTGTCACCTTTCTAACCCGTCCACATTCCTGTATAGTCCACAGTGCTAACTCGTCCACATTTCTATTGTGTGGTCAACTTCTTCAGTATTGTGTGGCTAACTTCAGTTTGCGCTGTGGACGATATAGGAATGTGGACAAGATAGGAAATTGACGATATAAAAATGTGACCGAGTTAGGAAGGTGACAATTTAGGAATTACATGCTGAAGACATGGCACTGTGGACGACTTAGAAAGGTGACGAAATAGGACTGTAGACAAAGTCGCCCTGAGCCGTCAAAGCTCACTTCAACGTTTCAATTTAAAAATGCCTCAGTGCTGATAATTTTCCCGGTAGTCTTATCCCCACAGCGGAATGCTACAATGCGAACACTGCCACTTGGCGATAGGTAAAAGGATAAAATTGTGGTGAATTATAGAGCTTAGCCCGCTCCTGCAACTGGTAACTGTAGGACAGACACTATAATGTGGGACCACTATATCGAAAACGGTATATGTATAATTACTCTTTGATTTTATTGGCACTTTTCGTTTCGTGAAAGGGTCTCGCTAATCATCGGTTTTCTTAGAAATATTATTTCTTTGTACGGTCCACCAAGGTCTACTAGCTTTGATAACAGTTTCTGTGAAATGTTATTATTAGCGATAGGTGGACATTTGTCACTGTCATAATATTATTGCAAGGGAAAATCGAACTTCTTGTATCATGACGTGCATAGGACTTCAATTGTAGGGTGGTAGACCAAATTTTTGGCCTACTGTACATACTAACACAATGGATGATAATTCGATAATATCTGAAATGAAACTTGTGTGTGTCATATACGCTTTCTTGCTCTCACGTGGGCCAGCCAGGGGGCCAAACCAAGATTCAAACTCTACTAAGGTTTCTCTTTTCCACCGATATGGGATGACCTTCTCGTGCGTTGTGATACAACACGTGGTCAACTGTCATCCCATACATTTTGTGCGTTAGAAAATAAAATACGTTATTAGCGTTTGCATCTGGCTAGGACCCCAGGAGATTTAACGACAGGTATATCTACATCTACACATACATACAACCACGCCTCTTTCCCGTAGGGGTAGGCAGAGTCCACTTCTACTGGCTACGATCCAGACAAACCTCTCGGTTCCTCTACTCATAAGTCTCTTTATCTTCTGGATTAAAGAGGAAAGACATGGTTGGTTGATGGTTTGTATGCATTCAATAAGCTCCGAAACTAATGAACCGATTTGAAAAATTCTTTCACCATTAGAATCTTACGTTATCCCTGATAAACATAGGCTACATTTTATTGTTTTGCACAGACGAAGTCGCGGGAAACAGCTATTTGAAATATATTTGCAAGCCTGGAATGTAGAAACGTGAGGATGTGACAGACGCCGTAATTACAACAACGACATAACTGACGAGTAATAACGTGATAAGATAGTGTTTCTTGCCAGTTGACACGTACCGAGAACTCTTAATGACCTATGCTGCACGCGTAAAAAGGACCCACATACAATAACATTTCTGAACAAAATTGAACCCTTTTCGTGTAATAATATGGCCGGAATTAAGTAACTACAACAAGAGATAATAAATGAATACCACAGAGACATTCCATGTTAGGGCCGTATGGATAACTAGCTTCTGCCCGCGACTTCATCTGCGTAGATTTTGTCTTTTAAATTCTCCGGGATAAAAAGTAGCCTGTGTGCTAATCCAGGTTATAAGCTACCTCAATTCCAAAGGACGATGGGTAAAAATGTCCCCACCCACCAACAGTGATGAAACATGTGCCAGTTTATAGATCTTGGCAATATGATGTATTTTTTCTATGGCGACGATCACCATATGTATGGGGTTTTCTTGAAAAATCATAATCTTATCGTATGGAACTATGGAATTTGTTTGAAAATGAACACGTATGTAGATGATTTGCCTTGCCTGGCCCTTTGTTTTCATTAAAATATTCCCATTGATTTTGCTACGAAGATAAGTATTTTATTGGGTCCTAATGAACATATAGACCTGCAGCCCGTTACTGTTGGAGGGGGGGGGACGGGGTCCATACAAAATTGCCCATCACCCTTTCATCCAAATACGTCCGTTGCAGTGTGAAGGAGTAAAACTGACTTTCGAATTTTATAATAATGGTAGGTACTTAGATCTTGGGAGATTTTTTTAAATATAAAAATTGAGTTTTTCTTCCTACCAAAATCAAGGGTTTGGTTAAGATCAGATCACCCTAACTCTTATAGTATCCATATACTCCATACTAACCGATTTGGATTGGTTATTGTAAGTATATTGAATAACTGCATAGTGCAAATAAAAGGAAATTGCTAACTAAAGTCGCCGTCAATAGAACTTGTGAACGATGTAAACAAATGAGTACTGTTTGACACATAACCTCAAATATTCACCAAGCGTGATTTTATTAAAAATAACGTATAATTAATACTTATTCAATCTAGAACTTAATATGCAAATAATGATCTAGTGTAGAAATCATTGCAAAGACCTCACTTGACCTTTAAAAGTACGTGATTATCGAGTAATCATGAGGAATTGGTTCGTTTGGTTTTGTTTACATCTTTTGCAAGTTCTATTGACGGCGACTTTAATGGAAAAATGGTTACAATTGCATGAATTATACACAATACTCATTGTGCTGTGGATGCCTATAATAAAGTAAACATCATTTGTTAATGTAAGTTGTACTTAGTAAGTTATAAATTATAATGTACCATTCAATAAATTATAAAAACTCATTTCCTTCCGTTGATAAAACTTGCGAAATAAACAGAGTCCACATTTATAAGTTATCAACGACGAGATAGGCGATTGCATACAATGTCTTTATGACTAGTTAGGCCTATTCATCCAAACTCGTTTATCCCGCGTTGGATTTTTAATCGCAATTCTTCCCATTCATAATTGTACCTAATCGCATTTTTCCCTTCTGAATTAGGCCGCGTTCTTTGAAATTGATTAAATACTTGCGTGTGGTTATAAAATGGCGTAACATGCATGGAAGGACAACCGCAAATGGGGAAAATGCAACTGTAAAAATTGATCTAACTACTCGTCTTCATCAAGTATCCTTTGAGTCAATTTACATGTCAAAAATACAATACAATCAACTGGGGGTAGTCGGGGTGAACCTAATTGCTTTTGCCATGTTATCGTAACGTCAACATTATGAATAAGTAGCTCTTATTTACTTGACTGGAGCTCTATATACGGCAAATTAAAAAAAAAAAAAACACTTAGGGTGTAAGTTTATCAAAAAATATTTAGCACATATTTTTAACTTTATCAAATCAATAAAAATTGACAAATATAACGCGCATAAAAGTTCGGGAGTGGAGGCCCGTGACGTCACAACATGGTATTAAATGTGCCACGGTGACGTCGCGCGAAATTTTCACGCACTTTATCGTCGTCGTTTTTTGTTTAATTGACAAAACAAAACATGTTGATATTTTTGAAAATCTATTATCTCAGATTTTTCGCAAATAAGTATCCCGGAAGTAGTTCGCATATCAACAGCATGAAGCACGCACGCAAGATTCGGCGCAAAGTCCAGGATGGAGACTTCGACACTGAATGCGAGCAGTTTTTCAACAACTTGAGCAGCGCGCACAGAGCTGTACGAATGCATATTACCTACAAGTATTAACGCAGCTTTAAAAATAAAACTGCGAACAGAACGAGCACGAGCCGATTTATTCCAATGTCCAACTGGATTTCCGAACTCAAGCAAAGTGAAGGAGAACCAATTAGGACTATTGAACACAGCTCTAACACGGGTCCGGAAGACAGCGGCCCAGATGCCTCCATTATTACCAAAATAATAAGTCAGCCAGTGAAATCAAGGACAGTTCCAGGTACAGATCAAATTGTCGTGGAACTGTACAAAGCAGCGTCAATCGAATTTTTCCAACGTCTCTCACATTAGATCAGATCAGTTCTCTTCTCGCAAGAAGCATGGTCGAAAAACGTGATACCAGAGGAATGGTTAGTGACAAAAACCGGTTCCAATTCCCAAAAAACCCCGTCAACAACAAGTAAATGATTTTAGAAGGATATCCAATTTCCTGCTAGTTAAACTGGATGATGAAATTGAAACTCTCGGCAACTTCCAAGCCGCTTTCCTTAACAATAGGTCTACAGACGATCATCTGTTTTCTCTCCGTAGAACTCTTGGCGTAAACTGAAGAGCGGGAAAAAAATATACGTATTGAGAAGATCTTGATATTGAGAAAGCGTTTGATAGCGTCGACCTCAACGCGCTTAGAGACTTACTAGTCACACGTACCAATATACCGCTAACAAACAGAATTATCCAAGCATGTATGCGCGAACGAACTTTTATAACCTGGTTCGGCCAGAACTCTGAGATTATTGACAAGGGCAAGAGGGTCAAGCAAGGATGCCCTTTGTCCCCCGGATTATTTACGGTGTTAATGGATGATGTCTTGCGAACCCTAGAGGAAGAAGAGGACTCGTTTACAACTGATACTAAAATCACTGGATACTGAAACCACACTTCCACTAATCCTATATTTCGCAGATGACCTAGTCATCGTAGGCGACTGCTGTTCGGTCCTGGACCGCATAGTCCAAAGAACGAAAGCGCTACTTGAATTAATTGAACTAGTCATCAACGAAACCAAGATGATGATGTTAAGGTTCCTAAACACTACCGACCGACTGCTCGAGTGGTGCCAGTGCGCCCACCTGTACCAACTCTCAGGTGTCGGCCAGCGTTTCCGCGTCCTTGCAGACGAACTGCTGGCTGGGTGTAGTCACCGGAACGGAACGGAGTGAAATGACGAACTAATTAGAATTTTTAGGACACATATTGACCTAGACCCAAACTAAGTTCTAGGCTTATTGTTTTTATCATGTTACGTATTGTGATAGGTTATGTTAGCTCTTATGGAATTTAGAATTCTACCGAGATTAATAGAGCTCTAGTAATGGCGGCCGAGTCATAAATAATACGAAAGCAATACGTGTAGAGAGCTTATAGACAAAGCAGAATAAGGCCCTGCACCAAATATCAATTTTCCACTTTATTCAATGTTTAAGATATCAGACTAGTCTCAAACTAAGCTCTAAGCTTGTGCTATGTTTACTAGACGGTGATATAAATACTTTTAAAGACAAATAAATACTTAAATACATAGAAAACCTCTTTCATAGTCAGTAGTTCGACCCGAAAGCTCCCCGCACGTAACCTCATGTCCGATGCTGAGCTCTAGAAATGCGCCGAATATTCGTTTGGTATTCAGTACCTATTCGGCGTATTCGGTATCTTTTTCATTTTTTGTATTCGGCCTAAATATTCGGTTTTGGTGCCGAACATATTCGTTTCGAGCATTTCTGTTTTCTTGGCTACACGACACGGTATAGAAATAAAAGAGAAAACTTCTTATGTAAGGTTTATGTTATATTTTAAGTCATAGAAATCCTATGAAGAATGTGTTGAATAAAGCTAATAAAATAAAGCACTTAAGCTTCAAATCAACATTTATTTTAAAATCTGTTTACACGGCAAAACAATGAAATGATAAACCGAATAATTTGGCCGAATATCCGGTTCGGTAAAGGTTAAACCGTATAGTATTCGGTATTCAGCTATTCGGCGAAACCACTATTCGGCGCATCTCTACTGAGCATCCCTTTCTCTAGATTTAGACTCGAATGACGAGTGACAGCGATAGAACTAACGTAATTTCGAACCCCCATTTTCAAAGTAGGGCCTCAAGATAATAATGCCACCGCAAAACCTGATTATAAACGACTACAACAATCTAAATAGATAAATTGGCAATACCGTTGTGCCTATTCATTTCATTGCAAAACTTACGGCAAGGTCAGTGTTGGGCCATAGTTAAGTGATTACTTCCACTGGTTTCAGATAAAACCATTTCTATAATTGCACCGTCTTTAGGGTGGCGTAAATCCGATGGTCAAACGAGATCCTTATGCGATCACTCGCGTGTATGTATGTGCAATAAACACTTTATTGTACAAAATAAAAACAAAACAATGAAGATGTAAAAGATAAAGAATGTACAAATTCGAACTTATCCCCTATCCTTAACTTATCCTGCCTTGCCTGAAATATCTCGCCTCATATGAGGTCTACTCATATGAAATAAACGGTTTTTTAATCCCAAACAAAAATCCGCATTTCCACGGCATTCACGGGATTTGTGAAGAGTAGTGAATGAGTTACGATATAGAAATGTGGACTATATAGGAATGTGAGCAGTTAGTGTTGTGGACGAAATAGGAATGTGGACTAGTTTGCACTATGAACCATATAGGAATGTGGATGAGTTAGGAAGGTGACGAAAGAGGAATGCGGACAAAGTTGTCCAGAGCCTGCCTTAAGGCAACTAATCCTCTGAAATTTAATTGTAGTCTTTTGTCTTTTATTGAGACTAGCTGTTGCCTGCGACTCCGTCCGCGTAGAAGGCAAAAATAGTACCCTATGGCCTTCCTCGTGTTCAAACCACCTCCATTCATTAAAAATCAATTCAGCAGTTTAACAATGAAAGTGTTACAAACAGGAAATAAGGTTGCCTGACAAGGTAGTTGGCGGGCCCAGCATTGGCTAGACCTGAGGCGCCTAAAACCTAAATAAAAGTTGTTTTATCCCTTCAAGAGATAACTCTAAAAGAAGGGATCACCATTATATTGAGGGTTTTTATCTAATACGACTAGTTATAATGGTATTGGATGTTGTATGAGCAATGAGTGTGCTTAATGTTGGAACAAATATGCGTAAATATATTTTAAATCCAACATCCGACAATTCGCAAAAAGAATTTACAGTAATATTCTCAACAAATAAAAGTAAACATTCAATGAATCTTCGTAATGCCTTTACGTTATCACTGTTAATATTTATTACCTATGACTCTGCTTGCCTGTTAAAATAAAATGAAATCATAAAGGGGAAACGTTTTACTTCAACAAATAAAAACGTACTTAAAAACAGTAAAACATGCATCAATTTTTGTATGAATATATTACAAAAATGTACCTATTTCTTATCTTACATGAAATGATATAGTCCCAATTTCCCAAAATTAAGCTCTAGACTTGAACTATGGATAGACATACATATAAAGAAAAATACTGAAATACATACAAGACATCCAAGACTCAAGAACAAAAACCCGTGCTCATTCCACAGATATTAGTAGATACTGGAACTCAAACCTGGACAACTAAGTTTGTCAATAGGGTTGCTTCCAACTAGGCTTAACCCCTCGTAAGCTTAGACTTGGAGCCGTGCTCAAAATTTGGATATCTTTTTGTATTATTTAGAGACTAGAGCTTGGTACTTTTTTGATCTCCTGCATCCGAGGGGAAGAAAAAGAAAAAAAAATTGTCGAAGGAAAGAGCTTTAAATTTGTAGAATTTAATAGTGAATTTGATTAAATGAAACAATGTTAATTGTTTCCATTTTTTGACGAACATTAACCATACTTACAATCAATCAATAAATCTTATTTAACAATAATTCTCTTATTCTGTCAGCATTGTAATCTGTTTGTACAAATAATAAATAAATGAAAAATGCTTAACTTTCGTCAGGCTTTAAATATGTAATATTTTTTTTATAATCGCCCACTAATGTTATACAAAACATCAAAGAAATAAACTTACCGTGTTGTGCACCTCATTGTATGGATCAAAACTGCTTACGGAAATAAGTTTGTCTTTGTTAAGGAACAAAATTATAATGTAAATTATCGGCGACAGATATTCTATGGGTGTGTGGATAAATCTGCGTTTCCGCACGACGAAATGCTTCCAAAGTAACACCGCCAGGGCCCCCATTGTTCTGCCGCACAACGGACTGCGTATATGATTCACTAACACTCAAATTACAATGTCTTTACCACGGTGGCCCAATTAATATAAACACTTCGCCATTTCATTTACCAGCGAGTGCGAACCACGTCAGTAAAGTTTTAATTTGTCACGCCAAGTACAAAATTTCTCTTGAGGTACTTTTTACATGTTGCAGCCGTAAATACAAATATTAAATTTTTTACAAAACAGAACGACTCGAGATTTCGCTTGTCGAATGTAATGCGAACGAACGAACTTGGTTGAAGCTGAAGTATTGAACACGAATATGTCACTATTGACAGTGGCACTAGTGACAGTTATGACAGTCCGTCAAAGCTGATTTGACGTTGGCTTTAGTGTTGCCATAAAACTATTTGTCAGTTACCATTCAATGGCAATAAAAAATATGGATAGGTTAGGTACAATGAGCAGTATTTCCTACCTCTCTCTTGTAAGCACACTGACACATCACACTGATTAAGCATTTATTGTTAACAATTAAGGAACATTCAGCGCGAACATCGAGGGATAAACACCCCTTTTGTAACGTTCGGTTCAGCTCAACGTCCACACCACTCGCATATTCACGCAAATGCTCTCAGTGAGGGCGCTCCTTTATTATAGTACCTACCGCGACTTGCGAAATGTAAATATTTGTAAATAGCAACATTATCTGCAACGTCGCATTCCCGCCATAAAATTTGAATTCTATGGTAAGATATGGTTGTCATATATTATTTTACTTTTTTAAATATTCTTGTAGTTGAAAATGTAGTGACGTAGGCTTGTAGGTATTAATAGACTTGATTGATAAATTAATTAAGAAACAGACAAGAAATAAACGTTCAAATAACAAAAAAAAACAATGTAGCTTTTTAATATTACTATACGAGAGGACCGCGCGGAATAATTACTTAAACTTCAATTAGCATAAATTTAATTGATCATCGAAACCAAGATAAGATCTTTTCATTACTAAAGTGTTTTGGTGCGGATTTGGCTGTCGTTTTTGTTTGAGGTTACCCTTCCATTCTATACCTACCTACTTATTATATTTCGATCATGTGAGGTAATTAAACAAGCCATTGCCGTATCACATGCATATAACATGTGGCTTTGTTATTGCATCGCCTGCCCACGCAACAGATGGCCTCTACTGATAATACTGACGATCCTTTACATTGCATTTTTGATAAATAATTATTTACTTATAGCCGTCAAACAAGGCATGTATACCTACGGTAAACTAAATCACATCGAGTCGGCTAAAAGTCAGCACAAGTTGATACTACAGCAGCATTATAATGTATTGATATATGTACCTACAGTCGGGCAATAATGTGGTCTACCACCATTGTACATGGTACCACCCTACGGTTGAAGTTCATTTGCACGTCACGATACAATATGTTGGATTTTACCTTACAATAATACTATGACAGTAACCAGTGTCAACCTTAGCGATAATTAGATCTCACAGAAACTTTTGTCAAAACAGGCAGACCACTTTCTTGGTCGAGCTTACCTACCACAGTACCCATAATCACTAGAGTGGACCGGACAGTCTAACGGGAACAACTTGGAACAAGTAATAAACCTAAATCTGATATACGGAACCATAGACCTACTGCAGTCCTTTCAGTATTTGGAAAGCTTTTTGAATCCGTTATTTATTCTCACTTTTATAACCTGTTTATAACCAACTCAATGGTTGGTTCTGTGACGAACAGCACGGGTTCTTACCTAAGCGTTCGACATCGTCTAACCTACTTAAATAATGTAACTACATTGATTGCGAACAACATGGATAAAGGCAGGCAAGTCGATGTGGCGTACCTCGACTTCAGAAAGGCATTCGACCGAGTAAATAATGATATTTTGCTGGGCAAAATGGCCTTAGCGGGTTTTTCTGCTGGTTCATTGCGGTTTTTTTTTTTTTTTTTTGGTAATCGCCTGAGGGGCCAAAGACAAAAGTCCTTGCTTTTGTTTGCTTTTTAAGAAAAAGAGGCAGAGGTGAAAATCCCTTCCGGAGACCTGGGAATGGAGGGCCCAGGTACTGCCGGGCTCGCACCGGCTAAAAACACCAATGCCCCTATTACCAACTAGAATTTAGACTCCCGCGGATACTACCCCAGCCAGTGCTGAAAGGCCGGAGGAGAAAGTCGTTCCTCCGTTTACTTATCCGCGGGGTTAGGGGGGATAGGAATGGGGGTTGGGATGGGGGGGGAGACTTATAGCTATGTGAGTCGCGGAGTGGAAATCCTGACGCATGCATGCTTACAGACTACGGGCTTCCTTTCTTTTGCCCGACAATGGAAGGGTTGGGTCGGAGATCTTTTAGGACCACTTGTGTGGCTGTTGATACCATCTTTATGGGTGGGGCTACCCTTTTTGAGGCTTTCTCTTTTGCCTGGAGATACTATTTTTGCGCGGGTCTCCTTGCGCTGCCCTCTTTTGTGACCTCTTCCGTTGCAACTTAGCCTATACATTTTTTAATGGGAGGGCCGGTGTCAATTTGACGGGGGACCAGTGAATCGCGCGCGGAACCTTACCCCAGCCAGTGCTGAAGGGCCGGGAGAGAAAGTCATTCTCCCGTTTAGGAGGCTGCAGGATTCCCCATCCCCCGTCCTACCGACACCCGTTAGGTGTTCGGGAGGTGCGTGCGTCAGGAATATATCTAACTCTAACCTTAAGTGTATGTTATACACTGAAAGTTAGAGCTAGCTCTGGGTTAACATAGATATAATTACGTTAATACAAAGAGTTAATACGAAAAAAAAAGGTTCATTGCGGTTTCTGGCTAACTACTTTTCTGGTAGGCAGCAGTTCGTCCAATATGGACAAGCCCAGTCTAAATTATACCCAGTAACATCCGGGATAGGACAAAAATTCATGTTCTAGTAAAAAAGGTTCATCAAAATTTAAAACAAGCCCATGTATCACTAAACGAAGTTCAAAGTCTCGTAGGTCTGTTGAATTTCGCCAGCTTTGTTGTCCCACGAGGCCGATCGTCATCGCCACCTGTTGAGGTTTATGAATACTCTACTAGACAAGCCAACAAAGAAATTCGTACTGCCTGAACGTGGTGGATTCAGAACTGCCATCTCTCCGCAATGCTACATTTTCCTCCTCCCGCTCATTTCCTCGCAACCGACGCATCAGACCTTGCATGGGGTGCTCAGTTAGACAACCTTCCGTTGAGACTGTCTTGGTCTCTACTGGAACAAAATCTACACAGCAATCAAAAAGAGATGCTAGCCATTTTACACGTCATTCAAAAGCATGCACAAATACTGAGTCACAGTTCTGTGCTAATACAGTGCGACAGCAAGACCGTCGTAGCTCATCTACGAAAAGAGGGGGGGACCAAGTCGATAGCACTGATGGAGATAACGCGTCAACTATTGACATTACTAGACCAGTATCAGATTTCCTGCACGATTCACTACATCCCAGGTCGATACAACAATCATGCCGATCACCTATCAAGGTATCGACTTCCACCGGAATGGCATCTGTCACCAATATGCTTGGAGATAATATTCTCCAAATGGGGGACTCCGGTGATAGACCTTTTCGCTTCGGAGAGGGCACACGTGGTCTTCAATTATGTCTCCCTAGACCAGAAAGACCAGAAAGCGCTGTTTCGCGATGCGTTCAGCGTAAAGTGGAATTACTCTGTGGCGTGGCTATTTCCACCTCCGTTCCTAGTACCCAAAGTTCTATACCACCTCAACCAGTCTTCGGGGGTATTCCTGATCGTAGTGCCTCTGTGGCAGAGGGTGTTCTGGCGGGCAGACCTCAAAGCGAGAGCCCTCGAAGCTCCGTTCGTCCTGAGGAATCTGAAAGTGAATCTGATAGACACCTCCACAGGTCTTCCACCCCCCAACCTAGAGAATCTAACTCTGGAGGTTTGGAGATGTGGGGGTGGACTGAGGAGATAAGCAGCTGGAATACCACTCAAAAATCCTTGTTGGAAAATTCTTGGCGGCCATCTACCCGAAAAACATATAGAATAGCATGGAATCGTTGGGTATCATGGGCAAGGGTTAACGAAGTTGATATTAAAAAGCCGAACGTTAACGAAGTTGGTTCTCAACTTGCGCGATTTCTAGCCGATTTGCACTTAATTTACGGCCTATCGTACAATACTATTATTTTACATAAATCGGTTGTTTCCACGCTTTGTAACGCAGATACGTCGAGTCTACTAAGTTCTCATGTTTTAATTAAGCATATTTTAAAACCAATCTCTTTAAAGGAAACAAAGAAAATCAAACCACCCATTTGGGATATTGATAACCTCGTTCAATACTTATCCTCATACACAATAGATACCAATAATATTTATTAAATTTCCCGCCATACAGCTATTCTATTGCTGTTATGTTCAGGCCGCCGTATCCATTACCTAACTTTGCTCAGTACAGACCCTAGACATTGTATCAAGTCCCAAGATGCTATAGTATTTTGGCCAAGGTTTGGATCCAAGACGGATAATAGCAACTATAGACAATCGGGCTGGAAGTTAATGGTTAACGACAACAGTACTCGACTGAATCCTGTCTATTGGATCGAAGGTATGTTATCGTTGTTAAAGAGTCGACGAGAAACTGCCAAGTCGTGCGGTTTATTTATGACTGTTAGAGGCACTCCTAAACCAGCCTCGCGAACTGTCATAGCAGGCTGGATTAAACATTTATTTAAAGATGCGAATATCCAATCTAGTCCAGGTAGTGGACGCTTACCCGTGGTCCCACTACTTCGTCCCACTGCTCTTTTCAACGGAGCCCTGCTTCACAGCAGGGCTCCTATTCCAGGCCTGTTTCCCCTTCGGGCATTTATAGATACCTAACGAACCTAACCTACCCAGTAGTGGTATCACAATTAAAATTGGATGCCAAAAGCTGGGTGCAACTTTTTTGCGGTGGGACAAAGAAGTGGGTCCACGGGTAATAGCGTCAGGTAGTGTGCGCTCAGCAGTGGCTTCAAAAAATTGGTTGAATTACCCACTGGACGAAATTCTTGCTCGTGGAAATTGGCGCTCCGCCAATACCTTCCAGAGGTTTTATAGGCGTGAAGTAATGCCAAAAACTAACTCTACAAATGTTACTCAATTATTTAGTCCTATTGATTAATTGATAATGTCTTTCTAGTTTATACGACAACTACAGTGACTGACTTAGTTTAGGTCTAATTAATATAAAAGATTCAGTACAATATTTAATATTCAGTAATTTGTTATATAACAATTACGCTTAATTGATTATATGCCTGTGATTCAATCAAAATATTCCACCAGACGGTTAACCAATTCGTTAAAATAATATTATATAATGTGTACTATCTACTTAATGCAATAAATTATTTGTGTCACGTTGGCGTTATTGATATAGAAAGGGAGCGTAGGGCGTTGGCGGTGAGGAGTAATATGCTGGCTCGTAGGTTTGCTCGATGCTCACACCAAGTTAAGGTAACGCTATTTAAAGCGTTTACTCAGTCTTTTTACTCGAGCAGCCTGTGGGTTATGTTATGTTTGGGCAAGGTATGTTTGCCGAATCCCGCACCGATAGTTTTCAAGCGATCATCCGCAAGAAGATTGTTTCGCTTCTTGGCCGAGTAAGGGCCAGTCACAACAGCATACTAAAGGTGATTGCCGGCAGGTTTGACTGCCCAATACTTGCACACTGGGTGGGGCAAATTAAAAGTATTGCTCAATTTGCCATCAAATAGGGCTCATTGGGGGATGGTGTGACGCAATTCAGGTCATTTATTAATTTTAATTTAATCTATTTTTATGCATATTGTTCCTACTGACACTATTGTTAACATCATTTATGTATACTAACACCTACTATGGACTGTTATGTCTGAAATAAAGAGTTTTATTATTTTCTTATTTAATTAGGTTCCGTGTCTCACCAGACGAAAACAAACACTTCTCATTATAAGCTTTGAATTACGGTCTAGTATTTTTAATAGCAGCGTTTTCCCCGAAAGAAAATGTATATTAAAATACTTACCTAATTCGGAGCTTACTTTATAGTTCTGCCTGGTGAAGGTCGTGAATAAAAGCCAATGAGTTTAAAATGGCGCTCCACCAGTTCACAGATGGCGCCACTATCGGCTGAGACACCGGAAACAAGTCAACAAGGAGTACTAAAATGGTAAAGGCTATGGGAAACGGATATGCCTATCTCATTATAAGCTTCGAATTAGGTAAGTATTTTAATATACGTTTTCTTTCAGGGAAAACGCTGCTATTCTTTTACTGCTGTCAACAACCAACATTTAGAAACTTCATGGTCTTGCAATGTGTCAGGATTAACTTCTTTTCTAGTACTGCGAGTGCCACAGACTGTACATACCAAACCATGAAACAAACAAATAACACATGGTTTATTGAATGTTTTATTTAATTGAGTAGTAAAAAGATTTAAAAAAATGTAGGTTAAATCATCCCCTCTATGGCGCCAAAGATGTCTTGGACGTCGTCGTCGCCGCCCTCGTCGTTGCAGTCCGGCCCGGCTGGCTCCCGGCACTCCTCGTTGCATCGATCCTCCGATATGAAATTATTATCATTGCCCCCGCACCCACCGTAAGGGAATGGCTGGCACTCGTCCAACAGCGGGTTGAAACCAAACCTGTACCACAAAACATAATATATACTTATAGTCCGGATCAGGATCTTATACTTTCCGCATTCAAACAAACAAACCAATTTAGCATTATTATTCCATAACCATGTACTTTTTAAAATCGAGCATGGTTATACCGACCGTAGATTAGATTAAAATCGTTACTAAAAAGGAGGGTTCCGAAGCCGTTGCTACAATCAAATCAGGCCTTGCGACAAGCTTAACTTTGCCGTTGGAAAACTGTTATCGCCTTACATTGGTTTTGATTTTAATTGAAATACAAATTACAAAATACTATCATGCAAGTATTTAAAATACGAAATACAAAATATCTTTAAGTAATGTACGTGAAATAAAAAATACAAAATATCTTTAAGTCATGTGTTTGAAATAGAAAATAAAAAATTCCGTATTTTAGCTATTTTTATTTAAAAACAAAATACTATTAAGAATAACTAAATGGAAAGCAAGCTTTAAAAAACCGACTGCTTTTTTTGATATTGTTACCCGTTTATTAATGCTTCTATATTCTTATATATTTGAGATGGTCACATCAAGACCGTTTAAATGATACCTATTTTGTAATAACTAGAATTATTTTTTTGTTGACATAAATAATTGTCATTTGGCCATTGTTGTTATTTCAATTTAAAAGTTTAGGTATCCGGGAAATAGAAAGAATTCTAACGATGCTCCTTTTTGGGCAGTCGTGTAATAAAAAGTAATCCACCCCGCATGGGCTTTTAAAAGCATAGTACTATGCAGTGTTGCCAACTCTAAAGATCGACATATTTACCGGTCGCCTTTTTGCTTACGAAAGCTACCGAGCGCTATTTTCTTCAGAACGCATCCATTAATAAGATCGCTAAATGAAGGTTTAATGTTTTTATGTTACAATTGATTTTTGAAGCCTTTTGAAATACTAATTACAAATAAAAATTTAAGCAAGTAATACAAATACAAATACCTAATACGTATTTGTATTTCAATTGCCTATTTTAATTACAATTAATTCAAATAGTGCCCAACCCTGGGTATATATAACAAAGTATATATCATTAATGTTTACTAACGACGCCATTAATGACCGTGTGAGCGGGCATGGCTTACTTCAAGTCAACCAATCAAAGGAGTCTAAGTTCTAAATCAGCATTACTGAAGTAGAGTTACGTATTCGCAGCAGCGGCGGCGTGGCTAAATCTGCGCTCATATCGCATAAGTAGTTATAATGAATTCACAATAAGATCTTCATTGTAAAAAAAGTAAAAATCAAATAATGACAATGTTTACAAAAGTAATAATAATAATAAAACAAAATAAAAACAGTAAAAAAACAAAATAAATACCTATAGCTCAAATGCTGCAGTCATAAATATGTCAAGAGTACAATCAAAAGATACAGACAGATTTGGCCACCAACCTCTTCACAAATTTTTTGCATGGCCCTCGAAACGGTGGTTGAAAGCAGTAGGACGGCCTGCCGACGTTCTTCTCGCGGTACGCCCACTGCGGCGGCGGGTGGTTCTGGTACGGCTCGCCGAGTCCTGGCAGATGTTGACAAAAATGTACAGTAAAAAGCACAAATATATATGCAGCTATCACGACAAATTATGCACCTCAAAAAACTACTCGCTTTTTTATGCGAAAAATGTCCCTTTAAAACGTTCTATAATATATTTCATGTTATTGTTTCTGTGACACATGTTATTTGGCAAATTTAGTGATGCTGCTAATTAAATTCGCATTCTTTGCAATGTTAAAAGATGGCGGATGTGCAATTAGTTTTAGGTTTGTATTTTTGTATCTTACTTCTCGTTTCAAGTGGACTCGCAGTGGTACAGAGGTTAATACTATCTAGACCTGTCCTACATATCACCGTACAACGTTGCCCCCAATCTTCCTGGAGAAGATTGGATTGTATTTTATTGCTATATTGAATTATACTTATATATAGGGTAAATTCACCAGTGGTCAGCCAGACACCAGTAGTCGACCTTATATGAGTGCGAAGACTGGGAGATATATCTTTCGTACTCTTTCCACTCATACAAAGTATAGGCACAGGCCGACTACAGGTATCTGGCTGACTGCTGGTGACTTTACCCTACTTGACACTGTGGAAACGCCATATCCCCGCGGTAGTAGTTGTTAAAGTCGTCGCGGGGCAAAGAAGAAGAAAGCTTATAAAGGAAAATTAAATGCAATCGATTTGTATTCTGTAATAAAGTTAACTTCATTTATAGTGCGGGGCTCTTAGATTTGAATCTTGTAATTTTAATTTCTTGAGTCATATGTTTGTACCTAGCTCTCCAAATGAAAATGTATACACTTTCCATGACCGGAACAAGACAAAAAAATGAAAACGCGTTTTTCTGAAACAAAATCTACGCAAAGTAGTTAACAGGATAACTTGAGTAACTAAACAAGTTATGTGGAGAATTCATAGAACATATATTATTGCAGAATTAAACAAATTCGTATATTTTTACTATTAAATTTGTTATTGTACTAACAAAACAAAATTAAACAAATTGGAACAAAGAAAATAAGTAGTAAAAGGTTTTATTTAACACCGGTTTAGGTAAAAGTGTAACAAAGGTGAATTTCGTTTAACTTTCATTTATAGGCTGTATTTTACTTATTTACAAGGAAATAAAACATAATAATGCAAATCGTAAAAAAGTCTGTACAAGTGTTAGTTAAACTCGTTTGGTGAGGGTTTCGTACGGTTCTAATAGGCTTTTCTGTAGGTAATCTAATCATCAAATCTTAGGATAAGAATTGTATTTACAGTCTTTTTTCTGTTACCAAATTCCGTGTTATGCGAAAGTTACGAGCAAAAACATTTTATTTTCGGGGTTGTCAAAAATTCAGTTCCCGACAAATAGAAGAGAATAGAATATAAACTGTATAACACGAAATTACGATACGATACGATAAAATAACCGTTTATTTACAATACTGTGTACAGCTCAGGTATGCGACGCTGAGCTTTCAGGCACACTCCACCAAGTCCTTCACACACGTCGACGTCGTCTCAGTCTTTGCCGACGTACAGACCTGGGGCGAACCCACTAATTTTACGAAGTGGGTCGTGCACCCAGGAAATGCTAACGGTAGAAACGGGCGTCGCGTATTTGCCAACTACCCCGGACTGCTAAGCAGGTAAGTCTGAAGGGCGATACCTGGTACGACAGACCCCACGTCCAGGTAATCCTTTCCCTATAACGCCGAGGGTACTGGGTCAACTCCCCAGCCATCGCAATCACCATCTCCACCAGCACCGCAAGTGCCACATACACCACAAACAACAGAACTTATATACACGATATAAGTCATATGGTTTCTAACAGATCTAATAAAGCCGAACCCGCGCCGGACCTACATCAAACAACACTTAGTTAAGTTCTCAGCCTGGATTATGAAAGAATATCAGGCCGCTGTTCTTTGCATGAAACTAGCCAGTTAGTCAATTGTGATGTGACATAGCTACTAACTTATAGTGCCAAGTTCATCAAAATATTACAAAGTTAGATAACAAGGTTCCGTCATTAGAAAGTTGTCTTCAGGTCAACCCTGCCTGACTTTGCCTCTCGGAGCACTGGATGAAGGAGTATGGCTGTTTCAGATTAGTATAATGAACCTGGGGACTGGTTTTTGTACATCTAAGTAAGAACATTGCGGTTTTTGTATTTTTATATTCATATCAAAAAAATTAAAATATTATTTAAAGTATGTCTCTGAGATGTCCCATGAAATGGACGTTGAGCTATATAGTGCTGATTAATATGAATTTAAAGCTGTAGTTATATGTTTATAATCTTGTGATGTGAAAAGGTTAAAAAAATGTATTCGTGTGATTGAGTTGTTGTTATATCGATTATCTCATGCATGAACTATCCTATGATTTTTCTGTTGTTTTAAGGGTGTATTAAGGGTGACTCCAATGTTGACCTTTTAAAAAATTCTGTACAGAAACGGCATCTCTTGGAATTACTGAAACAGATTAACTTGAACCCTATGCATATGTCTCCTACTAGAATTACGGCATTGTCTAAGACATGTATTGACCACGTTTATACAAATTGTAAGAAAGGCACATGGGAAATACAACTGATAGAAAGTGACTTAAGTGACCACGATGCACAAGTATTCCGAATTTCCCATACTGCTGCAAGGAACGTACAACGGCCGCCGGCATTGAGGGAAAATATATAATAATGAAATGTCCGCTGATCTTATAACAAAACTACCTGATAATAAAATAGATATCTTTTGTGCATTTCTCAACCAGTGTGCAGTTTATGGGAGAATATCCCCATTCACTGAAACTGGTGAAAGTGAGCCCTATTTACAAAGGGAAGGGATCTAAGGAGGAAATAAATAACTTCAGACCTGTCTCGTTAGTGCCCGCGTTATGTAAATTTGTCGAGCTTGGGTTGTGCAACAGGCTGTCTAAACAATTTGTGGGTAATGGAGTACTACACGAACATCCGCGTACCGCGCGGGGCGCTCCACTGGCGACTCCGCGCGCGCCGTGGTAGACTAGGCAAAACTAACAGTGGCCATTTTCTGTGACCTCTCACGAGTCTCACGTGCTTTTGACATCGTGGATCACTCCCTATTAACTTTAAAGTTAGCTGACTATGGTATTAAGGTAGCTTTTTAAATCTATAAAAAATGTTTTTAAAAGATAGAACCCAGGTAGTTTCAGTTGATGGGGGTGTGACGAGATCCGGTGAGAGAACGCTGGGTGACTGTGCTGTCCCCCAGCGGTCAACCGTTGGGAATTTAATTTTTCTCGTTATTGTCAATGACCTTATTGGCTTGTTTCCTCACGGTAATTTTATTTTGTTTTAACATTGTTATTAACGGCTCCAACATACCTCAAGTCCAGGATGCATGCTTTGATACGGGTTTAAAGTGGGAGAAACACATCAACGTTCTGTTTGGCAGACTAGCGCAGGCATCGTTCGCTCTGTCCCGACTAGCTTGTTCTTTGTCCCCTGACAACCTTAGAATGGCATACTATGCGTATGTTGATTCCATCCTGGCATACGGCATAGATTTTTGGGGCTTGGCAGCTGAAAGGGATAGGGTGTTCGTATTACAGAAGAGAGCTGTTAGGATTTTGGCTGGAGTGCGACCTTTTACATCTGCAAAGTTCTATTTTATTAAACTTGGAATACTTACTGTGCCCAGTCTCCTTATCCTAGAAGTTGCTAAGTACATGTTCAAGCACAAGCAGGAATTTCATATTCGTCGGCCGGAACAGAGACGCACTAATCGCGAAATAAGACCAATACTCGCTCGCTTGACGCGTACTTCCAACTCACTGTAGGTGTCCGTATATAACAGCCTACCACCATACAAAGTCGCCTTCCTATGAGGTTTAAGGAAATAGAATAAAGCACTCTTTTTAAAACAGGCTTTTTACAGTGTTAAGGAATTTTATAATAAACTATTTATGATTAATAATATGGATAATAATATAAGTACCTACCTATAAGTATAGACATTGCAATAAATATCGGTAATAACATGATATAAGTTATTAAATTGAATAAATACCTAGTGCTTTTTTGTTAGGATTAGGATTTTAGTTTTTGTACTAACTGATTTTACTTTTTACTTTTATTTGTGCTTTTTATGAATTAAACATATTTGATTTGATTATAGGTGTTATACGAACCGTGTCTACAGGGAGGCGGAGCTCAGTCGCTAACGGTGTACCCTCTAGGTATACCGGGAGACCTCGAGGTGTACGTAGCCTTATTCCGGCAAGCGGGGCTCTGCCGGAACGGATTATTTTCCCTAGCTTCTCGTGGGTTTCGAATGGAGAAAGTTTTAAATAAAACTGTAGGTACCCGCGAGCTGAGCAATCTGACCAAACGCAGGAACAACACATGGAGGTGGTGGAGCTCCCAACACAGTGGAAAGGATCGATATCGGACCAAACTCACTGTTTGTTGAGCCCCGCTCCACCAACCACAACCCGCCCAGGAAACTGGTCGGTTCAGCGAAGGGCCGCTACAAAGCTCTGAAGGGACCAAGGGATACCGCCCTCTGAGGCGGTAGAACTGACTCAAAAGAGCTTTGCCGAACTCAAGAGGTTGGGGTACAAGTTCGGGTCCTCATACTCGAAACCGCAGCAAAAGCTGGTAAAACGGCTCCGCTCGCAAGAGGTGTCACCACAGGGGCAGGCACCAAAAGTCCAGAGGGTGAGTGAGACCCCTCTTACACTCCCTACACCACCTGCTCCAACCTCTACGCCCCTAGCCTTCATTAAGTACTTCATCCATTAGGTATTACGTTCATTAGGTATTTAGTTTATTAGGCGTTTTAAATTAAGGCATTGTAAACTTAGGTCATTCAATATTTAGGCAAAATAATGTAAGGTATTCTAAAATTAGGCAAATTAATTGAATAGTGTGAATATTTATACAAAATGCTGATGCCCCCGAATACGTCAGGGGTGTCGCCGTCGCCGCAGCAACGTCGAAAAAGTACTCCTCCGATCGATGATTACCTACATGTTAAATTAAACACTACCCCTTTTAAATTTAAAATTTGGGTGATTGAGGTGGTCTGGCCTAGGCGTTGACGAGTCAGTCGGTCAGTCACCGGGACATTGCCAAGCAGTAGTCGTGATGATTGATTGTCATGATCATGACCGATGTAGCACATTTCTACCATACCTAGCCTCATAATCCATATATCAAAATGTGCAAATGGAGTATGAGCATATTGTGAGAGTAGGTAACATTCCTTATGTGATTGTCAGGCAAAGTGTCTTATCAATAAAGAAAAATCCACTTTCTCTCCTTTGTAATGTAATTTTATTCCAATAGGCGTATTATTTTCAACTGCTTGTTGTAGGGGCATTAGGAGGCTTGAGAATAATATGTGAGAATAATATGTAAGTATACTTTTTAATTCTTACCTACAAAGGCATCCGGCATAAATTGGTTCCCTCCTATGTGAGCTGGTCCTCCTTGACCTCCCACGCCCCCAGGCCCTCCCAGCCCACCAGGCCCTCCCACCCCACCTGGCCCTCCAGGTCCCCCCGGTCCCCCAGGTCCCCCCGGTCCCCCAGGTCCCAGTGGTCCCCCCGGTCCCCCTAGTCCTCCAAGTCCTCCCGGTCCTCCTGGTCCCCCGGGCCCTCCTGGTCCACCTGGGCCCCCCGGTCCCCCCGGGAACCCTGGTTGCCCTTGTCCCGGATACGGCGGCCCACCTGGTCCACCCGGTCCTCCTGGTCCGCCCAGTCCCCCTGGACCTCCTGGTCCGTTTGGTCCCCCAGGTCCTCCAGGGCCCAGAATTCCTCCCGGTCCTCCAGGTCCACCGGGGTATCCCGGTATCCCCGGTAAAATCGGCCCCGTTATTGCTGGTGGTCCTCCAGGGCCTCCTGGTCCGCCGGGCATACCCGGTCCTCCTGGACCATTCGGTCCCCCAGGACCCCCCGGTCCACCTGGACCTCCCGGCCCTCCCGGTCCATTCGGCCCCCCAGGACCCCCCGGTCCCATTGGATTCCCAGGTTCCCCTGCCCCTGGAAATGGCGGCCCGCCTGGTCCACCCGGTCCCCCTGGTCCCCCTGGACCAAATGGTCCACCTGGTCCATGTGGACCTCCTGGACCACCAGGACCTAATATACCTCCCAATCCCCCCGGTCCTCCCGGACCCCCTGGTCCCCCTGGTTGTCCTGGACGCCCTTGTCCCGGAAATTTCGGCCCCCCTGGGCCACCCGGCCCTCCTGGTCCCCCCAATCCAAATGGCCCTCCCGGCCCGTATGGTAGTCCTGGCCCTCCAGGTCCGTTTATACCTCCCGGGCCTCCCTTGCCGCCAGGTCCTCCCGGGCCCAAAATTCCTCCCGGTCCCCCAGGCCCCCCAGGTCCCCCAGGCCCATTTGGCTGTCCTGGCTCCCCGGGGGGATACGGCATACCTGGACCCCCCGGTCCTCCAGGTCCGAACGGGCCTCCAGGTCCGTACGGTCCTCCGGGCCCATACGGTGCCCCTGGCGCGTAGACTTTGGGGGGAGGGGGCGCATGACCCCAGCCTGGTAGCGCGCCTTTTGGCTTACCCCAGTTATCTCCTTTCCAGAATATACTATGTGGACCCTCTCCTTGCAAATCTTTTATTTGACGTTTAGGCTTCCTAGTAGTCGTCGTTGTCACCGTCGTTGTTGGTATAGCTGTTGTAGTCGTTGTGCCCGGAGGCGGCGGCGGATAATACCCCCCCCCACCCCAACAACCATCAAGTGCGGGTAATATAAGCAAAAATATAATTACGCTTCCGATCATTTCAACGCATTGAGTGTGACTGAGCGCTACCACGTTCACTCTCAGTGTACGTACTCGTACCAGAACGTAAGTTGAGGAGGATAATTATTAATTTCACACACAGAACTGTTGGCAAAAAAGCTAGTAATTGGACGAATAATTGGATGTGATTTTATTACACGTCTTATTTCAGATTATTATATTCAATTAATAACTTAATTTTGCGGTGTCGTGTGACGCTGTTGCCGCTGTTCAATATTGTTTGACCTGAAATAATTTGCTCTAAACTGACATTTGATTGAATTTCATATGATCTAAAATCGCATAGGTATTATACTAAAGTCTGTTCCTATTCAGACTGCCAATGAAAATAACAAGTATGCCTGACTGTAACTTGACTTTAGATATATGAACAATTAAATAAAAGGGGCTGAATATACGGCACTGATTCCACCTAGGGCGAGAAGGCGACTAGCTATTGGCGATTTTCTCGCCCAAGAAACGAACAAAAGATAAAGATTCCCTGTCAGTAAAAGAGACACGTATAGGTTTATCGCTGGCTGTTCACACTGCCAGCGAGAACTCTTTCCACTAGTTTGTCGAAACAAAAAATATAGATCCCGTGTCAAGAAAAGAGACAAATATTAATAGTTGATCGCTGGCTGTACTCGCTTCCCGCTCATTTATTTATTATTTTATTTATTTTATAGCATACGCATATGGTAAGCGGTAACTGTGACCCATAGACATTCGCATTCACAAGACTGCAAGCCTAAGACTGCAAATGCGTTGCCAACCCTGAGAAGATGGAATACCTCAATGCTAGTCATTACACCGGCTGTCTTATCCCCAAACCGGAACACAACAATGCGAACACTGCTGTTTGGCGGTAGGTTAATGGATGAGACGGTGGTACCGATACGGGCGGACCCTGCACAAGGTCCTACCACCCGCATGTGTTTAAAATACATTATTTTTTGCCAACCAGATTATTTAATTAGCCCGAAGGGTTCAAAAAAAGTTTGTGTATGTTGCATATATTGCAAAAAAAATACGTCACAACATAACTCCCTCAAATCTACGACTCAAATTGCTCTAGGTAATAAATTAAACAAAAAATTAAAAAAAAAAAACAGATAAGTAATTAAAATCCATATTTTGTTAGTAATAATAGCTTATGCCCCAAATTATAATTTTTCACACCGCAACACGTAATTAAATAATATATCACTGAAAGTGTACGCAACGGACTGGCCCAAAACCATAAAAAATGCCATTTGCCCCAGCTATTTGCTCTCCCACTACAATACATAGGTACAAACAATGTATTCAAATCAGATTTTCTTTTTATAGAGGGGCAAATACATAGTTTTCTGTTGATATTACAGTTGGAGCGGAATAAACTACAATTTCAAATTCCCTCTGTAAATACATGTCATGACGCTGCGCCGTTTGACTTAAGCTTACCTGCAAGTATAATCAAAAACAACTTTTAATTAAATTTTAATTTGAGAATGGTTCAGTTACAGCCGTGGATTTGTGCGGGAAATTGTGAAATACCCCTGGGTACCTATTATTATGCAATCACCTTACAACGAACATATCAACACGCGGAATTTTCATTTCACCGAAAGGTTCTTTTCGCCGCGTGAGTTAATTATTTTTGGTAGCGTAGTCACTAGTCTAACGTAACGTAATTGATCCTATACGACACTCAGGAGCAAAATAAACGGGTCAGAGTGCGTTTTTCATACTAAAGAGGCTATTTCGAAGCCTTGGTCCCTCGCCAGGGAATGCTTTTAGTGAAATCTGATGATTAATACCCCGAGCATCGATACAGGACTTCCAGACTGCCTAGGATACCCAACTGAATGAATCTGCGGTTAACGCCGGAATAGTGCCTGTTCAGAAAAACATCTAAAATAGCAATAAAATGTAAGGAAATCCGAGTGTTGACCCAAACTCTCTCGTTGTGGTGTAAACTGATTGTGCGATCAGTTTGGTATCCACCATTAAACCTCATTCAAAACAACCCCTGGCAAGGAACCAAGGCTTCGAAATAGTCTCGTTTGTATGAAAAACGCACTCTGACCCGGTATTTCTGCTCCTGAGTGTACTAAACAAAAACATTTATATAGTAGGTACTATGAGGGATATTATAATGAATTCAGAGTCCTTAAAAAATCACTTTCGATTCACTAGCAGACAAGCCTTGTTTAAAAATGTAACGTACACTGTATTAAACTTTGCCAACGCAGCAGCAGTTAAATAAGATGTGGTTGAAATAATTAATTTATCACAAAACAACATAATATTGTTTATTCAAATTTCAATTGTTTGGATTTATTCATTCATGTTCTTTTCGACACAACAAGTTAGATCGAGTTATCGGGTTTGACCACGCAAATCGATGTTAATTAAATTAATGAAAGCATTTTGACTTCTTTTTTTATAAGATAAGATAGGATAAGATTTCTTTATTCCTAATAATCATACGTGGTCAGTCTTACATTAATATATCTAGGTATAACACCTAATATCAGATTCAATAGCATATAAACTAGTTCTCGCTATAAATTTAATTGCATTATGTCAATGGATTAATTGATTAAGATCCCAACAAACAAAAACGTCGCATAAGTCTTGTCTTGTACGACATAAAGTTGGATAGCAGTCTTATAATGGTAATGAGATGACTACTAGGTCCTATAGACGTCTTTAATTTAACCTATTAGTCGTGTGTCGAGCACCGACAGTAGTAGGATTAATAGTATTTAGCTATGTAATTGTGAAATGCCTACTATGTTAACCTTTGCTATTGTTTTGTATTGTTTGAATTTGACATTTATATTTGTTTTTTATTTTTTATTATTATTATTTTGACATTTTAATTTACTACTATAATTATATTTGCACGCTTGCATGCAAGCTTGACACATGAAACATAATGTACTGTAACATCCCTATACTGTGTCTATGCAAATAAATATTTTCTGATTTCTGATTTCTGATTTCACCGTTGTTTAATTTTCCCTCATTACTTATTCTTTTTAAAGATGAAACACTGATATCTGTAAGAAGAAAGAAAGTGTTAAATAAACAGAACACCATTTAGAAATACATTGTGTGGTTGCGCAGTACAGCCCCATTGTACAGTCCGACAGCCCTAAAAACATTTGGGTTTAGGTGAAATGAAATTGCATCGGTGAGGTTCTAATCGCAACGGTTTAAGAACAAGGAAGACTCATATAACCCGAACATCTTTTATATCTGGCCGATCAAAAATGACATTAAATAAATAGATAAGGTACTAAAGTGTACACATATTTATGAAATCGACTGTACAGTGTACATTTGGTTCATAAACAACAAAATGCTGTTTGCTCCGCACACAGAAAATACATATCAAATAATATGTTTATGATATCTTTTAACTAAACACCTCCTTATTGTTTTATTGAAACTATGAGTGTCAGTTACATTAATCATCTGTCTATTAAATTAATTTAATAAAATTGTGAATGCTAAGAGATTCAACATGATATAGGGACAGACAATAGGTACCTACACCTATTAGGGTAGGGGCACCAAAAGATGAACGACACCCAAAAGCTGAACACTCGATCGAAATAATCACATAACTAAATCGTGACAAATATTACATAGTTCGGAATTTATTTTTCTTAAACAGCAACTCTTTGCTTACACCTCCATTAAATCTTAACATAGTATTATATTCTTTTTGGCCGTGATCGGTCGTCGTTCTGGAGCTTCCCGCCGAAAACGTCGATAGTATGGGAAAATAAATAAGGACAGTGCTCTCCAAATTTAAGCTTTTAATTACGTATAAAATTCAATAATTGTCAGTCTTAGAAGGATTTGCTTGGTATGTATTCTTGATTAATCACTCTTTTATTGGAGTTATACGATATATTTTTTTTCTTGTTAGTTAACGAGAAATATGCCGTTCAAGTAATGGTTTCAAAAATGTATACCTAAGCCAATACTTGAACGGTGTTCAGCTACTAGGCAAGGCGTACTTTTTTTAAAGCTTCTTAATAAATCGTACTGAAATGTCAGATGGAAAATTTAGAACGTAAAATGATCGTTAAATGCTCTTGTATCTTTAAACCAAAAGATGAACATAGCTTTTGATGTCTAATCCAATGATTTTGGAGTTTTAAATACTATGAAAACTATCACTGTTCAATAAAAAATGTGTGCCTAATACTTGAACGAATTAAATTTACTAGTTCATGTTTTGGATTCTATTCCAATATGTGAACACCTAATTGATTTTGTTTGTTCATTTCATAAATTCTGTGTCCTAAACTTGAACTAAGTAAATTCAGTCGTTCAACTTTTAGGCATAGTTTTATAATATGAACACTAGTAGTATTTATGGAAATGTTTACTAATATTATAAATGTTAAAGTAACACTTTTTGTCGGTTTATCTGTTTAAAAAGATAAGTACCTAAGTAGTTTTGCTAATGATTATTGATAAAAAATAAAATACTAATTCGTTGTTTTTATGACACAAATAACCATAAAAAATAGGAACCTTATGTACGTAAGTAATATTAAATAAATGGAAACAATTAAAAAATAAAGAATATTTCGTTAACTCGCATTTTATTGCTAAAAGTGAATAGAATTAAAATGATATAGGTATTTTATTATGTTAGTTCAACTTTTGGGCCCCAACCGTTCAGAATTAGGGCACGCTGTTCATCTTTTGGGCAAATCGGTACATTTTTGGTTTCAATGATTTTTAGAAAAATACGGAGATATAATAACAGGCTTTATAATAGTCATTTTCAATCTAGACCATATACTGTACCATATAAAAAAATTAAATAGGGTGAAATTTGTTACTTTCACTGAATATAAACTGTCTAAAGTTGGTGTAGTCGCTTAATCGTTCATCTTTTGGTGCTCTTACCCTATATAGGGAAAGACAATGATAATTTTAGTAATTACCGGTCATTGAAGATACTTCTTCCAAATATTTCGTGTGAGTCTGGCAGGCTAACTCAGTTTCCTCAACCTCTTTCAGCTGCTTTACGTTTTCCAGCACACTTTTGTCAACGTGCACGTCCAGGTTTTCTGAAACGAATTTAATTTCGTTTAATTTCTTAATCTCATCGTATAATAGACAGAAAAAGGTAAATTAAACTTAGGATTTCACATAGAGAAATAACAAGTATCAAAATGAACATGCCGTACTAAAGCCGTACTAACCTATAAATTTGGTCACCGTAACTAAACAATTAATTTTTTGCATCAATAATGCTTTTCTTTCTTCTTGTTTTTCTTTGTACTTCTGTATAATAGTATACAGAATCTCCCGGACACCGCCTCTTATCGTCGACGGCATGATTACTCCGTATTTTTATCAATTTAGATATCGAATTGACAGTTTCTAAAAACAACAAAGTCCAAACGACATATTAAATAGTGTTGCCAGACTCGTCAGCCAAGAAAAATCCAGGTTCAGCTTTCATTAGACAGACTCTATACAACATTGGCAAAATCATTAAATTGTATTTATCTCAAAGAAATCCTTAATAGTATAGAGACATGCATCAACCAACCAAATATATAATTTTGATTTGAATTTTTTTACTGGCAATTCCTTGATGGAAATAGGTATATGGTTGAAGACTTTAATGGCCATACCATGACAATTGTTTTTATACAACGCACTTCTATATTTAGGCATTACCAGTTTTGTCGGATCTCTTGGTCTCAGTTGCGGATTTGCAGTAGATTTTACAAACAGATCGGGATTCATCTTTGCAAATATACCTATCTCTAAAATAACATCCCAGTCAGGGTTAATATTTTCATCTTCTTAAATAGTGGCTTACATGGTTCTACAGGCCCGACGCCACTTATCGCTCTAATACATTTTTTTTGACACATAAAAACTCTATTTATGTCAGAGGAATTAAAACTATTTATTTTGCACTCAAATCTCGAAACACAATCACAAAGTGCCACTGACAAGAAAAATGAATAAGAAGTCTTACAGGTGTTGTGTTCCTTGACTCAAATAAAACGTTTTAGTCATTCAAAAACACCTGTACGACCACAATACAACAAAAGTGGTAATTCCATAACGTTTATATGACTTTTGAATGACGTTAACGAAGACGGCTTGTGACTTCTGTATGACCATTATACGACAAAGTAGGTCGTATAACTGGGGCCATTTTCGCGTTAAGTAAACGTTATTAAAACATTAGTATGACTTAGCTATTACGATCAAAGGTATTAAGATAACGTTTGCTAAACTTTTGAACGACGTTAAATTGTTAGTTGGGATTATTCGACATAATTACTCAACTGCCACAACTCTGTGATAGAGAAAAAGGCTTTTTGCAGCAAAAGGCCTTAAATTTACATTTGAAAATGCGGTCAGTTTTTGAGGCCTTGATCGACTCAAGGCTCCGGCACACCAAACGCGTGGCAGCAGCGTCGTGCGTTGAACGCGTGCCCGCGCTGGTTGTAAAACAACAAAACGATGCAACCGAGCACACCAAAAAGTAAAGTTGAAACTGCTACGCGCCGCTGCTGCCGCGCAGTTCCACGAGTTGTACTAAATACGGCCGCCATGTTTATCGTTAGACTCAGCAGCGGCACGACAGTGCTTCGTCGAGTGGTTGTATTTTCTCACAAACGCCTGCGCGGATACGCGCGCGCTCGGTGCTTCACGTGACACCGAACGCAGCTGTAGCGCGTCAGCAGCGCTGCTAACGCGCTGCAGCTGCCGCGTGCAGGCCTCGCCTGCTGTGTGCCGGGTGCCGCGCTGCTTACGCCACGCGACGCTGCTGCCAGGCGTTTGGTGTGCCGGAGCCTTAAGGTAATAAATGCGGGCACCTACCTATGTAGAGGGACTTCCCATTTTCTTTACTCTGTGTGCGGCGACGGCCAGTCCTGGTCTCCTCCTCCCAGTTGTTTCTGCTGGGTGCAAACTCCTCAGGATTTAACACCAGTCATGTAACATAGACACAAAATTGACTGTCAGGAATACAGCGTTGATTGAATACTTTCAAGCGTGTCATAGTTGGTTGAATCCTATGCCATTGCTGCATACTTCCATCAACAATACCAACTAGTTGACTTAATGACAATAAAATCTCAATTATTATTTTTTACTTGTATTTATTCTGTACGTCTTATAGATACAAAGTTACAAGAGGGAGAAAATGTCATATTAAAAAAATAAATCTTTAACTATTGTTAATTGTTATTGCAAAATATGATTTCATATGTATATAGTATACTAGCTGTTCCCTTGCGCACTTCGTTGGGCATTTTTTTGGATTTATTTTATAGCCTATGATACTCACAAATAACGTGGCTTTCTATAGGTAAAAGAATTTTCAAAATCAATTCAGTACTTAGATCCCTTTTCAACGTCACAAACTTTACCTCGTTATAACATGAGTATAATTTAAGTCGATATAAGTCTGGTAAGAATCAGAATTAATTTCATTGCGTCAAATAAAATGTTTGCGAAACCTGACCTACTTGGGCAAAGGGGCTTGAATTCCTTTTTAAAATTAGACCACATTCGTTACTCACTCCGGCCCGTATTATGGTCGCCTTTATCGCGGTGGATAAAGCATCCGCCACTCTCGCACTTGCGTACTGGTCAGAAAGTGACAGACGTTTTATACATATCGATAAACACGACCACAATAGGCCCGCAGTAGGTACGCTAAAGTATGGCACTTTAGCGTCATCTTTGAGGCACAAAGCAACGCGGGATAGGCACTCATGATGGCTCGAGCTATTCGCGTCGCAGGCACGGTCCACCGAAGAAGCTAATGCATCGTTAACACCTGATAAATTGGTGTCATGTGTATCACTTTATGTCAAACCGAGCCGCAATAGAAACTATATACCTACGCTCTCAAACGGCTGCGACCGGCCAATGACCTCCTCAACATAAGGTTGAAAATCGTAGTGAATTGAAATGTTACATTTGTACCGAGATGGGACACATGAGTCGCAGTTGTTCCAAAGGGCTAGTCACCTTTAGTCTCGGCATCACCCTCGAAACCGCGTAATAAAACGAACAACCGTTTGTTCTTATTGTAAGAAACCCGGACACGTTGAATATATGTGCTTCGCTAAGGCGCATTCCGAGTCAGAAACCAAAATTTATTGAAATCAAGCTAATTGGTTCCATTCTGGTTGTGTATAGGCGTTATAAGTTGTCGTACCAAGAAAAACAGTACGTATCAAGTACGTATCATTTGAAAGGTCTTAATGTGACCATCTCAAATATATAAATTATAGTAGCATTAATAATCGGGCTTTAAAACAATATCAAAAAATGCAGTCGGATTTTTAAAGCTTGGTTTTCTTTTGTTATAAATGTTATATTATATATAATACAGGTGGAACCCGATAAACTGTAGGTACATATTGAAAGGGATGAAATTGTAGGTTATTTTATCGGTAAACTTTTTTTGCAACTGTTTTTTTACAGATTCTTTATGATAACAAAATGATATTTTTGCAGTAATTTTCCACAAAACCTTATCAAAAAGTTCAAGAATCTTTGAATATGTAGGTACAGTTTATCAAGTACAACCCTGTAGAAGTTATTTTTTACGTTTTTGATGGTTTTTTTTTGTTTTTTAATACATTTATTTTATTTTACACTTTTTAGTGATCATAGTCCCACTTCTTAGTTGATACATGAAACTAAGACATATCCAGCTCGCCGCAAGCAACCGGTTGACTTGTAGAGAATGCCTCAAGGCATTAAGTTGGCCATTTATACTTACATTGTGTATTGTGCAATCAAGTTTAAATAAATAAACGCCGCGTGAAAATAATAGTCATTTTTATACAATTTAATGTTCGCTCAACTATCTTAATCGAGATATCTTATCGCCACCCTTGAAATAGGTACCGTTTAGGAGTTCCGGTGGCCATCTGTGGTCTTCATCATCAGTTCCGCTCCGCTTCAGCAAATGATACTTTCTGAATGCAAATGCTGGGCTAGTCACTAAAAAAATATAAAGAAGTCTCTATATGTTTGCCTACAATATTTGAGAAGTTCCCTCACTTCCTCACCGATCCCCTCATCAGATCCTGGTTTCCTTATCACGTTACCACCCTTGGGTACCTTTCCAACAAAAAAATTATCATCCAAATCGGTTCATAAACGACGAAGTTATCCGCGACCAAACATTAAGTGTGTTGTTAGAGTGTAATTATTTTAAAAACCCGTGATTGGCTTATTACAGACATACCCTGTTTAAGTTGATTTCCCGTGGAAATACACATACACAATGTGTACCGAATTTGTACATACTTAAAAAGAAATGTTACCTCAACAGATCGAAAGTAGGTACCCACAAATTATTAAGTAGTACATAATTAAATAGAAATCAACTAAAATGCTGATCACTACACTACCCATCGATGTTTCATAAACGTGTTCCTTACTCAAAAACTTCTTTTAATACTATTCAATCCATTTCCATACAAAGTAAACTGTAACCAGGAGTGCCTTGCAACAAAAGCTTATTTAAGTAATTTTTTAAACATTGTGTAGCAAAATAGTATACTCTAATATTAAATATTACCTACTCAGTGTTCGGAAAATATATGGAAAAGACTCAAAAATATAAAAAGGATAGGTAGGTAATCATTAATTTTTATCGATAAATATATCATTCGGAAGTCCCTAGGAAAAGTTTATTCGTGCCACAAAATGTAAGTCTATGTCTGGTAATTTATAAACTAGTGACGAATGATACAGACGACAATATGGATTCAAGTCAACAAATGAAAACTATAAAAAAACGGCCAAGTGCGAGTCGGACTCGCGCACGTAGGGTTCCGTACCACTATACATCTAAATAAATGTTTTTCTTTATTCTTTATTATATTGGAGTTGATTGAATGAAAGGTAAAATGCGGTTTACGATTTAAAACGTATTAAAAAAAAACTAATTATTAGATCTCGTTCAAACCATTTTTCGGTGGAAGTTTGCATAGTAATGTACATCATATATTATTTTTACATTTATCATTCCCTTATTTTAGAAGTTACGGGGGGGGGGGGGGGGGGGGGACACACATTTTTCCACTTTGGAAGCGTCTCTCGCGCAAACTATTCAGTTTAGAAAAAAATAATATTAAAAACCTCAATATCATTTTTGAAGACCTATCCATAGATACCCCACACGTATGGGTTTGATGAAAAAAAAAAATTGAGTTTCAGTTCTAAGTATGGGGAACCCCAAAAATTTATTGTTTTTTTTCTATTCTTGTATGAAAATCTTAATGCGGTTCACCGAATACATCTACTTACAAAGTTTCCATAGTATAGCTCTTATAGTTACGGAATAAAGTGGCTGTGACATACGGACGGACAGACGGACGGACAGACATGACGAATCTATAAGGGTTCCGTTTTTTGCCATTTGGCTACGGAACCCTAAAAAGGCAAAAGTTTGTATGTATATGTAATCAAATATATGCGATTGCCTTCTATTTTTTTCTAAACAGTTTTTATAACCTTTAGTATTTCTTTCATACAAGCCTTGTCCAGACGATATTTAATTGTTTTTATTAACATCTTTGTATGACTCCGAGTATGCTTATTGTAAGTCCACATCTTTATTAGTAAATATATTATTTCCTTTAAAATTTATCGATATAATTCATATACCACTATGAGTACCGATCTAACAATCACTATGAAGTGTCATAAAATACTTGCAAGGAAAATTACGTGTCTCGTATCGTATATGAAACTTTATGAGCATTTAATGTAATTATTACCGTGGGGACGTAACGAAACATCGCACATTGCTTCGCGACGGGAACCTGTTAAGGGTTAAAGCTGTAGATATATTAGGGTTTTAAAGCTGGGCATTCACGGACGCGCCGTTTGTCTCGGCGACGGATGGAGTCTGTACTCGTACAACTGGATGGGCGTAATATTTTGACCATATTCACGGGCGCGCCACGCCACGGCTCAACGAACGGTTCGACATCACGGAGCACACTGACGATTAGAAAATGGCAGCTAGAAACGCATATTGGACGACGCCATTTGGCGCATCGCGCTGGCTTCCCGTCTATTTGGAAATCCAACGGACCGCGCCAAGTACTTATAAATGCTAGTTTTGACACTCACGGATCGATTTTGGCGCGTCGCTGCTCTATTCGGCTTGTTGGAGCGGTCGGGGATACCCAGATTTAGAGCGGTTTTTTTTTAACCTTTAATATACACACAGTTGTGGGCACTAATGTGTATATTAAAGGTTACAGCGTTGCGTTAGGGACAAGGAAACAAAAGCAAAAATACCACGTTTTTATTGCAATCAAAATTCCAACTGCCTTTTTATAATGTACCTACATTTACACGTTCGTTTTACATACGCTGACACACCGACAGGCACAAAATATAAAAATAATTAACGCAATAACTACAACAAACTTGATCGAACGTATAAAATATTGATATACTCGTAGTGTACAACTTTTTTGTACAATCTTTTCAAGTATATATATATTGGAACAGCAGCAAATCTAATCTAAAAAGTAAAGTAATATAGTGGTAAATAGCCACATGGAAAAACTAAAAAAGCACCTAATTTTGTACATATTTTTTATTTCTGGTAACATTTTCCAATAGCCCATTATATTGTCTGCCCTAATTATTGCAACCCCGTGCACTGATACATTGTATTGGTATTGCCGTATAATATATTCCAGTGTACCTATTAATTTGTTTTTGTAAATAGGTACCTACTTAAAAAATAAAGCGAACATTAATTTTAAAAATGCCAAGCTCATCGAAAAAACAAATTCTTCATGTGGTCTATGAAACGTACCTATACAATGCCTGAAAAAGGGTTAACTTATCGTTCAATCCCGCAGCTTACCTTACCGTTTCTAAACTACCAATTTTCATAAGGTTGTGAACAGCCTGCGTAGTTCCAATCTTCTTATAACCGTATTTCAATTATTATATATCTAAAATTGCTTCCCACATTTATGATTGTATATTTTATAACGTTTAAGTAAACATTGTGGAAGTAACATAATTAACAAACATAATTAACCTTGATGATGGACTGCCGATGAGTCCGAAGCGTGTCCAACGTGTGACATTTAAAAACAAAATCGCGGAAACAAACAATACCGTCGCCTTAGAGTGAAGACCTTATAGTTTTTTAGAGTAATTAATCCATCGTGTTCGAGAGTTTTACGGTTAATACTTACTTACTTAAAATTACAAAGAAATGAACAGTTATATTTCTGAGGTATTCAATCCGCGGCGACGACGAGATATTGATACAAAATAAAAGCGCTTACTTTCAGGTTACTTAGGCCGGGCTTTTGCTTTCTTTTGACTTTGTACATACTCTTGGCCCTCCTTGGCAATGCCTATGAACACCTCTTCGAGCGTGGTCTCTGAGACTACATAGTCTTCTATAAGGTCCGTGTAGTTTTTCTTGATGTCTTCCAGCATCCCAAACAGTTTGCTGTACGGCATCAAGTTGTTTATATGGATGTGACACATCGTCTGCAATATTATAATGAGAACTAGTGATTATTTTTAAGAAGGAATTTGTGATTCGATGGTTCGGTCATTTGGAAAGGTTGGATTAAAGAATATTGACAAAAGTGGAAGTAGCGAAAGAGATTTGTCAAGATCCTAGCAGGTGGAAAGAAGTGGTCTCTGTCTACCCCTCTGCGAAAAAGGCGTGATTTAATGTACGAGTTCTCGCGCTCTGTTCTCTGATTGATATCAGTTTTGTTTTTGCCCGCTTCAAAGGGTTTCTCGGCTAAAAACCCGACTGCAATAAAAATTCAATTGAAAAGCGAAAAACCAGCTATATAATCTATAGAAAATTGTAAGAGCAATGTACGTACACATTACCTACCTACTTATTGATATTTATAACAATTTAAATTTAACTTGAATATTGGAAAAGGTGTTCCAGGCGGGGGGACATAAGCTAGACCAATTTTTTTTTTTGTAGAAATAAGTTTTGAAATTCATAGCTTGTCCGCTCCCCTCCTGCAACAACTTTGCCAATAAACAAGTTTTTTTTTAAAATATAAATATCAATAAGTAGGCAGGTACATTGCTCTTATAATTTTCTATAGATTATATAGGTAGCTTGTTTGTCGCTTATCAGTTGATTTTTTATTGCAGTCGGGTTTTTAGCCGAGAAACCCTTTGAACCGGGCAAAAACAAAACTGATATCAATCGGAGAACAGGCGAGCGCGAGAACTCTTACCTACCTCGAATGACACCTCGCATGTTAAATTTCGTCAAGCCGTTTAGCCTGTAGAGCGTGCCTAGTAATAGACATACGCTCGAAAAGCATAACCCTCCTTCTGACGGAGTCGGGTAAAAAAATGGAACGCATGGGAAGGTCACATGAGTGTAAATAGTTACTTCACTGGTTTTCGGGCAATGTCTAAGTGTCGCGTGGGTCTCGGTCTGTAGGAGCTAAGTTGTCCCAGTATGACAGAGCAAGCTTGAACGTGGGACGGAGCCAGCTTATCGACGCAGGTAGCGTCCCACACAAGCGTCCTCCTCATTTCGGCACTTGTCCTACCGACGACGAGGGAGCGATGAGCTGTATATCGACGGTTCTGTGACTCAACTTGGTATATAGAATAGTGTCCAGTATATTCTGACACTCACTAAGTACGCGAGTGCATACTTAGTGCGTGTCAGAATATACTGAAAATTATTCAATATACGAGGTTGAGTCACAGAACAATCGATGTAGACTATTTTCTCGCTCAAGAAACGAACAAAAGATGTTAATACTTGATCGCTGGCTGAACAATAGTACATTACTGTGAGAGACCGGGAAAATGGCTGTTGCGGGACGAAAACAGTTAGCGTATACGATTCCAGCAACCACCCTTCCCGGCTGAGGCTTGTAAAGTGCATTTCTCCAGCAATGCGAGAAAATTTCGAGTAGAAATTTGATCGACCTAATTTATAAGCAAAAAGGGCTAACTGGTAACTCTGGTTGCACAAAGCACGCGAGCACGTGGTTAACACAATTGTTAATAATATTAAACAAACTTCTTTTTTTTAAACAACATTGTCGCCATCATTGTCAACGTTACTTATAATTTTATCTACATTCGAACCATGGACAATTTAGAATGAAACTGTTATAAAGCATTAAATAAAATCACAAATTAAAACGTAATAAATTCAATTTGAATAAAATATAGTTTAAATTATAACATTTATTACGCGTTTACGTTATTTTGGCAATTGATTATGTTGCTCCCTTCAAACCATTACTTACTGAAGTTTACAAAGGAGCAAGGTTAGCGTTCGCCTTGGAGCATTTAGATTTCGACTGGAGTAATGTTGTCTTTACTGAGGATAAACTTTTACATCCAGCTAACACGTACTTAAGTTAATGGCGGCGGAATAATACCCGCTATGATAGTAATCACGTTGTGCCCAACATGGAGTCTGGTCGATTAAGTGTGAATGTGGGGCTGGATGAGCGCGGCTGACCCGGGGGAACTACTTATACCTTGTTCACGTTAAAGAGTTAGTACCTGAAAACTTAAAATGCACGTGATTGGCCAGCGATAAGGGCACCGCTAGCACACATGATGGGTTTACTTACATGTCGGTCCAAATCAGTCAACATCTGTTTCTTGTACGATGCGGACGCGTTATTAGTGCTCTTTTTGTATTGTTGATTTCACTTTTTACCAGGCTCGTTTATTGGGCTGTTTCCCGTTTAACCTGGCATGCCAGATCAACTTACGACCCAAAATCATAACAAATAATAAATAAATAAATATTACGAGTCAGGCATGTAAGCCGACGCCGCCAGTGAGGTGCGATTGTTCACGCCCGCTGATCATTTCTTGTCCCTTCCATTTGCATACAAAAGTGCAACAGAGACGGCGCTTTGCTAACTCTTTAACGTGGACAAGGTATAAGTAGTGCGAATGCCCAGCCGAGCGACTGGTGCTAATTATGTGGACGTGTTGGAGGACACCATGCTACCATTATAGTGGCGACGGACGGAGATAAATATATCTTACAGCAAAGTCTAAATAAATATTAATATATATTATAGCTGCTTGTGTCGACTCTGTCAACATATTTTGGCAGTATTAATAATATATTCAGTGTGTGACGCCCCTGACTGACTAGCCACCTCAGGTGTCACCAGCCGGTAGGTATCTAACGCGCCGATCGCGCGTCGGTAACATGGAGTTTCGCTTCTACGTGTATTTAGTTATTATTTTATTCTTATGCTATGGTCATAATATTGTCCCAGTAAGGGTAGGGCCGCCGGTAGGAAGTGCACATCGATTTTGAAAAATAATAATATTTGGTATCTCGAACTATGAAAAGCAAGACTCTCTAAAAAATATCCTGAATAATCTCCGAAATGGCTGAAAATATATGTATATAAAGAGTTTTTAAAAGGGGCATTTCAGCTTATCTTTGTTTATGTTTCTCCTTTCTACAAATATCCTGCCTAGTAAGTAATACATAAGAATAGTTATTATTAACTTTTTCAAATCGATCAATTAATTAATATAGTTCAATGCGAGCGATCAAAGAGAACACGGATAATTTGATTTATTCGACTGTTTGGAACTTGGCAATTTAACAGTTCATTTTCCACCTGTATCTTTGAGAAATTTCGAAACTAACGAACATGTTATTGCACCGATTGTGTATTATGTATAGGGTTACGGTTAGACGTGGTTTTAGAATCCATGGAGCCACTATTTCCTAATTATAACATACATACCGAATGGTGAAATATGACAATAGTCAAATTTCAAAATCCATTCACTCTTTAAACCGTTGCTGAACCAAATAAAATTATTTTTTGTAAAGAGTATACTCGCTGGGAAAGCGTAAAGTCTTATTTTATCTTAATGAACGTCTAACTCAAGGTGGTATGGAGATAAGTAATAATTAGGAACTAGCGACTCCATGGATTCTAGCACCACTATATCCCACCAAAATCCTAAGCCTACGAGTATATGTGTATAGGATAAGTTGCCATGTTACCCGGTGGTCGTCCACGACCCGGCAGTCGAAAGTCGATTTCATCTGCTTCAGGAACGCCTGCTTCTTGGGGTGCTCCGGGAGTGGTGGTGCTTCCTGATCTGACTTCCCAGCTTGGGCCGCTTTAACTGCTTTTTTTTTTCCATCTTTCTCAGGCGCCATGGTTGCTTTGTCTGCCACCACGACAGCTGCAAAAGTGTTAGCCCTTCTATTTCTCTTTTTCCTACAGTTGGCTCCGATGGTTATCCATCTCAGAAATTTACAGCTGAATCAATTGTCCTGAAAGGCGGAATTTCACTGCAGCATGAACTACTACAGTACAGTACGCACGCCCTCGCTGCTCACGTGAGCCACGAGGATCCTAGGTCTAGGCGTGTGCCACTGATGTCATCGTACGCGCCACTCAAAGCACTCTCGTATCCACATATTTCTATATAAAAAGTTAGTTTTTAACACAGTTCCTCAAAAAGCGGTGCTTTTTTACCAGACATTGCCATTCATACGATATCATCACTAGACCGACCCCGTTATCTTGTCGCACTGAAATTGTTTTTCAGTAGAGCGTAAATGTTTTTTTATCGACCTTCTTGATATAGATATTTATAAAATGCACTTGAATTTTCGCCCATGTGTTAATCCAAGGTATAAGCTGTCTGAAATCCAAATTTCACCAAAATTCGTTAGTTTTTGCGTGAAAGAGTAACAAACATCCGTACATACATACTCACAAACTTTCGCGTTTATAATATTCGTAGGATATATTTTTATACAAAAGTAATAGAACCTAGTGACTCCTCTTTGAAATTATCAATGACATACAGTATCGAAATTTAGATAGTCGATACAAAAAAACATTCACGCTCTTCTGAAAGTAATGACAGTGCAACAAGATAACAGGATCTAATCATCACATTCCCACGCTGTTCTGGTCAGATATTGCTCCGGCTCATTACGCTAACGACACCATCCAGTTTCTCCACGACAACAATATTCTATTTCGCACTAGGGTGGTCCAAAAAACAAAAGTGCGTAATATTGTTTCTCCACACGTATACCAAGTTTTATTGCAATTGAATAAACTTTACATGTCGACCATATTGTTAAAATGGTTTCACATAAAAATGTAGTAGATACCGGATGACCACCTCATATATGGATGAGCTTTGCGCGGTTTTTTTTTGTAAAACCATTTGCCATAAATGAAACCTAGCTAGATTGATTTATCGCCCCCGAAACGCCCTGGATACAAAATTTCATGATAATCGTTAAAAGATAAAAAGATAAAAGATAAAAGATGTTTATTCAGTAATTAGGCCGCACGGGCACTTTTACACGTCAAAATCTACCAGCGCTTCGCAAGAGACCACTGCTGAGAAGAAACGCCGCAAGAAACTCAACAGTTGGAGCCGTTTCCGAGATTCAGACTACATATATGTACAAGAATTGCTCGTTAAAAGGTTTTAGATAGTTAGATAGATAGATTAGATAAATTCGATAGATGGATAGAGTTTCACACATCTAATAAAGATATCGAATGAGAAGACTTTGGACAGATCATGAGTATCATGACACTGTATTCTGAATTGCAGCAGTAGGCAAAGAATATTCTAAATCTTTTTTTTTTTTTTTTTCTGCTAAGTTTACTAGATGTCGTTTAGTATGAGACTGAGATCTTTTTGGCATAAACTAAACGCTATCGGCGACCGGTAAACGACTACTTAACAAGTTTGAATTTGACGTATAAGTAACTAATTTATCGTAGGTAAACAACACTAAGCTTTTTTTTTCATGTCGTATACTAGGCAAACGAACACACAAGCCACCTGATTGTAAGTGGAAACTGTGACCCATAGACATTCGCATTCACAAGACTGCAAGCCTAAGACTGCAAATGCGTTGCCAACCTTGAGGACTAAGATGGAATGCCTCTATGCTAGTCATTACACCGGCTGTCATATCCCCAAACCGGAACAGAACAATGCAAACACTACTGTTTGGCGGTAGGTTAACGGATAACGGTGGTAGCGATCCGGACGGACCCTGCACAAGGTCCTACCACCCGCAAAGTTATGAGGAGGAATGATTTGAAACACTTTTAATTTTCTTCATACTATTTTGGACCACCCTACTTCTACCCCAAGGACCTGAACCCCCCAATGTCGACCCCGATTACCGATTGCCGACCTATCGAGCATTATTGGACCCACCCTTCGATCAACAATAAACAACTAGACGTAATAACGGCTCACTTGCGGTGTGGATCTTACTTTTGATTAGTTCTGTTGACAGACGGCCAATGTCAACATGCATCACAATGCCAAAATGTGCATTGAGAACTTATAAAAATAATTATAGAAAAAGAACTGTGTCGATCGGACTGTCTTACTTTCGGTAAGTACCATCATCATTGATCATCATCATCATGTCAGCCGAAAGACGTCCACTGCTGGATATAGGCCTCTCCCAACGCTTTCCACTCAGACCGGTCTTGTGCTTTTCGCATCGACCGCGGTCCCGCGATCCTGACGAGGTCGTCACTCCATCTTGTTGGAGGCCTACCTACAGCTCGTCTTCCGGTCCGCGGACGCCACTCCAGAACCTTCTGACCCCATCGGCCAACAGTCCTGCGAGCAATGTGCCCCGCCCACTGCCACTTAAGTTTAGCTATTCTTCGGGCTATGTCGGTAACCTTAGTTCTACTGCAGATATCATCATTTCTGATTCTATCATGCAGAGAAACCCCGAGCATAGCCCTCGGTAAGTACATGTAGAATATATTATATTCAAACTTTACACTAACAATTATTGTAATATTTCCATTAAAATAACATTTCTGAAACCACAGCTAAGAATGTTTGGCCAAGGTCGGCCAATAGACGGTTACACATTGTTTAACGGAACATTAGATGCATGGAGTATTTTTTTTTATTGTACCACAACTGCGCCTCTATTCTAGGGAGTAAAATCCAAATCGTTTTTGACTTGTTATGGTATTGTTTTCAACTCGGCTGACATTACTGTCATGCAAATAAGAGCTATCAAAACGTTGACAATAGTATAAACAGGTCCAAGATAATTTGGTTTTGGTATTGAATAGAGGCCCTAGTAGGTATTTTGTTACCCGAACAGCGTTTTCCATCAGCAGCCTTTTAAAGGATAATTTCCACCAAACGGCTCGCATCGCATCGGATCGGAAAGGATACGTACGCATGCGGCGACAGCCGTACGGCTCTATTGAAATTATTATTGTCTATTTATGACGGAGCCGATCGCGCGTCGCGGCATACTTACGGCGACGTACGCGTGTCGCGGAAGACGCCCGCGGTCATGTTGCTGTGCGCGGCTTGGTAATATAGACTTTAAATAGAGTGAACATGATTTAATATCGTTTAAAGACCATAAAGTTATTTCCGTTCCGATCCGATGCGGGCCGTTTGGTGGAAATAGTGCTTTAGGGTTCCGAAGTCAAACTAGGAACCGTTATAGTTCCGCCGCCATGTCTGTCTGTTTATAAGTCACATTGACTTTTTCTCAGAAACTATCAAAGTTACAAAATATTTTATACCGCGCACTACGATCAATTATGTGAATATGGAAAAAAACCGTCCTCCCGCATATGTAAAGCAAGGGTATAAGTTTTTTTTTATTAAACAACACTGTGGGATCTCACTTGTCCTGCGAAATTTTTATTTGTGTATGTAACGGCGATGGGACCCTACACTGAGCATCTGACATGCTTTTGTCCGGTTTATTTTCGTATTCGGAATTTTACTTTAATTTATCGTCGAGGATAGTGCAATACCGCATAACTAACACATTTAATAAGTTGCAAATTGTACCTTACTGACTTATTTGCTAAGTTGTATTTTGACCTTATGTAATTTGTTAGTTACGCGGTATTGCACTATCCCCGACGTTATGTAGTATAATTAATTCCGGCGTAAGTTGTTCTTTTCCAAAACAGTACTTGTCACTCCTTAACATCGCTCTCTAATCAGTCCCTCACATGAGTCGTGTGCTGGTGCTTACGTTGGGTTTTTATTTCTTATTTGCACTAAGCTGTACTTATTACTCCTTGACACCGCCCTCCAATAGGCTATTTGACAACATTGAAAATATACTACAAATTGTGGTCATCCTATCTGATACTAGCGTAAAATAACGTATTTCACTTTATTTCACATTAAATTATGTCTATTTTTTTTGCAAATTACACGAAATAATAAGAATTTTTTTTTGAAATTTAATCTGTGGCAAAAACTCTATGTGATGTTAGAAATACTTTATAATAATCTGTGATGTGAAGTCAACGATGCAAGTAAACAAAACAAACCCCAAATTCACTTCATATGCTAAGCTGTCAAATGAACTTGTTTGTTTACTTGCGTGTGACGTCACACTAGTCCGCCATAGATAGAAACAGCGTTTTTCGCGTTGTTTTGAAAATTTCAACTTTAACTTAAATTTTTATTGATAATACAGTAGAATCTCAAGGAAATATCAATGTAGTGTGCTTGTTATGTGATAAAGAATCATTTAAAAACGTTTTCTAAAATTAGTCAAATAGCCTATTAGTCAATCACATATTCTGTGATAGTGGGCTCAGGGCGACTTCGTCCACAGTCCTAATTTACGTTCCTAACCTTTCCACAATGCCATATCGCCCACTATTCCAATTCGTCGGCATTCCTATATTGTCGCCTTCCTAACTGGTCCACATTCATACATAGTCCATAGTGCTTAATTTGATTTATTGATGACAGACACATGACAGATGTCATTTATTGACGTATTCATGTTATGAGACGAATAGTCGTAGGTATGAGATCAAGTTTCGAAGCTTTGTAAGTATATTACTAACAATAAGTACCATGGTTGTTATTAGGTTGACCTTAAAACAGTTTAACGTTTGCCTCGGTTCGTTAGTAAACAAATGCAACTGACGTATATAATCACGCGGACAGAATTTCGTTTTGTTTTGGATGGGAACCTTTATCTATTTGTTTATTGTTGATCGAACGGCCCACCCAAGTCTTAAGTAAGACAGGCAAAGTTGCCAAAAACATTGACGACTTCATCAAAAAGTGGAATGCTGCAGTCCGGGGAGTCACAAAAAGCTCTGTAAAATCCGAAATGGAAGGCGTTCGTAGGTAGCTGTATCAGGAGTACAAGAAGTACCGATTGGAGAAAATATATAAGTGTAAAATAGTTGATGATTTCTTATATTCGTGCAATACGAGTATTATAATCAAGTCTCGTCCAATATAGTGAACTAAATTAATTTATTTAAAAATTACAGTTATTTTTGTTACATCCTTTACATTGTTCTTACATTTAACATCCGGAATACATGAGTGTGTGTAGCCTCATTTTGTTTTGATCAGCCGAAGTAACAGAACATTTGCAGTCCATTTTATTACAACCCAATTTGTACTGCTATCCGTTTTTTTTACGTAATTATAGCGGTAACGAGCATGCAGTAAAACGGACCTATTTGACTCGATATCATTTCTGCACTCCTTTTTATAGTACATTACTGCAAAGAGCAGTAAGTGAGCCTTCCTGGACGAGTATGAGTTAAAAGACTTCTTTCGACAGTTGGGGCGGGGCCGAAGAGGTTGACGGTATTACGGTGCGCTGTTGTCCCTATCCTCTGTTGCTGGGATTGCGGGGAGAGAGGCCTACCTTCCCTTCCGCAATCTGGCGGGGCCGCAACGTTATTTGCGGCATGGTGGGGCCGCAGAGGAAGAGCAGTGTCGTATTACAGTTCTATCCTCTCCGTATCCTCCGCGGCCGAAACGTGTGAGCCTGTGGATCTGATGGATCGTCTCTCGCCCTCTGTGGTCTACTGGACTGTGAGTGCCCTGAGTTCTCCCGGGGCCTGTGGCCCTCGCCAACAACGGCGTGGGTTTTTAGTGGGTATTCTGGCCACCTTCTGTTGGTGCAAGGCGCACATGGTATGCATTAACGCATTTTCCCGCAGGGTAGAAAAACGCCTCTATTCTACTTGGTGAAAGAATAGAATAGAGTAGAAGAATAGAGTAAAAAAAGATAAAACAACAGGGGCATATGGTTTTACCCAGTAGAATGGGGGGCAATTACCGGAGGGCGCGCTCAGCTTGAAGATGGCGGAGAAGCCGGTGGCGTGGCGCTCGCGCAGCTCGGTCGCCGTGCCCAGCGCTGCCACCTCCCCCGCCGACATGATGCAGATGCGGTCGCACAGCGCCTCGATCTCGTCCATGCTGCGAACAGGGGTATTATTCTCTTAAAAACAGCGTTCGATCGGTCGAACGAGTGAAAGCGGCAAACCTACGAGTTTAAGGAGTCCCGTCAGAGCGAAAAAAAACATTGTAGCGCGGGCATTCTCAATTAGGCAGCCTTTTTACGTTCGATAGTTCGGCGAAAGCTCTGCTGCTCACTCGTTCACTCGTCCGATCGACCAAACGCCGTTTTTTTACGAGAATACCCTACCCGTTATTGAGAGAGACCCCCTAGGACGAGTCAGGTACCCTCACGAAAACCGACATTGTTTTAAATTGCTACATTTGATACGGAAATACGGTTACAGACCTCACACCAAAATCATTCTCGACTGCGGTCAAAACGGCAGCGATCGTTGTATTGGGCAAGGCTTAATATAGATGTTTTGATAATGATAAATGATAGTCGTAAGGAGAATTCGACTATTTATTTATATTTAACGCCATGCGGTGGGCTCGTCTAGCAGCGCGATGTGTATCCTGGCAATGAATAATTGTTAATGGAAAAGTTGAAAGCAGAAAGTTTGACTTCGGAACTTTGTTTGGACTAATTAGGAGATAAACCTACTAAAAGTCCCCTCTTCGGAGGTGCGCCCACATAGCACAAAGGTCCCGTTTTTTGTTAATATCTTGAAAACGATGTGTCATATAAAAATTTGTTGTACAGCATTATTACAGCTGATAAAGTTCTCTACAACTTTGATTTATAATTTTTTTACCTATTTCCAATCGTTGTCCAGATATGAGCTACAAAAAATTGGCAATTTTCAAAAATGTATTTTTGATCTCACCGTTTTTGCGTTACATTTTTCTCTAACTGCCGCGCGGCCATATCCACGCCGGAGGTGGGCTCGCTGAGCAGCGCGACGTGAGAGTGCTGGCACAGTGCGACTGACCTGTGCGAGGCGATGACGACGGACTTGGTCCGCTTGGCGCGCAGTACGGCGGAGTACAAGCAAACGGCGCGCGGCCGTGTCCACGCCAGTGGTGGGCTCGTCGAGCAGCGTGACTCGACAGTGCTGGCACAGTGTGACTGACCTGTGCGAGGCGATTACGACGGACTTGGTCTGCTTGGCGCGCAGCACGGCGGAGTGCACGCGGCGGCGCGCGGCCGTGTCCACGCCGGTGGTGGGCTCGTCGAGCAGCGCGATATGAGAGTGCTGGCATAGAGCCGCCACCGCGGCTAAACGCCGCGCGCAGCCACCGCTGTAGCCTGACACACACTGATTGGCATATTGCGTGAGCCCTACAATCAAAATGATTTTTAAACACACGCACTTAATATGTCACTTGAGTTATTAAATGTTCCGAAAGCGAAGTCGTTCAGCAGGTTAGCGCCCGAGTGCTCACCGATCTCATTCAGCCAGGACGCCGCCTGCGACTTGGCATCCGCGGCGTTTAGTCCACGCAGCGTCAGCACGAGGACCAGGTTCTGCTCGCCGGTGAGGAAGTCATCCAGACCAAAGAACTGCGGGCAGTAGCTAAACGTCTGCATGTACTGCGGACAAATTCAAACATTTATATTTCAGTTTATTAATCCATAATGGTTAGATACAATAACTGAAATCTAGTTAGTATACGTAAAATACTATAGATATTACATTTTTTGTAGAGGTGTCGCGACAGGTGCGTGCAGCTGTACGCACCGTTCAAACAACGGCGAGTCCCAGCGCAGGCCCAGCGTGCTTAGGATGCTGTGCGTGCTGCCTCGGCTGCGGTGAAAGAGTACAGCTGAGCGCTTCCTCATGATGGCAAAAAAGCAGTCCGCATGAGCCTCAGCAAACATTCCCGAGGCACTACAATACCGCGGCAACCTGAACCGCATCCTATATGCATTGTTGTAATATGCGCCGAGCGCTGTATGCGCGCTGCGTAAAGTTAGCCCGTGTAGAAAGTTTGACAGTACGCTTTAAATAGCGTAAGATTTACTTCTTTAATGAGTAATCCATGAAACAGCACATTTTGATGCAAATGCAAAAACGGAGCAGGAATGTAGGTAAACTTCACTTACTGCCATCTTTTCATCAATGAAGTATCCATTGGAAATAAGATGTCCGTGCGTAGGATACGTTTCGGCTATCATCATCTTAAAAGTTGTCGACTTTCCTGCACCATTTATTCCTAGCAAGCCGAAGCACTCCCCTGCAATCAAGAAAACAACTGCGTTATAAAATGCCGACAAAAACCATTATCTCTTCTAACTTATAACGTACTGAAAAAGATTATTACAGCTTATTAAAAAAAAGTACATGTAATTACGATACACCATGTAAAAAAATCACTTACGCTTTTTCACAGAAATATTAAGTCCATTAACGGCCATAAAATCCTGGCAACACGACCTGTAGTTCATGTGCACATCATAACATAATAATGCCTCTTTCATCTCTTTTCTAGCTGCAAAAATTGAATTAATAATTATGAATTAATAATTCGGACACGGCGGACACGAGACACACATCATCCTAACCGTTAATATCTTTCAGTTTTACCGTTCGCTTGGAAGGTAGGTACATCTAAATTGGCTTCTTAATAGCTAGCTGTCCTCAATGGAGTTTACGGAGACGAAGAATGAGGAGCTTAAGGAAACAGTTTGCTGAGCTAGTGTACGTTTCACCGCCGCGAGGACACACATTTGGGTGCTAAGCCTGTTACCGTAATCGTTTCCTATAATTTTTATATTTGTGTGTTATGTTTAGTGAATAATTGTATTTCTTCTTCTTCTAGGGACTAACAACTTAGTAAGAACTGTGAATTGTAACATAAGAACCTTTACTTTGTGTAACGACCAGCCTTCCGCTGAGCTAAATCGTTTCTGGTAGAGTAAGAATTATGCGCGAAGTTTTGTTCACAATTTAATAACATCTTGTATTGAGCTTCATAGGAATAAATACTGTGGTGTCACTAGGGAATGCAATTACCGGCCAAATTTGATAACCGGTAAATTACCGCTCTCGGTCCGGCAAAACCGGTAAACCGGTAAATTACCGGTTTCTGTGGTTTTTAAATAAAAGCCATTAAAATTATTGAAAATCGTTTATTTAAGTTTAAAAAGTCATTTAAAAATAATGGTGACAACTTGAAGTAATAATTGGAAACTTTGATCTAAGAAAAAATATCAATCAGTCTTAAAATTAAACAAATCATTTTAATGATTAATAGTCATTTAGCAGGTAGAAAACTAAAACAATAGGCTTACATGTTTACCTTTAGGTTGAAAGGGAAGGGATGGTAAAATAAAGAAACAGTAAACAAATAGTAATAAGGAACATCTTCGGCTGGCTCTGGAATACGTAGCGTTACTTGCTTGCTTCGTAATAGTAACATAAGTTTACAAATAATTATCAGTTTTATTCATAATTTAAAAGTCAATTTCAATCAAATACATTTTTAAGGAGTGTCTGATAGTATATTGCACTTAAAATCATATTATTTCGCGTTTATTTTTAGTTTTTCACGGTTCGGTAAATTACCGGTAATAGCTTTAAATTACCGGTATTTTACCGGCTCTAAAAAGGGCCGGTTTACCGGTAAACCGGTGAACCGGTTTACCGTTTTGCATTCCCTAGGTGTCACACACCTACGGCGCTGATGTTCAGAAACCGTTTGATGGCCGGTGGTGACTCACGGAACGCTGTACAAACATGCTATACTACTCGTACGCGTGAACTAGCAACATAATACTAATAACGGAAAATAAATGGAGAAATAATAATTAAAAATAAAACGCATAGGTACATAAATACCGATATACAGCCTTGATATAACTGAAAATTAATTGAAGGGTTAATAAAATAAATGAAGGGTGAGTGAAATATTATAAAACGACCCCGTTATCTTGTCGCACTGTCATAACTTTTCAGTAGAGTGTGAACGTTTTTTTTATCGACTATCTAAATATCGATACTGTATTGTATGTCACTGATAATTTCAAAGAGGAGTGACTAGGTTACTTTTGTACAAAAATATATCCTACTAATATTATAAACGCGAAAGTTTGTGAGTATGTATGTATCCGGATGTTTGTTACTCCACGCAAAAACTAACGGACGGGTTTTGGTGAAATTTGGAACGCAGACAGCTTATACCTTGGATTAACACGTAGGCTACCTTTCATGTATATGTAACTTAAAAGGCGAAAATCCATTAGCATTATATAAATATCGATATCAAGAAGGTCGATAAAAAAAACTTTCACGCTCTAGCGCTCTACTGAAAAACAATTACAGTGCGACAAGATAACGTGCTCTAATTACATATAAACATTCTGGCTTATAGTTCATTACGTTTTGCGATCGCCTTCGCCACATGTTTCTTTTCCGCCTCAACCAAACTGTCGGTGAAGCGGGACTTCTTGTTAAGTTTACACTTTGTCCACTTCTGGTCGAGGTTGGTGAACACCCCGCTATCGCAGATCAACAGTAGCCACTGAGAAAAAAAGTAGAGAGTCGAGAGTCAAGAGTCTTAAGTAACTACATTACCAGCAATATATAAAATTTTCTATAGAAAAAAATCGTAGGTATGTAAGTGTTGTAGGTCATTGGATTCATTCCCGTAATACCCGAGCTAATTATAAAGTTACCATTTAAAGCTTTACTACAGGGCCGAGCACTATCCAACAGTAAAAAAAATACTTGGCCTAAACCAGATACTTAAATCTATAGGTAAATTAATTAAATTTGTAGAAGGCAAAAAATCTTTACATTAGACATCAACTCAAAAATACTATAGAATATCAGAATTTGAAGCAGAACACGATTCTACATTTATTAGAGTTGGTTACGTGTCTATTTTATGTCTGTTTAATTGTTTCTCTTCGCATCAATTGAAAACTGATGCGGTTTTCACTAAAACTTAAAGCTGGGTACTGACTAACGTTACGATGTGTAATGTAACATGTTACACAGCGAGCATTCATGCAGTCAGTACATAGTGTTTCGGGGAAGCCAGCGAGCAATTAAGTGCTGCCTGCGTGAATGCTCGCTGTGTAACATGTTACATTACACCTCGTAACGTTGGTCAGTACCCAGCTTTACATTAATTTTGAAAAAGATAAAACCGATTTGGCATATTATCTCAAGAAGTTAATAGCTGTTGTGTACTAAAAACCTTTCAATTGATATTTTGTAAGCTCTTAGACTAATTAACGCTTTATTTTTGACACGTGGAAAAGACTTGTGTATTAGGGATTATGGATTAAAAACAAAACAACACGGCATTTTGCGTAAATGTAAGACAACATTTAGAATTGTGTTCCTCCGGCAGGCCACGACGTCCGGGTGAACATTCGGGCGTTTCAACCACCGTCATTCTTGTCTTCATTATATTGACGAAAATAATAATAAGCACTAGCAACTAAAATAGCAGATTTGGAGGTATCCTTTCCAATTAAAAGAAAAATAAAGGTATTCATTTTGTCTTAAATACAATGCGAAGACAATATTGACGACAGTTAAAACGCCGAATACGAGAAATGGCACTACGGCTGTGGCCGGTGTTTTTAATTACACCAAAAACGGAACTCCGTCCACGGCCGGTTATTTCCCATAGCATTTATAGGAAGCATGGACTCTGTGCCGTTATTGGCTTTAACACAAGCCGCTAGTGTCAACTGCTCAACACCGTTGGTCTGCGCCAGCTCTCGTTTGCCAAGGAGAGAGGCGTGAGGTTTCTGTCTACTGCAACCACATCACGATGCATCCCACACTCATTGCCTAGGAAATAATCCCTGAGATTGCACACCTCGTGGTTGTGGAGATTCTTAGCATTTAAAATGCCTCGACCTCCACACTTCCTCGGGATGTACAATCTCATGACAGATGAGCGTGGGTGCAACATGCGATGTGATTTGAGCAGTAGCCGGACCCTCCTATCCAGGGCGTCCAGCTCAGTCTGAGTCCACCTTAGTATGCCAAAGGAGTATGTGAGCAGCGGCATCACCCAGCCATTGAAGGCGCGCGCCTTATTGCCACCCGACAAAAGACTGTTAAGAACTTTTGTCAAGCGGCAAAAGAAGCGCTCCTTCACTAACTGCTTGACTTCGCCGTCCATAATACCCAAAGACTGTGACATACCAAGATATTTGTAGGTTTCAACTTCGGAGAGAAATCTGAGAGTCATTGTCTCAGAAAGCTGCAAATTCGTTGAATTTACAACTTTCCCTCGTTGAACATGCATAACCGTACACTTATCTACACCGAATTCCATCTTGATCGCACTACTAAAGTCTTGTGTGATTTTCAATAGTGAGACAAGATCTTGGCGCTTCGATGCAAACAGTTTGAGGTCATCCATGAACAATAAGTGAGAAATGACTTCAGCCTCTCTACGAAGTCGATAGCCAAGCCCGGAATCCGTCAGCAAAGAGCTGAGAGGATTCAAGGCAAGGCAAAACCACAAAGGACTCAGACTGTCACCCTGGAAGATGCCTCTTTCAATCCTTATCAAGTTAGGCGAATCAGTGGGGACATCTCGACCACCTGGTTGACGAAGGACTGTGACCCACTGCCTCATACACATACCTAAAAAGGACCTCAGGGTTGCATCAACTTTATACAACTCTAAAATCCTTTCGAGCCATGGTGAGGCACCGAGTCATAAGCCTTCTTGTAGTCAATCCAAGCAGCCGAAAGGGCCACCTTGTTTCGCCTGACTTGCTGGCAAATGGTCATGTCTATAAGGAGGAGCTCCTTAGTACCGCGGGACCCAACCTTACATCCATTTTGAGCAGAGGCCAGGACATTGTTGGCAACGAAATGTGCATTTAATTTTGTGCTCAAAATTGATGTAAGGAGCTTGTAGATGGTAGGTAAGCATTATGTAATGGGTCGGTAGTTTTTTGGATCCGCGGTACTACTTGACTTGTGGAGCAGGAAGGTGACACCAGTTGTTAACAATGCTGGCAGGGAACCGATCTCTAGGGCATTTTGGAGTTGCGCTGCTAAACACTCATGTGAGGCTTTGAACCATTTAATCCAGAAGTTGTGCAATCCGTCCGGCCCAGGACTTTTCCAGTTCTGAGTCATTCGAATTGCACAACTTACGTCTTCGAGGCAGATGGTAATAGGCTCCATTGGTTCAATAGCCTCACACGCGTGTTCAACAGCACGCATCCAATCTCCCTCTGTGTGCACGACAGGCACCGACCAGATGCTGCGCCAGAAATTAATCATAGCAGCAGGATCCGGTAGGTGCCCGTTACTCACACCTTGATCGGTTCCTTCCCACCTTCGGTACACCTTCCTCTGATCGCTTTGTAAGAGGCGATTTTGTTGGTATCTATCCACACGCACTCTATAGCGACGAATACGGCTTGCCCACGCGTAAACCTTCTGCTTCAGAAAGTCGATACGTTCCGTGACACAAGCCATATAATTCTGGGGCCTTATTCCGGTCCCAGCAAAGGCTTGGTTCACAAAACGCATGACACGGGTGCGTTCATTGCCCCCCCTGAAGCAGATTAGCTTTGCTATGAGAGTCCTAAACTTATCGATACGCCGCTCAATTCGTACTTGCCAGGCGGGGACTGACCCACGAGCACACGAAGCTCGGTCAGTGTCCGGAAACTTGACTCGAGCCACGCGGCACGCAGCTATGGCCCCGCAGTACAAAATTGAGTGGGTATCGATAATATCCTCGCTGGCTTGTAAATATGACGACGACGCTCCCATAAGCGCCAAATTTCGTTTACAGGTAGGTAAGCGTGGTAGACGAGGCCTAGAATTGGGTGTGAACCGATACTGCGTAATCGCATCTTCCAAAGTCCTCCTCAATTGCTCATTTACCTGGGTGGTTACGCTTATATTCGCACAATCCTCAACGTCGATAGCGGGGTCATCCTGCACTGACATCAGTACGTGCTGGGCGACTGGCATCGAAGCCGATAACGCAGCAGGAGGATCCCGCGCCGAAGTGGAGGTTGTACGAATAGGTAGCGCTTCCAGGCGTAGCCGATCAAGTACAGACTGATCCAGTCGCCGAAGCCGCTGAATGGCCCGCACTTGATCCGATAGTAGTTGGGCGGTAACGGTGATGGCCGGTTCAAGGGTCTGGAACAGGAGCAGCATTCGATCACGATACGCGGTGAGGTTAGTTCCTCCCTCTGTAGCCCCGTAGTATGCTCGCATGCAATTTTCGTTGTTCGATGTTGACCATCGCATGCGGCGCACTATACCACCGGTAGCGGGAGCCGTGCGCGGAGCAGGATGCCCCGCAGGCCCCAAGCGTGCCGGCAGCGGTGGTCGCCCGCGTCGCGCAGGTGGTCGCGGCGGCGGAGGCGACGGCCCACGCTCGTCGCTCGACTCGCTAGTGTCAGGTGCAGTGGCGAACTCGTCACCCGACGACGATGGCGAGGAGCTAGACGAGGCGGGCAAGGGTGGAGGGCGTGCGTTTTCAGTACCCGCTTCTCTTCTCTTGATTGATTGATTGATTGATGTGACGTTTCATGTCAATGTGTTTCTATTTTAATTTATGGTATCATATGTACAGCGTATATTATTTTTTTATAAAACATGATGTTTTAATGTATATAATTTACAAATACCACATAAAAAAGACTTAAAACACAAAAACTAATTAATCAAGTAAAATAATTTATTATTATTATATTAACAAGGTCGATAAAAAAAACATTCACCCTCGATTGAAAAACAATTTCAGTGCGACAAGATAAAGGGGTCTACTCATCATTCATTTTTACCATTTTGTTATAGAACCCTTATTACCGAACTACCCATAAAAAGACTGGCTGACTTACCATATAAAAGCAAACTTGAAAGGATAATAACAGTAGCTCCAGGCCAGCAGAGTTGTTATCGAAGCGGAAATAACTCTCGAAGGCACCGCTAGACGCTAAAACAATTGAACAACAACAACGATCAAATAATTTAATAATAAATTGACAATAATTAAATAATTTAAAATTATTAAAGATTAACGAAACATAAAATAAATTTATTCAGTAAGTAGGCCGCACGGGCACTTTTACACATCAAGAATCTACCAGCGCTTCCTAAGAGACCACCGCTGAGAAGAAACGCCACAAGAAATTCAGCAGTCAGTCATTTTTTAAACACATTTCCTATTACAATGGTACTAATTAGTCTAGCATTATCTAAAGCTACAAATATTAAATTAAATATAAAATCAAATAACAGTAGTTCAGCAGGAAAACATGCCAAAAATCTTACGGGAGAGATAGAGAGAGAAAAAGAAAAAAGGAGAAATAGAATCAACTACTTATGTGTATATAAAATGGTGCAAGATGACCACATAAAAGTTTCGATATGTTTTCCTGCATCAACGGTGTTCCCTAGAGAAAACAAAGCAGGATAAAGCTATTATAAGCGTTAGAGAAATATCTATACATAGGGGAAAGTATCTACCATTTATTTATTTGAATGTCATTTTTACAACGGTTCTTTTTTAATATTATTACTGAACAACATACACCGTTTTTTACTAGGTACTTTTCAGTACTTTGGAGGTTAATTTCTCCCAACAGGTTGAGTTTAAGCAGCTAAAAAAAATACATGTCTGTTACTTTAGACTACTCTCTAACATATGTCAAAATCAACAAAATCGGAGTCAGACAGTTGGGTACCTTTCCTTGTTAGTACCATGAAGCATTATCTATGAAAGGGGATACAGCACACACATCGTTAATAATATATTAAAGTATTATGAACGATGCTCCAATATAAATACAACGTCGCGTGACGCAGTGCGGCGTAAGCCATCGACAATAAGGTCACTTTTCATAGATAACCTCACGTATATGTTCTGTAACTTTATCATGCTTTATCATACTGAAACAACCTTTTTACCCGACCGATGGCTATTTCGACACCCAATATGAATAACATTGTATTTCATTTTGACATGGATTTCAACACAGCCATTTTAAATTTTTTGCTAACTTAATTATTTATTTTTAGCTTCAGGTTTAAGTTGTTGTGTGCAATTGTAAGTTTGATGATACCAATTTTAATTAGTCTTTCAAATGATTGTGATGTCATTTTGATAAAACCACTGCAAGAATGATTTTTGCAATGTTACAATGTACGGATTTTAGGCACTTTTAATATGAAAAGCATTGTAACTATTGTAACAATGGTGTCATGTAAATAAATAAAAGTTTTTTTTCGTGAATATAATTGTATGTTATTTTACAATGACGAATTCAAGTAACAAAAGGTAAATCTTGGACGTATATTATTGTAAGCAAAATTACAAGTTGTATGAATGTTACATTTGGATGAAAATACATCGTAAGTTAATAAAGGAGAAACATGATATTTTAGTTTTTATCTCTTAGTTTAGTCTTCAATGTCAGAATTATTAATATGGGCGGTGTCTGAGTATGGCAAGTTTATATAAAAACTTCTGTATTGTTCCGGAATTGCACCACTGGAGCATAAGCTGCTTAAATCCTTTGTGATTCCAATGTGATTCTTTGTCAGGAATTGAATTAATGTGCTGGCGCGGCGTACCGAAATCTTAGTTTTTTCATTAGTTTAGTTTAGTTTATTTATTTGTCAATGTAATATTACAATATTAGTTGCATTGCATGTCAAAAAATACGAAATTACATTGAGATCGTCAAAACATAAATATTAATAATCAAAGAATAGAATACAATAATAATTCATAAATTAAAACAATAAAAGTTAAACATCTAATAATGGTCATTCGTCCGATGTCAAATATGATGTGATTTATTGCATTGCCTCTATCTATTGCGATGCTTACCACGCCTATCGTTTGGAATGACTTCTTCACTATTTTCGTCCATTTTTTTGAACATCGTGGTTATCCACATATCTGTAATATTGAATGTGTCTAAAAACATTTTTTTACATACTCTTACTTTTTCTCCAAGAGCAGGTAAATAATACTCATAAGTACAGTGACGTCTAGAATGAATGTTGTCCAGTTGTACTGTTTTACGTTGTACTCTAGTTATAAATCTTGATAAATACTCAACTTGTTTGTCATGATTACCCATTGCCTAAAATAGTGTAAATATTTTGTTTTGGTGATCAATAGTAATACTTGTGTGACATTTTCTTTTGCAATATTTTTCTGTATTACATACAGGTCCCAACATTCTCTCTTTGAGTAATTTTCCTTTTTTGTTAGTATATTCTAAACCTGAATTTCGAAGTGTTTTCAATTTATTAATTTTCCAATTTTGTGGATCTCGTTGCCTTTTTCTACCCGAAGATGTTTTTTTTGGATATACTCTCTTCTTTGTCATATTCATTTCATGACTGCTGGATGTACTAGGCAGGGACACATTTTGATGCGAGGAGCCGATCGAACATGGATCTGTTGGTACCTCTGGTACACGCCGTTCCGGGCTGCGCGACCTAACTTCAAGAGTGAGTATGTCGGATATTGCCGGCGATTGGTGCAAAATTTCAGTCGTATCTGGAGCTTCTAAATTACGAGAGCTACTAGGCAGGGACACATTTTTATGCGAGGAGCCGATAGAACTTGGATTTATTGGTATCTCAGGTTCCCGTCTTTGCAGAAAGAACGAAGGATCGTCATTGGTGAGTATGTCAGACACAGCCAGCTCTTGGTGCAAGGTTTCAGTCATAGCTGGAGCTATATTATTATTAGATATACTTATTTTCAGCCCATCTTCAAGGATTTCAACTGAAGCATCATCAAAATCTATTAAAGGAAACAAGTAGAACGTTCAATAAACAATTAGCGAAGATACATTACTAAGTAGTTCTAGGAAAGGATAGTTTACCTAAACTATGCCCAAATCACTAGGAAGAATCTCTAAGTCATTAACGAATTTATTTCTATATTATCCTCATCTGCTGGTGTTTGTACTTGACTGAGAACATCAGTGCAAACAGAATCTAAAAAAAACATTTGAATAGATAAAACCATAAAACTAAATAGTTTTTTACCTAACTTCTAAAAATCTATTGATGAATCAAGATGTTTTGGTAAGTAAGTAAGTGGTCTGCCTATAGTTCAAATAATCTAAGACGATCCTTATTATAGCTCAAATAAACATTTTATATTTATACATACCTAACCTAGCGACGCTGCTCAATATTTTAAATAATTAATCATCTATTTTTAATTTTAAGTAGGTACCTCGCTTGTGAGTAGTGTGATTGAAATTTAGTTTAGTAATATTTTTATAATTATTTAGTTTATTAATTTAGTAATAAATGAATGGTTATTATTACTTATTATTAAACTCCAACTTTCACGAACCGGACTCGACTCTTGGGCTTTGTAGCTAAGGAGGTAGATATTCGTCTGATACTTCGTCAGCTGAAAAGTCACCATCATTACTACCTATATCTTCTGAACAGGCGTAATGAATGGGACGGTCTTAGTTTTCTTTTAAAATTAATTAATTAATCACCTAAAAATGTAAAGATGGGTAGATATGAATAAGGTATTACTAGTCACCATAATAATTGTATTAATTATGTAACAATAGTAAAACCAACCGCTGTGTAACTTAAATTGACCTCTGTTGCGTTTGGTATAGATCTCCATTTGATTTGAAGTCTCGTCATCATTGGGAAAATCTGTACTTTCTGTGAATCAGATAATCGTAGACTGATTCACTGCTCACAAATAATCGTTTCGTTTCATTAACTAAGCAAAACAATTGAAAGGTTGAGGTTATAAAATAAGACAATACCTATATTTATAACTTACCTATTACTTCCGCAACAGCTGAGACATCTGTTTTGGCAAGGAGACTCACCATAAGCCTCCCACGAGACTTCATTATCACAATAATCAATAATTCACAGTCACAGTCACCCACAAACAACTCTCACTGAGTACAAACCTGACAGTAATGGCGGTTATGTTTACGAATAAAATTGATCCTCACTAACAATAAAATTGGATATGATGATACAATTATATTCAAACGACGCACTAAAAACTTAATCCTAATATCAACACCGCATCTTTATTTACAATGATAACACTTTAAAAGAAAAACATTGTAATTTAAAATTACATTATGGTCAAAGTATAAATACTCCAAAATTTCAAATGAATAACATTGTACACAAAGTTGCAATGATTTCAACGCATAGAAACTCTTGTTACCAAAACTTTTGTGTAGTGTAACTTCATCTACTATTTTACTTTAATCGAAATCTCGTACTTTTTCAATTACAATGAAACTATTCCATGTTATAAAAATAGTTCTTATTGTCATAGAAATACAGTTCAAAGAGAGAACATACAAATCTTTTCTTGCTGAATTCATATAACATATATTTGAATTAACCTGTAACTAAAGTTACGATGTTATTCATATTGGGTGTCGATTTCAAGACTTGGACATTAAATTTAGATAATCATCATCATCATCATGTCAGCCGAAAGACGTCCACTGCTGGACATAGGCCTTGGGGAAGGGGTCTGAGTGGAAAGCCTTGGGGGAGCCCAAGGCTTTCCACTCAGACCGGTCTTGTGCTTTTCGCATCTACCGCGGTCCCGCCATCCTGACGAGGTCGTCACTTCATCTTGTTGGAGGCCTACCTACAGCTCGTCTTCCGGTCCGCGGACGCGGACGCCACTCCAGAACCTTCTAACCCCATCGGCCATCAGTCCTGCGAGCAATGTGCCCCGCCCACTGCCACTTCAGTTTAACTATTCTTCGCGATATGTCGATAACCTTAGTTTTACTGCGGATATCATCATTTCTGATTCTATCACGCAGAGAAACCCCGAGCATAGCCCCCTCTATAGCCCTCTGAGTGACTTTGAGCTTCCTTATGATGCCCATTGTTAGCGCCCACGTCTCAGATCCGTAAGTCATCACTGGCAACACACACTGGTCAAAGAGTTTTGACTTCAAACACTGCGGCAATTTGGACGAAAAGGTGCTGCGAAGCTTCCCGAACGCTGCCCAGCCGAGTCGGATACGACGAGTGACCTCTTTCTCAAAGTTGGACCTACCTAACTGGACCGTTTGTCCCAGGTAAATATAGTCGTCAACAACTTCGAGCGCAGAGCCTCCGACTATCATGGGAGTTGGCGCGACATGGACATTGGACATGACTTTCGTCTTGTCCATGTTCATTCTCAAGCCCACTCGGTCGGAAGCTCTACTGAGGTCAGCGAGCATTGCACTGAGGTCCTCCATGGTCTCAGCCATGACTACGATATCGTCAGCGAATCGAAGGTGAGTGATGTACTCACCGTTTATGTTGATGCCTCGTCCTTTCCAGTCCAGAACCTTAAAAGCATCCTCCAATGCAGTGGTGAACAGCTTCGGAGAGATTACATCTCCTTGTCTGACTCCCCGCTGCAGAGGAATAGGCTTCGTGCTCTGGTCCTGTAGTCGGACGGACATAGTGGCGTTTTCGTACAGACACTTCAGAACTTCGATCTATCGGTAGTCAACTTGGCACCGCTGGAGAGACTGCAGCACAGCCCATGTCTCGATCGAATCGAAGGCTTTCTCGTAGTCCACAAATGCAAGGCAAAAGGGGAGGTTATACTCTTCGGTCTTCTGTATAACCTGCCCCAACGCATGTGGTCTACGGTACTATAGCCTTTTCGGAAACCGGCTTGTTCGGGAGGCTGGAAATCGTCAAACCTGCGCGCGAGACGATTTGTGATGACCCTCGAAAACAGCTTGTAAACATGGCTCAGAAGTGAGATGGGTCTATAATTCTTCAGCAAAGTTTTATCTCCTTTCTTGAAGAAGAGAACCACCACACCTCTGTTCCATGCTTTCGGCGTTCTCCCTTCGTGGAGGACGGAGCTGAACAGCGTCTCAAGGCCCCTAAGGATGGGTTTACCACCCGCCTTCAGGAGTTCGGCTGTAATTCCATTCTCACCATTCTTAAGCTTTGCTTTTCTCAACTTCCGCCAATAGCTCAGGTTTGGATGAAATGAGTCTGCCGTCGTCGGTCTTCAGCTTCATCAATTGGCTTTGGCCAACAGACAGGTCCCTGGCAAACACCTTAGAGCCCCTGTTACGCTCAATAGCCTCTTCAATACTTTTAGTATTGAATCAATGTTGTATGTTGCCAGGGCCAAAGGTCGTCGTTTCTGGTAGCCGGGTCTCTGCCGGAGATTACCTAAAGCACCCCCCGCCCCGCCGTTACCATGGCCGCTACCGGAGCCAGGAATAGCGGGGCCGCCGGGCACATTGGGGGGAAAAATGCCGTAGTCGCCACGCTTGGCAGGCGGGTGGGCGACCGCAGTTATACCATGTAGTCCGCGGAGGACGCTGCTGCCCATCCTCCGGTTTATCCCTTAGTCGCCTCTTACGACACCCACGGGAAGAGATGGGGTGGTGCTATTCTCGGCCGGCACCAACACAGCGGATAATATAATAAATTAATTATTATTCTATTAAATAATTATATTACTTAATAATGTAAAAAACCTACAATCCACATGTGAATTCAAGCTGACCACAGGTAAATCATACTAATGTTGTATCACTGGACAAAAGTTACTTTTTCAAATAAAAATAAATATTGTTTTAATTGGGATTGTTCATATTTTGACAATTACTCTAATTCGAAAACCATTTATTAACATTTTGAAATATTTATCTATTTCGGATATTTCGACCAAAGTATATTTAACCTTTGTTTGACTTTCCTTTTCAGCTTGAAGCCCTCCGAGGAGTATCTTACGGGTTAGGCGAAAACAGCTTGAAACAGTATGTTTTAATACACTATTACAATCACTTTTCATCATTAAATATCATTTAATTGTTGTAATTTAATAGAAAATCCCATCCCAAATTTGAAATAAAGGCTGTCCCAGAAGTAATAATGTCGTCCATAAAATGTCTGCTAAATAAATAAAGATATTAAAACAAAACTACTGGGTCAAATACAAAATTAATGAAATTGGTCTCTTAAAATTACATATTCTCTGGATTCAGAATGTAAAAACCGTGAGTTATTTTTCTTTGGTCTATCCCAATTTGATTTAATCCGGCCGAACCCTATATTCAAACCGCGGATAGATAATAGATAGGCTTACTTCGGATTGAAAGAATGATGGGCAAAAATGTATGGAACCCAGCCCAATCGTCAATATAATTATAACTTATGTAGGCTTATTATTGATCTCACTATTTGCTGAAATTGTTGTAAATAGTAAAATCGGTTAAGCGTGAGTCGGATATACGGGAAATAGCATTGCAACGCATGCGGGGCACAGCTAGTGTAGTAATTAACGTTATGTGTGTGTGAATATATGAATGCTGTTAACTCTCTTCTCCGGGGTTTTTGTAGTATGACCCCATATTAGAAAATGAAGCTTATGTAACTAGCTTTCACGTGGTATACATGAGATTTGTATTGGTTATATGGGCCAATTTGCCCATCATTCTTTGACATTGGCCTATGTTGGGCCCATTTCGCAATAATTTATCTGTGTCTTGATCTTTTTGTATCTATGTACTGTGGTTTTGTTTTGTTGCGACTAAATGTCTCCTTATAGTTATCTTATCTTTATACAAAATGTGTCAAATTTTAATGTCCAAAGTAAGCCTATGGATCTATCCGCGGTTCGAATATAGGGTTTGGCCATAAATAAATAGAAAAACCATTTCTACATTTTTACATTTCGCGTTGCTTTTTACATTAATATAATTAATTTGTAGCATTTAATTTTTCGTGTAATATTTTACCCTAGACGCATTTCGTCGCGATCGATGTGCCCCGCGTTAATTGATGTACACACTAAAATTCTGCAAATGCTATCAAACTCATTGAAATATTATCTTTGTGACTAATAAATATTAGATAATATTCTGTCATTGCGAAATTGAAGTACAGTGACATTGAAGTAGGATACAATAATAATAATTATAAACCACAATGTTGCAATAACATCTATGACTTGACATCACACGTCAATATCAAATGATAAAACTATGCAAACGAGATCACAAAAACGAAACCAAGCGGACTCTACAACAGACGCACGCCCTCCACCCTTGCCCCCCTCGTCTAGCTCCTCGCCATCGGCGTCGGGTGATGAGTTTGCCACTGCGCCCGACACCAGCGAGTCGAGCGACGAGCGCGGGCCGCCGCCTACGCCGCCGCGACCACCTGCGCGACGCGGGCGACCACGGCTGCCGGCGCGCTTGGGGCCTGCGGGGCATCCTGCTCCGCGCACGGCTCCCGCTACCGGTGGTATAGTGCGCCGCATGCGATGGTCAACATCGAACAATGAAAATTGCATGCGAGCATACTACGTGGCTACAGAGGGAGGAACTAACCTCACCGCGTACCGTGATCGAATGCTGCTCCTTTTTCAGACCCTTGAACCGGCCATCACCGTTACCGCCCAACGGCTACCAACGGTGTTGAGCACTGAAGACCGTAAGAACATATGGAGCAAGGAGCAAGGAGCAAGCAAGGAGCTACACGGATGCTAACAAGGCCCGACGTAGACTTTTTAGCGTCCGTGAACTGGCTACGGTTCGGTGACCTCTTTGGTGAAACCGAAGGTTTTGTCTGTGCAATTGCTGACGAGGTCATAATGACGAACAATTACCGGAAATATATTCTGAGGGATGGCACGGTCGACATTTGTCGAGCGTGCCGTTGCCCCGGCAAGTCCCTCGACATATAATTTCCGGTTGTTCGCATTTGGCGAACGGCGAGTACTTGCACAGACATAACCTGGTGGCCAGGATCATCCATCAGCAACTTGCTCTTCAATATGGTCTTGTTGAGTCTGAAGTGCCGTACTATAAGTACACACCGGCGCCAGTTCTCGAAAATGGTCGTGCTACGCTCTATTGGGATCGATAAGTCATCACGGACAGGACTATTGTCGCCAATATGCCTGATATTGTGTTGACAAATCGATCTCAACGCCGGGCAGTGCTCGTCGACGTCACCATCCCGCATGACGAGATCCTCGTGAAGGCTGAGAAGGAAAAGCTCAGCAAGTACCTTGACTTGGCTCACGAGGTGTCCGCCATGTGGGATGTTGACTCGACGATCATTGTCCCGATAGTTGTTTCGGCAAACGGAAGAGTCTCGACCAACACCTTAAGAGACTCTCGCTAGATGGCTGGGTCAAGGGCCAGATACAGAAGGCAGTACTCCTCGACACGGCACGCATTGTAAGGGGGTTCCTCTCTCTGCAGCCCGGTAGCTTGAGCCCTGCCCCGCTGTCGGCGGCACTCGTAGGTTAGGTTTTTTTATAATTTTTATTTTTTGTTTTAGTATTGTTATTTTACTTTTATATTTAAATATTTATTGTAAGAACCTAACATACAGAAAATGTAACAAATATCTGAATTATAATTATACAATTCAATATTTGTGACAAAATATATAGCTTGAACCTCACTAAAAAAAATGAAAAAAGTACATTGCGACTAAATATATTGTCTAATACTGAATTAGACGATTAGGATACAAAGCGATAATTTATCAACACGATCGAGGTGAAATGAGACAAACTAAAATCGACTAAAAAAATGACGATTGAGACACAAAGCGATAATTAAATGCACGATCGAGGTGAAATGCGTTTCGGTTGACCGCTATAAGGAATTTATGCTTTTTTGGTAAAGGACTAACAGACGCCGAGGACGATGTCAAGGTTAGAGCGAAGTGGAGAAAAAAGAGAAAAGCTTGAGGCCTAAAGACTCTCGAGGTTCTGTCCTCGTAAACAGCAACAGGAACTTTTAATTTGAGTGTTATACGGTCGAGGCTTCAGATTCGAGGCTTTTAGACTCGGCAGTCGCACAACTCGAGTCTTGTAGTTTATGTTCACAACACTATGAATTGCGCCTTGGTCGAAAACTTATTTATATTACAAACGAATTCCTTAACAACATGGATCAAGGCTGCTCGCCAACTTACTCTTGAGTGGACGTGTGTCGCCTTTTATGTTAATATTTAATTTTATTCGAATTTAAAATTTGTGATTGGTCAGTTGTGTATTTTTTCGATTCTCGTTTCTTCTTGTGGCAAACTTACGGAAGACTCCGCCTAGTAGGCGGTGCAAGTGAGAAGCAAATAGCGACGATACCAGCCTGGGCGGATCCTAAGAAAATAGAAATATAACCAAATGACGGGGTCGAGATTTGAACCAGGAACCTCTTGAACGTTAGTCCGTTTTAGTCTCCACGGAGCCACGGTAGCAGTGACGCGCCGTCGCGAAATTAAGCTTCGCAACTGACATATTGCTCGCTTCTCTAAAGCTTTAACTACCAGTCGCTAGATGGCATCAATGGCAATTACCTGTGCGGGTTGTTTAACTGTTATTGGCAACCAGCCCTTCTTAAACTGCTGTGTGTGTAAAGAAAATTATGATCTACAATGCGGCAATGTCCCGGAACGGCATTTCTTCGACTCTATGACAGATAAGCATAGGACGGGTTGGAAATGTCAGCTATGTGTTTGTGGGCAGCCAAAAGGAGATAATACAAACACGCTGGTCAGAGGTTCGGCAGCTGATGACGCTACTCGGGTTCATAGAGTACACAGTGATTCTTTGAATTGCATTAAGATTCGTAGTGCCCATGACGAGATGGCAGGACAGGATGGCAGCTATCTAAACGTTTCAAGAAACCAGTTGGAGCACGTAACATATCGTCAGAAACCTCCGAACCAATCTCGGGATGGCGAGCTGGGAGACGACTCCGTGTGTTTAGATAACATACAGGTTTTGGTGAGGGAAGAGCTTTTACTATGTTTAAATGAGCGCCTGCCAAACCTTATTAGCTCTGCAGTCGCGGTTCAATTGGCTGCTCTGATACAAACTGTTAGAAAACTGAGCGCAAGGGTGACAGCTCTGGTGGATAAGTTTAATTCAACGTCAGAGCCGCAAAACACTGGCGGGACGCCGACGAGTTACTCTACTATAACATCACATGCGCGTAGTCAACCACCGAATCAGGCCCCGCCGCGATGCCCAATGACTAGTGCGCCTAAGGACCGTTCCAGTGAGGTACAAGTTTCAGTTCAGTCACATGCCACTGAAAGTATCCCTGTTGAGCAACCGCACAACAAGGTTGTAGTTGCGGAAGAGATGCCTGAGCCGGACAATAAGAATTTGAATAAAACTCAGAAACACCAGCGTAAATCGTTCGATGTCAAGCGGGGCACTGCTGCCCCAGGAACTACGTGCTTATTGGAAGCAGCAGAGAGGCAAATATACATACATCTGTTTTACGTAAAAATGGGCACCACGGTCGACCAGGTGCGTGCTCATTTGCTTGCTCTTTTTAGTGAAGATGTCTGCTCAGTTGAGAATCTGAAGGCAGTTGAGAGTTTAACGAGATCACTTTCACTACTGATTAAAACAGGCCTTTGATCGTCCTTTTTGAGCACCAGAATCTTGCAGTCACGTGTGAAAACGCGCTTGTACCTGTGTTCAGCGCTCAGTTTTCTAACTTTACGAAGGAGGACCTTGTTTTCGGGAGATAAGTGCTCATTTACGTAGACAGTTTTTGCTGGCCCGTCGAAGCCCAGGTCAGCGGTAGTGATTCCACGCCTTGCTTTTACAGCCGACCACAATTCATTTTTTCGTCTCCGCTGGGTAAAACGAACAATTATATTTGGGAAGCGCTCAGGCAGATTCTCACTGGCCGGCTGGTTTGAGGCAGGCTCCTTAAAAAAGCGAACTCGGTGAATAATATCTATATCTCCGGGCAGCAATGTAAAACCGACTTTGGTACAGATGGTATGTAGGATATTATGGAGATTCTCGCTATTCTGCATCGGGACTCCCGAGAATTCTAAATTATTAAGACGATCTTGCTGCTCCTTTACCGAAAGCTGAATGCGAAGTCTGGAAATAGTTGCAGACATCTCTTGCACATGCTCGCAGAGGTTGTCGTGTTGGGTTTTAAAAGATTCTACGTTATTTAACCGCTGGTCAAACGAGGCCATTCTATCGTTGATAATTTGCACGTCATCTTTCACCTGCGCAATGACCGTTTCGAGATCAGTGCGGGTATCTCGCAACTCCTGAAGAATAGTAGCTAGGGATGTCTCTTCAGGTGCCAAAGGGGTCCGGCATTGAGAGCACCGCCATCCATTCTTTTTGTCAGCATCCCACTTTCGGTATGCAACTTCTCTCACTGCGGCACATTCATAGTGGTATAAGCACTGACACTGTAGGCACTTTACTCCATCACTAATATCGCCGCGACACTTAGCGCAATTAGACATATTTAATCGCGTAGCAAAATAGTAACCGTAGGTTAAGTACGATATGCACGCACGGCAAGTGAATTATCCTCATTGGTACACGCCGGATGTCATAGGAGGCATATAGCTTAAGCATTTTCATCTAGTTAAGTTCAAACGTCATGGTCTTCAATTTAACCGCGAGTTATTCCGCTACTATAGAGGCCGGGTAAAGTCTCTTATTGGCAGTGCATATGAGCAGTACATGGCATCAATTGAGCGGGACATTTGCCGCCAACCTACTGAATTTTGGAAGCACGTCAAGGATAGGCGAAGTGGGAGACACGAGAAAGGTATGTTCAGCAGTACAGAGTGCAGCAGAGTACCAATGTCCAGCTGAAGTCCAAATTTCCCACATTTCTTGTGCGGAAGTGAGACGCGCGGTACGTAAGTTTAAAACCACTTCGTCTCCGGGGCCTGATGGAACACCTATTCTTATTGTCAAGGACTGCGTGTCAGTATTAGAAGAGCCGTTGGTATATATTTTTAACCTCGCTATTGCTAAGTGTATATATCCTGCGGCCTGGAAAATATCTAGGGTGACACCTGTCCCTAAAGAACCTTCTACGGACGTCACCACATTTAGGCCTGTTGCCATACTGTCATGCTTTGGTAAGATTTTCGAAAATGTAATTAATCAGTGTATCTCATTGCAAGTCTCACCTGGGTTAACTGACTCACAACACGGCTTTAGAGCTGGGCGGTCTACCTGCACTTCTCACATTAACTTCGCAGATTATGTGCTGTCCCGACAAGTCGATGCGGCATATTTTGACTTCAAAAAAGCGTTTGATTTAGTTGATAATGATGTCTTGCTTCGAAAACTGGCTCTGTTTGGTTTATCTTTTGATCTCCTTAAGTTGCTTGCCAGCTACCTTGGCGATCGAAAACAATATGTCCAAGTGTCCGGTCATACTTCCAAGGAGTACTATACCCGATCAGGGGTAAGCCAGGGGAGTATACTCGGCCCGACCTTGTTCCTGATTATGGTCAACGATTTACCTGCAGTCATCCGTAGAGCAGAGTGTCTGCTATTTGCGGACGATTTAAAGTTATTCTTGGCAGTAGCCGAACTCTCTGATTGTGACGATTTGCAGAGGGATATTGATGCGGTATTTGACTGGGCTGTCAGCAACAGGTTGTACTTTAACACGACTAAATGTAAGATCCCATACGCCAGTAAATGCCACTTACAGCTTAGGAAATGTGCCGCTAGACCGCGTCCAAGTTATTCGGGACCTCGGCCTGTATCTTGACCCAAAGTTTGATTTTCATCAGCACATCATCTCGAGATGTAAAGACGCGAGTAAAGCTCTAGGTTTCATAATGCGAACAGCGGCTCAATTTAAAAATGTGAAGGTTGCAATTATTTTATTCAATGCATTCGTCAGGAGCAAGCTTGAGTTCAACTGCGTTATCTGGGATCCAATTGAAGCCAAGTACACGCTGCTTTTGGAAAGGGTTCAGCGGAGGTTTGCCAGATATCTATATAAGAGGATATATGGATATTATCCATTTTTATATCCCTCTCTATTTGTGCTGGGTATGGTAGGATTGCGCACACTGAGTTGTAGACCTAAAGAGCATCTATTGGTGCATTATTGCTTGCTTCTGCGGAACAAGGTGCAAAATCAGACCACACTCGAGCGGGTCCGCTTGTTTGTCCCTGACCAGTACATAAGAGCTGGGAAACGCCGTCGACACCCGCTGTTTGCGGCGCTGGAGGGATTCAGCACGCGCCGCGCTAGGAACGCCCCGACCGCGAGGGCGTTACAGCTGCTAAACGAGCTTCTGCACCAGCTGCGAGATACCGACGTGCTAGCTGGCAATTGGCACTCGCTTTTATCTAAAATTGATTTATTTTTAGCCACCTACTCTATGCATAGGAATTTTTGGTAAAGCCGTAAATAATCGGCTTGTACGAACGCCTCGCGACTGATAGGTACCTACTTATTTACTTTTGTTTTTTTTTAATGTTTTATATGGTTTTATATGTATATATATATATTTTTCTTTTTTCTTTGTTTGTGTTAAAATAAGTTAAATAAGGCGCCTTGGTTTTTACTGTAAGCCTGTTACTGTCACTGTAAATAAATAAATAAATAAATAAATAAATCAAGTAGTCGTTTAATAAAAACGCATGCTCCACCTTTTGTAAAACTTTTGAACTAACTTTAGACCTTTTTTTGTCCCTACAGAATGGCCTATACGTATAGGGTGTGGTGGTGAATCGTTCGGTGTAACTCTTACCGCAGCATCTTTCGTCATCGAAAGTTAAATCGTTCGTAATCAGATTCGGGCATTTCTTCCGGAGTATTTTGCATTTGACATTTATATTTGCAGTACGCCCACATCTGTACACCGCTAAGAACATGTTGTGGACGGGGGAGAAAATTTGTATTAAGTCCAGTATAAAAACAGATTTACGCATAAGGATCTGAGCCATGACGCTAGACACACCTGAAATATTAAAGCATGTGTCATTCAATGTTATAGTCCAAAATCCCAGTCACTAAAGACTTACGTGATTTTAGGAAAGATAAAATTTTAAGGATATGTTGTACTTATAACATAAACTTAGAAAGGAACGGCTAATCGCTAAGCTGAAAGCGGGACCGTTTTGCAGGTAGCAGGTATCAAATGTGGAAAAAACACATGCTAACTTACGTCAAAGTAGACCAGGCTGGTTTTTATATACGTCATATATGATATTGTTATAAACAAACATAAACAGTTGCGAGACACTTTCTGTGGGCCATAACTTTTGACAAATAATTTAAAAGTATACATAGTTAAGAATACCAGACAATGATCAAAAGTCTACAGTAAGCAGAGAGGTTTTGAATTCGGAATGATAAAGTGTCCAGTAAGTAAGTATGAATTTCCATAAGACATCATGATCATCAGAGGCCGGAATTTTCGTAGCATTTTTGAGCTGTCATATAGGGACTTCTCGTTTATCGACTTCCTGATATAATTTTTTTATCGATACATTATAGAACACAACATATTAAAGAAGACTTAAAGTAGAGGTAAACAACAAGCGGTCTTATCGCTAACGAGGGACTTTTTTCAGATAACTTTTGATTAGCTAAAAATTTGAATTAGAAATTTGCAATGAAAATAATCGGTAGCAATTCTTGATGCAATTTCTTTCGAAAAATGTTTAAAACGCATACGAAATACACAAATTATTTTAAAAGAAACAATTAAATATTATTATTTTAATTCCTATTTATAATTTCCAAAAAGCTGTTATCCAAGGTCATCTCGAAGAGATCGCTCATTCGCGATAAGAGCGCCTGTAGTTTACTTCTGCTCGTAATCATATTTTAAATATTGTATTATGTATTTATCGATATAACGATATACGAAAACAATTTTGACTCCAGTAGGATTTCTGCAAAAAAACCACTTAAAAAAAACAATTTGAATTGCTTTTTACTTAAAATACATTTATAAATACATGAATGTTTCGTTTTTAAGTCAATGGCGTCATTGGTAGATGACGTGTAACGAAAAGTCACGTGATCTACCACTCACGCGATTGGTTAAAAACGAAATCTCAAAGCAGACATCGCGCGATTTCTCTTTGTCGACCGGTCTGACGAATTTCAAATTTTGGTGAATCGTTTAATTTAATTAAAAAACCCGGCTAAGCGCGAGTCGGACTAGCGCCCTGAGGGTTGTGTGTGGTCATCAATATTTTACAACTTTGTTATTTTTTTTAATTATTCTGCTTCAAGTTCTATTTTTGAGAAAATCACTATACATGCTTCAACCATTATGAGCCATTCTGGACTCGTTTGTATAAAAGTCTAACTTATACTCTCCCAGGATGGGTCTTTGCAATAATGTACTATTCAATTCAATAAATGACAAGTATTAATGACCATAATTTATCTTCTATATAATTCATTGCTTGTATAACAAGGTTTGCTTACAACTTGATTCAATTCATTAATATATAATATTAGACTGATGGCCACCAACGTGTTTTTTTTTTCAAATCTGAAGGCATTAACGTAAAAAACATTACACGTATTTTTTGTGTACTCATGCAGAAAATCCTCCATTTATAATTTTATTATTAATTTAGACATGGTTCACCGAAATCCTTCCAAGCCTTACTCCCTTTTCCTTACTGAAAACTTACCAGTTAATATAAAAACACCGTTTATAAATAGGGATGCAACTGACTCCGAAAAATATACACTGGCAATAAAATACATTTCTGTAAACCCAACAACACCCAGAAAAACAACCAAGAAGAACGATACTGAAACAAACGAGTTAGACATTTTAACACATTGAAGTATAACCGCTGTCATAGGAATAAGCAATAACTACTACTCGTAGAAGCGGATCTCCTTTACCCAGGCCCAAAATGCCGCGTTTTAAATAGGCACCTATTTCCCCCTTCACCCCGCTACGCCCCTCTGTCTTCCGCGCACAAAGTTAGGGCTGTCACTCGCGAAATATTTTAATCGGTTTATGGAGTGTTATACAAGTTTAGACACAAAATGTTATTTATGTTTTTGTTCAACGTGTAAACATTGTTGCAAAATGAGATTTTTACCTTGACATTAAATTAGGTAATTATACTTTTTAAAGATTACATGGCTTATGTGGCTATTACGAGTAATCATCTATAAAACATGGAAACGAGTCAATAAATAACTTTCAAAATAATAATAATTAAGCTCAATAAGTTTTAGTCTGGGTTACTTTTGACGATTCTTTATTAAATTGAAAAAGCTTTATTACAAAATACTATTCTTATCTATTAATTCGTTTAAAATTGCGACACACACGGTGAAACAAATACAACGACCGCGCCGCGCCGCGCTGCACGGCCTAAAGCCCATCACAAACGGAGCTATAATATATATTCATACGTCGGAATATAACAAAGAACCACTCAATACTAAGATATATTGATATAGTTATATTATAGGTGCTTGTGTCGACTCTGTCAACTAGTACTGAAAATATGACGTAAGATGCATACCTATGCAATTTGGTATATATATTCCGTGTGTGACGCCCCTGACTGACTAGACACCTTAGGTGTCACCAGCCGGTAGGTATCTAACGCGCCGATCGCACGTCGGCAACATGGAGTTTGGCTTCTACGTGTAGTTATTGTTTATTCTTATGCCGCTGTACTCGGGGACATACATAGAGACAATTAAGTCGTTCCTTTTTTAAGCTTTTGCATGACAAATCGCCACTAGGAAACGACATCAATAGACCCCGTCATCTTGAGGCACTGGCGTCGCTTTGTTGTAGGGATTGAATGTTTATTTTATCGACTACCTAAATGTCGAAGATATTGTTGTTGTGGGTTAAACGCCATGTCACTGACAATGAGTCAAAGACAAATCACTAAAAATGGTAAAATCCGACAAAGTTATTCTAAATAAATATAGTAAGATGTTTAAAGCAAATATTAAACAAACACCATGCGATATGCAAATAGGTGAATTATTTATGTAAGGTTATCGCATCTCGTAAGACTAATGAGGTTATCACTTACTTTTAATCAATAACTACGCTATATTGAGATTAGGCAGAGATTTAAAAGGCAAAAAAACAATCGCATATTATATTGCATAATAATAGAAGAGCAAGGAGTTACACGCTTCTACCGGGCCCTAACCAGGCCTGATGTAGACTTTTTAGCGTCCGTGAACTGGCTACGTTTTGGTGACCTTTTTGGGGAAACCGAAGGTTTTGTCTGTGCAATTGCTGACGAGGTCATAATGACGAACAATTACCGGAGGTATATTCTGAGGGATGGCACGGTTGACATTTGTCGAGCGTGCCGTTGCCCCGGCGAGTCCCTCAGACGTATAATTTCCGGTTGTTCGCATTTGGCCAACGGTGAGTACTGGCACAGACATAACCTCGTGGCCAGGATCATCCATCAACAACTTGCCCTTCAATATGATCTTGTTGATTCTGAAGTGCCGTACTATAAGTACGCACCGGCGCCAGTTCTCGAAAATGGTCGTGCTACGCTCTATTGGGATCGATCTGTCATCACGGACAGGACTATTGTCGCCAATAAGCCTGATATCGTGTTGGCAGATCGATCTCAACGCCGGGCAGTACTCGTCGACGTCACCATCCCGCATGACGACAACCTCGTGAAGGCCGAGAAGGACAAGCTCAGCAAATACCTTGATTTGGCTCACGAGGTGACTGCCATGTGGGATGTTGACTCGACGATCATTGTCCCGATAGTTGTTTCGGCCAACGGTCTTATAGCGAAGAGTCTCGACCAACACCTCAAGAGACTCTCGCTAGATGGCTGGATCAAGGGCCAGATACAGAAGGCAGTACTCCTCGACACGGCACGCATTGTGAGGAGGTTCCTCTCTCTGCAGCCCTAACCACCGGTAGCTTGAGCCCTGCCCCGCTGCCGGCGGCACCCGTAGGTTAGGTTTTTTATAATGTATATTTTTTGTATTAGTATTGTTATTTTACTTTTATATTTGAATGTTTATTACAAAAAACCTAATTTACAGAAAATTAAATAAATATTTAAGATTAATAATAATAATAAATAAACTATAAGCATCGATATGGAGACAGTCGATAAAATTTGCTATTCAATCCTAACAAAAAAGTGACGCTAGTGCCTCAAGATAACGGGGTCTAGTCATCAACTGTCTTTAAGCGCAGCCGTAATGGCTAAGCAGTATTCTCTTCGCTCTAAATGATAGAAAAGCTAAATAGGACTATGCACATAATAATGTGACAGAGGCGACTAAGCGTCAGATGAACTGTTTGCTTGAGAGCAATCGCTTGCTCGAGATGCCTTGGTCAAGACGTGCGAGCTCGGAGCAACCATGTACTCTCGCTAGGGACACAGGGGGTCACGAACGTTAATTTGTGACTTAATTCAACAAAAATATGCTATGTCGTCTATGTCATCAAAGGTGCCAAATCATTTGTAACTAACAGGAAACTCAACCTTATTGTTGTAGAATGTCAGATTTACTTTGGAACTAAGGTGGGTACCAAATTGGGTTTCATCTTGGGTCGCGCCATTCGTTTTTTGACAAGATCTTGGTTCGTCATCCATTATCTATTCTTCACTTTCGTTGGTAGTCGTTGGAGTTCCGAAGTCAAAGTATACACGACAATCTAATTAAAGACCAAAAATCTGACAGTTCCCATCTGGATTATTTCGTTATTTTAACATTATTTCACAAAAACATGAACGAGAACTCGTGTAATTAGTAATATTAGAGTAAGTTTTATTCATAAAAAAACCTACACTGAAACCAAAATGCAGTAATCACAGCGAATGTGCGCACATTCATTGGAGGTTACGATTTTCAGTCTTTAAAAAGATTTTCGAGTATAGAAACCCTTAAAGTTACTTTTATATAATTACATATTTAAATCGCGCCAATAAAGTTGGCAAATTAATAATGAAAAAAACCCCAGTCCGTCCATCGTTTGGTCAGTCCATCGTTGTCCAAAAGTTCACGTACTCTCACTTGGCTAACTATAAATAGTTAATAATTCATTCATCACACACAAAGCTGCTACAAAATTATACACTTTTATTAATAAACCCGTCGATAAGGTACCGGTTTCGAGAGTCCTTGTTCAGGACACGTTTCGAGAAAAATCTAAGCTTTGCAGCTCTCTAATATGATAGTGATGCTCTCGCTTATTGCAAAAAAATAGTCCGCTCATAAGGTACTGTACGTATATACATCATACAGGCTAATTACCAGTGATAGGATTAGGTAGTGCCATTTCACGGGACTTCGGTGCGTAAGATCAGTATGGATACAGCATTAAACCCCATTTTGTGTTTGGTTCAGAATTGTTATAAATGTATTATTCCACAATTATTTTGCAGGCTTTGACGAAATATGAAGACACTAGTTTTGACATTCATGCAAACAAAAAAAACAAACCGCACGTCTTATCTTTTCGTATTCACATTTTTTTTTTTGCGTGGCCGCGGTGGATGCGAAAAGCACAAGACCGGTCTGAGTGGAAAGCCTTGGGGGAGGCTTATGTCCAGCAGTGGACGTCTTTCAGCTGACGATGATGATGATGATGATGATGATGACATTATTTTTCAAAGGGCATTCTTAAGAGGCCGTATACGAAATTTTGGCGGTTTATTTTGGTATTTCTATAATTTCGTAGAAAGTAAAAAATGAAAAATGTTAAAGAAATCATTGAAAATGTTCATGAAAGGTTTCGTGTATTCTTTTACTATTATTACTTGTACCTGTCAATCAAAAGTAATGTTAAATAAACGATGTATTTACAATTACAAAATCTTTTATTTTGCGTTTTCTTGTATTGCCTACTTCAATTAATAAAATAAAAAATCTGTGAAAAAATACGAGTCCCGGAATTCTGTGTTATCCATGTTATGTACAATGTTTAAGGTCATTCGCCCGAAATGGTTCTACCTATTCCGATCACTGCTAATTACCTATGTAATATAAAAAAACCTCTAAATTGGTTTTGATAAAGAGTGCTAAATGAGCACTACGAATGATCGGTTACAGATGTAGTGCATACCTAATTGTTTTCCTTTGTATTTTCACGGACACATACGAACGCGTCTTGCTATTTCAGTCGGTCACAGTGCAAAAAGTACTGAGATTGACTGAAGTAGCATGACACGTTCGTACGTTTCCGTGAAAATACGAAGGAAAGCAATTATGGACTACACCCGTACTGAGTATTAGGGTGGATTCACGTTACACCATGCCGAAGCCGGGCCCGGCAAACTGTACATTTATGTAGGTAATATTGTCCCCTGATATTTATTTATTATCACTTACGCAAAAACTCTGGTTGATTGAGAATGTTATCCGTTTCAAATATGCAAAGTGCGATTATATCCGGCAAGATCCCAGAACACAATACGCCTATGATATGGAAGCAAGTAGTAGTGCCCCAGTACAGCGTAAGCGGGCAGCCACACATCTGATGGATGTGCCTTGTGCCTGACGTCATCTCTTTTGAATTAAGCGTGATAGAAAAATTAACGATCTCCAAGCACTCTGCAACACAAATAATTTGGGTAATTTCATTTGCGAGTTTTTTGATGACATACAAATAACTAGAGTCTTGTTTGGCCTCTCATTTGTAACCATTCCTATCTCGAGGCATCTTCAGCTACAAAGCAGTTGCAAATCACCTACAAGAATTGAAATGAATGGTTGGAAAATAGTGTCATTAGTGAAAATGTCTGGAAAACTATAATATTTTTCCTACCTAGCTGTGCCCGTGAATGATAAGTATGTCATTTGGAAAATTTAGTGATGCTGCTAATTACGAATCACCAACCTTGGAATGGAGAATAATAATGATGAATTAGCAAAAAAGATTAAAACAAATGGCAAAGAATGCACTACCCAGTCTGTAGTAACTTTGCCAACTAAACTTGTGTGCATAAAACAACAGTGTTGATGTTGTTGATGACCAGATAAAATCGCGTTCGCGCTGAGATGCCGTGTGAAGACTGGTACTTCCACCGAACGATCTCACCTCGCACGGTCGGAAACAGGCGGCCACACGGTTCCAAACCGGCAGATCCAACCGCTGTGACTGGGTGCTCGGCGATTAAGGGCGTCCGAAGGTCAAATCAAGGACTAAGGTCACGCTGTCGGAGGGGTTTGTTGGCGACTGTCTTCCAGGCGCTATATCGAAGGACTAAACATCAACTGAACTTACGCAGTCCCACAATCATTGCGTATAACACCAAATACATGTTACTTTTCTCGGGAATGTTTTTTGTATCTGTATACATTTCGAAATCGTCATCAAAGGGCTGGTTGATGACGGATATACTACTGCCAGTCTCGCCCAGCCAGCGCCGCGCCAGCAAGTTGGACAGCAGGTTCACTGCTACCGGCGCTGCGTGTCGCGCAGATATGCCGTATTTCGCCTGCCAACAAACGTTTCACACTCACACCGTATTTTTACTGTATCACACTGCATGTCAACAAATGCCACACTATGATCTGTTCAGCCTGACATACATGCTATACACCGCTTGCTGACAAACGACACATTGATAAGAACTTCAGTTACAAGTACAGATATAGTTTACATGACCTTCAAAGGGTTTTTTATGAAAAAACGTCCAAAACGTGAATTTTAAGTACGCGGTCCACATAAACAAAAAGCCCTCATTTTATGGCTCTAATTTTTGTTAACATCTCTTCTAACTGCCACACCTGCTATACAACACCTGCAAACCAACGACACACTGACATCCTGCACTTACTTCCGCTCATGACGTACGCTATATGCAGACTAACGACACACTGACATCCTGCACTTACTTCCGCTCATAACGTACGCTACGTGCAGACTAATGACACAGACATCCTGTACTAGCTGCCATACACGGCGTACGCTACATGCAGACTAACGACACTTGACATCCTGTACTAGCTGCTATACACGGCGTACGCTACATGCAGACTAACGACACACTGACATCCTGTACTAGCTGTCATACACGGCGTACGCTACATGCAGACTAATGACACACTGACATCCTGCACTAGCTACCATACACGGCGTACGCTACATGCAGACTAACGACACAGACATCCTGTACTAGCTGCCATACACGGCGTACGCTACATGCAGACTAACGACACACTGACATCCTGTACTAGCTGCCATACACGGCGTACGCTACATGCAGACTAACGACACAGACATCCTGTACTAGCTGCCATACACGGCGTACGCTACATGCAGACTAACGACACACTGACATCCTGTACTAGCTGCCATACACGGCGTACGCTACATGCAGACTAACGACACAGACATCCTGTACTAGCTGTCATACACGGCGTACGGTACATGCAGACTAACGACACACTGACATCCTGTACTAGCTGCCTTACACGGCGTACGGTACATGCAGACTAACGACACACTGACATCCTGTACTAGCTGCCATACACGGCGTACGCTACATGCAGACTAACGACACACTGACATCCTGTACTAGCTGCCATACACGGCGTACGGTACATGCAGACTAACGACACTTGACATCCTGTACTAGCTGCTATACACGGCGTACGCTACATGCAGACTAACGACACACTGACATCTTGTACTAGCTGTCATACACGGCGTACACTTAATGCAGACTAACGACACACTGACATCCTGTACTAGCTGTCATACACGGCGTACGCTACATGCAGACTAACGACACACTGACATCCTGTACTAGCTGTCATACACGGCGTACGGTACATGCAGACTAACGACACACTGACATCCTGTACTAGCTGTCATACACGGCGTACGCTACATGCAGACTAACGACACTTGACATCCTGTACTAGCTGCCATACACGGCGTACGCTACATGCAGACTAACGACACACTGACATCCTGTACTAGCAGTCATACACGGCGTACGCTACATGCAGACTAACGACACACTGACATCCTGTACTAGCTGTCATACACAGCGTACGCTACATGCAGACTAACGACACACTGACATCCGGTACTAGCTGCCATACACGGCGTACGCTACATGCAGACTAACGACACACTGACATCCTGCACTAGCTACCATACACGGCGTACGCTACATGCAGACTAACGACACACTGACATCCTGCACTAGCTGCTATACACGGCGTACGCTACATGCAGACTAACGACACACTGACATCCTGCACTAGCTGCTATACACGGCGTACGCTACATGCAGACTAACGACACACTGACATCCTGTACTAGCTGCCATACACGGCGTACGCTACATGCAGACTAACGACACACTGACATCCTGCACTAGCTACCATACACGGCGTACGCTACATGCAGACTAACGACACACTGACATCCTGCACTAGCTGCTATACACGGCGTACGCTACATGCAGACTAACGACACACTGACATCCTGTACTAGCTGCCATACACGGCGTACGGTACATGCAGACTAACGACACACTGGCATCCTGCACTTACTGCTACTCACTACACAAGAACACTAACTGCTTCAACTGCAGGCATCGAAATCGTGGGTGCTCAATACTACCTGTAAATTCTCAGTCTCATCTTCCCAACACTTTCTGCGTCAAATCTATTATACAATGCTATCATGGTTACGTTTATAATATTTGGCTAATATTAGTATGCTGAAGAACCGATCAGCAGGAATCTGAATAGGCAGAGCAGTCGCTCTACTACCGTAAATATGCTTCGTCATAGTCACGGCCATGACGACGCATATTTAATTGTTTAAATATGACTATGACTTTCCCGCGGCGCTGCTTGCGGTGAGCTTGAAAGTCTTAAAATAAAATAAAAGATTAAAAAAACAAAAACCTGCCTACAAAAATGCTAAAAATAACTGCGTATTAAATGGTTGGTAGGTCAGTCCAGTATTCGGCCAGTTTCTTTTTTTTTTAAACACATATACACAAACATTTAAGGACACACATATATCCCAAAGAAGAGTGTGCAATAGAATGTACAGTCACGGACTTTTATTGATTAGCCATTTGCCGCCGTTCGTATTGCAAATGGTGTTATTGAAACGTGACCATAGCAACCCTTTTGTTAAGATCAGTTTGAACCAATAATAGCGACTGTTGTTTATACATGACCATAGTTACCATCAAAACAATTCTTAAGGCTTGGTCAAACACACGGCGCGACGCAGCGCCGCGGCCGCGCCGCGTGATGCCGACGCGATGCCTGTTCAAACAGGGCGCGCGCGGATCGCGCCGGCCTCGCGCTCTCAACACGCCCGCATCGCGCGCGCGGACGCGGCGCGGACGCAGCGCGATGCGGGCGTGACTCGCGCGCGGGCCGTCGCTCGCTCATTCCTGACTGATGTGACCCAGCGCGGCGCAGCGTGCCGCCGCGTCCGCGCCGCGTGGACGCAAGAGGCCGCGCGGCGCGGAGCTGACAGAAGCGGGGCGCGATGCCGGCGGGACGCAGTCTGTTTGACGTCGCTAACCTGTTAGCATGTATTTAAAGCCGCCGCGGTCGCGCGGCGCGGCCGCGGCGCTGCGTCGCGCCGTGTGTTTGACCAAGCCTTTACATATTCCTGACGTACAAGAATAAGAAGACACTTCTCTAAAGCTACTCTGTCTCTCCATCTCGTACATTTCGGTCGGAAATTATCGTCCTGCGCTCGTTCCGTCGGGTTGGCATAGGTACTTGAGCACAGTTAGTTGCCCCTCGTAATGCATACAAACAGCGCACAGTTTGTTGTCAATACCAACATTACCAAACGACATGATGAAGATGATATCATGAAGTATTTATTATACACAGATAATCCTTTAATGTGCTAGCGACTGAGTAGGTATAGAGATGGTAAATAAATACCGAACAGTTGGAAATGCCATTCGATCTTTCAAAAACAACTCTGACAATGATTTTGTCAAATAACGTATCTTGCTTTCAGAAACGGCACGTATTGCCTGTCAAATGCGATGACTAGTGATCGGCGATCGGAAGCATTTTATGTCACTTTGACGTTTAACAGCATGAACAGTAATGACTAATATGGATAAGTCGGTATTGTTTAAAATAAAACCACTTTTATTAAGAAGTAACTGAATTTAATTTGTTATACTAAATAATCATTATTTTTTCTATGTTTAATATTGTCAATCGATTTCGTTTAACATTGAGTATCCATTTGTATAAAGAGAACGACCGTTCGACGTCAACAGATGTGAGAGGTGCATATTCGTAAACTGATATTTCTGTAGACTGATATCACTTAAGTTTCTAACAAAATCGTAATCAGGGATTCTATCAATTTATTTATTTTGATAGTAATAACTAAACACAAAAAAGAAACATTTTTAGTAGGTAATTTTTTTAACGAAAATATAAATAGTCATGTCCATGTTATAATTTCGTCAACAATTTGACATAAAATGCTTCCGATCGCCGATCTCTAGCGATGACAAACATGAAATACTTTCCTGCGGCTTTCCTTGTCTGGATATACGAGTAAAACCGACTGAACCCGATGTGCATTAGGTACATGGCTAAAATACGAACAGTGGCAAGTGGCTCATTAATTAAAGTCCTTGACCGTACATAATCAAGGTAATTTTATTGGAACTGTGTACCAATAAGAATAAGGTTTATTTTCCAATCTTATCAAACTAAAAATTTGGGCATTATCGAACAAACGTAATTGAACTTTATTGCCATCGCGGTAGATAAGTCCTACGTACAAAAAACCTCCCTGTTTATAGTGCGGTGGGCTTTACGAGGTCACAGAGATACACGTTAAACTTATGACATTTTATGGTCTGAAGACAAAAATAATGGAAAACTTACATAAGCATGAGTATCATTGAACTCAACATTAATTAGAAAATTCTTCTTGTCGCTTCTTTGTATCAAATCTGCAAAAAAACACGGTAATAAGACAGGTGGTCCAAAATAGTATGAAAAATCATTCCTTCACACAGCTTATCTTTGTTTACTACATATTTGTTATAGTAGGGTGCCCAAGAGGCAGTTTCGGAATTAACTCGAGAGATTAACATAAGGGGGCATCCTTGTACCCTGTAGAGTACCTCCAGCATAATTATATGACCACTTTATCCTGGAACGTGCGTCCAGGATAACTCATCAGCATAGTAAAAAAATGATAGCCAAAAATACTCGAGCGCGTCAGATCATGGTAAGGTAGGTGCTTGATTGCATGCAAAAATATAGTATATATTTCAATAATCTGACGATTTGAGAAAACATGGCTGACTTTCTCGAGCGTGGTAGTTTTATTATTTATTTTGAAGGAAATCAACGATGATGGAGAAAATATATTCTGACGATTTCCAATAACCGAAGTACAGATGTAGTGCATAATTGTTTTCCTTCGTATTTTGTCGGAAATGTTCGTATTTGTCATGCTACTTCAGCCAACCTTAGTACTTTTTGTACTGTAACAGACTGAAATAGCAAGATACGTTCGTACGTTTCCGTGAAAATACGAAGGAAAACAATTATGCACTACATCTGTATCACAAATAATCATTAAAGTTTACCGCGTGTAGCTGCAGTATAAGCATAATTATATTCCCCACCCCGCGTCTTTATTTCCGTTTCAGTCTTTCTCTATCTCTCACTCTCTCGCACCGTACCCATCTACTTTCCATTACCATGCATAAAGCGTCCGTCACTTTTTGACAAGTATGTAAGTACGAAAGTGACGGATACTTTATCCACATTTTGCCACGCGATAAACGCAATCATCTATGTGTCTATTTAACAGAGTTAACAAAGCGTTGTCTCTGTTGCACTTTTGTATGAAAATGAAAGGGACAAGAAACTGCCAGTGGGCGTCAACAAACGCACGTCGATGGCGGGCTCGGCTTACATGCCGCCTGTTGTTAAAATATTCGTAATATTTCTCGTTATTTTTGTTTGTAGTTAGAGGCACCTCAAATAATTAACTTACTGATAACATGACAATGTCATGTTAGTTCATCTATAAATCCTAATTATGTAATTTAATGTAGTAGATAATGCCTTAATCGCCTTTTATTCGTCACATTGGGCGGGTTTTCCATATTTTAACAAAAAACCAGTTCGATAAACAAGCCGAGTCACAGGTTTAATGGGAAACAGTCCAAAAAACAAGCCGAGTCACAGGTTAAACGGGAAAGAGTCCAATAAACGAGCCAGGTAAAAATTTGTAACCAAAGATAAGCACTTGAAAGCGTCCGCACCGTACGAGCGACAGATGTTGACTAAACTTTGACAGGCATGTAAACCTACCTTGTGCCTGTGCATCGTCCTTATCGCTGACCAATTACGTGCATTCTCTGTTTTCTAGTATTAACTCTGTTAAATAGACAAGGTACCTATAGGCCCGCAGGACTTCGAATTAGGAAAATAATTAAGCGACATACAACACTTATTTAGGTACTCGGTGTCTCTTGTTTTATCGACGCAATTTTTAATCACTATCACAAGATGTTTACGAGCGATTATGAAATGATTGTCAATGAAAAATTTACTGCGAAGTGATACTTTCTATGAAATTAGAAACGATAAAGTAAGGGTAAACCAGCCAGAGTCAGAATGGAGGGTGTACCTAAGCAAATACTAAAAATAATTATAGTAAAAAAAACCTACTGATGATTCTGATAAGAATACTACTTATATTCTAAGAGCTCGCGACAATAAACCTAGTACGAAAAGATTACCGGATGATTTATGTATATTTACTCTCGTCATTAAAGGGAACACGAAATGGTGGTGCTGCAATTCAAAAATCCTGGATAAGCATTTTTTTTTTGTTGTAACCCCGATGTCTAGTATGATAATAGACTCCCAAGTTTCGTTTATTCTTCGGAACAGGGGAGGGGTAAGAATAGACGACAATGCAGTGCTGTAAGCCCCCCTGATTGGCCTAATCAGTGGCAGGACCATGATAAGCGATGCCTCGTACTTAAGTATCTTGTATGATCGATCTCCTCAAAAGACCAAAGTTCAACAAAAAAAATAATCATTTTCTGTGTAAGAACCACCAATGCTGCATTTAGACATCGAACTTAAAACTAAAAAAATATATATGTTGTGCTAGGTTTTTCGCATTGCAGCATCACCATTTAAAGAAAAAAGATAACAAAGAAAAATACATTTATTCACTACACACACAAGACACACAGAAAAATAAATAATTGAAAACAGTAACAACAATAAACAAGTAGTGAGTGAGTCTTCGCGGCAGTGAATCGGACACTGGCTCAGCATAATGCTGAGGTCTTAGAATAATAACACTGAGGTGTTAAACACCTGCAGCGCTGATTTTCAGCCAGCTTCGAGTGTGACAGGCGGACAGTACGCTAAACGAATAAAGTGCGATTGGAACGAAATATAGAATAATTATATATATATTAATTATCGTAGTCTTATCGTAATAGGTTTAGTGTCGCGGGCTCCCCTACTATTTTTGTACCACAGTGATTTAAAAACTTGGTAGGTAATATCAAAATTTCAAAACTCGGCCATTTATTTTTTCGGTATTAAAAAATTCGAAATAATGTAATTCGGTATTTTCAAATTCAGAACTAAATAATTCGAGATTTTAGCGTGTTCTTATTTTTTGATTTATAGCCAAAAATGTACAAAGATGAACCGTCCGCCTCTCACCACTTATCTCCGAGGTGTATGGACGGAAAAATCTGAAAAAATCCTGATTTAACTTGATCTAAATATAATTATTTATATTTTTAAACGAATGTAAAAATAAATTCAATACAAACCTTGTCGTGTAACGCGTAAGGTAGAATATGAAATGTCAGTTAAACTCGTGTTTTCTCGCTCATGGCGTCATGACATTGCGTGGTAATAAAAAAGGTGCACTTGTTTGTTATATTCTCTAATATTAATTTTTGTATTAAACAAAAAATGTTTGAGCATAGATAAGATTGTTTCTTGGTTTCACATAAAAACAAATCAATTTTTAGGAAATGTGGTATTGATAATTATAAATTTTACAAATATTATATTTATTACACTAATTACTGAATAATAATACAAACTTTAAATATACATTGTTTAATTTAATGCGACATAAATGACAGGTGAGACAATAATAATAACAATAACATTTATAATCTATTCTAATGGAACTACTCCTTCAATGTCACTATCTGGTGTATCATCTTCGTCGTGTTCTTCACTATCATCTGATGGTGACGAAGAGCCAGTATTGATTACAAATTGATCAAGACTGGTGTCCAAAGCTTCTTCCACTACCAAAAAATCATCTTCACACTTTATAGCATGATCCACTACTCGACGCCATGCTTCGACATCGATTGAAGAAAACTTTTATGTAGTAGTTTCATCACTTTAGTAAAATTCATGTCGACGTTATGCTTGCTTACGTGACCTTTTACCAGTGCCCAAATATGTTCTATTGGGTTAAAGTCGGGGTGCTAAGGCGGTTACCACCTTAAAACCTTATGGCCATGCATCTCCATTATGGTGTCAATCGGATACTGTATGTAATCTTTCTTGTGTCTTTTTATTATATCATACAATTCGGGTTTAAAAGCTCTGCTATCGCAAAAAATACCATAAAATATACCATAGTATATTTTTGCTTCTTAGCCATTGCTGCATGTCTCCTTTTCTCGAGTTTGAATTAGGCGCTTTTTATCTCATTGTGTTGTGGTATGCAGCATTATTTATTACAAAAACTGAACTTTTCATACTTAGTTTTGTGTCATTTCGTTGTGGTAGTCACCCGTAGATTGCGAAGATTTATACATCAACTACCAGAAACAAATCATTTGAACCACCCGCGTGAACTATGATAAGTCTTTGTCCTTTCGAAATTGTTTTTTTTAATCCTTTGCCGCTTTTGTCAGTCCATGCACTTTCTTTAGTGTGTGTAGTGTGCACATACGTTTCATCTCCGTAAACTATATTATTTCCTTCGTCTCTGTACTGTTTTATGAGTCTTAAGTATTTTATCCTTAATAGTCGCACTTTATCTTTTTCGGCTAGGATTTTTCTATTTCACTAAGCTTTCTTTAAATCTTAAGCCAAGCTCTCGTAACACTTTACGTAGAGTTTCTCGTCCTCCGTTGAAAGTGATGTCACGCTTTAACACATCTAACAGAGATTTTATCGTTGGTACTTGCTTTTCCACGGTGTGAAAATTGCGACGTTGCGCGATGTGTTTTCTTATGCGCCCTTTTTTAGGAGTTCTGAAAGTAGGACCACTACACTTGTTGACGCTACAGCCGTAGATAAGTCTTTTTCCTTCAATATGGCGCAAACTGTCTTTCTTGATATTCTTTTAGCTCGTGCGTTACAAGACATTTTGAAAATCTTCTTTAGCGTACAATTTATTTTTAGCCCTTTGGGCTTCATTTTGCATAAATTGAAGTACATTAACTATTTCCCTAGCTTGACTTTTAAAAGGCCGCCCTTTTTTCAGAGGTCATTTTAATAAAAATAATATTAAATAATGCCGCCACTTAAATAGACTCAATTGTACGTGACGATTAGCGGTCGTGCGTCTCAGCTTGTGTACGAATGACAACTGACACGACGCTAAATAAAATGGCGGTCGGCAGCGTCGCTGCAATGGCTGTCGAATATTTGACCAATAGCTGTCGAAGTTTTACCCGCGCAAAAGTACTGCCTTATAATTGGCCAAAACGTTTGCGCGCCCTCTAAAAAAATGCTTTCTGCGCAGGTACATCGTTGTAACTTATATTTGTGGTACCTACGTCAGAATGCGGCAACAAGTATTGACGTATTTTTTTTAAAGAGATCATTAAATGGTCAAAACGTAAATACGTATACAACGTGTTACAAAATACCCCGTAAAAAATATGATAAATTATCAAAGCCAAAAATATTGTCAACCCTAGTAAGCTGTCATGTCAGGGAACCGGAGTTAGCATAGATTATTTAACAGAGAGGCCTACCTACCAATTTTAATAATTGTCAACTTTAATGGTTTTTCTGTTTTTCATCCACAAAGGTTCAATACTACGATGTCATTATGCTTAAAGTACTGGCTTTAAAAAACGTCAAGACGGAATAAAAATTATGTTGTCAATTTCAAAACTTCTTATCGATATTCTACGATTGTTCCGTGTTTTTCCATATTTTTTTCCAAAATGACGATGTTTTCTAACTCAGAATATTACGATATGATCTCTCTGATCTCTGATCTTGCTCCCAGGAGGAAGTTCTGCGAGTCGTATCTGAGGCAGTTAGAGGAGAACCCTAATTTCGTAAACTATGTTATGTGGACGGATGAGGCAACTTTCACGAGGTCAGGACTTTCAAATATGCATAACGATCACGTTTGGGCTCGCGAGAATCCACACGCTTCACGGCAGGGCAGATTCCAACATCAGTGGCGGCTGAATGTGTGGGCTGGCATTTATGACGGGCATATCGTTGGTCCCGTCATTTTGCCATCACGTCTGAACGGGGGCAACTACCTAACGTTTTTACAAACGGAATTCGAAGAGGCGATTGACGACTTTCCTGTGGCCGACAGGGATTACTTTGACAACCAAAGGAACATGGTGTTTCAACACGATGGAGCTCCGGCTCATTTTGCTCGCGACGTGCGAGAGTATCTCAACGTTCGCTTTCCATGAAGATGGATCGGTCGTGGAGGACCGGTGCTATGGCCCGTTCGTACTCCGGACATCACACCCTTGGACTTCTTCTTATGGGGTTATGTGAAGAACAGTCTATTTCTCCGATTGCTCAACGGTTTTCGAGATGGAGCAGCGTGTAAGATCGGTGTTCGCGTCAATAACACCAACGATGGTGCGAAATGCCACACAAGCCATATCCCGACGAGCGAGGTTGTGCATTGAGCAAGGCGGAGCTCACTTTGAGCCGTTCCTGTAAATTTGACGTTCATTAAGAAAAAGTGTTAGTTTAGGTTTCTTCGTTTAAAATCTTCCAAAACTCGTCTTGTAATATGTACCTATCTAATCGAATTCTGTTCATTTTGTTTCTCTTTACCGTTTCGCGAATTGTACTTAACATTCTGCGTAGTTTACTCTTTAATTTTACCAAATAGGGTTAGCACATGAATGAAAAAAATAATGTTTTTTTTTTTGGCGGTAATTCATACAGTGATAGTACGACTTTCAAATATTGTAAATGGACTTGTTATAAGGCACCATTTAACCCCCTTTCGGCTTTACGGGTATTTTTGTAACACCCTGTATACAATGATAGTATTAACTTGATATATACGAAAAAATATTTTAAAATTACCCCCATTTTAAAGTATGGAAATTTTCGGTTGCCGAATTTGACGTAGTACGTGTGCACTCACGTGACCACTGCCTTTCGGAAGAGAGGAAGGAGGCAGACGAGCAAGCGAGCTACCTGTTGGTAAGTTATCATCGCGACCCATAAACACCCGTAACAGCAGAGGAATTGCAGGTGCGCTGCCGGCCTTTAAGAAAAGAGTAGGCCCCCAAGTCATACTGGTTCGGAAATACAGACGCCGAAAGCTGATTTCACATAGATAAGAGATAAGGTAGAAGCAAGGTAGGCAAGAAAGCCCTCGTAAAACGCACGGTAGTGGATTTCCAACTATCAAGATGGTGTTGATACCAGGCGAAGGTGTTAATACCAGGCAAAGTATATTATTGTACCATGATGGAAATGAGTTATTCTGTACCACCATACAATCCTGTTTTCTTCCGTTTTAAAAATGAATAAAAAATTTATTGATTGGTCTAAAATCTACTAGTCAGTTTTTTGTAATAATATATAAGAAAGGTTTCAATAGTACAATCCTTTTTAGTCCACACAATTTTCGACCACATAATACATTAGGACAAACAAAGATTACCTATGTCACTCGATAGACCCGACAAACAAACACATACCGGCAGCCGGAGTCATCAGCTGATTTAAATCAACATATTTATACCCAAGCTTCGGCAAGGGTGCATTACTTCCAGACAAAACATGGTACATGGGTTCATTTCCTATAAGCATATGAGTTGTGTCTGATTGAATGCCCGACTTTCCGGCAGTGCCAGGTGGCGGAGCTAGGTTGACAATATATGCACCGAAAAATGCCATTGCCACAGGTAAAAAAACATGCTGGAACAAAAACATTAAAGAAAATTAAAATTAAAATTAAATTTAAATCTTTATACAGTAAGAAGGCACTTTTACATGTCCGAGTCTACCAGCGCCTCCCAAGAGGAGACACAGTATTCGCATTGCTGTGTTCCGTTGCAATTACTGGCATAGAAGCATTCCATCTTAGTCCTCAGGGTTGGCAACGTATTTGCGGTCTTAACATAACTCATAAGCAGGGCTCGGACAAGTCATCGCAAAACAATCGCAAGACGGCAATAGAACAAGATCAATAGAATCGCATTATGTACAATATTATTTAATTATATTTTTCAATGACATTTATTACTGCAACCCAAAATTCACCATACATGTGTGAAGGTATTTCCATTAGCATTTTTTTTAATGCTGATGGTTGCATTGCACATACGCAACCATTAACTTCTGCATTGTCTAGAACAAACCGATGACAGATATGCGACTAAAAAGGTCAAATGTTAAATTATAAATTACGATAATAATATATCAGCTTTAGATTATAATAAATAATAATCTTAAGTCGCGACTCTATAATAGTCTTGTCCCATGTCCATATCAGTTTCTGCGATGACTTGTCCGATCCCTGCTCATAAGTACTGGGCAGACCTCGGATGCAAATTACGTTTAAATAATGTCGAACTATATCCGTAATATGAATACAGGGTTATTGGTAAGTCGACCTATTCCCGTTAGGAGGTGATAGGGGTGACTATTTGCGATAAGTTTGACCCCCATATGCATTATGCAAAAGTGAACCATTTTTGAGTTATCGCGTTTATTAGTTTTTTTTTAAATTAGTCGGAAATTCAACTTGAAAAATTTATTACAAAAAAAGTATCAATTTAAATCTTTTTTTTTCTTCTGATTTACAAAACCGATTAAACACTGGTTATTTCTCAATATTAAAACAATAATTATCGGTCCAAATTTAAAAAAGCGAGACGGAAAACGAATTTTTTTCAATATTTTTTGCGATCGCTTTCCACTATATTTAGTTATACTCGTAAACACAAATAACAACATTAACTAATGTGAGAATAAGAAATGGAGGTAGCCATTTTGAAAATGAACTATAAAAATCCTGATTATTTCAATTTTAATTGTTTATTAGTTTTAATTTTGTAACTTTTTACATAAGTTAATGTTGTTATTTGTGTTTACGAGTATAACAGTTAGTTTTGATAGATTTAGTTAGTTAATTTTAAGTTTTGTTCGGACGTGACTTCCTTGTTGCTTCCTTTGTGATCAATTTTTTCCAGCAATGTTTAACAAAATTCATATTAATTTTAATAGCTCGTTAGAAAGCTGGAAAAAGGTCAATGTTTTATGTGTAATCTGCACGCCAAATGTATTGGTATTTTTTTCTGTTTTCGTGTACTTTATGTTGGAGTTTGATAAAAAAACATGTATTTTTTAGTTTTTGGCCTCGCATTCTCAAACGTGTACAAATAATATTTTTTTTAATTTTGCATAGGAACAACAAATTCATCTTGTCCAAAGCAAATAAAAAATGTATGATTTAAATTTGGTATGTCTTTTAATTTCAATTTTTGAAGTTGCATTTGTGACTTTTGTTTCCGCCCGCTTCCTTTGTGATGATTATTTTTTCAGGTTTTTTTTAAATTAATTTCTACTTATTATGCGTTTTTGGAGAGCTAAGAAAACAGTTAAGTTTTTAAAATAATCTGCAAGCCAAGTTTCATAACGTTTTTTTTTGTTTTTAAGGCATTTTAGTGGAAAGCGATCGCAAAAAATATTGAAAAAATTTCGTTTTCCGTCTCGCATTTTTAAATTTGGACCGATAATTATTGTTTTAATATTGAGAAATAACCAGTGTTTAATCGGTTTTGTAAATCAGAAGAAAAAAAAAGATTTAAATTGATACTTTTTTTGTAATAAATTTTTCAAGTTGAATTTCCAACTAATTTAAAAAAAAACTAATAAACGCGATAACTCAAAAATGGTTCACTTTTGCATAATGCATATGGGGGTCAAACCTATCGCAAATAGTCACCCCTATCACCTCCTAACGGGAATAGGTCGACTTACCAATAACCCTGTATAATTACAATTTATATTAAAAAAAGAGAACATCACTGCAAGTTATAGAATTATGTTGAAGGTAATAATGATATTTTTATCTTTATTAGATATTTTCAGTATAGTTTCAGTTGTGAAATATATACTTAAATACATAGAAAACATCTATGTCTTAGGAACAAATATTCGCACTCATCACACAAATATCTGCACTTACCGGGATTTGAACCCAGGACCGCTAGCTTCGTAGGCAGGGTCACTACCTACCACGCATCGTCAATCAACCACAGAACAGAAACCGTGCAATCAACAGGGCAATTAGTGCTTGACATAGTTACTTATTGCTTTTGATTTTGGAAAATCAATTATCATCTACTACCGCATAAGTGGTCAATATATGCAAACTCTAAATATTGGCCTTTCATCTTGAAATTTCACATTTTAATTATTTACATTATTAGTGATCGGATCTAGGATGCAATTTGGTGTGAACGACCTCAAACGTTATGCTTAACATGGATGTGACTCGGGGTTACCTAGTACCTACGGCTCATTTCAAGTGGCCATATCATTTAATAAAAGAGGTTGATAAGTGGTAATTGTTTGCGAAAAGACCATTTGAAGTTATCCTATGTGCGGTGCAATGTCAATGCCTATAAAAGTTCGAGCCCTGGTGATAAGTTTAACAAAATAGTAATAACGTAAACGCCTTAAAATTAAAGATAGGTAACAAAAAGACTCGCAGAGTTATAAGTCATATTAATATCCATTTTAAAATAACAGACTTAAACCCCTGGAAATTGCATCCTAGATCCGATCTCTGCATTATACCTAAAAAAACATGTCTTTTTTTTCCATACAAATGTGACCCCCCTAATGAAAACGTAAAGAGGAATCATTCAATTTACCACAGACGCGTACGATGTAAAATTGACCCTCACGAAACGAAGCTGCCGTTGCATTAGCACAATGAACATGCGAAGGTAGAGTAGAATACCGGTAATCTTTTTGAATTTCGGCTCTGTAAAGAAAAACGTGTAATTTCATCTTCTATTTTCGAAAAGAAAGAGATGAGGACTCCATTCTTTTTTTTCACGTGTGCCTTCTTGGCATATAGTTAGGTAATCAAACGTCAATGGAGTTATAGTAAAGTTATATTTACGAATCGTATAACCAAAATAGACTTCAAATACACGTATACGAAAAAAATACTGTGAGTAAACAGAATTTGCAAATAAAATAAAATAACTTCATATGAACCTATCGTTATAACATAATTAACAGCATTAAATAAAGTATAAAATTTAAATAACAAACAATATCTTAACTATCAATTTACTAACTACACACTTTCTTTGGTATTTTTTTTTAATATTTGTTTTAGCCGATATAACAAAACACTTGCTCATTATTTTTACCTCTTCTTAAACATTTATAATCAAACCACTATCAAACTTGCATTTTTTTTTAAATATCTCCATATAAGTTAGAGGTTTTAGTCACTTTTCAGTACTTTGGGGGTCAATTTCTCCCAACAGGTTGAGATTGGGCCGCTAAAAAAAAACGTATCTGTTATTTGAAACTACTCTCTAACATATATCAAAATCAACAAAATCGGAGCCGGACAGTTGGGTACCTTTCCTTGCTAGTAAAAGGACATTTTTAAAAGTTCTTTATTGATCAATTCAATTGATCCAGTTCATTAAATTTGGATCGACTTTATCAAGTATTTTACTTCCAATGAGGTAGAACTTACAACAGGTGTTCTTGGTCCGTCTCTTATAATTACATTAATTTGCATTATTTCTTCTAATGTTGACTGTTTCATCAACTACTGTTATCCTATTTTCTTGCCATAGTATCGCGATTATTTGCGGGTGGTAGGACCTTGTGCGGGGTCCGTCCGGATCGCTACCACCATCTTATCCATTAACCTATCGCCAAACAGCAGTGTTCGCATTGTTGTGTTCCGGTTTGGGGATAAGACAGCCGGTGTAATGACTAGCATAGGGGCATTCCATCTTAGTCCTCAGGGTTGGCAGCGCATTTGAAGTCTTAGGCTTGCAGTCTTGTGAATGCGAATGTCTATGGGTCAGTTTCCACTTACCATCAGGTGGCCTATGTGCTCGCAGCCTTCCCTATGCAATAACAAAAAAAAAAAAAATTGGAACTACATATTGCAAACATAGTTTGTTTTGTCTAGGGACACCTTTGATGTAGGAAAACATATCGAAACTTTTATTTGGTCGTCTTGCACAGTCTTATATACACACAAGTAGGTTTTTTTTTTTTCCTTTTCTCCCTCTATCTCTCTCCCAAGATTTTTGGCATGTTTTCTTGCTGACCTACGCATGTTATTTGATATTATGTTTAATTTACTATTTATAGCTTTGTATAATGCTTAAACTAAGTAGTACCATTGTAATAGGAAATAAGTTTAAAAAATGACCGACTGCTGAATTTCTTGCCGCGTTTCTTCTGAGCAGGGGTCTCCTCTTGGGAAGCGCTGGTAAATTCTTGACGTGTAAAAGAGCCCGTGCGGCCTACCTTCTGAATAAATTACTTTTATCTTTATCTTTTGTTTTATTGTACAATTTATGTTAATAAACTTTCCTCAACAACGATTCGTCCATTTTTGATGTTTTTTTTTTAAATGCGGCATTGCGGATTGTTCATTCTTTCCCATGGGATTTTGCAAAAAACTAAAGGTATAATCAAATCTAGATAAAAAGTATTATCGTTCTTTACCGCTTTAGACTCACGTGAATGTGTTTTACTCGTTATGTGAGTTTAATTTCGACGCAATGATTTTTAATCTGTAAATGAACCTGACATGTGGAGCAGTATATTGTTGAACTATTTACGTTGTAAGTAAGAAAAGGATACGTCTTTACCTATTTGTTAATTGTTTTCGGTTTCGGGTCATTCAACCTTTTCAACATGCGTGAATTAGTTGCAAAAAGACTAGTAGCAGAAATGCCAGTTAACTGCCATGCGACATACACTCGCGGACTAATAAAACGGGTTAGAGTGCGTTTTTCATACTAAAGAGGTTATTTCGAAGCCTTGGTTCCTCGCCAGGGAATGCTTTTAGTGAAACGTGATGATGAATACCTCGAGCATCGATACAGGACTTCCAGAGTGCCTAGGATACCCAACTGAATGAATCTGCGGTTAACGCCGGAATAGTGCATGTTCAGAAAAACATCTAAAATGACAATAAAATGTAAGGAAATCCAAGTGCTGACCCAAACTCTCCCGCTGTGATGTTAACTGATTGTGCGATCAGTTAGGTATCTTAAGAACTTTTGACCTCCTCTATTGAACCTCGCAGTATCCACCATTAAAACTCACTAAAAAAAAACCCCTGGCGATTAACCAAGGCTTCGAAATAGCCTCGTTTGTATGAAAAACGCACTCTGACCCGTATTATTTGTCCGCGAGTGTACTTAAAATGGCCCTGCAACTGCAACTCATGAATCGAAAGAGGTCACATAGGCCACTCGCTAATCAAAGAAGTTAATGTTAAAAGTCACTAATAAAGAAGGAGATTAAGTTTATCGATAGCTGAAAAAGTCGATAAAAATTTACATTCCAACTCCATTGACGTTTGATTTTGGCCATGAAAATTTCGCCCTCTTATTTACATTTAGGCTATGCCTACTTATATAATTATTGATTAAGAAACTGTAGGTCATATTGTAAAACACATCTCATTGTTATCCTAATTGAATAAGACCGTTTGTTAAATAAAACAAGTAAATAAATAAAAATACCTAATAAATAGATGACAAACTCCAATATACTAACTTGGATTTTACCCCCACTATTAAACATGGAATATAATACATATAAAAACAATTTAATGGAAAATAAGTAGTCGCTCCCTTGTCGCCACTATCATGGCACATCAAGCTTTTGGTAAGTAAATTGCAGTCACTTTTTTTTTAAATAAAACATTCAACAAAGTGCAGACATTAACTTATTTTACCGATTCTGCAGCCGAATTAATATAATACCATGGATTTGATAAATTCTGAGCCTGGTAAAAAACTCAGGGGCTCACTTTATAACCATTTTATTTTTCTACATAGTCTCCCTGAAGATCAATGGACTAGTCCAGCTGCCTCCAACTTCATTATCCCAAACAGAGAATCACCGAGGTCGTTAAAGACGAGAGCTTTTTGTACAGTCGAGTTCATAAATATAATATGTACACTTTTAATACCTTGTCACTTTAACCGCAGTGAAAATTCATGGCAGTTTAAACATGACATTAAATAGACAAGGTACTATTTATAGTTTGGGAAGAGATAATAATCGGAAGGGAGTAGACAAACAAACACTTCAGGAAGAAACAATGCACCAGAGGGCGTAAGATATGTTTTCGGGGGTTGCCAACGATTGCGTTTGCGTGTGCGTACGCTAACGCCATCTACCGAAAAACAGGGCCTACAAGGGGTGGCTGATAAGTATGTATATTTATGGCCTTGGTCCTTAATTTAATGCAAATAGCCAAATATATTACTGGCCGGTATGATTACGTGTGTTAAAAAAACCCGGTCGAGTGCGAGTCGGACTCTCGCACCGTGGGATCCGTATTTAAGATAATATGGTAGGAAAACGCATAATAAAATATTCATTTTGTTATGAACTTTATTTTCCATGCAATAATGACTTTTTTGGCTAGCCTAAATTTTAATACGGATTTTTTTAAGGTTTTAAGATATTTTCATTGTTTTTTCGTATTCCGACTCATTTCGGTATTTGGGCATGTTCGATGTAAGTCTATGTTGTTTTTAGCCTCACTCTTTATATTGCTATCGTTTTTGGTACTATTCTAAGTTCGTATTTTTTCTTGTTTTGCCTCTTTTGGAATTTATCTCGTTCTTTGTTGGATGCATTATCTGTTTATGTCTTTCGATATATAAATAATAGCGTAATCTATACTTTTTACAATAAAACAGACCAGTCACTTTGTTTTACATTTCTGAGCTATATAAATGCTATAGGTAGTACTTAGATGACCGTGGAAAGCTCGGAAAACTCATGAAAATTCAAAAGCCCGCGTTTCCTCAGAGATAAGACCAAGCTAGATCGATTTTTTGCCGCCAAAAACCCCATATAGCAATTTTCATCGAAATCATTAGAGCTGTTTCTATTAGCTCTAAAAGCTCTGAAAGCTGTTGTGTAAAAAATATAATAAATTATCTTACCTAAAAATATTGTCAACCCTATTAAGCTGTCATGTCAGGGAACCGGAGTTAGCATAGATTATTTTAACAGGCCAATCTATCTATTTTAATAATTGACCACTTTTATCTGTTTTCATCCACAAAAGTTTGCTATCACACACAATACTAGGATGTCATTTTTCATTATGCTTAAACACTGGCTTCAAAAAATGCCAAGAAGGAAAGAAAATATTGTAATTTTAAAATCTTCGTATCGATACTCTACAATGGTTTCGTGTTTTGTCCAACATTTCCAAAATGATTTAACTCGGACTACTACGATATGATAATATGCGTAGGCCATGAAGATAGCAATTTAAATTAAGGGAGAACCCTAATTACGTAAACTATGTTCTATAGACCGATGAGGCAACATTCAGGAGGTCAGGACTTTCAAATGTGCACAACGATCATCTTTGGGCTCACGAGAATCAACAAGCTTCACGGCAGAGCAGATTCCAAGACTACTTAGTGGCGGCTAAATGTGTGGGGTGGGCTGGCATTTATGACGGGCATGTCATCGGTCCCGACATTTTGCCATCACGTCTGAACGGTAGCAATGGCAACTACCTAACGATTTTACAAATAGAATTCGAAGAGGCGATTGACTACTTTCCTGTGGCCGACAGGGATTACTTTAAATTTGAAAAAGTGTTAGTTTAGTTTGGTTCGTTACTGTAGGACTTTCCTGTGGGCAACAGTGGTTACTTTGATTACTGTGGTTACTGTAGGTACATAGCAACCCCCGAAAACATATCATACGCCATCTGGTGCAATGTCTCTTCCTGATGTGTTCGTTTGTCTACATTCGATACTTCCCATTACATGAATTACACCAAGGCGGTTAATCAAATTACAGTAAGGTCATTTTTTACAGTAACCGGGACAGAATGAAGTGCGGCTTTTATAGTATTTTCTAACAGCGACTTCACTTACCGGGCGCATATTTTACGTCCTCGAACCTGGTAACAACGTCACTGCACAACCTGAAACAAGCAAATCACTTTTTCAAACCCCAAAAGTAGGGTGTTACAAGTTTAACGCATGTATTGGGTACTAGGGTTAGGATTTTGGTGGCATTTCGTGGTTCTAGAATCCATGGAGTCGATATTTCCTAATTATTATAATTCATAACACATTGATTTTGACCTTCGGTATTATCATATTCAAAAATGAACTAAATACATATTTAGTTCGGTGATTTCATAGCTATTAATATTTGCTTGTTTGTAACGCTTTCACATCTTCATGAGTTTTCTCAGTTTTAGTCTTTAGTTTTTTAAGTGTCCATTTTGCAGTGCCATTGCAGGGTCATAAATTGTACCTACTTATATTTATTATTATGCAAGTCTTTTTATGAAAGCAATAAAAGTTTGAGTTTGAGTTTTGTATCTTCGCCGCAAGGGTAAGCTGCGGCGCTGGTGCAGCGCCATTTTGAAAAAATGACTTTCTGCTGGAATTTCTTGCGGCGCTTCTTCTCCGCAATGATGGTCTTGTCCGAAGCGCTTGTAGATTCACTGTATATTACCGACGCGTAAAAGAGCCCTCATGTGGCATATTTACTGAATAAATATTTTGAATTCTAATTTTGAATTTTGAATTTTGAATTTTGACCTTTAGCTTAGTAGGCAGCGTCACTAGCAACTAGGCTCTATCGCGTCGTCAATAAAGCAGCGAATCAAAAAATTATTTAACCTTTTACCTTATGAAAACCTCATCAAGCGTGCTCTTTCCAACTCCAATGGTGATAATCCCCAAACTTTCTTTTTTTTCCTCTAATTCACCAAACAGCTTTGGGAAGCTTGCGCTGTCCGTTGAGGGCAGGTTGTATGTGACTAATTTGTGGGACTTGTCGCAGATGGAAGCATTTGGAATGCTCTTACGGATCAGTTCAGTGATATCTTTGTCATCGTTTCCCTCCTTCATAGTAACCGAGAGACGGTACCCGCCACCTGAAATACCCAAATGTTATTAGTGTTTTTAAGGGTTTGGTATTCTCACAAAAAATCGTAGGTTATTCATGTCCGTTTGAAGGGCCGTCTATCCTGTGAATGTCAAAACCTGAAAAATTATTTTCGAAGAATTCAAAGAGGCGATGCTGGTTTCCGAATGCTCTCCTACATATTTTTTTATGGCCAACGAGGACACAGGCTGTGATGGTAAGTGGGATCTGAAACCTATAGACACTTGTATTCTTAAGACTACAATAAGGATAAATAATATAATAATAAATAGCTATAGCGAGAGTGAGGAACTGAGGACTTACGGTGATCAGATTCGCGATGTGCTGAATAAGGGCCAAAACAAAAGCACCCGGAACCCCATTCGGAGACAGGCGTGAAGGTATAAATGTATGTACGTTTTTATTGTAATATCATTGCTCTAAGCCCAATATTTTAACACCAAGGACAATTCCAAGGCAAATTCAACGACATATACACGGTGGAATTTAATCGGTGAACAGGAACCCATTTTTCTAATTCAGTAATCGATGGCGGTCACGTTTATGTAGTACTTAAGTGGAACCAAGATTTTTTTTATCATAACTAATTTTTAAGTTGAAATTAATTTTTAATTAAAATTTATTGTCACCCTACTAATGGTTTAGTCTGAAAAGTTTAATACCTCTTTTCAAACTATCAGCCATAGAAACTTAAAACTTAAATGAGCAATAAGCTGTCAATTTGTCATTGTCAAATTCATAACAAATTGCTTCAAATACAGATATTGGTAAAAAAAAAACTAAAGTAAACTGTAACGTAGATAACAAATGGCGGCAATCATTTATTGACGTCTGATCTGTCTAGTTTCCCGCCAAAGCCAGCAAGCACTTGACGTATGTACACTTACGAGTAACTTCCCTTCAATAAAAGTAGGGTGTCCATTTATTTAGTCAGTGTACATTTTACCGATGTTAATTAAGTGTGATTAATTAGATTGTGAGCTATATTGCACGAGATCTCACGTATTGGTTTCTATGTAGATTGATAATTAAGATTTTTAGATTCCTGATCACCGATTAAATTCCGCCGTGTATAGGCAGCTAAACCACACACATTTGAAGTAATAAACACATTCTGCCCATATTATTTATATACCTCTGCACGCAAAACAAATCACTATAAGTCAAGGCACGCTGTCGCATCGGCTGCTTACCGCTTCGGGCCGTACGCCGCGTCAGAATGCTTACTACAGAAATTAACTATGGGCGTTTTCTGCCCCCGATATCTACCCACACAACAGGTTTATTACAGTTAACTAGAGTTTACCGACAGCATTCTTGAGGAACATGGGGGTCGCGTGGCATTTGAGGTGTCCGCTGTGCAGCGCCGCCACGCGGTCGCCGAGCGCATCCGCCTCCTCCATGAAGTGCGTCGTGAGCAGCACCGTGCGCTCTCCGCGCAGCGACTGCACAAAACACATGTGTGCACAAGTGGGACCGGGCAGCACGCGGTCCGCATGACGCACGTGTACCATCCCAACAAAACCAAAATTGTAAAAAGTACTTATGCAAAGTGCACATGTGCCACTAAAGTAGTGGCATGTTGACAGTAAAACCAACTTGCAGGGTCCGGGATGAGCACGGCGAAGTCACCGGTTAGCACGGAGGCCAGCTGCACGCGCCGCTTCGTGTACATATAGTATAGTTACCAGCAGCAAGTCCCACAGCCCGCGCCGGGTCTCCACGTCCAGCCCGCTGGTGGGCTCGTCCAGGATGAGCAGGGAGGAGTCACCAGCCAGCGCGCAAGCCAGCTGCACGCGCCGCTTCGTGTACATATAGTATAGTTACCAGCAGCAAGTCCCACAGCCCGCGCCGGGTCTCCACGTCCAGCCCGCTGGTGGGCTCGTCCAGGATGAGCAGGGAGGAGTCACCAGCCAGCGCGCAAGCCAGCTGCACGCGCCGCTTCGTGTACATATAGTATAGTTACCAGCAGCAAGTCCCACAGCCCGCGCCGGGTCTCCACGTCCAGCCCGCTGGTGGGCTCGTCCAGGATGAGCAGAGAGGAGTCACCAGCCAGCGCGCAGGCCAGCTGCACGCGCCGCTTCGTGTACATATAGTATAGTTACCAGCAGCAAGTCCCACAGCCCGCGCCGGGTCTCCACGTCCAGCCCGCTGGTGGGCTCGTCCAGGATGAGCACGGCGGAGTCACCAACTAGCGCGCAAGCCAGCTGCACGCGCCGCTTCGTGTACATATAGTATAGTTACCAGCAGCAAGTCCCACAGCCCGCGCCGGGTCTCCACGTCCAGCCCGCTGGTGGGCTCGTCCAGGATGAGCAGGGAGGAGTCACCAGCCAGCGCGCAAGCCAGCTGCACGCGCCGCTTCATCCCTCCGGAAAGAGTGCTCGGGAAGTTTTCCACTTTCGCCTCCAATCCTAGTCGTTTTATAATTGCAAGAGCAGAAGTTGTAGCTTTGTGGGTAGTGAACCCTTTGAGCTGTCAAATAAAAAAAATAAAGTTCCTTAATGAATTGCAAACTAGAAAACGACGTGTACGAAGGTTCCTAATAACCATAAGTCAATTAAGGTTTTTGTTTTTTTTTATTCGTACGTAACTGTTGGATTTCGGTAAATCTGTATGAAGTTGTTTTATTTTATTACAAACTATGGGCAGTGGAGACTAATTGCACAAAATCGTTTCTTAGGTAGTAAAGCCGAAACCGTTTCGAGATATCCGAGCCGTTATCCGAAATTCGAAATTCAAAAATTTCGGTGTCCGAACCCTGGGACCTTAATATGGCTGCGCTTATCGCGTGACATAGGTTGGACAAGGTATCCGTCACCTTCTGACACGTAAATAAGTATGAGAGTGACGGCCATACTAGTCCCGCTGCTCGCAAATAATGGTGGCCAGCCGATAACGTGAAAACCTGGCAATGAAGATTTGGTGGGTAGCGACCGTAAGTAACAAAACCCGGGCAAAAAATGGCGCGTTACGCGCGTTGTTCAAAGAATGTCGATAATGGTAAGCTTGCAGTGCATGCCGTTCAGTCATTATAACGAATTATAAATAAGTAGCATAATAGATTACTGGACTTTTTCCAAACAATTATAAATTAATATAAATACAGTACACACTCGGCTGAAAGAAAATCACGGTTACTTTAAAATCTAAGGCTCCTTTGCGACAGGATAAAACTGCACAACACGGCAGTTAACGATTTTTAATAGTTTAAAAATCGTTAACTGCCGTGTTGTGCAGTTTCACGTAAAAGTAGTATTTTACGTGTCCGGCGTTTGATCTACAATTCGCGTCTGACCATGAGCGTGGTAACACGCGCAGTATAATACGAGGTAGCGCGTAATATTTAATGATAATATTTCTCTGGTCTGTGGACATAACAGAGCCTGCTACAGCTACCCAAAATCGAAATAAATAATCTGTGGGTCTGTTGTGGTAGTGTTTTTCGATTTTAAACAGTAGTTTACGTGACGGTTGCGTAAGTCTCGCGGCTCGTTTTATAAACAACACTTGTTGTAATACCAATTACGCAGAGTACTCTAAGATGGGTTCAGAAGCCGAAAGGCAAATGACCAGCATTACCCGTGGTAGTAGGTGACAGCGATGACAGCTGTAACGTAATGAAATTACGTTATCGAATATTGTAAAGTAATGAGATCTAAATGTCAACTGTCACCTACCACCACAGGTAATGCTTTTTTTTTTATGACGTTGAGAAGGCAAACGAGCACACAGGCCACCTGATGGTAAGCGGAAACTGTGACCCATAGACATTCGCATTCACAAGACTGCAAGACTAAGACTGCAAATGCGTTGCCAACCCTGAGGACTAAGATGGAATGCCTCTATGCTAGTCATTACACCGGCTGTCTTATCCCCAAACCGGAACACAACAGTGCGAACACTGCTGTTTGGTGGTAGGTTAATGGATAAGATGGTGGTAGCGATCCGGACGGACTCTGGACAGGGTCCTACCACCCGCAAAAACCCCCGCAAGGTAATGCTGGTTGGTTGGTTGCTGGTTGGTTGCCATTGCCTACGGGTTTTGAACGCATAATAGAGGATTTATGATATTATGTGTGTAGATAAACTTCTTTTACTGTATGTTATGACTACTATCAAAGTGCGAAAGTGACGGATGCTTTATCTACCGCGATAAACTGCACTGTAGCTATAGCTTTTCCAAGGTAAAAGTATAGATATTGATTCTAACTAGATAATAAACGCAATGCTGGTCATTATAGAGTAATCATAAATTGAAGGTAAAGGTTTTTTATTCTTGAAACAAAACGTCACTCACCATTGCGAAAATCATGACGTGTTCCATGACTGTAAGGTCAGGGAAGAAAAGGTTGTGCTGCGGACACAGCCCCACCAGCCTGTATGCTTCAGACTGCCTCTTTACCACGTCGATCCCATTTATTTCCACTTTGCCTTTTGTGGGAGTATACATACCTGCATCGAAAATGCTTAGATATAATATATTTTATCCCCAACTACAACTAACACAACCACGGAATAGAAAAAACAGTGGAAGTGGCACGAGCTTCGCTTAGTATCAGCCCTGTTGTCGCCAACACTCAAACTGTCATAAAAACAACACGCCACCATGGAAAATGTTTTTCGTGTGGCTATCGTCTTTACATTCCAAAATAACACAATAAGGCATGCTTCTGGATTTATTTCCTATATAATTCGCACAACTTTCGCATACAAGCGATCGCGGCAAAACTAAGGTAGGTTGCGCGGAACTCTGCATAACTATCCAAGGATAGGAAAAACGCCCGTCATTTTGAAAACATAACCCTGTTCCGTACAGCAGAGACTTCCTTGATGTAAAATAAAAATATTACTAGGTACCTATTTTATTTATTTATTATACAATAATGCATATGTATTCAGCGATAATGTAATGGGAAAACGCAACCAAACAGACAAACAGTAACCCAACTTCAACGATTCAATATGCCCCAATGACGTCCGTAGACTGTAGACGAACTTTTTTGACTCATAAATAGGTCCTAAATTCACGGCGTTATGGACAAACAAGTAAAAACTTTTTTTTAAATGAAGTTATTTTTGATTGGCGAGAGTTTATTTTCCCAAAACCATTCCAGTGTTATTAATTAATAATATTATCGCTGAATACATATACATTAGTGTATAATAAATAAATAAAATACCTAGTAATATTTTTATTTTACATCAAGGAAGTCTCTGCTGTACGGAACAGGGTTATGTTTTCAAAATGACGGGCGTTTTTCCTATCCTTGAATGCCACACGTTACACGCCCACAACACTACTGTTTTTTCTGTTTTGTGAATACAAAATACAAACAATCTTAATGCAAGATAGATCTTTCGGGTGTGGGGTTGACGTGCTGGGTAGTATGGTTATAGTTTAGAGCAAATATTTGGTGACTTTTAGTCACATATTTGCACTGAAGGTGTACCTAATCGTTGTAAGTGAGTTTACAGGTCTAGAAACAGTAACCTAGCGTCAATTGTTATAACGTCATACGCCATCGGGAAAATTCGGAATCCGAACGTTGTTTAACAGACTAATAATTTAATAATTTACCGATGTTGAGTCAGATTATTTTTGACAGCTGATTTGATGAAAATACCCAAATGACAAAGGTAGACTCTTTCTGTTACACGAAAATAAACACATCATCTTTCGTTATGTCGTTCACGACGATGCGATGGCCGATTTTCATTACATGGCTAAATTATGAATAGTGGCAATGGCAAGTGGGTCAACAATCCCGTGTGGTGACTGTACTGTAATTTAGTATATGAGAATGAGCAATATTCACCGGTGATGATGTTCAATATGGTGGTCTTGCCAGCACCGTTATGCCCAAGTAGCAGCGTGATCTCACCCTTCAATACGTCCAGGGATAGGTTCGCCAGCGCCACGTGCTTAGGGAACATCTGAAACAAAGCTCAGTGGTTTAAATCCCCAACTAGCAAAAACATCTCTTATAACGGCTAATATGACCCAACAATGTGTTCTTATAAAAGTCATATTAACGTCTATAAGACTGTATTTGGGCACAAACTATAAGAGCTTAAACCTTATACTTGTCATATTATTGCTTTATTGAAAGCTAATAACCCTTAGGGCTATATCTCACCGGGACACCATGGCGGCGCAAGCAGTCGCGCAGCCGTGGTGTCTAGCTACCAAACGAAGCTTCCAAACCGAGCCACCTATACAGATACTAGATTAGCTGCAGTCTCAAAATGGACGCCGTTGGAATAGTTATGTTGATGCTGTACGTACGAAGAATAAGAAAGTTAAGAAAATTATGGAAGAAACTATGGTGGGTTCATCCTTACGTAGCCGATCGCCCAAAAAAAGGACAATCTTCTTCTCTCTCTCGGTCTTCGTATATGTGGACACATATACGAAGACCTCAGAAGATATCCGGACAAGTTTTTTAACTATGTGAGAATGTCAGTTGGGTCCTTGGATGAATTACTAACTCTCTGTAAAAATGATTTACTGAAACCAAATACAATATTAAGAAAGTCTATCAGTTCCGAAGAAAAGCTTTTTATGACATTAAGGTAAGTAAATATTTTTTTTAAAGTCGTTTTTATTATAGGCAGGTTACACTTTTTTATGTAAGAATTTAAAAGATCCATGCATTCATATTCTGAATCCACCGAATGTGTATCGCTTGGCGAAGTTGTAGACATCATTGTATTATATTCAGAGTTAGACGTAACAGTTTCATTCGGGTAAGTAGTGTTTGTCCTATAAGTATACAAGAAAAGTTAGCTATTGTTGATTTTTGTCATTATCATTTTAAGCTGGTTGAAAAAGTAATGTATGCAACGGTACATAATTAGCTTTTAAGGTACTCGTGCCTGTAATAAGAGCGCTATGTACCAGTTATGTAACTGGATATATAACTATTATGTGATTTTAACAATTATGGCCATAGTTTTTGTCCTGATCCGTATTCTTTGTCCGTGAGTGTAAATAGTAAGCTCTGGTTTATGCAGTGTGTTGCAAAAAACTCTCAAAAATCGAAGCAAAGTGAGGACAGTACCTAGCTGTAGTTCAAATTAAAATTGAAATACAAATGGTGTATTGCATGTCACATTACAAGTCTTCAAAGATGGAATTACAAAAAGGTATTTATATGACGCCCTGCAAGGGCATAGCAACGCAGAGCATTGTCAATTAAAGCTAATATGTTGGCTCGTAGGTTTGCTAAATGTTCAACCGCGGTAAAAATAACACTTTTTAAATCTTATTGTACATCTATGTACGGGAGCAGCCTATGGGTCAAATATTCGCAGAGATCATACAGTGCTCTGCGGGTCCAATTTAATAATGGATTCAGGGCTCTGATGGGGTTGCCTCGCTACTGTAGCGCCTCGACTATGTTTGCGGAAGCTCGCACCGATGATTTCCATGCAATTCGTAGATAAAAGGTTGCATCACTTGTTAGAAGAACGCGAGGCAGCTCCAATAGGATCCTTGAAATGATTGCAAGTAGATTCGACTGCCCTATACTCTTAAGCATGTGTAACTTAGTTAAGTCGAATTTAGGGTTTAAGTTTTAAAGTTGTTCCTCAGTACTAACATTAGATAGTAAGATAACAGTGTATAGCATACTAACCAATATGCGTCAAGATACCCGAAATAAACGTTTTGAATTTGAATTTGAATTTGAATAGCAACATGAGACAGTAGGTTATTGTTAACACGATACATTACAATTATACTTAACTTAAATATTGCACGGAGAATTAACTGTTACAGGAGTTTGAATTAAAATAAAGTAATAAATACAATAAAAGGCAAGTACAGAACTATTCATTGCCAAATTTACCTTTAAAAATTCACTTATACTATAGAAACGTTTATTACTTAAGAATAATTTTAATTGTTTTATGAATAATATCAGCTTATCTATGTTTTTGATGGAGTTTGGGATGTGGTTATATATTTTTATCACCATTTGGTGGGGACCGGATGTAAAAAAATTTAATTTAGTAAACGGTAATTTCAGATTATTTAGATTTCGATCATTTCTTTTAATAATTGTGTGAGCCTGGTGCAAATATATATGATTTACATTATTCTAAGATATAGATGGATGTAAGGGTAAGTATTTTGTGCTTTATAAAGTGAGGTTTACAAGAGTCCATAATATGGTTGATGTTAACCAGTATTCTAATGCACTTTCTTTGCAAGATAAATATTGTGTCTACATCACAACAGTTTCCCCACAATATGATTCCATATAATATTCTGGAATAAGCATAGGTATGCGTAGTTTAATAGAATTTACCTACCTTAGTGACATCTTTTATCCGGACGCCCACAGGCAGGTTGCTCGGCAGCGGCTCGAAGAACCGCGGGTCCGGTTTGTCCGGCTTCACCGATTCCCCCGCAGTGACCTCGGGAGCCTTTTTTCTCAGACACTAAAAAAAACACTTTTTTTTTTAAACCTCTTAAAAGCTCTTATGGACCAATGGTTTTTTAAAAGTTTTTTACAGAACGATTTATTGAACTTTGACTCTCGGCAATTCTCGACTTTCATCGGGAGAGATCGGAAGTACAAATGACACGAGACACATTGCTGTATATTCATAATATCATAGTGTGCACTTAACTACAGTCTAAACCAGTAATGTAGATCACCAGCCACAAAGACATTTTTGACAGAACACTTATGAATGTGTATTTTTTACATAAGACCTATGTGTATTGTATGCTTCACACAGTCTTTCATGACCAATTTATAACTACTTATAGCTATACACCGTGTTCTTTTTGATTTACGATAACTTCGGCATATTACTAGGTATATCCATAGAAACTAATTGGTAGATTAGATTTTTAAATATTGCAAAAAAAAAACAGTTTAGAACAAAATAATGAAATCTTTTATCTTTGGTCATTCTAAAAGGGCCTTTAGAGTTAACTAATAATCAGTGTCGAATACGTCTATGTTGGCGTGACAGACACACACAAGTAAAGATTCCGTGAAATTGTCACTTTAGTTAGATTGACGCGTATACAAACCTAACAATTGGAAACTCTTTACTCATAAGTATTAAAAGAAAATTGTTGTTATCAATTAAGAGCCTTTTACACTAGTTTAACGTGATTAACTGATTAAATTTAAAAATCAAATATCTTTAAAACCGTTAGATTTATCATTTGTCTGTCTTCGGGAAATTAACTTTGATTGACCTAAAGAACGTTCCCTTAAAGTTATCGTAAATCAAAAAAAACACGGTGTATATAACGATATGTATTGTAACCAAAGATAAATAAATATGAATATAACAATTGTAACTATTATTACTGGAATTACTGTAATAAATAATTATTTATGGTTATTATTTTTTTCAAAAATTGTACCTACCTTATATCTTATCCCTACCACTTTTCCCCCTTAATTGTGTTACTGTGCAGCGACCCAAGGTGCAGGCTGAAAATCAGCGCTGCGGTTTTACAAATCGTGGCACAGGGTGAGCCTGAGCCTTTTGCCACCTCAGTGTTCTGTCTCTGTATTGTATTGTATGTTACTTTTTGTATTGTTTTTATTTTTAATGTTTGAATTGTATGTTTGTGAGATGGGTGGATGTGAAATGCCTGTATGGAGTAATTTCGTTTATTTTCGTGAAAGCCTAAAACTTTAATGTAATTTAATGTACTATCGAACCAACGGAACCCTGACCCACCATGGAACCTTGTCACAATGATTGACGTACGATTGTCGTATAGCGTCGTATGACAGTCCTAACATCAATCACTGTGACAAGGTTCTATGGTGGGTCAGGGTTCCGTTGGTTCGATAGTACCTGTAATGTTTTTGTGTGATTTGGAAATAAATGTATTTTGAATTTGAATTTAAATAACACCGATGTGGTGGCTTGCAAACCGTTAGCACCCGTGTCTATGAGGAACATCACGGCTGCCCTACGGTAAAAGAAAGTAATTACAGTCGAGTAAATTTTACAGGAGAGCGAAAAAACGAAACATTCTTTATTTAAAACGTATTTTTCATTGTTTCATCAGCTTTAACATATATTATAATAATGTGTAAAATAATTTGCTCTACCTACTGTGTAATAATTTTATGACAAATTGTTTTTAATTATCTTTTAAATTAACAAAAATTGTTTTTCGGTAGTAAATTATTTAGTTAAAAATAAATGTGTCATATCAAAAACACAGTAAAGTACATTTACTTTCTTTTTAAGTTGCGTATAAGCATATCCCCTACACAAGTTGAAATTTAAATAATGAAGTAACGGTACTTACCTTGTTTTTAGAAGTGTTAGGAGACCATTTCAAAATTAAAATTCTTTACTAAACACAGTAATGGCGTTTACTTTACAGAATATTAAGATTGTCATCATGAGGGATCGGGTGGCTTACTAATAGGATATTATGTTACTGTAGGTACCAATTTACAATAAAAAATGATAGGCGTAAATTGTAACTTTTTTATTACATATTGCACAGTTTTTACTTGTAATTATCAGATACTTTTAATTTTTAATAAAATTTTAATGGGGTGTTTCATAAAAATAGCACACCTTTTACAATTTTTAGGGTTCCGTAGCCAAATGGCAAAAATCGGAACCCTCGTCATGTCTGTCCGTCCGTCTGTCCGTCCGTATGTCACAGCCACTTTATTCCGTAACTATAAGAGCTATACTATGGAAACTTTGTAAATAGATGTATTCGGTGAACCGCATTAAGATTTTCATACAAAAATAGAAAAAAAACAGTAAATTTTTGGGGTTCCCCATCCCCATACTTAGAACTGAAACTCAATTATTATTTTTTCATCAAACCCATACGTGTGGGGTATCTATGGATAGGTCTTCAAAAATTATATTGAGGTTTCTAATATATATATTTTCTAAACTGAATAGTTTGCGCGAGAGACGCTTCCAAAGTGGAAAAATGTGTGTCCCCCCCCGTAACTTCTAAAATAAGGGAATGATAAATGTAAAAATAATATATGATTTACGTTACTATGCAAACTTCGACCGAAAATTGTTTTTTTTTTAATACGTTATAAATCGTAAACCGCATTTTACCTTTCATTAAATCAACTCCAATATAATAAAGAATAAAGAAAAACATTTATTTGGATGTATAGTGGTACGGAACCCTACGTGCGCGAGTCCGACTCGCGCTTGGCCGCTTTTTTCAAATCTGCACGTGAGTTACGATCATCAATCTATTTTTCTTACTTAGAATGATGATCCCAAGATCCCAACCCCCGTGCAGATTTTTCACAAATCTGAAGAATTTGTAAAAGGTGTGCTATTTTTTTGAAACTCCTCAAATACTATACGTAACCTCTGGCATACATGTCATGACACATGATCCTGTTTAGCTCAATGACAAAACGTAGCAACTTTGAAACGAAGATTTGAATAAAAGAAGTTTAAAAGTTTCCATCTTTAATTCGTTTTAATTATGTATACAGGGTGGCATATTTAGATCAGTAAGTATGGGGAAGTCTGTAACTATAAGTGATACAAAGATCTGTTCTTAGGAACCATGTCATAGATTTTAGTGACAAGAAAAACTGCATACATGGATTTAAAAAAAAACCTTGTACTCAGTTCGAGAATCGAACCAGGTCATATTGAAAAATGAAACTTACATTATTTGTATATTTTTGGATATCGATTGTGTAGGTCGTAAGCAGTAAATGTTACTAAGTACGAAACATGATATCTAAAAGAATAAAATGCATTAAATTTCATATCCTTTAGTTTAATAAAATGGGTCTTCGAATGACACCCATTTTTTATATAGCATTTTCTTTTTCTATACGACCGGGTTCGATTCCCGAACAAAGTACAAGTTTTTTTTTAATCTATGTATGCAGTTTTTATTGTCACTAAAATCGATGACATGGTTCCTAAGAACAGATCTTTGTATCACTTATAGTTACAGACTTCCCCATACTTACTGATCTAAATGTGCCACCCTGTTTTAGAAGCTACGGGGGGGGGACACACATTTTTCCACTTTGGAAGCGTCTCTCGCGCAAACTATTCAGTTTAGAAAAAATATATATTAGAAACCTCAATATCATTTTTGAAGACCTATCCATAGATACCCCACACGTATGGGTTTGATGAAAAAATAATAATTGAGTTTCAGTTCTAAGTATGGGGAACCCCAAAAATTTATTGTTTTTTTTCTATTTTTGTATGAAAATCTTAATGCGGTTCACCGAATACATCTACTTACAAAGTTTCCATAGTATAGCTCTTATAGTTACGGAATAAAGTGGCTGTGACATACGGACGGACAGACGGACGGACAGACATGACGAATCTATAAGGGTTCCGTTTTTTGCCATTTGGCTCTTCTTCTTAGTCGGTATCTTCATTGCTGAAGGTCGTGTCTAGTTTGAACTTCTCGTGACTTGATGCACCATGTTCTTCCATGCGTTCCTGTTTTCGGCGGTCTTAATAGCTTTAGGTATCGACTGGCCAGTGAGCTTCCTAACGAGATCTGACCAACGGGTAGGTGATCGACCGCGCGGTCTTTTCCCGTCCACTTGACCAACTACCATCAGCTTTTCCAAACTGTCCGGGTCTCTGCGAGCGACGTGTCCGAAGTATTTAAGTATCCGCTGGAAGCAGATAGTCGATAGCCTCGTGGTTATTTCGAGCTCGTTAAGAATGGATACATTGGTACGACGTGCGGTCCATGGAATTCGAAGCATACGCCTCCAACACCACATTTCAAAGGCGTCGATTTTTGCCCTTTCTTTCTGCCTTATCGTCCATGATTCGGCACCGTACAGTCGCCATCAGATATATCGGAGCGGCCGAGGTACTCAAATATTTCTGAGCAGCAATAAATTTCAATAAATTCTTTACGGTAAATAAGGTCAATAACATCTGAACATCCAATTCGCCATATATATATGAGCAGTGGTTTTTCAATTAAATCTGAACACACAACGAGACAATAATATCTGAAAGCACAACTCGTCAAAGTTATCTGCACAGACAGGGTGATCATAAATATCTGAACATTTAGGGAAAATATACCTTAAATCACTTAGCATACAGTTTAAAATTCTTTAACGTAGGTACTACATAATACATTTTCACAACCACCATTCGGTTTTATCAATGTCAAAACTAAAAAGAGTTTTCTGCTCGATGTAGGGTGTATACACTGCCTGAGATAGAGCGTGACGTCATCGTGATACTAATGGCGTCCTTATCTTACTCGTACTGTGCAGATAACTTTGACGAGTTGTGCTTTCAGATATTATTGTCTCGTTGTGTGTTCAGAATTAATTGAAAAACCACTGCTCATATATTTGTGGCGAATTGGATGTTCAGATGTTATTGACCTTATTTACCGTAAAGAATTTATTGAAATTTATTGCTGCTCAGAAATATTTGAGTACCTCGGCCGCTCCGATATATCTGATGGCGACTGTACGAGAAGATTGAGAAGATCAACGCACGTACTAACCTCACTTTAGTCTTTCGGGAAATATTCCGATCTTTCCATATCCTAGTAAGTTTAGTCATCGCTGCTTTGGACATCTGAATTCTCCTCAATACTTCCTTCTCACTGCCACCCTCGTTGGTAATAAGAGAGCCAAGGTACACGAACTGTGTAACAAAGTTCTAGGTCCCCGAGTTCGTTGGAGCGAATTAGTGTTCCCGGTCTGTCCACTACCATCACCTTGGTCTTAGCCTTGTTAATACTGAGGCCAACTAATTCGCTCTCCTTCTCAACTCTAGAAAGCAGTTCAGCTAGTTCTTGCTCAGACGATGCAAAAAGGGTAGTATCATCTGCATACCTCAAGTTGCTGATTTTCTTGCCACCTATGGATATGCCACCATCCCAACCCTCCAAGGCTCGTCTCATGATATATTCCCCATAGATGTTAAAAAGGATCGGGGATAGGATGCACCCTTGTCTGACACCTTTTTGCGGCTTAAAGGGCTTCGACAGTACATTGTTCACTTTTACAACCGTGCTTCCATCTTGATAGAGTTTGGCGATGAGAAAAACGAGGTGCTTGGGCACTCCCATTTCGATTAAGATAGTCCAGAGGCACTCCCACCTGACACAGTCAAAAGCTTTTGAGTAGTCCACAAAGCACATCAGCATAGGAATATTAAACTCACGGCACTTTTCTATGATCTGCCTGACGTTTACGATCTGTTCCCGTGTTCCACGTCCCTTAACAAATCCCGCTTGTTCGGCTGGAATCTGCCACTGCAGGAATGCTCTAAGGCGCTCGTTGATGATGTAAAGCAGAACTTTGCTTGCATGGGATATAAGTGCCACAGTTCTGTAATTTCCACAGGATTTAGTGGAGCCTTTCTTGTGCAGTGGTATTAGAGTGGATTCTTGCCAGTCCTTGGCCCATTCTCCTGTCTTCCAGATCTGGTTGCACAGATGTTGTAAAAGGCAAACTCCACTATCACCTATGAGTTTTAAATCTTCGGCAAAAATGCAGTCGCTTCCGGCCGACTTATTCACTTTGAATTTTGCCATAGCCATAGCCATTTGGCTACGGAACCCTAAAAAGGGTACATAAGTTAAAGGACTAAAGTTAAGAATCGGTAATATATCCTTTCATCACGAAAATTAACGTATGAAAATGTATGACTAACAACTGTTAGTTTACTCGGCCAAAAAAAAAAGTAAGTGCCATTAAATTATATTTTGAAAATATTAAAATGGAGTTTAACAATTTATAAACAAAGTAAATGTTGGTTAAAACACCAATTTAATTGAAATAAAAATATAATAAGAAAGTAACTGCCAGTAAACTACTTTGTTTTTGCTTTATCATTTTGTTTACTTTGTTTTTGCGTAGACACATCGGTAAATTTGATACTTTTTTACAAAACAAAAATCAAGCAATGCTACTTAATTTCTTTTTAGCTAAATTTCAGTCCTAATATAAACATTTTTACCAAACAGAAAACGAAGTGAATCAATTTACAACAGAAAAACAAAGTAATCGACATGCAATTACTGTATTTATGCTTTGTAATTGTGTTTTGCTTTGTTTTTCGGTAGATATTTTGTACCAGTGCCTGCAGTTACTGTCTTTAGCGAAACTGTATCTCTAAAACTAAAGCTCTTTTGATGATTCCGAGAATGTAGCAACATCTGTTACTGTCTAAAAGTGCCAAAAATGTAAAAACATCGATTTTGAAAAAAATGTCAGTTACTTTCTTTTTCCGTAGGGCAGCCATTCAGGCCACTCTTTCGATCTGACACACAAAGGCGGTGATTGTCTAAATTCGGTGTACAACCTGAAATCACCCTGGGATGCACCGAACCTAGTTATTTTGCCGCGGAACCTAACCTGCTGTCCTGGGTTGCCAGGCACATGGTTGCTGACAATTTCTGGCGAACTTCCCGAACCTTTGAGTTTTTAGAGTTCCGTAGTCAAACTAGGAACGCTTACAATTTCGTCCTAGTCCGCAGCCTAGTCTACTCTTAGTACTAGAAAGCTGAAATTTGGCATGAACGTACATATTTGTCACGGCAACAAAGTGTTAAAATTAAATCTTGAATATATTTTTTTTACTGTACCTCCCCTACTAATAATAACCAACTCTTTTACTAAGTATGATAATAGATAGGTATCTCAATTTTGGCGTTTCCGCGAAGGTAACTATAGGCGTAACAATTCATCGATGTCTAACAAACAACGCAGAGCAGAGAGTTAAGTAGCGGGCATACCTATCGGCCTTCTAACGCACCTTTTACAAAACAATTACAGTTTTTGTTTTATTTTATTTTTATTTTAAAAAGTTTTGTAAGTAGGCCCTGTAGGCCCTTTTTTTGTCCCGCAGCGATCGTGTTAATCAACGTTCTTAAAAATAATGAATCAAGGAACAGACTATCCAATTAGGCAGACATGGGCCCTCCATTCCCAGGTCTCCGGAAGGAATTTTCACCTCTGCCCCTTTTTCTTAAGCAAACAAAAGCAAGGACTTTTGTCTTTGGCCCCTCAGGCGATTACCAAAAAAAAAAAAAAAAAAATTAGGCAGACAGGACAAACTGATAGAAGGACGAGGGCTAGGCTAGTTATTAATAGGATCCCGTGATCCTGTTCCGTTGTTGCCCATTGGGTACAAAAACTAGGTACTAATTGTTAGTCGACCCAGACACGGCCGATATCTTTATAATCGTGTTTTGGGGACTTACCGAGAAAATATCTGCATCTTGGGACTCTCCATAGGGGCCAGGCCTAACTCGAGACATCCACTCGCCTAGCATAAAGTAAAGCCCTATCTGCAGTACCATGATTAGACAAGACCAGCCAATGTTCATAAAGGGTGATAATAATTTCAATACTTCATCAGGAACTGTATCCGGTACCGCACCAAAACCGGCGGGTTGGTCTGAAAAGTAGGAAAAATATATAAAATTTGTTGTTGTACCATTTTGGTACGGAAATTAGTAGGCCGCACGAGTACTTTTACACGTCAAAAATCTATCACTGCTCTCCAAGAGCAGACCACTGCTGAGAAAAAAGTCAACAGTCAGTAAAAAAAAACGTGTGCGTCTCCGTACGCCCGACAGAAGTGATATAATAAATAATAGATAATACTCTGTCATTGCGATATAGAAGTACAGTGACATTGATTTCAGAAACAATAATTATATAATTCAATATTTATGTGAAAATATGTAGGTAGCTTGAACCTGGCTAAAATGCGAAAAAGGCAGATCGCGACGAAATATATCGTCTAATACTGAATTAGACGATTAGGAAACAAGAAACAAAAACAAATTGATACTTTTTTTGTAATAAATTTTTCAAGTTGAATTTCCGACTAATTTAAAAAAAAAACTAATAAACGCGATAACTCAAAAATGGTTCACTTTTGCATAATGCATATGGGGGTCAAACTTATCGCAAATAGTCACCCCTATCACCTCCTAACGGGAATAGGTCGACTTACCAATAACCCTGTATACGTTCGAGGTGAAATGCGATTCGGTGAATCGCTAAAAGAAATTTATGCTTTTGAGGTAAATGACTAACAAATGGATCCGACCATTGGGACTTGGACCAAACAGATTCATAGCAACCCCTTTAAACGACCAATAACGACTGTGTCCAGTAAAAATAGATGATTGGGCGTTGTATGACTAAGTAAGTATATGGTGTTTAAACGTAGCCATAGCAACTATTAGCGTTACGATAAAATCATGGGTTTTTCGTTTTTCCGTTGTCGAAATTACCAATGATAACTTCTCCGTACGCTAACAATGGTCGCTTGGTAACGGTTTCAAGACCTGCAATTGGTTGACTTTGGGTGAAGTCATTTTGCTGTCATGTCAGGTTGGTAGACCTGGTTTTAGTGATGTGCCGTTACGAGTAACTTACTCGAAGCGGGTATTTTACCAGTAACGCTACCAGAAACATTAACAAAAAGCGGTAATATACGGTAACATTCAAATTTCGTATATATAACTATATGTTTTTATACATGTTTATATAATTTTGGCACCAGACGGACCCTTTTAAACTAATAATGAAAAGATGGGTTCAGTAGTTTAGTATATTACCAATGTTACTGGTAAAATACTCAATATTTCCGAGTATTTTACCAATGTTACCGGGAATATTACTGTCTCTCATACTATACTGACTCATGACATTGCCGAACAGATAAGGTACAAATTACAATGCAATGAGTAAAAGAGACGGAAGATGCGATGAGTTACAGAAATAATTCATAGTTAGTAAGACTATATTAACTTTTTAATTATAATTAATAAACTAAAATTAATAAAGAATACAAAACAGAAAAAAACGATTTCTATGTCCGCTTCTGGTAATATTACCGGTAGCATTGGTAATTTACTGAGTATTTTACCAAATGGTATTATACTGGTAACGAGGAAGTTACCACCGGCACAACACTACCTGGCTCTCAAAAGTTAGTTTATTGACGTAAGATCTGTCAAATTCCCCGCAAAGCGATGGCACTTGACGTTTCGTTTCAACTTCGCTTCAATAATGAATGTAGGATGACCAATATCATTAATTGTTATTTTGCGGACGCTTACCCGTGGTCCCACTACTTCGTCCCACTGCTCTTTTCGCCGGAGCCCTGCTTCACAGCAGGGCTCCTATTCCAGGCCTGTTTGCCCTTCGGGCATTTATAGATACCTAACGAACCTAACCTACCCAGTTTTGGTATCACAATTAAAATTGGATGGCAAAACCTGGGTGCAACTTTTTCTGCGGTGGGACAAAGAAGTGGGTCCACGGGTAACAGCGTGAGGTTGCGTGAGACCTCACCAATTGAATTCAGTGTTGGTTGGTAATCAATATTTTTCAACTCCTGATCACCGATTTAAAATCACAGTGTATAAACTCTTAACCGTTACGATAATTTTATGTTATGATGATGAATTCGCCTGTCGCTTGGAATGCGGCGATTAATCGCTTTTTCATCACACTTGCTCGTAAATGGTGTTATTCCATGCCTGTATACAGAAGGACAATGGCCTAAATTGTTCCCGCGGGAATTATGGCGAGTTTGTCATCCCTAGGGAGTAATGACTTTCTTTTTAAATTTTGCAACTCTTTCGTACATAATTTCTGACTAAGGAGGTTTAATTTTCAGCCAAAAATTAAATCGGTGTCTAATTTCATCTTTAAAAATTAGCTATAGACTAATTTACATTACACAAAACCTATATGCTTCATTAAACTTCATTATTTTTATACCTATTTCAAGTTTATATCAACATTTATCATTAATTTTAGTAATTATACATTTTTATCAAATTGGCTAAATCTGGCTCGAATCCAGGTCGAAACTAAACGCAGTGGTGGTCAAAAAAAAAAAATCGTTTCCATTTACGTTCCCGTCCGTCAAAAGTTATTTCTTTATATTTTGCAGAGTTAAAAAAGTGTTTTCTCTTTGTTTTTTTCCTCGCAAATGTGATGAAAACCATTGTGTGTATCACAGGCAGTAAGGGGATTACTAACTCGAGTCATTAAAAGCCCTCCGCCTTCGGCGTCGGGCTTCTAACACTCTCGTTAGTAATTCCCTTGATGCACAATGTACTATTGTTCACACTAACCAGTTAAGATTTTCACATTTCAGCAAAATGGAGTGACCGGAACCGACTAAAACATGATTCAGAATCAAAAAAAAGCTTCCTTGTAAACTTTCTCGTACTGAAATTAATCTGCTCACTCTGAAAACGCATTAAAGTACGAAACCGCCAAGCTTTATTTTTATTAGCGCTTGTGAAAATTCTGAGTTATGGCACGTTTTCCAGCTCAACTACGCATGATATTTTTATATTAAATTCATTTTTTTATATTCTCCCTTTATAATATCATAAGCAATACATAAATAACGACTTAATGTTGAGTTTCTTCACAGCAATGGTCACTCGCGAAGTGCTAGTAGATTTTTGACGTGTAAAAGTGCCCGTGCGGCCTACTTACTGAATAAACATCTGGATGGGAACAACTTCACCTAACTAAATTCTGATAAAATAAAATAAAATAAATGTTAAAAAAAAAGACAAAAGCCCGCCTTCAAAATTGCAAGAAATAACTTCCTATAAAATGGTAGGACCTTAGGTACCTTAGGTAGAATAAGAATAAGAATAAGAAGGTAGGTAGGTTGGACTGACCTACCTACCTAAAGTAGGTCAGTCCAACTGAAGTCGGCTTGCGGAAGTTGCTTGAAGTTGGACTTCCCATTTTAAAAGTAGTTTTTTGCGTTATTGAACGCGGTTTCTTGTTTGTTAAAATATTTTTTTTATTCTATACATTTTGGGTTTTAGGTGATCATAACCTGTTAAGTAAAGTAAAGTCCCACTTCTTAGTTGACATGAAACTTAAAGAAACTTTAAGCTTGCCGCAAGCAACGCCGGGAGAATGTCATAGTCATATGTAAACATTTAACGTCCTTCGCTATATTCGCTCAACTTTATTATTCGAGATATCTTATAGCCACCCTTGAAATAAGATCGTTTTTTATTCCCACTGAAAAAATGTAATCAAAGGTGTTGCTTCTAACGAAAAACATTGGCAGCATTTAAAATATTTATACCTACTTACTTTCCCCATTTATAAGAAATTGACTTTCTATAAAAAAAACTATGAAAAAATTAATTAAATTTGTTGATAGCAAACTTTTATTTTGATAAAAAGTCTTTGTTGTAGTAATTTAAAACGACCATACTGATTTTGTACGTAATTTATTTATTGCACCGGTATCATTGAATAGGTACCCGTGTCCACAAGTCGATGGCCGCTTCATTTATGTGAGACGTCACTTCACTCGCTTAGCTTAACAATTCGTACTCCCGCTTCGCTTTCCAGTGACTCATTTGTGCGATTTTAATATCATTTAACTCTCAAACTTATGTTTAAAATCACGGTTCGAGCGAAGTGATAACTTAAGGAAGGCCCAACCTTTGAGATTCCCTGAAATGTCACTTGGACAGTCACGTAACTTTGTTTACAATTGTTCTGTGGGAATAAAAAATCGATTCTAGGTTCCGTTAAGGAGTTCCAGTAGGTAGCCATCTGTGGTCTTCATCATCAGTTCCACTTCACCGAATGATACTTTCTGAATGCAAATGCTGGATTTGTTGCTAAAAATACAAATGGCTATATATATATTTGAGGGAGGTCCCTCAATTCCTCACTGATCTTCTCATTATATTCAGATTTGGTGACAATGGGACCACCTCGGAAGTATACTCTATCAAACCAAAAAATAAATTTTAAAACCAATCCACAATTGACGGAGAAATCGGTGAATACATTCCTTATTTTTTTTACATACAGTGGAACAAAGAACCTCCTGTTTTTGAAGTCGGTTAAAAACAAGATTTAGCTTACCCATTAATTCAAATAAACCCATTCCAATAAAAACCCACATGGCCGGTTGCAATGGTACCAATACAGAAATGTAGTTGCATGCCATTCCCACATTTTCTACCAAGATATTTATAGCTGACGGTAACAGTCCCGCCGTTACTCCGTACACTGCAAGGCCAAATGGAAAAGGACGTTTTGCTGAAACAACGAAAAAGTATACCTATATCTATTTACCCGACCATTTTATGCGGACCCTTGCACGAAGGCCCCGATTATAACGAAATTAACGATTTTGACAGCTACCAAATTTAAAATGTTGCCCGATGAAATTGTTTTTTCAAACACGCTCGGAAATGATGGATTTTCTTTTGATAAATGAAGACTGAAAGAGGCTCATTTTTTTCCTACTAGTAAAACAAACCTATGAAAACTCATTACTGTCCGGTGCGATATTTTATTTAAAAATGCTCTCCTATTACATATAAAATCAGGACCTTGAAAGAATCCCAATCATCCGACTTACGGCAGCGGGTGCAGTGTGCGGCGGCGGCGGCTTAGTACGTACGTTAGGTTAGACTTGTGACTGCCAATAAACTAAACACAATATGTATTTTAATTTTCACTTCTCATGCTCTTAAAATGCTGCCTAAAATGTGCCCAAGCGGTGTTAGACGTTAGTTTAAAAAAAATATGTTTTTCTTTAACAAAGTAATTTAAACTTTAAACAATCTCACGTTTAAAAAAACAACTATAAAACGACGAAACTAAATTTATTAATAACAAGGAAAGGATCAAAGTGTTTATTAACTCCAAAGAATAGGCATATATATTTTAATGACACTCGGTAACCTCTGGGTAGCATGGTTTAGTTTTTTGGAGATGTGTATGTTCTTTCAGTTGTTCTTGTACATACAGTTTTCATGATAAACGCCAAACAGCTGTTCTGGTGCCAGAAGAGTAGTTCTGTTAGTTAGATAATGCTCAGCTCTGTCGATGGCCACACTTTGGCCATGTGCTGAGCAGGCTGCTGCCCCGGTTATCCCGTTGTTCAAGCTTTTGTAAGTAGGTACACAATATTCACAATGACTCGGCTAGTAGCTGATGCATGATGATGCCCATGGTATGTTATCTATCATTTACGGTTTAAAACTCGGCTATACTTTTCCTCTTGGTTCTGAGTAAGGAATATCATCTCACAGTAACTTAAACGCAATTCATGGCAATATTATTTATATGTTTTTTCTTTTCATTGTAATGTTGTGCTTTGTTCAAGACTTTTGACTTTTTTTTTGCTCTTTGCTCCGCCGCGCATTCAACAGCTACTACCGCGGAGATATGGCGTTTCCACAATGAAGTGATTTCGCCAGTGTCAAGTTTATATAAGTATAAATCAATATAGCAATACAATACAATCCAATCCTCTCTAGGAAGATTGGGGGCAACGTTGTGCGGTTATATGTAGGACAGAGGCCAAGATAGTTTTAACCTCTGTACCACTGCGAGTCCACTTGAAACGAGATAAGATGCCAAATACACGAAATAAGTCCAAGATATTACTGTGCAACACAAAGGCATAAAAAGGAAAAATCACTAAGAGAAAAAGCTTTTCACTTCTCATGCTCTTAAAATGTTACTTTACTCTATGCACATCGGGAGTAAAGCTCCTTATGGCTTAAAGTTTTTTTTTTTAATTTACTTTTAAAACCCCTAAACAGCCAATCACGGTGTTTGTGAATGGAGGATTATCGCCAATTTCCGTGATTGTTTATAGACAATTTTTAGGCCGTGGAAATAACCTCAAAATGACAACCTCCCAAAAATATAATATAATAACGATTAAATGTTGTGAAACACGATTAATAATTAGGAATATGAATCTATTTATAGTAGATTATACACCGAGGGGATAAAGCACAGTTTTATGTCACGGGCGCGATATTGAATCCTGAACGTAACGAAGGACTCCAGATTTAACTCACGAGCGCAGCGAGGGTGTTACGAGTTAATTCCCGAGCGAAGCGAGGGAATTAAGAAGAGTCCTGAGCGCAGTGAGGGGTTCAAGCGCGCCCAAGACGAAAACAGCTTTATCCCCGAGGAGTGTACTCTACTTTTCTCACCTTTTGCGAGACAATAAAAAAGCGAGTCTACTAAAACAGCGTTTTATTATAGTAAATTAAAATTAAAAGTGAAAATTGATTTAATGGACTCCGGAGTTAAATCACTTTCGTCACTCGACATTTTAACAGATGTTTTCTTCAATTTTGATATATTTATTTAAAACTTTGCAGTTATCACCAATGTATTTTATTGCAGCGTCTTACAATACTCGCGGCTTTTGTTTAATTTCAAATGTGTTCCACTCAGCTTGCCGTGGCCAGCTCGATTTTAGAAAATGTTCGATTTTCAAATTAGGTTCGACGCGGCGGTGGCGGCGGCGCCGCGCCCGGCCTTCGAGTATTAGTTGATCTTTTATTACGAAATTAGACTTTAAGGCCATTGTAATAAGAACTATGAAAAGTGAAAATATTACAACCCAGCGGGTTATAATGAGATTCAGTACAACATTACACCCCGGCTAAAGCCAAGGGCTTTAATGACTTGGTTTGCGTAAGGTTTGCATGATATGTAATTTGGCATTGTCGAGCAGGAGGTGTGAAAATTATATTAAGGATGAATTCATTTTATTATGCATGGTCCAATTAGTGATGAAATGGTTTTCAAGTTTGAACTTGTTAGCTAAATATCCAAGCATTTAAAACGTTACTCTACAAAAAAAAACAAAAAAACGCGCAAATTTAGCTTTTTTTTAGTTAGGAACTTTGTTATAATCAATATTATAATTTTGTATTAATATAACAAATGATATTTAATATTAAGATACGTCATCTGCGCATAAAAGCGTACCTCAATAAGGAAGGTAAATTGCCTCAGTTCAGTTACGCCGCGACCGCTGACATGCACGCGTCAAAGATAATAAAGTTTCATTACCGAAAAGTAACAAATATATTTCATAAAAAATGCCGTATTGTGTTTTTCGAGGCTGCCGAAATTATACTGTAACTGTAATAGGAAGAAAGGATGTCTCGTTTCGTTCGTAAGTAACTACCGTAAATGTTTTTTAACATTTTGTTTATATACAACGCCGTGCCATAGGTACTTTGTTTAAGCACCGGCGTCATTATTACCTGTGAAACATGAGATACACAATAGGATATCGCATGAGTGCGATAAAGACGGGTATCATAATGGGAATGGCGAGCGAGCATCGGTATCTAGGCACGCTTCGTCATTCGGGTACGCAATTTGTAACAACTATTTATCTCTTTCTAACAATAGCGTTCGCCACGGATTGCCGTCTGTCCGTAAAAATATGGTAACGTAGCAACTATTGTAATAGTAGTTGCCGACGGGGTTTTGAAAGCGTTTCGTATGAGAATAACGTCAATAAATAAAATATCATTAATAGCGTCGTTTTTTTCCTCGCAATCTAAGTTAAAAGTAGAGTGTTTAACGCGAGACTGAGCAACTATAATGACACCAGATGATTAGCCACCCAAGTCCCTTGTTGAACAATCTACTATTATTTGGGTATTATTGTAACACGTTGTATAGGTAAGAGCCCCTCACACCTAGCATCTTTTGAACGTCAGCGCCTCAATAACGCCCGCTCAGCGTCGACGCCGCGTTGCGCAGCGGCCGTGCAACGTCTATTCCTCTACCCGTCTCGCAGTGACGCTGCACGGGCGCAGACAAAACGGCAACGCGTTGCGGCGGCGCAACGAGAACGTGGCGTCGACGCTGCGCGGGCGTTAACGAGACCCTGGCGTTCGAAAGATGCTAGGTGAGAGGGGGCTCGAAGGGTGATATAAGTATATATTAAACGTTTATTTTAATACACTTACGCACAAACGCGGTCGTAGCAAATGCCGCGAAAGCTATCATGGACCACAATTCTATGAATAAAACCATTCCTATCAAGAAACTCGAAGTAAAGGGCACCACCGGCACCACGCCAAGTTTGAGGCATATTGGGGCACCGATGGCGAAGATCAGCACCCCGGGAATCATGTTGATGTAGTGCAACACGTACAGCGTGAACGATGACATGCTCGACAACTTGAGCAACTCCTGTTTAACATTTACAAATTTTAGAACTGCTGAAATTAGAGAATCAGAATTTATATCACAAGATTTAAGAGACAATTAACCCGTTCCTTTTTCAAACTTCTGCGCTTCGCAAAGGCTGCTAACGTTTCTGTTTTCTATTGACTTGAAATATATGGAGAGTCATCACTATGTATATCACTCAAAATGTACGGGATGACACTTTACCTCGTGGTTTATCGCAACGAACGACAATGTCATCCCATACATTTTGATTGATAAATAAAAAACAAAAAACCACCTACAAAAACGCAAAAAAGTAATTTCATATTTAAAACCCGACTATACTGAAAAGTTTGAAACAACAAAATATTCTCATCTGAAATTGTTCTGAAACTATTTAATAGTTATCATCTAATAAATCAATAACCTTGCCTACACTTTTTGCATGTTAATGTATCTAATACATATTCATAGTGATCTTTAGAGGATAGCCGTGGTCACATGCCACTTTGTCCTAAAGCTTATGATCGCTTAGTAATGTTAGAATGTATTATTTTGTCAGGGTAAGGGGCATATGACTGATTTGAGATAACTTAAAAATGTTTTGGGGTTATAATTACGTGATAAAAAAAACGTAAAACAATAACTTCTTTTGTTAAGGTTTTATTGTTTTCTATGTAATGTCAGGGCGGGTAGTTTGTTTCGAAATTTGAATATTTCTTAACCTTGCCGATTCCTCAAGAGATCGCGAGACATGAGGATTTCTCAGCAGTTTATTATGATCCAAGGAATAAATAAATAATAAATTTAAAGACCCGAGTCTGCTGTGCTGAGGGTCACATAACCGTGTCCCTTAGCGAATAGTGACTTCCCCAAATCAATTACATCTAGCTAGAGTGAAAATCCTTGCAAATTGTGAACAGTTAGCGCCCCAGTAAGGGTTAACGGTAACACTTTGCGTTAAAATTTAATGTTTTAATGGAATAAAAGTAATACCTATCTAGGTAGGTAGGTAATGTATAGGTAGTTTCATATAAAACCTAATTTTATTTAGTATTTTTCCGCTTACCGGACCGGAAGACGAGCTGTAGGTAGGCCTCCAACAAGATGGAGTGACGACCTCGTCAGGATCGCGGGACCGCGGTGGATGCGAAAAGCACAAGACCGGTCTGAGTGGAAAGCCTTGGGGGAGGCCTATGTCCAGCGGACGTCTTTCGGCTGACATGATGATGATTTCTCCGCTTTGGGCTCGTAATACTTTTAATATTAATTTTATCGAAACTGGTTTAGTAAGATACGTCATAGTTAACGTCAATCCACAGGAAACTGTCACGTCTGACCCTTACCTAACTAGACAACGCGAGTGTAGGTACTTCGCCTGTCAAAAAGCAGTCTAAATGTCTGCTTTCTACGCGGCTTCGTTTAGTCTGCGTTCGACCGTCATCGTCGTCGCCTCCGGAAGTCACCCGATATTTAGAAAACTGTCTGGTTGTATCCGTATTAAGTAGTAAAAACTAACCCAAATAATGGACATGTTTCAATCCATAAGCTAGTAAATTACCCCGGAACTAAAGTATGCAAAATGTGGTTTCAGTTAAATATCCTGAGATTTTGATATGTCATAGATTTAAAAGTCCTGAACAGAAGTCTCTAGGGGTGCTGCTGATTTTGCACCTAACAAAGTATTAGACTCAATTCTCGACTATTAATTTAACAATTGACATTAGAATGAACCTATATTCATGATATATCAATGGTTTTAAGGTGGCGATGTACTTTTGATGTATCGAGGATATCGAGATGCTGTGCCATATGTCAAAAATAACGGCGTGCACTGTAAAATGCCCGCAGTCCTTGAACGTGGGCAGCGACTACTTTCAACAGCAGCAGCCAATGAATAACGAATAATTACGAAGTCAAGATGGATAGTTGAAACCCGCAATGGCCACTTAAAGTCCTTTTTTAAGTTTGTTCATAGTTTGATTCAAATAGCACGCTGGTGCTATAATTGGGTGCAGACTCGTGGTCACACCAGTTTGTCACACCAGTGCCTTTCGACGGAGCCCTGCCTACGGCAGAGCTCCTATTTCTGAGCGATTTGCCCTTCGGGCATCTTAAGATACCTAACGAACCTAACCTACCTACTTTTGCGGAATAAAAATGATTTCTGACGAATAACCGACTAAAGCGAATAGCAGTGGTGTCCGACAAACGGATCTGGTCACTTATGGCCACATTCCTTATAAGGCCAAGTGTTATGAACGGCCACTTCCCCAATGGGCCACTTCCTTTAATGGCCACTTAGAAACAATATTCCCCGAAAGGCCACAATCCGCTAAAGGCCTTTTCCTCTTATGACCACTTCCTAAAACGGCCTTTTCCTCTTATGACCACTTCCTAAAACGGCCTTTTCCTCGTATGGCCAACTTCCTCAAACGACCTTTTCCTGTTATGGTCACATCCTCAAACGACCTTTTCCTGTTATGGTCACATCCTCAAACTGTGACTTCTCTATATGATAAGTATGATAACCTTCCTCGTAAACCAATCCTCGTCAGGTTTTCGAATAACCACCAATCAATAATGAATGTCATTCTTCTACGATTTGTCCCAGCATATTGCTGCTGCACCATTTAGTATGTTGCCGCCTTATTGCATTTGGTTATGTAATAACTGGCTAGTTGGAGATTATTTTCTGTCACACGTCAAATGAAACACTTTTCATTGTGATTTATTTCTATAGTGTCAGTGGCCCAAGACAATTTCACACACATTTTACACATTAAATATTAAAAAAACACATAAGGATCTGCAAATCACTGATTACCATGGACGAAAAAGACGAATTGCAGTTCATAAAAAGTCGAAAAGGTAAACCCGTTGCATTACATAAGGGCTACCAATATAACTTGCGTACGGGGAAGAAAAACCATAACGGCACAACACTTTGGCGATGCACCGATAGAGGCAACTGTTATGCGTCAATAACAATTGATCCAAAAGGAAAAAAAGTATTGCGTGTGAATAAAAATCACCAGTGCAGACCAAACTACGTGAAAAGAGAAATAGACATAATGTTAGATGCCTGTAAAAAAGAAGTATGCTATAACTTGACCTCAGTACAACAGATTTACGAGAGTTACGTGGAAAACTTGATAGGTAGAAAAGGCCAACGATTTGCTAAGTACATCCCACTGTTTTCATCGGTTAAAAATGGATTGTATGCGGCTAGAAAAAGGTTTTTGGACACCGACAAACTCAGTTTTCGAGAATTAGCAGAAGTTCGTATAGCTAAAGGTACATTAGCTAAAGATTTTTTAGTATACGAAGATGGTCTTCATGACAAAATTTTAATATTTGCGTCTAAAATGGGTAAAGATCTAATTAAGAATCTGGACGGATCTTATTACGCGGATGGAACATTTCATGCTGCCCCACATCCATTTTATCAATTGTTTGCGGTTCATTTAGATAATAATTCGACAGACGAGACCATAAATCTCGTTCCAGTTATATACGGATTACTCCCCAATAAGGAACAGAAGACATATTTACGATTCTTTCATGCGTTGAAAGAAAAACTTTGTGTCAACATTGTCAGATTCAAATGTGACTACGAATTGGCGATTTTAAACAGTGTTCGTGCAGTTTTTCCGCATGCCATTGTAACCGGTTGCCAGGTTCACTATAGCAGGGCAGTAAGGAGAAAGGCTAAAAAGCTTAACTTAAACAAAACACCGTACGGACGAAGGTTGACAAGAAAAGTTACCCATCTGCCTTATCTGCCGGCTAATAAAATAAAACAAACATGGTCTAAGCTGCTAAACGATACTCCAAAGCCAATGACTACCGTTGTGTTGAATTTTAAAAAATATTTTGAAGACTTTTGGTTCAACAAAGTAACGGTGGAGGGAATCTGTTGTTCCGAAGACAAATTTCGGACTACGAACGCCATTGAGGGTTGGCACCATCGTTTAAACACGATACTACCCAAAACGCCGAACTTGTTCCTGTTTTTAAAATGTTTGAGGAAAGAGGCGTTTCATCATGAAAACAAAGTTTTTCAGCATATTTTTCAAAAGAAAAAAAACAGAAAACCTGATGTTATAATCTTTGACCGGAAATACAAAGTTCTTTTGAAAAAACTGGAAGCCAATGAAATAACTCCCATGTCATTTTTAAATAAAATAATTTTCCTAACTCTTTTACTTAAACCAGACAAGGATAAAAAAGGCAATAAGAAATAATAATTTAAATAAAAAAAACACTATCTGGCCTACGTACTCCATATAACTCGTACCTATGACTAATTGTATGTCTTCTTAATTTTACGTGCTAGGTTGACCTTAGAAGTTCTGTTTTAAGTTTTCTGTAATAAACTTTATATTTTCCGTTAAGACCACATTTTTTATTATTTATTTTTTACCTTGTCTATACATTTGTTTCGCCAAACATAGTGTTCCTTCTAATAAAATTATTATGCGTCACCTGGCTCGGAACATGATGATCCTACCATACATATGACGGACTTCTCATAAGAATAAAATATGCCGGACTTATCCGTGCTGACCTAGCATAAAAAAAACACCGCCCAAGTGCATGTCGGACCACCCACAATGTAGGGTACCGTACCATCACACGGTGCGAAAACCGAGGAAACAAAAACAAAAGCATAGTGGTCGTTCGGGGAAATGGCCGTACTAAGAATTCGCAAAGTGGTCTTTCGGGGAAGTGGCCGTAATAAGAATTCGCAATGTGGTCTTTCGGGGAAGTGGCCGTAATAAGAATTCGCAATGTGGTCTTTCGGGGAAGTGGCCGTAACAAAAAAATTACTAACAAAGAAATGGCCGATGTAGGAATTTACACGGTGGCCATACAAGGAAGTGGCCCTAGGTGACCGGATCCTGACAAACTGGTGTGACCACGAGTCAGCCCCTTCTTTAACCTGTATGTAAATGAACTAATCGTCGCGCTTAGCAGTCAGCATGTCTCATGTCACGTGGACGACGTTTGCGTCAGTAAAATCCGTTACGCAGACGACGTGGAGCTGCTGAGCGCGTCGCCTTGTGGGCTCAAGAAACTGTTGCGGACGTGTGAGGAGTTTGCCGTCAGCTGTGGCCTAAAATATAATGTGGCAAAAATTGAGGTCATGGTGTTTGAGGCCATTGGTAAGTGCCCATCTAGCGTGCCTCCACTTAAGCTACGTGGTTGTCCCTTAAAAAGAGTATATCGATTTAAATATCTAGGGCACTGGCTCACTCAGGACCTCAAAGACAATGACGATATGGAGAGGGAGCGAAGGGCGCTGTCGGTAAGGGCTATCCGCAGGTTCACTCGTAGGTCTGGAGCGGTGAAGCTCACCCTGTTTAGAGCGTACTGCACGTCTCTGTACCTACACGAGTAGCTTGTGGGTAAAATACACCCAAAAAGCATTTAGCGCCCTTCGCGTCCAATTCAATAATGCGTTCAGGATGCTGTTGGGTCTGCTTAGCTTCTGTAGTGCGTCGGGAATGTTTGCGGAGGCTAAGGTTGACTGTTTTTACGCAACACTCCGCAAGCGATGTACTTATCGGGCCAGCTCGAACAGTATCCTCGCAATGATCGCGGACAGGTTTGACTGTCCCTACATGAGACATTGCCCCTTACTACAAATAATTTATTGCGTGTACTAACAAATAGAGTATAGGAATGTATGTTAATAACAAATATGAATGTAAGACGTTCAAAATATATTTATTTGAATTTTAATTTGAATAGCATACAACTTTAGGCTAAAGAAAATATGATATTTTGCGGGTGGTAGGACCTTGTGCGGGGTCCGTCCGGATCGCTACCACCATCTTATCCATTAACCTACCGCCAAACAGCAGTGTTCGCATTGTTGTGTTCCGGTTTGGGGATAAGACAGCCGGTGTAATGACTAGTATAGAGGCATTCCATCTTAGTCCTCAGGGTTGGCAGCGCATTTGCAGTCTTAGGCTTGCAGTCTTGTGAATGCGAATGTCTATGGGTCACAGTTGCCACTTACCATCAGGTAGCCTGTGTACTCGTCAGCCTTCCCTATGCCATAAAAAAAAAAAAAAAATGAAAATACCGTAAAATTGATCACCAAAAATGAAATTAAAATTAAAATCGGCCAAGAAATACGGATGATACCTACAAGCATTTTAAACTTCTAGTTAGACAGCGATTAGACTGTTGCGTCATGCAACAGGCCGGCCGCTTGTAGTATCTTGGTTACTTTTGTAGCTTTTTCTCTATTGTCTTGTGTAAGTAATAATAAAGCATGTCTTTTTTGTCGTATTTGACCGGTTTGATTCCCGATTAAGACACGCGAATTTTCGAAAAACATTTTAACATATTACTGCTTTGAAAAATAAAAGTAAGTCTCGTTAGTGTAAAATTGCTATTTTCAATATAATAAGGTAAGTAGTTGTCCCCCGAGTAGCGTTCGTGTTTTCCACGCTGTAATAATGTCACTCGTGTTGAAAAAACGAAGATTGCTGATCGCCAAAGAAACTGTACAGTCTGTGGGCACTTATACTCGAAAATCTAATTAAAGACCAAAATCTGACAGCTCCCATCTTGATTATTTCATTATTTCATGAAAACAAGAATGAGAACACGTCATCATCATCATCATGTCAGCCGAAAGACGTCCACTGCTGGACATAGGCCTCCCCCAAGGCTTTCCACTCAGACCGGTCTTGTGCTTTTCGCATCCACCGCGGTCCCGCGATCCTGACGAGGTCGTCACTCCATCTTGTTGGAGGCCTACCTACAGCTCGTCTTCCGGTCCGCGGACGCCACTCCAGAACCTTCTGACCCCATCGGCTATCAGTCCTGCGAACAATGTGCCCCGCCCACTGCCACTTCAGTTTAGCTATTCTTCGAGATATTGTGAGAACATGTAATTAGTAATATTAGAGTAAGTTTTATTCATAAAAATACCTACACTGAAACCAAAATGCAGTAATCCCAGCGAATGTGCGCCCGTTTAGGTTAGTATTTTGGTGTTTCATTAGATTTTCGAGTATACGTACTTCGGGTTTGTACTGCTCTCTCACTTAATCTTAACTCACTTAATAAGAGCGAGTGAGAAAAGTAAAAACCCGAAGCACGGACGTATGACAGTAGCTTTCTTGTCCTGTTAATGGCCCACTGCGGTGTTCCGCATATATCTCAAGTCAAATCCGGACATCTTTCAATCGGCCACCATCCTTTCCCGCAGGTTACCGGAACCCGTCGACAGTGTAGTCAAAAAACGACTAGAACCAAAATTAAACAACATACGGAAAAAACAGTATCCGTGACATACCTCTATACCACTGTTTTTCTCCTCAGCCAATCTAATCATAAAAAAAAGCGCAGGTACAAAAACCGCCAGCTTGGTAGCTATACCTAGAAAATTGCATTTTATAGGGGCATATTGGCTTATCATCGGAATGTAGTTTCCTGTTGGGTCTTCTTTTTCGACTGCCTCCAAAGTCAGCGTCTGAAACAACCAGCTGTTTAGGTATCATGTTAAGTCTAGCGGGTCTATTACGGTTAGCGCCTGTTTCACAATCGACCACTAAATTTACCTACAATTTAAAGTTGGTTCTCTCCTTATCTCATTTCAAGTGTCAGAGAGAGAAAAGGCTAAATGTATCTGTCAAATGAGTTGATAAATATCAAAATCCAATATGTCCTTGAAATTTCATATGCGAATTTAAAACTTAATTCGCACAAATTAAGTTTTAAATTCATATTGACGGGGATAAAAATGTACCAGTGCTAGTGATTCATTAAATGTCGACTAAGTTTATCGGCATTGATAAAAAGCAACTTTTTATCATCATTATAATAAGATTCATAAATAATGGCAAAGTTTGAATACCGTTTAATTATCAAATCAAATCAAATCTAATCATTTATTTCAGCCATCTTTGGACCATAATATTATTACAAAGTGTTAGTAAATTAAATTAAAAACTTAACCTAATGTTAGTATTACATATTTTTACTGAGCACATAGGTTTTAAACTAAGCTAACCTACTTAGGCTGATATGCCAGTACGTGAACCAGACAACAATGATTCACATACTGACAATCGAACCTCTGGGCGAACGTCGCCAAGATGCTGTTGGAGCTGGCCCGCACCCTGCGCACCAGGGATGTGCAGCGTTTTCGCATGATGGCGTAAAAGCAGTCCACTCTTGCATCCGCGAACATACCTGATGCGCTGCAGAATCGAGGCAGCCCCATCAGCATCCTAAACGCGTTGTTGAACTGCACGCGTAGGGCGCTATACTGCCTTTGCGTGTAGTTTATCCACAGGCTGCTCGTGTAAAAGTTGGAACAATATGCTGCAATTATGTGCAAACCTCTTTTATATACTTATCGCATCTACAAACAACCGGTAGGTATCTGACATTGACTCTGAACTCTAGTCACTTTTGACACCCATTGAAATTACATTGAATAACAAAATCGTTCCAAATTCAAAATTCAAATTCAAAATGTCTTTATTTGCTTAAAATGTGGTACAAAGATTGGTAGTTGCATAATCATAAACGCGCACATTTTACCAGCAGCTGGCATGCAAAATATAAAACGAAGTAATAATAAGTATATCCGTGTCAACACCATTATTTTAAACAGTTCAATGTTTCAATAGGTACCTACTTTCAACGGACTAAAATACAAGGAACACAGTGAGAGCTATTTCACATCACCAATATAATTTCTTACAAATATAAAGGGTCAGGACTATACTCTACCAATATCTAATCAAACATCCCAGGCCAATATAATCATATTCAATGTCAGTATTTTAATAATTAAGTGAGATGACTCGAGAGTTCTCCGAAAATAAAAATTGATAAGAGCTATTTAAATCTAATAATCAGTCAGTCGACAAAATGATTGAAGTATTCATCAATACAATAAAAACATTGTTCCATTAACCATTTTTTAAACTTGCTTTTAAACAAATTAATTGGCAATTGTTTAATGTCATCGTGTAAGCGATTATAAATGCTGATTGACATGCAATAAGTAGGCACTTTTCCCATACAGTTTCGTTTTTTTTGCAGGAATAACGAGACGATTTGGGTATCTAGTATTAATCTTACATACGAGTATGTCCTTATTTATTTTATATAGCTCTGGATGTAATTTAACAAATAGACAAACCTCGCATATATAGTATATACATGCTGGGCACGGTTAAAAGCTTCAGCTGTTTAATTAAGGGTCTACATTCAGTACAACAATATTCTTTAGCATTCCGACGAATTGAGAACCTTTTGTTTTCTGAAGTGAGAGAGAGCGATTTTTAAGTCGGTTAAATATGCCTCTATAGAAAAAATATCCTTTAACTTCATGGAAAGCTGATCTTTCAGATATAGGGAAAAGTCACCAGTGGTCAGCCAGAGACCAGTAGTCGACCTTATATGAGTGCGAAGAGTGGAAATATATCTTTCGTACTCTTTCCACTCATACAAATTATAGACAGAGGCCGACTACAGGTATCTGGCTGACTACTGGTGACTTTACCTACTTACGATAAAAGTAAGACTTACTTTTGCAAGAAATGTAAGATACATATGACACGAAAAAAGTTGTCCATAAACTTAGTCGATATTTAATTAATCTCTAGCACTGGTACATTTTTGCCTCTGTCAATCCGGTGTATGCTAAATAATTAAGGTCGTGTTTATGGTTGTGGATAAAAGTGGATAAAACATCTGTCGCTATCGGAACAGTATGTAAATAAGTGGAGGATGCTTTTGCTTGCTTTTTCACCGTGGTACTGGCGACCTTAACACGTTTACTGTCCCCATACAAAACAACCGACCAATGTCACAAGTCCAATTGTGCATTCAGTATTGGGAGGTGACCCCATAGTGGAAGTACCTATTCCTGAAAAAAAAGGTTCATGACCCCACATTGGGCGCACCTGGACAGGAACCGTGCAACGTGTTAATACAGGCCTAGGTCTAAATTACACACAAGCAGCGTATCATCCAATTCTCAAGGGGCACCGTCCGCTCATGTAGCGTCATTGCCTAAAAACCGTATCCGTGTGTAATTTAGGTGGCTCAGGGCGACTTTGTCTACAGTCATATTACATCACCTTCCTAACTCGAACAATGCCAAGTCGTCAGCATGCTATTCCTAAATTGTCACCTTAACCCAAACCTACCCTAACCTAACCTAACCTAACTCTGCCACATTTTTATATCGTCAATTTCCTATCTTGTCCACATTCCTATATTGTCCATAGTGCTAAGTCGTCCACATTCCTATATCATACACAGCGCAAACTGAATTAGCCACACAATATTGAAGAAGTTGACCACACAATAGAAATGTGGACGAGTTAGCACTGTGGACTGTATCGGAATGTGGACGAGTTAGGAAGGTGACAATATAGGAATGCCGACGAATTGGAGTAGTGGGCCATATGGCATTGTGGACGGGTTAAGAACGTGACGAATTAGGACTGTGGACGAAGTCGCCCTGAGCCGTTTAGGCCTACTTAGACAGCATATGTCGGGTTCTGTTATGCAAACCGCGGACAGATAAGGCTTACTTCGGGTTAACATTTGACATTTGACAATAAAAAACGTGTCAAATATTAATCTGAAGTAAGCTTTATCTATCCGCGGTTTGATTATAGGAACCGGACATTAGTTACTCTGTTTTAACTGAGACCGCTCGCAGATCCAATGTTTATTTTATTACATTTTATTATAACCACAACCATAACAGGAAATACAAACAGAAGTTGTCAGCCACAGTGTAAAATTTAGAATTTGGAAAAAAAAGCAATCGTTTGTACATAAATACAGTCACAGCACATAGGTCGATCAACTTTTGCAGTTGTTTTCTGTCCCTTAAGCCAGAGCCAATAGTGATATGCTGCTTACGTCGCAAGAAAATGCTTCAGATTGTTTTTTTTTTTAACGGGTTAAGTTTTTTTGACGGATGAATTTACACATTCGTGAACGGTTACAATGTTTCTTAATTTGCCATTGCCAGGGGTCGTACTTTTGATGCCGATGACGTCAAAATGACGAAACTTTACACACAGGGTGCTCTGCTCTTATATGGCAGATGTTTGGGTAGGTATGTACATTTTAACTGGTACAATTATTATTAATTTTAAATAAGTAGCGGTAAAATGATAATAATTAAATACATCTTAATCGCAATCAAAATAAGGATCAAGGCAGCATCTTTATTTTCCTTCTAAAAATGGCAAATTGAGACAATTTTCTTTTATTAATGTCAATGCCATAATTGTATTTATGACTTTTCAATCACTTTACTTTTTATTACAAGATAAATAGGTAGTAGATTGTACGTACAACAAGTGCATAAAACGAGCCATTTTACCCAAGATGTGCATATAGCCACACGAGCCGGAACGGCGAGTGTGGATAGTCACGTCGAGGGTAAAATGGGTTTTATGCTCGAATTTTACACTATGCTTTTCACTTCGATTGAAGGCTGTAAGGCCTGATTGCCTTAGTCTTAAAAGAAGAAATTACTTTATGTACTAGTGCATAAAATGCGATTTTATGCAGCCTATACCCAGCATAAAGAAGGACTTTACGAGCATGAGAAGTGAAAAAGAGTTTTTTTTTAGTGATAATGTTACTCGATGATTTTTGCCACTGTCCTTGTCAATCGAATAGTTTCATTTACGTTTCAGGTATGAAGTAGGTATTTATTTTTTACGCGTCAATAGTTTACATAACTCATTCTTACATCATGTAGCGTGAGGTCATTTTTGCGTCAGCGGCATGAAAAGTACGGGCCCTGGTCATTGCGTACTGCGTGTTCTAACCTCATCTTGGTTCTATTCCGTAACTTAATAGGTTAGAGCTACTATGCAAAACGTAAACTATAATGATTAACAAGACAAATACCGGGTTTATATAGGATCCCGTTTTCAATTGCAGAAAGCTGATGTCCAATGCCCACTGCAGCCGCACGAAGGATTCATATATCGTATCTGGAGAAGTTAACAGAACTTATTATGTTGCTTTATCTAGGACCACATACTGCTTACTATTACCATTCAAAGATCTCTCCCTCGCTCTACTATTATCACAAGGGCTCAGAGTTTTCATAGCAAGGTAAGACGAAGGGAGCTGTGGAGTCGAGATAAACATTAAAATTCAAATTTTACTCAAACACATACTCATCCGTTTATATGATTGCACTTTCACTTTTAATATTTATAACATTATTAAATAATTTGTAAATACTTGATAATGTTGTTTTTCGTTGTTTGAATGGGTATACTTTCTAGTTGGTCCCATTGTCAACATGTCAGGATCTTATTATGGGATCTTGGAGAAATCAAGGGAACTCTTCAAATATCATAGTCACACCTATAGCGATTTTGGTATTTTTTACTGTTACTCGTGCATTTGCTTTTGAAAAGTACTATATGGTGAAGTGGAACTGATGATGACCACAGATGGCCACCGGAAGTCCTTTACGGTACCTATTTGAAGGGTGGCGATAAGATATTTCGACTAAGGTAGTTGAGCGACTATGACGAGGCACATTTAATTGTTTAAATATGACTATGACTTTCCCGCGGGGTTGCTTGCGGCGAGCTTGAAATATTCTATAGTTTCTCATTTAATTGAGAAGTGGGACTACATAACAGCATAAATAGGATCACTAAAAATTATAAAATTAAATAAAAGTAAAAAAAAAACAAAAACCTGAATTCAAAAATGCAAAAAATAACTTCTTATAAAATGGTAGGTAGGTCAGTCCAACTGAAGTCGGCATCCTACAATATAAGAAATAAATAAATAAAGAAAAATACATTTATTCACTACACACACAAGAACCAGAAAAAAAAATGAAAACGAAAACAACAATAAACAAGTAGAGAGTGTGTCTTAGACTAACTCAAAACAGGGCAAAATGGAAAAGAATTGGAGAGGCATATACCCAACAGTGGGCATCTAAGTAAATGCTGTGGAAGAAGAAGAAGAAGAGAAGAGTGTGTCTTCGCGGCAGTAAATCGGACACTGGCTCAGCATAATGCTGAGGTGTTAAACACCTGCATCGCTGATTTTTAGCCAGTTCCAAGTGTAACAGACGGACAATACGCTAAACGAATAAAGTGTAATTGAAATACATATATTTTATTACATAAGACATTATTAAACCAATACATATAGTTGGTGGCAAAATAAATACAAAACCTACATGCATAACAAACATAATTATTTAAAGTAGAAATACGAGTACGTACTTAGCCAGTATACAGCATCGACAATTTGGCACAATTAACAAAAACAAAATAAAACTATACTCTAATTTACAAAGTGCTGGTTGGGATATTGGGATTTTTGGAGCGTCAACCAATAACCCTTAAGCTTACGCTTAAACGTTAAAAGCTAGGCGCTCCTTGGATGGAAGGGGGGAGATCATTCCAGCACTTGGACGCCGCAAACTTGAAACTATCCCAAAACCTGCGTACATTAATGGACCTCTGGATCTTTTTAAAGAGATACGACGGGGTCATGTGTTGCACCACACCGAAATTAAGGGACGCCAGGTGCATGCGCCTCCGCGCAGCCATGTTTAGCAGGTTAGCGGCGCTCCAATACGGAATGATGTTAGGGCGGGGAGGGACTCTAAAACAAAAACGAGCACACACGTTCTGGACTCGTTGTATTAGCCTCTTGGACCGACCAAGTATACGACCATCATAAACGACATCGCAATAGTTTAATCTAGATAATATAAGGGATTCACACAGGTGGACACGCATATCAACACTGGGGTAATCACAAATATTAAAAAGAACCTTGAGGCGGTAAAAGCAATTAATCACGACTTTAGCTACGTGGTTCTCAAAGCGCAACTCGCTGTCCATGAGCAGGCCAAGGTTACTTGCTTCCACCACCCTTTCTATCGGTTCGCCAATGATAGTAATATCCCCGGACGCCTCTACGGCGTTGACTGTATCTGATTACACTGGTAACAATGTCAGCACTGTACAATATAAAGAGTAGAGGACCTAGGATCGAACCCTGCGGCACTCCCGTAGTTACAGGACTAAGAGAGGACAGCAAAGCACCTCCTGATGCTTTCCGAAGCTTGACCGCCAGCGCACGACCGGACAGGTAACTGTCAAACCATCTTAACGGAGCGACATCAAACCCAAAAAAGGACATGTTAGATAATAGCAAAGGCAAACTAATGCAATCTAACGCCCTAGAGAAATCTAAAAGAACTAAAATAGTACTTTTACCAGCTTCTCGAGCTGTAAGATGTTATAGACTACATCGAGCAACGCAGTAGCAGTCGACCGACCTTTAAGAAAACCCGACTGTAGTTCAGGAAGGATGCTGTTTTTCTCTAGGTTTTTAAACCAAATTTATTTTATACCAAAAGCCGAATACAGTTGGACTGACCTACCTACCATTTTATAAGAAGTAAATTTTTGCATTTTTGAAGGCGGGTTTTTGTTCTTTTATGTTCATAATTGTAATCTTTCATTACTTAGCGTAGCAGCTTTACTCAGGGGCTCAGGGCGAATTTAAAAGCATTTTAGAACGTCGAACGAAATTTATTTGTTAACGTCGACTTCACAGCTTCCTTCTTACCGTGCTATGAAAATTCCGAAACCTAATTATCACACATTATGTGCTTTTAACAAAAAAAGATTCCTAACTCGCTGAAACTTTGAAATTTTGTTGATGTTTTGATGTAATGCCTAGACATAAGTGGTCACATACCAAATTTGTTTAACACTTCAGCGCCTTCCATTACGATTTCCAAAAAATTCTGAGGCCTCAATCCTGACTTCATTCGAACTGTATAGTTCAATACTTTTGGAAATACGCTGCCATCCATGTTCTGCAAAAAAACAGGTAGGTTCTTAACCATCAAATTATCAACTTTGATCAGCTGCCATGATGGCTGGATTGGAAGTGGATTAAATTTCATTGTTTTATTCGCCGGCTAATAATCAATATCTAGTCATTTACAGAACGCGATAGCTCTAGAGGGTGCTTCGGGTTTGTACTTGTATCCCGCTCGCTCTCATATTAAGAGCGAGTGAGAAAGAAGTATCGCAATTCCAACGAGTTGTGTTTGTCTGTACCTGGAATATGACAATTGCGTCACCCACTTCCATTTTCTCTGAAAACTTTTTCATGGATGTCCTGTCTGAAACTGGTGCAAAGCCTTCTTCTACTTCCCCTGCAAAATTTAAAAACAGAATGGAGTCCTAATAAAATCTTATTTTCCGGATTCCGAAATCATGTCAATGTTAACTGGGAGGGAAAAGTTCGCCTCTGTATTACTTTTATTTCTGTAATAGTTAAGGCTGAATTATGATTTACGTAAGTTTTTGGTGGGGTCCGGTCTGTTCATGCTTGCAAGGACCTGTTTTCCAATTTAGTTATTTTTAATTATCGTTCCTGACGTAGTGACCACGTCATGTTGTTCTCCTAGACATTATTTTTAATAATTTTTTTGACCTTTCATTTTTAATGATTTTATTTGTGAAAGTTTTAAAATAATTATTTATTATTTTATTGCTTTGTAATGTAACTTACCTTTAAGTAATTATTGTATTTAATAATTGAAAAAATGAACTTCTGCTTGAGTTTCTTGCGGCGCTTCTTCTCGGCAATGATGGTCTTGTCCGAAGCGCTAGTAGATTCACTCTATATTACCGACGTGTAAAAGAACTTTTAATTTTGGTTAGGTTAGGTTAGACTTGTCACCATCACAAGATAAACTGAAACCAACACGGGTTCAGCAGAAAATATTTTTCTATAAAATGAAAATTCTGTAAAGTGATAGTGTCTATGAAAATTTAATGAGTGTCTATAAGACAAAGGTAAAATATTTGTGTCTTCCGTAAGTAAAAGGAAAACTATCCGCGACTGCACCAAATAACTTTAAGTCAAATATTTGTTCACACGTGTTGTTTTTTGACCAGCAGTGTTCGCATTGTTGTGTTCCGGTTTGGGGATAAGACAGCCGGTGTTATGACTAGCATAGAGGCATTCCATCTTATTCCTCAGGGTTGGCAACGCATTTGCAGTCTAAAGCTTGCAGTCTTGTGAATGTGAATGTCTATTTTTTTTGCGTTGTTTTATAGTAATCGATTCGGAATCCTACACTGAGCATGACATGCTCTTTCCCGGATTTTAAGTTAGTACTCGGATCTCATAAGAAACCACTCCGAGAATGAATTAGATACGGAAGGTCCGGGAAGTAGCACACGCGCAGCGACGCCGTGGCTATAGGATACCTTCGTCAGTATATACTTTCGAGCCAAACATGAAATAAAAGCTCGACTCACCAGGCACATGGTCGAGCCGGTTCAGAAACAGCCGGCGGCCTGCTTCGTCCATGAGCGCTTTGGTCAGGTTCGTGTCCGGGGAGTAACACACGCGCAGCGGCGCCGCGGCCACCGGGTACGCCTGTGGATCCTGAAAGGTGAAAATTGTTGACTAAAAGAAGATGTAGTGACTATAAAAAAGGGGATGCTTTGATGGTTCAGTCATTTGCAAAGGATGGATGAAAGAAGATTGACGAAAGAGATATACAGAGCGAAAGTGAGTGGAAGGCTCGGAAGGGGCCGCCCAAGGCGTACTTTATCAAATCAACTCGGAGAAATACTGGAAAAGGACCGAATCTCAAATACCCGAAACCGACGCGCGTGCATGACACGATGTATGAATGTGGAAGAAGCGAAAGAGATTTGGCAGGATCGTAGCAGGTGAAAGAAGTGGTCTCTGTCTACCGCTCTGCATTTAATGTAAGTATGTAGGTATTTATTTCTCCAAAATGCTGGGAAATGATGCTTATACCTGGGCCTCTATTCCGTTTTGTTTTAAACTATCTTGCTATAACGTACAGCCAAAATAAAAGAAACATATCGACGGTTCTGTGACTCAACCTCGTATATTGAATAAGGTCCAGTATAAACTGACACGCACTACGTATGCACTCGCGTACTTAGTGAGTGTCAGTTTATACTGGACATTATTCTATATACGAGGTTGAGTCACAGAACCGTCGATATACACGTCCCGCCATTGACGATAAAGTCTTATATTTTCTGCGATGACGACACTGACATTATTTTGACTGCGCCTAATGTTGCACCTTTTTTTGGATTTGACTATAGTTCATTATTAGACAGTAAGACAAGAACGCCTAAAATAATGAGATATCGAAGCTCAAATAATTTTAACTAATTAGGAACAACTTTTATATTCATTATAAAAGATTGTAGAGTCGGACATGAATTTCTACCTATCCTGCTTTGGCAATGTGTAACGTGCTACTATGTGCACTTTTGGATATCGCCACTCATTTCCGAAGATTACGGGCGACATGTATAATAAATTCTGATGTGATGCGAAGCGAAGCAAGGGCGTGTCGCTAGTTCGATATAAAGACAGCTTGAACTTCGAGGAGGGACATACACTGGACAGTTCCCGAGGGAAGAACGTAACGAGGGGATGAATCTCCTAAAATCCCTTCTTAGTGCACCGTAGGATATGCAAGGAATATACCCTCCCAATTTCGGCCCTAGGTTAGCTGTTTCCGCTGTGCGTTGACAGATCAGTCAGTTCAGTTTCTTCTTTTATATATTGTGTATGCATATTCCCACCACTCGTATAGTCTGTAGAACCTACTCATACCATTGCTTCTTTACTAACCGGCTTTTCTTAAGCTTAGCAGTGATTAGCATCACACCTCACATCAATCTATATGCATACAAGGCAAACCTGACTCACTAACTTATATATCAACGCAAAACCGAAACTTGTACGGTCGGCCTTATAAGAAGCTGCACACTTTAGTACTCTGTCACTTTAACGTCATGTTTGAAATGATAGACTAATCTGTCAAAGGCGTTTAAGCGACAAGGTACAAAAGTGTGCACCTACTTATAAGGTTGACTGTACCTGCCTAGAAACTTGAAATTTGGGAGTGGGGTTCCTTTCATGATGTAAGGGAGTCCTAAGAAAGGATCTTTGGAAATTCACCCCCTAAGGGATTTAAATAGGGGGTGTACCGGGAAACTAATTCTACGCGTACGAAGTCGCGGGTGCCCTCTATTATTTATTTATTTATTTATTTATTTATTTAATAAGTACAATTATAAAAACTAATAATTAAACATTGCCCCACAAAACTGGAGAAACAGTTTGACCGTGGGAACGGCAGTTTAAGCAAACACAATATAATATTATATTATTATGTAGGTTAACATAAAAAGAGATTAAAACAAAACAGTATTATGCACATAGAGATCAAATAAATTAGACATAACTTTTAAATATTATATAAGATCTAGGTAATACTTTTTAGACTCTTGAATATATTCTTGTTTTTTTCACGTCTAATGGCTTCAGGCAAACTATTGAGTAGGTATGGGATACGCTTTTTGAGTGTTCTGTCTCCAAAGTAATTATTAATCCTAGGAACGAATAGTTTACCTGTCGCCATAGCTTTGGTGTTGTAGCTATGATCAGAGGGTTTTAGTGCAGAATAGTCTGAGTTATGTTCCAGACAGCCATGGTTATTTACAGCAAGTAGATACTTATGTTTCATGCTTACCGGTAATATTCTACAGATTTTAAAGAGTTGATGATAGTTTTCTTTACATTTGAGATTAATTTTATTGTTAACAAGTAATTTTAAAAATCTAATTTGAATGGCCTCTAATTTATCAATATTATCTAGTATCCCTGAACCTGAAACCTGACCACCTGAGTAAACCTGAGTCACTGACTTGTATATAGAAACTTGAAATTTGGTACAGGGATTCCTTTCATGATTTAAGTGAGCATGAAGAAAGGATTTTTGGAAATTGACCCCTAAGGGGTTAAAATAGGGGGAGTAGCGGGAAACTAATTCTACGCGTACGAACTCGTGGCCGTCCTCTAGTTAGAATAAACATGCCTCGCCATTAACGGTGTTTGTCAAACCTGTAAAATCTCCATATCGCACTGCTAGATCAAAACAGTATCAACTCAAAATCCTTGCTAGTTGTGTTTCAAGGTCATAGAGGTTGTATTAAAGTCGATTTTAAAATACAGTTGTATTTTGAGTTAATGCTGTTTTGATCTAGCAGTGCGATAATCTCATAACAACACAACTGACCGCTTCTATATCCGACATTGCCGCGAAGAATTGCAGTTTTAAGAATGCAAAGCCACCCACTACAAAAATAGGAGCAGCCATCTCTATTATCGATAATACTAGTTTTCTTTTGCGGGCTAGGTATAACCTCCATAGCATAATCACAATCGGGTGCATGGTTGAGTGAGGCGCCGGGCGTCGCGGCCACTCAACTGAAAATCTCTAATTCTATAAAGGCCGAACTTAGTTACAGCGAGTCCTAAGTATTTTAAGTATAAATTAAAAAGTTATCTCTATAAACACAAATTCCAAGGACTAAGTTAGACTTTGTATTTATTATTGACAAGTGATTAAGAACTCTGTGATTGACAAAGGCTTTTGTTTTCTTGTGACGTTTTCCTGCTTTTCTTTTACAGTACCATAGAGCTATTTGTATACCTTATTGATGTTCTACCCAAGAAACAAGGATTTTATACTCAAGCTCGATTGATTACTACTATCTACTTCTTCTTTAAATTAATGGCAGTCCACCAAGTGATGTCGCCAGTGTCATTCAGAGAGTATAATTAGTAAATAGAGCAGTAAATCGAAATTGGCAAAAGTAAAAGCCGGTCATTTTGCAATCGGCCATCTGTCCTCCCCGGCGGTTACCGGAAGACCTACTTTTTTTCTTTGCCCCACGGCGATTTCAACAGCTACTATACTATGCTAAGATACTATGGCGTTTCCACAATGAAGTGATTTCGCCAATGTCAAGTATAAGTATATAAGTATAAATCAATATAGCAATACAATACAATCCATTCTTCTCTAGGAAGATTGGGGGCAACGTTGTACGGTGATATGTAGGACAGAGGCCAAGATAGTTTTAACCTCTGCACCACTGCGAGTCCACTTGAAACGAGAAATAAGATGACATACACGAAATAAGTCCAAGTCTTCTATCACTGTCCAACACAAAGGCATAAAAAGTACAAATCGCTAACAGAAAAGAACTTTGAACACTTTAATACACAAAAATACAAAATTGAAACAAATTACACATCCGCCATCTTTTGACGTTGCAAATGGCCTCCTTGTAAACGAAGACCTACTATTATCTAGCCGCGATGAGAAAGGAATTCGAGGTGACTGTACAGTACAGGACAGCACCATATACTTACGTCAAAGTGCTTATGAATTGACAGCTATTCCAATACCAAACCAGGGACCGGAAAACCCCTTTATTTGATTAAGTCTATCAACTCTATCGGGTACTACATCATATGCTCTCCCTAACGACGGCTTACCCTAATGATATGGAAACTGCTTCGAACTAGTTAACTACAACCATTGAGGTCACCAGTTTCGTAAGGGTTTCGGATTTAAGCACTTACATTAAGTTAGTGTTACCATTGCCCTCCCTCTCCGTTGACTTTGTTTCTCAGATACGTGTGATCAGTTGGTTTCAAGCCTGTGCATAAATATTTTGATTGGACTGCGCGTAGAGATTAAAATTGCCTAGCGAGGGTTTTAAGGAATAGGTAAGCGCTTAGTCGAATTAATATTATTGTATGTATGGGATAGCTTTTCATTGGGGTAAGTCGAAGATATGCTTATCGCATCGTTAGGGTCTGTAAAAACCAGTCAATTATACTTATACCCAAACGAAAACGAAAAGGCGGTTCCGGTCCCTCCAAACTAATAGCGGTTTCAAATTAATTAATAACTCTTAACAGCTTAGCGCCATCGTGAATTGCAAGTATAGCTCTTGCAATTCACGATGGCGAGTGCGCTTTGTTAGTAGTTGAGCGTGTGCATGTACATTGCGGTAGTGTGAGTGTCTGTCTGACGGAGTTCTATGGTTTGGCGTTTACTTTGACGTATCTTGTGACGGGCCTCATAGTCAAGATGAGTTTAGTAATACGGCCCTAAATCTTTATGCACTCCTGGTATTTGACGTTATAATATTGTTCAAAAATGTTTAAAATTACTTTTTTTTAGTTTTCTCTTAATCGAAATGAAAAATATAGTATTTAACTCGGGTGAAAGTATCAAGAAGAACTAACAGAGTTGTCCAGGAATCGCTTCAATCCATTTTTTTACTTCAACATTCGCAGGCCGTCTGAAATCAAATCGTTTTTGTTAGGTAACTTCGCTAGCAGTAATGATTTTAATGATCGCTCGTGGTTACCCTACTAACAGAAATCCCACAAACTTGTGAAAGGATATCCCACAACCTGGATATGAATCTTTATTGCAGCCACCCACAGCACAACTCGTATAAAAGCTGAAATAGGGCTTTATAGTAACTGCCAATCGCCATTTGGCTTTTAGCGTTGCTTGTTTTGTTTTATAAACTCCTACCATCGCCATGATGAGCAAGGATTGAAGAGGGTTAACTTTAGTATTAACTTAATACGTAATACTTTAATGCATTCCTATTAGTGCCTAATTTAAATATATTCAGGGACCTCATTTAAATCGGTCAGTATGGGAAAGTTTGAAACTATAAGACATACGAAGATCTGTTCTTAGGAATCATGTCATCAATTTTAATAAGAAAGCCTGTACTCAGCTCGGGAATCGAACCCGGTTGTTTTGAAAAAAATAAACTTATAAGTAGGTTTTAAACCTAAATTTAGAACTTTTTGATTGTAACGGTGGTCACTTCGAACACCTACTAAAATAAATTAAAATTTGTGAAAACAATGCATTTTATTCGTTTAAGTCATCATGTTTCATAGAGCCATTTACTGCTTAAGAGTTTTTTTTTTTTTCAAAACAACCGGGTTCGATTCCTTAGCTGAGAATAGGTTTTTTAAAAATGTATGAATACAGTTTTTCTTCTTATTACAATGGATGACATGGTTCCTAAGAACAGATCTTCGTATGTCTTATAGTTTCAGACTTTCTCATAGTGACCGATTTAAATGAGACACCCTGTACACTGTGATAAATATCACATTTTTAAAACATAACATTTGCTATATTTCACGCTCTCCAAATTATCAATACGTATATATGTATGTATGTAAACTCTAAGAACAGAAATATAAATATTAAATTTTTAATATTAAACTAATGTACAAAGGCGAATTTATTTCTAAATAGGATCTCTTCCAGCTAACCCTGAAGTAGATGAGTAAGGTCAATGCATACAATGCAATACGTTTGCGTCGAAGGTTAAAAATCGCATCCAATTCAGCTCACCCGTGTAAGAGTTATGGTACCTCAGACATATACACACACACATAAATAGCGGTTAAACTATAAAACCCCTCTTTTTGCGACAGGGGTTAATGATAAATAAATAAAAAGAGGGGTGTTATAAGTTTGACCGCTATTGACTGATATTGATATTTGACTACTAACGTTACTTCGTGGCAGTTAGCGTCGTGGAAACAATTATGCACTTCGGGGGCCATTTGCAACGTTAAAAGATGGCGGATGGGTAATATGTTTTAATTTTGTATTTTTGTGTATTTAGGTGGTCAAAGTTATTTTCTGATAGTGATTAGTGTTTTCTATGCCTTTGTGTTGCACAGTAACAGAAGACTTCGACTTATTTCGTGTATCTAGCATCTTACTTCTCCTTTCAAGTGGACTCGCAGTGGTGCAGAGGTTAAAACTATCTTGACCTCTGTCCTACATATCACCGTACAACGTTGCCTCCAATCTTCCTGGAAAAGATAGCATTGTATTTGATTGCTATATTGATTTATACCAAGCTGAATCTAGCAAACATTATACGACAATTTTAACTCCAAATAATGTCGGGAATACGCTGTTAAAATTATTCGGTTTCCTCGTGTAACACCGTGTATGTATATACTTGACACTGGCGAAATCACTTCATTGTGGAAACGTCATATTCCCGCGGTAGTAGCTGTTGAAGTCGCCGCGGGGCAAAGAAGAATATGCACTTCGACGCGCTCGCGACTGATCGCTTCGTCAGACAGACACGCACACTACCACAATGTACATGCACACGCTCAACTACTAACAAAGCCCACTTTTACTAAACATTACAATTACAAAAAAGGCCATCGTGAGTTGCAAGAGCTATACTTGAAACCAAAGAACTATATTTCTGTGCTTGAAACAATGATAAATTCAGAACTAAATTTTAAAAACCCCCACACCACCCACTGTTTAACAGCATCTTCTATTACCAGGACCCATATTTCACCTTTGTCATCTTTCGGACCGAATAATTCAACGGAGAGAACCTAACCTTGCTGCTGTAAGACGGGAGTTTGCAGAAGACCAGAGCCCCGTTTCTGGAAGCTACAAGTTACAAATTACAAGCGAAAGTCTCCTTCAAACTCCTTTTGCTAGAAAGAGAATTCCGCTTCGTCTTTGTTGTGAGATGATACGGCTGAGAAGATACTGGCGGGTGGTTACATGTGTTGATGTGGTGTCCTCGTTAGAATAAAGCAGACCTGCCAGTTTTTACGTAGAGCAGATTGCAGCATAAAACCTTCTTCGTCGCTGCAGGAGTATGTTGGCTGATGAACATGTGACGTGACTACTCGGAGATTCAAACTCTATAGGATACTTGAAAAGTACACTCAGGAGCAAAAAAAACGGGTCAGAGGGCGTTTTTCATACTAAAGAGGCTATTTCGAAGCCTTGGTTCCTCGCCAGGGAATGCTTTTAGTGAAATCTGATGATGAATACCTCGAGCATCGATACAGGACTTCCAGAGTGCCTAGGATACCCAACTGAATGAATCTGCGGCTAACGCCGGAATTGAGCATGTTCAGAAAAACATCTAAAATGGCAATAAAATGTAAGGAAATCCAAGTGCTGACCCAAACTCTCCCGCTGTGGTGTTAATTGATTGTGCGATCAGTTAGGTATCTTAAGAACTTTTGACCTCCTCTATTGAACCTCGCAGTATCCAGCATTAAACCTCACTCAAAACAACCCCAGGCGTGGAACGAAGGCTTCGAAATAGTCTCGTTTGTATTGAAAACGCACTCTGACCCGTTTTTTTGCTCCTGAGTGTATATCTCTTGCAATTTACGATGGCGAGTGGGTTTTACTTGTGGTAGACACATATATCGTCATGACGTTGAAAAAACCTCGTATCTCATATTTCGTGACGTACGATTTTAAACTTAAACCAGGAGATAATTAAATTCAAACTCGTATATCTTGAAATATCTGGTACGAGTTTTTCTAAAGTAGTAACGATATGTAATATCTGTATACATTTCAAAGTGTACGTGAGAGCGAAAATGGGTAGGTATGATAAGCATAAAAAAAACTAAGAGAAAATTCTATTCTTGTTGAACAAAGTGAAAGACTTTGGTGCCCATTGCTTGTCCCTACAAAAAAAAATTTTTTTTCCTTCGCTGCGTCTTGATTGTCTTGAACATCTACTACCGCGGTAATATGGCGTTTCCACAATGAAGTGATTTCGCCAGTGTCTCAAGTATAAGTATAAATCAATATAGCAATAAAACACAATCCAATCGTCAATAGTTTTAACCTCTGTACCACTGCGAGTCCACTTGAAACGAGAAGTAAGATGCCAGGATACACGAAATAAGTTCAAGTCTTCTATCACTGTGCAACACAAAGGCATTAAAAGTACAAATCACTAACAAAAAAGAACTTTGAACACCTAAATAAACAAAAATAAAAAATAAAGCAAATTACACATCCGCCATCTTTTGACGTTGCAAATGGCTTCCCCCTACAAACAATATAAAATAAGATAAAACATTGAAAACCACAAACTATTTCTGTTCTTGCCGGGATATGCTGAGTATTTAGTCATGCATGTAGTAGCCACCTTCGTGGTTGCATCTTCTTCGAAATTGATGTAACTCTGGGTACCTCATGGAATTAGTAAGTAAGTACATCTGGAATGCTTACTTCCAAAATCGCGACAAGTTTAATTAAACTCAATATGTTAGGACAGATGGCTGATTTTGTGGTAATCAAGTGTACGAGCCTAAAGAGACTTACTTTGTCTTTGTTTGTCCCTCGTACACTATTGCCATATTAAAAAGTTACGATGTTCTTAGGACGAAAATGTTAACTAGGTAGCACATGTTAATTCTGTGCCTCCTGTGACAAGTGATACAACTCGAAAAACACGATTTTACAGGAGAGCGAAAACAAGTAAAAAAAAAATACTGCTCTTACATGAATATATTTTTTTTTAAATTGCTGCTGCTTTTTATTTCATATAATATTACTTTATTACATGGTTTCACAAAAATATTGATAACTAGTATAGATTTTGAGATATTCGGAGAAACGTAACTTTATGTATCATTTTACATTTCAGATTGAGCTCCATTTAGCTCGTGTAAGATAATACAACTCGAATTGTATTATTTAACACATAAAAGTGTAAAAAAGGAGGTCTGGTGATGATTGATACAACTTTTTTTAATAAGGTGTAGGGAATTTAATAAGTAATCTTTCTTAAGAAGAACGGAAAACTCTGGTGACAAATGATACAACTCAAGTTATATCAAAAAACACGACTTTTTAAAGGTAAATGAAAATCGTGATTAATAATACAATTTTAGATATATCACTAGGCACAAAAAAAAGAAACTTTTTAATTTTTTTGAGTGTTTTAACTAGAGAAATAGCATTAAACACTCAAAATTGGAAAAAAAGTGGTTAATTGTATCATTTTACACGAATGTATCTTGGGAACTAGAAGGCCTAGGAACACGGGAGTTGGAGCAAAAGATGCGTAATTTTTTTTTAAGTTGATTCATGAAAAAAACCGCATTTTGCTACAACTCGAGGTGTATCACTTGTCACAGGAGGCACAGAATTTTCAAAACATGTGATATTTATCACTTTTTATCACCGTATACACGGTGTGTCATTTAAATCGGTCATTATGGGAAAGTCTGAAACTATAAGACATACGAAGATCTGTTCTTAAAGACCAAGCCACATTATACGGGTACGGGACGTTCATGTAGCTTGGAGGGGGAGGATCCGGAGGATGTAACGTGGGAACTTCCTGCTGAAGGTTTAGTGGCGCCATCTGTGGGCCAATTAGAAAACTATTCCGCCAGCCACCCGCGCCGACGACATTGGCGCCGACACACGCAGCGCCCGGCGAGATTTGTCGATGGCGAAAGCTCTCAAGAAGAAAGTTTAGTTTGTAATAATATTGTAGTTTTAAGTAGATAATAGGTTACACTAGTTTTTTATTTATTCTAATTACTACAGTACAGTGTATATCACTATATAGAGCCATTTTAGTTTTGTAATACTTTTTATCGATTAAAAAATTAATAATATTGTTTTCAACACACTTGCTCAAAACGACCTTTTTATTCCACCGATTTTTGGCTCATAAACCTAGATATTAAACACGCGTGCTTTTTCAGTATATTACGCACAAGTGCCTTTAGTTTATTAACCCAAACAATTTACATTTGTAGCCTAGTACCAAGTTGTAAGTACGAAGAAGAAGCGATATAATTTAGTCGGGTTATACCTTTTTTTTTCTTAGCAACAAACAGTTTTTATGCGGCAAATAACATTATCTACATATTTATTTCAATAAATTGGTGAAATCAGCTTTATTACTAAAAAATAACTCAATTTCATTAAAATCATTTAAATTTTTCTGTAATTTGTATTTTAAACATGAATTATTACATTTTAAATTTGGCTGTTGGCCGATCTCGTTCGCGCCTTAGCCTTGCGCGCGCATCGGTAGCGCGGCAAGAAAAAAAAACAACGCGCCAGCCGCCATTTTTCGTAAATAATTGACGGCTGTGACGAAGATAGTTTGGATTAATTATTGTGAAGTTTAATATTAACGAAAATGTCTTCTTTAAGTAAAGAAAATGAAGAGTTGTTTTTTTTTCGCAAGTGTGTTGAAAAACGTCGTATGTAACACGTGTGCCTGTGACCATAATATACGCGGCTTTCTTGTGGCGCACTCGCTTTCGCTCGTGCGCACACAATAGCGCCTTGTATACAATGGTCAACTTAGCACACTTGTATCATAATGTACTATTTCTCTAGTTATTAGTAATTGTAAGTGGTGCACGAACATTCTGTGTGTGAAAGTGATTAAAACGGAAGTGCTGTACAGACAATTCTTGTATAATTTCAACCCGGACACACCTAAATACGAGGACTTAAGCACACTCTTTAGTAAATTATAGTGTGCGACCCACAATATTTCTAACCCAAAGCAGACTTCAGTTTACAAGAAGTTATATTAATTACTCACTAAGAGGGCTATGGAGAGGGCTATGCTCGGGGTTTCTCTGCGTGATAGAATCAGAAATGATGATATCCGCAGTGGAACTAAGGTTACCGACATAGCCCGAAGAATAGCTAAACTGAAGTGGCAGTGGGCGGGGCACATTGCTCGCAGGACTGATGGCCGATGGGGTCAGAAGGTTCTGGAGTGGCGTCCGCGGACCGGAACACGAGCTGTAGGTAGGCCTCCAACAAGATGGAGTGACGACCTCGTCAGGATCGCGGGACCGCGGAGGATGCGAAAAGCGCAAAACCGGTCTGAGTGGAGAGCCTTGGGGGAGGCCTATGCAGCGGACGTCTTTCGGCTGACATGATGATGATGATGTTGATATTTATTGCGTTTTTGAAGGTGGTCTTTTCTTTTTTAAAACATTTAGGTATTACATTTAATGCATTTTAGTGATCATAATTTAAGCAGTTATGTAGGTAGTCATACTTCGCAGTTTATATGAAACTATGAGACATTTTCAACACGCCGCAGGCAACGCCGCGGGAATATTCAATTAATCAACAACATTTGCACCTCAAAACTTGGACTTGCACCTCAAAACAAAAACAAAAACCGGTCAAGTGCAAGTCGGACTCGCGCACCGAGGGTCCCGTATTAAACATAATAATTATGCTTGGTAACAGCAAAAGAAAACACTCATTTTGTTATGACCTTTATTTGCTACACCATAAGGTTCATTTTGACTAGCCTAAATTTTAATACAGACAAAGTTTTTTGTTATACACGGTGTTACACGAGGAAACCGAATAATTTTAACAGCGTATTCCAGACATTATTTGGAGTTAAAATTGTCGTATAATGTTTGCTAGATTCAGCTTGGTTTTTGAGATATTTGCGTTTATGTTTAAAAAAGTCGTAATGAAATCTCCAGTACAAAACACCCTTACAATTGCGACGTTGCGAGCCCGCCACGTCTAAGTTGACTGTAAATTGACTTTCATTCAGAACCGTCATTAGTATGTTTACATGTCAACGTCAGCTTAATATTTTTTCTCCAAAAACGTAAAAATATCGATAAATTAATAATAATAATCCAATATTCAATTGAATGTTATGACAAAAAAAAAAATGAAGAAACTTTCACAAATCTTGGAACATTGTAATTACTGAAGGCAAGCCGGATCAATTTTGGATTAGATTAGAACAGCATATGATCGGGATTCAGGATGAATGGCGTACTCGAGTGCTCACCAGTGGCGGTAACAGGCTGAAGAAATGGTGATAATGATGAAGCCGACGGATTAAAAGTATTCGTGCTATTACCAGTTCGTTGGAGTATCAAGTAGCAAAGTGTAAGAAAGACACCGACAGCAACGCACTGGGTACATACCAGTGGCGTAACTACAGGGTGGCAAGTCGGCAAAATGCCACGGGCCCCCAGCCCGAGAGGCCCCTCGGCCCGAGACAGCCTTCCGGCCCGAGAGGCTGCGAGCTCAGGAGTAACATGACGATTTTACTGAGAGGGCCCCATCCAATGAATTTGCCACGGGCCTCAGATGGTAAGTACTTAACGGAATCATAATGGATGTAATATTTTTATGTTATGCAGTTTATTTTTATTTGTTTATGAATGAATACTGTCGACAGGAGTAGATAGTCTTGTTGCGAGTTAATTTTGTAAACATTTCGTTTTATTATTGTAATTACTAATTAATCTTACTTATGCAATTCATGTTATCCACAAATTATACGAAATAATACACAAAATTCTTTTATTTTATTTATTAAGTAAAAGCATACCATAGATACTTTTATTTGCATCATTTCAACCCGGGGACGTCCTCTGCTGGACGTAGGTCTCCCCCAAAGACTTCCACCACGAACGGTCACACGCCTTCTGCATCTACCGGTGTCCGGCGACTTTCACCAGGTCGTCGGTCCATCTAGTAGGGGGCCGACCGACACCGCGTCTCCCGGTCCGTGGTCTGCACTCGAGAACCTTAACACCCCACCGGCCATCAGTTCTACGAGCAATGTGTCCAGCCCATTGCCACTTCAGCTTGCAGACTCTGAGAACTATGTCGGTGACTTTGGTTCTTCTCCGGATTTCTTCATTTCTGATTCTATCCCGTAGAGAAACTCCGATCAGCTCTCTCCATAGCACGCCGAGTAACTCTGAGCTTATTTAAAAGGCTCACTGTGAGGGACCACGTCTCCGTTCCATAAGTCAATCCTTCAATTTAACATTCATTATTTCTGAAGACACTTTGTAACGTCTTATGCCTAGTTTAACAACTAGATAAGGCTGACAAGATAATAAATACCAGTACAAGATAATAAAAGTTACGTTGTGAAAATCAAAATGTACGTCGTACAAATCTTATATCAATAACAACAATGTCAATGACGCAATGTAAGTCATTAATGTCATTATGATTGCGGAATGAAGTGGCCAGTAGTTTTCAGTTTGATGTAAGGAGTACCCATGACAGTTCAAAATAACTGCTTCTGGGCTACTTTTTGTAGACTTTGCTTTAAAAACATCCTTTTAATTTATTTAGTCTCAGTAATATTTTGCTTACTTTTACTGGCTTACTGCTGGTAGGCCATGGCCACTTGTTCATTTCATAATTAATTTTGTACCCAACGCCTTGTCGCAACCATTGGAGAATCCAAGAGCGAATAGTAAATGAACCCTAGTTCTTGGCCTATTCATAAGGCCCTAGAACTATTTGATTAAATAAACAGCTAGAATTGCCTGGTCCTCGTAGTGTTTGGGGCAAAAATAACCACCAATTTAATCGAATGAGGCTGTTACAATATTTTTAACTTTGCGAAAGTGTAAATCTCTCTGCGATAGTCTGAAGCATGTCTAAATAGGTAAATTATTAGTAAATAGTTCCGATTGCACTTTTACGTAAATCCTGCTTTAAAACAATAATGCCTGACTCCAAGTGTTACTTAACTCTTCTAATGGAAAGAGATAACAATTGCAAACGTAGTAAGAAGTTTCGTTTGCATTTGTACGTAAATCCTGCTTTGAAACGATTGTTTGACAAGGAAATTGCTCTATGAGTATGTCTGCCTCTTCTAATGAAAAGAGATAACAATAAGAAACGTTGCCAGCTTATCCTAAGGTGTTGATTTACTGGTGTAGGAAAAATAATTAATTTATTATGTATGAAAACATAACAAAAATTAAAATCATATTTAGACCTGGGTTCATATAATCTTTTTTGTTTCTTACGGCCTTAGGAACACACTGTTAAAATTATTCGGTTTTCTCGTGTTACACCGTGTATTTCATTAACTGTAAATGATGAACACTTCATTTTATATTTCCCATCAAATATATAACTAATTCACTTTTTTTCTGATTTTTTGATTAATAAACTTCGGAGATAAGGGAAAGCACGTTCATGTTTTGTACATTTTTGGCTATAAATCATAAAGTAGGTACATACAGAAAATTTAAGAAAACTAGATTTGAAATGTGCAGATTAAGCCCTTTCATGACACTCCGCTGTCTATAATTATTGTTATCAAATCACTTTAATTTTGTAACCTATTCATGACCCCTTCCCAATTGTTTAAAAAAATAATTTCATATTTTTTAAAAACAGATGCGGGCAAGCAAATTGTACAACTATGCCAAATTTCAAGTTGATAGAATTTTTAGTTGCTGAGAAAACCTGCTGTGACATACAGACAGATAAACAGACAGACAACGATGTCTCACCATAAGGGTTCCTTTTTTACCATTTTGGTACGAAACCCTAACAACGTTTATTTCAATTATTTTTTTGGCAAAATGGATAATGGCCCAGTCAATGTTTTGATGAGCCTGCCAAGCCAATGCCGGGGTTGGATATTGCACTGCCATTTGACATTTTAGTCTTGGTCGGTCAAAAAACGTTCGAATGAACTAAGTTTTGCCGCCAGCCAGCCGCCACGGCCATCGCTCCAACGTCACTTTTTCCTAATGTTACCATGTAAAATAATGTAACAGGTGCGTTCAGACTAACCTTATCGTTTACCTAATAATAAAATTATGGATTATTTCCTCCTAGGAACTGAATAATCATTATAATCAATGGTGAATTTTAGTAATATTACTTCTTTTAATGTTAAAAATAAATAAATAGCGCATTGGCCAAGATCAGGTGATTATTATTCGGATGTCTCATCCCTTTCGCTAGTTATACGAGACTCAATTGTGAAAAAGAGATGGAGATAACGTAACGAAATAAGGCATGCCAAAATTTCAAGTTATCAAGACACGTATTCGCAACAATAATTATCTTTAATATTATTTAGGTACTGGAATTGTATCAAAAACATTACACTCTTATATTTAATCTAAAAAAAGACCGGAAATCTATTGTGTACTACGGCTCTTGTGAAATGTCTATGGTTTTCAACGTCGACTGACGTCTAGGCGGGCACATCCGGCCCACGAAAGGGTCTTTTTCAAGCGTACGCCATTGCTGGCGTATGGTAGTTTATTTTATTGAAAGTAAAATCTAAAACCATCCAAAATGGTGAGTATTTAACTTCATAATCGTGTTCATAAGTGTGAAACGGTGAATATTAAGTAACGTTTCGGGAGTTTATTTTTGGTTTTCGGTGAAAAATTGAGAAATAAAACTTCGTTCCATTCACGACTGTCTGTAATCCGATGACGTATTTCACCGATACCGTGTCACAATGAAATACGTTTTAGTGTCAGTGAATTAAATTAAACACGAAGTTTGGGCTTATAAGGCTCATGAATGTTTAGTAGAGTATTTTCGTTGAAAATGAAACGTGCGTGTGATAGTGCAGGTCCATCTGTGTTGTGTTCAAAAGGCTGCGACATGTTGACGTGTTCTCTCGTTTGTGCAGGTGAATTTTACCGTAGACGAGATCCGCGGGATGATGGACAAGAAGCGGAACATCCGCAATATGTCCGTCATCGCCCACGTCGACCACGGCAAGTCGACGCTGACAGATTCGCTGGTGTCAAAGGCCGGCATCATCGCTGGAGCCCGCGCCGGCGAGACTCGCTTCACCGACACTCGCAAGGATGAACAGGACAGATGCATCACCATCAAGTCTACGTAAGTTTTTTTTCGATCAGATGCGCAACTTCCTTTAATGTAACTTATGTAGTTAAAATGTCATTGACATTGCAACATGTTGCTCAATTAACTCTTAATGCACTTTCTTTGTCATGGTGAATTTCTGCTCTCTATCTAAATAATGATTCCCCTTGAAATAACTAAAACCTACTTGAGCGTATTTAATGATGAATGTTCTTACCATTAAAAGCCGATTATCCTTTGAAGATCTTCAGAACGGCCATCTGATCTTAGAATAATGGCACCCCACTATTATACTTTGTCATAACCTCAAAATTAACACGTCAATTTCTCCAGTGCTATTTCCATGTTCTTCGAACTTGAAGAGAAAGACATGGTGTTCATCACAAACATAGACCAGCGTGAAAAGGGGGAGAAGGGTTTCTTGATCAACCTTATTGACTCTCCTGGGCACGTTGATTTCTCCTCTGAGGTGACTGCTGCTCTCCGTGTCACTGATGGTGCTTTGGTTGTTGTGGATTGTGTTTCAGGTGAGGTTTAAACAATTTTATCTCCTAAATACAGACTGGTTTAGTTGAATGCCACAGCATGCAATGCATCATTGCGCATGATTTAACAAGACACTAAATTTGCTGACATGCTAAGGGTTGAAGAAACTATCAACCCTCGGGTGTTATGTTATTTAGGAATGATTTCACTAAAACATTACCCCAATTAAGGAACTTTAATATCAGTGTGACATAAAGTAGAATTATATTTACAGCTGCAATGTATGGCTAATTTTCATTACAAAACTGACAAAGAGGTTCACATTTTAGTGAACGTACCCATGGTTTTACAGTGTGGTGACTCCTAATACCTTCACAGTGCATTGTAAACTTATTGGTGATAGCTGTAACACCATTGTATATTGTTATTAAACAAGCTATTTAGTATGTAAATGCTGTGGTTTATGTTTACAATGAATTCTAGTCTTCCTGATTTCCTCCAAACACTACTGGGCAAGTTTTTTTTTTTAAAGATTACTTTTTGATGCATCATCTGTACTGATGAAGAATCTAACTTTTATTGTGTGTGTGTTAACTTAGTTTTGTTGTTTGTAGGTGTATGCGTACAAACTGAGACTGTGCTCCGTCAAGCCATTGCTGAACGTATCAAGCCCATCTTGTTCATGAACAAGATGGACCGTGCTCTGTTGGAGCTGCAGTTGGAGTCTGAGGAGCTGTACCAGACTTTCCAGCGAATTGTTGAAAATGTTAACGTCATTATCGCCACTTACTCTGATGACAGTGGACCCATGGGTAAGTCATTAAGGTTGAGGTCAATAGATATGACCACAGATGTAAACAAACCAGTACTGCTTGATACATAACCTCAATATTTCTGCAAACCAGTTATGATTTAAAAAAACATATATTTAATTGTTATTGGATCTTAAACAGAATGTAAAAGTAACAGTCAAGTGTCTACATCATTAAATACTCAATGTTTGCAATGTCCAAAAGTATGTGAATTATGATTATGGTGTAATAATGGTAAATAGGTCTTTTATCATTTCTACTGATGTTGAGTGAATTAATTTATTGATTGAATATATACTTTTTACATTGATTGCGTGAGTTTCTTTGACTGTGTTAGCTAGTGCTGATGTGGACAAAGGACTCTTCAGATTTGACATCATCATGAACATCATCAATATCATATACAAACATTATTGCTGTCACTTAATTAATTAGGTGGTAGGGTTTTTGCCATATCACAGTTTTAAACATAATATTCCATTATCTACTTAATCCTATCAACAGGGTTCACAGTTTCAGGTTTCAGTCTTAACCAAAGGGAGCTGTTGAGTCGACATTAACATTAAAATTCAACTTTTACTCATACTTATCCGTTTATTTAATTGCAATTTTTATTTTTATTTTATATATAGCTAATAACATTCACTTTTAATATTTATAACATTATTAAATAATTTGTACATGATAATGATTTTGTTCATAATCTTTCATTACTTAGCTTAGCAGCTTTACTCTGGGGCTCAGGGTGATTATAAAATCATTTTGAAATGAAATAAACAAATGAGTATGATTCAGAGTTGAATTTTAATGTTAATATCGACTCCACAGTTCCCTTCGTCTTACCGTGCTATAAAAACTCCAAACCCTGAATTCACAAAAAAAAACGGTCATTTATAGGACTTTTTTTTCTTCTGGTAATGTAATTATTATGGTCTAGCAGGCTTTGAAAGGATTATTATCATGATAAAATAACAGATGGATAATTATCAATAAATAATAACAAAAAAATTGCGCTTGTAAAAGAGAACTGTATTCAAAGTATTTTAATGTTTCTAATCTAGTCTAATTTGATGGACACAAATTTTTGCTCAATCTAATTTAATCTAAATATTTATATATAAAATTGTTGTTTTGGAATTTGTTATGAAACAATATAACGAACTAATTTATCACCAGTGTAAGAACACTGGTGATAATTATCAAGAAGCATAATTACCTTGATAATTACGACCCCTGTGGTCGTCTAGTATTTAATGATAACATTATCATAGTTGCTGTCTCAGAATAAACATACCTACTACCTATTACCACATAGCTCAATGTAACAATTTACATAACATCCCTGTTGCATGAACATTCCAGTTTCAACTCATTTTTTTTTTATTTGGAATAGACTTGATTTTCTGTACAAAAAATATACTGGGTCCTTTTGGTCATTATTACCTAATCAATAAGTTTTTGTGACTGCAAGATTATTTTGCAAATAATGGTAGATAAGATTAAACCACAACAACTGAAGATTAGACAAGCAAAGTACTTCATCTACAAATAATTCCCTGCATCATACAATAATTGACAAAAAACTACAGGATCACATATTAATAACAGTGAATCAGTATGTTGCAATGATTGGTAATTTCTATGAATCTACATTAAGTGTAGGATAGGAATAATAATAAAGAAATATTGGGTGACAACCTCGCACAATTTACCTAACCTCCTGAGGCCCAACGCAAAATTCAGTATGTAGTCATTGCGTACCATGGTCCTATCAGTAGTACTATTGTTTTATACTCATTCAGACCCAAGTACTCAGGCCCAATTTTTTTAATGTTCTTGTACTTGTACTGCACCAATAGTTTCTGGGCATGTATATTATATGTGGATGATACCTTTTTGGACAATTTGAATTTAATTAAATAAGTACTACAGAAAGGACCATGGGCTTTAACAGAACATGATTTTCGTGATTTTTCAAATATAGGAAAATAAAAACAACTTAGTAATTTCTTATTTTGTAGCTTTATTTAAAGAATACAAAGTATTAACCACTTCTAATCAGTCTATAGTGGCTTAGCAGATCCACAGACTCCGCACAGTATTTTTAATCACAATTATTAATCATTTTGGTGTACAACCAGTCTTATAAATCAATAAAATGTAACAATATTATCTAATATATCAGCTTAGATAATATAATTCCAAAAGTTATTACTAAATATTTCAAAAAAATAACAAAAGATCTCCCATTAGGACAACAAAAATATAAGTTTACAACTTGTAGGTCTTGAAACTAGTTCCGACAGAGGTACATCATCATCAGAACTAGAGGAATCGTCTCTGGATCCATTTGGCACAAAACTTGTGTGTATGTCACACAAATCTGCACCATCATCATCCTCCAATTCAATTTCAGATTTGCTGAGAGCAGATTCTATTTCTTTATCATTCAAACCTATAAAAACAAAATTCGTCAATGCATGCATTTATCACCAGACCCATTTCAATATAAAAATATATTTTAGTTAAGTCCAGCGGTACTACACATAGGACTAAAGATTTTCACCCCCCGTGTTTTTTTTAAATTTATGCGTAAATCATTAAATTTTTGTTTTACTCCATGACATACTTAATAAATATTAAGATAATATATAAATAAACGTAAGATAATTCGAGATTACTTAAATTATTTTGGATATACTAACCTCTTCCTCGCGGACCTCCCATGTCGCCGGCTGAAAACTGTCAGTTCGACACTTTGTTTATTTTTTCGGACTTCGTACTGGGTTCACAAACAAGCCAAACTATTCGTTTAGAAGTTGAGAAACGTCATTTTAGATTAGCGCGAAATTTTAAATCAAAATGGCGGCGTTTTTAATATGTCCTACTTGTAGGACCTTGGTACGCTGTGACTACACAACTGATGATTGAGCTGGGTCTGAATAACGAACTCACTAAGTACTACAGGTAGGACTTTGGGCCTCAGGAGGCTAATCCCAAATTAGGCAAATTGGCAAAAATAGGCAATAATAAACAAACTTGTATAAAGAAATGAAAATTTAAAAAGCTACATAACATTGGGCTCATCAGACAAATTGTCATCTGGGAATTGGACCAAACTTCCCTAGCTTCATTGCCACGGTCACTAACTAGATTAACTGTGTTGTCACTCACTACTATAGCACTATTGTTATCCAGGTGAGGTGCGAGTGGACCCCAGCAAGGGTTCTGTGGGTTTCGGCTCCGGTCTCCACGGATGGGCGTTTACTCTTAAGCAGTTCGCTGAAATGTATGCCGACAAGTTCAAGATTGACCTGGTCAAGCTCATGAACAGGTAAGATACAGCTAATTATTAAAGCATCACGTCACCAAAAGCAGGTATGGAGCAACGCGGGGTTGGAGCAGTGCGAGACTGCACGCTGCCGCCGGACCGGCGGCACTTGCCACGCGTTATCAAGGCCGGCCCGCGTTAAAAACACGTGTTCCGGACCTAGAGCAACTTTCTCGCACAATCGTAATTTGAGCTTTGTATTTCCATTTCTATCTTGAATTTATTCATCACCTATTATTATGCCGTTAAAGAATATTAGCCGCGCTGCCCGCGTTGTCCCATCAAATATGGGGCCATATTGATAACAAGAGCGCGAGCCCGTGCCACATGCTCTTAATGTACAGATGAGTACAAAGATTATGTATGTATTTATACACGTTTTCACCTTGATCCAATTAAATAAGGTGCAAATATGTTATGCATATTTTTGTTTAAGAATTATCAAGCAAGACTTTTTAGAATTATCTTCATAGCCCATTGTAGAGCTGTGTGACTTGTGAGCTGCTTATTTTTCGTCCCATTGATACTGGGTAAAGACTTTAATGCTATACACCGGCGGCAGACAAGGACGAAAATTGAAATCTTAACTGGCCTTTGTGTGGATTGTTTTCATAAACTTTCTACGAAACTGGTTTAGACACATTTTATACAACTTGCCTCATGCTTTTTCATATTGTTACTAGATGCACATGCAACTTCGAATAACCAACTTAATGTTTCCATAGACTTTGGGGAGAGAACTTCTTCAACGCTAAGACTAAGAAGTGGGCGAAACAGAGAGACTCTGACAACAAGCGTTCTTTCTGCATGTACGTCCTGGACCCCATCTACAAGGTGTTCGACGCCATCATGAACTTCAAAAAGGAGGAGATAGATTCGCTGCTGAAGAAGATCGGCGTCACCATCAAGCACGAGGATGCTGAGAAAGACGGCAAGGCCCTGCTCAAGGTGAGCTTGCACCACCAAGTGATGACATTAAGCTGTTATGTTATGTTATGTTGATTCAAATGAAAAGAAAGCTGTTGATGAATAAACTTCCAGTTATTGTTGTCATGTTCGTCAATTACTTATAAAGACCAATATAATGGTTCAAACTTGTCTATGTTAAGTACAAGAGAGATCCTGTTTCATTCAGAGTGCAATGACACCATGAAATTGGGCAAGTTAATATATTTTCAGTCCCAAGTGTTGCCAGTTACTTTGTTAATGAGTTTCTGGGTGTCAAAGAGGACATAAAGCAGAAGTCTTTTCGGAATTGGTTGTAAACTAAATAGTTTATGACCCCATAAATGAAAGAGACATTATAACACTGGAATTATGTTGATATCATTTGAAATCAGTCTGTTCTTCTACTATTAATCGTTAACGTTTGCAGATTACAGCTCTTCAAGTCCAAGCATTCTGAAAATATTTTAATTTACAATTTTACAAATCCAATAACACTAAGGTGTTTTATTCTTCCTTCTAAAACACGTGACGTGGCTTGTGCAGGTTGTGATGAGGAGCTGGCTGCCGGCCGGCGAGGCGCTACTGCAGATGATTGCCATTCACCTGCCATCGCCCGTCGTCGCGCAGAAGTACCGCATGGAGATGCTGTACGAGGGCCCTCACGACGATGAGGCCGCCATTGGTATCAAGGTAACTTAAACGTTAAGCTATTGAAATGTTTTTTTATATTTATTTTCCTAGTCTTCTGGCAGTCTTATGGTGCTTGTACTCTGCGCAAGTTATATGCACCGTGTAAACAAAGGTGAAAGTGAAAGAAGAAAAGAGCAGAGAAGTGTGCCGGACCAGCGAGACAGCATGGTGCATCAAGCTTGAGCCTACTGCATGCGCAAGTAGCCCGCGCCTTCACTACTCACTTCCTCCAGCTACATGAACCATGTACAAGCACTGTTAAATCTACCCAAACTATAGCCTGAAACAACTAAAGTCCCAAGTGTTGCCAGTTACCTAATAAATAAGTTCCTGGGTGTCAAAGAGGACTAACATCATAATTCTTTCCGGAATTGGTTGTAAACTTCATAGCTTATAACCCCATTAATGTGAGAAACAGTTGTTTATTATATATTCTCAATTGCAACTCTTATCGCCAAAAGAAAGTATCCTAGACATTTTTTTAATTCCACAGACATGCGACCCTGAGGCGCCACTGATGATGTACGTCAGCAAAATGGTACCGACTTCGGACAAGGGCCGTTTCTACGCGTTCGGCCGCGTGTTCTCCGGCAAGGTCATCACCGGACAGAAAGCCCGCATCATGGGGCCCAACTATCAGCCTGGCAAAAAAGAGGTAAGTTGTTCAGAGAAGAAACGATGTATGTAAGTCGCGCCCGGCTTTTGTACCGCGCTGTAGCGCCCCGGTCGCTCGCGGCCCGGGCGCCGGGACAGCGCGGCGGCGCCGGGCGCAGAGCGCCGCGCCCGCCCGCACACAAGTCCCGGTAGACGGCAAAATTCTAAAAAATCAGTAACCTTTTTACACACTTTTTTTTTACAAAGAGGGTAGTTAAGAATGTCTAGTTTTTAAATATAAAAGATCTGAAATGTGTCTCAACAAAAAATATAAATTACTGCCAGTTGAAGTTGTCGTGCCGTACGCATGCAGACTATCGCTATCGGCGAGCATTCTATTTAACGATTTGTTTACGGTCAATTGTTGCAATAATTGTGTATGCAAGTGGTTATTTTTTACGATGGAGATTCAAGAGGGTATTTAGTGTATTTTGATAGCAGATAAATATGATTTCTATGTCTTATTTTAAAATAATATGTCCGCTACGCATCACGTCCAAATGAGCAATGAAAATACTGACTTATAAGATATATCAAAGCTTTTAGTTTAGTTGCCCCTCGTTGCCCGCGACAATTTATATGTCATTTTATAGCTAAAGATTTAATTTAAATTATTCAAGTACTAAATTTACCCAAGAGTACCAAGGGCCTTGGTGGTAGCTATTCTACGTCGTCGTAGTGTTAAAGCAAACTAGACCTTCAAATACATTGTTTTGTTTATTTGTTTTAGGCCAAGAAATTCATTGTTTATTCTCACGAATGTTTGTTTATGAACTATGGAATAATGCTGCAAAGAATATAAATGCTGAAAAATGCCGATACGTTTTCCAGCAACTGGCTAAATCATTTTTAGATCATGAGCGGATAAATTGATTTGCAAAGACGATTAGATCATACGGCAACTAGAGTTATAGAATCACAAAAAACCGTTGTAGAAACTATTTTGGTGAAATCTCCATGTAAATTTGTTCTAATAGGAAAATGGGGTTTCGATGGCCTTCAGGTCAATCCAATTATAAACTAAATTTCACAGACGGTAGTGAGGATGATGGTAGTCTGTTCGTTACTTCTTATGTGCCACTTAAATTGGTTATGAGAGATGTCACTAACCCTGATAGTCCCGAGATTGTGATTTGGAAAAACCCTCGACCTGCATCTACCAGATTTTGTCGACCAATTAGATTTAAATTTGCAAAAGAAACTAAGGAATTATCTCAAGAAGACAAACGTCTTTCTTCCGAAAGAAAGAAGCTGATACAAACACAATTTCGGGAAAAACTAGGTCTTATCATCGACAAACCTCAAAGTGGAGGTAGTGGTTCATCTAACGATGGAAACACAGCACGAGCTTTTTTTGAGAATCCTGAAATATCCGGGGAAATTACAGGAATTAACAAAGATTTAATATACAGGTGTTCTGTAGTATTAAAAGTCTTGGCCTCTGGTTATAATACTAATTCTAAAAAATACGAAGAGTATGCCATAGAAACAGCAAAACTGCTTGTAGCGGAATACCCTTGGTATTATCTTCCTGCTTCGGTGCGTAAGGTCTTAGTTCACGGTTCTGAAGTCATCGAATATGCTCTTCTATCTATAGGAGAGATGTCAGAAGAGGCTGCAGAAGCAAAGAATAAAGATGTAAAATACTTCAGGCAACATAACACTAGAAAAATTTCCAGGGTGATGTGCAACACTGATTTGCTTAATCGACTTTTGCTAACATCTGATCCTTACATCACTGGTCTACGTAGTTTGCCCCAAAAAAAGAAGGGTTCGTTACCGAAGGATTGTATTTCATTGATTTTAGAGCATACACAATGCTAATAAAACGTTATGTATTATCTAATTAAGTTTTATTCCAATCTTGGTATTTTCGACCGTTGTTATATGAACGCGAGGCCACTGTGGCCCGCCACGCTGCGTAGGACCGCTATCCTTATGTCCCGGGACCGCTAGCTCCGGGCGGACGCAACAATTTTGATTATCAACTCTTCACTTTTCATTTGGATAAATAATAAACCAAAATTTGAACTTTAGGTTCATGATCTGATATTCTCTGTTTTAACCAAAACGGGTAATGATAAGACGGTACAAAAAGGTTTACCTCTTTATTTTATTTCAATTCGACATGCACGAATGTCTAGTTCCAGTACTCTGTTGTCACTGGTCACACTACAAATAATGTGATTGTTGTAGGATATGTACGAGAAGACTATCCAGCGCACCATTCTGATGATGGGGCGTTACGTGGAGGCCATCGAGGATGTGCCGTGCGGTAACATCTGCGGGTTGGTCGGCGTCGACCAGTTCCTCGTCAAGACCGGCACCATCACGACCTTCAAGAACGCTCACAACATGAAGGTGCGTCTCGCTTCATTGTCAGGCCATACCAGTCTTGCTTACAGTCTAGAGTTTGTCTTACCTATGTAACGTATTGTGGACTTTAAAGATCATAAATATTGTAAGATGTTCAGTGTGATGTGTCGTAAGTTAATCGTAATTATTTGGTTAGGTGATGAAGTTCAGTGTGTCACCTGTGGTGCGCATCGCTGTGGAGCCCAAGAACCCCGCTGACCTGCCTAAACTGGTGGAGGGTCTGAAGCGCCTCGCCAAGTCCGACCCCATGGTGCAGTGCATCAACGAGGAGTCTGGCGAGCACATCGTCGCCGGCGCCGGAGAGCTGCATCTTGAGATTTGTCTCAAGGTAATATATAAATTCACCTAAAGTAACGAATGTTTCGGTTATTTAATGAAAAAGATTGATTGTAAAAGATTTGAGTGGTGGCATGTTGTTGAGATCTCCGTGTGATTAGGACGCCGCATTCGACCCATTCGTCATCCTATCTTGTAGAGTAGAAAGGCCCTTAATAATGTAAAACCTAATAACTAACGGAACTGCCTCTTACAGGATTTAGAGGAGGACCACGCTTGCATCCCTATCAAGAAGTCTGACCCTGTGGTGTCGTACCGCGAGACCGTGGCTGAGGAGTCCGACCAGATGTGTCTCTCCAAATCGCCCAACAAGCACAACCGTCTCTTCATGAAGGCGCAACCCATGCCCGACGGTCTGCCCGAGGACATCGACGAGGTAAGTTTATTCCTTGCTGAGACTGTATGTGAAACTTGTCGCTATATGCGCACACTCGCTTGTCCACCCTTTTCACAGTAACAGCAGTGGCCGAGATTGGATTTAATCATAGAGGTTGATTGGCCGATCAACCTCGCTCACCTTGAGCTTGACCTCAAGATAAGATTTACACTGTGCGTCATGTCATTAATTACAATGTCTTTAAGGTCACTCTTGCATTCAATTTGGGCTTTGCGTCTACGTAAAAAAAGGCCAATGTAACAGCGATGATAAAAGTGGTCCATATTTATATCAACAAAATAATATTGTATCCTTGTTTAGGGTCGCGTGAATCCGCGTGACGACTTCAAGACTCGCGCTCGTTACCTCTCTGACAAATACGAGTACGACGTCACTGAGGCACGTAAGATCTGGTGCTTCGGCCCCGAGGGCACCGGGCCCAACCTCATGGTGGACTGCTCCAAGGGAGTTCAGTACCTCAACGAGATCAAGGACTCCGTGGTGGCAGGCTTCCAGTGGGCCGCCAAGGAGGGCGTCATGGCCGAGGAGAACCTGCGTGGCGTGCGGTTCAACATCTACGACGTTACGCTGCACACTGACGCTATCCACAGGTATTACTCTTCAATTATACTAGAAAACAGCTAGGCTGTGGTAGGCACAAAGCGGTGATGCCAGTGGCGGTCCTCTGCCATTATTTATTGTAAAAAAGATATAATGACGTATAAAAATTTACAGAGGTGGCGGCCAAATCATTCCTACGACGAGAAGATGTTTATACGCCTGTCTGCTGACCGCGCAGCCGCGTCTCATGGAGCCCGTGTACCTCTGCGAGATCCAGGTAACCAACTAGACCAAGGTCGTTTTATATTTATCAACCTGGCAAATGTCCAGTTGGGCAATACTCTACTTACATGGGTGTACATAGCTAATGCTCTTTACTTATTAACATGGAGACTTAATTAGTTTCGAAGTTCTTGTGATGTACCAAAAATATAAAAACCTTCCTATGTTTCCGGTACCCACGTCAATCCTGAGCGGGGCTAGCTTGGTTGGTAGTTCCGCCTTTCCGTAACGTGGCAGATCAACAGTTCTTTGTTTAGGCATTGTAACCCGACATACACTTTGTCTGAATAGGGGAACTAACAAAAAATTTACACTATTAAAAAAAGTGTAATATTATGGCATCCACCTTGTCCCTGTGGCATTTAGCTAATGACCCAGTTAATTCGCAGTGCCCTGAAGTGGCGGTGGGCGGTATCTACGGCGTACTCAATCGGCGGCGTGGACACGTGTTCGAGGAGTCCCAAGTTGCCGGAACGCCTATGTTCGTGGTGAAGGCATATCTGCCCGTCAACGAGTCGTTCGGGTTCACGGCCGACCTGCGCTCCAATACCGGCGGCCAAGCCTTCCCGCAGTGCGTGTTCGACCACTGGCAGGTGCTGCCCGGAGACCCGTGCGAAGCCGGCTCCAAGCCCTTCGCCGTCGTCCAGGTAAACACTCATTTTTGCATAACAATTCTTTCGTACATTAACAATCTGTTGTTTTAGACGATTCTGTCAAATCATTGTCTTACCGTATCGGCATCAATTACGTCATCGATTGCGTAATATAAGACTATCGCGCCCGGCTTATGTACCGCGCTGTAGCGCCCCGGTCGCTCGCGGCCCGGGCGCCGGGACAGCGCGGCGGCGCCGGGCGCAGAGCGCCGCGCCCGCCCGCCACGCTGCGTAGGACCGCTATCCTTATGTCCCGGGACCGCTAGCTCCGGGCGGACGCAACAATCATACCATCAACATTATCATGAAACCTGTTGTTGATATCACGTTTCTCACGACTTCATTCTTTCACAGGAAACGAGGAAACGAAAGGGGCTGAAGGAAGGTCTTCCAGATGTAAATCAATACTTGGACAAACTGTAAACGCCGTAGCTAATGCAATCTGTACTGTAATATATAACGATTACCAGCCTCACGTACATACACCACATTATACAATACTGTTTACGTTTACAATTTTTATTCTCCCCAGTTCTGACTAGCTTTTGCGCCTCTTTAAGTTTGTAAGTGTCCGTACGTTAAATAAAATATTGCTGGTCGATATACGCATTGTTAATATACCGATATGACGAGTGATACTAGATTAATATTATAGTATCACTGGATGAAGACGAGAACCTGGAATTTTCTTTATTATACTGTAATGTAATTAATTTTTAAATTATAATTTTTCTATTGTAATGACATTGTTTAATTTTAAAGTAGGTTAGTTGTGCGGCAACGAAACTGGTGAGTTAAGCTCTGTCACAAACATTTGTTTTTTTTTATATGTGGTTATATAGATAATCTTATCGTGTCTTTTCTTTCATTTCAGATTTCTTGCATTCATTCTACTAAATATAAAAAAAGGTCAGTATTATTAATTTTTCTTTCTTATGTTCTTCATTTTTATGTGATGATTTACACAGACCTGTTCTGAATAGTTTTTGAGGAAAGCTTAATTATAAAACCTGATTTAATGCTAAATTTTGCTAACAATTTGTAATTATTTTTTCAACTATTCTAATATGTTTTTATTTGCTTTTTAGGTAGGCCAGCATGGATGCCTCATCTGTCATCGAAGGTGATTTTCTATCTTTATAAATTATAACTGTTTCTTTCTTTGATACAATCCTTGTCCAGACAATTAAGTACAAACATTGAAAGGCGTTCGGTCGTATCTGAAAACCTTGTTAATTTTATGTTTTTCATTCAAGTCGTATGTTTTAAATGTGGATCATGCCATGGTTCAATATTGTTATGATGATAAAACTTCCCCTGATGCCACTATGATGGTTATAACAAGCTCAACAGGACTGAAAATCTATTTAACATGAAGTAGCACGCATTTAATTTGAACAAGCCTTGAATAGAAGTTTCTTTTCTCAGATATCTTGGTGGGAGCTGTCTCTGAAGACTGCTCATTGAATTTAAAAAGTAAGTATTGGGTATATTTAGATTTTGTACTTGCAGTTTATTTATAATAAGAGGCATTTGCATTTCAAAGAGGGAACATATACGCCCAGGCCCACACACAAATCAAAAGGGTATGGCTTTGTGCTTCCGCGCGAAGAACGTGAGAAGGAGATTCTTTGCGCGCGCCTAGGTTGCTGCGTCAAATTCTGGTGAAATAATTAGTTGTTTACTATTAATGTACATTTACAAAAAAAAATGTTTAACAGTAAGAAGTTTTAAGTACTACTAAATCAAAAATCATCTTCAAAGATTTGTAAGATTTCAAAGATTCAACCATAAACATGCTGAAAGTGTCATGTTGGTTTCCGATCGTGTTTTCACGTTTAACAGTTTCAATAATAATAAATGTTTAATATAGGCGTGTTTTGGTTATTGAGATCCAGATCGCCGAACGCTGGCTGAAATATAATATGATGATAAAGTTCCCCTGACGCTACTGTGACGGTTTATACAAGCTCAACAGGACTGAAATGACGTTACTCGAGAATACTACTTCGTTTTGTATGATATCGTTTTTACATATATATTTTTCTATTTTCAGGTATTAAAACCTGAATAAAAGAAGAAAAGTCTTGCCAATCGTCCAAAGTAAGTTAATTAAAATGTATTCTGTTTTTTTGTGCGCCTTTGGTGGCAAAGTACTTATTTCTTGACTTTTCGTAAATAAAAACCCTTGCAACAACTTCCAATTGAGTGTTAAAAATATCGAAATAATGTGGTCACAGGCAGGGATCATCCTACATTAACGGATTATATCAATACTATAATAAGGGATGACTTGAGTCAACACAAAGGACTGATATTTTAATCCTGAGATAAAAAGATATCTGGCAGTATTTAAAATTAACAGGTTCCCTGCCATGAATCACATGGTTCGTAAACGCTGGTCTCATATAACTTACAGAAGTAAGCATAGGACGTACGATTATGAAAATGCATTCTTATATGGCGAAGTGGTCTAAAATCTTATTGGCAGACAATCAAAGAATGGAAGAACCGAAGTTATGTATGATGAACCCGGCATGATTATCATTATTAATGTTTCCCCTTTCTATATACCTACAAATCAATTTAACATGATGATTATCACAGACCTGTTCTGAATTATTTTGAGGTCAAACTTTTTATATTAACTGATTAATTTATCGTATTTCTCACATTATTGTAGTAATTTTTAATGTATTGACTTAGTTATTTTTGTTCTCAGGTTTACTGTATGTAGCAGATCGGGATTTGTGTTTGTAATTTATAAATTATTGAAAAGTATTTCGTGGTTGAAAAAATAAATATTTTCAAGAACGATCTGTTTATCTGATATCCCTTGCAACGCAAGACTGCATTATCGTTATCAACCGATACAGAGTTAGGCCTGGACAAGTTCCATTCTGCGAACGTCGGGGCACACGTGGGGGGACACTACTTAATTCATTCATATTTATATTAGCTTAATTATGATATTTGCAAATATCTTGCTAACTTAAGGGCACTACGAACTTATAGGTGAAACTAATAGGTGAAAAACTTGACGTAAATTCCATATACGTTTTGTACACAACTACATACAACAGGTGATTTACCATTGCACTAGTTTTTCACCTATACACTTTCCAGGGATATATATTTAGGAATGCGACGTACATAGACATTCGTTCCAGTCTTATGGGCATTTTTGGGGTTCTGTAGTAAATTGATGAAAATTCAGTGCAATTTGGACAATTAAGGAAAAAACAAAGAAATAATAACACTAGTACGAAAATTCCTCGATATGCAGCTAAAAATGCACAAAGATCCAACTCTGGGTTGCTGAGATTCAGGCGATAATTGTCTGACGGGAGCGATCAGTAGCAAGCGCGCCGTCGTCGCCCAAGTCACTTGCATATTGTTTCCACGAAGACTCAGCATGTCATCATCTTATTCATAGTGAGGTATAATAACGTATTTTTATATACGAGCAATGGTCGCCAGTCTTACATTTTCTTCAAAACGAATAGAATTTTCTCTTTATTTTTTTATGCTCACCATACCCACTTTCGCTCTCGCGCACACTTTGACATGTATACAAATATGTCTTTACCACAAGTAAAGCCCACTCGCCATCGTAAATTGCAAGGGCTAGGCCTACCTTTCAACAGCACCAATTTAGTATAAATAGAAAACTGCGTCGGAACCCTACACTGAGCAGTTTTCCGACATGCTCTTACCAGGTTTTATATCATTGTTTAGTGCCCATAATAAAAAGGTTAATTTTCGTGAGCTGAGGCAAAGAAGCGGGGATGCCACTACCCACATACGTACAGATAGTCCCTATATCGCGTTTTCTCTTTCATTTAGAAATCTCTCGATGAACGACAGGCATGGTTACTGCGAGGGTGTTTTAATACTAGGGCGTGATATGGGTACCGGATAGAATATAATAGAATAGAATCATTTATTCGGCTATTAAAAAAACATTTGAGAAAGTGAAAAAATAAAAGTACCTGGCCTATTTAAGTAATTAAAATAAAATAGCTGAAACGGTGTGCCAGCTCAGCGTGGGTGGTGCTGTGGCACGGAGCCGCAGCGCTGATTTTCAATGATGATGATGATGGGTAACTATTGTTTGATTGAAACGCCTTTCAACGAACGTATCATTCAGTACGAATTTTCATTTCATTGAAAGGCATTTCTCGCCGCACGAGTGTTCCAACGTAATAAATGGTAATATGGTAAAGTCAAGATATCCTAAAAACATCATGGTTTTAGAAGAAAATTGCATTCGATGAAAAATCATACAATCGATGAAGTGATTTTTTTACATTCACGCGCGAACCCAATACGCGGAAGTGTTCGCGTATGGTTCGCGCCTTGTTAACCACTTCGTCGGTATTTTGGCAGTCAAAGGGCCGCGAACGCAACAAGGCTACACATTCACGCGCAGCTTTTATAAAATATTAGCCCAATACCACTAATACTGGACAAAACATTACACTATACGATGAATACTCATCATCCACCATCTTAAATGTTGACCTTGTTACATCGTAGAGATCGCGAACTATATACTGTGAACACTGAATGTGGAGCCTTGGAGAATTCACGCGCAACATTGAGCGTGAATTCGCGGCGCGAATTGCGTGTGAATGTAGAGCGCGCATTACACAAAAACAGAGTGAGTCAATTTGTTTCCCATATTCCATATTTGTCCGCACAGAGTACTTTATGTTTGTCAGTTACATTTTTACTTACGTACGCATCCGGTGTGACTTAAACATTCACATACGCGTTAAAAAAAAGTCCCTGCGAACCAAGGCTTATATTTTTCAAGTCAAGTGTGGTAGGGAGTCAAGTAATGGACCCGACATTTTTCAATTACATACATACATGATACATTAAATATTAAATCACGCCGTTAAAAAATCGATTCCTGTAGTTTTTATGGCAACTCTGCGCGTAACGTCATTATCATTACTGATCCCACACGTCAAATGGCTCAAGGTTACAGCATTGCGCATGTTTTATAAAACAAATTAATTTCAGTAAGTAAATTAGTCGCACTCCGTTTGATGCTGGATCGCGTGCTCCGACGATTTTCAGTCGTGTTTAACAAAATGGTGCCTGACGTAGTGTTCGTGCTAGGAGCGCCCGGCTCCGGCAAGGGCACGCAATGCTCGTTGATATCTAAGGAGTACGACTTCGTGCATCTGTCGGCCGGGGACCTGCTGCGCGAGGAGCGCCAGCGCCCCGGCTCTGAGTACGGGGAGATGATCGAGGAGAAAATCCGCAACGGCGAGATCGTGCCCGTCGAGGTGACGTGCTCGCTCTTACACAAGGCGATGCAAGCCTCCGGCAAGTCGCGCTTCCTCATCGACGGCTTCCCGAGAAACAAGGACAACCTCGACGGATGGGAGCGCGTTATGTCAGATAAAACCAAGCTTCAGTTCATCCTGTTCTTTGAGTGTTCGCGGGACCTGTGCACCGAGCGGTGCCTAGGGCGCGGCGCTGCGGGCAGCGGCCGCTCCGACGACAACCTCGAGAGCCTACACAAGCGCTTTAATACGTACCTAACTGAGACCATGCCCATCATACAGCACTATGAACAGCAGGGCCTTGTCCGCCGGATCAATGCGGAAACCAGCCCTAACATTGTATTTGATTGTGTAAAAAAAGAATTCAGCACGCGGATAACACTGTAAAACGCTATGTTTAAATAGGTCAATCTTAGTTGTAATTGTCAATGACATTGAGAAGCATTGTCTTGTGCTAGGAATATTAATAGAGTTCACTTCTAGCTACTGTGGAATGTTAATAAGCTTCAATAGTCCTAAAGATACTAAGCATTTCAAATAGGTTATAAATGTTATAATGGGTTCAAATTGGCTGAATTGCTACAATAGTTAGTGTGTTCAATGGGGTAATTGAGTTGATAAGATAAAGTCAGTCATTGTTTTAAATGATTCACATATTTTTTGTTCGCTATCAAGTCTGGTAACTTCTCTGATCTTTAGTCTTGCCACTTCTTACTATCGTATATAACTAAAGTTTAATACTGTAAACATAACCCTGTTAATGAGAAAAAATATAGTTCAAACTCAAGCATTTTAGCAGTTGCCATGTATATGCCATTAAAATAATGTACCTCATAAAAGTACATTGTCCATAGACAGTTGTTAGATAAAAATCACATAAAATCAGTATGTAGATAAGTGGATGTAGAATCGTGAAAGTGCAATTTGTGGTGTGTATAGTAGTGTAGTCTGGATTTGAAATCACCTGTGGTATTTTATCCCAAATTAATGTGAAGCATGATGCTACATTCCTAGGCATTGCCACTTAAGTTATAGTAAACAGTATGTTATATGTAATGTATGCATGTTTTATGAAATGAATAACTAAATTATTAATCTGCTAGTGAGACAAACTAGTATAAATAATAAAGTAAAAAAGGTTTACTAAGACTTTTATTTTAAACTTTGGGGCGCAGTAAAGCAGCGAGCAGTTTCAGTTCCCCCCTCATTAATACGTATTTTTATAAGTTAGACAATAAAATAGAAATTAGTGGCTTGTATTTCATATGGCGTGGACCTGTCACATGCTAGACCTCTAATGAAAAAAAAAACTATAAAGCTAGAAGTTAGCAGATTGTTATAAATAAAAGACGTGCGCTCGTGTTAAACCCGTTTAATGCACTGGCTCAAGCCTACCCTTACATGCGTATTTCTATTACATTCGTAACATCCCTTCACCTTAAATTCTAAAACGTATTAAAACATAAAAATTAATATCTAAATATTTTTTTTATAATTAATGCGTGGAATGTCCCTTAACCGTGAGGGCCGCAGTCCTTCACGCGCCGGCGACGTCCCGGGGTGCGCGGGCGCGCGCGCCAGCAGCGGCGACACGGGCGCGCTGGCGGCGGCCGCGGGCGGCGCGGGCCCGGCCTCGTCTTCTAGGCCCGGATCCGCTTCCATCCACTCTTCTTCTTCCTCAGCTGCATGCCCCGTCGCTGGGATTGCACTCATCGGCATCGTTGACCAGTGGTGACTGGTTTCATCGTCTTGTTGGTCATCTCGCTGTCTGTTGTTGCCTTTAAACTTATAAATCTGATTTTTGTGTTTCTTTATTAATTTATTACTCTGCGGCAAGAAAATTTCGTAAATTGTTTTCCCGATATTTTTTTTAATCACCCCCTTAACCCACTTATTATCGACTAGTTTTACCAATATCTCGTCATTAATGTTAAAGTCTACTTGCCTGTTTCCTCCAAAATACTTAGCCTGTAAAAACTGTTTATTTGCTACATTATTTTGCAGGTCGACGGAGAGTGACGATGAGTCAGCGTTATCTGCGCGCAGCAAATCGAACCGGTTTCGCAGCGGCCGGCCTAGCATCAACTCGGCCGGCGACTTGTCCGTTGTTGTATGTTTGGTATTCCTATACCTAAACAGAAATTCTAACAACCGCCCGTCAATTTCTTTCATTGTTCGCCCTTCATTAATTAAACCTTTGATGTGTTTTTTTACTATTTTAACGTATATCTCTGCTTGTCCATTGCTTGCCGGTGAATATGTGGGTGACGTTATGTGTATTATGCCGTTTAATTTGCAAAAATCATTGAACGTTTTTGATGTAAAAGAAGTACCGTTGTCGGTCACTAGAGTGTTCATAATACCAAAACGAGATATAACCTCTTGTAATTTGTTTATAACAGTTGCACTCGAATAATTGTTTACGAGTGGAAAACATTCGACCCATTTCGAATAGGCATCTACAATAATTAAAAACATTTTATCTTTTAATGGACCAAAAAAATCCAAATGTACCCGGTACCACGGCTGCACAGGAAATGGCCAGGGAGTTAGCGGTGCTCGGGAGGGAGCTGGTTTCATTTGTATGCAAACCGCACAGCTGTTTATCTTTAATTGGATATCGCGGTCCATGCTAGGCCACCAGAACCGCGACCTAGCCTCCGACTTGGTTTTATTAATCCCTAAATGACATCTATGCAGCTCATCTAAAACTTTAGTTTTTAAGGCCCCGGGGACGACTATTTTGTGGCCTCGCATCAGACAGTCTCGTTCTAACGATAAATCCAACCTACAACAAAAATAAGGTTGTATGTCGTCGTTAACTATTTTTTTCGGCCATCCGTTAACAACGAAATGTTTGACCCTTTTTAGTACATCGTCGTTATCAATTTCATTTCTAATTTCTCCTAGACTTATAGGTAAATCGCCGTCCGTAACAAAATTAATATATGTGGCTCGATCTAAGAACGACGGCGGCGCGGTTGCCATCGATGGCGGCAGCGGCGGCGGCGCGTTTATTGCGCGGCTTAGATAGTCGGCATTATTGTCAACACTTGAAACGTACTGTATCTCATAATTGTAACTGTTTAAAAATAGTGCGTAACGCTGAAGGCGATTAACAGAGACCTCTGGTACCCCTTTATGGGGATGAAAAATGAATGTCAGCGGCTTGTGGTCTGTGCGGAGAATAAATGGTGTCTCTAATCCGTACAGATACTGGTGGAACCGACGAATGCCAAACACGATCGCCGTTGCCTCCTTTTCTATCTGACTATAATTTCTTTCGGCGCTAGTTAAAGACCTCGAGGCGTACGCGACCGGCCTCTCGGCCTCGCCTTCCACCTGTCCCAGCACCGCCGCCAGGCCCCAGGGGGACGCGTCGACCGTCACTATTAGTTTTAGTTTCGGGTTATAATGCGCGAGTGTTTTTTCCGATGCCAGCTCTGCTTTAATTTTTATAAATGCATTGTTATGTTCGTCCGTCCAATTCCATTTTTTTTCTTTTTGTAGTAAACTATTTAATGGGCTCAAAATTGATGATGCGTTCGGTACAAAAACTCTGTAATAGTTAACTAAGCCTAGAAAAGATTTTAATTCCTGCACATTTGTTGGCGCTTTCGAACTTAACATTGCCTGAATCTTTTTGGAACATTTGTGAACCCCATGTCGGTCTATCACAAACCCCAGGTACGTCACGGAATCCTTAAACAAATGACATTTGTCTTTGTTTAGTACTAATCCCGCCCCTTGCAGACGAGCGAAAACTTGTTCTAGTCTTTCACAATGTTGTTCTCTAGTTTCCCCAGTAACCAAGACGTCATCCAACAAACATAGAACCCCTTCGATTCCTAGTAATAAATTTTCCATCGTTTTTTGAAATATGGCTGGAGCATTTGACAGTCCGAACACCAGACGTGTAAACTTAAATAAGCCTTTGTGTGTATTTATGGTCGTAAGTAACTGAGAGTTGTCGTCTAATTGTAACTGCAAATACGCTTGACTTAAATCTAGCTGGGAGAATTGCTGACCTCCGTGCAACTTGGCAAACAGTTCCTCCGTCCGTGGTAAGGGGTACTTTTCAATTTGTAATATTTTGTTTAAAGTCACTGAATAATCTGCACATAGTCTAATCTCACCCGAATGTTTCAGAATTGGTACTATGGGGCTTGCAAAATCGGAATGGTCAACCGGCTCTAGTACCCCGGTGTCAACCAACCTATCTATTTCCTTTTCTACTTTTGCCTTTAGGGCAAACGGCACTGTACGGGCGCGAAAAAAAATGGGTTGACTGTTGGGTTTTAGTAATAATTTGACCTTAAATTTGTTGAGACAACCTAACCGATCTGAAAATAAGTCTGGGTATTTTATCATATAAGACTCAATCTCCGGTTGTTTTTTACAAAAATATATTTTTGATATTTGCAAATTAAACAGCGATAAAAAATCTCGGCCCAACAAAGCTGGGCCGCAGCCCTTCACCACGTATATGTCAATACAGTTGCATTCACCCTCATACGTCACCGGTGCCTGCATAACCCCTACCGTGTTCACTACTTCCCCAGAATAAGACTTTAATATCATTTTAGGGGGTAACAATGGCTTATCTTTAAAATGTAAATTATACATATCTATGGGCAAGGCAGTGGCACATGAACCGCTATCGATAACAAAATTTAATGGTACACCACATACATCAACGGACAAGGTCATCGCCTCGCCACGATTGCTGCGAATGTTACAAATAGACTCAAAAGAAAATGAAAGAGTATTCTCACCGTCATCATCGTTACTCTCCTCGCTAGCCTGCAAGATATTTACTTGTCTCCTATTCTTACACACACGTTTTAAGTGACCTTTCACTCCGCACTTTTTACATTTGTAACCCTTGAACCGACACTTTTCAACACTATGGTTACTATAGCCGCACACCTCACATTGCACTCCGGCGGAGGCAGAAGCCCCCGACACCTTGTAGATCTCGGCCGGCGCGGCGCGCGGCGCGGCGGAGTGCCGCGCGGCGCTGTGCGCGCACCGCAGCGCCACCGCGATCTCGAGCGCGCGCGCCAGCGTGAGCCCGTCGGCGTCCTCCGTGAACAGCCGGTCGCGCTCCCGGCCCGCCTGCATGCCCAACATGAAACGGTCCCGCAGCATCTCGTCCACAGTCGAGCCGAACTTACAGTCGGTCGATAAATGACGGACACGTGCCGCCCATTGCGTAAAATCCTCGTCATCATGTTGCACAGCGCTGTGAAAGTTATGCCTCTCTGCAAACAAAGACTTCTTCGGCAGTAAATGTTTGTCAATTTCTTCTAGGATCTGCTCGTACGATAGCGTATCTACTTTCTTCGGTGCTATAAGCTCGCGTACCAACTTATACGCAGAGTCGTTGAGTGCACTTAGCAACACGGCGCGCCGGCGATCGGTACTACCCTCTTCTGGTTTTGTTATCGCGTTCGCGCTGAGCCACATGCTCAACCTTTCTTTGAACACATTCCAATCATTTCCGATTTCAAAACCCGGCAGAACTCCAATCGTCGTATTCATTTTATCGGTAACACTGAACTACGCGTAAGTAATTAAATAATCCGGTCGTCGCCACTTGTTATAAATAAAAGACGTGCGCTCGTGTTAAACCCGTTTAATGCACTGGCTCAAGCCTACCCTTACATGCGTATTTCTATTACATTCGTAACACAGATAAAAGCCATATTGATGCAAACATGCCTTGTAATTGTTTATGTGCCATAAAGAGTAAACATACATACAAAGTCGCGGCCGGAAGGCTAGGTTTTAACTAAGTACCTACCTCAAGCTAAATTTGAATCTTTAAACAGCTCAGCTCTGGATACCCATGGTGGTAAAAATAAATCTTATAACATAAAGTAGTATAAAAATATTTTTTATCAATTGTTGAATATCTTTGTTAGCCTTCCGAGGCGCGCTGTGAGAATGGCGTAAAAAAAACGTATTTTCAGTCACGTCGGTAATTCGTTAATTATGAACAAGACTTTTTAATTTGGCAATTAACACCCTGGCTGCAGTAAGGCGGCGTCCTTTGAATGAAATGAAATTTTATTCCGGAAACAGGTAATATCAGGGGACCACTGCTGAAAAGAAGCGTCACAAGAAACTGAACACTCAGTTTATTTTTAAAAATTGCTTATGGCAATGATAATACATAACCTAGCATTATATTTAAAAAAAACATCACGCGTAGTTGAGCAGGTAAACGTATCAAAACTCACAAGGGCTAGGTACCTAGTTACTAGGTATATATTGTTGCCATTGTTGGACGCTTACCCGTGGTCCCACTACTTCGTCCTTCTGCTCTTTTCGACGGAGCCCTGCTTTACAGCAGGGCTCCTATTCCAGGCCTGTTTGCCCTTCGGGCATTTATAGATACCTAACGAACCTAACCTACCCAGTTTTGGTATCACAATTAAAATTGGATGGCAAAACCTGGGTGCAACTTTTTCTGCGGTGGGACAAAGAAGTGGGTCCACGGGTAATAGTGTAATATAGCCTGCATAAGGATAAACAATGTACTAGGGCCGCATTTCACCAAACTGGAATAAGGTCTTATTTGTATAGAATTATCTCATCTCAGAGTAGTTATTATTCTTATGCTATCTGCGTTAAGTACATACATACAGCTGACATCGTAAGCTGTGGCCATCTTTCCACTATCAACCAACTCCAGAATACTCCAGTTACCATAATAAAGGTTGTAATTAAGCTGGGTTCCAGAATGTTTTCAAGCTACCAAGATATAACCTGATGTGGCTGCAGCCTTACAGCCTTACCTTATCATTATCACGTTTCGGTAAATTTTCCGATGCTTCTGCACTCTGTGTAACGCCACCATGGAATCACTCTGGCCCGCGTGTGTGTTTTTCTTAGTAACTTTCGGGACCGTACACGGTATCACACCCTCAAGTAAATATACCTTCCTACCTGTACGTATATATTATTAAGGAATATCCAGGACCAGAGGTCCTACTTTGAAAATCGAAGTTCGAAGGTACCTTAGCTCCATCCCTTTCTCTCGATTTAGTCTCGAATGACTAGTGACAGAGATGGGGCCTCGTGGGCCTCTGATTTCACACCACTCACGACTAGTAAATAATTAGTCTGGCGTCAGCTTTCTCAATAATAAGTACGTCAGTCTCCAGCAAAAATGTGTTTTCCAACCTCAATACTGCGCTCATGAATAGATGATAGAAATAGTGATACCTAGTTGAATAAATAATTAGGTATTGAGGTAAGGTACATTCGAGTCCATAATGATGTGTACACTTTAATCGATGTGGCGTTTCGTTATATGGCAGTTTAAACACGACATTAAAACTAAAGTGTATACATATTTATGAACTCGACTGTACTACCTATTCAAAGGTAGGTTTGTTTTAATTTTAAACGGCATGTCCAATCGAAGTGAAACGAATGGCTGGTAAGTGTCGAAAATGTTTATCCACTCAAAAAACAACGACATAAAATAGAAAAGTTTACAAAGTTTTATTTTTGCGTCAAGCCATAGGAAATTAAGTTTCAGTGGGATAGCTCTTAAAATAAAGTCCTTCAAGAAAGGTTTGCAGGTACTTCTGTCTCACTCGCTTATATGCGAGTCTAACCGGCTTCACCCGAAACAGAAAGATGTATACCTTTGTTTGTATGGGATGCAAGTTTTCCGACAAGCGTCTGACGACACTCAAAACCATTCCACTCAACTTTAATTATTTAAGTATTATTTAATAAGTCTACACGACCATTTTTTTTTCAACTCCATCAAGACCCTTGTTCTTCTTCGAGCGCCTCTTCAATCGTGAAGGTTGGCAGTGAGCTTGTACTCGTCTCTATATATCCATTGACCACTTGACTTTATTGAGTTGCTTGATTATTTCGATAAGGCTAAGGGTCTCCCCAAACCTATCGGAATCAGCTTGAGCCGGTAAGAAAAAGTTTCATGTCTATGGAATAAGAGCGAAAACTTCGTGGGTCGGCTCGGCTCGGCTCGATTCGGCGTTGCGAACATAACGACGTCGTTTTCGCTCTTATTGGATGCACATAAAACATTTTTTAACCGGCTCAAACCGATTCCGCGTCGACTGTGGAGACCCTAAGATAGTAAGTTATGGAGTCTGCACCCGGCCCGACTGTCGAGTGGCGTAATGAGGGCATTACTTTTACTTTGCTATCGAATGTACTAAAATATTTTAATGAAATCTAAGAGTGGTTTTCTGACGTACTTTCAGACCAATGGAACCCTGACCCACCATAGAACTGTATCACAGTGACGTTACGATTTAAATTGTAACAAGTGGTATACAAATTGTTTTATAATGTCACAGTGACACCGTACTATGGTCGGTCAGGGACCTTCCATTGGGCTGATAGTACATTAAGTACCTAGGTAATAGGTACAGTAAAAATACCCCTTATTCCAGTGTAATAAGAACTTCGTAACATATAAGAGGATTCTTTCGATAAGTATTTTTGCACTTGACTGTAGATACACAACGTATAAGGGATTGACTCAACTTAAAAATAATTAACCCATGAATAAGTAATTTAACGTGTGCCTGTATATTCCGAAAATCGTTTTTTCCAAGTGGTGATTAATAACATTCGCATAATACCACTTTATTCTTTCTCAATAGCTACTTTTCACGAAGGGATTTTTAAACATTAGCATATATATTTCCCCACTATATTTATTTGCATAAATATGAGGTAGTTTTAAGTTATGTTAGTTTTGCTGCAGGCCCGGAGGGCCAAAACCACCCAGAAAAAGGTGCTCCGCTTATGCGGAGCTCCGTCAACTCTGTTACATTTATTTAAATATAAAAAACACTCGTCAGTTGAGTTGGTGGAGCAGTTCATTTGAGCAGTGGGGAAGAAGGGGAAAATAAATATAGTGGGAAAATATGCGAATGGTTAGAAAACCCTTCGGGAAAAGTAGCTATTGAGAAAAAATAAAGTGGTACATGCGAATGGTATTAATCGCCACTTGGAAAAAAATATTTTCAGTATATACAGTACATTCTCCCATTAGTTACGGTTTTTATTACTGATCAAACAACAGGCCCTTACTCGAGGAAACGTCAGATTCATACGAAAACTGTCATTTAAGTCACTCACTACAAGGAAATACTTAAGTAACTAATCAATCTTTATAGTGAGTCAAATGTTATAATGAAGTAATCAGTCATTATAACAGTCTGATTGCGGCATACCTATCTACTAACTTAATATGAATTGTCTTCTAGAAATGGAATTGTACGATGCCAATGAGAACAGCTCGCACTTGATCGATAAGGACAAAGACCCCGCCTGCTCCATCGAGCCGAAGTGGAGCCTCTGCAAATACCAGTTCATAAAATGGCACAGGGAATACCGATGGAGGTAGGTAGAGCTTGCTACAGACTAGGTCGTTAATAACGTATAAAAATATTTTTATCTACTTGCATGGCATCACTTTACTATATGTTCAAAAATGGCCTATATTAAGAAACCTGTATTTGTGATTGTATTTAAATGTTAATATTAAAGTATTGCATATCATTAAAGTATCGGCTTTCGATGTGGTTGCATCTTAACAAAACATTAAGATTCAACCACAGATTAAGTATCTACAGGTTTCTCAAATATTGTCGAAGACGTATGATATTATGCATGTAGATAAAGTAATGTACGTGTCTATTTCTCTACCTGGAACCTAGGAGGTTGAATATGTAACTACATAATTCGATTGCCCTTTACCTTCTCGTGATCACTTAATATCTCCGAGATCTCCGCAGGGCATACTACGACCCTGACGACGACGAGTGTTACTATTATCGCGGCTGCCCTGCCAGCAACGTCAAGCTGTTCACCTTCGATATAGACTGTCGCCGCGCCTGCGTCTCTAAGCCGAAGAAGCTCTTACTACAGGGCCTCAAACTCCAGCACAAGTCCGCGAGCCTGAAGTTTACCAAACCTCATGGACACCTTGAAGAGCGACGTGAGAAAAAGGATCCATCATCTAAACCGGACCTGTGTCTCCGCGAGGCGCCGAAAAGGGTGTCGAAGAAAAACTGCGACGACACTATTACGAAACGGTACTAATGACGGGAGAGAGTGGTATTATGTACCCGGACCCACCATGTGACACAGTTCTATGGTCTATGGTGGTTCAAGTTTCCAATGGCCCGATAGTACGTAATTTAAAGGTTAAAGATTAAAACTCGACTGGTGGCAAGTATGACGCGCCCTTACACTCGTTTTTTTTATATAGGCTATGGCACTTACGAGTACACTTTGACGAATGATATGATATGACACCATAATAACAGCATATAGGTACTACAGCATCAGGTTAATAAGTCTGTTAAGAAAGTCGTGAAAGTAAAAAGTGGTAACACTGTATTGTCGTCCCTTTTTCTTCGATTTTTTTGTAAGGGATGACACCAGTGTTGCCACTTTTTAATTTCACGACTTTCTTGACAGACTAGGTGAAGCAAGTGAGTGTTCAAGGCGAGTGCGTCAAACCGACAATATCTTCTAAAAAATATATGGTTTGTCGCACCTGCCCCTCCTCGACTGTTAACTGTTAAACTTCTTAAACTTCTTTAGATATCGTAGAAAACTGGCCAGTGACCGAGGGAATAGCGATAAACGATTTCTAAGCAGCCGGAGTCGCGCGCAAAATGCTATTTTAACATAACGTAGACATTTACCTCGCTTTACATATCATACTTAAATGCTGTTCTGTATTCTAGAGCATTCTTCCATCGAATAAAGGAGAGATGCTACTATTTCTTGGATTGCGGGGACTCCCAGAAAGAGTACTGGAGTTCTGTTGGGGCATGCAACAGGGACTGCGGCGGGAAGCCGGCGAGGAAGCCCGGCGGCGACCGGCGGGGCCGGCCGAAACAACACCTTCGGGTTGAATTCTCCACCAATAAAAAAAAATACGTGGAAAAACTCCGAAAAACACCGAATTGCTGAATTTACATATGAAAGGCGGTATAAAAAGCTTAAACTAATTTATAATTATGGCACTCAGTCTGTTTTTGTTTCTATCACACCTAACAATCCTTGATCTTTAAAAAATATAAACTGTACTCTTACCATGGGTTACAATTACCGCACTCGCTAGCGAGTCGAATGCTCTGTCCCTCGCACTCTATAAGAATACTGCCAGGTCTGCGAGGGAAAGAACATTCGAGTACGTTATTAGTAACTCATGGTGCGGGTAGTGCTCTCTGTCGAGCGATGGATCGAGTGAGCGAAGTTATACGAACGGGTTCACTCGAGGGCTACCTGCCGTTAGTTACTTTTACAGTACTCGCTACCGAGCAAGGTAATTATAAAGCCTTGGCCAAACACACGGCGCGACGCAGCGCCGCGTCCGCGCCGCGCGACCGCGGCGGCTTTAAATACATGCTAACAGGTTAGCGACGTCAAACAGACTGCGTCCCGCCGGCATCGCGCCCATGTTTGACGTCGCTAACCTGTTAGCATGTATTTAAAGCCGCCGCGGTCGCGCGGCGCGGACGCGGCGCTGCGTCGCGCCGTGTGTTTGACCAAGCCTTAAGTAATGGGAAGGATTCAAATAACTCAAAATTTAAAATATTTATTCAGTAAGTTGGCCACATGAGGACACTTTTACACGTCGGTAATATAGAGTGACTACTAGCGCTTCGGACAAGACCGTCATTGCGGAGAAGCGCCGCAAGAAACTCCAGCAGAGATCATTTTTTTAAATCACAAAATACAACAATACTTAGTACACAAATAAAATCATTACAAATGTACCTAAGCTCAATAAAATTAAATTGAAAATAGTGACTAAGAGAACAACATGACGAGGACTCGACGTCAGGAACGATAATCAAAATAACTAACTGAAAAACAGGTCCTTGCAAGCGTGAACAGACCGGCCCCCAAGACAGCACCCGTTGTGTGACGCGTATCTCAGCCATCGCCTCCCTCAACCATGTGTTCACGAAGGTGGCGATCCGATCAACGACGCCGCCTTAAGCAAAGACTTTTGAGTGAGCATGACAGGCTCAAGCCGCCGGACAAAATATATTAATAATAAAGTAGCTGTCCGACGAGAAACATCACAATGTGTTCTCATTTCTAAAGTGTACAACAACTTAGATTTACTTAAAGGCATTTTGCAATAAGCGCTGCTCAGTGGTCGGTCAGCTATTATTCATATTCAAAACCGGGCAAGAGCATGTGGAACCATGCTCAGTGCAGGGTTCCGAAGCCGCTAAGTACTACACACATGAAAACAACAAGTAATAACTAATTTTCTATTTAAAGTCATTTGATGCCGTTTTAGATGATTTTATTAGGTATAAACACTTTATTCGCCTGTATCTCAAAAACCAATGATGTTGACTTAGTAGCGATAGTTTTTCTTTTAAAGAATAAGAATAAGAATAAGAAGTATTTATTGTCACCCAAAAAACCAGTAAAATACTAAATAACAAAATTTTATACATAAAAAAAGGTGTGACAAAAGGCACAGACTCAGCATCAGCATGTGCTGCGAGCGCGGGCGTGTGCTCGAGTCTTCGCAGCGCTGGTTTTCAGTCTGCCCCTATTTCGCACTCAGTCTAGCTTAACACAAATTTAGCAGGTAGATCAGATAGCATACAATTTATTTATACAGTTTAGGTAGACAAAATAATTAAAATTAAAAAAAAAGAATGAAGTTATTTAAAAAAAAGAACAGCAGGAAACTCTTTGATAAAAACACCACTGAAACGAGTTTTATTTTTATGTAGTTTATGTGTTTGTTGTAGTTGTTTAAATTCGGTATATGCGCTTTCATTGAAGATATATTTCAGATTTTTAGTATTGGGGGTTTTGGCTGTAAGGGGGCCACTTAACTCTGAAATAAATTAGCGCTTCAAAGCTTAATATTTCATAAACAGATTTATTAATCAAAAAAATATTTTAAAAAACCCGCAATATTTTTGAAAGACCTATCCAACGACACCCCACACTATGGAGTGGGCGACAAAAATAAATACATCCCCACGTTAGGTGTAGGGGAGGTACACTAAAAAATTAAAAGTATATTCGTGCCAAATTACAGGTTTCTAGTACTAAGAGTCTCTGAGCTCGGCTGCGGACGGACGGACGGACAGACATGGCGAAACTTTAAGGGTTCCTAGTTTGACTACGGAACCCTCAAAATGGGTACTAGGTGTTCAAACAAATCGACACAGCGCCGACGCCGGGCCACACGCCACCGCTACGGATGCTATGGATAGGCTCTATTTTTCGCTATTAAGCAGTTAGTCACCTGATGTAGAAAACAGCTTTTTTGTAAGACTTCATTTTTAGGGTTGCATACCGATTCCGATTCTGACTATTCAAAAGGGCCCAACGCCGATTGCTAACTGGAGCCATAACTAGCCATGCCTTGTTTAACAAACACACACCTAATGTGAACAATCACATTAGGTGTTAGCATGCCCCCTGTGCAAAGCCTGCATGACGACGGAGGAAACCGCAGCCCACGTCATCATGGAATGCCCTGCGGTGGCAAAATACCGGGCACGTCACCTCGGAACACCGAGGTCGCTACCAGACGCCGTCGGCAACATCAAGGGTCTACTAGGTTTCCTAGTGGAACTGGGTTGGCAGGAGTAGTACCACCAACCCCTCACGCAAAATAGGCGCATATTTATGTCGTCGAGTTGCGGAGAAGAGCCCGCCACGACCACCACCTACCACCACGCCCACCACCTATAGAGTTCGGTACCCAAAGGGTAAAAAGATAAACTCTGGGCTTTGGAGAGCGCAGTCGATAGGCGGCTCTACATGGATTAATTTTATTGTTTAAGTGGTAGTATCTACTTACATTTACAACACGAAGCGAATATAAACCCACTTGGGCGCGCGCCGTTGTAGGTATTCCAGCTTAGGCTGCCAGGCGTCAAGTCAGCGGACTGCGGGGCGGCGGCGGCGGTGGCGCGAGGTGCGGCGCGTTCCATTGCATACATTTATATGAACCCGGCCACGAGGGCAGCGACGCAGGGCGCGGCGCACGAACTATGCGCTCCAGTCAAGCTGCCGCCGCCGCGCCGCCGCACTTCGTGGTCCGCGGCCGTAATCTGATATCAAAATATTTAAAAGAAGGATATACGAAATGTCTATGCCACAAAATGAAATCTTCTTCGGTTTCACGTGCTCGCTGGCTAAATACAAAGATTGACATTAAACGAATTGTCGACAACAAGTTGACACAGGTCCGTGGTTGACATTGTCTGATTCTGCGGTCAGGCAGTTTGTTGTTTGTTATTGTTTAACTGTAGCTAAGAGTAATCCCGGGCAGAGATGGCCCGCAAGCAGGTCTCTATCCAGGACAGCGTGGAAACCGACGAGGAATTCGAAGCCTATCTCCAGGCACACGCCCATCAGCTGATATGTGAGTTGTAGTGTGCCTAAGAGGGTTTTTAAACGAGCAATAAACTGCTCATCTTTTGTAACCTCTTCCCTACCCTTAGAACAATCTTTACATAAAATAAATGAATAACCCTTATCTTCTGTAACATAAGAATCAAGTGTCCATTATTAGTCCTTGTTCGTTACTGGTTCCAACACCTTGTCCTTGCAAGCGTGAACAGACCGGACCCCACAGGCAAGCACTGTTCACGAGCGCAAGCACTGGTAACGTGTATCTCAGAGGCTCTACTTTGAAAATCGAAGTTCGAGTTCGAAGTTACGTTAGCTCCATCTCTTTCTCTCGATTTAGTCTCGAGTGACAGGGTGATTTTCAAGTAGGGCCTCAGGCATCGCCTTCCTTAATCCTCAACCACATGTTCGGGAAGGTGGCGCCCCAGTCAACGAGATAACAACTCTTTTCCGGTCATACTTAATTGTTTCTTCAAAAAACGAACGAACTAGATATTCACTCACCAACATCTTTCACGCATACGACGAACCGACTAAACCCGATTCCCATAACCCGGCCACAATACGAACAGTGGAAGTAACTCGATGATCTCGTGTTGTGACTCCTGTGAGGGTTGATTCTCCGTATATTCTCCAGGTATAGAAGTGTATTCCGACTTCTGCGGAGCTTGCCTCGCAACCAACAATGCCATTAGAAAGGGCAAACTGGATATCGGCCAAGAAGACATAGCCATGGTCAAGGTAATTTTTCCAAGTGTTTATTTTAATTCAACTGGCGTCTCGTTCCTAAGTCTATGATAGCATGAATGATAGCATTCCGGAACTTGCTTGGTTCATGTCCATCATTCCGAATCAAATCTCGCGAGCCTGGCCTAGTTGGTAGTGACCCTGCCTCCGAAGCTAGCACTCCTGGGTTCAAATCCCGGTAAGGGCGGATATTTGTGTGATGAGCGCGAATAATTTTGTTCCTGAGTCATAGATTTTTTCTATGTATTTAAGTACGGTACCTATATAGTTCTCTATATAAGTATTTATATCGTAAGTATTAAAGTTAAATTAAAGAAAGAATAGGTACATGTGTTTATGTAAAGTCATATGCAAAATATGTATCGAAAGAATCCTCTCATAAATATATTACAAACTTCTTACTTCACTGGAATAAGGTGCATTGGAACATATTTTTGAGATGTTGCGTTCTCCCATATTTTTGCACTTGTGAATGTGTTACAGGAAACTTTTCTTTCAAGAATCTGTTTTTTTTTCAAAGTTTTTTATTTCTGTTATATCGTAATAACAGTAAAACATATAAGCGTTAAATTTGGTATGATTAGAGGACAAACCCGGAAGAAAAACAACATGAATACAAAACTGACACATTCCAAAATAAATTGCTCTTGCATATTGTACGAACAGTTTCTAATTTCAAGATGCAACACTGACTGATTTTGGAATGTGTCCGTTTTGTACTCAATGAACGAAATACTAAAAAATGGCCAAGTGTGAGTTGGGCTTGCACTGATTCGATTCGAAATCTACACCCAGGAGCTAAAATAACGGGTCAGAGTGCGTTTTTCATACTAAAGAGGCTATTTCGAAGCCTTGGTTCCTCGCCAGGGAATGCTTTTAGTGAATTCTGATGATGAATACCGCGAGCATCGATACAGGACTTCCAGAGTGCCTAGGATACCCAACTGAATGAATCTGCGGTTAACGCCGGAATTGTGCATGTTCAGAAAAACATCTAAAATGGCAATAAAATCTAAGGAAATCCAAATGCTGACCCAAACTGTCCGGCTGTGGTGTTAACTGATTGTGCGATCTGTTAGGTATCTTAAGAACTTTTGATCTCCTCTATTGAACCTCGGAATATCCACCATTAAACCTCACTCGAAACAACCGCTGGCAAGGAACCAAGGCTTCGAAATAGTCTCGTTTGTATGAAAAACGCACTCTGACCCGGTATTTTTGCTCCTGAGTGTAATTCTAATCGGAATATAATACCTACTGTGCGGCGGTACGGACTCTGCCTCTCATTGACCAGTTTTTTTTTAATGTTGCAATTTATTGCGCATATTATCTACAAACGAAAACAATCGTTAAGGAGTTGTCTTTTTTCTTTACTCCAGTCAGATCTTAATTCCTCCCTTACCTTTGTCTTTACATTGATTTAAAAATACAGGGTGTATTTTCCTCTCCTATTTTCCTCCTATTGTTTGCTTTTATTTTCAGGCACTCGCGGATAACATTGATGCCTTATCACGATTCAGAGACAAGAGCGAACCGGTTTTCCTTTTCGTAGTGGTTAGTATAACTCTATGAGGATTATATTTATATTAATACATTTTTTGCGTTCTTGACCAAAGAAAATGGAACGGCTTGATTTTCACATTTTAAACGACTTGTGACCATAGGCGTGCTAAAAATGACCCCCTTGAATTGAATAAAATTTACGGACATTTTATACATATTTTACAGAAAAAGTATAACGGAAGTTACCAAACTCAACAGTCTTCGAGATATTAATAACATGAGCTAGTGGGTAGCCGGCTTAATGTCATAAAAAGGCTTGTATTCTGTAGAGATGTGTACTCGTGTGCGTGTAGATGCAGCAAATTTCGTTATCGCGGGAGCAAAAACGACTTGACAGGTACCTACTCAAAGATCATGACCAATAGGCAATAACAGGAGTGACACTCGTATCGAGAAACGTTTATACCTACGAGTTCGACATGTATCCATTTTCTTTCTAATATATTACCTCCATACTTAATATTATTATGTATTATGTAATATGTACTACTAAAGTATATATTTTAAAAGATTTAAATTCAATTTGTGTGGTAATGGAAAACAAATATTTAATCATAATCATATTTTATTCATAAATTTCATATTATTACATGTCAGCTTATTTATACAATTGTAAAACACCTTCTTACTTGAAAGAAAAATAATAATATAATAAGACGGTTTCATAATTTTGTAGGTATACCTTATAATAATGCAAATAGTCAATATAATTATAATATGTTGGTTGAGCTATAACCGCCATTATTCATGTTTAAATGTAAGAAACTGATCAAAACTGTAAAAAGTGTGCTCGAGAAGCCAATCCTAAAAAAAAAACTAGTTTTGGAGAAAAAAACTCGATTTGAGATTTTAAAAAAATCAAGTGACACGTTGACTTATAGGACCTGTTCCAGCGAAAATTAGATAAGATACATATGAGCTAGATATGGAGAACTTCTTAGAGGCTTATAAATGTATAGGCAGAATATTCCGTTTAAACTAAACAGACATTCTGTTACCATATGCGTTCTAAGATTTGTTTTTGCTCCCGCGATAACGACGTTTGTGCGTGAGTTACTTCCTCCCTCACATACAAACCTAAAGATAGAGATAATACGTAGCGTGGTTGATAGTGATCTTGCCTACGAAGCTAGGGACTTGGGTTCGAATCCCAATAAGGGCAATTTTTTGTGTGATGAGTGCGAGTAGATATCGATCACAGACAAGCCAGAGTCTTCGATGTTGCCTATGTTTAAGTATTCATTTCTCAGTGTTTCTCGACGTCTAGTATCCATAGTAGGGTAAAGTCATCGGTGGTCAGCCAGAGACCAGTAGTCAACCTTATATGAGTGCGAAGAGTTGAAAATATATATATCTTTCGTACTCTTCCCACTCATAAAAAGTAAAGACAGAGGCCGACCACAGGTTTCTGGCTGACCACTGGTGACTTTACCCTACTTGACCTTAGTTTGGGACTATACCCTGTCTATTTAACAGAGTTAACAAAGCGTTGTCTCTGTTGCACTTTTGTATGAAAATGAAAGGGATAAGAAACTGTCAGTGGGCGTCAACAAACGCACGTCGATGGCGGGCTCGGCTTACATGCCGCCTGTTGTTAAAATATTCGTAATATTTCTTGTTATTTTTGTTTGTAGTTAGAGGCATCTCAAATAATTAACTTACTGATAACATGACATTATCTATAAATCCTAATTATGTAATTTAAAGTAGTAGATAATAATATTTAAATATGTTCGATAAACAAGCCGCGTCACAGGTTTAATAGGAAACAGTCCAAAAAACAAGCCGAGTCACAGGTTAAACGGGAAACAGTCCAATAAACGAGCCAGGTAAAAAATTGTAACCAAAGATAAGCACTTGAAGGCGTCCGCACCGTACGAGCGACAGATGTTGACTAAACTTTGACAGGCATGTAAACCTACCTTCTGCCTGTGCATCGTCCTTATCGCTGACCAATTACGTGCATTCTCTGTTTTCTAGTATTAACTCTGTTAAATAGACAAGGTATAGGCCTTAGACCCTTTGTGTAAGATAGTGTTTTAGAGTACCGCCCCCGCAATGGGGCCGCTTCCGCTTCCGGCTGAACCCTTTTACCTTGAATCTTTAAAATTATAATAATACACGACACGTTAACCTAGTCGGTGGTGAACCTGCCATACGAACCTAGCAGTCCGCGTTCCAAATCTCGGTGAGGGCAGATATTTGCGTGATGAGCGCGATTATTCGTTCCTAAGTCTTTGATGTTTTCTATAAATTTAAATATATATTTCCCTATATACTTATATATGTGTATCGTTGTCTAGTACACACAGTACCTTCAAGCCTAGAGCTTAGTTTGGGACTAGGTCGATTCGTGACATTGTCCTCCTGATATATTTTCTTACTCATATACATACACACTCACGCCTTCATTCCCAGAGTGGGGGAATAAGAGCTACAGAATTACTGACGTCTAAAAATTTGTTGTTAATTCTGTAACCCCATTTTGCACAATCAGGATAACATTTTACAAGGGTATATAAGTGACAGGTTGCAAGCCCATCGCCTAACCATACAAGCCTTCATTCTCTTAGTCACGTCTTAAGACTTCCAAGGGAAGACATAGATTGGCACTATTCTAAGCCGGCAACCACACGACAGCATATTTATTCTTTATTAATAATAACAGAAAGGTAAGCTGACGCAGGCGATGTTTGGCGCGAACGGCATAGATCTGTGCCGCATCATGGAGGAGGAGCTCACTCTCATGATGAAGGAGAGGACGACCGGCATCTCGCGTCCCAAGATAGAGATCTCCGACATGCTGCCGGAAGAGGCCGTAAGTACTCTATATCAGAGGGCCGTATCAAAATGCATTACGCTAACTAGCGTTTATATTCGATTCGTTTATAAACCAATCGCATCACTGGTAGATCACGTGACTTTTCGTATCACGTCATCTACCAGTGACGCGATTGGTTTCAAAACGAAACTAATAGAAACGCCGATTAGCGTAATGCATCTTGACAGGGCTCTCTGGGCCGAGATCCTAGGCGGTATAAATCATATCGTCTTTGATCTATTATCGTATTGTCAACGTTTTGATAGCTGTTATTTACTTATTTCGAGTAACTGGGACTCATAATTAGGTACACAATAAATAACACACAACCACAAAAAAAACTTTATAATCTTTTGGTGCGTGATAGATACGTCTGCCACAAAAGTGCCGTATAGAGGCAATCTAGCCTCTCAGGGTGCCGGCAATCATCGCCAAACATGCCTGGTGAAGCGCTGCAGCAGCGCCGCAGCTCCAGCACTACTGCCCCAGGGTACTAAATATGGAGAATAACACCCCTGAAGGCGTTATTTCATATTATGTAAATACCTGGATGTATTTTTTAAAACTCTCCAAGATATCGCCTCTAATGCTGGAGAACTTTTGTTTTTAATGCTTATTTTGAACTTAAGCATCATTCGTATTGTTAACACCAAGCCTTATGTGTTAACAACACAAACAATTTTGTATCCTATCGTTGGAAAAATGCATTAACCCATCTCACCACTAGTCGGGGGCTATAACATAGCGTTATATTCTCTTTGACTATGGTGGGTATGCCGGAGTCCAGAGCAGAAGGCTCAGACTGCCGTCTAAAAACAACGAGATGCCGTCTCCGTCGTGTTGGGGTGTCACAGGATCACTTCGCAGCACTCGACGCGGACGCCCTGATGGTGTCCTCGCTTGTTGGATGCCTCGGCTGGTCGGAGGCATCCTCAGTCAAATGGGCCATTAGAGACAGCACTAGCAATATAAACCTAAGCTTTTACCTAACCACAAGTATTTTTGGGCAACTTCAGACTTTCAAAGTGGTCTGACTCCGCTGAGGACCCGTTTAGATCAAATGATAATTTGGACTCGCGACTCGTAAGTACAAATAATGTTGGGACAAACGAAGGTCTCCCGTTATGCTTACCAATTTAGAACAATCGCTTAGACATAGTACACTAAGCCAACATTATTAGGTCTACTCTTGGCTCTCTTTACACATTCCTTAATTTGGTGTCCCCAATGTTTCACCGACACTCATTTCATAGATCGTACCACTTCGCAGAATTTTCGTATCATTGAAATGTATTCTCTGCTGAACCCGTGTTGATTTCAGGTTATCTTAAATATGATTCACGTAGGTTAGGGTTGTAACCATCACAAGATAACCAACAAGGGTTCAGAAGAAAATAGCTTTGTATGTAATGAGTGTCGGTGAAACATAGGGGACACCCCTTAATTTCTATCCTTAATCCAGGCTAGGCAGAAAGAAGACTTAAAGATGGAAGAGGAGTCCCGCGAGCAGGAGGACCGGCTGCGCGTGCTCACGTTGGCGGCGCGCAAGAAGCGCGTGTGCGAGCGGCTCGCGCGCAAAGTGACGCAACTCAACTTCATATTGTTCTGGCCGCACTGCCACAAGGCGCACGTCGACCTCTACGAGAAGTGGGACCAAGTCGGTAAGTAACGGCCGGAAAAAGCTCGGTCAATAACAACTGAATAGAGAGCTGCGGCCGTGAGCCGGGATTCGATAAGGAATATTCATGAATTTATTTCACAGCTTCAGTAAACAGATTCATGTAACAATCAGTTGAAAAATTGTTATTTGTTATACAAGGGAGGAAAGTTGTATTTTACCTACGAGTGTTCATTTGAAACACGAGCTAGCGAAAGTATTCTATGATTGACAAAGAGCGAAGCGGTGGTTCAAAAATAGAATCCTCAGCGTAGCGAGTCTTTCAACCCACGAGACGTAAAATAACTTTTCACCCGTGTATAACACAAAACTTTTCACCTCACTACAGCGAGGAAAATAAGAAAAAGGGTTTGTACCATCAATTAATATTATTTATTTACCTCTTTGTGATTACAATAATTTTGATGTATATTAGAAAATTGAAAAATTTTGAATCAAGTTTTTTTAATTATTTCGGATGCGTTTTGTTCGCACATCGACTTACATGGACTTTCAGAACATTTTATCCGTTTTTACAACAAGATTGAAGGTAAATGTTGAATGCTGATATTTATGAATTAAAAATAAAGTTGTAAGACTGTATTTAGTGTTTTTTACTCGATGCAATTCTTTAATTGTGATGTTAAAAATTCAGCACTTTGAACGTTTTACGTTTAGTTAGCTGTCAAATATCACTTAACCTGCCTTCAAATGTCAAAACTCTTTCTTCACATGTGGATAAAAAAGCGATTTTCTTAATAGATATCAAACGAACAAAAAGGGCTTTCCGAGCTTGTAACATGAGAAATCATTTTTGAATAGCTAAAAAAATTACCAAGATATATGCTAACAAAGATTTTTTACTATCTCTTTCTAGCAAAACAGAATTTAACATGAATTTTATATGGCGGACCTGTTACATGAGTACATCACAATGCATCGTCACAATGCTGTGTCTAATCGCTGTCTAATTTTATTAGCAGTTTAAAATGCTTTATCATCCGTATTTCTTGGCCGATATTAATTTTAATTTCTCCCTTGTTGATCTCTTTTACGGTATTATCATATTTTGTTGAGAAATGCGATTGTAAAATCCATGCATATTCCCTATTACCTCAAGGTTATAATCCCTTGGCCGCACTGCCATAAAACGCTGCGCATTCGGTCCTTTAATATGTATCCCCTTAGTAATATGACAGAGGAAAGCTCAGTGGGATTATTTACCTAGCCCTGCCTGAAGCCTGACATATATAGGCTAAAAAAGGTTAAAGTCCATGTTATTTTCCACAGACGTTTCCGTGGCAGCGAAGGAAGAAATGCAGCTGACAGAGGAGGTGGCGCGGGAGGCGCTGTACATGAGCGACGTGGAGCCCAACGACGCCTGCCTGCACGCGCTCACCGCGGGCGAGGCGCTCGTGGTCATGTTCAAGATGGGCGAGTCGGACGGCAGGGACTTCGTCAGTCAGTATCACCATCCTCTCGTGTTTGTAGTTAAAACTTAGTAGTAGAGCTCTAGAGCTTCAGCCTTACTAACATACAAGTGGGAGTGTATTCCCCGTGGCACAACTATTTGGAACAATATTAGTCAGGTTAGGTCAATATTAGTATCATAAATAGGAGGTCGTTTTAGGTTATGTTAGATCTTCAGCAGGCCCGAAGGGGCAAGAATACCCAGCGGAGTTCCATCAAAACTGTTAAATCGCTTTTGGTACGATAAAATTTGGTACGGTAGTGCCACGCAGTAGGTAGTGCCTAGGGAGAAAAAGGCAAGTAGGTACTATTAAGTAGATTTTTTGTGGGAAACATGAATCCCTTAGCCTGGTTAAGGGTTAACAGGGTTTAATCAAAGAAACAAGATTGATAATATACTACAAATTGTTGTCATCCTATCAGACAATAGCGTAAAATATTTCACTTTTAAAAAATGTACCTATGTCTTTTTTAACTTTATTTGTAGCAGAAACTGCTTTTGCTGGTGACGTCACACTCAAGTAAACACAGATCCTAAGGGCATACTCGTATCTCTTCAAATGATTGTTTATTATTTGCTTGCGTGTGACGTCACGTTACGTGCTGGTATGTATGGCCAGCGCCATGTTTTTCTTAATATTGAATTTATTTCTTTTTTTATGAATTTATACAAAGTATGTTATTACCTAAATTACAATCAAAAATACCAAGGAAATATTGAAAATTAAGGAAGATGTATTAATTTTATGTAATACCGGTAGCGTGGTTTTGAAAATTTAAACTTTTACCTTGATTTTGATTGATGATACAGTAGAATCTCAAGGAAATATCAGTGTAGTGTGCTTGTTATGTAATCAAGAATCGTTTACAAAGGTTTTCTAAAATAAGTCAATTGCCTATTACAACCAAAGTGCAAACAACTTGTGACGTCATGTCGTCATGTCCACTGAAACACGTCCACTGAAGGATGTGTCACGATTGGTCCTGTGCTACTCGCCTTCAGCGGCTTCCCTGCTTGACCTTTATCAGCTGGCCGGTTCACCTTTCCGCCTTCTTTACTTTTCCGATTCGCAGAGTGGTCGGTAACTTTATTACCTATACGCCACTGTTCTATTCTTCTTGTTCTTTCACTTGTATTTAAATAGTTAAACAAGGTATTCACAAACTGTTAAGGACTCTTAATCGCATTTTAATTGACTTTCTTTAGTGCTAAATGTCACAGCCCTTTATTTGGTAGTGTTTTTAAAGCTCCATTCGATAAGATGATCTTTTTAGGAATACGTATTATTTATCGAAACACCTCTCAACGAACGTATTATAACGCAGAATTTTCAAGATTATATTTTGAAGTCACTAGTTCAACCTGACCTTACCTACGTAATAAATGTTTAAGATATCCTGCTATGAAATTATACTATTGAAGAAGTGAAATTGTAAAAAAATATGGGTTACCCCTTTTTAGAGGTTGACCTTGATAAGTTTCTGTAAGAACACGTGAAATTAATAAAATAAAACACACTTTGCGCCGATTTCAGAACATTGGGATACGGGCAAAGAGGTGATGATGGATGATGAGGTACTCGTAAAATTAACTGAGTACTAGAATTCAGTTTTTTCGGTGATTGGGCATTATAGGTACTTAGTCTCTTAGAGCTGATGCGGTACGCCCTGTACGAGGAGATCCCGGTGCCGAAGGAGGACACGCCCCCCGAGAAGCAGCTGCCCCCCATCCCGGCGTACGAGCGGTACGCTTCCATCAGCAAGTCGGCACGCGAGGTGCGCCGGGACCGCTACAACACCATGCTGCAGCGACAGGTTAGTGGGTTATGATGTTATGAACTTATGATTTAGTTTAAACTAACATGACATGACACGACCCGACTTTCACACGGACAATCTTTATATGTATTACTAGAGGGACGTCCGCGACTTCGTACACGTAAATATATTTATACAATCACATCACAATCATAACCTCATTAACGTATGCGGAGTGGAATCTTGACAAAGTTTGAACCTATGTTTAACATATTAAAATCCTTAAATAAGTACAGAGTTGAGGTGTATTTTGTTTAACATATCTGTCATTTTTAATACAGACTTATACATATTAGTTATTACGTTTAACGTTAAAGTGACATAAAATCCCGGTCCCCGACCACTAGTCATAACATGTGTATATGTGTACGGCATCGTAGTACAAACGGATAGACTCTCTCGTAAAGCAGAAAATAAGAATTACCTTTACACTCGAGTCGTTCCGCGGATTGATTTTATTGCGTTATATTTAATTATGATTTCACGTGTTTAAGATAAAAAGATAAAAGATAAAAGAAATTAATTCAGTAAGTAGGCCGCTCGGGCACTTTTACACGTCAATATACTACCAGCGCTTCCCAAGAGGAGACCACTGCTGAGAAGAAACGCCGCAAGAAACTCAGCAGTCAGTCATTTTTTAAACATATTTCATATTTCATATTTCATATTACAATGGTACAACTTAGTCTAGTATTATATAAAGCTACAAGTATTAAATTAAATATAATATCAAATAACAGTAGTTCAGTTTGATAGGTACTATAACTTGGTTTTTAGCAAGAAATTAAAGAGGAAGAGGAACGTCTGGCATCCGAGCAGGCGCGGCTGTTGCGCGAGGCTGAGGAGGAGCGCCTCCTCGAAGAGAAAACACGCCGCGAGGAGGAGAAGATGGCTCGCATCGCCGCCGGGGTACTGTTCCTGCTGCCCTAGGTCTCTTGACACGAGGACAGCGTAAGTGCTAGGAGGAGCTCCTCCTGCAGGAGAGCATCCGCCTCGAGGAGGAGAAGCCGGCGCGAATTGCCACCGGGATACTGTTCCTATTACCTTAGGGTCATTTAACGCGAAGACAGTGTAAGTCCTAGGAGGAGCGCCTCCTGCAGAAGAGCGCCCGCGTCGAGAAGCCGACGCTGGCGTGCATTGCCGCCTGGGTACTGTTCCTGTTGCCCTTGGTCACTGTACGCAAAGACAGGGTTAGTCCCAGGAGGAGTAGATGTAGGCTGCAGGTGTAAGATGGGTCAAACCAATGGTCACGTTGATCGCAGAGGGCACACGTGGAGAAAACAACCGTTCCGCTCTGACAAAGGCAGAAAGGTGCGGATGCTTTTTCCAAAGCGATAAACAGTAAGACATATATGTAAACAACACATGCATTATGGTATTTTTGGTTTTTCAGAATGAATTTCTTATCTGTAGGCAATTGTATGGGGAAAACGCAAGCGTGCCTAAGTAGCCGCCAGATGTTATTGTCACGGGACAATCTTACACAAATAGATCTAGTCCCAAACTATATAAAGTCGCCGTCAAAAGAACTTGCAAAAGATGTAAACAAAACCAAACGAAACATTTCACCATGATTACTCGACGATCACGTACTTTTAAAGATCAAGTGAGGTCTTTACAATAATAGACACTAGATCATTAGCTTAATAAGTTTAAGATGATATAACTATTAATTATACGTTATTTTTAATAAAATCACGCTTGGTGCATATTTGAGGTTATGTGTCAAACAGTACTCATTTGTTTGCATCGTTCACAAGTTCTATTGGCGCCATTAACGGCGACGTTAAGCTAAACTTGTAAATTGTTCGTTTCCCCATAGGAAAAAGTTACCAAGTAGGGTTACTATTTACTAATTTATCAGGGGGGGTCGTCAGTAGGGTAGGATTGCTGATCATTTCGGATGTTCACAGCTGCCGGGGACGCCGCCGCCCGAGCCCGCAGCGGAGGGGGAGGAGGGCGAGCTGGTAGAGGGGGAGGAGACTGAGGCCCCGGTGAGACCTAAATGCATCGTAACTAAATCATAAAAATAATTCTGTACGAGTTATTTTCAGTCCATTCTTTTTATAACTCACTATCCACATATAGGGAAAATTTAACGTCTCAAGAGGTGACAATTTACAAAAGACCGGTACTTTCCATGTACTAAATATTTATAACACAAACTGCATTGGTTTCCATACATTAATAAGGTAAGGGCACCTATTACCGCTCCCCCCAAAATCGACACCAATTAACGCGGTATTTTTAAAAATGCGTTTTATGAACAAGTCGATTTTCTCACTAAGAAACTTATTTTACACGAGCAAAGCGTAGTTTGTAGACTACCGGTTTTTTTTAGCGCTAGTGTTTATGCATCAAATAAACAACTTGCAAACCGCAAGGAACCGCGACGCCGGCGCAGGAGCAGGTTGTGCCATACAAACGCGAGACGCCACACGTAAGTAAACCCACATTTTATTTAGTGATTTGCGTAATAGTTGTAATGACTATCCTAATGCTAAGATTTTTAAATTATTGTTTATTGTTTTCTTTGCGACTTCCAAGTACTAATTTTGTGTGTTTTTGTCTGGAAATACGTAAAAATTAGAATATTAAATACCGCGCTAATCGGTTACGTTTTTTGCTATGGCTCCTTAATCCGAGGTATACCACGGTAATAGCAAAAATGGTACTTTAGTTTCAATGGCCTTTATTATTTATATCTGCTGTTGGTTATTTATTTTTTTAGTGCTATAAAAAACTTTATATATCTAAGCAGTTAAAGAGCAATTTCCGTTTTATGAAAAATACTAATAAAGGCCTCATTTTTTACTATAAACTTGTGCACTATATTACTTGTTTTCATAGAAACCCTTAAATGTTTGAGTCGTTTATATATAAAGATATAATTGAAAGATATTCTTTTAGTTTTATGAGTTTTGTTTTATTAGATGGTTAAAATGTTAAGTTTTTATTTGTTTAATAAACGTCACGATAGCTTAATTTTTTTATGGGTCGGAAGGAGGTTTTATAGTACCGTGAATTTATCCTATTACCGAGGGTAAGAAAAGATAACCCTCGGTAATAGGATGTATGGGAACCTAGTTCCGAGGTATTAAGATTTTTTATGGGTCGGAGTTAGGATCCCATACTATCTCCTATTACCGTGTGACAGTAAATGAAATATCAATTTTAGGGTACCGTAGTCCGGATTCCTTAATAAAATTAAGATGTTTTTGATAGTAAAGCTTACCCTCTTGGAAAGTGTTGTATTAACTGATGGTACAACGCTTATTTGGTAGACTGGATTTTTATATTAGTCTGTCGAAAACTGGAATAATAGTATTAAGTGTATGTTTATTTTGTATTTCAAAAACACATCTATGTTATTTATTTGATTTTTGTCAAACGAAGACTTTAAAAATATATATAATAAATAATGTTGATTTAATACGCAGTTTTAATTAAAAATAAACTTTATCCACTTTTAAATGTTGTATTTAAGTAGATTTACTAAAAAAAAACAAAATGTGTTAAATATTGTACGGAACCAAAAATACATTAATCCTCTACCCACGGTAATAGGAGCCTCATCCGCGCTAATAGGGTCAAAGCCCGTCCAATACCACGGTAATAGGAGAATCCGACTTTTTGGGTTTAATATTTATTTTATCCCAAATAATCACCTAAAATGAAGTCATAAAGGTGCAAATTAAAAAGTTCAATCAACACACTTTTATAAAAAAAATCCTTTTGGTCGTTAGGGTGTCTTGATTCCCTTAATTTTTGGCTCTGATTTGAAAACTACCTTAACTCCCACGGTAATAGGTGCCGTTACCTTAATACTCGAAATTGAATAAAAATCTTGTCAATAGCGGACTTTACACAGGCCTTCTATCGCGCGTGAAACAGGTAATCGTGTGCGAAAGAATGCGCGTGTAAAGATGTCGGAGGGGGAAGGGATAGACCGCGCGATGAGCTCCGCAGTAGTGCGCGCAATCGCGTGGTTCGAGGTTGCCTTTACACGTAAAGTTCTTTCGCGCGCGCTACAACAAGATGGCGGACATTCGCACGTGGAATAAGGAATTAATAGTAGAGCTATTAGCAATGTACAAGTCTTTTCCGTGCCTCTGGAAAATAAGGTCCGAAGAGTACAAAAACAAAAATCTTAAAGAGGAAGCGTATAAAAAAATTGTTAAAGAAAAAGGATTTCCAAATGCCAATCGAGATTTTATAGTCAAAAAATTTCAAAGTTTAAGAGGGTCCTTCCGGAAGGAACTAAAGAAAGTTGTGGATAGCCAGCGTAGTGGAAGAGGAACAGATGACGTGTACAAGTCCTCCCTCTGGTACTACGATAATTTACTCTTTACTAAGGACCAAGAACTACCTACTAACAGTATATCTAACATTGATGAAGATCTAGAGGATGAAAGCCGTAGTAATGATGACTTTCATCAAAATGTTATTCCGACTAATGAAGGAGCTATAACAGAGATTGGACCTGGTGGAACTGGGCAGCAAAGTAAAGTCGTGAGTACATTTTATCACATTATTATTATCACACATGTACATTTTATTTTTATCATCATTTCAAAGAGTAAAATATGACCATACAATATATATACAGTAACTTGCGTATACCATATATGAAAACTAGCCAAGTCAGATTTTGAGCTTCTTAATAAATAAAAATCAGTATTATCTACGAAACTTGGCACCCATTTAGATCTCTTTTTTTTTGTCGGTGAAGTCTTAATATTGAACTTGGCTTCCATTTTCACATGTATGTTTTTGATGGGATATCATTAATTTTTGTCAAATAAGAAGGTATGCGTATCATCATTAGCTTAGCAAATGCACGAGTTACTATATGTATGCTACTCGTATAAATACAAAATACCTAAATCGCTAAAAGTATACTTATAATATTTATTTACATTGTATAAGTATATTATAAAGCATAAAGTATGTAAACAAGTTAACCATTTTAAAAACTCACAATGTATTTATTTAATATTATTATAATTAGTTTTTAATGACCTTGGCTATACTTTACACATAACATTTTTTTTACTTAAAACTAAAAATCACCAATAATAAAAAATGTGTCCTGATGTACCTACTTTTAATTTAATTTTTTTGTTTATTTCATGTAGAATAGTTTTAAAAATACTATTATATAATTTTGAGTATTTTTTCAAGTCGCTTTTTTAGTTTTTAAGCTCTTCCACATGAGACCATGCGATCTTGCCAACCAACACTTCCATCTGTATTAAAATATACTTTATATTGGTCCCTGTTTCGTTTAGCTTCCGAAGTGATTTGGGCGTGGATACGTCTTTGGAGATTAATTAATGGAACAGAATGTTCAAACCCCTCCCCATGTTGCTGAGGGTCTGTAGGAACTTCATCCCTTGCGAGATTAGAAATAGAATATAAGTTACTGCGTTTACACAAAAAATTGTGTAAAGTGCAAATAGCAAGGATAACGTAACAAATATTGTTGTGACTTTTAATATTTATAGCCGTTTGTAATATCCTAAACCTAGCTGAAATGATTCCAAAGGCATTTTCAACTACATTACGAGCCCTTGACAGTCTGTAATTATAAATCCTTTTTTCGTAATCTAGTTCTCTCTGGGAAAATGGTTTGAGAAAATTTGGTTCTAGTCCGAACGCTTCATCACCCAAAAAGACGAAGTTAAAGTTCTTTACGGTATCGTTGTTTTCTGGCAAATTGAGATCACCACATTTCAGTTTACTATAAAATTCTGTATGTTCTAATACCCCTCCATCGGACATTCTTCCATTTTTACCCACGTCAACGTACAAAAACTCATAGTTAGGGCCAACCAAAGCCATCAACACGATGCTATAAAAGTTTTTGTAATTATAGTAAGCGGCTCCGGAACCCGGCAAAGGCACAATGCGAATGTGTTTGCCATCCATTGCACCTCCGCAGTTGATGAATTGCCATTTCATTTCAAATTCTTGTGCTACCTTGATCCATTCTTCCTTCGTAGACGGCATCTGAAAAATGGAATCATATAGAAATATACTTTTTAATTATATTTTTTTAGACTGACGCTGCTCCGACTGCAACGGCCTCGACACCTCAAAGAATGAAAAGGAAGGCTACAACCAACTACCAGGCAGAATTCTTCAATGTCTGCACAGATACTCTGAAATCAACTAGCAAGGAGCTTTCGGAGTTTGACGTTTCTGGAATTAATATGGCCAAGAAATTAGCCAAAATGGATCCAGTGCAGGCAATTTATGCGGAATCCATAATAAATAATGTTCTACGCAAAGGGTTACTACAAAAACTGACGGAAGATACTGATTTATGTGACAATGTTTGTAACAAGAGAATTCAAATTCAAACACCAATTTCTGTTGACTTACAATCGACAAGTTCATCGTACACATCACAGTCTATATTACAAAATTTTCCCTCTAATTCTAATGAAGAAATGTTCCAGGACCACTCCTTAAGAACTTTTTATGAATCTTCTAATTTAGATGAAGAAAACTAGGTTTTTAGAATATACCAGCACCAAACAGAAGAAAATTATAATTAAACTTGATTCTAATAATATAGCTTTTTATTTTGAATACGAACACACTAATTTACTTACCTTTAAATAATCCCGTCTCAAGCATTCATAAATAGCTCGACATGTTTCTGGTATTAATTTAGAAAGAGATGGAGCAGATATACCGGTACTGAATTTTAAATCTTCGAAGGAACGTCCTGTAGCGAGAAATCGTAGAGTTGCTGCTAAACGTGCTTCTGCACTAACACTCTCTCTCATAACAGTGTCTTGCTTTGATATTTTATGTTTGATTTTATCTAACAATATATTAAATAACTCATCATTCATACGCAAATAATTCTTGAAATCGTCCGGATAATTTTGTCGTAATTCTTGAATCAGTGGCATATGACAATATTGCTGTCTGTATTTCTTAACCCACACGGATCGTTTCTTCTTCTTTTTAAGTAAACTAACACCAACGAACATGATAACTTGCGCCATGATATTTCTTCTATCCATTTTTTGACCGCAACACTATACTGTTCTGCGTTACCTCAGTAAAACTGTGTGAACTGCAGACACTCCAACACGCGCCACTTTCGCAAGGTCTATCACGCACGATTAGCCTTTACACGTTCGCTCTTTCCGTTTTAACAAAAACTGTTACGAGTAATCGCGCGCGAAAGAACGTTAGCTTTAACAACTTCAAAAGCATAATCGCGTACGATTGTGCGTACAGGCTTACCGGCACGCAATCCTATACGTTCCTGAGAACGCGCGATAGAACGCCTGTGTAAAGTCCGCTAATGTTATGCTCCGTCACCGTTTTACATCTGTCAGCCGCGCTTGAATGATAACCGTGCGGCAAGCACAAGTTGCGCGCGTTGTTTGTCTCTCTGCCGAGTTTCTTACGCCGGTTCTTCTCGGGGCAAAGGTTTTATTTTTCGAACCGGTGGTAATGCTTTTTGACATTCATAGGTGCATTATATTATGCCTAAATTGAAGAATAAAGAACTTTGACTTTGACTTTGACTTTGACTCTAGATCTCCCTTTCTATCTAGAAAGAGACGCACAGAGCGATAAGCGAGAAAATACAACTTGTGCTACCCGTGCAGGGGACAATCCCACACTAATAGTCCTAGTTCCAAACTAAGCTCTAGGCTCTGGGCTTGTGATATTACCTTAAACTACCAATCACTGTATTTGAATGGAGGATTATCACCATTTTCAGTGATTGTTTAAAGACAATTTTGAAGGTGTGGAAGTGGAAATAACCTTAAAATGACAACAGTGCAAAAATAAAAAAAACGAATCAATTTCGTGAAATACGATTAATGATTACGAATACGAATCTATTTAATTATATTAACACGTTCACTGTCCCCATACAAAACAATCAGCCAATGCCACAAGTCCAACTGTGCATTCACTATAGTGTAGTGACCCCATAGTGGAAGTACAAAAAAAAGGTTCATGACCCCACATTGGGGGCATCCGGACAGGGAACATGTCAAGGATTAATTCATTTTTTTCTGCATGATCCAATTAGTTTTAAAGTACTTTTTAAGTTTGAACCTGTTGGCTAAATATGCAAGCATTTAAACCGTCATTTTCCAAAAAAAAAAAGCGCCCTCCGCTTGGGTTACTAAGCATCTCGTGTCATTATGGCTTGTTTTAGTCCCTTGTTGAACAATCTACTATTATACTTTGTTTATGTATACAGGTTGTCCCATTAATCGACGTCAACCCGCCTAGGGCTGACCGAGCAGCTAACAACCTATACCTATGTACATAGGCGACACTGAAAGTTTTTAGAATAGACCACTTATAATTCCTTTAGAAAAAAAACCAATTTGAATTTTAAAAATGGAACTCTTTGACAGTCTAATGCCGTCAACTTTTTTAGCCCCATCTATTGCCACTATTTATAACTGGTTCAATGAATTTAAAAGAAACCGTACCCAGCTCAGTGACGCTGAACGAGAAGGTCGTCCCTCTACGGCGGTGACCGAGGAAAACATTGACGCTGTGCGGCTCATGATGGAAGAGGAGAAACGAACGACATACCAGCAAATACGGACATCATCACGTGAATCGTACCTAACATCTTTATGAATACTACGACTACGAAGTTTATTTCATTCAACTGTAAGAATGTTATGAGGTCTTGTGAGTGTGTGAGGGATTTATGTCGAACAGCTGATGTGATTGCACTGCAGGAGACCTGGTTATTGCCGCACGACCTGGCATATTTGGGAAGTATCGACGACAAGTTCGGATTTACGGGAACCTCGGCGGTGGACACGTCGGCGGGTGTCGTTCGAGGTCGACCATACGGTGGCGTCGCTCTTCTATGGAGGAAAGAAGTTTTTACCTCTGTGTCCGTTGTTATGTGTACGTCCGTCCGGCTCGCTGCGATCAAGGTTCAACTGCATGATCGTTCATTTCTAGTGTTCTCTGTGTATATGCCAACGGACTGCAGTGATAACTTAATTGAATTCACAGACTGCCTTGCGGAAGTTAGTGCTATTATTGAAAGTCAGGACATCGAGACAGTGTTTGTGTTAGGCGACTTTAATGCGCACCCCGGCCAGCCATTTGCCGTAGAACTAGCGCGGTTCTGTGCGGAGCAAGTGTGGTCGTGCGTAGACTTGGATCTGTTGCCAGCGGACACATATACTTTTGTGAGCGACGCGCACGGATCCCGCCGTTGGCTTGACCACTGTTTAGTGACCAGTGCTGCGCGGCAAAGTGTTGTGAGTACGTCAGTATTGCTCGATACATATTGGTCTGATCACTATCCTCTTTTAATACACTGCAATATGGATATTATTAAACCGAAAATTGTTAAGTGTATTTCCTCTAACAATGCAGTTGTTTGGGGGGATCGTGATGTTGACCAAAAGTTAAATTACCAAAAAATGTGTAATTTACGCTTAGCAACAATTGACTTTCCTAAAGAGTTTGTAGACTGCTGCAACGATCGTTGCGACAAATTATGTAGTGACAAAAGCCATCAAAAGCTTCTTACGAAAATGTACGGCGATATTGTAGATATTTTGACAGATTCGGCAAGAAAAAGTTTTGTTTTTAAAAAGCGTAGTAAGAAAAAACATGTGATAGGTTGGAATAAATACGTCCGTGATGCTCATGGGAGGGCCAGGTTTTGGTTTCAAAGTTGGGTAGAATATGGAAAACCATCTTCCGGTTATATTTTTACAAATATGACTGAATCCAGAAAAATATTCAAGTCAAAGTTAAAATGGTGTCAGAACAATGAACAGCAAATAAGAAGTGACATAATTGCTAGACATCATTCTAACAAAAAATTTGACAGTTTCTGGAAAACAGTACATAAACAAAACCATAAGCCGAGCCTCCCCGTTAGTGTTGCGGGTGTTAACGACCCTTATGATATTGCAAACGTATTTCAGAAGTACTTTAAAGTGGCGTCGCCTTTAGGATCATGCTCGAGGGAGTTCAATGCTGAGGTCGTGCTATCGGAACCAAATCTTCATTTTTCTTGCAAGGAAGTGGCATCAGTAATCAGAAACATGGTTAGAGGCAAGTCCCCCGGTTTTGACTGCCTTAGCATTGAACACCTACAGCACGCCGGCGACCATCTGCCGAGGGTACTCGCTATGTTTTTTAGCCTATGTCTTAGGCATTCATATCTACCCGCAGACCTAATGCGCACTATAGTTGTACCTATTGTTAAAAATAAGACTGGCGATTCCTCAGATAAATATAACTATAGGCCTATATCTTTAGCAACTATTATAGCTAAGGTACTGGATGGTCTGATTGACAAGTATTTGGCTAAGCATATCGCTCTTAATGATGCACAGTTTGGGTTCAGGTCGGGGCTCTCAACCGAGAGTGCTATCCTATGCCTCAAGCAGACTGTCCAGTATTATACAGCTAGAAGGACGCCAGTTTATGCTTGTTATCTGGATCTATCAAAGGCATTTGACCTTGTATCGTATGACGTGCTGTGGGGTAAGATGCATACAGAGACGACAGTGCCCACTGAAATCACTTCTTTATTAAAATATTGGTATAATCACCAAAAGAACAGTGTCAGATGGGCAGGGTCGCTCTCGGAAGAGTATAGATTGGAATGCGGGGTAAGGCAGGGGGGACTCACCTCGCCTCGCCTTTTCAATCTATACATAAATAGACTCATTGAGGAGCTTAGCAGCACCAACGTCGGATGCCATGTTGGTGGCGTTTGTATGAACAATATTAGCTACGCTGATGACATGGTGCTGCTGAGCCCCTCAATAGGAGCATTAAGAAGGCTGGTGCGGATTTGCGAAGGTTATGCGGTGGCTCATGGGCTCAAATATAATGTCAGTAAGAGTGAGCTTATGGTGTTTAAAGCGGGCACCAAATCGCCATTGAATGTGCCGCCTGTCACTCTCGTTGGTACTCCTCTGAATAGAGTATCACAGTTTAAATATTTGGGCCACTGGGTCACCGATAACTTAAGTGACAACGCCGATATTGAGCGAGAGCGAAGATCGTTGGCCGTCCGATGCAATATGCTGGCCCGCAGGTTCGTTAGGTGTACCAAAGAGGTCAAAGTGACGCTTTTCAAAGCTTACTGTCAAACATTTTACACCTGCAGCCTGTGGGTAAGTTTTACGCAGAAGGCGTACAACGAGTTGCGTGTTCAGTACAACAACGCGTTCCGGGTGCTGCTGGGGCTGGAGCGGTGGTGCAGCGCGTCCGGCATGTTCTGCGAGGCGCGCACGGACGGGTTCGCAGCCGTCATGAGAAAGCGCTGCGCCTCGCTGCAGGCCCGCCTCCGCGCCAGCCCCAGCCGCATCCTGGCCGCGTTGTCAGACCGCTGGGATAGCCCTATGTGGGCTCGATGGGAGCGTATGCACGCACATCCCCTTACATAATTTTTTAATTATTTTATGTACTTAGTTGTTTAGTTTCATTAATTTTAATTTAATTTTAATATATTTACTAACATTTAATTATACGGATTACTAACAAATTTGTATGGACCTTGTCTGAAATAAACAATTATTATTATTATTATTATAGATATTTATTTAATTTTCTATAAATTAGGTTTTTTATAATAAACATTCAAATATAAAAGTAAAATAACAATACTAATACAAAAAATATACATTATAAAAAACCTAACCTACGGGTGCCGCCGGCAGCGGGGCAGGGCTCAAGCTACCGGTGGTTAGGGCTGCAGAGAGAGGAACCTCCTCACAATGCGTGCCGTGTCGAGGAGTACTGCCTTCTGTATCTGGCCCTTGATCCAGCCATCTAGCGAGAGTCTCTTGAGGTGTTGGTCGAGACTCTTCGCTATAAGACCGTTGGCCGAAACAACTATCGGGACAATGATAGTCGAGTCAACATCCCACATGGCGGTCACCTCGTGAGCCAAGTCAAGGTACTTGCTGAGCTTGTCCTTCTCGGCCTTCACGAGGTTCTCGTCATGCGGGATGGTGACGTCGACGAGCACTGCCCGGCGTTGAGATCGATCTACCAACACGATATCAGGCTTATTGGCGACAATAGTCCTGTCCGTGATGACAGATCGATCCCAATAGAGCGTAGCACGACCATTTTCGAGAACTGGCGCCGGTGTGTACTTATAGTACGGCACTTCAGAATCAACAAGATCATATTGAAGGGCAAGTTGTTGATGGATGATCCTGGCCACAAGGTTATGTCTGTGCAAGTACTCACCGTTGGCCAAATGCGAACAACCGGAAATTATATGTCTGAGAGACTCGCCGGGGCAACGGCACGCTCGACAAATGTCAACCGTGCCATCCCTCAGAATATACTTCCGGTAATTGTTCGTCATTATGACTTCGTCAGCAATTGCACAGACAAAACCTTCGGTTTCCCCAAAAAGGTCACCAAACCGTAGCCAGTTCACGGACGCTAAAAAGTCTACATCGGGCCTGGTTAGGGCCCGGTAGAAACGTCCGTGTAACTCCTTGCTCTTCCATATGCTCTTGCGGTCCTCAGTGCTCAACACCGTTGGTCTGCGCCAGTTCCCGTTTGCCAAGGAGAGAGGCGTGAGGTTCCTGTCTACTGCAACCACATCGCGATGCATCCTACACTCATTGTTAAGGAAATAATCCCTGAGATTGCACACCTCGTGGTTGTGGAGATTCTTAGCATTTAAAATGCCTCGACCTCCACATTTCCTCGGGATGTACAATCTCATAACAGATGAGCGTGGGTGCAACATGCGATGTGATTTAAACAGTAGACGGACCCTCCTATCCAGAGCATCCAGCTCAGTCTGAGTCCATCTTAGTATGCCAAAGGAGTATGTGAGCAGCGGCATCACCCAGCCATTGAAGGCGCGCACCTTATTGCCACCCGACAAAAGACTGTTAAGAACTTTTGTCAAGCGACAGAAGAAGCGCTCCTTCACTGACTGCTTGACATCGCCCACCACGATACCCAAAGACTGTGACATACCAAGATATTTGTAGGTTTCAACTTCGGAGAGAGATCTGAGAGTCATTGTCTCAGAAAGTTGCAAATTCGATGAATTTACAACTTTCCCTCGTTGAACATGCATAACCGCACACTTATCTACACCGAATTCCATCTTGATCGCACTACTGAACTCTTGTGTGATTTTCAATAGTGCGATAAGATCTTGGCGCTTCGATGCAAACAGTTTGAGGTCATCCATGAACAATAAGTGAGAAATGACTTCAGCTTCTCTACAAAGTCGATAGCCAAGCCCGGAATCCGACAGCAAAGAGCTAAGAGGATTCAAGGCTAGGCAAAACCACAAAGGACTCAGACTGTCACCCTGGAAGATGCCTCTTTCAATCCTTATCAAGTTAGGCAAATCAGAGGGGACATCTCGACCACCTGGTTGACGAAGGACTGTGACCCACTGCCTCATACACACACCTAAAAAGGACCTCAAAGTTGCATCAACTTTATACAACTCTAAGATCCTTTCGAGCCATGAATGAGGCACCGAGTCATAAGCCTTCTTGTAGTCAATCCAAGCAGCCGAGAGGGCCGCCTTGTTTCGCCTAACTTGCTGGCAAATGGTCATGTCTATGAGGAGGAGCTCCTTAGTACCGCGGGACCCAACCTTACACCCATTTTGAGCAGAGGCCATAACGTTGTTTGCAATAAAATGTGCATTTAATTTTGTGCTCAAAATGGATGTAAGGAGCTTGTAGATGGTAGGCAAGCATGTAATGGGTCGGTAGTTCTTTGGATCCGCGGTACTACCGGACTTGTGGAGCAGGAAGGTGACACCGGTTGTTAATAAAGGTGGCAAGGAACCAATCTCAAGGGCATTTTGGAGTTGTGCTGCTAAACACTCATGTGAGGCTTTGAACCATTTAATCCAAAAGTTGTGCAATCCATCCGGCCCAGGACTTTTCCAGTTCTGAGCCATTCGAATTGCACAACTTACGTCTTCGGGGCAGATAGTAATAGGCCCCATTGGTTCAATAGCCTCACATGCGCGTTCAACAACACACATCCAGTCTCCTTCTGTGTGCACGACAGGCACCGACCAGATGCTGCGCCAGAAATCAATCATAGCAACAGGATCCGGTAGGTGCCCATCGCTCACACCTTGATCAGTTCCTTCCCACTTTCTGTACACCTTCCTCTGATCGCTTTGGAAGAGGCGATTTTGTTGGTATCTATCCACGCGCTCTCTAAAGCGACGAATACGGCTTGCCCACGCATAAACCTTCTGCTTCAGGAAGTCAATACGTTCCGTGACACAAGCCATATAATGCTGGGGCCTTATTCCGGTCCCAGCAAAGGCTTGGTTCACGAAACGCATGACACGGGGGCGTTCATTGCCCCCCCTGAAGCAGATTAGCTTTGCTATGAGAGTCCTAAACTTATCGATACGCCGCTCAATTCGTACTTGCCAAGCGGGGACAGACCCGCGAGCACGCGGAGCTCGGTCAGTGTCCGGAAACTTGACACGAGCTACGCGGCACGCAGCTATGGCCCCGCAGTATAAAATTGAGTGGGTATCGATAATATCCAGCCCCGTAGTATGCTCGCATGCAATTTTCATTGTTTGATTGTGACCATCGCATGCGGCGCACTAAACCACCGGTAGCGGGAGCCGTGCGCGGGGCGGGATGCCCCGCTGGCCCCAAGCGTGCCGGCAGCGGTGGTCGCCCACGTCGCGCAGGTGGTCGCGGCGGCGGAGGCGGCGGCCCGCGCTCGTCGCTCGACTCGCTGGTGTCGGCCGCGGTGGCGAACTCGTCACCCGACGACGATGGCGAGGAGCTGGACGAGGCGGGCAGAGGTGGAGGGCGTGCTTTATTAGTGTCCGCTTCTTTCTGTTTCGCTCTAGTTATCATTTTATTTTGGCATTTTATTGTGTTGTATGTGACATGTTGACGTTTAAATACGACATAAAAAGAAACACAAAGGCCAAAAACTAAATTAATATAAAAAGAAAACTAAAAAGCACTATTATTATTATTATTATTATTATTATTGATTGGCATGAGTCAAGTTCAAATTTTTTTACATGATCACCTGCAAGTGAGGAAGCTTTGTGCTAGGTGGATACCGCACAATTTGAGCGAAGAACAAAAACTCTGCCGTGTGAATTGGTGTCACCAAATGATAGAAAAATTTAACAGTGGTCTATCAAATTCAGTTTTTGACATCGTCACAGGCGATGAAAGTTGGATTTATTGCTATGAGCCCGAGACTAAACGACAATCAGCTCAATGGGTCTTCTCTTTCGAGGAATTACCAACAGAAGTGAAACGAGAACGCAGTGCTGAAAAAAAGATGGTTGCCTGTTTTTTTGGTAAATCGGGTCATTATGCTACAGTACTACTAGAAAATAAAACAACTTTTACTGCAGACTGGTACGTGAATAAATGTTTACCTATCGTCTTACAAAAAAATAAAGAACGACGCCCTCGCAGCAGAGTAATCTTCCATCACGATAACGCTCCAGCCCACGCCGCCAGACAAACAAATCAATTTTTGAGTTCTGAAAATATTGAATTGATGGGTCATCCGCCTTACAGCCCCGACCTTGCACCTTGCGATTTCTATTTATTCGCAAAAATCAAGGATAAGCTCAGAGGAATATCTTTTATGAATGCTGAAGAGGCTGTAGCGGCGTTCCAAACGGCAGTAGAAGAGGTGCCTAAAGAAGGATGGGCTGAATGCTTTACTCAATGGTTTTATCGAATGAATAAGTGTATCGATTGTTGTGGAGAATACTTTGAAAAACAATAAAATAGTTTACATCTTTATATCATGTTTAATTTTTGAGATTCTAAAAATTTTCAGTGTCAACCCACGTATGTCCAGCGATTTTCGATCGTTTCGGAGATATTGAGCATTATAATCAGATTTCTTGTAATTTTCCCCTATGTCGTTGTCACGGAAAATCCTCAATTTCATGTTTCATTTCAGAAGTTTTTCAGTGGTATCTTACATAGTTATAATCATTACGAATCAGCGAAGTTTTTAAACTCTTGTGCTCGTTTTTTTTTATAATCAACGTTTTAAGTAATGACATAAAGTTTGTTTCCATACTAGGTGTCCCAGTGTTTGTTTTTTACTTTGTATCAAAAAACATGCCATTATATGATAGAAAACGTCTCCTTTATTGGATCTGAATACACAAAAGTTTCACTCTACTCTATTAATGGATCCTGCCAATTATGGCTCCTAGTGGCTGGAGCGCAGATAACGCAATCACAAAATCAAGATAATGTCAACTCTACCTGCAAACAAATTCGTGAACTTTCTTTTTAAAGGCAAACCTTTTCGGAGCTTGCAGGGCATAGTCTAAGTTGTTAATTAAGCTACTCATACCCATATCATGCACAGACGGACGACGGCATGGGCGTGGGCACAGAGGAGGAGAAGGTGGTGCACGAAGAGTTGGAGGAGGTGTTCCATTCGGACGTGTCGGTGGAGGACGAGGAATACATCCCGCCCGGCGGGCTGTTCGTGCCCGGCTTGTACTCGCCGCCCAACGACCTGGCCAAGGCCAATGCGCTGGCACTATTCTTTCCGAAGGCAATAATTAGCATACATAACCGTCCACTGAGATCACCACACGGGATCTCGATCTACCAAGTTATTATATTGTAAACCGACTTTAAAAATATAACTGAAACTCTTGATATTTGAATGGAACGACATTGTGCTTAAAAATGGTGGATTAGCCTAACACCAGCGGTATTGAATGATGATAATGGTGATGGTTGAGTCTGGTGATCGTAAGCTGATGTGATTCTTTTTAACGTTAGTATTAGTACGTTATCAGATGATGTTACGATGAAGGATAAACATCGTGAGGATATCGTTGCAATGGTTCACTAATGTTTGACCAAATCATCATTTGACAAACGTATCATTTTACAAACTTTCATTTCACAAAGTGATACTTCCCGCCGTATTATTTTCAAGTGTTTTTGGTCGATATTGTAACCTAACCTAACTTATTTAATAAGCTGATTTAACCTGTGCAATATGTAATGGTTTAAGCACAAACACGTTTTTGCGAAATGAAAGTTTGTAAAATGATACGTTTGTCAAACGTACTTTTGGTCAAATGAACGGACCCCCGTTGCAATACCACGTAAAGTAAAAATGTTGTTTTTTGGTCGAGCAACCCTTGCGGTTATACACAGAAGATCCAACCAAATTTTCATCACAATCGGATCAATAGGAACACATAGAGGACAAACTTACAACTTTTTTTTTACACTGATAAACCTAACGATGGTGGTGATGGTATGGATGGCAGTTATGATGATAGGAATGTCATTGCAGTTCATAATGATGATGTCGATGTTGCAGCAAGTAAAGACGATGGCGGGCGAGCTGGAGTCGGAGGTCCTGCCGCAGCACGTGCTGGTGATGTTCCACGTGGAGAAGCGCGCCGAGGTCATGGAGGTCATAGCGCCCATCCGCAACGAGATCCTCAATGTAACGCATCCGAGCCGCAAACGCACAGAACGGGGGCGGCGCGTTGCGGCGTTTTTCTACAAACCTTAATTTCAAAGCTGTTAACTTTTAAACCGCCCAGACGATTTTCATTTAAACTAGGTCAAAGCTATCACGATTAAACTAGCTGTGTTTTAAAATAAATGCGTTCGAATCGGTTCATCCGTTTGCGAGCTAGGAAGCGACGGGCAGACAAACAAATACCGTACCGGATTCCGTAGTCAAACTAGGAACCTTTATAGTTTTGCCATGTCCGTCAGAGTCTCAGAGACTCTTAGTACTAGGAAGCTGTAATTTGGCATGAATATACATGCATGACTAATGAATAAAATCTTGAAAAAAATACTTTTTTTGTGTACCTCCCCTACACTTACGTGGGGATGTCATTCTTCTTTCTCGTCTACCCCATAGTGTAGGGTGTCTTTGGATAGGTCTTTCAAAATATTGCGGGTTTGTGAAAACAATTTCTCGATTTAGGGATCCGTTTATGAAATATTAAGCTTTAAAGCGCTAATTTTTGTTGGAGTCAAATGTCCCCCCCCCCCCCCCCCCCCACAGCCAAAACTACAAGTACTAAAAATCTGAAAAATGTCTTAAATTAAAGCACATATAATGAATTTTATAGGAAAACTATCACGACTAAGCAGACTTCATTGGTTCTTGAGTTACAAACGGTTTAAATGTTTATACCTACCGAAAACTTATTTGCGGTGTTGTTAAACTGACCGCGACCTATGTCGATGTATGGGGATAACAGTTTTCCAACGGCATAGTTACGTCGCGAGTTCTAATTTGTTTGAAGTAATGGATTCGGAACCCTACACTGAGCACGGTCCGACAGCTCTTGCCCGGTTTTTCTTTCATTATAAAGCGTGCTAAAACGTGGCGTACGCGTTTTGAGAACGGGAAGGCGCCGTACCCGAAGCGCCGCCTTCGCTCTCTGTGCTTGCAGGTTTACCATACCACACCCATAGCCATACCATATTTCCTATGCACACGGTCATGGCTCCATATAACTAACTATTCAACTATCCTAGTAATACCTCTGTTATAACCAGTGATCGTATTTTTCGGTGCAACACGGGGTGAATGACCTCAAACATTTTAATATGGACATGTCCTGGGATCCCGGGACTTATTTGTTCAAGGAGGATAATGTTTTTGATTTTATCAAATGAAATAAACTTCAATAACATGTAAAGTTTGAAATTAAAAAAACACTAGGTACTTATATAAAAGTTTGTTTTAATCAAAGTACCTACTACTCTGTTTAAAACTGATCTGCCACATAGTATTTGGGTATGAATAAAAATAAAATAATATACTACGGTGCGCAGAATCAATTTACAACACTACAGACAAATAATATTATGTTGTAGGAGTTTCTTTCCACGTATTTTTTTTTAACCTAAAACCTATTTATAATAATATTCTAACAATAGCATTCTCTTTTCAAGCCAGATCCCGGGATTTTGGTCAAATTCATATCCATATTTAGACTTCTAATCTATATCCCGCCGTGTTGCACCGTGGAATCCGATCGCTGGTTATAACATACCTACGAATAACTATTAGATAGATAATAACCGCCGATATAATGACGTTAATGACCTTTCCCTCAAAACAATTTAAAAGAATTTAAAATAGAGCCGTCGTTCAAGCTACGCTAAGTCTCTGTTACAAGGAACGTCAGGATTTTTAGGGTGATGTCAGGGTTTTTATCAGGACATTTAGTTTTCCATATGGCAACACTACTTACGTCAATCTTATACTTTTTCGATAACTTTTACCGACTGCATTTCGTTTAGGGCTTTTGTCATTCTGTTCTCTCTGCAGCTGGGTGTATTCGTGGGCGACGATCTGAACAGCATGGAGCACTTGGCATTCACAGTAAAGCATTACAACACGATGGAAAGGCAAAGGAGAATGTGAGTAGATTTTGTTCTTTTATTTAGTACCTACCTAATGTACAGTGCGATAGCTCTTAGGTGTTTCGGGTTTGTACTTGTCACTCACTCGCTCTAATACGATCTTATTAAGAGCGAGTGAGAGAGAAGTACAAAGCCGAAGCATCTTATAAGTGTTCCAGACGGTACCAATGTCCGCAATTAGGATTTTTATGGTATCTTGTCCATGCTTAAGTGGGTGCAACCAAAAAAAATATTTAAAAAAAATCAAAGGTCATGTCGTAAATACACACGATTACCCAAATTATTCTAACCTCCGTACCTATATTGATAGTCCTCAGAAAGTTTCACACATAGGACACATCCACTAAGTGCCACTGACCACCCAAAATTGCGCTGGAAAGGCTGTGGAATACAAAATGGCAGTTCTTTGTGCGGATTAAAAAAAAACCGGGAATTGAGTTGAATTATTGATTTTCAACTCTTTTATTTATACTTTGCCGCGCAAACAGTGACAGCAGCGCCACAATCCAATTGCTTAAACCCGCAAGGCCCACCGTACATACGGAGTTACCAGGGAGCTTTTTTGTGAGTGGGACGCAATTACGTTTGTTCGATAATGCCATTTTCAATGTATGAAGAAAGGCAAATATACTTTATTTCTATTGTTCATTTTTGGGATCCATTTCAAGAAAAATATGATTGAAGTCGTCAATGTCATTAGAGATGTCAAGTCATTTGTAACTTTTAGGAAACTCAACCTTATTGTTGTAGGATGCCAGATTGAGTTTGGACCTAAGGTTAGTACCAAATTTAATCTCGTGACTGTACATCCTATTGCACGCTGGACTTTACGAGGTTAAATAGGCTATTTGACTAATTTAAGAAAACGTTTTTAAATGATTCTTTATCACATAATAAGCACACTACATTGATATTTCCTTGAGACTCTAGTGTATTATCAATAAAAATGTAAGTTAAAGTTTAAATTTTCAAAACAACACGAAAAACGCTGTTTCTATCTATGGCGGACTAGTGTGACGTCACACGCAAGTAAACAAACAAGTTCATTTGACAGCTTAGCATATGAAGTGAATTTGGGGTTTGTTTTGTTTACGTGCATGTGACTTCACATCACAGATTATAAAGTATTTCTAACATCACATAGCGTTTAAGCCACAGATTAAATTTAAAAAAAAAATCCTTATTATTTCGTGTAATTTCCAAAAAAATAGACATAATTTAATGTGAAATAAAGTGAAATACGTTATTTTACGCTAGTGTCAGATAGGATGACCAGAATTTGTAGTATATTTTCAATGTTGTCAAATAGCCTATTGACGTCGTTAAAAATATATTTAGCGAATTTGCATTACAAGAGGTTAGCTCCGGAAAATATAAGTAGAATATACAAAGGGCAAATATACCCGACTGCCGAGGAGGGCAATGTGTTTAACAGTCTATATACTTAATACTTATGTATGTTTGTTCCTTTGTGGCGTTCTAGAATCCGAACACATGGACCGATTTTGATGATTGTTATGGCAATCGTTTTGTCTTAAATCTTGTGAGCGTTACTAAAGATATGATAGTAAGCTGCGTTGGGGTAAGATTGAACGGATTTTACACGATGAGAGGTGTTTTTTTTAAAGTGGTCATCATCATCATTATCATCATCATGTCAGCCGAAGGGCGTCCACTGCTGGACACAGGCCTTCCCCAAGGCTCTCCACTCAGACCGGTCTTGTGCTTTTCGCATCCACCGTGCTCCCGCGATCCTGACGAGGTAGTCACTCCATCTTGTTGGAGGCCTACTTTCAGCTTGTCATCCGGTCCGCGGACGCCACTCCAGAAACTTCTGACCTTAAACCGAATAGCGTACTTATCGTAGATAATGCGTCCTACCACAACAAACTTTTGAATCGTGCTCCAACGTCAAATTCTCTTAAACACGAAATGATGGATTGATTGACAGAACACAACATTTCATATAGCCCGTTGATGTACAAAACCAGTTTGTATGATTTAATTTAAACAAAATAAAGAGCGGTTTCGTGAGTACCACATAGATGCAATTTTAAAAGAACATGGCCACTCCGTTTTACGATTGCCACCGTATCACCCGACATTCAATCCGATCGAAAATATTTGGTCCATGGTAAAAGGATATGTAGCGAAAAGAAACGTTTCTTTAAACATGCAAGGCATTATGATTTTAGCAACTGAACGAATGAATACTATTACTGCTGAGGACTGGGAAAATATTTGTCGTCATGTCGAAAGTGAAGAAAATAAATATCGATGTCAGGAAGGGGAAATGCATCGAATTTCAGACAATCTTATTATCAATACTTGTGACAGCTCAGACGAAGAACATGATAGCGACTAAAATCAAAAAACAGAGGACTACTACTTATTCCATTTCTTAAGGGTATGTAATTTTATTAATTAAGAGAAAATTATTCTCCTTTTGTTGCAAACGGTACAACCACTACAAATGCAATTCCATGTTCTCGATAATTCGTCTATACGAATGGTTTTTCATCTTACACCTTTTTTCAACTTGCCCCAACGCATCTTCATTAAAATTCAATATGGTGGCAACTAGACGCCATATTGTTGAAAAGAGAAAAGAAAAAGTCAACGAACTATACAAACGGGGTATCATTCAATAGGTATATAAAAATCATCCTTGGGATTTTTTAATAATTTATCATCTTAAACGATAATTTAGGATTTATATCGATTTAAAATTGGTCAGCAACAACAGTCGGGTTTTTTGAAAGCTTGCTTCTTGTTGTTATCATTTTCACCCGATTGATTACCGAAGGAGGAGAGTTAGGTTTTTGACCTGTATGTATGTATATGTATGTGTGGTTCTTTGTACCCCTGTAAAGGCTGAACGGACGGCCCGATTTCGACAAGTGATGTGGCGTTAGATTCGTCTTAGCGTCGCGGGTAAAATGTAAAATTGGCGATATCCTTGTTTTAGGATTTATCTAGGTCGGTCGGTGTTAAATAAATAATACTTTACTCGTTGTAACAAAACCTGTATTCCTCTTCTAAAAACAACTCAAGTCTTATTCTAGTTTAACAATCTTTTCTTCGTAAAAACCGGTCTCTTCCTCCACATATCTCTTTTTTCTTTTCTTTCCCACTTTCCACAGACAAAAACATTCACCTACCCTTTTTTTTTTTAAAAAAAAACGTAGATAATCAAAATCATGACACTTGTAAATAAATGCGAAAGTTTGTGTGGGAGTGTTAGGTTGTTACTCCTTCACGCCGCAGCCGCTGGACGGATTTGAATGAAATTTGGAATGGAGAGCTTTTACACTTAATACTAACTGCTAGTTTTAATGACGGAAATATAAAAGTTAAGAATAACGATAATCGACATCTACACGCAGTCGCGGGCAGAAGCTATAAAAAATAAAAAATATTTACCTACATGATAACAAACTTAATATTGATGACATTATCCCAAGAGCAGTTGGGTTTGTAAAGCATTCTTTTTGTTATCAGAAAATGGATTTTTCAATGTTAAATTTGTCCAAAAGTATCTGATGGTTTGGGTTTACCCTTGTTTTGTAGACACTCATTTCATAGACACTATCAATTCACACAATTTTCATTTCATAGAAAACTTTTTCTGCTGAACCTGTGTTGATTTTAGGTTATCTTATTATGGTTACAAGGACAGATGTAGTGCATAATAGTTTTCCTTCGTATTTTCACGGAAACGTACGAACGTGTCCTGCTATTTCAGTCGGTCACAGTACAAAAAGTACTGAGGTTGACTGAAGTAGCATGATACGTTCGTACGTTTCCGTAAAAATACGAAGGAAAACAATTATACACTACACCTGTATAACATAACCGAACCTACGTGTTATCTTATTTAAGATTTAACCTGAAATCAACACAGCTTCAGCAGAAAGTAGTATCCTATAAAATGAATCTGTGAAGTGATAGTCTCTATGAAATTTGTCTATAAAAGAAGGGGCACCCGATGGTTTGATTCACTCTGGAGCGGCTCGGCAGGAAGGACCGCCTGGTGCTGATGGTGTCCCGCAAGCGCAGCTACCCGCTCCTGCAGCTGGCAGGGCTGAACCCCTGCTACATCAGTAGCGACGTGAACGCCGGCGAGCGCGAGTGCCTGCAGCTCTTCCCGGTAGGCTACGGCGACGAGTACGAGGAGGAAGAGAGCATCGTTGAGGAGGAGGAGGTCCAGGTCTGTTGAACCACGACGTTCGCCTAGTCGGTGCAATGCATGACAGATATTTGTGCGACGAGTGGGAGTATTCATGAGTCGTGAGATGTATTTATCTATACCTATACAGGATCTCCCACTGGACGTAAATGTTACAGCATATGAAAACTCTATTTATAAACGGTCTTGGATAGGTTTTACTTACATTTTAAAATGTAAGTCAGTTCGAAAGTTATTACACAGGTGTTCATGATGAATGATGATATATCATCTGTAATTCCGAAGCTTGATATCGAGTCCTTAATAACGTGGCAATGTGATTATCTCATGATTTAATTCATGAGTCCAAAATAACACTTTAGATAAATCCCTTCTATTTTTGCATTTCCCAAATTGTCATTTGATACAAAGCGGTTTCCCGCCGCGCCTCGGTCTTTTATTTTGAATTCACGAGTCTTTTTTTACGTAACGCATGTAAATAATGGTTTGGGTATCCTTACTTTAGAGTAGAATAAGTGACAATTTGGCAGGCAGGCAGAAAGCGGCAGGCACAACTAGGTCAAAATCAAAACTGAAAACTGTCGTTGGTTCAAATTCACGTACCTACTTACCTACTTGCTTTTGTTTTGCAGGAGGTACCTGCGGAACCAGCCGCACCAGCAGAGGAAGTAGTAAGTGACATTCAGAAAAGAAATAGGGATTAGCTTGAAACACTAAAATATTAAGTTAGAGTAGAAGTACCCTTTTTGGCCACTGTAGGCGCGCGCTGGACAGAAGAGACGTTAGAAGCGGAGGCGACGGCTAAACCCTACTATTATACAAACGGAGATAGAAGGCTACGCCCGCGTCCTTCTAATAGTACCTAGTCTTTATCTCTAATACATTTTGGTTAAAAATGTCATTAAAGGGGCGCCGCGACGCGATGCGTCCGCGGCTTACGTCTTCTGTCTAGCCCGCGCCTAGGTCGACATAAGTATCAAAAATACTGTAAAATTAATAATATTCATAAATAACGTCAAAGACAAGTAGAGTAAGGCTAAGGTAACGGGTAAGGCTGAAGATTAATATTAAGATAAAACATAAAATCATTTGTGGAATTTCAAAATTCTTTAGATAATAATTAAAATGTAGAGTGGCGAAAAACGGTGTAAAGATGGCCAAAACCGGTACCCCTACTTAATATTGTAATATTAGTAGGGATGCATCGATACGCCTTTTCGCCGATACGATACCGATACCGATACTCTTATAAAAATATCGGCGATACCGATACCGATACCGATACGCTTTTTGTGAATTCAAAAATGAAGGTATAATAAATAAATCACAAGACAGATTTCTTTTTATTAATATAAGAAGTAGATACATAGGTTAATATTAGATAATTAAAATTTTTAGTAATTAAAATTAACATTGATAAGATTTTTGTTTAAAAAACAAAGTAATCTTAAATTTTTCGGAGAAAGGCGATTTCGCAAGTCTGTTTAAATAAGACCTGCGCTGGAAAATAGTCTCTCAGATGCGACAGAACTCATTTGGAAACTAAAGTACTTCTGCGCAATTTCCCCGAGCATAGTTCATGCCTCGTTTGCAACGAAATAGATGAGACAAAACGCTCATTGACACTACATTTTTAAATTAAAAAGTATCGTTGAATCGGTCATAGAAATATCGTCGATACCGATATATCGGCTAACCCGAAGTATCGCCGATATATCGGTATCGGTATCGGTATCGGATGCATCGCTAGTTTTGATACTTGAGTCACATATCCAGTACCTAAGTCACGCAGAAAACGGCAAAATCATATTTATTTAACTGAAATAACGTTTCCCATTTACACACACTTATTTGTACACTCCATTTTAAATTTATTATAGTACAGTCAATCAATTTGATTCCTAGGCCACCAATGGACTAAGAAGACGTCTTCTTTTACTTTATGGTTGACAACGTCACATTATCTATTCCAAGGGAAACAAACAGCAGTAATTTCACAAATAGACGAACAAAACAATATGAGTTAATAATACACTACACTAGACAAAACAGCTACTACACAATCATTACCAATATCGCTATAAGTCTCGGATTTTTTTTAAATTGAACGCTAGATGTCGTTAGTAGGTTAATTAATATTAAATAAAAAAACACTTAAGTATTTTAAATCGACAAAATTTTGAGTTTTACCGCTCCGACTCGTTATAATTATTTATTTTTAGGCCAAAGGCCTTCCCCAAGGTTTTCCACGACGATCGATCCTCTGCTGCTGTCATCCAGCGGTTTCCCGCGACCTTTATCAATCAAATTTTATTTCTCTATGCTTTAACATAGTCCATAGTGGCACAGAAATTAAATAATAATAATAATTATTATTTATATTAATAATTGGTTGGCTGTACCCAGGTTCAAATGGTAGACTGGTAGAGGCTGTGAGGAAATGATCTATCTGGTTAACAAGAATTTAATAATGTATCGACTGGTAAAGTAGAACTGGTTATAAAGACCGGAGAGAGATGATCCCTGAATCTTACCGAAAATGATGGAAATTATTCATTAGACCGCAGTCTTCTTTCTTTGACTTGGGGTATTGCTTTAACTTGAGCAATTACTCGAACATTCGATAGAATGCTCGCCGAAATTAGCCAAATAAATGCCCGTTTCGGCCAGCATTTTAGCGGAGTTTACGACGTACTTGAGAGTTATTTAAAGTAATTATAAGTTCGTAACTTAAGTAATATTAAGCTAAATATCCTTTTACCTTGCCGCATCAGGTAGAGAACGCAGAACCCAAAGAGGAAGATGAAGACGAGGACTAAACACAATTCGTCTGCCAACCCAATGTCGGAAAGATGCGTCTCGTCAATTGAGTGTCGAATTAAACGATATTTAAGTGTTTTCAAACCCCGAAGTTCCGCCCTACTATAAAATTTTACTTGCATCAGCCACGTTATGTCATTTTGAGTAGCGGGACGAGCCGTCGTAGGTGGTAAGGTGGTAACACTGTATACTTGGTAGGAAGTCGTTTCAAAATGGAAACCACTTATTTAGTCGACTATTCTACCATAATTAGTGGCTAGGCGTAGTTCTCATTTTAAAGTTTAATAATTGTAACACGTTTAGTTTTATTATATTACACAGTAAATAAATGCGCAATATAAAAGTATAACTTGTCATATTCATTTCGATTTTAAACTAGTAACGCCATCTATGATGTAATAGCAACTTCACTATAATGTATTATTATGCTGCGCTACTCACTAATAGAAGGCGTTTTTATTAATTGGTCGAAGCGGTCTACTACTACTCAATAGATGGCGCCCATAAGCCGGATCTGCAATGAGATTTTAAAGTTATAATAAAATTGATGATCCATACTAATAAATGTCTGTATTTATTTGTTTGTAACCTCTGCATTTTTGCACAGACAAGGATAGTTTAGCACGGAGACGAACAAAGCGTGTGAAAATAATTTTATAATCGATCTAAAGAGATAAATTACAGTATAATATACAGGATGTATATGGAAGTGTGGATCAAAAGAAGCAGGTCGATAGAGGACGTCTAGACCTATCCAAATTACCCCCACGTATGTTCAGCGATATTTAGTAATTTCAGAGATATTATTTTAATCTTAATTTTTGTAATTTTCCCTTATGTCCATGTGACGAAAAATTATTAATTTCATGTTTTATTTCATAAATTTTAGTGGTATCTTACATAATTAGAGTCATTACGAATCAGCGAAGTTTTTAAACCTATTTGCTTGTTTTTTTTTCAGTTTCTTTTTTAAGTAATCACATGTTTGTTTCTCCATACTTGGTGTCCCAGAGTTTGCTTTTCACTTTGTATGGAAAAAACAACTTTCTTGACAGACTATATAATGCATACACCAACAAATTGTAAGTAAGAAACGCGCCTGAGTTTTTGGTTAAAATTACAGATTTTTTAAATAAAACTATAGTGCACCTGTTATGTCCTGTAAAATTTTCGAATATCTTTAATAGCATTTTTCTTAGTTCTTAAATTAAAATAATGGGATTACAAATTTCATGTCGATCAGTTAAGCGTTAAAACGTGTGAACGGAACAAACAACAAACACCATTTCGCATTATTATTATTAGTAAGTAGTTCCTTAAGAAGGAACTGTTTTTATTTCAAGGAAAACTACCCGATTATTATTACGAGTATAACTTTATTGAAAAAAACTAAAACATTTTCAGGGTAAGACCATGTTCCAGAGTTACCACCGATCAATTTTAATAGTTATTTATGTGACTGGTGCATAATGAGAGGCATTAATACACGAGTGTGGTTTTATGAAACGAGCCGATAGGTGAGTTTCATAATAAGATCACACGAGTGTTTTAATGCCTAATTATGCGTACAGTCGCATACATAACTTTACCTACATGCATATCATAAGTTTTCTACAATATGTGAGAAAATTGTACCATGTTGCCTTGTGTCTTAAAGAACCTGCATCTTAATGTTCACTTTAAAGTTTCGGTCACCGAAACTTTAAAGTGAACATTAAGATGCAACTACATCAATAACCGACACTTTAATGACATGTAATACTTTAATGTTAACATTAAAGTGCAACCACAGATACAGGTTTCTTAATATAGGCTGTTTGCTTATCGTTTCTAAACATATAATAGGGAAGTTATGATATGGATGTAGATAAAAGAGTAAAGAGTTTTGTGTTATATCGTGAACAAAAAGCCCACATACTTAGTTTGGCCATGTCAGTCTATCCACGGTTTTCCTCTGAAACTCATGGTAGGTACTACAAAGCTGTGAATTAGCATTTAAATCAAGCCGACAAAGTTGTAAAATAAATACTCGTTTTTTATAGCTATCCGGGGTTCTTTATGCTTAACCTTCTTTCCAACATCGGTTCTTATTTTTGGATTTCCTTCTGATGAATTTATCTGAACATCTCATTATGGTTCTCAATTTTTTTTAAGCGTTTTCATAAGTCGATGTTATATTTACATTTCTAAAATTTGTGGCGAGTTTATAAAATCACAAGAAGGCGAGGGTACTGGAGCAGAGTGCTTTGAAATTTGATCATTGGTGATCACAAATAAACAAAAGGTTCAATATTGAGGCGTCTGAAGTTAATCAGTACCAAACAGAAACCACCATGGGTGAAGACGAGACACGAAGTTCGAAAAATATAATATTTACTCCTTTCTCAAGCCTGGAACCACCTGCAGTGACATACTCAACACTCACTCAACATTTCTTGCTAAAATATCGTGTGAAAACTAAACAACACCCAAGTCTATCAGCACCTTTAGGGAAGTTATCTCAGGAGTTTATTACTGACTTGAGAGTTATTTAAAGTAATTAAATGTTCGTGACTTAAGTAATACTTATTTAACTAAATATCCTTTTACCTTGCCGGATCAGGTAGAGAACGCCGAACCCAAAGAGGAAGATGACGAGAACTAAACACAATTCGTCTGCCAACCCAAGGTCGGAAAGATGCGTCTTGTCAATCAAGTGTCGAATTAAACGATATTAAAGTATAGTGTTTTCGAACCACGAAGTTCCGCACTACTACAAAATTAAATATCAGACGATACATACACGAAATTGTCCTAGTTCCAAAATAAGCTTTAGGCTTTTTCTCTGGATGGAACAGACAACAATAATAGATTATTATCGTATAGATAGATAAACAAAATACTCAAGAGAGTAGAGAGAGAGACAGTAAATAAATGCGCAATAGAAAAGTATAACTTGTCATATTCATTTTGATTTTAGAAACTAGTAACGCCATCTGTGATGTAATAGCGACTACACTACAATGAATTATTATGCTGCGCTGCGCTTCTCACTATTAGATAGAGGTTTTATTAATGGTCGAAGCGGTCAGTGCTTCTACTACTATCCAATAGATGGCGCCCATAAGTAGGATCTGCAAGGAGATTTTTAAGTTAATAAAATTTGATGATCCATAGTAATAACTGTATATATTTATATGTTTGTTCCCTCTGCACAGGCAAGTATAGTTTAGCACGGAGACGAACAAAGCGTATTTTGTTTATTACCAAAAAACGCGGACGGAGTAGTGGTTAGATAGGTATGATGGATAGTGTTAATTTACACAAACAAATTTACAAAAAACACAGTTTCGCATTTGTATTATTAGTAAGTAGTTCTTTAAGAAGAAGGAAAAGCGATGTGTTTTTATTTCAAGGAAAACTATTAACCATACCGGTTTATTATTATTACTTTATTAAAAATCACTTAAATACTTTCAGGGCTTACCCTGAAAGTACCCAGACTTACCCCCGGCCAAAGTTAACCTAATTTACCTACTTATCATCTTTCTACCGTGTCTGTGGTCAAGTAATCCATAATTTCATCGATTGTACCATAAACATACACCTATTTTGTGTTGATATAATAGGTTAGATACGACGACCAAAAAAAAAACGAATGCGCGAGAAAATTTTGCGTAGGTACGATTTTAAATACTATGGTACGATCGTCGATACAATAATAGATGAATATAAGGTACCCTCATAGGTGTACCCACGGTGTACCCATGTCGTCAGCTATGCAGCTGTCTAAAAACGTGTCAATATAAGGCTCCCACAGACTAACACTTTACCTGACAGTACTGAGTGAAGAAATGTACCTATGAAACTTAAAGAGAAACTGAAAGTCTGTGTTCTGGGCCTAATATAGCTGCGTTTATCGCGTGACAAAGTGTGGATAAGGCATCCTTCACCTTCTGACACATAAATAAATAAAAGAATGACGGATGCTTTATCCACATTAGACACGCGATATAGACGCGGCCATACTAGGCCCGCTGCTGATATGATGAACTGACTAGGCATATAGCGCTCGAATGACCGTTTTTTTAAAATTTGAGACTGACATTTTTCAGCCTACCTATTCGCCACACGTTATTTAGCATATAAAATTTGATATAAAGTACTTTTCATCGAATAAACAGCCGTAAATCGTCTCCTATCCGGATCTAGGACCGAAAGCCGATTTTTCAGATTTTTGAATATGTTGTAGAAAGAATGAAATAATTTAAAAAAGCGTAAGCGGACAAACCTACATTTTCACAACTCCAACATATTCAAGAATCGTGGAAATCGGACTTGATTTAGGGAGTGATAAACGATATCGCCCAGAGCTATATTTGTATAGAATTTTGACAGCTACTCGATTTAAGCGTCGCCTCACAATCCTGTTAATTATTGGATCTCCTCGCTTGCTCCCAGCGCGGGGCACGGGCGTCACAGTGCTCCCCGAGCGGTGAGTCAGGCGCAGCTGAGCGCATCAACAGCGGCAGTAGTCCTAATTGCCTGGAGCGCGGCCAGCTGATGAGCCAGCTGACACACGGGACGGACGGAATTGTAATGAAATTATGTGACTGTCCGGTAACACTGCCAGAGGCCATTTTTCTTTTATGGCCATTAAATAAAAACGAGCACAAGCCATTTTCAAATGGCTAAGTAAGGTAGGTAAGCTGCCACCGTTGCCTCGTGAACTCAGCAATGCCGGAGCACAGTCGAGTTTCCGGCTTTTAGTGAATACTCTTTTTAAATTGTGATAGTAATGTTATGAAATACTTCGCAAGAAGCTTTATTCTATAATTTAAAAAATAAGGGTTAAACGACAGGATACGGGCTGTAGTTGATTTATTTCATCATAAGTCGTTTAAAGAATAAGGGCCGATCTTTTACTTTGCCAGATAAAGTTATCTGACAGTTAAAGTTGTCGCCAACGACAAATCTAACATTTTACGACGCGCTGGTAGTGACCCTGCCTACGAAACTATCGGTCCTGGGTTCAAATCCCGATAAGGGCAGATATTTGTGTGTGATACAGCCCAGTCAGACAGACGGACAGTCAGACCGCGGACGCTTAGTAATATAGGATCCCTTTCGCACCCTCCGGGTACGGAACCCCAGGAATGGTCACTCCTATTCTAAAAAGATTCGCTTCTCAAATTCAGAATCCTTGATCCTCTGCATTTTATGGTTCTAGCTAATCGCTTTATGAGATCTCTTGCTTATTTTATTGCTCTTGGATCATAAACAAACTCATAAAAAGCTTTATTTGCGAGGTACTGAGAAAACTACTAACACGTAATGTATGGAGGCAGAATATTACTAACTAGCTGACGCGCGTGACTTCGTCTCCGTGAGTTCAACAAGTAACGGAAACTTTCATGCGGGTTACCTGACGGGAAGAAATCACCACCGCCCATAAACACCAGCAACTCAAGGGAATGAGGAAAATGAAACCTCTTTTCTTGAAGACAACCAAACAACACAACCTGAGGCCTATTGCATAATAAAGTATTTACAACCCCATACTATAAGTAAATATCCATACAAAACCACTAATACTATGTATTAGCTTGTTGTGATTTATTATTATTTATTTATTTATTTACTTCAAAATAATTACACAGCATAACAGTAAAACACTACAGCACTGTGAATTACATACTAAATATAGGTTAACAAAACGGTAATAATAATACAATAAACATAATATATGAAATGACATTATAATTAGATAGTAGGAAAATATTATTTACACCGATGAAACACGGGCATCCATCTTCTCGCATAACTTCAAACATTCAGTACTCACAACCTTCCATCCACTGGCAAATACATCAAAATCTGGGGCAGACTCTGCAAGCGTGTTCAACAAATGCAAAGCGTGAACCAGAGGCGACCTGGCGCGAGCTAAAGTGCGCGTCGCAGGCGCCGCCAGCAGGTGGCGGCAACGTGGACGGAAGTCAATTTTTGTCATCGAGGGGACGAAAAGACGCACCACCTGCATCAAAAGTTCCAAACACTCGGAGTCTCCTCGCAATACACCGCTAGCAAAAGTCAGCAGTCCATAGTGTCGCCTCACCTCCAGAGAGTTAAAACTTAAGGCGCCAAGCAAAAATTTCGTAGGGTACAAAAAAGGGTAGTAGCCGTAAGTTTTTTTATATAAAAACCGCAAGAACGCCTTCTGTACTTTCTCCAAAAGCAAGACATAGGTAATTTCGTGAGGGTTCCAGACAACAGAAGCCGCCTCCAGTGATATAGCTATGATTATGCAATCGGCCCCTGGTTGAAAATGTACAATGTACCAAAGTTCCGCAAGAGATGCCGTGTACGCACTGCCACTTGAGACGGGAAGTCTGGTTCCCAACATCCAATCAATCCTGTCTTTTGGTGGATTACCTAATTTCGGATCCTGTCTCGAAGAGAGATCCGGAGCATCGCTCTTTCCATTGCTCTTTGGCAACTTTCAGCTTCCTTATAACGAAGTCGGTTATTATCCAGGTTTTACAGCCATATGTAGGTTTCGACAATGCATTGGTTTAATACTTTAGGTGTATTGTATTGGCATGTCTGTCTCAAAGATGTTCCTCATTCTCCCGAAAATGGCCCATCCAAGCTGGATCCACCGCTTAATCGTCTGATTCCCAGTCATCCTCCATGGTGATGACTAGTGTCAAGTAAAAATACTCCGACCATCTCCTGTATGGAAACTTTTAGCTGACAGGCTACAGTAATGGACACTTCACTCTTACTTCATATTTCATACGGTCCTAAATTGATTGTTGCAAAACAAATGAATAACCGTTATCTTCTGTAAAATTAGAATCAAGTGTCCATCATTGCTCCTTGGCCATTACTGGTTCCGTCGCCTTATTCCTGACGAGTCCGTCAGTCATTTTAATCTTGGAAATGTTCATGTTGAGACCAACGCGACTGCTATAACTCGTTGCAATTAAATACAAATGGAATGCCATTTGTATTTCTAGTGTACCTAATCTTCCATAAGCCTCAAGTCCTTGGACATGTTTTCCTCCTTGCCAGCAACGTAAGGAAGACCGCTGAGCGAGGCCGCCTGCGTGGGTCAAGGCGCTCCGGAGCTCACATCTGTCGTGTCGTATGCTTCTAGTCGCCTCGTGTGTTGTAAGTAAGAGTGAGATGAATCAAATAGGGTGATGGCTAAGGACATATACTGTGCTATTATGAAGACACACGATTTTTAGTTTAAAGATGATAAGAGTTTTTCATTTATTTAGCAACAATCAATTTGTAACCGTATGATCTTTGAGTTGAGAGCTTAAAGTGTCCATCAGTTCCATCACTGGTACCAGTGTCGATCAAATCAAGTAAAAAAATATTACACACTGAATAGATCTCGAAAATCGTTAATAATATTATGAACTGTGTGCTTTTGTTTGTGTGCTCACGGTTCAACTTATTGATGTAAAATTTAATACGGAGTAAGGAAATCGGATAGAAATATGAATTAACAACTTCTGTGCGGACAAAATGGCTCTAAATATAAATAAATACGTTTTATAAAGCAACAAATAACAATTTTACAGGTCTAACTGGCAACACTGCTCAAATGGCTGGTCGTAATTGGTAATTGGCCGAGGATGTGTCAAATTCGTCGCAGTTCGAACATAAGCTTTAGGCTTATTCTTTGGATGGATTAGACAACAATAACAACATAACATATAAATAAACAAATACTCAAATGTATATAGAAAACTAGCGACCCGCCTTGCTCTGCTTATGTCGTGACCGAACAGACAGACGCGGGTAGCGACTATGTTCTGTATTAACGACGCGTTAGCCTAGTTGGTGGTGACCCCGACTACGAAGTTACCGGTCCCGGGTTCGATTCCAATTTTTTTTTGTGACGTGCTGACGAGCTCGTGTATTTGTTCAGAGTCTCTTGGGTGTTTTCTATGTATAACTAATGTATGTATAATTATCTATATAAGTATGTTTATCGATGTCTAGTGTCTATACTTCACATAGTACTAGACATGTGTAAGTAATGCGAGTAATATCACAAGTGACATATCACTTGACCGCGTAATGTCATATTACACATTACGCGAAAGAAACAAGCATCACGGTAAACATCACTCGTGATATATTACCCGAGGGAGACGACCGATCGGCTCTCATTAAAACTCAACGCGAGGAAAGAGATGGTTTGATATCACATATTGCGCGTAATATAATGTAATGCTATGCCATGCCACACGCCTTTGTGCGAGCGAAAGGTGCGCCGTGCTTCTCGTTCGTCGGTTGGTCCTACTAGAATTTTCCGCAACGGGTGATGTTTCGAGTGATGTGATATCACATTGTAATATCAATTTTCTGGAGACGTAATGAAATATGGCATTACTTTTCAAAGCAATGTTTTGCGCATGTCTACATAGTTAGTAGAAGCCTATAGAGATTAGTTTGAGAGACTAGGTGAATTCGTGCGAGTGCTCGCTACCTGATATTTCTTTACCGATACTAAAAACCATAACTTATTCAGCGCAGTTTATAAATTATAACTAGCGCATTCAAAAACTTTTTTCAAAATGGAAAAAATATAACTATGATAATTTCGTTTGAAGGTCTTCGCACCTATAAGATTCCGGGCCACACTTCGCTAGCGGGTTTCGCTTCGTAACAGCGCCATCTAGCGAACTTACTAAGCTGTGGAGTTGTTCTCGTAGAATGGAAATACGATAACGTGTCAAGAGCAATATTTTTTTACCCAGTAGGATAGAGGCCCAACGCTGAGATTCTAACCGGTAACACCATATTGCTTTTGACGTGTTTTTGTATTGTTAATGTTTTGATAGCTCTTATTTACTTGACGATAAGAGCGACCAGCGGGTCGCAAAACAATAAAACAATATCATAATACGTCGAGAGCAATATTGTTTTACTTTATTGTACACTTTAGCCCTTTAGGGTACCCTTAGTTTAGTTTGGGACTAGATCAGTCTGTCCAGGATTGCCCCATGATATTTATTTATTTATTATTATTACCTCTAGAAATGTATAAGACTCAGGAACAAACTTCAGATCTCCCGATCGAAGTGCGTTTCAGTATATTATATGCAGTCCAATAATTCCATTTTGCTGCGTGTTGCGGATGCAAATACGACAGTTCCCGGGAGTACCTAGGCCCCTCGCAGCCAAGGCCAAGACTAATCAAGACATTCTAGAAACTCCCACATGTTGCATCATATTTATTATATTTACACGTTTTTCATAAGGCCACCCTGGCACGCTTCCCGTGTCGAGTCATGGCGCGAGCCACTCGATTTAGTTTCTTATTACAACGGTATAGGATAATGATTTTGTTCTTGTTAGAGTTGTTTTCACGACGGAAATTGTCCGGTTTTCTCGGAAATGATTTTCTGTTCATTCATCACTTGCCATTGAGATTTTTAGCGTTCGCGAGCCGGGATTTAACGCCGATGACAAATGTTTAGAGCGAAATGAAAACTGCTATTTGTTTTTAGCGGCCATCTTACGAAGTTGACGCGTACGTGTTTTTTTGGTCTTGTTGTAATCAAAATTATTAAAACGATAATACGAGTATATCCTACTGTAAAAATTTGTATGAGATCAGTGCAAATAACAATAACTGGTCGAGTGTGAGTCGGACGGTATAGAACCCTTGGTGCGCTGCGCACAAGACCGCTTTAATGTGATATTAAAAATATTTGAATAGAATGCTACCTACTTTAATTGGGAAGATTTTAAACTAAATTTAATGATAAACGGCTGGGTTGCTCAAAAGTTGTCAGCTCTAAAATTGGTGGTAAGACCTTGTGCAAGGTGCGTCGGGATCGCTACCACCATCTTTAATATTTCGCAAGAAAAAGTACATATTGCTACTTACATTTTCTGTTATTATTTCTATGGTGAAAACTAAAACTAAGTGTCAACTGACCCCGTAATAGTTTGCACTGTACCACGTCACTGTATCTTACTACCGACAAGCAGCAGGGTTCGTATTGTTATGTGTGGGGATAAGTCAACCGGTGAAATTACTAGCATGGAGGCATTCCGTGTTAGTCCTCAGGGTTGGTAATGCATTTGCGATTTAGGATTTCTGTACCCTTACCACGAGTTACTATTACCGTACTCGATAGCGAATCGAATGTTCTGTCCCTCGTACTGTATACATAAGAATACTGCGAGGTCTGCGAGGTCTGCGAGGGACAGAGCATTACGCCAGGGTTATCCCAGAGATTAGAGGGTAGGTGGCAAGAAAGTAACACTGGTTTTGAGACAGCTCTTGTATTTAATTAAATATAAATAGTTTTCCGTCACTTTTTGGCACTTATTTCAGTATTTTGGCGATTTACTTGCGTAGTCACATCGCTTTTAAAATCATAACAATGTCTTCTGCCCTTTATTCAGGTTCTGCGGAATATATTTTTGTCGAACTTGATTTCAAAGGTACCAAAGCAATTCTTGGTGTCGTGTATTGTCCCCCATCCATAGACTACTTTTCAGATCTAGAAGTCACTCTTGACTCGCTAGCTCCTGAGTACACACATCTCATAACAATGGGCGATTTTAATACTAATCTCATTCAAAAAGATTCCTTACGATCGCGGAAGCTGCTATCAATTTTAAATTCTTCTAATCTGTCTCTTCTTCCTTTAAATCCTACGCACCACAATTTCGACACGGATGACACGTGGATAGATCTTATGTTCACCTCTTCTCCCGAGCTTGTTGCCACGCATGGCCAGATTTCTGCCCCGGGCTTCTCCCGCCACGACTTAATTTTTATGTCGTATAAGATTCGTCCTCCTAAACACTGCCCTAAAGTGCTTCACTTGCGGAGTTTTGCTCGGATGGATACGGATAAGTTGCAGGCTGATGTGTCGGAGCTTAACTGGGAGCCCATTGAAAGCGCCTCTTGTATAGATACCAAAGTTGCTATGTTCAACTCAATGCTTATAAGAGTATACGATGCGCATGCCCCCATCCATAATGTTAGGGTAAAGCGTCAACCTGCGCCATGGATGACCAGAGGCATTCGCATGGCAATGAGGCGACGGGATAGAGCCTTCCGCAGGTATAAGAAGGATAGATGTGAGGACACCTGGCACTGTTTTAAAGTTGCAAGAAATCGTTGCAATCAGATGGTGCGAGCAGCTAAGCGTCGTTATATATATTCTAACGTTTGTAATACTTCCTCTGCGGATATTTGGAGGTTCCTTCGAACCCTTGGTATCGGGAAAATTCAGCAGCAAGGCACTGTGCTTCTTGTGACTTTTGACGATATCAACATACATTTTTCTACGACTTCCTCTTTAAATCCCCGTACTAGATCTCTCACTGTTGCAGAAATTGGTGCTATGGCGTCGCCCGACAACCTCCTCTCCTTTAATTTCACTCTTGCCAGTCAGTCTGACATTAAAAATATAATCATGTCAATTAAATCCCAAGCCGTGGGTTGTGATGACGTTAGCCGCGTCATGATAGTCTCGGCATTAGAACCTCTCCTTCCTATTCTTACCCACTTGGTAAATTTTTCATTACAATTCAGGTCAATTTCCATCCGTCTGGCGTAAAGCCTTTGTACTTCCTCTTCCCAAAATCTCCAATCCCACCGTAGCAAATCATTTTCGCCCAATTTCAATTCTTCCGTTCCTATCAAAAGTTTTAGAGGCGTGTGTCCATAAACAGCTTTCTCGACACATGTTCAATAATAACCTCCTTAGCCCGTATCAGTCCGGTTTTCGTCCAGGCCATAGCACTGCCACTGCACTTCTTAAGGTTACGGATGACATCCGTGCTGGTATGGATGTAACGGAAATCACAACCCTTGTTCTCATTGATTTTTCAAACGCCTTCAATACTGTTAATCATGATATTCTTTTGGCCATTCTCTCTTTCCATAAAGTTTCCTCTTCTGCCTTAAAGTGGTTCTCCTCATATCTCCGAGGGCGCCAGCAGTCTGTTCGATTTGAAAGCTCCCTCTCTGACTGGTGTGATCTGACTGCTGGCGTACCTCAAGGCGGTATCCTCTCCCCTCTTATGTTTTCCATCTTCATCAATCTTATCACTAAAGACCTTCGCTGCTCGTACCATCTGTACGCTGACGACCTGCAACTTTATGTTCGATCTAGTGTTAGTGAGCTTTCGGACGGGATTTCATTGCTGAACCAGGATCTAAAAACTATCTCCGACTGGTCACGAAGATATGGTGTTGTGGTCAATCCGGCCAAATGCCAATCCATGTTAGCGGGAAGTAGCCGTTTAATCTCTAAGATCAATTTAAACAATTTGGGACCTGTTACATTTGATGGCAAACCTATACCTTTCAGTTCGCATGTTAAAGACCTAGGCCTACTAATTGACAACAACCTTAATTGGTCTGCACAGGTGACTGAAGTCAGCCGTCGAGTGACTGGGACATTGAGGGCCCTATATCGCCTTAAGAATTTCTTACCGTCCGAGACAAAACTCATGCTTGTGCAAACTCTCATCCTTCCCATTATTGATTATGCAGATGTGTGTTACCTAGACCTTAATGAGTGTCACCTTAATAAACTTGAACGTCTCCTAAACAATTGCATACGGTTCATCTTTGGCGTTAGGAAATTTGACCACGTGTCAAGTTATCGATCTCAGCTTAAATGGCTACCTATACGGGAGCGTAGGAAACTTCGAATACTTTCTCTGCTGTTTTCTATATTAAATGACCACCTAGCCCCTTCTTATCTCAAAAGCAATTTCAAGTTCGTCTCAGAGAGTCATTGCCGCCCCGTACGTCCATCACGGAGTCGCCAACTTTGTACCACTCTTTCTCATACCCGCTTTTTTTCGGACTCGTTTGCGGTTCAAGCAGCAAGACTCTGGAATGCTCTGCCTTTGCGCATACAACAAGCTCCTAATAAATATAGTTTTAAGGAACAGCTTCGTGAGTTTTACCTCTCATCTCTCTCTGTTTAGTTTTCTTGTCGAGCCTTAGACATCATCATTATTTCTGTTAGCTTGTCGCATATTTGTATATATTTAGTATAATATGTATATATATTTAATTATTAAATATGTAGGTATGTATATTTATTTATACTATATTGTAGACTCGTTCAATTCTTCTAAATTTAATTAAGTAAAGGGAAAGTATTGTCTTTTTATTGCACCTACCTACTTTTTTGATTTCTGTTTCACCTTAAGGTGGACTGGTAGAGAATGCTTGTAGCATTAAGTTCGCCTTTTGTACACTATTTTATTTTTGTGCAATAAAGAATTTAAATAAATAAATAAAATATCCCATTAACATGTTATAATATTTATATATTAAGGTTATTAAGGTAGTGTAGTGTATCGATGAAGTGAGTTTTAAAATATATCTAGTTTTTTTTATATGTTCCAATTGTGTAATGTTTGTTTAACCGTGTGTAGAGTCACGTTTTGATTTTTTCTCGCATCGGACGCGTCTAAAAGTGTCGCACGTGGCTCCAATACGCTGTCTTCGTCTTATTGCGGATATTTCCGGAATACGTACAACTCCGCCCGCCGACCGATGACTTTAGCATTTGCAGAATCGTACTTAATTGCCAACGCGTTGGCGTAGTTACTAGTGACTGGCTACGAAGCTAGCGGTCCCGGGTTCGTTTCTCGCTATGGGCAATTAATTGCATGACGAGCGCGAGTATTTCTTTCTTAGTATTTGATGTTATCTATGTATATTTTTTATATATACCTATAGAGAAATAAATCGATAACCATGCTTATAAGTATGTTTATCGATGTCTAGTGTCCATAGTACAAGCCTTTAGATTGCCACAGCATGGCAATGTGGCATGTGTTGGAACTCAACTTTGTTACAACATGAAAAACTAGAACGCGTTTGAAATTTTCGATCATAATAGACTGGAAAGAAAATAACAACATGATCGCTTGAAAGGTTTAGACCTTATGATTCTGGAGGACACTTCGCTAGCGAATTTCGCGTTTCGCTTCGTAACAGCGCTGTCTAGCGAACTTACTAGTAAACTGTGGAGTTATTCTCTTAAATTATTAATATTAAATTTCCTGACGCGGTCAATCGTTGTAGAAGGCGGTTGTCGTGTTATTTTCAACTCGGCCGCTATTACAGTCAATTAAATAAAAAGTATCTTAACGCTGGCAATACGATAGCATTTCATATTGTTTTAGCCGGTAGAATGGAGGCCCTGCGCTGAGCTTCTAACCGTTTTGAGTTTTGACACTGTAAATTACTGTATAAGCTTGTGTACTTGTTACTAAGAGGAAAAAAGAATGAATTCCCGTCACCGTATTAGAACTATTCCATAACGTTTCTCTTGGTCAATTTAGTACATGCGGAGCAAGAACCGAACAGTGACTGAAACTGACAGCAAAGCGATCCGATTGTAATCATTGAGACAAAGGATCACAAATAAGGAGCATGAACAGACCTGTATCTTTCAGTGTAGTAAGGGGGCTTCTAAACGAGCAACATTTTCACGGCAATGTGTGGCCGGCAACTATACGCATCTTGCTCTAACATACGAAGTAACAGTAAGATAGCACTAGTTGCCGGCCACAAATTGCAGCAAAACATGGCCCGTTTAGAAGCCCCTTAATGTACTAAAAGAACTGAAACACCGAACTAGTACATTTGAGTTTTTTGTACTAAGTACATAGGGTAAAGTCACCAGTGGTCAGCCAGAAACCTGTAGTCGGCCTCTGCCTATACTTTGTGTGAGTGGGAAGAGTACGGAAGATATATTTCCCACTCTTCGCACTCGTATAAGGGCGACTATTGGTCTCTGGCTGACCACTGGTGCCTTTACCCTAGTTTGGAGCGATCCGCTCAGTGAACGAGCGAGCGGCCGAGCGCGCACAACTCGCACAAGCCTATTAGTCCGCGAACGCGTAGTTACCCGCGCGGCCGCTATAAATCTGGCGGCGCCACTGTCGTGACTCAGCGCAGGCGCCGTTTTCAGACAACACAACTACTCCGAACCACACTACACCACACAAAACTTCAGGCGCCCCATTCCTCACTCTCTTTATTAGTGAGACAAGGATTTAGTTTCAAGCATATTAATCTGCTCTTCAAATAAATTTAAATTCTATTCTTAAACACTTAAAGCGGACACCCAACGAATTCTAGTCTGAACTCGTTCGTTATTAAGCTAAAAATAATTGCTGCTGTGAATTAGTCACTTTATATTGTGCCTAATAGAGTGCAGATGTTCCTGATTTGATTCAATTCTGGGGTTCTAATCTAACTGTTAAAACTATATAGCTTTTGAGATGTTATCGTATTGTCAACGTCATGATGGCTTTTATTTACTTGACAGTAATGGCAGCCGAATAAAACACAAACGTCAAAATCAATATGTTCGTTATTAGTCATCTAAAGTAGACATGCATGAATTATGGCAGACGAAGACCCTTATTGCAAATGAATGTAGGTATAGTCGCGGTATGGAAACGTTGGTCTTTTTTAGACCTTAAGAGGAATGTGAAGTTAAAAATGCGATAACGTTTCTCCCCTCTTAAATCTAGTCCGATTATTAATTACCATTTGAATTTGAATGTGTTGTAGATATCATGAAAAACTGTGTCTGTAAGTACGTGTTTCTTCCTAAGACAATATTATTTTCTTAGAATGAAAAAAAATTAACAAAAAACAGAAACGTACAGACCTAGAGCTTTATAATAACTACCTACAACATATTAAAAATCGGACTAAATTGAAGGGGAGAGAAAGGATATCGCCCGGGACTAAATTTGTATGGATTTTTTGGCAGGTACGCTCTTTTTGCGGCACTTTACAATTTTCTTAAGGGCTTCTAAGCTTCTTAATTCCGTGACTGTACACGTATAATAATAGATTTAGCAAGATAAGTGTACTATGATTTACTGTTGTTTGTTTGTTAGCACAGGAAGTTACTATCAGTCTGACTAAATCCACTTTTTCCTGAATTCAGGTAATTTCAGCGCGTTACTGGGTAACTATATAACTATAAGGAAAAAGGTTCGTTTTCCATCACAAACAGGCAAATGTTGTTAATTATTTAAGGAAAAAATAAAGGGTTTGTCTGGCGTGCTGCATTTTACGCGTACCTACTCGTAAACATGTTGTAAAATGATGCAACGTGATAATTACCTAATTTAACAATACTACCAAGGGCCAGTATTACGGTGACCTTTATCGAGGTGGACTAAAGCATCCGTCTCTGTCTGTTGCCGTTTCGCAACAGTAGCACTACATGTCGTCTCTTTTCCTTTATATTGTTACTTTTTTTTTGTCTGTGGGTTATTGTTGTGAATATTTTTTCTAGTTACTTACTTACTTACATGCTGCGGGCCTGGTATGGTTGCGTTTATCGCGTGACAAAATGTGGATAAATCATCCGTCACTCTCGTACTTATACTACTTACATACGTGTCAGAAAGTGACGGATGTTTTATCCACATTTTGTCACGCAATAAACGCAGCCATATAAGGCCCCCTGGTCAGAAAGTGACAGATGTTTTGTCCACGTTTATCAACACCGATAAACGGGGCCATAAATGAGGCCCGTGGTGAAGAAGGTAAAAAAATACGGACCACATAGTAAAATTTAAACCAGGATGTAGGTCTATTTACCCACCCATTTAGTGTTCTCGACATTCATTTTCTTTTTTACCCCGACGCAAAAAGAGAGGTGTTATAAGTCTGCACACAGATACACAGATACACACATACCGTCGGTGAAACTGGAAAACCACGTAAATAACATTTTTGACAAGGAGCAAAATGCACCTTTTTAATATGATTGTACGGTTTTTTTTGCTCTATGATAAAGTTAGTTACTTGGTTTAGCAGTATCACCGACGATACATATAAACACGTTACACATCAACTTATTACCCTTTTTTTTCTGCAGTTTTAAATTGCCGGAACAAAAGAGTAACTGCCCTAAATGTTAAAAGGTCTCAAGTCCCGGGCATCCTAAACACATATTGAATCCTAAGCGTTCTCAAATATATGGGTCCCGCGTAATGGGGAAGCTTAGAACCCCTACCATCGTTAACAGAGGTTCGTTTTAAATTGATTCTCACCACAAATTAAATGTTAAAAAAACGTAGGTGTTATTCGATATACCTAAGTATTTATTATATTCCGGTTTTTGTCCTGCTTCTTGCTATTAAGTACACATATTTTAATGTACCTATAATCATACCAAGTTCGACGCTTGTATGTTGTAAAAATAAAATAAAAAACAAGGTTTGTTGTAGGTAACCCTTTATTATTTAACTTTTTTATTTATGTCTTAGTAAATCCGCCGTAATAACATACATTTAAAAAAAAAACCCGCTATCTATTACCGAAGTGAAAACGTTTAATTTCTAATAATTACTTACTATACCTAGTGACATGTAACGTAAGCAACGGAAACTTTTCATGAAATTTACTAGGTACCTACTTTGTGTCAGAATAATTTCCATCTAAATAGGGTGCGTAACGATCGATATAAAAATATTTTCTATAATATCAGTCGATATAACGCTCATTTGATATAATAATTAAATCATATAACAACATTTAATATATTTAAATATGATATAATTATCATTTTATATAACGATCATTTGTTCTAAAAATATTTTATATAACATGCATTAAGTATAATGCATATTTACTATAATCAACTTATGATATAAAGCTAATTTCATGTATAGGTTAGGTTAGGTTAGAATTGTGTCAAGGCGCGAAGCGCCATAACTACGCGGAATAGGAGCTCCGCAAAGCGGAGCTCCGTCGACTTTGCCTCACTGTCATACCACTTGATAGTTATACAATATGATTTTTATACAAAATGATGATTATACCAAATGATGTTTATAATAAATAAACGATATACCAAATGATAATTATAGTAAATAAAAATAGATATTTTGATAATATACCAATCGTTTATTATATAAAATGAGTGATTATATCCTTTAAAATTATATCAAATGTTATTATATTCGAGAATTGCCAATGGCGCCAAGTTTACTCGATTCGAGTGGCACCCGCGGTAGGGGGGCGGCGCGCCGCCGGCGCCACGACGGCGCGGCGACGGGGCGCCGGCGGCGCCGACACCGGGATTACTGGAGGACTGGATTAACCCGACACCGATTACAATTAGGTCTCAAACTCTTAAATCTAACATTAGTATGATGATGATGGATGACGAAATCCATTTATCCCTCAGCAGGGACATGGGCTCGTAGAAGGGAATTCCATTTCGGTCGATCCTGAGCAGCTACTTCCAATTCACTCCAACTCTGTCCAACGGAAATGGCCTCTATTTCAACAGAGCACCTCCAGGTGTTACGGGGGCGCCTCTTCTTTTCCCCTGAGCATGCCAAGTCAAGCTTTGCTTGCCATTTCCTCAGCAATATCTCGTTAGCCAACGGTTTGTGGTTTGTCAGCTCCTTCAAAGATTCTTCACTTTTGGACTTTATCCACATTGAGATGGGAAAGTGGCGAATCTTTTCGTACCTTGAATATATAGGTGTCCGTCGCGAAACTGTATTTTTTTTTATTGTGCTAATGCCAAACGTACAAGGCGTCTATTCTATAGAGTAAAACGAGATTGCATTTCACGTTTTTTGGTATAGTTTTTAACTCATTACTGTCAAGTAAATCCGAACTAAAAAGACAGGCCGAAATCGGTCGGTGAGCTGTTATCCCATAAGAGTTGATTGTAACGTAGTTACGCGATGGAAGTAATTTAACACGGCGATGCTTAAAGGCACATCCAGACTGACGCCGTACCTGCAGCCACCTGAAATAAATGAAACCTTAAAAGAAACCAATACTTTTGGTTCTAACAAGATGAACTGACTGGCCCATATGACCCGACGAACTGGGCAGAGATTCTAGGCGGTAAAAACCATAATTATCGTGCTTGATCTGTTATCGTACTGATAACGGCGGATTTTTAGGTCCTGTTAGTCTGTGTTGCCCTTTGAAAACAGCCCCCTCGCTCGGCCCTGCTTCTGTTTGTATGTAATAGATACGTCCAACATACTACGTGATACTACTGAATGGGACTTAAGTAGGTAACAGACAAAATCGATGGGCGTTTTGAGCGCGTGCCGTAGTCAACTCAAGTTTGATCGGCTGTATGCTTCGTTCTTTTCACGTTATAAAAATAACGGACATATTCGCATACGCTTTCTATTAACGTAAATGGTATGAAAAATATTTTTCATCTTACTAGCTTGGAAAGTATTTTTTGTTTGTTTTGTATCCATTGAGAAAATCGCTTTTAATCCACATGTGAAGAAAGAGTTTTGACATTTGAAGGCAGCTTAAGTGATATTAGACAGCTAACAAAACGTAAAACGTTAAAAGTGTTGAATTTTTAACATCACAATTAATGAATGGCATCGAGTAAAAAACTTTATTAATATCAGCATTCAACATTAACCTTCATTCTTATTGTAAAAACGGATAAAATGTTCTGACAGACCAAGTACGAACGAACGAATGTGCGAACAAAACGCATCCGAAATATTTTCTCGCTGTAGTGAGGTGAAAAGTTTGAACCACTCGCTTTGCTCGTGGTCATTGGTCAATCATAGATTCCTTTCGCTAGCTCGTGTCTCAAATGAACACTCGCAGATAAAATACAACTTTCCCCCCTTGTATAAAAAACAACTATGTCTATACTCCAACAATAATATTTTAATTATGGAAGAATTACGTACAAACTTACCGCCTAAAAAAACATAAATGTAAGCAGGTCAAGTTCGCTTGTGCCACCAGAAAGGGTGCCAAGTTTGGCACTTATTTGTTGGTAATTTATTGACATTTAAATACGTTCTGAGCCCTAACTTGGCAGTTTTCTATACAGTATGTTAAAATATCTTGCCGCTGGCAAAATGTGTGACGAGCACGAGTGTTTGTTCCTGAGACTTGGATGGTGTGTATGTACCTATTTCAGTAGATACAGTCACCAGCAATAATATAATATTACTAGATGTATAAGAGTGTGTCAGATATTTTTGTGCCCCAATGTTGGATAATATATTATTGCCGGTGAATGTACTAATGTACCTACTTCTACTTCTCTTTTGCTTAGTTTGGAACTAGATCGATTTGTGTGAGGTTATCCTCTAATATTTATTTATTTTAGCTTCTGCCAGCAGCCTGACTTCGTCCGCGTAGATTTCGATTATCGTTATTCCCTCGAGAACTCTTAAATTTTCCGGGATGAAAAGTAGCCAGGGTACTTAAGGTACCTAATACCTCCATTTATCTGTCTTCTATCTTTGTCTATATCTCAATTTCAAATTTAATCCGATTCCGTCCAGAAGTTGCACCGTGAGCGAGTACTTAATAAACTAACACAGACAAATTTTCGTATTTATAATATTAGTGGGACAAAACTGCTAAGTTAGAGCTCAACATGTATTTAAGTACCCACTGGCAATGTTACCCCGGTCTTAACTCGTAGGTACACACTGTACGAGCTCCTTCGCTTTCGTAGACTCCGTCCGTCACCCGTCTATAATATGGAATAGTACAACTCGCCTGGGGTAAAATGGTAAAACTTGCTAATCCCATCAGAGCGTACAATAGTTATTTTCATAATCGTGGTATAATAGAGAGCTTTTTAGTCGAGTACCGTGTTTAGGCCACGAAGCTTGCTGAGTGGCCTAAGTAAGGTACGAGATTAAAAAGCTTGATTATGACACTATTGTGAACAATACTTTTTGTACGAGTTCATAAATAGTACATTATGATACAAGTGTGCTAAGTTGACCATTGTACACAAGGCGCTATTGTGTGCGCACGAGCGGTAGCGAGTGCGCCACAAGAAAGCCGCGTATATTATGGTCACAGGCACACGTGTTACATACGACGTTTTTCAACACACTTGCGAAAAAAAACAAGACTCTTCATTTTCTTTACTTAAAGAAGACATTTTCGTTAATATTAAACTTCACAATAATTAATCCAAACTATCTTCGTCACAACCGTCAATTATTTACGAAAAATGGCGGCTGGCGCGTTGTTTTTTTTTCTTGCCGCGATACCGATGCGCGCGCAAGGCTAAGGCGCGAACGAGATCGGCCAACAGCCAAATTTAAAATGTAATAATTCATGTTTAAAATACAAATTACAGAAAAATTTAAATGATTTTAATGAAATTGAGTTATTTTTTAGTAATAAAGCTGATTTCACCAGTTTATTGAAATAAATATGTAGATAATGTTATTTGCCGCATAAAAACTGTTTGTTGCTAAGAAAAAAAAAGGTATATAACCCGACTAAATTATATCGCTTCTTCTTCGTACTTACAACTTGGTACTAGGCTACAAATGTAAATTGTTTGGGTTAATAAACTAAAGGCACTTGTGCGTAATATACTGAAAAAGCACGCGTGTTTAATATCTAGGTTTATTAGCCAAAAATCGGTGGAATAAAAAGGTCGTTTTGAGCAAGTGTGTTGAAAAATTAATAATTTAAGTCATTAATACAATCACCACCACATCGACATTTGTATCAAACCACGGCGTCCGTAATTGTTGCAGTACTGTGCTGTTCTGTTGGCTAAAAACTAGCCAATCACAAACCGTAGTTTTTAGATTTTTTTTATGCCCTGGATACAGAAGCAGGTTTAAATAGATTTTTGACAGATGACGCGACGCTGCTACGTTCCGAAACGCCATAGATTGGCAATTTTGTATCGGATCGAGTCTCCTTAAACAAGGACACATATTATTGAAATACGAAGTTCTATTTTCAAATTTTTTTCAGTTGTCTTGAGTGTATCGAAATGGTTATTTCGGTTGTTTCGGAAGTGTCAACGATGAAAAGAGTGACGTTGCAGTATTCTCTATGAAATCTTAATAGACAGATTTTAATCGACGAGTACCTACAAAAAACACATTTTTGCGCGTGCATTTTCAGTTAGGCGGCGTTATGCGTTGAATCGTTTCACAGAAGCCCTGCTGCGACCAAACGCTGTTTTAAAGAGATTTTACACCACTGTTATCTGTCCAAGCCTCAACCGTTCCCCGGTGTCAGGGCTGCTCGCGTCGGCGGCTCTGGCGCCGAGACGTCGCGGCGGCGGGGCGGGCGCGGGACGGGCGCGGGGCGGGAGCGGAGCGTGGGGGCACACAATTACACCGAGATTAACTGTCAACACGGTGCGAACGTGTTGTGTGATTTTATTTTGTACCAGCTTCTGCCCGCGACTTCGTCCGCGTAGATTTCTATTTTCGCTATTCCATAGGGAACGTTTGAGTTTTCCGGGTTTAAAAGTAGCCAGGTTATAAGCTATCTCCATTTCAAGTTTGATCCAGTCAACACGTTGCAGCGTGAAGGCACGGCGTGAAGGAGTAACAAACACACACACACACACACACACACTTCCGCATTTACCTAAAGGTATACTGGATAGGATAGGATAGGATACTCTACACACGGAACGAAACGCTGCTACTTGTGGACCTTGTGGTTGTGTCTCCAGTGTATTTGGGCGTGGTTGCTTGCTTCCATTACAGAAATGGATGTATTGACCTCCCCTTATTTAAAAACGCATAAAAACCTACTTTAATTAAAGTATTCATTAACTCTTTCTGTCATATTCAAATGTCACAATATCAGACAAGGACGAATCATATTTAAAGCACACGCTATTGCGCGTTTACGAGGGAAATTTCTGCAAGTAGGCTGTCTAGACTTTATAGATGCTAATGTAAAGTCGGGAGTAAGTAGCTTTACTGAGGTGTTCCGTAACCTACGATTGGAAGGGGTCCGACTTTTACTTTTGATTTTATTCTGTTTACTGCAGGATATAGCGGTGGACCGCCATTAATATTAAGAAAGGAGAAGAACGTACAGTCTGTGAGCATTAAGAAGGTGCTTCGGGTTTGTACTTTTCTCTCACTCGCTCATAGTAAAAGTACATGAGAGCGAGTGGGAGACTAGTACAAACCCGAAGTTCTTCTAAGACCTATAGCACTGTAAACTTATATTAAAATGCGAAAATTTCTAAGTGTGTGTGAGTTGGTATGATTGTGCCCATGTTACGTTGGCTAGACGTTTTTAGACGAGATTTGAAAGCGAGAAATTACTGATTTTTTTAATGGTTATAGTATTTCGCGCATTATAGGCAACATTTTATCCCTTTTATTAAAACAACGCTATTTCGATGATATGGTCAACGTGGAAGAAGTCGCGGGCAGAAGCTAGACTAGAAATAAGAAATACATACTTGAAGAAATTACATTAGTTTGTGCACTTTTGTGTATTTTTTAGTGCATAAGACGGACCCAGCCTAGCTAGCTAGCTTTCACGAAACGGTTTATCACGTTTTTATTAGCTCGCTTTCTAGTCTGTCTGTTCGGTAAGAATTTAGAAATTTACTTTAAAATAACTTCCCGACAAGCTACAGACATAAAATTTAGATAGGTCATGGTCACCAGGCAAGAGCATGTCTGATCATGCTCTAGTTAAGTTCTCTAAATCTAAATTCTCCATTTATAGTTATTTGGTGCCGTACCAATCAAGTCTACTTAGCCGTGGTAGTTTTCCTTTTAAATTGGTCATAAGACGTATAAGTATGTGATTTCATTTAAGATATTTTACTAAGATTTAGGAAACCACTGCCGATGGAACAAATACGTTCTAAAAATGTAGAAAATATATGAAATCACATTAAAGTGATGTAAAAGGAATACTATTACGGCGAAGAAGACTAGCCTAGTAGCTAAACCTTGATTTTTTATTCCGTAGAATTTTGACAGCTGTCACATTCTGACTTTAGGATTTTTAATAGTGTTTAACATGATTTAATTGGGGGCCATTTGCAACGTCAAAAGATGGCGGATGTGTAATTTGTTTTAGTATTTATTTTTGTGTATTTAATAGGTGTCCAAAGTTCTTTTTTGTTAGTGATTTGTACTTTTAATGCCTTTGTGTTGCACAGTGATAGAAGACTTGGACTTATTTCAGGTATCCTGGCATTTTACTTCTCGTTTCAAGTGGACTCGCAGTGGTACAGAGGTTAAAACTATCTTGGCCTCTGTCCTACATATCACCGTACAATGTTGCCACCAATCTTCTTTGTGTTTTATTGCTATTTGATTTATACTTATATATACTTGATACTTCATCGTGGAAACGCCATATTCCCGCGGTAGTAGCTGTTCAAATCGCCGCGGGGCAAAGAAAAAAAAAAGTACACAAAAAACACAACTTGGATTTGTAACAAAGAAAAATTAAGGTTAAAAAAAAGTCCAAAGGTTTGTAATAACAATGGTCGAATCATCAATCAATTAATCAAGACCAAGAAACGTCGGAATTCGATGGAATTCAAAACCAAGGTTTAGCAAATAACTTTAAATAGGAAATGTATTCATACTTGTTGTTTTTCGAGATATATTTTTGTGTTTTGTGTTGTATTTTGGAAAAAAAACCCTTTGAATTTGACGTCAACTCGTATCTGTACTTAACGGAAGTAGAAATGCGGTAATTGATTTGTTTATTGTTGTGATTTTCCTTTTAAGTAGTGAATAGTGATGTAGAGCTCATCTAACAATGTAAGTCAAAATGACGCGGCCCTCCTCCACAAATTACATAATAATACAAGACTTCTGTCGTGGTGTTATAATTATAAGTGTAACGTGCGTAGGTATCTATGTTCTATTTTTCTGAATATCACGGTGCATACATGAATACACTTAGCCCTATGACGTTTCTATGAAGTTTCCGGTTGAGAAGCGCGCTATTTCAACTTGTAAGAATGTTTTCAGGGTTCATGCATATATGTATGTAATGTTTCTTTATTCCTTCATAACTTCTAAACGCCTGAGCCGATTTAAATGTGTGAGGTATCGTTACAATCCTTTCACCATCCAGAGTGACATAGGATACCTAAACTGTTAAAATTGAAATAACAACAATGGCAAAATGTCAATTAATTACGTCAACAAAAAAATCTTCCAATTATTATAATATAGGTATCATTTGTAAGAATAGCTAAACTGAAGTGGCAGTGGGCGGGGCACATTGCTCGCAGGACTGATGGCCGATGGGGTCAGAAGGTTCTGGAGTGGCGTCCGCGGACCGGAAGACGAGCTGTAGGTAGGCCTCCAACAAGATGGAGTGACGACCTCGTCAGGATCGGGACCGCGTTGGATGCGAAAAGCACAAGACCGGTCTGAGTGGAAAGCCTTGGGGGAGGCCTATGTCCAGCAGTGGACGTCTTTCGGCTGACATGATGATGATGATGATCATTTGAAAGGTGAACGTCTCAATTATATACGGATATAGTATAAACGGATTTAAAAATAATATCAAATGAACAATCGTAGATACATACATGAACCCTGAAAATATTACACTCCTTTTTTGGACAGTCTTGTAAAAATGCAATGGGTTTTTAATGCTTGCTTTTCATTTAAGGAAGCGTTTGGAAACAGTGTACGTATGCGTGAGACTAAGGTCGCGTTACATAGTTGTAATGAGTTGTTATTTACACGTACTACTTAATCACCCTGGCCTCGCGCTTCGCCTCGTAAACTTTACGGCTTGGAAACGTCCTAAGGATCGTAAAGTCGCGAATCGATGATATCGACCGGTGTGGACCTACGTGCCGCGCATCAGGCTGCTAGCTGCTAGTACAGTCACTAGCCATTACCAGCATAGGGATAAAAATACGACACACATTGCTTATCATGGTTGTCTGCCGTTTGGCAGAAATATATTTGGCCGAATATATCGTTTCACAACCGTTTCATTTGGCAACCCGCTCTTTTCGTATATATTTCAGGTTTTTACACGAATGGTACTGGTGGTGATGGTGAAATATTAACAGTTACGGGAAAAAATGCGGGTTGGTAAATGAAACGGCTGGGAAACGATACATTCGGCCAAACATATTTCGGCCAAAAGGCAGGATACCGATTTTTATATTGTACTATAGCTGGTGTACAAATTAATTGAGAGCCGGGGTATGCTTGAGGTGCGGGGAGAGGGCAATGGTGACTATATGACCTTTAAGTAATGCATTCATTGTTATGTTCAAAAGTTATTTCCTTACTTGATCCTCGTCCTGCTCAAGCATTTTTAATTTCTGATTTCTGCCCAATTCATCTATGAGGGACATTTTTGTATGGATAATTCGATTTACGGGGCAGAACTTACTAAATCTATTTGTTCTTATTAAATACTAGCGAATTCCTATCGCTTTGCTTTTATTTATGTGAGTTTCTGTAACAGCTGCTAATAAACCGGAATTTTATATATTTAGGTACTTACATAAAAAGCTTCAGTGAAAAATTTTCTAACTGATGGTGAAAACGGCAAAAAATCCGTTGTCGTTTTTGAGACCATTGCGGACGTACAGACAGACAGATGCGGCGGGGGATTGTTTTATAATATGTAGTGAAGATTGTGCAAGACAAGGCTGTACCAATTTTACCAAACGATTGTTATCCCGGCTCCACATGCTTGGTGTTTGCTACAAATGTTGCAGGACGCAACCATACGTTGGCGTGAGATGAAAATTCATCGTGCTCGCTCTAACCAACATATATATTGGCCGGCCGTTAAGAAGTCAATCCTGACAGCTGTCATCGCAGTACAATTTATAACCTATTCTTGGGTTTGCGGTTATAATTTGTACTGGAATGACAGGTGTCAGGATTGACTTCTTATCGGCGGGGCACTATAGTTGCGTCCTGAGGGCCCTGCCAAGATGCACTACGCTAACTAGCGTTTCTAATCGTTTCCTTTTTAACCAATCGCATCACTGGTAGATCACGTGACTTTTGGTATCACGTCATCTACCAGTGACGCGATAGGTTAAAAACGAAACGAATAGAAACGGTAGTTAACGTAGTGCATCTTGGCAGAGCCCTCTGCTGTGTTTGCGGCAAACAACAAGCATGTGGATACGGCTTTTAACGGGCTTCTAAACGAGCAACATTTTCACGGCAATGTGTGGCCGGCAACTATACGCATCTTGCTCTAACATACGAAGTAAGAGTAAGATAGCACTAGTTGCCGGCCACAAATTGCAGCAAAACATGGCCCGTTTATAAGCCCCTTAATGGTAATCAATGTTAAACGACTGTTCGTTCATACATTTTCACAGCTGTTAGCACTCTAGTCGTCCTATTAAGTGGTTGGTGATATCTTATCTTATCTTACTGATACTATAATTGAGAAAGTTTGGATGTTTGGATGTTTGTTACTCAATCACGCTTCAACCACTGAACGGATCGGGAGGAAACTTGGCACTTGGGAGGTCCTGGAATAGGACATAGGACGGTAGGTATTTATCCCGAAAATTGGTCCGTTTCCGTGGAAGCCGCAGCGATGAACGACTTCGTAGTCGCGGACAAAAGCTAGTTCGACATAAATCTATTAATAATAATAACTACAGAGCGAAAGTGAGTGGAAGGGTCGGAGGAGGCCGCCCTAGGCGTACTTTTTCGAATCAAATCGGAGAAATACTGGAAAAGGGCCGAATCTTAAGTACCCGAAACCGACGTGCGTGCATGACTCGATGTATGAATGTGGAAGAAGCGAAAGACATTTGTCAGGATCGTAGCAGGTGGAAAGAAGTCGTCTCTGCCTACCCCTCTGGGAAACAGGCGTGATTTTATGTATGTATGTGTAATAATAACTTAGTGGTCTATAATTAACCGTAAACAGGCGTAACAAAAAAACTGTATTCAAGACGTTGGCGGTTGGTCGTAAGACTCGTGAGTCATCGGTCCTTCGAGAATCGCCGACACGGTCCGGACCGAACAAGATGTTGGACGGGTTCACCGTTCGTTCGGAAACATGACTCGAATGATAACTGCAAGAATAAAAGTGGGTGTCGCCTTTCTTATTGTTAGTTAGAAGTATAGATCTTCAATTACACCAGTCAGGCAAAAAAGATCGTCTGCATATAGTTTGATGTTATTATATATTTCATAATGTCAATAGGTAGTACCCAGTTATATTTAGGATATTAGTATGGGGTACGAGATATTTTAGCAGAAAGTAGTTTTTTTTTTTATGGCATTGAGAAGGCAAACAAGCACACAGGCCACCTGATGGTAAATGGAAACTGTTACCCATAGACCTTCGCATTCACAAGACTGCAATCCTAAGACTGCAAATGCGTTGCCAACCCTGAGGACTAAGATGAAATGCCCCTATGCTAGTCTACACTGGCTGTCTTATCCCCAAACCAGAACACAACAATGCAAACACAGCTGTTTGGCGGTAGGTTAATGGATAAGATGGTGGTAGCGATCCGGACGGACCCTGCACAAGGTCCTACCACCTAGGTTAGAGTTCGATGAAGTGAAATTCTACAAAATTATAGATTACCATGTAGGTACAGGGTGTCCCAGAAACCGACGTCAACCCGCGTAGGGCTGATAGATCAAATAAAAAGCTATCGATTTAACCCCTATGTATGTTCAGCGATTTTTACTAGTTTCGGAGACGTTGATCATTTTAATCAGATTTTTACTAGTTTCGGAGACGTTGATCATTTTAATCAGATTTTTTTGTGATTATCCCTTATGTCCACGTCAGGAAAAATCTATATTTCATGTTTTGTTTCATAATATTCGAGGTTTGCCTTTCGTAATGTAACGCAGACGAGCAATGTAACTACAATACGCCCGCTCCCGCGCCCGACCCGCGCTCTGTGTGAATTGCGCTTTAGTTTTACCAAATTGGATAAAGATTAGGGGTTTAAAACTAGTTACTGGGCCTCTATACTACCTTTTATCGTATTTTTAACGTTTTGATAGCTCTTATTCATTTGACAGTAATGGCGGAGTTAAAAACAAATACGATAGCACGTCAAAACTTCTTGATATTGGTTAACATCGTAGAACAGAGGCTCTGTTAACACCAATATACCAATTTTAGTAAGTCAAGTGTCAAGTAAATATGAGCAACCAAAACAGATAGGCTCAAGCAAAGTTGAATACAAACCCATACATTTAAAGTTTAAACAGCAGTTATGTATATACACTCAGGAGCAAAAATAACGGGTCAGAGTGCGTTTTTCTTACTAAAGAGGCTATTTCGAAGCCTTAGCTCTTCGCCAGGGAATGCTTTTAGTGAATTCTGATGATGAATACCGCGAGCATCGATACAGGACTTCCAGAGTGTCTAGGATACCCAACTGAATAAATCTGCGGTTAACTCCGGAATTGAGCATGTTTAGAAAAACATCTAAAATGGCAATAAAATGTAAGGAAATCCAAGTGCTGACCCAAACTCTCCCGCTGTGGTGTTCACTGATTGTGCGATCAGATAGGTATCTTAAGAACTTTTGACCTCCTTTAATGAACCTCGCAGTATCCACTAATAAACCTCACTCAAAACAACCCCAGGCGAGGAACGAAGGCTTCGAAATAGGCTCGTTTGTATGAAAAATTCACTCTGACCCGGTATTTTTGCTCCTGAGTGTATTATAGGTACGAGTATATACAACTCGTCCGTGTGTCGCGCCATGTTTCGGCTACAATAATATTGTGATTACTGCGCTTGCGTAACGCTACGCTATACACGTTTGAAGGTCTACGCTTCTACTGGGAGTTATGGCACTCCGAGTAGGGCCGAATTTTTTTTTGGTCATGTGTGTTTATAAGGTTCGTAATTTTTTATATCGCTGTGTAGACTAGACAAGGCTAGGTTAGGTTAGGTTAGGTTCCCTTCCTTAGACTTGTAGGCCTGTGGCCTTAAAAAAAAAAAAATTTCGTAGGTACCTGACCCAAAGACGTGCATTGCCTACCCTAGGGATTTATATACCTACGGCATACGGATAAAAGTAACAGGGTTCGAATACCCAGGATAGGGCTACCGACGGTGCTTCGTACGTAGACAATATAAGATAGAACGCTTACGTAAACGATTATCGCAAACTGTCAATATGTATGGAATTTACATAAGCGCTGAATATAGACGGTCGTGTCCAGCGCTTACGACAAAAAAATAAAGTAAAGTTTGCCGGATAATGCAACCTGTCAAGGCTCCCTGGGTGCATTGTATTTGTATTAACAATCTCTATTGTAATCGATTCATATACTTCTTTATTGCAACAGGGATGTTGTCTGACAGGTTGACACAGCCTCTTGTAATAAAATGTCAAACCAGTAACTTAAATGGAGATTTATCATTACGTATTACTGAATGATGACGGCTCTATTATTGCCAATTACCATACTCTCAGGTTTTGTTAATTTATAATCATAACAAAGATCAGATTTGATATTTTTGTATATTTTGGATCGGTGTAATTTCGTTATTAATGTATAAGTAATAATACATTTGTACTTCTGATAACATTCCTATTGTAGGGTAGGTATATTACCACAATTCAAATTACAAATTACGACAATATACTTCTTGGTCCCCCAATGTTCCCAACCTCCCGGTTTATGTCCAGCAGTAGAGGTCTTTCATGTTCCATTTTGACACTCGCAAGGCTATAAATACCTATAGGGTACTTCCCGTTGACCTAGAATCATGAAATGGTTTATTATAAAACAAGCAAAGGGGATAAATTTCGAAAAATGTAAATTTTAGCTACATCCCAAATAAATCAAGCTGCAGAGTTAATATCAAAATGCGGTAAAAAAAATCGAGACTCGATTCCCATGATGAACGAATTATTTCCATACCTGTCTACAACTTTGTACGGAAAACTCAAAGCGTGAGTCCAAGTCGCACTTGGCTTTTTTTTTATATTACAGCTAAGCGCAAACCCCCGGTAGCGGGTTCACGTTGGTTTAAGCTCTTAACACCGAAAACAAATTGTACAATAATGAACATTAATCCGTGTTAAGTGGCTTATCGTAACAATCGGCATTATGTGTAAATCGCGGTTCTGATAGTTAATCTACGAACTATTGCGTCGCTTTAATTTGTTGGTCGAAACACTAAAAACTCAAGGCGTGGCCACGATTTTTTAGGGTACCATACCAAAATGGTAAAAAGGAACCCTTATCGTGAGACTTCGGTGTCTGTGTGTATGTCACAGCAGATTATCTCAGCAATGCCATTCATAATTATTTTTACTCATAACTGTTACTTTTTCAGGTTTTTTTTATAAATCAAACACTCAGTTGCGTCCGTGCGTTTTTCGTACAATCGAGAGTAATTCGAAGCCTTGGTTCCTCGCTAGGGGTTGTTTTGAGTGAGGTTTAATGGTAGATAGTCCAAGGTTCGATAGAGGAGGTCAAAAGTTCTTAAGATACTTAACTGATCGCACAATCAGTTAACATCACAGCGGGAGAGTTTGGGTCAACATTTGGATTTCCTTACATTTTATTGCCATTTTAGATGTTTTTCTGAACAGGCACTATTCCGGCGTTAACCGCAGATTCATTCAGTTGGGTATCCTAGGCACTCTGGAAGTCCTGTATCGATGCTCGGGGTATTCAGCATCAGATTTCACTAAAAGCATTCCCTGGCGAGGAACCAAGGCTTCGAAATAGCCTCTTTAGTATGAAAAACGCACTCTGACTCGGTATTTTTGCTCCTGAGTGTAGACTTATGTATATTTCAGAACTTCTGAAAAGTTTCCGGTTTCTAGCAGTATTAAAAGTCACATTTTCGGTGTTCCAATAATCGGGGAGTTGCAATTTTATATGAACTTTGGCGCACCCCCTGTATGAGTGTCCCGCTCTTGGGCAAAAGTCTCTCCCCTTGATCTCCATGACTCCCTATTTGGTGCCTCTTCCGGCCAGTTGCTGAGGAATGCGTCCAAGTCATCCCGCCATCTCCGTCTAGGCCTGCCCTGTTTACGCCGCCCATTTTGCGGCACCCACTTGGTGGCCACGCTAGCCCACCGGTCCGGGTGCACGCGGCAAAAAAGTTGGTAGAACTTGAAATTTGGCATGGCGCATCTATTGTAAAAAATATAGCTATGAAAAAAGGATATATCGTATAATTCTTAAATACGGAATCGTCGGTGCGCGAGTCTGACTTCCGCTTGTTCATTTTTTTTTCTTAAACCTTGATTAAAACGTGCGACATAAAGTATATTAACATGATAATATCATACTTTACCAAGTGCCTACCGCGTTCATTTACATTTAGTGCACTCAACCTTGCCTAGAAAACCTTGCTGATTGTATGTGTGTAGCTGTAAATTATACATACTGTACAAACTATAGTTAATCGAAAAATAGAATAAATATCAGGGAAAATGTTACAACAATTGGGATCGACCAAAAAAAATAACCTACGGTTTTTACATTCTAATTCTATAGAATAGGTAATTTGAAGAGACGTATTACATTAATTTTGTATTTGACACAATACTTTGTTTTAATATCTTTATTTATTTGATGACATGATTATTTTAAAATGGCGTGGGCATTTTCTAATAAATTACAACAGTTAAATTATATCTAATGATAAAAATTTAGTGTAATAGTGCATTAAAACATACTATTTCAAGCGATTTTCGCCTGACCCGTAAGTTACACCTTGCAGGGCTTCAAAGGTTAAATGTACTTTTGTCGAAATATCCGAAATACAATCATTCAAAAATCTAATAATGAAGAACGGCTTTAAAACCCTATTCCTCGAAATGCTTTTAGATTTAGAGTAATCGTAAAAATATGAACAATCGCAATTGACCTAGACGCAAACTAAGCTCGGCTTGTACTATGGGTACTAGACAACGATATCAATACTTATATAGAGAAATATATATTTAAATATATAAAAAAACATCTGAGTCCTGCTCAGAAACAAATATTCGCGGTCATCACACAAATATCTGCCATTACTTGGATTTGAACCCAGGACCCCTAGCTTCGTAAGCAGGGTCACTACCAAACCAACTAGTCCAACGCGTCGTCACACTTTGTTACACTTTTACGGAAATATCAAAACAATAGTTAGGGCCTCTAGCCAACCGATCTGTGACTGTGGTAGTTTGTCGAGGGCGGTTACAGTGTGGTAGATGAGATAAGTTATACCTATAGATTATTTGTCAAGTCCCGCGGCATTGACAGCGTGTCAAGGTGAACCTATCCTCGCCGGCGCACGGACGGACAACACTCGCTGCGACTAGTGTATACGATTACCTCATTGCCAGGCTGAATTGTTTATATAAACGTAATTATAAACATGTAAACAGATTTCGAGCGTTCCACACGTATCGATTTAGGGAAGAAATAATCCTTGTCTGTGTGGTTGATGTAAACAGTTTTCATTTGAGTTTTTCTTTCTAAAATACTAGCGTCACGCTCTCGCTTCGCTCCGGATTACAAATAAAAATGGCTACAATAATGTACCTTTCAAATGGCAGTTTTTAAATGTTTCATACTGAAACTAGGAACATAGTTTCGCCATGTCCGTCCGTCCCTCCGCAGCTTGGCTCAGAGACATTTAGTTCTAGAAAGCTGTTATTTGGCATGAATATACATATTAGTCACGCCGACAAAGTAAAATAAAATATTGAAAATGTTTTTAGGGTACCTCCCTAGTCCCTACACGTAACGTGGGGTTTTTTTTTTCACATCCAACCCATATGGTGTCGTTGGATATAGGTCTTTCAAAATATTACGGATTTGTAGAAGCCATTTTCGATTAAGGGAACCGTTTGTGAAATAATAAGATTAAAAATGCCATTTTTTTAGACCTTTTTTTTATGGCACAGAGAAGGCAAACGAGCACACAGGCCACCTGATGGTAAGTGGAAACTGTGACCCATAGACATTCGCATTCACAAGACTGCAAGACTAAGACTGCAAATGCGTTGCCAACCCTGAGGACTAAGATGGAATGCCTCTATGCTAGTCATTACACCGGCTGTCTTATCCCCAAACCGGAACACAACAATGCGAACACAGCTGTTAGGCGGTAGGTTAATGGATAAAATGGTGGTAGCGATCCGGACGGACCCTGCACAAGGTCCTACACCCGCAAGTTAAGTCTCCCAACAGTGTAAACTACTAATAGTAAGCAGCGATAAAAGACTTCTACGCGGAGTCGCATGCAAAAGCTAGTTTAAAATAAATAACATAATATTTAACGTATGTACAACCCATAACTTTATTTTGAAACACAAACTATCGTCCATCATCTACAAACTAGAAAAGCGCACAAAAGTTATTTCAGATCAAACAAACAAACCCACTATCCATTATTTCCATTTAAAGTTTTCAACTTTCCAGACTTATCAAGAACGCGCGGGCGAAACGGCGCGCGACACTAGTTCATAAATTCAAAACGCATCCGGCTACTTTCACTGCACTCGCAACGTTGCGTTGTGGGCGGCGGCCGCTGTATCTTGAACCCTCGTTTAACCCACTACTGCCCTTCCTTGTTCAAGGTTTGAACGAGAATGGGGAGGGTAAAAGGTCAATATAATCTGGTTATTGCAAAAGTAGTGGATCGAGGGTTTTCCCAGTCTCGCCTTGGATCATTTTTCTTCAATGAGGTTTGTTTCGTGACCGTTTGCTCATGTTGCAATGTGCTTTACTGCTAAAGGTTATCACCCACACGCTGTTTTTAGGGTTCCGTAGTCAAACTATAAAGGATGTTATTTCATGCATTTCCAAATTGTATATTGCATGAAATTGTGTCTTTAAGCACGAAAAAAATACAATTTAAGAAACACAATTACAATTTGAAAAAATATTTTGTATATTTGACTAACTTTTGTGCTGTTCCTATTTATTTCACTACAATTAAAATGATCCTTACATGAAACTAACTCGATGTGCATAAGAAAAAAGTACAATTTTACGAACAACTCACTCTTGACCAAGAACTTGGTTTCGGATTTCTTCACTGTGCCCTTCATTTTTTCCCTGTTAAAAACACACTATATACCATCCGCGTATTTTTTTCGTGACGATATTTCTGACAAGGCTAAATAGACAACCTTGTTAGAAATAACCTTACGAAAAAGATATTATGAATATAAAATAATAGGTGCATGGCAGGCGGTGAAAACTCATTAAGTATATCCAACTACTACTTCCCTAAATTACTGTATCCATTAAAAATGTTTACGCGTCACACTTAGCTGTAATTTGTGTATCTAACCGAATTTATTAGTGGCCTTGTCCGCGGCCGCGCCCCTCCTCGACACGTGAGCGTGCGCCTTAATTTGAAAATCGAAGTTCAAAGTTACTCCAGCTCCATCTCTCTATTTAGTCACGAATGACGAGAACGAAACCGATCGCAGCCGTACCCGACTCTCATTTGGCCATTTGTAATGCAACGATCTTGCAGTCTCATCATCATCATCATGTCAGCCGAAAGACGTCCACTGCTGGACATAAGCCTCCCCCAAGGCTTTCCACTCAGACCGGTCTTGTGCTTTTCGCATCCACCGCGGTCCCGCGATCCTGACGAGGTCGTCACTCCATCTTGTTGGAAGCCTACCTACAGCTCGTCTTCCGGTCCGCGGACGCCACTCCAGAACCTTCTGACCCCATCGGCCATCAGTCCTGCGAGCAATGTGCCCCGCCCATTGCCACTTCAGTTTAGCTATTCTTAGGGCTATGTCGGTAACCTTAGTTCTACTGTGGATATCATCATTTCTGATTCTATCACGCAGAGAAACCCCGAGCATAGCCCTCTCCATAGCCCTCTGAGTGACTTTGAGCTTCCTTATGAGGCCCATTGTTAGCGCCCACGTCTCAGATCCGTAAGTCGCACAGTCAGTCTCAGGGCGTTATCAATAAACTAATCTGTTATTAATAAACTACTCGTCTCAAGATGCGTAAAAAATGACAGTTGTCTATGGATTGACGTTTACTTTGACGTATCTTGTGACAGTTGTGACGGGCATCAAGAGTTAATTAATACGGGCCTATTGCAGTGTTGAGATTGTAGTCTTGAGATCGGATACGTCTAGCCTCAGATCTTCTTTACCATGTGGCCTGTTTGCTCGTTTCCTTGCCATAAAATAACCCCCCCACGGGAAAAGAGGGTTGTTATAAGTTTAACGTTTATATCTGTGTATTTGTGTCTCTCTGTTTCTGTGGGTCGTCGTAACCAAATCAGATGCACCAGCTCTAAAGTAGGACTTGCTATTATATCGATAGTTTTATCCACGTACTTTAGCGGTTGATGAAGCATCCGTCTGCACTTTCACACATACGTACTGGTCACAAAATGACCGACTTATCCACGTTTTCCGGTATTCTGCCTTTTGGCCGCAAATTTTTGGCAAAATGTCTCGTTCCCCAATCGTCTAATTTGCTAACCACCTTGGTTTCCTGTTACTGTAAATATTTCAGGATTTATTTCAGTACCATCGTGTGGAAGAACCCTATAGTTAGTTTAGATTTTAGTTGGAGTAGGGTTTAGGTTTTGTTTTGTTTAAATGCGTGTTGGCAAATGAAACGGTTGGAACACGATGAATTTTGCCAAACATATTTTTGCCAAAAGGCAGGGGACCCTCCACCATAGTAAGCCTACAGGCTTTACCATTGCTCCTACGCTAAACCAAGTCATTCTTTTTTTATCTGCAACTTGTTTTTAAACTGCCATTATTTTATTTGGAAGAGAATGTTACTTAACATCGGTAGCTATTACGCGCTTATCTTTGTTAAGTTACAAAACTACTCTAAGTATTCCATTCAAAATGATAAATTACTTGTCGGATTTCGAGCATCCACATCATAATGCGACGGAATGCGGCCCGTACCATTCTGTTTATTTTTTTTAGTGATATATGACCATCGCAGGAATGCAGTCATCAAGAGAGACGGTAAAAAACGATCGAGTTGTTTATGGTCTAACACTTAATGTTAAGTAATAAGGTTGAAAGTATGAACACAATTGTTTGGGAATGGGACTTTAAAAGAGGGTTGTTTTGATTTAAAGGCTTGCGGTTATTTCGTCGCTACGTAATAGGAAGATTAATTTCGAGCAACAAGGCCCGTAATTAGAAGAACCTTATACTTCAATACTAATATTATAAATGTGATAGTACTCTGTCTGCTTCTCTGTCTGTTACGCTTTCACGGCTTATCTTATGTTGTCTTATCTGTGGAGTCCTTTCGGATACACTTGGACCCTGTTGTATCTTTTGTGTAATTACCCCTCACTTCTTTGGCACTCAGTCCAACGCTTTTACACCTAAACCGCTGAGCTTACTTCCATGATATTTGGTATGGAGATAGCTTGAGTCCCAAGGAAGGACATAGGATGTTTTTGATCCCGGGATGGATAGTTCCCGAGGGTATAGCGATATCCGACTTCTTCATGGACGGAGTCGATGGCAACAGTTAGTGATAATGTAAAACTTAACACCGAGGAGGCTGAATAGTGGTCCAGTTTGGTTTAATACCAAACCATTGCCCCGAAACCACCTTCCGGCGAGGAGTCAGGACACTCGACGGTCCCCAGCATTTATCACGCACGGGTACCTACTAACTACTCCTACAAATGACCTGCGCCGGGAATCCGAGATTCGACCTTATTGCTTTTGACGAGCTATCGTATTGTCGACGTTAGGATAGCTCTAGTTTACTAGATAGTAATGGCGGCCGAGTTAAAAGTACAACTATAACACGTCAAAGGTGATATCAGTTGAATAGAAACTCTGAAGTGCACGTAGCGAAATGACCGCAGCTGGAACACCGTCAGACCGTCACCGTCACCGTAAATTTAGAAACTACATAAAAATAAAACTCGTTTCAGTGGTGTTTTTATCAAAGAGTTTCCTGCTGTTCCTACATGTTTTTTTTTTAAATAACTTCATTTTTTTTTTTTTTTAATTTTAATTATTTTGTCTACCTAAACTGTATAAATAAATTGTATGCTATCTGATCTACCTGCTAAATTTGTGTTAAGCTAGACTGAGTGCGGAATAGGGGCAGACTGAAAACCAGCGCGGCGAAGACTCGAGCACTCGCCCGCGCTCGCAGCACATGCTGAGTCTGTGCCTTTTGTCACACCTTTTTTTATGTATAAAATTTTGTTATTTAGTATTTTACTGGTTTTTTGGGTGACAATAAATACTTCTTATTCTTATTCTTATTCTTATTCAGACTGCATAAATATAATTAGATAATAATTTTATAATTAGACTAGCGACCCGCCCTAGCTTCACTTGTGTTCGATTCGGTTTATGTGACTAATATAACAGAGATGTGAAAGAAGAAACTGACTAACATAATATATCAACGCCAGCCCAAACCGCTGGGTCTAGTGATTCCAATTTTGGCACGTAGCTTCCTTATGAGGTCTGGGGGAGCACTAAGAAAGAATTTTCCAAAAATCGACCCCCAACTTGAAGAAATAGGGGGAGTTGCGGCAAACTAATTCTACGCGTACGAAGTCGCAGGCGTCTCCTAGTTATACAAAACAAACTTCCGTGAAAAATATATTATATATAGTGATATTAGTAAAGGTTATAATTTGGCAAAAATGTGCTTGTATTTCTCGAACTCTCTCTCACCTCACCTTCACCTCACCTCACCTTATGAATATTATGATTGAAACTTAACATAATACTGCGTGACTACAACCACGTTCGACTTCGGCGTTATAAGAACACGACGCGTCTAAAGGAAGTATCAACTATGTTTGATACACTGTAAGTATAGCAGAACACAACACAAGGTACAATGGCGCGCGGATTAAGCAATAATAGGCTCTTGGTCGACGATGTAAGCGCTTCTACGTGCGCCTACGTTAACTGTGTCCTATAGCGTGACTCATCCCCGGCGAACAGAATACCTAGAACTACCTATTTAATGCTAGATATGAACAATACAACAAACACAGATGGTAAGTCTTAGATTTTTTTATCACGTGTGCTAAGAAGCTCGCAGCGTGTACCTACTTGCAGTAGAAGAAACATACATTACTTATTATTATAAAGTCGCCGTCAATAGAACTTTTAAACGATATTTTGTAAACAATGATAATACATAGATATGTTTGTATGTAATATCATTGTATGTAAACATAGTACTATTTGACACATAACCTCAAATATGCACCAAGCGTGTTTTTATTAGAAATAACGTATAATTAATAGTTGTTTCATCTTAAACTTGATATGAAAATAATTATCTACGTTGCAAAGACAACACATGATCATTCAAAGTACGTGATTATCAAGTACCTAATCATGGTGAATTAGTTCGTTTGGTTTTATTTACATCTTTTGCAAGTATCTTTTGACAGTGACTTTACGTGTCTAGTATCTTGTCGTATATGTACCTACGAGATTCTTAACCCTACTTTAGGTCTTTGTATTTCTGTTTGTTACTCTTGCACGGCTGAACCGTTGATTCGATTTCGATGTAATTTAGTATGAACCTAGCTTGAGTTCCGGGGAAGGACGTTGGATACTAGGCTTGGTCAAACACACGGCGCGACGCAGCGCCGCGTCCGCGCCGCGCGACCGCGGCGGCTTTAAATACATGCTAACAGATTAGCGACGTCAAACAGACTGCGTCCCGCCGGCATCGCGCCCATGTTTGACGTCGCTAACCTGTTAGCATGTATTTAAAGCCGCCGCGGTCGCGCGGCGCGGCGCGGCGCTGCGTCGCGCCGTGTGTTTGACCAAGCCTTTATGATTGAAAGGCTTCCGATGGACAATAGTTTATTCAAGTATTTATTTTCAAAGAGTCTGCAATTCCTGTTAAAAGGTAGAATAGATTGATGGACAGACGGACGGTATACATGTACAGGATGGAAAAACGAACGCCTCATGGATTCAACGCAAATGAAATTTACTTTAAATTTTGAAAAAAAAACATGCACCTATGGATTTTTGGAAATTCGTCTGCTTTAACCGGGAATCGAACTGGCCGAATATACTGTTGTGTTCCGGTTTGGGGATAAGACAGATGGTGTAATGACTAGCATAGAGGCATTCCATCTTAGTCCTAAGGGTTGGCAACGCATTTGCAGTCTTAGGCTTGCAGTCTTGTGAATGCGAATGTCTATGGGTCACAGTTTCCACTTACCATCAGGTGGCCTGTGTGCTCGTTTGCTTTCTCTACGCCGTGAAAAAAAAACTGAAATAATTGTGAACGGTGTTTTTACGGACATACATAATAACTATTCATGACCTTTTCGATCCGTATGATAAAACACGACTTTACTGATTTGTCATAGTTATTCGACCAGTTCGATTCCCGGTTAACTCTTTTGCGTAGAACTTGCTATTACGTTCGGTTTTTTCTAGGCTAGGTTTGTTACAGGCTAGGCTTAAAATAGGAAGCAATAATCATGGTAAATAAAAGGTCGTTTTGTGTTCGTATTTTTATTCTTAATCGTAATAGTTACATTAATCGTTATGTTATTTAAATATTATTGGGCAGTCACGAAGGCAACTTGCTTAAAGTCCGGAAACGTTTAGATATTATTAAGAGCTCATGATGCAGTTGCCTTAAACGTGACTCGAACTTCGCACGATGCAGTAACTAATTATTTGCAGCCGACAACACACAACAATGACAACACTTGTTTCGCGCTGGTTCGTATGAAAAACATGTAGTTATGGAAAGACCTTTAACAGCAGTGTTCGCATTGTTGAGTTCCGGTGCGGGAGTAAGACAACCTACCCAACAAATAAGTTTAGTATTGTTTAGTTTTACTGCTGTTAACATCCTTACTAATATTTACTACTAAATTATAAAAGCGAAAGTTTGTGTGTTTGTTTGTTACTTGTTTGATGTAATTTGGATGGAGATTTTATCCCGGAAAATTTAATATTTCCCGAGGGAATAACGATAATTCGCGGACGATCGCGGGCAGAAGCTAGTATTTATTATAGCTAAACGCGAAAGTTTGAATGTACTGATGTATGAATGTTTGTTACTCTTTCACGCTGCAACGGCTAAACGGATTTGAATATAATTGAATTAGAGATAGCTTATACCCTGGATTAGCACATAGGCTACATTTGAACCCGGATAAGTTCAAAGTTCCCGAGGGAATAACCATATTCAGAAACATCATGGTTGTACAATGTGACGGCTCTATTCTACCCACTAAACTCATATAGCTTTGGACATGTTGTCGTATTGTCAAAGTTATGATAGCTCTTAATTACTTAACAGTAATGGCGGCCGAATTAAAAACGATCGAAAGGAACGAAACTTGTCAAAATCATTATGGTTTTAGAGTGTCCTTCGGAATCCCTAATAACATTAGTCCTAACATCTCGTTTGTACGAATGATTGATTGTCCTAAACTTGTTTCCACCAGTCAGACAACCTTATAACACAACAACCAAGGTTATAACAAAACAACACCAAAAAAACAGACGGAAATGGCTTTAGGATAAACAAAAGTCAGGATAAAGTCAAAGTCAAAGTTCTTTATTCTTCAATTTAGGCATAATATAATGCACCTATGAATGTCAAAAAGCATTACCACCGGTTCGAAAAATAAAACCTTTGCCCCGAGAAGAACCGGCGTAAGAAACTCGGCAAAGTATATTTTTTTCAAGAAAAAGGTTTACATCATTACATAATAATTATAAATAGTTTACAATATCACAGTATTTTTTTAAGCGTAGATTACTCATGCAGGACGGACGACTCACCGCCAAACATCCCTATCCATGATATAATCGTTTACTTTATAATATGCTCGGGAAATTAGTTTTTGTTTTACGACAGATTTAAATTTAGAGTCAGTAAGTTCAGTAATACTAGAATAGTGATAATAGAATATCTATTTCCTTGAAGAATTCCCTCAATGACACACGCGACCCCAAGTTATAAATAGCTCTAATAGCCCTTTTTTGCAAAATAAACACTGTACCGATATCCGCAGCCGATTCCCACAAAATAAGATCGCTAAACAGAAGATAAACGATGCATTAGGACTATGACGATTAGGGTTTCCAATATAGGCCCATGGTTTAGCAGACCCGAGTTGAACAGGGCGGCTCCTGATTGACTTCTTATCTCCTTACAGTAAAGGAATTTAATTCCTATACCACTTTGGACTATGTCAAAGTGAGACTGTAAAAAAAAAACATAAGTAATCTCAAGACATAGTCCAAAGTGGTATAGGAATTAAATTCTTTGACTGCACTAATTATATTTCAGACGAACAATCCTGAGGGCCTAGTTAAGATGCATTATGCATAACGCTAAGTGAGCGATTTTCGAAAATCGACTTAATGTTAGTATAGGATTGATGTCTAACGCTAACGCTAACTGGCTCTAACGTTGACCTTTGAATGCACTTTACACACTGTCGCCGATCCGATTCACCGATCCGTTCTAACTACACTCGCGGACAAATAATACGGGTCAGAGTGCGTTTTTCATACAAACGAGGCTATTTCGAAGCCTGGTTAATCGCCAGGGGTTGTTTTGAGTGAGTTTTAATGGTGGATACTGCGAGGTTCAATAGAGGAGGTCAAAAGTTCTTAAGATACCTAACTGATCGCACAATCAGTTAACATCACAGCGGGAGAGTTTGGGTCAGCACTTGGATTTCCTTACATTTTATTGTCATTTTAGATGTTTTTCTGAACATGCACTATTCCGGCGTTAAACGCAGATTCATTCAGTTGGGTATCCTAGGCACTCTGGAAGTCCTGTATCGATGCTCGAGGTATTCATCATCACATTTCACTAAAAGCATTCCCTGGCGAGGAACCCAGGCTTTGAAATAACCTCTTTAGTATGAAAAACGCACTCTGACCCGTTTTATTAGTCCGCGAGTGTATGCAATTTGAACGGGTGCGTATATTCTTTTACTACAGCAGTGTAAAGAGCACAAAATAGAAACGTGAGCAGCGTTTGCATCTTGGCTAGACTTATGCGGGCCTATTGTGGTCGTGTTTATGGATGCGGGTAAACGTGGATAAAACATCTGTCACTTTCAGACCTGTAGTACCTGTACGCAAGTGCGAGAGTGACGGATGCTTTATCCGCCGCGTTAAAGGTGACGTAAATAAGTGATATATCGCCCGCCTGCTCCGCCTCCACCTTGACGCCGGCCTTCGCAGGCAACACAAAAACTAGGAAACTTAATATTATAGAGAAAAGGTTTATTTCCCACTTAATTTATTGCGGCCTTGTATTGTGACAAGGCTAAGAGCTGTACATTATGGACAAGGTTGTGACCGTCCCATCACACCCATAAATGAAGTTCAGTATGCCCCAACGAAAATGTTAGCACTTTAGTCCGTTGTCACAGTAAACTTCAAACCGAACATCAAATGACACACATGACAATGACAATGACATTCACAGTAACAAGGTTCTAAGTATGCCAATTTTTTTATTGGGTGACTGTACTGTAACTATAAAAATACACAAAACCACAAAAAAAACACACACACTAAAATAAACTCAGCTATTCAACAAGGAGCTCCTAGCATCTTTGGGCAGTCGACTACAAAGAGATGTACCAAATTTTATGCAATCAAATAAAGAAGTGGATATCTCTTTGTAGACGACCTGACAATTACACATCGGCCCTACTGAGATTTGAATAAGTTGTACTTATGTTTAATTTTATTGTATAGTTATAAATAAGTTTATATCAAATGTATTAGTTATGTTGCGTGCATGACTCGATATGAATGTGGAAGAAGCGAAAGAGATTTGTCAGGATCGTAGCACGTGGAAAGAACTGGTCTCTGCCTCCTCCTCTGGGAAACAGGCGTGATTTAATGTATGTATGTATGTTTAGTTACTGTAACATTTTAGTTGGCAGGAAATATTTTTTTCATGTTTTAAATTACCTATTAGATAAAACTGAATCGAAACTAACAATGTGTTTTCATTAACTTCAACTTTCAACATTGACGCAACAAAGAGACAAGTTTGCCTTTATACGATACGATAAGGCCTCTAGTTTTTTTGCACCATAACTACGCCTCTTGCCTCCTGATTAAAATTCACTATATAAGGTAAAGGTAATCACATATTCGCACCTTTAAGTGTTAGTTATATAGCAAGTTACATCATCCTAAGTTTATGTTCAAAACCGGCCAAAGGCGAGTGGGATTCGAGCTCTAAGGGTTCTGTACGGCCCGACTCACACTTGACCGGTTTTTAGTATTTGTTTTTTCTTTAGGGTTTGCACTAAATTCACACAGAATGTAATGCAAAAAGCGTATTAAAGTTATGACGATAGAATTTTAAGTACTAAACAACAAAAAACAACGTTAAGTAATCATTATTATTTTACATTTTAGGTTTATACATATTCCGAAAAAAAACATACAGTCCGTAATATAATATATTACGGATCAAAATATGGCTCCTTTAAGTTACGACGGACGGACAACGAAGGCTTAACAGGGTCCCGCAATCACTTTTAGGGTGCGGAACCCCAAACCAGATGTCTCGTAAATAAAAACCTTAAAGGAAGTCAAGTAATGATTCACCTTGGACATATTAAAGCTGAACGAACGCAATAACCATCGTGTAGTAACGTAGTGACCTTAGCGGTGAGCGTGGGCGGGACGATGTTCAAGATGAAACAATCAGTGACATTCTGAATAGAAACCAGCTATTTCCGTAGTTCGTATAGACTTGCCTCTAGGTCTGGCGAACACGGGGAAAAACAAAGGCGCCCAAGTGTCAGAGGCTATGGCTGCGTTTATCGTGTGACAAAAGCGGATAAAACATCAGACACTCTTTGACACGTATATAAGTACAGTCGCCCACACAGCTGAGCGACCATTGAAGATGAACAGAAAGAAAATGTCTCTGTCGTGCACATGACATTCTTATGGAAAATCTATATTCATCTCTTTCTAAATTTTCTCACTTCCGTCTTTAATGGGCAGTTAAGTGTGTTGCTGTGTGTACAAGAGTAACGGATGAGATACACATTTCGTCACGCAATAAACGCAAACCCGCAACGCCCGGGACGTTAAACAAGTTGCTATTGGCTATCGTATTGTCAACGTTACGATAGTTTTGACAGTATGGCGGCCAAGTTAAAAGCAATAACATAACACGTAAATTCTCGTTTCAAGTGGACGCGCAGTGGTACAGAGGTTAAAACTATCTTGGCCTCTGTCCTACATATCACCGTACAACGTTGCCACCAATCTTCCTAGAGAAGATTGGATTGTGTTTTATTGCTATGTTGATTTATACTTATATATACTTGGCACTGGCGAAATCACTTCATTGTGGAAACGCCATATTCCCTCGGTAGTAGCTGTTCAAGTCGCCGCGGGGCAAAGAAAAAAAAAACATAACACGTAGGCAATTTGGTTTTACAGAAAATAATAAAAAGAAATCTAATAAATAAGCACCTACCTAAAAAGTATTTTAAATGGAAGCACATAGGTACGAGTAACGTCAAAGGAAAACTATTACGATTACGACTAAGTAGGTACACATGATTGGTTGTTGAAAATGTTTAACTAAAAAACATCTAAGAGAAGAAGAATGCTTGTTCTTTTTTCATATATATAGTTTTTTCTGTTTGCAGTAACGGCTTCAGAACCTCATATAATTAAACCCTGCACTGAGCAATGGACCCACATGCTCTTGCCCGGGTTTAATCCCAAAAAACTGACAGTTCTCAAAATAATATCAGTACCTAGGGAACCAAATTATGCGCGAACGGAATCGGAGGCAAGGGCTAGTTAAGTGATGTTTCGTTGTTAAAATCATTAACGATTACAAACAGTGCCACGGCAAGACGTAACGACTGACGCGGACGTCGAAAACAGTTTGGGAATCACTGTTTTAAATGAAGGCCGTGGCGGTACAACAAAGGGAATTGTCGGCGACGAGACTGGCTGGCGACTTGGCACGCTTTCCTCACGCGCAAACAGTCCGACAAGTGTTGTTATCGGGCTGATAACATACGGAGAGTCAATAAGAGTTCGTAACCTCGTGTTTGTCGCACTTTTCAATGATAAATGCACAACAGTACTCCCAACTTCTTAATAGAGTTCGACTGGCTATCGCTATCACCCTTGCACTCGCAACTGACTGTATATCTGTCACTCGTGTTTCATACAAAAACGAAGATTGCCGAACTACGTTAAGAAAATAGAAGCACACAAATTGACCTAGTCCCAAACTAAGCTCTAGCTTGTACTATGCGTACTTGAAACAATAAACACTTATGTAGAGAAATAAATACGTTATACATACAATAACTTTAAAAGAAAAGCTTTAGAAAAGCTTTATCCTGCTTTTTCTTGTCTGGGGGACACCGTTGATGCAGGAAAACATATCGAAACTTTTATGTGGTCATCTTGCACCATCTCATATACTCATAAGTAGTTGATTCTATTTTATTTTATCTTTTTCTTTTCTACCTTTCTCTCCCGTAAGTTTTTTGGCATGTTTTCCTGCTGAACTACTGTTCTTCGATATTATATTTAATTTAATACTTGTAGCTTTATATAATGCTAGACTAAGTAGTACCTTGTGTACCCGGTAGATTCTTGACGTGTAAAAGTGCCCGAGCGGCCTACTTACTAAATTTTTTTTTCCTTTTTTTTATCTTTATTTTTATTTTTCTGAGCAAATTTTGCTAGTTTCTGTATGATTATTTGGTCGACTGGAGAGAGTACCATTAGGTATTAAGTCCGCCGTTTGTGCTTTGTGCAATAAAGGTTAAATAAACAAATGAAACATCTAAGACTCGAAGACACGCCTTACGTACGTGGGGGGGGTAACTGATGCAATTTCCATACAAAATGTTATATCGTTAAACCCCTTAAACCTATAAGTCGGAATTTTACGATTTTTGAATATGTTCTAGATATCATGAAAAACTATGTCGGTATGGTTTAATTCCAAGAAAATATTTCTTACAATTATAAAAGAAAAAACAGAAACATACAGACCTAGTTAGTTCTTTATAATAACTTTGAACTCAAAACTTGTGGAAATAGGCTTTGATTTAGGAGGTGAGAATCGGAGCTAAATTTGTATGGATTTTTTTGACTGCTGCGCTATTTTAGCGGCTCGGCGCTCCACAGTCCTCTTGAGCAGACTTTACTAACGCATTCACTTTAGCCGTTACAAATTTTATGCGTTTAGAAAGGATACCAAGGGAGGATTTAGAATTTTAGAGGCTCTTAAATATTATAGCTCATCAGTCATCAGCCTTTTTATTTGTCTATCTAAATAAATAAATAAATAAATATCAGGGGACAGTGTCACGCCAATTGACCTAGTCCCAAACTAAGCTCTAGGCTTGTACTATGGGTATACTAGACAACGATATAAATACTTATACAGAGAAATATATACTTAAATACATAGTAAACACCCATGACTCAGGAACAAATATTTGCGCGCATCACACAAATATCTGCCCTTACCGGGATTTGAACCCAGGAGTGCTAGCTTCGGAGGCGGGTCACTACCAACTAGGCCAGCGCGTCGTCAATCTCGTCATCTGTATAAAAACACAAAATAAACTTATCACATAAAAGATCTACCCGGAATAAGTCACATCCCAGGAAATCTGGTTCATTTTAGAGGAAATTGCGATAAGCAGTTTTATACTTAATGTCCTTTGTAAAGTAAATAGAGGTTGGAGAAAACCCACCTCATGTTAAGAATTCGTCACGGATTCAGATAAGGTATCCAGCGATGTACCGATAAGGAAGTCGACCGGCTGATAATGATCGATAAACAATGTTATCGAATTGCCGCGTTCTTGTCAGTACTGTTAAAAAATATTTAACCAACCTACAAGTGATACCAGTGACAATATTATCCTTTGGCATACAAGGGCAGATATGATTTTAAAGTCTGTTTAACTTTTAGATTAGTAAAAACTTTTTGGGTATTATGATACAAATGTATACCTACAGTTTAGTTTTCTGTTACACCCGTACATAATCCAGAATTTATTATACATAAAAAACTTCCCCTTGAATCTCTCTGTCTATTGCTGAAATAAAATCCGTTACGTACTTTGAAAGATACAAGTAAACATGTAAATGTATAGATTGATATACTTACATATAGTTCTTAATCTAGGGTTAAATTATGAGTTTGCAGTTATACAGTGTGTAAATGGTATAAGGACGTTTATTAAAACTGGACATAGATTAAGACTCTACTAATCATTAACAGAAAGAATTATTTTGATTACGCTAACGTATACATTTATTAATTTTTGAACATACTATCGACCCGCAATGTACATCGAAGTCCATCTGTCAGGTACGTAATGTTTAATTAATTGCATTTTTCGTTATACATTACGTGTTAAATTATTTTGTACGGTTTTTTATTTTTTTTATTTAATTTTAACAAAAGCTGCCTAAATGTGCTCAGTAGGGGTTATACTAACCACAGTTAAAAGGAACGCCCGTATACCATTTACACACTGTATAAAAGCCTTCTGCATAATGCTATTAGTACTATTACACTTATCAACTTATTAGCTTATTACTTTACGGTATGTATACAGTGTGTGGCCCAAAACCGGGGCGAAAAAAGTAAATGGGGATTCTTTAGAACATTTCAATTAACTATCACAAGAATCTAATATTACAAAGTCTATAATTTTGGAGAAAACAGCCTACAAAGTTAAAAATCGTAGGTAATGTCTTTTCTCGTCGCGATATCATCGCTTGGTCACTTGGTACGCGGTATATCTGAGTACAGGGTGCCATTGACAACACGCGGTAGATTTAGCGGTGTTTGCATTACATTGAATTTGCGATTAAGTTTGTTAGAAAAAAGCTGAAAGTTAATTTTTTATTTTAATTAGGTAAGACCATTATAATGTAATTACCGGTGATCTATAGAGCCCCTGTTTTTAATATTATCCCCGGTTTTGGGCCACACACTGTATATGTTCTACAAACGTTATATGGCAAGCAGCACACAGGAACCTGATGGTAAATGGGATCTGAGAACCGTACACATTTGGATTCTCAGTACTAGGTAATATCTCAAAACTTCAATCTGAAGACTTGTAAATGCGCTACCATCATCACGACCAAGATGGAATGCCTAAATGCAAGTAATAGTGATAGAAGTAATAGGCAACAAATATAATGAGCACCAAAATTATCCGAGACCCAAAAATAGTAAACGATCACCAAATTAGGTTAGGTTAGGTTAGGTTAGGTTAGGTTTGGGACCGTGGCACCGTGCATAAGGTCCTACCACCAGACCGTGTATTTATGTGAACAATGTATTGTACAGTGACAATACAATAAAAATAAAAAGGATGTTCAGAGGAAAACTTATCTCTTAAAGAGATCCCTTCCAGCTAACCCTTGAGAGAATACAAAAAGTTATATTTGGAAAAGTGTCATGCAAGCCGAACAATCCAAACCGTCTGGTAGGAGTAGTTGGCAATCATAAGAGAACCCCGCGACATCCAAAGGATCCAAACTCCTTGCGCTTGGGAAAAAAAGGTTAAGTTTGGTATCATTTTTGGGTAAACCAAGGATAGTTAATTCCTCTTCCATTTTATTTACACAGATTATTAGGGGGCCTTAGGAAAAATGGAGTACGGTACGACTATACCTTGTCTATTTAACAGAGTTAATACTAGAAAACAGAGAATGCACGTGATTGGTCAGCGATAAGGACGATGCACAGGCACAAGGTAGGTTTACATGCCTGTCAGAGTTTAGTCAACATCTGTCGCTCGTACGGTGCGGACGCTTCAAGTGCTTATCTTTGGTTGCAAATTTAATTTATTTAATTTAATAACTTATTTCTATGTATATATATACCTACTACTTCTCTTTCTCATCATCACCCATACTTGTACTTGTATGGCCTGTACTATACGTCCCACTGCACTGCAGGGCACATATTTAAATATTATTATCTACTACTTTAAATTACATAATTAGGATTTATAGATGAATTAACATGACATGAGAATGTCATGTTATCAGTAAGTTAATTATTTGAGGTGCCTCTAACTACAAACAAAAATAACGAGAAATATTACGAATATTTTAACAACAGGCGGCATGTAAGCCGAGCCCGCCATCGACGTGCGTTTGTTGACGCCTACTGGCAGTTTCTTGTCCCTTTCATTTTCATACAAAAGTGCAACAGAGACAACGCTTTGTTAACTCTGTTAAATAGACAGGGTATAGTCAACCTAAAATAATATAAAAGTACGACTAGTCAACCAAAAATAATATAAATTCAAAACTGAGCTGTTTAAAGAAGAAAGAAAAATACATTTATTCACTACACACACAAGACACAGAAATAAATAATTGAAAACAGTAACAACAATAAACAAGTAGTGAGTGTGTCTTCGCGGCAGTGAATCGGACGCTGGCTCAGCATAATGCTGAGGTGTTAACCGCTAAAGCGCGTTTAAGAATATAACACCTCAGTAGGGAGGAAGGGACATACCTAGTCTATCGATTGAATACGGGACAACCCCAATCTCATTAGACTAAACATTGTATTTATATTTTAACGTACGACTAAATCAAAACAAATCATAATTCTTAACTATTCGCAGAACGCAATTAAAATATTTAAATTAAACTATAGCTTGAACGAGAATATGCTACAATGAACGGAACTCCATTCATGTAGTGCCTGTGCTGGTTGGTAGATTAAATATATAGTTAGATACGGCATGAGGACACTTTAACTTATCTTTGTACAGCTATTTACTGAAGTATGGTCAAGATAATCCGTATTTACTTTTGCCTTCAGGAAAGTAAGTTTGCGGGTGTAGGACCTTGTGCAGAGTCCGCCCGGATCGCTACCACCATCTTATCCATTAACCTACCGCCAAATAGCGGTGTTCGCATTGTTGTGATCCGGTTTGGGGATAAGACAGCCAGTGCAATGACTAGCATAGAGGCAATCCATCTTAGTCCTCAGGGTTGGCAACGCATTTGCAGTCCTAGGCTTGCAGTCTTGTGAATGCGAATGTCTATGGGTCACAGTTTCCACTTACCATCAAGTGGCCTGTGTGCTCGTTTGCCTTCTCTTGACATAATACTTAAATTAGCCATGTATAACGACGATGTGACAGGACTAATGAGACGTGAGAAATTTACAATCCGGGAAACTTACGTATGTTACACCTAGTTTTGCCGGCTCAGTCTATCATAAATCGGGACTGTGCTAGAAAAAAACAGGACTCGAGTTTTATAATCGAGATGGCACAAAAATACGCGCGAATTACAGCCCTCTTGCAATTTTAATTGTGACAAACCGTTTTGGGTCTTCTCGGTTGTTATAAATTATAATCTTATTCATGCATGACCACTGCGATAAATCGGGACTATGGCCGAGACGTCCCGCAGAAATCGGGACGTCTGGGAACACTAGCAGCACCCCGCTAAACGTGTCTTCTTACCTCGTTAGTCGATGACTGACAAGAATTGACTGTATAGAGTGAGACAGACAACTGTTGTCACTACGAGTGACCAGAGATCTGACCAAAGATCGTCCATACCGAAGCTTGAAATACGTTAAAGCTGCGTAAGGAAGATAATTCAAACCCGTTCATTATCATTAGTTTGTGTTTTTTTTTTTTTTATGACATAGAGAAGGCAAACGAGCACACAGGCCACCTGATGGTAAGCGGAAACTGTGACCCATAGACATTCGCATTCACAAGACTACTAGACTTAGACTGCAAATGCGTTGCCAACCCTGAGGACTAAGATGGAATGCCTCTATGCTAGTCATTACACCGGCTGTCTTATCCCCAAACCGGAACACAACAGTGCGAACACTGCTGTTTGGCGGTAGGTTAATGGATAAGATGGTGGTAGCGATCCGGACGGACTCTGCACAGAGTCCTACCACCCGCCAAATTGTGTGTAAATTTCACTAACTTTAATCTTAGAGCTGACCTGAATCATTAAATCGCGTTATAAAAGTAGAAGCGGATAAGTAGCCATACCCGGGAAAAACTAGTTGACGTATTACGCTAGTACGTATTGATTGCCCCCATAGAATCTAATCTGTGGGGCTAGACAAGTTGCCATCGAATACGAACGCTAGCGTTTGGCGATCACCTATCGCTTTGCGTTGTCAAAAATGAAAAAGCTAGCCAAGTTGCCCTTAGATACCGACGTTTATATCGTGATAGTGCTCGTGCTGAATTCAACCTGTCAGAATAGTATCGCGTAACGACGGACAAAACGTCAAAACTATCACTATTCGATTAGCGCGAGTGATAGTGACCACATTACAGCGTGTCAGTTGTAACGAGAGTAACACGTCACTTTGTAACACTTCGAGGTCTAGATACCATTCTAAATCTAGTGTTACTCACCTGTTTGTTAGGCATTCCAGTTTGTTTATGCACTATAACTTTTAGCCACCTATTTAGAGGAATATTACCTCGATGTTTTACCATTATTTTCCTCACAACAAGGCATACTTCTTCTTTTGTTTAAATAAATTACAGTATCATAACAACAAGCCGGCATAACAAATCATTTGACAGTTCCTGTTTACACGTTTTGTTGTGCATTACGCGCATGACAGCGCCATCTGTGATCTATGACGTTTCCTCTTGACGATTTTCATCAATCACGTAATGATTGACTCTTAAAGGTTTGTCAAATCATTCGTTTATATTTAATCTAAATTAATCTATTATCTTACTTAAATAACTTCATCGTATTTTATTATAGATTTTCTTCAAGAATCAATTCGACACATGGAACGAAACGCGGACGCGTTTAGAAATGTGCTTGTCGGATTCTTGAATCCTAGGTAATGATGATTTTAACTTTTGAGTAAACAAGAAATATAATAAACTCAATTACCTGGTTTTATAATAATAAAATCCCTTCTTGAACTATTCATGAAATAATTTACTGTTTGTTTTTGTTTATTGGTAAATAAAAATATACAGAGCCGTTCGGAAATCTTTGACCGTCGATGACTGAGCATCTTCGATGCCGTCTCCGTTGACCTCTATTGAGATCGATTCGTCAGGATGTGAGCACGTACATCCAAAACGGAGAATCGCCGATCACGCCAACCGGCCCTGCCCATGGCAGAACTTTTATAATTCAACTTCAAATGGATTGAGCTAATCCAAATCTTTGTGCCTTCTGGCCAACCATAATACTTTCTTCTGGTAAGTGAACCCTTTGTCTTGAACTTTCAATGCCGCCATTTTGGCGATGCACTTTTCCTTTCTTTTCGTGTTCGTAACCCGTGCATACTTATTTTACAGCACCCTTATAAATGCTTTCTTAACAAGCACCTTTACTTTCTCGAGCTCTGACACTCGCCTTATACCATAAAAGAAACCCACGGCTAGTGGTAAGTTACTTTGCTTCTTTTTAATTAACCACGTGTTTTTTTTGATCGCTGGTTCTTCTCCATGTTTAACCGTGAATGTTTTGTTCACAGGGTTTCTATTACGGGCAGTTTCTTTTTCTTCTCAGTTTCTTTTTCTTCTTACTGCTTTTTATTGTTTCTCGAACACTCCGTTTACGAGTGGAGAATAACTTGTGGTTCCGCGGATGGAGGGGTGAAGCTCATCAAGCGTTGCGACTTTCTACTTTCCCCGTCGTGGATCTGACGACCTGCACTAAGAAAAACTTCAACTCTCCTGACAATTAAGCCGGTCTTTTACTACAGACGTTATTAAACAGTGCAGGTATTTTGTAAGAAGATGCCGCGTGAGTACCAGGCTACCTTTTTACACTTAAAGCTATCTCGCTAGGTAGTCTTTCTATGGTATTGATAAATTCCATTATTGGAATACAAATCTAAATGTGTATCTTGCGTAGTAGGTTGGAGACTGGCAACCCACGACTTCACGCTAGTGGATCAGTCTCGATCCTATGACTTATTTAAACTTCCCCTTTACGGCGGAGTCTATTGTGTAATGATGTATTTAGCGTTCTTTAGTTTATAATCGTTGAACGGTTAAATAAATGTAATTTGATTAGATCTGAGAATTTTATTTGAATGATTTCACTCGTTGACGAGAAGTAGGTCTGGCGCCCTTACTGAATATAAATTTGACTTACTCTTTCCTGGGCTGAATCTTACTCACACCCTAGTCTCACAAGCTCACCTATCCAGCTACCCTGAACTATTACAGTGGCGCCCAACGTGGGGCCTAGAGAGTGATATCGTTCAAATAAAGTATTTTTCAAAAATATTTTTTTTTCATAACTAAACTTTAATCTCTGGTGTAATATTGTTAATTCTACAATAACTACATACTATTTACTATCTGGTGTATTTTTTATGGAGACTGTAGTCATTTACTTTTTGAGAAAAAATGGAAATTGAGTTTTTTCCATACTAACTAAAACTGAACTTTTATAGTTTAACTATTTTTTTGACTTTTGGTTGAACACTTCAACTAAATACTCTTACTATATTAACTACTGGTTTAATCTAGTACTTTTCAGAACTTTACTAAAAGAAAATATTAATTAATTAATTTTAATTAAATTAATTTAACTTTGACTTCCACTGATCTATATCAGAACTTTAAACTTATCTTAACTTACATTGGCCTTAATTGGACCATTTTCAAGGATTTACATGTCAGGTTAGGTTATTCTGCTTTTGCATTGAAAATATTTTTTTTTAAATTTATTAGAAATGGATTTTCTTAAAGCTGGTTGTAAGATACTTCACTTACATAAAGATGAGATTACTCATGAACTTACAATTCGGAAACTTAATGTCAACCCTGCTTCTCGTAGGGATAGTTTAAAAAAAGTTTTGAAGCAGACTGCAGATTTAGCTCGCAGAGGTAGCCTAAAATTTAATTCTTTAGAGGAGTGTGATGTAACACAGGAATTAGATATTTGCCAGCGGAAAGCGGAAGAAATTGAAAAGGAAATAGCTGACCATCTGTCAGAGGCTGCTACAGACCGTTTGAGCTCTCGCTGCAAATATCTACTTTGTCGTTTATCTAGGTTACCAGAAAAATCTGAGGATGTTCAGTTGCTTCAAGCTGCTATTGTTTCAATGTCAGATCGTTTGAAACGAGATGACACGGTTACATCTGATTCTGATTCTAGTGATAATATTTCTGAGAACCTTTCCGGAGTTGTTACTAAGAAAATAATTTATATACCTGAAAAGACTTTTAATGTAAATTCGTTAAACTTAAAATACAAAGGGGACTCCTGTGCCCGTACTTTTCTGACACGACTTGAGGAACTGCGTGTGGCTCGGAAAATATCCGAGGAAGTAATTTACCGCAGCTTTCCTGAAATTTTAGATGGACCTGCTTTGGCATGGTTTCGCTCTAACCGCGCAGACTTTTTATCATATAAAGATGTAATAAAAGCTCTTCGTGATGACTTTGATATACCTGATTTGGATCATAAGCTTTTGCAAGAAATTCGTGCTAGGACGCAAGCAAAAAGTGAGACGATCGTTACCTTTCTCTCAATGGTATTAGGAATGTTTGATCGCTTAAGTAGGGAAATTCCTGAAGATGAGAAACTCGACATCCTCCTACGTAACATTAGACCCGAGTACAGTGAAGTATTAGCTTTACACGACGTCACTTCTATTAAACAGCTTAAGGCATATTGCAAGCGTATAGAATTAGCTAAAGTAAGGTCTGAACAGTTTATTGAACCTTCTTCCTCGTCACCTCTGGTTATGACGCCTACAACTACTAAAAATAAAACTTCCTCATTTTATGAGCGACCTACTTCTAACAAGACTTCTAACTTTGTGGCATCTGTCCACCATCCTTCTTCTAAGCCCTCGTGTTTTCGGTGCGGCATGAACAATCATCCTACAAGTAAGTGTAGGAAATCTTGCGAATTGATTTGCTTTAATTGCGGTAAAAAAGGGGTACGTGTACCTGACTGCCCTAAATGCAACTCTCAGCCAAAAAACTAAATAGCTTTGTCTTTCCTAAATCTAAATACTATAGACGTTCTTCTCCTTCACTTATTGGAAAGACAAAATGCTTTGATCCCCCTAAAGGAGATAACCGGAGTTACCTCGCTGTAGACGTTCTTGGTCTAACGGTGAAAGGCTTACTTGACTGTGGTGCCACCTCTTCTATTCTAGGTAAAGGCAGCCACACACTATTTACTGATATTGGTTTACCAGCCGCAACACACTCTACTCCAGTAATCTTACGTGTTGCTAATGGTCAAGCGCTTACTTGTACTGAATATATGACTCTTCCTATTTCATACCAAGGTAATGTTCAATTAGTCAATTTTCATATTCAGCCTGATATAACTACTCCTATCATTTTCGGTATAAATTTTTGGAAAGCTTTTAAATTGGCTCCTGAAATAATTTCCACTTTAACATTTGATGAAAATATTGCTAGTACGACCGATATTCCCTCTGAAACTGGTCTTCATGATTTTGATTCTTTAACTGCTGAACAGAAAACTAAAATTGATGAAATTAAACTTCTCTATGACCAAATCAATACTGACAAGGTTGGTTTGGGTAAAACTCACTTACTTGAACACAAAATACATACAGGTAACAGCTCTCCTATTAAACAAAAATATTATCGTCTTAGTCCTAATAAGCAAACTGCTTTAGAAAAAGAAGTTGATCGTATGCTAGAAGCTGGTATAGTAGAACCATCATACTCTCCATGGAATTCTCCAGTAGTAATGGTAGAGAAAGCTAATGGTGAACTGCGACTTTGCCTCGATAGTAGAAAACTTAATTCCGTATCGAAACCAGATGCTTATCCACTTCCTTACGTGAACTATATTTTAGACAACTTACGGGACGCTAAATATTTAACTTCTCTAGATTTAAGCGCAGCTTATCATCAAATTCCTTTAAGTGTTGCGTCAAAAGAAAAAACTGCTTTTACTGTACCTGGACGCGGTTTATTTCACTATGATCGCATGTGTTTTGGCTTAATTGGTGCTTCTGCGACCATGCAAAGACTGATGGATCAGTTGTTCACAGCTGAATTCGATAACAAAGTGTTCTGTTACATCGACGATATTATTATCTGCACCTCTGATTTCGATGAACATGTTCGCTTGCTCAAAGCTGTTCATGCTAAACTAAAAGCAGCTAATCTTACTATAAACATGAAAAAGTCTCTGTTTTGCAGGAATGAACTTAAATATCTAGGATATATTGTAGATCGTTACGGTTTAAGAACTGACCCTTCCAAGGTAGAAGTGATTTTAAATTTTCCTATCCCTAAAGACGCTAAAGAAATAAAACGATTCCTTGGAATGGCAGGTTGGTACCGACGGTTTGTTGAAAACTTCTCTAAGATTGCTCGTCCTCTGACGCGACTAACAAGTAAAAAAGTTCCTTTTGTTTGGTCCGACGAAGTAAACGAATCTTTCAACCTACTAAAAACTGCCCTCGTATCTGCTCCTATTTTGAGATGCCCTGATTTTAATGAACCTTTCTACCTTCATACGGACGCGTCCTCTTACGCGATCGGTGCTGTTTTGACGCAGCGCGTCGATAATTGCGATCACCCTATTGCCTACTGCAGTCGTACTTTGAATGCTCAGGAAATCAATTACTCTGCTACTGAAAGAGAACTCCTGGCAGTAATCTATGCTTTAGAACAATATCGTGCCTACATAGAATGCCGAAAATGCTTTATCATAACTGATCATGCTTCCCTTATATGGTTTTCTAATCTTAAGAACCCTTCTGGTCGTTTAAATAGATGGTCTTGTCGCCTTAGTCAATTTAACTTTGACATAATTCATCGAAAGGGAAAAGATAATGTCATACCAGACGCCCTTTCTCGTATAAAGATAGACTTTGTCTCAGACATTCTTACTACACAAGACCCTTGGTATTTGGAGCTTTTCCAAAACGTTTCTGATAAGCCTACTCTTTACCCAAACTTCAAAATTGAAAATAATAAATTATTTCGTCTTTCTAAGAACAAATATCGCCTGACAGCTCAATTCGAATGGAAGTTGGTAATTCCTTATGAAGACCGAAATGAAATTTTATTGAAATGTCATGATCATCCTACATCTGGTCATTTTGGTGTAGCTAAAACACACCACAAAGTTTCCAGCCTATATTATTGGCCTACTCTCTTTCAAGACGTCAAAAACTATGTAGACTCCTGTGAGATTTGCAAAACCTATAAACCGGTCAATCTGGCTCCTGCAGGTTTAATGGGTAATCCTCGTCGTATATCTACACCCGGTGAGGCTATCTCTTGCGATATACTTGGTCCTTTTCCTCCGTCTTATTCAAGAAACCAATACCTATTCGTTTGCTCTGATTATTTTAGCAAATATGTCACTTTGTTTCCTTTACGCACTGTTACTGCTAAATCAGTTATAAAGTGTTTGGAAAAAGGTATCTTTCTTACTCATGGGGTACCGAAATATATTTATGTTGATAACGGACCTCAATTTATAGCTAAAGAATTTAGGGAATTTATGTCTCAATATAATGTCCCACATATCTTCTACAATCCTAGATATCATCCACAAACTAACCAAACGGAAAGGGTTAATCGTGAATTGGTAAGGACTATTGCTTCTTATGTGCGTTCTGATCACCGCAACTGGGATAAGAACTTATCTGAGATTCAGTGTGCTTTGAATACCGCTGTTCACGAGGGAACTAAATTTACTCCGTATTTTTTAACACATGGTCGTGAGATGATTATCGACGGTTCCTTTTATAACGCGGATGCTCCTGTAGACAGAACGGCTCTTTTTGCAGACAACGGTTTGATCCTGTCAGATAAACTAACAGAATTGAAATCTATATTTCAAAAGGTGCGTCAAACACTGCTTGCCTCTCATGAACGTAATGCAAAATATTATAATCTGAGAAAACGTCCAGTACAACTTGTAGAAGGACAAATAGTGTACAAAAAGTGTTATCCGTTGTCTAATGCTGCTAAATTCTTTTCAGCCAAACTATCGCCAAGATATGAAAAATGTACAATACATAAAAAACTAGGACCCCTAGTTTATACTTTGAAATCTACTTCCGGAAAGATCCTCGGTGATTTCCATATAAAAGATATAGTTAGACCTGGCGAAGCTCCACCTGCATCCTAACTTTTCTGGTGGTTTCTTTTAGATCTACCTATAATCTCTCTCTTTAATCATATACGTCTAGTATATTAAAGTAAATTATACGCCTAGTATACTCAATTATATACGTCTAGTATATCTACTAATGATTCAGGGTTGAATCAATTTATGCACTTAGCATACTTGTCGATTCATTGTTCTACTTGCATCAATGAAATCATTTTACATGCGCCTAGCATGCTTATTCACTTGAATGCTTTTGGTACAAGTTTACCAAAGCAAGCTTTAAAAGATTTAACTTTACTGATATGAGTTAAACTTACTACTAAAGAAAAAAGTTCTCTTCAACAATGAATGTGTCGAAGAACTTTCATGTAAATTGTCTATAACAAGATACTAATTAACACTTGAATAGATATGTTTAGTTATAAGTTTTCTTTAGTTTAATAAGTTCTCAAGCAGTTTTGCGATGAACAGTACCTTGCCTGTTTCATCATTACAATGTTTGTTTTAGTTTAAGTTTGCCATTCGTTAGTGTATGAGACGTCACTCAAATCTCCATACTTTAAGGAAGCAATTGATGTGTAATTAATTAAGTTTATTGCATTATTTTAAAACTGTTTTTTTTTTGTGTTTAAGATTTTGATATAGTAATGTTAAGACTGTTTAGTTTAGGTGCGCACACTAATTTAAGTCATCCATAAGGGATCAAGATATCTTGTAGATGTAAGTATTTAGTTGTTAAGAGATTTGTTTTTACCTGCAGTCTTTAGTTATGCAGATGTTTGCTCGAGTTGAGACTCGATAGTTATTGTGTAATGCGTGGTACCCACGCTGACTACTTAATCTTATTTTTTTTTTCTACTCTCCACTGACAAGCAACAGGGGTTGAGTTGATTTCTTTTCTTCATGTCTCTTAGGTTCTGTCCTACTGGTAAAAATCCTAGATTTGTTTCTTCGGTTTCCTTCGTTACCTACTTTAAAGGTATCATCTGGAAGAAAAAATTTCTTTCTTATTATTCTAATTTCGAAACAAAATTTTTAACCCAACTGGGGATGAACTGTAACACTTCGAGGTCTAGATACCATTCTAAATCTAGTGTTACTCACCTGTTTGTTAGGCATTCCAGTTTGTTTATGCACTATAACTTTTAGCCACCTATTTAGAGGAATATTACCTCGATGTTTTACCATTATTTTCCTCACAACAAGGCATACTTCTTCTTTTGTTTAAATAAATTACAGTATCATAACAACAAGCCGGCATAACAAATCATTTGACAGTTCCTGTTTACACGTTTTGTTGTGCATTACGCGCATGACAGCGCCATCTGTGATCTATGACGTTTCCTCTTGACGATTTTCATCAATCACGTAATGATTGACTCTTAAAGGTTTGTCAAATCATTCGTTTATATTTAATCTAAATTAATCTATTATCTTACTTAAATAACTTCATCGTATTTTATTATAGATTTTCTTCAAGAATCAATTCGACACATGGAACGAAACGCGGACGCGTTTAGAAATGTGCTTGTCGGATTCTTGAATCCTAGGTAATGATGATTTTAACTTTTGAGTAAACAAGAAATATAATAAACTCAATTACCTGGTTTTATAATAATAAAATCCCTTCTTGAACTATTCATGAAATAATTTACTGTTTGTTTTTGTTTATTGGTAAATAAAAATATACAGAGCCGTTCGGAAATCTTTGACCGTCGATGACTGAGCATCTTCGATGCCGTCTCCGTTGACCTCTATTGAGATCGATTCGTCAGGATGTGAGCACGTACATCCAAAACGGAGAATCGCCGATCACGCCAACCGGCCCTGCCCATGGCAGAACTTTTATAATTCAACTTCAAATGGATTGAGCTAATCCAAATCTTTGTGCCTTCTGGCCAACCATAATACTTTCTTCTGGTAAGTGAACCCTTTGTCTTGAACTTTCAATGCCGCCATTTTGGCGATGCACTTTTCCTTTCTTTTCGTGTTCGTAACCCGTGCATACTTATTTTACAGCACCCTTATAAATGCTTTCTTAACAAGCACCTTTACTTTCTCGAGCTCTGACACTCGCCTTATACCATAAAAGAAACCCACGGCTAGTGGTAAGTTACTTTGCTTCTTTTTAATTAACCACGTGTTTTTTTTGATCGCTGGTTCTTCTCCATGTTTAACCGTGAATGTTTTGTTCACAGGGTTTCTATTACGGGCAGTTTCTTTTTCTTCTCAGTTTCTTTTTCTTCTTACTGCTTTTTATTGTTTCTCGAACACTCCGTTTACGAGTGGAGAATAACTTGTGGTTCCGCGGATGGAGGGGTGAAGCTCATCAAGCGTTGCGACTTTCTACTTTCCCCGTCGTGGATCTGACGACCTGCACTAAGAAAAACTTCAACTCTCCTGACAATTAAGCCGGTCTTTTACTACAGACGTTATTAAACAGTGCAGGTATTTTGTAAGAAGATGCCGCGTGAGTACCAGGCTACCTTTTTACACTTAAAGCTATCTCGCTAGGTAGTCTTTCTATGGTATTGATAAATTCCATTATTGGAATACAAATCTAAATGTGTATCTTGCGTAGTAGGTTGGAGACTGGCAACCCACGACTTCACGCTAGTGGATCAGTCTCGATCCTATGACTTATTTAAACTTCCCCTTTACGGCGGAGTCTATTGTGTAATGATGTATTTAGCGTTCTTTAGTTTATAATCGTTGAACGGTTAAATAAATGTAATTTGATTAGATCTGAGAATTTTATTTGAATGATTTCACTCGTTGACGAGAAGTAGGTCTGGCGCCCTTACTGAATATAAATTTGACTTACTCTTTCCTGGGCTGAATCTTACTCACACCCTAGTCTCACAAGCTCACCTATCCAGCTACCCTGAACTATTACAACTTACGCCTTCGATACATTTTAGTAAGTGACAGGTGATGTCGAAACGCTAGCGTTCGTATTCGATGGCAGCTTGTCTAGTCCCACTGTAAACTTAATAGTTTTATTACGATTAGGATTTATTTGCTGCCACTCAAAACTAAAATGCAAAATATGCGCATGGACTTATACTCTTACTTTACTTGCATACAGTCGAGTTCATAAATGTGTACATTTTACTTAGAACCTTGTTACTTTAATCTCTGTGACAATTTATACATGGCAGTTTAAAGGTGACATTTAATAGACAAGGTACTAAAGTGCACACATATTTATGAACTCGACTGTACCTTGAAAATTATAGAGACAATTGAATCGTTCCTTTTTCAAACTTTGAATTAAAAATCGTCACTAAGGAACCAATTTTTGAATTTTGAATTACATCAAGATGAAGACAATATTGGCCACATCAATCAAAAACAACGTCATTTTTTTGCAATGTTGCCGCAAAGCCTCTGCAAATTACTCTTCTTCTTCTTCTTCTTCTTTGCCCCTCGGCGACTTCAACAGCTACTACCGCAGGGACATGGCGTTTGCACGAAGAGATTTCGCCAGTATCAAGTATATATAAGTATAAATCAATATAGCAATAAAATACAATCCAATCTTCTCCAGGAAGATTGCAGGCAACGTTGTTCGGTGATATGTAGGACAGGTCTAGATAGTATTAACCTCTGTACCACTGCGAGTCCACTTGAAACGAGAAGTAAGATGCCAGATACACGAAATAAGTCTATCTTCTAGGCATAAAAAGGACAAATCACTATCAGAAAAGTAGCTACTTAGAACAACTAAATACAGAACTAAAACAAATTACACATTAGCCATCTTTTAACGTTGCAAATGGCCCCTGCAAATTACTCATTAGCGCTTGGAAGGTGACAGATTTGCAAAGTGACAGATTGGCTGACTGATCGCGAAACCAGAAGATGAAAGGATGAAGTCATCTGGCAGGTGGTCGCAGACTCATTACATGTGGTAAAAAAAGGCAACAAAAGTACAGTACCAATACCTATTTCCTTAATAGCTGTCGGCTTTCTATCGGTGTCACCCCCGCACTCGCATATACGACAGTACATTTTGTCACTCGTGTAACTCGTGTTACAAGAAAGGGTCAAAAAACATGTTTTTTTTGTTATTCTGTCCCGTGAGCCAGGTGACAACAGTGATAGAGTTTCTTAGAAAAAATGTTATAATGTATGTACTTCTGTAATGTACTTCTAGCACACTCAGAAGAAAACCATAGAAAAATGCATTTGTACTTCTCGACCTCGTTGACACTTAACATCAGGTAAGACGGAGGTCAAACGCAAACAAATTATTGATAAAAAAAAAGAATATATATCCTTTAAAATCATAAGTTTTCAAGAGTGACCCAAGAGACGTCACCATGGCAACGAAGTACAACAAAAAGTTGATTGACCCAAAAACACTATTAGCGGATAGCTACATGGAAATGGTAGTACAGTGGCCAGTGGCTACAATCAAGTTACGAGTATTACTTGAATATTTCCTTAGTTGCGACGCTGATTGTTAACCCACGAGTTCAATGGCCTTCTTATGCTTAACATAAAAAAAAACAACGTTCTCCGAGTCTACAAATAAATCTTATCATTCAGTGCCTGCACACCTGCGTATGCTAGTTATCCGAGCCTTGTGTGGAAATGCATTACCATTTCCTTTTGGCGGGAACAGCGGCCATGTTGCGCGCGTCATAGACAAAGTATTGTCTGTGGTTCGCGCCTTTCTCAATTTGCCGCAATTAACACGTGGGGTGGAAAGTTTCAGTTCAACACATTGTTGCAATTGGCAATGCAGATACCAACATGATGGCTGCGTTTATCGCGTGACAAAGTTTGGATATGGAATCCGTCACCTTCTGACACGTAAATAAGTACGCGAGTGACGGATGCTTTATCCACATTTGGCGCGCGATATACACGCAGCCATATTAGGCTCACAGCTGCATAAAATTATCGATAGGCTAGACCAGTTGCTGAAAGGTGACGTAAACGATTTTCGAAAACTGAGAAAATGTATTGAATTGACGCATGCGCTCGACGCGACCGTCTGACAGCTAACGTACGTCCATCCTATACATTTTGGATAGCAATAACAAACGCCGAATGCATCTTGTCTAGAGCCTAAAAGTTGTTAAATGCATGTAGCGTTGTCTAGTACCCAAAGTACAAGCCTAGAGCTTAGTTTGGGACTAGGTCAATCAACAACCAAGTGAGACTTTGTACCTCCTGTTGTTCCCTGTGTATGGAAAAGCGTCACCAACACCAACCGCGAATAGATAAGGCTCACTTAGGGTTAAAATTTGACATTTGTCCATCAAAATGTGTCTAATCCGAAGTAAGCCTTTCTGTCCGCGGTTTGAATATAGGGTTCGACCATTAAAAGTCATTAACTGCCTGTTAGACACCAAAAGAATGCATTGTCTTCTTGCTTACATATTCCAAACTTGGAGGAGGTGCTCGCAGCCCGATCTTCAACTGTTCTCCTCCAGTAGCTGCCACCAACCTTGCATATATAATATATATAGTCGCTCTAGTTATAGCATAATCGTATCGTATTTTGTCAGAAAAGTGTCGTTTTCGTCTTGCTTTCTCAATCAGCATACCAATGGGTGCTAATGCTGACTGAGAAAGCAAGATATGTATGAATATTTCCGACCAAAAGCGATGTCGTATGTTTACAGTATATATTTTTTGTACAGGGTTAACTTTAGTACTTCCAGTAATAAACTGTTAATATTTTGCTGTTTTTCCTTTTTGTAGGTTTGCATCTAAGAACCATTTAGGTACTTACTTCTAAAGAAGTGTACCGGAAGCGAATAGAGAGAGCGTGAATTCCTAAGCTCAAACAAAAACGGTACTATCGACACGAGTATAATGTCGTTCTTGATGTATACAATGATGTTTTTATTGCAACGCGTTGATGTCTACCGCTCTAAAAATAAAACGGAAAAACTATTCATGTTTTTAAATCTGAATTTTGAAATGAAATGAAAAATAATTTATTTGGCACATAAAAAAACAGCTTACAAGCCAAATGTCTTAACCTAAATACATTTATTTTTCAGTTCTGCTTTACGCCTCTAATTTCGGAGACCAGACCTTTCAAATGTAGTATGTTGAATGTATGTTCACTAATTAACTAGGAACATTGAACCTTTACTACTTTGAAAATTATATCACTCTGCTCAAATATATCAGGTCAAACAATGCTAAAGTTATTTCTTTGAAATGTCAACCCGTTAAAAACCGTGTAAAATATCACGTTCACCTTTTTGTAATCATGATTCCTTAACCTTGAGAGTTAACCGCACCATAACAAAAGACCCTCCTCCCAGTCCTACCCGAGTGAACTGCCTTACCACTATACTTACCAGACCTACAATTTATTACGTGTTGGTGCAGTCGTGTTATTCCTTATCGTATCGGCGCGGCGCGTTGATTCTTTCAATTAGATAGCTTAGCTCGCTCGCCCTTGACTGTTCGATGAGAAGCCTTTTTTAAGAGTATACCACCTCTGACAGAGGTACAGACAATATCAGCGTCGATAAGTGTGAGGAGGCCCTTACGCTATTAAAGATGCATAAAATTAATAGATTACATTTGCGAATTTCACTCAATACCTCAATAATGAAGATGAAGAAAAACGCGACATTCCCGGCTTTTATAAATAGCCTCTTAAGCCTTTTTAAGTCTCTTGAAAGACTTTTTTCTTAAAGGCCGGCAACGCTTCTGCTATGGTGCTATGCTTTTCCTGTTTTTGCAGACGTCCATGGGCGGTATGGTCATCACTTTACATCGGGTGATCGTTTGCATTATATATAAATCATTAAAAGATAAAAAGATAAAAGATGTTTATTCAGTAAGTAGGCCGCACGGGCACTTTTACACGTCAAAAATCTACCAGCGCTTTGCAACTCGCAAGAAACCACTGCTGAGAAGAAACGCCTCAAGAAACTCAACAGTCAGTCGTGTTTTTAAAATCCTAGGTACTCATGATATTATATAATTATAAAGCGTAACCTAACATTATATAAAACAATGAATGTAACATAAAATAAAATAAAAAATATATTCAACAGTAGCTTGAGCAGGAAAAGGTGTCAAAATTCGGAATTTTCATAAGTAGTAGTAATAATATACATATATATATATATATATATATATATATATATATACTTACCTATGACAGTGCAAGACAACCACATACAAAGTTTCGATACATTCTCCTACAGAAACCGTGTCCCCTAGACAATAAGACAATATACAATATTCACATATTTTATTATAACTAATTTATTATTCAGTTATTTAGGTGTCTAGTTAAGTATAGGCCAAGCCTTTTTATCTGTTAGATAAGGGTCAAGCTAAGTTGGTTCGATATATATCTCGGTATCCCCTTGCCTTTGTCTCGCTAAAGAATACACCTCGAATGACTCATGCGCAGGTAGCGCCCGACCCGAGCCTTTTTGTAGTTATACTTATAACCAATAGGAAGTTGTTGTTGGTTTTTTGTTGTCTTCTCCGAAAAGTTTGAATTGGAATGAGAAACTAAAAGCATTTTTTTATGTAAAGTCGTTCCATTTGACCCAATCACACCAAGGTGAGTGACGATGTGGTCAAGAACAAAAATGGAAAAGGTATGTGTTACAAAACGAAAAGTATGGTAGGGAACACTGCTGTAGATAAACCTTAAAAATTTCTTCATTAATTCAAACAAAAGAACGTTATAAAGTCTAACTTCTAGGTAATACTTTATTCAATCGCAAATTGCAGGCGAACGAGCACACATAAGAAAGTGAATAAGATATGAGGCCCATAGACATTTGCATTCACAAGACTACAATCTCACTACATTGCGTTGCCAACCCTGAGCACTATAAGATGGAAAGCCTCTATGCTTGTTGTCTTATCACCACACTGGAACCTGGAATACGATAGGTAGTGGGAATAATTCTGCTTGGCGGTAGGTTAATAAGTAAGTCCTATAGACAAGATGAATTCTGCAAACGCTATTGTTATCGAAAATATAGATTTGACGTAAACTGCCGGAAGGTAAGCCACCGCTTCGATTTGTCAGTTGTCGAAAATCGATTACGTTAGCGTAATGCATTTTCTCTATGAACTAAGATGATGGTAGAGTAACAGCACAAGGTCCGACCACTATAATGTAATTCAATACGGAAATGTCGTACCTCTAGGTACGCCATTTTCTGTATTTCTCAGTAAATCTCGAGATTCTCCTAACAAAACAGCAGCGTAGGGTCCCGAAAGTCCTCGAGAACGGTACATCTTTATATTTAGATGATTAAGTAAGTTGCATTGACTTAAATAGTAACTTAGGTACCTATTAATTTATAATTTAAGGCTGCGACAACTTAATAGCTTCAAAACAGATGAATCATAAGTTGCATCATGGTGATTCGTTTATCGAAACCGGTACGTGTCTATTTAATATTGTATTGATGGTTACAACGCGTAACTAATTTGTTTCTTCGCTTATTATAAAACACGTGCCGACCATCATTGACGGTTGCCGAGGAATCAGATATCAGAGGTCATGAGTATTGACCTTCACGTAGGAGCATATTATTGGTAGTGGTGAACCTTGTGCAGGGTCTGTTTGGATCGCTACAATATTATCCGTGAACCTGCCGTCATTCAACAGTGTCTTGATGTGACCCGACATGGGGATCAGACCGCCGGATCAATTACTAGCATAGAGGCATCAGGCCTCAGGTTGGCATTGCAGTTTACGGTATTAGGACTGCAGTCTTAAAATTCCAAATGTCTATGGGCGCTACTGCAAACGAGAAATCAACTTCAATGTTTTTTCTTCCACGGGAATTGTCTATTATTTGGAGATCAAAGTATTTTAAGCGTTCACGCCTAATTGAAAGACAAACACCTCAAATTCAAAATATTTATTCAGTAAATTGCCCACATACGGGCTCTTTTACATGTCGGTAATATAGAGTGAATGTACTAGGGCTTTGGACAAGACCATCATTGCGGAGTAGAAGCGCCAAGAAACTCCAGCAGAAGGTAATTTCACCTAAAACAGTAAATAGAAGAAGAACTAATATAAATTTAGATTCCACCCACCCGAGCGAAAATATGTATACGACCTACGTCGTTATATTCGACTAGGCAAATAAGCATTTATCGAGAAAAAACAAAGCAAATCCAGTTTCGTATTTCGGCGCGGGCGCGGGAGCTAATTGACATTTCGTCAGTAATTCTGCAAATCCGCGTAAGTAACAAAATAAGTAAGGCGCATAATACGCCTTAACAAGTAAGCCAGTAAGGTACATTTTGCAACTTATTGAATTTGTTAGTTACGCGGTAGTGCAGTATCACTAGCGATTTACGATGCGAATTAGCGCCGAGCCAAGGTCCGCGGTGTTTGCCTGACTCCTGGCAGGACGGCCTCGTTTGCTGAGTGCTCGCTGAATATTGCATTAGAAACAAGGTTTGCGAACCCGGTAACGTTAACAAAATATTCAAGTCTATTTGAAGGGTCCACGGAAAGAACATGTCTAGTCACTTTTTTTTGAAAATTAGTTTTTGATCTCCAAATGTAGAGGACGAAATGAACTATTACCTACCACTCAGTTTCAGATATAAATCTTCATATAACTTGTATTTTTTATTTTTTCACTCTTAAAAACACCTCTACACGAAAATTACGTATAAAATGACACGGTTCCTAACTTTCAAATCGCGATATCTCAAAAAGTTACTAATGTGACTAGACATGTTCTTTCCGTGGACCCTTCATTTAGTAAAAACTGCATGTCATGAGCGTTATGACATTGTCGTTGACATAGTTTGAATACCTACCTATATCACCCATTTTACATTTGACGACGCGTTGGCTATATTTATTTGGTAGAGACCTTACGAAGCTAGCGGTCCTGTCTTCATTCCCGGTATGGCTATATATCTGTGTGATGAGCGCGAGTATTGGTTTCTATGTATTCAAGTATTTATTTTCGTATGTAAGTATTTATAACGTTGTCTAGTAGCCATAGTATCTACCTACCTCCCAGCCTAGAGCTTTGTTTGGGACTACCTAGGTAAATTTGTGTAAGATTGTCCCCTGTTGATTATTAATCAGCCGATAAATCAAAGTTTTGCCCTTTATAAACATAACATAATTCTTGCAGCTAACGTTGTATGATTTTTTATACGATTTTCATGTGTGGCACTGTAGATAAAGGCTTGTGAAGTGCTCTTTTTCAAACGAGCCTGCAATATATATCTCAACTCTGAGGTCTTGTAACAGCTGCTTTTCCAATCCAGTTTATTTATACGCTAATGTAAAGACACTACCTGCAGAAATACTGGCAGCAAACAAATCAAACAACAGCTTGAAAACTCCACCTACGAATATATAGTCATACTATAACCTGGACGGTAACTTACATTGACTTTAAACATTATATATGAATAAATAAAACTGTAAGTTGCTCGTCTGCAATTTGGAGATACAATATTACGTTCTCGGAGCTCCCATACTCAGTAAACATAGTAAATCACATAATGGCTGCGGTTTTTGGATGTAGTAGTGAAGCTAACAAAACAAAAACGCAAAATAAAACAAACGCACACACGTCAATGCGTATGTAAGTTTGAGTGTTAGTTGCGACTGTCAACTGTTTTGTACATGTTTACACACACGAATGAGCTAGCAAGGCCGAAGCGATTTCGGTATTGCTGTACATATAAGCTAGTTCTAATAGTTCATGCACACAACCTCTTCACCTTGGCATCTATTTATAACCGCCGTGTGAATGAGTGATTAATATTAGTCGCTGCAAGCAGGAAGCCTTGCACGATGTTGTACACAGCTCTAGGGTTGGCAATGTTGGCATGTGTAAATTTGGTAACCCTATCACAAGACCGGGGTTTCGTGTCCTGTTTCACAAGCCAAAATTTCAAGTTGCACTTTTTTCTGAAACCGTTAACTTTCCAGGATTTACTTCACACTCAGGTCAGGTCTTCAGGACTTTTAGGTTAGATCAAAAACCGGTTGCAGTAAAATGCTTGCGTTGAGAAACGAAAAGTCGGGGTAAGATAGAACCATGAAACAAAATATACTGAACATGTTCTGACATCTATCAAAAGCATTATTTTAACTACCGCGATATGACAATCACAATACTAAACAATAACTCAAAATGTCATTAAACTCGCTACATAATATGATGAATAGTAGGATCTTTAGTGCTCAATTTTTAATTATGTAAAATTTATTAGTTTAGCCAAATCACGAAGTTATGACTATCCAACAAGAAATTGTTCTTTTTTTGGCGTAGTGGAAACGCTTCTTCCCATTGCCTAGGTTTGGCCATTGTATAGCGGGGTATGACTGACTGTTTCCTTCCCCGCTCTCTCACGAGAGTAGACTTTTTAGGCTGGCCCCTTCGCTCCAACATTTACCTACGCAGCTGTTTTCTGGGGTGCCATGAGCTGAACAAGAGATGGCCAACCCTAACTATGCAATGGGTATACCCGTGTGATTTGACAACCCTGTGCTAGTTATATTACTTGTAAAATAAACACTGTGACTTCCGTCAATGCAGATTTGGCAACGAATTACGCATTGGCCTTCGAAGTTAAGTACAAGCAAGTAAATCAATTATTTTGACAAATTGAACGTTATTTACACTAGCAATCTTCTCGCGACTTCGTTATAAGATCAGTACAGAACTACAGACTAACAAATTACTTGGAGTGTAAAGTCTGTCCGGCCGGATAACAGTCAAAAATTATGGAGCGTACAGTCAAGAACCTAAATTAGGGACCCACCCAAAGTCCATCTGACATTTATGAGTCTACAACAATAAGGTTGAGTTTTCTATAGTTTACAAATCATTTGGCAACTCTAATGAAATTGACGACTACAAGCCTTTTTTTTTTAAACGGCCCACAAATTAACGGCCGTGACCGTACTCATTGAAAACGGCCGCCGGCTTTAAAACCGTCGCTCACCACACATTATCACAATTTGAAATCGACCAACCGCCAAAGTGACAAGGATTGCCTCACCCGCAAATGTAGATATAGAGTTTGGTGGATTTGAACGTGATGATGACTCTCCAGCCGACTTCGCCACGCACCCCACACTTGCAGTTCGAAAGGCACAGACCAACAGTCAGTCAGACAGGCAAAAATGATCGCAGCTATTTGTAAGATAAGAAAATTATATCTGTCTCTCATTCTAACAGATAGCATAGCTGTGTCCTTCTGTCAGTCATTTTCCGTTGGTCTGTTGAAACCTGTTAAGAAATCGTCAGCACAAATCAGCCGGCGGAATGTTGACCTGTGTTTTAAAACTTTGAACTGACAGGAAAATGTGTACCGTTTGTCGAAAACAGCGAACGGAAATCGTCAGATTATTATACATTCTAGTGCGCGTACTCCGGTAAATTAAGTTCGTTTTAGATTTTACTTCTCGCAATCGTAGTTAAAAGTACGGTAGTTAGATACTCGAACTAACCACTCTTGCTTTTCTCGGGTGGCCAACGGGTGGCTAAATATGTCGTGTCATTAAGGTCTATTTTACTGTGCAATATAATATAGTAGAAATAAAAGAAATCCATACTATATACATAAATTGTTGACATGTGCATTTTACGTCAAAAATGTGACAGTTACGTAGAAAATGGCGCCCTCATTTAATTTCTACTCTTTTGTTTCGCACTGTATACCTTTTGTGTTTTTTTTTGTGTGTGCAGGAAAGAGGTATAATCTGTGGGTACAATATACTGTTATGTTATCGAGTACACAGCCAAGACTTGTGACTTGTGTGAGATCGTTCTCCAGATTCTACCATTTATTATTTACACAACATTTATTTAACAAATACAGAAACCAAAAAAATATGTTTAAAGAAATTTATTTAGTACGTAACTAAGAACAATACTGCGTCCCAAGCGTTGCTGATTCATGATTGACCACAATAAAAGAATAAATAATAATTAACTTCAACATTTAACATGACAAACAACTCTCCAATGTACCTAACCTAAACCCTTCGTTCCTATTTCACTTGCGGTTTTTAATTATAATTTTAACAGAGGCTTTTCTACAATGACTACAGTTTTACGTATATAGGTACTATTGTTTTTTTTTTATGGCATAGGGAAGGCTGGCGAGCACACAGGCCACCTGATGGTAAGTGGAAACTGTGACCCATAGACATTCGCATTCACAAGACTGCAAGCCTAAGACTGCAAATGCGCTGCCAACCCTGAGGACTGAGATGGATTGCCTCTATGCTAGTCATTACACCGGCTGTCTTATCCCCAAACCGGAACACAACAATGCGAACACTGCTGTTTGGCGGTAGGTTAATGGATAAGATGGTGGTAGCGATCCGGACGGACCCCGCACAAGGTCCTACCACCCGCAAAATAAAGCTGATATATATGATATCGTATTGTCAACTTTATAATAGCTCTTATTTACCTACTTGACAGTAATGGCAGCCCAGTCAAAAGTAATATCTACTATAAACAGTTTCTGCCAAAAAAATCATTTCGGGGACAACCTTTTGCTGCCGGCTGTGCTATTTTTGCAAAATCTTTATCTGCTTATCAAGACCATACAATTGAGTCCAAACACGGTGGGTTTAGGTTAAGAATAGCGGAGATCCTTTCGCTACCTTCCCACTCCATCATCAGATCACCTCTTAGATACCGGTTACATATGTGTAACGGGAAGTCAGACAAAACTTGCAAGAATTGACCCATACATTGCAAGTTAAAATAAAGCTTGTAATAAAATACGTGTAGAGACGAAGTAGAAACGTAATTAATAACTTTATCGTGTCGGTTAAAAACTTCAATGTTTTTCCACTGAGTTATAAATCGTTGATTTATTATATTACCAATATGTTTACACATTTTTATATTCGTTTACTTATCGGCGTGGCAGATGATTACAACGCAAAACGTTATTGACACACAGAATAACTCCACAGATAATAAATGCTGACCTTTGCGAGAGTCGTATGTGTCATCCTCAACTTAGTGTTTTAGGTCTAAAATAACATTTCGACCTTGGGCTTGATTTAAGCAACAAAATATCTTTATTGTGACAGTTACGTGTCTTTCTAAAAAGCGACGCTTTCATTTTAATTTACAGACAACAATATATACAAAATAGATTTAAATACAGTTTAAACTCACGTTTAATGCCAGGAAACGACCCGACATGTTTCTGACTTGGAGTCTTTTATAAGAGCAGGCCAATTAGCAACATGTCGAGCCGTTTCCGCCATTCTAAAATTAGTTTTTTTTTTAATGCTATATACTTGTATAGGAGGCAAAGGAGCACGCAGGGCCTCTTTTCTACCGTGCAAAACCGTATTGCCTTAGACGTGTTATGGTATTGTTTTTGACTCGGAATGTAAATAAAAATTATGATAAAGTTGAAAATACAATAACATGTCAATGTCAATATGGTTTCACTCGTGTCACCTGTGGCCCGTTTCACGAAGCTATAAGTGTTTCACGAAACGGGCCTCTGATGGTACCTATTTGCCGCAAGACCGCCAACCGCCAACAGAAGAGTCCTGAATTGGAGATCTGTCGCTCTGTGATTGGATGGAGCGAAGATTATGCAAGAGCTGGCAAGGAGGAAAACAGCAGAAGATCGTGATAACTGCACGGGAAGAAGGCCTCAGTCCAGAGGTTTTAGTCTCTTAAAAAAAGCAAGGTTTAAATCCCGACTGCATTTTTGATACTGAGCCGGGTCTTATTACTTTGATTAAATGTTTATAGTCAATGGCACTCTCACTACCAAGATGACAGCTCATTATGTTAAAATCAAGCCGTTTAGGCTGCAGAGCGTGCCAAAGAAATAGACATACATATGTAAGTATATAAATTTGTCTATGTATCTACATGCATGCATACACTCGCTCAAAACGTAACCCTCCTGACACAGTCGGGTAAAAACTGTTTTTTATCGAACGTCGAACATTGTTTTTGAACTGTGGTGAATTTATTCGTCTTTTTTCAATATATGTGTTTTGTGTTATCTTTATGCTGAGATTGGTGTGACAATTAATGCAATTTCTTTCTTTCTTTCTTTGTTTCCTAATTAACCAAGTTCCATTAATTTGCGCCGTCCCCGACTAATACCATAAATCAGCCGAAGCTCTCGGGAACCGCGCAAATGGGTCAAACGGTAACAAATTTCAATTTGTATCACAAAACTTAACCATTCATCTGCTAAAGTCATTATCAATTAATAATGAGCTTTATTTTAAGGGTAATAAGAGCCGGGTTTGGGTTAGTGGAAGGCGGAGTGGGAGCGTGGCGTGACTCACGCCCATTCGCTGTAGGTATTACTATCTGTCTCTACAGATATTTTACGCATAACGTCGGGTCTTTATTTCGTATTACGGCCATAATATTTGCAATAAGTGGGAGTACTTACCTAGAATACGAAATAACGGACGCGAGGTAGAGCTTTTTATTTTTTTTATACACAATATGACTAAGGCTGGGTTTTTGATCCGTAGTTTACTGAACAAATAGGTAAAATAAAAATCGAAAATGTGACACTAAGATTTAACCAAGAACCTACGGAATTCAAGACAGCACTGCACAGCTAACAAATAATTGAAAATGAAAAATACAACCTTGTGGTTAGGTAGGTACGTTACATAGGTAGGTATACTATAAATCAGCATTCAAAAGAAAAACATATTTTTCGCTTTATGAATCAGTTCAAGCGTAGCGTAGGACGCCCTCCAGCCAGATGGACCGACGACCTGAAAAAAGTGGCTGGTGGTGACTGGATGGCGAAAACGGGAGATCGGGCCTTGTGGCGAACCCTGGGGGAGGCTTACGTCCAGCAGTGGACTGCAATAGGCTGAAATGACAATCAGTTTTAGTACCCATGAATAAACTAGTTGACTCCAGATTATAAGGATGTTCCGTTGACTTTCCATGTATCCAATGACAACACCTTTTCAAAAAAACTAAGATGCTGACTAAGTGCGCGCTATGCGAGGCGCCATTTACCCTACTCATGAAAAAACCGCGGGTGGTAGGACCTTGTGCGGGGTCTACCACCTACCACCATCTTATCCATTAACCTACCGCCAAACAGCAGTGTTCGCATTGTTGTGTTCCGGTTTATAGATAAGACAGCCGGTGTAATGACTTTGGCAACGCATTTGTAGTCTTAGGCTTGCAGTCTTGTGAATGCGGATGTCTATTGGTCACTGCAGTTTCCACTTACCGTCAGGTGGCCTGTGTCATTGTTTGCCTTCCCTAGCCATAAAAAAACATTGGAGACAGTGGAGAAATCGAATAACATACCCAGTAAAAACAGACGAATTCAAAACCTCCTCCTTTTATTAAGTCGGTTGAAAATACAATGTAGTATGAGTAGGCACTACATCTGTATAACAAAATTATAGACTGTCATAGTGCATCTATATCTATATATATAAGGCAAACCTGACTGACTTATATATCAACGCACAGCCGAAACTACAGTACCTAGAAACTTGAAATTCGGTACAGGGGTTCCTTTCATGCTGTAAGCACTACGACAGGATTCTTGGGAATTCACTCCCTAAGGGGTTAAAATAGGGGAAGTAGGGGGAAACTAATTCTACCCGTACAAAGTGACGGGCGTCCTCTAGTATATAAGTTAAAGAAGAAACTGACTGTCTGACTGATCGAAAATGCTGTACCTACATAGGGACTTGAAATTTGAGTAACGGATCCGTAGTCACACCAATTGACCACACTGGTGTGACTATGGTTCATTTTATTTATCCGTAGTCACACGAACACATAAATAGGAGGAAGGTTTAGGTTAGGTTCGTTTTTATATCAGGCCCGGAGGGCCAGAACAACCCAGAAATAGGAGCTCCGCGTAAGCTCCGTTGAGTTTGGTTTTGAAAGAGAAACAGACGCAAATTCGGTCTTAGTGTGACTACGGGTAAATAAAATGAACCATAATCACACCAGTGTGGCCAATTGGTGTGACTACGGATCGGTTGTGGAAATTTGGATGGAATATTCCTTGGGTACACTAAGAAGGGATTCTTTTTTTTTTACCCCCCGGCTCTCAATTTAGTTGTACCCTATAATCTGTGGTGCCTTTTAGACTAATCAAAGCCAGACGATGTTTCTAGCCACGACCTTAACTCTAAATGTCAAAGTCGGGCGAGTCCTCAGCAGAACGCCCGGTCGAACAGGTTGGTAAAGGTTGCCCGTATCACATCGTTTGTGCTGCATATTCAGCATACTAATATTATATAACGACTAACTGATGCTCGCGACTCCGTTCGCGCAGAAAATAAAACAAAGCCTATGTTACTCAGAGATAATGTAGCATTCTAATGGTAAAAGATTTTTTGGAAACGGTCACGATAGTTTTTCAGTTTAAAAAAATTAATAAATAAATATATATAGATCTTTTAGGTTTTTAATGACACCTATCTAAGAACCACCGCTAGAAACCCTGCTTTCAAATAAAAATCGGCATCCAAATCGGCTCACCCGTTTAAGAGCTATGGTGCCACAGACAGACACACAGGTGGACACACACCCACACACACATAACAAAAAAGCGGTTAAACTAAACTCATAACACCTCTTTTGCGGTGAGGCTTAAAAACAATAGCTTCGAACTTCTAGTTAGGTAGTACTTAGATCTGCCCGCGAGTTGTCCGCGTAGTGAAACGGCCATCCCATGTTCCGGGCAACGCAATGAGTAGTCGAACCATTCTATTCTCCATGTTGGGGTAGGCTGAAAGGTGGCCCCTTGATCCTTCCCGCCGGGGGGGGGCCCGGTAGGACCGAGAGGAAGAGCACACAGGCTATCTGATGGTAAGTATCTGAGATTGAATTCTCAAGACTCCTATCGTACTATCCTACGACAGCAAGCGTTGCCAACCCTGAGGAGTAAAATGGAATACCTCATAGCCAGTAATTTCGACGGTTATGGTGGAAGATCAAAATGCGAACACGGTGCTTGCCAGTTGGCAAAAGAATAAGATGGTGGTAACGAGCTCGAGGTCCTACTACTACTAAACTAGGTTACTGCTACCACCATTTTATTTTTTTAAACTACCATCAAGCAGAAGTGTTTTCATTGTATTTTTCCCGATGAAATTACTAGCGTAAATTTGAAATCTTAGTTCTCGGGGTTGGCAACGCATTTACTGTCTTAAGATTGAAGTCTTGAGGATGCAATATGTCAATGGGAGGCCTGTGTGCACTTACCAGAGTTAAATGTTCTCTTATAACTACTGCTTTATTTTGTTTTCTTGTTATTTTTTCCCAAACGAATTAAATAACGTCGTTCGATACTCGTGAGGAACTGCCACTGTCACTCGTCCCGAATCTTGCCCTCACTTGCAGCTTAAGGGTCTCCCCACATCTATCAACGCGGAATCGGCGTTTGCTGATCAACAAACTATTTATGTCCATGCAATAAGATCGAAAACGACGTCGCTCCGTTCGCATCGCCTAATTCGGCCGAGCCGAGCCGTTTGACGTTTATTTCGCTCTTATTGCGTAGACATAAAGAGTTTTTTGATCAGCAAACGCTGATGCCACGTCGATAAATGTGGGGAGACCCTAAGACACAAGCGAAAGACACCTCGGGACTTGCAATCAACATTACTTTCCACACTTGCATGAAATTGTACTTACTGAATTCCATACAAAATTTGTATCTTTTGTTAGTTGATTATATTAACTGGGAATCAATGACACTAAAACAATTTTTAAAAATAACTTAGAAGTTCTACATCCACTACCTACTTCCTGTGACGTCATCCACGTAGCACTTCGTAGCACCTCGTAGAACCGAGCTACACTACCGGGACCTACGGCAAGTTAACCTTTTATATCTATACAAGAAACACTTTTATAAAGGAGCGTCCTCTTTGAGAGCATTCGCGTGTAATGAGAATTCGGCGCGAACATCGAGTAGTGTGTAAGCTTTGTAACGCTCGGCTCAACGTTCACACCACTCGAATATTCGCGCGAATGCTCTCAGTGAACACGCTCCATAAAGCTATGCTACCTATATATGTTAGATGTTTTTCATTAAAATAATTTTCGTTGAGTTAAATTATATTATAACACCTGAACCAATAAAGCCTACTTAGTCCTTTCTCTTAGTCTTATCCTTTTAATATCGCTGTCAATGTCAACCTATTGTCTTCTTCTTCTTTGCCCCGCGGCGACTTCAACAGCTATACTACCTATTGTCTACCGTATAAAATATAGACGTCTTTGTCATTCCTTGTCTTTTCTTAAATAATTGAAAAAAATGGCGTTACTTCTGCTGGAGTTTCTTGTGGCGCTTTTTCTCCGCAATGATGATGTTGTTCGAAGCGCTAGTAGATTAATTCCATAGTAACAACGTAAAAGAGCCCTCATTTTACTGTTTTGTTTGTATTATTTAGTTTTTGTGTGGTGTTCAATAAAACATATTTGAATTATATTGTTTAGGTAGGTTAGGTGTTAAGTATAGCGGGCTAATTAACCGCAACTGGACGAATTTGTTTATGCGCCTTTTAAGCTTGCTGGGTTGGCAGGAGTAGTGCCCTCCCTGGTAGGGAACTCTTGATGTTGCCGTTTTCTGGTAGGGACCTCGGCGTTCCGAGGTGACGTGTCCATGTTGCCACCTGGGGGTATTTCATGATGACGTGGGCTGCGGTTTCCTCGGCCGTTACACAAGCCCTGCACAGGGGACTGTCTGTAACAGATAATGTGAACAAGTGTTTGTTAAACAAGGCATGACCAGTTATGGCTTCAGTAAACAGTCGGAGTAGGGCCCTTTTTAGTAGGCGTAGCTTTTGCGACAATCCAGAATTTATTGTCGAAGGGCTTCTTTGGTCTGCCTGCAGGTGCTTGGGTTGGGCTTGGCAAACAGATCGGCCGTCGGAGAGTATTCGGATAGGGAGGTCTTCAGCTTCGCCGTCCTTTGCCCGAACGCTTATGTGTAGTCATAATGATGCCCATATATTCCGCCTGGAAGACTGTGAGTGGGCTACTAATGGTTGAGATATACACGGTTTGGTCTTTCGTAAAAGTACCTTCACCGGTTCACAACTTTGTCTTACTTCCCAGGGATCCTCGAACAGTTGTATTTTGTACTTCTTGTCATAGCTTCTTCTTCGCTATTCTGTCGGTTGCTGCTTCTATGAGCGGTTCCTCACCAACCGTTTCATAGATGCAGTGGATTCAATTGTAGGCATGTTAATGAGAAAAAAGCGATTCATGCGATATTCACTTGCTACAAAAAAAAATCGTCACCCTTGCTTTACATGGGAAGTACCCGAGACCGCTGGCTGGTGTGCGGTAAAGTGTCGTACCTACTACCTAGTCTACAAATATAGAGCCACTGTGCGACGTCACGTACGACCGCGCACGCAACACGTCGGCACAAGTCGCGACCCACTACGGATTTACGGATTGCACAATAATTCACGAGATTGCACACAAACTTGCAAACAAAATAAAAACAGTGGTTAAGTACCTATTTGTATTTACGTGTCAAAGTATTTAATTGTAAGTGATGTAGGAGCAGTCCTTGTTGCAAACCATGGTGGAGGCCTATGTCCAGCAGTGGAAGTCTTTCGGCTAAAATGATATGTTGAGTAATCTATGTTTAGTCTATGGGTCACGGATCCGGCTTACCAGCAGGTGGCCGGTGTGCTCGTTTCTTTCCACATTATTGGAAATAATAAGGGCTCTATAATAATAATATACTCAAGTACCTAATAATTATTTGCCAAACGATCCAATTTTTACCAAAAATGCTGGTTTATATCATTTATAAGTTTTGTCATGAGAAATATTTAGGTAGTGGAAAGTTCTGTCAAGGTATTCCTGATTTCATAGTTAACACTTTGAAATAATGCAGTTTCAAAACACTTAAGTTTTTTTTAAATGAAATAAGTTCGTAAGGTGTGATTACTGATTTTATTTATGTAATACTTAAATAAGAAAATATGACTTCACTTCACTCAAAGTATCCATTCCAAAATATATTTTTATCTTGTTTTTTATGTCATCAAAGAAATTTATAGCACAAGGACCTAACGGCGTAGTACTTGCCAGAAGGCATAACAGCTTTGTTTGCGTTACAACCGTGCAAGAAGATAATACAGTACGCACGTGCTCACGTCACGTACGTAGGCAGCAAGCTGTGCGGCGAGCTGTACACGTATAGGCATAGCGAGGCTTTCCAAGAACAAGAGATTGTGCAACTGGCCAGTAAGAATTGGGTCACTTCCGAACGCCTTGCAATCTTACAGCTGCGGTTAGCTGACTCTTGTTCAGTCGTGTTATAGTTCATTTTGGAATGTGTTTTGTTGATGTAACGTGGTGTTCCGGCAATTATGATAAGATAGGCTCAACTGCTTTATTTCAGTTATCGGTTTTATTCATACAAGTTTATAAATAACTTGATTTTATACAAAAAAACGCAGGTAAACGGCTAAATTGAAACATATTGTAGTAGTCAAGGACTCAATTAACCTTGTGACCAAAATTTACCAAAATGATTAAATGACTAATTTTCGGTACACAATTACTTGACAGTAATAAAAACAATACGAATATTTGTACACAGCAATTAGGTTTTACCGAGTAGAAAAAGAACCCAAGGTTAAAGAAGGCTAAAGGATTCAAAGTACCTACGATTTTCCTTATAGTGTATTATTCTTGAGTATTTTTACCGCCTGAGACAGGTGAGACTCCGATCGACCAGCAGATCAAACACCGCAAGTGGAACTGGATCGGCCACACGCTCCTAAGGGACCCCAAACATATACAGAGGCAAGACCTAGACCCCCAAGGAAAGCCAAAACGTGGCCGCCCTAGCAATTCTGGCGGCGGACCACCACTACAGAAGCGAAGGCGATAGGAATTACCTGGAGCGAAGTAAAGCGCAAAGCTCAAGACCGTTCGGGGGACATAGGACATTAAGTCATTTTTACCGCCAAGAATAGAGGCGCTGATCTGATGATGGAGTCTGAGAGTGCCAACAATATATCCACCTTACTTAATATAGCGTTTGTCGTGTTAAGCAGATGACTGTACAAACATAGTATACAGTCGGCAAGAAAAGCCGAAAATGAAAACGTCGACATAAACTTATTCGGTTAGAAATAATTGGTGGCCTCGGGCTCCGATCGTGATACGCTCCGTCGAAGTGAGGAGTTCTCAAGTGTCAAATTATATTTCTAAAGTTTCCGGAAGCCTTATCGTCTTTGATTATTGTCGATTAACGCACTTACACGTTTTTCCTCAAGCGCTTACGCGGAATACCTGTTCTATGAATCCTGTTCGTGCCTTGTACCTAATTCTAAAGTATGTACATAGGTTTTTATAGGTTATGGCATGGCTAGCTTCAAGAAATCCCATAACGGAATGTACCTATTCGCCTTTGTACGGTCGGCCGAATAAATAGCTGCACTCTTTTGTGCTTAGTCACTTTATCGTCATGTTTAAACTGCTTCACTAATAGCAGATTTACATTGGTCCAGCAAAAGCATGCCAGTAGAAGTACATTGCGTCGTTACAATAGCTGTCGCCTTAAACGTGAAAAGCAACTCGTCAATGTACTTCTACTGGCGTCAGGGCCGTCTTAAACAATGGTGGGACCCTGAGCACACAAGAGTTTGGGCCCCTTTTGGAAAGTAAAGAAAGCAAATTACACTCAGGAGCAAAAATACCGGGTCAAAGTGCGTTTTTCATACAAACGAGACTATTTCGAAGCCTTCGTTCCTCGCCAGGGGTTGTTTTGAGTGAGGTTTGATGGTGGATACTGCGAGGTTCAATAGAGGAGGTCGAAAGTTCTTAAGATACCTAACTGATCGCACAACCAGTTAACACCACAGCGGTAGAGTTAGGGTCAGCACATGGAATTCCTTACATTTTATTGCCATTTTAGATGTTTTTCTGATCATGCTCAATTCCGGCGTTAACCGCAGATTCATTCAGTTGGGTATCCTAGGCACTTTGGTAGTCCTGTATCGATGCTCGGGGTATTCATCATCAGATTTCACTAAAAGCATTCCCTGGTGAGGAACCAAGGCTTCGAAATAGCCTCTTTAGTATGAAAAACGCACTCTGACCCGTTATTTTTGGTCCTGAGTGCATTACTAACATTTTTCTACTATGGTCTTCTATTTATTATGGGTGTTAAATTGTTGGTCCTTCGGTGTCCCATGAGGATGGGGGCCCTGGGCATGGGCCGTGTGTGCCCTTATGGTAAAGACGGCGTTGACTGGCGTGCTTTTGCTTGACCAATGAATATCAGCCAGCCACCAAACGCAAATATTCTCGCTTGTCGTCAAATGCATCTCTGTCGTTACAGCCTAGAGAGAGAGGGTGATCCGAGCGACAAAAGTGCACTTGTGCTAGACCTTCTGAGTGACAATAGGTAACAGAAACTTCAAAAGGCCTGGAGACTACTTTTATATTTATAATAATGGTTACGAGAAGCACCTACCAGGGCCTCTATTCTACATGGTAATACCATATTGCTTTTGACATGTTATTGTATTATCAACGTTACAATAGCTGTATATCAACACCATAACACTTCAAAAGCAACATTTTGACGACGCGCTGGCCTAATTGGTAGTGACCCTGCCTACGAGGCACAAATCGCGGTAAGGGCAGATATTTGTGTGATAGACGCGAATATTCGTTCCTGAGTCATGGAGGTTTTACATGTATTTAAGTATATATTTCTCTATAATAACCATTTATATCGTTGCCTAGTACCCATAGCACAAGCTTAGTTTAGTTGGAACTAGGTAAATTGGTGTAACATTATTCTATAATGTTAAGGTAAAATCAACTCCACAATACCTACACATATACGGGGCAATGAACTCCGAGATTACGGCGTGATCCTGTAATCGGAGCAAAAGTCTGTCATCGAACTATTGTGGGCAAGCGCGTCACGATATCGCAAAGCATTAGGTTGCAATTAAGTCATACGGATTATTTATATCTGTTTTTTAGGTCGTTACATATTAATTGCGCAAAATATGTTAGATATTCGAGATATGTGAAGGTGAAAATTTTCATACAAAATGCGGTAACGTTTGCCCCTAAACCTAGCCTAGTCCGATTTTTACTATTTTATCAGTAGATTTTATGAAATAAAAAAGGTCGAAATATAAATAACATATTCAAAAATCGTCGTAATTGGGCTTGATTTAGGGGGTGAGGAACGGGAAAGTAGTTAAAGCAGCTTAATTTCTAGTATATAATTTTGACAGTTAGGGTAAAAGTACCATTTGTGGCCACTGTACCCCTTCTGGCCATTTAAGGTTGAAATGAATATAAAAAAATATATAAAACAGTTAACACTGAAGATTAATATTACGATAAAATATAAAAATACTTTTGTAATTTCATGATGCTTTAGACATTACTTAGTTATAAAATTTAGAGTGTAAATATGCGATTTGAGCGTCGCCTCACCATCGTTCTAAGTGACCAACTCGCATATATAACCGTAGCGAACTCTTAAATATGTATACATTTAATAACCATTATGTTTTTTCAATTACGAATAAGGAACTTCTACGTTAAAATATCAATAGTATTATTTGCCGCCCATTCGAGTTTCGTTACCATAAAAATGGTGACGAAAAATTATATCCTTATACGATACGAAAACTACAACCATAGGTACCTTCAAAACTAACTCGACGCAGCTGTCTCATACAATATTTACCTTGGGTCATCGACTTTCGGTATCGAATTACAGCGAAATGTCATAACAAGTATAGATATCATATATCACTATGATATCTTGATTTATAGGTAAATATGACAAGGAGCATGTACATAAATATGGCAAATCGAGAACTATCGATGGATGGCTAACCATGTCCTGAACCAGGGGTTTCGAACCTTGGGGTATAAGTAACACCCGCGGGGGTGAATCAGCTATTCCATGGGGTAATAAAGAACGTAAGTAGATACTAGATACGAACTAACGTGGCTAGATAGTAAAAGTATAAAATAATAGATCGCTGCGCAGTAAGTGTGCGGTAGGTACATGGTTTTTCGTCGCCTCGCCGCCATTTCTGTTTACTGGCAAAACTAAAGCTACACGTAACATAAAAAACTTACGAATGCAAAACAGTACCAACCAAAACAGTACCAATCAAATTATTATTTAGATTACATATGTAAAATACTTTAAAATCGTAAAGCTGATGTGCAATTTGTGATTTATAAAGATATTTGTTTTTGATCGTATTATTTGCATTGATAACATTTTAAGGTAGGGGTAAAATCTGTTTTCCTAATAGGTCACAGGGGTAACAATTTGATAAGGTTATCAACCACTGCTAAAGTCACAAAAGTACCGAGAGCGGAGGTGGTTCGGGGCCTCTATTCAACATGGTAAAAACAATATCGTTTTTGATATGTTATCGTAATGTCAACGTTTTGAGAGACAAAGAACAACATGCAACTCAACAAGCCTATTTTAGTTAAAGTATTCTTTGTCCCTTTCTGTCAAAATCAAATGTCATATTGACAAATAAGGACTGAGCATATTTCAGGCACACTTTAGCTATTATGCGTTTATGAATAAGAGGGTTAGAATTAGAAACCTATACCAAACAAACATTTGCCCTCACCGATCGAACCTCGCTATAGCTATAGCTTCACCAAATTTAGGCTTTGTTGCAATAATCCTTAGAGGGATGCCACACGAGCGTTGGCTGTGCGTTGCGTCGTCGCTGCTGCTTTGTTCTACATATAAATTGGAACGACATGCTAAACAACATTTCACAAACATATCATTTTGCAAAATGCATTTATTTCGATACTGTAAATATTTCAGGATTTATTTCAGGACCATCTTGTAGAAACCTATAGGTTAGCTTAGGTTAGTTTACAAAAATGCTGAACTATTTACTGCTTCGGAAAAAAGCGTTTTGCAAAATGATATGGGGTAAAGTCGCCAGTGGTCAGCTAGAAACCAGCATTCGACGAAAAGTGAAAACTCTTCCCACTCATACAAAGTATAGGCATACACCGAATACAGGTTTCTGGCTGACCACTGGTGACTTTACCCTGTTTGTGAAAAGCTTTTTTAGATAAATTTGATGGTTAACCGTTGAAAAGCGCTGTATGTTCAAATCAAAGCGCTGCGACCACGCAACGCACCGGTCGCTCGTGTGGCGTCCCCTTTAGCCGTAATATATATTGAAAATGTGGACCGTTTGTATAGAGGCCGGCAAAGAGCGTTGTCCTGCCTCCAAGCGTGGGCGCAGCCGGGGCAAACAACGAGTTTCGCGGCTTTCTCCGGGCCTTAATTACGATGTTTACGACCCGGTGAGTCAGGGGACTCTCGCTCTAAATCTGAGGGGCAAAGATGCAACTTTAAAAATAAAATGTGGCTAAATAACTAAATTAAAAAATAACGGTATTTTTTATAATATAATTTGTTTTTAAGTAAGTTTAGTTAGTTGGTGTACAATGTACATATATATTGTATGTAATGTAACAAACAAACTGGTATGAATTCCAGAGAGAAAAGATTCTCTGCAGATAAAATATAACTATAAATATCAGGGGACAAGAGTAGAATCCGATTGTCGCTATTCCCTCGGGAAGTTTTAAGTTTCCCGGGATGAAAAGTAGCCAGTGTTAACCCAGGGTATTAACTATCTCCATTCCAAATTTCATCTAATTCCATTCAGCCGTTGCAACGTGAAAGAGTAACAAACATCCATACATACAAACATTTGCGTTATATTTCGCGGATACCTACATACTTACATAGAAAACCTCAGGACTCTGAAACAAATTCTTATGCTCATCACAGAATTTGCCCATACTGTGTATCGAACCTAGTGACCGCTAGCTACGTAGGCAGAGTTACTAACTAGGCTCTCGTCGTCAAATAGCTAGAGAGCGAGGCGTAATGTTTCGTATTTACTTTTAGAACAGTAGCCTGGTTTATATAATACTGCACGAGGCAACGTCGAGAGTATAAAGATAACAAAGGCCGATGGACAGGCGTAAGTGATTCTTGTAACCAACTCGCGTTACAAGTCGACAGACGAATTATTGACGGGCGAGATAAGGAGGGTTGTGAAAATTCCGTACAAAATTAGATAATTTCTCTCTCCTTCAACCTAGTCAGTTTTTTTACGATTTTTTAATATTTAGTAGATAGAGTAAGGAATGAAAAGGTCAGAGAGAAATGTGGACTAAAAGAAGATGTAGTGACTAAGATTGAAAAGGGCATGCTTCGATGGTTCGGTCATTTGGAAAGGATGGATAAAAGAAGATTGACGAAAGAGATATACAGAGCGAAAGTGAGTGGAAGGGTCGGAAGAGGCCGCCCTAGGCGTACTTTTTCGAATCAAATCGGAGAAATACTGGAAAAGGGCCGAATCTTAAGTACCCGAAACCGACGTGCGTGCATGACTCGATGTATGAATGTGGAAGAAGCGAAAGACATTTGTCAGGATCGTAGCAGGTGGAAAGAAGTCGTCTCTGCCTACCCCTCTGGGAAACAGGCGTGATTTTATGTATGTACGAGTATGTATGTATGTAGTAAATAGGTATTATGAAAAACTAGGTAAGTACAGAACCCTTTCCAATCCAAAAAAAAAACAGTAACGAAAATATGAGTCCAAAAATCGTGGAAATCAGACTTGATTTGGGGGGTGAAAAACTTTATCGCCCGGAGCTAGATTTAAGCAAGTCGGTTCACAATTCTCTTAAGTAGCATCAGAACCAACAACATTTTAGGACATGGATGCAATAAATTAATAATACTACGTACCTATAGCTTCGCTCAACCAAGCGACCGCTCTAACTACTTTAATCCATATTTATACAAAACATATTAAAATTAACATATTCCTACGACTGTCAATACGCATTGCTTTTATAGCGTCTTTACATTTCCACGCGTTAAATACCTAGCTTGGCTACGTGACCAAAACAACAATTGTTCCTCGTGACGCGCAGATGTTTTGCCGCTCGCGAATGTACCTATTAGGCAGTTAGCTGACTAACTCCTAATTATCCTTATTAACAGGACAATAATTGTTATTCGACATCGAACGAAGCAAGCCGCAACCGCATAACCACTGAATATTCCCCAAACAGATACGAGTATCGTACCATAGTAAGTTGCATTTATTAAAAACGTGTTTATTTGCAGATGATTATTTTGTTTTTAAGATATCGTAACCAACCTGTCAGTTCGTTCATCTATCCAGGACGTCCGCTGCTCATTAGCCTTAGGATAGCAGTCTTTAGACTTCAGTTGTATGAATGCAAATGTCTATGGGTCTCAGATCCCTCCAACCTTCATTGCGTTGACTGACTGGTGACTGCAACTGGCTGAAAATTACTGGCATGTATGTAGACAGCACTAGCATATGTATGTCCAAGCGAGCTCAGTATTACTAGCTTACTAGCAAGTTATCTAGCTTGCTAACCTGGTTTGAAAAACTAGCCTCGTCTATCCCGGCCTTACACTCAACTCCACTCACATCTAAACTCAAAGGACGAACTATTAACCGACGAGTTTTAGCTGTCCTGTCAGAGACTTAATTCTCTCTCAATTAGGTAGCTTAACCTTAGCTCGTATGAGGTCACTCGCTCGATCAATCAAGCGAAAATAAGTCGTTTTTAGGAGAATAACACAGAGTACTCATACAAAATGACCTAGTCCCCAAACTAAGCTCTAGGCTTTTACTATGGGTACCTGCAAGACAATGATAAACATGCTTACATAGAAAAATGCATACTTAAATACATAGAAAACCAAGACTTGCGCTCATCACACAAACATCTGCCCTTGCAGGAATTGAAACCTGTGGTCCCAGGCTAGCTTCGTAAGCAGCGTTACTACAGACTAGGCTAACGGTTATCGATAAGTTAATATTACATACATACATAAAATCACGCCTGTTTCCCAGAGGGGTAGGCAGAGACGACTTCTTTCCACCTGCTACGATCCTGACAAATGTCTTTCGCTTCTTCCACATTCATACATCGAGTCATGCACGCACGTCGGTTTCGGGTACTTAAGTCGGCCCTTTTCCAGTATTTCTCCGATTTGATTCGAAAAAGTACGCCTAGGGCGGCCTCTTCCGACCCTTCCACTCACCGTCGCTCTGTATATCTCTTTCGTCAATCTTTTTTCATCCATCCTTTCCAAATGACCGAACCATCGAAGCATGCCCTTTTCAATCTTAGTCACTACATCTTCTTCTTATCAAGTTAAAATTGTTTTGATAATACACCTACATACATAAACTCACGCCTTCATTCTCAGAGTGGTGTAGCCAGAGCTACAGAATTACCAAGAACTCTAAAAAATTGTAAATTTTTTGTGATAATAAGTAGTGATTCTGTAAAAGAAAAAGACCCATGGAAGAGCGAGAAGTGCAATGTTTGCCGGGTATTCAGGAGGTTGCGGGTTGATAAACCCTGACAGGGGCAGCGACTCCGTGGGTGCTCGCCGAAGCACCCACGAGCGTTCGTCTGTCTGCATATCGTAAAAAATAGTGTCGAACACGCACGAATTTTGTTTTTTTTAATTTTTTTGCTCTAAATTCAAAATATTTATATAGTAAATTGGCCACATGAGGGCTCTCTTACACATCGCTATATGGAGTGAATCTACCATCGCATCGCAGCGTTTTGCACAAGACCATCATTGCAGAAGAAACGCCGCAAGAAACTTAAGCAGGTCATTCTTTCAATCATAAAACACAGTAATACTTAAAAATGTAAATATTACAAGGTAATCTTACTAATATATAAATGCGAAAGTTTGTGAGTTAGTTTCTTACTTCTTCACGCCGTCAATAGAACTTGTGAACGATGTCAAACAAATGAGTACTGTTTGACACATAACCTCAAATATTCACCAAGCGTGTTTTTATAAAAAATAACTTTTATTGAATAGTTATTACATCTTAAACTTAATATGAAAACAATGATCTAGTGTATAAATCGTTGCTAAGGCCTCACTTGATCTTTAAAAGTACGTGATTATCGAGTAATCATGGTGAATTGGTTCGTTTGGTTTTGTTTACATCTTTTGCAAGTTCTATTAACGGCGGCCATAGCATACGCGTCAACAAATCTACGCGAAGTCGCGGGCAGAAGCTAGTGTAATAGATAATAATACAAACATGACTCAAATATTAATACTGTGGATAGATTATTTCACAACCTCCACAGGTTCATTTTAAAGAATTTTTTAACACAATGCAACATAATCTCAGATCAGCGCCACATTTAACTAACAAAGAACGTTTACGAAGACTTTGCGAACAGCCCATCAGATAAGATAAGATAAGACGAGGCTGTTTACCCTCGCACCGGCCAGCAGATTCCGCTCACCCATAATCCCTGATAACGACATTAACGGCGTACACTCAAGGACTTCAATTGTTATGCCACTGTGGAACCCTGTCATAATGACAGCGTCAAGTGACGAAATAGAAATTACATGGGAATTAATCGTGGGTTTAATGCGACAAGGTTCTAAAGTGGTTCGTCAATTAAAGTCCGCGACCGTACCAGCTATCTTCAACTACGAGGAAACTTAAAGGAAGCATGATTTGATTATTCTGAATTATGACTGCATTTTGGAGACTTCTAGGCGACCGGGAAGTGAACAGGAAAATGTTTTTGTTAAATTGTAATCTGTAGTGTGCTCAGCTGTAATCTTTCATCATGTCAGCCGAAAGACGTCCACTGGTTGACATAGGCCTCCCCCAAAGCTCTCCACTCAGACCGGTCTTGTGCTTTTCGCATCCACCGCGCTCCCGCGATTCTTACGAGGTCATCAGTCATCACTCCATCTTGTTGGAGGCCTACCTACAGCTCGTCTACCGGTCCGCCGACACCACTCCAGAACCTTCTGACCCCATCGGCCATTAGTCCTGCGAGCAATGTGCCCCGCCCACTGCCACTTCATTTTAGCTAATCTTTATCAACTAATAAATATGTTTTTTTTTTTAGTAAACTTAAATATATTGCACGTATGTGAAAATTTAACAATCACTGTTAACCCTTATTAATCAAATACCTATTGGGAAACTACTTCCCAGTTAATTTGTAATACTTACTATAAATAAATAAAAATGACCCGTATGATTAAGGGTTAACTGACCACTAGAGAGCCTTATTGTAAGGTAACAAGATTCACAAATGGTTAGTTGGTAATACCGCTGACTGCTGTCATCAAAAATCTTTATAATGGAAATAAATTAATTGCGAGATAAACTTTATAAACGCAACGCAAGAATTATTTCATTGGATGCGTCGATGGCCTAGTGGATTAGTGTGTATACATACCCGAAATCGCAATGTATAGACCAGTTCGAACGTCAGCAGTTGTCATATACCTAATGAATTAGTATGCCGCCCTCGTGTTGAAGAAAAAAAGGAACGTAAGAAACTACATTCGAAGTTGAGTGTGTTAGAGCGATAATTGCACAATATTCGGATTATTCCCACCTGTTACCACCAATTTGTTACCACTGGTAACTGGGAGTTTTTTTCCCACCTGTTACCACTAAAGTACTCGGTGGTAACAAGTGGGAATATTTTTCCAAGTTGTTACCACTAAAATATTTGGTGATAACTACTGGGGAAAAAAAACCCAGTAGTTAGTGGTAACAGCTGGGAATTTTTATTCCCATATTCTACAACTGTAACTGAAAGAGTCCATATCTTAAAAAGGTAAAGCTCATCCAATCAATCAATCAATTAATCAATTTGTGCTAGATAACCCCCTATTATACAATAAATATCCCTTACCCTTTGTACCCAAACTCATAATTAAATGATTAGATTTAACTCATTGTCATATTCCAAACAGCCAGCTTTTGACAGCTAAATTCAAGCCCGCATAAGTTAACAATCCCACATTACACCATAATAAAGCGAGTAGTGACAATTACCCTGGCGTGACACTTGATTAGCACTTTCAGGGCCATGTACTTCTTTTGGAGTGTATCCGTTATGTCGATCGGAGACATCGGCATTAAACGTGTCTCGATCGAGCAACGACCGGCCAACAGCCGCCAGAACAACGAAAACTGCCCATTGTAACCAAATCGTGTTCGTGTAGCGTCCTCGAACATTCCAAATTATGAGGCTAAATAAAAAGAAACATGGCGACGTAGATACCTTGTTGTGTGATTACTATGTATACCTAGATATACACCGTGTTTTTTTTGATTTACGATAACTTCGGCATATTACTAGGTATATCTATAGAAACTAATTGGTAGATTAGATTTTTAAATATTGCAAAAAAAATTTTTTTTTCTGTTTAGAACAAAATAATGAAATCTTTTATCTTTGGTCATTCTAAAAGGGCCTTTAGAGTTACCTAGCTAATAATCAGTGTCAAATACGTCTATGTTGGCGTGACATACACACACAAGTAAAGATAACACTTGACAGGTACAAGTCACTTTAGATTGACGCGTATACAAACCTAACAATTGGAAACTCTTTACTCATACGTATTAAAAGAAAATTGTTGTTATCAATTAAGAGCCTTTTACACTAGTTTAACGTGATTAACTGATTAAATTTAAAAATTAAATATCTTTAAAACCGTTAGACTTATCATTTGTCTGTCTTCGGGAAATTAACTTTGTTTGACCTAAAGAACGTTCCCTTAAAGTTATCGTAAATCAAAAAAAACACGGTGTATGTATATGGGGATGTATGTATTTTGTTTTATTAGTTCTTTAGCCTTGGTTGTTTTTAATGTATTTAATTTTGTATTTCTGTATATAATATGTGTATTGTTACCTATACTACTTCATAGAAATTTATTTATTTTTGTATGTTTTTGGTTTTGTCGCCATGTACAACCTTTTGTTTAAATGTTTGAGCTGTTGAGCTGTTTAATTGTTGAGCTGGTGACGTCGATAAGCAAATTGTAAAAAAAAACTTGATTGATTGACTGCAATGAATTGATGTTTTTATTTAGTAATGCATACACAATTAACGACACAGAATCATAATCATGACAACAGGTTTTTAAAAATATCTGAACTATCTGAACACCCTCTAAAGCCCAACCTTACGTACAACGAGTTCAAATTTGTTTACTACCTATAATCCCTTATATTTGATGCCGACTGTACATATGTGAAATATGCGATGCGATTAACGGACTAGGAGTTCAAAAGTAGATAGGGTATCTATGTAAACACCAGAAAGACAGGAGGTATAAAGACAGAGGTAGTCCAGCAATGGGACATCTCAGGCTGCTAAATAAATAATCATAATACCTAATAGCCGACACACCGCGATTTTATCTCGTGTAAGTTTACTTTCTCGTTAGTCATATTTGTAATGAGTAACCAAGACGCGGCTAACAGCTAATAGCACACCGAGGTCGTGCTATAAGCTGTTAAAACCTGTCAAGTTCCGTGCAAGGGAGCGATGTATAGCATATTATCAGTGATCGGGGAAAACGGTGCAAAACATTAACAAAACTTGTAAAGCTAACATTTATGCGGGGGGTAGGACCTTGTGCGGGGTCCGTCCGGATCGCTACCACCATCTTATCCATTAACCTACCGCCAAACAGCAGTGTTCGCATTGTTGTGTTCCTACTAGCATAGAGGCATTCCATCTTAGTCCTCAGGGTTGGCAGCGCATTTGCAGTCTTAGGCTTGCAGTCTTGTGAATGCGAATGTCTATGGGTCACAGTTTTCACTTACCATCAGGTGGCCTGTGTGCTCGTCAGACTTCCCTATGCCATAAAAAAAAAACATAAAGGAGAATAGTGTTCATAGATTAGTGTTCAATTTAACTCCATATCAGAGTCTCTGATTTGGTATAAGGATTATTAATAGTTTCATGGCTGTAATGTAAGTTTTGTTAAAGTTTTGCATCGTTTTCCCCTCACTCCATATTATTATCAGGGTATCCCTTTGAAACGATTTTTTTGTCTCGAATGATTGTTTGGAATAAATGTTTCGCCGTTTCCCTTGTTGTGTAGATTAGTTAATATGATACATACAAACATACATAAAATCACGCCTGTTTCCCAGAGGGGTAGGCAGAGACGACTTCTTTCCACCTGCTACGATCCTGACAAATGTCTTTCGCTTCTTCCACATTCATACGTCGAGTCATGCACGCACGTCGGTTTCGGGTACTTAAGATTCGGCCCTTTTCCAGTATTTCTCCGATTTGATTCGAAAAAGTACGCCTAGGGCGGCCTCTTCCGACCCTTCCACTCACTTTCGCTCTGTATATCTCTTTCGTCAATCTTCTTTCATCCATCCTTTCCAAATGACCGAACCATTGAAGCATGCCCTTTTCAATCTTAGTCACTACATCTTCTTTTAGTCCACATTTCTCTCTGACCTTTTCATTCCTTACTCTATCAATCAGTTAATATAATAAGTAATAAAAAATACCGTTTCCAACCAACATTATCGTTTATACAATTACGTATTCTACTTGATATACGGTAAGGAATGGTAGTATAGCAGTCATAATGCCCTATCCTATTGCACGTTTTGATATTGAACACTACGAGATATAATATGACACATTAATTGCCCACATTACGAAACCGCTACACATCTGCATAATATTAATTAAAATTCCCCATCGTATGCAGTCATTAGGGGCAGACAGGCGTCGGTAATGTAAGTATGTATTTGTATGTGTGTTTTTTTTGGATTTACCGACAGTTACAAATAACTTTCAAACAAATTGTTGCATTATGATATGAGTTCATCAGAGTATAACACATTGATTACTTATTATGTATGTTAGTGATAAGATATTTGCTTCATAACTTAATACCTACAGGGTGTAGCATAAACCGCGTTTTAAAAACCATATAATCAAAAACAGGGGTTTCGTTACACCCTGTAAGTTTGTCTGGACTTTATGTAGTTACAGTACCCTAAGTAAATTACTAATATTAATTTAATATTTAACCCCTGCGAAGCCGGGGTGGGTCGCAGATTGAATTTATTTATTACCACTGAGTCCGCTATCATACTTCGCTATGCCAATTATCACACTAATGGGAGCATTATTTTTGTGTATAGTCTATATACTCGTAGGCAAAACTGACTGACTTATGTATCAACGCACAGCCGGTACTACTGTACCTAGAAACTTGAAATTTGGTACAGCTAAAGGGTTAAAATAGAGAAGAAAAATCGTTTTTAAATTAAAACTCATGTAAAGAGATCACGAATACTGTAACCCGAAATAGAGTAATTTCAAAACTACCCTTTGGTATATAGCCTTATAGATTATAGACCGCGACATACTTAACCAAAATTATACATAATAAATACAGGTATGGCTACAAGGGGCGCTCAAGAAGTCACTAGAACTAGAGCATATGATTATTTTAATGTTAATCAGTATTTAAATATGTATGTTTACATCATGTATTGTACATTTCACAAACGAAAGAGTTTACTAAAAGAGAAACATAAATTCCCTGAAGTTATTGAACTCAAATCGTACCTACTTGTATTAAATTACGCCCAAAATAATATGCGAACCAAGATGAACCCTCCTTTTAAACGATCAGTGCCAGATACTACAAATAGGGTCCATTTCATATGAACAATTCTAAGCGTAGCACGGATTCATTCTTAAACCCTCCAAGTGCGAGTCGGACTCTCACACAAAGGGTTACGCACTTGTTTGGGGCCCCCTTATAATTTTATTACTTAGATATTTGTTACTTTAGCTTCTGCTCGCGACTTCGTCCGCGTAGATTATCGCTTTTCGATCGGGACTCTGGAACTTTTAAATTTTCCAGAGGTAAATTAGCCTGTTAATACAGGGTATAAGCTATCTCCAATAGTATTATTTGCTTTATCTAATCAATCAAAATTGACAAATATAACGCGCATCAAGGTTCGGGAGTAGGGACGTCACAACGTGGTATGAAGTGTGCTACCGCATGACTTCACTCGAAACTTCTACGCACTGTATCTTCGTTATTATTACCCGACTGCGGCAAAGCCCAAAAGGAGGGTTATGTGTTTGGGTTGTACATGTGTCCGACTCAATGTCCGCGCGTAACTAGTAGGCTGCACCGATTTTAATAAATTATACGTGCTTAGATTCGTGGTAACCACCAGTGTCACCAAAATTATTTTAAGTGTGAAATTGGTGAAATAAGAAATAAATAGGTCCATGAAAAGTAACATTACTTTGACGACATTATCCAAACAGCATTCGGGATTTTTTAAATATTGCTTTTCGTTAGACTCGTTTGTTTAATTGACAAAAGAAAAAATACGTGTTGAATATTTATTGATAATGTACATGACGGATTAATTAGTTTTTTTTGTACACTAGCCTAATAGGCTAATTAATGGTCGCGCAAGAAACGCAAAAAAAAACCCGGTTCTTATGTAGGGGGCCTTTCTTCTTTATAATTATTTGTTATTATAATACGAGTAGAAGTACGCACTCAGTGAAAATTTCAACAGTCTATTACGGTACACTCGTTGACAGACGGATAGACAGACAACGGAGGCTTACAGGCTTGTTAGTAATAGGGTCCCATACGCTGTGTGGTACCTTTTAGGTACGGAACCCTAAAAATCATGCAGATACCAACCTCTCACGTTCGACTCCATTACCCGCGGTAGAAGCGACATTGTCCTCTGACAATGAGCGATGGCCGCCCATTCTCCATCGAATATTTTCGGCGGCGAAGTCGTTGACTCCTCCACCGCCATTTTTCTTTTCGGGTAACAAATTGTAGTGTTGCCATGTTTCCTTTTTGGACGTAAATTATAAATGTAGCTGCTGTCTTACGAGTGAGTCTTTGTTTGTCAGTTTTTTTTTGGTTGTAGTTTCGTTCGTTCCCCTGCATTTACGAGTGAATGTTTCAAAGACATTAAATTTAATATTTAAAAGCGACCCGCCCTCGTTTGCCTCGGTTTATGAAACATACATAAACCAGAATGTATTATACGTAAAACCTTCCGTGGAAAATTATCTAACAGATGGTCAAAAGCCGTTGCGTGGTTTAGGAGAAGTAAGTGGACAGACAGGGACGGAAAGATACTTTGTTTTATACTATGTAAAAAATAAAGGTGAAGAAGATAAAAAAAGAACATATACTTACATTGACATGCACTTTCATGTTTTATTAGATGGTAAGAACTTTTTTTATCTGTCAAAAGGAATTAATAGCCAACTTGGAAGAAACAATCATGTCGCACTGCTAGATCAAAACAGTATCAACTCAAAATCCTTGCTAGTTTTGTTTCAAGTTCATAGGATTTGTAATAAAGTTGATTCTATAAAACAATTGTATTTTGAGTTACTCCTGTTTTGATCTAGCAGTGCGATGTCATCTCAAATAGAATAGGTACCATAAGTATATAGGTACATAGAGACATTTCATCTTGGTCCTCAGGGCTGGCAACGCATTTCAGTCTAAGGATTGCAGTGTTAAGATCGTAGTCTTAAGAATGTAAATATCAGAGGCCTGTGGGCTCGTTTGCCTTCTGTGGCCATAATATAAAATAAATAACCCCGGCCCTGGTCCTTAATTAATTTGCAAGATTTGTAAAGTCAAAGAATTAAATTTGTCACGCACCTTAGTCCCAGATTCAATCTGACATACTATAGCAATAAGGTTGAGTTTCCTATCAATTACAAATGACTTGGTATCTCTAATGAATGAATGACAATGATATTTTCAGGCAGATTTTCTTTAAAATTAGTAGCAAATTAACGTACCGCACTAGACAAACAACACACCGACTACAAACATTGTAAATATACCTACCTACCCTATTTTTTTTAAAAGAAAATTTGTATCTAACTATAGTTGTAAAATATAATAAGATTTAAAAATGAAGTTTTAGTTTTGTAATTACCAAGCCATGTAATTTTTTAAATAATATTTAAATAAAGAAGGTCAATTTTTCTCTTCACAATGTGTTACAACGCCTCGACTTTTTAAAAGAGAATAAAAAAGAAGTAAATTAAAATCGCACATACCGATCGTATGTTCCTCAATTTCCTATCCCATAATAACTGGCCAGTTGGAATGTTAGCTATTTAAAAACCGCATTGACTTGACAATCGGTGCATGCACATGTGTGTTTGCGCGTGTGTGCGTAGACACGTGCGCGCGCGCTTTGTCTAGAACAAAGACGCCTGCGTCGGTAGGTTTATATGGCTTTATTGTGATATGCTGACCTATTTACCAGCCTAGCTGAAGCACTGATCGATGGATATCTCAATGAAGTTCTTAATATCACTTGATTTTGTAGTTTGTCGGTTTGGTATGCTTTCACATCTAAATCATTGAACTGGTTTTATTTTGATGATTTTTGATACCTATAGAGATAATTATAACATTTATAATCTACTATCTTCTGCCCGTGACTTCGCGTAGATTGCGATTATGGTTATTTAATCAAGAAATTTTATAATTTTCGGGATAAGAAGTAGCCTATATGGAAAAGTAAACAGCGCCGCGGCTTGCTGCGGCACAAAGCTGAGAGGGGAACTTTTCAACGCAAAGTCCAACGCAAGTTTTTTTTTCTAAATGTAGAACCAACAAAACATTTACCTTATTTCTACTAAGTCTACCATTTTTGTTCATAATTGTTAGTATTGTTACGTAACCTATTGTTTTGTTTACATTTTACTTAACCATAAACTATAGTTCTTTTTTGTTTTGTTTCCTTGGTGTTGCCGGTAATAACTGGATGCAAATTTTTGGTTGATGATTGTTTCTTAATTCATGTTGATTTTTGTTAAGTGTGTCACTTTCCGTCTCTTCACCAAGCGGTTCCAACGAAAGATCCAGTGCTGGCTTTACGGCTAGCGAATGCTGAGTTGGGACCGTTACGCAACAATTTCTCTGTCTTGTTCTTTTTTGGATTTATGTGATCTTTATCTTTATCAAAGTTAAATGTATAATAAAATATTTCTATTCTAATCTAATACTTTCTATTCTAAAGTGTTAATTCAGGGTATAAGCTATCTCCATTCCAAATTTCATTAAAATTCGTCTAGCCGTTATGCAGCGTGAAGAAGTAACAGACTGACACACAATCTTTCGCACATAATTATTGGTCTGATTCTCGGGTTTGAGGTTATAATTTGCACTAAAATGACATATGTCAGGATTAACTTGTTATCGGTCGGGCACTATAGTTATCAAAGTACTAAACGCAATAAAAATATATACCTCGGGTGTTATGAATAACTGTTAACCGTGCCACTTCATGTTTAAAAATACGCAGTCAACTTTCAGTTACATTTCTTTGTTTCCACTGGCGATAGGTATCGTGGCAGTAACTGTGTCACGCCGATGCAAGGAGGTTACGAGTACCTAACGTCCTTTGTTTGCAATGCTCTGTAGAAATGTGCCACAAAAACTGCGTTCTCTATGATACTTAAGCCGGGTACTCACTAGCAAGCTGAAGTTGTAACCGAAGCAGTTACACAAGCTTCTAGTCATAGTATAAATATCTCTATACTGTGTTCTAGAGAACAGGCTCGCGAGCCCGGCTTATATTTATGTATACCTATATGTATGTGCTTTTATAAATAATAGGGAGTGTTTTGCAATAAAGAACCTACTCCAGTTATCCCCAAAGCTGTCTATATCGACCCCAGGGGTCGACGTCTAACGAGCTAGGGGTTCACGAGAGCGGAAAAAAAATCCCTCATGGATCCCTCATCCCATTTGAGCAGGTCGTGACTTTAATTTTGGCTTTCCGTTAATGAAATAATCCATATTGATGCACAGATCAGATAGTAGATAACTATTAACATAATCGTTTTTTATAAGTAAATATAATATGTAAACACACACATATCTTTCTATTTGTATAAATAACGTTTTAATTTTCTGTGTAAGTTTTTATTTTTAAATAATTAAATTCCGCACTAAGTTTTAATGGTAGTTCGTGTCATTATTTAGCCGGCTAGACTTCACATTACATCCGAGCAAAAGACCACCAAGATTTTTTGATATAAGGTAAGGTCTACGAGACGAAAAAGTTTGGGGACCTCTGACCTACACCATCGAAGCGATGCAACAGAGTTAACCCAGAAGGCAGGTACTCATATCTGTAACCCAACTTTTAAAGGATACACACACAGCTAAAACGCAGACCAGCAATGTTGTTTTGTTTGCTGGTATCAGTTGTCTGCATTTTATTTGCATATATTACCTTCAACAGGACCCTGAACCTTCTTTTCTTTGTCATTTCCTATATGTATATGCTATTTCCTTTCAGGGGTGTCATTCTCTTAAAAACGGACGGACTTCACATTTTAGCGCGTGCATTCTCAATTAAGCAGCCTTATACGTTCGATCTTATCAACAGAAGACATGCTGCAAAATTGAAAATGCACGCGTTAAATGTGTTTTATTCCCTCGCACAGGACTACTTAAACTCGCCGCTGCGATTTCGCTGGTTCGTCCGACCGACCGCCGATTTTGAGAGAATAGCCCCCAGACATAGGTAGTATACTCGGTAAATACGAAACAGGGTTGGCTAAAGGATGATGGGGGATTTTGTAGCGACCCCAACCCCACTCTGTAACAATCACGGGATGATGTCAATATCATTAGGACCCAAAAACACAAATTACATACCTATTTCATTTAGTCGCAAAATCGAGGGTTTTTTCCTTCCTTTCAAGAGCAACGAAATAGTGATTATTGTAAACAAATTTCATACGTGCGACACGATTATCGTTTTCCAAGGTAACCCCATACGTAGGTAGATCGTCGTCATAGTAAAAATACATAATGTTGCCAAGATCTATAAACTGAGAGACATTGTTTCATTTCTGTTGATGGGTGGTGGGGTGGTGCGGACATTTTTGCCCATCGTCCTTTCCAATAGTAGGTATCTTTCCAGCAATATTTACGGTAATTCCAAAATATCACTTTAGTGATAAACATTACCCCTTCGTGCGTTCGGTTTAAAAGTAAATTATAAGTAAGTACAGTTAAGGAAATTGATTCCTAGACCACTTTGGACTGTAAAAGTGGCACTGTAAATAAATTCATAAAAGGTAACTTACGTTTTGATTGATTACGTCACTATGACGTAGTCCAAAGTGGTCTAGGAATCAATTTCCTTGACTGAACCTACCTCATTAGAATGTGGGAAATTGCCACAGAACAGAAAAAAACAGTAGAAGTGTGAAGTTGCTTATGCGGAGTTCCGCGCAACCTAGCTCCGTTTTGCCCGCAATCGGTTCTGATAATTGTGCGAATATTTCTAAAATAGGAAATAAATCAAGAAGCTTACGCCTTGTTGTGCTATTTTGGAATATTAAAACGAAAGCCGCACCAAAAACATTTTCCATGGTGGCGTGTTGTTTTAAAGTTTGAGTATTGGTGACAACAGGGCTGATAGATACTTGCCAAGCTCAAGCTCAAGGCCAAGCTCATGCCACTTTAACTAATTATTTTTAGATTTATATTTATATCATTGTTATAAGCAATTAATTATGTTAAAGAATGACCGACTGTTGAGTTTCTTGCAATGCTTCTTAGCAGTTGTCTGCTCTTGGGAAGCGCTGGTAGATTTTTGACGTGTAACTTGCCTGTGCGACTATTGTCAGATTAAATATTTTTACTATCCTTCCCTTTCTTCGCATTTATACATTCCTAGTATATTTATGTCTTTTTTGTTGTAAAATAATGTGTTAATTAAAATATTTATCATTTTGAGTTGTCAATTAAACTGGTTCGTCGAATTATGGATTCCGGTAAAAATATGCGTTTCGATCTCATTGAGGAAACTCGTATTTATAATGGAACAAGGCGTACCTAATTATATAAACGTATATTTAGTTAGAAGCTATTGTTTAAGAAAGTGTGCCAGCAGGCAGCAGGACCGTTTCCGCGTCCGCGCACTTGCGAAACCTGCGGTTGCCAAGAACACCAACAACGCACAATAAGTTGCACAAATAAACAACTCTCAATAATAATACCTATACTTTAAAATATACTTCGAAAATATATCAGTACATATACATATGTACCTATGTATAGAGCCAGTCAAGAACATGCCAAGCAGGTGTTAAAATTTACGTGTGGCAAGAAAAGAAAAGAAAAGAAAAAACAAAGTGTCATAATACACTCGAATCAGGAGCAAAAATACCGGGTCAGAGTGCGTTTTTCATACAAACGAGACTATTTCGAAGCCTTGGTTACTAGCCAGGGGTTGTTTCGAGTGAGGTTTAATGTTGGATACTCCGAGGTTCAATAGAGGAGGTCGAAAGTTCTTAAGATACCTAACTGATCGCACAATCAGTTAACGCCACAGCCGGACAGTTTGGGTCAGCATATGGATTTCCTTACATTTTATTGCCATTTTAGATGTTATTCTGAACATGCACAATTCCAGCGTTAACCGCAGATTCATTCAGTTGGGTTTCCTAGGCACTCTGGAAGTCCTGTATCGATGCTCGCGGTATTCATCATCAGAATTCACTAAAAGCATTCCCTGGCATGAACCAAGGCTTCGAAATAGCCTCTCTAGTATGAAAAACGCACTCTGACCCGTTATTTTTGCTCCTGAGTGTAGGTACTTATAATAGTTGTCTCTGCCTATGTTGTTGGTTTAGTTTACGAATAATTTAAAGGATTTGATGTTTATTATAACTTAAAAGAATACAAAATTATGCAGAATAATGTCACAGAAAGTCGCATTCTAGTAAAAAAAAATTACTGTAATTTAATTTAATTTAATCGTATGGCTTTATTAAGCCGAGTCAAGCACATGCACTATAGTTTTATATCTAAATTCTTCACCCATTGGGCCGCGTTATCAGTAAGGGTGAACAGATCTTGAGGGTCTCCATCATATTTTCGGATAGGGCAATCCTTTATAATGTGGTCTACAGTCTGCACGGGGGCACCGCAGTCACACGCCGGTGAATCTCTCCATCCACATTTGAACAGGTAATCGGCGCTTCGCCCGTGTCTCGTTCGCAGTCTGTTCAGCTGGCACCATTCTCTTCTTGGGGCAGAAAAGCCGTTAGGTTTCCTGGTTGGATCATAGCTTAAGACTGAGGCTATAGGCGGATTAACCTTCCACTCTTCGCTCCATTGATTTTTGATCGTAGGTTGATAGGCAAGGAGGTTCTGGGCTGTCTGATAAGGAGGATGCCGAGATTTTAGACGATGCCGCGGGGGAGAAGAGAACTCGTGGAAGACCGGCAATTCTGGTCTGCTGGCTATCTTGTTGCTTTCATGCAGAAGGGCTTGTTGTCTTCTTAAATGTGGCGGAGGTATGTGGCTTAGAGCTGGTAGCCATTGTTTAGGAGTGGATTTGATTGCGCCTGAGATGCATCGCATAGTTTTGCGCAATTGCACATCAATCCTGTCCGTGTGACCGCTATTCAGCCATACTGGCGCACAGTACTCTCCAGCAGAGTAAACTAAACTAAGCCCTGTTGTGCGTAAGACATCAGCTCCAGCTCCCCAAGTGGTACCGGTCAGTTTATGCATGATGTTGTTGCGGGTACCCAATTTCTTACTTAGCTTTTCGAGATGAGGGCCGTAAGTTAGGGAGCGGTCCAGCGTGACTCCAAGGTACTTCGGGCGTGGGTTGTACTGAAGGACTCTGCCGTCGAAAATTACTTCGGGGATGTACGAAGCAAGTTTATTGTTCAGGTGGAAAGTGGACACCTCAGTTTTACTGGCATTTGGAACCAGTCGCCATTTTTTAAGGTACTTTTGCAACATCTCTAGGTCATTTGTGAGTTGTTTTTCTGACTCTTTAAACGTGCTATGTTGGTGGGTTAAAGCAATATCGTCCGCGTAAACAAACTTTCTGGATGACGTCTCGGGGAGATCGTGTGTGTACTGGTTAAACAGCAGTGGCGCCAGTGTTGATCCCTGGGGGAGTCCGTTATTGAGTTTCCTGGCACGACTGCGTTTGTCTCCGAGATGGACAGTGAATTCACGTTTACTGAGCATATTGTTTATCAGAGCTGTAATTTTCCGACACGGGACTGCTTTCATCAGTTTGTAGTTAAGGCCTTGGCGCCACACTGTGTCGTAGGCGGCTGATAAATCGACAAAAACAGCCACGGTTTTCAGTTGTTTTTGGAAGCCAGTCTCTATATTGGTGGTTAGGGATAAAACTTGGTCTGCACAATTGCGGCCGCTTCTAAAACCTGCCTGTTCATTACTGTAATAATCTATTGCAATTACCACACTTAATGACCAGTAATTATGCGTCAATTATTATGTTACTAATGGTGGATGATTACTGCTATTCTGAGTTTTAAACTGAATTGAAGCCTTTATCGCATTGAAATCGATACCAAATTCTAACAATCGTTTAACAAAATATCTTGTTTATTATGAGGTAATCCGGCGTTCAAGATTTGTTAAAATTTTAACGCTATCAAATTATATCATCGTGCCAGGTTCCTATATTCAAGAAACGAATCGTTTTCCTTACGCCTCGTTAAAATATGACACATTTTGTACGTAGCAAATGTCATAACGCTACGGCCCGTAAGGAAAACGATTCGTTTCTTGAATATGGGAACCGGGCATGTGGTTAGCACCAGAAGACTCTGATATTGAAGAAAATGTGATAGTTAGTCTGATTATTAATCTGACAGTTCATGGCTTTGTAATACTTTTTATATGTGATACATAGTTCTTAATCGTTTTAATTAGGTACTACTAGAATATCTTAAATAGTGATAGGTATTATAACAAATGTTTCCACAGCGTGATTTAATTCATCAATGTTTGTACTAATATATTTCTTGTGAAGTTGGCCCAAAAGTTTTACGTGACTTTTGGTACTAAAGAGCTGTAATTTGGCATAGTTCTACATTACATACGACTAGAAAGTTGCAAAATTTACATAATCATGGAAAACACATCGGATAGGTACCGGTGTATACAATGTGAAGCAAAGGTATTTTTACACTATAACATCGAGTGAAGTCCTGACGAATGGGTTACTTAAAAAATGGAAATTGATTATAAATCTTTGGGCCGTTTAAGAATATTTAATCCAAGTGTCGTTTTCGCTTCCCACTACTGCCAAAACTACAATAAAAATCTGGTAAATATCTTGAAAGAAAACACACATATTTATAACGAATTTAAAAGGTAGACTTACCTGCTTAAAAATCATCGACACTACTAAATAGCTTTGAATAGAAATTTAGTTCGTACATGCTTTTTTAGATTGTTTTTTTGCGTTAATAGGGACCGCTACGAGACCCTACACTGGGCATGATCCGTCATGCACTTGCCTGGTTTTTCAATCAAGAACAAAATAAGCATGTCTATTTGCAAACGAGAAGCAATCGTCATTATCAAAGTGAAGAGTAATGCTATGCTATGGTTGGTGCCTGTGTGGTTGCCGGGTTAGAATAGTGCCACTCCGTGTCTTCCCGCGGATGTCGTAAGAGACGACTAAGGGAATAAAGGCTTGCAGTACTGTTAGGCGATGGACTTGCAACCTGTCACTAATACACTGGTAAACATCTTAGCCTGATTGTGCAAAATGTGGTTACAGAATTATCAATAAGTTTTTAGGGTTGTTGGAAATTCTGTAGCTCTGCCTACCCCACTCTGGGAATGACGGCGTGAGTTTATGTATGTATGTAGAGTAATGCTATTTTGCAATCTAAACTATTTTGCATTACATAATCGTCACACATGAGATCGTTAAAATATTATCTACATCCTCATGAACTATACCAGATTCTTCTCTGCTTAAATCTATAAATCCTCATGCTCTCGGTACGTCATTATTGTATTAGTCCTACATAATCTATTAATATATTGGGGCAACGCTCACGACGTCACGGCACAATAGTGCAATGAATCTGGTTGATTTATTTATCGTCGCGGCACGTGCTGCGTTGGAGGGACGCCAGTCGATACGTCTCGTAAAATAAGACTCGGTGGGGCTGTACACAAAATAGACTTTCTAGAGGGCAGCTGAGTTTTTCTGGTGGATTTCCAAGCCCCTTAGCAACGTGGATATTATTATGTTGGCGGATTTGACGCTGCTTACGCAATTTTGTGCTAATCTTAGGGAGTTATCGCAACGTATAACTATAAATCTAGATATCTTCTGAAGGTCAAGTGAAAAAGGGTGTAAGTCTACAATACTACGTTTATGTTTAACCCGTTTTTCCATTATGAAGTAAGTCGACTTGTTCCCTTTTTAAACTAGGTCCCCAGAAATTATCTCGTAAATTTTTCAATATTGCTCTTTTCAATAGTAAGAGTTGGATGGCTAGTAGTCTCATGTATTGTCCGTATTAATAGACTCATCTTAACTGTGAGGCCCGTCACAAGATACGTCAATGTAAACGCCAAACCATAGAACACTGTCATTTTTGACGCATCTCGAGACGAATTAGAGTTGGAATTAGTTTATTACTTGTATGAGTCTAGTTTCATTTGAGAGCCTTACCAAACGATGTAAATGTAACATACAGTGGAGCTAAACGAGGCAGGTACACAACTCACCGTTGTGTGCCCTCTTGGTAAACACTCATTATTTCGATAACAAGGTCTAAGAGCAACGTTTTTAGCTATTTGTTCACGCTAAACGAAGCAATTCGCCACATTAAATTTATTCTTTAGATGAGGTCTTAACGAAAACAAAATTCCTCTGCGATATCTTTGTTCCAAGATAATTGATAACAAGTTAAATATGCTTTATCGGATATTAAGCAGGTACTTTGGAAGTATTGTAATGGATTGGCGAAATGAGGAGCGCCATAAAACTGCTCATTAGAGACAAAGGTATGGACGGTGGCTACTCGAGCGTGCGCTATTGTGCTCCAGAAACAAAGAGACCTCAAAGGTTTCTTCGGCGTGTTCACACGGCTATTCCGTGTACGTATTTTGCCATTGTCGCTGGATAAACGTTTTTTTATCTACGTGAGTCATCCAGGACGGCCGCCCAGGGACGCTCGACGACCGCACACAGAGATTTCCTTGGAACCCGTCCAATATCGCTTGCTCACGCTCAACTCGTGTCCTACAGCAACTCATTTAACAGCGTCTTGAAATCAGCGAAACCCCTTTCAATATTCAATTTCAATGATCCAGTCAGTATCAATAAATTTTCGTTTAAAACAAACTTTTGAATGTTATGTTATGAAAATAAGTGTTTATATAACAGTGGACGGCGGGTTTACATCGATGTATATTGGATAAACACTGTTTGTTAGTAAATACTGCGATGTTTTAAAGACAACAACGCGTAGGCAGCGCGGCGGTGGCGGCCAGAGAGGTTTCCTTCTTGGCTGACCTATTTCACTGGCTAGTCAATATTTTTTCACCGCAGCTAAATATTCAGGAATTCGGATATCCGACTCGTTAAGAAATTCTCTTGGCACCGTTTCAGTGTTTAGTAAACTCTGGGCCGAAGTATTTAAATGCTTCGTCATCTCTTGTGATATAGGATCCACTTTAAATTTTATGTGACAGCTACCTAATGTATTAGGTGATAACTTGATTATTATTCCGTTTTTAAAATACTGCTTCTGGCTCTATGTGACAAAAAAACTATAATTTCACGTTTCCTTCAAGCACGTGTTAGGTTTTTTGTTTAGTTATTCAATCAGAATATTACATTTCCCAGTGACTTGTATGTGTTTTCGATTATGTGTTACCATTATTAGGTAACGCCTGATTGGAAACGTTGCTCGTAGGTATGAATTTAGCATTGCAAAGGTTTTGTTTGTATCCAAGGTCGCCGAGGTGTGGGGTTCTCCTTGGCGGGCACCCTACTCGTTTTCCTTCCGCGTTTGCGGGCTCGGCGAGTGGGAGTTTTAGCGGAATTGATTGAAATGAAAGCAAAAAGTAATAGTATAATAATCTTCATATTTTATTTCCTCTTCTTTTGATTTTAGCATACAATAATGTATTCAGTATAAAACAATATTCTTTGTTACATTCATAGAAATATATTATTTTAGTATAACTGTTCTTTATTTATCTCTTATAAACTTACAAATTACTGTTAACATTCTGACGAATTTTCTGTATAAAATAATACAAATATATGGGTTTGCTAGCCGCTAATAATTTTATAAAAAGGAAAATCATTGCAGGCTTCACGTCACCGCAGCTAGCTCCCCCATTAGTCTATAACAATTCAACTTGTTAATTGGTATTTATTATAACTTACAATAACCTATACAAGACAATGGTACAGAACAATTTACCGTAGCACATTAATGGTAACAAAAACAATTAAAACAAAGGCTTTAAGTTTACAAAGCGTAGGCACTCGAGATTGCAAATTGCTACTTCGTCCCAGTAGTAGGACCCATTCTCACTAATAAATACATACATCTCTCTCACTCTCTTTGTCAATCGGTCGCTCGGTTACGACATGCTCTCCCATTCGTCCATCACCTCATCACGGACGGCCTCGCGACTTAAGTCACGTCCTACATTAAAGAGCACCGGGTCAGTTCGCAGAACTCGCCGCCATGCCGGAGACATATTACTGCTGCGCGGAGCGGAGCACTCTCGCCCGCACCTAACTAATGAACGTCGATTACGCGGAACTCGCACTCGGTCAGTCTTACATACACATCAAACGCAGTATTATATTGAAAACATTAAGCATACTATAGATTAAACACGCTCAAACGGTCCAATCAAACACTGGCTGGCGTCAAAGCACCATTGTACGCCACAATGAAAAAGTTAACCTTGTGTAACATAACATGATTCGGAGCGTCCGACAACAAAATTGAACACATGGCCGCCATTCCGCGAGGGCAGCGCAGGCGGAATTTTAATTAGCAGAACATCCGCTCGTAACTCGGTTTGATGCGCTGTTGCCAGTCCTGCGCTCGCTATCTCCTTTACACCGATCATGCAACTCCTGACAAAACCAGTTCGTAGGCGTGTTCAATTTGTTGCGTTTTAACCCCAATGACCCCAATGTAACTTATTGAAGGGAAAAATTTACATTCGGGCGTCGCGCAACAAAACCAATTACTGTCGGAAATCCCCTCGGCGGGGCAAGAGCGGCAACGCCGCTGAAACGGGAAATTCGCCGTAAAACTGGCAACGTCGCTTTACCTCGTTCAGTCTGACTGCGAGCAAGTGAATGACGTTGCACGTATTTTCCTTTCTACATTATTCTAAACGAGGCACCGCAATACTGATTTAAGGAAACCGATTCGCTCTGTATTTTATAAGGCGATCTAAAGCTTTTTGGAGTCGTGATTGCGCTAAGTACATCCCATGAGTGTTCCACTGAGAGCGGGAGCTCGTCCTGGGAGTCGCCTCGGCACTCACTGGCGACCTAATCTCTGGACGTGTCTCGTCAACGTAGCGACTTCACCTTACACACTAGAGTTTTAACTATATATTACACAGTAAAATTAAGATCACAAATCGCTTTGTATGCTGCGTCCTAGCGGGCGCGACTAGCATGGAATGTGGTGGAGCCGGCGCAGCGCGCTCAGAAGTGCGACTCGATGACACAGCCGTTGTTGGCGTGCTCCAGCACCTGCTGCTTCAGCCGGTGCACGTGGTCCTTGAGCTTCACCACCATCTGCGCCAGCTCCACGTTCTCGCCCTTCAGTAGCTTCACCTTGTCCTCCAGCTTGGAGATGCGCTCGAGCTTGCGCCGCCGGCACTTTGAGGCGGCCACTCGGTTGCGTTGCCGTTTGCGCTCCAGCTTGATTTTCTCCTGGGAGTCCATGTCGATGGGCGACAGCGGCGGCGAGCTGGAGGCGCTGGGCACGGTCTGCGGCTCGTCCTTGATGACGGGCGTGGGGTAGCGCTCCAGCGGCCGGTCCAGGTCCGCGTACACGCGCCGCGTCATCACCACAGGCGGGTCGTTGTGGTGCAGCTTATGCAGCGCCTCCACGAACGGCTGCGCGTACATCTCCTGCTCCTCAGTGGCGGCAGGGAAAAGCACGGGCCCGCCGGGTGTCGGCGTCGCCGTCGTGATCATGCCGTTTTGGATGATCAGCTTCTCCAGCTCGGGCGAAGCCAGCTTTAATAGTTGGAGGTCGGGGGAAGACAGCAAGGGCGCGCCGTTCCGCGGCCTCTTTCCACCCCTTCCCAGGTCCAGGTCGAGGGTGAGGTTCCTCTTGAGGTTTTCGACGGGACCGCTGAGGGGAAACTGCTCGTCATAGAAAGTAGTCTCCATGCCGTGGCCGGAGTGCCTAACCATGTGTCCACACTGAACGCTCGTGTATCACTAAACTCACTGCGCGAATATAAAACTTTTTAGTTGCGCACCGCACGTCCTTTCCGTCCAACGTTCCACTTGTTTCTAAACAATGTTAAGAAGCGAACACTGCTTATATTTCCCATGACTCAGATAAGCTATATTTAGATGTCGCGTGATAACGCGGCCCTCCCATTGGCCGCGTATGTCGTGATATATCGCCACGCCGCGCGCCCATTGGCTGGCGCACTCGTAACGAAGCGCGAGGCCTCAGCGGGCTGTTTACGACTTCGTGCGATTACCGAGAATCGCTGGCTCGTTTTCCATTTCGTAGCCGACAATATCGTGACGGTCGTATTATTTTTGGATATTCGAAGTCAATGTTTATTAAAATCAATTTAATACGTTTATTGCATTGGCAAGGAACACACATGACAACACAACACCTAGAAGGCGCCCGCTACTTCGTAACTACGGGTAGAATTACTTTACGCTACTCCGCCTATTAGAGCCGCTTAAGAGATGAATTCCTAAAAAACTCTTCTTAGCACAGAAGAGATTTTGGAAATTCATGCCTCACAAGGCAAAACAACACCGAAAAATAGTCAAGTGTGAGTTGGGATCGCGCCGATTTCATTCAAAATCGAATTCAAATCGGCATATAATACCTACTTACTGTGTCGGTAAGGTACCCTCGGTGCGCGAGTCCGACCCGCACTTGACGGTTTTAGGGGGACACGTGTATGTATGACTTTTATTATTTTAATGTGAAATTTTCCGATAATTCTCGAAAAAAATCCTAAAAAAACATCTAGATACTATTTTAAGGTGGTAGCGTAATTACCACATTACGTAAAGAACTACATGATGTTCTGTATTCAGTTGTCCAAGATCAACCTAACATGGGTTTAGTTATGTCTTACAGTTTTCGAGATAATCACAATTTACAGAAATGTACATATTTCGCAACTATGTTTTTATTTTTTTATTCATTCATGTTAGATTGTTTAGAATACTTTAGTTAGATGAAGAGCTCGTCTATGTACAAGTTGATCTTGTATATTGGGTAAAAATTAGATTAAATTAATTTAACTTTCCCAAACCCATTTTTGACCAAACCGTAAGTTCCTTTATTACTTCACGAGGTTGTAGTACTTTAAGTTGTACGTACTTATTTGTCCTATTCAAACAAGAATAACATATCACGGCAAGGAAATATTCTTTTAAATCGCCACAAAAAACCCTAACCAAAAACTTCGTGGTGTTTATCCTTACCGTCATTGAATGTCGCTCGCTGTGCGTGTAATGGAAACGCACGGAGGTGGGGCCGACCGCTGCACGAAAAAATATTCTGCGGGCAAAGCGGGACAGGGTCATACGGGAGCGCGCGAGAGCAAGCGGCACAGCAACACTCGCTCTCGCTCTGAGATAAAGTCCGGCCACTAATAATAATGAAGGAAAATAAAATAAAGTGCACTAAAACTCCCGCGTTTACGATTTTGGAAGCCATCGCGATTGTTATGTGAGGAATATTGTACATTGTCACAGGCGGCCTTGAATGATTCGGAGAATTATTTTCACAAATACATACTGTACCTACAAAAAAAAAGTCACATGTGTAAATACGATTATTTAGATTAACTTCATATTTGGGGCTTGTTTGGGGCTCTACTATATTCGGTAAAACAATATTCCTTGTGAAATGTTATCGTATTGTCGACGTTAACTTTTATTTATTTGGCAGTGGCACCGAGTTAAAAACGATACCCACTATAACATGTCAAAAGCAATGTGGTCTTACCGAGTAGAATTACCAACGGACCTCCCTTTCTAGTCAGTAAGGATAAAGAAAGACGCACTGAGCGACAAGCGAGGAAATACAACTTGTGCTACCCCTGCCTTTGGCCTTCGCAGCTTCGTCGGTTAAACGATTTTGATTAACCAGACTACCCAAATAGCAAAAGAAAACATTTAACTCGTTAATGTCTGTTGTTTGTAAAAACGGAAGGTCAAATTAATGACATAAAATAAAAGAACAAAATAACGCGCCAAAAACGCTATTTTAAAATAATGGTTTTTAAGACCATACTTTTTGAGTTTACATGGCTACTTTCTTCTTTCGAGCTATTTGCAGTTTTTCGCGGTTTCATTTTGGTCCACCATTCAGGATGATTTTTGAGACCCAAAATAAAAAGTTTGATACAAGTACCCATGGTTAATGTGGAATCTATATAGTCTAAGTAAGTTAACTCTTTATTGCAACTTATCCCTTTAACAAACTAACAATGTATCCAATAATATACTTTTTGTAACTTTAATAGAAACAAGCGCCATCTATTTATTGAAAGAGATAATAATTACCTTATTTTGCACAAGTATGCAAGATTGCTACTCACCAATAGATGGCGGTACGCAGCAATCGTAAAACGCCTAATCTACCTTGGTCGCCTTAGATAGTCGATAAACAATGTTGATTATAGCAATCTCTATTTAAACATAACACGACAGATATACCTTGTCTATTTTTTTTGTTAATATTAAGGTAAACAAGCAAAGGCCACCCGATGGTAACTAGGACCCGAAACCCATAGACAATTGCAATGTTACGATTGCAACCTAACATTAAAAGATAAAAAGATAAAAGAAATTTATTTAGTAAGTAGGCCGCTCGGGCACTTTTACACGTCAAGATACTACCAGCGCTTCCCAAGAGGAGACCACTGCTGAGAAGAAACGCCGCAAGAAACTCAGCAGTCAGTCATTTTTTAAACTTAACATTGTAAATGCGTTACCAACCCTGAAGACACTACTGGAACCGAGGTTTCAAGGTTATAGAGGCTACGATTCGGCAATCACTAGGCTAATAACCGGTGTTTAGAATTTACGAATTCCCGCCCCAATACTTTACTTTTCATACACTGACGTAACCGTGCAACTTCAATTGGACTGGCGGGCGCGCCGTCGTGAACTGAATACAGTACATTTCGTCAGACTAACAGGAAGACGGGTCCACTTGAGGGTAAGTGGTCACCGCCGCCTATGAAAATTTGCAACGTCAGAGGCATCGCCAATGCGTTGCCGGTGTTGAAGAAATTGAATGACACCCTTTTTAGAAAAAAAACATTTTGTACCGGATTGGGAAAATCTCAGCAGGATGTTCATTCCAAATTCCTATGGTACAGTCAACGGCACCAATATGTATACACCACAAAGTGTCGAAAACGTGTACAGACCTTATTACTACAGATATAAGGTCCATGTGTACATATTTTTGCATCTTTGTGCGGATATTTATATTTACCCTTGACTGTACGCGCCAGAACCATTCTAGAGAATCCGCGTAGTTGAGTGCGGTGACTCAAGAAAATGAAAATCCCGCGATGACGAGAAGAGATGGCAGAATGAAGCCATTTAGAATGGTGCCACATTCTAAATAGTTCCCCGGAACACTCCCCATTCCCACATTACATTTTAGATGGCAATAATTGAAAGTTTTACCCTAGTTAAGCGAAACTGATGGCGAAGAACCAGAAGAACTCCACAACGACGTCCCTGCAGATAAAGGTTTGTGAAATAAAAATACATCTTGTAAAATTACATATAATTAATTTATTATTCATAGATTATTGCTTTACAACATCACAACACTAATATAGGTTTTCCCCTATTTAACAAATTGTACTATAATGTTGATAGTATAGTATGTACAGTCAAAGTCATAAGTAAGTGATCAGGTGATCACTGTGTACAGTCCGCCAAATAAATGGTCCTTCAATTCAGATAGGTAGCAGTTAACTTACTTGACCGAGTGTACCTTGTTTCAAAGCCAATTAATCAAACTAGTATATAAAAGCAACAAGGTACAATCGGCCAAATAAATTATTCTGCAACCCTAAGGTTAAATCCTGTTAGCAGGTCGTGAAGGGTCGACTTGAGCAAATTTATTTTATTTTATTATTTTATAGAAAGTTGAAAGACCAGTTTTTAGCAGACTATACAAAAGAGATAATCTACTTAACTTTATAACGTTCAGTGTTCGCAATTCACGAAGGCGCGCCCCTCCACTTAAATTGATGTTGCTCTGTTGTGTCAACGTACAATTGCCAACTTTTTTAAAAGGTGTTATCAAAAAAAAATATGCTTACAGCGGTTAGCCTCAAAAGATTTTTTTCCCGTACATAAAAATAAAAAAAAAACTGCTAATGCTTTTCTACGTCACAGCTAGTGCTACGTGACGCGGTTACAATCAAAATGACGTCATTCCAATCACTAATCCAAAACGGGCGTACCAAACAAAATATATTATTTTTCTCAGTTATAATAATGAAAAAAAAATATTAGCCTTTTGAGACATACCTCATAAGCATGTTTTTTTTTTCAAAACATCTATTAATCCCTTTTGTCGTGGTGGGGTAATGGATGGAAAACACTAAATTATCCAAGTAACTTTTAGAGATATAAAAAAAATCATATTTATGTACTTACGTTATTGATAGAGGCTTATTTTATTACTAGAATTATTACTAGATCACTTAAAACTTAAAAATAGATCAAAGTTCATTGAACACCATTTTGAAGACTTTGTTTGCGTCACACATATTCATCTATCAGTGGTAATGATCAGAGCCCGGATTTTTCATGGCAAAACAAAACACTATCATAATCTGGCTAGTGATAGAAACATCATTTTATCGATATCGATAACTGTGTAATTGAATAAAAAACGTGACCAAATAAAATAACATACCTATACAACATAAAAAAACATACATAGTTTGTTTGAAGTTATATAGAAACATATTCCATTCTTTCGTCATAATCCACGTTAGTACACACAGCAGCAAATGGCGTTTTATTCGTGTAATGGTGATAGGAGTAGATAATCATTAGTTTTTCAACATTCTCTGGGAGCAAACCCATTCGTTCATCACTATAACGCCATTTATATATACTAAATGTACGTTCAACTTCACTTGACGTCAAGGGAGCAAATTTATAAAATTCATTGTAATTGGTATAACTTTCAGTTTGAGTACAATTTTCAGATATATCTCGTAAACTTTCATATTCAGGATTTCGTTCGAGCACAGCTTTTATAAATAATACTCGATATCGATAAAATTATGTTTCTATCACTAGCCAGATTACGATAGTGTTTTGTTTTGCCATGAAAAATCCGGGCTCTGGTAATGATAGATGAATATGTTCATTACACTACCTACTCTTGTAGGAACTGCATTTTTTTTTTGTAAAAACAATCTTACACCGTATTCAATTATACATTAGAAGGTGACATGGAGAGAACATATCTTTACCTTAGTTTTGAGTATTCGCGATTTGAAAGTTTGGAACCATCTCATTCTGTATGTTATCTTATTGTAACTCAGCAGCAGAAATAGGTGGACAGTCGACGAACTCAAAATTATCTACGCACGCTCTTATCCTCTTGATAATAGAGGCGTGCATAGATAATTTTGATCTCTTTCAATGTCTATTTATTTCGGCTGCTTACTGTTTAAAAACAAAAATATTATTATGATTTCATCTGTAACTGTAATTGGTAAGTATTTGGCGTTTTTTATTAAGTGTCTAACCATGTTCTTTCCGTGTGCCCTTAATTTTATTGTAGAGTTCGTTGTCTTCGTAATCAGTTATAAAGACGCACAACCTGGAGGTATTCGTTTTCGTGTAAACACGGTTCGGGTGGGGTTCAATTTGACCTGACTACCCAAAAAGGAGTAATCAACGAGTGTATGTATCAATCCATATTAATTTGTAACCTCCTCATAGAAATTAGAACAGTACATCTTCACACAAAGGTATATCGCGCGGCTTACATGTGTGCGTGCCTTGACCGTACGCGCCACGAGCCACCACAAGCAAACTAACCAGGACGGACCAAGCCGCGATTGGTTGCGTGCGTATCAAGTATCGAACAACGCGCATCGACGCAAGAAAGTCATCACATAAATATTATATATGGACAAAACAGTATGATGGAGATGACCTACTTTTCTATTTATACTATGTCCCGGCTTACATCGGGGGTTATATTTATTTAATAGTTATTATATTATTATCAAAAGCTAACGTTGACTAACTTAAAAACTGTTTAATACGCCGAAATAATTAGAAAAATATATTTTCTATTTAGTGATAATAGCATCTTAATTGACAACAAGAATATTTTAAAAAAGGTGTTGAAATAATGAACAAAATAAATCGTATGCTTTCGTGACATATCTCTATAAGCATGATTTTTATTAGAAAACCTTTTTAAAAAGGTGCCGATGTCGACTGCATACCCACTCTGGCCTCTTAAATAAAAAGAAGGCATGCGCAATTTGATAGTCAAAGCAAATTGAACCCCCTGACTTAAGAAATAAGGTCACCAATTCATTCGCGATTGTATGAGACATACGCCCTTACTGTGTTATTAACCGTTATACGGCACTCTTTTCAAGGTGCATGTTGGTAACTTCGCAACTAAACTATACTCCATATTCCATAACAACTGACTTATCTTAACCCTCTGCGACTGACGTGACGTCTACCTGACGCCGCCAAAAAAAAAGTCATATAGAGTGATATAGTTCTGTATCGCTCAGTACCTTCTTTTAACGCCTTGCGGCATTATAAAATAACCTTTGTCAAAAGCACCAATTTTTTTTAGCTTGTTCCAGTTAATTGCATTTTTTTTATATTTAAAAGACCATATACATGTTAATTAGATATTCCCAATTAAAATTAAATTATCATGATATGCACTTAATAAACATTACTCATCATTGAACAATTCGTATTTTTTCTATATTTTATCAAAAATGACGTCTGACAGACTCCACGCCAGTAGAATGTTTCTAAAAAAGTCACCACAGTTGAAGAGGGTTAATTAGTAAACACTTATAACCTCAAAATGCTCGGTTATCAAAAAAAGTATACACAGTTAAGGACTACAATTAAGAAACTGTAATTTTAGTCAGATGAGTCACGAAAACTAATCATTCATTTATATACTGCCCTCATAACAGTCATAACCCAATAGGCGGTATCTCAAATTCAATAAACGAAGCAGATTCAATCCTCGACCGTATAGTTAATTTTCGTGGCTCATCTCACTAAAGTTACCGTTTCTTAATTTTAGTCCTTAATTATATATACTTTTTTTGATAATCGCACAATTACAATTTCGTCATAATAAAAACATTCATGATGTACGTTGCTTTATTAACCAGAAAACGGCCGTTTTAGCCAAAACGATACATTTTGAGGTAATAAATTGTTTACTAAATAAGACAAGTCAGTTAGTATGGATGTCACCTCCACGGGCCCCTTACATACATAAAAATGTACTTAATACGTAAAATTCTAAGAAAGATCCACTACAAATTTATTTTATTCACATGACTCTCAACTAAATATGAAAATTGAGTCCATTCTATTTACAGTACGTGTATATTCCATTGGCAAATTTCTTTATATAGTGGACTCTCAAAGTTGGCGCTCTTTGATTTTTGTACAAAATGGCCCCTAGGACCCGGGACTAACAGTTGCTAAACTACAAATATCTACACTGCAATAGCGCACGAAACCACCTTAGGGTTCCTGCTTCTCTATCACTCGCTTTCAATCACTCTTATGAATGTCGAATTGTACCCACTGAACTCGGCCTATATCGTCGCTTTACTTTCTCAACCTCGTATGTGACCGAATAGACATGAAAGTAGTCTTTATTTTTTTAGACAACAAGAGTGCTTTACCGTATAACTATTCGATCAGATACGAGGTTGAGAAAGTAAAGCGACGATATGGGACATTCTCCTTTTTCATGCCTATATAAAATATTCGCAGATATCTTAAGATTATTGTACTGGAGCCCCACGTTAAGTCTTAACCAGCGTCGCTCTTGCCTAACGCACTCGCATAGACAATCGGCTTCAAAGTGTAACAATTGTTTTCATCTTGTATACAGACATGCCTTCGATTTTCAAAATGAAAACGTGCGTTAGACTTTTTACTGTATATTTACCCGCTATTTTTGTTCTTTTTCTATATAAAACAAGAATTTGCTGCTCAAATTACCACTGCGTTACCAGTCTCCACGTCCCCTTGCTAATAACGACCACTGCGTTACTATATTAGCCTTCTTTTACCCAGCCCCACACAATTTAGTATAAAACATTATTCAGGTACAGTCAGCGTCATATAGTTGGTAGCATCCAAAGTAGCCAAATAGTACGCTACACGTCATTATTACCGAAGTAACAAGGGCGTGTAACGAACGGGTAGATTCGGATGGGTAAATATAAAATATGTAAGTGAGTGCATTACTCGCCAATAAACATTATGTTTGGCGAATTTACAGTTAAAAAAGTGTACCTATCTTTTTCTTAAGTAATAAATAAAAAAATAAAAAATAACTATTTGGCTACTTTGGATGCTACAAACTATATGACGCTGACTGTACGTAGATCAGAATCTGAAAATTGTTAGCATTTCTAATGTCGTTTAATTTTGTTCAATATATTACTTTAAACAAACGTTCAGGTTAAGGGACGTTTGCTTAGGCATGAAAAAGAAGAATGGCCCATATACCAAGTTTAATGAAGAACTAACACAGCTGTATTAAGGTCCCTTGGAACACCAGTAAAAAGCTGAAAATCAGAGCTCTAGCCGAGTCCAATAAATAAACATCGGGCACCATCTCCCACAAATTGACCTAATCCCAAACTAAGCTCTAGGCTATGGGAACTAAACAACGATAAACTTACTTATACATACTTAAATACGAAGAAATCATCCAAGACCTAGAAACAAATACTAACGCTCATCACAACAAATACCTTACTGGGATTTGAATTTAAATATCATCGTTTTAGTTATTAAGTAGTTCTATTTAATGTCAAAATGTTTTAATGTTTGTGTTGCAGACTCCAATAAAAAGGAGGTTCTCAGTTTGACCCGTATGTATCTATGTACTGTTAGAATGACCAATGTTTCCTTTGCCTTTTAAAAATAAAATCGGGTTGGTAATAATTCAAATTGATAACGGCTGTCATTCTGACATTCGGATGGCTGATGACACGTGTCGAGGAACTTAAAAATTACGGTGTTAAAAAAGAGTTATCATTTACGTTACGTTACGTTACATTACGTTACCCGGTATAACCTCAATGATATGCAAAGACCTATTGAACCTATACCCCGTTTGTTAAGGAACTTAACTAAATGAAAACAAACCAACCCACGTGGCTCTTCCACAACAGCCAATCAAAACAGCTTTTGTCAAGCTTTGGCGTATCAGTACTCTGCTTCTGAACTATAGGTCAACTCTCAACTGGTAGAGATTGCGATTACGCATTTAGTTGACCTTTCGTACTCATTGTACTAATGTGCAATAAATTAATATATTCAACTATATCACCTGGTGTTTCGTTTTAGTTAAGTACCTAAACAAATGAAGAATGCTTACACTGCCCTTCTAAATAAAAAGGAAGATATTCAAAGCAAATTTAACCCCCTATCTTAAGACAAGGTTACCTTATACATGCGCGGTGCGATGAAACATGCGTCCTTTTTCTTAGGAGGGCAGTATAGCTCTGTTAATTCTTAGACCATTTCAACACTTACCGTCGTACTCAGAAACATGTCGGAGGCAATGAACCCGTTCCTTTTTCAAACATGTGTATGAATAACCGTCACTAAGGATCTACTTAACCCTTGGCATGTCTAAGCACTGATCAGTCCACTCTACCAGTCTGCTTAAGCACCGATCAGTGCAAGGTCACATGATCAACATTTTCTTCGATTTAAAATTTAAAATCACGTCATATAGTCTAAAATAAATAAAACGTACAAAACCGTTCCAAATTTGAATTTAACGTTTGTCGCTATTTTGCGGCAGACCACGGGTGCAAGTGTACAACCTCGTCCTACACAGAAAAGGTGAATCGTCATTAACCGAGTCTGCGGGTCTATTATAGTCGTGTAACGATATACATAATCATCGATAAAACCTGTCACTTTCTGACCATTGTGAAAGTGCGATAGTGACGGAAGCCACCTTGATAAAGGCAACCATAGGGGAGCGTGGGGGAATGGGAGCGGGCGGGTAATGGGAGCGGTGTCAATATGGACTTTCCCAGTGCTCGTATTCGTGCAAATGGCGCTCGGGTGTGTTCGGTAACGTTCGGCAACGGTTACCTCCCGCGGGCATCCCCGCAGTGCCCCGCGATCAGTTGCACGAGACGAATGTGTGTTTTTGGCCTGGTGGTAATAAAAAATAATAAACTTCATCTTCCAAGGTAAGTGTTAAAATATATAGATATTGTTTTGTTCATACTCGAAATATATCACCATATCTATCTTATTTATGGTGCTGCTTCTCAAATTGCAACTGAGAGTCGCGTGTTTTTATTACATTTTTAGTTATGAATTGGTTGATATGCGGGTAAGGAGAGCTTTATTACCATTTAGCATTTATTACCAAATGTTTACGTTGATTAATACTTATTTAACCAAGCATGGTAAAAAAACTTATTGAGACTGATTGTAACAAAGATAGGTAAGACTAGAAATATTTTATAGATATATTATGGCTCCCATTTGACATATGGGGCGTTTTGTAGCTCTGATTACCCGAAGTGGAGGGTAATGGGAGCGAAGGACATGTTTTTGTTTTTTGTTGCTCATCATTGAGGGTGATTTTATTTTCCTATTTTGTCTGTGATTATAAGTAGCCAGATAAACAACACGTTCGTCAATAATTAAAACTATTTTTGATTACGTAAACTATGATTTTTATTACAAAATATCCTTACTAGGCTCCAATTCCCCCACGCTCCCCTAATACTACTGCTAGGTTTCACAGTTAGTCCTTCAAATGTCATGTCCGATATATGTCCAATCATTACCTCTGCGAGTGTTCTTCGCTCCCCAGTTACTTGACAGTGACGGAGATGACGCGTATGTCCTCGTAGGGCTTGTCCGTCTTGGGGTTGGTCTTGGCGCTGCCGATGTTCTGCACGACCTCCATGCCGCGCACCACGCGCCCGAACACCGTGTGCTTGTTGTCTAGCCATGGCTGCGAACAAACAACTCGATTAGGGATAGTTAGGAGGTATAACTTGGGTCAACCATCGGCTTTGTGGTCAGCTTCCACCAGGGTAGATAAGAGGTCAATTTCAACACTCACAATGCAAAATATTTATCCAGTAAATTGGCCAAATTAGGGCTCTTTTACACGTCGGTAATATACAGTAAATGTACTAGCGCTTCGGACAAGATTACATTGCGGAGAAGCACTGATAGAAACTCTTCCATGTACAATTTTCAATCATAAAATACACGAAAAAATAACAAATGGAAAGGTCTGCTGAAGTATCAACAGGTATGTCAATAAATTTTAATTAAAAAAATAAAACCTAGGAGAACAAAAAGACGAGGTTTCTACTAGTAACTATAGTAATAATTGTATATAGGTTCGGGTCGAATGTAGAAGAAGCGCAAGAGAATTGTCAGGATCGTAGCAGGTGTAAAGAAGTGGTGTCTGCCTCTGGAAACAGCCGGTTTCAAATCAGCGTGATTTAATGTATGAACGTATGTAGGTTCGGTCGTGCTTCAGCTGCGACGAGCCTGTGTCCAGCAGTGGGATGTATACACTGGTGGTGCGTTACCGTGGGCGCCAGCGTGATGAAGAACTGGCTGCCGTTGGTATTGGGCCCCGCGTTGGCCATGGACACCGTGTAGGGCCGGTCGTGCTTCAGCTGCGCGCGGAACTCGTCCGCGAACTCGCCACCCCAGATGCTCTCGCCGCCGGTACCCGTGCCTATACACAAATGATGTAAATTAAAAAAGATGCTTGAAAATATTGACGAAATGTTTGAGAACTAGTAATTGACGTTGGGGGTAAGCAAGGCGACTTTTAGTACGCGAAGCGATGACGCGATGCCAAGAACTAGTAGTACTATAATGGAAATGTCCCTCAAGCGTCTTCCCACACGATCATGTATGCAATAAGAACGAAAAAGACGAAGAGCCGAGCCAACCGAAGTCTTTTTCGCTTACTATTCGTCATAAACATTGACTTTTTTACAAACATTCCTGGAAAAGCGATTGACCAACTCATAATTTGTCCAAAGAAACTAGTCATGAATTAAAACCAATTTGATTTAAAGTCTGCATAAAAAACGGAACATTCTATGTTCATTATTAAGAACACTGTCAAATTAAGGGTGTCGTGGTCAGCTCTCAACAAGACCTCTACTCCCTGCCTATCAATTACCCACCTGTAGGGTCCCCCGTCTGAACCATGAACCCCTTGATGACGCGGTGGAACACGTGTCCGTTGTAGTACCCGTTGCGCGCGTGCACGCAGAAGTTCTCGGCGGCGCGCGGCGTGTCCTTGCCGAACAGCCGCAGGTGCACGTCGCCCAGGGACGTGTGCAGGATCGCCTGCTCGTAGATACGCTGCACACCTGATGTACGTACACGTCATGTCAGAGGTGGAAGGCGCCCACGACTTCGTAAGCGTGGATATAGTTTACTGGTTTCTATTTCTTCCCGTAGGTGTTCGATTTTCGAAAAATCATGTTAGTGCACCCCTGTACTGCTCGCTGACTATCAAGAGCGCGGGTGGTCGCTCTAAAAGGCCCCATTTGACACTTTCCACGAACAGTTCAGTTGACAGCTGTCAAGAAGGGTACTCAAGGAATATTCTCTCCAAATTTCAAGCGGTTTAGTGTGTTGCTATCAGTCAAGTGAGTCAGTCTTAGGGAAGAGTTTTATATGTATAAAGATAAAAAGGCAGATATATGACGGGCAAGGGTCTCATCAAAGGATAACAAAGCCAGGGGGCATTCCTTCTTAGTTATTTATGAGATTTGTAGAGTTCCGTAGGCTTCAGAGCCGACCGTACCATTAGGTGAGCAAGCATGTTTGATTTTTCTATCTCATAGTTGAACCAAAGGAACCAATATTCTATAATCATTTTTGTCACCATCTTTACTATCCTAACTACTTATACTTTAAATAGGGTTTTAAAAAGTAGTGTTATAAATGTGAAAAACAATTGCTTTGCATCCTTTTGCCAGAGACAGAGCAACGTAACATGATCAGTTGCACAAAGATAATGGAATTGAGTTAATTACTTTTTACTCCAAAAATTTAACTTTTACCCATATTTGCCCCTTGATTCGAAAACGAACCATATCCAAAATAATTCTGAGCATATACAGTGTTGATCGCTTTCAAATCAGAACTCATTAATTAATCCAATAAAAAAAATAGTTCTGGGGATATTATGGGTTAAAACCGAGGAAAACCAAAATAAACAAATTTATTTCTGTATCAGAAGTAAAACTTAACTATTACAGAGGCAATAATTTTGTTACCTTGCCCTTCCGTAGCAGAAATAATGTCTTCCTTCGAAGGTTTCTCGTTAAATATATCCCGGTCTGCATCAGGGCTCTTGATGTCATCTGGACTCCTTCTGGAGAACATGTAAAACCTGTTCTTCTTGTATGCTGTACAGAACAGCGTTGGGTCAGTCTTGATGCTGAGGAGCGTTGGGTTTTCAGAGCCCTCCATCTCTAGAGTAGTCGCCACTTTGGATTGATTTGTTCTGCCCTGTAAAGTAGAATTATAGGGTTTGCAAAGAACCATCACTAGGCAGTATGTTTTATTGACAATCCTGTTGATATTTCAGCAGACCTTATATTTGTAATGATTTTATTTGGGTGTGTGTGCCCCACACAAAATAAAATCTCCCGCGTGTATTATTTTTTTCATATAAACCGTCCTGATAATTACGAACACCGAGCCATTCTCGAGTTATGACGACCAAGGAAAAAAGGGATTCATTTTTATAAATATAGATTACTTTATTACCTTGTATATACTTAATTTTTAATTATTATTGTTTTTTAACAATGACTTTCTAATCTTATCCAAAGTGCTTCTAGAGATTAATCAGTTGATTGCGCTTCTAGCGATTGATTGACTGATTGCGCTTTTAGCATTGACTCCAAATTAAGGACGTGTAAATAAGCCCTCATGTAACCAATTGAATACTGAACAAATATTTTAAATTCTGGTGGACCATCCTAGGGGGCCCCTATGTCAATGAGTGGACGTATACGGAGAGAGGTTAATAGAGAGAGAGATCTCTCTCCAGGCTAGTGTTATGCCTGGGGATCGATGTCCGTTAGGATGAAGATTGGAATTTGTTAATACGTCAACTGGGAAACTTCCATAGCGCGATGCAGTGCATTTAGTTACGCTACCGGACCCTGGCGGCTGTCACGGCTCGTTGTCTTCTACTATTCACTACAGACGCAGTATGCGGCTTGCATGTGTGCGCGCGTCGACCATACGAGCCGCAAGCCATAAGCAAACTCAACAAGTGACACCAAGGCGGTTTCTCGGGGCCGCGTCGTAGCCGCGTTTGGTTGTGTGCGCATTAATTATCGAGCAACCACTATCGACGCAACCCTAGCACCCGAGCGGCAATAGGTATCAGAAACTCTTAAAGGACGAACTACTTTTCTATTTATACTATACTACAGACGTCAACAGGATATCCTATTGATAATGATGATGAGGTACCTGGAACAGTGCCAAGTGCAGCGGCCGCAGGTTCTCTGGCTTGCCCAGCATGGTGACGCAGCGGTTGGTGACCAGGTTGACAACCTTGACGCCCAACATCGTGGCGTACAGCACAAAATGGCCGCTCGCGTCGAAGATCACGTTCGTATAGTGCACCGCGTCGGACTTCTCTAGGTCGCGCTCTGTTGCCATTCTGAGGAGTACGGGGGAGTCATATTCAGTTTGGGAATGTGGGGTCAGGGAGCCAGGATCGAGCCTTGGTCATATCGGGACTGCACTTTCAAAATCGAAGCTTGAAGTTAGGATAGCTGGTTCTTTATCTTGGTTTAAGGTCGAGGATCTGTCGAATTATTAAGCTGTTCTTTTGGTCGGTAAATAGGTAAGGCTGTTGCGAAGAACCGGAATAAGGGCCGATCCTGAACTGGACTGAACTAAATATTACAACACTTTGACGTTACTTTCTACTTTAGTTTTTGGGATAAAACTGAGCTGAACTAGTATTCAGAAGTAACCTTTAACCGAACTCCGTGTTGGCACCTACGTTATACACACACGCCACTCACCTGCGACCGAACTCTATGTTGGGCAGCTGCTGGCGCTGGTGCTGCAGCTCCTCGAAGCGCTGCAGCGTCTCGTCCACGACCTTGTGCCGACGGCCTGACACGAGATGGAACACACGCACCCATTTTATACACACACACGCCACTCACCTGCGACCGAACTCCATGTAGGCAGCTGCTGGCGCTGGTGCTGCAGCTCCTGGAAGCGCTGCAGCGTCTCGTCCACGACATTGTGCAGGCGGCCTGACACGATATGGAGCACACGCACCTATGTTACACACACACGCCACTCACCTGCGACCGAACTCCATGTTGGGCAGCTGCTGGCGCTGGTGTTGCAGCTCCTGGAAGCGCTGCAGCGTCTCGTCCACGACCTTGTGCAGGCGGCCTGACACGAAATGGAACACACGCACCTATGTTACCCAACACACACACAGACACACTGTAATGTTAAGCTGTTTTACCACCAAGTTTGCAGAATCATCCTCAAAAAGTAACCAATCCATTAATATTATCTGTACGAATCTGTCTGTCCTGCCTTTAAGTTAAAATAAAGAAGGGATTCATAAAAATGTTGGTTAAAAGATGTCAGAAAGAAGACGTTTGGTTGCTTTTATTTGTAAAACCCACATCTTCAACCAGATGAAATATTTTGTAACTTAAGAGGACTGGCCGGCGTGTTAGTGGCTATGGTGATCTGTTTTGAAAACGGAAAATTGCTTAAGGGATTATTAAAGAACACAAGTAAGGTTAGAAGGTTATGTTTTAAGGAAGAATATGATACACAGATGATAAAACAGCTCAAATATTAAATCAAAACTCTTTAACTAAAAACTTTAATAAATGTATTTTTATATGAGAATAAGGCAGCATTTCGTATCAGCAAGTTTTTCAGACGTGGAACGTCATGCCGAGCGCCCAATGAACCATTACATGAGTGTTACGTTAACGTGTTTACGCACTAGAGTTGTTTTGCAAACGTAGTATTTTTTTTATGATAGCTGTTTTATTTTATCACACATGTCAGTGTCTAATTTTATGGTTCAGAACATGTCGCTGGCTATAATTTAAAGTAACTCGTAAATGTTTTTGGCCAACTTTAAGTTTAAAATTAACGCGAACGCAAATGCGTCACGGCGTTATATTTAATGAAAGTAGTATACATAAGTTGAAATAGCAAAGTGAAATCTAACATTCTAACATTATATATGTGGAAAAACATAAACCAACTATAAAGGTTTCGGCACAAAGCAGGCACTTCAAGAGATAAATCATTTAAACCTTCAAAAGGCCCCCAAAGAGGCGCGACGCCAGCTAGCTCGACGTAAACGGGGCTCGAATGTTCGCGCTGTGCTCTAGTCATGCCTTTTTAAAGGTTCAAATGCCGTGCCTGCTGTGTCCTGAAACCTTAAACTAAGAACAAAATACCTTTCTATCCAGTCCAATCGACGCCATCTTCTTCCCATCAGGCGAGAACGCCAGTGACGTCGGGTAAGTATTATTCTTGACAAAATCAAACAGATCTGTATCCAGTTTGGATTCAAACTCCACATTCTTCGGAAACTTATATTCATGTTTGGGTCCGGTCCAGTATTCGATAATGCCTGATTTGTCCACAGAGACAGCAGCCTCGTAGACAGGGTTGTAGCAGATAGTGGACACCGTACTCTGGTGTAAGGTTTTGAAGGTGTGCAGCGGAGTGCCAGACGCTTGAGTGCCATCAAAAATGTGGATTCTGTTGCTACCTTTCTCGGACCTGAAAAATTCATTGTGAATTTGACACTGATTAATTTAAACAGATTCATTCTTTATGATGAAATTTGCACTTTATCATTTGTGATTAAATATAGAGTAAAATGAATCTAACGTAAGGTAAGGTTGATGTAAAATTAACTAATAGGAGTGACAAATCTGAATTGAAGTGGTGGGTTTTACCATGTGGTATCAGGTAGGGTTACAGCAGTAGGTATTGATGTGTGGGTGAAGCTAAACTAATACTTATGAATACTTATATAACCCCAACTATAGGATTTAAACAGCCTATGTCTATATTTTAATTATTAAGGTATCCCAATAAAGCAAATAAATATATGAGTGGGTATTTATTTACACAGCTAATGCTGAAATTGGATCCCCCGCTGAATGCACCCATTCCACGCAATACGGCTCAAACTCTATGGTCATCATATTGATCATATCTGAAACAAATTCATAATTACAATTACTCATGGTATTAACCTTGTTGATAGAAAACTTTTTCAGGCCTTTTGTATAGTGGCATGCAGAGAAAAGTACTCCCTGAGCATAGAAGTTACCTAATCAATCAATCAATCAATCAAAATCTTTATTTTACATAGATCATGGTGTACAGAAAGGTCTTATAAAATTACATTAGCAACACATAATCTGCCGCTAAGCAGCACGTAAAATATACATAAGTTTACTAAATTTAAAATTAATGAAGACTGTGATTTTATTTTATTTATTTTATTTTTAAAAAGTTTTGTAAGTAGGCCCTGTAGGCACTTTTACAAGTCTGAGTCTACCAGCGCTTCCAAAGAGACCACTGTTGAGAAGAATTAAGATAATGTTATTAATTATGGAAATCATGAGAATAAGTTATGTCAATAATATCAGGTTATTACAATTTAGTCAGAATTATTAAAATACTCATCCATAGAATATATACATTTTTGTATGAGCCAGCTCTTTAGTCCCTGCTTGAACTTAATTAAAGATAAGTTTTTTAATACGTTGGGTAGCTTATTATAAATACTTATGGACATACAGTAAGTACTTCTACTGTATAGTATGGTTCTTTTGGCGGGCACTACAAGGTGGTCTGGATATCTGGTACGAAAACCGCAGGTATCTTTATTCTTTTTAAAGAAGTTCGGATGGCTCCTAACGAACAATGAGGCTTCGTATATATACATGGAAGGCACAGTTAGCAAATGTAAGTCCTTGTATAGGGGACGGCACGAGGTCATAGCATCTACATCACATATTGCTCTAATGCACTGCTTTTGTGCCAAGAGGACTCTTTTGACATGGTGAGAATTTCCCCAAAGGAGAATTCCATACTTAATTACAGATGACACATAACCATGATACGCTTGGATAGCAGTTTGCCTGTTACAAGTTTTAGTGAGTCACCATAATGCATAGGCAAAAGAATTTGTTTTACTGCACACCCTGTCTATGTCGCTCTCCCAGGAACACTTATCATCTAAAGTAATGCCAAGAAATGTGGTATGGGTGATTCTTTTATTTCTTGATCCCTTAATGTCACCCTCAAAGTACGTTTTTTACCATTCCTGTTTATAAATGGTAATGAAAGTTGTTTTTGAAAATTGAAATTGAAAAAATTGATGCTTAAGCAGAGGGCTTACTTTTCTCTGCAAATGGCTGTACTTAGACGAGCAATTATAGAATTATGGATATTGAGATTGATATGTATCGCACTTCCAATCTTATAACTTTAAACCTTTGAGAGTTTAATATCCTTCTATGAATTAATTGCACTTGTGTGTTTTCTCCCTAGTAGGGTAGCATTTCCATCAAGCACAAGCAAGAAAATTTCTGCAAGATACATCAGGCATTAACTTGCATGTGCAATTAGCCACTGTCACAGAGTGTCAGACATATCTTGCAGAAGTTTTCTTCAAGGTGCACTTTGGCAATAAGGCGATGCTTATGCTTACCAAAGTTAACAACATCAAACACTTTCAAAGTCATTTCTGGTGAGGCGGTGCAGAGCAGAGAGCCGGTGGTGTTGGCTGCGATGTGGCTGATACTGGTCAAGTGGCAGCGGAAGTGCTTCACAAACTCTATGCCCTCTTCCTGTGGAATAAAATTTTATTTTTAAACAGGAACCTTAAAATTATGTTGGGGTTAAAAATTACAGTCAAATTCATAAATATGTGTACATTTTAGTACCTTGTCTACTTAATGTTATTATAGTTCCTGACGTAGAGACCTCCGTGATGTTGTTCTCATAGTCACTATTTTTAATTTAATGTTATTGAGCTTACATTTGTAATGATTTTATTGGTGTTAGATTTCAAATAATCATTTATTACTTTTTTTACTTGTAATGATACTTTTAAGATTTATTGTATTTTATTATGAGAAAAAATGACCTGCTGGAGTTTCTTTCAGCCCTTCTTCTCCGCAATGATGGTCTTGTCCGAAGCGCTAGTATATTCACTCTATATTAACGATGTGTAAAAGAGCCCTCATGTGGCCCATTTACTGAATAAATATTTTGTATTTTTTAATGCCCTGTTGAACTGCCAAATATGTATTGTTAGAGCAATTTAAGTGACAAGGTACTAAAGTTTACACATATTTATGAACTCAACTGTACAAGTTCGAGTCTATTAGAATGATAACACAAAAATAAGTACTAAACCTAATCCCAAATTAAGAGGGCCCCAAACAAGACAGCAGCTCAGCTGTTGGAAAGTAAAAACCACCACCCATAGACACCCTCAAAGCCTGGTATATTCTTTACATAATAGTACCAACATGTAAAAGAATCCTGGTGTGGCGAACATATATAAATTACTAGCTTCTGCCTGCGACTTTTTCCGTGTAGATTTTAAATATTGTTATTCCCTCAGGAACTTTAAAATTTTCCAGGATGAAGTGTAGCCTATGTGTTAATCCTGGGCATAAGGGTCCAGACGTTGCAGTGTGAAAGAGTAACAAACATCCATCCATACATACAAATATTGACATTCATAATATTGGTAAGGATTTAATTTCGTTCCTTTCAACACCAGGATATGAATCACATGAAAAATTAGCACAGGTCCATGCTAAAGCAAATGATGGGTTAAGTGCTGTTTAGGCTTCATAAAACAGCATCCAATACCATTTTTACTTCTAGATCATTTTCATAGTATTGATCGGTTTAGTCAGTCCAGCTGATAAAAGCTGGCTGGGATTTGCAAGAGTCATAATATGAGGATGTGTAGTTGAAAATCCCATAAAAATATCCATAATAGTACAATAAATGCAAAATTAACTGTGTCTGTCGCTTTCACAGCTAAACCACTAAACCAATTTTGATGAAATTTGTTATGAAGTTAGCTTAAACCCTAAGGAAGGCCATAGGATACTTCCTACTAACAATAAACGACTTGTATGTGGACAGTGTCGCAAGTAATAGGTTGGTGATCTTACACAAACTGAATATTCCCAAACTAAGCTCTTAGTTAAGCACTTTTATTATATTTAGAACAGTTTGAATGCTTTTAGTTTAATTTAAGTAATAAATTACTTGCTTATTATTTAGTGTATGCACTTTGGAAATATGAGTGCATTATTGGTGTTGAAATTGATAGCATGATTTAATGTTTGCTGCCTCATGTGGTGGTTGCCACTTGGCACTTGCAAAAGCTCGCCAAGCTATAAATACCTGTTTCTTCCAAAACTTAAGGTGTCCATCCTGACTGGCGGTAATGACGAAGTCGGTTTTGGTGACGACCACATGCGAGACTACGTCTCGGTGCATGTAGCTACGCTCATACGTCTCTGAAGACGGCAGGTTCTCCAAGTACAGCGATTCATACTCCAGAACTAAGTAAAGAGCCAAACTTTAATCACAACAAAATTAGTCTCAATTTAACACAAAAACTTTACTAGTATTGAGAACAAATGTGTTTGATTCTAGTGTGTGTCGGGGTACTTGTGGTTGCGAACAAAATATAATAAACAACAATTAATTTTACCTTTACGTTTCTTTGGTTTAGATATTGCCGCCTCTGAAGGCATAGGTCCAATCCAAGCGTCGGCATCTTCAGATTCCTCAGCTTTCTCTGGTGTAGCTGGCCTCTTTTCCGCAGACATTTCTTGGAATTATTCTAATTCAATGAATTTTATCAACTAATATACTAAATTAATAAATGTTTTGATATAAAACGTGCAGCAAGTGATTGTTTGGTGTAGTGTACACACACAGACCTCATCCATCACACAGACAGATGAGTGTTGCTCAATACTAAATATTTTTTAGGAGAAGCTGCCACATAATTTAGTTTAGTTTATTTATTTATTATTGATATATAATGATCTATGAAGTAAATTTGCACTTAGATGGGCAATTTTTCGATGAATAATTGTTGCCGTCGCTCTCATCAGCTAATTGAGTGTAATAGAATAAGATGTTTGTATTTTCGACGTGCATTTATTGATCAATTAATTTCCCGTGTAAGTGTACCGTAATATGTAGGACGGACGTCTCTAGCTTACTGGGCCTCTATTTAACAAGATAAAAGCCATATCGTGTTAGATCTGTTATCGTATTTGTAACGTTTTGATAGCTCTTATTTACAGGCCGGCGGCCGAGAGAAAAACGATTCCGTAACAGGTCAAATACGATATTGTTTTTACTGCCTAGAATAGAGGCTGATCGGTGGTCAGTCACAAAGTATAGTAGAGGAGCAAGTGCAATTTTAATTCTTACATGAATTACAAGTTTAAAAAAACATACAAATGTTACAATATCTTAACTCCACATCACATCAGCATGGGATTTTATTTCAACCCATGTGTGTGCAATATCCCCAAATTAGCGATTACTTTACGTAATAGGTAACACTGTCATAGACTAAGGATAGGACTCGTTCCGGTTTTTCGAAAATTGACAACAATCTGAATACACCGGCGTTGTTTATGCTTTTATAAACTTTTAAAAACTTTAGGTGCTGTCTATGGAGAAAATGTCTTTTACGAATTCGTAGTGATGGTGGCTGGCTTCCTTGCAAACGACGCGTCATAAATTGCAGCTAATTTGTTAATTCAATTGGAATTTTGATCGAATAACGATCCAAATAGTAGTGATTTAAGTGTATCAGAAGTTTCACACATAATCGGTAAGTGTAAAGTGCTGTAACCATTCTTTAAACCGCGCGCTACCGGTACCTCTACACGTGGTTTGGCTACCGTCCCGCGTACGTACTTTCCAACTGTACTTTTATGTGTCCCAACCGATTTAACTCATTGCTAGTATTACCATTGTGTTTTAAGTGAAATATTGTTTTATATAAGTTGCCGCGTAATGCTTAGGTTGTTTGTTGAACGTGGTCACTTTGACAAGTACTGGCTTTCTGACACACATCTTGACACGGTAATTAGTTGTGGAATGAGTTACTTTCAAGACTTCTTTGTATTTATACACTGATAGCGAGTAGAGATATCATAAATCTTAATTCTCTTGTTGACTTAGCCTGCGTGTGCTATGGCTCTCGCCCTCACCGTCGTGGACACTTTTCTTTTTCCTCTATTGGTTATGACGCATCAATGTACTGCAAGCCACACGAGAAATCGCATAAATACACATAATTTACTGCACATTCTTAAAAAACGCACTTGTTGCAGTTCTGAGGTTGTTCTTATGTGTACTATTCTAGCATGGTGTGAACTTGTGTAGAACATTACAAATGCATCATTTTTGTTTCATTATATATAGGATTGTAGTTGGAATTGTCATTAAACCTGTACCTTTGTAGAAAATCTCTATACCTACAGTTGAGTTTAATTGTGTAGGAAGCATTATAATGTTAAAACTTGTGGGAAGTAATACTGCTTCATCAATCTTCATTGGGGATAAAATTTATAACTTGATCTAACTACTAGATCATTCTATTAACATGTGGAATGACTTGGCATTATACATGTGTGACGCTCAACTACTATTTTGTTTTGTATTTTCATGACATACATTTGACTACAGATTGCCATGTCAATAGCTTCATGGGTTATATCAATATATTTATGTATTGAAATCACTTTGGTTACAGGTATTCAACTTAAAGCAGCATCTTTTATCTAATTAACCCTTTATAGGATAAATTATATTTTTTCAATTTATTATGAATTCTAATGTATAGAACAGTAAATTACACAGTCAAACACAACATACGGTCTCAAACGAGACTGCTATCCTGTAAAGAGTCAAAATTATATATTGCATTTCAAATATAGATCTCTGTTTTCAAACAAGAAAAAAGTTATTGAAATAAAATGAAAGAAATTGTTGAGTAACAAAATCATAATGCCTATTTAGAACAGTTTATATGATATTATGTCATGTAATTTCATTTAGTTAGCATGTCAACTACATTAAAGTACCTACCATCATTCTACTGGCTACAAGCTAACAGGCTTATTGGCTTGTTGTTAAAAGTACAGTTAGACCTAAATAGCCTACTGACCTAAATCTCAATGCAGGTACAATTTAGAAAGTAATTACCTGCAAATTGTATCATGGCATGACCAACCAGAGTGAGCAGTAAATTTAGAAGTCATTTTGCTTTGACATCTCTTGTATCTATTTTACATTATCTTGTGTTCGTTAAATTATATGAGTACATGCTGTGATCTATTGCTGTTTTTAGGAATTCCATCTGCAAACCCATGTAATCTTAAACATTGACTTTGTTGACCATTTTGTCTTTGCTGCTTTGTATGTTTTAGGATTTCTGTTCACAAATCATTGCCAGAGTTAGGGCAATTGAACATACAATCATATGCAATTCATTTTGATCTTTCTCTGTTATCATTGCCATACTCATCAGTCACTTCAGTCAGGGTCAATTAAACACCCAGACGCAGAGATAACAGATTGGCAAAACATTTAGCAATTAGCAATCTACTCTATTCTTGGTCTGTTCTAGAAATCATATTCTTGGAAATCATAATTAGTCTTAGTTTTTTTTAGTTAGATTGAATATGTAAGAAATTAATTTTATTAATTTATTAGTGAAAATCAAAGAGAACACTTTTTATCTCAGATTATTCAGTGAAAGTTATTTTTATTAGTCCCTTCTTTTATACTTCTCCTTAGCTTCCTTCCAGGTCCGATCCAGAAGTGCCATTGTTTTTTCTACTGAACTTGTTGGACGTCGTGCTAGCAATGGTAAACATTTGTCTAAACATTTTTCCAGCAATGAGTTCAAGCGTATGCTACAAATGCAACCGGACGGGGCACTTCGCTCGCGAGTGCACGCAGGGCGGCGTGGCGACACGCGACGCCGGCTTCAGTCGCCAGCGCGAGAAGTGCTTCAAGTGCAACCGCACCGGACACTTTGCTCGGGACTGCAAGGAGGAGGCTGACCGTTGCTACAGGTTCTTATCACACAGTAGAATACACTCTTGATAATAACAATTTATTTTTCTGTATTATGTTTTGTGTGCTGTTTTGTTTTCTGTGTGTTTTTTTCTGTATAAAAAAAGTAAACTAGTAGTAGTAATTACATATTACTTGATATTAGATAGGTTACACGGGGTTGATTTGTGAAATAGGTTAGACTTGGACCACAAAAAAATTATAATGCAGTGGGAAGTACCTCTTGGCAAAATGAAAGTTTATAAAATTATACAGTTTACCAAATGATCATTTAGTAAAATATCAGTGAACCTCATAAAATAGTTTTCTTTATGATTTGAGAATGAAAATAATTTTATGTAAATGCTTTTAGGTAAGTGTTTGCTCCATTGATAGCAGGCCAATCATATTTGATTTGTCACTGACTACGTAAACAGATTATTAGGAGATACTTGGGAGTTGATAAAAGTTTATTAAAGTAAATGGTTTTACCTAAACACGCACATGGGTATCAAAGGTTCGAAGTACGACTATTTTACGGCCCTCAATCAACATGTCGTTTGATAAAAGTTTATTAAAGTAAATGGTTTTACCTAAACACGCACATGGGTATCAAAGGTTCGAAGTACGACTATTTTACGGCCCTCAATCAACATGTCGTACCAATTTTGGTTAGTTTTATTATTGTAGTTTACAAACTTCAGCCTTTCAGTCTACGTGACACATATGAGTCATAATTATTATGTAGCCATTAATCCATACAATTACAATTTTGATAGGTAAACTGCAAATAATTAGCTAGGCAGTCTTAAATTAGTACCTGTGTGATTTTAAACCATCATAATAGTGTCATTATTTTAGTCATCATGGTAGAGGGCATGCCTGATAGGTTATTTATTTTAGCATGGCTTGTCATCTAGTAGACGACGTAATTTAATACCAATTAGGCACCTAATGTACCAATAAACATGTGCAGGGTCGTTGTGAAGAACTTGACCCGGTCGATGACCTTGGCTCTGTGTTAAGATGGCGGATAACGGTCACACGTGGTCGGCGGTCACGTTTAATCAATTCTACTTTTACTTATAGGGGTTGTTGGACCCACTCTCATTTTCATTCTTAAACAATGTAACTATCTACTACATTACTAGTAATCCGCCCTCGCTTCAATTCGGTTTTTGCGAGTTTGCCGTAACACCCGTATATAAACCAGAATTTACTATAAATAAAAACATCCTTGAAAATCTTTCATACTGATGGTGTAAAATGCATGTAAATCCGTTCAGTCGTTTTTGTGATCATCACGAACATACATAGAGAACTTAAAATAGGGACCTGTTTCCTATATTTAGATTTACGTTATGGAGTAAAGTTGACCCAGCACGACTGTAGCGTGTGGTTTATACATTCCAGATGTAACGGCACGGGGCACATAGCGCGCGAGTGCGCGCAGAGCCCGGACGAGCCGTCGTGCTACAACTGCAACAAGACGGGGCACATCGCGCGGAACTGCCCCGAGGGCGGGCGCGACACGTCGGGCCAGACTTGCTACAACTGCAACAAGGCGGGACATATCTCGCGCAACTGCCCCGACGGCACCAAGACCTGCTACATGTGCGGCAAGCCTGGACACATCTCGCGCGACTGCGAGGAGGCCGAGCGAAACTAGCGCACGCCTGCCCCGCCGCCGCGGCCGCCACACTTATATAATATTACGAAACTATGTATATTATGATGCCACGCACGGACGATAAGCAAAGGACGAGATACGCGATCGAAACACCACTACTGATGAAATTAACTCAACGGAATTTACAAATCAGATACAGAAAATGGACACAGACTGAGGAGTATGATTTAATGTTGACTTGTATATAGGTCTCCGGGAGCGCGCCACGCGGGCCGCTCGCAGATAGAGTAATGTTTGTTCTTGCACGTGATCGAGTTATTGTGTTTTTAAATCATTTAATAATCGTGATTGAACTATTGATGAGGTAGCGTTACAGTTTTAGCATTACAGAGTATATATTTAATATATTTTGTACAGATTTTTTTGTCAAAAGATAAATTGGATGCTGGCGTACCATGACTTTTCAATGTGGAAGAGTGGAGATCCCAGGAGAGACCTGCCCCTTGTTCGTCCCGTTTATAGACATAGTTGTGCTGCTGTGGTTCAACGACTTCAACTTACTTTCTCTCTGTGATAATGATATTAATTACTTTGATCAATCCTTTGTTTATGAGGTCCTGCTTTAATACTTGTGGAGCATTCAGTGGTTAATTAGAATTTCATCAATCAGAATATTTTTTATTTTGTTATCCCTGTCATTGTGCCTATGTAACTATGACACAAGTTGATGTATACTTGTTTAGCTTAACGTGGGAGATAATGAAATAAAAATCTTGCCTTATTGAAACAAGTTTCTATCTCCCTAATTTAGTAAACACAGCCGTTGTATTTTTTTGTTGCCATGATGAGCCTATTAATTCATGGGCTTCATGGCACCCAGGTAGGTATATGAGTTCTGCCCTCCCTAAAGTCCTAGCCCAATGGGTAGTATCTCAGATAAAACTCCTGCAGCAATATCAACGTCATTACTATCAGAGGAGAATTAAAACTGCTTTGGTTCTTGAATTTGATATATTACTTATTGGTGTAGGAGGGCAGAGTTATGAACCTATCCTTTCTTCAAAATACTTTTGTAACAATGTTCTGAAGACTCATTTCTACCAACTGCGCCTAGCCAAAAGGTTTATTATGTCATCTAATAGACGGAGTATAGTTTACATAACAGATAACAGTTGGTTTGCAAAATATTTACAACAAGAAAACCGATTGGTTCCTGTAAGCAAGTTCGCAGTGTGGTGATATGCAAGAAAATATTAATTGCTTTGTAATATAGTAGTATACCGATTCCCAGTATTCAAACCCATTATTTTTTTCTTAATTAATGGCTTTCACGGGTTGTTTTAACAAGGTGTATTTCGCCAGTATCGAGTTTTAGACAAGCACCATGGACTTGTTAGAGAAACATATCTGGCTGAATATCACACGCAAGAACAATTTTTCGGTTAAAAAGTATTTACTCAGGTGGACTTAACAGACATGGGGTTAGCTCCACGCGCTTCTGTTAAGTCCCCGAATAAATTTAGCTTATTAAGGCTGGATTTTATAAAGATCCGTTGGATCACTTTCAGTCAGGAATGTCAAAACTTGTATAAAGTTATTAAAATTTGATATGACATTTCCTATCGGGTCTATATAAAACCGGCCCCTTAGCCCGGGTCGGGCCCTTATTTGATCAGTGGTTAACTAATTGTTAAAATACAAAAAAAAGAATCGAAAATTTGACACATTTCCTTTAGATTTAACCATTCGTTACGCTTTTTAACGATTAGTTAGTTTAACTACTGATCAAACAACAAAACAACTGAGTTGAAATCTGACATTTATTTGACACGAAATGCGTGGAACACAATAGTTTCCTTTCTCTATCCGCGGTCTCAATATTGGAAACTAGCTTAAGTCCATTCTTACTCATACCCTCACCATATGTTACGATAATATGACTAGGGCCGAATTCACCAACCAATTTAACAGACTGTTAAGTCTTAATCAGCTGTTAGTCAATACTTTTGTCAACCTCTAACCGTCCGTTTAAATGTTGGTGAACACTGCACTTACTCGTAAACTGAGCAATCCAAACTCGGAGCAAAGGTCCGAAGAAACTGACTAGTTTCCAGTAATGCTAACCGTGGCGGCTAAAACCTACCCAGTTGAAACTAACACTCAACGATGACGCTCAAAAAATTCAGTAGGTACCTATTGGAAAATTTGGAAACCATATCTTAGCAAAAAGGCTATTTACAACCACAAAATCTTTCATTATACCTTTCTATTCATACTACAGTGTAAACCAGTGGTTCTCAAACGGAGTGAAGAGCGACGGAACCCTTTTGAATCTAAATATTTTGGGACAAAAAACGAACCATTAATTCTTTAATTAAAATGAAATAGTAAGTATATTTTACGTTTATGTTGATTTTTCGGTGTAGCTCCTGCAGAGGCATTACGAAGCCCTAGGGCTCCGTGGAGCACACTTTGAGAATAGCTGGTGTAAAAGAGATGTCGACTACTACACAAAGTAATGTTAGCCTTGACCTTTATATTTAAGTTTGTAAACTTAACGAATGCCTTCGCTTATGTATTTTAAGTAGTTCCGCTTAAGACGGCAGGGCCGTTTTTTAAAAATTTAACTAATGCTTTTCAACTAGTAGCAAGTAGCAACTAGTAGGTAAAACTAGCTTGTCAAGGTTATTATAACAGGCCCCACTTCGAGCTCCATCTGTCACTCGTCATTCGAGACTACATTGATAGAAAGGGATGGAATTGAGCTAACGTAACTTATAACTTCGATTTTCAAAGATCACGGATGAATCTCCTTCATCTTCTAAAATTTGACAGCATAAAGAAAATACTATGTTCTTAATTCAAGGTTGGCTAATTAAAACAATCGCACCTAATTGCAACCTCATTTTAGGAGATGAACACCATATTACCAGAGTACCTGAACAAAGCTTCTAAATAAATAAAGAGAAAAAAAAAACATTTTATTACCAACCAACGTGTAAAAGAACCCTCGTGGTCAATTGACCATAATTGACTGTCTGGATAAATATATTGAAGATTCTCATAGCCTAATCACCAAACCCCAGGCATAGGTTTCGGGACGGGACACGATAAGTTATTAAAGTTAGACTAATATACAAACACATTTATTACAAGCTGTACCAAACTAATATCATGGTAGATCTATGGTTCGCTTCTCGCTTCCCGCCATTTGCTTTGTGCAAACCGTTGTTAACGGCATAGGTACGTACTGCAAAGAGCGGTAAAAGCATAGCAATGCTGTTACCATAGACCCGTTTTTTTTTTCAGAAGGGATGCTCATGCCATAGACTGTAAAGCCTATAATACATGACCTCACACGAAACGCGAAAAAAGTGACGTACTTTTTCGGAAATTACCGGTTTTGCGCCGGAACTGCCGGGCGTGGTGCGGCTGCGCGAGCGAGCTACCTATGTTGCTTTGCTTTGGTTTTGTACCCGTCAACAAGTGAAGTGAGTAATGAGGCGGCGTTAACGTAACTTATTTCGTTCATTTAATTAAAGTATTTTCAATGAAATACTATATTTAAAAGTGTCATTTAAAGTGCTATTTTACAGCTGATCAGCACCCGTGTCCAAATGTGCCGAAAATTCGTAAATTTGTAACAAAAAACCAGGCGTTTCCATGGGCGTTAACTTCAGGTTAAGTCGTCGTTAAGTTATTATTAAATTATAATTACCGTTGATCTACTTTCAACCCTTTACTTTCCCATGTGTTAACAACAGTTAGTTTAGTAATCCATCAATGACTCTTCAAAATGCTTTGTCAAACTTCTGTTTACGTTTTCTTACGAACGTTGTTTGAAACTTGAAAGAAGTTTATTTTTCCTGACACTTTGTTTATATTTGATAAAAGTAGCATGTTGATGTTGAGGTAACAGTTCTATTTAAACGACGATAATTATCAGAAGAAACATTACAGCTGATTCTAATAAGTAACTATAGGATATCATTAACAAAATGTATGTTATGAATGTCCTACAGCTGGATATTATTATAACAGAACAATCGTAATAAAAGACAATATTCCATATTATTTTGTCAATAATGAAAGATTTATATCCAACTATTTTGTTACAGGCAGCTTAATAAGACTGAAAAATGAATCTCATACCAATATTATTTTTATTAGCATCACAATGCTATGGACAAGATTACAGTAACCCAACATACACCCCGGACCAAACTAACCCCACAAATGAATACTATAACACAAATAATCCCAGTGACCCGAGATATGACAATCCATATGACCCCCGCAATCCAATTGGAGGGCAATATATCACACAATATGATATAAACAAGAACAGGTTTCCGGATCAGAGGTTCAGCCAGTTTGATAACCAAAAGGACCTGAATATCAATCAGAATGCGTACGGGCAGGATACACAAAGAACCTATAGCAGCAGTGCGGGGCCTGCTAATGTGGATCTTGACAGTATTATTGTTAAGGAACCGTAAGTATAACATTTATTTATAAAAGACTTGACAGATTCAAGTGACCTAATGTGCCATCAAATTTAATGTAAGCTAAGGCACCAGGACTCAACAAAGTACCGATGTTCCACACTTGATTCTTAATCAAAGAAGATAAGAGTTATTCAATTGGTGCGGACAGTTGTTTCCTTACGTTGTTTAATATAACTGATACTTAGCTAGCAACATCTCTTAATAAAAACAAGTAGGGTAAAGTCACCAGTTGTCAGCCAGAGATCAGTAGTCGACCTTATATGAGTGCGGAGAGTGGGAAATATATCTTCCAAACTCTTCCCACTCATACAAAGTATAGGCAGAGGCCGACTACAGGTTTCTGGCTGACTACTGGTGACTTTACCCTATTTCTAAATTAATTTAAGTAATATTCTAACTTTTACCATAGTCAGCATACACAATATACTGTATAGAGCATCATAGTGAATTATAAAACTCTTAATCAGAATCTGCTTCAAAGCATTCCTTTAGCACCCTTGAATACTGCAATATAAATCAGTGTCTTGTTCTGTAACAAGTAGATTACCACATGCAAAGAGACACATATTAAACAAATTATGTTTAATTTTGTATCTGTATGTACAAATGTATGTAGTGCAAAAACAAAAGACAATCATAGAAGCTATATAAGTTTATATCTCTTTCCTGAGGAAAAAATAAAATAGTGCTAGATGATTTTTCTTAGCACTAATTGCAGCATGTTGTGAATCATGTAGGTTGTAGGCATGGGTGTTTACTAGCAGTGAATGTATTACTGGTTCTTTTACAGCTAACCTTTGTGTATCTGAGAAAAGCAATGTTCACTCAGTTTCATCTTTTTGATACTTAAACCACAGCCATAAGATCTCTGGCATCAGGGATTCTCAAACCTTACATTGATTTTATAATTTTCTAACAATAATTAATTCCTAACAGAATACAGGAGATTGATATATTTTAATATCTTAAAGATGCTGCAACTTCATGTCGAAGGATTCATTTTCTATTGCTTCTGATTTTTTTAGGTTTTTATAGTATTAGGAACCCTCATAGTATTGCCATGTCCCTTTAATGATGGCTACGGAGCCCAACACTGAGCGTAGCTGAAAATGCGCTTGGCCAGTTTTTAGACACATCTTATTTACTACAGGAGAATATGTATTTTTCAATATGTGTCTGACTGTCAGTCAGGGAGCTAGCGGGAGATAGCGATTATTTACCTTTTTTACAGCTCATGTCTGTATTTTTACAATTGTTTATCCACCATAGAACGTTTTCATAATGACAGCATCAAGTGACGAGATAGAAATTATAATTAGATTATATGCGACAAGGTTCTATAGTGGTTTATTAATCAAAGTCCGTGACCATACTAGCTTCTACCCGCGAATTCTTTCGCAAAGAATTAGTAATTTTGCTATCCCGGAAACCGTGATTTATTTCAGGATTAAATCTCCATTCAAATTTCAACCAAATTCATCCAACTGTTTTAGCATGAAGGAGACACAAACATACTAACTACACACAAACTTTCTATTTTAATGTGATGTACCCATGCTTATTCTTAAACATACTTTTTACGTATCTTTAATGTCGTCCCTACGACACGGCCGGCATGACAAAGCAAATGTCCCCTCGCGAAACCACCCGTCGACCGCTTCCGTGTTTGCGTGCGCGTTTACTTCCGTGTTACAGTGGTCTCCTGTGGTGTTACAGCCGGTAGTCTGGCTGCACCTTAATCATAAAATCTTTGTAAAAAACGCATATTTTTCAAACATTGTACTAATAAATTATAACGTTTTTTTAATGAAATAAATATGTTTGAAACGAATGCATAAACATAATGCCCAAACTACATGTTTTACAACCTTATCTTCTATGTAGACAGACAAACATACCATAACCTATACATCTGGTAATTTAGAGGGAATATTCTTTAGGTACCCTTCGTAGATACCTACTTCGTCTGCGTTGAATTAGTTTCCCTGTCCCTGGTAAATGATACTTTACTCGCCTAGTACAATTTCCCCGCTGCTCATACCCATAGGACTCCATAGGACATTTTGGTACGACTCTTTCTAGTGCCAAGATAAAGTTATAAACAAAGTTGTTTTGCCTTTGAAATATGCTATTTTTATTGTACCTAGTCGGACCTTAAGTTCTGTCACAAAGGTTTAGTCAAATAAAACTAAATTCTGTTTATTTTTTAATTTCAAAACATAAAAATTAAAATCTTATGTAATGTACATTTTTTCTAATACGATCCCGATTCACGGCCGGCATCAATTAAAATACGGACGGAGTTTTCTGAAAATATAACTTATTGAAAACGCTTTAAACGTTAGTTTTTGTTAACTAAGAAACTTTTTTGTTTAATTTTGTGAAGCCTCTCATCTGTGGGTATGTTTAGAGAGCACTATTATTTTCTTAACGATACTCAAAAACCAGGTTATGAAGCTCGAAGTTGGGTCTGTTTTCGTATTGCTGAAAAATGAGGTGAAATCGTAGGGTCGATTTAATGAGTCATGAAGAATGACCGGTGTATAAGCGGATCTTTAGTTGCTTGGAAATACATTTGTATCAGAATTTAAAATAAGTCTGTCCAATATGTCACGCAAATTTCGACTCAATACGATAACTCTTAGAAAACTTGGAGCCGTTATCAGTAAGAATTCCTGCCCCGAAAGGAATGCTTAAAACTCGTTCATCAAATAATCGCAATAGTAAAGAATACAAATTGGGCTTCTTTTAATTCAATTTATAATAAGGTTTTGATTGATGTATTACAGGTTTATGAAACTCTTTTATTTGTTTTTTAAATTGTAATAAATCTCAGTGACAGAACTTATGAACCGACTAGGTATTATCTATAACGCCTTTGACAGAGTGCAGTAGTTCAAACATGAAGTTAAATGACAAAGCTTTAAAATGAGCAGCTACTTTTCAACCGTCCATAAGCGTACGCTATCTTATCTTATAGGTGCGGTCTTTACGGATGCACTTCGACCCTATGGGATCTTTTGTGTAATTACACCCCTAAGCGTACGCTAATTATTCTCCCACCCTCGCAGCACATACTTCATCGTAGCATCGCGCATGGTCCGCCCAGGGCAGATCTACAAAATCGCGGCCAACATCCTGCGCGCTCGGCTGCAGATGACCATCCGCGCATCGATCTCGTGCAACGGCGTCGAGATGACCGACGTCAGCATGCGCGTCAAGGAGGGCGTGCCGGAGATTCTTAATATGAGGGTATGTTTAGTGTATTTTTTTTAATAGCATTTTTCAGAGGTTGACGATCTACGGCCGCCGGTAAAAAAATAAATGCTGCGTACCTAGTAAATTATACATATAATAAAATTTAAATAAATTAACCAGTTCCAAAATGTTCGTTCGTCAACAGTTCGTCAAGTAAAAGTGCGTTGAGTTTGAATTAATGTTCTACAGGGATTTTGTCGCGAGACAATATTGTCTATGGTTTGTTCGTTTATTGGGAATCGGTAAACAATATTTTAGAGGTTAAATCAAAATGATAGAAGGTCTAACTGAAGTCGGCGTCCGACAATATTTAAACATGTTTTTTTTAATGAAACAATTAAGCGTCCCACAATGTTTCAAATCAAGTAAAAAGTCAGCATTGTAGCTTCAGAACGTATGCGTGCTTATTAAGCCATTCATGAACTGGCACTGATACGTGCTTTAGCCTGCGATACAGATATCTGCAAGGGCTCAGTCGAAAAAAAATACAATGTAATACGAAGGAACTTTTTTTTTCTTTTTTTTGGATAGCGAGAGAGGCTGTACCGAAAAAATATTTTTTTAAAAAGGGTTCCGGTGCTAAAAAAGTTTGCGAACCGCTGGGTTAAAGGAACATGCTCCAAAGCGCACTTCGCTGGTCTTTTTCTCTATCTCACGACTTTTCTAGTTCACTTCATTGGCAAGAGAAAGTAATCATTTACCGTTTTTGTGACTTTCATACCTTAGCCCTACTTAGGTTTTTACGGCTACTGGTTGATGAAATATGCTTTTCTTTTTGTAATAAATAGCATTACAGTAGTCTCTATACTAATCTATACGTGTGAAAGTGCCTGCCACGATTTCACGTGAAAATCGCTAAGCTTTACCGATTTTAATGAAAGGACCGTTAAAATGGGCCCAGAACCAACAGAACTGATATATTTCAATTGAAAGGGAAACTAGAGTTGCACCTGCTAAAATACACCTTATTAAGAATGTTAATAGGAATAAGTAGTATTTATTGTCACCCAAAACAGTAAAAAACAAACGAAACTAAAAAAAAAGGTGTGACAACAAAGTATAGCACGGACTCAGCACGTGCTGCGAGTGCTCGAGCCGTCGCAGCGCTGGTTTGAAGTCTACCCTTTTCCGCACTCAGTCTAGTTTAGTTTATTTAACACAATTTAGCAGGTCGATCAGATAGTATACAATTTATTCAAATATACAATACAATAAATAATACAGGGCGTCCCAGAAGCCGACGTAACCCCGTCCTGAGGGTGATAGAGCAGCTAAAACGCTATAGATTTGACCCCTATGTATGTTGAGCGATAGCGAGTCGCGGATATATTGATCATATTAATCTGAACGTTTATAATTTTCCCTTTTGTACATGTCACGAAAAATCATTAATTTCATTTTTTATTTCATAAGATTTTTTTCTTTCGTTTTTTAAGTAATCAGATAAAGTTTGATTCTTCATACTAGGTCTCCCAGTGTTTGCTTTTCACTTTGTATGGAAAAAACAATATAATGTGATTACTTGAAAAAAGCACTAAAAAAACGGGCAAATAGTTTTAAAAACTTCGATGATTCGTAATAAAATGTTGTTTGTTCGCTCTGATAGGACAACTTAAAACTCGCCTGTTAATAATACGTCTGTCGAGTCCTAAAGGGAGTTGGTTACCAGCATCACCTAATACCAGCAGTGACGCGTGTCCAAAGTTTTTTAGTTAGCGGCCGGCTTCTTATAGAGTTGTTTTTTTACGGCACATTACTTAATGTTTAAATCAGGGCAAAAAGGTAATCTGCGATGGGTCTCTGCACCACTTAAAATTACATTGCGCAGGCAATCCACACGCGTCAATGTACCTACGAGTACGTTAAATTGTAAAAATAATTGAAAACACTGTAATTAATGACATGCATAAGAGTTCGGCCTAAACTTTTGTTTTTAGTCCACCTTCCTTCAGACATGCTTGTCCCCACGTCCTTACAACAGCAGAATATGGTTATAACTGACGTTGTGCCCAGGTCCCTGCAACCGCGGTCCCTGGCGACTACCGGCTCCGCATCGAGGGTCTATACCTGGACGACCCGTTCGGCGGGCGTGCGTTCGTCAACGAGACAGCGCTCGGCTTCTCACGCCGGTTTATGACCATCTTCATCCAGCTCGACAAGCCCGTCTACATGCAGGGGCAGACTGGTGAGTTGCTCTTGCTCCCAGGTCCCTCCAACAGCAGTCCAACCACTACCGGCCGGGCATCGAGGGTGTATCTGGACGACATGTTTATGACGCACCTTCATTCATAGGTGGTAAGACCTTCTACAGTCAGCAGGTACATTCGCTTATAACAACTACGTTTCACTTTTCCTACCATTTCAGGTGTACGCCTTAGAATAATAAAATGTAGATCAAACAAAAACACATTTTTTATTGAACCAAAGTTTTGCGTGCAGCTTCACTAAGGTGAAGAAAAAAAAGCGTTTTAGTAGTTCTAAAGATAACCCTCAATATATAAACACTCAATTTTGCCTTTTTATGATATTATAATATATTCATTCAATCCGCAATTTCATGTACAGGGTGTTCCCGATTAAAAAGGTTTTCGGGTGATGGAGTAAGTCAAACTAAACCCGATTACATATTATTGAGTTTTCTCTCTTTTAAAAGTAAACAGTCGACGCTTTCTAGTGTGGTTATAACCGATACACTCAATAATAGCGGTCATGTGGATTCCATTCATAACACTATATTATATTTCATAGAAATATAATAAACATGTCTGCTTAAAGACATATCCTGTAAATGTCAAATTTATCAACACAAGTAATAAATCACACGCTCGGTAGTAAATAAATGCGATGGAAACTAAATCAGAGTAACGAAAATAAAATGAGATGCACTCGGTGCATTGAGTGTTTTAATGCAATTCGAGTTCATTGCACTTAGGTCCGGTATTATTAGACTGCACTGGTTACTTTAGACGTTGGCCTTACGTAAAACATTTTAAAATTGTCTTTTTGTACAATAGGACTGTTTAATGAAAAGATCAATAATTGTACGGGAAGAAAAAAACTGGAACAATGCAAGTTCAATTGAATATTAATCGTGTCTTGGAGGAAAAAATTACCTGTGGAATATCGAGTAGACTACTTCAGTCTTCAGGATTTTTTGCATCCGGAACTCGAGAGTGGTTCGGACTAAGATTGATATTGTTATACATATCGTTACTACTTTAGAAAAAACTCGTTTAAACTTAATACCCTTCACGATTAAGTTTAAAATCGTACGTCATGAAATACGAGATATGAGGTTTTTCAAAGCAATGACGGTATGTATCTATATGACAACGTTCCACGGCTAAAAAAAGTTTTGGCTGAATATACAAAATGAGTCTTTATGTTGATCCTTAGCTGCACTGTAGGTTTTAATGGCGGTTTACGTATATGGTTGTAAGTATATTTAATGTTCCAGCTTAGTTTTTTAAGATTTTGTTTTATAACATTATCAGCGTAATTTAAATGTACCACTTTATAATACCAAGAGTATCTAAGATAAACCGCGGACTAACAGACATGGCGAAACTATACGGAACCCTAAAAATTTATATTCCCAGGGTTTTACTGTTGTAACGCCAACATATTTCTAGTAGGCCTTTACATCTATTCCAGATGATTCAGGTAGCTCTAGGAATCGAAGCACTTGCGCTACTGACAATACACCGATTCGGGACAAGATCCCCGGCCAGAAAATATGAAAATACCATAAAGGAGGTCACCAAAAGTAAACTTAAAATCGGCCAAAAAATGAGTAATAAAAAAAAACAAGCATTTTAAACTGCTAATTGCTGCTAACTGCGATATCCGATACGCCGTGTGACGTTTCTGAACTGTTTGTCCCATGAATGAGCTTTTATTAAAGCTGTAAAAAAAAGGTATGAATATTCTCTATTGTTACACACCCGCAGGTGGTAGGACCTTGTGCAGGGTCCGTCCGGATCGCTACCACCATCTTATCCATTAACCTACCGCCAAACAGCAGTGTTCGCATTGCTGTGTTCTGGTTTGGGGATAAGACAGCCGGTGTAATGACTAGCATAGAGGCATTCCATCTTAGTCCTCAGGTTCGGCAGCGCATTTGCATTCTTAGGCTTGCAGTCTTGTGAATGCGAATGGTTATGGGTTACAGGTGGCCTGTGTGCTAGTTTGCCTTCTCTATGCCATAAAATTTAGCAGTTCCTAATGATCCAATTGTTCCCACGCAGTGCGTTTCCGAGCGATCCCGATCAACACCGAGCTGAAGTCGTTCGGGCGCGCCGTCGACGTGTTCGTGCTCGACCCCAACGGCCGCATCATGAAGCGCTGGCTTTCCCGGCAGGTAACCAACATAACCGCCCTGAAAACTTGTTTTTTAGGTTTCCGTACAAAAAAAAATAAAAAACGGAATCGTTATAGGATCACTCGTGCTTCTGTCTGTCCGTCTGTCTGTCACAGCCAATTTGCTCGGAAAACTACCGGACCGATTGAGTTGAAACTTGGTACACATTTGTAAATTGATGACCCAAACACAGATGTGCAAAGTAAATATTTATTTATTTTTAAATACGGGTAATTTCCGCGGGACAAAATGGAAAATTAAAAAAAGTTTTGCATAACTTACTGTGTCATATAACTAGCGGACGCCCGCGACTTCGTACGCGTAGAATTAGTTTCCCAGTACGCCCCCTTTTTTCCCGTTGGGGGTCGATTTTCGGAAAATCCTTTCTTAGTGCTCACTTACATCATGAAAGGAACACCTGTACCAAATTTCAAGTTTCTAGGTACAGTAGTTTCGGCTGTGCGTTGATATGTCAGTCAGTCAGTCAGTCAGTCAGTCAGTTTCTCCTTTTATATATTTAGATGAAAGGGCTCGTTATGAGGATCTCAAATATCTTATTTTTGTTATAATTGTAAAATAAATAATTTTAATTTTATTCATGAAAGAAGACGAAAATTGACCATTCCCGCCCTGATCTCCGAAACTACTGAACCTAAAAAATAAAAAATATAAAATTTAGTTCATTGCTTGTAGATTGCAGGAAAACCTATAAGAATTCTATTTTAAAAAATAACGTATGTACGGAACCCTCTCCACGCGAGTTGTACTCCCACTTGGCCTGTTTTTCCTGACCACCTGAATTTCGAATCTCGTCCGGTAACGGCTTGCCATTATGGCTGACTGGTCGTACAAGTTCTTATTATGAAACCTCAGCGGATAAGTCGATTGTGAGGCTGCAATTTTGCGCTAAGTACTACCCACAGGTAGGGTAAATCGCCAATAACTGGCCACTTTTCAATAACTGGCCACCTCACACTAAAAATGAACTTTATTTACCTAGAATAGAATGCATTTTAGTATAAGGTGTTAATTACTGGCCACCCTTCAATAACTGGCCACGTTATACTAAATTGAATTTTGTTTGTAGGTAACAAGAGTTCATTTTTAGTGTGAGGTGGCCAGTTATGGGAGGGTGGCCAGTTATTGGAGATTTACCCTACTACCTAATGGCGGCCTTAGAATTTCATTTATGTTTTTGTGTTAAAGGAAATGTCCCACAAAGAGCCAATACACCAACAATTCTAATGCATAATTACTTCACAAAATCGCATTTTATCGGGAAATTGAACCTTTCTGTCCCGCTGCTGGGCAAGAGACTCTCAGGCCTCCCGACAATTGCCTATCCAGTCACTCCTGAGGCTAGTCGTTACCGAACATTGTCAAGTTAAATAATTGGTATCCTGACTTTATACCATATCATCATTTTGACAAACTATATACCAACTATACAAGCTTTCATTTCGCAAAATCATGTTTGTGCTCATACCATTACATATTACATAGGTTACATGGGCTTGTTAAATAAGTTAGGTTAGACTTTTGACCACAAAAAAATGTTAAATAATGCGACTTTTTTTTTTTTTTTATGGCACAGAGTAGGCAAACGAGCACACAGGCCACCTGATGGTTAGTGGAAACTGTGACCCATAGACATTCGCATTCACAAGACTGCAGCAACCCTAAGACTGCAAATGCGTTGCCTACCCTGAGGACTAAGATGGAATGCCTCTATGCTAGTCATGACTGACTGATGATTTGGTAAAACATTAGTGAACCGAAATAATAAAATATCTGGGTACAACTTCTGAATAGATGTAAAAAGATATTTGCTGTCCTTTTAAAGTAATGTGATTTGTAGTCAATGGAAAGACTTCTAATTTCAATATTCAAGTTTTAAAATTTTACAATCGATTTATAATGATCCATTCTTTTGTGTAACCCGATCGCGACTGGCGGATCTTAACTACTGCATTGTTTTCTGCTTGATGTTCAACAACAATTTGTTGGCGTCGGATTAATAACGAAAGATATTAGTGTTTTACGACCTTATGCCCCTTGTAACAAGACGGTAATTAATATTTACAGTGTAAAAGGTTCTTATAGTGTTTCGTGTTCGGGTAAAGTCGGTTAGACTCCCATAAGAGCATATGACAACTAGTTTGAGAGAAGTACGAACCCGAAGATCACTATAAGAGCCATTTCACTTTATGTCAATTCATAGTAGTTTTGCGGGTGGTAGGACCTTGTGCGGGGTCCGTCCGGATCGCTACCACCATCTTATCCATTAACCTACCGCCAAACAGCAGTGTTCGCATTGTTGTGTTCCGGTTTGGGGATAAGACAGCCGGTGTAATGACTAGCATAGAGGCATTCCATCTTAGTCCTCAGGGTTGGCAGCGCATTTGCAGTCTTAGGCTTGCAGTCTTGTGAATGCGAATGTCTATGGGTCACAGTTTCCACTTACCATCAGGTGGCCTGTGTGCTCGTCAGCCTTCCCTATGCCATAAAAAATAAAAAAATAAAAAAATAGTACGAATTTTGTGAAGTATTTCGTGTCACTAAAAGCCCTAATTATAAAGAAGTGCATTGTATTATATTGCATTCTTAACCACAAAATCTGCACTTTCAATGAAAGTAAAAAACGAAATGGCTCATTGGAATAACGACTTAACTGTCTAGTACGGTCACGGACTTTAAATGATGAACCACTAAAGAACCTGGCCGTATAAAACGTAATGATTAATTCCCATGTCATTTCTATCTCGTCACTTGACGCTGTCATTATGACAGGGTACCATAGTGGCATAATAATTAAAGTCCTTGACTGTACTAACAAATCTCGTTTGGAGTTAATATTTTTTACCTGAATTGTACAGGCGGTTGCTAATCTGCGATGCATTTAATATCGACAGCTTTTATCTCTGACCAACCGTGTCCAAAAGTCGGGCTACTAAGATCGGGCTCCTAAACAAATTACCTCCTCGTAACGCCTGCTGCAAAAATGTCTTAATTTAAAACATGAGTATTACGTACTTGTCATATAATGTTCAAAAGAAGTTGAACAGAAGACCTTTTAAAAAATGTTTAAGCGTTACGAAGTTAAAATAAAACCCAAAATATTTCCCGTCTGCATAAGGTATAATAATAGTACTTTTTTTTTTCAAATTTAGATAAAGGAAAAGGATTATCCGTGTGGAGAATGCTTGTAGCATTAAGTTCGCCTTTTGTACACTATTTTTATTTTGTGCAATAAAGTATTTAAATAAATGTATAAGTGAAAGGAATTCAGATTCGAATGCAAACTGGATATAATATCCGTTGTTAAATATGAACGTTTTTTTAGAGCAACTTCGGCACAGTCAGCCTGCAGTACCAGCTGTCGGACCAGCCGCTGTACGGCGAGTGGCTCGTGCGCGTCGAGGCGCTGGGGCAGGTCGAGGAGGCGCGCTTCCTCGTCGAGGAGTACTACCAGACACGATACGAGGTGAGGGGAGGGGGGGGGGGGGGCTCACCGATCGAAGACAGCTCGTTTGCCTCGACCATTTCGATCGACAATCCAACCAGCTACACGGTGTACAGTTAATCGAAGCCATCACAAACTTCTCTATACCACTAGGAAGTGTGATAGGATGCGTATTATTCTTAATCTACATAAAAATTCTACCTAAAACAATACAACCCCTCAGCATACTCTACGCTGATGATGAGTCTCTCCTTTTTGAATGTCCAAACAACAATAGCGGTTATCAAATAGAGGAAACGTTCGATGTTGTCAAAATCTGGCTCTCTCTCATCAGTCATCACAACCGAAAAAATCACTAAGTGTACTAAAATCGAATACACACGCAAAATGCGCCAAATCTGTTTACCACGCCTAAGCCTATTCCTGGCTCAAATATGGGATTATTATGTTGGGACACAGCCCTGAAGCGAAATACCTATTCGTTACGCAAAAAAAAAGTGTACGGATGATTGCAAATTAATACCCAAGAATTAGGTGCCGACCACACTTCACTAAAGAAAACATACTCACTCTCCCTTGTCATACACGTGTACATCCTCGAAACTTCTGTATTTGTAAAAAAACTTATAACCTGTATAGTGAAAAGCGCTCGCAGGCAAGATAAACTGATTCTTCCACCCCAACCAAAGTCAGAAATGTTCAGAAATAGCCCACATTATCGATCTATTATAATATATAATATGCTACTAAAAAAATACCACGGAACTAACGTTAAAATTCTATATCAAACTTAAAAAAGCTACTACACAATAGAGATTCCTGATGGATAAAAATATATAATATAAGCTGTTAGATACGTAGAAATATAAATTAATAAACAAATGTGCCATACTCACAAATGTTATTTTATGTAACGTACTTCCGAAATTGTGTTATTGTAATGTTAGAAATAAGTAATAGAGGATTTATTAGTACCCATGTTTAGCTTTTAAGTAAATTGTCACGCCCTTACAGGGTTGTACTTATGTACTGCAATAAATAAATAGTACATTTTGATGCAAGTGCGGAAAGTGTTCATCATTCACGGTCATGATGAGGATGGGTATCTTCGGGACGAGTATCGAAATACGTTTTTTACATTTGCAAAAAATTACAATGAAACAAAAATAAAACAATAATGAAAAGAGATAATTTTACTTAATTTTTATCCTGGTAAAAATTCACAGCGTAATTTAAACAATTAAGCTAAAGTATTAAAAATGTGTTCTGGTCTTATCTGGCTTTATAAAATAGGATTGGATTGGAAATAGAAGAGGCTCCAAAGCATTAATTCGGGGTGACAAGAGTTTCAAAAAATGATATCCGAATGTTTACTTTGTATACCTTAGGTGAACGTGACAATGCCGGCGTTCTTCTTCAACACAGAACAGTTTATCCACGGGCGCATCATGGCCAACTACACGTCGGGAGCGCCCGTGAGGGGCAACCTGACGCTCAAGGCCACCGTGCGCCCCATCCCGCAGTACCGGCCGCGGTACTACTCGCAGGGCCAGTTCAACAACAAGGGCCAGTTCGGCGTGCCCGGCGGGTACAACGTCAATCAGTATACTAGAGGTCAGTTGTCTGTCATATTACCAGTGATCGGGGAAAACGGTGCAAAACTTGTAAAGCTGACATAAAGGAGAACTTTCAACCAAGTAAAACAACAATATTTATTGAAACATAGAGTAATATTGGCAGATTAGTGTTCAATTTAACTCCATATCAGAGTCTCTGATTTGGTATAAGGATTATTAATAGTTTCATGGCTGTAATGTAAGTTTTATAAATTTTGTTAAAGCTTTGCATCGTTTTCTCCGATCACAGTATATATTACACTTGACTGACTAACTGATAACTTGACAATTCGTTTAGGTTCATGCATGCACTCGTGAAATTATTATCGTAAAAGCATTCCATTTTAATAAATAATATTAAAAATTACTTGCACGTGGCCCTATTTTGCCAGTGGGAATATTTATACAGTCTGTGTTCCATACGAAATTAATTTTATCTACGCACATATCGTAAGTCCTCTTTTATGCGTTCAAAACCCGTAGGAAATGACCAGCATTATTGCAACTAATTTTACTATGAAAAGTTTCCTGTCTGTGGTAGTAGGTAAAATTTGTACTGTAATGGTTATAACAGTATAGATTTTGGTAAGGTTATGAGTTTCAAATTTGGAACATGTTCCAAAATTAACACAATTTAAATAGGTCCAATTCTAGGATCAATTGGAACGTCAACTCGTTATATTTTTTAGTACAATATCGTAGGATATTTGAATTTCGAACGACATGAGAATAGGGACTTTATTAGAAGGTATGTCTATCATATGATTTAAAAAAAAAACCATTCATATTCGTGACACATGACAGGTTTCTTTTACCGCCATTTTTGTTGTCAATTCGTCGTATCGTAAGTCGTAATTTTATTTCATTTAGTTCATTTCTTTGTTGAGTTTATTGTGCCACTTATGAAAATTCTGCTTATCCAAGTAGACAACAATTGATTAACATTGATTAAATTTAACATCGTTTGGTGAAATTGGTAGGTACTTAGATATGTTACAGGTAGCGCTGGTAGCAATGCAGGTCATTTGCCTTTCGGCTTCTGAACCCATCTTAGAGTACTTATAATATGTGTGTAGATAAAGTATTGTACGCGACTCTGCGTAATTGGCATTACAACACTCGTGTCATCTATTATGAAACTCGCCTTGCGGCTCGTTTCATAAACCACACTCATGTTGTAATGCCTGTCATTACGCAACCGTCACGTAAACTACTATTAACTAACGATGTAGTGTTAGGTTTATTTGGACACTTTTGCTTCTGAGAAGCAGACTTTTTTTCGTTTCAATTTTATATGTCTCCCTTATTTAGTGATATCAGTTGTTAATTTGTTACCGATAGATTGCTTATCGAATAATTTGTATGAAAAAGAAGTTTTTTTTTTCAACAAAAGATATAACCCCTTATGCATTATCTTTCAGACCGTAAAATAAATGTATGTTTGGAAAAAACACACTGCATAACGGCAAATAAAAACTTGAGGCCTAGCAACATTTGCAGTCTTGAGTTCGTAAGAATGTCGATGGGCTTCAGAGCCAACTTAAGTGTTTGTTCTCGTTTGACTTGTCCATGTCATAAAAACCACTAAAGCAATATTTTAATAGCTAAAAAATAAGCAACTTTTGAAATAATCAAAATTTTTTCGTAGTCCGTCCGAACTACAACCCGTACCTGTACAACGAGACGCACCCGCAGCAAGAGTACGGGCCCGGCCTGGACGAGTACGGGCGGCACAATGACGCGCAGCACCTGCCCGGGCAGCCCAACCAGGTCGACCAGCCCGACTGGTGGTACGACCCGCAGAAGGTCTACACCAGGATGTTCAACTTCGTGAGTATTCCCTAGTAGTGGTCGGACCTTGTGCAGAGTCCGTTACAACTACTCGTATCTGTACAACATGACGCAAGACGAGTACGTGCGTCACAATGACGCACGCCACCCGCCTGGGCAGTGGCAGTGTTCTGTCGCAAGATGTTCAACTTCGTGAGTATCTTCTAGTAGTGGTAGAACCTTGTGCTAGGTCCGTCCGTTATTCAACTTGTACGTGTACAACGCGACGCACTCACAGGGGTTGGACAAGTACGGGCGCCACCATGACGCGTACCGCCTGCCTGGCCAGCTAGGGCCAGACCAGACTAGGGCTAGCGGGCGTATCCGGGTTTCGTGTAGGCGTGTCAAACAAACCAATTCAACACAAGGTCAACAAACCATTTTTTCTGGCGTGCAATACCTTCTCAACTGTGCCATCCCTGATCAACTTTGGTACAGTCAAGTGTAAAAATTTGGGAGAACGCAACATCTCAAACATATGGTGATTATGATGATGATGATATGAATTGTCCCAATTACCTTATTCCAGTGTAATGGAAACTTCGTAACATATTTATGGGTGTATTGATTCGATAAAAAAATTGCACTTGTGTGTATTGTGTATCACATATCAAAATTTATGTTTTTGATATGTGATACACAATAAACAATTTCAATTTGATAAATCTGTTTTTTTTGTATCATTCCATCAATATTTTTCATCTCAGGATGAGAAGTACCCGTTCTGGATGGAGAAGCCAGACGCGAGCCAGTACCGCAACGAGAACAACCAGTACAACACGTACAACAACTACCAGAACACCGACTCGCAGTACAACAACAACTACTACAACAACCCTTACTACGACAAGCTGCCCTATCTCAGATATGTAAGTGAATATTTGGTTTTTTAGAACCCTTGCAAAATTTCTATTGGATGATTGTGTGGCCCTTATGCATTTTTACACACTTATAGAAAAAGTAAATCGGTCGTGCGAGTCGGCCTCGCGAAGTAACGGTTCTGTACCGGCGCACAGTAGGTATTATATTCCGAAATCCGTCATCTTCGAAGTCGAGCGATTTTTTTTACTTAACCTCAATTTTTTTCCCTAGTTCAACGGCACCTTCGACTTCAAGTACCCGATGTCTGAACTAGCCCAGCTCGTCCCCACCCTGGACGGGGTGGAGGTGATCATCACGGCGTCGGTCGGGGACCCGTTCCTGGACGACGTCATCGAGGGCTACAGCATCGCGAGGGTCTTCAACTCCTCGCTCGCTGTGACCTTCCTCGGGGGAACGCCGCAGGTCTTCAAGCCGCATATGCCGTTTGATGTCTATGTGAGTATCCCTGATCTTAGAACGTTATAGTTCAAATACAGAAGCGTCCTATGAATAAGCGTTCATTTTTTTAATGACAAATTGAAGAAAAAGCAGCACATAGACCACCTGATGGTAAGCGAGTTCTGAGATCCATAGCCAGTGGCATTCTTAAGATCACAATTTTAAAACTGCAATCTTAAGACTGCAAAGCGTTACCAACTCTGAGGACTAAGATGGAATGCCTCTATGTTAGTAATTTTGTTCAGTGTGATACCTCTAAGAACAGCTCGCAGCTACAGCTCTGTGATTGGCTGAGCACATCATCAACGTATACATCAAATGCAATTAATCTTCGAAATCTCGTGTCTGGTTCAGATGGTGGTCTCGTACCACGACGGGTCCCCGCTGCCGGCGTGGCAAGCCGCGGGCATCGCGCTGTCCGTGCAGGTGACCGTCGAGGGCCGCGGCGGCGCCGTCGAGACCCAGTACCCCACGCTCGTGCCGGGACACGACGCCGTCTGGCACCTCAAGATGGACCTGTACCATCTGCTCAGTTAGTACACATACACAAACATGCACATACATAAATACACACATATATAGACACGCACATACACAGATACATACAAAATCCTTCAAATTATTTGGATTCTTTTTTAGTTGTCCAGAAACTTAAATCTACTAGCTCCAAATTACGGCGTATTAAGACAAGATTACATAGCACTCTTGAGAAAAATATTATGCTGTTCGTACTCTATTGTATTTTATATTATTAAATCTATCAATACGGGCATTGGCCCTTGAATAGTTCATCATCCCCTATTTCTTCATGAGCGCCTTACCGCCGCCCTGGATACCTTCAGCGCCGATCGGGGGCGGTAGGGATCACTTTGGGAACCTATGTCCTAGACATATAACGGTCTGTTTGTTGTTCAGAGCTGCAGAACGATAAGAACTACCGCGACGTCCTGAACGGCGTGACGGGCGTGCGAGTGTCGGCGCAGCTGTCGGACGCGGGCGCCGGGCGCGCCGCCGCCGAGCTGCGGCTGGTGGCGCACTACAGCCCGCGCCACCAGCACGTGCGCGTCGCCACCAGCACCACCGACGCACGGGTATCACAATTTTTTCTTATTTGTGACTCGGCAAACTTAGTAGTGAACGGCCTCGGACAACATGGAGGGATGATTTGCCAAACGCTGCTGGCAGATTTTAGATGCGACAGGCCAAGAACAAGGTAAAATATCACTCTGTATACACAGACACGCAAGAATATCTCCCTGTACACAGACACCCAAGAATATCACCCTGTACACAGACACCCAAGAATATGACTGGGTACACACACTCGAGAAAATCACCTTTACAAGACACCCTAGAATATCAACCTGTACACAGGCACCCAAGAATATCAACCTGTACACAGACACCCAAGAATATCAACCTGTACACAGACACCCAAGAATATCTCCCTGTACACAGACACCCAAGAATATGACTGTGTACACACACTCAAGAATATCACCTTAACAAAGACACCCTAGAATAGCACCCTGTACACAGACACCCAAGAATATCTCCCTGTACACAGACACCCAAGAATATTACCCTGTACACTAACACACAAGAATACAGACACCACAATGAGCCTGTACGCAGTGACCCAATCATATATTAATTAATAATTATTGTGTGCAGGTGGGCGAGTACATAATATTCCACGTGCAGAGCAACTTCTACATCGAGTCGTTCAACTACGTCGTCATGTCCAAGGGGATTATACTCACCAGCGCGCAGGAAAACATGCAGGTTGGTTCTGTTTAACTTTTATTTATTTATTGATAATGATGATGATATGAGACAGAGAGAGAGATTGCATAGTGCCTTATTCTCTAATTTGACGAAATTTTGAATTGCCTCAGTCTTAAAATGATGGAATGTCATAATTACTTTGACCTAAAAACTTTAATTCCCGAAATACCTAAATATTGAAATACGTCAAACTTTCAAAATAACTTAAGCCGAAAACACTGGAATAGCAAAATGTCATAGTCTCAAAATGCCTAAATTCGTTTTCACAAATTCATCGGGGAGAATTGAACGTAATGAGGCCCGTTTCACGAAGCTACAAGTTACAAATTACAAGCGGAAGTCTCTTTCTAACTCCTTTTGCTATCTTATTACAATATTATCTTTATACTGGTAGGTACTTCAATTTCAAGTGGCCAGTACTTGAACTTTTTTCAATTTTAGGTATTTTGGTATTTGGTAGTTTTGAGATAAAGGTGTTGTGAAGTTTGGTCATTATGAGCCTAAGCCATTTTAAAATTCAGCCATATTGAGAATCCGGTGTTATGAGAAATAAAAACAGGTATTCTGGGAAATTAAGCCATATTGAAATCAAAGCTTTGCGTAGCAGTGGGACACAAGCACAGGCTAATATAAAAAATGGGGTTGCTCTTGACTAACCCTTGCCCTTGGAGGACAAGATATTGCCGACGATGTTTCTAGATTAAATAGGATCAGATTTTATTCACGCGGAAATACAGACGCCGGAAGCGCATTCCACTATATTGCAGTACGCATTACGAAGGATGATGCAAAGGGCTTTTTTTCGAAAAGGCGGTATGATTACTGTGTTGTCCCAGGAGGGCGTGAGGACGTTCGCGGTGACGCTGTCGGCGGAGATGGCGCCCGTGGCCACCATCGTGGTGTGGTGCGTCGAGAGGCACGGCCGCGTGCTCGCCGACTCGCTCACCTTCCCCGTCAACGGCATCTCCCGCAACAAGGTAACCACACCTTCTTATCACAGAGATCCTTACGGACGTACGATAGCTCATCTTACATCTTGAGACACTCCGGTGTGACGCGAGCGAAGTACGATGCTGTCGGATCTTTATATTGAACATTGTAAGGGCGTCCACTAAATAAATAAATTGTAATGATATCATTTTTGCGGTATCTTGGTATTACGATTTATTCTATTCGAATAATCTGCTTTCAAGAGTTTTTTTTGTGTAGTTCTACTTTGGAAAAAATATAATTTTGTTTACCACATTGCAAAGTTACATGACGTCATAAAGTGACATATGTCATTCTGATCATCTCATCTAGGATAAAATGAGTACAGCGAGTGAAGGCGCAAATTGTTTCTAGATTACCATTAATGGAATAGAATTCACATTTAAAAAATGTTTCTGTTCCCCCCGTTAAGTTCTCGGTGGTGATCAACAACCGCAAGCACCGCACGGGCGAGCGCGTGGAGGTGGCGGTGTACGGCGAGCCGGGCGCCTACGTCGGGCTCTCCGGCATCGACAACGCCTTCTACACCATGCAGGCCGGGAACGAGCTCACCTACGCCAAGGTACATTAATTAGAGGCCTGACTAGACCTCGCCATTATATTGACGATTTTTATTGGAACAGAGGCAGAACGAAAAGGAGGTGGAGGGTTAATTTAGACCTGGTTCAAAGCGACTGGGTCGAACGAAAAAGAGGAGAAGCCTTTGCCCCCCTGAGAGTGTCCGTCAAAATGATTTATTGCGGCCCCACCATAGAGTTCGACCAGCGAGCGGTGACACAAAAAAAAGGCGGCCAATTTAAAATATCACTAAAGTCGCCGTTAATAGAACTTGCAAAAGATGTAAACCAATTAGTATTGTTTGAAACATAACCTCAAATATTCACCAAGCGTGATTTTATTAAAAATAACGTATAATGAATAGTTATTGCATCTTAAACTTAATATGAAAATAATGATCTAGTGTATAAATAATTGCAAAGACTTGGCTTGATCTTTAAAAGTACGTGATTATCGAGTAATCATGGTGAATTGGTTCGTTTGGTTTTGTTTACATGTTTTATTGACGGCGACTTTAGCTGGTAAGACGAAATACATAGCGACTGGATAGGTATTCATAATGTGACAGCTTGTTTCATAGGTAAAATTGTTGACATATGAAGAATTTGAGAAAAATGCTTGTGTCATCATCACCACTTGTTATATTATTATTATTCGTGATACTAAAGATAAAAAGATAAAAGATAAAATAAATTTATTCAGTAAGTAGGCCGCTCGGGCACTTTTACACGTCAAGATACTACCAGCGCTTCCCAAGAGGAGACCACTGCTGAGAAGAAACGCCGCAAGAAACTCAGCAGTCAGTCATTTTTTAAACTTATTTCATATTTCATATTACAATGGTATGTACAACTTAATCTAGCATTATATAAAGCTACAAGTATTAAATTAAATATAATATCAAATAACAGTAGTTCAGCAGGAAAACATGCCAAAAATCTAACGGGAGAGAAAGATAGAAAAGAATAAAATAAAATAACTACAACTACCTACTTATATATGTGTATATGAGATGGTGCAAGATGACCACATAAAGTTTCGATATGTTTTCCTGCATCAACGGTGTCCCCCAGACAAGAAAAAGCAGGATAAAGCCTTTGCATTTGAACAAATTACTATTGACTAAGTTTCGGGTGTAGGCCATGCATTTTTGTCTGTTAGATAGTCCTCGACCCTATAATACGCTTTAGACATTAACGACCGGCGACCTTTTCAAATATTTTTTAAGTGCTGGAAAGGGTAACTTTAAAACTACTTCAGGTAATTTATTATAGAAATGAATGCATTGACCAACAAATGATTTATATACTTTACGGACACGGAATTTTCGAATAGCTATTTTATTTTTATTTCTAGTATTTAAATTATGTATATCTGAGTTTTTGGTGAAAGAATCTAAATTCTTAATAACATAAATAATATTCTCGTAAATAAATTGAGACGCTACAGTTAAGATATTAATTTCTTTAAAAAGTTCTCTTAAGGAGTCACGGGAATTTAAATTATAAATAGAACGAATGGCCCTTTTTTGTAACACAAATATAGTTTGTATGTCAGCTGCCTTACCCCAAACCAGAATACCATAAGACATAACACTATGAAAATAACTATAATAAACTAAGCGAGCTGTCTCAACATTAGTTAGTTGTCTAATTTTCCTAACGGCGTAAGCTGCCGAACTTAGTTTACCTGCCAGTGCAGCTATGTGGGGACTCCATTGCAAATTTTTATCTATTGTTATGCCTAGGAAAACCGCCCTATCTACCATTAGCAAACACTCGTTATTTAGAAAAATACTAGAATCTACCGGTTTAACATTAGGCAAAGCGAACCTAACACATTTAGTTTTCTTGGCATTTAGTAGCAAGTTGTTACTAATAAACCAATTATGTACTTCAACTAGAGTGGCGTTTATCCTACTGTAGTCTACGGTTTTTCTATCTACCTTGAAAATTAGTGAAGTATCATCAGCAAAAAGTACAATATCGCAAAGTTCATCTACTATTGGTGGTAAGTCATTTATGTAGACCAAAAATAAAAAAGGACCTAAAATAGAGCCTTGAGGCACACCTATTTTCACTGTGGCTCCAACAGATTGCGTTTTGTTTACAACAACTGTTTGAGTTCTATCACTTAGATAAGAAGACATAAGGCTTAAAGCTTTATTGGACAATCCATAATGTTCTAATTTTAAAATAAGGGTCATATGTTCCACGCAATCAAAAGCTTTAGAAAGATCACAAAATATTCCTATTGCGTCGCAAGATTTTTCCCAACTGTTATATATATATTTAATGAGTACAGATGCCGCATCAATTGTTGATCGACCTCTTGTAAAGCCAAACTGGTTATTGCTAAGTAGTTTATTTCTGTTAAAGTGACCTAACATATCCTTCAGCATTAGTTTCTCAAAGACTTTACTTAAAACTGGTAGTATGGAAATGGGACGGAAGTTCGTTATATCACTCATCTCGCCTGATTTAAAAAGAGGTATGACTTTACTATATTTCATGAGATCTGGAAAGATCCCCTCTGATATGCAATTATTGTAAATTAATGCTAGATGGGGTGCAATTACATCTATGATATGAAAGAGCACTTTAACTGATGTGCCCCACAAATCTTCAGTCTTTTTTTAAACTAAGCGATTTAAATATCTTTACTATTGAATCCGAATTTACAGGGCTGAATTCAAAGTTTATATTACATTTACTGACATTAGTGCAAAGTAATGATTGAGCTTTAACCGCGGATGATTTAAGACATTTCGTAGTATTAATTGCCATGTTGGAAAAATAATCTTCGAATGCTAATGCAACATCTTTATTTGACGTGATTGGATGGTTACCTGTGTTCAGGGTGACTTGATTATCACGAGTTTTTGATTTTCCCTACTAGATGTTTAAATAGTAAATGTGTGCGCAGGTGATATCGAAGATGTCCCACTTCGACGAGGCCACGAACGGCACGTTCGCGTACACGTGGCGCGCGCACGCCGGCGTGGCCGACGAGCTCGTGTACTTCCCCGCGCACACCTTCGGCGTCGACGCCAACTCCACCTTCGAGTGAGTCGCGACATCTCTAAACACATACTAAGCTACCAATTACTTACAACATCCATTCCTTTTAGGGGCACCCACCTCGTTTCCTGATTGTGATTCTTTTCCAGAGTTATTATGAAATAAAATAAACCACCTCATTTCTTTGATTAGCGTATCTTACTCCCACAACCAAGACCAATCTAACGACACCGCATATCGCACATTGAGAATCAAACCATCACTAAACAAAATATATAAGAGTTCGAATAATGACAATATTGCCATCAAAATGAAGTTGGATTTCAAATAAAGTATTTTTTTGTTTAGTGACGGTTTGATTCTCAATGTGCGATATGTTAAAATCCATCACGCCGTTTAGCCTGCAGAGTGGGGAACTGAAATAGACATTCATACCTACACTCGCAAAACACTCGTAACCTCTTGACTCAGTCGGGTAAAAACCGGTCAGGGGCGAGTAGGACTCGTCCCGCCGCACATTTTAGTATCATTATCAGAGGTCGGAATTCTCGTAGCACTTTCGAGCTGTCATAGGGACTTCTCGTCTATCGACTTCCGATATCCATGTGTATATCGATAAATACATAATACAATATTTAAAATATGATTACGAGCAGAAGTAAACTACAGGCGCTCTTATCGCGAATGAGCGATCTCTTCGAGATGACCTTTGGATAACAACTTTTTGGAAATTATAAATAGGAATTAAAATAATAATATTTGATTGTTTCTTTTAAAATAATTTGTGTATTTCGTACGCGTTTTAAAAAAAAATCGAAAGAAATTGCATCAAGAATTGCTACCGATTATTTTCATTGCAAATTTCTAATTAAAATTTTTAGCTAATCAAAAGTTATCTGAAAAAAATCCCTCGTTAGCGATAAGACCGCCTGTTGTTTACCTCTACTTGAAGTCTTCTTTAATATGTTGTGTTCTATAATGTATCGATAAAAATATATATATCAGGAAGTCGATAAACGAGAAGTCCCTGTGACAGCTCAAAAATGCTACGAAAATTCCGGCCTCTGATCATTATATTCCAATTTGAATCCTATTTCGAATAGAAATAACGCGAGTTCAACACCACTTGAACACCATTTGTTTTCATCAGGGTTTGTAATATAATCGTACCACATTTGAACTTTTTTTATTTGGTCACTACCGTAATAATAACAAATACTCTGGAAAAAAAAACCTTGCAATCCATTACCGTTTCAAAGATAAAGCTGTCTAAAGTTTTAAAATACAGTCCCGTTTGGCTTCCTTTGGGGACGGAACCTTAGGAACGTTCTGTGATTTAAACACTGTACACGTGTTTATCCCCGCAGATACGCCGGCCTGGCCGTGTTCAGCGACGTGCCCGTGACACGGCGGCCCAACGCCTGCAACGCGTCGCTCGGGCTAGCCTCCTGCCTCGAGGGCGGCTGCTACCCGTTCAGTAAACGCTGCGACAACGTGTTGGATTGCGCCGACCACACCGACGAATCCAACTGTAACTACTGAAATATGTTATGTTTTTTAACTGCTGAGTGTTCAGGGCCGGATTTAGAAGTGTGGAGGACCCTAATTATTTTTCAAAGATACGCAGCAAAAAATAAAAACTGCACCACGAAAAAACTAAACGCACACCATATTACGCCTTTGATGAACATTTAGTTTTATTACTGTGCTGTTCAATTTTATTAGGTTCCAGACTTTTTTTATGCGCGTTTAAGTATCATCCTTTTTTAAATGGATTACCTACTATTTATGTAGCAGGGGCAGTTGTCCCGCTTCCCCTGCCTTAATCTGGCCCTGGGAGTATTATAAGTTTAAGTAAGGATATCTGTATCTGTAACTGTGGCATAGTAGATTCCAAATGGATGGTCCTATTCGATGGATTTTTCAAAAGAAACTTTGTTTAATGAGGATCCTTAACAAGGTTAATTTGTAGCCGGTTTACAGAGAAATGTTAGTTAGTTTAGGTGCAGCCCATTACACTATTTCAGTTCGGTTCGCCGGGGACCAAGTCTTGTGTAGACGTATAGTTTGAAAGAAGACATCCTACCATCTTCGCCAAATACGACTGGCACAGTCGGGTGTATTTTACAGATTTAAGAGTGCACCGAGCAAACCCCGATCATCTAGTGGCTTGTTTATTGCTGCATGAGTAAATAAAATAATTGTGGCGCCATTGCACATCCGGCGTATGCTCCGCGCATTTTTAAAACTAAACTTGTTGTCCCTCCCAGGCGAGCACGACACCAGCTTCGACCTATCCCACTTCCGCAAGTTCCGCTTCAACCGCGTCCAGCGGCAGTACGACAACGTGTGGCTCTGGCGGGACATCAACATCGGCCCCCACGGGCGCTTCGTGTTCACCGTGGACGTGCCGCGCGTGCCGGCGCACTGGACCGTCTCCGCCATCAGCATGTCGCCCAACACCGGGCTCGGCATGCTGGCGCAGCCCGAGCACGTGAGTACTGACGTCCCACTCCCACCCAAGGGGGTCACGTGTTCACCGTGGACGTGCCGCGCGTGCCGGCGCACTGGACCGTCTCCGCCATCAGCATGTCGCCCAACACCGGGCTCGGCATGCTGGCGCAGCCCGAGCACGTGAGTACTGACGTCCCACTCCCACCCAAGGGGGTCACGTGTTCACCGTGGACGTGCCGCGCGTGCCGGCGCACTGGACCGTCTCCGCCATCAGCATGTCGCCCAACACCGGGCTCGGCATGCTGGCGCAGCCCGAGCACGTGAGTACTGGCGTCCCACTCCCACCCAAGGGGGTCACGTGTTCACCGTGGACGTGCCGCGCGTGCCGGCGCACTGGACCGTCTCCGCCATCAGCATGTCGCCCAACACCGGGCTCGGCATGCTGGCGCAGCCCGAGCACGTGAGTACTGGCGTCCCACTCCCACCCAAGGGGGTCACGTGTTCACCGTGGACGTGCCGCGCGTGCCGGCGCACTGGACCGTCTCCGCCATCAGCATGTCGCCCAACACCGGGCTCGGCATGCTGGCGCAGCCCGAGCACGTGAGTACTGACGTCCCACTCCCACCCAAGGGGGTCACGTGTTCACCGTGGACGTGCCGCGCGTGCCGGCGCACTGGACCGTCTCCGCCATCAGCATGTCGCCCAACACCGGGCTCGGCATGCTGGCGCAGCCCGAGCACGTGAGTACTGGCGTCCCACTCCCACCCAAGGGGGTCACGTGTTCACCGTGGACGTGCCGCGCGTGCCGGCGCACTGGACCGTCTCCGCCATCAGCATGTCGCCCAACACCGGGCTCGGCATGCTGGCGCAGCCCGAGCACGTGAGTACTGACGTCCCACTCCCACCCAAGGGGGTCACGTGTTCACCGTGGACGTGCCGCGCGTGCCGGCGCACTGGACCGTCTCCGCCATCAGCATGTCGCCCAACACCGGGCTCGGCATGCTGGCGCAGCCCGAGCACGTGAGTACTGACGTCCCACTCCCACCCAAGGGGGTCACGTGTTCACCGTGGACGTGCCGCGCGTGCCGGCGCACTGGACCGTCTCCGCCATCAGCATGTCGCCCAACACCGGGCTCGGCATGCTGGCGCAGCCCGAGCACGTGAGTACTGACGTCCCACTCCCACCCAAGGGGGTCACGTGTTCACCGTGGACGTGACGCGCGTGCCGGCGCACTGGACCGTCTCCGCCATCAGCATGTCGCCCAACACCGGGCTCGGCATGCTGGCGCAGCCCGAGCACGTGAGTACTGACGTCCCACTCCCACCCAAGGGGGTCACGTGTTCACCGTGGACGTGCCGCGCGTGCCGGCGCACTGGACCGTCTCCGCCATCAGCATGTCGCCCAACACCGGGCTCGGCATGCTGGCGCAGCCCGAGCACGTGAGTACTGACGTCCCACTCCCACCCAAGGGGGTCACGTGTTCACCGTGGACGTGCCGCGCGTGCCGGCGCACTGGACCGTCTCCGCCATCAGCATGTCGCCCAACACCGGGCTCGGCATGCTGGCGCAGCCCGAGCACGTGAGTACTGACGTCCCACTCCCACCCAAGGGGGTCACGTGTTCACCGTGGACGTGCCGCGCGTGCCGGCGCACTGGACCGTCTCCGCCATCAGCATGTCGCCCAACACCGGGCTCGGCATGCTGGCGCAGCCCGAGCACGTGAGTACTGACGTCCCACTCCCACCCAAGGGGGTCACGTGTTCACCGTGGACGTGCCGCGCGTGCCGGCGCACTGGACCGTCTCCGCCATCAGCATGTCGCCCAACACCGGGCTCGGCATGCTGGCGCAGCCCGAGCACGTGAGTACTGACGTCCCACTCCCACCCAAGGGGGTCACGTGTTCACCGTGGACGTGCCGCGCGTGCCGGCGCACTGGACCGTCTCCGCCATCAGCATGTCGCCCAACACCGGGCTCGGCATGCTGGCGCAGCCCGAGCACGTGAGTACTGACGTCCCACTCCCACCCAAGGGGGTCACGTGTTCACCGTGGACGTGCCGCGCGTGCCGGCGCACTGGACCGTCTCCGCCATCAGCATGTCGCCCAACACCGGGCTCGGCATGCTGGCGCAGCCCGAGCACGTGAGTACTGACGTCCCACTCCCACCCAAGGGGGTCACGTGTTCACCGTGGACGTGCCGCGCGTGCCGGCGCACTGGACCGTCTCCGCCATCAGCATGTCGCTTGCAAGCTCGTCCGTTTCAACCAATACTCGCCCTTAACAAGTAAAAGTTGAAAGTAAGAATTTATACGATAAATGATTAAATTTTGTAAAAGACGAACCTACAGTGAGGTACCACGTGCTCACCGTGGACGTAACGGCCTAGCGGACTCCTGCGACCGTCTTGTCTTAAAACAGGAATCAAGATCAAGAGGATCGACACCTCTCACACTTAAGCGAACTTGTCAATTTACCTTCAGCTGGAGTTTCTTGCGGCGCTTCTCCGGAATGATCGTCCTGTCCGAAGTAGATTCACTCCATATTACCGACGTGTATAAGAGCCCTCATGTGGCCAATTTACTGTTTTTTCTTATCTTTTAGGGTGCCTCTCTTTTAGCCTGGTGACAATTATCTCGACTAAATAATTAATTTGTTTGCAGTACGTGGGCGTGCTTCCGTTCTTCATCCAAGTGGAAGGGCCGGACCGCTGCCGGCAGGGCGAGCAGGTCGGGCTGCGAGTGCTCGTCTTCAACTACCAGCCACAGGCCATCGAGGCCGTGGTCGTGCTCGCCTCCTCGCCCGACTACAAGTTCGTGCATGTCGAGGAGAACGGCATCGTGAGTGTCCCGTTCTAGCAGGCTGCTGTGTTAAACTATAATTCGGAGTCAATAGACTAATTTCACTAGTGAGAAAAGTAAATTACCCAATGTACAGCAGTCATCGTAATAAAAATAATTGTTTTGACCAATGCTTTTCGTTCAGTACACAAACCTCCTGGATACTTGTTAGTAGCACCACTTAATACAGTCTCATTCTGATAGACATTGGCAAATTGCAATGTTATATTTTTTTACAAGATTTGACCTGTATCTGCTGTGTAACTTCTGCGTTATGGCAAGAAACACAATTTGTTTGGTTTCTTACATTTTTATTGCTAGTCATAATTAACGCTAAACGGTTTTCTATTGACAGGTTCGCTCATACAACCCGCGCACATCATTCGGCGAGCACCAGTTCTTCGTGTTTATCTCAGGGGGCGACGCGGCCACCGTGTACGTTCCGGTCGTGCCCACGCGCCTCGGGGACATCCACGTGAACCTGCACGCGTCCACGCTGCAGGGACAGCATAAATACACCAAGAAGATTACCGTCGAGGTGAGACATTGTACCAGCTGACAGGTGTTATAAGAACAGGAAGTACTGTGTGTGTGTGTGTGTGTGGACGTACACAGTAGCGCCATACGTCCACACATAGCACCTGCAACTGTGGGCCACACACTGTATACTTGCCCACGCGCCTCGGGGACATCCACGTGAACGTGCACTCACATTACAGCCATACGTCCATACATCACTTGCTACTGTAGGCTACGTCGACATACAGCATGTGCTACATTGTGCACCATTCGTAAAATATTCTAGTTAATTTTGACAACATAGATCAGCAAAACAAATGGCAAGTCACCTAAAAATTACCAGGTTTTAAGGGATGTAATCGTTTTTTTTTTTATATTTGAAAGAGATATAACAAATGACAGGGTTAAACAAACTCAACTTACGTATTACAATCGATATTGTGTCATGCTAATTGATAACAGAACCATAAAGTCGCTACAGTCTAAATTCTAAACTACACACACAACACTCTACGTTTAATATAATAAATTACATGTTTAGGTTGGTGATGGTGCTGTGATTGATTAAATATTTTCATTTACATTATTTTTTTACTTCAGTTTTAGAAATAAATACGTCGATCAAGTTCCACTGTTACATTACGTATAGCTTGGCAATAAGATTTTAGATTATCCCCTAAAAAGCGCCACAATTTTCAAGTTTATCACTAACCAATGATCGTCTCCCCAGGCGGACGGGCTCCCGCAGCACCGGCACCAGTCCATCCTGCTGGACCTGTCGAACCGCGCGTACGTGTTCCAATACATGCACGTGAACGTGACCGAGACGCCGATCATCCCGTACGAGGTGGACCGGTACTACGTGTTCGGGTCCAACAAGGCGCGCGTGTCCATCGTGGGCGACGTGGTGGGCCCGCTGTTCCCCACCATGCCCGTCAATGCTACCTCGCTGCTGCGGCTCCCCATGGTGAGTGCGCTTGTTGTTGCGACCGGAAAACCAGTTGGTAATACGGTCGGCGGCAGACTAACCGAATATACGAATCGTTGAAATACTACTTTTTTTTTATTGATTTAGGAAACATATAAAAACAAGATAATTAAGTGTATACATAGTATAAGAAACCTTTTTATTTTTATTGCGTTGCATAACAAACGCAAAAGTCATCGATGTTCTTTGGTTGTAATTTTATTTATAAATGAAAATCTTTACTTCTGCTTTTGGATTGTGTTTATTACATGTCTCAATTTTTTTTCTATTAAATAATTGACCCGATTTATAGCATTTTCCATTGCTCTTGCAAGAAACTTCCAGCGATAGGTTCTCGCATTCCTGACGGATATTCTCTTCGAACGCTTGAAGAATCTGAAACTTGTTCACGGACTCTGAACAAACAAAAAGAAGTGTGGAACTGTTAAAACGGGTGATCTTGTTGACTAGAAGAGAGATTAGGCAACTCAAGAACAATTATTCCGATTTCTTGAGGAATATCGTAATTCATGTCTAGTTGACGTGTATTTTGTATCTGTTTACTTCATAAACGTCAAAACAGAACTGACACTATGCCGCCATTTTTTTTAATTATAGCGACTTCCAACAGGTGATGACTTTTGCGCCACCTTGTATAAACAACTTGCCTGTCGGGGGGGCATTTGCAACGTTAAAAGATGGCGGATGTGTAATTTGTTTTAGTTTTGTATTTTTGTGTATTTAGGTGTTCAAAGTTCTTTTATGATAGTGATTTGTCCTTTTAATGCCTTTGTGTTGCACAGTTATAGAAGACTTGGACTTATTTCGTGTATCTGGCAACTTTTCTTCTCGTTTCAAGTGGACTCACAGTGGTGCAGAAGTTAAAACTATCTTGACCTCTGTCTTATAAATCACCGTACAACGTTGCCCCTAATCTTCATAGAGAAAATTGGATTGTTTTTTTTTTTTGACTATTTTGATTTATACTTAAGGTGACTGTGGGTAAGACCGGCATACTTTATTTTTTTATTAACTCGGAGTGATCTAGCTGCTTTAATTATTCACCTACGTTAACGCTTGTAATCGCAAACGATGCAGAATTTCATAAGTAATAGTTAAGCTATAGTGACAGGGAATTTTAACCACAAATTAAGTAACGCAATAGTATTTTTTAAAATCCGGCGAGTAGACGGACTTCCCTTGTAGTTTAAGGTAAGTCCGTCTAGTAATGATATCAGCCATACTATGGCTGCTTATATGTTCGTATTCGAATCTTTAAAAAGAATGAAACAAGACAATGAAAAGTCTATTTTAAACTTGTTAATATATGGCTTAGATTCGAAATAAACACGTTTTTTCATATTCAAAGGCAAGTCCGGCATATAATACGTAGATGGGGTGGTAAACCTTTTTTGGCAAATGATTATAATATAAGTACTTATTTTTTTTCGGGTTTCCCAAATAAAAAATCAATAGTAATTTTAAAATGTATTTTAATAATTGTTTTTAATTAACTGAGATCAAAAAAGGTTAAGTAAAAGGCCCTAAAACTACTTTTTTGGAGTGAAAATGTCAAACTTTTATAGCATAAATCTCGATATCAGTTACTTGTAAAAGTAAATTTTAGATGGCAGCTAGTTTAAAACAGCAGTGTTAATGCAAATAGGTTTTAACAACAACTGAAAGTTTAGAGCTTCAAATCGAAGGTCACCTGCCCATGGAAGCCCCTTAACAAACACAAACATCATGTGCAATGTCGAAAGGATTAATCTATAGTAACCTTATGTAATCGTAATAATATTGAAGTCGTAAAAACGGTTGGTAACCTCTGATTCAAGGGAAGTCCGGCATATGACGGACTTACCTTGTACAAAGTAGACGGACTTTCCAACTTAACGAAATTTTAATGTGATAAATGATGGAAGGTATAATTACAAAACTAACCCAATTTCTGATAATTTAAACACAGAATAAAGATAGCCGGTTCTTATATTACTTACGTAGTAACTTTCTGGTGCAAAATCTTGTCACTAACTATTTTTAATTATTTTATTACTAGAGACCGTCGCACTATCACTTCGAGTTCCATACACGTTATGACTTGTTTAGGCGGATTGCTCTGAAGTTAGTTGTCGCAGCGCCATCTGTTTTAGAGTGAGAGAAATAGCGCGACAAACTGCTTTATTGACTGGACGCTAAAGCGGGAAACGCTTTAAAATTAAAAAGTTATAACGTGTAGACGGACTTGCCTTGTAGACGGTCTTACCCACAGTCACCTTATATATACTTGACACTGGCGAAATCACTTCGTGGAAACGCCATGACCCGCGGTAGTAGCTGTTGAAGTCGCCGCGCGGCAAAAAGAAGAAGAATAACTAGCATGTCACGTTGTTTATATATTATTTAAATCTGTTTCTAAATGACTAAATATAGCTTACAAGCTGTCTCTTTATGGCAACTTGCGGGTAAAATACCTAATGCTCCATCCTCGGGATTCAAGCTACCTTCATACCAAATTAAATTGAAATCGGCTCAGGTATTATCCGTGAAAGCGTTACAAATTAACAAAGTTACTTTTACGTTCTTAATATAAGTATTTATTCAGCTGTTTACGTTACGTATTCGAAATGTATTTATTTATTCTTATACATACTTAAGGTGATTCAGTCCAGTCCACACCAAATGATGATCAAAATATACAACCATGTACCAAATTCCATCAAAAGTGAAAATAAATTCCCTTTATTTATAAGTAAGTTAAAAATATTTTTAATTGATAATTGTTTCTATAGTCTAAGTGAATTTTTAAATACCGAATTTAGAGATAAATGAAAGCAAGTATAATTCTTTATAATGTATAAGTAATATAATTAAAACTAAGTTAAATATGTAAGAATTATTGATATGTGCAATATTCGTAGTTAATATTTTATTCTAATAATTAGGTACTAGCCCTACTGTCCTAAGTTGCTACGCCCTTGCAGGGTGTCATATGTATACCTTCCATGTAATTCCATCTATATCACCTGTAATATGACATGCAATAATAAACGAATAAACGAATAAACGGATTCCGAGTGGTTTAAGCCGCATGAAAATCTACGGTCACACAACGGATCCCTAGACAGAAGTCGCTATTGTGTTTCTTCCCAAGTACAGCGAAGCATGGAGGGTTGTAGCGGTCTATGTTACACTTAGGGTCAATTTCATTGTGAGAATTCAGAATACGTTGCGTCACGCAGCATGAATTCTCACAATGAAATGTGTACCTTTTCGAGTAATTAATAAAGTATATTCTGAGTCGCATGTACGCGCAGCGTCACGTCGCGTCATTTCTCGGTGTGAATTGACCATTACTAAAATTATTAGATGAAATACATTTTTAATGTTGTTCCCTAGGATTCAGCAGAACAGAACATGTTCAGTTTCGCGGCCAACATGTACTTCACGCTGTATATGCGGCTCATCAACCAACGCAACCGCACGCTGGAGAAAGACGCGTTCTACCACATGAACATCCTGTACCAGCGGCAGCTGTCCTTCATGAAGCCGGACGGGAGCTTCAGTCTGTTCCGCAGTGACTGGTGAGTACTTAGCGAACAAACAAACAAATGTATAAGTCTCTGAAGAACCCTGAAAACATTCTTAATGAAAGCATGTAATTCAGTTCAGTTTCTACCGACGTGTTGAACTTTTTGGAAAACTTCATCAGACGTTTTTTTTACAAATAACTCAAAATAAAATAGATATGGTGTTAGTAGGTAATGATATTTTTATAAAAACAATTTAAATTTACATGACAATTATTTACTGTCGTCAAACTGAAGTGTCAGTTAGCTGTCCGAAATGTACGTATAAGGTAAAATGTGATTACTAACGTGATTGAGTGCAAATGATAACTTTGGAGACTCGCGCGATTGCTGTACATTGAAAAGGACCCTTTCTTTGGATTTTGGCTGCTTGTCACGACAGTCTGTGACTATGATAACGAAAGGTCGCTGAACGTCAGGATTTAAATCTTACCTATTGCAGGCGTGTGGTCCGGAGTTATTATTTTTCTCAACAACATAATATTAACCATGGTTATTTTTCACAGGAACCAATCGGCTTCGAGCGTTTGGCTAACGTCGTTCTGCGCTAAAATATTCCAGGACGCGTCCTTCAACGAGTGGGAAAACTATATCTACATCGACCCTGACGTGAGTCCCAGTTCTTATTTACTGAGATGAGTCTGAAGTTGGCAAACTTAACTATCTTCAATTTTATTAATAATACTTGAAAATGTGGCATTTACATCGGTAAATAAATGACACAATAATTTATTCCTAAAAACAATTGAAATTGGCTAGTAAATTAAAAGGTATAAAATAAACACGTGCCTATTTTGCAGCCTTTACCGCAATGTCGTTTATTCCAGGTGATCTCAATGGCGGTGTCGTGGGTCCTGGAGCACCAGACCCCCGCGGGCGCGTTCTACGAGTCGACGTGGCTGCCGGACCGCAACGAGAACAGCACCATCAACGTGCCGCGCGACAGCGCCATGCTGCGCGAGCTGGAGCGGACGCTCGGCGCGCGCGGCCTGCTCGACCTGGGCGGCCGGGAGGTCGGTCGTCGAGGACCTGACACGCCTCACAGTCGACACCATCTTACTCACGTCATACATCATACAGCCATACAAACTTCACAGTTTACACAGCCTTACACACATCACAGTTCGCACAACTTTACACATGTCACAGTTTACATTTTTACACAGCCTTTCGTTTGTCACAGTTCACACCACCATACACACTGATAGTTAACTACGACGTTTAAATTATACGTTTTTCATGTTCGTTATTTCCCCATCAGGTGAACAATACCATAGTGCTGCAGCGGAACATCACGCTCACCGCGCAAGTCGTGGCGATGCTCGAAACTGTCAAGAACCTCAAAGACATCGGAGTTAGAGAGGTAACTATTAAAATGATAATAATGAAATATTGATTCAAAGAAATTTTATAACATCTATAACTATGTACTAAATCAAAACAAAAGAGACTTGTAAATTACATGCCTGAACTAAGATATGTTCCTCTATCTCTGGCGTAAAAGGACTCAGACTAACTTAAAATATTTACATGCAAAACTTAGTCTCCATAACGTGATTTCTTCAACCTGCCTACACATTTGCGTTTGTTTTAATTCACGGTTCCAACGACATAAAAATGATGAGCCAATAATGATGGTAACCAAGACATGAATGAGCAAAAACCGGGAGACAAGAGGGCCCCTAACGAGGCACACCCGCAGGGCCTGTCGGCGCGCGTGTCGGCGGCGCAGCAGCGCGGCGTGTCGTGGCTGGAGCACCACCTGAGGCTGCTGCAGGACTTCGGCGACGCCTACTCCATGGCCGTCGTGGCCTACGCGCTCACCGTCGCCAAGGCGCCCAGCTCCGAGCACGCCTTCCGGCTGCTCATCCGGTTCCAGCGATCCGAGGGTGCGTGCTTTATTACCAACACTATTGCTATTCCCACAGGAACTATTCATTATTCCGGAATGAAAAATAGCTTATGTGTTAATTCGGATTATAATCTATCTCTATGCCAAATTTCATCTACATCATTCAGACTTAAAATGTAGGTCTCTATCGTTTGCCCGAATTTCGTTTGCCATAATGGTTTCAATTATTAATTTAAAGGCAAACTGAAACCTTTAACCTTTATTCAAAATGATGGCATTGAAATTGTTGGCAATCACGATGGCATTTAAAAATTACCTAAAAGGTTTATGGTTTCAGAAAAGATGCTTTTGTGGTAAATTAATATTATGGCAAGTGATACAATTATGGCAAATAAAATTCGGGCGAACGAAATCAAACGGTAAATTACACTAGAAACAGTTAATTCCATACTTACGAGGGTGAATCAAAAAAATCTTAGAAATAGGGTAAAAACAAACGAATATCAATATATATTTTTTTACTTTTCAACATAATTTCCTTCTTGTTCTATACATTTATTATACCGTTTTTCAAGTTTTTTTAATCCATCATAAAAAAACGAATTTTCTTGAGCCTCAAAAAACTCCTCTACGGCACCCATGACTGCGTTGTTATCGTCAAATTTAGTTCCGCGAATGTGCTCCTTTAGTTTCGGAAACAAGTGGAAATCACTAGGAGCTAAGTCTAGCGAGTAGGGCGGATGATCAAAGATCTCAAAACCAGCTTTGCGGATTGCAGTGAGAGCCATTTGTGATCGATGAGCCGGAGCATTATCATGGTGAAAAAGCACTCCCGCACTCAAATTTCCTCGACGTTTTTCTTTAATTGCTTGACGCACTTTTGGTATCAAATCGGTGTAATAGGCACCTGTAATGGTTTTTCCTTTGGGCAGATAATCAATAAAAAGAATTCCTTCTGCATCCCAGAAAACTGAGGCCATAACTTTACCTGCTGTCGGAAATACCCTAAATTTCTTTATTAGAGGGGAAGATGGTCGTTTCCAGGACATGCTTTGCTTTTTTGTTTCAGGGTCAAAATGGTGAACCCATGTTTCGTCCATTGTTACGAAACGACGATAAAAAGTGTCCGGGTCATGCATGATTTTCTTTAGATTCCGCTTCGAAACTTCTAAACGCAAGTCTTTGTTAGCCTGCGTTAACATTCGCGGAACCCATCTTGCTGACATTTTTTTAAAACCCAAAACATCGGTTAGTATTGAATGTACGCTACCAAACGAAATCTGCAGAGTCTCTGCCATGTATTTAATTGTTAGTCGCCGGTCGTCCAAAACCATTTTCTCAATTTTTTCAACGGTTTTTGCGTTAACTGAGGTAGATGGCCGGCCGGAGCGGGGGTCGTCTTCGCAGCTAGATCTGCCTCTTTTAAACTCGGCAACCCAGAAAGCGACGGTGGAATAGGATACAGCACTAGTGCCTACGGTTTGCTGAATATCCAAGAAAAAATCCTTGGTAGTCATTTTTTTCATACACAAGTACTTTATCACGGCACGTAACTCATTTTTTTCCATAATGGGACGTTTTAGTCGACTTATTTCGCAAAATATTGATTTACCATGTAACGGCGGGAACAATTCGAATGAAACCAACTGTCAAATATTACGTTATAATGACAGTTCAAAATAAAAAAAAACTTAATTTAAAAACTTTTTATAAACAGCCAGTTCTAAGGACTTTTTGATTCACCCTCGTATAATCAGAAATTTTGTCACTGACTTACCCCAGTAATCAAAAGAGCTAAAAAAATTGGTAATTTTCCTTTGAATTCCAAAGTACGCCACATCGGATTAATGAAACAGATTTCTTTAAACGGATAAATACCAAACTCAGTTTGACAGATGGTTATTATAATTCCGTTCACAGGTGGCTTAGTATACTGGGGTAAGGAGCGCCTGCCCCCGCCCCCGTTCAAGATGGAGAACCAGAAGCCGTTCCTACTGCCGCGGCTGCCGTACAAGTACGACTCGTACAACATCGCCGCCACGGCGTACGCGCTGCTGGCCTGCATGGACCACCAGGACAACAACGAGCCCATCGTCATGTGGCTCAACTCGCAGCGGCTCACCGATGGCGGCTGGGCCTCCACGCAGGTACACTAATGTTCAGGATTCTAATTCTAATCATATTTTTTTGGAATATAGATGTTACATCTTAGTATTATTCACCACTGGATCTTGATTCCCAGGTAGGGTTGCCAGTTAGCCGTACGTCGCCGGCTTTTTACTGTCGTGTCCGGCCGAATATGTTGTCCCCATGCATTATCCTTACTTATCTACTTCAGGGTTAGCTGGAAGAGATCCAATTTAATGATAAGTTCGTCTTTGTACATTCCTTTAATATTTCCAACCCCCGCCCGTCCACGTCGATGTCCCATTTCGGGCGGGGCGCATTTGTTTGCGCTGCATGACGTGAACTTTAGATGTATGTTGTTCCCAGGACACGTACATCGCTCTGCGCGCTCTGATCGAATATACGAACCGCAAGCGGCTTCGCGACGTCAGCTCGCTCACCGTCACCGTGGACGCCGTCGCGCTCAAGGGGGCCACGCGGCTGCTGCACGTGGCCAACAACAACCTCGGCACCATGCAGTCCATCGAGGTCAGTCTTCATAAAACCCTACATACAATCATGCCTTTCATACGGGGAGGCAGATACCACTTCCTTCCACATCCTACGATCCAGACAAACTTCCCTCCACACTCGTTTTTCCTCATATAAAGAAATATCACCCTTAATTTTGGCTCATTCCCAACTAAATAATAATGAATAACTCTACTTTCCGTCGAACATAGAACTACCGCCACTTTTATAATGTCTATTAAAAAAATATCATAATTCGTAATATCGTAAGAAGGTAAAAATTTCGACGACTACGAGTATTGATCAAATGTTTGGCAGCCATTGCGGCGACGCTGTCGACCGCCATTTTATTTACCGGCGCGTCAGTTGTCGCTCGAGTTTAGGTGTCATTGCATATTCTACCTTACGCGTAACACAACAAGGTCTGTATTAATACCTGTGTGCGCGGAGGGAGATCGCCGACGTGACGTACATTAGCGGTCGTAGTGTATGTGGGTGATGTGTGAAAAAAAAAGATTTTTCTTAAGGAAGTTTCTCGAAAAATCATCCTAAGTATTGATCAAATCGATTATAAAAATGCTTATTACGGCTTTGGCAAGAATACTGAGGAGTTCATTCAAACTTCTACTCCAAATGGTAGTTGTACCTTGAAGGAGAACCATGAGGAGAAGATAACTGGAAATGAAAAAAGTACGACTAGAATAGCACAAGATCTGCCTCCGAGCGTTGACCCGAATAATCGGTTTTTTCGCTCAACGTTGCAAGAAAAAATGTAAGAACCGCAGAAATAAGAAATATTTATTTGAGAAACCACCTAGAAACGAAAAAATCGCTCATATAAATATACAAAGCCTGAACTCAACCAAGATATCTCAATTAGAAATATGGCTAGCATCCAATGAAGGCAAGGACGTAGACTTACTTCTGATTACCGAGCACCACAGAAAGCTTAAGGAACTAAAATCAATTAATATTTCTGGTTTTACCCTCGGTAGTAGTTTCTGTAGGCTTAACAAAAAAGGTAGTGGTGGGTCCTCCATATTTGTCAAAGATAATGTTTTATTTCTTGAACTGTCTTATATAAAAGATGCCTCGATATCCGGTCAGTTTGAAGTATGTGGTGTCAAAATAGATGAAACAGTGGTTTTGTGTGTATATCGTCCCAAAACCATTAAAAAAGACAGCTTCCTGGATAATTTAGATAAACGTTTAAACTCTTTGAACAATTCGTGTAAATTAATAATAGGTGGAGATTTTAATATAAACATATTAAATAATGACTTAGAGACTCGAGATTTTGTGTATCTGCTAAATACTTATAATTTATAATCTTAAATAAATAAATAAATAATAAATATCAGGGGACAATGTCACACCAATTGACCTAGTCCCAAACTAAGCTCTAGGCTTGTGCTATGGGTACTAGACAACGATATAAATACTTATATAGAGAAATATATACTTAAATACATATAAAACATCCATGACTCAGAAACAAATATTCGTGCTCATCACACAAATAACTGCCCTTACCGGGATTTGAACCCAGGACCACTTGCTTCGTAGGCAGGGTCACTACCAACTAGGCCAGCGCGTCGTCAAATGTCTTGTTAATAAGCCAACTCGAGTTACGTCAAATTGCAGCACTTGTATTGATAATATAATAAGTAACTTCGATCTTGACAATGTAACTGTCATTGATCTGGCCATTTCGGATCATACGCTGCAATTCGCTAGTTTTCCTGCTCCTCTGCAAAAACGCAGTCAAAAAATCTTCAAGATGTCCAGAGATTTAAGTGTGACTAACTTAAATCGCTTTGTTTCTTCCTTAGAGAACACTTCTTGGCTCCCTATATATAATAATAATGATGTTGACTCTAGTTTTAATGTATTCCATGATATATTTATGTCAAATTTTAACAAATATATACCTGTTACTAAAATTAAAGTCTGCAGGGGTGGGAAAAATAACAGGGGATGGTTGACGAAGGGTATAAGAAAGTCTTGCCAGGTTAAGCGTGGTCTATTTCTTCGAATCAGGAATAGTTCAGACTTGGGTTTAAAAAGTTACTATAAATCTTACTGCAAATTGCTAAAAAAAAACTATTGCTTTTGCTCAAAAAAGACACAATCAAAAATCAAATCAAAATCAAGGATTCTTGATTCGAAAAATAAAGTTCAAGCTACCTGGAGGCTCATCAACGACAACATAAAAGGTGATAAATTAAATATCATTGCTGACCTCGTGGGATTGTCGGATGGAGTAAAGGTTGCTAAATCCAAAAATGACGTGCCAGAGGTATTTAATAATTATTTTAAATCGATTGTAAATATTGAACCCTTCAAGCAAACCCACGTAGCTAAAACTAAAACTATATTATCTCCGTATGTATCTTGCACAATGTTTGCAAAACCGGTCGTTAAAAGCGAACTTAAGAAAATTATTCTTGATTTAAAAAGCAAGAAATCCTCTGGCTTTGATTGCATTTCATCGCTTGTTTTTAAAATATATAGCTAACTGTATTTTAGAACCTCTTTTATACTTAATAAACCTTTTCATTTCTGAGGGTAAATTTCCATCTATGTTAAAAAAGCTAATATCAAGCCTCTGCACAAGCAAGGTGACAAGCTGAATGTGAACAATTACCGGCCAATATCTTTGCTATCTACATTCTCTAAAGTGTATGAGAAAGTAATGGCCAACCGTCTTTATACCTACTTAACCGCAAATAAAATTATAGTAAAGGAACAATTTGGCTTCCAAAGGGGAATTTCCACTACTGATGTATTGTTTGATCTGACCAACTATATCTTTGAAGCGCTAAACCAACAAGAAAATGTAATAGCGGTTTTTATTGACCTGTCCAAAGCCTTTGACCACGTTGATCACCATGTAATGCTTGACATTTTAAACCGTTATGGTGTGAGAGGGATAATTAATAACTGGTTTGAATCCTTTCTCACGCAACGTGAACAATGCGTCACAGTGTCCTCCTTGGAAGCCAAAACCCATACAATGGTTGATTTGAAATCAGATACCACTTGTGCCACTTTTGGTGTACCACAAGGGAGTATACTAGGCCCTATTTTATTTCTATTGTGTGTAAATTTTCTACCAAACATTTCATCTAACCGCGTCATTATGTTCGCAGACGACGTGTCTGTTCTTTTTAAATTTAAAAGAAAGGAGACTGAAAATCTTAGTCTGTTGATCATGGAGTCTCTGAGGAAAATTGTAAATTGGTTTAAAATTATTAATTTGACTACTAACATAAGTAAAACCAAAATGGTTCATTTTAGAAATAGTAAAACTAATGCAGTAAATGTAAACATAATCTTGAACAATGTACCCGTTGTGCCTGTAAAGGAGACCAAGTTTTTAGGTATATTAGTCGATGAAAACCTTAACTGGAAAAATCACGTAGATTATCTCTGCAGTAAGCTTAGTAGTTTCACTTTTGCGCTACGAGCTTTAAGAAAAATATCCACTAAAAAGGCGGCGATACAATCTTATTATGCTTTTTTCCAGTCCCAAATCCTGTTTGGTCTGGCCATCTGGGGTAGCTGTGTGGATTTCGAGCGACTGTTTATATTGCAAAAGAAGTGTGTGCGTATATTAAATGGGTTAAAGTCTAGCCGTGAGTCGTGCAGAGAGTCCTTCAAAGAATTAGGTTTACTCTGTGCGCACTTTATATTATAGAATTGTGTAAGCTCGTTCGACGAAATCCGGATATATATCCCCCAAAAACCAATTTTAACAGTCATACACTGAATACCCTATTTGCACGTGACGTTAGAGCCCCTTGTAGTAAATCTGCAGCGTTTCTGAGATGCCACAGGCATGTCGCTGTGAAGGTATATGTATAATGCGCTACCATTTGAAATTAAGTCCTTACAGAATACTAAATTCCTGGTTTCCTTGAAAAGGTACCTTATTAAATTAAGTCCATATAGTTTAAGCGAATTTTATAACGCAAAATATTATAGCTGAAATTGATTACTAATTTTAATAATGTTTTTTCTTTAATTATTTAAGTATTAGGTACCTTAACATGCTACACCGAACTGGTAAAATTGTATTGAGTCTATTTTATATCTAAAAATTATACCACCTCATGAATATGTACATACAATTTAAGGCAAATGAATAAATAAAAAAATAAAAATAAATGTGCCAGATCCCGGAGGCGTGGGGCACGGTGAAGGTGACGGCGCGCGGCGCGGGCTACGCCATCCTGCAGATGTCGGTGCAGTACAACGTCGACATCCCGCGCTTCCAGACCGACCCGCCCGAGCGCGCCTTCTCGCTGCTCACGCAGGCGCACTTCTACGGCCGGAACCAGTCGCACATCGAGTACCAGACCTGCGTCAGGTAAACTACAACTATACTCACCACTTCCACGCACCATCCTGGGTTTTCATTGAAGGGCTTAGCTTGGGATTTTTTTAAGGAATTTGGGTTTGCCTCACTAAGCCTTTTGAATAGCTAGTATAGTTAACGTTTTTAAAAATAATAATGAATTAAGTAAAAATTTAAAAAAGCCGACACGCACACTTTTTATTCAGAGTTGATAGCTCTTAATTGGGTCAACCGAACTTTTTAATTAGTTCATTTTATCGAGCCTTTGTCCGGACACAGACAGACAAACAGAACACAACACCGAATAGCGAGAGAGGAGATCTCGTCACCTTTTAAAATACCTCTTTTTTGGTGACCAGCTGGACGCTACTGGAGGAGTCCCCGCGCTCCGGGTTGGCGGTGCTGGACGTGGCGCTGCCCACAGGCTACATGATCCAGCAGCAGCGCCTGGACGCGTACGTGCTCACGCGGCGCGTGCGCACGCTGCAGCGCGCGCGCTTCCTGCCCGCGCAGCTGCTCATGTACTTCGACTACGTGAGTTCACAACTACCTGACCAGATCCCACAGGACAGGCGTTGTAACTCTTACCGTGTCCCATCTGACTCTCCATCATGATCAGAAATGTCGGTGGAGAAACATCTTATCCATTTACCATCCGCGAAATAACATTTTTCGCGTTAGTATATTCCTTTGTAAGGATAAGAGTACCAGTGAAATTACTAATCTACATGCATTCCATCCTAGTCCTCAGGGTTGACTACAGGTCTTAGATCCTACTTACCATCAGGTGGCTTGTGCTTACCATAAAATGACATCTGTATTTTGAACATATTTGTCACCAGTTGGACCACGAGCCCACGTGCGTGAACTTCACCATCGAGCGCTGGTTCCCCGTCGCCAACATGTCGCGCTTCCTGCCCATCCGGGTGTACGACTACTACGCGCCAGGTAACTTCAAGAAAAGAGCGTATTCTCATTTGAAAGGCCGGCAACGCACCTATGACTCCTCTGGTGCTGCAAGTGCAGGTGGTAGGACCCTGTGCAGGGTCCGTCCGGATCGCTACCACCATCTTATCCATTAACCTACCGCCAAACAGCAGTGTTCGCATTGTTGTGTTCCGGTTTGGTGATAAGACAGCCGGTGTAATGACTAGCATAGAGGCATTCCATCTTAGTCCTCAGGGTTGGCAACGCATTTGCAGTCTTATGCTAATTCACAGTTTCCACTTACCATCAGGTGGCCTGTGTGCTCGGTTGCCTCCTATACCGTAAAAATAAACACTTTCACCACCCCAGCCAGAACACTTCCAAGTGTAAGTATCAGGAGACAATCGATGACGCATTAGCTTAGTTGGTAGTGACTCTGCCTACGAAGCTAGCGGTCCCGGGTCCAAATCCCGGAAAGGGCAGATGTTTGTGTGATGAGCGCGAGTATTTGTTCCTGCGTCTTGGATGTTTTCTATGTATTTAAGTATTTATTTTTGTCTATAAGTATGTTTATCGCTGTCTAGTACCCATAGTACAAGCCTAGAGGTTAGTTTGGGCCTAGGTGATGTGGTGTATTGTTTATTAAGTGCTATAATAGTGTAATGTTGTGGTGTGTCAGAGCGCTTCAACGAGTCGATCTTCGACGCGCTGCCCACGTACCTGCTGAACATCTGCGAGGTGTGCGGCTCGGCGCAGTGCCCGTACTGCGCCGCGTACAACGCCGCGCGCGCCGCCCGCGCCGGGCTGCTGGTCGTCTCGCTCGCGCTCGCGGCCGGCCTGCGCGCCGCCCTGCTCCCGCTCTAGGACTCCGCCTTGGCCTCACTCACAAACCACTTTCCATTGCGCGATCTAGTACTGATACACTGAGATGCCTTAGGGTCGGTTCAGAAATTGGTTTTTTCACATGAAAATTTACCATAGCGTTCCAACGCAAAACGACCGCTAGAAAGACGCGGCTTTAAAACTATGGAGCCGAATACCTAACTAAAACCACTGAGTGTGAACAGCCTAATTAAATAATAACATCCATGATGATTATTTAATCAGGCGGTTCCCGCGAGTCCAAACGGATCAGTCAGTGGCGACGTTATCATGTCTGCGATCTGAAGTATTATTTGTATTACCGCCCTAGTTATGTAATGTACTGTTGAATTAAATAAACATATTTTCTGACGCGTCTCTGAAGTCGAGATCCGTTTATTTAAAGCCACATTAGCAAAGCGATAACGGAGAAAATAATCATCTAAACAAAACCACGTATGACTGAAATATATAAAACCCCTATTCACTTTTAAGGGCTTCTTATTGCATATTTAACTGCTGAATAATAAATTTTTGTTCATTTCAGCGAAACCATATTCGAGTGAAACTTTTACTTTAATAAGAGTACCAGTCTAAAATGTTAAATTGAAATCTCAATTCAATTTTAATATGAATGAAAAAAAAATACACTATTTTTATTTTTTTTAACATTCACTAAACATTTTTTAGTGATTTAAAAAAATTTTTATATCTGAACTGATGTATTGTATTGTAATGTAAAAGACATTATTTCCTAAGCATATGCCGTTTTTATTATTTTACATGTATAAAAATGCTATGAAACATATCTGTTTATATCTCAATCGTATAAAAGTGATTATAAATACTTATATCACAGTTCGGACAGCATTTAGAACCTCTCTCGGTAATTTATGTATTGTAATAATTTTGTTACTGTATATTTTAATTAATGAATTATAATTAACCACCGTTTACTTAGTTAGATATTAGTATATGTTGTAATAACGCCTCCATTATCTTCGGGAAGAGTTTTTCTTTTTAGAGATGCAATTCGAGTCAGGCGCTTTGAGGAGGCCTTGCGTATTTCGCGAGAGATCTGGTTATATTTTCGTCTTCTATATAACACCTATCCAGTAGGTTGACAGACGGTTTCTATCTGATTGTAACTAAAGGTTTTACAATTAGCTAGCTAGCTATAGTATTCTATAAGAAACCTGAAAGAAAAATCTAATTACATATCCATTCCAATTCAAGTATTGGTTCTCGTCAATAACTCCTACAATAGAAGGGATTTCCATATTATAAAAAAAAAACCCATATCCATTCCAAAGTAGTGAGTAGTTTAGAGTAAAGAGTCCAGACTAGGTGTAGTTGTACCAGCTTGTACAGAAGTACGAAACATCCTTTATTTGCATTTGTAGCTTAGTTACAGCTAATATACTTTTACCTTATATTTAACTTTAAAATATACGCGTTCTTCGAGCCATTTACAAAGGGACTTAAGTGCTTTTTCAGTATTTTCTCTTTAACTAACTGCAAAGGTTTATACACTTTTCATTTGTCTACATATTTTAACCCTTATTTTTCTTTATCTACATGGTGCTGTCAGCATTTTTATTTTACTGGCTTACTTTTATCCTTCTCTATATTTTTTTAATCACTCCCTATGAATCGTCAAATATTGTAAATTAACATATCTTAAAAAATATTCGTAAAATATTCTAAATTGAGAGAAATAACTTTATGAAGATTCAGAAGCATATAATGCGACCTTGCCTTTTCGATTGTAATCAAATCAAATTAAAGGCAGTGTACCACTTCTCGTGTATATATCTATGTAGATTTTTAAGTAAAACTTAGTTTAGGTGTAAGAGTAAAAGTATTTTGTGTTATTTTCTTCTCGAATATTTTTTTATATAAAGATGAAATCTAAAATCATGGCAATACTTAATGAAATGTCAACATTATTGCCTTATTAGTTTTGTATTAAAATGACATTAAATCACAAACATATTTTTGTAGGAACTAAAATTCAAAAATATATTAGAATAAATATAGACCCAATGTTTCTTAGATATTCATTCTACTTGAATTTAGCAGTGATACGGCTGCTAAGGAGCGTTGTGATTTTGAAAATGATCTTTCGTACAAATAATAGCCGTCCAGGAGAACTCGTCAAATACAATATTTAGAAGTAATGTATTTATATCATCATATGAATCTCATGCTTCAGTAAACATGTTACTTAAGTAGTTTCCGTCCAAATTTACCAATGACTGATTTTTTTTACTTTTAATATGTATTTGTCTAACCTTGGTTGTCTGCAACTTGTGAATGGTTAGTGTAGAGATAGTGAAATTAAATCTTATTATTGACTTTTCATAGATTTATTTCTAAATAAAAACTTTGTGCAAAGTATACTGGTATCATTTCTATATATCTCCTTCATTATTTAGTATCAGTGATCACATTTACTGCCAGCCTACAAAACAAATTCCCACCCACATGCCAGCGTAGTGGCAAATAGAACTATTGTACCTGACAATTGGGGATTTAGATGTGGGAACAATATCATAGACTAGAATACCCCATAGTCCACTACTTGGTACTTGGCAGTGAATGTGTTAATTGGTTAACTGATGACCTCAGTCTGCCATCGAAATTTAAACGAATATCAATTTCCGATACCCATCATTGGAAGGTGTGCCCGGTTAGTCGAATTGACGTTGTATGTAAAACTAGATACCTGTGCTCCCTTCACTCTGGTTTAAAGAAATAAATTATTAGGTAGCGATAATCTAGTTTCCTTTTAGTGCCACATTACCACAACATAAACACAAACTCGGAATTTTGTGAATTGAAAACTGTATACTATGATGTAGTATACCGTTCAATTCATGAAATTGTGAGTTGGTGCATACTGAAAGAGTTATTATTGAAGCATATTATTTTATCTTGCTCCAACTACCTTATTAAATGTAACTTCACAACTGACTAGTCTTAGGTTAAAAAAAAAGTAATTTTAAAGTTTAATCCCGTCGTCATCTGCCGAGCTATGACGTCATCGGTCTCACGTGACCGAGTTTAATTGCTCCTAGCTGACGTTTCAAGCAACTGAATGCTATTTAAGATTGATATTTTTGTATGTATATGGACAAATTTAAACCCTATCCTTAAGCTCGTAAAATCCAATTTCAAATAACCCAATTAAGCCCCTTAGGGATGGATACGGAAATAGGCATAGGATAGGACCAGGGTTGGGAGGGATCCAACACTAGACATACATAAGTTTTTTTTTTTTTTTGGTTGATCCAACAGCCTGTTGCAAGTCATTCATTTCTTTTACTGAATGTGCATCTCTATTATAAAAGTGCCCCAGACAGGTTTAGGCACAGTTTAGGTATGATATAGTGCATAATCATTACTATGTGACACCATCCATGATCTTTTCAGATCCCCATACATAGATTTCTCTCTGTGAAAATATAATGACAGACTAACTATAAATGAGAAAACATGGAGATTCTTCAAATACTTTATTTACCGACAGAACTATACACATTTATCCAAGACAAATAAGTTAATTAACTAACTATTAACACCACTTCATTGGCGCTTCTTAACTTGCTTAGCCTTTGCCGCAGGTTTGGCACCTCCTCCAAACAAAGACGTGAACATCTCGGACATCTCTGGCATTTCTCCTATCTTAGCCATGTTGCTGATTTGTTTCAAGTCTTCCTTCGTATCCGGGTCATTCATCATCTTGGGTAACACCATAATAAGGAGCAGCGGGAGAACCATCATGATCACCATAGGGTTGAACAGGAAGTCCGTCAGCCGCCATTGCTCGCGGACTTGGAAATACCTGAATTTGGATGCCACTTTCATTCTAAGTGGATACGGAACTTGTATCACTTGTGAGGTTTGCACATAATTTACTTTCCTCGCGCGATATTTGCCTTTAGAGTTGATTTCTACTCTAAGTGGTTCGTATTGATAGTCCGGGTGGACGATTTCTACGACGTACGACCCTGAAGGTACGTTGTGTATGACGAATGAGCCGTCGTCTCGTAAGAATCCGATGTATTCGCCTCCGTTGACGTGTACCCGCGTCTCCACCTGCCAGTTCCCAAGGTCCGGTTCATCGGCGGGGAACACTCGACCCTCGATCACATATCGGCCGCTACCGACCTCATCCTCAATAGGCGCCGTAGCGCCGAGCGCGCTGCCCAATGAACACAAAACTCCGACGATCGACAATGATAGTCGATACATACTTGCTGTGTTCGGTCGTTTCAAATTGTCAATCCAGCTGATTGGTTTTTAACCCTAATTTATACTGATTACGTTACGAGATACATTAACTATCAGGTCAGTAAAGGAAAACCAAAGCAAACATATATAGACAATGACATGACAGCAGTCACGTTCACTTGACGTAAAAAATCACGCTTTTTTGAATCTGGCTACCCTAAATAATATTTAAAATACAAAAATCAATATAAGAACGAGGTAGGTACATACATTCCCACTCGCTCTCGCTGTGGCATCATCTACGGGTTTCGGCATAGATTCGAGTGAGCATCTCTTACTTTAACGTAATGAAAGAAAGAGACTTCAATACGAATATTTCTCGAATCTTGCAGGTGTAGCCGCAACGAAACAAGTGGGTGACTGTCTTCTTTCCTTTGGTTTAAAAATGATGTTGTGTTATATTTAAAAATTATGTTGTGGCATTATGTCATGTAAATATCAAATATTAACTTTAAAGTTATATTTTTAAACTAACATATCTAACAAAAAAAAACTTCATCAAAATATCAAAAAAGCTCTATGATGGAAGCTCATCACAAGCTGACAATAAAAGTCATCACAATGTCAAAGTTGTCAGATTGGAGGGAGAAAAAACATGTTTACCATTGTATTTACCTACAATGCCGTACTTACATACCTACTTAGTATATCATGTTATTCATGTTTTGCCAAACCCTTATCGAAATAATGAGTTAAAATAAGACTAACTATTTGCTTCCAACTTAGTTTGTTACTGTCATTCCTTAAGGATAGACGATCGGGAAAATGTTGCGCTGTATTTTAATTTTGAACGTGTTTATGTTTTGTGTGGCGCAAAATTTTATGGTGGAGCCGGGGCCCACTTATCCCCCGACCAAAGGGGAGGTGTGGCCAAAGCCGCAACATCAAACAAAGGGAGACACAGTTTATTCTTTCAACCCAGCACATTTTACTATCAAGGTAAGCGCGTAAATAAGGCTACCCTCCACACATACCTGACATACAAGTGTTATTCTCTAACAAAACGAATTGTAAGAAGCAGGGGTCCTACTAATGTTGCTCTGCTTTTATTTGGCATGTGTTTAGGTGTGTATTGACTTGTACAAATAAAAAAACTTAATAAATTGATTATGGTTAAACACAGCTCAATCGCAATCAAAATACGGATCACGGCAGCATCTTTTTTTTCACCCCTAATCGGGTACTAAAAATGGCAATTTGAACAATTTTCTTTTATGAATCAATGCCATAATTGTATTTATGACTATTTAATCCTATTAATTTTTATTACAACATAAGAACAGTTTTTCTTTAAATGATTATGTTACTCGATGATTTTGCCACCGTCCTTCTCAAATAGTTTCATTTACGTTTTAGGTATAAATAAATAAATAAATAAATATCAGGGGACAATGTCACACCAATTGACCTAGTCCCAAATTAAGCTCTAGGCTTGTACTATGGGTACTAGACAACGATATAAATACTTATATAGAGAAATATATACTTAAATACATAGAAAACATCCATGACTCAGGAACAAATAATCGCGCTCATCACACAAACATTTGCACTTACCGGGATTTGAACCCAGGACCGCTAGCTTCGTAGGCAGGGTCACTACCAACTAGGCCAGCGTGTCGTCAAAACCACAAGCCAGTGTGTGTGTGTCAGGTATGAAGTAGGTATTTATTTTTAAAAAAATATTGCGGGGTTGTGAAAAAATGTTCCGATTAAGGGATCCGTTTATGAAATATAAAGCTTTAAAGCTCTAATTTTTGTTAGAGTCACGTGTCCCCCCCCTCCCCCTCCCTACAGCCTAAACTACAAATACTAAAAATCTAAAAATATCTTAAATGAAAACACATATAGGTAATGAATTTAATAGGAAAACTATCACGACTAATGCCCAGTGTGGTAACCCTGAATGGCATATGTCTGTCTCGCTCTCTCACATCTCTCTTGCCCAAGATGGCGGCTCGTTAACGGTGTGTGTAATTTGTGTGTGCTTCAATAAACCTCATTAATTAATTAGAGTGTTTAATTCCAAGATATGACACCCAGTTCCTATATTCAAGAAACGAATCGTTTTCTTTATGGGCCGTAGCGTTATGACGTTTGCTACGTACAAAATGTGTTATATTTTAACGAGGCGTAAGGAATACGATCCGTTTCTTGAATATAGGAACCGGGCATAAGTAGACTGCATTGGTTCTTGAGTAACAAACGGTTAAAATGTTTATGTTTGTTATGTTTGTTGTTGTTGTTTTTGCTGTTGTTGTTGTTTGTTTGTTTGTTTGTTTGTTGTTTGTTTGTTTTATGTTTGTTTTGTTTTGTTGTTTGTGCATAAGTAATTTTAAAATGACGATGTATATTTCTTACTAATAAATATTCTATTCTATTCTATACCTACCGAAAACTTATTTGCGGTGTTGGTAAACTGACCGCGACCTATGTCGATGTATGGGGATAACAGTTTTCCAACGGCAAAGTTAAACCCTACACTGAGCATGGTCCGACATGCTCTTGCCCGGTTTTTGCAGTAGCCCAGTAGGTAAGCTTGTCAGCTCACACTTGATATTTTGGCAAATAAAGCTGCGGGCCCACAGCCGGTTTTTGACAGGTCAGCCCGCGCTCAACCAGTCCGACAGGCCATGGGAACTATTTTATCTGATGAGGTCTTTCGTTGCCTGTCCGATCTGTCAGTCGTGGCGTCGCGGCGTAAGGCCCTACTTTGTAAATCTAACTTCGAAGTTACGTTAGCTCCATCTCTGTCACTTTCGATTTTCAAAGTAGGACCTCTGACCTACACTCTGGAGCAAAAATACCGGGTCAGAGTGTGTTTTTCATACTAAAGAGGCTATTTCGAGGCCTTGGTTCCTCGCCAGGGAATGCTTTTAGTGAAATATGATGATGAATACTCCGACTATCGATACAGGACTTCCAGAGTGCCTAGGATACCCAACTGAATGAATCTGCGGTTAACGCCGGAATTGTGCATGTTTAGAAAAACATCAAAAATGACAATAAAATGTAAGGAAATCCAAGTGCAGATCCAAACTCTCCCGCTGTTTTGTTAACTGATTGTGCGATCAGTTAGGTATCTTAACAAATTTTGACCTCCTCTATTGAACCTTGGAGTATCCACCATTAAACCTCACTCAAAACAACCCCTGGCGAGGAACCAAGGCTTCGAAATAGTCTCGTTTGTATGAAAAACGCACTCTGACCCGGTATTTTTGCTCCTGAGTGTATTAATAAACGGGCCGTGGTACAGTCAGCGTCATATAGTTTGTAGCATCCAAAGTAGCCAAATAGTTCGTTACACGCCCTTGTTACTACGGTAATAATGCGTGTAACGTACTATTTGGCTACTTTGGATGCTACCAACTATATGACGTTGACTGTACCGCAGCTTTATAGATCCCATCGACTAACTTATCGGTTTTCTAGATAAAAACATTTTCTCAGTGATTTTAACATCCTACCTACCAGCCAATCTCGGCACGTGGATATACAAGAAACGCGGACTCGCCTATATTCGAATTAAGTAAATTAGTGTAACTTGAACTTTTTGATTCGTATTTGTCAAACTTAAACGATTTCGTCTTAAATGAAGTTCAATAAGAAATGGGATCCAATGTATCTTTTATTTAAATAATTGATCGACGTTAGAAAAGAAAACGTGTTCGAATTTCACCGTTATTATATACACGTGTTGCACGAAGATCTGCTGGCTGCCATGCTTGCTAAGCGAGTCCGCTGTGAAAAAAGCCATGGTGTCAGCGGCCCTTTCGCAAGCCAAGCTTCATGTCGTGTTGAAGTTACATTCAAGTGCCGTTTTGTGGAATAAAATTCTAGAATAATATTGTGAAAAAAAAGAAGGATTTCAAGTGTAGATGTGTAGATGGTAGATAGGTGGAACTAGGATTTTGTCAAGTGGCAACCATAACTTTAAGCATTTTAGGTAAAACACTGTATCATGTTGCCAATTCCCATACTTTATCGCTACCACGCGTTAGTGCATAATCCTTCGAATGAGACATTAGAAATAAGAATTCCAGTCATTAATGAGATCAAAAAATCGAACTCCTAGAAACTGGTAAAAACCTACTTGGTTCTTCACACAATTCACTATATATAGCGCGTGATTTGCGTGCACAATACTTGTTAGGCTTGTTGGACCAAGCGAGATAAGGCCAAGCTTATCACTCTGACCTTTATAGTTATACATTTATATAAATGTATTTGTAAATGATAAACATATAATAATACGTTCGTACTACTACTACACTCGCAGTAAAATAATCAGTGCCGGTTTTAGCACCATCAGCGCCCTGAGCATGTCGACGGCGGCGCCCCCTATCTGCTATTCAATCCCATACGAAAAAAGGCAAGGGTTATTTCATACTATATGAAATAACCTGCCGCAGGCGCCCCTTTTAAATCTGTGTCGCCCAACCGTGCCCTACCCTAAAATCGCTACTGAAAAGAATAAACATGCATACATATATACTTACCCTCGTACTACTACTGCACTAGCAGTAAAACAAAAAAGATACATAGATAAGTACATAGTACATAAAATTACGCCTGTTTCCCAGAGGGGTAGGCAGAGACGACTTCTTTCCACCTGCTACGATCCTGACAAATGTCTTTCGCTTCTTCCACATTCATACATCGAGTCATGCACGCACGTCGGTTTCGGGTACTTGAAGATTCGGCCCTTTTCCAGTATTTCTCCGATTTGATTCGAAAAAGTACGCCTAGGGCGGCCTCTTCCGACCCTTCCACTCACTTTCGCTCTGTATATCTCTTTCGTCAATCTTCTTTCATCCATCCTTTCCAAATGATCGAACCATCGAAGCATGCCCTTTTCAATCTTAGTCACTACATCTTCTTTTAGTCCACATTTCTCTCTGACCTTTTCATTCCTTACTCTCTCAATCAGTAAATTAAAAAAGATAAATTAGTATAAAACATAATTAATAAAGATGATTTTTAATCTAATAGGTAAAAAAATATACTAATAATAATTAGAATAAATAAAAACTAGTGTAACCTTATTATCTGCTTAAAACTAGAATTACAAAAAGAATACCCCCCTCTAATAAATCTGTTCGCGGCATTGTACCCATGATGCTGGCTGCGTTACCTCTCTGGATAGTTAAACCTAACCTTTGGGAAAGGTAAGCGCCAGCTTTGGGATCCCCGGAGGCGTCGATAAGCTGGCAGACAGGGTCTTTATAAAAAGTTTAATGTCAGCAGACCAAGGTCCCAGTGTCTCCACTACAAGCGCCGCGAATTCGTAATCATTAATTAATGACGAATATTTGCGACGCTAGAGGGTCTGGGCCTGATCAGCTGCTGCGCCGGCCTGATTTCGGGGTGCTTTTATGTGTGATAGGGCAAAAGTATCGACACAAGTTGCGTTGATTAATAAAGAAAATTCCTAAACAAGCTTTTGTTGCTAACTGAGGGGTTATTATGACGTAGCTATGGAGTTCATTTTACGTTGAGCGTAAACGACAGAGCTATAGCATTTATATAGCTCTGTCCTTTTCCCTCAGCGAAAATAGAACTGTGTTGCTATGCCATAATAACTCCACTGTACTTTTTTGTACAGTCGTCATCTGCTTAACGAGACCAATAAACGAATCCTAATTCAATGGGTCTGTAGGCTCTTTCACAATTTCAACTGACCGATGTCCGTTTCTGATTGCATAACAAAGATGATTCAGATTTTTTTTATATCATGCTTCCGGGGCGAAGCTGAACCTATGGCTGAACGGTTATGTTATGTAAGATCATTATGAATGTGTCGCGCTGTGCGTTGTATTTATCGATATCGATGATTTTAATTACAAAACCGGTCAAGTGAAGCGCTGGTCCGACGATGTTAAATACTTTTGCGCGCGACACCGTTCTCGTAGAAATCGTTTATCGTTACCCTCAGGAACACCAATTTTCCAATTTTGAAAATATGTAACTATGTAACGACTTTTATAATCTATACAGGTAATCATCGATACCGATAATCACTTATGTTTTGAGTAGAACATTTAAACAGTTATGTTACGTACTGTTAAATAACTCTCAATGTTTTAATATTCAGTCGGAGTGTATATTATTTAATACTTTGTTTGCGTAAGTTAACGCGTGCTATATATACCATAGCTGTCTTTAAATCATACGCGATCAGGGTTTCATTACTGGATGAACTGGCGTACCCAGAGCGTGGGTACCTACCTATGATAAGACCAGGAAAATGTTCTATATTCTTTTCGGCTTTTTATCCGCTTGTGATGCGTTGATCCCTGAACTCGAACTGGGTGCCAAGTACCCGGCGACGAAGGGGAAGGCTTGGCCGATACTAAAGCACCAGGAGGAGAAAGGCACAGTTTATTTGTTCGAGCCTGAGCGTTTTGTTATAAAGGTAAGGTCATAATGGCTAAGCAAATATGAGAGGCCCTACTTTGAAAAACGAAGTTCGAAGTTGTGTTAGCTACGTCCCTTCTTCTCGATTTAGTCTCGAATGATAAGTGACAGGGATGGAGCTAACGTAATTTCGAACTTCGATTTTCGAAGTAGGGCCTCTTCTCTCTTTTCTCTCTCTCTCTATAAAAAAAAACTGGTCAAGTGCGAGTCGGACTCGAGCACCAAGGGTTCCTTACCAATTTATTTTTCGTTAAGAAATGTTGTTTTAAAATATTTTATTATAATAACTAGGTTTATGGGTACTTAACTGTCTGTGTATCTATGTGAGAATTCGGATGTTTCGCTCTAGCTCCTGAACTGTTGGGTCAATTAGGTTCACTATTTGAGCATTGATTATTGAGTATGACAATATTTGAATTTGATATTCGTAAATTCAAAGCGATAAGCTTTTGGTAGGTAGTAAGTGCCGCTATGTAAGCAGAAATAACTTGTATGCCATTTAGGTGGAGCAAACGATTGTGTTTACGTTATTATTTTACTAAATGATCAAACTAACAACTAATATTCATATACAATAGCTTTTTGTCCAACATGTGGATGGAAAGCAATTATTGCTATTAGCAAACTCCATCTTTGACCACATTTATCAACTAATTCTGCAGGTTACCAATTTTTGGATTTTCCCAAAAATCGGCGTTAGAGCCATTCCGTAGCCGTTTATGATGCCTTCCCTAAGACATTTTCTTTTTTCAGAAACGGGGTTCTCGAAGTTGCTCGCTCCTCAGAAGCACGATCGACCGCTACAAGTTCTTGCTGCAGCATCGGCGCCAGGGTGCTAGCGCGGGCGCGGGTGCGGGTGCGGGCGCGGGACGGCGGAGCGCACGCCGGGCGGAGCCCGTGCTGCGGGAGCTGCGCGTACGGCTCAGCGCGCCCTGCGATGAATACCCGCATCTAGGGATGGACGAGAGCTGTATGTACCTTTTACTGCTCGATGTTAGGGTTGGGACTAATACAAAATAGTGGACTTTATATAGGGCTGATATATTTCGCCGTTCATAACAATTAAGTATAATAACGAAATTAATGAAGTTTCATTTACTCACCCTTACGGGACTCCACCGCGTTTGATAGGACTTATGATTAACTAAATTAAACTAACTTAATAGGCTTGGGCGTGATTTTCAGTAAAAATGGTGTGATTTTGCCTACTTTATTACGAAGCTCCCTATTTTTCAATCGACTTCATAAAATGAGCTTCTTATGTTTTCACCGCCAATTGGAACTATGTCAAGATGACGGTATCAATCAAATCGTAAGATTTTTAGGATTTTACGAATTGTGTCACTTGACATGGATTCATTTGTTTGACTATACCTACAATTAATGTTATTGATTTACACTTGCGGAAAACCTTACAAATTATGTTTTGATACAATATTTTAGGTCAACGAGCTGTTATCATTATATAGAGAGGCTATCGAGCTCGATAAAGGTTGTTTACATATTCTTTTACAAAACAAAGTTAACAAAGTGATTTAGTGTCATTAGGTACCTACAAATGGAAAATCCTCCACCTGAAATGACCATTCGGAAGTTGCATCAAAAGTAATAGTATTCAAAGTGAACTTAGTCAAAATGTAGTTGTGGTGAAAAATATTTACAATCAAATTTATTTTCGTTGTAAATTAATTACGTCCGCGCCAACTTATACTCGTCCCGCAACGGGCTTTTTCCCGGCCTCTGCATTAATGTACTAATACTATACCTAAGAAATATTAATATTTCAGACAACCTCACCATAGCCGCGTCGGCAACGCTTACGAGCAACTCTATCTGGGGCATCATGAGAGGATTCGAAACGTTCTCTCAGCTCATTTACTACTCCGAAGGATTAGCGGTAAACAACTTCTGTTCGGACGAAGTCGTTAAGGCTTGGCTTGCTAAATTTGATGTTATTATTATTATTTAATTGTGAGATTTGTGAGCTTGGCTGCCAACGCAAATCGGCCATATTCCCTCTCGGTCTCTGTAGGTTACCAACCGGAAGCCTCAAAGCAAATGACTTTTTCTCTCTACGCCAAGTACGCCAACGTATTATTAGTGCTTGAAAACCGGTTTTTACCGATAATTTATTTTAATTCTCTTTCAGGACCTAAGGATAAATGCAACGGTGATCTATGATTATCCTAGTTATTCCCATCGTGGTCTCATGCTTGACACGTCCAGGCATTTTATTGCTATGAAGAATATTTTACTCACATTAGAGGCTATGTCGATGAATAAAATGAATGTTTTTCATTGGCACATCGTTGATGATCAGAGTTTTCCTTACGAAAGCGAAACGCTTCCGGAGCTAAGGTAAGAAATTTTATTTATATGTATTAAGTGTATCAGGAAGGAAGGAACTCTGAATACGAACGCAATTGTCATAAAGGTCGGAACACAATGAATTAAACATTAAAAACCACCTAAAAATTGGGATTGAGACAATGCGTTTTATGGACGGTGTTCAATGAATTATTGTGATATATTGAATTGTAACTATCTTGTTTTTTAGTTCGGCCTAGACATTTTGTCGTGAAGATGAAACTAAAACGCTGTTAAAATATACGCAGTACAAAATTTTATATATCTAATTAATTAAGAAAACTGTATAAAAGTGCCCGCGGGACCTGCTTAAAGATTAAACATTTGTCCTAGATATTATACTAAGATTTTGTATTATTTCCTGTTACAGTAAACGTGGCGCTTACCACCCTTCAATGGTATACACTAAGGCGGACATTGAGTTGGTGGTGCGGTATGCCAGAGAACGGGGTATTAGGGTTTTGCCAGAATTTGATGTGCCAGGTGAGATAAGAGTTAATTCACAATAATATTAGAACCTTTCTATCGGAAAATTAACAAAAAAAAATTATTACTAATAAATCAGTAAAATTTCATGTTGGAATGGAAACAAAGATCCTTTTCACTATATTCAAATCCACTTACAGCACTCCCAGCTTCTTAATACCATTCGGGTAGCTATTGCTATCGCACTTGCACCCGGAGCTGACAGTATATTTGTCACTCTACATAGAAAAACTAAGATTGCCGATCGCGATTAAGAAACTGAGAGTACCTATTATAGTAATGTATTGATATCTCCCAGGCCACACGAGGTCTTGGGGTGTGGCCTACCCTGACATCCTGACCGAGTGCTTCAGCGGCAACAGGGTGTCGGGGCTTGGCTCCATGAACCCCATCAACAACTCCACGTACCAACTGCTGGGGGAGCTCATTGCGGAGGTGCAGCGCTGGTTCCCGGACCTATACTACCACGTCGGGGGGGACGAGGTCGACCTGGCGTGTTGGTGAGTGAACGTGGGAGAAAGGCATGTCGGTAGTTTCATTAGTTCCGTGGCTTTCTTTCGCAGCTGTCCCTTTGCCAATGTCCCCGTATTTTTGCAATTTCTGCAATCGTTTGTCATTAGATGTGTGCTTGCCCTCTGTCCCATAGGAGATCAAACCCAGCACTCCTCGAGTTCATGGTGAAGCACCACATGTCAGACGTGAAGGAGTTCCACGCCTTGTTCATGACCCGAGTCATCGGTCTGCTTGGAAATAGGTCGGAGCCTATTGTTTGGCAGGTAAGTCTTACATATTCCACGTGGTAAACACGACCATAAACTGGGGTCCCTGTGAAAAAGGAAAACTGACCTAAAGATCAAGTGAAAATGGCTTGTACATTATTTAATTATTTATGATTATGATACGTTATGTTATATGTTATACGTTTGTGTCCCATTTTATAATCTTATATTGAAATTTCAGGAGGTATTTGACGAGAATGTAGTCCTATCCCCTGGTACTCTTGTGCAAGTGTGGAAGGGGGGATATGAAGCAGAAATGAGAAAAGTAAGTTTACTGAAGTGAGTCGACCCATTAGGGTCTCTCCATAAAAAAACAAAAATCAAAATGTTTAATTAGTAAATTGGTCACATGAGGGCGGTTTTACACGTCGGTAATATGAAGTGTATCTATTCGCTCTTTGGACAAGACCATCGTTACAGAGAAGAAGCTCCACAAGATTTTTTTTCTAGTCACAAACTAAGCTCACGATATTAATACTTGTACCTATAGATAAATATATACTTAAATAAATAGAAAACTTCAATTACCCAGGAACAAATAGTTTACTTAGGTACAATATGAATTTAAATATATCAGAGTCACGATCGTTAGATAGAGAGACTACTTTACGAAAATTGGAGGTTAAATTCCTTGGGTACCTAGGGGGAAAGCGATGTATAGAATTTTGACCTTCCGGCCTACTTACTGAATAATTATATTTTATATTTCATCTCATCTTTAACATTTTCACTGTGATAATTCCAAAGACAATAAATGTACTTTATATTAAGTCTCTTTTGATAGTTTGACGTAATACGTAATTTAACCGTGTTATTCACCGTGAACACTACTAAATGACACGTGGAATACCTGTAACCCCCGAAAATTAACGTATTAACGAAAACTGCTATACGTACCTTAAAACCTCGGCCCTAGTTTGAAAATAGAAGTCCGAAGTTACGTTAGCGTCATCCCTTTCTTTCGATTAAATCTCGAAATACGAGTGACAGAGAGAGCTAACGTAACTTCGAAATTCGAATTTTAAAGTAAGGCCTCAGTAGCATTACCTACACTACGCTTATTCGAATTTTAAAGTAGGGCCTCAGTAGCATTACCTACACTACACTTTATTAGTCCAACTGCCACATCACCACATAAACTATCAGATTTTTGAGTCAAAATTAAACAACGTTGTCAATAAAATTATTTTCTTTTCTTTTCTTTTTCTTTTAATTTAAAACGAAAAAATATTTTTAGATTTTACAGTCAGGCCACAAGGTCCTATTCTCTACCGCGTGGTACTTGGACCATCTGCAAACCGGGGGCGACTGGGAGCTCCTCTACAGGGTGGACCCGCGCGCCGCGGTGGGCGACGACGTGCTGGCGCGCGGCGTGGTGGGCGGCGAGGCCTGCATGTGGGGCGAGGTCGTCGACGACCGGAACGTCATCAGCAGGTTCGTTTCTAACCTTTTCATCGTCATTGACGGGTATTCCCGCACCACTGGTTCAACCCCAACAACGTATGAATCCGTCATAACCTACAGCTTAATATACACCTGAGTGTTTATAACGGAAGGTTGAAATTGGCTCTGGGATTAACCGAGCAACAGTCCAGTGGCGCTCCTGTCGCATTACTATTATTGTGTATTCTAATAAACCAAAGTAAAATCTTGAAAACTAAGTTTAATAACCTCCAGTGATTCGTGTGATCAACTTAAGGGAAAAAGTTGGGCACTCATAGAAGTTCAAATGTTATTCGTATACCAGCCTTAATCAAGAGCACCTGCGTGGTTAACTAGTCTTTTGGTGAATAGCAGTGGGGAGTAGCACGGTCCTGACCTGAGGCTTGTATGTTTTACCTACCATTTTTACTATAAAACAAAAATTAAAATACGTTGCAAAAAACCTTTTCTTATTAACCCCCGTTATTTTCAACTTTGTTGTGATGTATCCGAAATCCACCATAATGACATATTATATAATCTAAAAAACGCTACCTATTACGATTCAAAAGATACAGCACTTTATATTTAGTTAGGAATGTTATTAGGACAGACGGACGGACAAACGGTCGGAGTAGAGTAATAGGGTCCCGTACCCTACCCTTCGAACTAATAATGACAAAGAAGACCGATAGTTAATTTGTACTATAAACATAAAAAGATTACAGCCTGCCAAATGAAATTAGAGATTGTAAACATATTATAGAGTTTAAAAGATTGTTAAACAGACACTTGGTAAAGAAAGGATTCTATTCGTTAGACGAATATATGAACACAAATTCTAATACCTGATGTGCCATTAAAATAATAATAATATAAGCTGTATAAACTTAATTAGTAATTATTAGGTATTTAGTAATGAGAATTATTTCATGTTGCATGCTAGATACTTGCAGATTGTGACAGATCAATACATTTTATGTACCACCTTTTGTACTCACTTTCCAGCAATAAACGATTTGATTGATTGATTGATTGACAAAACAATTATCTGAAACTCTGCCAAATAAGCAACTTTCCCTGAAACCTTCAACTTGTTCCAGAGTTTGGCCTCGAGCGAGTGCAGTGGCTGAAGTCCTCTGGAGCTCCCCGGTGAGACTAAACCTGAGTTCGGTGAGGAACCGGTTGGAGGAGCACACCTGCCGCATGATCCGGCGGGACATCGCCGCGCAGCCCCCTAACGCAGCTGGGTTCTGCATAGTCTAACTAAGCCATAATATACCTTTATTTTTTGTATGTTTAAGTTATTTGATAGAACTATTAAATAATTTCTTATACTATTAATTTATTTTTATTTAGTATAAGGATAAGTCCTGTCTCAAGTGACCTAGATTAATTGAGGATAAGTAAAAGATAAAAAGATAAAAGATTAAAGAAATTTATTCAGTAAGTAGGCCGCTCGGGCTCTTTTACACGTCAATAATCTACCAGCGCTTCCCAAGAGGAGACCACTGCTGAGAAGAAACGCCACAAGAAACTCAGCAGTCAGTCATTTTTTAAACATATTTCATATTTCATACTACAATGGTACTACTTAGTCTAGCATTATATAAAGCTACAAGTATTAAATTAAATATAATATCAAATAACAGTAGTTCAGCAGGAAAACATGCCAAAAATCTTACGGAGAAAAAGATAGAAAAGAAAAAAATAAAATAAAATAGAATCAACTACTTATGTGTATATGAGATGGTGTAAGATGACCACATAAAAGTTTCGATATGTTTTCCTGCATCAACGGTGTCCGCCAGACAAGTAAAAGCAGGAAAAAGCTTTTGCATTTGAACAAATTATTATTGACTAAGTTTCGGGTGTAGGTCATGCATTTTTGTCTGTTAGATAGTCCTCGACCCTATAATACGCTTTAGACATTAACGACCTTTTCAAATATTTTTCGTCAGGTAATCTATTATAGAAACGAATGCATTAAACTGCAAATGATTTATAAACCTTACGGACACAATTTTTTTTAATGGCAATTTTATTTTTATTTCTTGTATTCAAACTACTTATGTACCTATATCACAATTCTTAACAAAAGAGTCTTGATTTTAAATGACATAAATAATATTCTCATAAGTAAATTGTGACGCTACTGTCAAGATACTAATTTCTTTAAATAGTAATGTTAAGGAATCACGGGAGTTAAATATAGAACGAATGGCTCTTTTTTGTAACACGAATATAGTCTGTATGTCAGCAGCTTTTCCCCAAACCAGAATACCGTACGACATAGCACTATGAAAATTACTATAATAAACTAAGCGAGCTGTCTCAACATTGGTAAGTTGCCTGATTTTTCTAACATCATAAGCTGCCGAACTTAATTTACCTGCTAGTACTGCTATATGGGGACTCCATTGCAAGTTTTTATCTATAGTTATCCTTAAGAAAAGCGCCTTATCTACCATTTCCAAACACTCATCATTTAGAACTAAACTAGATTCTACTGATCTAACATTCGGCAAAGCGAACCTAACACGTTTAGTTTTTTTAGCATTGATTAGCAAATTGTTAATAGAAAACCAATTAAGTACTTTACCTAGCTTGGCATTTTTCCTACTGTAATCGACGGATTTTCGGTCTACCTTGAAAATTAATGATGTATCATCAGCAAATAGCACAATATCACAAAGGTTATCTACCGTGGGTGATAAGTCATTAATATAAACCAAAAATAACAAAGGACCTAATGTAAAGCCCTGAGGCACACCTAGTTTAATAGCTGCTCCAAGGGACTGTGTTTTGTTTACCACAACCGTTCGTCTTCTATCACTAAGATATGAAGACATAAGATTTAGATAATTATTTGACAGACTATAATGTTCTTATTTTAATATAAGAGTCGCATGATCTACGCAATCGAAAGCTTTGGAAAGGTCACAAAAACTTCCTATTGCATCACAAGATTTCTCCCAAATATTATATATACATATATTTAATGAGTACAGATGCTGCGTCAGTTGTGGATCGCCCCCTGTGAAGCTGATCTGATTACTGTTAAGCAGTTTATTTCTATTGAAGTGACCTAACATATCTTTTAACATTAACTTCTCAAAAACTTTACTTAAAACAGGTAGAATAGAAATGGGACGGAAATTCGATACATCACTCATCTCGCCCGATTTAAAAAGTGATATGACTTTACTATATTTGATAAGATTTGGAAAGACCCCCTCTGAAATGCAATTATTGTAGATTAAAGCTTAGTGAGGTTCAATTATATCTATGATATGATGGATGACTTTAACTGACGTTCCCCATATCGTCAGTTTTTTTTAAACTGAGTGATTTAAAAACCTTGTACCTTGTACCCTGGTATCTTTGCCTACATTGCTTCTGTGTTAATGGCCGATAATTTCCAAAGTCCGTTGACTTTAAAGACCGATAATTTTAACGGAAGATGATAAAATAGGTTAACATACGGTTAATATCCAGTATCCACAGATAAGGCCTGTCTACAACATATAAACACGCCCGCTCGGGCACTCGGTATTTCTGGCATCAAATCAATAATATTTAATGGATTTGAAAATTCGCGTACCTATACATATAAAATGTTTGAGTGAATGAGGGCTTATAGCGAAAATAATTTGGCGTGTTAATAGGTAAACCTACAATATTCTCAATTAGAAAACCACGCAGGGACCGCATTAAAACACCGGGTAAAAATTGGATCATGTTGCCAATATCATTCCGAACAGTGTACATTACCAAACTCTTTTTTTGCAAATTTAGCAAAGGTTAAGAGTAAATAAAATTAGGTACGTCTTATAATGTCTTCCCCCTTCATAATACAAAGGCACAATAAAACCTACTTACACAAATTAATAAATAAATAAATAAATATCTGGGGACAATGTCACACCAATACGGTATTTGACTCTAATGTCTAAAATAAAATATTTAACTTTATCACTAAACCAAGCAATCAAAAATGCACGGAACAAATTAAGTTTTCGCTCATTTTTGCAATTTAGTCTATTTTTAATTAATAAAAAAAATTAAGGTGTTTGATCACTAAAAATAGAGACATCACTAGCCAGTTTTTCATACAAATTTCATACTAGCAATAGTTTATGACGTTTCCATAAAAGTTCCTGATTTGAAATAAAGTCAACTACCGTATTGACCTAGTCCCAAAATAAGCTCTAGGCTTGTACTATGGGAACTAAACAACAATAGAAATACTTACATGCAGAGGTATATCTATACTCAGGATGAAATTTATATTCGCGGTTATTACATCACACAAATATCTGCCTTGACCGGGATTTGAACCCAGAACCGCTAGCTTCGTAGGCAGGGTTACTACCAACTAGGCCACCGCGTCATCAAGAGGCAACAAAGTGCATAAAACACTTCTTGTGTATTACTGCCTTAAAAACCATAGACTTTGCCTGAACCGGTAAAATTACATACATCACTAAAGAAAATCAATCACAACAACTTAATGTCTATTCCGGCTGTATGGATCAATGTCCTTTGCCTTTCCCTCTGGGATAAACCACATAATATATTTTTTTTAATAATGTCTATGGTTTTGTGTAAACAATAGTTTGAATCGGTTACCTCGTGTTTATTCACTGTGTTTATTTAATTAAGATATGCTATTCCATATATTTACAGCCTAAAAAGCTTCGATAATGTCGGGTTACTTGGAGGTAAAGTACCCCTTCAAATCGAATCTCGGCCTGAATCCCTTCAAGGTGAGTTTGAGTCACGTCGAACGTGATGAAAACATTGGCATGGCATTGATTATTTGTTGTTTGTCAGACGTGGAAAAGACAATGGTGTATTTTGAGACCGAGTCCGACGTGCTCCGGCGGCGGTTCGTTGGCGGTGTACTGTAGTGAGGCCGGGGCTCCAGCTGGGGCGGTGCAGCTGCCTCCAGACAGCGTGGTGAGGCGGGCGAAGTCCCGCAGTCGCCCGCACGCCTTCGCCGTGTTCTCGGCCCTGGAGCCCCTTAAGCCCCGTATCCTTCTCGCGGCGCAGACCCACCAAGACGCCCATCTCTGGATGGATAAGATCAAAGCCCTATTGGATGGCAGAAAATTGCTGGGTGAGTGGTTCTACCTTCATGTTGTTTATTTATTTTGAATGGGCAAATTTCAAATCAAAGTTAGAGTTGTAAGTGTTTTGGAATATTAAAGGCTAATCATTTATGTTAAGTTATCTGATGGACAGGCTTGTTTTATTTGGTTTTTCTGTTGTAATGTTGTTTTTTATTTTGTAAATTAACTGCAGAATCGCAAATATCAAAACCATTTTTAAAATTACTCACAGTCTGAAGTATAATGTATTCAACCCTGTAAACACTAACGTCATAGGATTGTATGCAAATATGCATTTGAGGCCATTAGTACCATTACCATACAAATGTTTGATGCTTAAACTACTACAATACCATTGTACAGGATGGTAACGCATGTGGGACATGTTTATTGTACCTAATTGATGTGGTGTTCAACAAACAGCTGGTAAAAACTATAAATAAAGAAACAACTTTTATGTTGTTTTGTTTTTTGATACCATCACAAATCTTATGAGGTATTTCCATTGTTTTCTTTATTGTTAACAAAGCCTCTCAAAACACTATTATTTTGAATGTGTGGTAAATGGACTTGTTTGTGTATATGCATGTCTAATTGGTCTATATACATTTATGTAATGTGTTAGTTAATTGGAGCGCAGGCCTGGTTCACTTTGATTAGCTCATTAATGCTTATGCATTATTACCAGAAATGTTAGATAACTAGTGATAGTAGGACAATAGTGCTCACCTGGATATAATACCAGTCTTAGATAGAAGTCCAGTTTTGCTTTCATTTCACTGAAAAAAAATACAATGTGATAGTTCTTCAAACATCCTTCAGGTGTTTAACTTTCTTTTATTCACTCTCATATGGAAGTCCAACATCTTTTTGCAATTCATTTAACATTTAATGTAATGTTAGCCTAAATAGTAGTTAATATTTCATTTAATTTTAGTTCAAGGTTTTTTATTCTTTTTAAAATCAGAATATGTCAGAAATCATATCTCCATGTCACCTTTATGTGATGAAATGTACAGGGTCATTCAGGCATAATCACCTGTACGTGTCATTCATTTCATATGGCTGTTTGTTCACTGCTTGAGGGCAATTTTGATTCTGTATGATATGCACATGTATATTATATCTAACCATTCCTGTATCCCGTTTGGGGCCCTAGTATATGGAGTCCGCCAGATAAATATCTGATACACAACTGGTGTAGATGAACTCCTCCATTCAACTTTATTGATAAATGCTTTTACAAATAAATTAAAATTATAATAATAAATTAGAAAATAACTAGTGAATAGTTGCAGTAAACTTTATGTTACAAACGAAAATAGGCACCAAAAGCCGCTTACCACCAGTCCTCTGACAATGGTGGGTGACAAGAGCTAATTCAGTATACATTGCAAAGTTGAAGTTTTCACATCACTGGGAATTGTATAAGCAGCGTCATGTTAACTTAAATGTTACCTTAAGCTTACCTGTGACCTGTCATTGTTGTGATGGTAAAATTGTGAGCTTTTGTTGGAAGTTTTGTTTAACTTTGCCTTGACCATTAAAATAATAATTTCCTCATTCAAAATTGCCCTCAATCATGCATCATCTTTCAGGCACAGAGTTGCTCAAAAACGCATACTCAGTGACCATCATCACCTCGGAACTTTCTCGCAAGCTCGGGCTCAGCGGAGATATGCTGGTCTCCCTCTCCACCCAGGGAGTCCTTCTCTCGCGGTCACAGACCCTTGAGATGTTGATAGAGTGGAAACATGTCAGAGAAGCCACGCAGGTCACAGATACTGATAAAAACAAGATCTGTGTGTTTAATGTCCATAGGTTTGTGGTTTTTTTTATACAGTATTTAGTTGCACGGGTTTGTTGATTTAGCACTGTGTGAAATTAAATATTTTGTAATAGTTCAGTGTGAAAATTTCTAAAGTAAAATGTGTCATGCAACTGGCTACCTTTAAATGGGCGGGAATATTAATTATACATTTATTTAATTGGTTTCTCAGAATACACATGTTGTTGTGGTTTTGGGGAATCCCAATCCATTATAATTAGTAGTTTTATTTACAAACCAAAATGCTAAAGGTGTGTTAATTATCTCGTATGTGTGACGTAATGTCATGGAATAGATAGTTGTTACAGCTACAACTCAAAAAACTTACAGAGTCACTCACTAATGTCTGTTTAGGGATGTAAACAAATTTATTTGCTCCGAAATTAATTTTGATTAAGTATGTAACTATTTTAAATTAGTATTTTGCAAAATACTAAAATTAAAGATTAGGCATAAAATTAGACTAACAATAAGTACCAATTTCACCAAACGAAGTTAAATGTTATTCAACAGCTGTTTACACTTTAAATCAAGTGGTTGGTGAAATTCGACACAGCTCTGTTCGCAATATTACAAATTAAAAATACTTAAGGTATGTATGTATGTATGTAAACTCTTTATTGCACATAAACAATTCCAAAACATTTTGCATCACTATAGATAATGTACATAGGCGAACTTATCCCATATGGGATCTCTTCCAGTTAACCTTGGAGTAGAATAAGCCAGGATAATGCAAGAGGATAGGCAAATTAACAAAATATTAGATAAAAGAAAAAAGATAAACGGTACATACATCTGAAAAACAGACATTAAAAAGTAATAATATCTGATTTAATAAAATAAATAAATAGGTAATAAAATATACTAATATATACTACCACATATGTAAACAGCAATTAAAACCTACACAGGGCAAAGGAACAACACTCACGAGTCACGACTCATCCTTCTACATCCTACATTTAAGGTGTCTGGGCTAGTGGCCAAATAGGTATAATAATTGTGATATATTTACTATTTGCTAATCAGGAATATGCGTAATCAAATCGTGATTATAATTGACAGTTAAATTAGTTCTAATAGGTTTCATATTCATAGAACATTACATCTTCATATTTTAGAAAAGATTTATGAAATCAAAAACGTTTTGAATTTAATTTCTGTTTTAAAGCATAAGTCATTTTCTAACATCATTACATTTCTCATGCATCCCACGGCATTGAAGACAAACATATGCTTATCATTGTTGTTATTTCTCGTTTGGTTATTCCCCAATATCACCACGGTAAATGTTTATTTTCCTGTTTGTCTAGGTTTCCCCATGGATTGTGGGTTGGATCTATTTATTTACTATGTGCACTATTTAGTCAAATTCATAACAGTGGAGTGTTGTGTTGTACTGTACACTCTTTGTTTCGTAAAAGTTTGTTCAAATTGCTGTTTAAAAATGAAATCTCATCATTTGAAGATTGAATTTTGGATTAAGTAATAATATTATTTCATGTCTTGAGTTTATTTTTTTTGCTTACCCTAATAAATTAAAAGGTGTTAAAAAAAATGCTATGTAAAAATGTAACACCAACTTTTGCTTATAAAATAGTAACATGTTTTTGATTTGTGAACTGCAAGTCAGTTTGAATTTACATTGCTGTTTTAGTCACTAAGTAACCAGGCTATTTTGTGAATTGGTTTGTACTATATTCATTTTTATAGCATTAGACTATAGAAACTCTGGTAAAAAGGGTGATGGGTTAATTTGTATACTAATTTAACATGCTTGGCCTATACAGGGTGATTGGGTATTAGGAGCATGCCTTTTTGGTGATATAGCCAACCTTATTTACAGCAAAAATTGTCATGTAGTGCCCTATCCGAAGTATCTACTAAAATAGCTACTAAAATATTTAAAATTTCATTAATAAAAAAATAAGACCTTGGTTTTCTAAAAAAAACGGTTCGCATATATATTTCTAACTTTCTTACTTTCTAACTTTTGAACGAGATTTATAAGTAGGGTATTAAAAGTGACAAAGTAGTAATTAAATCTGTGCACCAAATTTCCTAGTAAAAACTTCCAAGTCAGGGCTTCTTAAGGCGTTAAGACGGGTGTGGTAGTTGGGCCTATTGCATAATAAAGTACAAGCCCATATTATTAGTAAAAATCCATGCAAAACCACTAATACTATATATTAGCTTGTACTTTATTATGCAATTGGCCCTTGTTAGTTTTTTCCCAAAACAAAGCGTCTTTTGAAATGAGCTCTTCTATATCTCCTAAAAGGAATGTATTACGTAACCAATCAACATGTATACAGAAGATTTAAAGTAAAAAGTGTTTTACTCCTGACAATAGTGACAATAATGTTCATCATGAACAGTTATAACCTAGTAGCAATTCCAGTGGTTTTCACAACGGCGGTTCGCTGAAGCTCTCGACCCCGCTGGCCGCGGAGCTGGCGCGCGCGCTGGCGCGGGACGCGGAGGTTGGGGCGCGGAGTTCCAAGCGCCTGAGCCGCAGCGAGGGGGACCTACGCTTGACCAATCAGGACGGTGACAGTGGTAACTAGTTTTTTTTTTTAAATTTATTGCTGGAAATATGACTCCTAATTTTGCTTACACATTGTTGGACTACTATACATTTTTGGACCCTTTTAACCTTTTATACGCCACGGTCGATTGCTATTTTACGTGCCCGTGACGCCACGGACGTCATATGCCGCAACAAAATATATGAAGGTTAGAACAACTCGCTGACAGTCTGGCGTCCACGGCACAAAAATCTGCCGACGTGAATTGCCGTCTTTGGCGTTCAAAAGGTTAATCTGTACAGTAGAGGCCAATGATATATTTACATTTTTGTACCTTATGTCAACACAATAATGAACAAATTTCAACATGTCTTACGTTGACGTTTATCATAAAAATACAGGAAATGTCAACATGTCTTACAACCTTTCAACCTTTATCACAAATATACAGGTGTAATTTTTTGTCTGACTCTTGGTTTCCATTCCAAAACTGAATTAGTGTTTCTTTTAATCAAAAGTGAAATTAAATAATGTTTCTCATTTATTTTCTTTGAGTAATATTAGATATCTTGAGTGTTAAAGGAACACTGGGGCCAATTTGGATCAGTGTTCTCTAATTTTAAATTATTTACTGTAATTATAAATGGATAAACGCCAAATACAAAACGGATATGCCAAAAAAATAAACTCCTAGTTTTTTTTTCGATAAAATAGACTAATTGAAGCTCTCGTGGTTTTTTGCATGTAAATAAGTATATTAAATTCTTTTATTTTTTAATGAAAATGGCATTATGAAGTCACTACATAATTGGTTTGTTTGAGACATGCTTTAGAACGTTGAGAGTTTCTTTGAAAACCTGGCAGCACTGTGCGTTTTTGTTAGATCACGTCAAGTTTGACCATTTCACCCACAAAGTGCCTACGGACGGAGGATCCAAAACGGACTTATATTTTGATCATTCAATTTTTTTAAAGATCTTACATTGTCATGTTTTTATACCATTGATTTAGTATAATATAGATACAAAATCAGCACGAAAAAATGCAAGTCAAAACTACTGTCGAATCGACTTGCGCAGTCGTTTTGCTGGTATTAATTATACATAAAAAATAATCTGATAACAGGGGACGGTTCTACAACCCTTATTCTTGAAATGGTTTTGAATCGCCATACATTATAAAATTATGCTATAATCCAATTCTACTCTAACCAGAATCAAGCATTTATCAATTAGATTATAAGATAATTAAGATTAGAGAACACTGAGCTGATTTTGCCCTGTTGAATGCTGTGATTGTCCTGCCTCAGGCGACACTCGCCGCAGCAGCTGGTCTAACGGCGGCCCGCCGGAGGTAGCGTTGGACGACACTGACTTGCTCATGTTGAAGGTAACTATTCAAAGTACTCGCCAGTTTTGTTCTCTAGTTTATTATTTTATATGATTTTGCGCATTGAAATCAAGAAGACAACCAACACTAATTGACCTTGTCCCAAACTAAGCCTTGTTCTATGGGTACTAGACAACGATAAACTTACTTGTATATATAAATACTTAAATACATAGAAAACATCAAAGACTCAGGAACAAGTACTCGAGCTCATCACACAAATATCTGCCCTAAACATGATTTTAACCCGGGCTGGATTTTGACCCAGTCCCAGGCTAGCAATTATTATTTATAGAATGATGTGTTGAGTAGCAGTGTTAATTATGCATAATATCCTTTTGAGGTGTGTTAGACGTTAATAGTAGTTTACGTGACGGTTGCGTAATGACAGGCATTACAACATGAGTGTGGTTTATGAAACGAGCCGCAAGGCGAGTTTCATAATAGATGACACGAGTGTTGTAAAGCCAAATACGCAGAGTCGCGTACAATACTTTATCTACACATATATTATAAGTACTCTAAGATGGGTTCAGAAGCCGAAAGGCAAATGACTTGCATTGCTACCAGCGCTACCTGTAACATATCTAAGTACCTACCAATTTCACCAAACGATGTTAAATTTAATCAATGTTAATCAATTGTTGTCTACTTGGATAAGCAGAATTTTCATAAGTGGCACAATAAACTCAACAAAGAAATGAACTAAATGAAATCAAATTACGACTTACGATACGACGAATTGACAACAAAAATGGCGGCAAAAGAAACCTGTCATGTGTTACGAATATGAATGGTTTTTTTTAAAATCATATGATAGACATACCTACTAATAAAGTCCCTATTCTCATGTCGTTCGAAATTCAAATATCCTACGATATTGTACTAAAAAATATAACGAGTTGACGTTCCAATTGATCCCAGAATTGGACCTATTTAAATTGTGTTAATTTTGGAACATGTTCCAAATTTGAAACTCATAACCTTACCAAAATCTATACTGTTATAACCATTACAGTACAAATTTTACCTACTACCACAGACAAGAAACTTTTCATAGTAAAATTAGTTGCAATAATGCTGGTCATTTCCTACGGGTTTTGAACGCATAAAAGAGGACTTACGATATGTGCGTAGATAAATAAATATGTACGTTTAGGAAAGTTCGCGTATTCCCGTCGGGCCGCTGTCGCGCTGCGCGGGCGCCGGCCACCTGCCGCGCGCGCGCCTCGTCGCCTCCGCCACCATGGACGACTGGTACCACACCGACTATACTCTTTGTACCGAACATCTCAACTAAACATCTGGCACAATCATTATGTCCGCGACTTGTTTTGACTCTGATAACTCTTACTAATTAAATTGTAACCAGGTATTAGACGCACTGAGGGAAAAGCGAAAAACAACAAGATTTGCTGGACGCGGGAGCCGGATGTTTTTTTTTGGTCATTATGTCTTTATTAACATAATTATTTAGAATCATACATTTTTACATAGCCGAAACCGTACATTTTTCAGAATTTCTTAGGTATCTAACGTGTAGATAAAGTTAGATTATGTTTAATTAAAAAAGTATTTTGCAAAATAGTTGGGTTTAAGTAAAATCTTTATGATTTGTGATAATTACGACTTAAAACACATCATTAAACATTATTAGCTGGGCCGTAACCTAATGAAATCTACGTTTATTTACTGTAATCTGCGGAGATTATTAAATAAAATTACAAGACCAAACGCCCAGATATATAAATTTACAGTTGCTTTCCGTTTGCATTAATTCAACAGTACCCGAACGAAAATAAATGCGGGGATAGCGAGGACATTAATTCTACGGGAAACTAGTTTTAAGTACTAAAACGGCGCCTCTTCCCCAGCACGTCGGACCGCCGCTCGCTGCTGTCGATCGCGTCGGGCATCTACGAGGAGATCCCCGACCCGCCCGACCAGCTCTACACGCTCATGTCGCGCGACCTCGTCGACGGACCGCCGCGCCGCGGGCCTGAGGTAACTAACTAACACTGATACAAAACAAAAACACCTACACTACTGCAACTTCGCCTCGGACAGACACCTTACGGTTGCCTCTAACTACATATCCTGAAAATTATAATATTATAAGGTTTTGCATAATAGTAACTGTCGTCAAAAATGTTTACCGTACACCCTGTATATCTCGATGAGGTAATGCTTTTTTTTAAATAATTATTTTTAGAAAATCGACTCGCGTATTCGCTTTTGTAGATATCGTTAACAGTATCAGAATGCCCATGTAACCAAAACGTGACTGATAACAGTTCTGTAATACTAATAAGTGTTGCCATCATCACAGTTCTTCGTTATAATCATAATAACAGTTCTTTATAACCATTATAGGATTGTAATTACCATGGTTACTCTCATCAGACATATCAATTATTTAATTACAATTTTTAATTATACGTGTACTTTTTTTAAGTACCCCTCGAGCCGTATGTTAAATCTTTCGTCCGGGCTTTAAGCAAGTTGTCCCTCTGATGCTGGGCCCATACGAGTAACCCGAGAGAGACTTTACCCGGAGGGAATGATTTGATTAAACCGTGATGCAAAGAGAACGGCTAATCACATCGGAGAACAGACCACTTCACACATTACCTAACAACTATGATTACTCTGATTAGCCAACACAATCCTTGTATGCCTCTTCAGCTAACCAATCTCGACCAGACTACGTTTAGGTATTTTATATAACACATCGGGGTGATTAAACATCAATTTACATTACAAATCAAATTAGTACAAAAAATTAGATCAAAGATACCACGTAACGAGTCTCAAAGCAAACGCCTAAATCAAGTTCTGTCATGTCATCCACAGACAGTGTTGCCAGGTCTGATTTTTGAAAATCCGTAGGCGTAGCAAAAATCCGTTAATGTACGAATTTTTTAATCAGTTTTATTTGACAGTTTCTGAACCTTACAAATGTCCGTTCGACTGTTCCATTTTACTTACTTTTGCCACCTAACCTAACTGGCAATGTTAAGTTTCAAACTAGTGAATGAAATGAATTGATCACTTATTACTGAAGGTTGCGTCTGGTGCGTGTAACGAAACGCGGAACTTGAAAATAGTCTGTTTTTTTTTAAGGTATTGCGTTTCATCATACGCTGAAAAACAGCACTCAGTTTTTTTACACAATACGTTTTGATGATAATTTCGTTAGTGTTATCCGTACATTCAGCAATAACTTCCGTATCTCCGGGAACTAGGCTTAAATTCTTCCGTAGATCTGGCATCACTGACCACAGATAAGGTGACAGCTATGTGTCACAGATACAACCAATAGTTCAATACCAAATTGGAACCGAACGCACACCGTAAAAGGTTGAATTATGTGGTAGTTGCATTAATAACGACTTTTGCATTGGTAGACAAAGGAGTGTGGAGCGAGTTCCAGTGCCCCTAGTCGTACGCGCGTCCGGCGCGAGGAGCCGACGTACGAGTCCGTGGCCGAGTGCGTGTACGGCACCTGGCGACGCCCGCGCCGCGCGCCGCCGCCGCTGCCGCCGCGCCTGCCCTTCAAGTGAGTACATGCGCACACGCAGCTCGGGGCCCGGGCACATCGGGACACGCAGCCCGAGGGTACCGGCCCAGGAGCCGACGTACGAGTCCGTGGCGAAGTGCAAGTGCTGAGCATGCACTGGCTGTGAGAGATTGTGCCTTAATATTTATTTTACCAACCCTATTCCAGCACGATGAAGCTGGGCGACTCGTGGAACTCCCGCATGAACGCCGGATCCGAGGTGACGCGGCACAGCTCCCTGGGCTCGCTGCCGCGCTGCTACAGCCTGGGCGCGGCGTCCGACGAGCGCGGCACCAAGACTCTGCCCAAGGACCGCGCGCGCCAAGCCTTCAGCGTTTTCCGTAAACGACTCAAGAGCGACTCCCGCATCACCTCCCCCAAGTCAGAAACGGCCAAAGAAAACAAAGACGTCGAAACGAAAAAGAAAAAGTTCGACTTCACACCGACCCGCGAGCTCTTCAAGAACTTCAAAGTGAGTCGCAAGATGAAGAATCTTAAAATCGCACCCGGTAGTCTTTCGAAAGTCGGCGAGACGAAGAGCTGCGAGTTCTTAGACGAGACTGAACACGTGACTGCGGCGCGGTGCTCGAAGTCGGTCGAGTGTTTGGAGGGGAACGAGGACTTCCTCGACGAGTTTGATGGGGATTTATCGTTGGATTTCAACGACGATGCGGTGGCCGCCCTGGCGCTGCCTCAGGAGATCGTCGAGCTGATCCTCCGCGGCGAGCACCTGAATAAGATCCGGTTAAAAAGTCAGCTGAGCGAGAGCGACTACATGCCCATGTCGCCCATCGCGCCGCCGCCGCCCATGGAGCAGCACTACATCGCCATGTCGCCGCGCGCGCACCGAGCCAACTAGCCGCGCTGCCGGGCCACGCCCGCCTGCTGGTGCGGGCGCGAGGCCAATGGACATTTGCTAATTCCAGACTGCAATCTCAACACCTGAACACACCTGGCTTTGCCAGTGCAGGTACGTAATATTTTATCAAGATTTAAGCTGGGTTTTTTTAGGTTTCGATATCTAACTTATTAATATTTTATACCATTTTATAATGCCTTTTAAACCCGGCTTGATCTACCAAATTGTATTGTAAAGTATTTATTTGATCTCATATGTAAGAGTCGATAATACTTGTGTCGGCGGGCGCCGGCGTGACTGAGCTCGCGCAGCTATAACGGTTTCGTTAGTATTTATAAACGCGGCCCTTTTGGCTTAAAATACTGGTAAATGTTATGATTAACTCGCTTCATCACTTGAGGCACGTCCTAGTTAAGTAGAAGACTAGCTTCCTTATGGTCCAAACTATTATATCATATAAGACATCACAATATACACAATTAATTTTAACTAAATATCGCGGAGTTGTGAGAAAACCAACAGGTTTAGGGTTATGATGCAAATATTCTATCTACCGGCAATATTCTATTCAACGTGTCATCACAGATTTTAATGACGGCTATTCCCACCTTCCTGACTAAGCTTACCAAATGAGTTAATTCGAGGTACTTACTAGCCAGATTATTTAATAAATAGGCAATTTTCTTCCTGAAAAAAACGTATTAAGAAAATTAATCAGTGAAATTATATATTTTGTAAAACATTTTTTGATATTTTTAGGGGTTTACTTAATACAGTTAGGGGGATAATTTTATTATCATAAGGATTTTAAATGCGGAATTCGATTTCATCCTCTATTTACGTTTATATATGAAACACGCATGTGAGGCCGCTGCTCGTTAAAATATAATGTAGCATAAATTATATTTCTGAGTTACTGCCGTTTAGAATCTTAAAGTAAGCATTTATGTCAATAAATTATTGCATTGTAAATAAATCTTAATAAAATCGTATTGATCTGAATAACAGAGTGAAATAATAGAATAAATTAGAGATAAACAGACGTGCTCGGGGCACGTTCTAGGGATTTGATATCCATAAATAACATGTCGATATATTTAAGCATGTGCTCGTTGAAAATCCTCTGCTTCTATCAGGCTCAACGTCTGATATCGAGCCTGATAAGATAATAAAAATATATGGATGTAATTTCAAATAAAACAAGACAATTATTACCGACAATTTTGGAAAAAATATTCATTGTTTACTATTAAAACCATTTATGAATTCTTTTCTTGATTTTATTTTAAAATGTATAGAAAAATTATAATATTTATTAATGTTCAATAATTAATAACACCAAGTAGATTTTTTTTGTTGCAAAAATATTTTTCTACGTCACTTAGTATTCGTGCCCCGAGTTAACACACACCTTGTGGTAAATTGATTTTATTTCAAGAGTCGATTTGCTACAATCTTCAAACTATGCATTACAATGTTGCATTTCTTGCAAGGTTGCTTTGTAAATGTGTGTTATTTGTCAATGTTGATAGGTAACGTAGCCTGAGTAAATCTATGGAGGCTTTGGAGATATTCGCCTTTGTTAAATAATGGGAATGGAACCGTTCAATCCTAGAACTTAAACTACCGTTTCGTTATAGGCTGAACAGGTATTAAGCGTTGGAAATGTGGCAAGTGTTCAGTAAATGTAAGATATTGTGTGGGCCAGTTTTGGGAGTATAAGAATACAAGCGAAATGTATGTTATGCGCGACCGACTTAATTTGGCAGGCCTGTTTGTGTCAGAAAATGCGTTATTTCTATGGGTGTCATACATAGGTAAGATTGTTGCATCGCTCTTGCACTCGCAACTGAAAGTATATTTGGCTCTCGTGTTTCATAGACAAACGAAAATGGCTAATTAGGTAACTGGTTGAAACAACTAATCCCCCACCTATCGCTATATATACATGAACCTTTTTGTCAGTGGCATAGAGGCATTGGGAACGTATATAAACGAACCAATTTACAATTATTACTCGATTACAATGACTTATCCACTTGAATATTACTTATATATTTAATTTTAAAATGAAATTACTATTAAGAACACGTTATTTTTATTAAAAACAAATATTTGAGGTTATGTGTCAAACAGTACTTACTTGTTCACATCTTTGCCATTTTCAATTGACACAGACTAAATATATTTATAAATGACTGTACTCGGTCATAGAAATAACGTAATTTTGTACAAAGGAAAGAATACTTTTCAATATTTGGAACTAGCTATCCCTTCGTTCTTGTCTATACCCTGCCAACTGAAATGGTCCTACGATGTATCGGTGTTCGCCTTCTCTGGTCTAGCTTTAATTCTCTTCCTAGTTCCTATTCTATCCGCGGGGTTAATAGCTGTTCAAAAATATTTGAAAAAAGAACTACACTGCTTTTAGGTTCCTGCCAAAATAGGTTGTGTCGTTATAAAGAGGTTGTAACTGTATGAATGAGCTGGGTCTAGTAATCAGTGAACGTTTCTTGTTTGTTGGTGACATGGCATATAATTACAATTTTAACAAATAAATTTGTCCACTGAAGCCCTTGATCCAGCTGTAGGTAATGGTAAATGGTAAGGGTCCACTTTGTGGTCTTTGTGGAGAAGTAGATTAATTTCAACCTATTAAGGGTGTTAACTTATTTGTTAGCGCCATAAGGCTGGCAGCATACACACCGTTTTGAAAAAAAAACTATACATGCTATTGAACAAGGGAAAAAGACAAAGATAAAGTTTTTTTTAATAAAAATTAAAGGGCGCTTGCAATAAATTCCGTCGAACAATATGTCAGAATACAATTAAGAAAAGGGTGTTTATGTTGCAGCCTTACTGTGAACGCGACAGGTTGAAATAAGTAAGGTTGCAGTCATAGCATTTACTCAAAATTTCTTAGTTTTAAATTTACTAGTGATATTTAGATATTGTGACTGACTGCAGCATTAGTTTAGGGAAACCACTGCCAAATAGGGGTAAAGTGAAGTAAGTAGGAAAATATCATCTTTATGAAAGACTGAGAAAGACTAGAAGGTATTGAAGAGTTTTTGTATAACCAAGGCCAAGAAAATGTCATAATTTAAGGAAAAGGTGAGAATTGGGAATTTAAATGTAAAATTGCTTTATTAATAATAATTTTAGATAACTATCTTAATAATTGTGAAAAACATAATGGGGCATATATAAATGCGTGAATGTTGCGTACCTTTGCGAGATTGTGTTCATTGAAAAAGACTTGGCTATTAAAGCAAACGGCATAATAGTCCGGACAAATTAACATGTTCGGGATTTATACTAGTAAATGACATAAGTCTAAATTTTAAATGGACATAAACTTGTAATAATGGCGATGGGCAAACTTGATGCTTTAGAAATGAACATAAGGCAAGTGAATTCTATTATGATAGATTTGTTGGTGTTTCTGCTTTATAACTGGATTTATTGTATGGAAAATATTTGCCTTTTGTGTGAATCTAAAATTGGACTGCCATAAGGCTGGCACTCCCTTGGTGTATGTGACGCGAGAAGGGAACGCGCTTGGATCTGTCAGTCATATAGTGTTGGACAGGATATGAGTTTGTAACGAATTTGAAAGACTAACTCGTTTCATGTACGGTACGATATCCTACCAAATGAGGTAAGGTAGGCCATGCATGCGGTTTCTGACTCACACCCGGACTTACTTAATACTCGTATTAATCTATTTTATCGTTTTCTTTCGATGTCACCTAAACGAATCGAATATTAATGAAGTCTTGAATAATAACACATAGAAACCTAGTTCACGTTCTGGACCATATTTGATCTACTCAGCATGACGGTTCACTAATGTTTCACCGAACAACGTTTGGTCGAATGTATCGTTTCGCAACCGTTTCATTTGGCAACCCACGTTTATTTCTGTAACTGTAAATATTTCAGGATTTTTATAAAAACTAACCTAACCTATAGGGTCTTCGCGAAGGTACAGAAATAAATCCTGAAATATTTACAGTTACAGAAATAAAAGCGGGTTGCCAAATGAAAAAGTTGCGGAACGATACTTTCGACCAAACGTATTTCGGTCAAATGAACGGACCCCCAGCATGACATTATTTGTACTCTTAGGGTACACGTAAGAGTAGCTCACGTCCGCATGCTTCCGTTTACCGCTTCAAGTTTGATGATTGGCTGTATGAAACTATAATTCTATGTGTTAATATTCTAAATACGAAGAGAAGCGTTGAAACAATTTAACGAAGTGTCACATCAGTGTTATCGTTGGGTTCCCTCGTGATTACAGGTGTAGTGCATAATTGTTTTCCTTCGTATTTTCACGGAAATGTACGAATGTGTATTGCTGTTTCAGTCGGTCATAGTACAAAAAGTACTGAGGTTGACTGAAGTAGCATGACATGTTCGTACGTTTCCTTGAAAATACGAAGGAAAGCATTTATGCACTACACCTGTACCCCTTTCAGGCCGAACCTAGCATCAAGCCAAGAATGATATCGAACCTTATTGAATCTTCCTAATTAACAGATAATACGATTCGTATTGTTTTGCTGTAATGGCTTAAATTAATTTGTTTTTGGTCAGTTTTGAGTCACGGAAAAAGGTCCATTTTGTGATATGGGAGCACCAGGTTTAGGCCTGTCGAGCCATTGACCCAGGTAGATTTTGCTCATCGCCAAAAGGTATAATAATATCGAAGACTGAGGGCTTTACTGGATGTATACGGCTTGATTTGCGCTACGTTGTGATAATTTATCTAATAACTCGTTGTAAGCTTTTGTTGATTTTGACGACTTCTATTGAGCGTGTTGGCGCCAAATGTTGGAATATTCCAAATGTTGGACAAGTGGATAGCGTTTAGTCGAAATTGCTGTAGAATAGGTAGTTTAATTTGGTGTCACTTTCATAGTTTAAATTAGCATAGTGGTCATGTATTATCGATTGGACCAACTTACTAGAATATGGTCATTGCTCGTGCAGTCATTTTAAATACAGATCGATTTTGACAGGTGTTTAACCTAAAAAAATATTATTATCGAAATGGTGTTACCATATTGAATTGTAAGAAACACGTGTCACAAAACATGCGATATAGAATCTATAGTCCGATAAGGCTCTTTACGGATGTGTACGACATAAGCCAGATGACGCTTTCGTAGTTTTTTTTTAAATAATTATATATTATGGCCTTACACGTACACGTGATGGATTATGAGAAATACCTGGAGTAAATATATTTCTTATTGGGATCGGAGCATATCTCTTGGCGGCTTTTTGTACGGAGGAAGATTTCAAGATGTGTTCCGATTTATGCCACGTTCATTAAAAGCTTTATCGGTCTTAGATATATCGCGTCCATTTAGTAAATTCCAAGAGTTACACGAAAACAAAATTATAATTGTATATTACAAAGTATTCCTATAAATTATATCAAAGGCACGAGCTATGTATGACCCCCCGCTACCACCGAGGCTAACAAAACCGTCCGCTATTTCATCCGCATCTAAAAGTGGCCTTGACTTCAAACCATCGGCACGTACCTACGAGAACAGCGGGGCTCTGTTCTGCCCGGTAAAACGGCATTGCTTTTGACATGTTATCGTAATGTCAACGTTATGATAGCTCTTATTTACTTTACGAAAACAAGACGGTAGATAAAGCTCTAGTCTCGGTTTCAGTTGCTAAGCCATTGGAGATCTTTACCGTAAAATTAATAGGTATATAATTGAATTTCATATGAATTGTTTTGGTGATTTGACGTACGCCATTGTGACAAGGTTTTAGGATGGCTTAAGAATGTACGTTAGCGTCGTCCATGACATTTTATTGACCCGGAATGCGGGTCTCTCTTCCATTACTCGTAACTGGAATTATAAAACTAGGTGTTATCATATTTACGGACACGCAAGCCCACAGTTCAGGGTGCCCGATGGTTGATGGTCTTGCTACTATGTTGATAAGGATCTAAGTTGTAATGTAAGGATGATGATTATTCTAGGGTTTTGAAATTTCGTGGCCGTTTAAGGCTTATTAATGATTCACCTTACAAAAATAAATTCATAAATGAAGTGCACTTGAGCCGAGCCTTCAAATTTCACAAAATTTCTTAGCCCTAGGATAAGCAATTATGTGTCAACCCACAATGATTTAGCGATCTGTAAACTTTCAGTGGAACCAATTGTTAACCATTAGAGTCGGTGATTGAAGGTAGGGATGTTACGGAGGTGGTTTTACCAAAACCGAAAGCGGAATCGGAGTTTTTAAAATTGATTTATTGGTTTAGGTGTCTGAACTGTAACCGGGACTGAAGCCGAATTCGGATTCGGAGGCAGAAGTAAAAATGAGTTTTGTGTGATTGCAAACATGCAATATGTAAGTATTTATTTATTAGCCTTTCGAACACAGTCCACTGATGCCGCCGTAGGCCAAAGCCGCCCCAAGTTGAAGATTAAAAGAGACTTTGTTTTGTACGAATTATGTTGTAATTTGCATAGCATGGCAAACATGTTTGGCGTGTGAATGACACATTTTGAAGGAAGGCGTTCAAAGGGTTAAAAGTATCGGAATCTAACTCGAAACCGAAAGAGTAATATCGATGGAAAGTTCCGACTTATCAGGAGTTGGTCTCGAACCTCAGTTACAGCCCTAATTGAAAGTTGACATTTCATTGGTAAATAATTGTTGATTGACATTGTTATTGATTATCAGCATCCCAGCTGCAGTGAGAGCAAAGACTTCTCGGTGGTTTCGGTAAATAATCTTAGTGCTGTGTTTATCGCCAGATCTCCTTGTGGGCTTTTTGTATGTAGTCTTTGCACTTGTGATAGATTGTAGTAATATAGTGAAGCAGCGAATTTTAGATTACAAATTTATTATAATATTTTGTAATGATATGTTGGAATTATTGACAGTCTGCCGCCTATCCTTTGATTTACAAATCAATTATGATCTTAAGACGATTAGAATCTATACACGACTACCGGTTTTTTGTAAATATTATCAGTATAAATGTAATGTTAGTACTATTAATAACTAATAAAGTCTACTGTCTTAAGGTCGCCCTTGATTTTGATCTTTCAGAAATATATTTACATATTATCTACAAAGATTCGTTGCTTCACAAAATTATATTCGCATTATTGATTCTCGATAGCAGAATCGAACCTTATTAACTTTATTATTTAAGAAATTATCTGTACTGATTCACGATCACAATTTGTTACCATTTTTTTTCACACTTTAATTTAAGTTTATTGTTGCGTATGATTTTAAATTAGCCACTTATTTTTTGGTAGTTTTCTTTTGTTTTTTATTTGTTGATGTACCGGTTGTTTTAAGAGACTTTTGAATATGTTTGGGCGTTTGATAAAATATTTACAAATACATCGAAGAACCGGTCTTTAGAAATTATAACGCAGGTTTCACATTGTCATATGGTATCATAATGTCAAGTACTTAAGGTTTAGTATTGATTGCATGCATGGACCCGGATGGGATGATCCATTGTTGTGTTGAGGAAAATAATGTAACCAAGGCCTATGTACGCGTTCTTCGGAAAATAAGCAAATCGTTATTTTTAGTTTTGTTTAATAAGTATATTTATCCAAATAAACGTTTGTATGTGTATATGAAACAAATTCTTTTATTTTACCTCAACAATGTTATATCCTTAATCTAAATCTTAGTAATATGCAACAAGCCTTTCAATAAATACTTCATTTGTTTATTGTATTTAACTAAATGTGAACAGAAACCGTGTAATGTAATTCGTCGTCAATAAAAGCAAAAAACATTAAATCTTAACAAAACATTTCAGATTTCTGTTGAAAAGAGTCACGTGGTTTGGTTGGTATTCTATGCAAGGGAAACTTACTTTTATTTTAGATAACAATAAATACTGCATTTATGGATTTTTGATAATTCGTCTCCCTTAATTGGGAATCGAACTGGCCGACGAAACAAAGCCGTGTTTTTTGTTACAGACCAAAAAAGGTATATAGATAATAGACTGTTTTTTTATATAATGGTCTCATTCGATTCAGTGCAAAAAACTACATGGAAAATTACACTTCACTCGCCTAATAAACTCCCCCCTGCCCATACCCCCCGATAGGGGTCGGACCCCTAAATTTTGGTAGGACTCGGCAGATCGTCATTTTTATTGCCAAGATAAAGTTATAAACAAAGTTTCATTTCAAGTTCTCTACTATAATATAGTAAATATTATAGTTAAGAACTTTTTAATCCTAGTAAACCATTTTTTTTATTATATGTGGTAGTTTTAATCTAAACAGCTATTATTTGAATTCGACCCTATAATGCCGCGCGCAAACTATCTCTATCTCACGTTGTTTGCGCGGAAGCACATAAAGCCATCCGTTTATATTCTTGCGTCCTGATTGGTCCATCGGTTTGGAAGCTAAGATGATACAGACACCCATCTCTTTGCGTCGGGGGTTATAATATAATATAATAGACAAGAATCATTTGTGATAAAAACTTTATTAGCAAACAAAATGCATTACACTGTCTCACTTAATCAATACGTACAATAGATTGCTCTTAGATTACAAGTTCATTGATTAGTTGTGGACTAGGAAAAAGAAATTATGACAAAATGGGAAATATAAGCGTAAAAATACGTGCACAATATAGTCTACTATGAACACTGCAATAAAAAGAGAAACATGAGGTTATATTTGCACGGGAAAATGTCACACGAATACAAAACTTATTTTAAACTGTCTCTATTACGCAGTCGTGTAACTGACAATGGCAGTCAAATAGTTGATCATATTTAATTACAAATCATAAGTTGTCTATCCCTCCTACATACATATATCATGGCATCAACTATTACGTTTAACATTACAGCTTATTGTACCTATTCTTGTATACATTAACCATCCTCGTAGGTACAGTCGACGTTAAAGATAAGTTAAAAAAGGTAAACATATCTTTAACTACAACCGTACAGTGGTTTTTTACTTAAATTGATATTTCTTTACCGGATTATAAATACCAAAATTCAATAAATCAAAAACAAAATCTTAAAAGTTATGTGGGAGAGCTGTACACGAATCGGGGCCAATTTTATAACTCCGTCCATAAGAGAAAAGTTATTATTAAATATGGCGGTTATGCCATTTTGTAATAGTTAAATAGTACTCTTACTTTTATAAAACTGAAGCTGCGTATATAAACCTATCCTACGACATGAGGCTTTCAGCAAATAGATAATGCTGATATTTTTTAAGTAAACGGTCTTACGTCGTTACAATATGATAAATTCGATAAAATTCTTGTATAAACTCGATATAAAAAAATGTAACAAAAGCATATACGCCCTATATCGATTGATTTATAAATATTGGGCTCGAAACAAACATTGTGAGTTGTTTCAATATTTTCCATAATCTCTTTTACATTGTTGCAGCAAATTATTCGACTGCAATTTGCTAATAATTTTAATAATAATAAAAAATAAAATTACAGATCAAATCAATACATTTCCAATACCTAAGTTTCCAATGTGCGAGATCCAATAACAATACTCAATAAAAAATTGAAATACGCGTTGAAACATAAAATATCAGTTACAAATAAAAACGCATGTACTTTTAAAATAGAATACTTCTAATAAGAGTAGTCTTTACCAAAAAAAATACATAGAGAGAACGGTTACCTATTTTAAGTTCGAAAAACTTTTGCCCGCTGTTTCGTTGGTACGAAAATCATTTATTTCTCTGAAACCGGTTAACTTGCCTGCATTGTTATAAAACTAACCTAACCTAATGATAACAGTGGAAATGACGAAAAATGGGTACAGAGAAATGAAATGAAACAGCGTGCAAATGTATTTCGAAACATCGATAGATTACCAGAGAGAACACCAATAAAAATAAATATAACTTAAGAACACGTTGATAATAAATAAACTTAATATCACGTTACAATATTAACTAAGATAATATCTTTACAAATAATTACATAAGTACTTATTATTGATGTAAACCCCAGAACAACTTACATCTTGTTCAAACTTTTGTTCTCTTCCTCACGTAAATGCATATGAATTCTATATTGATTACTGGAATTTACCACTAATGTGTTGATGCACTGGTAAATAATTATATTTTAACTTAACCGACACATTTAAATTAGAAATAACGTCTACTAATACGTTTATTGCTTCTGTATTCCTATCAGTCGCGAGGCGTTCGTACAAGCCGATTATTTACGGCTTTACCAAAAATTCCTATGCATAGAGTAGGTATACAAACAAAACTTAAAACCGACACATGCCATACACCTTTTTTTGCTCCGGCTTGTCTATTTATTTACGTGACGCTTCGCCACTGATTCCTATAGAAAATAGCTACCTTATAATCATAATGTTTAATCAAATTTCAGCTCTCAGCCTCACCTCTTTTTTATACATTTGTATTTTGTAAACAGACTGATTTTCTAAACTTACTCAAATTGATGCCACATTGCATTTGTGATGTTCGCCTTAGATATACTTAAATACTATGTGTTGTGTATATTTTAAATTACTAAAGTTTATCTACACTTTTGCTGCATACCTAACCTAACCTAACCTACACCGACCATTGTCATTTGTGATCCAACTGACTACTGCTGTTAAACTATTTAAATACAGTCGGGTTCATAAATATGTATACACTTTAGTACCTTGTCTATTTAATGTCATGTTTAAACTGCCATAAACGAATTGTCACAATGTTTAAAGTGACAAGGTAAAGTGTATACATATCTATGAACTCGAGTGTACCAAACTACGAAGTCACGTTAACTAAATGAGTCAATCATCACGAGCTACCCAAATCAGTGCTCCGTGCTCTGTTCTGATTGGTTTCTACAATTATAACATTGGATATTGCACTACCTACCAATTGTCACTTGATTGTTCTTACGAAAAAAATCATTTATCGAAATCCGTCTAAGGAATAAGACAAAGGTAAAGTAAAGCAGAGACGCAAAATGTCTGAAGTAAAATCTTGCTATATATGAGTATATGACGCAGGGGCAAGCAATCACGGGATTAATTTGTTTGCAAGATTGGAACTGATACCAGTATTAAATTCATCCCGGATTGGTTGCCAACAGAATTCAACCTTAGAGTTGAAGACCACATACATATCTGGCCTACTGTTCCGACATTGCGCCCTACGAGGATAAAGCATTAGTTCTCGACTATTATTAAGTTATGTATTACAAGGCCGAATTTCAGTTACCGACTGTTTCATTTGTCCGATTTTTTACAAGTTAGAAAAAAGTTTAAAACCAAACTTACAATACCCTATAGGTTCTGTAAATCTCTCTAAAACATTTTGACAAGTTAAACGGCTCAGAAAAAAACACAATTTTCTAATTTATAAATTTTCTGAAACAGTTCGGAAACAAAACTTCGGAGTTGCGATAGAATACCCTATTATTCCTTCGTTATTCATTACTTATCAGACTATCTCCCACTCGCTATCCAAGTGTTCGTCCGGCGACAGCAAATTCTTAGCATCCTTAATACCGTTCGTTTGCATTTCTAACCTCAATTCTAGATTTTCCAAATTCCAATTATTCGGCAACTTAACAATTTTAGGCACTAAGTCTACTTCTTGCTTGACTACTTTAGGTTTTATCTCTTTAGTTATTGTGGTAACTCTTTCTGTAGGTGCCTGGTACGGGATGAAGTCGTCATGGGTGAGTGGGTCTGGGAGGTGGTCCTTGGCTGAGATGCTGAGAGACTCTAAGTTTAGCATTTTGGCTAGGATCTTTTCTTTCTCTTCTATTTGCTTTTCTAGGAGGTCGTCGTTCTGCTGTTCGATGTTTCTGTGAATGTATAATGCTATATTTAATTTAGTGCCTTGAAGACTCGGTGATCGGAATCTCTTTTAGTTAACCATGGAGTAGAATAAGTAAGGTCGATCGTGCCAAGAGGATAGACATTAAAAAATTGAAAAAAAAAACTTGACCTCATTTGAACTGTAGATAATGAAGGAGTAAACTCATGGTAACATAATCCATTTCTTCGTTTATTTGTATTTTGATAGTTTCCCTGATTGGTCAAGGGTTTTGTAGGCAATTGCAGAAAAATAAAACAACGTATCTGTTTGAATGTCGATTTTTAAATGTTAATGAATGACGGCCTTAGCGGCCAGTATTTTTATTTTATTAAAAAGTTTGAAATACATACAATTAATTGATTGGCCCCTCTTCTTTGGTGAAATGACATTGTAAGACCAATAATTAAGTACCTATTAGCAAGTTCTGTTTTAAGCCAGGGGCGAATTCTCTATGGTACCCCGGCTAGTCCCTTTGGGCTCGTTACTTTGGTCTTCCTAAGCTGATGACGACGAGAAAATAAACATACAGTTAGCAACAATAGTACATTATGATACAAGTGTGCTAAGTTGACCATTGTATACAAGGCGCTATTGTGTGCGCACGAGCGGAAGCGAGTGCGCCACAAGAAAGCCGCGTATATTATGGTCACAGGCACACGTGTTACATACGACGTTTTTCAACACACTTTGGAGAAAAAAACAAGACTCTTCATTTAGTCAAATTTTAATTGATTATGAAAACAGTTGGTAAAATTACAATTTCTTCATTTTCTTTACTTAAAGAAGACATTTTCGTTAATATTAAACTTCACAATAATTAATCCAAACTATCTTCGTCACAGCCGTCAATTATTTACGAAAAATGGCGGCTGGCGCGTTGTTTTTTTTTCTTGCCGCGATACCGATGCGCGCGCAAGGCTAAGGCGCGAACGAGATCGGCCAACAGCCAAATTTAAAATGTAATCATTCATGTTTAAAATACAAATTACAGAAAAAATTAAATGGTTTTATTGAAATGGAGTTATTTTTTAGTAATAAAGCTGATTTCACCAATTTATTGAAATAAATATGTAGATAATGTTATTTGCCGCATAAAAACTGTTTGTTGCTAAGAAAAAAAAAGGTATAACCCGACTAAATTATATCGCTTCTTCTTCGTACTTACAACTTGGTACTAGGCTACAAATGTAAATTGTTTGGGTTAATAAACTAAAGGCACTTGTGCGTAATATACTGAAAAAGCACGCGTGTTTAATATCTAGGTTTATGAGCCAAAAATCGGTGGAATAAAAAGGTCGTTTTGAGCAAGTGTGTTGAAAAACCATATACTAACCCGTAAACACTCATGTTCATGACGCACGGGGTCGTGTAGCTGACGTCCCGGCGCGCCGGCGTGGCGGCCCGCGGCGTGCTCGCCCCGGACCCCCCCTCCCTCCTCCTACTCCTCCTACTATGTATCAACTCCTCGTCGAACTTCCTCTCCATAATACTATTATACAACTTCAATTTCTTCTGGAGTTCCTCAGACTTTATCTTCCTAATTTCCTCCACCTCTGTTGAAACGTCTTTGAACTCGTTTATGATGGACTCTAGGACGTTGTTGGATATGTCGTGCGGCAGGTGTTTGATGGGGGGCAGCTCGAAGCACTCCTCGGCGTTGATGACGGTGGTGTCCACCAGCTCGGTCTTCGTGAGCATAGAGATGGGGGTCTCGAGGACGCTGGTGATGAAGGGCACGGTCTGGTCGAGGTGCGTGAGGTCGCGGACCGTGTTCACGGCTTGCTGGATCGAGGTGGTGAGCGACCGCGACATGAGGTTGATGGAGTCCTCTGATTGGAAATAAAATGTTCAGTAAGTATACCTAATAGTCGCCTATATATAGCCTATAAACAGTGACACTATGCAAAAAAGCAATTCATACAACAGTTAATATTTTTTGACCGCAATAAAGTGTCAATATCGCTATTTTAATGTTTTGTAGGGATTTATTTATTTAAACTTCTTTGCACAAATCCTTTAAAAAATATAAAATAAATGGCGAACTTAAAGCCTAATGAAGATTAAAAGCCATTTAGTGTTCAACCTTAATAAAGGAAATGAAAAACAAAACTATTTTTTTCGTTTTCTAAGTGAGAGTTCTTAAAGAAAAAAATATCTCGGCGGACAGAAAATGTGGTAATGTGCATCTGACAGGGCTTCCTCCCTATTTGGCTTTTGGAAAATATTTGTTGGTGAAGACTCTACTTTACTTTGGTTATTTAATTTAGTGTCACTGTTGGATGTAACGTGTGTTGCATGGCTTTAAAATTAAATGAAGTTACCTTTAAAGCACGAGTAGTAAAAAGTTAGGGTTGTAACGAGATGTTACAACCTCCTTTTTGCGTTCTGTAAATCTGTTCTGTAATTCTGTAAATCTTTCTATTTCCATAATATAATATTTGAAGAATGCGATTTATTTAAGTCTCCCAGATACTTACCATCCTACCGTTAGAGGGTAAACCAAGCTATAATAGTTATTTATGTAACCAGCGCATAATGAGAGACATTAATGCACGAGTGTGGTTTATAAAGAGCCGAAAGGCGAGTGTTTTAATGCATAATTATGCGTACAGTCGCATACAAAACTTTATCTACATGCATATCATAAGTTTTCGACAACATATACATTTTCAAGTAGTAGATAACTTTAACTTTTCTGTTCTTCGGAACTATTCGAAAGTTCAAAGAAATGACTGTGCGGCGCAACGGCGGGCGCGCCCGACACAGCGCGGACGACTCGCACGTTATACACTGTAGGTTAGGTAGGTACTTCTAATGTTTATGCACTCCTAGTATTTGACGTTAAAAAAAACACTTCTCATGCTCGTAAAGTCCTTCTTTCTTTATGCTAAATGGCATTTTATGCACTAGTGCATAAAGTATTGTCGTCATTTAGACTTAAGCCCTACAGCCAAAGAGACGAGGTGACTGCATTAAGTACTAACGTCTTAACATTTACTTTAATTTATTTGCCTTCTATGTTGCATCTAACATTTTTTTAAATTAAAACTTAAAAAATAAAGCATTGGCAGTATTGCGTTCGACCTAAGTCAAACCATCATATTATGAGTAATAATCCGTGCAATACCACTAATACTGTTGTACTTTATTTATCAATCGGCGCCTGGAGTCCTCCGCGCACACACCTCGGCTCCGCCTAGCCAGCTCCCCGTGAGCTCCTGTCATGTGCCCTGAGGCTAAGTAGCTAAGTACCTACTACTAACCAGTTACTAACACTATTGTTTAGTGATAATGAATATGTTTCAATGTTAAAACTGGTTTACCATTGAATTGCCGACAGACTTTTAATCGAATATTATTTCAAAGACAACGTTTCAAGTATTTTCATTTCATCGACAAGTCCTTGCGTCGTGGACTCGATACTAGGTAATTTGAACCGAGGTCTTTTAATTAGTAGTTGACATATTTCAATAAAATTCATGTCATGACTAATCATTTCGGGTCTTTTTAATTTGTTTTTTTTTTACTTGTAATAACATTTATTCCGCATAAAATTATTTGAATTGGTAATATTTTGCTATCAAAACTAAACGCAATCACTCACTCTGCGCGATTATAGCTATGTTCCTAATTTATTATAATATTATGATAATAATAGTAAAAGTTATTGTAATAATAGTAATTTAAATAAATAGTAGTTGAATTAAGATAACGCCAAACAATATTACTAGTACTAAAGTTTCGATGAATCGTTGTCGATGAAATAATATTCGATGAAAAGGTAAGGACAAAACAAGGGTACACCGTTAAAACTAGATGCGCCTCGACGCCATCTCGAATTTTGGAGTGTGTCAACCACTTTTCTAATTATGCGTCTATTTATTTCCATTGAGAGTCGAGCAGGGGATCCCCTTGAATTATCGACAAACATTTCATCGAATTTAATTTCTACGAAAACTAATTTCTGCTGAAACCTTATAGTTTTTAGGTTAAAGCCTTCGATACGTAGGTTAGGTTGGACTTGTGACTATAAAAAAAATAAAGCTCCTGCTCGTGGAAATTCCTGTCGATAAAATAAAATTTCGGCAAAGTTAAACGTTCTATGAAATGAGTTTCGGTATTTCAAGGGTAAACCGTCGAGCAGGCTCTGTATAATTCAACCTTGAATAGACTACACAAAGCTCACAATCACCTAAACGTGTCTACAAACTACAAGCACAGAGCCATTGCTCAAATATATAAATATTTAAGCATGAACAAAAAGGAAAGGAAAATAAAAATACAAAGCTTTGAAAAATAAAATATATTTATATATAAGTACAATGGCCATGCTACAAATCACGCCTACAAAAGCTATAAGCGGATGTTATCACGCAAAAATGTGTCATCCCAAAATTATTTATGAATAAAATTTCAACCTCTCAAGTTTGGCACTTCATTGATAACTAGTTGTGGGATGACATATTTTGGCTCAGCACGACTTTGTCTACAGTCCTATTTCGTCACCTTCCTAACGCGGCCACATTCTTATATTGTCAATTTCCTATCTTGTCTACATTCCTATATTTTCCATAGTGCTAAGTCGTCCACATTCCTACATCGTCCACAGCGCAAACTGAAGTTAGCCACACAATATTGAAGAAGTTGACCACACAATAGAAATGTGGACGAGTTAGGAAGGTGACACTATAGGAATGCCGACAAATTGGGATAATGGGCCATATGGCATTGTGGACGAGTTAAGAACGTGACGAATTAGGACCGTGGACAAAGTCGCCCTGAGCCCACATTTTTAACATCATCCAGGATAAAAAAATATTAACAGTTTTGAAATTATAAAAAAAGTCCGCAAGTAAAAAAAGTGAATTGAATTCTACAGGCACTGTGTTCGTTTATCTAACTGCGAAATTATAAATAAACCTATCATAAAACAAAATTGTTTTGTCCATATTACTTTCAAAAAATACAAATCACAATTCAACTAATGTGATCATATTGATACAATGTTTTATGAGACTCGCGTTTATAAACTCATTTTGAGCGAGATGGGTTGGTTTCAATACAGTCAAAGTTGACGACGTCTTATTCATTCTTATTATATGGACAAAAACACTTTTCTCATCGGCCTAAACCGATTCTGCGTCAATAGATGTGGGAAAACCCTAAGCCTCATAACAAATTTAAAACATAACTAATCCCTATCGTTTAAATTGATTTTTAATTTTAATAAGTTGTCAAATAATAAGTAACAATAAAATCAAAACTAAACAAACTAAAATGGCAGAAACTTAAACACATGCACAATTAATCATGACTACAATACATATTGGACCCTTTTTGCGATAAATGCATAAAGATAACCGAAAACAACTAGTTCTATAGAAAAGCTAAGTATGTCTACAAATGAATCAAACACTTCAGTATAAAAATAATACATAAGAAAGTAAAGTATACATAAAACTATATTATTGTATGCTTGGAGGATTGTGGCGTCGCTAAAATCGCGTAGCTGTCAAAAAAAATCCATACAAATTTAGCTCTGGGCGAAAATGTTTCTCACCCCCTCCCACCACAAATAAAGTCAGATTTCCACGATTTTTGAATATGTTGTACTTATTATAAAGAACTAGGTTTCTACGTTTCTGATTTTTGTTTTTTAATTTTTTTCATTCAAAGAAATATTTTCTTGAAAGATTTAGTCTTTCATGATTTCTATAACGTATTCAAAAATCGTAAAAATCAGACTAGTTTTAAGAGTAGAGAAACGCATTTTGTATGGTATTTTTTTAGCTACACAATTCTGTTAACGGCCGGCCCCAATATTTAGCCTAGCTCTAGTGAAGATGGGGAAAACAAACTTTTCGTTTCCCGTTACGAGTATGTCCGTTCCCAATATTCAAACCACGGATAGACAAAATTACTTCCGGTTAAAATTTGGCACATTGCTTGTTTAAATAATATTGGGCATGTAAAATATTATGTCTGGTTTGTTACTGGTCATTGAAAAGAGCGTATAAACTGTAGATCAATATTGTAAATTACCGTAAAGAACATGAAGGAAGTCAAATTAACAGGAAGATTCTTTAAATTCATGCAGCTATTAATGTAAAAAAATACAGTACATTACATTTTTAAGTGAACAGTGCATCGGCCGCCGCCTACACTCAGGAGCAAAAATACCGGCTCAGAGTGCGTTTTTCATACAAACGAAACTATTTCGAAGCCTTGGTTCCTCGCCAGGGGTTGTTTTAAGAGAGGTTTAATGGTGGATACTCCGAGGTTCAAAAGACGAGGTCAAAAGTTCTTAAGATACCTAACTGATCGCACAATCAGTTAACATCACAGAGGGAGAGTTTGGGTCAGCACTTGGATGTCCTTACATTTTATTGCCATTTTAGATGTTATTCTGAACATGCACAGTTCCGGCGTTAACTGGCTATTCATTCAGTTGGGTATCCTAGGCACTCTGGAAGTCCTGTATTGATGGTCGGAGTATTCATCATCAGATTTCACTAAAAGCATTCCCTGGCGAGGAACCAAGGCTTCGAAATAGCCCCTTTAGTATGAAAAACGCACTCTGACCCGTTTTTTTTGCTCCTGAGTGTATAATTTATTATTAGTTTAAAAAAACAAGTGCGGGTCGGCCTAGTGCTACCACAGATTAAGTACATGAAATTAAGTAAGCGTTAGCCATGACGCATTTTGTGGACTAAGTACTTTATAGTTTGAATCCAATAAAATCGCCATGATTCTTATTTTGAAATTAGATCCAATAACAAATTCGTAAAAAACTAAATTAACTCTTTCTACTTTACCAACCACGTGGTACTCGACGGAAGACTGGTAACTCGTCTTATAATAAAGTGTACAAAACTAGTATAAATTGGTCCTTATTTGGTATTGTTAAGGTTATCACTTAAAACTTATAAATAGGTTAAGTACTTGATATTAAAGTAACCTAACGAGACATTATTATAGTAGGGGGTAGGGGATCCCGATCTATGTGGTGGACGCCTCTATCTTCTTTAAGGCGAGTTGTATATTTTAAACACCTTTTTCGAAACCAGCCAAGTATCAAAATGAAAATAATTTGAAAGTTTTCTTTTTTTTGGGTTGTGTTTATTAATGTATTTTTTATACATTTCGCCTGGAAAATGAGCAAGAGGTTCACCACATAGATCGGGTTCGTAGACCATTAGTACAGTACTCTCAGCTCTTTAGCGTTCTCACCTGACAGTATTATGTCACTCGTGTTTCATAAAAAAACGAAGACTGCCAATTATTTTCAAGAAACTGGTGACACTGTACAAGGGCTCTGTTCTTTTTGGTTAAACTATAATGCTTCTGTCATGTTATCGCATCGTCAACGTCATGATAGTTCTTATTTACTTGACAGGAACGGCGGCTAATAAACAATACGAAAGCATGTCAAAATCTCCAGCTCTAGCCCAGTTGTTCAATGATGCGACATCGTATTTTGTCTTACTTTCTCAAATTGAACTGTGTACCGATCAATGTTTATGAAAAATCAAAGAAACAAGCGTACAGTGCAGGTCTCAAAATGTCCCTTCGGTATACTTCTCTCTCACTCCCTCTCACACGCTCTTATGCGAGTCAAACCGACTCTATCCGAACCCGAAACCATTTTCAAAACCTCTTGCTCCTTGTAATACGAGTTGATCGTAGATCAACCTAGGTATAATTCAGAATACGATCTCGGTTAAATGATACATATTCAGACATCGGATTTTTTGGGGTGAAGCATTTGACAAGTTGTGAGCATTTGAAGTATTGGTATATCGATAAAATTACTTATCGATGCTTGCCACACAGAGATCACAGTTCGCACTCAGATTTACAATTTATTTACCTAGTAAGTCCGCAAGTAAGCAAATGGAGCTACATTATCTAAGGAGACTCAAAATCTAGAAGATATACCAATTTTAATAAATACTTTATATTGAAAAAAAAAAAACATCTATTATTCAACAATTAGTAGCTTTTGCCCCCGACTTCGTCCGCGGAAAATTCAATTATCGTTATTTCCTCGAGAACTTTTTAATGGGGATGAAAAGTAGCCTATCCAACTGTCAGGGTATAAGCTACATTCAATTTCATCCTAACGTCAAGCCGTTGCAGCGCAAAGGAGTAAAAGACTAACACACACACATTTTTTTCATTTTGCAAATAAAACTGAATGTGATTACTAATTTTAGCGTTAAGTATCGACAAGTGATTTTATCGATACTCATCCACCCCTGTCAAATGATTTTGCTCCAAAAAATCCGACATTTGCATAACACTACGTTAAAAACTAGGTAATGCTTAATTGTAATTAATCTCGTTACTAGATTCAAAATTTAAATCCGCTGATGTTACCTCTTGCTTATACTCTCAGTGAGTAAGCGAGAAGCGAACACAATACTAATGTTTACTCTTATACCGATGACTATTATTCCAAATACTAAGTGTGCGTTAAAGTAAGTAAGCACCTGTGTATAACAAATGAAACTAAAATACTTCGCAAGCGTTGCCAACAATAAGGACTAAGATGGAATGCCTCTGTGCTAGTTATTTCACCGGTATTTGACCAGTACTTGTATATGAAACAAAACCACTAAGAAACTAAAACCCGCCAAGTGCGAGACGGACTAGCGCACGTAGATACTTACATACATACATACATAAAATCACGCCTGTTTCCCAGAGGGGTAGGCAGAGACGACTTCTTTCTACCTGCTACGATCCTGACAAATGTCATCCTGAAAAACGTAGATACTTCCGTACCATTATCGCAGTATTCAAGGAACTGTAAACCCACCCTCCTATCCTGCCCCCAAGCAGCAGTGTTCTGTTGTGATGCAGTAGTTTAGACAAACGATGAAATAACGAACATAGAGACATACCTAGCCTAGTCCATAAGCGAGGGCTGGCTTAGCAATAAAAAAATGCAGAAGTTATCTACTTATTAACTTTTAAGTTAGAAAACGACGGCAAATTTCTGCCTCTAAGCTGAACTGAAGTTGAAGTAAGGATAGCAATAAACTTCTGTAATTTTTTATATGGTTGGAAATGCATTTCCAATCTTGCGATTTACAACGCGACTGTGTGCTCATTTACCTCCTTTATCACACAAAAGATAACTAACAACACTATTGAATTACCTTAATATAGCACCTAAGTCAACATTCATAAGAAACTTTAACCTTATACGAATAATATTTTAAGAATAAGTCTTATGATTTTGATACATCGCTGTCCCAATATTATAGGGTTCTATGTTGTACTTTTATCAACTTGTAATTTGAAGTTTGTCAGAGTGACACTAGGTCTAAATTGAAGTAAACCGACGATGTAACATAATAATATAACCTTATAATATTGGGCGACATTTCTTTAATGTATCATTTACCAGCTCCCTATTGCACCGCTGACAATGATAGGTCACACAATTTGGTATACATTGTAGAGTTAATAAGTTTTTACATCACTAGGACTCATACAAGCTGAGCATTGTACACTAAAATGTCACCTATCGGCTGTCATTGTTAGGATGGTGGAATGGGCAGGTATATATTTGTTAGTAAGTAGTAAGTTTAAGCTCTGTGATTCCCATGTAGAACGGACACACATTGGCACTTCCGCGAAGATGGCTAGGTATGGCGTTATACTAACATTATTCCAACCACCACCGATTATGAGTTTGATCGAAAATACATCTATCTTTATTATAACTATATTATAGTATAAGTCCTTATTATATATAAAGTTATTCACCAACCAAAATACCTTGCTTGTGGCGATTATCGTAGGTTAAAAGGCTAAACTATTATCTCTAAATTAGTGAATTTTTTTCTACACTCATTAAAATAACCTGTAAGAAAAATACCGTAGATAATGATTAAATTGATTAATGAGTCAACAGTATGGCCGTAAGCATAAAGTAAGCATTATAGCATCAATATCGATACTTTAATGAATTTCAAATTGATTAGCACCATCTTGTGTTCTTCATAACTGTGCCGTCAATTTTAAAACGTGAGACATTGTCTTTATTTTAATTAATCCCGTGCAATTTAACATGGTTGTTTTTAATTTGAGTGCAGATAATCTTAAGCGTGTGGCTGGGCATAAATAAGAATTAAAACACTAATGTGATCTTATTATAACTCGCGCACACATGTTTTAATGCCTATCATTATGCAACAGTCATATAAACTAATATTATAATTAGAATATCCACTACTCAGTGCTAAAAACGATATGCAGATTACATTAATATTGTAAACGTCATATACTGTAATTCTACGTTTTATAAGACGTCACATGCATGAACAAAATATATGGGACATAGGATAACTACCTAACATTTGGGTATATGCGGCAAGACCCACGAATGCCGCAAATTGCCGACTATGTCGTTCAAAATGTTAACATTAAGCACCGTATTGTTAAAGGAAGACATTAAGAATTTGTAACAAATGTTTACAACCTCTGATTTTATACTAACACTAAAGACAACTCAAAGGACGGATCAATCGAATACTTAATTTGAATATACTGTTTAACATTACAATTAATTTTAATAATACAGTTAGATTATCCGTAAACGTTTACCGAAAAGGTTGCGGATATCTGACGAGGACGCGTGATTTAGAGCATAGTATACGGAAAAGTGTAAGATGAATGTTTAAAGGAAAATTCGGTCACACTACAGCTCATAGGGATGTTATTATCAGACGAAGAAAACTGAAAGTTGATAGTAAATGTTGCAATAAATTCGTTATAATACTGATAATTAAACAAATCAACATTCGTTATTCGATTTACGACCATTATTGAAAGATGATTATCATAACAATAATAAGCAGTCGGTTTACCTCCATATATATAAACACACTGCTATGTATGATTTGTCACTTTCGGTTAAATACAATGTCAGAAAGATAGGTAAGGTCAAAAAAATAAGTTTGACTAAAGTATGACGAACTTTCGTTTGTTGGTTATTGGAATGTGACAAGCTTATGTATCTAGGTTATGACAGAACGTTTTTAGATGAGCTCCTATATTAGCTAAGGCGTGGGATTTTTATGGACGATGATAGTGTTAAGTCACCGTCATAAATACATGTATATAAATACTTAATAAGTGCAAGTACAGGTACAAATGAGCCTGACACGACAGGTTATACTTTAGTATGGTTAAGACTGAGTCTGCGACGGGTTTTAGTTCAGAATAGGTAAGGATGAGCCTGACAGGCTATACTTTGGTATAGGTAAGGATGAACCTGACGGGTTATACTTCGGTAGAGGTAAGGATGATCCTGTCGGGCTATACTTCAGCATAGGTAAGGAGCCTGACGGGTTATACTTTGGAATAGGTAAGGATGAGCCTGACAGGCTACACTACGGTATAGGTAAGGAAGAGCCTGACAGCCTATACTTCAGTAAAGGTACGAATGTGAATGACGGACTATCAGTATAATGGATGATCCCGATGGGCTATACTTCAGAATAGGTAAGGATGAGCTTGACAGGCTATTTTTAGGTATATACACGGATGAGCCTGACAGGCTATACTTTGGTATAGGTAAATATGAGCCTGACAGGCAATACTACGGTATAGCTAGGGATGAAACTGACGGGCTATACTCCAGTATAGTCACGGATGAGCCTGACGATTAATACTTCAGTATAAGTTGACCCTGACGAACTATGCTTCAGTATAGGTACGGATGAGATTGACGATTAATACTTTAGTATGTTCAGTATAATGGATGATCCCGATGGACTATAACTTCAGTATAATGGAAGACCCTGACTATAGTCGAGTACGGGTACTCGCGAGCGGGACAGAGCGCTCAGCTGCGCGCGAACAGACCTGAGGCGAGCGCGGCGGGCTCGGGCGCGTGCGCGAGCCGCACCAGGCTGCGGCCCCCCTCCAGCACGAAGATCTCGTCCTTGTTCACCGCCACCGACAGGATCCTGGAACCACGGACGCATTTAGACCAGGCATGGAGACAAAAACACTAATATTATTGACTAATACTTTTTGAGAAACAGTCTGTGTTACTACACTAATAATATTTGTCCGTGCAGTACATTTCGCTAGTAGACTTGTAGAAAATTGTGAGTGAACTAATATTATTCACTAGACGACGCCCGCGACTTCGCAAGCGTAGAATTAGTTTTTCACTTTTCCCCCTATTAACCCCTTAGGGGGTGAATTTCCAAAAATCCTTTCTTAGTGCTCACTCACATCATGAAAGGAACCCCTGTACCAAATTTAAAGTTTCCAGATACAGTAGTTTCGGCTGTGCGTTGATATATGTATAAGTCAGTCAGGTTTGCCTTAATATACGACCAAACTATATATACCAAATTTTACGCTTGTGTTTTATCAAAAGATACGAGCTTCTTTTAAAGTTACGACAACGTAGGCATATTGATAGGGACGGTTGGAGTCCCTTTTGGTAGGTCACCCTGAGCACATAGATACCTCCTCAGGTCGTCGACGACGGCGGTCGCGCGCAGCGAGGCGGGGTCCAGCACGTACAGGAACTGGCCGTTGTGCGCCACCAGGAACTGGTCGCGGAACACGTGCAGCGCGCCCAGGCTGTGCTCGCCCGCCTGCTTGCGCGGCGCGGGGTTCAGCAGCTCCACCACCGTCAGGGGGTTGGAGATGGCGTCCTGGAGGTGCACAGTAATCAGCTAACTAAGGCTTAACAATATACCATGATGCGATACCCTTTTAAGTTTTGCTATGGTAGTAGTCGAGCCTATGCGAGCGGAGTGCGACGCGATGCTAAAGTAATGCGAGCGCGGATATTACTTAAATAACTGAGTTTAGAAATGAAAAAAAAAGCTATTTGTTGCATTTGTAATTTAAGAAACTTGTATGAGTTATTCTACTCAAAATGGACGACCTTTTTTTCCTAAAACGGCAGGCCGATGCGAACTGGCGTTCCGCTCAGCCCGTTTGCATCTAAACCCAAGACTAGCGTCATGTCGCACTTGCCTTCGAAATTCGACCAGATCGCCCGCGCGACAATCGTACATTGCTTTTCTACCGTTTTTGATAGTGGCCGCGCGCAGTACGCCACGGCCGGCCCGCCGCGCGCGTACGAATAGTGGAACAGTCTCTATGCGGGACACAGGCCGCAACGCACCTTGAACATGAGCGTGTGCAGCACGGCCCCGGAGCGGTCGGCGCGCCACAGCCGCGCGCCGGGCCGCGCGCAGTACGCCACGGCCGGCCCGCCGCGCGCGTACGAATAGTGGAACAGTCTCTATGCGGGACACAGGCCGCAACGCACCTTGAACATGAGCGTGTGCAGCACGGCCCCGGAGCGGTCGGCGCGCCACAGCCGCGCGCCGGGCCGCGCGCAGTACGCCACGGCCGGCCCGCCGCGCGCGTACGAATAGTGGAACAGTCTCTATGCGGGACACAGGCCGCAACGCACCTTGAACATGAGCGTGTGCAGCACGGCCCCGGAGCGGTCGGCGCGCCACAGCCGCGCGCCGGGCCGCGCGCAGTACGCCACGGCCGGCCCGCCGCGCGCGTACGAATAGTGGAACAGTCTCTATGCGGGACACAGGCCGCAACGCACCTTGAACATGAGCGTGTGCAGCACGGCCCCGGAGCGGTCGGCGCGCCACAGCCGCGCGCCGGGCCGCGCGCAGTACGCCACGGCCGGCCCGCCGCGCGCGTACGAATAGTGGAACAGTCTCTATGCGGGACACAGGCCGCAACGCACCTTGAACATGAGCGTGTGCAGCACGGCCCCGGAGCGGTCGGCGCGCCACAGCCGCGCGCCGGGCCGCGCGCAGTACGCCACGGCCGGCCCGCCGCGCGCGTACGAATAGTGGAACACGGCGCCCAGGGGACACAGGCTGGAACAACACAAACACACGCTCTAACATTCATCTGCATCATGACCTGAAAATTCTGCGTAATGATAATTATGTTCGCTGAAAGGTGTTTCGATAAAATAATAGGTAGTAACCGGTTTAAGTTACATGTAAATGTAATCATAATGTCACACGTGCAGTAAATAATTCTCTCTCTTCACTTCGCACATTTCGGTTGTATTTTTGACGCTCATTTACTATGGAAATTATCTGAGAGGGATGCCACACGACCGCTGGCTGTACGTTGCGTATTTTCCACTGCATTATTCTTCATATAAATTAGAACGACAAGCCACACGATGCGTTGAAACACTTGCGTCGCTCTATGTTAAACAACAGCGTTGCCACAACGCAACGTACCGGCAACGCTCGTATGGCATGGCTTTAAAGGGAAAGACTAGAGGGTAAAGAATATAAAAAAACCGGCCAAGTGCGAGTCGAATCACAATGTCTTCTCAGTACCTCTTCCTCTCCCTCTTGCCGAGCTGGCTAACGCGCCAGCGCGCGTCGCGCAGCTCGCACACGATGCTGCGGTACAGGCTCGACACCAGCAGCGTGTTCTGGTAGTAGCTCATCTGGACGATCTCGTGCTCCTCGTTTACTATCTCCATCGATTTGCACAGGTGCTGAAGGGAAAAATCTTAGTGTGTGTTTTTTTGTCAATATTATCTGTCAATACATTTATAGCCGGTGTCGATTGAAATTGCCAAAGATGTAAACAAATGAGTACTGTTTGACACATAACCTCAAATATTCATCAAGCGTGTTTTTATATAAAATAACGTACAATTAATAGTTATTTAATCTTAAACTGAATGCGAAATTACAGATCAAGTGTATAAATCCTTGCTAAGACCTCTCTTGATCTTTAAAAGCACGTGGTTGTCGAGTAATATTGGTAAATTGGTTTGTTTGGTTGTGTTTACATCTTTGCCCGTTTCAATTGGCACAGAATATACAGCAGACTATATCCAGTGTTGCCGCCTTGTGAATAATTATGTCACTAACTTTGGTTACAAAATGCCCTAGATTACAGGATATTTTGTAATTTACCTTACTAAAAAAAACCAGTTTCAATTTTAGCTACAACAAACATCAGAGAAAAGTTGTTACCCAACAACTGTTTTAGTTGCATTGTTTTTTTAGGAAGAAAAGGTTTTCTTTTCTAAAACTGTTTACTATTTATTTATTTAAATATGTACCTTATTGCATAAAATTAAAATAGTGCACAAAAGGCGAACTTTACGCTACAAGCATTCTCTACCAGCCAACCTTTAGTTGAAACAGTAATCTAATAGTAGGTAGGTGTAATAAATGACAATCTAGTTAGAATTTGTTTTCTAGGTTTCTTCGAATATCAGGTACCAAATCCTTAGCTTAGGTTAGCTTTATTGCATAACGATGCTAAAAAGTAAAACCGTTTCGGATAAACCGCATTTCTAACTTATGGATATTCGGAAAATGAGACAATTGACGGCGCGTTTAGCGTAAGTTGATAGTGAGCCTGGCTACTAAGCTATCGGTCCCGGGTTCGATTACCGATATGGGTAAATATTCTAAATTTCTGAGTCTTGGATGCTTTCTATGTAAGTATTTATTTCTCGATATAAATATTTATATTGTTACCCCAGTACAAGCCTAAAGCTGGGAACTAGGTCAATTTTTGTGACATTGTCTACTAAAATATGTATATTACTATATACTAAAACGGTTTCTTAATCGCACGGAGAATGTAAACGAGCACACTGGCCCCCTGTTGGTCAGATCTGTAACCCATAGGCATTTGCATTCTCAAGCCAACAATCTCAAGCTTGGAATCTTAAGACCACAAAAGCGTTGCCAACCCTAAGGACTAAGATGGTCTTATCCCCACACCGGAAACAATGGGAACACTGCTGCTTAGCGGTAGGTCAAAGTATAAGACCATATTCAAAAGGCATAATGACAAGTGTTAAAATGACAACCTCTTTGTCCCAGACCGCGTGAGACCCATTGTCTGTTATCAACGAGGACTAACGATGCACGGAAAAATACTGATACGGGAACATTAACCCTCCTGATAGCGAACACGGTCGACTAGAGACAGGGAAAATTGAACTTTATATTACATAAGGTTATTGTACGTTTCGACCTCGTTTGCAGGTGGCCTTGACTTAACGACAGAACGATTTAAGTCGATGTTACTTAAATAGAGATTACCTTGAACCGTGGCTGTTGTTAGGATGTCATTGTTTTTGTAAATGGAATCTGTTGTTGTTAAAATATGGTTGAATGTGGTGGGATTTCTTTCTTTTGGCTTTAGAAGAGCTATAATAATGCCTTAATATGCACTATGCGTATTTTAAGCTAACTATATAAATATCTCTTTTATATACACGGGTTTTAATATCTCTTTTATATCTTTTCTTCGTTTCTTGGGCGAGAAAATCGCCGATAGTTTAACGCTTACTCGCTGGCGGTGGGACCAGTGCCTCAAGTGATTAGCTATCGACTATAATCTCGCTCAAGAAACGAACAAAATATATAGATCCCGTGTCAACAGAAGAGAAACATATATTAATAGTTGATTGCTGGCTGTTCACACTGCCGGCGAAACAAAACTCCACTAGTTTGTTGAAACAAAAAAAGTAGATCCCGTGTCAATAAAAGAGCCACATATATTTATAGTTGACCGCTGGCTCTACTCGCTTCCCGCTCATAATCGGTGGTGAGACAAGTGCCTAAATATCTCGTAAGCAGATCACTTTCATCCTTTGGTTACCAATCTACTATTACTAAAAAATAAATAAATAAATATCAGGGGACAATGTCACACCAATTGACCGAGTCCTAAACTCTCAGCTTGTGCTATGGGTATACTAGACACTAAATCCAAATACTTATATAGAGAAATATCTACCGGAATACATAGAGAACATCCATGCCTCAGGAACAAATATTAGCCCTTACTGGGATTTGAACCCAGGACCGCTAGCTTCGTAAGCTGGGCCACTAACAACTAGACAGATATTTTTGACGATTCTAGACACGGGCAATCACTTTTTCCATACGACCCTACCACCGCAAATGCATTATCAACCCTGAGGCTTAAGAAATAAAACAAATACTCACCATGTAGAAATCAATTTCAGTCATGATGATGACCCCGTTCCTGTCCCCGGAGAACAGCCGCATCCCGTTCTTGGACCACTCGATGGCGGTGATCTCGCCCTTGTGCAGGTCGCCTATTGTGTACCTAGGAACGTAAAGTATTATATTAATAAATAATAATAATAAATATCATCACAAATTAAATCAGTCCCGAACTAAGCTCGTGGCTATTCATTTTTACATTCCCTAAATAACTCAATAAGCCATGATTCTGGATTTATTTCCTATTTTTGAAATATTATTTGCACAAGTGTCACACAGAAGCGATCACGGCAAAAGTAAGGTAGGTTGCGCGGAACGCCGCATAACTTTGCCACACGTTACACGCCCACGTAACACTTCTACTGTTTTTTCTGTTCTGTGCCCCAAACTATGATCTTGACTTGTACCAATGATAAACATACTTATAAAATGCATGCTTAAATGCATAGAAAACATCCAAGGCTCAGGAACTCAAATTATGGTAAGTTTGTTTTGTAGGGTTTACCATACATATTTCACTCTAATTAAACAAGGAAGGATAATATCATTGTCATAATAATAAACCAACCTACATCAGAACAATTAATATTAACAAACATTTACCGTTTTGAAGTAAATAATAATTAAAAACACGAAAGTCACCTTTTTCCTGCAGCTGAAACAGATATATGGTGTACCTATACAAAGTGTATTTTATTTATTGGGACAGTATGGGGTATTCCAAGATTATACCTAAACCTTATGAAAAAGAATAGGAATTGATAGTTTTCCTTTAAATTCGTTATATGTGCTTTTATTTTGGATATTTTTTCCGATGTACTAGTAGAGCTATTTTATAATACCTCACTTATATTGTTATAAAGTAAAAAAATATATTTTGCCATTGCTTTACATGTATGGGAGGTACCCAAATAAGCGTCCCTTGTTGACTACGCAGACATTAAATTTACACACAATATAACACTCTGTATCTATCATTAGTGTAGAGACCTGCAGTGATTCACCGCATTGCTATCTGACAATAATAAATGGAAAGCACCTTATCCACTATCTATTTAATTATTGTGTGATGCAAGGCTGTGTTATGTTACGTCTAATTTATTGTGCATTATAAGATAGGTACCTAGGATAAAAATAATACCCAAACACGAATACCTCTTCTTAAAAGTTCCATGCAATTTCATTAATTCTGGGGTCCTAGTGAAAAAGACTTATACAGTCTCTTGAAGATAGAGTGAAAAAGGGTTTACTCCATTTTTATACATATATACTCTTTTTATTGCGAGTTAAAAAGACTTTTGCCCACTAGGTTCCCAGAATTTACGGTAGAATCTGAAGTTCCTCTTAATTGACAACAGGAACTTTTTAAATGGTGTTGTGAGAAACTAAATAAACAAATTTCTGCTAGTGTCTAAAGAGCTTAAACGCCATGGTCTTTTCTACGTAACACGTAGTGCTAGACGTAGAAAAACAAAGCGCGGTTACAAAAAAAATCGCCGTTAGTCCACTACTCCAAAGCTTTTTTCGTTTTTTTTCTCATTAGATAATCACAAAAAATGTTAATTCTTTTGCGACAAACCTTCATGATTTGTCAGAACACATTTTCAACAAATATCTGTTGTCAATTACACAGGTAATAATATAGAAATAAGCATAGTGCAGCAGACGACGTGCTGGCCTAGTTGGTAGTGACCCTGCCTACGAAGCTAGCGGTCCTGGGTTCAAATCCCGGTAAGGGCAGATATTTGTGTGATGAGCGCGAATATTTGTTCCTGAGTCATGGATGTTTTCTATGTATTTAAGTATACATTTCTCTATATAAGTATTTATATCGTTGTCTAGTACCCATAGTACAGTCACGAACCGGGATTGTTGAGCCACTTGCCACTGTTCGTATTTTGGCCGTGTAATGCAAATCGGGTTTAGTCGTTTATACTCGTATGTCCAGTATGTATTACTCTGCTAAATTATGAAGAATATTGACGTGAGTGACTTAACATTCCCGTGTTGCAGTCACAGCTTGGTTGTGTTACCTACTTACACGGATCGGCCAAAGTCGGATATATTCGCTTAAATTAACGATCATTTCACCGAAATAGAGCTGGAGAGAGGGAATATTGTTTTGATGATTACTATGGTTACGTTTAAACAACAGCCACTATTGGTTCAAACTGAACTGTCTTTATTGGTAGTTACAAGGGTTGCTATGGTCACATTTAAGTAATGAAAAACAGCGGCATTCGTGTAACACAACCAAGTTATGATGATAAGCTAGTGGCTCAACAATCCCGGTTCGTGACTGTACAAGCCTAGAGCTTAGTTTGGGACCAGATCAATTGGTATAGTTATATCACTTGAACCTCTACATCCTTTCTATTAATATACAAACATAATGGTAATATCTTCATATGGAAGTGGCAACAAACACACATCCAAAGCCTGTTAGCTTCTTAGTTAGACTGACTACCAAGTATTCTAACCGTTTCATCAACACCCCGCCTATAATTAAAAAAAAAACATATGATTATTTAAACTGCCCCTAGTACTCATAAGGCTCACCTTTCAACCTTGGGTTCCACCTTAGGTTTTAGCGTGTCCGGAATGTTCTCTGGGTGTTCCTTGGGTATCTGGAACACCGTAACTTGGCCCCCTGCGTTTCCTGCCGCCACCATGTAGTCTACTGTGTTGACGATCTTGACATATGTGATAGGTGTTGCTGCAGCCTAAAGGGACAAAAAACACTTAATGCATTAGCTGTTAAAGGAAAGAGAAAAACCACAGGTAAAACAGCTCACAGACTATCTGATGGTAAGTGACAGTAACAGTGGTGGGTCTCAGACATTTGCAATCTGAAGCTGCTAATTTGTTACCTCACCAGAACACTACTACTCGGCAGTAGGTTAAATAATATGGTGCTACGTATTGCTGCTTAAATACAAAAGAGCCACAAATCAAAAACAAATATAGTTTGAATTAAAACTTAAAGGAAATAGCATTCCGATTTTAAATGCATCACAAACACATTTTGGTTTGTCTCGCTTTTCTATAAGAAACAATATGTTGCAGATTTTTAAATATGGTCACAAATTTGTGGCTTAAAATATACATAATTTTTAGAAAGGGTTAGATAACCATGGTATAAAACTGACAGATGTTTATTTAAACAAATAGAGGTAAAAAGATGAATATATCTTATCATGTTTATACAAATATTAACTGTTTTCCTACTGTTTGTATACAAAGTGTCATATTAAGCCCCGGGCAAAATGATAAAACTTTAAAACCCTACTTTTTACGAGTTTTTCAATATTAACTCTAAAAATTCAACAGGGTATAAGAAGCTAACTCATTAAAAGAATACAGGCTTTTAAGGTCACCTTGTTACAAAACTTACAAATAATGCATTTAAAATGTAAATCATGCTGCAACTTATTTACATAACAATAAAGCAATCGTTTAGGAGCTGCCACAAAAAAAGACAAATTAGTGCTGTAACAGTCTGTAACGTATTTCGCAAGGAGATAAATGGTGTATGCAAATGAGGCATCAAAATATATTTGTATCGATTTTACTATTTTTACTAGTAAGTAAACTCCGTGGACTATGTCTAGTAGTAAAGTAAAAGCGTTACAAGGTCAATGAAAGTAAAGCGCAGCATATGGGGAGTTGTTTACTCGGAAACATACCTCGCACCGCAGCCTCTGAATATTGCCCTTCTTCCGGTCATACCAGTACACCAGGCCAACGTTCGTGCCCAGCGCGAGGTAGTCGCTCACCGCGTCGACACAAGTTAATAATAATTCACTGGAAAAGAGACCCGTTTGTATCCGAGCTGGAATTAAATTCAAAATATGTGTGCAAGGTGTCCATTCGCGCACAAATGCCTCCTCAGCACCGCTTGTCACTTCCATTTTGTTGATATTATTGCTTTACTGTTTATGCCAAAGAACGAAGCAACCATGTGTTAATTATCATTATGGGTCCGATTATTTTATTTGTTTTATAGAAATTCCGAGAGAACACGGTCGAAAGATGGTTTTGACACTGACAATTTTAACAATTCTACCAACATCGCCTTCTAAATCGTGAGCATAGGTGGGTTGCCACTTCAAAATGGTGATATGTAAAACCGGTTTGGAGCTTTATTGGACATCACATCGCAAGGCGTACCAACACAGCCAATCAAACTGTACACTTGTCATTTTCTTGTCAAGCTGGTTCGCCACCAAGGACCAGCTCATAAGTTATTTTATTTCAAAGTAGTCACACGAAATGGCTGAAACGGCGACAGAGATTCCTATAAACATCGAGGAGGGTGTCATAGAAGCCGTTAAAAATGTTACGGGCAAGCCACCGTCGAGTATTGAAGGCATCGCGATCGCTTACTTGAGTTTAGTTATTATGGCTGTTTTGCCGATATTCTTTGGATCTTTTAGATCGGTGAAGTACCTCAGGGAGCAAAAGGTAAGTTTCATTACTTGTTTATGTCAATAGATTCAGTTATTGTCTCATTTCATTTAAACAATTTGGGTCCAATCAGGACACTGCACGTTCCGCTCTAGCCCCGTGGCATATGCTGCCTCACGGTTGTTTACGCGAACCTTGCAAAAATTACTTTAGATGACATTCTCTCAATACATTTTAATTAGGTGCGATTCCACACGAATTTTCATATAACGCGGCTGATTCTGCATGACTAATCAAAATAAGAAACACTATCTAATATGATAGGTCCTGACTTAGCTATTTATTTCTGCTGTTGTTTCATAGTACCTGTATTGCGCGCATTTTCCTTATAGCAACATGGCTTTAGAAATCAATTTCATTCTTTAGAAAGGTTTTTATTTGATTACATTATTTCATGGTTAATTTGTTCCACTTCTCTGTAATGTAGCCTAATACGCAGCATTATCTTTGGGTACTGTGTTACAGCTTGATAAGTATGCTTAATATTTTACATTTCTCCCTTTACATGGATTACACACTCATGTTGTCGAAAGTATTGATTTTAAAACAACCATCTACAATTTCTATTAGCATGTCCTAAAAGCTTATGAATCTATCATTGAAATCATGGTCTTGATGGTGTGATGAATGTGGTCGAGCTGGTTCAACCTATTGTATGCTTTATAGAGTGACCCAAACAAATGTTCCAACAGTTTTTTTTTTTTGCTATAAATGAAATTTATTGAGACATGAACTTTTTTTTAGTATATTGTTATGATAAATTAAAGTGATTCATGGAGGTCTTAGATTAATGTTCATTTTAATAATTAAGCTGTTGTAAATGACCAGAAATTATGAAATGCTAATTATTTAGGCTATTATAACAAGGAGGTGAAAAAAATACCCAGTTCTAGCCTCATTAAATGAATTGTGCAATTTGATATGTTTTTCTTATTAAATGAACTGTTTTTTTTTTACATTACTACCATACCTATGTAATTGTATATTTCATTGATATTACTTTAAATGTATTGTAAGCATAATTTTAATCCGTAAATTGTATTTGCAAGCATTTTATGTTTTATGCAAATAAATGACTTGATTGATTGATTGAAATGTAAATAATATCCAAAGTATTCTAAATTGAGGATCCCTGTGTGTTTTTGAATGTTTGACATAAAGTCATGTCAATCAAGTGTCTGAGAATACAAAATGTGTAAAATAAACTAAAAGTTGTAAAATCATATACAATAAACATTTCCAAAGTGCTCAATTACTAGGGTGTTGAAAAATGCAATATAACAAATGAGAGACAAACTCAAACCCAAAGCACCTTCTAATAGTTGTCGCACTGTATAGTAACAATGTTATCAAACCTAGTAAGTCAATTGTAACCTATGTATAGTCACCCGATTGACTTAAAAATTTGCATGCTCATGCATTTTTATGGGAGTACAATAATATGATACTATCAAGCTTGTATGATGATGGAGACGGAAGGTATAGGAACTCCTCAATGGTTAATAGATCTGTCAAATTGGGCTATCTTTAGAGATAATATTAATAGGAAGTTATTATCAGTGTTTAATTTTTTTTAAAGAAAGATTTTTTTTCTTTATCGTTTTAATTAAATTTTACTTATTGACTAAACTGTAATTCTATGGAACTTGCTAACTATGTAAACAAACAATATATTGAAATTGACATCTAATGTCAATTTTAGTATGGCGGCTTGTTTACATAGTTAGCAAGTTCCATAGAATTACAGTTTAGGTATAAAAAAAAAGAGTTTAATATAAAAACAAATAGTTAATAAAGAAATCGGAATTTTCAAAGAAACTTAATTATACAAGATTGTTGTTTGTATGTAAACCTAACCTTGATAGTGCTGTCTATTAATGCGATAATCATAGGTAATTAGTTATCTTGTTACAATTATCTGTAGAACAACAAGTCTCTGTAACAGTGTCCTTAGCTCATTATCGTAACTAAACGAGTGCATAATGTTGCATTTAGACCAATCACAAAAAAGGATGTCTGTGTGTAAGTATGCATTTTATATTTTCGAGCTTTGTATTATACTTAACTTACTTAAATTTTGGTACACTGACGATTTCGTACACACACAAAAAACACGTATTTATAATATTAGTTCTTTATTTATCATATAAATATACAGCAAAATATAAAAAATCTATCAGTTTGATGCATATTGCGAGACAAACGAGAGAAATGGAAATGGAAAAACCGTGAAATGTCCTGTGTATATTCAAACCGCAAATGCACTGACAGCGGTGGCGGCGAAGCGCGGCGTTTTTTTTAGTTAATAAAGACTCCCTTTTTTTTTTTAATTTTTAAAATAATAAGATAATAATGAGCCTGAACATATATACGTCTCTCTTTTCAGGAGTCCGGTGAACGCGCCGAGACTATGTCGAACAAGGACGCCCTGATGTTCCCGCTGATCGCGTCGTGCGCACTCTTCGGTCTCTACGTGTTCTTCCAGATCTTCTCCAAGGAGTACATCAACCTCCTGCTCACTGGATACTTCTTTTTCCTGGGAGTACTTGCTCTGAGTCATCTTTTGAGGTTAGTCGAAATAGTAAAAAGGCTAAGAAGTTTAAAACTAAATAAGTAAAATAAATTCTTACTAATAGGTATTATATTTGTGAAAGTTGTATTATAGTTATATGTAAGTATTCTTTGTCCATATCCTGAATTAGAACAACATCCTGGAAGATTATAGTATTCTTCTATGTATGAAGTAAAGCAAAGTTGTTTAACATTTTTCCCAAGGGTAATATTAAAGTGCGTCAGTGTTCGCATTGTTGTTATCTGGTGTAGGGATTTATTTTCGAATAAAATTAGTATCGTAGAGGCATTTCAATTTAGTACTCAGGGTTGGCAACGCATTTCAGTCATGAAAGTTTCAGATCCCATTTTACCGGTGCGTTCGTTTACCTTCACAGTGACAAAAAAAGAGAAAAGACGGTGCATTTCGGTCTACCTCTTTTGCGTTTTTGATAAACGAATATCTCAACATCTTCACACACTTGAGTTTTCACACTGAGGAATATAAGAAAAATAATAATTTAAATAACCTAAACCCGTCCCCAGCCCGGTGATCTCTTTCGTGGTCCCGGCCAAGGTCCCCAACGTGCCGTACCACGTGCACTTCACGAGCGGCGAGAAGGAGGCGCGCGTCGACATCATCAACTACAAGTTCACCAGCTATGACGTCATCTGCGTGTTCATCTCGCTGGCTCTGGGCGCCTGGTACCTGTTCAAGAAGGTCAGTATATACAAAACTTGCGACGCCATTTTTAAACACATCGCTTGTGAGTATAGTAAGTAATTAAAATTACAAAATACGGCTGTCACAGGCATCATCTTAGAATAATCAAAGTATTAAAAAAAAAAACCTGTGTTGTAATGCTATAAACTTAAGTTTAAAAGAAACAATATCTAACGAAGAGCCTCAAATTAAACGGTTGCATAATGTATTGTTATTGTTGAACAGCACTGGATCGCCAACAACCTATTCGGCATCGCGTTCGCCATCAACGGCGTGGAGCTGCTGCACCTGAACAACATCGTGACCGGCTGCATCCTGCTGTGCGGCCTGTTCGTGTACGACATCTTCTGGGTGTTCGGGACCAACGTGATGGTCACCGTCGCCAAGTCCTTCGAGGCGCCGATCAAGCGTGAGTACTCAGGAAACACTACTAAACACAGTAAAGCAAAAAGTTCTTAAGCTAACTAATATATTTCTATTCATTTATCATACATGCATACGCACGCCTTCATTCCCAGAGTGGGGTAGACAGCTACAGAATGATCAAACACTTTTAAAACTTGTTGATAATTCTTTAACCATAATTTGCACAATCAGGCTGAGATGTTTACCAGTGTATTAGTGACAGGTTGCCCATCGCCTAACTCAACTACAAGCCTTCATTCCCTTAGTCGCCTTTTACGACATCCACGGGAACACATCGAGTGGCACTATTCTAACCCGGCAATCACTTGGACACACACTATTCAATTATCAATGAAAACAATTTACTGTCAAGACAGAAAAAATTGGCTGCACTCTTTCAGTGTTTCTAGACCAGTAATAATTACCGCTTCGAACTTTAGGGTCATATAGTACGGGCAAAGCAGTGAAATTTCATATTTAATCGGTTATGCATAGTTTGTTTTCAGCGTATTACGTCAAACCAAGTTCAGTTATTTCATAACATTTTGACATTTTCCTTCATATACTAATTACATAGATTGTGGTCATGAAAAGGGCGTGGGCATAGCTGGGCTTCATTTGAGTTAACTCATGGTCAGCCATGGAGAGATTACATTAATTGGTTACGTAAACTTAATGTAAATGTTTATTAATAGTAATTAACCTTTCTCCTGAGTTTATTTATTTCTCTCCGGTTTATGTATTAGGCCTCTATTCTACTCGGTAAAACCATATTGCCTACGACGTGTTCGTATTGTCAACGTAGATATCAGCCTCGAAATTGGACGCTATAATACGAAGAAAGTTGAGGCTGATATAATCGCGTATGTGTCCTAAACGGGTCTATATCGTTTGCCATAATTATTTTTAGTCATAATGCGTTGTATTGTAGGTCATACTTCTCGCAAGTCATAACTTATTTTTTAAGAAACTGTTACTCTTTCAGGATTTTTTATAAATTAAACCTAACATAACCTAGCCTTGTCTACACATGAGACATTTAAGAAATTCTGAAAATTTTCTGTATAGTTCAATAATTATGTCAACAATGACATTATGACTAAAAAAATATGGGAATCAACGGGCTCCCATACTAAACCCTATAAAACATTATTAAAAAGCCAGAGACTGTCATTAAAAAAAGTTTGGTTATTGTATCTGTTTTGAAATGCAAATGCGCTCTATCCAACCGCCGGTTATGCTAAGTATATTTAAATCGAAACGCGAATTGTATATACAGTTGTTTCGCCCTCGACCTTGTTATTTGTAACCCGAAGTACTGCGGTTTATTATTTGTGAGAATTTTGCAATTTGTTAAATAATTCTCTTATTTTTTTTCTAACAAGGAAAGGTTCCCAACTGGCCGGCTCTGATTTTGTTGATTTTGTTATATGTTAGAGAGTAGTTTAAAATAACAGACACGTATATTTTTTAGGGGCCCATCCCATACTCAACCTATTGGGTGAAATTGACCTCCAAAGTACTGAAAACTGACTAAGCTCTTTAACTTTTATTATTTTGCTCCGTTTTTTTTTACTATAGCGTTAAGTTTAACGGCAAACGCGGTTATTGATTTTTGGAATGCGAAAGATTGTGTCAGAAATTAACACGATTGCGAAAACAATAACGCGAATAGAATGAAACGATTTTAGGAAATAGACCACCAGAAATTGCCTTTACATTTTTCACCGTCATGTATTTTCTCCGTTACTACTTGTTGCGACCTCTATTCAATATGTTAACACTATATTGTCTTTGACCTGTTATCGTAATGACACCGTTTTGGTAGCTCTTATTTACTAGACAGTAAAGGCGCCAGAGTTAATAACAATACCGTAATACATCAAAGGTAATATTGTTTAACGTCGTAGAATAGAGGCGCAGGTCAGTTCAAATATAATGAAATGAATTCATAAAAATTTGTTCATAATTTTTTATAATTAATAGGGAATATGCATGGAACTTTCTAAATCGCATTTCTCAACAATACCGTAAAAGAGATCACCAAAAGTGAAAATCAAATTCAAATCGGCAGAGAAATACGGATGATACAAGCATTTTGAACTGCTAATTAGACAGGGATTAGACAGAGAGATCCGATATGCCGTGTGACGTCATGCAACACGTCGACAAAACAAACTCCATCTTAAATTATATTTTGCTAAAAAGAGATAGAAACAAATCAATGCTGAATTATATTGGTTATAATTATAGCGATTTAAAAACAATAATTTTCTCAACTGTTTGTTACATTAATCAGCTTTTATTTTATTGAAGCTGTGAAAAAAATCATGAATTATTGTAATGTACACACAGCAACACACTTAACTGCCCATTAAAGACGGAAGTGAGAAAATGTAGAAAGAGATGAATATAGATTTTCCATAAGAATGTCATGTGCACGACAGAGACATTTTCTCTCTGTTCATCTTCAATGGTCGCTCAGCTGTGTGGGCGACTGTACAACTTTTTATAACTAATCGATCCACATCAAAACTATAGGACGTTCTTTGTTGCTTGTTCGTTAGTTGTAAAACTTTCCTCCCTACCCCCAGTGGTGTTCCCCCAAGACCTGCTGGTGAACGGCCTGAACGCGTCCAACTTCGCCATGCTGGGGCTGGGCGACATCGTGGTGCCCGGCATCTTCATCGCGCTGCTGCTGCGCTTCGACAAGAGCCTGGCGCGCGGCTCGGAGTTCTACTTCCGCGCGACGTTCTCGGCGTACATCCTGGGCCTGCTGGCCACGATCCTGGTGATGCACGTGTTCAAGCACGCGCAGCCCGCGCTGCTGTACCTGGTGCCGGCCTGCCTCGGGACCCCGCTGGCGCTGGCGCTGCTCCGGGGAGATATCAACGCGCTCTTTAAGTGAGTTTTTTTAGTTTGGGTATTGGGCACGAGTGAATGTGTTACCATTTCGAAATGTAATAAGGTTTACATACATTACCGGAAGGATGAGACCTTACCAGAGACGAAATAATACCTAAACCTTAATTTACCGGAAGGGTAAAAAGGTTTAGGTATTATTTCGTCTCTGGTAAGGTTTAGTTGTTATTTATTGGTCTTTTGCTTTAAAAAATCTTGTTCGGGAAGTAAGGATTCTTGGCAGGAATCGATAGATATTGAAACAAAAATTGGTTAAACACTCAGCCATTACGAAATGGCTCTCCTTTTTATAAACACAGTGACACTCACGAAATTTCTAAATAAATATTGATATTACCGACAGCAGTAAAACAATGCTAAATTTATTTGTGTGTGTATTGTTTTACGGCTGTCAATATTATCAATATTCAGAATATTCATGTACTTCTTTTTTTAAGATACAATAAGTGATAAATTAAAGTCAAAATTAGAATTTCGATACAATTGTCTCAGTTACTCGTATTAAGGAAAATTATAGTATTTATACAAATATTTTTCAATATCATCATAAGTCATTAGGAGACATGTGCGAATATGACCGTTATTACTTATTACTTATGACGTGCAACAGAACAGAGACATACTCTCTTTTCATCTCAACTCGTCTTATTTTCAGCTGAAAATTATTGAATCCAAAAAGAGTTATCGTTGATTAATGAACTGACTGGAGGAATTCCCATCAATAAATATATTTGAAGACGTTTCGTAACGCCGCCGGGTTGATGTTTTAAAGAGAACTCACTGATAGTGTTATCAGTATCGCTATAGATTACTTTACCTATAAGACTAGACCTTTATCCGAACGTCTAAAGGTTGATTTTAATTATAAGCAATGCTCATTAACAACAAGGTTCTCAATTCGTCTGACCTTTTGTGTGGTACGCGACTTCATACGTATGGCAGTTTTCTATACAGTATGTTACATTACAATATAGGTGGTTTTGCGGGTGGTAGGACCTTGTGCGGGGTCCGTCCGGATCGCTACCACCATCTTATCCATTAACTTACCGCCAAACAGCAGTGTTTGCATTGTTGTGTTCCGGTTTGGGGATAAGACAGCCGGTGTAATGACTAGCATAGAGGCATTCCATCTTAGTCCTCAGGGTTGGCAGCGCATTTGCAGTCTTAGGCTTGCAGTCTTGTGAATGCGAATGTCTATGGGTCACAGTTTCCACTTACCATCAGGTGGCCTGTGTGCTCGTCAGCCTTCCCTATGCCATAAAACAAGAAAAAAAAAAGAAAAGGTATTTAAAACTGACAATTTAGACTGTCAAAAATCCAGTTCCCGAAAAGAAACCTTTTTAGATACAAGTCATCTAAATAAAATACCACAAAATAAATATCGAATCTTGTGCCACACTTGACCTCTTCATATACCACTACTGTTGGGCGCATAAGAGAACTTGCTCATTTTTTACAGTTATGTTTTTGGTGGTATTATTGTTTTCGGGTCTCGCCTAGACAGGTACTCTGTCTACAGAATTATACCAACTAAACTCCTGTTTCTAAAACGTCCGATGTGACAGCTGTACAACGCAGGACAAAATATATACCCTAACCACATTTTAAATGCTTTGACACCTGTTAAATGTTTAGAGCGACGGGAGTTCCAGGTTCCAATTATATTATAATAATTAACATAATCCATGATTGCAGCTACGAAGACCAGCCAGCTATCATCGAGGCCGGCTCCAGCAAGGCCAAGAAGACTGAGTGAGCACCGCCGGCCGACGACGCCGTGACGACTCCGACACGGTTTAGATTGAGTGACCGCAGCTTACTGTCCACAGGCATTCATTGTGAAGTCACTTTAGAACCTTGTCAAAATATTTTTTATCTTGTTAATCACATTACGTTCGTATTGCAAATCCTAATTTGTATAAGCCTTGGTTAGTCCGAATTATCGTATATCATTAAGCAACTTTCGTCTGAATTAATATACTTTAAAGTGTAATAATTCAACCCTGACATTAACTAACCGCTGGTGTTTTTAAAAATCATCTGGTTCTACTAAAAAAACTTGTTTATGACAAATGATATTTCGGACTCGTGATATATTAGGACAAATAATAAATTCCCGGTTAATTTACTAGCATCCCCTTCATGCCATAAAATATAATCGTAATAAAAAAACACGATAAGCATATTACGTTAAAATATATCTTTGGCTTCTTAAGACAAGGTTTTATATGGTGGCACAACTATTTAATCTGTGACAGTATTTGTACAGAATAATTATTATAATACATATGCCATAAAATGTACTTACAACTGAACATTCAAATTGATATGCGACGGGTATAAATTATTAAGAAACATGAAGAATATTGTCAAAAATCTAATTTCGTTACCTACGTGTTTACTGATTTGCTTAAAAATATTTTCTTTTGCAACCCTCAAGATACAATTGATTTAACAAAAATAAAAAGATCACGTATTTTTTATCTAATAAAATAATGACCATGTTCTGATTTATCATAAACACACAGATAATCCTTAATTTTCTTCGTGTTTCAGTGATTCATATGCTTCGCTCGCAAGGTATATAAAGTAATAGTTATCAAATAAAAAATGACATTGTTAACATCAAGGTTCGTAAAAAACTCTAGCACAATTCGCAAGACTGGGTCTCTATCGCTCAAACTAAACTTTGTCCATATCGGGTCTATATTGGACTTGCCTATGGTCTATTTATTTTTGTAAGTCCTAATATGTTATAAGTTCTAAAGATTATTTGTCCTAAACTCTTTCTCCATAAGAGAAAACTTTTTTAGTTTACTTCTGAAGTTCTAAACAGGTTACAATTTAGGACAAGTGAACGTTAGACTTGTAATTCATTAGGACAAGTAACAACTATGGCAAATGACGGGCTCTCTTGAGATCAGACGCTGCCTCTGGCCATTTTAATTATATGACAAAATCATGCATTTGATGGAATCAGGTTGCTACCTGTCGGACAAATGGCTTCCGCATAATATCTTCCAATCCGTTGGGCTCGGGAGGATTGTAGCCCGACGTGCATAATTTTACATAATAGGTTGTAATTTATATCTAGTAGAAATATGTCTTCTCCCCTGGCCACACTGGCCAGTCTTCCTTTATATCGTTTTTCTAAGTTTTGTGCTGCGAAAATGAATCATATTTTTTTTGTGTATACTGTTTTGTTTTAATTGCTTTATGCATATGTAATTAGTTTAAGTTTATTTTTGTTACGCGGATTTAAATTTAATTCGATTTTTTTTTATCTGGAAGTTACCAAGTCACAATTATGTATTCGTTTTGAAGTGTATTTTCGCCGAGATGCAATTCACGAAACTTAGATATCATTTCGTAAGACACGTAGCTTTCCAGTATTGCCAACATTCCGGGAGTTTCGTGAATTGCATACATTTAGAACAGTTCTCTACTTAGGACGTATGTGTACTTACACAGTATAATATATAATTGTTAAATGTGAGGATATTTTAGGCCTTTTTATGAACTCTTAAGAATTCCAAAAGATCGTACGTGACAGTGAAATATAAATAAAATACGTCGAAATATTCTGTCGTTTTATTTTTTCATTTGTACAGTTGAGCCAGTGGTCACTAGCGAGCCGTACCTGTAACTGGTGCACGTAACATCTTGGAGTGTGCGCGGCATCCACTAGAAGGTCGTAACTGCATTATTTAGGAAATACTCATCAACCGCTATAGCTCGTTTTTCTGCAATCCGAATTTAATCCACATTTTTAATCGCTCTATCTATTGATCAAACATTCAGCGACTCTGTTTTATTCTATATACAAATAATTCATAGTAAAAAACACAATGCCCAGGAAAAAAAATACTCTCATATTATTTCGATATTTTACAATCAACCGCATCGCAGTACATGGCAACAAAAAACAAAAGAAACACGATTTTTTTCAAATTTGAATTAACTAGCGCGAATAAAAGGTCTCGGTTGTTCCTTCAGCTCATGTAAAGGAACTAAAGCGAAGGAAAAGTCGCAGTAGTACCTCCAGTTTTGGCAATGGTTCCACAGGGGGAAAAAGTACCAGTGCTTCCTTCATCTCTTGTGAAGGAACTAGTGCGAAAAAAAACCGCAATAGTTCCTTCAAAGGAACATCCAAAGGTAATAAACCACGAGTTGCACTTGCCGGTTTTTTTTAGTGAAACGATATCTTTAAAACTAAAATGTTATTTTAATACAATAAATAATCATTTCTTCAACTTAAGTCTAGGTAGGCAGGTTCTTGTTAATAAATCCTATGCCGGTGCACTCGATCGTGTTTTGGGAGCCGTTTGGATGAATCTCGAACTTAGCCTGAAATAAAACCATTTTAAGTAAGTTATATTCCTTTAACTCAGTCAAGATGAGTTTAATACGGTGCTTAAAGTTTAGTGGTGTACAATAGAGTTCATAAATGTGTTCAGTTTCGTACCTTGTCACTTTAATCGTTGTGAAAAATCGTATATGGCAGTTTAAACATGGCATTAAATAGACAAGGAAACCCAATAAAAATGTTGAGCATACATGCAAATGTTCTAAGTATAGAACTTATTTTTTTCATTGAGACTGCCATTGTTATGACAGTGCACTAAAATGCTTAACATTTTCGTTGGGGTACTGTACAATCTAGAGTAAAGCAGCTCCAACCGCTCCAATTTTCTATCTCATTCTATCAGCAGGACCAAACACCTCCCGAAGCAAAGTCCTGATTCCACCGCTGGTTCTTGACACGCGTTTGGTATGCCAAAACCTTAAAAGCAGCAATAACCCTAGTATGAATCAAAAAGTATGTTAGTATGTCACCTTGGCGAGTAGTTCCGCGATGTGTATGGCCGTCTTGGTGTGCATGGTGACCTCGCCCACGACCACGGACGACTTGCCTTCAGCCAGCGCCATCAGCACTATCACTTGATCCTAGAACAATAAATACCATTGGTCGATTGGCCTGTTAATTGATCGTATTAGGGTCTCCCCAAACCTATCGATGCGTCGGCTTGAGCTGGTAAGAAAAAGTTTCATGTCAATAAGAGCGAAAACGACGTAACATTTGTCGTAGGCAATGACCTGCATTAGCCTGTGGTAGTAGGTGACAGTGATGATAGCTGTTAAGTTATTTTGAAATTACGTTATCGAATATTGTAAGGTAATGACTTAATGAGTTTCAAATTTGGAACTTCTTCCAAAAATAACACGGTTTAAATAGGCTCAATTTTGGTATCAATTGAAACGTCAACTCGGTATATTTTTATTACAATATCGTACGAAATTTGATCTTGAACGGGATGAGAATAGTGACTTTTATTTAGTATATGATTTTAAAAAAACATTCATATTCGTGACACTGACACAGCACAAGTTTGTTTTCTGCCATTTTTGTCGTAAGTCGTCGGTTTCTGAACCCATCTTAGAGTACTGTGTAGCGAGCACTTTTCAAAGCAGCAATATTTTTAGTGTTTACAATTACGCCAGATAAAGCCCAGAAGCCTATATGCTTTTTTAATAATGTTGTTAATATTTTTTGTGAAATAAAGCTGGCTGTCCAAGATCCCGGATACTAGAAACCTTTTCATGGGCCAAGTTATTAATGTTGTATGAGGTAATAATAGGCCACCGTTTCCTGGTAAACGTTATGTTTGCATTTGCTTGTGTTTAATGGCAACTTATTACGCTCAGACCATCCAGATATACTGTCTAAATCTTCCTGAAGTGGAAGGGAGTCTGCTGGAGATTTAATCATTTTAGATATTTTCAAGTCATCAGCAAAAAACGAGAAACACAAGTGGCGGATCACTTCAGCCATGTCATTAATAAACACTAAAAATAACGTGGGGCCCAAGTGGGAACCTTGGGGTACCTCTGAAGGAGCCTCAAAACTTTTGAGTTATTGCCGCAAACAAGTACCTTTTTAGACCTGGCAGAAAGGTAGCTTAAAAACCAATCAAGAAGTTTGCCATGAACACCAAAGACACTTAATTTATAAACTAGTATAACATGATCAACTCTGTCGAATGCCTTCCTAATATCTGTATATACAGCGTCAATTTCATGACCTTTGTCTAAGGCTTCCGTTAGTTCGGACAGGTGTAGCACCAAATTGGACACAGTTGATTTTTTACTCCGAAAACCATGTTGCTGAAGGACTAGCAGTGGTTTAAGACGATTGGTCAGGATGGTGTTTATTAAAGATTCAAACACTTTGCCGAACATTGACAAGAGTGAAATAAGCCTGTAGTTTTGGATGTTACTGGCATTACCACCTTTAGAGATTGGTATCACATTAGCAAGTTTCCATAGCGAGGGGAAAACTTGATGCAGTTATCAAATACAGCCGGTATGCAGTAAGGTCCAGCCCCCTTGTTCTTATCTAGTTTTTAAAAGCTGTTTTAATGGTGTTTTGGTCTAGTTTGAAGTTACTTTACGTCTGGTGATGCATGGACTTTATTTCTCCAGTGGTGTTCGGAGGTGGAAGAGTAAGAGTTAAGGGGATGATTGACATGTCCTAAGTTATTCGACACGTAGACAGAGGAGAAGTGTTCGGTAAATGCATTACATATAGAGTTAGTCGACGAAAACTTGATTCCGTGTAGTGTCATTTCGCTAGGAATTGTACCTTTATTCTGCCGTTTAGACTTAATAAAAGACCAAAAAACGTTTATGTTATTATTTGAGATAGAATCCTCAACAAACTGCATGTACCTGGCAATGGCATAGCAAATGTCGATTTGATGATGACATGCAGCTCTTGCAGCCTTGAACTCGAATTCATCAATAGGGTTTTTGAACTTATTAAACCTAAGCCGCTATTTATCTTTATATTTAATTAGATTAATTAATTATCTTGTGTACCAGAAAGGATATTTACCTTTTTTTAATTTGATAAGAGGAATGTGATTTGCGATGATATCCTCCAATATAGAGTAAACTGCAGTAACCATTTCGTCAACGGTATTTGAGTTTTTCAGAGTCGATTCCCAATCAACTGACTCTAGCTCTTTGCGTCTCAATATGCAGATAGTAATGTCAACTTATCCAGGTATTTTTGGGAAAACTAGTATCATATAGGTACCTGCGCGTGTGCGTCGAGCGCGGCGCCGGCGCCGAGGTCCCGGCGCAGCCGGCCCGCCGCCGCGGCGCCCAGCCCGCCCGGCGCCGCGCCGCGCTTGCCCAGCGCATCTGCGCCCAGCGTGCAGCCCGACGACAGCGCACACGTCAAGCTGTAGCGTACATTATTATCCTACATTTCAATCACTATCAGGGGCCCTAACATGGCTGCGTTTATCGCGTGACATAGTTTGGATAGGCATCCGTCACCTTCTGACAACGTAAATAAGTACGAGGGTGACGGGAGCTTTATCCACATCCTGGAAATAATCTCACACGAATTGAGTTATACTCCTCTATTTAGGTATTTTTGTGAAAAACTAAGGCCGACGAGCAAACGCGTGGTACGTGACCATCGCGACCCATGAACACCAAAAACTAGCCAAGGCTATTCCAACAAAGAGGTAAATGCGTTATTTCAAGATTTTAAAGGCATATAACGTTCTACAACTGCCACCATTTTTTAGCAATTTAAATAGTTAAAATACTATAAAAGGGTGCAAACATAATTAGTAAACTTGCTATTCGTTTGAAAAAATTTAAGAAGAGAACGTTGTTATACCGCTTTTGCTTCTATTGACTGACAATCTAAATAAAATAGTTTTTTAGTTTACATTCAATACTTAAAAAAATAGTTCTCTGGTTTATAAAACCAGAATTAAATTTCACCAACTTCATGAACGCCGTAGCTGTGTGGGTGCCGGCCGAGAATAGCACCACCCCATCTCTTCCCGTGGGTGTCGTAAAAGGCGACTAAGGGATAAACCGGAGAATGGACAGCAGCGTCCTCCGCGGACTACATGGTATAACTGCGGTCGCCAACCCGCCTGCCAAGCGTGGCGACTACGGCATTTTCCCCCCAATGGTATGAATCTACACAAACAGCCCAGACCCCTAGTCCCCGGCGGCCCCGCTATTCCTGGCTCCGGTAGCGGCCATGGTAACGGCGGGGCGGAGGGTGCTTTAGGTAATCTCCGGCAGAGACCCGGCTACCAGAAACGACGACCTTTGGCCCTGGCAACATACAACTGCCGAACATTGCGGACGGACGATAAGTTGCTGGAACTGGAGGAGGAATTCAGCAGGTTACGATGGGGAATCATAGGGTTGTCAGAAGTCCGTAGAGAGGGGGAGAACATGATAACCCTGAAGTCCGGTAACTTGCTCTATTTCCGGGAGGGCGACCACCAGTCCCAGGGAGGTGTCGGGTTTATCGTCCACAAGTCCCTCGTGAAAAACGTGGTGAAGATCGAGTGTGTCGAGCAAAGTAGCGTACCTTGTACTCAGAATGACCCAACGATATTCGTTGAAGGTCATACAGGTATATGCTCCGACCGCGACACACTCCGACGATGAGGTGGAGGCTATGTATGAGGATATTTCCAGAGCCATGCATAGCTTCAAAACTCACTTCACGGTTGTTATGTCCCCCATAACAACCGTGAAGTGAGTTCAACGCAAAACTGGGCAAACGACACGGTGAAGAGCAGAGAGTGGGGAATTTCGGAGTGGGGCGTAGGAATCACCGGGGCCACCTACTGGCCAGTTTTATAGAGAAGGAGGGACTCTATATATGATGAACTCCTTCTTCAGAAAACGTGAGCATAGGAAGTGGACCTGGATGAGCCCTGATGGTGTAACGAGGAATGAGATAGACTTTATCATGTCGACGAAAAAGCACATATTCAATGATGTCTCCGTGATCAGTGCGGTTAAAACCGGGAGTGATCACCGTATGGTACGAGGCTCATTGAATATCCAGTTCAAGCTTGAAAGGTCTCGATTGATGAAGTCTACGCTCCGCCCGGCACCCGCTCAGCTCCAAAACCCCAAGACCTTTCAGCTCGAACTTCAAAATAGTTTCGAGTGCCTTGGTAGCGACGTGGACGATTACAACGACGGGTTTTTGGGAGCTGTCCAAACGGTCGGGTCTAAGTTCTTCAAGATTCGCCGTAATAAAACCAGCAAGCTCTCGGACTCCACGCTTCGGCTCATGGAAGTGAGGCGTGAGATGATTCTGCAGTCCTCTGGTGACGCTTGTCGTTATCGGCAGCTCAACAGACAGATCTCGAAGTCTCTGAAGCGTGATATACGCCGATTCAATACTAAAAGTATTGAAGAGGCTATTGAGCGTAACAGGGGCTCTAAGGTGTTTGCCAGGGACCTGTCTGTTGGCCAAAGCCAATAGATGAAGCTGAAAACCGACGACGGCAGAGTCATTTCATCCAAACCTGAGCTATTGGCCGAAGTATAGAAGTTTTATGGACAGCTGTACACGACAACCCGAACACCCGTCGGAAATCTAGCTGAAGACCCGAAGGCTAGATTAACCCGGCACTATACCGAAGATCTCCCCGACGTCAGCCTGTACGAGATTAGTATGGCCCTCAAACAGCTTAAGAATGGCAAAGCCCCTGGTGAGGATGGAATTACAGCCGAACTCCTGAAGGCGGGTGGTAAACCCATCCTTAGGGGCCTTCAGACGCTGTTCGGCTCCGTCCTCCACGAAGGGAGAACGCCGAAAGCATGGAACAGAGGTGTCTTCAAGAAAGGAGATAAAACTTTGATGAAGAATTATAGACCCATCTCACTTCTGAGCCATGTTTACAAGCTGTTTTCGAGGGTCATCACAAATCGTCTCGCGCGCAGGTTTGACGATTTCCAGCCTCCAGAACAAGCCGGTTTCCGAAAAGGCTATAGTACCGTAGACCACATACATGCGTTGCGGCAGGTTATACAGAAGACCGAAGAGTATAACCTCCCCTTTTACCTTGCATTTGTGGACTACGAGAAAGCCTTCGATTCGATCGAGACATGGGCTGTGCTGCAGTCTCTCCAGCGGTGCCAAGTTGACTACCGATATATCGAAGTGCTGAAGTGTCTGTAAACGTCACTATGTCCGTCCGACTACAGGACCAGCGCACGAAGCCTATTCCTCTACAGCGGGGAGTCAGACAAGGAGATGTGATCTCTCCGAAGCTGTTCACCGCTGCATTGGAGGATGCTTTTAAGGTTCTGGACTGGAAAGGACGACGCATCAACATAAACGGTGAGTACATCACTGATCTTCGATTCGCTGACGATATCGTAGTCATGGCTGAGACCATGGAGGACCTCAGTGCAATGCTCGCTGACCTCAGTAGAGCTTCCGACCGAGTGGGCTTGAGAATGAACATGGACAAGACGAAAGTCATGTCCAATGTCCATGTCGCGCCAACTCCCGTGATAGTCGGAGGCTCTGCGCTCGAAGTTGTTGACGACTATATTTACCTGGGACAAACGGTCCAGTTAGGTAGGTCCAACTTTGAGAAGGAGGTCACTCATCGTATCCGACTCGGCTGGGCAGCGTTCGGGAAGCTTCGCAGCACCTTTACGTCCAAATTACCGCAGTGTTTGAAGTCAAAAGTCTTTGACCAGTGTGTGTTGCCAGTGATGACTTACGGATCTGAGACGTGGGCGCTAACAATGGGCCTCATAAGGAAGCTCAAAGTCACTCAGAGGGCTATGGAGAGGACTATGCTCGGGGTTTCTCTGCATGATAGAATCAGAAATGATGATATCCGCAGTAGAACTAAGGTTACCGACATAGCCCGAAGAATAGCTAAATTGAAGTGGCAGTGGGCGGGGCCACATTGCTGGCAGGACTGATGGCCGATGGGGTCAGAAGGTTCTGGAGTGGCGTCCGCGGACCGGAAGACGAGCTGTAGGTAGGCCTCCAACAAGATGGAGTGAAGACCTCGTCAGGATCGCGGGACCGCGGTGGATGCGAAAAGCACAAGACCGGTCTGAGTGGAAAGCCTTGGGGGAGGCCTATGTCCAGCAGTGGACGTCTTTCGGCTGACATGATGATGATGATGATGATGATGAACTTCATGAACATTGTCTTCTCTTCAATCTTCTTTGACATCACTGTTAAATTTAAACTAAAACAATCCCTCTCGTTTTTATTTAACAGGTTAAAATATAAACAAATGATTACTCACAGCATTCCGTTACAGTTGCCGACAGCCTTGCTGGGGTCCTCCTTATAGCAAGTAATGGATACATCACCCAGGTCACTGAGGGCTCGCTTCGCTCCCTCCGCCATTTGGTGCGCCATCTATTGGGAAGAAAATCACTTAATAAACGAGTATTATTGAAATAGAATTCATATTGGCGCATTTGGACACGCTATTCAATTTTAAAGGCTTTATATAAAACCTATGTTGTTAACGCCTTAAGCGAAGTCCAAATTAGAAATAGAATTGAATAAGATTCTATCTTGTGTAAGTAATTCATGACGCGCTGGCCTAGTTGGTAGTGACCCTGCCTACGAAGCTAGCGGTCCTGGGTTCAAATATCCCGGTAAGGGCAGATATTTGTGTGATGAGCACAAATATTTGTTTCTGAGTCTGTATGTTTTCTATGTATTTAAGTATATATGTAAGTATTTATATCGTTGTCTAGTACCCATAGCATAAGCCTAGAGCTTAGTTTGGGACTAGGTCAATTCGGGTCAAGGTGTGACATTGTCCCCTGATATTTATTTATTTATTTATAACTGATATTTATTTATTTATTTATTCATAACACCTAGTAGCATAAACAAATAATTTTTGTATTACATACCTACAATATAAAAAAGCTTGTGCGAATTTGTATTTTATATTTTTAATAAAGGCCTCTCAACCAACTAGGGAAATGTAAGCTCTTTTCTTGAAGGCACCCATGTCTATCTAAAGAACATCATTTCAAAATTTGAAGCAAATCGCTTGAATACATCCAGAAAAAGCAAATTTTTAAAAAAACTTGAAAAAATCATAACTTGAAAACAATTACAAGTAGGATGTTCATACTCGGCTAAATATTCTTCATTACAAGAGGCACTCACAAAAAAATCCCCGAGCCCATTTGATGTAAGGAAACCCGGCTATAGCCTTTGTTGTTTATATGATAATATTGATAATGTTTTCATGTAGGTATTACATGCATTTTAATTATTTTATTTTGTAAATTAATCTACCTATATAAATTATTAATAAATGGAAGCTTTGATTTTAATGTCTTTGTATCATGTTTTCGGCTACATTTTGTTGTTGTACAGTTGAAGACTTTAAGTGCCCCACCCTAGGTCCGCAGTCAATCTGACATTACACAGTAATAAGGTTGAGTTTCCCATAACCTACAAATGACTTGTCATCTCTAATAAAATTTATGACTTCAATAAAAAATAAATAAATGGGCCTGAATTTTCGTTCGTGCCCTACTTAAATAAATGAAGAAAGCTCACACTGATCGGCAGAACCCCGGCCACGAAGCTGGTCCCCTCTATCCTGTCGACGGTCCCGGGCTCCGTGAGCGTCACCGCGCGGAGCGCCCGCACGGGCTCTATGTTCACGGTTACCTGACCGCCGCCTTTTGGGAAATAGCTGTTGGGAATTTAAAATATAGCATGTAGCTGTATAGCTGTGTAGCATAAATTTGAACTTTAGCTACTAGAACACAGCTGTGACTTATCAAATCAAATCAAATTCTTTATTTCGGACTACAAAACATCCATAGAGTGTTAGTATACAATTTAAATTAACTTAATCTAGTGTTAGTAATTAGTCGCTAAAGATATGGTATCTAACATTTTACAAGTTTTACTAACTTGTAATATACATGCATACGCTTTCCATAGCATAGCATCTATACCACAAATTGTGCTACACCCTTAATAAGCTCGGTCCAATGCTTAAAGATCGGACAGTCATACCTTTCAGCAATTTCTTTTAGAATGATATTGGGACTTCGTCTCACACGACTTAGTAAAGAGACTATATTTTTACGGATTATAGCCTGAAAACCATCCGTGCGAGCTGCCGCAAACATTCCCGATGCAGAACACCTGCTAGGCAGCCCCAATAGCATTCTAAAAGAATTGTTGTATTGTACGCGCAAGGCATTGTAGGCTCGTTTCGTGTACCGGACCCACAGGCTGCTCGTATAAAAAGATTGGCAAAATGATTTAAACAACGTGATTTTCACATCATAAGAGCAACGAGCAAACCTGCGGGTAATCATGTTACTCCGAACCGCCAACGCCCTGCGCTCCCTTTCAACATCCAAGTCATCCCTTAGGTCACTCGTGAGGATGTGTCCCAGGTATTTGACCTTATCTACAACTTTTAACGGACTAGAGTTCAACAAAATAGGACTTATACAATTAGAATTCGTTTTCCGTTATATCTCCATTTGGTATTAGTTGCAGGGCAGAATTGCGAAAAATCCCTTCTAAGCGCACCGCTGCAAGGGTTTTTTTCCTTTACTCTGTGCATTGTCCGTCAAGAATGTTTGAAAGTGAAAAAATGTGCATTTACATAGAGTTGTTAATTGTATTACAAGTAGAGTAGGCGCTCAGTAAATAGACCAGCGATCTTTAACGCTGATTTTCGATTCAATAGTTGAATACTTATAACTTCTTAATCCTGACCTTTTTTTTTAAATAAAACTTGTAGTTTTAAAGCAAACATCGATTATTTGAATTTGACGCTGCAATGAAGGCCCGCGCAAACTGTGTCCACCTTACGATTTAGCCCGGGAGTACATAAAGCCATCTCTTTTTATTCTTGTGTGGGCATGGCAGCATATGTGGCCTTTTAATTAGAATTTCCAACTCACCCCCTCCTGTGTATCACCATATCGAAGTCGGCCCCGAACTGGCGGAGCGCGGGCCGGAACACGCGCTCCATGTAGTCGATCTGCGGCGCCATGTCGGCGTTGGTGCCGCCGCGCAGATCCAGCGTCACCGGCCCGTCGGCCAGCAACGCGCACGGCAGGGCCACTTGCAGGAGCAGACTGATAGAGCTGCAAAAGAAAATGTTTAATGGTTATAAGAAGTATATATAGTCAAGGTTGGGCCCTCCTAGTAAAGTAAAGTATCAGTGTCAGGAGATCCTGCTCTTGCAACAAAAAACACATATATTTTATGGCATAGAGCAGGCAAGTGAGCACACAGGCCTCCTGATGGTAAGTGGAAACTGTGACCCATAGACATTTGCATTGACAAGAATGCAAGGCTAAGACTGCAAATGCGTTGCCAACCCTGAGGACTAAGATGGAATGCGTCTATGCTAGTCATTACACCGGCTGTCTTATTCCCAAACCGGAACACAATAATGCGAACACTGCTGTTTGGCGGTAGGTTAATGGATAAGATAGTGGTAGCGATCCGGACAGACTCTGCACAAGGTTCTACCACCCGCACCCGCAAGTACTCAAGAAGTAGCTCATGCTTGGCACTTATTAGGGATTACTGATTGCAATTTATTAATTGTATTGATAAACATTATATTAATCTAATTGTCTAGTTAAAAATATCTAGTAGGGCATAATGTAACTTTAATAACATTCACCATTTATTACATTTGTTCAAATCAAAACCATATCTCAATATAGATAAACATGTAATGTAGGGTAAAACACCCAATTTTTTCTTTGGCCAAAAATCATCACCCCTCTTAAACTGAAATATGCAGCAATAGGGCTGCCATAAAAAGACACATAAGCAATTAGAACTTATTAAATAAATCATTTAATAAGCTTCTAATGTTCATTAATAAACTTGTCAACTTACCCGGCAGTGTGCGGATCTGCCAAATACTGCCCCCCTCTCAGCGTCTTTGGGGCAAACTCAACCTCTGTAGACCCAATCTCAGCACCTTTGATCTTTGCGTGGCACATTTCACCAACTAAGTGGATTCCTATTAACAAAGACTCATCATATTACTACATAATATCATTATGTTTCTCTAAGGCTTCAGTAATTTAACTGTCTAACTAAGTTAGAGATTGGGCTTAATTCCCAATGCAGTCATACTTTTTTTAGTATTTTTAGAGGCAAAATATTTGTTTGCATGTATGTTTACAATTAACAAAAACATGGTCTCCCTCATTTGACAAAGAGGTAGGGCGCGCCTTCGTGGATTAAAACTCTAAATTACCTGTTTTAAAGACTATATTTTTATGATGCACAAAAAAGGAAAATGGTTTAACATTTAATTAAATCGTACCTTTGCAGTGTTGTGCTGCTAGTCCTGGCTTACTTCTTCCAGCTCGTATCTTTGTTATTCTGACCGGTATTCCCAGTATAGCGCTTAAAGAGATTGAGATTCTTAATATTTGTCCACCCTGGAATCAGAGAAGAGATTGTTTACTACAGTTTGGGTGGCAATAAGGATTAAATAGGAGACTACACATCTTTAGGTTTATTATTTTCACTAAGGGTGTAAAGCAAAAATGTCTCGTTATTAAGGGTACATTCATCTAAAATAAAGATAATAGCCATATGTTTAATGTTTACAATTTTTGATCGTACCCCTTCTAATAGACTGCCGTCTATTTCCGTGTACTCCATACTGTGTGTGTGTGTATTTTTTGCTTGAATGAATCTAAAATTTCTGAAAGCTGTGAAATGGTTCAGTACCACAAACGAACGCAAATAAATAGAAAAGAAAATGTTTTTATTAGATATTGTCCCTAGCCGGTCGATCGGCTCGGTATCGCTAGTCTGTGTCGCTAGTCCAGTAGTTTATGAGTTTAGTATGTCAAAATTTGACATTCCCAAGTTGATTTGTCTCTGGTTAGTCCAGGCACTCCAGGCCAAAAATGTTGCCACCATAAAAGTGACTTCCGTGGTAGAATTCACGATTTTGTACTGAAACCGAACCGAATCGGTACAAAACCGGTGACAAAGCATCACTAAAGCTTCTCTATGAAAAAAAAATTGAAACTTCCGCGCAAACGCAAAATGTCAATACTTGTTTTGTTGAACATTTACCTTTTCCGAATTCTGAATACCTCAGCGTCCTAGACAAGCAAAGCTAGAAATCGATCAAACATTTAACCAAAGTTGTGCGCAAGAGATATACGCTGTTAAGTAAACATTAATAATGCAGCGAAAACCAGGCTACCCGGTGGCGAATTGCAACATTAAAATGGTAAATAACCAATGAGCCTAAGTTATTTTTAGTTATTCACTGAATATAACGCTAATAAAACGCATATACTGCTGTAACTTTACGTATCGTTTTAAGGGTCGTATATATCAAATGTGGTTGGTGCTACTTTTATTAGCTCTCTTATTAAAATTAATCAATATGAATGAAAATAAGGGGATTCCTACCACTTTATCCACTATAGAGAGATACGTGAATTTAATGGGTTAGATTAGTATATTAAGTTACAATGATAATATATAATAATTAAGTTACTATGATAAGCTACTTTACTGCGATGCCATATAAGTTAACAGTTATATTAATCTTAAAGCCTATATAAGCTATAACATAGTCATATCAAGTCCTTGTTATTATCCAGCCGGACAGTGTGCCACTAGCGGAGGCAGTTCCCTGTGATGATGATGGGGACCAGCAACAACGCCGCCAGCAGCTTATCAACTTCGGCCATTCACAGTGGGGTTTCAACAACTGGAGCTGGAGTGTCAATAAGCAAGACCTTGGTATTTCATTGACTTATACCATTAATACATTTTAGAGCAGCAAAAAATTTAACAAAACCTTTATTTATTTAATGTAATCACAATAATTTACAGCAAAATGCTAAACACTGCTGGCTTTGCTTAGCGCCTGTCGTTTGTGGGTCTGTTTCAGTACTTCTTTCCAGCGAATAGTTTTAATTTTTCAAAATCAAAATTGTGGTTTTTAATTACTTGTGCTGAAAATATTTTTGTTTAATTAGGTACCAACACCAGGTTAGCTAGATATTTTTTTATGACATACCACTATGAAGTCAGGCACAATTTTCAATGTAGCTGCTATTAAATAATTGATAAGCTTCATACTATACCATACCAAGCTGTTATTTCACTGACTTCACTCACCGATCCTTCAATCATCATGCTAAGTACCCATAGTGATTACTACACTTTTTTTTGCAGTGTTGTTTATTTATTATTGTTAAATAGTTTAGAGACGAGAGAGCGGACCCCCATACATGTACTCAGACCACAGGTCTTAATAGGTTTTTTAAAAAGCTCAGTTTTCTTACTGTTTCTTATTTTAATATTCACTTAACTATTTTACGAAGTTGGTTTTGTTCTTGGATAATAAGCTGATATATTTACTACTTCGTAATATGCTTTGCTAATGGCTTTTATAGGCTTGAATTTGAATAAGGATATGAAGATAAACATTAAAATCATAGAAGGTAGTGGAAGACAGTCTGTCCTTTTATGATTTTAAGATTAGGTATTCCAGCTGTAAAATGTAAAACAATAATCTTGTAAAAAAAAAGAGAATAATGTATTTTTTGTATATATGCAATAATCTTAAAATTTATATTGCAATATATTTATACGTAAAATATATATATACAAAAGGAGCGAAACTGACAGATCAATCAACACACAGCAAAACCACTGGACCCAGGGACTTGTGGAGGGAGTGTTCCTTGAGTACCCTAGGGTGCATTATGAAAGGATTCTATGAAAATAGACCCCCAACAGGAAGAAATAGGGGGCGTAGTGGAAAACTATCTCTATGTGTACGAAACTATTTATACACTGCACTTTTATCATTTTACATGCAAGTTATCACAGAGATAGGTCAGGGTTCAAGTTGCTATAGAAACAAAATATATTGTAACATGTTTTCAAACTAGAGTTGTAAATAGTTTGTCTCATAAGAAATAGTGTATGGTACACAGCTGTTGCCTGCATCTCTGTCCACGTAGAAATGGTTTATCACTCTTCCGTCGGAACTGTCCAATTTTCCAAGTTGAAAAGTATCTTCAAGCTATCTCTATACCAAATTTTATCACAATCAGTTATAATTTAATTAAATAAAGCTTAACCAAATAGTTTTTAAAGATTGAGATTGCTGTTTGAAATGAATTTGGCAATATGATCCAATTTTAACCCTGCTGCTAAATTTGGTGTGGCAATGTCCAACTTTTTTGTCAAGCTATTAACTAAATGGTTAATTAATTTCAATACACTTTAGATTTACAATTGGTATAGTTGGCTGCTATTGGTCATCTAACTATGTTAAAAATGAGGTTCAATATCCATTGCACCTATGGTTGCCATATGAAAAAAGTAAATGTCCTGATAAATATCCTGACATTACCCTAAAAATCCTGACATTTCTTGTAACTGAGATTTGGCGTAGCTTGATTTATTGAGATCTCTTTAGCTGTAATTTATCCTATTTTCATTGTTTTGAAGAAATATTATTGTTTTTGTTGATTACTTACTACTTTTATATATCCATTCATTTAATAAAACTGTGTAAATTTTGTAATAAATATATCACGTAAACATTTCTTTGAGGTCATTCCTAAAAACCATGACACTTGCCATGTCCGGCCGCAATCCGGACAAAGGATTAAAAATCCTGAGATGTCTGGACAAATGCTGACGTATGGCAACCCTAATTGCACCCCATTATTCTGCTCTGAGTTGCAAGGTTAAGTAAATTTATGTTATATTAAGTTTACTGCAGAGGTTTTAAAAAGTCTTTCGGGTTTCGACAGACTTGCATAAGACTATAATTAAACCTCTTTAATGTACAAACCCGAAGAGCCTTTTAAGAACACTATTGAGACTTGGTTGGTTAAAATTGGAACTGTCGTTAACAACACACAAATGTTCCAGATTTCGTGGACTTCTCTAACGGCAAGTACTGCGCGGGCGTGGTCGCGTTCGTGGAGGTATCGGTGAAGACGCTGGACATCCGCCGCGAGAACATCGGGTACGCCACTTGCGCCGCTGGGCTCAAGGGCTCTGCCATCTACCAGGCTAGGAAGGTACGGGGACTGTCTCAAGGGACTTACCATGGCAAGCGCCTGAGGCGCGCGTTCAGAGCTATCAAACGCTAAAAATAAATGTTTTAAAAAACAAAACACCGCCTTCATAACGGTGATAACTCTAGTTTTGTATTGTTATTTTTATTTTTATTTTGACCTCTTATTTATATTTTTGATTATATTAGATTTGTGTATATTTTTTGACGATTCCAATGAAATTTCTTGTACTTTTGACATACTAACATGCAATGTACATTGTGACTTACTTTGGAAAATAAATATCATTCATTCATTCATTCATTCATAAACGTGTAAAAAACTACTTCTTTTAAAATGGTATGTCTGAAGTCGGCTTTTGGTTAAAAATGTTGTGAGTTGCTTTTTTACTTTATACTTTTTAGTGATCATAATAAGGTGTTATGTAGTCCCACTTCTGAGTTGATATGAAACTTCGAGACATATCAAGCTCGCCGTAATCAACGCCGCGGGAAAGTCATAGTCATATTTAAACCATTAAATGTTCGTTATATTCGCCACCCTTGAAATAAGTTCCGTTGGCCATCTGTGGTCTTCATCATCAGTTCCACTTCACCAAATGATACTTTTTAAATGCAGATACTAAAATCGCTATATGTATACCTATAATATTTGAGGAGTTCTCTCAATTCCTCACGGATTCCCACATCAGATTCAGATTTGGTGACAAAGTCGTTCCATAATTGACGTAGAAATCAGTAAATATACATTGAAAAAATACATACTGTGGAACATAGAACCTCCTCCTTTTTTGAAGTCTGTTTTAAAAAGGCGCGCGCCCTTTTCGCGGCGGCGGATCGGACGCTTCCTACAATCACTTCATACAAAATTGAAAGCGCAGCGCCGGACACGCACGCCCCGAGCTCTTGCTATTGTTAGTCCCCAAGACTAACCATAGATATTATTTCCAGTGCGCCGTAACAAACGCCCTGCGAGAGACCCTGCTAAGCTTCGGAGGCGCCGTGGCCACGGAGCTGATGCAGCTGCTGGAGGCGGCGCGGCCCGAGCCGGCGCCCGAGCCCTCCGCCGAGAACAACCAGAACCTCGCCAACCGGCCCGCCGAGACCATCGCCCCGCAAACCAACCACATGCGGAAGGACTCCGTCGACATCACAGCGAACCCGGTCAACATCAGGCACCCGCTCACGCCGCCGGCGATCAAGAACGTCGTTCCGAAGCCGAATCCACCCCCACCTATCGCCAAAGCGCTTCCGATGCCGGTGAATCTGCCCCCAGCTGCGAATAGGCCTCCGATGAGCGCGCCGCGAGCCCCAGGCCCGCAGGCGCGGCCCAACTCCAACGTAAGTTTCGTGCTGCAGCCCGTGCTGGGCGGGGCGCCGCCGCTGTACCCGCCGCGGCTGCCGCCGCCGCCGCTGTACCCGAGCTACTACGAGTACGCCGGCCCGTGGCACTTCACCTACGAGAGCTTCGACCGCCACCACGGTAACGTCAACCTAAACTTTAACCTCCCCCCGAAGAACCTCGTCGTGAACAGCCGCTCGGGGTCCGTCGAGTGCAAGAACGCGTGCGGGGTCCGCCCGGGCCCCGAGGGCGAGCCGATCCAGTACTCCCACCCCCCCCAGAATCAGGGGTGCTGGATCAAGCCCACCATCTTCTATGATGGGTTCTGGACGGAGCAGAAGGTCAAAAAGTGGGTCGCGGAGCAGGTCGAAAAGCAGTTCCCCGAGGACACGTCCCACAAATCCTCTTCTCCCAGCGGTGGGAATCCGGACGCTAAATCTTAATTCCAGAACCACGTTTAAAAAAGTATTTGGTGTACCTTTAATGTTTACTGTTTTTGAACGCGTGTTGCGGTGTTCAGTTGTGTTTGGGAGGCTGAAAGTATTCTGTGGCTTTGCTGAAAAACATTTGATGGTAGCGCGACACATCCTTGCGTCAACAATTTTTCAGCAAAGTTACGAAACAGTAAAACAAATCACGATTTTTAATCGAATGTTTATTCCATTTACTAGATGTTAGCGTGCGGCGTGGAATCTCAAAATTTGGCACAGTATATTTTTTAATCGATTTTTCCGACCTACAATAAGTGTTAATAGTGCTCAGACAAATAGCTTAGTTTAGGATTAGTGTCGAAGCATGTAGGAACCTTCAGTATAGTTGGTGTGCCAATCCCCATATCATTTGAAAGCAATAAAAAACAATATCTATTTAAAGGTTATATATCTATGGAATGAAGTACATAGCACGGAAGACGGACTATGGAATGAACATCAGTTATCTCTCTCTGCTCTATCTCTGCTTATCTGTCCTGCAATCTACACCAACTTAACAAGAGCGAAATACAAAAAGAAATCGCCACCAAAAAAAAGACAATTGAATTGTGATTAACTACAAGATCGGACACGAATAACACCTATCATCTCTTTTGAACTCATTATCATCATAATTAATAATTGTTTTCATGTTTTTGCAACGGATTTGGGTTAGTGTATAAATGCCATAACATTATATATAGGGGCTTCTAAACGGGCCATGTTTTGCTGCAATTTGTGGCCGGCAACTAGTGCTATCTTACTCTTACTTCGTATGTTAGAGCAAGATGCGTATAGTTGCCGGCCACACATTGCCGTGAAAATGTTGCTCGTTTAGAAGCCCCCTATAAAAAAGTTCAAACATACGTCTAATGTTCATTTTATAGCCCGGTTTTCTATGCTATGTACTTATTGTTTTGGTATATCCAACCAAGAAGTCAAAATGGTTAGAATATAATAGAAATACAAGGAGTAGGCCCTACGTTGTGTTTTCTATAGTTAAGTATCTTCTAATGTGTAAGTAAAGCATTTAATTATAGTTAGGTGGTGTAGTCGGGAGCGTACAGTCAACCTCGTACACTAGCTTGACTGTACAGCAACGTGCTTTTTGGCAGGGTATTGCAAATGTTTCTTTTGATTCATTTATTTTTATTAGATTAGTTTTAACGGCCTCTAAAAGGTACAAAATTTGTTTTCTCCATTATTGAAGTGAAATATTGTGAAATTCGCAAAGTTTATTTATAATCCCTATGCATATGTTGATTTTATTATTGATGCTAGATTTTGACATAACGGAACTAGTTTTGACAGGAATTCTATTCTCCTACGCAAAACCATATTGCCTTACTGACAAGTAAATACAAGCTATCGTTAACGTTGACAATACGATAACATGATAATGTTTAAAATTATAATAATTTCAATCGCGGAAAAATATTTGTGAACGTTACTAGATTTTTGGAAAATTGGTCTCTATTTCACTTCAATAACAAACAAACCAATAATAAGCGATGTTGCGAGCGGGTTAGACGGCTCGTAAGGGCAACATGCAGTAATACATGCGAATTTGCAACTAAAATGTGTACCAATTATTTTATAGTAATACCTTTCAAAGAATGTATTACGCAGAATTTTCAATTCGATTTCTCGCCACAGGAGTTGCGTTGCGGTACTGGGATTGTCCTTAGGTGATTATAATGACAGCTGATTTAAACACTAATATACTTTACTTTACATAAATACTACATCGGTACAAACCTAGCGACGCCATTGAGGAATTAAATAATTGATCGCCTATTTTTAAACACATCGCTTGTGAGTATAGCAATTGATTGAAATACTAGAAAACCACCAAAAAGAGTGGAAAACTAAGGTGGGCTTAGGGCATGCAAAGCTCTTCATAGAAAGAGTTGACCAGAGCTGGACCAAAGTTTTTTACTTTGGAAACTCCGCAGAAGACAACTTCAATACATTATTGGAGTGTTTACCGGGCACTTTGGGGTTAAACATCTCCTAGCAAAGATGGGCTTTTATCACAACACAGATTGTAGAATGTGCGGCGAAGAGGCTGCGACAATGAAACACTTATTGTGTGAATGTGATGCCCTCGCCAGAGTAAGAATGAAAATCCTCGGTTGTGGATACCCAGAACCGAACGATTTCAAGGCACTGCCATTGCACTCCACTATCCGCTTTTTGGAAGGGGTGGAGGTTGCATTGGGTTAAGCGCTAAAAGAGGGGTAATTACACAAAAGATCCCACAGGGTCGAAGTGTATCCGTAAGGACCCCACCAAAAAGATAAGATAAGTGATTGAAATTATGAAATACAGCTGTCGTTCTAATGGTTTAAGGAAAATTCCAGTCTAGTTGAACATAATCGGCGTACGTAATCAATGTTTAAAATGACCTGAAAACTTACTATCAAGTGGCCGATTTGCCTGTTTTCCTTCATGCCATAAGAAGACAGTATTACGCCCAGGGGCTCTATTGTAATCGGAAAAACCATATTGTATTTGGCATGTTATCGAATTGTCAACGTTATGGTAGCTCTTATTTACTTGACAGTAAATAAATCGGCCGCGAGAGTTGAAAACAATAAGAGACCATAGTAATTAGTTTACTTTAAATTGACTCATTTGAGCCCCGGAGCTTGTACACTTTGCCATCTCCATGCGATAATAAACCTTAGTAAAATGCAATTACCGACGTATTTGGAATTCGCATCGCTTGCTGTTTTGACCTTTAGAAAGGAATCCTGCATGCGTGAAATGCTCCAAAGAGGTAAAATGATATACGGTCGATATTACGTCTTTGAATAATTCTCTAATTTTGGTTAGGAATTAGGCACGGGCGGCGTTATACGTGGCTGCACACTTGAGTACGTTGTCGCTTTAAAGGCAGGTTAGAGCAGCAGTTCAAACGGGTGCCCTTCGTATGGTCTAAAATTGTATGAGCTAAGGTCAGGCACGTAATAGCCCCTATTACGTGAGTGGGGTAATTACGTTACGTCTCCCGTTTTACAGTTCGTGTCGAAGAGCGAAGTGAGTGAGTGAAGTAGAGAAAGAAATATCTACTTGTCAATAGATGTAACTTTTCGATACGAACTTTAAAATGGGAGATAAAGCCACGCGACGTAATTGCCCCATTGACGAGATAGCCCCGCTTGACCGTAACAACTTTTCATCATCATCATCATCATTTCAGCCCACATCCACCCACTGCAGGGTAAAGGCCTCTTCATTTCCACGCCATTTTTCCCGGTTTCGTGCTAACGCCATCCATCCTTTCCCAACTGTCTGCCAAATGTCATCAGACCAACGAGCTGGTGGCCTGCCCACTGATCTGTGACCTAATCTCGGCCACCACTCTGTTAGCGCCCTCGACCATCTACCATCATTTCGCCTAGCCAAGTGTCCCGCCCACCTCCACTTCAGTTGCGTTATTCTTTGGCCGACATCTGCCACTTTAGTCCTGCGCCTAATCTCAAAGTTCGGTACGTGATCCAGAAGTGAAATCCCCAACATGGAACGCTCCATAGCTCTTTGTGCAACTTTAATTTGGTGCATACTTGCCTTTGTGAGCGTCCATGCTTCCGACCCGTATGTGAGGACGGGGAGAACACATTGGTCAAAAACTTTAGTTTTTAGGCATTGCGGGAGATTACTTTTTAGGATTATTTCTAGCTTATTAAAAGCGGCCCATCCCAGTTGAACCCGTCAACTTTTGGTCAAAAATATTTGATACAGTATTGAATGGCATACTTCTTTTTTTACATACATATTTTTTGGTCTAAAATTGTATAGTCTAAAATTTTAATTACTAAATGGCTAAATCCATACTATTGTTAGGTAGAATTGTTATTTAGAATACTAAAAAAAATATCGACCATATGATATGCAAAACAATTTCGATCAAACTATTTCCGACGTTTTAATCAATCGACGAAACGTTTCTATGCAAAAAATAGGTTGCGAAAAAACATAGGCTAAATAAATTTCGACCACCCAATATATATACCCAGTTGAAACATGCCGCTAAAGTGACAAAGTATTAAACTGTGCAGCTTATAAGGCTGACGGTACGTGGTTGTTATTATGACATATAATTTACAAGGATTTGCTCTTATGTACATAGTGGTATTTTATTACTAAGTGTGTACTTTACTGTGTGCAGTATTAATGTTTTACTGTAATAAATGGTTTGAAATTCTGACATGTTTGATTGTTAATATTTTTTTGTTCTGCCCGTTTTGTTCTGTAGGAGTTTTTGGTGGGAGTGTACAGTTTAGAGTAGGCACAATGGAATTAAATGAACTATACTGTGTTTACTCAGGTGTTGGAATAAATGTAAACAAACAAAACCGTGATGATCATGATTCATTTGCCGTTGAAAGTGGAACACTTATGCGTCAAATTTTGAAAGAACTTTTTTCGAACATCTGAGCCTCTATTCTACTGTGTAAAAACCATATCGCCTTTGACTTGTTATTATATTGTTTTTAACTCGGCTGTCAACATGACTGTCAAGTAAGAGATATCAAAACGTCAACACGTCAAAGGGGAGGGGTTTCGTAATGTTTTTTACTTTTTTTTAACCTTGATGGAAATCAGTCAAGAGTTTTTGAAAGAACTTTGAAAGATTTGGGATTCAAATCTACACTACTTACGCTCTTGAACACGGGTCGCTTTCTATGATACCTAATTTTTTATTCAAAGTGACCCGGTTTCATTGCACTTGACTATATTTTGATCACGGATCATAGGTTTGTACAAATTATACTTATCGTCGTACAATTCAATATTATAATCCATTTTCAAACAATTCGTTCCTTTTTCAAATCATCATCATCATCATCATTATCAGCCGCAAGACGTCCACTGCTGGACAAAGGCCTTCCCCAAGGTTTTCCACAACGATCGGTCCTCTGCTGCTGTCATCCAGCGGTTTCCTGCGACCTTTATCAGATCGTCAGTCCACCTTGTGGAAGGTCTGCCAACACTTCGTCTCCCGGTTCGCGGTCGCCACTCTAGAACATTTCCGCACACATTACTAAATAAAAATCCGTCTTCCAGCGGTTTTATTCAACACGGTAAAAACAAAATCGTTTTTGACCTGTTATTGTAATGTCAACGTTTTAATAGCTCTTATTTACTTACAGTAAGGGCGCTGCAGTTAAAAACAATACCATAGCCATATATGCCTAGAATAGAGGCGCTCGCTTTCTGTAATCTCGTGCATATGCGGCTCGATTGCTAAGTACTTAATTACTAGTTGTTAACAGACACTTATATAGCGATTTCTGTGGCAACCGATGCTCTTACGCTGAAGGAAATCGTGAGACAACCTGCATATTTCGCTCACTGAGTACGAAGGTAGCATAAAAGAACTTAAATGATATGTTTGTTCAGAGCCGATCATAGATAATAAATAAAAATAACAAAACTCCCGAACTAAATAATATTTTGGCGTCACTATATCTGGGACCGTATTCTACGACGTTTAACAATACCGCTATTGACGTGTTATGGTATTGTTTCTTGACCGCAATTATCATCATGTCAGCCGAAAGACGTCCACTGCTGGACATAGGCCTCCCCCAAGGCTTTCCACTCAGACCGGTCTTTTGCTTTTCGCATCCACCGCGGTCCCGCGATCCTGACGAGGTCGTCATTCCATCTTGTTGGAGGCCTACCTACAGCACGTCTTCGGGTCCGTGGACGCCACTCCAGAACCTTCTGACCCCATCGGCCGTCAGTCCTGCGAGCTGGAAAGTAAAAAAGATCATGACGTTAACAATACGATAACATGTCAAAAGCGATATTGTTCGCCGTCGTAGAATAGACGCCCTGAGACCCCTGCCAAGATGCACTATGCTTACTAGCGTTTCTTTTCGTTTCGTTTTTAAACCAATCGCGTCACTGGTAGATGACGTGGTACGAAAAGTCACGTGATCTACCAGTGACGCGATTGGTTAACAATGAAACGAATAGAAACGCTGGTTAGCGTAGTGCAACTTTTGATTCAGTGACTGCTGACCCCTGTGGCTAGAACTCGGTGCCTCACGATCACGAGTCGCCTTAGGCCAACTTCTATAAACGAACAGCGTCACGGATAAGACAAGCTAAGGATGTTCCCCAGGAGCCGCGAGACACGGAGGAGGCCCGCGCTGAGCGCAAGCGCCGCCAGCGCCAGGCCCAGGAGGAGTTCCGGCTGAAGCAGCTGCAGAAGAACCAGATACCGGGTTAGCATCCACAGGGTTATGCGCCCCTAGTAGACTATATAAGATGGAAGAAACGAACGCCACCTAGATGGCCACTACATTAAATATTGGAACTAGCAAGTTCTACGCAAAGGAGACTTTCATTTTTAAAAACAACATATTGTGTTATTGGTTTTTGGAAAAAAAACCTCTTTCTTATAATAATAATAATAATAATCGTTTATTTTCAGGCACTTAAATAACCCATTTCTACAAGAGACAGAGCATGAAGGATAACTAAAACTTAAACTAAAATAAAATAAGTTAAAAATATTAAATGAAAATAATGTTGTAAAACAATAAAATAGGACGTAAACAATAAACATAAAACTTTAGGTGCAGTTATAACTGCCCGTTAGCTGACCGGTGCAAGTAGACCCAATGTTTTTTGAATACGTCGCTGAAATCATCAGATATCATTGACAGTATTTCGTTATCTGAGGCTCGTAATCTTTCCCAAAAGGCCGCAGAGCGCGCTCGAAGCACGGCAAAGAAGTCCGGCACTTATGTCTATACTTAACACATACACCTATAAATTAAATAAAGACCGCAAAAAAACCTTTTTTATTTTGACATGTTCGACCAGTTCGATACAAGGTTAAGACAGAAGTATTTTCAAAAATCCATAAATGCAGTGTTTTCAAAAATAAAAGTATCTCTCCGTCGCGTAGAACTTGCTAATTATAATATTTAAGGTACGTAGTTGCCGTCCTTGTGGCGTTCGTTTTTTCCACCGTGTCCTACGGAGGGCGCAGGCAGTTTGCCTGGTTCAAAAGACCGGCTTATATTATACTCGGTAAAACCATGTTGGCTTTGACATGTCATCGTATCGTTACGATAGCTATTTACTTGACAGTAATGGCGGCCGAGTTAACACTTAACAAGATTGCATTTAAGTAAAAATTTGGAGGCCATTTGCAACGTCAAAAGATGGCGGATGTGTTTGTTTTAGTTTTTATTTTTGTGTATTTAGGTGTTCAAAGTTCTTTTTTGTTAGTGATTTGTACTTTGCCTTGGACTTATTTCGTGTATCCTGGCATCTTACTTCTCGTTTCAAGTGGACTCGCAGTGGTACAGAGGTTAAAACTATCTTGGCCTCTGTCCTACATATCACCGTACAACGTTGCCACCAATCTTCCTAGAGAAGATTGGATTGTGTTTTTTTACTATATTGATTTATGCTTTTATATACTTGACACTGGCGAAGAAATCACTTCATAGTGGAAACGCCATATTCCCGCGGTAGTAGCTGCTCAAGCTGCCGCGGGGCAAACAAAAAAAAAACGTACAAATTTACTTTGTCTTAAAATTACTCTATAATGCCCAACTAACTTGATTGATGCGCCCTGCTTAAGGGTTAAATACTAAGGGATGTACACCAACATGTCAAAATCGACATGGTTTTACCCAGTAGAATAAATGTTGCTCTGTACACAAGTATTAATGACAAAATGTTGCATTTATTTATTAACATATCAGTAATATCTAAGGTAAATATTTACTGTGGAGAACCCGTGTGAGTGTGAATTTTTCCGTGGAAAGCGAATACGCAGATCACTCTAAGATCTTAAGAGGATTTTAAAATTAGTTCGTATAAAGACAAGTGAGAGTCTGTATTTAATCGAATTTAATTAGTAAATTAAATGACCCAATAATATCGTATTTTGTCGTCATATGTCATATCATATTATAAGCCAGGGCTTTAACTAAACTAGGTTTACTGAGTAATGTGATAATGGGATCAACCAATAATTTTACTCATCATTTCAATTTTTATTTTGTCCCAAATAGGTACCATTAGGGTGATGGTATCAATGTTGGACACTTAGCTCAAAGACCGTCATACAGCCTGTGAGCACTTAAATGCTTCGGATTTGTACTTCTCTTTCGCTCGCTCTTCGTAAGAGAGTATGCGAGCGAGTGAAAGACGAGTACAAACCCGAGGCATTTTTTATGAGCTGTCGCACTGTATTTATTACTAATATTAAAAGCTGAAAATTTGTATTTTTGTTACTCAATTACGCCAGAATGGCTGAACGGATCTGCATAAAATTTGGCACAGATATATATTTTAGTCTGGAGTTGCACATAGGCATCTATTTATCCAGAGAAAAATGTACGGTTCCTGAGGGAAGAGCGATAGACATGGCTACATCTACGCGGCCGGAGATACAACAGCTAGTACAGTCTACATTCGATTGTTGCAAAACAAATGAATAACCCTTATCTCCTGCAAAATAAGAATCAGACTAATCATTCGTTCTTGTTAATTACTGGCTCCATTATCCTAGTATAAGTCGTCGTCGTATTTTTCCAAGATGTCCGTACGATCATAAAGAGCTTATCCTTAGCAGTTTAGAAGAAAAGGAAATATGTTAACAGATAATCCGCTCAAATAGCTACCTTCCATTCTAAACTTTAAAGGTTCCAATTGTAATGGCTATGATATGTCGCTTGCTAGGTGGCCGGCGAGGCGTGTGGCAAGGGCCGCTACTGTTTTTACCGTCAAGCCATTACAACTTAAACCTTATTACTTAGATTGGAAGGTAGGTATTTGAGCGGATTAGCTTTGTACATATATCCTTTCGTTCCGAATTACTAAGCTCTTTATGACCATTCCGACATCTTAGAAAAATACGACTATAGTATTTCATATGTTCTTATAATGGAAAAAGTCATGAGTAAACTTGCATACTTAATCAGGCAACAGTAGATAATTTTGTATATTATTCATGATTCCTCAATTAAATGATTGACGATGGCAAGGAAAAGCTAAGAATTTATACGAATTCATGTAAAGTCAAGATCGTGCCTTTATATTTGTTATTATTATTACTATTTCGTGAATGCTCAATTAGTCAATCATCATATTGTTATCTAGGTCATTTAGTCGGCACTTTGACTGAAACTTGCTTACTTTGTGTCTGTGTATTTTGTTTGTTATTCAATAAAATTGTTTCTTCATATTTCTAGCACAGTTATTTATTTGCACACGTTTAACTTCCTTTGTGATACCTTACGCCAGAAAATAGGTCAGTTAACAAACAGCGATACACTACTTCTTCGCGGACAGCAGCTAGAAAATGACCCTTATTGGCTTTAAAATAAGAATCAAATGGCCAACGTTGGTTCTTATCTCTTATTGGTTCCATTACCTTATGAGCACCAGAGACCAACTTAGCCATTATTTTTTATTACATAAAAAATTTTAAACCGGAGTCACGTCATTTTCAAATGCAAGATAACTGCAGTGGAATTCAGCTTGGTGTTCATAACAGAAAAAAAATACAGTCAACCAATTTCATTCATAGGCCACTATGGAACTACGTCAAAGTAACGTTTTAATTCAGTTGTTAACAATTGATTCAAATTGATTGTACGTACATACAAAGACCTATTTAACAACATATCATTTAGGTATGTAGGTTCTGGGCTGAGACTTCATACAATCCTTATGGCCCTTTACGTTACACGGTAGCATCATTCTATGAAAAAAAAAAAGGAAGTGGGATGTCGAGAATTGAAAGCACTATACAGGATAAAATGACTAAATAAATCTGTGGTAGTATGGCTTGTGCAGAGCAGAGTCCGTCCGGATCGCTACCACCATCTTATCCTTTACCCTACCGCCAAGCAGCATTCGCATGTTGTGTTCCGGTGTGGGATAAGACAACCGGTGAAATTACTAGCATAGAGGCATTCCATCTTAGTCCTCAGGGTTGGCAACGCATTTACTGTCTTCGGATTAGTCTTAGCCCCGTATTAATAAACGAATATCAACCCTAATGCTAGTCTCGAGATGCGTCAAAAATGACAGTGTTCTATGGTTTGGCGTCTACTTTGACGTATCTTATGACGGGCCTTACAGTCAAGATGAGTTTAAAAATACGGCCCTTAAGTTTGTAGTCTTGAGAATGCAAATGTCTATTGTCTATAGGTCACAAATCCCTCCTACTTACCATCAGGTGGCCTATAGGGTCTCTATTGCATACTCTTTGCCACTAGGGCGACAAATCATGGACCCACAAGAGATACAACTCTGCATCTGGAAATCCCTGGACGCAACGGGCCTTTGCGGTGAGCTCTAAACAAAGGGCTGCCACAAAAGATCAGCAATGGTCGAATTGCCACACAAGGCCCATCCCCCCCAATGATAATAATACTCCTTGCCATAAGAAAAAAACATTTTTCCAGATCAAGAGTTGACCAAAGGCAGCAGTATTGACAGTTTACTCATGGCGATTCCGACACAAGACATAGTTCCCGAAGAGAGCGGGAAACGCCGCTCGCCGCCGCCAGAGGGCAGCGCCAAGCGGCATGCGGGGAGCAAGATGGATGCTGTGGACGAGTGAGGCAGAATGTTTGTACAATTTAGGTACCAATTTTATCGCATAACGATTAGCTTTGTTACATCAGACTAGAGAAATTGGTCATTTGTGTAAAATATTAGAAAAAAAATGGTCGTTGTACAGTCGATTACAAAACTATGTAGGTATAAACATTTGCACTTTATTGTAATACAATAAGATGCAAAAATGTACATATCCGTTGTAGTTGACTTTACTAATATCGCTTTAGCCCTGGATATTACTTAGGCCGATGTCCCTTCTGTTGGGCAGGTGAGGCGCTATAATTGTAAAACTTTACTTCTATTTCAAATGCGTTTTGGATCCGTCAATTGCTTATTAAGTTAGCTACTTGATTATGCATGGTAGAGAATAATTTGCTCAGCAGCAAACTTAAAGCCTTTTTTTATATGATTCATTGTCGGGTTTTCGTAAGAAAATTGCTGATATGGTTAGTTTTTTACTGACGATGAACTCGAGCTCGCTATTTTTGCTGACAGGTGACATTATTTATGACTATGGATTACCAAATATCATTTAACTTTTTGTTAGCAAAATTGTATATGTACCTATGGGTGGAATTCAAAAAGTTGAACAACATCAATCCTTAATTGTATGGCTATTTTTTTTAAATCGTATTACGTGAAATTCCATAGAAAAACATAATTATTCTATGTAAGTCATCATGTCCCAACTTTTTGAACACTACTTTTATATGTGACATTTCCAACTTTGACAGACCATAAACGTCGTGTCGATACCAAAATATCGATATTCCTACATCACTATTAAATTTCATATATTTCTGGCAACACTATCTTTCTATTAACTTGTTCTCTATGAAAACAAATCTATAGTACTGCATCATTCTTATTCATTTGTATTTACAAGGTACAAGTGGGTAAGAAACATTTGTTTCCCTGACTTCTCTTATTTGGTAATCTTGATAGAATAATATTTTTTTCAATTTAAGATCAATGTCAAAAGTAGATACAGGTGTAGTGTATAATTGTTTTCCTTCGTATTTTTACGGAAACGTACGAACGTATCATGCTACTTCAGTCAACCTCAGTACTTTTTGTACTGTGACCGACTGAAATAGCAAGACACGTTCGTACGTTTCCGTGAAAATACGAAGGAAAACTATTATGCACTACATCTGTACGTATATTTGACAATCTTGTTTGACATGCCTTCGTGGCTATAAAGCGACAAGCTAAACACTGTACCTACTTTTAATGTTAAAAAAGTATAGTATATATTTATAGGTTATATAATAAACTCATTGACCAAATAAGGGATATACGCTTGGTTCTATCAGTCCAATGCAAATGAACCCTGACTCACCATAGAACGGTGTCACAGTGACATTATAAAACAATTCGTTTGACACTTGAATCATAACGTTACTGAGACACAGTTATATGGTAGGTCAGGGTGCCATTGGGCCGAGAGTACATGTAAGGTTAAATATATGCTGGCATATAAATAAAAACTCATTATAGTGAACTCAGTTTAATCACTAAGGGAACTTACACTCGATTATGTACAGAACTAAATACTTAGTACGATTAGTCATTGTACTTAGTAACATAAGAACTTAAAACGAACTCCTTAAGAACTTAACTCTAACTTATATTGAAGACGTAAACTAAACCCAGCCATTCGTTATCTACCTAAGTCGCATTACCTTATACATAATGCTCCATGGCAGTGTTAGTTGTAATATTTGTAATACATCAATGGTTAACGTTATAAAAACATTAATATTAGACTAAGTTCTTCACTGAGTAGCATTTAATTACCTAATTATTTTAAGTCTTGAACACCATTGTTATACATACATAAATAATCTAGAGTTTTATAAAAACAAAATACATTTTAAACCATTGATGTATTATAGATAGAGGTAACGTGTATTAATTAAGTTAAACACCTGTTTTAAATATTACCTCGAAGATTACATTCTAAAGTCGCCGTCAATAGAACTTGTGAACGATGTAAACAAACGAGTACTGTTTGACACATAACCTCAAATATTCACCCAGCGTGTTTTTATTAAAAATAACGTATAATGAATAGTTATTTCATCTTAAACTTAATATGAAAATAATGATCTAGTGTATAAAGTATTGCAAAGACCTCGCTTGATCTTTAAAAGTACGTGATTATCGAGTAATCATGGTGAATCGGTTCGTTTGGTTTTGTTTACATATTTTGCAAGTTCTATTGACAGTGACTTTAATTTTGAGATACAATAAGCATTTAATAAATAAAAAAATGAAACTAAACTGTTTTATTTTTAAAGATATCATAACAAAACCTGTTCTATATCGTGGGAACGGATTTTATTACGAAGTCTTTTACCACTCCTAATTTAAACGGACATGAACATTATATTTTCAACTTAAATATTAAATATTCATTTGGATAAAACTTACAAAAGAATTATTGATCAAAAGAAACGTTTTTTCCCTGTTTAATTGTAATTAATGGGTTATATAATATACGAGATGAAATTAACAAAAATATTCACGTCCCTTGCCCCACTCTAATCAAAGCAAAACCGTCTTACTAGATAACGAATAGCGTCGAAAGTCAGTTTGTTTATAACATTAAAAACGCCGTTGACCCGCTTACGCTAACTAAATACCTTTCGAGGTAAACCTTAGAAATAATTACAGACTTGTCTAATGATACAATTAAATCGAAATTGGGACGAGGTACAATAATAATAATCATCATATTTAAGCCTTAGGTGTCGAGACAGTTAGCCTCTATGAAAGAATTTGAAAAACATTTTCCTGCAATATTTAGTTTTTATCCGTTGAAATGTTTTACAATCTAAATTTTTTATTTTACAGCAGTGACAGACTCATAAAATCGGGTGATCCAAATTGGTTTCATTGTTCTCTCTTATCGAGAGTGATTAACCTTTTGAACGCCAAAGACGGCAATTCACGTCGGCAGATTTTTGTGCCGTGGACGCCAGACTGTCAGCGAGTTGTTCTAACCTTCATATATTTTGTTGCGGCATATGACGTCCGTGGCGTCACGGGCACGTAAAATAGCAATCGACCGTGGCGTTTAAAAGGTTAATTTGCATTGAACTTCGACAGAGGATATAGTACAGCTGTTAAGAAAAAAACATAGTCTTATGGAACAAATAGAAAGTACCCGCGTAAGCATGCTAAGCTCTCTAACAAAATCAAATGGTTTCAAAGTAACGAAATTCTATTACCAAATGTTCAATACTATTACGAAAATTTGGTAAAATTCCAAACGATTAAAATGTGAAAAGAAATATTATGGGAAAATTGTTTAACAAACCCACGATCTATATTTATGGATTAATGACATTAAAAAAAACGACGAAGCTGCTGATCGCAGCGTTATAAGGGGAGTTTGAAAAATTTGACCAGATTTTACTAGTTGGTATAAAAACAGCATTACATGTCCCCAAAAAATGTATGAGACGATCGTATTTTTCAGAATGATGGCCGATGGAATTTTATTCACAAATGTAAAGAAAAAATAGTCGGGTCCGATTTTTTCAATCTCCCCAATCAATATTCATAATATAAAACCGGTTTCAAAGTACTATAATTATACATTTTTTCAACAACACCTTTGGTAAGGCGTTGGTGGGTGAATCAACTTTTTTACCCACACGACTTTTGTGTCCTGCGTTAGGCCCCATTTACACTTGCACAACTATGGGTAAGAGTGAGTAGCAAATATCTGCATCTCTGTCTTGCATAGGTTTATACATATACCTTTGTATCAAATGCGGCCTTACGGTACGATCATTGACCGGGGGCGTTATTTTAAAGACAAACCGTAAACAAGTTTACGAACGAATGCTTTAGCCTGGAAAAAACCTAAATTCTTCCAGTTTCTAGGATAACTGTCACAAAAAACTATTATATAAACATAAGTATCCTACCGAGCAATAAAGCAACGTATTGACTTGAAAAAGTAATTTGAACTCAAATCTTAACAATTAGGTCATTTAATAATAAATCGCGTCCAAGAAGCCAGACCGTATATAAAACCATTTTAAAATAAAGCTGTTTTATCATTTACGAAACAACTGAACTGCATCCCGCGAAAATAACTTAATTCTAACAGAAAATATTTACAGGCTTGCGTTCTTGTTATACAGGCAAAGGCAAAAATATAGAAGCGGATAAGTCCCCAAAATATATACATAGTCTTATAGATATAAAGGTATATATATGGCTTGCAACATGTGTGCGTGCCTCGACCGCACGCGCCGCGAGCCACCACAAGCAAACTCAACAGGACGCACCAAGCCGGTTTAGTCAGGGCCGCGCCATCGCCGCGTTTGGCTGCGTGCGTATTAAGTATCGACGCGACCCGGGGGGCTATTGCCTAACGCATTCGCAATCGTTTCCATTTTGAAAGTCGAAGGCGAGTCTGCATACAAAATGAAAACAATTGTTCCACTTTGAAGTCAATTGCGATTGCGAGTGCGATAGACAATAGTCCAGCCGATCGGCAATAGGTATCAGAAACTCCTAAAGGGTCGGAGACTACTGTTCTATTTATATTAAGATATTATTGACACACACATGTATTAGGTATAGTTATTTTATCACTGGTATATTTTCACCTGCTACAAGAAAAATAATGTTGCTTAAGTTTTCTTAATAATGGACTGTATTATTTATTATTTAAATATGTAAACTTAAATTAGTTACCTTGGAAGCTCTAAATGTTGTAAGTAGTGACCCCAAAGTAATGTAATTAGGTAGCATATTTTGTTAATATTATTTTTATTGAGGACTTTGTATCAGAGTCTTATTGTTTCAAAATATTACTTTTATCTAATTAAATACAGCTAAAGTGGTTAGGTATATCCCAATATATTATAATATTATGATATTTCTACATACCAAAAGGACACAAGAGTACCTACTACAGTTGACCACATTTTATTGAACACTAGTGTACTTGCACAGTCGTGAGTAAAAGATAATGGACAACATACCATGACCCACATATACTTATATCAAAGTCCAATAGACATATCTCTAACTCTCCCCATCTTTTGCCCTCGACTGCACCCCTATTATCATTTAGTCCTTGGAAGTGTTGGGCAGGACATAAAGTTTGAAGGAGTAATTCAAGCTATAGAATGAGGTAGTATGTTGTATATCCTACCTCAAATTATAGTTAGTTTGTTTAGGTACTTAAAAAAATGTAAACAAGGCAAACCACGTGGCATTGTTAAACAGCCAATCAAAACTGTTTTATCGCACTTTGACGTATCAGTGTTCTGCTTCTATTGGCTGACGAACTATAAAACGTGGTTCTTTTGTTTACATTTTTTCAAGTACCTAAACAAACGGAGTATAGGTAAGGTAACGCCGTAACGCTATATGCAATGCCTTGCTGACCCTCAGAGTTACGGATGCTACTCTATTATCTATTTATTTATTTATCTTTATTGCACAAAAATAAGTACAAATAGCGAATCAATGCCGCTTCTTTGCTTTTGGCGTGATAAAATTGAGGTGGGACATTTGAGGACAAGGTTTGTGACAATCTCACGTGAGTGTGACATTTGAGTCCCTTCATGTATGAGCTGCCCAACACTAGAGTACACTACATATTTTTGTAACTTTACGCGGATATATATTGCTTGCTTTGGCTATACTATAGATATATCAGGAACACCGTTACATATTTACGTTATAGAAACATACGATTAATAAAAATTGTATATGTAGTTTGATATTAGACTCTACGTGTATGTATATGTATGTATGTATATATCATAAGTTCTACCAATGGTTGGTTATATATTTAAGGTGGAAATATACGCTTCTAAGCAACTTCTACGACTAGTGTCTTAACATATCGTTAGTTTATGTGTGTATTGTTTGAGTTGCGTCGCCGTCAATAAGGGTCTTTATTGCCTAAACAGTATCTATTTCACTTTATCATATTGTTAACGTTTTTTTTATTTACTTGACAGTAAAGGCCGCTTCCGAAGCAATATGGCTGCGAAAGCATGATGGATACAAAATGGTATAGAGAAATACTGTTTAAGCTATGCCGGATATAATTATGCCAATACCAATGTATTTATGCCGGATATTTGACCTACAGGTCTATCAACTCCCTTAAAGTTAAGTAGAGATAATATAATATTAAATACAATATTATTGCTATGGATACGAACATACACGATATAATGTTTTGAGCTACAAGTGCAGGCTAATTTTATGTATTAGCAAGAAAGTGGCAAAAAATTATCGAGTATACATTTTAATTCAAGTAAAAGCGTCCCGGAAACTATTCCTTTAATTCGGAATATATAATTGCAATCACAATACTTGGTATAATTATAAAATCAGTTAGATTGTTTGTTTCACGGTAAGGCTAGCGCCACACTAGGCTCAAACAAGTGTTGCTCAATATAGCACTGGCCTATTGTAAATCAACTTACTACGATACAAAGTAGCTTTTGTACATCGTCTATAACTTTGCCAAAGGGCATTAAAATCTAGATGCATCGAATTCCCATTGCTCTTTGTAAGTTATTCCTTTTTATAATTAACTAACTTTAAACGACAATAATGTTATCTTTTCTGGCCTCTTCTACTCAATACATTATGTATTCTCCTCCGTTAGATACCAACTCCGTATCTATATCAATCCTTCCAATTCTTTCATTAATTTGACAAATATTTATTCGTTAATACAAATTAGCAACGTATACAATGGGTTTTAAACGTTCATTTAATTAGTATATGTCCTTTCATGTACCACAATCCTTCCATAGGCAGTAGTTCACCTTCAAACGAAGGTATATCGCTTGCTTGCATGTACGCGCCGCGAGCCACCACAAGTAAACTCAACAGGACGCACCAAGCCGGTGTAGTCAGGGCTGCGCCGCCGCAACATTTGGTTGCGTGCGTATTAAGTATCGAGCGACGCGCCGTAACGCAGCCCTGGCACCCACGCGGGAATAGAGCGTGTTCATATTTTTTTAAAGCGCGTTGTGGAGTCCATTGTGTTTGACGGCGATTGTACCTACACAGTCTAAAGATACGTCACGGATTCTAGACCTGACTTTTCCCGTTATTTGGTATTAGCGAGATATTAGCTATGTTTTTTTTAAATTAATTTCAACGACAGATAATAATAGAATGATGGTAAAAAACCCATTGAGGCTAATACACACGCGAATATAATTGGTATAATATAGTTCCAACTGACAATGCTTGGCCAGGAATAATAGTGAAATAGTACTTATGTTCATAACCAGAAGATACGGTTCTGCTTGAGCGTCGTTTGATGGACTGGCGGAAAACCGCGCGTTGGACGCGTTTCTGTAACAAAAAATATATGTTATATCCTTTTTCTAGTTGCGTACACAACACTGCAAATTATTTGTTGACAGGATCAAAATGCTACCTAGTGTAACCCAAGCATTTTCATAACGAAAACGGTTCTGTAATGAGCGTTGCCATGGATATAGCAGTCCTGTAAGAACCATTACAGCATTCAAGGGCGTACCCAAGAGGGAGAAAGCTGCCCACCCCTGGGTTTTTTATGACTGTAGTTTTGGTTGTTAGTTGAGCCTAACAAGCGTGGAGGACCTGGCTTACGTTGCGGATGTGACCCACCCCGGACCAAAATTTGGGTTAAAATCAGTAATGGCGTTTGGTGAATAATTACTATTCCTAGAAATGTGTGGTTACCTCACTAGACAGGAACTTCCTCCTGCTCCTTCTCCCTCTGACGCACGGCCACGGCTGTCTCGACGAGCAGGTACAGGCACTTGAACTTGTCGCGCTCGCCCTCGCCACTTCCGACCACCTGCCGACAAAAACTCTTATTAGCAGTAGCCCAAATGTTATATTACATTAGCAATGCTTTAGCTACACAGTCCACTACTACTATGCCTCGGCAGCGCGCGACGCCTCGGCCTTCTGTATGCCCCCCTCCCCCCCTACCTGCAGGCGCCAGCGCAGCGGGTACGGCAGCTGCGGCAGGTGCGCGAGCTGCGGGTGCCAGCCGCCCGCGCCGCCCGCCTCGGCCGACTGTATGTCCCCCCCTCCCCCCCTACCTGCAGGCGCCGGCGCAGCGGGTGCGGCAGCTGCGGCAGGTGCGCGAGCTGCGGGTGCCAGCCGCCCGCGCCGCCCGCCTCGGCCGACTGTATGTCCCCCCCTCCCCCCCTACCTGCAGGCGCCGGCGCAGCGGGTGCGGCAGGTGCGCGAGCTGCGGGTGCCAGCCGCCCGCGCCGCCCGCCTCGGCCGACTGTATGTCCCCCCCCCCCCCCCCTACCTGCAGGCGCCGGCGCAGCGGGTGCGGCAGCTGCGGCAGGTGCGCGAGCTGCGGGTGCCAGCCGCCCGCGCCGCCCGCCTCGGCCGACTGTATGTCCCCCCCTCCCCCCCTACCTGCAGGCGCCGGCGCAGCGGGTGCGGCAGGTGCGCGAGCTGCGGGTGCCAGCCGCCCGCGCCGCCCGCCTCGGCCGACTGTATGTCCCCCCCTCCCCCCCTACCTGCAGGCGCCGGCGCAGCGGGTGCGGCAGCTGCGGCAGGTGCGCGAGCTGCGGGTGCCAGCCGCCCGCGCCGCCCGCCTCGGCCGACTGTATGTCCCCCCCTCCCCCCCTACCTGCAGGCGCCGGCGCAGCGGGTGCGGCAGCTGCGGCAGGTGCGCGAGCTGCGGGTGCCAGCCGCCCGCGCCGCCCGCCTCGGCCGACTGTATGTCCCCCCCTCCCCCCCTACCTGCAGGCGCCGGCGCAGCGGGTGCGGCAGCTGCGGCAGGTGCGCGAGCTGCGGGTGCCAGCCGCCCGCGCCGCCCGCCTCGGCCGACTGTATGTCCCCCCCCTCCCCCCCTACCTGCAGGCGCCGGCGCAGCGGGTGCGGCAGCTGCGGCAGGTGCGCGAGCTGCGGGTGCCAGCCGCCCGCGCCGCCCGACTGTATGTCCCCCCCTCCCCCCCTACCTGCAGGCGCCGGCGCAGCGGGTGCGGCCGCTGCGGCAGGTGCGCGAGCTGCGGGTGCCAGCCGCCCGCGCCGCCCGCCTCGGCCGACTGTATGTCCCCCCCTCCCCCCCTACCTGCAGGCGCCGGCGCAGCGGGTGCGGCAGCTGCGGCAGGTGCGCGAGCTGCGGGTGCCAGCCGCCCGCGCCGCCCGCCTCGGCCGACTGTATGTCCCCCCCTCCCCCCCTACCTGCAGGCGCCGGCGCAGCGGGTGCGGCAGCTGCGGCAGGTGCGCGAGCTGCGGGTGCCAGCCGCCCGCGCCGCCCGCCTCGGCAGCGCGCGACGACTCGGCCGCCTGCTCCTCTTCCTCCGACGTCGTCACCGTCACCACGGCAGCCGTACTATAATAGAAACAGTCAATCAAGCAATTATTTTTTATGTGTAAAACAGTTAACTAAGTAGTAAATGGGCCATAAAAAGTTATTACTGCCCTATAATGTAATGTCGATAGCATTACGTTAAATAGCAGCCGTTCTTAAACTTTTTATGACATGGAACCCAATGAAACACTAAGATGGACTCACAAGGACTAGGTTGCAAAATTATCGACCCCACAAAACGACCACATTGCTGTGAGTCTATAGTACAAAATGTCCGATTCACACAATTACCATTTCCTTTGCGTCACTACGCCACGTAGGTTAGGTGTGTTAAGTAACATCAAATGCCCGAAGAGTAAATCGCATTGGAGCTCCGCCATGCGGGGCTCCGTCGACTTTGCTAAGGCAGACATAAAATAAAAAGAAAACAATGTGGTCATTTTGCGAACTAGGTGTCTGTTACATTTTACATTATATATTTTGCAACGTATAGCAACGCAGTATATTGCGAAATATCAAAATAATGTAAGAATATTCTTGATCCTTACACATTTAAGAGGAGTATAATTTAACTGTATTTTCCGCAAATCCTCATACAAAAATAGGCTTAATTAACTAGAAGTTACGGTTCTTACCCCCTGGTGGCCGGGTGCGCATCCTCCGGCCCGTACCGGATGACGCTCTGCCACACGGAGGGGTCGTACTTGACCTCCTCCTCGCTGACGGCGCTGCTGGAGTAGCCCTCCTCGCCGAGCTCGCCGTCGCTGCGGTACACGAGCAGCCCGTCGCCCTCGGCGTACTCCGGCTCGCGGCGGTCGCCCTCCTGCTGGATCTAACAAGTTTGTACACTCGTTAGTCATGTGTTTTGTCAATATCGGTCGGTAGCAAGGACGTCACCAGCCAATGAACAATGGGGCTAGTAGAAGTACAGAGGATGGGAGAATATGGCGGCAATGTCATCATTGACAAAAAATAAAGGCTACTCATCCACTGGAATTCAAGATGGCGGACATTTTCCAAAAAACTTTATATGGCAACACCGATTTTAGTGATTGGGGTTTTATCAATTTGTATTGACACCTCAAATTAACAGAAAAAAGAACATTTAAGAAGTCAAAGATGGCGGCCAAATAAGAAAAGAAAATTGTGAAATTTTCTAATATTTTTTACCGTACTAATAACAACTAAATATCCTAAAAATACAGTCACATATTTTTTAATATGTAGTAATCACTGGGCAAACCAAAAAATGCATCTTTTGATGACTATTATTTCTAAAAATAATTATGGGCATATAGAGCCCCCGTGTAGCTCTCACCTCAAGCTCCACAGTGTCCCAAGCGACCTGTTGTCCAGAAGAGCCGGCGGTGGGCGCGCCCGGCTGCTTCTTCCCGCGGCGCGAGATGGTGTAGTGCAGCGGGTCGTGCCCCTCGCGGCGGATCATCTCGGGCAAGATGCGTCGGCGCGCGTTGATGAACCAGTTGCATACCTGAAGGGAACGTCATGTGGGTTAAGTTAGATAGTACAGTCGAGGACTTTAATTGTTATACCATTATCCTGACATAATGACGGGGTCACGTGACGAGATAGAAATTACATGGGAATTAATCGTAGGTTTTATAAAACAAGGTTCGGTTGCCGAGGTGTGCGCTCTTTAGTTTTGATATGTCTCTTTTTGAATTTGAATTAATAGGCAAATAATTACTTCGTCTGCCGTAAAATGCTATACGCGACGTCTGATATGAGTAGACCGGTAGCGTCAACGTTTCAGTCGGTCTCAGCAGCCCAGTAATATGAGCCCAATGGAACCCTGACCAATGGGACCATAGAATGGTGTCACAGTGACAATATTGTTACGCCGATGTGGTCAGGCGTTTCATTACCCACTAAGAGCTTAAGAGATAACACTATTGGGAATGAGACAGCGATGCGCAGGACATACCAGACCCGTGTGCCAAGGTCGTCGTCATTGTAACGGGGCGAGCAGGTAGCCAGGCGTAGAACATTACAGAAATGAATAGTCTCGATTGTCCTCGGCGGAGCAAACTACATCGATCGTTCTGGAAGATCCGGTGGATGGAAGGCGTTCTAGAATAACTTGGGAACTATAAAAGGCGGACCGCGGTTGTGGGCACAGGCAGTCTTTACTTCGAAAGCGAACAGTGCGATCAAGAGCGACCCGAGCGATCTAAGTCTAAATGTTCGAAGTTTTTGTGCGATAATTGTTTTGTATCGGTTTAAGTGAGTGCGTTATTAAAGTCTACTTTTGATTATCGGTGATTTCGTGCATTTCTATCAGTTACCTACCCCCACGTACGTAACAATATAAAACAATTTGTTTGACACTTTGTTACGACTTGAATCATAACTTCACTGTGACACGTAGTATGTTTTTGTAGTAGGAATCCTGACGCGGCCATTAGCGTGAGAGACCAATGCCTTAAAACTATGTAGGTACAGGTTATTGTTGAACCAGCAAAGAACTGTGATAATGACAGAGACAAGTCACAAGAAAGAAAGTACCAACATTAATTGGTTTAAGCGACAGGGTTCTATGATGGCTCAACCAAAGACTACTATATACATTGGGAAATAGACTGGCAACTCTGCTTTTTTGACAAGGCTTAAAGAAGCGCCATCTCGTTGCCAGCTACCGAAACTTCTGTGCATATACATAACTATAAATATGTATAGTTATTTGTGCAGTTCTTTTCAATGACGCATGAGGTATTTGCAAATCGATGATGAGGAGCGAATACTCAACTCAACTCAACTTATCAATACACCCGTAACAACGACCAGAACTTAAACGCCAAAGTAAAATGTGCTAAAAGCAGAAATTGCAGAAAACACCATGCTCCAACATTTAAGACCGGCAACGCAATGAAAATAAATAATAGACGCCATTTGCATTAACCTGTGTTACCTACATAAAAGAGATTATTTTCCTCACAACTATGGTCAAAATCTTGAAAAAAATATTTTATCAATTTTTTTTGGTGATAACAAATCTCCCTAATTTATTTTATGATTGTTGATTTTAATGTTTGAAGAAAAATAAAATATATAATCAATTTGGGCTCGTAAAAGTCTCCAACATTTGAATTTTGGATTTTAAATGCGGTAACACCTGGTTTTTAGTACAAAAGCTGGTGCGTAGGTGGCACTGATTTTAATAAAAAAACTGGATTTCCAGTTTGTTCTATGTTACCATAGCATGGGCTCAACAATTAATGCAATTAGTTTACAATCGCATCACGCCGGCGTCGCGCCGAGATAACGTCCAACTTTGATTTGAACATGTCATTGTATTTAAAAATCGCTATTAGGAGCAGCGCCAAGTGCATTTTAATAGTGATTTATAGTATCGTTTCGGCCGCGTTTGTCACGGAAGACTACCCCACATTGAATACCAAGCAGTGCCGGATTAAGACAGCGGAGGCCCGTAGCAACTTCTATATAGGGTAAAGTCACCAGTGGTCAGCCAGAGACCTGTAGTCGGCCTCTGCCTATACTTTTTATGAGTGGGAAGAGTACGAAAGATATATTTCCCACTCTTCGCACTCATATAAGGTCAACTACTGGTCTCTGGCTGACCACTGGTGACTTTACCCTAGGAACCCTTGGTTTTCTTAAGTTTAGGGTGGTAAATAAAACAGAACTACTCTTTCTACGTGGTTGGTTAATCCGGCACAGATACCAAGAGCTCTGATTTCAATAGAAAACGGACCCGCCTAGCGGGATGCTGATAGTGAGTGTTAAGAGTATTCGAAATGGGCATTTGCGAATGACAATATTTACGTGATTGATAGTTTCAAATGACAGACAGTTGAAGTTTCAATTGAGGGCGTATCATTCGCGCATGCTTAACTCGGTCGTTGGAGCTCAAGCACATCCGATAAAGAATTAAAAAAAACGATTTATTTTTATTTGTTTTATGGCATAGAGAAGGCAAACGAGCACACAGGCCACCTGATGGTAAGTGGAAACTGTGACCCATAGACATTCGCATTCACAAGACTGCAAGCTTGAGACTGCAAATGCGTTGCCAACCCTGACGACTAAGATGGAATGCCTCTATGCTAGTCATTTACACCGGCTGTCTTATCCGCAAACCGGAACACAACAATGCGAACACTGCTGTTTGGCGGTAGGTTAATGGATAAGATGGAATGGTCATTTGTTATCATTGACGCGTCATTTGCAGTCCATCAATGTTTTCTTCATTTACTGTCAATACCGCAGTATAATTGACAATCGTTTCAATTATCAAAAGTAAACGCTCATTTTTTGCATCAATGGGTATTAATCACGTTAACATAGTAATTGGCACGGATTAGATTATCAATATCATCGTGCGAACCACGCATATCGCGATTCATATCACTAAATATTGATGCGTATCACAAGGACATCCAAACATTTAAAAATCCGCGATAAATATTGACATACCGTATCGTATTAGTATTGATCGTCTATTCCGTGCCATTCGCAACTGATACTTTAAGATAAACTCACTTGCAACACCGTCAAATTCGCCTCCTGGCTAAGCGTCAACTTCTCGGCATCGCTCGGGTAGGCGTTGTACCGGTGGTCGTACAGCCAGCGCTTGAGTATCTTGACGGAGTGCTTGGGCAGGTTCCCGCGGCGCTTGCGCACGGAGACGATGCCGGGGGGCGGGCCGGGGTGGCCGAGCACCACGCTGGCGCGCCGCGAGCGGTCCCCCTCGCCGTCGGTGCCGCTCTCGTTGTCGTCCGTGGACGAGGTTGAGGCGAAGCGGTCGCGAGCTGCGGAGAATTGAGTTGTTAATTGTCTGATGACAGCAGGACAATTCAATTGTAATTTAAAACATGAAGTTTTTTTTAAGGTTTTAAGCATACTATTTTTTTTTTCTTGTTTCAAATATTCCCGAAGGAAAAAAATATTATTATTAAGGTTTGCTATACGCCCGCTTTTGGTTAGTGCTCGGAATGACGTCATTTTGTTTATATCCGCGTTACGTAGCGCTACGTGTGACGTAGGAAAGACCATAATGTGACGATTAAGCTTTAGCCACTAGCAGAAATTTGTATCGTTATTTTCTCAGTAAACAAACAGACAAACCTCTAATTTTAAGCAAGATTTATTTCAGAACTATTTTTAAAACATCCTGTTTTTAATTATCTACCACACGAATTAAAATACACTGAAACGTTAACGCAGTGACACGTCTACAGCGTTACGTTTTTAGCGAATCTTTCACGCCGAACGGTGTGGTGACGTCCAAAAGTAAGCCGTGTTACTTTCTGCGAACTCAACGCAGCTCGACTTACGCAGCTTCAGCGTTTTGCAAGCTTCGGTGTGATTGATCCTTTATTAAGTAAAATGTTCTGCCAGTGTCATATATATCAAATAATAAAATACAGTAGGTGGTTCGCAATAACACCATTACAAATACAAAGTTTGCTAAGCCCAATGCCCTGACCTACCATATAACTGTGTCACAGTGAAGTTATGATTCAAGTCGTAAGAAGTGTCAAACAAATTGTTTTATAATGTCACTGTGACACCGTTCTATGGTAGTTCTGGGTTCCATTGGGCTGATAGAGATGGTACCTTCTTGTACACATTTTTATTTCTTAATTAATGCTAAATATACAATACAAATACTATTTATTGAATACCAAAAACCAAAACACGGAACAGGATATCTATTCAACTCGGTAAAACGATATTGCCTTAGACGTGTTATGGTATTGTTTTTAGCTCGGCCGCCATTACAATCTCAGCCCAGGACCTCTATTCAACACGGTAATCTCATCATCATCATCATCATGTCAGCCGAAAGACGTCCACTGCTGGACATAGGCGTCCCCCAAGGCTTTCCACTCAGACCGGTCTTGTGCTTTTCGCATCCACCGCGGTAATACGGTAATCTACCTAGGTATAATGCTTTTGACGTCTTCGTACTGTCAACGATACGATCTCTTATTTACTCTTGCTTGATAGTAATGGCAGAGTTAAAAACAATACCGTAACAAGTTAAAGGCAATATAGTTTTATTATATAGAACAGAGGCCATGTAGTCACCCAATAAAAATGTTGAGCATACTTAGAACCTTGTCATTCTGAATGTCATTGTCATTGTCGTGTGTGTCATTTGATTGTTCTGTTTGAAGTTTACTGTGACAACGCACTAAAGTGCTTAACATTTTCGTTGGGGTACTGTACAATTTCATTACAGGTATACAACAGGCGATCTTACCTCTATACATATAGAAGTACATACCTACTTAGTACCTACCCGAAGAGTGAAAACTTCCACTTCTGCAAGGTCATATAAGACCGCTAACAGATAAGCTGTATGCAAACGCATGCGTGAAGAAATACGGTGCCAATGGCCTGAGAAATAGGTGCTATTTGCGTCAAGGCGAGCCGATATTTATTTACTACTTACGCACATAAGCAATAAAAATCACGAATCATGAGCCATCAGTTCAGCATCATTTTTGTCAAGTCAGCTGCAAGAAACGCGCTAAGACTGCCGAGCGAAGCATTATGGAAGTATGCGGCTTTTTCTTTTGGGGTACAGAGTATTCAACACATTTCGACAGACTGAGTGACACAAGGGTCATACTCAATTGTACCCCTTTGTACGGAAAAATACTCTATAAAACAATAAGCCCTATAGCTAGAGAACGCTCGCGACTTCGTTCCTACGCTACGCGAAAAATTAGTTTTCTACTTTTTGTCGGGAAGATTTAAAAATAGTAGATTGTGTCACAAGGGAGCAAAATGACATATTTAAGGCGAGGGCCTACATTGAATCCTGAACGAAGCGAAGGATTCTACAATTGAATCCCGAGCGTAGCGAGGGATTCTAAAATAGAATCCTGAGCGTAGTGAGGGATTCAAGTGTTAACGCCCAAGGTGGAAATAATTTTGCTACCGTGTGACACATACTGCTTTTCACATCACCTATGAGGAAAATAAAACATCTTAATGATGAAACAAATTGAATTATTTACATTCTCTTTTGTTGAAATTAGCAAATTGAACAACAGGAAATTATCAAATTTAACAATATTTATCAAATTTGGCAAGTAAATATCCTTGAACAGAAAAGTGCCACTTTGATCCCTCCTAGCAGGGAAGAAAAGTCCCCTGCACCTGTACGGTACCTAAGGAATATTTTCTCCAAAATAAGTCCTTCGGTGCAGCGGTGGCTGTGCGTTCTGTCTGTCAGACACTCGCGGAAGTTTTATATTATGTATAGCCGATAAAAAATGGCTGCAACACGACTCGAAAATTCACCGCCAAAGCGAGCAGATACTGTTACACACCAAATGTAAATTATTACAAGGTTGTTTTGCCAAGCAAAATAATCCTTTCATATCGCCGCATGCCATGGGCTTATTAATCTCATTATATATCGATGATGTACATTCAAGGGCATTAATATCTTTACAGCTATCGCGTCAAATATATGTACACATGGACCTTATTGCCAGTGGCATAAAGGTGTATGGATATTTTTGACGTCTTGGGAACGCATATATATTTATGCCCTTCAATTTTCTGAGACAAAAAGTATCTTTCGTCCGTCTCCGGTTTTATACCGTATCAAATAAGTTGATCGATTGAGGCGTTGAACCATGTGGAGAAGAAAATAAACACACTTTAACATTAAAAACAAGTATAAAAGAGTATGGATATTAACATTTGGTTTTTGAAGAATTAGAGGCAAACGTGTGTCAGATATGCATCTATTCTTTTTTGTTACCGAAATTCTCTGAAATATATTTATGATAATTAAGGGAACATTTCACAGGAATATTTTGTGACAAGAATAGAATTAGATTATTATATAGTTTACGTGGTGTACCTTACCTGCCATTTTTATCAATAAAACACACTTGCGGAGGCCAACATTTTTAGATATGCTCTGGCTTCGGAAACGTAAAAATAAATATCGCAGCTAAACAGTTAAATTGAAAGGTAGGCCACTACGATTGTTTACAATTAAACTAAAATAAATAAATATAAAGAGTAACAAAACAATAAATGTTTGTTACGGGTTCGTGACGCACGTTATAAACGTAAGATTGATAGTCTGACCTCATTCTGGGCGTTAGGATTACATAAGCCGTTCTTATCGGTCGATTTACTTTTAAAAATATTACACTAAGCCCAGGAAAGGAAAGTCATATCAAATTTATCGTTAACTAGGTACCCGCCCTCGCTGAGCTTCGGTTTATGTAAAATTTTGTTTACCTAAACCAAAATTTACTATACATGAAAACCTGACAAAAAAAATCGAATGGTGAAAACCACATTAAAATTCGTTGCGTGGTTTAGTTTTAGTTTAGTTTATTTATTTGTCAATGTAATATTACAATATGAGTTGCATTGCATGTCGAAAAACACGAAATTACATTGAGATCGTCAAAACATAAATATGAATAATCAAAGAATAGAATACAATAATAATTCATAAATTAAAACAATAAAAGTTAAACATCTAATAATGGTCATTCGTCCTATGTCAAAATATGTACAATGAGTAGGTAATAAATGTCAACAAAATAATAAATTTACATTTCCATTTTCATATATTCATCCACGGAGTATAACGGATTATTCAATAAAAGGTTTCTCAGTTGATGTTTAAATGCTTCGTCGGATTGCAAATTTTTAAGTTTGGCGGGTAGACGCTCGTAGTACGTGGGACCGATGACAATGACGGTTTAGAAGGAGTTAGCGGATATACAGAAAGACAAGACGCGGAAAGCGACTTTGTTTTATACAATGTTAAGAAGTACTTGAAGGTAAAAAGGTAATTCAATTTATCATTATTGTATGTTTAAACTTTGACTTTAATTTAAGTCAGGTGATTTCTAAGTCCTTTTCACTTTAATCACTGTCACAATTAATATACGGCAGTTTATACATGACTGACATTAAATACAAAAGGTACTGTGTAAGTACACAACTCGACTGTAGGTACTCAACTACAAGCAATTCTCCCAAGCTACGAGTAAGATGCCTCTAATTAGACTTTAAAACTTTTATAGGTACCACTTTTTAATTAAAACGCAATAGAATGGATCACAACATGTGCTAGCCGCTCGGGATCATCATCATTTTTAAATGCCATAAAACAAAGTCGCTTTCCGCCGTCCGTGCCTCTGTCTGTACGTATGCTTAAGCGCAAATTCACAGCGGGCGGGAGCGGGTCGGGCGCCGCGCTGGTGATCACAGAATCGGACGGTCCCGAATATTGTTGTGCCGGCGGTAACTTACACGTTACCAGTATAATACCGTTTGGTAAAATACTCAGTAAAATACCAATGCTACCGGTAATATTACCAGAAGCGGATATAGAAATCTATTTTTTCTGTTTTGTATTCTTCATTAATTTTAGTTTATTAATTATACTTTCTTTCAAAAGTCAATATACTCTTACTAACTATGAATTATTTCTGTAACTCATCGCATCTTCCGTCTCTTTTACTCATTGCATTGTAATTTGTACTTTATCTGTTCGGCAATGCCATGAGTCAGTATAGTATGAGAGAGAGTAATATTCCCGGTAACATTGGTAAAATACTCGGAAATATTGAGTATTTTCCCAGTAACATTGGTAATATACTAAACTACTGAACCCAACTTATCATTATTAGTTTAAAAGGGTCCGTCTGGTGCTAAAATTGTATAAACATGTATAAAAACATATAGTTATATATACGAAATTTGAATGTTACCGTATATTACCGCTTTTTGGTAATGTTTCTGGTAGCGTAAAATACCCGCTTCGAGTAATTTACTGGTAAGTTGCACATCACAAGTCCCGAATGCCCGCCTGCGATCACCAGCGCGGGATCGCCGCGGAACGGCGCTCTGTGTGAATACGACGACCGGCGCCCGCCCGCTGTGTGAATCGCCCTTTAGATCTTCCAAACTACGCAACCGATTTCAATGCGGGTTTCATCCGTAGATAGTGATGGAGGAAGATTTAAAAAAAACTGGTTTATGTACTGGCGTTACACAAAACTCACATCAACCGAAGCGAAGCGATCGGTTCGCTAGTTTATAAAAAACAAAAAAACAAATAAAACGTTTTTAACACGTATGTATTTTAATGTCCGTATTCGTTACTCGACTAACCAATTACGTAAAATATACGGACAACGCATCTCTGACAGTTTTATTGGTTATGTTATGACATGACGCTTGCGGCTGTACATTAGGGTTGACAGGCGAGTGTTAACTGCTACCCGGAACTCGAGGGTGGAGGGGGTTGGAGGGGGGTGGATCGATCGGAGCAACGACCGCGGCGCAACAGGGGTGCCAAGGACAGCCGTATTTACTCTCCGTGAGCTTTGATAAAACAATAATATTATATGCAAAATATGAATTATAGGTACCTACTTGCCGAATCAATTCATCATTGCTTTAATGTTTTATTTGTCTAATTATTTATATTATATATTATTAGATTTTTATCGTCTTCTAGAACTATATTTACATGTAATAAAAGCATAAGGTCTATCCTGCTATTCCGACAGAGGGAATTCAACGTTTTAAAACCATTTAGAAATTAAGGTACAGTCAAGGAATTTAATTCTTATACCACTTTGGACTATGTCAAAGTGACGCAATCAATCAAAACGTAAATCATCTTATAATTTTATTTACAGTGTCACTTTGACATAGTCCAAAGTGGTATAGGAATTAAATTCCTTGACTGTACCTACATAAACTACCATAAATAAAGGGACGCAAATATAGTTTTAAAACGTTGAATTCCTTAAGTGACGCATTAAACCCTCCGTCGGAATAGCCCCGCTTGACCTTAGATAGAGCTTAGCTTGGGACTAGGTCAATAGGTGTAAGGTTGGACAGTCGAGTCCATAAATATGTGTACACTTTAGTAGGTACCTTGTCTCTTTAATGTCATGTTTAAACTGCCATATAAATGAATTGTTACAGCGATTAAAGTGGCAAGGTACTAAAGTGTACAAATAGTTAAATAAGAAAAAATACTGAGTTTTGAATTTTATAATAATTATTGAAGGATTACTACACTACAAAGAAAAAATACTAAATTATTCGTGATTCGAAACGTTAATTAGGTATTTATTCGCAGAAAATAACTTTTTAACATATACTTGCGTCAAAGTGCATATGAATTGGCTTTTCTAATCCTAAACTAATCGCAGTTTCATAATACCTAGGTTGTAGGTATTATTGTATGTATGGTATGTAGACAAATTCGTACATAAACGTAAGGTATTCCAATATTTCATCTCTGACTGTGTTATTGCTCGTGACAGTCGTGACACGTGACAGTCCCTACCTACATTACGGTTGACAAGCGGTTCAAGTGTCAAGCACCCGGAAGTGGGTGAGGGGGGGGGGGGGGGGGGGGGGGGGTGGTGGTACATCGATTGGAGCAACGACCTACGCGTAGGGATGCCAAGGACAAATGCATTTACTCTCGGCGTGTTTTGATGAAATAATATTGTGGTGTTGTTACGTCACGAAAAATAATAGAACCTCGACGTCGAGCAACATTCTATTGTTATGAGGACCATCAATCTAGAGAAAAAAAAAACAGTAATTCTAAAAAAATATGTACACATGTAACTTTCCGTTTTGTTACCAAAATGTATTGAGGTAACAAAACGGACCTTCACGAATTGGGGCAAGTTTCGGTAACATCCCTATTGGTTTTTTTCTAATTGTGAAAATCGATGGCCTTCACCTAGAAAACCAATGCTCCTTACTTATTTAAAAAAATTCCCATTTCTTTCTTTAACTGCAAAATATCTTTAATATGTATAAATAATTATGTTACCATTTACGTTAGCTCTTCTACCTAGGTACATGCTAACATACGGTACACGTTGGAGTGTTATTATTAAATACCCACTGTTGCCTGCGACTGAGTCCGCGTCAAAGTACCTAGTTACTCGCTATTTGTGTCAAAAATAACCTATTTCCTTTCTAGGGGTTCAAACTACCTATAGGCTACCCACGTTCGTTCCAAAGTCAATCTGAGATTCTCTGTAGTCTCTGTACACCATTGAGTTTCCTATCAATTAAAAATGACCTGGCATCTCTAATGATGACATCTTCAAGCAGATTTTCTTTGTAATAGGTAGCAAATTAACGTGTGGACCGTATATCCATACCAAATCGCAGAGATCGTCTTAGCAAATCGCTAGCAGGTCGCGTACGTACAATGGTAACAAACAGACAAAGTTACTTTACCATTTATAATATTAGCATGGATTCAATAAAATCTCTACATTATTGCCGTTTTTCGTCGATAGCCCACATGTTAGTATTAGTAGTACTACATGTTAATGTTACTATTGAGTAACGATAGATAGAATAAGTTATCTAGGCCCACAGCTCCTAAAAGTGAGAGTATGCAGCGATGTTGCAACGACGTATAAATAGCTCGTCAAATTAGCACGCGACGTGTTCTCTTGACCCCTCTCAAACGCGGCTAATCCTACGTCTTTAGAAGAGAGCTGAGGTTCAGATGTGATGACTACTCTGAGCTCTATTGTATGGATATAGAGTTTTGAATAATCTGTATTTAGAGCACAGAATGGGGGACGTCTTTAAGATTCCGTAGCGAAACTTGGATCCGTTTTTCCGTGTGTTTAGTGGCTATTTCTAACCGGAGATTATTATATTTAAGGCGGCTAAGTTCTTAACGTTAATGCGGGACACGCGACGATGACGTAACAGGAAAACATACTGGACCGCAAAACTGAGTATCACACTTTATATGACATGTTCTTTAAAAGTGTGATACTCAGTTTTGCGGTCCGGTGTAGTTAGTGCATGTTTTTGTGTAATCTAGCATAAATAAATAAGGTGATTATTCGCCGTTTTAACCGCCATCATTATTGTCTTCGCACATTATTCACCACAAAATGGTTAATTTTCTTGTTCTTATAATAGGGGTGTGTCCTGGGTCAAAAAATAATAATTCTATTGAGTCCGTCAGCAAGTTTATCCAAAAATATTGAACACGTATTTTTTTCTTTTTCAAATCAATCATAATTAACAAATATAACGCGCATCAAAGTTCGGGAGTGGGGGCTCGTGACGTCACAACGTGGTATAAAGTGTGCCACGGCGTGACGTCACGCGAAACTTCAACGCACTTTATCTTCGTCATTTTATGTTAAATTGACCAAAAAAAAATACGTGTTCAATATTTTTTGATAATGTAAATTACGGACTAATTAGATTTTTTAGGACACTAGCCTAAGATCTGCTATTTTGACATCAAAAGTTTCTAGTAGTTATCATTATTTTCATGAATATATTGAAGACAACAAATACAACAATGACGGCGGTTGAATCACCCGAATATTCACCCAATAATTATTTTAATTACGCAAAAACACATTTGATTGAAATAACTGCAAAATATGTTTTTTTTAAAATGTATAGTACCTACTTTGGCACTTACAAGTAAGTACTTTAAAGTTAATATCATAAAGCTCTATTTTCAATCATCTACTTTATACGTTTGGCATAGGTACATACCTACCTATATACCTATGAAACCCATTTTATTCCTAAATTTCTGAGAAAATTAAAATCAATCGTCCCTTTGCACTAAGTGCACTTATGCTAGAATGTTAATTTTATCAACATAATAAGGCAGGAAGTAATTAATTCCCCGGAGAGTTTTTAAGCTTTGATACGAATGGGATACTTGTAGGGTCACGTGATCACGTCGGGTGTTTTTAAAAGGTACAATTTATATATTTATGTGACATATTTCTCAAGTGTCATCAACTCGATTGGCACGACAATCGAAGGCCGCTTAGTACACATGGTTTCATTTCTAGTGCACAAACTCAGACAATAAGGCGTCATGAGCCTATCAGCATTCCACAGATGTTATACAATCAGTGTTCATGCGATACGCGGTTCTGTGTTCGGTATTGATCTAGGTAGTGTGATCGATTAATGATCCAAGATTGTACCCAGAGGGTTCAAAAGGATCATCATCACTATCATTCCCAATATTCAAATCGTGGATGGGGTTATATTAGCCGCTTCCAAAATGTTTCAACATTTAAACCGAATTATTAAATCTAACCGCGGCGGTTTAAATATTGGTAACGGGAATAAATCAACCTAAAGAGATCAGCAACACGATCTGTCCAGTGCTTCTCTTATCCAGCTATTTGGGGAGTTTAAAAAAAATGGCACACCTGTGACTTTTCTTCAGATTTGGGAAAAAGTTACACGTTGGTTGAGATCATCGTTCTGACATGTCCCCAAAAATATGTAGGACTTGTCCGTTTAGTTACCAAAAAACGTATTGGACTTTGATATCAAAACCGATCAATTTGCTTTAAGTGCAATTTTTTTCCCAAATTTGAACAAAAAGTCAAACGTGTGCTATTTTTTTGAAACACCATTTACAAGATCCATATGGAAGGCCTTACCGATATTAAGAGTTTCATGTAGTTTTGTTTGTTTTGTCCGTATCCAAACAGCTAAATGGAACCTTACTGAGCCTCGGTCGCTGCCCAGTGCCCATCAGTCCGAACTACTCTAAAAGAGCTGCTGCCTTTTAAACCGTAAAAGATATTCCTTTTTACACGACTGCCTAAAAAACGGAGTGAAATGTTTTCAGGGTTCATTATATGTACGATTATTTATCCCACAATAACTTATAAACGCCTGAGCCGAATCAGATGTGTGGTATCGTTAAGATTAGAATCCTTTCACCATCCTGGGTGACATAGGATACCTAAACTGTTAATTTTTTTTAAAAAAAATGGCAAAATGTAAATTGTTAACAATTAGAATTGGTATATCGACGACAATATAAAAAATGCAGTCGGGTTTTTGAAGCTGGCTTTACATTTAGTTATTTTAGCTTTTCAGTTTATATTTTTTAAAGCAGTTGTTTACAGTGTTTTTGTTTTTTTTTTCACAGGAAGGTATGTGCTTTAACAGTTTACTAGACCAGTTTTTCTTTCTTGTCCTGTTAGAATGCGCCTTTACTGACCACTAAAGATTTGAAGTGGTACGTAGGTAGGTAGTTACATGGTTTCAGAAAAGTTATTGAATTCGTATTATTAACTTAATGACAGGACGTTCAAATATTCATGTTTTCCGAATAATGGAAACGTTTCTTTAGTATTTGTTGCATCACTAGCTAGTCTAGCTAGTCGCTCATTCATTCATGTAAGAACTAAGAACACAAGGACGCCCCACATAACATGTGTAATCGTACCTGCTGTTACTGTCCGTTACACAATAACTTGGGAGACGCGACAATATGCTCGTTACGCCATTGTTCTGTGTTTACTTGAAATCAGCTTTAACTTCATTCAGGTCAGGATGTTAAGTAGGTATTTTGATTTGCAAGTAGATAGGTATTTCCGTTGTCCGATGGAATTACTTATTTATTTTTTGTAACAAAACGGACATTTTCATACGAATAATTTAGCATATAAAGTGGGATGTCATTTTAAATTATATGAATAATTAGCTATTTTCAGATAAAAATATATAATTATAAGCATTTCGGCCGAGCAATTCTAAGGCTTGATTTCCTCCTACTCTGACATCGGGCGCTGACGTCGGTCGAGCGTAGGAGTTTCTGCCGAGTTTCTTGCGGCGTTTCTTCTCAGCAGTGGTCTCCTCTTGGGAAGCGCTGGTAGATTCTTGACGTGTAAAAGTGCCCTAGCGGCCTACTTACTGAATAAATTTCTTTTACTTTTTTTTTTTTAGGTATGTAGGTAGTTATACAATCGGGAATAAGGTTCCTACGTCCATCTCCAAAGTCTGAGCCAAAGGAAATCTCCATACCAAAAATAATCAAAGTAGCTATATCGTTTTACCCGTGAAAGTAACACTAACACCGTGATCGTGATTATAACACTAGACAAACTTTCGCTTTTTTATGCTAGAGGAGACCAACGAGACAGCGGGTCACTTGATGTCAGTAAACTGATCACCGCGGCCCACGGACACGCCTTTAAGAAAGGGTATGCTTGTATTATTTGGCCTAAATTACACGCAAGCGGCGGCGCGCGGCGTAGTATGAGTCGACGGTGCCGCTTGGTAACTTCCTCATGCAAAAAGTCGCCTTTATCTTTACGCCCCGCATGAGTGTTAATATAGACCTAAGGGCTTGTTTACGGAGACGCGGAGCGTCGAGCGTGGCGTGCGGCTTGGCGTAGCGCGGCGCGTCGGGCGTTTTTTCCGTTTACAGAGGCGGCGCGTGCAGCGGACCGCGTCATCACACACGCAAACACAAACATATGGCAATGTACGGTGTTGTTTATGAAGATGCGCGGCGTGCTGCGGCGCGTGGTGCGGGGCGTAGAGAGTAGCGGAACCGCTTAGCTGTAAAAGCTTTTATACAACGCCATATGTTAGAATTTAGGGCAGACCGCACCGCCCAACGCCACGCACGACGCCCCGCGTCTCCGTAAACAAGCACTAAGTCTCTAAGTTGTAGCGTATATAGTTATAAAATAGATGCGCGTAGGTATGTTGCCTATGGAAACGGCAGGAGCGATTTTGATGAAATTTTCGAGTAAGCAGGTGATCCTGTGGTTTGGTAGCAATCAAAACAATCTATATTTTTTGTTTTTTTTAGTGGAAAGCCGGGGCCGGTACCTAGTAAGCCATGCCATAACTCCCCCGTTTTTGTGCAAGGTTAAGGTTGTTGTATGATTTTTATTCCATGTAGTGATCACACTGATCACCTTTAAAAGGGAGATCAATTATTTTTAGCATTTCTTTTAGACCTTCTGGACCCATTTCAAAAATTCTTTCACCATTAGAATGCTACATTATCCCCGAGTAAAATACATACGCATGATTTATTTTACTGTGCGGACGGAGTCGCGGACAACAGTTAGTTTATAATACTAGTACGACAGCAGTCTACTTTTTTGGTAGGTTTTAAACAGTGCCAGTCCCGCATTTCACACGGCGGTGCGGTTGGAGCGCCTCCGTCTGAAGACGTCCCCTTTTACCTCGGCGCGACCTAAACGAGGTGTCTGTGATATTTCCGCACGCCGATAAGATAAGCGATGGCCGCGAAGCGCCGCTTCATTCATTAGCCAATGCTCAATGGAATGCTCGTTCATATACACATTACACTTAGGTATAGATACAGTCGACTATTAGCATATTAGAATGCAATAAAGTGACAAAGTGGATACATCTCTTTATCATCATCATCATCATGTCAGCCGAAAGACGTCCACTGCTGGACATAGGCCTCCCACTCAAGGCTTTCCACTCAGACCGGTCTTGTGCTTTTCGCATCCACCGCGGTCCCGCGATCCTGACGAGGTCGTCACTCCATCTTGTTGAAGGCCTACCGACAGCTCGTCTTCCGGTCCGCGGACGCCACTCCGGAACTTTCTGACCCCATCGGCCGTCAGTCCTGCGAGCAATGTGCCCCGCCCACTGCCACTTCAGTTTAGCTATTCTTCGGGCTATGTCGGTAACCTTAGTTCTACTGCGGATATCATCATTTCTGATTCTATCACGCAGAGAAACCCCGAGTATAGCCCTCTCCATAGCCCTCTGAGTGACTTTGAGCTTCGTTATGAGGCCCATCCCTTTATAGTCGACTCTATCTAATGGGAATTTTAACACAGTAAGAAAACTTTATGCACGGCGGCAAGCAAAATTGAACCTATTACATTATCAATTATTTTGTCAATCTAAATCGGAACCTTACTTTTCTATCTATTGTAAAAAATATAAATAAATGTCAGTAGACAATCTCACATAAATAGAGCTAGTCCCAAACTAAGCTCTACGCTTATAATATAGGTAAGTACTACATGACGATAAACATACTCATAGAGAATTACATACTTAAATACCTACATCGAAAACACCCAAGACTCAGTACCAAAGCGCGAGTATAAAACACATATCCTTAACTGTGTTAATGATAATATCTTCTTTAATCATGTTTCATACAAATTAAACAGGTAGTGTAAAGTAATTGACGACACGGCCTAGTTGGTAGTGATCCTGCCTACGAAGCAAGCGGTCCTGGGTTCAAATCTTGGTAAGTGCAGATGTTTGTGAGATGAGCGCGAATATTTGTTCCTGAGTAGGGAATGCAATTAACCGATTAAATGTAGCATCGGTTAATTTACCGGTTAAGACGAAATTTATCGATTAACCGATTAATAACCGGTTATTAACCGATTGAATTTTTTTTCTTAAAAATAATGGTTTCTTTTAGGTTATTTAACATGAAAACTTGTGAACAAAGACGTGTAAATAAAACAGACGTATTTATTATGTGAAAACGCTTTAATTAGTGATATAATTATTTCTTAAATGTTAGATTAGAGATCAGTATTTAGACCACCAGTATACTAGTTTCATTTCTACACATTTAGGACATTCAGTATCTTGAAAATTCAACATCAGTATAATAGAATGTTACTTATGGAGTTGTATAATATAAAAAATAGTTTTCCTCGTAATATCTAAATAAAATTATCTGCTTTCCGACTTTCAGTTGATTTCAAGAAGTGGTACCAAACGCTACTCTTGCTGCTCTTTAGACTCTTTGAAATTCTCCATATTAAACACCACATTCTGTAACAAACATTGAAAAGGAAAATAAACTTGAATTCTCATAGGCTAAGTAAAAATATATTTTATCGAGTAAAGAAACTCAACTCAATAGTTACATTAGAGACATTATTATAACTTAACTTACCCTTAATATACATAACTTGTAAGAGTTGTAAGCAATCCATCCAAGTTCGAAAATCACACGCTTGTAAAAAGTCAATTTAATAACAAAAAGTCATCAAAATAACACGCGCTTAATACGCGCGCGCGAGCGATTATTTTATGGTCCCAGAGCTCAGATGATAACGTCCGAGGCATAGCGTCAAAATTATAACGGTGTTTTAGAAAGAGACCATTAATCGGTTAGCGTATGTCGTTTGTTAGTACTTTACCTCAAAATCATAAATTCCTTGTAGCAATTCACAGAATCGCATTTCACCTCGAATGAACAAAATTTCAATAGAATCTTTTACTTGAATCATTTTTTCGCGTGGCTTTTTACAATAATATAATTAATATGTAGCATTTAATTTTTCTTGTAGTATTTTACCCTAGACGCATTTCGTCGCGATCGATGTTTGTTCGGGACTCTATTTAATGTGCCGCGTTAATTGATGTTCGCACTAAAATTGTGTAATTTTTTTTTTAAAACGCGTTTTAAACCTGTAGTTTAATGTCTTAAATGTTATCAAAGTTATAGAAATATTATCTTTGTGACTAATAAATATTAGATGATATTCTGTCATTGCGAAATTGAAGTACAGTGACATTAAAGTAGGATACAATAATTATTATTATAATTATATAATTCAATATTTGTGAGAAAATACGGAGCTTGAACCTGGCTAAAAAAATGAAAAAAGTACATTGCGACTAAAGATATGGTCTAATACTGAATTAGACGATTAGGATAAAAAGCGAAAATGTATCACACGATCGAGGTGAAATGCGACACAAACTTATATATCGACAAAAATATGACGATTGAGGCACAACGCGATGGTTAAATGCACGATCAAGGTGAAATGCGACTAAAACTTATAACGACTAAAACAGTAAACGATCGAGACACAACGCGAAAATTAAATATACGTTCGAGGTGAAAAGCGATTCGGTGAACCGCTACAAGGAATTTATGCTTTTGAGGTAAAGGCCTAACAAACGGGGTATGTTTTTTGTAGCGCGTAGAGCATTCTCTCTTTCACTCATAAACGTGTAACCGGCCGGTGCAGTGCAGTGCAGTGCAACCTATCTTCTTTTGTTAGAAACAAAATAATAAAAGCGACACCAACATTATTGGTTTCATTTGTGAAAATCTTATTAATTTTACAGCTCACTAAGACTTTTTTAATTGATATTATGCATAATTGCGTATATTGCGATGTTTGTGTAATTTTAATATATATTTAGTTTAATTTGTGTCGTCTTTCTAATAAAAACTTAACAATGGAAGCTTTTTGCAGATCACTTATATTAACCGGTTAATCGGTTAATTTCATATTTTAACCGGTTACGTTTATTGGCATAAATTTTCGATTAAAATCGGTTAATCGGTTAACCGATTTACCAGGGAATGCAAACCGGTTTGCATTCCCTATTCCTGAGTCATGGATGTTATCTATGTATTTAAGTATATATTCCTCTATATAAGTATTTATATTGTTGTCTGGTAACCATAGTACAAGCCTAGAGCTTAGTTTGGGACTAGGTCAATTGGTGTGACATTGTCCCCTGATATTTATTATTTATTATTATTTATTATAATAAACCCCCTATACTTGATTATTTAATTAGCAGCAACTGCATATTATCTACTGAGGAAACATTTTATGATGACAATGCAAAAGTTGACCCCGCAAGTACCCTGAAACTTCTTAAATACTGAATATTTATAATGTACTAGCTTTAGTCCATTGACTCTACAAAAGAGTTTGTTTGTTACTGTTCCGCAGTAGTGGTAATATATTCTAAATATAAATGCCAATATCTGCAAGTGTGTGCACGTGTGTTAGCATGTTTTCAACTCTTTTACTCTGAAATGGTGCTGGACTGATTTAAAAAATTTAAAAATAAATAAATAAATATGGTAAATGACATTTGGAATGTAGATAGCTTATTCCCACAATTAATACAGGTCAAATAAGACTGAAGCAGTGAGCAAAGGTATCTTCTTATTGTAGTGTACCTATAATTGAAATGTACTGTTTCCTGTTTTGTTTGTTTTTTCTGTCAAAAAAAAGTGTTTGTATTGTAATCTTATTACATTAAGCAAGAAATGTCATCCATCTTAAATATCTTTCTGAAACTACATCACTGAATTACAAGAAAACTGGAACATGTTGGTAGCTAACATATTGTGTTGTAGTCTAATGTAGGTTTTTTTTATTAAACTTATAAATTAATAATTTTAACAAGTCCTTGTTCCAGATGCCTAGTAAATGACATAGTTATCTTAAAATTAAGATTGATTGATAGTGTTTGATCAAGATATTATGAGTATACATAAGATACACTGTCATAAAAGAGTAGGAGTTTTTTATTAGAGGTATCAATATTCAGGCCCAGACACAAACTGTGCCAAATTAAAAATATTAGCTAATATTATAGGTAGAAAAGATGTAACAAAGTGTGTGATATATCAATGAGTATTTCAAATAAAATAAAAAAGTACTTTGAATGATTTGATTATATCAACAAAGCGATCGTAGCGCCATCTGTTCTGGCGCGTGAGTCGCGTGACTGAACTAATAAACTAATATACAATGGCAGCCATCTTGTGCTGTACGGAATCGAATGTCATGTTGCTGTCATTACGACGTTTTACAAAAGTCATCGGAATCCCAATGACAACAATAAACAAACCAAAAATGCCTCCCAAATAGACTTTACAAAGTATTAGGGCAACTGCTAAACACTAAGAGAAACACACACATATTGTTCAAAGCTAGACGACAGCTTACGTTGCATCTGGGCGTGCTAAAAATAACTCGAGCACGTGCCAAAAAGCGTTTAAAATCAACTATTCGCTGTGTCACATAACTGTACATCGAAATAATATAAAACATTGACTTAAATTCATCATCCAAATAGGTTTTCAAGCATAAAGAGCACTCGAAATGTTCTGTACATAACTATGTAGCTATTGATAATACACGAAGCTAATGGCGCATTGGCGCCATTTTAGTTTGTCGAGATCGGGCGGCCTAGGTGACGTAACAGGTCTAAATTCCTGAGCTGAGGATCAGTGGGCATTAGATATCGAGGGGCAAATATTTTCTATTGTGATTTTATGTGGATAAAAGCGTTGTTTTCATATAAATGTCATGTTGACGTATGTCAATTTGACAAGCATGGCCGTAACGTGGCGTCGTTTTGACCGGCTTACCTCCAGGCGACATGGAGTGTTGTCTGTTGGCAGCCCGAGCCGCGTCTCTGATGATCTCCCGAGTTAGTTCCCTGACGTCGCGACGCTGCTGGTATGCCATATCGGGCCGGTCGCGTTGCTCTTGTGCTATGCCGGCCGTAGGAGGTAACATCGTTACGCACTCAATCCATCAGAATATTGTTTTTTACACTTAATCACACGAATATCACTGGTAAAGTTCACCGAGAGTCCAAAAGTCACGAATAATTAATTAAACAACGTTCAAACGAAATAATTCATCGAAGAACTACGCACAGCAAGCAAAGCAAAACGAACTGAGCGCGACTGTCGTACGGGGGTCGGCGGGAAGCCACAGCGCCGCCGCGCCGCTGTCCTTTTCTGGCGTGCGAGATATCATATATCTTATTCTCTCGCACGGCAACGCTTGGGTGACAGTTGGAGTATTAAATGTCAAAACAAAGCGTGGTTGATTATTATTAAAATGTCAAACAGTAAGCAACCGTTTCGTTAAGCAAGATGCGCCATCTAGTGCGATATAATTGAACTTCGTAGTACTCTGTACAATAAGAAATTATTGCAAGTTAGTTTCAGTATTGCGTATACTTGGCAAACACATATTGCTGTTCGTCTTGCAGGCAAACTGATAAAGATGGCACCACTTTTACATTTGATCGCTACGTTTGATCGACTACGAAAAGATGGAGTTCTTGTTTACGTGTGTGCGATAAATCGATTAATGTATAAGCGGTAATCCGATGATGATTACGATTTTAAACAAAAACGTATTATAAAAAAACATTAAAACCTGGAGATATTTTTGTGCCTACATGATAAAACATCGAGTGCAAAGATATGTGCCAAGAAATAATAAATAATAATAGATATAAGAGCGTGTCAGATATGTATGTGTCCAATTAATGGAGAACAGTTATTACTGGTAGGTAACTGTATTTATCTGTAAAGATAGTTTACCTAAAGGGTTAAGGGGACCTACTTAAGTACTAAAATAAGTTCCTTTACTTTAGTTAGCCCGCCTATACAAGGCTCATGAGTCATGAGTCATTTTGGAGCCTATTAAGTGAAAAGAATTTAACTCTGCGGGCGGGAATGCCCGGAATATAATATGGCTATAGGTACAGGAAACCTCGAGTGTTTTAGTTTATCTTGATTATCGAAGTAAAATTGATTGAAATTCTTAATTTTTATCTTTTAATACAAAAAATTGGTGTAAAGTATTTTAATGTGTGTAATGCCATGCAGTGTTCGCATTGTTGTGTTCCGGTGTATAGGGGATAAGACAACCGGTGAAATTACTAGCATAGTCAAATAGATAAGAGCTATGAAAACGATACGATAAGAGGAATGGTTTTTACACTTTTTAAAACCTAGAATAGAGGCCCTGTGTGTTGCCATAAAAAATGCAATATTTTATCGTGATGGAAGTTCTTTCCGAAATATGCCACGATTGCCACGTCGTAATAAAATATTGCATTACATAATATGGTAAATTGGTAACATTGCAAACTCAATATCAATTTAATTACCAAGAATAAAAGAAACAAAGCTGAGTTGCCGGCTGAGCTTTTGTAAGAGACTTATTAAATAAAAATAAGGCAAAAGTATTAAATGGACGGATTTATTTATTTATGAAAATACAAATCTCGTTATGATAAATAATGGGTGACATAAATTATGAGTTACTAAACTAAATAAAACTATTGGTTGTTCTGGATGGACTCAATCAGTCTTTGGTACACAACCTGGGGGGCGACGCGGGAGAACTGGAAGTCCAGGTGGCTGAACTGCTCCTGTGGGACCTGGTACGCCTCCTTGACCTGGGGCAGCTCCATCTGCAGCTTCTGTACGTCAGTCGGGTGCGCCAGCCAGTCGGCAGAGCTGTAGTACAGCGTCACTGGCATCTGGACGGAAGACATCTCGTACTTCGGCGGGAGCTCGCTCCCATACACCTCCTTGTTGATAGCTGATCCATAATCGTACCGTCTGAACTCCTGGCTGGCTAACGCCTGACCGTACTGCTTGATCTGGCGCGTAGAAGCACCCGCGGGCAAGTGGCTTTCGATCAACGGCACGATGTGAGCGTCGTAGTTGTCCACCATACCAGCCATAGCGAAGATCAAGTTGGAAGCCACGTGTTTGCAGCCGGTTTTCGTCGCCAACATGTCACCACCCATCGTCTTGATCAACTCAGGCGACGGCTTGAACTCTCCGTCCCCGAGGGCTTCTTGCATGCTTTCGAAGAACAGGCTGTTCGGCGCGATCATCTTCATCAGTGGGCTGCGGGCGTTGGTCATGTACACCATGGGAGACAGAGCGTACATCATGGTGATCTTGTCATTGTACTCCTTGCGGGTCGAAGCCAGGGCGAAGAAAGCGGTGGTGCCTTCGGAGTAACCGACATAGTACATCTTCTGTTGGTTGGAAGTGTTCAGAGCGTAGTCGATCATGGCGGGAAGGTCGTGGAGGGCGATCTCATCGTTGCTGAATTGCCAGAAATCGGGCTGGCCCGGGTGCTTGCTGACGTGCTTGCGGGAGTACTTGCTGCCGCGAGCGTTGCCCATCCATACGTCGTAATCAGCGTCAGCAAGGAGGTAAGCCAGAGACTTGCCCGGACCCATGAGCAGCCAGTCGTCAGCGCTGCCAAGAAGACCGTGCATCAGGAAAACCACGGGTCTCTGCTGAACATCGCGGGTCTTCTGCTTGGGCGGGATACGGATCAAAGTGAGGATGTAGCCGTCATCGGTCTTGACGATGTGCTCTTCCACAGGGTATTCGTATTTCTGGAGCAGGGCAGTAGCGTTCAGCTGGACGTCTACATTATCAGCGGCGCTCATGTAGGTTTCGTGGAAGGTTTTCTTCTCCTCCTCGCTGAAGTCCTTGACGGTGTCAAAAGAGTCCTTGAAGATTCTCTCGATGTCTTTCTTGTTGGAGATTGGGGATTGGGGGCCGGTGGCGATCTTGACGCTTTTCCAGTCAACAGAGTCGGCGAAGCGGGGCTTGGTGTACTTCATCTGCTTGGAGCTGCTTTTGGATGAGACGTACGAGGGGGCGTTCCAGCTGGGCTGGCTTCTGGGGACGTACTCCGCGATATTGAAGCGGGTCGGCTCCTGCGCTCTGACTTCATCAGAGTTTGAGCCTGAGTTGTCGATGGCGAATCTCCGGGCTCCCTCGTACATCTGTTGCTGCTGCTGGAGTGGTCTGTTGTAGTTGTTGATGTAGTCGAGCGGCTCCGGGCTTTGAGGGTACATCCGCTGCTGTTGTTGCTGCTCGGTGGGGTCCATGGTCTGGTAGTAGAGGGACTCCATCTTCGGGGGCATCTGGTGGTGCCTCTTGAAGATGCTACCGGCGGCAAGGTGCGCCAGAGCGACGCACACGACTAGACAGACCTTCATGTTGCCGGTTTGTGTGGAATATGACATTGATGGCTCGCACATCACTTTTTATATCATTTTAATGTGCACTCAGCCCAACACTGCCCTCATTGGAAAAGTGCCTATGTGTTCGGACTTCATGTAGGTGTTTACGCCGTTTTAGATTCTTGAACAGTTTTGCTACGTATTTGGTAAGTTAGTAACAAACAACGCTGGCTGTATCAGCATTATTGTATTTAGGGTTCGATGACGCACGATTAAAAACGCTATGTTGAAAATGAAAACGCTATGAAGAAAGATGATACGGGGATTTTTTTACCTGCGAAAACGGATAAAATCTAGTTTAACGACTTTGCCCCGTTTACAATTTCATACATTTATAAATATAAATAGACTGTAAACTCTAACCCTTCTTCTGTCCTTGCTAAATCGGATATTTTCATATTGCAGTACATTTTTAGAAAATTTAATTATTCCCAACCAGAGAAAAAAAATTGTTGTTTCGAAAACGAATTCAAACGTATATACTCAATAAAAAACAATTAATTATTTTATTTACAAGCTGAATGGTACTTAAAGATCACGAAAATAATAATAGTTGAAAAGTGTAATACGGAACCCGTACATTTTAACAATATTAAAACGATTATGCTTCACAGCAATTTATGTTACATAGTCTAACTAATGCTTTTCTGTTATATTTTTACCCTGGTTGCAATATTATTGATTTATAAAGCACTAGCTATTTCCAGCGACTTCGTCTGCGTCTCTCAGTAAAAAGTATCCTAACGTCTTAAATATCCTTTCCAAATTGCATGAAAATCAATTCGACCTTTTTGTCGTTAAAATGAAAATAAAAACAACAAGCGATCAGAGTTACTTTCACATTGGGATGTTGAGATGGATCGATCGATCAATAATCGATTTTGATTCGCAAAGTTTATTTATAGAAGCGAGACGTTCTAAAATATTGTTATTTGATATTATATTTAATTTAAAATTTGTAGCTTTATATAATGATAGACTAAGTAGTACCATTGTAATATGAAATATGTTTAAAATATGAAATATGTTTAAATGACTGACTGCTGAGTTTCTTGCGGCGTTTCTTCCCAGCAGAACAGTTGTCTCCTCTTGGGAAGCACTGGTAGATTCTTGACGTGTAAAGGTGCCGTGCGGCCTACTTACTGAATAAATTTATTTTATCTTTTTTAATCTTTTATTTTTAATGGCAATTTTGGTGGCTGCACTGTGCAGGATTCGTCCGGGTCGCTACCACCATCTTAACCCTCGTCAAGCAGCGTGTTCGCAGTGTCCGGCGCGGGGATTCCATATTTACCGTCGGGTTGGCTTCGCGTTTGCAGTCTTAAGATTGTAGTCTTGAGAATGCAAATGTCTATGGGTCACAGATCCCACTTACCATCAGGTGGCATGTGTGCTCGTTTGCCTTCTCCATGCCATAAAAAAGTGAACATTTCACATAAATATCCGTTTCCGCTTGTCTCTTTGCGGTTACGTACCCACATGGTAAAAACGGCACCCTATTGCTAAGACTCCATAGTTCGTCTGTCTCTCCCCAGGCTGTATCTCATGAACCGCGATAGCTAGAAAGTTAAAATTTCACATATGATTTATATCTGTTGCCGGTAGAACAAAAAATACTGAAAACAGAACAAAATAAATATTTAAGGGGGGCTCCCATAAAACAAACGTGTTTTTTTGTAGATAATAGTACGGAACCCATCGTGCGCGAGTCCGACTCGCACTTGGCCGGTTTTTTATTATCTTTGGAATGCTAAAGGTAATAGATGTAGCTTGTGCGGGGTCCGTCCGGATCACTACCACCATCTTATCCATTAACCTACCGCCAAACAGCAGTGTTCGCATTGTTGTGTTCCGGTTTGGGGATAAGACAGCCGGTGGAATGACTAGCATAGAGGCATTCCATCTTAGTCCTCAGGGTTGGCAGCGCATTTGCATTCTTAGGCTTGCAGTCTTGTGAATGCGAATGTCTATGGGTCACAGTTTCCACTTACCATCAGGTGGCCTGTGTGCTCGTCAGCCTACCCTATGCCATAAAAAAAAAACTAGAATCGTGGAAATCGGACTTGATTTAGGGGTGAGAAACGTTATCGTCCGGAGCTAAGTTTGCCTGGAATTTGTAGGTAAAGGGCTAAAAACTTTTAGTCCTTTACCTACAAATTCCATACAAACTAGACTTCGACTATATCTTTCTAATATATAAAATTCTTGTGTTACAGTGTTCAGTTCTCGTGTCTCGTGTCAAACTAAGAATCCTTACAGTTTCGCCATGTCCGTCCGTCCTTCCGTCCGTCCGCAGCCTAGCTCAGAGACCCTTTGAAGTAGAAAGCTGTAAGATAGGTAATTTGGCATGAATACACGTATAAGCCACAACAACAAAGTGGTAAATCGAAATCTTAAAAAAAAAAAATGTTTTCCTCCTTAGTACACGTAACGTGCAGATGTATTTCTTTTTTTCTCGTCAGCGTGGGGTGTCATTGGATAGGTCTTTCAAAAATATTGCGGGTTTGTAAAAATCAATTTTTCGATTAATTAGCTTAGAGTCAAGTGTCCCCCCCGCCAAAAATACATACAATAAAAATCTGAACAATATCTTAAATGAAATGACATATAATGAATTTTATAGGAAAACTATCACTACTAAGTAGACTGCGTTGGTTCTTGAGTTACAAACGCTTTAAATGTTTATACCTACCGAAAACTTATTTACGGTGTTGGTAAACTGACGAGCGACCCATGTCGATGTACGGGGTTAACAGTTTTCCAACGGCATAGCTAAGTTTGTCGCGAGGTCTTTGTTTGTAGTAACGGCTTCGGAACCCTACACTGAGCATGCTCCGACATGCTCTTGCCCGGTTTTTTTTTATATATGTTTTTTAGGTATGAGAATAGCACGTAAAGTATATTTCAATAGGTTTGCATGAAAAAAAAACACATCCTTGCGGCGCCGGGCGCAGACAGCTAGTCTAGGTAGGTATACTTTATAATGACCTTACTACCGACTAGGTTTTGTCTGCGTAGATAGGCCTCGTTTATCCCTTTCCCTAGTTTTTCGTTATCAGGATATCGACGGTTCTGTGACTCAAGATCGTATATTTAAAATTTACCAGTATAAACTGATACGCACTGAGTATGCACTCGCGTACTTAGTGAGTGTCAGTTTATACTGGACCATATTCTATATACGAGGTTGAGTAACAGAACCGTCGATATGTGCGTTAAGACGTGCATGATAAAGGGCATGTACCTAGTTGTACATTTATAATTTAAATAATTTTAGGATTTGTAGCATCGTAGAATGGTTCCACCCAAATCCCAATTTTAAAGTTTTTTTTTGTAGCAAGTACACGAGCTCATAGATCCATACACTGCATGCTCAAGACTACAATCACAAAACTGCAATCCTAAGGATCGTAATAATAAACTCGTCTTGAATGTGAGGCCCGTCAGAAGATACACAAAGTATATTAATACCGGCCTAAGTGATTGCAAATGTAATGCCAACCCTAAGGCCTATCTCTAAGCTAGTAATTTCACCGGTTGTCTATCCGCACACCGGAACAAAACATTGCGAACACTTCGCATTAGCTTGAAAGATAAGATGTTACGCTAGCGATCCGGACCCTGGACAAGGCCCTTCCACGACAAATTGTATAATTATTTTTAGAGCTCCTTACCAAATATTCGAAAGCGGAATACTTATAAGACGACTTTGTCCGTCTATCTGTCAAGACCCTGATTCTCTGAAATGGCTAAAACTATCGGTTTGTAATTATTTATTATACATATAAACAGTCACAACAAATACATTATAATATCATCCATGGAGCAAACTAAGTAGGTCATGTCGAAACCACGTGTTTCTGTCAGCCGTTTCAGCGATTTGTTTCGACATCATCAAAAATGCGCACATAAGGTATTATATGATACCTACTTAAGTACCTAATTAACTACTAAGACATATCGTGTATGGACTTCGAACTACATTATAACTAACAAAAACAGGACTTAATTCTATCTAGGTCATGTTGCTCCGATTTGGTAAGAGGACTAATCAGACTACTGGCACATGACAGCTGCGTATTCCCTTGACAGTAAGAACTGTCATTACGTCATTTATATCGGCCATCGGACTGTTGTTAGGGGGGCCATTTGCAACGTTAAAAGATGGCGGATGTGTAGTTTTGTATTTTTGTGTATTTAGGTGTTCAAAGTTCTTTTCAGATAGTGATTTGTGCTTTTTATGCCTTTGTGTGGCACAGAGATAGAATACTTGGACTTATTTCGTGTATCTGGCATCTTACTTCTCGTTTCTAGTGGACTCAAAGTCAAAGTCAAAGTTCTTTATTCTTCAATTTAGGCATAATATATTCGGCAAGGTATATTTTTTTCAAGAAAAAGGTTTACATCATTACATTATAATTATAAATAGTTTACAATATCACAGTATTTTTGCACAGTAGGTGCACCTTTTTTAAGCGTAGGTAAATTTATGCGTAGATTACTCATGCAGGACGGACGACTCACTGCCAAACATCCCTATCCATGATATAATCGTTTACTTTATACGAGGGGTGGTCCAAAAGTAATGATAACTAAATACTTTTTGCATCGATATACAATAATGACATATAGCGTTACTGGTAGTAGAGACTCCTCAGTAATATTAAGAAAAAAATATATAAAAATATGTATTTGTCATTGAGTTTCAATTGTTTTTTCACGAGCGGTCGGAACAATAACGCAATAATGGAGAAAATTGAGTTGAGAGCGGTTATTAAATACTTCTGTTTAAAAAAAATGAGTACTAAAGACATATATGCTGAATTAGTGGGGACACTAGGGAACTCTGCTCCTTCGTATTCCACAGTAGCACGCTGGTCGAAGGAGTTTAACTTAGGAAGAACATCCACTCAAGACGAACACCGCGAAGGCCGCCCTTCTACGGCCCTTACGGAAGATAATGTAAAAAATATCAATGAACTCGTGTTAACAAATAGAAGAATGACTATCAGACATCTAGTTGAGCTCACGGGGATTTCGTATGGCAGTATTCAAAGAATATTAACTGATGAACTACACATGAAAAAAGTCTTCGCCCGTTGGTTACCTAGAATGTTAACGGCCGAACAAAAGGAAATACGACATAAGATTTCAAAGTGTAAGCTTGAAAAATTTCGAGCTTATCCCGAAACTTTTTTGCGTCGATTTGTCACCATGGATGAGTCTTGGATCCATCATTTTGATCCTGAGACAAAACAACAATCAATGACGTGGAAGCGACCCAGTTCCCCTACACCTAAGAAATTCAAGGTTGCAAGCTCAGCTGGGAAGATCATGGCTTCCGTGTTCTGGGATGCCGAAGGAATCATAATGATAGAATACCTCGAAAAAGGAACCACTATTACAGGCTCTTACTACGCTGACCAGATACGAAGATTGAGAGAAGCAATCAAGGAAAAGCGGCGGGGCAAACTTCGTGCTGGTGTCCTCTTTTACCAGGACAATGCACCCCCCACAAGGCCGGTGTTGCGATGGCTGCTATTCGTGATGCAGGCTTCGAAGTGCTTGAACACCCCCCATATTCGCCAGATTTAGCCCCCAGCGACTTCTATCTATTTCCACGCCTGAAGGAAGATCTTAGAGGTAACAAATTTTTGGATGACAGTGAAATGATGGCCGCTGTGGAGGCATTTTTGACAAGTCAAGAAAAAAAATTTTTTTTAAAGGGAATTCAAGGTCTAGGGAAACGATGGTCTAAGTGTGTAAACTTGCAAGGAGACTATGTTGAAAAATAAATTAGGTTTTTTTACATTTTATGTGCCTTTCATTGTGATTATCATTACTTTTGGATCACCCCTCGTAATATGCTCGGGAAATTAGTTTTTGTTTTACGACAGATTTAAATTTAGAGTCAGTAAGTTCAGTAATACTTTTTAGAATTTTATTGTAGAATTTTACACAATTACCTAAGAATGATTTTGAAGTTTTGGCCAGTCTATAAAATGTGGTTTTGAGCTTTCCTGTGCTCTGTGGTTGCTTTTGGCTTATCAATGTTCGATGGGAAATTATGTAGATTCTTCCTAATAAAGATGATTATTTCAAATACATAGCGACGGCAGTGTTAGACTCGCAGTGGTGCAGAGGTAAAAACCTATCTTGACCTCTGTCCTACATATTACCGTACAACATTGCCTAGAGAAGATTGGATTGTATTTTATTGCTTTATTGATTTATAATTATACATTCTTGACACTGGCGAAATCACTTCGTGGAAACGCCATATCCCCTAGTAGCTGTTGAAGTCGCCGCGGGGCAAAAAAGAAAAAGAAGAAGACTGTTGTTAGAGCGAGTTGTTTGATCATTAGGTGGTTATTATGAGAGCTATATGAGCTATGCAGTTTATTTTACGGTGAGCGTAAAGGATAGAGCTATAGCAGTTATATAGCTCTGTCCTTTTCTCTTAGCGTAAATTGAACTGCATAGCTATCTCATAATAATCCCCCCAGTATTTTAACTGAATTATAAATGAAATTCAAAAATCGAATGGATATTTGATCAGTAGTTAAAAAAAAGTGAAAAATCGTGTAATCCTTTTCGCCGCTATTGACTTGATACAAAAGTCGTCCTTACACGCCAATGACAGCTGAAAACCGCAGCTAATTTCAACCTTACGCCACAAATACTTGAGTCTAAACTACAAGCGTCGATGGCATTGTAGATACGACAGTACACGACACCTCGGCTGCCCTACGGAAAAAGAAAGTAACTGACATTTTTTTCAAAATCGATGTTTTTACATTTTTGGCACTTTTAGACAGTAACAGATGTTGCTACATTCTCGGAATCATGAAAAGAGCTTTAGTTTTAGAGATACAGTTTCGCTAAAGACAGTAACTGCAGGCACTGGTACAAAATATCTACCGAAAAACAAAGCAAAACACAATTACAAAGCATAAATACAGTAATTGCATGTCGATTATTTTGTTTTTCTGTTGTAAATTGATTCACTTCGTTTTCTGTTTGGTAAAAATGTTTATATTAGGACTGAAATTTAGCTAAAAAGAAATTAAGTAGCATTGCTTGATTTTTGTTTTGTAAAAAAGTATCAAATTTACCGATGTGTCTACGCAAAAACAAAGTAAACAAAATGATAAAGCAAAAACAAAGTAGTTTACTGGCAGTTACTTTCTTATTATATTTTTATTTCAATTAAATTGGTTTTTAACCAACATTTACTTTGTTTATAAATTGTTAAACTCCATTTTAATATTTTCAAAATATAATTTAATGGCACTTACTTTTTTTTTGGCCGAGTAAACTAACAGTTGTTAGTCATACATTTTCATACGTTAATTTTCGTGATGAAAGGATATATTACCGATTCTTAACTTTAGTCCTTTAACTTATGTACCCTTTTTAGGGTTCCGTAGCCAAATGGCAAAAAACGGAACCTTTATAGATTCGTCATGTCTGTCCGTCCGTCTGTCCGTCCGTATGTCACAGCCACTTTATTCCGTAACTATAAGAGCTATACTATGGAAACTTTGTAAGTAGATGTATTCGGTGAACCGCATTAAGATTTTCATACAACAATAGAAAAAAAACAATAAATTTTTGGGGTTCCCCATACTTAGAACTGAAACTCAATTATTTTTTTCATCAAACCCATACGTGTGGGGTATCTATGGATAGGTCTTCAAAAATGATATTGAGGTTTCTAATATATATATTTTCAAAACTGAATAGTTTGCGCGAGAGACGCTTCCAAAGTGGAAAAATGTGTGTCCCCCCCCCGTAGCTTCTAAAACAGGGTGGCACATTTAGATCAGTAAGTATGGGGAAGTCTGTAACTATAAGTGATACAAAGATCTGTTCTTAGGAACCATGTCATCGATTTTAGTGACAATAAAAACTGCATACATAGATTAAAAAAAAACTTGTACTTTGTTCGGGAATCGAACCCGGTCGTATTGAAAAAGAAAATGCTATATAAAAAATGGGTGTCATTCGAAGACCCATTTTATTAAACTAAAGGATATGAAATTTAATGCATTTTATTCTTTTAGATATCATGTTTCGTACTTAGTAACATTTACTGCTTACGACCTACACAATCGATATCCTAAAATATACAAATAATGTAAGTTTCATTTTTCAATATGACCTGGTTCGATTCTCGAACTGAGTACAAGGTTTTTTTTTAAATCCATGTATGCAGTTTTTCTTGTCACTAAAATCTATGACATGGTTCCTAAGAACAGATCTTTGTATCACTTATAGTTACAGACTTCCCCATACTTACTGATCTAAATGTGCCACCCTGTATACATAATTAAAACGAATTAAAGATGGAAACTTTTAAACTTCTTTTATTCAAATCTTCGTTTCAAAGTTGCTACGTTTTGTCATTGAGCTAAACAGGATCATGTGTCATGACATGTATGCCAGAGGTTACGTATAGTATTTGAGGAGTTTCAAAAAAATAGCACACCTTTTACAAATTCTTCAGATTTGTGAAAAAATCTGCACGGGGGTTGGGATCTTGGGATCATCATTCTAAGTAAGAAAAATAGATTGATGATCGTAACTCACGTGCAGATTTGAAAAAAGCGGCCAAGCTCGAGTCGGACTCGCGCACGTAGGGTTCCGTACCACTATACATCTAAATAAATGTTTTTCTTTATTCTTTATTATATTGGAGTTGATTGAATGAAAGGTAAAATGCGGTTTACGATTTATAACGTATTAGGTCGAAGTTTGCATAGTAATGTAAATCATATATTATTTTTACATTTATCATTCCCTTATTTTAGAAGTTACGGGGGGGGGGGGGGACACACATTTTTCTACTTTGGAAGCGTCTCTCGCGCAAACTATTCAGTTTAGAAAATATATATATTAGAAACCTCAGTATAATTTTTGAAGACCTATCCATAGATACCCCACACGTATGGGTTTGATGAAAAAAATAATTGAGTTTCAGTTCTAAGTATGGGGAACCCCAAAAATTTATTGTTTTTTTTTCTATTGTTGTATGAAAATCTTAATGCGGTTCACCGAATACATCTACTTACAAAGTTTCCATAGTATAGCTCTTATAGTTACGGAATAAAGTGGCTGTGACATACGGACGGACAGACGGACGGACAGACATGACGAATCTATAAGGGTTCCGTTTTTTGCCATTTGGCTACGGAACCCTAAAAATTGTAAAAGGTGTGCTATTTTTATGAAACACCCCATTAAAATTTTATTAAAAATTAAAAGTATGTGATGTGATGTGAAAAGTAAAAACTGTGCAATATGTAATAAAAAAGTTACAATTTACGCCTATCATTTTTTATTGTAAATTGGTACCTACAGTAACATAATATCCTATTAGTAAGCCACCCGATCCCTCATGATGACAATCTTAAAATTCTATAAAGTAAACGCCATTACTGTGTTTAGTAAAGAATTTTAATTTTGAAATGGCCTCCTAACACTTCTAAAAACAAGGTAAGTACTATTACTTCATTATTTAAATTTCAACTTGTGTAAGGGATATGCTTATACGCAACTTAAAAAGAAAGTAAATGTACTTTACTGTGTTTTTGATATGACACATTTATTTTTAACAAAATAATTTACTACCGAAAAACAATTTTTGTTAATTTAAAAGATAATTAAAAACAATTTGTCATAAAATTATTACACAGTAGGTAGAGCAAATTATTTTACACATTATTAAATGTTAAAGCTGATGAAACAATGAAAAATACGTTTTAAATAAAGAATGTTTCGTTTTTTCGCTCTCCTGTAAAATTTACTCGACTGTAATTACTTTCTTTTACCGTAGAGCAGCCGACCTTTAGGCATTCTCCTTTAACCTACCGCCAAACAGCAGTGTTCGCATTGTTGTGTTCCGGCATGGGGATAAGACAACCGGTGAAATTACTAGCATAGAGGCATTCCATCTGAGTCCTCAGGGTTGGCAATGCATCTGCGAACTTAGGATTGCAACCTTTGGATTGTAGCTTTGAAAATGCAAAATGTCTATGGGCACAGTGTCTATGCTATGGGTCATAGGTCATAGATCCCAGTTACCATCAGATGGCCACAGTGCTAGTTTTACCTTCTCCATACTTACCACAAAAAAAAACCGTTTTGTTCCTGATGTTTAATTGGTATGAAAAATTATAATGCCTTGAAGTTGTTCTTCACATTTCAACCTTCAATATTTATCGTCCCACTTTATAACACTATCTCAAAACCGGGCAAGAGCATATCGGACCATGCCTCAGTGTAGGGTTCCGCAGCTAAGTACCGGTAAACTGGGGGTACTTTGATTTACGGGGTAACATTGCCCGACCTTAAAACGATAACTGTTTTAGTTGTTATCTTCTTAAATTGTTGAAGTTATTATATAACTGTATGAGTAGCTTAGTCCTGATGAAACATTTAATAGAATAATTAAATATTAAAGATAGTTTTTGAGGTGGGTAATGTTACCCCGTAAATCAAAGTACCCCCAGTTTACGGTACTACAAACATAAAAACAACGAGTAATAACTAATTTTCTATTTAAAGTCGTTTGGTGCCGTTTTAGATGATTTTAGTAGATATACACACTTTAATCGCCTGCATCTCAAAAACTCTAACAAAAATTAGCGCTTTAAAGCTTAATAACTATATCGTAAACGGATCTCTTAATCAAAATAGTTATTTTCATAATCGTGTTATAATAGAGAGCTTTTTAGTCGAGTACCGTGTTTAGGCCACGAAGCTTGCCGAGTGGCCTAAGTAAGGTACGAGATTAAAAAGCTTGATTATGACACTATTGTGAACAATACTTTTTGTACGAGTTCATTAAAATTAATAATTTAAGTCATTAATACAATCACCACCACATCGACATTTGTATCAAACCACGGCGTCCGTAATTGTTGCAGTACTGTGCTGTTCTGTTGGCTAAAAACTAGCCAATCACAAACCGTAGTTTTTTTTTTTTTATGCCCTGGATACAGAAGCAGGTTTAAATAGATTTTTGACAGATGACGCGACGCTGCTACGTTCCGAAACGCCATAGATTGGCAATTTTGTATCGGATCGAGTCTCCTTAAACAAGGACACATATTATTGAAATACGAAGTTCTATTTTCAATTTTTTTTCAGTTGTCTTGAGCGTATCGAAATGGTTATTTCGGTTGTTTCGGAAGTGTCAACGATGAAAAGAGTGACGTTGCAGTATTCTCTATGATAATCTTAATACACAGATTTTAATCGACGAGTATAAAAAAATGTTTTCACAAACCCGCAATATTTTTGAGAGACCTATTCAACGACACCCCACACTATGGGGTAGAAGAGAAAAAGTGTAGGGGAGGTAGTTACACTAAAAAAAAACTTTTTTTACCACTTTGTTGGCGTGACTAATATGTATATTCATGCCAAATTACAGCTTTCTAGTAAGAGTCTCTGAGCTAGGCTGCGGACGGACGGACGGACGGACATGGCGAAACAATAAGGGTTCCTAGTTTGACTACGGAACCCTAATAAAAAGGCCAGCAAGCATCCTCATTTTTATTACAAAACGAATTAAAATTCAAAACTGCATGTTATCTTAATATTCACGCCTTCATGACCTTTTAACGCTGGTTCTCAGGGTCAGTCAAGCTTCATTCTTAAGGCTAGTGTAGCAAAAACAAACCTACTCGGAGCTTGGATAAGGCATCCATCTCCTTTTGACACATAAAGTACGTCAGGATGCTATATCCACATTTGGCACGCGATATACACGCAGCCATGCTAGGCCCACAGTACTGCAGCATCAGCTCCATATTTCATCGTCCTGATCAAATATGGATCCTAGTGGACGGAGGGGGCATCCCACGTGGACAGGGATTTTTCTCGAGATGCAAGGTAGTCTAAATCTGGGCTAATCTAGGATATACTATACTAGGCTAGGCTTATATAAGCTATCTCCATTTCTAATTCAACAGTTTCAGCGTACAAACATAACAGACACACCAATTTTCACATTTATTATATATTAAACAATGGCGCCGCGTCGCTTTGCTCCGGATTGACAAAAAAAATAGCTTAAATCCATTCGAAGTAGTGTACGTTTTAAATGGTGAGAATTTTTCAAAAAGGTTCCAATTCTCACGCTCCCTTTATAATATTAAGTATAGATTTAATCTGGAAACCGCACGGGTAAGCAGGTATATATGTATATACGAGTATATGTCTATTTTATGGTTCCGTAGTCAACCAGGAATTCTTATAGTTTCGCGTTAATTATTGTTCAGTTGCATAATTTGAAATAAAATTGTAGGATTAAAGTAGTCACTCTCATCAACTGTCAATGATCGCCATTAAAACCGTTATCAGCGTTCTGTGATAAAATAATTCTTAGCGGCTTGTATATTAAATCCTTTACATCATTCGCAAAAACAAAATCTAAGTGATGAAAGTCTCTGGACTTTACTCTGTACATTGTAACGTTTGACAGCTTCGAGTACAATTGGTAAACATCGCGGGGCTCCGCCAGCCAGTCGGCCTCACTGTACATCAGGGTAACTGGGGCCCTCACATTGCTCAAGGCGTAGTTTGGAGGATCAACAGACCCATACCGCTCGAAGTTTTCCGCGGACCCATAGTCAAACTGTCTAAATGTTTTGGAGATGATCCCTTGTGAGTAGTGAAGTAATTGCTTCGCTGAAGCTCCGGCCGGAATATGGGCGAAGATCACGGGTAGATTTGTAATGTTGAGCTGCTTCACGTTGAACCCACAAATCAGAAGAGAAGGGGCACAGAAGATCTCTGCCAGCGGCCCGTTCCCGCACGCGAGCTGACGATATGTCTTTATCAAACTATTCTCCGGCAGCATTTCATAAACACCCATAGAATTCGAAAACTTCATCAATAGGCTACCTGTTGGCGCTAAAACGCGAATGATTGGGGACTTCAAGTGAGCTGTAAAAGCTACTGGCGACAGCGCTACCATTTGAGATATTTTGTCATTATACTCCGGTCGTTCGGACCCCATCACCCAAAACGCAGTGTTTCCTTGCGAATGTCCAATGTACTTAAGGTTCTCTTGACCAGTAGTGTTTAAGACGTAGTCGATCATAGCCGGGACGTCGTAATACCCGATTTCGTGCCAAGAGAAGTTCCAAAAGGCACCTTCGGAAGGCTCAATTCTGACATGTCTTCGAGAATGCTTGTTGCCGCGCGCATTGCCCAACCACACGTCATAGCCGTCTTTTGCGAGTAAATACGCAATTCCACTATCAGGACCCGCCACTACGTAATCATCGGAGCTTCCTAGCAGCGAATGCAGCAGGAACACGACGGAGCCGTTGCCTGGGATCCTGAACATCGTCAGAATGTATCCATCCTCGGTGGTCGTCTCGTGCTTTTCAACTGGGTATCCATATTTGGCGATAAGCTGGTCACAACTCAAAAAGCGATCGTCGTTGTTAAGGCCACGATTGTACTGTGATATCTTGTTATCGGAAACAGACGCTAGGTTTATGTCGCTGACTAGGGCTTGGTCGATTATTCCTCTGAAGGGATTCGCTAGTGATATGTCAATAGACGCGTTGCTTAGGGAGTTGATAACGGTGTCGAAGATGTTGCCGGAAAGTTCGTTTATTGTTTGGATGGAGCTGCCGAGGTTGCCCAACAAGTCTGTGAAAGATCCCCCGCTGGCGATCGATAACGCGACAGTCAAAATAAAAGTTATACGTAGCATAGCGCGAACCCGCGTCCCACGCAGAGCTCAACGTTAAACTGATTGTTCAAAATTCGGTACTTCTTCGTTATATACATATACATGACCTAAATGATTGGATTTGAATTGAGTATCTACGCCGAATTGCGGTCGGTATTCCCACGTGCGTATTTAACTTCCAATTTATACCTTTGTAAATTTAAGGGGGAAAATCAAACGGCAGGTAGGGAGTTCGTTATATCGATAAGTGATCTATCGATACTTGACACCTCAAAAAGTGAACTTCCAGATTAGTTTAAAAAATTACATTGGAAGTATTAAAAATACTATTTTTCAGTTATATAAAGATATTAGTGGCATATTCTGGTGGCATTTTCATGTACCGAAATTACTAAAGATTTATTTTATATAGACTGTAGTGAATATTTTGGAAGATAAATTAGTGTGTATTTTATTTTGACGGATTGGATCCGCTCTCAACGAATACATACTTACATTATTTAAATACATACAATATTGCGGGTGGTAGGACCATGTGCAGGGTCAGTCCGGATCGCTACCACCATCTTACCCATTAAACTACCGCCAGACAGCAGTGTTCGCATTTTTGTGTTTCGGTTTGGGGATAAGACAGTCGGGGTAATGACTAGCATAGAGGCATTCCATCTAAATCCTCAGCGTTGGCAACGCATTTGCAGTCTAAGGCTTGCAGTCATGCGAATGTCCATGGGTCACAGTTTCCACTTACCATCAATTGGCCTGTCTGCTCGTTTGCCTTCTCTATGACATAAAAAAAGCATACTTCATAGTATAAGTATAATTAAGAATATGTATATTTTCACACTGTTTCTTGAAGTATTTTAAGTATGCCGGTCTCATTACTAGCTTGATACGTGTTAAAGTGTTTTGTTTCCTTTAAATCGGTGCCCCGAGGGTCATTTAATTTGTAATTTAAAAGTCCCATCAACAATCTAATATCACAAAAAATAAACCGGTCAAGTGAGAGTCTGACACGCGCACCGAGGATTTCGTATTTAAGTCCCGAATTAACTTTGTAGTAGGATCAGAACTATTCCCAATTTTAAACATTTCTTTAATTTCATATCGAGAATGAGTGCATTACTCTGTGATTTAGTCAAACCACCATAAAATTAAAAAAAAAGAAGCCACGATGGTGGCTATCAATATTTGTTTGGTATTTATGGGAACAACCGGGAAGTACTATGATATTAATCTTTAGTACCGGTTCTTTAGGCACTATGAAATTCCCGGAAATTAGAGAACCAGGATTTCCCGGGAGGACGTCCTAACCCTAAGTACGTCCTACGCCATGTGTCGTCAGACAGCCAAAAATAGGTTATTTTGTTAATATATACATAGATTAGAATCTATCTTCAAGAAGAAGAATCAATCAGTCTGAATTATTGGGCCCCAAATCTTCAGAGGTAACGAGGGCCTACGACGATGTCTTAAAAAAAAAGTGGAAGGTCTTACCCTTTCATGTGAAAACCTATTTGCTATTATACTGCCGTCCTAAGCTAATAGGCAGTATGTCAGATAAAACTCCCGTAGCAATACCAACCTTATTACTAACCGAATATAATTAAAACTGCTTTGGCTGTTAAATTTGGGATACTGCTTATTGGCTTAGGAGGGCAGAATAGTTTTACTTTCATTTTTAAATCCCCCCCCTTTTAGAACCAAGTTTCAACAACTATAAAACTTTTTTTAAATATATACATATAGTTAGATGCCGGCAAGCCATTTATAAATATTTATTTCAATATGACAGGTTCAGTAATTGCTGAGAAAAACTGCTGACACTCAGATCAGACAGACACAGTCACAAAATAAGAGTTAATTTTTTACCATTTTGGTACGGAACCCAAAAAGTGCTCACTGAACCTGTGAAAATAAAACAAATCAGTAAAAACCGACTACCTACCTACTTACCGCGTTTTTGGGCAAGTTTTCTAGTAGGTATTCATCTATCTTTACTATACTATAATATACAATGCTTTGTTTTGAATGACTGACTGACGGATCAAAACCGCCTAAACCGCTGATCGTAGAGACCTGAAACTTGGTTGTGTTCTTACACAACCAAGACACCAATAAGAAAGGATTTTCCGAAATTGTACCCCTAAGGGGCGAAGTTTTGTATGGGACAACGTTATTCCTTGGTACAGTTTACTTCAAATTCTGCGTAAACATTGTTTAACAAAATTGATGGAAGACGTGTTTCGTATTTTATTGAAATTCATCCCCTAAGGGGGTGAAAAAGGGGTAGAAAGTGATACCTATCAATACTCTTTAGTTCATTTGTTTTACATTACATTTTATATTGACACATGTTTAAAAACTCAATCCGATTTTATAAAAAAAAGGTTGAACTCACATACAAGCTTGGGGCAATGCAAATACCCAAACCGCTGAGCCTAAAGATTCCAATGGTAGTCTAGGGGTGCAGTAAGAAAGGATTTCCCGAACATTGACCCCTAACGGGAAGAAGTAGGGGGAAACTAATTATACGCGTACGAATTTGCCTTCTAGTTTTAATACTAATAGTAATCTAGGTGGTATTATTACGTTTTTAGAGAAATTAAAATATTTGGAAAAGCACTGCGAGTAAGTACTAGATTTGTTTATTAGGCTACATTTTTTTTCTTCTAGTTATAAAACACTTATTTATAAGGATAAATTAACTCTAGAACTCGTGTCCACAAACAAGAAGAGCCGGGAGAGCCCGTTACCCTTAAACAAGGCCCTTACTCTTTGAGCAACCGGGTAAAATATCAAATCACCACTTTAACTTAATAATTAGACAACACTTTGCTCAGCCGCTCGTAGATCAAATACTTAACATCTTTCGCAAAAATAAAATCTAAGTGATTAAAGTTCTTATACTTTATTCTGTGCACATCAACAACGTTCGGCAGCTTCCTGAACAACTCGTCGACGTCGCGGGGGTCCGCCAACCAGTCCGAGTCACTGTACACCAGGGACACCGGGGCTCTCAGGTTGCCCAGGGCGTAATCCGGAGGTTCGACGGACCCATACCGCTCGAAGTTTTTCGCTGAGCCATAATCAAACTGTCTGAATTTTTGGGAGATGATCTCTTGTCCGTAGTGAGCGAATTGCTTCGCTGAAGCCCCAGATGGAACATGATCGTAGATTACGGGTAGATTTGTGATATTGAGCTGCTCCACGTTGAACCCACAAATCATGAACAAAAGGTTAGCGCACAGGATCTCTGACAGCGGCCCCCCGCCGCACGCCAGCTGCCGGTACGTCTTCATCATTTTATTATCCGGCAGCATTTCATACAGACCCACGGATTGTGTAAACGCATGCAACAGACCTCCTGTAGGCGCCATCAGACGAATGATCGGCGACTTCAAGTTAGACATAAAAGCAACTGGAGATAGTGCTACCATTAAGGATATTCTATCATTGTACTCCGGTCGTTCAGACCCCATCACCCAAAACGATGTGGTTCCTTGCGAATGACCAATATATTTAAGCTTCTCCTGACCAGTAGTGTTTAAGACATAGTCGATCATAGCCGGGACGTCGTAATACCCGATTTCATGCCAAGAGAAGTTCCAAAAGGCACCTTCGGAAGGCTCAATTCTGACATGTCTTCGAGAATGCTTGTTGCCGCGCGCATTGCCCAACCACACGTCATAGCCGTCTTTTGCGAGTAAATACGCAATTCCACTATCAGGACCCGCAACTACGTAATCGTCGGAGCTTCCTAGCAGCCCATGGAGCAGGAACACGACGGAGCCGTTGCCAGGGATCCTGAACATTGTCAGTATGTATCCATCCTCGGTGGTCGTCTCGTGCTTTTCCACGGGGTATCCGTATTTGGCGATGAGCTGGTCACAACTAAGATGACAGTCTTCGTTGCTGAGGCCACGGTTGTAGTCCGCGACGATGTTGTCGGTTTGAGAAGCTAGGTTGTTCTCATTAAGAAGAGTCGGGACGTCGTTTATTTCCCCGAGGGAACGCGCGATTGCGATCGGCACGTTGCTTAAGGCACTAAGGGAAGTTTCTAACAAGTCTCCGGGTAAATCGTAAGCGTGGTTCTTGGTGGGGTTCGTGTTGGTGAGCCCCCGGACAGGGTCCTCGTGGTTGGCGACCAAAGTGTCCGCCAATACTCCGGGGGCGGCCGAGGATGCGAAGGCCAAAATTAAAATTACACGCAACATTGCGCGCAGCACGCTTGCCGCGTCGAGATCAAATTTAAACTGATCGTTTCAAATTCGGTTTACTAATTAAGAATACTCAGAATTGTTGCCATTGTCATCGTGCTCGCGCACGTAACTGTCACTATGGATGTTATGATTCGGTAACGATTTTCCACTTACTTTGCTCCGGCTGGCTACAAAGTCAAGCTAGGTGTTTAAAAACATAAAGTGAACCCAGCGTTCATTGGAAACTGGTTTCTGAAATAAATTAAGTGTATTATGTGAATGTGACGTTGCAATTGACGTCAACTGATCTTCTCCTTCAATAACGATTCGTATTGCTTTACGTCAAATGTGCATGGAATTTGAAAGCTGTGTACCTAATCAGTTCATTTTTGTAAGGTCTTACACGTAATTACATAATACAGTAGTTACGATGTTTCAGAATTGATAACCACGGAAAATACCAAGTCTGGGACTCTATTCTACTCGGTCAAACCAAGTACCTAGTAATGTGCAAGTTGCCGAATATTCCCAGAATTTGGAAATCTTCTTAGGTGATCTGAGAATCTCGGACACATTTGAGATTGAGAGCGTTTTAGGGTGAATATTTGGGCGTTTCAACCGCCGTCATTGTTGTCTTCAATATATTGACGGAAACAATGATAATTACCAGCAACTTTTGATGTCAAAGTCAACGGACTCGGGGGTAGTATTAATTCCATTTAAAATCATAAGACAATTAAAAAGTTTATCTTGAATAATATGCGAAGACAATAATGACGGCGGTTAAAACGCCGAATAATCACCCTTTAATGTCCGTTTATACAACAATAGGGAATAATCTAAGAAGTTACCAATAATTATTCATAGGTTTTTTTTTTTCTCGTGGATACAACGTATGTACAGTCAACAAATTTGATTTCTAGGCCATTTATGTTATGGAGCATGTTAAGTGACGTTGGACAACCTAAACGTAAGAGACTTCCTATGATTGGGTTTACGTCACGTTGAAAAAGTCCATAGTGGCCTAGGAATCAAATTGGTTGACTGTACATAGGTACTCCAATGGGGATATTGACTCATGTAGAACTTTACTATTATCTAGTAAAATTGATTGAAAAACTGGCAATTATAATAACAAAGTGAAAACCTATAAATTAAACCAGATCAATAAACAAAACACCGGGAATGTTGGAAATTTAAGTATAAAATATTGCTCCTTTAAATATTATGACCGAACCGTATATTCAAGACGTGGACAAAATTTGACTATTTTTTTTGGGCAAATGTTAAATTTTAACCCGAAGTCAGCCTTCTCTATCCGCGGTTTGAACATAGGGTTCAGCCGTTAGTAGAATAGGATAGGATAATTAGTAAGGTTGGAGTCGATACGTAGATTACCTACCTACCATTTTTATTCATAATTGTTAGTATTGTTAAGGGGCTTCTAAACGGGCCATGTTTTGCTGCAATTTGTGGCCGGCAACTAGTGCTATCTTACTCTTACTTCGTATGTTAGAGCAAGATGCATATAGTTGCCGGCCACACATTGCCGTGAAAATGTTGCTCGTTTAGAAGCCCCCTTACGTAACCTATTGCTTTGTTTACATTTGACTTAACCATAGACTTTTTTTTTTTTGGTTTAATTTACCCCACATGGGGAAGGCGAAGGGAACACAGCCCATGCAGCCAAATTAACCATAGACTATAGTTCTTTTTTTTTTGGTTTTCTTGTGTTGCCGGTAATAACTGGATGCAAATTTTTGGTCGTTCTTAATTCAATGTTATTTTTTGTTAAGTGTGTCACTTTCCGTCTCTTCACCTAGCGGTTGCAACCGTTGCAACAAGATCAGTGCTGGCTTTACGGCTAGCGAATGCTGAGTTGGGACCGTTTCGCAACAATTTCTCTGTCTTGTTCTTTTTTTTATGTTTATGTGATATAATATTGTATTGTTGCGAATAAACGTATCTTTATCTTTATCTTTTATCTTTAGATCAAGATCGTTCTTAAAATAGCAACTAAGTGTAAGGATGCGTTACTTTACTACCAATGACTTGCTACTACCTAGCTCATAAACGTGTTTATGTTCAATACGTGTTTGGAATTACAAATAGGTTCATCGTCGTTTACCACGCTTCTTTATAATTCGGGATTATACTACCTAATGTATTGAATGACGAGTGGGTTTTGCCCTTGACTTGAAACGGATATTGACTCAATTTCGGGCGTAAATGTGACTACTAGGAGAAACGGTAGGGACGTTTTTTAAAATTTGGAATAATACGCTATGATTTTTCAAAATGCCAGTCATGCAAATTCATTAAGAAGGTGGAAGTTTGAAGTTTGAAGTACTAGTGGTAGGACCACGGAATAGAAAAAACAGTGGAAGTGGCATGAGCTTCGTTTAGTATCAGAATTATTGTCGCCAATACTCACTATCATAAAAACTACACGCCACCATGGAAAAGGCTTTTGGTGTGGCTATCGTTTTTACATTCCAAAATAGCACAATAAGGCATGCTCCTGGATTTATTTACTATTTTAGAAATATTATTCGCACGACTTTCACGCACACAAGCGATCGCGGCCAAACTGAGCCAGGTTGCGCGGAACTCCGCATAACCATGCCACACGTAGGCCTAAGAATAGCTAAACCGAAGTGGCAGTGGGCGGGGCACATTGCTCGCAGGACTGATGGCCGATGTGGTCAGAAGGTTCTGGAGTGGCGTCCGCGGACCGGAAGACGAGCTGTAAGTAGGCCTCCAACAAGATGGAGTGACGACCTCGTCAGGATCGCGGGACCGCGGTGGATGCGAAAAGCACAAGACCAGTCCAGCAGTGGACGTCTTTCGGCTGACATGATGATGATGGTGATGATGCCACACGTGACACGCCCACTTCACACTTCTACTGTTTCTGTTTGTCTGGTCTGTGGGTAGGAAGTAGGACGATGTTAGTTCGGATCGTTACTGGGGCCTCTATTCTACAACGTTGAATTAAACAATATTGGTTTTGTTTGACTTCCACCTCTATTCTAGGCGGTAAAATTCAAATCCCTGTTTGTTATGGTTTTGCTTTTAACTCGGCCGCCATCGTAACGTTGACAATACGATAAGTAATAGTACATTGTGTATTTAAGGGCGGTAAGTAAGGAATTACGACCGAGGCTCTAGTAGAAGCCCGAAGTCGAAGACTGAGGGCTTTCTGAGTCGAGGTTCGTAATTCCCGTACCGCCCGTGAAACATACAATGTTTTTCATCACATTTGCGAGTAAATAAATGAAATTATAGGGCAGAAAAAACTTATTTATTAAAATTTATAACATGCAGCGAGATTGCAATGAAATTACTGTTTAGATAACATTTTAAAACAATTTTTCAATTTCGTGTAAACTCCTTGCTTGAACTTGCATGAACGGTGTGCTGCGCTATAAATTAAAAAAAATATATTTACCGACCTAGGTTTTCATGATAAAAAAAAGGTCGAGGGTTTTATATGGGGCTTACGGCCCAGTTAACCTGTATGTTTAGATACTGTTTACGTGAAAGTGTGATGAAAAAGATCAAAAACGTTATGGTTTTTACTATGTTGAATAGAGGCCCCTGTATTCAAGTTTTAAACTATTTTTTTATGCTGACAACACAAGCCCAAGTCCCTGAGTGGGGCCATAAATTAAAAAAGGTTATGTAAGAATAAAGTAAACCTAAAATATTAAAACATAACAAGGTAACAAACTTGTTAAACACTAATAGCGATAAAATAGCGTATTGGACAGACAAATATTATTTCCTATTTAACAGTAAACAGTTGTCCAAGGCGATCTACTAGAACAACCAATGTTAGATACGCATACTTACATTTAGAAAAAGTTCAAGGAATAATAAAAAAACGGGTATATCCTGGTCTGGAAATATGTTGAGAGTCTCAACATGAGACTAGCTGTTGCCCGCAACTACGTTCGTGTTTATCGCTATTCCCTCGGGAACTGTCTTATTTCCCGGACTATAAAGAATTCTATGTCCTCTCCCGGGACTCAACCTATCTCCATAACAAATTTCATCGAAATCAGTCCCGAAGTGATGCCGTGAAAGTATTTATAACAAGTTAAAGTGGCTTTCACGTTTAAAATATTAACTGTATGGATTATTATAGTAATTAAATCAAGTGGCAAGGTGGTTGTCAGTTCCGAAACATCTGTATTATATAATACAGTTGAAGGCGCGTCAGTCTTGCAGCACTTCACTTAGGCAACGATCGTGGCAAAGACCTTGCAAAGATGAACCTGACCGCTAAGGTAATAATTTATTACGAAACTTTAGTATGCCACGGAAATTGATGTAACCGGCGTTTGTCGTTTCATAATTCATTTATAACTTCCGCCTCTGATCATAAATTCGCACTGACCTTATTAGGTAATCTTTTATATGATAATTTCTAATTGTGTTAAGAATGATAAAGACAAATTATGTTAACATCATGTACAATGCCAACCATTAACATAAAGTGGTTCACTAAATGCTTTGAGGAGGATCAATAACTCTAGGTAAACACTCGCGGTTTAGTTTAAGGGTTAGTTTAGGTGGCAATTTGTTGGTGGCTGTATAATCTATGTTTTAAGTTAGTCTAGTGTTTATTACTAGGCATAAGTCAAAATAAATTATTAATTTATCAGTTTCCTAAATAAACTGTTTTATCCTTGTAGTTTTGCAAACCAGTCATTGTTAAGCGGAAACTCATCAAACCGTGGAATACATTAGCTGCACTCCTATTATGAATAACGAGCAAGTACATAATAAGATAGGTGAACCGAATTTCGACCGATCAGTTCAAATTTGACCTCAGCGCGGGACGCGTGTGCTCCGTAATGTTGCGTGCAATTTTTATCTTGGCGGTCGCGTCTTCTGTTGCCCCTGGCCGAGGGGTTTTAGCCAAGTCCCCGTTGCAAGTATTATCTGGGGACCCTGCTCTGAGCGGCGCTTACAATTTCATCGGAGACTTCATTCGAGCTACCCTAAGAGCGATAAGCGACGTGCCCATCGAAATCGCACGATCGTTTGGAGGAATAAACGGAGTCCCAAGTCTTCCCAGCGACCACAACCTAGCGTCTGTTACCGACAACTTCTTCGCTGAATACAACCGTGGCCTTAGCAACGAAGACTGCTATCTCAGCGGCGACCAGCTCATCGTCAAGTACGGACACCCAGTGGAAAAGCACGAGACGACCACTGACGACGGATACATACTGACGATGTTCAGGATCCCTGGCAACGGCTCCGTTGTGTTCCTACTCCACGGGCTGCTAGGAAGCTCCGACGATTACGTAGTCGCGGGTCCTGATAGTGGAATCGCTTATTTACTGGCAAAAGACGGCTATGACGTGTGGCTGGGCAATGCGCGCGGCAACAAGCATTCTCGACGACACGTTAAGATGAAGACTTCCAAGAGCAGCTTCTGGGACTTTACATGGCATGAAATCGGGTATTACGATATACCGGCTATGATCGACTATGCCTTAAATATTACTGGTCAGGTGAAGCTTAAGTACATTGGACATTCGCAAGGAAACACTGCCTTTTGGGTGATGGGGTCTGAACGACCGGAGTACAATGACAAAATATCCTTAATGGTAGCCCTTTCGCCAGTCGCTTTTGTGTCTAATATGAAGTCGCCGATCATTCGTCTGATGGCGCCCACAGGAGGTCTGATGCATGCGTTTACACAATCAGTGGGTCTGTATGAAATGCTCCCGGATAATAACATGATGAAGACTTACCGGCGGCTGGTGTGTGGCGGGGGGCCCCTGTCAGAGATCCTGTGCGCTAACCTTTTGTTCCTAATTTGTGGGTTCAACGTGGAGCAGCTCAACGTCACAAATCTACCCGTGGTCTATGGCCATATTCCAGCCGGAGCTTCAGCGAAACAATTAGCTCACTACGGACAAGGGGTCATCTCCAAAAAATTCAGACAGTTTGATTGTGGCTCAGCGGAAAACTTCGAGCGGTATGGGTCCGTCGAACCTCCGGATTACGCCCTGGGTAACCTGAGAGCCCCGGTGTCCCTGGTGCACAGTGACTCGGACTGGTTGGCGGACCCCCGCGACGTCGACGAGTTGTTCAGGAAGCTGCCGAACGTTGTAGATGTGCACAGAGTAAAATATATGAACTTTAATCACTTGGATTTTATTTTTGCGAAAGATGTGAATCGTTTGATTTACAAGCGGCTAAGGAAAGTGTTAACAAATTATTGAGTTTACGCGTTTATGAAGGACCACTATTGCATTATAGAATAATGGACTCATGGTGTATTGAATATTTATGTTACTGCGATTTCTATCATAAAATTCATAAATCTTAAGTGAAATTAAATAGGCTGTGTCAACATTTTCCTAGTGTAAGTAAACTATAGCAGGTGTAGGTAAGTGCCATATTCTATGATAATAAATAGCTATTAAATACTTTTTTTAGTTTGATATAATAATGATAGGTATTTGTAACATTTTTTAAACAATGGGTGGAGAAATCAACGTTTTGTAACAACTATACGCATACAAAATAATGTGCATTATAAATTTTAAAAAACATTTTAAAAATGTGACCCGTTCATTAAATTGTTCCAAACCAGAATTACAAAGAATTCTTCTATTATGTAAGTGTAACACGCTAGATCTGGTACTAGTTGCTGTGTTTTAGTCTTTAATGTGCAAAACAGCAAATTAATATTCTGTCACGGCCGAGCCAACCAATTTAGCACGGAGAAAATATTGTTAGATCATTTTCACAACAAGCATTGTTTCATAATCGTTTTTTTTTTTTTTTTTTTAATGTACGGTGATTTTTACTATTCGCATTTTTTCATATACTCGTAGTAACGAATTTTCCCAATAGTAATTAATTACATCTTAAGACCAAGGTAGGTTAGGTTAGGTTAGGTTAGGTTAGGTTCGTGGTCATATCAGCCCGGAGGGTCAAAGTAACCCAAAAATAGTAGCTAGCCAAGCGGAGCTCAGTCGACTCTGTTGAACTAGATTTTTGTAATGGGAAAAACTGCGAGTAATAAAATAATTTACTGGTAATTTTAGTGGTTAAAATATTTCTATGCATCGTGTGGTATGTCGTTCTTATTTGTATGTAAAACAACGCAGCGGCGACGACGCAACGCACCAACAACACCCGTGTGGCACCTCTCTTACGACCATTCTGACCTCATACAAATAGAATTAGTCATGCGTCATGAAGCGCGGCGAAACCAAACAGACATCCTTGCAGGAGTGTCTTTACTTCACCCATACTAATGTATGTTCGCATGTTTCTGCAAGACCTACATACGTCATCAGCGAGTGGAAGTGAGCAAAGTGCACTTCTCTCAGGGCATCAGCAGAAATCACTGATCTAATGATTTCAAAGGGTAAAAACGGGACCTTTATTAATAAGACTTCACTGTCCGTCTGTCTGTCAGTCACCAGGCTGAATCTCATGAAGCGTGATAGCTAGACAGTTGAAAATTTCACAGATGATGTTTTTCTGTGGCCGCTATAACAAATAATATTAAAAACTAAATAAAATAATTATTTAAGGGGGACTCCCATACAACGAAAGTGTATTTTTTGCCGTTTTTTGCTCAATACTAATAACGGCAACAGGAAATATTCACAGAATATTTAGGTGTAGGTTCAGCATAAAAATAAACAATTAAATAAAAATATAATAAATATTCAACGGCATGCAACGAACGTGATTTTTTTATAGATATAATGGTACGGAACCCTTCGTGCGCGAGTCCGTCTCGCACTTGGCCGGTTTTTTATTATCTTTGGAATGCTAAAGGTAGATACACTCGCGGACTAAGAAAACGGGTCAGAGTGCTTTTTTCATACTAAAGAGGTTATTTCGAAGCCTTGGTTCCTCGCCAGGGAATGCTTTTAGTGAAATGTGATGATGAATACCTCGAGCATCGATGCAGGACTTCCAGAGTGCCTAGGATACCCAACTCAATGAATCTGCGGTTAACGCCGGAATAGTGCATGTTCAGAAAAACATCTAAAATGGCAATAAAATGTAAGGAAATCCAAGTGCTGACTCAAACTCTCCCGGTGTGGTGTTAGCTGGTTGTGCGATCAGTTAGGTATCTTAAGAACTTTTGACCTCCTCTATTGAACTTCGCAGTATCCACCATTAAAACTCACTCAAAACAACTCCTGGCGATTAACCAAGGCTTTGAAATAGCCTCGTTTGTATGAAAAACGCACTCTGACCCGTATTATTAGTCCGCGAGTGTAGATGTAGCTATACAGTCTACCACAAGAATATAATTATATTCACTTGCACCTTATCCCATAAAAATAAGAAGCAAAAGGGGATACATATCTTTTCTACATCACATATTCGGAATGGGGAGTTTTCTTCCATGCTAGGGGAGATCAAAGTGGCACTTTTCTGTTCAAGGACATTTTGTTGCCAAAATTTGATAATTATTGTTAAATTTGATAATTTCAGCATTTTTAGCTTAAATAATTAAATTTGTTTGATTACTGAGATCTTTTATTTTCCACGGTAGTAAAATTATTCCCAACTCGCTACGCTGGGGATTCAATTATAAAATCCTTCGCTTTGTTCAGGATTCAATGTACGCCCTCGCCGTAAATATGTAACTTTGCTCCTTTGTGACACAAGTAACTATTGTAGTCGACTGTACTGTACCACTTAGCCCAGAGGCTGACGACGTGAAGATGATGAGCACTCCTGATTCCGAGATCGTGAGCAATAAAAACTGTCCTTTTCAGGGCACTTTCTCAATCCTGGGGCTCTATTCTATGCGGTAAAAACCATATCGTCTTCGAGTTGTAATGGTATTGTTTATAACTCGGCTGCCATTACTGTCAAGTTAATGAGGATGAGGATAAGACTATCAAATGTTAACAATATGATATCAAGTTAAAGACGATATGGTTTTTACTGCCGAGATGTCGGCCCTGTTTTCGTGTGAACAGGATGTCAATCAATCAATCAATTTACAACAGTAATGGCGGCCGAGTACGAACAATACGACAACAATATTTTCAACACACTTGCTCAAAACGACCTTTTTATTCCACCGATTTTTGGCTCATAAACCTAGATATTAAACACGCGTGCTTTTTCAGTATATTACGCACAAGTGCCATTAGTTTATTAACCCAAACAATTTACATTTGTAGCCTAGTGCCAAGTTGTAAGTACGAAGAAGAAGCGATATAATTTAGTCGGGTTATACCTTTTTTTTTCTTAGCAACAAACAGTTTTTATGCGGCAAATAACATTATCTACATATTTATTTCAATAAATTGGTGAAATCAGCTTTATTACTAAAAAATAACTCAATTTCATTAAAATCATTAAAAAAAATCTGTAATTTGTATTCTAAACATGAATTATTACATTTTAAATTTGGCTGTTGGCCGATCTCGTTCGCGCCTTAGCCTTGCGCGCGCATCGGTATCGCGGCAAGAAAATAAAACAACGCGCCAGCCGCCATTTTTCGTAAATAATTGACGGCTGTGACGAAGATAGTTTGGATTAATTATTGTGAAGTTTAATATTAACGAAAATGTCTTCTTTAAGTAAAGAAAATGAAGAAATTGTAATTTTACCAACTGTTTTAATAATTAATTAAAATTTGACTAAATGAAGAGTCTTGTTTTTTTTTCGCAAGTGTGTTGAAAAACGTCGTATGTAACACGTGTGCCTGTGACCATAATATACGCGGCTTTCTTGTGGCGCACTCGCTTTCGCTCGTGCGCACACAATAGCGCCTTGTATACAATGGTCAACTTAGCACACTTGTATCATAATGTACTATTGTAGAGACAAAGTAGAACCCAGCGCGTGAAGCGTGTCGTTCGTGTCGCTCGAGTATTTGTGTAATGTAACTCTGTGTATGCGTGTGGCGTCCTAGCTCCCAAACGGATGAACCGATTTTGACGCGTTATCTTTAAAAAGAAAGATAGCGTCATTAGGGTGGTTCTTAGCTTTCATGAAAATCTCTCGAGCCGTTAAAGAGATATCAGATAAGAAAGAAGACGTCACCATTAGGTCTTCTTTTGTTTTTCTCCAGCGCATATGCGCCCACCGTTGGGCATACGTCGCCTCTCCAGATTACCTCCTCTGGGCCTGATTTGCGGTGGGATCTCACCTTGCTGGGACACCTTTAGACCATTACACCATTAGGTATGGTAAGAGTTAGGTCTGGACTGTCAGGCAGCCTTACAGAGTTGACTGTAGAAAAACTGTTAATCTGTGGTGCCATTTATATTTTTACTTGACTGCAACAGACGGAGCGTACTTAATGTTTTTCGAATGTGTGTATATTTGTATGTATGTCTATTACTTTGGCACGCTCTGCAGCCTAAACGGCTATGAGTATCGTTAGATTAGTCTTGGTTGTGAGAGTTTTAAAACAAATGTGCGGTCTATATTTCAAGGCTTGCTTTTTACTAGACGAGTTCTAAAAAAACACAGATGATTTTGAACATTTTGAAACAGGATGTTTGCTAATTAACGGCTAAGCATATCGCTGCCCCAATATTACAGGGTTCTATGTTACATTGTCGGGGTACTTCAATTTAGACCTAGTGTCACTCTGACAAACTTCAAATTTCAAGTTGATAACAGTGCAACATTGAACCCTATAATATTGGGGCAGCGATGTGTAAATAGGTTTAGGTACCTACTACGATTGTTTTTATGACGATATTTTGCTCGGTGACAGCCAACGACCGAACTAACTTGCGTCAAACTTGCCAAGAGTAGCGCAAGACAAACAAACAACTTTTTCTGCGACAATATGAACTCTGCATCTCTGATTCACAGTTGTTTTGTTTCACGGGTTAGGACCTTGGTATGATAATTATGGAAAGATCTAGAAATACCATTTGCAGTGTTATAGAAAATAATATGCAAATACAGATTATATTTGTAATATCTGCATATGCGTAGACAATCACACAACCATTGAAAGTTAATTTTTAAACCCGAATTAAAAAGATTTAAGTGTTGTGTGTTTGTCTTTCTGTGTACCTACCTATGTCTTGGGCTTCTATACTTTAGGCTAAATTTGACATTAATGTCGGACGAGTTAAACAACAAACCACGGTACTATTAGTACCATTACCTAATACATGAAAGATAATAAAAGTGCCCGACAGAATAGAGATACCTATCTAATCTAAATTTACGCGAACGAAGTCACAGTCAGAAGCTAGTACCTACTATTATAAATTCTAAAGTGCGTTTAGTAATTTGTTTGTCTATTCCGTCTTCATTTTAACCAGAAAACCGAAGTATCAAGGAAACATCGCGGCCCACAACCAGTATTAATTACATAATAAAAAAATAACCATACCTATTGGCGACTTATCAGGAATTTGATATTTTTGGTGTTATTAAGACTTGAGTTTCAAGTGACCGCGCGGAAGTTTCACATTTCGCTTGCGTCGTTGTGTCGGTCACAAGTCATTTGGCGATGAAATTGCAATAAAATTACTTTTAACACTGACTTGTAATAAGAGTCCTCAAGCAAATCAAGTATTTTCCACTGTATTTGTATGTAATGTTTGTAAGTATTGAAAACCCGACAGGAGTTGGATCTTGGGATAGGTATACTCTAAACTAATGAAAAACGGGGTGCGTTCATTTGACCCAAACAGTAGGCACCTACGTTTGACAAACTTATACAACACGGAGTAACAATATGGAGTGACGACCCCGTCAGGATCGCGGGACCGCGGTGGATGCGAAAAGCACAAGACCGGTCTGAGTAGAAAGCCTTGGGGGAAGCCTATGTCCAGCAGTGGACGTCTTTCAGCTGACATGATGATGATGATGAAGTTTTTGAGCTATAAGTAATTCAGTATATTTTGATCTATGGTCCCATACAATCTCTTCTCTACAAGTCCAAGGGTCTTAAGTTAGTTTGAAATGTAAATACCTACCTAAGCTTCTTTATTTTAAATCTTTAGAACTTTATTTTTGGAATCAGATTTTGTTGCCTTTTTTCCAATCCTTATCTTTTTATCCAGACCAAAGTAGGTAATGACTCCCAACATGGTGACTCTACGTCAAGTTAAGCGGAGATCCTGTCGCCAGAATATTGCATTATCGACGGGTTTACAAATTTGAGCCTATTCTATAAACGGGAACTACAGTTTGTAGTTAGTTCAAAATTGTCTTTTTTTTTTTATGTCATAGAGAAGGCAACCGAGCACACAGGCCACCTGATGGTAAGTGGAAACTGTGACCCATAGACATTAGCATAAGACTGCAAATGCGTTGCCAACCCTGAGGACTAAGATGGAATGCCTCTATGCTAGTCATTACACTGGCTGTCTTATCCCCAAACCGGAACACAACAATGGGACAACACAACTTGCAAGATTTGAGCTAAACTGACATACATACAAACATTAAAGTTAATAAAAAACTTGTATAAACATATTTTATTTCGTTAAAGGTTTATTTCTAATCCCACTACATTATAAATGCGTTTGTGTGTGTGTGTGTGTTTGTGTCAGTTTGGGACTCCGGACTCTTCTACCCTGGACCAACACATAGAGTTACTTTTGCATTTACACTTTCACGGGTCTGTTACACTACCACTGAAACCGATTTTGATGATATTTTGTCACGAAGATAGCTTAAACCCCGAGGAAGAACATAGGGTACTGTTTACCCGTCGTAAACGACTTCTACGCTAGTCGCGGGCAACACCTAGTTGATTAGTACCTATAAATAAGTTAATTAAATGTACAGAACCTTTTATAGTATGGTGTGGGCCCAATTCTTTCACTTTTACAATAGTACCTAGTATTTATTAGACGGAAAGAGGCGCCATCTACCCTTCCACAGTCGATTCGTCGTCCAATTTGGTATTACTATTAGAAATCGATTAATTACGAAAACTGTTTGTCAAATAGTTCACACGACGACCGTAAGATGGCGGTAGCATCTGCACAAAATTGTTTCTGAATATTTAATTTTATTTGTATATCGACAAACCTAAAGATACGACAACGGATGGAATGCCATCATTTCGAAGAACGGTTTGCTTCGTCGACGGTCGAAGTATTGTGGGTATAGTGAATTTAGCCCTGGTAACCCTATATCTTTCATAATCGTAGTTCACAAAGTTTTATCACCTAGTCGAGCGAGTCTTGGATGTTTTCTATGTATTTATCGGTATATATAAGTGTAGTTTATCGTTGTCTAGTACCCATAATAGGTACATTAGAGTTCATAAATGTGTTTACATTTTAGTTACTTGTCGCTTAAATCGTTGTGACAATCGATATAGCAGCAAGCCTAGCTTAGTTTGGGACTAGATCAAAGTGTGAGATTTGTCCCCTGACATTTATTTAGTCTCTATTATCCCTATCGCGTAAACAACGACGGACACTCGGCTTCTATTTCGCATTACCTTTAACCTTTAACGTTATGTTAGCTCGTATTAAAATAACGGTAAAGGCCAGAGGCGCGGAACGACCGCCCGCCTATAACGGATTGCTCCCTTCACCTTCCTGCTTTTGATGATGATGGGTAAATGGTTTTATTAAGTGTCTAGAAAAACGTAGGAATTTAAGTGGGCCTAAATTTAAACCTTTATTTTACTTCATTTATGGATGAGGATCAAAAAGTTGGACTCAATTAACAGATATTTAAGCATAGTTCAGATAAGCATACAATTAATGAAAGCGAAAAAGTTCAGTTGTGGGATGAAAAGTTTAATTGTACTTATAGCTATTTTTTGTTGTAGAAAATTTTATTTGGGTTAGCATGCCAATCTTCATTTATTTTACAGGTTATAGGTTTCATAACTTTGTGTCCTCAGCAAGTTGTTTCATTGACTGGTCCACTCTTCTGTAGTTTAAAAACCAAATGGAATAAGTTTTGACTTCACTGTTGTGCGCTTGAATGTTGCGCCAGACCATTGTCACATTGTGATGCACCTTTTGTATAAAACTTAAGTTCTGCAAGATTTACTGTAATTGACTTTTAGCAACTTTTTTCAAAAAGTGTTCTGAAAAATATCAAGCTTATAGAGGTGAATCAAAAGCATGCTATTGAAAAAAAAGTTTTTTATTTACTGACAAAATAAACGAATTTCTGCTAATGGCTAAAGAGCTTAAACACCAGAGGATCTTTTCTACGTCACAGCCAGGGGTATGAAACGCGGTTTGTCACTGATAACATTCAATAAAAAATTTTCAGTAAAAAAAAAGAATATATACTATGCTTCTGACACAAACCTCTATTTATCATGTTTTTTTAGAACACCTTTTCAAAAAAACATCAATTTGACCAGTACTTTTTTATACTTGACAGATGAAACATGAACTGAGGTATTTGGGTGCCTGGCAGTATACATATGCAAGGGTTCAAGTGGATTGACCAAGGTCCTACGGACAGAGAGGAGCATTGGAAAAATAAAAATCAAATTACAAATAGTGCTTATGTATTAACATCTTAACAATTAGAAACGCAATGTATATATTTGAATATTGCCAATCCATTTGTGCTGAGCTGTAACAAAGGAAACGTTGTCAATTGAGAAAAGCCACTAGAATAAAACACAATATATATATATCCCTTATAAAGAAAAGAAAAGAAAAGAAAATTACATTTATTCACTACACACACAAGACACACAGAAAAAAGTGAAAACAAAAACAAAACTAACAACTAGTGAGTGTGTCTTCGCGGTAGTGAATCGGACACTGGCTCAGCATAATACTGAGGTGTTAAACACCTGCAGTTCTGATTTTCAGCCAGCTCCGAGTATGACAGACGGACAGTATGCTAACAACAAAGGACAAAATAAAGTGCATTAAAAAAAAAAAACGATACTATTAAACAAATAGTCATAGTTGGTGAAAAATAAATACAAAAACTACATGCAAAGCAAATACCTTACCTATACATATTTAAAAATAAAGTAGAAATATGAGTACGTACTTAGCTGGTATACAGCATCGACAATTTGACACAATTAACAAAAACAAAAAAAAAGTAAAGTCTATGTGTATTGTTTGTTTATCATATGCTAGCAACCTGCCCTTGCCTCTGGCTAGCAATCCACACTCTCTTTACAATCTATTTTATACAGTGGTGGCCACATAATTTGGAATGCTAGCTTTTTCCCATAGAATTGCCTACAAATATGACTTCAATTTTGGCAACAGAGGAAAAAGTTGTTAACAAAAATTTCTTTTTAGTTACGTCTCGTTTAGTAATTAATTAAGGTTAAGCCATTACTACAAATCCCCACATTACATGTAGAGAAGGTCTAAAAATATTTTTACCCCTTAGTGTAGGGTGTCATTGGTTCTAGAAAGCTGTAATTTTTGACATTAATAAATATTAATGTCAAAAATTACAGCTTTCTAGAACTACGAGTCTCTGAGCTAGGCTGCGGACGGATGGTCTAGGCTAGGCTGCGGTCCGTTTTTAACAGTAGTTCACTGTACATAGGTTTAAACCTTAGTTGATGATCTAAAGTTAATTGTATCTAGAAGTAAAATTGGCCCAAGACATTTTTGATTTGTAATCAAAATTGAAAAGTCATATTTGTATGGGAAAAGGTAGTTCTGCACAAAATGTAGAATATGTAGAAGGATTGCTTGCGCTTACTACCTCCGTGGGCCAATTCCTACAATCGCCGCTAGATTAGCACTGGCTGCCTGCCGTAAATGCATGCATTATAAAAAGAACACTAATGAGGTGTTACCTATTTAGAACTGTTCGCATTGATGTAGTGGTAGAGGATCACCAATAAGAATATTGAGACTCCGAGGATGTTGGAAAACACTGCCAGTTGGATATCAGTAATCATGATGGATATTTATCTGAAATTAAAATAAACACCAGTTAAAAATTAAGACATTATAGGCAACAACTCATCAAAAACTAACAGGTTATATTGTCTGGATAACTGAAGATAGTTGTGGTACAGACTATTAGATACAGTCTGTAGTTTAAATGAAAGACTCAAAGTAACTGTTGTAGCAGAATTGACTTACTGAACAAAGAATATTGCGGTAGAAACACGAAAATAAGATTCTATACGCCGCAAAACATACACGTCAGACAAACGAAATGTCAAACACTCAAAAACTTGATAACTTGAGTGTTAATTGCCAAGTATAATATTTATTTCTAGAAACCGATAACATTATACAGATCCTGCGGCACATCCCTATTTCTTGCCATATAGAAAATATTTTTTAATATAGTAGAATATTTTTAGATTTAATAAATAAATGTTAAATTAGCTTGGTTGGCACATTACAAAGTTTTCAATGAATTCAGGGACATGTTGTGCACACAGATTATAAGATACATCTAAAAGGTGTGCATTAATGCGGCTCTGACGCCCTACTTTGAAAATAGAAGTTTGACGTTACGTTAGCTCCATCTCTGTCACTTATCATTCGAGACTATATCAAGAAAAGGGATGGAGCTAACGTAACTTCGAACTTCGATTTTCACAGTAGAAATACAAATAGAAATATGCCTCACACGGGTAGCCCAAATCGTCTTTTCTCGCTTATTTCTTAGCGCGTCTCTATCGTTATACCAAAAATATCATTAATCAAATGAAAATCTATAAACTTAGGTACTTTACTTTGTACTCTTTGAACCTTTACGAAATCTGTCCCCCCAAACTGTCATGGTAGAATAAGGTTTTAATAGAGGCAACCTTCATAAATAATAATTATTATTTAACTGACAGACAGTCTGAGGATATGTCAAAAGCGAATCAAAATTTTACGTTGGAGTAAAAAGTTACCAAAACTATCATTGATGATACGAAAGTAAACAAAGTAGAATAGTTTCATCGCTCCATTTGTAATACCAACAATATTAATAAAGTTTGAAATGTATCTCTCTTCTGTTAGTTCTCGTTTACATCTACATGATACTAACAGTTGGGAGTTAAAAAAATCTTACGGGTGTTATGATGGTCTAATGAGAGATATATCGTGGAGCGATGATGCTAAATACATTTTACAGGTAAATATCGTCAATTCCTAGAACTAGATTTGTTTAATAATGTAAATTCGGCAGTATGTAATTATTTAATCGACTATTTCAGGTAAATTGTAAAGGACTAGTCGAAATACTAACACCCGCAGACCATGATGTTCGTAGCTTGCAGCACATTCCATCGAAAGATACGTGGTCAGCTACTTTCCATAGAGATGGACACCGAAACATTGCGATTGGTACCAAGAGCGGTAATGTAATCATATGGGACACTAAAAATAAAACGATAACTAAAACATTCCCAACTCCGACGCAGCAGTCGTCTGTAAATTTTGTCAGCTTTAATGCAAAGAACAGCAATTTAGCGGCTACCATGCAAAATGGGGAAACAATTATCTATGGGCTGGTTTCTAACATTCCTATACTGACAGTTAAACTGCAGACCTCCAAAAGTATCTCTGCTATGAAGTTCCACCATGAATCCAGGTGTCTGTTAGGTTTAGCTACGGATGAGGGCCATGTCATCCTTCGGGACATCAATACAAATAAAGACAAAGCATACTTTGATAGCATCCATGCTGCACCTGTCAGTGATTTTACATATTCCTTGATCAACAAAGATGTTATGTTATCAAGTGGATATGACAAAGTGGTTCATGTATATGATATCAGGCTCCAAAGCGTTGTTTCGACTATCAAAACTTCTTTGACCTTATCATCCCTTACTATAAATATAGACAATCAAGTTGCTGTCGGAACCAAAAATGGAGTAGTTATGGTTTATGATCTGAGAAATTTAACAAATCCATTTAGAGTTCTAAAGGGCCATGATGAAGAAATAAAAAAAGTAGCATTCCAACCTGTGAGAAGGAAGGCACAAATCCATGAAATAAGCATTCAGGAAGACAACGATATACATTTGTCTCCGTTTAAGCCATCCCCAGCGCGACCCAGGACTTCAGATGTGTTCCTCATTTCTGCTTCACCAACTAAAGATAACTTGGATGTTTCGGCACAAGGAGAGGACAAGAAAGCAGACTCTTTCCTTGTTCTAATGGGCCTGGATAAATCAAATAATGATTGTGATGATGCTGAAAAATCACACAATTTTGCAAAGGAAAGTAGCATGTATGAGAGAAATAAAAAAAAGGAGATGGAAAAGAAATTAAGTAAGATCTCCACGCCTCTCAATGGTCAGGTAGCGGAAAATCTGGCTTTTCCATCTCCTATTGTTAATGGAGTTCCCGATGCAGGCAGATCTTTGATCCTTACAGATGTCAAACCAGAACTAGACATTCAAAGTGCCATGAACTTTGATGCCAAGTCTATGGAAGAGCTTAAAGACTTTATCAGTTTAAGTATTTCTGATGTGGCTGATGATAATAAGAACTATTTCCTCCACATCATGATGGTGCTTACAAAACAGAAATTGTTTTTGGAGAAGCAGATGGCCGCTTTGAACACTCAGTTGCAGACTTTGGAACATAATCAGAACAATTTGGTAGAGGCAAACAAAAGACTGGTACTGCAAGTTGAGCAGTTGAAGTACGCGAACAACTTGAGAGAATAATAATAATACAGTAACCTTGTCACCAGGATTATTTGTATTTTTATCGGGTTGATTTGTCGAATGATTAATCCAATTTTTTCAAAGTTTAACAACTGCTTTCGGTGCTTGTGGTTGAAAGCTTGGATTATTCATCAGGCCTACATCCTAAAAATCCTGCAAAAATTCAGAACTACTAGATCAAGGAGTAATGTGTAAGGTTACTGTAATATAAGAACTCATTCATTTTCTTTCTTATCCTTAGGTGTAAAAGACATAAATCCAATGATTCCACTAATGTTACTGACTGTTGTCTTGCCCCAATAATAAATTTGCTGTGCATGTTTTACCTATTTACCTACAATATATTTATATATTAGTGTTTACATTGTTTAATGAATTTGGTATTGAAATGCTGCTGAGATTTAGTGCCATGATAGGTGATAATTTAGGGTTACCTTTGTTTCGGCGAAATATGTTTGCCTTATGTATCATTCCGCAACCGTTTAATTTGCCAACTTGCTTTGTTTTCTGTAACTGTAAATGTTTCAGAATTTTATAAAAACTAACCTAACATAACCTATAGGGTTCTACACTATGGTACTGAAATAAATTCTGAAATATTTACTTATAATAGGGTTGGGAAATAAAAAAGTTGTTAAACAATACATTAGGCAAATATATTTTTGCCAAATGGCAGGCTCTGGATAATTTAATTATCTAATAGTATTGAATGAGAGACAAAATCGACAAGGAAATTAGACTGCAGTAGTTGAAACTCCAATTTTTACTACTAAATGTCCTGCCTGTGATAGTGATTAACTTCGGGTGGCTTGATTTCTCATTATTGACTATTTCCTTGTGAATTTTGTGTCTGTCATAGTACAATATGTAAATAACTTTAATGGTATGATAAAACCCCAAAAAGCAAAATCGATTAAATAAAATTATTTAATTGAACATATCTAATAGTATTGTTATATTTATAAAAACATTGTGCTCTTAATTTAAATTGTTATGTAAAGGTAAAAAAAAATAAACAAAGTATTAACACAAAATATTAACAAAGTTTTTTTCTCCCTGACTGACATTACCCCTTCTCCCATTTTTCATTGAAATCTCTCATGAAAGTCATAAAACAGACCCTGTCGCCCTACTCCCTATTTCTTAAAGTCAAAGTCAAAGTCAAAGTTCTTCAAAGTCAAAGTTCTTTATTCTTCAATTTAGGCATAATATAATGCACCTATGAATGTCAAAAAGCATTACCACCGGTTCGAAAAATAAAACCTTTGCCCCGAGAAGAACCGGCGTAAGAAACTCGGCAAGGTATATTTTTTTCAAGAAAAAGGTTTACATCATTACATTATAATTATAAATAGTTTACAATATCACGGTATTTTTGTACAGTAGGTGCACCTTTTTTAAGCGTAGATTACTCATGCAGGACGGACGACTTAATTTTCGAACACTTGTTGAATTCCGATTAATTTGGACGGGAAAGACCTGGGGTTTAGGCAATAGGCCAGCAGATCGCTTAACGACTACATCTCAAGAAAGCTGAGTCGCTAAATGACCACATAGTTTTATTTCCTCTTATGTCTGTGTTAGCAATGTCGACGGAGTTCCTATTCCAGGGCAATTATGCCCTTCGGGCATATGAAGTTACCTAACGAACCTAACCTACCTAGTAACGCAAACGAAGCACAGATTATTAAGGTATAGGGACTATAAGGACTTTTATGGCTAGCATATCGCGATGCATCGCTAGAAAGATTTTCCAACCTTTTTAGGGTTCCGTACAAACAATGAAAAAACGGAACCTTTATAGGATCACTCGTGATAATGAACCGATTGAGTTGAAATTTGGTACACATACGTAAATTGATGACCCAAACACAGATGTGCAAATTAAACATTTTTTTTAAAAACGGGAGTCATTCTCGGGGCACAAAATAGGAAATAAAAAAAAAGTTTTGCAAACCTCACTGTGTCATATATCAAATGAAAGGGCTCAAATTGTTATTATTGTAAAATAAATAGTTCTGATTTTGTTCATGAAAGAAGAAGAAAATTGACCAGTCCCCAATGATCTCCGATAGTTAATTGCTTGTAGATTACAGGAAAACCTATAAGCATTCTATAACAAAAAAGTATGTAGATACGGAACCCTCTCCACGCGAGTTCAATTCGCACTTGGCCGGTTATAATTTTTTATACTTAAACTCATTTTTATACTATTTAGCCGTGCCTTCATAAACATGTAGAAGAACAGTGGTAGGTAATCCCGATAGTGGATCTGAATTCCACGAATGAAATGAAATAATAATTACATCGTATAAATGTTTACGTGCATTATCCTATTTATTTATACATAATTTTAATGGGGATTCGGCACTACCTAGATATCTTGAAGCAAAGGAAAAAAACCGAACAAAACGCAGTAACGTCAGATTGACGTTTAGTTATAGTCTGTCAGGTCTGTCTGTATTTGGAGGCCGACGCCAGTAGTGAAGTTTGAATTTATGTTTTTGGCGTTAAAAAGTTCATGACAATGGGGGAATTAACGCTTACAAACTTGTTCGAATCCCAGACTATATTTGCTGACCACAAAGACCTTATTCACGATGTGGCCTACGACTTCTACGGGGAAAGAATGGCCACTTGTTCTAGCGACCAGTATGTGAAGGTAGGTTATGATAAGTAAATAATTGTGATAATGTAGAGTAAACAGCTACAAGCCTACTACGAAACATATAATTGTTTCATTCAAACTTTAAATGGTCTGGTTTTAAACTAGGTATAGGACTGGTAGTTTTTGTCAGATTTTTCTAGGTTGTTTTTACAGTAAGTTTACTAACACCACGATACATCATTCACACTTGCTCGTTTAGATGTTTATTAGCCTTGTAAAGCTGCTACTAGAGTAATTAATAATAAGATAGTTTATGTAAAAAGTGTTAAGTATTTAAGCCTAATATTGTAGTGCCCGACGAGGTTTCATGGCAGAACGAAAATTGTACCTTAAACACCACTGTACCTACCCATGAAAGCAATGAATAAACTGAATAAACTGAATAAACTGAATAATTCCCTTTTTTTAATTTATACTTTGGCAGTTGATATGATGATACTTGTTTTCTTCCTAATTGTGGTAGGTATGGGACTCAGATGGCCGTGATGGTTGGAAGATGACAGCCAGTTGGAAGGCACACCACGGCTCCGTGTGGAAGGTCACATGGGCACATCCTGAGTTCGGCCAGGTTATAGCAACATGCTCATTTGACCGGACTGCTGCTATTTGGGAAGAAGTCGGTAAGTCTAGTATAAAAAGACTGAGAGTACAATTTTTTTTCCTAAAATATAATAAAAGCAAATGTTTTATAAATTATGATAATTTGCATACTGGTGTCATTATAGGTAAATAAGATTTGTATTTGTGTTTGGGTTTAATATCTCAAAGTTAAAAATGATACTATGTCAAATTTCAGGTGATACATCAGCACCAGGATCTGAGAAAGGTCTCCGAACATGGTTGAAGCGATCCAACCTGGTGGACTCGAGAACCTCTGTCACAGATGTCAAGTTTGGACCAAAGCACTTGGGCCTCCTTCTAGTCACATGCTCTGCTGATGGCATTATTAGGTGACAAACCTGAAAAAAATTATACTAAAAATTAAAAAAAAAATAATACTGGAATATTTTTGTATAAAATGTATGTGTTGTGTTTTGCGCTGCTTGCAAACGTGAGCAAGTTTGTACAGGATTCTATTTGACGAAACACAGTGAGCAAGCGAAGTGCTGCTCTTTTTAGCGTTTGAAACACGGGACGTGGGCCTCGGGAGCTTGCTATAGATATTCCCTTAGTATATTCTCACTAAACAAGAAAAGTCCAATGCCATTGTTGTGTATTAAAATGCCTCTATGCTAGTTATTTTTATTTTATCCTTAGCTTATGCCAATGGCATTTCATTATCTGCAGTCTTAGATTGCAAATATCTATTGTGGCCTGAGTTTGTTTGCCATAACATACTATAAAAAATCGATAACCTTAGCAAACCACATCGCAAACAAACATGTTTCAATGCAAATGATCTCCACTACTTAACCTAATGCACAATGATGACATTGCGCACCATAAGTTTTCTTGAAAAAGCTATGTGTGATAATTGCTTAGCGAATGCTGTTTAAATACAAAAGCGTCACAAATCAAACATAAATATAGTTTGATTTGAAACTTAAAGTAAATAGCACTCCGAATTTAAATGCAACACAAAACACGTTTTGATTTGTGTTGCATTTGTATTTAAGCAACAATCTGTACTTTATTTCCAGGATATATGAAGCACCAGATGTGATGAACCTAGCTCAGTGGACGCTGCAGCATGAAATCCCTACCAAAGTGTCAATCAGCTGCCTCTCATGGAACCCCTCGCTCTCCAGGTAAAGCACTGAAATATATCGAAATGTAACTATATTACAATATACATATATGATGTTGTTATGGTAGAGAATTCTAAATTATTTTAAAGCACTTTGTCTACTCCTGTGGGCCTAGTATGGCTGCGTCTATATCGCGTGTCAAATGTGGATAAAGCATCCGTCACTGTCGTACTTATTTACGTGTCAAAAGGTGACAGATGCCTTGTCTAAACTTTGTCACGCGATAAACGCAGCCATGTTAGAGCCCCAGTACCCAATTTGTGGCGATAAATGCGGTGTAAATTTGTGTTATATAGTCCCTTGATAGTTAAATAAAATCTGTTTATCTATTTATCACGTATACAGAGTGAATCCACCTATGATAGCAGTTGGCAGCGACGAGCCCAACACTGCGGCCACCGCGCAGTCGCAAAACGACAAGGGAACCAACGGAAATGGAAAAGTTTTTATTTACGAGTAAGTACCGTTCGCATTTAAAACACTACCACGGTATAAACAGTAGTTTGTCTTCAAAAAAAGGTATATCGCGCGGGTTGCATGTGTGCGTGGCTCGACCGTACGCGTTGCGAGCCACCTCATGCAAACTCAACAGGACACACCAAGCCGCTTTAGTGGGGGTTGTGCTGATGCCGCGTTTGGTTGGTATATACCCATAGGTATTCAAATTTAAATTATATGCATCGACGCAACCCTAGCGCCCGAGCGGTAATAGGTAACAGAAACTCCTAAAGGGCCGGAAACTAAAAGCTTTTCTATTTAAACTATGACACTAGTGTAAATTAAATAAAGCAGGCTAACTTAATAATTTGGCCTGATATTTGTGTCGTGAAATTATTTTTAATCGTTGATGATAAAATAAGTTTTCCTCAATCTTTTGAAGCCCCCTCACTCCATAAGTCGGCTAGAAGAGATCTGGAGGTCGGTAGGCCCCATGCAGCGTTTTTGGGGCCTTGGGAAATTATTCGCGTTCAAAAGCATATAGATGAGGAAAACGCCCTCACGCCCGAACGGTAGTAGGTAGCAGAAACTCCAGGACTCCTACTTTTCTATTTATACTGTGGCAGTATCTTCGAAAGAACGACGCAATAGAAAATTCTTAGTTGTTGATGCGAAAAACTGTTGCAATAGTTCAAAGGTACTATTTGGATTAACTTAAACCATAATCCCCCTAGGTACAGCGAAGCGTCCCGGCGCTGGACTCGAACGGACTGCCTCGCGTCGGTGCAGGAGCCGGTCAACGACATAGCCTTCGCCCCCAACCTGGGCCGGTCGTTCCACCTGCTCGCCGTCGCCACTAAAGATGTCAGGATCATCAAGATTGAACCGCTTACGTGAGAGTCATACTATTATAATATAATAACCTTTAGGCACTTAGAACTGGTTCCTGACGTTTATCTTTCCAAAACAATGTTTCTTCAAAAGAATAATAATAAAAAAACTAAAACATAAACATACAGTTTTTCAAAATGACTACAGCATATTCAAAAATCGCGTAAAGCGGACTTGATTTTAGGGGTCATTAACGTTATCGCCCGGAGGCAAAGTACTAACGAAAAAAACCAAGGTGAACCACAAGATAAAGCTAGATGCGACTATTACAAGGTCATGGTTGAGAACTGTTAGATTTTTTCTGAAAAGTGTTTTGGCTGATACCCTTTCATAATTTTCTCCTACTTTTATTTTCAGAGACGCGTCAACGTCGTCAAACGGGACAGCCGTGCGTTTCAAGACGGAAGTAATGGCGGCATTCGAGGAACACTACTCGTGCGTGTGGCGCGTCTCGTGGAACGTGACCGGCACGCTGCTGGCGTCCTCCGGCGACGACTGCAGCGTGCGCCTGTGGAAGAGTGAGTACCGACTCGTGGCGTGTGTGCCATGTGTGAGGAACACTACTCGTGCGTGTGGCGCGTCTCGTGGAACGTGACCGGCACGCTGCTGGCGTCCTCCGGCGACGACTGCAGCGTGCGCCTGTGGAAGAGTGAGTACCGACTCGTGGCGTGTGTGCCATGTGTGAGGAACACTACTCGTGCGTGTGTCGCGTCTCGTGGAACGTGACCGGCACGCTGCTGGCGTCCTCCGGCGACGACTGCAGCGTGCGCCTGTGGAAGAGTGAGTACCGACTCGTGGCGTGTGTGCCATGTGTGAGGAACACTACTCGTGCGTGTGTCGCGTCTCGTGGAACGTGACCGGCACGCTGCTGGCGTCCTCCGGCGACGACTGCAGCGTGCGCCTGTGGAAGAGTGAGTACCGACTCGTGGCGTGTGTGCCATGTGTGAGGAACACTACTCGTGCGTGTGTCGCGTCTCGTGGAACGTGACCGGCACGCTGCTGGCGTCCTCCGGCGACGACTGCAGCGTGCGCCTGTGGAAGAGTGAGTACCGACTCGTGGCGTGTGTGCCATGTGTGAGGAACACTACTCGTGCGTGTGTCGCGTCTCGTGGAACGTGACCGGCACGCTGCTGGCGTCCTCCGGCGACGACTGCAGCGTGCGCCTGTGGAAGAGTGAGTACTGACTCGTGGCGTGTGTGCCACGTGTGGGGAACACTACTTGTACATGTCTGCAATGGGTGAGGAGCACTATACGTGCGTGCGTGTGCGCCATGTGTAATGAAACTAATGAATGAACTTTATTTCTTTCTTTCTTTCTTTCTTTCGTTTCATGCGTAAGGAACGTACTCATGTGTTTGTGCCATTTAATGTGTGAGAAATAGTAATAGTGGGCTTGGCGCATCTCTTGGAATGTTTCGTTATAGACAAGGTACTAAAGTATACATATTTATGAACTCGATTGTACACACTGAAGAAAAACAACATATACTAAAAAATGCTCATCTGTGAGTTAGGCTCAAGCTGATTTGATTTGAAATAGAATTCAAATCGAAATATAATCTACTGTGCGTCGGTACGGCACCCTCGGTGTGCGAGTCCAACTCGCATTTAACCCATTTTTTTTAAAATGAAATCCATTTCGCCCGCCCCAGTGCAATACCTGAGCCAGTGGAAGTGCGTGGCGGTGTTCAAGAGCGAGCCGCTGCCGGGCGACTCGCCGCCGCTGGCGCGGCCGCACACCACGTACACGCGCCTGGCCGCCATGGCCAACCCCGGCCACATGCCCTACCACTGACGCCTCCCCACCACCCAGTAAGTGTAACCCAACCATACACTCGTAACACCCAGTGTGCAATAGGTTTGCTATGACAATACTTCATTTTCCTATCCCAGTAAACTGAAAGTGGCATCGAATGAACGTAGCTAAGATACATCTAAAAAAATGCTCGCTTTTAATTTTTAATTCAAAAGAATAGCCTTTTGTAGTAGTCAATAAAAAATAAAGTTTGTCAAAGTAACAAAACGTAATATTCATGTAACGAAACATTAGATACTAGTGATGCGACACCAATGTACCCCACGTTTATCGATACTTATGAATTTGTAAATAACCAAAGCGTAAAGTCGCATTTCATCCTTTGTTCGGATGCTTTCTTATCTGTCGAAGTTAAATGTCACAATGACAGATAAGGACAAAACATGCCGTAGCTACTGCACGGTTATTTCACATTAATAAAGGTATTAGTTTCTAAAATGTTGATCATTTTGCCTTTAAATACTTGTAAAATGTTTTAAATAGCTTGAACAACTGATTCAATGCTTTATACATATTTCTACGACGGTCTGTTATTGAGCATTTACCCTACCTAGGTTTATGACAATTATGACGTCTTGCACTAACAAGGTAAATCATTTATTTTGGTATTAAATAATAAACCAAAATAAATGTCCAGTTAAAGAAGAGTTTTGTCTCAGTAACGAAACTGTCGATTAACCTTAAACATACATTTTTGTAACGAAATTGTAAGTTTAGTTTTTTTTCGCTGAATGTCGTCCTTAATAAGGTTACTTAGTTTTTACATGTATGTTAGCAGTTAAGAATATGTTTTTTTATAATATAATTTTAGTGTTATTAAAGTGTGTACACATAATAAACGTGCGATGAAATTCGTAAACATAATTATTGTGAAATAATTTGTGTTCGGTAAACAAAGTTCTCGCAAGCTCGACAAGTTTAAGCGCGACCGTCACTCGGGGTGACGGACGAAGGCGGGGGGACGAGGCATCTATACTTTATCAAAAGCAACATGAGACCCTGGGCGTCTATTCTACGACATGAAACAATATTGCTTTTGACCTGTTATCGTCTTGCTTTGATAGCTCCCGTAAAGCATCCGTCACTCGTACTTATTGACCTGTCAGTAGGTGACGGATGCCTTATACAAACTTTTTCACGCGATAACCGCAGCCATATTACGGCCTTCTTCTTTTTGGACCTTGAAGGCCTGCTTGCACGTGAATGTTAACACGTGCACTGTCCCCATACAAAATAATCGGCCAATGTCCCAAGTCCAACTGTGTATCCAGTATGGGGATGTGACCCCACAGTTGAAGCACGGACTCCTGAAAAAAGGTTCATCACCCCACTTTGGGGGCATCTGGACAGGGAACGTGTTAACCCTAGGTTTAGGTTAATTCGTTGAAATTGACATTTCTCGTATGAATCTGACATTTACCCCGTAAGTAATGAGAAAAAAAAGTGGTCTTTTTCAAAAATCCCCAAAAAAGCATATGTGCTGTGCGTAGGTAAACTAAAGTTTTAGATTTATGGGTGTAACACTAACAGGCTGTTGTTTTAACTATAATCGTTAAAAACCGCAACTAATGGTTAAAAATCAAGGAAACAATTAGTTGAGTTAACAACGGAGATCAAACAACGGCCCTTAGGAGGAATAATAATTACTTCAGAGTTTATGAGATAAGGTCATATACAGGTTTTGATTACCTCATACTTATTACCTTTCTTTCCTGTGGACATACCCGAAGTTAACGTTTTCGAGACCTAATTCTCTGGCTGAACCCGTATCCGCATAAAGCGTCAGGTCTACTTAGTCCTATCAGATAAAACCTAACTTATATTATATGCCCTTAACTATTGACCACAGGAAAGACAACTTTGTTTTTTCGAGTGTTTACACCCATAAGCCAAAACTACCGCAAAGTCAAGATATATAACGTTTGCAATTAAGCCCGAATAAAATAATCATTTTATAGCAACATTTCACTCTATTTTTTGTCTAACTAAAATAATCACTAATAAATTACTACAAAACTTAAATATCAGTCCAAAAGATTCACAATCGTCCTGTACAATAGAGTAAACTTTTTTATTCGCTTAAAATTACATTTTTAATGCCATCAAAGGAACAGTAACCCTTAATCAGGCAGAGGGATCCCTCGCTGCGTGTGGCGGTCGCAGCAGGGTTGGTTTTGGTAGGATTTCTGTTTAAGGGTTAAGAGTACTCTGTAAACGTGTTCGGAGGGGGGTGAGGGGGTCACTTCATGGGGGCGGTGCGCCGGAACCGTTGCAGGTGGGGAGTCTCTTTCGACCCCACCGAGCTGCGCTGGCTGCACCATCCTCCCACCTGGAACATTGTTTTTATTACGACACGCTCAAGGGTGCCAACCGATGATCAAGGGGGGGCTAGAAGAAGTAAATTGAGGTTTTTGATTTACAAACATATCTAGTAACTTCTTTTTCATCACACTTACTCGTATATGGTGTTATTCCATGCCTGTATACAGAAGGACAATGGCCTAAATTGTTCCCGCGGGAATAATGGCGAGTTTGTCATTACACCCTAGGGAGTAATGACTTTCTTTTTAAAATTTGCAACTCTTTCGTACATCATTTCTGACTAAGGAGGTTTAATTTTCAGCCAAAAATTAAATCGGTTTCTAATTTCATCTTTAAAAATTAGCTATAGACTAACTTACATTACACAAAACCTATACGCTTCATTAAACTTCATTATTTTTATACCTACTTCAAGTTTATATCAACATTTATCATTAATTTTAGTAATTATACATTTTTATCAAATTGGCTAAATCTGGCTCGAATCCAGGTCGAAACTAAACGCAGTTATTATCTGTGGTAGAGGTCAGTAAAAAAATATCGTTTCCATTTACGTTCCCGTTCGTCAAAAGTTATTTCTTTGTATTTTGCAGAGTTAAAGTGTTTTCTCTTTGTTTTTTTTCCTCGCAAATGTGATGAAAACCATTTTGTGTATCACAGGTAGTAAGGGGATTACTAACTCGAGTCATTAAAAGCCCTCCGCCTTCGGCGTCGGGCTACTAACACTCTCGTTAGTAATTCCCTTCATACTACCCTTGATGCACAATGTACTATTTCTGAAACATGCTATGTAATGTCGGCGTTATGCTAGTTATTTTAGGCTTCAAAGTGCCACGTTTCCGACGGAACAACTTGAGAGAACTGTAAAGGGATTTCATACGAAATTGAAGGCCTAGGCCGGGAAGTAATTTTTTTTATATTTTTATTTGGCCATGGTGGCTGTGTTTATGAAAAGGCTAAATAGCTGTTTTTTTTTTTAATTTACTAAGCCGTGCATCCAACAAAGCGTTTGCATGTTTATTTGAAGTACCAGGAGCGCAGAGGTAATTAGGAGGTAGCACGATGCGGCGAGCCCCGCGCGCGCCACCAGCGGGCCGGCGGGCGGGCGTACTGAGCACTGTAGGTTACTTTTAATGTTTATGCACTCCTAGTACCTATTTGACATTGTAATTTTTGTTTTAATTATTTTAATGAATTATGTTTGAGAAAAGCACTATACATACTTCGGCGGGAAATACGGGGTTGCCCGCCTCAGACCTATATCCGGCCTTGCTTCGCTCGGCCGTCTATATAACTTCGGCCGGCAACCCCTTTTGTCCCGGTCTCTGTAGTAATGTACTATTAAATTACAAAAAAAAACTTGTTAACAGAACTGATGAGGCCACCTATGCTAAAGTCTGTAGTGTTCCGCGATCTGGATCTCAATAACCATAACGCCATTGTATCTGTTCTTTATGGTATATTAAACTTGATCATATTTGCTTGAGACTGGCAAACGTATAAACACGATTAGAAACAAAATCCTCGAGTTTTATTTTTCAAAAATGACACCTTTTGCACGTTTTTTGTCAATCTTCGAAACCATATAATCTTTACCGATGATTTTCGATTCAATAGTTGAGTATACGTAACTTATTAATCCTGGCTATATTTTTCAATAAATGTAGTGTTAATGTAAATAGCAATTTATTGAATTTGACGGTGCCATCACGCCGCGCGCGAACGTTCTCCATCTCACGTTCTTCTCGTGGAAGCACATAAAGCCATCCCTTTTCATTCTTGTGGAGGCGAGGCCTCGCGAGGTGCCATAGGTGGCCTCTTAAGGATCGACTAGCGAGTTCTGGCTCTGTCAGTCGTTCACAGAACAATTCTACAAACGTTTGTCGGTTTATAGATATGTGGTTATACTTACTGGCATCGCCCTTTCGCTCTTACAGTGACTGTTTGAAGATGAATGTGGACTCACGATGTTACTGGAAATATAAAAACATGCTCATTACGACTTCTCATGTGACATAAGCAGAGACCGGAATTTACGGGGCACTTTTCAATACAGAACACGAAATTCATAACAATATTAAAATTATAGGTATACAACAGGCAGCTTTATCAACATGTATCATTTTAAATCAATTCCCAAATACAGGCTTTTCAAAACACTTGCTACTGCTAACGAGTGTTATTTTAGTATTAGTTTAGTTCACAAATTAAATAGATTGTCTAAATTTTTTTTGCATATCCTCTTGGAATCTATTTAGAAGTACAGTATATCGATATGTACATTGATTATCGATAAATGAGACGTCACTACGACAGGCCAAAAGTGCCACGGAAATTCCGGTGTCTGGACATAAGCACCGAACGTAAACCTGGAAAATAAAAACAGCGCACCCTAAAGACGCCCGTTTAATCGTAGTAGCGTTGCTCTGCAGTAGAATCCGCGCTGGAGGCGTCGCTATGACCCCGCTGGCTCGCCAACTGAAAATATTGAAAATAACTAAATATTTATCCTTGTTCTAGTGGGGTCCACGGACCCCCTAGCGTTGCAATGTGTATCAGGAGTCCGCAGTATCTCAATTAACCCTTAACATATTTATTAGGATATTAGCACTTGACAATAAAGATGGCCGTATCGCGTAAAAGCCAAATGGTTCCGAAAGCGAGATCTAACGATTTGTTGATAATGATTGATGACTTTCCCAAACGCATTTTTTCTATTTTCTTTTCGCGTTTTTCCCGAACCTGGTATTTACCAATCTTTTTCCCGACCGTTTATTTTTATATAGTCGTGTTTTGCCCTTGCGATTTTTATCACGTCGCTGCGTTTCCGGGCACCTTATTTTTAGGACGCTTACCCGTGGTCCCACTACTTCGTCCCACTGCTCTTTTCGACGGAGCCCTGCTTCACAGCAGGGCTCCTATTCCAGGCCTGTTTGCCCTTCGGGCATTTATAGATACCTAACGAACCTAACCTACCCAGTTTTGGTATCACAATTAAATTGTATGCCAAAAGCTGGGTGCAACTTTTTCTGCGGTGGGACAAAGAAGTGGGTCCACGGGTAATAGTGTTATTTTCACGGTCGTGTTATTCTAATTCCAAAAATCTCTTCTATTTCTGGAGTGTTGCTGCAAAACTAACTTAAACTAAACCTACCTACATTACGATGTAATTACATTTGGGAATAATTGCGTCTGGGATAATATTATATCGAACGGGAATAAATAACGTTCTAGTCGATGAAAAGTGTGGGAGCTAGAAGAGTCAGTCTTCTATTTCACTTAGTGGAATTTAGCAATTGTTATTAAGTCTTCTGATTGTAAGAAAGACAACTATGTGTAAGTATTGTCGTTCAGGAAGTATGAATTGGCCGTCTATGATCTTCACACCAACAAGGAAAGTTACCCAAGTGTCCGGTTCCGATTTGCTTTATTTTGATATATGTTAGAGATGTTAAGAAAATACCCTTCAAAGTTATATATTTCTCATCGAAGATACACTTTCACTGGTACTTTTTTAGGTATGAGTTTGAGCCGATATAACAAAACACGTGGTCATTATTTTTTCATGTTCTTAAAAATAAAATCAAAATTGAAGTTACAAGGATTTAGTCACTTTTTAGTACTTCGGAAGGACAATCTCACAACAGGTTGAGATTGGGCATCTAAATAAAATACGCGTCTGTTATTTTAGACTTATCTCTAAAATAACAAAATAAAGCAAATCGAAGCCGTAAGATCTTTTTGTTAATATCAAACAAAAGGTAAACGTAAAATCGTGAAAGGTTACGGCTAAGGTTAAGGTAGTCCGGTAAGTCTTAAAGCAGAAAAAAAGATCGCAAAGTAGATAACAGACGGCCAAATCATGTTTCCCGAACTATACCTCGGTAGTCCATCGCCACCACGCCTGTAGAACTCGAACCGTTTCGGATCCGTGAATTTATTCGGACAGCTATTCAGTCGCAGAGGCCGCTCCTCTTCCAAGCTCACTTTCTTGACGCACTGCGAACGGCCGACCTTGCCACGGTTCTTCCGCGGGTCGTTGAGGTCTGTGTTGGAATGCTCGTCGATGCTCGGCAGACGAGGGTCCAGACCGCAGTCCCCGTTGTCGTAAACCTTGAACATCGGTTTTTTGACCCCGTACAGGCTGGACACCGGGCGGTTCATTGCCGTAAAAAACGGATTCAGCTGACTCCTTATCTTGTTCAAATCGGGCTTCAGTTCCGGCTTCGCGAATAGCTTCGGCGGTTCCTTTAACTGGGATGACGCGCTAACTGCCGGTTTCGGTGGCGGGTTTAACGCTAGACTCTGGTTCCTGTGTGAGGCAACTTTCGTCGGAGGCGTTTCTAGTATTTTTGGTGGCGGTGGTTTCTTTGGAACTACAGTTCCGCTTGGTTTAGGTGGAGCAATGCTTAGAGGTGGGGTAGGCGCTTTGCTGCTAGACGGTGTTAGTTCTGGTCTTTCTAGTTCGAATTGGCCTTTGTATTCTGGTGGGCTGGAGGGGCGCGGTTCCTGGAGGGTGGAGGACCAGAGCAGGTCGATGGCGTTGAGGCACTGGAGCTGTTGGAGGTGGGTCTTGATGTTGTAAATGCCGGCGATAGCGCCAAACGGCTCCGCCTTGACCTGGGCCACCACGTCTATGATGGTCTGGCCGCACAGCTCTGATATTTGTTTAAACATCTAAAACAGAAGGTATAGGTTATTCACGGGACTAGCAAACATTTGTTACTCTAATCTTCCCTAATATTAGGGAGTGGAGTGGATGCACTAAGGCCAGTAACATTCTTTTAGGAAACTCAAAGCTGTTTACTTTTACAGACATTGGTTTCAAAGTCTTAATCGGTGTCCCAACACACTTGCTGTGCCAAGAACCACTTAAACACCACCATGGTATCTACCCATGAAAGCAATGAATAAACTGAACTGAACTGAACTGAACTGAACCCTCCACTCAAGAAAAAACCTGTTGTATTATTTGAATAACCTGACGCGAAGTTAACACACCGGCAGCTCAAGGGGGTGTCGGTCCGTTGTGCGCTTTTAAGGTAAAGTGTGCATGGTTGGTTCAAAGGTTGTCCAACTGAAGCGCTCCATAAGAAAGTCTATTAAGACTAAGTGGGTCAAGTTACATCTCTGCTGGCGCGGGGCTCGATGACGCCGAGCGGGTGCGCCTTCATGCGCATGCCGGGCCGCTTGACCCAGCGGTGGCGCGCTGCCTCCTCGATCTTCATTCGCACCGCCACGTTGGGCTCCAACAACTGCTGGATGAACGTCCGGCAGTCTGCGAGGAGAAACAATTGTACAGCCTGTGAGCACTTACGGTGATGGAACCAGTAACGAACAAGGACCGATGATGGACACTTGGTTCTTATGTCACAGAAGATAAGGGTTATTTCATTATTTTGAGACTGTCAATTTATATCATTAAGATCTTTGAATTAACAGTTTAGTATACATTATTGGTGCCTTCTGCTTAAAGTGTCCAACATTCGCGCCGTCACCCTAGGTGCTTCGGGTTTGTATTTCTCTCTCAGTCGCTCTTAATAAGGAGTGAGAGCGAATGAGAGACATGTACACACTAGAAGCACCTTCTAAGAGCTATCGGATTGTACAGACAACGGCTGTGGTAGGGGATAATTTTTTCAAAAATGTACACTTGAGAGCAAAGAAATCGAGCCACGTTTTCAGCACTAAGCTGAATTTCCATATAAAGTGGCTCCATTTTTTTTGGGTCCAAGTATATATAGATAAGACTTAACGCTGTTAGGACCTTGTGCAGGGTCCGTCCGGAGCGCTACCACCATCTTATCTTTTACCTTCCGCCAAGCAGCATTAGCATTGTGTTCTGGTATGGGGAAGACAACCGGTGAAATTACTAGCAGAGAGGCAATCCATCTTAGTCCTCAGGGTTGGCAACGCATCTGCGATCTTAGGGTAATTTTTAATTTTTAATTTGAACTTCGCAGTACACAAAGGTACAAGGCGGACTTAATGCCTTACGAATTGCAGTCTTAAGATTGTAGTCTTGTGAATGCGAATGTGTATGGTTTAACTTTTTAAATACAGATAAACATTTTGTACCAAGCTATATGTTAACTTATTTAATTGTATTACAAATCTAGTTATTTAAATTAAGTTAATGCTACTTAAACATGTTAAAGTTATTTATTCTTTTACAGGTAACACAAACTCAAACGTGTGAGGTGATAAACAAATCTGTGCGGTATTTATGGTATAGGGCGTGCCGCCACGGCGAGTGGGTGAATGAAAATATTAAAATTTGTGTAAAACCAATACAGTAAAACCAACGTTTTTTTAGTACTCGGCTCTGGTCTCGAATGGCATAATCGGGTACCTATTATTTTATCAATATACCTTATCAACGAACACATACGTAGAACCCAATAGGTTAGGTTGAATGAATTTAAAAAATAACCTAAAATTATTGTTACCGAAAAAAACATAATTTTGCCAAAAGCCAGAGAACCGGCTACCGGTTAATCATTGTTTGTCATATGCATTGCTTGGTTGAAAAATGTTTTATTATTCAAAAACCAACCTAAACATAACTTATCTACACAATAAAATATGTCGTAAGACGACACTAATATAACATAGGCTTGTAGTAGTGTTAGGCGATGGGCTTGCAACCTGTCACTAATACGCTGGTCAACATCTTAGACTATTTGTGCAAAATGTGGTTACTCAATTATCAACAAGTTTTTAAAGTTGAAGGTAATTCTGTAGCCTAACTATGGTATTACAGGCGTGAAGGTATGTATGTATGTGTGTTATTTTTTTCAGCCTAAAAGGATGTAAGACAAAAATATTTTTGAACAAAAAAATCATTCGACAAAATTTAATGAGTTTTAAAGGTATTCCACTCGGCTCTCTATCGCTTTCACGCTCGCACTCGCATTAATAATATACTGACAGATAAGAGAGGGTGTGACAGCGATGCAAATAGTACTTTTAATACTCAGGTTGTACTGTGTTCCGCTTTTAAATTCGAATGGAGTTTAAAAGAACGGAACTCACAATATCATAGCTCTTATGTTCTGAATTAAACAACTGAAAATCATCGTGGAATTGTAAATTTGTTATTTGCTAGAGGTTTGCGAACCGAGGCTTAAATCCTGTAGTTTTCAATTTTTTTCATACAAATTTAGCTCCTGGCGATTATGTTCCTCACCCCCCAAAATCAAGTCAGATTTCCACATTTTTTATTTATTCGAGATTTTTAGGGTTCTGTACAAGAAATGAAATAACGGAACCCTTATAGGATCACGCGTGCGTTTGTCTGTCCGTCCGTCTGTCACAGCCAATTTGCTCCGAAGCTGCTGGACCAATTGAGTTGAAATTTGGTACATATATGTAAATTTATAAAAGTATTTTTCTTTTTAAAAATAATGGTCATTATCGGGGGACCAAGTAGAAAATTAAAAAAAAAACGTTTTGCATACCTTACTGTGTCATAAATAAAATGAACGAGCTATTATGAGGATCTCAAATATATTTTGGTTATTATTGTAAAATAAATAGATTTGATTTTACTCATGAAAGAAGAAAAAAATTGACCATGTCCCCCCTGATCTCCGAAACTACTGAACCTAATATTTTGAAAAAAAATACAAAATAAAGTTCATTGCTTGTAGATTACAGGAAAACCTATTCAATTCAAAAAAACATATTCAAAAATCTTTATATAAGGGGTTAGGAGAGAAACGTCATCGCATTTTCTTATATGTCTTATGTTTGAATGTTTGTATGATCGTTAATAAAATGGTTTAATTGCTGTGCAAATGCTCAACTTGTTTCAAAGTTTTTTGCAAGGGCAACTTTCTCACAATTAAAGGCGCAACTAAGGGTCAAAATCCGAGAATGCCCCTGCGGCAAGTGGGTGAATAACCTACTTTAGTCTATAATCTATGCCTATTGAAATTGGCAAAGATGTAAACACAACCAAACGAATCAATTTACCATTATTAGTTCATAATCACCTGCTTTTAAAGATCAGGTGAGCTCTTAGCAATAATTAGACCCCGTTATCTTGTCGCACTGAAATTGTTTTTCAGTAGAGCGTGAATGTTTTTTTTATCGACCTTCTTGATATCGATATTTATATAATGCAATTGAATTTTCGCCTATGAAGTTACATATACATGAAAATGAAAGGTAGGCTATGTGTTAATCCAATATTTAAGCTGTCTGCATTCCAAATTTCACCAAAATCTGTCCGTTAGTTTTTGCGTGAAAGAATAACAAACATCCGGATACATACATTCTTCATAATTTCGCGTTTATAATATTAGTAAGATATAATGTTATACAAAAGTAATAGAACCTAGTGACTCCTCTTCGAAATTATCAGTGACATATATACAGTATCGACATTTAGATAGTCGATAAAAAAACTTTCACGCTCTACTGAAAAGAACGAAAGAACTGAAGATAACGGGGTCTAGCAATGATGTATAACTTGATCTTTACTTTCCCATTAAGTTTAACATTAAATTATACTTACGTTATAACTTATTAAACAAAACACGCTTGTGAATATTTGAGGTTATTTGTCAAGGAGTACTAATGTGTTTACAGGTCTAGTGCATAATAGCTTTCCTTCGTATTTTTACGGAAACGTACGAACGTGTCATGCTACTTCAGTCAACCTCAGTACTTTTTGTACTGTGACCGACTGAAATAGCAAGACACGTTCGTACGTTTCCGTCAAAATTAGAAGGAAAACAATTATGCACTACATCTGTACATCTTTGCCAATGTCAATTGACCCAGAATATACAGCTGTCTGTCACCTGCTAACATTTCAATGTACAGTCACCAGCATTAAGAAACCTACTCCAAAATTCTTGAAGTTATCTGACAAGATTAAATGTTATCAATTTATTTATTATTCCCCGTCAACGTTACGGTCGTCTCATACTCCAGTCTGTAGGGTCAAAAGCCTTTGCTTTACAAATAGAAGATATAAAAAACATGTACGCCCAAACTGCGCACAAATTTGTCTTCTCATAGGCAATTGTTGATGAAATAATAAAAAAAAAGGCACCTTTTATCCAATATGGCGGCTCGGTCGAAAATTTGGATTTTCATTATGAAGACCTGATTCCTTAAAATATAAATAAAAAAATACGTGTTCCGATTTTGGAAAGCAGAAACCCGTACAGACTGGAGAATAAGACTGTTATTGCCGGCTATGAATGCCGCTATGGAATGCTGACTTGAAGCTATACTAGGAACGTTTTGCGATTGGATAAAATTATTGTAAAAATCTATACTAACAAATGTCGAAGTATGCTGAATGCACTAATAGTTACGAGCCTATTTTTATAATAAATAAGTGCCACTGTTGAATTAATTTTACATCTATTATTAAATCTGTAAGATTAATAAATTTGTACAAAACATTAGTTGTTTTTCTGCCATGACTCTCCCCTTAGTCTGTTGTAACGACTTTTTTTTAAATTATCGTGTCAAATGTTAAAGTTGTGATCATCAATTCATCTCTGCCTACGCTATGAATGCCTAGTAGCACAAACGTTCGTTTTGATGAAGCTTTATATCGCGTGCTGTACAGTATTGAAATAAAGAAAGTGATAAACCTATTCGAACATAATACCTGGGCTAATCTAGGATGATCTCTGTGATTAACTTCAAACACCCCTTGGGGGTTATTAAAATGCTTTACTGATCTGTCAAAATGTATATGGACCAATAAGTGCACGAGGTAGACTTGATAAAAGCGCGTGGAGCTAACCTCAACGAGTAATAGCCATTCATTAATAAAAAAAAGTCATTTTCATTTTTGGGACAACCTTTTGTTGCCGACTGTACTTTTTTTTTGCAAAATATCTGCTTATGAAGACCAAACTAGAGTCCTAATGAGGTAGGTTTAGGTTATTTCAGACCTTCAGTTGACCCGAAGGGCCTTAACACTCAGAAATAGGAGCTCCGCCATAGCGAAGCCCCGTCGACTCTGTTCAATTTGATTTTGAAATACATATTTTTGGTCAACCGGACATAGCCAACCGTACCACGGGTGAAGAGGGCTAACACGGCTCTACGTTAAGAATAGCGGAGATCCTGTCGCCACCTTCCGACTCCATCATCAGGTCACGTCTTAGATACCATAATATTGCAAATGGCATCGGGTTTACATATGTGGTCCAAAATTCAATCCATTCCGTTAACGGGAAATGGGTCAAATTTAACTTACACATACATTGCAAGTTAAACAAAAACTTGTAAAAAACTGTGCGACTATTACCGCCGGTGACGCAGGCGAGCGCGGCGCGTTGTTTCCTGGCGAAGCCGCGCGAGATGGCGGCGCGCAGCTGCGGCCGCGAACGGCCCTCGCCACCATCGGCCCCCGTGAACGGCAGCCCGCCGGTCACCATGCCGTAAACTATCACGCCTCTGTAATAACATATATCTTTTAAAAAAATAGTACTGGTGGGCTAGTGGCTGAAGTACAGGGCGAAGTACGGGGCATAGGTCTAGACTGAGATGTTAGTAGTTAGTACGACTTGTGTAAGTAGAGAGGTTTTGAATTCGGAATGAAAGTGTCCAGTAAGTAAGTATGAAATTCCATAATATATCATATTATTTGAATTTGGAACTATCGGTACAGATCTGTGACAGCCTTAAAAAAGACTAAAGAGGTAAGGAAGAACAGGTCACATGGCACAAAACAAAGCAAGAAAGTGAAAAAAAAAAGTTTAAAAAATCAAAATCCCGCCTTCGAAAATGCAAGAAAAAACTTCTTATATAATGGTAGGTAGACAACTGTATTCGGCTTTTGGTTTAAAATAATTGCTTTTTACTTAAAAATCTTAAAATACATTTAATACATGAAAAACTGAACATTCAGCTTTAGTTGCCAGTTTGATACTTAGAACAAAGTTGATAAATAAAAAAGTGCGCGTTAAACAATTTCCCTACATAAGTACCAGGGCATCATAAACCGAAAGCAGTTCGTTCAGAGCAGTCATCGCGCCATTTCTCTTTATTTACGAGAACCTCGCTGCACCATCTCCGTTTTATGCGCGCCTAGTACATCTCGACCGGTCTGACGAATTTCACATTGTTTGAGTTAATTAAAAAGACCGGCTAAGCGCGAGTCGGACTAGCGCCCTGAGGGTTGTACACATGTGGTCATCAATATTTTACAACTTTAAATTATTTACGTTTATAATCATTCTACCTGGTCTTGTTCTATTTTTGAGAAAAGCACTATACATGCTTAGACCATTAAGAGCCATCCAGGGCCCTATCCCACAAAAGTTAACAATTACAATTTACAAGTGACAATTCACAACTCTGTAAATATTACAAACGTCTGTACCACAAAATATTTAAGCGACATAATTGTAGCATATTATTTTTACAAATATGTAAATTTTTATAACAATTCCGCAATTCTACAAATCCAGCGTATCACAAAAAAACACATACGTCAAAATGAATAGAGATCCTTTTGCAAATTTGTAAATTGTAGTGCCGATCCCACAATTAACGTACCATGAAAATTACATACGACATGTGGTTTTCCAGAAAAACCTACAAATTATTAAGTGACAATTGTAACATTAGGAATGGTGGTACATTTAATTGTATTAAAATAAGAACAAATTTGTATAATTGTAGCTACAAGTTGCCATTTTTCAAAACGCATGTCAACGGGAACTTACATATGTACATTTTAATTTATTCTGTCATTGGTTTTATTCTCTGAAAATGTTCAGTTCGAGCAACAGCAGTAGCGACGAAGAATTGGTGATTAGACAGCCTAGGGCATACAAAGAACGCATAAATCTTACTTATTATGTATCGGATTTCACGTTCATACAAAGATTTAGAGTGAGTAAATCTACAGTACAATATTTACTTGAAACTATTGGAGCAAATCAAACATGCTACAAGAAGAAACCGAGCTCTCGACCCTGAACAACAGCTGCTAGCAGTTTTACGATGGTTGGGTTCAGGCTCTCAATATCATGTAACGGGCGACGCACATGGTATGTCTAAAATGACATTATGTCGCTCTGTTCGAACTGTATGCACGCTGATAGTGGAAAAATTGCTTGGAAGTGAAGTAAGATGGCCGTCAAATGCACACTCAATTCCACAAAACTTTATTGCAGCATCGCATGTTAATTTTCCAAGGGTCGCGGGTATTATTGACGGGTCGTTGAAACCTATTGATGCCCCATATCAAAATGAACCTGCCTATGTTGATAGACACGGAAATCATTCAATTAATATGATGGTGGTGTGTGGCCCCAATTTAGAATTTTATTATGTGAGTGCTCGATGGCCCGGTTCTGTACACGATTCCCGGGTTTTAAGGTGCTCATCACTATCGCAGCAATGGGATGGGGGATGGAGGCCCTTCCCTAATGCTATAATTTTAGGAGATAGCGGTTATAGCTTAAAAAAATGGATGCTAACCCCGAATATACCAGTGAGGATACCCAGAAACGTCGCATTGGAAAGATTTTTAAGATCTTTTAAATCTATGCGTCGGATGGTCGAAAATGCACTTGGCATATTAAAGGAAAAGTTTCCATGTCTTAACCATTTAAGATTACAACCTAGAAAGGCAAGTATGGTTATTTTAAGTTGTGTAATATTGCACAACATAGAAAAACGTTTGGGCTTAAACAATCATTATACTCCGGTGATGGAGGAGGTAGATACCCAAGACAATAATGAAGATGAAAATGGCTATGGCAGCGAAGATAATGATATCGAAGCAATTGATGTCCTACTTTCTGTAATTGAACACTTTAATTAATTCATACTTTTAAAGAATAAACATACGTGATAGTTTTATTTATTTTATTTTTATTTATGTTTATACCTATAACTACAATATTTACAAAAAGGGTACTACGGTATTTGATCTTTTCAGACACTAGAACTTTTAGTTATACGCAAGATTCTATTCAGACAAGTCAGCCTCAGGATGGCTATCGGTTACTGTATCTGCACTCTCATTTAGGTCGTTTTCTACAAATCTAATAACTGGGCTATCTTGTAAGTATAACGGTAACGTGAAATTCGATGGCGTGGTAATATTTAGTTCCCTTTCCAGTTTAAATAATTCAACATCAAGTTTATAATTTTCTCTCTGCAATTTTCCAATTTCCATTTCTAGTTTTTGTTTCTTTAAATGTAATATTTTCTCTCCTTGTAATATTTTATTTAGTGCTGGCTTTCTTGAGCTTGTTGAGGGCGTTTGTAAAGTCTGTGGACTATAAGTAAAAGCGTCCTGTGACTCAGTATTTTCAGTGTCTGCTGAGAATATTTCGGTAGCTACTAGAGCACTTGTACCAGAAGATTCAGGGGCATCCAATCCGTTTACTACCGGCGATTCCTTGCCAATAATTGATATGATTATTTCATCACTCGTGTCAAATCTCATTTTTTTTCCTCCTCCGGAACCAGTTCTAAATTTGTTATCTCTCTTTTCCTAAAAAAAAACATGATATATTCTCTGAATTCTTAACAATTCGTTTTCACTCATATGTATAAATCTTACAGATTTCTGCATTTAGTATAGTAGAACTCGATTATCGTGATTCCCTATGAAGGAACTATTCAATTTTATTTTCCGTGATGAAAGGCATACCTACTGTGTATCATGTTCTTTTCCGCGACCCGAGCTGGGTGCTATCTCTGTACCAAATTCCATCAAAATCGTTTTCGTGATATAGTTGTTAAGGTAGGTATAAAAAACAGACAGACATGCAAACTGTCGGAATACAAATATCAACAAGAATTACTTCTATATTAATTCAAATATAAATGAAATTGACATGTTAGCCTAGTTGGTAGTGACCCTGCCTACGAAGCTAGCGGTCCTGGGTTCGAATCCCGGTAAGGGCAGATATTTGTGCGATGAACGCGACTATTTATTCCTAAGTCTTGGTTGTTTTCTATATATCTAAGTATATTTCTCTGTATAAGTAAGTTTATCGTAGTCTAGTACCCATAGTACTAGCCTAGAGCTTAGTTTGGGAGTAGGTCAATTTGTGGGAAATTTGTCCCCTGATATTTATTTACTCATTTATAAAAATGTACAATACGAATACATACCATCGTGCGTCTTTTCCAATTTTGCCAAATAGTGTCTCTCAAATATTTCCAATCTTTTTCTATAATGGCCAAATCATTTAATTCTTTTGCAATTTCTTTCCATTTTTTTATTTTGTCCGCATGAGTCAACGTAGGAGAAAACTTTCCAAACAAAATATCTTTGTTCTGTTTTATTATGTTTAAAATACTTATTTTAGATTGCAAATCCATTGTATTTATAATTAATTATATTTGCGATAGCAATGCTAAATCCCTTGAAAAAAGGCACGACATTTGACGTAGAAGACAAATGAGCAAATGACATAATTATATTATGTCAATCAAAACGGGACATAAAAGAGATACTTAAAACTCTTTAGAGGATTGACTGCTTACAAATATATACTAATACAAATCTACAAACCGTACAATTGTGTAAATTTTCGCGACATACCCTCTGCGTTTTGTGTTACGCTGTTACAAACGCAAATTATTTGTAGATTGTTAACTTGTAACTCTGACATATTTGTAATTTTGGTGATATGATTTTTTATCGACAATTTAACAATTTTGTGGAATTGTACACTTGTAAACTTTTGTGGGATAGGGCCCTGGACTCATGTATAAAAGGCCTCGCCTAGCGGCTCGGCATTCTAACTCATACTCGTCCAGGAAGGCTCACTTAATGGTCTTTGCAGTAATGTACTATTGTTAGAATCAAAAGAGCACCTCCACCAACTGAACTAAAACATAAACTTAACATAAGCATTGGTGTGCTGAATTTTGACGTTGCAGCACCTGCGCCGCTACACATGCTGAGAAGGTCCCTAGTTTAGCGGTAAATAGGTTTATAGGGACAGGTTTGGATATGGTAGATAGTGCTGGTTGAGTACTTACATGCTCCAGAGATCCACCTCGGGCCCGTAGCGGCGGCCGTCCACGAACAGCTCCGGCGCCGCGTACTCCAGCGAGCCGCACGGCGTGCGCAGCGCCCCGCCTGTGCTCCACACGTTCGACAAGCCGAAATCTGAAGATAAACCAGCATTGAACTGAGACTGACTGTGAAGCGCCGTTACAATCGCGTAGCGGTCAAATATCCTGACTGGACTGATGACCACGAAAAGGCCGGCATTAGACCACCCTTCTCGGGATGCCTGCGTTCATCAGCGGTGGCAATTATCATTTGCTCCCCAACAATTAACGCGCATGCCATTTCCCTCCCTCAACTATAAAAAAAACCAGGATCCATCTCCACCAATTTGATCTTTGGTAGATAAACCCATAGGCCTAAGAGCCCGTTTATCATTAGGATGTACGCTCTTTCACTTTTTCCATGTCATACATCTAAAGAAGCAGTTTTATGCTGTATCGGGAATAGGCCCCCAAACACTAACCGCAACGTAATTATATTAATAATACATATGTCTATTGGTACCTATTAACCTCTAATTACAGTGGTTAAATTCGATTAAACGTGTCTGACCAGAATGCTGAAAAATATGACTTAAATCATGAATCTCTATACAAACGTGAATCAATAAACGTAACCGTTTCTAGTGCGCCCAGCCAGTCTTGTTTACACATATTTTCACTACCTTTGTGTTTATTGCGGCCAACCACACCACTTTTCAGAACAGTGGATCTGCTATTTTTTCTTACAAGGTTACCAACCTTAAATAAGTCGATTGTTGAACCAACTTTTTTGTCAAACCAACAATAACGGCCAGTTAAGACTCCTATAACTGTATCCCTTCGACTGGATCGGGACAGGTTTGAAGAGCTCATAATTCGGGCCCGGAATTCCGAAAACCTGTACGTACCAACTATCTTGATGAACTGCTTTGTACTGTCTAGCATGATGTTCTCCATTTTCAAGTCTCTGTAAACAGAAACAAAACGAGATGTGTAAGGTGGTCCAAATTATTATGGTTAAAAGACGAGCAATTTTAATATTATGAGGATTAGAGCGCGGTTTAAGCATCAGCCAAGCAAGATAAATTAACCCTGTGAGGCTTTACATGATTACCTTAAAACAGCCATAAAAGCAGAAACACAATCACCTTAATCACTTATTAATTAATGAACAATATGCACACAGTTCTAAGCGTGCAAGTGGCTTACACCAGTTGGTCGTATTCAATCTATTCTTGGAAGCTTTACTTCCAGGACTTCAATTCCAGTAGTACCAGAAGAGGTTCCAGCAGGGAAGGCCGTTTATCAGCTCGCACTACACCTTGTTGACAAAGCTATCCTATCTATTTTTCGCTGGCCGTTACTCAAATCGACTATTTCTCCCTGCTCAACAGTCTAGTCTATCACTATTTTCTGTCCATGAGTCAGCACACCAGCAGTGAACTTGTATCCGGCCTCTTCAACTCACGCGTCCACGCCACGCCACCTGGACGAAAAAAAACCAAAACGACACGCGCGGTAAAACCATAAAAGGGTTAAGGGTAACGCGAACATCATTTGACAGACGAGGCTCTTTTAGCGACAGTGTTATGTGACTTGAAGTGTCTTAAGACAACTTTTTTCAAAATGGCAAACTGGGAGTCCCCGTGCCGGCCTCGTCTGCGGCGAGCACTTGTAGCTAGTGACCGCGAGCTACTTGCATTAACTCACCGGTGCACTACTCCCCTCGTATGCATGTGCCTGACAGCCGACACCAGCTGCGCCGCCAGGGCCCGGGCGCGGGACTCGGGCAGGCCCCGCGCCGGCCCACGTGCGGCGAGCACGTGGGCACACAAGTCCCCGCCTCCAGCGGCTTCCATTACTACGTAGAGACGAGGCCCGTGCTGTAAGAGGTTTTATGAGACTGTTATTGAGAAATGCGGAACGTGGTACAAGTCTCCTCTGCCGGCCTATGCTATATCTAGTGATAGTCACGAGACTGATAAGGGTCCGTTCACACAAATCGGCTCAGAGAGGAGAGCAGATTTTTATCACGTTGGAAACAGTGTTGTGTCATTGTAATAAGTTTTATTTTTGCATGTTCTCTTCTTTTCACAATTCTTAATGATAAAACAATTGCACAAGCAAAAATAAACCTTATTACAAAGACTCAAAACTTTGTTTCCAACGTGATAAAAATCTGCTCTCTCTCCGAGCCGATATGTGTGAAGGGACCCTAACTGCGAGTGTTGGTCCAAGTCTCCTTTATCGGCGGCCTCCATCTGCACGTAGAGACGAGGCCCTTGCTGAAACGGGGTTGTTATGAGAATCACAAATGAATTATGAGTGTCAGGTCAAATAATTGGCGTTTGATAAAGCTCGAAGCAGTTAATGCGTGCATCTTCCGAGACGTGAACCGTTATGACGCAAGGCGGTAGGACTAGTGATGGAAAAACTGGGAAATTACTGCCCTTTAGCATTACTCTTCTAAATGCTTAATTCTGAAGTAGAAGTGCGTTTGCACATTTACGTGCGTGTTTATTTAATTTACTTGCGGGCTACACTACGGGAAACTTATGCATGGTTGCTGGCAGCGACTGGAGGAGAACAGCCATCTGAGGGCCCTGCTAAGATGCACTACGCTCACTAGCGTTTCTATTCGTTTAGTTTTTAACCAATCGCGTCACTGGTAGACCACGTTACTTTCCGTACCACGACATCTAACAGTGACGCGATTGGTTAAAAACGAAACTGATAGAAACGCTGGTTAGCGTAGTGCGTCTTGGCAGGTTCTCCTCGCTGAGAGGCGTGCAATATATAAGATATATATATATATATAGAATAGAATATAAATATAAAGTACGACAAAGTGAGAATATCACATAGTCTAGGCCCAAAAATGAAAAACGCTTCTCTAAACCATTGCAAGCGGCAAATCATGTAACAGTTGGGGTGACAACGGTATCAGAGGATTTTGACCCTGCATAATACAGATCTGCCTGTCGCCATCCCGAAATTTGAACCGGAATTACCTATGCTAACTATACCGGAAAAGGTGCAGCCCATGCAACAATTTTCGTCGTACGTTTTGCAGATTGTTGTTCCGGTACCCTAAATAAGGTCCGATTGTTATGTTTTTTTTTATATGTTATAAAGGATAATTTAGCCATGGTAACCCAAATTTTTCGTCCGTGCTCTATCTTTTTCTCCGCCATCTTGCAAAAACTGACACTTTTTTCTGTTCTTTGCCGATACTGTGGTTGAAGTTAATTCTAGTGGCAATCATGGTTTGGCAATATTGTAGAGTACAAAATTAGCTGAAACCTTTGGCTTCAGAGATTTTTTCTACGACCCCTAGGGATGAAGATATGGAACTTTTTTCTAGTTTTCCTTCCATATTTACGTTTTACTGCATTTTAGCACAAACTGTAATTCTCCAAAATTGGTCCTAGATTAATATTATCAGGCGTAGTAAGAGATATGTTAGACTATTTTTTTGCTTCAGTACAAAGGCAGTCTACCTAGAATTATGTTCAGATTCCACCATTGATAAATTTCTTGCGTGCTTCAAGGTCACGGATTAGCCCGCTAACAACAAGCTGACAGTGCCTAGACTAAACTGAATGCCGCAATGCTTTTAGCCAAACTGGTATTAGAGGTTTACGATAGACTAACACAGAACCTCAAAATAGAGCAATTGTGTCTTTATAGAATTCAAGATTTTGCTGGCCTGGCTTTCAACAGAAAGGTCTCTTCCAGCTGAGAACCGACGCGGGCGGGATGATGTTGGCTTAGGGTGGTTACCCTCTATCCTGTGGACATTACCTAATTACCTAATTTTCTGGCTGAACCCATCTGCATAAACGGTGTCAGGTTTACTTTAGGCCTATGACATAAAAGCATATAGCCTTTAACTATTGACCACAGGACAGACAACTTTTGTTTTCGATTGTGTATGTAGGGCCGCATCTACCATGTCAGAGCCCGTAGGCATTGCAATTCTGAGTTCCCCTTTAACTTTTCTAGCTTCTGAGAATTCATTTTTTCAGGCGGGGCCCCTTGCCGATGCAGTTACCTATACTGATGAATAATCTGGCCATGTGTGTATGACCCATTTTCCAACAGTGGAGAGACTGGGACTTACCATCATGGTCTCGTAAAGAGCTGCAATGCAGGGATGCCGCAGCTTGGCCATGACTCTGGGCTCGCGGTGCAGGTTGCGTCGTGCGTACTCCTCTTTGATGCAAGTCAGGTCGATAATCTTGATCGCCACCTGATCAAAATATTTTCTAAATCTGTTATAATGCTGGAAATTTTACGTAACAGAGTACAAAAGTGCCCTACGTAAAGCCGGGTACTCACTAGCGACCTGTAAATGTACCCGTACGGGTTGCAGTAACGAGCTTCTAGTGAAGTAAGTTTTGCATTTATCTCTTAGCTGAAATTTTCCTGCTGCGTTGTAAAATGGTTTTAAATAGTGAAATCACTATCATGATATAAGTATATTGAAAATGTCTAAGTATGGCTCTCAGATAACACTTACCACATTGCCTTCTTCAAGCCATTAAAAAAAGGCTATTTTTGATCACGCGGATCGTCAACCTAATTGCCATTCTATGGCAAAAAAAAACAAGCAAGTTTTTTGAACAGCTCAAATTCAGTCTGCAGGAATCCGTCTGGATCACTACCATACCACCTAACCTGCCAGCACGATAGCCTTAGCATTGCTGTATTCCGAAGAACAAGGCAGCTGATAAAATGACCGGCTCAGGTATGCTTTAGAATGAGTTTCCTGGTTCTCTGCCGTTTCGCCAAACAACGTTTCCCAAACTGATATTTTTCCATACTGTTTCATTTGGGCAAATGCTTTATTTCTAAAACTAAATATTTCAGGATTTTTCAAAACTAACCTAACCTAACCTAACCTATAGGGTTCTACACGATGGTCCTGAAATAAATATTGAAATATTTACAGTTTTGGAAAAAAAAGCAATTGCCCAAATGAAACAGTTGGGAAATTAATCAGTTTTGGAAACGTTGTTTGGCGAAATAAAAGGACACCGAGTTTTCTATCTTAAGTACGATTTCTGATGCTCTATTTACGGCGAAGGATAAAAAGAAATGTAATACGGATAGGTCCGATTTTTTCAAAATTTTAGGCTAATAGTTGTTTCGGAGGTCGAGGGGGTGGGGAGTGGAATTTCCGTCTTCTTTCATGAAGAAAATAAAAACTATTTATTTTACAATAATATCAATAATACATTTTACTTCCTCAAAACGAGCCCTTTCATTTGACATATAACACAGAAAGGTTTGCAAAACTTATTTTTTAAATTCCTATTGGTCCCCAGAAAATTACGCTTATTTAAAAAAATAAAAAACTGCACATCTATGTTTGGGTCATAGGATTGCACCACTCTACCAAATTTCACCTAATTTGGTCCAGTAGATTCGGAGCACGAGTGATCCTATAAGAATTCTGTTTTTTTTTTGTGGAATCCTAATACTACCGATAAAATGGTGATCCCTTCTTTCAGAGCTGATGTCTCATCGGCCCAACCGATTTTCATGAAACCTAGCAAAAATACCTGCTTACAAATATAAAACTAATGCATCCAAATAGGTTCTCCCGTTTAAGGGCTACGGTGCCACAGAAAGGCCTCTTTTTGCGCTAAGGGATAAAAACGACCTAATTAAAAAAAAAGTTTCCAAAAAGCGTTAGAACGACAGGATATATACGTTCCTATTTCATTTATAAAACCGTTAAATAACCGAAATTGGCGCTTGGTTATTTAACTAAACAAATCATTCAGGATCCATTGAGAAAATAGTACAGAATCTAATGAGTACTGGCACCAGAGTCGTAAATAAATATTGTTTTCATTATTCGCTCACACACACTAGGTAAGAGCAAGAAGCAAATAGACTTATGGCTTTAACACTCGTGCCTACACTCATGTATGATTTGGTCACTAAACAGCTTATTGAGTAGGTGCGAAATAGAACACAAAACAATCATTATGCACGCGTTCACAACTATTAATACTGTTCTATAATACGCACAGCGCGGAAACATACATCCCAATCGCTGATTGGCTACTATCTACTATCTCAGCTCTGTCATTGGTCACATCATCAGTTGCGTTTAAACTCACCTTCTTTCCTATGATCCTATGGGTTGCTTCCTCGACCCGGGCAAAGTGCCCCTTGCCGAGCACCTTGCCAGTCATCAGATAATTACCAACACTGTACACTTGCGTTTTACTTCTTGCCATATTGGGTTTCATGTTTTTTACTTATTCCTCACTCACTGATTTCGATTCATAATTAATTATTTATTTAATAACAACTAACGAAGCAAATAACACGTTTTTTTACACGATGTTTGTGATAAATCCTTTGTAAACGTCATAATAATGTTCCTGTATTTGGGTCTTTTGTTTGGTCTTTGAATTTAGAACGCGATCGGTGTCAAGCCGTTTGACATTTTGAACGAACTATTTTTAACGTTCAATCGCCAGTTTAAAATTATACCGACGTTTTTCAGGGTTCCGTCAGCCAATTGCGCTGGGAGAAATCGATTTGTAATTATTATACGGAACAGAACCGTAGCGTAAATTTATGTTAATTAAATAGAATGTCCGTGTTCGAAATCGATAACTGATTTTACCTCGTTGTGATTGTGACCGAGAAAAATACTATTTTTTTCGCTGAGCCTACTAGTTTTGACAGAAAACATTATAAAACTCGAATGATGCATGCATCGTACGGTCACGGGCTTTAATTGGAGAACGACCAAAGAACCTTGTCGCATAAAACCAACGATTCATTTCTTTGTAATTTCTATCTCGACACTTGACGTTGTCATCATGACAAGGTTCTATGGTGGACCAACATTTAAAGTCCGTGATGGTACCTAAGAGTGTATACAACTGACTGCAATAGGTAGGCAGGTAGTAGGTAGGTAGCCAGTAGGGTAGCAAATGCTGGGGTGGGACCGTTTCGCAACATTTTCTTCGCAATGTCTTGTCTCCGTGTCTTGTTCTTTTTGTATCTATATAGTGTGATTTTGTATTGTTTCAAATAAATGTCTCTTTATCTCTTTATCTGTTTAAGTATAATTACTCTCTGATTTTTGTGACAGCTCATATGAACACTTATTACACTTAATTACACTCAGGAGCAAAAATAACGGGTCAGAGTGCGTTTTTCATACTAAAGAGGCTATTTCGAAGCCTTGGTTCCTCGCCAGGGAATGCTTTTAGTGAAATCTGATGATGAATACCTCGAGCATCGATACAGGTCTTCCAGAGTGCCTAGGATATCCAACTGAATAAATCTGCGATTAACGCCGGAATTGAGCATGTTCAGAAAAACATCTAAAATGGCTAAAATGTAAGGAAATCCAAGTGCTGACCCAAACTCTCCCGCTGTGGTGTTAACTGATTGTGCGATCAGTAAGGTATCTTAAGAACTTTTGACCACTTAAAAATAGAGGACTATTGAACCTCGCAGTATCCAACATTAAACCTCACTCAAAACAACCCCAGGCGAGGAACGAAGGCTTCGAAATTGTCTCGTTAGTATGAAAAACGCACTCTGACCCGGTATTTTTGCTCCTGCGTGTATTTAACTTTACATAAATACTACATCGGTATAAACCTAGCGACGCCGTTCAGGAATTTAAATAATGAATCGCCTATTTTACAAGCTTTTATTTAACTTGCAATGTATTCAACATCATCATCATGATTTCAGCCATAAGTCGTCCACTGCTGAACATAGGCCTCTCCCAAAGATTTCCACTTCACCCGGTTGGAAGCGGCCTGCATCCAGCGGGTCCCCGCGGACTTGACGAAATCGTCCGTCCATCTCGCGGGGGGTCGCCCTACGCTGCGCTTGCCGGTACGTGGTCTCCACTCAAGAACTCTACTGCCCCAGCGGCCATCAGTCCTTCGAGCAATGTTGCCTGCCCATTGCCACTTCAGCCTGCTAACCCGTTTTAGGGTCCGTCCGGATCGCTACCACCATCTTATCCATTAACCTACCGCCAAACAGCAGTGTTCGCATTGTTGTGTTCCGGTTTGGGGATAAGACAGCCGGTGTAATGACTAGCATAGAGGCATTCCATCTTAGTCCTCAGGGTCGGCAACGCATTTGCAGTCTTATGCTAATGTCTATGGGTCACAGTTTCCACTTACCATCAGGTGGCCTGTGTGCTCGGTTGCCTTCTTTACGCCATAAAAAAAAAAAACCCCGATTGGCTATGTCGGTTACTTTAGTTCGTCTACGTATCTCCTCGTTCCTGATTCGATCTCGTAGCGAGACACCAAGCATAGCTCTTTCCATGGCATGGCTCTTGCAATGTATTACAAGGTTTTATTTAAACTTGATTGCAACTCATTTTGTGATGAGTTTGCAATGTATGTATGTAGGGGAAACTGTTGTACCCCGGACATAGTTTTACCTCGGACAGTTGACAATATTTAAAGTATCCCGCATTCTTCAAAAAGAAATATATATGTCATTTGAACCATTATCTATTAAAATGAAAGTAAAGTTAGCACGAAACTCGAGAGCGGTGTGTGCGTCGAGAAAATTACAAAAATATAAAATTTGTTACAGAAAATGAATTTTTAGAACTTTATTACAAATTCGTTTATTTAGTGTTTCGTATATATATGATAAAACTGAATAATGCATGCTAAAACTATATTAAATAGCTATCAGATAGTGCAGTCGTTTCATCCTAACTTTTAGACGAATTGCGTTTACAAAGGTTACTTTAAAAAAAACTTGCTTTGTTGTACCTTGGACTACGGACTAAGGTAGAAAAGTTCCAAAGTGTTCTAATTCTTACATTATTTTCCATTTTTTATGAAAAGTTAAATATTTTTTACTATTTTAATTGTTGATTACATTTTTGTTTATGTTTTTAATTGTTCTCAGGGAGATTTTCCATTTGTTTTAGGAGAGTGGGAAAATATGGCCTTTTCTTGTAAATTTTATTAAGGAACCTATGAAAAGGTATAAAAATTCTTCGTCCGAGTTGCCTTTTGTATCCTTAATAACTAAATACTAGATGATTATTTTCTGTTTTCTTGGCAAAAATGGTATTTGCCCAAGGTACAACACCGAGTGTCCAAGGTAAATCAGGGGTGTTGTACCATGGACACTTTTCCCTTTTTTTTCTATCAGCCTGTCCCGTGTAAACTAACTAAAGGATCGTTTAATATCATATCCCGGAATGTAGTACAATAGTACAACTTTACATATTTGCACATATGGCAATTCTGAAGCATCTCGTTAATTTTCTAAAAATCAAAGAAATGTAAACTGTCCGGGGTACAACAGCTTCCTGTATGTACGGGTCAAATCTTGCTAGTTAAATTTGACCCACTTCCCGTTAACGGAATGGGCTGAAATTTGGACCACATATGTAAACCCGATGACAATGCAATATCATGGTATCTAAGAGGTAATCTGTACCCTTACCATGAGTTACAATTACCGCACTCGCTTGCGAGTCGAATGCTCTGTCCATCGCACTCTAACAATACTTGCGAGCTCTGCGAGAGGTAGAGCTTCCACTCGCTAGCGAGAACGGTAATTTTAAGTCATGGTAAGCGTTCTGATGATGAAGTCGGAAGGTGGCGCCAGGATCTCCGCTATACTTAACTTATACCCACTGTGTAAGGACTCTATAGTTTGGTTTTGATAAGCAGATAGAGGTTTTGCAAAAAAATGTACAGTCGGCAACAAAAGTTTATTATATTATATTTATAATCACTAGTGATTGTTATCAATATGCTGTATTGGTAGCAAAGTATGGTTGGCAAAATAACAAATACACAAGTAATTTAAACATTATACACCGTGTTTTTTTTGATTTACGATAACTTCGGCATATTACTAGGTGTATCTATAGAAACTAATTGGTAGATTAGATTTTTAAATATTGCAAAAAAAAAATTTTTTCTGTTTAGAACAAAATAATGAAATCTTTTATCTTTGGTCATTCTAAAAGGGCCTTTAGAGTTACCTAGCTAATAATCAGTGTCAAATACGTCTATGTTGGCGTGACATACACACACAAGTAAAGATAACACTTGACAGGTACAAGTCACTTTAGATTGACGCGTATACAAACCTAACAATTGGAAACTCTTTACTCATACGTATTAAAAGAAAATTGTTGTTATCAATTAAGAGCCTTTAACACTAGTTTAACGTGATTAACTGATTAAATTTAAAAATTAAATATCTTTAAAACCGTTAGACTTATCATTTGTCTGTCTTCGGGAAATTAACTTTGTTTGACCTAAAGAACGTTCCCTTAAAGTTATCGTAAATCAAAAAAAACACGGTGTATATTTCACTCATTCATCGTCATCATTCATCCAATTCATTTTCTTTTTTTTAATGTCTCGTGCTATTGCCGGGTTAGAAAAGTGCCACTCCATGTCTTCCCGAGGATGTCATGAGAGGCGACTATGGGAATAAATGCTTGTAGTACTGTCAGGCGATGGGCTTGCAACCTGTCACTAATACGCTGGTAAATATGTTGGCCTAATTGTACAAAATGTGTTTACAGAATTATCATAAATTTTTAGTGGTTGGCAATTCTGTAGCTCTGCCTACCCCACTCTGTGAATGAAGGCGCGAGTTTATGTATGTGTGTATGTATATATTTCACAAATTATAACATTTATTAACATATTTATAATCACTTATCCAAATTATACTGAATAAACCACTACAATTTTTTCAACAGATTTGGCGGTCAGTTGTTCACGTTGATTAGAAAAAAACAATTTTAAATCACTAAATGACCTTTCTACGTTAACAGAAGTTACAGGAAGGTAAACTAAAAGTCTTTAAAATAGTGCTCGCAATTTTTATTGACGCCCTTCGGCATGTCCACCTCTTTGACTTCTATCAGCTGCTGCACGACTTTTACAGTACCTAATCTAACCGGGGTTTTTCTTCAGGACAGTTTTTTGTTTAAAATAAAATTCTTTGCCGAATGTTGATCTTATTTTATAATTAAGAACAAAAGTGAATATTCAAGTGTATTTGTTTTTTCTGCCAACCATACCCTTTGCTACTAAAAGTGCACATTGATAACGATCACTAATAATCACACCGCTCTTGTGAGTATAGTAAGTGATGAAATTACGAAATACGGCTGTCACCGTCATCACCTTAGATTGAACAGAGTATAGGTATTAGTAGTTTCCGTATTAATTGTTTGCCATTGGAAGCTCTTATAGTCAACCTCTACATGTAAGGACAACTCGATTGTAAACTGAGTGATGAGTGATGACCGTTCTCTGAAATATCTGTCTTTAAATAGGGGAAGGCCTATGTCCAGCTGTGGACGTCTTTCGGCTGATGTGGTGATGATGACGAGCATAAGACAATTGTCTTCTTTCTTCCCACCGTCTGTCCCTCTGTATGTAAAGAAAAGGAAATGATTCCTAGCCCACTTTGGACTATGTCATGTGGCACTGGCATTCAGAAGTCGCTTACGTTTTGATTGATTACGTCACTTTGACATAGTCCAAGGTGGTATAGAAATCAATTTCCTTTACTACGTCACGAAAGTTATTTTGTGACAAATTAAAAAAAAATGGCTTTGAGATCATCAATGTCATTACTCATTAGAGATGCCAAAATGGCCGAATCATTTTGTAACTTATAGGAAACTCAACCTTATTGTTTTAGAATGTCAGATTGACCTTGGACCTTAGCTGCCGTCCCTAAGTTCTTTACTGGCAGGTACGCTTAAATTTTTTAAACTACGCGACGGATTTTAATACGGTTTACATCAATAGATAGAGATGCTATAAGACGACAGTTTTTATGTATAATAAATTCTGGTTTATGTACAGGTGCTAAAACTCACATAAACCGGAGCGAAGCGAGAAGGTAAATGACATTTATCGCTGAAGTAGGTAATCGGTAAACAAAGTTGCCCCGTGCGCTCGTAGGCTCTTCGTCAAAGAAACCTCTGACCTAATTAAACATTGACGCAGTATTATTTGTGTCGTGAGCGCGTATCATCTTTACGAGCCTTTACTGGGAATCGAACTGGGACTTCGCAAGTACAACTCTAGCAGGTAGGCTTACTGCGTCGTCATATAAAATTAACAATAGGGAATTTTATAATGTTATTATAAGTGAACCGCCATTTTGTCCATCTGTCAGTTTGTGGCTTTGCATAAACATTTTTTTTTGTTAAATACTACGTAACAAACAGAAATACATACATACAATCTTGCCTCATTCCCGTAGGGGTAGGCAGTGACCACTTCCTTCCTGTTGCTACGATCCAGACAAACTTTCTCGCTTCCTCCACACTCCTAAGTCTCTTCATACACGTGCGTCGGTTTAGAGTCTCTTGACCTGGCCCTTTCTTACTACAGAACAAAAATGCCTAAAAATATCGCAATTTTCGTACATATTACCAGCTGTCAAGAAATCCCTTTCAAGTTAAATGTTGACCTAAATTTATAAAATACGAGTAACAATGAAACATCCGCAGAAAGCAAAATGGCGTCCATCAGACTTGGGAGTGATTGCGATCTGTCGACGCGTTTCACATGTTTCACCTATCGTGTTTTGTGATGCCTCTAACGCGGGGCGGCATGAGTCGAGCCAAAGATCAGCCGTTAAACAGACTGTTCAGAACCTCTTATCTACTGGGTAGAACCATATGGCCTCTCGGCCGCCATTACTGTCAAAAGAGTAGGCTAGTGTCCTTAATATTTTATCTTTTATAAATTAAATAAGAAATTACGAAGATACTTTATCTTTAGCGTTTAAGTGTCGCGTGACGTCACGCCGTAGTACCAATACCGCGTTGTGACGTCACGAGCTCCTGCTCCCAAACTTAGATGCGCATTAAATTTGTCAATTTTGATTGATTTAATAAACAATATTTTTCGATAATACTGACGGAATTATTAATATTTTACCCAGGACACACCTCTGTTATAGTAACGTTGACAATACGATTACATATCAAAGCTGTTATGGTCTTAACCAGTATAATAGAGGTGGTTAAGAGGCTCAGTGACGCTTCACAAGTTGCTTAACCCTAACGTCAACGATTTTCGAAAACGTTGACGTTGATTGACGTAGGCCCTCGACACGACCGCCTGACAGCTTACGTGAATCTTATATATTTTGGATAACAATAACAAATGCCGATTGCATCTTGTCTAGGGCCTCAGTTTAGATTATAGGTAAAACCGTTAGAAGGAACTTTTGTAACGGGAAAGACTTGTTAAAGCTTTTTGAGTATCTGGAAGTCCAAACGGTATCATGTTTTATCCGACTAAAAAATAGAAATGTAAAATTAGGCCTTTACCCAGATTAAAAAGGTATTAAAATTGCATTTTTTCCTTTTAATGTACCTACGTGTTAACTTACTGTATGTGTGTACTTGGCGGATTATTCAATCCACCCGTCTAAAAGGCACAGAGATCACATCATGGCACATTACAAGTTGTGGCGGGCTCGTTTACGCAACTCGACCCGTTCTTAAAGTGCATGGCACATTAAACAACCACTCTGACATGTTAATCTTTGGCAATGCCTTTAGCAAATGATCTGTGAATATTGCTAAATAGCCGGCAAAGAGGAAGCTTATGGAATGTTGCCGGAAATGAGAGCGCAGGTTAAGTGGGGCTGTAGGCGGTTAGCGGAATAGATAAACGAACATTCGCTACGCCGCCGTGTTATATTTAACTTGGTATTTTCGGCGTTACATTTAGTTTTACTTTGATTTTAGTTAGCCTAGTTTATAGATTAACGCTATTAACAAAACGTAAACCACCAAGTTCATCAGCCGATAGAAGCAGAATACTTATACGTCAAAGCTTGTCTAAAACAGTTCTGATTGGCTATTTAACAGAGAAATGGGGTTTGTTTTGACCTCAATAGGGAATATGCATGGCTTTTTTAAATCGAATTTCTCAACAAAATATGAAAATACCGGAAAATAGATCACCAAAGGTCACCATAGCATTTTAAACTGCTAATAAGACAGCGATTAGATAGATAGAGCGTTTCTATTCGTTTCGTTTTTAATCCAATCCAAAATAATAAATGACGTGATACGAAGAGTCACGTGATCTACCAGTGACGCGATTGGTTGAAAAACGAAATGAATAGAAACGCTAGTAGCGTTTGTATCTTGGCTAGTGCCTCTGATGTTGTTGGTGTCCATGGGCCGCGTTGATTACTTCATATCAGGTGACCCGAGCTCGTTTTCTCCCTCTAGCGACAGAGATGTTTCCACTTTGGACTTGTGGAAACAGACAACGCAATAAGGTAAAAAAGCGGATACATTCTTCTGTAGTCAACTATATTTATCGCTATTCCCTTGGGACTGTTCTATTTTTCGTAATAAAAAGTATGCTGTACAACGTGAAAAATTATATTTTTTTTTATTTTTTTTGTTATTTTTGTAAGACGCATAATCCTTCCCCGGGACTCAAGATCTCCAATTCTCCATACCATTTAACCGAAATTGGTTCAGCGTTCAGCGGTACAGCCGTGAAAACAAACAGACAGTTACTTGCACATTTATAATTAGTATGGATAGCAAGTGATCCAATAAAATTCCAACTTAAAAAGCGAGTCAGATTTTAAATCGCCGCTAAAAAGATTTATTCCCCACAAGTTCGCAGTCAAACTAAAATTAAAAGGCACTTTTTCAAGTTGAAGGAATATTTAATATGTAAACGAAGCCGGTTGGAGTCTGCGAAGTTGGCTAACTTGCGCCCGCGGCGGAACGGCAACTGTACCCTCACCATGGGTTACAATTACTGTACTCGCTCGCGAGTCGAATGCTCTGTCTCTCGCACTCTATAAGAATACTACGAGGTCTGCGAGGGACAGAGCATTCGACCCGCAAGCGAATACGTTAATAGTAATTCATGGTGAGGGTACTGAGCCAAACGGAAGTTTGCCGATGTTTGCAATCGCATCGACCTGCCGCGGTGAAAAAAAGTAAAATTAAAAAGTTATCACTGTGGCGTAAGGGGGAGTTTCCATTGGGCTCTTTTTAACCCTTGACAAAATGGAGAAAAGTTTAACGTGTGTATCTGTGGCTGGATTGGGCTACACGTCTCAGGTGCGTAGCCTATGTTCAGTGCTGCTGCCCTGGATATTTATAAGGTAGTTTGTAAGTTTTATCTCTAATGTATTAGTAGGCACTAACTTTATCAATAAGTTCTTACTGTTCCTAACACATATATGGATGCGTAATCCGAAATAAAGATTTATTATTATTATTATTATTTATTATAACGTCTTAAAGGATGAACCGTTTGGAATGCAGATTTTTGAAAGAATTGGTCGGAATGGTTCTTTGCTAGGTTTTATGAAAATCCATTGGGCTATTTAGGAGATAATGAGCTTTAAAAGAAGGGAACATTTATATCGGGGGTTTTTACCCGACTAAGTCAGAATGACGGTTATGTTTTTCGAGTGTATGTATGTCATCATCATCATGTCAGCCGAAAGACGTCCACTGCTGGACATAGGCCTCCCCAAGGCTTTCCACTCAGACCGGTCTTGTGCTTTTCGCATCCACCGCGGTCTCGCGATCCTGACGAGGTCGTCACTCCATCTTGTTGGAGGCCTACCTATAGCTCGTCTTCCGGTCCGCGGACGCCACTCCAGAACCTTCTGACCCCATCGGCCATCAGTCCTGCGAGCAATGTGCCCCGCCCACTGCCACTTCAGTTTAGCTATTCTTAGGGCTATGTCGGTAACCTTAGTTCTACTGCGGATATCATCAGTTCTGATTCTATCACGCAGAGAAACCCCGAGCCTAGCCCTCTCATAGTATGTATGTATGTATGTCTAATTCTGTGGCATGCTCTGCAGCCTACACGGCTTGATACATTTTAAAATATCGGTGGTGATACTGTAATACCGCGTTACGAACAAATTAAATAAGGTTCAAAATATACATTAGCACGTAAGTCATTAAGTTAAATGTTGCAACTTATTTACCTATCAATGAGTTATCGTTAGACTTTTGGTTGTAAAAGTAACATAGCTATAATATTTTTATCAAGTAGTAAGGGTATAATTTTCTTTAACATTAGATCTTGAAAGAAAGAAAGAATGAAAATATATTTATTATTATTCTAATATAATTATTTATTTTGCGGGTGATAGGACCTTGTGCAGGGTCCGTCCGGATCGCTACCAACATCTTATCCACTAACCTACCGCCAAAAAGCAGTGTTCGCATTGTTGTGTTCCGGATTGGGGATAAGACAGCCGGTGTAATGACTAGGATTGGAGCATTCCATCTTAGTCCTCAGGGTTGGCAACGCATTTGCAGTCTTAGCCTTGTGAATGCGAATGTCTATGGGTCACAGTTTCCACTTACCATCAGGTGGCCTGTGTGCTCGTTTGCCTACTCTATGCCATAAAAAATATATAATAGTGGACAGTAGCTGTGAAACGGTCCCAACTCAGCATGTGCCGCTGTTAAGCCAGCGCTGGTCTTCCGTTGGGCCCGCTTCTTTAAAGCTTAATATTCTTTAGACTCGTTATCTGTTTAAAAGTTATTGACAATGGGTGACGGTATGAGGGCCGTGCCAACATTACATTACCCCACCCAAAGCCTTAAGTGGCATACTTGCCACACCACCGCGTGGAGCACTGTGGGCTGCGCAAGCGGCTATATTTTCAATTAGCCGAATAACTGGATGGGCTAAATCCAGCACAAATCCTTCGGTGACATCCACGCGCGTCCGCCGCATACGCCTCGGAACTAGGAAGCTGGGTGTGCTCACTGAATACTTTACACGGTTTTTTTTGTGGCAAATTGAAGGCGTACGAGCATGATCGATCAAATTAACAAAAATTCTGAACCGTTTGTTCTGAATAAGGATTTGTCTGCGCTGGAACTATTGTCGATTAAATGCAAAATTCAATTGCTATACGTGTTACGTAAGGTATGAATTTTATGTGATAACAAAAATAAAAGACTGCAACTAAGGGCCGTATTAAAAACTCATCCTGACCGAGATGCCCGTTGTGCTTTTTAAAAATGGCTACTAGTCAAGTCAATTGCAAAAATATGTATCCAAAGCACCCGCTCATAAATACATACTTATATTACCAAGTTCTTATTACTCTGGAATAAAATGCATTGGGACATGTTCTCCCATGTTTTTACACGTATTCCTTTTTGCTTTTAGATAGGTATCAGCTCTGTAATTTTATGTCCCTATTATATTAAGGGATTTTATCTAATTGAAAATATTTAAAACTGCCGCATCAGAAGGCATTAGCGTTATAGTTGCGTGCCCCGGACGCCCTTGCCATAAATTTCCAGCCACAAACCGGCGCGACCCGGAACCGCTCTGAATGGAGTTAGTACCTACCCGATATTTGCTGTTAATCATGCGGTATCCTCGGGCTGGAGACAGAAACCTACTTAGACTTCTCTATACTAACTAATGATGATGATCAGATTGATCAGGATTCGGAGTTTTCATGGGAGGGTAAGACTAAAACGAGCTGTAGAGTCGACATTAAAATTAAAATGCTCATATCATACTCATATTCAATCATTTGTATCATTCCTCAGTTTATTAATATCATTAACAAAGAAAGTAACAGTTCTTTGTTAACAGTAATATACACTAATAAGAGGAAATATTTGTATTTATGTATGTTTGTAACAAATAAACTCAAAACTACAGGACCGATTTGCTACATTATCCCTAAATAACAAAGACTGTTTTATTTTCTGCGCGGACGGAGTCGCGAGCATCATATGTTTTAACATAATCTGATGCAATCATTCTTATAGCTACATGATCTATGGATATTCATAGTTAGATATCTTCATAATAATATGGTTATGATAGTATTACTTTTATCAAAAATAAATACTTTATTGAAATGCTTTGTACGATATCTTTTTATTTAAATTAATAATTAAATAATCATTGTAGAATGCGACAAATAATTCAGTTTGAGTCTGAGTATGACGAGTTTTAATTTTAATGTCGACTCCACAGCTCGCTTTAGTCTTACCGTGCTATGTAAACTTCAAACCCTGCGAATACAAAATTCAATTTCAAAATTCAAATATTTATTCAGTAAAATGGCCACATGAGAGCTCACGTCGATAATATGGAGTGAATCTACCAGCGCTTCGGACAAGACCATCATTGCGGAGAAGAAGCGCCGCAAGAAACTCCAGCAGCTCCTAAAATACAATAATACTTTAAAGTAACATTAAAAGGTAAAAAAGTAATAAATAATTATTGTAAAACTAACACCAATAAATGATGAATATGATAATGATGTTCTCCTAGAATCCGTCAACTGCGAACTCAGCTAATCCCGGAGGAGGGAGCGAAGGTGACTGGCAAAGCCAAATCTGGTCTTAAAAGTACGGATGCAAGGAGTAAAATACAACTCACCAGGGCCTCTGTTCAACACGGTAAAAACCATATCGTGTTTGACCTGTTTTCGTATTGTTAACGTTTTGATAACTCTTATTTACTTCACAGTAATGGAGGCTGACGTCACAACAATACCATAACAGGTCAAAGACGATATGTTTTTTACCGTCGGGAATAGAGGCCGTATTTGACATGGTTTTGTTTTTAACTTGGCCGCCCTTACTGTCGAGTAAATAAGAGCTATGAAAATGATGAAAATACGATAACTATATTTATAAATGCACTAGCGGGTACTTCGCTTCGGCTTATGTGAGTTACCTAAATAGCAGAATTTATTACACATAAAAACCTTCCGTCAAAAATTATGTAACTGATGGTGAAAACCGCGTCAAAATCCGTTGCTTGATTAAGGAGGAGTTAGCGGATATACAGACAGAAGGACAGACGTGAAAAGCGACTGTGTTTTATACAATATAATAAAGAATAGAATGTGAATTGGTTTATGCTCAGTTTGAACTGCAAAGAAGCGACATGTCGTTGTGTTTTTTCCAGAGAGGTAGTCTGCGTGCCGGCAACGTGGTCTACTTTTAAACTGACTTAAAAAAAGAGGGATGTTCTAAATTCGACGAAATTATTTTTTATCTCATTTCTCTACAGTTTGCTAATAAAAAAAACCTTTGCTAATATAAATTTAATCGTTATAAATACTAAATTATTATTCAAAATAAAAAATGATGCACAAATATAGTTAGGTAAACAATTATTCAACAATACCCTACTTGTCATAGTTCGTCGAGTTTTTCCTTTTCATTTTAACAATATGGCGTCCGGTGGCCGCCATTTTGTTATTGAATTTTGATTTCTGTCATATGTTTAGACTCACAAGATTAAGCCATATCGATAGACGTAAGGATAGTGGGTTACTTGATAAGATGGTGGTAGCGATCCGGACGAACTCTGCACAAGGTCCTACCACTCTTACTGTAGCTATTTGCAAAATAATCTGTCCCACCATGTGTTATCATAACGCCGCCATTAGGTATATCAGTATGATTGCGTTTATCGCGTGACAATATGTGGATAAAGACTCCGTCACTCTCGCACTTATATACGTGTTAGAACATGACGGATGTTTTATCCACATTTTGTAATACGATAAACGCAGCCATATTAGCCCCCCAGGAGGACTTGCACGTGTTGTCGTCGACTTGTTTGTAGCTCGAATCTCCCTTTCTACCTAGTTTGTAACGATAGAGACGCACAAAAAATTGATATGGTGCTACCCGTACAGGGGTTTTTATCTATTTAATACTTACTTACGCCAACAAGAGCGTTGCTCTTAAATAAGAAAAAGAAATTACGAGTATTAACTACACTACTCGTCTCCCTAGCACAATAATACTGGCTGTTTGTTTATATCATGTTCCCTCTGCCGACACGGCCCGGCTGGGAGGCGACCGTCCCTGGGTGCATCGATACCAGCCTGGAATAATTCAGCGCAGTATTTTAACGCAACGCCCGCAAAATATGAGCTTGGGATAGGGTTGTCAACTAGGTTAACGTGAAATAGTATTATTAGTTGAATAGTTTTCTTTTATAGCACTTGAGACATTCTGCAGTTGTAGTTGTTGAGTAGTTGTGGACGGAAATACGCAACAAGGTGGACCGACGACGTGGCTAAGGTTGCGGGAAACCGTTGGATTCAAGCGGCGCAGGACCGGGCCTTGTGGCAAACCTTGGGGGAGGCCTATGTCGTCTTTCGGCTCAAATTATGATGAATGTAGTAGGCCGCAGAATGTTCTCTGTTGAATTGTGTTACAATGTAGACAGTCGGTGAAATAGTATAGTTGAATTTCACTTTTTTGGTGGTAGTGCCTTTCGCAGGGTCTGTCCGGATCGCTACCACAATCTTACCCTTTGACCTACCGCCAAATGAAATAAATAAATATCAGTTAACAATGTCACACTGATTCACCTAGTCTCAAACTAAGCTCTAGGCTTGTACTATGGGAGCTAGACAACTATGTAAATAATAATACAAAGAAATATAACCTTAAATACATAGTAAACACCTATGACTCAGAAGCAAACATTCGCGCTCATCACGCAAATATCTGCCCTTCCGGAATTTGAACCAAAAAGGCTATCGCGTCGTCAATCCTCTATATTTGTAATTAGAGATTCTTAGAAGTCTACTTAGCACCAGATGATGTGTGTTCATTATCTGTGTGCCATGGTAAACTAAAAAAACATCAATAAAATGTAATAGTTTATTTTTGCCAACCCTGGCTACATTTTTCTCTGCCGAGAGATCATCTACCGATACCTCGGAAACGAATAAAAAAGCTTTTGTTGTTTCATTCCGAGACGAGTTCTCTGAAATTGTGAATAAATACGAGAAAATGTCAGCGAGAAAATGTTTTCATCGCAATTGATATTTTACTCGGCGCTCTGAGAAATTGATCCTTTATTTAGGTACTTTATTCAGCTAGTTAAGTTTTATAAAAAAAGAAGAGATGGAGTAAATCAGGGTTGACTAGAGTTTTAACGTGTGTATTAAGATTAAGGTAAACAAATAGAAAAACCGGCCAAGTGCGTTGGGACTCGCATACGATGGGATTGTAAATTTAATTATTATTAAAAAAAATTTTGTTTAAGCGGTAACAGAAAAGTAAGTGAAAATTTGCTCGCTGACACACAGACGCTGGACGGACGCACGGACGGATAGCGGAGGCTTAGTAATAGCGTTCCTATGGGTACGGAACCCTAATCATTATCAATATCAATATCATTATTATTTAGACTATAAAGCGGTTCTTTACGTTCATTGAGATACTAAATTACGTTCAATTTATGTGATTCGCCAATATCTGTGTGTGTACAAAAAAACAGAAGAAAAACGTTAGAATATCATGATGCTTAATTTTTTTTTGTCATGAAATATAGAGTAATGTAAGTGTATAATTTATTGCAAATGACTGTTTCATATTGAATCATGACTTTACTAAAACTTGCAAACATCAAATGTTTATTAAGGTTTACAAATATTTAAAATTATGTGAACACGTAAGCACAGTAGCGTCACCTATAAAATTACATTATTAATTATAGTAAATGAGTCAACCGTGAGTCAACCAGCCAGCCAGCTAGCCATCCAGCCTGCCAGTCAGTCAGTCAGTCAATCAGTCAATTATCACCCAACCAGCCCACTAGCTCGCCAGTCAGTCAGTTAGTCAGCCAGCCAGTCAGTCAGTTACTCAGCTAGCCCGTCAGTCAGCCAGCCAGCCATCCAGCCAGTGAATCAGCCAGCCAGCTAGATAGCCCGTCAGTCAGTCAGTTAGTCAGCCAGCCATCCAGCCAGCTATCCCGCCAGTCAGTCAGTTAGTCAGCCAGCCATCCAGCCAGCTATCTCGCCAGTCATTCAGTTAGTCAGCTAGCCCGTCAGTCAGCCAGCCAGCTGAATAGATAGACTACTTAACGTTTTGTGCATTTATGTAACGCGACGTACAACTAAGTAGAGTGCATCTTCGAGGATTTAAAACAGTATACCTTCGAAGCCCGCAGTGTTTCACGGCCCGGTGCCGTGTCGGGTAATGGCGGCGCAGATATAACGCGCGAGCCCGAGCGGCGCTGCAGCGCTGCAGCCGCGCGAGTTACGAGCGGTGCAAGTGTGCATTTACATTGCACGCGTCGCGAGACAGAGGCGGTAGCGTTTTTATGGCATGGAGGAGGTATACACAAGTACATACTTATTATGTACCATAACACTACACCCTACATATTGGATGGTAAGTAGTGGGGTCTGAGCGTTCTAAGATTTGATAAAAACCGGGCAAGAGCATGTCGGACGATGCTCAGTGTAGGGTTCCGAAGCCGTTACTACAAACATAAAAATCTATCTCAATACATAAGATGTGGAATAGTGCACCAGCAAAAGAGCGTATCTTCATGGCATTTCGCGTCCTATTGTAGAAGACCATGTGGAAAATAATTTTCGTAGAAAATATTTCGTTGTGATTTTTTTTACATGTTTTAGACATATTATTTAAAAGATAAATGGGGGCTGGGACACAAAAGTAATGAAATAATGATGAAGTTTATGCAACTTTATGAGAGATTATTTCCGAAAACATTCACATATTAAAGTGTTTTAAAAGAGCCGTCGAAATATGTACCTCAAGATGATGATGTTTTTTTTCATATTCTGTTACATGTATCCTCCATCATAATCATCATGTTTTCTGTGTATGTGTGTTGTGTGTACGCCCTAGAAATATTCATTTTTGTTATTTAACTACCAAACTAAGTAGCGGCTTCTACAAGACACCTACACTCCAAATTTCATCAATATACCTCTTGTAGTTATTGATTAAAATGGCCGTATATCACGAACGGACGGTCGGACATGACGAATCTATAAGGACCCCTAAAAACTGGTTAGTCATTAGTCAATGTAAGACAGTAACTAATCCGCGTCTCGCCTATAACTTGCACCAGCCCGATCCAACTAACTGCTAAACTTGGAAAGACATATTAATGAGGCAATTGCTATTATTCCCGTTCTCCGGTTATTGCTTCCGATTGCTTAGTTAAATTGTATTACGCTATCAAGCGGGTCAAATGCTACAACTTAGTTGTGCACTTAGTCACTTACAACGGCACTTTACCGACCACTGCGGTTTTGATGATCGTTATTCCCGCTATGTGAACACGTAAGCACTGTAGCGTCACCTGTAAAATTACATTATTAATTATAATAAATGACTCAACTGTCAGACAACCAGCCAGCCAGTCATTCAGCCACCCATTCAGCCAGCTAGCCCGCCAGTCAGTCAGTTAGTCAAACAGCCAGCCACTGCGATTTTGATCATCGTTATTCCCTCGGGAACTTTAATTTTTTCCGGGATTCAAAGTAGCCTGTGTTAATCCAGGGTATAAGCTATCTCTATTCCAAATTTAATCCAAATCCGTCCAGCCGTTGCAGCGTGAAGGAGTAACAAACTAACACACAAATTTTCGCATTTATAATATCAGGTTTTGCACGCGATTCCATCACGTGCCGTTATTCACCCGGGAACTAACCAATTTTCAAATCATCTTTTGGCAAACTTTTATTTCACAAAGAGGTACATTCTGTCGTATTATTTTTAATTATTTTGTGGTCAATAGTAACCTAACCTAACCTAACCTAAGCTAATTTATTTAATAAGCCCATGTAACTTATGTAATATACAGGTTTCTTAGAGACCGACGTCAACCCGTCCAGGGTTGATAGAGCAGCTAACAAGCTATCGATTTAACCCCTATGTATGTTCAGCGATTTTTACTAGTTTCGGAGATATTGATCATTTTAATCTGTTTTTTTTCTAATTGTCCCTAATGTTCATGTCACGAAAAATCATTAATTTCATTTTTTATTTCATAAGTTTTTCAGTGATATCTAACATAATTAGAATTATTACGTCTCAGCAAAGTATTTCACTTTTTTTTTAAGTCATCCCATAAAGTTTGTTTTTCCATACTAGGTGTCCCAGTGTTTGCTTTTCACTTTCTATCGAAAAAACAACTTTATGTGACTACTTTAAAAAATACTAGAAAAAGGAGTAAGATAAAATGCCTCAATGCTAGTAATTTCAACAATTGCCTTATCCCTACACCGAAACACAACAATGTGAACACTGCTGCCTGGCAGTAGGTTAAATTATAAGATGGTGGTAACCCCTGCACAAGGTCCTACCACGACTTTACTATAATGTCAACATTCTACGTGTATAAATATATGTATATTGATAGGTATGCCTCAAGGTACTACACTAAGCTATAAACCCGGTATTATGTAATACATACAGTTTATGAGAGCATTTGCTTATCTTCAGGTTTAATGAATAGTCGGTTGTTGCCGCTAGAGGGCGCGTTACAGCGTCTTATTGCTTCAGGGGCTCGCGGGTCACTCCCTACTCTACTCTTCGACTATTCAAAATAAGAATAATAACTCTACATACATACATTAAGTCACGCCTGTGTCCCAAAGGCAGCGGCGACATTCCACGATTGTTAAATAATAACTGTATTGTTAAGATTTACGGCAATAAGCGCAAGTATTACCTAAGCGGTCCTAAGTGAACACTCTGAAGCAAAATGCTGAGTCCAGTCGTTTTTCCAGCATCACAATACTAATTCAACTGTTAATTAAGTCACTATGTCACCATGCTCACTTTGTTCTTGAATAAAGAGTTTGTCATATTTAAAGATAAAGATACGTTTATTCGCAACAATACAATATTACATCACATAAATTCAAAAAAGAACAAGACAGTGACAGTGTTGCGAAACGGTCCCAACTCAGCATTCGCTAGCCGTAAAGCCAGTACTGATGTTTCTTTGGAACCGCTAGGTGAAGAGACGGAAAGAGACACACTTAACAAAAAACAACATGAGGGTGATTCCACGGGCGTTTCAACCGCCGTCAGTCCCCTGGCATAAATACTTAAAGAATGAGCTACACCAAGCAGCCAACATTCACACAGAGTTATACTGTTATCGTAATTCTTGCCACAATTGATCTGATTTTAAATATATCATCACCTATTTCTTAAATACTGGGGACAGCGGACTAACGGCGGTTGAAACACCCGTGGAATCACCCATGAATTAAGAAACAATCATTTGACCAAAAATTTGCATCCAGTTATTACCGGCAACACCAAGGAAACAAAACAAAAAAGAACTATAGTCTATGGTTAAGTCAAATGTAAACAATACAATCGGTTACGTAACAATACTAACAATTATGAACAAAAATGTTAGACTTAGTAAAAATAAGGTAAATGTTTTGTTAGTTCTACATTTAGAAAAACTACAAAACAAAACACGGCAAACGGACAGCAAAAAAGAGAATACAAAGGCACAGGCACATTATAATAATATATCCGGATAGGGAAGAGGCGAAATAGGGAAGCGGGCACCCAGTGCAAATAGGATATTTCACACAAGATGTCACTAGTTTCGCTACAAACAAACCATAATTATTCTGGGGTCCTAATGAAAATGGGTGTCTTCTGAAGATCACGTGAAAAAGGGATTAAGTCTAGTATCCTCCGACCTTGTATATACCCTTTTTTATTAGTCACTAGGACCCCAGAACTCTGGGTAGAGTTGCGCACAGCCCTCTCCGTTAACGTCGAATGCCTCGTAAACTAGGAGGGATGTGCGTTAACGTAAATACTCCACTTTACTGCGCCCGCTTATAATGAATCGAATAAAGGACTTGGCCCTTTTTTACCCAGACGATAAAGCGCCTGTTTATTGAATGTGCTCGGAGATTTATGCGGGACTGTCCGATTCCGATACCTTTGGAAACTCTGTTTACGGTTGTTATAGGGATTTGAGAGTGGTGGTCACGATCGGCCTAATAAGCTCACAATTTTAGTGCTTTGTCACTTCGTCATCTTTGATCAAGCGTAAGCCTAGTTGGTAGTGACTCGTGTACGAAGCTAGCGGTCCCGGGTTCAAATCCCGGTTAGAACAAATATTTGTGTGATGAACACAGTTTTCTAGGTTTTTTAGTATTTATATTGTTGTCTAGTACCCATAAGTAGTACAAGCCTAGAACATATAATATAAAATATATGGATATTCGAGTACGTTTAGGGCATAATTGTTTTCTATTGTATTTTCTTGGAAATGTTTATTTTTGTCATGCTACTTCAGTCAACCTCAGTAAGATAAGATAAGATTAGATAAAGTTCTAGGCTTGTACTACTTATGGGTACTAGACAACGATATAATCACTTATATAGAGAAATATACTTAAATACATAGAAAACATCCATGACTCAGAAACAAATACCCGTGTTCATCACACGTCGAGACTAATAACTATAATTGGTGCTTTGCCTTTTGGCAGAAATATGCTTGCCCGAATGTATCGTTTCCCAACTTTTTCGTTTGCCATCCCGCTTTTTTCTCTGTAATTGTAAATATTTCAAAATAGGTTAGCTTAGGTTAGTGTTATCAAATTCAAATTCAAATAATTTATTTCAGAAACATGTCCATATTTGTTAGTTACATAGTTGTCTTAAGTCTAGTGTTAGTACAGAAAATAATAAATAATAATAAAAACACATGTCAATTTCAATTTTAATACAAGCAGTGCATATTATTCCAGTGCTCCTGATATCGACCCTGGAATATCTGAAATATTAACAGTTGCAGAAAAAAGAGCGGGTTGGGAAATGATGCATTCGGCCAAACATATATCATCTTTCTACTAAAAGGCAGAGAACCAATTATAATACCCACAAGTAGCAACCCGCCCTCGCTTCGCTTAGGTTTAAGTTATTATGTACATACATAAACCCTTTTGTGAAAAAATATCTAACTGATAGTAAAAACCGCATCAAAATCTGTTGCTAGGTTTAGGAGTTAGTGGATATAAAACACAGACAGAAAGACAACACGACAGACATACACGGAAAGCAAATTATAAAGAAGAAGGTCCGATTTTTTTATTTTTTTTATTTATAGAAAGAAAATAAAAACGTTTTTTATTATATTTAACACAACAAAGTAAGTAAGTACCAGAGGCCGGAATTTTCGTAGCATTTTTGAGCTGTCATAGGGACTTCTCGATTATCGACTTCCTGATATAGTTTTTTTATCGATACATTATAGAACACAACATATTAAAGAAGACTTAAAGTAGAGGTATACAACAGGCGGTCTTATTGCTAACGAGGGATTTTTTTCAGATAACTTTTGATTAGCTAAAAATTTGAATTAGAAATTTGCAATGAAAATAATCGGTAGCAATTCTTGGTGCAATTTCTTTCGAATAATGTTTAAAACGCATACGAAATACACAAATTATTTTAAAAGAAACAATTAAATATTATTATTTTAATTCCTATTTATAGTTTCCAAAAAGCGGTTATCCAAAGGTCATCTCAAAGAGATCGCTCATTCGCGATAAGAGCGCCTGTAGTTTACTTCTGCTCGTAACCATATTTTAAATATTGTATTATGTATTTATCGATATACACATGGATATCGGAAGTCGATAGACGAGAAGTCCCTATAACAGCTCGAAAGTGCTACGAGAATTCCGACCTCTGGTAAGTACTTACAAACGAAGTAATAAAATGTTATGAAATATAGCGCCAATGAAATACATCGCTTTTTTATATACCCATTTAAAATTAAACTAATAAACAAAACCGGTCAAGAGCGAGTCAGGCCATGCTGTAGGGTTCCGTTTTCGTTACCAAAAATCCAAAAAAAACATACAGGGCACAGACAACATACAACATATTCATTTAAATTTAAAATTGTTTAAAATTCGTTCAACTTTTTTTTTTGCTTTTATATACTACAAAAATCATACTTCCCAGATATTAAATATTTTTAGATTTGGGCGTAGGTTAGTTCGGGCACGTGACTCTAGAACCTAAATGTTCTCTAAATGGTATCTAAAAATTAAACAAATAAAAAACCGAATGAAAAAGAATTATTATACAACCGTTGTTTCCATGGCAACGCTCATTATATAATTGTTTTCACACTTCACTTACGCTATAGGCGGTAATCTAATACCGTTAACGATATCAATATTAGCCATTTATAAGTACAGTACGTCAAAGTGGATATAATAAAAAATACTAACTGGGCGACTAAAATGGGGTCCGTTCATTTGACCAAAAGTACGTTTGACAAACGTATCATTTTACAAACTTTCATTTCGCAAAAACGTGTTTGTGCTTAAACCATTACATATTGCACAGATTAAATCAGCTTATTAAATAGGTTAGGTTAGGTTAGAATATCGACCACTAAAAACTTGAAAATAATACGGCGGGAAGTATCTCTTTGTGAAATGAAAGTTTGTAAAATGATACGTTTGTCAAATGATGATTTGGTCAAACATTAGTGAACCGACTAAAATACTAGTTCAACGACTGGTGGTATAGGGAATGGTCGCTGAGTTTTTTTTTGCCCTGTTTGTTTTTCTAGGTTAGGTTAATTATTGATAGAACTAAGGCCCTCGACAACATTGGCGTGGCGAGGGAATTGCTGTTTTATTTCAGTTAATTTTTGATGCTCATTTAAATACCACTAATCTAATTTATACAATAATTGACTTATGTTAATTTGGTAGAAAACCGTTTTACAAAAATCGTGACTGACTGTTCCACGTTTAATTTTATGAAATAAATGCGGAATAATTTCTGCCCCGTCTCTTTGATGCGTCATAATTATTTCCAAATAAAACTTTTATTTTTCTGGTTACCATTTACGTGGTATTTGGGGACTGATCAGATCAAAAGGAAGTAAGGAAAACGTTTTTCCTGTTTCCACTTTATTTTGATGCTAAATATGTTTGGCGTTCGTTTGTGGGCCCAATTTTATTTACACGTCGCGTTTGCACGATTCATTCGCGGATAAATTACTCAGTTTATTTGGGAAGCCGGCATTAAAATAAATATGATGTGTTTACTTTGCGGAGCTGCCTTAATATGCAACATTGGACCTACAAAATATGTGATATGTCTCTGTTACTAGAGGCATAAGATATTTTTCTTCGACATGCTTGGAAATGTTAACTTTACTGCTGGAAAAAATTGGATAAAATTTAAAAATAGTACATTGTTGTAGAGGTTAGAAAGTAAGCAATAGATGGACGAGTTAGTTCGAGGGCCGACGCGTAGCGGAGGCCCTCGAAAGTACGAGTCCATCTATTGCACTTTCGGCCGAGGCTTAACATAGTGCTTTTCACGACTACTGCGAGGAAATAATAAAAAAATCTTATAAAACTTTATTTCAGATAATTAAAAGCAGACATATATGGCTGTATGGAATCTGATTCCTTTGCCTATCCGTGAAGGGATGAATATTATTAAAAAAATAAAACGACTTCTCATTGGCCAATTTAATTTCATATGCAGCACAAAGTGTGTTCTGATTGGTCGAATTAGTGATCAGCGGACCGATGTCATTGGTCAATGGAACAGACCAACAATGTTAACATAGTTGGTCTGTTTAAATTCATAGTAGGCCTGCTCATTCAATGTACAACTATCGATTGTTTTGGGGACCAAGAACAGACCATCTTTCGCCACATTTCCGAGCAGTGGCGTGAAAAAATAATTGTTTACCAACTGCAGCGGCCGCGTAAAATGTATGTTTATAAAAATACAGAGTAACAACATTTTGCATAATTAGGCTAAGCTGTTTACCACTGTATTTAGAGTTGTTGGTAATTCTGTAGCTCCGTCTACCCCATCTGGGAATAGGCGTGAGTGTATGTATATATGTATGTATAAATATACAGGGTTATTGGTTACCCATTTCCGTTAAGATGTTATAGTAAAGGTCTTTTATCTACGCACATATCGTAAGTCCTCTTTTATGCGTTCAAAACCCGTAGGAAATGACCAGCATTATTGCAACTAATTTTACTATGAAAAGTTTCTTGTCTGTGGTAGTAGGTAAAATTTGTACTGTAATGGTTATAACAGTATAGATTTTGGTAAGGTTATGAGTTTCAAATTTGGAACATGTTCCAAAATTAACACAATTTAAATAGGTCCAATTCTAGGATCAATTGGAACGTCAACTCGCTATATTTTTTAGTACAATATCGTAGGATATTTGAATTTCGAACGGCATGAGAATAGGGACTTTATTAGTAGGTATGTCTACCATATGATTTAAAAAAAAACCATTCATATTCGTGACACAGGTTTCTTTTGCCGCCATTTTTGTTGTCAATTCGTCGTATCGTAAGTCGTAATTTGATTTCATTTAGTTCATTTCTTTGTTGAGTTTATTGTGCCACTTATGAAAATTCTGCTTATCCAAGTAGACAACAATTGATTAACATTGATTAAATTTAACATCGTTTGGTGAAATTGGTAGGTACTTAGATATGTTACAGGTAGCGCTGGTAGCAATGCAGGTCATTTGCCTTTCGGCTTCTGAACCCATCTTAGAGTACTTATAATATGTGTGTAGATAAAGTATTGTACGCGACTCTGCGTAATTGGCATTACAACACTCGTGTCATCTATTATGAAACTCGCCTTGCGGCTCGTTTCATAAACTACACTCATGTTGTAATGCCTGTCATTACGCAACCGTCACGTAAACTACTATTGCAATCATTTTGACCATATCACGCAAATAATTATCTGTGAAGTAGTTTTTGAAAAAAGTCAGATTAGCAACTTCACAAATTTATTAATAAAAGGAATTACTTTAATCTTTTTGTTTCTTTCGTTTTATTAACAAGACAAAACAGTTATTTACTAATAGCATTAAAACTGGAATTACCTGTTCACGTTTAAGAATAAGAGACAGAAAACTTACCAATTCTTTTTTTTTACACTTAGTTCCGAAGATCGTATTTTTTTTTTCAATTACACTTTATTCGTTGAAGGTAGGCCTCCAACAAGATGGAGTGACGACCTCGTCAGGATCGCGGGACCGCGGTGGATGCGAAAAGCACAAGACCGGTCTGAGTGGAAAGCCTTGGGGGAGGCCTATGTCCAGCAGTGGACGTCTTTCGGCTGACATGATGATGATGATGACACTTTATTCGTTTAGCGTACTGTTCGCCTGTCACACTCGGAGCTGGAAATCAGCGCTGCAGGTGTTCAACACCTCAGCATTATGCTGAGCCAGCGTCCGATTCGCTGCCGCGAAGACACACTCACTACTTGTTTATTGTTGTTACTGTTTTCACTTTTTTTTTCTGTGTGTATTGTGTGTGTAGTGAATAAATGTTCTTTTTTTCTTTTTACGTATCAACGTATTTCTACCTTTTGAAACCAATTATAATCACAAATTAGTTCCTTAGTTACTGAAAAAAAATATCACAAAGAAAATCATGTCCCAGTGATGTGCCGTTCCCGTTTCCCAGGAACGTTTCCGGGAATATTCCTTTGGTGGGAATATTCCCGGAAACGTTCCTGGGAATATTCCCACGCAATGGAAACATAAGGAAATTTAGAAATTATATGTAAATATTATTGTGTTCGGAGAATTACGTCAAAACTGAAACCTTTAAATTTTTTAGAGACATTAAGAAGTGTAACTCAACCCCAAGAGTATATTTCCTATACTCCCGGGAATATTCTCTATACTTCCGGGATCCAAAACAACGAAAATAGAAAATATCGAACGTACCTGTTGGCTAACCAAATTATAGAATAAATAGTTTTGATTTTTTCACGGAAGATGACGAAAATTGACCATTCAGCTTTTTTTCAAGCGGATGTTTCTTTTCAACATTATATACTTACAAGATACTTTCACTTATAATACAAGCTACAAGCTTTCGTGAAACGGGCCCCTGCCGCTTGAAGATTTGGGATATAAAACGATTTCCCTTTAAACAAGAGAGTTTCAAAATGTATTTTAGTATCGTGGACTATTGCACAATAAACCATTTAAACGTAAACATCACATTGTAGAATCGTTTAGACATAAAAAACCCATTTAATCACAGTATCGAATATTGCTTATACAAACATTACTCGAGCGTGACAAAAGTGTAAACTAAAACATAAAATCAAATCGCATTTGTTTGTAATATGGAATTAATGTATTTAAGAATGTGCTTAGCTTTTATATATATTTCTGATAAACCAGGTGTAGCGGATGACATAGGTACAGACGGACAACTCTACGTCCAACGGCTGGTAGAAGGGCAACGTGAGTATTGCCGTCCGGCAATTAATAATCTTATTGAAGTAAAAACTTCTTTAGCACTGTTTGGATGTGGATCTCGATGAAACGAAAAAATTGGTCAAGTGCGAATCGTACTCACGCACGGAGGATTCCGTGCCACCGCACAATATAGGTACCTAACTATTATAGTTCCTATTTAAAATCGAGCGAGTCCGACTCAAACTTGGCCGGTTTTTTAGTATTTTTAATTTATTTATGGTTTGTACTAATCACACCAAATTTGAGTCTTGCATGTTTTACTGTTTTTACCATATAAGATAAATAAAAATACTTGTGATGAAAAAGAGACGCTTTATTTTTTAACTTACTTATTAGTTTTTCTTTGTTACTAAATCCGCCGCAATAACACAAATTTCGTAAATAATCAATCCGCTATCTCTTATGGTTTAAACCATGCAGCTCTTTACAGTCAAACGACTTTTTTTATACACATAAGTGGGTAAAGTCACCAGTGGCCAGCCAGAGACTGCTACTCGACCTTATATGAGTGCGAAGAGTGGGAAATATACCTTTCGTTCCCTTCCCCGCTTCGGCGTTTAAAGTCAGTCTTCAAATATCAAGCTGCATAGGTCGTAGAGTGTCATTCTAGTAATACGTCCAAGTCTCTGTATGACCAGGTAGTAAAATCATCATCTTTTGAAGTCAATGTCTTGAAATGTCAAGCTGCCTAGATCGTATAATATCAGAGTAGTAAGCTTGACGTTGTACAACCTTAACATCATTCACCTTCGATTCGCTGACGATATCGTAGTCATGGCTGAGGCCATGGAGGACCTCAGTGCAATGCTCGCTGACCTCAGTAGAGCTTCCGACCGACAAGACGAAAGTCATGTCCAATGTCCAAGTCGCGCCAACTCCCGTGATAGTCGGAGGCTCTGCGCTCGAAGTTGTTGATGACTTTATTTACCTGGGACAAACGGTCCATTTAGGTAGGTAACTAACTTTGAGAAAGAGGTCACTCGTCGAATCCGACTCAGCTGGGCATCGTTCGGGAAGCTTCGCAGCACCTTTTCGTCCAATTTCCGCAGTGTTTGAAGTCAAAAGTCTTTGACCAGTGTGTGTTGCCAGTGATGAGTTACGGATCTGAGACGTGGGCGCTAACAATGGGCCTCTTAAAGAAGCTCAAAGTCACTCAGAGAGCTATGGAGAGGGCTATGCTCGGGGTTTCTCTGCGTGATAGAATCAGAAATGATGATATCCGCGATTTAGCGCGTTACCGATATAGCGCGAAGAATAGCTAAACTGAAGTGGCAGTGGGCGGGCACATTGCTCGAAGGACTGATGGCCGATGCGCTCAAAAGGTTCTTGAGTGGCGTCCGCGGACCGGGAGACGAGCTGTAGATAGGCTTCCAACAAGATGTAGTGACGACCTTGTAAATCGGTGGATGCGAAAAGCACAAGACCGGTCTGAGTGGAGAGCCTTGGGGGAGGCCGACTTGACGTTGTAAGATCTTGACGTTGTGAGACCTTAAAGTAGTGAGACCATAACGTTGTACGACCTTGACGTTGTAAGACCTTGACGTTTTAAGACCTTGACGTTGTAAGATCTTGACGTTGTGAGACATTGACATTGTATGTACAACCTTGACGTTGTAAGACCTTGACGTAGTGAGACCATGACGTTGTACGACCTTGACGTTGTAAGACCTTGACGTTCTAAGACCTTGACGTAGTGAGACCATGACGTTGTACGATCTTGACGTTGTAAAACCTTGACGTTGTAAGACCTTGATGTTGTAAGATCTTGACTTTGTGAGACATTGACATTGTACGACCTTGACGTTGTAAGACCTTGACGTAGTGAGACCATGACATTGTACGACCTTGACGTTGTAAGACCTTGACGTTGTGACATCTTGTCATTGTACGACCTTGACGTTGTAAGACCTCGACGTAGTGAGACCATGATGTTGTACGACCTTGACGTTGTAAGACCTTGACGTTGTAAGATCTTGACGTTGTGACATCTTGTCATAGTACGACCTTGACGTTGTAAGACCTCGACGTAGTGAGACCATGACGTTGTACGACCTTGACGTTGTAAGACCTTGACGTTGTAAGACCTTGACGTTGTAAGACCTTGACATTACACGACAAGGAGTCAAGGATGTTTCAAGATATTGACGTCGTCCTATCTTGACATAATTTAAGCACTTGACATTTCAAGACTTTGACTTTAAACGCCGAAGCGCTCTTCCCACTCATTTAAAGTATAGGCAGAGACCGACTACAGGTCTCTGGCTGACCAGTGGTGACTTTATCCTACGTACTTATTTTCTGAACCAATTTGTCCCATGCTCGCTAGCTCTTGTATAAGAATAAGTGAAAATGTATGAGTGTGTGTGTAAGAATTATTTACGTGTTAAAATTTGGTCTATTACCATTGCACTACTCACTTTCATGTGGTTTCTCTATTTCTATCCTTTTTAACTTGTTTCAAATAAATACTGAAGTAAATCTACATAATGTCACGTTTGTTTTTAGAAATCAATGATACCCCATCGTTTCTCATGTTCACCGCACCGTTCAGATTGTGTAAAGGGGGATGCAAGGACGGTAACAAAGTCTTGGTGATGGGCTTTCCGCTGCTCAGAGGGAATAAAATGCAGCCACACTATAAAGATGTATATCCTAGGGACTATAACAACACCGTGAAAAAGGATCCGTATGCTCCATTCAAGGCGCATTCTACTAGAATGCCTTACATCACTTGTAGCCCCAATTGCCACTCGTCGACTCGGTCCACCATCGGCGTCGGCGCCGAGACGACGATACCAGAAGTGGTACATAGGTGTTTCAATCTTAGCAACTGTATTATTAGAGACCATCAGGCTAAAAAGTCGCTACGTTACTATAATATACCTGGCGGCAACGCCAAGCTGTATACGCCGCGACCGTACCTGAGGAATAATAAGGTGGAAAGCTCTGGCATACAGTTAAATGGTTTTGTGTTTGGTAAATAGTAAAGTTTGTTGTGTTAATTTCATTTTGGTGTTTTATTTTGTTTTACATTCACAAATTATCAACCGGGCATCTATTCGACTCGGTTAACCCATAGTGATTTTGACAAGTTATCGTATGTTATTTGACTCGGCCGCCATTACTGGCAAGTACAAAATAACTTTTTTGTACTCGTCGATTAAAATCTGTGTATTAAGATTTCATAGAGAATACTGCAACGTCACTCTTTTCATCGTTGACACTTCCGAAACAACCGAAATAACCATTTCGATACGCTCAAGACAACTGAAAAAAATATGAAAATAGAACTTCGTATTTCAATAATATGTGTCCTTGTTTAAGGAGACTCGATCCGATACAAAATTGCCAATCTATGGCGTTTCGGAACGTAGCAGCGTCGCGTCATCTGTCAAAAATCTATTTAAACCTGCTTCTGTATCCAGGGCATAAAAAAACTAAAAAAACTACGGTTTGTGATTGGCTAGTTTTTAGCCAACAGAATAGCACAGTACTGCAACAATTACGGACGCCGTGGTTTGATACAAATGTCGATGTGGTGGTGATTGTATTAATGACTTAAATTATTAATTTTAATGAACTCGTACAAAAAGTATTGTTCACAATAGTGTCATAATCAAGCTTTTTAATCTCGTACCTTACTTAGGCCACTCAGGAAGCTTCGTGGCCTAAACACGGTACTCGACTACAAAGCTCTCTATTATAACACGATTATGAAAATAACTATTACTTATAGGCCATTTGCAAGGTCAAAAGATGGCGGATGTGTAATTTGTTTTATTTTTTATTTTTGTGTAATTAGGTGTTCAAAGTTCTTTTTTGTTTGTGATTTGTACTTTTAATGCCTTTGTGTTGCACAGTGATAGAAGACTTGGACTTATTTCGTGTATCTGACATCTTCCTTCTCGTTTCAAGTGGACTCGCAGTAGTACAGCGGTTAAAACTATCTTGGCCTCTGTCCTACATATCATCGTACAACGTTGCCAATAATCTTCCTGGAGAAGATTGGATTGTGTTTTATTCCTATATTGATTTATTCTTATATACACCGTGTTTTTTTTGATTTACGATAACTTCGGCATATTACTAGGTATATCCATAGAAACTAATTGGTACATTAATGCAGTTGCCTGAGAGACCGGACCGACAGCACGTGTGGGATGACGTGGGAATTAAGAGGGTGTTTGAGGGTCTGGTGGGGCGGGCGGTGGGTGTGGACAGGGCTAGGCTGTTGGCGGTATCGAGACCAGAAGCCGGTGCATGGTTACGGGCGCTGCCCTCTCCGCACTTGGGCACTCTTCTCGACGATGATTCGATGCGGGTAGCCGTGGCTCTCCGCCTGGGTTGCGATGTTTGTGAACGTCATTTATGCATATGCGGCACCATGGTGGAGAGCAATGGTCATCATGCCTTGAGTTGTGGTCGATGTGCCGGCCGTTTCCCGCGTCACCACGCTCTCAACGATATTGTCCGGAGAGCGCTAGTCTCGGCTAATGTTCCGTGTGTACTGGAGCCTTCGGGCCTTAGTCGCACGGACGGTAAAAGACCTGATGGTTTGACCCTAGTGCCCTGGCATAGAGGGAGATGCCTACTCTGGGACGCTACGTGTGTCAGCACTTTCGCGGCTTCGCACCTCGGTCGCACGACGTGCACGGCTGGAGCGGCTGCCGAGACGGCGGCTCTTAGGAAGCGGGACAAATATTCCGAACTTAAGAATTATTTATTTGTCCCGCTCGCGGTAGAAACGACAGGTTGTTGGGGATCGGAGGCCAAACAATTTGTGAAGGAGATTGGGCGCCGTCTGGCGGAGAGGGGTTATGACCCCCGGTCCGGGTCGTTCCTGGTGCAACGTCTGTCCATCGCGATTCAGCGCGGCAACGCGGCGAGCGTGATGGGTACCTTTGCGCCGGGAATGGCACGGGGCGGGCTTTTTGATTGATTTATTTTAGTTTTTGTTTTATTTTAAGTTTTTGTTTTGTTAATTTTTTCATTTCTATTTTTTATTATTATTGTCATTTTGTGTGTTAATTTTAATTTTGTAAATAAACTTTTTTATTGTTTTAAATATAAAAAAAATAATTGGTACATTAGATTTTTAAATACTACGAAAAAAAATTTTTTTTTCGGTTTTGTACAAAATAATGAAATCTTTTATCTTTGGTCATTCTAAAAGGGCCTTTAGAGTTAACTAATAATCAGTGTCAAATACGTCTATGTTGGCGTGACATACACACACAAGTAAAGATAACCCTTGACAGGTACAAGATTGTCACTTTAGATTGACGCGTATACAAACCTAACAATTGGAAACTCTTTACTCATAAGAGTCATAAGTATTAAAAGAAAATTGTTGTTATCAATTAAGAGCCTTTTACACTAGTTTAACGTGATTAACTGATTAAATTTAAAAATTAAATATCTTTAAAACCGTTAGACTTATCATTTGTCTGTCTTCGGGAAATTAACTTTGTTTGACCTAAAGAACGTTCCCTTAAAGTTATCGTAAATCAAAAAAAACGCGGTGTATACTTGACACTGGCGAAATCACTTCATTGTGGAAATGCTATATTCCTGCGGTAGTAGCTGTTCAAGTCGCCGCGAGGCAAAGAAAAAAAAAAAAACTTACTAAATCAAGGAATTTTCAGATACTTTCTTAATAATACTCGACAGTTGATATACATTGCAATTTTCTAGTATAAAACAAGGTATTTAACTTACAGAGGTTATAAAGTATTGATACAATACCTAGTGCCAATGGATTTATAAGAACACGACGGACCTAGGTATTTTATGCTTTTTATTATAAAACGATTTACGTTATAGAGCAAACTGGGAGCCCTCGAGCGGTTCTTTCGTCTGCAGTAAACATTTTAGTGTAGTGAAGTTATACCAAGTGCAAAAATACGGAAGAGGAATGGATCGTATTGCGAAGATATTCGGAAAAACTCCAAATTAGTGATTGACACAGTGCCCAATATTTTTCCCAATGCTCCCCGATACCTAGGTAGGTACAATTCAAAAACCAAGCTTGGATCCTACTAAAAGTAGAATATTATACGTGAATAATACCTACCCACGTTTTTTAAGTTGGTTGACGCCCGACAAATGATGGCATCGTCACTTACAATTTTAAGCTTTAAATCAAATTTATTTGCTGTAAAAATTTAAGGATAATGTGAGGGCACTCGCTGAGACCATTGTTCAATACAGTTTGTAAAATTTTGACTAATTAATATACTTTTAATAATTTCACAAAACCGTATTACCGTAAGTACAGCACACATGCTGAAAAAAAGTAAATAAAAGAAAGCTAAGTGTATTTGTTCACTAAATATATATTTGATTTATTTTAATTAGAACAAAATGATGTCTACATATAGAATAGTCATTCTATTATTATTATTTATTTACATAAAGCAATCGGTTCACAAGATCCCGAAATGCGACGTTGCCAAATTGAATAGCACGGCTTGAAAGAAAATAGACAACGCTATGGTATAGCCAATTACAGACGTTCACATGTTTTTTTATAAATTTTACATTAAAAAAACAGTTTAACATCACGTACATACAGTGTGATAGCTCTGTTGAAGATTAAGCGACTCTTCGACCCCTACATTAACTAAATAGCAATGTGTCCTATACTATTTTTTTTTTATGTCAAAAGTTCTGTTCGCTTTTACTACTCTGAGAGTAAAGATCGTTATATTTTTATTAAAACGCTATTTTATTATTCGCTCCTGATATACTCCTCAACATGGTCCTGGATCGAACCGGATTGTAAATTACTACCATAACTCAAGAAACGGAGGTCATAAGTTGAAGAATTAAGAAATTAACCAGTTCGAGAGGCGTGCAGATAAAGGGACAAAGAGGTTAACCGCCATCATGTGCCGTGATTTGGATTCTTCGGACATCAAGTGTTAAGCCTTAATTATTTCTTAATTTCACCCAACACTCGTAATCATTTAATCAGGTAGCAACAAGCGTAAGTTATACTTATTGTTCTGAAAAGGTTAGTACCATTTTATTTAAATTGAACTTTAACTGTGAGGTTAGGTTAACCTATTGCTATGTGCTGATTCATGAAGGTTTTGTACTTAGTTAATTATTACTTTGAATAGTATTGTACAAGCTTAAAGCTTTATTAATTAACTAGTAATTTTTGTACGAACTTTAGAATTTGTCACTCTTATATCCAGCATAGGTATTAAATAATAATGCAAAATTTAGGTTACTAATAATTTAATTGTTTCAAAATAATAAGATATTCATGTAATTTAACTCTTACTCTAATAAATTACTTATATTACAATTAAAATTAAATACAAGAGTAGTAAAATATCATTAAATTAAAACTAAAACTCATAGTCATTGTAAACGTTTGCTCAGGTTACTTTTATAGGTAGTTTCCAAGTTTACACATAAAGTGAAATTGATTCTGCATTGTATAACATTTCAGGTTGACCACAAACGCTTCCCAAAATGACCGAAGAAAAGGACTTAATTAAGAAACGTGCAAGTTACAAAGGTCGATTAACTAACTTTGTGACTTATTTAAATTCATTGAAGGCGTCATCGTTAACTACAGCTGATGCCAGTGAGTTGCAATTACGACTTAATAAAATGGAACTTATATTCAGCCAATATGATGAGGTACAGTTACAATTGGAATGCTTAGCCTCAGACATTCAGTTACAACTTTCGGAAAGAACTGACTTTGAATCCCAGTATTATAGTGTTATTGCCAAAGCTCAGGATACATTAAATACGTTACTTAAAAAACAGGATGAGCTGGGCTGCGAACGTAGTTCTCGCAATAGTAATAATAGTATTCATAAGCCCGTTAAACTTCCCGTCATACAATTGCCGAAATTTAGCGGATCATATGAAAATTGGCTAGAGTTTCACGACACGTTTTTAAGTTTGATTCATTCTAACGACAATATTGACGAAATTAACAAATTTCATTACTTGCGAGCGTCATTAGAGGGTTCTGCAGCAGTAGTTATTCAATCGATTCAGTTTTCCTCGACCAACTACGAGGTTGCGTGGGGTCTTCTTTGTGAGCGGTTCGATAACAAACGTTTATTGCAACAAAATCATGTCTCAGCATTATTTAATATCGAATCGATCACAAAGGAATCATCATTTAGTTTAAAGCGTATGATTGATCAATTGAATAAAAACCTGCGCGCTTTGGAATCGCTAGACGAGCCCGTTAAATATTGGGACACACTTATTATTTACATCATGGCTCATAAGTTAGATTCAAAATCGTACCGTGAGTGGGAAGAGTTCAAAGGTCGCTTGGGCAAGGATAAGCCCATAACACTCGACGCATTCTTGACGTTCATGCGAAACCGTGCAGATTTAATTGAAACACTGGAATTATCACGTAATAATAACACTGCCGGTCGCACCATATCGCCGAGTAAACACAGTCCGAAACTAAAGACAATGGTTTCAATGCAAGACTCAAAACACAACAATGTCACTCCACAGAAATGTCCTAAGTGTCGTAGTGACCATAATTTAAGTAATTGTCCGTCGTTTCTTTCACTTAGCAACAGCGCGCGGCTCGACTTATTACCTACTTTAAAGGTGTGTTATAACTGCTTTCGGAGTGGTCATTACGCGAATCATTGCAAGCGGACTGGATGTAAGTTATGTAAGCGTAAACACAATACATTAGTGCATGTAGCCGGCTCCAGAGCCCGATCGGCCGGGGATAGCACGTCCGCGCGCGATGACGAGATTATTGCAACTACTTCCGCGTCACCTGCGGCTCCCGTTCATCCAGCTGCGCCCGCGGCGCCCGGGATGTCCACTCATCACGCTCGTGTCGTGCATGATTCGCAGCCTGTTATGTCAACATTATCGGCTAGGGTCGGAATTCCGGACCGCCGCGGACAAGATGTTCTATTATCGACGGCGTTAATTAAGGTGTATGATGTTAACAATCACGAGCACATCGCTCGTGCCGTATTAGATAGCGGCAGTACTTCGTGCCTAATGACGGAAAGTATGTGTCGCAAGTTAAATCTATCAACAGATAATATTAATAAGTCGATACAAGGTATCAACAACGCGACGTCTCACGTAGGAAAAATGTGTTGTGTGCCTATTAAGTCATTAAATGACAATTTCTCGACAAGTATTAACTGTTTCATTTTACCATCAATAACGGATAACGTCCCGTGTCGTCAACTCAACTTGACGAATTTAAATATCCCGTCTAATATTTGCTTAGCGGATCCTAACTTTCATCAGCCTGCTGCAGTTGATTTAATTATTGGTGCCGATATATTTTGGGACGTGTTAGGATCAAACATTATAAGGCTAGGTACTGGACAACCAGTATTATGTGAGACTAGATTTGGTTACTTAGTCTCAGGTCCAATAAATAGCAACCAAGTGCCTTCCGACACTATAAAATGCTGTTTTGCTTCTGCACTTTCAAATACTGGGGATCCATCTCAGGGTTTTAATGATGATATCCAACACCAACTAACGCGTTTTTGGCAGCTCGAGGAAACTAGTCATCAGTCATCTACCTATTCGCCAGAAGAAAAGAGTTGTGAAGAACATTTTGTAAAAAATACAACACGTCTAGCTGATGGTCGCTTTTGTGTTAAACTTCCTTTAAAACAAAATAAAAACATTTTAGGCGAATCCCTTCAGCGTGCCAATCATTGTTTGTTTTCTTTGGAGCGTAGGGTTAAAACTAAACCTTCTTTCAAACAAATGTACGTGGATTTTATGACTGAGTACAAATCTTTAGGACACATGTCAGAATGTACGCGTAATCCAGAGAAAAGGTGTTATTTTATCCCCCATCACGGTGTTTTACGTGAAAACAGTTCCACGACAAAATTGCGTGTCGTGTTTAATGCGAGCAGTCCCACTAGCTCAGGGGTCAGTCTCAATAACATTCAAATGGTTGGTCCCACGGTACAGGATGATCTACTGTCTATACTCATTCGTTTCCGGCAGCATAAATACATCCTGGCTGCGGATGTTGAGAAGATGTATAGACAGATAGTGGTACACCCTGATGACAGACATCTACAGCAGATCGTGTGGCGCGAAAATGAGTCTGATCCACTAAAAACTTACGAGCTAAATACTGTTACATATGGAACTGCTAGTGCTCCTTTTCTTGCGACTCGGTGTTTAAAGCAAATTGGTCTCGACTGTAGTGATGAAAAAATCAGTGATATCATCATTCATGATTTTTACGTCGATGATTTACTGACCGGTGGGAATGAACTGTCAGAAGTACGTGAAATACGTCAGAAAGTCACCACGGCGTTAGCTGCTGCAGGAATGAATCTGCGCAAGTGGCAATCTAACGAGCATAATTTATTGTCTGAGCCGTCTCTCTTACCAGTGGACTTAAACATTGGTTCCACTGAGCCCAGCAAGACTCTAGGTCTCAGCTGGCATTCAGAGCCTGATGAACTGTGTTTTCCAATCGGCAATTCGATATCGAAAGAAAACACAAAGCGTGCCATGCTGTCGATCATCGCCCAGATTTTCGATCCACTGGGACTGCTTTCCCCATGTGTTATCTCCATGAAGATGCTCATGCAAAAACTCTGGCTCCATAAACTCTCGTGGGATGAACAGCTGTCACCAGATATCGCGAAATGTTGGTCTGATATTGTGGTAAGTCTACCAGTTTTAAATAATATCCGTGTCCCGCGACATGTAATATGTGACTCGTGCAAAGCACTCGAGTTGCACATTTTCTCTGATGCCTCAGAGCGTGCTTACGGTTCATGTGCTTATATTCGAAGCGTTAATGAAGATGGAGAAATCCATGTTCGTCTGCTGATGGCAAAAAGTCGCGTGGCGCCACTACGTCCTACGACAATACCGAGGCTTGAATTATGCGCCGCGCTTGTCGGAGCACGTCTATATGAGAAGATAGTAAGCTCATTACGTCTTCAGGTTACGACTGCTACGTTCTGGACTGACTCCACTATCGTGTTGGGTTGGTTGAAGATGTTGCCAAGTAAATTGCAGACCTTTGTTCGCAACCGTGTTTCTGACATTTTAGAAATTACCGGAAGTTTTACTTGGAGGCATGTCCCAACGGACCACAACCCGGCAGATCTTATCTCGCGTGGAGTACCTGCGCATGCCCTGGAAACCCTAGACCAGTGGTGGTCTGGGCCATCCTACTTAAGACAAGATAGTTCCCAGTGGCCTTTGACTCCAAATACGAAACAGTCATTACCTGAAATTCGCGCTGTAGTTTCATTACATGTTACAATACAATCATCAGGTAATGACGAATTAATTAATTTCAACAGATTTTCAAATCTTTCACACCTAAAACGAGTAATCGCGTACGTTTTACGCTTTATTGCAAGATGTCGTAAACAACGTGTTGAATTCGATTATCTCAGTTCTAACGAGTTAAAAAATGCTCATAATTTAATTATTAAAGAAACTCAAAAGACATCCTTTCCTGAGTATAACTTTTTATTAAATAAGCAAAAGCTGCCAAAAAAGAGCTCCTTGTTAAAATTTAATGTCTTTTTAGATGAAAATGCCTTAATTCGCGTGGGAGGCCGTCTGTTAAATTCTGAGTTCTCCTATGAGAAAAAACATCCATTACTACTACAGTCCACACATCGTTTTACAAAATTGTTATTCTCATATGAGCACAATAGATTATTGCACGCGCCACCCCAATTACTATTGGCTACAATTAAGGAAAGGTATTGGCCAATTGGAGGTCGAAATTTAGCAAAGGCAACTTTCCATGAATGTGTGCGATGCAATCGAATGAAAGGTCAGGTGCTCACTCCATTGATGGGGAATTTGCCCACGCCTCGCGTATTGCCCGGTGGTTTCCCTTTTAACAATGTTGGCGTAGACTACGCAGGCCCTCTCATGGCAGCTAGCCGTCAAGGACGCGGCTGTAAATTAGTTAAGGTTTATGTGGCCATTTTTGTATGTTTCGCTACCAAAGCGGTACATTTAGAGTTGGTGGGAGATTTAACCAGCAATAATTATTTGTTAGCCTTACGTAGGTTTATGTCTCGGAGAGGAAAACCTAGTAATATTTACTCCGATAACGGCACCTCATTTGTTGGCGCTTATAATGAATTGTCCAAATTTTTAAAGACTAATTGTAACTCATTGGCTGAAAATGTCGCTAACGAAGAAATTAATTTCCATTTTGTTCCTGCGTACACACCGCACTTCGGTGGTCTTTGGGAGGCTGGTGTGAAATCAACAAAGTTCCATTTGCTAAGAGTGTTGGGCAACTGTAACCTTACTTACGAAGAGCTTAACACTACACTTATTCAAGTGGAAGCGGTTCTGAACTCTCGCCCGCTCACCCCGTTGTCGTCGCATCCGGAAGACTTGACCCCCCTCACGCCTGGACATTTTCTCATTGGCCGTCCTCTCACTTCTCTGCCAGTTCCTGAACTGAAAGACTCCACTTATGAGCGGTTACCACGTTTCCAGCGTATCGAGCAGCTTCGGCAGCATTTTTGGAGTCGATGGAGTAAGGAGTATGTTGCAGAGCTCCAGCATAGGGTCAAGTGGCGATCCAACCAAGACACTCTCAAGCTTGATGCTCTTGTATTACTCAAGGATGATCATCTGCCGCCTTTAAAATGGAGACTTGGACGAGTCATTGCTGTCCATCCTGGGTCAGATGGCATATCCAGGGTTGCCGACGTGAAGACCTCATCAGGAGTAGTCCGAAGAGCCTTCAGCAAGATATGCCCGCTGCCTGTGACCGATGGTTCTGGTTGAAAGCTTGCTTTCAACGCCCGGGGGCATGTTGAAGATTAAGCGACTCTTCGACCCCTACATTAACTAAATAGCAATGTGTCCTATACTATTTTTTTTTTATGTCAAAAGTTCTGTTCGCTTTTACTACTCTGAGAGTAAAGATCGTTATATTTTTATTAAAACGCTATTTTATTATTCGCTCCTGATATACTCCTCAACAAGCTCTGAGAAGGTGCTTCGGGTTTGTACCAGTCTCGCCCTCGCTACGAAACCGAAGGAACTTCTAAGTGGTCACAGACTACATAATTTGATACGTATGTGAACGTGTTGATTCAGGAGGCAGCAGCGCCGGTGTGGGCTGCTTGGTGGATGGATGATGTGTCAACAACATCAGCTATGCCGACGACATGGTGCTGCTGAAACCCGCAGTCAACGCAGAAAAGATAATGATGTCTATATGTACAAGATTTGCTGTGACCCATGGACTCAAATATAATGTAAAAGAAAACCTGGCAAGTATGAGCTGAATTCGCGTGGAGAGGATTATCTATATACGATTTTTTTTCGTGTTTTTGTGGAATGGTCAATTTTCGTCTTCTTTCATGAATAAAATCTAAACTAGGTATTTATTTTACAATAAAAAAAAAACTATATTTGAGGTCCTCATAACGAGCCCTTTCATTTGATATATGACACAGTAAGGTTTGCATTTTTTTTATTTATATTTTCTTAATTTGTGTTTGGGCCATCAATTTACATGTGTACCAAATTTCAACACAATCCGTCCAGTAGTTTTGGAGCAAATTAGCTGTGACAGACAGACTAACACAGACGTACGAGTGTTCCTATAAGGGTTACGTTTTACGTATTTTGTACGGAACCCTAAAAAGAGCGAGATATTAGTGTTCAAATCTGGCACTAAAATATACACAGTTCCGCCAATAACTCTTAGTGGATCTCGTCTTCAAACAGTAAGAAAATTGGGTCACTCGCTCGCTGAGACTCTCAAAGATGATGTTGACTAGAAAAGGGGGCATAGCACCCTCGGTGAGGGTAATATGCTTTCACGCAGACTGGCACATTGTTCGTCGCGAAGTGAAGTTTACCCTCCTTAAAACCTACTGCCAAACGTTGTATGTAAAGTCAAAGAATTAAATTTGTCACCCACCTTAGTTCCAAAGTCAATCTGACATTCTACAGCAGTATAGTTGAGTTTGCTATCACAATGACTGACTGACTTGGCATCTCTAATGCCAATGACATCTCCAAACAGATTTTCTTTGAAATGGGTAGCAAATTAACGTCCGTTACCATACACACGATCGGCCAAGTAGTATACCAGCTCTGACAAAAGTTTCTGTGAGATCGAATTATAGCTAAGGTTGACACTTGTCACTGTCATAATACTATTGGCAGGGAAAATTGAATTTGTTATATCATGACGTGCAAATGAACTTCAACCGTAGGGTGGTAGACTAGATTTTAGACCGACCGTACAAGTGCAACCTGTGGAGCGATTACACTAAAAAACCCTGCAGTGTTCTGTGGGTCTAGTACAACAACCCCTTCAGGGCCGGGGCTGCCCTGGCATTGCAGCGCTTCGGGGACGTTTGCTTTCAGGCCATGCTGCGCAGGCGCGTGCGGGGCAGCACCAACTCATATCCTCACTCATTGGATATTCCTACATGTAAACCCTTACACACTTTAAGTTTTCCTAATTTAGTTTAAAAGTCCATGTTACTAACATGTGATGTGAATATAACTACTGGATATCCGAAATAAATATTTTCGTTTCATTTCAGTTCATTAGACATAAAAAAAACAAATTCAGTACAGTATTGAATATTGCGTAGAAAAAATATTATTCGAGAGACTCAATAGATTTAAAAAAACAAACCATACACTTATGCTTATAATATGGCATTAATATATTTAAGAATGTGTTAAGCTTTTATATATATTTCAAAAACGAGGTATAGCGGAAGACATTGGCACGGAGGGACATCTCAACGTCCAACGACTAGTCAAAAGGGGAAACTAGATGAAACAAAAAACCGGTCAAGTGTGAGTTGCACTCGCGCACTGAGGATTCCGTACCACCGCACAGTAGGTTCCTATAATTATTTATACAGAGAATACAAACTGCTGTAGTCATAAATTAAAATATGGGACTGAATGTGACTGTGAGTGCGGGTGTGTATGGGTGTACTTGATGTGTGATGAATGTGTAAGGCTTCAAATCTAAACTAACAACTTTAGGAAACAGCCTTCAGACTTAACTCTGTCTCGTTATTGTTAAGACTCCTCAGCCAGCCACTAACTTTTGATTTAGCCTTGCAAGGGGAGTCTTCCGAATTATTGCATGATTTCACAACCACGTTATAAGCAAGACAAAAATTTCGGCAACCATCGTGCGAAAGCGGTTTTTGTAATAGAGATCAGGAATTTGAAAATTCGTCGGGTATTGTTTTGTGAGTCAGGGCTTTCTGAGCATGACCTTCAGCACAAAGCGCTGAGCTCTTTCAAGAGGCTAGCGGAGAGCCAGACCAGCCGCGCCATACGTTGCGATGAGTTTCTTGCGGCGTTTCTTCTCAGCAGTGGTCTCTTGCGAAGCGCTGGTAGTTTTTTGACGTGTAAAAGTACCCGTGCGGCCTACTTACTGAATAAACATCTTTTATCTTTTTTTAATTTTCATCTTTTATACGATTAAGCAATAAGCAAGTATGGACTCACAAATTGAGGTGTATACCATCTTCAGCAGGTCTTTCCCAGTTTCTTAGTATTTACACTACGTTTCGAACTCTTTTTGCCACTACTTCAATATGCTTTTTAAAGTTCAATTTCTCATCAAGCGTTCTACCCAAATATCTAATAGTGGAGCAGTTAGTAATAACGTCACTGTTAGCCGTAGATTTATAATGAAGTTTAAGATACGGAATCCAAATTGGGGCAGACACGGCAGTTTTGTGAAAACAGATATATTTCTTTTTAAAAGTATTGAGGGTCAGCAGGTTATCACTAAGCCATCCCGCAACATCTGACAGACCACTCTCCGTAGCAGTAAAAAATCTCTCAGGATACTTCGTGGAAAATCAAGGCAGTATCATCTGCGTAGCAGATTATTACTGCCTGATTAATGCGTAAGGAAATCATATCGTTCAGGTAGATGAGGAACAAGGTGGGATCCAAAATGCTTCCATGCGAGGCTCAAAAGGTTACCGGGTCTGGAGAGCTGACTAAGGCCCCAAGTTTAAAACTCTGTTTCCGATTTGTAAGGTAGCTGTGAAACCAGTCCCAGGCAGTGCATCTGATACCAAGAAGTTCTATTCAAATTCTGCTGAAGGCTTCTAATATTTAATGATAGAACTTTGACTGAAAATTTAGGCCATATCACTTTATAACACTGTTCTGCATAGTAAACCAAATAGCAATTTACGGTGAAAGATTTGTCGGATCATGTGTCTATCCCGGTCAGGGAGTGAGGAGGCGGCGGTATTGGCCACGCTGTTGCGAAGACTTTACTTGATAACTGGCAGAGCAGCCGAGCCTAGAAAGAGTGAAGAAGTGAGAAAATGTGTATGTACCTATTTGGCAAAATTAGCCAAGAGTTCGAGACTGTTGTGCACTATAGTATTCAATTTGCCAACAATTAAAAATGATTTATAGTGTCTAGAGTGGAAACACATAACTAAAATACCATTGCCACAATTATTTGCTGTTAAGTTAGGCGTTGCTGTCCCCTGCTGCATCCCTGGAGTCTTCAGAACTCTCGGAAGCCGCCCTCTCGTTTTTGAATACTCGGTCCAGGTCAAGAGGATTACGAATGTGAATAGCCGGCGAGCCGTTATGTCTCCTGACGAACACCGAGCCCTGCGACGTCCAACAGCTTTTAAATTTGGCATCCGTCGCTCGTTGTCTTGAAGCACGGAAAAGTAAACGATTCTCGCGTGTTAAGCGTTCTTTTACATAAATTTTCTCGCTTTGTCCATTACAGATGAGCTCGCCTGCTGTTGTGTTGAGCCTGGATTTTGCAGCCTTGAGAAACCCGTCACGTATGTCACGTCGGACGAAGCGGACAGCTATCGGGCGTGGTTGAACTCGACGCTTCTTTCCAGCAGATGTGTTTCCTACTGATACCACACGACGTCCGGTCCTCCAAACGCCGTCAATGTCAACACTGTTAATTGAAACACCTATTTTCAATGCTGTAGTTAAGACGAGGAGGAGAGGGTTCTCATTGGGCGTTTCAGGGCAACCGACGATATCCAATTCATTTCTCAATGCTGTTTGTTTCTGCTCATTAAGCTGGTCCTGCAGTCGAGAGACGGTCTTGTGAAGCACGGCGTTATGCACCTGCTGCTCCTCGAGAGCGTCTATTCTTGTTTCGGACGCTTCGATTTTACCGGTTACAGCATCAATTCGATCCGTAAATTGCCCAAGAGTTTTTAACACCTCCGATATTTGAGACTGGATCGTAGACATCTCGCTGCGCAGGTATCTAATTTCCGTGGTCAAGGTCGTAGTTTCAGAGTTATTTGTAGATTCTGCGGTAATAGCTTGTTGGGCTTTTTTGTTGCATAGAGTAACATTTTCTGACGGGATTTGAGTCATTTGCGGGATTTGCGGCATGAAAATAGAAAAAGTGGTTAAATTTCACACGCGGTAGAATAATACCCTCAGAATCAAAGAGGCATTATTTAAATGTTACTGGCCTAGCTGTTTTTTAGGGTTCCGTATCCGAAATATGCCAAATGGGACCCCATTTCTAAGCCTACGCTGTCCATCCGTTCGTCTATCCGTCCGCCTGTCCTAACTGTAAATGTATCTTTTGAACCTTAAGAGATAGCGAATGGATTATTCAAAAAGACAGAAATTTTTTTTTCAACGTTTCAAAAAGGGTGTTTGGTTTGGGTTCGCGCTGATTCGAATTTATATCGGAATAGTTATAATAATACCTAGTGTGCGGTGTAACGGAATCCTCCGTGCATCAATCCAATTCGCACTTGACCAGTTTTTTCGTTTAATCGAGATCCATATCAAAACGGTGCTGAAGAATTGTTTACTTCAATAGGATTATTAATTCCCGGACGGCAATACTCACCTTTCTCTTCGACCAGCGGTTGGATGACGTAGAGTTGTCCGTCCGTGCCAATGTCTTCCGCTATACCTCGTTTACGTGAAATATATATAAAAGCTAAGCACATTCTTAAATACAATAATGCCATATTATAACTAAATATGTTATTTTTATTAATTTTAATTTACTCTTTCGTCACGCTCGAGTACCTAATATTATTGTGTACGCAATATTAAATATTATGCTTTTTGTGTTTAAACGATTGTAAACTGGAGTAGGTATTTGCGTATAATTGAATTTTAATGCAATATACATTTTACGATACTAAAATACTAGCATTTTGAAATACCCTTGTTTTAAGAGAACACATTTTATAGCCTGAAACTTAATGCGTCGGTTGCCTGGCTTGGGGTGTTGACGCGTGCTCGTAAGGTACCAAGTTCCAACCCCCGCGGTCGTCATGTAAAAATGTGTTTTTCTAACTTAAGAGGATAGTAAACCGTCATTTAAATCTCGTAGAATTAAACAAAATCATGCTAGTTTAGCTCTATTGCAGAATTGTTTTCTTTTTGAAGAAATAATATCTATAACATATTCAAAAATCCTAAATGGGGGATATCAGCCATCACCTCTCAACCATGTGTTGGGGAAAGTGGCGAACCGATCAACACCGCCGTAAGCAAAGACCTAAAAAAACGTACAGTCATAAGGCCGTAGGAATAAACTAACCATGGCTGAGACGCCCGCAATATACATCAAAGTAAACATCACATCATAGAAACCTGTTATTTCTGAGCTTTCAGCAAACGTTAACGTAAACGATTAACTAAAACAGTCCAAATTTATGTAATTGACATAAGCGCTCGCCGCCACCGTCCAGCGGCTTACGACAAACAGATAACGTTCGCAGAATTCATCTCGTTTAGGCCCAGGTCTTTTATTTCGGCATTATTTTTCTCCATTTGCCAGTTTATAAGCTTATGTTAAGTAGTATTTAATTATAAAAAGAAAACCATAGACAGCTTTGATGCTCCATGAATTTAATTTATTAAAGTTCTAAGGATTTCACATAACTATAGACAACTTGAACCATCAAACTAACTTTTAATACCCGCCATTACGCGATCACGCCAGGCGCCATTCGTTCGCAGTTTAAAAACTCAAAAATTGGGTGCTTTCTCGTGTCGAGCGCGCAGCAGCGTTCGTCGCTAATTTCCCACGAGGCGCTCGCGACGGACCGCAAACTGCGACGATAAACAACCTACCCAGAACAAGAATTAATAGGCCCCTAGTACTTTTCCCGCCTCCTTGGCTTAAAAAAATAAACCAACTTCACCTGAGGTTTATACAGCCGCGCAACTTTGTAAATAATTGTATTCTCGCCCCGTAAATCAGGTTTATCTCAAAAAAGGCTAATTCACTTTAAATCCGAACCAATTTAAATTCAACGAGCACCAAAACTATGTAAACAGTTCCGAACTCGAACGAAACACGTATTCAAATTTACAAAAGTTTTCAGACGTGTTTTTAATGTTTTCGTTAAACAATTCATAAGCTGAAACTTGTCTCGGAGATTTAAAGATAAACGAGTAGAACTATCAGAGGCAGCGTTAATTCCGTTTTCATTCCCTCGTAGAAACAACGAAACATTTTAATTTCTTTAATTCTTTTTGCGTCCGAAAAAAGCTCTCGCATAAGTCCGAAGCGGAGGCAAAAAGTTAATAAACAAGACTTGGGCTTTAATTAAAAGCCAGGGAAGCATGAGCCGAGTAATTATGGCCGAAATGCAAGCTTACAAAAATGCTGGTACATTCGCGGTGGCGGGAATACTCGAGGAAGGTAAGGTAGTTGGAGCCTGCGAGGGACGACGGGGGCAAATATCGTCCTATTGGCGTTTATTTACTGTTAAGGGGATTCTCTTTTATTAACCAGCGAGCCAGTAGTCCAGCATTAATAGCGTTTATTCACAGATTTCATTGCCGAAGCAGCCCGGGCAAAGCAGTTACAAATTACAGTGGAGATAATGTATGTGTACTGTCAGCCCAATCTGACTACCCAATATTAGAATGGTGTCCCAATGACATTATAAAACATATTTTTTTCTTACGAGTTGAATGATAACGTCACTGTGGCACAGTTCTATGATGGATCAGGGTTATATTTGACTGATAGTACCTTTTATTTCATCTTGTTATCGGTATCCACGGCGTAATAGATGGAAACTGACCGATATTCTGCCACGCAAACGGCATGGCTAGTGCCCTTATAAAGGTCCTGCCACGGGCTTAGGAATTATTATTATAATTTTAAAAACGTTTATTTCTCGATCGGATTTGAGCCACGAGAGCGACCAAATTGAGAACGCTCGTCATGATATGTTTGTACGCTTACGGGGCAACTTGATCACCGCCGGTTAATTCATCTATCGAGTTGTACGGTCACGGAAGTTAATTTAATACCGATTTCAAAGAAAATCAGCTTGAAGATGTCATTGTCATTAGAGATGCCAAGTCATTTGTAATTGATAGGAAACTCAACCTTATTGCTGTAGAATGTCAGATTGACTTTGGAACCAAGGTGGGTGACAAATTTAATACCTTGACTGTACAGTGAGTTCCTTAATGCCTGTTATCTACTCAGTAGCGCGGAAGCGAAACGGAAGCTACGATACGTTACTTCACTGGTAGATTCACTCCATATTCATCATTATCAGCCGCAAGACGTCCACTGCTGGACAAAGGCCTTCCCCAAGGTTTTCCACAACGATCGGTCTCCATGGTTGTTTTTTGTTTTTTCTCTTGGGGAGAAAATTACCATAATCGCCACGCTTGGCAGGCGGGTTGGCGATCGCAGTATTTCACCGTGTTCTGAGAGGACGCTGCTGCCCATCCTCCGGTGGTTCTGGGCGTAGTTTAGGGACATACCCAGGTCCACTCCATATTACTGACGTGTAAAGGAGCTCTCATGTGGCCAATTTACTGAATAAATAGTTTGATTTTTTAATTTTGAATTTAACATTATTTATTTATTAGGTTTTAATTTTCTATTGTACTCGGTAAAACTACATTGCCTTTGACTTGTTATCGTATTGTTTTTAACTCGGCTGCCATTACTGTCTACTAAGTAAGAGCTATCGTTACGTTGCCAATAAGATAACATGTGAAAGCCAATAGGTATGGGTTTACCCAGTATAGGAGGCCCGGGCACATCAACTAACTACTGCTTTTTTTCTGAAATATTTACCTAACGTTCTTCCCCTAAAATCGGTTCAGTGTTTTATCTATAAAAGTTTCACAAACACAGACAGTTACTATCGCTTTTATAATATTAGTTTGGAATACAAAAGTACACACAGTCTATAATTGTCAAGTCGCGACAAAAAAAATACGTTAAAATTTGGCTTTGTGCGACACATACATTCGATACACGTGCTGTCCCAGAACTTGACGTCTTATACAGGTTGTCCCAGAACTAGTCGTCTTATACAGGGTGTCCCAGAACTTGACGTCTTATAAAGGTTTTCCCATAACTTGACGTCTTATACAGGATGTCCTAGAACTTGAATTCTTATACAGGTTGTCCCAGAACTTGACGTCTTATACAAAGTGTCCCAGAACTTGACGTCTTATAAAGGTTGTCCCATAACTTGACGTATTATACAGGGTTTCCCATAACTTGGCGTCTTACACAGAATGTCCCATAAATTGACGTATTATACAGGTTGTCCCATAACTTGGCGTCTTATACAGGAGGTCCCAGAACTTGACGTAAACGTAAAGGCACCAGAAAGCCCCTTTTGTTTGACGATCATGCACAATACGAGTATGTAAAAGTATTATGTAAAGCTTCGTCACAACAAGGTGGTCGTGTAGTGACATCTTCATGTATTTCTTTCACCGTAGCCCGAGAGTGGACGTTTTGTCCAAGACTACTTAATAATGCCTCGCGGAGTGACCCCGGCCGAGGAGTTACTGTTTACCACACGGCTCAACGTCAAATCGACATAAAACTTTCGTCGTTGAAAGCCAGTGGCGATATGCTATTTTTATTTTTAGGAAAACCAACTGCTAACATAAATACATTCAAGACATACATTCAGAAAGTGAATTACAGGTTTTCCCCGATAGAAATACATAGAAATATATTGTAATTGAAAAAATACTGTTTATTTACGTCACCTTTTACGCCTTCGTCACCGTCATCCAAATATGATATCACTGTTTTAATGTTCCCTATTGCTTTGTTTCTAGTACTAAACGTCTTAATACGTTTTGAACGAGTTTGACATGAAATTGTCTATGTCTATTTGTATAAGAATAACAGCAGTATCCCATCTTATCGAGTAATTAGAATTACTGTGTTTATGAAACTTACAAAGACGTAGCGTATTTTGATGTATAAATGTTTCTTGTACACGCCACGATTTCTTTTGTAGGGCAGATGGGGATTCCGATTTGTACTGGACGGACCTTTCATGTGGATCATTGTTTATCCTCTTGAAACTTTAGAACAGCGGCTCTATTCAACAAGGTAAATACAATATCGTTTCTGATCTGTTATCGTATTGTCAGAGTTTTGATAGCTCTTATTTACTTGACAATAATGGCGACTGACGTCAAAATAATACCTTAACAGATCAAACACGATCGCACTGCTAGATCAAAACAGGAGTAACTCAAAATACAACTGTTTTATAAAATCAACTTTATTACAAATCCTATGAGCTTGAAACAAAACTAGCAAGGATTTTGAGTTGATACTGTTTTGATCTAGCAGTGCGAATTATGATTACACACGATATGCGTAGTATACCAGAAATAGGCTCTGGCGACAGCATTCAGAGTCAGTTAGTAAATAAATAAACATCTATCGGGATAGTCTCACACGAATTAAACTAGTGCCAAATTAAGCTGTAGGCTAGTACTATAGGCACTAGACAACGACAAACTTATAAAGAGAAATATATACGTAAATACAAAGAAATATCCAAGACTCAGTAAAAAAAAAGATTGTCTTTTAAAGTCGGTTTACAGACGATAATTTTACGTAAAAACGTCATAAGAAAACATATAAGCCGAACGCTTAGGCCGATCGTGGCTCTCTATCGCTTGTTCCACGCTCTCGCTTGCACGGCTCGGCTCAGGCGGAACGTGACACGTTTTTATGCGTGCGCCGGCGTTAAGCGATTTATAAGACGTCACATCAAAATACTGTCCTTATTGGGATTCGAACCCGGGACTGCTATAAAGATTGTGTCGATTTTCGAAATTATTTAACTTGCCGTACCGACGTCGATACGGAATACCTTCCATACCAGTTCTCGAGTGACCAGCCCGCCATTTAAAAGGTATAAAAGATGTTTTGAAAAGTCTCAAAATAGACGTAGTTTGTTTGGGGGCCTGAGGCCGTTTCATAAGCTGCAAAAACTGGTCAAGTTCCAGGCAGGGAAAGAGACAGAGTCATAGAAATCATATTGCGGTGTCTCGGTCTCGGTCACTGTCTACAACTTATCAGGTTTATACAAACTTAGAATACTTACCTCGTTGTTTTATTGATTATAATTTATAATTATAACTGTAAATAGTTGCGGATAAGTTAGTTTTTGAAGATCGTTACGATTATAATAACTTGTAAATGACATTTACAAGTTATTCAGTTCATCAAAGTCAATCATATAATATAAATAAATAAATAAATAAATATCAGGGGACAGTGTGTCACACCAATTGCCCTAGTCCCAAACTAAGCTCTAGGCTTGTACTATGGGTACTAGACAACGATATAAATACTTATATAGAGAAATATATACTTAAATACATAGAAAACACCCATGACTCAGGGACAAATATTCGCGCTCATCACACAAATATCTGTCCTTACCGGGATTTGAACCCAGGACTGCTGCTGATATATGTTAAAATATTATTGACTGATGAGTTTGTTACGACGCTTCTTCTCAGCTAGTTTCCTTTTGTGAAGCGCTGGTAGATTGCTTTTTTTTACCAGTCCATAGAAGACTGATACTTTAAATGCTGTTGCGATTGGCCGGTTAACAGAGACACAGTAAAGAAATACAGTATAATGTGATCCTACGATCATATTATGAAGCAAGCAAATCAGCATACAGGACAGGCCACCTCATAATAAGTGGAATCTAAGAACCACGCTCAAGACAACAATCTTAAGACTGCAGTCTGAAGATCGCAAAAAAAAGGATTAAGAACGCCTCTATAACTACTAGTCGTTTTATCGGCTCTTTTACCGTCATACCGGAACACAACAGTGCGATCACAGCTTCTTGGCGGCAGGGCAGCTAATCACGAATTATGGTGTTAGTAATCCAAAAGAACCCTGCGCTTACGGAGTCCTACTATCACCATACATTTTGAAAATTTCACAAAATAGTTTATTTATGCATTCTTCACTAAACGCCGCTACTGATATCCGTGATAATCGTAACCATGGTAATAACAATGCTTCAATTATTATAACAGAGCTGTTATTATGCTTTAGTTACGTTATGGGTGGCATTATAATACCGTTGACGGTATCAATATTAGCGGTACGCAATTCGAAAAATGAGAAGTTTGCGGCAAACCGTTGAATGCAAGCAGCGCTGGACCAGACCTAGTGGCAAACCAGTGGACGTCTTTCGGCCGAAACGATGTAGGTACCCAATGAGTAGAAAACTGATATTTTTTGGCTCGCAAAATAAAACTTCGTTCTATTTCTATAATATCAGTCATACGTGAATAATGGACCGGCTCAATTTGCTAAACATTTACGGGCTGTGAGGCGAAAATTTTCCTAAAGAATATTTCTATTTAGGAATATTATTTAGGAGGCAATTTTCTCCGTGCGCCTCTTGGCTGGCTTTCCTCGATTTTGTTATGAAAATAATCAGAGCGGGAATTTACTTTACTTATGTGAGGCAGTTATATACTAAAGAGTACAGGAGAAGACAAAATAATTTTAAAATTGTAGGCCTAACTATTATCCAACGGGGCAAGTATTTTATAAGTGTTTATATGTTTGTTTCTTTGACAGTATGATCACCTACTTCATCTTAGGCTTTGGCTTCGGCTTCGGCTGGTGGTAGACGCTGAACGCCGTGGACAGCGGGTGTTTGGTCATTCTGAACGTTACCATCGGCGGGCGAACTATTACTTCAATTTAAAAAATGTGTTGTTGGAGCGAGCGTCCGTCAGCCATATTGCTTTAAAAACTTAGTTCAAGACAACTAACACACGCGGCTGATGGACGTCGCACACGGCGGGCAAGCACGACCAATCCCGAATACTCACGAACACTGCATATAGACGCCACGGGCCAGAGCGACCAAGGCCTTAGTTTTTAGATGGGAATGACCTGTTTTAAAGCCCGACAAATATAGCTGGTAGATATGACACGCTTTGATTTCTCTATAGCTCGTCATAGTAAAGTTAAATTTGCTTAGAATTATACTTTAAATGACAAACATAAAATAACAATGTGGTAATTTTGAAATGTACGCGATATATTAGTCATATTGCGACCGAGCTGCCCCTGCCACATCAAAACGGCACGGCATCATTAACGTGAAACGACGCGGTGCTGTAGAAACGGCACATTACCGCGTCGTGTAGTTTCACGGTGCTGTGTTATATCGGCTTCAAGCTATTTTAGTATCTATGCGCAGCTCATTCGACTTAATATTCCACTTTACAATGAAACACGGCACCGATTTCTGCACGACGTGGTAACGTGACTTTCTGCGACGAAGCGCCGTTTCACCTTAACGACGCCGTGATGTGGTGATGTGGCCAGGCCCTGAAGCCAGGGATACACTAGGGGACTAATCTCCGGCGAGACGTGTCACCAGCGACGTCGGGTAAAGTGGCTCGACGTTGCTCGACTTCGCTCGACATGTCTGGCAACATCGCTCGACACGTGTCTCCAACGAAGTTGAGTGAAGCGGCTTGACGTTGCCCGACTTCGCTCGACATGTCTGGCAACATTGCTCGACACGTGTCTACAGCGACGTCAGGTGAAGTGGCGCGACGTTGCCCGACTTCACTCGACATGTCTGGCAACATTGCTCGACACGTGTCTACAGCGACGTCAGGTGAAGTGGCGCGACGTTGCCCGACTTCGCTCGACATGTCTGGCAACATCGTGTGGCCAACGACATCATATTATGTCGCGTGATGATGTCAGGAAATCAGCCGGCTTCGCTTGGCATGTCGTGGGATATTTACTCGACTTATTCTCTATGGAATTTAGTGGTTCATGGCAACCATCGTCATCTCAGTGAAAAGGCAAAGAATCGCGGGGTGGGGCCCCTAAACCAGCGCACCGCTAACGAGCGACACCGCCTGTAGTTAGCGACGAGCTGCAATTTGTATTAGGAAGCACCTACTTATAGGATTACGTGTTCGGCGAGCGAGGTTCCGGCGCGGCGCGAGTTTCAGGCGGCAGCGATTTACTCTCTCATTATTATTTTAAAGAGCTAAGCTCATGTAGGTGAAGTAATTGCCACTTTTCTCTGTTGTCTGCCAGCTTTTTCAGCTCCTGATACGAAACGACGACATTGGCGTTTTGTCTTATTTGGTTTTACTGTCGTACTAAATAATTGTTAATAAACATTACCTGTTCTCAATATTGTTTGCAATAACACTGTTTTATTTACGTATAAATACTATGAATACTTAAAACTCTCTGTGAAACTTTTTATATATAAACAAATATTTTTAAGACAAATCAACAAATAATTACGATTTACTAGGTCTCCTTTTTGTAGATATTTTTATCGCCATTCACTCTGAAGTCAGTTATATAATTATAAACTACCCCAAAAAAGCTAATTTGGTTACCTAAAGTATTCTTTGTACCTTTCTGTCAAATTCTAATGCCATACTTATTTAAAACTCACTTTACCTATTGCGCGTTTTTGAATAACCTTTTACTTTATTTTATTCTGAAAATGGAAGAAACAAAAAACACACTGTATGAATTATAATATTTAATAATTAAAGTAGCAAATATATGAATAAGTACACGGATAACAAATTCTTACTTGACAAGGCCTTGTCTCGGTGAGAGCCTTTTCTTGTCATACACTTGTAAAAGGAATGTGAGTGAGCTAGACTCAGTCAACGTCAAAGTAGACAAGTACTCACTTTATCGCATTAATGTTATTTGCCAATCTTGTTTGACATCACTTACTGTTGAAGCGACAAGGTATAATAGTGTTTCTTTTTTGACGTTGCCTGTACATAGCATTCAGAGTGTCGGGGTGTGTCGAGTGTGTACATACACTGGGTACGAATAATTTGGTGAGGTGTCTTTCAACACATAAACTTCTAATCATTTTATGATGAAATTTGGAATACAGATTATACGAGTATAATTATAACCTGGGTTACAATTTAATATAATCAAAATCGCAAAAAATCTATATCTCTGCAATTTGAATATTGGGAACGGGGCATGAAATGACACGAGTTTTATACTCATAATAGGAAATATGCGTGGATTATTTAAATCGCATTTCTCAACAGAATTTGAAAATACCGTAAAAGAGATCATAAAAGTGAAATTGAAATTTAAATTGGTCAAGTAATACGGATGATACAAGCATTTTAAACTGCTAATTAGTAATTAGACAGAGAGATCCGGTAAACTACATGTTAAATTCTGTTATGCTAGAAAAAGATAGGAAAAAATCTTTGTTGGCTTAAATCTTGGTTATTTTTATAGCTGTTGAAAAAACTGAACGCTTTGTTACATAATCGCTTCCCGCTTGCACTTGCATCGTAAACCCAAAAGCGGGCGGTACTTTGCGGCCGCACTCCATTTCTGCGGTTTTTCTATGAGGTAGATGTAAATAGGATGTTCATGGTAGCTGTCTATTCGTTAACCTAACATGGAAGCGGTTTGTGTCAGCTAAGACTTTTACTATGCCTTAGGTATCTATCAATGTATTTTTTTTGCATTATTAAAATAGGACGCCTCCATGTGATACATAGGTATTATGTTACTTTCCGTTGTTATGTTATACAATTATGTATAACATACTTATAGGCTAACTCAGCATGCGTATAATTTAATTACTTTTAAACATTACAGGAACACACACACACACACACACACACACACACGCACACACATTCAAGGCGTGACGTATACGAATACATGCTCATACGCAACGTGCACACGACAGAGATGTCTTGTGAAAAAAAAAGTAAGCCTTTTACTTAACGAAAGACTTTTACACTGAGAGTTTTTTACATTATATTATAATATACTTATTTTATTATTTTATTTTATTTTATTTTATTTTATTCGGAAAGCTTACTGCCTACTACAAATTGATCGACCACACTTATATCTAAAAGCAAATTACAAGCTTCCACACATTCACTCAAAGAGTAACATGCAAAGTCTCGAATTAAATATAAACAATAACAAATTTACTTCTAAAACATCAGAACAAACCATAACTACAACAACAACAGTCATGAGTACAGATTCTCAAAAACCAACAGATAATAAAAAAAAACAAAAAATACAATGATGCTAAAATAAAGATGCGAAAACGCTATTTAGATGTAGTGCTATACAGATATTATTTTAATATAATAATATTTTTGACAGAGAGAGTGCTATTATAAAAGATATCTATTCCCATAATATAATATAATTACTGTAGGGGGGATTTAGTAGAAACATTTTTGACGAACTAGAATGCAAGCGGCAGATCATGTAAGAGTTGGGGTGACAACGTTATCCGAGGGTTTTGGCAGAAAATGGATCTGCCTGTCGCCATTCCGAAATTTGAACCAGAAGGACGTTATATGGAAAAGGTGCAGCACATACAAAAAAAATCGTTCTACATTTAGTCAATTGTTCTTACAGTACCCTAAAAAAGGTTAGATTGTAGTGGTTTTTTGATATGTTGTATAACCCAAACCATCCCCAAATGGTAACCCAAATATTTCGTCCCTTCAGCTCTATATCTTTCTCCGCCATCTTGGAAAACTGACACTGCCTATCATCATGTCAGCCGAAAGACGTCCACTGCTGGACATAGGCCTCCCCCAAGGCTTTCCACTCAGACCGGTCTTGTGCTTTTCGCATCCACCGCGGTCCCGCGATCCTGACGAGGTCGTCACTCCATCTTGTTGGAGGCCCAACTACAGCTCCTCTTCCGGTCTATACCGTCGTTAAAGTTAATTCTAATGCTAATAATATTCTGCAATATTGTAGAATGCAAAATTTGCTAAAACTTTTGGGTTCAAAGATTTGTTGCACCACCCCTTGGTACGAATATATGGAATCGTCTATGGGGAACTACCGTTTACTTTTTTTCTAGTTTTCCTTCTTTACTGTTGGACACGATTTGACTTCTCTATTAAGATAAACAATCATATTTTCATTTCCAAATCAAAATTATATCAATAACTGCCCAACTAAACCAATAAGTGGTGTCTCCAATTTCTGTTCCGCCTTTGCATATCACTGGCAGAGGGACATTTAGATATTTTTGACACCTTGGAAACGTCTATATTTTATGACTTCGACAGTGAATCATGGGCCATTAAGGAACCATGTCAATCTGACGTAATGATTCAAATGGTTATAGACAATAAAGTTCTTAAGAATTGAATTAAAACGTCACTTTGACATGGTTGTGCAATGTAGTTATGAATTGAATTTTTCTAGAATAAGGTAATATTTATTGTGAACTGTTTACAAATGGATGATTTAAAGCACATTTTGTCTTACTAACATTATAAATACGAAAGTTTGTGTGCTTGTTTGTTACTCCTTAACTCTGCAACAGCTGGATGGATTTAGATGAAATTTGAAATAGAGATAGCTTATACCCTAGATCATAAAAAATAAATTTTCCCGAGGGAATAACGATAATCAAAACATACTCGGGCAGACGCTAGAGTTTAATAAATTCTGGTTTACTGAAGACTCACATAAACCAAAGCGAAGCGAAGGCGGTACGCTAGTTACGAATAATAACAAAGCAGTGCGACTCTACCTTCAATGGGAGCGTGCCTTAACTTGTAAAAACATTTTTTAGCTTCAGATAAAATTCCGACCGGGCTTTTACAGCAAAACAAATGAACTATCATCTTTCCCTCGAAGACAGGTAGAAATAATCGCAGCACTACCAATGAGCGTTATTCCATTACACGGCACGACACCGGCACGACTGACGGAACGCGCGGCGTGATATTATGTCGTGTCGTTGCCAACGTCGTCGAAAATTGTACCCCTATTGTTTGCATACGGACAAATCAGGCTTAACTACCTCACGATTACTCCACGTAAATTTAATGTCTTTAAAATATTTCAATATTTCTCTATAAGGGCGTGTTTACACTAGGTCGTCCGACGACGATGCAAATACAAGGCGAAGTTGTGGATGACTGTCATCTTTAGACCTCGTTATCTTAGGGCACTGACGTTGTTTTTGTAAAGATAAAAGATAAAAAAGATAAAAGAAATTTATTCAGTAAGTAGGCCGCTCGGGCACTTTTACACGTCAAGAATCTACCAGCGCTTCCCAAGAGGAGACCACTGCTGAGAAGAAACGCCGCAAAAAACTCAGCAGTCACTCATTTTGTAAACATATTCCATATTTCATATTACAATGGTAACTATTTAAGCATTGGCATTATATAAAGCTAAAAATATAAAATTTAATATCAAATAACATGTGTAGTTCAGCAGGAAAACATGCCAAAAATCTTACAGGAGAGATGGAGAGAGAAAAGAAAAAAGAAAAAATAGATTCAACTCCTTATATGTATATGACATGGTGCAAGATGACCACATAAAAGTTTCGATATGTTTTCCTGCATCAACGGTGTCCCCTAGACAAGAAAAAGATGTAGGGATTCAATTTTTATTTTATCAACCGTGTCTATATCGATGTTTGTAGTTTATATTAAGCAACCAAGATATTTTGCTCTTTAATCGTAAATCTCTGCTTAATTTAAATACAGCGTAGGCATTAAACCATCTTGATTAAAAACAAATAGATAACCTCAATAATATTACAAGATGCGATAACCTGATGTAATTATTGTGGTAAAACTAACGAACATCGTGACTTTTATTAATCCCATTTTTTTAATTAGTGATCATCTTTGACGCGTTGTCAGTGACATAACATATTATTATAACTTTATTAAACTTTTTTGACGCCGCGCTGGCCTAGTTGGTAGTGACCCTGCCTACGAAGCTAGCGGTCCTGTGTTCAAATCCCAAGGGCAGATATTTGTGTGAGCACTAATATTTGTTTCTGAGTCATGGATGATTTCTATGTATTTAAAAATATATTTCTATATGTAAGTAGGCCTCCAACAAGATGGAGTGACGACCTCGTCAGGATCGCGGGACCGCGGTGGATGCGAAAAGTACAAGACCGGTCTGAGTGGAAAGCCTTGGGGGAGGCCTATGTCCAGCAGTGGACGTCTTTCGGCTGACATGATGATGTAAGTATTTATATCGTTGTCTACCCATAGTACTAGCCTAGAGCTTAGTTTGGCACTAGGTCAATTGGTGTGACATGGGCCCCTTATATTTATTTATTTATTTATTTAACTCTAAGTACAATACCATCGACATTTAGATAGTCGATAAAATAAACATTCAATCACAACAAACAAGTGACGTCAGTGCTCCAAGATAACAGGGTCTAGTCATCTTGCCCCTACGGTTACTCGTATGATTCATTCATATTTTTTTGTTCTCCGGTGTCGTCGTCGTTCCGGAGCCGTGTAATAAAAACAGCTCAATGGAAGAGAATATAAATTACGCACGTTAGTAGAAATCGCTTTTGTAAAAGCATCTACTATTTGTTTATATTTATTGTGCGCGAAGCGGAGCGGGTTGTAGATGATGAAATGTATGCTCGTATCAATATAGTATATGAGAGTTTTTCTCTGTTGGGCTTACCTTTTGCAGTAGCAATATGATGTAGGTTCAATGCTATGGAACAAGATTATGTACATTTGAATAGGTAAGTACTTAGTATCTGTGAACAAATTCGATTTTTTTGGGGTTTTGTCCCAATGGGTAAAAACCGGGCAAGAGCATGTCGGACCATGCTCAGTGTAGGGTTCCGAAGCCGTTACTACAATCAAATTAGACCTTGCGACAAACTTACCTATACATCGTCATAGTTCGCGGTCAGTTTACCAACACCTTAAATAAGTATTCGGTAAGTAAAAACATTTAAACCGCTTGTAACTCAGGAACCAATGAAGTCTACTTAGTCGTGATAGTTTTCCTATTAAACACATATGTGCTTTCATTTAAGATATTTTTTTGAATTTTAGTATTTGTAGCGACTCTAACAAAAATTTGCGCTTTAAAGATTCATATTTTCTAAACGAATCCCTTGATCGAAAAATTGTTGAAAGACTTATCCAACGAGACCCCACACTATGGGGTAGACGAGAAAAAAAATACATCCCCACGATACGTGTAGGGGAGGTACACAAAATTATTATTTTTCAAGAATTTATTTTATTTGGCGAGACTAATATGTATATTTATGCCAAATTACAGCTTTCTAGTACTAAGAGTCTCTGAGCTAGGCTACGGACGGACGGACATGGCGATACTATAAGGGTTCCTAGTTTGACTACGGAACCCTAGAAAAGGGCCCCTGAGACTCCACTGCCCCTTTGTCTGTCTATCACCAGGCCGTATCTCATGAACCGTGATAGCTGTTGCTTCTATAACAACAAATACTAAAAACAGAATAAAATAAATATTTAAAGCTTACTCCTGACACTCTTGTGGACTAAAAAGTATAATAGGGTTAGCTACACGCGCTTCTGTCAAGTCTGTTATTTGCCTAAAATACCTAGGTAAATCGACAGCATGCTACGTCATCATGTAATGTCAATTAGCTAACTCGACATTTAATTTACGAAACCACAAACTTAAAGTGGCAGGAAGGCCAACTTGCCAAAATTGACCATACGTAACAAATATGCTGTGACTACGCCCTATCATAGCCGTTAGCAAACTCACCAGGCTTAAACCATCCTATGTCACATAAGCATCTACTCACAAAACAACCTTAGTCCTTATAAAAGTATGGCTGCTTTTGCAAGTATAGAGTTAAAGTTATGTGGTTATAATGGTTACCGGTGTGTAGTTCGTAGTAGGACGCAGCGGGGTGGATGATTTGGCCCAAAGGACGGCTTGTGTGTGTGCGTGCGTGTCGGTGTGTGTTGTGGTAAGCACACTGCAGCAGTCAGGTTAAGTACAGTCGGCAAAAATATGTGTTTAATTTTAAGTAAAGCTTTTGCCTGCGACTCCGTCTGTAGAAGTCGTTTATCGCTGCTCCCACTTTCAAATTTTTCGGGATAAAAACTATCCTATGTCCTATTCCAGTACCTAGCCTATGTGTGCCAAGTTTCATCGCGATCCGTTCAGTGGTTATAATTCTTGGGTACCCATGTTATGTATATCACCCAATTGGAACCCTGACCCACCATAGAACTGTGTCACAGTGACGTTATGATTCAAGTCGTAACAAGCGTCAAACAAATTTTATAATGTAACTTACATTGTTCTATGGTAGGTCCAGGTTCAATTGGGCTGATACTATGTATACAAGCTTTTTTATTTAATGGGGATGGTGAACGAGCACACTGGCCACCTGATGGTAAGTGGAAATTAGTGGAATATGTGGCTAGTAGACATTTGCATTCTCAAGACTACAATGTTAAGTCTTCAATTCTAAGTGCATTGCCATCCCAGAGGATTACGATGGAATGCATCTATGCTAGTAATTTCACCGGTTATTTTATCCCACACCGGAACACAAAAATGCGAGTGCTGCTTGGTGAGGTTAAAGGATAAGATGGTGGTAGCGCTCCGGACGGACCTTGCGCAAGGTCCTACCACCACTAAAAGCTGAAAGCTCTTCTAATTATGGGTCAAATTTAATGTTATAGCCATGGTTTCCAGCTTTAGAGCTTTCTGCTTTCAAGCGATCTAATTTTGGGTTAATTGCGCAGCAGTTCCAAAATGCTGCCGCGCACGGCTTCGTTTGATTAAAAATAGTTATTCGTATTCCGCCTTTTCTTCGGCTGCCTGATTTTAGAATTATAAGATAAGATGAGAGAATTAAGTTCAAACTCATACATCTCTTAATACCAGATACGAGTTTTTTCTAATCTAGTAACGATATGTAGGTAGGTAGGTACAGTTGGCCTTACGTTGCACGCTTTGATACCTTGTCACTTTAACGCCTTTGTCAGATAAGTGCAGCAGTTTAACACGTTCCCTGTCCGGGTGCCCCCAATCGTGGGGTCTTGACCCTTTTTTTCAGGAGTCCCTGCTTCCACTATGGGGTCACATCCTCATACTGAATGCACAGTTGGACTTGTGACATTGGCTGATTATTTTGTATAGGGATTGTTTTGGGTGGGTACAGTGAACGCGTTAAACTTAACGTTATAAGGCCCGTATATAACGCATTGCTAGATCAAAACAGTATCAACTCAAAATCCTTGTTAGTTTTATTTTAAGTTCACAAAAGTTGTATTAAAGTTGATTTACATTATAGTCATATTTTGAGTTAAGTAGGTACTACTGTTTTGATCTAGCAGTACGATACGATTTTAATCCTTGCGTTTCAAAGCTTGGGGAGCTGACTGTACCGCGTCCACGTCCAGTCATCCCAGGGGAGTCCGCGGCGTGTCCGCGGGGCATCCTTAATCTCTGGGCCCAGGGTTTGCAGAGCAGCACCGACACTCGCCATCATAATGCATACTGGAGCGTATGAGGTGCTTAAAATACAAGTATCTGAACATGTTAACGACTTTGGAAATTTTGAAAAGATACCTAATCATTTGCACAAGTACCCGGCCCCCCGCATTTTGCTCATACAAATGTTAACAATTATATAATTCAATTTCAAATTAAAATTCAAATCCTTTTTGCGTTTGTAGTTTTAGCTCCAACTGAGCTAAAACTACAGGTATACGTGCATAATTATATACAGGTATATATGCCCTCCGTGGGCACAGCAATACGACTACTTTTCAGAGAGTAACGTCGAAAATACTAAACAAATTTCAATGTAGCTTGTAGTGTTTTTCTTTTTCGTAGTCATGGCTCTTTCTAGATGAACCCAAAAGATCTGTACCTAATTATTTGTTTTAGGTATATATTTTTTGAGTTTCAATGGCCATTTTTTGGAACTGTGTAGCTGCAGGCATGGAGAATTAGAATTATTTTAAAAGGGGGGTAAGGGGAAAAAGAAAACATCGGGAAACTCCGTTTTCACTAATCATGCATTTTTCATTTTAACTGAATTGAGCCAAAAGTCGGAAAATAAAGTTAATTCTATTATCTGAAATAAAGGTTTTTTAACAAATTTTTTTTGAATTGAATGCGTTATAACGTTAATAGAAAAATACTTATCTTAACCTAGCTCTATGTGGACGACTTTTGACCGAGTTCACTAAAATTAACGGACAGTGGAATTTACCTTCTCGAAGTAATTATGCAATTTAAACCGTCGTCTTATAGTCTTAAATAACTATCAGGGATAACCTTACACGCGTTGACTTTATCCTAAACTAAGCTCTAGGTTTGTACAGTCAAGGAATTAAATTTGTCACCCACCTTACTTCCAAACTCAATCTGACATTCTACAGCAATATGGTTCAGTTTCCTATCAATTACAAATGACTTGGCATCTCTAATAACAATGACGTTTGGCATCTCTAATGACAACATCTTCAAGCAGATTTTCTTTGAAATGGGTAGCAAATTAACTTCCGTGTCCGTACTATGACCACAAAAAAAAAATTACTTACATCACGTCACACGAATATTTATTTGCCTTTACCGATAATAGAACCCGTAGCTTTGTCGGCAGGCTAACCACGTCATAACATGAATACAAATTCTACGTTAAAAAGGGAAGCACAGAGCAGCCACAATCGCGTCTCCTATCATACCTATTTATACTATTAGGGATACATACCGAAGATTGAAATACGCTGCAGCACTTGACTCTAACAAAGATTAGCGCTTTAAAACTTAATATTTCATAAACGGTCCCTTAATTGAAACATTGTTGACCCGCAAAATTTTTGAAAGACCTCTCCAACGACACCTCCCACTACAAGAAACAAAAATTACATCCCCACGTTACGTGTATCTCACCACTTTGGCGTGGCGTGACTAATATGTATATTTATGCCGGGTGAGGTGGAAATCTTTGGGAGAGGCCTATGTTCAGACCTATGGCTGAAATGATGATGATGATGATGACAGCTTTCTAGTACTAAGAGTCTCTGAGCTAGGCTGCGAACGGACGGACATGACATGACATAGTTTGACTATGGAACCCTGAAATATAATAACTGTGGTCATGTCATTGAAAATGGTAAGCTAGGGTGCCGCATTTCCAAAATTTTATCAGTTAAAATATCTACGTGATTTATCATATTTTGGACACTACTGAGTTGAACTATCCAGCGCTCTAAGGTTGACCACTATCCCCCAGACGACACCCTATATTTATATATATTCTATGTGTTTTCATCAAGCACACATGTAAACAAAAAGCACTGTCATCCAACACGATATTATTCTCAACTTAACTGTTGACATCGCTCAATATTGGGGAAGTAGGCTGTTTTTTTGCCCTACATTCTGAGCTACATTAAGGGCCCAGCTCTCATATGTCCTTCTAAATTTGACCCGAGATCAAGTTCTGGGCCCTTTATGGCTGTAAGGGGACATTGGCACCCTGCGGGTCCCGCGGTGAAATGACCGATTTACTGCTAAGATAGGGCATTGCTTGCGATATGGAAGTTTTAACTCGCCTAAGGCCCGTGGACTCTATGTTGGGTCTCATTTGTATGTAGATTAGGAAACAGGGCACGGATAGTAGTAGAAGGATAAAATTATGTCACTGTCATGCGCTGGACCTTAGTGAAAAAGGGTGTAGAAAGTTTTTTTGGCTTAGTAGGTTAGACTAACATAACGAACGTATATAGGCCAGAGCATTTACAGCAAAGCGAAGCAAAAACTTTTTTACTGCCAATGCATCATGCAATGTGGTGTTATTTAATTTACATCTTATTTCAACTCGTTCCAAGACCAATGATGCCTTGGAAACTGTAAAATTCTCTGCGTTTCGCTTTTTTATATATGTGCACCGGCCCTTAGACTAAGTAATTATTGCACTTTGAATGCCTAAATATTTTTTAACTACCACAAGTTACGAGTCTTTCGAGTTCGAGTTCTACAATTATTTTAAAACACTATTTTCTCAACTCTGTTTTCTCACCTGCGATTCCTCTGGTGTTGCGGGTGTTTATGGGTCGCGATGATCACTTACCATCATGTAACCCGCTGCTCGTCTGCCTCCTTTACCCCATAAAAATACCGGTCAAGTGTGAGTCGGAGTTGCACACCGAGGGTTGCGTATTAAGGATATTATGCTTGGTAATCGCGAAAGAAAATACTCATTTCGTTACGAACTTTATTTGGTTGTTATTTCTCAAAAACTGTAAATAATGAACACAAAATGGTTTTGAAATGTGCAGATTAAGCCCTTTCATGTGACACCCCATTTTTGCTATAAATCAAACAACTTTTTCAACCCCCTATTCTAGACCGCTTCTCCATTATTAAAAAAAAAACACATACTTTTTTACTTAAAACAGATGCGGGCAAGCAAGTTGTATAACTATGCCAAATATCAAGTTGGTAGCCTTTGTAGTTGCTGACAAAACCTGCTGTGACATACAGGCAAAAGACAGACAGACACACAGATAACGAAGTCCTTTTTTACCATTTTGGTCCGGAACCCTAAAAAACCATAATGCCCTAGTTACATAAAGTCGCTTAGTTGTAACAAAAACGGGTACAAGAGTTAAAAAAAACAAAGGTTATAATAAAAACATTACACCACCCTCTCTACCGTTTCAAGTAAAACAAACTACGTCCGACTACCCAACTCCATGCCTTTAAAAAATCCAGATTTCTTCCCAACTCTCCTTAATTAGTTGGAGGAAGTTGGTGAAAATATCCGAGTAATCTATTAGATACTTTTTAATCCCGCCGCGCCGTCATTTCTCTTCTTGATTAAAATTAAATGCACTTTGTCGGAGGTGAAAGTAACTTGCCGTTTTGGTGTTTTACTTTGTTAGCGGCAAACCTTGTTGAATACTTTACGAGGTGCGGTAGGCTGGAGATTTTGGTACGTGCGTCTTAAGAGGTAATATAAGTGGCTTTTTCCCCATACTGCTTTCGTCTCTCTCATTCTCTGGTTTGCTTGTTGACTTACTATTTGTTTTTGGCCTCTATTCTGCCCGGTTAAACCATATTGCGTTCGACGTGTTATGGTGGTGTTCTAAACTAACCTAAGTTTACAATGCCGTAGGGGCCATTATTATCTTAGAATTAGAATCTTGTTTAATTTTAGTTTTAACCTTCAGCTATTGTTATACTTCTTGTGTTATTTTATGTCGTTTTTAGCAAACATTTTTGCTTCGTTAAGACTACATGAAAGTTAAAGGAGATCATTGTCACCCTAAAATGTATTGTTGCAAATTTTGAATGTCAGAAATTAACTTGTATACTCATAAGTATTTATGACTATGACTGTAATAAGCTGAACTTTAATTTTACAATACAATACAGACGCAGTTCGCACTCGCACTTGTCACTTAACAGCGTGACCGTTTGCACGTGGATTATTCTCACCTGCACCTGCTACTTAAAAGGAATTAAATGTAGGGTAACCACACTTGAAGATTTTAATTACCTACTAGTTTTATTAGAAAATTAACGTTAGTTAAGGAAGGCTAATTTAAACAACTGAGTTAATTTAATACACTTTTTGTCGTTAACTGAGTCACAATTAAGTGTTTGTACCAATTTGAAGTCACCCTGTATAGACCCAAGGTCATATGCGTAATACACTGTGTATTCATTTGTTCAACAAAACACCATCGGTGCTCAAAGTAGTCTTAATACATAAGGTATTTTTATGTATCCGAACGTCACGTGAAAAAGTTAGTTACGTATGTTATAACTCTAAACTATATATATCCCAAAGTCACCTAAACCCAATAGTCCTGTCATTACGCCCCAGACATCGCCGCCCGCGGTCACAGGTTCGAGCTTAGCGCTAATCCACCAGGGTTGCCACTGTTTATTAAATTTAATTAAAGTTCGCCTGAAATACTGGCTAAGTTGGGCAATAAATAAAAGATAATGCAAGTAAGTGCGCGATGGTTTAGCGATTATGCAGAAAATTTGGCTATTTAGTAACCCACATTGTAGTTATATCCTAACGAGGAGTATCAAACGTGTTTGAGCCAATACAGAATATTATTTCAATTAAGTATAAAGTTACTTTGCTGCGCTGAAGTTTGGAAGTTGTAAGCTTAATTCCGAATTTTACATTTCTCATCAAACCGTCAAGAGCATAAGGGTGTATCGTCTTCCAAATAGGTGGTCTTTCGACTTTGAAAGTAAAATTAAAATGTCACTAAAGTCTACGTTTTGCATTTTATGACGTACAAAGAAATTCGACTTTAAGGCGGCAGACCACGGGCCATAGAGGGCGGGGGCACTTCGTGGCTAACTTTGTTATTTTCACTATAGGTTTGTTATTTATTTACGAACGTTGCGTAGAAATGAAATTCACCGAAGTTTTTCTTCGCTAATGTCTTTTTTTTTGGGAAAGTACGTACCTTGGTAAAGTGGGATCCAGATTTTAAAGATGCTGATAGACTTGTGTATTTACGAAAGCGTTTGCTAGAATGATTGATGATGTGTGCGTAGTACTATGTCGCAGCAATGGATCAAAGAGAGAGTGCACACACATACCTTCACGCCCTCAATCCCAGAGTGGGGTAGGCACAGCTACAGAATTACCAACAACTCTAACAACTTGTTGTTAATTTTATAACTACATTTTGCATAAATAGGCTAAGATGTTTACCAGTGAATTTTAGTGACACGTTGGAAGAATACTACAAGCCTTTATTCCCTTAGTCGCCTCTTACGACTTCCACGGAAAGACATGGAGTACCTATTCTAAGCCGGTAACCACACGGCATGCAAGGGACCAAATAATAAAAAGAACAGCTACTTCTAAGTTCGATCGTACCTACCATTGGTTGAGTCGAGGGCGGATCCAGAATTTGGTCCAGGACGGGTCAAAGGTACTAAAAATATGACAAACACGACCTTTTTATGGCACAGGTCACAAAGTTAAACTTGTATCATGGGTCGAGGGAGGGGTCATGACCCTCGTGACCTCCTGAATCTGCCTGTTTGTTGAGTTCGAAGACCTTCGATGAACGAATCGGAGAGCACTTCGATCATTCTAAAGAACGCTCACGTAGGTTGGTATGACTTGGTCGCTAAATTACCACATCGCTTGTAGCCTACCCCTCTTGTTTGAAATATGCTCTGTCTTTATCTGTGAATATGATATTGGAATTCGACTGAAAGGGATAATGAGTACTTGTACTTAAATAGGTTTGTTTTGCATGTATGAATAAAAAAGTACATCTCAAAAAGTTTGAGTCGCAAAAATGACCATATTGTTTTATTTTTATTTTATGTCTGTCTTAGAAAATTTGACAGTGCCCCGCATTGTGGGGCTCCTTTTTCTGGGCGATGTGCAATTCGGGCAATCGAAGTCACCAAACGAACCTAACCTACCTAGTAACGCAAAAGGAAGTGGTCATTTCGCGACACGGACATTTTGTAATTTAAACTAGAAGCGATTATCTTACGTTTTGAGGAGTCGGTAATTTAGCGACCTAGTCCTTCTAGTGCTTACATCTAGCAGCACTTTAACGGTTTATTTAAAAATCGTCTCAATTCTTGTGACTAGTGGCAACCTTACAGCGTTATCATTAAATTAAAAAGCCAGTGACTCAACAAGTCTGTGGGCACATAATATAAAGTTCGCCACCGTCTTGTGTGCTTTTCACACATACAGGGTGGATCTTCAGACGGGGTAAGTTCAATATGGGCAACTTACCATTACTGCTAAAGGGGGTTAGTTATTAAACGCCATTAATTTACATGTTCACACTATGTTAAAAAGTAATACTTATAACCCAGTATGTTTTCATTCCCGTATCTGTTACGGGGAAATGGTCTTTACAGATCGTGTCTAACGTTGCATCAATTTATTCGAATAAAATACCCATTACAGTGAATATTTTTTTAGATCTTGTTACGCCATCTTGGCTTATTACGTATAAGGATCAAATTACGCTAAGGGACCGGCCAAGGTTGAACGTTCAACTTCAAATTAGTATTTACATAATTCGAGCTATAAAAGGTAGTTGGTAGTAATAACTATGATAAGTTATATAATCTCTAAATACTTTTATCATGTGTGATACTATTGTTATGTTATAATTTTTACTTATTAGACCATCCTGTATACCCCAATGTGAGTAATATCACCACACCTACGACGTTTTCACATATACAGGGTGCTTGTATTTGCTACGTATATGCCGAAAACCAGCGGGCTAGAAGCTTATAAGGTTTAGCATAGGTGAGTGGCATTATGTTGGGTATTTTCTAGAGAAAATGGCGTCATAATACGAACAGAGGTTTTTGACTTTAGATATTAAGTCTAAGAGCATAGTGAATAGCATTATCTAAACTATTGCTCAATTGTTTTTCTTGTAATATCAACTTTATGTCCCTTTAAAAACTATCTATTTGAAGATGGGCTTACCCCTTAGCTAAATGAAAAGTTTTCCAAACAAACATCAAACGTTCAATTATAAATATGGAAGTTTGAAAATATGCTAATTTATTTGGAGGTTTGAGTTTCAATCGTACAAGTAAATGGATGCAATACTACATCACTGTTTTGAATTAAGACATATAATATTGCTAGAATACGTTACAATAAGGTCTTAAGATTAATAATAGAAACAGTATTCTGTCGACTCACAATCGACATGCAAAATATTATGCTTATAATCTAAAAAATCAAATTATTTAATTAGTGGCTTGCAGGCGTAAGGTAGCAATAATAGTTGTTATTTACTATTAAAATTCAAAATATGCTTTACACTATAAAAACAATGATATTGTAGCCATTCAGTCAAATTCATCTTAAACATGACCATGCAACATTTTTAACTTATTAGGAAGGTTATTATATAAAACGTTACGTTTTAACATAAAAAAAACCTATATTTGTTTGCTTAAACGACCAGATTTCTGATAAAGCCAAGCTTTACTCCGTGAAAACATTTGTCAGTTCTCATCTTTACGCTCACTAAAGACCACAAAGCGTAGCAAGTATGAAACCGCCGTTATGTGTCAGCTCTAAACTTTTAATATGCCGTTTCTCACTAAACGTCTGCATACGAATAAATACCTTAAATTTACTTTAACCAGGTTAAAATTTCAACGTCAACGCGGGATAAGATACGACAGCAAATACATTGAAAAATACATCTGGATAAGTCCACTACCTTTTCAGTCAAAAAAACGGATACTTTGTGGCGCATTAACCAATATGCAGCCTCCTGTACTAGTAATTTAAGGTTCAATGTCTTCTAGCGGTTGAATGGTACATATATCATTTTGTTTGAAAGTATAAGGATCTCCTTTGAGTCTAGCCAGCTACCGGTGACTTCGTTAGACGATTTGTCCGTCGATTACGGCTAAAGGGAGTTATGACATTTTGCCGACGTCCACAGATCTTTAGATTTGCTTAGAAAGGTGTAAGACTAGACAAATTTAATTTCATTTACTTCTCTGCATTGATGGCCTTGTCACAAAAGCTGGTTTCATATTATCGACGTATTTTGCACCCTGTATGTTTTACTGGCTAGCCCCATCTATAGTCTCACACAAAAGTTGAACAACTATTTATCATCTCATCAGTTTTTGATCAGTCAGTGCCAAATAATATTATTCAAGTTAACTTTTCTGTTCAAATAACACAGTTGTTTTTTGTGTTCTTGGTTTCTGTTGTTTATTCAATTATATAATCTCCTTTTATTTTCATCTTGTCTAATATTATTATAGTTAAATTGTCCGACAGTACCCGGTGGGAAAGCAATAAGCAAAAGCTGAAACCATAAATAAGTATTACCCATCAAAAATATTTGCAGATCTTCAATTTTTTCACTTGTTCACTCTAGCCACTCTTAAAAAAGCGAACACCCTCTAATATTTCGCTAAAACACTCACAATATTGGGGGCAAAAATTGGTTGGCCCCTCGTTGCGGGGCAATGGGCGTTGCGAACGGGCGTAACTACTGAACGCTCTTAGCGAAGACCCTTGCTGCTATCCTGTTTCTCGCTCGTTCGACAATCAACTCGACCGTCAAACATAATCTGACCCGTGGGCTATTTGACGCTGACGTTTCTGCTTTCTATCGAATCAAAATGTATCGAATTGACGCGAATTGTCAGCAGTGAAGGGCGGACGATGCATGCAATATTTATACATATATAAAAACATATGCAGTTTTTGTTATACATAAATCAATAAATACAAAATACCTCTATCCTCCATAGTACTCACATAGTATATTACTCGTAAGTATCCTTTAACGAATACGCACCTCTCACATAAGTTGATGCTGAACCATAATTTGCCGCTTGCAATGGAAGTCTATGAAAGGAATGGACTGAAAATAATATGTAAAAAAGAAAAAGCAATTATAAAACTATTTGCCAATATGTTATTATATGTATATATCGTTCGACATGATTTCGATGTAGTTTGCATCCCTCGCCAATTAGTCGTCAGTTTACGTCAAATCTATACATTAAATCGATTTTAAAAAACCGATAACTCTTATGCATATTTACTAGGCCACCTACTACTTAACGTGGTGGTTGATATTTAAGTATATAGGACTTAACAAACCTTTGCCTGTGGCTTCGTCCACTCAAACTATAATAAAATCTCGGACCAGAAGTATCAGGGGGAGGAAAACCTGGGAGAATGCTTACAATTTTCACAATTTTTATATTTATAATATTAGAAAGCATTCTGTGGCAGTTTGTGCCTGTGACCTTGGTGCAACTTCAGAGAGTCTTAAACTGTCGCGATATTCCCACATTGTGTATGTACGTAAACACTATTGTACAAAGATAAATAAATACAAAGCAGATTAAAAAAGAATGGACAAAAGCAAACCTATCTATCCCTTTAAGAAATCAATTCTAGCTAAAGCTTCAAGATAGACTGAGAAAAGTGAAAGGTTGTGCATCGATATTTATTTATGGACTTAATGCCTAATGGCCTTTTCCACCACTCAACCAAATAATCATTTATTTATTGTTAAACGGGACTTAATCGCGTAAAACAAACATAATTAATTGAAGTTTTGATAGCATTGCGATTACGTTCACGAGAAATGAAATGAAATGAAATGATTTATTTGTTAAACATAGGTACATAATAGATGTTACAGTGGATACATCAAGATTCATCCATGTTTTGCCTGATGTGGCATACAAATATTGCTTATCTGCACAGGTTAGGGTGTGAGTTACTAAAAACTTAATGCAAATACAATTCAAATAAACGATCACAATACCTACACTAAATCTAATTATCACATATAAACTCATTAATTGTATAATAACATTTCTCAATTAAGAATATTTTTAATGTCTTTTTAAATTGATTAAGTTGCAAGGCTCTAATATTATTTGGAATTTTGTTAAATATCCGTGGCGCCATTCCCAGTATGCTTTTTTTCAAAATAAGAAGAAGAAGATTTAATCTTGAGAGAAGAGTACGTTACGGTAATAATTAAAGGGTAAAATAATTACTTAAAATAATAATAATTACATTTATATCAAATACCTAGCCTGCGACGAGAATAACACATCGTTTTTACGCATGGCTCATGTTAGACTGGCCATTGAGCTCGACGACGATGTATTCCTCAAGAGAATAACACCCCGTAGCCTGCCATCAGCGTTCCAGTTGTATTAACATACGAATTAGTTCCTTAAGGCTGAGACGCAATAAAGCGTAAAATGGAGTAAACTGTGCTGAAATATAAATTTATGTTTAGTTCAGGGTGTCAAAGATTATGCTCTTATTATATTTAGTGCTGTTTCATAAGATTATTTTCTCTTTTGAAAGTGCATTTGTGAGGTTGTTAAATGTCTTTTGGCCTCAAAGCACACTTACCACTAAGTAATGGTGGTGTAATTTAATAAAATTCTTACACATTTTTTTGGTTTTAATGCTTGAATTTGTCTAGTTATACTTATAAAACACAAATTTTGCACTTTTGACATCAGAAAAAACCAGGAAAGTTAGGTGCATGCGGTTATGCATTAATTAACTTATTATACAATGTGTAACATAACTGTTTCAAACGTGCTGTTCGTTACAAGAGTTGGATTACAACTTTCATGACGTACTCGTGTAATAATCGCCGAAATACAGGCGTCCTTGTCCGAATAGGTGCGTTTAAATCAACATGTTGAGAAATGTAGACTAAACTAACATGTAGTAACTAAGACTGAAAAGGGCATGCTTTGAAGGTTCGGTAATTTTTCGGTCAAGATTGACGAAAGAGATATACAGAGCGAGAGTGAGAGGAAGGTTCGGAAGGGGCCGCCCTAGGCGTCCTTTTTCGAATCGAACCTGACAAATACTGGCAGAGGGCCTTAATTATTAAATCTTAAGTGCCCGAAACCCATGCATGACTCGATGTATGAATGTGGAAGGAGCGAAAGAGATTTGTCAGGATTGTAAGTTTGGAAAGGAGTGGTTTCTGCCTACCCCTCTGGGAAATAGGCGTGGTTTAATATATGTCTTTAAATGTTAATAGTTTTACTACAAGAACAATATTGCAAAAATAAGTTTATACAAAACGATGCGTGTATATTTTGCCAAATAAGCTACCCGGTTATTTTTTATGCCCGCATAGAGCGGTTAGTCAAACGTGATATGATTACTGAGCAGTTCGCGCAAACAATTTTATGACACCATTTATGACGGCATATACGTTCAGGCATCGGCGTGATACGCCCGGCTCTCATTCCGAGCTATAAATTATAATCGAAAAGAGGCAACCTCTCGAATCGCCAAAAACGTGGAAATTATTACTCCCCCTCACCCTGTCAGTGTTGCCGTGCTATATTTTATTTATACCTTTTACGAGTGTTGCCAGCCATAAAAAAAGTTTTAGTGAGTGTTGTAAAAGTAAAGGTCCTTTTTTGGAACATAGCGCTGATAGGTCTGGGATAGAGTGTTTTATTAAATCAAGCGATTGTGGGCCGTTAAATCCGGTGAGGTCCCATTTCCCCATAATAAATTCGCACGGAGCACAAATAAAAATATTACCTTTTGGTTCGTGTGCCAAAAAAGATTTTTCTACAGCTCAAAAATACAGGTTGTTGTTATTGTGCCTTTTAATAATCGTGAAAAAACAACGTTTTTTTTTTGAGTTTAGTGAATAGGATGCCTATTCACTAAACTCAAAGTGAATTACAATCACTTCTATAAACAATCTGTGGTAAAAGCCAAAGTGTAACTCTAGCCATTCAACCATTTGCCAGATGTCAATTCCATTATAAAATTATTTTCTCACAGACGTTATCCGTATTATATTACTGCTCAGAACCCCAGGTGTTTTTAAAGCTAAATCGAAAATACAGTTACCGCCGACCTCCCAGCGAACTCCTCGGGATATTGAATAGAAAATTGTATTTTACTTCTATTTACGAGAAATTTTACGTCGGTTGCATTGAGTGACCGACGATGTTTCTTTGAGTGAATTGCACACTGTTTATTGAAAGTGAAAAGATATTTGCTGTTTATTTGATAGCGAGAAGTCTAACAGAGCGAAGTGGAAACGAAAATTTGTTTCGCTAAGCTCAAAATTTCAATTGGAAATTGATCTTTTCTAAAAATGTTGGAAGCTGAGGATTAATCCTAATAAAAAACCTAAGCGACCATAAAACACCCATCCTAACGCGCATCAGCCAATGGGAATTGCCAAATTAATTTTCGAACGCCGAATTCCATTTTCAAATCGTCGGCCGCCGTATTTTTTTAATGGGAACCTTTTTAATTTGGGCGTTTTCGCAATCCTCGGCTAATGACCGAAGGTACGCGTCCAATATGAGTTTCGTGAGCGCAAAACACCTATGAATAAGGATGATTTACGAGGTTATAAATTTTGAAACCGGGACTTTGAACGGAGTGTTTCTCACGCCATATTTCAAAATAATGTCCCCGTGTTTAGGCTTTGAATGCTCGGATGCCGTTCTGCAATACAGTTGGGTGTTTTTTTATTAAATTTTTAAGACGCACCCTTCCGTAATTTACGAATTAGAATTGGATAAACAGTTTATCTGTCCCATGTGCTCGGCGTTGTAAAAAGGGGCCCTTGCAGTTCTGTTTTGTTTATGGTTCTATCGAAGGGTCATGAAACGGGAACGCTGCTCTGCAGGATTTTATCTCACTGATAACGCTGGGATGGAATTCTGGGACGTGGTTTAAGGATTCTTATATATATTGTGAATCTGGCAGGCAGAATTTATATGAGTTAGTTTGACAAAAGTTTCAGTGTCGTAAACTTACTTACAGCACAATGAGCTCTACTTTGATTGTTTTGATCCATTCAGATGTCTTGCGGAGTACTTACCTATGGTCCCATTGGAGCGTCTCACTTTTGTAAAAGGCCTAGCCTATTAGGTCAGTTGGGATATTGCGTTGTAAGCCTTCTAGACGGTAGTTGATTAGTTGTTTAGGCATCAGGTATAGCAATAGCTATTTGGGAAGATGTTGAGGCGGTCTTTATATTTTGTGCTATAAAGTTTAATTACTTCCTTGACCTTGGGGAATTGGGACTTGGCTCGATGTAGGGTGGCATTGGTAGCACACCTTGGAGTTATCTGTGGTAAAACTTTATTTTGAAATTATTGTACCTGTACTTTCTGTACTGGAATTAGCAGCGGTGACGCAAATTAGGATACCATAATGTCCATTATGGTATCCTCATTGATGTGAGTATGGTTTTGTAAATAGCTAGTTTGCTTTCTAGGTTAAGGTGTTTAATTTAAAGGTTTTCATGGCTAAACCACCAAACCTATTTCGTTGAAATTTGGTATCGAGGTAGCTTAGGGCAGGACAGGATATTTACATGTCACCCAATAAAAATGTTGAGCATACTTAGAACCTTGTCACTGTGAATGTCATTGTCATTGTCATGTGTGTCATTTGATGTTATATTTGAAGTTTACTATGACAACGAAGTGCTTAACATTTGCCTTGGGGTACCACGCCTGTAGGCCCAGAGTGGGGTATGCAGAGCTACAAAATAACCAACAAATCTAAAAACTTGTTGATAATTCTGTAATCAGATTTTGTACAACTAGGCTAAGATGTTTACCAGCGTATTAGTGACAGGGTTGCAAGCTTAACAGTACACAAGCCTATGTGTACTATTCTCTTATACCATGTAAATGGCGCCGCATAAGAATCGTGTTTGCGTGTCCTGGCCCCTATTTCACCAAGCTTGACAAGTTCGACAATTGTCTAAATTACGTGACAATTGTATTTCATGAAACAGCAATTGTAATAATCAGGTGACAATTGTCGAGTATTCACGATAAGTGTTGTTTCACAAATCTCTACATTATTAAACGACGCTGACAGGTGCGAAAATAATAATAAAAAAATGACATTTTTATATCGTGAAATGGCAGTTGTCAAAATTCTGATACAATTGTCACGTTGTCATGACAAACGATAGTCTTTATATTTTTAAATGTGTAAATCAACCGTATGTTGATTGTTGAAAGTCGTCCACCATTACCGCGTACTTAGTCCACAATTATACAACAATAATTATTATATTAGTTTGGAGTGTACAAACTAATTTTTATTTCTTTTTATCAATCGCTCAACAAATGAAACACACATTGTCATGACTATACACACTTTTTTTCAGTAAACGACAGCGAGAGCTTGGCTGTGTGGATAGTTTCCTCAGTCTTGTCGACTATATGCAATTATTCTCACTTTAAAAAAAACTGTAGTAAGAAACAAGGTTACTATTTTTTTAATTTTGATGGATGAATATGAGACACTACCCGTGTTCGTTGTTTAAAAGTAAGTTTTCCGATCATGTTTGGGTAAATGTATTTTTATTGATACTAGCCAGTGTTAATTTTTTAATTTCGAAGTACGTGTGTTTTGGAAGCGAGCGTTTTCGAGTTTGTCCGACTAAATATAATTACCAATTACAAAACTTAATACTTAATTAAGTACACCGATGGTTTATTATAAAATGGCTTTTTTTTTTTTAACGTACGCTCGAGAACCGCTTAAATTTTAAATACATATATAGTTGTGGATATAAACTGACACTGGCTGAATACGAATACCTTTGATCACTTTGCATGAAACTTATTTTAAACTATTAAACTATTTCCCGCGATTTTAGCCACAAATAAGTAAATCCTTTGCAATTTGCAATTCCTTTCGTGCACAATTTTTTAAAGTGCCTTGATTAAAACCATTGCAATATGGATATAACAATTTAACATTCGACATGAAAATCAAGAAATGGAAAGAAATAGCTGACGTGGTATTGTGACCCTGAAACCATCCAATGCGGTGTGCAAAGAATGTGTTGACAAGGCGTTAAGCTTTATTTTTTGTAGTTGGGTGATCTATAACTGCACCGATTTTATTTATTAAATATTCTACACTGGTTTTACTAATACGAATTTTTTTCTTGAACGCAAAGGCAGTGACGTCAAAGGAGAAATTTATTCGTTCTTTATATATTCTCCTATATGCGAACTCATCTAAATCACTGTCACTACTACTCCTTTAGCCATTTTGTAACTAACAATGAAAACACTACAATTGTAACGCAAGCCTGACACAGCTCTAATCTCATGTCAATAATTACCGACAAATTTGCAAATATGTCGATATGGAAAAATTTACAATTGTTTCTCAACACAATTGTCCTTAAAATAAATTATGGACAATTGTCACGCGATGCACACTGTAATTGTAGACAATTATGTATGTCCATAGAAATAAAATTAGATTTGTCTACTTGTCACCTGTTACTGGACAATTGTCCGAGACACTTGTCGATACTTGTCAGCAGACATATGTCATTGACAATTGTAACTTGGTGAAATAGGGGCCTGGGCACACAGCGCGCCGTGCGGGTAGTTCTCACCGAGTGAACCTGCAATATCCGTCGTAGGCTAATATCCGCCCGCTCCATGTCTTTACCGCGGGTCGCGTGTCATGAGCGGTAGCGGGGACCGGATTATGTGTCACAGTGCCAGTCAAGTTGCGTGACTAGAAATTTAAAAAATGTATGCAGTTGTTACTTATACTAGAACTAATAACTAGTTAATTAACGGTTTTTTGTAGCGTTTTATATTATTAATTATATTTATTAAATAAAAATTCGTAGCAATGAAACTTTTTAACTTAATGCCAACGATTTTTGTAAACTGACAATATATAAGCGGCTGAAGCGATAGACCACCAGCTTACGTCTATCTTATTGAGTATATCGTGAATTTTCGAAAATGAAGCGTTTTGAAGCATCTTGTGTAGGCTCCTAGTTATCGTTACAAGTGAATTGTTGTCAAAAGTCAAAGTCAAAGTTCTTTATTCTTCAATTTAGGCATAATATAATGCACCTATGAATGTCAAAAAGCATTACCACCGGTTCGAAAAATAAAACCTTTGCCCCGAGAAGAACCGGCGTAAGAAACTCGGCAAGGTATATTTTGTTCAAGAAAAAGGTTTACATCATTACATTATAATTATAAATAGTTTACAATATCACGGTATTTTTGTACAGTAGGTGCACCTTTTTTAAGCGTAGATTACTCATGCAGGACGGACGACTCACTGCCAAACATCCCTATCCATGATATAATCGTTTACTTTATAATATGCTCGGGAAATTAGTTTTTGTTTTACGACAGATTTTACGACAGTCAGTAAGTTCAGTAATACTTTTTGGAATTTTATTGTAGAATTTTACACAATTTCCCAAGAATGATTTTGAAGTTTTGGCCAGTCTATAAAAAGTGGTTTTGAGCTTTCCTGTGCTCCTGGTTGCTTTTGGCTTATCAATGTTCGTTGGGAAATTATGTAGATTCTTCCTAACAAAGATGATTATTTCAAATACATATAGCGACGGCAGTGTTAGAATATCTATTTCCTTGAAGAATTCCCTCAATGACACACGCGACCCCAAGTTATAAATAGCTCTAATAGCCCTTTTTTGCAAAATAAACACTGTACCGATATCCGCAGCCGATCCCCACAAAATAAGACCGTACGTAATTATACTGTTAAAGTAAGCGAAGTAGACCAACCGTGCCGTCGCTACATTGGTAAGCTACCTTATTCTCCTGACTGCAAAAGCAGCGGAGCTCAACCTACTTGCTAACGCAGTTATGTGGGAACCCCACTGCAATTTCGAGTCTAATGTAATACCTAGAAAAACAGTTGTTTTTACAAAGTCTATGGTTTCACCATTAAGTTTAATATTTGAGGCTAAGTTTTTTTTTGATAAATTTGCTGATGAGAATTTTATACATTTAGTTTTATTTGGATTTAACATTAAGTTATTGGCAGCAAACCAGTCAGATATCATGGAGAGGGTATTGTTTGGTTCAATGAGTTCAGTATCTTTCCTATTTACCTTGAATAGTAGAGAAGTGTCATCAGCGAACATTACAATGCCTGACCTTCTGCTTACCATATACGGCACGACGGTTGCTGTTCTATTGCTTCACATCGATTATTGAGTTGATACGAGCACACTAAAAACTGGTTCCTCATACATTTTGTACGTCAAAAATTACAAATTATAAAATCTATCGGCGTTTTGAATATTGATGACGACCGAAGAAGAATGAATGCCTCAGGGCCTATTTCCCAATCCACCAGTAATTTTTTCTGCCATTTAAAGTTGGTTCTCTCGTCTATTTTCAAGTGTCAGAAAGTGAAATGGCTAAATATGTCCGTCAAATAACGCTTTACTTGTCGATTGTGAAATAGGCAGTTAAAGTATTAACCGCTCTTAGCTGCTGACTTGACCCCGCGCCTCGCGTCAGGTGTCGATGTTAAGACGTAGGCATTCCGCCGCGATCTGCCTTTGTGATCTAGTGGTCGACGTATATTGCACTGTATCAAGAGATTTTTGATCGATTCCCATATTGGAAACGCGATGGGTGTTTCAAACGATGTTGAATTTAAGTTGTCTGTTGCTACGGGCTACGAGTGCTACGAATCCAGGGCTACTTGTGCTACGAGCTACGAATGAAAAACGGGTAACCTCTTTGAAACTGTGTATGTGCGTATCTGAGTGCCTGTGTATATCTGTATCTGTGTATTTGTGTATCTCGTGTAGCATGGAGTCAAATGTCGAGCTACATTATTAATTATTAGACAATTCAATCATCAATCTTATAATATATCATTTCTTATATGCTAAAACAAAATTTATCAATAATAAAACATAATTTTAGTCAATATTTTTTTATGAAATCTGTAGAAGAGAACCTTTGCCCTTCACAATGACGTCAAATCAGTCACGACAGCCCTAATAGTCCTTTAATTTTTTTAAAGTAATCCTGTCTTTCTAAACTTTCCGACCGTGTCACATAACAAACTATTTTAACCGGATAAGTTTTTAATTTCCCCAGCTTTGGGCCGAGGGTCCGGTTTCATTGCGCGGCCCCTTAAGCTGCCCTTTCAGCGAAGGACCCAATAATCCGAGCACAGGGTGTTGCTTTATTCCCCCATTCGAATGAAGGGACGCCATTTTGGAGATCATTTGCTTGAAAATGTGAGATTTACTGTAGCGTACGTAGAAAGCTCGACAACATTTTCTGCATTGGTGAAATTTACTGGATTAAGTTAGTTTAGTTATTTTAAGTTAAAATGACTTAGTCTCAATCAATAGATTACGTTGTTTGTTTTCAGGACATGCTTTGATTGAATAATGAATATTTATTTATTGTATAGGTAAAATATTCAATTAATACTTACAGTCATGCTACAAGGATTAATTGTTAAACAAATACATTCACAAAAGCAAGAACAAATTATTATAACAAATATTATGGAATGAAGTTATGTAACACTTTGTTGTATTGAGCTTCAGGTGATAATGGTCTCCAAATATCGGTTGACCGATCTAAAGAAGCGCTGCTCCGAGGTATGCAAGATGTCCAGTTGGCTGTCGCTTTCGCTTGTAATATTTAAATATTAATACAAAACTAAAATAGACGTACCCTTCTTAACTATCACGACTATAATTCATTTGAAAGAAAGAAAAGAAGAAAGAAAATAATTGATTTGTGACAAAACATAACCAAGAACACATAAAGACGTACAAGAAGAAAGTAGCCACGAAATGGTCCCAACTCTGCGTAATGCTGGCATTAAAGTCAGCGTTGGCCTTAAGTTGGAACCATCAGGCGAAACCACGGAAGGTTGTTGCCACCGGTTCTCTGCCGTTTGGCCGAAATACGTTTGGTCGAATGTATCGTTTCCCAACCGTTTCATTTGCCATCCCACTTTTATTTCTGTAACTGTAAATATTTCAGGATTTTTATAAAAACTAACCTAACCTAACCAAACCTAACCTAACAAAGGTACAGAAATAAATCCTGATATATTTACAGTTCCAGAAATAAAAGTGGGTTGGCAAATGAAACAGTTGACGAAACGTAATTCGGCAAAAAGGCAGTACACAGTTGCCACCTTCATGACAGCTATCCAATAATCGTGACGATTGCAACGTCTTTAAATATTGAGTAATAGAAGATCTCCTCAAACCGCAGTAAAATCTAAAGTTATTAATTACATGTCTTATCAATGACATCTTTTTTGAAGTTTGATTTAAGGTAAAAAAATTGTATCAATCGCTTTAGTGTTATAAACATGATGTTTTGCGATTCCTTTGCGAGTGTATGGGTCATGATTATCACTTGCCATCAGGTGTCTCGCTTACTCGTCTGTCTTTTTTTTACATAAAAAAGTCTTATATTCAAATTATTATTTTTTAAATTAAGAAAAATGAAAATTTCAACAATTAATTATAGGTCTTATTAGTGAATGAAGTTGAAGTTGATATTATTTTTGAACTTTTACACAATAATTAAAAACCCTATTATTGCGCCCTTCCCAAGCACCCTGTACGTACACTCGGAGATAATATTAATTACTTTCTACGCTCGTTTAACATCCCGAGGGACTTGCTCCGCCGAAATGACCCTTATCGCCTTGGGAAAAGAACGCTTGTATTTGCGGCCGACGTGTTTTGATTGGATAAATCAATCCGATCTTTTAGTGTTAGAGCCGTTGTGCTAACTTGTATGTGCAGGAAATGTGGGTGGAGAGACTTTGGAAACAAGTATCTATTTGAAAGACAAAATCCCACCAAATCATATAGTGATCTCTTCTCTTTCATTTCATCGATTGTGCAAAGTAATTATCATAACAATTACAAAAAAAACTTATTATGTCCAGGGCCCGTACCTATTTTTCATGCTGTTGGCGCAAAAATGACGTCACGCTTACTTAGAGTATGATTCCAAATGGTTTTATAAAAAATATCAACCATTAGTCGTCGACTATTTAATCGTGTACAAATGAGTTAAGTAATCTATTGACGCGTAGAGAAATAAATACCTACTTACTTCATACCTAAAACGTAAATGAAATTATTTGGATAACAAGGACAGTGGCAAATATATTGTGGCAATATACATTTTTATGTTGTAATAATTAAATAGTAGTAAATACAATTATGGCATTGACATTTATAAAAAAAATATGTCTCAATTTGCCATTTTAGTAATGAGTGGTGAAAAAAAACCATGATGCTGCCGTTATAAAGTATTACTTTACCGTTTCTTATTTTTCATCTTTCTATTTGTAATTGTTAAAACATACCTAAACACCTGCCAAATGAAAACAGAGCACCTGTTTGTATAAAATTTTCTCATGAAAACTACGATCCCTGATTATGAAGATTAAAACCATTTACCTTAAAGCAAACCCTTTGACATCTCGGCTAAGTGAATAAAATAAATTCCACGTAAACAGTCAAAGAACATGCCGATTACAAAGTCAAGAGAATTCCAAGAGCCAACGTCCGTCCAGCACTTGAAAGTCCCTGTACGTGTCTAGGCTATTGCTTACAATCAGCCAGTCTAAGCGGCCAGTAGTAAAATGGCGGAGTTATCGCGTCTCGCAAGCCAGTCCTTTGCCGACTCTATGGAGCGTAATTTTTTAAGAACTTTGCTTGGCATAGTTGCCTCGCTATTTGAAAAAGGAATTGCTGGTTTGAGAAATGCGATGCATTATGTGGTGAACACAATTTGTTAAAAAGTTTCAGAAACATTTTGATATTGAGAATTGTCCTAATATGCAAGTATAAATTTAAAAGAAAGTTACTGTGGTATTCTCTAGTTTGATTTATAATTTTTTTAGCCTCATTTTAGTTTATCTAATATTACAACACGTAATATTAAATGATCTATTTTTCTTATATAATTTTTCATGATTTATATATGGACGATGTGTTTATGTTTTATACAATATGTTGTATATTTCGTGTCAACCCCGTAATTTTTATACCGTCACGTTGTTTGTATGAGATTTATTGCTAATTGCATACACGTTTACACGTGTGCAAATGCATGACAGTACTAATTTATTTAAACACTGACAACCGCCATTTTAACATGATTTCAAGCCAAAAATAAAATCTTACTCAAATTCATTTGTTTGCTAACCAGAAGAACTCATTTAAGCAATCAAAAATCAATCACGCGTATCTAAAAATATTTCTTGCGTAAAATCCTGCAGAATAGTTAAGAGTTAGAACATAATTTTATTGAAATGCACAGTCAAACCTTTCTTTACCTAAAACTGAATTCTGGTTGCAGGACAAATTTCACTCTCCATTCTCGCAAAAGTAATACATTTGGAACGCTGCTACTGGCCTCCTTTGACTACAGATTTATAGCTGGCTGGCGAGACGAAACGTAGTACTGGCTGACGCAGACGAAACATTTTTGAATTTCGTAGCACGGGCATAATTTGACGGACAAAAGACAGTTGGGTTGCAGTCGCCGAGGAGGCTAGACGTTTGGACTTCCATTCATCTTAGTTCTTAAAGAATAAGAAATTGAATGGGTGGTTTTTAATGTACAAAGTACCCAAAGAAAATGTTGAGCTCTCTAAACAAGGAATGACGAGGACGAATTTGTTAGTGAAAATGTCATAAAACTCGGTTTAAACATTTTTTTAGAGTATAAAACCAACCAATGAAATAACGTAACCTTATAAGTTCACGATCCCGTCAGTATAGCCGTTAGCAATTACCTGTTTTTTTTTAATGGTTTACGTACAGTTAATAATAACAATCTCTCACAACAATGATAGAATGAATAAATTTTTAAAATTCTGAAATCTTATTTAGGGTACTCCCTCCACTCGTAGGACTTTGCATCGCCTTTCAAACACGCCGTTGAAGCGGCAAGGTACTACAGTACCAACAATTCATTTTTGCCCTCGAAATGCATTCCTATCACAATTCCCAGTAAATAGCGCGCGCGCAATATTCCCGTTTGTTTGGCGCGGTTTAAAGAAAACACAAATATTTTAAAATTCTATTAGGATCGCTGTATTTACAACGTTCTGTTTTATTTTCAGGTCCAGCTGGACTGGATTTTAAGTTTGGTGCAAGTTATGAGTTTTTAGCAATTGTAAGAAGTAAAACCTTATCCGATTTTTTTGCGTCAAATCTAAATTTGAAGTTGCGCATTATAACAGAGATTTTGGATTATCACGGCCGTTCAAAGTTCTTGCACTAATAATCTCCATCTACTCTTGTAGTTTTTCGTCTCAAAATATGTTTGATGAATGAATTCACGGTCATGGGCATTAAACGGATTTATGTAAATACAACCTTGGTTACGTCAAATAATGACTAACGTCGAGGTACCCTTGAGCATGCAGTTTATACGCCCTGTTGCATCTGTTGTTAGCTAGTGTAATTAAACTTGGTGAAAAGGCACCTACTCGTATCTCGTAATCGTTGTTAGTGGCAGGTTTAATTTTTGAAGACTTTGCTTCAAATGGTAACTGTATGATAAATTAATTGAGCCCCACCATAAAGTGGCTTTGAGTAACATAACGTATACTACAAAGTATTGAGTTAAAAAGTGCAATGAGCCGTTGATCCACTTTAAATCGACCAATAAACATCTGTTGAACGGCGGGTTTTGCCTTTCTAAGTGTTGCCATGACGCATTAACACTCGCCCGATTCCTCGAGCGATTTGATTTGCAAAGATAAAGATAAAAGATAAATGATGAAAGTAATTTATTCAGTAAGTAGGGCACATGGGGATTTTTACACGTCAAGAATTTACCAGCGCTTCCCAAGAGGAGACCCCTGCCGAGAAGAAACGCTGCAAGAAACTCAGCAGTCAGTCATTTTTTTAACATATTTCATATTACAATGGTACTACTTAGTCTAAGCATTATATAAAGCTATAAAAATTAAAAATAATATCAAATAACACGCGTAGTTCAGCAGGAAAACATGCCAAAAATCTTGGGAGAGAGATAGAGGGAGAAAAAATCACCTACTTGTGTATATGAGACGGTGCACGACGACCAAATAAAAGTTTCGATATGTTTTCCTACATCAACGGTGGCAAACCTCTGGCTTTAGTTGGAGGAGGCAAATTAGCACACATTGCCTGATGATAAACTGTGGGGCTCATGGACACAAGGATATTGCCCGTGGTCATATTGCGTTGTACTACTGACCCAAATTAGAATCATAAATATGAGGTAGATTTAGGTTATGTTAGTTTTGCGGCAGCCCGGAGGGCCAAACCACCCAGAAATAGTAGATCCACGCGAGTGGAGCTCCGTCGACCCTGTTAATTTGATATTCAAATAGAAATAATTGGTCAGTAGTACAACGCAGCGGGACCACGGGCAAAAAAGGTAATGGACATTCGGAATCAGTTGGTATAAAGCTGAAATAAACTATTGGGTCGGTCATCTAGGAGTGAAACCCTAAGTTCAGATTTGCAATAAGGCTTTTAGTGATTTTCTTTTAAGGACCAAATTAAAAAGTTTCACAGCGATGATACTTCTACTGGATTCATCCACAACTCCACCGGAAACTTACCATTTAACTGCAGTTTATAACCACTTCCCATTGAACCCGCTCGCCGCTCGTAACTCGCGCTCTAAAGGCTATTCCATACGTGCGCGGAGTGCGGAAGCGGGCACGTGTGCAGACGCCCTTATAACCGCGATTTATTGGGTTAACTTAAACGCGCGCGTTTCGGGTTACGTGCGCGTTTGCGGTAATTAAACGTAGTAATCGGATCTGGACGTTTGAAGGTGTAACTAATATTGATAAAGATGGTGGAATATTGTTCAATAAAAATGAAAATTCAGATGTATTTGCAATGCACTACTTTGCGGGACATGTGGAAATATCAGAATTATGTAAGGATGGTTTTCTTCCTAGACATTTTGTGTGTACTATACAAATACGTAACCCACAAAATTCCACGTTTCTATACATTATTTGACGTACGCTCGAACCTACTTCACCTTACTACTCGATTCGATGACGGTACGAAAGTCACTGTCAATGTTGGATAGGAGCACAGGGTTTAATTAGCAATTGTCTATGTTACAAATTTTCCCAATAGCAGCTCGTCTAAAAACTTACTCAATGGCAGGCAGTGGTAATATATTGATATATTAAAATATAGCTGTGTCTATACGCTATGTTAAAACACACAAATGTATAGTATATTTTGTTTGTCTAGATAGGTATATTCAAATTAAACTAAAACCACACTAAAACCTTAAAGGCTTCTAGTGGCACCGTGCCAGGAAGATACTAGCTTCTCCTCAATGTATTTGCTATTATTAGTTTTATGTTTATTGGTCTCTCTTGTTATAAACATGCTGTAGATATAACTAGTAAAAATAGTCATAAAACATGGCCTGGAAAAAGTACACACTGGACAAGAGTTCGTTAGTAGGTTATGAGGAAGTATAATATTATCATTCAAATTGTGAAGACTTTTTAAATAAATTGATTAAACTTTTTACCGTAACACCCTATAAGTACAAACAGCAACACACTTAACTGCCTATTAAAGACAGAGCAGAGAGAAAATGATAGCGATTGAAAGAGATAAATATATGTGTATCATGTCAACTTCAAATCAAATAATCGATTTCATATGTGTGACATGCCTTTCTCACTTTTGTGATTACGTTACCTCCATCCCTTTTTTTCAATTTAGTCTTAAATGACGAGGGACAGGAATGGAGCTAATTTGACTTCAAACTTCGATTTAAGTAGGGCACCAGACTGGTTCAACTTCTTTTTACTTCACGAAGACGCGTGACTTTTTCAAAATAAAAATTAAAGTATTGGCTGAGCGTCGCGAGAAAATTAACTACCTACTTATGTTCTTACAGAATCTTTTGTCGCATAATGTTTAATATGCTCATTCATCTTCGTCATTCAACTGTGTTGCTGCTTGTACCTACATAAACTCACAAAAAAAAACACCCTCAAGAATTATATCAGTTAAAAACCAAAACAAAATACAGGTTGCTTCAAACAGTCCACACCAACAATACAAAAATCTACGCAATAAACTCGACAACGAACGACGAATTCGCAAACGTCAAATTAAAACCCGACGAAGACACGCACAACACTACAAAGGCGTCGATAAATTACCGACTTTACATGCCGCACAATAGATACTAAATTCCCCTGGCACAATACCAATGGCCGTGACAAATCGCGAGCACACAAAGGGGGCCTATTACCCGACTGATTAAGGGACCAAAAATCCAATAATTTGGCATAAAGTTCTGTGTGGCATTGTGCTTGGACGCGTTACGATTAAAGCTTGTTAACCACTGAAGTTGAAATGTTGTACACCTAGTTGAGATTTTTGTAGCGATATATAGGCGGTGCGTTATTTCGAGTGAAATGGCCCGAGTGTTTATTATTTTATCAAATTTGTTGTTACTTTTTGGTCAAAGTTATAATACCGTTAACAAATTTTACCACAACGCTCAGATAATTGTCATATTCACAAATTTATACACACATTTTGAGCAAGGGCAATGAGAAATATTTGTTCCTATTTTTATTAAGGCATAATATGCCCTGATTTTTTTTCACTTTACCCGACGAGTTTAAGTTTATAAATAACATTTTAGGCCATGTGTTTTCAATCAGGTACTTACGACGTTGAGCTCAATCACCTACACTTCGACCACGCAATTCATCCAATTCTCTATATTCTATCGAGTTCGTGAGTCATGGAGCGAGCGGTTGAAAACCAAAATCAAAATCAAAATATTTTTTATAGAAGAAGTGCCGCAAGAAACGTTCGTTACTAACAAAGTGCTAACAGGCCCTAGACAAAAACCATAACGCTAAAGTAAACAATTTCCGAAGATTAAAATTTAGAGAAACTACCAAAGCTATTTTTTTCACAGCTTTTTACTGCCTAGCTTTCTTACTGCACCACCCTTAAATCTAAGGAATTGAGCAATCTGCTAGCCGGTAGTAAATCGCGATCGTGGCCGGAAATAATCGCGAGGAAAGTTTTTACCGGCTGATTGCGGACTGATGAATATTCTGCTTGTAGTGGAGCCGCTTTAAGGTTTTGTTGTTTCGGTATTAAGCGGGATTGGTTTTTGATACAGGGTGTTGTCAGTTTTGTAGATTTTAATTGGGGTTGTTTAAAAAAAACGGTATAATTTATCCAATATTCGAGTCAAAAAATAAAATGCTTCGGAAAAAAATAGTTTTTCTTGAAATATGTAATTAATTAATCCATGATGCTATGGTAAATAAGTGTGTCTATTTTCGTCCAAATCCACGTTCTACTGATTTAGTACTTTTCCAAACCAGCATAATTTGCAGTCTCATTAAAACGTTCTCAAACTCAAATTGAATACGTTTTCCAATTCGATGTAAAACTTAACCAAGCGAAAGAATGAACTTACATCCATTTAATTATTTGCCAAACGAATAAAAATGGGTACTTCGTCTTTTTAAATGACTTAGCAGTTGGCACAATCTTCGTCCACGTGGATTGATTAAAAAAGTTTTTTATTGCCTATGATATAAAGTTAATTTATATCCAAACTTTTTTATATTATTTCTGTAAGTGAAACTTATTTGGTAGCTAGTGGTCCGTTTGGTTGCTTGATTAACTGATCATATACAGGGTGATCAATCCAAATGGGTCAGTATGGGTAATTCGGGAACTAAGAGTTGCTGTAATTAGTGTTTAGGACCAAAGGCTTAGGTTAAGGGCTTATGTCAATTCCATACATTTAGACAGTATTTTAAAATAGTTTACGTATGAGTGACGCGTTTTTTTTTTTTTTTTTTTTTATGGCATAGAGAAGGCAACCGAGCACACAGGCCACCTGATGGTAAGTGGAAACTGTGACCCATAGACATTAGCACAAGACTGCAAATGGGTTGCCGACCCTGAGGACTAAGATGGAATGCCTCTATGCTAGTCATTACACCTGCTGTCTTATCCCCAAACCGGAACACAACAAAGCGAACACTGCTGTTTGGCGGTAGATTAACGATAAGATGGTGGTAGCGATCCGGACGGACCCTGCACAGGGTCCTACCACCCGCAAACGCCCCGCCCGTGTTTCGTCTTGCTTACGTTAATTTTTAAAAACATTTCGACTTTTGAAAATCGTCAGTCTTAAAATTAAATAGTGTAGGTTAATAATATTTTTTTAAACGAAGACAATTTAATTTAATTTGGTGTTTTTTTCCTGGAATTCATTGAAAATATGAACCCCACTTTTCACAAAAATTGAAACCTATAAGTAAACTCAAACTGACTATAGTGACCTTTTTTATGCGATGTCTTCTTTACAAATATCAAGAAAAAAATCTTCCATGAAAAATACACTAATAACTTTTATGCATATATCAAGAATGTCTCCACCAACATAACAATCAGTTACGCCTTTATGGTTTTACTTTATGTAACAAAACCACAGGGTTAATACTTATTTTATTTTCAATAAAAAGAATATAAAATGAGAAATTGCGAATGTTTTTTACGTCCAACTGTACCTTTTATTATTTGTGGTGAACGGTACATTAGTTTTGGAACGCCCTGTAGGTCATAGTTTTTTATATGTTTAGTTTTAGGCCGCATTCGTTTTTATGGTTTTGGGTCGGAATGGTTAATAAATGTAAAACTTTTATGATAAAGAGTGAATTAATTTTTAGTGTACCGAGATAGTTAATTGACCGAAACAGTGTTTCACGGTTCGTTTATAATGTTTATATTGACATGTTTGTGGTCAATTCCATTTTATGTTCTTTGTAGTTAGTGTTTATGTAGTCTTACATATATGGATATTTTAGGGAGCGATTATACAAAAATAATGAAACCGACGAAGTGGTTTAACTGATGAAAAAGAGAAAGAATCAAGGTGATATTTTTTTCTTGAAGGTTCCATTTTTATATTTTTCACTGATCACAGGAGTGGTTCAAAAATGTAGAGAAATCCATTATGTTCAATTATATTATAACTTTAAATATTATATAAATACCTCAAACATTAAATATTATCAGTTATCTAAAAACTTGAAGAACATCAGAGTTCTGAACTCCACCGAGCCGTTCGAACGTGAGAGCACGAATGAAAACCCGCCTAAGCGTAAATAACCCGACCAAACTTCTAACCCCATCTGCCGACAAAAGAATCGAGATGGCTGTCACAGGCAGCGCCAATAAAACCGTGCCTCAAAGGTCTCGATTTATCCCATCTTCGTTTATTTATTGTGTTCTTTACTCAAATAATTGAAGCATTCTTTATTTAAAATGTTGTTGCTTTGTGTTTGTGGCCAGTGTTTTGTGCGTTTTATTCTGTGTTTATTTTTTAATCTACTAATACAGTTTAAACTAGATATAGGCTGATTGTTTTTTGTCAGATGTTATTTAATTCAAAATGAAAAGTATTTTCATTCATATTATAATAGACACTAACTTATTACTTAATAAAAACTTAGTAAAAATATGTTCTCTTACATTACTAAAATATTAGTCTACACCTTCGGATCAGTTCACGTATTCCGTAAAATAAATCAATAGATTACATGAAAGGCAGGCGGTATATTGCTTTAACTAGGACCTATTGGAGCCTAGGCCGGCGCGTTTACTAGAACTATGTCCGTATTACCCATCGTTTAGCTCTCAACTTCGGCAGCGTTAGCGATGTACTAAGTTATTGGATATGATTACCGAGGATTTCTACTGTTTTTTGTTATTCTAACTTAATTGTTTATCTGAATGATCCTCTATGCCAATTTGTTTTTCTCTGTGTGAGTATTAAGATTTTTACCGAATATAAAATTGAAATATTTGTGAATATATTTATGTATATTTGTATTATTGCAAAATATTACAATTATGCGCCCCATAAATAAAAACATTTACACACATAAATCCGCCATAGTAGTAGGGATGATTATCACGTTTAGAATGTTACTTCGTTTCACTTAAAAAATTAGGAAAGATGATAAAATAAGATGTTCCATTCGACGTCTTGATTTTGCTACTGTATGAGCCTCTCTAGTTGTAATTATTACAACACACAATAATTGTCTTGTTTTTTTTTAAAGTCATTCTCACCATTTATGTTAGATATACTTTCATCTACCATTAGGTTAAGTAACTGCCGACAACTGTCATGTGTTTATTTATATACACTATACAGGGCGTACAAAATTAATGTTAAATCAAAAAGCCAATTGTCGGGCAAGTTAGGCATTAGACGTAGTTTTTTTCTCGGCATTAGGAACATATATTTAGGTTGAATAAATTTTGGGTTGTAAAAATATTCGGTGTCCAGAGGGTCGGATAAGTAAAAATAGGGAAGAATGGGACGTAAAAAATAAAACGTTAATTCGGGATGCTAAAATTAGGGCTCATGTATAGTTCATCATCATCATCATGTCAGCCGAAAGACGTCCACTGCTGGACATAGGCCTCCCCCAAGGCTTTCCACTCAGACCAGTCTTGTGCTTTTCGCATCCACCGTGGTCTAGAATCTTTTGTGCAACTACCCTTTTGCACACTCAGCTGTATACTTAGGAAAAGTAAAAATTCAGGTTTTTGATTTTAGGGCTAATACGGTTCGTCGTAGTGAAAATAGGGTAAAAAAAATTCGGGCTACAATAGGAGAACCTTTTCTCTCACCCTGTACATGTAACTGCTCCCACGCAGCAATGAGGTAATGCTCGGTTTAAATTATACCGGCGTATCCATCATCTTCCCGCGTCGCCGGCGCCGGGTCTGCGCTGTGAATATTTTCACTCAGTTTGCTTTGACTGCCTGTGGATGGGTCGGCCGCAGATACGATGCTCTGGAATTGACGAGTTATATACTTGACTGATTTTGTTTCTAAACGTATAAAAACCGTAACCGTGTGAAACTACGTAAAAAAGTCAAAAGTGTATTTTCTGTTAAACGGCTTTTTATCAAGCCGAGCGGGCGAAGGAATCTTACAGATGGGCCCTTTCGGATACACTTTGACAATTTAAGATCTTTTGTGCAACTACCCTCTTGCCCACTCAGCTGTTCGAATGTGCAGGTTTCCTCATGATGTTTTTTCTTCACCTAAGTGCATCGGGTAATAAAAAATCTCGTTGGTACATGGTGACCGCGGGGGTTTGAACTCGGTACCTTCCGACACGAGTCGACCCCATATGCCACTAGGCCACCGACGCTCTTGAGTGAAGGATAAGCTACCTAATTGAAAATACACATCCTAAGGTGATGAAACCAGTAATGAACAAGGACCAATAATTAAAACTTGATTCTTATGTTACAGAATATAAGGGTTATTCATTTACTTTGAGATAATCAATTAAGGGTCATGTGTCCATTGGTGCCGTCAGCTAAACTGCCCTCCTAAGCTAATTGGCAGTATCTCAGTTAAAACGCCTGTAGCAATATCAACCCAATAACGAATAGAAGAGAACTAAAACTGCTTTGGTTATTCAATTTGAGATACTGCCTATTGGGTCACACTAAGAATATCCAGACTATTAAAAATGTTAGATGGGCTTGGTAACGATTCGTAAAACACTGGTCAGTTAGTTATGGTTCTTAACCATATGATTAAAATGGCGTCTAAAATGGCATCTAAAAAAGGCTGTAATTTATTCCCTAAAATCGAAGCGAAGCGAGAGCAGATCGCTGGTCTACTAAAGCTCCGCTCTTAGCCACTTCTAGCGCCTCTATCTCCCTAACTATGTAAGCTATCGTCAGTAAGCGGGTTAAGTTAAAGTTAACTTCGGTTCGGGCCGCATTGTTAACGGTTTATTGGCCCCGGTTAACTTGGCCGGTTAACTTAGTCGATATTCATGAATTAAATTACTGCTAAAGATTACGGATTAAGCGTTCAGTTTAACTTACACTGCGGTAACGGTATGCAGTTGACTACACTAATACTTGGTTATGTGGTCACGTAAAGTAACCCATCAGGATATCACAAACATTAATTATTTAGGTTAGGTTAGGTTAGGTTAGGTTAGGTTAAACGTGTGACCGCAAAAAAAACACACAAACATGCGGCGGGAAATGCCTTTCGCTGAAATGATTACGTTCGTTGCAAGGTGTCTCGTTAAAATAATAGGAAGCCGTTTTTTACTTAGTGGTGTTACGATTAGGACTTTGTACAAGGTATACTAAACAGCGATAAACGTGCTTACATCGAGGAATACATACTTATTTACATAGAAAACATCTAAGACTTTAGATCAAATGCTTGCACTCTTCACACAAATATTTTCCCTTACAGGGAACCGCTAGCTCCTCTGGTAGGTTTTTTTTTCAGGTTCACTACCAATCTCTTGTGTATACAAACGTGTTGTAAGCTTGTATGAATAGGAGTGGTTAATTTATATTTTACAAAAACTATTCTACTATACTAATATCAAGTGGATTTGTTCTACGAGGGGCGTTCAATAAATCCTCGGTATTGGTATCTTGCAAACCTCTTTAGTAAACTTCTTAATACTGGCCGCTAAGAGTCATTCATTGACAGTAAAAAAAAGTAAATTTGAAGCCCCCACGTTCTTTTGTTTTTCTGCTACTGCTTAACAAACTACTGTAAATTAAATTGGAGCATCGAGCAGTGATAAAATTCTTGACTAAACAGGGAAAAAATCAAAAGTCTATTAAAGTAGAAATCGATTTAGTTTACCGTGAGTCCGCTCCTTCATTATCTACTGTCCAAAAGTGGTCAAATGAATTTAAGCGTGGGAGGGAGAGCATAGAAGAAGACCCTAGACCTGGTCGGCCTGTTGAAGCTACTTCACCAGAAAACATTAAAAAAGTGGAAAAAATTCAAAAGTTAGGTCTATAGCACAAAAAAACAATATTTCTATTGGTACAATACGTATCCACGATCATCTTAACACGTCTAAAGTTAGTGCGAGATGGGTAACACGAAAGTTGACACCGTTTCAGAAGCATACGCGCGTTGCTTGTTGTTCCGACTTTATTGAGCTGTGTGGTGAAAACCCTGATTGTTTACTCCAAAATATTGTTACAGGAGATGAAACTTCGGTTCATCATTATGACCCTGAGAGCAAACAAGAGTCGATGCGGTGGCACGTTAAAGGAACACCTCATACCAAGAAATTCAAAGTCGTCCCTTCAGCTGGCAAGATCATGGCGACTATATTCTGCGATTGTGAAGGGATATTATTAATAGATTATAAAGAAAAGGGTTTAAATATTACAGGAGAGTACTACGCCAACATTTTACGCCAATTGCGGAAAACAATCAAAGAGAAGAGGAGGGGAAAATTGAGCAGAGGAGTGCTGCTTGTTCATGACAACGCCCCTTTGCATGCTGCTCATGTTGCCAAGGCTTATGCTCATGTTGCTTGTTGTTGTTCTTGAATCTGGGTTCGAAACTATTACTCACCCGCCGTGCAGTCCAGACTTGGCCCCCAGCGACTACTTTTTGTTTCCCAACCTTGAAAGGGATCTTCGTGGACATCGATTTTCTAAAGATGAAGCGTTGAAAGCATCGGTGGTGGAGTATTTTGACACCAAAGACAAAAAATATTTTTATGATGGGTTAAAAAAACTAATTGACATCTTGATTGATCTTATAAGTGTATAAACATAGGGGGGGAATATATACAAAATAAAAATAAAACATTAATCGCATGCTTTTGTTTTCCTTTTCATACCGAGAATTTATTGAACGTGCGTACGTAGTTTGTATAAAAAAAAACGAAAAAATAATATGAAAATCTCCAATATTTTTCATTTTAAAATATGGGTATGTCCCATTAGTTCCATGGAACTACGAGTTTTGTATTGGACGTTACGTCATAGCTTGATACAAATTGCGAAGTTCCATGGAACTAATGGGACATCCAATAATGGTTTAAAAGAGCTATGGCAATATTCGCCGCATACACCCTGTAGGTATATATCATTTTCGAACGCGATAGAAGCACTCTGTATATTTTCGCTATTAATTCTTACAGATTTAGTAGATTGTATTTACAAAATCAGTCTAAATTGCATTATTTGATAGCCTTCGAAATAGAGCCTGTTTCAAATCTAGCTTAGTTCAAATGGCCTCCATTTTAGCTCAGTATCATTTCGCATTCCGCGCCGTGAATCCAGCGCTTAGCATACCAAGCCAACTTACACTGGCGGTATTATTTAACCTAACATGTGAATTATTTGACAGGCTCAGCAACGTACCAGCGTAACTTGATCTTTGAATAACGCATGTTTAATTTATTTAGTATTAGCGATGTAAGGATGCGGGATCATGATGTAATAGTTAAATAATTCAATGAATTTGATTGTTGGTATACGATTTGTAACATATAATATGGTATAATCACACGTTCATTGCTCCCACCCTTAATGGAGGTAGGACCTTGGGCAAGGTCCGTACGGATTGCTGGCACCATCTTATCCTTTAACTTCGCATTGTTGTGTTCCAGGTTAGCGCATAACGAATTTGTGGTCTTAAGATTGCCGACTGAAGATTGTAGTTATAAAAATCCAAATGTCTATTGGTCACAGATTCCAGTTACCACTCCTTCCCCATGTCTTGAAAAAACCTAGTTCGCTACTGTCACCCTGTATCTGTGTCTGTTTTTTCATGCGTTCAAGGTATGATCAAGTATTTGAATTATAAAATATGCCTATTTGTAGTATACTTTGTGTCCTCTTTCTTCTCTAAATTTCCAAAAATCCTTTCTTAGTCCTCACTTACATCATGAAACAAACCCCTGTACCAAGTTTCAAGTTTCTAGGTACAGTACTTTCGGCTGTGCGTTGATATCTAAGTCAGTCAGGTTTGCCTTTTATGTATATAGATAGATATAGATTTCAGCAAACAATATAGACTCTCGATACCTTGTAACCTGCATCGGTAACATTAGGTACTTAAACCTATTTTTCTATTCTCAGGGGTAACTCTTGTGCTGTTATTTAGACATCGATTTCCGACACACCCTGTATGCAAACGTCAACTGCACAACACAAACTCCATTGAAAACACGTACCAGTGTTCTTAATACCCTGCCACAATTTGACATTCCAAATGTATGTACGGGGTATAAATCGAATGGCATTATTATTATTTGTCCTAAGTATTGTTCGGTCGAAAATAATTTGGTTGAAAACGGTTTGTACAGTAGAAACCGTATTATTTAAATTGTTATACAATACTAACCTAACCTAACTTAACTATACAATAGACGTTTATAAAATTATATAATATCAGTCTAACAGGATGTTAGACGAAAAGATTTTCGATGAAACAATCGTTAGGACAAACAAAAACCAAAAAAACAATTACAAGTAAGTTTGTACATAAACTCAAGATGTACAATGGCAAAAAATGAAAAATCGAAAGGTCAAGTTAAACTGGTTAAAGTCATACCCGTCGATGGCTTGAAACTGATCGCGTTTGAGAATACCGCCCGCGAGCACCAGGCGCTCCATAAAATATTTTATGACGTCATAAACCGAATGCTATCTCACTCACAGACGTAGATTCGGTAACACCCTGTAGTGGCAAACGCGCGTTAAATTAGAAATGAGCTTAACAATAATATAGACCCTAAAACTATACACGCAAGAGTCATATTCGATGATTAGATTTTGATTGGTTTGATGAACTATTTCAATGTAAGGGGTGATTAAAAGTTTTGCAATAAAAGTTACGGGTCTGATGTGTTTGTGCTTTTAATTTTATGATCGCGGTTTGTGTGATTTTGTTAATTAATCATGGATGGTTTCTTGCCTCCCATTAAAATTTTAATACAAACCTATATACATGGTTTGATGTTTTAATTTTTTTGAGAATAAAATCTGCTATGTATGACGGTTCAAAAGAATTTTAAGATAGGAAGGATGTAGACACAATAATATACAAGTAAAACGAGGATGATGTATTAAAAATACTGTATTGTTTAGAACCATATTGAGCCTGTATACTGGGCGGTAAAAAGTGATATTTGACATGTTTTTTTTTTTTTTTTTTATGGCATAGAGAAGGCAACCGAGCACACAGGCCACCTGATGGTAAGTGGAAACTGTGACCCATAGACATAAGCATAAGACTGCAAATGCGCTGCCAACCCTGAGGACTAAGATGGAATGCCTCTATGCTAGTCATTACACCGGCTGTCTTATCCCCAAACTGGAACACAACAATGCGAACACTGCTGTTTGGCGGTAGGTTAATGGATAAGATGGTGGTAGCGATCCGGACGGACCCCGCACAAGGTCCTACCACCTGCAAAAATTGTTTGAATTGTTTTAACTCGGCTACCATTACTGTCAAGTAAATAGGAGATATCAAATCTTTGACAAACACAAACATACAGACAGGGCTTCTATTCAACACAGCAAAAACCATATCGTGTTTGAGCTGCTATCGTACTGTCACCGTTTTGATAGCTCTTATTTACTGGACAGTAATGGCGACCGACGTCAAAACAATACCATAACAGATCAAAGACGATATATTTTTGCGGGTGGTAGGACCTTGTGCGGCGTCCGTCCGGATCGCTACCACCATCTTATCCATTAACCTACCGCCAAACAGTAAGACAGCCGGTGTAATGACTAGCATAGAGGCATTCCATCTTAGTCCTCAGGGTTGGCAGCGCATTTGCAGTCTTAGGCTTGCAGTCTTGTGAATGCGAATGTCTATGGGTCACAGTTTCCACTTACCATCAGGTGGCCTGTGTGCTCGTCAGCCTTCCCTATGCCATAAAAAAAAAAAAAAGTTTTTCCTGCGTGGGCGGTAAAACGATATCGTATTTGAATTGTTCTTAACTCAGCCACCGTTACTGTCTAGTAAATAGGATCTATCAAAAAAATGACGATACGATCACAGGATTAAAGACGATATGCTTTTTACCGCGTAGAGTACCGGCCTTGACCTCGGTCTTCCACGAGCCTTCTAATAATCAAAGTGGAACTATACCTTGTATTATTTACTGTAGAAGTAACAAAAGAATCCCGAAGAAAGCCCCCATCGCTCAAAAAATGCTTCCATTTGCTTAGGCTCGTAATAAAAACACTTACAACGAACTCTGACATATTCTTTCAACCGTCAACAACGTTGCTCAAACGTCAGTCGAAATCAAGGGAAAAATTCCGCATCCAATAATGGTTTTGTGCTTCGTTTACGATGATTTAGTACTTCGACTTCGATTTGTATCCATTTTACTAGGTCAAGCACTTGAAAAAGTATTTATAAACTTATTTGTTTGTCGGAAAAAAACTGTACCCAAAAGTGTAATTTTCTTCTGTTCTGTTTTAGTATTAATGAAGCTGTAACAAACAAATATTAATAGTTTGATACGAAAGCAAATAGCGTGATATTACTTACAGCTAGCAGGGAGAGAGGGAGACAAATAATTATCAATTATAATAATTCAACTATAATGATTAATAATTAGTATAATGGCTATGGCTTGCCAATTTATCTTTTTATCGCAAAGAGAAGGCACACAGGACACCTGATGATAAGGGGATCTGAGACCCATAGAATAGGCATTTGAGTTCTCAAGAGTAAACCCCTAGAATCATAAGACTCAAAATGCGTTGCCATCTCTGATGATTAAGATGGACTTCCTTTACGCTAATATTTTCACCGGTTGTCTCAACCCCAAATCGAATCATAACAATGCCAAAACTGTTTCTTGGCGGTGTAAAAGGATAAGATGGTGGTAGCGACGTCTTGACGTCCCGACGGATATCTTAATCAGTTACGAGTATATGTTACGACAGATGAGTTCTTTTGTGTCAGTCTCTCTTGTTAGCCAATCCATAGAACCATCGATCATGGAGCTTCAAACCTTACATGATGTGGGTTCGCTACTCACTTAATAAATGCATACTCGTAGAATTAGTCATCTTTAATTATTCCTCTTCTTTCATAAATGGTGGCGATCATTTTGCCAATGTCAAGTGAGTAAATAGAATTAATAAAAAATAAAAGCCGGTCATTTTTCAATCGGCCATCTTCCCTCCCCGAAGGTTACTGGAATCCGTCTTCTTTACTTGCCACAAAACTATACTAATAGTGAGTACTAAGCTCATGCAAACGAGGCATTAAGGGCACGTCAGCATTGCTATAACATGCCGAGTACATGAGGGCTTTCTAATATATTACAGGTAACTTAAGAAGGGCGTTTAGAAATGTTTTGTGCTTATTTGTACAACATTGTTTATATCGAATGGAAAGGTTCCGATCACAATCGATGCCTGGCTCTTTGATTTATGTACAAAATGGAGCCGAGGATGTTTTGGCCTGCCTAGGATGGCAAAGTGTTAGTCACCAATTGATTGAAAATGTTTATTTTTTTCTTTCGATGTTTAATTTATAAGAATGACCGATTGAGTGAAATCGTGACTGACTGGATCTTAAGTAACGGCAGATGGAGTAGAGGCAGACCAAAAAGATGGCGGGACTGACTGGGAAGGATATCAGTCTGTCTGTTTTTTTTTGTGGGGCTATCTCAAAAATGTCGTACAAAAACCAATCTGCGAACATCGCTGAGTTAAAAGACAGTATTCGTTCTCAAATAGACTTAATTTCTAGTGCACCTTGTGCGGGGTCCGTCCGGATCGCTACCACCATCTTATACATTAACCTACCGCCAAACAGCAGTGTTCGCATTGTTGTGTTCTGGTTTGGGGATAAGAAAGCCGGTGTAATGACCAGCATAGAGGCATTCCATCTTAGTCCTCAGGGTTGGAAACACACTTGCAGTGTTCTGAATGCTAATGTCTATGGATCACAGTTTCCACTTACCATCAGGTGGCTAGCCAGGTGGTGGTTAGCCAGAACATGAGAGATAACTGGAAGGGTGTGTATAAAAAAATTGTTCTAATTTTTATTTTACATAATACTAATTGCATAATTACGATCTCTTTACCAACGATATAATAGTCATGATGCATAAAACGAAATTCATAATTTCAATAACTATAATGTTTATAAATTAAAAATTAAATATTTCTAACGACTTTCATTACTATTGAAGTAATTGACTAAAAATGCACAATAACAAGAAAATGATAGTTATACTAAATGAGTTATATTAATCGATCGTTTGCCAGATGAAATTATACAATTGGATTTAAAATGATTGAAGCGCACGTCTTAAAACTTAGAGAATTGGCAAATTTATAACACACATAATTATCACAATTTGTAGACAGTGCTACGAATTCTCGTAGAGGCTTATGTATGAGAGTAACAAGCTACGAGTTCATATAAACATGTCTGTCCAAATTTTCGGTTTAACAAAACAGTATTTACTATAATATTAAATATGTCATTTAACAAATTTTTATTGTGACTTGGTTTTTGGTTACATAAATAATAAATTTGTATTTTGTGGATATTGTTAATTCTTCTCTCACTGGTTCTTGTCCATTACTGGTATCATCACCCTATACATATATCCATAATAAATCGTATACATATATCTAAACGCATGACTAAGAAAAATACGTTAACACAGTACGAGTGACAAACTGATAACTTCTACTCGTATAATATAAACTGAAATTGTCAAAAGAAAAACTACCACATTGAATTTATCATTTCAAGGGTCCAAATACCTTCGAAGGAACCCTACATATTCTTTCTCGTGAATAAAAGCCTTCTATTATAAAATTGACATAATTTTCAACGCGCAAAATGCCCGCGATCCCTTTTGCGTTCCCGGCATTTTACTGTTATATTAGACGGGAATGCCTAAAACGCTGCATACTCCACCCAAAGCTTTGCTATAGCAAGCTGAGGCTCTATTTTACTGACAATGAAGGGTACCCAACTGTCCGGCTCCGATTTGGTTTCTTTGGAGAAATGTAAGAGAGTAAAAAAAGAGCGTGGGCGCTAACAATGGGCCTCATAAGGAAGCTCAAAGTCACTCAGATGGCTATGGAGAGGGCTATGCTCGGGGTTTCTTTGCGTGATAGAATCAGAAATGATGATATCCGCAGTAGAACTAAGGTTACCGACATAGCCCGAAGAATAGCTAAACTGAAGTGGCAGTGGGCGGGCCACATTGCTCGCAGGACTGATGGCCGATGGGGTCAGAAGGTTCTGGAGTGGCGTCCGCGGACCGGAAGACGAGCTGTAGGTAGGCCTCCAACAAGATGGAGTGACGACCTCGTCAGGATCGCGGGACCGCGGTGGATGCGAAAAGCACAAGACCGGTCTGAGTGGAAAGCCTTGGGGGAGGCCTATGTCCAGCAGTGGACGTCTTTCGGCTGACATGATGATGATGATGATGATGAAAAAAAGAGAGAGATTATAAAGATAAAGATAAAGATGAGATATATGTCTGGAGAGTTTTTTTTTTAAATACGTGCTCTTATTTTTAGTTAGGGTTTAGTCACTTTTCAGTACTTCAGAGGATTGGATAATTTCAACCAACAGGTTGAGATTGACAGCTAAAAACAGTTGGGTATTTTTCCTTGTGAGTAAAATGATAGCTTTGACATAATTTATGTGATTGTGTTGTCAACGTTACAATAGGTCTTATTTACTTGGCGGGACAATACGATAACACGTCAAAGGCAATGTAGTTTTACCCAGTAGAATAGAGCCGTTGTGATTTTTATGGCAATGAGAGAGAAGGCACACGGGCACACATATCAACTAAAGGTTAGTGGGATTTGAAACCTATGACTGCAATCGTAAGACTCCAAATGCTTTAACAACCTTGAGAACTAAATTGGAATGCGACTATGCTAGTAATTTCACTGGTAATTTATCGCCACACTGGAACACAACAATACAAACACTGTATACGGTACGTTGAGAGTCCTCACTATTTGTTAACGAATAATTTTATAATCAGTGTATTTTGTCTGGTCTGGGTTCATCGATGAATCAGCTCGGATAAAGTGTATGTATGTAGATATGTAAACTCTTTATTGCATATATAAACAATACAAGATATGTTTGCATCCATATACATAAGGTTTGCATCAAGCATTCATATTAATTTCATGAATAAATACTACGCCAAATTTTAATGATAATGACACATCAAGCTCCCGCAAATGCACCAATTACAACTGCACTTAATTTTACTCTTTACCATTACCCCTGTCAAAACTTGAATTTCTGGTTGGTACATCTTTTTCCACTCAGACCGGTCTTGTGCTTTTCGCATCCACCGCGGTCCCGCGATCCTGACGAGGTCGTCACTCCATCTTGTTGGAGGCCTACCTACAGCTCGTCTTCCGGTCCGCGGACGCCACTCCAGAACCTTCAGACCCCATCGGCCATCAGTCCTGCGAGCAATGTGCCCCGCCCACTGCCACTATGATGATGATGATGACATCTTTTTCACAGAGGTACTGTCAGCCCAATGGAACTGTGATCCACCATGGAACTGTATCACAGTGACGTTATGATTAAACTCGTAAGAAGTGTCAAACAAATTACTTTATAATTTCATTTTGATACTGATTTACGGTGAGTTAGGGTATCAGGCTGATAGCAGTTGGATAGGCTGAGACAATGAACCACTTATTGTGTGAATGTGATGCCCTCGCCGGAGTAAGAATGAAAATCCTCGGTTGTGGATACCCAGAACCGAACGATTTCAAGGCACTGCCATTGCACTCCGCTATCCGCTTTTTGGAAGATGGAGGCTGCATTGGATTAAGCGCTAAAAGAGGGGTAAATACTCAAAAGATCCCACAGGGTCGAAGTGTATCCGTAAGGGCCCCACCAAAAAGATAAGATAAGTATAAAAAATATCCTTTAACATCCTAGAAAAAATCATACTTACAACTTAAACGAAAATTGTTTCGTTGTATAAGTATTAAACATTATATTTTTAAAGCATTTATTATAACACAGCCTTTAAAGATGAAGCGTAAAAATATCCCTTCTTTTTTTCTTGGCATAAAATATACACAGTGAACTTGTTTAGCCCTCTGGTTAATTATTTATCAAACTTCACAAAAAGATATTATCATTGGAAAGGTAACTTCGATTTCGTGTCTTAAAAAAAAGATTTCAATGTTTAACGAATTTATTCCTATTGTGTATTGGTCGAGTGTCCTTGTGTATGTATAGGTTAGAGTGTGCTCATTCTGCGCAACTCAACGACTTAATTTAAGGGTCATTTTTGCTGGGTCGGTGGCACTACTCTTGCCAACCCAGTTCTACCAGATGCCTAGCAGCCCTTGATGTTGCCGAGCGATTCTGGTAGCGACCTCGGCGCGAGGTGACGTGCCCGGTATTTTGCCCCCTAGGGACATTCCATGATGACGTGACAAATATCTATCAACCACCGTATCAAAATTGGACGAGTGCAAGTCGGACTCCCCCATCGAGTGTTCCGTACAAATGTATCTTGCATAAAGACCCTGTTTTTTAGTGATTTAATTAAAAATGTATAATTTTGAGATTGTTTAATAAACTTGTAGTAACGGTATTACTTGCCAAATTTCATAATTCTAAGCTAAGTCAACGGGAAATACCCTATAAACTTTGGTTCCCTTGAGTGTCCAAATATACGTTTTTTGCCGTAAAAGGCCGCATCCTTTTTTGACGTTAACTTGGAAGTTTGCTTGTCACAGCCACAAGGGACTGTAGACTTGAGTATATGGTTTTAATTTCAACTGGATACCTCCACACGTTCCGGAGATAAAGGGTCTTGCCAGACAGATGGGCGGAGAACAAAATGACCCTATAAGGGTTCCGTTTTTTTTTTTGTTACGGAACCCTAAAAAATCGTCATCATGTCAGCTGAAAGATGTCCACTGCTGGACATAGGCCTCCCCCAAGGCTCTCCACTCAGACCGGTCTTGTGCTTTTCGCATCCACCGTGCTCCCGCGATCCTGACGAGGTCGCTTAAAAATGCAGTCCGGTTTTAAAAACTTATCAACGACAACGGGAAAAAGTAGTGGGCGAAGGCTAGTTTATATTAGTAGGATCGTACAATGAACTATAAATTGCGAACAGTTCGACGAGTCTTCTGGAACTAATGTTAGACCAAAGTTAGAAGTCCTCGGCGCAATAAACAGTTCGATACATTGTAGTCTAATCCAACTCGGTCGGGTATCGGGTATCAAACAGTCGAATAGGACAATGTCATATCTATGCGATATAGTTGTAGTTTAGCTCCCCAGGCGCCCAAGGCGTGTAGTCCGGAAAACTAATAATAGAAGATACTAATAATTTGATGTGTTTGTTACCCTTTCACGGGTAAACCGCTGAACCGATTACGATGAAATTTGGTGTGGCGATAGCTTGAACCCCAAGGGAGGACTTGGAATCGTGGGCAAGAGGAAAAATGTTTTTTTTTTTAAAGCATATGCTAGGGTTCAGGTGCTCACTTGAGAAATATGCATTTTATTATGTACAGTGAAAGAATTAAATTTGTGACCCAAATTAGGTTCAAATTCAATCTGACATTCTACAGCAATAAGGCTGAGTTTCCTATCAATTACAAATGACCTGGCATCTCTAATGACAATGACATCTTCAAGCAGATTTTCTTTGAAATGGGTAGCAAATTAACGTCCGTGACCGTATGACATTATTGTAACAAGACTCCCTTCATTATTTCAGTTTCTTTAAAGGTAGTACCGGCCAAGTGCGAGAGGGTTCCGTACATACGTTTTTTTTTTGATAGAACTCTTACAGGTTTTCCTGTAATCTACAAGCAATCAACTATATTTTGTATTTGTTTAAAAAAAAATGGCTTAGTAGTGTCGGAGATTGGGGACGGGGAATGGACAATTTTCGTCTTCTTTCATAAATAAAATCAAAACTATTTATATAACATTAATAAATATATTTGAGATCCTCATATTGAGCCCTTTCATTTATGACACAGTACGGTTTGCAAAACATTTTTTTTATTTTATTATTGGACCCCAAAAATGACACTAATAAAAAAAAAACTTTGCACATCTGTGTTTGGGTCATCAATTTACATATGTGTAAATTGGTTGTGACAGACGGACGGACAGACAGACCCACGAGTGATCTTATAAGGGTTCCGTTTTTTCATTGTTTGTACGGAACCCTAAAAACGACCTTATTCTACAAAATACTATGTGGTTAACACTTCATTCATTTATTTGTCAAGACTCATGTTTATTTAAAACTAAAAACTTCCACCATTGAAAAACTACGCAACTGTTTCCAACTAATTCAAACCTTTTTCGCAAGAATAAATTAACAATACAGCGCAACCATATATATGTGGCGTTGCAGCGACATAGTTATATGTAAATGAATACGGCATTGTGGAGAGACGACAGATTTATGGTCTCTCCTCACCGCCCATGTGGAATCGTGTACACAGGTATATAGCCGTATATACGAGGTACGTAGGTGGTTTATAGCTGTGTTCGACCTCAGAATGGCGGGGCGAGATTCGAATTGAATTGGTCTGTTAAGGGAACGGGGAATGAATTTGTAATAATGGATAGTTGAAAAACTTGATTAAACATAACCTATAATATAATGGACCAGTAGGTGTTGCCAGTTATGTGTGGACCAATCCTGCTCAGAAGTAAAAATATCTCTAACGAGTTCCTTACGTTATTACAAACAAAAACATATTTACAAAATGGTGTGAGAAGAAAAAAAACTTAAGCTATTTTGCCGTTTTTACTTCCTTTTTTTTTTAGCTTTCTTATTAACTCTTTGAGCGCCATTGTCGCCTAATGTGGTCGCAAGCTTCCGTGCCCACAACGCCACTAACGACTATAGATGTTTTAGTTGATGAATGTCACAGCAATCAAGGTTATGTATGTTAGTTTGGTTTTTAGGGTGAGCTAGGCACCAAGACATTGTTAGGCACCCTGCTTCATTCCTCTATACCATTATTATTGGATGATAAACAAAAAAAGCGGCCAAGTGCGAGTCGGACACGCGCACGTAGGGTTCCGTACCACTATACATCTAAATAAAATATGTTTTTCTTTATTCTGTATTATATTAGGAGTTGATTGAATGAAAGGTAAAATGCGATTTACGATTTATAACGTATTAAAAAAAACTAATAATTAGATCTCGTTCAAACCAATTTTCGGTGGAAGTTTGCATGGTAATGTACATCATATATTATTTTTACGTTTATCATTCCCTTATTTTAGAAGTTACGGGGGGGGGGGGGGGGGGACACACATTTTTCCACTTTGGAAGCGTCTCTCGCGCAAACTATTCAGTTTAGAAAAAAATATATTAGAAACCTCAATATCATTTTTGAAGACCTATCCACAGATACCCCACACGTATGGGTTTGATGAAAAAATAATTATTGAGTTTCAGTTCTAAGTATGGGGAACCCCAAACATTTATTGTTTTTTTTCTATTTTTGTATAAAAATCTTAATGCGGTTCACCGAATACATCTACTTACAAAGTTTCCATAGTATAGCTCTTATAGTTACGGAATAAAGTGGCTGTGACATACGGACGGACAGACGGACGGACGGACAGACATTACGAATCTCCGTTTTTTGCCATTTGGCTACGGAACCCTAAAAAACAGCCAAGATGGGCCAATACAACAACTCAGATTGTAGGGATATGAGGCCGTCGTAGGATTAAAATTTCCCTTTACAGTAATTACCCGCTAGATGCCAGGTTAGAATAGTGCCACTCCATGCCTTCCCGTGGATGTCGTAAGACTAAGGGAATAAAGGCTGGTACTATAGGTAGTTACTAGTTACTATTAGGCGATGGGCTTGCAACCTGTCACTAAGACACTGGTAAATCTCTTATTGTGCAAACTGTGGTTACAGAATTATCAACAAACTTTAAGAGTTGTTGGTATTCAGTAGCTCTGCCTACCCCACTCTGGAAACGAAGGCCTGAGTTTATGTATGTACTACATTCTCGCACAAAAATGTTTTTTTTCCCTAATAAGTTTCAAAGCCATACTCCAGTTAGCTGATATAAGGGTACAATGGGGCGCCGAGCGTCGCCGGCAGTGCTATAAAGCCGCTCTCGGGAGCAGGAAGCGGCAGTCTTCGGCTTTTGTACCCTTCGCGTCACAGCGCACTGTACACTCGGACAAATATATGATCCTAATTTTTCATTTAGATATTTGAAATAATATTCGTTGGTGTTCAAAGCGTGGTGTCGGGTCAAAAGGTTGCAGTTGATAATTCAGTCTTATAGCTTCTACTCTTGAAAACCAGATTGCTGTTGATGTGTTTCCGTATTGTTACCGTTACGATAGGACATATTTCATCATCATCATCATTATCAGCCGCAAGACGTCCACTGCTGGACAAAGGCCTTCCCCAAGGTTTTCCACAACGATCGGTCCTCTGCTGCTGTCATCCAGCGGTGTCCCGCGACCTTTATCAGATCGTCAGTCCACCTTGTGGAAGGTCTGCCAACACTTCGTCTCCCGGTTCGCGGTCGCCACTCTAGAACCTTTAGCACATATTTACTTGACAGTAACGGCAGCCGAGTTAAAAGCAATTCGATAACATTTCGAAGGCCATATGGTTTTACCGAGTAGAATAGAGATCATGTGCTGCTTTTTTGACTCTAGTATTATCCTGATTCCTCATAAACCTCCTCGTATTTTCTGTTCTCTCCGCCCGCTGTATCTCAAGTTATCTAGCAAAAAATACAGTTCATTTCATTAGTACATATTTCCAAAGGGTTATTTTTTTTAAAAGCTAGGTAGTAAGAAAAAAAATGTCTTTGCTTTATTTGTACGCGTTGTCGGTGTTGCCAAATTACAGCTTCGAAATACCAAGAGTCTCCGAGTTAAGTCACAGACTAACGGACAGACGGACATGGCGAAATTAAAAGTATTCAAACAAACACATTTTGAAATTTGTAATAGGTATTAGTCAGGATACAGAATAGCCTAAAGATCCCATTTTTCCAAGGTTGATGAGTAATTTTACAAACATTTTCTACGCTGACTGTACGACATTGTCAGATTTTGCCACCAACGTTTCCAGAACGTGGGAGGAAATTAATTTTATATATTGTATATTTCGTTTCGTCCTCAATGCCGAAATATATTTATTGAAAGGGAAAACATAATCAGAATAAGCAGAATAAATCATCAAACGATTTCTGTTATCGCGGTATTTGGGTTCAGTTTGTATGTATGTAAGCCTGCAATTGATTTTACAAAAAAAAACGAAGAAAAAAAATGACATGGGTGATAGCTAAAAAAAAAAAAAAAAGAAATTTATTCAGTAAGTAGGCCGCACGGGCACTTTTACACGTCAAGATACTACCAGCGCTTCCCAAGAGGAGACCACTGCTGAGAAGAAACGCCGCAAGAAACTCAGCAGTCAGTCATTTTTTAAACTTATTTCATATTTCATATTACAATGGTATGTACAACTTAATCTAGCATTATATAAAGTTAGTAAGTAAGACCTCTAATATTTTTATTAAAGTACCTGACTGCCGAAGAAGGTTCATATTTTCAAAATGTACCTATACTCGTATATATGTATGTTGGTTCGGTTCTTTTCTCTCCTGATATAAGGTGTATATGTAAGATTTTTGGCATGTTTCCCTGCTGAACTACGCATGTTATTTGATATTATATTTAATTTAATATTTGTAGCTTTATATAATGCTAGACTAAGTAGTACCATGGTAATATGAAATATGTTTAAAAAATGTCTGACTGCGGCGTTTCTTCTCAGCAGTGTTCTCCTCTTGGGAAGCGCTGGTAGATTCTTGACATGTAAAAGTACACATGCGGCCTACTTACTGAATACATTTCTTTTATCTTTTTATCTTTACCTGTAGATTCTAAATGGATGTAATGATTTCGAACAATAAGGTATCGTTAGATTAGTATTAACGTCACAAGTGTCACTAGATACCTCTTGATTTTAATTTGTAAAACAAATAATATAAAATGACAGATTAAAGAAATAAGATAATGGATAATAGCATATACCTACAGACGGCAATATATGTCAAATGTTAAATGGAAGAGATTTTTTAAAGGGATAAGTTCGCCTTTGTACATACCTTTTGTGTTTCTGTTTCTTTTTTAAGTTTGTTAATTTCTGTTTGTGCAATAAAGAGTTTACATACATACATACCTACATAATTATACAGTTGGGATTTTGAAGCTTATTGATATGTACAGTCAGCGTCATATAGTTGGTAGCATCCAAAGTAGCCAAATAGTACGTTACACGTCATTATTACCGTAGTAACAAGGGCGTGTAACGAACTATTTGGCTACTTTGGATGCTACAAACTATATGACGCTGACTGTACTATCAGGCCATTGGAACCGTAACCTACCACAGAACTTAGTCAGTGACGTCATGATTCAAGTCCTAAGAAGTGTCAAGGAATCTGTTTTATTATGTCACTGACGTTCGAAGCTCGGTCAGGGTTCCATTGACCACTTGTATTTTTTTTTGAGTTGCCATTTCTTGTTGTCTTAGTTATCACTAATTGTTCAATCAATCTCGAACTCAATACTCGAATACATTATATGTCGATGATTATGTTGATTGTACTGACTAATTTATGACATTGCACAACAAATGCGAACTCGATTTAGCCTACATAGACGCGCTATAATGCCGCGTCGGCTTGTATCATCTGCGTACCTTAATCTAGTTCAAGTGTACTTTGTACACTAATGACAAACATTAATTGGTCAAAAAAGACCTAGATTGCGCGACTATATGCCAAAACACAGTAGGCATTAAGTCCGCTATTTGAGATTATTAGTTTCAATGAATAAATAGGTAATACAAATATTTATTACCAAACTACCTTTATCATCTCAAATGTATCCCCAAAACCTTTTTCAACCAGGTTAAAAGTGTAAACACGTGGCCAAAACCAACAATAACCACGCCAAAACCAATGTGTACTCCCAAAATAAGTTATCCATAGAGATAAACACAAATATTTGTCGAGAGAATCACATCTCGAAGCTGTATCCGACATCGGGAGACTGTACAAACATCACAGATTTCATGCTTGCCTGGTAAGTGTGGAGTGCTTGCTGGCATTTTTGGGGGCGGGATATAGTGAACTGTGGCGAGAACGAAATATAAACACAATGTAAATCAAATAAGGCAGTATTTTGACCTAAAAAGCCTATGTAATTATTTTGGCTTGAATCTGTTATGGTTAGTATTGGCAATGAATATTTGCCAATACCAGCCAAAGGCAAAGAAGCACACAGTTCACCTAGTTATAAGAAAAATCTGAGACCCAAAGATATTAGAACAAACATACAGAAAACATCAGGTTTTATAAAAGTAAGCAAATAATAAATAATTAGGATTTTCTAGTCTGTATTGGTTGTAAGTCACGAGAAAGAAACTGTGTCACAATTCATCATCTGTGCCAGGGTTCTATAATTAAAGTTGTACTTTTACTTTTGCGTACTTATATTCCAATTACCATACAATAATATGGTATCATCGAGCTGCCACAATGGAGACGAAACATGGTAATAGGTCCCTCAATGCCTGATACTTACTCAGTCAAGTTTGGAGAAATATAACTTGTCTTTAATTAGCAAGTTCCATCAGTGATGGAACCGCGCAACAAAATGTGTATTATTCAAAATAAAACCTGCAATTTCACTCCATAACCTCCACTACATTGCATTGCACCTCCACAAAAGAGGCAGTATAGCCCCACAACCATAGTCTCCAGGTGCAGAAAAAAGTGCAAGGGGACCCAAACAAAGCCATGTGTTTAACACGCATTTCAATATTCTAAAGCTGTGACCTCTTTACACTGCAAATACATACAAAGTAAGTGATCGTTTCTGTACCTTGTCGCCCTAACACATGATCTGAACTGCCGCACGAAATCGTCTCAGGTGTGAGAGCGACAAAGTCCAAAAGGGATCATATTTATGTTGACTATAGCTATACTTATCGTAATGAATTACCATTCATTCTCCCGTACCCTCCTAATCCTTACTGCGTCGTAGCTATTAACAAGGCAAAATATACTAAAGCCTACAATATTATGGTAGATTTTACAACGACAATTTTGTGATCATCTGATACAACCCTACTAGAATAAAAATGCGTTCAGGCCAACCAAATTTCGAACGACATAGGGTTTAAAATTACGGATGTATGTACAAAATGGGTTACCAAGATACTAAGTCAAAAAGCGTGAGCGGCAATATTAAACGTGCGTTTGTTTTGGTTCTTATTTGATGGAGTTAGGGCTCAAAATGTGGGTTTGGTGTGTTTGGTGGTTAGGGGTGAATGAACTGGGGCCCACGTGGCCTGCAATTGCGCAGTTTTGAAGACCCCTGCAGTAGGTTACGGCGTATATGGCAGGGTAAAGCCACTGGTCGATGTCACTTACTTAAAATATTAATTAATTGTGCATTTTAAGGCAAAGTTTTTCCCAACTGTAGGTAAAAACTTTTTAAAGTTTTACGGTACAAAGTTTTTTTTCCAACACCATTTTATGATACAAATACTTTTACAACACACATGACACCATATACACTCAACCACACATACGCGCACATACACATACATACAAACATTACTAACAACCGAAAAACGTGACAAACCAAGTACCGATTTCAGGTAGGTCCTATTCAAGATAACTTTAAAGTAAAGGTTACTTATTAATTTATTTTAAAAGGTTGATGATGATGATGAGTGGGGACGCCGCCGAGGCAGGCGGGCGGTCGAGTGGCTCTCCATTCATTCCGCCCAGTTCCCCATGATCCAGCCTCAGGTTACTGGCTCTGCGGCGCTCCCATCCAGCACTGATCCCATCTTCTTGTTTTCCTACAGAACATTAGTGCGTCCTGAAGGTTAATGCTTTTAAGTGTCTCTACCGATAGCACGTCCTCCCCGAATGTGCGATGTCTCAGTGACGAGTACATTACACACTCGGCCAGAACGTGCTGACTAGTCTCCTCTTTGCCGCAGTGTGGGCATCGAGGATCCTGTTTGACTCCTATAACCGTCAGATGTCTGCTGAGTGGACAGTGTCCAGTCAAGATCCCTGTCAGTATGCTTAAGTTGTACTTACCAAGATTTAGTAGATACCTTGTTCTATTTCTATTTACCCTTCCTATCATGAGTTTGGATTGTCTGCACCCTTGTGTTGTTATCCACGCCTCATTCGTCTTTGTCTCTATTCTTCTGGCGATGACTCCTTTCGTTACCGTTGCAGATATCGGGAGTGCTGGTTCCGGGCCTAGGTATTGTTGGTCCGCCCCTGCTCTGGCCAGCTCATCAGCCTTCTCATTTCCTATTGCTCCGCTGTGTTCTGGTACCCATGCCAGTGTTACTTTGGATGCTGTGCCTAGATTATCCAGTTTTAAAAGGTACACACAACTTTAAGTTACCGGTTACCGTTAAGGAATTTGAAAAGTGCTGACAAAAAGCCTGACATTTCGACAAAACTCCGGACTTTTTATTATTATATATTAGTATGGTAGGCAAGGTAGCAGACGCTCGCATAGCAAAAATCAGAAATTAAAGGGCCGGGAAAAGTCCTGACTAGAGTCTTAAAGTCCGTACATGTCTGGACTAATCAGGACGGATGGTAACACCAAAGAGTAATTTAAAACTGAACTTGAGAACTTTTGTTTTTATATATGACAAATAAACGGTTTTTAACTCCCGACGAAAACAGACGGGAATTTTTCGTTTACATGTGTATCTGTGTAGGAGTCGCTCTAAACAGATAAACCGATTTTGGATTTTGTAATGGAAAGCCAGTTTAACTATGGTGGTTTTTAGCTTATTTTGATAAAAATAGGTGTAATAATTTTATTGTTTGTGTCACCTTCCGTGCTGTCACGGAGCGGGCCCAAAGGAAGACCAGCGCTGGCTTAACAGCGGCACATGCTGAGTTGGGACCGTTTCACAACAACTGTGCCCTGTATAATTTTTTTTTTCTTGTTTCTTTTTGTAACTTATTTGTGTTTTTGTTGTAAATAAATATATTTTCTTTCTTTCTTTCAATAAGGACTAATTCATGACGTTTTTTTAATAAAAGCTGATTCATGTCATGTAACAAACAATTGAGTGAAACATTTTTTGAAATACTATAAAAATAAGCAAGATATAAGCCAACAAATATTTGTTCTCATCTGTTTCTAGCAAAACAGAATTTAACACGGAGTTTATAATTATGCTGCATGACGTCACAGTGCATATCGGATCTCTCGCTTTAATCGCTGTCTAATGATTTATTTAAAACGTTATCATCCGTATTTCTTGGCAGATTTTAATTTTATTTTTTCTTTTGATCATCTCTTTTACGGTATTTTCATAATATGTTGAGAAATATGATTTCAAAAATCCATGTTTAGCGCCTATTTTATGCTGGGGGTGTTAATAATAGTAATTATTTGCCCTGTTGTGTGTACACTAATTAAAACATGATTGGTTAGTTAACAGGCCGAATTCAATAGAATAAGCAAAGCAGCCCGAGGCCAGTAAATAATTAATTTGTGCGCATTAGGCAAAGCTAATTATCGTTTCAGTAAACAAACTGTATTTAAACTGTTTTGCAACAGACGCTTTGTACGCTATTTCATATTTAATCTAGAACTGAATGTGTTTATTAAACAAATAAATATACGGATCAAAGCCAAATACTGAATATGGTTATTTGTACCTGTAGCTATGGTAAGAGCGTACTTTTTAGGTAAGTTTAACGGTAAAAATTCTGCTGATATCATGATGTATTCAGGATATCTTAAAAAAATATTACACAGGTAAGGTTAGGTTACATTTGTGACTACCAAAAACTTCACCTGGACAGTCACGACCATTCCAACAAGCCGAATAGAGCAGCGCCGCGCCAAACTCTAGCGTTTAAAAGTACTTGGCGCGGTCCGTTGGATTTAGAAATGGACGGAAAGCCAGCGTGAATGTCGAAATTCGACGATAGAATACGCCACGCCACCGCGCCAAGCCAAAAGCGTCGTCGTGAATGAGTTCTCTGGCTGCCATTTTCTAATCAGTCTGCTCAATGTGCAAAGGTCAAAATATTACGCCCATCCAGTTGTAAACTCTCCATCTGTCGCCGAGACAAACGGTGCGTCCGTGAATGCCCAGTTTGACTGTTGAGTTTCTTGCGGCGCTTCTCAGGCAGTGGTCTCCTCTTTCTAAACGCTGGTACAAGTTTCATGTTTTGTAAATGTGCCCCTGCGTTATTAGTGTTATTACTGAATAAACATATTTTATCTATTTATCTCTTAACTAGTTTGAGTTTATTTCACGTAGAAAGCTAATTCGAATTCATCTGCGTTGCCCGAATAATCAAGCGCTTGTGGTGTCTGCCACGTGAGGCAATTCTTCTCGCAGTCGAAGACGTGTCCAATTTCCTTCTTTAATGAGTCTACGAATATGACTACTTTGGTTATTTAGTTTGCTAACTAACCATGCGAGTTTCGTGTGTTTGTTGCAGAAGTACCGGTTTCGGCCATCTTTACACCGTTTTTGGCCACTCATGTATTTATACTAATGTTTTTATATTTTATCTTTGTATTAATCTTCAGTCTTAACTATTTATGAAGGTCATTTTTTAATTTACAGTATTTTGATACTCATTTCGACCTAAAGTGACCAAAAAAGGTACAGTGGCCACAAAAAATACTTCTGCCCTATATATTTTCCAGGATGTGTGAGATTAAGTTGTTAAAAAATGGTGGTGGTAGGACTCTGACTATAACCTACCTTCAAGCAAGTGTATTTGCATTGTTAATGTTCCGGTGTGGGAATAAGACGACCGGTGCAATTACTATCTTAGAGGCATGCTATCTTGATCCTCAGGGTTTGCAGTGCTCAACGAATTTGCGGTCATGGGATTGAAATCTTAAGACTGTAGCAAATATCTACGGGTCACAGATCCCACTTACCATCAGGCTTGTGTGCGTGTTTGCCTTCTCAATGCCATGAATAAAACGTTTTTTTTTATCCCGTCTTTATGACACATGGCCTTAACCGATCGACGTGGACGTGGTATAAGGCTGCGTTTCCACCAGAGATGTGCGAGGATGCGTTGCGAGGGATGTGTTTTCATTAACCAATAGAAACGCTTCATTTACCTATCCTCGCTTAGCTAGCTCTGGTGGAAGCGTTTCTATTGGTTAATGACAAACACATCCCTCGCAACGCATCCTCGCACATCTCTGGTGGAAACGCAGCCTAAAGATAGTATAAAACCCTTCATAGAACAAAGAGTAAATTTTGATGCTGAAAAATAAGACGATTTCCGAGTAAAACGACTTCTATCTTGAGTCACGGACAAAAGCTCATAGGCAATAAACAAATGCACAATAAAATGCAAAGATTGCTAAAGGCACGTTTACCCTAAAAGGGCGCGTATTTAGGTGACCTACTTGCTCCCTTCGGTGCAGCGTGCAATCACATCAGCACCCGCTGAGATCGCAAATATACATCACTCTTATACTCATAAAGTAACAAGAACTTTCGTCCGCTGTATTTTTTTTAGGAAATTATGACATTTGCGTTGTTGTACGCCTTAATTAGACGGTTTGGGGAAAAAAAATATTGACAAATGTATTTTCACAAATTTTATTTTATTTTAAATCTGTTGCGTGTGTTATTTAATAGTTTGTCTAACCTAACCTAGCTGATCGAATAAGAAGTTTCAGTATCCAGGTAGTAAAAAAATATGGTCTACCACCCTACGGTTGAAGTTCATTTGCACGTCATGATACAACAAGTTCGATTTTCTCTTGCAATATTATTATGACAGTGACAAGTGTCGACCTTAGCGAAAATTTGATCTCACAGAAACTTTTGTCAAAAATGGTAGACCACTTTCTTTGCCGACCGTACATACAAAAAAATCAAGACTCAACACACAATGTCAACAAGCACTTCCTACACAATTATTATAAGTGTATTTTTTGTTTTAAGACATAAAAATCAAATACTAACACACATACACAATACATTGAAATTTTCCAAAAAATATCAGGGCATTATTAAGTACTAAGAATTTTTTCATTTCAATTCAGTTTTTTTTTTAAATTTATTTTTATCTTTCCTTCTTGGGTATCAATGAGCACAGTTATATATAAATATTTTTCTTATAAGCTAGCTAACTAGCTTAAAGTTACTAAGAGCATTGAAAAGCGAGTTGGGCACATAATTTAACTAAAAAAAGTAGGTAGGTAGACGTGTACACAAACATTTCAATATATCAAAATGAAGCACTGAAAGATCTTCATTATTACATACGTGATACTAGTATACAGTGAGACTTAAAAGTGATCCACTTTAGGTACAAAGTCTATCTGACATTCTATATCAATAAGGTTGAGTTTCCTATAAGTTACAAATGATTTCTCTAATGACATTGACGACACTACAAGCATATTTTTTTTAATGTGTCACAAATTAACGTTACGTAACAAAACCTACTCGCACTCCAATTGCCCAACTTGCCAGTAAACACCGTGAAGGCGTTAGGTCAATCAGCAATAAAATGCAGATTAATGGAACCCAGAAGGCTATTATATCGGGTTCCGTAGCAGTTCCAGGGGTCCGGTCCTGGGGGACGGATATTACTTACTAATTGGACCCCTTTCCACTCCTATTATGGGGATAATGGGGGTAGATTATAGGTATGCGAATTTGGGGGACGCTGAGTTTGGATGGAGGATAGAGGGATATTGTGATATGTGGTAATTATTAATGACATATAGTTATTGCGTTATGACGTTATGTTTATTGGTTATGCTGGAGAGGTTTTGGTTTTTAACCAAGCTGTTTTATTTTAATGTTAGTGATGGGTATTTTTTCATGTTACTAAGTTATAAGTACTGTCAACTACAAAAGGATGTATATACTTTTGAACCTAATGACAATGCAATTAAGGTTAAAAGGTGGGTTAATTTTGTAGTCGAATGTACTTAGTGAGTTTTTCAGCATATTTTCTGCAATATGTCGTCTATATAGAGATAGACGACATATTGCAGAAAATATGCTGGTTTTTAGGTTTTCGTACAGTAAGCTTATAAGCAGCTGCACACTGTAGTACCTTGTCACTTTAATGCCTTTGACGGATTAGTGCCGCAGTTCAAACACAACATTAAATTGACAAGGCACTAAAGAGGCCGACCGTACAAAAAAAATATTATAAAAATTCGGTGACAGTCTATCTATAGTAATATCACATCTGTTTTTCTTAACAATGATTTAAACTTGATTTGACATTGTTGTAAGGTCGGCCAAGAAAGTGGTGTACCAGTTTTGACAAATGTTTCTGTGAGATTTAATTATCGCTAAGGTTGACACTTGCTACGTCATAATATTATTGCATGGGAAAATCGAACTTGTTGTATCATGACATGCAAATGAATTTCAACCGTAGGGTGCCAGACCACATTCTTGGCCGATTTTACAACTTGCTTGCCGCAATTACACACAAAAAATATGAGAGCCAATTTAAAGAGATTTTCTTCTAGTTGTCTTTTTTTTTAAATAATAAGTGAGGACATCAGTTATATCCACCGAAGCTGATAGTAACAACAGCTAGTGATTCAATTCTTTAGTGATTCAACCAACATCTTAGTTGATGTATCAAACGTCTTCTCAGGCTCATTGCACAACAATCACAATCTTGTTAGAATCGACTGAGTTTCTTTTCAGCGGCGAAACAAAAAAAAATAGAAATGAAGTCAGCCTCGTCGTGACGTATGTAAGAAATAGAAAATAAACGTGCATAGAACCAAGTTTTCGTTAAACAGTTAGATTTTAATACGGCAAACAATCCTAAAAAAGACCTTAACTCAGACGACAGACGAAACAGAATCCAACCAAAATGGCGTCGGCGGCCGAGGTCGGACCCCGCACATTCCAACTCTAATAGTTATATTCAGCTGCCATTGTATATTAAATTGTTTCGCCTTCGTCGTAGTTACTTGGTGTTTCAGTGACCAAATAATGTCGAGGCCAGTCGTAATGTACGAATTGACATGTCAACCGTGTTGGTAACTTGCTCTGGGCTGACATTCTGCATGGCAGAGTGCAAAGCGGGTGGAGGGGGTAGCCTAAACGATCACAGCGCTCGCTACGGCTAAAATTGTCATTTTTGTCGCTGACTTGAGCTGTCAAATCCATATTGCAGTAAACATTTTCTAATCGTTTTTGAGATAAAAATATGGTCCTGGTAAGATGTGTTATTGTGAATTGTAATAACACCAAGAAGAATAGCGACTGTAAATTTTACCAATTTCCAAGACCATTGTGGAAACGAGACCAAAGAAATAAGTGAATATTTGCCGTAAGAAAAAAACGAAACCCCGTTTTAGTCACGAGTAGGCTCATTTCTCACTGAAAACAACAATTTTAATATTATTGGCAATAATGTTACTGATTACCATTGGTCAAAATTGTGTAATATAGTAAAATAACACAAGATTTCATTAATATTTTTCACAATATTTACTTACTTCTTGTTTGACAGCGGTGACAATATTGTCCATAATGGCCGCCTGTCACGTGGCGCTGTCGTCGCGCTCGGTCCCAATTGTTAGACGTGTTATTGTATTGTCAACGTTTTGATAGCTCTTATTTACTTGACAGTAATGATGGCGGAGTTAAAAACAATACCATAGCACGTCACAGGCAATAAGGGTTTACCGGGAGGCCATTTGCAACGTCAAAAGATGGCGGATGTGTAATTTGTTTTAGTTTTTATTTTTGTGTATTTAGGTGTTTAAAGTTCTTTTTTGTTAGTGATTTGTACTTTTAATGCCTTTGTGTTGCACAGTGATAGAAGACTTGGACTTATTTCGTGTATCCTGGCCTCTTACTTCTCGTTTCAAGTGGTCTCGCAGTGGTACAAAGGTTAAAACTATCTTGGCCTCTTTCCTACATATCACCATACAACATTGCCACCAATCTTCCTAGAGAAGATAGGATTGTGTTTTATTGCTATATTGATTTATATTTATATATACTTGACACTGGCGAAATCACTTCATTGTGGAAACGCCATATTCCCGCGGTAGTAGCTGTTCAAGTCGCCGCGGGGCAAAGAAAAATGAAAAAAAGGGTTTACCGAGTTGGATAGAGTTCGGAGATGAAATAATGTAAGGACTACCGTAATGTACGAATTGGCATGTTATTTGTAAATAATGAATTAATATTAGAACAACCTTACATACATTAACGTAGTCCCAAATAAGCTTTGGGCCTTACCTAATGCTATTAAATCAGTATAGATATATATTTATATATACACATATAAATACTCGTATATATCTAGAAGACTTCCAAGACTCAGGAATAAATAGTTATGCTAATACAGACTTTCCTCTAACCTAGGATTGAACTTGGGACCGCTAGCTTCGTAGGCAGGTTCACTACTAACTTGGCTAACGTCATCTGAAAGTAGAACTGAATAGCGGTCATTAAAAAAATGAATTTAAAAATTAAACTTGTGAAAAGCCGTAATTAAAAGAGGGAATATCTCTCCCGTAAAAGCTTAATCAACCTTGCATGTACTGATTACAATTAGGGTTACCAGAACAAAAACTCGAAAAAGCCCAATTATTTAGTATTAAGTCAGCCAGATTAATCTTTAAATTTTGGCAAAATTTGTTACAAAATGAAAATGTTACTAAATTCTCTTTGAATCGACGGATACACCTTGTCAAATTGAATGTTTTAGCACAGGATTTAACCTTAAAGTGGTAACATGAGCTTACTGGACCTAACAGCTGGGTGCCTTGTAATGATATAACAGGAGACCACAGAGCTGGCAGCTTCCTCGGGCAACGCCTAAGCTTTGTCTATACAACGAGGAAATTCTACCCGCATCGATGGTTCTTTGCAACGGGGCTCCCTCCTATTTAGCTAGTTTTGGTTTTATTATTTTAAATTGCCATAATAATAGTTATAATTTGTTATATTTATTTTATAGAGAAATAAAAATGTTATTTGTTAATTCATAATTATTAATTAGGTACTTAGAATACTTTAAATTGTTATATTTTTTTTCTTACATTTCACAAAATCTCGGACACTTTGAATTTCCCAGGTTTACAACCGGACATCTCCAGAAAAATCCAGATGGATGACAACATTGACAACCCTAATAAACTTTGATGATAAAACAGTCGTCAGTGTTAAACGCCAGCCACATTCCTTATAAAAATGACACCATTCGGGGTAGTAGGCAAATCAAAGCACAGAATGTGTTATTGCATTAAGCTTTATGAAAAAAGCTTTTAACCGCAGAACAAAGGCTTTCGTCCATTTTCGAAGCCGGAAATTATCCATTACCAAATTTAAAATGCATTGGAAAGCGCAGTTACATCAGGGTTCCGTATCATATTACTTTTATTACTTATTGTGAAATTAATTTTATTAATATACTGCCTTTTGGCAAAACATATCGTTTCCCAACCGTTTCATTTGCCAATCTCTTTTTTTCTGTAACTTTTGGCAAAAAGAATGATTACCGCTTATTTTTTGAATAGCTATAAAAAATACCAAGATTTAAAAGATTTCTTCCCATCTCTTTCTAGCAAATCAGAATTTAACATGGAGATTATATGGCCGACGAGTTATGACGTCACACGGCGTGCATATAAATATATGAGTTTAGATACAGCATAGTTTATACTAAGTAAGAAATTGTACAAAGTATCACTAAAATTTACCTTTCCAGGCATGTAAAAAAACACATGCCTAATTCTAATAAAACTCTCTTATATTCATATAAAGCTAAACATATACAGCTAAAGTATGCTTAAAATATGCTTTGTCTGTAAATAAAGAAATAAATATCAGGGGAAAATGTCACATCTTGACAAAAAGTGATAACGCATACTTAAACTAAACTTCCTGCATATTACTAGAATTAAATCATTTTCCAACAAGCCATATAAAGAATAGACCAAAGATTGAATTTCCAAAAAGTGAGATCTTTTATACCGTTATATCAGCATATGGCGTTGCTATTTTTTGAGACAAGTAAACAGTTTTGATCGTGGAGCCATTCTCGAGTTTTTGCGTGACTAACGCACGGTAATTGATTTTTATATATTAAATGATTTCGTCCGCGTATATTTTTAGATTATATCTTCCAGGATGAAACGTTGTCTATGTGTTCATTCAGGGCATGAGCTACCTCAATTTCGAATTCCATCGAAATCCGTCCAGCTGTTACCGCGTGACACATACATTTATAACATAGTAGGATATAGCGTCCCGCCATCGCTTCCCTTCGGTTTACTTGAGTTTTCTGTTACAGACGTACATGATCTTACTTAATCGTCCCGTTGAATCACTTTATCTATTTATGAAAACCGTTTTAAAATCCGTTGCGGAGTTTGAATGATATAAACGTGTATACAGAGCAACGGCGGGAAGCGACTTTTGTTTTATACTACACTCAAGAGCAATTAAAACGGGTCACTTTCTATGGAAATTCTATACAAAGCGACCCGATTCCATTGCTCCTGACTATGTGTAAAGATAGGTAGACTAACTAAATCCCGCGAAATTTTAACTCGTACGGACCCCTACTTCCATCCATGCCATTTAACCCAAAAAAGACCATTTCAGCTTTTCATACATAAATTATTAACCTATATTTTCGTCGGATCGCGTTTTTTTTTATCTTTTTGTGCTGTGACAACCCGAAAACGGATGGCTGGCGATATCGAGTGCGTTTTGAATGGAAATGATTTATTTGAGGACCGACGGTCAACTCATTATATGGAGAGAAAGTACCTGCAAGTATAGTATGGTACATGTGAAGTACTGAAATACAACGAGAGTCACGGGTGTCATTCGAAACGCATAATTTTCTTTTCGCATAATGTATCATTTCGCATAACACCCTTTTTGGCTAAAATTGTAGAACTTAATGATCGTCTATTGTGTAGCCTAGGTTAAGTTAGGTTAGTTAGTAGTTTTTATAATAATTATAATTAAACCCTTTCGATTGTAAATACCGTTTTAGGTGAACCGATTTTATGCCATACTAGAGGACGCCCGCGACTTCGTACGCGTAGAATTAGTTTCCCGAGGAGTCCGCTACTCCTCCTCCTTCGTCCGCGAAGTGTTAAAAAAATGTCTGCCTTTTGAGTTTATTGCGGTGCATTTTCTCAGCAGTTCAGCTTCTTCTCGGGTAAAAAAACTGATTGATTCCTTTTTCGGCACATTCCTTTTTGGACATATTCCGTTTTCGGCATAAATCATTATATACAACAAATGAAATCAATCCTAGGTATTGTTATTTTTTATCTACAAGAATTTATTCTTACCTAGGATTGATTTCATTTGTTGTATATGATGATTTATGCCAAAGACGGAATGTGCTGAAACAAGAATATGCCGAAAACGGAATACGTCCAAACGGGAATGTGCGAAACAAGAATATGCCCAATCAGGAATACGACGAAAATGGAATCAATCATCAGTGCATACTGATGGTAGGTACTGTTAATTTTTTTGTCTATTATTTTAATTAATTAAAATGTAATGTTTTACTAGTAAATGTTATTCTATTTTATTACGCAAGTAAAGTCACAAGTATTTCATAGTATAATTTATTTACTTAAATGTGGCGAAACAAGAATATGCCGAAACCGGAATATGTCCAAAAAGGAATGTGCCGAAAAAGGAATCAATCAAAAAACTACTACATAACATCTTTTATATTTTTTCATTTATATTGACCTGCCCTCGCTTCGCTTCGGTTCATGTGAGCTTTCTGTAACATCAGTGTATAATAATTAAACCATAACTCATTATACTTAAAAACCTTCCTTTTAAATCACTCTATCTGTTGGTGCAAACCGCATTAAAAACATTACAGCCAGCGGCAGCAGGAGCGACATTTTTTTTACGATGTAAAGATTATTTCATTTTAATATTCTTAGGGTTACGTGCCTAAAAACGCGACACGGAGCCCTAATGCTCACAGTCTGGTGTCCGTCCTTCTGTCTGCCCAATTGTGACAGGTTTCTAGCTTTTAAACGAGGTACAGACCAGAAATTTGGATCATAAAAAAAAGATTTTAACGGTGGTGAAAATATCAACATTATTATTTTTCGTTGGCATTAAAATAAATAAAAACCTGCTTACTCGTATAATTCAAGTGGTAATTGTATTCCGGTTCGGTCTGTTCACAGTTACAAGCAGTAATCAAGTTTATTAGGTATTTCAGTTATCGCTCCTGAAGTAGGGACCTCGTCGTGTTGTTCCAATAGTCATTTTTTTAAATTTAATGTTTCTTAACGGTTCTCCTTCACAACGATGGTAATGTGGCGAATTTAGTAAAAAAATATTTTTAAAAATATAATTTAAATTTCGAATTTTTAATTTTGATTCAAATAAGTTATGAAACTGCCCTATGACTGCAAATATATTTTTAAACACTCTCTTTATTCGCAGTAGAGCCTTCCAACTCCATAATTACTCTTATACTCTCTACCTGAAGGTGTTTACGTAATACATACGAACTGACAAGGAAGGGATCGTTAAATTGGCACGCTTCATTTGGCGGCATTGATCCGGGCGCAGCCGGGGGGCGGAACTAGTTAAATGCGGTCAGGCAGAATCCCTTTCGTATGGAGGCATTCCTTTTATTATACCTTGAGATTTTTATCCGAATGCTCGTTAAAAAAATGTGGTTGGGGATGAATTTAATGGAGGTTTTTAATGCTTGAAGCTTTTGTTGTAGTAATTTTCTTTCTAGTGAAAGAGGTTAAGTTAGTTTTTTTTGTGGTAGGAGGACCTTGTGCAGGGTCCGTTCTGATACTACAGATACTACTAATATTATTTTAAGTAAGTGAATTCTTGACTGCACAAAAAAAAATGTTTCACGAAAAAAAATGCTTTCACAAAAAAGTACGTACAAAATATGAAAATTAATTATTTACAAAGGTGACCGTAGGGATGGCAAAAACTATAATTATTGTATTCCTCAACCTAGTAGCAACAGTTTTCGCATTGTTGTGTTTCAGTATCAGGATTAGACAACCGATAAAATGAGTAGCAAAGAGGGATTTCTAAGTCCTAGTTAGGATTGCAGTCTTGAGATTGTAGTCTAGAAATTGCAAATATCTATAGTTCTGAGAGCTGACTTACCACCAGGTAGCCTGTGTGCTGTTTCCCCTTCTCCACGCCACAAAACAAACTCATGGCGCATTACACTGGACTTAGACTCTACTTCAGGGTTAACTGGATAAGAACCATTAAGGGAAAAGTTCGCCTTTGATGCAGGAAAACATATCGAAACTTTTATGTGGTCATCTTGCACCATCTCATATACACATATATAAGTAGGTAGTTGTAGTTATTTTATTTTATTCTTTTCCATCTTTCTCTCCCGTAAGATTTTTGGCATGTTTTCCTGCTGAACTACTGTTATTTTGATATTATATTTAATTTAATACTTGTAGCTTTATATAATGCTAGATTAAGTTGTACATACCATTGTAATATGAAATATGAAATAAGTTTAAAAAATGACTGACTGCTGAGTTTCTTGCGGCGTTTCTTCTCAGCAGTGGTCTCCTCTTGGGAAGCGCTGGTAGTATCTTGACGTGTAAAAGTGCCCGAGCGGCCTACTTACTGAATAAATTTATTTTATCTTTTATCTTTATCTTTGTACATTAGTTTAATAACAATATTGTAATATATATATTTTTGTGCAATAAAATAGCCACAAAAATATTGACAACTCAAGTAAGCTGTCATCTCAGTCAAAGCAGTTGTATCACTGAGATAGATGTATTTTTGGTACTTATGTAACACATTGTATTTTATTATAAGGACAGCGCCGCTTGCATCTATCTGGTTCCCACCTTGTTGGAGGTCTAACCACGCTGCATCTTCCAACACGAAAGCCACTCAAGAACATTCGGACCCCATCGGCCATCTGCACTGAAAATAAAAACGGAGGTTTAATAACTTCTATTGTTATATTGTTGACAATGGCCAAGACAAAATAAAGAGAAAAAATCCACATCAAAAGCTCCTAAAACAAGGAAATTATTTGAAGTCGAAAATCTTTTGATAACTTCTCCGAAAACATCCGCATTAGTAATTCAGCAGCCCAAACAAATGTTTTAAAACAAGAAAAATACAGATTAAGTTTTTCCTGGAGATAAGTAGTGTTTTAGGAGCGGGGAGTCTTTGTTGGGACGCGGCCGGCTACTGTTTACTAATTAATGTTGCCCGCATGGCAACCTGTAGTGTTGCCACGTTTTGGGAAAAGAAAGATTCTTCCTCTTTTCTCTAATCTCTATAGTAGAGAACAAAGCCGCTTTTCGCGTATATGTTTTTGTTTGGTCCCTTGCTTCTAGTAAGCTACGCAACGAATTGTTTTACTATTTAACAATTATGCAATTTGTAATAACAATTATAGGTAAGAAGGAAAATGTTTAAATGTAATGAATTGATTTGATCTAATTTATGCAGTTTTTAGGTATAAATTAAGATTTTTTTTATCGGATGTTTGTATACCTACTTTTTAATTTAGGTAGGTACGCGTGATACAGAAAAAAAATGAATTAAAGCAAAGCGAGGTTAAATTTCTCGAATATTTGGATCATGTTTAACGCCTCAACGCTGAACGGATTCGAATGAAATTTAGCACCTAAACAGTCCACGTCCTGGGGCTCCATTCTACTCGGTTAAACAATATCGTTGTTGACATGTTACCGTATTGTTGTTATGATAGATAAAACTCTTATTCCTATTTACCTATTCGACAGTAATTGTGACTTTTTACCGCATAGAATAGAGGCCCTGGACCTTAATGGTCGGCCATTTTTTTTTTCACCATAATCTTGGCCGAGGTATTTGTTATTAATAAACGTAAAGTTTTTGCTTGAAAAGTTTTAAATTAAAAATGCAATCATCGTTAAGAGCGTGTTACATTTTATAATTTAATCGTGTTCTGCGAAATATTGTAAAACGAAAGACATCGTACATTTAAAAAATCCTCGCTTTAAAATTGACTGGCCAGTCGATGTGAGGGAAAATATGTAGATTTAATAAAAATCTCAACATGGCTGCTAAAGGCTTGGCAGTTTTATTTGGCTTTTTTACCGGTCTGGAATTTATTAAGTCTGTATGGTAAAGTTTTATTAAAAAGTGTAGCGGATTAATTAATCTAGGAAGAAATTCTATCGTAAGAGGTGGTGTGGACCAAATATGCGGAGAAGAATTATAATGAGGATCGAATGTGATTATTTTTAAATGAAGTTAAAAAAAAACTCAAATTGATTAATAATAAGGTAGCGTAGTTTTATCCTGGAAAATTCCCAAATTGTTAGTGATAAACGACTTCTACACTGATGTACTCTTAGGGTGCAAACAACACTTAGTACCTTACCTTTTTATCTTAAAATAAAAGCCTCGGATATTATAGTGACCCCACTTTCAGAGCTCAATCTATTAAACGGCCCAACCGATTTTCATAAACCGTTAGTAAATAATATCCTGACAAATTCAGCTTTATTAAAAAATAAACACGTCCAAATCAGTCTATCAGTTTACTAGCTAGGATGCCACAGCCAGACACTCTAACGCGCACACAGGAACACATACACACAGATACGTAGATACACGTGTTAGTCTAATAAAACCCCTATTTTTTTCTGGTGTTCAATTTACAGGAAATCAGGAAAAATGTTGGAAATTCTGTCCTAATTGTTTCTGAACTCATGGGCACCCGAGCCCTCGCTCCCTTTTTATTCGTAATGACTTGATGCGTTTCGGATTGGAATTAAATCTCGCCGCCCCATTAGACGCGGCTGTTATATTATTAAACCTGGGGACAGTGCACGAGCCTTATGCGTCCAGGGCTTAAATAATAAATAAAATAAATATTAGGGGACAGTCTCACACACCTCACACACAACCATGGTCACCTTAGTATGAAGTCTGGTCTAAAAGGCTACAGGATGTTTATAAAACAACCTCCTTGTTCACAAACGCACTTTTTTTTAATGACTTTTACATCTGTTGTAAGTAGTAAGATATATTTCGCCAACGACAACTTGACGTAAGATATGCTGGGAAAATGTTCGGTGGAGAAAATTAGTATTCAAGTTAAAGTTGCATTGTAAGTTTCTGTCAGATGCAAATGTCACAATGAAGGATAAGGACAAAGCATATTTTAGCTGTTGTGTCTTTGTATAATCCCATTTAATATTCATTTAATACTTTATTATTATTCTAACATATAAAAATCTTAACCAAAAAAAATTATGACTGTATTCTCGTATATATTACTAACAAGTCGAAAACCAGAATTTGTAAAGAATCGGAACGTAGGGATAAAACAACAGGTAATGATTAAAAAGAAATCCAAATTCAAAATATTAATTCACTTTTGGCCACATGAGGGCTCTTTTACACGTCGGTAATATGGAGTGAATCTACCAGCGCTTCGGACAAGACCATCATTGCGGAGAAGAAGCGCGCAAGAAACTCTAGTAGAAGGTATTTTTTTCAATCTTAAAAACATAATAATACTCACAAGTAAGTTACATTAAGTAATAATAAGGTAAAATAAAATTATTACAGATATACGTAATGCAAATAAACTCTAATGTAAAAATAAAATAAATCCCTCAGGGTTGGCAACGCATTAGCGATCTTAGGGTTGCAGTCTTGTCTTTATAGTCTTCGCTAGGAGCCTCTTTGACTCCGCAGGATAGCGCATTAGGCTACGGCTCCACTAAGGCGGAGACGAGCGGAGTGGAGCGGAGCTGTGACAATATTATCCAATAGAATCTAAACTAACGTGCGCAAGGTTCGCTCGACGTGCCCGCATGCGCCTTCTATTGGTTTATATTGGCACAGCTCCGCCTCAGCGGAGCCGCAGCCGTATACACTTTGGGACCCGTGACCAATACGGATATTCTAGATTTGGCAAGTGTTTTACGTTCGTTGAAAGGTGCAAAGGCCTAAGTGCTATTTCATTGCAATCGCAATTGATGCAGTAGTATTAACGTGGTAAAATAAACGGGCACAGTAAAGGTGATAAACATTTGTGCAGTTGCCGAGTGCGAGACATTCGCTGAGCGTACTGCTGTTAAACTATTACTGTTATTGCTTATACGTTGCTATGATCTAGCTTAAGGGGTAGGATAACGCATTTTGTTCAGATGCGGGCCAAATTCTCGATGCTGGCTAAGTAGCTGTTTCTATTTTAATTATGTTTCTGTAAGGTATTTGCCAAACTCAAATGGACATAGGCTGGGCAGGTCACCTATTTCGTAGGGATGACAATAGATGGAGTAAATGCGTTGCAGTCTGGAGGCCCTGGGTGGGAAAGAGAAGTGTTGGCAGGCCACCAGCTCGATGGTCTGATGACATTAGAGAGAATGATGGCCCTCTATGGACCAGACTAACTCAAAACAGGGCAAAATGGAAAAGAATTGGAGAGGCATATACCCAACAGTGGGCATCTAAATAAATGCTGTGGAAGAAGAAGAAGAAGAAGGTATTTGCGTGTAGTTTTTGTATTTATTCTAGCACTAACTATAAGTATTTTTGTTTAATAGCATATATGTTTGTTTATCATTCAGCGTACCGTCCGTCTGTCACTAACGGAGCTGGCTGAAATTCAACACTGCAGGTGTTTCCGCCTCAGCCGCCAGAGTCCGTGAAAACACACTCACTACACTTTTTATTTTTTCTGTATTTCCTTTTTTTTCTGTGTGTCTTCAAACATGCAAATGCTTTGGTTGGATGCACGGCTATTTTTACGGACTATATATAAAAAAAAGCTATTTATCCTCATAAACACAGCCGCCACGTTTACAGTAAAATTTAAAAAAAAAAATTCCCTGCCTCGTCCTTCAATTTTGTATGAAATACCTTTACAGTTCTCTCGAGTTGTTACGCTCGCAACGTGATACTTTGAAGCCTAAAATAACTAACGCCAACATTCCATTGCATGTTTGAGAAAAGTAATAAACTAGCGTATTTTCAAATATTTTTTCACATCACCTATTCGGAAAGGGGACTTTTATTCCCTGCTAGGAGGGATCGAAGTGGCACTTTTCTGTTCAAGGACATTTTGTTGCCAGTATAAAATATAAACGCAAAGAAATATGAAAATAGTATGCACATTATACCATTTATCACCAAGATCTTTTACTTTCCTCATAGGTGATGTGAAAAGCCGCATGTGTCACAGGGTAGCAAAATTATTTCCACCTTGGGCGTTAACACTTGGATCCTTCACTACGCTCAGGATTCAATGTATGCCCCCACCGTCAACATGTCATTTGGCTCCCTTGTGACACAATCTACTATCAACGACGCATACACGTGTAGCTGGAACTACACACACATATAAGTCATATATTAACTCGAGCACAAGTAAAGAACTGCCGGGTCTAACCTCGCCTTAAGCAAGCTAAGTATCTTGGCAGTAGTCCGGCTTAATTCTGCTGTTTACTGAATACATCCTTTTAGCGGGGAGCTGTTAATGGCGGTGGGTTTTAAAACAATTGGCTACAAGCTTGCCTGAGCTGACGGGTGAAGGTTGAGAGTAAATCGAGAAAACGCGCATAACCATTACGTTAGTCATTTTCGAAAACTAAGTGTACACATGAATTTAGGTTTTGTCGGGACACACCTCGATATTAAACAACGTTGGTTGCAACAAGACGTCAGATTAATGATATTATACGTGTATTTAGGATTTCCGTAACGTTTGGTGTTTTGTAAATAATTAATGACCGTCTTTGGCCCATGATTCGTTATTAATTCTGAAATAAGTCTTTATTTTAATTTGGGCTGTGTATTTATTTATTACAATAAAATAAAAATAAGCTACAGTTTGGTCGTTCTAAGAAGGCCGATTTGAGGTTTGTTGGTTTTCATACCGCGATTATATTGTGCGGCGTCTACTAAATTTAATTCAAATTTCGAATTAATTACAATGTTACCTTTACATTACAAATACTGAATAAATATTATTTTCAAGGAACAACTGTAACATTATGTTGTTAAAATACACTCAGAAACATGAATTTACCATAGATTCCTAATTTGGCAGACACCATTACAAAGCTATGAACTGCGTCAAATACCGTAGTAATGTGACCGCTTCTGAACCAAAAATTATCCGAATATTGTTACGTGGTATAAAATTGTTATTTAATTATCTTTTTTTATTGAACACATATATTATGAATTTTAAATTATAAAATAAAATAAATAAATAAATAAATAAATATCAGGGGACAGTGTGTCACACCAATTGCCCTAGTCCCAAACTAAGCTCTAGGCTTGTACTATGGGTACTAGACAACGATATAAATACTTATATAGAGAAATATATACTTAAATACATAGAAAACACCCATGACTCAAATAAACAATTAATCATATTATTACTCTGGTTAAAAGACTGGAATCTGGAATAACGAGGTACGCGATCATGTAGCCAACTTACTGCATAAATATTTGGTACCCTCACTTTTGAATTTGGTCAAGACCTCATTTTAAGAGTATTTATAATGTGTATCTGCATACATATAACATAGCAGCCGACGCCATACATTGTTAGGTTACGTCAACCATAATACTGGGGGATAATCTTACACAAATGGCCCAAAGTAAGGCCAACGAGACGAGATAAAGAATGTAAACAAGCTTTCAGGAGTTCAAACATTATTTATTTGAAATCGTGTCACTTCTAACGCAATCCAAACAGGAATGAACTTCAGAAATATGGCGGCCCTAATGTTAACAACTTCTGTACTGACAGCTTTCCTTTACCACGGATCACGCACCGACAGCTGTCATCGACCAACTGAAGATATTATTGGCGTACGAGAAATAAGGACAGGTATAATAATCGCTCGCGCAGTATAACTCAGTAACGGTCAGTTTGTTTACATTATTTGTCTCGTCTTATTGGCCGGACTATAGTCTTGTAACAAAAAAATAATAATAGAGAAACTTATACTTAATTTAAAGAAAACATTCAAGCCTCAGGAACGAATAAAGGGTCTTGTATATAGTGCATTTAATTCACGAAAATGCGCGCTTCTATAAAATATGTTGCATATATAATAAGTTGCACGTCGTACATTTACGGCGAGTTAAGCAGTGGTGTATCTTTGTGAAATAAAAATAATTTTATTTTACAATGTTTTACCTTTTGAGACGAAGATATTGAATTGTTATCGGGTTTTTATTATTATTATTAAATATTGGCCTATTTTAGTGACGGGAACTGTTTCAAAGTTGACTACCAAATTTTCTAAGTAAATTATTAGCTTATAAACAAACATTCGACATGTGGAATTAGATAAAAGCTAAAGAGTACTTTTAATATAACTAATATAAAAGTCAGTAATAAGAACTAGTCGAATTTACTTAATAATATGCCGAAAAAAAAAGTTATCTTCAAAAATACGTAAACAATATTTTTTCCTGACGAGGCCGTCACTCCATCTTGTTGGAGGCCTACCTACAGCTCGTCTTCCGGTCCGCGGACGCCTCCAGAACCTTCTAACCCCATCGGCTAGCTAGTTTAGCTATTCTTCGGGCTATGTCGGTAACCTTAGTTCTACTGCGGATATCATCATTTCTGATTCTATCATCATTTCTTCTAGGATAGCGGGAGCACGGTAGATGCGAAAAGCACAAGACCGGTCTGAGTGGAGAGCCTTGGGGGAGGCCTATGTCCAGCAGTGGACATCATTCCGCTGACATGAAGATGTAATGATTTTTTTTCACTTTTTCCATTCCTATTCTAGTGTAAAATGACTGACAGGATCTAAAACCTGGTTGGAATCGAAATGGTATATTATTTTATAAACCATTTAACTATTTACTCAATTCTATTATTTTTATCATATTATAATAATATACTAACGGCTCAGCGGCTGCCCTCAGCCACGACGACGAAGTAGTGACGATTTAAAAAAAAGAACGATATAATAGTCGTGTAAATGTCTCTGAATAGCGGCAACACTGCTAAAAATAATCCCCACCAAGAACCGGAATCAAAACGTAAAAACGGGCAAAAACAAACGATCGCGAACTAACTAGTGTGACCATAAATTCTGCGGACGCTAATGGTCACAATAAAAAGGCTGTCTAGTCTTTAATTTATATATAGCGGCCGTAATCTACGGATTGGGAAGGAAATGTGAGTTATGGCGGGAAAACTACCGAGTCTTTAATGTTAAATTGCTTTGTAATGCCGGGATGATAATAAATGGAGGTTTATACAAGTTGCGGCCGTGTTTTGTTTATTTTAATCCCTGAAGCAAAAAGCGTCCTATAAGACATAAGTGTATCCGCAGCTTAGAAACGTATAATTCGCATTGGATGCGGTTTTTTTAAATAATGACAATAAACTAGATGGTTTTTTAGCTTTAATAGATGGGCTCGCCCGTATCGTTCGTATTTAATAGTTATTCAAGTTGTATACTGTGTGTGAGCTCGTTCAAACAGATGTCAATTGCATGCATTGCAACTGACGTGCGTTTCTACCTATCAGGTGGCCGGTAATTGAAGATAATTATCGCCAGAAGCTCAGTCCATGTCTAGATAATAACATTTCTTGTTGTTGTTTGTTAATCTATCATATTTAATTTATTTACTTTAAATAAATAAAGGGCATCATGCAAACCATCCTAATTTTTGACGACAACCTTGTCTACGAAGCTAGCGGTCCCGGGTTCAAATTCCGGTAAGGGCAGATATATTTGTGTGACGACCGCGATAATGTGTTCCTGAGTTTTGAACGTTATCGTCAAGAACAATGAAAATGGGTCATTTTGTATACAGTTTCCATAGAAATATATACTTATATAACTATGTTATGTGGTACCCTTGATACAAGCCTTGAGCTTGGTTTAAACTAAATTTGTGTGAGATTGTCCTGAAATTAATTAATTAATTATATTGTTATCATATCTATATAAAGGATAAATTCTATTCCTATTTTCATATCATGTTTTAATTATTTCAGTAGTTCAGTATCCAGGAGCCCGAGCCTCTCACAGGTTGAAAACGAATGAGCCTGAGATCGATTTGACAGTTCGTTTTTGGGTACCGAAAAAAGTACTTACCGTTTGCCGTTACTAAACCAACTATATTTGTAAAAAAATATACACAATATTGCTGACTTAGAATAAGTAGTAATATTTAAGTCGGTTAATATGCCTACTACTACTGCTACTTTATATTATAGGCATAGATTTATTTTTAACAAGTTAAAGTATTTTGACTGAAACAGGCGTGACAGTTTTCGGTAGACAGTCCACTACTTGATATAATTTATGTGTAATACTGCAACGGAGTGGAGCATCTAAGTAACAATGGGGCACTGCCTAATCATTATGCTTGATTGTTACGTAAAAAAATCTAAGCAACATTGAATATTTTCTATGGAAATACCAATCAATTACTATTTGCAAACTATCAGTAACATTACATAAACGCAATACCTACTAAAATTCCATTAAACACCAGTCCAAAATGACTAAAAGTTCACATAACTCATCTTTTGTCTAGTATTGCAAAAATGTTTCATGGCGGTGGGTTGCATTTGCGTCTTGGGGCGTTGCAGCCGACAGACCTGTCCAAACTTTGTTCAAGTATGAACAAACCTTTACTTCGACTCTCTCTCGAAATTATTGTCACCCTACAATTTCGCTACCGATCACGTACATTGCGCGTTTTGCTCTGAAGTTCTCGTTTGGAGTTCAAGCTAAAGAAGCAATGAATGTGTTTCACAGATGGTGTGACCATGATTCTGTGGGTTTCCAGTACAGGTCTATTTGCAGGTTTTGTAATAAATTGCCAAGTTCAGTTACTGTTAATATAATATGCCACCTCTGTTAACACACGGCTGTAGCCAAATATTGGTGTACGTTAGTTCAGGGGCTCTTGGGCATTCATTAAGGTTTCACGCTGTTTGACGTGTCCGAGGCAGTGAATGTGAAACTTCGGCAGCCGTCTTATTCGTATACATGTTGTTAGAAAAGGAGAGGTAACGTGAAATTGCGATTTTTGCTAATAGGTGCTCAGGAACTTTGTGTTGGTATTTGTTTGACGTAAATGCATTAGTTCAGGAAACTAACGAGAAAGTTCTGATGACTGAGGAAAGCAGACATTTTATAGATGTTTACCGACAGCTGATAATTATACTAAAATATAATGACTAGCATATATTGACCCACGTGCACGTGTAAATACATAGTTGACCGTGTCTTGACTTGGGCAAGGTCATGTAGGTACATGACAAATGCAACAAAGGTTAGAAGATTATAGTGTGTAAGAGTCAACTGAGTCGCTATTCGTTTGTTTGTATGTTTGTTCGAAGTTTACTTGAGTATTATTGATCCATGGGCCCAGATAGGTTGTATTGCGTAAGATGGTCGCGTTAAGCGTTAGCTGTCAATTTCATACACTTTGACAGTTTTCGAATATCGTTTGCGATAACATTAAGCATCTTGTCTAGGACCTCTGATCTTCATGAAAGTAGCCAAGACAAATATTTTTAGAGTTCGTATATGCCCCTGATTGGTCAGGAGTTACGGAGTTAGCACATTCACCGCCTGTCTGCCGTTTGTCCGAAATATTTTTGCCAATTGTATCGTCTCCAACTTTTTATTTTTCCAAGCCATTTTTTTTTCGTAATCGTAAATATTTCAGGATTTATTTCAGTACTATCGTGTAGAACCGTATGGATTAGGTTAGGCTAGTTTTTATAAAATCCTGAAATCAAAGTCAAATGAAACGGTTGGGAAACGATACATTTGGCAAACATATCGCCGAGAGAATGGTAACCCACATTCACCACCAGCCACTGCTACGAGTGCTACGATGTAGCGAAAATCTGCTACGAACAGTGTACCAGATTATCGGGTCGTTCAAGCTGAATGTGTTTAGGAGCGTCCTTACTGAGAGCATTCGCGTGTAATGAGCATTCGGCGCGAACATCGAGTGGTGTGTAAGCATTGTAACGCTCGGCTCAACGTCCAGCCCAGACCATTCAAATATTCTCGCCAATGCTTTCAGTGAGAACGCTCCTATAGGGGAGGGAAATGGCCAGGTCCCTGTGGGGGCGAACTAGTAGTGTTTAATTCAGATATTTGTAGCATTACGGTGTTAGCAACGAATATATAGTCTTAAGACTTCAAAAAATTACAAGCTGCAGATTCCAGATGATCCCATTAGATGTGAGTTTTTTGTGGTGGTAGGACCTTGTGCAAGCTCCGTCCGGATCGCTACCCCCATGTTATCCTTGAACCTAACGCCAAGCACTAGTGTTTACATTATTGAGCTCCGGTGTGGGGATAAGAAAACCGGTAAAATTACAAGCTAGGAGGCATTCCATCTTAGTCCTTAGGGTCGGCAACGCATTTGCAGTCTTTTGAGTGCAGTCTTAATATTGTAGTCTTGAGAATACAAATGTCTATGGGTCACAGATCCCGCTTACATTCAGGCGGTATATTTGCTCGTTTGTCTTCTTAATTAAAAAGTTTGCTTTCTCCAAGCTTTAAAGTTCTGACTAACTCAGCGTTTCAAGCGCTTATAAGGTAACAGTGACGGCATCCCCTTGTTGTCAGAACTTATAATTCTCCGCCAAAGTTACTCAAACTTTTAATCTTTTATTATCGCTAGTTCGTTACCGGTCTCGCCTAAGTTAGTAAAACTTTGAAGTATGCAAAAAAAACTGACGTACGGACAGACTAGCATTAACGAAGGTTCATGAGTTAGTTTGGATTACTTAAGTAACTCGAAGCTATACAGAAAACCACAGTTGCAGCACCGCGGATGCGGACGGACGAGAAAATCATCTTATAATGGTTCCGTTTTTCAGAATTTTGTATGGAACCCTAAAAAGTACAAAGGTGACTTTATTCCTATAAAGGATATCTTACATAATTATTAACGAATAAAACACTACGAAAGTAAAAATAAACATTGGTTGTATTTTTATATAACCATAACCAAAAAAACATTTTTAATCTTTTTCAAACAATCTATAGAACCTTCAATGTACGTTCTTTAAGGAAAACTGGAGTATTTTATACGGAACGTGAAACACTCTGCCGTAATGTATTATTTACGAGGGTATCGAGCTCGACTATACCGGACGGACGAGCGAGCCGGTGGCTCTAATCGAATGGTTCTGTTTCATGTGTCTTAAATAACTCACTTTACAATTCGTAGTCGAATTAATAACTTACGACCCTACATACATACATACATTACATCACGCCAGTTACCCAGAGGGGTAGGCTGAGACCACTTCTTTTCACTTGCTACGATCTTGAAAGATTTCTATATAAGAAGAATGATATCTGGTATTAAAATGTTGGATTGTACGTTGACTGAAGCTGCCGATAAGAACTTGCTAATTTCTTATGTATTAAAAACACAGCTAAATAAAGCCGGAAAATTAAAACTAAAATCAAAATACAAAGTCGTGACTGATTTAATTAATGACATTAAGAGGTACATGTTGCCAAAGAAATCCGCAAATTCTTTACTTAAGCATCTAAACAATGTAAACCAGCAGGAAATGACAAAAATCCCGTATCATGTAATGTAAGGTTCTTTTTGGGAATACCATCTTACAATTACCTACAGTTAAGTGACGACCGTCATTTAGGCTTATGTATGAAATACCTTTTTTTTAACTGCAAACCTAATTTTGTTTTTCAACAAAGTTATCCGGATTTAACGACAAACTTTATTTTCGTTAGAGTAATGTTTGAGTAAAGAAAATAGGAAATTTCGTGTAGATTCCCTGAAGGGATGAATTATCTATAGCCTGGAGAGAAAAATAAACAACTTGAACTAGGGGCACCACTTATACATTTCTTAAGTGTATTTCACAAGTTGCAATGGAAATAATATAATTTTTTACTTTATTTTACGTAATACGAGTAAATTAGAGTGTTTTTATACACTTCATTGATTAAGAAGACCAAAAGATGATTGATGATTTTATTTTTTGTCACCGTATTATTGCGTCGACATTCTGTTTTAAAGTATGTTTTAAGTTTCAAGTCTTTAGCTGAAAGTCAATATAAAATCGTTTGCAAAATTTGTATCTAACACCAAAACTAACAAACAGACAGAAAAGAAATTAAGTTGATAATTGAGAATTGTTGATGAAATTGAGTTGGTTTGTAGTCAAATAATTAAGTTTTTCTACTATTTTTTCATACGAAACCCGAGTGCGAACGAGACCTCCCTCTAAATAAGGCAAAGGTTCGCAAAGACAAGCCGCCATTTTAAATTCACGCATGTTGCTCTCAGATCGCGTTTACCAACTTATATATTCACTAATAACAACCTTAAAATCAATGCGATAAAGTTCAATACTTTGAAAACTAGATCTACTCAATAACTTTGTAAAACAAAGCTATGAGTGCCTGTTAGATCTTTCCTATAACGGTTGAAATAGGGTTGATTTTGGATTAAACAGGCAAGTAGTGTTGTTTGTTGGTGAATCATGTAAAATTAATGAGTTTGGGGCTCGTGGTCAATTATCCACCATCTGCCCAAGGAAGGAAGTTTTTAGTTTTTTATTTCCGCCTTTGATTTTTGCAAATACCAAATTAAAGTCAGTTTTTAGTATTTAAACATAACTTTCCCGTGTTTCCTTCCCTTCCCGCGGATTTCGTGAGAGGCGACTCAGGGAATAAAGGCTTGTAGTACTGTTAGGCGATGGGCTTGCAACATGCCACTAATATACTGGTAAACCTCTTAGCCTAATTGTGTAAAATGTGGTTACATAATTATCAACAAGTTTTTACTGGTTGGTAATTCTGTAACTCTGCCTATCCCACTCTGAGAATGAAGGCGTGAGTTTATGTATGTAAACTTAACTTTAACCAAAACTAAAGCAAAACAAACGCGAAATAAAACAAAGATATACATATTCCCAGCTTCTTAACGTTTAGCCGACTATCTCTATCGCACGTCTTGCAATCGAAATTTAACTGACAATATATGTGTCAGTTGAGTTTCAAAGAAAAACGAGTATCAGTGACTATTCAACAACCGAGCCTCTATTCTAACTGGTAAAACAATATACCATTTGACATGTTAATCGTATCGCAAAATTTATGATAGCTCTTATTAACTTCACAGTAATGGTGGCCGAGTTAAAAACATACATACATGCCCATTACATTACGTTTCCCTAATTCGCCGGTAACGGCCCGACAACTCTTTAGTTGCTTGTATTTATCGGCGGTGGTGATTCAGGTAACCCGCATACTCGCTCGCTTGCCCTCTCACATAAAAAAAGAATAAGATAACACATCAAAGGCAATACGGTTTTATCCAGTAGGATAGAGGCCAAGTAGTACCGTAAGGCCCTCCGCACACTGCGTAAGCGTATTTTAAGCGTAGTACGAGAGCATCTTTAACTCAATGATAGTAAAGCAAGATGTACGTGCTCGTATCGCTCTTGTACTACGCGCGTTACGATACGCTTACGATACGATGCTGTGTGTAGAGGCTTTACTTTCTGGCTTTACTTTGGGATTATATATAGCGCTACGCCGTAGAGATAGCTTACTAATGTAGCGCTACGCTTTGTGATTCCGGTAACTATTAAGGTATGATTTTTTGTAATATTACGTACCCTATGACAGTGATGAACTAATAGTTAATATTGATTTATTAAAATTAATCTTTAAAGAAGGTCACATTAACCTTAATTTGATTGTATAGGTACACTTTGAGATGACATCGTCCCCTGTGTAAATAATACTAAAACATTTTAAATATAAAATTGTAAGAAATAAACGTGTAGGTAACATTGTAAACCAAATTTCTCTTTGGAAAAATAGTACTTCGTTAACACTTTCGCGCTCATTTAAGTAAAGTTTTCTTTTTATGTCAATGAGAAGGTACGCGAGCACTCAGGCCAGCTGATGGTAAGTGGAATCTGACCCATAGACAATACTAAGACTTCAAATACGTTGCCAACCCTGAGGACCGAGATGGAATTCCTCTATGCTAGTAATTTCACCGGTTGTCTTATCCCCACACCGGAACACAGCAATGAACGAACGAACTTGGCGGTGGGTTAATGGATAAGATGGTGGTAGCGATCCGGAAATAACAAGTAAAATATAAATATTTGTGAATATTCAAATTGGAAGTACAAGTTCATGTTCAAGTTGATTACCACCAGGCTTTCTGCGATGCTGAATTAAATAAAATTCATTAGATAAATTCCTTAGATACTATTAAGAATGATGCCTTATGTTTTATAAACCGTATTGTTTTATAAATAAAATTGCTTATTCAACGATACTGCCGCCTTTGCTTTGAATTGAATGAATGAATGAATTAAACTTTTTTTCAGCTATAGTACAAGATTAAAAATATAATTAAAATAATAAAAACAATAATGATTTTAAGCTATAAACTATCTCTAAAACAAAAAGGCCAAGCAGCTCAGCTTGTAGCTGGGCAGAGCCTCAGCGCTGATTTTCAGCTGGAGCCTGAGATCGAGGTAGATTACACAATTATAAGAACAAACATAAAAAAATAAACTAAAAAAAGTACACTGCCAAAAACCACAATTAAAAAATTAATTAAAAATATATCTAAAATATTACAACTCGATTAACACCGTGTGAAGTGTGCTCTAACATTATTAACTCTGTTCGCATATAAATAGTAGTAGAAGGAACTATTAAACTCTCCGGGATGAGAAGTACTCTCCTAGTTAATCCCGGAATTGGACTGTAACATCCTAATGGATCAAAATACAAACATCAAAAAGGGGTAACCTATGGATGTTTCGGTTTTAGAGAACAATGATTTACGGACAAAAGAAACAGCGGACAAAAGTTTGTTGAACTTAAGATAGGTAACCCATCAAAACTTCCTTTTAATCACATCAAAAATTGCGTTAGATCATTGCACGAAATATAAAAAGTCAAAGTACCTAAAACCCATCGGTATGAAATAAAATAAGTGATAGACACATTGTTATTATTTCCATGATATAATAAATCACAAAGCCCTAAAATTACACTTCCTTTCAAATTCACAAATACAGATGGATTGACAAAACTACTCTCGCGAGTAAATAACGGCCCTCTTTACAATGGCTGCCATAAAAATGTGTAGAGCAGTAATGGGGCTACTGTAGGGCTTTATGGCACGCGGTACGCAAATGGGGTGTTTTGTGCAAAATAAACGAATATCGCATTTATTCTACTGTGCTAAAGTGATAACGTTTGATCAGACAACAGTAATTTTGATCAGAAATTATTAGCAACTAGCCGACCCGGCGAACTTAGTACCGCCTAAGAATATTTTTCTCGTAGTTTTTCCGATGTTTTAATAGTTATTCTGCTATTTGGGGCCAAGACAAAAAAATTGGTCCACCCAATATAACACACACACAATCATACACACATCACACATCACACACATACACACATCACACATCACACACTCACACACACGCACGCACGCACACGCACACACGCACGCACGCACGCACACGCACACACGCACGCACGCACACGCACGAACGCACGCACACGCACGGACGCTCATTATACAGGACATATTTTATGCTAAGTACCTATCATTTATGTTGATCTTTGGAAGAGCGAGGCGTCCCAACACTTTGTAAGTCTAAAAGGATGCCTCAGCAACTGTAAATTTATAAACTGGCTAACAATAAGTGATAATACAGAATTTTGATTTTATTGATTTGAACTAACACTAAGTTGACAGTCAAGTTCCTTTTTGCAACTTGTGTATCTAAAATCGTCACTAAAGCCCAATTTACTTTGGTCAAGGATAGTGGACAGTACAGTAGTGTAAATTGATCGGACAATGGCGAGTCAAGTGGCCTTGCCAGTACATCGGAATAGAATCGCTTTCTACTGTTTCACTCCACTGTCCTCGGTACAGCACTTGCCACTGTCTTTGACCAATGTAAATCGGGCTTAAGGGTCCGTTTTTTGATCAGTAGTTATCTGACAAAATCCAAATCGTAACCAATTGTTAAATCTGAACCAAATGTGTAACTATTTTCGCTTAAATTTTGAATGTTAACCTTTAGTTCGATATCTAAGGGATGAACCATCGTTATTAACTGACTTTAAGTGCAGCTTTAACTGCTCACCACATTCGTCCGATTATTAAATCCTTTCTTGAACCCCATAGCCCCATGGTTCTCCACAAGCTATGGTGCGCTAAAGGAATTGTGCTTTTCCCATGATTTGTGAATTGAATTATATCGAAACGGACGATTTGCGCTCAAAGCTTGCTTCGGCCGTTATTGCGAGCTTTTCCCCTCAATTTTCTTATTTGGGAGCTTCCGTCATATTCGGCGATTGATGAAAGTTTTCTATGGATGTGTTGAAAAGTTTCGCGCGTTTGTTATGGTGTGTCTGTGTGATGCATTACAATATTTTATTGGATTTGATCGCTAAAGGAGTTATATGTTATGTGACGTTTCATAACAATCACATTATAATACAGTTAAATTGCAAGAATATTATTTAGACGTTTTACTCATAAAAATTAACATTTATATCTTTATTATGTTAGTTTAGTGGGCTCTGTATGCATTCACACATTGTGAGTCTACCAGCGTTCCTAAAGTTGATACCTATCTTCTTTTTTACACGTTGCATAGGTAACCATAATTGATAAACTAGCTGCAGCTCAGCGATGAACTATAAATGTATATTTCTCTCTTTTATTTACACGGGAGCGGTTATCTTTTGTTCATTTCTTGGGCGAGAAAATCGCCGATAGTGGGACCAGTGCCTTAATATGCCAAAGTTTCAAAAAATACCTTGTCTCCTCAGACTTTAATTCATGAAAAGAAATTTAAGAATTTTCAATTCATCTAGTCCTACGTGTACAATAAGGAATGAAGATAACCTAATCCTACTGCTTTTTTATTGTCTAAATACATACATACCTTCACAAATAATTACCAATTAGTTAGGCAGAGACAATGGAACGCTAGGTGCACTGGTCTAAACAATAAACATAGAACTTTCGCTTCCTCTATACATCAGTACATTAAATATCTCTCTCAAATTATCTTATTCAATAGAAACTAGACAATGATAAACATACTTAGATAGAGAAATACATAGGTAAATACATAAAAAACACCCACAGTTTCAGGAAAACTGTAATTGAACTATATTTCCACAGTGACGTTCCCGCATCATGTGTCCACGAACACAGTGTGTCAATGCCGATTTCCGTGTGCTAATTTGCTTAGGTGCGCTATTGCCCAATTCTACGGGCGAATAAAGCCCACCTGCCTACTACTCTTGTGGCCTGAAACAAAGTTATTCTATTTTGAAGTAACTCGTTTTTTTTTTTATGTATTGTCCCCGTCGATCGTTAAAACACTTATTTTTTTGCGTGTGAAGGAATAGTGACAACGGCAGTTTTACTTCTGTCAAAGTTGTGTTCAAAAACTTCATGGTTGTGGAATGTATAAGGATTGACTTCTTATCATCGGCCGGGCACTATATTTAATGCCCTTGGGCACTATATTTACCATTATTTACTGAAACTATCATAACATACCTGGAATAAATAAATATTAGTGGCATTCCTCAGGTTTATTATACTTCCGACTACAAATAATGAAAACTTACCCCATTATTTCGAATCTTTTTGTTACAGCTTTTTAATTCACGATTAATGAGTTGAATCATAATTTTCCCCGAAGAGAAAATTAATTACTTGCCAGTCCTTTGATACAACGCCATTTTGTTTTCACCGAACGCCAAAATCCCTGTCCAGTATTAATATTTCCCGTCGATTCCAAATTTAAATGTAAAATTTATTAACATATTTGTGAGAGGTTGGAATCTCAATTAAAATAGTACTGGCTGCTGCGAATTCCCGCCAGTGTTGCCATAGTGAATAAATAATAATAGGGTATTCAGCTAACCACAGACTCTGTACTGAAATGTGGTAACATTTTCATAGAATGCTACAGATTTATTAAAAATATTTTACATTCAATGTGGGTGGGTATTTTTGAAGATAAAATTACACCTGTTGTATTGAATTTCTTTCACAAAGTAGTGCAAATAAAAAGTACACTAGTGAGGAGTTACAATGGGTCACTTTAGAAATTAAATACGGAGTGGTTTTGTCAAACCAAGTTTGCTTTAAAATGAGATTGGTTATTTGAACTAAAATATACAAAACATGTTATGTTGCATAAATTGTGTTATGCCTCATTCAAAAACAGAACGTACACGAACGAACAGTTTGACCTAAGAAGAAGCGTTTGAAGGTTAATTGTTTGGCATAATTTGAGAAAGTCGCATTGAATATAAAATATTTAATGCTTAGTTTGAGTGCGTATCTTGCGGCGTAAAAATACTGATACGACATCTGTCAGAAGCACGTTTTGAGTTTGACAACGAAAACTTTCTACTGAACATAGTTTTAACTTATTTTTATTAATATAACAAATGCATAGCTATCGAACGAACGACATATTTGCAAAGCATCATGCTTGAGAAAACGTCGGCATCGCCGTATAGTGTGATCGGGGACACTTCTCAAATAAAGATTTTAATAAAAGCTTGTAAAGTATATATGTAGATGATAGTGATCCCTTACGACGCTAGCGATCCCGGGTTCAAATCCCGGTAAGAGCACAAATTTGTATCTCTGTATTCAATTTAAGTATGTATTTCTCTAAGTAAGCAAGTTTATCGTAATCTAGTACCCATAGTACAAGCCTAGGGCTTAGTTTGGGACTAGGTCAATTGGAGTGTTTTTGTACCCTGATATTCATAAAGCTGTATAAAACAATTCCCTATTAAATCGCAAATGGATAGGTAAATATTAAACAAGCATTATTCGTTCATAACACAAGTTATTCGCGTCGGACACAAATAGGTGAGCGCGGAGATTTTAATGATGCCCTCCGGCAGCTGTACTAGGGTGGTGCTACACGTGTTTGTTAATGGAGGATTTATTATTATTGACAGTTTATCTGTGTAGAAGCGGCATTAAATTTAAAATTGATTTTTAAAATGATTTTATCAACATCCATATCCAGTTGAGAAACGATAAGCAAATGGCCTATATTAAGAAAACTGTATATGTGGTTGTATTTTAATGTAAACGTTAAAGTGTTGCATATCTTTAAAATATCGGTAATCGATGTGGCTGCATCTTAATGTTCACATTAAAGTATTGGTGACCGATACTTTAATGTATACGTACAGGTACATTAAGATACAGGTTTCTCACCTATCCTAGAAATCTTATGGTATGCATGTAGATAAAGTTATGTATGTATAATTAGGCATTAAAACACTCGCGTGATCCTTTTATCAAACTCGCGTTTCGGCTCGTTTCATAAAACCATGCTCGTATGTTATAATGCCTCTCATTATGCACCAGCAACATAAATACATTAGACTGGTATTTAAAAAGGTTTTCTAAATCGACCCCCAACGGAAAGAAATAGGGGCAGTATCAGAAATTAATTCGACGCAAACGAAGTCTAGTTTTAGGTCACAGTAGGACTCCTTTAGGCAAAGACTAGAGAAAATGCCACGTTTGTCTTATCTTTTGCTAGTTTTTTACTTTCTGATGCATCACGGCATTTTCTTAAACACCAGTGCAATCAAGCGTCCTGCTGAAAAAAAACAATCAGGCCATCTGATGGTAAGTGGGATCTGACACTCATAGACATTTGAATTGTCAAAACTACAATCTCAAGACTGTAATCCTACTATTTTCAAATACGTTGCCAACTCTGAGGACTGAGACGGAATGCCCCGATGCTAGCAATTTTACCGGTTGTCGTATCGCCACACCAGAATGCAACAATGCGAACACTGCTGTTTGTCGTTGGGCGAATCAATTAGATGGTGGTATTGATCCAGACGGACCCTGCATAATTATCTACTATCACTAATAATCTTGATAATTGTAAAGCCACAACCTTGCGTGTTTCGAGAGCCTTTTTATCTTTGTGGAATCAGTTATCGGCGTATGTATTTCCGAAACAATACGACTAGGGGCATTCAAAAAACGTCAACTCTTTTCCCAAAGGTCGGCAGCGCACTTGCGATTCCGATGGTGTTGCGTATGTTTATGGATCGCGTCTCGTTTGCTCGTCTGCCTCCTTTTTGACATAATAAATCACAATAACTAATTGATTTTGACTTTATAATTTTTCCCGGTAGATGAGTTCTCTACTGATCCACCCACACGTTGCAAGGTTGGCTGGCTTCGGTGGATGCATTGTGCATCGCCCGCAGCGCGAATTATATTTATCATCAGATTATCATTTAATTACGTGACGTGGCGTGCGCTGAGCTGGTAATGTGTTTATTTCGTGGCTTACACTGAATATAATTACGAATGAAATTGCAAAATGGAAATCTTATAGGATATAGCGTGTGGGCAGGGTTATATTTACTTTAAAAAAAAAACAAAATTCAATATATTTATTCAGTGTTTGCCACATGAGGGCTCTTGTGTAACAAGGTTGTTACAACCTCTTCTTTGATTTCGTTACTGGCAACTCTTACGTTTCTTTTATTTTTCTAAATCCTTCCAAATTCAAAATTATTATGATCGATTCAAATACAAAATATTCTCATTCTCATAGCAACCATCAGGAAAAACAGACAGGAATCTCGTTAGCTTCGTATGCACGGTCCCTAGCAACTAGGCCAACGCTAATAGGTAATTAACTGTATTCCTATGAAATATCGAAAGATATACGATGACGACGACGTGATGGGCTGGTTGGTAGTGACCCCACCCACGAAGCTAGAGGTCCTGGGTTCAAATCCCGGTAAGGGCAATTATTTGTGTGATGAGCGCGAATAATTGTTCTCGAGTCATTGATGTATTCGACATATTTAAGTATATATTTCTCTATACATATAAGTAATTATATTTATCGTTGTCTAGTACCCATAGTGTAAGCCTAGAGCTTAGTTTGGGACTAGGTCAATTGGTGTGACAATGTCCACCCCTCCCGATATTTATGAAAAATGATTCCCTTTTTACCATGTTCAATAGAGGCCTTGATGAGAAGTAATCAGTTAGCACTCGTCACCCATAAACACCAATATATTTCCATCTGATCTATAAAGTACTTTGGATAGGTTTATTTTCCGGATTTAACCGGTTTTTTCCTGCTGCTGTGTGTGTGAAAATTCAAATTTTCCTTCTATTGAGCCATAGAAGCTAGCACGTTGGATTTTACGTTTACGACCGCTATCAGCCAGGCGTGGTGCTACGTTATAAAACTTAATCAAGGGAGGAAAGCAGGTCAATGGGAACTCTAAATAGGTTGCACTTTACAATTTAGTGATGTGAGCAGAACCTCTATTGAGTTTTAAGATAAAGATAAAAAAGATAAAGAGAAATTTATTCACAACAATACAAAAAATTACATTACATAGATACAAAAAGAACAAGACACAGAGAAATTGTTGCGAAATGGTCCCAACTCAGCATGTGCTGGCTGTAAAGCCAACGCTGGTCGTCCGTTGGGACCGTTCGGTGAAAACACGGGAGGTGATACAGACGTTACAACATTTACAAGTACAAACAAAACAAAATAAAAAATAAAATAAAAAAAGAATTCATAACGAGTGTGTCGTGGTTATTTAGAACAGGCAGCGCTCAGGTGGCAACCAGAGGAACTAGCTTACGACGTCTATCTTGTAAGACTACTGTGCCAACTACCATGCATCTTTACAATCTGTGGTTGCCTACCTGAGCTGAGCTGAGCCATCTATCCTAGGACATTTATTTTATTTATTTATTTATAAGAATATTTTAGGTTCCGTATCAAAATCCTTAGTCCTGAAGGGCTATTGCCTAACTCACTAGCAACCGCAATTGTTTTCGTTTTGGAAGTCGAAAGCTTATCTGCATACAAAGTGAAAAAAAAACCGCTTTGAAGTCGATTGAGATTGCAAGTGCATTAGGCAATAGGCTCTCGCTCAGGGGCCTCTATTCCCGACGGTAAACATATCCTCTTTGACCTATTACGGTATTGTTTTGTCAAGAGGTATCAAACCGGTGACAATACGATAACAAATCAGAAACGATATTGTTTTAACGGTTCACTAATGTTTGACCAAAAAAATATTGACAAATGATCATTTGACAAACAACGTTTCACCAAATAATCATTTGGCAAACGTGACATTTGACAAAAGTATCATTTTGCAAAAACTCAATTAGCAAATGATCAAATAGCAAACACTACACTTGGTAAATGTGTTAAATAATAAAATGTCAATTGACAGTTTTCCATTTCACCAAATATTATTTCCTGTAGTTTACCTATTTCTGGGCAGAAAAAAATAACCTCGAAGGCCAAGGCGGGAGCTAAGCTCCCGCCTTGGCCTTCTAACCTAAACTATCCGAGTCAGTTCTGCCCGGATTCGTCTTGCTCGTTGCATTTAAAATTTTGCTATAACTATAACTCCGTTGCTAAATGTTCATTTTGTCAAATAATTACTTATAAAATGTAAATTTAACTGTTGATCATTTGAATAAGTGAGCCATTTTTAAAATGACAACTAGTAAAATGATCAATTGGCGAAACATTTTTTTGCAAAACGTTGTTTGTCAAGTGTAATTTTGCCAAATGACTTTTGGTCAAACGGCAGGACACCTGTTTTAACAGTTGAATAGAGCCGCAGTTTTGTTTGGTTTATTTATTCATCAATGTAATAGTACAATATAAATTGAATTGCATATCAAAACTACGAAATTAGATTCGTCAAAATGAGTACCGGTAAACTGGGGGTACTTTGATTTACGGGGTAACATTGCCCGACCTTAAAACGATAACTGTTTTAGTTGTTATCTTCTTAAATTGTTGTAGTAATTATATAACTGTATGAGTAGCTTAGTCCTGATGAAACGTTTAATAGAATAATTAAATATTAAAGATAGTTTTTGGGGTGGGCAATGTTACCCCGTAAATCAAAGTACCCCCAGTTTACGGTACTAAAATAATACAAATATTAAATAGCCAAGAACAAATATTATACAACTAATAAATTAATATTACTTAGGATTATATGTTACCAAAAATATTGAATGAGTTATCACTAGACACTTGTGAAAGAATATGTAAAAACTCGCACCGTTGCTTTAACATAATGAAAGCTTCTTACTTGAGTGATATCGGCGGCAGATAAACGATTAAATGTAACTATTGTAATAATTTGAAAATAAATAAAAAAAAACAAAAAAAAGGTTATGTACAATTGTCAAAATAAAACCACTAAGTTCCATATACTCATCCACAAGAATGCAATATTAAAATGCTACGTTAAAAGGGTACGTTTTCAACTTTGTCATCCTTTTATTTCATTGTCTGTCAAGACTCCTTTATTTTGAAAAGATTTAGTTGTTCACACAAATATAAGTCAATAGAAATAAGAAAATATTCATAACGGTTCGGTTCATCATCATCATCATGCCAGTCGAACGACGTCCACTGCTGGACATAGGCCTCCCCCAAGGCTTTCCACTCAGACCAGTCTTGTGCTTTTGGCGTCCACCGCGGTCCCGCGATCCTGACGTCGTCACTTCATCTTGTCGGAGGCTTACCTACAGCTCGTCTTCCGGTCCGCGGACGCCACTCCAGAACCTTCTGAGTTTCTGACCCCATCGGCCATCAGTCCTGCGAGCAATGTGCCCCGCCCACTGCCACTTCAGTTTAGCTATTCTTCGGGCTATGTTGGTAACCTTAGTTCTACTGCGGACATCATCATTTCTGATTCTATCACGCAGAGAAACCCCGAGCTACTGACGGTTACGATTTACTTAAAAAAGCTGTACAAGTTTATGTACTCTCAGCGCGTTGGAATCCTGACCTACCATAGAACGTTGTCACAGTGATATAAAACAATTACTCGTAGTTTGACACTTCTTACGACTTGAATCATAACATCGCTGTGACACAGTTCTATGGTCGGTCAGGATGGCATTGGGCTAATAGTATATATGCCCCGTGTCATAGTATAAACAGGACGTCTTTAAACAAAGGTATATCGCGCGGCTTGCATGTGTGCGTGCCCCGGCCGCAGACATGCGCCGCGAGCCACCACAAGCGAAAATAGAATGTAATAGAATATAATAGTTTATTCGTCAATTCTTGAAATATATTTAAATAAACATAAAGTATACATATAATACCAGAAGACATGTCAACTTTAAACCTTAAGTGACTGTGGGCGGGGCACATTGCTCGTAGAACTGATGGCCGTTGGAGCGGAAAGGTTCTAGAGTGGCGACCGCGAACCGGGAGACGAAGTGTTGGCAGACCTTCCACAAGGTGGACTGACGATCTGATAAAGGTCGCGGGAAACCGCTGGATGACAGCAGCAGAGGACCGATCGTTGTGGAAAACCTTGGGGAAGGCCTTTGTCCAGCAGTGGACGTCTTGCGGCTGATAATGATGATGATGATGATGTCAACTTACAGATAATAATAACAAATTTAGTGGTGGTAGGACCTTGTGCAGGGTCCATCAGGATCCGCCAAGCAGCAGTGTTCGCATTACTGTATTCCGGTGTGGGGATAAGACAATCGGTGAAATTACTAGCATAGAGGCATTCCATCTCATTCCTCAGGGTTGGCATTCGAGGTCTTAGGATTGCAGTCTTAAGATTTCAAATGTCTTTGGGTCTCAGATCCCACTTACCGTCAGGTGGTCTGAGTGCTCGCGTGCCTTCTCATTGTCATAAAAAAAAGTAAAAAAAATAACATATCATTATTTGGTAGTGCTCTGATGAATTTATATACGTTATAATATTGTGTTTTTAATTAAAATTGATTATTTATTATTGTTTAGAATCCTGACAAAGTAGCCACGAGTTTAACGTACTGTGGCAGCTTGTTGTAAAGAGTTGGCCACATCACTTGCGGGTCTTTGTTGGACATGACCTACCTACTACAACCTTCTACGTACGTTTATTAGGCCATTCGCGTAGAATGTTCAAGGGAATAGCGTTAAATATTCTACGTGGAAAGAGTCGCGGGGAAACGTTAGTGTGATAAGTAATCAAGAACGTCAGCAAGAACTTAGAAATAAATTAAAATCACCTGACGACATAATGGATTGTTTCTTTAGAAATAGTCACAAACGCGTGAAATCATGAAAAGAAATACAGAGAGCGCAAGATCAACATTCAATAAACAACTTACTTTATATCTTCCGTCCTCGACAAAAGTATAAGCAAGTACAGTCGGCGACGAATGTGTTACACGCACTTTATATTTATAACAAGCATTTGGTTTGATGAATTGTGCATAATTTTTCGTGGAGAGCTATCAAATTGATGTTCTAATTTAGGGACATGGATATAAATTCGTTAGCTGTTAGTGTAATATCGCGGGTGGTAGGACCTTGTGAAGGTTCCGTCCGGATCGCTACCACCATCTTATCCATTAACCTACCGCCAAACAGCAGTGTTCGCATTGTTGTGTTCCGGTTTGGGGATAAGACAGCCGGTGTACTGACTAGCATAGATGCATTCCATTTTAGTCCTCAGGGTTGACAACGCATTTGCAGTCTTAGGCTTGCAGTCTTGTGAATGCGAATGTCTATGGTTCACAGTTTCCACTTACCATCAGGTGGCCTGTGGGTGCTCGTTTGCCTTCTAGATGCCATGAATTTAAAAAAATATACAAATATTTAATCGTTTTCGTGTAATATCAAACTATGTGCATTCTTAGAAATATTTCTAATAAAATCCATTTAACGTAGGTACCTAATTTTACTTATTGATGTATTCACATTCATTTTTGCTTTTTACGTAATCACCAATATTAAATTTCTACATTTCTAAACCTTTTTTTAACTTTATTTTTGTGGCAAAATGTGTGCCGATTGTTCTTTTAATTGCTCAATTTTAGAATGGAAAGTATTGAGACCAATCTGACGTATTCAAACCAATTCGCTAGTCTTATTAGTTTAAAAAATAAACTGGTCAACTTGGAAGGTATGAACTAAAATACTGACACGAGTAATTATAGTAACAAACAAAAAATGTTATTAAAATAGCCTCTAGCACCGGTACCTATATTTTTCCGCATAAACATTAAACACTTGAGCTGCGAACTGTACGAAGCGCCGCGGCCGGCGATCTTCAAAGCGACTTGTTGTTTTGCTGCCACTACACGAGGCTCGTATGAATTGCCAGTCGCCTTCCGCGCCGTGTTTCTTTGTCATCTATGCTGGCTGTACTTTTGTTCGCCTGAACTCCCGTAAAGGTCTGTTCAGGTAGGAAGACTAGAATGGCCTTTAGTAATATTTAAATAATGTATGGGTGTTTTAATATATAATTTTGAAACATTTTGTACAATACAAAATAAAACTCTTTATTGTATGTACACGTACAACAAACCAAAAACATTACACAACACAATAAAAAAAAAAAAACGAGGATAAAATCCCACTCGAATTGACCTTGTCCCAAACTAAGCTCTAGCCTTGTAAAAAACATCCAAGTCTTAGTAACAAATACTCGCACTCATCCCACAAATATTTGCTCAGACCAGGAATCGAACCCGGGACCGATAGCTTCGTTGGCAGGGTCGGTATCAACTAGGTCAACGCATCGCGTCGCCAAGACTCGTTTATAAGACAGGAAAACAACAAACAAACTTAGAAAGAATATGGTGTCAAATTAAAACATGTCCCTCGGTAGGTTGTGCATACATCTTATGAACAATAGCATTACGTATTTTGTACGTAAATTGTCAAATTACAACTCGAAGTACATAATAGTAATCAGTTGTAGGTTTTAATATTAGGAATGGCTATAGTTCAGAGTTTGGAATGAACTTAATATACACCGTGGGCCCGAATAACCCGACCAATTTTAACAATCGATACTAGAGCCTATTTGTAGAATATAATGGGTATAATATGTAGTCCAATAACGCATAATTTCCGAGATTTTCATTATTTAAAAAACAATTCCATAGTTAATTTAATTTGAACTCTGTCACCTTAACCTAAAGCATTATTTAATAAGAAATTGATTAATTAATTTATGTTGTATGTGGATGATATTGCTACTTACAACATGAATCTTTCTTAGTAAATAATGCTTTAGGTTAAGGTGACAGAGTTCAAATTTAATTAACTATGGAATTGATTTTTAAATAATAAAAATCTCGGAAATTATGCGTTATTGGACTACATATTATACCCATTATATTCTACAAATAGGCTCAAGTATCGATTGTTAAAATTGGTCGGGTTATTCGGGCCCACGGTGTATGTTTTTAGGGTTCCGTAGCCAAATGGCAAAAAACGGAACCCTTATAGATTCGTCATGTCTGTCCGTCTGTCCGTCCGTATGTCACAGCCACTTTATTCCGTAACTATAAGAGCTATACTGTGGAAACTTGGTAAGTAGATGTATTCGGTGAACCGCATTAAGATTTTCATACAAAAATAGAAAAAAAACAATAAATTTTTGGGGTTCCCCATACTTAGAACTGAAACTCAAAAATTTTTTTTTCATCAAACTCATACGTGTGGGGTATCTATGGATAGGTATTCAAAAATGATATTGAGGTTTCTATTATAATTTTTTTCTAAACTGAATAGTTTGCGCGAGAGACGCTTCCAAAGTGGAAAAATGTGTGTCCCCCCCCCCGTAACTTCTAAAATAAGGGAATGATAAATGTAAAAATAATATATGATGTACATTACCATGCAAACTTCCACCGAAAATTGGTTTGAACGAGATCTAATAATTAGTTTTTTTTTAATACGTTATAAATCGTAAACCGCATTTTACCTTTCATTCAATCAACTCCAACATAATAAAGAATAAAGAAAAACATTTATTTAGATGTATAGTGGTACGGAACCCTACGTGCGCGAGTCCGACTCGCACTTGGCCGGTTTTTTATTGATAAAGCGATGAGCCTAGTTGGTAGTGACCCTGCATACGAAGGTAGCGGGCTTGGGATCGATTCCTGGTTAGGGCAGATAATTATTTGTGTGATGAAAGCGAGTATTGGTTCCCAAGTATTGGATGTGTTCCTAGGCGTCAAAAAATATCTATACGCCCCTACGCCATTGGTAATAAGTAGACCCCGTTATCTTGTCGCACTGTCATTACTTTTCAGTAGAGCGTGAAAGTTTTCTTATCGACTATCTAAATGTCGATACTGTATATGTCACTGATAATTTCGAAGAGGAGTCACTAGGTTCTATTACTTTTGTATAAAAATATATCTTACTAATATTATAAACGCGAAATTATGAAGAATGTATGTATCCGGATGTTTGTTACTCTTTCACGCAAAAAGTAACGGACGGATTTTGGTGAAATTTGGAATGCAGACAGCTTGAATATTGGATTAACACATAGCCTTCCTTTCATGTATATGTAACTTAAAAGGCGAAAATTCAATTGCATTATATAAATATCGATATCAAGGTGGTCGATAAAAAAAACATTCACGCTCTACTGATAAACAATTTCAGTGCGACAAGATAACGGGGTCTAGTGATAAGGTCTAAGTACACTATATTTGAAGCGAATGACAGTATAGATATTAATGTCTTTGACTGTACTGTTAAGTCTAGCCTAGCACAAGCCTAGAACTTAGTGTGGGACTAGGTTTATTGATGTGAGATTGACTCCTGACATTTATTTAAGTACTTTTCAACGTGCTGAGAACCAAACTTGCTAGCCAAAATGATGTAAATATCTTTTGAAGTCAACAGTATCATCTTATAGTTTCTTTTTAAAATTATTCCTTTGTGTTATTTAGTCCTTATAACATTTCGTAATTCTATTTTGAATTAATTGAAAAAAAACGTTACTACTATGCTCATTACGGCTCGTACTCGTAAACTAGGCACATCATAACAAGAGCCCTCTACTGAGCTGATTATGTGACAGTTGTATAATGACATAATGCAACTATTTAAAAATTGAACACTTAAAACCGTCCGTGTGGCAGCGCCTTTACCGTTTTTTGTACAATGTGTCCGTGTGCTTTATTTCTCGGAGAGGCTAGGAGTGAATGACGTCTGCGCCCCATCTAAACTGTTGCACCAATTTTCTTCAGGAAATAGTTTCCTTTGAGTTCTACTTTAAAGTGTTGTAGCTGGAATTGATGTTCACTTTGTGTTATTAAAAACGTATTGGATTTGTTTTTTTTTTATCAGCACCCTTTATCCCTTAAAATTGTATTGAAATTTAAATAATGTACAGGGTGTTCTAATGTTTAACGCAGTGTCAGAAAAATCATAAACAAAAAACACTTTACCGAGTGTAGTACCAGCCTAACATAAACCGTGGACACATACACATAACAAACAATATATACTGTGACTTACTTAGTGTGGAAAATAAATTCATTCATTCATTCAAAAGTAACAATCAATTAAGACGTAAGGCGACGCTTAAATAGCGTGGCTGTCAAAAAAAATCCATACCAATTTATCTCCGGGTGATAACGTTTCCCAAATCCAATTTCCTTCATCTTTGAATATGTTTTAGGTAGAATAACTATGCATTTCCTTTGTTTTTTTATCTATCCAAGAAATATTATTTGAAAAGGAAAACGTACAGAACCAGCTTTTATCTACAACATATTCAAAAATCGTAAACATATGACTAGATTTAAATGGAGAGAAACGTTATAGTATTTGGTATGAACATTTTTAGCGTCACGGTACTTTTAATGAGTGTGAGGTTACTTGTAAACATTATTTATATGGATGCAAACTATGCCGGAACATCCATTGCAATGTTTTATGGTGTATTTGCGCTGCGTTGAGGCTTCCTCTGGTATTTATTTAACCACACGAACACCGTTACGAATTTAATTGGACTAATTGGTTCTCCTATTGCAGCCTGAAAAATACCTATTTTCACTGGCTCTAATTTCACCACGTCTTGAATCATTAATTACCTATAATTTTAAGCATCCTGAATTAACGTTAGTTATATATTTATATTTTCTTATGTCCGAATTATTAGTATCCCTATTTTTACTCATACGATATCCTCAGAACACTGAATATTACTATACCTTATATATCGAGGGTTGCGTGGTCAAACCCGATAAGTCGCTATAACTTGTTGTGTCAAAAAGAACATTATTGAATACATCAAAACAATTCAAATTTGATGAAACAATTATGTCGATTTATCGGGTTTGACCACTCAACCCTCGATATATTTAAAACCTAACGTTTACTAAACTATTTATATATGTTCCTAGTGAACTAAACGACCGTAATTAAGATCGACGGAGCAACTCTTACCTAACCTATGTGGGTAAAATTGACCTAATTAAGTACTTGTTTTTAATTTATATTCCTTCAAACAGTGATTAGTTCACACAGTCAAAAGAAATTTTATGACTAATTTCTATAATTTATAACAATAACATAACACTTTTTCTCTACCAGTTTGACCTTTGGCTAAATCAGAAAAGTACGTTTTGTTATGATAATGTTTTAATAAAATCTGTTAAATGTTACCTAATTTTATAAAAACAGTTGAAATCATAAACCGAAAACCATCCGCTTTGCTATATTTTAAAGCGTGTATTAATACGAAACATTAACCACAGACAGTCAACACTATCAATTAAAATATAAAGACACCAAAGAGTACCTTCAAAATTTCATTTAGTCAGTTCCAATTTTAAATATAGAAGTTCTAAAACGCGGAATGAACGGTTAATTCATTACAGTTCGTTCACTCGCGTGTCTCGTGCTTTTCGTTCGTTCAACATGTTTTTAATCAACACTTTTTGCTTATGCTCGTTATTTTTGGGACACACTGGCCGGTACGTTAGTTAAAAAAAGAAGATTGTCATTAATGTTGACAGTATTCATAGGTTCTCTGCTTATTAGTGCTGAAGTTATGAAATATGAGAAAACACCATTTAAAACTAGAGTAGAGTTACTACCGTGGGTTTTTTGAAAACCAACCCCTAGGGAATGAAAGGGGAACATTATACAACCAGTTCTGCGTGAGTAAAGCCGCAGGCACAAGTTATTCTTTTTGAAATATAATTATCGTTATGTTTAGTTTCAAAATTTAATTGTATGAAGTTTAATTTTAGTGTTTATTTTTTAGAGATTTTTCTTGTTATATTAGACCAATCATCTAAGCTACAGACAGACAAAGCTACAGAGCTATATAAAGCATGATTATGAAAACTATTAAAAGCTGCAACTACCGTCATCGCATCGCAAAAAAATCCAAAAACTACACCCTGTACACGTAAAATGCCTTCTAAACAACGTACCAGTGTATTCCCGTGCCGGCTGACATCCCAGATACGGCGATTAATGGAAATATTATCTGGCGTGAAGTATCAGCCGCGGGCACGCGAGAACACAATCAGGACGCTAACGACGGACGGTCCGACACGGGAGTGTGCCTGTTTAATTAAAAAAACTAATTTTGAATTTCGAACAAGTTCATTTTTTTTGTTAATGGCCAGTTTTGGTGGTTGATTGAGCTATTTTTCTCGGAATTATAGGTTAGAAATGATCGAATGGTTTTTCATATATGGAACATTATATTTGGTATCGTTTATTGTTATTTATGAAACCGTCACATAATAAAAGCTATTGTGATACTAGTGGAAGTATCTGCTAAGAATTGGCACGAGTTTCAGAACAACTAAATACAGTACAGTTGCGTTTACTTTGATTATTCTTGCGTACGCTTTCTTTTTGATTAGTATTTACGTTTTCCTTATAAATAAAATAAATAACAGAAACAATGATGTTACATTTTAGAGGTTACAAAATTTTATTGTTTTTCAAACAGTTCTGACATAATAATGTTGGGGTACCAACCAATAATAGTTCACTAAGGGTAGCTATGGCTGGATTAAGATGCCCATATCAAGACGCGTCATAAATCAAAAGGTTCTACGACTTCAAAGGTCCCAGCGCAAATACGAATATATCATTAATCCAAGAATTCATAAGGTTTTTTTAAATTAACTTTTAAAAATGTATAAAGAGATACCTACAGAACCTGTAAGGTAGGTAAGGTTTGTTTTATAACAATCCAAAAGCTAAACGCTTTCTGAAATTTATTGGTAGAACCGATTTGCATTTGTTGAGACAGGCATTTTTCTTAAGACCAGTTTAATAATAGGGTTCTTGAATCACAAAAGAAAACTGTAATCGAACTCTTTATTAAAAAACTAAACGGTTGGATTTCTCAGAACATACTTTTTACTTTGTTTATTACTTAGAAGCCGAGTTAATGCGAGAACTTTGCAAGATATTTGTTTTCCCACGAACTATTTATAGATCTAGGGCTGCGTAGTAACTAATTAGCTGGATCCTGGCAGGATTGCGACCATAAATTTCTGCTCAAGAGATATGAGAGTAGAATAAACATTAATGTTTTAATGCCTTGGGAATTTGGAGATGAGTTTAAAAGATACAGGGTGTTTTTAATGGAAATATTTTTGAATGCGGCTTTGTGTTTATTGTTTTAATTAAAAATATAGACACTAAAAATATTTACTAATGTTGAATAACATCTTGATCTTGATAGTAAAATCGTAATCTAGGGTTCTAGTCAAAAAAGGTATAAGTCTTCTGAAGATCAAGAGAGGAAGCTTTTTTATTACGAGTCAAGTCGACTTGTACTCTTTTTTTTTTTTTTTTTTTTATGACATAGAGAAGGCAAACGAGCACACAGGCCACCTGATGGTAAGCGGAAACTGTGACCCATAGACATTCGCATTCATAAGACTACAAGACTAAGACTGCAAATGCGTTGCCAACCCTGAGGACTAAGATGGAATGCCTCTATGCTAGTCATTACACCGGCTGTCTTATCCCCAAACCGGAACACAACAGTGCGAACACTGCTGTTTGGCGGTAGGTTAATGGATAAGATGGTGGTAGCGATCCGGACGGACTCTGCACAGAGTCCTACCACCCGCAAACTCTGTTTCTCTAGTACCCCAGTTTTTTTTTTACATTTTAGTATTCATGTACGTGTGCTATCAGCCCTTCGCAACCCTGACTCACCATATAACTGTGTCACAGTGACGTCATGATTCAAGTCGTAACAAGTGCCAAACAAATTGTTTTATCATGTCACCGTGACAACGTTCTATGAATGAATGGATGAATGGAGAGCCACTCGACCGCCCGCCTGCCTCGGCGGCGTCCCCACTCATCATCATCAGGGTGGGTCACTGTTCCGATGGGCTGAGAGTAAGTGTGCTTATATGCTCGCTCGGGTGACGTACTGAAAATTGGAACTATTGGTAAATAGTAAATCAGGACACTTGACCTCTGAAAATCGGGACGCCCTTCATAAACGCCTGGCAACACTTCGCTGGCTGTATATGATTAGTAATCTTCAGAAACTTAAGGTTTTAACGTCGGCCTTGCTCTGCGGAGATCGTTCTGATATTACTTAATTGATAAGGGTTTAGGGTTATAATTTGGGTCATTATCCAACATTAGGCCTAAAAATATCTCACACATCTTTATTATTAGAGGCATTAACGCGTGTCAGATATTTTTAAGCGATCCCACACAAATCGACATAGTCCCAAATTAAGCTCTGGCCTTTTGAGTTTCCTATCAACTACAAATGACTTGGTATGTCTAATGAAGATTTTCTTTGAAAGACTACTTACATAGATAAATATAAACTTAAATACATAGAAGACATCCATGACTCAGAAACAAATAATCGTGTTCATCAAACAAATATTTGCCCGAACTCGATTCATCGAACGCGGGACCGCTAGCTTCGTAAACAGGGTTTCTACCAACTAGGCTATAGCATCGTTGTCGTTATTGCTGGTGACTGTAATATTTTGCCAGCCACTGCTACGAGTGCTACGCTGTAGCCTGTAGCAGCATTTTTCCGCTATGTAGCGAAAATGCTACGAACAGTGCATTCCTATTTGGTCGCGTGCGCCGAGTATAAGTAGAAGTTCAGTTTCATTGCCCCAATTGCCCCATGCTTGTAGCAATCCATTGACGGGTCGTTTTTTACATTTTTGAGCAGAGAGCTATTGCGGCGAAGCAATGTATCACGAAAAGCATGCCCTATGAAACTGAGCCATTAGTTATTACAAGATTATTTTAACGAGTAGGCATTTAGTCCTAGGCTTTGGATTTGGAGTTTAACGAAAAAAACACGTGGCTATTTACAAAAACTGACCTGATAGCTTATTGCCTAACACACTTGCAATCGCAATCGACTTTAAATTGGGACAATTGTTTTCATTATGTGTGCAGACTCGCCTTCGGACTGTCAAAATGAAAACAATTGCGATAGCGAGTGCGTTAGACAATAAGCCTGTTTGTCTCATATTAAGGTCAAGGCTTGTACAGTCAAGAACTTAAATTTGCAACAATGCACAACAAAGAGATTCCTATTAGTTACAAATAATATGGCAATGAAGATTTTTTTGTAATGAGTCACAAATTAATGTACTTGACCGTACTTTTGAGTACTGGACTACTTTTACATATAGAGCAATGTGTAATTAGGTACATAGAATATAATTATCTAAGATTCAGAAACAACTAGTCGTGCCTCATATTAATAATTATCCTTGCCGGGAATTGAACCTGGGATCGCTTGCTATAATGTTGTCTTATACAAGCATCTAGTTCACTCTAACATAATCAATAAAGTCATACTTAATGTTATGTAAAAAACATACCGCTTTAATTACCAAACATAAGTTCATATCAAACTCAGGTTAAATTACAATCTTCGTGTTTAAAAATTAAGGTTTAAATCGAAATGCATTCCCACTTTTACTTAAGTCTTTCTGGTCCGGAGTCTTGTATATATATACAGTATGTTTGGGTCTTATTGTCCACATGCAAACAGAGTTCCGCAGGTAATTAATTAAACCGTGTTTGCGCCACTGTTTTATATTGCGGTTGTTTTGTTGGCTTGCATTGTTTTTGAGAAGTGGCTAATTGAAAAGTAAACTTTGTTACAGTGTGTTTATGAATTAGGTTTACATTTGGAGAAAAAAGTTGTTTAAATTATCGAATCGTAATGTCTTTTTTATTTAAGGTAATCCTGAATTAAGTGAAAATTTCAATGATGCTATTTTTTTTAAAGTGTTTTTGTAGATATGGCTAAAGCGTCAAGCTTTAGCCAGCTAGAATATTATAACTAGCTTTCATCGCGACTCTGCCTGCATAGAAGTATTTTACTATAGACACTTGCAATCTCAAAACTACAATCTCATGATTGCAATCCTAACACATCAAAAGCGGGACCAACCCTGAGGACTAAGTTGGAATGCTTCTATGCTAGTTAATGATATTTATTAGCGTTAGTGATAAGTAGTTGTTTTTTGTTGGTTGCTAATAATGAATGTAAATTAACATAATTCGTTACTTGGTATTTACTTTAAACCCATTATTTTGATATATAAATAAATTACACCTGTTGTCTTATCTCAATACCGGAACACCATAAAAACACTGCTGCTTGGCGGTGACCCTGCACAAGGTCCTCTTACCACAATTTTAAGTAGAAGAGATCCGTTAAAGGAATAAGTTCGCCTTTGTACAGTCCAGTTCATAAATACGTGTAAACTTTAGTACCTTGTCACTTTAATCGCTGTGATAATTCACATATGGCAGCTTAAACATGACAATAAATAGACAAGGTACTAATGTGTACATATATTTATAATATCGACTGTACATACCTATGGTGTGTCTATTTTGTTGTTTGTAATTTCCCTGTGTGTACACTTAAACTATTTTACATATATTACAACTAAAGAAAACAAGTAATGTCACTGTACTGTTCTGTCTGGCGTGAGCCCTATTCTGTCCGCGGACGACAAATAGCTCCCGCGGTGCCGCAGCGACAGTCGAGCGTTGCAGTACACTCCAGGGACTACTGATCCCACTAAAGAGTAACATACTGTCGCAAGTCTCGCTACGCAGTGATCTATCTGTCCCACTTATTTATTAAGTAGGTTAATTATTCGTCATTAGTGGGTTTAATGCAACTTTGAGTAACCATTATAGTCGATTTCATGTCTTGAGCATTGCTAAAATTATACAAACTGTTACTGCCCTGTCTTAACGTTTCATCCTGTATAATCGAATAAATTGTTAGTAAATCCACAAAATTCTATCCTGGTTAATCTCAAATGTTTAGTTTTTACGCTATTACATAAAAAAGGTACAAACAACGTTAAGTAAGCATAGTGTTGATGTTTTAGTGTCATTATATTATAATGTTTAACGCTCAAGTTAAGGGAACTTTTATTTTTGTTAAATTTACGTATGTCGCAGTAAGCTCTCTCAAAATGTATGCTGTAAAAGTGACAAAGCTGAAAAAATTCGTTAAATTATATTAAATCTCAGGATGTAATTATAAAATCCAGTTATTATAAACAAATATTCATTTTACAGTTCGAATTCATACTGTATTTTAGTATAATTAAACAAACTCAACCCTCCTCTTTCCTCAACACCATGTATAACACACCATACAAAGCTTTCGCATCGGACTATACATACAGGGTGTTTTTTTACTGTCGCTACCTGAATTAACTTGAAGATTGATTCTCGGTTCTTTCTCGAGAGTTCTCTGTTGACGGTACGGCGAATGATGTATCTTGTATCGGGGTAAGTTTTTGTTAGGATTATATACTTTAGCGGGCGCAGTTTACCTTCGAGAGTGGATTACTCGGTGGGGGTAAAAACAGGGTGTTTTCAAGCGTTGTTGTTAAATTAGTATTGGGTATATTTTTATAAGAAAAGTTATTAGTAAAATTGAATATAATTGGAATGTAATGATTTTGTACTACACGATACAGGAAATCTCAATGTAAGGAATGTTTGCATGTTAATCCATGTTGTATGTTTTATATCACCCATTATGTCTTATTTTTAATTTCCCAGTGACACTCGCGACACCAAGATGAATCTCACACCTCGTTTATTAAGGCCATTAGTTTAGTCTATACAAGGGCACAAATAACCATAGGTACAAACATACATACAACCTATGTACAGGCCAAAAACATCTTTATTTTCTGTCAGTCGGGTGCAAATAATTATACTCATAGATAGTACTCTTTTATAATTACAGTGTCAAGACACGAGAGTGCGATTATGTTTGACATTAACCGTTGTCTTTGTGCGACAGAGTTCTATAATGGCTATTAAGACTTGTATAATGGTTGTAATTAAACATACGATTTCAATCCTAGGGCTCTATTTTAGTCGGTAAAACCTTACTTTTGACTTGTTATGGTATTGTCAACGTAATGATATATCTTATATAGTTACGCTGAGCGAGTTAAAAACAACTCTCAAAAACCACTATAGAACTTTGTCGCACAGAGCCAATGGTAATGTCAAAAGTAATTGCATTCTCGTGACTTGAGTCTGTAATTATGAAATAGTACTATTTTGACATCACAATAAAAAAGAACAACAAAATTATCGATTGTCAATAAGACAATTTAGGAGCCTTATTCTACACTGGTTTTACCCCTATTGCTGGTATTATTGTCTTTATTACAGCTCTTATTAACTTGACATTACTGTCGAATTAAAAGCTATACGATGGCAATACGTGTAAAACAGTATAGGATAAGAATCCTTAATGACATTAAACTTTTCCATTTACCTATAACTATCTTATTACAACGTGGAATTATTGCATGCACTATTTATCCATCGGGGCGATGGCCTCGTGATCTGTCATACAGGGTGTCCTAGTACAGAAACTGCGCCCTTACACTGCGCTGATTGAATAAAAAACGAACACATTTTGAAATATTTTTTTCTTTCACTGCAAATCTTATATGAACAGCTTCTAATTTTAAAATGTAACACAGACTGATTTTGGACAGGTAAAACAAAATTCGAATTTTGTAGGAGCAAATAAAGATCTTTATTATTTGTTAACGAACCGAAGCTATCATACGAGTATGCTACAAAAAATTGCCCAAACGCTACGGACCTTATCTCAGTCCGTTCGAAGCACCCTTATGGTTTAGGCTGGACTGGTTAGCCACAGACCTGGTTAAGTAAAAAAAATACCTATAATGGGAACTGAAAGAGATAAGTTCGCCTTTGTACTTGTATCGAAAAACAAAAACATTTTGTATCTTTCCACTAAATATCTTTATACCCATTTTACAAGTCCCTTTCTTTACCAAACACTCTTGTGTTACCTTAAAAGAATCCATAGCGATTATATTTCATTGAAATAGGCTGTCAATAGAATATCGAGCAGCACAAATAACGTTTATACGACAAAATAGCAGCCAACTACCAAAACGATCTCTATTTCCATAATTTCCCCAGTGTATGAGACTAAATACAAAGTTCTCCAAACACTTATAACACCCTTATAATCCTACACATACAGTGCAAATCTATTAAAAACAAACGCAGATATAAGTTGGTATATAAGAGGCAAACAAAGTTATAAAGGCGAATGAAAAAGTCTTATTACAGCCAGTTAAGGTGAGTTTTGGTGTTATATGATTGTATATTGCTTTGTATTGTTTTTGAGATATAAAAGCATGCCAATTCGGGGTATAGTTGTTACCTATAATGTGGTATTATCAGGTAAGAGAAAGTTACTTGTTATGTATAGTTTTGTTTGTGTAATAATTTCTTTGAGGACATAATAGTTACTAAAGGGAAAGCAAATAAGCGATAAATAATATGAAAAAGTTGTGCGTTTATTTTTGTTTCTTTTATACGTACTTATTGGTATAATAATAAGTGAACGCTAAGTTTGTGATAAGTACCTACAGCCTACAGCTTCTATTGAATTGCGATTACGAATAAATTTAGATATCTGTAATAATTTAAATGTAAATTGTTTCATCTGACTAAAGTACTTATAATATTTTTTTTATTAAAATTAAATTTAAAATAAATAAATAAACTTATAAAATAAAACAATTTTGACCAAAATAAGAACAACAACAACAATTAAAATAAAATGTTATCTTCAAAATGTACGGATTAATGGCACATTATAAAACTATTTAAATGAAGATTCAAAGGTCTCGACTATTTTATTGGTTTATATCAAGATTATAAATTTTAAATTTATTTTAAATTCGCAATGTAAATTTTACTTACCACACTAAATTTTAACCGTAACCACAGTTTTATAGCCATAATTTATAATCGCACAAACCTCGGAACTCATAAGAGAATAAGTATCCGTTAGACAGCCATTAAATCACAAGTTGCCGTTTTATAGTTGTATAAAAGACACCTTCCGCAACTAATGAATTTCCCCCGGGAAATCGGTGGTTTCCCGGATAAAACGTGGCTTTGGAAGAAAGTAATTCATTTATAACAACTAAATCATAGAATTTTAAAGTCCATTAAAAATGTTCTACTTGCTGCACAATTCAAAATCAACGCCATATTATGGAGCAAAAAGTAAGCAATGCATGTCATGATACTACCAGAGTGGCGCGTTCCATGACTCGCAGCCTTTAGAATTATAGTGACTGAACTCAACATTTCCACTTTCGACTTAAATTTATTACTATAGAGACCTAAATCGAAATCCAAAACTTGTTAATTAGGTCACTATAATAATATTGAAGATAATGTTGATATCGCTAACGGTAGGTATAAAAATGCTCATGGCGTATCAATAGTATGTTAACAGTTCTATAATGATCGTTGCCATGGTAACAACATTTCTTTTATAACCATTAGAGCATTGTTATCAGTAATGGCGTTCGGTGAACCATTGACATCCTATTTTTAAAAGTTATTAGTTACCAAAGACGTACATTACGATATAAGAACTTTAAGGACCCTAAGACCTGACTATTGAAACTCTGTAACGCAACCATGTCGCCCGAACGCCAAATATATGGAAGATCCATTAAAGATGCCGCATATACGATATCTGGTGAGTTACGTTACAAGTTGCCGCTGACCATCGACGGCGCGTTAGTTATGGCGGAATTATTCTCCACGAGAGGGCATTAGCGAGCCACGCCGAATGTGCGAAGGGCTGAATAGGGCATCTCAAAAATAAACGCTCTCCGTTCTCTGTACTTGGCTAAAATGTAAACAAACCAACCCAGCTCTGTTCAAAAACCGATCAATTTGGTCGAGGATGTGTGGGAGTGTGATAACAGTTCTATAATGAGCGTCGTCATGGTAATAACCGTTGTTTTACAACTATTAGCGCATTGTTATTACCATGGTAACGCTCGTTGGTTAAGGTACTTGAGTAGATGTAAACAAACTAAACTAGCTCTGTTAAAAAGCTAATTAATTTGGTTGAAGTTTGACATAATAGTTTATTTTTTATGTTATAGAGGAGGCAAACGAGCACACAAGAAACCCTGTCGGTGAGTGGGATCTGAGAGCCATAGACATTTGCATTCTCAAGACTACAATCTTCAGACTGCAATCCTAAGACATTGCCGACCCTGAGGACTAAGATGGAATGCCTCTATGGTAATAGCACCGGTTCTCTTATTTCCAAACCAGTACACAACAATGCCAAGCTGCTTAAAGGTTAAGATGGTGGTAGCGATCTGAACCTTGCACAAGGTCTTACCACCCCTAAAAAGCCACCTTGTTCTTGTTATAGTGTAATTTTAACACCTTCACAGTCCACATAACTAGCTCCACAAATCCACATACGGGTCACTAAGAATGGACCAGGTACGCACTTACGATTATCTGGACTTACGAGGAAATTAAAGCATTCTTTATTGGGACTGTTAACATGTTGAAATTGGTGCGCACTCTGTAACTATTTACCTATTAGGCTTCATGAAACAGCCCGCTGATAGACAGACGGATGGAGAGCTAAGGTTTTGTATGTGATTTTACATTTTGCTGGTATAAGAGGTAGACATATATTTGTATTATATATAACTGTTCATTAGGATCAAGTTTATTGAATACAGTACAACTTGCTTCCCTAATACTTATGCTTATGACCAAGGAATATAGTCGAAAAAAACTGAATTGCATATATTTTCAATGGAGCAGCTTTTGTAAGATAAAAAGTAACACAAGCTAAAGCCTACAATGGCTTCAGTGCCTGTCATATTTCACCCCCCACAAAAGCGAAAAATACCCCATAACCGCCTCATCCATCTTAGCACGACTCTCGCACCCCATGCAAAATGTACGAGATATGGAGATACCAGGAATAAAAGTAGGGGTTGGTGTGAACAGCCCTAAATCATCCCCGTGATTTAGATAATGGCCAGTGTGGCTACGACCTTATGAGGTTGGGGTTATTTGAAGATGAGGGAAGTTTGTTGATTTTTATGGGGGTGATGGTATATTGGTCTTTTGCGCATTTTTATTACACATGAGATGTAAAAATAATGGTCATCGACTTTTATTATTTAGAAAACATTAATTAAAATTTACGGTCGGAACGAGAAAGTGAGCCATTGATAAACAAAGGATAGTTGTGAAAAAAACATCCCGTAGAAAGATTTATAATACCTACAGGGCGAAAGAAATTAGGTAACTAGATATTTTAATTGATTTGGTGGAAATTAAAAACACTTGAAGTTAACGCATATTAACATATGTATTTTTTTATTGCACGACATTAAAATAAATATCACCGTTTTATACAGGGTCATGGTCACATTATAAAGCGCAGTTAAAGGGTGTATTTTTTAAAATAAAGTAAAGAGGAAAACGAATCTACTAACTGTTTAAAATTTGTAGCGTTTTGCACAAAATATTCGTTTTTTTATATTATTTTTTTGCGATTTATATTTCATGTAACACCTAAGCTCGCCATTAAAATCTTAAGACCCTAGTTTACCAGGCACCTCACATGCGTAACTAAATCAAAACCGTTTCAAATAAATCTTCTTAAGGAGCCAAACTCTCAAGGAGTGAGATTAGTCCGCGAGAAAATGTGGGGTCGCCCGCGCAGCGTATTTATTGAGTTAATTAAAACAAAGCTGCAGATGAATGGCCTGCCAGGTGAGGCCGAAGGGATGGAAACTATGGAAACTTAAACATCCCTTATATTGCAACGAAACTAATTTTTGGATTTGTGAGAAAAGGGCTTAAAATGTCGGGAAGTTATATCAGATCATTAGTCATATTTTCAGTGTATAATCGCGCAATTAGGGGTACCTGGGATTGAATCCGGGACCGCTAGCTACAACTTGGATAACCGCGTTGTTAAATTGCCTGATTTTTGAAATTTATTCTTTCATGACGTCCGTTTGAGTTAATTTTTTGATAATTTATTGTAAACATTTTCAAACAAATAACAAATATAGAAAATGAATCGAATTAAAAATAAAACATTTGAATTGAATCTTCGTATGTTTTTTGTTCTTAAAGTGTTTGAGTGCCTTTAACGAAGACTTGTCAGTATCATAGCGTACCAGTAGTCCGCTAGCCGCTTCAAATATATTGAATTAAATTTCAACCTATGAACGTGCAAAAATAAAAATCCTAAAAAAATATTACAAGCACTTTTCACACTAAGAAAACCGTTAAAACAAGACTTCCAATAAAAGTCATCCATCATGCACGCTTTTTAAAATATTGAACATTGGTTACTTACTGCATGACGTCTACTTACCCCGATTACACAAAGTAGTGCAGTTAACAAACGGTAAATTATGCAAATTTGTACTTTACGCCTATTTAAATAAGAATCCTGGTAGTGTTAATCAGTTGTTACTGTAAGTGTGGATGTTACGGGTGTTTGGTTTGAGAATCAATTTTGGATTTGTCTGGTGTTGGTACTAATGTTAGTGTTATACAGGGTGATAGATACAGGATGTGTTGTAACAAATAACGAATGAATTATGATTGATAATACAGTCGCAGTGGGTTTTATTTATCACTGTCTGTAACGGTCATGTTTTTGGGTAGAAAGTGGTTTATATACGATTCTTTGCTGTATTTTCACATTACACCTTGTCTCATAAAAAATGTTATAATTTCATTTTTATATAATTAGTTCAAATGTACTCCTTTTTAATTTAATCTTCTTAGATAATCTAAATCTAAATCAAATTTATATAGCCAAGCAGTGAGATAATAAAATAAGTTTCTAAATAATACCAAGTGTAATATTAGATTCATTACAATCAACGGACGCGAAAAAACATTCAATAACACGTAAATAGTAAATAGGTATCGAAAGAATAACAAAGGTTTTTAAATGCAGTAACTATAACACTTTGGATCTGGCTTAAATCAATACCTAACTTCCAAAATAAAAAATAAACAAAAGCTTCATTAAAACAAGTTGCCTGAACTTATTTCCCCTACCCAGGGGAAGTTATCAGTTTGACAGCCTTATACACAGTGTGTCCCAAAAGCTTGCAAGCTACACCATGACAAACGACTTATGCATTCGAGTTAACTAGTGGACTTGCCATCCATCATTGTAGCGCAAAACGAAACACACTGTAGATACAACCGTCTGGTCGATTAATCACCTTGTATGTGTGAGAATTGCCATTCAGGTGACGTTTTTTTTTAAATAAAAATATATATTTTAATTAGTGACTAAATACATACAGAAATAAATAAACACATAATACATTCGCAGGTCTCTTTTAACCAATCTTGAGGGTTCAAGTCGTACGGCATTAAAAGGGCGTAAAAGTTATCGGTACAAAATCAAACATTTTAATCAATTGGTTGCTCCCTGTTCTACCAGAAAAGCAAGAAGCAAAGTTAAAAGCTTTATGGAAATTTCGCATTGAAGACTATTGTAAAAACGGTGTGGGTACCTTATAATAAATAACAAGAGACAATACCACACTCTATTCTCAAAAATCAAAATCAAAATCAAAATGCGTTTATTTGCTGGAATACGGTCAAAAAGGTGTTACATGTTTTGGGTACAGTGTATCCAGCCTGCATGCAGGCGTGCAATTTTTTTATAATAACAGATTAATTTATAAAGTCAAAACTATACAATAAAAAGATATAAAAACTAATTATAAAATTAAAATAAAATGTCAACTTAGTTTCTATTATGCTCGAGGTACATCGTAACACTATAGCGTCGGCTTAGTGCAAGAAGTCATTAAAGGCATAAAGTTACTAAGTACAGGTACAAACACAGGCGGATTCGCCACGACTTACTCTTTCTAACGCACTGACCCATTTCTTTTTACGTTAAGTAATTTCGATGTTACAGCAATGACATTAAGTCATTAATTTCAATTTTTGCTTTATTGATTTGACGGAAATGGTTTATGACCATTAGTTACTTTAATCAAAACATCTTTTTTTATTTTTACACATTTTATTACGTTTGAATATTCACTAATGTTACTTATTAACTTTAAAAAATAAAATAATATGAATATCGCTCTGAAAGTATTTGAGCTAGAATTAATTATATGCATATAGTTACTTTTAGCAAACAGTAAAACGAAAAAAAATGTAATTATAACGCTTTAATGATTTTTAACAAAATAAGCATTGGATGCATATTACTACTTTTACTTAAGTATAAAATAACTAAAGTACATTATACAGTTTACAAAAAATAGGAAACAGCATTAATGGCAGCCAGAATGATTTTTTAAAGTAATCAATGATAGTTATCGATTTTAGTTGTGTCCAAAGATACGTAATTCAAGTGATTAAATTATGGTTAATGACTTTTGACAAATAAGTTGTTTCAATTTGAACACCTTTAGTGAAATTATTCTTGCTCTGATAAGTTCATATTTCAACTCTTTTATGCCTACCTACGAGTACATCTTGCTCTCGCGGTAACCCGCCACTCGTTCGGTCATCGCGATCGAAGTCATACCGTTGCAGTTGCGACCAGGGATGGACGTTATGCGAGATGGTAGTGACTTCTTACAAAATGAAGCGAAATAATATTAACATTAAGGCAGGACGAGGATCTTTGACGCTAGAAAAGATTCTAAATAAAGCGAATGAAGAGCGTTTGTACCTATTGTCATTAAATTATAATAAGATACGTTCAAATTGCTTATGCTGTTAAGTTATAGTGTAGGTAAGTAAGTACTTAGTTAAGTATTTCATTTGCAAAAGACTGATTTTACACCGTAAACCGTGATTTTAACCGTTGGGGAAGAAAAGTTCTCGAGTGGCGGCCCCGCACCGGTGGACGGAGTGTTGGACGGCCTCCCACCCGGTGGTCTGACGACCTGGTTAGGATCGCGGGGAGCCGCTGGATGCAAGCGGCTCAAGACCGTGACTTGTGGCGCTCTTTGGGGGAGGCCTTTGTCCAGCAGTGGACGCCCCCGGGCTGATGATGATGATGATGATGATTTTATACGATGGGCGAGATTTTGTATAGGTACCTAGGTTTTGTTTTGACCATCCCCTGAGGCGAATAGTGTTTATTTATATCTCATTATAAAGATCACAAACGCGGATTTAATTAAAAATATGTCCTCTAAATGTCGTCCCCCTACACGTGCACATTCATCAAAACGGAGCCTGGCGTTTTGTACCACTCGCAGCATATTCTGCGTAATGTTGTTGGTTTCGATAGCAATATTTTTTTGGAGATATTTAGACCGTGGGTTGTTATTAAAAGCTCTGGTTTTGAGATATACCCCCATCGAAACAAATCCATAGGGGTCAAATCGGGCAATCTCAGCGGCCACGGATTTCTCCAAAGTGGTTTATCAATTTTCGAGGGAAATGTTCGCGAAGCACGTTCATCGACACTGTGGCCATGTGTGGCATGGCACTATCCTGCTGAAGCCAGGCGTGTGATGAATAGGACGGATGTACAAGCAATTTAGGCAAAAATTAATAAGCTATCATTTTCCTATAGTTTTCACTACCTACCTATTTACATTTTACTGCTAGGCATTTTCAAAAAAAATAACCCCCAATAATTATATTCAAGGATGAGGTAGACCAAACAGTAACTGTTAGACAATGCAAAGGTCTTTGGTGTTTTAACCGTGGATTAGACGATCGCGGGCCCCAGTAGCGACAATTTTGCTTTACTACATGCTTGTTGACATGAGTACTCATGTGAAAATGGGCCTTGTCACTACAAAAAATGCAATTTATGGTACGAAATCAGTGCAACATTGTGTCACAAAAAACTTTGTGTTTGGTTAAATCACTTTCATTAATTTCTTGAACCAGTTGAATCCTATAGAGATGAGACTTCAATTATTTTTTCAATATTTCATGCACTGAGAACTTTAGGAGTCTTAAAGAGAGCTGCTCTCTTCCGCACTGAAAGTCGTGGATTTTCCTGTAAACTCCGTTGCACACTCAATATGTGTTCCGGCGTCCGTGTATGCTGGGGCCTGATCTCGGTATATTATGTGCCGAAGAAGTTTCTCGGAACCTTTGCACCCATGACCGAATAAATTTTACACTCGGCCCGTCTCTTAACTAAATTATATAGCGTACAAACGCTTCAACTGCATAAGAATGACGGCGTTCTGACCAAAGAAACAAGATGAAAATAAAATTCGCAATATTGAACCGTGTAATCCCGCCAAATGTCAAAACCCATTTTTTTTTATTATAAAAATGACTTTTTGAAAATATAAAAAATCTGCCACCGGCCACCCTGTATAAAATGTATTTTACTTTTAATCTTAATGGGTGACAATCAGAATGCTGATTTGAAACTACAGTCTTAGTCGGATATTAAAAATGGCTTAGAGTCACCTAGACACATTCAAGCACAGAAAGATACGCCGCCAGTCCTTCTTACGAATATTAAGGAAGTAGAACAGTTTACGGTTTGCTAAAAATGTGCAATGAAAAAATAATACCCGCGGAACTTCACCACTGGTACCGGAACTTGCCAGCCAAAGAGTGTCGTGATTATGTCCCTGAAGAAATGTCTTCTAACTCAGAAGACGTAGAGTAAAAAAGATGGACGTCAAGGGTTTTTTTTACTCTTTTTCGTACCTACTGTAATAGTTCAATCAAAAGCTGATGTCTTTATTTAAATTTTTAGAAGTTTTCACGTTTTACCTATACTAATAGTGCTTGCTGTTGTCTGGAATTATTATAATATTAAGTTCGTCTATCAACAATGAATATTTCATTATTATTTTAGTTTGAAGTTAAAAATAACGTCATTACGAGAATTTTGTGTTATTTTTGTGGTCTTGCAGACTTTATAATCTGTGAAGTAGAATTAAATAAATCTGTTTATTCGTTGTTGATTAGTAAGTAATATTTATAATGCTTCTAAGTTAATAATTACGACTGATTAAACCAATTTGGTTATAGAAAACTATGTTTCCCGATTTATTTGTAATGAAAATAAAAAATAACTAATTGTAAGTTCCCTTAAGAGCGAGAAAGACCAAAAGTCACTAACTACATATTTAGGCTTTTAAAAAAGTTATTTGACTTTATTGTACAAAGTTTTTAATTGGATTTAATAGTAAATATATTCAGCTAACCATTGATGTTTGATTTTTAAATCTAGAACCGAACCTATTACAATTATGGTCATTTGACTGTGTCAAAACTTTGAGCCTGTTTATCTCCGACTTGACTTTTTGTTAGTTAATGACTTCTTGCACTAAGCCGACGATAGAAACATTTGTCCAGAAGCCATTTCGTGAGTGAGCGCTTAAAGTCGTTACCTTCCAAAGTTTTCAGGCTTATGGGTAGTTTATTAAATATGACAATGCACATATTAAAAACATTTCTTTTATAAATGCACTAGTGGCTTGGAGGTTTATGTAAAAGGTTCATAATCTTTTCCCTCGTCCGTCTGCAAGGTTTCACTTCGCTTCTTAAAATATGATGGGTGAGAGACGACAAAATATGTATAAAAAATATATGTGTGTATGTATATTATTATGTGTAAAATATGTATGTTTATAGTTGCCTTGTAGGTACAAGGCAACTATAAACATACTTAAATAAAGAATCACATAGAAATCATTCAAGACTTAAGCACACATACTCGCGCTCAACACGATATTTGCCCATACCGCGGATCGAACCCAAGACGCGAGTTTCGTAGGCACAGTCACATTTCAACTAAGCAACTAAATGTCGTCTCTTCTTTTTGTATGTTATATTTTATCTGTGTTAGAAATCTATCGCCTTATAAAGCAGTGCTCAATAATCGCCCATGAACAGCCACCCTTAATGCCCGTATGCAATCCGATTAAGGTCGCCGTGCACTGGCGTTTTTGCCGGCGCCGCGCGATCTCCCATTTCCTTTCTTGCAAGATTGATGCTGCAGCGCGGTGGACGACTAGCTTTATAGGAAGAGTTTTTGTTTTGATTCATGAAAAGAGTTTAAGAAAACATGATGCAGTAGAAAGGAACTGTTTAAATTTTGACGAGTGAAAAGACTTTTTATTTAAATAAATTTAAAATTCAAAATCAAATCGGCGAAATACTGGAAAAGGGGAGAATCTTAAGTACCCGAAATCGACGTGCATGCATGACTCGATGTATGAATATGGTACACGGATGGTTCAAAAATGAGCTCCGGTACGAGGGCGGGTATTCATGCCAAAGACTACAACAGTAGCATAAGTATGGGCAACTACGCAACGGTCTTCCAGGCAGAGTTGTATGCGATAATTGCCTGCGCGCAGGAGAATATTGATAGGACTCTACAGGAGAGAACTATCTATATCCTAAGCGACAGCCAAGCGGCACTCAAGGCGCTGACGGTGCCTAAAGTAGACTCGAAGCTAGTCTACAATGGAATCCAAGCCTTAAACAGACTTGGTAGACACAACAAAGTGAAACTGATGTGGATTCCAGGACACGAAGGCTATCCCGGAAATGAAGCCGCGGACGAGCTGGCAAGAGAAGGGTCCAAGGGCGCACACGTCGGACCTGAACCATTTGTGGCACCCTCACCCGGGCACTATAAAAGCAGCCTTGAACAACTACGCCCTAGAAAACCACCAAAACAAGTACAAGCAAACGAAGTCTGACGCACATAGACAGTACTACCTCGACCTGAAGCACCTTGTTGTTGGAGCTATCCACAGCGAGAGGCGAGCCTTCTTCGATCACCGCATCAACAACGCGACTGACACAAAGACGCTGTGGAAAGACTTGAAGCGAACCGTTATACCCGACCCACACTCTCAACCCGACCTACCGACCCATTTCGACGACCCTGACTTAATAAACTGTCATTTCCTCGATACACCTGGGAAACCAGAGGTCACTATATCCGACTTGACATTTTATGAATTTAGTAGACACGGAGACACGACATTTACTCTTATGCCCACGACTTCGACAGCTGTCAGTAAAATTATAACGTCCATTAAAACGACTGCAAAAGGCCTTGACTCGATTTCTATTGACATGCTGCATTTGACTCTTTCGAGGACCGCTGAAATCCTGACACACATAATTAACACGAGTATTTTAACTATGACTTTCCCGACTGACTGGAAAATCGCTCAAGTGACCCCTTTACCCAAGATACCTTACCCAGTGAACCTGTCTGACCTCCGTCCTATTAGCATTCTTCCCTGCGCATCTAAGATAATAGAAAGGGTAATTTGTGATCAACTGTCGGAATACCTAGAGAAAAACAGCATCCTACCTGAACTACAGTCGGGTTTTCGTAAGGGTCGGTCGACTGCTACTGCGTTGCTCGATGTAGTCGATAACATCTTACAGGCTCGGGATGCTGGTAAAAGTACTATTTTAGTTCTTTTAGATTTCTCTAGGGCGTTCGATTGCATTAGTTTGCCCTTGTTATTATCTAAGATGTCCTTTTACGGGTTTGATGTCGCTGCGCTAAGATGGTTTGACAGTTACCTGTCCGGTCGTGCGCAGGCGGTCAGGCTTCGGAAAGCATCAGGAAGTTCTTTGCTGTCCTCTCTTAGTCCTGTGACTAGGGGAGTGCCGCAGGGTTCGATACTGGGTCCTCTACTCTTTATATTGTACAGTGCTGACATTGTCACCAGTATAAGGAGTAGTAAGTACCATCTCTACGCCGATGACTTGCAACTTTACACTTCTAGCACGTTCTCAGATACAGTCAACGCCGTAGAGAACATAAATGCTGACCTCGATCGTGTTGCTTCCTGGTCGGACAGAAATTGCCTGGTCCTCAATCCCAAAAAGTCCAAATATTTGGTATTTGGATCGAAGCATCAAACCCGTAGAACTTTAGATAGCCTGGCGTCCGGGGATATTGCTATCATGGGCGAACCGATAGAAAGGGTGGTGGAAGCAAGTAACCTTGGCCTGCTAATGGACAGCGAGCTGCGCTTTCAGAGCCATGTAGCCAAAGTCGTCAGTAATTGCTTTTACCGCCTCAAGGTTCTTTATAATATTCGTGATTACCTTAGTGTTGATATGCGGGTCCACCTGTGTGAATCACTTATATTATCTAGATTAAACTATTGCGATGTCGTTTATGATGGTCGTATACTTGGTCGGTCCAAGAGGCTAATACAACGAGTCCAGAACGCGTGTGCTCGTTTTTGTTTTAGAGTCCCTCCCCGCTCCCACATCACTCCGTATTTGAACGCCGCTAACCTGCTAAACATGGCTGCGCGGAGGCGCATGCACCTCGCGTCCCTTATGTTCGGTGTGGTGCAACACATGATCCCGTCGTACCTCTTTAAAAAGATCCAGTGGTCCAGTAATGTACGCAGGTTTAAACCTAGGGCGATTGTGCCGCTGCACCGAACCGCGGCGTTTCGGGGTAGTTTCAAGTTCGCGGCGTCCAAGTGCTGGAATGATCTACCCCCTCCCATCCAAGGAGCGCCTAGTAAGTACACCTTTAAGCGTAAGCTTAAGGGTTATTTGTTGACGCTCCAAAAATCCTATTTCCCAACCAGCACTTTGTAAATCAGATTTTAGTTTTCTTTTGTTTTTGTTATTTGTGCCAAATTGTCGATGCTGTATACTTGCTAAGTACGTACTCGTATTTCTACTTTAAATATGTTTATGTAAGGTATTTGCATGTAGATTTTGTATATATTTTGCCACCAACTGTAAGTATTTGTTTAATGGTATCTTTATGTATGTATATATATATATATATACTATATATTTCCTTTCAATTACACTTTATTCGTTTAGCGTACTGTCCGCCTGTCACACTCGGAGCTGGCTGAAAATCAGCGCTGCAGGTGTTTAACACCTCAGCATTATGCTGAGCCAGTGTCCGATTCACTGCCGCGAAGACACACTCACTACTTGTTTATTGTTGTTACTGTTTTCAATTATTTATTTTTCTGTGTGTCTTGTGTGTGTAGTGAATAAATGTATTTTTCTTTTCTTTTCTTTTCTTTTTCAAAAAGAGTGGAAAACTACGGTAGGCTTAGGGCATGCAAATCTCTTCATAGGAAGAGTTGACTAGAGCTGGACCAAGAAACTTTGGAAGCTCTGCAGAAGACAACTTCGATACATTATCGGAGTATTTACCGGGCACTTCGGGGTTAAACATCTCCTAGCAAAGATGGGCCTTTATGACAACACAGATTGTAGAATGTGCGGCGAAGAGGCTGAGACAATGAAACACCTATTGTGTGAATGTGATGCCCTCGCTGGAGTAAGAATGAATATCCTCGGTTGAGGATACCCAGAACCGAACGATTTCAAGGCACTGCCATTGCACTCCACTATCCGCTTTTTGGAAGGGGTGAAGGCTGCATTGGATTACTTAAGTGCTAAAAGAGGGGTAATTACACTAAAGATCCCACAGGGTCGAAGTGTATCCGTAAGGACTCCACCAAAAAGATAAGATAAGATAAGCCACATTTTGTGATAAGATATGCAGAAACTATTAATACACTTTATCAGCCTAAAATGTATGAATAATCCATAATGAGTAACTAACTCGTCTATGTCACTGATTTTTTTTTTGACATATCATATCGCCGCTTAAAATTGGTCTCACGCCGAAAAACGGAACATTTTATGTGTATTATATACATACAGGATGTGTTTATTATATTTTACAAATTTGTGCGTCATTATAGCATCGCCGATTTTATTTCTTAATAAAAAAAGTATTTAGCATTTCTAGGTATAAAAAAAGAAATTCATATCTACGAAGTACGTCAGTCTTCACGTTAAGAACCGTCTTTGAGCCCTCAAGCGCTCTCCTCCTGAGATTCGCTCTCAACTGTTGCGTTCTTAATTTCCAACAAAAGTGGACTTTATGGTGAAGGCTATACGGGTTCAAATTGAGTGGTTGAACAAAGTGCGTGTGTGAGTTGAGATTATGAAATAGGTCATCTTAGATTTGGTTCATATTATGGTGTAGGTACTTTTTTAGGTAACTATTTAGGTATATAGGTCAAAAGGCAAATTAATTCCGTAAATTAATTGTCTCTATATAAAATAAAGCCAAAACTAAGATACAGAAGGCTTGTGCTGCAACTACTAGACACGATTTGTATATCACTACATAGTATTCAACAAAGTCGCTTCCCGCTGTCTGTCTGTCCCTACGTATGCTAAGATCTTTAAAACTACGTAAAGGATTTTGATGCGGTTTTAATAGATAGTGTTTCAAGAGAAAAACTCACACTAACTAAAGTATAATCATTTTTTAGTATTTCCACGTGGAAATAATGTTATTAACAATTAGACATTAATTTATGTAAGTCAAACACTGATTAAACTAAAAACTATACGAAAGCAAACCTAACCGTTTTCCATTCACGTCTACCAAAGGGTAGACGTGAATGGAAAACGATCACCTGGGTCTTTGGTCTCAATGGGCGTGCCACAGGGCTCAATTTTGGGTCCATTTCTATTCCTCATTTACATAAATGATTTACCATACCTTATAAAGGACAACCATGATATAGTATTGTTTGCTGATGATACCTCACTCGTATTTAAAGTCAAACGACAACAGGACTTTAATGTGGATGTAAACAATGCTATATCAAAAGTAGTAGATTGGTTTAGTGTTAATAATTTATTACTAAATGAGAAAAAGACTAAATGTATTAAATTTATGACAACCAATGTGAAAAATAGACAAACTACTGTAACTATTAAAAATGACAAATTAGACTTAGTTAATGATACAGTATTTCTTGGTATAACGTTAGACTCAAAACTCCAATGGGGTCCTCATCTGGCTAAATTAGCGAATAGACTAAGTTCTGCAGCTTTTGCAGTTAGTAAAATTCGGAATCTAATAGGCTTGAAAACCGCTCGATTAGTTTATTTTAGTTACTTCCATAGTATTATGTCATATGGTATTTTACTATGGGGTAGTGGTGCTGACGTAAACAGCATCTTTGTTCTACAGAAGAGGGCTATTCGTGCTGTTTACAAGATGGGTCATAGAGACTCGCTTAGAGATAAGTTCAAAGAAACGAATATATTAACTGTATACAGTCAATATATTTATGAAAACATTATGCATGTTCATAAGAACATCAGTAATTTTAGAAAGAACTGTGACATACATAATGTTAATACCAGAAATAAAAATAAGCTCGCAGTGCCCTTTACACGGCTTCACAAAATAAAAAACTCTTTCATGGGTAATTGTATAAGGTTCTATAATAAGCTCCCAAGTAGTGTTACTCATTTATCAGTAAATAAATTTAAGAGTTACGTTAAACGTAAACTAATTTCTAAAGCTTATTATAGTATTAAAGAGTATATGAATGATGACAATGCTTGGGACTGATTATTTTTTTTGTATTACAATTATTAATGACCGTGGAGACTATATACATCTCCCTGTATGATTACCTATTATTTTAATATGACATCTGGAGACTCTTTACATCTCCAAAATTGACCGTGGAGACTTTCTACATCTCCCTTATTTATTTATTATTTTGTAATTTTTTTTTTTTTAATAATTTAATTTAATTTTAATTTGACATCTGGAGACTCTTTACATCTCCAAAATTGACCGTGGAGACTTTCCACATCTCCCTTGTTTTGTGTTTTTTTTTAAATTATATTTAATTCTTAATTTTAATTTGACATTTGGAGACTGTTTACATCTCCGAAATTGTATTATTTATTTTAATCCGACAATTTTTTATTATTGCTACTGGGACCTGTGACATTTAAATTGTGTAGCTTAAGTTTAGTATTGTAATGTGATTTATTTGGAAAAAACGGCTTACTGTTGAGTTTCTTGCGGCGCTTCTTCTCAACAGTGGTCTCTTTGGAAGCGCTGGTAGACTCAGACTTGTAAAAGTGCCTACAGGGCCTACTTACAAAACTTTTTAAATAAATAAAAAAAAAAAAAAATAACCAACCGAATACCAATCTAAAACAAATGAACACACTTAGAGAAAACAAGAGTAAGTAACAAATATTCATACACCTCACACATTACCCCTTACGAGGGATCGAATCCGAGACCTATGTACAATCACTATGTACCAATTAGGGCATGCAGTTCGGTACCAACTAAACCAAGTCGTTAAAATCAGGCATACGCATCACAATGTGTGTTAATGGATGTCCGTGGCGACTGTCCTGTATTCATGTACGTATGTACCGTATGACATTATAGAAGCACTCAGGTCAACTTTTATAAAATGGTATCTGAGAACTATACCTTGATATTTTAAATCTCAAGAGAAGACTTAAGACTGCAATCCTAACTCTAGAGATTTCCAATGCATTGCTAAGCTTGAGGACCAAGATTGAATACCACTATGCTGGTAATTTCACAGGTTGTAAACACTGCTGCTTGATGTAGGTTAAAGGATAAGATGGTGGTAGCGATCCGGACGGATCTTACACAAGTAGGTACGTTTGCAAAGTGTACTTTTATGCAGTTTGATGACTACATCATCTCGTAACCTTGTAAAATTCAACATAACTTAAACTTTCATTAATGTTAGAGACTTTTTTAGTTTTTAATAAGTAATGTAACATAAGACCACTGGTAATTTGGTAATGGCCATCTGGTTTCAGTTACTTGAGTCGGGACGCATAATTCGATTTAAGTGGGACGAAGTGCGGACGACGTATCGCTTACTGTAATGGGTGATGAAATGTAATCCGCCTGTACATGACAAATGAGATCAATTAATTTTAATAATATACAGGATGTTAAAAAGGTTTCATTTTAAATGTTACGGGGATAATTAGTATTAAATCATGATTATGAAAATGTTTTTTTGAGAACACAAGGTAAAGTAAAAACATATACAAAAATGCTGCATAACCGGAAAGAAGGAGGAAACGAGTTGTAAGGTATGTTGATGGTTACATGTCGATAATTAAACCATAGTGATATCACATATTTACAAATTTGGAAAAAAAGCATATGATATTGAGACATTTTGAACCTAAGCTACAGAACACAAGGTACTAAAACAATACTAAAATATTTGTCATAACTTAATTGCAGAGCTAGAGGACTTGATGTTTCAAGCATTCTCTACCGGTCAACCTTAAGGTGAAACAGATATCCAAAAGTAAGTAGCTGCAATAAAAAGTCAATCTTCATCATTTAACTAAATCTGTTTTTTTTTGTACCAAGTCAAGTTCTAACTGCTTGACTTGAACTGAATCTACCAGTCTCATAGTGGTTATAAAACCAAGCAATACACAGAAAACCTTATCCGTATCACAACAAGCAAAACAGATCTCTCAAAAAACAAAATATTCAACCCCAAAAATAAAAACCATCCTCATTTCTTAGCTTACAAACTCTTTCAGCGCTGGATTTTAAAATCCCTAAGAAACATGAGAATTATAAAAAAATAAATTCGCGCATGTGAACGCGGCCTTAACAAAGCAACTCATTACTCCGAACCGGGGTTCAAAAGGGGAGTCCACACGGTTTATTTGTAAACCAACCCTCTGGGGCAGGGTTGGCGCGACCAGGTTTTAGAAATGCAACGGTTGGGCTTAGATAATTAGTGGTGTGGAAAACAGAACGGGACCAAGATGGGTGCCAGGGGTGCCTCTGAGTTCTGGACTCTTTAGACCTTAAAAAAAAAGTATGTTTGTATTGAAAAGTATTACAACAGTTAAGATTAATGATTTTAAGAAACTTGTTTCACTGTATTGTGTTTCAGTGACTATTTTTTCTTACTTACCAAGTAATGGGAACCCTTATAGTTTCGCCATGTCTGTCTTTCTATCTGTCTACATGTCACACTTTTTCTCAAAAACGATTAAAGTCACAATACTGAAAGTTTGTACAATTATGTATAGATATTTTTGTGCTGCGCGCTAAGAATATTAATGGAATAAGTCATAAATTTAAAGAACGTGTAGGGATAGCTCTTAAAAAAACTACTGTGAAAAATATGCAAAGTAATATCCATATATGCATTTGATCCCCTTCCAACATCCTTTGTTTTGACGACGCGCTGGCCTAGTTGGTAGTGACCTTGCCTACGAAGCCAGTGGTCCTGGGTTCAAATCCCGGTAAGTGCAGATGTTTGTGTGATGAGCGCGAATATTTGTTCCTGAGTCATGGATGTTTTCTATGTATTTAAGTATATATTTCTCTATATAAGTACTTATATCGTTGTCAAGTACCCATAGTACAAGCCTAGAGCTTATTTTGGGACAAGGTCAATTGGTGTGACATTGTCCCCTGATATTTATTTATTTATTTTATTTATTTAACATCCAAAACAAAAAGATCTGAAAAAAATGTAAACGAAATTCATAGAATTTAAAAGGAAATCTATCACGACTAATTAAACTTCGTCGGTTATTAACTTACACCAGTTAGTAATCACCAATCACTGTCAGATTGATGAAATAGGGCCTGAGCTCGTGTCAACCCTAGCGGTATCGGACTAAAACGAGCACTGACATCCCTGCCCAAGAACCGTGCAGTTTTTTTTTGTCTGAAGTTAGAGTGGGTGCACACTGCGGCGTCAACACTCCACTCTTAACGATGCAGTTATATTTGCGCAAATCTGTGAGACAATGCTGAAACATTGGAATGTTTTTAGTTTAAACTCGTTTTACTCGAGATAATATTAAAAAAAAATAGAAATATCGAAGGACTATGTGTCAAAATGGACCCAGAAACAACAGACGTGTTATAATGTCATTAAATCATAGAGAAAATAGGCTAATAAGGTGCATATTTGCAGGTTCAACTTGCTCAGAAAATATATGTCAGGTCTGGTTTCTTTATGTATGCAATTCAACTTGGTGCCCAATATAAAAAAAAAAAAAAATATCACTCAGCTTTGTTTTTGGGGATAAAACTATTCTATGCTTTCGCGACTCTGGCTATCACGATACTAAAATTATTCCAACTTGGTGTTGTGTTTTAGCATTAAACATGGAAAAAAAAGGACAAACGATTTCAGATTCCGATTTTTTTAAAGCCCTCTTACTAAAACTTTCACAGCAAAGATCAGATAAAAAAAGATAAAGACAAAAGATGTTTATTCAGTAAGTAGGCCGCACGGGCACTTTTACACGTCAAAAATCTACCAGCGCTTCGCAAGAGACCACTGCTGAGAAGAAACGCCGCAAGAAACTCAACAGACAGTCATTTTTTTAAATAATACTTATGTCATTATACAATTATAAAGCTTAACCTAGCATTAGATAAAACAATGAATCTAACATTAAATAAAAAATAAAAATATATTCAAGCGTAGCTTGAGCAGGAAAATGTGTCAACACTCAGAATTTTCATAGGGACTAATAAGTAGTAGTAAATATATATATAAATTATACTTACCAGTGACAGTGCAAGACAACCACATACAAAGTTTCGATACATTCTCCTACAGAAACCGTGTCCCCAAGACAATATACAATATTTACATATTTTTTATATGACTAATTTATTATTGAGTTATTTAGGTGTTTAGCTTAGTTTAGACCAAGCATTTTTTTTCAGTGTTAATACATAACATTTATGAATTTCACTCTATTTCCTTTCACAATCGAAATCTTAACGACATAAAGCGATAATATGGTTGGCTTAGTTTTTACGAGATCTCTAAACAACAGGCAAACTAAAAAAAATGTGTATCTTCGTTCTCAGCCTCGATATACCAGATAAAAGGATTTAGATTTTGTATCCCACATCAAACGTGTCCTGGATTGGCTTTGGGAAAATATGAATTCCATTTCAGGAAAGCGAAGTCACAGCGAGCTAAGCTGCGAGGCGAAGGAATTGACAAAAGAACTGAATGTAGCACGCTTTTAGACGTATTACTATTTTTATTTTTACACAACTGCTCAAGAAAAAGGTAAATGTTTTCCGGATTTACGAGTATGCAGTCACTAGCCAGCAATAATAAATATTTCTACACTGAGCGCCAGATATATCACACGTTTTTTTATTAAGCACTCAGATGTTTAGGAATATAAACCCTGATCAGACTTATCTTAAGTCGTTCTAACCTCAAAATGCAACTTATTTGTATGAAACAGCTATTTTAAATATATAAAAGGCAAATCTTATCTTATTTATCAATGCACAGCTGAAACTACTGTACCTAGAAAATTGGAATTTGGTACAGGGTTTCATGATGTAAGTGAGCACTAAGAAAGGATTTTTGGAAATTCACCCCCCGAGGGATTACAATAGGGGGAGTATCGGGAAACTAATTCTACGCGTACGAAGTCGCGGCCGTCCACGGACAATATATTGGCCAGTAGTGATGTCCGAAAGGTTTTCTGTTTACTTTATTTACGATAAAAGAGCTGTTTTAGCTAAACAAGTTTCATTTTGAGGTTAAAAATTTGTTTACCATATAAGACAAATAAGTCTGAACAGGGTGTATATTATTACCATTGGATTGGAGTTTATCAATATTTGTAAACCTGCGGTCCGCGGTAAAAATGTTATCTACAAACAAGTGTCTGTATTACTTCAATTAAAAAAAATTATGCTGTCTACTTACAGCGGGGTTAAAGGTCTAAATTTAAGCTCCAACTCCACAGTCCTGATGCTGCAGAGGTCACGTTTACTGCCGTCCTAAGCCAAAAGGCAGTATGTCAGATAAAACTCCCGTAGCAATATCAACCTTATTACTAAGTGAATAGAATTAAAACTGCTTTGGCTGTTGAATTTGGGATACTGCTTATTGGCTTAGGAGGGCAGTTTAGCCAAGTTAGTTTTGACTCACACTGCCGCTGCTGCTTTTTTTTTTTTTTTTTTTTCTACGAGTATTTGTTCCTGAGTCTTGGATGTTTCCTATGTATTTGTCTACAAAAGTACAGTCGAGTTAATAAATATGTGTATACTTTAATACCTTGTCACTTTAATCGATGCGAGACTTCATATATGGCAGTTTAAACATGATTTAAATAGACAAGGTACTAGCTTAGAGCTTAGTTTGGGACTAGGTAGTTGTGTAAGATAGTCCCCAGTAATTTATTGATGTACTCGATTTTAATTTATTTCTATCTTTGCCAAGTCTAAAGCCACAGAATAAATGATAATTAAACAAGTATAGGATTAAATAATACAAAATATTAATAATAGATATTCAAGTTTAATTACCTAGTTCAAATTAAACTTGATACAATTTACATTATATACCTTATGTGCAATAATAATAATTATTAAATACAATGTAAAATTATTAAGCTAAAGCCCCCTTTTAATGTTGCTGTGCCCAACAGGGTCCATAATTAAGTTATATATTTATTACTGTAATAGCTCAAGTTGTAGCCTGTCAACTGCCAACACATTGTGGAACGCAATCAATGTTTGAGTATTTGAGTATTTTAAGGCATTCAAAAATTGCCTGTGTGTTGAATCAAACCATAAAAAAAAAAACTGGGCTTCTATAATGCTTGGTAAAACCATATTAACTGTGACATGTTTCCGTGTTATCAGCATTTACGATAGCTCAAATTTACACGACATTTAATGGTGGGCAAGTTATAACTAGGGTTAGGATTTTAGTGGCATTTCGTGGTTCTAGAATCTATGGAGTCGATATTCCCTAATTATTATAATACATAACACATTGATTTTGACCTTCGGTATTATCAAATTCAAAAATCAACTAAATACATATTTAATTCGGTTATTTCATAGCTATTAATATTTGCTTGTTTGTAACGCTCTCACATCAGAGATATCCTCAATACCAAAATTAATTTAAACAGGTGCGGCCGATTAACGAATAAATGAATTTTGAAACATTAAAATACTGAAGGTCAAAGGTACTGGGTATCAAAGTGTTATGTATTATAATAATTAGGAAATAGCGACTCCATGGATACTGGAACCACGATTTGCCACCAAAAGCCCTAACTCTAGTTATAACCAATACGAAAACATACATACATTCAATCTCGCCCGTTTCCCAGAGCGGTAGGCAGAAACCACTTCTTTACGATAAAATGTCAAAGGTAATTATGGTTTTACAGATTAGTTTAGTTTAGCTTAGTTTAGTTATTTATTCATCAATGTAATGTTACAATATTAACTGCATTGCATGTCAAAAAATATGAAATTACATTGGTATCGTCAACATTAATACAAAAATAAAAAAAATGGTAATCAAATAAAAATAACACACAAATAATCAAAGACAACTTTAATAAGCACATAATCAACTAATAAATAAATGGTCAGTTTCCGAAGTCAATATGCAAGAAGTAAAAACAAACAATAATAATTTTACAATATAAGTGTCATAAATTCATCGACGGAGTATAATGTATGATCCAATAAAAGGTTTCTAAGCTGATGTTTAAATGCTTCGTCGGATGTTACATTTTTAAGTTTAGCGGGTAGACGCTCATAGTATGTAGGACCGATGACACGCGGGTTCTTACCCGCAAGTGCCATGCGAAGGGGAACTGTTCTCAAACGCCCGGTATTAGAATAAGCCCATGTATTTTTTCCACAGACGTAACAAAACTTACAACTATATTGGCATAAAACCAAAAAAGGCGGTTAACTAAGTCATAGTACAAGCATTTTAAATTCAACGTGGCTACTAATACAGTATATAATTCTTCGACTAATACATTACAGTTACCCTTCTTTGATATTACGACTGTATATCGCAATAAGGTAGCTTCACAACACAGGAACATAAAAGTATCTCGGGCAATAGTTGGTAATGTAAAATGCATGTGGATGGGCAAGGCATTGACGTATTAAACGGAAGTTAATCCGGCCTGCCCTTGGAGCCGTCTAAAAGATTTCCCCCGGGCCACGGAACCCTTTTACAGTGCCACAAGTTAAAAGTTTGGCGAGGTTTCTGACGTGCCAATCTGTCAATGTCTGAACTGTCAAACGTGTCGTGGTTAAAAGATGGCGGATGTGTAAATTGTTTTAGTTTTTGTATTAAAGTTGTTGTCTGTTAGTGATTGGTCCTTTTTATGCCTTTGTGTTGCACAGTGATAGAAGACTTGGACTTATTTTGTGTATCTGGCATCTTACTTCTCATTTCAAGCGGACTCGCAGTGGTACAAGGTTATAACTATCTTGACCTCTGTCCTACATATCACCGTACAACGTTGCCCCCGATCTTCTTAGAGAAGATTGGATTTTTTTTTTTTTTTACTTGTGAAGGTTTTGTGCAATTTTAATTTTAATTTATATTTTAATTGTAATTTTAATTGTGATTTTATTAGTTTTAACTTTAATTTTAATTTCAAATTTCGATTTTAATTTTAGTTTTAATGTTAATTAAAATTTGTTGGTGCGTTTTTTCGATATAATTGTTGTTAGTCTAGAAAAAACTGGCGAAGTGTACAGGACACGAAAATAATTATCTTGAAGTCGATCGCAATGTACCTATTTCAAAGTCCTTTTCTTAAAATTTTGTTTCCTCCGGTTCGTTAGCAAATTTAAATACTAAATTACTTACCAACTGTTTTTTTTTTACGGAAGCCAAGTATTGCGATAAATTTTAAAAACGAGCTATTATTATTTTTGTACCTTTTATTGCCAATAGTCTTATTTTCCTAGAATCGAAACCGCACATACTTCATAATAAGAGCCAGTGCTGAACAATCTATATTGCATATTTTTACGGAAATCGTGCTTGTACAGGACCTTAGCGTTATTTACAGGACTTTTATGTTGCCGAAGGATTACACAGTTTTATTTTTATTTTATTTATTTATTTTATTTTATTTATTTATTAAAAAAGTTTTGTAAGTAGGCCCTGTAGGCACTTTTACAAGTCTGAGTCTACCAACGCTTCCAAAGAGACCACTGTTGAGAAGAAGCGCCGCAAGAAACTCAACAGTAAGTCGTTTTTTCTAAATAAATCACATTACAATACTAAACTTAAGCTACACAATTTAAATGTCACAGGGATGTACAGGTCCCAGTAGTAATAATAATTAAATTGTCGGATTAAAATAAATATATTTACCTTTCTAAATAATAAATACTCAAATCTTAAGGATCATACACTGATTAAGGTTAGCATTTTTCCGTGTTAAGGCTTAATTCTCTGACTTAACCCATATCCGCACCAGCGTCAGGTCTCCTTTACTCTTATCAGATAAAAACATGACCTATATGCACAAAAGCCTTTAACTAAAAACCACAAGAGAGACAGCTTTTGTTTTTTCCAGTGTGTATGTAATGTGGCTATTACCTGTTGTGATCCGAGTACAGTTCGCTAAGTAAATAAGTAAGTCCGAAACACTCGCACAACACAGTTCATTGTATAAGCCCACACGATTATATTTACAAGAAGGTAAAATAATTTGGCAAAGAAAGTCTGAAAGCGACTGCGATTAACACTAACAAAATAAACTACGCATTCGAATCGTCAAGCACCAATAGCAAGTAGCGAGAGTCGTGACGTCACGCGAGCGCATACACAGCCGTGTAACGTCGGAGCATCAAGTGGACTGAAGCGCCCGCACATTTCCGCCGACCGGTCTCTTAGGCCGTAGGTTCCTCGCTCGCTATTGTAAAACCGCGGTTGTAATTACATTACAAATGAAATTGTATATATAAATACATTATATAATAATCGATTACTAATAATGACAATATTAATGAAAATATTACAATTATTAATTAGAATAAATAATTTTATGATTAACATGATTAAATTAATAAATAATAAATACCAATAATAAATTATTAGATTACACATTGTAAATAATTATTTATTTTTATCTGTACAATATATATTACGCTACATGTATGACCCATAAATCGATGTTATCCCGCTACTGCTTATGACTCGCGCTACACAGAGGAAGAGTAATATTTTAAGCAGGCCAGAATCATCGACAGAACTCTTTTTTCGATATACCCAGTATTTATGTCTACCTTTAGTGCTAAATCGGTATCGGATCATTCAATAGAGAGGATTTGAGGGACCAATTCTTATAGTTACGTCGATTGGGGATTTTTTTCTAGGATATTACATTGAGGTTGTGACATCCAACCATAAGCTTTTTATCGAAGCGGAAGGGTTTTAACAAGGACGCCTTAGCTTCCGCCATATTTACCCTTGAATTTTCATATCATCGACCATTTACACGTGCCAGTTTTTTTTGTTTCGCACATGTCTTGGTACCACATAACTAGAGTTATGCTTTCGTCGGTTTTGTTGTAGGTTCTTGATATTCCAATACAATACGACCGTAACTTTTATCTTTCACTTACTGAAAATAATTTAATCGGTCACTAACTGCATTGTGTACCTTAATTTTTCTTTCAACATGGTGTAAAAAAATTACGTGCAAAAAAAATCAAAATTATTATTTTTCGGCTCAGGTTTACAACAATCAAATGGTCGGTGAATGAACGGTGCTTTTGTGACACCCTGTATTTTACTATTTAGAATATTGTTGGTTCATATTAAGTGTTAACTTTTGTTCTCTGTCTAAGTATTCGCCGGGTATTTTAACCAAAAAACAAACCAGTCAAGTAAAAGTTTCCATTCAGACCTATAAAATTGAAGCACGATTTAGAATGTAATTAAACGTATTCACAAATACCAGGTATTTTACTGGAACAGGTACGTGGAACAGGTACTGCAATACCTTATCGTGAGGTGCTGCAATTAAGCAGATTGCATTTATATGGATTTCACATAAATCAGGATCGGCTGCGTTGGGAACGAATTCCCTCACGCTGTGGCCATGAAACGGGCGGATCAGAATGAGAAGTGATTTATTTAATTTGTTGACTTATTCATCAATAACGACCTCTCGCTTCGCTTCGGTTAATGTGAGTTTTGTATAACACCCGTACATAAACTAGAATCTATTATACATGAAAAAATATGTAACTCACGGTGAAAATTGGATCGAAATCAGTTGCGTTATAGTTTAGGTTGTTTAGTTTAAGATAACTTAAGAACTAAGAATTACCTTTCAACATGATGCACAACTTACAGTGAGTGCAGAATGCATACATACATAGTTCATATTATTTATTTATTGGTAATATAATTTTTACATTTGTTGTATTACATTAAATTTTTTGCTTGTTTTCAGGATGGTTATAAAACAAACTTAACCTAACCTAATGAATTCTAAACAATGTCCTTTTAAAAAATCCTATAGGTATTTAAACTTTTATGGATTATGATAAATTAGGTTTATTGATTTTACGCGTTCTGATACGGAAGCGTTACAGACTCGTATATCTAAACGCTCCCGCCTAATTCCCCGCTGGTTTCGTGGCCCCGTATTATACTTAGCGACTCGTCTCAGTTTAATTCAGTTTTGTTAGGTCGTTAACGGGTTCTGTGTCCGATCCGTCTGAGCTTATAAGGTCCTTTAAGCCTTTTACGGCTTTTGCGTTTTGGTTAAGATAACTGCTTGTTTCACGATATTTGTTAGGATTTAAAATGATCCAGAATAAAACATTATTATCCAGCACTATTATTATAGGATAATTAATATAATAATAATAATTATTATTATTAACAATAATAATAATTATTAATAATAATAATTATTATATTACCTGCCAAGTTGCAGGTAGAAATGAAGCAGAGTTCTCATAATAAGCCTACGGACTGAATAAAATAAAACAAAACACTGTAGATTATTTATCTTTTTTGCACAAAAATACAAATTTAAACGATAGCTTCTACTATACATATTATAAAATAAATACATATGTGGTTCTCTGCCGTTTCGCCAAAAAACGTTTGGTCGAATGTATCGTTTCGCAACCGTTTCATTTGAAAACCTACGTTTATTTCTGTAACTGTAAATATTTCAGGATTTATATAAAAACTTACCTAACCTAACCTTGGGGTCTACACAAAGGTACAGAAATAAATCCTGAAATATTTACATTCGACCATCCGTATTCGGCCAAAAGGCAGTACGCCTAAATACACACACACATATATGTATACACAAAAAAAAAAACCTTTCTTATTTTCATCTAGACTACATATGCTAGGTTTGGCATTAATGAAGACAGCAAGCTCTATATTGTCTGCCAAAACCATTTTAGTCCCGGTTATCGTAAATTATAAACTGTTTTTGATAACATCGTCATTTTTTCACGATTTTTATACCGTACCTACCTTTGTTGTTTAAGAAACCCTAAAAAAAATACGGAAAAAAATGGGCTCCCTGTCAGTTTCCTACGTAATAAAAACAATTTTAGTGTTCTATATGAAAGTTATATATCTTGTTTTATACAAGATAAATTGTAAAAAGAGGAGGGTCACCCAAAAAGAAAACCGGTAAAAATAACGATCATTCAATTTTCTTACCCAGATAGTTTCTGTATCCCATTTTATTTCGCGCAAAAGTAATCTCCATCCCATTACCTCTGACCCTTTTCGCATAACTGCGATAAATATTATTTTATTGCACAATTTTTCGCCAATAAATCGTTTCTTAGTCCAACAATATTAACCAAAAGGGGGAATAAATTAATAATTCAGACAGATTAATTACCTGGCAACGAGAATTCCCGGGGGAAAAAAGGTAAATTCGTTAAGTAAAAATATCAAAATTTAAGTAATTACGAAATACTGGTGTTTTTATAAGGGATCTTAATTATTCTGGCGCGATATAGCTTTTGGCCGAGGTTGCCTCAATAATTGCTCCTGGAGTTACATAATGATCATTATGAAACTAGGTGCTATTAATAGTTTTGTTATTGCCGCGTTTTCAAAATGTGAGTAATATGTTTGAACTTTTAATAAAATTAAAGGACAATCTCACACAAATTGAACTACATAATCCAAAACGTACTTAGACATACATATTATAATTATATATTTACAGAATTCAACAACAATACAATTAAAAATAAAACTACACTACTCAAATATTATAGATATAAATAATAACCACATATGAAGTTGTTCTTAACTATGCTACAGCAAAAAAGTGCCTATTTTGGTGTACCTACAGCAAGCGCATAAATATATATACGTTCCCAAGACGTCAAAAATCTATACACCTTTATGCCACTTGTAATAAGGTCCGTGTATAAATATATTTCACGCGATGGCTGTATACATATTAATGCCCTTAACTGTACCTACTTTAAGCGTACCTATAGGTAACAATCCCACGCAGTAAAAATATCTTAACGGTTATTGTTACAATAATTATATGCCTTTAATATTGGATTAAATACCGCGATGTTTCAAGAAAGAAAGAAAACATAATTACATTTATTTTTCAAGCAATTTAACAAACTTAAGACAGCTACAGTCAAAGACTTTGGTATCCACCTTACATCCAAAGTAAAAATGAAGAAGAAAAAGTTCGGAAACGACACATTTTGGCAATCAAACGAGTATTTCAGCCAAACGGCAGACTCCCTTTTATTTCAATTTGTATAAAAAATAATTTACATTTAAAAAAAACTAATTTAATATTAATTCTACATAATCGCCTCAATTTCCGAAACGATATTTTAACATTAATCGGCTGTGAAGCCTAAAATAACGCACGACTTTTCTGTAAATTTCACTTTTTGAAAACGCTTAAAAGTTAGTCTTTATTTAGGTACTAAGAAACTTTTATGATTAACATTATAAAACTTCCTTTTTCTAATTCCAGCTTAAGAAGCAAGAGATTTGGTGTGTTTTTGTATTGCTGCAAATTGATGTGAAATAAATAGTAAAAGAGATTTAGTGAGACATTAAGATTGAACTGTGTACAAGAGGACCTTTAGAGGCTTGAATAATGTTTGTATCAGAATTTACAGCTAAAAGTCGGTTCAAAACGACACGCAAATTTGAACTCTCTACAATAACTCCTACAAAAGTTGTGGCCCTTATCAGTATCGTCGTGCGTGATTTGAACTATGATTTTCTCGTGCGAAATGGGAATACTTCAAGCTCAGAGAGAATAGTTTAGATAATAATATTACTTTTTTTATTACGTACAAGATAAAGCTTTTTTTATTGTAATTAAACTCAGAAACAGAACTTATGAACCGTCTAGGAAATGCTTCGATATGCTGCAGCCTTCTTTGGTAGGTACGCGTATTAAGGCAGCTCGGCTTACATGCGTAATTATATTCTAAACTCGAACCATATATATCTCTATATTAGCAATTAGCCAGGCACGTACACGAACCTATATTGTAATGTACTCAGTAATAATTTAATGACGTCATCAACGTTAGACCTAATTGAAATGGGATCCCATCACGCGCGTCGCCGCCTCATCCGACCGAATGACCGCCGCTGCGGATATTAATATAATTAACTTATTGATCCAAATAGGAGATTAATTTTACTATAGTCTACAGACTGATTATTAATTAGTAAAGTCTAAAGTGTGTTCATTCATACTTGTCTAATATAGTAAACAACCTTCTAACCTCAAAATGTTCCTTAAAAACTAAAACAGCTAACCACGGATAATAATGGCCAGGTGATGTCCAAATTGTCAGATTACTTTATTTACAATAAAATAAATGTGTTTATTACCCGCCATCAAAAAAAAAAAAAAACTTCTTTTAAAATGAAGCTGGTTTTTGGTTTAAAATATTGTGGAACGCCGACTTCAAATAATAATTAATAATATTTTTTCAAATCGGTCAAGTGGTCTTTCCGTAATCGGGGATCATAACGTACATAAAAAGAAATAAAAAGAAATCCTGATGAATTGAGAACCTTTTCCTTATTTAAAGTCGGTTAAAAAGACCTGTTTTATAAAACGAAGGCTCATTTTGAGGTTAGATAGTTGTTTACTAAATTAGACAATTAATAATGAACACACTATAGTAGTGGAAAGAATTTGTCCGTCGGAATCACTCCCATTTTACCAATTAACCTGCCACTAAAAACAGTGTATTTACCCGAATGCTGAAAGAATTGTGTTATTGTGTTTATCAGCCTACAAATGAATGTATGTATGTTTGTTCCTTTGTGGTACTCTAGAAACTAAACGCATGGGCCGATTTTGATGATTGTTATGTCAATCGATTTTTCTTAATCTCGTGAGTGTCACTAAAGATATAACATATTAAGATCCAATATGGCGGCAACCAGACGGGGAGACACCATTTATTAGAAACGAACAATAAGTATAATATATCTAGAGTATAACTATGACTGAAGAGGGAAAGTTGAATAAATTAAAAATAGTGATATATATTTCTATAGCAAACTAATATATTATAATAATGAACTAAGTGAACAGTAAGTCAGCTAGTTACAGCTATACGATAATCTGAGAAGCCACCGCAAGATTACAGTCTTGAAATAGCCATCATAAGATTGCAGTCTTAAGATTGCCATCGTAAGATTGCACAGTCTTAAGATTGCAGTGATGTACGTTTAATATTTCCTTACATTGTTTGAGAAAAGCACTATATTACTCCGGAACAGAGATGGATGACGGACGGATGGGACGGATGAATCCCTTACTTCACGGCCTGTACAGTAATGTACTATTATACCATAATACCTTTGATTATGCATCGTCAAGGCCGAGCATAATTAATACATTGTTGATGGATTAATCCCCCGTAACAATTAACCATCAATCGTACCTCAATCAAGCTTAGCACTAGGCATGTAAGAGGGAAATCGTGAATTCCTGACACATTTGTACAACCTGGAAGTTCCTGAACATGATAATGTTGACTGCAGTAAAACAATACTGAACTTATTTGTTGCATGTGAAGGTAAAACCATGCCTTTTATTTTATTTTTTATTTTTTATTTACTTGACATAATTGGCGGTGGACTTAAAAACAATACGATTGCTTTACCCAGTAGAATAGAGCTGAGGCCAACGAGGCCCAGCATTGTTTTACTGCGGTCAACATTATCAATATTCATAAACTTCATGGTGTAAATGTGTCAAGAATGACTTCTTATCGGCCTAATACTATGTTAGTACTTTAGTATTTCTAAATGTCCTTATGAGTTCTTTTTTGTATTTTTGCTTGTTAAAAAAGGAGTAAAATTTGATATTTCTGTCCAAAATGAACTAAATAATCATAATAATTATGCATCAAATATTTCCCCCTACTCGTTAAAAAAACGTTTTTATCGATATGTCCCAACCCTAACAGATTAAAATTAAAATACGCGACGATGGCCGGATGACACGCCATGCGACTATAACCGTTATTGCTTACATTATGAGATCCAAATTGCAATAATTACCGCGATAGCCTTGTTTACTGCGGTTAGGTTTTTTTATAGCGAAGTGGCATAATTTGTGGTAATTTATTTGCAGTTTGCTTTTTTTATTTCAAAGAGCTAGAAAGTAAGGTACGCTGTGGTTTATTTAAAACTAACTCGTCACTTGACGCTATAGTCTGTGGCAATCGAAATTGGAAAATATGTAAACAACCAAACGAACCAATTTACCTTTATTTTTCGATAATCGCGTGGTTTTAAATTATCAAGTAAGGTCTTAGCAATCATTTATACCTTAAGTAAGTAAGTAAGTAATTGACCTTTACTCTCACATTAAGTTTAAGACTAAATAACTGATTAATATTTGAGGTTATGTGTCAAACAGTACCTACTAATTTGTAAACATCTTTGGCAATTTCAATTGAAACAGAGTATACGTACGTACTTGACTTCTTTAACCTTAACTAGCGACCCACCTTGGCTTCACTTGCGTTAGATCTATGAGTACTACGTACCCCTTCGATAATCACGGTAAGCGGGTTCATAAACTGTTTCAGACAACTAGGCGGACAAATAGATCTGTCGACAGACGGACTTTTTTTATACCATGAATATAAAGACCATTTGAAAAGTGGTTGGATTGAGAAGTTGATTTATGTTTGATATGATTTTGATAGATGTTACTAATTATTAGTTTGAGGTATTTTAATGGAGCAGCATAGGGACCTCGTAATTATTATTTATTCCATTTTATTAAACCCATCACTATAACACGTAATACTGTGTAAATTTCTAAAATTATCAACCGGCTATCTACACTCAGGAGCAAAAATAACGGGTCAGAGTGCGCTTTTCATACTAAAGAGGCTATTTCGAAGCCTTGGTTCCTCGCCAGGGAATGCTTTCAGTGAAATCTGATGATGAATACCCCGAGCATAGATACAGGACTTCCAGAGTGTCTAGGATACCCAACCGAATGAATCTGCGGTTAACGCCGGAATAGTGCATGTTCAGAAAAACATCTAAAATGGCAATAAAATGTAAGGAAATCCAAGTGCTGACCAAAACTCTCCCGCTGTGATGTTAACTGATTGTGCGATCAGTTAGGTATTTTAAGAACTTTTGACCTCCTCTATTGAACTTCGCAGTATCCACCATTAAAACTCACTCAAAACAACCCCTGGCGAGGAACCAAGGCTTCGAAATAGTCTCGTTTGTATGAAAAACGCACTCTGACCCGGTGTTTTTGCTCCTGAGTGTAACTGTTCAAAAGCCTGGATCTCTAATAAATATACCTTCCTAAAAGTTTATGCATTGTAATAAACTTCCTGCCACCTTCTTTCATCCTAGTCTCGGTAAATAAAACGCTCAGTGACGTGTCTCGACGCAGGCTTAGAAATGAAGCTTCACTACATAAAACACTGACATGAATGTCGTCTGTCTGCCGAAAATATCACCCTTTTGTTTCGCATGAAAATCGAAAAAGAATCGCGTTCATTAGCAAGGGTGTAACTTACACGGGGCCGGGGGTGTATTATGGTGACGTGCGACATTTCTGTACCAATTAAAAATGTCGATGGTGTATTTTTTTGTAAAAACGCCGAGTAACTATGGTCGAGTTAGGTTGATATATAATGAAATAGATGCTATTAATACAAGTATGTCTGTTTTAGAATTACTAATTCTTACAAGTTTCCTTACAAATATAGTTATCTAGCTTCTGTTTGTGTATAAGTCTAATATCTATTTTTTTCCGTCGGGCACTGACCATTTTTGCAGGATAGGTAATATAACACCCGACTTCCTCTTCGTGACTATTAAGATATATTAATAATGATCTATCTAGTCCTTTAAAAGTGGCAACTGTAAATTTTGTAGAAAATAGTTTACTTGGTATCTTCAACACAAAATCAAAGTTAACAAATATCTAAATCCTGTGGTTCAAATAGTTTTCAACAGTATATAGATGTGAGGATCGACGGTATTAAAAATAGCCTATGACACTCCTTAGATAAATACTAATCGAATGATATCTCACAAGCCGTCAAGCTGTTACAAGCTGTACAAGCACCTGAATAATATTACCTGTCCTCCTTCTCAGATTATTGGTAAAAAAAAAATACTATACGAGTATCAGCCTCTTTACCGTAAACCAAAAATCAAGTGGCCATCATTGGTCTTTGTACATTACTGGTTCGATCACCCTGATTTGTCCAGTATTGAACATAATCATACTTCCCCGAATTAATTCCCAGATGAAGTCTCTCTCGCTTTTACCTCAATGTCGTTGGATCACCTAGCTTAAGTTTTACCAGTTCTTCGACTAAGGCTCCAAAAATAAATATTAAATACATACATACATACTGTCACGCCTTCATCCCAGAGTGGGGTAGGCAGAGCTGCAGAATTACCAACAACTCTAACAATTTAACAACCACATTTTGCACAAACAGGCTAAGATAAATACCAGTGTATAGTGACAGGTTGCAAGCCCATCTCCTAACAATACTACAAGCCTTTAATCCCTTAGTCACCTCTTACGACTTCCACAGGAAGGCATGGAGTGGCACTATTCTAAGCCGGCAACCACACGGCACATAATAAATAATTTTAATAGAAATATTTCGATTAATTTCACCACGTTTGGAATAGACCCCTTACCATTTTTAATTTGTAGGTACTCCAAGTTTAACCTGAGGGCACACGAGATGAAGGTTCCATGCCAAAACAAAAAATACATTTTGGCAGGTAGGGGTGAATAAAAACAGGAGTATTTTTAACGCGAGCGTTGTAGGTGAAACTGGTAATTTGTATGAGTTATGTTTATATCACAATCTGAGAGGGTAAAAGTATTAGTTTTTAAGCTCTGTTTTGGCGATGGTAATGGAATTACATTGATATTTTCAAGTCAAGGGCAAGCAAGAACTCAGGTCACTTGACTTGGGCTGAGATCAGTTGAGATCTGCAATCTTAAGACCGCGTTGCCCATCTTGAAGATTTTTGATAAAATTCCTGTAAAGGTAGAATAAAGATAATAAATAGCTTTTTTTTAATGTTGAACAACTATACGAGTAGAATCAGGTCATAATGAGAGCGTTAAGTCACAAAGAAAATATTAACTGACGTCAACATTAACAACTGATTTTCTTACTAACGGGTTCTATTGTCGTCCTGCCTAAGCACTCTAAGCAGTATAAGAAAATTCAGTTTTTTTTATAAACCTAAGCCGACTTAATAAACCTAAGCGACAGATCTTTATTTAATACTGTATTTTCAGCCTAAAATTCTTATGTTAGTCGAAAAGAGTAAAGACCGAACATTAGTAAAAACAAGTCTATGTATATTTCCAAAGCTGTTTATAGAATATAAACCGTGACTTCCTGAAGCTTCATGACTAACGTCAACATTATAAAGAATGAATCGCTCTAAAGCACTTCCTTTGTCGAATGTCCTCCGAGCGTCACGCTGTGAAATCGCGTGCACTTCCTAAGAGCGCCATTGAGATGTGCTCGCGACTCAAGGCTGGCCTTTCAGCCCACGCTGGGCGCCATAGAGTAAAGAAGGGGAAAATACAGAAACGACACTAGAAGATTCTCGTAAAGTGAGTTTGTGATGAAGATGTACGTAATACGTGTAAAGATGAGCGGTTGCAGGTCTTAACTACATGATAACTGTATATGTGCCGGAATAAATTGCCTTTTTTCAGGGAAATAAACTGTATACTCGCACCTACTATAGTTCGTCTCGATAGTTGAAAATTCAACACCATACGTTTTCGAGAAGCTTTTGGCCACGCCCTTTTTTATGTGAAATCAGCGGCTGTATTTCCGAAGGAATACGACCTGAGGGCTTCAAAAAACGAGTCTATTCTTCTCAAGCTTGCAGCGTACTTGCGATTCGTCTGGTGTTGTTGGTGTTTATGGGTTACTTATCATCAGGTGACCCGCTTGCCCGTCTGTCTTCTTTATTCCATAAAAAAAATTGCCAATATACTCAGTTTTCATGAGAGAGTCCCATTTTCAAATGCCTCTGATACAGCGACGCTATGTAGGGTAGGTTTTACTGACACATTTTCGATTGTGCTACTGAGACTAACGTTAAACAAAGAAAGAGCCTCTACTCAAATAATTGTATGTTATCTGAGGTTCTAAATTCCAATTTAAAGTGTAGTTATTTATTTAATTACATTTAAAGTTCAATGTTTTTTTTGTAAAAATTGATTTCGGACTACATAGCTCTTTCCGTGTAGGAGTTGTTTATCGCCTCAATTGAAAGGGAACTGAGCCCGAAAGACATTATCAATTTACAATTGAAGCTAGTTGGGTTATTGATTCACGAAACGAGCGAACTGTTAAAAGGAAATCACCGACAAGGACATGACCACAGTTTCAATTCCAAGTGTCGGCTCTGTGTTAATATTCTTTGGTAGAAATCTGTGCAACGACTGAAACGTATTAAGTTAGATTACTAAACGTAGCGATAACCTTGAGATGTAATGCTGAAGTCAAGGTGAGGTCCTTCAAGGATTGATATTACAGTCACACCACACATGAAGGTCTTTAGGTAAGAGGAAACGTTCATAAGTTGTAGTTTCCAAATGAGTGGTTAGGTTTATATAGGAAACTATATATCCTTTTAGCTTTCTTATCAAAAAAAGAATGGGACATCATTTTGCAAAAAAGAAAACAATGTAAAGCCGAACTATAAATGTTATGCAGATATGTAGCAGTTTGTTTGTAAAATAAATGTTATAAGTTTGAGTTCGAGTTTAATATTGTTGAATTCCAGTTTTGCGTCCAGCGACAGTTCTATAACTTTTGCTAAAAGCTTAATATCCTCATGTCACTTGGTTACTTTTATGGCTCTAATAATGATTTCTTCTTATGACCACTTGATATAACGTTTATGTACTTGTAAGGAATATACTTTATTAAGACACCAACAAAAACAGAAGAGTAATAAAGATGTAACTAAAACTTTGTCATAATGGTAACTTGATCTCTGTAGTTTGATACAACTGTCAGAATACTTTTAAAATCGCTTCGAATATCCTGTAACAAGCAATAGTCTTATTGTAAAGTGTCCGCTCTTTATGAAAATTCTTCGCCAGAAATCTGCTCAATGATTGAAACGTATCAAGTTAGATTACCAAACGAAGTAATAGAAGACCTTCTGCTAAGGTCAAGGCGAGACCTTGCAAGGACTGAAATTACACCCACACCACATCTTAAGATCTCTAGCTACTAGCTACAGGTGCATAAGATGCCTTAGCCTAAATGTTATAAGGTAGATAACGCCTACTTTCGCTTTCTTATCAAAAAATAATAAGACAAAATTAAGCAGTAAATAAAATGATGCAATGCATTTTGTTGAATTTATGTTTTGCGTCCACTTTGATACTTAAAACCTAATAAGTGCTTGCAACCATACAGAGAATAAAACTGCGTTTTGCTGCAATAGCGTTTGACAGGTAAGCCAAGTGCGGTATCGTCATCTTAGAGTGAGAAACCTGCTTTTTTTTGGGATTGGGAGTTACTCGATTTATGTCTGAGTAGACTACAAACCCGCTAAATCCATTTTTAACCGACTTCAAAAAAGGAACAAGTTCTATGTCCGGCTGTTTAAAAAAAAAAAGTTGATACTCTTAGCCCAAGATATACCGATTTTAACCTCCAAACATGTCAATAGTTTTATCACAGAGTGTACGGTCTCCTTGAATATTCTTTGGCAGAAATCTGCGCAGCGACTGAAACGTATCGAGTTAGATTACCAAACGAAGTAATGGCAGACCTTGTGCTGAGGTCAAGGCGAGACTCTGCAAGGACTGACATTACACCCACACCACATCTGAAGGTCTCGTGGATATGAGAGCATAATCATACAAAAACAGCTGAGGTTTCCTCTTTTTAATCCCCAACGCAGAGGTGTGTTAAGTAGGTAGGTAATAGTACATTGTTGCCTAGGCGCGGAAAGTAAGGGTTTTCCTGACGAGGTGGTTAGCAAGCCGAGCAATAGCGAGACCTGCTAAAATACGAGTCAGGAAATCCTCGTTTCCATCGAGGCATACATAATGCTTTTCTCAAACATGTGAGGAAATAATACAAATACATTTTTAAAAAGCAAGTAATTTAATTATGCAGAATGAACGAATGTTACCGACTGTCAATTGTTTTTAAATACTAACCATAGAAATTGGAATGCAAATTCAAAAAGAAACACACGCACTGTGCTAAAAAAGCGAGCAATTACCTTGGCTGTTTGGAATTTTTGCGGGTGGTTGGAGTCTGTGCAGAGTCCGTCCGGATCGCTACCACCATCTTATCCATTAACCTACTGCCAAACAGCAGTGTTTGCACTGTTGTGTTCCGGTTTGGGGATAAGACAGCCGGTGTAATGACTAGCATAGAGGCATTCCATCTTAGTCCTCAGGGTTCGCAACGCATTTGCAGTCTTAGTCTTGTAGTCTTGTGAATGCGAATGTCTATGGGACACAGTTTCCGCTTACCATCAGGTGGCCTGTGTGCTCGTTTGCCTTCTCTATGTCATAAAAAAATAAAAAATAAAAAATAAAGTTTCTTGCGGCGCTTCTTCTCCGCAATGATGGTCTCGTCCGAAGCGCTAGTAGATTCACTCTATATTACCGACGTGTAAAAGAGCCCGCATGTGGTCAATTTACTGAATAAATAGTTTGAATTTTGCACAAAAAAAACTTAGGTATATAAATAGTACATAACTGCAGAGACCGGGAAAAAGGCTGTTTAAAGACCGCGCTATATACGAGTTTAGCAACTGTTCTTCCCAGCTAAGGCTTATATAGTGCTTTTTTCCAACAACGCCAGAAAATAATAGCACAATGCTATATTTTCTGCGAAAGTTTGTGTGTGTGTTAGTTTGTAATTCCTTAACACTGCAACGTCTGGACGGATTTCGATGAAATTTGGAACGGACATAGCTTATACACTGGGATAAAAAAGGGAATAACGATAATTCAAATCTACGCGGATGAAGTCGCGGGCAGAAGCTAGTTGTTAATATTAAACAGAGTCCCTAAAAAACAACTTCAACCAATCGTTTTACTTCTTGATGCTGATTATAGAACTAGAAGCCAAGCGCCTCGGGCACGTCAGCTGTATATCAAAATATAAGGGCAAACAGCACGACTTCAACAGAATTAGCAATTCCAGATTAGGATCGTGAATTCTACGAAAAGTTCGCCTGTATTTCAAGAAACCTATGGTGTGGCAGGTTTACTGGCAAATGATAAATTAATACGGGGTTTAACCTGTAAACCGAAAACAGAAACGGTAGCTTAAGGAAAATTACGCCGCACTGATCAGAGGCGAACTGTCAAAACGTGCGAAGTTCTAATTAGTGAATTAAACAGAGCTATAGTCGTATATAGATAACCTGACAGGAGCCCAAGGCTTCCCATATCGTAATTACATTGAAAAAAAGGCGTATATCATGTTTTGTGACGTACGATTTTAAACTTAAACGTGAAGAGAATTAAGTTCAAATTAGTTTTTTTCTTTTAAAGTATTTACGATATTCTTTCTGGTCTATCATAATGTCTTTGTTGATATAATTATTTATAATTTATATAATACAGGTATAATTTAGAAAAATCCTGAAAAAGTTAGTTTCTTAAAAAAATACGTTAACACTTATACATATACATATAAACCCTGATATAGCTCTATCGCTGCCAGGAATGTAAAATGATTTCTTCCAGCTCATCAGCAAGGCATGTCATCACCTCCTGGAGAACTCACCTCGGCACAGACCTCGCACCACTGGCTGCACTCCTGGTTGAATGCGCCACTCCAATGGCTCCTTAAATTCCCCAACTACCTAAAATACTTAGTTCAGAATTTGCATTAACAATAGAATCTTCTAGGCTGTGTCCTCACTAACCCTTAAATGATCTCTCTACGTTTCAGTGGTTTTTTTTAAAACTATTTACTGTAATAATATCATGTAAATCTTCAAGTGATTAAATTGTTTTTTTTTAATTGGCCGCGTCTTGTTCTCGTCTCGTGCATAGTCATTCTTAATGCATAAGTGGGCAAGAGATAAACAATTCATTTCATCTTTGCGACAGTTCATTGTAATTAGAAGGATGAGCATTTAATTGATGTGTCCTTTAAAACGGACAAAATCCTGATATTTTCACCGATTATTAATAAACTCAGATCCTATTAACTAATAACTTACAGTTAATCAACAGAATATTCCAAAATAGAACTCACTGTACACATACAAACCCATTACTCAGCTTTACTCGTGAATGAATAGCCAGAAGCTAGCTCCGAAATCAGCCAAACCCGTCCGAGCTATTAACTAGCAAATTGTTGGAAAAACAAACACCCACCAACATTTACTTAATCCTCCAAAACAAATATTATATTCAAAACCCTAACAAACATAACAGAACTATAAATTCAACTAAATATCAACTTTAACGTAAGTGCTTAAACACTATTCGAAACGCACACTATTAAGTGAAACAACCAGAAACAAAAGACCTCTAATAGTTTTGAGGTCGCTTGTTTGCTCTCTAGAAAGTTTAGTTTGTCGGAATAACGCCCGGGTCTTTGTTAGCTGGGCTAGCACTTTGGAATAGACTTCGAAACAAAGCGAGGATTGCAAGAAAATCCCCGGGTACCTTGCATTCGCTTTACGAAATTACTGAAATGTCGTTCAGTTGCAGACTTGCTGAGTGACGTGGAAGGCAATTATGATTTTGGATGCGGCATGCTTTGACTTGGAGGATATACTGCACCACTTCTTGCATCGGAATAAAACGCATTATATTGATTTTGAGTAATTCCAATTTAGTGTAACGAAATAGCATTTCATGTCGTTACAACATTTATTTTAAGTTACGATAACTCAAAATACATTTATTTCTCTAGCACATAATATATCTCATTTAGTTAAACTATGTTTAAAGTACTCGTGTCTATTTTCTTTGTTTATAGTTTGGTTTGTAGATTTTAATAAAAAAAACTGTGCTGCATTGTCGTAAATTATAGTAAGTATTTAGATGATCTCTAGTTACCCAGTGCATTTAGAAAATAAAAATATTTGAAAATGCATGTTTTATATGAGGTCTTTTGAAATATTGTGATCAAGTTATGTCCAAGTTGTAAGTTGTTCTAAAAAATAATGATATCAGTAGACAGCCCAAAGTCGGCATAAACTTCCCAAAATAACCTTAAAAATCTATGGTAGTATTATAGTCTACGAGTACGACTGAATTGAAACGACTTATTTAAATATGGCTGCATTCAAAAAGCATGCTGAATTCCGAAAAGAAGTCAGCAAAACGATTGACTCTTTAGGAAAGTTTATAGTTCCAATAAAATCCTTAAGCGACTTTTAACTTCGACTTTTATGATGTTTTAGGGTACGTAATTTAGGAGTAAGTAGTAAAAGCGCTAGACGATCGTGAACGCGACTAAATTTATTTTAGCTATTCTAGTTGTAAAATTAAATTGAATCAAAGAAAGGTATCAAATTCAGAAGAGATGAGTGAGTTCATCTCTGACGCAATAAGAATGGGATATGTTGTTGATATATTTAGTCGGAAAGTGCGCTTTTTAATGCTCTAAACTATGACAGGTAACTATGCCAATATTTAATTATATATTCAAAAATAATACTCGAAAAATAAATAGAAATAGAAATAGAAACATTTAATCGACGAACACAGAAAAATAAAAACATAAAAATATAACAGAGAAAACCATCATGAACAAAGGATGGCAACACAGAAATCGAAACAAAGACAATAAAGAAGGAAAGAAAAAAAACACAAAAAATGTAGGATAATGTTGCCAATGTTGGGTGATTCTGTGACGTCAAAATTGACATCAATCAGCACTATGTCGCGGCAGAGACCGCGACGCTGGTTTTCAGTGGCGCCAACGTGACACACGAACGAAGAGACAGCGTTTAATTAAAGAAGAAAAGAGCCCAATCTTAAGTACCCGGAACCAATGTGCATGCGTGACTCGATGTATGAATGTGGAAGAAGCGAAAGAGATTTAACAGGATCGTGGCAGGTGGGAAATTTTGAGTTGAAAAGTATAGTTAACGTGAGACTGCATTATTTTTATCAATCATAGTAGGCGCAAAGAAAATAAGAATTTAGTAAACTACCGTATCCACTGTCAATGATAGGTTTTAGGAATTCAGTTCGTTTTATAAAGTGAGCGGTCGCAGTCTAGTGGACCGCAGCCGCTGCGCTACTGGCACTGGAACTAAACATCCGAGAACTCCTTTATCTGGTCCAATTCGTACGGAGATCAGACAGCTGGGCACAGAATGTATTGACAATGGATGCCAAATATTTCACATAATTTTTGTTTCGACGAATGTCAACATTCGACTCATCAATATTCTCATGTCAGCCGAAAGACGTCCACTGCTGGACATAGGCCTCCCCCAAGGCTTTACACTCAGACCGGTCTTGTGCTTTTCGCATCCACCGCGGTCCCGCGATCCTGACGATATTGCATAAAGATTATTCGACTAATATGCGTAATGATTTCTGCGAAACAATAATATTATATGCCATGTTCGTTTCTGCTCATTGACTCAGTCATAAGCTAATAAATAATATGAAAGTTGAAAAACAATTAATCAAACAAAGGTGATCCAATACATGATTTTCGGCAAAACGTTAACTCGTGCAATTTTAATTTGGGTTTACCCTTGAATCACCGAAACTCTTTTCACAGAATGTTTTACTTCGCCGAAGTTTCAATTAATCTCCAGGCATTTCCAATTGCAGAATTTTTATTTTTTTGTAGTCACAGGTCTGATCGAACCTAACCTACGTAACTCAATGCTTAAGATAACCTAAAAACAATAAGCATTCAGTAAATAATAGCTTTTGGTGAAATGATACACTCAATCAAATGTGTTCCTGCGATTAAAAAACAGATAAAAGATAAAAGATGTTTATTTAGTAAGTAGGCTGCACGGGATTCAAGGGATCCCATTAATTTGACAATACTACATACATAATGAAATAAGTTTAGTTATATTTGGTTTGAGTAAATGTGAAAAGCACTATGTTGCCAATATTATTCACCCTACACTATCAACTAAATGATGACCCATGTTTACGTAATTATGAACTTAATTTAGATGCAAATTATGCATTAGTTTGCAATACAATCAGATCATAACTCAAATAACTTTCCACATAATTCATGTTACTAACATTATTGTTAAGCTGGGTACTGACCAACGTTACGAGTTGTAATGTTACATGTTACACGGTGAGCATTTATGCACTCAGTACGTAATTGCTCGGTTGTTTCCCCGTAACACTACGTACTGGCTGCATGAATGCTCGCTGTGTAACATGTTACATTACACCTCGTAACGTTGGTCAGTACCCAGCTTTATGTGTAAACGGACGACCAAAAAATTTTAAAATTTGTACAGTCTGGAAAGTGACTCTAGTTTTCAAAACTAATACCAACCTTAAAAGGAGTTTTTGTTCCAGTAACAGTTGATCGCGTCTCGACGAGCTAAGCCGTTTTTCAACACAGATTCACAGGCGAAATCGCAAACAAAAATCACAAACAAAACCATGGATGCGCATTTGGAATCTGCAAATGGAATACGCTTTTCGAGTGAGAGACAGACAAAAAAGAATTTCCACTAGGTTGCCTGAAAAGACCCTGACTTTGTATGTTACTACATGAAACCCTTTTCAGTGCTAGTTTTGTGACTAATAAAAGTAGAAAATGGCGCGATACCTTTGCCCGCATGTGACGGATGATATTTTCCAACCGACTTTGAAAGATTTTTTAGTTCGCAGCGTATATTGCTCGGAAATTGGATGCGGATGCGTGTTGGGTAGTTTTTATTCACGTTGGAATAAATTTAGTTTGCAGTTTTGTGAGTGGTTCCGATTCTTCGATCGGCGAGAATTTGTTTACATTATTTGAAACAGTTGAAATTTTAAATCAATATTTTTTAACGTCTCTTCTATTAGCGATATGGTATCTGCGTGATCAGCGCGATTATTTGTTATTGAGTCTTGGATGTTTTCTATGTATATATTACTATGTTTATCGTTGTCTAATACCCATAGTACAAGCCTAGGCTTAGTCTGGGACTAGGTAAATTTTTGTGAAATTGTTCCCTGATTATTTACTATTTTTATTATTTAGGTTGTCTGGGAGAGATCGGTATGCAGTGATAAGAGCACCTGTTGTTTACCATCTATATAGTTATAAAAGGCAAACCTGACTCACTGACTTATATATCAACTGAAACTACTGTACCTAGAAACTTTAAATTTGGTACAGGCGTTTTTTTGTGATGTAAATGAGCACTAAGAAAGGATTTTTGGAAATTCACCCCTAAAAGGTTAAAATAGGGGGAGCAGCGGGAAACTAATTCTACGCATACGAAGTCGCGGGCGTCCTCTATTGTTAAATAAAGTTGTTATCATTTGTTTCAAGTTGTTATTCTCTGTGGAGTGTAATATTATGAAAAGTATTATTGAGTATTGTATTGGAAAACGTTAAAAATTAAAATTAAGGTTATTGATAGTGAAAAATAACGTCTGTGAATTAAATAATTTGATACCAACATGATGACGACAACACCTTCGGCACAAACTTGTATTTACTAGTATAATTGTATTTATCCTACTTATAATATAAATGCGAAAGTTTGTGCGTGTCTTTGTTACTCCTTCACGCTGCAACGGCTGGACCGATTTGGATGAAATAGCTAATTAAATTATCTGGAAATAACGATAATCGAAATCTACGCGTACGATGTAGCGGGCAGAAGCTAGTTTTAATAAGACTAAGGAAATTCGTGGGTTTTCCTCGATATCAGTATATTTCCTGTTAAACAAATGAAACTACCGACAGGTTCGGCGAGTTGCTGGAATCTATTTAAAAGTTTTGTTTTGTCTATCCGTTTATTTTTAGTTTCCCCTTTTCACTTAACAACTTAAATAAGTCTTCACCGCTCTGGCGAAGTTGGAAAGGGTTTCTTTGTTGAGAGTTCCGTAAAAAACATTATTTTACTGTCAACACAAATGATAATTTTAGTTTTTTTTTAATTATTTATGTGTGTCTTTAACAATCACGGGACTGTGGGAGTCCCGGACCTTTGGAAGGTGTACATGGAGCCAAAGCCGACACGGAGAGGCCCTTTAGACAAGTTTAATTTAGTAAAGTGATGGGACACCAACCGGCAAAGAAGTGTATTATTTATTTTTATTATTTTAGCACGTTTTACCTCCTTATGTATGAAATCTCTTGCCCTGGCTCGATGCAAGCTCATCAGTTAACTCCGTATGCAAGCAGCACTGTTGTCGTCGCGTTTATTCTCAAAATGAGCAAATGTTTGTACGATGATCGCCATTATTTGTTAATGAGTCTCAACTATTGTGTTGATATATAAGTGTGTATTTCTCTATAGTATGTTTATCGTTGTCTAGCGCCATAGTAAAAGCCTAGAGTTTAGTTTGGGAGCAGGCACATTTAGTATTTTAGGTAAATCAATTTCATTGAAACCCAAAGGAAATGCAAGCTGAATTAGCAGAGGGCCGCGGTCACATACATATTTTCTAAACGGTCCCCAAAACGAAAAATTGATAATTACATTATACTTTGTTTTTTATGGCATATAGAAGGCAAACAAGCAAACAGGCCACCTGATGGTAAGTAGAAACTGTGACCCATAGACATTCGCATTCACAAGACTGCAAGCCTAAGACTAAGATGGAATGCCTCTATGCTAGACATTACAACGGCTGTCTTATCCCCAAACCGGAACACAATAATGCGAACACTGCTGTTTGGCGGCAGGTTAATGGGTAAGATGGTGGTAGCGGTCCGGACGGACCCGGCACAAGGTCCTACCACCGGCAAAAATAATATATCTGCATTATATATATTTTTTTACAGCTATCCAATGATACCTCATTCGATGTTATAATATAAATAAAAAAATTACCTCTCCTTTAAATGTATGGGAGGTAAGAAGACAAAAAATAGGTTTTTTTTTAAACTTTGTCGGCGTCATGCATATGTATAACTATGCTAAATTACAGCTACAGCTTCGTAGTAACAAGAGTCTCTGAGTTAAATCCACGGACAGACGGAAAGACAGACAAGGCGAAACTATATTGGTTCATTGTTGACTCCAGAACCTTAAAAACCTTACATATAGATTAAAAACCATCTTCAAGCAATCGGGTAAAAAAAATCATTTTTAAAGCAAAAACTAAGCCGCAATACGCAAAAGAATTACAGAACAGATCCCCAACCGCAAGTTGCGATACAAAAACTTGGCACAAGCTGTAGGTGCCGCCGAAACGGAATTTATTCGGCTGGAGCAAGGCTAAGCAAATCCGAGGTTTTAACAGTTATCTTTGGCTCTTCGGCTCAAGAGTTGAGGAATTTGAGGATTTTTTAACGTTAGAAAAAGATGGAAAGGTTGGGAAGGTCAACTGGTAGAGAATCTATTAGGAATTAATGTAATATATGGCATAGAGAAGGCAAACGAGCACACAGGTCACCTGATGGTAAGTGGAAACTGTGACCCATAGACATTTGCATTCACAAGACTGCAAGCCTAAGACTGCAAGTGCGTTGCCAACCCTGAGGACTAAGATGGAATGCCTCTATGCTAGTCATTACACCGGCTGTCTTATCCCCAAAACTGGAACTCAACAATACAAACACTGCTGTTTGGTCAATAGTATATGTATAATATACTATTGACATGTTACGTTCACGATGGTAATAATAACTCCATAAAATAGACTTTCAGAGCTGATAATCATCTCTTAAAGTGATTTTAATGAAACCTAGCTTAAATAATCATGCGTCGCTGTTGCCTAACGCACTGTCGCTATCGGCTTTAAAAAGGAACAATTGTTTTCATTCTGTATGCGGACTCGCCTTCGGAATCTCAAAATGAAAACGGTTGCGATTGCGAGTGCGGCAAGAAGCCGTCTGATTAAACAAAAACACAATAGTGGTGCACATCGCAGTCTCCTTTAGCCTTAACGAATATTTATGGGTCGAAGTTCCCACTTACCAATAACACGTGTACTAGCTTCCCAAATGTATGTTTTTTTTTTCCCAACCGTTTTAGAGCTACGATGCTACAGACAGATAGATATACAAAGATACGTACGTATTTTATAACACCTTTGTTTTGTTTTCGGGTATATAGCAACCCTATTTTGGCCTAAGGGTTAAAAAACACCTTGTCCAACATAAATAAATATAACCAGGCTTTAAAAGCACATCTAAGATCATTCTCATCATCATTCATTGAACTACACATGTTATTTGATGTTATATTTAATTTAATATTTGTAGCTTTATATAATGCTACACTAAGTAGTATCATTGTAATATTATAGGTGTTTAAAAAATGACTGACTGCTGAGTTTCTTGCGGCGTTTCTTCTCAGCAGTGGTCTCCTCTTGGGAAGCGCTGGTGGATTCTTGACGTCTAAAAGTGCCCGAGCGGCCTACTTACTGAATAAATTTCCTTTATCTTTTACCGAATGCCCCCCAATTCGCGTACCCCACCAACGGACTCTTCGATACCTGCTACTGACAGTTCGCTAGAGAAACTTTTCTTTGTGGGGCCCGAAGCGAACTTGCATCGTTAGTCCTGAGTTCGATTCCGGGCGAAATAGGCGCCCGATGCGCTTCTGTTTTATTGACTTTGCAGCTTAAGCTTTTTTTAACTTATTCGCTGGTTAACTTTAACGATTAAGCTGTTGCCGTTAAGTTAAAAGTTTTTTCTAATGGATTGAATGAGATTGGTTAGCTTTGGTCTACCATGGCAACGTGATATGTTGACGATATGGCTAGACATGTGTTACTATTATTTGTTTACTTTTTCCAACTATTATATTTTTCCAAATATTTTATCGCCAAATTTCGTTTCGGAAAATATCTCTAGGTTGGCAGCGCACTTGAGGTCTTAGGGTTGCAGTCTTGAGAATGTAGTCTTGAGATTTCAAACGTCTATGGGTCTCAGATTCTACTTACCATCAGGTGGCCTGAGTGCTTGCGTGCCTTCTCATTGCCTTAAAAAAAAAGGCTTTTTATAATTTCTCCGCTACCCAAGAGTAAGATAAACGCATTTTTTGTCATTCATCATTAATCTTTTTTATGTACAAACAAAATATGGTAAATGACTTTAAGGGTAAATAATACTAACTTTTTCCATCCGGTTTTCCAAGCGCAGTGTAGTAAATTTCCATAAAATAATGTTTTTAACGCAATTCAACCTAACGCTCCTCCTCGCTACGCTCGTCGTTGTACCTAACTCTAACCATCATAGGTATGCGAATTTTATATCTTATCTAACTAAAATTATAAATGAGAAAGTATGGACATTTTGATTTGTGGATCAGGGTGGAACTTGGGAAGTGTAGGGTGACTAGGTTGAAATGACCACTCAAGAGTCGAAGAGAATACTGATTACTGAATGGTTTATTGGGAAAACGTTTTGCTTATACTCGCAACGAGGCGGAGAGACCTGCCACACACCATGAGTACAGGGCTCCAAGTTGTCAAGCACTCCGAGAGTTACCAGGCCATTTTCCTATTTAATAAGCTACCGGTGGATATGAAGTCAATCAATCACACATAATAATAATGTAGGTTTGGTTTTGGAATAGTTTTTATCCCAAAAAACATCTCATTCCTACAGAAAATCAAATTATTAGTCAAAAGCTGTGAATAATCGTTAGTTCTACTGCGGATATCATCATTTCTGATTCTATCACGCAGAGAAACCCCAAGCATAGCCCTCTCTATAGCCCTCTGAGTGACTTTGAGCTTCCTTATGAGGCTCATTGTTAGCGCCCACAGTAGAACCAAGGTGACCGACATAGCCCGAGGAATAGCCAAACTTAAGTGGCAGTGGGCGGGGCACATTTGTCGCAGAATTGATGGCCGATGGGGTCAGAAGGTTCTTGAGTGAAGTCCGCGGACCGGGAGACGAGCTGTAGGTAGGCCTCTAACAAGATGGAGTGACGACCTTGTAATGATCGCGGGAGCCGGTCTGAGTGGAGAGCTCTGGGGGAAGCCTATGTCCAGCAGTGGACGTCGGTCGGCTGACATGATGTTCCAAAATGGTGACTGTACTCACTCTCGACATGAAGTCTTCCGTAAAATGCCACTTGATTTACAGTTTACTAAGTAGGTGATAAAAGTCACAGCGTGTTTAAAACGCAGCCATTATTCCAAAATGGTCGTTTTTACCATAAAAACTCTATAGGGGGCCTAGATAAGAAGGGATCCAGTATGCGCTTTACCGCTTGCGTTACCAGTACCCTTACTTAAAGTAGAAAGGGGGTAAAAAGGTACCCTGTAAATAATATAAAAACTATAGCATGACTTTATGGCTTTATTATTTTTAATAGAAATATATAATTGTACTTGAAGTGCAATCCTATTACCTTAATACATACTGTTAGAATAGTTCAAGGCAATTCAGTTTGACTCACACTTATAATAATTAGTAAGGATATAAACAACACACGTGCATACTGTTACAAAACATGAACCTTTTATTTATGACAATGGCGGAGGCTTATATGGGTCAATTGATGGTAACTGAACTTTGAAGCCTTTGGAATCCCAAAACACAGACTGCCAATGGGAACACAAAGGACCAAGATGCATACCTCTTACCGTTTGTACTACAATGCAGGAGGTATTCCCAGGACGAACTTTTACCTTCTATTCAGTAGCGAAGTAGGGGTTGGCCGTCACTACTGACGTTCCGCGTGCCAGTTGTTGCATCAAGTTGGCCGTGAAAATTAAGAAAATGCCTCGTTGGGTGATTCATAATAAACTGCAATAACCCAAAAGAACGACACTTTCCATCGATTTCGCGCGGAATGTGGATTCTCTTCTCGTCGTGACACGGTTGGCGGTTAGAGTCTTTCTAATAAAAGCTGAAGCTGGAAAAACGCGGCAAATTAAAGAAAAACCTCATATTACCGATCAAAGTAGGGATAAATAATTTTGTTACTTTTCTTATTCTGTTTTTAGTGGGCACTAAAGGAGAGAAAACGCGTACATCTACTCTATTCCTGTTTCTATTATTCCGGCTCAGCTCTCATTAGACTGACTCTAACTACACTCAGGAGCAAAAATAACGGGTCAGAGTGCGTTTTTCATACTAAAGAGGCTATTTCGAAGCCTTGGTTCCTCGCCAGGGAATGCTTTTAGAGAAATCTGATGATGAATACCCCGAGCGTCGATACAGGACTTCCAGAGTGCCTAGCATGCCCTACTGAATGAATCTGTGGTTAATGCCGGAATAGTGCATGTTCAGAAAAACATCTAAAATGGCTATAAAATTAAAGGAAATCCAAATGTTGACCCAAACTCTACCGTTGTGGTATTAACTGATTGTGCGATCAGTTAGGTATCTTAAGAACTTTTGACCTCCTCTATCGAACCTCGCAGTATCCACCATTAAAACTCACTCAAAACAACCCCTGGCGAGGAACCAAGGCTTCGAAATAGTCTCGTTTGTATGAAAAACTCACTCTGACCCGGTATTTTTGCTCCTGAGTGTATGTGTATTTATATCTGTGGCAGGGCCACCAGCAACCAGGCTATCGTGTCATCAAAAAAAAAACTTAACTCAGATAGGTACTAATAACCAGCAATGATAACTCTATATTAATTTAGCGCCTCAGCGCGCGCGCACGCTTTCCGCTAATATGTCAGAATGCGCCGAGCGAAAGAGAACGCCGATTGCATCCAAATATCCTATTAACTGTATTAACATTACCAGCCGGCGATTCGATGGGGTTGGGTGAGAAATACAGCGGGCAATTTAAATATATTATTATTATTGGGGGGTGTCCTCGTGTGCTGTTTCCACCATTGCTGACCTATTGTGGCAGCCGTTTGTTTGGAGCTCACCGCAAAGGCCCGTTGCGTCTTCGAATTTTTAGAAGCTATGGACAGTGAGGAGCTGTATCTCTTGTGGGTCCATGATATGTCGTCATAGGTAGATACTTCTATTGCGCATTAGTGGTATACAGAGGATGTGCATCGCTGTCTCCTTTGTCACCTGACAAAACCAGCATGTTTCGTCTTGTTTCATACCCGTTTGTCAATTACCAAGGGTTAAAAATGATCAGTTGGATCACAAGTGCTAGCAATAGGAAATCCTCGTTCCATCGTACAACCCTTTTACAATAATGTGACGTATCAAATGCCACATGACTGAAGAAGAGTGGTGTGAACTTAAGTTGCGACAGAGTTCTACGGTGGTACGGGGATGTATTTCCTTGACTATACGTCTATATTACTATGATCAAAATTGATTTATCCTTAGTGGGTTGCTACGATGATTATTGCGCATAGAACATGAAATGTTTTGAAGTTACATTGAAAAGTGTATGGTACATTCATCAGCAATAATATAGTATTATCCAACATTGGGCGCAACAATATCTGACACGCTCTTATACCTCTATTAATAAAGATGTGTCAGATATTTTTGCGTCCAATGTTGGATAATATGTTACTTCTGGTGACTGTACAGGGTTGACCGGGCTCCGCCGTGCGGAGCTCCGATAGAAGCCATGTAGAATATCGCATTAGCATGGCGTTTTGCTGTTTTTTGTGTCACTACAGTTCGTAAATTAGGTTTAGGGCTAGTCGTAAGTCACGGCTGGGCTACTTTATTTACAATGTATAATTTTACTAAATCCAATGACATATAGTTAAGTGCCAGAAACGCATCCAGTTTTCTCTCATTAGCCACTCAAACAATGCTGAAATAATTTGAATTGCCCGACGACAGAGCTAATTCCACCATAACTCAATTATCTGAGCAAGCCACAACGCTCCCGCGAAATGTATACAAAACGAGACGCGTACCGTCTGTCCTTGGGAAAATGTTGGCGGTAGTGAAGAAAACACAGCAGGGATGTCATAAAAATCTCATACAAATTGACGGAGTCCCAAACTATTTTCTAGGCTTGTAATAATATGGCACAAACATTCTTAGATAAATAAATAAAAAACGAGTGTCTTTACCTAAACAGAAACAGATAGGACTCAGGAACATACTGGCGCTCATCACAAATATTGGTAGTACGTACTCGTGGGTCACCAAATAAGCTAGCTGCGTTATCAAATAAATTTGATCCTTTTTATAATGAACGTATTGTAATAGTTTCAAGTTCAAAATACATAATGGTCATAATAAACACTGTTTTCTCAAACATGCTCGGAAATGTATGCGTTAATGTCACGAAATGAAGACCTGAAGTTTCTTGTTTGTGGCCTAGGCCAAGAAGTAATGTATGAAAAACGTAAGAAAATGCATTATTGGCCGATGCTCTAACTTTTTAAATTTGCTTATTAACTACACTGACAAATGAAAAATTACATACTGCTAACCACCACTAGACACTGCAACCATATTTTGCGATATAAATATTTAATTGTACTATATTTTATGTGTAGTTTTGAGATTGCCATCGTAATATGTCTGTCTTTAGATTGCTATTCTTGAGACTACCATCGTAAGATTGCAGTCTTAAGACTACCATCGTAATTTTGTACATTTTTGAGATTGCCATCGTAAGATTGTACAGTCTTGAGATTGCCATGGTAAGATTGCAGTCTTGACATTACCATAGTAGGATTGCAGCCTTGAGATTGCCGTCGTAAGATTGCATAGTCTTGAGATTGCCATAGTGAGATTCCAGTCATGAGATTGCCATTTTAAGATTTCACAGTCTTGAGATTGCAGTTTTGAGATTGGTATAATAAGATTGCAGTCTTGAAGCCATCGTAAGATTGTGGAGGAGACGAAGTGTCGGTAGGCCTTCCACAAGTTGGACCGATGATCTGATGATGGTCTCGGGAAACCGCTGGATGACAGCAGCAGAGGACCGATCGTTGTGGAAAAACTTGGCGAAGGCCTTTTTTCAGCTGTGGACGTCTTGCGGCTGATGATAATGATGATGAAGTACTTATACTTAGATTATAAAGAGACAGTGAGAGTTTTATGAGTTGGTATCTATCCGACATGTAATCTCGGGAACCAAGGAAACTATTCAGAGAAATATTTCATTATTTGAACGATATATTTTTCCGGATGGATATACTTCGATTAATTTTAACTTGTTTTAACGAAAGCATAGTAAGATCAGCCCGCTAGATTACTTATTTATAAAGAAACTTCTTACTTTACTAACACTGTTACTAAAACACTGATCTTCCTCTAGTTGCCGTCAGGAACAGGTTTCTGAACTTATTGTTAGATTTTCCTTTAATTAAAAGTTATAATTGACCGACGAACAAACCATACTATTATAACCAACTATAAAACGTTTATAAATCCGGAAAAATAAATAGAATAAGTAGCAGCCACCAATATAGCATTATAATTAGCATTCTAATTTCTGACCTCCTGAAAACCAAAACCTTAATATTATATATTTGAAAAAGGACGAGGAAACTCATGAGTTTTTTTTAACATAAACCTGATTAGGATCTATTTACTTGAGCTTTTTTGTGTTACTGTCCCAATGCTGTGCAATTGCCTCCCCTGTTCTTTTGCCATTCAGTCAATCATTTCGAATCACGTTCAGGTCATCCCACTACCACCTTTTTAGTCTGCCCCTTATCTTGTACAGATCGGCAACAAAAGCTTGTTAAATAAAATTGGTCAAGTGCGAAACGAATTCGCGCACCGAGGTTCCGTGCCACCACACAGTAAGAATTATTATATTTCGATTTTAACGTTATCTCCTCCGGGTATCTCACATTTCTAACATTTTTTAACACATTCACAGTCACATTCTGAAAACTAATCATCTGCTATCTCTTACAGGCCAAAAAGTTTGGACAGACATTTGATACCATTCGGCTACGGAACCCATTTTTTTTGACAGACACGTATTAGCCTACTGTAACCTGTTCCCAGTGCCCTGGTCACCGCCCTGTCGGTGTAATTAAGTTATACCGGCTGTCTCGATACCGAACAGAAGTTTGCGATTAAATTGAGAATTTTAGAGCCATTGCACAAATGGAAAGGAGAGATAACTTCAACCTCGTTGACTTTATGGCTTAGGGAGGTCACTGGCTGCCATGTTATTGATTAATTAAAACTATTTTATATTAACGTCGAGATGATCATCTGAGTAAGGTTTTGAGGACTTTGGTTTATTAATGTCTGGTTAGGAACTACATGAACCGTACAAGAAATAGAAGGCTAGAATAAGGAATAAATTAATATATAATATTAATGACGAATATTTGCGACGCTTGAGGTTCTGGGTCTGATCAACTGCGCCGGCCTGATTTCGGGTTGCTTGTATGTGTGATAGGGCAAAATTATCGACACAAGTTGCGTCCCACACCAGAGCCCTACCAAGCTTCCACGGCACCAATGTAGCTCCGTCGGGGCGTTTACCATTGTCTCTGATCATACCAGCTGGTTCTAACAGCAGGTACAGAGGCGGTGGCAAGCGAAAGACGGATCAGATCATTGATGGCACCCGTGGCGGAACAAGCGGCCGGCACTTCTTGAACAAGAAAGACCATGTCTACAAAGCTCATCCGCCTCCTTGCCGCAGGTGCAAGACCGGGACACACAGCTCTTGGCTCCAAGCCGCAAGCAGATTGATATTCGCAAGCAGCTTGAATCCAGGACTGTACCTATGTGGCCAGAGGGAAGGGCGTGGAGCCAATGGCCCGACTCACTAGCAGATGATGCCTGTTTACAGAATATTTTTTGTTACAAAAGTAAAATAAGCGCTTATAAACGAAAAGTGCGACCCTACCCTCGCGTCCAAATTGCGTCCGCACAGATCATAATTATCCCTATAATACGACAAAAATAAAATTAATACCCTTAATAGCTTTATAAAGGCACGGAATACCCTTTCACCTGTAATTCGGTTTTATTTCGCAGCTGATGGCTTTTTCGGGTATTACCCTGGAGATTTCTGTCTGTTTAATTGCTTATTTTTTGTAACGTCCTGGTCGCGGCACCAAATATGATACAATTTTAACGAAGCCTTTTAAATGGTGTGTTTTGTCACTGAAAATAAAATTGTGGAATCACGTTGATCAAATATTAGTCTGTATAACGTTTTTACAAGCTTTCATTTGACTTTGAATGTTTGGTTTCAAATCAATTTTGAACCTAGTTCCTATAATTTAACGACATGCGAAACACTGTAATAACAAGGCAATATTTTGGTGACTTAGAACTGATTTATGTGAGGAGTCGAAGGTAGTAATAGGTTTTCTACTGTACTCAACCTCGTGCCTACATCCTTTCTTTGAAAAGGACATAAGAAACAAAGCAACCTAAGCCCCAATCAATGTTATCTTAAAGTGTCAAAAATATATTCCATATAAAGTTCCCCTCGTAGACCCACCAAGTTGCTAGATTAAAGTCGACAAACAGCTTTAACCACGGTGCTAATAAAGGCGTGCCAAATTTTTTAGACAAACTTATTTTGACCTATTATCTCGTCCACGAACTAAAAGTAAATAAATCCTAAGACAATGAATAAAACTTGCGGCAGAAACTTTATTTTTCACATATGCCTGAAGTTTTCTAAATTTCTTATCCTCTCTAAAGAGTACTTTCAACGCCCTCCAACATTAGTAACGGGGAGTTAAGAAATCGAAGCTGACAACAACAAGCTCTAGCTTAGCTGTAGAGAGAACAGCCCAATCGTTTGCATTTAACTGAACAATTACAATACTTAAGGCTCGTATCGTGCGTGAAATAAAGCCTGTATACAAACAGGTAAAACTTAACATCAAGCCACAGAAAACTGTTATTTCTGACACATTTTGAGACGGGCATTATACTTAATAAGACCGCCTGTAGGCCTAGACAAGATGCAAACGCTACTAACGTCCCTATTTTTGTTGACTCGCAATGTATGAAGCGGTCGACGGATTTGTTATCTGCTTACGTCATTTCAATACATTTTATCGATTTCCGAAAATCGCTAACTTAACTGCACGGCTAGCACAATATGTAGTCCACGACTGGTTTATCGATCGGATCTCCCTTTCTTTCTAGTCTATAACGATTGAGACGCACTGAGCCACCATCGAGAAAATACTGGTGCTACCCGTGCTGGTGTTTGTTTATAATACTTCCGAATCGTTGTTTTAAATATTTTGGTTTTATGGGATAAATTCAGGGTTGTTCTGTGTTAATAATATGGCATGTTCGAACGCTTCAAACATGACTATAGTAAAAATAAGTGCTACAAGAAAGTCAGTAATAATAAATCTGTTGTGTGTCTACGCTACGCTATACAAAGAAGGAAATATTTTGTCACAAAAAAATACAATTGTAGTTGTTTGATTTAAAAGAAAGAAAACGTGCAGTATTTCCAAGTGGACACGCTGTCTTCTCTCTCAGCTAGCCGGAGAGAAATCTGTCGTTGTCTCCGTCCCACAACAACAAATTGGTTTAGGAGCCGTAAGAAATAAAGTTTCCAATTTCTTACTGTGAAATTTTCTCTATTTGGCTTTGGAAGGGAATTGATGAAGATATACGTGTCTTTAAAAATAGGGTTGTCAATTGAAATCCCTGAAATAATGATTGCGTTCGACGACACGTTAGCCTGGTTGATAGTGACGCTGCTTACGAAGCTGCAGACATGTGTGTGATAGACGCGAGTATATGTTTTTCTCTATATAAGTAAGTTTATCGTGTCTAGTATCCAAAGTAACAGCATAGAGCTTAGATTGAGACTAGGTTAATTTGTGCGAGATTGGCCCCTGTTTTTTTTATAAGTAAATTTGTAAATTTATAAAGAAGAATGTAAGTCACAACAAAACAAATGACAGCTGTCAAGGTTTGATAAAGACAAAGTAAAACAAATAAACAAAACACATAAGACAGCATAGAATTGAGGTTCAAAGTCATAAAAATGCAAGAGGCCTAATATCACTGCATTTATCGCGTGGCAAAATGTGGATAAGTCCAAGAGTGATGCTTACTAGGTCTGCAGGTAGGGCTTTGAGCAGGGCCCTTGCTACCACCATTCCATCCACGTAAATTGATGCCAAGAAAATGTGTGGCTGGGAAGGGATGGATGCGGAAAACACAAGACCGCTCTCTAAATGGACTGAAATGGAAGAGACCTTTCCTCAGAATCTGTGTGACAATATTCACTCATATTTATATATATTAATTCATTGATCTTAGTCCTCAGGTTAAGCAACGAACAGACACATCTTAAGTGATAAATGTTTCTATAGTATAAGTGAATTTTTCAACAGTTTTGGCAATGAATAATTCTGTACTTGCCTTTTATTGTATTTATTACTTTAATTTAATTCAAACTCCTGTAATAGTTAATTCTCCGTGCTATTAAGTTAAGTATAATTGTAATGTATCGTGTTAACAATAACCTACTGTCTCATGTTGCTATGCCCTTGCAGGGCGTCACATGAATACCTTTTTGTAATTCCATCTTTGAATACTTGTAATGTGCCATGCAATAAAACATTTGAATTTGAATTTGAATTTGATATTCATATCTGTACATAGTGCGTACTTACTACCAGGTGGCCGTTGAACTCGGTTGCCGTCTCAATACCGTTAAAAAATAACCTATCCACTTACAATAGACACACACATTAATTTAACGGCAACCACTTTAAAAATATATCAGCAGCATAAGTATCAATTGGAGGGTGTTATTTAGGTAAATAGCGTTATAAATCCTCTGGTCCTCACCAGCTGTGTCCAAACTAAGGTGCCGAGACAGGGGACAGGATAGGGGACAGTGGACTGTCATTTCTTTTAGAATGAATCGTAATCAATTCATTCTACGATTAATTGGATATGGGACCGATTCGAGGGTCCTATTTACATGTTAGAGAAGGGTAACATAGCATATTTAAGTGAGACACAGTTCCAAAATGCTGATTTTGAAATGGAGCTTGATATGTATTTTTATAATTACCTTTTTTTTATTTAACATGTTTTTCTACTACGCAAAACCATATTGCTTTTGACATGTTATAGTATTGTTTTCAACTAGGCCGCCATTACTGTCAAGTCAATAAGAGCTATCGTAAAGTTGACGATATGATAACGGGTCAAAGGCGATATGGTTTTGCCGAGAAGAAAATACCCAGTTTGTGTTAATATTTAAAACGTTTCGTTTACAATGCAAATTAACATGGTATGTATGTATGTAAACTCTTTATTGTACAAAAATACAAATATTACAATATTGTTACTAAACTAATGTACAAAGGCGAACTTATCCCTAAATGGAATCTCTTCCAGCTAACCCTGAAGTAGATGAGTAAGGACAATGCATAGGGTTGGACACATACAAGATTTGCACAAAAGTAGCAAAAAGAGATGATGATACTATAAATAAATAAATATAAAACAAATAAACTAATATATAAACTTACATATATAATACACATAAATAAACTAATATATAAACTTATATATATATTTATATGCATATATAAATAATAACCATAATTCTTAAAGGAGCTTAGCTTCATGACTCATCCAACCACAACGTATAAGAACATGGACACGGTACATGGTGTATAAGAACAGGGACTCTATTCTACTCTCTATCGTGTTTGATCTGTTATCGTATTGTCAACGCTTTGATAGCTCTTATGTACTTGACAGTAAGGGCGGCCAAGTGAAAAACAATTCTGTAACAGGTCAAAGTTTTTAGCTATTTATGGTCAATTATAGATTTGTACAAGGTTTTATAGGTTTTTTCTGGGAACAGCTATAATTTACAATTTCGGCTTACAATATCTTATATCTTAAGAACTAGAATTTAAACATAGTCTAATAATAAATAATTTTCGTTTGAAGTTAATCAAGTTCAGTCCTTTTATATGGTCTGGCAGATGATTGAATAGTTTTGCAGCCATTAGATAAATACTTGTTATAATATCTAGTTCTAGCGGGCATCACTGGGTTTTTTTTTTGACTACTCGAAACAAGTGGAGGTGTTCCTTAACAAATACACGCGCTTCCAAAATGTATATTGATGGGAGAGTCAAAATATTAAGTCCTTTAAACACAGGCTTGCAGCTGTCTGTTTTTCCAGCTCCTACAAGGGATTGTACACATTTTTTCTGCATATTAAATACAATTCCTCTGTTCACAGAATATCCCTGTAACGAGGTTGTTACAACCTCCTTTTTGCGTTCCTGGCCACTTTTACATTTCGTTTAAATTCCTTCCAAATTCAAAATTGTCAATGATTTATTGGTATTTGGATCTATAAGGAGGAAAATTTCGATAAGCGCAGACACGGCTCCCGTGTCTCGCTGTTTCATTATATTAAATTCATTTTTTTATTTTAAAATAACTCTGTAAATCTTTCTATTTCCATAATATAATATTTGAAGAATGCGATTTATTTAAGTCTCCCAGATACTTACCATCCTACCGTTAGATCCCCAATGCATTATGCCATATCTCAAGTTAGATGCAACATATCCGTGATAAGCACAAAGTGCGGTGCTTTGAATAGAGATTCACGATATATTTTTAGGGCAAATACGATATTATTTTTACTAGAATAGGGGCGCTGATCCAATGGTGATGGTTTAGTCTGAAGGTGGTAACAGGAACTTTGTTATACACACCGTACCGAACTCTGTTAAACATATAAGTGGTAATGGTAACAGGATCTCTGATGTCGGTGTCGCCGTTGCTGCCGCCATCTATACCACTGCTAGAGTAACTTGAACTTTATAACATCACTTTAGAACCCTGTCGATTAATTTATATGACATTTTGGTACCGCAGACTTAATCCTGACATTACTGCGACAAGGTGCCAAATTGATAATTTACTTATGATGTTGACTTTACAAAAATATCACCACCCATTTTATGGTAAACCTGCCGAAATAAAGATATCATTAAACTATAAATAACGCTCGTAGCGGAGGGCCACCGCAACTCGCGACTTATTCAGATGGGGCTAGATTAAGCGGGACAGTTAGCTATCGTCGAATTATACGATAGTGGGTCCGAGAAGTACGTGTGGGACGTAGCTGAGAAGATAAAAGATAAAAGATAAAATATGTTTATTCAGTAATTAGGCCGCACGGGCAGTTTTACACGTCAAAAATCTACCAGCGCTTCGCAAGAGACCACTGCTGAGAAGAAACGCCACAAGAAACTCAACAGTCAGTCGTTTTTTTTAAATACTATTTATGATATTACACAATTTTATTATAAAGATTAACCTAGCATTATATAAAGGCTTACTGTTGAGTTTCTTGCGGCGCTTCTTCTCAACAGTGGTCTCTTTGGAAGCGCTGGTAGACTCAGACTTGTAAAAGTGCCTACAGGGCCTACTTACAAACTTTTTAAAATAAATAAATAAAACAATGAATCTAACATAAAATAAAAATAAAAATATATTCAAGCGTAGCTTGAGCAGGAAAATGTGTCAAAACTCAGAATTTTCATAGCGAGTAATAAGTAGTAGTAATAAAAATATATAGGGTAAAGTCACCAGTGGTCAGCCAGAGACCAGTAGCCGACGGTATATGAGTGCGAAGAGTGGGAAATATATCTTTCCTACTCTTCCCACTCATACAAAGTATAGGCAGAGGCTGATTACAGGTCTCTGGCTAACCACTGGTGACTTTACCCTACATATATTTAAAAAAAAAACTTACCTATGACAGTGCAAGACACCCACCACATACAAAGATTCGATACATTCTCCTACAGAAACCGTGTCCCCTGCTGAGTGTAATATAGACGGTGCTAAATTCTATAATTTTATTAATTTCCTTATAAAAATAAAGAATTTTCCACCTAAGTATATTCTCCTAAGCAGGCGTATACTAAAACTAACTACTAGCCACATAGTGGAAAGATGGCTCTAAACGCCATGTAATGTTTGTTAAGATGCAAAGACTGATAACTAGAATCAAATCATTTGTTTTTTCAAATAATGGTTGCCATTAGAGAACCTTTCCGACTCCAACAACGGTCAATGGTTCTATAGCAATGTGCTTTGCCTTCTGCAGTCAGGTAATTGGTTGTTCTGTGGGTCCGCTCATTCGTGATTGGATCACGTAGAGGAACTTGCACAACTCTTTCCATTTAACTTTGGGTGTCCGCCTTTTTTGGCCTATCTATATAAGCCAAGTTTCTGTACCTTTTTACTACAGAAACTCTGAGGTATCTAGGAGGTAAAAGATTATTGTCTGTCGTACCGAACGCTGCCCAGCCGAGTTTGATTTTAAAATTGACCTCTTTATCGAAGTTGGACTTAGGTCGCTTGATTTTTTTGCCCAAATATAGCATCGATTTTTTTCTCTTATATATTTTATCTAACACAAAATAATTTTTTAAATATCATTTCTCTCTTTTTCCCCCATCACTACATTCCCAAGATAATGCGGGATGGAATAAAAATGTAAAAGTTAGGTGCTAACACTAGTCACAGCACGCGGCTCCAATTTATGGAGGCGCCATACACGGTGCATGGATTTGTGTTCTTTATGGCTCTTAGGAACGGGGATAACTTAGATTTAATGTGGTGAAAAGGTGGTAAAGGACGTGGTACATATATAGACTTTCTGGTTATGTTTTTTTTTTTTAATTTGAAATTGGAATTTGTTAAGATATTGCAAAATTTTCAATAGAATAATAAAATTGAAGTCATTAAAATGAGCTGTTGATTAAAATTGCATTCAAATTCGGTGTAGGTATTTAATAAAACAAAAAACGTAGGTTTACTTTTTAGGGGTATTGCCTAGAAATAATGGCGCATACATAGGTCTGTCCTGATATGCATACATTTAAGAATTGAAGGCTTATAAGGACAATAAAGAAAAAACACAACTCTTAACCAAGTTCAAAAGCGTGAGGTCATTTTCCGTAATGACAAAGTTAATTTTTAATCATTTTGTAATGACTGTTTCTAAATTGCAAACAGTAATAAAATTTAAACAAATCTTTTTGCAGTAAATTTGATTCATTAAACAATTTTAATTTGCAGTAATTCATCGGCATTTAGATTTCCCCTACTCTACGTTGGTGTGAGTGAGAAGCGGTCGCGTTAGCGATATTATAGCACTAAGAAAAGTTTTTATAGTAGTTAGTACGTCCTGTGAATTATTGAGGAAGTTAAAATTGAGCCATTAAATTATTAAATTAGCAATCATTATTAGAACGTTACTATACCGAAATAAGGTACCTTTAAATATCCTAGTAAGTTATTTGAGGTTTTACGTTATCTTAATTGCAGACGACAAACAAATGCTAAAACCCGAAAAACACGTTTTTAGCGTTCCAAACTTTAAGTAATCTAAATTAATTCCTTAGCCTTATAAATAAAAATCGCAAACAAAGTTTAAAACTAAATTTCCTGACAAGTGAATGTCCAGTGGGACAATATTCTGTACTGAGAGATTAAATAATAATTACCTTTTTTTTCAAACATCCGAAAATGTTTTACTTCTTTATTTGTTACATGGCGAAGGACAACTATTCAACTCGATAAAACCATATTGACGTGTTATTGTATTGTTTTTAACTCAGTCACCTTTACTGTCAAGTAAATAAGAGCTATTATAACGTTGACAATACGGGAACATCTCAAAAACCATAAGGTTTTACCGCATAGAATATCGGACCTCATAATTAGTTTAGTTCATAAATATGTGTACACTTTAGTATCTTCTCACTTTAATCGCTGTGACAATTGATAAATAGCAGTTTAAACATGACATTCAATAGACAAGGTACTAAAGTAAATACGTATTGATAAACTCGGCTCTAAGTGGGATATATGGCTCATAGGTCCGTATTGATAAACTCATCTCGACTGTGACTACTGTGAGGCCCGTCACAAGATACGTCAAAGTAAACGCCAAACTATAGAACACTGTCATTTTTGACGCATTTCCGGACGAGCGTATGTTGTAGCCATAGATATTTTAAACTTAGAAACTAACCCGCTAAAGCTCGTGTCTTGCACACGAAAATAATAGAGCTTTAAGTTACATCATTGGAATATTAATTTTCGCCCCGGAAGAACCTCGTGATGAATTAACGGACGCCGGCCTCTGAATCCAAATTGGGACATTACATCAAAATTTGATATCGCTCTAAAAATGCGCCATTTTTTCGGAGGGCATTTTTTGATTTAGTTTCGGCACGCGGGCGATTTTTTTGTTAATTGAAGTGTAAATTGAACGTTTAATTAACTTTCGGACATTTGGGTAATGTTAGGGCTTATAGTTCCAGTGAGACAAGAAAGTCTATACATAGCACGTAATTAACTTTCAGTGGCTAAATTAAGGACACAATTTTGTAATTTTGCGGGCGGTAGGACCTTGTGCAGGGTCCGTCCGGATCGCTACCACCATCTTATCCATTAACCTACCGCCAAACAGCAGTGTTCGCATTGTTGTGTTCCGGTTTGGGCATAAGACAGCCGGTGTAATGACTAGCATAGAGGCATTTCATCTTAGTCCTCAGGGTTGGCAACGCGTTTGCAGTCTTTGGCTTGCAGTCTTGTGAATGCGAATGTCTAAGGGTCACAGTTACCACTTACCATCAGGTGGCCTGTGTGCTCGTTCGCCTTCTCTATGCCATAAAAAAAAAAAAAACCTGTGACACAAATAATGCATTTTATATTCAGCCTTCCTTTCTTTTAATTAAATTTTGCCTGTTGGCCGATTTATAGATGTAATTTTATTGAGTAGGTACTTAAGTATTTACTCAGGCCCACAACGTTTGAAATATATATTCAGTAAATAGGCCACAGGGCTCTTTTACACGTCGGTAATATAGAGTGAATCTACTAGCGCTTCGGACAAGACCATCATTGCGAAGAAGAAGCGCCGCAAGAAACTCCAGCAGAATAAGAGGATAAGTGAAATTAATTCTGGTCTAAACGAATGTTAGTTTTGTGATATTTTTAGGGTTCCGTACAAGAAATGAAAAACGGAACTCTTATAGGATCACTCGTGCATCTGTCTGTCATAGCCAATTTGCTCGGAAACTACTAAACCGATTGAGTTGAAGTTTGGTAGACATATGTAAATTGATGACCCAAACACAGATTTAATTGTATTTTTTCTGTTTTTTTATTTTATTTGTGTAATTTTCAGAGGACATAGTAGGAAAGTAAAAAAAGGTTTTGCAAATCTTACTGTGTCATTTATATCAAACGAAAGGGCTCGTTATGAGGATCTAAAATATTTTTTTAATAGTTATTGTAAAACAACTGCCAGAATTAAATGGGACTGGGCTGGCCACATCAGCCGCATGCACCCGGATAGGTGGGCTACCGTAGTCACCAAATGGATGCCGCAGGACGGGTGGCGAAGACGAGGCAGGCCCAGGCGGAGATGGCGGGACGACCTGGACGCATTTCTTGACAACTGGCCGGACGTTGCCACTGATAGGGATTTGTAGAAATTAAGGGGGGAGGCCTTTGCCCAGCAGTGGGACACTCAAGAGGCTGACTAAAAAAAAAAAAGTAATAAAAATAGTTTTGATTTTAAACATGAAAGAAGACGAAAACTGACCGGAGGGTAGCTCCGTGATATCCGAAACTACTGACCCTAAAATTTTGAAATACAATTATTTGCTTGTAGACTATAAATGTAAGTACGCGACCCCCTCCACGCGAATCAATTCGCACTTGGCCGGTTTTTTAAGTAGCTTACAACTTGAGTAGTAGGTTATTTAGTTCTAACGCTGTGTATGGTCTGAAACTTAATAATATTATTATATATAGTATAATAAGTACTAAATCCCGCAGTACTTATTATCCTTTACAGTTCAGGAAGCAGCAGTGTTCGCATTGTTGTGTTCCGGTGTGGGAATAAAACAACAGGTGAATTGTGAATTGCACACCGGCATCCAAGTTTTTCCTCGGGGTTGGCAGCACATGAATTTCAAAACCTATTCGTTACGTTTGTGTAAACGAGTGAAATCATGCGGCTAAATGTTTGTAGAGATAATTTTAATTTAGCGACTCTAATGAAGACGATAGATCTCGATACAGCCGGTGGAATCAATTTCACGTATTATAATTAACGTACGTATAGTCCGTCTGGCTAGCGGCCATAGATTAATAATTCAGACACGACACACTTGAGATCCACGAGGGTTAATATTCGGCATGGCCCAAACTAAACAATAATATTGTTTCTGACCGTTTTCTATATCGCTAAATGATTTACATTTCCTTTGCGTTTGCAGAAAATATGAACAGCAAAAATAGACATGTACTTTTAGATTTGGTTTCAAGTTTATGTACTGTTAATTACGCCTGCACTTGCAACTGACAGTATTTCACTCGTGTGTTGATAAAAGAATATTGCCGATCGCTAATAAGAAAATGGTAGCTCGGTATCTGTACCATATAGAAATAATCTATCTTCCTATCAGGCATATGTTTGATATGACTAGGAGTCAAATTATACCTACTGGGACGAGCGCACAGAAGAACAGGGGCCCTAACATGGCTGCATTTATCGCGTGATAACGTTTGGATAAGGCATCCGTCACTTTTTGACACGTATATAAGCACGACAGTGACGGATGCATTATCCACAATTGACACGCGATATAGACGAAGCCATACTAGGCCCACAGGAAACGTTTCGTGAATAAAAGACAGCTGTAAAACCACTAAAATACACTATTAGGTGAGACTGAGATTGATAATATACGCTCTCCCTGCGTCTGTATTCCCGGAATCACATAATCTTGGTGTTTTCAACATAACAGTAAATAAGAAGGCATTTTCTGGGTAAGCATGTACCACTTCGACTTCGTTTTCACTTAACATCTGGTGAGACTGAGGTCAAACGCAAACCCACTTTCGATACAAAAAAACAGTTAAATTTATCATATTTTTGCTGCTAATACTGTACGTTATTAAATATTTTTATGAATTTTATTATATTTCATCAATAAGTGCAGCAACTCCCCTCTCCCCCAGTTTCGTTCAGCGGCCTTTGGGGAGCGGTAGGGCCACTTTCGGAACCTATGGTGTAAACAGTCAATACTGTAAAAAGATGTTACTCTAGATTTGAGAAAAATGCAGTAAAAATACCGTAGAATAATTAATCCCCGACTATATAAGGACGTATAACGGTTGAATAAGTAGCTCATAACGTAACCATAAACCTTTCCAGCTATAATGTCCAGTCTCATCTGATTATTTACTACTCTCCACATGCTTGAGACATATCAATTACGTAGAGCCGTATTTAGGTAAATTATGAGCCATTACAGCGCCTAATTGGCGACCCTGCTGTGGATTACGTTATTAAGCAACTATTATACAACTTGATGGTCCGGTCGTTGGTTTATTATAGCTAGTGTGACTTTTATGTTACTTGGTCAAACGTAAAATAAATATTTCAGTAGGTAACGCTAAACCAAAACTGCTTAAGTTGAGAAACACAAAAATCTGATAATTTAATTAGTTTTTGGGTTCAGTACCTCAAAAGGAAAAACGGATTTTCTTTTGTCTTATAAAAACATTATTTATATAAATAGGCCAATAACCGAATGCCTTATCTCCTAAAACAACTAGGCTAAAAAAAATGAAAAATTACAGAAAACTGTACTTAACCTATAATTACAGCAAAACCTAAAAGAAGTCTATGGTATTAAAAGTAAAATAGGAAATTTCTCGAAACCTACGGAACCCTCTTCATGTGAGTTTAAATCTTACTTTTCTTATTTTTTTAGAGGGAGCCCTTTGTTTCTGTTTTTTTTTGTCATAATGATATTTTGACATAATTATTGATAATCATAACTTTTTATATCGCTGAAACTATAAAGTTTTCAGAATTTTTAAAATATCTAATACGTGGCTAGGTTAGCTTAGGTTTGATTTATAAAAATCCTGAAAAAGAGACAATCCGCGAGAGCACGACGATAATTATTCTACGTGTACTTATTGCCGTGTTTTACAGCAGAACTAGCCTGCACTAAACACAGCCATGGTACACTCAGCATCAAAATCTCCACGAGCGTAATTTTACGACATTAAGGAAGCGATCTTTTTTGCTGACGCTGAGGAGCTCAGGAAATTGAATCCTTTGCGATTTGTGGAGTTTCCGCCGGTTCTATCGGTAGAGCCTGACGCCACTTTATTTTAATAGGATGCCATGAAACTGAAGAGGGTTTGAATTTCACTAGTCACTTCTGAAGTACTTTTTATAAATTAATTAAATACCCATTTATCCAAAATTGCAAGTATCGATTTATAACAACAAGTCGATCTGCGGCGAAGCTCAAAAGGAGGGTTATGTGTTTGATCTGTATGTATGTATTAACCCCTCAGATGGCCTATTGCCTAACGCTCTCGCAATTGCGATCGTTTTCATTTTGAAAATCGAAGGCTTTTCTGCATACAAAATGAAAACAATTGATCCCCTTTGAAGCCAATTGCAGTTGCGAGTGAGTAAGGCAATGGCGACGCTGGTCATACATACTCTTTCGTAAGTTCTATGGTTCACAGACATTTGTCGTCAAAAAACTGCGTTGCCAACCCTGTGGGCTGAGATGGAATGTCTCTACATTTCACCTGTCTTATCCCCTAGAATATACCACAACTATGCAAACACTTTGGCGGCAAGTTTGTGGGTAGATTAGTGGGCCTAGTATGGCTGCGTCTATATCGCGTGTCAAATGTGGATAACACATCCGTCACTGTCGTACTTATTAACGTGTCAGAAGGTGACGGATGCCTTATCTAAACTTTATCACGTGATAAACGCAGCCATGTTAGGGCGCCAGGTTTAGTTCAGGAATTAATATTTGGCCGTTTGTTATCTACTTTGCGATCTTTTTCTGCCTTAAGACTTACCGGACCTAACCTTTAAGCTTTCAACTCACTGTGCTGTTTGAACGAGGGCAGTTTTACGATTACCTGTTGTTTGATATTAACAAAAAGATCTTAGTGAAGATTAAAGACGGGCTATTCATACTTCCTGCACTGTAGCGATCCTGACGGACCCAGTGAAAGATCCTACAATTATGAATACATAGTACTAAGGTCACTTTGGGTACAAAAATCTGATTAGAATCGGATGGGTTGCCAAAAGAAGGTAGCATCTTTCTCAGTTTTCCGTTTTAAACCAATAATTTATACCAATATGTTTGCTAATATTATAAAGACATCAGAGACTATGTTTTCGTTTATTACTACGCACCGCTGAATCGATTTTAATGAATTTGGCATTGAGGAAATGTATACCCTGGGAAAGGGCATATGTATAAAGCTTTATATTTCAAAAGAAAAAAGAGATGAATTAGACTTATACGCGGTCGAAGTTGCTGCCTAAATCTAAAAGGTCAAATGCAGAGTATATAAGGCCTTTTCTGATCAAGGATAAGCAATATTATGTTATAACTTAGCAGATATTTTTAAATACAGTTATTAACCAATAATGTGTCCACTCCACAAGAGTGAAAATCAGCACTCAGATACTGAATTCTGGATAATCTTTGTCGTGGAAAATTTAAAAGTTGCTCTGATACTATCGAACCTATCCAACCTACACGGACAAAGTCGCGACCAGCGCTAGTATTTAATAAGCTCTTCGCTATCATGAGCTACAATTTATCCGGTAACGAGGATGTATGACGAACAGACACGGCGAGCGCTAGACTTGCCTGAAATATGGCCCACTGTCCGAGTTGGCAGACTTTTATTATTTCCTTTATAAAGTAGACAGAACTGGCATTCTGCAAAAATGAGATAAACTGGAGCAGTTGGCAACTATCAAATAATTGGATGCTTCTTCACCTTAAAGAGTAACATTGGAACCCTTGAAGTACGTCTTCATCCGCCTATTTTTGTAAAAGTGGACGAGATGGGAGAAGTGTCAAAGCGGGGTACTACGAGTAGTTCAAATGAGAATGAATGTTCAGACATAGGAATCCAGGGGGGCAAATTATATGACTGGTAAGGAGATTCTATATCCATAAACTTAATTATCGATGCTTGTTCTGTATACTAGAGATCACTCCAGTTATGGTTGTAAAAATATGTTTTTTGTTAAATTGTAAAATTAAACAAAATGATGACTAACAACGAAATGATGAACTGATAACCGTTGGGGAAGAAAAGTTCTCGAGTGGCGGCCCCGCACCGGTGGACGGAGTGTTGGACGGCCTCCCACCCGGTGATCTGGCGACCTGGTTAGGATCGCGGGGAGCCGCTGGATGCAAGCGGCTCAAGACCGTGACTTGTGGCGCTCTTTGGGGGAGGCCTTTGTAAAGCAGTGGACGCCCCCGGGCTGATGATGATGATGATGATGATGACTAAATTCTTTTGTTCTTTTTTTAAACGATTTTTGAAACTTTACTCATCTTGTTGTTTTTCTTCATTACTGTCCTATCTGCTATTGTTAGAATAAACGATCAGAATTTGTTCCAAATTTTCGGGCGTTAAACATCTCCGTCTTGGCTGATAAATCCATTTCAGTTGGCTAAATGACTTTCTGTAGAGGGGATAGCATTAGCAGGGCTATAATATTTATTGTAAATAACCTTCAGAACTTCATACTTGTCTTCAAAACAATACTTACAAAAAAAATACAACGCTGGCGGCGATCACTAGTTTATCGATATAGGAATTCTTTACACGTCATAAAATTATGCCCCCTGAATTTAGGAATTTTTGTCTGCTGATAGTATATGATGTCATCATTTGGACATTTCAAATGTACATAATTTTATGTCTCAGAAAAGCAGAAATAATATAATGTCGATGAACAAAGGGCCAAAATTAAAATAATATGTGTACAATGTTTAGAAGATACGTCTTTCTAACAAAGTCTAAGTTAAAAAAGCGTACTTACGTCCTAACGTTCTAGGATAAAAGCAGATACGCCTTTTTTGCTGGTCACGGTAATATACTCCACTTAATTTTGACAGCATTGTGGTGTTTCAGGAAGGCCTATGTCCAACAGAAGAAGTAGTTAACATAATTATGAAATTGCCTACCGATTTATAGTAAGATACAAAAGTTATCTCCTTTTGACGTCGACTACACTAGAGTTGTTCCTGAAGCATCGCCGCGCCGCCCGCCTTCGCAGACTTTTATTATTTTCCTTATATTTATAGAGCTGGTTATATGAATATTATTGAGTAATTTTTGTGTAATTGTCGATTGCAAGATGTGAAAACTTTGAAAGTTTTGGATGGCCGTATCGTACGCAATAAGATATCAATATGCTTTACGAGGAAGTGGACTAGAGACCCTGATTTAAAAAAAAACTCATGTTTTTGGCAAATGTTTCATATTGTGGCTATTTTGACTAAATCCTTTTTGCTACGCACCTTGTTTGTATGGAATTAACTTTTGGCGTCCTTATCTTCGGACCGATACGACTTAAGAACCTTCAAAAAGGGACCGATATAACAAAACACGTGCTCATAGTTTTTTTTATATTGTTCAACATTATAATCAAACCAGTAGGAAATTAGCTATTTTTTAAAATCTCTATATAAGTTTAAAAGTTTAGTCACTTTTCAGTACTTTGGAGGCCAATTTATCCCAAAAAGTTGAGTTTGGGTAGCTAAAAAAAAAGACACTTTAGCCTAAAAAGGCTACTCTCTAACAATTATCGAAATCAACAGAATCGGAGCCGGACAGTTGGGTACCTTTCCTTGTTAGTCAATCTATAAAAGGGTAAAAAGAACTACAAGGTGAAAGGGAAATCATTAAAAAGACTCTTTCATAAAAAAAACCTATTAGAAAATTAAGTATGTGCAAACTTATACCTTTAAGTTATCTTTTCTAGATAACTTTAGGGTGATTAGGTGAGGACAAAGCAATAAGTATGGCAAAAAACAAATTAAGCTCAAAAATACAACAACAAATAAAAACGAAATTGAATTCTATCTCAGCAACCAAAAAAAAGTAATTCGAGAGAAATCTTGAAAAATAGTGGTATTAACCACTCTATAGAAATATGATTTCCCTGTGCTTTAGTTCAAATTAGCTCCTGTACGTGACTTTGCAATTTCTGTTAAATTATTCATATGAATCTCTCCTGATATAAATTAGAGGCACACTTTCTTTCGCGGCGCTTTCAAATAGAATTATAGGAGTAACTGCTAGACTTGGGGTTTAATTGGCAAAAGAAGGAAAAAAGGAGTTAAGCGTAAATTGGTTACTTGGTACTGGTGAAATATGTTTTGATGTATTTTTTTATCCAGATAATATCTGAGCACATTTTTTGGCGATTTTTCATAAAATTTAGGCAAGCTTCTTTGAAATAGAATCATAATCATTTTTCAATAAGAGACAGGCCGCAGATATACAAACAGAAATAGATACACGATGAACAGAAAGACAGATAGAATGAGGACATTTTTAAGTGTACAGCGCGCTTCTTCTCCACAATGATGGTCTCTTGTCCGAAGCGCTGGTAGATTCACTCCATATTACCGACGTGTAAAAGAGCCCTCATGTGGCCAATTTACTGAATAAATATGAAAATTTTGAATTATGTTAAATTTATAGTCAAATTATTTAAATTTTAAAGTTGATTCCGGAAAACATCAATTTACCTGTTTTAACCTGGATGTAAATTTGATAAAGGCTGCCATACGTACTCGTATGATGGCATTTAATACAAGTCCTTACTTACAAGCGCATTTTTTGCACATTTCTTTTGTTCATAACATTGTTTAACATTGAACGTTTAGATAAGGTTTTTAGGTTACGTTAGGTTTTTCATCATCATCATTATCAGCCGCAAGACGTCCACTGCTGGAAAAAGGCCTTCCCCAAGGTTTTCCACAACGATCGGTCCTCTGCTGCTGTCATCCAGCGGTTTCCCGCGACCTTTATCAGATCGTCAGTCCACCTTGTGGAAGGTCTGCCAACATTTCGTCTCCCGGTTCGCGGTCGCCACTCTAGAACCTTTCCGCTCCAACGGCCATCAGTTCTACGAGCAATGTGCCCCGCCCACTGCCACTTAAGGTTTGCAATCCGGTGAGCTATATCGGTTACTTTAGTTCTCCTGCGAATCTCCTCATTCCTGATTCGATCTCGCAAGGAGACACCCAGCATAGCTCTTTCCATCGCCCTTTGAGTGACCTTGAGCCTTCTTATGAGGCCCATTGTAAGCGACCATGTCTCGGATCCATACGACATCACTGGCAACACACACTGATCAAAGACTTTTGTCTTGAGGCACTGTGGTATTTGGGTTAGGTTTTTAGGTGAAAAAAAATCCGAATTCCGATTATGACTTAAAATACTTTATGGTAAAAATAATTATAAGAGTTAATATGGACGTCTTTTACTTTGAATTGATATACCTACTAACTTGTCACAGGAAAAGAGTTTAATAAAAATGGCTTGTAGCAAATTTCGATGACGACCCGCTTGGAGTGTTTGTTAATAATGTTTTATTGTTTAAGAAATATATTTCGCTCGGGAAAATAGTGAGGGCCATATGGTATATCTCCTACTAAATGGCACGATGGTGATGTCAGAACGGGTTGTTGTGTGGTAGTGAATAAATAATTATCTCATTCAAATTTACCGTGAATTTAATTATTTATGCATTCAATAGAAGGCTAACACACATATAAATAAATTAATTAATATACCAAGTTGTTAGCATGAAACCCGAGATCCCGGTTTTTTAGATGATAATAATTTTGAAATTTGAAGAATTTAGATCAATAAAAAAAACGTAAAGCCAGGAACGAAAAACAGAGGTTTTAACAACCTTGTTACAATATCAACCTTCTAAAATCCTCTATAGTATGTACGAGTATATGCATTAGTGCACGTTTGTGTAGCGCCGCTTTTCAGCCGCCTGTAGCGAGACGGTATCGCGGCAGACGCGATTAAATCCGAAAACATTCACTCAATTTCCGGAACGAAAGGGGATCCGGAGGCCCCGGTGCTTTTTGTGGAGCGTCAGCAAAAAAATCAGGAATCAGAAAAAATTACAACGCAAAAAGATTATTCGGAACAAAACCGACAGTGTTTTCAATAAATAAATAATCAATTTCTCACGAATTGACCGAGTCCCAAACTAAGCTCTAAGTAACGATACACGTACTTATAGAGAAGTTCATAGCTCTATTTGACTAACTATATAGCGTATATTATGTGTTTTAACTCAACCTCTAGTCTTATCTGATTGAATAGTTAGATATAAAAAACATTTACATTTCAAGGTTTACAGGCCCCTTTCCCGGCCCGGTAAAAAGAAGCTGTCAAGAGGGTTTTTTAAAAAAACAATGAGATCTTTACTCTTTGTTTTCGACTACTCCAAAAAATCCAAAAATAAATTTAGCCTCTTCAGTTTTTACTCTTCTAGAAATAAATAATACACTACTCCGATAAATTTACAGGAAAAAAAAATTAAACGTATTTTTCTGCAAACGCTCCTTCGATAGCAGTCTGACAAATCCACGGCGCGGTGAGTAGCCGGTCGCGAGACGTTTATTCGCCGACGGTACTCCACCTTCGTCTCGGCAGACTTTAAGTTATAACGTGAGATATAGGATGTTTATTAATTTCAATTATGGAATTGAAAATTGAATATTTAGAAAATGATATAATAAATTTTGTTTCGATAAAGCTACTCGAAATTTTTCGAAACAGCCAGCAGCATGCCGTGTTTAACGTGAATTGTATTTGGTATTTGATTTACTTAAGATTTGTGTAAGAAATCATGTTTATATATTTTGTATTAAGTGCCACGACGCTGATGTTCAATAGATCCGTGATCCATTTACCTAAATGTTTATACTCATTTTATTATGATTTTTAAGAGAACTTGAGATGGCGACGTTTGGATTCCTGTCACATTACCATTTATGGGTTTATGTTTTTTTCCTACACTGTAGGAATAAATGCAAACATAACCAACGTAACCAAATAATAAAAAATACCAATTAAAAAAAAGTGTTACAAATTCATAATAGCTCATTCCAAGCGATTCCGATTCTTAATCTGCAAAATACAGGTTGATTTGTAAAAGTATTTCTGCTGATTTAAAGAAATAATATGATGCTTAAACTTTATTTACATATTAATTAAAATTCAAACTAAGAAAACACCAATTAAAAACCTTAATCCATTTACTTGTGTTATATGAAGAAAAACCCAGTAACTGTTTATACCACTGTCTCGCGATTATTTAATCCTGTTTGCCGAGTGAGATACAGCGTGTATTAAGTACAGCCTGACTAGTTTACAGTGTGAAACAGCCGTGTCAGTTTCTTGGTGCTCGAGCGGCAGTGTAAACTACGAGCCTAATTGGAGAGCGATATTCGAATACCGCCGCCGGGTATCTAGTGACCGGCTACAGGGTGCTCTGATATTGGTGCTTGCCAAATTATTGAGTTTCTTGAATTTATGTTTTTTTTTTGCGTTAAATACAGTATAAAATTCGGTAATAAATTTTAACTATATTTACAAGTGTTTTCATACTTATAATTAGTAGGTAATTAGGTTACATTTATTTCAGGCCGAAAATATGGTGCTCTGGGAAAACCGTCCTTAACCACTCGCGTGCCTTGCGCAACTAGAGTTGCGACTTGTCTAAGCGCAAAGTGCCCTGTGCAACACTAGTTGCGAGGTGGAGTTCCAACGGTTTTTAAATTATATTTAGTCGGATCGTGAATAGGCCGCTTTTGTGTTGAGGTATCGTGCTAGAGGATGAATGTGGCAACATTAAAAAAATATAAAACCGGAGTCTGTGGAACAATTTAACAAAGTTAAAAAACGGTTAGTTTAGCTTGACGCGTGACGACCTCCACGTGGGTTTTTGTTTACTTTTGTAATGAAAACAAGAGTACCGAATCGAGTTGCAATCGGCCAGTTACGTATTTAGATGTGAAGTGTAACATGTGTAGTGTTTGTGTTAAGTGTATTTGTACTATGCCGTGGTTGGAATTGTCCGTAATTGGACGACCAAAGCGGTACTCAAAAGCCCCCATTTGAAACCGTATGTTAACTTTGTGATTTTATTTAGATATATTTTAGTATAGTGACCTATATAAATTTTTATATAAACAAATTGCCTGTTTCTCCTGCTTTACAACGTTAAAAGAATCATAGCAAACAGTTCACAGAAAGCCAAGCAATCGATTTATTAACAAAACATGACACTGCGCCGCTGGCGCGCGAAAAGTCCTAGGCACTTTTAGAGCACCTTTTTCGAATCGCGGGCACTCGAGTGGATAAAGGATAATACGATTTATTTCCTTCCTTCCTAGCGTTTATTTCGAAATCTAACATAATAACACTTTTAATTACCTATTGTGATAAAACTAGATAAAAAATATGCCACGTGTTTCCGTGATAGCAAGCCGTTTGTGCCTTTTGCATAAATAAACAGCAATAAATAAAGTAAAACATGATACTAAAATGTATTCCACAAAGCATTCGCAAAACAAGTTTTATTATCAAGTGTACATCAATAAATTGAGATCTAATCTTAATAGTTACTGTAACCCTGTTAAAAAAACTGAAACTTGATTCTAGAGGAAATTGAAAAGGTTTTTTTGGCTACATTTCGAAATAATACTTCAAATATTTCCCGTTTTTCAATAAGAATCTATTCCCATTTGAATCACAAGTACAATATTCGGCTATCTCCACTTTTCACCGTATTTAACCAAGTTATTATTCCTTGAATTAATTCTAGGCTATTGTATAAATATAAAGCTTATAATAATACCTTACGTAAGCGTTTGCCTTAGAATCAACCTGTACGCGGGTGATTAGTGCAGCGATGTATTGATAGCGCGCCCGGAGGAATGTTATTGCGGCGACTGTACCGCGACAGCACGCTACATGCGCCTGCGCCGACACACGGACCGGCTCAGGGGATCATATACTAAGGATAGCAAAATAGGTATTCAAGACTTTAAGAAGCCAATCAAATAACAAAAGAATTGACCTAATACCAAAATCTCTTATCCATTAACCTACCGCCAAACAGCAGTTTCGCATTGTTGTGTTCCGGTTTGGGGATAAGACAGCCGGTGTAATGACTAGCATAGAGGCATTCCATCTTAGTCCTCAGGGTTGGCAACGCATTTTCAGTGTTACGCTTGCAGTCTTGTGAATGCGAATGTCTATGGGTCACAGTTTCCACTTATAGTACCTACGAATTTTATGAAGTGACCCGATTAGCAAAGAGATGTGTTTCACAGAAAGGGCCAGTTTAATAAATTCTTACCATACCATCAGGTGGTCTGTGTGCAAAAAACCGAATGCAAGTGTTTTGATTTTTATTTTGGTGTTACTATATTCAAGATTACTATATTATTATATTTTCGGATTGATCGTCAAAGGCTATTGCAATAAAGACAATTATCGTTTGATTGATTGTCTACTCCATTTGTAATTTATTTTTCAATATTCAACAAACTATAGTACTCTTTTCGTAATAAAATATAAACGCCTACGTAAAATATTAAGGCAAAAACAATGTTAGCTTGAAAGACAATGGGAAATAATTAGGGAAACCAGTTTATACATATAGAACTTTTAGTTTTTTTTTCTTTGCTTCATTTCCGAAGAAAGAGGTTCAGCACTCCTTAGTGATACCGTGTCTGCTTCGCGAAGAGGAAGCTAACGTGGGTTTGGCCTTGTACCAGGGTGTCAGATAACACGAGTAGGTGACAGAATTCATTTTTACAGGTTTTAGAAGGAAAAAAAAAGTTTATTCATATTAAAAAAAAAATGAGTAGGTATAACATTGCTGTTAATGAGTATAATTATAAAAAAATACTTAGAAATAAATACTCAAACTAAAACGGTCATTTTGTCCATTTATAAGACAAATCAATTAACCCTCTGAGCGTGCACCGTGACGAAAGGGCAACCCCTTTGGGGATCAAACAAGTACCAACTTACACATGCAGTCAACGGCGTCCCCGTCATCCAAGACTTTACCCAATTTTGTACCAAAACATGTTAGTTCTGGAGTTGTTCGTGTGAAAATATAAGTTTGTACATTGTGCAAATATACCAAGCTAACTTCGCATGAGTTACTTTCAAAAAATCGCTAGTCTTTATTGCGCTGTCTCTAAATTTATACTCTATTTTTGTTACGTCACGGGTGGTTTTTGGAGTTTTTGGTTTGGTGAGATATGGTTTTAGGTAGGTATTAGGTACAGGTAATCACCAAGGTAGTAATTAGGTGGTTCATGATATACGATCGCAGAGTAAACTAAGTATTTGCTCCAAGCTTTTACTGTAAAAGTTTGGGAGGGGTTGTCAAGAATATTGTATTGACTGAATTAATGTTTATACAAGCCTTTTGAATAACTGATTGGTGTTTTCACTGATATGTATGAATATGGCTTAAATATTTGGCACTAGTTTTAGTTTGTGGCTTTACGTAAAAACTTCTTCATTTTTATTCACTCGAAAAGTATTTTTTATATACATAGATACATTAAATCACGCATGTTTCGCAGAGGGGTAGGCAGATACCACTTCTTTCCACCTGCTACGATCCTGACAAATCTATTTTTTACTAAGGAAAATATTACTGACCAGTAACGTTCCCATATCATTTAAAAAAAAACTTTTTTTTAAATAAATAGGGTTAAAATTTTGGTTAGGTTTTTGCGTTCACAAACCTTTTGACCTTTGTGTGAGAAATGATTCAGTTGGCCACGTCAACATTTGTAAACCACTACTAAACGAGATATAAAGTGTTCCGTTAATTATGTCGCTTTTAAAAATACCAAAAAAGTTTAAAATAAATGCTTGTAAAAAGGTTTTTAACTGCCTGCGGAACCCATATCAATAAAAGTTTATAACAGCAAGTCAAATAGCGCTGTTGTGTGCCTCGGAAATAGTTCACACAAACCGCGGTGTTGACTCATCGTAGGTAAACTCTTGCGCATTATTTTTTCAAATCATTAGGGTTGTCGCTAGCAGCGGGCTAGTTTCAACTAGTTTATCATGTCGATAATATCTCCGTCAGTTTCTAGCGAGTATGTAAGTGTATGCTCTTTTTCATTTACATAAGCTTAGAATTTGGTTTGAGTGTAGGTTAATTAGGGTTATTATCCTTTTACATTTGTCACGTGCAAACAAACTGCATTTTTTATAGACATAAAAACCTCCCGCCGCGTATTATAGGGTCGAGGTTTATCTAACAGACAAGAATGCATGGCCTAAACCCGAAACTTAGTCAGTGAAAAAATACTTTATCTTGTCTGGGGCACCGTTGATGTAGGAAAACATATCGAAACTTTTATTTGGTCGTCTTGCACCGTCTTATATACACAATAGGTGTGGTTTTTTTTTCTCCCTCTATCTCTCTCCCAAGATTTTTGGCATGTTCTCCTGCTGAACTACACATGTTATTTGATATTATATTTAATGTAATATTTATAGCTTTATATAATGCTAAGACTAAGTAGTACCATTGGAATATAAAATATGCTTAAAAAATGACTGACTGCTGAGTTTCTTGCGGCGTTTCTTCTCAGTAGGTGTCTCCTCTTGGGAAGCGCTGGTAAATTCTTGACGTGTAAATGTGCCCGTGCAGCCTACTTATTGAATAAATGACGGTTATATTTTATCTTTTTATCCCGTGAAAAATTATCTAACTGATGGTGATAAGTATATGAAAATTCGTTGAGTAGTTTTAGATATCATCTCCACCATACAGACAGACGCGGCGGGGACTTTGTTAATACCTAGGTACCTATATAATATATAGTGATTATTAATTTAATCCTTGCTTTACATTATTTTATTGTGTCTTAAAGTGATGTTACGCATTATTTTCTCTTTTCGTCACTCGTATGATAAAAGCCCTCATTTTAACATGCTTATAATTATAAAGTATTATGTTTCGCGGGTGGTAGGATCTTGTGCAGGGTCCGTTCGGATCGCTACCACTAAGATGGTCCTTCCATTAACCTACCGCCTAACAACATGGTTCGCATCGTTGGGGATAAGACAGCCGGTGTAATGACTAGCATAGAGGCATTCCATCTTAGTCCTCGGGGTTGGCAACGCATTTGCAGTCTTAGGCTTGCAGTCTTGTGAATGCGAATGTCTATGGGTCACAGTTTCCACTTACCATCAGGTGGCCTGCTCGTTTGCCTTCTCAATGCCATAAAAAAAAACACGATAAGGATTTTACAATCATATTTTATTAAATGGCGTACAAAAGTGTATGCTATAAGCACTTTCTTAACACATCCGCTTGTCTTTTTACCTCGAATGCATCTGTGCAAATTTACTACACCTCCAAATTGGTACCTCGGAAAAATCTAAAATAAAGTTCCATTAGTAGCACCTTTACTAAATCAACCCATAGAAAGCCATGTTCGAACCTACTTCGCTTGTAAAGCGTTATATCTGCGTGGAGAACCGCCATTATAAAGCTCGGGTGCACCGGCGCCCCTGCCGCGGTCATTTCTGTTTTTTCAGCCAATTCATACGTTTACAGTTTACCGCCACGTTTATTATTCAGGAGTCACGCGGACGACTGTACTCTGCTACGGTAGCGGTGGATATGGTTTTTTATTTCAAAGAAAGAGCTTTAGTTATTCTTCTGTTCTTTCTAGTCATATACTTAGTGTTAAGGGTTCGTCACGCACTCACGCATCAGCAGTCTGGAAATTGTAATCGCAGGATTGGAAAGGTTTGTCTAACTTCAGAGATAATCATGGAAGTGTAACAATAGTCGTGTTGGTTTTAGGTTAAATATTATAACGCTCCCTGAAATAAAGGTTCGCTAATTATTCTTTTCTTAAGACTTTTCCAATCTGAAGATAAATGCATTGATAGCTTGCAATTGAAGACTAAGATGGGAGTCATTTTACCGGTTATTAAAAAAAGGAGCCGAATCTCAAATCGGGTCAGGGCGTCTTCGTCCACAGTCCTAATTCGTCACGTTCTTAACCCGTCCACAATGCCATATGGCCACTATTCCAATTCGTCGGCATTCCTACATTGTCACGTTCCTAACTCGTCCACATTCCTATATAGTCCACAGTGCTAACTTGTCCATATTTCTTCAATATTGTGTGTCTAACTTCAGTTTGCGCTGTGGACGATATAGGAATGTGGACGACTTAGTACTATAGACAATATAGGAATGTGGACAAAATAGGAAATTGACGATAAAAAATGTGGCCGAGTTAGGAAGGTGACAATTTAGGAATTACATGCTGACGACATGGCATTGTGGACGAGTTAGGAAGGTGACGAAATATAACTGTAGACCAACTCGTCATGAGTCCTCAAATCAAAGACTTTTTGGTACAGTCAACCTTATAAGTAGGTGCACACTTTTATACCTTGTCGCTTAAACGCCTTTGACAGATTAGTCTATCATTTCAAACATGACGTTAAAGTGACAGAGTACTAAAGTGTGCAGCTTCTTATAAGGCCGACCGTACTATTAAAAATCATAACCCATTTGTAGTGGTTTATTTTAAACGTTTTAAATATCCTTGATATAACGGTGGCCCCTTCTTTCAGAGCTCATATCTCTTGAACGGCTCAACCGAAGTTCATGAAACCCAGGTAAATAAATGCCACCCCGAATGAACTACCACTTATGGGTATACAGACACAAATATATGCATTTTTGTCGGTTAAAATTTGGGGCTCCTAGCTAACCGATAAAGATCACTCCTGCATTAAAAAAATCCGGAATTATGAAAATGACAATTCCATCCAACTTGCACTAGACAGGTGCTACCGTTTGTTTGTATGAAGTTCCCTTACAAATAAAATGCCGTGCGATACCGCCATTATTCAGGACAATTGGTCGGTCGCAGTAACTACTGCGCTCGCCACGAATGGTGGCGGACGAAAAAACGAGACAAGCGTGAGTTAGACTTTTTTATTTAAGGGACTCGCCATTTTGTTTTTTTATTCTTTTTTTTTTTTTATGGCATAGAGAAGGCAAACGAGCACACAGGCTACCTGATGGTAAGTGGTAACTGTGACCCATAGACACTCGCATTCACAAGACTGCAAGCCTAAGACTGCAAACGCGTTGCCAACCCTGAGGACTAAGATGGAACGCCTCTATGCTAGTCATAACACCGGCTGTCTTATCCCCAAACCGGAACACAGCAATGCGAACACTGCTGTTTGGCGGTAGGTTAATGGATAAGATGGTGGTAGCGATCCGGACGGACCCTGCACAAGGTCCTACCACCCGCACTCCTAACTCTTACTCCTAAGTCAAGCGTTATTGTTTACCGAAGGTTGGCATCAATTTCTTTTAAATATATACTATCAGCTCAATGGAATCCTGATCCACCATAGAACTGTGTCACAGTCACAAAAAAATGTTATTTAGATTGACATAATATGTACTTAAAATAAGCTTGCTCGCAGGACTGATGGCCGATGGGGTCAGGTTCTGGAGTGGCGTCCGCAGATCGGAAGACGATCTGTATCCCCCAACAAGATGGAGTGACGACCTCGTCAGGATCGCGGGAGCGCGGTGGATGCGAAAAGCACAAGACCGGTCTGAGTGGAGAGCCTTGGGGGAGGCCTATGTACAGCAGTGGACGTCTTTCGGCTGACGTGATGATGATGATGATGTACTTAAAATAAAAGTTAGAGATGATCTCCTTATGTATTTGTTTGGCGGCATGGTTCCAGTAGCTCTCCTTACTGAGTCGTCTAAACTTTTCTCCCTTTACTCGAGAAATTGACAAAAAATGTTAGGCGACTATTGCTCATATAAAATAGCTTTGGTGAAATGTCTTTGTAATTTTAATTTTTAATTTTGTATATCATCATAATCTTCAGCCCACACCAGTCCACTGCTAGACATAGGCCTCTTGCAGAGCAGACCACTGAGCTCCGTATTCAGCTCTTCTTTTCCAGTTACCACCTTGCGAATATCATCGCTCCACCTAGTCTGAGGGCGCCCTACTCCAGGTTTGCCAATTCGTGGTCTCCACTCTAGAACTTGTCTTCCATTATTGGCCATCAGTACTACGGCAAATATGGCCAGCCCATTGCCATTTCAGCTCGTTAATTTGCAGAGCTTTGTTAGTAATCTTGGTTCTCTGCCGAATTGGATTCTATCCTTTAGAGATAGACCAAGAAGAGTTTTGTATCTTAATATTATACGCTTATTTTCTTTCTTTCTTTCCTTATTTCTGTGTCACGGAACCCTAAAAAAGCAGTCACACCCGCCACACTCGCTCAAATGAGTAATGCTATACGTGGTACGCATTTAACATTATAAGGACGGGTGCAGAATGTCAGGTGCACCAGAATTTACGAAGCTCAAAGGTTTAGGTAATAAACCAAGGAAATGGGTTTTATTTCATTTCCATTATATTTCATCTTGGTAATATTATATATAAATATCAGGGGGCATTATAAATAAATAGAGTGAAGGGCATAAATATTATTTATATACGTTCCCAAGACGTTAAAAATATCTATACACCTTTATGCCACTGGCAATAAGGTCCGTGTATACATATATTTGAAGCGATGGCTGTATAGATATGAATGCCCTTGGCTACTGTCTACTATTACGAACGTTATTTTTTTTTGCCCCGCGGCGACTTCAACAGCTACTACCGCGGGGATATGGCGTTTCCACAATGAAGTGAATTCGCTAGTGTCAAGTATATATAAGTATAAATTAATATAGCTATAAAATACAATCCAATATTCTCTAGGAAGATTGGGGGCACCGTTGTACGGTGATATGTAGGACAGAGGTCTAGATAATTTTAACCTCTGTACCACTGCGAGTCCACTTGAAACGAGAAGTAAGATGCCAGATACACGAAATAAGTCCAAGTCTTCTATCACTCTGCAACACAAAGGCATAAAAAGTACAAATCACTAACAGAAAAGAAGTTTGAACACCTAAATACACAAAAGTACAAAACTATAACAAATTACACATCCGCCATCTTTTGACGTTGCAAATGGCCTCCGTCACGAACGTTATTAATTTGTCGAGCAAAATTTGCTTGAAGTTGTCAATGTCATTAGAGATGTCAAGTCGTTTGTAACTTTTAGGAAACTCAACCTTATTGTTGTAGGATGTCAGAATGACTTTGGTCTTAGGCACTGGTCCCACCGCGAGCAAGTAAGCGATGAACTATCGGCGACCGAGCTGTAGCTCAGCGATGAACTATAAATTTATATCTCTCTCTTTTATTTACAAGGGAGCGATTATCTTTTTTTCGTTTCTTGGGCGAGAAAATGGCTGATAGTTCATCGCTTACTCGCTGGCGGTGGGACCAGTGCCTTAAGGTGCGTCCTAAATTTAAGTTCTCGGCTGTAAGTAAATGGTATAGTTTGTTCTATAGAAAGTCCCAAGACTTAGGAACAAAGTACTCGAATTTGTCACACAAATAGTTACCCTTACTGGGAACGATAGGATCTTAAGTATGGTCACTAACAACTAGGGTAAATCTTCAAATGTCAAAAAAAAAAAACACCTTAAAAGTCAATCAAAGGCAGATGTTCAAAAGTTAATATGCAACATTAAAATCACATTAAGTTTACGTAGAAGTCGTTTAGAGCGAATTCTTAGGAAACAGTCCAATTTTCCTGAATAAAAGTAGCTACCCTATGTTCTTGCCTAAAGTTCAAACAATCTCACAACTTAATTTGATATAAATTGGTTTAACGGTTTACTTTAAGATAAAGCGAAACAAAGTTACTTTATGATTAAATGAACTTCATTCTCATTCGAATTACGATTCACTTACATGAGAACATTTAAAAACTAAGTTAATATCTAAGGTTAAACGCACAAAATTATTTAAAAATATTAGTATAATGTTGGTAAGCAGACAATTGTCATGCAGCGTAGTTCGTTAGCTTACAAATACAGTGTGTAAATGGTATACGGGCGTTTATTAAAACTGGACATAGATTAAGACTCTACTAATCATTAACAGAAAGAATTATTTTGATTACGCTAACGTATACACTGTTATTAATTTTTGAACATACTATCGACCCGCAATGTACAACGAAGTCCATCTGTCAGGTAAGTACGTAATGTTTACTTGTGAAAATGTTAATTGCATTTTTCGTTATACATTACGTGTTTAATTATTTCGAACGGTTATTTTTTTTAAATTTAATTTCAACAAAAGCTGCCTAAATGTGCTCAGTAGGGGTTATACTAACCACAGTTAAAAGGAACGCCCGTATACCATTTACACACTGTATAAGAAGATTAGTAACATTTATATACGAATAACAATTCAGTGGATGCGGCTTTAACGTAACATTAATACTACGTACTTTCGCATTTTAATATACGTACAAAAATAAAAATATTTACGAACGTGGCATGTTTTAAATCATTTTCCCATCGTATCGTTGTAAATATAAATGTCGGCTTTAAATTTTTAATTAGGCATGCAAAGCTGGCACATCTCTACCGATGAATATATTGAAATCACGTTCAAATAATATTCAACACAAACAGAATAAATAATTACAAGGTCTCTATTTTACTCGGTAAAAACATATTGGCTATGACATTATAATATACTGGAACGCAAAACTACGTATCACACTTTATATGCCATGTTATTTAAAAGTGTGATCGTTAGTTTTGCGGTCCAGTGTATATTATATAACATGTCATCAATAAATATAATAAATAATATAAATTAATATCAGGGGACAATGTCACACCAATTGACCTAGCCTCAAACTAAGCTCTAGGCTTGTACTGTGGGTACTAGACAATGATATAAATACTTATATACTTAAATACATAAAAAACATCCATAACTCATCTCAAAAAGACCGAGTTGCAAAATAACTTTGTTTGCGTTACTAGGCAGGTTAGGTTTTCAGGCAACTTCAATTTCCCGAAGGGTAAATTGCCCAGAAATATGAGCCCCGCTACGCGGGGTTCCGTCAGCATAAGATGAAAAAAACTTCGATTCTATTCTATTCGCTACCTAATCCTATCGAGATGTGGACCTAAAGCTTCTATCCCAAAGTAGCTGCTGTGTCGGTCCGTGTCTTACGCTTTTACGTCTAAACCGGTAATTAGATTTTGACCAAATTTGGTCCCGAGATAGCTTGAGTCCCCGGAAAAGAAATGAGTTTTGTTTTACATAAAACAGTTCCCGAGGAAACACCAATAAAGTACAGCTATTTAGGTAAATAATTCTTAGTTGTAGCAACATTTTGTCTTCAATAGCTAGCTTAAAAAGCTCAGTGTAAAAGCTCCCCTTGGCATTAGTGGCGTATGTCGCGCCGGAGCACGCGAGCTTCTGATTGATTCTACCGAGCTTTACCGCGAGCTTTTTACTTTCCGAGTAAATGCATTAACACCTCAAATGCCAGCGTTCGTGGTTGCCGTGCGAAATGCAGCGGGTATTGGATTGTGGGCACTGAATTGGTTAAGTAGTTTGATTTGAGCTTGCGGTTTTAGTTTGTCGGTGGTTTTGTTGATTTCTTCGTTTTGAATTTGGACTAATGTCTTTTAACGTATTAGAAATGTCGTTGGAAAATAGATTTGTCTGTAGTAACTTTTCATTCTACAGACATTATAGTAAGACTTGAAACATTTGGGTTAAGTTACAACGGAAAATAAGTGTTTGTTTACTTTTATTTAAAAAAATATACAAAAATTCAACGTTACGAAATTAAATAGAGTTGATAAGAGCTGCCAAATAAAAATAGACAAAATTCCCAAACTGAACTATTGGCTTGTAATATAGTTGCTAGACAATGATAGAAATACTTATATAGAGGAATAAATAATTAAATACATAGAAAAAATCCAAGATTTAGGAACAAGTGCTCACGCTTATCACAAAATCGCCCATACTGGAAATCGAACCAGGGACCGATAGCTTAGTAGCCAGAGTCACCGTCCAACTAGGCGGTTTTAACTATTATAATTAACTAACCTAACCTAACTTTTTTTTTATAGCATAGAGAAGGCAAACGAGCACACAGGCCACCTGATGGTAAGTGGAAACTGTGACCCATAGACATTCGCATTCACAAGACTGCAAGCCTAAGACTGCAAATGCGTTACCAACCCTGAGGACTAAGATGGAATACCTCAATGCTAGTCATTACACTGGCTGTCTTATCCCCAAACCGGAAGAAAACAATCCGAACACTGCTGTTAGGCGGTAGGTTAATGGATAAGATGGTGGTAGCGATCCAAACGGACCCTGCACAAGTTCCTACCACCCGCAACACACACACACACACACAGAAAATAAAAAAACAGTAGAAGTGTTAAGTGGGCGTGTAACGTGTGGCATACTTAGTTTTACCGCGATCGCTTTCTAATAGAAATAAATCGAGAAACATGCCTTATTGTGCTATTTCGCATTGTAAAAACGATTGCCACACGTAAAAAAAAAACATGGTGGCGTGTTGTTTTTATGATAGTTTCAGTATTGGCGACAACAGGTCAGGTCAGGATACTAAGCGAGGCTCATGCCACTTCCACTGTTTTTTCTATTCCATGGGTTTTATAAAGCTAGCTCTTTGATGTTATTATTGCTATTGACTAAGGTAAGTGCTAAACCATCAAGTTTTCCCTTTTGTTGGTACACTTTGCAACATTTACCTGCCGTTGCTGCAGTCGTCGACACTAAGCCGCTAGACTAAGGTCTCAAACTTGCGAGACGTCAGCGACACGTATGAGCATTATAATATGGAAGTTGCAACAGCCCTGGCGGCACAGAATATTCTAGAAGACTAGACACTTTGATTTTAACCACTATTCTCCTCCACTAATTTAAGCACTGTTATTTGCCATCTTCGCATAATTTATTCACGACTAGTTTCCCGTTTCTTCCTGGTTAATTCCTTCTTAGTTCCCCTAGGATATCAAGAAATGTTGCCTCTAAATTACAAGTCCGTAGGTCCAGCAGTTTCGGCTGTGCGTTGCACGATCAGTCAGCCAGTCACTTTCTTTTTGTACCAATGTACCTATTATATAGATAAAGTTGACAAGTTGCTTATCAAAGTTCCGTACCTCAAAAATAAAGAGGAAAGTCTAAAAATATTACTTGGTTGTTCGGCCGTCTGTCAAAACCCATTGTCTCAATAACGGGTGAATCAAGGTAAAATAAATAAAATATATACCTACTAACGTCCACCGTCCCTTGGAGGTGTAAAATATTCAAGCGCAATAGTTTAACGCGTGCGCTTTTCCGACTCGCACTTGACTGGGTTTTTTTTCAATTTACACTTGGTACTATTGTATTGTTTTTGACGCGTTATGGTATTGTCCTTAACTCGGCTGCCATTACTGTTAAGTAAATAAAAGCTATCATAAAGCTGATAATACGGAAACATGTCAAAAAAAATAAGGTTTTACCTTGTAGAATCTTAGCCCTGTGTGCGTGTTTCCCTTCTGTATAAAAAAAAGATCAAAGAAGTGTCCAGTCTGCGCTATTACACCTGTCGAGATACCGCCCGTAGACGCAAGAGGATTACTAAAGTTGTCGGCACACTAAGCCCTGCTAATGCAGAATTATTTTATAAATATTTACTAGACCAATGTAAATTAAACGGGGAAACGTTTTAATGGAGCTTTCACAGCTTTCTGGTCCACGCTGCGGTGTATTTTGAACACGTTGAAGCTTTAAGCCCTACTTAGAGTACGGTGTTATAGTTGTTGGTGCATGGAACTATGAAATGTTGTCGGAAAACTAATATAATTGAATAAAGGAGGCGAAGTTTCTGATCTAATGATGTAGGCGCCCGCCATATTAGATAGTAAAGGTGTCAAATACTAATTTAAATAGTCTTTTTACGTAGACGACCGATATTGATTCCCAAAACTATATTGTGGTCAAGTTAGTCTTTTTTTTATGACTTAGAGAAGGCAAACGAACACACAGGCCACCTGATGGTAAGTGGAAACTGTGACCCATAGACATTTGCATTCACAAGACTCCAAGCCTAAGACTGCAAATGCGTTGCCAACCCTGAGGACTAACATGCAATGCCTCTATGCTAGTCATTACACCGGCTGTCTTATCCCCGAACCAGAATACAATAATGCGAACACAGCTGTTTGGCGGTAGGTTAATGGATAAGATGGTGGTAGCGATCTGGACGGACCCTGCACAAGGTCCTACCACCCGCAATTTGCGACAAGGTAAATTTTATGTTTAATATAGGTCATGATTGTTTCTTGTTAATCGAGTCAATTTTATGCGGGATCTTTTCATTATATACAACAACTGTCTCTCTGTAGGCAGGTTGCAACTGGACCAATAGAACAAGGCCATAAAAATAACAGTACAAAAATGTTTTCACAGTGAATATTTTAAAATGACAAGGTTCGACTCATGGCTGGCATTTTTAATTGCCAGAGGACCTACAATGCACTCTTTAAACTTGTCCAATTTCTGCCAGTAAAAGGGATACAGCTATAGCAATCATTATACTCGTCTCCTTCTCGCTACCAAGAACCTGTTAGCTTTTGACAGCTTATAATATTGCCTCTTAACTCTTAAGTGAGCACGAAAAGTACATTTCTCCATAATTTGCCACAGTCAGGCGATAGGGATAGAAATTTTATGTCACCTCAGCTACCTACAAAACGCTAATAACGTAAAAAATAAAAGATCAACTTGAAACAGTGGTAAAAAGTAACAATTTCATGCAAATGTGCATTTCTTTAATAGCTATTTTACACTGAAGGACAATATAAGGCGGCAGGAATATTTTTTTACTCGAACATAATGTTCATTAAACCATAAAACCAATAAATATCATAGGTAATTAAAAAATATGTAAATACATTATCATAATTGCTCTGAAATTTGCTATTAAATTAAAGAACACTATCCAAACGAAACACAGAGTATCCATTTTTAAACATTTGTTATTATTTTAACCTTGGTTTAGCATAGTTAGTGATGAACCATTACAATGAAAAGTATCTATAAATCAAGTGCCAAAAAACAGTTTTTTAAAATTTCAAGACATTTTTTTAAATGCTGGTGCTTCTTCAAAATATTTGTATTACTCCTATACCTATTTAGATAACTTGGCTCAACCCACTTAAAACAATTGACAAGTTGAAAAGTATTGAAATGATAAATATATATATAAAAAAATGCTGGTATTGTACATGAACTACCCATGTTTTTAATAAACTTAGCTCCCTCAGCCAAGCTAAACGGACCAACAACACACCACAACCCCTGTCCGCTTAATTCGCTTGTGTAAAAACTGAAAACATTCCATGTTTGCCAGTGTATTCGTTATTTTGTCCCGCATTGTATTCCGGGTCGCGTGCGTCCTTGTTAGTTGATTTATATTCGCCCATGTTTCATATTGTGTTGTGTACAAAATGACACTTTTATGTTTTAGTGCAAAGATTATAATTAACTTGTGAGTTTTTAAATACGTAATGGACAATTTTAGCCCTCACGCGGATTATAATAGTATTGAGTTTCAAGAAAACGGTTCAATAGTCTACATTTTTTATTTAATTTTCAGGCCACAAGAACAACACAACTATATCAGTACAACTATATTATTAAAAAGTTTAAAAGCAATAAATGAAAGAAATGTGGACTTGAATTTTACTACAAAGCGTGCAAATAACTCTTTATGCTAAAACGCTATAAAAAGAAGCAAAACAAAAGTAAACAAACTTTACAAAAATGAAACTGTAAAGTTTGAAAGTGAAAAACGTTCCGTGTGTAGCGAAGATATTATAAATGATCCCACGTCGGGCTAAATGAAACAACACGAGGCGAAATTAACGGTCGGGTTCCTCTGATCTTCTCGTTTCGGGTTTTTGATGAATGTACGCGAAGTGCGAAATGCGTTTGGCAGTTCCTCTTAGTACCTTTTACCTTGAACTTATGTAGTTTTTTTAATTTGTAAAGTGATTTGATGGCTTGTTTATAAGGTATGCCCGGAATTGTCTCTATTCCACATTGTATTATTAGACCGTCTTGTATTTATCTCGTTATTATATTTTTGACCTTTTACCAGCTCTTTATAGAACGTCCACAGGGTGATTACAATATTAAGATAGGAATGTGGGATTAAGGGGTGTTCAATTGTAAAAACTAGTTTTCTAAACCAAATTCCGTTGATTGTACTTTCGATGTATATTTTTTTGATTACTTATCATCAGCTTTCCAAAGAGCATGAAATAAAATAATACATAAAAAATAAGTTTTAAAGTCCAAGTGGAACACTAAGGTTTACGTCCGCTCTTGAGTTATGGCTTTATGAAGTTATATTCCGAATGCACGTCTTATTAGTTTATTGGAGTCGTAAATGGAACGAAATAAACGGATACATCCTGTACATTCGAGAAAACTTCCAAATGTCATTCGTGTATGTGCATAGTTTTGTTTACTACCCTTTGCAAACGACTTTTGCCCGCGTAAAATCCGACAGTTTCTTATACATATATTCTTAGTGCTAGTGTGAATATTTCAAAAACAAAAAACCGTCTATAACGGAGTACACACAAATACATCCGGACGTTCAATAAAATCAATCCGGACCTGATTGATTTTATTGATTAAAATATTTTCATTAAGTGCTGTCAATTAGGATTGTTCATATTTTTACAATTACTCTAATTCGAAAAACAATTCGAGGAATAGAGTTTTTAAACCGCTCTGCATTATTAAGTTTTTCAAATATTAGTCTATTTCGAATATTTTGAGATATGTATGTATATTTAACCTTTGTTTGACTTTCGTTTTCGGCTTGAAGCCCTCGTAGGTGTATCTTACGGGTGAGGCGAAAACCGCTTGAAATAGTATGTTTTAATACACTGTTACAATCACTTTTAATAATTAGGTATCGTTTAATTGTTGTAATTTATTATAAAATGTCCACCTAAATTTAAAATAATTACGTCATCGATAAAATTACTGCTAAAAAAATAAAAATATAAACAAAACTATTTGGTCTGCCCAAATGACTATGCGGTTAACATAATTAATATCGACCCTGAGCTAACAGTCACCGTTTTGATTCCTGGTAAGGGCAAACATTTCTGTCACGAGCTGATGAGCGCGAGTATCCCATCCGAGTCTTGGATTTTTTGTATGGATTTACGTTTATTGTGACTGTTTGTATGCCTAAATAAATAAAATTAAAAACACAAGTAGGTTTATCATAGGGTAGTAACCATAGAACAAGCCTAACCTGATGAATAATTTAATTTATATGAGACTGCCTCCTAAAAGTGACGTACGAAAGCGATCGTATACTTATGAAGTTAACTATACATGCATAGATAGTTCCAATAAACTTAACAAAACCATAGTATAAAAAGAAAAGTAGTTCATCTCCGGCCCTTTAAAAGTTTCTATTCCCTATTGCTTCTCGGGCATTAAGGTTGCGTCAATGCTCGTCGCAACCAAACGCAGTGACAGTGCGGCCCCAACTAAATCAGGGGGGGGGGGGAGGTTATATAGCTGGGGGTTATATCGCGTGACAAAATGTGGATAAAACATCTGTAACTTTCCGATACGTATTATTATTGGGGGTTGAGGTGGGCCTTGTGTGCCGCTTCGACCATTGCTGATCTTTTGTGGCAGCCCTTGATGTAGAGCTCACCGCAAAGGCCCGTTGCGTCTAGGAATTATCAGATGCTTTGGGCAGTGAGAGTTTTCTCTTTTGAGTTGTAGATTTTGGAGATCTTTTATTAGTGATATCGAGTGATTTTGTCCTTTGGTGGACTTCCACAGCTTCGATACATATGTTAGTGCGACAGTTACGGATGCTTAACCATATTTTGTCACGCGATAAACGCAACCATACTGAGAACGCAGCTTGGTGCGTCCCGTTGAGTTTGCCTGTGGTGGCTCGCGGCGCGTACGGTGGAGCCACGCACACGTGCAAGCAGCGCAATGTACTTACCTCTGTTTGAAGACAAACTACTGTTTATACTGCGACAAAATATCTAAATGCAAGAAGCATACCAACCATAAAGTTTTACTGCGTCCACCGACCTCCAGGGTGCACTCGAAATGATGACCGACAAAATTTCACTGTAATAGCCTATAAATCCCAGCTTCGGAGCAAATGAAGAAAGTTTCCTTAAACATGAAATCTTCAGTTTTATGTGTATAAAAATTACTGCACATCATTTTTCTTGGCATAAAACTGAAGACTTCAAGTGTTTTCTCAAATTTTATTACGTTATGGTAAAGGTAAATTGCATCATTTGGTTCGTTGGTATTCAGATCAGTTATTATGGAAGCAAGATAAGAAAAAAAAATAGCCAGTAATTACATAAATTAATTTAGAGATAATCTGATACAATTTGACCTAGTCCCAAACTAAGCTCTAGGTTTGTATAAAAAAACATATACTTAATCATAAAATACCTACACGTAAGAACCTGCTTACTTAGTGAATTACTATAATAAGGTTTTACTTCATTATTTACAAATTGATACAAAAAAATGCTTTTGAATTGGTATTATAAACCTATTTAACTATTCAATATTCAGCTTTCAAACGTCACACTTTATCCAGTATGACTTACCACTTTAAACCAGTTCTTTTGTTAAAACACTCATCTGATTTACCAGCAAATAACAGCACAATAGTCACATAATTCAACACAAACCCATATTTATCTTTGAGGTATCAGCAAAAGCCGGCGTCGACTGCGACCCCGTCACCTCTCGCGTCAGGCACATCCCACATACATTTTCTTACACTTAACCTGATCAACTAACCGTGAAATTAACAGAAATTCGAAGAAACAATTTTGTTGCGAGGTTTTTGATTTTTCCGCTCCCATAACCTTTTTTAAGAGGGAGAGAATTGAATTTTCACTTGTATTTTATATGGATCTTGAGTTGTTGATATAAGGTTTGGTTTTGATTGACGGGTGTAAGGTATTACGAACCTTCGTCATTTAGGAGGCTATTAACAGATTATTTGTGAGAAAAAGAACGTGCGTAATAATATAGACATATATTTGGAAAATACTTTATTGGAGAGGCAACCAAGCATACTATTATTGGGCTAAACACCAACATTTAACAATGTATTGTAATGGTGACAGAACTTTTAATTTGAAAATTTGGGGCAAGGAGACGCTCATTATTGCATCTAATTGTAAAACTTAAGAATATCTCAAGACTGCAATCTTCAATCTAAATACATTATCACCCCGAAGACTAAGATAAAATGCCTCAGTGCCAGTAACTCTACCGGTTGTCGTATCCCCACACCGGGACATAACATTGCGAACACTCAGAACAGAGCCTGACTGACTGGCAGTAGGTTAACGGATAATATGGTGGTGGCGATCCAGACGGGCCTTGTACGTAAGGATCGCTACCACTATCCTATCTTTTACAACCCTCTGTTAACAGCAGTATAAGCGTAGTAGTGTACTGCTAAGAGCTAAAACAGCCGGTTAATACTTGAATCTACCGCCGAGCAGTACCTATTCGCATTGTTGTGCTCCGGTGTGGGGATAAGACAACCGGTGAAATTACTAGCATACAGGCATTTCATCTCAGCCTTTAGATATGCAGTCTTGAGATTGTAGTCTTGAGAATTCAAATGTCTATGGGTCCCACTTACCATCAGGTGCCTTGTGTACTATAAAAAAGGCTAGCATTGTAATATTCATGTTAGCCCTCAGAGTTGGTAATGCTAATGTAATCTCAAGTTTCCATGTCTTTGAGCCTCGGAGCCTACTTATCATCAGATGACCAGTGCTGGTTGGCCTTCAATCAATCAACTATTTATTTTATTTGTAAAACATAGGTAGTAAAAAGCCTTCTCCATGTCGTCGTAAACAAACCGATTATAGTGTGTAGAAATTAGTTATCCATAATTTTAAGGGCTGATTATATTCCTTATTTACAATTACTTTTACATCAGATACTTGTAATAACTTTGAAAAAGTTATTATAATCATCATCATTTCAGCCGAAAGACGTCCACTGCTGGACATACGCCTCCCCCAAAGCTTTCCACTCAGACCGGTCTTGTGCTGACGAGGTCGTCACTCCATCTTGTTGGAGGCCTACCTACAGCTCGTCTTCCGGTCCGCGGACACCACTCAAGAACCTTCTGACCCCATCGGCCATCAATTCTACTAGCAATGTGCCCCGCCCACTGACTGCCACTTAAGTTTGGCTATTCCTCGGGCTATGTCGGTAACCTTAGTTCTACTGTTGGCGCTAACAATGAGCTTCATAAGGGAGCTCAAAGTCACTCAGAGAGCTATAGAGAGAGCTATGCTCGCTCTGCGTGATAGAATCAGAAATGAGGATATCCGCAGTAGAACTAACGATTAAGTAAGACAATTAATTAGCAATAAAAAACCACCCTTGTCGTACAAAATATTTGCCTTTTTTGGAAATCGAAGCCGATATCGCTAGCTTTGTAGACTGGATCCTGCTGTAAGGGAAACTATTTTTCAAATGTCAAATGTGTTATTTCCCATAATGCGTGAAATTTGAGCCACCTATAGCTTCTGCCCGCGACTTCGTCTGCGTGAACTTCAGAGTTTCACAGCTTTTAACTAATAATTTTATTTTCAGTAGGAATGAGATGTTTTTTCGGGATTAAAACTATCCTTTGCCCTTTACCGAAACCTAACCTATATTATTATTGAGTGCCAAGTGTAGTGAGTTCACCAATGTAGTATATAAGCAGAACGTTTTCCCAATAGAGCATTCAGTAATCAGTGTTCTGCTCGACTTTTGAGTCTCGACTGTTAATGGTGAATGACAAAAAACCTTAAAATTAGAATACATGCGTATACCTTACTTTTGGGTAGCGGAGAAATTATATAAAGAACCTCCTGACCCCATCGGCCATCAGTCCTTCGAGCAATGTGCCCGCCCCACAAAGTTATAACGAAAAGAAAAACACCTGAAAACACAATAACAACATTTAGTGATTAAGCCTTTTCAATTATCTTAACGAACCTCTTTATATTTTTAATCGTCATTTCGAATGTTTATTTGTAAATTGTCTCTTTGTGAGATTAAAGAGAACGCTGTGCGGCAATAGGACCGCCTGCTGACTCACTTGTAGGTAATATTTTTCCTTTGTGTTCCCTGGTCTTGCTACATGTGGTTCAATGGAGAGTTTCATATTGTATCTTCGGCCTTGACAGGTCTGGTCGATTGTTAGTGTCAGTAAAATGCGCAGTTTTATTATTTAAAAGGGTTTTTTTGCGCGGGGATATGGCGTTTCCAAAATGAAGCTATTTCGCCAGTGTCAAGTATATATAAGTATAAATCAATATAGCAATAAAACACAATCCAATCTTCTCTAGGAAGATTGGGGGAAACGTTGTACGGTGATATGTAGGACAGAGGTCAAGATAGTTTTAACCTCTGTATTACTGCGAGTCCACTTGAAACGAGAAGTAAAACGCCTGATACACGAAATAAGTCCAAGTCTCCTATCACTGTGCAACACAAAGGCATAAAAAGTACGTTGAACACCTAAATACACAAAAATACAAAACTAAACCAAATTACACATCCGCCATCTTTTGACGTTGCAAATGGCCGCCCGCGACGCGTGTCATTCTAAAACTATATCACTTTGACATGATGTATATTTGTTTTGTGGCATATGTCATTCTTTATCGTATTATTTTTAACTCGGCTGCTATTACTGTCAAGTAAATAAGAGGTACCAAAACGGTGATATTATGGAATTTAATCAAAAGCAATAAGGTTGTATCGTGTAGAATCTCAGCCCAAGGCCACTATTCTACACCGTGTTTTTTTTGATTTACGATAACTTCGGCATATTACTAGGTATATCCATAGAAACTAATTGGTACATTAGATTTTTAAACACTGCGAAAAAAATATTTTTTTTCGGTTTAGTACAAAATAATGAAATCTTTTATCTTTGGTCATTCTAAAAGGGCCTTTAGAGTTAACTAATAATCAGTGTCAAATACGTCTACGTTGGCGTGACATACACACACAAGTAAAGATAACCCTTGACAGGTACAAGATTGACGCGTATACAAACCTAACAATTGGAAACTCTTTACTCATAAGAGTCATAAGTATTAAAAGAAAATTGTTGTTATCAATTAAGAGCCTTTTACACTAGTTTAACGTGACTAACTGATTAAATTTAAAAATTAAATATCTTTAAAACCGTTAGACTTATCATTTGTCTGTCTTCGGGAAATTAACTTTGTTTGACCTAAAGAACGTTCCCTTAAAAATATCGTAAATAAAAAAAAACACGGTGTATAAGGTGAATAAAAAAACATATTAAAAAAAAACTTGCATTTGACGTGTATCGTATTGTCAACGGTACGATAGCTCTTCTTTCTTCCACTTGACAGTAATGGCCGCCGAGTTGAAAGCAATACATACATAACATGTGAAAAGCAATATATTTTCATCGAGTAGAACAGAGGCCCTGTACAGACCGTTTGATATTCTATGTTTGATCGGACGTTAATTCCATATTCATTTAGTAAGTCGACTCTAAAGAGATGCGTCTATTTTTGACCTAATTGGATTGGATTTAGGACTAAAGGTGGATACTTCTCTTTGTTGACTGTACATAATTACATGCTGGCTGAAAGTCAGCGCTGCAGGTGTTTAACACCTCAGCATTATGCTGAGCCAGTGTCCGATTCACTGCCGCGAAGACACACTCACTACTTGTTTCTTGTTGTTACTGTTTTCAATTATTTATTTTTCTGTGTGTCTTGTGTGTGTAGCGAATAAATGTATTTTTCTTTTCTTTTTTTTTTGCAAGAGGAGCTTTATTTAAGTTTTTTACCTATTTATTTTGCTCTCTGATAATTGAGTATTCGAAAAGTTTCACATCATGCTATGACGATAAATATAAACCGCTAATGTATTTGAGTCCAACGGATTTTAATGTAACCCAACAAATAAGTATCCCAATTTCAGTAGTTTTTTTTAAACCGCTTCCGAATCAGTTTCGTTTGGGAGCTTTAATGCCACAGATACACAGATACAGATGTACTGAATAATCCTTTCCCATCGTTTTTTGGCGGATAAGTTCGTACTTATCTTGCTTTCTCAGTTAGCTTCAGTACCTACAATAAGCCAACTGAGAAAGCAAGACAATTACGAACTTATCCGACAAAAAACGATTGGAAAGGATTATTATACATCTGTACACATGTTACTTTTCATCCCTCATTTTGCGTAACTTTAAATGAAGGCATTAATTAGTGCGTATAATGATCACTTTTGATCGCACAATGGGCATGAATCACTGAAATAATGTCAAGTGAAACGTTTATATCGCCAACAAATCATTACAAGGCCTTTTCAGTGCATGCGCACGTGTCCTGGTTACTCATCACTAAAGAAATAGCGCAAGTTTAGGTGCGACACTGTTTCTATTCATTTTAGAGTTCCATAAACTTAGGTAAGTTGGCGTCTATAAGACCGAAGACAGGGTATTGTTTTTTTTTCCAACTGCGCGACTCAAAGCAGAGTTATGTGTTTATCAGCCTTTATGTTTGTTCCTTTGTAGCGCTCTATAAACTAAATGCATCAACCGATTTTGAATATTTTGATTTCAATCGATTTGTCGTAATCTTGTTAGTGTACTAATAATAATAACTAGTAATAAAAAATAAATAGGGCGGCAATCAGGCGCCATATTGTAAGAATCGAAGCTGACAAGTGGGGAATCGTAGAATAGGTATTTAAAAACCATCTATGATGGTAAGTGGAAACTGTGACCGATAGGCGTTGCCAACCCTGAGGACTAAGATGGAATGCCTCTACGCTAGTCATTATACCGGCGGCTGTCTTATCCCCAAACCAGAACATAACAATGCAAACACTGCTGTTTGGCGGTAGGCTAATGGATAAGATGGTGGTAGCGATCCGGACGGACCCTGCACAAGGTCCTACCACCTATCCTATTTCTTCGTCATTTATCAAATTGAATGTTTATTTAGGATTTATTATGATTAAAAGTAGGTTACATACAGTCGGCCTTTTTAAAGCTTGCTTGTAGTTATCAATAACTTTTTTTCTTATTCGTCAACAAATTACTACCTGGTGCAGGGTCCGTCGGGATCGCTATCACCATTTCAGCCTTTAACCTACTACTAAGCAGCAGTGTTCGCATTATTGTGTTCCGATGTGGATATAACACAACCGGTAAAATTACTAGCATAGTGGCATTCCACCTTACTCTTCAGGGTATGCAACTCATTTGTAGTCCCAGGATTGCAGTGTTGTGATTGAAGTCTTAAGACTTTGAATTTAGACGACTGTTAAGACAAATGCAGATCTGATACGTTGCAGTCTAGAGAATGCAAGTCTAAAGGTATCAGATGCCACGTATGGTCACGGACATTCATTGATCTACCGCTATAGAACCTTGTCCAACGATTAATTCTTGTGTAGTTTCTATCTCGTCACTTGACTCATGTCATTATGACAAGGTTCTTTGGTGGATCAACATTGAACGTCCTTCGTGGTACCATCAGGGTGGCCTGTAGTAAAAAAAACATACCATATTTTATATTTACCTTAAAATTATAGCGGTCTACCTTATAATGAAACACCGTATTCGTTCACAAATATACGTGTAAACAGTTCACGGAACCGTATTAAAAATCGACGAGCAAATACATTTAAATTAGCCGGTCAGCGAGTTAGCGCACGAAATAACTAATAATACGACTAACTGACTCACTCTGACAGTGACTAACGCCACATAATCACAATAACAGTAGGCCCTTTAAACCCCCCCACGTGAAAGAAGGGGGAGTTAGTAAATCCAACCGTTTTAAAGCAAGCATAATGTGCATTTAATTATTCCATATAGTAATACAATAAATGCTTTTTTATTTACCGTGCGGCTGCCAGCTTAGAAAGGTCTGGTGCCACTCCAAGTTTTCCCGTGGATATCGTAAGGGTGACTAAGGGGATACTTATGCTGTGTTAGTGAAGGCCGAGAATAGCACCACCCCATCTCTTCCCGTGGATGTCATAAGAGGCGACTAAGGGATAAACCGGAGGATGGGCAGCAGCGTCCTCCGCGGACTACATGGTATAACTGCGGTCGCCAACCCGCCTGCCAAGCGTGGCAACTACGGCATTTTCCCCCCCAATGGTATGAGTTTGAGTGGAAAGCCTTGGGGGAGGCCTATGTCCAGCAGTGGACGTCTTTCGGCTGACATGATGATGATGATGATGACTAAGGGGATAAAGGCTTGTAGTATCGTTAGATGATGAGCTTGCAATCTGTCACTATTACACATGGTAAAAATCTTAGCCTGATTGTGCAAAATTTGGTTACAGAATTAACAAGAAGTTGTTGGAGTTGTTAGTGATTCTGTGGCTCTGCCTTCCCCACTCTGGGATGAAGGCGTGACGTTATGTATGTATGTGTATTTTTGTAAAAGTGTCACGATCAAAATGGTCCAGTGAAATTTTGTTCGTGACACTTGCCTCTATTCCCGATGGTAAAAAACATATCGTCTTTGATCTGTTAAGGTAATGTTTTGACGTCAGCCGCCATTATTGCCAAGTAAATAAGAGTTATCAAAACGGTGACAGTACGGTAACAGATCAAACACGCTATGGTTTTTACCGTGTCGAATAGAGGCGCCGTATGCTTGCTTCAACACGGTTGACAAAGAAGAGGCTGTGTTGCCAGTCGATAGTAAATTTGTTTAATTCAACATTGTGTGTCTGTGTATCTGTTTGTGACAAAATAGCTCCCAAACGGATTTTTATAGTATGTATGTTTAATCAGGGTGGTTATTAACACTATGTTAACACTACATGATAGTCGGTTCTGCCGTCTTAATTATTAATTCTTAGAATATTCGTGGGTTTTTTTACAGCTTAAGCTTAAGCGTAAAAAACTGTTACCAACGGTTGAGTAATTTTTTTTATTGCTATAAAAATACTAAGATAGTAAGCCAACAAAGATTTGTTCCTATTTCTGTCAAAACAGAATTTAACAAGGAGTTTGGATGGCCGACATGTTACAAATGACGTCACAGTGCATGTCAGATCTGTATGTGAAATGCTTGTATGGCACGTATTTCATGGCCGATTTTAATTTTAATTTCATTTTTAGTGATCTCCATTACATTATTTTCATATTTTCTTGTGAAAAGCGATTTAATTTTCAAAGAAACCATACATAGTCCAACTTATTTAATTTTAAATTGAAAATGGCTGCTGGCACTGTATCCACTGTGCATAAAGGGTGACTAACACGGCTAAACGCTATTTTAACATTTACAACCGTGTGCACCGGCCTTAAGCTGTCACGTCTGTTGATGCCTTATCGTTGTTTGATTGTTTCTGGTCGGATTATCACGTTAATTATCTTAAATTAAATTATTTTGCGCGTTAGCCAACATGACTAATAAAATAAAGATGAATATGGGTCAGTGAACTTTCTGATCTACTCAATTACAGGTGTAGTGCATAAGTGCTTGCTAACCTCAGTACTTTTTGTATTGTGACTGACTGAAAAAGCAAGACACGTTCGAAGGTTTCCGTGAAAATTTGAAGGAAAACAATTATGCACTACACCTGTAAACAAGTTGCAGTATTTTCTAACACAACTTTTTAGCAACTCTATTACGCTGACATACCTAGTCACCAGTACTAAACCCTTATTCTGCCTGAAGCAGTAACAAATTGAACCTTCTTGGCTCTACACACATCACAATTAAAGAGGCAAATTAAGGGTCAATTTTCGAGGTTGCCCTTGTGGCAGAAGTGATGGCCTTAAGATTTTTTTTGTGATATGTTGGGAATGGAAATCATATTTTAAAAAATGTGGGCTTAATTGTCTCATCTATATTTGCTATAATTTACTTTATTTTATATTATAAACTAGTATCTATTGTTGCATCTTTTTCATTCAATTTTCATCATTACCGTCAACAGTATGGAGGAAAATTCATCTGTAACTTTGTTTGCAGTAATATCTCAAGATATTATACCATAATATTCAAGTGACATATTTCTCCTTTACCACTATGAGTTTTAAAGTCTGTTGAATTTGGAAGAGGCTCTTTAATGACTGTCAGTCAAGCATTCAGTCAGTAAGTAATAAAAATAGAAATTTCTGAAAGGCAATACGTCGGAAGCTCTGAAAGTTGCTTTTAGGAAACTAAGGATCAAAGGTTGGTTAAACCTAAAAACGCGTATCAAATTAGGGAAGTGTAGTTCAAATAAGGTTTAAATTACACAGGCGTCAAAAAAATCCAAGAGGCAGTGTTCGGATTTTTGTTTTCCGGTGTTACATAGAGGAATCCCACCTTAGTTCCCAGGGGGGCAACGCATTTGCGGTCTTAGGATTGCAATCGTAAGATTATTGTCTTGAGATTGCAAATGTCTATGGGCCTCAGATCCAAGTTACAAAACCTTACAAATTATCCGGACGACAACGTTTCTCACCGCCTCAATCAAGTCGAACGTCGATTTTTGAATACCTATGTTGTAGTTCTTATAAAAATCTAGATTTGTACTTTTAATTTATTTATTTATTTATTTGTTTCTTTCCAAATAACAACTTAACATTTAGTACCTTAACACTAAGTAGTATAGTAAATATCAAAACAAAAAAAAACCCAAAAGTGAAAATCATACTGTTTCTAAAAGACCACGTAACGTACCGATTCATTTTTCGTAACAATGTCTGTTGACACAAGACCCTTTTTGCGCATTACTTTTGAAAACTAGGACTCGATGCATTATAAAAGGACACTTGCAAAATATTTACATAAGTAACTCGACATGAATTGCATTCAAAATGGAAGGGAGCAAGTGTGACCTGATTTTCAAGAACAAAAAAGGTAAAGCTTTTGTTTTTTTTTATAGGCTGAGGGCTTGCTGAATATTTCCTTTTCTATTTAATGTTGCTACTACAGAAATGTATATTTGTATTATGACTATTTATTATACCTCTTTTTGACTGAAATAATATAGTTAATGATTTTGCGTAGTAAGTAAAGCTTTGCCCAATATAAATACCTGTTCTAGTGATATATTTATACATACATAAAAAAAAAATAGTTTATGTATTATCATTAGAGTTGACAGTTATGAATTTCTTTTGTTTTTATGATCAAATTAGAACTTTATTTAATTCACAATGGATTCATATTCCACTGACAAATTTCATTGTATGGTGGGCCGTAGGAGGTTAAATACAATTCCATAGATTTACAAGAGAAACAAGTCCATAGATATCACACGTGAGGACAAATTGTTCGGGAAAACTTGTTACTCTTTCACGGTAAACAACCAAATAGACGGATTTGGATGAAATTTGGAACGGAGATAGCTTATATTCTGAATAAACACATAAAAAACCTTTTATCCGGAAAGAAACGTATGAAGTCGCGAGGCAGAAGCTAGTTGGAAAATACAAGGCACAACATTAAACTCCAGTTTATATGTCCATTTCATTAAATTCGTCCCAAAACAGACAAACATACAAATTAATCGGTCGCCTTCCATACTATAATTCCGTCCATATGTGCAAATGTTGACATTGCATCGTAAAACAGTCATAAGTAGCTGAACACTTAAGCCCCTTGTCGCGTTAACTCGGTGGACAATTTTGTATAACATTTCAAATCCGAGGTTAAAATGATAAAGTGCCAAAGTGATCACTTATTATGATCACTGTTCTGTTCTTTGTGTAAGGGCGATGCACTTTAGGTATTAAAGGCCTTACAAGCGATTTAGGAGATTATTTTAATGGCATTTTAAACGTCATTTGAATGGATACAACTGGAAAGCAATATGTCTTAGAAGGGTATTGGAAATTCAAGCCTAATGTGTGTGTTTAAGGTTCAAATTAAAATTTACATAAGTTAGACTTGTTGCCTTTTTTTGGTTGCTGCGCGAGGATCTCCTCTGATAAAGGTAGTAATTATAACGGCTTGTTTTATAAAGATGACATAAATTACCTTAAAACTTTGAACAATGACTGTGCTGTTTTACCGAGAGTGAAAAAAAGTACTGTTAATGATATATACTGTTATTATTAGGTTTTTGCTAAGATTACATTTCTGTTTTTGTCATAAGGTTAAAATTAAACAGAATATATAAAAAAAAAAATTGTTTGAAATTCTAAAAAGTTATTTGGTACCTACTTTCTTATGATTTTAATTTTTCCAAAGGATTTTTCAAATAAATAATGGCAATGAATTTGAAAATTATATTTTTGTACTTTTCCTAGCACCAGTCCGTACAAAACAAAGTTTAACTGGCTAGTAAAAGTACATGGTGTTCTATTTTTATCACACACAGGAAGTCCGTTGAAATAAAAGCGGACAGAGCAAATAATACCCAAAAGGTTTCCACATGGCAGCCAACTAAACAATTCTCGAGTGACCGCTGGCAGGCATGCCAACTTTGCAATGTGTAGTGCTGGAAGAATTTACCTAGTAAAAATACTAAGTATATTATTCTGTTAAACTACTCGCCATGGTATCGTATTGGCAACTTTACGGTAGCTCTATTAACTTGAATATTATGAGTAGAAATAAATTGAGTAGAAATATTTGTGAATATTTTAAAATTACAAATGTAAAAATTAAAGTGGTTTGCTTTTTTACTTTGACAAAGAAAATTGCCTAAATTTTCGTTACACCATTGTCTCAATTAACCGAATTTTGCTTCGCTACTGGAATAAACATAAAAAGGTCTTTTGATACATATTTTTTCGTTTCTAAGAATGTTACTATTTAACAAGCCATGTCATTATTTCGACAAAATACCAAAAAAAAGTATCAGTCTTGATGTCAACATACTGTTATGAGCATATAAATATATTTTTTTCATCTTACGTGATTAACTAAACTGATATAACTATTTTAATTCAATACTAACATGACTTCTCTTCGCCAGACATCTTTCACCTCTCAATCAAACAACGCATAAAGTACGCGTATTACTTCCCTGTAGGTACTCACGCCACCTAGTATTAAATACCAGGTATTTCCCCGCAAACGTACTACCTTACAGTTCTTAACACCACTTGACACGGCACTCCTGAAAATAATGTAATTCCTAACAACGTGGCAACGTTTAGATATTTGGCAAATATGTTTTCATCGTGAAAATTGTTTCTAAAGTGGGGCTTATGTTTCTCAGGAGGAATTGTATTTATTTTAAATGTTATATTTCAATTTTATATAAAATGTTGAAACAACGAAGGCTTATGGATGTTTTTTATGTAATTTTTTTTAAGTTCTGGATTGTTTCAGTGTGGGAACAATTAAATTAAATTATTAGAATAGAGCACATTTGCAGTCTTAGGATTGCAATCTGATGGTTGCTTTGAATGCCAAATGTCTATGGCTCCAGTCCATAAAAAAAGCGACAAGGTGCCAATGTGATCACATATTTATAACGTTGACTGTACCTACTTACGGTCGTATAAGCTTGTCAAATATGTATTATACTATTAATAACTAATTAATAGATGAAAACTTGCGATTTAATGATCAATCCTAATCTCTAATCCCAAGTCTAGACGGACAGACGGACAGCGTAGGCATATTAATGGCGTCCCTTTGGGTATCCTTAGGCTAGAAACATTTATGAAAACCATATCCAAATTGGTCCATCCATTTGGTAGTTATGACCCCATAGATAAACGTACAGACACACTATTTGTTGGGGCTTAAAAATTGCACACTGACTAACAAGTATTACTCCGCAACTTCAAAGTGATCGCTCGAGCTATATCCTCGAGACAGCGGCAAACCACCTTGCTTCGCCGACCACGGCCATCAATCCATGCTCACTAGAATGAATGGACAGGCTCCATGCGTTACCCTGTAATAAAAACACATACAACAAGCCAAATGAAACCTTAAAGCTGAGGTTTAGGAGTGGTAGAACGAGCAAAGTTAACTTGGTAAAAGCGAAACGTGGTTGGAAATTGATTGTGAACTCTTATTGTGCTTAATGAAAGAATTGAAACAGATAAAACGTAGAATCGACTCAGACAAAGTTGGAATAGTTTTTAGGGTTCTTTTAAGAGGGGATCGGGCAAGGGATGCTGCGCAACGTCCTTTCAATGCGATCATAAAGTGAATGGATAAAAGACCTTTTGTTTAAGGTATTTAAGTTTTTGTTGTGCTTTATTTTCAGTAAAGGTTCTCTACAATGTACTTAGACTTTGACAAGGTTTTTCTTTTATACTTATTAAAGTGAATAAATAAAAGAACTTTTGTGAAGGGTATATAATTTTGTGTTGAGAATTATTTCCAGTAAAAGTTTTTTACAATGCAGGTTTTTCCTAAAACCTTCGTCAATTTTTTAACACGTAGCGTCTCTTCTACGGCGTTAAAGTTACTATTATATTTTTTTAAAGTGACTATTAATTTGAAGGTTTTGTTAATTAGCAAAAAAATATCGATAATTGTATTTATATAGTTACTTGGTTAAAATTAAAGGTAGACAATTTTAAGATTAACCATGTCCGTAATTTAAAAAAGCCATCGAAACTTTTTTAAATTTTATATTTTAACTAAGCCTAAAACTGACATCCAGTACAACATATTCGTAGGCTTATTTTTAACAATGAAAAAACACGCATACCCTTATAAAGAATCTGTTTCCATTTGACATTTATGCAAAAAGGCAATTTAATTTTTTAATTAATTCCAAGTTGCTTAGGCGAGCTCACGTTCTAGGCCTTTCCAATAAATAGCTTATCAACTCTTTGCTTTCAAATTGCTACGTGCTCTATCTAAAGGGACTCTACAATGAGAGGTTTTGAGGTACGTGTGTTTTTATTGAAGTAGTCTGGTTATAATAATGTACTTTGACAAGGTAATTGGGTTCACATTATTAAGTTTATTTGTCAACACAGTGGCTTTTTTTAAAGCTTAATTGTTACAAGGTGTAAATTTATTTAAAAAAATATAATGTTATTATGAAGTTAACAATAGGGTAGTTTATTAAAATATTTATTGATAATAACGGGAATATATTGGAATTCTTGGCATTTAATATTTATTTGCCTCCATAAAAAAGCAGAAAAATAATAATCAAAAAATTGCATTTTATAACGCAGGATTTGTTGTAAATAATATTAAGTTTTTAAACACACCGTTTATGTTATAAAATGTATAACTTGAAACTCTGTTTTGTACATTTAAAATGTTAAAAAAAAAGATTAATATTGAATGCATAGATTACGATGTGGATACTTAAAAACAACACAATACAAATATAATGTTTCTTATTAAAACCACTTGATTCATTACAATAACATCGAAATTATAATCATCAGATCTTTTTTCATTTCAATTCAGCTTTAGCCGGGTTCGAACTCGCACCTCCCCTTCAATCTCACCGCTTTAACCACAGAACATACCAATTTACCAAGAAAATACATCGTTAAATCACAGAGTAAATTCCAATTTCAATACAGATTGTGCATTCATTATTCCTATCACGCCTCGGGAAGCCGTGACGGTCCAGAAATTGATTTTTATCAGCCGCCGAGACTGGCGATATTTTACGCTGTGCAATTGTTTTATGAAGATGTCAAGTGATTTTGGCGGAGTGAATTATCTTGTTGTTTGTTGAGTTTGGTAGAAGTTGAGGACTTATAGTGAACTAGTGGACGTCCGTTGAATAAAACATGACAGAACTCTAAAAAACTGTTGATTACTTAATTAATTACAGGAATGTTGTCAGAACAAACAGCTGATGGCGGCAGGCTATAAAAAAAAAAACTAATTAAAATTATAATTATGTATTAAACAGTACGCGTAGCATTAGTTTCCCGCTGCTCTCTCCATTTAAACGCTTTAGGGTTTTTTTTTTTTCAGTACACCTTAGCATATTCAAGGAATATTTCTTCCAAATTTCAATCGTATACATTTTCGATATCAATAATGTTCTCGCAATGCATACCACGTAACTAACAACTTCAATAAGCTGCAGAATGTACCTTACTGGTCATTGGCATCTTTATTTGTTACGCAATTATGCCGTATCAGTGACGTTATCGTACCATCACGATATCGAAGAAGGCCTCATACAACCCTTATCATTATAAGGTCCCAACAGCGTAATGCTGGCATTTTAGTCAGCGGTGGTCTTCCATTGGAACCATGAGGTGAAACTTCAGGTTAAAGGATGAGATGTGATCGACCCGGACGGACCTGCAGAAGGTTCTAACACCACTAAAAAAGTAGTTAACTAACAATCAATCAAGCAACGTTGTTACAAGCTACAGCCTCATGTCTCAATGAGGGCCAGCCGGTCAGCGCTGGTGCTCCGGCGCAGGGTGACCTGTATGGGCCCTGCGACTCTATAACGGATCCGTATAATCGCCCTAAATCGTTTGCGTTAGAGACTGTTCTAGCTTGGACGGTGTACATTGCGTGCTATTTTGATTTATATTAAACAGGGTAGGTACTCGTAAATTGAAGCGCATAGTACTATTATTTTTAATTCGACGTAAATTTTGGCAAACCGGAATCCATGCCTACCATAGGACTTTGTCACAGTGGTGCTAAGAATAGTCAAACAATAAAAAAAACATTATACATATAAATGTTATTTACTTTTACCCGTGAATTTTGAGAAAAAGGGTCTCGCATGACAGACAGATGGATAGAGGGATGGACAGCCAGATGGACAACACAGTCGTCTTCTATGGTTTCCGTTTTTAGTGCACATAAATAACTCATAAATAGATAATATTAATATTGGTTTTTTTACACGATCCAGTTCTATACTTGTAGTAATTAATTTAGTTATTTCTAGTAGTTTCTAAATTGGTAGTGACCTCGGAAAAAAACTAAAGCGCCATACGTTGTACAGCCTATTTGTTCTATATTAATGTATTTATCATTTTTGTGATGATTAAGTATTATGCTCTTCGTTAAGATTTTTAATTTACTAATATATTAGAGAATTTGACATATTTTTAGATAAGAATGTCCATTTTATTCACTAAACGCCTTTTCTGGTGCCGCCATATTGCTATAACAGCCGAACCAATTAATTGTTCTCTACTTAATTATATTTTTCTTATAAACATGCTGTTATGGTGATTATTTAAATATTTATGGTCTTTTTACACATTTAAATTGTCTTAAAAACAGGGGATGTCAGTTGATGACCAATCAACATAACTGAGAATGTTCATGCGCGTTACCATGGTAACAACCATTCTATAATGATTATATAAGAATTGCTATTACCAAGGCAACAATCAAGAACTGTTTTTTACGTTTGGCTAGGTTAGGTTAGACGGTATTAACGAACGATATGAATATTAACGGTTTGCGGGTAGAAAAGGTATTATTATAGATCTCAGCCAGCAATGTACAGCTGTTAGCCCCGAGCGGCGCACGCAGCCGCGTAATGATCGCCGGCGCCTGCGCATAACGGGACGCGCTGATTGGATAATTTGTGTTTACACCATTACGGGTACTTAGCCGTTTGAGTGGGCTACGTTATAAAGTATAGCCGTAGCCCGCGACTCCGTTTGAGCAAAAAATAAAACAGACTGATTTACTCATGGAGCAGCAGTCTAAATTAATGGTGATAGAGGTTTTGAACTCGATCCAGTAGTTTTTGAGTTTATACGTTACAAACAATAATACAAAAATATAAATTTCTCCTCTTTATAATATAAGTTCTGTCGTTACTGTTATAACCTACCTTGTATGGGTCAAATCATATAGGTCAAAAGGTCCGTCCGGATCGCTACCAATATCTTATCCTTTAACTGACCGCCAAGCAGCATTGTTCACATTATTGTGTTCCAGTGGTGTAAGACAACTGGTGAAATTACTAGCATAGAAGCATTCCAACTTAGTCCTCAGGTTTGGCAACGAAGCGGTCTTAGGGTTACAGTCCTAAGATAATGCTCCTGAGAATGCAAATGTCTATGGGTCACAGATCCCACTTAGCTTTAAGTGGCCTGTGCGCTCGTTCGCCTCCATGTCATAAACAAAGACACTTTCAAACCAGTAGTCCGAGAGAAAGACGCATCGCCCAAGGTATCGTTGACGTAAGTCACGTGATATATCGCTCGTTACAACTGACATTTTTCATTAGACAACGCATGTCGAGTGATATATCATGTGAATTACGTCAATTCCATATATTTTTCAATGAGAACGCAAAGTGACAGTGTTTACCAAACGCTAGCGTTTGTATTCGATGGCAACTTTCTAGCACCACTGATGCCCTAGACAATATGCATTCGATGTTCGTTAACGTTATCCAAAATGCATAGGATTAACGTAAGCCGACAGTTTTCGAAAATCGAACATCTTTAGGGCCTCTGTTAGGCTACACAAGTTTCTTAACGCTATCGTAAACGATATTCGAAAACTGACAACGTGTATGGAATTGACGTAGGTGCTCGACGCGACCGTCTGACGCTTACGTTAGTTTGGTCTCGATTAGCAGATTATGAAAAAAATTAGAAACGGCAACGAAAGTTTGGCATGGAAATATTTTTTATTTAAATATAGACTCTGTCATACATATTTTATTTTATTTTTTATTTGTCTGTTTCTGATAATAACACCCTAAAGCCTACTAGGACTGGGTTAATTTGTTCTACCATTGTCGCGATGAAAAAAGCTTTAATTGCGATGTTTACCAATTAACACGGATGCAGTTCAAAGCAAAAAGAAGCATCATCGTAATTTATTTTTAACGTCAGTATCTTATTATCACAAATACTCTGCGCTGTAAAATGTATTAAATACATTCCTAACACATTCAGAAAATAAACCACTACAGGATGTCCCCAAAATATTCCAGTAAAACAATGAGGTGTTTAAATTGTCATCACCGCAATACATTCTCATTACGGCTCATAAAACAAAGTTTTGCACAGAATGAGCAACGGTTCGCATAAAAATAACCTCGTACCATCTGAAACATTTCCAACCTTAAAATTACTCCTATAAAGTGTAAACTCCACTGGGTGATTTGAACATGCATTTGGAAAAGTTAGTACGTGAATATAGCTGACTTAATGCCGAAAGGCATTCTGTACCAGTCAAGTTAAGGTGTCGACAAGTTTATGTGTAATTTAGAATTGTTTTTCGCTTAAAACGGCGTGATTCAAAAACTCGTCATGACACTGAGAAAGTATCGTTTAATTGTCAAAATAAACAACGAAGAGTCAGTAACATAAAAAGACAAATATAAATTAATTATAAAAATAAATTGTTCAAACTTATTTTTTTTTCTTCGGGCTATGTCGGTAACCTTAGTTCTACTGCGGATATCATCATTTCTGATTTTATCATGCAGAGAAACCCCGAGCATAGCCCTCTCCATAGCCCTCTGAGTGACTTTGAGCTTCCTTATGAGGCCCATTGTTAGCGCCCACGTCTCAGATCCGTAAGTCATCACTGGCAACACACACTGGTCAAAGACTTTTGACTTCAAACACTGCGGTGTTCGTCAGGATCGCGGGAGCACGGTGGATGCGAAAAGCACAAGACCGGTCTGAGTGGGAAGCCTTGGGGCAGGCCTATGTCCAGCAGTGGACGTCTTTCGGCTGACATAAAAAAAAAAATTCAAACAGATTTTCGTCCCAAATAATGCGATATTTTCCTTGGCAGCAATGCTATGGTAATCAGTAAGGTAGAGTAGGTAACAAAAAAAAAGTTTGCATCTAAATCCATTGCAAAGGGTGCAAAAGCGTAAACATATTTTTTTGTCGACTGTATTCTACTACATAAGACAATAAGCACATGCAAAACACGGCAAGTGTTCCCGTTAAGAACAACTAAGAATTTAAGCCAAAAGCGCCGTAAATTTCAGCATTTTCATCTGCATTGTTTGTAGTTGGAGGACAAAAGACCGGAATAAAGTAAAGCAGATAAAAATTGCTACTATACAGGGTGTCTTGTAAATGCAGGAGATCCTGTATAACAACGAGGACCCGTTTAACTTAGTTGGTAAAGTCTGTGCGAACTTAGGATGTTATTCGGGTTCAAAATTCAAAATTTAAAATATTTATTCAGTAAATAGGCCACATGAGGGCTTTTTTACACGTCGCCGCAAGAAACTCCAGTAGAAGGTCATTTTTTCAATCATAATAACAATAATATACTTAAAAGTAAGTTACATTATGTAATATTAAGGTAATAAAGTAATAAATAATCAATTCTTAAAACTTTTCAAAAATAAAATTATTACAAATTTAAACTCAATAAACCTTAAACTTAAAATTTTAATAATGACTGAGAACTACAGGTTTGTACTTGTCTCTCACTCGCTCCGAAGCACCTTCTAAGAGCTATCGCATTGTACTGGTATTGAACCTGCCTATGCTGCCCTTCTTAGAAAAAAACAGGCCAAGTGCGACTTGAACTACCAATTTTTTTTGTTTTTTTATAGAATTCTCACCTTTAGGTTTTTCTGTAATCTACAAGCAATGAACTATAATTCAGTATTTTTTTTAATTTTAGGCGTATTTGTTTCGGAGATCATATGGGGATCGGTCAATTTTCGTCTTCTTTTATGAATAAAATCAAAACTATGAAGTAATCTCCGCCGCCTACAACACCAGCAACTCAAGATGAGTTGTCGGTGCGTTGCCGGCCAATTAGGGACATGTAAGCTCTTTTCTTGAAGACATCCATGCCATAACTGGTGGGAAACTCTATCTCTCCCTATGAAAATTCTTAGTCTCCCTATGAAAATTCTTAGTTTCGACACATTTTCCTGCTCAAGCTACGCTTGAATATATTTTATTTTTTAATTTATGTTAAATTAATTGTTTTATATAATGCAAGGTTAAGCTTTACAATTGTGTCATAAGTAGTATTTAAAAAAAACGACTCACTGTTGAGTTTCTTGCGGCGTTTCCTCTCAGCAGTGGTCTCTTGCGAAGCGCTGGTAGATTTTTGACGTGTAAAAGTGCCCGTGCGGCCTACTAACTGAATAAACATATTTTATCTGAAATACCGCCGAAGGGAGCTCGTTTCACAGTTTCACTGTACCAGGAGTAAAGTGCGTAGAGCAGGGCACGTCGGAAGAACACCTTTATCGAGGTGGTGTTGATGGAACCTGGCTTTACGGCTAGTTGTTTGATGGAGGGATATGCTGCGCAGTTTGATGAAAGCTATCATACACAGAACTAGACACAACCTATTAAGATTTGATGTTTTAATTATTTTAATAAAATTTATTAACGTATTACGAAGTTTAATTTGTAAACACTCACAATCCCCCAGTGTTTAAGTATGTCCTTCTCTTTATAAGTAAAGTGTCGGATATTTTTGAACCCAATGTTTGATAATATAAAGGTGACTGTTTAAGCCGTTTGGCTTAGCGTAGTCACTTCGAGCTAGGTAATTTAGAAATAATCCCAAATAAAAAAAAACTACGATGGTTAAAACGGGTTTAACACCAGCATAATGCTGAGTTGGAACTATGTCGTCACAACAGTTGTTTTGTCTATGTCAGTATATTTATCCTTTTGTATGTCTGTTGTTTCTTTTTGTTTGTTACTTTATAAATTAACGAAAGTATCACTGAATTTTTAATACAACAAATTCTAACCTAGCCCAAAACACGTGTCAGCAAAAAGTACAGTCGGGAGGAAAAACCTGCAGTGAACGTCCGAAGCGTGCCAAAACACAGGATATGGAAGCGATATCCTTATCTTAATAGCTTAAACTTCCTTGTAATATAATACCTCACACGGTGATAGTAGGGAATAAATTCGACGGTCGGCACCGACCACATCCGTGTGGTTGCCAGGGGGGCTATTCTTGATGGCTAAAGTTGATGTCGAAATTGCAACAGCGTTTGTTTAAAGGTGTTCTGATAAAGAGAGTGTGAGTTGCTGGTGTAGCTTTGTTGGTACCGGCCGAGAATAGCACCACCCCATCTCTTCCCGTGGGTGTCGTAAGAGGCGACTAAGGGATAAACCGGAGGCTGGGCAGCAGCGTCCTCCGCGGACGACATGGTATAACTGCGGTCGCCAACCCGCCTGCCAAGCGTGGCGACTATGGCATCCCCCCCCCCCCCCCCCACGGTTCTAGATCAATGGCCAAGTTTTGGGGAAGGCCTAATAGGTCCAGTAGTGGACTTCTTACGGCTGACATAATGATAAAGATTTTTCTCGAAAATTATTATTAAATGAGAAAATTTAAGTTATTGTTTTTTTACACACTTTAAAAAGTTCACGTTGTCAACTGTCGCTTGATATTATTTGATTTAGGTCGATTCTATAGCAGAGTGTAACGAAAGTTACCATTTATAGCATTGTGTTTTTAGTTATATTGTAAAATAGAAGAAATCATTTATCTTTATTTATTTATTTATTTATTTATTGGTGTTCAGGACAACAACAGCCGTAAATATACTTATTACATAGTATCAGTTACATAAAAGAAGGCCAATGACAGTTATCCATCAGTTACTAAATTAAAGAGTACACAAACATAGTGAAGATGAATACACATAAAAAATCGTAATCGTAAAAAGTAACACAAGTCAGAAATCTGAATGCTTTGCGTTGCACGCAGGCCCGGTAGGATGGAAATATAAACAATGCCATTAAGTAATTAACTTACTTGCAACTACTTGCCCACCAATAGTACCCATTTAATTAAATTATAATGTACTTTTACATTCGTATAGTACAATAAAAGCGAAAACGAATTTCATACAAACTTTAATAAAGTTTTGCCCACCTTTGTGAATCGAGGTAAAACATGAGGATATTAATGAAAAAAAATTAAATATTTGATATGAGATTGCTAAGGTATTTGTTCATGATTAATAGCTTTTATTGACCTTAATTGTATTTAATTTAATTTCTTATTCCTATTACTATTCCTATTCGCGTGTTTGTCAGTAAGTGCGGATCGAATCTATAAGTCAAATAGGTGCTTACTTACTAACATAAATGTCTCGTTTTAGTTTCTCAGTTTTTTATTTTTTATTTTATTTTATTTCTATTCAATTTATTTCTATTCTATTCTGTTCTGTTTTGTTTTTTGTTTCAACAATACTGTGAGAACATCTTTTTTAAACTTATATTTGGATCCTAAAAATGGGTCAGTAGTGTTAAACTCCGTGTTATACAGACGAGGGATGCGTGATAGCACTGCATTGGCACCATAGTTGGCAGAGTGAGAGGGGACATGAAACAAGGTGGTATGTCTGGTACGGCGCCTTGGGGCACGGAGCGACAGGCTGGATAGTAGTTCAGGACTATCAATGCGATCTCTAATTATATCGAAAAGCAGGGTCATGTCAGCCAATTTACGTCTCTCATCAAGCGTAAGTAAATTGTACTCTTGGCAGTTATCGGTGTAAGTCAGATTAGATTTCCTGAACTTGTAATTTAGATGAGATAAGAATTTCTTCTGGATTCTCTCAATGCGTTCCTTATGAGTGGCGTAACAGACTGACCATATAGGAGAGGCATATTCAAGAATGCTTCTTACATACGCATAGTATACAATCTTGAGACTTAGCAAGCTTTGAAAGGGTTTACAGGTTCTCATTACGAATCCTAGATTGCGAAAAGATCTATTTACAATAAGGTTTACGTGGTCTCTCATGGTCATTTTTGAGTCCAGCATTACCCCGAGGTCCCGCACAACGACGACCCTCTTCACCACAACACCATTGAAGTTATATGAGAAATTAATTGGCTTAGGGCTGCGAGTGAAAGTAATGCACTGACACTTACTAATGCTAAGCGTGATCTTATTTAGTGAGTAATAGACGTTTAAATTATTAAGATCACTTTGCAGGAGCTCACAGTCAGCCAGAGATTTAATACGCATAAATACTTTTTTATCGTCTGCATATAACAAATGGCGAGCGTTGCTAAAACATGTGCTTATATCATATATATATGCATTATAGAAGAGAGGTCCGAGGTGAGAGCCCTGGGGCACGCCAGATGGAATTTCGATATAATCGGACCTGTAACCACCAAGAACCACAGCTTGAGAACGTTTTGTGAGGTAAGACTTGACCCATCTAAGTAAGTCTCCGTGGATTCCTAAAGCTTCAAGCTTTCTGAGGAGGATGACGTGATCCACTCGATCAAACGCTTTCTCGAAGTCCGTGTATATCACATCAACCTGCCCACCACCTTCCATTTCAGTCAGGACAAAATTCGAGAAACAGGCCAAATTAGAAACAGTTGAGCGTCTTTTCAGAAAACCATGCTGCTTATCTGAAATGCCATGAGTTACCACAGGATAAATACTATCAAAGACAATTGATTCAAATAGTTTACCTATGGTATTGAGAATAGAGATGGGACGATAGTTATCAATATTGGACTTTGAACCCTTTTTGTGAATGGGGACGATATAGGCCTTTTTCCAAATAAGAGGGAAAATGCAATCTTTTAACGATTGACGGAAGAGAATAGATAACGGAGATGCAAGGCTTTCGGCGCAAGAAGATAGAAATATTGGCGGGACACCATCGCATCCTGGTCCCTTGGACTTATCCAAGCGCTTTAAGAACTTTAAGACGATGTCTCGTGTTACTTCTATACCGGACAATACATCGCACTGATTACTGCACTTTATATACGTATTTAAATTTATATCTAGAAAAATATTAGCATTAAAATCAAACATTTCTATTTTTTATAACAGTTTCATAAGGTGCTTTAGATATGATATAAGTACTCCGTGTTTAATTGTTCTTTTAACATATAATATGACAGGTTTGATATCCTTCGGTTACGGAGCCCAAAACACACCGTCGACCTTACGATTATTTCGTCACGTTAAGGAATAACCAGGTTTTGTTTTCTTTTTGGCTGACTGAGGGGCTTTAGTGAATATTGGGGGATGGTCATTGTTTTTATTTGGAATTTAAAGGGTTAGCAGACCGGGCACGGCATTGCGGATTAGGATCTTTTGGAACTCTCATTTGGCTTATCTTTGAAGTTTAACACCGGAATTAATGTAGAAACCATAGTTACTTGGTCGAACTATGTTTCTTTTGACTTGTTATCGTATTGTTTTAACTCGATCGCCATTGTTGATAGCTCTCAAATGGCCTAACCAATTTTCATAAAGGCTAGTTAGAAACATCATTATTAAACAATCATTTTTGGAAAAAAAACTCGTCCGAATCAGTGTATATATATATATATATATATATATATATATATATATATATATATATATATATACAGGGTTATTGGTAAGTCGACCTATTTCCGTTAGGAGGTGATAGGGGTGACTATTTGCGATAAGTTTGACCCCCATATGCATTATGCAAAAGTGAACCATTTTTGAGTTATCGCGTTTATTAGTTTTTTTTTAAATTAGTCGGAAATTCAACTTGAAAAATTTATTACAAAAAAAGTATCAATTTAAATCTTTTTTTTTCTTCTGATTTACAAAACCGATTAAACACTGGTTATTTTTCAATATTAAAACAATAATTATCGGTCCAAATTTAAAAAAGCGAGACCGAAAACGAAATTTTTTCAATATTTTTTGCGATCGCTTTCCACTAAAATGCCTTAAAAACAAAAAAAAACGAAATTAAATTATTATTATTAAATTATGAAACTTATTATTATTAAATTATGAAACTTGGCTTGCAGATTATTTTAAAAACTTAATTGTTTTCTTAGCTCTCCAAAAACGCATAGCAAGTAGAAAATTATTTAAAAAAAACCTGAAAAAATAATCATCACAAAGGAAGCGGGCGGAAACAAAAGTCACAAATGCAACTTCAAAAATTAAAATTAAAAAACATACCAAATTTAAATCATAATTTTTTTATTTGCTTTTGCACAAGATGAATTTGTTGTTCCTATGCAAAATTAAAAAAAATATCTGTACACGTCTGAGAATGCGAGGCCGAAAAGTAAAAAATACATGTTTTTTTATCAAACTCCAACATAAATTACATGAAAACAGAAAAATTTACCAATACATTTGGCGTGCAGATTACACATAAAACATTGACCTTTTTCCAGCTTTCTAACGAGCTATTAAAACTAAAATGAGTTTTGTTAAAGATTGCTGGAAAAAAATGATCACAAAGGAAGCAACAAGGAAATCACTTCCGAACAAAACTTAAAATTAACTAACTAAATCTATCAAAACTGACTTTTATACTCGTAAACACAAATAACAACATTAACTTATGTAAAAAATTACAAAATTAAAACTAATAAACAATTAAAATTGAAATAACCAGGATTTTTATAGTTAATTTTCAAAATGGCTACCTCCATTTCTTATTCTCACGTAAGTTAATGTTGTTTGTAAAGGCATTTTAGTGGAAAGCGATCGCAAAAAATATTGAAAAAATTTCGTTTTCCGTCTCGCTTTTTTAAATTTGGACCAATAATTATTGTTTTAATATTGAAAAATAACCAGTGTTTAATCGGTTTTGTAAATCAGAAGAAAAAAAAAGATTTAAATTGATACTTTTTTTGTAATAAATTTTTCAAGTTGAATTTCCGACTAATTTAAAAAAAAACTAATAAACGCGATAACTCAAAAATGGTTCACTTTTGCATAATGCATATGGGGGTCAAACTTATCGCAAATAGTCACCCCTATCACCTCCTAACGGGAATAGGTCGACTTACCAATAACCCTGTATATAGACATACAAATTCACACAAACACAAAAAAATCAAGTTTTAAATTGAAAATATTTATTTAATAAATATGGCACATGAGGGCTCTTTTACACGTCGGTAATATGGAGTGAATCTACTAGCGCTTCGGACAAGACCATCATTGCGGAGAAGAAGCGCGCAAGCAAGCCCAGCAGCAGGTAATTTTTCAATTAAAAAAACATAATAATACTAAAAAGTAAGTTACATTATAGGGTAATAAATAAATAATACACATATATGACACGGATACACACATACACAGATTATTCTAGCTATGGCGTTTGACTTAAATACATTATTTTTAGTTTAATGTTTATTGATATTGACCTTACATTAGTAATAGTTTTATTTTGCTAGTTTTAATAATTACACACATACATAGACACACGGATACCGCTCCTAACTTTAACAAACAAACAGCGGTTTATTTCTACTCGGTAAAACCATATTCCTATTGACATGTTATTGCATTGTCAACGTAACGATAGTAATTCACTTGAGAATAATGGCGGCCGCGGTAAAAATACGATAACAATGTCGAAAGCATTATAGTTTTACTGATTAGAATAGACACTCTGTATACGTGATATTGTTTCAGAGGATTAATGCCATTTCCGTTTACAAAACGCGTGGGTAGTACAAGAGCCCAACTTTTAATAGCCACCCCGTCGAATAATTATGAAAATACCAAACGTTAAAACCCTAATTCTAGCTGATAATAAAACGAATTCAAAAGTTAGTCGTTACAGCAAATTAATGCATAGAGTTATGGGGCTCGTGGGACTAGGGCAGACGTGACGACCCCTGGCCTAGGCTGGGCGACAGCTGGCGATTAGATTAAGTCGTTTCACAATGTTAAAAATTTAAGTTTTGTGGGCGAATACAATCGAACTTGACCGCTACTATGTGTTTTAAACACACTTAAATAAGCTTCACTTGTAACTATGTACGTAAACAAATCTAGGATGTCGAGTTTAGTATAGTAGTAGTGGTAACCACAAACCTTAATCAAACCTAGTAACTATGCAGTTCAATGCAATAATAAGTGTCCCTGTAGTTGGGGCTTGTTTGTTTTTTTTTAAAGTATGAAGTTTATCATTCTTTTCAGAAGTAGAGTCGGAAACAAATGTTTAATGTTATGTTTTTAATTTATATTAATCTAAACTGGACTTGCAATCGTAAGCGTGATTATTTATTTACTATTTAAATTGTGAAGGTTGCACTTAGAACGTCAGTGTAACAGTACTAAATTTACAGTCGGGCTTCGAAAATACTAGTTAATAATAATCTAAGTATGATAAACTTAAGTTACTTTGTAGCTACACGACTCCGCAGTGAACCTGAACAGCTCCAACGACTTTAAAATCGAATTAAATCTTACCCAGCGACGTATACTTAATCACAGTCAGCGCTCAGTCTATAAACTTTATTATAAGCAAGCGTGCTTAATGTCAATGTGGAGGTATATTGGGCTAAAATGGTTTTTATGGCCCATCGTTTTGCCCCGCGACGTTACCCGTGTAACCTGCCATTATAAAGCTTTTAGACAATTAAATTGCCGTGTTTACTTTATTTTGTAGGATAAAAGTGAATTTATTTTATATTCGCGGGTTTTATAAAGTTCTAATTAAGAACAAGGTTTTTTGGAGACGTAAAACTAACAAGGTTTAAATTTTATTATAAAATGAAGTGTAAATCGTGACATTACTAAGAAAAAGGGTTTAATGTTAAAATGATGGACGGTAAGTTACGGAGGAGGTATATTTTTTAAATGCATTAATTTTATCTTAAATTTATAAAAGGAGAAACTGACTGACTGACTGACTGACATATCAACGCACAGCCGAAACTACTGTACCTAGAAACTTGAAATTTGGTACAGGTGTTCCTTTCATGATGTAAGTGAGCACTAAGAAAGGATTTTCCGAAAATCGACCCCCAACGGGAAAAAAAGGGGGAGTACTGAGAAACTAATTCTACGCGTACGAAGTCGCGGGCGTCCGCTAGTTAGGTATATGTAGCTTGGCTTAGGTTAAAGCTGTGAGTAAAAACAAACATACAAAAACCTTCACGCATGTCTCCCAATAGAGTTTTTTTTATTTTTTTATTTTTTTATTTTAAAAAAGTTTGGTCAGTAGGCCCTGTAGGCACTTTTACAAGTCTGAGTCTACCAGCGCTTCCAAAGATACCACTGTTGAGAAGAAGCGCCGCAAGAAACTCAACAGTAAGCCTTTTTTCTAAATAAATCACTTATTACAATACTAAACTTAAGCTACACAATTTAAATGTCACAGGGATGTACAGGTCCCAGTAGTAATAATAATTAAATATATCCAAATGTCGGATTAAAATAAATAAGCAGTAAGAGTACGCAGAGACTATGGAATGCCAGGTGCATTGGTCCAAACATACAACTTCCGCTTCCTCTACATTCATCACCCTCTTCTCGCACGTACGTCTGTTTCGAGTGCTTTTGATTTAGCACAAAAAAAAAACATTTTGGTGACAAGCTTTTGTTGCCAACTGTATTTTTTTTGCAAAATGTTTATCTGCTTATCAAGACCAATCTATGGTATCCCAACACGGTAGGTCTACGTTAATGATGGCGGAGATCCTGTCGCCACCTTCCGACTCCATCATCAGGTCACCCCAGACACTGCATATATTGCATTGTCATCGGGTTTACATATGTGGTCCAAAGTTCAATCCATTCCGTTAGCGGGAAGTGGGTCAAATTATACTTGCTTGATTTGACATACATACATACATACTTACATTGCACGTTAAATTAAAGTTGTTTATAGAACAGAAATTTTATTATTAAATTCAACATTTGTTAACTATATGTACCCCAACGAAAATGTTGAGCACTTTAGTGCGTTGTCATAGTAAACTTCGAACATCAAATGTCTCACATGGTAATCACAATGACAAGGTTCTAAGTATGCTCAACATTTTTATTAGGTGACTGTACCTGCTCAACATCATTGTCATCATCTCTCCTTTATCCCAATCACTAGGGGTCGGCGCAGCATCCTTTCTTGTGAACTAAATATACTATTTTGTCTAAAAATATTACATAAGTTAGCATAACTCATCGAAATTAAGTGATGAGTACTATCACTATTAGTGAATAGAGTTATTTATTTCTCGAACAGTATGGTTTTTGGTTATAAACTATGACTAATCGGATATATAAGGCGTTTAACCGTTGTCACTGAAGAATAAAACAAACAAATATACTTTCGCACTAATCATTTTTGTAAAGAAAAAATATACATAATCTTCTAAAACATTATCCATCGAAGCTTAAAATTACCAATTTCTCATACAAACTTTAGAAGGGCTCATCTGAATTGTGTACAGTCGGCAGAAAAATCGCTTGCTATCGCTTCGGAGCTATGCTACTGTGAAATTAAATATTGAACCGATGAATCTTGATACTTTTAATGTAAACTGCAAAGGTGTGCAGTTAAAGGGTGTAGATAAAATATAATCCGGCTTTTGATCGGCGTGTTGGGAAAAATTCAAAGGAGATGATATTAATACATCCTCTGCTATACTCAAGTACAGCAATGAAAAAATGTGAATATGGATATACATACTTGATTTATAAATAAAAACATATTTTTTTAATGTTGGTGTTTACAACTTAGTGTTATTTTCTAAACAACAGCACTTCGCAATAAAAGGTAAAAATAACACCTAAAAATCTAATATTTGAAGCCAAAGCCAACTTCAGTATAATTCCAGCTTAATTATTTTTAAAATGTTATTTCATGGAGGCGATTCATTGTTTTACAAAACGTTATAGTTTAATAACAAAACTGAAATTGCGGGAATAATAGTAGATTGATAACCAAGGGTTGAAAGTGACGCAATGCACTCGAGATATTTCTGGTCAATAGTTCCAGGGGAAATGGGTAGCTTCACCCGAGTTAGACACTCTACTTTTCATTTCGACTGTGAGCAATAAAAGTCAAATTTCTTGTTTCGAACGGATGTTCGGCGTTCAACCTCCAGTGTTGTATATAAGCTCCTTGGTCGTGACCAACTCGATTAAACTATTCTAATGTTGGCAATATGTGTATTTTCTAGATGGCCAAACCGAAACGTGAAAAAAGTGTTATGCTATGCTACCATGGCATAATGACGGACAGAAGAACAGATAAATAATTTTAAATGTTCATTTTTTGTTATTGCGAAATAGACCAGTCGTGAAATGATTTTATATCGTATTAATACGTCATTTACCGTAGGTACCTATAGCCGAGTTTTGATATATGAAACATTTTATTTTAATAGTATGACGTAGCTCAATTATCTGAGGCTCCGTGGCCAATCGTAACTATAAAAATAAAATTCCACTTTCCACCCGGCTATCTACCCATTCAAATTAAAATTTCCAAACAGTAGAGATGAAAAAAAAAACTGAACAAATTAACATTTATTAATAACATTTATTAACCACATTTAAAATTAATTTAAACAAAATTCGCGAACTGTTCTCTGATAAGGATAATCTTAATCCTCTACTACCCTAATACATTATTGGCACAAACTAATATCCGATTGAAACCAATTAACCGTCAACTGATTGAATTGGATTGAACTGTTCCAAAGTAATCGTGAATGGAAGCCTTTAACTAATTATATATTAGTTAAACTAATTTGACCGTGCTGCTAAAATGTGGGGGTAATGGTGCGTGTCGATTCGTGAACGATATATGTCCCTATAGGGTGATGGATGGATAAAAGCAAAGAGATAACTGTACTTAGAAATTATTTCATCGATTTAGACTGAAGAAAAACTACATTTATACCTACGTCCATAATTGTGTGATATTATTTTGTGTTTTCTGTAAGAGTTTTTAAAGTTAATTTTGGTATAAATATAACTTGACGAAGGTAAAAAATTTTTTAGACACTTATAAAGTATGTTCTTTTTTTCTAATATTTAAATAATAATAATAATAATAAAAATATTTATTCACAACAACACACAACAAAGAAAAAAAGAAAATACATATATATAAAAAAAAAAAAAGGTTGTTGTGAAACGGTCCCAACTCAGCATGTGCCAGCTGTTAAGCCAGCGCTGGTCTTCCGTTGAGACCGCTCGGTGGCAGCACGGAAGGTGACACAAACAATTTACAAATAAGGTGACACAAACAATTTACAACTTAAATAAAAAACACTACATAATATGTGGCTTAAAGAACCAGAGTCCAGGCCATAAACATTTAAAAAAATAAAAAAAAAAAAAAAATGAAAAAATACTCACTAATCTGTGGCTATACCAGTTAAAGAGAAGAGATATTTTATTTTTATCTATGGCTCTATGCCTAAGCGCACAACAACATTCAAGTTTTCCAGAAAAAACATTACAAAAGAAATATTTATTACCTACGTTAATAATAAGACGCAGAGACAAAACAACAACATGAAGCCTTTATCGTGGGTGAGTTTTAGTGGAAGGAGGCAATGGAAACACAGATGTCGACAGCAAGAAAGAGCAAAGAACAAACGAATAATTAGAACGCAAAACAACAAACATTGCAAAGCTCGTGGGACATATCACTAAGGTTTGTATAACATCGGTCATATTCCGCTCGTGTCATGCCTCAATAGTTCCTGACTCGCTTGGTGACCTAACAAATATTTCTTTAATTTTGATCTAAAACAATGCAAACTTTGCAGGTTCCTTATTGGCGGTGGAATGTTGTTCCAGCATTTAGTAGCTGCGTAGCGGAAACTACCTCGAAAAGCGGCTGAGGCATGACGAGGTGTTAACAGTTGTATAGCGCATCGCCGAGTTCCACGCGACCTGTTGCAGGACACATGTAGCAACTTTGTAAAAAGATATGCTGGAGCCTGGTGTTTAAGTATTTCAAAAAGAAGACAGGCCAGATGAAGTTTACGGCGGTGATGCATTTTAAGAATGGAGTGATTGTTAAGAAATGGGGTAACATGGGCCCTTAAAGGAACATTGAAGCAAAAACGAGCACAGGCATTTTGGATACGTTGTATGAGCCTTTTTGTTTTCGCCAGTAGACGTGGACCAAAAACTGCGTCCATATAATTGAGTTTCGAAAGGACGAGTGACTCCGTTAGCTTTACTCGCAAATTTTCGTTTAAAAATGGTCGGGCCTTGTAAAGAACTCTAAGCTTATAGAAGCAACTCCTAACTGAGTTAGAAATGTGCTTCTCATAACGTAACTCAGAATCCATTACAAGTCCAAGATTGCGTGCCTCATAAACAAGTTCAATGGGTTCATCCATCAGCATGACATCTAACGTTGGTCTAAGTGTGGCCAGCTGTTGTTTACTCCCTAAAATCAAATATTTAGTTTTTAAAGGGTTTAGTATGAGACAATTGTTTGAAGCCCAAGTAGATATACTTAACAGATCGTCATTAAGCTTTCCAATAGCAATATCTACTTCAGATGGTTTACATGAAATATACACCTGTATATCATCTGCATAAATATGATACCCACAGTAAGTTATGTGCGTTATTATATCAGCTAAATATAACACAAACAGGATCGGTCCGAGGATCGACCCTTGAGGAACCCCTCTGGTGACAGACAGCCTATCAGAAATGTGTATGGAACCGTCACTATCTGTCAACTTTACATACTGGTAACGCTCTCTTAAATAACTATTAAACCAACGCAGGGCATCACTATCAAACCCATAATAGCTCAATTTGGATAATAACAAGTCAATATTTAATGAATCAAAAGCGCGGGAAAAATCTAATAATACTAAAATGGTACACATTCCCTTGTCTTGAGCACAGAGAATATTATCAGTAATATCTAGTAAAGCTGTCACAGTGCTACGCCCCTTTCTAAAACCTGACTGAACTTCAGGCAAAATTTTATTTTTTTCTAAAAAACTGGTTAATTGCAAACACACAGCCTTTTCCAAAATTTTTGAGAGACAGGGTAATATGCTAATTGGCCTAAGGTCTTTTAGTTCAGATGGGTTAGAGATTTTTGGTAGAGGGTGCACAATTGCCTGTTTCCACAAGTTAGGATATGTAGAGGTTGAAATGGAGGTATTTATTAAATCTAAAATAATATCTAATGTATGTGGAAATGTCAAAGTAATCATGTCCAAATTAATTCTATCGCTACCTTCAGCATTTGATTTTAAGTTCCTTACAATTTTCATAATGTTGTCCAGACTGACGGGCTCTATATGGAAGACCAAATTGCTATACCTATGAAATTCGAAATAAGTCAGCTGTGAAATAGAGATCTCTGAAACACAAGGCAAGTTGAGAAAGTGGTTGTTTATGACATTGGGATCATTGAAACAAGAAGGTAATTCAATGTCATTCTTAGGTAACAAAGTAGATTTGAGATTCTTCCATAAACGCTTAGGATCATGTATCTTATTGTTAATATTTTGTTTAAAATAGGCGGTTTTTTCATTATAAAGTGCTTGATTAACTAAAGATTTAAAGTCCTTGTAATACTCTTTTTTAATGTCAGTCTTAGCTTTGTGAAAATCAGCTAAAGCTTTGTCACGTAATCGCATCATAAGCTTTACTGTGTCAGTGATCCAGGGGTAGGAGCGATGCTTGATTACAATTGACTTCTTAGGTACATGCATGTCAAACAATGCAACCATGCGCTGGCTCAAACTATCAACCATAATATTGACATCACCCGAACTAGATAAATTACCGCAAATGTCCTGTAAGTCCTTGTTAAAGTTATCCAAACATAAGTTTTTCATGGGTCTGTAGACTCTGGAGTAAGGTTTAGGTTTCTCACGCTTGACATCCAGTTCACAGACCACAAGGCAGTGCCCATAAAGAGAACCCACATGCTCTAAAATGATGTTTTTGGACTGCAAGTCTGTACATACAACATCAAGTAACGACTCACTACTCTCAGTGAAATGTGTAGGCTCTGATATTAGCTGATATAATCTAAAACTTGATAAAAAGGTATTAAATTTAGCAGTTTTCGCTTCAATATTTGATAATAAATTTATGTTAAAGTCTCCTAGTAATATCAAATGGTCATAATTCGGAATTGAGCTAACTGAGTCACTGAGAGCATCAAAAAATAGGTCAATGTCCATCCAAGGTGGACGATATGCCGTTCCAATTGCCAGCTTCTTTCCGTTAAGGGTCAAGGTCACCCACATTTGCTCAACTGATGTATGCAGTGGGTCTACAGGGTGGGACCAGGTGCGAGCGCTGACATTCCGCTTGCTGTAGAAGCCTACACCCCCTCCACGCGAACGCGCGCCCAATGGTCTTGGGATGTGACGCAAGCGGTACCCCGGAAGTACGGGCGCCCGCCCCTCCTCACCCGCCCTCAGCCAGGTCTCATTGATTGCGAGGACATCAATATCATGTCGAGCGCATGAGGCTACAAAATTATCATGGTTAGTACCGAGAGATCCTGCATTATACAAACCAATCGTAAATAACTTTTTAACCATTGTATAAAATTGCAAACGATAAATTCAAAAAATGGCCCATACCAAAATATGTAAAGTGAAACGGAATATGACCAACATTCATACAAATTACGCCTGTGCGTGCAAGATTCGCCTGTTCTGTCCCAATAACAATTATATCTATATAAATTAATATTAAATACATACACAAATCTAGCCAACACATATTTATTTTTCCTTCAAACCAATACTTTCCCCAAAAACCCTTTCCAGGTCGGCATCCGAGCGAAAGCTGAAGGCCAGCCCTCCGTCGCTCTGCCGGGCGAAAACGCGGCCCCTCCTGGTCCACGAGAACCTCCACCGACGCTTGAGGCACTCCTCCCGGACTCGGTGGAAAAGCTGGCGATTAGCCCGCGTCAGCCTCTCGTTGACGAATATGCGACGCGGCGGGCCCGCCAGGCTCATGTCAGCCGTGGTGAAGTTGCGACGCACCCGCGCCGCACGCAGCAGGTCATCGCGCAGCTGCCGGCGAGCCAGCCGCACGACGACTCGGCGCGGGCGCCTGCCGGCTCCATCGGCAGCGGCGACAGCCGCAGTCGATTCGGGCGCGCCCACCCGCTCGGCGAACACGATGTCCCGCGGCTCGAGAGACACCCCCAGCTTGGTGGCAAGGATGACGACGGTGTGGAGGACATTTTCGCCCTTCTCCTCCGGGAGGTGCCCCACATCCAGGTCAGCAAGCAGCGAGTCCTGGTCGCGGTCGTTCAACTCCAACTGAAGTCGAGCGACCGATTGTTGTAGCTCCTCCACCTCGCCGTTCCGTGGCGCCACCGTCGCCTCCCTCATTTCCACCGCATCCAGCCTCCGCTCGATCTCGCCCATTCGCTCCTCCATCTGGCGCAAGGATGCACGGATCTCCGCACGGAACTCGCGCTGCTCGGCCATGTACTCCGCCAGCTCGCGGCGCAGGGCGCAGACCTCCGTCTCCTTTCGCGGCGGGGGCTCAGGGCTGGCGGTTGGCACGGACGCAGTTATTTATAGGAGTTATTTATAACTCCTATTAGGGTGACGGCACCAGTAACGGACACTTCGCTCTTAATTCAAATTTCATACGATCCAAAAATGATTGTTGCAAAACCAAGAATAACCCTTATCTTCTGTAAAATAAGAATCAAGTGTCCATCCTCGGTCCTTGTCCATTACGGGTTCCGTCACCGTATAAAACATTGCTGACCATATGGACAATAACTTTTTGTGCTGCCATTTTCACGGAATCTAAAAACAAACATTATTAAAAACCTAATGATTATTGTTATCATATAGTTTATTTTAAATTACTAATAAATAGATAAATACCCCACATATAACGGTGACCTCTTTTTTCAGAGCTGATATCTCTTCAACGGGTTAACCATTTTTCATGATACCTAGTTAAGAACCATTCCGATCATATTTATAAAAAAAAAACCATCCGAATCGGTCCTTCCGTTTGTGACTTAAAATGCCACAGACAGACACAAAGCAAAGTTCATAAACACAATCACAAACACACAGAAATACATTAAAATTATAATAAGAAATTAATTTCCTTACTTCGCCCCTCAGCTAAACCCCCGACTCCCAAAGGGCAACTAACTCTTCGATAACGAAACGACTCCATTGATCTCGGTTCGTCTTCCACTCGCGAGCAGACGGTCCCGGGGCGAGTTACTAACTCCTTTGATAACTACAGGGTGCTCTATAGGGATAACACATTGATTAAGAAGTTACATAGTTGTAACTTTACGGAAAAGGTATTATGTAATTTGAAAATTACAATTTTTAACTTTTCATTTTGGAAGCTCATACAGATTAGAAAATCCGTAATTTAAAAATGTAAGTCAAGTCAAGTCATTTTTTTTATTTAATATAGATTCATAAGAACACTTTTTGAATGACAATAGTACATTACTACAGAGGCTGGGACAAAAGGGGTTGCCGGCCGAAGTTATATAGACGGCCAAGCGAAGCAAGGCCGGATATAGGTCTGAGGCGGGCAACCCCATATTTCCCGCCGAAGTATGTATAGTGCTTTTCTCAAACATAATTCATTAAAATAATTAAAACAAAAATTACAATGTCAAATAGGTACTAGGAGTGCATAAACATTAAAAGTAACCTACAGTGCTCAGTACGCCCGCCCGCCGGCCCGCTGGTGGCGCGCGCGGGGCTCGCCGCATCGTGCTAACCTCCTAATTACCTCTGCGCTCCTGGTACTTCAAATAAACATGCAAACGCTTTGTTGGATGCACGGCTTAGTAAATTAAAAAAAAAACAGCTATTTAGCCTTTTCATAAACACAGCCAACATGGCCAAATTAAAATTAAAAAAAAATTACTTCCCGGCCTAGGCCTTCAATTTCTTATGAAATTCCTTTACAGTTCTCTCGAGTTGTTCCGTCGGAAACGTGGCACTTTGAAGCCTAAAATAACTAACATAACGCCGACATTACATAGCATGTTTGAGAAAAGGTCATTTACAATTAGCCACATGTTATCTTACAAACATAAATTTCACTAACCCTTTACAACTGAGCGAAACAAATGAGAACTAGGAAAAAAAAATTGTCAGCATTATATAAAACAAATTCAAAATCAGACACAGAGTGACAAAAATTGTATCTAGATAAATAAATAATTTCAAGGCGATTTAAGGGCGGAAGGGGGGTTTATCGTTCATAGTGTAGTAGGCCTTTAGACCTAAATGGATTTTTATAAACAATTTAAATTTTATTTAAAAACATTTTGGGGAAACGCTCACAATTTCCCAAAAAAGATGAACTTACTTTTTGCAAACGATAGCGAGGCACGGCCAGTTTTTCCTTATTTCTAGTATTACGCAAGCGACAGTCACTATTTAGTTAAAATAGAATTTTACATACATAACATTTTCAAAAATATATTGAAAAGCAAATGTGAGAATGATGACTTGCTTGAATTTTATCTTAATGAAATGCGAGATCTTAACTGATAATACAAAAATCTTCTGGATATCAGAGCGAAATACCATAGGTCATAATGCTGTGAAAGTAAAGTAAAGTAAAACTTGTCTGTTTGTTATGTGCTCTGAAAGTTCTTCCACCACAAAAAATGATTTTTTTAAAAAAAAAGAGCTCACAGGCCACCTGATGGTAAGTGGAAACTATGGCCCATAGACATTCTCATTCACAAGACTGGAAGCCTAAGACTGCCAATGCGTTGCCAACCCTGAGGACTAAGATGCAATGCCTCTACGCTAGTCATTACACCGGCTGTCTTATCCCCAAACCGGAACACAACAATGCGAACACTGCTGTTTGGTGGTAGGTTAATGGATAAGATGACATTGACATGACATTTGACATTCATAGGTGCATTATAAATAAATAAATTGCCTAAATTGAAGAATAAAGAACTTTGACTTTGACTTTGATGGTGGTAGCGATCCGGACGGACCCTGCACAAGGTCCTACCACCCGCAAACTTTCAATACCTACTTACATTTCGACGACGCTGTTAGCATAAATGTTAAGTTAGCCCCACAGTCAGCTGCTTTAGGTTTGATTCCTGATGATTAGATTGTCCCCTGCTAGTTATTCATTATGACGATTCGTTGGCCTAGTTGGTAGTGTCCCTGCCTACGAAGCTAGCGATCTTGGGTTCAAATCCCGGTAAAGGCAGATATTTGTGTGATGTGCACGAATATTTGTTTCTCAGTCATGGATGTTTTCTTTGTACCTATTTAAGTATATATATATCGTTGTCTAGTACCTATAGTACAGTCGATTACAAAAAGATGTATCCACTTTTTGACCTTATTGCATTGTAATAAGATTCAAAAGTGGATACATCTCTTTGTAGTCATCTGTAAAGGCCTAGAGCTTAGTTTGGGGCTCGATCGTCTAGCTTGAGGTTGTCTCCCTGGCTAGTTACTTATTATTTGATATACCACCCTTTTGTGAAAACATATTCAACTGATAGTGAAGACGAAGAAGAAGTTAGCGGATATACAGACAGACAGACGCGGAAAGCTACTTTGTTTTATACTAAGTAAAGAATGAAGATGAAGATAAAGATTCTATCTTAAACTTCATTTGAACTTATAAACGATCAAAGTCATGCTAATGTGCATAGTTTAATTTTAACGTTACGAAACCGCTTAGCAATGATGGCCGCAATAAACACGTAACGGACCAGCTGGTGCATTTCGAGGAAGTTTTTAAAACAACGCAAAAAAGTTAAGGAGGCAAGGTTTTAGTCTCAAAAAAAAAAAAAAAACGGGTAGCAAGACTTAACTTCATAAAGTATTAAAAATAAATACTATGTTCCTAATATAGTCCAGTTAATTCTCCCTGCGAGAAACATCTTATATTCTAAAAGGACATAATGTTTCAAAGCAAATGGCTAATACTGTTACAGTCCAATCAGATAGGACGAGTGCGAGAAAATCCAGTATTAACAGGTTAGCTCGCATTTTTAAGTTAAAACTCTCAAAGCACTGTATTTTTCTTAAGCTGACACTAAAAATGTTATATAAAACAGTAGAGCAACATTTATGTGTTTACTAAATTTTCAGCTAGAAGTAAACGTGTAAGCGAGTTCTTAATTCGGTCAGTTTGTGTGTTTGTTATAATCTGGCATTTGAGCTTCAAATAGAACTTAGAGTATGTTAACATTGGTTATTTTTAAAGTCGACGACGCGCTGGCCTAGTTGGTAGTGACCCTGCCTACGGAGCTAGCGGTCCTGGGTTCAAATCCCGAGGGCAGATATTTGTGTAATGAGCGCGTTTTTTTATTTTTTTTTAAGTATTTATATCTCAATCTAGTCTAGTACCCATAGTACAAGCCTAGAGCTTGGTTTTGGACTAGGTCAATTGGTGTGACATAGTCCCCTGATATATTTATTATTATATTTAAATTACCTCACCTAATTATTTTAAAACCTCCTCAGAATTATTTTGAACTATTAAGGTTCTCAAACTCCTAAAGCCCATCATAAACGAAAGTCAATGGAATATGAATCTAAAACGAATGACATGAAGTCAATTTACTAATTTGATCATTAGTCATAAAAACAAAAGAAATAACATTTTACTTTCTTCGCACTAAGATTTTTATTTGAATTGTCGTATTTTGTACTGTTATTACATTATTAGTACTCGGACTACTATGAACCTCATGAGGATAATTATAGTTCAAAATCACAGATTTTTAAAAAAATATATTAAATTCGTCGTATTTCTGAAGTTTCTGAACTTCCGTTTTGCTATAAATAAATAGAGAATCTTATCACATCGCGAACAAACATAATGAGATACTTCGTGTGTTCTTTCACGCTGCAACGGCTGGACGGATTCGAATGATCTTTGAAATGGAGATAGCTTATACCTTAGATCAACACTAAGGCTGCTGGGTTGGGCAGCATATGGGAAATTGCGTCGACTATTCCACAGAGCCTGAAGACGAAAGTCTTCAATCAGTGCGTCCTTCCCGTCATGACATACGGAGCCGAAACGTGGACACTTACGATAGGGCTGGTTCACAAATTTAAAGTCGCTCAGCGAGCTATGGAGAGGGCTATGTTTGGAGTTTCTCTGAAGGATCGGATCCAGAATGAGGTGATCCGACAGAAAACTAAGGTTATCGACGTAGCCCATCGAATTATCAGTTTGAAGTGGCAGTGGGCCGGTCATTTGTGCCGCAGAACCTAGAAGTTAGTTAAATATAAAATAAATGACAGTGAAAACCGGCTTTTTGAACAGTTTCCCAGCTTATAAAATAATGTAGACTTTCCCTACTGTTCCCATCTACGCTGCAAATCCTCGTACATCCATTAGCCATTGCGAGCTAGCAACTAATTAAAAGCAAATACGATTAGAACGTGTGTCCGTCTGTAGGACCCAAAAATGCACTAAACCTAGTATTTACTCGCTTACGGGGATTAATTAGGTTTAGGACTCAGGACGTCTAAGTTTATACTGATGCCATTTGATCTTAGTTTAGTGCAGTCTGAGTGGCCTTTAAGCTATTTTACTTGGAAGCATTTTTAGATTTAACTCTTCTATCGTCTTTGTACCTCTGTATACGTTTTGCTTCAAAATGAGTGAGGAAAAACTGGTCAAGTTTCACCACAAAACTGAACCCGATTTTTTAAAATCTTTTCTTATTGTTATTATAGCGGAGATAGAAAAAAAAAAAACAAGTGTCGAGCTAATACGGTACAAAGGATTAGCCGTATGACAGACGGACGGACAAACGGATGAATAGCGGAATAATAGGGTCCCGTAGGTAGCCTCGGGTACGGAACCCTATTAAACAGATAGATCGTGGTAATAGATTGTAAGGTTTACAAAAAAACTAATAATTTAACAGTGTTAAAACAGATGTTTTTGACCGGTGTGAAGTTAGCGGCCGAAAAGTTTGCGGCCGATTGGCTCCAACATTTGGCTAACTTCACACCGAAATTACCCTGCCAAATAAAGAAGTTCTATAGAAAACTGTTTCAACATAACAACAAATAGGGTAAAGTCACCAGTGGTCAGACAGAGGCTCCGAACTAAAGTTTTTTTTTAAAAAAACACGCATAATAGTTACTCTTTTTGGTCGTAAACCAGATACGACACGAGGAACAGTGTTGGAAAACGGCAACATTGCCTCTAAATCATGAGGCGATAAAGGCGAAACTTAACTCCCTTTACACTCTATATTTTATATCATATCATCAAAACTATGACGTTTAAACCTGACAGTTTATGTCGCTTACCTAAAACTTAAACTGTTAAAATTTAACCGCTGTGACTCGTAAACTGAAGGTGGTTTAGTAAGTTCGCGAAATATCAAGATTTTATCAAGTTCATGAAAAGGACTTTTGGATATTGGATAACATGTCAAAAGCAATTAGGCTTTGTCCAACTAAGTGCAATTGCCGTCGCCGGCCAAGTCTAAATGGAGCGAAGCCATTTTCCCATTGAAAATGTATGGAAACAAATTTTTAGTGATTATTCCTCCGTGCGTATATCCGATTTTCAATTTTATTTTTTATAAATCATCTATGGGTAGATGTCGTATTACGGGCTAAATTTGATCGTGATATCTCTAATTTGCGGGTGGTAGGACCTTGTGCAGGGTCCGTCCGGATCGCTACCACTATTTTATCCATTAACCTAGCGCCAAACAGCAGTGTTTGCATTGCTGTGTTCCGGTTTGGGGATATGACAGCCGGTGTAATGAATAGCATAGTGGCATTCATCTTAGTCCTCAGGGTTGGCAGCGCATTTGCTGTCTTAGGCTTGCAGTCTTGTGAATGCGAATGTCTATGGGTCACAGTTTCCACTTACCATCAGGTGGCTTGTGTGCCCGTTTGCCTTCTCTAGGCCATTAAAAAAAAATGTTTGGGAGGAGTAAGCGGACAAACGAACATCCGAATCGAGAAAAAATGGAGCTTCGCTCCAATAAACTCCTGGCCACCCGATGGTACGTAGTATTTCTATGAGTTTCTATAGACATTTGCAATTTCAATACTACAATCTTTAGACTATAATCCTGAGACTGCAAACGCGTCGTCACGACAGTAAAAACCGGTCGAGTGCGAGTTGTACTCGCGCACCGAGGGCTTTGCTTAAGTTTTTTACCTATAGCGATCTTTGGTGGGCCCGTACATTTGACCAAGTACGTTTGACAAACTATATAATTTTTCTCAAACATGCTACGTAATGTCGGCGTTATGTTAGTTATTTTAGGCTTCAAAGTGCCACGTTTCCGACGGAACAACTCGAGAGAACTGTAAAGGAATTTCATACGAAATTGAAGGCCTAGGCCGGGAAGTAATTTTTTTTAAATTTTAATTTGGCCATGGTGGCTGTGTTTATGAAAAGGCTAAATAGCTGTTTTTTTTTTAATTTACTAAGCCGTGCATCCAACAAAGCGTTTGCATGTTTATTTGAAGTACCAGGAGCGTAGAGGTAATTAGGAGGTTAGCACGATGCGGCGAGCCCCGCGCGCGCCCCCAGCGGGCCGGCGGGCGGGGGTACTGAGCACTGTAGGTTACTTTTAATGTTTATGCACTACTAGTACCTATTTGACATTGTAATTTTTGTTTTAATTATTTTAATGAATTATGATTGAGAAAAGCACTATACATACTTCGGCGGGAAATATGGGGTTGCCCGCCTCAGACCTATATCCGGCCTTGCTTCGCTAGGCCGTCTATATAACTTCGGCCGGCAACCCCTTTTGTCCCGGCCTCTGTAGTAATGTACTATTACAAACTTTCATTCGCAAAAACGTGTTTGTGCTTCAACCATTACATAGGTTACATGGGCTTATTAAATAAGTTAGGTTAGGTTAGACAATTAACCACAAAAAAAATGCGGCGGGAAGTATCTCTTTGTGAAAGTGAGTTTGGTTGTATTTTAATTATGTGTTTATAACCTTCCGTGGGCTCGCCTGATGGTTCCAATTGAAGACCAGCGCTGACTTTAATGCCAGCATTAAATTGAGTTGGGTACCATTTCGTGGCTGCATTCTTCTTGTACGTTTTTATCTGTTCTTGGTTACGTTTGTCACAATTTTTTTTTTCTTTCTAAAATGATAAACTTTGCCATGTGATGATTTGGTAAAACAGCAGTGAACCCGATCTTTGGGGTTTTGATATGGTATGTTAAGATAAGCCCCTTGGACTGAATCCGGATCCTGCAAAATGTTCCACCACAAAATCTAAACCTGTTAGAAAAGTAGGTACCGTATGTTGACGTCTTTATTATATCAGTAGCATTCAGCAATAGCCTGTTTATCGCCTTTCCTCTCTATCAGTGTAATCGCTGCAATTTGTAACAGTTCAAGTACTATGCCCGATGCCACCTCCATTAACGGAGCGGTTAGCGGCGATGATCGCGACAGTTAAGACAGATTTATTTTGACAATAAAAGTAAACACGGCTCCACCGCGGACCATTAGCAAGAGGGATTCGTGTGTAGATGCCGCGTGAGTGATGAGAGGTAGCGGCGCCGACAATTTTTTATACGACTGCCGAAAAAAGGAGTGGAATGTTTTCAGGGTTCATGTATGTATCTACGATTCTTTATTCCACCATGACTTCTAATCGCCTCAGCCGATTTAAATGTGTGTTAGAATCCTTTCACCGTCCCGGGTGACATAAGATAGAGAAACTGTTAAAATTGTATAGTTCATTATGTCAACAAAAAAAAAAAAAAAATTTAATGATTATTACAATATATGCAATTGCATAATTATTACAATATTTTGCGGGTGGTAGGACCTTGTGCGGGGTCCGTCCGGATCGCTACCACCATCTTATCCATTAACCTACCGCCAAACAGCAGTGCTCGCATTGTTGTGTTCCGGTTTGGGGATAAGACAGCCGGTGTAATGACTAGCATAGAGGCATTCCATCTTAGTCCTCAGGGTTGGCAGCGCATTTGCAGTCTTAGGCTTGCAGTCTTGTGAATGCGAATGTCTATGGGTCACAGTTTCCACTTACCATCAGGTGGCCTGTGTGCTCGTCAGCCTTCCCTTTGCCATAAAAAAATATATATATACAAATACAGTCGCATTAATTAACGGGTCTTATAACAGTACAAAAAACTTCAATCCGGTTTTTAATTCTTGCTTTTCATTTAGTTAATTTGTGTTTGTCAGGATTAAAGTTGAGAGCTCTATTCTACTCGGTAAAACTATATTGCTTTTGTCATGTTATCGTATTGTCAACATTACGATCGTTCTTATTTACTTGATCGTAAGGGCTGCTGAGACATGTCAAAAGTAATTATTAGTAGAATAGACGGTTAGACGCCCAGTTAATATCAATCCAGTGAGAAATAATATATATTTGAAAATTTAAATCTTAAAAACTTACAGCATCTCTTTCGGATACAATTCGTCCTCACCTGTTAGAATGTGCAGGTTTCATACAATGTTTTTCTTTCACGGTTTCAGTATCGAGTTAGTTACAAAAAAAAATTGGCACATGTCAAAACGCTTAAGCGTGAGTTTTTTTTTTTTATGGTATAGGAGGCAAACGAGCAGACGGATCGCCTGATGGAAAGCGATTACCGTCACCCATAGACACCTGCAGCACCAGAGGAGTCACAGGTGCGTTGCCGGCCTTTCAAATGAGAGTACGCTCTTTTCTTGAAGGTTTGAAGGTCGTAACGGTCCGGAAATAACGCTGGCGACAGACCATTCCAGATTAGTTGTTCGAGGCAGGAAATTCCGAGTGAAACGCACAGTTGTGGATTGCCAACCATCTAAAATCAGCTAGTCTGTTCATCAGCTATGAAAATAGGGGTAGTAATTAAATACTTTTTTAAATTTAATTCAATGTCTTTCACTCCTGAAGTTGTATTTCACCAATTTCGAGTTATTTATAGACACTTAGACATGGAAGGACCTTATGCAGAGTCCGTCCGGGTCGCTATCTCCATCTTATCCATTAACCTACCGCCAAACAGCTGTGTTCGCATTGTTATGTTCCGGTTTGGGGATAAGACAACCGGACAATGACTAGCATAGAGGCATTCCATCTTAGTCCGCAGGGTTGGCAACGCATTTGCAGTCGTATGAATGCGTATGTCTATGGGTCACAGTTTCCACTTACCATCAGGTGGCCTGTGTGCTCGTTTGCCTTATCTATGCCATAAAAAATAAAATCTCATGGACTAGCTTCTTTACATAGTCGAAGTCGCTTCCGCTGTCTTTTCCTTTAGATCTTTTAAACAAGGTACACAGAATTTTAATGAAATTTTAAGCATTAGATAGAGTGATTCCAGAGGAAGGTTTTTATGTATAATAAAGTCAGGATTTTGTACGGGTGTAACAGAAAACTCACATAAACCGAAGCGAAGCGAGGGCGGGTCGCTAGTATTAGATAAATAGGTCCATTGATATCACACGCGAGGACAATAACAGTATTCATTTAAAGAGTTTTTTTTGTGTTCAAAACCGAAGCACATGGGGTTAGCTCCACGCATGACTGTCAAGTCCAATTAAACATTTTATTATTATGTATTATTAATTAGCCTAATTATACCTCGTGTCCCATTGGTGGGCAGAGGCCTCCTCCCGTAATTTCCACACGTGTCTTTAGAACAGGGGGCCCTGACAAGATACACTACGCTGACTAGCACTAAAACCCATTGATAATTCCTATAACACCAAGGCTATGGCGACGGGTAAACTATTCGTTCCTAGGATAAATAATTACTATGGGGGCAGAACTCTCAAAAAGCGTATCCCATACCTACTCAATAGTTTGCCTGAAGCCATTAGACGTGAGAAAAATAAGAATAAATTTAAGAGACTTTTAAAAAAGCATTACCTACTACTTATATAATAATAATTATGTATGTTTAGTACTGTTACTGTGTACAGCACAGTTCTGCTATTTAATCAATTTAAGCCTTACCTGGAGACTGTCGCTCCCACAGTCAAACTGTTAATCCAGTTTTGTGGGGCAATGTTTAATTTATAATTATTAACTAATATTGTACTTATTAAATAAATAAATAATAATAGCGTTTCTATTCGTTTCGGTTTTAAATCAATCGCGTCACTGGTACCACGTGATACGAAAAGTCACGTGATCTACCAGTGACGTCATTGGTTAAAAACGAAACGAATAGAAACGCTAGTTAGCTACGTCTTGGCAGGGCCCTCAGGCAATCTTCGGCTAATCCTTCAGAAAAGCGTCCGAGTCATTCCGCCATCTTTGCTTGGATCTGCTTCTCCATCTGTATACGCCCTGGGGGACCCACCAGGTACCGCATTGGCCCACTTCTGTGGGTGCATGCGACAAATTAACTACTTATCCAATTTCTAGTTTTATTTTCTTATTGTATAGTAAGGGAAACTGTCTTATTGACATTGTTATATGAGCGAAAATGGTACGTCTGTTAGTTTCTTTTACTGTACAGTCAAGAACTTAAATTTGAGACCCACCTCATGTCCAAAGTCAATCTAATATTCTAAAACAATAAGGTTGAGTTTGCTAAAAATTATATAATGCTAGACTAAGTAGTACCATTGTAATATGAAATATGAAATATGTTTAAAAATGACTGACTGCTGAGTTTCTTGCGGCGTTTCTTCTCAGCAGTGGTCTGCTCTCGAGCTGCCTACTCACTGAATAAATTTCTTTTATTTTATATCGTTATCTTTTTATAGATACAAATTATTTGACATCTCTAATAACATTGACGATTTCAAGCATTTTCTTGAAACGGGTCACAATTGAGCGTTTGTGATCGTACCTACGTTTAGCATAAATTTAACCAACCAGTTACATAACCAAACGCTTTCCGCTTATGCCTTTAACCCCATTGCGTATTAGTTGATGGGAGGGTCAGGGCTGTGCCCAGCTCCTTGAAAGCCGAAACGGTTTGACTGGCAGAGAAGAGAGGAAACAAATACAACCGAGTGGACACAGGGCGGGGCGGGACGCTTGGTTGGGGTCGGAAGGTTTAAAATTGACTGCGTGACGTAATTTAGGAAATAAAGGATGATTTTTTTTGTAATGATGTGGTAAAATTATGCAATAGTTCGATAATTTTTAGACAGGCAGGATTATTTCGTAATGTTAATGATTATTGTATGTATTTATGTTTTTACACCAAGTTTATATTTGAATAATTAATTTGAAAATAATAGTAATATTTTAAACTTAATCCTAGCCTAACCCCAGGTTTAAATTTTCACGAATGTCAAATTCATATGAGATCTGTCATTTTTAACGAATTAACCTGTTAACTATGTTTAACCTGGGGTTAACATTTACGTTTTGGGGTTTCTTGTAGTTTAGTATGTTTATTTGAGTTCTAAAGCATTTAGTTTACACCGCCGGCCATGTATTTACAGCGATTTGCCTGTCCAAGGTTATCTGGAAGAGATCGCTATTTAGCAGTAAGACCTGTTGTACATCTGTAATGTAAATTTATTACTCCTAATGTATTTGTTTGTTTTCTGGTCTTCAATAAAGATTTTTTTATTGTATTACATTTTTTGATGTGTTGTTAAAATTGCGGCACTTTTTTTAATACTAATAATAAAGTTTCAAAGTAAGTATGGGCGTTAATATCTTACCGCTTCAACAGTGATTTCACCGCAAAAAACGATTTAAAAAATATTTTTAATCATTTGATTTTAATGCCTGCGACATCAATTATTGTCAGAACCTATTTATTTTTTTACTATTTAGATGTCACCCGCGATTTCAACGTACATTTCGATTATTGTTTTTTTTTCAGTAGCTATTTGCTATTTTCCATTTTTGAACTTAAATTTTAAGATAAATAAATAAATATCAGGGGACAATCTTACACCAAATTGTTCTAGTACCAAACTAAGCTCTAGGCTTGTACTATGGGTACTAGACAACGATATGAATACTTATATAGTTATAATAACCTAAACACATAGAAACCACCCCAGACTCAGAAACAAATACTCACGCTCATCAAAAATATTCGCCCTGACCGGGAATCGGACCCGGAACCGCTAGCTTCGTAGGCAGGGACACTACCAACTAGACCACTGCGTCGTCGTATAATGACATAACTATTGCGCATTTATAAATAAAAGGGTGAGTCGACACTGAAACAAACCTTTCCTCAACACTGGCAACACTACCAAACTATCGCCTGAATAAAAAATCTACTTTACAGGCAGAATCCGCCCAAGTATTGGCTGGCGGCGATCGCCATAACAGCGCACAATGAGTTACAGTAATAAATGAGCGGCAAAAATCCGGCGGCGACAAAAGGCAGTCGTAAACCGGCCGGATTAGGGGCCCGACACAAGCGGAGGCCAGGAGACGAGCGTTTTTGTAAATAATTACGTCGAAGTTGAATTTCGTTGTAATTCTCGCTTGTTGCTTAGTGTGTCTCTATCGTAACAGGCTAGGTAGAAAAGCTCCGAGTGACAAATAAGTCGCAGGCCACTTGTGCTAGCTCTCCGGGGTCCTTTTTTTAAAAGATAAAAAGATAAAACATGTTTGTTCAGTAAGTAGGCCGCACGGGCACTTTTACACGTCCAAAATCTACCAGCGCTTCGCAAGAGACCACTGCTGAGAAGAAACGCCGCAAGAAACTCAACAGTCAGTCGTTTTTTTAAAATACTACTTATGATATTATACAATTATAAAGCTTAACCTAGCATTATAGTATAAAACAATCCATTTAACATAAAACAAAAAATAAAAAAATATTCAAGCGTAGTAGCGTCGCAGGAAAATGTGTCAAAACTAAGAATTTTCATAGGGAGTAATAAGAAGTAGTAATAAAAAAATAAAATATCAACCACCACATACAAAGTTTCGATACATTCTCCTTCAGAAACCGTGTCCCCTAGACAATATACAATATTTACATATTTTTATACTTTGTCTCTACACGTTTCTTAACTGTCAAGAATGTAAGACGTATCCTAACATTGGCAACGAGATAACATGTTAAACGCAATAAGCTTTAGTCCCAGTAGAATAGAGCATCAGGTCAGCTTCTTCCACCTTTTGCTTAGGATATACTATAATAAATTTTAACAGACTCTAAACAAGTCTAAGAAAAATGAAGCATTTGAAACCTACTACTAATTGAATAATGACGTCATTATAATGTTAGTAATCATCAGTGATCGGATCTCGGATGCAATTTCCCGGGATTTAAGTCCGTTATCTTAACATGGATATGACTTACAATCCCGCGAGTCTCTTTGATACCTACATTTATAAAAAGGTGAATAACTTTTAATTGTAAGTAGTGTACACTATAAAAGTTATATAAACACGACTAAAACATAGGAGTTTTAATTTCATTTTATTTTTAGGTTAAGTTTTTGTCATGTTACTATTTCTTTTGTCTAGGTATTATTGTAAGGGATATAATTAGTATGCTATTGTGTTGCATGTTATTAAGATGTTTATTTTTAAATTTTGTTTCAAAAAGTAGAGTTATTTTATATCTAAAATATGTTTTAAAAGTATGTGTCAAATAAATGACCTATTATAGATAGATAGCGAACATTTTCATTTTGTTTATTTAGTTTAACCCTCGACAAAAGTTATTAATTATTAATAATAAAATAACCCATTTCCCAAAATCCCGGGAAATCCCGTGTCACATCCATGTTAAGCATAACGTTTGAGGTCGTTCACCCCAAATTGCATCCGAGATCCGATCACTGGTAATCATGTATACAGTGTGTCTTATAATCCGACGTCAACTCGCCTAGGGCCAGAGCAGCTAAAAAGCTATCGATTCCCCTATGTATGTTCAGCGATTTTAACTAGTTCTGGAGATATTGATCATGTTCATCTGAAATATTGTAATTTTCCCTTATGTCCATGTCACGAAAAAATATTATTTTCATGTTTTATTTTGCCAATATTTCGTTTTTTTTGTACCCTGTGACCCGCGCCGCTAAGATAAATCTAACGACGACACCCCGCTTGTCATAATCGGGCCATCCATTGAGCCTTTACAAGGGAACAAAGGTCCTTAAATCGTCGGAATCTTTTGTTTTTTTGCTTACCATTGCTATCGGTGTATCCTCACTGCCTTATGATTATTTAGTTTGTTTTTCCAAATAATTATTTGTTTCAAGTCAACCCGCGTGTTTCCTGCCCCCACCCTAATTCTCTAAACCTTGCAACTAGCGCCTCCTTCCGGCCGTAGCTTGAACTATAAAACGGCCCCTAATAAAACTGGTCCCTTCAGGCGCATGCATACATCACTAATGACATACAGCACCCACTACTGCGTGGTAAAGGAGCATAAAAACAAAAGTGGGAGCAATGCAGCGATGGATGTTGATGGTAGCAAGATGTTGTACATCAAGTGATATTACAAGTTTAGGGTGGATATCCGTTGGTAGGTATTTATCTACCTACTGTGGTGCATTCGGTGTATAAACTTAACAACGTGGTTTCTAAGGAGAGTATTTGACTTGGGGAGCGGAAATTAAGGATTTTGATGGAGATTAGAATTGCATGCTTGGTGTGAGATTGTGCCTTGACTTTAAAAGCACTTGTACGATTAGGTAAGGAGGACCCTACTTTGTACTTCCCTTTCTATCGTATACTTTGTATTCATACACACAACCCATTCAAAAAAAAGTCACTTTTAATGATGCAAACCGATGTAACAGCAGCTTCACGCCTAAACGCCTGTCAGGTTCAACCTTTTGCAAGTTTTTTTATGGCTTGTTAAAGGCGAAAGAGCTCACAGACCACCTGAAGTGGGATCCGTGACCTATACTTTTGCATTTTCAACACTACAATCTTAAGACTTCTATCCCAAGACTATGGAATGCCTCAATGCCAGTAATTTCAACGGTTTTTTTTTATCTAGGGGAAGGTGGGGTGAAATCAGATAGCGGGTAAAAGCAGATAGCGTGCTATTTCAAATTTCTGCTATGGCTGACTCGCTTAGACACGTTAGACAGCACGGGCAGAAGCCGCTTAGTGTGCGTGCAAATGGTGGCCGGCGAAGTGAGTCGTACGTGTTACGTTGCCGTTGAGAAAAAAAGTAAACAAAGGTAATTGATGTAATATTTCTACTTATTTTATCTCGTATCAAATTACTATCGGTTTAATAACATGCATGGTAATGATTTATATCCTTATAGTGACTATTTGAGTAATGATTTATAATTTTATTTTTTAATTAGACCGTTAAACTATTGCGTTTTTTATATTATTTGCAAAATAAAGGCCGTTGGGTAGAAGCAGACGGGGTGAAATCAGGTAGTATTCCTCACACGTTATAGAGAAATAGGAAACCATCAGCTCGCCGGGGTAAAACTGGCATATTGACTGTCTCCTTACAAAAATGAATTATTACAGAATAAAACTCAAGCACCACAAACACCTTACCCAAGGGAAAAAAGAGGTAAAAAATTAAAAGCTGGTAAAAATACACACAATCAGAAACGTAAAGAGAATGCAAATGAGGATGCCTGGATTCAATGTACGTTTTGTCTGAAATGGGCCCACGAAGGTTGCACCGGGTGCCATTCACAGGAATTATTGTTTTTGTATGTCATGACTGTAAATAATTAGTATCTGTTTTCCCCCCACCATGAAAATTATGGTATCTGGTTTTACCCTTACACAAGGGGTGAAATCGGATTTACTAAATTTAAGCAAATGTTGATTGATTTCTTAAGTAATAACTTGATCTCGATAAGTTCGTGCCAAATGATAGTCAATTGCTAGTTGATTTTGATATTAGATATTATTGAAATATATCTTCGTGTTATAGTTAATTATATATATTTTTTCTTAACTATCCGGTGTTACCCCCTCCTCCCCTACATATAGAACTGAACATGGCGACATTGCTGCTTGGCGGTAGCAATCCGGACGGATCTTGTACAAGATGATACCACCAACAAGGGAAGGTCTAATGACTGCTTTTTTTGTTGTTGCATCTGCTGTTATTTGTAGTTCCAGGGCTTCTATTCTATATTATCGTATAGCAACTTTACGATAGTTCTTATTAAGTTGACAGTAATGGCGGCCGAGTTAACAATACGATAACACGTCAAAGGCGATGCTGTTTTACCGTGTAGAACACATTCTTTAATAGATATTTGTAACTGAACCGTTGCAACTACGAGTAGATGCCATTCTCTTTTTTATTATCTCGTTACCATAGGTGCAAAATATTTGATGGCAGCGGACAAGTTTTTACGACCCCCGGATAATTACGTGCCCATTGTCTCCTGCGTCAAATACCCAAATGGTTTTTTTACAACCTACACTAGTTTATGGGCTGAAGTTTGAGGTTATGTAAATTTGAGGGATGGTTTTATGTGTGAGGGGAATTACGGAGGCTTAATGTGGTTCTGTAGCAGGGAGCTATTGTGTTTTATAGGCTGGTTTTAACTATATGTTGGTACTTGAGGATTGTTAGTTGAATGAGGGCTTTATTGGAATCCTTAATTGTCATTTGTCCTAATGCATCTTTTGTCCGAATTTACGTTTGTCCTAAAGTCGTTATTGCCTAAATTATAAAACTTTTTTAGTTTTGTTTCTATTCAATTCTAATTTTACCCAACCGCAGGAATTTTTGGAGAAGCATAAAGTGGTCTGATTCGGCTGAATACCCAGTTTAGGACAAATGATAATAATGACTCACGATGCGTTAGAACAAACGTTATTATGTCTTGAGAATGACACCAAGTAGAATGTCTTTGTAGGGTTTTTTATTAATTTAATTATAAAACGAAGAGACTATCAAACTGAGCTCTATTTTTTATTAGATCAAGTAAACTGACAGTTTATTAATAGTTTATTTGAATAATAGCCATGATTAACGTATTTGAACAAGGTTATTTCTACAACTTTAGTCAAAATAATTACCTGAGAATTCATCTAATAAATAATATTACTAATAGCATATGTCCAACGTACATGTTGTGGTTGTGTTATTGGTAATATGGTATTGAAATACCAACAAAAATATTGGTTTGTCTAACTCACTTTACGGACTATAATTGTACGTGGTAACGTCATAAGAAAACACATAAGCCGAACGCTTGGGCCGATCGTGCCTCTCTATCGCTTGTTCCGCGCTCTCGCTTGCACCCTCGGCTCAGGTGGAACGTGACAATGAGGCGGAACGCGACACTTTTTTGCGTGCAGCCGGCGTTCATCGATTTATAATACGTTATCACGTCAAAAATGGCTAGACTACTTAGAGATCATTCAAAGCATTCGTACATAGGTACTTTTTACGTTTGTCTGTAAAACATTTTTTTTTTGTGCAATAAAGACTTTACTTACTTGGCGTAAAAAAATAACACCAAAACACAAAATTGATCAAAGCAAAGCATATATATATCGTAAAGGTTCTAATTGACTCTGAAACCTAACACATCTGTATCCCCATGGTTCAAAGGAAACCATATCGACGCCGCCGAGGAAATGTTTGATCCACGCAACAATTACTTAGAAAATGATTTCCCCGAAACAGTAATTAAATTCGATATACCGAGGCAGTCATAAATTGCAAAAATCTGGCAACTTCCAGGCAGTAACATTGAGAAAGGGAAAGATAATGACTTCTATAGGGGTGCCATTTGTAATCCATAATAAAGTTTGTCCTAACACAACGCGAGTTTAAATTATCGTTTGTCCTAAACTGGGTTTCAACTGAGTCAGATCCTTTTTCAAGTTACCGGAAAATATCAGCGGTTAGGAGGTTAGGGTCGTATTAAAAACACTGAAAAGTTTTAACATTCTGTTATATTTTTCTTTTATTAAGGACAACACACAGTTACGCACATTTAATATTACAATGAAGCCTAAAGTACCAACGTGAAAGTTAGTAAAAGTGCAACCAACAAAATTATACACAATTTATTTTTAGGCCATTTAACAATTCTAAATAGTTAGTGGGTGACAACATTTTTATGATTGGAAATAGATTTAGGACAAACGAAAAATCGGTCTAACGACGCATTAGAACAAATGACTATTAGGAATTTCAATATAGACCCCTCATATAGCTTAGTTGTTACAATTTGACACGAAACAAGAAACTCGCCTTGATTAGTTCTAAGCATTTCTCCTTTGTGGATAACGTACCAGTTGGCAATATTGGAAATTTGCCCTAACAATAAGGCATGCAATTTCACATGATTGGAAAATTCAACCCTCTCCTCTGTTTTATAAAATTGTGTATCCTATACTGATTTTGGTGCGTTTACGTCCTTGTGTGTACACTAGTCGGAATTGCATTGTTTGTTAAGCCTAGTTCTCAGGCAAGGAAGGCTGTCAAAAGCCAAATAGTGTTGGGCAGGACATTCAATTGAATTAAACTGAGTTTGAGGGGTGACTTATTTTGAAAATTGAGTCAGTAACTCAGTAAAATGTTCTATCTCAAATGAGTTAAAAAACGCACGTACCTTTAGCACGGAGTAACTGGCCACGCTACTTTGACGCTACTGTTCAATTAAATGTCTCCCCATCAATATACGTACTCTGTTTATTCTTGTATTCAACGCCCAAATAAGGTCACTAACCGAAGAGCAGTAGTTCCAACTCAAGGTACCTATACCAAAGTGAAATGGAGCGTAGTATCTGTGGGACATACAAATGGCTAACAAAAGAAAAGAATGCCTTAAAGGGATAAGTTCGCTTTTGTACTTTTTTTAGGTTATCTGTGTTTTGTATTTATTTTTATTGTTGTACGATAAAGAGAGAGCATAATGTTTATTCCTGTGTCTAGGATGATTTCTATGTATTTAAGTATTGTGAGATTGCAAATAATTGAGGCGGTGTAATCAACCGCCATGCTCAATGTAGGGTGTCGAAGCCAGTACATAAAAAGTAAAACTTTTTAATTGAATATGGTTTTCAGAATCTTAGTATTTGTAGTTTCAGCTAACACTTGACTGTAACGAAAATTTGCACTATAAATCTTAATATTTCTCAAACTGATCCCTTCATCGAAAAATTGTGTTTGCAAACCTGAAATATTGTTTAAAGACCTATGCAACGACATCCAACACTATGGGGTGGGCGAGAAAAATATACATCCTCACGTAACGTGTATGCGAAGTACCCTAAAAAAAATATTGCATTTTTTATTGGCATGGCTAATACATTTATTTATACCAAAGTAAAACTACGGACGGACGGACGGACATGGCAAAACTATAAGAGTTCAAGTTTGACTACGGAACCCTAAAAAGAGATAGACTTGAGGCGCCTCATGTATGACCTAGCTCAACACTAGTACAAACAAAACCTTGCCTCGGATTCGACTAAGAGGCTAACAAAGACTCGAACCTGAATTTGCCTTGTGTGGGGTTACAATTTGATTTCGGTTGTGGATCGACCAAAATGGCTTCAGAATTGAGGAGCTAGTCGGTGAAAACATTATTGTTGTGCTACGTTTTGAGGTTAACATGGCTTTGAATCATAATAAATACTGAATAAATAAAAACCGGGGAACAATCTCACAAACTGACCTTTGAATTTTGAAACCTGAGGCTCTAGTCTAGTTTTTCTGATCAGATAATACATAGAAAAACATGCAAAAATCTAAAACCAAGCATGTTCAACATGATACTTTCGTGCTACGAGTCATCATCATCATCATTTGTCCATTGTCATTGTCCTTATCGTTCATTGACACATTTGTATTCGAAAGAAAGTGACAATAATAATAGGAACTCAAAACTGCACTCAGAGTCAGTTAATGACGATTAACGGTATCTCCAGACATATCGACGCAGAATCGGCGGGAGCCGGAGAGAAAAAGTTTTATGTCTATGCAATAAGAGCGAAAACGACGTCGTTCCGATCGCAACGCTCTTATTACCGGCTCAAGTCGATTCCGCGTCAATAGGTCTGGGGAGACCCTAAGTCGTCCCTAGTGTAGATTTTTCATACACAATTTTCAAAATAAAGCTGTTAGCTGTCTCTAAAATGTCTCTGAGTATGGCGGTAAGAGGGTTAACTTTACTTACTTAGTAATCTTCAATTACTTAAGAGAATTGTGAACCGACACTCAAATCACGTAGCTGTTAAAAAAAATCCAATTCCATAACCCGCTAAATCAAGTCCGATTTTCACAATTATTAAATTTGTTCATTCCAATTTTTTCTCCAAGAAATATTGAAATATTTTTTGGGAAAAGTTTACAACGAAACGAAAAACGTACAGACGTAGTTTTTCAAAATATCTGCAAGATACTCAAAAATCAGAATAGGTAGACGAGAGCAATGATATCGCATTATGAACTCAAAAAAGTTTATTCGATAACCAGTACAATGAAAAGTATAAAGGCATACCATTTAAGTTCTCTTAGACATAAAGCGTAACGATAACGTTCGTGATTTTCGAAAACTGGCAAAATGTGTGGGATTGACACAATCGGGGGTTCGATACGTCAACTACCGTTATTATGGCCATGCTTTGCGTGTCTTATCTCTGCAACATTTTCGTTACCATCAAGGCGGCTGTGGGCTAGTAGCCTTCTCAATACTATTTTAATGTGGGGCGTTACAAGATAGAACAGTGCTCCATGATAGATGCGTTTATTAATGCAGAGTGTAATTCTTATATAACAGAGAGAGATGAGCAGGTCTGACTGCAACATTACAGGCAAAACCAGCAGTTTGTAAAAAAAAAATATTTTTATTAGTTGCATCATTGTTTTAACTTCAAAATTATCATATTAGTGTAGTAATAATAATAAGACAGTGACCCTTAATTCAAATCGTGTTGATTTAACCTTCTTGCCTTTGAAGTTAAGTATGCGTAGTAAAGCTACTTTAAAACATTTTGATTAAATATAAAGAATGATTAAGTATAGAAACAAGCTTCATCAAACGCGCTAATTGGCAAGCAACTATTCTGAAAGAATATTTTATTACTAAATTGTACATTAATTACTGTAATATTCTAGGTTCTAGGCCGCCTTTGATTAACATTCTTATAATTTGATTTTGAAGACTCAAAGACGTTGAATACAAAATTACTAAACAGCTATAAATTTATTTATTTGTTTGAAGTGGCAATCGTATGCGATGCGATATGCTAGACGATGTGAAATGGTCCTCACTGAAAATGAAATGAAAAATGAAACTCAGCATTTCTTTTAAACTAGAACACATACAACTGTATATAAACCAGAATTTGTATTTTTTTGTTGAGTTCCCTTAATTCCTCAAGAATCCCCTCATCAAATACATACTGACTTGGTGACAGTGGTACCATTTCAGGACTATTTGAAACAAAACGTTTTTTAATCGGACCACAGGTTAACTTTTTTGAACTCGGCTGAAAGTACAATATTAATACTTAATAAGTAAGTAAGTATTGTATTACCAACCTTTACAATATGAACATTTTCAGACACCTTAGAAATAACTCAAATGAAAAATGTAATTTAATATTCATAAAGTTTGTACCTAATTCTCGAGAGGCAAATTGTAATTTTAATGAAAAACTTCGTAGCTTAATAACGCACGCTTTAAAATTGCGTTTCATACATTAATAGATTGAAATGTAAGTGGGTAGCTCTACGTATTTAAATTTACATTCAGAATATAATTAAAATTATTCATTAACAGAAAACTAATTACATAAATTCTATGTTATGTTTGACTTATGGTTTGTTAGAAGTGTTAATTTATAAGAAAGAGGCAATGAAATAAATTGTAAAAAAATCAAATGGATCAATCTATTTTTAATTTATATGTATAAAGAACAAAATCAGTCTAATAATTATGTCAATAAGAAGAAGGTATTTGGCTGTCTTAATAAATACAGCCCAAATTTAGAGCTTACATCTCAAACTACATGCATGTAGTTTGAGATTAAATCATTTATTTATGTGTAAAATTGTCCCTTGATATTTATTTATCGATTACGAAAAACGCTCTTACGTGTCCAAGTTGTGATTCTGTGGTGGTGATCTATTTAAAAATGGATTATGATTACTATTCAATTTTTTTTATTTCTTTTTATAAGTAAAACAAAGGACGATGGGCAAAAAGGTCCCCACCCACCAACAGAGATGAAACATGTGCCAGTTTATAGATCTTGGTAATATGATGTATTTTTACTATGGCGACGATCACCATAATGTATGGGGTTTTCTTGGAAAATCATAATCGCATCGTATGGTTTTATTTTGAAAATGAACACATATATGGATGATTTGCCTTGCTTGGACCTTGTTTTCATTTTAAAAAACCCATTGATTTTGCTATTAAAATAATAGCAAATAATTAAAATAGATTTGTCTTTTTTTGGGTCCTAATGAACATATTATTTTTTATTTTTATTTTTATTTATAAAGTTTTGTAAGTAGGCCCTGTAGGCACTTTTACAAGTCTGAGTCTACCAGCGCTTCCAAAGAGACCACTGTTGAGAAGAAGCGCCGCAAGAAACTCAACAGTAAGCCTTACGACGACGATTTCTGTAACTGTAAATATTTCAGGATTTTTATTAAAGCTAACCTAACCTAACCTATAGGGTCTTCGCGAAGGTGCAGAAATAAATCCTGAAATATTTACAGTTACAGAAATAAAAGTGGGTTGCCAAATGAAAAAGTTGCGATACGATACGTTCGACCAAACGTATTTCGGTCCAATGAACGGACCCCTATTTCATCCCTATGTTTTTTAAACTTACTATGTTTCTTACACCAAACTTCTAGAATCACCCAATCCAAAACTAAAAATGTAATGTCACACGGAAATAATATATGGAGACGAGTGAGATAAAATTTTACACCCCGGGAAAGCTTAAAACGTTAATCTAAAATGTCTGCAAACTTTACGCGAAAAAAAAGCATCTGAAACGCAAGTGCAGATGAGGGCCGGATATGCTTCGAATTAAAACGGTCTTGAACTTTTAGGGCTGACTGTACTTAAGTATATTGGAAAAGAGTGAAAAGGAGGTTCGTTTTTTATTTTTCCTTCCCGAGTAAGTGTTGGGAGCTGGTCGGTTGTAAATGTTTTTTTTTGAAGGAAGAGTTCATTTTGATGTTTGCCTGTTTTCAAATTAATATTTAGAAAATGATTATAATTTATGAATTATTGCGTTGTTATTTACGCTTAGTTTTTCACCTATACGCTTAAAAAAGGTGCTACTGTGCAAAAATACTGTGACATTATTTATGTATGACATACACTTTTTTTTTTAATATACCTTGCCGGGTTTCCTACGTGGGTTCTTCTCGGGGTAGGTCTTTATTTTTCGAACCGGTGGTAATGCCTAAATTGAAGAAAAAAGAACTTTGACTTTGACTTCTTTAATCTACACTTTTCGGCATCTGAAATAGGAAGCTCGCATAATATTAATTTCTGGAGCTGGTGCTTACCTATCCCAAAGGATTGGGTTAGCTATCCAAGGAGGTAATGCAGCCAGTGTCATGGGACCATGCCGCGAGCGGACCTTCTCGAGGGGGCGTTCTTTTTATAGTGGTGATTATTATTTATATATTTATTATTTGAGTAGCTTAGTTTCATTTTAATTTAAGTAAGTTTAGTTTTAATTTTTAATTGAACTTTAAAGGTAGATTCTCATTGTATTGCTATTACCACATTATATAACAAATTATACAAGAAAATAATGTTTCCTCCCTCATAAGATTATTGACATGTTTTCATGCTAATCTGCGCATGTTATTTGACATTATATTTAATATAGTTTTATATAGGTAATGCTAGACTAAGTTGTAACCATTGTAATGTGTTTAAAAAATGACTGACTGCTGAGTCTTGCGGCGTTTCTTCTCAGCAGTGGTCTCCTCTTGGAAAGCGCTAGTAGATTCTTCACGTGTAAAAATGCCCGTGCGACCTACTTACTGAATAAATGACTTTTATCTTGTTTTTTACCTACAAACACTGAACAAACATAACCCTCCTTCTGAACGCAGTGGGGTAATAAAAGTTCACTATAAAGGCATGCCAGCTCTAGTACCCTAAACCAAGCACAGTATTTGCTCAACTAATCCCACCCCCAACCCCACTGGCTTCCAAGATAACTTCCACAAATCAAATCGACGGGGCGGCGCAAAAACGTCCAGGCGACGTACAAATCCACGGCTACCCGGGCGCAGGTATATGTATGTGGCGTACCAAATGCCGAGACACGACCCCCGAGCTACTAAATGGGGGTTAATTATGGAGGACGCGTAGGATAGGATATTTTTTTGTACTTGAAACGCTGTTGAATGACGATGTGGGTTGGTTAATTTAGTACTAGGGGTCCTGGTTCTGTGCAAGCAAATATTATATACTAGAGGACGCTCGCGACTTCGTACGCTTAGAATTAGTTTCCCGCTACTCCCTCTACTTTTTCCCATTGGGGTTCGATTATTGGGAAATTTCGGGAACCTATGTACCAAAAAAAGAACCTTTAGACTCAGAGGTTTGGGTATTTGCATTACACCAAGCTTATATGTCAGTTCAGCCTTTTGGAATCGGATTGAGTTTTTAAACATGTGTTAAAATAGAAAGTAACGTATATCAAAAGCAATAAAGAGTATTGATAATAATATCATTCTACCCCTTTTTCACCTTCTACCCCTTTTTCACCCTCTTAGAGGTTGAATTTCAATAAAATACGATACACGTCTTCCATCAATTCTACCCCTTTTTCACCCTCTTAGAGGTTGAATTTCAATAAAATACGATACACGTCTTCCATCAATTCTGTTAAATATAGTTTATGTGAAATTTGAAATAGATTGGACCAAGGAATCACGATGCCCTCCTTTTTCACCCCCTTAGGGGTAGAATTTCGGAAAATGCTTTCTTATCGGATGCCTACGTCATACAAAGAACACACACTCCAAGTATTAGGTTTCTACGATCAGCGGTTTAGGCTGTGCGTTGATCCGTCAGTCAGTCATTCAGGACAAAGCATTTTATATTTTATAGATTGGTTCCTGTAACTTAGGTGGTTTTTCTAGTATACAGGATGTAGATTGATTGGTGAATCAAACGAAGCAGGTTTATAGAGGACGTCGAGTCTTATCAATTTGACCCTCATGTAGGCCTGTGACCCGTGTCCTATTAGATGGGTGTAGGCTTTTTTTTTATGCCACAGGCCACCTGATTGTTAGTGAAAACTGTGACCCATAGATATTCGCATTCACAAGACTGCAAGCCTAAGACTGCAAATGCGTTGCCAACCCTGAGGACTAAGATGAAATGCCTCTATGCTCGTCATTACATCGGCTGTCTTATCCCTAAACTGGAACACAACAATGCAAACACTGCTGTTTGGCGGTAGGATAATGGATAAGATGGTGGTAGCGATCCGGACGGACCCTGCACAAGGTCCTACCCCGATGGATATGAATAGGTTACGTTATTGTCACGAATTTACATAAAAATCGAAGTATTTATAGTTAAAGGAAGAAAGACAAAAATAATAAGCATTTATTCAGTGATACATATATACTTATAACAAATAAACTGCGAGTGTAGTTTTACAACTTTCGTAATGCCTGTATGCAATCTTATAAGATTGCTGAGTGTTTGACCAATTCTTTTTCCAAACGATTTTTCTTTATAGGGTTGAAACTGCCATCTCTACAGGGTTAAAACATTTGAAAAGCAGTTTTTCTCCATGTCCATCACGTCCACGTTTGTATGTCCTGTATGTTTTAACGGGTACACTATATAATTCCGAATTAATCAAAATCCCGATTTTTCATAATTTCTAATGAAATATTGTGATAGTAGACTTTATTTGATATCGTTTACAAATCGAACCTAACCTAACCTATGTATAGTAATATTATAAATTGAACCTAAAACAGCTTCAGCATAACATAGCTTTTGGGAAAACGAAAATTAGAACAAATGAATATTCGGAAAAATGAAATTCGGAATTTTAAGGTGTTCCCTGTTTTAACAGTAGGTAACCAAAACCTTCTCGAGAGAGAGAGAGACGAGATTTCCTAGCTCGTGGTAGTCGAGGTAGGTTTGGGCCCAGACGCGGTGAGTGACCCGCAAGCAATACGCTGCATCAACCTTCTATACATTGTTACTTGATATGAAATTAGTGGAAATCTTCCAGTTGGTTTAGTTTTTGATATAAACGCGGGATTATTTTATAGCGTTCTGAACTTTATTCTTTAATAAGTAAGTCACGTGAACGTAATGTCATCGAAAAATTTGTATTTCGAATGGAATCAGCGCCATTATGGCCGTAATAAGCAGACCTCGGAATATAGGTACAGGGTAAAATTATATCGATAAACTCAATTATAGACGCTTTTCCCATATACCAGTGATCGCCCCAGCATTGTTTGCAAGTGGTTTTTTTTGCCCCTGCTACTTCCACAGAAATTGAAGTCTTTTCGCTACCTGGAATTGATTCATCAGTCGACACGGAGAAGTTTAACGCACAAAAATTTGGAACAAATCCTGGTCGTTTATTTTAACAATAATAAATGGGACGGTAATTCTGAAACACGATGAGAAAAAATACATGATGATGATGAGTGAAGGTTCAAAACTCCTTTTAAAATAAAGAATAACCAGAATTATATTGCTATTTTGTTTCACATTTTATTTTTACAAACAAAACTTGGAGCGGGAAAAGCGTCGATAATTGAGTTTATCGATATAGGCGATCCCTAGCCGTCATTTAATTTCGCCCTGTATATTTCGAATGCTCGTAAAAAGAAATAAAAAAATATACTTGGAGAAGCCGTACGAGTACACAGGAGGCCTGATATGTAAGTGTGATCAAGCATTTGCATGCTCAAGACTACAATCTTAAGACTGCAATCCTAAGTTTGGAAAAGCACAAGTTACTAGTACGTTCACTTTCGTTCTTTCGTGTCGTTATCTAGTTTTAATATGTATGTATAATGTATGTACGTGAGAACGAGAGGCGGTTTTAAGGATTTTTGCTACAGATACACTCTGTCAAAGTATAGAACACGTTAAAATGTGTAGTAAGATTGAAATATTTGTGTTAAGCTATATTTTTTTGTTGTTTAAATTATTGACTGAAAGGACCATGGGCAGAAATGTCCCCCCCCACCAACAGAAATGAAACATGTCTCATTTAATAGATCTCAGCAACATTATGTATTTTTACTATGGAGACGATCACCATATGTATGGGGTTTTCTTGGAAAACCATAATCGTATCGTATGGAATTTGTTTGAAAATGAACACATTATATGGATGATTTGCCTTATTTGGCCCTTGTTTTCATTAAAAAAATCCCATTGATTTTGCTACTAAAATAAGTATTTTGTCTTTTTTTGGGTCCTTATAAACATTAACCTTATAGACATGCATCCCGTTACTGTTGGTGGGGGGGACAGTGCCCATACAAATTTGCCCATTGTCCTTTGAACACATAACAAACAGCTCTTTTTTAATTGCACTATTGTTTTCGTGTTTAGAACTAGACCATGGCTGTACAAAAAAAACAGCCGGTAGTCTAGTCCCAAAAATGAAAATGTTGATATTTACAAACTTATTTCATAATAACGTTGTGTTCTTCGGTAGCGAAAATATTAAAAGAGCACTGTAGTTACTAACGTTTTGATGATAAATATGAAAACATCGTAAAAATACCTATAAGTAGGTTCTAGGTAATGTACTAGAAAGTCAAAATGCACAATGCAGTGAAGATTCTGAAAGACGAAAAATACCAACATGGCCCATTTTTGTGATAATAATAAACGTAGTTTAAGGGTAACAAAGCCTTTTGTAACCGTTATAAAATAAACTGTATCGATGTTGCGCAGTTAGAGCGTGACAAACACGTCTTGATAATCGCTGGACGCGGGTGTTGTGTCTTGTTAGCTCATAGGGTTGCTACTGCAAAGCCTCCTACAAAACATTTGTTTTTTTTTGTACTCCTTGGAGAAAATCCAGCAGTACATTTCGGCTAATACCCACGACAATATGACATTTTTGTTCTCTTGCAAAGATAGACCTTGCTGGTTGTATGGTTGATTTGTACACAAATTCAAGACTTTAAACATTAATACTCTACCTTGATTTCGTTTTCGATACAGAGACCATTTCTTTCCAGCTGCTAGAAACTGACAAATCTCTTTCGCTTCTTCCACATTCAAACATCGAGTCGTTCATGCACGTTGGTTTCGGGTACTTAAGATTCGGCCCTTTTCCAGTATTTCTCCGATTTAATTCTAAGTTCGCCTAGGGCGGTCCCTTTCGACCCTTCCACTCACTTTCGCTCTGTATATCTCTTTCGTCAACCTTCTTTTATCCATCCTTTCCAAATGACCAAACAATCGAAGCATGCACTTATCACCATACATCAGAGTAGGTGCCAACACAATATAATCATTAAAAAACTTATCTCTACCGGTATGAAACCTCTAACTTGAAACAGGCAACCCTATGAAGCTCCTTACTTTTAATCTCCCTTTATTCGCGTCCACCCGACGGCGGGCTGCGTATTTGTCTTGCGTTTAACGATTTTATCTAACTGGAAAAGAGATAGCTCCAGGAACACTCTAATAGGGATGTTTGTTTTAAATTTACCAGTGTAAATTAAGTTTCTCTAAAAATTGTGTATTTAATCACATACTTTATTGCTGACAGTACTTTTAACACTGATAATAAACTCAGTATCAAAAGACGAGATGAGACGAGATGAGACGAGTCGAGAAGAGACGAGACAAGACCAGACGAGACGAGACGAGACGAGACGAGATGAGACGAGAAGAGGTTAAAGAAGCTGTGGTTAAATCAACAATATGAGACGTGAGTGTTTTAGGTTTTTATTGTTGTTTATATATATTATGTGGTAGTATATTAGTATACTTTATTACCTATGTTTGTACCTACTTTATTAAAGCAGATTTTTAAAACATAAATATCTGTTTTTGGAAAGTGTGTACTATTTGTTATTTTCTGTTGTTTTGTATGTAAGTTTGCCTATCCTCTTGCATTGTCCTAGCTTATTCTACTCCAAGTTTAACTGGTACAAATCCCATATCCATATGGGATTAGTTCGCCTAAGTACATTATCTTTATTGATGCAAAAATGTTTACTTAAGTGCATTAAAGAGTTAACATACATTACATACATACAATACAAGTCAAATGAGTCTAAACTTAGAATGGCCATTTGAGCATTTTGTATGGTCACCTTCCGTCACCATTACTAGCCCGATGGTACTTACCATATTATTATTGTATTGTCGTTGGAATTGTGTAAGCATGCCTGAGTCAATGCGACTATTAAAAATGGGATAAGATTATTGGCTTTAGTGACAAGTGAAACTTATATAATTAGACCACGGACTTAAAAAAAATACGGACGTAACGTTGCACTGAATGTGAAGCACGCAAGGTCGGCACTTTCGTTCGTAATAAACGACTTACCGCTCGCACACAGGTACACTAGGTAGGACAAAGAGCCGATCCACAGCGAGAGTGACAGTGTGTGCGTGTCCACGCACATAGGCAGCCATTTTGTATGCTTCACTCATGATTAGACGCGGTTACGTCCGTATTTTTTTAGGTCCGTGAAGTAGACATGGTCATCTTGTTGCACGGACGTCACTTTTTTGTAGGGATTGAATGTTTATTTTATCTACTATCAAAATGTTAATGGTGTTATCTTGTTTATACTATAGTGTTATACTTTTGGACCTTAAGAGCGTTGAAAAAGAGTCGAAAAGTGACGTACCTTTTTTTACCGTGACTATACTTAAATTTATTACGTCATGTCACAGACCATAGTCTTTAGTCAAAGACAACCCTTAATGTCATTAAAAAAAAATAGTTGAAGCAGGGTTACCACTTAAACGCGTCGATAAAGATGTTTGTTAACATTTGTAATGTTAATAGTTCCTTCTTCTTTTTGAATACGTCACCATTTTGCCAGGATGGTATTATGGTAGTTAAATACATTTCCTTGACTATTACATGAAACGTTACTGTATGGCTTGTGCTATACGATTCGCTCCACTGCTCATATTTCGCTAGAGGATATCTGAAACCAAGTACCAAGTGGCCTGTTACTATCTATTCCGCATTCGATAACGCTAGAGGGCACTTCATGCATATTGGAATATAGTATTCTGAGCCATTATATTGATGCCAGTAGGTACATGAGCTCTATTCTACTCTGTAAAGCCATATTGCATTAGACTAGTTGTCATAACATCAACGTTAATAATAGCTCTTATATTTACGTGATACTAATAAGCCTAGTGTAAAAACAATACAATAACGTGTCAAAATCGATATGGTTTTATCCACTAGAACACAGCACCAGTACCCAATCGTCCAAGGGGTCTATTTTACTCGTTAAAACCATATTTCTCTTGACAAGTTGTCATATCATTCATTCAAGTTAATGATAACTCCAATAACGCGACAGTATGTATGTATGTATGTATGTATGTAAACACTTTATTGTACATAAGAAAAACGAGAACAATACAATTATTAGAAAAGTTTGTACAAAGGCGAACTTATCCCTTTAAGGGATCTCTTCCAGCTAACCCTTGAGAAATTGAGAAAGTGAAAGTTTGTGCATCGAGTAAGCAAGTGTACAAATTTATTTAGAAGAACATTAATACAGCAACGGCGGCCTGGTTAATAACAATACAATAAGATATTTGTGTGATGACCGTGAATATTTGTATCCGAGTCATGGATGTTATCTATGTATTTAAGTATATATTTCTCTATATAAGTATTTATATAGTTGTCTAGTACCCATAGTACAAGTCCAGAGCTGAGTTCAGGACTAGGTCAAACGATGTGACATTGCCCCTTGATATTTATTTACGTAGAATAGTTCGTTCGTATCGTTACAGTGACCTTTTTGGTCCGTTTATTTGTAAAGTACGACTCGATGACTGCGAGGACACACACGAGTCATCAAATCATTACAATTATTCATCAGAGGCAATGGGGACTACTATTAATATCCGTTTACTTTATAAAGGTTACAACTCACATGCACGAAATAATAAATAGAAACATCAAACCTCTAGGCTTATACTACCCTCAGGAGCAAAAATACCGCGTCAGAGTGCGTTTATCATACAAACGAGACTATTTCGAAGCCTTGGTTCCTCGCCAGGGGTTGTTTCGAGTGAGTTTTTATGGTATATACTGAAAGGTTCAATAGAAGAGGTCAAAAGTTTTAAGATACCTAACTGATCGCACAATCAGTTAACACCACAGCGGATTTCCTTAGATTTTATTGCCAATTTAGATGTTTTTCTGAACATGCACAATTCCGCAGACCGAACACCGCAGATTCATTCAGTTGAGTATCTTAGGCACTCTGGAAATCCTGTATCGATGCTCTAGGTATTCATCATCAGATTTCACTAAAAGCATTCCCTGGCGAGGAACCAAGGCTTCAAAATAGCCTCTTTAGTACTCGTATGAAAAACGCACTCTGACCCGTTATTTTTGCTCTTGAGTGTAGTTGTACCGGACAATGATATAATAAATACGTACCTACCTATTATTATAGAGAATATATGCTTGGAAAACATCCTCATCACAAAAATATTTTCTCATCCCTGGAATCGACCCCGGGCCGATAGCTTCGTAGGCAGTGTCACTACCAACTAGGCCAACGTATCGTTAAATAATGAAAGGAAGATCGCCGGAAGCCGATTGATGCGCGTAGCACAAAACCGTTCGTCGTGAAGATCCTTGGGGAAGACCTATGTCAAGCAGTGGACGTGATTCAGCTGATATGATGAAGGTAAAACACCTAATTATTGGCCTCTAAAATACTTGCTACTGGCACCTAGTGAATGTTAAATTATCGTCTCTATTACCGTAAACTGGGGGTACTTTGATTTACGGGGTAACATTGCCCACCCAAAAACTATCTTTAATATTTAATTATTATATTAAATGTTTCATCAGGACTAAGCTACTCATACAGTTATATAATGACTTCAACAATTTAAGAAGATAACAACTAAAACAGTTATCGTTTTAAGGTCGGGCAATGTTACCCCGTAAATCAAAGTACCCCCAGTTTACCGGTACCTTATGTTAAAGTTAATGGGGCCGATAATTGATCGGTGGCCAACAATAGGGCAGTTTGCTAGGTGATGTGGTCGGTTGTGGAGACAACCAATCTTTAGTAAAACAATGAAACGGTGACGGATAGATAATCTTATTTAAGCAGATGGAATGGAGATATCTTATTCCCTGGATTACCACAGTGCTAACTTTTTATCCCGGAATATTTAAAAAATCTCTAGTGACGAAGACACGTTCAGAAGATAGACTATTATATTCTGGAAAAAGACCACCAAGCTCACTAAACGGTTTAAGTTAGTCGACAATTATTTACAAAAGTAGAGTTTGTAAAAAAAGTATTTTTATGTGAAACTATCTTTTTCAGGCGACTTAACTCGCGTAGATTTCGTGTTTATCCACTATTCTCTTAGGAAACCGTCTTATTTTCTGGAATAAACAGTACTTACATTCGTCACAGGAATTTAAATATCTTACTTGTGCTCAGAAGACGAAACAAACAAAAAAATTGCTATTCATGCTAGCCTAGTGAACATCGACCCTAAGAATATTCACATAAAATAATATCACCTACCGATCGGCCATCACACTGCTATATTACGGTTCATTTGACCGATATTAACTCCCCCTCTGATTGCCACCCCCTCTTATTTACATGGAAACATGACTACGAATGGAGCCACAGGATATGAAGACTTTAATGAGAAAATTTTGTCCCACACGTTATTTAGGATTAGATTGGTTTATAGTTAATTAGAGTCCTTTAATGATTCATAAAAGGTTTTGTCTCAAAATGTTAATATTGGGTTAACAATTCATAAATAATTAATGTAGTTACTGTAAAAGGGCGATTAGATTTTCACAATCAGTACTATAGTCTTTCTTCTTTTTTTTCTTTGCCCCGCGGCGACTTGAACTGCTACTACCGCGGGAATATGGCGTTTCCACAATTAAGTGATTTCGCCAGTGTCAAGTATATATACATAAGTATAAATCAATATAGCAATAATCATCTTACTTCTCGTTTCAAGTGGACTCGCAGTGGTACAGAAGTTAAAACTATCTTGGCCTCTATCCTACATATCACCGAACAACGTTGCCACCAATCTTCCTAGAGAACATTGGATTGTGTTTTATTACTATATTGATTTATACTTATATATACCTACTTGACACTGGCGAAATCACTTCATAGTGGAAACGCCACATTCCCGTAGCTGTACAAGTCGCCGCGGGGCAAAGAAAAAAAAAGGTTTGTAAGGAATATCAGCCCGGAAATTCACTCAAAAATATGACAGGTGTAAATTCGTTAAACTGTAATAAATATCGCGTAAAACCGTAAAAGTAATGAATTGAATGGTTTTAATGAGAAAATAAAGCAATATAGATGCAAAATATGTTTATTTAATTCCGATAGTGTGATTTTAATGGAAATTTCAGCTCGTTAATTGTGTGCTGTGGAACGATTCGTGCGTAAATCGTGTATTTTGGCATGTTCAATATTTGGTTTCATTTGAACAACATTTAATTTAGTTCTTTGGTACCTGTACACGGGACTACTTTGACTATATCGTTGCATATAAGAAAAAGTTTTTTTGTGGATCTAAATATTTAACATTAGCTGAGTAAAAAGAAAGAATCTTCATATTACAATTGATTTTTTTAATGACATTATTTTGGTCAGCGACTACGAGTATTATTGGGCCTATATCGGAATCCATAATGTTTTTTTCGCATAATGTATCATAAGGCATAAAATTGTTTGACCTAAAACGGTATTAATTTATTTGTATATAAAAAAACCCAACGTAACCTAACCTAATCTACACAATAGACCTATATCAAATTCTGCAATGTCAGCCTAAAAGGTGTTATGCGAAAAGATCATTATACAAAAAAAAATGCGTTTTGATTGCCGCCCGTATTGCAATAGTTCCACCTTAATGCTGTAATAGTTTGAAATATAATTTAGCTATGACAAAACAATTTTTTTTTAACCTAAAGGAGCGTCCCCACTGAGAGCATTGGCGTCGAATATTCAAGTGGTGTGGACGTTGAGTCGAGCGTTATAAAGCTTACACACCACTCGATGTTCGAGGCCAAATGCTCATTACATGCGAATGCTCTCAACGGGGACGCTCCTTTAGACTAAAGAAACTTGGTTTTTTAATATGGGTTAAAAACTGTCATGTGGATGATGAAGACCAGACGGACATGCTGAGCTGGAACCAGAGTGTGCATCATCTGGCACTAGTTTAGTAGTTTTTGTGTTTATGTTTTTGTTTCTTTATTTATTATTCTGTCTAACTACAGACGTATGTTTAATAACCGTTTTTCGTTCTTTCAATACCTATTAACTAATAGAAATAGAGTTATAAAAGTCAAATATCTAATCCTATTGACGACACGCTGGCCTAGTTGGTAGTGACCCTGCCTACGAAGCTAGCGGTCCTGGGTTCAAATCCCGGTAAGTGCAGATGTTTGTGTGATGAGCGCGAATATTTGTTACTAAGTCATGGATGTTTTCTATGTATTTCAGTATATATTTCTCTATATAAGTACTTATATCGTTGTCTAGTAACCATAGTACAAGCCTAGAGCTTAGTTTGGGACTAGGTCAATTGGTGTGACATTGTCCCTGATATTTATTTATTTATATTCCCTGCCTGAAACTTGGCATGATTTGGCAGTTCGTAATACTTCCAAAAGAATGCAAAGTGTAAAAAAAAACCTTTAACTTTGCACTCCCTCGACAACATACCTAACAAACATATTATTAATTACCAATTAATAAAGGGAAGGGAATACTTCGTTTCATAAAAATGTAACTAAAACAGGATACCCAAACAATATTCATTCAAGTTTTTTCTGGCATATCGAATAGATTTTATAAACGAAACACCATCGTGTTTCAGAGGTAAAAGTAATTTGAGAGGTATTTTTCCGGCTTCGTAATAAAACTTGGAAGGTTTTGGTCCTCTCATTGTCAAAGAGTCTTTGTACCTCTCTATATTAAACGGTGAATTGTTTACTGGAAACTGCTATTAATTTTCCTTTAAAGTAGGTGATATATCAAATTGAAAAGTAAATTATAAATAATACGGAATTTCACACCCATTTTTACATTTGGAATAACGGGATTTTAGAATATTTATACAAAATAATGTGTTCTGCCAAGATAAGTAGTTCTACAAGCTTACCAGGAAATTTAAAAAGTAAACGAATGCTAACTTTTCTTGTAAACAATCTTTGATTCTTCTGCGGAAACCTATACGCATACCTAACTTAACGCTTAACTTGTTTTCTGTCATCCTCATGCGTTGTCCTCACCAAAATCATTCAAAGGTTAGCTGGGAATTTGTTTTCATAGTAGCTTCTGCCCGCAGTTTCATCCGCGTACATTTCGACTATCGTAATTCCCTTGGGAACTTGTAAATTTTCCAGGATGAAAAGTAAACTATGTGCTAACCCAGAGTATAATCTATCTTTATTCCAAATTTCATCCAAATCTGTTTAGCCGTGGCAACGAGAAGGAGTCACTTGCACATATTTACGTAGTACTTAGCAGAAATACATACATACATACCGCCACGCCTGTAATCCCAGAGCGGGGTTGCCAGATCTACAGAATTACCTACAACTTTAAAAACTTACTGAGTTAAACATGATTGACAATTACCGTACTCGCTGGCGAGTCGATTGCTCTGTCTCACGCACTCTGTAAGAATACTGCGAGTTTGTGAGGGACAGAGCGTTCAACTCGCTAGCTAGTAAGGCAATTGTAAATCATGGTAAGGGTACTGAAGTGTGCAGCTTCGTAGAAAGGTTCATCGTAATTAGTTCTGTCACATCTGTCGTCGACAGGTTTTTCGTTTCATTTATGTCGAACACAGAGTAAACCGTCGTGTATACGCCATACGGCCCAGGAAAGTAATCAATAAATAACTTAACATTTTACAAAAACAAACGAAAGAACGTACAAACTTACTTAATACTATACTAATCTAACAAACCGCTACCAGTGGGCATTGTTCCCAAAATGTGGGCAGCATTGCCACGTTCAATGGCAATGCCTAATCTGTGTACCAAGTACAGGCCAGCATTTTGGTCACGAGTTGTGTCAATCAGGCGCTTTGATTAATCCTTAAAAATAACTTAATAAATAACAAAAATAAATAACTTAGTAGTCTGTTAATGATATATATGATATTAATCCGACAATTTAATTATTATTACTACTGGGACCTGTACATCCCTGTGACATTTAAATTGTGTAGTTTAAGTTTAGTATTGTAATGTGATTTATTTGGAAAAAACGGCTTACTGTTGAGTTCCTTGCGGCGCTTCTTCTCAACAGTGGTCTCTTTGGAAGCGCTGGTAGACTCAGACTTGTAAAAGTGCCTACAGGGCCTACTTACAAAACTTTTTAAATAAATAAATATAAATGGTAGGTTAATAAAAGTCTTGTAATGATTGAATGATCTGTTGACAAATATAAATAAATAAAAATTTAGAAAAAAAGTCAAATAATGACCTAGTCTTAGGGCTTGTACTGTGAATGAGACAACGACAAACCTACTTATATACAGAAAAACGGGCCAAGGGCGAGTTGAACTCGCTTGGAGAGGGTACCTACATACGTATTGTTTTTAATATACATAGTAATTCTTATAGCTTTTCCTGTAATCTACAAGCAATGAACTATTTAATATTGTTTTTAAAAAATGTAGCCCCAGGAGTTTCTGAGATCAGGGGGGAATGGTTAATTTTCGTCTTCTTTCATGAATGAAATCAAAACGACGAGCTCTTTCATTTGATATATGACACAGTGTGTCCCCCGAAAATGACACTTATTTTAAAGAAATATTTCTTTGCTTTACATATCTGTTTTAAAGTCATCAATTTGCATATGATATGTGTACCTTTAAACTTAATCGGTCCAATAGTTTCGGAGAAAATTGGCTGTGATTTTTATTATTTATTTATTTATTTATTTATTTATTTTATTTTAAAAAGTTTTGTAAGTAGGCCCTGTAGGCACTTTTACAAGTCTGAGTCTACCAGCGCTTCCAAAGAGACCACTGTTGAGAAGAAGCGCCGCAAGAAACTCAACAGTAAGCCGTTTTTTCCACATAAATCACTTATTACAATACTAAACTTAAGCTATACAATTTAAATGTCACAGGGATGTACAGTGTGATAGACAGACGGACAGACAAACGCACGAGTGATCGTATAAGGTTTCATTTTTTGTACGGAACCCTAAAAACATTTCAATTCAAATCATCCAACAAGGTCACGTTTTCTACCGGCACTATATCCTTTGTATACAACAAGGAAACTTTCCACGATACTTTCCACGGGTTATTATTACAGAACTGCGTTTCAAACAACAATGGGGGTGATTCATGAACTGGCAGCTGCTATATGCGCCGGCGCAAGTGGGAGGTCATGCGGTGCAACTTATTATTATTTTAACCATCATTATTATGCATTTCGTTTTTATAATACTGACTTCAGTTACATATTTGAAGCTTTTGGGGTGGAAACTTTAGGACCATGGGGACCAGGAGCATACCATATTTTAAAGGATTTATCAAAGCGCCTGATCGACACAACTCATGACCAAAATGCTGGCCTGTACTTGGCACAAAGATTAAGCATTGCCATTCAACGTGGCAATGCTTCCAGCATTTTGGGAAAAATGCCTACTGGTAGCGGTTTGTTAGATTAGTGTAGTTTTGAGTAAGTTTGTAAGTTCTTTCGTTTGTTTTTGTAAAATGTTAATGTATTTTTACCAATAAATCATTTTGAAATCAAAGAGCATTTAAGAGTATAGTAAGAATTTCCATAAAAAATGCGATAATGTTTCTCTCCCCTTAAACATAGTCCGATTTTAACGATTTTTTTTATTTGTCGTAGGTATTATGAAAAACTATGTCTGTATGTTGACCTTTCCAAAAATATTCAAAAATCAAAAAACAGAATTGTACGTGTAGTTTTTCAAAGTCACTGCAACATTATTTGTAAAAATCGTAAAAGTAGGACCTGTTTTAGAGTGTGAGACACGTTATCGCCCGGAGCGAAAATTGTATGGAAAATACACACAGGAGCAAACCGGGTCACTTTCTATGATAATTCAATACAAAGTGACCCGCTTTAATTGCTCTTGTCTATATTTGACAGCTACGCGACTTAAGCGTCGGTTCGCAATTTATTTATTTATTTGTTCCTTGATAAAACAGAGTTTTACATGTCAAAAGTTCAAAACACAATAAGTTACACTAATCCTCTACGATGTACATAATCAAGGCAATGTAATTTGAAATGTGTTGCAATGGGAATAAGTTTTATTTTTCCTATGTTCAGAAACTGAAAATGGCATTATAAACAAAGCAAAACAAACTTATTTGAACTCTATTGCCTTGATGGTAGATTCAACGTCCCACTCACAAAAAACTACCTGTATGTAGTAAGGGGGTCTTAAAAGGTGGCTCAGTTTCAGTGATCATTAGCCCGTATGCTTTGCGTGATACATTGCATCCCTGCTATAGCTCCCGGCTCAATTGTGTTATAACAACTCGTCAATGGATATAAAACTTTCCTCTTGAATTTTGAAAACTGGTTTAAAATCCGTTGAATAGTTTAAAAGTTAAAAACCATACGATAACATCTCAAATGCAATTGCGTTTTACAAAGTAGGATAGAGCCGTAGCTCAAGTCAGACACCTAGTCAATACCTACCCATACTTACTTGTATTCATTTACAAGTACATATTTTTTGTTACAAAGAAAAATGCAAATTGAAATGAAGACTTACCTTGAGTGACATGAAGTGATGCTCGAGCTCAAGTCCTCCAAGTCGAGGCTTTAGATGTCAACACAATAGCACTTAAGAGTTATTTAAAAGTCATGTTATTTGCGTTTAAAAACATATCTGAAAAAGCTTAGAAATATACGCTGTTGTCAGGAAGATAATGCAATAGTTGCAAATTCAGACTTGTATCAGAACTTGTGAATGGTTTTTTTATGACTTACAATGGTGGTAATGGGATGGTAAGTGGGATCTGACCCTGCAAGAATTTTCCATTTTCAAGACAACAATCTTAAGACTTCAATCCAAAGACAACGAATGCCTAGCCAACCCTGATTATGATGGAATTTATATATCCATGCTAGTAATTTCACCGTTGTTATCATCCCGGAACACAACAATGTGAACTAGTTGGCAGGTTAAAGGATAAGATGTTGGTAACCATCCGGATGGACCCTGCAAATAGGTCTTACTAGCCATTACTAGATGCTTTATTATTTCCCTTGCTATAACTGTGTAGCCTTCACTCAAATTATCGGGAGAAGGCCAATCGAAACACATGCGTGTGATGGTTGAAAATGTCACACGGTTAGAGTTTGAAATATATATTTTTTTTTTCTTAACTAAAGTATATGAATCAAAATTATTAAAAAACCTATTAAAAAGCATCTAACAGATGGTGAAAAACACAGGGAAATTATGTTCACTATCTAACTAATAGCAATAACGCATTAAAATGAGTTCAGTAGGTACTTTAAAATCGTCAAAAACAAGAGAGACGCTGCGGGTGTTTTATCATACGCACTCGTAGTTATTTACTCCCCAAAAGATTACTTACCGTGTGTGTGTCACAGACTTGCATATACGTAACAAATTTCAACTTAATCGGTCCAAATAAATAAATGCGACATACTGACAAACAGATTCCTATGAGTGTTCCTCAGGTTTCGTTTGTTACAGGTACGGAATCCTAAAAACCATAAAAAAGAAAAACCTGTGGCACTGGATTCAATATATTCAGCCACGGGAACCGTCTGGCCGTCTGGCCGTAGTAATTAAGGCGTGATTCATACAACTCTTTGTTTCTTTGTGGCATTATTTATTGTAACGTGGAAACTCACGGCGTATGCGCCACTTGATGAGTAACGTCATATTATTAGAGATAGCTGATGAGTTGACAAGGTGACAAAGAAATGGAGTAAATTATGGCTTCAAACTGGTGTTATTATTATAGGATGAGTAAATTTTTGATGGTGTATGTGATCCTAAACACTTTCTTGTTCTAAAAAAATTACATTACACAAATAGAAGTATAGTTATAACGTTCATCTGACCAAACAGGGTGGACGCCTAAAAAAACCAAGATTTGTAAAAAATTACCTCCCGCTGCTTCTATGAATTCTAAAAATGAATTAATCCTAGTTACTCTTAGGATTGATAATAAAATGTACGTGCCACAAAAAGAATAAAAATGCAAAACAAATTAACTTACTTAGGTATAAGTATAAGTAGAAAGTTATTTTAACAATAATAATACTTACGCATTTTTAACTTTATACTTACTTAGAATAAGTTAATTTAATTTAGTATTTTGTTCTAGCCATGCCATTTTTTCCATCTTAAAACTAAGTGCCCGGTTAACCTCGTAAGGCCCATGTCTAATTTCGTTGGTTCGAAAAAATATCTTACTACGGTGAACTAAAGTCAAAAGTCACTTTGACATATGTCCTAAATTTAGGACTTTGCGCCTTACGAGGTGGTGTCTTTTTGATAAACTTTTAAGGCGACGCGGTTAGTCTAGCTAGCAAACCCTTTCAACGAAGCTAGCGACGGTCCTAGGTTCGATTTCTAAGACGAGCACTAATTGAATGATAAGCGCAAAATATTTATTGAGATGTTTTATTTTTATTTTTAAGCATGTATATCTCTAACTAACATAGATAGATTCATAGATAGATAGATTCATTTATTCGGCTATTAAATAAAACAAAGAAAAAAAACACATGCATTTGACATGATTTGAGATGACAATATCGATAGCTAATCCTCGAAATAGGTAAATTTGTTTATTCCTTTTAGTTTCAAAAGTACTAAAAATATTCGTGATATACGTAACGTTTCTCTTTAAGTAATTTCATAGACGTAGAACAACTAGACGAGTAAAAGAATAAACTAGAGTAAGAGAGATATAGGGCCCGTGGGAAAAAGTACGACGGCGTGAGAAACATAGGGTTCTCCCACATAAATCGTGTGATGTTAGACTGATGGCTGGCAATCTGTATGATTTTTTCATAAATTGAAATTCAAGATTGTGAATAAATGATGGCTAGTCGTTTATTTTAAAAAACATGAACGGTTAAAGATGTCATTGTTAAAATGGAAATGTTACCATTTCTATTCTAAATTCTACAAAATACCTAGCATTCAAAAAATCCAAAATTCACAAACTGACAAAAAAAAGTCGAGAGAAAATCAACTTTCAATAATCAACAATCAAAATTCTTTTCTATGTTTAATTATTCAGTTAAAGATTATCCTATAATATAATGCTAACTAAATTAATTATATTTTGTTAGCTACTACTTAAGCGGATATTTCTTTACTTATCTTTTTAATTCTTGTATAACAAACATAGTTCCACAAAATAGAGCTCTTTTGTATGAAAAATAGTCGTATAACTCAACCTTTCACATCATTTGCATTTCAAACAACCCCCTTTCATCTCACATCAACTTCCCACGCGCAATTATCATGACGAGCGAGATCAAAACATCTCCGAAAACGGCTCAATCAGTATAAAAACCGTTTGTCAGTCTGTAAACATGCATAAACATCGAGTGTGGCAAGTGGACTGTGTAACAGGTCGTCTGGACAGGCGACGCCGGGGTGAATGGCTAGGCAGAATAGGCGGGTCAGTACTCCCGTCTGTGTGACACACGAAATTTTCGGATGTGGAATACTTAACGCTTCACAGCAAGGCTGATAATGATGATGATGATGATGTATAATTTTATCATAATCTAATCACTGCGGAAATCTAATTATTTTCAAGGTGCTGTTAGATGGTCGGCAACAACCCTCTCCGACTGCGTAACCTTGCTCAAGACCGACCTTGTAGATAGTTGTTTGCAGCGAAAAATCGAGCTTGCCAACTAGAATTGTGTAATACATGTACTAAGAGCCCAAAAGAATGAATTCCCATCACTGTATTAGAACGAAGTATACTATAAAGTTTCTGTTCTTAGTTCATTGAGTACACGCGGAGCAAGAACCGAACAGAGCAGGCAGAGCAGTGAGTGACACTGACAGCAAAGAGATCCAAATGAATGAACGACCGGCGACTCATTCGGTCAAAGGAGCACAAATAAGGATCACGAACAGACCAGTTTCTTTCAGTGTACTAGTGTAGTAAAAGAACTAAAAGACTGAACTAGTACATTTGTGCCATTGTACTACACTCAAGAGCAAAAAAAACGGGTCAAAGTGCGTTTTTCATACTAAAGAGGCTATTTCGAAGCCTTGGTTCCTTGCCAGGGAATGCTTTTAGTGAAATCTGATTATAAATACCCCGAACATCGATACAGGACTTCTAAAGTGCTGAGGATACCCAAGTGAATGAATATGCGGTTAACACCGGAATTGTGCATGTTCAGAAAAACATCTAAAATGGCAATAAAATGTAAGGAAATCCAAGTGCTGACCCAAACTCTCCCACTGTGGTGTTAACTGATTGTGCGATCAGTTAGATATCTTAAGAACTTTTGACCTCCTCTATTGAACCTCGGAGTATCCACTATTAAAACTCACTCAAAACAACCCCTGGCGAGGAACCAAGGCTTCGAATAGCCTCGTTTGTATGGAAATCGCACTCTGACCCGGTATTTTTGCTCCTGAGTGTAGTTTGGAGCAATCTGCTTAGTGAACGAGCCCGCACAACTCTATTACCGACACGGTCTTTGTAACAATTCTTGAAGTCCTCTAACCAAGGTCGCGCCGTCGGAGGCTTGTTGACGACCATCTAGCCTCATTTAGGTTATCTTAAGCTTGACTTAGATAAGCTAGGTTCGACCTGTGACCACCAAAATATGTAAAACATTATATGAAATGAGTGTCGGTGATTCAAAGGTAAACCCAGCAAGGCCACATGTTAATGCGAATTCTGAAGGCTTATTCTTGACAGAATGAGCGCAGGATCCGCACGACGTGATTCCGTCATCCCCCTTGTACCATTAAAACTCTAGATGCTCTGCGGGAACCATAAATAATACGCACTAAGTCACAGACAAGATTTGGAATACCCAGCCAACGTCTGTATTTCCTTGACTGGCAGAAGCATGTGGGACGAATGTCAAAATCAAAGGTAGAACTTGGCAGTGCCGCGGGACACCAACACAGATTAACAATAAATAACCATTTAAAAGTTAATAGTCACCGTTATTAAACGGCTAAACCAATTTTTATGAAATGTAGCTAAAACTATCCCGATTAAACCAGCTTTCTTTTGAAACCAATTGCGTCCATATCGATGAATCAGTTTAGGAGCTACAATGCCTGAGACACATTTAAAAAAAGTTAGAAAGTGACAGTATTAAAGAATTGTTTCACGATTACAACAACCTTTTAACCTATCATAATGAAACTCTTTACTATTTTCTTAACAGCTTCCAAGGTTGACTATCCTTCAAAACCGTATGCACCAGTGTAACCTACCTATACAAACTGCCAGCCAGACAAATGAATTCGCAAGTTCTTGAAACTTGCCTCGCTTAGTCCGTGCCGTATTACTTGATACTTGATAGACGCTCTTGATGGGTATGATAATGCAAAGGGTACTTATTGAAAACAGGCTTACAGTCCTTTGATTTATAAAATAAAATGAGACTTATTATTTTGTTTTACGCCTTTATGCCACTTTTAATAACGTCCTTGTATACATATATATATTTGATGCGAAGCAATAGATATGAATGCCTTCAAATGTACCCCGGCAAGCATTTTTTTTTTTTTTATGGTATAGAGAAGGCTGACGAGCACACAGGCCACCTGATGGTAAGTGGAAACTGTGACCCATAGACATTCGCATTCACAAGACTGCAAGCCTAAGACTGCAAATGCGCTGCCAACCCTGAGGACTAAGATGGAATGCCTCTATGCTAGTCATTACACCGGCTGTCTTATCCCCAAACCGGAACACAACAATGCGAACACTGCTGTTTGGCGGTAGGTTAATGGATACGATGGTGGTAGCGATCCGGACGGACCCCGCACAAGGTCCTACCACCCGCATTTGTGTGAAGAATGAGAATAAATGTTGACTATCCCGTTATCTGATTAACTGACAGTTGTGATAAAATTTTCCAATGAAATTGTGTGTGTGTGTGTATGTAAGATCTAGAATTATAATACATACAATAGTTGGAATTAGCTGCCTTTGGCACATTAGTGCAGCAGTTTAATCATGACGTTAAAGTAACAAAGTACTAAAGTTCACAGCTTATAACGCTGACCGTACTATGGGTACTAGACAACGATAAACATACTAATCTAGTCGAGTCTTGTATATCATATAATAATAATTTAGCACCTGGCGACCATCAAACCCGGGAAGCACATAATCATTACTAAATAAACATAATCATAAAAATACTATGAAATGTAATGTAAAAACCGTTTTGTATTGATTATAACACGTAAGTTACAGGTTATGCCAATAGATGGCGCTAGGGGTATCGTTTACTGTAATTGCTACTACACAGAAATGAGTAAAGTCTATCGAAGGCATGTGATTTACAGTATTTTAAAATTTCCTTTTCTCGTGTATAAACAACTTCTACATGAACCAAAGTTAGAAAATGTATAGTTATACGGAAAATTAACAATTCTTAATCAAATGCTAGAGTTTGGTTCGGGACTAGGTCAATTCGTGACAGATTGTCCCCTAGTATTATCAATTTAATTTAAGTTCGGGTAACAGGCGTGATTTTAATGTATGTGTGTATGCCAATTCTGTTGGATTAGTCGACAGTGATGACTTACGGATCTGAGACGTGGGCGCTAACAATGGGCCTCATAAGGAAGCTCAAAGTCACTCAGAGGGCTATGGAGAGGGCTATGCTCGGGGTTTCTTTGCGTGATAGAATCAGAAATGATGATATCCGCAGTAGAACTAAGGTTACCGACGTAGCCCTAAGAATAGCTAAACTGAAGTGGCAGTGGGCGGGGCACTTGCTCGCAGGACTGATGGCCGATGGGGTCAGAAGGTTCTGGAGTGGCGTCCGCGGACCGGAAGACGAGCTGTAGGTAGGCCTCCAACAAGATGGAGTGACGACCTCGTCAGGATCGCGGGACCGCGGTGGATGCGAAAAGCACAAGACCGGTCTGAGTGGAAAGCCTTGGGGGAGGCCTATGTCCAGCAGTGGACGTCTTTCGGCTGACATGATGATGATGATGAGTCGACAGTGATTCGATCCCCGGTTAGGGCAAATAATTTTGTAATGAGAGCGACCATTTATTTTATATACCTAGTGGATGTTTTTCTATGTATATTTCTCTCCATAAGTAAGTTTGTCGTTTCCTTGTGCCAGTAGTACGGTCGGCCTAGAAAGTGGTCTACCAGTTTTGACCAAAGTTTCTGTGACATCTAATTATCGCTAAGGCTGACACTTGTCACTGTCATAGTATTATTTCAAGGGAAAATCGAACTTGTTGTATCATGACGTGCAAATGAACTTCGACCGTCGGGTGGTATACCATATTTTTGGCCGAATGTACAAGCTTAGAGCCAAGTTTCGGGCTGGTTCAATTTGTCGAAGTTTACCCCCCCCCCCCCCCCCCGAATTTATCATTTAAAAAAACAAAGCTACCCATAGACAATGCAAAGTAAATAATATGTAAACATGCAACAAAAAACAATGCAGTGACCGAAAAACAGACGGCACTTATTATTATGCATCAGAACAACTGTCTCATTATAATCATAATAATACACTGTGTAAACAGTTTAATAATACTTGCGCGTGGGCAACTCTTCCGCGTCTGACTGGCATAAATGTTATTAAACCGTGATACTCGTCTTTATGTGTGTTATAAAATATGCATACAAATGTCATATGTTGTCATAAATTATGTTAAATAAACAGCTATTTGTAAATAGAATTAGTTATATTACACATTTCAGAGCAGTGGTCAGTACATGCATTTAAAGTTACAAAGGACAGGAATTTTACTGAAATTTGATTATTGCAAGGTTTTATTTTACTTCAAGGAAATTGATTCCTAGACCACTTTGGACTATATCAAAGTGACTGCAAATAAAATCACAAGAAGTTTCTTATGTTTTGATTGATTACGACACTTTGACATAGTCCAAAGTGGTCTAGGAATCAATTTGCTTTATTAGCTGTACAGTCAGCGTCATATAGTTGGTAGCATCCAAAGTAGCCAAATAGTTCGTTACACGCCCTTGTTACTACAGTAATAATGACCTGTAACGAACTATTTGGCTACTTTGGATGCTACCAACTATATGACGCTGACTGTACGTACGGGTCGAATCTTGCAAGTCAAATTTGACCGACTTCCCAGTTTTCGATGAAGCTGAAAATTTGCACACAATATGCGTAAATTCGATGACAATGCAATAGTACTGTGACATGGAGCTGATCTGATTATGGAGCTGAAAGGTGGCCATAGGAACTCTGTAATAAAACGACGAAACATCGAGTTTTGGCTCGTTTAATTTGTCTTGACGAGTAGATGATCAAAAATTGCCGAAAAATGTTATTTTTGACAGGAACTTTTTTTTGCTTATGTGTAGTTCTGTACAATTTTCGTTAGTCCCATACAACCTATGTTGCATACTCCCTTCCAAAAAAACGTCTATTACTTTTTCTCCTATTTTCACCTACCTTAGTTTATCACTCGCTCTTAGTCGTATTAAAACTCAGTATTCCCAAGGTCATAATACTTACATAATATGCATGATGCCTACAAGCGCAACCATACTTATTATCAAGTAAAATAAGGTACGAATAAGATGCAAAAGACTGATGACCCTGATGACTGATGACTGAGGACTGATGGCCGCTGGGGCAGTAGAGTTCTCGAGTGGAGACCACGTACCGGCAAGCGCAGCGTAGGGCGACCTCCCGCGAGATGGACGGACGATTTGGTCAAGTCCGCGGGGACCCGCTGGATGCAGGCCGCTTCCAACCGGGTGAGGTGGAAATCTTTGGGAGAGGCCTATGTTCAGCAGTGGACGACGTATGGCTGAAATGATGATGAAGATGCAAAATAACATAATTATATTAACATGTGTGTATTATATAGCATGATGAGTTAAAGAAGTTAGCAAAGGATAAGAACTAGCAGCGAGCCGCATCAGGGAAAACTTGATAATGAGGACTCGTTCGACCAAATGGCTAATAAGAACAACACAATTTCTTTATTCTTTTTTAATTTATTCTTTTCTTCTTTATTAATTTATTCTAAAAATGCAATTTCCCTCTTTTTATGCTATATGTAGTTAAAGTGAACGAGCGTACACTTGATGGTAAGTGAGATCTGTGACGCATAGATAAGTATTTGCAATCTCAAGACTATGATCTAAAGACTGTAATTCTAAGACCATGATGATGATGATGATGAGTGGGCACGCCGCCGAGGCAGGCGGGCGGTCGAGTGGCGCTCCATTCATTCTAAGACCATGCGTGCCACTGCTGTCTTCAACTCCCATTCAACCTACACCGACCCATCATCCAGACGACATTTGCCGAGACGCGGTGTCCAGGGACCGAGCGCGACGACAGCGCCACGTGACAGGCGGCCATTATGGACAATATTTTCACCGCTGTCAAACAAGAAGTAAGTAAATATTGTGAAAAATATTAATGAAATCTTGTGTTATTTTACTATATTACACAATTTTGGACAATGGTAGTCAGTAACATTATTGCCAATTTTAATACTTGTATCAAATGATAACGTACTTTAAGTAAAATTTTAGAGGTTAAGTAACTTATTTTTATTTTCTTACGGCAAATATCCACTTATTTCTTTGGTCTCGTTTCCACAATGGTCTTGGAAATTGGTAAAATTTACAGTCGCTATTCTTCTTGGTGTTATTACAATTATTCACAATAACACATCTTACCAGGACCATATTTTTATCTCAAAAACGATTAGAAAATGTTTACTGCAATATGGATTTGAAGGCTCAAGTCAGCGACAAAAATGACAATTTTAGCCGTAGCGAGCGCCGTGTTCGTTTTGCCTACTTTGCACTCTGCCAATACTAAACTATTTGGTTATGTGCTTTTATTCTAAGTAGGTATGCATCATAAAACGACAAAAATCTTGATCTTGTTCAATGCCAAAAGCTGAACGTTTATATCGCGAGAAGTTAACACGTGGGCACATTTTACGATCTACTTATTATACTAATTTAACACAGTACGTTACATGCAATTTTGTATGTTGCTTTGGAGCTAGGTGTTGCCATGCCAATCCATAGAAGCATTCCATCTTAGTCCTCAGGGTTGGCAACGCATTTGCAGTCTTGTGAATGCGAATGTCTTTGGGTCACAATTTCCACTTAACCTCAGGTGGCCTGTGTGCTCGTTTGCCTTCTCCATGCCATAAAAAAAAGCTATGGTCGATCAATGATTGATCAATTATCGACCTCAGTCGAACAATTTGATGTACGCTCACAAAAAAACGGGTCAGAGTGCGTTTTTCATACTAAAGAGGCTATTTCGAAGCCTTGGTTCCTCGCCATGGAATGCTTTTAGTAAAATCTGATGATGAATACCCCGAGCATCGATACAGGACTTCCAGAGTGCCTAGGATACCCAACTGAATGAATCTGCGGTTAACGCCGGAATTGTGCAAGTTCAGAAAAACACCTAAAATGGCAATAAAATGTAAGGAAATCCAAGTGCTGACCCGCTGTAGTGTTAACTGATTGTGCGATCAGTTAGGTATCTTATGAACTTTTGACCTCTTCTATTGAACCTCGGAGTATCTACCATTAAACCTCACTCAAAACAACCCCTGGCCAGGAACCAAGGCTTCGAAATAGTCTCGTTTGTATGAAAAACGCACTCTGACCCGGTATTTTTGCTCTTGAGTGTAGTTACCACAAAATATTTGAATGTATTTTCATCCTGAAGCGTAAAAATTGATAAAATTTTAAGAATATTACCCTTCATTTTTTATCGACCATCGATAAATGACAAGGATTTATCAATTGTCTATCGATGTCGACCAATCTTACTGCTAACTTGTAATGGTTGACAACCAATAATGCGTCGACGACGGTGCTCCAATTTGAATAGGAGTCACCATAAAATGAATTATTAGCTAACGTAATCAACCATCAGTCCAAGTCGGTTAACTATAAAAGTTGTTGACTACATCTATTAGCATTGTAACCTTTTACAACGCTGTCTATCTGTACCTTGTAAAATCAGTCGAGAAATTATGTGTCTTGAGGCGTGTTGAAGTTACTGACCAAAATGAGTAATTTCATCGGTAAATGGGTTATATATTAGGCTATCCAGTTTATCTATTCTTCTTCTGACTTTTTAGGAGATCAGTGACGTTCAGATTCTCTGCCCGTTTGTGAGGGTTCCATAAACCTTTTTTTTTAATTTGTTGCACTAGAGCCGAGCATATCCTTTAGATAGTTTTTAATTTATAAATTATATTGTGATTTTGAGTTTTTTATGTTAAGAACCAATGAGCATTGCAGATTTGTTTAAGGATATTCTTTGGCTGCAGTAAATACAATTCAATTAATTTACTGTTCTGTGTACTGCGCATATAATTCTAGCACCAACATGTGCACTACAGCGCTCAGCCTTGGGACGCGCATTAATTCCGTAAACTCGTGCGCATGCCTATATTACTCTTATAGCGCCAGCGACTTACCAACCAGGAAGTGGCTTGTGAGTGGATGTGACATCTCTTTATAACAACGATGTCGTATGGTCAAAAGCACTGGTTATTTGCGAAACTATTTATTAAAACCAGCAATGGTGACCCCTTCTTCAAAGCTTATATATACTTAACAGCTCAACCAATTTTAATGAAACCTATCTAAGAACCACCGCTACAAAACGTGCTTTCTAATTTAAAAAACGCATCTTAATCGGTTCAACCGTTTAAGAGCTACCGTGCCACAGATTATACGACCCTTATTTTTTGAGAGGGCTTAAAATGTACCTAACTTAACCAATAGAGGAAACCGAAACAGGGCCAAATCTGGTCTGCTCTTAGAAACGTCGAGTTGATTTTTTTTCCTCCAATTTATGTAATCAAAAAATATATGAATACAGTGATTACGTAAATTTCAATTAGCTTCTTATTACATAGTCTACATGGAAGAACTGAATGTCGGAGTTTACTTAGGTAATCATTGTATAGATTCTGACTATTATTTTCTTAAATGTACAGGCCACCTGATGTGACAATTGTGACAAATAGACATTCGCATTCACAAGACTGTGAGCATAAGACTGCAAATGCGTTGCCAACACTGAGGACTAAGATGGAATGCCACCTAGCTCCAAAGCAACATACAAAATTGCATGTAACGTACTGTGTTAAATTAGTATAATAAGTAGATCGTAAAATGTGCCCACGTGTTAACTTCTCGCGATATAAACGTTCAGCTTTTGGCATTGAACAAGATCAAGATTTTGGTCGTTTTATGATGCATACCCACTTAGAATAAAAACACATAACCAAATAGTTTAGTATACTGGAAACCGCGTCTCGGCAAACGTCTTCTGGATGATGGGTCGGTGTAGGTTAATTGGGAGTTGAAGATCGGCAGCAGTGGCACGCATGGTCTTAGAATTACCGTCTTTAGATCATAGTCTTGAGATTGCAAATACTTATCTATGCGTCTCAGATCCCAGTTGCCTACCCAGTTGCCTACCCTGAGGACTAAGATGGAATGCCTCTATGCTAGTCATTACACCGGCTGTCTTACCGGAACTGCTCACTGCTGTTTGGCGGTAGGTTAATGGATAAGATGGAGCTAGCGATCCAGACGGACCCTGCACAAGGTCCAACCACCCATAATCATTTATCGTATGGCATATTTAAATATGCTTTATGACTAAACAGATAGGTTACACTATTTGAGGTATTATGAGGTATTTAACTAAACATCCAGCATCTCTATATCCACTTGATCGCTATATCTGAAGCCATTAGCCTTTATTTTATTAAAGTTACTGTTGTTTTATGTTCTGAAGGGTAATACACAATATCATGAACATTTAAATCGACGTTTTGTGATGCGTTTAATATTAACAATTAGGTATACTAACAGTTATTTTCATTTTATTGTTCAGTTGAATTAGCTGTCGGTGATTTTAAATTATTATATGCTCGATTTTTATTATATAGTTTTAATGCAGATTATGCATTTTTTTGTCACTTCATCTTCCGGTCCGCGGACGCCACTCCAGAACCCTCTGACCCCATCGGTCAGGATCGCGGGAGCGCGGAGGATGCGAAAAGCACAAGACCGGTCTGAGTGGAGAGCCTAGTTTCGCCCTATTAAGAGCTACGGCGGCACAGACACCCACACACATAGCGGTCAAACTTATACCTTACACTCCTTTTTTGCGTCACCGGTTAAAAATACGAATAATAAAAAAAAAAAACAGGGAGATACACCAAATAAACTAATTCTCAAACTATACTTAAAAACAATAAACGCAAACACATCATCTGACAAATATCTGACCTCACCGGGTTTTGAAACCAGGACCGCTAGCTTCGTAGACAGGGACACTACCAACTAGGCCACCTCGTCGCCAAACAGGCAGCACATGGCAATATTGGCAATAAACAAAAGCAAATTATTGTCAAAGGATTTTTGTCAATCAATCCGACTACAGCCCCAGCATTTTTTGCAATTCTCTGATATTGGACGCGAATAAAACTGTGAAGTAGAAAAAGCATGTTATTTTGGAGCACGATACTTTTTATCTAAAAAAAATCAAGCGAAATAGACACACAAATTGAAGCGGCCACAGTAGAAATCAGGGCAACCCAAATTCTTTGTTATTGTTTCGTTTGGTTTGTAGCACAGTAGATAGAATCTCGTGCAGGGTCTATAAGGATCACTAACACCCGTGTTTTCATGTCATTCAGTATTCCATTGTAGGGATAATACAGACGTTTTATTTTGCTAGCTTTGAGAAAATGGTGGCCACAGTCCTGTTGCAGATGATTAAAAAAAAGCTTAGTAAGGATAGGCAACGCATAAATAAGGATCTGAGATTGTAAACGTCCGTGAGCTTTAAAGCTTACTGATAAGTGATCCCTAATTAATAAAGTTTAGCAAGAACACGACTTTATGGCAAACAGAAGGCTTGTCTTTATCACTCAGGCCATAGATAATAATTATATCTATTCTTTGCCATAAAATCGTGTTCCAGCCAAAACAAATCAAACAGTTTACGTCAAAAAATAAACATGAAAATTGACAGTTATACAAGGATAGATCTGATGACTAAGTTGGTAGAATTTTAGTGTTAAAATAAAATCAAATTAAAAATTAAAGGGGCCTCCATACAGAGCCATTGTACGGAACAAGGCTAACACGCACTTGGCAGGTTTTTTAGGTTAAAACATAGATTTAATCGATGCGAATTTTATGTATTTGAAAACTTTATAACAGTTTAGTATTAATCATAAAAATAAAATATTTATTTTTTAACTTACACGAGTTTGGCTTCCGTCCGATATCCCGTTCCGTATCAATTTAATTAACAAAAAATATGCAGTCTGGATGCATCGCAAATATTTTGCATCGGCTTTTAGTCCGTTTTTTAAGCCGTCCAATATCAGCTACGAGTATTAAATATGTTTTTATATTTTATTTCATTTATTATTCATAAAATATTACAAATAAAATTGGCTCAATACAGCAAACGGAATCCGCGTGCGGTTTATTTGATTCTGCCATCACTCCTGACTTAATTTAACTTACGAGTATATTAAATTAAATAAGGCAAAACTAAACTAATCTTTATTAACAACCTGCAAAATATTTAACTGATGTATGTAGAACCGATGATCGGTGGAGTAGACGGATTCTCGAGTGGAGACCACAGCTCGGCAAGCGTAGCGTAGGACGCCCTCCAGCCAGATGGACCGACGACCTGAAAAAAGTGGCTGGTGGTGACTGGATGGCGAAAACGGGAGATCGGGCCTTGTGGCGAACCCTGGGGGAGGCTTACGTCCAGCAGTGGACTGCAATAGGCTGAAATGATGATGATGATGATGAAAAACATTTTGTTTAAGCTTTTTTTTTTTGATTATTAAGAGTAACTTATAACTAATGAATGGCGACCCGTAGCAATTTTGAGATTTAATTATAACATGGATATGATTCTATTTAAATTTATGTAGTTTTAGTATCGAGGTTTCAAAATGTCTCAAACGATGAAACATCAGTTTACAATTACGCACCTTTCTCATCTGTTGATGTAGAAATTTTATCTTTATATAATTTGATCAATGTTCGATGATTGATTGAGAATATCGGGCATTGAAAAAAATATGATAATTTACTATAAAAAATTAAATTCAGTAAGTTTTTAACATATAATTATTGTTTTATTGTTAACAACACTGACAAAATCAAGGTTATTTGGGACAGACCGCGTCTTGTTAACTTTGTTAAATAAAGTTGTTGCTTCTTTTTTTTTTTAACTACCGGGATTTTTATAAGTCGTATGTAAGTACTATGTATTATTTGTAAAATACAAGTAGGAACATATTGTTCTTTTAAAAATGTATTTTTTAAATTAAACCTTAAAAGCACCCAATTCTCAATAGAATAAGAAATTCGTTTGAAGTCCTAAATATATAAGTATTCAATTTGAGTTAATATTTTCCAATGTTCGCTATCAAAGAGATCCCGATGCCTTATAATAGTACAATATTGCTTATATCGTGGTAAAGGATCCTTATAAATAAAATATTTTCCGAGGAATATACTTACTTTTGTATTATATCGATTTTGTTCTGAAAAGGAGACTTATTCTAGACGATATTGGGAACGAGACTAAGGCGGTATATTACGTCAAAATGATCTTTAATATCACCTAAATAAAAGCTGGATTAAGGCTGATTAAAACTCAATATAGTCTATAAAAGTAAAAACCAATTGTCTTTGGAAAATGTTTAAAAAGATATAATAGAAAAATAACGTTTATTTTATTTTATATCAATACAGGAAAATTAAACAGATTCAGAAAAAAAAGGAATTTCTAAGTTATGTAAATTCGGACAAACGAAACACTTGCTAACTGAAATTCGACCTTGTGGTAGGTAACCACTTAAAATGTTGAGTAGAAGTACTTACAGAGACTTATTTATTTTTATAGAAATAGAAATAGAAACATTTATTCGACGAACACAGAAAAAACCAACAGAGAAAAACATCATGAACAAAGGATGGAAACCAGAAATCGAAACAAAGACAATAAAGAAGGAAAGAAAACATAAAACTGTAGGATAATGTTGCCATGGGGGATTCTGTGACGTCGAAATTGACACCACCAATCGCCATACACATTTTATCGGTGACAAGACGTTATCGTTACTTATTATTTAGTTTTAGTAAGTACTATCTCCTGCGCGCGTCTTCGTCCGCATTGACCATATCACGGGAACAGGGTAGGTACCCATTTTTTTTACTCGAAACACCTTTCTACCAAGGTATCATTACGCTGAATTTTCATTTCTTCCAAAAGCATTTCTGGTAGTTTTTTTTTTGGTAGTCACATATCTAACCCGACCAGTAAATATATATTATATCCACAAAACGGGGCGCTTCAATCAGCCTTAATACATTTTGTATAATTTCATTTAACTAATCACGAAAAGTATAATGAACGTTTAGCATAAAAACCAATTGTATAATTTCATCACTTATCTAGCATACGATCGAATAACATTACACTTATTTGGTATAACTATACTATTTGTCATGTTTTGAGCCAACTGCACTTGGAAGAGCGATGTTCTCTTAACACAAGTATATATATATATATTTTTTTACTTAAAAAGAGGCATCTACCGTTATTGTAACCACTAGGTTACTAAAAACTATTTTAGTTACTGAATAAAGCATTATTATTATTATTTGTATGTCTTTACCAATCACGGGACTATGGGAGTCCCGGACCTTTGGAAGGCGTACATGGAGCCGAAGCCAACACGCAGAGGCCCTTTAGACAAGTTTAATTTACTTAGTAAAGTTATGGGACACCAACCGGCGATTGTCCCTGAGTTCAAACTAAAGAAGTATGCTCCCACGGACAACCACCGGTCAGTGTAAAGACTATTTAAGAAGGATGGGAATACTAATAATAGGTTCTATGAGTGAACTGATATGGATTGGTGAACTAGGCTATTGATGAAACTACGGCGCCTGCCTGGCCAATGCTAATTACTTTGGTTTAAATGGCAGGCGGTGACTCGCCAACTCAATGGAATGGACCTCCCGAAATAGCCACATATATATAGCAGCAGGGAGGCAACAGTTCCAGAGGGGCTAAGGGTGTAGAGGTGCTTCTGGACTTTAAACGACCATAAGGTGCCCACTCACCACTTATGCAACACATCCACCCTTCGAGCATATAGCTCTTGCGACTCCACTCTGACCGGCCAATAAAGGCAAGCCAGAGGTGAGGGTCTGTTCCTCGTCATTGCACACCGCAGCCGGCCGGTGAAGGCAAGCGTGAGGTGAGGAACAGGACCTACCCTCGGGAGCACTCAGGTCCGTGGTGTCGCCACTCACCACAGCTCGCCACTAGCTGCCTTGCCTTATTATTATTATTATTAATTTTCTTGTTATTATGCATTTTTACTCAATTTAATCTAACTAGGTTAGGTTAGGTTAGAACTGTGACCACATTAATAGTAATGAAATATAAAGATCGAAATTATGCAATTTATGTTATGTAAAATGAAAATTAGACCATTTCTTTTTATACTAAACATTACACACCCCCTGAAAACATAATAGTCTCAACAGAAACTAGCATTCAATGAAATGAAATCTTTTCTATCTCTCAAAATGACAGGAGTGACAGGTTGACCACGTGGTGTATCGAAACGCTCAATGTCATCCCATATATTTTGAGCGATAAAATAGAAAAACAGTAGTAGTATTTGCATATTGACTAGACTTACCCCCTGATTCACATACGCCACTAGGTCTCACAGTGCTCACGAACGTGGTGGTGGTTCAAAACTTTAAGTATAGTTTGTAAATACGGGTGTTACTGCCGCACTCAGAGACTTCAATTAAATTTAATGCTTGGAAAGAAAGTGATTGCAGCAAAGTTAATCAAGCATTAAATTTAACTGACGTCTCTGAGTGCGGCAGTTAGATTCTTTACAATAAGAGTCACTCATGTCTACTTTGTCAAGTTACCTGGTTCTCTCCAATAATAGAAGATTATCATAAAGTGAGTCAATTATCCAGTAGAAATATTCCAATTATGAATGTATTCTATTCACGAAAAGGTCGGTAGTTCATGGCTGCATCCTTGACTTATATTGTATGAAACGACCTAGATATGAAAATTCATTAATAACAAACAATGATAATCGCGATTGGTATTTACATACGCCCTATTTTTAGATTTGAAAACAAGAATAGATGACAGTAAAACAATTGAGAAGCATACGCACATGGGCTCTATATTACATGGTAATACCATATATTGTCTTTGGTATGTAATCGTAATTATTGTAATTATTGTATTAATATTACGACAGCTCTTATTTACTTGACCTAATGGCGACTAAGTTACAAATTATACCCTAACACTTCAAAAGCAATATTATTTTTTAGTGCAAAATAGAGTTTCAGTTTTTTATGACACGGAGAAAAAAACCTAACGCACTTTCCACCTGATGGTAAAGTCCGGGCCAATAGAAATGTCAAAAGTTTTTTTTTTTATGGCATAGAGAAGGCAAACAGGGCCTGTGACCCATAGACATTCGCATTCACAAGACTGCAAATGCGTTGCCCACCCTGAGGACTAAGATGGAATGCCTCTATGCTAGTCAATTTGTCTTATCCCCAAACCGGAAAACCACAATGCGAACACTGCTGTTTGGCGGTAGGTTAATAGATAAGATGGTGGTAGCGATCGAATTAATGGTAAATAAGTCAGGTTGGTTTTGACATTTCTATTGACTTTAAATGGGATCTGAGTCCATAGACATTTGCATTCTCAACCTAGAGGACTAGATAGAATGCCTCTATGCTAGTAATTTCACCGATTGCCTTATCCCCACACCGGAACACAACAATACGAAAACTGCAGCTCGGTGGTGGTAGCATAACTTGGCGGTAGCGATGCGGGAAAACCTCCTTTGCGCTCCTTTAATGATCGTTTCGAGATGCGTAAAAAATTACATTGTACTAGGGTTTGGTGTTTACGTTGACGTGTCCTGTGACGGGCCTCACAGTCAAGATGAGTTTATTAATACGGCCCTTAGACTACAATTCCCAGACTACAATCCTAAGAATGCAAACCTAAGACTGCGTTTTTTTTTGTCCAAAGGCAAGAATTATTGTCAAGAGCAAATCCATTAATTTCAATTCATAATTTATTAAACAATACATAATAATATAATAATATATAAACAATACATCCAAACATTTCTTTTAAAAAATAATGATGAAACTTTGTGATTACTCACGTCGTAGTGATTATTAAGAACATGTTTTAAAAGTATAATAATGTCAGACAATGTCAGACAAGGACAGCGAGACGGATTGGCGCGCCCCACTTCCAAGAGCGCACGCGCATCGTATAGAGAAATCAGATGCTAGCAATATGTTTGTGAAATGGAAAAGCCGAGGATTCAGAATAAAAAGGACGTAATAGTCGCCATCAATATATTGGAACATATTATTATTAGATGATTATAATGCCAAATTGATCAGAATCCCGAGCGTTGTTAGTGGGTTGAGAACTTTATTTTTTAATGTTGCTCGTATTGTCCTAATTCACCCCTGTGCCAAGCAGTCAGACTATGTGTTTTATATTATATGAAAATTCCGCCAAATAATAACTGCAATTTTTATTTAATTATTTATTTAATACTAGCGTGAACTTTGATTATCATTATTGAATCAAGAGTTTTTATATTTTCTGAGATGAAAAGTAGCTCTTGTGTTAATCCAAGGTATAAGGTTTATCCATTTTAAATTTCATCCAAATCCGTCCAGCCGTTGCAACGTGAAGGAGTCACAAAATAACACACAACTTTCTCATCTATGATATTAGCAGCATTTCCACACACATAAAAAATAGTACGTAATCAAGTCAAAATGTAATCATATTGCCTTGTGGCTTTCTGTTTCAGTTGATGTTAAAAAAAACAGAATACATAATCTTTTTGTCTTTTGTAGTTTTGAAAAAAGAAAAATAGTTTGACAACTAGACAGAGCCTTTACAAAGTATTCCAAACAGTTTATTAAAAATGTTTAATTAAAACATTACAGGTACAGTCATCGGCGCCGTGACGGATGGTCGCGCCCCACTTGTGTCAAGCTGCGTACGCGCATTGTCATATTCTGAATATTGCATCGGTGTTGCAGTGGGTACACACGGCCGGGATATGCGGCCGGGAACGCTATGATTTTTATTGATGGTTAAAGTATGCAAGTAGATTAACGTATTTTTTTTTGGATTGGAAAAGAAGATATTTTTTGAAATCGAAATCTTACTTTAAGTCGTATCGCTTAGTATAGGTAAAACATAAAGCCTTAATAAAGCCACTGAATAATATAGTTAACCCGAGTTATTATAATATCTATTAGTCACTCAATTAGACGAGCTGTAGGTAGGCCTCCAACAAGATGGAGTGACTACCTCGTCAGGATCGCGGGACCGTGGTGGATGCGAAAAGCACAAGACCGGTCTGAGTGGAAAGCCTTGGGGGAGGCCTATGTCCAGCATTGGACGTCTTTTGGCTGACATGATGATGATGAATTAGTCACTATTATAATTTGATTCAGACTTTTATTAGTGATTACTGATAATATAATTCCATGAAAACAACATCAAACTTTAACCGGTCTTGTGTTTTCTCTAAAATTTATTTTAATGTTTAAAAAAAAATCACGAGCCCTTAAAACTTAAAACGTCATGTTACCGTATGTAGAGTATTTTTAATCAGAACAGGATTGAGTAGTTAGCTAGAATTTATAATTATAACTTTCTTAGGAACCACAAGACCTTTTTATTGAACTAATTTAGAATAGTTAAGTGTATGTTCGAATTTTAAAATCATTTTGAACACTTTTTATTACTTACTCCAAGTTTTACAAAGCGTACAAGTGCTAAACTCTTGTTCTTATATTCCATGCCCTTAATTAGGCGTGGTTATTTCATCTCACTTTTGTCACTTTATTCGCGGAAATCGCTAAAACAAAGGCCCTGCGTTATTACCCTCTCTTTTTCTCTTCCCGCTGCAAGTAGAACGTAACGAAAGACGCATAATTTAAATTTATGACTTATTGTTGCCAAGAATTTTATTTTCGAATTTTGGTATAAAGGACAGTTTTAAGTGGGTTACGTTGAAATTGGTTAACCCTGAGTACAGTTATTGGTAAACACATTGACAAAAGGCGTCCTCAATGTTCATCATTACTAAATTTGTAACACTTTTGTGTTTACATGTATTTTGAATGAACATTTTATTATTTAAACATATTTTTTGGTTACAAAATGATAATGACCATGGAACTTACCATATATTACAATAAAACTCGAAATATAGAGGTCGCATGTGTAATTCAAAGAAACAACGATAGATGGCGTTAGTATACTCTACTGAGCTGCTTTTACAGTCAAAATACACTTTTGTACTTCTGTCAGTCCCTTATAGGGATAAGATCGCCGTTGTACATGGTTTTTCTGTAAATATTGTATTTGAATCTCTGTGTTTTGTACAATAAAGATTTTTCATACATAAAAACATATTTATCTGCATATTTATATGTATCTACCTATTTTTCAATCTTTTTTTCATTCATGTTTCATTACTGTTACGCGATTTTTAGCTCAAAGTGCAACCTGCAGGGTTATTGCCTAATCGCAATCGACTTCAAAGCCTTTTAACTGCCAAAATGAAAACGATTGCGATTGCGAATGCGTTGGCAATAAGCCTGCAGGTCTTTGCCTTCGTATATTTTAAAACACAATTGACATCTTTAATTCTGTACAAATCCCTTTTGTCAACGTCTCGATTGGACACGCGCTCCTTAAACATTATTAAAATCGAAGTCGAAAAAATGTTAACACTCAATCAATTTCATACTAATTACGTTCATCGCAGCGACAGTGTTCTGTCGAAAATATCAAAGGAAGTGTTGACAGTCCTCGCGAGAGCCCCAACTAGAGGGCGAAAGTGTTTTTCGGAATAACATTCAAGTTTCTTTTACGCTATAGACGTGACAGGTAGAAAGAGAATAGGTTTAGAGAGAGATGAATACGCAGATGTTATTTCCAAAATAAATCGTGGGACAATCGCACCAAATCTACTAGATAACGAAAGCGCGCAAAATTAAGATTTGTACTAAGTGCGGTAACAGAATCAACAAGCTTTTAAAGTTGTTGGTAATTCTGTAGCTCTATCTACCCCTCTGGGATTACCGTGAAGGTATGTATGTGTATGTATGTATAGAAAACATGCTAACACCTAGAAACAAAATACTCTAGGCTAGCTGCGTCATAGTATAAATAGATAAGTGGTTTGTCTATGGCTATTTAGGAGGTTTTGTAACCTACTGCCGAGCAGGCGCTAAAAAAAGTACTGTTAATAACTTTTTAATAAACCTGAGTTATTTCTGATTTCTTAGTGCATACATTTAGACACTGAAAATGGAGTCCGAACATTTGATTTTAAATTAAAAATCCGTCTAAAACGATTTCCTTCTAAATAGCAACCAAACACGACACATTTTAAAGTAAAAAGATACGAACTCATAATTAAATTATTTCTTACAAAGTTTTCAGGCACATTACGTTCCGATTTGGATTGTTTTTGTTTTTAGACTTATGCTTTTTTTAAAGTGGATTTCATATGACGCGTTCAACGCAGCGGTGGGCCTACGCACTGAAATAAAATGATTTATAACTCGATACGAATTCCCCACGACGTTTATTGGACTGCCGATGCGTTAAAAACTCTTTGTTTTGTCTGTTTGGAATTGTTTTTTAAGTTTTTTTGAGTTATGTGACTTTGGTGATTGATTTATTTGTTTTTATTGAATTTATCGCTTCTATATTAAAAATAATATCAAATTGGCATTGTGAAACATTTACATGATTTCAACTTCAAGAACCGTTTTTATGCAGATTATATTTTTACAAAAACATTATGGTTTTATTCCTTTTATTGGTTTTTCAATTAAAAAATAAGTACCTACCGCTACCAAATGTTTCCCCGTTGGCTGAAAATTGAAAGAAACATTTTCATATCATTACCAGAAAATTATTAAATTCAAACATAATTCTTTAAGTTTAAAATATATTTCCTAAGAAGTTACATATAGATTTTTATTACAATTAAGTACTTATTGAGTAGTGAGATTGAAATAATTAAATGTTTTTTAAATTCTGTTACACACCTTAACCGTACAAAAAAACAAAAAAAACACACACGTGCACAAAAAAATTACAACAAAGAAAATACAAAAATCGCTAGAAAAGCAAATAATACCCGTCATAAAACAAAATTAAGGTTGAATGTATACCAAAATACGACCCCAAAGCTAAAATAATAGGTGTTTAACAACAATTTCCAGAAACAATAAACAGCACATAAATTCAATTACTTAATGTAAAAGTTGATTTACCGCTCCAGTCGAATAAAATCGTGCCGCAGATCGGCGTCCTGCCAAAAATCTCCGGTCTTTACAAAAAAATACCACCATTTGTAATTTTAATGGGCAAAAATAATAAGCTTCGGTCATATATCAGGCCGCAAAGTAGAGGATTGCAGTAGGCTATTGGTATTGTCTATTAAAGTCTATTAGTTTTTTTTTTATTGTTTATTTATTAACCAAAAGTTACATATTGTTCTTAAACAAATAGTCTGCAAAACTGTCAAACAGTTTGACTGCAGCTGAGTCCTTTTAAACTTGATAGTAAATTGGTTCCTTAATACTAACTTAATTTATATTTATCTTATAATTTATTTTATAATAAATGAAGTAGATGTTTTTTAAGCAGCCTCTTAAATTTGTGTAAATTAGGTTCTGATCGGAGGTCTTCAGGTAGACTATTTAAAGTGTAAGGTATTCGTTTTTAAGGTATTCTGTCTCCGTAATAGTTGTAATAGTTAGATTTAGACGCGTTGGCCAAGTTGGTAGTGACCCTGGCTGCTAGCTGTCTTATTTATATTTATTTGTTTATTTGAGTCTTGGATGTTTTCTATGTATTCAAGTATTTATTTCTCTATGTATGTATTTATATCGTTGTCTAGTACACCAGTATATAAACAAGATTAGTTTTTTTAGGTCAATTGGTGTGACATTGTCCCCCTGATATTTATTAATTAATTTATTACACCATATTTGTTTTTCATTTGTGGCGCTTTTGTAGTAATAGCGTAATGTTTATGGCATCTGGATCCCTCTTAGCATCATGTAGCGTTCGTTTTTTTTAAGGCATCGAGTTGGCAAACCATATATTATGTCACGTTTTAATAATAAGGGTACTCTGAAACCCACTTATATTAGTTATCTCGAGATTGCAATCTTAAGATGGCAATCTAAAGACTACAAATGCCTAGTAATTTCAAAGGCTATTTCTCCGAATAGTGACGTAAGTAGAATAGTGCCACTCGATGACATCCCGTGGATGTCGTAAGAGGCAACTACGGGAATAAAGGCTTGTAGTACTGTTAGGCGATGGGCTTGCAACCTGTCACTAATACGCTGGTAAACATCTCACTTTAGCTATTGCGCGTTTATTAATACAAGGAATAGTTTAGTAGTGATAGGAGATTGTGCAGGGTCCGTCTGGATCACTACCACCATGTTATCATTTAACCTACCGCCAAGCAGTAGTGTTCGTAGTTGTGTTACAGTGTGGGGATATGACAACCGGAATTATTGCTAGCATAAGTAGAAGCATTCTATCTTAGTCTTCAGGGTTGGCAACACTAAGGGCCGTATCAATAAACTTATCTTGACTGTGAAGCCCGTCACAAGATACGTCAAAGTAAACGCCAAACCATAGAACACTGTCATTTTTGACGCATCTCGAGACGAGCATTAGAGTTGAGATCTGTTTATTAATACGGGCCGGACAGTAACACGACTGCAGTTTTGAGAAAGCAGATGTCTGCTCTCCGATCCCACTAACAATCTGCCAATACCATGATCAAAATCTTATCTTATTTCTCTATTAAAAATTAAATAATTGCGAATGATAAGTTACATTTATTTTGTATTAACGATTTCGGAACCCATTACCAAATATGATCCGACCGTTTGCCTACTGTATTACTTTGTTTTCTGTCTGGTGGACTGCTGCATTTGATTTTTCATATGCGCCGGCGGTTGTGCCAAGCCACGAGATAAACGGGAAAAGCCGCGAATATTGAGTTATACCACTCTTACGTCATTATTCTTATTTAAAGAGTTCTGGAATGACAGGATGGAGATGAAAGGATTAAAAGGTTATATTATATTTTAGGAATCTCATTTACGTGTCTTTTGATGTGCAAAATGTCAAACGTGACACCTTAAAGTACCTAATTTAAATTAAAACCAAGTAGGATATGGCCTCTATTCTACTGGTTAAAACCATATTGCCGCTATTATTGTACTTAAAGTAAATAAGAGCTATAATACGTTGTCAATACGGAAACATGTCCAAAGCAATAAGGTAACATCTAGAAGGTCAGCCCAGATGTAGTCAATAAACATACTGAACCGTTTTTGGTTTGAAAAGTTCGTATTTATCTTCCTTTATCCCTCAGTTTTAGTACCCATCGATAAGCTTATTGAGAAAAAATGACAAAAACGAACTCACGACGTGGTAGCCTAGTTGGTAGCGACCCTGCCTACGAAGCTAGCGGTCCCGGGTTCGGTTCCCAGTGTGGGCAAATATTTGTGTCATGAGCTCGAGTATTTGTCTCTGAGTCTGAGTACCTGTAGCAGGTACAAGCCTAGAGCATAGTTTTGACTAAATCAATTTGTATGAGATCGTGCCCTGATATTTATTTATTTATTTTACAAGATACGATACCTTATTTATAATTGTTCAAAGATGCGAGTTTGAAGTAAAGCGACTCAAATATTATAATACTGGGTAAAACCACATTGCCTTCCATAATATTTATGTATGTTTACTTTACTGTATTGTTATTAAGCCGGTCGCAAGAGAAACTTTACCGCACAATGAATCAAAATTTTGAGCCTCACAAAAGCTATGTACACTAAACATCACCAAAACAGAAAATAAAAATTCAAGTTAACATTTTTATCCAATGTTTTACCGAAGCCTTAATTACAAAGTCAATTACCCAAAACTGGTCATTAAAAGGTATCGCCGGATCCGGTGGTTTCGCCAAAAAGACCGGTAAAAACCGGATCGAATGAAACCTACCCCATTGGGGGAATCAATCAGGCCCGTCTGCTGCATTTTCGAAGCTGGTTTTCGGAAAAAGAGGATTTATTTTAGTAAATAGTGCCCGGGAAAATGTCCGTGGTTTATTTGTTCGAGTAATAAATTAAATAGTGTTGTTTTTCTCATTTCAGAGAAACAAACTGACTGCATCCTTTATTATCTCTGGTTGTTAAGGTAACAGTGCGATGGCTCTTTGGGTTTTTACTTGTCTCTCACTCGCTCTTATAGCTCTTATTTAGAGTGAGTGAGAGAGAAGTACACACCTGACGCACCTTATAAGACAGCATTCAAATTAATGTAAAAGCCTTAACATATGGGTGTTGGAGTTTTGTATTGGTCAAGCGGGACCTAATAGAAGCGGTGCAGCTAACCCCACGTGTCTAGTCTACCAGAGTAAATATTTTTTTAACCGAACAATTGTCTTCATCTCTAGACTTATTTCTCTCATACGTAGTTTCATTTAAGCAAAAAAAAACATGGATCTCTTTAATCGCTAATCAATATTGTGTCAATCTTTGACGTATCAGTCTTCTGTTTCTTTTGACTGACAATTTAGATTGTTTTTTTTTTGTTTATATCAAGTAATATGCTTAATATTTATGTAACTTATACCTTATATACTAAGAGCCTACGAGATATGATATATATATTTAGTCTCGTCATTGATGGGGGAACACGAAATGGTAAAAAAGATAAAAGATAAAAGATAAAATAAATTTATTTAGTAAGTAGGCCGCTCGGGCACTTTTACACGTCAAGATACTACCAGCGCTTCCCAAGAGGAGACCACTGCTGAGAAGAAACGCCGCAAGAAACTGCAATTCAAATTACCTGGCTAAGCATATTTTTTTTAGTTGTAACTTCGATGTCTTTGATTATTATAAGACTCCCAAGTTTCCTTTATTGTTCGGGACACGGGAGGGGTAAGAATATACGACAATGCAGTACTGCAAGCCCCCTGATTGGCCTAATCAGTGGCAGCAGCATGATAAGCGACGCCTCGGACTTAAGTATCTTTTATGATCGATCTCCTCAAAAAACCAAAGCTCATCTGAACGATCATCAATTTCTGCGTAAGAAAAACCACTGCTGCATTTAGACATAGAACTCAAAAAAAAATGTGCCATGATTTTCGCATGCAGCATTGCCATTTCATGTTCCCCCATTCATGACGAGACGTAGCGTTATGGTACAAGGTATAGTGTCGTGGGCTCCCCTTCTATTATAAAATACATGAAATGTTTACTCTTGACATACTTAAGAAAAATAAATAAATAGTTATTTACCTACTTAATTTAGTTGTTGTGATAAAAATAACATTATGTTCATTACTTAGTGTCTAAAAATCTCTATTTATCTAATGGAAGTACACTAAAACAAAAATACTAAGAGACAACTAAATCTAACAATAGGCCCCGGGTGCTCCGTCTTGAAGATGCTGCCAGCATTTCCTCGCTGAATTTCTAAACAAACACTTCAAGCGAGGAAACAGCCAGCTCTTCAATCTGTCGTGACGTCTATGGACGTCTTTGATATTATTCTTAGAAAGGCTTAGAGTGTATATTATACTAGCGGACGCCCGCGACTTCGTACGCGTAGAATTAGTTTTTCCAGTACTCCCCCATTTTTTCCCGTTGGGGGTCGATTTTCGGAAAATCCTTTCTTAGTGCTCACTTACATCATGAAAGGAACCCCTGTACCAAATTTCAAGTTTCTAGGTACAGTAGTTTCGGCTGTGCGTTGATATGTCAGTCAGTCAGAAGATAGATTCGCATTGTTGTTCACCGGCATGGGGATAGGAAACATGGTGAAATTATTAGCATAGAAGCATTTCATCTTACATTTGCCGTCTTAGGGTCGCAGTCTTGGCAATGAAAATGTCTCAGATCCCACATGCCGTCAGTTGGCTGTGTGAATGGTTGCCGTTAAAAAAAACTCGTCGCGGAATGGAACCTAATGTATTGAACTTATAGGCTTGGTTATGTCTGTATCCAAATCTTAAAATGATATATCTAACGAAAAGGGAAATGAAACATTAAATGTTGTTGATTCTATTTTTTCTTTTTTCTTTTCTCTATCTCTCCCGTAAGATTTTTGGCATGTTTTTCTGCTGAACTAGACATGTTATTTGATATTATATTTAATTTAATATTTGTAGCTTTATTTAATGCTTGACTAAGTAGAACCATTGTACTTATGGAATATGTTTAAAAAATGACTGACTGCTGAGTTTCTTGCGGCGTTTCTTCTCAGCAGTGGTCTCCTCTTGGGAAGCGCTGGTAGATTCTTGACGTGTAAAAGTGCCCGAGCGGCCTACTTACTGAATAAATTTATTTTATCTTTTTTATCTTATCTTTAAACGATTATTCGGGCTAAATATTACCTACCTATTATTATTAAAACATGTAATAAAATGTATTTGGCGGTGAGTCGTCCGTCCTGCATGAGTAATCTACGCTTAAAAAAGGTGCACCTACTGTACAAAAATACCGTGATATTGTAAACTATTTATAATTATAATGTAATGATGTAAACCTTTTTCTTAAAAAAAATATACCTTGCCGAGTTTCTTACGCCGGTTCTTCTCGGGGCAAAGGTTTTATTTTTCGAACCGGTGGTAATGCTTTTTGACATTCATAGGTGCATTATATTATGCCTAAATTGAAGAATAAAGAACTTTGACTTTGACTTTGACTTTGACTTTGAATAAAAAATGTGTTATTCTAATTATTTTAAACAAAGTTATTCAAACTGTATTACATCGTTAATAAACAAGCCTTATATAAATGTAATAACATTATTGTCTATTTGCCTCAAACCTCGTACTCAAAGGATGAATTTCCAATAACGCGAAAACAATCCACCCAGTTGTTAATTAAAAATGTTTTTGACAGTAAAATACAAAATAGAATTCGTGTTGTAAAATCCTCTTAACAGTAATGCTTTGATAGTCCGTTTCAATTTGGAACGTTACATTGGAAATGGTGTATTTACATTTTTATTTACTCTTTGTTTCAATTTATATTTTAGTTTTCTACATTACAGCTCTCAAAACAACCTCTAAAATAACTTGCTTTCATTCTGTAACCACATTTTGCGCAAAACAGGCTAAGATGTTTACCAGTGTACCTCTATTAGTGACAGGTTGCAAGCCCATTTACCTAACAATACTAGATTTATATATTTCTCTCAAAACAGCCTATTTCTTCCTCCCTCGCTTCAATAATTTTTTTTATATAATCAATAATTATTGACTAAGCTAGCGACGCCTGCCACTGCGAAAAAGTCGTTTATTACTGATCCGTCGGGAACTATTAGATTTTAAGAGGATCAGAAGTATTCTATATCCTTCCCCGGGACTCTATCTCTATACCAAATTTCATCAAGATGAGTTCAGCGGTTTAGCCACGAAAGAAGCTTAACAAACAGACAGACAGACAGAGTTACTTTTACATTTATGATACAAGTAACTATTGACGAACACACTGTAATATGTAGTTACGTGGAAATTAATGTTACTTGCGATTGTCATTTATTTCTATACTGATTTATTTCTACATTGTCATTTATTTCTAAATTGTGATTCATTTCTACATTGTGATTTATTTCTACATTGTGATTATTTCTATATTGTCATTTATCTCTACATTTTTATTTTTTCGACATTGATTCATTTCCACATTGTTATTTATTTCTATATTGTCATTTATTTCTATATTGTCATTTATTTCTACATTGATTTATTTCTACATTGTCATTTATTTCTAAATTGTTATGTATATAAATGAGCCTTAAAGATAATGGAGGCATACGAGTACGTTTAAATATTGTGTATTTTTAATTATCTATTAAGTATGTATCTTAAATTAATTTGTGAATTATTTAATGACATATTTAAAATGAAATTTATATCCATTCTTATCATAAATGACTATGATTATAACTATGACGTTTATATTTTTGTATAGTAGGTATCGGCATCGTGTGGCTTTAAAACAAGCATAAAAGTAAAATCTTAGAGTTTCTTTATTACCGATCGATTTGAGCTTTAAAAATATTACGTTGAAAAATATAACCTGAATTTACTACAGTCAACGTTCAAAAACTCCACCCAAAACATAAATTCTCCCCACATAAGTGAGTATTGCCACATTATGAAAGTCATGTTTCCTAAAAGCGAGCTCCCGAGCCAGTAATAAAATTATGCACATTACTAAGAAATAAAGTAATATTTTTATAAAACATGCAATTTTCACGTTGCATTCAACGGCAGTGGCGTGCATGTCAGTTTCTAAATAAAATATTAGCGCATAAACTGCACTTAACTAAGGAAGTTTTAATTTTGGCCAGTTAAAGGCAATGCCTATCCTAAACGAGCTACTATTTCTGCTTATAATCTGTTAAAATTCCGACTTTGGGTCTAATAAATATTTACAAACGTGAATTTAAGGCTGTATAGAAGCTAATTATAATGCCTAACGTCTGTCCTATTTCAGTTTACGATCTATTGAGAGCTGAGTAGAATCTCACAATAAAACCTTATTGTTTTTGACGTGTTTCCGTATTGTCTACGTTTTGATAGGTCCTATTTACTTGACAGTAATTACCTTGACATGATTATTTACTTTGATTCTGAATTCAATTGTTACCATTATATTGTAAATGGTGAAATTACATTTTTCATGTTTACAAAATTCTAGTGCCATCTTGAGTAAAACAACTTACTCAGAATAAAAATTCTATAATCACATTTATTTTTTAATTTCCGTTACTTTTTTCCGTTTCAATCAAACTATGTTCAACACCCGTCATAAAATCGAACCGTTCCATATCCGAAAACAATGAAAACCGTTAACATCTCAATCGCATTCCATTTCCATAACCTAACGAGTTGCCATTCGAAAAAAAGTAGTTTAAAAACGTGATTTCCGTTTGAGCAGCTCAAATGAGCTGGCAACATTCTCAGCGGGGTAAAATGGGGTAAAATGTCAAACAATAGAACTTTATGTTTGCAATTAAAGTTAATGAGAAGGAAATTAAGGTGCTATCAGAGCTAAGGCGGATTCTTTTTGCCGCTCGCCCGCTCTTTAATAGACATAATTATTATTTTGTTTTTTTCTTGGATGGTGTCTGTGAAATGACTTGTTTTCGTCCAATTTTGCCGTGAGCCTTTTACGGCAATTATTGTGAAGAAGAAATTAATTTGTTTACGGTAGAATCATTTAGCTTTTATAAAACTGGTTTGAATGTGGGTTAAGAAGGAAAGGTTTTGATAATTCACGTTCCACCGTAGTACACTGTCAAAAAACTGACATTAACGGCCACATCAGTCTAGTTAAAATGTTGTGGTCATATAAGTTCCACGATGGAATGGAACGCAAAAACGTTTCGCAGAAGTCCTCTATCACTATCACCTCAAGAACTGTCCAATTTTCAGAGATGAAGAGTCTCTGTCCCCAATTTCATCCAGATCCAACCTTTCGTATTTATAAAATTAGTAAGACTAAATGTACTAATTTTCATGCACTTTTTGTTAAAACGTCGTTGTTTTAAGGTGTTAAAGGATCGTGCTTACGATGTTAGCGATGTCGATGCTTTGAATTTGTATATATTTTAGCAAATATTGTAACTTTTTTGTGAGTGTTACTAGCTTAATTATTTCTACGGGAACTGTAGGTTTATTATTAACAAGTAACTAAACAATATTTATCTTTAGCAAATAATTTATTTATGTTTTATACTTTAGAAAGAAATATAATCTCGCAGACTAACTCAACAGAATCTTACTAGACCACCGTACTCTCTTTGTACTAACTTCAAAGAAGATAAATCTCTCCGTGAGTTACTAAAAAGAAATAAAATACTTGTAAAACGAGTAAAATAAATAATTTTCTTACCTCAAGGCAGAGACTATGGAACTCCAGGTGCGCGGGTCTCAACATACAACTTTCTTCTTCTTTTACATTCATCAACCTCTGCATGTCGTCGGTTTCGGGTGCTTTTGATTTAGCCCTTTTTTTTCCCTAGCCTGTATGAGTGTCCCACTGCTGGGCAAAGGCCTCTCCCCTTGATCTCCATGAGTCCCTATTTGGTGTCTCTTCCGGCCAGTTGTTAGTCCTTATTCAGTTTAATTTAATATGTTTAAAAAATGACTGACTGCTGAGTTTCTTGCTGCGTTTCTTCTCAGCAGTGGTCTCCTCTTGGGAAGCGCTGGTAGATTCTTGACGTGTAAAAGCGCCCGAGCGGCCTACTTACTGAATAAATTTCTTTTATCTTTTTTATCTTTTAATCTGATCACTAGGGTTAGGATTTTGGTGGCATTTCGTGGTTCTAGAATCCATGGAGTCGATATTTCCTAATTATTATAATACATAACACATTGATTTTGACCTTCGGTATTATCATATTCAAAAATTAACTAAATACATATTTAGTTCGGTTATTTCATACCTATTTATGTTTGCTTGTTTGTAACGCTTTCACATCAGAGATATCCTCAATACCAAAATTAATTTAAATTGGTGCGGCCGAATAACGAATAAATGAATTTTGAAATATTAAAATACTGAAGGTCAAAATCAAAGTGTTATGTATTATAATAATTAGGAAATAGCGACTCCATGGATTCCAAAAGTCCTAACTCTACTGATCACTGTATGTCTAGGGTATTCCTCACCGATATCTCTACTCACTGTCGCTCGCCACGCCTCTTTCGTAACTTATTTACTAACCTCACTTTGAAGTTAAAAAGTATCTGAAACATAGAGTAAATGTGGAATACAACTCGATGTCAAACTGAAGATTGTCTGGTGCCTGCATGGAAGAGTCCAGCTCCCGTAAGATTTTTGGCATGTTTTCCTGCTGAACTAGACATGTTATTTGATATTATATTTAATTTAATATTTGTAGCTTTATATAATGCTAGACTAAGTTCCATTGTAATATGAAATATGTTTAAAAAATGACTGACTGCTGAGTTTCTTGCGGCGTTTCTTCTCAGCAGTGGTCTCCTCTTGGGATGCGCTGGTAGATTCTTGACATGTACTCGTAAAAGTGCTCGAGCGGCCTACTTACTAAATAAATTTATTTTATCTTTTTTATCTTATCTTTAAACGAATATTCGGGCTAAAGATAACCTACCTATTATTATTAAAACATGTAATATCTGAATTATTTCATTTGTTATTGTAATTATTTTAAACAAAGTTATTCAAACTGTATTACATCGTTAATAAACAAGCCTTATATAAATGAAATAACATTATTCTCTATTTGCCTCGAGCCTCGCACTCAAAGGATGAATTTCCAATAACGCGAAAGCAATCCACCCAGTTGTTAATTAAAAATGTTTTTGACAGTAAAATACAAAATAGAATTCGTGTTGTAAAATCCTCTTAACAGTAATGCTTTGATAGTCCGTTTCAATTTGGAACGTTACATTGGAAATGGTGTATTTACATTTTTATTGACTCTTTGTTTCATTTTATATTTTAGTTTTCTACATTACAGCTCTCAAAACAACCTCTAAAATAACTTGCTTTCATTCTGTAACCACATTTTGCGCAAAACAGGCTAAGATGTTTACCAGTGTACCTCTATTAGTGACAGGTTGCAAGCCCATTTACCTAACAATACTAGATTTATATATTTCTCTCAAAACAGCCTATTTCTTCCTCCCTCGCTTCAATAATTTTTTTTTATATAATCAATAATTATTGACTAAGCTAGCGACGCCTGCCACTGCGAAAAAGTCGTTTATTACTGATCCGTCGGGAACTATTAGATTTTAAGAGGATCAGAAGTATTCTATATCCTTCCCCGGGACTCTATCTCTATACCAAATTTCATCAAGATGAGTTCAGCGGTTTAGCCACGAAAGAAGCTTAACAAACAGACAGACAGACAGAGTTACTTTTACATTTATGATACAAGTAACTATTGACGAACACACTGTAATATGTAGTTACGTGGAAATTAATGTTACTTGCGATTGTCATTTATTTCTATACTGATTTATTTCTACATTGTCATTTATTTCTAAATTGTGATTCATTTCTACATTGTGATTTATTTCTACATTGTGATTATTTCTATATTGTCATTTATCTCTACATTTTTATTTTTTCGACATTGATTCATTTCCACATTGTTATTTATTTCTATATTGTCATTTATTTCTATATTGTCATTTATTTCTACATTGATTTATTTCTACATTGTCATTTATTTCTAAATTGTTATGTATATAAATGAGCCTTAAAGATAATGGAGGCATACGAGTACGTTTAAATATTGTGTATTTTTAATTATCTATTAAGTATGTATCTTAAATTAATTTGTGAATTATTTAATGACATATTTAAAATGAAATTTATATCCATTCTTATCATAAATGACTATGATTATAACTATGACGTTTATATTTTTGTATAGTAGGTATCGGCATCGTGTGGCTTTAAAACAAGCATAAAAGTAAAATCTTAGAGTTTCTTTATTACCGATCGATTTGAGCTTTAAAAATATTACGTTGAAAAATATAACCTGAATTTACTACAGTCAACGTTCAAAAACTCCACCCAAAACATAAATTCTCCCCACATAAGTGAGTATTGCCACATTATGAAAGTCATGTTTCCTAAAAGCGAGCTCCCGAGCCAGTAATAAAATTATGCACATTACTAAGAAATAAAGTAATATTTTTATAAAACATGCAATTTTCACGTTGCATTCAACGGCAGTGGCGTGCATGTCAGTTTCTAAATAAAATATTAGCGCATAAACTGCACTTTGTGAGTTATATTTAAGGTTCAAGTAAAACTAGTTTAAGCGAGTAGTTTCATTTTTTATTGCCAGCTCCTGAAAATATACGTTTAACCCAGATTTTATTATGATCTTTTTTTAACTTAACTAAGGAAGTTTTAATTTTGGCCAGTTAAAGGCAATGCCTATCCTAAACGAGCTACTATTTCTGCTTATAATCTGTTAAAATTCCGACTTTGGGTCTAATAAATATTTACAAACGTGAATTTAAGGCTGTATAGAAGCTAATTATAATGCCTAACGTCTGTCCTATTTCAGTTTACGATCTATTGAGAGCTGAGTAGAATCTCACAATAAAACCTTATTGTTTTTGACGTGTTTCCGTATTGTCTACGTTTTGATAGGTCCTATTTACTTGACAGTAATTACCTTGACATGATTATTTACTTTGATTCTGAATTCAATTGTTACCATTATATTGTAAATGGTGAAATTACATTTTTCATGTTTACAAAATTCTAGTGCCATCTTGAGTAAAACAACTTACTCAGAATAAAAATTCTATAATCACATTTATTTTTTAATTTCCGTTACTTTTTTCCGTTTCAATCAAACTATGTTCAACACCCGTCATAAAATCGAACCGTTCCATATCCGAAAACAATGAAAACCGTTAACATCTCAATCGCATTCCATTTCCATAACCTAACGAGTTGCCATTCGAAAAAAAGTAGTTTAAAAACGTGATTTCCGTTTGAGCAGCTCAAATGAGCTGGCAACATTCTCAGCGGGGTAAAATGGGGTAAAATGTCAAACAATAGAACTTTATGTTTGCAATTAAAGTTAATGAGAAGGAAATTAAGGTGCTATCAGAGCTAAGGCGGATTCTTTTTGCCGCTCGCCCGCTCTTTAATAGACATAATTATTATTTTGTTTTTTTCTTGGATGGTGTCTGTGAAATGACTTGTTTTCGTCCAATTTTGCCGTGAGCCTTTTACGGCAATTATTGTGAAGAAGAAATTAATTTGTTTACGGTAGAATCATTTAGCTTTTATAAAACTGGTTTGAATGTGGGTTAAGAAGGAAAGGTTTTGATAATTCACGTTCCACCGTAGTACACTGTCAAAAAACTGACATTAACGGCCACATCAGTCTAGTTAAAATGTTGTGGTCATATAAGTTCCACGATGGAATGGAACGCAAAAACGTTTCGCAGAAGTCCTCTATCACTATCACCTCAAGAACTGTCCAATTTTCAGAGATGAAGAGTCTCTGTCCCCAATTTCATCCAGATCCAACCTTTCGTATTTATAAAATTAGTAAGACTAAATGTACTAATTTTCATGCACTTTTTGTTAAAACGTCGTTGTTTTAAGGTGTTAAAGGATCGTGCTTACGATGTTAGCGATGTCGATGCTTTGAATTTGTATATATTTTAGCAAATATTGTAACTTTTTTGTGAGTGTTACTAGCTTAATTATTTCTACGGGAACTGTAGGTTTATTATTAACAAGTAACTAAACAATATTTATCTTTAGCAAATAATTTATTTATGTTTTATACTTTAGAAAGAAATATAATCTCGCAGACTAACTCAACAGAATCTTACTAGACCACCGTACTCTCTTTGTACTAACTTCAAAGAAGATAAATCTCTCCGTGAGTTACTAAAAAGAAATAAAATACTTGTAAAACGAGTAAAATAAATAATTTTCTTACCTCAAGGCAGAGACTATGGAACTCCAGGTGCGCGGGTCTCAACATACAACTTTCTTCTTCTTTTACATTCATCAACCTCTGCATGTCGTCGGTTTCGGGTGCTTTTGATTTAGCCCTTTTTTTTCCCTAGCCTGTATGAGTGTCCCACTGCTGGGCAAAGGCCTCTCCCCTTGATCTCCATGAGTCCCTATTTGGTGTCTCTTCCGGCCAGTTGTTAGTCCTTATTCAGTTTAATTTAATATGTTTAAAAAATGACTGACTGCTGAGTTTCTTGCGGCGTTTCTTCTCAGCAGTGGTCTCCTCTTGGGAAGCGCTGGTAGATTCTTGACGTGTAAAAGCGCCCGAGCGGCCTACTTACTGAATAAATTTCTTTTATCTTTTTTATCTTTTAATCTGATCACTAGGGTTAGGATTTTGGTGGCATTTCGTGGTTCTAGAATCCATGGAGTCGATATTTCCTAATTATTATAATACATAACACATTGATTTTGACCTTCGGTATTATCATATCCAAAAATTAACTAAATACATATTTAGTTCGGTTATTTCATACCTATTTATTTGTTATTGTAATTTATTTGTTTGTAACGCTTTCACATCAGAGATATCCTCAATACCAAAATTAATTTAAATTGGTGCGGCCGAATAACGAATAAATGAATTTTGAAATATTAAAATACTGAAGGTCAAAATCAAAGTGTTATATATTATAATAATCAGGAAATAGCGACTCCATGGATTCCAAAAGTCCTAACTCTACTGATCACTGTATGTCTAGGGTATTCCTCACCGATATCTCCACTCACTGTCGCTCGCCACGCCTCTTTCGTAACTTATTTACTAACCTCACTTTGAAGTTAAAAAGTATCTGAAACATAGAGTAAATGTGGAATACAACTCGATGTCAAACTGAAGATTGTCTGGTGCCTGCATGGAAGAGTCCTGCTGGAACGGTGAAGGCCGACCATTGCTCTCTGTACTGAAACGCTAATTAGCTGATACCGTCCGACCTTGAGTGCCTCCCTTTATTTAGCACCTCATAAAGCTTGTTTATACTCTGTTGACTTAAGTTTTTTTTTGACAACCTCACATTAACCGAGTCCAAACGAAACTTGTACCCTTGTTTCCTCTTTTTGTTTTCATAATTACTCTGTTGACATAATTCTTGTTATAATTTAAGTATCGGTGATATTTTCCATAATTTCTCAAATATCTTGCAAAGGACACTCGGTACAGTCGGAATTAGTATGATAGGTAAATAACCAACTGTCTGATGCTAACCAAAAAGTCGTGAATGAAACGTGTGCACTGGAAATGTATTCGAATGGAATTTTCTTTGCATATCATACAATAATTTTATTATGCTGATCTGAAAACTGCAAATCGGCCGGCTGTGACCACTTTCCATAAAGGATGCTCACCCTAAAGGCGGTCCACACAAACTTTATTGGACGGTGTGTACTCGAAATACCTTTCTGAATTCTTAAATTTAACTTGTTTATGAGATAATACTATTCTCGGTTTAGGTAAGTAATTACTAAAAATATTTTTGTCACTGGGAAAGAGAACATTTTTGAATGAGAAGTGATTTTTGAGAAGTGTTCTAAACTTCTGGAATGTTCCGCAACGTGTACTCTCAGCCCAATGGAACCCTCACCCTAGAACGGTGTCAGAATGACATTGAAAAACAATTTGTTTGACACTTCTTACGACTTGAATCATAACTTCACTGTGACACAGTTATATGGTAGGTCGGGTTCCATTGAGCTGATATGAAATTGCTAATTATGGACGGATTACAATATTGTTAAAAATAGACGGTTTTTAAAATGAAAGTAGACGCCATATAAACAAAAATAAAAAAAGAACTATAGTTTGACCGCAACTCCGTTTGTGTATAAATTGTTTTTAAAATTCACTCGGAAAATATTTTATCTTAGAATAAAAATAATATCGTGTATTAATCTAGAATAGGGTGTCCCAGAATCGGACGTTAGCCTGCCGAAAGCTGACAGAGCAGTAATGACATAAAACTATTTTTTAGTATTCAGAAACCAACTTTATGTGAAATGATTCAAATAATGTATAAGATACCACTGACAAACTTATGAAATAAAACATGAAATTAATGTGTTTTCATGACGTGGACATGAGGGAAAAATACAAAATATCAGATTCAAATGATCAATATCTCCGAAAATAGTAAAAATCGCTGGACATGCATAGAGGTTAAATCGATAGCTTTTTAGCTACTCTATCAACCCTGGGCGGGCTGACGTCGGTTTCTGGGCTACCCTGTAGATTGTATGTACGTGTGCCAAATTTCACTTAAATCCGTAGAACCGTTTATAAGCACGTGATGAAGGGCAAACAATATTATTAAGGAAGTAGGATGCATTTAAATATAATTTAGTACTAGTCTTTGAGGAAATTCAAGCTTGGACGTCTTTAACGCATTTAGCTTTACGTCCTATCGTAAATAATTTTTCCGATTGAGAATGTCTGGTGACGGCTTAAGGCGAGTGGCCGCGGGCAGTCAGGGCCGTGCATGAAGTATGTTGCACTCACGGCGCGGTGTAGGGGATGAGAGGCAGCGGGAGCGGAGGCGGCAGCGGGAGCGGTCAGTGGAAAGAATTAGGAGAAATTATAAAAATGATACCTACTAAAATGCAAAACCTAAGCCATAGGACCTAGGGGCTTGAATTTTTGAGGGAATATTCCTTAAGTGTGTCATACCCCCCCCCCCCCCCCCCAATGGCTTCTCTAGCCAGGGGTGACGATGCGTAATGAAATTTCCACTCAGTCAAAAAAATGGGGTTCACTAGGGTTGAGGAATGCCCGGCTTGGGGTGTGCCTTGCACTGCTCTGTCTATGGAAATAGGAGCAGTCATCTCACTCGACCCTCGCTAAGCCCATGGTCGAAAATGAATAGATGCGACGCAATAATAACGCCAAAAGAAGCGTTAGAGGAGGAGCCAGGAAATGATATTAAATATCCTATTAAAAACGGGCCCGTAAAAGCACACTCCGATAGAAAAGATAGCGGATGGAATACCACTCCCGCGAACGCCCAAGGTCAGAGAAGCGATACCTACCTGAAGGGTTTTAATCGGTGCGAGTCCACTGGTCCTCCCTGACTCACTTAGTATCCGTAATGGATTTCCCAGAAGAGAGAAAAAAAAAGTGCTAAGGAACGATTTTTCGAAAATCTATCGGCAGTGACAAGATCGCGCATAAAATCGAGGAATTCTTCTTGTATGTATAGAACAAGGTTTATTTTTAGTATTCAATGACTAGGTATTTAAATTATTCAGTGGCAAGGCAGATAACACTATGCCGTGAAGTATGTTAATCTTGGGGCGCGGTGCCTGGGATAGGAGGCACCGGATGCGGTTGTTGTGTGTGCTATGAGCGGAAGCGGAAGCGGTAAGCGGTAAGGGTCAGGGCCGTGCAATGAAGAATGTTGCACTCGGGGCGCGGTGAGGTGGATAGGAGGTAGCGAGAGCGGGACTAGTCTCTACTAATTTAACTTTCTCTGCTTTACACTCTTGTAAAGACAGCGAGAATCAAGAGTGGCTAAATAAAGTTATTAAAACTATCTTATGACTTATATTTAGTAAGGTAGTCGTACTATCTTTTTTTTCGCCTGACACTTCACTTCAATTTTCAATTTGTAACACTCCATTTTTCTGGAGTAAAATTAAGTTTATGTGCTATTCCAGACTATAATCTCTGTACCAAATTTCATCCTGAACCATTCTGCCGTTTCGGCGTGCTTGAGTAATAAACGTCCAAACTTTAAAGTTTTTGATATTAGTAAGAAGTAACAAGGTATTAAAGGGAACAATACCCAGCAACATAGTCATTTTAGGTATCCAATTCTTGACAATTCTTGACATTAGTGTCAATGATATCCTGTCAATTAGCAACTTAAATGCCTGTAATATTCACAAACCAAGACACTCAAAGTTGACACCAAGTGTAAACTGCCACTGATACTTGAAAAGGTTTTCATCATCATAAGGAAAATGTATAATAACATCCAAATTTGATCATTATTTTATTCATAAACGCATCGTATACCTACGTACGTAGAGATTCATCGCACAGGGAACCTCGTTAAAAGACAATCTAGAAGCGTAACAACTTATAATGACCTTCATAGCCCCGCTGCAGCTTGTGATTCAAACCACACGAGGAGACGTTATAATTTTGGACAACAACTGAAGGTGAGAGTGCTGCTCGTATTTATAAACGCCTGTGACTGACTTCTGCACAGCGCAGTGGGGCAGTGGGGGCAGTTTGCCGTCAAAACACTTAGAAAATTATAATTTCCTAGCATTATCTGTGACCCCGCCCACATAGAACAAGTTTAATAAAAAAAAAACATTCTTTATTTCCAGGCAAGAAGCATTCTTTGTTCCAGGATAAAGTATACCCTAGTGCTAAATTTGTGTGACAATCTTACACATTTAAGTAATAACATTTTAATTGAAAGAAGGAATGATTCGAATATGCATTTCTCAGCAGTGGTCTCCTCTTGGGAAGCCGTGGTAGATTTTTGACGTGTAAAAGTGCCCGTGTGGCCTACTTACCTAATAAACATAATTATTGTAGTAAGTATCTTTTTATGCACTTTATAATTTAGCAGGAAGTGCCTATTGAGTAATCAATACCTTCCGCTGGATTAAGTAGAATACTGGATCATAATGTTGATACGAAATATTAAATTTTATTGAAATATTTATAACATCATCATCATCGCATACTTATTATATTCTGCCAGTGACGTGATTTTTCTAAACAGCTTTATTTTACTTAGTGAATTATTTTGTGATTATTAATCTGTGGACATTGCGTAGGTTTTGTTGCGTTTCCTGTTTTATGTTATTCCCTTTTCCGAAGTGATTGATGGTTTGACGACCTCTGTCATGAGTGAATACTATATCCATTCAAAGTATTTTCAAATATATTTGTTTGACAATGTAAACTTTAATTTTAATGGCGTTTAAATTTGGTTTTTTAATTACATAACTTGGTTTTTATTGTAAAAATGTAGTATTAGACTTGAAAACGTGCATTCTATAAAAATTGATGAGAACAAAAGAGATCACAACTGGTTACTCACGTAAACATTATCAAATTTCTTTCTTTCTTTACTAATCATCAATAGACGCGGACTGAGCACAACGAACACTTATGTTTTGAATTATCCTCAAGTTTATAATGTACCTTTTTCAAACTTGTTTAAACATTGAATGCCTAAAAACATTTTGTATCAGATGACTCTAAGTCAGCGCGCAAGTTGTCTTCAATGATGTCCTAGATTTTAGTATACTACAACCACCATTTTCTTCTGCTATTGTACCTTTTTCCCACTACTTTTCCTCCATATACCATGGTTAAAAAAAACGGTATCATTTTTAACAACATGCATATTCCACGGTAAGTCTCGTCGACTTTCTGCTAGCTTCATAATCTCATACCAGCCGGTGAGGTGTTGCCAGCTATCGATTTTCCGCGCGTCACTCAAATTCAAAGCGCTGTAATTTTTACGACGGCAACACTTGTGGCCCGACGCCATAGATATTTTGGATCGGATTGCTAGATTACCTATATTTATTTACTTTTTCAAAACTTGCTTTTTAGAACATGGCGCGTACATGCCGCCATGTTGGCAGTAGGCTCTATGGGTAAAATGGTGATATTGATCTACACTCACATATTAACAAATGTATTGCACGTTGAAAACATGTAAAGAAACTACTAAGTTGTCCATATTACTAATTTGAATTTTATTTCTATGGAAAGAGAAGGCAATCAAAACCACAGGCCACCTTATGGTAAATGTGATTTAAAACTCATATACATTCACGTTTTTAGGAATGCAATCAGACTGCAATTGCGTTGCCAACCCTGAGGATTAAGCTGAAATGCATCAATGCTAGTAATTTAACTTGTTGTCTTATTCTGACACCTAAATAAAACAATGTGAACACTGCTGCTTAGATTTCCCTCGTAATCCCTAATAACGTTTGTCCTAACGTATCATGTGTCCGAATTATTGTTTGTCATAAACTGGAGTTGAACTAAGTTTGATAAAATCTTAAATTTTCCAAAAATACCTGCGGTTAGGTTAGATTAGGGTTGTATGAAAACAACAACAAAAAAACCGACGGAGATGGCTTTAGGATAAATAAAAATTAGGACTTTACAAACGATTCATTAGGAGAAATAACGATTACGCATCTGAATTAGAGAGAGGATTAGAAGTAGCTATTCTACGTTTAATATGGATATGACTAGTGCGATTGGTTAGATAGATAGATATATTAGAGGTAACTTATTTACCGCAATGCAATCTTATAGATTGCAACAGAGTATAAGTACAGTTTTGTACAGCTGAAACATTACGCGCCTTTTTCATAGTTCCTGTCAACAATTTCACTGTAATAAATACTTGTACTAGTCTTATCCATATTGAACTTGTAATCGCTACTTCAAATCCGCTCTCTAATCACAATAAAGACCCCACCTATATGCTAACTGATTGTTACCATACTGCAAAACTCCTTCTTACTTGATAAACTTTTTGAACGTAGTCTAGCTATCCTAAGAGTAGCAGCCAGTAGCCTATTATCGTCAGCATTGATGGAACATAAACTGTACGCAGCTGCGACGCGACCAGGATACACTAAAGACAAAGGGTTCCGTCGAATAAATCTTCTTAGCGACATCTTCCTGTGGAAAAGATATATTTATTTTTTGTGTCTTTTTATTTATTTATTTATTTATTTTATGTGGGACATCAACAGCGATACATTGAATAAGATACTTAAGATATGAATACATTTGAGTAAGCCAATAACAGATGACCACAAAAAATACAAGAAAAATAGAAGTGGAGTTATAACAACGTAAACAAGTACATTTTTGAAGGTAGCACAAAAAAAAAGAGATAGTTATTAGTTAAATTTAGGTACTTAAACGGGTGTGTGTGTGAATGGGTTGTGTGTGTGTGTGTGTGTGTGTGTGTGTGTGTGTGTGTGTGTGTGTGTGTGTGCGTGTGTGTGTGTGTGTGTGTGTGTGTGTGTGTGTGTGTGTGGGTGGTGAGTGTGTGTGGTGTGTGTGTGTGTGTGTGTGTGTGTGTGTGTGTGTGTGTGTGTGTGTATGTGGGTACATTATTAGGGGTTTGTAAGTAATTGACGAACACGGTTTACAAAAACAGACTTAATACAGTTGAAGATGTCTATGCTATGAAAACGCGTATTATACTCTCTGAGGAGACGTACAAGTGGCGAGTTTTGAGCGTACTTTGTGTGTGTACGCGGGATCCCGAATAAAGAGCGTTCAGCGTGGCGGGTTCTAATAGCCGGAACAAAAAAATTTATCTGGGACAGAAGCGAAGGGCAATCCGTACGACCAGACAAAATGTCGTGGAGCACAGACATATCGAGCAGCAATCGACGATCTTCAAGGGATAGCACGCCGTGCCGCTTGCAGCTGAGTTCATACGGGGATTGAAATTTTTTACAGCGAAAGTTTAGATGGCGCAAGAAGGACCGTTGTATTTTTTCAATACGTTCCTTATAAATTACATATTGAGGGGACCAAATACAGCTGCAGTACTCCAAGATGCTTCTGACATACGCGGAGTAAACGATCTTACAGCAGTTTAGGTCGCTGAATTCGCTGCAAACCCGCATGACAAAGCCCAAATTCTTATAAGCGCGGTTCACTATGTCGTCGATATGCTGCTCAAAAGACATCTTAACATCTAAGGTTACACCGAGATCCCGTATAGTATCCACACGCTGGATAGGCTGCCCACTGATGAAATACATATGCAAAATAGGGGATGGACTGCGGGTGAAAGAGATAAGGGCGCACTTGGTAACATTGACACTTATACGATTTGCTTTATAGTACTCGGATAACCGATCCAGATCAGCCTGGAGCACGTCGCAATCGCCGGGACTTCCTATATCTTTATAGATTTTTTTATCGTCTGCGTACATTAAAAAGGCGCAGTCCGTGATGACAGTGTAAATATCGTAGAGGTATACATTATAGAATAAGGGTCCTAAATGAGACCCCTGGGGTACTCCTGATGGAATATTTATGAAATCGGATCTACAGCCACCGAGGACAACAGCCTGCCGTCTGTTAAACACGTATGACGACACCCATCTGAAGACATCACCACGAAGGCCTAACCAGAACAATTTACGAAGCAGGATGACATGATCCACGCGATCGAAAGCCTTCTCGAAGTCTGTATAAATTACATCTACCTGCTTCCTATTTTCTATCTTACGAAGAACAAAGTTACTGAAATCAGCAAGATTTGAGACTGTGGACCGCCCTCTCAAAAAACCATGTTGTTGCGGCGGAATTCCTTTTATTAAGGTAGGGTAAATATAAGACAGGATATTTTTTTCAAATATCTTTCCAAATTGGTTTAAAATAGAGATGGGGCGATAATTAATTATGTTGGTTTTGGGACCTTTCTTGTGAATGGGTACAATTAAAGCCTCTTTCCACTTACACTGAAAGAAACAGCATGATGGTGATGATAATATAGACAGACTTAGTAGCTATATTACTGTGCAGATGTTTTTAAACTATAGTTAACTCATGCGTCTAGGGCTTAATTCTGGGGTCCTAGTGAAGAAGGGTCAACAAGGAAAGGTACCCGACTGTCCGGCTACGATTTTGTTGATTTTGATATATGTTATAGAGTACTTTAAAGACACGTATTTTTTTTTAGCGGCCAAAACTCAATCTTTTGGGGAAATTGACCTCCAAAGTACTGAAAAGTGACTAAACCCTCTAACTTATATAGTTGGGTACCTTTCCTTGTAAGTATCGTATACTCCGTTCATGTATAAATCCCTTTTTTATTACGATTTAGGTTGACTTGTACCCTTATTCACAACGACCCCAGAATTATGTAAGTATTGCCTTATTGATAAGTAGGTATTCCAACAATGTATGTCTTTTAATAACGCTGAAATGTTAGCTGGGAGAGATTCCTTCAAGTGATAAATCAACCTTTGTACCTCCAAACTTTTTAACACAAACATGAAGAGAATAATAGTTCTCAAAGTTTTAAATACACCTACGCATCCCTAAAAATGTAAAATAAATATGTTTCCGTTGTCTTCATATCGAGATATTGTCGGGTCCCGGGGGTGAGCGTGCGACTCTCAAAGAGTAGTTCTCGACATTTCCGCTCCCGAGAGGGCGCTGCTGTCTCCAACTTAGAAGCCCTGACCACGTGACTAATACTTCAGGGCATTCAAAGCACTAAAGATGTTAAAAGTATAAACAAAGAGGTAGCTTTTCCTTTGATATGCATAGTTCTACGAAAACTGAACAAGGCGTTTCGTTTTGGCGTAATACATTAAAGATGTTACGATTTAATAAAATTCCGTGCCTTGGTAAGAGGGGATTTTAGAAAATGGCAAGTACGAAAAATACATACACATACCGTCACGCCTTCATCCCAAAGTGGGGTAGGCAGAGCTACAGAATTACCAACAACTCTAACAACTTGTTGTTAATTCTATAACCACATTTTGCACATACAGGCCAAGATGTTTACCAGTGTATATTAGTGACAGGTTGCAAGCCCATCACCTAACAATACTATAAGCCTTTAATCCCTTAGTCGTCTCTTACGACTTCCACAAGAAAGCATGGAGTGGCACAATTCTAAGCCGGCAACCACACGGCAATACATACACAATACGAAAAATAATAATTAATATGTATGAAAAAAATATCTACCAATAAAGTGTACCGAACGTATACGATACGATTATTAAGAGCTAATTAGCCAATTAAGTAGCACCGTGACAAAGTACGCTAGTTTATATCTGTAGAATTGTAAATTTTGATTTTGATTTTATAAATTAACCAGCGTGTAATCGCTATACTATGAATGAATAAATATCCTGTACATTGACGATTATTTTATACACGGAATAATTTAAAATTAAATTTATACATTACATGATTATAGCCATGGTTCACGATTCCGCCTAGATATAACAACTATAACTGTTCCAAATTACAGCCCAGGGCCCGTATTATGGTCAACTTTATCGCAGTAGATAAAGCATCCATCTCTCTTGTACTTACGTACTGGTCAGAAAGTGACAGATGTCTTATACACGTCATTTAATATCCACATCGATAAACACGACCATAATAGGCCCGCTGTATTACCCAGAGTCTCTCAGTTAATCCGCGGACGGATGGAGAAAGTGAAACTACAAGGGTTCCTTGGTGACTAAGGAATGCTAAAAAAGGGAAAATCCAATTATAAAAATAAAAATGCAAACGAGCGTTAGTTTGTTTCTCACGTCGCCTGTCTCGCATATAAACGGCTAATAAAACGGCAAACGTATCTCTCGCCGCTGGCAATCCGCCAGGCTATTGATGCCTCAAGATATTGACAACACATCATTACTTGGAGGGGTGTGAATGGATGCGGTAGTTGCGTCGGCGTGTTACTACATTATATTAAGACATTTTTATCGAATCATTGGCAAATTTCTATAGGGGAGACTGAGGACACTTGATCCTTACGGGACACACGGTACATATTACGGCATTCCCCAGCATCAAGTCATCCATATGTAGTTATTTATTGTTATGGAAGCTTTAGAGACTGGCCTTGTTCCTCCAGTTTTTGTGAAAAATTAAAAGAAGTGATCAAGTGTGTCCCCAGTCTCCCCATCAATGTTCAGTTGTTTTATCTCATGAAAGCAGGAGGGCAATACTGCACTGCAAATCCAATAAGAAGTATCTGAAACTAAATAATCAAAGCAGTTCTAATGTGTTCTAACGTGCACGGTATCTGTATCAGAGTCCTGATGTATGTATGTGGCATTGTAGTTAATAATTCTTTGTTGTTGTGGCTGAAACAACAGTTTCTTTATTTATTTTCGTTCTAATCATATGCCGTATCCAAATCTGTGCACCTGCAAGTATCGTATGCAAACCGCAGGCTTCCCTATTGTCTGTCTGTCAGTCAAGGTGCACCAGCGGGCTGCAAAGCCACTATCGACACCTCCTGACTAACATTTAGGCACTAATTCACAGGCATGAATGGTATAGAGGATAAAATACTTTTACGAATCACTCGCTGTGTTTCACTAAATTAAGATATTTAAAAAAAAATAGTTCATCAAACTCAAAGTCAAAATATTTATTTCATGTCACATTACCCAAAACAAAAGATGGAACCAAATACAGTATAGGTACATGACTTGAACGCCCTGTAAGGGCACAGCAAGCGAGAGGACGACTAATACATATCAATTCAATTCAATTCCATTTTCCAATTATTTTTGTATGCAAAACTTTCTTTATTCCATTATGTAGGGAACGCAAAATTTGCGTTTCTTTTTTTCATTTTCCCAATGATTCCAGAGATAGAGATGCGTGTTACACAAACGCAATCGGGACAATAGCGATTGAGAAGCGTTTGTATCAATTGAACCGCGCGATTGTGGTGATACAGCCGCCATTATGAAAAGATAAAACCGTGTGGATCATCAATGCGAACGCGCTGGAGCTCTATTCTAGTTTAATTACACGTAATCGCTTTAAAATTGTTATCGTATTGTCAACGTTATGAATGTTATGATACCTCTCATTTACTTGTCAATAATAGCGGCCGAGTTTTGTCCACTTGTCTAAAAAGCAGCTAGTCTAAGTAGCAACTGGTCTAAAAAGCAGCTGGTCTAAGTAGCAACTGGTCTAAAAAGCAGCTGGTCTAAGTAGCAACTGGTCTAAAAAGCAAATGATCTAAGTAGCAACTGGTCTAAAAAGCAGCTGGTCTAAGTAGCAACTTGTCTAAAAAGCAGCTGGTCTAAGTAGCAACTTGTCTAAAAAGCAGCTGGTCTAAGTAGCAACTTGTCTAAAAAGCAGCTGGTCTAAGTAGCAACTTGTCTAAAAAGCAGCTGGTCTAAGTAGCAACTTGTCTAAAAAGCAGCTGATCTAAGTAGCAACTTGTCTAAAAAGCAGCTGGTCTAAGTAGCAACTTGTCTAAAAAGCAGCTGGTCTAAGTAGCAACTTGTCTAAAAAGCAAATGGTCTAAGTAGCAACTGGTCTAAAAAGCAGCTGGTCTAATTAGCAACTTGTCTAAAAAGTAGCTGGTCCAATTAGCAAGTGATCTAAAAGTCAGATGGTGCAATTAGCAAGCGGTCTATTGCACTGTATCTTGAACTCTTGTAAAGTCAATTACTTTTCCGCCATTTCGAAACAAAGCGAGGTCTATAGCTCCCAGAGCCACTAGTTACATCTATGTGCGAAAGCTCTTAGAAGGTGCATCGGCTTTGTATTTCGCTCTCAGTCGCTCTAATACACTCTTAGTAAGAGCAAGTGAGAGAGAAGTACAAACTCGAAGCAACTTCTAAGTGCTCACAGACTGTACAGCTATGTAATAGCTGCATAACATGCGGAAAGGTGATCTTCCTCTTCCTATTTTCCTTCGGCTTTGCCCTCAAAAATGTTCAAAAATAATTTGTCGTGCCGTATTAGTGGCCACAGACAAGATGTATCGCAAGATCGTAAACGTTATCGATAATGTATCGATAGGTTTGACGTAAGCCGCCGTATGGTCATGCCAAGCGCTTATGCCAATTCTTTCAACTTTGACAGTTCATCATCGATCTTTCCTCCTCTGCCTACTATAGTTTTTAAATTATGTTCTTCTCAGTCACCATCTTTTAAACATTTACATGAATTATATAATTCATGTATTCCTATATTTTCTCCAACTACGAGCCTACTCTTTTCTCAAAGGCCGGCAGATTCCTCTGGTGTTGCGGGTGTTTATGGGTCGCGATCATCACTTACCATCATGTAACTCACTTGCTCGTCAGCCTCCTTTTTCACATTAAAAAAAACAAATTCCCCAACCTAAAGTCTTTGCTATCTTTATAATTTAAATCGCAACCATACACGACCTCAAATTACACACGCAACGTCAAAACCCCTCATCAACTCTGATTCCCGAAATTCGATTATGGTATCGAGAATCTTTATCTGCAATCATCTAGACCGTATAATTTACGTGAACCCAGGTCACGGTTGGTGTCACATTTTTTGTGCAAGTGCACCTTTTTCACCTTTTTTTATTGCATCGTCTGCATTGTTCTCTGTTTAGTTAGCGTACGTTCAAAATGGGACCAGTTCAAACACCATTATTTTTGTTATCATTTTGTAAAAAAAAATAGTTTATCGATTTTAGTAGTGGTATTGGTACCATCATCTTATCCTTTAACCTAACGCCAAGCAGCAGTGTTCGCATTGTTGTGTTCCAGTGTGGGGATAAGACAACCGGTGAAATTATTAGCATAGAGGCATTCTATCTTAGTCCTCAGGATTGGTTATACGCCGGTCTTTAAGATTGTAACCTTGAGAATGTAATTAATTTTCTATAGGTCTCAGATTCAGAGTCTAGATGCTATGTTAGCGACTTTTGAAAATCGACAATAATTTATACGATTGACGTAAGTGGATGACAGATCGCTCGACCGATTATGTCAACTCCATACATTTCGAGTCCATAGAAAACAGAAACGTTAGCAGGGATTTTATTCTCGTGAAAACAGCGTTTGGTCGTTCGAACGAGTGAACGGGGGTGACCGCGGCGAACCGACGAGTTTAAGCAGTCCCGACAGAGCGTACGAAACACATTATAGGCAGCAGTGCTTCTGTCAATAAGGTCGAACGTATAAGGCTGCCCAATTGTGAATACACAGCCTAAAATGTGCATGTACGCTCTACTTAAACTTGTCGTTGCGCCACGTTCACTTGCCCATTCGTTCGATTCGAATAATACCCCAGAGTTTGCATCTTCGCTACGCTCTCCGGTGACCGCGCTCGTCACGTATGGAATAAAAAAAAGCAAATTTGAAATTCTTCTAGTTTATTTGTATGTATATCAAAAAGCTATATTGTAATTATAATGTGTTTATTATTATAAACAAGGCCTTACCCAACTCAAAGATTCCCGAAAATTCACACGCATGGCCGCGTATTTACCGTGCATAACGGACCATTTTTTATCGCTTGATGTGTACAGACGGGTACGATTACTGCAATTAATACCAAGGGTACACTGGCGATGCGATCGTGATGGTGAAAAGGCGTGGTTGTGTTAACACTTCTCTGATTTGTTTTATAGACGGTATGATCATGAAGGTGATACAGCGTGTTGAGTTTTTGACGAGGTTTTTTTTTCATTTTTTTTCCTACACAATCCAATGAACAATATTAGGTAGGTGGTTTTAAATTGTTTTTTTTTGGTAAATTATAATTTATTTCTTTTGTTAGTTTTGAAGCTTGAAGATGTATTGTCACAGTGCGAACACTGGTGCTTGGCGGTAGGTGTACCCAAAGACAGACCCTATGCTAGGTCCTACTACCATTATCTAATCTATTGTCCATTAAAATAATTCTGTTTTTTTATGATTCCGAACGTAATTTTTCGATCAATGACTTTTTTATTATACTTATTATATTTATACATTAAATATTAAATAGCTCCTAAAAGAAAAAAATGACAGATGAGATGCAGTATTACAATTCATGCTTTGTATTTATAATACCTTTTTATCATAAGTCTCTCGAGTATCCTCTCTTAACTTGCCAGTAATACAACCTCGAATTTAAAACACTTGCGTATAAAATTATACTAAAAACAATTGACCATCCGAATGCAAATACCGTCCGATTGGTGATACCAGTTAACTTGCGATTTAATGTCCAATTACCTTTTTATAACCACATTTGTGTCCGAAAAGCCGTAAAATTAAAAGTTAAACTTGTTGGCTGATAAGGTGTGTGGTCAAAGAGCGTGGCTGGTTTGAATTTAAAATTTAAACGCACGGTAAAATACTGAGTCTCGTTTACGCTTTTTCTTTACTAAAATATTTGTCGGTTTTTGAGCTTTTTTAATTTTGACCACTGTTCTTTTTGTAAAGTTTGCTTATGTCTATTTAAATGTTAGTCAAATTTATTTTAAAAACTCCGGTCCTTATTCTACTCGGTAAAACAATATTGCTTTTGACGTGTTATCGTCTTGTCAACGTTACGATAACTCTTATTTGACAGTAATATCGGCCGAGTTAAACAATAAGATAATATGCAAATCAAAAGTTATATTATTTTATGAAGTAGAATAGAGGCCCAGGAGGAGGCCCTGAGCTCAGCGATGAGTTATTAGTAGCTACAGCGAGCTTAGGTAAATTACCCCTACCCCCCAAACCGAATGCTAGAGCTAAGTCGCTATTAAGCAGCGTTACTAGAATTATAGGCTGTAAAATTCACTATTAAGCAGCTTTACTGCAGCTTTAAGCTGTAGCAATCGCTGTTTTACAGCAATACTGGATTGGACTGGTTATAAGTTTGCGCGTTTTGAGGACTAAACTAGCTGTAAATTAAAAAAAAAAGTACAATAAGTACTTTTTGTCTAGCTTTGGGATATAAACTCACTCATATCAGCCGAAAGACGTCCACTGCTGGACATAGGCCTCCCCCAAGGCTTTTCACTCAGACCGGTCTTGTGCTTTTCGCATCCACCGCGGTCCCGCGATCCTGACGAGGTCGTCACTCCATCTTGTTGGAGGCCTACCTACAGCTCGTCTTCCGGTCCGCGGACGCCACTCCAGAACCTTCTGACCCCATCGGCCATCAGTCCTGCGAGCAATGTGCCCCGCCCACTGCCACTTCAGTTTAGCTATTCTTCGGGCTATGTCGGTAACCTTAGTTCTACTGCGGATATCATCATTTCTGATTCTATCACGCAGAGAAACCCCGAGCATAGCCCTCTCCATAGCCCTCTGAGATATAATCTATCAACGAATAAAATTTTGCATGATCCAAAAAACGTAACAAACAAACATACAATCATAAGACTAGTTGAATTACCTCTTAAACATTTAGCAGTGGCAGTTAAAACGGCAGACCAGTTATTTAAGTTTTCGTTGAAAAAGTGCACTGCAGTGCAATAAAACGCTTTTACTCGCAATCGAACGCTATTGTGCCTCTAAAACAACTGTTTCTCCAAGTCCACTTGTACACTGGCGTTCAGAAACGCTTTTAAAATATACTTAACACAGTTTTTAGCACAAGCACCGAGGGTTCCACACAATTCAATCCTGTTATATTTTTGTATTTTTATTTTATATTATGTAAAAAAAAACAGATTTTTAGGTTCTGTGGTTTTTAAATTGATTGCCAAAACATGTACTGCACAGCAGATCCTGCAGGATTAATGTGTATCTAAAAGGGCCTAACTACCAGATACAACAAAGTGACTCGTCGTATCACGCGAGCTCAGTGACGCGATTGGTTTAGAAATGCTAGTAGCCTTAGCATCTTGGCCACGGCCACGACTCTATATTATAAACAAAAAATTAAATCAGGTTTACTTTAACTAAAACTATTTTTTCATCACACTTTCACGTAAACAGTATCTAAACATACAGGTTAACTGGGCCGTAAGCCCCATATAAAACCCTCGACCTTTTTTTTTTCATGAAAACCTAGGTCGGTAAGTAATTTTTTTTTAATTTATAGCGCAGCACACCGTTCATGCAAGTTCAAGCAAGGAGTTTACACGAAATTGAAAAATTGTTTTAAAATGTTATCTAAACAGTAATTTCATTGCAATCTCGCTACATGTTATAAATTTTAATAAATAAGTTTTTTCTGCCCTATAATTTCATTTATTTACTCGCAAATGTGATGAAAAACATTGTATGTTTCACGGGCGGTACGGGAATTACGAACCACCTCGACTCAGAAAGCCCTCAGTCTTCGACTTCGGGCTTCTACTAGAGCCTCGGTCGTAATTCCTTACTTACCGCCCTTAATACACAATGTACTATTACGACATCGCGATAAGAGTGCTTATGTGGCTGCCTCGATTATGCAGCGCGTCAGGTATATTCGCGGATGCATGAGTGGACTGCTTTTATGCCACCATGCAAAAGCTCTGCACATTTCGGTGCGCAGGGTGCGGGGCAGCTCCAATAGCATCTTGCCGACGTTCGCCCAGAGGTTCGATATCAACCTAAGTAGATTAGCTTAATTATATGCTCAGTAAAAATATTACTATTTTTTTATTATTTTTTTATGGCATAGAGAAGGCAACCGAGCACACAGGCCACCTGATGGTAAGTGGAAACTGTGACCCATAGACATTAGCATAAGATTGCAAATGCGTTGCCAACCCTGAGGACTAAGATGGAATGCCTCTATGCTAGTCATTACACCGGCTGCCTTATCCCCAAACCGGAACACAACAATGCGAACACTGCTGTTTGGCGGTAGGTTAATGGATAAGATGGTGTGGTAGCGATCCGGACGGACCCTGAACAAACATTAGGTTCAATTTTTAATTTTATTTACCAACACTTTATAATAATATGGTCCAAAGATGGCTGAAAATAATGATTTAAATTTGATTTGTTTTGATTTAAAATGCTTTTAAGCCTTTATTCCCGTCAATGTGCTTTAACTAGTTCCCGTCCAGTAGGTACAATAAAGGGATTACCACAGTAAAAGTAACCCAGTCCCGTTAACTGCTATAGTTTACGTGTTTTAAACTCTCGGTTAAACCTGCTGGAGTTTATAGCACGTTTTGCTGGAGTAGGACACGTGTTTGTTTCAAATAAACCGCTTTTAATTTGGCTTGGTTGGTTTTGAACTAGAAATTGGGTTCAATTTGTATGAAAGCAAACCTCTTTTTAACCGACTTCAAAAAAAGGAGGAGGTTATACGTTCCACTGTATGTATTTTTTTTTTTTTTTTTGTGTATGTTCACCGATTACTCCGTCAATTGTGGTCCGATTTTTTTCGTTTCGGTTTAGGCGAGTTTTGAATTTATTATAAACACATTAACACTGTTTGGAGGAGAAGCTTAAAGGATAAGATGATGGAAGCCATCCTGACGTACCCTGCACAAGGTCCTACGGCCACAAAAATATTTTCTGCCATGGTAAATTGCTTTATTGCAGTCTCCAAACGACTTGAATCCTATTAATTCTAATCATATTGGTATTTCATCAAAATTAACCCTGATACGGATAATATTACCACTACCGACAGTAAGGCAAGCATACCATTTTCTCGGCCATTTTAATCTATTTTTGATTGCACAGCTTCAACAATTTCTTTTTCAGGAAAATGACATGAGGTTTCCATACACAATGAGATCAGAGTTGGTTAGTTGTTCTATTTAGTTTAAAAACCATTTTTTTTATGGCATTGATAAGGCCAACGAGCACACAGGCCACCTGATGGTAAGTGGAAACTGTGACCCATAGACATTCGCATTCACAAGACTGCAAGCGTAAGTCTGCAAATGCGTTGCCAACCCTGAGGACTAAGATGGAATGCCTCTGTGCTAGTCATTACACCGGCTGTCTTATCAGTTATCGCCAAGCCAGAACACAACAATGCGAATACTGCTGTTTGGCGGTAGGTTAATGGATAAGATGGTGGTAGCGATCCGGACGGACCCTGCACAAGATCCTACCACCCGCTATGCAATATTGTCGTTTACATAATATACGAGCTTCTTCACGCTACTTTATTCGCGTACGTTTCGATTATTGTTAATCCCTCTGGAACGTTTAAATTTTCCGATATGAAAAGTAGTCTACCTACGTTTTAAGTTTTATCAAGATCCGTTTGGCCGTTACAGCGTGAAAGAGTAACAAACTAGCATATAAATTTTCGCATTTATATTATTAAGTATGATAATACTTGTATATAATTAGTAGAATAGTAGGAAAGGATATGTTGAAAAAAATAAACCTCATCTCATTACTTTTTTTTATTATTTAATACGAAACTAACGTTACGGCATAGTGTTAAAATCCATCAAGCCATTTATGCTGTAGAGGATGCCGCACAAAAAGACATATAGGTACATACCAGAACACCACACCTCCACATTCAAAGAACAACCTTCCTTGCAAGATTAAAAACATGTAAGTAAAATATATATCAATCACGGGACTATGGAACCTTTGATAGATGATGCCAGATGCCCTTTAGACAAGTTTAATTAAGTAAAGTGATGAAACACCTAACCGGCGACTGTCCCCGAGTCCACACTATAGAAGTTTAGTCTCACAGACAACCAGCATTGGTTGGTTAGCGTTAGGCTTATTTCAGAACGATGGGATATCCATACTATAGGAGAATGAAATGATATGAATTTGTTAACTGTATTGATGAACCTATGTCGCCGCACCAGTAAGGCACCAATGCCAATTGACAGTAATTATTTTGGTTATTAAAATGACAAACTTTGGCTTGCCAACTCAATGAGTTTTGACACGTGTTTCTGCTCAACTACGCATGATCGGGTTATCACTTGGAGCTAAATTTGTATGGATTTTTTTGACAGCTACTCGTTTTAAGCAGCGTTTCACAATCCTCTTAAAATCAATAAAAATAGGGTTCCAAGTTCTGATGCTGCAGGATTTTATCGACAAAATAGCACAAAAAGCTAAATGGTAGATTAAAAAAACTGTTTATTTCCTCAATTCCCATATTTAACTAGGTAATTAACATTCACGCTTGCTACTAAACTACCCCAACTAACCCAAGTACAGTCCGCCAAAACTGGTAACAGTTAATCTTACGACTCACTTCAACTATATCAGAATTCTGTCCACGAATCCTGCCAACTGTACTTTTACAAACTTATCTCTTCATCCTAAGGAAGCGCCACTTCCAAAATGTTTCTTATGAAGTTAGTATGTGGCAACGTTAGTTCCAAATTTGTCCACCAGAAAGGATAACTTGGCAGCGCTGTACATTAGTAGTGTCCATTGAGAACTCGAGTAAGTTGACATCTTGAGACCGCTTCGAAAACTCCGCGAAACTGATTTCCGAAAGTTTACGAAAGTTTCCGAAATTTGCCGAATTATACTGTAGTAGTAGTGTGTGCGGTGGAACGATTTTGAACTGTAACTTGGTGCAGTAAGAAGGTTATTTAGATGTGTTTAGTAAAATCATTTGGTAAATTGGTTTCATGTATATTAGAGTTATACACAATATATGGTCTCGTGGAATGTGGGACGGGTACTAGTGTGGGATGCAACCTGCGTAGACACGCTAGCCCCATCAGATCTCCACCGGACCTCTAATAGGGCTGGTGCTGAAGCAGCCGAAAGCATAAAGGTAGGCAAATATAGTGGTCTCGGCCCACAATATATGTTTGTTCCATTCGGCGTCGAGACCTTGGTCCGTGGGGTCCTAACGCAAAAAGCTTCTTCAAAGAAATTTCAAAGAGGCTTGTTAACGTCACGGGAGACCGAAGAGCTAGCAGTTTCCTCGCTCAACGTATAAGTTTAAATATCCAGCGAGGAAATGCTTCCAGCATCTTCGGAACAACCCTTTTTTAGATATAGCTTTTTAATTTTAAAATAGAATAAAATTTAAAAATGTAATGTTAGTTTTGTAGATCATCCCATGGAAGTATTAAATATTAGGAATAAAAAATGACGTGAGAACTCAATACAGTTTCCCTAGTTGTTAATAATATTGCTTACGAAACTAGTGGTTCCGCGTTCGATTCTCAATAAAGTTATGTGATGATGTAGTTTCTTAAAGTCTTGGATGATTTCTATGTATTAACGTCTGGTATTTCCCTTTATGAGTACGATTTTCCTTTGATATTTAATTATGAGACTAAGGGTTAATGTTTCCATCCAATAATGATAATTACTGTTATATCATTCCTTTATTTAGAGAGAGCTATAATTCGTCTGAAAGATAGTGTTAATGCGAGCCTACGTATGTGCTTTGTACCCTTAATTATCCCCAAAAACAAGGCTAACAAGGAAAGGTACCCGACTGTCCGGCTCCGATTTTGTTAATTTTGATATGTTACAGAGTAGTTTAAAATAACAGACACGTATTTTTTTAGCGGCCCAAACTCAACCTTTTGAGTGAAATTGACCTCCAAAGTACTGAAAAGTGACTAAACCCTAACTAAGTTTCATAGTGGTTTGATTATAAATGTTGAAGAAGATGAAAAAATAATCATTTTGAAAGTTGTTTTTTTTTTAAATGTCTCTATGTATGTAAGTTTTGCGGGTGGTAGGACCCTGTGCAGGGTTCAAACAGCAGTGTTCGCATTGTTGTGTTCCGGTTTGGGGATAAGACAGCCGGTGTAATGACTAGCATAGAGGCATTCCATCTTAGTCCTCAGAGGTGGCAACGCATTTGCAGTCTTATGCTAATGTCTATGGGTCACAGTTTCCACTTACCATCAGGTGGCCTGTGTGCTCGGTTGCCTTCTCTATGCCATAAAAAAAAAAAGTTAGGGGGTTTAGTCACTTTTCAGTACTTTGGAGGTCAATTTCTCTCAAAAGGTTGAGTTTGGGCCGCTAAAGAAAAAAAGGTTTCTGTTATTTTAAACTACTCTCTAACATATATCAAAATCAACAAAATCGGAACCGGACAGTTGGGTACCTTTCCTTTTAAGCTATTATTTTAAGGTAAAATAAGCCGTGAGCTATAAATACTGTCTTCATTAACTAAACCTAAATTTATGAACCAGAGGGACTATTGCTTACGCACTCGCAATCACGATCGTTTTCATTTTAAAATCGAAAAAGTGTCTGCATACAAAATGAACACAATTGTTCCACTTTGAAGCCGATTGCGATAGGCAATAGCGACACCAGTTATTTTATTCCGTATTCGACTACTTAGTAATAATAATGGTGACCAGTGGATTGAACAGTTTTGTATTTATATATACGCTCTGCAAAGTGTAGTTATTTTCTCGTAGAATCTTTATTAACAGGGCATTTTTAGCGGGCCATTATTAATATATTTCTCTATTATGACCAGTTAATATAGACTGTGTATGTAAAAAAAAGTAGGTCTAGAAACCTTTTAGTCTTAGATTACACCAGTTACCAAAGGAACCCTAAAAGTAGCATGGACGCGATAACGCGGCAAAAACCGTAATGCCTCGATACACGATCGTATCGGATTTATTTATTATCTGTGCACACAGGCCGCTGCGCGGGAAACGTTAGGGAAAAATGAGTCGTTATAATCTGTGGTGAAAGAATTGTGTTTAGTATAAGAAGATTAAATATGGTTTTCACATAGAAATGGCGCCATTAAACAACAGTTGCTTAATGATCGGCATTATGACACGAGTTTTATAATGATCTGAGTAACATTTTGGTAACCAGTGAATTTGACGTAAATGACGTTGAATTTACCTAGGAACGACATCACCTAAACGTTGATGAGGCCAGTCTTAGAGTGAGGTGTTTTTATGCACATAATTTGGTATTTATTGGTGTTATTAATTCTCTACAATTAATTAAGTAAGTATAAGATTGTCCCTTGTTTTATCATCATCATCATCATCATGTCCATGAAAACGTTTCCACAGCTGGACCTAAGATCCCCAAAGATCTCCACCATGATCAAGTCTCTCGTATCCAGCTGTTTTCTATAAGTGTGGTCGGCAACCCAGAATCTTTCGGCCCTAACGGCCATCATTTCTTCGAGCAATATTTACCCTACCCACTGTCATTGAAGGGGTTTTTTTATGGTACAGAACCGACAAACGACCACACAGGCCACCTGATATGAGGACCCCGAAGCCCAAAGACATTTGCGATCTTAAGATTACAATCTCAAGACTCAATCTGTAATCTTACGAAGACATGACCTGTATAAAAACCAAATTGACTAGTTACAACTTCTTACAAAAAAATGCTTCTATTTTCAAACCATCACAGCACTAACTGCCACCTTTATTGTCTCATAAAACGTATAAAAACTCTTTCCACAATTTAATAAACTCTTGAAAGGTAAAAGTAATTAAGTTCCATTTGTAGCGGAAATTCTATTTCTTTTCGTTGAGGCTGTGCTTTCGTTTTGTTTCTAGACACTGAGTTTTTTTTTATTTGAGTCATATTTTGTCGACTGCGATTCTTTTCAAATACATTTACACAAGCCACATACAAGCTACATCATGGAAAATTATTGTACTAAACATATTGAAACACACTACGACAAATGTACAGTCAATACATACCTAACACCTGAACTGTGTACAAATTATGGAAACAATAAATAATTTGGTATTCGATTCGATTTTCTCTCAAAATTTTAAATAACAAAAAAAAGTGACGTCATGAGTTTGCTTTTATATTAAATCAAAGTACCCCCTTGCGCCTTGTGCCACAGTGCCCCATGGCAAAGTACCAGAGACTCATTATTTTAACTACAATGTTGACTTTGGCTGTTTATGATTGGTGTCGTAACCAGGATTTTTAATGAAATGTCGATAAATGAAAACTCGATAAATTGAATAATTTATCAAGCTAAACATGACATGTCGCCTCCTACAAAAAAACTTGACTAAATAAAAAAAATAAACACAAAAATCACTTAATAGTACTCTCACAAAAAATTCCTTTTGCCTCACTTAACGTGATATGAAACAGTTTACGATTAGCTTCGATTTTCAATTAATTTCTATTAAATCAAATGCCTCGTGCAAGTGCATACGCTTTAATCCACCTATACAGCCGCATCATCCGTTTGGAGGGTTGTAAATCCGTCCTCCACTCACTAATGGGGCATAATAAAGGTAATGCTACTTAAATTGCAAGTCTGCTCGCTAATACGCCTATATAGCTTTTATACAGCCTTTGTAGCGCAATCCTATAGCAGCTGTATATAGGTGGTTATTTTGTTCACTATGAAAGTAATTAGGTACCTATTGTGTAGCTTTTTGGCTTAAAAGCTTTGTTATATTATTAAACACGTGTTTATTAAACACGAGTGCAGCTAAATTTATTTAACGTATTAAACGTCAAACGACTATACAAAACTCTATCCTAGAATTTTAATATTAAGCCAATTTTTTTTAATAATAACCTTTGTCATTATAACAACGTCAAGTGACGAGCTACAAATTACACAGGAATTTATCGTCGTTTCAATGCACCAGGGTTCTATAGACGCTCAATTAATGAAGTCCGTAGCCAAAGAAGGTTAACTGCACTAATTAATGAGTTTGAAAGCGACGATTGACGATGATTATAAAATAAAATAAATATAAATAATAATAAATAAATATCAGGGGACAGTGTTACACCAATTGATCTGGTCCCAAACTAAGCTCTAGGCTTGAACTATGGGTACTAGACAACGATATAAATACTTATATAGAGAAATGTATACTTAAATACATAGAAAACATCCATGACTCAGGAACAAATATTCGCGCTCATCACACAAATATCTGCCCTTACCGGGATTTGAACCCAGGACCGCTAGCTTCGTAGGCAGGGTCACTACCAACTAGGCCAGCGCGTCGTCAAATTTGCAATAAGAGTATTATTGCAAATCATCCACATGATTATTTTTAAGGGTTAAATTGTAAACGATGAAGTGGTCTTAGGTTCAATCCCCTAAGGGCAAATAATTAGGTGGTGAGCGCAAGTTTCGATTTTGAGTCTTTTGGATTTTTTCCAAGTATTTATTCGTTAGTTTTTTATTTTCATAATAATTCAATGCTTAACATTGCCTAGTAGCTTAGTTTAGCGAACGATTTTTTTAAACAAATTATTAATTATAATTTTAAGCTGACTGCGGCGAAGCCCAAAATGAAGCTTATATGTTTGATTGTATGTCCGTTCCTATGCCTTATCCTAACTAGGTACTTAGCGGGTCAACCGATTGTGATAAATAATTCAGTAGCTTCGTTTTACCATATTAAATAATCGTAAAAAAAACAATTTCATGTTTTAATATTTTTTAGTTTAATCATATAATTTATTACATTAGAATAGTCCAACTTAATCCCTGTATTTTATTTTATAATAGCAACGAACTAGACTAACTCTGACGTTAATCTTCGCAGATGTGTCTCAAACTAAATAGCTACCAAACTATAACTTTTATGCATTTTCTTAAACACAAATTGACTGTTAACCTTGAGCTCCCAGCACAGATGCAACCAAGGAGACATCCTTGTAACAAATTTCACAAGTAATGTTGAACAAAGGGTAGTTATTGTTGACCTTGACATTGAAACCTGTACTGAAGGTTAAGGTCTGACCTTAAACGGTTGAGATAGCGTTCTAGTTAAGCAAATGGATTCTTTGCGGGTTAGTTACTGAGTTGTGTTAGTAAGAATTCGCACGAGAATGCTGCTTTTTCCCAGCATTGATATTCTTGGGAAGGGCTGGTAGATTTTTGACTTGTAAAGGTACGGTGGGCCAAGGAAGTGGTCTTTCAGTTTTGAAAAAAGTTTATGTGAGATCTAAGTAATTATTATTATCGCTAAGGTTGACAGTTGTCACTGCCATAATATTACTGCAAAGGAAAATTAAACGTGTTGTATCATGACGTGAAAATGAACTTCAACCGTAGGGTGGTAGACCACATTTTTGGCCGATTGTACCCGTGCTGCCTACTTAATTATTTTTTTTATCTTATGATTTATCATATTATTTATTGAATTGATATATCGAACAGCCCTAAGTTAGGTCACACACGCGTCAGGGATGAGGACGAGTTGGGAATAAAGACGAGTTGGGAATATGGATGAAATAAGAAGTAGACAATTTGGAAATGGTATGTGGCCGAGTTGGGAATGTGGCCAAGATGAGAATGTAGATGAAATGAGAATATGGACAAAGTGAACCTGAGCGCTTTAGGCGCTCATGTGAATTCTAAAATTGTAAGTTTTTTTGCATGCATTTATTTTTAATTAAATGCAAATTTATCTACCTATGATATCTGACTAACAGAACTTAGTTAAGTGCTTAAGTGCGGTTATATAACAAGTCTATGTTTAGTGCACTTCCCACAAGGAAAATGCATTACCTGCGTTACCTATTAACGCATAATTGTTTCTACTCACTAAGCTGGATGCAATTTTAATACTCGACTGCATTTAGAACAATCGTTTCTGGACTTTATCTGATGATACGGGCTACTGGACTCGCGTTTGAAAAGGCTGAATTAATGGTATAGGTATTGTAAATAACTTTTCCTTCTAACCATTGTCCGAGTATATGCCCCTCTTTTTTTTTGCGCGTTTTTTTCCCTTTCTTAGGTGTCTCAACGGCGAATCAATAATGTCTTTAGAAATCTTAGCATATTTCTCTACTAATAATTTAATTTTACGTTTCAACATATGTCAGTGTTTCTTAAAGCTTCATTTATGTTTTAAATATCATCGCAACTTGACGAAAGTGTGGTAGTTTCTATTTGACTGCCAAAGAAGGAGTGTCAAGTTATTTTTACTTTTATGTCATGTATTTTAGTATATTTTAGTTATTTGTTTCTTTATATAGGCTGAACAGATAGCTTGATTTCAGAAAAAGTACAAAATGGTGGCTTTAAAACTAAATTAACTAAATGACGTTATCAAAACGTACCTATAGTCAGTTTTTTGAAGCCCGCTTTTGGTTGTATTTTTCTTGTTAAAATTAAGTATTGAAGTACATGGTTGCCAAGGGGCGGTACATCCTGACACAAGTATTTTTTCAAGTAGAAATGATCGTTAAAAGCTAACTCATTTTAAAAACTTTGGCTATGGAATAAACTCTTACGGTATCAGTAAAAAAAAAAAGGTTTTCTTTCACGAGATCAAGCCTAGAGCGCAAATCGTTGCTTAAAAACAAAAGCGACACAAAACAAAATGTGTTTGTGTTGTATCTTACTTGAAGTTTTAAAGTAAAATAACACAACGCGCTGGCCTAGTTGGTAGTGACCCTGCCTACGAAGCTAGCGGTCCTGGGTTCAAATCCCGGTAAGGTTGGTTCCTGAGTCATATGGATGTTTTCTATGTTTGTAATGTTGTCTGTCTAGTTCCCATAGTGGCAGAAAGTGACGGATGTTTTATACAGATTTTGTCACGTGATAAACGCAACTATTTTTAGGGCCCAGGGGCTCTATTTAAGACGTTAAACAATATTGTTGTTTAGTTTAGTTTATTCATCAATATAATATTACAATATAAGTTGCATATCAAAAAAAATGAAATTGGAAAATTCGACATTGAGATCGTTAAACATAAATACTAATAATCAAGTAATACAAGAATAATTGATAATTAAAACAAAAACAAAAACAATTAAATATCTAATAATTGTCACTTATCCAATGCCAACAATAATGTACAATGATTCATAAATGTCAAAACAGTAAAATAAAAATAAAGTGCAACTAAAATTACATTTCCAGCTCCATATATTCATCCACGGATTGTTGACATGTTATCGTATTTCTTGTAACTCGGTCGCCATCACTGTCAAGTACAAAATAGCCATCGTTAATTTAACAATACGATAGAAAGAAGGGCAATACTATAACTATGGTTTGGCCTGTAGATTAGAGGCTCTGAGCATGTAAGTGGCACTTTTGTACCTTGTCGCTTTTACGCTTTTGAAGTGACAAAGCACTAAAGTGTGCAGCTACTTATAAGGCTGAACGTACAGTAAAGGAAAATTATCCCTTACCCACTTTGGACTATGTCAAAGTATCATAACCAATCAAAACGTAAGAGACTCCTTATGATTTTATTTAGAGCTTTATTTCATTGACTGTGTTTAAATAAAAGAAAATAAATGCTTAAATTGTAAAATTATAATTGATATTTGACCTTTATTAGTTTTGTGTATTGACATCGGAAACTGACCATTTATTACTTGTTTATCATTGTTGTTTTTGATTATTTGAGTGTTATTATATTATTGTAATATTGTAATATTATTTTATCATTTTGTGTTAATGTTTTGTTGAAGATATCAATGTAATTTCGTATTTTTTGGCATGCAATGCAATCTATATTGTAACATTACATTGATAAATAAATAAACTAAACTAAACTAAACTAAAACAATAACCTAGATGAACATAATACACAAACCCAATGCTAATGCTCAACATCGTTCATATTTTTTGCATAAATACTTCAGCACTGCGTATGTTTACAGACGTATGAGAGCATTTTTTCTTATCGACTGCGACATTTGAGCAAACGACGCAATATGTCAGTTGGAACATGTTCAAACGATTTATATGTTAAGTAATTGATTGCTTGGGTATTTTAGCAGATACATGAATTATGTTGGGCGTTGTGGCCTAAGTCAAAGGCTATGTTCTAGGTAAAAAAAAGTGTTAGAATGTGTGATGATCACGCTGTTTTTTGCAACGGCGTTATCACCATGGCACGGCGTGGTTACCGTAAAACAGTGCGGCGCCATAGAAAGGCACGGTGCCATGTAACAGCGGCTTCAAGCTATATTAATGTCCGCGCGCAGGACATTAGATTTAATATTGAATTTTATGATAAAACACGGCACCGTTTATACGCACGACGCGGCAACATGTCTACGGCGCCGCGTTGTTTTACGTCAACCACGCCGTGCCGTGGTGTCTCAAATGGAGAAGGCCCAAATGACGCAGCTCTCTAGTATGCCCTCCAGTGGCTTACGTAGCCAATCTTTGCTGCCATCGTGCGCTTCACGCTGAGGGAATGTTAGGACGCCGTTGCTGTTATTATTGGTTATCCTTATCCAGCTCAGATTTCCAATCCAGTTCAAACGATTCTGAGAACCAGGTTGCGCCGTGGTAGGTATCACTTGAAATTAATATTTAGTCTATGCGAAACGTCGGCTATACCTACAGATATTACAGGTAGCACTGATAGCAATGCAGGCCTTTTGCATTCGGATCCTATATAAAATAATGTATGCATAGTACGTCATTAGGTCTCAAAACACTTGTGTGATCTTTTTGTAAAACGAGCCGAAGGCGATAACTCGTATTTATAGACCTATCGTTATGAATCAGTAAAATAAACTACTATTTTCAAATTACGCTGTGATTGTATTTTTTTTATGGCATAGAGAAGGCAAACGAGCACACAGGCCACCTGATGGTAAGTGGAGACTGACCCATAGACATTCGCATTCACAAGACCGCAAGCCTAAGACTGCAAATGCGTTACCAACCCTGAGGACTAAGATGGAATGCCTCTATGCTAGTCATTACACTGGCTATCTTATCCCCAAACCGGAACACAGCAATGCGAACACTGCTGTTTGGCGGTAGGTTAATGGATAAGATGGTGGTAGCGATCCGGACGGACCCTGCACAAGGTCCTACCACCGGCGATTGTGTTTTGTTTTTAAACTATCTCCACACCAAATTGCTCATTAGATGTTTTGAGGCATTGAACTGTTGAACCGGAGCCTACAAACCAAAACACTGTAATAAGAATGAGATATGTAAAGAGAACACTCAATCAGGGCCTCTATACAACACGGTAAAAACTAACCTTGCTTGATCTGTTATCGTAGTGGCACCGTTTTGATGTCTTATTTCTTCTTCTTCTTTATCCCGCGGCGACTTCAACAGCTACTGCCGCTCATATTCTCTTGACAGCAATGGCGGACGACGTCAAGTTTATACAACTATAACTGTCTTATAACTTGCACCATTCGTCCTTATTAACATACGCAAATGTACTTCAGATAGCAGCGGCATTGTTCATAGAGGAAGTCATTTAAATTAGTAAGTTAAATTGTTTGGTTTGCACAGTTTCATACAAATTATATGCAATCTCTTCATTAGGCTGACGAGTCGAACTAATGGAACTGGCGGAGATGTAACTTTGTTCGAGGGTTGTTCTGTTGGTAAGTTATTAAGTTATAAGGGCCTTATTAAGAGCTTCAGTGGCCAAGTAGCTTAAGGTATCGACTGGTGATCGATATGAGCCAAGTTCGAGCCTCAGCGGTCGCTACGCATCAATGGCGTGTTCTAACTTGTACATGCTTCGACGGTAAAGAATTTCATCGTGATGAAACCTGCATATTTGAACAGCTGAGTGTATTAATGGGGGGTAAAAGATCGTAAAGTTTTGTTGAATTAGATGCCCACTTCAAGTCATTTATAACGGTTATTCGTCAGACTGCATTTCATCAACCGTTTGCTATCCTAATAATACAGTACAACCAGTTTCTTAATATAGATCGGCAATTCTCGTTTTTGTATGAAACAGGTGTGACAGATATACTGCCAGTTGCGAGTGCAAGGGTGATAGCGATAGCCAGCTGAACTCTTTTAAAAAGCTGGGAGTACTGTACATAGGAAAGTTTGTAAAGATATTTGGTTTCACTGTTAAACGGAATTTGATGGAATTTCAGACACGGATAGTTCAAGACCTATTAGAACGTGAATACTTTTTATACCATTATTTTTTTGTAAAAAAATCATAATAAATATTCCACGCGTAGAAAGTCAAGGGGAAACGCTAGTTGTTAATAAATAAATAATGCAAAAGGTTCCTTATGAGATCCCCCCCAAAATAATGTTTACCGGGCTTAGAAAAATATAGTTAAAGGTTCCCTATTCCATTTTTTGCTTTGAGTAAAAAGACGATTTTATTTATTCATTTATTCCTTAGGTTTATATGCTTTTAAAAACAAAACGGGAATATATGATTTTTTTCAAACAGATTAATAAAACTACCGTTTTTTAAATAAATAAACGAACAGGAGCCAAACTGAACTTTTTAAATTCCCTTGCGCAATAAAAAAACATCAAAACCAATTCCAAAGAATCCCGCCACAGGTGACATTCAATTTATTACAACAGAAATCGGCAAAACAAAAACACCGATGAACTGTAACACATGTTTATATATCACTATTAAATCTGTTGGCATTCTTGGAGCGTTTGTCGGACCGTTTGAGCCACAGATGCCTCACTAATTAGTGGATTCCGAAGGCCATTTGTGCCGCCCTTTGATCTACACGGATTGTGACAACCCTGGTTGCTAAGCGCTTGAAGTGGCTAGGGAAAATCGGATTAAAAGTGCGCAGGAGTTTAGGGAGCTAGTGAAAAGGGGTAATAAACTTAGCTCGCATTATAAAAGGGTATAGACATGAACAGAGTAAATATGTATGACTTAAGCCCTTTTTGACTAGGACACCTTAAGAATAGGGTTAGGTCAGGTCAGTAAGTCTGTTCTGTTTTTATCTTGGCCAACTCTCAAGTCTTTGCGATAGTCGAAATAAGTTGGTGATAAAAATAATTGTTAATTAACGCCCTGTAGCATTATGTTTCATAGCAAATAAATGATTGATTGATTGAAAGCAAATGTTTTTATTAGTCATAAAAAAATACTAACAAAATATGGATCTAGTTGTCTGAATGAAGAAATTATTATTATTATATATTATTAAAACTGTGTTCTATTCGTTACTTCTACTTACATTCTAAACGTTACAAATAAAAAAAAAACTTAAAATTATAAAGCATGTCAGGTACATTACTATGATTAAATTTAGAAAAATATAAAAATACGGCCCAACCGAGTGTCATCCATTGTAGCTATGAATTAACCAAGATACTCGAAAACTTGCTTTCTTTTTTTTTTAAACCAAGGGAGAATCGGTTCGGGAGCTACGGGACCTAAATCCGTTTGTGAGGTACGGTGTCACAGACAGATAGGTACCCAAAGCAATATAGTTTTTGTCAGTTAAATTCAACAGTGATACTATGTTAAAGTGGTTTTTACCCAATATGAATTTGCTTCATTCTCACCTGATATTAAGTGAAGATGAGATCGAGGGTGGTACACGCAAAACACTAAGGTTTTAGGTACGATTCCGGGAATATCACACCACTTAATTATTTTAAAACAAAATAATGTCACTATTCAAATAGTAATTAGTTGAAGTTTAGAGTCACTGTTGGATTTAACGAGCGTATTGATAAAAAAAGATAAAAAAGATGTTTATCCAGTAAGTAAGCCGCACGGGCAATTTACACGTCAAAAATCTGCCAGCGCTTCGCAAGAGACCACTGCTGAGAAGAAACGCCACAAGAAACTCAACAGTCAGTCGTTTTTTTACTTATGATATTCATCATCATCATCATCACTGCTGGACATAGGTCTCCCCCAAGGCTTTCCACTCACACCGGTCTTGTGCTTTTCGCATCCACCGCGCTCCCGCGATCCTGACGAGGTCGTCACTCCATCTTGTTGGAGGCCTACCTACAGCTCGTCTTCCGGTCCGCGGACGCCACTCCAGAACCTTCTGACCCCATCGGCTATCAGTCCTGCGAGCAATGTGCCCCGCCCACTGCCACTTCAGTTTAGCTATTCTTCTTATGATATTATATAATTATAATGCTAAACCTAGCGTTATATAAAACACTGAATCTAACATAAATTATAAAAATAAATATATTCAAGCGTTAGTAATTTATTCATTGGTTTGATAGAGCTATGCGGAACTTTCCAGCAAACTACATCTTCGTGGATATTAACAAGACGCAGAATAGCTCTCATAACTTTAATTATTCATGACATAAGTCGAGGAAAATATTAGACAAATTTTGTAATAATAGTATATTTCCATAGACGGTTAATGTGAATTTTATGGGTATTAATTTGGTTGATACATTGTTTCTGTTTATGTGGGAGAAAACTAATTTAATTTGGGTGGTCTTTTTGCATTTAAACTCCTACGGCTCACCATACAATATGAATCTATTAAAAATGTCAAAAAGTCAATTTTCTAATTTGATAATCGATCTATCTATCTATATATGTAAAAGGCAAATCTGACTGACTTATATATCAACGCACAGCCGAAACCACTGTACCTAGAAACTTGAAATTTGGTACAGGTGTTCCATTCATGATGTAAATGAGCACTAAGAAAGGATTTTCCCAAAATCGACCCCCAACAGGAAGAAATAGGGGGAGTAGCGGGAAACTAATTCTATGCGTACGAAGTCTAGTTAGTCATAAAAACCAAAGAAATTACACTTTATTTTCTTTGCACTAGATCTTTATTTGAATGGACGTATTTTCTCAGGAGGTATAATCAAATTTATAAGGTATTTTGTCTCTCAAAACGTGTTAAAAAAAACATATATATTTTACGTAGTTTGAATAATTATTAACGTATTAAAACTTTCGAAAAACATGCTGCTTCACTTTTGTGAACTGTCATCTCACCTGGCGCCTTACTGTTAAGTCAAGCCAAAAGCGGTATAGTTTTTACCCAGTAGAATTGAGGCCCATGGCTACTGTTCTAGGCCGTAAAAGCCATATCTTGTTGTCTTTGCCATGTTATGGTTTTGTTTCTTTCCTTTATTACTGTCAATTCGCACTAGAATGGAGGAATGGAGATTTATTATGGAGGCCCTGATTACCTGACATCCCCGCCATTTTGCTGAGTGGAAAATATTTTGAGTGATTTTAGTAATGGGGTACATTCTGTTGACGTGTTAATGTACATATGTAATTATATTTTACTGTACCATAAATCTAAACAAACTAAAATCAATAGGTTTGTCCGTTAACTTATCACTTCAACTGCAACTGTTTGTATTTTCTAGAGATCTCGTCCACTGCGTGTAACTTGGCAGGTTTAAAAGCTTCTAATAAGATTAGAGAACATAATTACCACATGACGCCATCAGTCAAATTTTTTTTTTTTTTAACTCATTAATCAAAACGTCAGCAACAGATTTCATGAAATAAAGCGCTAAAGGTCAACCATGTGTCTAATGACGAAGTTAAGTTGTCTTAATTTAAAAAAAAAGTTTCTCATACCATCACAGCACGTTCTTTTAATGCCTTAATGCGATGCTCTTCGTTTCTCCAAATAGGAAACCTCGATAGTTTACTATTTAATTTAAAAAAACATTTACTAATGTGATAGATAGTGATAGAATCAGAAATGATGATATCCGCAGTAGAACAAAGGTTACCGACATAGCCCGAAGAATAGCTAAACTGAAGTGGCAGTGGGCGGGGCACTTTGCTCGCAGCATTGATGGCCGATGGGGTCAGAAGGTTCTGGAGTGGCGTCTGCGGACCGGAAGACGAGCTGTAGTTAGGCCTCCAACAAGATGGAGTGACGACCTCATCAGGATCGCGGGACCGCGGTGGATGCGAAAAGCACAAGACCGGTCTAAGTGGAAAGCCTTGGGGGAGGCCTATGTCCAGCAGTGGACGTCTTTCAGCTGACATGATGATGATGACGATGATTTACTAATATTGTTTGATTGAAATTGACCGAAGCATTTTTTCGATGACACCAATTGAACGAAATCTAGGTCATAGGTATACATTAAAATCCAATAAGTACTCGATACGTCTACATTAAGAACGGCGGTGACCTTGATTCCACCTTTTTTAAACCATCATCACACTTGCTCTTATTCCAAATTCAGTCCATGATAACAGTGAACAAGATTTAAACCTATTTATTGTTGGAAATTCAAATAAGCGCAATGTATTACCCTACAAACTCCCTACGGCGGTATTTCCCACCAGTTATGACATGGATGCCTTCAAGAAAAGAGCTTTCTTTCCCTTAATTGGCCGGCAACGTACCGACAACTATCCTTGAGTTGCTGGTGTTTATATGCGCCGTGGTGGCGTTGGTGGTTACTTCCCATCAGGTAGCCTATATGCACGTTTGCTTCCATCTCCTATATAATTTTTTTTTATAAATGATAACATTTCTAGAATTATGAAAGTTTTTTCTTGGCAAAAATAAAAATGTCAAGGATTCAACTTCGGATATTTAACCCTGCAAAAAAAAGTTGTAGTGTGTAGCTTATCGTCAACGAGTCTAACGAAAAGCAAGCTTTAAAAATGCAACTGCCGTTTGGATAATGTCGTCAAATGAATGGTACTTAATGATGATATCTGCAGTAGAACTAAGGTTACCGACATAGCCCTAAGAATAGCTAAACTGAAGTGGCAGTGGGCGGGCCACATTGCTCGCAGGACTGATGGCCGATGGGGTCAGAAGGTTCTGGAGTGGCGTCCGCGGACCGAAAGACGAGCTGTAGGTAGGCCTCCAACAAGATGGAGTGACGACCTCGTCAGGATTGCGGGACCGCGGTGGATGCGAAAAGCACAAGACCGGTCTGAGTGGAAAGCCTTGGGGGAGGCCTATGTCCAGCAGTGGACGTCTTTCGGCTGACATGATGTATTTATTTTTTAATTCGCCAATTTCACATCTAAATACTTGTAATATAGCCTATGACACTCTCGTGGTTAAGACGAATGTAACCACGTGTAATATATTAAAATCGGTTTATCCGTTTAGCAGTTACAAGCGGATATTGAGTCAGACTTATATACAACCCAAACACAACCCTCCTTTTGGGCTTTGCCACAGTCGGGTAATAAAAAAGGGGTTACATTAATGTACTTCCAAATGCGAAACCGGCACTTCGTTTGTCGAGATCTACAAGAGAACCATGAACCATATACAGTACATACAATAATCAGATCAAAAAGAATACCCTCCATTCTCTGCAGTCGGAATATATAGTTAATATGCTAGTTTAAAAAAAAAAGGGATATTTAAAACTATTCGCTGCGCTTGTCCATATTAAATGAAAATTTACGAACAGCGCACCTCGCATTCCTCGAAACAGTGGCCAGTGTAAAATTACTGAAAAGGCAGGAATTCGAATTAAACTGGAACGCTTTGTCTATGATGAACTCTAACCAATGGGAATAGTGAGGACATGACACGTCAGCTATCGATAAAATTAATAATTTCCTAGATTTGATATAATCAAACCTCAGCTTTTGCAACAAAAAAAATCAAATTTCTGCAAAACATTAAAAAAACAATATTTTTTTAAAACATATTTTTTACCTAGGCTTTTTAAATAATATACTTAAGTATTTTTCTAAATCAAAAATTCAGGTAGACGCACTCATAAAAACAGATAATAAATAGATCCGTGAAGACGATATTGATTTTGGGGGAGGCCTATGTCCAGCAGCGGACGTCTTTCGGCTGACATGATGAATATTGATTTTGTGCAAATTAAATAACAGGAAAACATCCACAAAGATAAAATTTAAAGACGAATGCCCTACACGTGGCCATAAGTACGAGTATTAATATTAGTCAACATTTGCATCCGTTTTCAGACCCTTGTTCAGATTTAAACGGATGTTTGTACAAACAGACTGCACCCGCATTCCTCGCAATGCGAGCAGTGAGTGGCCGTTGTAAAATAACTCAAAAGACAGGAATGCGAATTAAGCAGAAACGCTTTGACTATGATGAAGTCCAATCAAAGGGGCAGTGAGGTGGTGTTGTGTTATCGACAAAAAAATAACACAGTTTTATAAATAATAAAAAGCACGAATGACTTTTTTATTCAAATCGCATTTCACAACAAAATATGAAAATACCTTAAAAGAGATCACCAAAAGTGAAAATAAAATTAAAATTGGCCAAGAAATTCGGATGATACAAGTGTTTTAAACTGCTAATTAGAGAGGGAGATCCGATACGCTGTGTGTCATGTAACACGACGGTCATATTATAAATGTGCATGTTTTGCTAGAATAAATCTTAGTGGGCTTATTGGTTATTTGAATAATTTCAAAACATGATTTTTCTGAATCAGCTTTTATTGAGGCGTAAAAAAAGTCAAAAAAATATTCCTTATTCAATTTTATTAACACAATAATGTGTAATTTTACGTTATTATTTTGTGTGCTGATTTGAGTAGTATCATTGGTTTAGGGATGGTAATTAACGAATACAAAATTGATATAATTGGTGTTTGTTTCTTAAGACAGGCTCTCTGAAGGAAATACAAAATAAAGGGTTTACTTACATACATTAAACAATAGTGTGTGTTGAAAAACCCTTGATTTCGATGTTAAATAGAATAAGTACCATACCAATGATAATTAATACCACAATTTTTAGTTGATTAAGAACCTGAAGTATCTAAAGAAGTTTTAGTGCATACAAATGTGGACATATAAAAAAATATTTCTTGTAAAACATCGACTCCTCCCCACACTATTCTGGACATCCTTTGAAACAGGTCCGGTATTAATTTCGTTTCGGTTTGTTCTCTACGGTAAAATAAGAATATCAGCACAGTTTTCATCAATCCCTGGAAAATATATGATTGCACAATTTATAGGGTTTTCAGTTGAAATTCCACGCCACGGAATAGTAAATTATATTCATTGTTATTCTCGCATATTGTTTTAAAGGATCAGATTGTTACGGTTTCAGTATTTAAAGTATAATTTTGCATATTGCAATGAGCTATTTAACTTAGTTAAGGAAGGTTTTTCATCAAGCAATGGCTCCATTTTATTCGGTAAAACTATATTGCTATAGACAAGTTGAGTTATAAAATATATCAGTACATGTCAAAAGCTATACATGCCAAATGAATAGAGCGTCTGATATTTTGTTTTAAGTGACGTAGTATCAGACTGATATAAAATGCGCAACAAAGCCACATTTATACAACACGCGCTTTTGCACGCGACTCCGCCTGCGTAGATGTAGCTTATCGCTATTCCCTCGGGCACTGTCTTTTTTTTTTTTTAATCGTATGGCTTTATTAAGCCGAGTCAAGCACATGCACTATAGTTTTATATCTAAATTCTTCACCCATTGGGCCGCGTTATCAGTAAGGGCACTGTCTAATTTGTCCATATACAAAATAGCCTATGTGCTATTTTAGACTATAACCCTTTCCGGCTGAGCCTATACGATCGTGCAAATTTTAGCAAACAATTTTTTAATGTATTAAAATAGTAATCAAATAAATTACCAATTCACGCATCATCACAAACTCGTGCAGAAAAGGATAAACTGTATGTTTTTTTTTATGGCATTGAGTATGAAAACAAGCACACAGGCCACCTGATGGTAAGTGGAAACTGTGACCCATAGACATTCGCATTCACAAGACTGCAAGCCTAAGACTGCAAATGCGCTGCCAACCCTGAGGACTAAGATGGAATGCCTCTATGCTAGTCATTAAATTTACACCGGCTTCTGCCAATATTTCAGGTGGTGTTCGTGAGGGTCAACTTAGCGTTCTATAGAACCCGCGCAGCTTGGTATACAAGTAAAAAGCTGGTCTGTATTGGCAGCAGGCTAAAGAAGGCGTCCAAGCTCCACGCCATGGACCCCGCAACATACAAAATGCCGCCGGATTCACACTATCCCCGACACACACATAACCCCTGTTCAGACTTACGTGTCTTATATGGTAAACCACTTTATAAACTCAAAATGAAACTTTTTTGGCTAAAACACTTCTTTCATCCTAGATAAAGTAAACTGAGAAAACACTTAGGCCGTCACTTAGCCAATGTATTGTCCGTGATTGCTTTATTTTATTTAAAACTAGCGACCCGCCCTCGCTTCGCTTCGGTTTATGTGAGTTTTCTGTAACACCCGTACAATATCCAGAACTTATTATACATATAAACCTTCCTCTTGAATCACTCTATCTATTAAAAAAAACACATCAAAATCCGTTGCGTAGTTTTAAAGATTTAAGCATACAAAGGGACATAGGGACAGGGAAAGCGACTTTGTTTTATACTATGTAGTGATAATTGTTTCATCCATAGAAGTAGCATTTTGAGGTTAGAAAGATGTTCTACTTAACACAAGTCAGTCTGAACAGGGTTTACATACATACCGTAAAATGCAAAACGCTATAAATAAGTCGTAAGAAGTTGAAACGCATAATTTTTTTACGCATAATTTTTCTTTTCGCATAAAATCTTTTCTCATAACTTTAGGCTGATATTTCAGAAGTTAATAAACGTCTATTGTGTAGATTAGGTTAGGTTAGGTTAGGGTAGATTTATGTGTAAAGATACGTTATGCGAAAAAAAATTATGCGATCCAATAGAGAACCGACACCGTTCTATGGTGGGTCAGGGTTACATTGGTCTGATAGTACATTATTATTATTTATTATTATTATTATTTATTTATTTATTAAACCAACAACTAAACTTAAAAATAAATCAAAAGCCCTGCAAAACTGTTTTAGGACAGTTTGACTGCAGGAAGACTTGAAAAGAACAAGAACAGTACTATAATCTTAATGTCATACAATGTTTAGTTGGACATAGGTATCAAATATATGTGGGAATAATAGGTTAATTTAAAGGATTTACCTTGCAACACTGCTTACTTTTATTAAAAAAAAGAAATGTCAGTCGTTAGAAGTCAGTAACAGCGCGATCCATGTTCTATTTTGCATGTTATGTTTAATAAAGTTCTACATTGTTAATTCGTTCGTTTTTTAACTACCATCCCCACAAAATTATGGGGGCTCGTCCGGGATGGTGAAAAACATCGAGTTCAAGACTGAAGATAGCAAGATGTAAGCAGATTGTTGTTGTGAAGTTGTGAAATTTTCACTATGAAGTTTGATGTATGGAGCAGATGTCAGAATTGAATTTTGTTCTTGCAAGATTTATAAAGGTGGGCACACATTGAAATTGCGTTTTGTCATTACAAAATATTAAAGATGTTTTAAGGAAAATACTTTAAAAAAAAATATCATCGGAATAAAGAATTAATCTAGAAAATAAGACGATTTTCTAAGATTATCAAGACGTTAACGACGATAACCTGAGATATTTTTAAAAGTAAATATGCCACCTAAGAAGAAAGATGGAGAAACCAAATCGGAGAAAGGACAAGAGTCGGACTCTTCGGAACAGGAATATGCTAGTGCCACCCCGCGTATTTCATTTACTGATTTGGAAAAATCGATGACGGCTTTTAGTGGAGACGACGCTTATGGAATTGAAACATGGATAACAGAATTTGAAGATATCGCATCATTGATGGAATGGAGTGATTTGGAGCGACTAATTTATTCAAAACGGCTTTTAAGCGGAACTGCCCGTTTGTTCCTGCGATCACTAAAGGGTGTTACAAAATGGAGCATTTTGAAAAAAGAACTCAAGGAGGAATTCTGTACCAGCCTGAACAGTGCTGCACTACACAAACGACTTGCGTCACGGAAGATGAAGACTACCGAAACATACCAGCAATACTTTTTACACATGAAGGAGATAGCCCTACTTGGATCTATCGAAGACGAAGCATTAATGGAATATGTGATAGACGGCATACGTGACACGGAATCAAATAAAACAATTTTATATGGAGCAAGCAATATGAAAGAGTTCAGGAAAAAAATAGAATTATACAGTGAAATAAGAAAGAAGATTGATACGAAGACGCACAATTCTAACCCGAAGCCTTCTTCATCACCTAGTACTTCCAAAGGATACCGACCGAAGCCAAAGATACGCTGCTATAACTGCGGTAGTACTGATCACTTTTCTAAAGACTGCACAAAAGGCGTAAAATGTTTCAAATGGAACAACTTTGTACACAAGTCAACTGAATGCCGGAACAAAGAGAAACAGCAGCTGAAGATACAAAAAGCGGACAAAGATCACTGCGTTACACCATATAAGGACGTGCACATCAACAATGCCTCAATAAAAGCCTTAATTGATACAGGGAGCGATGTAAATCTTGTCAAAGAATCATACGTTGATGAAGTCAAGTGCAAGAATTACAACCAAGACTCGGTGCTGTGGCTGAAAGGCATTGCTGATCATGAGATACGCACTAAAGGATCTTTCTTGGCAAATATTCAGATCGACGACTGCTATTTCGACGCAAGATACATGTTGTGGAAGATGACGCGATACCGGTTAATGTCATACTCGGTAACCCAATCTTAAATGATGTTGAAGTTATTTTCTCACCTGAAGGTATTTCGGCCAGAAGAGTAATGCATTTAACTGCACTAGAAGATTTTAAGGAACATTCATTGGATGTTGCGCAGATAGGATTTAAAGACGAAATTAAGACGATTATTCAAGACTACAATCCTACAAATCCTCAAAAAGAATCCAATGTTGAGCTGAAGATTATCCTTAACGACGAAACTCCTATTCACCAAAACCCAAGACGTCTTTCGCCGTTGGAGCTTGATGTGGTCAATACACAAGTTTCAGAATGGATTAACGCCGGTATAATCACACCAAGTAACTCAGACTTTGCAAGTCCAGTTGTTCTGGCAAAGAAGAAAAACGGACTTTATCGGTTGTGTATTGATTATAGGCGACTTAACAAACAAATAATCAAAGAAAGATTTCCGCTACCACTCATCGAAGACCAAATTGACCGACTGAAACATGCACGATTCTTCACGGCTCTCGATTTAGAAAACGGATTCCTGCATGTCAACGTCGATAAAGATAGCCGAAAGTACACTTCTTTCGTAACTCCACAAGGACAGTACGAGTTCACCAAGATGCCGTTCGGACTCTGTACAGCACCGTCAGTGTTCCAAAGATTTATCAATGACGTATTTCAAGACTTCATCATAGGCGGTACTGCTCTTGCATATTTGGATGATCTAATCATTCCATCGAAGACTGAAGAAGAAGGTATAGCTAAATTGGAAAGGGTGTTTAAAAGAGCGGAAGAATATGGACTACGGTTTAATTGGAAAAAATGCCAATTCATGAAAGAAGAAATCACCTACCTTGGATACGTAGTTAGCGAAGGAGAAATAAGACCGTCAACAGAAAAGATAGCGGCTGTCGCTAAGTTCCCTATACCAAAAGATATCAAAGCTCTACAGTCGTTCCTGGGACTCACAGGGTACTTCAGAAAATTTATAAGAAACTATTCTCTCATCGCCAAACCACTCACTGATCTTTTAAAAAAGGGAGCTGTTTACAATTTCGTTTGAAGAACTGAAGAACAGCCTGTGCCAGTCTCCGGTCCTGAAGATTTACGACCCTAACCTCGAGACGGAACTGCACACTGATGCAAGCGCAGAAGGGTATGGAGCTGTCTTGCTTCAGCGAAGTGCTAAAGATAATGCAATGCACCCTATTTACTTTATGAGCAAGAAGACGACCCCTGCTGAACGAAAATACCATAGCTACCACCTCGAAATTCTGGCAATTGTTGAAGCTATACGAAAATTCAGAGTGTACCTGCTGGGCATACGCTTTAAAATTGTAACCGATTGTTCTGCATTAACGATGACCCTGAAAAAGAAGGACTTACCTCCGAGAGTTGCTCGCTGGGCGTTGCTGCTCGAAGAATATGACTATGCAATAGAACACTGACCTGGAACAAGGATGAAGCACGCCGACGCTCTAAGTAGATATCCTATGAAAAATGTGTATGCGCTAACTGATATTGCATCACAAATAAGAAGAGCCCAGGACGATGATCTGAAAATAAAACTGGTAAAGAAATTATTAGATACTGAACCTTATGAAGACTACATAATTGAAAATGGAATTTTATGTAAAGTAAAGGACGGAAATAAACTAATTGTGGTACCAAAGAAGATGCAAACTGAGATTATCCGAAAGAACCATGAGAAAGGACACTTTGGAGTAATAAAGACAGAAGAACTTATACTAAGAGAATATTATATCGACCACATAAAAGATAAAATTAAGGCAGTAATAGATAACTGCGAGTGTATTTTGATGTCGCATAAGAGAGGAAAGAAAGAAGGTTATTTACAGCCTATAGATAAGGGTGTTACCCCTCTATCTACTTACCATATAGACCACCTAGGTCCACTAACATCCACGAATAAGAACTACAAATACCTCCTAGCAGTTGTCGACGGATTTACCAAATTTACCTGGCTTTACCCGACGAAAACCTTGTCCTCAGATGAAGTGATAGACAAACTCAAAATACAGCAGCAAGTATTTGGCTCACCAGAAAGAATTATTACAGATCGGAATGCTTCATTCACCTCTAATTCGTTTAAAGACTACTGTAACGACGAGAACATTGCTCATCATGTAATAACTACTGGCGTACCAAGAGGCAATGGTCAAGTGGAGCGAATCCACCAAGTTATAATCAACGTTCTGGGAAAACTATCAGCAGATGATCCCACAAAATGGTACCGTCGAATTAACGAACTACAAAGATGTCTAAACAATACTTACCAAAGAAGCGTAGCAATGACACCATTTGAACTGTTGACTGGAGTGAAAATGCGAGACAAAAATGATGAAATTTTAAAACTTATTCACGAGGAACATATTGCGAATTTTAACGAGGAAAGAGATGAATTGCGGAAGAAAGCCAAAGAAAGCATCCAAAAGATACAGCATGAAAACCGGAGAAACTATAACTCTAAGCGAAAAGAAGCTACACAATATAACGTTGGTGATTTAGTTGCCATAAAACGAACACAGTTCGTACAGGGCTATAAGCTGTATCCCAAATATCTTGGACCCTACGAAATTGTGAAAGTTAAGAGAAGTCATAGATACGACTTGAAAAAGGTTGGCACTGGAGACGGACCCAATAACACTTCAAGCTGTGCCGATCAAATGAAACCCTGGGTTGTCGCTGAAGATTCCACACACTCATCCGAGACCGATGAGTAAATAGGATGGCCGTGTGGGAATAATAGGTTAATTTAAAGGATTTACCTTGCAACACTGCTTACTTTTATTAAAAAAAAGAAATGTCAGTCGTTAGAAGTCAGTAACAGCGCGATCCATGTTCTATTTTGCATGTTATGTTTAATAAAGTTCTACATTGTTAATTCGTTCGTTTTTTAACTACCATCCCCACATATATAATTCTAAGGCAGTGTATCTAATAGATGTTTCTTTAGCTTTCTCTTAAATATACTTTTATTTTGCTCAAGACGGATGTCCCCAGGTAAACTGTTGAGAATATATGGCAGGCGCTTTTTCAAAGTTCTGTCTCCGTAATAGTTGTTAATTCTAGGCACATCAAATTTACCTGCGGACACCAACCTCGTTCCATGATTGTGATCAATTCTACACAAGTCATGAAACAATGAATGTAGGTAAATAAATAAATAATTTCTAAAGCAGATTTCATTATCTCTGGTTACGTCTGGCTATCCTGGCCAGTTTAACCTTAAGGCTTAACAGGGCAGGAGCTATAACTATTATTACTTCAAACTCCTGTCAAATACAGGTTTTCAAGATATATTTCTAACTAAACCTCGAAATTGCCTTTTCGCTCATCTTTCATACTAAACAGTTCCAGAAAACTATTAACTGTAACGGAGTACTTTACTAGAGTTACGATCACTCTGACATTGCTGTCTTGATACCAAACTGCGGCTAACTGCCAGATGCAGCCGAAGCATTTTAAACTCTATTAGTACCTACATTAAATTGAAAATGCTTTCATTATTACCTATGCAGTTAGGCCTCTTTTTTGGTATCACAGCGGATTGGGTAATGGGAGTCAGTGGCACTGAAATTTATGTAGACACGTGGAAATAGTTATCTGCGCCGAGCAAAACAAAAAGTCGTATGCGCATAATGAATTTTATACACTTATACAGCCTTTCTCTTCTGGATTTCAGAACTGCAGTATTGACGTTACAGTTTACGACCATGTATCGTGAATCGTCTTGAAGTATGTAACGAAATCATTTTTTCTTAATTGCTTCGTCTCTTGCGCATGTAGAGTTTGTGACGAAAGGAGATAGTTTGTACTGTGTCGCTTTTATTTGATTGAAAATCTTATCATAATAATATGACAGTTGAAAGTTCTGTGGCTCTTTAAACTTGACGTTTAAGTAACCGCAAAAAACTAGTTTGATCCAAAAAGCGCCTTTTTTTAATATGTTTTTTTGGCATCCGGAAGAACTTATTCCTATGTATATATTTTTAATAGCATGAAGAAGGAATCGAGACAAACGTCCTCGTGATTTATGGCGCTATTAAATGTAAAAATTAATTGATTTTAAGAAAAATCAATCAAAAAAAATCGATCAGTCAGACCACCTCATGTTTAGTGAGATCTGAGACCCATATATATTTGCAATTTCAAAATTACAATCCCAAAACAGCAAATGCGCTGACAATGAACTAAGATGGATTCCTTCCATCTATGCAAGTTATTACAGTTGTCTTATCTTGACACCGGAACACAACAATGCAAACACTGCTACTTGGCATTAGTTTAAAGGATAAAATGGTGATTGATCCAGAATAATACTGCACGAAGTCTTACCACAACCTTAGGTCCCCGTCGCACGATTAAAAAAGTCGTACGCAGACAAAATCGCGGGTAATTACTAGTTTGTAATTTAAAAAAACCGGTTATGAGCATGTGGATCCATAAACACAAGTTACTTGATGGTCTTAGATAATATTTAGAAGGTATAAACACTTTATTAGTCACCGTATAATGTTTTTTAGAGCTATCTATCTCATTTGATGTCATAATGTAAAAAAAAACAGCTTTACGTCTTAGGGCATCGTATATATATCGTCATGTGCACAAAATATCAATCTTGTAACTTTGATAGTTTTTAAAAAAAGGTAGCTAAGTGTGGCATACACACAGACGAACATGGCGAAACTATAAAGGGCCTAGTTTGACTGTGGAGCCCTAAAAACGCAAAATAATTAGAACTTACATCTAAAAACATTGCCAATAAATACGCCGTCCACAAAACACTTCACAATTTACGACAAGCAATTAACCATAAACAGAATTAAATACATCGTAAACGATCTCAAATTGGAAACGTCAAACAACCAACTGGCCTGAAGGGACTGGGCTATTTGCACTTCCATGCCCACTGACCCGCTATTAGGTCAGTTGTGTATTAAAGTTGAGGAGCCAGGCTCGGGGAAAGTTAACAGGGAAATTACGGAATAGGTGGAAGAAATATAACTTGAAGAAGATATATATGATGATATAGTATAAGTATTTAGAGTTATATGTTTGTATTTGTATTGAAATGTGCAATATTTTGGTCAAATCAATTAGGCTTTACATTAAATAAATGCATAACGTAGATTAGTACCACAAGGTATGTCTGTCTGTTACGCTTTCGCGGCTAAACCGCTGAACCGATTTCGAAATTTAGTATCGAGGTGGGGTTGTCAGGTGTCCAGCTTAAGCCGAAAATGTCCGGCCTTTTACAGCCGTTTCCGGCCAAATATATACAAGATGAACGAAACCACGCGAGCCTCTCACGCGGACATGCAAGACTCGCGATCTCACAGGAGTCGCACAGAGAACGCGGGGTGAACCCAATGTTATTAATAAAATGACATAATAATAACATTGAATCGCGTCTGTTTCCCAAGGGGGTAAGCAGAGACCACTTCTTTCCAACTGCTACGATCCTGACAGATCTCTTTCGCTTCTTCCACATTCATACATCGACTCATGCATGCACGTCGGTTTCGGGTACTTAAGATTCGGCCTTTTTCCAGTATATCTCCGATTTGGTTCGAAAAAGAACAACTAGGGCTGAACTTAGTAGGTAACAGTAATATAAATGTTCAAATACGTCTGTCAGGTTTTCAGGGCACAATGTTTGGCTAAATATTAATCTGTATCCAGCTTTTATAATTTTGTGCCTGGCAACCCTATATGAAGAAAACCCCCAGGGTACTATTTCTACGAATACAAACTCGCGGGGAACAGCTTGTTGATAAAAATTTAAAACAACGTAAATTGACACGAAGATTTTCTGAAATAGTGTTCTGGTAAAAATGCTTAGTCTGTATTCGCTTGGAATACAATATTTTTTTGTTATGATATTCTCCAAAAAAAACTTGAGTGTTATCAGTGTTTGCTACGGCCGACACAATTTGTTTGTAACCGCGTTTTTTTTCAAGTCAAGCACTAGCTGTGACGTAGGAAAGATCATGCCATTGTGGCGCTAAAGCTAATTTTTTTTTTCACTTTTAAAGTAACAATATTTTCATTTGTTGTTATGTGTGTTGTGTTGTGTGTGTGTGGTGTGTTCTTTTACACACAACTTGAAGAAAAGTTTCTATCTTCAGTCATATTGCAGGGCAAGTCAACATATTAACTGTAATATAAAGTAAATAGCAGAGTGTAATTGAGTTCACAATATTATGTTCTGTGATAAGGGCTCTGACTATCATATTTATAATAATGTGTTTTAACACAATTAAACAGATAACTATCGCAATAGCTATTCAATATTAATCAATAACCCTAATAATAATTAGTATAACAGCTCCCGGCAGGTCTCGTAAGGTTTTTTTACTTTTATATTTGATTATTTATTATAAAAACCTAATTTACAGAAAATTCAATAAATATATCCCCCTTTTTTCCTAGTCATTATTGCGTTAGCTCTTATTAAATAATAATAAAAAACATTTATTCTACCACATCTTGCACATAATAAACAATATAAACTAAAAATCTATAGTGACGCCTTTAAGGGCCGTATTAATAAAGTCATCTTGACTGTGAGGCCCGTCATAAGATACGTCAAAGTAAACGGCAAACCATAGAACACTGTCATTTTTGACGCATCTCGAGACGAGCATTAGAATTCAGATCAGTTTATTAATACGGGCCTTAGTAATAGTCGCCTCCTTGGCGTAGGCCTCCCCCGCTTCCCTCCATAGCTCTCTGCCTCTAGATTTCCCCACCGAAAAAAAAAAATTGTATGGATCCCGCGGGACAGTACAAGTACAAGATCAGAGGACGTCCCAAGAGAAGATGGGCAGACATATTCAAGCAAAGACTAGGACCAGAATGGATGAGGACAGCAGAGCTTGAGACAGAGAGCGTTGGCTCTTACTACATCAATCAAATTTTTAGGTGTTTGTTAATAAGTGTAACGAGAATAAAAACTTTCCTTTTGAATTTTTTTTCCTGATGGCATTGTCGTCTATATAAGACAATACCCATCTTTTATAACGTCTAAATCCGCCATTTTGTTTTGTCTTGTTATAATAAATACACAAGTACTCAGTTACACTCAAAGTCATAGCATTTATTTAACAAAAAAACAACACAAGATTATAGCAAAACTAGAAATGCTGCACATTTATTTTTTGGGTTTTTTTTTTTTTTTCTTTTAGTATGGAGTCAAATAGGACTCAGCTGAGCAAGTGCTGCAGCCGGAGTCAGATCACTGATTTTCAACTGAATTATCTTAACGAGAAGGGTTGTTACCCAAAATCCTGGCATTTTGACTCATGGCAAAACTAAACCCTTTCACAAGTAAAATGTAACGTAATGCATATATAACAGAGTTTACTAGATTTGACTTAAGTTTAACCCCCAATCGGGTCCTACTGACGTGATTCCAACTGACCAGCGCAGCTGTGGTTTGCTAATTAGTCTTGGATTAGCAGATTACGTAAACGGAATTAGTAAGAGCTCGTTAAAATTAACTTTGTTTTACTTGGCCTTTACATAGTTGTAAGCGGTATTAATTCATATTAGAGGCTGTATATTAATTTTAAGAGAGATGCCACATGAGCGTTGGTGGTGCGTTGATTTCACTGTAGAGCGACGGGAGTTGTTCAACGCATCATGTGGCATAGCATTCTTAATTTATTATGTAGAAAAACGCAGCGGCGACGACACAACGCACAGGTAACGCTCGTGTGTCATCCCTCTAAGAAAATCCCACACAAACTAAGCTCTAGCCTTACATATGCGTACTAGTTAGACAGTGATATAAATATTTTGCGTAGATAAAATACTTAAATACATAGAAAACGTCCACGATTCAGTAACCAATTTAATATTCACGCTTAGCACACAAATATCTGCCCTAACTGAGATTTGAACCATGGGCCGCTAGCTTCATAGGCCTGGTTTCCTATATTCATGAAACGAATCATTTTCCTTACGGGCAGTAGCGTTGTGACCTTGTGACATTTGCTACGTACAAAATGATTCAAATTTTAACGAGACGTCACAACTCTGCCGGCGGTTTTGAATATAGGAACGCACCACTAGTCAATGCGTTGTCAAAACGTAGTCAACGAATAGCAACAGGGGCAAGTAAGTTGTCAAGAATAATGTAATTAGCAGCTTAACAGTCTTGTTTCGGATTTATAACAGCGACTTGAAGTTACCCGCGCGTCCGTCCACGTAGAGGTAAGTCGTTTATCGTTATTCTCTCGGAGACCTTACAAATTATCGACATCGAAGATACTGTTGGCAGCACAAGCCTAGAGCTTAGTTTGGGACTAAGTGAATGTATGTGAGAATGTTCCGTCCGTACTAACTTTAAACTGTATCTTTCTGTTTTATTTTCAGAACATTTGTTAACAGAGCGGATTTACTAATAAATAAATTAAATAATAAATAGATCAACACAACATACAAGCATGGTAACGATTTTATTTAAATTATTTATCCAGTTTAGTCCTCAGAATAAGCTACGCAGTTTCAGGATTGCGGTCTTAAGGTATTAGTTTTAAGATTGCAATTGATGGTCTCAGAACCCATTACCATCAGGCATGTGCTCGTTTTTCTCCACGCCATTAAAAGCTGTCGTAAAAATTTCAACTGGTTAAGTTTAAAACTAAATGCATTACTTATCCAATTAATGTTAACGTCAAATAAGTTTTATGCGTTTACAATTAGCTAAGCTAGTTTAGTATAGTGATAGCCTAGCTAATTCTTAATCAAGAACTCATCGGCGGAGCTTTTTAGTTGATCTCCATTAACTAATTCAAAAGCTTTCTTCGTCGTATAACCATTAATCTGCTCCAAGTTCTTTCTGAATTGGGGTGTAGCCGAGTGCGCGAGGGGAAAGTTTATGTAAATTGATTGTTTAATCTGTGTGGTTGTTTGGCGGAGTGAATTTGCTAACGTTATAAAAGCAGGGTTTGATTCATGTTGCGACTTTACCGTTGTAGATTATATATAAAAGTTTCTATAAGTATGATGTTTTATTTTTTAAGGCAAACGAGCACACAGGCCACCTCACGGTAAGTGAAGACTGCAAATGCGTTGCCAACCCTGAGGACTAGGATGGAATGCCTCTATGCTAGTCATTACATCGGCGGTCTTATCCCCAAACCGGAACACAACATTGCGAACACAGCTTATAAGCTTGTTATAAGTGAAGTAATATAAAAAAACTGTTTAAGTATAGTTATTGGAAATTTTAACGTGACGTTATTATTATTTTGAAGTGTCATAATGTACTCAACTAATTTAAAAAAACTAGTGTAAAATCGAAAAAGTAAGTATCTTACTAATATTATAAATGCGAAAGTTTATGTATTATTTTGTGACTCCTTCACGGTGCAACGGCATGACAGATTTGGATGAAATATTAAACGGGGATAGCTTACGAGTATACCTTGCACTAACACATGCTCGTAGGTTACTTTTGAGCTCGGAAAATATAAAACTAGTATTTCATAAATAATTGTTATGATATGCATAAAAGAAAGAAAAAGACAACAAAAAAGCCTCAAAATTTAATTACGAAATTGACAATTTCCAACCGCTGTTACTGCCACCACAAACATGACGGCCATAAAATAAATCAAACGAGTTTACGGGCCAACTATTCAGCCATTAAAATATGGTGAAACGCTTAGCACCGCTTTATGGCGTCGTGAAAAAATAACATTTCACACAGCCTGTAAAAAATAATGTATACAGTTCGACAGTTTAGGAGAGCGCGTAGTTAGTTTTTTGGCAAAGGGCAAAAGCAGTAGGGGAAGAACTTGGATATCAGTATTGTTTCCAAACAGCCGGTGTAATGACTAGCATAGAGGCATTTCATCTTAGTCCTTAGAGTTGGCAACGCATCTGCAGTCTTAGGCTTGCAGTTTTGTGAATGCCTGGTGAATCAGGTGGCCTGTGTGCTCGTTTGCCTTCTCTAGGCCATAAAAAAAAAAAAACAATTTTATGGCACGGTTATAAAAAACTTGCACATAGTACCACTACCAATGAAGTGGGCTTTCAAACTTATGAAAATTATTATTAATACTTTCTAGGAGGAATAATAAGGAAGAGCCATATTGGAATTCCGAATTTTCCGTAATTTTAATATTCAACACTTTATTTTTTGATATTTCTAAGGATCTAAACCTAACCAAACCTACACTACGCTTTTTAATATAGCTCCAGCATAGTAATATGGTATTTAGAAACATAAATTGGGTAAAACATAATCATTATTCATTTATCATCTTGTATTCTGACAATCTTTGGTAGCAGTGGACGTGTTTGGCTGATATTATGCTAATGAAGCCGTTTTGATTAAATTACCAGACGTATTATATTAACATTGTAATTCAACAAAAAACTTGCACATTATTTAATCATTATCCCACGATTCCTCTGACATCTGTGGCTTATGTTTGATCGATCCATCAGTTTTTGCATGCATGCGAATATGTATGCAGTCCCTAATGACGTATCAATCGACACGTAGGCTGCGATCATTATGGCTTGAACAACATTAGAGGTCGAATTTACTGCCAGTTAATTCTAGCATTAGCGGCCGCAAAATATTGAACAGTGCGATAATAATGGAACATTTTCATCCAGATGCACAAACGGTCATATCATTCATATCATAAGGTAAGTGTACTAAATAAAATATCAAGAGACAATGTCATATAAATTGAACTAATTCCAAACTAAGCTCTAGGCTTGGACAGTAAAGGCATTAAATTTGTCACCCACCTTAGTTCCAAAGTCAATCTGACATTCTACAGCAATAAGGTTGAGTTTCCTACTAATTACAAATGACTTGGCATCTCTAATGACAATGACATCTTCAAACAGATTTTTGAAAAGGGTAGCGGCCATTTGCAACGTTAAAAGATGGCTGACGTGTTATTGGTTTTAGTTTTGTATTTAGGTGTTCAAAGTTCTTTTCTGTTAGTGATTTGTCGTTTTTATGCCTTTGTGTTGCACAGTGATAGAAGACTTGGACTTATTTCGTGTATCTGGCATCTTACTTCTCGTTTCAAGTGAACTCGTAGTGGTACGGAGGTTAAAACTCTCTTGACCTCTGTCCTACATATCACCGTACAACGTTGCCCACAATCTTCTAGAGTAGAGTTGATTGTATTTTATTGCGATATTGATTTATTTGTATATAATTGACACTTGCGAAATCACTTAATTGTGGAAACGCCATATCCTCGTGGTAGTAGCTGTTGAAGTTGCCGCGGAGAAAAGGAATGGGTAGCAAATTAACGTCCGTGAGACCGTGACCGTACCTACTGTGGGACCAGACAACGATGTAAATACTTATATAGAAAAATAAATACATAGAAAACATCTTAGACTCAGAAAATAATACACGCACTCGTCACACAATATTCCAATACCGGGAATCGAACCTGGGACTGCTAGCTTCTTAGGCGGGTCGATTTCAACTGGACTAACTCGAAACCACTAAGGTTCTATTAGAGTAGCTTTGTCTCTATTACATTTTCCAATTAGGATAGAAAAAAAAAACTCACGGTTTTTACATTCTAATACAAAATTTTATTCGTTTTGTATTTGACCCAATAGTTTTGTTTTTAATATCTTTAGTAATTTGGCAGACGTTTTATAGATGACATTTTCGTGACCGTTTTAAATTACAACAATTAAATGTTATTTAAAGTGAGTTTAATAGTGTATTAAAATATAATATTTCAAGCGATTTTCGCCGAACCCGTAAGATACACCTAGGCGGGCTTCAAGCCGAAAACGAAAGTCAAACAAAGGTTAAACATTCTTTTGACGAAACATCCGAAATAGACAAATATTTCAAAAACTTAATAATGCAGAACGGCTTTAAAACCCTATTCCTCGAAATGGTTTTCAAAACCGATGGCTTTGAGTAAAACAACTCATAAACTGACAAAATTGAGGTAGCAAATATTGTATTGAGGGATCATAAATTGTCTACAGAGATTAAATAATTAGTTTTAGTGAACTGGATTATGAATAAAATGAAAGCCCCTGCCTGGCCAATGCAGCAGCAACTTTGGTTAAAATGGCAGACGCATTGCAGAAATAGCGCGTGTAACTCGAATATTTACACAAAAAAAAAACCTGGTCATGTGCGAGTCGGACTCGCACACCGAGGGTTCCGTATTTAAGATAATATGCTTGGTGGCAAAAGAAAATAGGTACTCATTTTGTTATGAGCATTTATTTTCTATGCAATAAGGTTCGTTTTGACTAGCCTAAATTTCAATGCAGATTTCCAAAGGTTTTTGTTATTTCTCAAAAACTGTAAATAATGAACCTCTCATTTATTTTTTCCTTGAAATATAATTAATTATTTATACGTCAGTGTTTTTTCAGATTTTTTGATTCATGAACTTCGGAGACAAGGGGGAAAGGTCATTTTTTGTAAATTTTTGGCTATAAATAAAAAAGTGTGAAAATTGAGTCCTTTCATACGACACCCTATTTGCTATAAGCAAACCATTTTCATTCTTCAACCCCCCATTTTAGACTCCTTTTCAATTATTTATAAAGTTAATTTCATATTTTTTCACTAAAAACAGATGTAAGCAAGCAAGATGTACAACTATGCCTTTCAAGTTGGTAGCATCTGTAGCTGCTGAGAAAAGCTGCTGTGACATACAAACAGACGGACAACGAAGTTTCACCATAAGGGTTCCTTATTTAACATTTTGGTACGGAAGCCTAACGGAGCCATTTTGGTTCGGATAACGGAGCGACGTTAAGGACATGGCGTAACTAAGGGGAACTTGTTGACTACGGGACCCTAAAAAGAATCATTTAAACAGTAGTTCCCGAAATCACAAATGCACTCCCTAATTCCCACACTTCAGCACTACATAACTGTTTTACTCGCCTGTTGATCGGCGCCTTATGGCCCATTATTACGTATACATTGACTTATTAGCCTTTTAAATAGCTTGAGATGTTGCCAATGGCTTGAGTGTGGCATAAAGTTAAATTGTTTGTAATGGAAGCATTATACGGACGATGAAAAGGGGAAAAAAGTGTTTATAATGGGTTTGTTAGGGGACATTCGCAAGAGTTGATTTAGGGCATTCATCGTCTGATTCATTATTGGCTGAAGTGGGTATGAGTTTGGTTAGGTTAGGTTAGGTTAGGTACGGTACCGCCACGTACCGTCTTGTGCAGGTGATGACCGGGCACGGGTGCTTCGGTCATTGCCTGCACAAGATTAGGAGAGAGCCCAGTCCGGTTTGCCATGAGTGCGGCGATCCGGACGACATGGCCCAGCACACCCTAGAGGTGTGCTCGAAGTGGGATCCGGAGCGCCGCGCTCTGGTTGCGGACACAGGGCTCTCCGATCTCTCACTGCACAGCGTGGTGTCGGCCATGCTGAGCAGTGTGAGATCGTGGTTGGCGGTCGTCTCCTTCTGCGAGACAATGCTCTCGCAGAAGGAGACGACCGCCGACGACGGAGCGGGAACGCGAGGAGGACGTGGATGCGCACCCGCTCCGGCGTAGACGTGTGGGGCGAAGGCGGAGGCAGTTTGCCGCCCGCTTGAACCCCTAGTAGGACCGTGGGGATAGGGTCCCACACAAAGGTTCTACACGTCTGGGGGAGGGTTCGGCGTGTTAACTGTTGGGTCCCTCCTTTGGCGCAGGTGCCCCAGCAACAGGCTGGGGCGACTGGGGGGCACCCAGTGGTGAATAGTCATCAGCCCACGGTGCCCCCGTTAACAGCCTTTGGAGGTTAACACCGGTGAGGGTTTAGTGGATAGGCTTCCCCCTTCCCCTTCGCTCTGAAGGGTAGGGGGTTGTGAGTCCCACATAACCCTCCAATATGGTCGTCCCTAGACCGGAGGGTACGCGTAAATGCGTTTCCTCACCGTCAAAAAAAAAAAATGTTAGGTTACGTTAGGTTGAGCCCGCTTTTGGTGTTGCAGCAGACCAAACCAAAACATAGATAAGCCGAAACTTATAAGACAATTAAAATTATTCTTAAGTAATAAATGTTTCTAAGTGAATTTTTCAACAGTAAATTTGGCAAAGAATAATTCTGTACTTGCCTTTTATTGTATTTATTACTTTATTTTAATTCAAACTCCTGTATAGTTAATTCTCCGTGCAATAATAACAAAAAGTTTTATTGTCTCATGTTGCTATGCCCTTGCAAGGCGTCACATGAATACCTTTTTGTAATTCCATCTTTGAATACTTGTAATGCGACATGCAATAAACCATTTGAATTTGAATTTGAAACAACTTTAGCGAGCTAACGAATGTTTTTGATCAAGACTAGTTACTGTCTAATTTCGGGTTCCTATATTCAAACCGTGGACAGATAAGGCTTACTTCGGGTTATAATTTGACATTTAACAATACAAAATAAAATGGTGTCATGTATTAATCTGAAGTAAACTTTATCTATCGGCGGTTTAAATGTAGGAACCGGACGTAAGTAAATGGAGCTGATTGTAAAAAAGCCACTTGATCTTTAACTTTCAGTGGGACTTTAATTTGATGGTTATATTGTATTTAACCTCCTGGGACCGCGGGGTCCTCACGGTAACATTTTAATTGCAACTTTGTCGAATAACTATAGGGTGCCTGTGCCTTTTATGTTTAGTATTATGTCGTCAAGTGAGGGCGGGGATAGATTTGAGATTATGTCCGCAAAAATACGAATATGATTTAGAACTTGTATGAAACGTAATTTATATTTCTTATAAATGTTACCTTATGTTTCTTATTTCTTATGGAGTGACGACCTCGTCAGGATCGCGGGACCGCGGTGGATGCGAAAAGCACAAGACCGGTCTGAGTGGAAAGCCTTGGGGGAGGCCTATGTCCAGCAGTGGACGTCTTTCGGCTGACATGATGATGATGATGATGATAAATGTTAAGTACACCACGGAACACATGTAGTTGTAAATATTTTGATACTTGTATTTAACAAAACGATGTCGTTATTCACTTTCTGTCGAATGGTCGATCGAAAGAGTGATGTCATACTAGGACTCACTGGACGGGAGAAGCTGCCTAATTAAGAAGCACGCCCTTAAAGATTGTTTGTTCGCTTCCTAAAATTGTTCGACGGCTAAAATTGTTCGTTTATAATACGTTCATAGAATTAAAGAGCAAGTTTTTAAGAGAATCACCTACCAGGGCCCCTTTCCAACTCTGCTAAAATCATGTTGTCTTTGTTATGTCAAGTAAAAGGGTATCATAACGTTGACAATACGATAAGCTGTCAAAGACAATACTGGTAAACATAATATACTCACAGTACAGTTACCATGAGTTATATTAACTTACTCGCTAGCGAGTCGAATGCTCTGTCCCTCGCAACCTGGCAATATTCTTATAGAGTGCGAGGGACAGAGCATTCGACTCGCTATCTAGTACTTTAAGTAAGGGTACAGTTTCACATCAGTCGATTGAACTGTAATACAGTGTAAAAAAAAAACTGAACCATAATGTTGATGGGGAGTTTCAAAAAAATAGCACCCGATTTATATTGCAAAAAAACGTTGGTTTAGGAAATCATTCTGAACAAGAAAAAACTTTTTTTTCGACATGTTTCAAACATTTGTTGTTACCAAAATCGAATATATTGATGGTGACAAAACTGACACTAACATATGTAAATAAGTTTGAAAACAAATCGCGGATTCCATTTTTATTGTTCAGAACATCAATAGTTTTCAAAAAAAATGACAGCTAATGCGCACGTGAACCGCTGCGCGATTTACAAAAAGGTGTGCATGTCGCTGAACATTTTCAAAAGTTTAGTAATCTCCTCAAGAAAGGACCTCCTTAAAACGGGATCCCCTTGGATCGCATAATGTGTTTTAGACTAATATTGTTTCGCATAATTGTTTTCGCATAATTTGTATTGGCATAATAGTACTGACGCATAAAAATACTTTAGCATACTCCTTTTTTAGCATATTACGCTATTAGAATAATTTTAGTTGGACTAATTTGTATTTGACTAATACACATTATGCATATTATTATTTGGGCTAATAATTATTTGTCATATCTTTAACCATAATATTAGTTTTCTAAATGAATAAAACGCAGTTTTTTTGTTACTATGCAATTGTATTTCATTTGGAATGATTTTATAAATTAGGTCACGTTAGGTACATTAGGTTAGGTTATGTTAGTATGATATCCAGGCGCGAAGCGCTCAAGCAACGCAGAATAGGAGGTCCGCGAAGCGGACGTCCGTCGACCTCGTTTTAGTTCCTACATATTTTTTTAGGACAATACTTTTATGCATTTTGTAATATGCCAATTCATTATTATGACTTTTTGCAATTATGCTATTTGACGTTAGTCTTGATGACAATTATGCTTACTGTATTTATGCTTTTTAATGTTATGCGTAATAATATATGCGTAAAGATGATTATGCACATCATTATTTCGGCTAAAAGTAATTATGCGTAACACTATTATTACAAATAATTTTATGCCATCCAATAGAGAACCCCTTAAAACATTATTAAAATATTGAAAAGCACGAAGCAGTAAAAATCAAAGTAACTAAGAATTTCTAACAAGAAAAAAACGTAGAGATCAGAAAATTCTTGTCGGTACCTACTTGATACTCGCGGAGTTCGCGCGCGGCTTTTAAATACATTGCTTATAAGGAAACCAATATTTTCACAGTATTTTTAAACCGAGCTTGATTTTTTTTAAAACGTTCTTTTGGATCAAAACACTACCATTTATTTCAGCATAATACATAAGTAAATAACACACTAATATAATTATTATATCGACAACAGACTTCGTCAAGATGTTTTACATAAGAATAATCATCGGCAACACTCTCTTCAAATTCTCTTAACACTAACAAATTAAATTTAACATCACAGACTAATCCTAATAACCACTAACCCTAAACATTGGCTCAGCCTATGTAATATATTATGTTTTCCCGGTGAAAAATTCATAATTTTTAATTTTTAATACTGATCTGAAATATCTTTAGCAGTTTTCGGTAGATCATCGCCACATCCTGTAAACGAGTATTAAATAAATATATCACTGATTGAATTAAAATTCAGACCACGTTATGCGTAAAGTATGTGGTTGAAGTATGCCACTATTCTGCGGTTCTGCACAATAAGTAGTAACTGCCCAAATAAGGGTTAAGAATTACATTCCATTTTATTATGCCTGTAGATATTTATTTATTATATTGCACTCATGTGCATGACTTGTCAATAACACTTCATGTCAATTGAATGTACCAGTCAACTTGTTTGTTTTTTAGACCACCATGGAGCCATGTCAAAGAGTCATCACTATAGGTACACAGTATAAAACAAAGTCGCTTTCTCCGTCCCTATGTCCCTTTGTATGCTTAAATCTTAAAAACTACGCAACGGATTTTGATGCGGTTTTTTTTAATAGATAGAGTGATTCAAGAGGAAGGTTTTTATGTACAATAAGTTCTGGATATTGTACGGGTGTTACAGAAAACTCACATAAACCGAAGCGAAGCGAGGGCGGGTCGCTAGTAAGTAATAAATGAAACCTGCGGGCTATATAGCCCCTAACTGATAGCTTCCTTTTCGCTCCTTCTTCTTCCTTTTCCATATCATTATCGTCTTTGAAGTCCTTAGTAAGCACGTGCCCCAGATATTTGAATTGGTATACCCTTTTTAAGGGGACACTATGGACCTTAGGCGGGGGCACGCTAGTAACTTTTTTTTTGTATTTTATCATAAAAATCCGGGCGAGAGCATGTCGTACCATGCTCAGTGTAGGGTTCCGAATCCATTACTACAAAAAACAAATTAGACCTCGACATAAGTATGCCGTGAAAACTATTATCTCCATACATCGGCATAGGTCGCGGTCAGTTTACCAAAACGGCAAATAAATTTTCGGTAGGTATAAAAATTTAAACCGTTTGTAATTCAAAGACCAATGAAGCCAACTTAGTCGTGATAGTTTTCCTATAAATTTCATTGTAGGTATGTGCTTTCATTTAAGATATTTTTCAGATTTCTAGTATTTGTAGTTTTGGCTGGGGGGTTTTGGGGGGGGGCACTTAACTCTAACAAAAATTAGCTCTTTAAAGCTTAATATTTCATAAAGAAATAGTTCCGACAAAGCTTATGCTAAGCCTATTTTTGAAAGACCTATCCAACGACACCCCACACTATGGGGTAGACGCCAAAGAAAACTACATCCCCACGTTATAAAAAATCGTAAATATGCGAGAATGTGTTTGTACTTATATCACCTATTTTGAAATAAATAGTAGTGTTTAGATTTTGCGATTATAAATACACCGTTTATTTCGTATTTTGTTAATTTTCTCGGTGTTGCGGTTATATTATGAAGCCGACTCAAGACATATATTTTTTCATGCTGAAGAACTTACAACAGGTTTGCGTTGAATTATTGTTTATTTAGTTTACATTGTCATCTCAAGTCAAAGCAGGAGTCAGATTACGTGACGTCACATAGTATTTTATTAAAATGGAATTTTCAACTCTTCATCATTAAAAAATTACCTTTACAGTAATCAATCTACACCCAAACTATGTCTCCTATTTATGTGAGACAAGCCCCTAATATAAAGCGCGAGCATACATTATTTATTTTACATATGTAGGTATATATTTTTCTGTATAAGTATTTAGAAATGTATTTTCGATAGCATTTTTTTTTTATCTTAGGGATTCCATTGGTACAATATTACACCGCACTCACCCCGCCTATACTTTTTCCCAGAGAATGCCATCATCTATTTTGAGTTCACCTTTTGTACTCAAATTAGTATTTTTGTTCAACAAAGAATAAATAAATAAATAGATATGTAAAGTCACCTATCCCTAAGAAATTACGTATCAACTTATCAAAACACTTGCCTTTCTACGGTAGACATTATTTCATCAGCACTAATACTCTTAACCCTTACAATTTCGTCGAGCGTTATCTATGCTCGTGCAAGCCGGTGGCCGCGGGTTATCTTAATGATTGATTGATTATGTCAGCTGTGTTATTCCGTAGGTACTGGGTTTACAGAGAAGCTGGGTAATTCAGACATGTGAAAATGTCTACAGGGCAGGGATTATAAAGATTTTAATTTTTATATTTTATTTTTCCCAAACGTTACCCACCTACTGCCATTTTTAGGGTGCGGTACCTCAAAAGGAAAAACTGGGGCCCTTATAGGATCACTCGCTTGTTTGTCTGTCCATCCGTCTGTCACAGCCAATGTACTCCGAAACTAATGGGCCGATAGAGGTGAATTTTACACCTCGGGGCGACTTTGGGGGTGAATTACGAATTAACAAAAGTGTTTTGCTATATTGTGTTATAGTTGTAATAAAAATTGTTTTGAAGTTGTTAAAGAAAATAGGCGATAATTCACCAATCTCGTAAAAATATGGTCGATGGAGACCAAATTTTCGAGCAACGTGAGCCGACGACGAGGGTAACGTGGTTGCGAGAAACCGATGGATGTGTGGTGCAGGCTACCTGATGGTTAGTGGGATCTGTGACCCATAAACACATGCAGTCTTAAGACTACAATCTAAGGATTACAATCCTGAGAGCACAAATACGTTGGCAACACTGAGCACTTAGATGGAATGCCTCTATGATAGTAATTTCACCGGTTGTCTTGGACAATGGAACACAACAATGCGAATGCTGCTTGGTGAGACGGCGGTAGCGATCCGGACGGAACTTGCGCAAGGTCCTTATCACCACTGGCTTATGTCCCAGCCCAATGGAACCCTGATCCACTATAGAACTGTGTCACAGTGACGTTGTGATTTAAGTCGTAAGAGGCATAATTGTGTTTCGAATAAATTGTACTTACAATTGTAGAATACTACTAGCCCGTGTAAATTTTACATAGTAAAGAATATCGATTTGAATTTAGATATTCTGATCCTTACACCGCCATCTAGCGAGCCTTGTGTTACTTAATATTGGTATTATTGGCTATCTTACAACTTTACTATCAATTGACAAACCCCACACTGTTTATTTTATTACAAATAGATAAGAATAATTTATGTTTACTTACAAGTAATTAGTTGCTAACAAGTGATGACCTATAGCAGCTGCGAGCTTGTTTACATATCTAGGTTTAATAATAAAATACATACTTTTATAGTATCAATGCCCTTATTACACCAAACCACATATGTTTCAATTAAAAGTCGTTTAAATTTCAACCGTATCCAAATAATAATAAGATTAAATATTAAAACAATTGATCAGGAGTTACGTCCTTCCTTTTGAAAGTAATAAACCTTGTAACTTATGTATTTTGTTATTGGATAAGTAATCTTATTATGTTTGTGTTATGATTGAGATTTAAAGGTTAATCTTGAGTGCGCAGGCGACGTATTGCGTATCAAAAATAAAACATGACATGTCTGCACTTGTATTCGATAAGGATGCTAAATACGTATTTTATTGTTTTATTTGGACTGGTAGCTAATTGCTGCAAACAACTTAGGTGTTTTTTTAAATGTAGTGTACATTTAAGATTTAAATGTTTTTTAATGTTCTGAAATTTGGCCTATTAGTTAGATTAATTTATTTTAATGTCAAAGCCGGCCAACCCTCCATGTCTTCCCGTAGATGTTTAGTGAGAAAAAAATATTGAATATTATCAGTATTTGCTCCGCCCGCTTTGTGGTCGGTATGACGTCATTTTGTTTGTAACCACGTTTTGCTAACACTAGCTATGACGTAAAAACCGTGTGACGTTTAAGCTCTTTAGAGATTAGCAGAAAATAACATTTTCTTAGTAAAAAAAATGCTTCTTAAAACAAACTTCTATAAGCATGTTATTTCATTTTTCAATTAACATTCTGTTTCACCGTAAGGCCAGCCAGTTCGGAGCGGACCCTTCTCAGGGTCGGAACTCCTGGTAATAGGACGACTAAAGGCCCTCATCTGAATGATTTTTGAATCCTTTTTTTTTAATTTGCGAAATTCCTGAACAACCGGTGAAAAAAATTACACAAACACAAAGATAGTGATATAATTTACATATATGTTTTTTTTTAAATTTTAACCCACGCAACGGTCGCTGATTTAAACATGACACACGGAGGTAGTTAAACCTTCCATAACCAAAAACCAGCTATGTTATTTTACAACCATAATAAAGCACACTATCACGTCTGTTTGTCCTAATTTACATAATCAAACAATCCCTAAAACGTGTCCATTTAACAAAGTACCCATTTACTATTAACTCAACGGAATTGCACTATTTTAATAATTAATTAGTTTAATAGTAATTAAAAGTGAAACTGATAAGGCGTGCGTGACACCCGGCCGGAGGATGGTTCATGCAAAAGGTTATAATTATTATAACTATTTAATTTATTTAGGGGTTTTTTCATACATATAGTTTAGGTATTAAGTTCTAATAAAAATCCAAGTTATAGGGAGGCTCGAAGCGTTGGAGACTAAGTACCCCAAACGATGTTAAATTTAATCAATGTTAATCGACTGTCAGTTCACACATTTTGACAGCTGTCAACGCTCTAATCGTGTGTTAAATTGTTAACATCATTTGGTAGAATCGGTACTTAAAGTTACATTGGATTTATAACATTCAGTAAATTATTAAAAAGCACGAAACTGTATTAGTTCACTATGGCTCACTTAAAAAACTTGTAGAGTTTTTTCTGACAGAGACTCATTATTCATTGTATTTCTATAACGAATAAACTCAAACACTATGAAACCGATTTCAAAAATTATTTTACCATTACAATGCTAAATTATCCCTGAGTAACAAAAGATACTTACTATCTTTTTTTTGAACTAAGCGGATGAAGTCGGTGGCAGAAGCTAGTGAGTGTATAAAAAGGCCATTATTACTTGCATAATGCCGTCCGTTTATCTGTCAGCGTACGATAGAGCATAAACTGCGTAGTACGTGTAAGATAAGAAACTTGACCTGTTTGGAAATGAGTAATACGGTCATCATAGAACAGATGTATGTAGTCAGGTTTGTTACATTATTTTCACTGATTTTGTGAAAGCTACTTCATATTTTTTTGTTTTAGTCAATATACATATTCAAACCCATAAGGGGTACCCTATTCTTTGATACTCTAAAAACATTCCTCTGTAGCAAATTTGTCAAATCTCGTCTCTAAAGAGACCATCGTAACATTATCTATGCTCCTTATTTTATGGCTATTCCTTTCTTTTGGCGCTGGAGTTTCTTGCGGCGCTTCTTCTCCGCAATGATGGTCTTGTCCGAAGCGCTAGTAGATTCACTTCATATAATCGACGTGTAAAAGAGCCCATGTGGCCAATTTATTGAATTAATATTTTGAAATTTTTCAATTTTGAATTTTCGCTTATGATACTACGTGACTCAATGAAAAAGCTCCCAAGTTTTATCAACAAACTAGTATATACAAGGATTTGTTCGAATATTTTCACAAGAGTATTTTTTCAATGTACCGAATTCTCACATCGCATTGTTTCATAATCGTTCATTTTCTTCGTGTGTAGAATTTTTTTATACGGCGTTCTAATGTTCATGATTTTTACTTTTCGCATTTTATCCGGTTCTAATTTATCCCTTCGTAAATTTTACAAATTAACATCGTAATACGTAGGTAGGTTAGGTTAGGAGCTGCGTCGAATCTGGCAAATTAGATTTTTGGAAAGAAAATATACTGAAAATAATGTACTACTAACATTAGTGATTGAAATAAGCGCAAACATTAAATAACGCTACATTAAATAACGCTACATAAAGAAACATGAATAATTAAATTTGCGATCATAAAAAAACGCGATGTGAAAATACGCTTCTATGAAAAAATGCCTTTGCGTAAGTAATCTAACAAATCCATGTAAATACTAGTTTGTTGGCAAAATTTGGGAGCTTTATCACTGAGCAATGTTGTTTTAATTTATCAATAAGCGAAAAAAGGAATAACCATAAAATAAAGAGGATAGCGAATATAATGTTACGATGGTCTCTTTAAACAAGATTTAACAAATTAGCTACAGAGAAATGTTTTTACAGTACAGTGTTTGAATACGTATATTACCTAAAATATTTTAAAAAAAGAAGTATGACTAGCACGACGACCCTGCCTTCGTAGCTAGCGGTCCTGAGGTCATATCCCAGTAACGGCAGATACGTATGTAATGAGCGCTAATATTTGTCCCTGAGTATGATGTTTCCTATGTGTATAGGCGTGACATAGTCCCCTGATTTGTTAAATATTTATAAGTTAAATAAAACTAATAGTTCCTCAGCAAAAACAATCCAAAAATGTAGACATTTCAATGTTTAATAAAACATGACATGTAACCAATACAAAAACATCTCATTATAATACACAACAATCTAACGAGTTCCTTATTACTATACCCTAAAAAGGGCTAGACAATTTCCTTACCCCATTTTGGACGAAGGTGCGATATGTATGTGCCAATCATACATATTTCTCCCATACATCATACGTCGGATAAGGTATTACTGCCTCAGACGGCGCGGCGACCGTGAATGGATATATATGGAAAAATGAGGAAATGTGTGTGAGAAAATTGTTGAAGCATGAGTTTTGATGTAATGTGTGGTCATGGTTATGCTATGCCGGATTGGGTATGTAGAAATCTGTTGTAGGGTTCCGTAGTAAATACAAAAAATATTACTCTTTTAAAATGACTTTCTGGTCCGTTTGTATGTCTATCAAGAGCCTTTTCCTCTAAAACGGTTTAAGTTATCGCGCTATGTGTAGACGTATTAAGTGATCCAAGCATACGAGTATTCTCGTCAATAGAAAATTTAAATTTGGTACTATTTATTTTTGCTGCGAATATTACAGAATAAGCGACAAAACTATAATTTTGAACAATTTTCTTAGTTAAAATCTCTCGGTCCCCCCAGGGTGATTATTCGGCGTTTTAACCGCCGTCATTATTGTCTTCGCATATTATTCAAGATAAACTTTTTAATTGTCTTATTATTTTTAATTGAATTAATACTACCCCCGGGTCCGTTGACTTTGACATCAAAAGTTGCAGGTAATTATCATTGTTTTCTTCAATATGTATTGAAGACAACAATGACGGCGGTTGAAACGCCCAAATATTCACCCCCCCTACCCTTTATTTCAAAAAGAGTGTCACAGCGTATAATTATTATATTAACTTAGGGGACCGATATGCTCTGTTCACGAAAAAAATATCCTGTATGATGGGTCTTATGAAGTTTGAAAAGAGCATGCAATAACAGGACTTTATTGGCTTTTTAATTTTTCATACAAATACGACGTAGGTGCGGAACCGTCGATGCTCGTGTTCGACTCGCACGTGACCATATTTTTATTGCATCGCGTTACTTTGCTGTTGATTAATTCTAAGAACGGTAACCATTTATTAGACGTATAGGATAATTAAAATAAGTTGACATTTAATAAGGTTTATGCACAGTTATCACAACGGGTAAAGTTGCTGGCAAAAAGCCATTCCATTTACGTCCTTAGGGACAGCAACGGGTTTACAATCTTAAGATTTAATTATGTTCTTAAGCCTCAGAGCCCACCTATGAGGTGTTTATACTACTCGGTAAAGCTATATTGCTTTTGACATTATCGTATTGTCAACGTTATAATTTATTACTTACAAGCGAGCAATGTCAGCCGAGTGAGAAAATCATACGAGGTTACTACGAAGAATTGAATTCGAATCTTCATTCGTTACTAAATAGATAACCAAAGAAACTTCGAAACTCTATTTTCAAAATTTTTTTCGTTTAAAATCCAGCTAATTCTTTCCATCCATCTCTAGCGCCATTTCAAAGGCTTCTATTCCTTATTTACTCATTATAAAATCACTATGAAAGATTAACCTAAAACAAACTTCTTTGCATGCTTCGTGAACTAAAACTCAAACCAATGGTTTAGACAGGCGGTACTCCTACATCCAAAGTAAAAAGGTACTTCAGCTCCTTCTCTTTCTACCAACTTGAGCACAACTGTTCAGTGAAAAAGACAGGACGACAAAACTTTCAGATTTGTTTCTTCAGAGTAACTAACCAAAGCTGTCCCCGGTTAGTGAAACTTTCATTAAAGGGGCACGTCACGGGCAGACGCAGTCGTCCCCAACTTGCAGTGGCTTAATTACTGAGATATTAACTGCTTTAAACAATAATTAAAATTTAGGAGATTGTTTTTAGTCCAATGCGGCTGATTTGTTACATTTACAAAATAAATCCAGTGGCGATTGGATCTTGTGCAAGGTTTGTTGTTATAGCTACCGCAAAACCTTTTAACCTCAGTCAAGAACTAGGCAAGGTTTTTGCTTAGAATCATTTACCTTTACATTTAAAAAAAAAATGGTACGCAAACCAAAAAAAAAAAAAAATTCAGTTATTACACTTTAATAATTTATCAATTAAAGTGTAAACATAAAAAAAACAGATTCTCAACCGTTTCCCATCACGCATTCTAAGTAGAATAAAATTCCAAAACAAAAACTCGTAAAGTAACACCAAAAGCTAAAGCGAGGTAACCCGCAAATCATAAATTCCGGGTAACCCGTCGTTAGGCCGCGATGCCTATCGCGTCACGGGTGTGTGCCGCGATAATTTCTTTAATATTGAGCTTTTAGGGCACAACGTTGTAAGTGCGTTTAAAGTGTTTTACATTTACAAATTCAGCCTTCGAAATATGGTGCTCGAGACGAATCGAAAAATTAACTGGATAGAAATGAAGTCGAATGAGAAGAGAAGAAGATGAAGAAGAGATGATGGAGATGTTGAGAATTACTAGGCATAGTGAAGGAAAAGAGAAGCCTATTGCAGACAATAGATAATAGACAAGGAAAGATGTTTGGTCACCTGTTACTGCCCGACGAGTACATTAAGGAGATAATTTAAAAGAAAAAGTATCAGTATCAGTGTGTTAAAGAGAAGGCTTGGAATAGGAAAGAATGGAATCAATCCACCGACAAGAGCGAAATTCAAATATTCAATATTCAAAATATTTATTCAGTAAATAGGCCACATGAGGGCTCTTTTACACGTCGGTAATATAGAGTGAATCTACCAGCGCTTCGGACAGACCAGCATTGCGGAGAAGAAGCGCCGCAACAAAACTCATTCATACAGGTGTTTTTTTTCAATCATAATAACAATAATACTTAGTTCAGTAGTGCGATCAAGATGGAATTAGGTGTAGATAAGTGTGCGGTTATGCATGTTCAACGAGGGAAAGTTGTAAATTCATTGAATTTGCAACTTTCTGAGACAATGACTCTCAGATCTCTCTCCGAAGTTGAAACCTACAAATATCTTGGTATGTCACAGTCTTTGGGTATCGTGGTGGGCGATGTCAAGCAGTCAGTGAAGGAGCGCTTCTTCTGTCGCTTGACAAAAGTTCTTAACAGTCTTTTGTCGGGTGGCAATAAGGTGCGCGCCTTCAATGGCTGGGTGATGCCGCTGCTCACATACTCCTTTGGCATACTAAGATGGACTCAGACTGAGCTGGATGCTCTGGATAGGAGGGTCCGTCTACTGCTTAAATCACATCGCATGTTGCACCCACGCTCATCTGTTATGAGATTGTACATCCTGAGGAAATGTGGAGGTCGAGGCATTTTAAATGCTAAGAATCTCCACAACCGCGAGGTGTGCAATCTCAGGGATTATTTCCTTAACAATGAGTGTAGGATGCATCGCGATGTGGTTGCAGTAGACAGGAACCTTACGCCTCTCTCCTTGGCAAACGGGAACTGGCGCAGACCAACGGTGTTGAGCACTGAGGACCGCAAGAGCATATGGAAGAGCAAGGAGTTACACGGACGCTTCTACCGGGCCCTAACCAGGCCCGATGTAGACTTTTTAGCGTCCGTGAACTGGCTGCGTTTTGGTGACCTTTTTGGGGAAACCGAAGGTTTTGTCTGTGCAATTGCTGACGAAGTCATAATGACGAACAATTACCGGAAGTATATTCTGAGGGATGGCACGGTTGACATTTGTCGAGCGTGCCGTTGCCCCGGCGAGTCCCTCAGACATATAATTTCCGGTTGTTCGCATTTGGCCAACGGTGAGTACTTGCACAGACATAACCTCGTGGCCAGGATCATCCATCAACAACTTGCCCTTCAATATGATCTTGTTGATTCTGCAGTACCGTACTATAAGTACACACCGGCGCCAGTTCTCGAAAATGGTCGTGCTACGCTCTATTGGGATCGATCCGTCATCACGGACAGGACTATTGTCGCCAATAAGCCTGATATCGTGTTGGCAGATCGATCTCAACGCCGGGCAGTGCTTGTCGACGTCACCATCCCGCATGACGAGAACCTCGTGAAGGCCGAGAAGGACAAGCTCAGCAAGTACCTTGACTTGGCTCACGAGGTGACCGCCATGTGGGATGTTGACTCGACGATCATTGTCCCGATAGTTGTTTCGGCCAACGGTCTTATAGCGAAGAGTCTCGACCAACACCTCAAGAGACTCTCGCTAGATGGCTGGATCAAGGGCCAGATACAGAAGGCAGTACTCCTCGACACAGCACGCATTGTGAGGAGGTTCCTCTCTCTGCAGCCCTAACCACCGGTAGCTTGAGCCCTGCCCCGCTGCCGGCGGCACCCGTAGGTTAGGTTTTTTATAATGTATATTTTTTGTATTAGTATTGTTATTTTACTTTTATATTTGAATGTTTATTATAAAAAACCTAATTTACAGAAAATTCAATAAATATATATGAATAATACTTAAAAGTAAGTTACATTATGAAATAAAGCATAGTTCATTTAGAATTGGCACGTATAAATTAATTTAAAAAAAATATTTCTTGAATTCTTATTTCAAAAGTGACAATCACGGTTTGTAGACAACGTTTTGATGTTTAACTGGTGCAAACATTATAGACCTCGATCAATGCATTTAATAGTTATCGACAATGGAACTTGAAAAAAGGAAAGTAATTGTGGACAAATACGTGGAAAATCCATCATGGTCTGGGTCGAAGATAGCTAAAGCACAAAATTTCCACAAAAGTACGGTTTGTAGAATTATAAAACTATACAAAGAGACCCTGTCTTGCCGCAGAAAGACCCAGGTCAATCGTAAATCTGGTACCAGGGATACAGAACTTAAAAAGAAAGTGTTGAGAGCTGTTGAACAAAATCCAGGGCTGTCCGATTACAATCTGTCCCGTTAATTAAAAAAAAGTCACAGTACTGTGAGACGGATTCGCCTTCGAGCTGGTTATAAGAGCTATAAAGCTATTAAGAAGCCAAATCGCACCATGAAGCAGAACCTTCAAGTTAAAAAACGAGCTCGCTTGTTGTATGACAAAGTTTTAACAAAATTCAAAGGGTGCTTCTTGATGGACGACGAAACCTATGTTAAACTCGATTTTAAGCAACTGCCCGGTTCAAAGTATTACTTGGCTGATGCTAGAGGAAATGTTGAAGAAAAATATAAGTTCGTTAAATTGGAAAAAATCGCAAAAAAATACATGATATGGCAAGGGATCTGTAGTTGTGGCTTAAATACCAACATTTTCGTTACGTCTTCTACAATGACGTCAGATGTTTACATGAAAGAGTGCCTGCAGAAACGAGTTTTACCTTTCATTCGAAACCACCGTCTTCCTGTGAAGTTTCGGCCAGATTTAGCAAGCTGCCATTACTCAAAAAAGGTACTACAGTGGTATGAAACCAATCAGGTCGATTACGTGCCTCGTGACATGAATCCTTCAAATTGTCCACAGTTTCGACCAATTGAGAACTACTGGGCAATTATGAAAGGGAAACTCAAAAAGAGTGGCAAAATGGATGTAAATTCGTTGCGATCTACATGGAATCTTCAAGCCAAAAAAGTAGATAAAAGCACTGTGCAGAAGATGATGGGATGTATTACGAAAAAAGTTCGGAATTACATACATGGTTTTGACAACTGAATATTTTTAGTGTCAAATGTAAAATAATAATACATATTTTTCAATTTATAATTTTAACTTTTTTTTAAATTAATTATTTTAAATTTTATAACCTTGGTAATATGTACCAATTCTAAGTGAACTATGCTTTATTAAGGTTATAAAGTCATAAATAACAAATTCTTAAAACTTAGTTAAAATTTATTTATTTATTTATTTATTTATTAAAAAACTTAAATCTATCATTACAGGCTGTTACCTAAAGCGATAGACAAGTGAGCAATTACAATTATCAGTTTTTATATTTAAATAATTATACAGTTATTGAGCATAGTACAAACATGGTGGCCTTTGTGAAATCGTTCAGGGAGCATGCAAATATGTCTAATGTGAGGGATACGTTATTAATCGTTCGAATAGCCCGCGTTAGCGGTGCGTCCTTCAGCAGCTTTGTGCGAGCTGCGGGCTAATAAACTAATAAATGTAAGGTCAATAAACCTAAAACTAAAGATAAAAGTAATGATGATGAGAACAACATGACGAGGTATCTAAGTCAAAAGCCATAACTAGAACAATTAATTGAACAACAAGCCCTTGCAGACGTGAACAGACCGGACCCCACAAACAGCACCCGTTCACGAGTATGACGCGTATCTCAGCCATCGCCTCTCTCAACTATGTGTTCGGGAAGGTGGCGACCCGATCAACTACGCCGCCGTAAGCAAAGACCTTTTAGCGAGCATGACATGCTCAGGTTGCCGGACAACCAACATAAAAGTAATATTGTGTGAAACAGCTGTACGGCGAGAAACATCAGTGTGTTCTCGTTTAAAGCGTCTTGTACACACAAGAACTAATAAAGGAAAAAATATATACAAATATTAAACATAAAATTGAGTGCTTGAATACAAATTTTGCTTAAAGACTATGTTTATCAAGGTACAAATATTGTAAATATCCTAGACACTACCTAAGAGCATAGATCTCAAGTAATTGAAGATGACATTAATTTACAAATTGTTATTATTGTTACATTTTGTTAACTTTTTTCCGTGTTCTATAGAATTATTGCTAGAGTGTATTTGTTATAAAGATTAGATTATTTTCGTAGCATTATGACCGAATAACGAGCTTCCTTTCAATACACCTTTTTTAATTCTACTCATGTTATTTTAAGGTTATTCATTCATTATATTATTTTCGATATTTGACCTTATGGTTGTGTGTTTAGGTAGGTATTATTATAACAGTAAGTATTGGAAGCATATTATAGCGCATTGTTAAAATTAAAAAGGGATTATAGTTATAATAGTCAGAGTGATATTACGAGTATTTAAAAATACCTATGTATTTATAAGTAATCATGTATTTTATTACAGCAAGTTTATACTTGTTTGTGTTACTTGGATGTATGTACAAGTAATAACTTTATTGTATTTTTCTGTGATTAAGTTTATTTGCCTATCAGGTTGCACTAACCCTACACATTCTATTCTAAGATGAACTGGAATGCATAATATCTACATCCGTGCAAATATGTCTTGCAATTGTTTACGAGAATTAAGAATTAAAATTCAAACATTAAAAGAAATGCTTTTGAAAATTCCTCTCCACCCAAAAAAACACATGACTAAATTTATTTTATTTCTGACTTACCCCACTTCGCCCCCCCACCAACAAGCAGATCACATATCTAGAACCCACCACTTGTCCTCCATAATGCGAAATTAATTATGGTACTTACAAACACCATGACTAACCCTTGTGCTGAGGTGCAGTCATTACTGATCCTCAAGCGATTTTGAACCTTAAACTTCAACCAAAGGTGTTCACTTACTCTCCTTAAAAGGGTCCGGAGTCGTGAATATGATGGTTATCTTAGGGTACATTGTTCCTTATTTTAGCTATTTTAGCTATCTCAGATATCTTGGCTTCACTTGTGTAGTGGACTTTGATTTTAGAATATGCATAATGAATGAATAAATACGGCTTTAAACAATGTAATCAATTGGTTGACAAGAAATAATCTAAAAGTAAACTTAAGTAAAACTAAATAAATACAATTGTATATTAATAAAGGCGAATCACACAGACTAGACGTGAACTATAACGGGGAACCAATTGAAGAAGTCGCACAGGCAACTTTTTTGGGCATAAATTTAGATACTACATGTAACTGGAAGGCGCGTGTTTTATATTCTAAAATTAAAACAGATTTACTTATGCTCTTAGGAGAGTTCGTCAATTGGTTTCCATGAAAACAGCATTAACAGCTTACAGCGGTTATATAGATTCAGCCCTACGTTACGGTATTGTTTTGTGGGGTAAAAATGACGTATTTTTAATACAAAAGCGCTGTAGGTATTCGAGCTATAATTGGACTCAAACCCGATGACTCATGCTGACCATACTTTATAAGACATCATATTCTAAATGTACCGTGCCCTTTCATCATGGAAGTGTGTATGTTCGTGTTCAAAAACAAACAATGCTTAAAAAAAGTGCAGGCATTATCTGCTAGAACTGCACGACCACAATACTTGCACAACTTGGACAAGCCTGGTGCTAAACTAAAACTAACAACAAAATATGGGTACTTTATGTGTATTAGCATTTTCAATAAAATGCTTGATAGTTTAATTTTAATTTTATTTAATTATTCAACTAAAAATGCGGCTCGTGAAGAAATGTTTCTACAGTGTAAAAGAATATATGGAATATAAACCTAACTCATCATCATCATCATGTCAACCGAAAGACGTCCACTGCTGGACATAGGCCTCCCCCAAGGCTTTCCACTCAGACCGGTCTTGTGCTTTTCGCATCCACCGCGGCCCCGCGATCCTGACGAGGTCGTCACTCCATCTTGTTGGAGGCCTGCCTACAGCTCGTCTTCCGGTCCGCGGACGCCACTCCAGAACCTTCTGACCCCATCGGCCATCAGTCCTGCGAGCAATGTGCCCCGCCCACTGCCACTTCAGTTTAGCTATTCTTAAACCTGACTAGATTTTAATTATTATTTTTAATCACTGACTAAAATGGACTTAATGTAAATTTGATTTAATATTTAATTGTCTAGAATTATTAGGACTAAGTACTATATTTTTTTTGCTTTCTTAATATGAGTAAGTGAATTGTGTATACATCTGTAAAGATAGAACTTGGTGATACTATTAGTTAAATGTTTGTAACAACCCATGTATAATACCCAATTTCCATACACAATAAAGATTTATGATTTAATTACGCGGGACTAAGGGCCCGTCGTTTAAGTAGTTAACTCAACAAATTGTTAAAAATCGAAAAAGGAATTGAAAATTTATTGCCTACGCACTCGCAATCGCAATCGACTTCAAAGGCGGACTCTCAAAATGAAAACGATGGCGATTACAATTTCGTTAGGCAATAGTCCTGCGGGGCGTACGGAGATTTTACGCCTTAAAAACCGTATCGTCTTTGAGCTGTTATCATCCTGTCAATGTTTTGATAGCTCTTTACTTGAAAGTAAAGTACAGGTCAAAGAAGAACCCTAAAAAAAGTCGATAACAGAAGCAGAATAAAACGAACCTCCACCATTAACGAATGAAGATAAACAAAGCTAAAGAAATCAATGAAAAGTCACAAACGTGCACACCATTCTATTTCGGTTCTTGTAAGCACCCCGCGGCGTATTGGCTTGCCAAATGCAAATTGATTCGATAGCTCCATGGGTATGAACAACGTACAGTGCTGTTATGGAACGGTGCTGTTATCAATGTGTTTTTTGCTCCACTGTGCATTGGGGGCAGGTTGATAAAATAACTGACCACAGCTAGGACATAGCAACATATAACGCAGTTAGACTGGTTTGTAGTGATGTTCTTCGAGGCTAGCGGTCCCGGGTTCGATGAAGATAGGGCAAATATTAGTTCAAAAGTCTTAGACGTTTTTTAAGGATAGCTACTAAGTTTTTTTTTTCATTTTTTTTTATGGCATAGTGGAGGCAAACGAGCACGCAGGCCACCTGATGGTAAGTGGTATTGTGACCCATAGACATTCGCATTCACAAGACTGCAAGCCTATGACTGCAAATGCGTTGCCAACCCTGAGGACTAACATGGAACGCCTCTATGCTCGTCATTACACCGGCTGTCTTATCCCTAAACCGGAACACAACGATGCGAACACAGCTGTTTAGCGGTTGGTTAATCCTGCACAAGGTCCTACCACCCGCAATGCAATGTTTTTCTTTATATACATACTTAAGTATGTTTATCGTTGCCTAGTAGTAGTAAAAGCCTAGATTAAGTCAATTTTGTCTGAATTGTCCTGTAATGTTTATTATTTCGCACTAATATTTAGAGACCATAGAAAAGTGTAGATACGTGGGTTTTATATTTAAAACAAGCATCAAAAGTTTAAAAATAAAAAGATTAACCTTAATTCTCTAAGTAGACACTGGAGGCACTTTTATATTATGTATGTATGTGTCATCTTATAAAAAGTTTTCTTTTGTTTTTTCTGTGTTTTTTTATTACCGTCGATTAAGACAAAGAAAATTAAAAAGTCCACCTAAACCAATTCTGTGCTGACTCTTAGAACTTTACTGCGTTAATTAAGGAATTAAATTTGTGTTTGATTTTATGGCGTCGAGTGTGTTTAAAATGCGACTTTAAATATTAAATCGTAATTAAACATGCTAATTTCTGTGTTAATCCAAATTTGTAGCTGCCAAGACTTCCGCCGGCCACCTGAGAAGGGCATTTTTATCTAAATCTCTTGTTTCGTTGGGTTTTTTTTTAATTTCATTTGGACAAAGGTTGTTAAGTGTCAGTCAAAGTTGGACTTGAGTCATGTCTTTTTTTAATCAAAGCAAAAATCTAATATTTCTGCCAGCGCTTGCAGTTCGCTGTTTTTCTTTTACATTTTCAAAATAATAAAAATACTATTGCCCGCGACTTTGCTCGCGTAAAAATCTTTTATCGCGATTTCCTCTAAAACTGTCCAATAATCTGGGATAAAAAGTAACCAACGTTACATTTCATTCAAATCCGTTCAGCCGCTTTGGCGTCATCGACAAACAAACATCCATAGATCCAAACGTTCGCATTAATAGTAGTAAAAAGTAATGTTATAATAAACATATAAACCCAAAACTGCTATCCTTAGTAGATAGTTAGTTCGTTGTTGCCACTTAATTAATAATACTTTGATTTCATCTATAAGAAAAACTCTGTTATCAATCACAACTGTATCAACCTCTGGGGCTCATTTCTCGAAACTCACTGGTCTAATAATATTAGTTAGATCAATACAATTTTCTGTAATTGGACTTATATAATTAGCAAAGTGACTTTTGAGAAATAGGCCCCTGGTTTGGTTAGCCAAGGATCAGTAAAACATGAATCTTTGTGAATTTTGTTTTTTTTTTTTTATTAACGTGCATTTTTTATTAACAAACTAAACTAGAACATAATTATTTCACCTTCCGCTACGAAGAGTAAAAAAAAATAGGCCTTAATTGACAATAATAATTACTGAAGAAAACCAAACTAATTAAATCCATAAATAATGATGCATACGTCGGTCTCTCAGATTCTATACACAACCTAATAAATTATTACAGAACTCTCACAACACAATTTCAGGAACCGAATGATATCGAATTTCAGTAAAATATATCTTTGAATAAACATGTCACTGGAACCATTACCAATTCAATATTTCGCAAACATTGCATCTGAACTATAATTTAAACTAATGCACACTAATGGAATACTGGCATATCGACAGGATTTCACACAAAGTCATATCTCAATTAAAATTAAGTTGTAAATTCAATCTTAACGGGTATACATAGAGAAGAAAGTTTTTGCACGTGTCAGTGATTTATGACATTAATAATGTATGTTCTGTGCAGTGTAATATTAACAATACGGGAGTGAGTGCAATGTATTGCACATTAACCGTACATGAATGATGCAAATTGATATCAATATGCATTTTAATGCATTTAGATGTCAATTCATAGCTACGATTGTTATCTAATTAAGTATAGTTCGGGATATATGATTTGGTCGTCTGTTTTCTATATACCTTGTGATCTTTTTTTTTTACGTTATGACTTACTGGACAATGTGACTCAAGTATCAAAACCTTTCAACCCACTGTGCTGTTTAAAGAACGAGGGCCGTTTTTACGCTTACCTTTTGTTTGATATTTAAAAAAAGATCTTAGTGAAGATTACAGGCAGCCAATTCATATTTCTTGAACTATACGTACGAATTAATAATAAATAATTAATCATTAGTTTAATATCTATATCTATATATTTTACCAGTATATTATATTGTCATTTCTAGTGATTCTTCACTCAATTTCTATTGTTACTTTAAACTTGCGAATTTTTTAATATATCGCTGCCTCAATATTACAGGGTTCTATGTTACACTGTCGGGGTACTTCAATTTAGACCTAATGTCACTCTGGCAAACTTCAAATTTCATGTTGGTAAAAGTGCAACAAAGAACCCTATAATATTGGGGCAGCGAACCTCTAGGTCTTTTAGATACTTATATTGTATAGTACAAAATGCTTCTATATCGCATTCGAATATGACTGTAGATGACCAAAAAAAAAAAAACGATAACGCCCCGAGTTTATATGCTTAGAGATTAGTTTTCAGCTATTCCTCCTATTTTAATCCTTTTGGGGGACGAATTTCAAGTCCTACGATTTTGGATGTGCGTTAATCGATCGATCGGTGAGTCGGTTTCTTCTTTTATAATTTTATTATAGATGACTTTGCACGTACCTTACTATAGACAACTCCGTAAATATGATTTAAGATTTGGACTAAAAGGAAGAAAACCTACGCAATGTGACATATTCAAAGTCCTATTCTGTCTAAATTAGTTGATGCCTGCCCCTGATTAATTTGGATGTTTTTTAAGTTTTGAAAGTATCAAAAATATATATTTTCTGCGTAGACGAAGTCGCAATCAAAATTCTAGTAAGGAAGAATTTATTTATTAATTTAATAATTACTACATTTTCGAAAGTTTTTGATACCACCTCATTCAACAATACTTTTTAAAATTAGAAGCTTAACTTTATACGTAAACATGTTACATCGCCGTGATTAAGAAAAGACATAAATAAAAAAATAGATACGTAGTTGGGAACTCCCATAATCCGCAGTAGTAACTGGATGCAATGGCGTATACACTCGGAAATTGTCTTAAGAGAGCAAAGACGGTCTTCGCGACGAGTAACTATTAACTACTAGTGCCGAGGCAATGTTAAATACTTAACGTTAGTTATCGATAATGTAATCAGTCGATTAAAGTATTGGTCGTTCGTTACGTTGTTCATTTAATGTAAGTAAATTCGGTGGTAAAGTTTCTTGATTTTTTAAATGTTAACATTTAAAATTATCAAATGAAAGTTTCTTGTTAAGAATCAATAAATATCCAATACCATAATTATAGCCAAACATTTCAAAATGTCCATTACTTTTATAGAACAAAATTATTCAATTACCAACTCATGATACAAGATTTCGACGTCAAAAGCCACACGGATTTTTTAAAAGGCTTTATTTCAACTTTTTTATTTCAGTAGCGTGTGCTCTCGATTCCGTCCGCATAGAAGTCATTTATCAATGCTCCCTCGGGAACTGTCCAACTTTCCGGGATAAAAACTAACCAATGGTCTATTCCAGGATCTTTGCTATACATAATAGTGACAAGTTTCATCCTGATCCATTCAGTGGTTGAAGCGTGATTGAGCTACAAACATCCAACAATAAAACTTTGTCCACACTCCACATCCAAACAAAATAATATATATTACAAAATATTATAAAAAATACTTACTAACTCCAATATCGATAACGAACAAAATAAAATGCACCTCACTAGCGTATCATTGAGCGACGAAACTTAACGCGTTCCCCGCCTGCAACGTATCTACCGATAACGCTTTATTACATCTAACGTGGCGCCCTCTGTGGGTAGCTGTTTAAGTGACATACAATGTATTTATATTAATTTGTAATGTTCCAATTTATGGACAGACACTGTATAAGGCTCTATATTCAACAAAGATAAGATAAGATAAAGATAAAGAGACATTTATTCGCAACAAAACAAAACCACATTACACAGATAAAACAAAATCAAGACACAGAAAAATTGTTACGAAACGGTCCCAACTCAGCATTCGCTAGCCGTAAAGCCAGCACTGGTCTTCCGTTGGAACCGCTTGGTGAAAAAACGGAAAGTGACACATTTAACACAAAACAACGCTAAAAGAAAAACATCAAGGATCAAACACAATAATTTGTTAGAGATTATCTCGAACGTCTCAAATGACCATAAAAATTTATGGCCTGGTAAAGTTGGCAACACAAAGGAAACAGAATCAATAAAATAATACCAAAGATAACTATAGTCTATGGAAACGTAAACAAAGCAAGCATATAGGTTACGCAACAATAACAAAATTATAGACTTTCAATTCAACAAATAAAATAAATAAATGTTTTGTTGGTTATACATTTAGAAACAAAGTAAAATAATGTCGTTTTTGTGATATTATCGTATTGTCATCGTTTTGATAGTCCTTAATTTACTTCAGAGTAATGGCGGCCGAGTTAACATCAGGTCAAATACCATTTGGATTTTACCGCCTAGAATACAGGCACTGCCCTATTGGCTTGACGTTTACTTAACTAGATGTTTAAGAGTTATATAAGTTTTAGATAACAATGTAAAAAAAACCAGTAAGAATGATACGAGACAACGCAGCTAAAACGTAGTATTTGTTGAAGTTTGTGACATTTATATTCGTCAAATATAATTATAAAATACAAAGTCAACCTGTATTAAGGGTTTAAAAAAAAGGATTTCAGGCTCTAGGGTTAAAATATTCTCATTGTTCTACGTCTACGCACGGCTATAATAAGCCACTTTAACGCCATGAATGGTAAAGTTTTAATAATGTCTGATTTATCAAGTTTGTGATATATTACAACTATGAGATTTTTTTCGAATTTAATTTCAATCTTAAAAAAATACATCCACTCTTTGATCATTTAAGCGTCATATTTTACATCTTTTATCCTTAAGGGCTTAAATTTAATTAATTACCTATTACTGAACTATAAGGGATCTGCAAAGGGGTAAGGGGTTACCCATTCGAAAGTTACCCTAGGGAGTTTTAATTAGATCTCTTTTTAATCTTCATACAAAAGTAAATTATTTATAACGAGCGTTTATAAGGGTTGGTAAAGGATTGGAGATAATGTAAATTGAAAATTTTAATAATTGTTTGTTACGATTATGAAAATAAGCGATTGGAGGGAATTTGCTTGGTTTTAGTTTAATGTTGTATTTCAACTTATTTATACAGAAATAAACTTGAAAGGTGATTAAAAAAAACCGTGTCTCAGCAATTTTTACGCGTGCATATGTAAATTTTCCCCTTTTTTATCTTCGAAGCTATTTTTATTTTTTATCTCGGTTTAAAAGTATGTTTAAAATAGCAAAATTATATAGTCGTAACAAGACAAGTACTGATACAGACAGAAACAACAATTGTGATTAGCTTTTGTTGCCGACTGTACTTTTATCAAGGTCTTTATCTGCCTATCAATATAAAACTAATGCTAATGAGTTCCAATACGATCTATCTCCGTTAAGTACAGCGAAGATCCTGTCCCTACTTTCCAACTCTGACAATTGAATTATCATCGGATTTACATTATGTTGTCTTTCAGCCATTCTATTAACGGGAATGGGTTCAAAATGTCCCCTCAAGACTTACTTTTTTTTTTTGCTCATGCTATGGCGTTTCCACAATGAACTGATTTTGCCAGAGTCAAGTATTATATAAGCATAAATCAATATAGCAATACAATACAATCCAATCTTCGGAAGGATTGGCGGCAACGTTGTGCGGTTATATGTAGGACAGAGGCCAAGATAGTTTTAACCTCTGTACCACTGCCAGTCCACTTGAAACGAGAAGTAAGATGCCCAAGTCTTCTATCACTGTGCAACACAAAGGCATAAAAAGCACATATCACTAACAGAAAAGAACTTTGAACTCAATACACAAAAATACAAAACTAAAACAAATTACACATCCGCCATTTTTTAACGTTGCAAATGGCCGCCCAACATTTTACTTAATCTGACATAGGAACATTGCGGGTTGCAATTGATATTGACACACGTCGTGTAGGATGCCTTGGGGCAAGATCAGACGATGATATGTGCAGATGTGGCGGTGTAGGCTGGATGAGAGAAGCTGAAGAGCAGGAGCAGTGGCCTTTGTCCAGCTGTGGACTAATACGAGCTGATAATGATGATGACAAACTTTACAAGTATGTAATGCCTTCCGCCAACCAGGGTCAGTATTCGAGGCGAAAAAAAAATAGGTTGTGACCTGTAATCGTATTGTAAGTTTTGATAGCTCTTATTTACTTAACAGTAATGGTTAAAAACAATTCCCTAGTATAGACGCTCTGGACTGACTCATTACATAAAACACCTTAAGTAACACAAACAGCTCTACCACAACACCAAACGAAATTAAACCACATATAAGCACGTATAGCCAACATACAAACCTGGAGGCCGCATTACCATATAAATGAGTCGAATAATTTCAGCATACGAAGCTTCGACTGCTCGCAAAAAACGGGTGTTTGGCGCGAATGGTCACTTGTTTTTGCTGCAGTCTGTGGAGTTTTCGGATTATAGTGAAAAGGTCGGTCATGAATTTTGCTGGAATGAAAACAAACGTTATTAGTTCTGGGTGTAGATAAGTTATATTCTTATTACCGTTGTTGATTGAAATAAAATTTACATGAAAGACAATGCTATTTAAAACTCAATGTGACTAAAATTCGGGTACAGGAAGAGTCACAATTCTGCATTGATCAAAATTCCGAATGCAACTGACAGAAAACTTTATTTCTTGGTGTCCCTTGTTTAAACCTAATCTAACCTGAATTTTAGCAATTAAAATATGCTTTCGGAAAAATGAAAATTCGAACAAAAGAATATTCGGAATAAAATTGTGGAATTTTAAGATGTTCAAAAATTCATGCATCTTTTACTTGCTATTGGACAAAAGAAGATCTTTATATTTTCAATTATAGTATAAAGTTACCTAATTTATTTGTCCGGTTTAGAAATTATCGACGAAGGTAAGATAATAACAAGAACAAAAAAGGTATGTATTTTAGCCACATTAAGTTCCAAATGAAATGCAATATTGGAAACCGGCATAACTCCTAACTCTTACTTAAATCTTGCATGCAGCATGCAAGACAAACTTACCTGGTTAACAATTCTATCGACGAGCAGACGGGCGCATTGCTTAAAAGAATCAACGCCGATCTGACCAAGCGTGCTTAATTGTAAGTATTACCTATTTCTATGGTTTTAAAGGATGCCCGCGACTTTGTACGCGCTGAATTAGTTTCCCACTACTCCCCCTATTTTAACAGCTTAGGGGGTTAATTTCCGAAAATCCTTCCTTAGTGCTCATTTCCATCATGTTAGGAACCCCTGTACCAAATTTCATGTTTCTAGATACAGTAGTTTATACGATTTTAGGAACATCTTTCAAGCAACATTATAATGCATCATTACTCAGAATTTTCATTACATCGAAAAGTATTCCTCGCCGCATGAGCAAATTTTATTGGCAGTCGCACTAACCGTACCTAAACCTACTAAATAATTAATGTTACAGATATCCTGAAGTTTCAGCAGAAAATGATGAAGTGAAATTCGATAAAATGATTGGTGGCCATTGGAAGGGCGCGGTCATGGATAGCAAACAGTATAACTCAGCCTTACGTGTCTACAAACTCTCGGAACAACTTAAATTCATCGATTCCTACTTCTTTGAAGAATAAAAGCTCAACCGGCTCTGATTGTTCTGTCCCGTTTTTTGAATAGGAATATTTATTTAAAACATGATATTTTTTTCCAATATTCCGAGGAACATTTAAATTTAAATTCCTTTAATTACTTAACTCGCTCCGTGACTATCGCATCTACCCAGTTTAATCTACACGACAAAAAGCGAACGGTGGATTAAGCAATGATGGCCCTACGAAAGAACCGTCGGATCAGTTTCTATGGTAATTCTATTACTCCACCGCTGAAGGGTTTCAGCGTATCTACGTTAGTTAATTATCTATGAAACTTGCTAGAGCTGTGCTAACTTTTTTTAAATGGCTTCGCCGAAAGTGAAGAGTTCGCCGAATAATTTAACGTAATAAAGGTCGAAAATATGATTTTAGTTAACAGTTGCAAGTTTTTTTTATTTAGTTGCTATAAAACCTATTAATTTTGATTAAATTTCAACTGGTTTTTAATTTGCAGGGTATCTATCTCGATTAATGACGATTAAGTCTTTCTTAGTGATGATTTTTTCATACTTAACTAATTGAAAATGATGGTCTTTGAAATGGCTCTGAGTCTGAGTACGGCAGTAAGTGTACTGTAATATTAAATAGAACTAGAAATAGTTATCAAATACTCATGTTTTTGGACATAGTTTGTCCATAATTACATTTCCGAAAAACCGAAAATATTTTCGGCAACTTGGTCAGTTTATCAAATGTTTCCAAAAACCGTTGGCATTTTCGGCTTTTGTTTAACTCAGGGCTCTATTCAGACCTAGTTGGAGTTAGGATAGGATTGTTTGAGTCACGGAATTTGTTGTTATTCGCTGCAGAATGGCGTTTAGTAGCTTAATTGGAATAGCCCGGCTACTTCAGGTCTAATGTTAGAATTAAATGTTATTTAGTTTAAATCTGAGGAACTCAAACTACGTTATTATGCAAAATCCATTCAAGAGAAGTTTGTTTAGGTCGCTAAAGGGTTGATGTTTGAGGATTTAAACGAGGATTTTGACATAGAATATTTTATATAGGAATTACACAAGTTAATTAAAACTGTAGGTTTTTTTCAAGAGACGTTTTCAAGACGTTCGTCTATTAAACAAAAAGTATTTCCTCCTGAGGCCCCTTGTACTAAAACCTGTACATGACCATTGGGTTCTATATTGGAAACCATAATGGTTTTTTCGCATAATGTATCAATTCGCATAACGGTTTGGCATAAAACGGTTTTTACAATAGATTTTATTTTAATTATTTTTAAAAACTAATCTAACCTAACCTGATCTACATAATAGACGTATATTAATTCTGCAATGTCAGACTAAAATGGTGTTATGCCAAAGTATATGCGAAATGCTAAATTATGCAAAAAAAAATGCTTTTGAAAGGTTCAATAACAATTGAAATACAGATCAAGTGCAAAAGAAGCACCTATGGTGATATGTATTTATTATCTAAGGATACAATTAGAAAAAAATACATTTACAGTAGATTCATATTCCATTGACAATTTCGTTGAAGGTGGCCCTTAGTAGGTTATATAATTTACTAACCTATACTAACTTCAATATGAGAGGATTAGGTATTATTTACATCGACTATGTAGTTTATTTTTTAATTCATATTGAGTTAGGTCTGTAAGCTCTTGTCGTTGGAGTAATTGCCGCTTTTCTCTACTTAGCCATAGTAATTAAATTATAAGCTCAGATCATGCTCGTCCTCTTTTTTACGGCCTCGCTTCCCAATTATTAATTATTTTATAAAGCGTGTGAAAATAAAAATAACATGAGTTTTATTTGGCCCTAATTTTCTATCCTATCACAATACCTTGATTTATAAAATTAACTAAACAAACGATTTTATCAAATATAAAATTTATAAATAATTTACTACCCCAATAAATAATAATAATAATAAATAACTTTATTTTCAGGCTACTAGGCCCATAGATAAATACCTTACTGACTAAAATACATATATTTATAAACTTAACAATACCTACAATGCCTACCCCGTTTAGGGTAGCGGTAGCGATACGTCGGCCGGCGGCGTAAATCAATACCTCACAGCCGGGTCATCGCGGCATTAGCATACGCAAATTGTTTCGTGCACCTGCTCGCAGCTGCCATACTCAGCAGAGGAGTCATCCATGACGCAATATCGACGCAAGGGCAAAACCTCTTATAGGTGATCTGTGCGCTCGTTTGCCACCGTCCCTGCCGTGTCCATGACATTAAAATAATGAGAAAGCGTATTGTTCCACTTAAACAGTTTAAAACTTCGTTAGATATGAAATTTGGTTCAGATATTTATCAAAAAAAAATATCTGAGGAAACAGCGGTGAAAAACCTTTTGAGCTGCTGAAGTCTCGGGTAGAAGCAACCCTAAACTATTTTCTTTGAATTTATATATTTGTTTGTTCTTACAAGTTTCTATTCGTGACTTATTCCGCGTAGATTTTGACTATATATAGATACCTTTTAGATTACAAGTAGGATTTATTTTAATCCAGGGTATGTATAAGCTATCTCCATTCTTAATTTCATCCAAATCCCTCCAGCCGTGGTAGAGTAAACAAGTACTAAACTAACTAAAACACATACACAAACTTTTGCATTTATAATATTAGTGCCATACGATGAAGTATTAAATTTTGTTTATACCAAAAATTATTCAAACTTGTTGGTATCCTTTCTGCTTTCAGCTGCACTGCGGAATGCACGGCTCCGCATGATATGTGCATATCAGCTGACACGTGACATAATCGCTGTCTCTGTCGCACGTTTATTGCGCTTTGGTTATATCGTGCTCGATAAGATTATGCAAGCCTAGATGAGTTACGTTTGAATTAGCATTCGTTTTAAACGGGACAGTGGTTTAGGAATCGTTTTACAACTGGTTTACTGTGGTTTATTTTACTTTAAATAACCCATATTAAATGCGAAAATTAGCTTGTTTGCCTGTTTGTCATGCTTTTATGACTAAACTGTGTAGGCAAATTTAACGGGTACGTTAGTAACTTAAGCACTCAAGGAGGACATGGAATAATATTTATTGCTGATTATTTTGATGATTCTCGAATAAATAATGATGATTTAATTATAATGTGGACAAAGTAGTCAGCTTTTAAAATAATAAAAAAATGGTCTTATACCTACCTAATTATTTTTTTATTCTTTTATGACATGTGGCCATGCCCTCTTCCTGTCAGCGAAGTATGCTGGTTAAATACATTATTACGTTTTTTAAATATCTATATTTTTTAATTATTTTTTTTTCTTCAACAAATATGGCCGTTAAATTAAAAATGTCTATGAATATTACCTTTGCTTAAAAAAATGATTTCTTTAATGCTTACACAGGCACAGTGAAGCATTCAAATTGTTTAGATCCGAACCATTGTTGTAGCTTTACCACTATCTAACTACGCAACCCTTAAGTGACTTACCCAAGCCAAGAAAACACCCGAAACTAACAAGAATATCCATATTTCTCGTCGAAACTTCCAAGTTTAACGGCCACTTCAGGAGCAAGACATGGGAATCGCTAGGGCAATAAATGGTAACCTCTAACTGTGGGTGTAACAACACTAGTCTAGATTTTGACTAGGGTTGGCCGAATAGCCGAAAAAAAGGACGATTTTTTTTTTTTTTGGTTTTGGCCATTTTTTTGGTACACTTCATATCTCACTTTTTTTTTACTGAATTACAAAATTCCGATTCGGAAAACTTCGAATCATCGCTATCCTGAATTTGAGTTCGGATTTTAAGCATCAGAATTACAATTAATTTTTTGGTATTTTATTTTCGGAATTCAATTATTTTATTTTACAGTGTTTCCATTTTTATGATGATAGGCATGATTTAGGCATGGTATCCTAATATTTTTAATGTTCATTTTTTTTTTAAATGTAGATATAAATGAGTGCGTTGTGCAATTTACAGAACTTAATGTAACTTGTTTAAAACAACATAATACAACGTTATTTTAACCCCACCGTGGCAAAGCCCAAAAGGAGTGTTACGTGTTTGACTTGTTTATATGTCCGCTCGTAACTACTAAACAGCTAAATCGATTTTAATAAATTATACGTGGTTTGATTTGTCTTAACCACTCGAATGTAAAATAAAAATAGGCTATATTAAAATTATTTAAAAGTGAAATTAGCGAAATAAAAAATAATTAAATGATAAAATGATAAGTAACATAACTTTGACATTATCCAAACAGAAGTAGGGATTATTTAAAGCTTGTTTTCGTGAGACTTGTTTCTTTTTATAACTTCTCTAAAATACAGTGTGATCTAACAAAATACTAACGTGTTGACATTTTTTTAGTTAGATGATTTCATTTCTATAACTTACATTTTATTTTTCAATATGTTATTTTGTATTATTTGTCTTTTACATACCGACCGAAATTAATTTATTCGTAAAAACGTATCTTTTCTACTATTAAAATACTTGTAATTCAGCCAAAAAAATTGGCCGACAATTTTAACAAACGAAAGCCGAGAGGGTTCCAACAATATACGGGCCAGTTCCTGTCCAAGCGGGTTCCGTACACATTCATTTTTATGGCCAACTATTGTTGTGATAATTTAAACTCTGCCCACGGGAAGTGAGAATGTTTTCAGTGCTGTAAAAATGTTGTTTTTGATTTAGTTACGTGGTTATTTTGCATAAAAGCAATTGTGTAAATATTGAATTAAAAGTTCTTTGTCGCTTTAACTTGATTTAAATTATCTGAGGGTAAAGTGAATTTAAAGAGCAGCGTTCATAAAAGTGGTAAATCCGATACAAAATAAATATAAATAATAAATTAATAATAAATAAATATTTATGGTTCAAAGGGTAAGGTTTACTTGGTTATTTTACTCTAAATAAACAAAACTGCTTGTTTCTCTAACTGGATAAAAGAGCCTTTATGTGACAGACATCAAACTTTGTTTTTTACCATAACGGGTCTATTTTTCTGCCATAATTATTATCAAACATAACGTTTCTGAGGTCATAACGTATTTTTATGAGAAACTGTTATTTATTCCGGATTTTTTAAATCAAGACTAACCTAACGTAGCCTTCACCTCAATCATTTTTTTACCAATTACATTTTGGCCAAAAAATATATAGGAAACAACGGGCTACCCCTAAACATAACCATAACCTTCCAACATCTCAATAGTTTTAAAAAGCATAGACCGCCAAAGGCACATCAAAACTCATATTTAAAAAATGACTGACTGCTGAGTTTCTTGCGGCGTTTCTTCTCAGCAGTGGTCTCCTCTTGGGAAGCGCTGGTAGTATCTTGACGTGTAAAAGTGCCCGAGCGGCCTACTTACTGAATAAATTTCTTTTTCATATCACCTACTCGGAAAGGGGACTTTTCTTCCCAGCTAGGAGGGATCAAAGTGGCACTTTTCTGTTCAAGGACATTTTGTTGCCAAATTTGATAATTGTTGTTAAGTGCGATAATTGCCTGTTGTTAAATTTGATAATTTCAGCATTTCTAGAATGTGTGAATAATTAAATTTGTTTCATCACTAAGATCTTGTATTTTCCTCATAGGTGATGTGAAAAGCAGTATGTGTCACACGGTAGCAAAATTATTTCCACCTCGGGCGTTAACACTTGAATCCCTCACTACGCTCAGGATTCTATTTTAGAATCCCTCGCTACGCTCGGGATTCAATTGTGGAATCCTTCGCTTCGTTCAGGATTCAATGTACGCCCTCGCCTTAAATATGTCATTTTGCTCCCTTTTGACACAATCTACTATTATCTTAATCATCAATTCCTTCAACATTGGTTAACCACGGGTTTTTAAAACTCCTTTACTCCAAAAGTGAAGTCAAATGCACTTTGTTTTACTTACCCGGGTTTAAGTTCGGGTTAAGTTCTCAAGCTATGTTATTAGCATAAACTGGGAAGTCCGCAGCAAACTCGGAAAGTTCTCCTGAAATTGATAACATACTAGATTTTAACTTATTTCTTTCAAGTTTATAATTCTGAGGGTTATTTTACATAACTTAAGGCTTGCTTGGGAAGTCAGGAATTAGTTTGTATTGCGGTTTTTTTGATCAAAGATGTTAAACGTCTGGGAAGTTGCTTTAAGAAAATGGCGGCGCTTTTTTTTTTGACCCTTAATTGCCTTAAATGGTTGTCTCGTTTTTAGACGGCTTATAAACGGTAAAACGGAGCCCCTAATGCTGACACTTAGCCGTCTGTAGTCTGTCCGTCAGTGTGTCTCTGCATTTTGAAATAGCGCTTTAGTGTTTTCATGCAGTTCACCAAAGTTCACCGAAAAACTTTTAGTCCGAAAGTATTTTACATCTTAAAAATCGCAAGTCGTAAAGCATTTTACGTAAAAGAAAAATCTATTTAGAATCCTGCGTCACATCAGAGATGGTCTCGTCTTGGGGAGCGCTGGAGGATTTACTAAACAAAATATCTGCTTTTTAATCTGTTTTATGGTTATTTGGGCTATGCAATTTTTTTTTTTTTAAGGAACGAACTTACAATCATAAAATCATATTATCTTTTAGTGAAAAAAAACTTTCAAGGCCAAGTGCGAGTCGGGTTCCCGCACGAAGGATTCCGTACCATTCATCTTTAAACAATCACGTTTCTTGGTTGGGAGCCTCCCTTAAATAACACAAAAAATCATGAGATACAGACAGACAGACGGACAGCGGAGTCTTAGTAATACGGACCCCGTTTTTACCCTTTGGGGACGGAACCCTAAAAACAAACTGTCACTTAGACGTTTTGCCTTTCCTACGTTAGTGGGTTGTCGTAGAAATTTCAAGAATCAATTGACATAGCGGATCTTGTCAAATTACGTATAATAAACGGACGCAACGTCAAGGATTGTAAACACATTAAAAACAATTCCAGTAGTTCAAAATTCGTGTAAAATTAACCATAAACTTGGCACTTTTACAGAAATATATCTTTATTAGCGTGTTCCGGTCAGCGGCCAGCCACAGCCGATTCCGCAACATCCCTTCTCGTGTTCGGCGAACTAATTTGTTTTTTATTATCGCAGTGCAACATGCAATTAAATGCATTTAGGTATGTTACCTATCATCCTTTGTCTTCAATTTAACAGCTTCAAACGCATTAGCGGGCTTGTAGCAATCAAGTATTATTAATGTGCTTTTGTTAACTTAAAATGGAGGTAACTGGCAGAGAGGCTTGGTTTTTAGGAGCAAAAAACGCGCGGTTTAATGCTTATGAAGACTCGGTTAGCCTAGTTTCTGGTGACTCTGCCTATAAAGCTAGAGTTCCTAGTTTTATTTTCTGGCAACGGCAAATATTTGGGTGACGAGCGTGAGTATTTGTTTCTGAGTAAGTTTGCCTTTGTACATCCTTTTTTATACCCAATTGATTTTGTGGTTTTGGTTTTTTCTTTGGTACAATAAAGTGTTTATATACACATTACAAACAAGCGTATCTGTAGGTATCGTATTCTAGTTTAAGAAGTACAAGCTTAGAGTCTTGTAAGGGATTAGGTTCATTTATGTGATTGTCGTCACCCGTTATTTATATAGGTACCTTAACTTAAGAATCAGATTTGTGTAATACATTTTTTAATAAATAAATAATAACATTTTAAACTATTTTTATATGATACAAAGAAATTATTGAAGAGATTTAGAAAAATAATAAATCCAAACCGTATAAATGAAAAATGTAAAAATATGTCAACAAATGCAAATGATAAGCAGAATTACCAAAGTACTCAAATAACAAACGTACAAAATAAAGTCATAATAAATAAATCCATGTCTCAGATATATTTTTGCTACAATTATTTAGAGCTCAGTACTTACTATCATTTATGTAAACGCGCGATGAAACCGCTCACCACGCGGGCTGTGCTCTCTGCCCTCTGACAAGTAGGTTTTAATTAACCACCGGAAATTCACTGGCTGCGAGCGATTGTTACTGGACAAAGATGTCAGCCTTTACAGCCAATTTACGGGAGGTGCTCGTCGATTTAGGCCTTTACTTTATTTGAGCGGTATTTAATATGTTTTTGACAGCTCGTTTTTAAACATGGGTATTTAATTTTTTATATTGGAGTAGGGATTACACTTTTATTTATTTGAGTAGTATGAAAACAAAGATGTTTTGTTAGTACAGTCAAGGAATTAAATTTGTCACCCACCTTAGCTCCAAAGTCAATCTGACATTCTACATCAACAAGGTTGAGTTTCCTATCACTTACGAATGACTTGGCATCTCTAATGACAACATCTACAGTCTTTTGAAACTTGTCGGTTTACCATCAGGCTTGAAATGTTTTAATTGCCACACGAAATGGTCTTATATTTATTAATATTATGAATATTAATGATAAATATGTAACAATTATACCTATAATAAATATTACATAATCTTTATGACGTTAGGTTAGAACTGTTGCCCACAAATTAAAAAACGTAAATTAATATTACCAAATGCCTCACTCTAACGCATAACCGCGCATGTTGGTTTACCTTTGTTAAAAACAAAAAAGGGCCCATAACCTGGCATCAACGCATTAAATGACCCTTTATACGGCTGAAACGGAACTATTTACAATTTTTACGGCAGTCAGTGTACCCATCACTTTAGGCTTTCCATTTTAATGCCGTGCACAATGCACAGTCGCATCGTAAACGCTTTTAACACGCACCAACTAATTTTACGCCACGCTGTTAGTGCCTTTAGTCATTTAGATTGTTTGCCGATAATTGTGACATGGAAGTTTCTATATGAAAATGCTGGGAATAATCGTTCAATTGGGTGCATAATATTGTTAGTAAAAAAAGGTAATGTTTGTCTTCTGACCAATAGAAATAAATGTCTTCTATACAAGAAGTGGAAAGAAGGAAGTAATTTAAAAATAGAGTACCTATGTTAGGGAGAAGAAAGAAATCATGGTAAGGAATTTGAAATTAAAAAGTATGTAGTAATCATTAAAAAGTTAGTACAAAAAGTGAAGGGACTCGTACCGTATGTTTTCGTATATTAAAAAAAAAAGTAAAAAAATGTCATGGAGAAGGCAGACGAGCACACAGGCGATCTGATGCTAGGTGGGATTTGAATCCCATAAAAAATAGTATTTTGAAAACTCCAATCTTAAGACTTTAATCCTGAGAGTGCAAGTGTGATGCCTATCCTGAGGACTTAAACAAAATGCCTCAAGGCTATAGAACATAATGCAAACATTGCTATTTAAGACCAAAATCTTAACTATCTCCCAAACTCATATTTATTATGATAAAAGGCTAGGATAGGATATCAGGTTTACTAACCCTCATGTGATAACTCACCCTGAACTTAACGGGTGTTACCGTTATTCCGTTATACGAAAAGAAAATTACATTTAAATTAAATCAGAGCAAAGCCACGGTCGCAGCCTAGCGGGCTGTATAAGGCAACTAGTTAGTCCCATACTGTGTGGACATAGCGCAATGAAATGCAGCGAGACTACTTGGAAAATAAAACGCTTAGGTTTGGTTTGAGTCTACGGGTGGTTATGTTGCTCTGCTTTGTGGTTGACAGCTAAAAAGTGTATTATGTAAATACAGGCTGGAACCTAAAATTGTACTTTTAGATCATTCCACTGGCTCAGATTGGGTTGTTTTCTTTTGATTTATTTATTATGTGAAATATTTTCCGCATTCTGACATAATGCCATAATATTATATGAAATCTTTTTTAATATTTGGTGACTGATAACATCTAAAAGACTATACATTCTTATGTAATTATGCATACGGTTCTGTTTCGTTGTCATTATGATCCAAAATTGATTATTGTTTAAAAAATATAAGTTTAAAATTCGAGACTAAAAGCAAGCAAGCAAGCAAGTCTCTATAAGATTGTTAAAAATTGTGTTCGAAAAATCACTAAACAGCAGTGGGCACATCATCTTTTTTAGCCATATCGTTACCATAATATTATTGTTAGCGTTATAACAATATGGTTACAAAAATCATACGTTTTAAACGAACTCGAAAAGACGCTCAGATTTCAAGTTTACCAATGCCACCTAGTGGAAAGATCTTGTTTTTAAACGAAGCATTTTTTCCTCAAAGTCACAATGCCGTTTTAATCTACATCAAGTTCAGTATTAGGGATCCGTAAGACCTAAAATGGGACCTTGTTATGTACAGGGTGTGCCGATTGAATAGTCGATGTGTTTTTTAAGCGTGGGTAAATCGTTTTTGCCACCGGCAGTGTTTATTGAATTGGAACTTAACGTAGAGAAGTTGTTTGTATTGTTTAATTGATTTATTCAGACATAAGTAATATAGCGCCTTAGGTGTCAGTGCAATGATTTTTTCAACATCAATTTTATACGCCATATTTTTGAGGTTATCATTTTCAAAGGATATTATGGATAAAATATATAGGATGTTTATAAGGGAACTTTATGATTTTATTGCTCATGGCTCAAGAAAATTGTATTCAAAAATAAAGAGAAGTATTGCCTAATCTAATGTTAAAAGTAAATACGGGTTAGTTTGCTTATTTGCTTGTTTCATCTTAACAGTTAAATCTATTGACAGATCAATAAAAACTAACACATAGATAAGTACAGATATAGTATCTAGTGCGTAGATTAAGTTGTGGCCAAAAGTTAGAGATACTGTATAAATTCGAGTAGCCATCCGCACTTTTAAAATAAAATTTAAATTTTCTAGAATAAGATTAATCATTTTATTGCGTTATTGCCATGGACGTCAATTTCCACAAGCCGCCAATAGGATAAAATAGTGGGCTAGCACGGTTCGCGCGTCAAATTAGTGTCGTCGGCGGTCGTGCTGCGCCTGCTCTGCGCTCGCAGCTGAAATAATGACGTGGAAAAGGACATGCATTTTTAAAATTATATAATTTTCTCAAAAACAAGGGTGTTGTTTTTTATCATAAATATTGCGTGTGTTTTTTGTTTCATTATTGGACATATCACAGTTTAAGCAGCCAGTACCTGCTTCTACAGCTGTGTATTTGCTTTAAACAGAACCAATTATGGAGAAAATCCGGGGTATTATTCTCATATCGATTTTCAATTCGTCTACGAAGTATAAACCGATGAACGAAGGTTGTTAGGTTAGAGAAACAACTTGAACTCGTCGGTTAAGTCTGCGAGCCAGAGGATGTGTTTCAGCAGCCAGGGTGGTGACAATGATCATTTACTGTAAATCTAAGATTTGACACCGTTACATGGCGACCTAGCGACATCTAGCGACAAATTGTAACAACCAACCCGGCAGCGCCAACTGCGTCAGCGCAACTAAATCTGACAGTGCGCTTCATCGCGCTAATGAAGATTTTTCTTCTTCTTCTTAGTCTATCTTAGTCAATAACTCAATAATAATTTGTTCAAATGCAAAAGCTTTATCCTGCTTTGTCTTGTCTAGGGGACACCGTTGATGCAGGTAAACGTATCGAAACTTTTACGTGGTCATCTTGCACCATCTTATATACACATAAGTAAGTTGATTCAATTTTTCCTTTTTTATTTTTCTCTCTATCTCTCCCGTAAGATTTTTGGCATGTTTTCCTGATTAACTACGCATTATATTTAATTTAATATTTATAGCTTTTTATAATGCTAGACTAAGTAGTACCATTGTAATATGAAATATGTTTAAAAAATGACTGGTAGCTGAGTTTCTTGCGGCGTTTCTTCTCGGCAGTCGTCTCTTCTTGGGAAGCGCTAGAAGATTTTTGACGTGTACAAGTGCCCGTGCGGCTTACTTACTGAATAATTTTTTTTTCATCTTTTTTTATCTTTTAATACCACTTCCAGCTTCATCCCATTGAACTTCGGTTCCCAAGCATAACACACGCCTGGAGAGAGATCTCTTCATAACGGTTTACAAAACAGAAGCAATGGGTTATCAAACGAGTTTTAAGCGGACAAAATCGCGGTAAAAGCTAGTTTAGTATTCAATAAAATAATCTTTCGATATCGAAGAATATTACTCGGCAACTGTAGATTCTTCTTAATTAACGTGGCGGGAAGTCTCGACTCTATAATTTTTAATTGGCTGTCGTCTGTCTAACCTAATACGGCTATACTTATTTTTAATCCTAGGAATAGAGGGTTCATTTACGATTTAACTATAGGTTTTTGTTTGAGAGAATAAATGAATACAAAAATATATAAAATGCTTCAAGAAGTATTGAAGGATGATTGATATATAAAACGTTTTATAATAATAATCAATTACAGTGAATGTACGAGTGTGTACTTAATATGAATTTTGTCTAGATTTTAATGGGTTTTTTTTTCTCGTCGCCCAGAAACCGCCAGCTTTTTAGAAAAATCTTTTTAGAACTCTTTTCTTGAAGGTTTTTATATCATAAAAGTTTGGAAACACTGCTGAGGGGACTTGGTTTCACAGTTTTAGTGTAACGGGTAAAAATTTCTAATTACAAGGAATTAAGGAATTATTGTTACAAAACCTGCATTTAGTAAAGACGAGGATATAAATTGTAACGTTACAGGGTGAGCCAAAAACGATCATTGTTAACCGTGAAAGATATCTGCCTCTGTTTTGCGGGTGGTAGGACCTTGTGCGGGGTCCGTCCGGATCGCTACCACCATCTTATCCATTAACCCACCGCCAAACAGCAGTGTTCGCATTGTTGTGTTCCGGTTTGGGGATAAGACAGCCGGTGTAATGACTAGCATAGAGGCATTCCATCTTAGTCCTCAGGGTTGGCAGCGCATTTGCAGTCTTAGGCTTGCAGTCTTGTGAATGCGAATGTCTATGTCACAGTTTCCACTTACCATCAGGTGGCCTGTGTGCTCGTCAGCCTTCCCTATGCCATAAAAATAATAATAATAATAATAATAAGGCCGCAAGGCAGCTTGTGGCGAGCTGTGGTGAGTGGCGACACCACGGACCTGAGTGCTCCCGAGGGTAGGTCCTGTTCCTCACCTCACGCTTGCCTTCACCGGCCGGCTGCGGTGTGCAATGACGAGGAACAGACCCTCACCTCTGGCTTGCCTTTATTGGCCGGTCAGAGTGGAGTCGCAAGAGCTATATGCTCGAAGGGTGGATGTGTTGCATAAGTGGTGAGTTGGCACCTTATGGTCGTTTAAAGTCCAGAAGCACCTCTCCACCCTTAGCCCCTCTGGAACTGTTGCCTCCCTGCTGCTATATATATGTGGCTATTTCGGGAGGTCCATTCCATTGAGTTGGCGAGTCACCGCCTGCCATTTAAACCAAAGTAATTAGCATTGGCCAGGCAGGCGCCGTAGTTTCATCAATAGCCTAGTTCACCAATCCATATCAGTTCATTCATAGAACCTATTATTAGTATTCCCATCCTTCTTAAATAGTCTTTACACTGACCGGTGGTTGTCCGTGGGAGCATACTTCTTTAGTTTGAACTCAGGGAAAATCGCCGGTTGGTGTCCCATAACTCTACTAAATTAAACTTGTCTAAAGGGCCTCTGCGTGTTGGCTTCGGCTCCATGTACGCCTTCCAAAGGTCCGGGACTCCCATAGTCCCGTGATTGGTAAAGACATACAAATAATAATAATAATAAATACCTAATAAATTTGAGATGTAGCTGCTTTTTAAGAATCAGATGTTACAGTATATTATGTTTCATGTATCAAGCTTGCATGCAAGCGAGCCAATATATAGCGGTCAATTAAAATGTCAAAAGAATAAAAAATATATCAATATAAGATGTCAAATTAATACAATAGAATATTAGATAAGGTTAACATAGTAGGCATATCACAATTATATAAATAAATAGGTACTACTAATCCTAAGACTGCCGTCGCTCGAGGTACACAATAAGGTATACAACTTTTTATAAAAGATTTCAATAAAATAGTTGGATATTAATCAAGTCTTTTCAAAACTATAACGATAGTAAAATTGTAAACTTTGAATGACAACGAGCGTGATCCACGTTCATAAAACAGTTTAAAAAAAAAAGGAAAGGCGCCCGCGTATTTGTAATTCGAGTATGTTGTTAACACGTAATTCTGCATGGAGTTGCAATATAACTACGACATTATAAACATACTGCTCCTTAGCGAATAGGCAGTAACTCTGATAAATCACTGTAGCAATATCAACCCAATTACTAACAGTATAGAATTAAAACTGCTTTGGTTGGATATGCGATTTAGCTATGACATTATAAACATAGTTATCAGCTTGCACAGACAGAGTGACGCCGTAACATAACACGTGTATCATTATCATTAGATAAAGTAAGGTCATACGATATGAGATAGCGGACAATAACTTACAAAGTTCACTTCTAATAGAATAACTATCATGGGGTCAATATGCTGTGTTAACGTGATGAGGGATGGCATACAGTCATGTTTAATCTAAATCCTGTTAAAAAATAAAATGTCATAAATGAATAGAACACCCTGTGTGCGTGGAATACTTTTTAACCTCCGTCGTATAAAAATGTGGATTGTTATAAATTTGACCGCTTTGTGTGTGGCTGTTTGTGGCACCGGAGCTCTTAAAAGGATTTACCGATTTGGGTGCGTTTTTTTTTAATTTAAAGCAGCTTTTTTAGTGGTGGTTCTCAGCTAGATTTCATCAAAATTAGTAAGATATTAGCTCCGATAAAAGGTTTACTCTTATATCGGAGGACCTTGTTTATATAATAGGTATAACTGTCCTCCTATGCCAATAAGTAGAATTTAAATTTAATCACAAAATCAGATTCAATTCTATTTTATTAGTACCAAGGTTGATATTACTACAGGAAGTTTATCTTAGTTACTGCGTAATGGCTTAGAATTAATAGCAGTATTAGGAATTAATAGTTGTGTTTGAGCTCTATATTTATTTACAAGTATTATTTTTGAACATCACATCTAGCTTAATATTAAAGTCTTCAATATCAATTAGACACAAATCCTAATGATAATTATAAATATAAAATTTTGTATGCATGTTTGTCTCTCGGTCACTAAACGGCGCAAAATTGACATATGGAATATTGTTTATCTCGAAAAATTGAAAGATAGAGAAAAGCTATAAACGACGTATACTCAGACGGAGTCGCGGGCGAGACCTAGTGTTAAATCAAGGCTCTAAACTACCTATATATTTCTGCAAAGGTATAATCACATAAGTTCTCATTACGCAACCTTCAAGTGATTTACTGCCTTTATGTTAAGCCACTACGATGCATCAGAAATTGAAGTACACACATCACGAGGATACATTGTGATATGCCGTTAATGGCAGTTCCAGTGACATACACGTATTTAATGTTGCATATAAAAGACTGAAACGATTTAGGTATGTCAAACAACACTCGAGTATTTTTATTTCGTTTTATGGAAATAACACAATTTTATTTGCGACAGGCTTTTGCCCGCGACTTCGTTTGCAGGAGTCGTTTATCGTTATTTTCTCCGACAAAATGCTATGTCGGTTTCTGGTATATTAACTATCGATCGATCGGTTTTAATATGTTAAGGCGTGAAAACGGAACAAACAAACAAATATGCTTTTGCTTTTATACTTTGCTGTCCGCGACTCCGTCAGCACGCGAAAAAAATGATGAAATGATTATACCCGACGGGGTGAAATATGTCATGGGAGTACATTTCAAAACATTTATTTTATAATTTTCCGTGACGTACTTTTTGATTTAAAAAAAAAACTCTTCCCTTATTTCCGAAATTCCGGAATTAAAGCTAACTTTCAACAACTTTCATGCGAATAATTATTAAACTATAAAAATTTGGGCTAGTCAAATCGTGCCTTATTGTCTTAAACACGGAACCCTCGGTGCGCGACTCCGACTCGCACTTGACCGGTTTTTTATTTATTTATAATTAATTCGATTCAAATCCTAAACTAAATCGATTAGATTGCAACTGTATCGTGTTATTACGCGCATGCGACGTGGTTGCGCAGGCGTCTAGCTGTCTGTCATCACGTACTCTGTTAAGTGCGCTCTTCACGGTACAATTGCCAGGAATATTGGAGTTCGTTATATTACACATTTTTATGGTTTTAAAACTTTAATTAGATAAAAAGTTTTCTGGGCAAAGTTAGTAATGTGCCCATGATAAATATTGAACAAGTTTTTTTTATGGCTATGAGAAGGCACGCGAGCACTCAGGCGACCTGATGATATTTTAGGATTTTCAAGCAAGGTATCTTACGAAGAAGAACACAAATCAAGTTCCGAGAAGTGTTTTAAGTTAATTCTTGGAGGGCTTGTAGTAGAAAACCTAAGAGAGGAAGCATGCACGTGCGATAAAGAAGAACAAGCGGAATGAAAAACAACGAAGTGAATATTGAAAAGATGATGGCTGATACTGAGCCCATATCATTTGTGATAAGATGATGATGATCTTTAAGAGTATCAAAACCTTACTATCACTTTTTTTTTAAAACAAATTTGTGGGCGGATGTTATTTCTGTTTCTGCTTATGTTTTATACGAAAGCTGAATATAATTCAAGTTCATTGGTTTTTAAAAAAAAAACATCTGATTTTTTTTCCAGATTATGGAAATAAAACATGCACGGTTGGTGTGGTAATCAGAACAAGAAAAAACAGTATTTCCGATGTCCTCAAACATTTGTTCCTCGTTGAAATCGAATTCAGTTCTTGGTCGCAAAACTGACAATTAAGTACATACATTGTTTGGGGACAAAAAAAAATATATCAGGGTACTACTTTTTTGTAACTCCCAAAACATAGTTTGAATAATCTAGACCAATTTTTCACGAGTAGTTGAGTTGCACAGTGACAAGGGCCCCTAACACCTACCAACAATTACTGTGATAAGTTATTAATAAGAAGGAGGAAAATTTTGCAAAAAATAAACACAATCGAGTTGCAAATTGAACGCAATCTGTTGTATGTAGCTAATAGGTGTTTCTGGAATGAATCGATATAATTTAATTAGATCGATATACCCATTGTTTTAATCGCTTTGTTGCTGACCTGCTTTCAAGGAAAATTATTATCTATGACTGCACGAAGGCGGGTAGTTTTTCGAGCGTATGTATGTATGTTTATAGGCTTGACGGATTCATCGTTTTATTGTTATATAAAGAACTATATGTTCCAATCGTAACATGTAAAAGACAATATTGTTTTAGAGAGTAGAACAGAGGCTGGTTTTGTAACGTAATCATATTGGCAATGTTACCATAGCTCTTATTTAAATGAATATATAAAGTCTCTTTAGTTTAAAAGAATAAAAATATAAACAAAAAACGCTAGCAATACAACAAAAACAGATACAAAGCCGAACTGGTCCCTTTAAGGGATTTTTTCCTGATAACCTTTGTTGAAAACAGTAATGGCGACCGAGTTAACAACAATTGGTAACATAATATAAAATGTCAGTAGCCATATGGTTTTATATCGTAGAATACACGCCCTGCAGAACGTGTACGATGCCTATTGTTATTTGACACCATACGGCCGTGATTATTGCAAATTGCCCATTTAAAAAGGACAAACACAGCCTTTTTAAACACATAGTGTACAACCCTTCGTTTTTCAAATCGCGTGAGACCGTCGCGTGTGGTCGAAGTACTGTTCTACTTCTAATTAATATTTATTAATTTAATTACTCTGGTTTAGGGGTCCGTGGGCAGATTGGTTTTTTATTCAGTTGGTGTTGGCAAGTTTGGGGTGGTTTGGGCGTCAAGACGATTTTTAGTTGTGGTAAATATTGTTTTCGAATATCAACAAGAAACGCTACGAAGTTTTACATGTTAAATGCATAATTTACTTTTTATTCTAACATAATTATGTTTTCTTGAAATGTTAAATAGAAGACTTATGATATATACAGTGCGTTTTAGGTCAAATACAATCGAATTTGAGAAAAAAAGTTGGGTTTTTATTGTTAAAGTGATAAAAATATAAGTATACTTATGACTGAACTCATTTGTAGACGCTTATTAAAATATAATACAATAGAAGTATATTAAGCTCTATACTTATTTACTATGGGTACTACACAACAATAAACATACTTATAAAGCAAAATACGTAAAAGGCTAAAGACCACATACTCGCGTTCATACATAATATTTGCTCTTACCGTAAATACGCCACCTAGGCTGCCGTGCGGCGCGCTTCATTTATAATTAGGGCATTATCCATGTTGTTTTACTAACGTTTATTAAAACGTGTTCTACGGAACCTCTCATAATCAACGATCACCCTTCACCACAACGTTTTACCGCGGACACGTTAGTAAGGAAATTTTATACTTGACACGGTTGCCTGAAACGTATCAGTTCAGCAAATTGTTGAATAAGGTGGCGAAAGGACGGTTGTACCATTGATTTGTTACATGACTTTCCCAAACGCATTTTTTCTATGAAGATAATTTCCTTTTCGCGTTTTTTCCCGAACGTGATATTACCAGTCACCTTTTTCCCGGCAGTTTATTTTCACAATCATGTTTTTCTAGCATCATATTTTCGCTGTCGTGTTTTTCCCATTCCATGAATCAAAGTTGACAGAGTCGACGGAGCTACGCTGTCGCGGAGTTCCTATTTCTGCATTATTGGGCCCTCCGGGCCTGCTGCAAAACTAACATAACCTAAACCTACCTACATAATGATGTAATTACTTTTGAGAAAAAGTGAGACTGGGATAGAAATTGATCGGGAAAAAGTCGCACGAGAACAAAAGCGATGGCAGATGGTAATAAAATCGACCGGGGAAAAATGAAATTGGGGAAAATTAAGAATGGAAGAAAATGCAATAAGAAATATCGCTTCATGAAATTATAATTTCGTGTAAGTTATCTAACAAGTCTCTGTATCTTTTCTTCATTACACTTAAAAGGGAACATCATGACTTTATTTACAACTTCAATCAATGTTATTCAAATAACAAACTACAAAAACATATTTTTATAAAAATATAGCTATACAAAAATATATTTTTTGAATAGCTATAAAACTAACCATGATATAAGCCTGCAAAGATTTGTTTCCATCAAGAAATACGAACAACGTTTTGCTAGAAAGATCTAGCAAACCGGAATTTAACATGGAGTTTATATGGCCGACGTGATTAATGACGTCACACGGCGTATCGGATTTCTCTATCTAATCGTTGTCTAAGTATGTAGTATTTTAAAATGCGCTGATTATAATTTTAGTTTTAGTGCTCTATTTTATTAAAAATATATTGTTGCCAAAGGTGATCTTATAGTATCACTTATATGGACAGGCCACGAATATTTTTGGTGGCCTGTTTGCTGATTGGTTGGCATTGTTGTCCAACCTTGAGAACCAATGAAAATCATTCAATATTTTTTTAGGGATCCCTTGAAACATCGACACACATTTGATCGAATGAATCATTCCATCGAATTGTTTTTCATCGAAACCTAATTTCTTCAGAAACCTTATTGTTTTTAGGTTATCTTAAGCGTGGCTAACGTAGGTTAGGTCAGACCTGTGACCACCAAAACATTATTACTTATACACGTGTAAATGCCTGTCGATGAAGTGATAATTCGGCGAAGTAACACATTCTATGAAATGAGTTTCGATATTTCAACGGTAACCCCTTTTTTGTCATATAATTAAATAATTAGAGCGAATAATGGGGTAAGGTTGAAGGGTTATTTTTCCTGAATTAATGCTTATCTAAGGCTGGGTCCATCTTAATAAGGTCAGTAATTTTGTAACTGAAATATTCACGATATTAAAACTTTGAAGTTTATCTTTATAACATATGCCGTTTTTGATTTTCTGAATCTCTTATCAGTTAAAAACAAAGAGCTTCTAGGATTAAAATTATCTATATTTTGTTATGATTATTAAGGATATTCTCATTTATTTTGTAGTATTACTGACTGACACCTTACGTTTCGTTGACAATCTTACAGAAACTGTTTTTTTTAGTGTATAAGGTAGCCTATTTAAAACTTCATCATTTTGACTAAGTAGGTCTACTGAAATAAGCGTCAGTCTCCATTTGGGGTCAATTTTATATGAACATCAAATAGGCTGGCACTGCATTGAAGAGTCATTAACCCTAGCCATAAAGAATACTTTTTTAAAACGTTATCCGTTCGCTAATCATTTTTGTGCATACTTATTCATAACGGTGAAAGGTAGCAATGTAAATCATTAACGTAAATATTTAAAGCAGGGTTCCGTTATATATATTTTGGCACAAACAAGTGAAAATCGAATAAACCAACCTCACTTTGGTTAAAAAAGTTTTGAGCCAAATAATAAGCAATCGTAATTCATAAGTTATGTTCAAGTAACTGATATTGCTTGTGAGTAGGTTTTTTTTTGGAAATATTGATAAATTAATTTCACAGGTAAGGAAGTAAATGAGTTTATAAAATAATATAATTATTTATTGGGACTATTCAACGCCATGCTTTGTTTTTCTTGGCATATTTGTGATATTTTTTTTCTAGTGCGTTAAAGTTATTTAATACTTAATTAAAATTAAAATTATTTAAAATTGCGTTATTTGTATCAACTGTGCCAAAATTAACAAAACATACTAATTGATTAAAGAAGCAAAAAAAATATCTGTTACAACACCATTTTCAAGAGTTAACCTGATATTTATTACAGAACTTGAAAAATCAAAGCATTCGAAATAACAACGTACGTTAAAACAAACATACAAACCCCAAACAAACAAACTGGAAGACAATAAACTTTGGCAGGCAATTAATCACACCTACTCTCTTAAATCACAAAATCAATATTTAAAAACAACGGTTCGAGTGCAATCACCTGCACCGATGCACTTTTCCGACCACAGCCTAATAAAATACCTATCTGCAATTTTCGTAAACTGCAAAGCTAAGGATTTTTGTATATGAGTTGTGGTTAGACTGTGGTGTTTTGCCGGGTTCAGCGACTTTAAAGTCTGTTTGAGATTTTATAGTTGTGAATGTCTATAAAAAACGAGGTGCATTGAAAATATTCCATAAATAGATATTGCGTTTTAAATGTTGACGTGCATTTTTATTGCTTCATTTTATTATATTTTCTTTGGCACAGGAATTCTCATCTTGACAACATGCGAAAATTTGTTTATTCATTCTTCACGGTGTAACGTTTTAACCAATCGACATGGAATTTGGTAAAGAGTTTATAGCTTGAAGATAAAGTTAAAGTAAGGTACCGAGTTTGAATCCTCGTAGTCACTTTGTACCAAGGAGTTTTTCTAACTTAAATACATTACCCGATGCTCTGAATGAAACAAAAACATCATGAAGAAACCTGCACATTCGAACAGCTGAATGTGTATGAGGGTAAATGCACAAAAGATTCTAAAGGAGTCGAAGTCCAAAAGGGTCTGTCTGAAAGATAGGATTAGCTCGAAGAGAGATATGGAATACTTTTAACCCTAAGAATCTATCAGCATCTAAGGGAATAGGGATAACCGATGTCTACACCAAAGGAGTTCTTAATGCTTGTATTACATATTAAAGATTCGCATAAATAATTGACTAACACTTAAAGTAATACTACTCAGCAAGGCCTTGCACTTTGCAAGTTTCAGAATCATGAATATTAAATGTATTTTGTCCCTTTAAGGTTATGTTTGAATTGCCACACGAATTCGTCAAAAAGGTCGCGTCCTGGTATAGAACGTGATACGAAAAGTCACGTGATCTACCAGTGACGCGATTGGTTGAAAACGAAACGAATAGAAACGCTAGTTAGCGTAGAGCAACTGGGCAGGGCCCTCTGTAGTGAGTGTGTAGTGATTTATCTTTGACTACGCGTTAACTGGTTTGTAGTGAGTAGCGTCTCCTCCGAAGAGTAACAAAACTGAAATAATCATAATCATAATCATAATCATATTTTATTCATAAATTTTATATTACATGTCAGCTTATTTGTATAATCGTAAAAAAAAATATTACTTAAAAGAAAAACAATAGGAGTTAATAGGTAATAAAAAAGTTCCATAATTTTGGATACTAAATAATAATGTAATTACTCAATATGAGCCTTCTTAAAATTGTGATAATTTAATAAATATAATTATAATATGTCAGTCTTGAGCTATAATCGCCATTATTCGTGTTTAAATGTAAGGAACTCACAAAAAAAAAAAAGATTTTTTTTTAACGTATTCTGTTCTGAAAAAACATTCTTAATTTTTTGAAAAAAATATATATATCAGTGTTAGCTTCGCCCACATTGGGCTAGTGGGCAAAATTATGCCATTTGGTTTGTAACCTCGTTACGTAACTAGCTGTGACGTAGAAACGACCATGAGGCGCTTAAGCTCTTTAGTCACTCGCAGTTATTGGGTTATTTATTTCCTCAGTAAATTAATAAATATAACTTAATTCTCAAACCGAATCCACAAACAAAGAACAGGAAACCAAATGAATACTAGTTTTGGAATAGTTTCCCAATATTTGATTAAGGGTTAATAATAAGTAGAGTTAGGACTTTTGGTGGCAAATCGTGGTTCCAGAATCCATGGAGTCGCTATTTCCTAATTACTATAATACATAACATTTTGACTTTGACCTTCAGTATTTTAATATTTCAAAATTCATTTATTCGTTATTCGGCCGCACCAATTTAAATTAATTTTGGTATTGAGGATATCTCTGATGTGAAAGCGTTACAAACAAGCAAATATTAATAGGTATGAAATAACCGAACTAAATATGTATTTAGTTCATTTTTGAATATGATAATACCGAAGGTCAAAATCAATGTGTTATGTATTATAATAATTAGGAAATATCGACTCCATGGATTCTAGAACCACGAAATGCCACCAAAATCCTAACCCTAATCATAAGCGTTATTATTTTTAGTTTGTCATTTACTGCTTGTTCAATGAAGAGTGTACATACATACATACATAAGCATGATAATTTCTGACAACCTTTAAAAAACACAATTGTCAATGCTAAGGCTGCACATGCGTCGCCAACCATGAGGACTAAGATGTGATGCTTATCCATTGGTAGCAATTTTAAACGGTAGCAAATAAAAAAACGTTTTAATGACACTTTAATTAAAACCCCGCAATTAGTTATTACTGAGAATGGCTAGAAAATAAACTTCACTCGTGTAATTATCCGTGTCAGTATAAATTTTCCTTTAAAACATGTTGCAGCCCGCGTATTGATTTGTAAATGGTTTTTAAATTATAGTGTCGATGCGATTTACAGAACAGAAGGTTTCATCCAGTTCTTGGACTAGTTTTTTATAAAAACCGGCCAAGTGCGAGTAGAATTCGCGTGGAGAGGGTTCCGTACATACGTTTTTTTTTATATAGATATCTTATAGGTGTCCTGTAATCTACAAGCAATGAACTAAGTATATTTTGTATTTTGTTCTTAATTTTTAGGCTCAGTGTTTCGGAGATCATTTAGGGGAATGGTAAATTTTCTTCAGCTTTGATAAATAAAATTAAAGTTGTCCTGTCATTTCGCCAAACAACGTTTCCCAAACTGATTCATCTCTCAACTGGGCAAATGCTTTTTTTTTCCAAAACTGTAAATATTTCTGGATTTATTTCAGGACCATCGTATTTTTTTTACCCAATGAATTTTTTTGACATTTTGTGACTGTAGCTAATTAGCTATATTTTTATTTTGTTTAATTTAATTCTTATTTCTACATTTTGACTGCGTTTGTTTATTTCATTTCATTATTATTTTTATTTTATATTTTTACATTTTGACGATCTTATTGTGAATTCATTATGATTATGTGACATAGAATAATGTAATTTTCAATATGAAATAAATGCCTACCTACCTATAGAACCCTATAGGTTAGGTTAGGTTAGTTTTTAATAAATCCTGAAATATTTACAGTTTTGGAAAAAAAAGCATTTGCCCAAATTAAACTGTTGGGAAATGAATCAGTTTGGGAAACGTTGTTTGGCGAAACGGCAGAGAACCGAAATTAAAACTGTTTATTTAAAAAAATAACAAAAATATATTTGAGATCCTCATGACAAGCCCTTTCATTTGATATATGACACAGTAAGGATAGCAAAACATTTTTTTAAATTCCTAATTAGTCCCACGAAAACGACCTTTATTTAAAAAAAAATTACTTCGTACATCTGTTTGGGTCATTGATCTCAATCGGTGTAGTAGTTTCGGAGCGAATAGGCTGTGACAGACGAGTCAGTGATCCTATAAGGGTTCCGTTTTTTTTTTTTGTACGGAACCCTAAATAGGTTTTCCAGACCCTTTTACCGCGTAAATGAAAAAAGACAATGGCTACTTTATAAGCCATTGAGAAAACGTTTTATGTTCATCTCTTTTGTTTTTTTGTAACTTTCAGATATAAAGCGCTTCGGTAATGGCTTAGGAAGTCGACTCGTGTTCATAAGATACCGAATTCGAATTTCCACGGTCACTATAAACTAACGAGTTGTTCTAATTATAAGTACTTTACCCTGTCAAGGAAAATCATCGTGAGGACACCTGCACATTCGAATAGGAGAGCGTGTAAAAGGGTAATTGCCAAAAGATACTGTAGTATATCCAAAAGGGTATAACTGTCGTAAAGGGCTAGACATTGATTATATTATTATTTAGTTTGATGGGAGTTTTCACTAAATCGTGTACCCCAATTAACAACTGAAATTAAGGAACGTTAACTTTGTCAGTTTTGTGACGAAAATTACTCATACATTGCGGCCGTCAATGTATAGCTAATTTTTGTCACAAAACTGACAAAGTTAAAGTTCCTTAATTTTTGTCCTTGATTGGGGTACACGATTTAGTGAAAATGCCCTGCTATCTGTTAGACTATAAAACCTCTTGTTTACTAGTATAGGATGTAAAGGATCGATTTGTCATATATAACAATTATAAGGACCATTTTCCGATCCGGAAAAACTCGTTTCCTTCCGACGTTAAGAGACAATAGATAATAGGCTACACGAGTAACGTTTTATTTGTGTTTTTGAACCATTAACAATCAAAGGGGTTTCCAGTTACATAGTTATGGAAGAAAACACGGAAAGTACATAATTAGTCTATATTTACTGGAAATGTGTTCTTCTGCTTTGGAACGGAAATTCTTGGAATAAAACACATTTTTACAACAACAAAAAATGACCAGAATATTTTCGACTCGTATAACTAAAACAAATAGATTAGGTTTTAAATATTAAAATATTTATAATGTATTAGTAATTAAAATTACAATTGGTAAGTATTTTATATTGTTACCGCTTCTGTTTGTTTGTAATGATAGATTACCATATCATTATGGTACTTTAATGTTAACTGCGAGGTCCAACATACAGTCGGCTTTGATTTTTATTTTAATCAAATCAGCGCAAGTCAAAAAGTTATTAAAAAATGTTACGTTTAATTCCGTAAAATTATTCGTTACTTTTATATCAAGAGGTATAAAATAATAAAAAACCAGCCAAGTGCGAGTCGGACTCGCACACGAAGGGTTCCGTACCACGGTCAGACTAGCGGAGTCTTGGTATAGTTGCCGGCAAACTTCTTGAACACGTAACCTTGCTTGCGCAGAAGCGATTTTTAGGTTTCGTTGGGAGGGGGGCCGCGGGCGGCGGGAGGTGGCGGCAGGGGAGCACGCGTCGTTCGCACCATTGGTCAAATAGTTGACGTTTGCGTCCCGCATCGTGTCCACGTCCCTCTGCCTCCCGAGTACACTTGCGTGCACTAATAAAGCCAATTGTTATCATTAATTTTCTTGTTATAATTTGATATTGACTTTTGAATCAATTTGAGAATGATATTGATGATAGTCAAGAAACAATGACTACCTCCAGCTCCCCTGAACCAAGACCTAGTACCAGCGCTGGTATTGACTTAATGGAAGGAATATCCTTTTTAGTTCAAGACTAATCTATTTTAAATAGTTTCCTGTATTTTTTAGTGTTATTCTAATAATAATATAAACAATTTTTTTTCACTTGTGTATCATTTATCCTAAGATTTGAAAATATTCTGTAACAAAAATTAGGTACTTTTTTTTGCACGTACCTATGTGTACGATGCGCGAACTTTCCCCCACTACCTCGCCTAATGTTCAAGAAGTTTGACGGCAATTATAATAGGGTACCTAGGTATGTAGAAGAATGTTTATTGCCTTATTATAGAATGTTGAGCATAAAAAGGGGGTTAATAGAAATGTAAACTTCTAGTTAAGCTTATATCTTGTCACGCAAAAACAATACTTGAAGCTAGCATGCAGAATAATTTATGAACTTGTAAGTATCGAAAATAACCCACTTAAAATCAAATGGCATGTTCGTTTGCGTTCTAAAAAAAAAAAAAAGAATATTTTTTTTACTTAAGTCCACGTGCCACTTAGATACCAATCGCTGCAAAATTATTTCTGTTGACTGTACCTATAATTGAGTACGCTTTTTTCCGACGGTACTGTATGTGGCAATGACTGCGTCATGACGCGTTAGACACGCGGAAGACCTTGCGCGCGCGCAGGCGCAGCTCACATAAGGAAACAATGGGAAAGGTCATTTACTCGATGTTTTTGTCGCAATCCTGTTTTAGACCAGATGGGATTAATCCTTAATTGTTTGTATGTATGTATAAATTTTATTATAGGAGAAAAAAAAAGTGTGAGTATAGAAAAACGTAGAGTTCATTACAGCTTTGTAGTAGGTCCCAAGATTCTCTGAGCTAGGCCGGACAAACGGATGGCCACGGCGAAACATGGCTAAAAAAAGTATATACAAAGGCGAGATTACCCTCCAAGTTATGGGGTTTGCATTAAAGAAAGAAATAAACGAAATATCTAGGGAAAATGTGACACAAATTGGCTTAGTCCCAAACTAAGCTCTAGGTTTGTACATAATACATTTTTAAAATATTGAGAGGCAAGCTGTTTATCCCGGGAGTTCTGGCAGAGGTGGGGCGCCGGCGGCGGCCGCGTCTGCTGGCCGAGCCGCGCGCGCGCACGCAGCTGCTGCGCCGGGCTCCTATAGCGAGGGCGCTGCGCACATTAAACTGTGTAACTGTCGGGGTTGACCTATTCTGTTGTTCTCTGAATGAATTCACAAAGACAACCTTGTATATTTTATACTACCGTGACGAAGATTATTAGTACGTAGTAATGTTGTTTAGTCCACGCTGTCGATTTAGGTTAGCCTGTAAGGATAGTTGTGTGTATGTAAATAAATCAATAAATAAATAAATAAAATAATATGGGTACTATAGACAACGGTAAACATACGTATATAGAGAAATACATAGATACGTAGAAAAGATCCAAAGCTCTGGAACAAATACTCACGTTCATTATGAAAATCTTTGCTAATAATCGGATTTGGACCCGGGACCTCGAGCTTCGTCGGCGAGGTCACTAAAATGGCATTAAAAAAAAACTGGTGGTAGTGGTTTATGGTCATTTTTAGTGGCTAAACATTGTTTACTGTTTGTATGGTTTTTTGTATATTTTCATTTGTTTTCGGTTTCAAAGTTAAATAGTAAAGTTAATGTTTTCACTATGTCCGACTGTCTGTCTTTTTAAGGTCTATCCCGTATATACGGTATATCCGTATTTCAGTGAATTTTTCTGAAAAATGTTTATTTTTAATATTATTTTTAATGTACAAAATAATTTTCTAAATACACTAAAGGAGAACTTAGTGCCGTATCATATAAATTGAGGCTTGAATACTAAACTTCTGTCAAAAAAAATATGCTACCTACATATAATATTTTAAGTCACATACTTCATAACTATATAATAACTATTAGTTAGTTGAAAATTGACAAATATGGTGGTTTCTCTTCTTTTTACCATTAAAAAAAGGGAATTAAGCTATTCACAACGACAGCCTACTTATTAAGGTAATTAAAGTGGTCCTTCCTGGAACCCTCTGAAAGATACCTAATTAATTTGTCTTACTTATTTGATTTGCGTACAAGCAAGCGAGGTGTGTACCTAACTAAATTTATTTGCAACCTTTGACACACAGACATATACCTACGTACTTTTAAATGAGACTTAAATAAAACTTTGAACCCTCAGATATGGTCAATTTGACAAATAAATGATTTAAAATAATACTCTACAAAGCCATATTCCTGACCGCAAGCGTAAAATGCGAGTAAAAAGCGAGCAAAACCGCGGGATCGCAATAACAATATCAACATTCAAAATGGTATAACTACACGTCCACACGCACACCAAATTAGACTCTAACTGTATAGAAATAATTTTGTAATTGCTCTGGGTGGTGACGATACATACGTTATTATGTCCGAGGTTGGTACAATACTATGAGCACGCGCCGAGTGCCATGACCTGGCTCAATGCTACGTCCATGTCGTGCGTGTCTTTGCACACTGCAGTGTGGGTGTGATATAATATTTTTAAATGTTAATACAATATTTACATTCACGGATACAGCACAATTCTCCGAATTGCAAACGGCACAAATAAATCTCATTCAATATTTTCGACAGCCATGGACCTCCCTTTGTGGCCGCGCTGACTGACTGACTGACTGACTCATTGACTGAATGACTGACTGACTGGCAAACAACGCACAGCGTAAACCACTGGACCTAAAGACTTGAAATTTTGAAGGAGTATTCCTTACGTAGCTTAGCTTTCTTACACTAAGAAAGCGTTTTCCGAAAATGAACCCCAACGGGAAGAAATAGGGGGGGTATTAGCAAAAACTAATTCTATGCGTACAAAGTCGCGGGCGTCCTATGTAAGTTATAAATGACAATAGTCATAATACATCAAAACTGTGGCTATACTGTATTACCTGACAAGTTCCAGGCAGTGACAGGAAGGAGAAATATGTGCTATATAACGCCATCCCTTTCACTCCTGGAACTGGATGTCCTGAATTCTATTTCATCAAACAATAAGCGATTTAATCTCTGAAAGTAGGCGCCATCATTATTTATATAATTTCCTACATACCACAAATACAAACACATTTTCATCAAAATACTATATAAATAACACCTTAAAAAAATAACTTTACATATATACATTAGTATATATGTAAAGTAATTTTTTTAAGGTAACTTGTTTCGATGCATCTGTCTTAGTCCTATTTACACCAGGTACACTTGCTCTGGATTCCCAAGATACAAGCCAAGTCTAGTTTGGGGTCCGCTGGTTTTTTTTTTTGGAAAATTATTATATTTATATCTAAACACGGTAGCAGCGTGCACTAACCAAATTCGCAACACATACACATATTCGCAGATTATCGGTGTGTGCGTGAATGGTTTGTTTACATCAACAGAAATGCAAATGTTGTGCGATTCCGTGATGTTGATACTTTGAATAACGCATATTTATTTAGCTATTACGATTTTTTAAATAATTTTGATTCTTCTTTTTTATGTCATCGGCAAAATACTGCTATATTTTTACTTAAATCGGGCGTTTATTTGTGATTTACAATTATTTGCCACTATAAAATTTTAGGTATTTTTTCTGCAAACATAAGGAATAACTTACATCGGCAGGCATAAAGCTTTATCCCGGAACTCTCAAAATAAAAACTACGAAAGTTCTTTTTTAGAAAAGTTCTGTTAAGTACTTGATAAAAGGTTTGTAACTAAAAATATTCAGTTAAATCATAAACTAAAACCAATCCCATTTATTTTTTTAATTATAAATATTGATATTATGTTAATTTATATATCCATACAAAACATTTTCATGTGTTTTAGAAGAAATGACCTTTACTTTTGTTAAATGGAATTGGTTTTCTACAGTAAAATTTCTCAAAATGAAAAATAATAGTTAATCGAATTGTATGAGTAAACGTCAGGTCCTTTGCTGGCAGTTCTTAATGTAAAAAATGGCGTTGATATTTCACTCAAAGCCAAAAAAACATCTCATCTAAAATGAGGTCAAGCATTGAGTAGAAGTTATGTAAATTTTATTTGATTTATCGCAATTAAAAGCATGGAAACAAGTATCTTCTAGTACAGCACTCGGCTGTCTGTCTACCTTATGAGTATGTCTGCAATAAAAAGTTTAGATAACATCTATACAATACATTCCAAACTATCAAAATTATTCATATAATATAAAATTAATAGCATGCACGTGTTTCTCATATTTACACCTCACACACACACGCGTCTTCGTGTGTGTTTATTTGTACAATATTCGAGAACAGCGCACTGCCATTTTACAATTACGTGCGGAAAAATGAGGAACTACAATTTGCGCATATTAAATAAGTCGTTTAGCTCTGCAGTGGCGCTGTTTTTAGCCGCAAACGTAAGTTGGTAGTCGCACGCGCATCATTTGCGCCAGATTTGGATGTTTCCTTGGATTTTGTCAGCCGGTCATGAGGTTGAAATTAAATTGTTTTCTCCGAGGGTTTCTATGACGACGTCAGCCTAAATAATACAAGCTATTTTTAAAATTCACGAGTGAGCTAAAATTTTAAATGCACGTAAATTAAATCATAGTGCAATGTTATCTTGTCTTAACGTTATCCGAAGACAGATTCGAGGGGTAGCAATAATTATCTTTTCATATCACCTACTCGGAAAGGGGACTTTTCTTCCCTGCTAGGAGGGATCAAAGTGGCACTTTTCTGTTCAAGGACATTTTGTTGCCAAATTCAATTGTTGTTAAGTGCGATAATTTCCTGTTGTTAAATTTGATAATTTCAGCATTTCTAGAATGTGTGACTAATAAAATTTGTTTCATCACTAAGATCTTTCATTTTCCTCATAGGTGAGGTGAAAAGCAGTAATGTGTCACACGGTAGCAAAATTATTTCCACCTAGGGCGTTAACACTTGAATCCCTCACTACGCTCAGGATTCAATGTACGCCCCCGCCTTAAATATGTCATTTTCGCCCTTGTGACACAATCTACTATTTCGAAAGATAGCAAGGTCATCTCTAATCCGACTCGCACTTGCCGGTTTTTCTGTAATGTCAGCGGTTACTAAGAAAATTGATATGTTATTTCCTACGACTGGCGTTATTCCCACCGTTTACTGTGTAAGAAATAAAGTTATAGGAACTCGCTGTAAGTACCCGATTAGTTCAACTATGATGACTTAATATCTTACGTAATTTATAAACAGCTGTTTGTTTCCTAGAACCAAGATTAGTAATTTATGAGACATTTACAGTCTCAAGACTTCAATCTAAAGAGAGCATCCTAAACAGCAGTGTTCGCATTGTTGTGTTCCGGTTCGGGGATAAGACAGCCGGGTGTAATGACTAGCATAGAGGCATTCCATCTTTGTCCTCAGGGTTGGCAACGCATTTGCAGTCTTAGGCTTGCAGTCTTGTGAATGCGAATGTCTATGGGTCACAGTTTCCACTTACCATCAGGTGGCCTGTGTGCTCGTTTGCCTTCTCTATGCCATAAAAAAAAAACTACACTAAAACGACATTAACCCTTGTCAAAAAAGAAACGTGTGTATCTGTGTTTCTGTTTTTATGTGTGTTTGTGTGTCTCTGTGTCGTCGTAGCTTCTAAACTTTTAGCAGATTATCAGCCCTGAAAGAAGGAGACGTCATTGGTTTTTTTTTTAGTTTTTATTGTTTTCTCTCATCTGTATTTTGTACTTTAGTGTTATTTGTCTAATTGTTTGCTACTTTTTTTTCTCACTTGCCCATATGGAAACTGGAAGACACACACACTTTAAACTGTGTAACTTGTGATAACCAATAAATACATTTTTCATTTTTTCATACATACTCGTACATACATACATACATTACTGCAAATGAGCAATATACTTCATTTTAATAAAAGGAATGTAGTAACAATCCAATAATCATATTACAACAGACAAATTGAGAACAACAAAGTGCTCTCCAAACCGAGTTAAAACCGCAACTCAACGTAATACAGTGCATTTAATTATCGAGGACAAACCGGCCGGGACATTAATTTTATTCAATATGAAAATGTTCTAATTTAATTATTTATCTGAATTGTTGTATGGAAACCGCAGCTGGGACGAGCTGAGTCATACAAAGATTATGTAGAGAGTAGAAGAGACTGAATTTAGGTTATTTTTTAAGCGATTTAATAGTAGATTATACACCGAGGGGATAAAGCACAGTTTTATGTCACGGGCGCGATATTGAATCCTGAACATAACGAAGGACTCCAGATTTAACTCCCGAGCGCAGCGAGGGTGTTACGAGTTAATTCCCGAGCGAAGCGAGGGAATTAAGAAGAGTCCTGAGCGCAGTGAGGGGTTCAAGCGCGCCCAAGACGAAAACAGCTTTATCCCCGAGGAGTGTACTCTACTTTTCTCACCTTTTGCGAGACAATAAAAAAGCGAGTCTACTAAAAACAGCGTTTTATTATAGTAAATTAAAAATTAAAAGTGAAAATTGATATTTGAGACATTAGTCCAGTTATCACCAATGTATTTTATTGCAGCGTCTTACAATACTCGCGGCTTTTGTTTAATTTCAAATGTGTTCCAATAGCTTGCCGTGGCCAGCTCGATTTTAGAAAATGTTCGATTTTCAAATTAGGTTCGACGCGGCGGTGGCGGCGGCGCCGCGCCCGGCCTTCGAGTATAAGTGGATCTTTTATTACGAAATTAGACTTTAAGGCCATTGTAATAAGAACTATGAAAAGTGAAAATATTATAAACCCGGCGGGTTATAATGAGATTCAGTACAACATTACACCCCGGCTAAAGCCAAGGGCTTTAATGACTTGGTTTGCGTAAGGTTTGCATGATATGTAATTTGGCATTATCGAGTAGGTGGTGTGAAAAATACTATATCAACTTAAACATTTACCTTTTGTAAAAATCATATTTGGCATAAAATACCTCGTTAATAATCGTTTTTCTTACTATCTTTTGAGTGTACTTTTTTACAGTTGCTTAATCTACAAAGGATGAGTTTAAGCTACTTTGATTATTCTAATTATCATTGCGATATAAAAATACAATTTTCTACAAATCTAAAAACTCCACCATTTTGGTAAGCAGGTGAGATTTAAAAATCAACAGCCAACTTGCTATTTATTTCCAGGTCTGATCTCTGAAATTCATATTGTTTACCTTTGTAGGCATTAAAGTTTTTGTAAGTGTCGCGTCTGCGTCAACAATCATCTACGCTATGCCTTTTGATCACAGCCGACAATATCTCTACTGAGAACCGCGCCGCAGAATGTGATAAAACTGATAAAGTAGTTAATAACCTAATGCACTATGTACCTAACCGATAATGCTTCGAATAATTTAATTCGATTCAAATGGAAAGAAATTCGTTAAATAGAGTGGGTACAGTCGTGTTCGGAAGTATTATTTGGGTACCTTCTCACAGTAAAGTGTTTAAGCGAGTGTGGGTTGGAGTTAGAATGTCAATAGCTGTTAAAAGGTGCTTAAATGTACATCTGCTTCTGAGTTCTATAAAAATTCGTCAAATTTTCGGGATTAAAAATGGCTTTTGTGCTTTTCCAGACTGACCTACCTGTGGTCGTAATGGCGTGATGTAATTGCCAACATCTAAAGTTTTGCCTTTATAATATTATAAGATTAATTATGTCAAATTTTATTTTTGAAATTCTCTGAAATGATGATATCCGCAGTAGAACTAAGGTTACCGACATAGTCCGAAGAATAGCTAAACTGAAGTGGCAGTGGGCGGGGCACATTGCTCGCAGGACTGATGGCCGATGGGGTCAGAAGGTTCTGGAGTGGTGTCCGCGGACCGGAAGACGAGCTGTAGGTAGGCCTCCAACAAGATGGAGTGACGACCTCGTCAGGATCGCGGGACCGCGGTGGGTGCGAAAAGCACAAGACCGGTCTGAGTGGAAAGCCTTGGGGGAGGCCTATGTCCAGCAGTGGACGTCTTTCGGCTGACATGATGATGATGATGATGAAGCTCTAAACTTTCAAATCAATAAAATTTTAATAAAATAAAATATTAGAAAGGAGTATCGTATCAATAAATGGGTTTTACTAATATGTTGATCTTTAAATACATATTTAAACATTATTTCTAACTGTTTTTTTCCAAAAACTCACTTCAATCCTAGACCTTGTCTTTTTTTAAATCCGTCGCACAATTTGTGCTCTGACTGAAGATCGAACCTAGCAGAAGCTGCAGCAGGAGTAGGTACCTAACTATACCCCTGTCTTGTCTTTTAACCAGCCACCAAGCCGGTGTTAGCATTGGTATGTTTCGGTGTGAGCATAAGGCCATCTTAGTCCTCAGATTTGGCATCGAATTTGAGATTTTAAAAGTGCAGTCTTAAGATTTAAATCTTGAGGTTGCCTCTGTGCTCATTTACCTTCATCATATTATAAAAAACACGCTAATTGCGTCTTTATAAATACCTAGCATACAGGTGATATAATCATATCTTAACATAGTACCATAAACTCGAGACCCGGGGTTATTGAACCCTAAACCACTGTTTAGCAATAATAGTTGCAATTAGTGCAGTAGCAGTTGCAAGTGTCATCGCGAGAGTAACGCGACACTTGCGCCGAGCTGCACTGCGGTGCAGGTAATGCAGAGGTGGACAAAACTTGAAGTAATATTTGATAATATATTTAAAAGTCTATGTAAAACGTCTTTACGAAGTCCGTTGCTGATTTGATAATGTGTTTACTTCTTGTTGGTTGTGCTAAAATAAATTATTCAAACTGTTTGATATTAGAACTTGTGGTAGTATCAGAACATAATATCTTAAAAACTGTAATGAGTGCAGAATTGCCACCATCTTACCAATTAACCTATCGCCGAGCAGTGTTCGCAGTTTTGTGTAGAGTTTGGGAGTAAGGATGCTCGTTTGCCTTTTTTATGCCGAAAAAAATATAAATTTGTCTTTAAATTTAGAAAACGCGATAAAAACCGCCACATTCATTGTCAAAAAGCGTCTTTAAAAATAATCTTTAAAATATTAATTATAGTGTTTGCTGCTATGTAAACAAATAAATAATATACAAAAATCAAATAACGCTTTCACAATCTTAATACCTTTGGTTACTTTATTTACTTTTAGGAAGCAATTCTTGAGAGATGAATCATGTAAAACATTTAAACTTTTAACCATTTTCTTGGCAAAAATAAATAAAGTAATGGATACAAGTTTCTTCGCATTTTAATCCAGCAAACGAAGAAGAAAGATATAAAACGTAAATATTTTAGCATGTATATTTTCATATACATCACCGATTATAGGGACACGTTTGTCATGTTCCACTTAATTTTTTAATCCACGTATGCTTTTATGTCAACTAAATTAACACTGGATAAAAGTATCTCCTTTTGCGTAACTGTTAGCAATAAGTATTTTAGTTCATACGTTCATGAAACTTCACATACGACCACGAAACCTTAAAACTAAACTTTTTTTAGCCCAAGCACGGTATATTTCACATATTTCCATAAATCTAGTTTTCCAGAATTTACCGCCACAGCATTTATTTAAAAATGATAACTTTGTCCGCTAAAAACGATGCATTGAACCACTGTGCACACACTCGGCGCCGTCTTGCTGTAATCCTCCGGCACTCAGCCCTCAGGTACTCTCGGCTATTCATGCAGCTATCTGTGTCTTATATTACATTTCAGAGACATGGAAATTTAGAGCTTCTGTCCTATTAGCGACGAATTAAATTCCCATTACATGACAGGATAAGTAGTGTGAATTACGCAAAATAAGTACTTTAATTAGCATTTATATTCAGTCTCTTGATTATTTAAGATATCCTTGAAACATCATGGTTTAAAGTTTAAACATAAAACAGCGTTCGATAAAATGAAATTCGATGAAGTGAAATTCGATATAAAATTATAGGTCCCGCAAAAATGTGTACATAATCGAAACACACAAAACACTCAAAAATCCTATATTTTGGAGAAAAATACGTTCAAAGCCTGTTTTTTAAGTTTCACGCTAGAAATCACTTATTATTTTTGACTCAGTTGCCGCGTCTTGATTGATGGTGACGCAGATTAAGCAAAACGCTGCGATATCTAAGTCCGCTCCTTGTTTCGAGGTAGTGGCTATTTCATACTTACAGCGTTCTGTTGTGATCAGACTGCATTAACAATCTTGGTGTAAAACATCACAATTGCTGTGGTGATGTGTTTGCTAGTCTTATGCAGAGTTACCGCGTTTTGACAGTTTTCTACTGAATAAACTAGAAAATATTTTTAAAAGTTCTTTTATAGGTATGATAGAAGCACTCATGAGGAATCTTTTGATGCAAATTAACATAAAACGCTGTAACTCGAGTTGCAGCGTTCTGCCGTTGGACGGCAGTTTGGGGCATTTTCATCGAAATTTATTTCAATGCTGTTTTCTGCTAAAAATATGAGGTTTTTAAGATATCTTATGCAGGTTACGTTAGGTTAGAATTGGGACTACCAAAAAACATAACTTATACGGCGAGATGCCTTACGATGAAATGAAAATACTGCGTTATGATACGTTCGTTGAAAGATGGTGCGATAAAATTGGGTACCTGGAGCAATTAATATATAAATATGGTATAAAGACCTTGTGCAGAGTCCGTCCGGATCGCTACCACTGTCTGATCCTTTAAACTACCGCCAAACAGCAGTGTTCGCGTTATTGTGTTCCGGTGTGGAGATAAAACAACCGGTTTACTAGCATAGAGCCGTTCCATCTTACATCCGATCATCCAAGCATCTGTGACCGATTCACTTCCGCGAAGACACTAACTAAATCTGTTTGTTACTGTATTTTGTTTTTATGTTTTTCTGTGTGTCCTTGTGTGTTAGTGAATAAATGTATTATTTTCTTATAGTATAGTATGTTTGTACAGCGTTCCGTGAGTCACTGCCGGTACTGGCTGAAAATCAGCGCTGTAGGTGTCTGACACCTCAGCATTTTGCTGAGCCAGTGCCCGTTTCACCGCCGCGAGGACACTGCGTGCTATGTCTGTTACCTTCACTCTTTTCTTTAATCATTTGTGTAATGTCTGTCTTATGGTTGGTGAATAAATGTATTTCTTCCTCTTCTTCTTATTGAAATTGTACTCGTGAGAATTATAATGTCTGTGGGTCTCAGATGCCAGTTATCACCAGGTGGCACATTTCCTCGACTTTAAGTGTCGAGTGTCAATTGTTTAGCCGTGAATAACCTTTACTCAAATACAATGGTGTGTTTGAATTGTAAACAAATACACTTCCACGTGTACTACATTTGTTAGTTATCTAACATTGCAATTATGTACTTTAAGTATGTAAACATAAAACATATTGATATTATTTATGGCTTTATATTAAAACCGCAAAGAATGTTGTTTACGAAGTATTACTCATTTAACACTGTACATTAAATGTTTATCTTATTAAATGCTGTAATATAATAGATTCTAATATAAAATATATCCTGAGGAATAAGATGGAATACCTCTAAGATATATTAAGGTCTAGATGATCCAAAAACAGCTCCTATAAACTTCGTCCGCGTAGTTTAGATTATCGTTATCAACTCGGTAATTTAAAAAAAAAACGGGATAAACTGTAGTCTATGTGGTAATCCAGCGTATAAGCTATCTCCATTTCAAATTTCATCCAAATCCGTGCAGCCGTTTTTATTATAGCATAGAGAAGGCAAACGAGCACACAGGCCAACTGCTGGTAAGTGGAAACTGTGACCCAAAGACATTCGCATTCACAAGACTGCAAGCCTAAGACTGCAAATGCGCTGCCAACCCTGAGGACTAAGATGAAATGCCTCTATGCTAGTCATTATACCGGCTGTCTTATCCCCAAACCGGAACACGACAATGCGAACACTGCTGTTTGGCGGTAGGTTAATGGATGAGATGGTGGTAGCGATAAGGACGGACCCTGCACAAGGTCCTACCCCCAGCACAACCCGTTGTAGTGTGAAAGAGTAACAAATTAACATACACACACTTTTGCATTAATAATATTAGTAGGATTTAACTGTTGATATAGAAATGGACTTAATGTAAATAATATAATAATATAGATAAATATGAGGCTACAAATTCAATTTAAGAGATTCCAGCCACTCCGTGGCGTCGTTGTTCGGCTCATATAAAAGTATTACGGGTACAGTTGTTTATTTCAACTCTCATCAATACTGTATCATCAATACGAAATACGGCTGTCACAATAATCTACCATGACAGAACTAGAACATGTTTTAGAGGTGTTGGTAATTCTGTAGCTCTGCCTAACTCACTCTGGGAATGAAGGCGTGAGTGTGTTTGCATGTATTTATAGTAATTATATATATCAGTGTTGTATGTTATTATTATAAAGGCATAAATGGAGGAATTTAGACTTAGACTGTAGTATAGGTTGTAAGATTATTATCATCTTTTATCTACTAATTGTATTTTCTAGGAATAGGCGTTACATATCGGTTGCTGTCGCACACGATCTGGGTTTCACAGAATACCAGCGTTGCAGCACTGACAACTTTAGTGTCGCAACACAATGCTGAGTGAAGACCCATATTAATGTCACACTACCGCACCTTTAAATGTTAAGATTAATTAATTAGAGATTAAATTATACATATGCTTAAGTTGGTGATGGTGCTGTGTGTGAGATTGATTAAATACATTTCATTTCATTTCATAATTACGACCATTGATATATTTTTCCGAGTTTTAATTTTTCCGGATGATAATTTTTCTGTTTTTTTTTTTATATTAAATGCATAATTTAATTTCTATTGAGGTAAGGTTAGGTTCAATTTACAATCATGAAAAAATTAAGTGTTCTGTCAAAACATTGCATTGGAAATTATGAAAATTTGGAATTTGGTCAACTCGGAAATATATTATAAAAGCGAAAGTTTGTGTGAGTGTGTGTGTTAGTTTGTTACTCCTTCACGCTGCAACGACTGGACGGATTTGGATGAAATGTTGGTGGAAAGGAGATAGTTTATACCCTGGATTAACACTAATTTCTAGGCAAAACAACATGTATTAACACAAGAATGTGCCGAAACAAGGATAAATTGAACCAAGAATATGACGAGAAAGGAATTAATAATTATAACGGCTTTCTGACGTGTTTCACCGAAAGTACCGAAACACAACGCATCGAATTCCGCTTGGCGGCAGAGTGAGCAGATACCATGGTGATAGTGATTTGGACGGAACCCTTACACGGTCACTCCAGCTTGCCGACAGGGTGAGCAGACACAGGTAATCTGGACGGAACCCTTACATGGTCACACCACCAGTAATAGGAAGATGATGACATTGGTTTTTATCAAAACATCCTTTGCGGTTAGCCTTCGAATACCTGGAACGTGTCCCCTTCTGACTCAAACAATTAAAGTGAATCAGCAACAGAATAAACGATCGAAATGTAGGTGAAATGATTTCATATTGTGGTTTGACGGACGCTAACAGTACACTATTTTTTTAAATAGTGATGATAAAAAAAATCTTACAAATATAAAAAATAGGCTTCAGTACAAACTCTGAAGCCTATTTTTTATATTTGTAAATGGTTGTAATACCACATGGTATTTCGAACTAAAATCTAACTCTTTGCCAAATTTTATCCAGATCTGTTCAGCCGTTCTGGCGTGATTGAGCAACAAAGATCCAAGCTTACGCATTATAATATTTTTAAGTTAGGAAGTAATTATAATAAATATCTGCTGTAAGAGGCTTTTACAAGATTAACGAAATTTTTAAATGAACCAAACGGTGTCTGCAGATTATACAGGGTTATTGGTAAGTCGACCTATTCCCGTTAGGAGGTGATAGGGGTGACTATTTGCGATAATTTTGACCCCCATATGCATTATACAAAAGTGAACCATTTTTGAGTTATCGCGATTATTAGTTTTTTTTTAAATTAGTCGGAAATTCAACTTGAAAAATTTATTACAAAAAAAGTATCAATTTAAATCTTTTTTTTTCTTCTGATTTACAAAACCGATTAAACACTGGTTATTTCTCAATATTAAAACAATAACTATCCGTCCAAATTTGAAAAAGCGAGACGGAAAACGATTTTTTTTCAATATTTTTTGCGATCGCTTTCCACTATAATGCCTTAAAAACAAAAAAAAACGTTATGAAACTTGGCTTGCAGATTATTTTAAAAACTTAACTGTTTTCTTAGCTCTCCAAAAACGCATAACAAGTAGAAATTTATTAAAAAAAAACCTGAAAATTAATCATCACAAAGGAAGCGGGCGGAAACAAAAGTCACAAATGCAACTTCAAAAATTAAAATTAAAAAACATACCAAATTTAAATCATACATTTTTTATTTGTTTTTGTACAAGATGAATTTGTTGTTCCGATGCAAAATTAAAAAAAAATTATCCGTAAACGTTTGAGAATGCGAGGCCGAAAACTAAAAATACATGTTTTTTTATCAAACTCCAACATAAATTACACGAAAACAGAAAAATTTACCAATACATTTGGCGGGCAGATTACACATAAAACATTGACGTTTTTCCAGCTTTCTAACGAGCTATTAAAACTAAAATGAGTTTTGTTAAAGATTGCTGGAAAAATTGATCACAAAGGAAGCAACAAGGAAGTCACGTCCGAACAAAAGTTAAAATTAACTAACTAAATCTATCAAAACTAACTGTTATACTCGTAAACACAAATAACAACATTAACTTATGTAAAAAGTTACAAAATTAAAACTAATAAACAATTAAAATTAAAATAATCAGGATTTTTATAGTTCATTTTCAAAATGGATACCTCCATTTCTTATTCTCACATAAGTTAATGTTGTTATTTGTGTTTACGAGTATAACAGTTAGTTTTGATAGATTTAGTTAGTTAATTTTAAGTTTTGTTCGGACGTGACTTCCTTGTTGCTTCCTTTGTGATCAATTTTTCCAGCAATCTTTAACAAAACTCATTTTAGTTTTAATAGCTCGTTAGAAAGCTGGGAAAAACGTCAATTTTTTATGTGTAATCTGCCCGCCAAATGCATTGGTAAATTTTTCTGTTTTCGTGTAATTTATGTTGGAGTTAGATAAAAAAACATGTATTTTTTACTTTTCGGCCTCGCATTCTCAAACGTGTACAGATATATTTTTTTTAATTTTGCATAGGAACAACAAATTCATCTTGTACAAAAACAAATAAAAAATGTATGATTTAAATTTGTTATGTTTTTTAATTTAAATTTTTGAAGTTGCATTTGTGACTTTTGTTTCCGCCCGCTTCCTTTGTGATGATTATTTTTTCAGGTTTTTTTTTAATAAATTTCTTCTTGTTATGCGTTTTTGGAGAGCTAAGAAAACAGTTAAGTTTTTAAAATAATCTGCAAGCCAAGTTTTATAACGTTTTTTTTTTGTTTTTAAGGCATTTTAGTGGAAAGCGATCGCAAAAAATATTGAAAAAAAATCGTTTTCCGTCTCGCTTTTTCAAATTTGGACCGATAATTATTGTTTTAATATTGAGAAATAACCAATGTTTAATCGGTTTTGTAAATCAGAAGAAAAAAAAAGATTTAAATTGATACTTTTTTTGTAATAAATTTTTCAAGTTGAATTTCCGACTAATTTAAAAAAAAACTAATAATCGCGATAACTCAAAAATGGTTCACTTTTGCATAATGCATATGGGGGTCAAACTTATCGCAAATAGTCACCCCTATCACCTCCTAACGGGATTAGGTCGACTTACCAATAACCCTGTATAAAAAACAATTCACTCTGAAAAAAAATAGCACTTTAATATATATTTTATTAATATTTCACAAAGGGATCCATTAATCGAAAAACCTCGTTTTACCTCTACAAGACATATCCAACGACACCCCACACCATAGGGTAGACGAGAAAAAACATCCCCAGCGGGCCTATTATGGTCGTGTTTATCGACGTGGATAAGTGCGGATAAAACATCTGTCACTTTCTCACCAGTAATAAGTGCGAGCGAGACAGAAGTTTTATCCACCGCGACAAAGGCGACCATAATCCTTCCACAGGTACGACTTCATTTAACCACTTTTTTTCATGCCAACATTTTTTCGGATGGACGGACATGGCGAAACTATAAGGGTTCCTAGTTTGCTTACGGAACCCTGATAACTAAACTAAAGCTGAAATTTTATTTAAAAAAAAAAGTATTAATTGCAGGATGATTATAAACATGCATATTTTATTTGGTTCCGCCCGAGTAGCCAGAGGTTGATAACCTTAGGTCGGCTGTGCAAACACTATTTACTATAATTACTCTGTTATAATTTAATTGCATACAGTCATAAAAGGTTTGTGTTCCATGCGTCATTATTCGCGGTGAAATACTTCCTTATGTGAGAGTGAAAACAAATTCTAGAAACATTTACTTGAATATAAGCTTTATCTGAATCAAATTTCGTTGAAATTGTTAACAAAATTGGCAATAAACGTTTCTCTCGTTTGATGATTGTTATCAATATAGACCGGTTTTATAGAATGTTTAATTTCACCGCTTTTAAATGTAACAGGAAAATATATTGCTATTTTACCTGTAAAATCAGATATCTCATTTCAAACATTTTCAGTGTAGAAGGAAAACGGTTTCTCGGAAGATTATAATGACCTGTAATACGAAACGGAAACCATGTTGGAATTATACACCATGCTTTGTAACATAATGGTTGTATGTACGAACATTTATAGTGCCCGGCTGTTAAGAAGTCTGACACCTGTCATTTCAGTACAAATTATAACCTTAAACCTAAGAATTGTTCAATGAATTGAATTCTGACTCGGGAATAGATCTCTTTTATAATAGCACTCTCTCTGTCAAAAATATTATTATATTAAAATAATATCTGTATAGTACTACATCTAAATAGCGTTTTCGCATCTTTATTTTAGCATCATTGTATTTTTTGTTTTTTTTTTATTATCTGTTGGTTTTTGAGAATCTGTACTCATGACTGTTGTTGTTGTAGTTATGGTTTGTTCTGATTTTTTAAAAGTTAATTTGTTATTGTTTATATTTAATTCGAGACTTTGCATGTTATTCCTTAAGTGAATGTGTGGCAGCTTGTAATTTCCTTTTAGATATAAGTGTGGTTGATCAATTTGTAGTAGGCTGTAAGCTTTCCGAATAAAATAAAATAAAATAAAAATATCTTCGATTCTGTAGGGGGCAGCCCCCTTTTAGCGACGCTCTTGGTGATGACTGATGAGTAAGAGTATTGATACTTGGGTCCAGGTTATTTTTTTTTGTATTTATGTAAAAAAAAGTGTATTTATTTATATTAGTATGTTTTTCATTGTCTAGTGCCCATAGTAGGTACAAATCGTGAGATTGCTTTGGGACTAGGTCACTATATTATATGAGATTGCCTCCAGATATTTACTTATTATTGAAATAAGGATACAAATCTAAACATCTAAGTAGGTTTATTTTTTTCATTAATTCAGCCCACATCCACCCACTGCCTGCGGGATAAACGCCATGTTCACGCCATTTTGTAAGTCGATTAGTACCTATTTATATCGGCCAGGATGACGATGAATAAAAAAGTATTTTTTGCACAAGTTACGTAATCGTACGTAGAGCTATTTATAACTTGGGGTCGCGTGTGTCATTGAGGGAATTCTTCAAGGAAATAGATATTCTAACACTGCCGTCGCTATATGTATTTGAAATAATCATCTTTGTTAGGAAGAATCTACATAATTTCCCAACGAACATTGATAAGCCAAAAGCAACCAGGAGCACAGGAAAGCTCAAAACCACTTTTTATAGACTGGCCAAAACTTCAAAATCATTCTTGGGAAATTGTGTAAAATTCTACAATAAAATTCCAAAAAGTATTACTGAACTTACTGACTCTAAATTTAAATCTGTCGTAAAACAAAAACTAATTTCCCGAGCATATTATAAAGTAAACGATTATATCATGGATAGGGATGTTTGGCAGTGAGTCGTCCGTCCTGCATGAGTAATCTACGCTAAAAAAAGGTGCACCTACTGTACAAAAATACCGTGATATTGTAAACTATTTATAATTATAATGTAATGATGTAAACCTTTTTCTTGAAAAAAATATACCTTGCCGAGTTTCTTACGCCGGTTCTTCTCGGGGCAAAGGTTTTATTTTTCGAACCGGTGGTAATGCTTTTTGACATTCATAGGTGCATTATATTATGCCTAAATTGAAGAATAAAGAACTTTGACTTTGACTTTTGAATCCAAGATCAAGGTCTTAACAACAGTTGTACCACAAATGTAAATAACTACACGTATATTCCACATTCAAAAATACCGCGTTGCTTTTTGGCAATACCTATTGCGGAAAATCGTAAACTTAAACATGGAAAGATCCCATCGCTACTACGCAGTGCTCATGTAACGCTCCATTATCTCTGTTTTCCTGGTACCTATCTTGCTGAAAAATCTGGGAAACACTATTGACTCATTAAAATTGAACATGTGAGTTATTCTGCGAACAGAATGTGTTGACAGGGTTGACCCTAACATTAACATGTTTAGAACTGCATAATTAATAGCTTTAAAGAAAAAAAAATACACTTTGCTTTGGTATGACGTGTTTACCACACAATTGAGTATGCATAGAGTTTACAATAATATGATACACTTTCGAATTAAATGACTTTATGACTTTAAATTTCTATTTCTTATCAATTTTGAGTTACAACTAAATTGACAGAACTGCAAGATGACAAAAAACTATGGTTATCTACTTCTTACAAATGAGATATGAATGTGCTTAGACCCTTGCATGTCTGTCTGTCATCCTTTTGAATCTAAAATGACGCAGTTTAATTCTGTTATTAAGGTCGGAAGGGGATAACAGAACTCATCATCATTCTCCTGTATTTATCCCAACTTATTTGGAGTCGGCACTACATGTATTTTACTCCCATACTTCTCTAATAGTCGTCATTTTGCGGGTGGTAGGACCTTGTGCGGGGTCCGTCCGGATCGCTACCACCATCTTATCCAATTAACCTACCACCAAAAAGCAGTGTTTGCATTGCTGTGTTCCGGTTTGGGGATAAGACAGCCGGTGTAATGACTAGCATAGAGGCATTCCATCTTAGTCCTCAGGGTTGGCAACGCATTTGCAGTCTTGTGAATGCGAATGACATGGGTCACAGTTCCATTTACCATCACGTGGCCTGTGTGTGTGCTCGTTTGCCTTCTCAATGGCATAAAAAAAAAACTCCGTAGTCACTCTCTTTCTAGGCATATCATCTTTCGTACAGTCCATCCATCGTTCCTTTGGTATTCCACTTCTCGTATAGCCATCCACATTCATAATTAACTAAGATAATGGAACTAAGGGTCATTGAACCAAATTTATGGTTTATGAAGTGTTGACCAAAATAAATGCGGTTTTTTTAAGTTAAAATATAATAAAATTAAATATCACGGGACTAACATAGTCGCCAAGCGACTCAATTTTGTAAACGAGATTAAATCGTAAGTATTTTCAACTTTGTTTGATATAAATGGAGATGGCTATTCAAGAGTCATCAGTTTTTATAGTAAAGGTCAGAATTACTTTGAGGGTTTTTATTATTTTATTGAATTAATATTCTAAGTTTAAATTAATATTCTAAGTAATGTTCAAAGAATGTTTTGTTTTCCCGTGAACATCCAAGAATGTCCAAGATTTCCAGTAGCCATGTTATGCAAATAAGTAGCTTCCTCATCAGGGTCGTCGGTTATATCCTAGGCTCAGATTCTTTTATGATTGCAGTATTTGTAATTGCAGAGAATGCTCAAGGTGCATTTCTGTTTAATAACATGGTGCCATTACCCGTAATATTAGTTTATCTTAGTCATTTTAGCCCTGTTACACGTTTTGCATACATACACACATACATACATAACTTCACGCCTGTCTCCCAAAGGGGTAGGCAGAGATTTTAATTTTAAAATAAAAATTTAAGCCTTCACTTCCTCTACATCCATCAATCTCTTTATACACGCAATAATAAAAAATAAAAGCGGCCAAGTGCGAGTCGGACTCGCGCACGTAGGGTTCCGTACCACTATACATTTAAATAAATGTTTTTCTTTATTCTTTATTATATTGGAGTTGATTAAATGAAAGGTAAAATGCGGTTTACGATTTATAACGTATTAAAAAAAAACTAATTATTAGATCTCGTTCAAACCAATTTTCGGTGGAAGTTTGCATAGTAATGTACCATCATATATTATTTTTACATTTATCATTCCCTTATTTTAGAAGTTACGGGGGGGGGGGACACACATTTTTCCACTTTGGAAGCGTCTCTCGCGCAAACTATTCAGTTTAGAAAAAATATATATTAGAAACCTCAATATCATTTTTGAAGAGCTATCCATAGATATCCCACACGTATGGGTTTGATGAAAATAAATAAATGAGTTTCAGTTCTAAGTATGGGGAACTCCAAAAATGTATTGTTTTTTTTCTATTTTTGTATGAAAATCTTAATGCGGTTCACCAAATACATCTACTTACAAAGTTTCCATAGTATAGCTCTTATAGTTACGGAATAAAGTGGCTGTGACATACGGACGGACAGACGGACGGACAGACATGACGAATCTATAAGGGTTCCGTTTTTTGCCATTTGGCTACGGAACCCTAAAAATAAATGTTTCAGTTAAAAGGTCGGTTATATAGAGTGAATTGGCCAGCGCTTCGGACAAGACCATAATTGCGAAGAAGAAGCGGCGCCAGAAACTCCAGCAGAAACTTCATCGTTATCCAGCAGAAACCAAGATAAAATCAGAACACGTTGCTATAATAGTGTTTAAAATTCAGGATTGTTCCACGTTTTACTATATAATTAAGTAAACAAGGGTAATAATAACGCTGCTCCTAACCCTAATTAAAACCAATCTTTTACACATCAAACTTCTTAAGAAGCCGATTCTTTTACGATCCCAAAACACGATAATAAAACGAAGTACCTGGGCAATAACTCAGCCCACGAACTGTTATGGACAATAAAAAAACTTCAAAAGAACCGCGGAAGTATTTTTTTCATAAAACTTTTTATTTTCAGTTTATGGGGAAATTTTGGGTTAGTTTCAGTACCGTAGAAAGTGTTTATCTGCAAGTCCAACTGGGCCATCGTATTGATGTAATGTCGCCGTCAATAAAACTTGTGACCGAAGTTAACAAATTAGTACTGTTTGACACAATAAATATTCGCCAAGCTTTTTTATATTAAAAGTAATGTATAATTAATAGTTATTTAATCTGAAAATAATATGAAAATAATGTTCTAGTGTATAAATCATTGCAAAGACCTCACTTTGATCTTTAAAAGTACGTGATTCGTTTGACGGCAACTTTAATTGGATAGGGCCTGAGTGTGATCCTATTATCTTCATTCTATTAATATAAATAAAAATAAATATCAGGGGACCATGTCACACCAATCGACCTAGTCCCAAACTAAGCTCTAGGCTTGTACTATGGGTACTATACAAAGATATAAATACTCATATAGAGAAATATATACTTAAATACATAGAAAACATCCATTCGCGCTCATCACACAAACATCTGCACTTACCGGGATTTGAACCCAGGACCGCTAGCTTCGTAGGCAGGGTCACTACCAACTAGGCCAGCGTGTCGTTATATAATATATGTGATAGTTCGTAAAGATGTTTGCATGTTTCAATGGATGTTTTTCAATCACGCTTAGGTCACTGAAGAGTTTGGGTCACAGACGTCATTGAAGATAAACACCAGGGGACAATGTCACCAATAGACATAATCCCAAACTAAGCTCTGGGCTTAGATTAGGATTAGGTCAAAACAGCCAGGACTCAGGAACAAATATTCGCGTTCATCACACAAATATCTGCCCTTAGTGGGATTTGAACCCAGGACCGCTAGTTTTGTAAGCCTGGTCACTAGGCAGCGCGTCTACAGATATAATGATAAATTATATAATGAAATTAATATAATCATCATCATCATCAACCCGTATTAGTCCACTGCTGGACAAATGCCCCTCCACATGCACGCTGCTGCTCCCTATCTTCAGCTTCTCTCAACCTACACCGGTCTAACTACGTATATCATCGCTTCATTTCCGCAGGGCATCCCACACGACGTTTAGCGTAATAATATCGTAAAAAAAGCTATTACAAACCATATCGCGGACAACTTTCAATCTTTCTTGTCAAACGTCTAATGCAAACAAAAAAATCATCCAATTCCGCGACGCAGGCGTCTCAAAACCAAACCGTCAAAAAGTTATATGACACTAATTGCACCCGATCCATGTCAGTCGGCATGTCACTGCTGTCAGCCAATATGTATACCAGAAGCACAATCAAAATACACATGCAAAAGGCGTATTACTGTGGCATAAGGTTAAGAACTACTTGATTCACGGATCATGTTTTTGTGTCCATTTATTTGCAAAGTTGCCATGAAGAATATCCACGTAGTAAGTCCGCACTCCAGCTATTTTATCTAGGTCTCAAACTTCAAGCAACTGATCAGTGTTGGAGATCAAGATATGATAGCCACGGTAATCAGTTACTGCCTTTTGAGTTTAGTCAGTCGGAAGCCTGAGTCATTGGGGTATAATTACAGTTGCATTATAAAGCAAAAAGGATGCACTTTTGTTGTTGCCGTATTTGAAAGATACTGTTACGTTTTAGTCACCACGTTTAATCGATTTTTGGTGTGGGAAATATAAGTGTTTTTTAAGGCATCGGATGACCTAAATTTTACATTTTTGGAAGAGTCAGATTAGATTAACTTTGGATTATTTTTTCTTATTAAATTGGAATGTTTTATGCATAGTGTTACTATGAACAGCCGATCAAGTAGTTGATGTTTTACTTTCATACAACTTCAAAGTCCAAACATATTGACAGATTTGTTAACCTTATCCAGCTGTTAGCTTATGACGTGCTTGTGGAATTTGACATTAGGGTTGAAAACTACATATTTGGCAGGTTGTAGGTACATGGCATTCACAACAGACCAATGATCCTACACAACTTTCTACGTCAACTTTTTACTCACTCATTGTTGGGTGGCTTTACACTCAAAACCGCCCTCTTTATTTACCCTCTAATGTTTTTCCTACAGTAGAAGGAATAAGGGAAGTAAATCATGACACCTGTTATAAATTAAAAGGTGGAATGTCAGGATTGAGTCATCTAGTTCATTTTAATTTAAAAAAAATCGAAGCAGACAAAGCCACAGACAAAAGTAGCACCCAAAATGAAAACCGATTGTTAAAAAATTGCCAGTTTCATTTAAAAGATTTAAAAACACGATAACAACCAAAACGTGCATTTCTGGTATTTTTTGACTTGAAATTTGTACCGGAAGTAATTAAGGCACGAATAAAAAACATTTTTGTCCACAAACTGGAACTGAATAATTGTGATTCCGCCTCAAATGGGATTTTGCTGAATAAAGGCCTGGATTATTGAAAATCAAGTTGTTATGACTAACAAAAATGTATGAACTGTTATTGAATAGCATTAAAAAAACATTTCAAGTGCACAGTAACCTAAATACTTACTAATTAGTAAAGCGGATCTTTTCTGAAACTTCTGAAAAGCTAAGTAAAAAAGTAACACCAAAAAAATTCAAAAATAATAGTATTTTAGATCAGGGCATCCATTCAGCTCAGTTAAACCATATTGATATGGTATCGTATTGTCAACGTAACGATTGCTCTTGAAAACATGACCTTAAAGGCCAAAAAACAAAAACGATACTGACCACTTCAAACGCAATATGATTTTACCTAGTAAAATACAGGCTTTGGAAGATGAAAACGAAAATAAAGACTATAAATTAAAGAAAATAGAATCGCAAGGAAAAAAAAAACGGATTGTTTTTCGAGGGACCAGCGTTAAAGTCGAAGGCAAATGTCATTACGTATCTCTTTATTAAACCGAATATCAAATTAAACAGGGTCAACGGAGCTCCGCAGTCGCGGAGCTTCTATTCCTGAGCGTTTTGGCCCTTTGGGCTAGCTAAAGTTCAAACATAACCAAAACCTACCTCATATTTATGATACAATAGTTCAGTTGAATATAGCAGTTATACCACGGGTCGAGAGCTCTTTATTTAAATAAAAATAGTATAAATAAACAAAAGTAGATTATAATTAGTAATTTGACACAAAATGTGTATGTTAATCTTAAATTAAGCGCTCAGCGAGCGATGTTTATTGCAATGCATAATGGTTGGCTAATTATCTTTTTTATTTGTTCCCTTGTGCAATAAATTTATTTGGAACGTGAGGCAATGCGAGCAAAAAGGATTTACTTTACGTTAAAATAAGAGCACCTTTGTAAGCTTAATAATGCTATCAAACATGTTACAGTAATTTGTGACTATAAAGCGAAGTACGATGTAGGTAATTATCCATGCCAAACTTTTTTGTGGCTAGAGAGCAAAAGTTCTAAAATTGGTATTTGCTTTCACGAATTACTTTTTTTTGTTGCTAAGACTGCTAATGTGTGCTGAGACTAAAAGAGAACGCCGGCTGTCTTATCACTACACCGGAACACAGCAATGTAACTGCTGCTTGGCGGTAAGTTATAAGATCAGATGGTGGCAGCGATCCGGGCGGACACAAGGTCTTACTACCACTAATAGTGAACTGAGGAAGATGACTGTAAAAGGAGAAATCACGTCTCCAGTTATCGCAGGGTCTTCCGGTCTTACGTATCATTAGGGACTAAATTAAGCCCTTACTCACTTGCATTAAGACGGTTAAGAAATAAAGTCACAGTAAAATTATTATTTGTCACAACACATCAAACTAATTCGGTATATCTCAGAATCACTTAAATTTTACACGAAATTTTACGACCACTAAGTTATAATAATAACATGACGTCTTGAAAATGGTCAAGAGGGAATCCGTTCTTAAAATATAAGGGACCTTGTAGGAGCTTGAGCAGTACTGTGAACGCATTAACCTGCCACCTAGCAGCAGCGTTCACTTGTTATACTCCGGTTTCGGGTCAAGACAAGCGGGGAAATACATAGCTTAGAGATATTATGTAAAGGACAGTTGCAATTTTTGTTTTCCTTCACTATGAGCAAAACCCTGTTGCCAACTTCCAAACTATAAAAGATGCTCGTTATTGATACGTACAGGAAAATAGATTAACTAACTTCAACATTTAAATAAATAAATACATTATTAGGTGACAGTATCGCACAAATTGACCTAATCCGAAACTAAGCTCTCGGCTTGTTCTATGGTTAGTAGACAACAATATGTATAAGTACGTATATACGTAGAAAACATACAATACTCAAGAACAAGCCGCGCTCATCACACAAACATCTGCTCTTACCGGGTTAGTGCTAATAATAGAATTTCATTATCAATTCTAAGACTGTCCCAATATTTAAACAATTTCACGGAACGCCAAAACATCTCTGTTTGTCAGTTAACATTGTCTTAAAACGCCGGGTTTTATGCATTTTTTATGCACTTGGCGAGGCGCAGTCGTGAATAAGCAGCTGTTGATACCCGCGTCCGATGCATCGTAAATGTCCCTAGGTCTGTTTACAAGGTGCGTGCAAAACAAGGGATTAACATGCACTCGTTTATAAGAAGAATAAGAATAAGAATAATTTATTTACCAAAAGAAAGTTACAGCAAATAATCAATTATAAACAGTGACCTCCACACTAGGCATAGCCTGTATCGTGGGAGTCAAGTCATACACGTGAATTACAAAAACAAAGAAAAGCGGCAATTGACATTTGTGAAAGATAAATTATATACATATTACAGTAGTTCCAAGGAATCTATCTGCTTAACTATATATTTATTTTATTTTTAAGACGAAAAGAGTTATGAAACAATTTTTAAACAATTTTTAAATATTGTTTAAACAATTTTTAAACAGTGTGAATGTGTTAAAGTGTGAGTGTGAGTGAGTGTAGTGTGAGTAAAGAGGGAAGGGTGCGAAGTGTCCCATTACCTCAAAGCTGCCTCAGCTTGATCGTAAGACCAAGATAACAAGAGCTCTCGTATTCGCTTTTTAGCCTCAGGGATTCGAGACATGTTGATATCACATACGTTAGCAATATTATTATAAATTTTAGGAAATAGAAATGATTTAAATCTCTTTGCAAATGTGGATTTTACTGTTGGTATGGGAATTCTAAATACTCTTTTCTTTAATAAGTCAGGATAGGATGGCAATTGAAGAATTTTCTTATGAGTGGTGGTTGTCGCTCGATATAAGAATAATTTCCGGACGCTTAAAACTTCTGCTTCATTGTAAAGGTCCGCAGTAGGGTACAGCCGTGGTCTGCAAAAAGCTGCCTTCAGAACCGCTCTTTGAGCTCTTTCTAGAGGTATCAAAGAGGATTTAGCACAACCACCCCAGGCTAAAATACAATAATCTAGGATAGATTGACACAAGGCCATGTACACCATCTTCAGCAGAGACTCATCGGCGCACTGTCTTAAAAATTTCATGGTGTAAATAAATTTACGCACTCTACCGGACGTGACTGAAATGTGCTTCTTAAAATTAAGGTTTTCATCCAATGTAACACCTAGGTACTTCAGGGATGCAACTCTACTGATAGAAGTGCAAGCACAGACCGAACCAGCGACAGAGGAGGCAACACAGTTTGGTTCATGTATTTTAAGGTGTTCCATTGAGATCGGAGGACAAGACGAAGCGGTTTTATGAAAACATAAGAATTGTGTTTTGGTTGCATTGACAGTTAAGAGGTTGTGATTTAACCAGCGTACAACTCTTTGTAAACCCTCAGTCATCGCATCCCGCACATCTTGCCAAGAGTTACCATGAAACAACAACGCAGTATCATCGGCGTAACACAGGATTTCACTGTTATAAATGTCCAGAGACATGATGTCATTTATATATGCAACAAAAAGCGAGGGACCCAAGATACTTCCCTGTGGTACGCCAAAAGATACAGGTTTGAGGTCACTCCTTCTATCGCCTATTTTAACAAGCTGGCTTCTGTCCGACAGGTAACTAGCAAACCACTCTAGCGCGATTCCACGGATGCCAAAGGATTCCAACTTTTTCAGAAGCATGGGAGTCGAGACCGTGTCGAATGCTTTAGCTAAGTCAAGAAAGACTCCGACACAGTGGCGACCCCCATCGAGATGAGACACCGCAGTATCTATTAACATTGTTACCGCATCCTCAGTAGACTTCCCTTTGCGGAAACCAAATTGACGGTCAGACAGAAGTTTGTTTTGCTCCAGGTACTCGACGAGACGTTTGTTCACAACACGCTCAAGAAGTTTAGAGAAGGCTCCCAAAAGAGATATTGGTCTAAAATTATTTGGAGTGTTTTTAGGTCCGCCTTTATGTATTGGGATGACTGTAGCTATCTTCCAGCTATGAGGGAAACAGCCCGATGCGATGCTGAGGTTAAAAATGAATGTTAAAGGTTCGGCGATTTCATGGCATATCTCTTTTAGAAGCCTGTTGCTTACACTGTCAGAACCAGTAGCACTGCGAGGGTCAAGAACTTTTATAAGGCTGATGATCTCCTGTGGAGTGGTGGGGTGAATGTAAAAAGAGTTAGGAGTGGCACTGTCACAGCAAAGCTTCCTGGCTAGAGACTCCTGAGTTTCGTTTAAGTTCGTCAAAATTGAACCAGCCAACCTTGAGCCAACCGATGAAAAATATTCATTACATTTGCTAAGGGCTTCCTCGGGTGAGCGTCCAGCATTGATAAGGTCCTCTGAACAAGTGACTTTGGACGATTTATGCGTAATGCGATTTATCGAATTCCAGAGCTTACGGGGTGCATTTCTATTTTGAGTCAGGTCATTCCTATCAAAATCTGCCTTTAGTTTTCGTAACAATGAAACATAAAAGTTTCTATAGCGGGTATAAACTAGTTTTTTGACACTATTATTGGGATCATTACGAGATTCTTGGTGCAACTTATCTTTATGTCTCGAGCATCTTAATAAGCCTGGGGTCATCCACGGTTTGATAGTATACTTTGAACGACTAATCTTTACAATTTTGGAATGTTTGACTACAGCATCTCTAATCATTGTTGAAAAACGATCCGTAGCTGCCTCGAGGTCTCTGCTACATTGGATGGATGACCAGTCTGTGCATTTTAACTCAGTTTTCAGAGAGTCGTAGTCGATAACAGTTTTAGACCGTTCAGGTTTGATAGGTTTCTCTGAAAGAAGCGAGATTCCCACCATAGTAACGTCGTGATCCGTTACATCAGAGGAGCAAACAATCGACTCTGCTTGACATTGAGCTGGTACAAAAATGTGGTCAAGACAAGATTTATGGTGAGTGACAGTGTTTATGCAAGGTAACAAACCATGCTTAGCCAGAGAGCATAAGTACTCTGAGGATTGGGTGCTGATTTGAGAGGACTCTAGTATGTCTATATTAAGATCCCCAGCGAGAACAAGACAGGGGGAGTGAGCAATGGATTTTAAAGCTAAGTCAAGTGATGTAGTAAAAGCGTCAATGTCATGGAAACTTGGTGACCTGTAAATACCCACAACCGAGAATACGTTTGGCACGTGTGCAAGCACACAGTTAGCATCATTTACATTCACTTCTGAGAATATTGGAGACCACTTTTTATTAACGTAAACAATCACGCCACCCGACTTATTTATAAATTTTTTAGAGCTAAAGGAAACGTAATTATTTAGTTGGTTAATAATAGAGTCTTCATTGATCCAGCATTCACTCAAAACGATCACGTCAAACTCAGTATCTAGTCTCTCACGCAGAACAAGAAAACTATCAAAGTTCTTGTTTATGCTGCGGATGTTCAGGCTTAAAATTTTCAACGAATACTTGGATATGATTTGAGCGCAATTTTCCGGAATATTTGTCAAATGGCATTTTATTTCAAAAGATTTGTCAATTTCATCTAACAAAAACAAAGTACCCATTGAAATAGAAAATTGATAAACGAAATGGATTTCTCAAAACTAGTTGATGCCAAAAACTGCCAAGTGAATTCATGCTCGGGCGCAGGACATGTCCTTCTGTAATACGGAAACACGCTTAAGTTCATAAAAGTGCAGAAGTGTGTAAGTGTAAGTGTGCATGAGTTGGGTGTTTGGGTAGTAATGTAGGTGTGCGTTATAAAGTACAATTTATAATATTCTAACAGTAGTAAATAGTTAACAAAAAGACCGAGAACAAGAGCGAGGAACAAGAAATACACATCAAGACTGCATGGAACACGATGGGGCGTTTGCTTCCGCGCTGGGCTGGTCCGCGGCGGATGCGCACTGCACATGAGAGTTGGACAATCTGTAGAGGTCGTAATCGGATTTGATCCTAATTGCAGGGCTCCCATATTTTGCGTCCTGTTTCCTGACGAAGATTGCACCGTTGTGTACCCAGCAGTGCTTGTATTTGTATTCATTCGCGAACTCTCTGGAGATACGAAATAACCGGCGGTTCCTGCTGGTGAGCCGCTCATTTACGTAAACTTTTGAGTCAGGTCCTTCCGATACGACAATGTCTTTACTTTTGATATTACGGCGAATCTTGGCCTGTTTGAGAAATTCGTCCCGCTTTGCTCTACGAACAAAGACAACGGCTAGGGGCCGCTGCAAGCGGCGAGTGGGAGCCTCGTCGCCGCCAGACCCGGGGTCGCCGTGGCGCTTGGGGCCAACTCGGGTTACGTGTACCAAGTCGGTGTCACTAAGCTCGACGCCCAATTTTACCGCTATATCAATTTGGAGGATGTTGAGATGTGAAGAAGGAAATAAATTTGGATCGTTATATTCGTTATTAAACTAAATTAAAATTTACAAAACTACTCGACTGTACCTACCTATAAATTTATCGAAAGACCTAACTTAACTTTCATTTTTTTTTACGTATACCACCCAGGTCCATTGAGACCCGGGATAGTTATGTAGGCCTCACCAAACAAGACTGGCCGGAATACCCACTAAAACCCCAGCGGCGTTAGCACTTCATAGGCTGATGACGGGGGCGCCATGGGCTGCTAATGATTCTACCATTGGGCGCCCCCCTGCTGCCCCAGTATGAGCTAGGGCACCTGTGCCAGAGTAGGACCATAAAGGGTGGGCTAACCCACAAGTCCTACTGGGGGCGTAGGTTTACGATAAACTGCCGGCGCCTTGCTCCTCCGCCTGCACCGAAGCTGGTGAGCGTCAACATCGTATTCGCGTTCCCGCTCCACCACCTCCTTCTGCGAGATGACACTCTCACAGAAGTAGGATACCGTCCTCCACGATCTGTTGCTGCGCAGCACGGCCGAGACCACGCTGTGAAGCGAGAAACCTAACCTAACCTAACCTAATGTTAATAATAAATGCTTACGATATCCCGAAAACATCATTTTTTCAGCAAAAAATAGCATTCAATGGTGGTTTCAAAAAAATGATGGGTTTTTCTCTCTGCCGCTTGATGCTATTAAGGTTCATAATTAAATACTTTTGAAATGTTACTGTGTTGTTAACGTTATTGTATTTGGCTGTAGGTTCAAGGATAAAATGGTGGTAGCGATCCAGACAGACCTTGCACAAGATCCTACCACCATTAAGAATATTGCCAGTAACTAAATTAGGTTCAGTGTTTCAAATTACGAACAATGACTATCACAGGGTAAAACCTAGATTGACCTAAGTATAGCGTCTATATCAATTTAAGTCATATACTTAACTTTAAAGTATAAATTATAATGCTCAGCTAAAATAGCTTCCAATTTTAAACAATTCAAATTCCCATGTAGTGTATTCCAAACAGGATCCTCTTCAATCACTGGTAGGTACTTATTTTATCGAATTTATCATATCATAGAATGCAACATTCTGTTGAAATCTTATTGTTTTTAGGTTTTTAGCATGGTTTACGTAGATTAGGTTAGGTTTGACCTGACCACACATCTCCTGCATGACAATGTGTAAATGCCTGTCGATGAAATGAGTAAAACACTTTTTATCACACTTGCTCGTAAATAGTGTCCTAATATGCTAGAAAATCGACTGGTAATCCAAAATAATACCCTCGGGCCTTTTTTTTAACATTAAACCCTATCTATAGGTATTGTGCTAGTCGATATGAAGATTCAGTCGAGATAAAATGTCAGTTGCATACAATTTTCTAAAAATCTCGCATATAAACTATTGATCTCGACTGTCACTAGAATCGGACTCCTGAACACGTTTCACATTATCTGTGGTAAGTCATAGACAATGATGTAATCTGCCGCTAATTTATAAATACGATCTTTTGTCTGTTTTTATTTCATTTCGTCCTAATTGTGATGAAAAACATTGTATGTTACACGGGTAGTAAAGGAAATACGAGTACAAAGCTCCACTCATTAAAGCCTTCAGCCTTCGACTTCGGCTTCTAACAGACTCATTTGTAATTCTGTATTTACCACCCTTAATACACAATGTACTATTATGAAATGAGTGTCGGTGATTCAAAGGTAAACCGTTCCAAACTGCACGTTGCACATGCATTAGCCGGTCATTGGCCGCAAACGACTAGTTCACTGATTCACGCTAAAATTAGTTGCAAATTTTAGGGATTCGATTAATGTACGCAGAGTGCATTTTTGAAGCATTACGTGCTAATGAGTAACATGCATGCACACCTTTTTTGGTTCATGTTTATTGCAACGGGAAAAATTCAGCAGATAATCTTTTTTACGTAGTGCAAATCAAAGGCGCTCTCCGCGTCCGTCTGTCTATCTGTCTGTCTATCCGTTAACTTTAACGGATTTTGATGCGGTTTTCACTATCAATTAGATATACTTTTTTAACGAAGGTATTATTGAAATCTCACAAAACCGAAGCGAAGCAAGGGCGGGTCGCTAATACAATGACGTAGAGTTAGACCTGTGACAACAGAAAAAAAAACTCATGCGGCGAAAAATGACTTTCGATAAAATTAAAAATTTCCGCAATAATATTGTTCGTTGATAGATATTTATTTAAAAAATAGAATAGATACCTATTTGACTCACTATTACCTTACTTACTGTGATTTTATTAAGACACTAAAGAAATCTAGTGGTCGTATATATTTAGTGGTCGTAGGACCTGGTGCAGGATCCGTCCGGATCGCTACCACCATCTTATCTATTAACTCACCGCAAAATAGCCAATAATACCAATATTACGTAACACGAACCTCGCTAGATGGCGGAATAAGGATCAGAAAGTCTAAATTTAAATCGATATTCTTTAGTAAGTAAAATGTATTCGATACATGCTGGATAATCTGTTCTATCAGCTCAATGGTACCCTGACCTACTATAGAACGGTGCCACAGTGACATTATTTAACAATATGCTTGACGCTTCTTACGACTTGAATCTAAACCTCACTGTGACACAGTTCTATGGTGTGTCAGGGTTTCATTGGGTACATAAACCAGTGGTGGTCAGGACAAAAGATAAAAGATGTTTATTCAGTAAGTAGGCCGCACGAGCACTTTTACACGTCAAAAATCTACCAGCGCTTCGCAAGAGACTGCTGAGAAGAAACGCCGCAAGAAACTCAACAGTCAGTCGTTTTTTTAAATACTAGGTACTTATGATATTATACAATTATAAAGCTTAACCTAGCATTATATAAAACAATGAATTTAACATAAAACAAAAAATACAAAATATTCAAGCGTAGCTGGAGCAGGAAAATGTGTCAAAACTAAGAATTTTCATAGGACCTTGCGCAAGCTCCGGCGGATCGCTACCACCATCTCACCCTTTAACTTACCACCAAGCAGTATTCGCATTGCTGTGTTCCGATGTGGGGATAAGACAACCGCTGAAATTCATCTCAGTCCCCAGGGTTGGCAATGCATTTGAAGTTTTAGGATTGCAGTTTTGAGATTAGAAATGTCTATGGGTCTCAGATCTCTTACCATCAGGTGACCTGAGTGATCGCGAGCCTTCTAATTGCCATTTAAAAAAAACGTTATATCAGCAAGAAAATGAGAGTTAATTGACTGTGTGTGACTAACGACTAAACCCTATATTCAACCGTGGATAGATAAGGCTTATGGTGGGTTAAAACTTGACATTTGCCCATATAAAATGAGTCAAATTCTAATCTGAAGTAAGCCTATCTTCCCGCGGTTTGAATATCTTATCCATTAACCTACCGCCAAACAGCAGTGTTCGCACTGTTGTGTTTGGGGATAAGACAGCCGGTGTAATGACTAGCATAGAGGCATTCCATCTTAGTCCTCAGGGTTGGCAACGCATTTGCAGTCTTAGTCTTGTAGTCTTGTGAATGCGAATGTCTATGGGTCACAGTTTTCGCTTACCATCAGGTGGCCTGTGTGCTCGTTTGCCTTCTCTATGTCATAAATATAATAAATAAATAAATAAATAAATAATAATAGGGTTTGGCCATAAAGGAGGGTGGGCAAATTGGCCTATATGACCAATAACAACAAGCGATATGTCACCGGATAGGTAATTCTAAGTTAAAACTATTTCTATGGCAGGTAGTTCGAAATCATTGTGTGATAAAAGTTATCGCCGTGCAAAGACAGCGGTGTTCCAAAGTAATTATGCAAACGTCGTCTACGTAGGGGTCCCGATGTTCCCGATTTTTTAAATATTTCTCACAGTTTTTTGACCTTTCCCACTACACTAAATCGTTGTAGAATTAAAAAGCATATCCGATGATATAGTGCTTATTGTTATTGGTTTCTAGGCCAGTGTTCATACATTTCTGCCCATCCTCCTTTAACAATATTATCATCATCATATCATAAACTTCCACAGCTGGATATGGGCCTTCTTCAAAGAAGTCAGTGAATCAGTTTTGTGCTCTTCACATTACATTTATTTAAACTTCTTTGCTCAATACAAATACAAGTAAAAAGACCAATGGCGAATGGCATTTCCCGCGATTTTCTCCAGATTTAACGTATACTTTTAGTCAAACAAACGGGAGAAAAACAAGGGCGCAGCAAACAGACAGACAGATATTTACGACGGTTCACACGTGGCTTCAGTCTAAAGCCAAACACGTTTTACGGGAGTTTGTGTTATTTTGTTTGTTTGAGTGAAAGCGCTGGATTGGGTACTCTGTGTAAATAACTGAGAAGAGAAATCGATAAATGTAAATGTGTGATAAACTGCTATATAAAATTAAGGGTCCTCACAAATTAAGTTGTGAGTATAACTTTTTTTTTTTGTACATTTGTTTATGCAAACTGTTTATTGCACATAAACAATTTTTGCATCACTATAGATTATGTACAATCACCCAATAAAAATGTTAAGCATACTTAGAACCTTGTCATTGTGACTGACATTATTATTTTCATACTAGTAATTTTGATGTTCAGTTTGAAGTTTATTACGACAGTGCACATGCTTTACATTTTCGTTGGGGTACTGTACATTGGCGAACTTATCCCATGTGGGATCTCTTCCAGTTCTCCCAGCAGAAGGACAACGTTTAGGTTCAGATTGAATCAGAATTTAAAAAAACCGTTATAAAGTAAGTAAGATTTTATTACGTCATCATCATCATCATCATCATGTCAGCCGAAAGACGTCCACTGCTGGACATAGGCCTCCCCAAGGCTTTCCACTCAGACCGGTCTTGTGCTTTTCGCATCCACCGCGGTCCCGCGATCCTGACGAGGTCGTCACTCCATCTTGTTGGAGGCCTACCTACAGCTCGTCTTCCGGTCCGCGGTCGCCACTCCAGAACCTTCTGACCCCATCGGCCATCAGTCCTGCGAGCAATGTGCCCCGCCCACTGCCACTTCAGTTTAGCTATTCTTAGGGCTATCTCGGTAACCTTAGTTCTACTGCGGATATCATAATTTCTGATTCTATCACGCAGAGAAACCCCGAGCATAGCCCTCTCCATAGCCCTCTGAGTGACTTTGAGCTTCCTTATGATTATTACGTAACTAATAAAAAATGTCATCGTCAAATTAGTAAACAAGTATAAACAGTCCAAAATCAAGTCATACAAACATATATGTGCTTCGTCAGTTCATCCGTTCAGACTCTACAAGGCAAAAAACAATACAGGTTGAAAACGTTGTCCTAGTCTGGTAATTAATCTTTGCCCAAGCAACACTAATCAAGTCAATCGATAGTCCAGTCTAGACACAGCGTTGTCTTTTTAGTCATACCATTAGTTTTTACTGCCACAGCGGGATATTTTTGAATATTGTATTTGGACAGACATTAAATTCCAACATGTAAACTTTAACTTTCCATAGTAATCCACAAAATAGTCCTTAAAAAAAAATTCAGGGGCCTAGTCCCAAACTCAGTTCAAGGCTTGTAATATGGAACTAAACTACAATAAACGTACTTGTATGTGGAAATACATACATAAACACAGAAAACACCCAAGACCCAGGAACGCAGATATTCATGGTTATCACACATATACATTATATTGAACCCGGGATAGCGAGCTCCGTAGGTTACTCCCTACTCGGCTTTTAAATAAAATAAACCAGGCAAGTGCAATACAAAATTAGGTAAAAACGGAATAAATATTGTTTTTGGTATTTTTTGTTATAACGCCAACAAATGTTCATTATCTGTGAAAATTTCAACTGTCTAGCTATCATGGTTCATGAGATACAGCCTGGAGACAAACCAACAGACCGACAGACGACAGAAAGACAGGCGGACAGTGTAGTCTAAGTAATAGGGTCCCGTTTTTACCCAAAGGGTACGGAACCTTAAAATAATGAACAATCTTACCTGTTTACCTAATCCTAAACTAAGCAAACATAATGTACAGAATAATGCATACTGAAATACATGGAAACATCAAAGATTCTATGACACAAAACTTGAATGATTGTTCTCGTAGGAAAAGTGATAAAAAACGAAGGTTTCGCATTTAAAAAGCTAGTAATAAATTGATGTTACGCGGCAAAATTGACGATAAAAAAAAGTGAAAATTTCCATACGAACTAAATTCAGTTCCTTGACTTGAGAAAGTTGAAAATCCCCAGAAAAAATACAGAATTTAACACTCGTTGCTAAATAACAATTGACAGGAAAAATATTTGACATCACCAAATTCGGAGGGTGTAAAATTTGACTCAAACACATTATAGCTGTCTCAGTTTCATCACTATACTGTTCTGGGAAACGTCAAACACTCAACCCAAAACGACCGAAATAACCTACTACCTCCCTTCAATTCTAAACTGTGGTGTCATGCACTAAGATTCATTATTTAGTTGGGACTTGTTCCGATCTTGGAGCGTATTCATTTTGTAGATGCATTGTGACAAAAAGATGCAACCATGTGCCAAATTCCGTTTACTGCACGATTTATTTAGCCTCGTCCATGGTCGGGGTTTGTCGTAAATTTTCGGGAGATATTCGATTTTATTTTTAAACGTGGAACTAAAATTGGAAATATTGTATTTGGACTTTTGTTATTGATGTCAAAATAAAATGTTGGGAGTGAAGCGAGACGCAATGAATAAACTTATTCATTGAAATGTATTTGTAAATACGTCTGTCGGTCACCAGGCTGTATCTCATGAACCGTGATAGCAAGACAGTTAATGTTTCACAGATGATGTATTTCTGTTGCCGCTATAACAATAAATACTAAAAACAGATTAAAATTAATATTTAAGTGTGGCTCCCATTGTCGTTAATTGTTCGATATTAATAATGGCTACACGTGTTGTTTACCGCCATTATAAATATTAATAAGAGCTACCATATCGTATCATACGATAAATATAGGTGTAAAGAATGTGTAAAATAAAGCCTTATAACACACTACTAAGACTATATTTTACTCGGTAAAACCATATTGATTTTGACATGTGAAATACAGTATTTTCAACGTTATAACTCTTACTTGGGAGCACAATCTTCCCGAAATGTTTTTTTGGCCATAATGTCTTGCATTGTTGCCATAGTTATTGATAGTCATAATTCTTATATTTATTTCGTCATGCACCGTCTTATATACACAAGTAGGTGATTTTTTTTTTCTTTCTTCTATCTTTCTCCCAAGATTATTGGCAGGTATTCCTGCTGAACTACGCATGTTATCTGATATTATATTTAATTTAATATTTATAGCTTTATAATGCTAAGACTAAGTAGTACCATTGTAATATGAAATATGTTTAAAAATTACTGACTGCTGAGTTTCTTGCGGCGTTTCTTCTCAGTAGGGGTCTCCTCTTGGGAAGCGCTGGTAAATTCTTGACGTGTAAAAGTGCCCGCGCGGCCTACTTACTGAATAAATGACTTTTATCTTTTATCTTTATCTTATATCACTAGAACCGATAAATTTTGAGCATTTCCTAAATACTTAGAACGTGAACGCTAGGTTAAAATAGCTTCCTTTTATAAAAATAATAAAAAAGTAACAGTTTCTTATAAAAAATATTAATCACCATAATTATTACAAAATGTAAATATGACAGACGATATAAATAAAAATAAATAAATAAATATCAGGGGACAATGTTACACCAATTGATCTGGTCCCAAACTAAGCTCTAGGCTTGTACTATGGGTACTAGCCAACGATATAAATACTTAAATAGAGAAATGTATACTTAAATACATAGAAAACATCCATGACTCAGGAACAAATATTCGCGCTCATCACACAAATATCTGCCCTTACAGGGATTTGAACCCACGACCGCTAGCTTCGTAGGCAGGGTCACTACCAACTAGGCCAGCACGTGGTCAAAATATAGATCCCTCTTATTTAATTTTCAGTAATGGCGGCCAGTTACCATCGGAGTGTTTACCGGCCACTTCGGGGTTAAAACATCTACCAAAGATGGGCCATTATGACAACAGAGATTGTAGAATGTGCGGCGAAGAGCAGAAAACAACGTAACACTTATTGTGTGAATGTGATGCCCTCGCCGGAGTAAGAATGAAAACCCTCAGTTGTGGCTACCAAGAACCAAGTGACTTCAAGGCACTGCCATTGCACTCCACTATCCGCTTTCTGGAAGAAGTGGAGGCTGCATTGGATTAAGCGCTAAAAGAGGGGTAATTACACAAAAGATCCCATAGGGTCAGATAAGATAAGATAAGAATGATGGCCGAGTTAAAATCAATACATGTCATGTCAGCAGAAAGACGTCCACTGCTGGACATAGGCCTCCCCCAATGCTTTCCACTCAGACCGGTCTTGTGCTTTTCGCATCCACCGCGGTGCCGCGATCCTGACGAGGTCGTCACTCCATCTTGTTGGAGGCCTACCTACAGCTCGTCTTCCGGTCCGCGGACGCCACTCCAGAACCTTCTGACCCCATCGGCCAAATCAATACAATACGTTTTATTTATAACACATCAAAAGACTAGCTGCAGAGCCTGTGCTTATTAAAAATATGGGTTTTGCCATTGTAGTGACATAGGTCATGTAACCAAAACATTTCAAACTTTTAACTGGCTTATAAACGTTTGTATGACCCGGTCAACTACCCACGAACCAGGACGATCCTGCTGAGGTCGTATCACTTAACGGTTCACGTCGTAAATGTTAATAAGTGCGATTCTTTTTATTTGTGTCTGTGTCGCTTCCTGCGAGCTATCGATCAATTTACGCGTTCGGGGCAAATGTAATACACGAAGTTCGAGGTTATACGGCTGTTATGTGGCTTTTATAATGCTTGAAGGTTTTGTTGGCAACTTTTATATAGTACTAGTGATCTAAACTCACTTTGCTTTAGTTAATGTGAGTTTTCTGTAAAATCAGTACATATTTGAATATTTCAAAATGAAAACCTTCCGTGCACAATTATCTATCTGATGATGAAAATCGCATCAAAAGTCAGGTTGAGAAGGAGTTAGCGTATTAAACAGACGTACAGAGAGACAGACGAGCGGACAAACAGACGCGAAAAAAGATTTTGTTTTTATACTAAGTGAAAAAAAGCTGTGAAAGAAAGATTAAATAAACATTAAAACGTCAAATCTTAACGCAATTTTAACGTTGTTATTAACTTTACTAGCTGGAGCGAGCAAAGCGTTTTGTCAGTAACAATATTTCATTGACCATCATAAATAGACCTATAGAATCAAAGCTAAAGTTGTATTTCCGAGGCTCAAGAAATGCTTGGTAGTTCCATGACTAACCAGTGTTATTAAATCTCTGAAATCAAGTAGTAGCTGGGCGTGTAGAGTTCACAATATAATTGCGTGTTAAGAAATTTACAGCGCGATAAGGTATAATTCCAAAGCTATAGCGAAGCAGTGGGAACACGAAAGAGATTAATATGAGCCTCACTGTACAGAAATTCCTTTGAAATGCACGTAAGGGCTGTGTTGTAGTAGAAGCGAAGCAATAAACTTGGTGACAACACTACTAAAATCAGAACGTTTTTTGTACCCTCGGCATAAACACTTAAACTCGCCAAATGAATAAGAGAAATAACAGTTCCATAAGTCGCGTCCTATCACGTTCATACTTTGGCCTATTAGAAAGTGACAGAAGGAGTCCTAATGGAAGTTAGTGAGTATGAATCTTTGTGCTACTGGGTTCTATACTCATACTTTGTCAATTTTTTACCGTTTTCTAAGTTTTGTAAAATAACCAGGGCAAGTGTTGTTTTTAACGGAATTAATGTTTGATATGGCCGAAGAGTTTTTGAAGGGGTTCCGCGCACCAGAAGAAGCATTAGTAGTTAATTGTCATGTCTGTGTCAACTTCCTTGTTTTTACTGAGTGGTCTCAACGGAAGAACAGTGTTGGCTGTAGAGCCAGCTCATGCTGAGTTGGGACCGTTTTCGCATCAATCATCACTACAGCATGTCTTCTCTTTTCCTTTTCCTTCTTTTTTAGCGTTCCGTACCTCAAAAGGAAAAAACGAAACCCTTATAGGATCACTTTGTTGTCCGTCTGTCTGTCTGTCTGTCTGTATGTCTCGGGAACGTGTGGAGGTATCGGGTTGAAATAAACCATATACTCTTTTCAATAATATTAAAATGTATACTTGTGTACTTACTTAATTGACTGTCAACAACTGTTACAAACTGTCTTGTCAGTTTGGCGAGTTAATTTGTAGTGATTACTTGTTATGTAAGCTTTGAAATAATAAACAAAAAAAAAGTCTACCGTCCCTTGAAGCTGTGAAAAAATCAAACTTCTATACTAACGTAAAAAAAGATACGGCTATTTATGCCGCAAGAAAAGTGTATTTCAACAGTCTTTAGGGAATCAAAATGTATAGGGTATTTCCCGTTGACCTAGAACTATGAAATTTGATAAGTAACACGGTCTTTTACTACACATATAGAGACAAATCTGAAATCTGTACATTTTAAATTAAATTACACAAAAACAGGGTCTTTATGCAAGGAACGGCGTTCCAAATTTTGAATTGTGTTAACCGTGTCATGTGCGGAATCCTCGGTAGGCGAGACCGACTCGCACTTGTTATGTTTTTTTTGTCTGTGTATAAATACTTGAATAACCTCAGGAATTATATGGTACGTAATATATGTAGTTAATAAGCGATACTTACTGGGAGGTTATGATAACATTGGCTATGCAGTTTATTTTGAAACCTGCGTTCAATATGAAGCCAGATATATAAACTCACCAATTCACCAGCACAAAGTTTAGACATATTTTTTGTTGCAACACCATTTTTCAATTCTTATTAGTCACGCAAAAATATTGTTATTTTACTCTCAACAATGACGTATAAAGAACCTAAGAGTTACCAAAGCGTTAATAATATCCTACACTGTGCACAAGCTTCGTTGGAACCGTCGAGCGATGCGTGTGACAGTTGAGAGTGTGCCAAAAATGTTGGCGCGACATTAGCGCAGCGGGCCGCGCGAGTTAGCAGCGAGTTTACGACAAATAGTGACGCTGTACATTGTGCGTGTGTATAAGTAATTATGTGTATGTGTTGTTATTACTTTCAGTTGAAGTGTTACTATTTTTATGAATAGTTACTCAAAAGTTGTTAATTATAATTGGTTACAATTCTATTCTGGTTATATTGGGTTTAATAGATAACTTTGCCCTTTCTAAAGTAATATTTTTCATGAGTTAAAGTATAAGGCTTTTCTTGTTAAAATAAAGTATTACATTCGTTATAAAAATAGAAACATATTTTTTTACTTTTTACATATTTATTCAGACATATATTTTTTCTATTACCTCCCTTTTAACTTCAGCACGAAATAGTAAATATTTTGGCGTTAACACAATACTTTTTTATTGTAACATGCTTATTTATAATTCAAACCAAAATTGGGGTAAATAATGGCGTGCGTGATTCCAATAGGCGCAGAGACGGAGGTATAGAAAATTGCGAAGGTTTCTCAAAATATTAATTGTGTATATATATACTTACCGTTTTATATTATTAACGACGTGATGCACCTATTAGGTACTTCTACGCGGAGGGAGTCGCAGCCAAAGCTCATATCCACACAGAAATTTAAATGCTCAAGACTACAATCTCCAGACTGCAATCCCAACACAATATGGAATGCATCTGTGCTAGTAATTTCTCCAGTTGTCTTATCCACACAGGGACAGCAATGTAAATGATGCTTGGCGGTGGGTTAATGGATAAGATGGTGGTAGGATGGTTGTAGCGATCCGGACGGACCCACCACAAGGTCCCTACCACAACTAAACCAGGTACCCACTCTTTTCAATTGTCTTTGTAGCCGACAGTACCAAGGTATTGTACCCAGAGCTTGGAAACTGTTCTGAAATACCGGTTTATTGTGGTTTTTCGTAAACACTCGCTCGGAGCGGAATCGATTGGTGAGCGTTATGATCGCTGGGATTAACCTGGTATTTTTGGCTTTTGTTTATTCCTGCAGTTGGATGGCGCCACGAGTAAAAACGCCGGCTTGACTTCAAGCCGAGGAAGTGGATATGCAACTAAATACCTAGTTTATAGGGTAGGAAAGAACCGAAATAATATCGATTCTGTTCGAAAGGAATCGAAATGAAAATGCTCTTCTGATTGTTTCCCAATGGGAATAGTCATCTCCGCTCTATCAGGTGCTCGTGCAACAGTAGACATCACGCCACGCCAGTGTCAGTTTGCCGCGACTGCGTTCCGCGTGGTCCAAGGTTCGAGGTTCGCATGATGGCGGTTTCGATATCGTTTGGTAAAAGGTTTGCGGTTCAGGGTTTGGGGGTGAAAAAAGATAAGACAAGAAATTGTGGTGGAAAATAAAAATGGTAAATTATTTTGGTAAATTATTTTGGTTTTTAAATTATTTTGGTATAATGGTATGCATTGCTTCTCGAACCACTACACTACTATGTTATAATATTACAAGAACGAACTTTGATTAAAATAGCCCGTTACATTGAGGACGCCAGAGACGCCACATTTTTTTTTATGGCATAGAGTAGGCAAACGAGCGCACAAGCCACCTGATGGTAAGTGGAAACTGTGACCCATAGACATTCGCATTCACAAGACTGCAAGCCTAAAACTGCAAATGCGTTGCCAACCTTGAGGACTAAGATGGAACGCCTCTATGCTCGTCATTACACCGGCTGTCTTATCCCCAAACCGGAACACAACAATGCGAACACAGCTGTTTGGCGGTAGGTTAATGGATAAGATGGTGGTAGCGATCCGGACGGACCCTGCACAAGGTCCTACCACCCGCAAGCCATTACAACAAACGCTCTCTCTCTTTTCAACAAAACGTCAGCTAATGTCACATACCACAATTTTACAAAACACCGATACCGTTGCACGAAAATGTATAATTATTGAACATCCTGCCAACGGTGACCATTGTGCCTGATGGGCAAATGATTGCGGATTTTTTGCACCAACAAAAGAGGGCCGACCCACTGTGCATTCACACATTCAATGCCAGGGTTAAGTTTTCAATACAAATCAAGTGCTCTGTGGAGTCTTTAGTATTGAAAATCGAATTCCGAGAAGGTGCATTATTACGGGAAATGTTAGCTCAATTAGCTTATTAGTTCAGTGGTAGTAGACCTACCTACTGTGCAACTGACGGGTTCAAAGCGTGTGTGTGTGTGTGTGTGAAAAAAAAAAGAACCGGGGACAAACGTACACCTATTGCCCTATTGGTACTATGAGTGTACAGTCAACGAATTTAATTCCTATACCACTTTAGACTATGTCAAAGTGATGTAATTAATAAAAACGTAAGAGACTTCTTATGATTTTATTTACAGTGTCACTTTGATATAGTCCAAAGTGGTATAGGAATTAAATTCCTTGACTGTACCTACAAAAAGACGATAAACTTGCTTATATACAGAAAAAATCGTACTTAAATAACATAACATCCAAGGGTCAGTAAATAATGCTCACGGACATCACACAAACATCTGCCCTTACTGGGATTTGAACCCGGGACCGCTAGTTTTGTAGGCCGGGTCACTACCAAACCAACTGTACTTTTCATTTCTCTATACATATACGTTTAACGTTGTCTAGAATTTAACATACAAACTAAGAACTTTGTTTGGGACTAAGTCAAAATGTGTGATGTTGTCTCCGTTGTGTTTTTTTATGTCATAGAGATGGCAAACCAGCACACAGGCCACCTGATGGTAAGTGGAAACTGTGACATTCGCATTCACAAGACTGCAAGCCTAGGACTGCAAATGCGTTGCCAACCCTGAGAACTAAGATGGAATGCCTCTATGCTAGTCATTACACCGGCTATCTTATCCCCAAACCGGAACACAGCAATGCGAACACTGCTGTTTGGCGGTAGGTTAATGGATAAGATGGTGGTAGCGATCCGGACGGACCCTGCTCAAGGTCCTACCACCCGCAAAAAAATCTAATCTATTGTTTTAATACCTACTTAATTTATTAAACGAGACAACCTTGCCTAAACGATAAGTTTTAATGACAACCAAAAAAGTTAACGCTTTCAGGAAAGGCAAATGCTATAAAATCGACCCATTTTACACACGTCCTTGAATTATAATACTAACATTGTATTGCCATTTAATGAAGCATTAGCTTAGTCAGTAGTTATCCTGCCTACGACGCAGCTGGCTTATTGCCAACGCACTCGCAATCGCAATCGTTTTCATCTCAAGTCCGAAGGCGAGTCTGCTTTCAGAAAACAATTGTTCAACTTTGAAGTCGATTACGATTTTTTCGCTATGCAATAGGCTGGCCGGCCCCGGCCATTTTTAAATTATAATGTCCGATATTTAAGTGTCAATATGTAACTAAGTACTTACATATTGAGTACCCACACAGTACAAGCCAAGAGCTTAGTAATATTTGGTCAGTTTGTGTGAGAGTTTCTCTTGATATTTATTTATTTATATGAAAATAATTTGTACAGAATTCAGCCTTCATTTACAGTTCAAAAAAAAAGTTCCAATGTAGGTTCAAACAGATGAAATCGTAGGAAAAAAACGGCAGTCTACAAAAATAAACAATAACTCAGCTCGACGAACGTTAATCGCAAACGGAAAAACAGTATTAATTAAATTAATGAGAGCTTAAAATTTCCTGAAATTATCTAGATGTTTTAAAATTTCCATTTTGGCTCGGTAAGGCTGTATCGCCGCTGCCTGTGCCAAAATACTCTGTTATAGCAATAAAAACTAAACGTTATGGTGTTTTGGACACTTCAGACGGCCGTGGATATACTTTTTAATTACTTCGTTTTGTTGGTAGAAATATGCAACTAATATGTCTTTATAATGCGCGCGTCTCTGTATATCCGAACCAATTAAATGCTGGGGTGAATAGGCATCTTCTGGGTAAACTCGCTTAATAGTCGACAAAATCTTCGTCCTCCAGGGGCAAGAGTTTGTCAAGAGCAAACCTAAGCGGTCCCAACGGAAGACCAGCGCTGGCTTTACGGCTAGCGAATGCTGAGTTACCGTTTCGCAACAATTTCTCTGTCTTGTTCTTTTTGTATTTGTGATGTAATCTTTATCTACAAAAAAAATGAATGCCTGTTTTGCTTGGTCACGCCATCACTAACGGTGTCATTAATTTGCATGAAATTAAACTATCATGCTGTAAAAAAAACCGCATGCGAATTAGTTTATCCGATTGGAAGCTACGCTGCCACAGACACACAAGAAAGAGTTTGACATCGATCGACAGCCGAATTCTTTTGACATTGTTAATTGAACACAGTTCACTGCAGTAACCACAGACCTTTCCAACTATAACTTTGTGGTACCCATAGGTATTTGATTCGTGTCAAACGCTTCTAAGAAGCCAATGATTCATTTTGAGGGTTTTTTGTCGCTGACTTACCGCTGTCATTGAGATAGGGTTCTACGGTGGCTGAAAAATTAAAGTCAATATTAACTACAATAGTTGATTTCTTAACATTGTAAAAACATTTTTTTTAGGGGTTAAGCATTAAACGTTTGCAAAGCGTGCTCCACCTCTTTCCAATTATTAATGTTCATCATCATCATCATGTCAGCCGAAAGACGTCCACTGCTGGACATAAGCCTCCCACCAAGGCTCTCCACTCAGACCGGTCTTGTGCTTTTCGCATCCACCGCGCTCCCGCGATCCTGACGAGGTCGTCACTCCATCTGACGAGCTGTTTGTAGGCCTCCAACAATATGGAGTTATTTATGTTAGATAAAAATAATAAAGAAATCATTAAAAAACAGTTGTACGATCAAGACGATTAAAAAAAATATTAAGTGAAAATAAGAGAATGTTGGAACTTTCTCTTCTAAACTTAGCATCACTTTTGTGCTTCAAAGTGGGCAAAACTAGTTTAAATGAAAGGGTCATACATTAACTAAATCAGTTGATCTCGATGCCGTGTTTTTGTACAATTGAATCTGATTGGTTACCCGGCTTGCATACTGCGCAGTGCCATAGAGTTTTTATGAAGCAGCTAAGTCACTTTGCTCGAAAAACGCTCTGTGAACGCATGTTTGTCCAGTCGGACTAAAACTAAGTAATGATAAGGTCTTTGGCCATCGTCATCATCGTCATTGCAAGAGCAATAGCTGGCCCAGCTATGATTGTATCTCCATGCCATCTGATGCTTTGTAGGCGCTAAGGCTCAGAGATGTAATAACAGATGCAATCCCAATCTCAAGACTATAAATACATTGCTGTTCCATTAGTCCTCATACTATGATAGTAGTGACCAGGTATAGAAAAGCTAGCGATCCCGATTTCGACTCCCTGTGAAGCTAAGATATTTGTGTGATAAGGCTCGAGTGTTGGATGATTTTTTTTTCTCTGTTTAACCATTGGGTATTTGTCGTTGCCAAGTGCGCATAGTACGAACCTGGAGCTTAGGGTGCGGCTCCACTGAGGCGGAGACGAGCGGAGCTGTGCCAATATTAACCAATAGAAGACGCATGCGGTCACGTCGAGCGCGCCTTGCGACGTTAGTTTAGATTCTATTGGTTAATATTGCTCAGCTACAGCAGCTCCGTTCGTCTCCGCTGCAGTGGTGCCGCATCCTTAGTTTTAGCCTGGGTCAATAGATGTTGAATTTGCACGCACATACTCGTCAAAAAGAGGCAGATTTTTTATCCGCGTTTATCCACGTCGATAAACATGACCTTAATATTTATTTACTCATTTTATTTACGTCATTTTGCGTCATTCGGGTTTTTAGTTGATCGCATGCCTATTATTAAGGAAAAATTTAAGTTACTAAAGAAGTTTAAAAACAGTGGCTACTCTGTTTTTATCTACGCGTTCATGCGCGGGCGTCGCTTATTGCGCTCATTTGATAATTTCACTTAATCTGCCGCGCAATAGGTGTAGGTCGCTGAACTAGCTAGTTGCAAACTGCACTGTTGTTTACTGAAACTACCTTTATTGTTAACCTCTGATGCAAGCAGAAGGATGTTGTAAGTTTAATGTGAGTATCTGTGTATCTATCTATAGCATTGTAGCTCCCAAACCGGTTTTTAGAAAATCAGTTGTGATTTTCAAGATATATTCTGATTACTATCTGGTGTATTTGACATGGTTTGTATTGGGTTCACACTGCATATACATACTATATACCAATTAAATAACTTCTAAGTGTAACTCAAACATACTAACTTAGTTAAATTTTTAAACTCTTTTTTTAAATCTTTTACTGACGCATTTTATTTCCTTATATAACTTTCTAATATTTTTATAACTGGTATTATAACCTAACAAAGTTGATACCAACTTATAATTGACTAAAAGCTTATTTAGGCAACATTAAATCTATCTCCCCGAATTTGTGACTCATACTCATTCCTAATTAGCACTAAACGCAGTCAAATTTCAACCCTAATACACAACATACAGACGGACAAATATAGCCGGTGTCCTCTTACGTTTCTCGCTAATACTCATTTGACAAGTGTCAAAAACGAGGAGCGCGCAGAACCTTGGCGCGAAAGTTTACTTTCCGTTCCAAATTTAAACGCGATGCACTTCCTTTTGATGTGCGCGTGCGACGCTCTTAGGGTTGGCGCGATACGAAAATATTAAATAAAAAAAAAAGACTTATTAGTGGACAATCTTTTCACAAATTGACGCAGTTCAAATTAATCTCTAGGCTTGAGCAATGGGTACTAGACAACCATATAAACATACTTAAATAAAGAAACGCGATTAAATACACACATTTAAAATCAATAATGTACTTTAAACGCTCAAAATGAATAAATATAATGATATGTTACACAAATTCACCTAGTCTAAGCTCTAGAATACTCGAATACATAAATAAATATTTATTTACATAATAAACACCCAAGACTCAGAAACATTATTTACCCCGATTGGGAATCGAACTCAGGACCGTAGGCAGAGTCACTACCAACTGTGGCGTCAAGTATACACGACGTTTACATTGTCGTTATTTGTATTTATAATACAGATGAACCCATTTAGATCGAACTTGGGCCCTCTAGTATCTATTTCGCAAGTAGTTCTCCTATGCTCTCAGCTGTTGGAATTTGCATATATTTTCCTTTATAATAAGAGCATCAAATGTAACTAAGCTAGTAAAACTCATTGCAACTTTAAATTCAACACCTTTTAATCCTGTTCCTAACCTAAGCCTTCCTTCCTCCTGCCTTTCCTTACCTTTTTTTATAGCATGGCAAAAGCAAACACACAAGCCACCTGATGTTAAGTGTACTCTGAAGCTTATACAAAGGAAGAAAGAAAGAAAAATATTTATTCGTGACATAAGAAAGGACAGATTAACCCCAGTCCCAACTCAGCGTAATGCTGAAATTAAACTCATCGCTGGTCTTCTGTTGGTACCATTAGTCGAAACTACGCAAGGTTCACACATAATTAAAGACCTTATGCAATAACTATTTTTCCCTCCACACAGTCAGGGGTCCAACATGAAAGTTCAAAGTTACGTTTATTTCCATCCCATTCAATTTTTTTTTAAACAGAGGTGTGAAGCATGCCTGATGGGAAGTAATCAACACTGTTCATAAACACCAGCAAATTAAGATGAGTTGTCGGTCCGTTGCCAACTAATTATGGAAATGAGACCTCTTTTCTTGAAGGCAACCATGTCATAACTAGTTGGAAATACCGCCGAAGGGAGTTTGTTCTACAATTTCACTGTACGAGACAAAATGTGCGTAATGAAACGCATGGTACAAGAACGCCATTCATCAAGGTGATGTTGATTGACCTGGCTTTACGACGAGTTGGCTAGTGGAACTCAGTGGCCGGTAAAAGTTCGAATAATTCTTCAGCGCACTCAAATAACAAGTTGAGAGGACGACGCATTCGAATTTTCTAATGTTGCGCTTCATAGTAACCATCATCATCATCATCATCACCATGTAACTCCCACAATTTTCCACTGCCAACCCTGTAACTCCGGAAAACTGTATGTTATGAAAACCTTGGGAACCCACGATCAACAGCTTGAATTGCGCCGGCCTCGGAAGGTCACCGATCCTGCCAGTAACCTCACAAGGCTAATGAGACAATCAGTGTCCTTATATACTTCTGAACCAACAGGCTCAAGGCTGTAATATGTTAAAAGATGTGTTTGCGGTTTTTATCATACATGCTGTGCTAAGGAGGTATAAGCTTTTGAATCTGACAAGTTCCAGTAACTGAAGGTAGAGCTATGTATAATATGCCGGTATCTTTTTCACTGCCTTGAATACTTCTAGATCTGACAACTTTGTAAAATTTCAAGTGTATTTTTTTAAATATTTATGTCGTACAACTTAATACAATATCATAAATGATTTGTAGCGCTGAGTTTGCGTGATTCATGCACTAATTTTATTGTTTTTCGTACGCCACCTGGAAAAACAGTGATACCAGCATTTCTCTCAGCCACTGTAACCAGTTTACCTATGTTTACGAATTTGTCTTTGACTTTAAAATAACGAAGACGAATCGTCAAGCGTGTAGAAATTTGTAAATATATTTAAGCCTGTAAAAAAGCAAGTGGGCATTTTACTACATGGAATCTGAGGCCCGTATTAATAACCTGATCTCAACTCTAATGCTCGTCTCGAGATGCGTCAAAAATTTATTTATTTATTTTTATTTATTTATTTATAAACTTTTGTAAGTAGGCCCTGTAGGCACTTTTACAAGTCTGAGTCTACCAGCGCTTCCAAAGAGACCACTGTTGAGAAGAAGCGCCGCAAGAAACTCAATAGTAAGCCTTTTTTTAAAATAAATCACTTATTACAATACTAAACTTAAGCTACACAATTTAAATGTCGTAGGGATGTACAGGTCCCAGTAGTAATAATAATGAAATATATCCAAATGTCGGATTAAATTAAATAATACAATTTCGGAGATGTAAACAGTCTCCAAATGTCAAATTTAAATTAAGAATTAAATATAATTTAAAAAAAAAAAACACAAAACAAGGGAGATGTAGAAAGTCTCCACGGTCAATTTTGGAGCTGTAAAGAGTCTCCAGATGTCAAATTAAAATTAAATACAATTATAAAAATAAAAAAAACACAAAAAATAAAATAAGGGAGATGTAGAAAGTCTCCACGGTCAATTTTGGAGATGTAAAGTCTCCAGATGTCATATTAAAATAATAGGTAATCGTACAGGGAGATGTATATAGTCTCCACGGTCATTAATAATAAAATTGTATAGCAAAAAAATAATAATATAATAATAATCAGTCCCAAGCATTGTCATCATTCATATAATCTTTAATACTATAATAAGCTTTAGAAATTAGTTTACGTTTAACGTAACTCTTAAATTTATTTACTGATAAATGAGTAACACTACTTGGGAGCTTATTATAGAACCTTATACAATTACCCATGAAAGAGTTTTTTATTTTGTGAAGCCGTGTAAAGGGCACTGCGAGCTTATGTTTATTTCTGGTATTAACATTATGTATGTCACAGTTCTTTCTAAAATTACTGATGTTCTTATGAACATGCATAATGTTTTCATAAATATATTGACTGTAAACGGTTAATATATTCGTTTCTTTGAACTTATCTCTAAACGAGTCTCTATGACCCATCTTGTAAACAGCACGAATAGCCCTCTTCTGCAGAACAAAGATGCTGTTTACGTCAGCACCACTACCCCATAGTAAAATACCAAATGACATTATACTATGGAAATGACAGTGTTCTATGGTTTGGCGTTTACTTTGACGTATCTCATGACGGGCCTCACGGTCAAGATGAGTTTATTAACACGGCCCTGAGATTGCGTTCTCAAGACGACAATCTCAATACTGCAAATGCATTACCAAGCATTACGCGATTAGATACGAATGAGATGCGTTAGCCTAGTGGTTAGTGACCGTACCTACAAAGCCAGTGGTCCCGGGTTCGATTCCATGTATCGTGATGAGCGCGAGTATTAGTTTGTAACGACTGATTATTATTATGTAATGTCACGGGTAACCTATCGCAACCTCGAAAAGTTTTTGACCGAATTTCATTTGACCGAAAACATTTCGTTTTTTATCGTTTCTCCGATGGCACGATTCGTCATTTTTTTATTTCACCATTTGACTTTAAGTAAATGGTTCGTTAGTCCAAGCAACTTTTCTCCTTGTAGTCACGTACCCTATGTATTGTTACGTATTTTATTTCAAAGCCCATTTTTCATTACACCAATGCTACAACTAGCCTGTGGATCGTTTTGTATTTTGTTTCTTAACCCATTTTTCACTTCATCAATGTTACATATAGATTTTGCTACGTTACGTCAAATATTCATTTCGGCCAAAAAATCTTGCTTGTAATTAGTTTCAACTATCTACAAAATGCAACGAGCAAGACGAGTCAGGGCAGAACCGACTCAGATAGGTTAGGTTAGAAGGCCAAGGCGGGAGCTTTGCTCCCGCCTTGGCTTTCGAGGTTATTTTTTTTCTGCCCCGAAAAACTTGCTTAAGTATAATTTATCCAGACAATGCAAAGATCAAGACAATCAGGGTAAAACCGACTCGGAACGGTTCTAACATAACATGGTCGATTTAAAATTAGGTAAACTATGAATAAACCGAGCCGTAATATTGGGCAAAGGATACTAAGGTAAAATCAGAAATAGGAAAAAGACAAATAGACAAAGCATTACATTGGACAACTGTTGATACGCCGAAACCAGTAATGAGGTATAGATAATTTGTCAAATCGTTAAAAAACCAAAACAAGTAATGAATAAATAAAACTATTCGAAATGATCATTCGGCCAAACGTAAAAAAACCCAAACCATAATTGACGAAAAGTATTTGTCGAACCAAAATTCGGTCAAACATTTTTCGAAGTTGTGATAGGTAACCAATGTCACGAACGTAGATTAGTGACTCATTTTAAAAAAAAATGCTTTAAGTCGTTAATGTCATTAGAGATGGCAAGTCATTTGTAACTTATAGTAAACTCAACCTTATTTTTGTAGTGTCAAATTGATTTCGGAAAAATGGTCACAAATTTATGTCTTTGACTGTATTTATATACTTTGATATTTATTTATAGTGGTCTAGTACCAGCCTTGAGCTTAGTTTGGGACAAGGTCAATTTGTGTGTGTATCTACATTTATTTACTACCTTCTGCTCGTGAATTGATTAATCCGGGGTATGACCTATCTCCGTTTAAAATTTCATCTAGTTCCGTTTAGCCATTGCAACGTGAAGGAGTAACAAATTAACACACAATCTTATGCAATTATAATATTAATATTTTCTGCCCGCGACTTTATCCGCGTATATTGAGATTATTATATTAATTTACCGGAATCAAAAGTATCTAACGAGTTAAAAGGCCAGAGTATAAGTTAGTTCATTTCAAATTTCATCCAAATTCGTCCAGGCGTTGCAGCGTGAAGCAGTTACAAAAAGACGTACCTATAATATTAGTAGGTTTTATCAACAAGGTGTCATCATGTCATCATGTCATCAACCTATCGGAATGTATTAGTACCTACTTATGTTCCTTGATCACCAGTCAGTCATTGGCGACGTTTCCTGTACTCTTAGCCAATTTACCCGCTAAAATGGCGTCTGCATACGCTAAGGTCACGGCCACACAATCGTCGAGTCCTCCGCGTGAACGCGTATAAGGATCTCATTTGCATCCATCCATACTTAATATAAATGCGAAAGTAACTTTGTCCGTTGTCGTGAGATGAATTTTGATATGAAGATATCTTGAGTTTAATAGTAAATACATTGTTGCTGAGGGTAGAAAGTATGCGATTTATGGACGACTCATAGAAGGCCCTAACGTAGTTGAGGCCCTCTAAAGTCGAGTCCGGAATTAGGCGAACTAACTTGACCGTTCATTGTACACTAATGTTGCCACAGTTTGGCTAGTGCTGTTAATATCGATATTTAAAAAGTCTAGTTTATCATTATTATTGTGTTTGGAATCTAACTAATAACATTACTAAGCAAAATAATAATAATAAAAATTGGTTGGATTTAAAAATACATCGAACATCGTTTTAGACATAGTTAACGACGCAGTCCGCCATTTTGTTTTGTTGACAGTTCGGAGAATGCCTAACAACCAAAGCAAGCATTATTTTTGTATTTTATTCCTAATTTGAGGAGTAAGTATCGTAAATATCCGCTTTAAACCGTACATCCTCCAGATCATATTATATCGTAAAAATTGTTGTAGTTTTTCCCTATTTGGCAAGTATGTATGAGTGTGAAAGTTTCGACGACAATTACTTGATAAAATATAAATATAATCAGATTTATAGAAGGCACAAGGTTATATCGACATATTTGTGTCGACATAAACTTATCACTATTTATTTTTTCCTATGTCTGGCAACATTTTCGGCTGTCAAGTTAGTTCGCCTAATTCCGGACTTGACTTTAGTGTACAAGTCTTTAAGGGGTGAATTCCCAAAAATCCTTTCTTAGTCCTCACTTAGATCACGTAAGGAACACGTGTACCAAATTTCAAGTTTCTAGGTACAGTAGTTTCGGCTGTGCGTTGATACCTAAATCTATATATTATGTTGGTTTAGGTGTGTTATCAATAAAATGTTTTCTTCCCTTTATTTTATCCTTGTATTTTTATTGTTTTTAATAAATAATTACTAAGATTTTTTTTTATACTTCTGCACATATTGTAAGAGTGTATCTTAAAATATTAATAAAATAAAAAATATAACATTAACATATCTGCAGCTCTATTCTACTTGGTAAAACCTTTTTGCATTTAACATGCTATCGTATTGTCAACGCTATGAGAATTTTTGCAGCTATGCAAACGCGGACTGGTCTGGAAGTATATTTAATTAACACGTGCACTTAATGATCCTTGGGGCGCAGAGCATTATAAAATAAGTGTTGTTAATAACCCTGTCTGGCTAGCGCTCCTGGGTTCAATTCCTGGTAGAAACAAATATTTTTGTGATGACTGACGAGCGCGAGTTCTTGTCCCTGTATTTAAGGATGTATAGGTATTTTCTTTGTGTTAAAGTATAAATTAGGCCTAGACGGAGATGGCGGGACGACTTGGACGCATTCCTCAACAACTGGCCGGAATAGGTACCAAATAGGGACTCATGGAGATCAAGGGGAGAGGCCTTTGCCCAGCAGTGGGACACTCATACAGGCTAGGAAAAAAAAAGTATAAATTCCATTTAAAGTGAAGTGCTTTGAAAACGGGTCACTTGGTATAGAATTTCCATAGAAATGACTCGTTCTCATTGCTCTTGAGTATATAATGTGTAAGATTGGACCCTGTTTTTTTTAAATTAGTGAAGGCAAACGACGGCACAGGCCACCTGATGGTAAGAGGGATCTGTGACCCATTGGCATTTGGGTTCGTTGCTAACTCGAATCTGAGGCTAAAGATGGAATGCCTGTATGCTAGTTATTTCACTAGTGGTCTTATCTCCACACTGGAACAAAACAATGCGAACACTATTGCTTGGCGGTGATTTAAAGGATAAGATGTTCTTTTTTATAGCATAGAGAAGGCAAACGAGCACACAAGCCACCTGATAGTAAGTAGAAACTGTGACCCATAGAAATTCGCATTCACAAGACTACAAGCCTTAGACCGCAAATGCGTTGCCAGTCATTACACCGGCTGTCTTATCCCCAAACCGGAACAGAACAATGCGAACACTGCTGTTTTTGGAATATGGTGGTAGCAATCTGAACGAACCCTGCACAAAGTTGAACCACCACTAAAACCTTTATTTATTTTAAATTATTTTAATACTTTTTGATATTCCAATTACCTGTGCGCAAAAAACCCTGTCAAACCATTTTCCCAATTTTCATTAAGAAAACAAAAAAACAAACACGCATACAATATTACTAAACATTTCACTAACTTTCTACATCACCTAGACCATGTCGACTCCCACGTTAGTATTTCAAAGCCTGTTTCCGTGACCTTACGCTAAACAGTAGCTGTACAGTAGCTGTATATCTGTATAATAGCTGCACAGTAATGGCATACCGTGATAAGCACATGCAGAGCATTCTATTATACGCCTGATTTACATAGAACATGCGTCGCGTTGTCGCGTAAATGCTCTTCCGGATTTTTTTGCTGGCGGTACTGCGGGCGAATAGTTGACGTGTAGCGTTAGATTGCGAGTGGGTTTTTTATGTGAGAAGGTATAGGTGGTGTAATGATGGTGGGGAATGGGTGGGAGTGTTATGCTAAAACTGGTTCTTAATGAATGAGTAGTTTTTTCTTTTTTTTTAATTGAAACTTCTACGAAATCACATTTGGCTCGATATACATACTTATACAGCTGATATAAATCTTTTATGGCCCAACAGATTTTAATGATTTTTAGCTAAAAACTACATCTAAAACGTAATACAAACGCGACGAATTGAGAACCTCCTTATTTTTTATTTGATTTTGGTGAATAAATAAGACAAAAAAAATGCAATTAATTACAACATTCCAGGATTCTGTTCAATAATGATCCTTCGATAAACGCAACCAATTTTTATTATCCTTTTCCACTTTGTCTCTTACCTAATTGGTAAAACAGATAACCATGCGGGCCAAGCGTTTACTTCCCACCTTTAAACACGTACTGACATCCTGCCAAAAAAAAACGCATTACTACACATTTCTTGTCGTCCAACAATACCCGAGCCCGCATGACATTGAGCACTTCCCATTACAAATAATTATAGTGCGTCCGTATGAACTTGACTTAAAGCAGGTGGCGCCATCGTAAAAGATGTATAAATAAAGTTTTAATTTATATTTGAAAGATGCGTGATTTCCTAATCGTTTGATGTTAAATTTATAGACACTTGGTGATGATAGAGAATTGGTTTGTATTCAGGGTCGGTATTTAACATTGGACTAGGTTACATTTACCTAGCTACTTGTCCTCGAAATTATTTAAACGAATATCATAAGAGAATATCGCACACAATGACGTAATCCCAAGGAGCTTGTTCATAAATATACCATCACTTTAGTACTTTGTCTATTTAATGTCACAGCGATTAAAATGACAAAGTACCAAAGAATATAATGGATAAAGGATAATATTTACATACTTTTATAGTCACACAACAAATCGTCGCGGTTATCACACAAATATTTTGACCATACCAGGAATCACACCTAGGACTGCTAGCATCGTAGACAGGTTCACTACCAACGAGGCTAACCATGTCATCGCTTCTTAACGAATATGGCCTAAGCAACAGTATTTTAACAAACATTTATTTGCCTAAGAAACTCTACGCCCAGACAGACTAATACCGTTTGACACCTTCTCGCTTTAACAAAATGTTCAAGAAACCAACCGATTTACCCAGACGCGGTGGAGTGACAGAATCCCCCGGTATGTCCCTTCGTGCGCTATCAGCTGACGCGCCTACTTCCTTTCCTTTTATAGAAATTTCCTATTACACATCCGTGTTTGGTATCAATACAGTTTCGTTTTACTTACGACTGTTTTTCTTGTTAGGGAGAACGTTTTTTGCAATGTTTCAGAATGTCTGTTTAGTCTGTTTTAGGAGCACTTTTTATCAGAGTTTTAAAACGGAGAAGGTCAGGTATTTGGTTAGGTTAGGTGTGTTAGGCGCGGTAGAATTAAGGTTACCGACATAGCCTATATCGATAGCATAGGAAGACAAGCTGTAGGTAGGCCTCCAACAAGATGGAGTGACGACCTCGTCAGGATCGCGGGAGCGCGTTGGATGCGAAAAGCACAAGACCGGTCTGAGTGGAGAGCCTTGGGGGAGGTCTTTCGGCTGACATGATGAGGTGTGTTCGCGCATAACTATTCACTTTGTGATCTAATATTGATGTATTTGTTAATCAGGTTTCAAATGTGGTGCCATTCAAAAGTTCGGTATGTGGAATAGCTTCAAGTAGTGATTTTGATAATTCATTCCATAAGCATGATTGAGCAAAGTGGTACTGATGATGGTGACAGGAGGAGCTCTTTAGATTTAAGTATTTAATGACTTAAGTGAAAGTGGTGAAGTAAGTGCCGCTGGTACTCCCCGTGAATCATCACCAACACTACAAAGATGAGGTAATTTCAGTCATAATTCTGAATCAAAATCCAGAATTCTCATAATTTCAAACGTAATCCTTCTATTAAACACTTAATTTTTGAGTATTTAGCAATTACCATTAAAATTTATTTTAACATATTAATACATGTTAACTTTTCTGAAAAAAAAAACTGGCTTAAAACAGACATTGTCGGACTTTGGAGAAAACCTTCATTCAGCAGAATGTTTATGGGTTAAAAAAAAAGGTAAAAAAGGGTCAGATTATTAAAAGACTCCTTGCTAAGCAAACCTTTGACAGCGCTACGTGTTTCAAAGCCTGTAAAGGAATCAATCGCAATTAGAAGCAGTCATTGGTCGGGACTGTCTTTAATCATCAGTACAATTTGTAAATAAGTGAGCGTGTCCTACATATACCTGTAGGAAATTCTCCTCATTAGGGGTTCCATTCAGAGGCAATGGTCCAAGTTACAAGCGAAAGATGGAAAAATTGCAGATATTTGGAGTGATGGATATTTTCTATGTATTTAAGTGTATATTTCTTTATATAAGTATGTATATCGTTGTCTAGTACTCATAGTACAAGCCTAGAGCTTAGTTTGGAACTAGGTCAATTCTGAAAAGAAAGAAAGAAAAGAAAAATACATTTATTCACTACACACACAAGACACACAGAAAAATAAATAATTGAAAACAGTACCAACAATAAACAAGTAGTGAGTGTGTCTTCGCGGCAGTGAATCGGACACTGGCTCAGCATAATGCTGAGGTGTTAAACACCTGCAGCGCTGATTTTCAGCCAGCTCCGAGTGTGACAGGCGGACAGTACGCTAAACTGTAATGGTTGGTGGTTGGTGTACTGTATTGGTTGGTGTAACTGTATCGCTGTAATTGCTGTGATATTGTCCCCTGATATTTATTCTCCTTAGAAAAAAGAGCGCATGTCTCATAGAATTCTATATAAGTGCGTATAAGTGACCTTACTTCTTAAGATAAGGGGTTTCATTGGCTTTAACTACCAAATTTCGCATGCGTCCTAGTGACCTCTTCTTTTAGAGCTGATATCTTCTCAACGGCTAAGCCAATTTTTACAAAAATTAACGAACTACCACGATTTAAAAAAACTATGTCTGAATCACATATATAAAAAAATAATCGAATTCTACGCGGATGGAGTCGCAATCGAAGGTTTTAGGTTATAAGGCAATTGTTTCTATTATTTCTTCACTACCGATATCTTACCGATGACCGATTAACATTCATCTTTGTTACTAAATTGTGTTAGTTTATTTTTAATTATCTTCTGGTAATAAATTATATATTTATGAAGTTTGATACGCACGTGGACTTAATTTTTCCTGATAACTATAGTTCTTTTTTTCCTAATTTTGCTAAATACTACGAAACTATTTATCGAATTGTCATTCAAGCTTTTCTTAGGTGACAAATGTATATAACTAGATAAAGTGATTTATTATTATAGTTTAAATAAACGTCTTCAATTCTTTACATTTTTGTCACTCTTGCTGGTAGGTAATTCCTGTTTGAAGAACCGTATTTTTTCTTATAATCTGCTGAGATCCTAATAGCAAAATAAATCTACCTGAGGTCATTAACAAATACTTTCAAAGGAATTGCTTTTGTAGCAGAAAAATTGTCTCTATAAGTTCCTCACCTAGACCTTAAACTATAGTGACATTAAGTCGTTACGAGCATCAAAAGACGGCTAGCGAGTCGGGTGACATTAAATATTCACGTCATCGCCTGTCTCTGTCCAATTGCACAAATTATCTGACCAATATACCTATATTGGCATATACGGAACAAAGACAGAAATACTTCATAGTAGTTCATAGAAAATGCATTGAATTAGTCAAGTTGAATGACTGTGTCACATGCGATGTTAGGTTTTGATTACCTCGCGTACTTTACACTTTCTGTTTCGATAGCTAAGTAAGACTGGGGTTTTCGATTACCTCCCTAAATAAGATTATTGAGTTTTCAAAGTTGTATTTGCATTAGCATCTTAGAGACCACTTAGTACCAAGTGGACTGTGAGCTTTGCGTTCAACATGTCTTAAAAATAAGTGATGTAAAAACCGAATTCCAAATTCATGAATTCCAAAAATTCACAAACCCGGTAATGTAAAATTCGGAATTATGAAACTAACCACTTTAACTGAATCTTTCTACTTGAAACACAAGTTAGGTTAGGTTAGGTTGGAGAGACGAGCATATTATTAAATTAGGTCAATCTCACCTTGATAGGTTAGGTTAGGTCAGAGTTGCATTAAGGCGCGGAGCGCATTAGCTTGGCGGAACAGGAGCTCCGCCAAGCGGAGCGCCGTCGACTTTGTCGGACATTTCTTACAGTTTTTGAACATTCTGCATTAGTTTTTGAGCATTTTGCACATTATACACGGTATTATAAATAAATAAACATGAGAGATTTCTGGCTGCCAATATTTTGGAATAATGAATATTCGGGATTCGCAATAGGAATATTCGGTGTACTGCCTATTGGCCGAAATACGTTTAGTCGAATGTATCGTTTCGCAACTTCTTCATTTGGCAACCCACTTTTATTTCTGTAACCGTCAATATTTCAGGATTTACTTCTGTACCTTCGTGTAGATACTATAGGTTAGGTTAGGTTAGATTAGTTTTTATAAAAATCCTTAAATGTTTACGGTTACAGAAATAAACGTAGGTTGCCAAATGCAACGGTTGCGAAATGCTAAATTCTACCAAACGTTGTTTGACGAAACGGCAGAGAACCGCAATATTCGGAACCTTCCTAAGAAAATCATGATTGTGATGCCTCGTGAAACTAAAATTCCGAATAGTAATGACTTGGCAATTTCAAAATTGGAATTCTGATAATCGTGTTTATAAAATTCAGAAAAAGTAAGTAGAGATTATGTAGTATACCCGAGTAAATGTCTCTTCCTCATCAGTCCCCTCAATTCTTCGCGAATTGCATCGACCCCACTTTTGTATGGATATCATCTACATAACGAGAGCATGGTCACCTAAGTAACATTTTAAATACCTCGGGCATTTCAGTAACAAAATGTATCCTTCTGCCACCATTTCTATTCGTTTCACTCATATCTACGTCAAATAAATATAAAAACATAATTTCCTTACCGAGTCACCATTTTCCACCATGACTAATGTTCTATAATTAAAATTTAAACGTTGAGACGTGTCGCATAGCCTATATTTCTAATACCTAGCGTTCTGATAACATACCAAACCTTAGAATTCAGACTTCGTGTTTAATAATTTAAAACTAAATTTGTGACTTGTGGCGAATGGAAAATGTTTTATAATACATGATTGGTGCATTCGGCTAATAGAATACTGCGGGATGAGACGGGACACTTTGATCTGACAGGAAACTTGAAAGCACTTGTTTAGGGATTTTGTGAACAAGGTGATAGTTGTCTATATTATTTCAAAATCGAAAATGAGCATATTCGAATCTTCCGCCGAGAAGCAAATCCAATGCCCTCGAAGGACTAATAAATTAATAAATTCTCACTGGTGTAGAAAACGAGTAAGGCTTGTAGAAAATCTGACAAGAGTCGTCGTTGCGCTTGTTGGCGATCTACGTGCTATCGTACGGTGCTGCTTCACATCGTAGGGCGTCGCGGTAGACTATACCCATCGGAAGACCAGCTACATTATGAGGGTGATCTAGCTGTTAAGGCAGAGATAAGAGTGAAGGTAAGGTAGCCGTTGAATTTCCACCGACTATTTTTTGGTGCACCACCTGACATTTTCAATATTGACTATATGCTTGTACCAAGTTTTATCGTTTATCTTTTTTTACCAAACCTTGAGACAATATTGCTGCGTAACAGCAGGTTAAAGGATAAGATGCGTAAGTCTGTCTTTTTTAAAGTCTAAAGTGTGCAGGGTCCGTCCTGATCACTACCACCGACTTATCCATTTAACTACCGCCAAACAGCAGTGTTCGCATTGTGGTGTTCCGGTTTGGGGATAAAACAGCCGGTGTTAAGACTACCATAGAGGCATTCCATCTTAGTCCTCAGGGTTGGCAACGCATTTGCAGTCTTAGTCTTATGAATGCGAATATATATGGGTCACAGTTTTCACTTACCCTCAGGTGGTCTGTGTGCTCGTTTGCCTTCTCTATGCCATAAAAGAAGAACCCTGCTCTACCATCTAAACAAACAAACAAGTGAAATTAAAAAGCTTACTGTAGCTTTTAGAAAGACTATAATACTTTTTGCTGTCTGTAACATTTACTCTTTGCCAAGAGGCTAGGGAAAATGAACACTTGATGCCTTATCCATTGCAATTATAGACTGCAATGGGCGGTTACCAGTTAGGATATATCAGAAAACCAACCCTACTATATCACTGAGCAACCCCATTTTGAACCTAAGGTAAGTAGTAACAGGGTTGTGAATAAATGTATATTTAAAGCGGCAGAGGGTCTGAACATGGTATTTTGCTTTATGCTGGAAGCCTCACGAAATTCTAAAGTACTTAATGCTTGGATTGATTGGAAGCAATTAGAACAGAAAGGTAGTAATTTAGTGAGGAAATATTGTGACAAGTTACGTTGCTTGTCAATAGAATGAATGATTTGGTTTGTTTTCTCTTCTTAATTTATAATGGAATGTATTTTTAATGGATTTTGGCTTGCTTTAAGTTCTATAAGAACAAAAAAAACTGTAATAACCAAAAAATAAATGTACTTAAATAGCTATAATTCGATAACCATTTCGATGAAAAAAACTTAAAAACCACTTTGACGACGCACTGGCCTAGTTGGTTTGGTAGTGACTCTGCCTACGAAGCTAGCGGTCCTGGGTTAAAATCCCGGTAAGGGCAGATATTTGTGTGATGAGCACGAATATTTGAATATTTGTTGTACTATACTCATGGATGTTTTAAGTATATTATATATTAGTTTTAAGTATATAATATAAGTGTATTTAAGTATATATATATATCTGGTACCTATAGTACAATCCTAGAGCTTAGTTTGGGACTAGGTCAATTGGTGTGACATTGTCCCCTTATTTTGATCAGTAAAATTAATTTATATTTTTATTACTTATGTTAATTTTTATATCCGGAATACCGACACCATCTGTTATTAGAATAGAATAGAAATCTTTATTTCAGGCCGACAGACCCATAACGTTTGTTAGTAATACTTAGACTATGACTAGACTAATACTACAACCTACTACATTTAACTTATTTGCTATATGTCAAACCTGCCAGCTATCATTTTCAGAATACTGTTGGGGCTTTTCCTGACGCGATCCATGTGTTTTGCGATTTGTTATTACGTCAGGTTAGATTTTTTTACTAATTTACAAATAATTCAACTTTGACAAAAAATTGGGAACTGATGCAATCGCCAAAAATATTTAAACAGAATAGACTCGTTAATTTCTGCAAATATATCATAATATGGTACATCGCAAAATTACGGCGTATCATTATAAATAGCATTACAACACGCTTATTCTTACAACTCTTATACAACCGATTGCGGTACTATTTAAGACATTCCCTTAACCCAATTTTCAGGAACTCTCTATTAATTATAAATAATCCACTCTTAGAGTCGTGAAATTCAGGCCAAGGTGTGGCTAAATTAAGAAAATTCTGATAACGAAGAGCAACGTTACTTTTAAACAAACGACGCAACAAGCCCGCCATTGTGCTAACGTGATAATAACAAAGTAAGAGGTGATGGGGTATCGATCGAGTCAATCACTATCTGTGGACTGTTCTGTAGTAAACAATAATTATGTGTCATCGGGGCAAAACGGCGTTATTTTTAAACAATATAGACCTCAAATTGAACGTATTATAATTACACATCGGTAAATCGTGGCATTTAGATAACACTTGACAGATGCGTTTTACAGAAAAAAAAAACTTTTATCGTCTTAACATATGACTAAGTAGGTTTGATCACTTGTTTAAAAACATCAATGTCAATGTCATTCATTTACTCGTAATAATTATTACGAGACGTGTTGCGAACCATATGTTTTTTGGAAATAATGGAGGAAATCAAAGAAAACATCAATATAATCAAAAATACGCTGCAACTTTACAATAGAATGCTTTTTTTACCCATTATGTCAGTGTAGTCGGGATTTTCTTACACAAAGTGGATTTTATTTTAAGTAGAAGACAGGCTGACTTGTAAAAATTTAGAACTAATATTAATTGTTTATCACGGATGTCATATATTAAATGATAGAAGAACCTTTTTTTCTAATTGGTTTCCTTTTCTCGACTCGTACAGGAAGAATTGTGACATCACTAGTCTGTTAGAAACTGTCAAGTGCTGCCTAAATGCCACGAGTTACCGATGTGTAATAATTATATTATAATCAATTTACTAACTTAACCGCCACTTGATTTTTCGCGGGTATCATCGTGTGAGGTATCTTTAGAAAAATCTTTAATTAACATTGATGTTTCTATTTACACGGTTATGTGAGTATCTATGTTTCTGTGTGACATTATTTAAACTAAACGGATTTTAATTTTGCGACTGACGATAGAATGCGAGAGAGTTATAGAAGGAGAAATGCCCAGGTGCACGATAGAATGATGCAAGTTTAGTTAGATTAAGTAGTTGTAAGTTTGTGCTGTTTTAGCTTTAGCTGTTAAGGTACAAAATTGTTTTATAAATAAATAAATCCAAGGAGTGTCATAATAGGTCATTATAGACGTGTCATAATAGGTAGTCCTGATGCTGCAGCGGCAGTCGAGTTTGCAATGCAAGATTTTTGTTGAGTTCAGCTTAGTGTAAGTCCGGCTTTTTTTTATACCAAACATCTTCGTTACTCAGCAATTTCAAGAATACAAACGAATTATTTAAATCAAGTTGATGCACCCGTCTGTTGCAGTATGTTTAAGACCAAACATTTTTATGGCAACAATTAAATGAGGTCCGTTTCGTTTTTGCTGAGTTTTTATTTTCGTCTCAACTGCTTAATTGGGTTAAATAAAGACGGGACCTAATTTAAAAATATTCTTTGTAAGGTCACAGCCTAATTTGCAGCGATTAAATAAAGTTATTGACCATGTGTTACAAAAATAGGTATTCGAAGGATTTATAAAGCTTAAGCACGTTACAAAAGGGACGGATTAAGTGACGTGGTGGAGCCGTGTTTATATGAAATACTTCTTCATCATTTATTTGAATAAAAGTACATTTAGCATACGTAGAATTTCCATAAAATGGTGCTATGACATTGTTCTATTGTGGGTCAGAGTTCCATTAGGCTGGTATTACTTGAACCCGAACTGCTACAAGTTTAAAAGCCTTGTTAGATTAGACCTATGATCACAACAAACAGCTTCAGTGGATTATACTGGTAAAACATTGTGAATCTTATCATCAGAATTATAATTATCTAGCGCAAACCGTCCACTGCTGGGCATAGGACTCCATCAAAGTTTGCCACAATTATTGGTCCCGGGCTAGCTATATTATTTTATTTTTGGAGTTTCGTACCCTAAGGGTCCCAATAAGACCCTATTGCTAAGGCTCCGCCATTCATCCCTCTCTCAGTGCGTTTGTCACATGGCTATTTCTATATCGGTAGTACAATAAATAATTAAAACAAACAGGATCCGTGTATTTTTTGGCGTATTTTGCTTGAGAATTTGGCCTACTTGTAAGAGCTGAGCGGATGTGACGTAAGGCCACGCCCAGCCACAGCCTTAGTGCGCGGCCTCGCTGCGACATTGACACTGTGCGCCGAAATCTGCGCAGACGCCGTTTAATTTACGTTGCGAAATGTCAGTCACGTGATAGCAATATGGCACGTTCGGAGCAGGGCAGCCTTGAATATGACAAGGATTTACGTTTTTAATTATTTTTAGTCAGCGTCCATTGGGAGCAAAATTTAATATTGTTGTTCTTACATTTTAAATGGGAATGTGTTTGTTTGTTTCGTCTTCCCGGATCAAAGTCTTGACCGATCTTAGTTAAATTTGGTGCAGAGATAGTTCAATGAAACCTCATGTTTGGCTCTCTAGTAGGTTTTGCTGGAAAGATGGATTGGCAGATGGGGCTGATGACTTATCTTTACATAGTATAAAGTCACCTCCCACCGTCTGTCCTTTTGTATGTACTGTGACACGACGACCCTATCTGAGTCGTCTGTCCTTCTCACAAATATAAGTTGGACGATGTAGAAGTGTTTGATAGTGTAGTTGAGTGGTGTAACGACGACTTTAGGTTGTTTGAGACAAGAGGATTCTCCTTGCAACACTAAACTTGTGTAGCCGGCCTTAAAAGTCACGATAGTTAGATAGGAGCCGTTTGTCTCTTTCTCTAGATTTAGGAATTTATGAAACCATATTCGACACGACTTTCTCAGAGTAGTTTGTCCTTTTCTTTAGTCGTAATAAAAAGGTACTTAGCTAATCCAAGGAGGTAGATGATAGAGGTTTAAACTAGAAAAATAAATAATTTTAAATATTGCAGCAAGGGATTCGAAACGTAAACAATCTAGAAGGATCGGGAGACGAATCTAGACCTTCATGAAAGTAGGTGGCAGTCAGTAAAGCCCTAACAAGAACCCTAAATTTATTATAATCATAGATTTTTTTAAAAGGGCCGTAATATGCTCGAGTGTTAGATAATAAAAGTGAAGTATTGAAATCTAGTAACCTAGACTTGGTTACTGTCCGAGGTAATCTAGAACTCTGATAAGAGTTGAACCCTAACGTAAGTGTTTAAACAAAATGTCTAGGAAAGTCTCCAGAGCTTCGGAGCTACGTCTTCACAAATATATTAATAAAATTTATTCTCAGAATTGTTCTTCGGCCCGAACTTCGGGAAGGACTTCGTCTTCTTAACAAAATTATACTATAAATAAAATGTTTTATTTTATTTCTAATCAACATTCGTTGCAGCTTCCACATTTCTAAGTTACTTTGATGTGTCTTATTTATACTATGTGATAATACTTATTTCTTCCACATCCGTTACTCTTTTTGTTCACCCCGATTGTAGTGCGTGACCTCCCAGTGCCATACCCGACTACCAATTTACTATTAACATAGAAAGTCCTAAGGTTGATGATTCTTCGAGTGGAGAGTTCTTAAGCACCGAATTATGCTTCGGAGTCCTGATGTAGACCAAGGTCTCGCTGGACGTTGCCTCTGAGTTCCTTCACAGACTCCACGGAGTCTAGCATATCATGCTCTAATCTAAAACCTGGACTGAATCTTATAAAACCTTCTCATCTTATGGGATAGATAGTGAAAGAGGCGGATGAGAGCCCAAATTTAGGGAATAGCACTTGGAGATTCGTGCTAGGATCTGGAAGCAGGAATGGAATCCAAAGACTTCCTAGATCAGCTACTTCAGCATCTTTCATGACCTTCATTTCATGAATTTGTTTATTCTGTAAAAATCCCGCTAAGAGAGCCTTACGTAAATTCATATTTTATTTAAAGATGTAGGATAGGCTCTCTGTTTAGGGATCCCTCTTGTCCCCTAGTAGACATAGACTTGACTAACTTGCTGACTTTACCGAGGTAGATCATTCTTTTGCTTTCTTTAGAATCAATGTGCTAGAGTGCCAGTGTTGGGCAAAAATTAACTTGAATAAGAATAAGAATAAAACAGAAAAGTTATTCTCATTCAAATCGATTTGAATAACAATAATTCTTGTCCCTCGTTAGTTGAAATAAAATACTAGTGAATAAATCATGGTACTTTTATTTTAAATGAAGAATAAAATTTGAAATAACTATTTTGGAAATGGGATTATTCTAACTAACGTTTTATTCAACTAACATGTTATTTGGAATAGAAATAATTTTGTAGTACAATAAATATTGGTTTTGGCACATTTTTTCAATGTACTTACGTGTAAGTAAGTTTTATGACGTTTTTTTTGGTACCTTTAATACGATGGTGATGAAGTGAATCCCGGAATTCTTTCATGGCTAAATGAACCCTCCACACTGATACATACTTTATGGCTACAGCATGGTTACACTGGTTCTCAATGTAAAAATAATACGAGGACCAAAGCATATAACGTTCGATTTACAAGATTTAATTAAGATAGCATAGTGGGTATAAATTAGACCAGAGTACTAGAGTTTCTACCTGTACTGTAAGTATTTAAATATTACGTAATAAGTTACATTTACCTACTGTATTCTTATTCAGATACTTTTATTCAAAATAAAAAATCATGAATAAATGTAATTGACTAAGAATAAGTTATTTTTATTCAATTTTCCCACGTACAAATTATTCCCGGCGAAATTATTTGAATAATTTTGACAGGAATAAAATCGAAATGATTTTATTCTTACGAATCTTCATTCAAATAATGATTTTATTCTTGAGTGCCCAACACTGTAGAGTGCCGCCCCGTCAGGAGACGAAGCACATAAGATGTGGCGGTGGCGGTGCCACATCTCCTTTTCGAAGGGCACACTTAACTCACTACATTGCTAATCATTAGAACTTAGGTAACCTATGGGTACAACGTAGACCTACCAATTTTACTATACGATCTCGCTGGCCTTTGGATTCATTTGGAGAGACTAGATTTCTTGATTGGAAGATGTGTACCAGACTAGATAGACAGGTTCAGGTTAGGCTCGTGTCGTTTCGGTTTAGTTTAGGTTAGGCTGTACGTTACAGTACGCTTAGATCTCTCAAACTACGTAACGGATTATAATGCGGTTTTCATATATAGATAGAGTGATTTAAGAGCAATATAAATTCTGGATTACATATTTGTTACAAAAAAAACCCACTACATCGTATCATACCATGACAGGAATAGTATCATGTCAGACAAAAAAAAAAAGTATTGACCAGTATGAGAGTTGAAACTGCCTACTAGACCGACCACCAACCGACCGACCGACCAACATTTTTATACTAATTACCTTCCGGGTCTGATTCGTTCATAGTACGGCACGGTGGTACGGCATAGTGGGTAGAGACCTTAAAACGAAGAGAAGCGAGGGCGGGTCGCAAGTCGGATACAAATTTCGTCACCATCGCACAACTCGTACCAAACGATCATTTCATCAACACCATCTTGATAGTTGGAAATCCACTACCGTGCGTTTTTCGAGGGCTTTCTTGCCACGCACCTTATCTATTTGGAATCATCTTTCGGCGTCTGTATTTGCAAACCAATACGACTTGGGGGCCTTCAAAAAACGGGCCTACTCTTTTCTCAAAGGCCGGCAGCGCACCTGCGATTCCTCTGGTGTTGCGGGTGTTTATGGGTCGCGATGATCACTTACCAACAGGTGGCTCGCTTGCTCGTCTGCCTCCTTTTCCACATTAAAAAAAAGTTATCGTATGGTAAAAAATATTTTAAATCTGTCTGGCCCCATCTGACATCATCTTTATCAGCCCTGATTAAGTTTCAAAGAAACTCCGAACTTGGAGTGACTTTGACCCTCTTTGTGAGGTCCATCCATACTGACCGCCTACGTCTCGGTGCAGCACGTATGTCATCATTGGCGACAGTCATAATGAATGCAACATCCTTGCGATGTATAAAATAAGTTATGATTTCGGCAAAAAAATATTGTTTACGTCATTGGGCATGAACATTAATATGTCCAGATAACGACATATTGATTACTTTTAAATTTTTAAAGCTTATTTTTTATATTCTAACTTACAAATCCGGAGTCGAGTTGCACAATCGTCCGAACAACTAAAAACTTCTCAAATTGTGAAAGTTTCTTATGTGAAATTTTCGGTAACTTCTAAGAATATTATTTTTTTATGGTAAAAAAACATTCTCAATTCTTTTACATGTTACTGATAATATTCTTGGTTATTTTTTTAGTTTATCACTATTTAAATCAAAGACGTAGAGGCGTAATCTGGAAACCATAGGCCTCAAGGACAATGACCCGAATCAACAATGGAGTGGCTTATAGCCTAATTCAATACTAATTGTAGGCTTATTAAGATAGACAAATGCAATTAATGTAGACGATATAGATGGGAATATGACAAGATGGTTAAAACAACGCAGAGGGCATGTTTGGATGGTTGGGTCTTTAGGAAAGGATGGATGGAAAGAGATATAGATAGCGAAAGTGGGTGAAAGGGTCGGAAGGGGCCGCCCAAGGCGTACTTTTTCGAATCAAATCGGAGGAATACTGAAGAAAGGTCCGACTTTTACGTACCCGAACGAACGTGCATGCATGACTCGATGTATGAATGTGGAAGAAGCGAAAGAGATTTGTCAGGATCGTAGAAGGTAGAAAGAAGTGGTGTCTGCTTACCCCTGTATGTATTTACGTAAAAGCTTCCAGTGGCCTGAAATAGTAATTTAGAGTAAGTTTTATCTTTATGATGCAAGAGATCGTAAGCTGCTCAAACTATAATATTGCAACCGCACTTAGGTTAGGCATTGAAATATCTGACAGATAAACATAACAAGTTCGGAACAGTGTTTGTACTGTTATGACGTGTTAATAGACAGATCTAGGTCTTGTGCATCAAGCTACTGCCCTAGATCCTAAAATGTGTTTGTATTACATCCATATCTTGATGCAGAAGAGAAGTCTTTATGCGCCCTATATTTGAGATTAGGGGTTTAGGGAGTTCTTTGAACTTCATTGCTTTTGTGTTCTGGTTTAAATTATTCAATAATGTAATGTTTTATGGAACTAGAAGACTTAGTCGCAAAATACAAAGCAAACTGGTATTTCAAAACAGCAGATTCTATATATTTGACGTAACGTAAATAAACATCGTTTATATTCCTTTTTAGGCATCTGTAGTCAACAAAGAACTTTAGTGGTTTCGCCGTGTCTGTCTGTCCATCTGTCCGCCTGTTCACTTGTTCGCGGTTTGTCTAAGAGACTCTTGGTTATACAAAACATTGCATGATCTGGCATGTATGTACATTTAGTTTACGCCGATATACTTTGTTTATTTTGGGTAATCTACCGTAAATAGATATAAAGCAAAGGTAGTTTATTTATATGCGAGTGAGGTATCATTAGATAGCTCTTCACAAACATATATTATAATTGTATATATTTTAGATTTGGGGAGCCGTTAAGGACATATTGAAATCGAAGTGTCGTTTTCGCCAGAGAGTTTCTTGTGATATTAGTCCACTCCTGGACAAAGGCTTCCACCGATACTAACTCAAAAAAAGTATCTCTGGTTATATAAAGGAAAAAAAGAAAAAAAAAATCACTTTTGTTACTTTTGATTTTATATCGAGTGTAACACAACCACAATCATTTCCGCCCTCTATTCTAATGTGTAATAGTAGATTGTGTCACAAGGGAGCAAAATGACATATTTAAGGCGAGGGCGTACATTGAATCCTGAACGAAGCGAAGGATTCTACAATTGAATCCTGAGCGTAGTGAGGGATTCAAGTGTTAACGCCCAAGGTGGAAATAATCTTGCTACCGTGTGACACATACTGCTTTTCACATCACCCATGAGGAAAATAAAAGATCTTAGTGATGAAACAAATTTAATTATTCACACATTCTAGAAATGCTGAAATTATCAAATTTAACAACAGGAAATTATCGCACTTAACAACAATTATCAAATTTGGCAACAAAATGTCCTTGAACAGAAAAGTGCCACTTTGATCCCTCCTAGCAGGGAAGAAAAGTCCCCTTTCCCAGTAGGTGATATGAAAACCATATTTACTTTGACGTGTCTGCCAAATAAATGGTTACGTTGACGATATCATTATATGTCACAGGCAATATCTTTTTACCCAGTAGAATAGAGTTCGGTGGGGCTAGATAGACTAGTGGCCATCGAATATGAACGCTAGCGTTTGGTGATCACCTATCGCTTTGCGTTGTCAAAAATGAAAAAGCTAGCCAAGTTGCCCTTAGATACCGACGTTTATATCGTGATAGTGCCCGTGTTGAATTCAACCTATCAAAATAGTACCGCGTAACGACGGACAAAACGTCAAAACTATCACTATTCGATTAGCGCGAGTGATAGTGATCACATTACAGCGTCTCAGTTGTAACGAGTGATATATCACGTGACTTACGTAAATTCCATTTTTTTTTTAAGCCAATGCAAAGAGACAGTGATCACCAAACGCTAGCGTTTGTATTCGATGGCAACTCGTCTAGCCCCACTGATTCTATAAGCATTACGTAACTGTTAAATTATGTACCACCTTTGTCGTTGCCAAGGTCAAAATCACCGTTCTCTTTAAAAAGTTTACGGGCATAAGGATCTTAAATCTTCAAGAACTTAATATTTATGTTATCCAGTAGAGCTGATCCTCAAAACCTTGGAATATTGCTCTAGATTTTTTTACAGCCGTCTGCTAATACTCCTGTAGGCTGTTAGGGCGGAAACACAGCTCTATAACTGAGTTATGCATCTTTTCACCAGCATTTTTTTTGCAATTGTCCGGTTTTAAGTGTGTTTGCTTTTGGTGGTAAATAATGGTAAATAGTGAAGTGTCTATTAATTTTATATCGACTTTCACTTTCTTTGAAAAGCTATCAGACCTCATCAAATCCAATTCCCATACATATTTCAACCACTTCTTTACCAACATTAAGATCACAAAGCTATGCACACAAATAAACCAGCATCAAACCCACCACAGCCACCACTTACCCACTCAACCCCCACTTAAAATGCACCATGACGGCCAGACGTATCGCAAATATCCCATTCGATATATTCTACATTTGAATTTGAAAACTCAAAGCAAAGCTTGGTTTTTATGCGTCGGTCTAACCGAGCTTACGGTAGCCGGTCGGTCAGGCTACGTGACTGAACTTGTTGACGTATGGTGGGTAGATTAAGGCAAAGTAGAGGGGTGAAAAGTATCATGGTTGTATCAGCTGTTTTTGGATAGTTTAAAAAAAAAGTATCTAGTCGAAGACTTAGAATAGGTAATTAGTCAGGTGAGTTAAGTTAAGTTGAGACAAACACTGCTCAAAGCCAAATTGCCATATTACTAACGGCTGAAAATTAAATCTGATTTGTTTATTGAATTTGAAATAGTCTATTAAATTTTTGTCTAATTTTCATGACTCACCTTCCGTTTTTAAATTCTACACTGTCTGTAAGTGATTTTAAGTCGTGTCGTGTAGGTTTAAAAAAATAAAATAGGTTGAATAATGTATCAAATAAATTAATAACTCAGCCAACGAATATAGAAATTACTATTTTCACTCTCTCTCTCTTCTTCGTCAAGGTGAGGGACTTTTGTATTTTATACCTGAATAGCAAAACTACACAACTCCTTGCGTTGATTTGCCAATTTTGGTTTTTTGTTGACTGAGTCATTAGTTTGGGACTAGGTCAAAGTGTACAAGATTGCCTCATGTTATTATTATATTAATGTATTATTCGAGACTGGCCAGTCTGCGCGCTACTCTTTGACAGGCAGACCCATATCGACTACAAATTGCGCGTACTCTGGAAGAGCCGGACGAAAATAATATTGTTTCTTTCGCAAATATTTACCCTTTCCTTGTGTCGTTTTACAGCCGGTCACGACCGGAATTAGTTTCGGTTCCGATTGCTTTGGCCATTCTGAATTATATTGGTCTATGAAATTTGGTCTGGAGTCCAGACTATTTTGTAATGGCATTTGGACTTATTGAAGATAGAACTTTTATTAATCTTGGGGAAGTTACTAATTTATTTTTATATTTGTGAGTCATTGATATGCAAATTGCTAAGTGAGTATAGATGAAACAAGGCACAGGAATAAACCACGTTTTTAATAAAAAAAACAAACGCAGGACAAACAAACGTATTGGTGTACTGTAAAAACGAGTAACTCTTGAAATATACTTTGACCAGAAAAAAGGTATTCTATGGAAACAAAAGTAAGATAAAGCAAATGAACATGTTTATTAAAATTTCTATTATTTTTATTCTTCAGTTATAATGCAAAAAAAACATATTATTTTTGAGACTTTGTTGTGTACACTTGGAGCCCTTGAGTGTACCTAGTACCTACCAACCTGTCTGCTGGCTATGCAAAATACGGATCGAATAAAATATTATTAGTTCATTACTCTTACTCATTTTATTCTTGCCAAACAGAAAACAGACAAACTTACTCGCATTGAAAACATCAAAACAAAAAAAGCATTTTGAATAAAACTCCAGACTAGAAACTTGAAAAATTCTGTCAAAGAACTCCGAGCGTGTCTCCTGGCCTTTAAAAATATCCTAAGGTCAACCAAGTCGATCTATTCCCACTTTGACCTGCCTAACCCCTCCCGAGCGGGTCAACGCAGGTCAGACTTGCCGAATCGGTTATCAAAATTGGCCGAGCAATTTAATGAATTTCGTATGCACGATACGGCGTTATCAATTTACGGAGCAGAAGTTGAAGTTAGTCGATTATTATAATAGGCTTATTAAAATGTTATTATAAGAATATATATTTTTTCAATTGTTTTAAGGAAGATAATGAAATGCGGGCATATAAACCCATGTTGGCCATAAGCTGGACAGACCGAGTGACCAGTTTTGAAGTTCTACGTCGTGTTGGGAGGAAACGTGAACTAATGCAGACCATCAAAAGAAGAAAAGTTGCCTATCTAGGTCATGTGCTTAGGCACTCCAGATACGAACTCCTGCAATTAATAATGATGGGCAAAGTTGCTGGAAGAAGAGCTGTCGGGCGCAGAAAGAAATCGTGGCTGCGAAACATTCGGGAATGGACTGGTGTCACAAGTGCAGCGGAGCTTTTCAACCTCCCCAAAGACCGAGAGAAATATGCGGAGCTGACTGCCAACCTTCACTAGTTGGAGAGGCAGTATAAGAAGAAGAGAAGAAAGAAGAAACGAGGACGGTGGTCTACAGATGATAATTGATGAATAAGTAAGTAAATGTCAAACGTGGGACAATCTAACATATATTGACTTAGTCCCAATCTCGACATCTACATAATAAAACAACCAAGACTCAAATAAAATAGTCATGCTCATCGAACAGAAAAATATGTTTCTCTTATTGGGAATTGAGGTTTTTTAAAACTATTTTTTTTCATTCATTATTCAAGTTTATTTTTATATTTTAATAATTATTTTTGAAATGATTTAATTTAGTTTTTTTTTTCAGGTATTCACTACAGTTAACACAATATTATTAAGTAATAAGTTACAGTAGGTAATTATCACTTTACATACTAACTACTTAGATAAATCGCGTCGTCACACGTAAAAGTCTGAGAAGGCTAGTCTCCTGAAAATGAAGTGAAAAAGGATAAATCTAAGTCTTATACACTCCGTTTATGTATATACCTTTTTGATTACGAGGTAAGTCGACTTGTACCCTTTTTCACTTGGTCCCCAGATTTAACCCTTAAAGTCGCAAAATTAAAAAAGAAACTGAAATCTAGCTCCATTGGATTTCACCTATTTACACAATTTTATTAAAATAAAAAATACAAAAGTGCACCTTAAGAAATGTGTGGTGTATACTATGCAAAATAACTTTTAGGGTTAAAGATCTCAAATTTGTAGTTAACTTGAAATTCGATAATCATTAACGTTTAGCGTCACAAGTCTCTTTAATTTATTTTTCTTTGGTCTTTAAACTTATTGTATTGACAAAATCTCTGTACGATACCAATCAACTTCCAAAGAAACCTGCCCACAATTGCTGACGTAATCTTGGAGCTATCCTTAAGTCAGGCAAACGAGAGGCCTGCTGATGACTATCATTAGACTTAATTTAAATATGCCATCATAGGAACGAAGCGTTTGTGTTGCCATGGGAGTGGTTGGAGCAAAAGTGCTTACCTATTTTATATTTATCGTTAAAGGTTCCGCAAATCCGTACCGAAAAGGGTACCAACGCGACCTTGTTACTAAGCCTCCGTTGTCCGTCTGTCGGTCAGCGGGCTGCATCTCATGAACCGTAATTGGTAGATCATTTTAATCTTCATTGAATGTGTATTTCTATGGCCGCTATGACAGCAAATGGCAGTGTTTTTTTGCGAGCGTCCATGAAATGTGTGTTCCAATTAAATTGAATACTAAAAAAATAAGTTTGGCATCATAACAATGAAATGATGTAATGAATAAGTAATACAAAACAGTAAAATAACTTTTACCGCGTTGCAAATGAATGGATAATGTAAAATATTTTGTGTATTTTTGCGTTGAATACCTCCTCATTCTCAACCCTTAATATTTTGATGGGATTTTCATCCCCTTCACACATGATACGCATCTTCTCACATGATATAGCAAAAAGTCAGATCACAAATAAAACAAGTTCCATATCGATATATATTTTTAAATAAAATAAATAAATATCAGGGGACAATCTCACACAAGCTCAAGGGTGTTGCAATGTCTGTTCTTCCAATAAAAGTGTCATCCCACATAAAAAAAATCATTAACATAAATTGTATCCGCTACGTGAATACGCTACTGATTAATTTAAATGTATAACAATGAGAACTTTCGTGCGCGCCAGTACAAGTTGCCTAAGAATAATTTTCAAGTTATTACGATCGGCCTTCCGTCGTACTCGAATTTATTTAACTCGATACTTATCACAATCTACATTATTACTAATGTAATTCTATTGAAATTGTTTCCAATTGACGATTTTCTTACAGTTACTGTGAAATCCGTTGCGTCATTTTTAACTTCACTGTGTTTTAAGAAAATCATTGTAGGGTAAAGTCACCAGTGGTCAGCCAGAGACCAGTAGTCTACCTTATATGAGTGCGAAGAGTGGGAAAATATGTTTCGTACTCTTTCCACTCATACAAAGTATACGCAGGTATCTGGCTGACTACTGGTGACTTTACCCTATGTTAATATATTGAAATAGCATTGTAGGTAGGCGGGCCATTCTACTTTTCGAAGCCTAAAATAAAAATGAATATTTAAGACACCCTTACCCTTTAATTCATTATTTATGTATGCGTTTTTTTATTATTTTTCTGTTTAGTTTTCTGATATGAGCATTATTTAAGTAGTTTACACGTTTAGTTTAGTATGTTTGTACAGCGTTCCGTGAGTCACTGCCGGTACTGGCTGAAAATCAGCGCTGTAGGTGTCTGATACCCCAGCATTTTGCTGAGCCAGTGTCCGTTTCACCGCCGCGAGGACGTGTGTCCACACTGCGTGCTGTCTGTTACCTTCACTGTTTTCTTTAATCATTTGTGTAATGTGTGTCTTATGGTTCGTGAATAAATGTATGTCTTCTCCTTCTTAACATCCATTCAAAAAATTCGTAGATATCTTCAGATTATTTTACAGGAGCCCGTGAAGTCTTAACCACCACCCACTATTTTTGTTCTTTTTCTATATAAAACAAGAATTTGCTGCTCAAATGACCCCTGCGTTACCAGTCTCCACGTTCCCTTGCTAGTAACGACCACTTTGTTACTATATTAGCCTTTTTTTCCCTGCCCCTCACAATTTGGTATAAAACAGTATTCAGGTACGTAGATCAGACGTTCACGTTAAGGGACGTTTTCTAAGGCATCAAAAAAAAAATTAGCCCTGGCTTGAACAAGGTGGACTGACGGCGTGGCTAAGATGGCGAGAAAGAGATAGAATCAAGGGACGCAGGGCCAGGCCCCTATTTCACAATCTTCATAATGACACGTGACAATTCGGTATACATTGCAAAGTTAACACGCTGATACATCAGTTGGATTCATATTAGGTGCGCCATGTATACTGAAATGTCACCTGTCACATGGTGAAATATGGTGATATTTAAATAATGCCTGGATGAACTGGACCAGGGGTATTATTATGATATAGCTATGCAGTTCAGTTTACACTGAGAGAAAAGGAGAGAGCTATATAAATGCTATGGCTCCGTCCTTTACGCTCACCGTAAAATAAACTGAATAGCTTGGGGGGTTATTATAACATGGCTATACAGTTCATTATACGGCGAGCATAAAGGACAAAGCTATTAGCAGATACATATCTGTCCTTTTCTCTCAGCGTTAACTGAACTGCAGAGCACCCCTGTTCTGTAAAGACTGAACTCAGGAATCACTGGATAGGGAATTGTGGAGAGGACTGAGTGAGGCTTTATTCCAGCAGTGGGATAGAAACGCTTAGATAAGATACGAATAAGACAGTGATGGTAGGACCTTGTGCAGGGATCGTCCTGATCTAGTGATGATAATGGTGGTAGTCCACCATCTCATCCTTTAACCTACTGCCAAGCAGCAGTGTTCGCATTGCTGTGTTCTGGTGTGGGGATAAGGCATTTGCAGTTTTAGGATTGCACTCTTAAGATTGAAAATGCAAATGTCTATGGGCCACAGATCCCACTTATCCTTAGATGGCCTGTGCTGTCGTTTGTCATATGTGTGGTATAAAAAAAATGAAAACCGCCAACGGCGCCAACGTACAAATTAATGGTCTATTTTTTTAAATCGTTAAAGACTAACAATAATTGCCCTGTAACATTATAGACCATTCGGCAATAAAAACAAGAAAAATAGATTCTAATTTGATATACCTAAATAAAATTATTTGAATATTTAGACAAGTGTGACGCATGTGTTTGAGGTGTTGGGACAGGCGTACCACTAAATGTAATGTTTCTTGCCTAACAGTACGTACTTACATTTAATCAATTTGAGTGTTTTTGTAGTGTTCTATATAAATATTTATTTTATTGATAACATGAAATGTATATAGTTTTTTGTTTAGTTTATTTTACCAATCGCCTTTTATATATTATACTAAACTCGTCTATGTCAGTTCACTAAATTTTCTAGGCCCGTATTATGGTCGGCTTTATCGCGGTGGATAAAACATCCGTCACTCACGCACTTACATACTGGTCAGAAAGTGACAGATGTTTTGGTTACGTTTATCAACATCGATTAACCCGACCATAATAGTAGGTCCGCTGGTCTACTTCTGTACTTAAAACCTTACTGTCAATGCGCTTATAGTATAAATTTCATTGTCTACTAAATCCTTTTATTATAAATGAAACACTTAAATGAACAATTAAGTAATCAAAAATAAAACATTAATAAAAGCCTATATCAATAAACACTCAAAATAGTCTTGCAATGAACGTGTTGAACTTATGAGTTTTGCGCACGAAGCAGTAGCAGTGTTTATCGATAGGTGCGCGTGCGTTTACATCGAGCGGGTCAACGACTAGAGCATTCGGTCAAGGTCTCCGTTGTTTTAGTTCAGCCGTCGGTCAAGAGGTGGCGCTGTTTTAAATAAAATCAATGAATATGTTTTCTATTTACAAATCAATATCTTTGTTGCTAAGGTGGCTATTTAAGAAATTGTTAATGAAGTTTTGTTTGCATTTGTTACCTCTTAACTTTTACCAAAGTGGATTCTTGTCAGCCTTTTTTTATTTAATGTTTATTCGTTTTCATCCATCTTATACCTAATCGTTTCTTATATCTTTAATGCTAGGTCTACATCAGGAATTAAAGAATATGGTATAGGAGTAACGTAAGCGTATTGTGAAAGAGTTCTACAGCATGTTCCTTTAAGTACATCATTATATTACTTGACTTTTTGTGTTCCTATCTAATAAACAATTTGCAATCAGTTTTTTATGATGAAACAATTTTATCAACTTATAGAACAGTGATTCAGCCTACCCAATCTTGCATTATACCAAACATATGTCCTTGCCATAGCAGTCATCAGGATAGTAAACTTGGCTCCACACCAAGAATGTGAGTAATGACGAATTTCCGGTTGGACACAGCGACGTTTCACTTTGTCAACGACGGTTTTTGCCTAGCAATAATTTACGGAAAATAGCCGAGATAGCAACGTTTTTCGTTCATTTGTTTTATGATTATGTTCAATAGTATAGGAAAATACATATAGGTTGAATGACTTCAAAGATACATTATGTAGACTCAGTCATTTTAAAGAGGATTTATTTTCATTCAACACAAGCATCAAATCCTGTCAAGAGACGATTTCAGACTATAAATTACAAGGGATGCTATATTGAGATTTTGCAGCACCCAAAAAGTTTGACAATAAAAAAAATAAAAATAAGTATAGGTATTTTTTTTATTTCCTTTTCTCCCCTCTATCTCTCTCGTAATAAATTTGCCATGTTTTCCTGCTGAACTACGCAATTTATTTGATATAATATTTAATTTAATATTTTTAGTTTTATATAGGTAATGCTAGACTTAAGTAGTAACCATTAATATGTTTAACAAATGACTGACTGCTGAGTTTCTTGCGGCGTTTCTTCTCAGCAGTGGTCTCCTCTTGGGAAGCGCAGGTAGATTCTTGACGTGTAAAGTGCCCGTGCGTCCTACTTACTGAATAAATGTCATTTATCTTTTTTATCTTTTTAAGAGAATAAATTTAATACACGTTCATATTTTTCGAAATAGCATGAATGGTAACCATTATCATTTTTTATTTAACAATTAAACATACTCAATTAGTTTCGGGATTTCAAACACGTAAACCAATAATTTTACATAATTTATGTAATTTGTAATTTACAGCATGCCCTAAACTTATAAACTAAACGACTTCAAACACTAATAAGTAATTTACTTTGGCAGGTGACGGTCTACAGACCCATCTTTTTACGATCCGTAGACTCATTTCAGTGTCATTAAATCGGCGAATCGTTAAAATTATTTTAGTGCAAACACAACCGTTCAAAATGTTCTAACTATGAACAACAATATTTTAATTGCATTTTAATGGTTTTATTTATCATTTAAAATAATTTTAACTATGGAGTACAGTTTAATTGTACTTTTACAAACACCCTGGTTGTAACATGTAAACATTACATAGAAATTCACATCATTATCATCATCCCGTCATGCGTTATGTAGTCCTTTACCTTCTAAAAAAAAAACACGCCTGTCACGCTTACACAACTGTCACGTCTGCAAAACGCCTCCGCGTCAAAACAACATCTGAACAATAAAAGAAATTGAAACTTTTAATTGTTGTTCTTGCGTAAAGTCTTTGTAAGACTTCAAGAAGTAGCCTTCAATAACTGTGTACGCTTGTTAAAGTGCTTCGGTGAGGCTTTATGCCGGCTGGTTGAATGACTTGAAGAGAAAAAGAAAGTAAAAAAGCATTTAATGCCAAATAAAATCAATAGAGGGTGTTAGTATGGTATATAATTAGAGCTATTTAACGGAAAAAACTTAGCAATGAAATAAATGAATTGAATGTGATCATGTGTGTGGGTGTGAGTGAGAACGTGGAAAGGATTTACGTTTAAGGTTACAACTGTGTATGTATAGTAACATTAATTATTGATCTCATACATAACGAGCAAAATGATTGAATGGCTTAAAGGCTAGAGCCATAGATTGCCTGCATACAATAGTTATTTTCATAATCGTGTTATAATAGAGAGCTTTTTAGTCGAGTACCGTGTTCAGGCCACGAAGCTTGCTGAGTAAATAGATTTTTGACAGATGACGCGACGCTGCTACGTTCCGAAACGCCATAGATTGGCAATTTTGTATCGGATCGAGTCTCCTTAAACAAGGACACATATTATTGAAATACGAAGTTCTATTTTCTAATTTTTTTCAGTTGTCTTGAGCGTATCGAAATGGTTATTTCGGTTGTTTCGGAAGTGTCAACGATGAAATTCAGACAGTATTCTCTATGAAATCTTAATAAACAGATTTTAATCGACGAGTACAAAAATATTTTTACAATGCCCTTCATTCGTCAGGCAGACCACAAACGCGCCAAATTGATCGTTAATATAGTAATAAAATCTCTATGATATAATTTACTACAGAGTGTAGTCGTATGGCATATACTGCAGTTCCATCAACTTCAGACAATGTCATCAATCTTGCACAATCAGCGAAACTATATTTATTTAATTAAGGCTTGTTTAAACATTGCCGATTCGTAGAAGCCAGTCTAAGGAGCAGACAGATCATTTTGCATTGCATTGTATAAAGTGGTTTTGATAGAAAAGCAAAGTATTGTTTGTTTTATTTTCACTGCAACAAATGCCAAAGTGTGAGTAGGACTCGCACTATTTTGATACTTATTGTGCGGCGGTACGAAACCCTCTTTTTTTTTTTTCATTTCTGTGCCCACGTCCTATCCTAAACTTACCATTGTAAGTTTTAATAAAATAATAATTAGATATAAACCTCCATGCCATAACCTTATTTTCATCCTGATATATTTCAACACTAGCTAAGCTAAAAACCTTCTCAATTAAGTAAACTATATTTACAAAAAAATTGCATCCAAATCGGTTCATCCATTTAGGAGCTACACACAGATACAAACTTTAACCTTATAACACCCCTATTTTCGCGTGGGGGGTTACATTCAATATTATAAATCCAGACTTCAAGATGCGCCAGAGACTTTCAACAAATTACCTAGGCATTAGCAGCAAAACAGACGTAATCTTTATTGCTCGACGCTAAACGAAAATCAATCGTTTGCATTCAACGGTATTTACTAAAAATACCTCGGGTTTACGAACGTCTTTGGTTTGGCTGAACAGGGGTCGAAAGAAAATAGAATCATTGATTATCTCATACTTAGCGACCACTCTCGCTTCGCTTCGAATTTCGCTTAGAATTCATACTATACAATGCAATGGCTCGACGGATTTGGATAAAAATAAAAATAAAAATAGCTTACTAAAATTACTTGAAAAAGTTGTTAATGTCCAAAGCGTATTATAGGGTCGAGGATTACCTAACAGACAAAAATGCATGGCCTAAACCCGAAACTTAGTCAATAAGAATTTGCAAAAATACTTTATCTTGTCTAGGGGACACCGTTGATGTAGGAAAACATATCGAAACTTTTATACAAGGAGGTGTTTTTTTCTCTCTCCCTCTATTTCTCTCCCAAGATTTCTGACATGTTTTCCTGCTGAACTACTCACGTGATTTGATATTATATTTAATTAAACATTTATAGCTTTATATAATGCTTAGACTAACTAGTACCATTGTAATATTATATGTTTAAAAAAATACTGCTGAGTTTCTTACGGCGTTTCTTCCCAGCAGTTGTCTCCTCTTGGCAAGCGCTGATAAATCCTTGACGTGTAAAAGTGCCCGTGCAGCCTACTTACTGAATAAATGACTTTATCTTTTTTATCTTTTATAGGCTACATTCATCCCGAAAAATTGAAAAGTTCCCGAGGGATTAACCATAATGGAAATCTACCGCAGAAGCTGGTTATACATAAAAACCTTCGTTTTGAACCACAGTAACATGGAGTGACGACCTCGTCAGGATCGCGGGACCGTGGTGGATGCGAAAAGCACAAGACCGGTCTGAGTGGAAAGCCTTGGAGGTGGCCTATGTCCAGCAGTGGACGTCTTTCGGCTCAGATGATGATGATGATCAATTGGTGAAAACCGCATTAAAATCCATTACGCAGTTTCAAAGATCTATACGCGATTGACGGCGGGAGGCGACTTGGTTTTATAATTTGTAAAGAATCGACGATGCGGTTAGACAATGGTGGTGCCCTTGCTTATGATGCGAAGGTCCTGGTGAATCGCTGAGTATTTTGTACCTGAAGCCTTTTTTTATGACAGTGAGAAGGCAGGCGAGCACTCAGGCCACCTGATGGTAAGTGGGAGACCAATAGACATTTGAAATCTTAAGACTACCTTGGCTGCAAAGATGGAATGCCTCTATGCTAGTCATTTCACCGGTTGTCTTATCCCCACACCGGAACACACACTGCTGCTTGGCGCTGGGTTAATGGATAAAATTGTGGTAGCGCTCTGACCCTAGGTTCTACCACCACTAAATGCCTTGGATGTCTTCTATGTATTTCGTAATTCGTATTGTTTCATTTATTTGTTTTGCAACAAATAAATAACCGTATGAAATTTGAATTAACAGTGAAGTCCATTACTGGTGCCTGTCAGCTAAAAATGTCTATTATTAGTGCCGTCACCCTAGGTTACCGAAATTTGGGTTAATTTTGAGGACGAGATTTTTTTTTCTGGAGAGAATTTTAAAAAAAATCATGTATTTATTTAATTGTAGACTCTGACAAAATAATGTCATGGCAACATTAATCATTAACACGATCTAAAAGACGAAAATACTAAAACTTAAACGAACAAAACCGGTAAGTCATTTCACTAAGTTATGGATCTTACGGATGTTTAGAGGATAATTACTAAAATATTGTCTCTAACTATAACCACGTACATGACTTACAAAATTTCTCACCAGCCAAACATAAAAGCATGCATCCAACATCTGCTGCCGATGCGGTTTCGAAATCACATGCAAGCGTAATGTAAACCATTGGTTAACAAAATAAACAAGCTTTACGATCCTCAGTTGGTATACTGACGCTTAACCGATTGCATGTACGCGGTGCTGAAATACACCTATGGGAATGTAAGGAGAGTTTTAGACGTCTTAGAAGTTTACAGGATGCTTGGGGCAATATCTTGAGATTGGAATGACAAGAAGCATTGTATATTGTTTGCGTTTAAACAACGTGAGTTTGAAGCTCTTGCATTTTATGACAGAATATGTTCAAATTTAGAAAATAATTAAACGATACGCTTTTAAAATTGCCTTTACTCAATTGTGGAATTAATAACGTAATAAATAAGATCTATATTTAACTTGTGACCCTGGGGCCAGCAAAACAAATCGTACATTACCGGCTTTGTTCAGATAATTACGCTTATAAATACACGTAGAATAAAATGTTTCATTTAATACCTTTATCTGACGTCACGACGAGGACGACCATGTCGTTTTTAATCTATTTGGTAATTACCATTGCCTACAACGCTGTCGGCCCCGGGTTAGATTCCCGGTAAGCGCAAACATTTGTCCGATGAGAATTAGTATTTATTCTAAAGTTCTGCTTATTATATATTTATTTATCGTTATGAACAAAAAACCCACTGAGTTGGTTATGTGATTATGAAACCGATTCATAAAAAATACATTATACAACTGTTATTCTATGACTTAAACAGTTCTTTAGTTTTCTTTAAACCCTAACAATACAAATGAAATCTTGTTAACGTTACGACAATACTATAATGTATATTTTATCACTGCTGAAGTGGCAATGGGCAGGCCACATAGCTCGGAGAACTGATAACCGTTGGGGAAGAAAAGTTCTCGAGTGGCGGCCCCGCACCGGTGGACGGAGTGTTGGACGGCCTCCCACCCGGTGGTCTGACGACCTGGTTAGGATCGCGGGGAGCCGCTGGATGTAAGCGGCTCAAAACCGTGACTTGTGGCGCTCTTTGGGGGAGGCCTTTGTCCAGCAGTGGACGCCCCCGGGCTGATGATAATGATGATGATGATATTTTATCACAGCATAATAAATAATGCGTGGGCGAAGTTTTCCTGAATTCAACACCTAACTTTCCAAAACAACCTTACGCTTCCTCAATAATTGATATCAAACCTACATCTTATGTTGCATATACCTAAATTGCAAACATACACGCAAAACTCATAACTTCATAACACACTCATTCGTGTAAATAGCGAAAACCCAAGATAACTCTTTCTACACACACGGTTTCGAGCAGATCACACGCTGACGTGTTTTATACTTCGCTATAGATAATCCCGAACATTAAACAGCCATATAGTTATTAATAACCATAAATCAGTCTCCGTGTTCAGAGGTGCATCACTGAACTACAAGTAAAGTGCACTACACTTGGTATAATCCTTTGCATTAAATTCCCAGCCTTAATATCAAAAAAATAAACTTTAAAATTAACAAATGTAAAATGTCAGATACGGCGTTTTAGTTTTCAGCAGTGTTTGAAACATGTTACGTGAAAATAGGCTTTAGGCCTTTGAAAATTGAGTACGTTTTAGATTGTTTGTGTTTTAAATTCAATGCCCTGACGAATTGGTAATGATTTTCAGTTTTCTTCTTTATGTGGTAGGGTTATGGTTGTTTTTTGTATGGGAATGCATGGTTTTTAGGTTATTTAAGGGACGGGAGAAGGAAAATTGACCTCAGCTGGGTCGTTGGTGTAAATATTTGCGCGGACGCGGATCCGCGAACTAGCGAGATTAAGAATAAAGAATGTATTACTGATAGAGTTTCAATTCTATTCATAGCTCAATAAATACACTCGCGACCACGTATTTTTTGTATACCAATTGTATACAAAAAAATACGTGGTCGCCACTACAAATAATTTAAATTATTTTTGACGAGCAAAAATAATAGTACATTGTGCATCAAGGGTAGTGTGAAGGGAATTACTAACGAGAGTGTTAGAAGCCCGACGCCGAAGGCGGAGGGCTTTTAATGACTCGAGTTAGTAATCCCCTTACTGCCTGTGATACACACAATGGTTTTCATCACATTTGCGAGGAAAAAAACAAAGAGAAAACACTTTAACTCTGCAAAATATAAAGAAATAACTTTTGACGGACGGGAACGTCAATGGAAACGATTTTTTTTTGTGACCACAGACACTGCGTTTAGTTTCGACCTGGATTCGAGCCAGATTTAGCCAATTTGATAAAAATGTATAATTACTAAAATTAATGATAAATGTTGATATAAACTTGAAATAGGTATAAAAATAATGAAGTTTAATGAAGCATATAGGTTTTGTGTAATGTAAGTTAGTCTATAGCTAATTTTTAAAGATGAAATTAGAAACCGATTTAATTTTTGGCTGAAAATTAAACCTCCTTAGTCAGAAATTATGTACGAAAGAGTTGCAAATTTTAAAAAGAAAGTCATTACTCCCTAGGGATGACAAACTCGCCATAATTCCCGCGGGAACAATTTAGGCCATTGTCCTTCTGTATACAGACATGGAATAACACCATTTACGAGCAAGTGTGATGAAAATATCATTGACATCGTTTCCACGTATTAGCCGTGAAAGCGTAACAAACTGTCAAAATTACTTTGACATGAATACCTACCGCCAAGCAACAGTGTTCGCATTATTGTGTTCCAGCGTCATAGAAAAACCGTGAAATTACTAGCATAGAGGTAAAAGATAAAGATAAAAAAGATAAAATAAATTTATTCAGTAAGTAGGCCGCACGGGCACTTTTTACACGTCAAGGATTTACCAGCGCTTCCCAAGAGGAGACCCCTTGTGAAAAGAAACGCCTCAAGAAACTCAGCAGCCAGTCATTTTTGAAACATATTTCATATTTCATACAATTCAAACATATTTCGGACGAATGACCATTATTAGATGTTTAACTTTTATTGTTTTAATTTATGAATTATTATTGTATTCTATTCTTTGATTATTAATAATTATGTTTTGACGATCTCAATGTAATTTCGTATTTTTTGACATGCAAATGCAACAATAAATATTGTAATATTACATTGACAAATAAATAAACTAAACTAAACTATTACCATGGTACTACTTAGTCTAGCATTATGTAAAGCTACAAATATTAAATTAAATATAATATCAAATAACATGCGTAGTTCATCGTGGTATTTCATTTTAGTCCTCACAGTTGGCAACGCATTTGCGGTCTGAGGATTTCCGTCTTTAGATTGTCACTTACCATCAGGTGGCCTGTGAGCTTGTTGGCCTTCCCCATGCCATTTTATTAGTAAGTATAAGGATTATTTTTACATACGCTAAAACAGTGAAAATCCTTTGTATGAAAGCCTTGATGACTTCGGCTTCCCGGACTCACTAATTCTTACCAAGAACTGTGTCGCCGGAATCTTCAAACGAAATAGCACGATTGAAGTCCAAGCGAATGACTACGGTAATTACAACCCGACGCTCTGTCTCCCAGAATATCAGAAAAAAAACTGCTCAAGCGCAAATCCAATTCGCGCAATGAGGGTTCCTTACCTTATTTTTTTTTACGTCGTTGTGAAGGCAAACGAGCACACAGGCCACCTGATGGTAAATGGGATCTGTGACCAATATACATTTCTATTCTCAAGACTATAATCTGAAGATTGCAAATATGTTGCACACGATTGCCTCTATGCTAGTAATTTCACCGGAACGCAACAATACGAACACTACAGCTTAAATAAGATGGTAGTAGCAGTTCTCCCGGATCTTGCACAAGGTCCTACCACCACTATTATTGTATTATTTATTTATTTATTATCAATTGCAAAAAAATACAAATTTGAGTATAGTGGTGGCAGTCTCCACCAGTTGTCTTTTGGGCAAATCAGAATCTTTTGCATTGTAATCACACCAAATTTGACGCTTGTATGTCCACCATGACCATGACGCGATGGACATACATTGTATTTTATTAACACGCCAAATTGACGCTAATAAAAAATAAGAATAAATGTGTTTGTTGGGAAAACTAAAGATTTTGATTTGTTACAAAATCCTCAGTTACTAAACATTATGTAAAAAAACAAGCAGATTTCTATTAAAGATAAGTACTGCTCTTTAAATTTACGACGGACAAACACCGTCGTACCGTTTGGTACGCTTTGCCCCTATACTCTAACCCTAATAATATACCAACCACTGTCCAGAAAAGAAAACGTCAAAATCACCAGACAGCTTGGCAAACTAGTAAAAGGGATATTAATCATAATTTGACATTTTGTCGCTAACGTGGAGATTCGTTAGGGACGCTTGGCTCGCACAGTAGTTCGTCTTGCCAAGAGTGTGGACGAAATTGTGTTAGGATTTCGTCAAGTTTAATAATGATTTAGTTATGTATTAAATATTTCGTGCGCGGAATTATTTAGATGCTTCAACGCCATCTATTATACAATGTACTTAGTAGTTAGTGCAGCAAATTATCCGAATTCCAAACGAGGTTTAGCTTGAACTATGGCTACTAAAACATTGATAAACATACTATATACAAATACTTTCGCTCATCTTACAAATATTTTCCTTTACCAGGATTCGAAACCAGGACCGCTAGGTACGAGTATGTAGACCAGATATGGGTGTGGTGTAATGACTAGCATGGAGGCATTCTATCTTAGTCCTCTAGGTTGGCAACGCATTTGCAGTCTTATGCTAATTTCTATGGGTCACAGTTTCCACTTACCATCAGGTGGGCTGTGTGCTCGGTTGCCTTCTCTATGCCAATAATAATTTAAAAAAAACGGTATTATTCAACCAGTCGAAACATGTCATCGTGCAATAAATATTGTCCGTCTAGTTTAGGTAGGGCTACTTAACATAATGTCAATGTTAATAATATCCTAGACATATTAATTAAATAACGCACTGACATGGAGCTTTAAACCTTATTTCAGGCTCACATCGTTATAATTAATTAATTACAAGAGTTATAATAGACAATTCCCTTATTCATAAATGTACAATATACGGGCATTTTCACTAAATCGTGTACCCCAATCAAGGACAAAAATTAAGGAACTTTAACTTTGTCAGTTTTGTGACGAAAATTAGCTATACATTGACGGCCGCAATGCATGAGTAATTTTCGTCACAAAACTGACAAAGTTAACGTTCCTTAATTTCAGTTGTTAATTGGGGTACCTACACGATTTAGTGAAAACTCCCATACCTATTTAGTTAAAGTTAGCCTTGTCACTTTTCGTTACAGTCAAATGTCATAATTAATGATGAGGATTGAGGACCAACCAACCATACTAGTTAATGTGGGTTTATGAATGGGAGGTTAACAATTAAGAAGCAATATAATTGGTATTGAAACAATATGGCTATGTCCATTTAAAAATATCAAGAGATATCCTTACTTAAATTTTATTAAACATGCCCCATATTAAGCTCTGGGTTTAAACTACGACCACTTGTCGCCGATAAAACTGTGAAGGCGGATCAAATAAACAAACACATTTATAACATTAGCAAAAAAAGTACCAGGAACTCAGAAACACGTGGTATAATCGCGTGTCCACGTCGGTACAGCGCAGGCCACTTCTCCGTCCGGGGGCGTCGACCCTTAACCTTCGGTAGATGCAGCACGGACAGACGGGTCGATTTGCTAATGCAAATAAAGTATAAACATGCGGTTAAACGGCGATGGTAATCTTTGCATGATCGAATTATATAAAAATGTTGTCAGCTTTGAACTTGCAAATTCGTAATGCCTTATGAGTTTGTAAGTTTTTCTACCGCGAAATATTGAACGGTTGTATGAACAATAATTCTTACGACTTTATGCCTTATGCTGCTTACGTATAACTTGATAGGTAGTGTCATGCATAATTTTACATTACATTGTACAAGAATTACTAGGTTATTAGCCATCTCGCAAAATGACCACATTATGTCCATTTTATGTCCGCCTTAGGAAAGTCGAAAGAGCTCCGCACGGCGGGGTCCCTATTCTTGGGCAAGTGCCCTTCGGATATACGGCTTAACGCTAACGCAAACGATTTTCGAAAACGGACACATAGCATGGAATTGACGTAGGCGCTCGACGCGGCTTCTGATAGCTTAGGGCGATCGTACCTATACATTTCTCCGAATCTGATCTACGTAGTATCGCAAACGAAGAGATCATTATTACGACGCAGACATTTTGAGTCAGTAATGTTGCGACCAAGTCATTCTGTTACCACCCGGTTGCAGTCAAAACTTTAATTTCTGAGACTAGTTTTTGCTGTTGATTGTCATTTTTAAACAGTTGTTTCCTGCTTACTTACTGCTTATTAACTAACGCGTCACGTCTAAGTTATAAAGTCTAAGTTAAGTAGAGCAGACATCCTGTTGCTGTTCTGAGTTCACAAACAGTTCAGAGGTGTTATTCTATCAAAAAGACTCTGTCGAACGCTTGTTCGAGTGGGAGAAGTCATACTTCAGCTTCCTCACTTGGCGGATAAACTGGGTAAGTTGAGGATGCACGCCTTTAAAATTAAATGTTGTTTTTACATTCTGACGACAGTTTTAAAGCGCCGGATAATATTTGGTATGTCGAATGCAAGAGCTAGTGGTTTAACAGAATCATCTATCTGTAATAAAACTTCAAATATTTAAAAAGTTTACCGCCTTATGTTGTACAGCAGATCTTTAAAATTATTTAATCTTCAATTTAATTCAAGAGCATCGCAATACAATTTGATTTAATTCTAATTAACTACGAAAACTTATTATTTATCACTTAAGAAAAAAAAAAGTAAAAATAGTGATAATATAAACGTTGAATCCTTTCGTTAAATATATATATTTTATAATCCGTCTGAAGCGAACATGTCAAAGTCAAAGTCAAAGTCAAAGTTCTTTATTCTTCAATTTAGGCATAATATAATGCACCTATGAATGTCAAAAAGCATTACCACCATGACAAACCATTACTCAAGTTGATTTTTAATGAAGTTTGTAAAATATAAGTAATTTAAAAACTTGTAAAGTATTACAGCATTTAAATGAAGGAGTTTTTATGACATGAACCTATTTTTAAATTACAACCTGTCCACGAGAGACAAGATGTTGAAAAACTGCCAAAATTTAGCCAAACTGTTACGTAATCAGTCGTGGATTACGACTGTTTAAACCATGATGCCATAATGCTGAAATCCTTATTTAAAACTAAATATTATTTACTAAAAAATAGCCTACAGTTTGATTAGGTTAGGGTTGTGTCAAAACAACACTAAAACGTTTTAAAATTCGTGTGGAAATAGCTTTAGGACAAAAAAAATCGAACAAACATAGACACTTTTTGATTATACTATAATAATTTAGTTTTGTAGCTTTCACGTTACGTCTAGACGTTCTCTATCGATTATAATGATTTCAAAACAAACAAACGATGCATAGAATTGAAGCTGGCTAATGTGTTTTAAATTATCAATGATAACCTTGCAAGTTTCCATCGTCTAGACATAGACATTCGACTCCTTTTTTGAAACATCTTTTTTTTTTGGTACTGTTGTGGTAGAACCTTGTGCAAGACCCGGAAGACCCTGTTTTCCTTATTTTTCCTAACCTGTGTGCCATAAGAACACCAAGTCATAAAAGTTTTTAAATTTCAATCAATCAATCAGTATTACTTTCGCATATAAACTTCTGTTAAAAAACTATGACGTCACTATTGTTCAAAAGTAAAAAGCAGTAAGAATACGAAGTTCTTAAAGCACATACTACCTTTTAGGTATGAACACCAAAGTTGGCAGATCTTGTTTTTAGAGCAAGATTAACACTTCTTTCACGAGCAAGGTCACAATTTATAGTCTGAACTTCAAATGTCAATGCACGAGGCTAAGGTGACCTGGTGAACTGGGGGTTAGGCTTGACTATACGTAGGCATGGCGATTCTTATAGGATGAGTCTAGTACTGGATATCTTTTAGCAGTTGTGGTTGATATGATGATGTTTATGTAAGCTGGTCAGTATAGGTATAACAGTATATGTATATTGACTTTTGCACGTGGTTCTGTACGTGTTTCACGGGGACACCCAAAAATTCAGAATTATTGTTTCAGAATATCTGTAAAAATGTTCATTTTCCCAAAGTTATCCTGAAGCTATTTGTCGTTTAATTACTCTAGGTTAGATTAGGTTAGAGAAAGCAATATCAAGTAAAGGCTTCTATTAAAACATTTCATTCGGAATTAAGTATGAAATTTGGGGATTGTGAATTTTCGGCTAATTATTTATTTAAACGGACGCACTGACAAAAGGTTTCGCTTTCGTCATTTAGCTATCGTCTGTGATGTTTTACTTCTCACAAATTAATGTATTGGCCGACCAGACAGCAGCGCTAGGCAAATAAGAAGTCAATCCTGACATTGCAGAAACATGAAGTTTCTGGAAATTTATTAAGTTCAATGCTGAAGTTGTTTGCTGCCTGTGAAGGTAATTTACAGCATTGTTTTACTGCTGTCAATATTATTAATATTTAGGAACTTCATGGTTTAGTAATGTTTCAAGACTTAACATCAGGCTAGTTAGTAGTTTAAGGTGGCATGGGTTGTTAACAAAAAAATGCTAGAATTGAATAATAGCTAACTAAGAAATAATGATTTTATAGTATTTTTACGAAGCAATATTCATGGAAGAATATAAAAGTAAACTCTTTTCTTTTTTTAAACTATACAATACATTTCTAGGAGTTTAATCAGGGTGTTCCACTGTGCTAAATTTCATCTAATAGTGTTCAGCTATTTATGCGTAATTAAATGAAAATCATCTATAAACAACAAAAGAAAAACATTAAAATTTATGCTCAAATATATTTTTTTATTATTAAAAAAATAATCTTTGGCAACTTTTATTGCTAACAGACAGAAAGACGCGGTTGACGACTTTGAGATTTAGGTGTGTAATTGATTTGGATAGTAAAAATACTTAACAACTTTGAGACTTGGCGTCGTATTAATAGAGTCGATAATATAGAACAAAACTCCTCGACTGCACATACTCATATTTGGCATTATGGCGCACAGCAGATTCACTCTGACGTCACACCAATAAAAAACGTTTGAAGTGTTTTCCAACTTTTTAATACAAAATGCATTTCTCCTGAGTTCAGTCACACGATCTGCAGTCGTTGACTCAACTTGTTGAAACGCGCTCAGGTAGCTGATTGATTAAAATTTCAAGAATTACATCAAAGCTGATGTATTTCAAAGAAAATTGTCAAACACAATTTTTCAACACGCGCGATTTTGAACAGAGCTAAGAGTAGGTGGAGCCATAGATTCGGAGAGAGCGGCAGCGGTTAGCGGATGATCGACTCTTTTAAACAGCTGAAACCATAACCCCTTACAAAATATTGAAAAAAAAAAAATGTTTGTATCTCGAGACTTTGCCTTTATTGATATTTTGAGTACGGATACTTTGCTCATATGATATTTAACATTATGTTTAAATTATAAAGGCTCATATAATTTTATGTTTATTTTATTCTTGGTATAATTATGTGAGTGTCTTATTGTTAGGCAAACGCAAAAAAATAACCCCTAGATAAAAACTAGTATTTTAATAAATATTTCCTTAATAACAAAGTAGGAAAAGCAAAGTAGGAAGCAGTCATTATAAAAATATTGTCTATTTATTATTTTTATGAAATATATCGAATGTAATTTCTATCCAAACCATAAAAATACAATCCTGATTAAACTGTACTCCCAGTTTTTTAATAGCATTCGTCTAGCAACTTGTACAGTCAAGGAATTAAATTTGTCGCCCACCTTAGTTCCAAAGTCAATCTGACATTCTACAGCAATAAGGTTGAGTTTCCTATTAATTACAAATGACTTGGCATCTCTAATGACAAAGACCTCTTTAAGCAGATTTTCTTTGAAATGGGTAGCAAATTAACTTCCGTGCTGTTAACTGAAAATGCCAAATTGAATGTTAACGAACGACTTGACCATACTTGACAAATATTCGACCACATCTCTCAAATTTCATATTATAAATAAAAAGTTAAATGTTAACATAGCTTAAGTTTGAAAAAAAACGACTTGGCTCTATTATTTTCAAGAAATACAGATAAATTGGGCCTAAATCTACTCATGTAAGATTGTTTCCTAGTAGGTACTTAGGCATTCAATATTTTAAATCGCATTTTTAATGGCCCGCCGCCGGCATTGACCTTGAAGTTCATCTCTAAGGTGAAGGTGACGTGAAATAGAAATAATTACTCCATTTCAAGGTCACATGGTGCCTTGCCAACTAACTAGAACTCCTATGTTACGCAAAAAAATGTAATTTGCTGTTCAACGGGAATTGTATTTTATTGGCCAATTAATTTTGCCTGCGGTTTTTTGGATTGCTCATTGTTAGTTTTTCTTGGAATTTTGGTATTAACTAGAAAATAAGAAGTTTAATTATGGTTTTCCTCCATTTTTCTTCTATAACGTTAAGCAAAAATCTAATTAATATTTACTAGGAAAAAAATGGCCGTTTCTTTTTATCAGTCCGTCCGTCTGTCTGTTAATTATCGCACTAAAAATATGAATGAAGTTTTTTTGATAATTTAGTGAACTTTACGAGGAGGTTCTTAACGAGGTCGTTTATAATTGGTTCGGCTGTAAAAGTAAGAGCCTAATTACGTAGAAGCATGCAATATTATAATTTAAAATTAAGTAGTTCTAATTCACGACTTATTTTGTGTAAATATTAGTTTGGGACTAGGTCAATAGATACACAGGAGTCGTTAACTAACTTTCTGCAAAAACATGTGTCAGTGCGCTATTTAATTTGAATTTATAATAATATTACTTGGAAAAACTTTTTGTATTAGTAAAAAACACCCAAAAATCTAATTTGTTATTAAATTAAATTGAAGTGGAAAATCCGTCCCTCGTAGTAATGAAGGCAGGCCCAATCCCTCTCAAAATGAAGGAAAGCTCGCTTGGTACTAGAATATAATAACTGTAAGACATTTTGTTTTTTTCCTTATTTCATAATATCCCTGTGCCTTCATGGTGGCCTGTTAAATAACACCGTTTTCTCCCGTCACTATGTCATGACTTGGCATCAAACAGAGGATTTTTTTCTAAAAGGGCTTTCGCTTCTTCGTATGTGACGCACGAAATTTAAAATTGTAGCTAAATATATTAAATATGATATGTGACAAGAAGGTTATTAAAATATAATATTATTTTAAAAGTTCCTGGTTAAACGTGTGTTGCTTCTCTGACTGACATTTTTTTTGTTACATCCCCAAATAAACTTCTTCACGAAGATCTTGTGCAGGATCCATGCGGATTTCTACCATCATCTGCAAACTAGTAGAATTTTCCATGATTCAAAGTGTTGATAGCTGTATTTTTCCCCTGAAATCAATTTGATAGTGACCACACGGCGCTTCAAGAATTCCACGTGCAAGCCCTTTGGGCCTGCTGCAAAATGGACATAACTTGAATCTACTTACTCATTTCGGCTTATTAAGATCTGCTTTTGGGGAAATTTTGGATCGGAAAATAGGCAGGTAATAATAAAATAGACAAAAATAAAATTCGCTTTTAAGAACGAAAAATATTAAGAAAAATGTAATCAGGTGATCCTGGTTGCAATCAGGTGCATATTGACTTCAACGATTGTGTTATTTCACTGAACCTGCTTAAAGCTATGCTGAATAGGCATCTTTTGGATGAGCTCGCTTCATCGTTGACAAAATCTTCGTCCTCCAACGGCAAGAGTTAGTCAAGAGCCAACCCATAATATATCAAAAAAACCAGCCAAGTGCGAGATGGACTCGCGCACGAAGGGTTCCGTTTCATGATCTATACAACATTAGCAAAAAACGGCAAAAAAAAAGTTTGATGTATGAAAGCCACCCAAATTAAGTTATTTTAATTTTTTATGTTAATATACTTACAAATAAATATTGTGTGAATATTTCCAGCGTCTACCTGTTATTAATATCAAGCAAAAATAAGCAAAAAAAATACGTTTGTTGTATAGGAGCCCCCCTCAAATACTTAATTTATTCTGTTTTTAGAATTTGTTATTATAACGAAAACAGAAATACATCTGTGAAAACTTCAACTGTCAAGCTATCACGGTTTATTCGATACAGCCTGGTGACAGACAGACGGACAGTCTTAGTTAGGGTCCCGTTTTTACCCTTTTCTTTTTACCTTTACTTTACTTCTCCTCAGATTCTCTTACCTGAAAAAAAAAATCGCTGTATATCTCGACAAATGTAAACATACACTTACACGTTCTCAATTCGCAATATTCGTTAACAAGCTCTAACTATTTCAAAGAACACAATCTTTTCCTGTTGGATCCGACTCGAGGAAAACCTGCGCGCAAACACTTTTTCGATAGGATTATTATAGCCAACGGGCATGATGAGAGTGACGCAATCATGGCAGTCATTTGTTAAGTGTCACAAAAAATCTGGAGTCCATAATCATAATGCAGCCGAAGGGAAGAAGTTGATTTATCACGTTAGTTCAGCGCAATTTGCTATTCATTGTTGGTGCTGAATTGAACTGTACTGGTGTTCCTCATTTTGAATCTTTGGTTTATTGATTACTGCATAAATGATAGTAAGTTAGATAAATTTAAATGCCAGTTTATTTTCTCAACACATTTTGCGGACACTTAAACACGCTTGAGCCATCAAGGAGAATGCAATAATTGTTATTATTATTTTCTATTTCTATATCAAAAAAAAAAACATCAATCATAAATAAATAGAATTTCCGAAATGTAGAGCTTTAATTTATTAACTATACTTATAATCAGTAGAGTCTCTGTTCTACTTGGGAAACCTTGATTATTAGCTTGACAGCAAATGGCGGCCGTTACAAAAAGTACGGTAACATGTCAAAAGCAACATTGATTTACCGAGTAAAATAGAGCTCTTAATGTCAAGTCTAACTATACAACACACACGTAAAGTATAATTAATCAGAGTTGCAGGAAGAGGCAATCCCAGGCCAAGACGCGAGACCTTGCGCCAATAGTGGCTGAAGGTTAAGCCCGGCCGACGCCCGGTCGCCGACCGCGGCAAAATAAATAAATGTATGGCTGAAAACTGTGGAGCTACTGGAAGTGGGCGGCGAGCGTAGCTGGAGGCGAGAGGCGAGCGTAGTTACGATTAGAGGCGAAATGTGAGCACGCTTAGAGGCGAGATTAGAGCGTTATTTAGTGATGTAGTTTGCATTAGGGTTGTATGTTGATGATTTTGTCAATTTATGTCATATGATTGAAAACAGACTTTTTATTAATAGCAGCTGAAGGTTAAGCCCGGCCGACGCCCGGTCGCCGACCGCGGCAAAATAAGTAAATGTATGGCTGAAAACTGTGCAGCTACTGGAAGTGGGCGGCGAGCGTAGCTGGAGGCGAGAGGTGAGCGTAGTTGCGATTAGAGGTGAGAAGTGAGCACGCTTAAAGACGAGATTAGATTGTTGTTTAGCCATGTGTTTTGTACTGGGGTTTTATGTTGATGATTGAGTCAATTTATGTCATACGATTGATAAATCTGTCTTAATAGCGACTAAAGGTTAAACACGGCCGACGCCCGAGGCAAAATAAATTAAAATATGATTTAAAACTGTAAAGTAACTAAGCTGTGGTTACAATTAGAGGCAAAAAGTGATGTAGTTTGTCAAAAGGAAGGCTAGGTTTGCATGTTAATGGTTGTGTCAATTTAGGTCATCATATTGAAAACAAATTTAATATTAATAGCGACTGAAGGTTAAACCCGGCCGACGACGCCCGGTCGCCGACCGCGGCAAAATAAATAAATGTTATGCTGAAATTGACTATGGAACTACTGGAAGTGGCTGAGGTGCAGGTGAACGAAGTTACAGGTGAAAGGGGACGTTTGAGGTTAATAGTTTTGGTGACGTAATATGGTTATATGTATAACGGCTTTAAAATTTAATGGGTAGAAAATTGGGATTGTTCATATTTTTACAATTACTCTAATTCGAAAACCATTTCGAGGAATAGTGTTTTAAAGCCGTTCTGCATTATTAAGTTTTTGTAATATTTATCTATTTCGGATATTTCGACAAAAGTATATTTAACCTTTGTTCGACTTTCGTTTTCGGCTTGAAGCCTTCCTAGGTGTATCTTTCGGGTTAGGCGAAACCAGCTTGAAATAGTATGTTTTGATACTTTTGATACACTATTACAATCACTTTTTATCATTAGGTATATGTCATTTAATTATTGTTATTTACTAGAAAACAATCATGCCATCCATATAATGTCTGCTAAATAAATAAGGCTATTAAAACAAAACTATTGGGTCAAATACAAAATAAACAAAATTGGTCTCATAAAATTACCTATTCTTTCAAATTTGAATGTAAAAACCGCGACTTATTTTTTTTTGCTCTATGCCAAATGCTGTGCCAAAAATTATGTTATTATTTGATTGTAAAATAGGTGTGTTTTTTTCTAAATAGGTTTCGGTTTCGTTTGTATGTTTATCGTTGTCTAGTAAGATCGGGTGGGAACGGAGGGGGGGAGTGGAACCACTTTGAAGTCGATTGCGAGTGCGTTCGGCAATATCCCCTCAGTTCTACTGATATTGTTTAAAATTTTATTTGAGATTCATGACAAAATTATTATACTAAAAGTAGGAGAAGTGAAGTAGAGAAGTACCATTTAAAAAAATCAAAGTGACCATGCGTGTTTGAAGGTGAAACTTCTTAAGAAATAATAATACTTTGTGTGTTGTTGTTATCAACGGTAAAGAAACATAAAAAAAAATTATCTAGTCAAATTTTAAGTAAAACAGAAATCAAAACTTAGTTCGTTAGGTAGGTAGTAGTTAGGGTCAACAGCAGTTACCTAAATCTGGAAAAACATTTCGGTAGCGGAACTGTTTAATTAACTCATTTTAATTCGTAAGAAATATAAATTCAGTACAATAAGTAATGATTGGCGATCGGTAGCAATTTTTCGACGAAAGTATAACACATACATTAAAAATGTATGCAGTTTCATTATCGAAGTTTTAACATGGTCTTAAACGGTGAAATATCCATATTACAACTACGCACCACTCACATCTGTTGATGTAGAAAGGTCATTCTCTTTATATGAATGAATCCTCAGTGTTAAAAGGAATCGATTGACAATATGAATCATAGAAAAAATATAATAATAATGAGTTTTTACACATAATTATGGTTTTATTTTTACCTATGCGCCCGCCCACAATTTCGTACGCGTAAAATAAGTATCCCGCTAGTAAAGACAGTCAATATTTATTTCTTCCCGTTGGGGGTGGAATTTCTAAAAATCCCTTCTTAGTGCACTTACATCATGAAAGGAACCCCTGTACCAAATTTCAAGTTTCTAGGTACAGTAGTTTCGGCTGTGCGTTGATATATAAGTCAGTGAGTCAGGTTTGCTTATACACGGTGGAATTTAATCGGTGATCAGGAATCCAAAAATCTTAATTATCAATCTACATAGAAACCAATACGTGAGATCTCGTGCAATATAGCTCACAATCTAATTAATCACACTTAATTAACATCGGTAAAATGTACACTGACTGAATAAATGGACACCCTACTTTTATTGAAGGGAAGTTACTCGTAAGTGTACATACGTCAAGTGCTTGCTGGCTTTGGCGGGAAACTAGACAGATCAGACGTCAATAAATGATTGCCGCCATTTTTTTACCAATATCTGTATTTGAAGCAATTTGTTATGAATTTGACAATGACAAATTGACAGCTTATTGCTCATTTATGTTTTAATTTTCTATGGCTGATAGTTTGAAAAGAGGTATTAAACTTTTCAGACTAAACCATTAGTAGGGTGACAATAAATTTTAATTAAAATTTAATTTCAACTTAAAAATTAGTTATGATAAAAAAAAACTTGGTTCCACTTAAGTACTACATAAACGTGACCGCCATCGATTACTGAATTAGAAAAATGGGTTCCTGTTCACCGATTAAATTCCACCGTGTATAGATAACACACACGTATCCATATTAGTCATTACGTTCGACCTTAAAATGACATAAAATGCAACCGGTCACCGATCATTAACAATAACACTTTAAACGACCTTCGGGTTGGTAGTTTTCTCTCACTCTCTCTAATAGATTTTTATACTGAGCATCGACTTTACATCTCGCACTCCAAGTTCTTCCAGCGCTCTACAGCCGCGCGTCAAAATGGCGACTCTCGCGCGCGTTTACGATCTAATTATGACGATGCACCAACGTGACGAATGTTTACAACCGTTTACCGCCTCGCCAGTGTAAAATTAAAAAGCGGACGGTTTTAGTTTAGTTATAATGGAGGGTTCTGTGTCTATTTGCGATGTTTTATACGAAAAAAACATGTTGCATATAATTTTTTACATAGTCGCAGATAAGTATATCATTTTCGATATATGGAGTAATCTAGATATTACACTCAGGAGCAAAAATACCGGGTCAGAGTGCGTTTTTCATACAAACGACACTATTTCGAAGCCTTGGTTCCTCGCCAGGGGTTGTTTTGAGAGTAGTTTAATGGTGGATACTCCGAGGTTCAAAAGAGGAGGTCAAATGTTCTGAAGATACCTAACTGATCGCACAATCAGTTAACACCACAGCGGGTGAGTTTGGGTCAGCATTTCGATTTCCTTACATTTTATTGCCATTTTAGATGTTTTTCTGAACATGCACAATTCCGGCGTTAACCGCCTATTCATTCAGTTGGGTATCCTAAGCACTCTGGAAGTCCTGTATCGATGCTCGGAGTATTCATCATCAGATTTCACTAAAAGCATTCCCTGGCGAGGAACCAAGGCTTCGAAATAGCCTCTTTAGTATGAAAAATGCACTCTGACCCGTTTTTTTTTGCTCCTGAGTTTAAATGAGCTTCATTGAGTAGGAGAGCGGGGTGCAATAACATGTATTTTTTAATGTCCATTTTAACTTTCAGTGCATGCTCCCGCCATTCGCTTTGAAACGCGTCTAAGTCTACCCGCCATCTCTTGTTTGAACTGCCTCTGCTCCGGTGGCCATCTTGCGTGGTCCATTTGGTGGCAACCTTGGATTCGGCAGACGTATCCAGCCCAGGCCCATTTAAGTTTCGGTCTTGGCACCCACTTCTGCAATACCAGTTTTGGAGCGCAGTTCAGAACACCGAGTATGCTGCGCTCCATGCACTCAACCTGGACGAATGGCGGAAAAGATGGGCGGCCTTTGCCCAGCAGCGGGATACTCAAATACGAGTAGGAAAAAAAATTTTTTTAGCTTTTCTACACGGATGCTGCGGTTCTGTATGTGCGAGCACCATTTTATTTCAAGTATAAAGCCAACGTACAAAAACTAGCTATCCCATCTATCTGCCGCTTATAGATAAATTCGTCATCATACCATCATAGAAGACCTTTACATCGTTACTAAAATCATAACAGTGCACATAAACGACTGAACGGATTTTTATGAGCCACATTTCATTCGGCCACAGGATCTGTCTATGATTCTATAGAAAACCAATATAATAAACGAGCTCTTTGCGAATGAAGTCGCGGAAAAAATATAGTTTAATTTCGCTTGTTATATAATTTGTCTATTATACAACCATTTTTATTTTTTCGTGTGTTGTTCTGATTTCGTGAATTAAACGCAAAGTAAACACGAAAAGGTTGCAACTTCGTAATCGTACTAAGTAGAGGTGAATGCAATACCCTATTAGAAGTCAGAATTGAAAGCTGTCATAAATATTTTGCCGTCTAAATTTTCCTTAACGCCAGACTGTTTAGTCAAGACAGTCAATATTTTCGACTGTTAACTGGCTGGTTTTCATTACTTCCAACGGAACTCTAAATGTTATGGCGTTCGTTTATTCCGATTTAGCATCAGCGCACGAGTGGATTTTGGTCTCGTTTCGGTTTGGGAGACGGTAGATTTTGTACGGTGCGATAAATCACGAATTTAATGTATTTTTACAAGGTGTTATTTAAGTTGCTTCGTTTTGATTATGTTTTAAGAATAGCTTAGATACCTAAAGCAAAGATCTGTTTAAAATCTTTAGAAGTCGAGTCTTGTAGGTATTATGAGTGATGGTAGGACCTTGTTCAAGGTCATATTATCTTCTAATCTACAATCTTGTTCGCATTGTTGTGTTCCGGTTTGGCGATAAGATAACTGGTAAAATAAATAATATTGTAACGTTTCTGTCATCAGGGTTGCCAACGTATTTATGGTCTTAAGATCTTTAGAATGCTCGAGTCTATATGTTGACAGTCATCTTCAATGCCATAAAAATTAACTGAAGGTGCCAGGTGTTCGTCTGTCTCTCAGTCCGTCCGTTCATCCACTTGTCATACCTTTTATGGGTTGTATATTTTGAACCGTACTACAAAGTAAAGATACTATTTTTCATACACTTTTGTACTGGTTTACAACTTGTATGATGACAGGTGAAATACATACAAGAACTATTAAAATTTGAAAAAAAGAGATTCGTAAGTTATTTTAGTTTTATTTACCACCTATTTACTAATCATTGCCTAATATTGATAGTGCAAGCATAGTGCTTAGTTTAGGGATATCCCAATTCATTAGAAAGTACTTGTTTTTTTAAGTACACTTATGCCTACAGAGCAGTATGTAATCAGCTACCGATAAATGTTGCACCATAATTTATAATAATTTCAAAGCTTATTAGTCACTTTATGAAACTGCTTCATTCGGGTACAGATTATATAAAAAATCTGCGCGTCCATAAAATTATTATTAGTTAATGAATCAATGTTTTTCATAGCAAAGCAAAGGCAAACAAGCACACAGCTGACGGTAAAGTAAATAAATAAATATCAGGGGACAATGTCACACCAATTGACCTAGTCCCAAACTAAGCTCTAGGCTTGTGCTATGGGTACTAGACAACGATTAACTTTCTTTTATAGAAAACACACACATAGAAAACGTCCAAGACTCAAAAACAAATAGTCGCGCTTATCACACAAATATCTGCCCTGACCGGGATTTGAACCCAGGACCGCTAGCATCGAAGGCAGGGTCACTAGCAACTGGACTAACGTCTCGTCAAAGTAAGAGTAAGGTACTTAGCGGGTTCTGAAACATTTGTTATCTTGAGATTGCAATCCCAAGACTGCAATCCGAAGGGTTTATTAATAGACTGATGATGGTTGAAATACCCGTCTTGTGATACGTCAAGTTTAAACTTCAAGTCAATAAAACTTAATTTTAAGGGTTCCGGACGGAAATGAACAGCAGGACCCTGTCACTAAGCCTCCACTGTCCGTTCACCCGTCCATCCGTCTATCCGTAGGTCTGTATTTTTTTTTCTAAGTCTGTATGTTTGTGGTGGTAGGACCTTGTGCAGAGTCCGTCCGGATCGCTACCACCATCTTATCGATTAACCCACCGCCAAGCAGTAGTGTTTGCATTGCTGTGTTCCGATGCGGGGATAAAACAACCGGTGAAATTACTAGCATAGATAGAGGCATTCCATCTCAGACCTCTAGGTTGGCAAAGCATTTGAAGTCTTAGGATTGCAGTTTTGAGATTGTAGTCTTGAGATTTCAAATGTCTATGGGTCTCAGATCCCACTTACAATCAGGTGGGCTGAGTGCTCGCGTGCCTACTCATTGCCATGAAAAAACATCTATTGCCGTTATAAAAACAAATAATAAAAATTAAAAATAAGAGAGCCTCTATACATTAATGGTACAGAACCCTTCATGTGCGAGTACGACTTGGCCGGCTTTTTAGCTATATTAAGACAAACATGATAGCTTAGATTGTTTTAAATATCAAACTAAAGTACCAAATACTTATATTATCCGGGGTTTTCAAAGCGTGACATGATAACACAATGGACGCATGCACGCAATACCGAATACTAAAAATTTTGTTACTTGTATAGAATAAACGGCGTAACTAGTTTTTGCACTGTAGGTACCTACATTGTGTAAAGTGCAAAGAACGTTAAATTAATTAATAAATAATACTTTTCAGACAGCTGGTGCACACGACCACAATACCACAACTTATTGTGGTCATCCAAAATTGGAATTTACGACAAACTCCGGTTACGTTGTTTTTCTCATTATTTTGGTACAAAAAATATGACTGCAACAATATAAACAGCATAAACGCCATCTGCCGTAACGTCTCTTTTGATGTGTACAGATGTAATTTCTTATCGCAATAGTTTACGGGAATCACTCAGTTTTAAATCCGGCGTTTTGAATTGTTATCACCTTGCTACTTATGGTGAGGTACATTGATAATGAATTTAATAAAATTACTAGAAATTACGTCATAATGTAAAACTGCTACAATATCTTTAGCTTTAAAACGATTGATTGTTTTTTTTGTTTTTGTTAGGTAGTCTGTTTTAACCGTTACAAAAAAAACAAGTTCCAAATTGTAGATTTCGAATGATGATGTCAGTTTAGACGACTAAATACTACAAAAGATGTTAATTTCAGCGCGATAACTTGAGCCCATTTAGAAAAGCGGTATTGACATACAAATAGATTGACGGACAAACGAACAGACAGACAACAAATTTCAGTATTAGGTAAAGAACCTTAAAGATAAGGTAAGGTAAAGAGCACCTGTCAAATGACGTATCGACGCGGAATCCCGCCGAGCCGAGCCAAGCGACGTCATTTTCGCTCTTATTGCATGGACATAAAACTTGTTCTTACCGGCTCTGGGGAGACCCTTAGCCCTCAGACGACCCAAGGCGCGTTTCTGCTTTTATAGAATCAAAATGTATGGAGTCAACATCAGCAGTTGACATGATAAACCACTAGCTAAAAGCCAGTTACTATCATTCTCTGTTCTATCACTCAAAATGTAGGATGACATTCTCATGCGTTACGATAAACCACGTGGTCAACTGTCATCCTATACATTTTGACCGATACGAAAGACAAACGTTAGTAGTGTTTGTGTTTTCGCTACCCCAGCTTACAACAATCAGTTTGTCGTTTCGAAAATCGCTAACTTTTCGCAGCGTATTTGTAGTGCCTACCTATGTGACTGGTGCGCGTGCTCATTTGCCTATTCCACAAAAAAAAAGGTTTCCTAGAACGCGATACCATAAACGTTTCTTCACACGCAGCAGCTCATAATTCTAGCATATATCAATACTGACACGAGAATCAAACCCGCTCCCCGCTCGCACGAAGCCGTCCGCCAGTCATCACTTAAATTCGATCAACGGACGGAAAGGGTTCTTTTTTTAGCTTTAACATCTAGTTGAACCCTAAATACAGTGTGTTTTTTTCTGTATTCGGTGAATTTAAACGTAAAAATCTGTTAGCAAAATTTAATTAACGATATAACCCGTTACATAGACCCAGCGAGCCTAGTATAGTTGCGTTTATCACGTGACAATGTGTGGATCTTATATACGTGTCAGAAAGTGATGGATTTTTATCCACATTTAGTCAAGGCTCCATTATATTCGGCAAACACATATTACTTTTGACTTTATCGTACTGTCAACGTTATCGCAGAGTTGAAAACAATACGATATCTTGTCAAAAGCAATTGGATTTTACTAGGTAGAATAGAGAGTGAAGCCCTATTAAATTATCAGCTCTTAATACCTGCCAAGTTCCAGCTGGTTAAGTGGATAGCTATAAATATGATTCCTATTACCACAGTCCCTATACTGCTTGGAATAGGGATAGACAAAAATAAATAACCCACTGATTTCACATTCTAAATCGAAACATTAGGTCATTTGAAGAGATTAATTTTAATATTTTATTATCTTTATTTATTTAGCAGACATTTTATGGATAGCATTAATATTATTTTATATCTAATGATAAAAAGTGATTGTAATAGTGTATTAAAACAGATATTTCAAGCGATTTTCGCCTAACCCGTAAGATACGCCTAGGAGGGCTTCAAGCCGAAAACGAAAGTCAAGCAAAGGTTAAATATACTTTTGACGAAATATCCGAAATAGATGAATATTTCAAAAACGTAATAATGCAGAACGGCTTTAAAACCCTATTCCTCGAAATGGTTTTTGATATACAGTAATTGTAAAAATATGAACAATCCCAATTTCTCATATTTACGAAAAATCATATCGAAAAAAAATTAGAATCAATATCATTCAACGGAACGAGCGTAATCGCGAGTCATTTAATAAATGGGCCATCAATGTTTTATCAAAATTGGTGTAGCTGTTGGCAATCAAGATAATATTAGTTGGATACTAACCTTTATCCGTGACTTTACCTAATGTTAAAAACATTATACATACATAACATATACATTATATACACATTATGTAAACATTATACATTGCGGGTGGTAGGACCTTGTGCAGGGTCCGTCCGGATCGCTACCACCATCTTATCCATTAACCTACCGCCAAACAGCAGTGTTCGCATTGCTGTGTTCCGGTTTGGGGATAAGACAGCCGGTGTAATGACTAGCATAGAGGCATTCCATCTTAGTCCTCAGGGTTGGCAACGCATTTGCAGTCAGGTGGCCTGTGTGTTGGTTTGCCATATATAGATATGGCAAACCAACACACAGGCCATAAAAAAATAAAAAAAAAAAACTCACGCCTTCGTTCCCAGAGTGGGATAGGCAGAGCTACAGAATTAACAACAACTCTAAAGGCATTGAATATTAATAGAGAATAAGAAATTGATGGCATTTTCTAAATTATGATTAATGAGATCTAAGGAGGGTTTTAATGCAAACCCATATTACTTTAGACACGCTATCGTATTGTTTTCAAGTCGGCTGCCATTACTGTCAAGTAAATGTCAAAGGCAATATGGTTTTAGCGTGTAGAATACAGTCCCTGTTGTACCTATATAACGACAATTTGTAAACAAAATGAAACGACCCAATTAAGTACAAAAAGTGATCTTAATGCCGAGCATTGATAAGTCTGCTTGTATAATAAAAACAAAATTACATACAAACAGTGTCACAAACCAAAACAGTATCACAAGACCCTCACCAATCAACCATCAAGATACATCATGACGTGTAACTCAGCAATAACACAATAAACCTATAATTGTCGTCATAGGAGACCGCGCATACACAATGACACACATTATGACACAGTGCCATTAGATTTTATTACCCAATTTTACAAGCCAGCGGTTAGCGGAGTGGCCGAGGTTTACAATTAGTATACGAATCAGGGCAATTCAATAATCGATTACTAACCTAACCTATTGAATTACGTACTTGACTGTGACCTTTAGTTTTATGGTATAGAAGGCAAATAAAGGGTATATACCGGGTGTACAATCCAAATGGGTCAGTATGGTGAAGTCGGAAACTATGAGAGATAGCGAGATCTGTTCTTAGGAACCATGACGTCGAATTTAGATTTAATAATAATTACATTCAAACTTTTTTATTAACTCTCATACTTTAAACAAGATTCCATTAGTGTTGTGCTTCTTGCGAGTTGCAGAATTTATACACATTTATTTTGACCAGGTTCGATTCCCGGTTATGTATGAGAGTTAATAAAAAAGTTTGAATGTAATTATTATTAAATCTAAAATCGACGTCATGGTTCCTAAGAACAGATCTCGCTATCTCTCATAGTTTCCGACTTCTCCATACTGACCCATTTGGATTGTACACCCGGTATACATACATACGTGTATCTAGCTGTCCCAATGTTTTGCCGACACTCATTTCGATGATTTTTTGTTTTATGGAAACCAATTTTCTGCTGATCCCGTGTTGATTTTAGGTTATCTTGTGATGGTTACAAGTCTGACCTAACCTACGTGAATTATGTAGAAGATAACCCGAAAACAACACGAGCAGAAAATAACTTAAAACATAAATACCTTCTTGATTGCAGTTAACAACCATGGCACTCTAGCGCATGTCCCTACACCCATTGAGCATACTCATGCTACTAGGTCGGTGTCCGCGGGTAAGTTAGAGGTTCCCCGTGTCTCCAACTATTTTGGAGACAGAACGTTAAAAAAAAGACCGCCTTACCTCCTAAATAGCCTACCCGCGTGCATCCGTCATGAACCAAATAAATTTAAGTTTAAGAAAGAGCTCAAAAATTATTTACTACAGACACTTGAATGACAACTGCTTTCATAAGCAATTGTCGCGGGTGGTAGGACCTTGTGCGGGGTCCGTCCGGATCGCTACCACCATCTTATCCATTAACCTACCGCCAAACAGCAGTGTTCGCATTGTTGTGTTCCGGTTTGGGGATAAGACAGCCGGTGTAATGACTAGCATAGAGGCATTCCATCTTAGTCCTCAGGGTTGGCAGCGCATTTGCAGTCTTAGGCTTGCAGTCTTGTGAATGCGAATGTCTATGGGTCACAGTTTCCACTTACCATCAGGTGGCCTGTGTGCTCGTCAGCCTTCCATATGCCATAAAAAAAAAAAAAAGGCGGGTATCATATTTATATTATAACCATTTGTACCTATAGTCACTTACCTTATTTATTACTTACTTAGCTAAATTGAGACTCCTGCCTGCAGACAAACTGTAAAAACAGTTTAGCGGGAATATTGTTATATATTTACTTTTGGACCGTGCCTAATAAAATAATATTTAAAAAAAAACTTTCATAAAACGAAAATTGTGCAAACATTGGGACAGCTACATACGAACAAACAGAAAACGGGTCACTTAAAGTAAAGAGATCACCACAGGCGTTATTCTTTTAAGAACGCACCCGTTTATAAAATTGCTTATTGAAGGTTAAATGTATTTATGTTAAAGCCATAAGTATTTGAAATACCTCGGCGTCAGGTATTTGAAATATAAATTACATTTTAAGCGAGTAATTGAAATACAAAATACCAAATACGTATCTGTATTTCAATTGCGTATATTAATTACAAGTAATTCAAATACTGGCCAACCCTGGATATCGCAGATGCGTTGCCGGCCTCAGGAGAAGATCAAGTAGTAATATGTCCGTCAAAAGAATTAACATCCCTTACAAAAAAATCCATTAAGCAAATCTATGTACAGTAATTAAAGTAAATAAATGACACTCTAATACATAATAGTGGTTTGTAGCGATCCTGTTACTTTGCGACTTTTTCAATCTTATTATATTCTTCCCAAACCCAAAAGATAAAATCTCTTTTTATTTTCTAACGTATACTTAACCAGTTTTACATAGCACTATATTTGTTATAACAGTATTTGCACACTTCTCAACAATAAATATTTCGTCTTCAATTTTGTGTCGTATTTAAATATCTCATAACAAAACAATGAGCCCGTTTTGAACGCGTCACTGAAGGTCGCAAAACAACTTTCCCTTCGAGATATATTTTAATATTGACCCATAAAAATAACTAAAACTTAATTTCTTATTCCGGAAACATTTAAAAAGCAACAGATTCAGTCAGATAGAAAAATATTAAAATGACAACTTTCATCAACCACCCTGACCAACAAAACAAAACGGTACCACCCGAAAATAAAGTATAAAATCGATTGCAGAAATATTCACGTAGAGGGTGCTCACAATTCGGGAACAATTTCACGTTTCGTTTGATCCGAGCTCAAGATGATGATGGCAATATACAGCGTGTCCTAAAATATTGTTACTGATATGTGTGATAATATTTTTAAATTGATTGAGGATTTCGTAGGTTTTATATATTTGATTGATTCGAGTATTTTAGTTAAAAACATAGATATGACGCACTCATCAGCAATGTGATGTATGTGTCATTTCAAGAGTTTTGACAGTTGTTTTTATATCGTCAATCTTGTAATGATTGATGTTTTTTTAGTAATGTCACCCTTTTTTTTTCTTTCGGCCAATGACAGCTGAGGAGAATGGTTTGATAAAGAAGAACCCTTATTCCCAACAGTGGGTAAATGCAGCCTGATTGAAGACATGAAAGGAATCGCAGGGTATTGTTAATACGAAATCTTAGTTATCATTTAACCTAATATAATAGGATAGTGAAAGTTAATATTTGCAATGTTATGGCTAAAACCAAGTCATAAAATTATTATCGTGTTTACAATTTGTAGAGTATAAACAAAATACTACAGTTATTGACCCTTAAGGCGGCATTATAGTAAACAAGCTCCCAGACACAATAAATGATTAGATAAAGTAATTTATTCAGACTAAATATTAATATTGTTCAGTTGCTATGGCGATGATAACACGAAGACAATATCTCTAGTTGTTAAAATTCCGTTCTAGAAATTTTAACAACTAGAGATATCAAAAACTGACTGTGTGCGTGTTGTGCGTGTATAAATTCAGGGCTCCGTGGAAAAAATATATCATATTGCTCAAAATACCACTTTTTTTTTTTAATGCGTTGCAAAGCAGAACTTGCCATTTGATTTGTTTTTTTTTGCTAAGTAAGATAGAAAATTAAAAGAAACATTATATAAGGCGTAAAAGAGCCCCCATGCAGATAAATTACTGAATTGATGTTTCGATAAATTTATTATCCCCAATTTAATAATATGACTGTATTTCGTCACTTTCAATTATTACTACAGCCGTTACAAAAAGAGGTGATAAATCATTCAAATTATTGAAGCACTTAATATTAACGTTACGTGACATACATGTATATTTTTAAACAATTCTAATGTCTTCAAATATACTTGTCTATGACAAAATAACACTTTAAACCGTTTTTTTAGCTTCTCTCCAACATTTCAAACGAATAAACTTTATTTTTATTGCTACTCAGAAAAATCTAATGCTGTCTCATAAAATCTTTTGAATCTTCTTCGAACTACAACAGATTTCATTTGACATTTTGATATTTAACGTACAGTTTCAGTTGGCACGTGTTTGAAGTCTTAAGATTAAGAAATAAGATTTATTTTAGCTTGGCTAAAAGACCGTTGTAAGTTGGGCGGAACTCTATCAGATTATTGCGTTTTTCTATGAATTGAATGATTAAAATAAAATATCTTCCGGCAGTGGTTGCGTAATTTCTCTATACCTATAAGTATTTAAATCGTTGTCTAGTACCCATAGTACAAGTCTAGAACTTCGTTTGGTGCTAGGTCAATTGGTGTGACATTGTCGCCTGACCTGATATATATTTAATATGATTTATAATAGCAAAATAATAATTGACGCTGTATTATTATGTATTAAAAGTATTAAAAAAATATCGCATTTATTGGCATATTATGTTAGAAATCTACAAAAAAAATATTTAATCAGTCATTAGTTGTGTTAAACTATGTTTTAAATTATCGAAAAAAAACATTTTTACATTTCTAATTCAATTTTACCAACCAAAACGTACTTATACGAATCTTCATTTTAAGTTCCAAACACATAAACTTATTCCAAAAAATGAACATTTTTTAACGAAACAAAAACAAAAACAAAAGGAAAACATCTAATATATAATTTCATCTTCAGACATTTTGGTATCGGCCGATCGGGTCTAAGCGTCCCAAATCAACAGACAAACATGACAACCCTATTTCGATGTATCATTCTCAGGAGTGTTGACATAAAATACCTGTTCCTTTACTTAGGGTATAAAATACTCACAAAGAGGGACTTTTTAATAGAAAAGTAACTTGTGAATATTTACTTACACGTCAAATGCATTATTATATTTTAGTGCATAACACATCATTAAGGTGGATAATATTTTTAAAAAATGGATTGGTATTTAAGTAATTGAAATTTAAGCAATTTACTTAAACAGTGGCCATTTATACTGTCACGTAAGTGAAGAAAATATAGTAACAGAAAAAATAATACACGGCTATCTCAGTTACGCATAATAAAATTGGTGGGTAAAAAACGCTCATTCTTGACGCATGTTTAGGCTTATTATTCTGCCTCTTCCGATAATTGCTGTCGGATCGGATTATGATTACAAGAACATGTATCTTTACTTTAATAATACAAACATAATTTTGTACTCCTGAAAACATTTATACTCACTAAACTCTTTACTTTGACAAAATAAACAGGGAAATGTAGCACTACCAAAATACTCGCGAGAAATATAATACGTACCTAGTAAAAATACTAGCTGTGTCCCAGGTATCTGTCGCGTCCGTAATACAGAATTATTCATAGGATACGCCGAGCCAACCCGCCTGAGGCCATCCATACTTGTCTCGTCTTTTTATTACAAGTGACGTGCCTTTAGATGGAAATTATTTCGCCCTGTATTAAATTTCATTTAATTATGCATTTGTTTCAGGGCAAAATAAGATGTGAAGCAATAACAAGAAAATGTTATACCTACAGGCTGATTAAAAAAATAAGAATTACATGTATTTCAGTTGAGGCGGTTTATTTACATTTTATGTTTCGTAAAAAAATAATCATTTTTATTTGAGGAGAAAACAATAAATTCAAATTCAAATTCAAATTCAAATAATTTATTTCAGAAACATGTCCATATTTGTTAGTTACATAGTTGGCTTAAGTCTAGTGTTAGTACAGAAAATAATAAATAATAATAAAAACACATGTCAATTTTAATACAAGCAGTGCACATTATTCCAGTGCTCCTGATATCGACCCTGGAATTGGTCGGCAATGGTGCAGAGTATGCTGTTCGGGCTGCCCCGAATCCTCCGCACGAGGGATGCAACCCTTTTGCGCATAATAGCCGCAAAGCCATCAGTGTGTGCCTCTGCGAACATCCCTGATGTGCTGAATAAGAACAATATAATAATTAATATCCTTAATCACAGTGGGACTAGCGTAAGTAGGCGCTGCACTTTCAATCACTAAGCTTGAAACGTTTCGGCAGACTCAATTTTTTTTCAAAAATGGTTCGAATATAAAATTAAGTGTGATAATTAATGGAACTAGGTACTTATATGGATTTAAACCAAAGTTAGCGACCAAATTAACCATTTTTATTTTCTTTGCGTCGTAAGCAATCACACGGTAAAAATAATATTTTACTATTACAAATAATCTGTCGTTAATTCGTTGAAATACATAAAAATATATCCCTATCCTGTTACTAAAAAGGAAGTCTATATTTGACATTTGGGCAATATAGACGGTCAAATGTAGGCAGGTAAATTTGAGACTCCAATGGTTTGACTTTTGTCCCTATTTATAACAGTTTCGGATCCAAAAGTGTTAAAACACATTTTTGGGTGACTTTTCCCATCAAAACTGGGCTTAGGACATCTCTACAAAATAAAAACAGATATGTCTTATAATGTCGTCATATTACTTAAATCGTATTGCATAACTCCCAACTGCATCAAACTTTCGCCTCGTACGCCTTTTAAAATTCAATTGATCTTACTAAAGGGGCCATCGGCACCGAGTACACTAACCGATCGTTTAGCAATCCGCGATTACTAAACCGATATTATCTTACTACGATTAATGGTAGACCCTTTATCCAATGTCTGTTACCACAGAAAAACAGAACATCCTATACAACAATCTAAACCAAAGGAACGCAAACTTGAACACCCTGTATACAAAGTCCATTTCACTTTGAGCGTGTCACACCACTACTTAGGTAAATATATCGATGTAATATGAAGTTTAAGGCGTTGTTTTAAAGGTTATATTGGGTTGTGGGGCTAGTTTTCTAAATAATAGCCTACGTAGAGACTCAGTTGTGAGTCCTCAGGGGACAATAGGTAGGTCTGTAGCCGATATTTCTCGAAAACGAGACAATTTAAGGAATAACTAGGAATATTAAATGCACAGGTATCTTTATTGTGGAGTTGTTTACAGGGTGAGTGCATTCTAAATAAGATACGCAGCTGAATTATCTTTATGGGTTTGGGGATAGAAGTGGATATTGGGTCCATTGACGACGACATTAGCTTAGTTTATCTATGAAGGTAGTGAGCCTACGTTTAATTCCTAGTAAGGGATACATATTTGTAGGTACTTAATGAGAATATATTACTTCCTTAGTCATAGATGTTATGTTTATTTAGTATCTGTCTATTTATATTTATATTATTTATCGTTTTTTAGTATTCTTTAAGGACTAAGGAGGAAGAGGTCAAAAAGAGGTCCACGTTTTACTAAATTGCACATTCGATCAAAACAAGGCGTTGAATTTTAAATATAGAAAAAAACTCATTTTCACGTCTAATATAATGAGGATTTAAGATTATATTCTATACTAAATTTTAATGTCATTATCTGGATGTTTAAAGGACCAGTTTAATTAGAGTTCCATTATATCAGAAAAAATATCGATGGATACAGGGTGTTACCAAAAATTCAAGACTTTTACAAAAATAACTCAACACCTACATTATAATATGCCTGTATCAAATATAACGTACTCTCATTATTAATAATTTTAACAACCGCTGCAAGGAACCTTCCAAGCAGAATTGATATTGAAAGCGACCATTGAGTAAAAGTTTGAGGAGCTCTAAGCTTCTTAAACTTTAGTTCTAGAACTTTGCAATCAAATTTCAGAATAAGCTAATTGAACTTTGGGCGACTGAAAAAGCTTTGCGTTTAAGCTTGCAAGTTCTCATCGAGTGCGTTTTTAAGTGCATTTGAAGAGATCTCTGAGAGGCTTTTTTTTAAACCTTGTCGCAAAAAGAGGTATTATGTAATTTGTCGTCTTTGTCTAACTTGGGCATCGTAGTTTACAAACAGATAAACCAAAAAATATATTACGGTGTTTCTTAGCTAGATTTGATGTAGGGGAGGTACTATATAACTTGTAAGGTAGTGCCCAAACCTCCCGACTGCCCAATGGTCCCCTACCTCCCCTAAATTAGTTTAGCCGTTTAGGAGTTATAAGCTCAGAAATTAGGGGTCATTATTATATTATTACGGTGGATTTAATTTATTTACTAGGGCTTTTTTGATTTTTTGCGAAATAATAAACCGTTTCCCTAATTCTCTATTCTATCGTAAAACTTGAATAATGTGATTAGTAAATATCTAAAATAAATGTGTGCTAAATGTAAATAGCGATGTTTTAAACATTTTAGACATGTTAGACAACGATATTCTTCCTATTTTCACGCTTAGTCCAAACAAACAGTCCCGTCAATAAGACAATAAATGAATCCAAGAATTGGAAAAAACATCTCATATCTTAGCAACTTTACCTTCAACCTTAGCAATAAAATCGTATTTTTCATTTCAAAACACCCATTAATCACACCATATCATTAAAAATATCCCGAAGAGTAAAAAACGAACTATCTACTATAAAGGATCGCTTCAATTCTCCATTTTGTTCTGAAAAACACAGCCATATTTCATCTCCAACTTACAAACTTTCATTTGGTTAAAGAAAAACACTTTTGAAGCAAAACTTCTACTTCCGAATATGACGTTTCAAACAAGTGAAGCTGCTAAACCTTCCAGTAGTTTGGCCTTTTTAGGGATCCTTATTGTAAAACCCCTAATGTTATAATTATACTGCTATTACGTTGTACATATTTGAAAATATAACTAAGTGTAAAAGAATTAAAGAATAGTGCTAAGAACGGAAACAGTTATTTCTTCTTATAAACAAAGTACTTTCTTGATATTTAATCATTACCAAAATATTTTGTATATAAATTAGTCGTACTTAATCTTACAGATTACGCATTTGATGCAAGTTACATTATTATTTTTAAAAAACCGCCAGTAACAGCCGTAAAGTGACAGGTGTCTTATAAGAACTATAGAACATTATAGCTAATAAAATCTGCGTGTTAATATTTAAATTATGTAAGGGTCTTCGTCACACCAAATTTAAGCATTACCTTAAATTCCTAGGACTCCTCATTAGAAGAAGTCTGAACGTATCAATCCATCTGTCCTGTCCTGACGCGCTGGCTTAGTTGTTAGTGACCCTTCCTACGAGGCTAGCGATCCTGGGTTCAAATCCCGATAAGGGCAGATATTTGCGTAATGAGCGCGAATATTTGTTCCTGAGTCATGGATGTTTTCTATGTATTTACGAGGTATGTATATCGTTGTCTAGTACCCATGGTATAAAACTAGAGCTTAGTTAATAACTAGGTCGATTGGTGTGACGTTGTCCCCTGATATTTATAGTTGACATTAATATTATTTAATAAGTAAACAATAATGTTTTTCAGATCGTAACAATTTAAAAGCAGTTTGACGTTTCCCTAAAGTTCACTCAACCACGGAACCCTTGTGAATAAAACTGAACTGACTTACAAAACTTTTCAATATACAGGTTGGTCCTTTTTCTGCGACCAATAATGCGATTTCAGTGTTAGTGCTAATTGCATCCGAGCAGGTTTCGCGGCGGCTGTAATTGTTGCTACAGGGTGGTTAGTGTTTGGTAAGAGTGTAATTATAGTTTAGGGTTTGTTATAATATGTTGCTATCATCAAAACGTCAATATATATGTAGTTTTATTGATTGTATATAAACACATAGATACCTATGTATAAGTATCAACTATTAAGAGTTAAAGTTTCTTGTAATTTTTTTTTTAACTTTGTTCAATTATTATTATTTTCATCGATTACGACTATAATATTATTTAATAAATTATAATAAACAAGAATAGTTTGGCTAACCAGTATTATCGATAATAACCTATTTTATACATGAACTTAAGTTTTAACACCAAAATTTACCTTACTACAAAAACCAAATGCTTTTCGCTGAATCACGTCTTAAAATTTATGGTTTTCATTGTTTCAAAAGCGACATCCTGTAGCTGCGGCGAGTCGAGTCGCCACCTGCAACATTGGACTTAAGGGGAAGACAAACAAAAATCAACCTCCAGTGGGGAACTCATAGACTGTTGTTTGAGCTTTTATTATAAAACTAAAATTAAAACGAAAAATTACGGCTGAAAATGATATTTTTAAGGGACAAAAGATAGGTAAAGAATAGTAAAGAAAAACTAAAGCACCTTTAAATTGTGCAATAAATAGTTAACAATACTTGTACATACATTTTGATGGCAAGATGACAATGAGAGTGCCTGTATCGTTAAAGCTGTGAGTAGGTATGTACTATCATCCCGATGGAGCCCTGACCCAACCACAATAAAACAATTTGTTGGACAGTTTTTACGAATTGACTCGTAAATATCATGACGTCACATGTCACAGTACTATGGTAGGCCAGGGTTCCATTGAGCTTATAGTCAGTGTTTTGTAAATAAACGTAGCAATTTAATAATTATCAGTCTAAAGCCTCTTTAGAAAGCTTTTTGCAGTAAGCAACCTTGCTGGACGCAGTTTTAAATCTAAAACTAGAAGTTCTTATGTTTATTTTTTGGTCTAGATGTAAATAAGGCCTCTTGTTTGCTAGGTTTTAATATCCATGGGTTAAAACATTTAACAGTAGTCTTTTCTGAACAAGAATACTATCGTTGTCACCTAGGAATTGTTCAACAAATCCAAGCAGGTAAGTATACTTAATAAAAGTACAAACATATTTTATTAAGAGTGTTCCCAATATCGGTTTGCAAATACAGGGTGTTTACAAATCGTCAGGCTCGTGGAAAAAAGGGCCGTGGACTGCGCGCCAATTAAATTTCCTCTGACGTATCGTCGGGGCGATCGCGCACGCGGCGCTAGCGCACTGGATGCGCCCGCGCCGGTGGCGCAGAATTTACATTTTGTTGGAAACATCTGGCGTCCTAGTGAAAAAGGGGCTATTAGTCTCCTGAAGAAGCGAAAAAGGGTTTAAGTCTAGTATTTTACGTTTATGTACATACCCTTTTTAGGGTTCCGTACCCAAAGCGTAAAAACGGGACCCTAATACTAAGACTTTACTGTCTGTCTGTCTGTCTGTCTGTCACTGGGCTGTATCTCATGAACCGTGATATCTATAGGTACTGTTTAAATTTTGGTAAGGGGTAAGTGGTAGCGATCCAGACGGACCCTGCAGAAGGTCCTACCACAACCAAACATAAATAAATAAATAAATAATATTCTCGTCCCACACAGCTATAGATACTCTACAAAAAAGTATTTGATCAGTCAGTGTTGCCATTCAAAATCAAGCCGCAACAGCTAGTCGGATTTGTATGACATTTGAAGTGGAAATAGCTTATATCTTTGTTTAACACAGGCTACTTTTCATCCCAGTATTTTCTAATATTCTCAAAGCTAGTATACCTCAAATAAAGGCTTACGGTCACCCAAGAGACAAAGGAGAATGCCCATATAATGCCTGGAATGTACAAAGATGTCCCATATTTCAAAAAAAATGTCGTAATTGATTATAACTAAACAGATTAAATAGAAGTCTGTAGAACTCCGGAGAAACAAACACTAATTAATTAGTATATTACTGGAACATCCGCTGCCGGTACGGTTTTATCTTTCGTTACGTCGAGTTGCCACTTTATAACAAAACAAATAATGATGATTTTCTGCTATCACTCACGTAAAAAGTTTTATTTATGCATGACAATTGTCGCTCGTTTGTCTTAGCGAACAAAACAGGTCACAGTTAAATATATGAATGATCGTATTGGGAGTCTAAAAGTATGATACATATACACCACTGGCAACAAAAAGATGAAGTAGGTACTAGTAGGCATGAAATTGCCTTTTTCTGTCTACCTCCTTTTTAGTTGTTTTGACATAATGACGTACTCACCAAACTTGACATTGGTGAAGAAAAATAAAAAGAAGACATAGTGACGTTTCTGTTGTGTATTGTTTCGCCATCGTGAGATTTTTTTACGATGGAGCCTTAGATTTCGCGCTGTTGAAAGTATTGATTGTTGATTGATACGTTTAGTCCACTGTAAACCTAGCCGCCGCCTAGTTGTAGTCTTTTCGAAACCCTATCTCACATTTTTATTATATACACGATAGTGTCATCTATGTCGTTCTTATATTTTAACATTCACATAGATCTGAGCGACATCTATAGTCGTTTTTTTAAGTCAACATAACCTCTTTCATTGTAAAAAAAATCTTAATAATAGCAAAATCCCAAGTTTTCAAATCATTTTTGAAGTAGTTTCAGAAACCTCAATTTTTTTAGCGTATTTTAATGTATCATTGGTTCTTGTACATCTCAGGCATTTCCTTGTATGGGCGGTGGGCATTCTCCTTTGGTATCATTACAATGCGAACCCTAAAGAAAAATAAATATTATAATAGGCCAAGTGCTGGCTGGGCTCACCTGAACTCAGGCTAGCGCTAAATACATAACATAATAATTTAAAATACACACATAATTTGATGTGTATCCTCGTAAGGGCCAACGTCCTAAATTAGGACATTTGTCAAAGTCACTTTTGACTTTACTAACACAATTTGACGTAGGTCTTAAGAGGGTATAGTATCTATATTGTGTGGGGAACCCTCGGTGAGCGAGTGACTCGTACTTGTTTTTTTGTACCAGGACAGCATGGCACCTAAGGCGCTATGCAGTCATGAACTATCCAGCGTTCTGAACTCCCTGGCAGGATCGTGCTCGGCCACGTAGGCCCGGCCGAGAGGCCAAGGACCCGAGTTCGATGTCCCGCCTGAATAGGTACACTTTCCGCTGTTACAGTCAACAGTTTAAAAACAGTTCGAGCAGTGGAGAACAAGTAAGGATGTATTCGAGCTGTTTAACGTATTTTAACTGTGAGTTTGAATCTAATTTTCTTTATTAATAATATAATTTAAGTAATGTAAGCGGAGCGCGATGTAAGTTTAATATCAATGAAATGATACGCCATATTAGGTATACTCGTTAGTAATTCAAAATTAAAAGTGGACCATCTAATTGTTGCTGGACTTTTAAACTCAATTATGGTTTTACACAGTCTGGTAAAAACTAACTAATCTTTTTTAGAGTATTCAATTAGTTGAATGTGGCATCTTCTCTCAGTACACGACTACACAGTCCTTTCTCGATATTGCACAACTTGGTTTAATCATACTTGATATTTCAAGTGAAGTCATCTGATACAAACAAGGTTACTTGCCAGTGCATAGTCCAACAAGCTAAAAAAAGAATTAAAGATGTTTATTCAGTAAGTGCTTGAGAAAACTGCAAGAAACTTAAAAGTCAGTATTTTTAAAAATATTACTAATGACAATCGTAGGTACTGTAAAAATAAAAATATGATGCTTAGATGCTGTTTCGTTGCTTTACTGTTTTCACAAAGTTTACTGCGTTTCTGATCTGTGAGCGTTGGATCAGGGATGCGCCGGGTTCTTTAAAAGCAGTTCGCAAATAAACCAAGAGTTTAGGTACCTTGAACTCGCCAGAGGTTTATACCTACGGTGCAACTCATTATGTTGCACTTGCAATGCATCACAAACTGGTAATAATATGTTATTTAACGTTTTTAGCGAATATTTTTGGGTTGATTTTAAAATATTTTATATTTTACCGAACTATTTTTTTTGATTTATTTGTATTAAAAAAAAACTTTGTTAAATTGGCATATGGTTAGGTAATAATACACACATATCTCCGATATGCATTAGAAGGGTGTAAAATAGGTTTTTTTTACACCTTCAATTAAAGCTGATTCATGCAACAAACAGTTGCAAAAGAGAATTTTTGGATAACCATAAAAATTACCAAGATATATGCCAACAAAACGGAATTTAACATGGAGTTTATATGGCCGACCTGTTACAATAACGTCACAGTGCATATCTGACCTCTCTGTGTAATCGCTGTCTCATTAGCAGTTAAAAAAACTCGTATAATCCGTATTTCAGAACTTTTACGGTATGTTGATAATAATGTGGAGAAATAGGTGAGCTCTCATACTAAGGCATAATAAAAATATGTATACTGATGCAAAAAAATACCAGATATTTTTATGAATAGCAACATAATATAAAGGATTTTTCATTAACACAATACCTTATTGTATCTTTACGAAAGAAAAACACGTGTTTTACGAAGAGTATGCAAACTAAACTATCATTACGCGATCATTATATACGGATCCGTGGCACGTCATCATTAAAATGACTATAATAATAATATGTTATTATCCAATGACTAGTAAACGCACAATGTAATTATAGTCGACAATTGCAGTGAATAATAAATGTAAAGGTAGCCATTATTCAAATCTCCATGATGCGTTAGATTCTAGATCACGACTTAAAAGTTTAAAAATAATCTTTAGTCTTTTTGCTCGTATTTGATTTGAGATAATTTTGTATGGTAACGCTATCCGTATCCGATACGGTCGAATTCATATTTGCATACCTAAATCATTATTCAGATTTTCTAGTTTTTCCTGTTGTAACGTACCTATATTATTACCTCGCAAAAAATTAACTTCTTTTACTGTGTACATTTAATTCTGTAATATGATTTTGAAAGTCTTCTCGAAAATATTATCTACGTAGCAATAAATATGCATGACGTATTTTTTTAATAAAAGTTTCTGTCACATGCTTTCTTGTTATTGAAAAGGTACTGTGTTTTTACAAAAATAATATATGATTAATGAATGAATTCTTGTTAAATTACGCCTTCTTTTTTATTAATTTTAATTCAAAAGATGTCTTAGAAATGACACAATAAAACATGTTGTAATTATGTAATAGAACAAATTATATATACATTCCAATTCCAATATTATCCTTTCATCATATTATTTGACGTAAAATAAAGCAACAAACGAAAGCAATCAATATAATGAAAAAACAAGAACTCCTTTAGACATATTATAGAGATAAAGGAGAAAAAACGGTTATTTCTGTTAGATTTATGCGACCAATATCCCCGAGAGGCAGCCGGTCGGCCATTTTAAAAATGTATTAGAAAAGTCAAATGATTTATAGTTAACGGACATTATTTGAGACCCTCGGAGATAGTGGATTTACAATATCTAGAATTTAAGACTTGTTTGCTGTAGAACTGCACCTAACCCGCAATGTGACGCATCGGTAAATATCATTTAGGTACTGATAAATAACTAAGGAAATTTGTCTGCGATTCACAGAAGTTTTTTTGCCAGTTAAATCTCAATTTAAAATAACTAAACAGCTATTTTGTCGGAATCAATAAACTACTTGGCTTGCTATAATGTATGTGTCGTTTATTGATAATATTTAACTATATTTAGCTAACGTTATAACGCTTAAATAGATTGCACAAAATGTCTGTGCACAGCATGACGTCAAAACACCTCGCTCGTTAATACGTTAGTCATATCTATGTATAAGTATTATGACTAACCAACCAAATAAATAACTGCCAATTATTATTGGTGGCAGCAAATGGTGTTGCTGCCAAAATCTGCGATTCAAATGTCCTTCTCTTTCCTACAACTTACTATCTCCTTTCATAAAAAGTTGGCTTTACCGTAGCTATTCTAGTAATCAATGAATCAAAATTAAAAGTATTGACTTCTGTTTTCCTATTAAATGAACCACAGTAACTAATTTATTTAAGCGTACTTTATCAAAGAACCGGTCAAGTGCGAGTCGGACTCATACACCAAGGGTTCTGAACATATTTCTTCTATGAGCCCTCGTTGATTCTTGTTACAGCGGCAATTGAAATATACATGTGAACATTGCAACTATCTACCAATTACAGTTCATAAGACAGGTACCTCGCTGGTAGACAGAAAGACCGACAGCGGAGGGTTAGATAGTAAAAGTAGTACCTGCGGAAGACCAGCTCTGGCTTAAAACATGCTGAGCAGGAGCCATTTTGCATCGTTTGGCACTAGCTCAGTTTTTTACAGAACACATGGTTGAGAGAGGCGATGGCTGAGATGCGCGTCATACTCGTGAACGGGTGCTGTTTGTGGGGTCCGGTCTGTTTAAGTTTGCAAGGACTTGTTCAATTAATTATTTTAGCTATGGCTTTTGACGTAGATACCTCGTCGTGTTTATTTTTATTATTAGTTTTAGGTTTATTGACCTTACATTTGTAATAATTTAATTTTTACTAAGTCTTAAGAATTTATTATTTATAACTTTATTACCTTAATATTGATGTAACTTACTTTTAAGTATTATTGTTATTATGATTGAAAAAAATAAATTCTGCTAGATGGTAGATTCATTCTATATTACCGACTTATAAAAGAGCCCTCATTTACTGAATAAATATTTCGAATTTTGTTTTTTTTTAAAGTAGACGTAAGCAACCAAACGTTATTTTTTTCTTTTCTTCTAATAGCCAGCACCAGAGTACGGAACCATAAATCGATTCAGGAAAATTATTTTCCAAAATGACAATATTGTGTGTGACTCATAACTTTTTTTTTGGAAGATATTTCAATGACAATGTTCTTAAACAACCTTTATCCAACAAAAAATAAATCGTCTAAAAAATGGTGCAATACAAGGAGAAACGCACCTAAATGCCCTTTGCGGAGGTCGATGCATTTAGGTATCGTTCAACGACTGCAAAAAAAATTACGAGCTTTAAATTGGGTTTTTATTGATGTATTAATTTACGAAGGAATCGTAAAAAATGGTTGAATGAGTCAATAAACGAGACGTTCGGTGCCAATGGAAGAGTTATAGATGCATTTTGAAGGAGTATTTGGGACGCTGGCACTCGATGTGGTAAACGAATTGTTATAAGGAATATGTATTGCAACTTCATTAGTAATTGGATAGTTTTTTTTATAGAAAGGAGAAGACAAATGTGCAAGGAGACGGATGGTATCTGCGATTTAAGACCCATACACATTTGAATTCTTAACACTAAATCCTAAAATGCGTTGCCAACTCAGAGGACTAGTCTGGCCAACGAAAGCTGAACCAGAAAACATGCGTCAATTTCAAAAGATCATGACAGGGAAATACAGGCTCACTCACACAGCCGCAATTGTCTCAGATAAATTTAAATTTTACTTATGACATAACACCTCAGGTAGACATACATAGAGGCAATGTATTGCTTTTTTTGTACAGTAAATTGTTTACATACATACATACAATGTGTTGCCAAATAGGTTCATCTTTCGTTTGTCAGACTCTAAACTGGAATGCCTCTTTGCCAGTAATTTCACTGGTTGTTTTATATCGACATGGGAACACAACGATGCGAACACGGTGGTAATGATCCGAACGGACCCTGCATAAGGTCCTACCGACCATTATAACAAGGCCTCTGTCGTATGTAAGTAAGTAAACTCTTTTTATTTTTATGGCATTTGGAAGGCAAACGAGCACACAGGCCACATGATGGTAAGTGGAAACTGTGACCCATAGACATTCGCATTCACAAGACTGAAAATGCGTTACCAACCCTGAGGACTAAGATGGAATGCCTCTATGTTCGTCATTACCCCGGCTGTCTTATCGCCAAACCGGAACACAACAATGCGAACACTGCTGATTGGCGGTAAGTTAATGGATAAGATGGTGGTAGCGATCCGGACGGACCCTGCACAAGGTCCTACCCGCAAAAAACAAAATTAAGATTAACATGCACAATGGCGAACATATCTCTTTAAAGGATCTCTTCCAAAATCGTTCATTCGTATGCTTGTTAAATAAAAAACTATCGCTAGCTGTGTATGGCAAATTTTAAAATCTTAATGCCTGTTTAAACAGTTTTACTGAGTAAGTTTTTGCGGTTAAAATATTTACTTATGTATAAAATAACGAAGTGACTACGAGTTATCATGAGGAAACTTTTAATTTTGACTTGACTTTATTTCTAATTTATATAAAAAATGCGTGCATTATTGTGTTAGTGTGTTTGTTGGTCTGCCCATTATTTCACGCAGCATCAGTGCAAGATAGAGATAGACCAATGGTATCCCAAAAATTACAAAGTCTCTGCAAGAATAAACGAGTTTCCCACGAGCAAAAATTACTAAGGAATAAGACAGAAAAGTTCAATCTTCTTAATAGCGATAAAGTGCTATATTTTGGCAAGTTATCTTTCAAACTTGGCCTTATATTAAGTTCTTATATCTTAATGTAGGTAGCTGATTCTATAAAACATATAAGTCATTTATACGCACCGCTACCCAAAAGATTTCTGTTTTAAACTTGAAACATTCAAATTCCGATCAAAATCAACCTTTTTTCAAGCTATAAAACCACTCCAAAATGGCATTCAGACCTTCTAGGAACCTCAGTCTAACCATACAGAGAGCTATAGTCATATAATGGTTCTATATTGGTCGTCCGATGACCTGGCCATTGACCTCTGGGTATAAAAAAGAGGTATAAACGTGCTATTGTTTTGTCCATGCGTTTTGAATAGATTCTGTCACGGTGTATAGCCCGGGATTATGCAGTAGATTTTTATGATTAGAACTAAATAACAGTCGTATAAATAATAATCATTCCAAAGAATATGACGAGCTTCCGTCTTTAGTGTTTTACCGCTAAAAGTATGATTATGTTGATTGAAGTATTATTATATGTTTTGTTACTGTGGTGAAATGGTTGCTATACATATGCGAAGGAAAAAATCTTACGGGTAAAATTGAAAGTAAAAGAGGATTATTTTATGTAACTCTTTTTTCACTTTGCCGACGAATTACTCCCTTGGTGAGTTAAGGTTTCCGTGAGAGCATTGTTAACACTCGTGCGAGTTTTTTTTTTTAGTAAACTGCTAATTCTGCCTCCAAGCAGCAATGTTCACGCTGTTGTATTCTTGTAAATATGAGTAGAAGGCATTAAGTCTTAAAGTTACTGCTTAAGAATGTCAAAGAGCTCACTTATATATAAAAATCGCGTGCCTGTAAATCCTTTGATTTATAGTTTACAAAAAGTCTAGACCATCATTAAAGTGTCAAACTGAAATACCCTAAAGTGGATTTCCTAAAGTGACGTCACACGCAACGATAAATTGTCGATACTCGACTATCGACAGTCGACAAACGAACATGAATACAATTTGTAAGATAAAATAATGATTAAGGTTGCGAAACGTTGCGTCACGACCGCACGGCGCATGATTAAACTTGCAAAAGCAAAATACAGCCGAGTAAAGGTTAGTCGGGTGTAGTGTTGGGAGAGTGGTCGACGAAAATATTAGGAAAAATACACTTTTTAATATTTAGAAGTGAAAGTGTTAGTATCGATACCTACGAATAGATCGAGTGAAATTTGGTAGATAATGCAACACTAAATTTTGCAATTAATAATAGGTGTTTTAGTTTTCCCAACTACATACTTAGCTAAATAGATCGCCAGGAATCAAAATTCAAAATATTTATTCATTAAATTAGCTACATGAGGGAGTAATATAGAGTGAATCTAGTAGAGCTTCGGACAAGACCATCATTGCGGAGAAGAAGTGCTGCAAGAAACTCCAGCAGAAGGTCATTTTTTCACATAATAAAATACAATAAAATCATTAGAAATGTAAGTTCAATATAATTAAATTAAAAATAGTGACTAGGAGAACAACATTACGAGTTCTCTACCTAATATAGCCTAAAAAAGGCTAGGTATACCTTACACTTACAGTATACTCTAAATGTATATGTAGATGCGGGTGTTTCGGCGTTGTTATACACTTAGTGTCTGGGCGTTTGTAGTGACGCAGTTATTAATTTATGTTTTATTCCCAATTAATGAATTAATAACTTTATTAAAAAAAATAGAAAACAAATACTTACTTATGTTACAAACAATGAAAGGAGAAATCCAAATTTATTAAATGTTAATACTTTATATATGGTCAAAACGTGTATAAACCTCACCAAAATGTTAGGCTTTCAATAGTCTATTATAATTCTCTCCCTATTGTATGGACATATTTGACAAACAATGCATTCTTGACTAAACTTACTAAATTATTAATTGAGGGAGCATTTTACTCACTTGACGATTATTTTATGATATGTAAATCGATGTTTTAGATTTTTTAACTTTATGTATACTTATGAATACAAATTGCATGCCTTAAAGGCAAAATAATGAACTGTATTAACTAATTTTAAGACCCATGTAACATTATTTCGAGCAACAAATTGATTTGATTTGAATTGATAATATTTTTTTTAAAAAAAGCTCGATATTTTTTATCGCATTACTCCCATCACTCCCGGCGCGCAGTACCGATCATTGTCAATTGGTTCGTGACCAAAATATACGTATCCCCTTATTATCTTAATAATTTTGTATACAATCTTAGCGGCTGACTCATTTTTAGCAGATCCAAGGTTTCCTGTAAACGGTTTGTTTGAACTAGATCTCAGTATTGTTAAATATACGTTGTTATAGTTAATTCCGTTTTATTTGCATTGTTAACTTGTGTACGAGCAAAGAGGTCTAAATAAAAGGCTCTGCAATGCAATTTTGCATGCACCTTGTTTTGTTTTGTTTGTATGTTAATTTTCACATTGCGTTCTTTCATAATCATTAGTTGTATTTATCGCTTTTTCTTGTAGCGTTTTTTTATACAGCATTATATATGCTTGTGATTTTTACTATTCCAATATTTCCCATCACAATTTTTTTATAATAGTGTTAACATCGTAATAAATAGGTAGGTTAGGTTAGGTGTGATTATAAATCAGGCCCGGAGGGCCAAAATGTCCCAGAAATAGGAGCTCCGCCAAGCGGCTCCCCGTCGATTCTGTCAAATTATACTTTTGGAATGGGAAAAATGAGATTAATAAAATAATCTACTGGTAATTTCAACTATTAAAATAAGCTCGAACATTAAATAACGCTATATGAAAAAGGCGACGGCGGAGGTGACAAAGACAGACGAATAAACGCTACTGCGAAAAATTATTTTGTTAAAATAATCGAACAAATACAATTTGAACCTAGTCAAACTAAGCCTTAGTGTTGTACTGTTGAGTTCATAAATATGTGTAGGTATACTTTAGTACTCGACTGTGTTATGCGTACTTATACAACGATAAACATACTATTAACCAATAATTGCGCTCATCACGCAAATAATAAATATTTATGTACAGGGAATCGAACCCAGGACAGCTACTTAGCTCCGTAGATTGAGATGAATGATGTGTAAATATATTTTGAAATAATTAAATAAATAATGTATGTAATATGCAAACAACGGTAACGATTGTGCAATTTTCAGACTTTCTGGGTTTCGATTTTGCATTGTAATAAGGTCCAAAATTTGGTACATCTCTTTGTCATGGATTATTCTAAATGAGATATTGTAACCTTCGGGTTAAGCTGTAAGCTATTTAAAAAAAAACAGATTTATTTACGGACACAATCCTGCAGTCAAATTGTTCTAACAGTTTTGCAGGGCCTTAATATTATTGTAACATGTTGTTTGTATTTAATAAATAAATAAATAATAATAATAATAATGTTTAACAAATCAACAAAATATACTACGTACAACCAACACTTTACCCATGTAGACATATTTCACCTTTCTACGGCACGATTTAGAAAATCCATCTTAGAAACCCTTAGTTAAGTAAGAGTAATTAAATCAAAATCATTGACAACTTTAATGCATGCTACTTTTCTCACGATCTTTAATTTGTAACATAAACCTTGCACCATCACACGATATGTACATACTATTAGTACATCATTTAGATTCCTAACTGCTGGGAGATATAATATCTCTCATTCTTAATCTCTCTTTTTCAACAACTTTAAACACTATTTTTGGCAACCTTTACCTTGTTATAGTAATTTGTGGATAACGTTGTTGATCATGCATAAAGTAACGCCTGATGTTATTTATATTGTAACACATATTGTATGGTTGTTTGTTATTCCTCAAATAAATAAATAAATATACAAAATATCTCGTTTTATCGTAATATACATATCTGTGTGTCGGATGGGATAATGCTTGCTTAAATCGTTTATCCCACTGTATAGATACTTCTTAATGGTGTCTTGATTAACAGATGACATTGCTTAAGTAATAGAGAATTACTCTTGTGTTTCATTTTATTTTTCTAACATGGCCCCTAAATTTATTTAGCTACTCCTGATTGAAAAGTACTACGTTATAGTTATAGTTATTATGACATGTAATTTATATTTTATTTTTTATCATAATAAATTGAGCAGTCATGCTATGACCTATAAGTCACATTGGAGTTAGATTTAATGTCCAAATAAGTACCTAAAACATTTTTAACACGACAAATTATCACCGTCGACATTCTTTATCGATCTACTTACACTCGACTTAACCAATTTGTTACAAAAACACTAACTTTTTTGTCACCTCTAGGATCTGCTGCAAATTGCACAATTGTTACCAATATTTGGTAATTTCTTAATATATCAAGTATCCAAACAAACCGGTCGGTTATTATTACTGCCAGGCTAAGGATCGGCAGACCAGGATATTACAAAAAGGTTAATCAAGGCCTTAATAATGCGCTCTTTGCGTAGTATGTGTGGTGTGAAACTGATTGATAGAGTAAGGTATGAAAAGGTCAGAGAGAAATGTGGACTAAAAGAAGATGTAGTGACTAAGATTGAAAAGGGCATGCTTCGATGGTTCGGTCATTTGGAAAGGATGGATGAAAGAAGATTGACGAAAGAGATATACAGAGCGAAAGTGAGTAGAAGGGTCGGAAGAGGCCTCCCTAGGCGTACTTTTTCGAATCAAATCGGAGAAATACTGGAAAAGGGCCGAATCTTAAGTACCCGAAACCGACGTGCGTGCATGACTCGATGTATGAATGTGGAAGAAGCGAAAGACATTTGTCAGGATCGTAGCAGGTGGAAAGAAGTCGTCTCTGCCTACCCCTCTGGGAAACAGGCGTGATTTTATGTATGTATGTAATAATGTTGGTTGCATGCTGGTATTGCTGGTTTTTGACGACTTTAAACGAGTTCTGAATGTGGCCCTGAAGTCAGTCGGACCGCTACACTGGCAAATCGGGGCGTGACAGCCCTATTGGCATAGACAAGATTCACTGCGAGAAGTTTATCGTTATCACAACTAGGATTCACGTAAGCTGCCGAACGGTCGCGTCGAGCGATTATGTCCATTTTTTTTTTTACAGTTCTTGTAAATTGGTTACGTTCGCGTTATGCTCCTATGTTATAAGAAAAGAAAAAGAAAAGGTGTCTTAAGGGGCCGGTAATGTGATATTCAGTATCTTTGTAGATACTTTCTTATTTATTTCAATTATGAATAGGCATATATCCCGCAAATGAAAATCCTACTAGTCTTATAATATCATAATATTATAAATACGAATCACTCCAGAATGGCTCAACGAAAAAAATGTAGTCTGGAATAGGATATAGATTATTTTTTATTGGATAATTTGTCAGTTCCCAGGGAATAGCGATAAATGTCTTCTACACGTACGGAGTCGCGCGTAAAGGCTATAAATTCAATTGTTGACACATTTAATATGGACGTAGTTTTTTTAAAATTTGTTGTATTTTCTTATTAGAATGATACTCTATACAACAATCTAGGTACAAATAATGCGATAAGTCTATGCAGCTGCATCAGGACTGCATCACAAGCGCATAGCTAACATGCACCGAGTACATTCATTAAAACAGTACACGGTCAGTTAGCAGTTTTGATGCTATTATTATATTAACTACAGTTTCGCATCCAGATCGCGGTTTAAATGCCTTCTAAGTGTACCCACCCTAAAATTAGAGTTAATAGCCCTTCTACGTTTCAAAATGTAATTTAAACATGTTTTACGACTAATTTTCTATGCGATGTCATAAAATTCTAGTTTTACCGATTTCGTAACTACCGATTACGTTTTGTTTTACGTTTATATCAACACTCTGCGCCCTTTGACCGCTATAAAGTTAACTGAAGTTTACTTTCACTTTACAGGGTTTTATCACGCTGGCTATTTGTCGCGTTTATCAATGTGGATTAAACATCTGTCCCTGTTGACCAATGTGTGAGTGTGACGGATGCTTTATAGCCATAAAGCTGATTTTCGACGCAGACGCAATAGGACTGTTTGTGCGAAATATGGTCACAGATTTAAAAACAAGATTTTTTACAGTTTTTGGTAATTCTGTCTGCCAACCCCACTTTGGGAATGAAGGCGTGAAGGTATGTCTCGCCTCGCTTTGCCCGTGGAAAAGCAACTTAACATTGGGATAGAGCCTTTAAAAGACGACTTGTTAACGCACAAAAAATATTTTTTTTTTTTTTATGGCATAGAGAAGGCAACCGAGCACACAGGCCACCTGATGGTAAGTGATAAAGATAAAGATAAAAAGATAAAAGATAAAAGAAATTTATTTAGTAAGTAGGCCGCTCGGGCACTTTTACACGTCAAAGTGGAAACTGTGACCCATAGACATTAGCATAAGACTGCAAATGCGTTGCCAACCCTGAGGACTAAGATGGAATGCCTCTATGCTAGTCATTACACCGGCTGTCTTATCCCCAAACCGGAACACAACAATGCGAACACTGCTGTTTGGCGGTAGGTTAATGGATAAGATGGTGGTAGCGATCCGGACGGACCCTGCACAGGGTCCTACCACCCGCAAAACAATATTAATATTAAACTAACGCACAAAGGTGAAATTATCCGTAAATGGGATCTCTTCCTGCTATTTAGGTGAGTAGTACATGTTATTTATTGTCAAAATTTATATAGCTGTTATTCACTTGACAGTAATGGCGGCCGAATTGAATGTCAATAGCAATGGGGTTTTACTGAGTGGAATAGAACCTCTGGTATTGATCCTATTCCAGTAAAAGGATGAAGAATGTGTAAAGGAATATGCCTACGTGTGATGAACGTAAGCATTGTACCCGAGTTTGATATCAGATGTGTCTAGAAATCTATGGCACATGTAAAATGCAGTTCGATAGTTCTTAGGAGGCACTATCACGAACGTTACTTCAAGTTCAATATTTCTCACACTTTGCCAGTATCAGGGTGACGCTACAAAGTGATCGGTAATTTGTTTCATCACACTTGCTCCTATATGGTGTTATTCCATGCCTGTATACAGAAGGAGAATGGCCTAAATTGTTCCCGCGGGAATAATGGCGAGTTTGTCATTACTCCCTAGGGAGTAAAGACTTTCTTTTTAAAATTTGCAACTCTTTCGTACATCATTTCTGACTAAGGAGGTTTAATTTTCAGCCAAAAATTAAATCGGTTTCTAATTTCATCTTTAAAAATTAGCTATAGACTAACTTACATTACACAAAACCTATACGCTTCATTAAACTTCATTATTTTTATACCTATTTCAAGTTTATATCAACATTTATCATTAATTTTAGTAATTATAATTTTTTATCAAATTGGCTAAATCTGGCTCGAATCCAGGTCGAAACTAAACGCAGTTATTATCTGTGGTAGAGGTCAGTAAAAAAATATCGTTTCCATTTACGTTCCCGTTCGTCAAAAATTATTTCTTTGTATTTTGCAGAGTTAAAGTGTTTTCTCTTTGTTTTTTTTCCTCGCAAATGTGATGAAAACCATTGTGTGTATCACAGGTAGTAAGGGGATTACTAACTCGAGTCATTAAAAGCCCTCCGCCTTCGGCGTCGGGCTTCTAATACTCTCGTTAGTAATTCCCTTCATACTACCCTTGATGCACAATGTACTATTCCCGTTCAGATTAAAAATGAAGCACTCAGTTGAAAATCTAGAACAAAAAAAAAACAATTGAACATGAGATTAGTATATGACTACAAAAACTACTTACTAAAAGAATTTAATAAATATTATGAGAGCATGCACATTGACCGGGAATAAAGAGGACAAAGCAGTAGCCAACAGGTTTACTATTTGATGTTAAATTCAGTAATGAATTTGGTGAGGCGATAGACAAAGGGAGAGGGAACATAGGTTAGGATGAACATTACTTTGTGACAAAAAAAAAACATTTCAGGAAACTTATGTTTGAAGTCTTCAATGTCATTAGAGATGTCAAGTCATTTGTAACTTTTAGGAAACTCAACCTTATTGTTGTAGGATGTCAGAATGACTTTGAACCTAAGGTGGGTCCCAAATTAAAGTTCGCGACTGTACCTACTTATGATTGGTACTTGTATCTTACTCTCTCTAATACGCTTTTATTAAGGGTGAGTGAGAGAAAAGTACAAACCTGAAGCACCTTCTATATAGGCTTTTAATTAATTAATATTGTAGATTACTACTGTACTATATTTATTTGATTGGTTTAGAGGTTGAACGGCGATGATAGAACAAACAAACATACATTTACAAACGCCAGATTTACGAGACGTAAATATATGAATTTTGAATTTATTCAATAGTTGCATAGATTAAATTTCTTTCAGGGCGGATATCTCTTAAAAGGCTTAACCGAAATTCATAAAACCTAGTAAACAACCATTGCTAGAAAAGCTGCTTTCAAATAAAAAAACCCGCATCAAAATCGGTTGACCCGTTTAAGAGCTACGGTGCCGCAGACAAAATAACACGCGACGTTGCCAACACAGAGTGTAAGAGGCCTATTACCGTGTCCTTATTAGCAAAGAAAATAGGACATTAATAAATACACAAGCAATATATTGCACCACGATTACATTAAAAATCTACGCAGTTGCGGTTTTATCGTGCGTTTATTTATTGTAATAATGTCGTCTTTGGCATTTAAAGCCAATTTATACAAACACACTACCCCTTAACACAAAACTATATCCATTGCTTCATTTATATGACACTGCCTTAGCAACGGCTGGTTAAAAACGCAATGGATGGTGAGTTCAAAATATTATCGATTGGGTGGCTGTTTTATTGGTATAGGAAATTAGTACCTGTTGGAACTTGTCGAGATTGGGACAGCTCACGCATCATGTCCTGAGCAATGAGTCAGGAAGGCGGTATGATGACTGTCTGCATAATATTATTCTTAATGTTATGCTTACTGTAAGTAAAGGTCATTGGATGTAGTGATTGTTTGTGGTCTTGTTAATGTTAATCTTCTTTAATAGTATAAAATAAAGTCGCTTTCGGCGTCTGTCTGTCTGTATAGCTCCTAAACCACTGAAAGGATTTGGATGCAGTTGTCACCAACAGTTAGATAATTGTACCCTATACCCATACCCCCCCCCCCCCCTGTACCCTTATCGAGTTTTGAACTCGGATCTGCTAGCTTTGTAGATAGAGTCACTACCACTACCATCAATCGATCCCAGAACTCGTATAAAATACATTTCGTTCCCTAATTGTTAAACAGCCAGTATTAAAATAATAAAAAATATAGTAATATTATTACTCTTTTCAAGGACAAGACACAATCGCTAATGTGGTTTATTGTACGTTGAAGGACTTAAGTGTCGTTAATTTTCGTCATACTTATTTATATCTTGCCAATGCGACGATGCGGTTTGCCTAACTGGGGCTCTGTTCTGCACGATAAATCCATATAGCTTTAGATTTTTTTTTTTTTTTTTTCATCGAATCACCGTTCAACGAACGTATCAATACGAACAATTTTCATTCATTTAAGGCTTTCTCGCCGCAGGAGTTTTTTTGGTAAGCTTAAGTCTAACTTAACCTAGCCTATGGTAATCATGATTTTAGCAGATTAGTGAAATGAAATTTGATAAAATGATGGACCATTGCTATAGACATGTTATTGTATTGTTTGTTAGTCTAACGTTTTATTCAAATAAAAACTATTCTATCATATTCTTTTATTTTACTCTATTCTGTCAACGTTAAGATAACTTTATTTACCTGACAGTAATGGCGGCCTAGTCAAAACGATACGATAAAGTGACAAAGGCAATACGGGTTTACCGAGTATTTATTGACCCTGCCTCTGGAGCTAGCGGCCCTGGGAATCGATTTTCGGTAAAGGGAAACTATAAGTGTGATAGGCGTAAGAATTGTTATTGATCTTTGGATTTTTTCTTAGATTTTAACTTATATTTCATTATAAAGTAAGTTTATCGTTGTCTAGTAGACATACAGTACAATACTAGAGCTAAGTCTACCTAAGGATATTTTATTTATTCTAATTTAATCAAGTTTAAATCTGTGATTTTACTATCATTATTCTTTACCTCAATTTCAGTTTCATGCTAAATCGTACCTGTTTCGATTTTCAAAATTATTAGTAAAGGTGATGGCGACAAAGTTTTTTTTTCTATAAAAATGTTAGGACTGTCTTTAATATTATTAACAATTGTGTTATATTTTTATATTTTCTCGCTTGTTGGGAAAAGCACTATTAATAAAAAATAAATATTTAAAAAAAAGCTCTTTCTCTTTATCTCCGTCACCAGGACCCCTCCAACTTCCATGCAACTGACTCACCGGCCACCGTTAACGATGACTAAGAATTAATTAAGCCGAAGAAACCGATAAAATCGATCCACTTATAAACAAATTAATCCCTACCATCATCGAGATAAAGCCCAATTTCCGTTGCCAAGTGATCTTTACCGTTAATCTTTTAATTTGAAAGGGCTCGAAATCTCGCCAAATTAGGATTTTGAATTAGACACCTAACTGTTCAAAATTTGTTTATTTTTCAGGGTTCCGTATGTAAAATGGGCTAACGGGATTATTTTAAAAGCCTCGGCTGTCCGTCTGTATGTTTATCAGCGAGCTGTATCTCATAAACCGTAATAGGCAGATAATTGCAATTTTACATAGTGTACATGTACAAACCTATTCTCGCTGTAATCAAAAAAAATACTAATCAAAAATGAAAGGGGGCTCTTAGAAACGTGATTTTCAAGATATTATTTGCTCGACATTAACAAGCACTGTAAGTATGTCTAAAGTCAAAAGAAATGATAAAAGATATTAAAAAAAAAACTATTTACCATTATTACACCATAATCACGCACTTTTGGACATCGCGTGAGGTATATTTAATTCTGTACACGCTTTAATGTCATTTACATTCTGTTTAAGACTGAATACCTATAAGCTATACGTTTTTTAAATCCAAGCCCGTGCAGAAACATTGAGGTTATGTGTCAAACAGTACTGATTTTTTTAAATCTTTTGAAATTTCTTTTGACCCCGACTTCAAACACCGACCATCAAATATTATTAAGATTATAAGTTGATTGTCTCAAATGAAGCAATAACCCTTATCTTTTGATACATAAGAATCAATTGCCCATCATCTGTCATCATCTGTCTTTGTTCATTTCAAATTCCATCGCCCTTGGTAGACTCAAGAAATTTCCAAAAAAGTGAGAGGAACTGAGCCTCTAGTTTATTTTTACGTACATAAAAACGTTTCGATCGCGTTTGCGTATGTCTAATGAATAAAATGGTCACCTTTGCGTTCGAAACGGTTTGCCGCGTGAACAGCAACACTCGAGGCACTGGGCTGGACATGTATGCATCCGGACCAATGGAATAAGATCACGAATGACTGGATCTTAAAGAACGGAGTAGAGGCAGACCAAAAGAAGATGGTGGAACGATATGGATAAATTCAAACCCAACTGGCAAGGATTAGCCAGAACAAGAGATGACTGAAGAAATTAAAAAAGCCTTTGCTCAGCAGTTAGACACTAAATATAGGCTATATAGAATTAAGACTGCCGCTGTATCAACAAATAATAAAACTTAAATAGTACGGAATCCTTCGTGTGCGAGTTTGACTCGCACTTGATCAGTTTTTATAGTCCTCTGACATTATTTAACCTTAACTGTATTTTAAGTAATAACGCTTACGCTGTATTTGGTAACTTCATTTGAATAACATTTATTATAATCACTGGGTTACCAATGCGAGGGGCAAACATTGATTTGCAATATGACACATACACTCAGGGGCAAAAAAAACGGGTCAGAGTGCGTTTTTCATACTAAAGAGGCTATTTCAAAGCCTTGGTTCTTCGCCAGGGAATGCTTTTAGTGAAATCTGATGATGAATACTCCGAGCATCGATACAGGACTTCCAGAGTGCCTAGGATACCCAACTGAATGAATAGGCGGTTAACGCCGGAATTGTACATGTTCAGAAAAACATCTAAAATCGCAATAAAATGTAAGGAAATCCAAGTGCTGACCCAAACTCTCCCGTTGTGGTGTTAACTGATTGTGCGATCATTTAGGTATCTTAAGAACTTTTGACCTCCTCTATTGAACCTCGGAGTATCTACCATTAAACCTCACTCAAAACAACGCCTGGCGAGGAACCAAGGCTTCGAATTAGACTCGTTTGTAAGAAAAACGCACTCTGACCCGGTATTTTTGGCCTTGAGTGTATAATGTCTTCGTTGTGATCTCGGCTTATTCCGGAAAAAACCCTTTTTCTTTGTCGGAGAAATGCCTATATTATTTTTATTTTACTCAAGAGCAATGAATCGGGTCTTTCTATGATAATTCAATACAAGGTGTCCAGTTTTCACTATTTTTGCTATAGAATAGCTTTTTCGCGCGACTCCGCCTTAGTAAAATCCAATATTCCAGGATAAAAAGTAGCCTATGTCCGTGCAGCCGATCTCTTTTTTTTTATGGCATAGGGAAGGCTGGCGAGCACACAGGCCACCTGATGGTAAGTGGAAACTGTGACCCATAGACATTCACAAGACTGCAAATGCGCTGCCAACCCTGAGGACTAAGATGGAATGCCTCTATGCTAGTCATTACACCGGCTGTCATATCCCCAAACTGGAACACAACAATGCGAACACTGTTGTTTGGCGGTAGGTTAATGGATAAGATGGTGGTAGCGATCCGGACGGACCCCGCACAAGGTCCTACCACCCGCAAAATATCTGGCGTGATTGCATAACGAATATCCAAACGTTGGCATTAATAACAATATTAGTACAAGATAAGATTGGAATATCCTATTTACGTGACCCAAAGGCAAAGTTTTCTATTATATTCTAAGTTTCAAGTCGCAAAATGCACCTAATTATCTACTGGTAAAACCGAAGCATGGTGTGTCATAAAAAAAACATGTCATGGGAAAGTACGTCGTCGGAAGTCTGATGTTAATTCTTTAGCTATTCGCAAGTATTTTTAATGTTACGATTAGGAATTGTGTAGGTTTTGCTGTTAAGTGACTTCAAATTTACAAAACAAAATTTGTGTGAACTAATTACAAAAATTGGTAACTATGATGAATTGTTTACACTCTTCAAATTAAATTATAATTTTTTAATCTGGAATATTCTCTGACATTAAAAGTGTCCACTTTATCATTCCTTTGACTATCCAACATTTCTGGCGACTATATAATGGAATTTATATTCAAAATACGGCTTTTGGTACTACTAATTAAACGACTAATTATTATATATTAATAATTAGCTTCTATAACTAAAAAAGCACGCTTTTGCTACCGTTTGAACCTTTTCTAAACAGTCCCATTTTCTGCTCATCGAAACCACACCAACGAATCAATATTTACTGTATCCTCGTAAGGCCCACGTCACATTCCGTTAGTTAGAAAAATAATCTTGTATCTGTCAACTAAAGTCAAAAGTCGCTTTGAGAAAATGTTTTAAATTAAGGACGTTGGGCTCTATAGACCACAGAAGATTCTGTTGCTACCTTCTGACTCCATCATCATATCTGATCAGCTTTTCGATAGCATAATTTCACATAATTTCACTTATTTATGCGTTCCAGCTTTAAGCCATTACAATTAGAATATAATAGAATAAAGTTAAAAAGATAAAATAGTTTTATTCAGTAACTGGGCCGCACGGGCACTTTTATACGTCAAGAATCTACCAGCGCTTCCAAAGAGGGGACCACTGCTGAAAAGAAACGCCGCAAGAAACTCAGCAGTCAGTCATTTTTTAAACATAGTTCATATTACAATGGTACTACTTAGTCTAGCATTTTATAAAGCTATAAATATTTAATAAAATATAATATTAAATAACATGCGTAGTTCAGCAGGACAACATGCCAAAAATCTTACGGGAGAGATAGAGAGACAAAAAGAAAAAAGAAAAAATAGAATCAACTACTTATGTACAATAGAAAAGAATAGAAACTTACTTGAAGTGGTTTAAAATTCTCTTACAAGACTTAAGTAAACAGGAATGACACATACCTACAGACTGATATTTTTTATGTCATAGAGATGGTAATTGATGCACAGGCCACCTGATGGTAATGAGTGGGATCTATGACCCATACACATTTAGATTCTTAAGCAAGACTACTTGTGCCATCTTCAGACTGCAATCCAAAAACCGCAAATGCGTATCCCTAAGAACTAACTCAAAGAAGGAATACCTCTCTGGTATAGTTATTTCACCGCTTATCCCCACACCGGAACACAGCAATGCGAACACTGCTGCTTGTAGGTTAAAGGATAAGATGCTGGTTGCGATCCGGACGTACCTTGTACAAGATCCTACCACTATTAAATAATAGGATGTGAAAATGAATTCAAATCGTTCCAACGCTAGACGATGACAGAGTACACCGACAGACAGACTCACATACATGCAGATACATCATTTTATATAGATATTAATGACAGCCCGTCATTACGCTACCAAATAGTTCTACCGATTACATGGTATAAGCCACAATCATTACCTGCAAATGGATATTATACATTTCCATTAGGTTTAATTCTGAATTACTTATGGTATTGCTTGATGGAAGTCCACTTAGTCAAGCGTGAGACAATTCGAATGTGCATTAAGATGGGACGATACGGATCCGTTACGATGTTGATGTTGGCTCTATCGATGTGAAGAGGAGGCATTAGATTGTTTTTCCACCGGTGTCTCTATTCAACTGGCTTTAAACATATTGCACATGACATCAAATTCAAATTCAAATGGTTTATTGCATGTCACATTACAAGTATTCAAAGATGGAATTACAAAAAGGTATTCATGTGACGCCCTGCAAGGGCAGGACATGAGACAGTAGGTTATTGTTAACACGATACATTACAATTATACATGAGATTTAACTATTACAGGAGTTTGACAAAACTGTTGATAAATTCACTTATACTATAGAAACATTTATTACTTAAGAATATTTTTTATTGTCTTATAAATAATATCGGCTTATCTATGTTTTTGATGGAGTTTGGGATTGGATATATTTTTATCACCATGGTGACATTTTATCGTATTGTCTACGTTTTGATGGCTTTTAGGTATTTTTAATTGACAGTTATTTCGACCAAGTTCAAAACTATCCATGTCTTGTACTGATTTTGAAAAACAATATATCGTAAATACTATGGTTGCACAAAATAAATGATTATGAACATGAATATATCTTCAATGACACTCACAATAATAAGAGAAATCGATTGCCATAAGAATCATTAAAATTGGACCACGCGTTTACTTTCTAGAACGCCACAAAAGAACAAACATACATATAAAGCCTGATAATAAACACATTATCCTCCTCCTTCGGCAGTCGGAGTAAAAACACAACTTGTGCTACCCGTGCAGATCAGAACTCTTGAGACGAAGTCAGCGAACTTCTGACCCCGGGGTCCTTATGTTTGCCTTGCCTCTCGCACTTACATTCTGGTCAGAAGGTGACAGAAGTTTTATCAGATTTTATTCATGATAATCATAGTAGATCCGAAGAAGGTCTTAAACAAGTAATTCACCTTCGGTTAAAGTCGGCTAAACTCGAACAAGAGTATACAAACACTGAGTATCATTTAACAGCAACCGCACTTTAACCATTTAAGTGCAGCAAAGACGGGTGTTTTACCCATCGCGACAAAGACCATCATAATATGGGTGCAGCTTTACGTTATTATATCATATCGACATTGGTAAGTAGCATCGTTGTTTTTCTAGTACAAGCATTAGTAGAATTTTAGTTCAATAAAACATATAATAATTGTAAAACCATTGACTTGTAACATAGTTTCATCGAACCTAATTTAATAGGACGTATCACTCCGCAGAACTTTCGTTTCATAGAATGTTTCTGATGAACCCGTATCAATTTCAGGGTCTTAAATATGATTCACGTAGGTTAAGTTAGACTTGTAACCATCACAAGATAACATGAAACAAGACGGGCTTAGCAAAAAAATACACTCGCGGACTAATAAAACGGGTCAGAGTGCGTTTTTCATACAAACGAGACTATTTCGAAGCCCTCGTTCCTTGCCTGGGGTTGTTTTGAATGAGGTTTAATGGTGGAAACTGCGAGGTTCAATAGAGGAGGTCAAAAGTTCTTAAGATACCTAACTGATCGCACAACCAGTTAACACCACAGCGGGAGAGTTTGGGTCAGCACTTGGATTTCCTTACATTTTATTGCCATTTTAGATGTTTTTCTGAACATGCACAATTCCGGCGTTAACCGCAGATTCATTCAGTTGGGTATCCTAGGCACTCTGGAAGTCCTATATCGATGCTCGAGGTATTCATCATCACATTTCACTAAAAGCATTCCCTGGCGAGGAACCAAGGCTTCGAAATAACCTCTTTAGTATGAAAAACGCACTCTGACCCGTTTTATTGGTCCGCGAGTGTACTTTCTATGAAACGAAAATTCTGTGAAGTAATACGTTCTATGAAATGAGTGTCGGTGAAACAAGGGTAAACCATTTTCATATAAACATCGTGTCGTAACAGGATCGCATCGATTGAAACGTCTCCTAAATCTGAAATCAGTCGTAACTATGTATGTTGATCTAAGCCATTAGCATTCGACATTAGTATATTCTAGCTAATTAGAAGGCCTGAAATCCTAATTTGGCTTCAATTAACACCATGAAATGTTGATCTAGGACAAAAACACGTCGGAAACTGGAGAAATTAAGAGAGGCATTCCATCTTAGTCCTCAGGGTATGCAACGATTGGCAGTCTTAGGATTGTAGTTTCGAAAGACTAATATCTATTGGTTTACCCCGCTTACCATCAGGTAGCCTATTTGGTCATAAAAAAATAAAAAAAGTATATAAAAAAAGTATCTTGAAAAAAAAGAGCTCATGACTTTAAGTGTTGTATTTGATCGTTTTTGAAAATAAAATAAAAACAGGGGACAATGTCCAGGGCTCGGACAAGTCATCGCAAAACAATCGCAAGACGGCAATAGAACAAGATCAATAGAATCGCATTATGTACAATATTATTTAATTATATTTTTCAATGACATTTATTACTGCAACCCAAAATTCACCATACATGTGCGAAGGTATTTCCATTAACATTTTTTTTAAGGCATTGTCTGGAACAAACCGATGACAGATATGCGACTAAAAAGGTCAAATGTTAAATTATAAATTACGATAGTAATATATCAGCTTTAGATAATAATAAATAATAATCTTAAGTCGCGACTCTATAATAGTCTTGTCCCATGTCCATATCAGTTTCTGCGATGACTTGTCCGAGCCCTGACAATGTCACACCAATTGACCTAGTCCCAAACCAAGCTCTAAGCTTGAATTATGAGTACTAGACAACGATATAAATACTTACAAGAGAAAAATATACTAAACTACATGGAAAACATCCATGACTCGCGCTGACACACAAATATCTGCCCTTACCGGGATTATCAATATTTTATTTTACAACTGGTATCTCCGCGTAAATTAATTGTATAACTTTGTATAGCTTTTCATACGAACAAACAGACAGGCGGACAGATGGACAGACGGACCGACGAACAGACGGACATAGCGAAACTATAAGAGTTCTTTGTTTAGTACGGAGATGTATCGCTGGTGAAACACTACCCCGTCTTCACTCTACTGCTTCAATTAGTAGGAAATCCGAATAGGAGAAGATTTGCACCAGGCTGTTTATTAGATAAAAAGTATTTTAAATCAAATTTAATATGGCGAATAGGTCGGCTGAAAACTTTCAGTCCAGTATATAATTGATTAAAAAATTAACTAACTTTACAACAAATTACATACCAATCGAAAGAATGAAGCCTATAGAATATGCAAACGTTAGGTTGACTATTTTTTTCCCGTAAAACTATTGGGTAGGCAGGTATGAACAGGTAAGTCGGTACTAATAATAGTAATAATTTGCACCAAACTTACCGTCATTTGTCTATTAAACAAGCATTTTTTTTAATTATATAAGCATTGGGCTGAAATTTTTCAGCCTACCTATTCGCCACATATTATTTATCGTATTAAATTTGATATAAAATACTTTTCATCGAATAAAAAGCGTCTCCTATTCGGATCTTAAACCAAATATGAAAAAGAAAATACCTCTAGAATCGGACAAGTCTGTTCAATGGACTCTTTTGTAGAAGTACATTTAATTACGTAGATTCTTAATGGACTGGATAAGAAAAATAATCCAGAAATAATTAGACGTGTAAATAATAAATTTACGTCATTGCAAATGGATGACAAATAAACAGCAATGAAAACGAATCATTGTACATACAAGTCTACATACAATGTGACCTATTTTTACTGTTATTGAGTAGACGAATATAATGTTTATCTATTAATATGAAACAGGATGCCTTTATCATAATTGCTATAAGGGCACTTATAGATTTCAAAACGATTTCACAATTTTTTAAAGTGTGGCGTGACTAGCTTGTTGCTTGTTGAGACTTGTTTTCGGGGTATGTACCGTTTAGAAGGTTACTGGACACTAGGGGTCTTTTTTTTATTGATGTGGATACACGTGGATTATACATTTATCGCTTACTGATCAGGATATAAGTTCGAGAGTGACGGATGCTTGATGCCCGGACTCTTTGTTGATGTCAATTAAGAGCTTGAAAAACCATCTACCATTTTTTATTTTTTTTGGAAATGTAGGAATAATTTTTGGAACTAAATAAAAAAAAAGGCTAAATTATAGTTTTTTCTATAGTAAAACTCTACGATGTCTGATAATTGATTCAGACTACGTAGAATTCTTAAAACTACATCGTGACATTGATGTGTTCGAATTGTTTTTTTTGAATTCCATCCTATTTCATTGTTTTTAAAACATCAAAATCACGTGGAATAAAAACTCAATAAACTTTAATCACATAGCCACCACTAACTACCATTACCATTTTTAAATAACTGTTGTAAAAGTATCAACTAGCCTTTATTACACGGTCATTAAGTCTAAAATTGTAGATACCAGCGGAAACACCAGCATCGTCTAAATTACAACTGTGTAAACAGTAGTGCGTAAACATGAGTTCTTTCACTCTATCATGCGCGAAAGGAAATGTTCCTCTTGGTACCTCTAGATATGTACTAACCGACCATAGAACACTTTCACAGTGATATTATAAAACAATTTGTTTGGCACCTCTTACGACTTGAATCATAACGTCACTGCGACACAGTTCTATGGAGGGTCAGTGCTCCATGGGCTGACAGTACCTCGATTGTTAGAGTCCCTTAAATTAAAGCGATAAATTATTCAAATTAAAAGAGAAAACGGAATCATAGAAAGATCACTCTTGTGTCTGTCCGAGAGGTTTTTCTTTAAAGTAACTTCACATTAATATAAGAGATAAAAGATCAATCGAATACCAACGCTAGCATTTGGTGATCACCTGTCACATACAAAAATGTATGGAATTGACTTAAGTCACGTGATATATCACTTGTTACAACTGACACGCTGTAATGTGATCACTATCACTCTTATAGTGATAGTTTTGACGTTATGTCCGTCGTTACGCGGTACTATTTTGAAAGGTTGAATTCAACACGAGCACTATCACGATATAAATGTCGGTATCTAAGGGCAACTGGGCTGGCTTTTTCATTACGACAACGCAAAGCGATAGGTGATCAGTGATCACCAAACGCTAGCGTTTGTATTCGATGGCAACTTGTCTAGCTCCACTGATCTTCATTCAGTAAGTAGGCCGCACGGGCACTTTTACCGTAACACGCCAAAACTTTTGACTTACTAACTGAATAAACATCAGATAAAAGTTGCACAAATAACACTTCGGTTTTGTACCAAGCTATGAAAATATCTAATATTTTATTCAAGCTTTGGTATAAATACTATCAAGATACCTGTGGCCCTAGAAAAGATACTTACGGCGATTATTAACGTCAACACAATTGTATAGATTTGACGTTAGCATTTAGATGGTCGCGTCGAGAGCCCACGTCATTTCCGTATTTTTTTTAGTTTACGAAAATCATCTACGTTAGCGTTAAGAAAATTGTCTAGCATAAGTTGTAAATTTTTGAGTCAAACGCCATGTCACTTGATAGTATGCATACTAAATCATGCATAAAAATATTAGATATTATCATAGCTTGTTACAAAAGTAAAGTGAAATAGTGAAACTTTAGTAAAACACACAAGGACTCTATTCCCGACGGTAAAAAACATATCCTCTTTGACATGTTAAGGTATTGTTTTGACGTCAGTCGCCATTACTGTCAAGAACATAAGAGCTGTCAAAACGGTGACAACACGATAACAGCTCAAACGGGCGCCATTTGCAACGTTAAAAGATGGCGGCTGTGTAATTTGTTTTACTTTTGTATGTTTGTGTATTTAGGTGTTCAAAGTTATTTTCTGATAGTGATTTGTGCTTTTAATGCCTTTGTGTTGCACAGTAATGGACGACTTGGACTTATTTCGTGTATCTGGCATCTTACTTCTCGTTTCAAGTGGACTCGCAGTGGTGCAGAGGTTAAAACTATCTTCACCTCTGTCCTACATCACCGTACAACGTTGCCCCCAATCTTCCTGGAGAAGATTGGATTGTATTTTATTGCTATATTGATTTAGACTTGTATACTTGACACTGGCGAAGTCATTTCAATGTGGAAATGCCATATCCCCGCAGAAGTAGCTGTTGAAGTCGCCGCGGGGCAAAGAAGAAGAAGGATCAAACACTATATGGTTTACTGTGTTGAATAGTGCCCCAGGTTATAAGATTAGCCTTTTCGATAAAAAGTCATTCAAATTTCTGTGATAATGATAATGTAACGAGACATACGTAAAGGGTCCATTGTAGAACAATCCTCCAAACGCCATGTGATCTGGTAAAAACCGGATAATAAAGCACACAGTGGTAACAGCTGTCTCTGATGTTTCTAGAACTTATTGGTAGTAGGTATATAATAACAAAAAGCCGACTTATTGCTAACCAACTGTAAATCGTTATTAATGATTATTCAAAATGAAAAACAAAACAAAACTTTTTTTTTACAATAATTTTAATTACTTACAAGGAAAGGTACCCAACTGTACGGTTCCGATTTTGTTGATTTTGATATATGTGAGAGAGTAGGTTAAAATATCAAACCACTATGAAACTATTTTTTTTTAAATATCTCTATATATGTATGTAAGTTAGAGGGTTTAGTCACTTTTCAGTAATTTGGAGGTCAATTTCTCCAAACAGGTTGAGTTTCGGCCGCTAAAAAAAAAAGTCTGTTATTTTAAACTACTCTCTAACATATATCAAAATCAACACAATCGGAGCCGGACAGTTGGGTACCTTTCCTTGTTGACACTTACAAAGGTAAGACAAATCGATTGACATAAGGATCATTAAAATCGGGCCATGGGTTTACTTTCTTGAGCGCCACGAAGGAACAACCATAACATACATACTGCATAGATGCAGATAAACACATACCCTCATCCTTCGGCAGTCGGATAAAAAATACTCGTTGGAAGCTCTATTCTCCACGGTGACACCATCATCATCATCATGTCAGCCGAAAGACGTCCACTGCTGGACATAGGCCTCCCCCAAGGCTTTCCACTCAGACCGGTCTTGTGCTTTTCGCATCCACCGCGGTCCCGCGATCCTGACGTCGTCACTCCATCTTGTTGGAGGCCTACCGTTCGGCTCGTCTTCCGGTCCGCGGACGCCACTCCAGAACCTTCTGACCCCATCGGCCATCAGTCCTGCGAGCAATGTGCCCCGCCCACTGCCACTTCAGTTTAGCTATTCTTAGGGCTATGTCGCCACCATACTGGAACCATTATTCCTACTGACATGACATAGTATCGATTTTAACTCAGCCGAAATTCATAATGTTCTAACATCTTAGCCTGTTTGTGCAAATTGCGGTTACAGATGTAATTTTTAGAGTGTTGGTAATTCTCTCTCTACCTACTCCACTTTGGGAATGAAAGCGTGAGTGAATGTGTTCATAGCGTTGACAATACGATAAAAGATTTTAAAAAAGATGTTTATTCAGTTAGTAGGCCGCACGGGCTCTTTTACACATCAAAAATCTACCAGCGCTTCGCAAGAGAACACTGCTGAGAAGAAACAAAGTCAAAGTTCTTTATTCTTCAATTTAGGCATAATATAATGCACCTATGAATGTCAAAAAGCATTACCACCGGTTCGAAAAATAAAACATTTGCCCCGAGAAGAACCGGCGTAAGAAACTCGGCAAGGTATATTTTTTTCAAGAAAATGGTTTACATCATTACAAGAAACGCCGCAAGAAACTCAACAGTCGTTTAAATATATATAAGATAAAATGTTAAAATTATAATTATGTTTGTAACGAGCCCCTGTTAAACCCTCATAGCATTTTAAAGTCCCGGACAACAATCTTAAACCGCCATTTTAAAATAAGCACAACTAAAAAGCCTTTGGCAAAACTCGCATAGTCTGTGAGCGAAAAAAGTGAAAAAGTCCCGGCTGTACATAATTGAAAATGCCTAAAATAACTGGGATACCGGGATTTTTCTGTAAACTTCCAGCTAACAATCCCGGGTGTAATTCTTGAGCGATATTGTCATTTTCGTTGCGATCAAAGGTGACTTATTGCATTTTTCCTGGAGTTTGCGGGATGTTGAGAACGTCTCGAACATTATGGAATAGTTAAACCTGTTCATTTGGTTTTGTTTGACATATTGAGGGATGAAAATGTTAACAATACCTTGGCCTTGTTTTCAACCCGACGCAAAAGAGGGGTGTTATAAGACTTATAAGTTTGACCGCTGTGAGTGTCGCACCGTAGCTCTTAAAAGAATAAACCAATTTGGATGCGGTTTTTTTTTCTTTGAAGGCAAATTGCGGTGGTTTTTAATTTAAACGCCATTACTGTCAAATAAAAGCTAACGTAAAATTGACAATACGTTAACAAGCCAAAGGTAATGTGGTTTTAACGTGTAGATTTTATTCTTTGATTGCCGTATTTCAGTTTCCGACGAAAAATGATGCATTATTTGTACCAAATTCAATTTAAACTATCTTAAATAGTAATTTAAACCAGACAAGTGCGAGCCGGACTCGCATCTTTAAGTTTTGACTGGAATCTCAGCTAAGACCAGTTTATTACGGCTGAGATAAGATGTATGTACCCCTTATGTACCCTATAATTTTGATATTCATTATTGGTGGAACTTCAAGTCTTAGTGGTGCTCAGACCTTGTGCAGGGTCCGTCCTGATCGCTACCACCATCACCACCGTTAACCTACCGCTAGGTATCATTCACATTGTGGTTTTCCGGTGTGGGGATAAGTCAACCGGTGTGTAAGGACTACCATAGGGCATTCCATTTTAGTCCTCTTTAAATCTCAAGATTCTAGTCTTAAGAATGCATGTGTCCTATCCAGATCCCACTAACTCGTACACCAGGTGGCTTGTAAACTCGTGTGCCTTTCAAACCATAAAAAAAAACATAAATTTAAACCTAAAAACTTAATAAGAATTCCAGCGCATATTATTGCGAAGTAATAAAAGCCAGTGTCAGGAAGTATGAAAAACTCAAGGGGTCCGAAATAGGCACAATTTCTGAGACTCTTTAGTGGGTAATTTTACTTTATGACGTCATTTGCCGTAATCTCGTTGGAATTTAACGCCGCATTTCGTAATACGTCTCACGGTGTGGATGACTTTGGTGTCGTCTCATTTGTGTTTTTTTATTAGAAAATAACATGTATTGTTCCGGAACAATAGTGAAATACGAGTAAAAAGACCTGTAATGCTTAGCAAATAAAAATTCGCGTAGAATTCGTAATTTTGTCATCCCACGAGAAGTGTAGATTTTTCAGGGATAAAAAGGCTTATGTGCTATTCTAGACTATAATCTCTGTGCCCATCCAGATCCGTTTAGTTGTTTTGTCGTGATTAAGTACCAAACATACAAACTTTCGCATTTCTAATTTTTTTTTTTTTTATGACATAGAGAAGGCAAACGAGCACACAGGCCACCTGATGGTAAGCGGAAACTGTGACCCATAGACATTCGCATTCACAAGACTACTAGACTTAGACTGCAAATGCGTTGCCAACCCTGAGGACTAAGATGGAATGCCTCTATGCTAGTCATTACACCGGCTGTCTTATCCCCAAACCGGAACACAACAGTGCGAACACTGCTGTTTGGCGGTAGGTTAATGGATAAGATGGTGGTAGCGATCCGGACGGACTCTGCACAGAGTCCTACCACCCGCAATATTAGTACAGAACCTTTGAATTTTCCGGAATGATAATAATATTTTAAATGTGAGACTTTATTTGTGTGTGTGTTAGTTTGTTACTCCTTCACGCTGCATTGGATGGACGGATTTGGATGAAATTTGAAATGGACCTACCTTATACACTGCTTTAATACATAGGCGACTTTTTATCGCGGAAAATTAAAAAGTTCCCGAAGGTTTAACCATAATCAAAATCAAGCTAGTCAAGAATAAAAGCTTCTTAGTAAAAGTTTCTTATATGACCCTACACGCCATTCGAAAACTTGAGGTATGGTTGACATGTTCATGCCAGAGTCCCTGTTTCTTCTTTTGAAGACCTACAAGTAACACCTCTGCACAAAGAACCGACTCAAACTTTTTACGTCTACGTCGTGTGTTAACTTTAGATTTGGAGAATTCATTCAAGAGGTCTGGACCAAATGGAACAAATCATGACTGTAAATTTTATTGTTTTAGCAACTCTTTGGAATGGGCTATTTAAAACAGATATTCCTTTTATTTTAACTGACTTCAAAAAATTTGGTTCGCAATTCGTCGGATTGTTCATTTTAATATTATGTTCTCCAATTACTCAAAGACCGCTAGAACGATTTTCTATGATAGATAAGTGTTTTGATAAGAAAAAGCAAAGAAATTGCAAATGTTTCGTCAGTCAACTATTAAATAATCAGTAAATAATATCAACAGACAATCTTATACAAATTGATCTAGCCCCAAACTAAGCTCTAGGGTACTAGACACACACCAAAAGGATATTTTTAAGTCCTTAGACATGTTTTATGTGTATGCACCTACTTAACCGAAGAAAATCTATATGTTACGTACAGTTAAGTACTTCAACGAAAATGTTAAGCATTTTACTGCGTTGTCATGGTAAACTTCTAACAGAACATCAAGTGACAACGACAATGACTTTCAAAATGACAAGGTTCTAAGTATGCTCAACATTTTTATTGGGTGACTGAACATTATCATCGTGTGGTTGTATGAACACCATGAATGTACCAGGTTTTCATAACAAGGATGTAAACCTAGCCATTGAAGATGAAGATGAAGATGACTTATAAGAAAAAGTTATTATACTATAAATATGAACTTGGAAGACAAACTGTAATTCTAACTTAAACCAACACATACTACCTAATAACAAACACTGACATAGATAAATATTATAAATAAATATTATATTAAATATATTGATAAGATAAGTTAGAGATAAATACAAAAATATGATAATAATACACAGAATAAATGATAATTAAACAAGTATAGGATTAAATAATACAAAATGTTAATAATAGATATTCAAGTTTAATTACCTAGTTCAAATTAAATTTGATACAATTTACATTATATACCTTATGTGCAATAATAATTATTAAGTAAATACAATGTAAGATTATTAAGCTAAAGCCCTCTCTTAATGTCGCTGTGCCCATCAGGGTCCATTATTAAGTTATATATTTATTACTGTAATAGCTCAAGTTCTAGCCTGTCAACTGCCAACACATTGTGGAACGCAATCAATGTTTGAGTATTTGAGTATTTGAAGACCCGGAACCTACGCAACCCAGATTCCACCGGGTCTAAACAGCCGTTATCAGCTTCGCTGGTATCAGGACACGAAAGCATCCCCACTGTCCTTCATGTAAAGTTCATTGCACGATACCACGCCAGCAGAGCAGCGGCGGCGCAAGTTGGTGGTGGCAGCGATTAAGCACGGTCATGTTTTTTTTAGAATAAGACTGCGAACCAACTGCGCAGTCTGCTTAGGTACTCTGCACGCCAACTGCAAGTGGACTGAGCAGTTGGTTTGCAGTTTTGATGCAGTTAGGTACATCAAGTGCATCAGAACTGCCATTTTGCAGCTGGGTTGCAGTTCAAATGCAGTCCGTTCGTACCGGCCCTTAGGTATTAGGAATAGAAGAAGCTTTCTTATTGCTTAAGTAACTAAACCCTAAGAAAACCTGTTTTTATTCATTTGTTTCTAATTGTTTGTTTATTATCAAATATTGTTGATCTATTTGTTACCGCGTTAAACACAACTACTATGAGAAAAACAGCGAGTCTGTTCGACTTCTTTTTATGTTGATAAATATCTTAATCAAAATCGTTACAACAATATAACCATGCTACTTAAATAAAACCTGGAGAAGGGAAAACGAGCACCCAGAAAGTGGCCCAGGCTGTTGTCTACAATCTCAATACTGCAATGCTAAGACTACTTAAAAATGCATTTCCAACCAAATAAAATATGATGATGATGGTGATGCTAATCCTGTTGTTTACCTGTATTATTTTTAATTGTGCTGTTTCTCTGTTATGTTTTTGTTGTATTGTATTGTACGATTTCTATAAACCTCTCGTAACTTAAACCGCTCGGCTAGATAACCCAAACGATACAGTGATATCACGATCAGCTGTCAAGGTGCGAGCGAGCAGACTCTACGACGACTAACGCACGATAAGCTTGTTTGTTTTTATACAGGGCTGTGGCTGGAAGGTTGCTGGCAACGATATAGTTACAGGGCTTATTTTGTGCAAGGTAAAGCATATTTTTTGTGACATGTTATCTTAGAGTTAGTAATGGCGGCCGAGGTGAAATCAAAACGATAACATGTGAAAGGTAATAATGGTTTTATATAGCAGAATGGAGGCCTAGTTCCTGTTTGAATGAAGGGTACCTAGCTTGCTTGCAAAAGGTCGAGTATTCGTCATATTTTGATATGTTTTACGCGATTTCAACCTTTGGGTGCTACCGCAAGCATCATGCAGTTAAACTACGAAATGAAATTACATCGTATTTGAATCATTTCTTTATACCTAACATTTACCGAGACATTTCAAACTTTATAATACAAGTTTGCTGTAAATATCGGATATCCGACATTTCGCAATGACAAATGTATGATTTTATACCAACTAACAATAACTATTTCGAGGGATATATTAAACTTTAAAAAATATCAAAGGAGATCGTTAAGTTTTTAAATACCTAAGTAGTTGCACAGACGGATAACATAACTTTACCTACAGCAACAAAAACGTTTTCTTGTCATTGTGTTTGTTCCACTATTTGCCAAAGTCTTCTCTCTTCTGTCTGCGTAAATGCTTATTAGGAGTAATGCATTTTCCTAAAAAGCCTGTAATATCTATGGCAGACAATGCGATGCAAATTGCATAGTTTGTAAGATTTTAAATACACTTGGTGTCTCTATAAATCTTTACAACTTTGGAGTCTAAATTTTTCTTATAAACTGGCAAGTTTAAGTAGCACCCTCGGTGTTACTTATCCATAGGTAGCGGTAAACTCTTACACCAGTAAGGTTATTTCCTTAAACCTGTCCTAATATACTATTATACGAGCAATATTTGTTTGTGTACAGGATTTGCGGGTGGTAGGACCTTGTGCAGGGTCCGTCCGGACCGCTACCACCATCTTATCCATTAACCTACCGCCAAACAGCAGTGTTCGCATTGTTTGGGGATAAGATATCCGGTGTAATGACTAGCATAGAGGCATTCCATCTTAGTCCTCAGGGTTGGCAACGCATTTGCAGTCTTAGGCTTGCAGTCTTGTGAATGCGAATGTCTATGGGTCAGTTTCCATTTACCATCAGGTGTTCCGTGCACTCGTGCCTTCTCTTTGCCATAAAAAAAAACCTAATCAGTAAAATCACATCAATAACTTTTCTTAATAAAACCAGAAAAAACCCAAAATATTAACTTCAAACCCTCCCACACCGTTCGTTGCGAGGTGTTAGTTTAAAAGCCTAGTCATTTCACCATTATCATAAGTTTCATGATTTGTTTTATTTATTACAGTTTATTCATGTAAATTTATGAATCTTAAACAGGTTTATCTCTTACGGTAGGGAAATTACAGCCTCAAGTAAAAGTTTTAATATTAACCTACTTTTGTTTTAATAGTACATTGTGCATCAAGGGTAGTATGAAGGGAATTACTAACGAGAGTGTTAGAAGCCCGACGCCGAAGGCGGAGGGCTTTTAATGACTCGAGTTAGTAATCCCCTTACTGCCTGTGATACACACAATGGTTTTCATCACATTTGCGAGGAAAAAAACAAAGAGAAAACACTTTAACTCTGCAAAATATAAAGAAATAACTTTTGACGGACGGGAACGTAAATGGAAACGATATTTTTTTGTGACCACAGATACTGCGTTTAGTTTCGACCTGGATTCGAGCCAGATTTAGCCAATTTGATAAAATTTATAATTACTAAAATTAATGATAAATGTTGATATAAACTTGAAATAGGTATAAAAATAATGAAGTTTAATGAAGCATATAGGTTTTGTGTAATGTAAGTTAGTCTATAGCTAATTTTTAAAGATGAAATTAGAAACCGATTTAATTTTTGGCTGAAAATTAAACCTCCTTAGTCAGAAATGATGTACGAAAGAGTTGCAAATTTTAAAAAGAAAGTCATTACTCCCTAGGGATGACAAACTCGCCATAATTCCCGCGGGAACAATTTAGGCCATTGTCCTTCTGTATACAGGCATGGAATAACACCATTTACGAGCAAGTGTGATGAAAAAATATTTTGGTTTCGATGAAGTTTTAACAAGAGTTCAACAGGGAGAAAAAATCAATCTGTCAACTGCTCATATTCGGTAAACTTCGTTTTCAACCCGAGCGATGTCCGGTCTTCCAGTGCGGCTAGCACAAGTTGTCTAAAACTTGCTTGTCCCTCGTATCTCCCTTTTTCATCTATTCAGTAACGATAGAGACGCACTGAGCGACAAACAAACAAACGGAAAAGTACAACTATTAAGTTCATAAAATCTTCGGATATAATGGCAACCCCTGCTTTTAGCTCAAGCAATTTCCATTAAACATATCTAAAAACCGTTGTGATTAAACTATCTTCCTATTAAAAAAACCGCATCTACCTAAATTGTTAAACGGACACACATTGCGTCGAAGGTTTAGAACCTCTCAATTCAAAATTCATCAAAGAATTATTGACCAGCGAACCTAGGTTCGCCATCAGAGTACCAGTTAACAATTTTAATGCGTGTGTAAAGAATATGGGTACCTTATGAACTGTACAGTTATCGTAGATTATGGACTTGTTTCGACTTGTTTCGACAAGCAGGCGAGTGACTGCGTGACTAAGCTTGGACAGGACACGTTTATTATCAGCGATAACAGGTCAAATATTGTTTGGTTTTAAATGTACCCAGTACTCTACAAAGTATTATTAGATCACTGTATTATTTAGCAAGTTTTTTAGTGAATAAAATGTAATTCAGGAAAGACTTTCGCTCTGTGTATTTAATATTTTTACTAAGAATAAATTGCTTACAAATGCATTTAAAAGTATTTAACTAAAGTACATGAAAAATACTAGCTTAGAAAGTTTGTATTTTGAAAATGATGTTCTTAAAAACAAGACAAAATTGACACCTGATAGGTACACGTTTCCATATTACAATAAAACGTAAAATAAAAAGAAAACTAAGCTTCTTAAATAATACTAATCCAATATTAGATTAGAGATAGCAAACAAAACTATTTAAAAAATTCTATGGTCATGACACAGGATGAATTACCTCTCTGGATAGCTAGCCCAATCTTTTGGGAGAGGTAAGCACCAGAAGACTATTATTATTTGATATTCTTATACTTTTATGGTATTTGAATCTTAAGCGAGTTGATACTATACGTAAGTTTGCTGGGTTATACATTTTCGATAAACTTACGTGTAATGTCAAACTGCTCATCATTCAAATTCCTTAATAATAGTAAGAAATTTTATTTCAGGCAACGAGGCCCATAATTACAAATACCTTACAGACTAACATACATAACAATATAAATCTTAAAACTAAGACCGTGGCCCTGCTTTGCCAAAATTGACGTTAATGGCACCAGATTTCAAAAGTAACTGTAATAGTACATTACTACAGAGGCCGGGAAGTAGGGGGTTGCCGGCCGGGTTCATATAGACGGCCGAGCGTAGCGAGGCCGGATAGTTACGAGGCTGGCAACCCCTTTTCACGGCGAGGTATGTATAGTGCTTTTCTTAAACATATAATACATTAAAAAATAAAAATTACAACGTTAAATACTAGGAGTGCATAGATATTAAAAGTAACCTACAGTGATCAGTCACCCGCGCTGTGTCGGGTGCGCCGCCGAGTTACATCGCCTGCGATCTAAGTTGCGCTACGCACCCCTAATTACCTCTGCTTTCCTGGTACTTTAAAGAAACATGCAAATGCTTTGGTTCGGTGCACGGCGTAAAAAAAACGGCCTGTTCATAAACACTTACATTAAAATTTAAAAAAAAATACTTCCCGGCCTAGGCCTTCAATTTTGTATGAAATTCCTTTATAGTTCTCTCGAGTTATTCCGCCCGCAACGTATACTTGGAAGCTTAAAATAACTAACATAACGCCAACATTCCATTGCATGTTTGAGAAAAAATAATTCCACGAGCTCTTTTACTTAAACTAGTAATATTCTCTAGAAACTGCCACCCCCAAAGCTCACTGCATTTAAAGAAAAACACAAAAGACGGATTGTCAAAAAAGGTTTAATAATCTTTTCATACCTAATTCCCTTATTTTCATCCATAAGCTACTTAAGCCTCCAACATAAAAAGCTCCTCGCTTTCTTAGGGAACGCAAGGTTATTGCGGGCCAAGTTTATTCGGTTACTTGGAAGCTGCCATTGTAAAATGGACTGCATTTTCTGAGAAATGACTGTGTTTGAGGTTTCAGGGTATGTTGGCTGGCAGTAAGACGGTTCTGAAGCGCATTGTGAACGATAATAAAAATAATAAATCCCCTTCAAAGCCGTCTGACAGCCGCGAAACTATTCGTCGGCGATTGTGGGGTGACCGAGCTACCAAAAAAACAGGACTAAACATTCAATTAAATGCTGATAATTTATATATCTTCTATATTTTTTTTGTTTTGATTTTTATTAGCATTATGGCCATTTAATATTAATGCAAAAATCGTAATTCTATTGGAAAAAATCGACCTCTTTCATATACGGATGGCGGGCTGAAGGAACTTGTCAGACCTGCGTCTGAATCTCTACCATCATCTTACTAACTTACAACCGGTTAAATCAAAAGTCTACAAGCCTTTTGGTCTGGCGTCTGAGTTCACTAATCATTGCATACAAAGGGCCGGAGCAACAGAGTTTCAAAGAGAAGGTATTTAGGTGAAATGAAGAACAGAGAAACACGTTGTCATTTATAGTAAAAGATACTTAAAGACCAATTTCCTTCGCTGTAATTGAGAAGTTTTCTGTTTATCTACAGAGTGCTTCAAGCCTTTTACTTAAACTGACATCCATGTAGAACACAAATTGTCACAGAAATGTTTTTTTTTTTACTACCATATTATTTATTCGACAAATGACATAAAAATAATATGTGACGTAAAAAAAAACTTAATTCTAAAACTAAGCTTAAATAAAACTAAATCAATTTTTTCAGAGCTTAAAGTAAAATAATATCCACCTCCAAACTATAAACTATCTCTGTACCTACTTAATTTCACATCGTATGGTGTGTTGTTGTTGTAGTTGTTTCAGATAGTGTTGAACCGTTAAAAAAAGAAAAAAAGAAACAACTTTGCATTTATAAAACAAATAGAATCACCAAAAATAGCCGTTAAATATTAAAACTTAAACAAAATTGCAACCAAACGCCCAAAACATATTAAGCCCGAACCCATTTTTAATTACCCTTCCATAAATCATGCACACCCCAGCAAAATCCCGTCAGGGACAGGGATACGACGAAAATGCGGGAAAATTTTGTTCTACATGCAAAAATGGGAAATTCCCCTTCAAGGAAGGAACAATTGAAAGCATTTACTTATATTCTTGGCGTGTGACAGGTTATCAATTGGGTGTGCATTTGTCGGAGGATTGCATTTGAGATTCCGCTCAGATTCCACTCAGATTTGTTTTGAGTTCTGTTTAGTATGTTAATTCTAGGCAAGGAAACGTTAGGGGATGTATGTTGTTTCAGAAGACAGTATTTACATAGGGAAACATACAATTTAACCAAAAACATAGCTAATGCATACATACGTACTAAAAATTACTTTAGTTTCTTGGTTACTAGATCTTGTTTTTTTTTTTTTTTTTTATTTTTTTATTTATTTGATATACACAGTTACAAAACATTAAAAACAAATGTAACACAAACCATGCAAGGTTTTTCTGTTATACTGTTATACTGTTGTTATGTTGTATAAAGAAAAAAAATTAAAAAAATCAGTGGGGACAATGTCACACCAATTGACCTAGTCCCAAACTAAGCTCTAGGCTTGTGCTATGGGTACTAGACAACGATATAAATACTTATATAGAGAAATATATACTTAAAAACATAGACAACATCCATGACACAGGAATAGATATTTGCGCTCATCACACAAACATCTGCACTTACCGGGATTTGAACCCAGGACCGCTAACTTTGTAGGCAGGGTCACTAGCAAATAGGCCAGCGTGTCGTCATTTTGTTTTAAGTCTTGGATAATGTTTTTTGGCATAAAGGCAAACAAGAAAGTATAGACAAATTAATATATAATTAGATAATAGAATATACTAATATTTACTACCACATAGCTAAGGAAACAGCAGTTCAAACCTACATCAGAGTCTGTTACGGATCAACACTCAGACTCATCTTGTTGATTTAGTCACAACTTTTTTAACCTTAGAACCTAGTTCTTGTACCTTCAATGAACTATCATTTGTGCAAACGGGTGCAGGTTAATTTATAAAACAATTTTAAGACTTAAATTAACTTTATTCGTGTTCAACATCTCATACATAATTAAAATAATACGTAGCGTTTCAGATTTAACGTATTTAAATGCATTTCTTGTGCATTAGCATCATGGGATTTTAATCTCGTTAGGGCATTCTTTATTGCTTCAAAATGGCCGCCCGGGTGCGGTTTTAACAAGAGTTTATTTATATTAGGGTTACGTAAGCGAATGTCCATGTTTTTGTGTATAACGTGTTTATTAATGAACGGCCCCATCATTACTTTTTAAGAGCACCATAGAATAACAGTCACAAACATGTCAGGCAACATGGCAGTTCAAAATCTGCAAAGAAATATACATATATATATATATATATATATATATATATATATATATATATATATATATATTATTGCGTAGGGAAGGGTGACGAGCACACAGGCCACCTGATGGTAAGTGGAAACTGTGACCCATAGACATTCGCATTCACAAGACTGCAAGCCTAAGACTGCAAACGCGCTGCCAACCCTGAGGATGCCTCTAAGATGGAATGCCTCTATGCTAGTCATTACACCGGCTGTCTTATCCCCAAACCGGAACACAACAATGCGAACACTGCTGTTTGGCGGTAGGTTAATGGATAAGATGGTGGTAGCGATCCGGACGGACCCCGCACAAGGTCCTATCACCCGCAAAATATATGATCTACCTTGAGCAAGGTCCGTCCGGATAGCTACAACCATTTTATCCTTTAATTCGTATTGTTCTGTTATAAGACAACCGGCAAGATACTTTAGTCTCATAAAGCTAGGCATTCACGACCGCTCCAACCAGCCGAATAGAGCAGCGCCGCACCAAATCGATCCGTGAATGTCAAAGCTGTAGCGCTTATAAGTACATGGCGCGGTCCGTTCGATTTTCAAATGGGCGGAAAGCCAGCGCGACGCGCTAACGCGCAATCCGAATGAATCTATCGTGAATGTCGACGATCGTGATTCAACGTTGGAACACGCCACGCCACCGCACCAAGCCAAAGGCGTGAATGCGTTCTCTGGCTGCCATTACCTTATCAGTCTGCTCCGTGATGTCGCACCGTTGAGAACGTAAAGAAGCGGAAACTAAATGGCGTGGGTTGCCCGTGAATGTGGTTAAAAAATAACGCTCATCCAGTTGTATACTCTCCATTTGTCGCCGAGACAAACGGCACGTCCGTGCATATCCAGCTTAAGATAGAAAAACGCATTCCTTAAAACATTTTTTTCTAGGTGAGCATATACGAACAACCACGTAGACAATAAATAATTCAAATTTAAGAACAAAATTACGAGGTATCTACGTCAGCAACGATAACCGAAATAACTAACTGAAAAACAGGTCCTTGCAAGCGTGAACAGACCGGACCGCACAGACAGCACCCGTTCACGAGTATGACGCTGATCTCAGCCATCGCCTCCCTCAAGCATGTGTTCGGGAAGGTGGCGACCCGATCAACGACGCCGCCGTAAGCAAAGACCTTTGAGTGAGCATAACATGTCATGTCTAGCTACCGGAAAAAATATATCAATAATAATAAAATAAAAAATAGCTGTCCGGCGAGAAATATCACTATGTGTTCTCATTTCTAAAGTGTCTTGTGCACAAGAACCAATAAAATATACAAAAATAAATAATAGAAACATTACACCTTAATCCTCAGGAATGCCTACTTAAGTAGAAGTCTCAATACATTTGCAAATCCTTTCTCCGTGCCTTAAATATATATTTCTAGAGTCATTTTATTTCTTTAAATTATACCTTGTTTAAGCCCACTGGTCAATTTCGATTGTCCGTCTACGCTCACCGAAAAAAAAAACAGTTTGAAAGAATGCATGTTTAGGAAGTGATTGTAAATTATGAGAATGAAGTTAACCTACACCTATGCTAGTTATTTCACTGGTTGTTTTACACCAGAACACTATACGAACACTGCTGCTTGGCGGTTGGTTAAAGTGTAAGGGGCCCTACACAAGACTTATTTGAAATATGAATTAATGTATGGAATAGTTTTTTTTTGTTTAGTTACGTTTCGTACCTTACCCATAAACAGATTAAAATACACAGTTAATTTGTAATATGAATAAACATTTTGATTATGCATTTGTGCTTTACACGACCACGACACACATTCAAAACAAATGGTCACCATTGCCTTCTTTTGTTTTCTTTGTTTGTAAATATGTTAGTATCTTTTCATGTCTTTTGGTTGTACCTATTTTTACACGACTGCCCAAAAAAGGAGTGTAATGTTTTCAGGGTTAATGTATGTATGTATGTATGATTCTTTATTCCACTATAACGTCTAAACGGCTGAGCCGATTTAAATGTGTGTGGTATCGTTAGAATTATTTCACCATCCGTGACATAGAATACCTAAACTCCTATAGTTGAAATGAAAACAAAAAAAAGTCTTCTAAATATTACAATATTGTTTTTAAAAGTTCTTAATGTGACCATCTCAAATATATATAAATATAGTAGGGTTAATAAATAGGTTTAATAATAATACCATAAAATGAAGTTAGGTTTTTAAAGCTTACTTTTTATTAAGTTATTATAATTTTGTACCCTATTACTAAGCTTTTGTCGTCCGTCCATCCGTCTTATTTTAAAAGCTGTATTTTTCAATCTGTATTAGTATACCGGCTATTTTTTCTTGCTACATTTTTATGGGTGCCGGCGTGCCGGTGTAAGCCTTCCATTCGGTGACCCGCTGCCTCATACGACTTGTTTATAAATAAAAACGAATTTGATTTTAATCAGATTGCAAAGTTGTAGTCGAGTTAATATATAATGTTTTTTTTAATGATGTTAGTACTGGACTGAAATTTTTCAGCCTACCTATCCGCCATAAACTATTTAGCATATTAAATTTCATATAAAATACTTTTTATCTATAGTTAGTTTGTTTAGGTACTTAAAAAAATGTAAACAAGGCAAACCACGTGGCATTGTTAAACAGCCAATCAAAACTGTTTTATCGCACTTTGACGTATCAGTGTTCTGCTTCTATTGGCTGACGAACTATAAAACGTGGTTCTTTTGTTTACATTTTTTTAAGTACCTAACCAAACGGAGTATAGTAAACAGCTCCTACTAATACCCTCTCTTACTTACATTTAAGGTCTTCTCAGTAAGGGATTTTATAAATCTTTTGAGAAGTAAGAAATATCTTAAACCATAATACTTAAACCCACACCTCTTCTCGCTCACATGTGCTGGTTAGGGGTATAAAGGAAAGAGATACCATTACAGATACCGCGGTAGTGGTAGCTTTAATTCTATACGGTAGCCTTTACGTGCAGGGATGTGTTCCGGTTAAATACCGAAATAGGACCGGACTCAGGGCTGCTTCCTGTATAAAAAAAAAACTCATGTAGAAGAAGTATGTCATTTTGTTGGTACGTTTCGGCTAGTTGAAAACTAAAACTAATGTTTGTTTTCAAGGGAAAAATTATACTGACTTTGTTATTTATTAGGTCATATTATCCGTGGTCTCTCAAGTAAATAAGAACGATAGAAAACAATTAGTTTTCTTATAATTATTTTTTAAATGCTTTTAAAGATGTTAAGTAATAATGTATGTGAGCAATCGCGCGTAAGTATAAACCTGCTCGGAAAAATTGGTAATTACCGAGAAAAACGTTAAATAGGTTCTTTGCGGTCAAATATAGTGTACGTAGCTATAAAATTACTGGCTGACAAAATTTTCTCGTTAAATAGCCAGCTATTCGTTGGCCGACGAATGAATCAGCCCTTCGATTACCGGTAAGGCAAACCATTTTTATTATTTTAATGCTGTAAATAAGTATTCGTAAACTATATTGTGAGAGATGTTGACTATAAGTAGTACTTAGGTACTGCATCGAAATCCCCATAAGTATTTTTGCCAACGGGCAATTTTTTTTTTTTTTACTAACTTAGTCAAATATTGAAATAGCATTCACAATCTAAGGACTGCAGTCTTGAGAACTACTAGAATTGGGATAGACCAAAAATAAATAAATCACGGTTTTCAAATTCTAATTCGAAAGAAAAGGTAATTTAAGGACACCAATTTCATTAACTTTGTATTTGTCCCAATAGTTTTGTTTTAATGTCTTTATATATTTAGCAGATATTTTATGAATGACATGAATATTTTAAATTTGTGTTAGTATTTTGTAATAAATTACATACAACAATTAATTGATATCTAATGATGAAAAGTGATTGTAATAGTGTATTAAAACATACTATTTCAAGCGGTTTTCGCCTAACCCGTAAGAAACACCAACGAGGGCTTCAAGCCGAAAACGAAAGTCAAACAAAGTTTATATATACTTTTGTCTAAATATCCCGAATAGATAAATATTTCTAAAACTTAATAATGCAGAACGAAACCTTATTTCTCGAAATGGTTTTCGAATAAGAGTAATCGTAAAAATATGAAGAATCCCAATTATGTCTCAGGCCTTTTAGATACCGTAAAAATAGCTTTCTTTTATCTGTCGTTATACCCGGAAGAACGATTAGTAAGTGCCAGCCCTAGCGCGCTAGACCGAGCGCCGAGAAAATTGAACCGTTGTTGTTTCCGAAATGTATTAGTGCATTTATTCGCCGGGGACGTTCGATCTGCGATAATATTTTAACTCTATCTCGCTAGCACAGAGCTTTATCGGGTTACAGAGGCAACCCTAGATTTTCAAAGATATAGAAAATAGGAAGAGCTTCCCTTCTCATAGAAACGTATTTCGGTTAAAGTATAAATAAATAGTGGTACCTTATGCAGGGTCCGTCCGGATCGTTACGACCATCTTATCCATTAACCCACCACCACGCAGCAGTGTTCGCATTGCTGTGTTCCATAAGACAACCGGTGAAATTACTAGCATAGAAGCATTCCATCTCAGTCCTCAGGGTTGGCAACGCATTTGAAGTCTTAGGGTTGCAGTTTTGAGATTGTAGTCCTGAGATTTCAAATGTTTATGGGTCTCAGATCCCACTTACCATCAGATGGCCTGAGTGCTCGCGTGCCTTCTCATTGGCAATAAAAAAAAACTGGGGACAATCCCACACTACTTGACATATCGCTGCCCCAATATTATAGCTATGTTGCAGTTTTATCAACTTGAAATTTGAAGTTTATCAGAGTGACACTAGGTCTAAATTGAAGTACCCCGACAATGTAACATAGAACCCTATATATAATATTGGGGGCAATACCACAAACAGTCCAAAACTAAGCTCTAGTCTTGTACTATGAATACTTGACAACGATATAATTACTTACTTAGAGGTATATAGAGAAATAAATACTTAAATACATAGAACGTATACGTAGGATATATCCTATCGCATCGTTTGCCAACCCTAATATTTCATGATTTCTTTCAGTACCATCGTGTACAACCCTATAGCTTAGGCTAGGTTAGTTTTTATAAATATCCTGAAATATGCAGTTATAGAAAAACGCAGGTTGGCAAATGAAACGGTTGGGAAACGATACATTTTGCCAAACAGAACCACGTAGAAAAGAATACCTTGTAACTTTCTGACAAGTGACTAAGCATACTATAAGCAAACTTCAGCAATTGTAAAAATGAAAGCAGATTTCACCACCATGTTGTGTAGGGGTCCGTCCGAGTTGCTACCACCAGCATATCCTTTATCCTACAATTTGGCAATTTTCTTTGATAGCGGTAAAACTTTTACATGACCATGTTAGGCACTGGTCCCACCGCCGGCTACTGACTATAAGCTAGTAGAACTATGAACTACAAAAGACTGGGCGAGCGGCGAGAAGCGAGTAAAGTTTTGATAGTTTTGACGCTCGACAGGCATCAGCGAGTACCGCTGAGCTAGTTTTATAGTCAATAGCTTTTATCGCTGCGGTCAACTAGTAAACAGCGGTCCCACCTAGAGCAACTAGTAAAATTCTGTACTAGAAAAAGTTGTCAATCGGCGGGAGGGTAGTAAAAATTCTATGGAATTATAGCTTACTAGTCGGGCGTTGGGAGTGTCCTCGCCGGCAGTGTGAACAGCGAGCGATGAAATATAAATATATATCTCACTCTTTTATTTACACGGAAGTGATTATCTTTTGTTCGTTTCTTGGGCTAGAAAAAAGTCGATAGTTCATATCTCACTCGCCGGTGGTGGGACCAGTGCCTTAGCCTGCTTAGATAAAGGTACTATCGAACCAACGGAACCCTGACCCACCATGGAACCTTGTCACAATTATTGACGTACGATTGTCGTATAGCTTCGTATGACAGTCCTAACGTCAATCACTGTGACAAGGTTCTATGGTGGGTCAGGGTTCCGTTGGTTCGATAGTACCTGAAGGACAAAGCGTCACTCGAGTTAATACGAATTTTCCCGAAGTTCAACTTGACAGATTGATTTTGCATACACCCGTATAGTCGTATATTGCAAATTGTTTCTTAATAGCTAAGAGTCAATTTAGAGAACGTGATTATAAATATATGCGTATACAAATATTGCTCATTTAGTAGTAAAGTATAAAGGGATTTTTTACCTCTAAATACAGGAATCTCCTAATCAACTTAAGTTCTCTAATATAAAGGGGAGCCTGCCGTTTCGTCAAAATATTTTTGGTCAAATGTATCATTTCCCAAATTTTTCATTTGCCAAACCAATGTTATATATTTTTTTCAGAATTTATTTCAGTACCATCGTGTAGAACGCTATAGGTTAGGTTAGGTTAGTTTTTATAAAATCGTGAAATATTTACGGTTACAGAAAACAAAGCGGTTTGGCAAATGAAAATTTGGAAAATGATACATTTGACCAATTTTTTTTTGACGAAACAAAGGTAACCCAATATAAAGATGTATCTGTCAGTCTGCAAAATTTAAAAGACGTCACAAATCGTTACAAGTCTGTTTAACCGAGCAATTGTAATGCAGGAAAACATTTACTTATCCCCGCCATGTTCTAAATAAATTGTGGCTTCATTATTGTCCTACCTATCTATAAATTTGGTCATCAAATTTATTTAATTTTCCTGCGACCGCTGCGGGCAAACACGAAAACTTTACCGTGTTGTAACTTTATTTATTATTTTGAAATAAGAAATACATAACCACGTTTGCATCTAGAGGTTATTTGCATGTGTACTTGGTGCGTTTAAACATTTTTTAATTCATTGCATAGCTTAAAAAACCGTTAAACATCCATCCATCCATCCATGTCAGCCAAAAGACGTCCACTGCTGGACATAGGCCTCCCCCAAGGCTTTCCACTCAGACCGGTCTTGTGCTTTTCGCATCCACCGCGGTCCCGCGATCCTGACGACGTCGTCACTCCATCTTGTTGGAGGCCTACCTACAGCTCGTCTTCCGGTCCGGCAACACACACTGGTCAAAGACTTTTGACTTCAAACACTGCGGTAATTTGGACGTATAAAACAATAATTATTTTTCCTTATAACCATAACCTATACATTTGCCAGTTCATTGCACTTCCTTGACCTAAGTTCGGATTATTTCCTCAATTTTTTGCTACTCTGTGGCTTGCATCGCTACGCTGCAGCTTGAGTTGCATTTTTCTTTTCAAAATGCAGATACAATACAATTCTCTTTAACCAGCGTGTTAGTTTTGATTTAACATGCAAGTGTTTTCAAAAGATATAGTCTGGTTAGTAAACAGTTAAAATCAAAGAAATAAGGCCCGTATTAATAAACTGATCTCAACTCTAACGCTCATCTCGGGATGCGTCAAAAATGACAGTGTTGTATGGTTTGGCGTTTACTTTGACGTATCTTGTGACCGGCCTCACGGTCAAGATGAGTTTATTAATACGGCCCTAAGAGTTATCAAAACGTTGACAATACGATAACATAAGTCATCTTCTATTCTAAAACAATATTATTTTTCTCCCACATGCTCGGAAATGTTAACCTTACTGTTGTAAAATCAGCCCGCGGAGTACCGAGTTCCAGGCCCAGGCAAAATTTAAAAAAAAAAAGTTATTATTTACCAGCGGCAGCGGCCGCGAAAATGTATAGAAATTTCATAACGTACCCGGTTTTTTACTTTTTAAAACCATATTTGGACTATGCTCACTAACTCCAAACAGCCAAACACTCGTACAATTCAAAATTCTTCCATGTTTATTTACTTTTTAAATGTCATAGACTAAAAAGGTAAACGCCGTTTATCGCGTTTACAGCGTATTTACCAAAGTGTCAAATAGTTTTACTTTTTTTAAAACATTCTGCGTTTAGAATTAAAAAAAATAAGGCGGGAATCGGGAATACTTTTTTCTTAGGGAAGTTTAAGTACAGTACGTATTATTTTACATTTTAATATATTATATCAAAACTGAAATTTTGTTTAATTTCCTCGCATTGTTAGAGAAAAGCACTATACAAGCCTCGACCAGGAAGGGCGGTTGCTGGACTCGTATATAGCGTAACTCTACTCGTCCCGCAACGGCCTACTTCCTGGTCTGTGCAGTAATGTACTATTTAACGTGTTATGTTATGGCATTGTTTTAAACGCAGCCGCTTTTATTGTCAAGTGCATAAGAGCTATCGTAACGTTAACAATATGATAATATGTCTGAAGCAACATGATTTTAACCAGTAGAATAGAGTTCCTGCTGCTAATAGTTTTAACCGTTCGTCACTTAGGTACAGTCAATCATTAATGTAAACACGTTTGCAAGGAGGCAAAATTATCCTTACACACCTTTATGCCACTAACATAAAAGGTGTATGTTTACATTACATACATCGAGATGGCTGTGTATATATTACTTCCTTCGACGGCTTTTTTTCGCTACGAAATTAGTGATTATATTTGATACCTATATAGAAATTACTAGCATAGAGGTATTTCATATCAGTTCTCAGGGTTGGCAACGCATGTGCAGTCTTGAGAATGCACGGGTCCATGGGTCAGATCCGACTTACCATAAGATGGTGGCCTGTGTGTGTGTTTGCTCTCTAGTTAACATAGAAAATAGTATTAACATAATCTTTGAGGTACAAAATACATCTCATAGGACCGATAAAAACGAGATGCATTATAATAAGTTTAACAAAGTTACCATAGGCATTCTTGCTGATACTTCTTAAAACCAATACCAATTTCATATTATTTGTCTTTCATCTATTTTAATCAAGATTAATCATTATAACAAATAAGATGATTTCTTTCAAAACAGACGTTGTAAAAACACTTTTGTCTATTCTTTTTCAAATAGAGTTTAAAATTAGTCTATGTTCTGTTGAATAACAAACATAATGTACCTACACGCAATGTTACTTTTAAGAGCCGGCCACACCGGATGCATTCGCGTAGACGTGACGTGCAAGTTCGCTTTCCACTGCGTTGCATAGTATGAATTCTCATACGACATTACACACTATACAACGCAGTGGACAGCGTACTTGCACCTCACGTCTACGCGCACGCATCCGGTGTGGTTGGGCCTTAAGCAAATCATTACTCATTGCAGTTAGCAACACCATTAGCTAACAGGCATCGAACCGGTGAACGCTGAACCGCGGGTCGACGTTCGCGAGCGACATTGACTGAGTCACCGGACCGAGACGGTGTCACGAAAACCGTAGAGTCATCTCTAGATAGCAATTTTGAAATGGTTCTGGAATAATGGCGATTGTCATCATCATGATATTTTTAATGGCGTGGAGAAGGAACACGATGCCACCTGATGGTAAGTCGGAACTGAGACCCACAGATAATTTGCATGGGAGCCGGTTTTTTTTTATAAAGTCATGGTTGACATAATTATTGATAGTCATAATTCCTTCATCGGTGGAATTTAAATACTTAATGTGTAGACGAGACTAGGTAGAGTTAGGTTTCATTTATTAAAATCCTAAAATATGACGTCATACACATTACGACCAAAAATTATTATGGCAGACAATATATGCATTTTCAAGACTATAATCTTAAGCCTGCAAATGCGTTGCCAACCTACAGGACTAGCAAGCCTCTATGGCTTTTTATTCCCAACAATGCGAATACTGCTGTTTGGCGTGAGCTTAGTTTATAAGATAGTGGTTAGCGATCTGAAAGGACCTTGCATAAGGTCTTACCATCAATGAATTACATATCAAATTAAGGTCAATAATGACATATCCGGGCATATTTCTACGGAAACCATCACTCTCTACGCTCTAAATAAATTATGTTACATTAGGTTTTATATTAATCTCATAAAGGTTTTGAAGCAGTTTTGAGACGAGTTTATTGCTTACGGTATTTTAATTTGCTGAGTTTAATTTGCAGGGTCCGTCCGGATCTCTACCACCATCTTATCCATTAACCTACCGCCAAACAGCAGTGTTCGCATTGTTGTGTTCCGGTTTGGAGATAAGACAGCCGGTGTAATGACTAGCATAGAGGCATTCCATCTTAGTCCTCTGGGTTGGCAACGCATTTGCAGTCTTAGGCTTGCAGTCTTGTGAATGCGAATGTCTATGGGTCACAGTTTCCACTTACCATCAGGTGGCCTGTGTGCTCGTTTACCTTAACTATGCGATAAAAAAAAGCTTAATGTCGGTAGTTCTACGTTACAGTACAGTATTTTTTTCTTCTAAACAACTCGCTTTTTATTTTCACAGCTTTACACCTTAGGGACTGTTGTACTCGGTAAAACCTTATTGCGTTTGACATGTCATCGTATCGTCAACGTAATTCACTAAATAGTTATGGCGGTCGACCTAAAATATATAAGATAACATGTCAAGACTTGACTTACCTATTATCCTATAGATAACTATCTATTGTCAAATTAAATATCATCATCATCATGTCAGCCGAAAGTCGTCCACTGATGGACATAGGCCTCCCCCAAGGCTTTCCACTCAGACCGGTCTTGTGCTTTTCGCATCCACCGCGGTCCCGCGATCCTGACGAGGTAGTCACTCCTCTTCACCGAGGTCCATATCGCGCGAACTTCCGTGATAGTCGGAGGCTCTGCGCTCGAAGTTGTTGACGAGTATATTTACCTGGGACAAACGGTCCAGTTAGGTAGGTCCAACTTTGAGAAAGAGGTTACTCGTCGTATCCGACTCGGCTGGGCAGCGTTCGGGAAGCTTCGCAGCACCTTTACGTCCAAATTACCGCGGTGTTTGAAGTCAAAAGTCTTTGACCAGTGTGTGTTGCCGGTGATGACTTACGGATCTGAGACGTGGGCGCTAACAATGGGCCTCATAAGGAAGCTCAATAGCTCAAGCTATGGAGAGGGCTATGCTCGGGGTTTCTCTGCGTGATAGAATCAGAAATGATGATATTCGCAGTAGAACTAAGGTTACCGACATAGCCCTAAGAATTAAATATAGCATATCGTAAATAGCCAACAAAGTTTTCGATGGAATATCATACATGATGCATCCACAAAACAGACACCGTAATGAGCTGTAAAGGCCTGCCAAGTTGCAGTCAGCGAATATGTATTCTTAATCTTGAAAAGTAAAGAAACGAAAACTTGTAATCGAATAATGACAACACAATATAATTTAATAAAATATATATTCGGCAAATTGGCTTTTTATCCACTCGAGTGCCCGCGATTCGAAAAAGGTGCTCTAAAAGTGCCTAGGACTTTTCGCGCGCCAGCGGCGCAGTGTCATGTTTTGTTAATAAATCGATTGCTTGGCTTTCTGTGAACTGTTTGCTATGATTCTTTTAACGTTGTAAAGCAGGAGAAACAGGCAATTTGTTTATATAAAAATTTATATAGGTCACTATACTAAAATATATCTAAATAAAATCACAAAGTTAACATACGGTTTCAAATGGGGGCTTTTGAGTACCGCTTTGGTCGTCCAATTACGGACAATTCCAACCACGGCATAGTACAAATACACTTAACACAAACACTACACATGTTACACTTCACATCTAAATACGTAACTGGCCGATTGCAACTCGATTCGGTACTCTTGTTTTCATTACAAAAGTAAACAAAAACCCACGTGGAGGTCGTCACGCGTCAAGCTAAACTAACCGTTTTTTAACTTTGTTAAATTGTTCCACAGACTCCGGTTTTATATTTTTTTAATGTTGCCACATTCATCCTCTAGCACGATACCTCAACACAAAAACGGCCTATTCACGATCCGACTAAATATAATTTAAAAACCGTTGGAACTCCACCTCGCAACTAGTGTTGCACAGGGCACTTTGCGCTTAGACAAGTCGCAACTCTAGTTGCGCAAGGCACGCGAGTGGTTATATAAATACTCAATGTCACATTGTGGAAAACAAGCAATCTTTTGAACTTGTAAAATAATTTTAGTAAGAATCTGCTAAATAACAAAAACATTATCTAAAACCTTCATCATACTTTTATAAGAACTTGTTGACACCAACAACAAAACCGTACCGTAAATTTAGTCCATCACTACGAAACCGATCCCTAAACACAGACCAAAGCAAATTCAACTTTAGTCCAATGCTAATGGGTTGAAACTTGAATACACATTGCTACATTCCCTAAAACAATGTCCCAATTCCAAAACTTTTAAAAACAAGTACTGTCCGAGCACAAAGTGCTTAAGTAACGAAGTTATAAAACCAAGTTAATTTTCACTGCAAATAATATGGAAAGGAAATTGGTTACTTTAAAAAAAATGGCTAACTTTTTTCGTGTCGTCAGGCGTTCTTCATTTTAAAACGTCGTAAACCGTCGCGGGGAAATTGTTTTGACACCGCGTCTAATATTACATAAGGCGGCGTCCAGGGTAACAGGATATAAAGTTAGAGAAGTTATTTAAAAATTTGTTGTTTTATCTTTAACAGAGCCTGTTAATGGAAGTATCTTATCTTATCTTATCTGTGGTGGGACCTTATGCAATGTCTGACGGGATCGTTGCTGTTATGTTAGCATTTAACCTACGACCAAATTGTAGTGTTCAGATAATTGTGTTCCTAACGTAGATATTTATCTTAGTCAGTAGGGTTGGCAACGCATTTCTATTTATTGATTGTTATTTTTTGTAAAAATGCCATAAAAAGTAAAACCTACATAAATAATAAATATCAGGTGACCATTTCACTACTAGACAACGATATAAATACTTACATAGAGAAAAATATACTTAAACATATAGAAAACTAACAGCCATGACTCAAGAACCAATATTCGCACTCATCACGCAAATATCTGTCCTTACCGGGATTTGAACCCAGGATCGCTAGCTTCGTAGGCAGTGTCACTACCAACTAGGCCAAAGCTTCGTCAATATACATGGTTCCTCTCGAAAACACTTCAAACTTGCAAATAATTTTGTGCAGTTTCTAACACATTGTGTAAGTAGAATCTGCAAGTTTCCTTCGATGATTTTCTTTCGCTGTAAGCGCGTCGGTTATCACGGAAACCAGTAATAAAAACTCATTACACACGGCCACTGAGAATCAAGCTCAGCTCCTCGAGATCTCGAGTCTTCCTGATGTAGAAAACGTGAAATAACAAAAGCATAAATTCCGCTTTTAATTGCATAAAAAACCAGTCCAGTGGACTCGCGCACCAAGGGTTCCGCCGCAGAGTGGATATTATTATTATATTCAGATTTTATATTCGATTTAGAATTGAATCAGCGCTATACCGACTCACACTTGACCATTTTATTGTATTTTTTGTTCTTCTTCAGTGTTTGTCCTGTCATCAAAGCCAAATTTCACGCTCGTTTCACCTTTCTTAAAATACGACAAAAATAAAAATACTTATGAAAAAAATACATTTTTGTATGCCATTATTATTTTACCGTCTTAAAATAGAAATTGTTTGTAAATCCGACTAAATAACACACATAAAATTAATGAAAAAAGCATCCCGCTCTCTGTTACGGTTCCAAAGATAGGACCCACGGACGGACAGCGTAGGCATATAAATAAGGTCCTATTAGGCTCCCTTTAGCTACGGGACCCTGCAAACGAATTTTTTAGAACATATTATAAGTAGGGTTAGGATTTGGGTGGCATATTGTTGTTCTAGAATCCATGGAGTCGCTTTTTCCTATTTATTACAATACATGACACTTTGATTCTGACTTTCAGTGTGGTCATATTTCAAATGATATGCTTGTTTGAAAGCATTCACGGCAGAGATGTCCTCCATACCAAAATTCGTTAAAATTGATTTAGAATATATTTTAAATAGGAAATAGCGACTCAATGGATTCTATAACCACGATTTGCTTCCTAAAATCCTAACTCTAGTTATAAGGAAGATAGCTCTTACTGACTAGGAAGACAACGTTAACAAATACTCTAACTATAAAGTACCTTACGTTTATTACCAACAACTACTTGTAATTAAAGAAACAACCCATAAAACACTCAATTTGCATCCGGTAATAAAATATATTCCATTTATCGATCTATTGTTAGTATCCCACATGACCTTTTTATAGGTTTTCGTTAAAAAGCCATTTCCGGTCAATCTTAAAGACATTAACTTCACATGATGATCAGGAGTCGTCGTTACTCAGTAGTAAATATATTTAGGGGAAAGAAAGAAGAGTGTATAGATATGTATATTAAAAAAGACAATTTTATTGTTTATTTCCAACTGTAGTTTTTATTGCACACTCATCAAATTGTCCTGTCCGAACTCAGTAAATCTCAATTAAGTACTCGTAGGTACCTGTGAAAGTAGTCGACTGCAAAAATGTAGCTATTTTAGACCTTATTACAATTCAATTAAATAATAGAGTGATGGTTTTTAGACATCTCTTTTTGGAGTCGACTGTACAGCGGAAAAAACTATATTGAATCTTAATTTTAGGTGTTCTAATACGGGACCCTTGTTTTAACTTATTAAAGAAATAAGTCCCAGGATATCATACGCGAGCACAAAAAAACTCTGGAGTATTTATTCCGGTAGACTAAGCTCTGGCTCCATGCGCTTCTAACAAGACTCTAAAGTGACAATTATAGCAAAATAGGCTTTATATTACAGTGTATTAATAATTATAAAACTCTTTCATGACTAACTAGCTGAGTGACTGTCTGACTTACTGCCTAACAAAAATGACACAGCTTGCATCACTATACTGTAAACGTGCCCGTGCGGCCTACTTACGGAATAAATGTCTTTTATCTCTTTTTATCTTAGACCTAGAGTCTTTAACTTTGGAGGAAATATTCTACCCCCAACAAGAAAAAAGGGAATACGAATTCTACGCCAACGTCACGAGCGGCCTCAAGTGTCGCATAAAAGGCCAGTTTAAACTTTTTGGGGCTCGTGTTTAATACTTAAGATTCCTTGGAGCCAGCCACTGTGCCCGCGTCCTAACCCGGGAGGTGCGTTCGTCATTCCCCAGGAGTTTTTATGATGCTCCCGAAACGCTAAGTTAATCAAGTGGATACAGTAATACGGCTGGAAACGGTTTTAATTAAGCCCCTATTACGCTTTCTTCTCTGTTAAGGATTTTATTACCAGCGGCGAGCGATTTGCTTGCGTAATGTGTCTGAAAAAGGTGGGTGCTTTTTTATTAAAAAGGTTGGAGTTGGCTGATTTATCGTAAATGAGATGTGTTTTTGGACTGATTTGTTAGCTCTTGTTGATTTCTTGTTGAGAAGAATCTCGGCAATGACGTTCTTGTCTGAAGCATTGAGGGAATTCTTCAAGGAAATAGATATTCTAACACTGCCGTCGCTATATGTATTTGAAATAATCATCTTTGTTAGGAAGAATCTACATAATTTCCCAACGAACATTGATAAGCCAAAAGCAACCAGGAGCACAGGAAAGCTCAAAACCACTTTTTATAGACTGGCCAAAACTTCAAAATCATTCTTGGGAAATTGTGTAAAATTCTACAATAAAATTCCAAAAAGTATTACTGAACTTACTGACTCTAAATTTAAATCTGTCGTAAAACAAAAACTAATTTCCCGAGCATATTATAAAGTAAACGATTATATCATGGATAGGGATGTTTGGCAGTGAGTCGTCCGTCCTGCATGAGTAATCTACGCTTAAAAAAGGTGCACCTACTGTACAAAAATACCGTGATATTGTAAACTATTTATAATTATAATGTAATGATGTAAACCTTTTTCTTCAAAAAAATATACCTTGCCGAGTTTCTTACGCCGGTTCTTCTCGGGGCAAAGGTTTTATTTTTCGAACCGGTGGTAATGCTTTTTGACATTCATAGGTGCATTATAATATGCCTAAATTGAAGAATAAAGAACTTTGACTTTGACTTTGACTTCATTAAATTTAGTGAATAATGATGTTAATAATTGGATTGGCCAAACAAATTAATTTCATCATTCTCAGTGTTAGGCATAAAAATATATGTGCAGGTGTAAAAATTAAGAGTTTTATTACTATGATAGGCTCTCATAAAAAGTGAGTGTGGCGAGACACAGACAAACGGGTATAGAAAAACTCTAAGGTCTAATAGTTAGATTCTATAATAGTTTGTCTTCGAAAATCTATAAAGATAGACAAAGAGAGAGCAAGAGAGAGAGAAACCGGGATGAGAGCAATTATCTCTACCAGGGTGTCTATTCTATTATGGTTAATTTCCTTTGATATATTATTGTGAACGTTACGACAGCTCTTATTTACTTCACAGTAATGGCGTCGGAGTTAAAAATAATACGATTGGTAACATGTAAAAAGCAATATGAATATACCCAGTAAAATAGAGCCCCTGTACGCAGCTCAAAGGGTGTACCCTTGTTTTGTCGACAACCTTTTCATCGAATATTATTTCATCGACAACGATTCATCGAAACTTTAGTACTAGTAATATTGTTTGGCGTTACCTTAATTCAACTACTATTTATTTAAATTTATCTTACTACGTGGAAATACTAATCAACGAATACTACTTAATCGCAGATTTGTTTCAAATTATCTTAATTGGTACAACTACAAAACATTGCAATTCATTTCTTCGACGTATTACTTTAATACAATTTTATATGTCCAATTGCACATTTATACATTTTGCAAATTATGTAGTGTGACATACAAATATGTATAATAAAACTAAGATTTATTGGTGTATCAAAGTAGGTTAGGTTAAGTTAGGACTGCGACCCCCAAGAAAACGAACTGTTGACAGAAGTGGGTTAGGTTAGGTTAGAACTGCGACCCCCAAGAACACAAAAACATGACACATTACTATTATTACAATAACTTTTATTATTATTATCATAATATTATAATAAATTAGGAACATAGCTATAATCGCGCAGAGTGATTGCGTTTAGTTTTGATAGCAAAATATTACCAATTCAAATAATTTTATGCGGAATAAATACTATTACAAGTAAAAAAAAACAAATTAAAAAGACCCGAAATGATTAGTCATGACATGATTTTTATTGAAATATGTCACCTACTAATTAAAAGACCTCGGTTCAAATTACCTAGCATCAAGTCTACGACGCAATGACTTGTCGATGAAATGAAAATACTTGAAACGTTGTCTTTGAAATAATATTCGATTAAAAGTCTGTCGGCAATTCAATGGTAAACCAGCTCAAAGTCACTCAGAGGGCTATGGAGAGGGCTATGCTCGGGGTTTCTCTGCGTGATAGAATCAGAAATGATGATATCCGCAGTAGAACTAAGGTTACCGACATAGCCCGAGGAATAGCTAAACTGAAGTGGCAGTGGGCGGGGCACATTGCTCGCAGGACTGATGGCCGATGGGGTCAGAAGGTTCTGGAGTGGCGTCCGCGGACGAGCTGTAGGTAGGCCTCCAACAAGATGGAGTAAGGTTCGCGGGAGCGCGGTGGATGCGAAAAGCATAAGACCGGTCTGAATGGAGAGCCTTGGGGAAGGCCTATGTCCAGCAGTGGACGTCTTTCGGCTGACATAAGTGAGTGATTAGTTATACGTATAAATATCGTTGTCTAGGTAATAAATTGGTAATACGAGTATTGCAAGCCCAGAGCCAAGTTCTAAACAAAAGTTTTGACTAAAATTTCCCCTGATATTTGATAGCTTTAAGCCATGGACCTGTAAGGTCTAGACTTGCTAGATATAATAATGCGTTGGGGCTATATCCTAATTCACGTCTGGTGTCTTCTATATCGTTTTGATACTGTAGAAGTAATAGCTGACTCTTAGGTCACATTTCATAAAACTTGGAATAAGACTTACTCCGAGATCAGCCTTCAGGAATTCAAGACCTTATTCCAGTTTGTTCAAATGCAGCTTGCGAATAAGAGCTATCAAAACATTATCAATATGATTACGAATTTAAAACAAGAAACCTAGGATTCGAGAAAAAAACGGTTTCCACCGACGTGACGTCCTATAATTATCTGAAATCACAATTTATCCTCCCAAAACCAAAACCGATAACACCAACACCAGAACCGAAAATGATAAACAAAACTTTCTAACTACAACAAATCCACCAATCAACTCCAGATTCTAGTGAATGAGCCTCAAACTTGTACCGAAATCGGTTGAGTAGTTCCACAGATTTTCGCCAAACTCACCAACAAAGTTCCGCTGTTTATTAGTGTAGATAATACGCGAAGGAAGGCAAACTTCCCTCCGACTTAAACCTAACTAATAATTTTGAGTGCGGAAGATGGAGATGGAATAAGCTACTAGAGATGACTATTGAATAAAATCATTTGTTTTAAGTATTTTATGCCACTTTTTTCACAGTTCTTCAATTTAGAATAATTAGAATGGAACACATGTTTTTTGATTCTGGCGGACTCTGCAGTTTTATGACGATTACATTTAATAACTAACCTAATCTTACCACTCGACTTCGACTAGCAAATTTCCAGTTTATTAGTATAGATAATACGCGAAGGATGGCAACGTTCCGTATACATTTTTGGGCGGAAGATGTAGATGGAATAAATTAGTGGAGATGACTGCTTGATGAATTAATACAATTTATTTCATAACCCAAGAAATCGTAATCGTAAACAGTCATCTCAGTACAATAAGTTATGAATTATTAAGTAAATATTTTTGTTTGTTATTTAATTGAAACAAAAACATTAACTTAAAACCTCCTTCAGCATTGATTTAGCTGTTGTGTGGAAACATTACTAATTCCTTCTTTCACACGTTTCCTTACAGACAGTATCTTTATCACTAATAACACTTATTATTAAAATCCAATTAAAGGAAATCCCGACTTGGGTATCCGTTCTTCATCCAACATTTGAAAAAATGTTTGTAGAGGTTTTTTGCAAAACCACACCACCATACCTCAGCAATTCTCCAGGAATTGACAGTGGTGCATCCAGCCCATTCATCGTGGGAGAGTGCCTTCGAGCTGATGTGTGACATCTCCGCAGCCCTGATCAACATTTAGCAAGATATTCAAGTGCTCACTCGCTCGATGGGTATTAAGTCTGTTGGTTAACAGTATATTTTTACACTCAGGAGCAAAAATACCGGGTTAGAGTGCGTTTTTCATACAAACGAGACTATTTCGAAGCCTTCGTTCCTCGCCTGGGGTTGTTTTAAGTGAGGTTTAATGGTGGATACTGCTAGGTTCAATAGCGGAGGTCAAAAATTCTTAAGATATCTAACTGATCGCACAATCAGTTAACACCACAGCGGGAGAGTTTGGGTCAGCACTTGGATTTCCTTACATTTTATTGCCATTTTAGATGTTTTTCTAAACATTCTCAATTCCGGCGTTAACCGCAGATTATTCAGTTGGGTAATCTAGGCACTCTGGAAGCCCTGTATTGATGCTCGAGGTTTCATCATCAGATTTTACTAAAAGCATTCCCTGGCGAGGAACAAAGGCTTCGAAATAGCCTCTTTAGTAAGAAAAACGCACTCTGACCCGTTATTGTTGCTCCTGAGTGTAGTTATACCCATCTGTACCCTTTACCCAGTAAAAGTGTACAGCAAGGTCCCTTTCTAACCAGTATAGCACATAAGGGACGGATGCTGTCAACTAGCGGCATCGAAAGTAATGCCAAGCTATTACTGTTCGATTTAACGCATTGCTTTTCACAACTTAATCGAAAGCATCTTAAATTAGCTGCGCAAGCTTTCTTCAAGGCATTAATTTATTATTTATTCATATTTTAAATGGTAAACCAAGCCTTTAAGACACAAATGACTGTTTTTTAGTACCTTTTAGGATAATTAATGAAGACGATTGCGATGCTAGAGATTTCTGCACTGCGAATTTTTTTTATATCCTTTTATTTAGATATTTATTAGGAACAACTAGGTTAGCGCGTTTGCCTTTTTGAATAAAACATTTCAAGAAACCAATTTAAAAAAAAACGGAAACGCAAAACCTAGTTTTTCATGACATCACACATCAGAGAAATCGGATTCGATTCAGAGGGTGAGAAACGTTTTCGCCCAGAGCTAAATTTGTGTCCGTAATATTTCTGACACCTATGCGGTTTAAGTGTCGCTTCATACTCCTATCCTATGTAAGGCAAACTGATTGATACTGTGCAGATCAATGTTTTTGCGAAGCTCGTCAGTCTACAGGATCTTGCAAAGAAACCCTATCCACATACATACCTATATATCAATAGGTATCAGAAATTGTATTCTCTTAATCTCTTTCCTGTTCTTTTCTAGCGGCGCTTCTTCTCCACAATGATGGTCTTGTCCGAAGCGCTAGTAGATTCACTCTATATTACCGACGTGTAAAAGAGATGTGGTCAATTTATTATAAATGGAGGTAAAACTATTCAAGCAACTCCTCCATCTATACTAATATTGTAAAAAACAAAAGTAACTCTGTTAATTTGAGTTGCTTTCGCATCTAAACAGCTGAACTGATTGTAATAAAAATAAAGCTTGAAACCCAAGATTCATTTTATTACGGAAAATAGGACAGTACCCCAGTAAACAGCAACCAATTTTTACGAAATCGTAAGTGACAGAACTAAATAAAACTAAAATCCGTCTTCTCCACTATCTTCCCTGCATCCGCCCGATTATAAAGTCAAGTTACTTGTTAGCCACCCTTCCGAATATCTATTTTACAAACGAATAAACAATACAGCGGTATCTAGGCGCTTTCAGGAAAATTACGAAATGCCAAATCTGCGCATGATGGTCATTGGTGTTGTTGGTCGCTGCTGGTTCGAGTCGAGGGTTTTTTTGTGCAAAATGAAAATAAAAATGAACATTTTTAGTCTGTCAGTAGGCCGTGACACTTTCACATGTCTGTGGCTCTGTTACCTTAGTTTCAAGGTTATGATAAGGTCTGGCGGGGCTATTACGTCAGTGGGGTAATTACGTCGAGTGACTTTATCTCCCGTTTTAAAGTTCGCATGGACAAGTTACATCCATTGACAAATGGTTTTTTTTTCTCTACCTCACTCACTCACTGCACTCTTCGATACGAACTTTAGAACGTGAGTTAAAGCCACTTGACGTAATTGCCCCGCTTGATCCTAAAAAGAAACACCGGCCGAGTCCATACAATTATATAACATGACAAAAGCAATAAGGATTTACCGATTAGAATAAAGCAACGTGATTTAACGGTATAAACCCGAGGCTTATTATGGCTCACTCTGTTGTTTTTATTTGAAATTGATTCATGACAATCGGCACGTATGCGGACATAAATCATGTAGGAATGGACACGGACATAGAAAGCTTATAATTCCGATATCCTGCAAAGTTATTTAGAAGTCCTATAATTCTGAAGTGGCAATGGGCAGGCCACATAGTCGGAGAACTGATAACCGTTGGGGAAGAAAAGTTCTCGAGTGGCGGCCCCGCACCGGTGGACGGAGTGTTGGACGGCCTCCCACCCGGTGGTCTGACGACCTGGTTAGGATCGCGGGGAGGGGTGAATATTCGGCGTTTTAACCGCCGTCATTATTGTTTTCGCATATTATTCAAGATAAACTTTTTAATTGTCTTATGATTTTAAATGGAATTAATACTACCCCCGGGTCCGTTGACTTTGACATCAAAAGTTGCTGGTAATTATCATTGTTTTCGTCAATATATTGATGACAACAATGACGGCGGTTGAAACGCCCAAATATTCACCCGGAGCCGCTGGATGCAAGCGGCTCAAGACCGTGACTTGTGGCGCTCTTTGGGGGAGGCCTTTGTCCAGCAGTGGACGCCCCCGGGCTGATGATGATGATGATAATTCTAAGATATATAACAAGTATATAGATACTAGACAATAGATGGCGCTTTTATTTATCCTAGTGTCCGTTGAATACCGCTGTTAAAATGAAAAAAGCGTTATTTTTTTGGAATTAACAAATGAATTTGAATTTGATTTGATATTGTGTTTAATTTTGATCTTCACAAGGTGGCTGGCCAGAGCTGGGTGAGAGTGGCCGCAGTATAAGGCTGATAAATAAACATGATGATGGTGATGATGATGAGTTTAAGTGAAGGGTGGACCTTGTGCAGGGTCCGGACCGCTACCACCATATCATCCTTTAACCTACCGTCAAGCAGTGTTTTCATTGTGTTTTTGTGTGGGTATAGTCAACCAGTGAAGTACAAATACTACTACAGAGGTACTTTAGAGTACTATTAGTGTACTATAGAGGCATTCCATCTTAGTTTATAAGGGTCGGCATCACATTTTTAGTCTTCAGAATTTAAATGTTTAAGGGTCATAAAAAAGACTTACATTCAGATGGCAGGTGTGCTTGTTTGCTCTCTCTTTGCGATAAAAATCAAAGTTAGGAACCGAAATTTGATTTTTACATGACTAAAATCTAGCTACGGCCTGCGACTTCGTCCTCGTATATAAATATATCCTAACCTAACCTAACCTAACCTATATGTGTGCCAAGTTACATTCCGATCCGTTCAGCAGTTGAAGCGTGATTGAGAACAAAAATCCATACTTTCTCATTTGTAATATTAAGTAGGATAAGATAAGATATACGTCATAAACGTATACCTGGGAATCTATGCCACTTTGGTGAAGCACAAAAACCTTATGATGAATGATGATTTTCATTATTTCTTTCTTTCTAAATAACTTCACATATTACACTCAGGCACTCAGACTCACTTTGCCCGTAACCACGACCGTTGCATCACGATCAAAACGTCGAGGTACATGTTTTGACCTTCGCACCGTTCACACATAACTAATATTATAAATGTGAAAGTGTGTTTGTATGTTTATCCGTCTTTCACGTTTCAACCACTGAACGTATCGACGTAAAACTTGGCACACATATTGGTTAGGTCCTGGAATAGGCCATATGATACTTCACAATACCTGAGAGAGCAGCAATAAACGTCTTCTACGTGGACAGAGACACGGGCGAAAACTAGTAATGTATAAATCTAAAACATTCTTACGCGATTGAAAAATGCATACAACGAGACACCAACAACATGAAAACGACTTCAAAGTAAGAACAGCTAAACCACAGCGAACAGAAGCGATGTAAGCCAAGTTAAAAAGAGCAAGAATAACCAGAACCCCCAAGAAAACCATAGGATCCCATACCCAAAAACAAATCATGTTTCTCGAATCTTCCACAACTTCGGAGCACCAACAAAACGCCCTGCATATAAAACAGCACACGGTCGACACGCTTCATTAGTCGAGCCGTAAGTGAAATTTAGTGTTTGGGGTTGCGCAGGAAGTCCGTCCTTCTTCAGGAATGCGTGACGACGATGGGCAGAATTAACGATGGGAAAGTTTTAAAATATTGAATAAAGGGTATTTTTTTTAAAAGGCAAATGAGCAGACAGGCCACCTGATCGTACTCGTAAGTGAGCTTAGAGGCCTATCCAACCATAGGGATAAAGATGGAATGGTTTTATGCTTGTCACTATACCGGCTTGCTGACAAATATGGCGGGTAAAATTGATCATTTTTTCTACATGATACGTATAATTTGAGAAATAATGGTGTACTAAGATAGGAGGGCAATAAAATACAAAACGAAAGTATCTAACCTTTATTCGCTCCCTCGGGAATAAACCTTTTCCGGGATGAATAGTACCTTAAGTTTCTTTCCCGGGATATAATGCTCAATACCTACCAAATTACTACTAAAATGTTTCTTCTTACGTAAAATTATCTAAGATAACATTTGTTGTTATCTTAGATAATTTTACGTAAGAATTTCAAATACTAAATTAGCCATTACTTGGTTTTCTTGAACATTTTAATTCGCGTTTATACTAATGACAACGGAATGCTACACTGAGCATGATCCAACATACTCTTGCCCAGTTTTTTTTCAAATGCAGTACTCGTACTTACTGCACCCTGTATTTACACTCGCAACGTTCAAAAACATCTGAACTATGCAAGGAGGCGCCAAGCATTCGGCACGAAAGTAAACGCGAGCTTTAGTTTGTTGGAATATTTTCACGCGACGCCGTGTACCCATATCATGCTAGTGCTCGTTCGTAGTATGAGCACGGAATATATAGGGTGAGCAATACAAAAGGAACAGTTAGTAGAATTTGCAAGGTATAAGAATGAGGGTAAACTGTTTTTAGGAACAAAGTTTGTGATGATGCAAGATGCAAGCTTATTTACATGTACCTTCACGTCAAAATTTTGTAGTGTACCAGGTCTGATGTAAGTATAGAACCGGTCATTGATTGACTCTACCACAACAGTAAGGATATTTAAGGGGCTACCATGCCCGTAACAGACGTTTTTGAAGAAGTTTAAGTTCTTATAACTCAGTCAAAACTGAATGTAAATTTATGAAAAAATATATTATAATTATCCATAAGTACATCTTTAATTCTGTAATTGAATTTAACTACATCTAATTTATTTTTTTCTAAAGTGAAATATATGGAAATAAAGGCAAAAAACTACTTTTTGGGAATAAAAATGACAAACTTTGATGGCATAAATCTCGATTGCAGTGACTTATAATAGAAACATTGAGATGGCAGCTAGTTCGGTAAAGGTAAAGTCATATATGTAGAAGTTCAAAGGTATTATTGATTTTTATACGATTAATTAATTTATTTCTGTGTAGTAATTATTGTATTTGGTAGATGTTAGTCTTGTAAGTTCTAAGCAGTTGGATAAGAAGTTCTTTGGCATGATAGATATTAACGCCTTTAACAATTAAGTCAATTCCAAGACTATAAGGTTCTGATAAATTTGATCGCAACAGCACATAAAGTGAAATATCCAAAAATGAAATAAACATGTCACGATTTTTAAGGAAGCAACCATGACTTCCACGTTGAGGAAACTCACAAGGAATAATATTCAGCGAAGAAGACCTTCAGAATGTCCTCTTCCGATACGAGTACTTAAATAAAATATTAACCCGAAATATTATTTTTATTGGGTCTCGGAAGACTCAACGATTTTGATGTAAATACCTGTGAAGTGGTCTTTATCCGGATATTATTTTATACAGGGTGATTGGTTATTCTATACATTCCTTTAAAGTATCCACCCGTCTATTTATTTCTGGAAAACGGTTGTAAAAATATGAATATATTGAAAAAGGCATTTTTCAATTAAAAATCGACGAAAAATCGAAGTTTTTGACCCATTCGATGCCCAAACTCTCAATAGTACTTTAAGTGAGCATTTTTTGTATATTAGGCTCCTGCCTATACTCCGAACATCAAGGTACTGAACTAAAAGTAAACACATTAAACCACGTGGCTTTCTAAAACCGCCAATCAAAATTGTTTTATAGAGCTTTGCTTTGGTCTGCTTTTTTGGCTGCAGGACTATACCGCGTTGGTTTTTGTTTACATTTTATTAAGTACCTGAAGAAAACAGAGTATAGGTACTAACATCCTAAGTCTCAGTAAAGGAACGCGCACAACACTGTTATTGCTTCCGGCCACGAAGGGACGAGTCGGCTAGATTGACAGATTTACTTATTCATCGGATCCTGAAGGGTTGTACGTCAGAGGGCTCGGCTTGTTTGAATTTGGAGCAACAATGTCAGTTGGTTTGTTGGTAATGCTCATAAATATGTCTGTTTGATCTTGAGAATTATTGGATCGACTAAATTTTGTGGAATGATCTAAGTTTAAAATATAAAGTGGACGAAGTAATGACGCTGTTTTGAATGAAATTGGGAACATGATACAGGCTGCTAATATTTTCGAAAAATCTAAAAATAAACTCCTTTCAACGAACGTTTCATTAAGCCCAATTTTTGTTACATCGAAAGGCGTGTGAGTTTTTTTGATAGTCAAACGTCTAACCCCTATGCAATTTATTTTAAAGATATTTTGAAATCGTCACGGTTGTAGCAGAAAAAATAATAAAAATGATACAGACATTTCATAAAGAGAAAATTTTATAAAATAATGAGTTACCATCATTATGATGATGATGATGATGATGATGAGTGAGGACGGCTGGCCGGATCAGGGGGGAGGTCGATCAGTCCTCCGGTCACTCCGCCCAGATCCCCTTGGTTGAGCCGTAGGTTACTAGACCGGCAATACCACCCAGCATGGATCCCATCTTGTTTTCCTACAGAACATAAGTGCGTCCCGTAGGTTTGGTTTTGAGTGCTTCGGTAGAGAGCACGTCCTTCCCGAATGTGTGGTATCTCAGTGACGAGTACATAACACACTCGGCTAGGACATGCTGGCTCCATTCCTCCTTGCCACAGTGTGGGCATAGGGGATCCTGTCTGATACCTATTACCGTCAGGTGCCTGTTGAGTGGGCAGTGCCATATCAAGGTTGTACTTACAAAGATTTAGAAGACACCTTGTTCTATTTTACCACCATACTCAGACACACAGGTTAAAATAATTATAATGGCATCTTGTGATTTTTTAGTAATTCATATTTATCAACCTCTCATTTTGCCCTTATTTTTGTTATTGGATAAATGTCTTATCATATTGATGTTGTGAAAGTAATAATCCTGGCATCTGATATTTCGTCACGTTTTTATAATCTGCATTATTCTAATGATAAGAATGCCAATATAGTGCGACGACCAATAAACAGGACGACATTGAGTTATCTATGACCGATTATTTGAGAAATGGGGAAACACTCGATTGACGCTGAAAGAAAGTAAGAAAGTTAGAAAATAATTTATTAATAAAGACGATGACCACAGAGCAAAAAGAAATAATTTACAGTATAATTACATTAACACATTATTTGCATTTGACTAATACCTAGTTGTCTTATTGTAATGTGCAGCAGGAACGTGCATTTCCAGATGTTTGGAAATAAGAGTATTAAAAGGAAAAAAAAAGATATACAAGATGTTTATTTGGGCACTTTTACACGTCTAAAATCTGCCAGAGATTCGCTAATAGTATTATATACAACAATTAATTTATTTATACATTTTTTTTTAGTTGGTCCCCAGAAAATATCATAACAATTTTTCATAATTTAATAATGTTCTTGTCGGTGCTATAAGGTTTTTTTTTGCTTAACGAGGAGGATTTATAGTATGTCCTGAAAGTCATAGTCGTAAGATAATAATGTTTTTCGTTAAAAATAACTAATTATTGTTTTTAAAACAATATTTCTAGAAGAGTTTTGCGTATGAGTAATATGACTAGTTTAGTGGTGAAGACAAGAGTTAAGTAAGATCTTTAAAAAATTGTGCTTGAAAAAATACGAAACAAGTCTGAAACATTTTCACTGATGACGTCATAACCCTAGTAATTACTAAAATTCGTGTAATCAAATTTGCACTTTATGAATTCCACAGGAAGGTAATTTATTACAATAGACATCTCATGTCGTAAGTTCTACCTGAACATAAAGGATACCATCTACTTTAACAACCTCGTAACTTGATTTAACGTTCATTTTAAATATGAACTTACTTTTAATATCAACAGGGTGTTCTTTTTCATCGCCTGATTTTTGTAAGATAGGGGGTGTTTGTCGTTTAGCAGACATGTCCACTCAAGTATCGGACACCACATCGCGTGCTGCTATTTTAAAAATGTCCGCGCTCGTCCCCTGCGGGTTTCCCTGCGATTATCGAGGGCGATTTCTCTATTTAGCTTTCATGGGGGCTCTTTTATGATCGTTTTGAAAATAAAGAAAGGGCACGAAGGTTTTTAAAGTCAAAAATGAACGATGAAGACACGCTATACATGAGGGAGGGAAAAATTGTAAGATACAACATACGGGTAAGAAAGATATCACTTACGTACCTATTTTATTGTACTTTGTTGAAAGCCTTAAGTAAAGTGTAGCCATTTCCTTGAAAGGAATCTTAAAATAAGGATGATGAAGAAAATCGAATGTCTAAACCCAATCGTCAAAATCTTTATTTCCCACCACGTACTCGGATTATAACAACAGATCTAATCCACTTTTCTTATTTTTTCAGTAAAGCTCGGCTAATTAACTCCTAGTTTGTGACTTAACGCCAAATACCGTCCCGGGTTTTCTGTTACAGGCAAATATTTATTGTGCTATGAGCAGGATAAATTGCTCTTCTTCTTGAATGTTTTCTGCATTTAAGTATGTGGTTTTCTTCATGCATACCCATAGGTACTAGGGTTGTGCGCGCTCGTTCACTGAGCATCGCTTCAAACTAGTACAATCGCTCAAATGTACTAATTAGGTCTATTAGTTGGGTGCGCTTTAATCAGTCTAAAAACACAAACACAACCACGAAATAGTATAAAACAAAGTCGCTTTCCCTGTCCCTATGTACCTTTGTATGCTTAAATCTTTAAAACTACGGAACGGATTTTGATGCGGTTTTTTTAAATAGATAGAGTGATTCAAGAGGAAGGTTTTTATGTATAATAAGTTCTGGATATTGTGCGGGTGTTACAGAAAACTCACATAAACCGTAGCGAAGCGAGGGCGGGTCGCTAGCAATGAATATAAAGCATTGTATAATTTCATCTGGCATACGATCGAATAATATAACACTCATTTAGTATAACTATAATTTTCTTGTTATTATGCTGTTTTAATCAATTTCGAACTGTACCCACGTTAATAGTAATGAAAACCGTTAGAAATATTTATTTTATGGATTTCGTTTTTTGCATCATGATTATTATATCGTTAGTTTATTATAGAGATCGAAATTATGCAATTGAAAATTAGAGCATTTGTTTTTATACTAAATATTACACACCCCTTTTGGTTTTTTTAATACACTGACTGAAACGCGTCTGTTCATGGTCCTTATTTGTACTCCTTTGACCGAATGAATGGCTGCTCGGTCATTCATTCGGATCGTTTTGCATCTGTCAGTGTCACTTGCTCTGCCTGCTCTATTCGGTTCTTGCTCCGCGTGTACTAAATGAACTAAGAGCAGAAACTTTACCGAATAGTTCATTCTAGTACAGGGTCGGGAATCCATTATTTTTAAATCTTAGTACATGTACTACACTACCCTAAAACTTGAGTTTAGTTTGGGCCTAGGTCAAATACTGTGAGTTGTTTTCTTGATATTTATCTCTAATTTTCTTTCCTTCAACAACTTATCCACAGTCACGACCATCAAATTGTACGCTAATCATGTCTTAGTGACGTCATAATGTCACGTTGCAATCATGTCGTCACCTGAACTTTGCTATCAAGGTGACACACAGATAACTAGTTCATTGCCCTCTTATCAACGACCTCAGTATCACCGATTAGTTTTATAAAATTGAACTGATTAGATGCTAAAAAGTGAATGTTTTCGTACAATTATGTTCTGTTCATTACCCGGTTATGAATTGTCCTTGACTTTATTGTTGGTAAACGAGCTAGTATAGAAACTGCAAATGCGTTGCACGACACTGCGAACACTTTCCCAAGCACTCACTTTTATTTAAACCTCGTAACTCGTCTTACGTTAAATTTCATTATTTCGAAAAATAATCTCGTGTCTATCAACAAAAGTCACTTTGACAATATTTGCTAAATTTAGGACGTCGGGCAGTACGAGGTTAATAAAAAAAATGCGTCCATCCAAGTAAAGACGCTAACGTGGTTAATTATTTCCCTAGTCAAAATCCAGAAAACGGTTCTGTAATTCATCCAAAAAACGAGTATCTCTGGTTCGATATTTAAAATAGACCTTAAAACAAATGCAGAATATTATGCTAAGTAAATATTTTACTTATTGACATCTCGAAATAAAATTGCAAGGCGAAAATATATCTTATTTAGCCCGTTCTTTCGACCACCTCCTATAAGCTCTGCCCATTATTACATAAAGCTCGGCTTAAGCTTTTCTTTACGTCAATAAAACCAAACTAAAACCAGCTTTATTTGAAATACAATATTAGACTACAGGGTTAAAATGTTAGCTCCCTATTTTTTTTATGCCAAAGATATAGAACGGAACAGGCACAAAAGCCGCATGATGTAAGCGCGATCTGAGTTCCATAGACTATTACCATTTATTACTATTACAGGATTCTTATTTCATTTTCCGAGTGAGATATTTTTCTACGTCAGCGATAAAAAAAAACACCCGTTTTTATAACTCTTATGTTTTGTAGTTTACATTTATTTAAAAACACATTTTTATCGTTACTTTTTTGTAAATGGCGGTTCTTTAATGTAGTTACATTTCTTTTAATAACAAAAAACTGTTAGCCGAGCACTTTGCCAGTCTTAAAGGGAATATGATTATTTTCCAGCGAGAACCTAATTCCATATTCATAAAAGAATAATGAAACAATTTGTTCAGGAAATAGGTATTGTTATCGTGGCATAGGTGAATGAACTTTTACAGATTTGATAGCTATAATGGCATATGATGTTCGTGTCTGATTGCAAACCGTTAATACGCTGTTTGAACTGCGTGATAATAATTGCTGCTATACAATAAATGTATAATAGGTAATAAATAGATAAAATAACCGCGCTATAATTGTGCAAATAAATTATTTCATATAGAATAATGGCTTTATGTGTAATTATTAAAAATAATAAAAACATTTGCAATTATGATCAAGTGATATAATAAATTATAAATTATAATACGTTTCAATCAAGGCCATTTAAACCAATCTGCTAAATAAGGTCAATGTTGCCTTTATTTATAGGTTAGGTTAGGTTAGGTTAGGTTAGGTTAGAGTTCCAAAGGTTGCATCCTAGGCAGCCCATTGTGTCCCCGAAAACAGCAGCGGAGGTAAACGCCGGAGTGGTTTTAGAGGGTAGGCTGCTCCCTCTACTCTCGTGCCAGAGTGGCGGGAGGAGAGAGTCCGTCATACCCCCCATATAGCATGGCCAACCCTGGGCCGGGGGATGATGCGTAACACATTTCCACTTCGCAAAAAAAAAAGGTTAGGTTAGAGTCGCGTCAAAGCGCGAAGCGCCATAACTACGCGGAAAAGGAGCTCCGTGTTTTTAAGTTACTATTTACTGCGTTATGCACATAGTTGTTATGCACACTCATAATTATTATGATTCAAGGCATTATTCATTTTATTTTTAAACATTTTATTATTATACACTTTGCTCATTATACAAATTAGATTTATGTAATTTGTGTTATTCAAAATGAAAATGAGTTCATTTATTTTATACAAAACCGACCACACCCGATATCTTCTAAGCGGGCCAAAGGGTTGTTATAAAACCTAGTTATGAACCATTTTTATTAAACTACCCATTTAAAAAACCACGGAAAAATCTTTGGGAGCTACAATGTCACAAACAGACATATAGACAAACACAGATACATACATTAAACTTATAGCACTCATCTTGTTATGAATCCGATAAAAAAAAGTTTAGATTATTTTTGTCGCTCAACCTCGCTTGAACAGGTGAGTAAAAATAAAAAGTATGTACTATAAGTTTATACCTTGAAAATTTGAGATAGGTTTAAAAGTTTTGTAAACATAAAAGGTAGGTAAACGATTTCAATGCATGCTAAATTCTAGTATGTATATAGTATGCAATGTTGTTATAAATTTAATACCTAGTTAAAATAAATAGTACAAATTAAAACATCTCTAACCAACCGGTGCCCCAGATTTGTTACCCTGCGTACTTCTTCTCTTTAAAAAAGAGTCACAAAAGGCTGTAAGCCAGAGCTTTTAAAAATAACAATGCGTTAATATGATAAAAAACATCTCAACAAGGAACTATGTCTCAAAGTGGATTTGATAAGCACGGCGAGATTATCACAGCGTGTGATAAGCGGCCGATGACCCTGTATTTTGAATGGCTATTGCGTGATATGCAAATTAACTTCTAGCAGGAATCATTGACCTGAAGTCATGTGGAGATTAGATTGTCTAAACTTGTGTTTTAGACATTTATTTGTACCTAAATGGACTTTGATGTGATAAAAATTGTAGACATGTATAGATTTCGTTGTTAATTTATATTATCTATTTTTAAGTCTAGATTTGTCATTGTTATTTAGGAGTTTATGCGCGATTGGCCGACAAAAATCTAGAAATAGACAAACAATTGAATTTATAATGTTATTAGACAAAGTGAGATTTAATATAGTCCGTAACTTTATAAGAATCTTAACTCACAGCTGTAATGGTCAGAGTTATTGGTTATTTTCACATTTCTTTAACATATATGCAAAAGCAATAAATGCAATTTAATTTCGGTTTGTTTTCCATTATTCGTTAAAAAAGCATACAAAAAAAAAACTATTTTAGAAAACGACATACAATAATGTTTGAATTATTTTAGTATAAGCAGCTACTCAGTTTTCATTTTATTTTAAATAATTTAATTATACAACACTATTAAAACACTATACTTTTATATAGTGGTTACGCCTTGCGTCCCATGAGTGCATTATCCCTGTCTCAGACACCTAACTAACAGGTGAAGAATTAATTGTTACAATAAGAAGCACGTGTTTTTATCGCGACAATTTTATGGAATGAAGATGAATTTAATTGGTCTCACGCCGGCTCACCACTTTAATTGCAGCGCCACCAGGCGGGTATAAAATGTATTTTTATCCCTCTTGGTTAGGTAATTAGTAATGCAGAGTAGCTTCTTGTTAATCAATTTTGATTAAAAAGATAAAGATAAAAAGATAAAAGACATTTATTCAGGAAGTAGACCGCACGGGCACTATTACACGGTAAGAATTTACCAGCGCTTCCCAAGAGGAGAGCCCTGCTGAGAAGAAACGCCGCAAGAAACTCAGCAGTCAGTCATTTTTTAAACTTATTTCATATAACAATGATACTTAGCCTAGCATTATATAACGCTATAAATATTACATTAAATATAATATCAAATAACATGTGTAGTTCAGCAGGAAAACATGCCAAAAATCTTGAAAGACTAATAGAGGGAGAAAAAATAAAAACACACACACCTATTGTGTATATAAGACGGTGCAAGACGACCGAATAAAAGTTTTTTTACATCAACGGTGTCCCCCAGACAAGGTAACGTAAATTTGCATTTGAACAAATTATTATTGACTAAGTTTCGGGTTTAGGCCATGCATTTTTGTCTGTTAGATAATCCTCGACATGTATTTTGAGCTAGAATTTTATAGGTTAAATATTTTAACCTAAACTTAGTACTTATTTATTTTCAATAAATTCAACAACAATACAATTAAAAATTAAAACTAAACGTAAATCTACATAATAATCACCACTATAAAAAGAACGCCCCCGCGAGCAGGTCCGCTGGCGTCATGTTCCCTATGACACTGGCTGCATTACCTCTCTGGATAGCGAGCCCAACCCTTTGGGAGAGGTAAGCACCAGCTCTAGGGTCTCCGGAGGAGTCTATGAGCCGGGATGACAGGGCCTTAAAAAATCTTAATATCAAGTGTTATCAGGTTTTATTTGAATTCAGTATCAATTATCATGTCACCGTACTCAGTTTGTTGAATACTAACTGTTGTCTGTGATTTCGTCCGCTTAGACGTTATTCATCGCTTTTTCTTTGGGACCCGTCGTTTTTTCGAAAAAAAAACTGACATCCTTTTCCGGGAATCAAGCTATATGACAGTACCAAATTTCATTAAAATAGGTTTAGTGGTTAAGCTGTGAATGCGTAACAAACAAACAAATGCAGAAAAGAAAGTGATTTATTTATGCAGAATTTTCATTTTCTCACCACATGAGTTTTTTTTTTGGTAGTCACAAGTCTTACCTTAGAGTACGGTCACGGACTTTAATTGATGACCCACTATAGAACCTTGTCGCATAAAAGCAACGATTAATTCCTAGGTAATTTCTATCTTGTCACGACACTGTCATTATAACAAGGTTCTATGGCGGATGAACATTTAAAGTCCTTGATGATCCAATGGATCCAGATCTCAAAACGACTTTGTGTCACAATGCCTAAGTATTGAAATTACTTGTTTCCTTTAAAAATATACCGGATTAATTATAAAAATATTTTTTTTTATTATTCAGTAAATTGGCCACACGAGGGCTCTTTTACACGTCTGTAATAAAGAGTGAATCTACCAGCGCTTCGGACAGACCATCATTGTGGAGAAGAAGCGCAGCAAGAAACACCACTAAGTATCTCAAAAGAGAAATTCAAAAGGCGTTAAATTTGAACACGTTGACTAACCTTCACGACAGCTTGAACTATCCAGTCTTTATTTATTTCACATTGCAGGATTGTCAATTTTGCCTTTTATATATTTTGTATTTAAATCATTTCAAGATTCAGGCGTTACAGGAAGTGTTTAAGCATTTTGGGAATCAGACATTTTATGTTCAAAAATGGAACAATTGTAAATTTAAACACTATGGGTTTGATATCTGTATTCACAAACGCACAATAACTCGGTATACTTCAAAAACACTTTGTCTTTATCTTTCACTGTGACATTTAAACTAAACAGAAAAAACTATACATACTTCAACTAAAATAGGTTTATTTGTACATTTATGAAAAAGGGGGAGGCGTAATAGAATTTGGTCTTAAGTTGTAATAAAACCTACTTCTATTCCTCACCTCCTTGACATTGTAACAGATTGTAATATAATCCAGTGCGTGAATCATATTTTGAAGAATGAAACAATTAACCTAGTTCGATCACACGCTGCATGAAATTATAAATTATGTAGGAAGCATTGTTTGGGTGATTCAAGTAGATCGCGTGTTACACCTCGATTCGGTATACTATGGACTTGGCGCATATTTAATATTTTTTTATGACATGGGCCATGGAGAACGCACACGACTCATAGGGGTCTATGTAGCAATGTTCTAGTAGCAAAGATTCACAGACTTGGACATCTTCTCAATAAATTGCTTGAAAAAATATCAGAAATCAGATTTCTTTACATACAAAAATTAAGAATAAACCTAGAAGTTTTCAAGATTACCCTGTAACTTACCGATAAGCAGTAGTGTTCAAACTGTTGTATTCCGGTTTAGAGATAAAACCACCGGTGAATTTACTAACATGGGAGCATCCCACATTAGTCCTCGGGTTGGCAACGCTTCTGCAGTCTTTGGATTGCATTCTTAAGATTGTAGTCTTGAAACTACAAATGTAGATGCCAATATCAGGTCTGGTAGCGTAAGACACCCTTTGCCATACAAAAGTTTTTTATCACTTTCATTTTACATTGTTTCACAAATACATACATACATATCCCCGACTGTTAACATGATTACATTTACAGAGAATTAGCCGGTGCCTACGTAATAAGATCAAGTTTTTTGCGCCTAACAAAAGAGCATTATTTATTTTCAATAACTTTACTATTCTACTGGGTAACAAAAATAAACCTAATTTAAAATAAATATATCCCTAAAAAAAAACAGTAAAAACTAACCTACGCTATCCGTAACTAATTTGGGGGCAAAAAAAAATACCAGAGCAAAGCGAGGGTGGCTCACTTCTGTAATATAAAGTAGCTCAAGCATAAAATAGCCTTCTAGAAATTAAACACTTGGAAAATCCCCCAGAACTAACAAATGGCTAAGTCAAAAGCCTCAGTAGCGGCCGCAAGGCGAGCCTTGTATTTATCTAAATATGAGTCAGTGCTGCAATTTTCTGTTTAATTCCTAACGCCCTTCGCGTATCGTGCTCACTCAATGTTACACTACTTGTGCTTAATCACTGTAAAATGCATGTGGGCCAATGCCAATAACTAAATCATTCTAACGATCGTGATCGATTATTTTGAATAACTTGAACCTTAGTTTGAGCCCTTCATTTTTTTCAATTAGTTAGCAACTGGTTAAAATAACATTACTTTTACTTGTATATTGACGGGGATCCCTAGAATCGATCGGATTTATCATTTCATAGCTTATCTAGAAGGCAAACGAGCACACAGGCCACCTGATGGTAACTAGAAACTGTGACTTAAGACTGCAAATGCGTTGCCAACCCTCAGGACTAAGATGGAATGCTATCCCAGCAAACATTCTAAGTGCTTTTTCCCAGGCTCTAGAATATATTACTAATTTAGGTAAAAATTACATCATATGCACCACATAAATTCACATATCGTACATTAATACTTCCGGGTAAAAATATAGAGCCTTTAAAACGTAAATTTCCCTTAACCAATACACCATAAAGTCAGAAACTTAAAGGTTGAGAATGAGCAAAATATAAGGTAAAATTAACTTCGAAACTCGACCAATAGTTAATATATACTTCTAGGTGCATTATAGGTGTATATGTGACGTATTTTTTTCTTACACTGGGGACCTTTAGGTCAACGATTTAAGTAGCTTTTACTACCAATTTCGTAGTAAATATTACCTTCCATAGATACCAACTTGAGACTAACAAAGTTATAAACACTTGTAAGGTACTAAAAATACCATAAGGTTTCATTTACATAACCTAATAGTCAAATTAACCCTAAAAATAACTAATAAGTTGAAGTTTGAGAGGCGACATCAGGTCAAGTTTATTTTACTCACAAATAAGTCATTTCTCGGTGAAATAGGACGTGTTTACCCAATAGTTATTTCGTTTTTAAATCAAAAGTAGTGTTGGATTTACAATGGCCAAAGACAAAAAAAAATATAGACATTCCAGCAGTTACTATAGGAAGCGTAAGGCTAATATGAAAATTCAAAGTGAAATATTAAAAGAAGAACAAAAGTGTGAATTACCTTCTAAATCCAGTTTTCATGAATTTTCAACTTTGTGTCAATCTACTGATAGTACTTACTGATACTGATACCGTTTCAATGACACACACAGGCAAAGATCTTGATTATATGGAATCGTATTATAATGAATTAGGAAATAAAATATCTGATAATATAGATGAGATGAGAGATGGCAATGAAATCGGTGCAAACAAAGAATCGGAAAATGAAGACTCTGGAGATGAGTACATTAGAAATGAAGACTGCTCTGATATGAAATCAATAAAACTTATGGAAGACCTAATAAAATGGACAGTTCAGCATAAACCCACCAACTCATCTCTAAACGACTTGTTAGTTTTACTGACTGAATACGGATTTAAATTGCCGAAAGATGGACGAGCACTGCTAAAAACTGACGATGTCTTTATAGAGCCTATGGGCCAAGGCAAGTTTTGGTATCAAGGTGTAAGTAGTTGTTTACATTTTTTTTTGTCAAATATGGATTTAAGTACTTTATCCAGTATTGAGTTGATGTTCAACGTAGACGGTATGTCTCTTTTTAGCAGTACTGCTCCGAAGTGTGGCCTATTGCTATGGCAATATATGACATGCCAAATATAAAACCGATGTTTCCAGAAATTTACTATGGAAGTGGAAAACCACCTTTGGAACGTTGCGACAATTTATAAATGAGATGAATAAAATAATAGAAGAAGGCATTATAATAAATGAAAAAAAGATGTTGATTAAAATTAAATGTTTTATCTGTGACACTCCTGCTAGGGCGTATCTGAAAGGTGAGATAGGTACTTCCTTATGAACTTAATTACTGTTTACTGCTAACTAATTATACGTATGCGGATGGATTCATATATGTATGTAATTATATATGTGTATTTGTGTATGTACATGTATACATGGCTTTCTCCCATTCCAACGCCTCTTCATATAAACCGATGCCGCGTTTCTTTGGAAAGCATTTGTATTTCGTCCAGTGTGGCTCGGATAACTTTCCGCATCTTTCTGCAGCCGGCTCACCATCGTAGGAGGCCACGACAGAACGCCGTTCTCCTCCCACGACGAAGGGCAAAGCGTTATTCCCAGTCCCCTTCGGGACTGGGTGGCCACTATCTTATATGTCATTTATGCAACAATAAACACCTAAAACCAAATTGGAGTCAATTAAAAATAAATATTTAGGTAACTATATTGCGTAGATGCGTTAAGTACAGTGCTTAGAAGATGCTTCGGGTTTGTAGGTACTTGTCTCTCACTCGCTCTCAAAAGCTCTTATTAAGAGCGAGTGAGAGGGAAGTACAAACCCGAAGCATCGAAGTGCTCACAGACTGTACGCAGATATGTTTTAAATTAAGCAAAACTACAATCAGTTAAAATAATTATCACTAAAAACATTAATGACTCGAAAAAGTTTCAAAATTTTAATTGTCACGTACAATATAACTTGCCAATTGGGGAACCTCTTTGCGTAATATTCACCCTCGGCACCTCTGATCGTAAGCACACCGCCTACGCCCGCGCTGTCAAACAATTACTGAAGAAGCGGACACAGGCGACGTTGTGATGGCGGTCGCTTCGACCTTGAACGGTTACTCTGCACCATTGGGTCGCAGAATTAAGTATATATTACCTAAAATTTACTTAAATACCAGTACGTCGTATTTTTAGGTAAATTTTAACTTCTTAGTCGAGCCGACATTTTGTTTTGTTATAATTAGGACGTGTTATTGCAATTTGCATAATTTAGGTATATTGTAATACCTATCACAATCAAATCTAATGGTACATTTATTTTCATTTACATGAAAAAATATATAAAGTCAATTTAATATATTTACAAACACGGAACACAAATTTACGAACCCCAATTACAAGCAATAGATACTACTTATGAGCTTAAAAAAAAGTAATACTTAAGTATTTCGAAAGCCCATCAGTAGTTTTGAATAAAAACCTAACATACTGCACGAGAAAATTTTCAGCGCACAAGATTTTATCGTATAATTCCTGCGTAAACGACCTAAATAATTATTTTACGCCAAGTAATGGCCGCCATTCTCGTTGCAAAACCTTAAGATTGATTTTTAGTTAGACATTTTGTTTGTAAGCGAAAAGATAATACCTTCGTAATATATTTGTCTCTTTCTCTGCATATCTCATAAAAAACAACCTTTCTGGGTAAATAAATGGTAAAAAACACGTTGAAATCATGTTGAAAAATGGTAAGTCTTACCAATTTTGTACATTGCAACCACATGACACGTCGTGGCGACGTTTAATCCACGTCGCAAACATCACCTATGTAGTAACCATTAGGTCACAATGACTAAATTTACGTGGAATCGACGTAGCGGGCACGTGCTTTTTTTCCCCACTTTGGTGGACTCCACGTGGATTCCACGTCGATTCGAGGTAACTCATTTTGGTCACTGTCAGATTTGCGACCTATAATAGGTGGTTTTATCGTTATTTTTACCAAAAATGTTTGCTGGGATGCTAGTCATTACACCGGCAGTCTTATCCCCAAACCGGAACACAACAATGCGAACACTGTTTGGGGGGTAGGTTAATGGATAAGATGGTGGTAGCGGTAAATGCCTGTCGATGAAAATAAAATCAGGCGAATTTTCTTTTTTTTTAAATGAGTGTCGGTGATTCCAAGGTAAACTATATTGAAGACTAGCCTAGTTGGTAGTGCCCTGCCGATGAAACTAGTGGTCCGAATTCGATTCCCGATAGGGCAAAGGTACCGACTACAATCCATGATACAATGTTTTTTCTGCTTTCTTTTTATCTGTATATTCGCTTGTTTGTCTGTTTGGTACAATTTTTTTAATAGATTTTAATTTTACTTCATAACAAGCTCGACTTGAAACTTGAAACATAGCTCAGGCTGGATAATAATACAACAAAATAGTAACAAGAAATTATTCAATGGAGTTTTTTTGGGCGCAAGTTTTATACATTACGCACGCAAGGAGTATTTTCTACTAATTTTAACTCTTAGGGTTATGCGGATAAGGCTTTTATATATTCTTTATCGTAATCGTGGTTTGATTTCAAAAATACTTTTTGAATGATGATCGCTTTGTCAAGATCACACTCAATATCATCATCGTCTTTGTCAACCAGAAGACATTATTTGACTACTAACTTAACTATCCCACATAAAGTAAAAACGTGGCACAACACTTTGGTGACTCGAACGAAAATGTCATCATGCTCAAATGCACAAATCAGTTGATCAATTCAAGTCATTATCGCTGCGATACGCCACTGCAATTTTCGCTAGTAAACAGGTCTAATGTCCTTCAGGTCACTGGCCTGACACTGACACACCAAGGGCGGTGTGATCTATGAAAGTTATGAACAGTCATGCAGACGGATTATTTATGGCTTTTTGGTATATTTTCATTCAGCGTTGCCTAATTAGTTTGTAAAAGAGATCTTTTACTTTAGAGAGAGGGAGTACATCACATTGTTGTGTTCCGGTGTGGGGATAATACATTTACAATGTTACACCTTCCATCCCTCTTCACCGCATGTCCAACTGTTTCTCTCTCTCTCTCAATAAAGATAAAATAAATAAATAAATAGAGCATAGAAGCATTTCATGTTAGTCTTCAGGGTTCGCAACACATTTGGAGTCTTAGGATTGCAGTCTTACGATTGTAGTCTTGAGAATTTTGATATCCATGGAGTGGCCGGTCTGCTTGTGTGCCTTTTACTTGCCATAAAGAAATAATGAAAAGCCATTATATATTTTGTGACAGTCCTCAGAGTTGGCAAAGCATTCATTTCGCATTCTGGAAATCGTAGTTTTGGTGTGTGTTAGACTGCTTTCGCTGAGATAAAAAGAAACAGCCGCTTATTAGCTTTTCATGGGTAACCTTACGCTAGTTCGAAGTTTTGTTTCCCCACTGTTTCATTTGGCCCAACAATTATAAGTTAGGAAGGCTCTTTTTCTGAATCCATTTTTTTTTGCCATTGTTAAAATAAATATAGGGTAAAGTCACCAGTGGTCAGCCAGAGACCTGTAGTCGGACTATGCCTATACTTTGTATGAGTGGGAAGAGTACGAAAGATATTTTCCCACTATTCTTACTCACTTTGGTGACTTTACCCTGGCTACAGAATCGAATGTTTAGGTTAAATTTGTTTCATAACACACCTGGAACGTTAAACAGTTTCAGTTAAAAAACAAAAAATGAATAAGTTGTGAACAAAAATTAGACCTTGCGGTAACAATCCTCTATCTACGATAAAATGAGCTCTAGACATACATTTTTTATTTTCATGTTTTATTAAATTGCTACCTATTAATCTTTACAAAACAATACATAATTAATAACTGTACTCATAAACCTGTCTCAAACTAAGTCAGGTTTTATTTTTTGGGTGCAGCGTTTGAACCCATCCATCATTTGCGGGTTGGACTCGGACTAAGAAACTTGACCCTTTTTTATTTAGAATTGGTCTTAATTGTGTTGAAGCCGAAATTTTAAGCTATTAAACATGTTACTATATACAATAAATGTTTTACAAAACAAGAAAAAACACAGCGGAGAAGAAGCGAGCAAGGAAGTCAACAGACAGTTGGTTTAAAAAAAGGTACTTTGATATTACTTCTCGCGTTTCTAGGTTCACATATTATTATCAATTAGATCGGCTTTGCGACAGACGGTGGTTCATTAATGACCAACTATTCCACATAGTAAACACTATAAAAACTATATGTGTCTTGACTTGGCCTCTGTTTGACATTGTTTTGGTTTTTAGACATAACAAGATAAAGCCAAATGACATCATCCTAACGATAATCAATTCGTCGTCCAACACCTATGCGCTCCATTCCACTTTATAGTTTTAATTCCTATCTGGGGCCCAAGATTTCGACTTTTAAATAGGCTAAATGTATAGAGTAGGGAATATTCATGTCTTTTTTTCCCAGTCTCAATAACATCTGATTCATGTCACAAACAGTTGAAAAACATGTAATAATCCAAAGAAAGGAAAGATATTGTCAGGCTATCTATAGAGGCTTGTAGAAACCTCTTGCATAGAACTAGAAAACTACATAATCATTTGCGTTTACAGACCACCATCGGCTGATTTCAGCATGTTTGAATCTACAATGGAAAATGTGTTAAAATTGGGTGCCCCTTGAAATCTTGACAAACTTTTCATCGAATTTCATTTCATCGAAAACGATTCATAGAATATTTAGAATAAATATTATCTCTTGTAGTATTATGGCTTCATGGACTTATTCATTATAAATTAAAACAATTATTAGAACAACGGTACAAGGATTTTTAAATGCTTAAAAATACATTTCATAAACTATTCAAGAGACGGAGCAACCAGAAGTTTGTTATGCGACAGAGTACAAATAGGTGCGACGACGAGCGAAGCGAGGAGGAGTGTGTTAGGTGAACTGTGACCAACAGCGCACGAAGCCGAGCGAGCGAAGCGAGCGTGCCTCGGAGCGGCCGGCGAGCGTCAGAACCGATTTGTTTTATTCCAAAATATGTCACACACACACAATGCCAGAAATCTAGGCTCAAAAAGTATGAAATAAAAATCTGTCACATAAAGTATCTAGTTAATAATATTCATAAACTTTAAAAATCGGTGTTTTAAAAATACATAATTTAATTGTTCGATGTAAAGAATATTCGATCAAATGAGAATAAGCGAAACGTTGACTTTGAACTGAAATTCAATTAAACGTTTGTCGATATTTCAAGGGTAAACCGTTAAAATTAGCATGTAAAACTCAAAAGCATGTTATTGTCTGTGGAGACTTTAATGTCAACTTACTGGAACCGTCAAATAATACTATTAAGATCTTAAGTTTATTTAAATCTTTTAATTAAGATAATTTATTCTTTGAACCTACACGGATAGGTGTTTCAAGTGCTACTTGTTTAGACAATATTTTTTGTAATTGCGAATGGTTGGATAAGGAAATATTTTACTGCTTTAATCCTGACCACAGTGGTCAAAAGGCTTCTTTTTTAAATGATTTTCAATTAACCTATAGCTATAAAATTAACCAAAATATAAGCCAATAGACATTTGTTCCATTCTCTTTTTAACAAAACAATTCAACATAGAATTTATATGACCGACTTGTCACGTGATGTCACAGTGCATACTGGATGTCTGTATAATCGCTGTCTAATAGCAGTTTAAAATGCTAGTATCATCAATATTACTCGACCGATTTTAATTATGCTTTTACTCTCTTTTACGGTATCTTCATATTTAGTTCAGAAATGCGATCCATGCATTTTCCTTTTAAGACCATCTGGCAGCTCATGCCAAAGAGTAGGTTGTTCCCCCACTATTGGAGCATAACATCCAACGTCAAGGTGAAGCAGTTACTATTACTAACTGAACTGCAAAGGTCTGTCAGTAAAAGTACTCTGTAGAACCCTACAGAGTACCTTTACTGACGAATCCGCTACAAACTTAAAAACAACAAGTAATAACTAATTTTCTATTTAGTAGTTTGGTGCCGTTTTAGATGTTTTTAGTAGGAATAAACAATTTTATCGCCTGTATCTCAAAATCCAATGACATCTACTTAGTAATGATATTTTTTTATTTTAAATTCGTTATATGCGCTTGCAAGCCTTTCACGAATCCAGCAAAAATTAGCTCTTTAAAACGTAATATTTCATAAATGAATCACTTAATCGAAAAATTATTTTCAAACCCGTAATATTTTTGAAAGACCTATCCAACGAGAGTAGGGGGGTATTTTTTTATTTTTTTTACCACTTTTTCGGCGTGATTAATATATGCCAAATTACAGCTTTCTAGTACTAAGAGTGTCTGAGCTAGGCTACGGACGGACGGACGGACATGGCGAAACTATAAGGGTTCCTAGTTTGACTAGGCAACTTTTCTGTAACGATAACGTTCGTAGAATGCATTTGGTTTAAACAGTGTATTACCGTTATATCGGCCATATCATAAGAAATACGATAACGATTTGCTTTGAAATAAAGTAGTAGAGGCTTTTACATACAATTGATATATTATGTCATTTGTGTTGCGTGACATAGTGAATGGCATCGTTTACTTTGGGTTTTTCTTCGTTGAGAGCTTAAACCATTCTTATCCACTTTTCCCTATTGTTGGTATTGGCTTGCAGTCCCAATAAGAGTTATTTTTTGACCTATAAGACCTATGTATGTCTTTATTGACTCATAGAGAGTGAATGATCAATTTAGAGCACCAATAATCCAAATTAGTCACCGGTTTGGTGTCAATGGCTACTTAAATAATCATAAAATGGCAAAATGGCCGCGGTTCGTTGTAGTCATCCTTATACAAGGTAAATCCAGGCTACGCCGAACTGAAAAGTTGTTTTCTAATTGCTTAAAAGGATAATAATTTGGTTTTGTATTTTTTTGTATACAATTTATTTTCATTCATACATGTTCAGAAGATGAAGAAGAAATACATTTATTTAACCATATGCCGCATCAATATACATATGATTGAAGAAAACAGTCAAGGAACATTTTAAAGCCTTAATAATTGCCATATGATAAAATGTAAAGTCAAGGTTTTTTAACAACATGAAGTTTTTTTGATAACACATGTTAAATAACATATCTATGTTGTGATATGAATACAAAACAATTTTAAAACTGCTATCTCCAACATCCATAAAGGTCTCACTGGATTCCTGTCTAATTAGATTGAGAATTGACAATCAATCAAGAAAAGTAAGTTTATAAACGTCAAACTCAATTTCAATCAACTAAGAATTTCGTTCAACGTTTCAAAATTGAATATAAGACTTTATTAATAAGTCCGATAAGAAGAGAATTGACTGTCTCAATTGGCGACGACCTGCCCTCCCCGCGCGTAAGCAACGCGCAATTCACCGAAAATATTCAGCCGTCTATTTATACGAATGGCGACTATCTTATCAGCAGACGTGTTGTCTACCACTTCCGATTAGAACGAACTGAATGCGTATTGGATAGTGCGATTGTTTTGTTTACTTATGAATAATATTACAATATGTTAAGATTAAATGGTTACATGAATATTGAATATTCTACGACAGGTTTGATCCTTCGCTTTTATTGTCTGCGATTCCACGAAGGCTTATCTCTGTTTCCTTAGCAACTGTCCTATTTTTTTGGAGAAAAAGTTCTCTATTGAAATATCGCTATAGTACATTTCACATTGAAGGAGAAGTTTAACCATGTATGCAACAATTAAGCACAATTTCGTGTTTAATCTATACACATATATCGACGACCGTAATCTAAATTGGCGTAAGGGACAAAAGGGCGAAAATGAGTTATGAATGCAGTTGTATTCAGTTTTTTTTTCTCTTTCGAATGGTATAGGTTACATCTCGATAGCTTGAAAAAACATGCCCCTTACACCCTTAAAAAACGGTTACCTCGACACAGTTTTTGTAAAAAAATAGACGTATCAAACATAAAGAAATAATATTCAAATCCATCGTGGTGTAACTGTCGTCTTCGCAATTCACCTAACGTCGTAAGGAGCCATCAAATAAGTAAAAGGCCGATACACCATTTTACGTTCTCAAAAAGTATCTACACAATACATTTGATTAAATCACAAATAGATGTAACTATCATTTTCTTCATTTACCTGAGTCGTAAGGGACAATTCTGTTAGCAAACATTTCTACGATACGCAGTTTTGCTTTTGCAGATGTAAGACAATACAGACCTTACGCCCATCTGTCATTGTTTCAAATATGTGTTCATGGCATATACGTAATTTTTTCACTACTACAAGTAGTAAACTACCGGCCCTTACTTTAAAACATAACTGCCTAATTTGAACTATTCCCATAGATGTTAGCGTTATCTCTTTCATTAGATGACAGACGCAGTGTTCGTTGATATTGCTGAATTACTCGCAAGCATTTTAAATTACTTTCGGGTAAAAGAGATATCACTATGGCCATGTTTACAGTAAAGTCCCAGATAGACGTGCGAGTTAGTACGTCGTACTTATGGCTCGGTGACCTTACTCGTCCCTGTATCATCCTAAGTAGGTACGCGAACTTCTAAAGGTAAGCGCGGGCGAAAAAGGTCGTCGAGCTTTCAGTACGCCTACTACTACTCGTCCGTCTATCTGGGACTTAAGATGTTGCTGCTGGTTTTAGCTGAGTGCTGTGATGCTCAGTTCTGTTCTTCACGTATGTTTGTAAAGACGCACGCTTCAAGTACTTTTGGAAAATTAATGAGAAGAGATATACTTATTACTCCATACAGAATCACTCTTAGCTCGAAGCGATAAATTACTGCGAGCATAAGACAAGTTATTGCAGTATGTATCTTATATTACTCATATTATTAATGAGAAAGTGTGAGTGTTTGGATGTTTGTTACTCAATCACGCTTCAAACACTCTAAACGGATTGAGATGAAACTTTCCACACATAGGTTAGGTTCTGGAATAGAACATAATCCCGAAATTTTTAATCAAAATCTACGCAGATGAAATTGATTTTTTTGTTTGGTGTTCAATAAAGTGTTTTGTATTGTATTGTATTGTATTGCGGGTAGAAGTTAGTTTTTAATAAAATATTTCATTTTCGGTGGCACGTAATAACCGGGTTTGTGTTTATTTTGCGAGTCTTTTAGTATACAAAACAAATTCCCAAAGCGTTATCACAACGAATATTTACCCAGTATATTATTTGATCAATCAGTACTGATACTTCTCTATAGATATAAAAGGCAAATCTGACTCACTGACTTATATATCAACGCAGAGCCAAAACTACTGTACCATGGAAACTTGAAATTCAATACAAGGGGTTCGTTTAATGATGTAAGTGAGCACTAAGAAAGGATTTTTGGAAATTCACTCTCTAAGGGGTTAAAATAGGGGGGGAGTAGCGGGAAACTAATTCTACGCGTACGAAGTCTTGGGCGTCCTCTATACAATTATGTTAATGTTTCGATATTTTGTACTCGCTTTTACATAAAATAGCGTGTTTAATTTTATTTTGTTACTTGTTATTAGTTACTTGCATATCATTATGATAATGTATGTACCTATGCCATAATTTATCTTTTAAATTGTTCAATACTCTACTAAATAACACAATTACATTTATGATTTCGTGTATTATTTCAACAAATAATAAATTCCATGTACCTTTTACACCATGTAATAGATCAGTTTAAATGGAGTTACATCCTATTATTTTTAATTTATCTTAATTTAGTTCTTGATACGTCAAATTTACCCCGAAGTCTAATAGTAAAGAAGGGTTTATCGGACATTTTAAATTATTTTTTTGACGTAAGGGACATGCTATCTCGGTAACTAAGCGTTAAATGATAAATTGAGTTATTTGTACTTAAAGAGTGAAGAAAAATAAATAATTGACTAATTTTAGTTACATGATACGTTAACAAACAAAAAAATTATGAATTTTAAAAGAAAAAAAAAACAGTTTTTTGGCTCTCCTGAAAAGTAGCCATTTGTCCGTTACGTCAATTTAGATTACGGTCGTCGATATAGGTAATAGGCAAACCTGACTGACTTTTATATCGCTAAAAGTGTCAACGCACAGCCGAAACTACTGTACCTAGTAACTTGAAATTTGGTACAGGGGTTCCTTTCATGATGTAAGTGAGCACTAATTAATCCCTCAAGGGGTTAAAATAGGGGAACAGCTGGAAACTAATTATACGCGTACGAAGTCAATATATGAGAAAAAAGTATTGGTGTAAGGGGAAAGGGTATTTTTTTCTTACTTACACACAAAGGCAAGGCAACTACGAAATACGGCTGTCAGAGAAATCATCCTACTTAGACCGGACTAAAGTAACATTTTTAAACACAATGACATTGTAGGTGTACAAGGCTGAAAAGGCTGACCAGATGGAGACAGCCAGTCTTTGCTATACTTAAGTTAACTCGCTAGCGAGTCGAATGCTCTGTCCCTCGCACTCTAAAAGAATAATAAGAGGTCTGTGAGAGACAGAGCATTCAACTGCTAGCGAAAATGGTAATTGTACCTCATGGTAGGGGTACTGTTAGTTGTAAGTTTAGTCTCGAAAATCGTTAGCTACTAACGATTGTGCAAACAAATTACGGCAACAGACGCTTGTCTCAAAAAATGTTTCACACTTTTCTTGCTCGTCAAGTTTTGATTCGTGTTAAAATATGTATGAAGTGTAGAAAAGTGGCTCTTAGGCCATGCAACTTTGGCTCAAGTGGATAAAATGATCTTATCAAGATCGTTTACACATTATCATGCACTGTCTCTCTAATACACTCAGGAGCATACAAACGAGACTATTTCGAAGGGTTGGTTCCTCGCCAGGGGTTGTTTTGAGAGAGGTTTAATGGTGGATACTGCGAGGTTCAATAGAGGAAGACAACAGTTTTTAAGATACCTAACTGATCGCACGATCAGTTAACACCATAGCGGGAGAGTCTGGGTCATTTTGTTACAATTAAAATGTAAGGAAATTCAAGTGCCATTTTAGATGTTTTTCTGAACATGCACAATTACTTAACCGACAGATTCATTCAGTTGGGTATCCTAGGTACTCTGGAAGTCCTGTATCGATGCTCGGGGTATTCATCATCAGATTTCACTAAAAGCGTTTCCTGGCGAGGAACCAAGGCTTCGAAATAGTCTCGTTTGTATGAAAAACGCACTCTGACCCGGTATTTTTGCTCCCGATTGTACTTACTTACATAAAAAATAATTCAATACGTTAACACAACAGCTCGTTACAGTTGTTGAACATGAAAACGATCGTATTTAATCCAAAACTATTCATAGTCAAATTGATCAGTCCCTCTAAATACCAACTAATACCGCTACCATGTAAACAGGGTCCGGGTAGATGCAAACTACCCCCGAATAGTAACGCTCGCATAAACCGCCCCTACAAGTCGGGCCAAATTAATTGGCCCCCACAGTTTAACATTCATTCGGATCCGATCCGGAGCGTTTGCAGCTTTTCGAGGACGGCTGTCAGACAAATTAACACCTATTATTTATTTATGTAAACTTTATTGCACAGTACACAACGTAAGTACATGAGGCGGACTTCATGCCTCAAGGCATTGTCTCCAAGCCAACCACTAGGCCATACAGAGGATAGTTGAGGTGGGTGCTAGTATTTTAGTAAGAGACTTAAATTATCATAAACTGATCGGTAGACACTGCCATTAGGCATTCGTTCGCCAGTTATATTTGTTTTTGTTCAATATATTACAATCATTTTCCTATGTCAAATAAATGATAAAAACGTAGGTAAGTAAGCCAAGTTCTCGAAGTCGTAGTCGATCTTAAAAACTTGCCGATATACAAAAAAATGGTTCATCCTAAGTGCTGCATTCCAGACATTTTCATTAATGTTTTTGAATCCATTGAGACCAAACCTTGTAGTGATAATAACAGGCTAAGGCTAGAAGGCTAGCTACTACTAAGGGTACAGTGGAGAATCTGTTGCCAACTTCAGACTTAAACAGCTGATCAGCTCATAGACATAAGAAAATCTCATTATAATTATTATTATTTTAACCAAAACACAACCACTGCCATTCCTAAGTATGATAATCGGTTTTGTGCTACTTGTATACGTTAGTTTCCCGCAATCTCCATCAGATTGTCATTCAACTTAGCACTGCCACTCTAGAACCTTACCACCCTAACGGGCACCTTTCTCCGAGCAATGTGCTTACCACCAAAGGATTAACATTGTTATCGAACTTACCTAATATCAGCTCGTCCCAAAATTTACAAACAATATTTGAACTTAACATTCTGTCAAATCAACAAACATGAAACGTTCAATAGAATCTGGTAAGGAAGAGTAAACAAAGGCAATTTGTATGGGACACCGAGCTCTGAAAAGCTTTCGTAATACAGACCGACTGAATTAATCAAGTAGATACGTCCGATTGGGATGTTGGCGACCTTTTTCGGTTTTTGGTTTGCTTACGTAGAACTACTTTCGATTTATTCCATATGCTCGCTGCTTTTACCAAGACTAGGGTAGCTGAGGATGCGAGATGTTCAAAATTATTAGAAAATAGGATGCATGCAGTAACAGAATCACTTCAATTATTTTTTGCATAATCGCCTTCATCATTGTACCCTACATGGTTAGTTTGGCACTTTTTTTTTTGTTACGTCAGATCGTTGCCATCCAGTTACTACTTGGTAACAACATCACACAATTTAGAAGCTCGGCTATAGCAAAACAAAACCACCTAGCCACTTGGTGGACCTCAAGCTGACAAAAAAAAAACTTGAGCGTGCAAACTCGCTGCCAATCCTAAGGATATGCAATACCTCAAATTCCACATAATAGGTACAATTCAAAATGAGTTATTAACATCAGAGAGGGTAGTCAAGATGCATAAAGTTAACGTAAACTAATACCGAAAACTGTCAAATTGTATGGGATTCACACAAGCATTTGACGACACCGTCTGACAGCTTACGTCAAGTTGATAAGGTTAACGAGCGCCGAATGCATTTTGTCCGGGCCACAGATGTAGTAAAATTTACATTTTGCAAAATCAAAATAGATTGACATCTTAATACTTTATTCTTGCTCTAAACATGTTTGTCATAATTATCTAAATGAAGTAAAAGCATTCTCGTGTTGGACCTTTAATTTAAAGTCATATCTAAAACGATAAATAACCAGCAAGGTTTATTAAAACATTTTAAAACAATAACAAAGCGCGTACCGTTTACGTCCGGGAGGACGAGGTCTGAATCCGAAGGAGGCATCAGTATTCACGGGGCGCGGGCGCTGGGTACGGAAAGGTCGCGGTCGTATGGCAAAACACTCGTATGTAAACCGTTGACATTTGATTTTTTTGTTCCTAATTGGAAAATTACGGGTTGTTGAAATCCGTAATCGTCATATGTTAATGGACCATGATCCTAAATTTCGTTTATCCTATAGCCATTTACTAACCTAGTCTTACCACACGTATTTTTGGAAAACTTAGAAAGTTTCAGGCAACTTGGTCAGGACTCAGCTGATAATTCATCATCATCATCATCATTTCAGCCATAGGTCGTCCACTGCTGAACATACTCCTCTCCCAAAGATTTCCACCTCACCCGGTTGGAAGCGGCCTGCATCCAGCGGGTCCCCGCGGACTTGACCAAATCGTCCGTCCATCTCGCGGGGGGTGTAGTCGCTGATATTTAGTTTAGGACAAATGATTATTCAGAAAAATGATACGTTAGGACAAATGTTACTAAGGATTCCTAGGGACACCCGAGAATAACTTCTAGGTTTGGAAGAATTCAGTGTAATCTTAACAGGTAGGGTTGAATTTCGCTAGATACCTACCTAACTCATGGATGCTTCATGTCTTCGAGTATGTAAGTACTCATTAGTTAGTGTCCTAAACGTTGGATTTATATCAAGTCGAAAAAATGTTGCTCTGGCGCCAGTAGTAGATTTACTGGCGTGTTATAAAAAACACTTTTGATTGCCAATAGCATGCAACAATTGCTTTATTCCTCTGTATTTCCAGAAAATAATAACTTAGTTTTGAAGACATCCAGTCCTCCAAGCGAGAGTGAAAAGGCTGCTACTTAACCAAAGTTCACTCTACCATCGACTCATAGTCACTTATTATTACTTTTAATTACTATAAAAACATCACAATATTGTTTTGTCACGAATACGAATAGTGTACGTTTGAAAATTGTGGTTTGGCTATAACGACTCAACGACTTTACAGCTTTAAATTTTCATGATCCGTTGAAAAAAACAAAAAGGCACGAGGTCACCGAACTTGAAATTTACAAACCACTAATTTAACAGTGTTTCTTGAAAACGTTCTCTGATTACTTCCCGAAAATTCACTCGTCTTCAGACGTTTGACTAACGAACCACTCATTATGCTCAGTCTTCCTTCTGTTATTTAAATTTACGACAGCAATTCATTTTATTTTTATATGCCCTTCCTCATATTAGGCCACATTTATTTTCCCCGAATTGGCCAATGAATGTCCCCAAATTAAGTTGTTAAGGTATTTAGTGCCGGACTCCGAGATTCCCTTATTAATTTGACCCGGAATGGTGTCGAGGTTGCTTTCAGTGTCTGTGGAACTACAGTGATAACTTGCCTGCAGTGTTTATGATTGTGGCTTCAAATTCTCCTTGCGGTGAACTTTGTGACATAAGCAGTATTGTTGGTATACTTATTTGTACTCGTATATGCTCGTATGTACTTGTATGTATGTCATTTTACACTAGTCCAGAGAGCTGCAAGCGAGGGGCAAGACCTGGGATGAATAAAAATGACAGATCCACACGTGGCATCAAACAACTTCTTTAATTACATTTGCGAAAAAATGACAAAGAAACTCAATAGTGTATTTTTTTCTTAATTATTGATCTGATTCTAAAAAGTCATCGTCGAAAATTCACAGAGTAATTTGAACACGAAATGGACAATAAAAAACACTAGTTCGAAAAAAATAACTTTCCGCACGATATATAGCTACGAAAAGATCAAATTTTTGAGCAAGTGTATTAATAAAAATTCCTTACTGCAAGTTCGTTTGTCAGTTCGTTCCATATTCACGGTTAAACCGTTCAACTGATCTATGTGACCTTTAGAACGGTAATGGTTTATAGCTTGAATTATACCTTCTATACCGGGAAAATGAGAGTTCCCAGAGGCTTAGTATTGAACAACTACGCAGATAAAATCACGGACAAAATCTGTACTATGGAGTACGGCAAATTTGTAATAACATTATCATAAGTCTTAGTAACACTGTTTAGTACACCACTGTCCAGATAATTCTGGGACTAGATTGTGTTCAGTGCTTAGAATATTAAATTTTATAGTTGTTGAAACGTCTGACAATGTAACCTGGGCGTTCAAACTTTTTGTCTATGATATTTTGCAGAGGCCCCACGGGAATAAGAGTTGAAAAGGCAAATGTTGAAAGTTAACAGGAAAATGGACCATATAATGAAGATAATAAGGAAAATCATGAGCATGTCCCTACAGTAAAAGGTCAACTTTTAACTGTTAACCTAGTTAAATATGTTGAGGAGTTTAAACCTTTTTTTATTTTACTTACGAGTACAATCATAGGTTTTAACAATGAAGCTGATGTTGTTTCTCGGTGCACGAAGAGCTGGATTCCATCATGTTCTGCTGTTTAGGCAGCACATCTTTCCATATAGAGAGCCCTACTGCCCTGCTAAGATAAATGGTTGTATCTCAGACAAAACTTCAGTATCAAGTAGAATCTTATTTCTAAATTATCAGGGTTAAATCTGGCTTGGCTATTGAATTTGAGATATCACCTTTTGGCTTATGTGGGTAGTATAGTGTTTGCAGTCCAAGAAGGCGCCCCCAGAATTTTCTAATTATCGTGGTGCTGTTGCGTCAATGTACGAAAAAACCAGTCAAGTGGGAGAAACCCCGCGCACATGGGTTCCATACCGCTACACGACGAATCGTATCAGAGCAATTCCAACTCAAACTTACCCTTTTTTTTTCTGCAGGGTTTTTGATTATAATCTTACTAAATTTGACGTTTCAATGTTTTACCGTTTGATACAACGAAATTAAAATTACGTTCGAATGAAACGTTTCCTTAATTTGACCCTTATTTTGATCCCCTATTACTGTTCAACAGATACAGCTCTTTAAAAATAGGACGGACGGACGGACAGCCTAGGCATACTTATTAATAAGATCCCGTGGGACCCTTTGGGAACGGATATAGTTTTAGGATATGTTTAAACACGAATTACGTAGGTTAGGTTAGATTTGTGACTACCAAAACAAATTAACTCATCCGGCGAGAAATGCCTTACGTTGAAATAAAAATTCTGTGTAATAATATGTTCGGGGAAAGGTGTTTCATTAAATTTCTGCCCAAATTCCTAATTTGTAGGGACAAATTAGGAAATTGGTCGGGACTTCGTGGATTCAAACCACTAAGCTCTAAGAATTCCTCTGAATAAAGTCTCAGTTTCATTAGCCCGCGTGCTTGTAGCAATCCAATGACTAGTTGTTTTAAAATGAATAAGCCGGGAGCCATTGTAGCGATGCAATGTATCACGAAAAGAAACGCATTAGTTATCGACTAATGAAACTAAGCCTTGAGTATCGCCGTGATCAATAACTCTTCGGCTATACTGGGATCCTAGTGAAAAAGGAGGTTATTCCCACCTGTTACCACCAATTTGTTACCATTGGTAACAGCTGGGAATTTTGGTCCCACCTGTTACCACTAAAGTACTCGGTGGTAACAAGTGGGAATATTTTTCCCATTTGTTACCAGTAAAATATTTGGTGATAACTACTGGGGAAAAATAATCCAGTAGTTAGTGGTAACAGCTGGGAATTTTTATTCCCAGTAGTTACCAGTGGCAACAGGTGGGAAAAAAAATCCCAGCTGTAACCAGTGGGAATAAATTGGTGGTTACAGGTGGGAATAACCCGAAAAAGGGTATAAGTCTTCTGAATATCAAGGTAAAACTTGACTTGTACCCCGGTTCAGTACTCGGTTCATGTGTATACCCTTTTTTATTACGAGTTCAGTCGACTTAAGTACCGATTTTCAGTAGGATCCAATCGCTGTCAGTTTCCCTATGTCAACTGTCAGTATATTTTTAGAGTCTTAAAGCGATAGACAACCAAGTTATAACTTTGATTGAGTCACTATGGAACCTTGTCATAATGACAATGTCTAGTCATGAGAGACATTTTATGTCGTTATTATTCATTTTCTTTAAGCGATAGGATTCTATAGCGACTCACCAATTTAGAAGGTGAACTGTCATGTTTTGTGTAAATTAGTTCAGGTCATATATCATTTTTCCTTTTTAGTGCTATAGTACAGTTCTGCCGTGCTAGTGTAAAAGGCGATCTTTCGACATTTTGACCAAATTGAGTTATTATGACCATCGTGATGTGGAGAACAAGCCGCGTCGACCCATCTGATCCGTTTCTCGATAGGAGGCTTGGTTGCGAAGATACGGTAAGGAAAAAGGCCGTATAACGCACAATTTTTCAGCAAATACTAATCAATAAAGCGGCAACTACACAATACTACATTAGAAAGACGTAAAACAAGACATACCGCATTATTGTCTAGTGCAGGTTTGATTTATTAATAACTTGAACTACTCTATAAGGCCGTAATTACAGATTACTAAGTAAAAAGAACGAATAACATATTTTACCCCCTTTTAACTTAGTATTTCAAATGAATTTTTCTATTTGCTCATAATCTAAATGAACGTAACAGAGTTTACTAGACAAAAAGACCGTATGTCAGTATTTTGCGGTATTTTAGTCTAGCTAATGCCGAATATTTAATAATGGTGAACTTGTTTAAATAAACGTTTATTTTGTGATACGGTGTTTTTACTTGGGACAGAGGCAGTTTTTAACGCTTTATTACTATTCGAATATCCACAAACGGCCCATACTAGTTAATAAAACCGTATAATCCCCAAACTCAGTGTGCGCTGGCGCTCTTTATTACGTGAAAAGACCCCTTGTTCCTTGTAGGTAACCGTGGCCAGATAATTGGGTATCTGTGAAAGATTTTTTTCTTCCAGTATAACTAGTTATCGCCAAGGATTTTACTTTCCTCATATATAACTGTTACTTTTTAACAGTTTTCTGTAATTACTTATCAAAAACAAATAAATAAAAAAGTCAAATTTAAAACAAAAAGAAACTGGTATTTGACTAACTCAACAGTTGACGTAACAAAAATCTGTATTAAATTTGAAATCTTGAGCTTTTGCTTTATTATAGCCATAAATAAAACATTAGATGTTGTTATCAGTAATTCAAGTTTTTTAAGAAATTTTAGTTAAGAAATGGAAAAAATACATAATTGCTACTTTTTAAGTAGTACTAGATCTTACTTTTAGGTAGTACTAGATACTTCATTAGATTATGCTATTTCTTATTTCCGAGTCGTACACCTACGACAAAATAAACCACGTGGGTCACTATAAAAGATCTGACACGCGAAAGAAAAAAAACTAATTATTCGTAATGGATAGATCAATAATTTGCAAAAATTATGAGGAAATATAACTTTTCGGTACCTACATTCTGTCCGCCTTTTCCCGTTTTTGGTCTGCTTAGCGTAGCATAAGCAAAAACATTTGCGTAGGTGGTCTAAGGTGTTAAGCTTCCACTGTTGAAGATTTAATAAAGGAAACTCTAGCCTTCGTTGGAAAATATTTTCAGATGATGTTATGAATTCAAAAGGTTCAAAGCTAGCCTTGAAGATGACAGACAGAAGTGGCCGTCGACCAACTGCAGTCAACGCAGAAAATGTATGGATGACTGAAATGCTAGCGCGAGAAGATCAACGAACCGCATTCAAAGTCATTAAAAATCGGGGCAGTTAGGGTAGGGGCACCAAAAGATGAACGACACCCAAAAGCTGAACACTCGATCGAAATAATCACATAACTAAATCGTGACAAATATTACATAGTTCGGAATTTATTTTTCTTAAACAGCAACTCTTTGCTTACACCTCCATTAAATCTTAACATAGTATTATATTCTTTTTGGCCGTGATCGGTCGTCGTTCTGGAGCTTCCCGCCGAAAACGTCGATAGTATGGGAAAATAGATAAGGACAGTGCTCTCCAAATTTAAGCTTTTAATTACGTATAAAATTCAATATTGTCAGTCTTAGAAGGATTTGCTTGGTATGTATTCTTGATTAATCACTCTTTTATTGGAGTTATACGATATTTCTTTTTTCTTGTTAGTTAACGAGAAATATGCCGTTCAAGTAATGGTTTCAAAAATATATACCTAAGCCAATACTTGAACGGTGTTCAGCTACTAGGCAAGGCGTACTTTTTTTAAAGCTTCTTAATAAATCGTACTGAAATGACAGATGGAAAATTTAGAACTTAAAATGATCGTTAAATGCTCTTGTATCTTTAAACCAAAAGATGAACATAGCTTTTGATGTCTAATCCAATGATTTTGGAGTTTTAAATACTATGAAAACTATCACTGTTCAATAAAAAATGTGTGCCTAATACTTGAACGAATTAAATTTACTAGTTCATGTTTTGGATTCTATTCCAATATGTGAACACCTAATTGATATTGTTTGTTCATTTCATAAATTCTGTGTCCTAAAATTGAACTAAGTAAATTCAGTCGTTCAACTTTTAGGCATAGTTTTATAATATGAACACTAGTAGTAGTATACTGGAAATGCTTACTAATATTATAAATGTTAAAGTAACACTTTTTGTCGGTTTATCTGTTTAAAAAGATAAGTAACTAAGTAGTTTTGCTAATGATTATTGATAAAAAATACTAATTCGTTGTTTTTATGACACAAATAACATAAAAAATAGGAACCTTATGTACGTAAGTAATATTAAATAAATGTAAACAATTAAAAAATAAAGAATATTTCGTTAACTCGCATTTTATTGCTAAAAGTGAAAAGAATTAAAATGACATAGGTATTTTATTATGTTAGTTCAACTTTTGGGCCCCAAACGTTCAGAATTAGGGCACGCTGTTCATCTTTTGGGCAAATCGGTACATAATTGGTTTCAATGATTTTTAGAAAAATACGGAGATATAATAACAGGCTTTATAATAGTCATTTTCAATCTAGACCACATACTGTACCATATAAAAAAATTAAATAGGGTGAAATTTGTTACTTTCACTGAATATAAACTGTCTAAAGTTGGTGTAGTCGCTTAATCGTTCATCTTTTGGTGCTCTTACCCTAGTTCGTTGGTGGTTTACCACCTTATAGGAACATTTTGCCAAGGATATACATTTATAAATATCAATGGATGCTAAATAGGCTTCCCGTGTGTATATCCTTAAAATAAACGGGGTCAAGACTAGGATTAGACTAGACTAGGGTTAGACTAGACTTTTTAACATTAAATTAAATGGCGTCAAATATAGGCACTTTTATAACAATTTATGATTCGAAAAACATGAAAGCATCGATATGGATGTTTTCAGACACCTGCCAATTTAATAGCTGATAAACTCTTAACATGACAATGGTACCAGCTGGGTATTAAGCCACCAAATTTTGAAATATAAAGCATATAACAGTTTATACCAAAAAAAATAGGATATAAAATCGTTCTTTTTAAATACTTAAATTGGCTGTGTATCTTTAAAGATACATGTCAAACTACTACTTACTACTACTTAATGGTGTAACTGGAGACTGCATTTATAGATACATAATTATGCCTAAATGTTACGTCAGAGGCCATTGTTATGTAGTTATGACATTCCAAGATTGTTATTGCGTATAGGAAATATATTTACTTGCACTTTAATAAGGATACATTAGCATTATTGAAGAAATTTTTTTATAAAATTAATATTTTTTATGAAACGAAACGTAAACGCAGGTTTTCGGTTCGTTATTTTGTGTACCTAATAATATTTCTCCGAATAATTAGAATATCAGTTAAAATAATGCGCTTTAAAAATAAATGCTAAGCCCTTCTAGATTTTTTTTATGAGTAACGTGCATAAAAATGCCCAATGCCAAATATACGGTTAACACACTTATAATGCTTTACTAGTACTGACTTTATTATTACAATACAATCATATACAATTCAAAGTTAAAACTAAACTTATTTTAATTAAAATAAAAGTAAGCTACTGAAAAATAAAAGATTTAAATAATAATCACCTCTATAAAAAGAATACCCCCTCTAGCAGGTACTTACTTGAATATAACTAACTATCTATGTAAAACAAGGAAGTCGACTCATCGTCGGATCGACGATTTTAGCACACGTACCTATTTAGTTAAGCAATTGCGATGACAATATTATAATAATCGATGATGATGAAGATGATAGTAGAGGCGAAAGGTGGCCATATAAACTTCTCAATCCATCCATACTAATATTATTATAAAAGTGAAAGTGGGTCTGATGTGTCTGTCTGTTACCTCTACACGCTTAAACAACTAAACCCATTTAGATGAAATTTGGTATAGAGATAGCTTGAGTCCCGGGGAAGGACATAGGATAATTCCTGAGCGCACAATTTATATTGAACTACCTAATAAAAAGATATAGGTAACAACAACCTTTTAACTATAATAGTGTTTTCACAGATCCAAAATGCAGAACTTATTGATTTACTAATAACACTACACCGATCTTAGAAAAGATCCTCCTCCTCCTCTCCCTGTGATTTAATTTATATTTTTTGTTTATTTCAAATATATTTGTACCGAATTTATGATGGTTTAAATTAGCATTTAGTCTAACCTTTCATCGTAGTACTAGATTAAAAAACCGTATTTCGTCTGACTTTTGAAGATATACGTTTTTTTAGACTAGTATACAAATAGTGGTGTAGTATTTTTGAGTGACGTACTAGACAAGATAAACGTATTTCTTATATTCGGTTTTATTGTTTAGATCAGAAGCATTCAAAAAACATTTTATACTAAGCAATAAGGCGGTATGTGTCAAATACGTCTTTTTAATCAAGCATTTTTATGATACGTTCAAGCCCTAGTTTGTTATGTAGACATATGAAGAAAAAACTAGCCTATAAGGCGGTATAGTGCTCATATACCGCCTTTTTGCCTGTTTGTCAGTGGCAATTATTAATCGGCAACTAAGCAAAAAGGAAAAAATGCGTTTAAAAAATAACCTGCATGTAATAAAAATATATTGCTTATGTAGAAAACTAGTAAAATACAATATCTATCCGACACAAAAAGTTTCATTTCAATATCTGTTTAAATTTACTAGAAATATGAAAATGAAGATTTCGGACAGTTTTTTGCGATTATCTCGAAAGTGTCTTTTGTCGAAAAGTCGCCTTTTACACTAGCACGGCAGAGTTTTCATAATACATGCAATTATTACGATACTGTGTGAATAACCTTCATATATGTATAGCCTGAAGTAGCAAGTCAACGGTAAAATGATATTGTCTGAATATAATATTTCTATCTTTATCAAATTGAGTATTTTGTTCTATATTCAAAATATTTTTGAACTAACGGGTTTTTATGAAATTCTGAATCAACATCTTGTTTTTTTTAAATAATCCGTCAGTTAATTATATTTTCAATATAGACGCCATGTTCAATAAGGGTGTATGTAACACAGGGTTTGAATTGAAAATCGGGTAATTTTTAAAAAACTGGATGATTTATTTTTACCATATAATAATATATATTCATTATTGAAACAAAGTACGATACAAAATGTACACGTTTGCCTTAAATCCATAACTACAGTATTATTATTTCATACTTAACGGTTTAAAAGACTACGTACATATATGCAATTATAGTAAGTTTCTTAAGAAATACACGTCAATAATTTATACAACGTACGAGGGGAAAAATAATGTTGGATTTAACCACACGACCCTCTACAACTTATAAATACAAATAAAACTATTGCCGGACAAAAGATTTATAAAATACAGCCCTCTGGGGCATTCTTTGATTCGTTCGAGAGAAACGTGCGTTGTTACTTCCTAACTAAAACTGAACACTAATATGTACAATACTTTAGAACCAATTACAGTTGAAAACAACCTGTCCCATATTTGGTTAGCCGAACGTCAACGGTTAGTGAACTACAAGAGATCCATCGGTAACGGTGTTTAAGAGCTTCAACATTTTTTTGGTATAAATTGAATAAAAAAATCAGGTATCATGGATTCAAAGGCCACTACGATCATCGAGAGTGAAGCAAACACAAGGCATGATACAGCTCCTTTTACAAATGACGAAGGGTTACAAGATTATAGAAACAAAGTTCCAAATCTTATCAAAGACTAGAATGGTTCGGACACACGGTAACGTGCGAGTTACAAATTTCTCAAAACCCCTAAACAATGTGGCCTTACGAAGTTTATTATAAACAAGATATTTACACAGTCCAATGGCAAAATAATGAAAGTAAAGCGTGAGAAAAACTAATTACATGAGAGAATGTCATCAGTCGAATTCAGTATATTTATTAAAGCCATGCTTTCTAGCTACAAAAGTAGGATTAAGTTTGGCATATTATACTTTTCAAAAGATTTCAGCAATTAATTTTTAAGCACACCAATTTCAAAGTATACGTATGCGGTAACACTATAAAATTACCTTAAGAGTAGTTGATAGAGTTTAGTGGACCATTTTATTAACATTTTTTTGTTCCTAATTTGATCAACGAAATCTTATTTACAGTAAAGTAACTGGAATAAAGTCATAATCGAAAATATTAACAACCTCCTTTACCATGCTTAGAAAACTCATTCGAGTTGCGACGATTTGAACACTACGCGAAAGACAGCATCAGAAACAATTTGATCATGTTCTTAAGTATTAGTAACTGGAACAGAATATTTTGCTTCACAATTAAAGGTTCCTACATCACCTTCGTTTCCGATATCTAGTATCAATCTGAACTAATGCACGTTTAGTTTCTATAGCTTGTAAAGATTAAGTGGATTGGATACAAGATTAAATACTAATTAGAAAACATGTTGTTAATCGATCACTTCTATTACTGCAAGTTTATCTGTCACTTAAGATTAATCATTAATATCTAGCTATTATCGTTTAACCTATGTTAGTTCCTTGACTCAGATTGTGCGAAATTTTTTGTTTGTTTAATCATTACCATTAGCTTTATCGTTATACCAATTATCATTAATGACACCGCGACGTCAACAACGACTCGGAAAATAACATTACCATTACAAATATATGCATCCACTACAGTTGATACACAATACAAGGGTTATTTATTTTTATTTTTATCATCTTATAGACACCAATTAGATACCAGTTAATATTTTAATAAGGTTACATGAGGTGCTGGGGAGGACGAAGTAACAAAAAGGGACAGTTTCGTTGTATCTCAAAGACGAAATGAAAACAATACTTATGATAGAAGAGACTTATCAATTAAATCAACAATCGTGATACATACATATGATACAGAGAGATATAATTACGATTCAATTTTCAAACACATAACATAACGAGAATATTTTCAACTTTTCAGTTCTGTGAGTAAATCACTAACATTTTGATCAATCGCATGTACAAATCACTAATTTTAAGATTTAATATTTTACAAGTTTATAGTTAGGGTTGCCTATTTGTTGCTATATCGGGGTCACCTACTCGGATGTCAAGCCCAAAGCTGATAGATGAAATTACAACAATCATTATTATACAATAACCTACAACAACTAACTACGTCCTCTATGATATTTATTTTTGAGACGCATATTTATACCCTCTAATTTTTTCTCACAGTATCGCTTTATTTTGACGTTTATTATTAACATTTTCATAGGTACTTACTTACATATATATCTATAAATACCTTCAAGTACAAGAGAGTGAGCTACGAAGGAAAGCCTGTATCAAAGCAAAGGATGAAACTTCTAAGGGGCACACCAAGGCTTTTACCTTTTCAAAGATTAATATCTAAACGTTTAAATGAAACATCAAACCCTGATAAGTCCAGTACAGAGCCACAACAATGGCGCTATTCACGACGTTAAATTCGATGTTGTGTTTAAATTGGGGTTTATATTATTCAAAACCCAAGTCTCTACTGGTACTATGACATTTCTTTATGCTTTAGCATCAGTTAAAGTCAGGTGCTTATGGATTTTGCTCTCTAAGATAGTGTTTCTCTCAGTTGTATCATTATTTTTCTTATTTTTGTTTTCTGTTTAAAATCTGTAATTTATATGCATTAGAATTTTGTTAATTTTATTAGTGAAGGATTTATTTTATTCTAAATTTGAGCGTTGGTTATTCTTCTAATCTTCTATAAGACTTCTAAATATTGCTTTTTCTCGTTGGATTTTGTATTTTTGTTACAATTTTGTATTTTGTTTATAAATAAAAGCAAGACATTATAAACTCAGGAAAATAGCAAGTCCAGAACAATTCTATGGAAAAATATTATTGTCAAAATTTTGAAAATTATGGAGGGACGTTTTACGTAGCAAAAATATATTTTACATTCACATTTAAGAAAATTATGCCATCATTTTAAAGATGAATGATTTTCTTGAACGTCTATGTTTATTATTAATGAAGCAAAACTAGTAGAAAATGCATATCTGGCTCTAAAGGAAATCTTAAATGTATTTTATAATATATTATTAGATATTTTAACAGCATCTACAGACCACTACGCACTTAAAATAGTTGTTGAGCATCACTAAAATATACATTGAAGAGTTTCAAGACATTATTAGGCACAAATTTATTTTTCTCCTTTTAATTATACAATGTATTATTAATATAATAATATCGGCCTAGAACACACAAGACAGTTAAACTTACAGTTTCGCAGTACAATAATGTATAGACAACATGTATTATGTATTTTCAATAATTGGGATTTCATAGACACTCACTAAGTTATACATGTACTTGTTTTTTACATATATATTTATAAGAATATAATAATATTGGTAAAGCATTTTCTTCCACAACGGATCCCTTGCTCAATGAAGGACACCGGTATCCCCAACAATATTGATTCCACGTGAAATTGTATTTTAAGAAGTTTTTATCTTATGACTGTGGAAACTTTACATTTTGTAAACATTACCTCCTAACTAACTGACACCATTTTCAATGAATTGACAGACTTAAGCGACAATTTACAATTTAGCTTCCACATTATTGTAGAACTCGGGTTCATCATCGTCATCATTATCACCAAAGACTTCATCAGCTATGTGTCACTAGTGTTTAATTCAAACTGATGATTCAACCAGATTTCTACAATAACGCAAATTATCAAAAATAGGTATTCATTGAATTTACTAAGTGCTCCTGAAACTCTTTGTATTTTAACCGTGAAATTGGTGGCAAATATCTCATGTTTGGTAACCTTAAAAATCAATTTAAGAAACCAAAACTAAGAAAACTTGGATTTATCTTTGTTAATTGTTATTAACCAAATGCAGTCCAAATAAAGTCATTCACGATCCAGGTTAAACTACAAAGTGACTCACTAGCCTAGTATAATCACGACCAGTTTTTAAAATTAAAATTCTGAGAAGCTAGCGCGGCTAAAACTAATCTACGGCGTTATCAGTCTCCACTAGAACCTTATAATTTAGAAAATCCATAAAGTAAATCACAGAGTTTAAAATAGCAAAATATTTTGAGAAACCTAACGCATTTGTCGAACCGACAACACTCAAAAGCATTGAAAACGAGTCATTGTGCGAACAACGTTGTACGAATAGCGACCCGTTTTTATTGCTCTGGAGTGTATTTTCACCGTCCCGCGATACAATACATTCCCTTTATTGATATGTATCTTTCTATAGACGTTTGTGTTCAAAAGATTTGCGTGAAGAAAGAAAGAAAAGTGTCCCTTCGCATCAATCTTGGGTGCCGCCGTTACTACACATTTTTAATTTCATGCCTTACCATTGAACAGAGATTATATCTTACCTTAACATTCTAACATACATAATAGCAATACCAACTCGAATAGAAATCTCACCCCCGAGCCCCTACCTCGGGTTACGACAAACAGCCACGAGGCCAAAATGAAATCGAAGAGCTGCTAAAGGCATCCTCGTGACTACAAAGACCCTGGTAGGGGCTCTACTCGTTCAATAACATTCTCGAAATTCCCGCACTCCGAAATTCTTTCAATGACATACCGATTAGCTTCCGACATAAAAAATATAATTCTCGAACTATCATCTACGAGTGCATCAAAGTATAAAGTGGACTTACGTACAGTAAATGGAACGCAAGACAAACATGACTATTCTAGTCTTAATTTTCTATTAATCGAATGATACATAATTATTTCATCTAAGACACTTCCAACATAATAATGACGATTTCTCTTAAAGTACAAATTGTTAATAAAATAAAACAAGAGTGAAGTATAAACGCGAACTCACTAAGTTCAGAATGCACTAGAAGCCAAGTCGAGTAATGTACACGTATAGAACACGGACGCGGCAGCCAAACCGGCTGCTAACCAGCGACGGAGAGTAGACGGATTCTGTACTGAGATGCATCTGAGACGTGCCGTGATCTTTGGAAATTACCCCCATTAAATTTTAACAAAAGCGACATAAAACGAGAACCAACTCACAGCCTATGTTTTTTAAACCCGATACACTGACGAGCTGACATGAAGCGTCGCCGATTACAACAGAGCATCCGATCGTATTCTACAATAAACAATCAAGAAATCAAAGAACTCATGAAGAATTCGACCGCGAACGGTTGGTTGATCACTAAAATAAAATTGTTCACCCTCGATACTTATTAAATAACTTTGTACATTGAATCCAAATCGACACGTCATTTTGGATGTAGGCACTCTCTAGGCGGGGCGGCAAACGGTCGCCGCGTCGTCGGCCTCTGTTTGGCGGCTCGGGGCCGACCGCATGAGATCAGGGTAACGGCTGCGGCCGTGGCGACCATCTCGCCGCTCTAAGACGACGTGAGGTACGACGAGAAGGTATGGTCGACCCAGTCGCCTGCCACGCCGATCTCGCTCAGCATGTCTGACACGTCTGGCGTGCACGAAAACTCAAAATGGGAGCCTGACGAGGAGGAAGCTGTCTCAAACGACTCCATGTCCGTCGTCAGCACGTCAAGGTCGACCTCGCAGTCCGTCGGCAGCGGCAGCAGGTCCGTGATCGAGTACAGATCCGTGAGGTCTGATTGCTCGCGGCGACTGCTGTCTTCGTAGAAGCAGGCGGATTCGGGAGAGTCGGGAGAGCCAGCAGGTGACGCTGGTAGCGGTAAAAGGGTCGGCACCGGGGTTTCCATGGGTACGCTCGGGACGGACAGGGGCGCGGGCCTTGATCGCCGTCTGGAGATGCCCTTGTTGTTGTTAGAGTCAGCGCGTTGTTTGCGCTTCTGCTTAGAGACGGCGCCAGTGCGCTGCGCGGGCTTGGCCGCCTTCTTGCGTGGCCTGTACTTGTAATCAGGGTATTCACGCATGTGCAACTGCCGCAGCCGCTCTGCCTCATCGATGAAGGGCTGGCGTTCTACGTCATTCAGCGTCTTCCACACGCGGCCTAAGTTCTTAGAGATCTCCGCGTTGTGCATATCGGGCGTCTGTTCGCAAATTTTCCTGCGCTCAATCTGCGACCACACCATGAAAGCGTTCATCGGCCTCTTGATGTGATTCGGGTTGTTCTTTTTGGTCTGTGGACAAAAGAAACGAATGGTTAGTTAAAGTCACGACTCAAAGAAAATTGTTGCAATTTTATAGGAGGGCAATTTGCTCGACTACAAAGTAGATTTATGTTCGAGGTGGATTCAGTGCTGTCTGTTTAATTGTGGGTCGGGATTATTATTTCAGACATGTCCGATCTGCCGCAAGCTCTGGCAAAAATCTGGCTGCGTTGAATTAGTATGCATGGCTTGGCACTATTAAGCCGCGTCCTTACTATTAATGAAATTGTTATCAAAGGAATTATTATTACAAACAAGTATAAACATAATCTATTCCATTAGTTGACAGACGGAAAATTCTATGGCGCGCCGTTAGAATATATGATGAAGTGGTTGATAATTCGCGTCGTGGCCGGTCGACTGACCTAATTCAGTTCTATTTTAACTGATCTCGCAACTAAAACCATAAACGCGTTCTTTTAGACTTTAATAAACGCTTCCGCGTCTCAATCGAATGGTGTAAAACATTGACCGACGAGGATGCTTAAGGACACAGGAAGCCATTATCAAATCATGTAGGTAGCAGTCACAGAGGACAACGTTCCGCAAGGGTACTTAATATCTATTTTCCTCGTTACACTGAGAAGATCCAAACAAGGATCATAGTATATCGAGCTAGAAAGTTACCGCTGAAATGGGAGCATATTTCAGGGTTTAGCAAGGGAGAAAGTTGGGCCACTATCGCGGAAGCTGAAACATAAAAACAACACCGAGCCGTGTACGAACATAAGCGAATATTCCGCTTTATTATTCAAATCTTACTTTCGCTAAACTCCTCTCCGCCGTCCCCGTGGAATATTCGAGGGGAAAAAACCTCGTGACTTTATATTTTTTGTTCGTCTTATTTATATTCAGGAGAAAAAAAGGGTTTGTCAGATGGCAAGTAAATCAAGTTCGGTCCGCCCACGGCTCAAGGTGATCGCGAGGTAGGCAGTTTTTTGCTGTGCAACCAAAATTCAGGTCGGTATTATTAGCGCTTTTTTGCGGGGCTCGTATTTGGTCTACATCTAGACTGCAACGGTCAATTACAATGTCTGCATGCAGTTTTTTGGCGCCCAATTAGCTATTAATCATTATTCATGAGTCACGCAGACAGTGATTCGGCCTGCAGATTAAACTAGGTAATGAATGCAGAATTCATACGAGCAAAAAACAAGCCGGTTGTTGCTAAGGTAATAAATTTTAAAGTCATCAAAATGCAAATACCAGTAAGACAAATTGTATCATACACCGTCAACACGTTCTTCACTTATCTTTTTTGCAATTTTAAAACAATAGAGAAATATAAACTCATGTAGCATACATAACAGCGTACATCTGGCATAGTCAAATACCAAAACATATTCGTATAATAAGCTATCTGTCTTTAGCAGAACACATGGTTTTCAATTGATGTTAGTAGAACAGATAGTCGGAGCCAGGAAACCAAAGTGGTTGCCCTTGTGTACCCAACGAGATGGCGATACTACATATACTATACCATACACGGCGCGAAATGCCATATATTATTTAACTTTAAGACATCCGTGAGGTTCACGAGGATATAGTGGTTTTGCTTGGCTTTGAAAAGGATTATTTTCCACTGCGTTTTATCTTTGTATTCTGAGGTATACATTTAATTTTAAACCCATTCAATCCTTATTTGAGTGTAGATTTTGGTGTTAAAGCTACAAGCATAAAAATATCTGGGATTACTGAACAAATTAAGGCCTTAAAATCCTTTCTAATCGTAAAAGCGAAAGTTAACCACCAAATTTAGAAAGACAAAATTACCTTTCCACGACGTGCATATCGCTGACTGCCATATTTGGTGTCTTGGTCGTGAGGACATGCATTTTGTATATCATCCATTCCTAATCTACGGCCATACAAACAGTTCATATCGATTCTAGCCAAGGTCTAAACTAATTTCCGTGTTGTTCGAGCATACTTGTATTTGCTCGATTCCGGAGTTTTCGCAAGGTCAAGTATTCGTTTTTTCAAGATCAATTACTACTTCCTTTGAGGATGTATTCAAAATTGCTATATTGATAACATAAAGTATGCAAAGTACGAAATTAATTTGCATTTTTTTTTTCAGTGTTCAATTTCATACCAATTGATCAAACTAAGCTCTGGGTACTAAACAACGATATAAATACTAAAAAACCTCCATGACTCAGGAACAGAACTATCTGCCCTGGGATTTGAACCTAGGGCCGCTAGCTTCGTAGGCAGGGTCATTACCAACAAGCCATCGCGTCATCAAAAATTCGGCATGTTTATGTATGTTAATCAGTATAAAATATACTTAGACATCCTAAAGGTCATGACATAAGGTTATTAGGAGGTTTAGTTGCACCTAGGGTTAAGAAAAATCGAAACTAGATAAAAAAATATTCGCACAGTCTTAGGTAAAAACTAAATCACAGAAAAAAATGGGAAATTATCGAATTATTCTCTATCGAACGACTTAACTCCAATGCCTGTCGCATCGCAATGATCAAAGAACAGGACTATACTTAGAAATATGTTTTATTCATAGACCTCAAGTGAATCTGCAGACGAACACAAACCGTCGGATAAAAAAGGCAACTTTTTCAATCAATTCGAAATAACCTATCGATTTTATGTGACTTGAATATGGAATTATCGTTTAGAAGTGGCAAGAACTGTAATCAAATCAATGAAGTGGATAAAGCAATTAATAATAATAATAAAATAATAAAAGCCTTTATTCACTGACCTTATGAACTTACATGCTGTTCTTACAAAACAGTAGTATACTTAATTTAAAATCTAATTTATAAATCTAAAATCTAAATAGTAAATATATTAGCAACCACGTCTTTGGTCAGGTTGTCTGTCGACATAGGCCTCCCCCAATTGTTTCCACGTCTCTCTATCCTTGGTAGATCTTCTCCATCCTTTTGGTAGATCGTCCTCCCATCTTCTGATTTGACCTCCTCGCTGTCTTTTCCCGTTCCTCGGATACCACTCTATTACATCCTTAGTCCATTTTTCTTTGTTGGTCCTCATTATATGTCCAGTCCAGTTCCATTTAAGTTTCCTTATTTTTTGTAACACGTCGTTGACCTTTGTTTTTTTCCTTATTTTTGAAGTTGTCCATCGATCCCGTAGTCTTATGTTAAGCATGCTTCTTTCCATGTTGCGTTGACAAACCACTAATTTATGATTGTTTATGCTCGTCGCAGGCCAAGTTTGACAGCCATAAGTAAGACATGGTAGAATACATGTGTTATACAATTTGCTTTTTATTACCATGGGAATTGTCTCGTTTTTAACTATTTCTTTAAGAGACCAGTACCTTTTCCAAGTGTTGGATATTCTTCTATCTATTTCTTTAGTATACTGGTCCTTTATTGAAATAAGTTGCCCCAAGTATATATATTCATCTACGTATTCTATGATGTCTTGTCCTACTACGATATTTTCTTTTACGGCATTCGTCATTACTTTGGTTTTCGTTGGGTTCATCGATAAACCTGCTTTCCTGCTTTCCACGTCTAATTGTTGTAACATAGTTTGTAAGATGCCTGGTTTCTCTGCAAAAATGACTATGTCGTCGGCAAATCTTAGATGGTTTAGGTTCAATCCATTGATATTTATTCCCAAATGTCCCCAGTCTAAGTCCCTGAATATATTTTCTAACACTGCGGTGAAGAGTTTTGGGGAAAGTGGATCGCCTTGCCTAACGCCTTTTTCAACTCTAAATTCTTCGCCTTGTTGTTCAAGCTGGACTGTAGCTGTTGTGTTTTTGTAGATTTCTTTTATAATTTTTATGTATTTTCCTTCTACTCCTTGGTTTTCTAGCGATTTCCAGATATAGATGTGACTCAGCGAATCAAAAGCCTTATTGTAATCGACGAATGCCATATAATATAGTTGTCCGTATTCATTAAGCTTTTCAATTACTTGTTTCACAACGTGGATATGGTCGATGGTGGAATAGTCGGCGCGAAATCCAGCTTGCTCCCTCGGTTGGTTTTCTTCTAAGTGATTCAATATTCGCCCTAGTATTATTTTAGAAAACACTTTGTATAGACTGGACATAAGGCTTATAGGTCTGTAATTATTTATTTCATTTTTGTCACCTTTTTTGTGTAGTAGGATGATGGTTGATTTCGACCATTGAATGGGTATTTGTTCCGTAGCTATTATTTCATTAAAAAGATGGGTCACATATTTGGATATCGCGGGTAGGGACTGTTTTAGTAGTTCGTTAGATATTTTGTCATCTCCAGGAGCTTTTCCACTTTTTTGTGATTTTATTGCCTTTGTGACCTCAGATTCTAGTATAAAAGGTATTTCTTCTTCTTCATTAGTTTCCTTTTTTACTTTTTCTAGCGTTGTTCTGTCTGTTTCTGTGTATAAGTTTTTGTAAAAATCTGTCGCTACTTTCGCTATTGATAGTCTCTTTGTCGTAATTTTTTCGTTTTTTTCCTTGTTTTTAGTTTTCATGTTGGGTATCCATTGCGTATATTCTTTTAACTGTTTTAGACCTCTCTTAATTCCACCTGTTTTTTCTATTTGTTCTTTCAAAACATCCAATCTTTCTGTTTTTTTATGTTTTCTTATCGTTTCTTGAATTTTCTTACTAATACTTGCGATGTTTTTTTTGTTATCTTTTCGTTTGTCTAGCATTTCTTTTCTCTCTTCCATCAATTTTAATGTTTCTTCTCCTAACTTATTATTCTTTATTTTTTTCGTACTTGATTTGTTTATATTTATAAGTTCTTTTTCCAAAAAATTATACTTGTCTTGCAATGTTTTATTATCCTTCATTCCATTTAATGTTGTCCCTAGGTCATTTATTATATTTTGTGGTATCGATGACGTTATTGTCTTGTTCATGGTTGAGTGTATAATATGTTTTCTTGATTTTTTGTTTCTGTTTTGTATAACTCCTCTTACCATCCTATGATCGGTATTAAAATTTAACTTGTTAAGTACTTCAATGTTATTAAATATTTGTTTTTCTCTTGTAAGTATAAAATCGATTTCATTTCTATCTATTCCATTTGGCGCTAACCATGTCCACATTCTCGATATTCGTTTTTTGAAAAAACTATTCATTATTTTAAAATTGTAAGCGAAAGAGAAATCTATTAGCCTTTGTCCGTTGTCATTTCTGTCGCCACTACTGTACTCACCTAAAACAAATTCATCCTTGTTTGATTTCTTACCAACCTTGGCGTTAAAATCTCCCATGATAATTATGTTCTTCTTTTGCATCAACTCTGTCACATCTTTGTAGAATTTATCTTTCGCTAACTTTGTGTCTTGTTCTGTGGGTGCATGTACTTGAATAATCGACCATGGTTGTTTAGATTCTGTTAATTGAATGTTCAGTACGGCGATTCTATCTGATATTCCTCGGAAGCTAATTATTTTATCTTTTAAATATTTTTTTACAAGGAATCCCATTCCATATTTACCTTTTTGTTTACCATAAAAATAAAAAATGTATTTCTCATATTCTCTTATCTCTTCTCCTATTCTTCTTACTTCACAAAGACCTATGATATCCCATTTTATAAGCTTTAAAGATTCTTCCAATTCTTGTAGTCTGTTGTCCGACATTAACGTTCTAACGTTTAACGTTGCCACGTAAATCTTGTTGTATTTTCTATTTTGATGTATGGATGTATTTCTTTGGGGGGGTGGTGGTCGTGCAACCCCACGGGGACCAGCCGGATTGGGGTTGGATAAAGCAATTAGTTATAATCAAATTAGTTGTTTAAACTGACGCAGACATGATCAAGAAACTAATTAAAATGAAATAATACCAAACGCAGATGAACAAGAAACAGGCTGTGAATATTTTGGAATAGACAGCTTTATTTATTGCATTGTCAAAATTATTATTTTAGCTAGTTAACCGTGGTGTTTTGTTTTTGTATCTATATTTAAATGATTACTCCATAACAATAACGTAAACAAACAAAAGCGACAATGCAAATGCACTTAGCGCTGCAGAATTATTAACGAACACGTTCAAAAGTGGCAAAGGAATTATTAATGAAGATGTTAGACATTTCCGAGTTGACGATGAACAAAAGATTGGGCCCCGATTACAAGGTTCATTGTAATACGTGAGCCCAGTCGCCCAGATGAGCTCTTTATACCTTTTGTGTTGGGGATAATGATTCACAATAGTCAAAATGAAACTTTTTTATTAAACGTCCCCCTTATTACAGTGCAGTGGTAGCCAGTGAATTGAGATTGGAAATTTTCGACACCTTCTGTTTTATTAAGTTGGGAACAAGTTTTTTACGCAGCACGTAATTTGCTATGATATATATTGTTTGATGGTAAGTGGGATCTCAGACCCATAAATATGTAGAGGACTAAGGAGTGCCTAAATATTTATGTAATCAATGGTTCACCAAATTAGAAGCAATTGTTTACCCCTAACGCTAAAATAGGGTTTTTAATGAGTTGAATGAAATGTATCTATATTAAGAGACATGCTTATAATTTTCAGTGTCCTAATTTTCGTAATACTTCAACCTAATACTCTGATTTCGAAAAACATTATTCGTAAACAGATATAAACGCAAATACGGCTGTAACAAAACCCCCATTACACAGAGTCGGCTAAAGGGCATAAAATAAAATAAAGTAGAGGTATAAACTTGATGTGCGCATCCCTGCATCTCGAATCCTTGACTTATAAGTAATTTATATTCACTTCCTGGCGTGCGATATCTTTGAGCCTTTTCTCTAGGCTTCCTATTTAACATATAACGCGTCAACAGAAAACATTTACATGTCTATCTACAGTATGCTCAATTTATTAAAGGCCATCGGTTTCATTGCTTTTTTATTCGTCCTTGACTTTGACAACATTGTTAGTCGTCTTTATTAAATACCATTGCATATATTAAAGTTCCATCTCCCTTTCAGGATATTCTATAAAACCCTTTTTTCTGTAAAACTTCTATCATGCAAATGTAACAGACGATTTTCAACATACATTCGCGTCTGAAACCTTATTTCAACTACGAATTTGCATGTTAAAAAAATGAAAATAGCATCTTACATTATTAAAGAAGTCCCAAAAGATTGCGGCTTTTATGAAAAGAATAAAGCCATTGTATTTTTTTTGAACTGAGAAAAACTTTATTATTTTGTTTTACTAATAATAATAAATATAGTCACTGAAGTTCAGAACATTATGGCAATGAGGATTAAACGTATTACTAAATATATGAAAGTGTTGTCAAATTTAAATGTGTCTAATTTTAAAACAATGTAAAACCTAAGATTGAGAAGATAATAATTGGTTATTTAGAATAAAAGTCAGTGTATTATAGTATTTAATATTTTTTTACGAGAATTCACAACATTTACCTGTTTAACCCCATAACATTTACCTGTATTGTATTTATGTATAATAATATAATAATGTTGTGCAGATTGCTCTTAGAAAATAAAGTCCATAGTAAAGTAAAAGATCGGTTATGCTATGGAAAATTACCCTAGTACTTATATAGAGCTATAAACGTAATAGAATTGTTAATATCGACGTAATAACCGTTGACGCAAACGATAAGCAAATAGACCTGTCTCTTCCTTGTAAAGATTATGCTTATGTATTTTGCTAAATATATGATAATGTTTAGATTTTAATATGTCATGTAATACTATTTTATATTGAAATTTATATCAGTAAAATTTCCGTAGTCATTGTAGATATAAATATGGCTATCTTAGTCGCACTCATGGATTTTATGAAGATACGCAGTGTAGCTACCTAGTCGTCGGTTACGCTATCGATAATTTTGTTGTAATTTATTAGTAATTAACATATATAAATAGACTGACGCTGTATGCTCGGGGTTTCTCTGCGTGATAGAATCAGAAATGATGATGTCCGCAGGAGAACTAAGGTTACCGACATAGCCCGAAGAATAGCTTAACTGAAGTGGCAGAGGGCGGAGCACATTGCTCGCAGGACTGATGGCCGATGGGGTCAGAAGGTTCTGGAGTGGCGTCCGCGGACCGTGAGACGAGTTGTAGGTAGGCCTCCAACAATATAGACTGACGACTTCGTCAAGATCGCGGGAGCGCGGTGGATGCGAAAAGCACAAGACCGGTCTGAGTGGAAAGCCTTGGGGGAGGCCTATGTCCAGCAGTGGACGTCTTTCGGCTGACATGATGTAGTAGACTCTGACAACAACAACTACCTTATCCTAGTAAGTCAACATATAGTCAAAAACCAAACGTTTTACCTAATATTAAGTCACATAAGGGTGTGAAATTTATCTTTTATTTATTTATTTATTTATAAAGTTTTGTAAGTAGGCCCTGTAGGCACTTTTACAAGTCTGAGTCTACCAGCGCTTCCAAAGAGTCCACTGTTGAGAAGAAGCGCCGCAAGAAACTCAACAGTAAGTCATCACATCTTAGTTCAAATAGCAAAAGACGTCAAAAATATACAGCCTGATTCAAAATTGAAGGTACAACATACAGCAGTTCAATTCAAACGTGCGGTTTCATTCCAGAATCTAGGCTATCTTTTGACATAAAACAGTATCGACACAATGTCACCGTCGACGCTGAGTCCCGCGGACACGTGTCGGGTCTAGTTTAATGCCCCCCAGTCACGACTACACGAGGACCTTTCCAAAGCTACTTTTGACCCCTTTTCGCCATAATCGTCTATTCATATACGTACACGCTGTGAATATTAAACAACTTCAAATGTGTTGTGTTTTTGTGCCGTAAAAGGCGTAGTAAAAATGTTTTATTTTATTGCAAATAAAAGTGTTTGCATTGAATAGGTGCTACATGGGTGCTCAAAGCTGTAATTATTTAGTAGTTCGAATTTGGGAAGTCAATGACTCTGTTGAGCATCTGAAAGTTTATTTAAATCCGTTGTGGTGTGACACAATTTTTCTACAACTTTTAATAACGTTAACAGGGTGTCCCAGAAAATATTGGCAAGTAAAATACACGAAGCTTCAAACAACGAAAAAATGTTTTTTTTTTTTTATAATGACTTTTAAAAATCCGCCACACATAACAATAATTATGGTAACAATCTCCTAAATTTAGAAACATGATACTTAACCATTCATAAATTTATAAGGAAGTGGGAAATCGTAATAAAGTAGCAGTAGAATTATAACCTTAACAAATTTAGACGTTATTTAACATTTTAACTTTTTGCCGTTACCAATAAAAATCCTTAACCTAAGTGTGTGTACGTGGTATATGTTGAGCAAACCTTGGCCCACATGTTTCGCTCTGTGATTTCAAAGGCGAGTTCTTAAAAATGTGATTAAAGTAATAATATAACGTAGAATCTGTGAAAAGACCGGCATTCTGCTTGTGGCTTAAAATACGTACAAAAACTAGACCAGACTTTATATTAGATGCGCTTAAAAATGTATCTAGCTAAAAAACTAAATGTGACTACCGTGTTCTCCAAGGTAACAAAAAATAATACTAATTCATTATACAAATTTAACATAAATACTATGTTCAAAACTGTCATTAATTAATAAGAAAACCAAACTTTCTGTCTCTGAAATATTATTAATTAAAAAATAACCTGATGTCGAGCCATTGGCATTAAACGTGTTAAACGGAGCGTTTTTTTTGTCAGCGTGCGATTAAATCGGACAAGCACGTAGCGTCTAACCCTGGGAACGTTTCGAAACGACGGATGGGTGGTACGGTACGCCTATTCTTTTCATTAGTTGCGGACCCAGTTGGGTACTACTGACAATTTTGAATCATGCTGTAGCTTCACTTTTTATTGAATTACTTTTGACAAGCGTTATTTTGTTGTAAATAGTTTATAAATATTAAATCCTTGTCTGTGTTTTTTGTCACTCTTTCACGCTGCAACGGCTTTGGATTTGGATTAATTTTGGAATGGAGATAGCTATCACGCTGGATTAACGCATAGGCTAATTTTTTAGCGGAAAATTTAAAATTTACCAAGGGAATAACGATAATTGAAATCTACGCGGACGAAGTCGCGGGCAGAAAGTAATTGTTTATAAATATTGATTTTTTTACTTTAAAACTTGTCATAGGTTTGATAAGATTTTCAAAACTTGTCATAGAAAAATAAATATCCGACGAAAAATGTCCATTAGCACTATTATTTATTTCTATACAGAGTCGCGAATAAAAGCCCAATCACAAAATATATTTCATAACATATTGTACTGAATTTTACAACTTATTTCAATATAATAAGATAAAGTATTTGACTACTTACTCGTGAACCTTTTCATTGAGGCGTTGATACCAATTTAAATAGTATAGAATTACGATACTACAAAAGATCATTTGATTGAGATTTGACAGGGTTAGACGTTAAAGGGGACAAGCGTTTTTAATGAAGGCTTTATATACAGCGTGTGGCAGATTCAGGTCGCTTGAAACCTTAACACGTTCACTGCCATGATAAAAATGATAAAAGAAACAAATTCATTGAAAGTGTTAACTGAAAATAAGCTTACGTTTAGAAAATGGTCATTTAATGATAGGATAATTTTAGTCATCAGAGTTTATGTTTTAATGTATCTTACAGTGCAGTGAAAGCTTTTAACAACATTTGCATAAACTATTCCAACAAGGCTGTTAAGTTATTTTGAAACCCATAAAAGTTTAATGTCTTGGAACCGTATCAAAATCAATAAATCATAAAAAAATAAGTACAGCCACAACAAAGTCAAACGCATTATCAATTACACTCATACCATTTTGAGCAGAAAATGAATGCAGGTAACGTTAGAAATGCCGTGTACGGTACGTGAATGGTGTGTACTTTCGTGAAATGAATCAAAGTCAGAAAGGTCATAAGCGCAAATCACGGGTTGTCATAATAACAAAGTATGAATAGCTATTGAACTTACTGTTTCAAATGTAGGTACCGTGGAAAAAAACAGACCGACATTTTGAAAAGAATTACTTTCAAAATGTGACCTACAATCAAATTATACATATTATTATGTTAAAACTAGCTTCTGCTCGCGACTCCGTCGGCAAACGGTTTTTCGTTTGCTATAATAAAAGTAGCAACTGTGTAAGAGTCAAAAACATACGAACTTACACTCAAACTTTAGCATTTATAATGTAAGTGTAATTGACAATTCAGACAAACATTTTAAGAAACTTAATATGAAGCTACATTCATATAAAACTCATAGCGTATAGCATTAATCTTGACCACAACGTAATAATATACATTAAAACATTCGAATTATAATTTACGAGCATGCCTCACTAGAAGCCAACACATGAATAACTACACCATTTTGCTTCCTTTACTTATTTGCTTGCAACGTATGACTGGTAAATAAATACAAGTCAGTCGTATAATTCCCTGGCTTTTCTCAGTAACCACGTCAACACCACCGACTCGATAAGGGGTCAGCATTGCATTGAATCCAAACAGCTGGGCGTTTGATATGTTAACGGTGTTTACGCACAGCAAATGTTAGTGGATCACGCTTCCAAAGGTTCGGTACCTTCTTTCACCTTCCGCCTCTAATGGCGTGGGCAAACAAGCTGTTATTTGTGGTTCAGTGTTAAGAATACCATAATTCAACCAACTGATTACTACGTGATTGCCACGTGCAAGTGTATGGTTAGACGCGATCGATAAAACACAAGCTGAAATTATTTTTAATTTACACTGGCGCCATTTTGTGTCGGGCTTGGTTGGAAATCAAGAGCTTGGGCAGTTAAAGTGTTAGTCTTTCAGCGCCAAATGCTCAATAGTGTGTCGATTTTGTTTGGATTTGTTTCAGCGTGGCACTCAAGTGCTTAAACTATTATAATAGATTTATAACCAGAGTTCTATGGCGTGATTGTTAAGTTTATGTTAAGCTTAAGGATCGTGTTGCTGTGTTTTTTTTAATATTTGATACGGTTAGGTGTTAAAATATTTTTAAGTGGAGCAAAAGAGAGCCTCTATTATTATTTCGTGACTTTGAATGCATGGCAAAATTAGCACCTATTGGCAATCATGTAGGTAATTCCGTAAGTAATTCAGTAATTTTCAGAAGTTTGGAGATTTTTTCAGGATATTATAAAAAAAATAAGAGAAACATTTGTTTGTTTATTTTTATTCATCTCTTAATCGGTCAAACGTCAACTGGAAGAGATCCCTTGAAAGGATACGTTCGCCTTTGTATATACCTTTTGTATTTCTATTTCTTTTTTTAGTTTTTATTTATGTGTTCTTACCATAGAAAAATTAACAATATTTTTAGAAATCATTCAGTGGATTCTCGTCCAGTTAGTAATGTCTCGACGAAATAAAAAGTGTGGTGCTTTAAGATCGCCTAGCTGGCAACATTAAAACGTTATGCAGGGACAGAGAGCCTTTAACATAATAATAGCAGTAGTTTTTTATGACTTCTTACGTCTATTTAACTGTTCGAGTCAGAAAATTATACTGATTTATAAATTGATCCTAGTATTAAAAATCGCCGCAGGCGCATGGTTGACCTTGCCGAACGGTCGGTAAACGATCTGAGCTACGAAACATGCCCACCGGCGCCATAGTAATTTATGTCTTTGATATCACTATTATTATTGTGGTTTAAGTTATAAGTAACTGATTTGTTTTGATTTTAAAGGGCAAAAGTATAACCACGTAAATATTTTCATGTCAATAAGTCAGTTTTTGTTTCTTAACGTCAATTTAAAATTAATGTCATATAGACATTGACGCCACTTATTCTTCAATCATTAAAAACATCGCAAAAACATACAGATTTTTACATAAATTACTTGACAAAAACAGGGTAAGCATGCATAGTAACTCAATACATTCAAAATTAAAAGTTTTAAAAGTTGTGACAGTTAAAAATTGTTAAACGGCTATACTGATTGTCATTGACTCTAGTTAACAACTACCATAATGCCACAGACAGACATACAAAACAAACAGACGTCACTATTTTGACACCCTTCTTTTTTTAAATATGAAATGTCAGCAATAGTACCTATTCGGACGTTACACACACGTAAGCAACTATAAACAGAATATTATGTTGCAATGTCCTTTTCCATTTTGGGATATTATAGTAACGTTTAATATACCCGCTGTATCTCGTGATTTGGGGAGGTAATAACCACAAATCCATAAGGAAGGGTATTGCAAAGGTTGCCAGCTAAATTATTTTCGCAGCTGTAAGCCTTTCGATTAGTTATAGCAGGGCTCAGCCGAATGTGTTAATGTTCTCGCGTTAGTAAAGCGATCCAGAAGACTTAATGATAGCGAGATGTCAGTGACGAGATCTCGATAAATTGGAAAGATACTTGTGTTTTAAAGCTTTTGAAGCTTCAAAACATTCGATTCAAAATACTAAAATAAACTAAATGAAATAAAATAACACAAGAACAGTTTCCTTTGCGTTATTATTAATCGTATTCGTTACTTACTACGTTATTCCACTATACCATTCTGACAGTTATTATTGATATCTGACCTTAAAAAAGCAATTTTCGACAGCATGCCATTATGTATTTGAGACCATGTTTTTTCTATGACTAGAGTAATATTCAAGCCAGAGAACGTGTTCTATAAATACATTTATAAACTACAAATAGAAGGGCAGATTGTAATCATATAGAAATAAATGTTATTTTAGTATAATTACGGAGACATTATCATTTTTTTATGGCATAGAGAAGGTAAACGAGCACACAGGCCACCTGATGGTAAGTGGTAACTGTGATCCATAGACATTCGCATTCACAAGACTGCAAGCCTAAGACTGCAAATGCGCTGCCAACCCTGAGGACTAAATGAATGCCTCTATGCTAGTCATTACACCAGCTGTCTTATCCCCAAACCAGAACACAACAATGCGAACACTGCTGTTTGGCGGTAGGTGGCTTGCTTTTGCACTCGGCTTTATCCGCGTCGAACTCTTCTTTTTTGAATCTATCATTAAGGGTCACATCCACTTTTTAAAATTACTTACCAACATCGTTTACTTTCACATACATAAGTAGGAATACTAATAGTAAATAAAGGGTTTCAAGATGTTAGACCAAACCTCAACGCAATAGTTTCAATAGAAAACGCTTATTAACTTTTAATATAAATGCGTTGCCATATCGAAACGATATAATTACCATCTACCAGAGAAATCCCTTTTCACCCAGTTTTGAAGTCAATTCGTACCGTGAGGTTTCACCGCGAGATAAGTGGTTAATAATCGATAATTGTCATGTTGTGGGTTCGATTCCAGCGTAGCACGTTTCTATCTTGACCTAGTGGAAACTGGATTATGCGTTATTGAAATGCAGTAACAGATTTAAGTTAGGATTTTAACTTAGTTTAAGTTTAAGTTGGACACAGAGAAAGTAGCTTAAGTTGAAAAGGAGTTCCTGCAGAAATGAAATCCCTATAGAGACAGTTATTTAAAGTGATGTTTGGAAAAGGTTTTCGTTCGTTCTCCTTCTAAACATTAGAATCTAGCAAAACGATACTCTGCGATCTATTATTTTGAAGGTTATATTTCACCTTTTTCATAAACAAACATATATTCCAAAAGAAGACAAACAAATACAAATACATACACACACATGTACAAAATATAAGATTTTGTGTGTCGATATTATTCATTAAAGTTGTGTGGCCTTAACAACATCCAAAGACCGCATCCTTTAACTGATTCACCTAACTTGATATACTGCAAAAGTTCGCATGCGCTGTGTATGTATCAACCTAGCGGATGCAAAGTATCATTACGACAGAATTTACGATTTGGGAAGATAAATCGGCGATCGGGTCGGCTCGTGATTTCCTGCATTTAATGTATTCCAGTAGAGCGGTCTTAAGCTTGAAGGTTGACATAGAGCAATACAGAGGCGGTATAGCATGAGGAAGTAGCGTTTGGTAGTAGTTTTATGACTGCAAATTATGGGGTTTTAAGTGTTTGTAATTTTATTTTTAGTGATGAAACACGGCGTACACCAATTAACAGTTTGATATCACGTTCTACTCAAATAGAACCTTAACAAAAGCATATTTTGCTTTTAATAATAACAAGTATACCTAATGGAATATCAGCATAATCGGAAGCGCTTGGAATTCATATGCTAAATAACGCCACCCTACCCCATGCCACGAGCATCTGCATATAACTTAAAAGCCGATCCAAAAGGCCTACCACACCTAGCTACCACAAGCATCTGTACTAATTCCCTCTCGCTGCACGTACGATGCTCGCGCGTGTTGACTGCTAATACCCCGTTTTTTATGCCCCACCACACACTGCTTATTGAATCTTGTATCAATGCGTTGATCAGGCGGTTGCTACTTGACTTGCACCAATGATGACCTTAGACTGAGTATTGACGTTTGAATCGTCTATGAGCGCAGTGTTTAGATCACAAAAGCATACATATACATTCATTACAAAGCTAAAATTAAGGTTTGTTTTGGTGGTATTGTTACTTGACCCAAATTGTCTAGTTAAATATTGTTGGCTCTTGAATTTAAACGACAGGCGTTGGTCAACAGACACCTTAGGTGGGCCATATGTTAATTTAAAGGCCTTACTTTTATAGTCTACGACGTTATCTAGGTAATAAAACATATCTGCGCAACAAATCTTAATCATAATTTTATTTTTAACGATCAAGCTATTGTCATCTTTCTATTTAAATTGACAGTATTGGATGTCCAAAAACCCGTGTGCTCAATATCACATTTATTTATTCTCGAATTGTATGTCAAAGTTATCTTTTATATTTTATCATTCGTTACGATAATCGTCTACTAGTAACAATCCACAATGCTTTTCATGCAAGGTTCTTACAAGCGCTTGAATGACAACTTTGATAGCACAGCAAGATGCACCATAACTTTTAAGTAAAGTAATGCCACGACAATATCAACACTTCCCATTAATCCCACTCGACTTAACCTCCACTGCAAAAGTAGCGTTCGCATAAAATATGCAGTAATAAAGGCAGAAGTATGAATATCAGGAACACACAGCGACGTAGCCGTGATGCAATTTGCAATAACATTACAGCAGACACGCTTGTGTAGCAAGAAGAGTACACTGCGTACTAGGGGAAATTAGTGGGGGGAAATATATTATGCATAATACTAGCACCAAATATCAAGCAAGTGCATGTTAAGTGAAAGATAGAAGTGATGGAAGTCACAGTATAAGCAATGAGACAAATTTTAGATGAGCTAAAATAAACATACTAAGTAAAACATAAGTCATGAACTTTGTACATTTTAAGATACAGCCAAATTAATTGTTAAACACATTAAATCAATCATACTTTAAACAAATATTTGAAATATTTGAAGGAAAAGAAAAGAAGTCATCCTTATTGAGCAATATTTTTATAGTTTCATGTTATTAGGTGCCGCAGTGTACCCTCGCTGTAAGATTAACGTCAGTTGCAAACAAACGAAGCTAGAGAAGCTTATTCCGAACGTAAAGTTTACACGAAGCGAGCGCGGACTTTAATGCGAACTATGACATTTTTACCCTCTTTTATAACTTAATAAAATTTCAAAACTGCATGAACCATTTTAAAGGTTTTGATAGGCAGAGTTATGATGAAGTTTTAAAGGAAATGTTATATGTTAATGCAATTTACACTGTAGTTGATTCATAGGAGAAGAAGTTTTTCATTTAAAAAGAGACAGCTAAAGATCTTTATATACTAGTAACTACAATAATACATAATAGTAAACAAAATAAATTTAAAACAAGAGTAATTTATATCTCGACAAGAGAAGGTATAAAGAAATCAAAGACATCTCGAAACTTTGAGTAACAATCGGTAACAATGTTGACAACTGTTTTGCGAATGTTGTTCAACTTTTCTGAGGGATCGCCTACAATGAGAATGGAATGAATTTTGAGTTTTGCGAAGTCGCAATGAATGTTTTATGGAGTACTTTTAATGTAAGTTAACAAGGTATTTCGCTGTTGTTAACAAGTTATATCTTTCTAGAAAATATAACGCTTTGAGTTACTACAACTATTTAAGTAACCACACAATCATCAAGAAAAAAAAACATACAAAATAATATAAAGAACATTTGATCCCCTAGCAATTAAATATAACAAAACACAATACAAAGGGACGAAATTCTTCAACCTTGAATGTCAATGTAATCAAGCAAGCCATATTGAACCCATATCTCAAAGATCTTGTGACAAAACGATTGTTACAAAGAAAGGCGAAGTCAATGCGAGAATTCAAGTACGTTCGAGAAATCACTCAACTGAAGAATCGACCTCTGCAAAATTCGGAGCTGAGGTTAACATAGATTAAATTCTATTACCTATGGATCAAGATTCATTATTCAACAATGCTGTCACATTTAGTTAACATGACAAAGACGTACTTAGACATACAAAGGGTCTTAGAGTAAATAGGATCAGTGTCTTCAGTATAAACTTAAGGCTAGCTACGGGAGCTTTTGTAACTTCACCTAGAATAATCCTCTTTTATATTCTAGCTCAAAAGCTTTGAGATCAGTTTATGACAGATTATTACTAGAAAAATGTAAGATCAAAACGAAATTCCTTTGATATGAAATTATTATTATAAAGTAATATGAATTAACTCTGTCCAGTAATTAGTTTTTGGATAAAAAAGTAAAGCCGATTATTATAAATAATTGTAAAGAAAAAAATATGAATCAATTTTAAATGCTTCATAGTACATTAAATTTATTCAACAACCTTGGTCACGCTGAATATAAAGAGAAGAAGGGGATATCATTACTCACATCAAATGCCAGATCCCCTAATCGCCATACAATATAATATAAGCTCAACAGCTAGCACTATATTAGATTATAAATACTAACAACAGAATAAATGAAGACAGTGAAATAAAATAAGGTAGAGCGCAAATTGAAGTAAAACTTTACAAAGCAGTACGAAGTGTAATCAACTTGACAAACGAAATAACAAGACGGAGAATGAGAATTACGGCAGAACTGACGGGCTTTGTGAAACTATTATACATTTTTTAGTTATTTAGCTGCTGTTTATCTTAGGAAAGGTTTTCTGGTGTAGTTTTATTTCCAGTGTATATTATTGGAGTAAAATTTTACCAAGAATAACGTCGTTAGAATTAGGGAACTTGAAGTGTGAAACTGATAAATGTGTATTTTCAAATTGTGCAGACAAAAAAGAGGCTGAATAGATATACCTAATAAAATTGAATTAAAAATTGAATTCCCAACAGAAACCACTTCTGCACCCGTAATATCACTGTAACTAATTTTAAAGTGAAATTTTTCTTCGCAAACTCCTGTAATTTCACTCCGGCTCGGTGTCTCGAGTTGTGAAGTTTTTGCCCCATGGATTTACCCAGTACGTGCAGGTGCTTCATACAGGCCCAGTGGACTTACATGAAACTTTCTCTATGAAGTGCAAACAATTGCAGCTGAATATGTATGAACTCTATTGTAACAAAACTGGAGATAAAAATATCAAAACAGTATAATTTAAAGGTCTCAAGTTAACAAATACATGCGTTAATAATAAAATACTTACTAAGACTGTAGAGTATAGGCGCATTTCAAATGACTGGCCACAAAATTGTCTAGCGAACCAATATTTTGCAGAGTGAAACATAAATAAAAGAACTCGGCATCCAATTCCAGAACGCTGTACATTTGCAGAGCAAGAAACATTCCTATCATAAGCATCGCAGTTCGAAATGATGCCAAGTTGCACCAGGTGGCGGGTATAATGCCTGCATTTGGGCTGTCATTTGAGCACAGAATACCGGCAATAACAGTTGCAGAAGCAGTATATCGCGTGGAACGCCTGACGCAGTACTTGAATACCCCGGATAGTGGGATATGAATTTAAATCTCGGTTAACGACAGCAATTTCGGTTATGCGATGTAAAAATGACAATTTTGTAAATGATTTAAGTTAAATTTATGTCTTTTTTCTGTCATCCGATATTATACAAAAAAGCACTCTGTAATGCAATTGTACATCAGGACCGGAAAATTTTAAGTTTCTATAACAGAAATATTTAGTATAACTATATAGTGATAAGTTTGTAAAATTGTGCAGCATATTGATTTCTTGCAACTTCGTTGCAGAAAAGCCGTTGAAAAATTACGTCAATTAAAAAAAAGAAGGGAACATTTACATAAAAGGGAGCACGCTACTTAAAGATGGAATCTACTAATAATTGGGTACACTAACTAACGCCACTGTAAAAAACAAGGCTTAAGATACGATCAAAAGGCATGCGAGAGAATACATTAGCACGTAAGTGATTTGATTAATGCAAATTTTTCCTTCAAGGCGAGCCTTGAAAATGCTGCACGCGTGAATTAAACTACTCTGCTACCGTTTGAAGTTACGGAGTTAAAATCAAAAGAATCACAATTACACTTGATGAAAACAAAGTTAAGCGACGTAAGGTAAAGGTTGATGATAAGGACAGAACACTTATGGTTGGAAAAGGAATGGTTAACACTTAATTATTGTATTAAACAACACATATCATACTGGTACAGGCAATCGAACCAAAGAGCAACCAGCAAAGTCATCTCAAGAAGTTATAATCATACTCAAGTCGAGACTAATTCAACTCTTAATTAAGTTAACTCTAACTTTCCTCAAACGTCCCAATTTCAGCTCAGCTGACGCGCGCCGTTAAAGTTGCCGAGGTTTCAATGAAAATTTATTAGTCTAACAACTATTTGTCAAAACTGTCCCAAAGGGGTTCGTTGGAATTTTGGCAAATATCAAGCTGAATAGCTAATTTATACCGAAGACCTTGGGTCACGGAAATATGTGTGAACTGTGACCGTTACAAACTTCGATATTGAAAATAATTTTGAAACAGGTTCAATTGAAATAGTCCGGGTTAAACCATTCGGAACGGAGCACGCACGGATTACTGTTTAAAGAACAATAGTTAGTAGATTGAGCTTGTGGAACTAGAAGTCTTACAACAAACTCGTACAGCAAACTGTTGCCTGTGTTTTTATTTTCCCAATAGGCGGGAGTTGCCAAGCGCACCAAGTCGCGGCAGTTTCGCGGTCGACCAACTAGCCGCATCGACAAGGCGACTTCAAAAACTACTCTGATACGTTTAGTACAGTGCCTACTGCACGCGCAACTTAAATAATGTCCAAAGAGAACTTATTTCATGCCGCCGTAAGAACGTCTGCTCCCAGCCAACTTTCTTGTTTGCTTTTAGCTACTCCCACTTTATTCCTTCCTCTTTTAAATGCGGGGCTTTGCATGTCGGTTACTATCGAGTAGGTACGAGACTGTTTTAACAGTAAACCTTTTGGGACGTTTTCAAATAGAAGCTTATTGCTTTTGAATGCCAGATTGTTCTTTTAGCGAGCTCCGTTGGGACCGCGTCCACCGTTGTTTAGTTACTGAATCTAGTAATGACCGTAAAGTTTCCTCTCGAAAAATCGCCTCCCCAAAAGGCAATAAGCATAAACACAACTCGCGGAGTCGGTTCGGAAAGAGGTTGACAATATTCAAAACAGGGGAGGCTTTAATGATATTCATGAATGTTAAAGCGAAGCTATTGTGAGATGTCGCTTAGACTTGTAACTTACAAAACAATGACACTAACTTTAACTCGGGATGTAAAGTCGGTGTTATCTACGTTTGATGGCGCGCATAAACAACAGATACGCTTTATTATGTCGCTATTTCATATTAAATATCAAAGTTCTTAACTGGCAACAGAGAAGTGCTATAAAGTAATATTAATAGCGTCTTCTTTACTTAGCGAATTCACTCAAATTTAAAGGTAAATAAATAACTGTGGTAGCTTATCCGGCCATTCGAAACTTTAGATAAACTGCGTTATAAAGAAAACTTAACAAATTCAGGGATCAACTTAATCTTCCGGAAATGAGTCTACGAACTAATTGTTCAAAGCGAAAATATCTTTAAAGTCCCGGTGGAGAAATAAAAGCATAAACGTGTTGCTTTAACACAAAATGAAATGACGTCCAGTCCGCAAAGGGAAACGGAATAAATTAAAAGTAAGGATTTGGTCCATTGTTATTTTTGCGCCCCAGCTTTATGTTACGCAAGGAATACTTTAAACATGTTTGTACAAAAAATGAGCACAATGCCAAGTTCATGAGTTTTGATTCGGACTGCCGCGAGGCAAAACATTCGAAAACTTAAAACAGAGAAACTCTTTTAATAATGTCCTCAATTCACTTATCGCAGAATCAGCATATCGCAAGCTACTTCGCTGCCCAGTTCGAGCAGACACATGCGATGTGATAAATCTCCAGCAGCCAAGACAATGACAGTGTGATCCCGCTCATATTTCGCAATTTTCATCCGGCGCTCTGTGTTTTAACTTGGATAACGTCGCGTGTGTGTACACAAGTCGTTATCTCTGTGCGTCCCCCGCAAACATTCCTCCCGACCTCCAAAAGGTAACGCATTAATATCAAGTCTAGACACCAGACGAGATTCCTCTTCCCATTTTATATTGTAACTACTTATGCTAAAGTCTTATCGATCCACTCCGCTAAATACATCAGCTGTTCTGTTGGGGCCATTAGTGCTGCATAGGTTGAAACAGAATTTTATAATAGGAACTTATAGAAAACGTGAACTGGCAGTATTCTCTTTACGGACGGTCTAACAAAACGTACAGCTGGATACAATTTTCCATTTCGAAATGCCTTACTTGGGCCACTATAATTTAATATTACACGACCGGGCTGGAGCTGTGTTGGGAGGGGGCTTTACTTGGATTGCGAGAGTGAATAATTTGACTATGGAGATTTAGTCTGAACTGAGTGTTAGGTACGGCGCAGCAGAGCCGGCGGGCCGACGCCTCCGCTGCAGTTTATTTCCAACGAATGGTTTAAATCAAATGATGCATCAGCCAGATTCAATCCTCGAAAACTGTTTGATCCTAAATTAAGTCGAATATTAGCAGAGCCTATTATTCTTGCGGTGGCCTCTAAATTGACTCGGAGATTGTGTTTCGAATCATTTTCTCGTCAATTACGTTCGGCCGTATCGGAGCTTTATTAAAGTTATACAACTTACACAGATGCCTTTACGAAACCGCTTCTCCATTGAGTCATAAGATTACAAATTCAATTACGAATCTGCGGTCTCTTATTGTTAGTAAGTTTTCAAATTTCCTGTTGGTGAAAATTCCATTTCGTTTCAGTAACGTGAGCTGGCCAAGTGTTCGCAGTACATAAAACTGGTAAATCATCCAGCAAACATGACACCAGCGATGGGTAACGTCCTATAAAGTTATCGCCCGACAGCGTATCAACGAAGCAATAGCTCCGTCGAAGATACAGCGCGCGATTACATCCGACTGGAAGCGACGTGCCTCGAGATATCTCACTGTAATTGGCTCAGAATATACAGAAAAATGAGGTTTATATGGACGACGTGGCGACGCGTTGGAAGTTGGAAGCGTTTAGTTTTCTTATAACAGACTCGCTTGGTATTTTAACCGTTATTATTTTAACAAACATCATCTGTTTAAGCGAGTTAATTATATTTTCTAAAGCTACGTGCAATCTGTGCTTCTTTTGACGCTATTGTTTCATTATGCAGAGCTAAAAAACAGGGAAAGATAAAACAGAATTTTATATTTCCGTTCTCTGTCAGGATAATCCTAGCAGGGTCCGCGCGCTAATTGTATTACTGCGTCCCTGCCGCAAACATAATAATTGATTATATATTGTGTTGTTTAACAAAACTATTTTAATTTGATTACAGATTTTATTGAGGTTATTGAGTCGTCATCCAGTCGAGCCGTGTTCCGTGAACTCATACATATACATACAGCGACAGTGTTAGGTTAGCCACAATTTGTTTGTGTGCATACGTTGTCTACGTACATGTCTGTAATAATTCAAATACAAAAGGTCATTCAACTAACAACCTTGTCGTTATCTTTTTTGCATATTGTAAAGGCAATGTTTACTGTCTTGTTAATAACAAATATGTCATTGATTTGAACAATTTGATATGAATAAAAGTACTTTTTAGCACCGATATCAACGTAGCGAGAGTCACGTTCAAACTGATCCTTACGAGAGACAATCTTGTTAAAACATAACAAAGCACTATGCTAGCGTACGTACCGACATATAATATCGCAAAGAGCAAGACGCAAAGTCCCACATGTTTTGCAAAGTTACTTTGAGAAATGAAATCGCCCCTACGGCGCGTCAAAAAGGCTTCCGACTTAATCACGTTAGGTGGTTTCAGAAATATTACAACCCTCGTAGTGGCAGACAATGCAGACGGCGCAAGCGGATGCACAAATTAGATTCCAACATATTAAAAGGTTTTAGTAATCAACTAATTCGGGAACGTTGACGAGTAATCACATTTTTCCAACAGCGCGGAATTTAATTTACCGGAGCACACAGTGTTAATAAATAAAATAAGTAAAACACAGGCCGGGTTCGCGATTCGGATTGCAGTCATAACAGGGCAATAAAAGCGGAGCTCGGCCGGCAACCTGCACCAGATGTGCAGCTTCCAATTTCAGAGAAATAATACAAAACACACACATAAAAACTTCGTTCGCTGTTAGGATACCTGCGAGCGTAAATAGGGGCTTCGAAGATCGAGGTTCGAACGGACGAAACGCGCACGTTTTTGCGCTTGCCAATATTTCGAGAAAATGAAGTCAAGTACGCTACTGGAATATCAGTGGCCGCTAACCAAAACGACGAACAACCGCTTGAATTATCGAACGTTAAAGCGGATGGAATTTGACCCACACATGATGAAGGTGAAGCCAATCACAGCACAAAGAATTAAAAAGAAACTCATTACAAATTATGAAATCTTAGACACACAAACAATAGGGAACATGTTAACACGCTTGGAACGTCAATCAAATGTGACCACTCTGATGGAGATTAGAAACGAGAATGATAACAAGTTGATGTAGATTGTTAATAGGCAATCGTACACGCCTCAAGACAATTTGATTGTGCCCCTTGTTTTCAAAACAAGCGGCAACAACTTTGATTTTAATTGATAAAATTCAACTTTGTCTGTAAGATATGTAATTAAATTGATGTCCTTCTAAACTCGATAATTGTAAAAGTTTACTAAACGAATTTGTTCGTTATTTTCCTGGTAGTTTCCATTTGGGCCTCCAGATGGTTCCCATTCATCATTTTTATCCCGGAGCGGTCTTTTGGGGAACAATTATGTCACCGCTCGGCTGGATAACCTCCATTGATTAATACTAAAGCTAACAAGACTTGATATTTTATATTATTTTCGCGTTCGGGCACCTATTTTTCATTCTAGCTGTCTAATGTCCAAAATGTTAAGTGCTCTCTTGAAATATTGCCAAAGGGACGCTTGCGATTCAGATATGGTTTTCCGAAGTTAAATCGTTCGGTAAGCTTTTAAAATTCCAAACATTAGTTTGTTCGCTCTTGACGCTTCATTAGGTACCACTTGTTTTATTTTGCGAATGAAATCTAAATGGAATGTCAGTTCCCGTTTCCTTTAAACAATTTAGTGAGACGTTACTGGAAGATTTATGTTGCTCTTCTCTGACTTATGATAAATCAGGATTCGCCATACAGGTGAGCTGAAAGCGTTTAAAGATTGCAAAAAAAATCGTGATTGTTGTGTCACGAATCGTGCCAAAAATATATTTTACGTCAACACATTTCTCTTTGCAAATATGTTAGTTTAAAAGGAGCTTTTAAGATTCCATCGCTTTCACACAGATTAAGCTGTCGCTTGGGAATTATTGTCAACCTAAATCTAGAAATCAGGTCCAACTTTCTACTTGTGTTGTGATCTGTAGATGTTTTAAATCTAGATTTAGTTTCTGATATTAAATTGTTTATAGCTATTCAAGATCTATCTAACATTTGTTACACATTTATGATCTTAGGCTTGTAAATAATGGTATCTGAGCATAAAGATGAATACATCAGCGTTTATTATTATTGCTGGAGAAAAAGAATTTTCTACCTTTATTCTATACGTAGGTACTTAGTTTGTTCGCGATATCTTTATAAAATAAAAGAGAAACACGGGAAACCCATTTGAACACGCCGGGTCTGGAATAAAAAATCTGGGATATTTACAAAAGCATTGAATGCAAACTCCTGTACACACGAAACTACAGTTTTATTCTTAAACCATTTCCTTTAATCAAGGCCCGGTGGCACCATCGTTTAAAAACTCTTCCATTTTGTTATTGGAACGAAATCTCGCATAGAACGTGCGGATTAAATTGTCCATCGCTGCTATGGTGTTATTTTTTATCGTAGTAAAGGAGAGTTCACTTTGTCGAACCAGCTTATCTATGATCTTGATTTGCTTAAGGTAGTGCTAAACTGATATAATTAATAGAATGCGCCAAGTGATGCTGTATCCCTAGAAAATAAAATAATACTAGGGTACGAAGGGTGTAATTGCAAAAGACCATGAGTTATCAGCCATGCCCTTACTGTGTAAGCTACAGATCTCTGTAAAGTTGCATGGATATAGCGTTACAGAGGTCAAATTAAGCTAGACCGATCGAGCGAACTCGCGCTTGCTGTGTAAGGGAATAACACCCACTAGTCGTCCCCGGCTGCTGTGCGACGATAAACGCAGATTAAACGAGGATTGACGTTACTGTAATCCGTTCAACCGGCCCGTTTTTTAAAGGCTATTGATGTGAATTTTTCGGTTTTATATTTTTCTAGTTGCCAGTTCTTCAATTCTTTTGTTATTCAATGTAGGCAGTTCTATATCAATTTAATTTTATATAATTACCTCAATTTTATAATGAACTGGCATGTGAGTTTTATATATTCTCAACATCATTCAGTATCATTGCGTTCTATATTTAGTTGGTTTTACTTGTAGGAAAAGTTCACAAGTTATCACTTAGTCCTTTGAAAGTGTCATTTTAATGAATTTGAGTGACACGTGCTAGTTTTCATTAGAGTGAGTAAGGTTATCAAAGTGACGTTAAATCATTAAACCGCAATCAGGTCAATTATTATTACGAATAATATACCGGTTTGATAGAATAATAATAATGAGACCTAAGACTACGCCGTGATGATGGTTGTTGCTGTGGTTCACTGTAAAATGAATCACATGTTCATAATCAGTTAGTCAACAAAGTGACTACACAATTTATACAACAGTCAACATGAAAATAAATACATCTAAATTATGCGTCGATTTATAAGAAAACTATATTAAACAAGTTTTGATAATATCTAGACTTAAACTCGATCAACAAGACAAATTAGCTACATCTATCGATGAAAATCCAAAAGCTCCTCGCGGAGCCATTATCTCATACAAATCCTAACCCCGGGCAACAGATAACCGAACAGCTGCGAAAACAATTTGTAGCAACATAGATAATGAGGTCATTGAACTTGATTCTACGCACTTGCGCGTTGTTCGCTCCGAAAATAATACCTACAATTATTGAGGAAAACCTATCGAATTTATTACTAAGGAAGTTAGGTGTTCTAGATTTATAAAAAGTCATTAACTATTATGTTTACTTGAGTAATTAAAAAAAAACATTTTACTTTAATTTACACTGTAATCCTTCTTACACTGTTATGGCGAACAGTTACTTAACTGCTAATGTCACATTTCTATCTCTGCCTCGTCGAAAGACTTTCATTTAAATGACTAGCGACCCACCCTCGGTTCGCTTCGGTTCATGTGAGTTCTCTGTTACTCCCGTACATAATCCAGAATTTATTATACATAAAAACCTTCTTCTTGAATTACTCTATATATCTATCTATCGAAAGCGCATTTAAATCAGGTGCCTAATTTGAAAGAACATACAGAGTTAGATAGCTGAAGATTATGCCAAAAGAAGCAATAGCGTCTAAAATGATGACTATATATTATGTGAATGCAATTTTTCATATGTTTTTATTTTAATAATGCATGGTTACAAGCAATTTGTTAAACCAATTAATTGAAGTAATCTATTGGCTACCGTCGTGACGCGGGGTTAAAAGTCAATGTGCCGATAGCCGAACTCGACGCGAGTTGTACGCCGCACGCTAAGCTCAAAAAGGTAAATCAAAACTACGTTTAATACCTTTGGTGATGGTGATATATAAGAACAAAATAGGCTTATGATTATTGGAAAAGATTTAGGTGATGAAATTAAAAAAAAAATAAGTGTGAAGAACTAAGCAGTTTTTTTTTGTATTTACTAAAATGTAATTTGTAAGACGCTTTGCAAATTGTAAAAGATATTTTCAAATTTAGAAATATCTAAGTAGACAGTGTCTACTTAATTGTAAAGAATTAACGTTTGAATTACATTTTGATTCTAAAATAAGAATCTAAAGCAAAAATAATAAAATTGCGGGGCGCCAGCGCCAGTCCAACGCCCTGCCGACCTTGCGTAATAAAAACCAAACAATTCAAATTTAATCCTGCAGCTGTTGAAATTATACGTCCAATGACGCATGCATTGATGAAAATCGCGTGAAAATTGTCCCATATATTATACGAAACCAATCGATAATAGGTCGTCGAACCCCAGTTTTGGGCACAAGCGAATTCTCGGTAGAGGCGGCAACTACTCATTTATCTCCCGTCAACATATCGATTTGCGGACAGGGAAAGTTATTTCTATTATTTATGATATACTTACGAATGAGTGTTTACTCGGTCTTACCTGAAAACAGAAATATAGCGTAAGTGACGTTTATAAATAGCCTGAAGCGCTGTCTTAGAGTAAAACATGTTAAGGCTTTTTGCTGGTATTAGGGGAGACAAATGTAATATGAGCATGAAACCTTCTTTTACAGAAAAAGCACTGTAGAAGCAATTACTATGACGAATTTTGAAATATTTAATTAATATGATCCTAGTTGTTTTAAATTATAAAACAAGCTTAAGTTATAATGTTGGATGATTGCTTCGTAAACAAAATGGTGCAATCAAAGGAAGGAACAATTAAAATTCCAAAAAGAGTAGCATAACAGTCATGTTTGTCTCAAACTGTTCATTTATGCCACTGTAATTTAAGAAACGTTACGCATTGTTTAAAAATTAACTGTAAAACGAATCTGTAAGTCCCAAATCTGTAAGTTACCGTGACGTAACGCTATTCTTCGAGGCTTCGTAAAGTCGATTATCTCAGCACTATAGCCAAAAACAAGTATGGTGTAACGCCAATATAGAACTAACACCGTTTACGACCTTTCAGTTTATAGCGGTATGCAAAAACAGTTGAACGACCGGCCAAAATTTTAAAAATCCACCCAGTTTTCAAGAAGAAAAAATATCTTGTATATGAATAATGGATGCCGTTGTCTGTCACGTCATTCATGTATTCTAATGTTTCCGATCTAGATTGCGTGATTATCATCACTGACGTCCAAACGCGTAACTAAGTCACGTGTTCCGCCCACAGCACCCAAACCAGCTACAGTTATGCAAAGCCCATCATCTTGCACAAACTACTAATACTTTTAACAAATTCTCGTCTATACCCTACCCACTCCGCTATTAAAATAATAAGAATGTTCACTAAAACGCCCGACTTTAAACCAAAACTCACGAATGATATTTCTAAGTTCCTTAGCAAAATCTTCATCCGTGTTTTCGTTAAGTTCCTTGCGTACCCACACGTCGTCTTTACGCTCCCCTCCGCTCTCTGCTTCACTGCACCCCCTTTCCACCCCGGTTCCTAACCACTTCCTACCCTGGCCACTTGCATCGAATCCCCTGTTGCTCTAAATAACAACGATGCGCACCGAAAATGGAATGTATGGAGGCAATAGAATACACGCTCCGCTTGCCAGCCAACGAGAATTTATTGATAATACAAACACGAATTTAGAAGTTTTTAATAATTCTCCAAAACTTTCCGAAGTCTCATGTTATTTTATGCTGCGCACCTTCGTAATAAAAGGCAAAAAAGCAAGAGTAAACGTACCAAAACTGGCGTAGCGAAAAGGCATTTTCGGAATTTACGAGAATACGGCTTAATGCATATATATAACAGAAATGGGGAGTATTTGCAAGTTACACGACAGAATGGGACGAACGACGATAAAAGAGCGATGCTTTAGAATATTTTGGAAGTAAGTTTTTTTTTCATACGACCGTTATGCGCCTTGAGATTCTAGGAAGGTTCTTAAGAATGGTTCTCATTGATTGTTTAGGATAAAAGATAGCATTGAAGCTTACGGTCAGACTTTCAACTGAACATAAAGTTCTATTTCGACCTGTTTTGCTATAATAACACATAATCTAGACAGTCATTCATCATTCGCTTCAAATAATGTCAAAAGTTTATCTTCCATCGCCGCTTGAACGTGGTTGCTAAGTAAGTATAAGTCAGAAATATAAATGAGCTCATTCGTGGTTAACTATACGAACTTCAACATTAATAAAGCCTTTAAATGTCAGATTATTAAATGCCTCTTTCAACACTCTGTGTTTATTATTAAAGATAATTAATTGGATGTCCAGTAAGAGAATCATAAGGATTTCTTGACAACCATGTCGTCTACATAAACGATGCTGGCTAGTTTTTGAGTCTTCGCTTAGGAAGTTTACGACCGTCTGCACCTTATGTCCTCTATAACATATAAAAAATTAACATCACGTCTGCCTTCTTCGACTCTTTTATGGTCACTTGAGATTGTCCAGATTAATCAAGTTAAGTCTGTTTCTAGGACAGACAAATAAAATTATGCATTATTACGTTCCCTAAAACCGAGGCGTCGCTTACATGTTTCAGTATCGCAAAATATATCGCTTGGGATAAAACTCCTCTTTTACGGGCATAAAAAAGTTTCCTCACAGCAAAAAGTTCTACCAAAATTTCTTAGGAGCAAATCGACTTTATCAAAAATTTATCGCGGCCACTGAATATTAGGTTTTTAAATATTAACGCCTGCGGGGAAATGAAGGTGGTTGCTCAAACACGGTTTTTATTTTTTAATAGACGTTTAACGAAGCTTTTGAAAGCATGACGAAACATCTTTTATTACGAGCTTTCGCTTCCGTCTTAAAAGATTATAATTCATTGAAAGCGAATTTAGGTAAGTTATGGGGTAGATATTACTATTATGGATTTCTTGGACCTCTTAGGTATTGGTGAAGGAACCGTAATATCCCCTTAGAATGTGCATAATGTTATTTTGCTAGTCAAATCTGAGCATGATAATTTTCAAACTTGTTTTTTTAAGTATTATTGTATCTTCTGCTCTTAATAAGGCGTAAATTAGCACCTCGATCAAGCTATTTAAGTTTTTTCCCCATTAGAATTCATAATATCGCCCATATAAGTACCGAATGTTGTTTGTATTTGATGAAATTTGGCCATGTTCGACTTAACAAACGACGAAGCCCCTTATACGGCAGCTTGTATGTGTGGGTGTCATATTAATAATTACGATAACGTTAGGTTGTTTAATGTTAAATGCAAATATAGTTAGGTTTTTATAAACGTTTTAAAGCTGCGGTAGCGGATCTATAAAATATTCATAATTTTGTATTTTTTTAGTAATGTAATTCATAACAACTGTGAAACATTATAAGTTCTAGTCTGAAGTTGCTTTAAATGCTTATCTATAGACTATTTTTGATATGTAATATGATATTATAGGTTGTTAAATATCTTCAATCTTTGCCAGTCATCGGTACGTATAATGGTTCAGTGCTGCGGAAGGACCGATTACTGTACGGTCCGGAGATCAGGTTTCGTAGGAATCGGTTGTTATGACGCTCTAGTGAATATCGATTGAAAAGTGTTAGCAAAGGGTTCCGTAATATATTTGTTACTAAGATTTACAATTGTTACTAATATATGACTAACAATTGATTAAAGCAAATCATTTAAATGCTATCAAGATATTATTTTTCCTTAAAAAAGTAGAAGTTATATTTAGTGTTAAACCTGATGAAAAACGAGAAGAACAGTTTTGACCAAGATAAGTCAAGTCTAGCAGCGGGGCTAGTAAGGTTGCGTTTATCACGTGACAAAATGTGGAAAGCATCTGTCACTCTCGTACTTACAATACTTACATACGAGTCAAAAAGTGACGGATGTTTTATCCACATTTTGTCAAGCGATAAACGCAGCCATATTGGGCCCCCAGTTTAAAAGGGGTTTAAACTTTTCTCACGCAAAAGGTCAAGCGTCGATAATGCTAGGTAAAATGTTAACCACGTTATTTAATCTAAACTAGATAATACTTCATCAAGGTAACTCTAAGAAGGAAACGTACCAGTTAAAGCCGTTCACGAACCAAATAACCTTGAAACACACTTCAATTGCTCGTAGCTGTACGTTTATTTAACAAGAACCTATTTAAAACCAGAATATAAAACACGTTTCTTATAACGTTATAACAAAAGATAAAAACCGTTTTTAACGGAAATCACAAAACCTATAAGTCATTATTTAACAAAAATCAAATGTAGAACAGTTGACTTTACTAATTTTTACTAAAAGAAATGGACGTGTTAACTATTAAAGTAGTAATAATTAGTTAGTACACTTTTTACTTGTTATAACTGCTAAACAGAACGTTTTGGACGATCTTCATTAACTGGATCACGCACTATTCGGAGTGCACGATGGAGATAGTAGACAGCGGTTAGCGGTTTTATAAACGTATTTAAACCCCGCATTGACGGCGTTCTTGTAATAAAACTTAAACATGGTTAATTTAAAAAAACAGCTCTCGAACACACCGGGTACTTACACTTGTTTTTTCGTTTTACTAACCAATTTGACATGAAATCCAAATACTCAATAAAAACCTGTTCTAGACTTAATTGAAAACAGTAAAATACATTTCAATCTAAAAAACCATACATACAAACTAAAACCATAATTATTTCAACAGCATCATAATAATAAAAAACGCTACCCGCCACTCTGCTCGCCACCTAACCTAACCTTTAGTTTAGCATTAGTGTTTTTTTTAAACTCATTTCGTAACAATATAACCATCCATTGACCAGATAAAAATCTCCAACCGAATTACATTGCGTGTTGCCAGTACCACGTTTCTAAATCTGGCTAACCTTATAAACCTGCCAAATAAAATACCACTGGAGCGTGTGCGCTGCTATACAAATTGGTGATTTTCAAATTGGTTGAGTTAACATATTTTTGTGGAACAATAAGCCCGTTCATAGTAATTACAACGTCAACGAATTTGTGCGAGATGTTTAAATGAGATGTTGAAATACTGCTTAGATTAAGTTAAAACGTATGGAGTTGAGATAATTTGCTGTACGTTCTGTGTAGGTAAGTAGGGTCGTTTATAGTTCGTTTTTTTAAAGTTTTTTTGTTGAAATAAATTCTTAAAGCGTCGAGACTCTTGGTCCGTGGGGTCCTATCGTTCAAAGCCTCTCCAAATAAGTTTCGAAGAGGCTCATTGACGTCACGGGAGACCGAAGAGCTGGCAGTTTCCTCGCTCAACGCATAAGTTTAACTATCCAGCGAGGAAATGCTGCCAGCATCTTTAGGACAATGCCGCAGGGCCCTTTTTTAGATATAGATTTTTAGTTTTAAAATATAATAAGATTTATAAATGTCTATCATAATAATAATTCTTAAATATGTTTTAGATTTTGTTTGTTTCTATTTATTTTGGGAATAGTTTCTTTATCAGTTTTAGGCCAGTAGTTAATTAAAAAAAACTAAATAATTACACCTATGCTCGCGTTACCAAATCTCGAGGCACACAAATGAAGGTCAAGTTTCATCGAATGCTTGTAATGAGGTGTTAGGCGCACGATGCTCTAAACCAAAAAGACGTACACGCCTACGAATCAAAATCCACTAACGCTCTTTTAGAACTCCGTAAGGTTTAGATACGCTGCGCTAAAAAGATGTATGTGTTTCAAGGATGAATAGTGTTTAAGCTCTTTTGGAGTTATGTAAGTGGCAGATAGCCGTTTCGTAAGAAACGAGGTTACGTGTAATTTGAACGGTGTAATCTACGTTGATCTCAAGTTATATATGATAAGGTTAGGGAAGTACTTCCGTTTGTTTTGCGTTATTAGTTTAAGTTTTAAAACCAACGTGAGGTTACAAGTCTATGCCTCATATGACGGCTAAATTGGGGCTCATTTTATGGTTAACTTGTGATTTATCTTAGTTATCAGTGACACCCATACATATTACATAATCTAGGACTTAATGTATACATAAAAATCTTCCTCTTAAATGACACTATATAATACTGAACTGCATTAGATCTGTTGAGAAGTTTAAAAGGTCGAATAAACAGACAGAACAAGCGACTTCATTTTATAATATTTAAAGATAAAGATAAAGATATAGAAGTGAGTATTTCAATTATAACTTCAAGCGATTTAAAGTCCTCGTTTTGACACTGCACGAGTATAATAATGCGACTTATAAAACTACCGACAAACAATACACTTAAATACCTATAGACTGTATTTTAATGCGACTTTAATTCAACTAGCAATTATAAAACAATACAGTCTGCTTTGCAACATTATTCAGTTCTGAATGAGTCTAAATGAGTTTAAAGAGTTGTGTAATGGGAATGAAGCAAAAAGACCGTTAGAACCTTCGACCAAAAACCAGAAGGTTATATATATTTTATTTTATTTTTTGTGTTTTTTTTATTTTTATAGTTGTATTTAATTTTAATTTGACATCTGGAGACTCTTTACAGCTCCAAAATTGACCGTGGAGACTTTCTACATCTCCCTTGTTTTGTGTTTTTTTTTTTAAATTATATTTAATTCTTAATTTAAATTTGACATTTGGAGACTGTTTACATCTCCGAAATTGTATTATTTAATTTAATCCGACATTTGGATATATTTCATTATTATTACTACTGGGACCTGTACATCCCTGTGACATTTAAATTGTGTAGCTTAAGTTTAGTATTGTAATAAGAGATTTATTTAAAAAAAAGGCTTACTGTTGAGTTTCTTGCGGCGCTTCTTCTCAACAGTGGTCTCTTTGGAAGCGCTGGTAGACTCAGACTTGTAAAAGTGCCTACAGGGCCTACTTACAAAACTTTATAAATAAATAAATAAAAAAAATAAAAAAATATAAGAGATTTGTAAGGAAAAATTAAAATGATTATTATATCAGTTGCACTGAATCGTACGTAACCGCGTTCATATGTATGGATAATAAATGTAAATACTCTATTGAATATGTATGATGTCCGGTTTCAATGCCGCTGCACGTAATATCATTTAAATTTTGCACCAATTTGTTATCAATAAATTTTCTGGTAGGAATTGATAGCATAAATCAGTGTGTGTGAACGCACTAATACCATAAAAGGTAACTTTTGAAGCGGTTTATTTTATTCACTTAGTTTTATTTTTCTCGTAAAATATAAATAGTTTCGGCTCATAAACTTTCATTTTTTGTACATTTTAACACGACTGCCAAAAAAAGTTGTTTTTACCTGTGTGTACTTATATATATCTGTATATTGTGTGGTTCAATTTCATTTGCAGAAGCTGAAGAAATGGCTCGTTTACTTACAACAGAGTGCTTTAACTTAAAAAATATGCCAATATGGCGGATTTATTGAAGTACGAAAATTGCATGGGTATTGAATGGTTTCTAGAAGACAACATCAAAAGACGCAAGTTTTTAAGGTTTGCTTTTGTTAGTTATGTTCAATTCAAAGCATAGTTACATTATAAACCAAGTTCCACATTAACTGGGAGGTTAAAAGCCGTAGCCTTGCATCAACACCCACTTACGATCAGTAAAATTGATAACCATAAACCATAGAGTACAGTCATCGTAATAATACTTCAAGGTGTCCAGTGTAGCCACTACCTTTCAAAACATTACTAGTCGTAGATAAAAATGTGTTGTTATACTTTGTGACATTGTTTGCTTAGATATATCTGAAGCTGGTTGTACAATGGGATTTATGGCGTAAAAAACATCTGATCTAAAGCAAAATAGTCAGAGAAGCGCCATCTAGGAATGAATTCAAAAAGTTATTGGAGGCATAATGAGGTCCGAATTGATGCTTAAAATTATGACTCTACAACTGTCAAAACAGCGACCTCTAGCAATTTAAGTGTTACACATTTAAACTAAACTTCAGCGTAGCAACAAAATAAATACAACGTAGTATACAGTCACGTAGTATGAATTTTGTGTGGCTAACGCTCTTGAGTTTTATTGGTCGTTATACTGATAATTTTACGAAAGGGAATCGTGAGAAACGAGGTTATTCGCCTTGCCGTAGTCATAGCAACCTTCTGTTTTATGAAGTACCTTCTTGTATTAACAGATGGTGTAATACTCCTATTTTTTATCATACGAAAAAAATATCGTATAAGGTACGATATGCAAATTTGATGATAATATCTAGGTTTAAAATAATTATTTTAATTGTAAACTGTAGCTCGCTTTGTAACTTTGATAAAATCTTGTGGTTTATTAATAATGTCATCTTAAGATCAATGTTCTTAAAAGTGTAAATTTAATTAATACAAAAACGGTCACCCATCCTAAACCTGACCACAACTAAGCTTGCTTAACCACGATCGCCTGTTCAACAGCGCGACCACTAGGCTATCAGATCTCATAGGCCTACGGCAAATAATCTAACTGTATAACGCGTAGGCAGCAGTTCACCTCTCTGCTCAATTCACCATTATGAACAACTTTGACATTTACTGACTATTAATCGTGGTTTTATGCACACCGCAACCAAGGTTGGTTTATACTCGATTTGATTTGCAATATTAATACGGTGCGTGCCCTTCGTTTCCAATATTAAATTGCAAATTTGACGAAAAACGAAATAGTGGTGACGATTTTGATGAGTTTCGACACAACTACTACATAAGCAAATGAGTTACGTCGAATACATTTTAAAATGATGGTCAGTAAATGAACCGTACTACCGTAAAACATATGTTTGGAAGTTGATTTGTGATAATAAAAATTGGTAATGGACTTTTAAAACTACATGCCGATGATAATAAAAATAAATAACGAACCGAGCACAGCCGCGTGGGTGAGTTTACTCTCGTTACGTCTACATTTACCTTAGCAGTTAAATATTTGATAGTAATAATAATTTTGGTACCTAAGTTCAACGACTTTTTTATCAACGCTCTATTAAAAGACGATTTAATAACCGATAAAAGCAAAGTGTGCAATCATAAAACGTAAAAAGTTAAACGGGAAAACGTGAGCGAAGCCCACCCTCGCAAAGTTAATAAAAATCGTTTCCAAATTACTCGGGCAAACTTCACCGTAAACACACTGATACTGTGCCGATACGAAAAAACCTATAAACAAGGAGAGAGAAAAAGTAATTTGTCAAGTAAATCTTCTCCCTCATTTGGTGGCGAATGAAGATGTGAATGAGAGGGACGGCGATAGAGACGTGATTGGCCCGAGACGGTTTATAGATGTAATTAAAATAGACAGGAAGCCATACATCCTGAGCACCGGCTGCTGAATTTCTTGGCTTCTTATCATTTCGAAGGGGTCGATGCTGCCATTCGTTGAGATGTGTTAAAAGCTGACTGGTTACTTATTGCCTCGCTCCAAGCTTTTTCAGCTTATCTTAACGAGCTTAACCGCACCGTTACGATCTATTGCAATATGAGACGCCATGACGTCCAAGAAAGTATCGTTAGTCTACCTAGTCGTTTCTTCTGAAAGAAAGTGATAATATTTATCCAGTTTCTTTTTAACAATATAACTTTTCGGATCGCTAAAAGATCATTAAAATTTTCCCACAAAGATAACGCCTAAAATTAAAAGAAAAGTAATTTCTTCAAATTACCATCAGTTATCTTCGGCCCTTATAACGATGGGCGGGATGAGTATAGCCGATTAAACGGTAAAGTTTAGATCATTAGGAATAAATTTTCGCCTTTGAAAGTATCCCGGATATTTGGAAACAAAACCTTTGTTTACTTCCAAAACGTTGAAAGTTATCCAACTTGTTCATCGAAAGTGTAAATTACTTTTTTAGTGATTTAAAGTGTAAATGTGAAAATAAAAGACCTCTTTATAATGAAGAAGCCATCGACCGCGTAATTGGGGCCATAAAGCTAACTGGGGAGAATAAATTCGCAGATAAACAAACTGTTAACACTGCTAAGGATATAGTTATTGTAATAAAAGAGAGATAAGTATTAATCTTCATTCTTGATCACCAAATTATTGCAGAGAAAACAAAATAAAACGAGCCAGTGGGGGGGACACGGTCCGAATCCTCCCCTAGCTGTCAATTACTGTGATTAATGAGACCCTCGAATATTGAAACGTTTATTCGACCGATGCTAAGTATAATATTACTTTGTCAAGTGATGATGGTCACAAAAAACTTTTTGATAAAGTCGCCGAAATTGCGCTCGTGTTAGAAGTCTACTTTACACTCACTAAAGAAGAGGCTTATGATGACGACCTATGATGTGGGATATTTCTCAGAATTACAAAATATTAGTTCATTATATTACCAATAAACTTGTTTCTTGTATCTTAAACTGATTCAAATACTAAGCAAGCATATAGTCTCAGGCTAAGTTGATTTTCAGATAAGGGAATCAGATTTGGCCTGAAGCTAAACTCGATCAGACTAACCGAGCCTTAGTTAACCTTATTTCGTCCACTAGATTTACTAGAAAACTGACATGATTTTGCACTAGCGTAAGCAGTATAGGCAGGGTTTAGAAGGGAGTCCTATTAGCATAACGTATTGGAAGACTGTTGACGCGTTAGAACATCGCAAGATTTGGAACTCGAAGTAAATGGTAGGATATTTTTTCAAAACATAAGTGTAATAAATAAAAAAGTAGATAAACCTGAAGCTTTATCAAATTAAACCCAGAATATTATAAGTACACCATAATCATTAAGATCACGTTGACTTCGTAAACCCCAAATTTTAATTAGAGAATTTTAATGATCGCCCATGTTCTATAAATTTGAGAAAGTTCTAAGATGGTGGTGACAGTATATCTGGAACCGACGAAATTGAAACATTATCTGTCCTCAAGTAAATAACATCGTAAATTTGAAATTGATTCGTATTTCGAGATATTTCGGCGCGGGAAATTAAATTACTTGAAATTCTATCCTGACACCTTGGAGTCATATTTTAATGTTCAGAAACTAGGCGGAGTTTTCTTACAGAAGGAAAAACCATTTGGAGCTAAAATAATATTTTATAACTATTGTTTTATTACTACACAGTTTATTTATTAAATGTAAATCTAGTAAGAGTAATGTTACGGAAATGAAATGTTCATCTTACTTCAGTCAGTTACAACCCCTTAGTTTTATTTCTCTTTTATAACTCAAATAACATAAACGGCAATGAGCATAAGGAACTAAGAAGGGGAAAAACTATTCTTGAAATTGAATTTCACGAAACAAAAGTTCGCACAGCAAGAAGGAAAACATCAATTCCCGGCCACTTTAAGTGATCCTAAAGGCAATTGTCTCATGATATCGGGACTCTGCCAGGAAAAGTAGACACTTTAGAGTAGCAACTGTTTTTTCCTAGTTGGCAACAATCGGACATTTTTATGGCGACACTTAACCACAATCAAGTGGATCATTAGCTTGTAAAAGGCCTGCCAAATATCTTTAGTTCGCCTCCACTGTTTTCTCACACTTTTGCGTGAAAGACGTTGTAACATACACCTTTTTTGGATGGCAACCCCCTCGGCCATTGCCAAGTCTTGCTGAGTTTTCGACGGACATTACGGTCGCTCGCATTCTTTTTGCGGTCAGAGTGGCTGCACTTTTGCTCTCCTATTTTCATTTGTTAATGGAACTCCTGTTCGCCCCGAGCTGTTTTTAACTTAAACGACGTGAAAGAAAAACAGAAATTATTTTATGATTAATGGACATAATTAAACAATCATCCAAATCTCGTCTTGGAGGAAAAAATAAATCAGATGCGAAACTAAGCAAATCATTCTTGAGCGAACGCCAAAAAAGAAAACAAAACATCAATTTTAATGAGTCGAAACCCGAGAATTTTCTCTTCCATTTGGAGAGCAATATTTTTTCTACAACATTTAATCAGAGTAAGAAGTGAAATGGTAATTTGTATGGACCGCTCGATGTAAATTTTATGCAAGAATTCGCTCGCTACTCCCCTCTCCCTAAAAAGGGGAAAGATTTTTGCAGCGGACAGAAATTTTTGCTTAGCCAAGTGAAATTTTAACTGCCTCGACAGAGACAGCTCTGGAAACGCGAATACTTAATGCAAACTTACTTCCTGCTGGTTCATTATACTTCATAATTTGTCGAGGGAAAAAATTGTGATCTAAAGGGTTGGGTCGTCCTCAGCGTATTTCGTACTTGTTGTTTTAAACCGCGTTCTTAGAAGTATTGAGTGGGCAGACTAAGCGCTGCGAGGCGGAATATTTGATCGCGTTGTCACCGGGGTAAACAACAACTTAAAATTGTTACGAACTCGTAATGAAGTACTTTCAACAATTTAAAAAAATACTTTTAAACTGGAGTGATGTACAATGTCTTTGACAAATACCCTGAACGAGCCAACGGTTCGAATGATTTAATTCAAGTTCTTACACTGAATTAATGGATCCCGCCCCCATTTGAAGGCAGTTACCCGCTAACTTTAGAACTCAACTTTTCAGTTTGTTTCAATTTGTCAGGACTTTGACTGATGGAAATTCGATGGGTACAATAATGGAGATTCAAAATAATAAACAAAAGACGTCTCCTCCCATTTTGTTACGTTACTTGTTTATTATTCGTTACTGTTTGTTATTTCCTGGATTATACCAATGGAACTTCAAATAACTTTGTTTTCGTAACTAAAATTTATTGCGTTTCAATTTATTCATCACTTGGTAACTTTAAAAATTGTTTAGTCATTCTCTGTTATTACAAGCAGGGTGTTGATGGATTCTTATAAAATTGTTTGTGGCGTCCCCACCTACTGCTGCATTAGAGAACACATTGTGCTCTCTACAAGCTGTGAAATTGCTTTCTATATTAAGATCTATACAGTACTACGACCCGCGCGTTGCCAATAAATGTTTACATGAATTTGAGTCTTCACCAATCAATGTTTCTTATTTAACCCATTGATCAGAAAATGCGTCAGTGAATTTGTCCACCTCGTCCGACCCTGGATGCACTACGTAGGTAGCGGTCAGTAAATGCGTAGAAACTAAAATAAGAAACTCAATTTAAACGTCATTGGCCATTGGTGACACAGTTGTTAGTGTAAATAAGCAGGCTAATAGAGATAAACTGGCCTATTAATAGGTACCTTGGCGAAGTGAGTGCGTAGAAATAACAAAATATTTAATGAGGAAGTGGCTACTTAGAGTCGTCAGGCGAATTATACCGTCACTTAAAAAAGCGTGGAACAGGAAACTCATAATGTTTTTAATGCTAAACCTAGATTAGTTCGTTAGCGCTGGTTAACTTTAATTAAATCTGACTTCATCGTACCTGCTTTTTCATACGAATCGTAAATTTGATTATGTGTCACTAACATTGTAGTTAAAAAAGCTATCTCACTTTCTTTTTCGTTATATTCTTGCTGCATAACAGCCAATTTTTCTATATTGTTATTAACGTGTAGGTATATTTTTAACTATCAAAGTAAAAATACCAACATTCACCTAATGACTTCGATCATTATGTTTTAAATCTATATCATCATCATAACTATCAGCTTAATTTGCATACAAAGTGTTACTGTTATATTATCAAGCATCGTCTATTAATTTGGAATTATTATTTTCCAGCAATCAATATTTTTTACTAATTTTGGTCTTAATTATTTTACGTCACCGGTTCACTAGTATTTATGTACATATTCGATTACGAATAATGTCTCATTAAAAAGTGTTGTGATGAATTTAGAAAAACCACGTAACTCTTATTATTTTTTGCATTCATTTAGAAAAATAATTAGAGCATAGACCTTGCAGAGACATCAAAAACCATAAAACAAATGAAGATAATATACTTCTTTAAATAGATTCCAAAATACTTGGTTAGAAAAGAAGAAACACATACTACAATGGACTTAGACAAAGTCCTTTAAAACTACAAGATTGATGTGGATATAAAAATACAAAGTTTCCTTAATGTAACTTTTTACAAGCACCGAGCAAAGTAATTAAAAAGTTCTTAAAGATCCCTTTAAACCAACTAATACGGGCATCGCATGAGCGGCGCACACGGTTGTTTCTTTTTGCCCCTAATTGAAATCTTTTGTAGCACAATTACAGTACATAAAGAAGTCTTTCGTCGGTGTCCGTATAAGCGATTGGTAACGATTAAAGAAGTTCAACTTGGAATTATTGGTTTAACTCAAATATTTTACCACTTGTAATCAAGATGCGAAGAATAGCTTAACTGAAGTGGCAGTGGGCGGGGCACATTGCTCGCAGGACTGATGGCCGATGGGGTCAGAAGGTTCTGGAGTGGCGTCCGCGGACCGGAAGACGAGATGTAGGTAGGCCTCCAACAAGATGGAGTGACGACCTCGTCAGGATTGCGGGACCGCGGTGGATGCGAAAAGCACAAGACCGGTCTGAGTGGAAAGCCTTGGGGGAGGCCTATGTCCAGCAGTAGACGTCTTTCGGCTGACATGATGATGATGATGATGAATCAAGATGTGGTATAGTCAGGTTCATTTAATTTATGAGTAGCCTTTTTTCTAAAAATAAGATTTTTGCGTCTTTATAGTGAATGTTTTGTAATGATGCTTAAAAAGGATGAGACCATGGATGTTCAAAAACAGTATCTTACGGCGGTTCTTTTTATTAGTGGCCTCCTGTTTGGAAACGCTGGTAGAATGATAGTTTTTTTAATTCTGTAAGGATTAAGTACATTTCATTTAAGTTTATTCCGGTATCGTTCGTTCGTCGCATTACCTTTTCCCGGAATCGAGCACGTTTTAAAGAGCCCATATTGTCGTAAGTGAGCAAATTGCACAAATGATCGTAGGTACTCCCGCCAGGCTCGGAACCTATATACTTGATTAAAGCTCCTTCAGCCAACTTAATTTATTACCACCATTAAAAGGATGAGTTGTAAAACATCCGCAGTTTGTAGTGGAGCGAACAAAGTTCTCGTAAATTTATTGTTACTGTTTAGTTAAGAAAGGCAATAGCAGGTAAGTAGAGGACGCCTTGTAAAATACAGCCAAGTACAGCAATGTGTCTTACCACTAGCGCCGAGTGTTTACCTGCAATAAAAGAAATGGTTAGTGTAATGTTGACAGTACCACTAATTAACACTAAAACAGTACTTTCTTCTCAAATTTCTCTTCTAATCAAAATTTTACAACCTTACTTATCTCTAAAGTTATTTGAATGACGAATGATATAATCATCATAATAAATGAAAACGATCAACCTGCAAAAGAAATTAAACAGAGCCATTTTAAAATTACAAACAGTTTTAATGCGAGTCAAATGTACGAATACGTTAAGCGGCCCTTAAGTTATGCGAGAGCACGTCGCTACAAGATATATACGGACAAAACAAAACGAGGACGCCCGAAAATATCTTTTGAAGAGGCTTATACAATAAATCAATCCTCTTATACAATTTTATCGAAATGCCCTGGACGAAGACTTTTTTGTCGACTACATACTGAATTCTGATATTTATCTTCTTTATCTTCAATCTGATTGACTTTTAGTCGGTGATACGTATATACGCGTTCACTATATATGTTTTATATCAATGGTTAAACTATAAAGTTTTGAGGTTAGTATTCCTTGTTTGTCTTTACAATTTTCAAGTCCCATACTTTTTAAATTCTTGGCCGGTTTGGTATGCAATAAAGTAATACTATTCCTACGAGACTTGCCAAGTTTCTTAACAAAGTTTCTGTCTTTTTAAGAAAAAGCTTTACGTGTCTCGTTGGCTACACTAGTCTTCAATTATATTCCTAACGAACTCAAACTCTTATTCTAAAGATCTTTAATTTTTTATTGCTTTTAATTAATCCGAATCTTCTCATTTTCTATAATTAAGACCGGACGGGTTGGCTTCCAGTACGCCAGTATCTATAAAACATTTTATTTTAGTTGTAAATCACGCATCACAATCGTATTGCGTCCAGCACGATCATAAAACGGAACCAGAATAACAACTCGAACTATAATTGCTTCACTAATGATACGACAGAACCAATTAATTTCGTGAACAGCAAGAGCTACGTTTACAATTGAGAACCGTTTGTGTTCCCAAAACCAAAAATCCTGTACAAAGTGTTTTCACAATTGATTTTATTGACAATAAAACTGAACAAACGTTTACATTTCAATATAAAGATGCTGAAAATATTTCAGATTACGTATAATGAGATAATGTTTGAACACACGAAATTGTTATTAACAACTTAAGTTAAAATAAGCTTCAAGCTTCCGTCGAAGTAAAAGATAAAGCTCTTTTTAAGTCGATTATAATTCAGTGCTACAGTAACTCGGCCTGCCAAGGTTTATTAGGGACCATATCATAAAGGATAAAACGGAATCCCCCTTATATTTAAAACACATCCATCAAATCTAACAGACGTTAGACAATATTGAAGAAGTTGAAGATAAAAAAGTGTAATTGATGAAGACAGGTAGCAACATCAGATATTTACAGGGCGCTTTGATGTATTGTTCTATGAGATACATATCAGAATAACGTGCCTCATATGTCACGGTTGAACCCTAGAATGGTAATGGGCTGAATATGTTATGGTGGACAATTGTTCCCATTGCAAGGTGTGGTAGGGAAATTATAATAATGATTATAGATAATAACAATCCAAAAGTGTATCTCAAGGTTCAGAAAATATTTTGCCAGTTGTTTTAATTCTTAACACTGCAAGCGTACATAATAAACTGGAGAAATGATTATGTCAAAGGTAAGCTAAATTGAAATAACATTTGCTTCACAAAACAACATTGAAAAACAAAACCACAAGAAAGAATTGAGAACGCTCAACGCTGAAAAGGCGTTGTAACATTCTTTATTTCCACCCAGATTTTATCATCACAATACAAATAGAAATATTTTTCAAGTAACGTGATATCAGAGCAGAATGTATTGGGCTTTTTTCATACGCTGTCGACCGCCCCATGCAGTGTACAATAAAACGTGTCCTTATCTGCTTCAATATGTTTTCGTTTAAAAGCGTTTGCTTTTTATTTTTATATTATGCCACCGCGCTTTACATTGGTCCTATGAATTTCGTTTTGTTTGATTTAGAACTCTACAAACGAGAGTATAATAGGTAAGAATTTATTAAAAACTACAGTCTGCCTTCGGGTTTAATACAAAATAATAATTCAATGATAGCATTTAAGGTAATGGAGGAGGATTTTCGCTTATTTTGCAATTGTATGTAGCTCACAAAATAATTAAATACTCGAATAATACGGTAGATAAAATATATTTTTCAGGTGTTCCGCAATTGTATTGACTCAGTTGTTACCAAGACATCCAGATGTTACTCACATTCGCCAAGCTGCACTGAGTATCATTTAAAGTATGAAATAATTTAGTTAGATGAATTTGTGACCCAGTGGCACGTATAAGTTGTACGACTAATGCAGTTTAAATTCCATAATGTCTTCATTTAAGGAAGACCGTAGACCATAGCATTTGGGGATTAGGGAGCGGCAGGAAGTTGCATAGATTCGAAATCGTGAACCATGAAAAAAAGGCGGCGTTTTTGAATTTTCCGCATTATCGACTTTATACCAATTTAGTAGCATTACGAAATCTAATAACGTTTTTGTTCTTTTCGAAAGTAACACCAATCGAGGTATTAAGTGAGGGTAGAATATTTTGCCATTTGATTACGAAAAAATATAAACAGACGGGTTTAATCTAGGTTCACTTTCCAACATTCATACCTCGCCGGCATTAAAACTTTACAGCCTTTTAAAATATTTCCTTCTCTAACCATCTATTACTAAAGCGGTTTCTTTAATGGTTTTAGTGTTGTTTAATCTGATGTCGACATGAAGTGGCCCGCAAGAAAATATTGTTTGAGCAAATATTTGCGCTAAGACTTTCAGCCTTGCGCTGTGGTTATCTGAGAGCAAATACCACTTGGAGGTTGGTACAAATATTGGAAGTCAGCGTTAATTACAAATCCAGGAACATACCAATTATATGATGCCTATATTCACTTTACAAATGGGTCTAATGCGACGCATTAAAAACTAAACTGAAAAATAGGCCTGTCATTAATAACACACATGAGCCAAATCCTATGATTAACACCATCTAAGAACTTTGTTTTGGAAAGTGCGTAGACTGTAGACTAAAGACCTATAACTTACGTGTGATATAGGTTATAAATAAGACTGCAATTGTTTCGCTCATAGCTTGTGTCTAGCTAACCGGTCGATATCAGGCACTTGATTTAATCAGCTCACATAAAACATAGAGATAGCACGCTCAATAATTCCTCAAGGATAATCCTATTAGTTACGGATGTGCCCGTCTGTTTGATTTCACTTTGATTTGGAGCTTCTTGTCCACTTGGTTAATCTAGGTTTATGGTTGAACCGTGACAAATGAAGCGAGACGTTCGATTTTGAGATCATAATCGGTATTTAATTTCAAGATTAATTATGTTTCATGTGAAATATGAATTTGAACTGCGGTATGACAATAATTCATAATGTTAAGTTAACAATGTGACGATGAGAATAATACTGCCTGACAACATAACAAGCTTATCAAAATTAGTATCTCTCTATTGTTTTACCGTTCTGTCATTTGTATTAACGTCTATCTTAATTACTTGGTTAAGTGGTTTCTTGGTTTCAATTTAAAAAATAATACCTTGACCGATGTCTTTAATCCTTCGCCCAAGTTGGCCTTTTGGCCGTCCAAACATTCTGAAACCATTAAGTTCAGCTCATAAGATTTCGGGGACTTGAAAACTTCGTAATCTTTCCAAGCCGGTAGACAAGATTTTTTACTCGGCCCGGATGAGCAAGCGATGTCGGAGTTACAAACTTTTTAATTTAATATAAGATTTGAGTTATGATCAGAAAAAAACACACTTGTTAGTTTACTCGAGTGCAAGGGTCGAGAAAAAATGGCTGATATGGCTCGATCATTTCATCATCAAATTTTATAATTAAGACATTAACAAGTTACTATAGGTGTAACAAATTGAGGTCACTAGAGGAATTTAGTTTGGTCCATGATTTATCTTCAAGATTCATCAACAAAAACCTCCCGTTACTGACATGTGGAAGTTAAAAAAAAAGCGTTACTTCAAATTGAATCTCTGCACCAAACAACCAACACTATCGGAACTATACGGGTGCAAGGTTGACAGTAATTTATAAATCGATGATAATATTTCAATATTGGTAAAACTAAATTCAAAACAAAATCAAAAACATGTCAGTTGCAAAATGAAACTCACGTGCACCTAATTCAAATAATAAACTTAAACCTAACCACAACAAACTTGAAACAAAATTACGAAGCTACTAACTACGCAATGCCTTTTCCGATCTTCAATTACCAAAACAAGTACATAAACCGTATACGCTGTTCACCGAATCACACGTGGCAGAAGATAAAAAAGCGACACGTGTAACAAAAGGAAACACGAAATCAACAGTGTGTGCCTGTTTTCATTTAGAGAATTATCGGAGCACGAAGTTGTTCAGTTATGTTTATAAAGACTGCATTAGAGTCATGATAGTACATGAGTCAGTGTTATGGAGGAACAGTGCAGTACCTAGAAACGGACCCTATGGTATGCGTGCGTGGGTCTGTTTGTAGTCGACAGATCATCTATTACGTCTCAAATCTTAGTGATCTATTTAACTTTATAGCACGAACTGAAATCATTGAAAACAGTTTTCAGTTGATTTTAATACTAGCACGGTCACGAACGTTAGTTTGCTACCTATTTGAAACAAAATATGCTTGAAGATGTCTTTGTCATTAGAGATGCAAAGTCATTTGTAATTGATAGAAAATTCAACCTTATTGCTGTAGAATGTTAGATTGACTTTGGAACTAAGGTGGGTGACAAATTTAATTCCTTTACTGTACATACCTACGAGATCATGTAGTCAAATTGTACTCGTTCAATTCATTCAATAAATTTGCATTGTGGTTTTTTAAAAGCAAATTATGCTGAACATGATCAGGTTGCTTCGGTAGCAAGAATCATGAATTTCATTCGTCGAATTATTATTATAAATATTACACTATTACACTTCCAAGTAAAGGGCATATTTATAATCATTGATGAGTATGTAGTTTCCAGCAAATGGAAGTCGAGTGGACATAATTATGATATAACAAATTTAAGTTTTATAGCATTATGCAAGGAGAAAGACCCTCAGCCATTTCTAAAGGAGTTCATATGGATACCGTAAAAATTAACGGTTATATAATACTATTATTATATGTTTACCACACAGCCGCTATCTAATATATGCGGCGATTCTAGAATGGATATAGCATAATCATTGGACCTGGCGGTTTAATTAAATTTATAGGTAATTAATTTAATCAATTAGTGCATATGTTATTCATTTTTAATTTGCATTGACTGCATATTAAGATACATGCGGCAATAATAATATTACTACATTATCCATGAGTTATTTTTATTAACCTACCTAACCTAACCTAACCTAACCTACCTAGTTTTTAACGTTTGTTTTTTCGCTTGATACTTATAGATACTTGTTTTAAGAAAGACAGTTAACGTTTTTTTAAATATGCTTATTTATTTTATTTAACAGTTTACGCCCGTACCAAAGCTAAATCTGTCCTATGTATTAAATGATTAAAATATTATTGTAAGGTTGAACCCATGTCTCCATTCATTTAGTCAACTTTGACCATAAGTTTTTTTTTGATCACAGTTTGAGAGCCTTATTATTAGTGACGTTAAACAACTACAGGGTGGTTCTGCGAAGAAAGCAAAAATACCCTAATTATTTTTAACTATATTCAGTAAACAAATCTAAACCCGTCCGCTAATCGTGGCACAGTGCGCGCGCGCACGTGGTCGTTTATTTATACCGCGCAACACGCGCATGATGTAACTGCGTATACCTGCCGTTCTAACACAAAAGATCGCTTGCGCAAATTCATGGATATTAAATTGAACCCTGTTTCGATTAAAAATAAGGTTGCAAATGCAGTAACAATTTTGAGACAGTTGTGATGTTTATTAATAAAGTCTGTATGGTCAGTACTACGTACAGTACTTGTGCAGTGATCTTTATGGTAGTGCAAGCGAAGAAAAGCAAATAATACTTTTAAAAGGGACACCTACTTTTGAAGGTACGATCCCCTGTATATTTATATACAAAACTATAAATAATAAGCTTCGAGTGTCGTAGGCGTACTATTTACTATCATTTATAAGAATACTGGCGACCCGCCATCGTTTTACAAGGGTAAGGTAGATATAAAGGTTAAATTAAAATATCTTATTTATTGCACTTGAGTTTATGTGAGGGGTCCATTATACTTAGCCGATAGAAGTGGTGAAAGGGAAGCATCTGTCCAGCTGGCAGACACAAATTATCCATAAAACTGCTAAAAAAAGTTTAAATTTCCTTTCTGAATTTAAGAAGGCGATTTTGTTTTTTTTTTACTCTAGCCGTTTATGACATAACACTAATTCTACTATTAAGATGTTTTACGACTAACGATTACCCGTTTCCTTCCATAAAAACACCCTATAGATACCATTTGTGGTTTAAGTGACAACCCTGTATTCACACAACTTTATCTTTGCGATCAAAAAGGGGCACTGCGGTCACAGAGTGTAAGAAAATAGTATTCGTAGGACTACTTCTATTTTTATCCACATGGATAGTTAAGTTTGTTTTTTTATTACCTGTACACAAAAAGGGGCTGCTCCAGAGCAGGTAATTCGAGTCAACTTGTTATCTTTTTTGTCTGTTTGGGATCTGGGGATCTATTATTGAAGCATAGAAATCAGCTGTTCGACCGGTTTTTTCTGACACAACGTGTCTTAAGATTTGGAAGCGTAAAATGTAGAAGGTAGTAAAAATAGGGCTTATGAAAAGACCGAGACCGCTATCGGTATTTATTCGAGATTATTATTTTTACTTTACGTAATAGAATAAATATAACGAACTAAAATCGGTTTGTAGCTACTAAACTTTGTTTAACGTTCCACACGTACACATGTACACTTTGTAAAAAATCCCACCTATTTCAACCATTTCAAATTCTCTAAACGTAACATTTACTTCGTCCGTAAGTCAGTCTCAATAAATCCCGATTTTGGCACGAACCTCCACCACGTCGCGCCGTATCGACATCCTCTTCCGTCTCCCTTCAACCAACCGCTAACTGCAGCTAAAATGCATCGCTATCCTCCTCTAATTCGGTCAATTCTTTACCGAGATAACGCGGAATTGGAATGAAATAGAGTAATGTCTTAGATTTCTAGGATTTAGTGAAGTCTCGATGCTAGCTGGGCTGATCTTTATCTGGGGTAGATTTATTATAATTTGATTTTTAATTACCGTTAAGGAATCAGCATGTATCACATTTACGATTTCGGTTATTAAAATACTTTTGTGTCTAATTTGCAAAAGGCTCTCAAACTTTGGAAAAATAAATCATTGACTAAATTTGGTTAGCAATTTAGCATGCATTTACCGCTAAACATAGTATTTGACGTGTTTTGTATAGTTATAATGACAATCCAATAACATTTCATGATATAGTTATTCAATAACATTTTGCATTCAACCTACGTAAATATTTTCATTGCAGAAATGTACTGGATATGCACTCAACGCCTCAATTTGAGTGCGCTTTTAGATTTTACTCACAATAACAAGTAAAATAAGATTTTTACGACTATGTTTTGATATTTTGATGGGCTGAGATCAACGTACAATTGGTCATACCTTTAAATATTTAAGTTGAACACGAAACGTCGAAGGCCGATTCCGTGTTACAAACTCAATGCTCCTACCTGGTTCTGAATGTATATAAATTAGAATTTTAACCTTTTTCAAACATATTAAGTCCCTTAAATCTCATTTTTCACACATAAAAAAAGGTGCCTACCTATTACGACAAAATAATACAACAACTACCTTGTTAATTTTTATTTTCATTGATGTCATTATCTCAACGCCACAATTTTATTTAAGAGTAAGAAACAATAATATACTTCATTGAAAAAATCTTATAGCGACAATATACCTACCCTTTTTTATTTACGAAGTAAATACGCAATTTAAATACAAAACGACACAAGCTAATTTACATTCAATATCTATTAGTTTCAACCGGGAACGCTATCTAGAATGAGTATTATAATAACATACATATATTATTAATTATATAACGTTAATACATTGCTGTTAGTCAAGACACGTCCAGTACTGATAGCTAAATATACTCGTAGAGAGATATGGGCAATGGTAACCACCACTGCATATTATATCTCATTATTGGTACGTAAATATCTTTTGATAAAAATCCACCTAAATATAAGATTTTTATACAAATAGTAAAACATAAAAGATAAATGTATTCTTTTAATTAAAATAACTATTAATATAAAAAATTAAAAACAAACCTTGTCATTTATATGGAATACCTATGTACGGCACAGGTTTGCAAGTGAACTTGTGTCGGTTTCATACATGTTTTTATATGCCACATTAGTTACAAAGAAATATTTGCAATGTTTTAAATGGATTCCTATTTTGTGAGCTTTATTATTTCCTTATAAAAGATTCAGGAAGTCTAGTAAAATATGAAAAAAACGTGGTAACCTCACATAGCAACAATGAAAACTAAATTTTATGTTCCAAAACATTTAAGTCCATTATTTAAGTGTTGAACTTCACGGTACCTAGCACGTTTATATAATTCGTATTAGTCACGCTAAGCTATACAACATTATAATCCTAGATGTTTATGACTCAGTAGATTTTTGCAAAAAATCCAATGACTTTAGGTTTACCTACCTGGCACGATCAGGTTCGATTTCCGGCCGAAACAGGTAAAATGCAGTCATTGGTGCTTCCGGTCATTATAAAAAGATATTCAAAAGTTTGAGAGGCTTTGAATAAAAGTACATAACCTATTTAGGAATTGAAAGGTATGCAATAAAACATGTCATTTCAACTCATAGAATTTATAAGTAGGTACTATAGGTTGCAGTAACCAACAAGTCAGTCAAATTAGAAGGCAAATACCGCCCCACTATTACATTTTTAGGGTTCCGTACCCAAAAAGACCATCTTACCTTTAAAGAGCAAGAAACGTTTTTCTTCAACGTATTTTTATTTTTGTTGTATCGTAAAGACGGTAAAAAATGCAAGGGTAAAATTTGGTGTGGCGGAACGCGGAACCCTCGGTGCGCGAGTCCAACTCGCACTTGGCCTGTTTTTTTAAATTAATTGGCCGCAATATCAATTGGAATGGCGGGGCGCGTCTCGTGAATTTAAAACGCTATAGCTACCTACCTACTTAAACATTACAACGCAAAACTATATTACAAATATATTATTGATGCGCAAAAGCGTTACATAACATCAATAGAATACTATTTACAAATAGTTTCCTAGAACTTGAAAATACAGTCGCACTGCTGATACGGTACAACGAACGACTGTTTGATATTTATTTTATTAAAATTCAAATCGATGTCAAGAGGCTATAGAAACCTAATCTACGTTTGCTTTTGCTAAGTTAAATAAAGATTAGAGAATCATCGAGCAAATACTCGAATATACATCTATCAAAGGAGTATTGAAGAGAAATGTAAATAGTGTTATTTATAGAATTATACTTTGTTTTGTGTACCCTTGGTTAAAGTCAATCATTAAAAGACAGGCTTTGATTTAGTTTTACATTTTGCATGACAAGGAAAAAGGCCGAAAACTAATGTAATAGGCACAAAGTCCAGCCGTTTTACATAAATTTAAGGTAATTTGTTGTTCAAAAACTCAATTGCAGTACTAAATAAGTTGTAAATAATAATCCGCGTTCAAGAATGACATCAAAAGTCTTAAGATATTAAACGTTTATTCTCATTATTACTATTTATGGTAAGATGACCTTGATTTTTTCATAAATTTACAATAACATTTTCTGCAAATCTGCTGTAATTTATCCCTTTCTCAAAGGCTGCGTATCCACCATAGCTGCCCAAAAGATGCCTGGACAAGATGCATTAATTATCGTTATACAAAATATGATTGAAGTAAGCTGTCAGACGGTCGCGTCAAGCGCCTGCGTCAATTCCATACATTTTATACGTTTTCGAAAATCGTTAAGCCCTTTCTAGCCTTACTGTATAGACACCGAAATTACTGTTAGATGTAACGTCAAAATAAAATTCGAAAGTAACACCTCGCCATCGGTTCGGTTGTCAGTTTCACTTAACCTTACCCTAAAACTGACCCAGAATAAACTAAATTATAAAAGGGACTAAACAATCATACAACTTCTAGTAATTATTGTCACGCGAGTGTCACCTTCCAAAAGCAAAGTTACTTAAATATCACAAGTCACTTTTTTAGATTATTATCTATGGTAACTCCTTACAGTGAAAATTAAATGTTCCAAGTCGCAGCCATTATTCATTTCTTCGAAAACTTGGATTATTATAATTAATGTAAAATACGCTTCAAGCGTAGTTTCTCAAGACCTTACTAGAAAGCACTAGGCAGTCATTTTGTGCGTCTATCTAATACTAGTAATTCCGTACACATGCATGCATAGAGTAGGTTATGACAAGACAGGACACTCATACGTTTAAACGCTATTGATAGTTAACATGCTATGTTACTGCGTATTCAGTTTAATAATGAGCCAAATGGAAATATTGAATTGCATTGATTTTGAATTCAATTTCCAAAGACCCAATTCTCGTGTCACGCAAGATGAAGTTCCAAGCAGTGTTTATAAAAAAAAAACATTTCCAATAACACTTCTCAAAGCATAAGCACAAATTATTTCATTGATTTCAAAAAAAATGCCAAAAAAAAAACTATAAAGTGACAGCACGTAAACGTGCCTTAAGATGACATTAAATTTAACGAACATTTGTGCATCTATACATGTATTTATGATTCAGATCGTTAACTTCTGAACAATCACGATCAACCTCAATAATTTAAATAACCTCAGCCGCAACAGTAAGCATCTAATTTGAAAAGTCATACATCTCATAATAAGGGCCTGACTGATGAGATTGATGAGTGCGAAAGTTGTGGTTGTGGCAAATGTAGGTCCATTGCATTAGAATATACTATGGCATGATAACTATATAGTATATAATAACGTATCTACTTATTCTTTATCCTAATCTTTTTTTTTATATATATCATCACTAGTGTCATCATCATCTGGCCCTTATCTCTATTATTTAGGCTCGGCGCAATACGTAATTTTTTTCCAAACATCCCTATAATTGTACACTGGAAATTAAGAAAATAAATTCAGGTGCAAAACGTGCAATTCATAGTAAACGTAACGCCACATCCAATATGAAACATCTTGTATTTATCTAATCTATGCGTTCTGCGTAGTACCCTACACGTGTAGCTTTCCACGTTCTATTTCTGCGTTCAATCTGCATAGCCAAGATTAACCCAAGCTTCGGTACACTTTCACTCCGATTTTAACACATTCGGGGCCACTAACTAGCGTTTGTATGCAACTTGTACTAAGACAGTGAGCCATCGGCACTTAATACGTAACTACGTCCAGTACTGGCTACTGCAAATTGAGCCGATTTTTTTGTAAAAACAGCTTGGTTCATGTTACGTTTTTGAGCATTAGTTTCAAATATTTGCAAAGGAGGTCATTTTCCTGTAAAAAAAAATCTTTTACAAGTTCTTCAATTTACATTGATATAAGTCTGCAGTATCTATGAACACGTTTACCCTTTCCATCTTAATTAGCTTTGAAAACGGTGAAATGAATGTTGAAAACAGTGTTCAAATAGAGCAAAAGCTATGGTAATTAAACGGAACGTGGTAATGACACTTGCATTTCTGCCAATGGACTTTTTCTTGGAGATTTCAACCGGCATTTTTCTTAAGCCGAGATTGAATAGGTATTATCTATAAGTAAGGTCTTTAGTGGGCCAATTTTCTTCGAACACCTTAATAGAGAAGATGACGGTTAATGCATATCAAATGCTAAATTATATGTAACGTTAACTAAGTTACAAATTAAATATTGAACACAAATCTTGAACAGCGCGAATTAAATTGAAAGTGTTCAACAACTAGGATAAGCCCAAAGCTAACACCGAACTCGAAAATCTTGTTTGTAAAGAAAACAGAAGTGTCAGGCCCTAAGCAGACGATAAACAGAGTCTAATGGTAAGCATATACAGTCCATTAGTTACAAAAACAAGGCAGGATTAACGATTTCGCAAACGAGCCAATCAATTTGAAACGGACATTCGAGATCACGATACGAACCAATGACATCATTGCAGATTAACCTGTAATTTTAGATAACAACGCTAACAGTATGGGAACAAAAAAAGTAAACGCTACAGTAATTTTCCGTGTATCACTCGACTAATGCTAGGCTGACGCACTGTGGTTCTAACGGAGCTAAGCACTAGTGGGCCTGGGAACGCAGCAAACTGCCTGCCTGCCCTAGACGCCCGTTAAACTCGCCAGTCTCGCCACGGATTTAATTACCCGCGTAATGCGTGCACGGAATTATACTAGTCAGCTGCTCGATCGACGCCATTCGATTCTCGTTTAGCCTCAGTTCATGGTTTGTGCCATTATTATAATCATTCCAAATGGATACCGTACATGAAACTCTCCGAGACTCGATTGTCACGACCCAAGCCTACATAGAAACGTAATTATAAATACATTACCGTAAGTGCTTTACTGCTCGCCGAGAACTGGAACACAATTCTTTTGGAACTGACTTAATGCAGCTTATGTCTGAGCACGCTCTGCGGAAATCTCCCTCGAGTCGTTTTAATCTTTAAACAGATTTCACACGGAAATATAAGCGAAGTAGGAACAGAACACCCATTTATAAAATGGACTTCCCCTAAATCACTTTAGCGGACCGTAAATATACAAATCCTTAGATAAAAAGGAAGACCTTATACATTTCAAAATTCAATATCATCTTATCCCGTAAGAGATACAGAAGTGGAAAGAAAATTTCAGAGGAAAGCCGCGTGCCGGCGGAGAAAAGGATAAAGGGGCCGTAATAAAGAAATCATAGACGTCTTGTAAGTAAATTGTTTTATATGTTGGCTCGACATACGGTCGGACAATAGGATCGATGCGGAATAGCTAGGTGCTAAGCAATTACTCTAATGATAGCTTCGAACGGCAAAGGGCATCGCATTACGAGAGATGATTCATCACTTACCCTACCTACCTATACCTGTACTCACGAAAGCAATTTAATTTACCCGGAGATCAAAAAGGTAAACGAACCAAACATCCAAATTAACTAGAACGTACCTACTAACAATCGAATTATTCCTGCAGACGAGTTTCTCATTAAACTTGGAATTAGTTACTCGACACTTAGGGTACTAAACAGATGGCCATGACTGTCTTTGTATTCCAGTTAACTCGAACTTTTGGATGAAAGATCAAAGGTATTAAGTTGAGCGCGGCCGGGTGAAAGGCCTACTTTCATTTCCCCGTCGAAGGCGATAGCTGAACTTTTCTTATCCCGAACTGGTGTGTAGGGGAAATGAGAGACATTACTGAGTCAATAGGCCTGGGTGGTAACTGGGACCCGAACGGAACACTCAATCTGACCCTCGGCAATCTCGTTCCGCGCAACCGATGCGGAATACTCGAGTGGAATTATAAAAACTATTACGTCATTATCAATAATAGGCAGTTAGTGAAGTCATCGGTTAAACGCGTGGCGGAAAGCGTGCTTGCAAGTAAAATACGGTTGCAATAGAAAATTTGCCGGAGTTGATATTCAAAGCGAATCTGTCGAAACGTCGGAGGCAACTTCGGCAATTCTTTACGTCGGGGAACTTCGTTGTAGTGCTCCCGTGGGGTGCCACTCGCCTTGTTCTCTTGAATTTCCATCTGAATATTTTGACGCGAACCGATGCATTCCGTCGCCGCTGCAGGCCGGTGCCACATCTGCTCACAATCAATAAGTCCGCTCGAAACGGACGCAGATGCGAATCCAAACATAAACCCGCACGACACTTTGTTGTTCCAAATTGAACATTTTATTTACATTCAAAGAAGTATGTTCTCGATCGAATTTATGGTCCTCAAGCCTTTAAACTGGCTCGTTATTTAATACAAGTCCAACTCACACGTGCGTTGTCCTTTCAATCGGTGATAGATTTCCACCGATGATTGCCAGTTAATGCTAGACAGCGAGTCCGCAAATTGCCGAACGAACGACGTATAGCACTTCACTTATCAAACGTCTGACGTACATAAAATCGGCTATCAAACGCTCGATATCAAGTAAACCGCGCACCAAAGAATACTTTTATCAAAGCAAGCCACAATTTGATATCGATTCTAGTGGACTTATAAGTCTTATTATAATCACTTTTCTTTGAAATCCGTCTATAATTCGTATCAAGTGAAGACGCCTGCAGTATACGTGATAAAAGTATAGAACGACGTCTAAACGCAGCAGTTATACCATCAACATAAACCGCGGTAAATATCATCCAGCCGAAAGCCGCTGAGCATTACCATATCACAATATCTCAAGGATAACGCCATTACATTCCCCGGGGAGTGCATCGAAAGAACAGACAATGTTTGTGCTACGAACGCCGGTCCCGGCGGAGTCGGCGGAGGGCAAATATTGGCACTGCATTAGCGGACGGTAACGAGTCACTCGCAACTGCCATTGAGACTCGAGTTCTTTTATCTTTTTGTTTTACACCCACGGTGATTAAACGGGGCTAATCTTCAAAACGGGATTTGGGACCGTCTTTTTAATTAAGGCCTTTTGTTACTTTGTCTATTGATTCTGTAATGTCTCTTTCATTTTTAATGCTATGCATTTTATCTTTACGATTTTCTATAGAAATTTCTTGAATCACGTTTCGCTAAAGTACCTAATTAAATGTTTTCTGAGATGCTTTGTCTCACGAATTTTAGTCATATCTATCCGTAAGTACGGTTCAGTAGTAAATTACATCTTCATCGTCATTAGCTCCAAGTTTGAGATAAGTCAGGAGATCATTAGTGACCCTAATAAATTTGTAGATCTCACGACTCGGTTGTCTCATAAGCAAATAATGGCCAAGCTATCTACTAAATACGTATCTGCATCTTTTTACTGACTAATATAAATGTGTCTAGTAATTTAGATACGAAAATTCATCAGCATATTACGTTACAGCATTTTGCTTATCATTATATTTAATTAAAGTTTAACCAACATCTTTGTTTTTAACTTTATCAACTTCTTCATTTAGTATCGATACTTTTATAGAACGGATTTCCGCAAGATCTAAATTATTTCAAAGTCAATATTTTACAACCATTAGTAGCATTAACAATTCTCCCATCCACAAGTATCTGAATTGCTTGTTAAACATTTTTCCCTCGGCAAAAAGATCTCGCCGTTTTTCAATTCTCCCCGCCGCAGTTGATTTATATTTATTACCCAGCAACTAAACGTCTGGGCTCGCCTAGGTCTAGAAAAAAAGGATTTTACTAGTTTATTTACATTTGAATACTGTCGCGAATAAATTCTCCGGTGGTGGTCTGTTTATGCTAGGTTTTTTTTATAATTTGGTCACTACGTTTATTTGTAAAACTTCTGCTTTGGAGGTTTATCTTGACTTAATGTAAACTATGCTGTCCTCATTTGCAACCAAAAGTGTACGTTTTCTTTTTGATATGTGAACTTTTTTAATCTTAATAGTAAAAGTAGATTTAAAGGTTGAACTTAAAGTTGTTACCGTAAATAAAATTTAGCTTTTGCACAGCCAAAAAGAGTTCCAAGAAACGTGCCGACGCCGTATTCTTTATAAATCGTTCCCTCATCTACATATCGGCTGGTTCTTTATACAAGTTTGTCTTCGTCGTTTGCTTCTGTGTTTTGATACGTTCTTTTATTAACTTCCTCGGCGTTTGCAAAAGGAGTTTTGTAGTATTGTTATTTTAAATCAGTTTATTTTTGACTTAGTGAATGATTAAAACATACTTACAGAATATCCAAATAAATAATATCTGTTATATTCAGTTATCGCTTCCGTTTTCTGTTTTATATGAAAAAAAGGGCAAAGGTTCAATAGGTACAGTGATATATAGTGTTATATGGAGAATGTGATATAGGCCCTTAGACAATATTATCCTGAAAGAACATATCTCGTTTTGTTTACTTTAAAATAAAACTTCACCGGAGGTAACTTGTCTCATGTTGACACATTCAGTTGGACATTTTGCTCGAATTTTAGATTTATAAAGTAATAGAGAAAAATAGGTCGTGAATTGTATCGTTTTTATATAAAATGTCAATCGCGTCACAATCACATTTAATTAAAAACAAAATTGATTCAAACACCTTCTGTGAAAATTCAACGTTACAAATGCGCCTAGCCTTAATTACATATTCACGGCGGGGAACGTTCAATTTTGTCTTAATTGACGTTTCTGACTCAATTTTACGAGGGAAACCGGCACAATTAAACATTTAGCTATTATTAAATATTCCTCTTTATTAAACACCTCTAATTGTTTTGTTTTAACGCTTAGCTGTTTCTTTTCTTAATTTTTTTTAGTGCCAACATTATGATTATGTAATTTACATTCAAATTCGTGACCTGTTTTTTTGACAACTTTAATAAAGTCATTTTACCGTATTTAATTGTAACAAAAAGGAAAAACTTCGGCACCGTTTTATGTTGAATCTTTACTTGTGTCACTAGTAAGTGCACCGGCCAGATTAGCTAGATCTGTTAGTGCGTAATAACTACGTTCTTAAGGGCAAGAAGGAGGCAAGCCAGCATACAAGCTACTCTTTTATATATGCGTCTACCATATAAAAAAACGTGGTGTTTAAGACGATTGGAATCGTCGAGATTTCCATGTGTGTTTAGTACTGACAGGTCAGTCGTGTTCAACATTTCTTTAAATCAAAACAGATGTATTTAATGTACTGCGTGTTTTTATTTAACGAGTATAATGAGATATCGTAGCTCTCGCCTTATTTGGGACAGCCTGGGGCGAGTCAACACCGGTTCGACCATGGGTCTTTCTACATCCGACCATTTTTTATGGTTTTTGTTTATTCTCAGAGAATTATATGTTTTTTTTATTATCATCCAATATAACTAGACCCGGGCGCGATGTAACAACCGAATTACACTTTTCTTTTTAAAGATACTATCTTTAAAAAAACCTCAGTCATTGACACTTTACAAGCGAATTCAAAAAGGGCTTCTTTGATCGCGTTAGCTTTAAAATACTACCAAATTATAAAACGTGAAAATATGTCAAGTTGCGTGCAGTGAAAGGCACAGAGTTGAATTTGTATACTTCTAAGTCAAAGTCAAAGTCAAATGGTGCAGTTAAAACCGCTGTCAGTATATTCTCGGTATCCCTGACTAACTGTCAGGTTATCGTTTCTATGCTTAAGTAAAAAACATTCATAACGTGCTATTGTTTTTAATATTCCTCATGTAAATAAGTGAGTTAAGTATAAATAACTGTGTCAGTAAACAAGCTGTAAGGAAATAAATGTCTATCAGCACTATGCCGAGGTTAAATATTTGATAATAATTTTATAAAGATACTTCGATGGTAATAAATTGTGACTCAGAGAACAAAACAGCTTTTGAATTCAAAGTGAAAGAAGAGATTGAAGTTTTCAAAATTTTTACTTAACCACGATCTTTTTTAAATCCTCAATGAATGAATAATGAATTTAATTCTTTTTACAAGTGTTAACGTCCCACTGCAGAGCAAAGTCCTCTTCTCTTATTCGCTATTCTTCCCTACTGATTGTATACTCCCGCCAGTCGCTCTGAAAATCATCCAAATCCTCCTGCCACCTCCTTTTTGGGCTGCCCCTGCTCCGGAACAGAAAAAAGAATCCCGAATTTCTTTCCGGAATTAATTTATTATCAAAAAAACCGCCATTTCTTCGGTAGAATAAGGAAGAGACCGGTCCGAGCAAGCGGCTAAGCGTACTGTAAGTTCAAGGCCGCGCAATTGTGGTATTATTTCTCGTTTTGCACAGCTTCCTCGTTGCAATCTAGATTGTTCGTTCAATGCCGCAAACTAAACAATTGTATATTATTCTGACACAATATCGTGCAACGGGCGCCGAATATGCCCCTCGTCTTCTTTAGTCTCTAAATAGTTAGAAAAGTCGCCGAATAATTCTAGGGTCCGAGTGAAAAAGGGTACAAGTCTTCTGAAGATCAATTGAAAAACAGTTTGTCTTCCGTTCATGTATATACCCTTTTTTATTACAAGTTAAGTCGACTTATACCCTTTTTACTAGGATCCCAGACTTCTTAAAGGCAACGGATTTGTTTTTTTTTAATGTAACTATTTTATTTCTTCATTGTTGTATAAGAATATTGTCTATTACCAATAGTACAAATCTTAAGCTTAATAACTATGGCATCTTCTACACTCGAAAGCAATAAATATCTATGAAATTGATTTAAATCGCTAATATAAGGCCTATAGGTACTCTCTCAGAGTTGATAGCTCTTAAACGGATCAACCATAATATATAGCTATGAAGCATCTCGATTAAACTAGCAACGTTTAAAAAAAACAACGTTTGAATCTGTTTATCTGTTTCCGAGCTACGATACGACACACATATAGCAATATTACAAAACGTTTATCTTATAAACCCCCTCTTTTTGCCTTGGGGGTCAAAATTCATAACGGTACACATTTTCATTGCCATTTAAGTGCAATGCATGTTGACACGTGCCAGCTATATATGTAAAACTATTTTATATAACGTCGTTATCGCGTTAATTAGAACATTGTAATCCAATACACATTAGTACATAGCGATAAAAATAAACGATAGGATTGTTTATTATTAATATATATTTATATACACGTGTTTTGTTAACTATTGGTCCGGATCCAGTTACGCCTGTTTTACATTACAATATTTAAAATATGCAACGGCAGTAACTGGCCATGCGTTATTTAACAAACACTTGCACACTTGTTGTTACAGACAGCCCCATGTGCAAGGTCTGCACGACGGCAGAAGAAACTGCTGCCCACGTCATCATGGAATGTCCTAAGGTGGCAACATGTCCGGCGCGACACCTCGGACGCCGGAGAAGTCGCCAGCAACTTTATTATTATTATTATTATTTATTTATTTATTAAAAAGATCAATTTACAACATATGTCCCACAAAATCGTTTGCACAGTTTGACTGTGGGATCGAGCAGTCTCTACTCTCTTATTAAATCTATAATGAATCTAAACACAATAAAGTATCCTAAACTACTATATGTTTTTAATAAGGCAACTATACAGCTTTCTACCAATCTTGGCTTTAATGGCTTTAAAGGTATTCTAGGCTTCCTGGTGGAACAGGATGGCTGGAGTAATGCCACCCCCTCCCGATTAAAATGATCAATATCTCAATAGCTTATGACCTGCCCTATACCCCCTTAAAGCTTTGACCCTAGCTACCAAACACCCTGTATATTTAACTGTACCTGATTTTTTGTGAAACTGGCAGATCTGTTTAGATGTAAATTAAGTTTTAAAACCAGATGCGCTTAAGTACATGTTAAGGACGAGGATGATTAAAGTGGATTAATTAAATAAACTATTAAATTACGAGTAATTTATTGGTATCTTTAGAAAGTGGAAGTAAGAGTTAAGGTGCGCAGTAAAAGGGAAAATGTTTTATTGGAAAGTAACTCATGGGGTTAAATTTTACTTACTGCTTTTAATAAGCAAGAACAGATAAAAAGAGCGGTAGCTAGCATGGGTAAAACAAGATTTCAGCTGACTGTACATTTTTATGACAGGTCGAAGTTACTATATCTATAAACTCAATTATCAATGCTTTTTCCATATACTAGTGATCGCCCCCATTTGTAAGTATTGTTCTGAAGATGAGTAAATATAAAGATCACAAGGATTATTTATGACCTCCACAGAAAGCCATTAAGCCACCTGAAATGAGTTTATCAGCCTTGGCCCTAAAATTAGGAACAAATTCTGATCGTTGATATTAACAATAGTGGATGGGATAGTAAAGTAGAAAAAAAAATGCGTACAGAAGAAGAGAATTACGTCATCATTATGTTTAATTTTTAACAATTAAAAAAAAACTTGGAGTGGTCACTAGTATACAGAACAAGCAACGATGATTGAGTTTCTCGATATAGGAACTGCCTGCCTGTCATAAAATTTGGAATCCTATGTCTGTTCGGGACCTTTGGAAGGCGTACATGAAGCCAAAACCAACACGCCCATTACACAACATTAATTTAGTAAAGCGATGGAACACTATAGAACTATGCTGTATGTGCACACTGAGAAAGAATGTGTCTATGCTAGTAATGCCAGCGGTCGTATACCACAACCAGAACAAAACAACGAACACTGCTGCTTAGGGTAGGTTGGTTATGTTGGTCAATACTAAATACAACCAAAGAGACTTGCCTGAGCTGTCAACAAACATGCCGAACAAAATACAAAAACACTAGCCTTACAAATCAGTAGCAGAAATAAACTCCGGATAATTTCCCATTAAGAAGCAAGATGTTCGAATGGTTTAGCTATTTTTCTTGGCCCGAAAGAAGAATATTGCGAAACCTAATCTGATTGCGGGTGCGGTCAAGCGGGAGAGGATTTTTAGAGGGTTCCGTATAAAAAAATAAAAATAATAAAGGCCACGGAAAGACACGACAGACAGAGACCGTCATTGTTATAATATAGAAGGAAGTGTATTTTTGGACATTAAAACGCAGTTATGCAAATAGTTTGAAGATACATATTAATTGGAATTGTTTTTAAATTGAACACACAAATGACAATCTAACATAAACCTTTATTCATGTTTAGTAGATACTAATACCACTTAACTAAATCTTCAGCGTAAATTAATTTAATTAACGCATGCCTTAATCAATCAACTTGATGTGACTTAACCGGCTATATCAGTTTAATTTAGTAACAAATATGTATTTTAACAATGTACTATTTATATTGAAGGTTCAATTAGTACCTCTTATATAATCAGCTTTAGTTAAAAACAAATGCAAAATCCATGTAACAGTGTTCAAAAAGGTGGAGGTTAATTTTGTCTGTATACATTTTTTTGTTCAAGTGATGATTTTTCCATCTGCCTACGGAATTCTAAAACAAACGTGATGGTTTCCCAATTACCCAGCGCCACAGGTGAATCTTTATTTCCGTGAGCCCTTGTTTATATTCCAGAGTTCAATCAATTAGGGTTAAGCTTTTTATTTCTTCGTTAAATAAATAGGCGAATGCTGAACTAACATCTAATCTGATAAAAGGTTTAGTTATCTAATTATACAACTGTCTTTTACTTTGACTTTTTTCATGATTTTAGGCTTATTGAAGTCAAAACGTAACGTTTTATTGACTTTATGTTTTACTTTTAAAGTGGAATAACCATTTCCTGTACAATATAAACATTAACAAAGGGCAAACATACAACTTAGAAAAGCTATCCTTGTATTTCGTTAAGATATATCTTACTACTTTTGTTAAGTCTCAAACTTAGCTCGTTTAGCCCCCTTTGAGACTAAGCTTAAATTTAGCACCAGTGAGTAAACACTTCACCCTGGATCGAATCCAGAACCCGGCGGAGAGCAGGCCGCCTGCCAAGTAATGGACGGAGGGAAATCAGAAATCATAACTCCTATGATTCCTACGGTAAGTAAATTCAAGTCAGGCATTTAGCAGTTCATAGATGGAATATACGAGCGGTTGAAAGGCTGCGTTTATTCTGGACTACTTTAATAAGGGTGAATAATATAAAATAATTATCCGCCCAGTCTTGTTTTAAATACGTCATAAGCTAATTCTGCAAGGCACACTAGGGACAACACAATCTTGGTAATTTTATTCAAACATAACACCCTTAATAAAAAACTTAGCCACTAAGCCGCTTTTAAAGCGCTTAGCACAATAACAGAAAAACAAGACAGTACCTAATTTGGTATCCTGACTTTTTACCAAAACATCATTTGGCAATCAATGTCATTTTACAAGCTTTCATTTCGCAAAAAGGTAATTGTGGGTTGGGTTAAACTTATGACCAGAAAAAATATAGTATAATGTGGTGGGAATTACATGTTTGCGAAATGAAAGTTTGTAAAATCACATTGTTTACCAAATGATGATTTGGTAAAACATTAGTGAACCACCTAATTTGACGACGACCATTTCTGTACAGAGCAAAACTAACATCGGCACCCAAATTTTAATTTTCCCGGCAGTTTTTAAAACGCCGCGTCTTCCTCGCCCGTTTGTCCCTTGACAAAACTTTACAAGGAAAGTCGAGCTCAGTGATTAATTTGGTTGGCATTTAAAGGATTTACTATTCAGAAGTCACGGCACCGCCAGTGTAAATCATTCCTTGCCTGTGTAGCCTTTTTACCCCGCCAGTGTAAACTTTTGGAATTTGTAAATGCAAATAGGAGTTGAGTCTTGAAAATGTTTGTCATGTTGCTTTCGTCAGGTCATGTTCTGCCAAAATTAAAATTACAAGATACGAAAGGGGTTATAGTATTTTATCAATTGAAACGATGCGATATTGAGTTTTTATAATTGGCATGACCAAGAAACTAAAAACCGGTGGTAATACAAGATGGGAAACTCGATACCCGGTTTTTCAGAGCTAGCCCAGACTTTTATTGAGCGAGTGAATATCGGAAGTTGTACAAGCAAAGTTATCCAAGCTTGCTACCAACTTGTTGTGGTTTAAAATGACGATAAATGCAAGCTAAGGGAATAAACCAAAGTTGATAACGATTTTTGAGCCAAAACAATTGCTTTATTTTGTGATAGTGAAACAGGTTCTAAAATGTTTTACTTAATCTTTGGAATCATATATCTGACATTGATAAGCTATACAATTGAACTAAACGTAGTTTTGTGAGCTGACATCTTACTAGAAATGTGTTTAGATTCTCACGTAAAATACTAAAGCTAAATACTAAAGAATGATAAATTGTTTTGGATTAAAGATAAAATCATTACTAGAATCAATTCTAAGCCCGCTGAAGAAATAAACTCACAAGACAGAGTATAAATCGACTTAGAAACCAAACTCGTTCATAGTGCTACCATAACTTAAAAAGTCAAGGTCTGTCGAAAGAATGACGATGATTATTATTAAAAGCAAGATTCACACGTCAAAACTGAATTTAATAAAGGAGCAAAAGAAAGAAAAGGTTCCGTCAGACCGGTTTTAGTAAGCGATACGCAAAGGTCATTGTGGATGATGCAGAGTCATCGGCTTTGAAACTGGTTACGAATGCGGAGTGCTTCGATTTTGTACTTTAATGTTAGTGTGCTGATTTTGTTGTGGAAGATTCATTTGTGTTTCATCCTATTCGTGGACACGTATGGTTGATTTGGTCTGTTTTTCAAACATGTTTATGCTAGGCAGAAAATACCATAACGTAAAGATTAACGAGATAAATTTATATTACATGGTTATTTGTATTGTTAAATTTTGAAATTTCCAAATTATATAGTTTACCGCAAGCCGAAATCACGACTCAATTTACTGTATTTTCAAATATTGTTAGATATTGAAATATTTTAAAACACCATAAAATATGAATACATTACGCCAGCAAAGGCAGTGCGTGCATTATTAATTAAATTACCTTGAAAGGCTTCATAAATGCCAGTTTACGACGGCAATAGAACGATTATAAAAGTCCCACTCAAGAAATCGCTTTGGATCGGACCTATTGTTCCAAACCCTATTAAAATTATTAATTGCGTGTCATAATTCAGCAAACATGTAAATAAAAGAGAAATTTCGAAAGTGTCGAGGATACTGTGTCATCTTAAAAAACCAGTCACGAAATTTATCATGTTAAAATTACACGCGACCTCTTTGGGGTCACAGGGATTCCGCAATGTTTATGATATCGTATGTTACAAAAGATTTTAAACGGGTAAAAACGAGTTACGAAAAATAAACAACTTAATGCCTTGTAGATCAAGTTACTGTGACAAACGAGAAACAAGAAAGCTCTATTAGCTAACGATGTGATTTGTTGGGCTGTTACAAGCAAAATCAATCAGGCACTTAGCAACCCGCCGAACAGAAAGCTATTTATAACACCAAAAAGCAATAATACAAATGACATCCTTACGATTTAACGAACAAAAGTATTGTTCGGCGATAGCGCGTTGACTGCGCGACCTTCCCATTTCTTTCCAATCAAACTTCTACAATAAAGTTGCTTCGTCTAAAAACATCTAATCAACCTAGCAAGGTTTAAGGGGAGCCGTGAAACTTGGCCAACTTTTTGGAGATCCAATCAGCATACATAAATCGCTAATGGGGTAAGACTTGCTGGAGTAAATGTCTGAAATGAAGTTGTTCGGAATACATGAATAAACACCCTAAATGGTACCGAAGGCTCGCGCTGCGCTCATTTTATGTAATGAATTTTGATTAGCCCGTCTTTTCTTAATGAGACTTTGCGGAAATTGTTGATGGAAGTAATTTTGATTAGTCCTAGTCTTAAATAACCCTTAGAAGTAAGTAATAACGGTCAAAGGTGACGTGAACAGCAGCTTAGTTCATTCCACGTTGTTACTCCTAATAACCAGCAGCACAACGTGAACTAAACTTCACCCGTAATAAAGCAGCAGCAATTACATTTACCGTTGAAAAGTTTGAATATCCAATTTCATTTTGTAAAACCAATGTTTACCGTGTGCTAAATGAAACCTTATGCGGAAAACAGCAGTGAAGGATATATTGGTTTATTTTTGTTGTTTCCGATGGAAGTTGTGCTCGCGATTTTCAGTCCGCGTCAAACGTGGGGCGAATTTATTGCTATTTGCAGTGTAGACTTTCTTTCACATGTCACGCGACTTTAGTAAGTCGAGGTTCCCGTGTGGAGTCGCGAACCGACTTGGACTTGTTTTTCGAAAACACCCAAAGCAAATAAGTTCTCAGGAACATCAGCAGTTTCCCTGCATTTGATAATAGCTTTGATGATATTGAACACCTAAGATTGGCAAAAGTTATAATAAATGGCTAACGTATAATCTGATGTAATATGAAGCCTTAGTCGAGTCTTCTATAGGAGCTATTTAGACCGATGTTGAATAGACCCTTGTTGAGTGGTAGCGGTACTGATAGACACATCTGTTTGTTAGTGCTCGGCAATTTTCTTGGGCAACGTTCGCCGTTCCCCAGCATATAATGGCACCATTAAAACACCACCCACAAGTGTGGAGCAAATTGCATTTGCCGACATAGGTCCGTATTTTACAATCAAATGTTGATTTGCACTGAGCTGCCAACAGTGCATTAGGGTACATAAATTTGCTTACTTAAGCGATAAACTTATGCGAGAAAAGGTTTTAACTCGGAATTGTTTTCGAAATGGTAACCAGCGCTCTTAAAAGATAATTTATTACCTCCACACAACATTTCATTACATTCAAGTAATTTCCAGTTGAATTGTGCTGATATTCGAAACTCAAAGTAAGAATGTAATCGGGATTGTTAAAATACTCAAACAGGGGCTTTCGTGAGTAGCAGTTGTAAGAACACCGACATTATAGTAGACAAACACGAAGGAAAAGTTAGCGTCGGGCTTAACAAAGTGCCTTTCCCTTCTAGGAAGTGCTTAAAGTAAATTAAAAGCTAGCGAGGCGAGTTTTTCAGTTTCGATTGTATAATCTAACAATTGCTTTGGAGAACGGACAATCACAATAGTGTTAAAGGCGCTCGGGGGCGTGAATCAACCTTGGTGGAAAAGAGCAGTTGTTGTTTCGGCCGGCAACAGAGCTACACGGCTGTCCTAGCAAAAAACACGGCAAAAACCGAGTCGAAACAAGTTAGCTCGGTTCAAATTATAATGACCCAAAACTCCGCCCTTAGTTAATATTATTTTTTCATCATTTTCCTTTAATGTTACCGTATCACGATTTATCAATTGTTTCTCGCATTGTGCAACTGCGGCGGAGTTTTTCTCTAATATCATAATATCGTGATGATTGATCGGCGCTAATTTCTTAACCCATTGTGGCATCTATTACACTGTAGTAATGGCTTTAATCGTTTCCGCATTACAATTATCTGCGTACAGCGTGTGGCGAGACTACAGTCAGTTAACTCCTATTAATGTAAAATCATACTTGTTCATACATTTCCTTATAAATACGAATAAACCTGCTGAATCATTCCGCATTTCCTATGATAAAGTTTAGTTTATTGAACGCTGTGATTTGTTACGCACTTAAATAATTTTATGATCCGACAATTATTAGCCTAGCATCTGTTAATTAAGTTTAACAACATTCAATTCTAGGAGCTAATTACAGGTGAAGATCGTGTCATGACTAAACATTTTCCTGAATATTCTTATGTGGAGTTAAAATAAGTGGCGCGAATGACCTGAGATTATCATTTCCTAGTAGCGACCGAGGTTCCCCACACACTCACAGAGCAGACAAACAAACGGGTGTACAGACGAGAAAGGCCACGCACACAAGCAAGCACGGACTAAAAATATTACGGGTTGACATTGAAAATGTTAATGCACTCTCGTGTGCCCCAAGCGCATTTTACGTATTTCACTCGGCTGGTTCGTAATGCCATTTGGTTTTATCGATTGTTTTGACTGGTATCGCTTCATTAGCGAACGTCATATCTCTGCCTAATGCGATTACGAAAAATTACATTGGGTGTCAATGCTCTGCCGACGTCATTTGGAAGCTAACTACAGCTAAACGTTCTTTACTGGACTGTTATAGGTTTTGGTTTGTGCGTTTCAATTCCGCATCTGCTTTATTTGTGGAAAAATTAATCAGTGTTCTTTCTTTTAACAGTTGGGTTTTAAAATTTGAAATATGATGTGAAGGTTGATGTTTATAATTTGTCTCTGCAACTTTATGTACCTTTATATTGTAAGATTTAGTAGGTTTGGTTAAACTAAGGTTGACTCATTGGTAGGTATTTAATTTATTAGCGCTTGGGGTCTACGTGATTAAAATCACACTTCAGATTTTATTGCACAACCTTTGCAGAAATTTAATATATCTTAGCTATTAAGTGAACTATATTTTATTAACGCAGTAAATTGTTTGACACATTATCTTTTTACGTAAATTACCTTTTTTTTGCCTACACTAACACTTATAAAACTAAACCTTTTTTATATTTACTGAAATTCACTCTCGTCTTTATTAAAAAAATCACGTTTTGTAAGTTTCGCATGCTTCTCAATATGCTCATGCCTCATAATATGTGAGTATGAAACTAGTTTCTTTCTCCACGGCTAACTCATGATAGTTTTTATGCGTCTTACAATTTATACACGTGTTTCCCGTTTTCCGCGTTTGTATCAAACTGTATTTTCTTACGTTATAGATTATCGCGACAAACATGTTTATTGTTACGATAAAAATACTGCGCGTTATTTTGTTTTCAGTTTTCAGAGAATTATCCTTGATCAAGTAAAGTAAACATTTTTAAACGTAATAGGTACATAGACTCTTTTTAAAAATACTGTGCGTGATTTGAGATCCCATATTGAAAAAAACTGACTTGCTTGTGGCCGATTTGCGTTTTAGTACCTAGTTATTGGCCGATTTTCGTTTTAGTAGTGATAATTCTTTTAAATAGTTAATTTTGCACTTTATAATGAGTCTTTTTCATTAAAATTGACTTTTTTAGAAAAATCAACCTTTTTTAATTTTATGAAGGTAGCACAAGACTGTTATAAAACTTTTGATTTTAAAAGTTGACCGTTAAAATTTCAACCGTAATTTTTTTAGTCACTTTTTGGTTATTGTGGAATTAGAGGTAAGTTAGCAATTTATTATTTTTAAGTGATTTTAATTATTTACCGGAGTTGCAAGCGTGTTTTCGTACTTTTAAATTTTTATAGCAGTCGCATTCAAATAGAAAAATAAAACTTTTAACATATTTCGTGTTTTTGCCAATTTTTATCACCGTCGCACTTTTTTTTGAAACTTTTAGCCAATCCAAAAACTTTTCTTAACTTTGCGAAATCGTCCTCCCTAGCCCACTTTTTAGCACCACAAAAAAACTAACCTGAGTGGCATCCGTGTAAGGCGTCGATGAGTTTTTGTCGACCAGCTGGGAACCGAACACCGGCCCGGCCGACGAGGGCGACGCCGACCGCACATCCGTCACTTGTTGGGGCACCATTTTCATTTATAAAAAAATAAGTAACTTAACACAATAACACAGTCCACACACTAACACTTAGTCAGAGTTTATTCTAGTTCGAGAAGCTTATTCCTTCCTGAGAGCCTTTCGGCTTTACTTGCGTCGAAGACTTCCCAGTACCTGGCCACTATCCTGAAATGCGTTTGGAGAATTATTCTGCTGCTTGCTTCTTCTGCGGCGAAGGGTCCAAAAGTCATAATTTTTTCGTTTTCCCAACCGCAGCTATAGCTAAGCGCTACGGGGCGAGCTTGGCATAATCAATGTTATTTTTTTGCTTAAGCGGCTACGTGCGCACTCCGCGGTGACAGGGGACCTACTGACGAGCTAGCAACGTGCTGTCAATATACCCCGCTCAGCTGTTTGACTCCCCGCTCCCCGCGCCCGCGCAGGCGCCCCGCACCCCGCGACCATTCGCGTGTGTGCGCTCGGCGAGAGTGCACGCTGCCCTTATTTTATTATTTGTTGAGATGTATTTCCCGGAGTATGGTTATTGTAGCAACATTGGTTTTGGTTTATGGTATGTACAGGTGATTGCGGATGGTGACTTTGGGCGTTTCATGTTGTTTTTGAACACAATTATGACTAGTTTTACAACTTTAAAAATTGACGGAAGCTCTATTGAATAGTTTTTTAAGTTAGGGATTTTTTAGGTAGATTTTTCAAATGTTTTTTTTACCTTATTTGCCAACTAGTACTGTTTGTTTCGAACTTAGTAAATGCTCTTTGCATTTGCTCTTTGCTTAATTGATTTATGATGATTTCTTTTTGCTCGAATAAAATTATTTTTTAATGACTTAGTTTTTAATCATGATATCGAAAAAGTACTTAGGTAGGTACATTGGACTGAATAACATAATTTCAGAAGGAAATATATAAAGCGCTAACGCTGTGGTAGATGGGTAGGTATGAATAGTCTAGTGGCTTTATTTGGTGGTCTACCTACCGTCCGCGCTATGTAGGTAGGTATAGCTATTCATTTTAGTGGGTATAGACGTACCTTGTCGCGATAACGTACTTTTGAAACTGCCACATGAATCGGTTAAAGGAGTTAAAACGACAGGGTGCTTAATTGTGTAAGTAGATAGGTAGTTGTGAGTGTTAATTTTGACACAACAAATGACTTAAGTCATCTCTATATGACATTGACGACTTTTTTTTAAATGAGTCCTAGGTTTACATTCATGACCTTACTTAAGTAGGTAGGTATAATGTAAACAAACCTAAGGTGGCCTTATAGGAACTCCTTCATAGCTAATAGTAGATATACTTCGAGTTTGGAAACGTTTGACTTGTTTTAATAGCGAGTCTATCATTAGCGTTAGAAGTACAGTCGGCAAAAACGTTTTTGTAAGTAATAATTTTATTAAAAAAAACTTTTTAATTTACTTAGGTACATTTTTGTTTTTGTTGCTATAAATTTCAAAATGTTGCATAAAAATATAAATCGAATATGTCCAAAAATAATTATGTCCATTATGAGTCGTTAATAAGCTTAGCAAAAAATGGAAGTAGAGTGAATAGTTAGCTAGGTAGGTACGGTCTTTTACTTCTCTGTCTCCAATAATTGGGCCACATGGTCCACACACATTATGATTATGCACAACCTTCCAGCTAACGCCTAGGCGACTTTTATAAGCAAATATACCTACTAGATAGGTTCCTCGAAAACGAAACTTTTCTTTCTTTCTATCGAGTGAGCACTGTTGCATGGCGCAATTATCGTGAGAGAGATTTACTACCTACCTTCTAACATTTGCTATACCTTGATTTTTAATTCCGTACAATTCTGACTGCTGTCACATACTGACTTTTTAGGATTTTCAATAGTATTTAACATGATTTAAGTACCTACATAAAATACATAACATGGATTTGTAACAAAGAAAAATTAAAGTTAAAAGAAAATCCAAAGATGTGCAATAACAATGATCAGAATCATCAATCAATTAATCAAGACCAAGAAACGTCAGAATTCTATGGAATTAAAAATCAAGCTTGAGCGAGTTAACATCGACATTGACTTTCATATCATCAACAAAATTCAAAATATTTATCGAGTACATACCTTGCAAATGTGAAGTAATTAAGTAAAATAATGTATGGAAACGTGAGTCTGGTGAACGGGTTCGTGCTGCAGGCAGATTCAATAAAAGTATCCACGTTTTCGATTAGGAAAGACGATTCGAAACGGTGACATTATGATTGAAATCTTCATGCTTGAGCTACAGGTAAGTATAGTCTGTGTCAATGTAAATAGCCAAAGATGTAAGCAAATTAGTACCTACTGTTTGACACATAACCTCAAATATCAAGCGTGTTTTATATAAAATAACGTATAATTAATAGTCGAGTGTATAAATCATTGCTAAGACCGCGGGTGGTAGGACTCTATGCAGAGTCCGTCCGGATCGCTACCACCATCTTATCCATTAACCTACCGCCAAACAGCAGTGTTCGCACTGTTGTGTTCCGGGGATAAGACAGCCGGTGTAATGACTAGCATAGAGGCATTCCATCTTAGTCCTCAGGGTTGGCAACGCATTTGCAGTCTAAGTCTAGTAGTCTTGTGAATGCGAATGTCACAGTTTCCGCTTACCATCAGGTGGCCTGTGTGCTCGTTTGCCTTCTCTATAACATAAAAAAAAAAAAAACGTAAATAAATGAGTAATAATGGTAAAATGTTTTTTTTGTTTGTGTTTACATCTTTCCCAATTTCAATTGCCGCAGACTACAGGTTCTACATAGACAGAACCAACAAAGGCTAGCAGAATGAAATATTTTTTATATAACGCTACCCTAAAAACAGTATAATTACACAAAGTTATTGTTTTTACATCCAGAACGGAACCCGCAAGCTCAGACGGCAACTATTCCCTCGTTGATTTATTTTAATCGTTTTCCAATACCAAGTTGGTGGAACCACTCCGAACAACATTTAGGGTTCAGTTACGACTGGCCGAGCAATGGTTTGGCTTCGATTCCAGTTTGAGTAACAATTTTCTTATTATGTTGAACTAGCTTAGCTTACGACATAGCTGCATAGTTGTTAATAGGGGTAAAAACTATTATTATTTGTGTCAATTGAGGATAAGGATTATACATTCTAAATTTATGTAGTATTATTTTTCAAGTTGATACCATACGTAAATTTGCCGGGTTATACATTTTTCGTGTCACAACATTTATTAGTCGTGTTACGTCGGGAAATGTATAAACACGGATAATTTACATATTTACATTACCTATGTTAAATTACTTTTTTTACGATCTTACGATAATTATAGTATAAATGCACTCTTGACAATATTTTGTCTTCATTGCATAATTAACGCTAAAATATTAAATTTTGTACAACACAATACATTAGTAATATTTGTCACTTTTTATTATTCCATGGCTTTGTCCAAAAGATTAAAAAAGCCACAGACAAAGTTTTTTGAGAAATAATTTACTTAGTTATTTTTTTATGAATTAAGATTTTATTTATAGTTTTAGTAGGTAGGTGTTCCTAGTTATAACCGAACAAATAAAATGATGTAAAAAATGTATTATTAATAAATTGATTTGACTGTAAACAAAATGATTGTACCTATCGCCACCCTGGCCACCTTTTCGATATTTGGTGGCACAGGAGAAAGTACACATATACCCGACTGCGGCGAAGCCCAAGAGGAGCGTTAGGTATGTGTTTGACCTTTATGTATGTCTGTTCTTCTTTCCTCTCGTACCTACTCAATGGTTCAACCGATTTTAATAAGTAAATGATACGTTCGTCTTGATGGCGCAATGGGTAGAAATAATACTAAAAAAAACATTTTTTATTCAGATTTTATGTATAATCAAATTTTTTTTGGCGTTTTTAAAGCTTGATTTATATTTTTACTGGATTATACTTGACTTCTGGTCTTGTAAGAATGACCACAAATCTGGCATGGGTAATAATTAACTAGATGTAAACGTGGTAAAACGTGCACGTTTACGTTTCGAGTTGCAACTGCGCTACGCTAGCGTGGCCACCTGACGGGCCGTTTCTTAGCAAAAGGCAATAAATATTTAAAAGATACACTGAGATGCCGTTGTGTATTGGGCTATGTGGTAAAGTAAAGAGATCTTGGCTATTTTAGAACTATATTTAAAAACTTTTGCATTGACTCATGTTTTAGTTTTAAAAAATACAGTACTTTAGACAGTGGTCAGTGGTTATATTAAGATTGGTATCTGTTACTAAATGGTAAGTAGTACATAGTAGCAGTAGAAGTACCTAGTTCATTGCGTAATCTACAGTTTGAGATCAAAATCTCACCCCAAACCGGAACACAATAATGCACACACTGCTGCTTGGCGTTAGGTTAATGGATTAAATGGTGGTAGCGATCCGGACGGACCCTGCACAAGGTCCTACCACCCGCTAAGCTCCCAGTTAGGCCAGTCAGGTCACATAACTTTTTGTACTATACTGTTATTCGCTTTCGCCAGATATAAGTTTGTTTATATGTGTATATATATCTTTAGATACCCGTAAGGCAAACCGCCCAAAAATTGAAGGCAGGGCTCCGTCGAACAGCTACCAGCTACTATAAACACTTAAGCTTGAAATTAAATTAAATATATTTTGCCAAAATGCATTCATTACTGTATTAAAACTTGTCGCCAAACTTTAAGCATACGTACTTAAACAATATTACCCGACAACGTTCCTACATCCACTTCCACCCCTCGCCACTCTTCAAACCGCACGGCAGCTGGTATTCGGCGTAAGGTAATGCTATTATATTAAGAGAAACTCCGGCCCTCTTTATACAGAGGAAATTACACTCCTTCCCTCATACGGTAATTATTACCGAAGAAATTTGGAACAAGTAGTCTAGAAGTACTTTTTTAATGGGATGGACCAGGCAGACGAGCACACAGGCCACCTGATGAATGGATCTGAGACCCAAAGACATTTGCATTCTCAAGTCTGCAATCTTAAGACTCATCATCATCATCATCATGTCAGCCGAAAGACGTCCGCTGCTGGACATAGGCCTCTCCAAGGCTCCCCACTCAGACCGGTCTTGTGTTTTTCGCATCCACCGCGCTCCCTCGATCCTTACGAGGTCGTCACTCCATCTTGTTAGAGGCCTACCTACAGCTCGTCTTCCAGTCCGCGGACGACACTACAGAACCTTCTGACCCCATCGGCCATCAGTCCTGCGAGCAATGTGCCCTGCCCACTGCCACTTCAGTTTACCGATTCTTCGGGCTATGTCGGTAACCTTAGTTCTACTGCGGATATCATCATTTCTGATTCTATCACGCAGAGAGACCCCGAGCATAGTCCTCTCCATAGCCCTCTTAGTGACTTTGAGCTTCCTTATGAGGCCCATTGTTAGCCACGTCTCAGATCCGTAAGTCATCACTGGCAACGCACACTGGTTAAAGATTGAATCTTAAGATATCCAACCCTGATTAACAAGATGTAATACTTCATGCTAGTTAGCAGTAACTGTAGTAGAACAGTTCAACCAATTTCCTAATAGAGATAGGCCATCTTCGTTTGTCTATGACACACGAGTGTCAAGAAGCTGGGAATTAGCGATTCAAACGCCCTATATTTTTCAATTAAACAGAACCTTTTCTTGCGGATCCATTGAATCTTTCGCAATTTTAAGTTTGTTACGTGTATTTTACGATTTATTTTTCGCATTATTAATACCGAGACATTGATTCGATTACATACACCACATTACTGTTCAATTAATATTAATAAGCAAGATTAATTACCCTTTGATTATTATTATGCATAATACAGTATGAAACAAGTATACACGTGTATGACTGTATTGTTCAGACGAGCATCTTATTTGTTTTTTTCGAAAGTTACATGTATTTGATAGGAAAGATACAAAGTTTAGAAAAAAATCAAATGTATCTTTCGCCATTTTCATCACTTCTGGCAATACTGTAGGAGTAGTAGTAAGTAGTATCTTATTTTCACGATGCGCTGGCCTAGTAGGTAGTGACCCTGCCTACGAAGCTAGCGGTCCTGGGTTCAAATCCCGGTAAGGGCAGATATTTGTGTATTGAGCGCGAATATTTGTTCCTGAGTCATGGATGTTTTCTATGTGTACATTTCTCTATATAAGTATTTATACCGTAGTCTAGTACCCAAAGTACAAGCCTAGAGCTTAGTTTGGGACTAGGTCAATTGGTGTGACATTGTCCCCTTTTTTATTTAATAGTTATATCACCGTTTGTCTTATCCCACAAATGAAATGGCATTCAATTTAGACCTCGTATGTAAACCCGATGACAATTATGGTATCCAAGAGTTGATCTGATGATGAGGCGGAGAGAGGCTACTGGTGTGGTGTGCGGTGGAGGTGTTGGGACTCAATAGTTTGTCCTAAATTATCATTTTTGACAAAAAAAATCTAATAGTTGTCAATTGTTATTTTATCCAACAAATAACTAAACTAGATTATTTAATCTTTGGTCTAAGTTTGTCAGACTATCTAGAAAGCTATCGAATGAAGTGTCAATCACGATCCGTGTCACACACTTCCTATCGGTGATTACCTGATAGTAGTGATAAGAGATAAGCTCCTAGCTTAATCTCTATCAACTTCACGGTGCTAAAGGATATTGATCTAGATTCAGATATCTATTTTGAGTCGGATATTTTTATGATACATGCCCTAGACGATGCATTGCGAGGTCGTTATCGTGATCGGAAATGTATAGGAATGACGTAAGCTCTCGGACGGTCGCGTCAAGACTAATTCAATTACAAAGAGCGTCGGTGGCCCAGTGGCTTAAGGGGTCGACTCGTGATCGTAAGGTGCCGAGTTCGAACCCCCGCGGTCCCCATGTACCAATGAGTTTTTCTAACTTAAGTGAAGGAAAATAATCGTGAGGAAACCTGCACATTCGAACAGTTGAGTGTGTAAGAAGGTAATTGCACAAAATATCCTAAAGGGTCGAAGTGTATCCGAAAGGGCCCATCTGTGATAAGATAAGATGTCAATTACATGCATACATTAAGTAGATAGATAGATAGATAGATAAAACGTTTATTTGCGTACTAGAAAACACACATCCAATTGACAAAAAAAAAATAAGAAGCGTGACACTAACATTACACAAACAATTGCCAAAAGAATGTGTGCGCTGCAGCAGGGCAAAAGGGAGCGCATAACTTTGCTCATCAGAGCACAACAGACAACACTGGTATTCTGCCACAACCCCGACACGACAGAGCAACAAGCAAAAAAGGACAAGAAAATTGTTAATTATGTTAATACATATAAAATGACGCCTGAGACAGACCACTTATTAACTCCTGCTAGGATCTTGACAAATCCCTTTCGCTTCTTCCACATATTTTATCTGTGAATTCCATACGAATTGACAGATTCGAAAATCGTTCTCGTTAGCGTTAAGGATGTTGTCTAAATAGTGAATGAGACTGGTAGTAAAAATTGCAGAAGTTGATCGCTTTCCTACTTTAACTTTAGTGCTAGAGTAAGAAGCACAATCTTTGGTGTTCTTTTTCTAACTTAGAGTAAGACGGCAGTAAAATTCTGCATTTTTATTTTAAATAGTTAATCTAACCTTGAAGACTAAGATGAAATGCGTCTAAGCTAGAAATCTCACTAGTTATTGAAAAAAGCAGCAGACTTTTAATTGAAATTTAATGTTTGGTAAATGTACACGTTTAAAAATATCTATTTCACAGGTTATCTTATCGCCACCCTGCTTAATGAGAATGTTTTGAATGAATTCACAAATGATGACGCGTTTAGGTGACCCTGCCTACAAAGTTTATTGTTGGTATGACGGACTTGCCCCGTGGACGCACTTGCTCCACTTGGGGTAAGAGCATCCACGGGGTAAATGCGACATACCATATATTCTTTAGGAGATGAGAGAGACCACTTGCGCCACCTCACCGTCGCTTTGTACCCATGGTACAAGCTTAGACCTTAGTTTGATCAGGTCACTTCACTGAAATCATTCCCTGTTATTTCATGTTATTCATTTTTATTTCTTCAATAAAACCTTAAAAGTCACACTACAAGTTAAACTGGTGTTAAACGCAAACCAGTACTTAAGTTACGTGGCCCACATCGACTTTTGAAGCTATGCATTCGCGCGTTTAGAGATCGCGCTACTGCATCGCTTCACATGGCCGCTAGTCGCACATGCGTCGCGCGACGGAAGCGATTCGGTAGCGATCGGATCGCATATTATTGCTTGTGTTTCAATGCAAACGCGCGACTGTATTTATTCAGCATCGCTACTTTCTAACAGGCCATTGTCAACAGCTAAATAATTTAAAAAAGACAGCAACAGCTAATTTATTTTGAATCAGAAATGATGATATCCGCAGTAGAACTAAGGTTACCGACATAGCTCGAAGAATAGCTAAACTGAAGTGGCAGTGGGCGAACACATTGCTCGCTGGACTGATGGCCGATGGGGTCAGAAGGTTCTGGAGTGGCGTCCGCGGACCGGAAGACGAGCTGTAGGTAGGCCTCCAACAAGATGGAGTGACGACCTCGTCAGGATCGCGGGAGCGCGGTGGATGCGAAAAGCACAAGACCGGTCTGAGTGGCGAGCCTTGGGGGAGGCCTATGTCCAGCAGTGGACGTCTTTCGGCTGACATGATGATGATGATGATGAATTTAATATATTAAAGATTTTTCAATCAGTCAGGCAATGGGCTAAACAGAAAGAATTTAATTAGGTATTTAAGGTTTATGTCAGAACAATTCTATTGTCAATTGTTGGAAATTGGGTAAGGAAAAGAAAAGTAGAAGAATGATGGTAGCATGAATGAATCTGCATTACGGCTATCGTTGCGTTATCCTTATCGTGATTATCGATACTGAATCGTGATAGCAGCGGAGGTATACGACCAGCGGCAGATCCTTGCGCCAAGTTTTAAATATTTATCCGGCGTAATTTTCTTTTGCCAAATATTATTAATACCTGACTGCCACAAAATGAGGGTAATAATAGTGACCTGTATATTTGTTTGTCTGTAAGTATGTGTGTGTATGGTCCAATGTTAACAATCGAGGTGTCGTTTGATTCGTCTTTGGGACAGGAGATTAATCTTTTTTTTAAGGCAGATACAACAAAATATGAAAATAGTTTCTTTTTTGAAGTTTTTTATTTTATTTAAATGTTGATTATGTAACGTTGATCATCGCTGTAACGGATATATTTTTATCGAATGATTTATAAACAACTTGACATTATTTCGAGATCATAATCTTACTTTTACGTCGAAACCCGGATCTCGTATCTGTGAAAATTCAACACAACTACGTAATACAAATGATATTCTGGATAATCTCCATTTTTCCGTGAATCTTGAGTACCTATTTTAGGAATTTGGCCGTCTGCTCTCGTTTGATAATAACTACGTGGTTAGAATCATGTTTTGCTATGTTCTTATATAAAAGTTCTCTAAAATTCTTAAATAAATTAAACATCCAATATTAAATGCTTTGAAGGTTAACAACTCGATCACGAATTAACAAGCAAATTTTGGGAGAATCACCCAACGGAAATTCTAATAATATACCCCGAATTTGACTATTCTTAATTTATACAAATAAAACATTAAAAAGTCAAGAAAAAATATTTAGTCATACTACTACTACCAGAACTACGCTAACCACGTCGGCATTAAAGCTTTACTAGGTAAAAAACTATGCTTACTTTTTATATTAATTTCATTCTAAACACTAACAAAACCAAACCTAATTTGATATAATTACTTTGTTAAGTATTGACCTCATTTCTCATACTTTGACCTTACAAAACACAAACATTGACAAGGAAATGACTGGTCCGTACAAAGTGTCATTAAAGTCATTTAAGCCGATTGAATCATCGGCAGTTTTCGTTTACGATGCATTGTGTCGTGCAGACGGCACGTCATTTTGGAACGGGTTACATCAATGTGTAGCCAAAAAAACATCTTTTAATTACGTTTAACCGGAATTTTATAAACGTTTTCGTCAAATTTGTTAGAAAATATTCTTGAGCACCCATGGAGAAGCGGAATCTCCTGACACAGGTGTCCTTGTAAACTTAATAGGAGATCTCCTAAATCTCACAATGTTCTGTCATGGTGTGATTTATTTCATTTTTATTTTATATCTCAAAAGACATTTGGCATTGAGGAATAAATGTACTACAAAACTAAACCTATGGTAGTGAATATAGTTAAGTATTGACCTCGTTTTTACGTTGAAGAATGCCGAAATGATAAAACGTTGCGTATATATTTTGTTTATCCGACTGCCGAAGGAAAAGGGTGATGTTTTTGACCTTAATATATGCATATATGGTTCTTATTCCTTTCAAAACTGAATGGATGACCTGATTGCGACAAACGAGGTACCGTCTTTTTTATGTGATTATGGTGAAAATGAATATATATACATGATAAGTAAAATTATATTGAGGACATTGGGGTCAATTCGGTGACAACTTTGTCACCTTTGTATGCGGATTTAGCTTTTGCAAAAAATCATCCGTTTTAAGTTATACGGTAGATTGTAAAGTCATTCAATTCCATTCCAGGACTAAAGGAAATTCATTGCAATGGCATAAAAGTTCGTTTAGTAAATAAATACTGTCGAAAACAGAATACAATTTACCCAAACAGTAGTTGGTGTTTTATGCTTGCTTTTTGTTAATTTTATTAAGCTAAATTGTATTCCGTTTTCGACAGTATTTATTTTCTAAACGAACTTTTATGCCATTGCAATGAATTTCCTTTAGTACTGGAATGGAATTGAATGACTTTACAATCTACCGTATAACTTAAAACGGATGATTTTTTGCAAAAGCTAAATCCGCATACAAAGGTGACAAAGTTGTCACCGAATTGACCCCGCTAGATGGACAGCCATAGAGGCAGACCATATGGCCTGAGATCCGAACAGGAGATGATTTGCATCGGGACGTTTATTCGAGGAAAAATAATTTATTTTAAATTTATTATGCTAAGTAATATGTGGCGAATAGGTAGGCTGAAAATTTCAGTGCACTATATATATGTGTAAAAAAAAAAAAATTGCAAATGCTTGTTTATTTGACAAATGACATACTAATCGAAAGGATGAAGCCCATAGAATATGTAAACTTTAGGTTTGGTGCAAATTATTAGTACCAACTTACTTGTTTATACCTGCCGTGCCTACCCAATAGTTTGACGGGAAAATAATAGTGAACCTAACGTTTGCGTATTCTATAGGCTTCATACTTTCGATTGGTATGTAATTTGACTAATAAACAAGCAATAGCAATGACTTTAAACAAAGTAAATTTTTAAAGTTTTAATTAATTCTATTATTATACTGAACTGGAATTTTTCAGCCTATTCGCCATATATAACTTAGCTTATTAATTTTGATATAAAATACTTTTTATCGAATAAGCCCAGTGCAAATGTACTTAATAAGAACGAATGGTGGAAAAGAGGGGAGGCCTTTGCCTAGCACTGGGCACACTAATACAGGCTAAAAAAAACTACCAACTTATAATAATTACCTACGGAAGATAAAAAATATAATTCACTTTCCAGCATCATAAAATGACAACTAGTTTGCGCTAATGTTGATTAATTACAGCTTGATTACATGACGCCATCCAAATATTGCTGAGTAGGGAGAGTTTCCAATGTCATGACATCACACCCTGACCTGGTGGTGACTCATGCGTCTCACGACATTTGATATCTATCGTTTCGATAATACTACCCTTTCGAAACAAAACGTCCCATCTTCAACTTCAGCTTTGGTATAATAGACTCTCTATGGCTCTAATTGGGTCAACACTGCAATAGGGTTATTGTATTACATGTGCATTATTTCTGTGGTTAAAAAGTGCAGTTGCATGTTCTATGGAAGTATTAAGTAGGTCATGTATTTTTATCTAACGTCATTGAAATGGATACAGAATTCCTAGTGGATCTAGTGACACGCGAAGACAATGTTTCATAAAAAAAACTGTTTATTATCCATACGCAAGTGTTAGTTTATTTATTATGGTTAAACATTCAAACTATTGATGAAAAATAAATTTGTCATTTTAGTGGTGATGAGATCTTTCAACTTTTTAACGAACATTGAAAAAGAATCGAATCATCTAAATAATTTTATAAACTTTTACATTTCTTATAGTAAGCAGGTTCAGGACGATTCTAATGCGAGCCTGTAGAATATCACATACATATTTCTATTCTACAGGTTTTTTTTACTGAAGAGGACTGACTGAAGAATTCTACTCTATGTATAATTATAAATGTTATTAAAGCTGACAATGGCCTTCAAGAATGCAAAAAATATTAAAGCCTTTTTGAATCGTTTTAGTTTATTTTATTGTACACTTTTTAATTATCATGATATACTGTTATGTTGTCCCTCTTCTCAATTAGTAAGAAACTCGCCGCAAAAGCTTCATATATTTAAACCATTTCAATGTGCTTCGTTATTGCTGCTCAACTATCTTAATCGAAATGATATTCTGTAAACAAATTCTGGACTACATTTAAGGAGTTCTCTAAATACCTCATGGATTCCCTCATCAGATACTGATTCGTCTGAGACTAAAAATAATTTCCAAAATCCGTCCACAATTGAAGACGAAATCGGTGAATAATACATGCAGCCGAACATAGAAAATTCTCCTTTTTTTGAAGTCGTTTAATAACCCATAAGATAGAACATGAATGGTACAATAATATTATAATAAAACTTCACTGAATTTCACCAAAAAAGTTTCAACTCCACAAACCACAGCCTTCCCCCAACACCACAATCTAAACTATACATCTTAAACAACATTACTTTAGACAAGGAACCGTCGAGAACAACCCAAGCTCAGGCGTGCATATTTGAACCCCAGCCTCATAGATAATTCTCAAGATAAGGGCCCAAAAGTTGGAGCCGCACGAAAAATTACCCAAATCATGCCATATTCCTATGAAATTGCTGATAGAATAAAATCGGCCGTTTCTTGTCAGCATAGTTAGAATCAGGGTCCAAAGTAAGGCACAGAACGGCTCCTAAGCCAATGCCCATGGCATCGGAATAAAAACATTGCTGGTATAATTTAGGGTTGCATTTGGTTTGTAGCGTTTTTAATGCAGAAGGGCCTTTGCGCGCATCAAGCTATATTATAAATGAACGCGTAACACACCGATAAAACCCAAGCAATAACAAACCTTAGACCTATGTAATAAGGTCTTTAACGTGTGTACTTTTACTGTAGTTCTTTACATAAGTTATCTCGCTCGCTGCCGTCGTGTTTGTATTGTGGTCCCTGTTCAGTGCTTTTCTATCTCTTTCTCTCTCGTTTTGAAATTGGGCCTTCTCGCTCGGGAAGTAACCGGTTCATTCGGACATGTTCGTCAAAGGGACCGAAAGAATGGCGCGGATAAGTCCTTATCATTTGAATGCGTTTTATCTTTTTTTGTTTGTAATTTTCTTGGTAAGCACGTGCTTAAGCTTAATTGATTGGTTGTACCTGTATCAGACGGCTGTTAAATGTTACTTAAGTGTGTCAACTGTAAATTTTTTGTTCTATAATAATACTTAAAAAAACAATGAATATAATGCTTTTGAAGTAACATAAAATTACTTTTACGTGTTAAATTATTATTGCCCATTGCACATTTATTACCTTTGATGTAAAGTCATTTTAATTAAATAACGAGTAGTTAATAAACTTTGACCCTCTCAACAGGCACAAACACGTGCCGATAAAAATGCTTCGATTTGTGCGGTGTAACAAATAAATCAATAATTCTCGAGTGTAAATATTTATCCTTAAAATTGTAACCAAGAAATTGTAACAAAGTAGCACAAATACACACTAAAACTAAAATCATTTAAATAAAAAAATCCGTACAAAAGAAGAATTAATTCGCAATGAGTTTTGTTTTTGCTTAATATTATTAATTTCATAACATAATGGTTTCTAATTTTATTCCTGGTAAGACCAAATTTGTTTGATAAGCGTGAATATTTTCCCCCCGGCTTCTATACGTAAACACTTTCTTTTTTCTTTTTATGTTTATTGTTGTCCAGTATCCAAAGCGGCTATAAGCCTTATTAAGAGCTTTGTTTGGGAGTTGTTCAATTCATTTCAGACTGTCTCCTGACATTTAGTAAAAAAATGAAAATTGCAACGTAATAACAATCATATCCGTACAAATCCAACGTCGTGTTTCGCCACAAGCAGAGATGCAGTTACCACGCGGGTACACCCGGCGGTAATGTTTCGTCGGGACCCAAACCCGGCGCCATAGAGCTCTCGCAACATGCGCAGGCGACTGTACTTATTTAGCATCATTTTACTTAATACGGTTTCTTGTTCTGCAATGATTACTTTTGTTTTTGTAGATTAGATTTTGTTTTGAATATTATCTTAGAACTTTTGCATATAGAATAAATGTTAAATAGATACAATTTTTTTCTGAGCTCCGTCATTCAGAAATGAAATCTCTTGAATAGCGAATTTTTTATGAAATCTAGTTTGTACCCCGATTAAACTAGCTTTTGTCAGTTTGAGAGCTATGTTCGCACCACACCAATTGACCTACACTCAGGAGCAAAACAAACGGGTCAGAGTGCGTTTTTCATACTAAAGAGGCTATTTCGAAGCCCTGGTTCCTCGCCAGGGAATGCTTTTAGTGAAATCTGATGATGAATACCATGAGCATCGATAGGTATAGGGCTTAAAGAGTGCCTAGGATACCCAACTGAATGAATCTGCGGTTAACGCCAGAATTGTGCATGTTCAGAAAAACATCTAAAATGGCAATAAAATGTAAGGAAATCCAAGTGCTGACCCAAACTCTCCCGCTGTGGTGTTAAGCGATTGTTCGATCAGTTAGGTATCTTAAGCACTTTTAACCTCCTCTATTGAACCTCGCAGTATCCACCATTAAACCTCACTCAAAACAACCCCTGGCGAGGAACTAAGGCTTCGAAATAGTCTCGTTTGTATGAAAAACTCTGACCCGGTATTTTTGCTCCTGAGTGTAGTCCCAAACTAAGTTCTAGACTTGTACTATAGATAGTAGACCAAGATATTCATACTTATATTTATAAATATAACTTAAATACATAGAAAACATCCAAGACTCTGGAACAAATATTCGCGCTCATCACACAAATATCTGCCTTTTTTTTAACAGGTTGAAAAGCTTATATATATGTCCCACTGCTGAGCTCTGACAGTATTAAGCTGTTAAAACTTGCCAAATTACATTCACAAGGGACAGAACTATAGGAGTCTTATGACTCTGTCTCTTTTGCTTTGAACTCTGGGTCTGGTTTCAATTAATTATGGAAAAGGTAAACCAAAATAATTGGACCCTCTGACCTTTGAACAGTCATCAACTGCTTGAGACTTCTTACTACTGCTCTTACAGGGTCCTAAGGGTACTCTGGTGGTAAGAGCTTTTACAGGGTCCGTCCGGGTCGCTACCATCACCTTATCCACAGCCACCGCCAAGCAGTAGTGTTCGCTTAGTGTTCCGGTGTGGGAATAAGACGACCGGCGAAATTACTAGCATAGAGGCATCCCATCTTGGTCTTCAGGATTGACAACGCATTTGAAGTCTTAGGATTGTAGTCTTTGGAATGAAAATGTCTATGGGTCCCAAATCCCGCTTGCCGAGTGCTCGTGTGCTTTCACTTTGCCATAAAAAAAGAGTTTTTAATCTGTACGTACGGATCAGTTCTTATTAAAACACCATAGGGAAGGTATTGGTTGAGTTAGGGTGTGGACTCGTGACCATAGGGTAACGAGTTTGAGCCCCAGAAGTTGCAATTGAAGCAACTAATCATACGACGTCACATTTCGTGGGAAACCGTATCCGTCTCGCTTTCTCAATTTGTTTATCGAAGCTGAAAGAAAAAGTCAAAAATGACGTTGTACATTTATAAATCATCTGTTCATGGTATCAAAGAATTTTCTAACTTACGGTGAAGGAGAAAACCTACACGTTCAAACAGACGAGTGTGTAAGAAGGGTAGTCAGACGGACTTTATTATAAAATAAAGGCCCCCGCCGCGCCTGTCTGTATGTTCGCGATAATCTCAAAAATGACTGAACGGATTTTCGTGCGGTTTTCACCATCACTCATCAATCAGATAATTATTTTTTACGACAGATTTTGATAATAGTACTTACTTATAATAAATTCTGGTTTACCTATGCACGGGTGACCAAAGCGAAGCGGGGGCGGGTCGCTAGTAACTTTACAAAGATAAGATAAAACTTGAGTAAGTGCATCTTTTTATTTGTACTCATTTAAATCTAAATAAGTATGTACCGAATTACTACCGAGGTTATATTAAGTTAAAATTAAGTTATGTAATGTTAATTATGTAAAGAACCTTGTCATAATGTCGCGGACATCATGAAAAACTAAAACTATATAAAATCTTAAGTAGCAATTGTTTCTACAGCATAAATGAATTCTTATGTTTAGGTTTTAAGTCTAAATACCAAATTGACATTTTAATTTATTTACTTAAAATTCTGTGTTGCAATTAATTTTCTTAGTATAATATATAATTTCTAAGTAAATAATATTTACATAGAAATGTAAATATTATTTACTTTAACTTTCACACGCCTGTCTCGGCTGAACATATCTGGAATCTCGATGTATTCGTAAGATCCTTACTGTTTACCATATGTTGTTGTGAATAAACATTTCATTTCATTTCATTTTAAAGACTAATGTAACATAATAAATAATTTCAAAGACAAAGAAAATCTATTATTAACTTTCTGCGACAGAGAATTCTATAGTGGTTATAAAAAAAATGTTGATCAAACAAGCGTAGACCTTAGTTTAATTGGTACAATAAAGGAATTAAATTTGTCACCCACCTTAGTTCCAAATTCAATCTGACATTCTACATCAATAAGGTTGAGTTTCCTATCAATTACAAATGACTTAGCATCTCTAATAACAACGACATCTTCAAGCTGTTTTTTTTTTAAATAGGCAGCAGATTAACGTCCGTGACCGTACTTTAAAATATTAATAATAATGTTATGAATTTAATAATTCTTCAATTCCACCAGCAATAACAATATCCTTCTAAAATGTAATAAGGACAGCGACGACGTAAACTTGGCCTTCATTTCGTGAAAGCTCCATAAAACCCAGTCGGAACCATTCCCTATACTTTAATTCACAAGGTTCAATTTCAAATGAATTTATTAGTGAAACCTGGTAAGTTTCCGTTTCCGGTCAAGGATAATGTGTAGGACCTCGTGATGGTCCTTGGGAGAGAGCGATTTAAATGGAATAGAGCTATTTAGATTAAACTAGCTTTTGTTCCTGACTTCCCTCAAGACTTTTACCGCTATGCCTCCAGAAACTGATCAATTTTCCAGGATAAAAAGAACCTCTTTATCGTTATTTTTTTTTTAATCAAACGTTTTGCGCGTGTCTGTCTGTCTGTATATTCACTAACTCCTAAATCACGCAATGGATGTTACGCGGCTTTCCCCGTCATTTACACACTTTTGAACTAAAGGTTTTTAAAATCAATTTTAGTATCAACAAGAGTTTTCTGTAGCCCAAAGAAACTCTGAGCCAACATAGAACGGTGTCACAGTCACATTTGAAAGCAATTGGTTGGTTACATCTTACGACTTGAATCGTAACGGCACTGTAACACAGTTCTATAGTCAGGGTTCCATTGCGCTAATAGTACATGTGCCACAAAAAACTCACATAAACTGAAGCGAAGCGAATCGAGTCTACTTCATACTAAAATAGCTTCTAGATGCTTAAGTTATTATGTTTAGCTCCTACCGATTTAAATGAAATTTGATATTTGGGTATGTTCTTTGAAGGTTGAACTTTCGTTGGAGAATATGGGATACTTTTTGTCCCGGGTAATTGAAGAGGTCCCGAGGGAATAGCGATAAACCAATTCTAGTAAATATTTATTGGTATATTCAAACTGAAAAAAACAGTTTCCTTAAATTTAAGTGCACGTTTCTTGACGATGTTTTTCTTTACCGTTCCTTCTCTGCGAATTACTTAAATGATGTTATTACTTTATTGTTGATAAAACGTTATCTTTCACTCACCAAGTTATCCTATCCCATAATTAAACCTCAGGACAAATTAAACCGCATCAAAACGGGACAGCGGTGACTAAGCACGTTTTGAATAAACAAACGCGTTAATGATAGTAAAATGATGGAAGATGAGGGTAAGGTTAATATTATAATAGCACAAAAGAAGGTTATTTAACCAGTATTATTAAAAAGTACATACATAATATACAGCTAAGACTATGAGTACGCGGGTAGGTATTTATGCCTGCGCCTTGGATATTAAACTTATGTTAACCTGTACAATTATTTATATCGTTGACTGTACTAATTAGTATGTTAACCTGTACAAGTATTTTATTGCTAATAAAATATAACACCGGGTCACAAAACATTTCAAATAAAAAACTGCATTAAAAAATTGTTCAGCCATAAGACAAAAAGAGATACAAACAGACAAAGGCATTAATTAAAATAACTGTCCTTTTTAGCCCTATAGTATCCCACTACTGAACGAAGGCCTCCCCCCTTTTCCACCATTATTGCATTTACCTATTAATGCATGCTCCCACCATTCTCTTGACTCTCTTTGAAATGCATCCAAGTAAAATCGCAACTGTATCTTTTGATTTCCTTTTGATGTCGCTCCTATGAACAAAACGAATCTAAGACACCTCCATATGATACAATTAACCAAGCCGTTTAGGCGGCAGAGCGAGCCAAAGAAATATACATATCTATATACACTCGGAAACACAGCCCTCTTCTTGAGGTATTCCGGTAAAAACATATTATTCTAACACTCGCTACAAATAATACTCTTTTATTTTATGACGTAGAGAAGGCAAACGAGCACACAGGCCACCTGATGGTAAGTGGTAACTGTGACCCATAGACACTCGCATTCACAAGACTGCAAGCCTAAGGCCCGTATTAATAAACTGATCTCAACTCTAATGTTCGTCTCGAGATACGTCAAAAGTGACAGTGTTCTATGGTTTGGCGTTTACTTTGACGTATCTTGTAACGACCTCACAGTCAAGATGAGTTTATTAATACGGCCCTAAGACTGCAAATGCGTTGCCAACCCTGAGGACTAAGATGGAATGCCTCTGCTACTTCATTTCCCTACACCCCAATAAATTGGCCAAATAGAAATGTAAACCGTTCATGTTTATCCAATATAAATCAATACCGTGTCTCCGTCATTATTGTAAGAGCATCGGCTTCCAATCCTTGACATTTACGCGAGCAAATCACTTGGACACGACTTGTATTGGATGTAGCGTCCGCAACGGGAGTGCGATTTGACTCATTTAATTATTAGGTTAAGGAGATGAAGGTTATAATGGAGTGATTTTAAAGTAATCAGGTTAAAGATGGTGATGGTGGTAAACCTGAATTTAATATGCACAAAAATGTTCCGAAAAAAATAATTAACTGTTGGTGAAAACCGCATGGAAATCCCTTTTTAGTTTTTGAGTTCATTGTGAAAGTACATGCAGACAGACCGGAGGACGGAGGACTTTAAAAAAGATAAAAAATAAAAGTAATTTATTCAGTAAGTAGGCCGTAGGGCACTTTTACAAGTCAAGATTCTACCAGCGCTTCCCAAGCTTTGTTTTATAATATGTAGTGAAATCTACATGCTACTTACAAAGTTTTTACATACTTACTAATACTTACAAATACGCAAGTTAAGTACCTAATATCAACACTGGACACAGCAATACTATAGTTGGAAAGAAAGAGATGTAGGTTTATATAATTTTGTGTTTAAAAAGTAATTTAGTCACTTTATCTGCCGTAATGGCGACAGGTTAAGGGTACAATTTGCGATCCGCGTATGCCCCTCAAACTTAAAGGGAAAATATATAAGGTCGGTCATCTTGTCCTTGAATGGATCAATACTGGGCTGCAGAGGAATATAATGAAAAAGAGTACATGTGGCCAAAATGTTAATGAATGTGAACAAGAATAGATAGAATAAGGGACGAGTATGTATGAGGAAGTAAAAAAGTGAGAGAAAAAATGTAAGGGAATATAGATTCATGGTATGGGAATGTTATGGGGATCAAAGAAAAGAAGTATAGTAGAAGGGGGATGAGTATGAGGATAATAATTAGGAAGTGAGGAAGTTGAGGAGTAAGGTTAATTTAAAAACGTCAACGTCAAAGTTTTTTATTCTTCAATTTAGACATAATTTAAATAAGCATAGATAGACATTCGCATTCACAAGACTGCAAGCCTTAGACTGCAAATGCCCCCTGAGGACTATGATGGAATGCCTCTATGCTAGTCATTACACCGGCTGTCTTATCCCCAAACCGGAACACAACAATGCGAACACTGCTGTTTGTCGATAGGTTAATGGATAAGATGGTGGCAGCGATCCGGACGGACCCTGCAGAAGGTACTACCACCGGCATTCAACTTCAATTTTGGCATAATATAATGCACCAATGAATGTCAAAAAGCATTACCACCAGTAACAAGTTGGCATAGGAATTGTAATTAAAAAATAAGAATTAAGCATATTCATAAAATGGTTACCTATTTTGCAGACCGTAAAGTAGACTAATCCAGTTTTATCTAGAAACTATAATTGTGTTGTTAGCTGTTATTAATATTTGTACTCAATCCCGCAGTATGGGGTGTCCAGTGTTCTCCATAATGATTGGGTTTTATTTCAATCGCTTGAACGGGATAGTTGGCTGCGAAAATACAGTCAGGACTATGCAACGAAAGCGGGTCACTTTCTATGGTAATTCGATACAAAGTGACTCGTTTTCATTGCTCTTGATTTTATGTGTAAGATCTCAGTGTTTTTGTTTAGTTCATAGAAAAGGCAAACGAGCGCACAGGCCACCCGATGGTAAGTGGGATCTGAGACCCATAGACATTTGGCATTCTCAAGACTACAATATAAAGATGGCAATCCTTAGACTGCAAATGCGTTGCCAACCCCGAGGACTAAGATGCCTCTATTTGCTAGTAATTTCACCGGTTGTCTTATTCCCACACTGGAACATAAAAATGGCGAATCTTAAAGGATGAGATCGTAGCGATTTGGATGGATCCTGCATGAGATCCTACCACCGCAATAAAAAAGTGGTGAGTTAAAAATCCATTATAATCTTTGTTTTTTATCCAACTGCGGCGAGGCCCAAAAGAAGGGGTTATGTGTTTGACCTGTATGTATGTATGCATGTATGTCCGTTCCTATGACCCCTCGTAACTCGCAACTACTCAACGGCTCAACCGAATTTGATAAATGGTACGTCATTACATGCGTCTTGATGGCGTGAGTGTCACTGGGTACATATTTACAATTCTTAAAAGTTTAACATATTACATCAATGAAAGTTTTGAAAACTTCAGTCGGGTTTTAAAGCTTGCAATTGCAATCTTAAAACTGTAAATGCATTGCCAAAGCTGACCTCAGGGTCCTCTGGTCTAGGGGGCACTTGACTCTAAAAAATATATTGTGCTAATAAATCTCTTAAATTGAAAAATTGTTGTCACAAACCCGCAATATTTTTGGAGACAATATTTATGCTAGTCATTTCACCCGTGGTCTTGTCTCCACACCGGAACACAAAAAATCGAACATTACAGCTTGGTAAATAAATAAAAAACACGTAGTTATATCAAGGCCATATTCTATCTAAACGCCATTTTAATAAACAATCTGAATAACGTCCTTCAACTAACTTAAAACCAGATAACGAATTCCAACGACCTATTTATTCAATTAAATCTGTTATCAGTGACTCGTGGGCGACATTCGCTGGTAAGTCACAATATTGACAGTCTGTCATTATCTACGGCAAACGTTCGGTTGGTGGGAACCCGGCGTGACCAAGATACGACGGTCGGCGGGAGCTTGGAGAGGTTTATGAACTTATACCTCAGTTACAGTGCGTCGTGTTGTACAGTCTAAACTGTAGTAATTTGAATCGAGAAGTTATAATTTTGCCTTCTTATGATCTTAAAAATAAGAATTTTGCTGTGTTATTTTCGTTTTGTGACTTGATAGAAGTGCGTGGAACTAATCTCATGTGCTTCTGCCAAGTTCACAAGAGAAAATACTCAACACGAAAAAATTATAAATTGGACTCGCGTGTGATATCCACGAACTTGGTTTTTTAATAAGTGCACGGCGATTGTCTATAAATAACTCGACATTATCGTAATACATTGTCACACAAGTCAAAGCCATTATCAATTAAAATAAAAATTATAAGAAAAAAATTACTTCTTAAAAATAATATACTATGTTCTTATAGTTATGATATGAGCTATAGGTAATTTTAAGTTTCCATTGTAAAAAAATAACACTGAATAGACCGGAGTACTGCTAAAAACGTGGCAAAAAAACCGGGCAAGAGCATGTCGGAGCATGCTCAGTGTAGGGTTCCGAAGCCGTTACTACAAACAAATTTGACCTCGCGACAAACTTAATTTTGCCGTTGGAAAACTGTTATCCCCATACATCGACATAGTTCGCGGTCAGTGTACCAACACCGCAAATAAGTTTTCGGTAGGTATTTCAACCGTTTGTAACTCAAGAACCGATGAAGTGTACTTACTACTTAGTCGTGATAGTTTTTACATTAAAATAATTATATATGTGCTTTCATTTAAGGTATTTTTTTTTATTTTTAGTATAGGTACGTAGTTTGGCTGTAGTGGGGGGGGGACACGATTCTAACAAAAAATAGCGCTTTAAAGCTTAATATCTCCTAAACGGATATCTTAATCGAAAAAAGACCTAACCAACGACGCCCCACAACTATGGGGTAGACAAAAAAAAAACTTCCCCACGTTTCGTTCAGGGGAGGTATAAAAAAAAAAAAAATCAAAATTTTATTTTACCTTTGTTGGTGTGGCTAGTATGTATATTCATGCCAAATTACAGCTTTCTAGTACTAAGAGTCTCGGAGCTAGGCTGCGGACGGACGGACGGACATGACGAAACTATAAGGGTTCCAAGTTTGACAACGTAACCCTAAGGAACCTATAACCGGGTTGGTAACAGCCATATTTTCTTCTAAAACCACTTTTTCATTACATGCCTTTTAATATGGACGGACGTTGAAGTTACGTTCGAGATAGTTCAAGTAATTAAAAGTTAATTATAGAACCTAGTTCTAATGGATTTTGTTATCACTTACTGGATAAGGAATAGTATTTGTGTTCTAATTAATAACTGTTACAATTTTATATGCGTTAGATAACCAATTTATTGCGTAATTATTATTAGTTTTGGGGCGACAACACTCAAAAAATAGTTATACATTCAGAATTTGTATATGCATTCAAAGTTATTGTTTAGTCAAGACCTTTCTTATACATACATATGTTATCATAGCGCTATTTCTATAGATGACATTATTTTCAGCAAAAGTATGTTTAAAAAAAGGTATCTTTATAATAACTTTAATTACGCAAACACTGGGTCACAAAGGTCCTATGTTAGGTTAGGTTAAGTTAGGTTATAATTAGAAAAGTGACTACTTGGAAATGAGGTATTTTATATTATTCTACTTTATCTCAAATTAACAGCTATCATTTGGTTAAAAGTAACATACATAGATTTATAATTTGTAGGGAATTAATAATATATTTCAGAATATTTATAATATGAACAACACATGCCGTGACAGCCACTTTTAAACTTTTTAAACCACAATGTGTTATTTTATGATTTAACAATTTTTGGCATTATTTATAAATACATACCAATTATTATTTTTTAATGTTACCCCCTGATTTCCTCGCGTGTACTTCTAAAAAAATACCCTTCAATTTGTTAAAGCTTGATACCACAGCATTTCTTACATCATTGCTCGGTCAGTACACATTTTTATTATCATCTCGACTACAACTGACGTATTTAGTAGCCTGATAATTATACCTAAATAGTAACTTATGATTCTAGGACAAACGTCCAAAACAACCGACACTACTACACCGAGTTAAAGTTCAATTTCCTCTGACCAACCAAGATCCAAATATAATTGATATGCGTGAGAAGTAAAACCGTGGATGTGCCAACTTGTGTTTGTCTTATTATTAAAATTTAATTAATATTGGTTCAGTTATGGATCGCGTTTGTTCTTTATAATCGTGTCAGGGCGTTGACCTGGTTGAAGTGTGTGTTAGTGTCAAGATGTACAATATACTTGTGTAGGTATTTTCTCCTCTCAAGATCTTCGTTTTAAATCAATCTCAGGTTTTAACCTTACCCTACCCCTGTCGGGTAACGGAACCAGTAATGGACAAGGATCAATGATGGACACTTGATTCTTATTTTACAAAAGACAAGGGTTATTCATTTGTTTTGCAACAATCTATTTAGGACCGTATGAAAGACGATGGGCAAAAATGTCCCCACCCACCAACAGAGATTTTGGCAACATGATTTATTTTTATTATGGCGACGATCACCATATTATGTATGGGGTTTTCTTGGAAAATTATAATCGTATCGTATGGAATTTGCTTGAAAATGAACACATATATAGATGATCTGCCTTGCTTGGCCCTTGTTTTCATTTAAAAAATTCCATTGATTTTGCTACTGAAATAAGGATTTTTGTTTTTTTTGGGTCCTACTGAACATATAGACATGCATCCCGTCACTGTTGGAGGGTGGGAATGGGGTCCATACAAAATTGCCCATCACCCTTTGAATTAAGAGTGAAGTGTCCATTACTGGTGCCTGTCAGCTAAAAATGTCCAGCATTATTGGGGGCACCCTCGTGTTAGCATTGCTGTGTTCCGGTCTGGAGATAAAACAACCGGTGAAATGACCGGCATAGAAGCATTCTATCTTAGTCCTCAGGGACGGCAACGTTTTTGCGGTCTTCAGATTGTAGTCTTGAGAATGCAAATGTCTATGGGTAACAGACCGTACTTGCCATCAGGTGGCCTGTGTGGACTCGTTTGCATTCTCCATTAAAAAAAAGTAACCTTTATCATAATTGTGAAATAAAAATCGACGCCATCATTCTTAACACATAATTATGAAGCCATTATGACTGTGTATTTGGAAGTGCGGATCAAACGAAATAGGTCGATAGAGGACGACTCGACCTATCGAATCCCCCCAATGTATGTCCAGCGATTTTTACTCATCATCATCATGTCAGCCGAAAGACGTCCACTGCTGGACATAGGCCTCCCACCAAGGGTTTCCACTCAGACCGGTCTTATGCTTTTCGCATCCACCGCGGTCCCGGACCGCGGCCGGACCGGGTCGGCGGTCGCGGTCGCGGATTTTTACTAGTTTCGGCGATCTTGATCATATTATTCAGAATTTTTGTAATTTTCCCATATGTCCATGTCACGAAAAAGCATTAATTTCATGTTTTGTTTCATAAGTTTTTCATTGGTATCTTACATAATTAGAATCATTACGAATCAGCAAATTTTTAAACGTATTAGCCAATTTTTTTTCCGTATTTGTGAAATTAATCACAAAGTTGGTTTCTCCATACAAAGTGAAACGCAAACACTGGGACTTTGAATTAGTTGAAAACTAATGAAATAAAACATGAAATTAATGTTTTTTCGTGACGAGGAATTAAGGCAAAATTACAAAAATTTCGAATAAAATGAAAATCTCCGAAACTAGTAAAAATCGCTGAACATACACAGGGGGATTCGATAGGTCTAGACATCCTCTATCGAGCTACTTCGTTTGATCCACACTTCCAAGCACACCCTGTAATACTACCACTAACCCGTTGTACTCAGTAAAAGAGTTCACTGACCTCAAGCTTTAATTGTATTTTTATGTTTTGTTTATTGCAATTTGTAACGTAATATTATATTAAGCAATAAATAATGTAATCTATTAATCATCATCATTTATTGATTATTTAAATAAAAAACAAATCTATTTAAATCTATTATGTTACGTTCCTAACGGTGTAGTGAGTTCCAGTTTATTCTGTTGCTACTCGACCCCGCCCTGTATATATGTTTTTATCTATCCTATAGGTATTGTTATCATATTGGCTCACTAGTATATATAAGAATGACGGCATCAGGAATCTGCGGCATCCAGAGATAACGTTTACTAGAATCGTATCTCGAATATGCCGCACGTAAATAATAACTCATAGTGCAAGTAATTACGGCGTTTGTGACCTTTCTTGATAGTGTAAGGAGTGACTTGGAATTTCTTGTTTCAACAATTTATTTGCCGACGGAATGTAAATTAAAATTGTGAGGTGATAATGGGGTTGATCTGAAATGATCCGACGATATATGCATACTAGTAGTTTCGGATGAAGTCGTTTCTCGTGGGTAAAAATCCTATGTCCTTCACCGGTGTTTACGCTAACATATCTGCATACAAAATTTTATCGAAATCGAAGTATGGACGGTTGAAAAACGCGATGGTTTAAAAAAAGATATTTGAGCGTGTGTTTTTGGTTACAGAAATTGATAAAAAGACTGTAATATTTAGCAAGAATGATTATCAAACACTCTATCTGACCTCCAATTTTTTTTTGTTTCAAATCCAAAATGCAAATATTTGTTCAGTTTATTTAACCACAAGAGGGTACACGTCATGTCGATAATATGGAGTAAATCTACTAGCAATAGACAAGTCCATTATTACAGAGAATAAGCGCCGCCGCGAGAAATTCTAGCAGGAATTGTTTTCCTATCACAAATTACAATACAATACAATTGTACTTAAAAATAGGTTCGATACCGAAAGTATTTTTCTTTTCTAAAATATATCTTGTTGTCAAGAATAAAAATATTTCTATTATTTTTTCCCACATTTATAAATATTTTACCTAACAAAACGATATTATTTGAACATCAGCAGCATTCAACAGACCTAGATAACGTGACACGATGAGATTCGAAGAACGTTCACAATTAATTGGAAACACGCGTTACGCGATAACCAGAGCTGCAAATTTAACCAGTTGTGTAGGTACGTAGCTGATAATGACATTTAGGTTTTCGGGACAGTCCCATTTTATTCCGCGTGTTTAACTAAACTAAATGAACTAATCAGCTGTGATATTGACTTATGGCTGGTTCTAAACATTCAATCTACGCCTAGTTTAAAACTAATAATATGTTGTAATATGAAATATGAAATATGTTTAAAAAATGACTGACTGCTGAGTTTCTTGCGGCGTTTCTTCTCAGCAGTGGTTTCCTCTTGGGAAGCGCTGGTAGTATCTTGACGTGTAAAAGTGCCCGAGCGGCCTACTTACTGAATAAATTTCTTTTATCTTTATCTTTTAACTACTTGAGATAATAATTATGGGTAAAATGGATCGCATGCTCTATGGATTTTCTACCAGTAGGCATTATTCCCAAAATGGTCGCAGCATTGTCAAGTTAAATGGCAATGCTTAATCTTTGTGCCAAGTACAGGCCAGCATCTTGGTCAAGAGTTGTGTCGATCAGGCGCTTTGATAAATCCTTAAAAATACGGTGTGCTCCTGGTCCCCACGGTCCTAAAGTTTACACCCCAAAAGCCTCAAATATGTAACATCTATCAAGCTGACTGTATTTGCGCCTTTTGAGGGTCTCCGCTGATTCCGCCGCAAAAGCAGCCTTAGTACTTGTTCCGGGAAGGTGTGACGGTGCAATGTATGTAATTATAGCAACGCATGTGATATTTATCTTTTTTGAACTTGTTGTACGATTAGCTTTGTATGTAGTACAAATTACGGATCATATAAAAGCAACAGTTCGTAAGCCAATAAATAAGTAAATAAATAAATGATACGGGGCCTAGATTAAAAGCAGAACGCTAAGTTAGCGATTTTCGAAAATCGACAATATGTGTAGGATTAACGTGGGTAGCCCTAGAGAAGATGCATCGCGAGATGGTTAACGGTATCGAAAATGTATAGGTACGTAAGCTACCTTATATAGATTCCTTACATTTAGAAAATTATTAACGTTACCTAGGTAGTCTGATGACAGATCGCTGGACCGCGTTTTTTTTTTCTTCATTGTCTATTCCCGTATTACTATAGTATTTATTTAATTGTCAACGGTACGAGAGCTCTGGATTTGGCAGTAATGGCGGGCAAATCAACACGATATCAATGTTACAATCTGTGTGTATGTGTGTTTTGCGGGTGGTAATACCTTGTGCAGGGTCCGTTCGGATCGCTACCACCATCTTATCCATTAACCTACCGCTAAACAGCAGTGTTTGCAGTGTTTGGATCCATCCAAATCGCTACGATCTCATCCTTTTGAGATACCGCCATTTTTATGTTCCTGTGTGGGAATAAGACATCTGGTGATATTACTGGCAATTGGCAACGCATTTGCAGTCTTAGGAATGCCATCTTTAGATTGTAGTCTTGAGAATGCCAAATGTCTAATGGTCTCAGATCCCACCATATTACCATCATGTGTCCTGTGCGCTCGTTTACCTTTTCTATGAACTAAACAAAAACACTGTGATCTTACACATAAAGTCAAGAGCAATGACAACGAGTCACTTTGTATCGAATTACCATAGAAACTGACCCGCTTTCATGGCATAGTCCTGAGTGTATTTTCGCAGCCGACTATCCCGTTCAAGCGATTGAAATAAAACCCAATCATTATGGAGAACACTGGACACCCCATACTGCGGGACACCCCATATTGAGTACAAATATTAATAACAGCTAACAACACAATTATAGTTTCTAGATAAAACTGGATTAGTCTACTTTACGGTCTGCAAAATAGGTAACCATTTTATGAATATGCTTAATTCTTATTTTTTAATACAATTTGTTTGCCCACTGGTTTCTGGTGGTAATACTTTTTGACATTCATTGGTGCATTATATTATGCCAAAATTGAAGATGAATGCGGGTGGTAGTACCTTGTGCAGGGTCCGTCCGGATCGCTGCCACCATCTTATCCATTAACCTATCGCCAAACAGCAGTGTTCGCATTGTTGTGTTTCGGTTTGGGGATAAGACAGCCGGTGTAATGACTAGCATAGAGGTATTCCATCTTAGTCCTCAGGGGCATTTGCAGTCTTAGGTTTGCAGTCTTGTGAATGCGAATTTCTATGGGTCACAGTTTCCACTTACCACCAGGTGGCCTGTGCACTCGTTTGCCTTCCCTTTGGCACAAAAAAAACATATCGCAGTATTTACTGATCGTGTAATTTATATTTTTTACTTATAACGCAATTCTGACTCACTGACTTATATATCAATGCAGAGCCGAAACTACTGTACCTAGAAACTTGAAATTTGGTATTTGGGTTTCTTTTATGATGTAAGTGAGCACTAAGAAAGGATTTTTGGAAATTCACCCCCTAAAGGGTAAAATAGAGGGAATAGCGGGAAACTAATTCTACGCGTACGAAGTCGCTGGCGTCCGGTCCTCTAGTTAAGTAGGTTAATTGATGGATTTCACTATTGATAAAAAACTGCCATTACCAGTCCAGAAATCTAGCGTTCCGTGATAGACTGACATCCGGCAATACACTAGATTACACGATCAGTAAATACTGATATTTGATCATTATCAGAACACAGTATTTATTGTGCGTCTAGCCTTCGCCAACAGCGACATCGAGGATACTTAGATATAAATCAGGGAAGGAGGAAATTTTCAGGCAATTCAGCCTATTCTCAAGTAATCTGAGGTCTAAGCTTGAACTTAGTTACAGTAGCTACTGAGCATAATCATGGTCAATAAGGTACTAAAGTACTAACACAGAAAACATCCAAGACTCGGAAATAAGTACTCGTGGTTATTACACAAAAAAAAACCGGGAACCGACCCCGGGACCTCTCGTAGGCACTTGCTACCACCAGTCTAAGCGAGTCGTTATTAATGTCTGAAATTGTAAATATCTATGACATAGATTTAATTGAAACCATACGATTTACTTTTAAGTGTGTAACGAATCCCAGACCAAAAAAGAGGCGTGATACAATTTTATATATACAAATACATGTTTGTCTATGTATATCACTGTCCTTGTATCTATGTAGTGCGTCGTCATAGTAAACTTCAAACATCATCAAATGACACACATCACGATGAAAATGACATTAATAATGACAAGTTTATAAGTATGCTGAACATTATTATTGGGTGACTACATGTCTGCCGGTGGCCTTGTAGGTCCCAAACGAATATACCGCTTTAAAGCCTTTTTTTTTTTTAAAGAAAGCAGTATTCCTCGGTATGGGCCTGCATGGATCGCGGTTTCATATAAATCAGTAGGGCTGCTTAAAGACATTTCAGCTCTGAAATAAATAGTCACTGAATTATGTCGGGGTTTTTTTTTAGGAGTTATTATACTTACTGAATTACTTATGCAAACTTCAATGCTCATCTATCGTTTCTTTAGTTAGGTAGTTTAATTTTTAAATTATAATTCACGGGGATTCCTCGTTTATATATTTCAGTGTCAAGTTATTTATCACATGTTTCGAGGTTAGTCATGAATTCCAGCCTTAACAATAATGATAATTTATTTATTTAAACTCGTACTCATTACGGCTCCACTCGCATGACTTCCATTACGTCATCATCACTATAATGATTCAGAATGACTAACTTTAGTTTCAAAGAAATTTCTCCCTAATAACCAATTCCATGTTACCTTGAAATAAACATATTCAATTTTGAACCTTACAGCTAGTGTGTTAAGGCGTCGGCTGTTTTTTGTAAACGGTTAAATTAACAAGGAAAAGCGTTTATGCGTTTTAGGCATCACTGTTGTATGGAATATAATAAAGCTGTTAATAGTTTTGAACAGATGAGTGCAAAGAAAAGGGCACACCATTTCAAAAGATAATATTCATAAAACGAAAAGATTTTAACTAGGTACTAATAATATTAACTATGGAGGCTATGGAGAGGGCTATGCTCGGGGTTTCTCTGCGTGATAGAATCAGAAATGATGATATCCGCAGTAGAACTAAGGTTACCGACATAGCCCTAAGAATAGCTAAACTGAAGTGGCAGTGGGCGGGGCACATTGCTCGCAGGACTGATGGCCGATGGGGTCAGAAGGTTCTGGAGTGGCGTCCGCGGACCGGAAGACGAGCTGTAGGTAGGCCTCCAACAAGATGGAGTGACGACTTCGTCAGGATCGCGGGACCGCGGTGGATGCGAAAAGCACAAGACCGGTCTGAGTGGAAAGCCTTGGGGGAGGCCTATGTCCAGCTGTGCACGTCTTTCGGCTGACATGATGATGATGATGATGATGAATAATATTAACAAGTCAAACGAAAAGCAAGCTTTAAAAAAAACCAACTGCTGTTTGGATAATGTCGTCAAAGTAATGTTACTTATCATGTATTTATTTCGCTAATTTCACTTTTCATAATTTGAATATAGCGTATGACACTCTCGTGGTTAAGACGAATCTAACCACGTATAACTGATTAACATCGATTTAGCCGTTTTGTTGTTACAAGCGGACATTCAGTCGGACTTGTACATGTCAAACACATAACCCTCCTTTTGGGCTTTGCCGCAGTCGGGTAAAAAGGAGAGAATATGCATTAGAATATTACTACATAGGCTTAGAAAAAGGCTATTGATGACTAGTTATCCTAGGCTAAGGATGGTTTTATAAAGAATAGGACGCAGTATCATAGATTTTTGCGATCGCTACCATAGGTAAAAAACATATTTTTTTTAATTCTGCCGTGTATTTCAGGTATTGTTTTCACAACAGTTAACTTTAACATTAATTATTGATATATTTACATCAAAACATAAAAATCTAATTGTTGTTCTAGCTCCCCTTATTTTCTCTTCCTCGATTTCACGAAATTTACAACTCCAGCCAATTTCATTATTATCTGCTTCCCGGATTATCAATTCGGAAGAACTCTTAAAAAACTTTCGTGAAAACAAGCTATCCATCAACCTACTGACTGCAAAAATATAAAATGTTTAAGAACACAAACAAAAAGCGTGTCTAGAGGAAAATGTCGCGTTTATAACTACTATGTTCTGCGCGCGACTGCGTCCGCGTAGATTTCGATTATCGTTAATATCTTGGAAACATTTACGTTTTCCAGGATAAAAAGAAGCCGCTATGTTAATCCAGCCGTTGCAGCCTGAATTAGTACTAAACTAACACACAGACTATTGCATTTATAATATTAGTAGGATAGGTTTCTTATTTACCCGCCCGCCGCTGAGAAGTAGGTAATTAATCGCTTTTCCCTCGGGAACTGATCAACTTTCCAAGAAAAAAAGTACTTTATATGTCCGTCTCACACGTCTCACAATTTTGCTTTGACAATTTTACTGTAGCGTAAGAGACTTACACATTAATTATTACTGAAGATAGTATGAATTAGGAAGGGTACCTATTATTTTTTCGAAAAATTTTCACGACTAATTACGCAGAATTTACATTTCATCGATTTCTGACTCAATTTAAGTATTTTTGGTAGTCTAAGTCTAAATTAACCTAACCCTACGTAGCTTGGGTTAGGTTAGGTTAGGTTAAGGAAATTGAGATATGAAAATGTCATGGGTTCAGCATAAAATAGAGTGCGATAAAATGATACAATAATTGAAGAGTAATTCGTTGAAATGCGTTATCCATTAGGAAGTAAGGTTAATGAAAGAAAGAAGAAATAGCAGAAATGAATTGTGCGAAAAGATGACATGAAAAACAAAAATAATTACGCGACGCAATAGCCTCTGAAAGAGAACAAAAAGAGGAACAAACAAAAAGTGGAGAAAGCTCAAATCCAGCAGCTAAGCCCCGAAACTGGAGAAGAATCAATTTACTTCTCTAATCCGGTGTTATAATGGTCGTTTTATAATTCAGGAATTGAATCCGCGGAAGGCAAGTGGATATAAGGAACAGTATGGCAATTGAATTGAAAAATTCGTCCAAGCGAGCGTCTGACTCGCACGTGAATGATTTGTTACCATGCCGAAGATAACTTGTTCAAGTGCGAGTCGGATTCGCGCGCTGAGAGTTCCGTACCTCCGCTCAGTAGGTTTTATTATATTCCAATTACCAAATTTATACCAAAATTAATTAATACCAAATTTGACATTTGTATATTTTACTGTTTTTATGATGCAACAAAACTTAAGACATTGGTTTTTTTTTTCAAGTAAATCCGCCGTTATATCAAAATATATTCTGAAAAAGAAAACAATCCGTTCTCTATTATAGTTCAAAAGGTCGGACGTATGAAGAACCTAAGTACGTTGCTTTAAAAATCTTGAATGGGGAATTCCCCACTCAATGTTTTATTTCGTCACTATTAATTTTGTTGTTGTTCCAGTATCAATGTTTGTTCCGATTTCGATAAATTACGATCAATACATGAATTAACTGAACCAAATTAACTAAAGCTTCTGAGAAATGTTTCAATATGAAACAGGAAACGAACATTCGCTTGAAGGTAGAAATATAATAACCTGTGCGGTGCAACGAACTCCATTATTAATAGCAAAAGAAAGAAAGTAACAAACAATAAGAAATAACTGGCATCGTTGTCTACAAATGTATGAAACAAAATGTTTGCTTGTTTGTAAACAGTAGCATATTTTTAACAAACTGACTATTTACTGTTTTTTTTATTTGAATTCTGTTGACACGCTTTACCTAATGTTACTATTAGCAACGTAGAACGGTAACACAGCGACATTATAAAATACTTCTTACGACTTGAATCATAACGTCACTGTGACAGTCCTATGGTGGCCATGGTGGGTCAAGCTTCCACTGGGCTACTTCTATCACTGAATAACGAACTCTCTCATACAAGACTACTGTCATGTCATTACTCCTACTTAGTAGCAAGTAACTAGAGAAGTTCCTATGTTCTCTAAAAGTGGGCTGTTACGTCCCCTCGTGGCCATTAAAAGGCTACACTCCAATATAGCACTAATAATTATTAAGTTAAAAACTAGAAAAAACTCAAAGATCGCGGTAAAAAAAATAACATTGAGAACCTCTGATCTACGTAATGCAAGATATAATATATCCTACAGCTCTATCATTTATACCTACAGACCATTTTTAAAAGGTTTGAACGGTTTGTAATACAGCAACATTACAAAAGACGTTTAAAAACATTGTTCTAAATTTCAAAACCAGTGAAGTCTGCATACAAGTTATTGCTGTAAGTTTTCAAAAAATCAAAAAATTCAAAATGTCTTTATTTGCTTAAAATGTGGTACAAATGTTGATAGTTGCATAATCATAAACGCGCCCATTTTACCAGCAGCTGGCATGCAAAATATAAAACGAAGTAACAATAAGTATATCCATGTCAACACCATTATTTTAAATAGTTCAATGTTTCAATAGGTACATACTTACAATGGACTAAAATACAAGGAACACAGTGAGTTTTGAGACGCAACTGTGGGTAAGAGTGAGTGACAAATATCTGCATCACTGCCTTTGTTTCTAAAACCTACATAACTTGCAAATGTAAATGCATTTATTACTATTTTAACAATTAGAGCCTTTTTATTCATAACCGATAGGCTTCGTGTCCCTACTGCCCCAATTCCTCCTGTATCCCGGCATAAAACTTCTAACATAAATAACTCCAGTGAAATCTCTTAGGGGCCCAGGCAATTTATGAAGAGCAATCCACCTTTATCGTTTGGAGGACACTTGGTTTAACTCGGGAACTCAGCCTCTGTCAATACATTTTGGGAAGTCAAGATGTTGAATTAAGAACAATCTTGTTCATGATAGTTGTTGTTGGAGGATTATCATCAATATACCTACTTATGAGCTCTTTTCAAAGGAGTTATTGTTACTTTGTTAATAAATATAAAAAGATAAAAGAAATTTATTCAGTAAGTAGGCCGCTCGGGCACTTTTACACGTCAAGAATCTACCAGCGCTTCCCAAGAGGAGACCACTGCTGAGAAGAAACGCCGCAAGATAAAGCAGTTAGTCATTTTTTAAACATATTTCATATTACAATGGTACAAACATTAAATTAAATATAATATCAAATACATATTATAATTTATTTAACTTCATTACCGCAAGCTCCCAGGCCACCTGATGGGTAGTAGGATCAGTGACCTAATAGACAGCATTTTCAAGACTGAATGACTGCAATTCTGAAAACACGTCACACAAATGGGTAGTACTTATACAAGTAAACGAGCGCGATGAATTGTGTACAAAATTTGAGTTACACACAAAAAGTGAGTGTGACATACAGACAGACTCCAGTACCCTAGAGCAGGGTTTCTACTGCAAGCGGAGACAGTTACAGCGGACTCTGTTTAGCATACAACGTTGCCTTCAAAAGTGTTGCCCGCAGCGAAAACACTTGAAGTCACCGATGTATGCTAAACCGAGTCCATACGGGGCCCGTTCTACTCGCAGTGGAAACCCTGCTTAAAACGCGTCTAAACCGTTCGTAAGTTTGTAGACACACATAAGATACACGGATACACACGGTAAACGTATAACTCCCCTATTTTTGTTTCAGGGGTAAAAACGAGCATTTATTTTTAGAACCTTTCATAAGTGTGATAATTATTTTGTCTAGAGACAATAAATGTCACTTTTATTTGTAGAGTCAACGTTGATAATTGGCGTGATTCCGGGAAGAACAGGAGCTGAAACAATAATTATATAGCCGTTGTTTCAGAAGAAATATGATAAAAATAAACACCTCTCAGATAAATTATATCACAACACACATTGTTCTAGTACTTACGTAACTAAGCTAGAACTTATAAAGCTGCTTGTCCACTGGCGAGGCAAGGCGAGCGCGACCAAAAAACAGAACAGACTTTGTCAAAAAAGTCCTTTATCGCTTATTTAGGAACTGTAACTGTAACCGTAACTGTACTGTCTCCGACCTATAAACTATTTCTGTACTAAATTTAACGTCGATTGGTTGACGAGTTAGACCGCGAAGACAAAACATACAAACACCATTTTTGCATTTGTATTTAGATTCGTATTTAAATTTCTTGTAAAACATCAATCTAATCTAATATTTAATTCATCATATTCATCTTCAAAAAATGCATGGACATCATGAAAATTCAATTTTCATTTTACCTAAGACATGATAATCTTAAAATAAAAAATATAAAAACATACCAAAAAGAAGAAAGACGTTTAAGAGCTACGGTACCACAAACAGACACACACACTCAGGCCTTTAAAATATCCCATGCCAAACTTAGAATCCCAACATTTGAAGAATTACCAAGTGTTCAGTAGTTGCGAAGACAAACGCAGGGCATACTACTTCCTGGAGGATTTCCCGAAAGCGACAGGGTCCGGGGGTGGCCCACAATTACTAGGGAGCCGAGGATTTCATTGACAAATATTTTCCTTTATCCGCTAGGAAGGGGCGCAAGTGGAGGAAATGTAGCTGGTTGGGAGATAACTTATAATCGACTAGCGACCCGCCCTCGCTTCGCTTCGGTGGCTCAGGGCGACTTTGTCTAGAGTCCTATTTCGTCACCTTCCTAACTCGTCCACAATGCAATGTCGTCAGCATGTAATTCCTAAATTGTCACCTTCCTATCTCGGCCACTTTTTAATACCGCCAATTTCCTATCTTGTCCTCATTCCTATATCGTCCAAACTGAAGTTAGCCGCACAATATTGAAGAAGTTGACCACACAATAGAAATGTGGACGAGTTAGCACTATGGACTATATATGAATGTGGACGAGTTAGGAAGGTGACAATATAGGAATGCCGACGAATTGGAATAGTACGCCATACGGAATTGTGGACGGGTTCCGAACGTGACAATTAGGACTGTGGGGGACGTCGCCCTGAGCCGCTTCGGTTAGTGAGAGTTTTCTGCGACACCCGTTTATAAACTTAAATGTGCTATACATAAAAACCTTCCTCTTGAATCACTCTATCCATTGCTGAAAACTGCATTAAAATCTGTTGAGTAGTTTAAAAGATACAGACAGCGGAAGCGAATTCATTTTATACTATGCAAAGATAATGGAACTTTACTTTGAAACTGTTTTACTTAGTGACGATGATACAAAAAAAACTAATCTTGCATATTTAAACCAGAGAGAAACTTTAAAAATACTTAACCAATTTTGTTGTACGGTGTTGTGTCAAGCTAATTACTCGTAACATCGATCCAAGATGGCTGCCAAAAATGTTTGTATTGTCGTTCGTAGGCTGTGCGCATTAAATAATTGTAGAAAGAGCCTTTAAAAATAATATTATTTGGAGGCCAGTTTGAACCCAAATTGTTTACCAAAAAAGCGCTAAAATTTACATCAAAAATGGTTAAGTAGGTGTTATACATGTTTCCCTCTGATTTAAGAAATTATGAATGAACGTATTTAAGGTTAGATTTATAGTTACAAAACTAAATTCTGGTTAAGTTAAATCTCCTCCTTTACAGTTGTTATTGCATTGCCTATTGAGTACCTAACAAAAAAGGAAGGAACTCCACCTCTTCTCCCTTAAGCCATCCTCGTAAGCTTCTCCCCCAGTCTTCATTATTGAAAGGTCGCAATATACCTCCCCCCTCTGGTCGCGTCCCCGTAATTAGGGCATCTGTTGTGATATTACGCCCAAAAGGTGTGTGGCCAACGGCTGAAGAAAAATCGGTTTTATTGTAACGTTTCGATTGGGATCTGAGGATATCGTGTGTTACCATTGCGATAGAAAGTATATCCACGATCAGTTATCTTGCAGTTTTAATGAACTGTTAAAACTATGACATTATATGTAATTATTGATTTAAGAATGTTCTCATAATTAGCTTTACTATTATGTGCAAACCTAATGGTCAATTCTTTTCAGGCCACCTGATGGTAAGTGAGATCTGAGACCCAGACATTTAAAATCTCAAGACTACAATATCAAAACTGCAATCATAAGATTTCAAATGCGTGGCCAAACCTGAGGGCTGAGATGGAATGCCTCTATGTTAGTCTCTATCTATATTTCACCGGTTGTCTCGTCCCCACACTGGAACACAGCAATGCGAACACTGTTGCTTAGCGGTGGGTTCTGTCCTACCACCACTGTATGTTGTTTGTTTCACAAGCAGTCGCAACCTCTAACAAAATGTATGACACGATGTGTAATCAAACGGACACCAGGTAAGATACCCTCCATAGAGCAGTATATTGTTACACTGGAGGCGCTTGGTTGCTTCTAACGTGAATCGTTGGGAAGTTTCTTGTTTTTAGGGTTCCTTACCTCTAAAGGAAAAAGACGGAACCCTTATAGAATCAGTTTGTTGTCCGTCTATCTGTCAATACCCTTTATCTCGGGAACGCGTAAAGGTATTGAGTTTAAAATGAAAACCATATACTTTGACAGTTCCTTGAAGCTGTGAAAAAATCAAACTTCTACATTAAGGTAAAGAAAATATACGACTGTTTATGCTGCAAAAATCGTGTATTTCGACATGCCCGTTGGACTATGTAATTTGGTAACTAACACTGTCTTATACTACAAGTATAGGGAAAAATCTGACATCTATACATTTTATATTAAATCACAAAAAAACATAGGTCTTTGTGCAAGGAACGGCGGTCCAAATTTTGAATTGAGTTAACTTTGTCATGTGCGGAGCTCTCGATGAGCGAGTCCACCTCGCACTAGTCCGGATTTTTTACCTATAATTTATTTTTGAAATGTCACAAATATTCGGTGAAAAATAACCCGGCCATCAAGTACGATTTAAATGATTCAGCTCCAAATTAGAAGGCTATTTAAAACGTTAGGACAGACGAACGGACTACGAGGTGTTATAATTAGGTTTTTCTTTTCACCCCTACAAATACGGAACCCGAAGAATGAAAATTCGTAACATGGTCAGATTAATTTTTAGACGACCCTTAGTCCCAGCAATTCGATGCGCTGTGGCTGAAATATTAAATGCCTTAGCTTCTTTAGGACGTCAAATGCCAAAATTTCTGATAACTTTACCAAATGCATTCGCCAGGGAGTCTCGGGCTCTGACCGAGTTAATATTACCTCTGTGTAGCGTAGTGTAAACGATATCGTTCTGGCTAAGCGAGGAATATTCTAGAACTCATCAAAACTTTTCGGCATTCGAGAACTAAGTTTTAACTACGACAGTTATGTAATGAAAAGCAAAGCAAAGTGGATATGGATGAATTTGATATTTGTTACGCCTTATCTATACTAATATTCGGTCTGTCTGTTTGTTATGCTTTCCTGGAAAATGTGTGCGTACGATGAGTGCGGGTGGTAGGACCTTGTGCAGGGTCCGTCCGGATCGCTACCATATCCCACCCATATCGCCTAGACGCCGAATAAGATAGTTAAAAGTCGTTGCATTGACAAATGAAATCGATTGTATTCAGCATAAATATCTCTAACATAAAAGCCTAGGACTGAGTCATTCGTAAAATGCTTCCAAGGTTGAAATCATGACTAATCTATGACATGAATTATCATGTAAGTAACGATAAGTAACAGGAGCCCATTTCGACACTGCTTATGTGTCATAAAAGTCCGAATGGTAACAAGAGTTCACTGTCAATACCTACCCATACTGTTACCCAGTAATATCACGCGGTTAACGTAAAGCCGGGGCAAATAGAAATGTCAAAACAATTTACACCATTATAACACCATAATCACGTACTTTTGGAAATGAGTACTTTAATGATGTACACGTTTGATTGTTAATTTTAAATTATATTTAAGATAAAATAACTATAACCATACTTTTTTGAAAATTTATTACAACTCGTTTGCAGAAATATTGAGGTTATGTGTTTACGGGTGGTAGGACCTCGTGCAGGGTCCGTCCGGATCGCTACCACCATATAAACTACCGCCAAACAGCAGTGTTCGCATTGTTTTGTTCCGGTTTGGGGATTAGACAGCCGGTGTAATGACTAGCATAGAGGCATTCTATCTTAGTCCTCAGGGTTGGCAACGCATTTGCAGTCTTAGTCTTGCAGTCTTGTGAATGCGAATGTCTATGCGTCCCAGTTTCCACTTACCATCAGGTGGCCTGTGTGCTCGTTTGCCTTCTCTATGCCATTAACAACACCTAATATTTTCATAATATCATCGCTTTTGATTGATCTTTTATCAGAATAAAAGAGTTGGGAAATAGAACTTCAGACTTGCTATAGGATGTTTACATATTTTAGCAAAATATTATGTCTAATGTTTTTTCTTGTGTCTGTACACAAATGCGCCCTCGCCCAAAGGACATAACTAAACCACAAACATTTCATCTTCCCACCAGTATCACATCTTATTGCTATTTCTATTGCTCTCCAAATAAACACACGACACCTTCCGCAGACACATTTCTAAGTCTTCTGTCAATATTAGGACAGTACACCTCATTCGTTCCAGGACCTGATACGCCGTCACGGCAAAAACCACCATAACCTGTTATAAATACGACAATGTTAGCAGCATTCTAAACTTGGTAGATAACGTGTAAAGGACAGAAGCACTGTAAACTGTTTGTTTTCTTGGCAAAGGAGTTTTTGTCTTAAGTTAGAGATCTTAAGGTTGGTAATGACGGTTTATGCAGAAGGGTTGTGCTGTTAATTATCATGTGATATACGAATTTTGAGGCGTAATTAGAGTGCCGTCTCGTTTACTCGTATGTAGATGATAGGGGTGGTGTGGAATTTTTTAAAACTCATCTTTAACATAATAACAAGTTTGACGAAACGATACATTCAAGACTAGCCTCTGCCCGCGACTTCGGCCTCGAGTACTTTCAAATTTTCGGGGATAAAATGTATCTTATGTGTTAATCCAGGGTATAATCTATCTCCATATAAAATTTCATCCAAATCCTTTTGGAGCGTGAAAGAGTAGCAAACATCCATACATCCATAGCCATACATACAAACTCTCGCGGTTATAATATTAGTATTGTTAAGTAATTAATAGATAATCCGTGACTTGTTGGGGTATTTTTCTACCCGGTAAAACAATGTTGCTTTTGACATGATATTGTCAATGATATGATAGTTCTGATATGATACAAACAATACGATAGGTATTGAAAAAATAATAATAAGCAAGCCATCACTAATTTCGAGGATGTTATGTATTGTCTTGGTGGCATAAGTGATAATGCGCCTGCATTGGTTCGGATAGCCAGAGGAGATATAGGTTCGAATCCAACCTTAGACCGGCGATTTTTTTCTCTCTTTAATCTAACGATACGATAACATATTCAAATCAATATAGTTTTACAGAGTAGAATAGAGCCCCTCTGATCGAGATGATTTGATTTAATGATTATGAGTTACTACCATGTATTTATAAAACTGTTATTTTTACAATAACGTCCATTAAAAAAAGCACATCTCGAAGATACATTTATCATCTAACATATATATGAATCGCAGGGTGTTTTTCAAATAAATATTGCTATACAGTGTGAGTTTGTACACTATATAACAATATTTATTAGAAACTAAAACGAATTAAAGACATCACGTCTGTCAAAAACTGGGCATCGGTTCAGCCTCTGCCGGGTAACAAAGAATCATACCCACACACAATACATAACTTAAACACAAACGCTTATTGACGTATTGAAGGCCCCAATCAAATTAAAATGCCTCTTACCCTTATTATTTATAGACTTGCTCGCTTCGCTCGTCCAATTGGATATCGATCTCTATTTACATTTGATTTACCATTCTCCACTTTCCAAATACGTCAATGGCAATTTACCCCAATTGGGGTACTTACGTATTCCGAGATTTTTCAGTCGCGTAAAACTTCCTGCTTGAATATGTTTCTGGATGAGGCTAAATTTGAAAATCTTTTGCCAACAGATTTGGCTTAGAAATTATTCACGCTTAGTTGAAAAGTTGGAGTTGGTGGTGCGGCTGGAAAAAGTTAATAGAATGAGAAGCGTTTGTCTTTTTTAGATTTTTGTTTGATTTTCTTTCATTATTAGATAGAGAACAGCAAAGCTAGTACGTACAAAAAAAACTACAGATCAGCTACTTGAAATAAAAACCTACCAGGGGTAGTAAAAATGTGCCAATTTAGAAAACTTACTCAAAAAGTACCTCTCATATGGTGCAGAAATTTGGATTTTTCGAACTAGTTTTTTTACTTCTTTATTTTTTTACCCTTGTTCAAATTGCGCTGTGAATTTTATCTAACTAAAAATTAAGTAAAATCTTGTTTTTTTTTTAATTAAAAAACGTCGTTTGATACACTTACGGACCCGTACATTTGCACTCGTCCTGAGACCAAGACACTTCGGCAATCGTGTGAAATGGCATACCTTCCCCACTTGCACCAAAATGTACTATTTAAAGACCACATTTTTATACTCAGTGAATTCGCATTTACAGTGGTATTTTAAAAATGAGTTTTTGCTAAACATGGACCCTATTAGACTATAGCACTATTTATAATATAAACATTACAAAGTTTAATCTGTCAGTTTATCTAAATAAAAATAAATTATATTGTGGCATCGTCGAAAGCTTAAGCAATTCTAAAATAGATATAAACACAGGTTGAGACATTTATGAACGTCTCTCTCGATACATCTCTAATGGTATTTATGAAATATTAAGAATTCACCGCTTCATTACCACTTCACTGCGATTTCAAACCTTATCATAAATTACTTAGAATCTTGGAGAATATTGGCCAATGCTTTTCATTCTACGCGACTACGAAACGAACACGGTACGGTGTTTATAAGATAATTTAAATTTGGTTTACTCAGGACAACCTTTATATGAGACTTGAAATATTTCTTGCATTTATATTGAAGTGTATTTACTGATACGTAGAGTGTTTATTAACTGCAACTATGCCTCACGTTGGCAATTTTTGGTGGAAATGGTTCTGTGAGATTAGTCGCGTCATATCTCGTCTCGTCTCATCTCGTCTCGTCTCGCCGCTGGCAAGCATCTTTACTTAAATCAATCAAATAAATTTAGCTTGAGGACGTTTCGGTACACTGGTGTCACTTAACATTTTTTTTTTTAATTATTCACAAAAAGCTTGCCAATATTCTAGAGCTTGTGCTGTATACAGTCTTTCGCGTAGGGTCCTAATCGTACCTTATTAAGACCCTCAGCAATCCCACAGTTTGTCCTCATTCATCATTGGACCTTTAAATTAAATGTACATCAAAATGAATCTTAAAATTATTCAGAGCAGTAATTATTAGGTTCAAAGGGAATCGTGAATTGCTTTAGTGATTATCAAAACCTATAAAATATTTGTTACTAAGATATGGTGATGGCAGCCATGTTGTATATTTAATTTGAATACGGATTATTTTAATCAAAATTATGTAGAGTCGCGGTATGGGAAGGCACGTCACTTTTCAACTTTATTTCAATGCTGTTATGGTCCAAAAGGTGACGAACCTTTCCATACCGCGACCATACCTTCGTACGAACACGATTACGATAGCAAGTACGTTGGAAAATAAGCTCTACCCGCGGTATTGAAAATTGAAAATTGGAATCGTTGATTTTTTTATTAAAAACAAAATTAAGAAAGGGAATAAGCACACTATCCACGTAATGGCAGATCGCCTGTTTGTTCTTTTGCCTTGTCCATTACACAAATACACCTATGTACCTAAAAAATAAAAAAAACAGTAAACTTATAATCAACCCTCACTGGTTCATTGTTGGATCGCATATTTTTTTACACATTACATCTTTTGTCTTAAATCTGTTTTTACAAGAGTAACAATACAAACGGTTTTATTTTAATTACCATTAAAAACTAACATAACATAACTTATTTTTCATTTTTTGAGATGAGAACACAGGCCACCTGATGGTAAGTGGAAACTGTGACTCATACACATTCGCATTCACAAGACTGCAAATGCACTGCCAACCCTGATTACCAAGATGGAATGAATGCCTCTATGCTAGTCATTACAACAATAGGTAAATATATTTCACAGAATAGGTAACATTCTGAAAGCATTCATGCGAAAAGATATATTATTTGAAAAGATTTTACTAAGCGTTCCAAAGGGATCCCATTAATATGACTTTCAAAACAAAGCTCTGAACCTATCTTAAGTATCTTAACCCAAATAATCGTTCTCGAGACCAAACCCCAAATGACTTCACCTAATACCCACTCCCATTGTCTATGAACAGGGCCACATAATACATATAGTGTATGTGATGTGATAATAGCTTCTATCACCATTAGAGGTGGTATGTGATTATCTGTGAATCCATGATGGTCGGGTTGTTCCTTATGTTACCGATTGTTGAAGTAAATACATATAATATTAATTGAAGTTACCCAAATTAGTAATCGTAAATTGATGTAGTTGAAGTACTTACTTCATAATATTTTTTAAGGTAAAAACAAAACGGAAATAAAGTAAAAAAAATATGGCAAATTAAAAATAAAATAAAGCTAAAATAAACTTAATTACAACCCTGAACCCTCATTTTTTCAAATTTAACATGGTTCCCATTTTTAACAGTTATACAACTATTTCCTTTTAATTTATTTTTTCATAATTTTAACAAATTTTATGTCAATGAGTAAATTAACTAACACATAAACAACCCTATATTTACAAATAAACATTCTGCAATAAAAAACTCAGTCGAGTTAAGAACAGACCGCTTTCTTTGTAACGTGTTATCAAGAAATCTTGATAAGTTTTAACATTGTAAATTAAAAGTCGACTAGGTGAAGATACGAGTATTTAACGACCGTGAAAACTTGTAAGCGCCTCAAACGTACTCGTTAAGCAACAGCAAGACAAATATGCTGATGTTACAATTTGCATTCGTAACATAAGTATTTTAAGTTACATAAACTCTTTTCCATCGATTTTATTTTAGGTCTGATTATACTCCATTTTGTTTAGTTACATATTTAAATGCAAAATAATCGCATGGCTCTGTTGAACAGCTAATAATAATTATTATACAACTGTTATGACCATGGCAACGCTCATTATATAATTGTTTTTACGCTTCGGTTATGCTATAGGTGGTATTTTGATTCCATTAACTATATTAATATTAGCGGTTTATCGTTTAGGAAAACTGTTTTTTGAGCTTCGACGCTGATGCGTACTGCTTGTGTAGACTGACGAACTATAGTACGATATAGTTTCGCCATGTCCTTCAATATGTCTGTCTGTCTGATTGTAATATTATTATTAGTCTTACAGTATTATTTTACTTAGTTTTAAAGTAGCTTTAAAGTCAGCTAAAATTTTATCGACGAAATGAAATGTGAGTTGCTTAAAAGAATTATCTACTTGGGCTAAGTTATGTTAAGTTGTGTTGTATCTTAAGGCACTCGATTTTAATTTTTAAACGCACCTATTATTCATTGGCAAGATTAAGTTGTTTCGTCAGAGCGTACAGTCGACTATTAATGAAATCCTTTTGAGATTTATTATGTATGTATGTATGTACGACATTGTACAAAAAACATTGTAGGGAGTATATTCTCAATTAGGTAGAAGGTCTTACATCGCTGCGTCATCTTTACGTGCGCAAGAGTCGAGTTAGACTGGTAGTGGTTTTAATTTTGTGCGGAAAAACTATCTAAGCTTTGACAACGTAGGTATTTTACTTATTCCAATTCCTAAACTCGTACTATCCAGGTACTGCTATAGCTCTGTCCGTTTTACTGCCTGGAACTTGCCAGTTTTTTGACTGTACACAATATGGCCACAGGTATACCATGCCAGTAGATACAAATCACGATATCGACTCCATTTTATATGGAAATGAGTTACCTCGGCACTCAATACGATAAGCTCGAATCGTATTCACGGCCGCATTGACTGAGCATAGCACTCTCGCGCCGAACTCACATACAACTTAAAAGGACGTAAGTACAGTTACGACTCTTTAGAAAAAAAACCTTTTCTTTAGACGAATAAAGTCGTATTCGCGCCAAGACGATGCAAGATACGTCGTTTTTCTACAAAGTTTGGTATAATGTAATTATTCGGCCATTACGCTGTGAGATCAGATCTGCTTCCGTTGGGGGCCCGTAAAAATGTCATCGAGGACCTTAATTAGTAGCTAACATGGCAACTGTACACGTAAAGATGGGAGGTAGTGCACGGTTGCTTTGGCCTTTCGTAATCAGTGTACTGTCAAGGTGGTAGCATAAAGCTATGTGTTGACATCGCTTTGTTTTAGCGATTTATGGCCAATTACAATAAAAAAACATTTAATACAGGCAAAATGTACGGAACAGTTTTAAGTCTAGATCTAAGACTAAGTCTAGATGTATCTTTTTGCTAAAAGTGGCCCCTTGATTGAATTTTTAATGACTTGACTTGAACTTATTTGTAAATGGTTCATTTAAATTTAAATACCTATAGAATCCTGTTTAATGTGTTGCAATCTTGTTGTAATTCAATTTAAAATACAATAAACGTTGTTATACCAATATGGTCTCTTATCTTGATTGTTTATTTAAGTTTATTATTGACAATACTATGCAGCTACCAAATTTTACAGCTTTCCTTATAAAAAAAAACAGGTTATTGCGTACCTACCTAACTAAAAGTTCCAAAATAATAATAAAAAAGGCCCGTTAAATCCCAAGAAAAGAACCCAGTATACTCTGTCCTTTTAATTTTTTAAAATCTAATTTACCATAATACCCCTTTACTTAGCACAGTTGGTTAAACATAATACCAAATTAACCATTTTCTAAACCTTCACGCACTTGTAACTTTGTTAAGTGACGTCATCAATGTTAATTAATGCGTACGCCATACATTTTGTTACGATAATATCACACACAACCATTTAACTTAAAACGTCACATCTGTAATTAAATAAGAAATAAAAACTTAACCATACTGTCTCACGAATTGAGTCTAAAACGTAATGGTAGTCAAGAATGTATACGACCTTTTTGCTAAAAAACGCAACATAGTTGAAGGTGAAAAAAACCCTTTTTGTGTTACCTGTCATGCCGGTCAAAACTTGTCTACAAGTTGTCTGGAAGAGATCGTTGTACTGTGATAAGCCTTTTTAATTAATTATTACAATTGACTTTTTCCGTTTTAATGAAGTTGGAGTTTTTATATTATTTGCAACGTAACTGGGACTTTATTTGAAACTGTGTAAGCGGTACATTAACGGTATTTATTTATAGGAATAAGACAGTGATAATGTCAAAAAACATACGTAAATGAGAATGTATTGACTTGTTTGCCGCTTCTCGAGACTTTGAATTTTTCAAACGTTTTAAAATATTTTTTCATCTCACTAGCTCGGTAACTCTTTTTGTTTGTTTGATATCTATTGACAAAATCGCTTTTTTAACCATATGTGAAGAAAGAGTTTTGAAATTTGAAGGCAGCTTAAGTGATAATTGACAGCTAACAAAACGTAAAACGTTAAAAGTGCTGAATTTTTAACATCACAATTAAGTCTTACAGCTTAATTTTAATTCATATTTATCAGCATTCAACATTAACCTTCATTCTTGTTGTAAAAACGGATAAATGTTCTGATAGTCCAAGTAAGTCGATGTGCGAACAAAACGCATCCGAAATATTTCCTCGCTGTAGTGAGGTGAAAAATGTTGTGCTATACACGGGTAAAATGTTATTTTTCTCAAACATGCTCGGAAAAACCGGTTTTCCGATTGAAAGACAAGGACGGAAAGAGCCTCATTTTACTCCTAGGAGTAAAAAACCATATGAAAACACTTTCCGTCCATGTCTATATTTTTTCTTAAAAATGCTCGCTTTTTTAAGCACAGTGCGTGTGTATCTTTTTGAATTTGCATTCCAATTTTTATGGTTAGTATTTAAAAACAATTGACAGTCGGTAACATTCGTTCATTCTGCATAATTAAATTACTTGCTTTTTAAAAATGTATTTGTATTATTTCCTCACATGTTTGAGAAAAGCATTATGTATGCCTCGGCGGAAACGAGGATTTCCTGACTCGTATTTTAGCAGGCCTCGCTATTGCTCGGCCTGCTAACCACCTCGTCAGGAAAACCCTTACTTTCCGCACCTAGGCAACAATGTACGATTACGTCTTGTGTGTTGAAACACTCGCTTCGCTCAGGATTTTATTTTAGAATCGATCATGGCATCCTTTCGATAGCTCGTGTTTCAAATGAACACTCGCAGGTAACTGTCCCCCCTTGTTTAATTAAGAACTATTTCTTGGATTTAGGCGACAAAAATTCTATTAGTGTATCAGGTGTGAGCATTATTTCCTCTTCAATAAATTCCATAACACCACAAGATTTCAAAGAATACAACTAGGTACCTAAATAACCCAAAACTATACACAAAAACATCTTTCCCGCGAATGCATTCTTTTTTTTTTTGCTTGAGTTTTTTAAATTCGATTTCTAACGCAATACTGCCGAGTCAGGCGTTGATATTGTAATGTTTTTTATTGTTTTAAAGTTGATGCAACATAGAAGGCAAATAAATTATAGTAAATGCATTCAAATAACAAGCTAACTTAATGCAGTCACCTCGTCTGTCTGGCTGTAGGGCTTTATTGTCTTAGTCTAGATGACGACAACACTTTATGCACTAGTGCATAAAGTGTGATTTTATGCGGTATATACCCAGCATAAAGAAGGACTTTACGAGCATGAGAAGTGAACAATGCGTTTTATGATTAGTTGTACATTATTGCATACTCATCCATTTGTGAGTTATACGTATAAAATTTAAAAGCTTTCTGACAATTAGGTTTGGTCGTTTGAGCATTAGTAACATTTTAGTAAATGTATTTTATATATGTTGCAGGGGGCCTAGTATGGCTGCGTTCATCGCGTGACAAAATCTGAATAAAACATCCGTCTCTTTCTGACACGAAGTACGAGTAAATTAAAAGAAGTAAAAGTACGAGAGACGGATGCTTTATTCACATTTTGTCACGATATAAACGCAAACATCTTAAGCGGGGTAACTTTAGCTTGCTGGATAATCCTTCGCCTGCAAATTGATAAGTAACCCCAAAAATCATCATAATATTGGCTTTACCTCAACACTCAAAGGTGACCACTCTCAAATAAATTGTCCATCTGTAGGTACCTTATTTTACCACGTTCAATATATGTATTTCGTTATTTTTTGTCATATCGTCACCGTCAAAACAAAAATATTACGTTCTATTTATCTTAAAAGACGTTTTGATGCAATATATTTAAACGTAAACTCAAGACGTAAATAGCCGGGGGGTGAAACCAACCCTTCGACAGAAATTATTTCGGCCTTTCATTTAAATTAAATACTTGACAAGCTCCTGTTTATCGAACCGAATACCTATTTCTTCCCAACGCAACAATGTCGTACGAATACAGACGCAACCAACGTTTACGCCCTTTTACTCCCAACACGCAAACGAATGCCTTTTACTTCTAAGTCGAGAAAAGTCGTAAGGTTCCGTCGTAATGGGAAGAGTAATGACGTTCTGGGATTGTGATTCTAAACGCATTTCGAGTTATAATCATTGAATGTTACTGACAATTGTAGAGGTATTTGAAAACGTTTTTGCTCCGACAGCCAAAGGGTTATTCTATGGAGTTGAAGTATAATTAGGAATCGTTATCGCCTACAATTTTGTTTGTAATGGAATAAAATGTATATTTCATTTAGTTCGCTTTTCAAATTTACAGCGTACGATTGAGTAGATGAAGTATGTTATAAAACAGAAATAAGTTTAAAAAACCGGGCACGAACATGTCGGAACATGCTCAGTGTCGGGTTCCGAAGCCGTTACTACATACAAATTAGACTTCGCGACAAACTTAACTTTGCCCTTGGAAAACTGTTATTCCTATACATTGACATAGGTCGCGGTCAGTTTACCAACGCCGCAAATGAGTTTTCGGTAGGTATAAACATTTAAACCGTTTGTAACGCAAGAACCAATGCAGTCTACTTAGTCGTGATCGTTTCCTACTAAAATATTAATGTGCTTTCATTAAGGATTTATTTTTTATTTTTAGTATTTTGTAGTTTAGGCTGTAGGGGGGACGAAGACGACGACACTTGACTCAAACAAAAATTGTCGCTTTAAAGCTTAATATTTCATCTTTGAAAGACCTATCCAAAGACACCCCACGCTATGAGTTATACGAGAAAAAAAAACATCCCCACGTTACGAGTAGGGGAAGTACAAGAAAAAAAAATGTTTATATCAAGTATACAACTTTGTTGGCGTTATTAATATGTATATATCCTGCCAAATTACAGCTTTATAATTATCTGTCAAAAAAATATCCACCCATTTTTATAACGGCACGGAAATTAATAGGAAAAAATCCTGCGAATTTTATTTACTCACAAATTGTAAATTTATTTTTCCTCCCGAATTAGATTTGATTACGTCAATTGACGAAAGCACCCTTTAATGTTGGAGTCACGTCTTGCCCCCTTGCCTTGCTCCTTAAAGGGGAAAGGGAAAAACAATAAAATACCGTTCTTTCAATTTTTAAAGGGAAACACAAAGACCTAATGGCGGTAGATTGAAATCTAATTATTTTTACTTGAATAGAAATCCGGTTATGAAAAAGGGTTTACTGAACTTTTTAGTCTAAATTCTAAAATAAAGAGGTATACAGGGTGGAAAAAAAATATGGGCCCTGCAGGAACTACCTTAAATCCTTAACTGATATCATTTTACTTAAAGGAAACATTCCTTTATTTTAAAAAAGAATCAAAACTGCATTCAAAGCTTTTCTAATTTCGCTTTTCTCACCCGGGAAATAAACAAACTAAATATTCAAATATCAACACTGGTTGTGTACTCTACAAGTCGATTGGATTAGTGTTCAGGATAAAATCTCTCTGATAATTCAAATTCAAATTCAAAGCCTCAGAAATACAAAAGATCGTGAAATCTAACATTTATAAAAGAGATTTTATTTTTTGAAAAATCATTAAATTCAATTTCGTTATTTTTTTTAAATAAAAGAATCTTATCTTGTAAAATGTTCCAACTTAAGGATTTTAGATAGTTCCCTCCAGGGCCGATATTTTTTTCCACCATGTACTTACAGGGTGGAGTCACATCCAAATAGTCACTTTGTATCAAGATGGGTACGCATCAACTATCCTTCTGCATGCGTACGCATCTTCATACAAAACAGCCATTTTTATTTGAAGCCATTGTTGTTACACTCAATATTTGTTTTGTCTTCATGGTTCAACCGATGGCGTGATATTTGACACAGATATAAGAAATAAAAGGGTATTTTTTACTCCAAACAATAATGACATTAGGAAGCCAAACAAGCACACGCACCACCTGATGGTAAGTGGACTCTGAAGCCCAAAGACATTTGAAATGTTACGATGACAATATCAAGACTGCAACGCGTTGCCAAGCCTGAGGACTTACTTGGAATGCCTCTATACAAGTCATTCGACTCGTCGAGGATGCCAGTATTATGATAAGGGAGCCTTCGGAGCTGCGAAGGGACTTTGGATCTCGTTGCGTATTCTATAGGCTCTATCATTGGGAGTGCTCTGGGGATTGTTTAGCTTACCTACAGCCACCGGAGGTTCATCCATACTACCTGGAACCTTTAAAATCGACTACAGTCCTTTTCCAAAGATCCTTTCTCCCTCGCACCTTAAAACTATGGAATTCCCTCCACGGTGTATCCTCAGCAGTACAACATGTCCTCCTTACAACGGGGCTTAACGAGAAAATCTACTGACAGCCAACAACCTTGGCTGTTTCCCTGGTATTGCTGCTGGTTATGAGTGACGGTGACTGCTGACCATCAGGTGGCCAGGTTAAAGGGTAAGATGATGGGAACGACCCGGACGTGGATCCTTCACAAGTTCTTTTCACCACTCCTGTTTGTCACCATCGCATACAAAACCCACTTTATTTATTTTTCGTCCTTAATGTGGTATTAAAAACACCATCAAGCCACTTTAAACCGTAACTAATTGACAAAGAATACAGTATGTAACCTAAAACTAAACTCAAATCATGCTGACTTAACCCTAAAACGCTTGCGTGACTAGTTGCGTTTAAATTCGTGACGCCGATTGTACAAAACGACTTCTAACTAATCCTAAATTGTATACCGAATACATTCGATCTACCAACCGTGAAAAAGCAATTGTTATTATGTGTTTTTTAATACTTTAATTGAAGCTGTGCAGTGTTTAAAATCGTTGGGTTTACTGGAGTAATTAAAAATAACTGTTTTAGAAGAACATACGGTCATACCATATCAACATGGTATTTTTTCATCTTTTGGTGTCATTTTTGTGATTGTAACGTAACTTTTAGATCAAACAACAACATATATTTTAGAGATATAATACTTAGTTAAACTCTATTGGATTGAGATAGCTAACTCATACTAGTGTACACCTAAGGTTTATCTCATTAAATTAAACCAACAAATACCTAATTATTAATAAAATACAAAACCATTCCAAGAACCTTATAATACGAGTAACCCTTTAAAAAATAAATGTTGAAACAACTTAAGTGAAAATTGAGGCATAAATCGATCAGCCGGCAAAAAAACTGGAACGAGTTAAATAGGTCAATTATCAATTAAAAATAGTCATTAAAATTTTCACTCAACGCCTTGGCAGTTGCAGGGTTGTTTATTAGTGAACTTTTACGGACGTGTTTATGCCATTTTTAGTGTTCCTTAGCTTTTGTTTAAATGTTATTAATTAAATTCGGGATCTTTCCTGTACTTAAATGTACCCGTCGAGCATGCTGCTGTCTGAGCGGAAAAAAATATAGATGATGTGTTCTGTCATAAATGAAATTTATGACAGAACACATCATCGGGACACCGTTGATGTAGGAAAACATATCGAAACTTTTATGTGGTCATATTGCACCATCTCATATACACATAAGTAGTTGATTATATTTTTTATTTTTCGCTCTCTATCTCTCCCGTAAGATTTTTGGCATGTTTTCCTGCTGAACTACGCACGTTTGATTTTATATTTAATTTAATATATAAAGCTTCACATAATGCTAGACTAAGTAGTACCATTGTAATATGAAATATGTTTAAAAAATGACTGACTGCTGAGTTTCTTGCAGCGTTTCTTCTCAGCAGTGGTCTCCTCTTGGAAGCGCTGTTAGATTCATGACGTGTAAAAGTGCCCGTGCCTACTTACTGAATAAATTTATTTTATCTTTTATCTTTTTTTTTGAACTATGTTACCTATGGTATACTACCCTTTTCTCAATTCATTAACGATATTAACCATTAAGGTCAAATTGTCCCGTCATAGCGTATTAATTAATTTTAAAATGTGCTTTGTCTTAGGTTACGAGATAAGTATTATTTAATTTGTGACAGGTTTTCATTGAAAAAGCTAATCGGCCGATGTGATAGGTACTTAACTCTTCTATACTTGCATACGAGCGCGGAGGCTACTTTACTTTTCTGGTTAGTATAGTTAGCAGGTACAACGTCATCGAATTGTAATGCAAATGGGTTATTAAAATAATATTTCAATTTTCAAGATCCCTTTCTAGTTATTTGTTAAGTTTGATTTGAATAATTTTTCCTACCCTGCCTGGTATATGTTTTGCCCGTAACTCCGACCAAGAAATCATGCATTCCCATTTCCTAAAGATTACTAAAAACCATGGTGATAAAAATTATTTTATGTCCTTTCCAGGGATCCAAGCAATCTCCTAACGAAATTTCATTAAAATCGACTTAGCAGTTTATCTGTGAAAGCGTTACCAACAGACAGAACTTATTTTACATTAAAAATATTACTTAGTATGGATCAAAACGGGTTATTGAACAGTCAATGAGGCTATGCTGTTTGTAATAAATTCAGGAATTGTATACAAAATGGACGTCCATAATTTAAGTTTGAATACTTAATTTAGTCTGTCATCACGGACACGGTTCATAATTTTAATTTAATTCGACTTGTACGTAATTATTTATTAGGATCTATACGAAATAGACGGTTTTAATTAAGATGTCATTTAACATAATACCAACGATAACTTTTTTTTTAAATTTATTTACTGGGAGATACAATATATCGTTCATCTTCTATCATGTTATTATTTTAACTCGACGGACAAATTAATAACGGTGACGGTGAGTCGTCCCGTCAGAGCGTTAAAACAAAACATTTAAGTGAAAACGTTTTTTTTTTTGTAACATTTTGCAAATAATCATAATAATATTGCAATATAGGAAAGTTCTTATAATTACGTCACTCTTAAATAAGGATCCCATCTTTAAAATGGCGACTCGCGTTTGACCATTTTTTAAATACCTCGACCGTCGGCACCGTTGATTGATGTTGTTTCTTGACTAATTAAATAGTTTGAATATTCGAGCTCTTTCGTAGTTTAAGGCGATATCATTCAAAGGGTTAAATATTTAATGTTGTTAAACAAAAACGACGTAAGTGAAAAACAAGTCTAGTCCAATTTTAACTGAATATGCTTTAGGTGGAAAGAGTAAGGGACAAGTTTTGTAGATATATTTGTTATAATACTACCAATGAGAAAGAAAAAACTAGGTAAAACCATATATATTTTGCCGTGGGAATTAGTATTTATAAAACTAGCACTTTCCTCAAGGATTTATTTATAACGCATTATTTTCCTGGTTTTCGGTAATTACCAACAATTAGCTAATATGTAAATAAAAACCCCCTTAATTTCAGGGCTGATAACTTTCTGCCAAAACCAATGGATTTTCATCAAACCTAGTTAAGAACAATAAACAGGCTAAATAAAAAATTATTTAAACAAAACTGCGTCTGAATGGCTCCATTCGTTTGAGAGCTACAATGCGACTGACAGGCATAAAAATACCTACTTCTGTTTGTCAGTAAAAAATAGAAACTAGTACCGGTTTTTTTATGTTTTATAATGTACGAAGTGTCAATGGTTTTGTTATGTCACTGTGATACCGTTCCATGGTGGGTCTGGTCTCCATTAGGCATTGTACGTTTCTATTTTGTAAGTATTGTATTTTGATTTTATGTTTTGTACAAAGGGTTTACATACTTACAAACATACATGCTTATTGAGTGACGCTGGCTGGCTCTCCTACTTTGCTATTATTTCCAAAAAAAATCGCATTTTTCATTATAATTTTTACAACACTTCCGCATCACACAAAATTCTAAATGTTACTTACGTTAAAAACGTAACAAACGAAAAAATGGACGGTGCTTTAACATTTCATATGCAAATTTGTTTCACGTACGGTGTATTGTGTGCCTATAATTATGGGTCGACGGTATTTAGTTATTATTTCACTCGTAATTGGAGAAATACAGCGAGTGGGTGTTCCGGGACGCATTTACATTGAATTGGTACGTAAATGACAGAAAGAGTTTTGTGGGACAAAACAACGTAACTGCATTGAAAAGAATAATTAGGAGGCGCTTATTTTTTTCGTTTATATCATTTTGGGCTTGTATGTAGGACATTATCGAAACGAGATTGTTTCTGATTGTTTTTTGCATTACTAGGTTCTGTATATACTTGTTATTTTTTTAGCAATTCAAAAGTAAATTGAACATAACGGTAACTTGGAGTGCCCTGATCTTTAAATAATATTAATCCAACATTTTTTATACTCGGTCAAATGTATCAGTATAATTTTGTCGATAGCTACAAATTGTTTTAAGTTTCCCGCATAAATCACAAATATGCTAAAGATGGTTCTGTCTATTATATAATAGGTATAATAAGGCCCGTACCGAAAAGTTTTTTTACAGAGTATATTTATGATATCAATTAAACTACAATGAACAGCAAGGATGTTTTGTTTTAGTTATATGATGTATAATGTCTATTTACAATTAATGTATACATTTTATGGTTTGAGGGTTTTGCGGCTGAACAAGCGATTTTTTTTCTTCGAGCTTGGCATTAAATTTTGCACAGTAGTTTCGGTGCCTTTGTCGGCGTGTTTTTTCCACTTCTTTTTAAAATCTGTCTCTGATGTTGCTGAAGCACAGTTTTTATGCAACTCCGCTTTAACTAATGCCCATCACCCCTCCATGAGTCGTAACTGGGGCCAGTTTGAGGGGTTCATATCTTTGGGCACACATAACACGTTGTTTGAAGCCAGTCACTCTTGTCTGGCTCGGACATAATTTGCAGTAGCCAGATCGGACCAAAACAACACTTTCCCTTCATGCTACCTTATACATTGTAAAAACAAACCGTATATACATTTTTGGACATAAGTATCTGCATTTATGGTACTTTTAGTGATAAATGACCCAGTGCGTTTTCCACAGGAACATATTGCTTGGTAGATTAAATATTTTTCCCCAAACTTTTTATAAAAATATATTTATTTTGATAGCTGATATTCGCCTTATTTTCGGTTGTGTAGAATTGGTCACCGGGCGAAGACCTAAATTGTTTTTTCACTATGTCCCATCATCTATGAGAACGCATGTTCTGTTCGAATCGCTGAGAAGCTTGTACAATGTTCGTGACCTTATAACAGAACTATTGTATTGCTTTACCGACTTATTTGGGCCTTTTTCTTTTTTGTAGGTCTTTAAATTTTGACTCACTTTCGCTCTCTGGACCATACATGTACTAGTTTTTAATTTTTTGCCCCATCCCGCACCGATAAACTACAATTATTCTCGTAAGTAGACACTATTTTCAATTCTATTTTTTTATTTGAAGGACTCGTTGGGCGTCTACTTCGAGCTTTGTTTTGAATTCTATGTTGTTTTAAGTACCGATTAACAATATTTCGTACCGTTGCATGACTTATATTCACCATCTTTCCAACCGCTGCAAACGTTGAATTAGGATTTTCAATGTACGTTCGCAAAACGGTTTCTCTACGAATTATTTTATCGTCCTGCATTTTAAATAAAAGCAATCCCTGTACTGAATTAATTATTCCAATCGATACATTAAGATGACCCAAATTAAAGCTTATAATCAAAAAAAAAAATGTTTCCCATTTCGTATTTTACTAGTATGCAGACTCTGTAAAAAAACTTTTCGGTACGGGCCTTAGAAGAAACATTTATTTCAGGCACCATAATATGGGTTAGTAACATTTTACTTAAAATAGGTTAGTGACAATTTAAATATAACTACAGCAACATAAAGCAAAAACAAATAATAATATCAGATGTTTTTTTTTTATATATTCATCATGTCAGCCGAAAGACGTCCACTGCTGGGCATAGGCTTGTGTGTCTTGTGCTTTTTGCATCCACCGCGGTCCCGCGATCCTGACGAGGTCGTCACTCCATCTTGTTGGAGGCCTACCTACAGCTCGTCTTCCGGTCCGCGGACGCCACTCCAGAACTTTCTGACCCTATCGGCCATCAGTCCTGCGAGCAATGTGCCCCGCCCACCGCCACTTCAGTTTAGCTATTCTTCGGGCTATATCGGTAACCTTAGTTCTACTGCGGATATCATCATTTTTAATTCTATCACGCAGAGAAACCCCGAGCATAGCCCTCTCCATAGCCCTCTGAGTGACTTTGAGCTTCCTTATGAGGCCCATTGTTAGCGCCCACGTCTCAGATCCGTAAGTCATCACTGGCAACACCCACTGGTCAAAGACTTTTGACTTCAAACACTGCTGTAATTTGGACGAAAAGGTGCTGCGAAGCTTCCCGAACGCTGCCCAGCCGAGTCGGATACGACGAGTGACCTCTTTCTCAAAGTTTGACCTACCTAACTGGACCGTTTGTCCAAGGTAAATATAGTCGTCAACAACTTCGAGCGCAGAACCTCCGACTATCATTTTATATGTTAGTAAAAGGAAATAAAAAGATTAATAATTACGTCATTGAAAACACTTCTTTTTAAGATTAATTTAAACCACGACAGCAAAAAAAGATAAAAAAAACATCTCGTTTCCCCTTAAATCATATCTACGATAAAGAAGCACCGGAATAAAATCAATTGGTTATGTTTTATAATTGGTACCCGCCATACACTGGCAATGCACGCGAAATAGCCATTTTTACTGGTTGTACGTTATTTTACAGACTGAATTTGTTTAGAATTTCATTTCATATAAATTTTTTCTCGTATTATCATTTCATAGAATAATCAATATGTAGAATAATTACTTTGAAGACATTTAAATCATCGTTTTTTATTTCAAATAAAAATCAATGTTTCTTTTTTCATATCATAGAATAGCAAATTAAATATTCTTTGTTCTAATATTATTTATTTAAAATATAAAAAAAATAACCTCGAAGACTAAGGCGGGAGCTTGCTTCGCTTCGCTCCCGCCATAGCCTTCTAACCTAACCTATTCAAGTCGGTTCTGCCCAGAGAGGTCTTGGTCGCTATTCGCTAAAAAACAAATATTTTGTTTGATAAGTTTGTGTAATGAAAAAATAAAATTATAAAATTCATTGAATTGATTTTCTGTGGAATGTGTTTCTTTCAAGTAAATAGTTTAAAAAATAATAATATTCGAAGCAAAAATACAAGGACCAAATAGTATATGAAACATTTTCTGTGAAACAAAATTCTGTAATTTTTCTGTCTGTAAAACAAGGGGACACCATTTTTACTAGATACAGTTGTTTGCGAAGTAATTATTAAGCCTGTAAAAAACGCGTATCTGCTTTTAAAATGTTCATTTATTTTTTCAATAACTTCAAGAAGTCCAAAATATACTATTATTACATTTTTAGTATTATTGGCTAGATCTTAGAAATAATTGTATCTATATTTAAGTACTTATAGCGATGCCTTACCTGTATTCCAAAAAAAACTCTACTTAATGTTAATTATTTTATTTCTGTTTAAAGTGCATAATTTTGTCATAAAAATAGATGAATAAAACGTTTTTTTTTATCACTTTGACAATCCACCCCACCAACTAAAGACATTACCCAAATTATGTTCACACACCGAAAAAACTTCATTTGAAATGCATAAGGGAAGTCAAATGCAAATAACTTTCGATGCAGGTGTTTTTTAAGTTTTTTTAAAGTAATTAATTTCGTTCTTTAATGGATTTTTAACACTGGTGTAGGTATATATCGACAACAGTTTTTTTTTGTAATTAGTTAAATTTTAATAAAATTAGTATACTTTGTATGTTGTTTATATTCGTTTCTAGGGGTCCGTTACCAAAGAGAACCCTACGGGACGCCTACTAAACTCTAAAGAGCTGTATTTTTTGAACATTAATAGATAGCGTGTAGTTTTTTTTTAATATGTGTTATTATGGCGAATTTACTAACCAATTAATATAATTAATGGAAATGTAATTATTAAGGGGGGCGTTAAAACATACAAGCGTCAAATTTGGTACTATTATAGTACAAACCTTGAAAAAAAACAAATACCGGCTCACGCTGATTATATTCAAAATTGAATTAAAATCTGAATATATAATACCTACTCTACGGTAGTGCGGAACGCTCGGTGCGTGAGTCCGATTCGCACTTGATTGGTTTTTGAACGTTTCGCATACTTAGACATCAAATTAGTATTTCGTTTTTATTTTTAAAACCTATGTGAAACGAAAATCGAAAATGCATTTTCCGAAAATCAGTTTTCAGGACATCTTGTAATTGCAACAGAAGTTGCTATATTTGTGTAGTTAAATCATAAAAATCTCTTAAGGCATTGGTCCTACGAAGCGCGAGGAAGCGATTGGCTATTTTCTTGCCCAAGAAACAAACAAAAGATAAAGATCCCCTGTCAGTAAAAGAGACACGTATATTAATAGCTGATCGCTGGCTGTTCACACTGCCGGCGAGAACTCTTTCCACTAGTTTGTGGAAATAAAAAATTGAGATCCCGTGTCAAGGAAAGAGACCAAATATTAATAGGCGGTGGGCCTAGTCAAGTGCCTAACGCGAAAGTCTTTGACCAGTGATGTGATGTGATAACATACGGCAATGACACAGTCCGCTCGCAAAACGGGCGTCATAAGACAGCTTACAAAAATACCGTGATATTGTAAACTATTTATAATTATAATGTAATGATGTAAACCTTTTTCTTGAAAAAAATATACCTTGCCGAGTTTCTTACGCCGGTTCTTCTCGGGGCAAAGGTATTATTTTTCGAACCGGTGGTAATGCTTTTTGACATTCATAGGTGCATTATATTATGCCTAAATTGAAGAATAAAGAACTTTGACTTTGACTTTGACTTTGCTTAAGAATACACAAAAGGCCAAAATTACAGTGGAATACAAAACCTAAGAAAAAAAAAGGTGTTGGAGCTTCGACTTTAAGTGGACTGTAAATAGGTTTCAATACACGTTCGTTGTCTTTTCCCTAAAATCTTTGTCGCGAGCGGCGGCGGTAGGTATATACCTTGAAAGCACTATTCAAATTTAAAGAAAACCAAAGCCAACTCACCGAACTTCAGCTCCTCGGGATCATCCAAAGCATATATTAGCATAATACACAGCACAGTGGTCACCATAACACCAAAAGAAAGTTTTATGAGAAATGCGGTGCGGGAGCAGCAATTTGCGATGCACACAGTTCGGCCATATTGTTCTTAATAACTAGTGTTGTCCCAAAGCCGTAAAGTTGGGCAAAATAGTGATGCCCTCATGCATATGGAAACCGACTTGCATCAATTTCAGCGAGAGTATTTAGTATTCAATAAATATGAAAAAATGCTTTCATAGGCCTAAACATACCCCCCGCCTAGAAGGACAAAGATGTCTTTGGTCTTCTACAAACGAAAACAGAAAAAATAATTAATAAGAAAATTAAAAAATAAAGGCCACATCAAGATTGACGTGACAGCCCAGAATGAGGCATACAAATTATTAAAGAACACGAAGATTACTGAAGTGGTAGGGGGGAAACCTTTACCACTGGTCTTTGATAAATGCCTGAATTAGTGCGTACGGCTACCACGCGGATAATACCATCTTTACCCGGAAAAACATCTTCGATCACACCTAATGGCCATTTCAAAGGAGGAACGTTGTCTACATTAAGCAAAACTACCGTTCCCTTGGTTACAGGTTTGGTCGGAGTATTCCACTTTTGTCGCATTTGTAGCGTATGCAAGTATTCCGTCTTCCACCGTTTCCAAAACGATTGAATAATTTTATCAAGCAGATATTTACGTTTAACTAAACTGATAGGTAGGGTTGCCACGTCGGCGTTGTGTAAAGAATTTAACGGTGCGAGTGTTAAGAAATGCGCGGGCGTAAGAGCAGTAGGCTCGGATGGATCAGTGTTTAACAGGGTCAACGGACGCGAATTCAAAACTGCTTCTATTTGCGTTAAAACTGTCAGCATTTCCTCGTATGTTAATAATTGATCACCTATCACGCGTTTTAAATGTAGTTTTATACTACGTATATTAGACTCCCACGATCCACCGAAGTGTGGAGCGCTTGGGGGGTTAAATTTCCAGCTGATGCCTTGCTCTAGGGTCTCAGCGGAAAACGCGGTTTTATATTCGTTTGAATTTACAAGTTGCGTCAATTCGTCAAAATGAGACTTCGCTCCAATAAAATTTGTTCCATTATCGGAATATAGAGTTAAACACGTGCCTCTACGCGACACAAATCGTTTAAACGCGTTTATAAATGCGGATGTACTCAGATCTACTGCTAACTCAATATGAGTACAGCGAGTAACGAGACAGATAAACAAGCAGATATAAGCTTTCTGCTGACGTGCGCCCCTGTAACGGCTTAACAGGACAGGAATAGGACCCGCGTAGTCCACACCAGTATTCAAAAAAGGTTTTGTTTCGATAACGCGGCAAGTGGGCAAATCAGCCATCAATGGAGAGTCTACCTTAGGCGATGCGATATAACAGCGATTGCACAGCTGAAACCGTTTTCGAACGATATTTCTGCCAGAAAGTATCCAATATTTTTGGCGCAACAAAGACATAAGTAAATTGGGTCCGGCGTGTAAAAACCTTTTGTGGTAAGCGTCAATGATTAAGTTAACAATGTGCTCGTTGTTGGGAAGTAATATCGGATGTTTAGCGTAATAGTCTAACTCTGACTTATCGAGACGACCACCGACAAGAAGCAAGTTATTCTTTAAAATTGGACAAAGTTGTCTCATGCGCTTCGACGGAGATTTATTCTTTAAAATGCTATCCTTGTCTTCAGCGAAATGCACAGACTGTACTGCAGCAAGAACCGCCTCTTCAGCGATTTGTAAATCAGTGGGCATAATGCGATCTGACCGAGGCAGTTTTTTAGCGAAACGTAGCAAGTAAACCACGACACGGAGTAATTTACTCCACGAAGAGAAACGCGTAGCGAGTTCATACAAAAACGGCTTCTTAATTTCTGTCGTTAAGAATGCTTGGGCACTAGCCTTTACTTCTGGAAGTTCGTTCTGCTCGTCAAAGGCAAAGTGATCAAGGGGCCACTCAGAAATCGGTAACTTGGTCCAAGAGGGACCGTGGAGCCAAAGCGGATGCTGAATCAGCTGACTGGGTGTGAGACCACGTGACAGACAGTCGCACGGGTTCTCTTTGCCAGAGACATGATAAAAATGAGACGCGGGCAAGTATTCCTTTACTTGCGCAATACGATTGCTTACAAAGACATTAAAGCGGTGCGGTGAGGAATGAATCCACTGCAAAGTGACACTCGAGTCAGTAAATGCAAAAATGTTCGAAATTTTACATCTATCTGATATATTGTCAGAGACATAGCGCATAAGTTTTGCAAGAAGCAAGCTTGCACATAATTCTAACCGTGCGAGGGTCACAACCTTGACGGGTGCTACCTTTGACTTGGCACAAACAATATTTACTATGTTGTGAGGCAGCCCTGGATGCATCACACAAAGGTAAACAACCGCTCCATAAGCAGCCATGCTTGCGTCAGAAAAACCTACTAGCGTCAATTCAACGTCATCCGAATTGATGCCGAGGTGGCGCGGAAATTTAAGGTTGCGTAAAAGCGGAAGTTCTGCTTTGAACTTTAGCCATCGAGTACAAATCTCAGCGGACGGGCTTTCGTCCCAATCTAATTTTAGTAACCAGAGGGTTTTAATAAGCAATTTCGCGTATAAAATTATCGGCGCGGCAATACCTACTATATCCCACAGCTTGGCAATAGTAGATAGAATAGTACGTTTCGTGACAACGTTATGCGGGTCTAAATTAACAGTTATAGCGAACTGATCTTCAACAGGACACCAACGTAGCCCTAGGATCTTTAAATCGTCATTATCGGAGATGTCAACAACAGCAGACAATCTATTTTGTTCCGGCACGTGTTCCAGTAAAGCGCGTGAATTACTTGAAAACTTAACTAACTCTAGTCCACCCTTCAGAAAAAGTTCAATCAAATCCCGGGAAAGATTAATAGCGGTGGACTCGTCCATAACGGAAGTAGCCAAATCGTCCATATATAAATTGCGGGATACAACTGCGGCTGCGGCGGGAAAAGACTTCCCTTCATCCTGTATAAGTTGTTTGATCGTGCGCATTGCCAGATAAGGACTACACTTTAGACCGAAACAGACGCGGTTAAATTCGTAAATTTGCGGTTCATTCTCATGAGAAAAGCGGTATAGGATGCGAAGAAAGCGGTGGCATTCCGGAGAAACTAAAATTCTCAAATACATTTGGCGGATATCCGAAGTAATCGCGACCGGAAATAGCCGGAAATGAAATATTATTGCGAGTAAATCTGACTGCAGATTAGGCCCCGGGTGTAAACAGTCATTGAGAGACAAGTTAGACGACGTCGCAGCGCTAGCGTCTAACACGAGACGGACCTTGGTAGTAAGCTTATCGTCACGAACTACAGGGTGATGCGGTATAATGTAAGAACTGGAATTATTATCCAAGTCTTTCACTAAGGAAATATATTCTTGTTTCAAGTAATCGCGGATAATCTCGTCATATTGTTTATGAAGGATATTATTCTGTTTAAATCTTCTCTCTAAAGAGTTATACCTACGTGTCGCGGTCATAACCGAATCGCCTAGCTCTCGCGGGTCGCGGCTAAACGGTAAAGGTACTACATAGCGGCCAAGAGAGTCGCGTGTCGTCTGTTGTATAAAAATTTGTTCACACGCCTTATCTTCGACGGAAAGATGTTTGCGCATCGGTACTTCTTCAACTTCCCAAAATTTGGAAAGAAGAGCGTCTATGTTTGTAGTAGTGGTAAAAAACGTGTTAAGTTTAGATTCACAAGGTCTTGCGGTAGATGCGGAACCGGAAATAATAAACCCGAACACGGTTTCGATAGCATCAGGGCAACCGGATGGCCCTATAATGCGGTCAGTTTTTAAGATGCGTTTAATAAAATCTTCAGCGCCTAAAAGCATATCTATTCTGCCCGGCAAGTACCAATGCTTGTCACTAAGGGGAATATTTTTTAAATATTTTAGCGCATCGGTGTCTATTTGACATTCAGGCAGATTGCCGGAAATTTTATCAATAATCAAGGCCTGTAAATCAAACTTAAAAGACTGGTCAGATTGCGAAAACAATGTTACGTTCGTTTTACCCTTAATCGGCTGAGAACTTTCCCCTATTCCGTGAACCAAGGTGTTTTTGTCGTCAGGCGTGACGTCATAGCCTAAATTGTGTAAGCATCTCGTGCTTAGGAAATGGTTTTGCGAACCTAAATCAATTAGTATTCTTATATCGCGGCGATTACCGTACGCGTCTAACACTTGTGCGGTCGCGGTACCTAGCAAAACAGTTTTGCGAGAATCTTGTTTCGTAGTAGCGGCGCCGACGAAACCTACCGGCATATTATTATTATTGCGCTGATCCTGAACGGGCGGCGCAGCGGGCGCGGGCGGCGGAGTGCATGCGCGCGGGAAAGAAGCGGACGGTCGCGAGTGACCTTCACTAGAATGAGGATTCTCCCGACCCGCGGGTTGACTGCGGCATAACTGGCTATGGTGAGTCTTGTTACAGAATTTACAAGTCGACGTTGACTTGCACAAGGAAAACGTATGACGAACACTCAAGCAGTTAACGCAACCGTTACATTTTTTAACTACGTTATATTTTTCAATAGGCGACAACTTTAAGAATGGTTCGCAAAGGTACAATTGACTATGTTTATTGCTATTGCAATAACAACAAACTTGACCAGAAGACTGGCTGTTGCTAACGAGAAAAGTTTGCATTTTATTATTTTGCGCGCGCTTCGATGCTGCCGACTCAGTGTGCGAGTCGCCCCAGTGCGAAGTGTTCGGCGGAGTAACAGCTGATGAGGTCATAGTACGCTGCAATATTTTCGCGTGATTGCGAACAAAACTAACGAATTCGTCGTAATTCGGAAATACAGTTTTTCTACTCAGAGACATCTCAAACGCTTTGGAGGTATCAGTATCCATTTTGCGCAGAGCCAAATGAATAAATATAAATTCGGCTAGATCTTTTATATTTAGTTGACGTAGTGCAGACACCGACGTCGAAAATTGGTCGATCAAACTATCTAAGTTAGTTGCATTAGGTTTACCTGCTAAAGGCTTTAGATTAATTATATTGTCTAAATATGAAATAGCGATCGCGCGATTATCTTCATATTTTTGCACTAAGGCGTCGTATAATATTTTATAATTGTCTGGAGTAGGAGCAATACCTACACAAATGCTCTGAGCTTTACCCTTTAGCTTGGATATTAAATATTGAATGCGTTGAGCGTCACATAACGCAGTGTTATGATGAACTGTCGTACGAAACGATTCTATAAACAATGGAAACGCCTGTATGTCACCGTGAAAATCGGGAATTTGTATCGCCGGAAGTTTAAACACGGGTTTCGCGGGCTCCTGAGCGGGTGCATTGGTTGAGTCGTCGAACCTTTTATAGGCGCTTTTAATTGCGTAGTACATGTCATCGAATGCCCATAACATTTCGAAGTTAGGTTTATACTTGTCATTCGATGCTAAGGAAATTGAACTTATTTTATCAACTAAAGTAACAAATTCTTCGCGTAGACTTGTTACATTTTCGGCTTGCAGTAAAAACAAATTAGTTTTGTCTCGTTTTGTTTTCGGTATAGAATCGTAAATACTCTGAATGCGCGCAAAGTAAGAATCACGTTTAGATTGTAACAAAAATAATTCTTCCATTTTTATTACGGTTGTTCAAAAATGGAATACTTAATAAAGACAAAAACTTCAGGAATCGTCAATTAATTTAATATTGGAACGAACTTGTATAGAATAAGAACATTAACCGTGGCCATAAGTGTGAGCGAGACTCAATATATTTGTAAGCGAAACAAGGTCAATGTAAAATGGCCGGGTAATAATGCTCGCATCACTGGTACCTACCGTAGTGTTCAAATAAACGGCGTGTAGGTTAACTTAACATGATAAGTTATTAAAATGCGGGGATCTCATGGTATTCTATTAGAAATAGATAATTACGCGGTAAAACCCAAGCCGCAATGGCTTATAGGTATGAAATTGCAGTAACTTTAGAGTATGAAATGCGATAAAATACGTAAAAATGGCGGAAGCGGAACTTTGTCGGTAAAACAACGTGGGGAAAAATTATGATTTTAAGGGAAATATCTATCGAACATGCGGATCGATGGACCAAAATATGTTGGAGCTTCGACTTTAAGTGGACTGTAAATAGGTTTCAATACACGTTCGTTGTCTTTTCCCTAAAATCTTTGTCGCGAGCGGCGGCGGTAGGTATATACCTTGAAAGCACTATTCAAATTTAAAGAAAACCAAAGCCAACTCACCGAACTTCAGCTCCTCGGGATCATCCAAAGCATATATTAGCATAATACACAGCACAGTGGTCACCATAACACCAAAAGAAAGTTTTATGAGAAATGCGGTGCGGGAGCAGCAATTTGCGATGCACACAGTTCGGCCATATTGTTCTTAATAACTAGTGTTGTCCCAAAGCCGTAAAGTTGGGCAAAATAGTGATGCCCTCATGCATATGGAAACCGACTTGCATCAATTTCAGCGAGAGTATTTAGTATTCAATAAATATGAAAAAATGCTTTCATAGGCCTAAACAAAAGGTGCGTTTCAAAAAGCGGTAACTACCTGTCAGGTTGTTTACAATAATTTAAAGATACCATCAATGCACATTGTTCATTGATTAAACTCGATAAGTATTCGGATAGTAAAACTTAGCCTGCCGCTTTCTAACGCATCAGTTTAGTCTCTCCGAGTTAAGTGTGCTTTTCGGAAGTCGCTTAAGTCTTCGAGTACCTGCCTTGACTAGCCTTTAAAGTAATGCATAAGGTCTCTCTGCCTTATCCAAGCAGGTCTTTCTATCTGATCATGTAAAAGTTAGATTTCTCCGGGCGTGTTTTGACATGATAGATATCAAATGCTTCAATGATCATGATATCCAAATATGAAGGCAAGAGATGTGTCGGGAGGCGTAAAAAACATGGTTGAGGAACGTCAGGGACTGGACCAGAATCGATAGCGCAGACCAGCTGATTTGCTGAACGGTAGACGAAGAACAATTTAGTAGAAGTGGAGCGGCACCCCTTGGAGTGGAAATAACCTAATTATGTTGACGACATCATAGAAAAAAAGCCAGCCTAAAACGGGTCACCAAATGATATAGTTTAATATTTTTTTTGTATTGAATAGCTAGTTAATAGAAACGACTGGGCTAAGGAACTTAAAAAATCCAGTTCCTTCACCAAAAGCCAGAACGTGCACGTAAAACATAAGTCACAATACATACTTCACGATAAAATTCCTACCATACGCCATAGTAATAAAACAGTCATATTTTTACGGCCTGCCCGGTGACTGGGCCGTCGTAAAGATAAACGCCCTAAAAACGCTCTAAAAACGCTCCGCAATCGCTTTGGAACTAATAAGGGTTACCCAATCGTCTTCTTTGTAATTACTTGGCAGTAAATCATCGGTGTAAATCATTGGGTAATAACGGATGGTGTTAGGCGCTTTTGACTCGTTGATAGGGTTTTGTTTTATTTTTGGCTTTTAGCGGCGTTAAATGGTTAATTGGTAATATTAATTTTATTATTGCTATAGTGTTTTTGAAAATATAGCATGAAGCAATATAGGCACCTACTTATACAACTTAAACGTCAGCATTTTAACTTGATATGTTTTCAAACCACAGCAATATAAATCGAAGTAGGTATGGTAAATATACTATTTTTAAATTATTCAGTACAAGTAATATAATAATAGGCAATTCTACTATTGTTTCTAAATTAGCAATCAAGATGTAAGCAAGCAAGGATGAGAATGCTTTTTCAATGTTTGCACTTGGAATCAGGCTTGCTTGTATCATTTTTGCTAGTTTAATGATTAATCAAGAAAAACTTGGCCCTCCAGACATGCTTGTTTTATGTGGGATATTGACTACAACTAGATACTGGTAGTTAAATTAAAATATACTTCAACAATTTACTAGTCCACTTCTCGAGCACCAAAAGGACTCTACCAGTAAAACTTGTCATAATGTTCGATAATTTGTCTAAAACTGTTAAAAATGAGAAAGTTGCTATTACGAGCTTCTGTTTAGATAAGCTAAAACAAACCTATAAAATGTCACACGCCTGCTTCATTTGTGGCAAAGATTAAAAACATAGAGACCAGACGCTAACCTCACTATTCGTAAACGGACTATAAATATATTTAAAGCTTTGAAGCATGCTTTGTGCATGATTATTCAATTCAAACGTCGCGGTTAAAAAAAAGGCCAGATCATATTTATAAGGATTCGATCCTAGTTTTTTTGTTTGTGAATGAAACGATAAGAAAGGATATCAATATGTGCTCTGTCTTGTCTTATGAAATATTGGAATATTCTAACGCCATGAATAAGAGGAATTTAAGCTGATTTATAGTTTAGTAGATATATGTTTATTCAGTAGACCGAGTACTGGGTCAGCCCTCACTATGCAAACCGATATCCTGGTAAGGAATCTAGCATAAAATAAATATTTCACAGAATCTTAACCAGCTTCTTAATAGAGTTTGGCTGGCTATCGCTATCACGCTTGCACTCGCAACTGACAGTATATCTGATACTCGTGGTTTATACAAAAACGAAGATTGCCGACCTATAGTTTTAATTAGATTTTAAGTCTCTAAAATTTTCTGTGGTCATATTTTATCCATCTTCAATTTGTGTTTAATATACACCGTGTTTTTTTTTATTTACGATAACTTTCGGCATATTACTAGGTATATCTATAGAAACTAATTGGTGGATTAGATTTTTAAATATTGCAAAAAAAATTTTTTTTTCAGTTTAGAACAAAATAATGAAATCTTTTATCTTTGGTCATTCTAAAAGGGTCTTTAGAGTTACCTAGCTAATAATCAGTGTCAAATACGTCTATGTTGGCGTGACATACACACACAAGTAAAGATAACACTTGACAGGTACAAGTCACTTTAGATTGACGCGTATACAAACCTAACAATTGGAAACTCTTTACTCATACGTATTAAAAGAAAATTGTTGTTATCAATTAAGAGCCTTTTACACTAGTTTAACGTGATTAACTGATTAAATTTAAAAATTAAAAATCTTTAAAACCGTTAGACTTATCATTTGTCTGTCTTCGGGAAATTAACTTTGTTTGACCTAAAGAACGTTCCCTTAAAGTTATCGTAAATAAAAAAAAACACGGTGTATATTGCTACCCTCTGTTTCAAATACTCTTTGTTCTAAGTATATTACGCTTAAACAAACTACAAACGTTAAGATTCGGCGTTAAAAAGTCTATTAACCTATTTTATTTAAAAGTTACTCCTTTACCAATCCATTTAGAAGTGTACCACTCAATTCCAAACCTTAACTAAAAGTAATAAAGTCGTTTAAAGTGCATTTGAATACAAGAAGCCGTATTAACGGTGTAGCTGAGTGGTTTGTAGTGTAACTAGGTTTATTTTGATCCAATGACCCAATATGGGGTCGGTTTAGTAGGGGTTTTACAGGGATGGGCACGGAAGGTTACTATAGTTTAAATAGCATTGAAATATACTTAAAGTTTTAAGTAAAAAGGTTTGTCAAGTAATTGTAGTAGGTGAAGGATTTTGGATACTTGTCGGATTGTTGATAAGTTTAAGTTTGAGTTGAGATGAGAAAGTTGAAGCTTTAATCGACTGATCGTGACTGACTTGAGATGCCCGCCTTAAGATCACATAAAAAAAACTTAGGTGTTAAGTTTAGTTTATAAACAAGGCTCTTAGAATGATAGACTCCAAACTCTGAGGATTTTTTTTAAGTGTGTTTGTTGTTTTTTTTTGACGACGGAAACTAAGTGGTAGACTGGTATAAATAAATGTTAGCGATTCAACAAATATTTTTAAGAATTCTATTGAAAATTAACTACTTATGATTTTAATACGACTAGTAGGTATGCCACGTTAAGTCCTTATTTTAATTAAAATCTAAGTAATTCTATAGAAAATTAAGTTAAAACTGCATAATATTTTTATTTACATATTTTTTTTAAATTGATAATGGCAAATAAATAGGTTTTTTTATCATTAAATTTATCTTATAAATAAAATAACTTAAATCCGATGGTAAAATAAGGTACCTACTGTAAAAATATAAACCAAAGACAAACCACCAACCCAACTTCCACAGCAACCTCCGTTCCATTTTCACAAAAAAAAACTTGTAGACAAGCGAGAACGAATGACGATCAAACTACTATCCACCCCGCGAACAAGTAACAAGTAGCAAGTTGTAAGTCACAAGTTCCAATAACTGGTAGAGCGAGTACGGTGGATTTTATACAGTTTGAATCGGTCACCATTTTCTTTCACTTCGTGATCGAATTTTAATTATGTTAAAACTTTGTAACATTTCTGAAGTACAGTCAGCCGATAAAAATACTGAGCATTCTTAGAACCTTGTCATTGTAATTGTCATTTGATGTACAGTTGCAGTTTATTATGACAATGCGACGACGCAGTTAGCCTTGGTATAACCCTGCTTATGACGCTAGCGGTACCGGGTTCGATTTACGGTCACGGCAAATAAAACTAAGTGCGAGTATTTGTTGTATTTGTTTCGGTGTTTTCTATATATTATAAGAATTTATTTTTCCATATAAGAATCTTTTTCATTTCTTAGTGTCCATTCTATTCTAGAGTTTAGTTTGGGACAAGGTCAATTTGCGTGACATTGTCTTGATTTTGATGTTTTTCTTTTAGCGTTGTTTTGTGTTAAGTGTATCACTTTCCGTTTTTTCACCAAGCGGTTCCAACGGAAGACCAGTGCTGGCTTTACGGCTAGCGAATGCTGAGTTGGGACCGTTTCGTAACATTTTTTCTGTGTCTTGATATTTTTGTATCTATGTAATGTAGTTTTGTTTTATTGCGAATAAATGTCTCTTTATCTTTATCTTTATCTTTATTTTTTAATGCACTGAAGTGCTTAACCTTTTTTATGGAGTACCTACTGACTATTCTACGACGGAAAACGAAGAGATGCTATAAGGGTTCCGTTTTTCCTACTGTGGAACGGAACCCTAATTAGTTTATAATAATATCATGACCTGACAAAATCTACCAAGGTCGAGGCAGAGAAAGGACGATAAAAAATCGCCAATAAGGAACGATTTAACCGTCGTTAACTGGGCCGGTAAACTCCTTTACAGACTTTACTATATTTTCAAATGCAAACTGTAATGACACTTACAGATACCTGTTATCCTAACCCATCCTTACATTTGAATGCCGTAAAGGTACTGACTTAACTATTCATTTTAATGTAGTGTGTGTAGTCTTTTATTTAACTCAAATTCAAGGTTTAAACCCTTGGTCCGTTTCTCATGAAGGCAGTGTTTTCCAAGCTTGCCTTTTCTGGGATCGGTTTTCGCATTTTCGACAACCGCCCGCTTGTGGTTTCACAAGCATTGAGGCATTTTATCTTAGAGCCGTATTAATAAACTCATCTTGACTGTGAGGCCCGTCACAAGATACGTCAAAGCAAACGCCAAACCATAGAACACTGTCATTTTTGACGCTTCTCCAGACGAGCAATAGAGTTGAGATCAGTCTATTTATACGGGCCTTAGTCCTCAGGATTGCAGTCTTAAGAGTGTAGTGCTGAGAATGCATGTCTTTGGGTCTTTGGGTTTACCATCAGGTGGCATATGTGTTCTTATGCATTATGCCATAAAATTCTGTGCTTCATATAAGCATAACAATTTGCTTAAGCCACGTAACTAAAACAGATTACAGGATTTAACTAATCCTGTATACACTAGGTACCAGTGAACCGATAAATCCTTTTAACACGTACTAAACCCTCGGCTAGACTCGTTTACATCGATACAAATGGCTGTATAATTTGTATGTTGGTTTATCGTTGTTTTACCAAAGATTCGAGCATGGTAGCAGTTGTAAAATGGTTTTTACAACTTCTTTTTTGATTTCGTTCCTGGCCACTACGTTTATTTTATTGACCAAAACCTTCGAAATTTAAAATTATTATGATCGATTTATACACCGTGTTTTTTTTTATTTACGATAACTTTAAGGGAACGTTCTTTAGGTCAAACAAAGTTAATTTCCCGAAGACAGACAAATTATAAGTCTAACGGTTTTAAAGATATTTAATTTTTAAATTTAATCAGTTAATCACGTTAAACTAGTGTAAAAGGCTCTTAATTGATAACAACAATTCTCTTTTAATAGGTACTTATGAGTAAAGAGTTTCCAATTGTTAGGTTTGTATACGCGTCAATCTAAAGTGACAATCTTGTACCTGTCAAGTGTTATCTTTACTTGTGTGTGTATGTCACGCCAACATAGACGTATTTGACACTGATTATTAGTTAACTCTAAAGGCCCTTTTAGAATGACCAAAGATAAAAGATTTCATTATTTAGTTCTATAGTGAAAAAAAAATTTTTTTTGCAATATTTAAAAATCTAATCTACCAATTAGTTTCTATGGATATACCTAGTAATATGCCGAAGTTACCGTAAATCAAAAAAAACACGGTGTATATCGATCGATATTGAGAATATCGATCGATATACACCGTCCTTTTTTCCCTTAGCAACGTTCAAATATAACATACCAGGGATTCATGTCAACTTAATATTAATGTATTAAAGTGCTTTTATATGCATAAATAATTAAAATATAATAAAGAATAAATAAAATAAACACCCGTCCACGGTCTGTGAGACACTTACCCCATACAGTCAGACAGTAATGAACCATGATCACTGATGGACACCTGATTCTTATGTTACAGAAGATAAGGGTTATTCATTTGTTTTGAGACAATAAATTAATAACCTCATGATCTTTGAACTAAGTGTTAAGTGTGCATTATTGGTGCGTCCAGTTAAAAGTGTCAAAATTTAGTGCCACCGATATTTGTCTGTATTTTTAAGTATTATGAGGGCGAGGATGATTTCAAATCCCAGTAAGGGCAGATATTGGTATGATGAGCGCGAATATTTGTTCCTGATTCATGGATGAATATAGAATTTAAGTATATATTTCTCTATATAAGTATATATATCGTTGTCTAGTACCCATAGCACAAGCCTAGAGCTTAGTTTGGGACTAGGTCTATTGGTGTGACGTCGTTTCCTGATAATTGATATTTGATTTGATATTTGAATTTTCATGGCTTCGAATGAAATTTCTCGCTGTATTAGTTATTTTAGTTAGTTTAGTTAGTCTGTACAAGTCTATCCTCATCATCATCATCATCACAATGTCAGCCGAAAGACGTCCACTGCTGGACATAGGCCTCCCCCAAGGCGTTCCACTCAGACCGGTCTTGTGCTTTTCGCATCCACCACGGTACCGCGATCCTGACGAGGTCGTCACTCCATCTTGTTGGAGGCCTACCTACAGCTCGTCTTCCGGTCCGCGGACGCCACTCCAGATCCCTCTGACCTTATCGGCCATCAGTCCTGCGAGCAATGTGCCCCGCCCACTGCCACTTCAGTTTAGCTATTCTTCGGACTATGTCGGTAACCTTAGTTCTACTGCGGATCATTTCTGCGGATTTCAAGTCTAACCTAAACCTACATAATTAATGTTTATGATTCATGAATCATGCGTTCGGGATATCGTACATCAAATGATCGCGCACCGAGGGTTCCGTAAAATACTCATTTTGTTATAAGTTTTATTTTCTATGCAATAAGGTCTTTTTTCTGTACATTTTTGGCTATAAATCAAAAAGCACATCACCGAAACTTAAAAAATAAATATTTTTAAAATATACAAATTGAGCCCTTTCGTATGACATCCGATACTATAATCAAACCACTTTCATCTTCCAACACCCCTTTCAATTATTTATAAAATTAATTTCATTTTTTGTTTCATATAAACAGATGCGGGCAAGCAAGTTGTATAACTATGCCAAATATCAAGCTGATAGCATTTGTAATTTGTGAGAAAATCCGCTGTGACATACAGACAGACGGACAATGAAGTCTCACCGTAAGGGTTCCTTATTAATCATTTAGGTACGGAACCCTACAAATGGCATTACATGCACAATAGTGTGATGCCCTGTTTGTTCGACCTAAATCCACACATTTCCCTGTGCTCCCATGTTAGAACTCCCGGTCCTCAAAGTTGGCTTGGCACAACCTGTTTTTGACACGGTATGGTACAATCCAGAATTTCCGCATCCATCGCCGCACACCCTGAGGGTTACTGTGTACATGCGTTTCCAATTATTGGTGGTGCCGCCGGCGTGTAAGCGGATATGCGTTGTGGGGGCTGTGGGTGGGGGTAGCAGGAGAGGCGAGCGGAAGCGGAAAAGTAGAAAAAAAGCGGTGAGCAGAAGCGGAAAAGCTTGAGTACTGTATGATTACTTAAATATAAATGTTGTAAGCGTAATTTGCAAATAAAACTGCAAGACTTATAAAGTTACTAGGTACGTGGACAGTGCGACTGATAAAAAGTAGCACAAACGTCATTTACTTTTAATGTCATTATTCCTTGGCAAATTAAAAAATAACGATATCCATGGGGTGAGACTGAGGTCAAACGCAAACCCATTAAAGATTTAAAAAAAAATCCTTATCACAATACTATCGTTTTCTACTATTTTTTTACACGTTGGTGATCAGCGTGCTGTGCCAATTTGGAAGATCGGAGTATATTATGTACCTATATACCTGTCGTGTACTTATGTGAGCGCTTTTAACAATACCTGCAGCTGCCCTAGTGCATTAGCCCAGTGTGCTGCGCTAAACAAACAAATTTCAATAAAATAAAAATAAATCTTAAAAGCCAATGACAACTGTAAATCGGCGCGAATTTATTCTGAGTTCATTCTACGATCTTATTTGCTCTGTGAGCTGTGACCCACAATAATTGCACATGTGTCTTCCACGACTGCAAATCAGCATTGGCACCATTAATTTATTACATTTAAAGTAAAATCTTTGGTGCAATTACAACGATCAATATTAATACTGTTCAAAAATAAACCTTTTCTATGTAAAGTATTCCGCTCCGCTTATCCAGGGCTTACTCCTGCCTTTCGTAGCCCGAGGCACGGCAGCCAAGCCCCACAAAGGACCTGTCCAGCATTTTGACGAGCTGTTACACTGTTACTGGATATTAAATAATGTCCAATGCACCGTCGTTAGTTATCCGAAGTTCGGTTTTGTCCCCGACCGGTTGGATCAAAGGGTAGTGACCACAGGATTTGGAACGATGGATTTAGAAGCGGAAAGTTATTAAATTAAAATATAATGATAAAATCGGTCATAAGTTGTATGTCATTTTATTTCTAGTTCTACTTCATGCTGCCAGTATCTACACAATGCATCGGGGGCCGTTTTTAAATATTTTCAATTTGTTTTACAGTATTATGTGTCTTAAAGAACTAATCCTGACACATTTTCAATTAACATCAAAGTCAAAGTCAAAGTTCTTTATTCTTCAATTTAGGCATAATGCACCTATGAATGTCAAAAAGCATTACCAAACATCTGGCTGACTCGTAGGCCAGCTAGTTTGGAGCAGACCTTTACAGGTTCTACACTCCTGGTAATAGGATGACTGAACACCCTCATCTGAATGATTGTCAAATTTGAACAGCTTGACGAACTGTATTCCTCGAAAGAGACTTGACTCCAACATGGCACCACCATGAAGTTTCTGAATATTGACAATGTTGACGGCAGTAAAACAATGCTGCTATGTCAAAATTATCAATATTCAGAAAGGTTGTGCAATGTTTCAGAATTTATTTGTTGTCGGCCGGTCACTATAGTTTAGTTATTATAAGAACCTTTTTAGGGTTCCGTACCCAAAGGGTAAAAACGTGACCCTATTACTAAGATTCGCTGTCCGTCTGTCCGTCTGTCTGTCACCAGGCTGTATCTCATGAACCGTGATAGCTAGACAGTTGAAATTTTCACAGATGTATTTCTGTTGCCGCTATAACAAAAAATACTCCTCATACGAAAATCGTGTTTTTTTTTGCCGTTTTACGGGGTGCGCGAGCCAGACTCCCACATGGCCGATTTTTTTAATAGTTAAAATACTAACTAACATAACGATTTTGTACCTTGTGAACTTAACTTGCAAATTATGGCTCTTAAAAACAAAAATATACATCAAAAGCCAACGATTCACCTTTATCCCATAGACGTTAAGTATCAAAATCCCTTTTACATTGGCTCTTGTCAAAAAACTGCACACTTAAGAAAGGTCTGTCCCACGCTACTCCCGTTCCCCGGTGCGAAATATCCGCTTTCGAGTATCGGAAGGAATCAATTTAGTTTTTTAGGGTGACACATTCACTACACTACCGCGGGCCCTGTGGGGAGGGTTTGTTTAATGACTGATTGTTTTGTTATATTTTTTAGACTAGAGTCAGCGACAAAACCCTGACCTGATAACCAGGTCAGCCGAAAGACGTCCACTGCTGGACAAAGGCCTCCCCCCAAGGCTCTCCGTTCAGACCGTTCTTGTGCTTTTCGCATCCACCGCGCTCCCGCGATCCTGATGAGGTCGTCACTCCTGACGACCTGATAATGCGTACAAATTATTAATTTGTGCGTGTAATTTGTACTGTAACACAGTTCGACTAACATCAAAGGTACTATCGAACCAACGGAACCCTGACCCACCATGGAACCTTGTCACAATGATTGACGTACGATTGTCGTATAGCTTCGTATGACAGTCCTAACATCAATCACTGTGACAAGGTTCTATGGTGGGTCAGGGTTCCGTTGGTTCGATAGTACAGTCAAAAGCACTAATATCCATACTATTGCGTCAAATAAATATATACTAAGACCTTATGGTCAATGGCATAGAGTCGTAGGTATGGATATTTTTGATGTCTTGAGATCGTATATATATTTATGACGTTGACTCTATCTAAAACGACTTAATGCCTAGTATTTAGTGAAGCTGCAGGGCAAAGACCTCCCCTCTTTGCACAACTTTAGACCGAGTCCATGCCCCAAAATGACCTCGCAAAATAACTACCGGGACATACATAGACAAGTTTCGGATTTCGAAATAAGTGGTGGTGGCAACACTAAGGTAATTTAGAGTTCTTTCTTTCCATAAATGTTCTGTAAGTTTTTTTTTATGGCATAGAGAAGGCAAACGAGCTCACTGGCCACCTGATGGTAAGTGGAAACTGTGACCCAAACATTCACATTCATGCAAGCCTAAGAGTGCAAATGCGTTGCAAACCCTGAGAACCAAGATAGAATGCTTCTGTGCTACCTTATCCCAAACCGGAACACAACAATGCGAACACTACTGTATGGCCGTGGGTTAATGGATAAGATGGTGGTAGCGATCCGGACGGACCCTGCACAAGGTCCTACCACCCGCAAAAGCAAAAGTTGGCATAATTTTTTATGATGATCAGCTTTGGGTGAGGTAAAAGGAGTAAGTACATCATCCAAAGCTGGTAGTGATATCAGTTAGTTCCATGTGAACTTACTAACATCTTAGATGATAAATCCTGGACAACATGTTAGTCTAGTTGGTAGATACCCTACGAAGAAAGCAGTCCCGGGTTGAAATCCCGGTAAGGAGCGCATTTTTGTTTTAGTATGTATTAATTACTCTATATAATTATGTTTATCGTTGTCTAGTACCTACCCATAGTACAAGCCTAGAGCTTAGTTTGGGGCTAGGTCTATTTGTGGGGTGCCCCTTGAAATCTCGACAAACTTTTCATCGAATTTCATTTCATCGAAAATTATTTATAGAATATTTAGTATAAATATTATCTCTTGACTTCATCGACTATTCATTATAAATTACAATTTTTGTAAGAAAAACGGTACAAGGATTTTTAAATGCTTAAAAATACATTTCATAAACTATTCAAGAGACAGAACAACTCAATATAATTACTATTACTAAAAACTAGTTTGAACTGCAACACATTGATATGTAAACAGAAGTTTGTTATGCGACAGAGTATAAATAGGTGCGACGACGAGCGCAGCGAGGAGGAGGGTGTTAGGTGAACTGCGACCTAAGTACCGATTTGTTTTATTCCAAAATAATATATTGGATAATAAAGTATGAAATAAAAATCTGTCACATAAAGTATCTAGTTAATAATATTTATAAACATTAAAAATCGGTGTTTTAAAAATATATCATTTAATTGTTCGATCAAATGAAAATAAGCGAAACGTTGACTTTGAACTGAAATTCGATTAAACTTTTGTCGATATTTCAAGGGTAAACCCTATTTGTGTGATGTCGTCTCCTGATATTTATTTATTTATTTATTTGTAGGTAATTGAGCCGCTTATTCATAAAAATACAATCTGGTAGGAAACATTTTTTTTTCAATAACCTGAGTGCATCCATACTGTTTATGTGCAGTTTTAACTATGAAACTTTTTAATAGCACCTATATCAACGTATCGGCTATCAGGCTGTTGTCAGTGCAATTTCCGTTCACCGAGACTGATTATTTCCTATCTCACATTAATCATTTTTATTATCTGCATGTTGTACAGTATGTAATGACAGTTTTTGTAACGAGTTAGTTTCTGCCAATTTTGATTGATACGTTTTAAACGACCCATGTGTTCCAATATTTGGAATTTAGTTTTTACCCTTACTCTTTTATTCATAAATGCGCAATAACTAAAGTGTGCTAAAATGCTGTCCTTAACTGTCGTAATGACATTTGAATTCGAAGGAACGGACAAAGAATACTATTTCTACATTTCTATACTAGATAGAATATAAAACAAAAAAGTTAAAATAGTACGTTTTGTCATCATTTTTTTTGTTTTTAATTTAGTTTTGTTTGTTCTGTCTTTACCTAATCAACAACTCGATCGACGATACTTTTTATCCCGAAGTTATGAATTCCGCAAAAGGTAAGGTAGGTTTAAGTTTTTAATATAACATAAAGTTAGGTATTTATATAATTTTTTCGAGTTACATTTTTGTCACACGGTTGTATTTTTTTATTTTATTTTTTGATATAAGGATTTGTACTATATTCAATAAATACTTTTAAATAAAAAAACAAGTTGAATAATAATAAAATATAACACAACTAACCTATAATATAAATCCCTTCATTACCCCCACTTGCGGCATCGTTCCGAGGACACTCGCAGCGTTACCCCGTTGCACTGCGATGCTCAGTCTTTGGGCAAAAAAGGAGCCTTGCCTGTGGTCGCCAGAGACACCTATTAATTGGTCTGACACTTCTTTAACCAATTTTTTTGTGTCAGATGACCACGGACCAAACGTTTCCATAGCAAGTGCAGCAAATTCGTAATTTGGCTTTAAAAAAGCATATTTGCGGCACTTGATGGTTTGGGCGAGGTCTGCGGCGGTCCCTGACTTGCGAGAAGAACCTTGGACGTGAGACGGTGCTAGCGTATCAACACAAGTGACGTCCCACGCCAAGGGACGACCAAGATGCCACGGTACTTTAAGTGCATCCGTCGGGTCTCTTTCCATCTGAGGCAGACAGGCCAGTGGGCTCAAGCGAAGCTGGAAATGAAATTGTACTAAGAGCCCGACGGATCAAATCATTTATCGACGCATGTCTATAAACTCGACCAGCACTGGATTGACAACATAAACCGTGGCGTCCTAGCTCGTCGACTGCATTTCCACATCGTTAGCTTTCAATAGTTCACTATAACGTTACCAAAACAATAAAATATTAACAAACAACCATCTCCGCTCTTACCTTAAACAATTCACCCAAAATTAACATAGGAAATGGCCGGGTCATTAGGAACGGCGCGCGGATATTAACCGACATGGGCTCGCGCGGCCCATTAAATGTGGGTGATGTGTTATACAATGCTGCTTGACAGTTATGAATAATAATAATAATAATTTACCAAGATTTAGGTTTTATTACCATTTGAAAAATAATTTCACCTTTTATTTTATTTTATAATTATCGTCGTCGAATGCATTAAAAACAACTTAACATACCATAATCGGTGAAAATACAATGAGAGAGTCTTTCATTTATTACAGAGACCGAAATTATGTAATTTACTTTACAATAATAACAAAGATGATTTTTAATCTAATAGGTAAAAAAATACACAAATACACTGTACAGTAATAATTAGAATAAATAAAAACTAGTCTAACCTATTATCTACTTAAAACTAAAATTACAAAAAGAATACCCCCCTCTAATAAATCTGTTCGCGGCATTGTACCCATGATGCTGGCTGCGTTACCTCTCTGGATAGTTAAACCTATCCTTTGGGAGAGGTAAGCGCCAGCTCTGGGGTCCCCGGTTTTTTTTAACAATATATGTTTAATTTCGGTAAATAGAAAGTGGAGATGGCTGATTGGAAAACCAGCGAGTTTTGCTTTTGATTTATTTTATATGCTGCTAGTAAATCTCACTTCTAAAACACTACCAAGAGTTACTATGGAGTATGGAATCTGTAATTTGTGTGCCTTTTAAATAGGTTGCAGGTAGGAGCTTGTGCAGGCTCCGTCCGGATCGCTACCACCATCTTATCCCTTAAACTACCGCCAAACAGCAGTGTTCGCATTGTTGTGTTCCTGTTTGGGGATAAGACAGCCGGTTTAATGACTAGGCATTCCATCATTAGTCCTCAGGGTTGGCAACGCATTTGCAGTCTTAGGCTTGCAGTCTTGTGTATGAGAAATTACATGGGTCATAGTTTCGTTTGCCTTCTCTATGCAACAGTTTTTTTTTTTAAAATGATTTACCTAATAAACCCAATACCAACTTATTTGGGGTCGACGCAACATGTATTTTTCTCCCATAATTCTCTATTAGTCGTCATCTCGGTAGTCACTCCCTTTCTTCACTTCATATCATCTTTCAGACAGTCCATCGATCTTTGGTCTTCCCCTACTCGTATATCCATCCTTATTTAGACTTAATCCTTATTAATCACTTTTAGTGGTGGTAGGACCTTGTGCAGGGTCTGTCCGGATAGCTACTGCCATCTTTTCCATTAACCCACCACCAAGTGTGGGGATAAGACAACCGGTGAAATTACTAGCATAGAGGCATTCCATCTCAGTCCTCAGGGTTGGAAACGCATTTGAAGTTTCAGAGTTGCAGTTTGGAGATTGAAGTCTTGAGATTTCAAACGTCTATGGGTGTTAGATCCCACTTACCATCTGGTGCCCTGAGTGCTTGCGTGCCTTCTCTTTGCTATAAAAAAAAACCCTCACGATATATACCTCCTTCCTCCGCTTCACAAGTCTAACCAACGTTTTATAAATCTTCCCCTTAAGTTTAAGTATGCGGGAGTCGCAGATTGTTCCCGTGACCTGCCGCCATTTTATCCATCCAGTGTTAATTTTGTGCTTAACAGCCAGATCTATTTCGCCATCGCTTTGCACAAGTGAACCGAGATTCAGGAAGTCGGAGCAGACCGGGAGAAGTGCGCCATGAAGCGCTATGACCCAAGAACTGGAGAGAAATTGCAGAACATACCTATACTCGGTTTTGGTTCTGCTGATTTTCAACCCAAAATTCTCCAGCTTCCGTTGCCATTTCTTCACGAATAACAACAATGTCGTCGGCAAATGGCATATCCAGGGTGCCTTTTTCTGTATCTCCAACGTCAGGGCGTCCAAAATCTATAGGAAGAGTTAAGGACTTTAACCCGACCCTTTGGTGCAAGCTTCCCTATGCATGCAATATGAAATGGTTTAAGCACAAACACGTTTATGCGAAATGAAAGTTTGTAAAATAATACGATTGTCAAACGTACTCTTGGTCACATGAATGGACCCCAAACTAAGATCAAATGTTATATCTACTAGATTAAAAAAGAATAGAGAAACGTTTATTTTAAAACTTTAGCATATTCCTAGAGTCAAATCGTGAGCGCATTAACTGTCAAAGAAACTCAAATTTCACCATCCTATACTGCAACCTATAAGGTCACCCTAAATAAAAATAGGTCACATCTGCAAAATTATAGCTAACCCAAAAAACACCATATAAGAACTATAATAAGGTTGCTAATACTATATGAGTTCGATAACAAATGAACCGTTTCGTCTAAAGAGGGCATCAGTATAGACCTTATCACGTTCCATACCAGACCCCTATTTTTTTATACAAATTTGTCCCTCTAAGGAGCCCTTGGCATCTTGCATGTTAAACTGCGTGCCCTTTACAACAAACTACTACCAACTAACACAGAAACCAAGTCAAAGCAAAACGAATCTTATTTAATTACAATAAAAGTTGAGGCAAACTGCATACTACGTTTTGATCTCCTTGCAAGAAAGACCTTAGTTTACATAGGTTGTTTATTGAAATTGCAACCCTATTTAATAGGATAGAGATTTGATTTTATGTTGGAACTTGTATTGTTGATAGGTTATTTTGTCTAACGAGGGCGGCGATGGTAACCAGTTTTTGAGAGTGGGTGTCCCACTACCGAACTACGCAGAATGGTTTGGTCTTTTTGTGACCGTCGTTTTTTGTTTAGAAACCGAGTCGTTTTAAGACGAAATATGTGAGATCGCCAACGTAGTAAGTAAACTAACTTTTATTTTGAAACTATACATAATTATAAACTTATTCGCGTGTGGTCTGGTCTGTGGTTATAATATGAATGTAGATGTAAAACGTTTTAAAAAAAAATATGTCAATGAATGACTAAACTGAGTTTCTTGCCGCGTCTCTTCTCAGTAGTGGTCTCCTCTTGGGAAACAAGCGAGTAAACTATTTTTTTTAAACCTTATATTTAAATAACAATTTGTATTATTTTGTTACCATTTCTTGTAAAAAATAATGAGTTTAATTGGTATATCTCATCATTTGTCATCAGTAGTTTAAAATTAAACATATATGGTAACAAAAATGTGACATTTTGCTTTTGACCAATTTGAATTAATTGCTTATTTAATAAACGTGAGCGGAGTTTAAATTATAAGCATATAATATGGTAAAAAATATTTTATAATTATTCGTAAAATAAACCACAAAAAAACCTTTAAAAACTTACATGCATACCAAATGTTTCCAGTACTAACCAAATCTATTTTTTTTTATATTATAACCAACAACAAATAAATGAATGTTCAATTCATAAAAATTGGTATCACGAAGAGCATACCCACCTCGCTATACTTTAAATAATATTTATGATAATCGCCGAGAAGATCAGATTAGGCCAGTTTCTGATTACAAATTACACACAAAATGAACTGATCTAATTAAAGACGAGATAAAAACAATGTAAAAGGTTATTCTGGTCAAGAAAACGCAATATCGTGATGACCTAGTTAATTAGATTAAATCTTTATTTTAACTTTCAAATTATATTAAGGTAACGATAAAGCATTATATTCTTTAGATACGAAATAGATACGTTACTGAGAATGCTAATGTTTTTAGAGTACCTAAAATGTACCGTACCCATTTACTAGGCCTCTACTGTCTGTATGGATGTCTTTCTGTCTGTCTGCTGACAGACTCTCAGGCTCTATCTCATGATGCGTAATAGGAAGAACGTTGAAATTTTCTCAGTGAGTATACAGTGTGTGGCCCAAAACCGGGGATAATATTAAAAACAGGGGCTCTATAGATCACCGGTAATTACATTACAATGGTCTTACCTAATTAAAATCAAAACTTAACTTTCAGTTTTTTTCTAACAAACTTAATCGCAAATTCAGTGTAATGCAAACACCACTAAATCTACCGCGTGTTGTCAATGGCACCCTGTACTCAAACATACCGCGTACCAAGTTACCAAGCGACGATATCACGACGGGAAAATACATTACCTACGATTTTTAACTTTGTAGGCTGTTTTCTCCAAAATTATAGACTTTGTAATATTAGATTCTTGTGATAGTTAATTGAAATGTTCTAAAAAATCCCCATTTACTTTTTTCGCCCAACGACAAAGAAATTTAAGTAATAAAAAAACGGGTCCTGGGGGGGTTCGATAGTATAGTGGTTCGTATCCCCGCCTGTCACGCGGGAGACCGGGGCTCGATTCCCCGCCGGAGAGAAACTTCTGACAGTTTATCTCAGAGACCTACCATCGCACCGTGATGACGTCGATGGTGATTTTGGGTCGTAGTTGTAAATAAATAGATCAATTATTAAATGAAATTGTATATTTAATTATTTATCCATAGTTCTTATCATGAAATTAGAGATCCGTCTCTGTTTTTTATGAAGGTTGCTTAGATAAGCCCTGAAGATATTTCTCTCTACAGACCTAGGCGAAAATATTTAATAGCCGCAGTTTCAGTTTTATTTTTAATTTATTGTTGAAACAAGGACTGGACTTATCCACAGCACAAATTACTATTATAGGCTTATTTCAGGCATAAATTACAAATCATGGGCTATTTACGGATTTTTTACATTATTTTAAAGCTACCGAAAGTAGCCGTAAGTAGTAGTAGGGTTTGCGTCACCCACCTGCCAAAGAAGCTAGTGCTCTCGGGTTCAATTCCCGATATTGTGATGAGCGCAAGTATTTATATTATCTTATCTTATAAAGTGCGGATATTTTCTATGTAATTAAGTATGTTTTATCCATGATACAAGCCTAGAGCTTAGTTTGTTGAAGTTGTGTGAGTTTTTTCTTGATATTTGTTTGTATTTTGATAAAGTATCGTAAGCCACCATGTGAGAGATAGCGCTATGGCAATTAATATCTCCGCCCCGTTCACTCCCTGGAAATTTGCAGGTTTTAACATTTCAAAATACGGCCTACTGCTCTGTATTCAGCCTGCAATCCAGGCAGCGTCCCACGGGATCCCTCGAACATTTACTACGAATCCGTAAACCCGAAGGTTGAAAAGTTTACGTAATATACTTGGCTTTTTGGAAAATTACTTTTAATGAATCTTAAGAGTCTTATGGAATGGAGGAGTAAAACTAGCACATAGGCATGATGGAAGTATGTTTCGAGGCTTTATTTATGTGTAAAAGGAGGCAGACGAGCAAGCGAGTTACCTGATGATAAGTGATCACATCGACCCATAAACACCCGCAACACCAGAGGAATCGCAGGTGCACTACCGGCCTTTGAGACTTAAAGATTAGGCTCGTTATTTGATGGCCCCCAAGTCGTATTGGTTCGGAAATGCAGACGCCGAAAGCTGATTCCACATAGATATATAGATTCCGTATATATATTCTATATTTCCTTTCAATTACACTTTATTCGTTTAGCGTACTGTCCGCCTGTCACACTCGGAGCTGGCTGAAAATCAGCGCTGCAGGTGTTTAACACCTCAGCATTATGCTGAGCCAGTGTCCGATTCACTGCCGCGAAGACACACTCACTACTTGTTTAATGTTGTTACTGTTTTCAATTATTTATTTTTCTGTGTGTCTTGTGTGTGTAGTGAATAAATGTATTTTTCTTTTTCTTTCTTTCTTTTTCTATAAGGTGCGTGGCAAGAAGGGCCTCGAAACACGCACGGTACTGGATTTCCAACTATCAAGATGGTGTTGATGAACGTTTCGGTCTCAAGACTTCAAATTTATTGCCAATCCTGAGGACTGAGATGGAGTCAACTCAACTCAATTCAAACATTTATTTATGAACACTAGGTAGAGGTACAATGATTGTGTTTGAAATTAGTACATACACTTAATAATAGAAGTGAATACTATAACTAGGATCATGTACGTTTGATACTTAGTGAAAAGTAGTTTTGAAGGGTGAGGTTCAAAAACTTGGACCATAGTAAAGCGTAGTTAACCATACAAACAACGAAGGCGAAAAAAGGTCCGTTGTGAGACCGTTAAGCTAGTTTAAAATGATAACAATGCTATAACAAGACAGCTTATCTAATAATTCGCTAGTAATTAACTGATCGACGAATTGAAAAGAATAAAAATACTTGAGAATCATCGAGCAACTTGACGTCAAAATAAATCGACCCATGGAGCAAATTTAGTTTCCTTTTGCGTCAGAAATGATGTTAAATAAGAACACTTCACGGTATCATAATACCTTTATTACAGCATCCACATGCAAACTTAGATTATAAACAATCCTAATCTAAATATAACGATCATAAGCACGTTTAAAAACTCCTAAAGCACGTCCGTTAATTTAGAAACAAATACTCCATATCAGCATTTACAAAGAAAGCTTTCGAAGCTCTAACCAAACTCGAAATGAAGCTTATCCAATGAACCATTGTGTTGCTGAGCTTGCCCTCCCGGGCCATTGCCATGTGCTAATAAAAACCGGTTTTCAGCTTTTTTACAACCGACGACGGTGACGGCGCAGTTTCCTTAGCATTTAGCCTGCATGCTTGTAGGAATACATTGACGAGTTATTTTGACATTATCGAGCAACGATCTATTGCAACAATGCAATAGCCCGAAGAATAGCTAAACTGAAGTGGCAGTGGGCGGGGCACATTGCTCGCAGGACTGATGGCCGATGGGGTCAGAAGGTTCAGGAGTGGCGTCCGCGGACCGGAAGACGAGCTGTAGGTAGACCTCCAACAAGATGGAGTGACGACCTCGTCAGGGTCGCGGGACCGCGGTGGATGCGAAAAGCACAAGACCGGTCTGAGTGGAAAGCCTTAAGTGAGGCCTATGTCCAGCAGTGGACGTCTTTCGGCTGACATGAATGAATGAATGAATGTATCACGAAAAGAATGGCTGCTATCGGCGGATGAATTTTAACCATTAATTATGAGTTTTTTTTTATTTAACTTTTAGCAAAAAAGCATTATATTCCTTTGATTTCTCATAAGTCATAACTCTTTTTAAATGTGAAAGTACACTTACCAGCTATAATATTCCATATTATCTGACTCGTCTATTTTACTAGATACATACAAGCGTGATAGATAATATCGTTATTGCAAGTGACTGTACCTAACCAACTATTATAAGTAAGCACCTGCTGTTCAAATTAAATGTACAGAAATTTTAACTTTATATCATTAATGAAACCATACAGCCCATTCTAGGTTTCGCCTGCATTTTTTTTTTTATTGATTTATTTATTAGGTCCGCCAACAGATATAACACCATTAACTTATATTAAAATGATGAGATAGTATTTTAATTAAATTGTAAAAATAACTAATATTAAATAAGACTAAATCTATATATACACTAAAACATTAAATCTAAGAATGGCCCCTGCGGCATTGTACCTAAGATGCTGGCAGCATTTCCTCGTTGAATGGCTAAAATTATATAAGTAGAGAAGAGTGCCAGGGTGCTTACCCAATTATAGGCAAACTCAACTTGTGTAAAAACACTCGCTTAAGTGCCGATGTGGCTCAATTACACACTACCTAACACACTTAACAGTATCAGTACTACCACTAAGCACTAAGTAACCGTACATAACGTAAAATTTTGCCTATCAAAATTATTAAATTATGTTTCATTAGTGATTGAAGACCTTCCGTTTTTTTTTTTTTTTTATGTATTTATTCTTCTTGTGTTTTATAAATATGTTCTCGAAATCCATCGATATCCATTTTAATGAACGATGAGCCTGATGGTAGTCCACGTCCGTAACCGTAACCATACGGAAAAATACAAATCGTCTCGCGGTCGTGTCGTCGTGTATAAACTCTCCGATATATCCGATCGCTACCGTGCTACGCGAAACGTGTTCCTATTATACCTAACTAATATAGTATATTATATAGCTTAGTTTAATGTTCGCTTTTTGTCGACCTGTTCCGTTGCGAGTTAATATATCTGTGTAGGAATATGAATGTTTATTTTAGACTAACTGTTGCCTGTGATTCCGTTTGCAACCTGGTTTGCCGTTATATTTTTTTATCGATGGTAGGTATTATATCTAGTTACTTATATATAGGTGGTTAGGGCTGGCAGCGAGCAGGGCTTCCAAACTATAGATGCCGAGTCGTGGAGTACTGCTTTTTATATGTTTAAACACTATTAGACCCAAAGGGATGAGGCGGAATGACTGATCAGTTTCAAAGTGACTGACGGGAGCATGCAATTAATACTGACAGCGAAAAAGAAGGGAGTCTTTTGCCCAGTAGTGGGACACTAATGTAAGCGGATAAAAAAGATCTCTGTAATGATGTGGATAAGCTGCATTCTTATTTCTTGTTGCCATCACAGTTATAATAAGATGTGCAGGGAGCCTACTTTGCTCGGTTGGACCGTGTTGCTGTTGGCAGTAATGGCAACCGAATTAAACAAAATGATAACATGACAAAAGGCGATAGTTAAGTCGTTGCATTGACAAATGTAATCGATTGTATTCAGCATAAATATCTCTAACATAAAAGCCTAGGACTGAGTCATTCGTAAAATGCTTCCAAGGTTGAAATCATGACTAATCTATGACATGAATTATTATTTAAGTAAAGATAAGTAACAGAAGCCCATTTCGACACTGCTTATGTGTCATAAAAGTCCGAATGGTAACAAGAGTTCACTGTCAATACCTACCCATACTGTTACCCAGTAATATCACGCGGTTAACGTAAAGCCGGGGCAAATAGAAATGTCAAAACAATTTACCATTATAACACCATAATCACGTACTTTTGGACATGAGGTACTTTAATGATGTACACGCTTGATTGTTAATTTTAAATTATATTTAAGATAACTATAACTATTAACCATACTTTTTTGAAAATTAATTACAACTTGTTTGCAGAAATATTGAGGTTATGTGTGTTTGCGGGTAGGACCTTGTGCAGGGTCCGTCCGGATCGCTACCACCATCTTATCCATTATCCTACCGCCAAACAGCAGTGTTCGCATTGTTGTGTTCCGGTTTGGGGATAAGACAACCGGCTACCATATAGGCATTCCATCTTAGTCCTCAGGGTTGGCAACGCATTTGCAGTATTAGGCTTGCAGTCTTGTGAATGCGAATGTCTATGGTCACAGTTTCCACTTACCATCAGGTGTGCTCGTTTGCCTTCTCTATGCCATAAAAAAAAACTAATTTGTTTATATATTTTATGGTGTTGGCGTTGCCTGCGAAGGTAACGATCTCGAGTTCGGTACTCGGTAAGGCCAAATATAAATACGACAATTTGATGTGGCTTGATAATTCTTCAAAATGTTACTTTCCTCTACGAGTAATGTCGGTAATTTTTAATTCGCCTTTTTTTTTTGGTCGGTTTATGTTCCGGTTCGGATTTTTCTCAATCACATTCATTCCAATTATAATTAGGACGAAATAGGTAGGATGAAATAGCCAAAGCACACAAAAAATGACTACCCTCTTGAATTAGGAAATATGCGACGTAAATAAACTACACATGACACACGAATGTAAAAAAATATTGAGGAAACACTGTTAATGAAAATTCTGTTACTGTAGACACTAGTAGACACTAAGTTACATTTACTTTAAATTTGTATTCCGAATCTGGTTGCCACTTGACAGGCATTGCCTAGTGTGGGACCAACAGATATTTCCAATATGTGTACTTATTCGTTATTTTAATAAATATTTTTTTTTTTTTTTTTAATAAATAAAAAATATATGATTAAGCGATTGAACTATGCAGATGCCGGACGCTCCACGCTACCGCGTTTTAATGAGTGAACGATTTCTACCATTTAGCAAAGAAAAAAGCTTCGCTGTGACGTGCACAATTTTTTCTCATTCATTATTTGCCCTAAAATCTATGTTACTCTTGATATAATCTCAAGTTTCGTCCAGAAGGCTCTTCGTGTAGATAGCCAATAACGCCTTCATTAATTAGTAGCCGTTAAATAAAGTTTATTGGGTGATCAGTGCCGTAATCGACCTTTTTGTGTTAACGGTAACACAATGGATGTTTTTGCGTGAGCAAGAGGTGTGTTCCGGTGGATTGATTGCTTTATTTTAGGACGTGACTTAGTTTGTAATGTTATGAGAGTATTATTTTTGTTTAGCAAGAATAAAGAACCAAATTAAAAGCCAGCTTTACTGCATTTTTTGGTGGTATCGTCGGTATATTTATTTATTAAAGTGTATTAAATAAACATTTACACATTATTAGAAACGACAGCTACAATCAAATAAAAGGTACATAAGAATGTTTCATGTTAACCATTATGACTTATATCTATTATGCATAATAATATCTAATACAAATCAATACAACCAAAATACAACCTACGTAGGTAATTTAAAAAAAAACATTGCACTGAGTCGTATAATGTTAAAATCATTAAAGTGCGAATCCGCCATTTTGTTTTTTTTTTATAAATTTTACCTTACTAGCTTTTGCCCGCGACTCCGTCGGCGTAGATGTCGTTTATCGCTGCTCTCTTGGGAACTGTCCAATTTTCCAGGATAAAAATAATCTTAAATCCTATTCCAGGTACCTTTATGTGTGCCAAGTTTCATCCCGATCCGTTCAGTGGTTGAAGCGTGATTGAGTAACAAACATCTAAACACCAAACTTTCTTAATTAAAATATTATTAAGATAAGATAAGATAAGACGAAACTCGCACCAACAAGACGGATCTAATAACTTGTTTATCAAATTCAGTTGAGCCGTTCAGTAGTTACGAACGGACATAGGAACATCAATACAGGTCAAACACATAACCTTTTTGGTTTCGCCGCAGTCGGATAATATTAATTTTGCCGCCTTATGAATATTTGTAACCTGCAAGTTCCAGGGGGGTTATTATGAGATAGCTATACAGTTTATATTACGGTGAGCGTAAAGGATAGAGATATAGCAGTTATATAGCTCTGTCCTTTTCTCTTATCATAAATTGAACTGCATAGCTGTCTCAAATAACCCCCAGGAAACCAAAGAGACAAAGCTTTGTGTCTGCTTTGACTCTGTCGTCTTCACTGGCTGGAACTTGGCAGGTTCAATAACACGACAATATTTAAAATAAAATACGTAGTTATTTTTAGTGACATTTACTATTTCAAATTCATTTATATTAAAACACTGAGATTCATTTTTGGTAAACTTTAATTCCTAAAAATCCCAACTCTCTGCATTGAATAGAAAAGAAAACTTTTATTTCGCATAGTTTTGGACTCATTAATTATAACTCTGATTATTCTAAGATGGCCGGTGCGTTTGACAGCCATTTTTAAACAGTGTCCGATTCACTGCCGCGAAGACACACTCACTACTTGTTTATTGTTGTTACTGTTTTCAATTATTTATTTTTCTGTGTGTCTTGTGTGTGTAGTGAATAAATGTATTTTTCTTTTCTTTTCTTTCTTCTTCTATTTTTTGTAATTTTAATTACTGACTATACTCACAAGCGATGTGTTTAAAATAGGCGATTAATTATTTAAATTTCCGAACAACGTCGCTAGGTTTGTATAACCATGTACTATTTATGAAAGTTACAGAAATAAGTGTAATAAATATTTATATAAGCTGTCACAGGCGTCTTAGTATAATCAGAGTATAGTGTGTTATCCGTGACTTGAATGAAAATGATGATTCGTTGAACTTCTCTTGAGCGATTGACACACACATTCAAACATCGAAACAAATGTTCTTATGTATAAATAAATATGACTAGAATGGTAAGTACAGTCACGGTGAGAAAAAGTTTGACAATGTAGACTAAAGCATTAAAATACAGTTGAAAATGAACTTTTAAAATCAATTAATTTAAAGTTTAATCCATAATTTAATTCATCTGGTTCCCCTAAGCGAAGGATGAGGTTAAATCACGGAGACAAGTGTTATTATCAGGTTTTGAATCTCGGATCGTAGTAAGAAAAAAACATACATTCGATTGTTTTATGACTCAGCCCTGCTTAATTAGAGGGTTTAGGTTCAATCCCTGGTAAGAGCAAATATTTATCTAATGAGAATGAATATTTGTTACAAAATCTTAAATTTTATTCATTTTTTAAAACTTTATTGCACAATACATAAAGTAGGTTTCAAATGGTAGTCACCAGTTAACCAATGGTACAAATAAAAAAACCTAAATAAATAAATAAAAAAAATCATGTTTTAAGTTACATGTTTATTTATACGTACAAAATACGTGTAAAAACTTGCTAAATACTGTCTCTTTACCGTACTTCACTTGTAAAGCAAGAAAAAACATTTTGACAACTCTTAGGGCCTCAAAAGACGGACAGCTCCGTGGTCTGCTTTACGTTGATATTGAAACTGCAGATTTTCCAACAGCGGGGCTGTCCGTCCTGACTGCTTGAAATAGACCGTCTATGGAGGCCCTTAATACAGCCTCATCCCTAAATTTAATTTGATATCAGATGACCTGATATTTTCTATCGTACGTTTATTTAAAAATCAAATTAAACCATCAACTTGCTAACTTGTTCACAAACCGAATAAATTAAAGCCGTTGCGTGTAAACAAAACGCAATCTGGCTGAGTCACGTCACCGGAGATGCGTGCGCGCATGAATAATGCGCAGTTGCTATGCTACACGGAGTGACTCATACCGTCGTACTATGTTGACGATTAGTTAGGAGCGGTAGCTAAAATACGTCATTTTCGCGGGTGGTAGGACCTTGTGCAGGGTCCGTCCGGATCGCTACCACCATCTTATCCATTAATTTACCGCCAAACAGCAGTGTTCGCATTGCTGTGTTCCGGTTTGGGGATAAGACAGCCGGTGTAATGACTAGCATAGAGGCATTCCATCTTAGTCCTCAGGGTTGGCAACGCATTTGCAGTCCTAGGCTTGCAGTCTTGTGAATGCGAATGTCTATGGGTCACAGTTTCCACTTACCATCAGGTGGCCTGTGTGCTGGTTTGCCATCTCTATGACATAAAAAAAAAAAAACAAGTTTTTTTAACCCCCAACGCAAAAAAGCTGCATGGTATAAGTTTAACTTAGGTATATGTGTGTTTGTGCGTCTGTGTCTGTTTATTTGTGTTTGTGTATCTGTGTGAAAGTGTATTGGTATATCTGGGTATCTGTGTGTCTGTCTATGTGTCTGTGTATCTTTGTGTCTGTATGCCTGTACGAGTATGTCCGTGCAATGATGTGAAATGAATAGACTGACTGAAAACGCTAATTAGAAAAACATTTGCCTGTAATCGGAGTGGTTTTTAGCTACTTTTTATGAAAATCAGTGATGTCATGTAACATGTTTAGCTATGTTTTGCTAGAAATACATTGGAACAAATCTTATTTGGCTTATATATTGGTTAAAAAATGCAGCTCTTTGTTGCGTAAATCAGTTTTTATTGAACCTGTGAAAAAACGTCATGAATATTCCCTATTACAAATAATCCGATCAGTTGATGTTGTATACTGCTGCCAAGTCAGCCTTACTTACCTACGTATGCGTATACTCGCTTATGACTCACTGTTTGTCATTACGCGTTTATGACTATTGATACGAGACGTTTAGGCATCGTATGATTTTTAACGGTAAAAAGTTTAGAAAATTTGGCTATACCTCTAAATAAGTAGTTGGTTTGAACCTCTAGATCGCAGTCCCGTACGTAAAAAAGAAATTATACCAACATAAAAACCTGAAAAGTAATAGATAAGACAAATGCCAAACAGCTGTGTTCGCATTGTTGTGCTCGCTTTGGGGATAAGACAGCCGGTGTATTGACTAGCATAGAGGCATTCCATCTTAGTCCTCAGGGTTGGCAACGCATTTGCAGTCTGCATGCGAATGTATATGGGTCACAGTTTCCACTTACCATCAGGTGGCTTGTGTGCTCGTTTGCCTTCTCTTTGCCAAAAAAAAGGGAATGGGGCTCGTTGGTAAGCCTAACTTAAAGAACAGCTGTAGTACATAAGTTTTGATCCTCGGACATTTTTGATGCGTGTACTCGTAAAGGAGAAACTACGTAGGTAATATTAAAAGAAGACACTAACATAGCCTATAAGGCGATTAATGTGTACATACATCTTGATATCCTACACTAACGTAACGTGATAATATTATAAAACTGTGTAACCTTCATTATAAAAAAAACATGTTTAATCCTTACTAACTAATATTATAAACGTGAATGTTTATTAATGGATGGATGTTTGTTACTCTTTCGCGCTGCAACGGCTGGACGGATTTGGAATGGAGATAGCTTAAACCCTGGACACATAGGCTACATTTCAACCAAGAAATTTTAAAAATTCCCGAGGGAATATTCGAAATCTTCGCGGGCGAAGTCGCGGGCAGAAGCTAGTAACAAATTAGCTGTGAAAAAAAATGAAGCGATTTGTTCAAAAGATGTGATACCTAAAAATAAGCTTAAAGGACGATGGGTAAAAATGTCCCCACCCACCAACAGTGATGAAACATGTGCCAGTTTATAGATCTTGGCAATATGATGTATTTTTTCTATGGCGACGATCACCATATGTATGGGGTTTTCTTGAAAAATCATAATCTTATCGTATGGAACTATGGAATTTGTTTGAAAATGAACACGTATGTAGATGATTTGCCTTGCCTGGCCCTTTGTTTTTATTAAAAAATTCCCATTGATTTTGCTACGAAGATAAGTATTTTGTCTTTTATTGGGTCCTAATGAACATATAGACCTGCAGCCCGTTACTGTTGGAGGGGGGGGGTCCATACAAAATTGCCCATCACCCTTTACTAGACGTCTCAAAGTCGTCATCTTCGTATGTTTTTGTAGAAACTGCCTCACTATTATACGACTAGTCAGTGTATAAGATATAATATGACAGCTGGTCGTATTAGCGTCTCTAGGAAAGCTCTTATGTTATTATTTCTTTGACCACAAGCCTGCGAAAAATTAGGGTACCGTTTCCAATGTACACCGTTATGACGTTCATTTTGTAATTAATTATGATTATGTTTGTTCTCTTACCCTGAATTTCAATAAATGCTCAGATGGATTTAGGTATTTAGATTGTCGAAAATAAATAGAAATCGAAACTTCTATATTATTTTAAGCTACGTCACATGATGCATTATGCAATTGGCAGTGTCTGATAGACAACTAATAATACATTTAACAACTTAAATAATAAATAGGACAACCAATAATTAATGTACCCGAAACAAGTGTGCATTTTTAAGACAGTTTTGTGTCACTGTAAACAACGCAGGCAAATTTTTGCTCTTAACATTTTGCTAACTAAATTCATAGTTTGTTTATCAAAGTTAATTTTAAGAACTTTTGACGAAGCGGTTACCCACTTAGCAGCTGTCTCGGAGTCGGTAACCGTTAAGTTCAAAATATTTATGTGATGAGCGCAAGTGTGTCTCCAAGTCTTGGATATTTAAGATTGTATTTGACGTTATAAACGTTTATCACAGAAGTTACCACAGGGGTTATTTTTCTCTGCAGATGACTGTACAAGCCTAGAGGGTCTTGGTCAATTTAAAGTGCGATATACGCCAGATTTATTTTTTTGTCGGATAAAGTCCTCACACAATGGAAACAGCCAGTCCAGTTTCCCAGCAGAAATTAAGTTGTCCGGCCATTTAGGCGATTCCCTTAAATCAGGTTACGGGCATCTGCCGCTAATGGCGAGTGTTAACACAATAACGCTATCCGCTAATATTGTTTCATTTTGTCTTTTGGTGTGACGTCGGGGAAGTTGGTGTCAGCGTTACAACATCCCGCTTTTGGTATGGATCAGAATATTCTAGGGATGTATGTATATACTTTAGTATATATATCGATCTATAATCGATTGGTTAGTTAGGAAAAAGGTGTTTACCGACAATTTATTTCAATTAATAAAATAAGCTACCATTAAGGCATTTCATCTTAATTCTAAGGTTGGCAACGTCTTAGGACTGCAGTCTTGAGATTGTAGTATTGAGAAATCATCTATCAGCTAGCCTGTGTCCTCGTGTTATACCATAAAAAAATGTTACCATTATAATTTTTTTCCATGATTTAATTTAAAAAAAAATATGTGTTTTCGTAGGTTCGGGAAGTATTATTGTTAATTTTTAAATATTATCAAGTTTCGCAACTAAAAGTAGCTTCTTCCTCGATATGAAAAAACGGTGAAAAAAACCGAGCTCCACCTTTTTTTTATTTGTAAGCCGTAATTCACTGTAATAATAACTATATTTAAAAAAAGTTATATTTTACGGTTCAAAGATACAGCTCTTTAAAGTTCGGACAGGCGGACGTATGGAAAGCATACTCTTAGTAATAGGGTCCCGTGTAATATCTTTCCTGGTACGGAACCTTAAAAATGCATACTTATCAAATGAATATCAAATATTTTTCCATCACAAAAGCACGTAAGTTAAAGTGGTTTCAAGTAAAGATAGAAAATGGCTGTTTTTTCAGACAATAGTTTTAAGTAAAGGAAAACTTTGGAGAAGAACTTTAATTCAAGAATTAGCATAAGCTCATTCTGGACACTCTTTGGCGCTTTTAACCGCTTTTACGTTTTCAGGTTTCTTTAAAGTTAGAGGTAATTTTTTGCTCGGTCCTGCAATGGTTTTTTACCTTTAAAAATTACTTATTAAATGCATAAGCAGGATCTATGATATCTATGTTCATATAGTTTCTACTTATCAATCAAAACCCAATAAAAATATTAAGCATACTTAGAACCTTTTCATTGTGAATGTCATTGTCGTTGTCATGTGTGTCATTTGATATTCTGTTTAAAGTTTACCATGACAATGCACTAAAATACTTAATATTTCCGTTGGGGTACTGTGCATGCATGTTTCTTCTATTCAACACGAGTCTAATCAACAAAAACAAAACGAACATAATATAGTTTAACCGAATTGAACAGAAGCCATTTTCTAGTTTTTTTATTCGTTAAAACCCTCTGCTCGCGAGCATCAGACCTTTCCACCGATTCCCAACCTGGCCAGCGCACGTAACCCCTCAATAAGCAGAGCCAGATTTTTAATTAAGATAAAAAGATGGCATCTATCAGCCCTGAAGGTTAGAGTCCGTAAAATTAACATAAGTACCTACTGTACCTAGCGAAGTTAAGTGTTGCTTCGTGAGGTATACTGGTATGGCAAGCTATGTTTTTAATAACAACGTTCATTCCGTTATTATTTCGGAAGGTTTATGTGAAACAAGAGGACGGCCGCGACTTAGCACGCGTAAAATTAGTTTCCCGCTACTCCCCGTATTTTAACCCCTTCGGGGGTGAATTTTCGAAAATCCTTCCTTAGCGCTCACTTACATCATGAAAGGAACCCCTGTTCCAAATTTCAAGTTACTAGGTACAGTAATTTCGGCTGTGCGTTGATATATAAGTTAGTCCAATTTGCCTTTTATATATATAGATTTACTTTTCTAATGATAAGTGGTCAAGTGCTAGGATATTTGCAATATCAAAGAAGTGACATGCTTTGCTTAGCTTCAGATTTAGATATTATGAAGGTACCCCACCAATTATTTTATTAGTTTGTTATTTTCATTATCGTTCCTGACGTTCAGACCTCGTCGTGATGTTCTCCTAGTAACAATTTTTATTTTCATGTTATTGAGCTTACATTTGTAATGATTTTATTTGTGTTAGTTTAGCAATAATTATTTATTATTTTATTACCTTGTAATGTTACTTTTAAGTATTATTATATTTTATGATTTACCTTCGCAATGAGTTAATTTTTTTGGTAGTCGCAAGTGTAACATATTCTGAACACAGCATAGTTTGGTTTCTGTAGAAAATTGCGTTCGGTTAAATGAAATTCAATTAAATTATACAATCTATGAAGTAACGTTCGCTCAAATGATGGGTTACCTATAAAATGGCTGGTAAATTTATAAGCAGTTTAGGTTAAGTTAAAAAAAACCATCGGTGAAGAAACTGAGGGCAATTTCTGAAAAAATACTGCAAATGTATTGCCGCTCTTGAGGACTTATATGGAATGCGTCTATGCTACCAGTAATGTTAGCGGTGTTTTATCCCCACACACTGAAATAAAAGCTTAAAAAAGAACAAAAAATACTCCTTTCGGTGGTGCATGTCATCAACGAACAATCTACACGTGAATTATCACGATTCCCCTCCATCGGCTTCTGTCCAATGCGCCCAAGACAAAGCCCTATAAAAAACCTCCTGCGGACCCCCAAAAGTAATGGAGTTAATGTATTCAGTAGCGAAGTGCGGTGTGACCGTACCTTATTCTAATACCCTTATTTATGAGCGGAGTCGCAACAAATAAATTTAATAGTTCCCAAACGCTGACCGGCTGATTATTTTACACTCCTACCAAAAAGGCACGAGTTACGAGTGAATAATTTACGTATGTTAAATTATTTTGATAACGGTGTAAGTAAAATGCTGGTTTTATTTAAAAAAGATCGGGGTAAAATCTCACACGAATTTGACGACGCGCTGGCCTATTTGGTAGTGTCCCTGCCTACGAAGCTAGAACTCCTGGTTTCAAATCCGAATTTGTCTGATGAGCGCGAACATTTTGTTCCTGAGTCATGGATGTTTTCTATGTATTTTAGTATGTATTTCTCTACATAGGTATTGATATCGTTGTCTAGCACCCATAGTACAAGCCTAGCGCTTAGTTTGGGACTCGATCAATAACTGTGATATTGTCCTCTGGTTTATGTATTATTATTTGAATTTACCTCGGCCTCTATTGTACTGGGTAAAACTATATTGCTTCCAACATGCTATGGTATAACTAAGCCTTAGGCTTGTACTATGGGTACTAGACAACGATAAACATACTTATGTAGAGAAATTATTCTTATAATATGGAAACCACGCAAGACTTATATATGCGCTTTTCACACAAATATTTGCACTGATCGTGAATAAAACCCAGGACTGCTTTGTAGACAGGATCATAGTACGAGGCTAACTGCGTATTCACTGTATGTGTACAGAATAAATATCTGACTTTACTTCATTCAATTAATTAACATCTGATCTACTGTAAGGCTACCCAGTTTGGAACAGACCATTACAGGTTCATAATTCGTGGCAAAAGGATGACTCAACCACCTCATCTGAATGATTGACGCATAATCTCTTTCCCTGTTTCTTCTGTCATTATGGACCTTTGTTTACTTAAAAAATAAACCTTTATAAAATACCTTCAGTCTATTTAGCTATAGCAGAAACTTTCCCGCTATTGACATTAAAAAACTTCGATTCCTCCGGGCCTGTCAGGCCACTTCGTCAAAACTTCCAAAAGGCAAAATGACACAAGTATATTTTTTACAAAAACAATCTTCCTCAGAAAAAACATAATTTAATTTTAACCGAAGGGAACCTAATATTGTTTCGTTGAACGTTCTCAAGTTTTAAACTTTGCCTTAATTGATAATGACTTTGTATAACGAAAGTAAAATAAGGCCTTAAAGGAATTAATTTCAAGTTGATAAGTTTAATTTTAAGTTATTTAACTTAATTAATTTGTTGAAGTACGAAATTACAATTTTACCTGATTTAGAGTTTGTAGAGTAAGATCGAAAACGAAATTAACTAAAATGTTTCCGATAGCGAATTGTAACACTAGTTCTACTTATATGCCCTACCCATTTATATACCGACTTTACCAAAGACGGTCGTTAAACAGTTTTGTTTTTACTTCTGATCACAATTTTATTATGATAAAACAAAGAATTTTTTTTTGTTAAATCTGTACAAGTTCGAGAATGTTATACGAACGTACAAGTAGGTGTGTTAAGTTAAAATAAAAAACAATACAGTTTTTTTACTGGGTGGTTATTATGATATGGCTATGCAGTTCATTTTACGGCGAGAGTAAAGGACAGCGCTATAGCAGGTATACATCTCTGTCCTCTTCTCTCAGCGTTAACTGAACTGCATACCTATGTCATAATAACCCCCAGAACGGACTAACTCGTCTTTTCTACGACGACAATTGACATTTTGTATTCTTATGTTTGTTTTTAATAAAACTATTATAATTGACGTTTCTCTGCGGAGGTGGATGGAACTGATTGTCAAAAAATTTTTTTTATTAATTAATATAAAGTTTGCTAAATGTGGTCTGCCACTTTAAGCTTACATTCAGTTTGCATGCCACAAAACAATTAGTTCGATGGCTTAGATTAGATTATGCTCAATGTAATGTTAAAGCAAGCTTGCACAGCATGTCAAACAATAGTAAATTATGTTGACGTCCTCATGATACTTTATTATATTACAAATAATAAGATGCGTCGCTGATTTGAAAGGTAGTCTCTAGCGACATTATTATTTACTAGGGTTATGAAAAATAATATTATATTCATGTGTACGTCGTATATTCCAAACATTTCTCCACAAGATCCTTATATGATATTATAAATAAGAAAGTATATTTGTTTGTTCCTTCCGATACAACGCGTCAACCGATTGATGTTATATTTGGAGGGATAGTTTAATGCCTCGTATATAGACAAAATACTTTTTTATCTCAGATGATCAGACTATTTCCGAGGGAGTCTTCCACGTGAACTGAGTTGCATGCAAAATCTAGTAGACTTTACAATACAGGTGGTAGGCCCTAGTTGTATGTAGATGCATAGTTTAATTTACCACCATTCTTATCATCAGGTGTCCTTTGAACTCGTTAATTCTTCAATGTTATAAAATACAGTGCACTCACAAATGCTCTTTAAGTACTAGGACCACCAAAAATCACAGAGGTTAGTATAAATAAATATAAAAAGTAAAATAAAACAGCACATCCAAAATCAACATAACGAACTATTTATTCCCAGAGATTTTTTATTATTATTCAAATCAAAAGCTTGGAATGAAAATAAACCATATTACATCTCCCTAACCTATTTAAAAAAACAAATGTTTTCTCTATCCGTTATTGACTATTCTATCATATTGATGACAGAAAAGAATTCAAATTGTTCTAAATTTTATGTGGCAGATATGTCCTTTTGACTAGAAGGGTGGTATAGTATAGTCACAATGGGTGCAACTGGGCATTAATATATTCAATCTTACTTTATTTGACGTCCGAAACTCGGGCGCTTTTTGTGGTCCACTCGCGTGGAAAGAATGGGAAACGGACTAGTCGTAGGGGTCCGTAGGAGAAGGGGTTTTTTCAACTCTCAAGAATGGAAAGTTCCGTCCACATTGAAGTCGTTTATAGTTTCTCGCGGAAAGAAACTCATGCGACCCTTATTTTAAAATAAGAACATAATGGATTGATCAATAAAGCTTTAAGTTTTATGTCTTCTTATCTAAGTGATAGAAATCAAACAGTTGTTATAAACAAAACACAATCTGTTGGAGCAGCAGTGAAAATAGGTGTACCTCAAGACTCTTGGTGTTTTCTTGGGATACGCCGGTAAATTCCTGACGTGTAAAAGTGCTCGTGCGGCCTACTTACTGAATAAATGACTTTTATCTTTTCATCTGTTATCTGTATCAAGTAGCGTAAGTCCATTCTCAGGTATCAAGTTATCCCCATTCCGTGAAAGTATTACAAAGAGTCAAAGTTATTTTAACATTTATAATGTTAGTATGGATTATTAAGTGGGCAAGTAGGTACCTAGCTATGGATGGATATGGATGGATAAAACGGCTGAACAATTAATTTGTCGATAAATTAATAACAATCGGTATCTGTTTTTGACAAGCATTACAGGCTTTTAACGTCAGTTTCAGTTCATAATTATTAATTATGGTTTAAGAAGTAGACTTGTTTGAGCATTAATTAAAAGTTGACTGATGAATTAGCAATTGTAGTTTGATAGATAAACTTAAAAACGGCCGTTAATTCTCTCTTATTATTTTGTTTCATTCTAATTTAGAGTGATGTATTAAGTTTGAAAAAGGATAACTCAGTCATAATTCATTTATGTTTGTGAAATAAAAAAGATTTAAAGAAGTTATAGAGAAATGTCAAGGTTTTGGAGTTATTTTTTTATTTTAATGAACGGCATCTCTAAGCGTGTTTGTGTGTAAAAGTAGTAGGAAGTTGCTTTGCTTGCAATGCAAATTATATTTTAATTAATAAAAACAAACATAATATAATACAATAAACTAAACACTTTATAAGTTTTTGTTAAAACCTTCAAGTTAAAACAGACTCACCCTTGACCGAACATTTTTTGTCAAATTCGGGGTTGTCATGTTTTCACGCTAGCCCGTTCTTTGCAAACATAACAACGGCGTTCTACAAATCAAACGTCAATCGTATTACAAGCGAATAAGATTTAAAAATGGTTTGATGAACTCTAAAACGAGTTTGTAAAAGTATTAACGCATTAAGCGACGTATGACACACATGGGAGTCAGAAATTCATTCAAATTATGATTATAGGCACTGAATGAGTAAAGGGGTTTTTTGAGGGATTGTTGATTCTAGCTTGTCCCTAAATCGTGATAATTGTATATTGTCCTTTGTAAAGAACTATTATTATACGTGATGGCATTACTAATGTGCTCTTGGGAGTTTCTGTGAACCCATGTTAATGTACTTTTTGTGGTTTTTATTTTAATTTAGTACCAGTTATTTTGAATGGCGGATGAATAGAAATTTAATTTAATTGTGTATATTGCAGATAAACAAAGTTTTGTAACAACAAGTAGAAAACATTTGCGACGAGGTTTACTAACGAAATCAAACGGTCTCAGGTTCGATCCTCAGTAAGAGCAAATATTTGTGTGACGAGCGCGAGTACTTTGTTGTTAAGTCTCGGAGGTTTTCTATCTTTATAAGTATTTATTTAATTTATTTATTTGACATCCAACAGCATATAAACATTTCAATTAGAGATAGGTACATATATAGACAGTACAATCACAGCAGGACTGATGGCCGATGGGGTCAGAAGGTTCTGGAGTGGCGCCCGCGGACCGGGAGACGAGCTGTAGGTGCTATCCAACAAGATGGAGTGACGACCTCGTCAGGATCGCGGGACCGCGGTGGATGCGAAAAGCACAAGACCGGTCTGAGTGGAAAGCCTTGGGGGAGGCCTACGTCCAGCAGTGGACGTCTTTCGGCTGACATGATGATGATGATGATGACAATTACAGTTTACGCGTCGATAGGGCCGGTACAGACGGACTGCACTTGTACTGCAACCCAGCTGCAAACCAACCGCTTAGTTATACTGCACGCCAACTGCAACGGGTTGCGCAGTTTGTTTGAAGCAGTTATTTAAGTTTGATTGCTGATTAAAGATCCCTATAGTAAGAGCTTAATGAATAACATAATTTGTATTTTATTTTTTATAATATTTATTTCTGAAATTTATATTATTAAATTCAATAAATACTCATATTTATTTTAAATTGCCATTTAAGCCTTCTTATACAAAATTACCGATCGCAATACCGATCTTATATCTCACTCAAGTAATCAATTAATACCTTTTGACAATTATACCGCACGTAATGGCCGTCTAGATCGGATCTACGCAGGTGTACGCGCAGGCTTGCACGCGCATACTATTGTTTATTATATGTATGTGTGTGTGTGTGTACTCTTGATTTAATTGGTTCTGTTAAGGAGAGTATTCATTGCGCAAAGTTATTTATATGGAAACTGAATTAAGCCCGCGAATTTATTTAAGCATAACTTGACAAGGAGGTGAAAATATAATTATTTTTATAGTTGGGCGATTTAACAACTCAGCATAGGTTTAATTTTTCATTACTTTAGGAGAGAATTTTTTATCCAAAAGCACTCAAAGGTAAGGAAAACCTACAAGAGGTTTTAAACTTTAACATAGAGACTAAAACAAAACAAAATAAATATTTCTCAATAATTATGAATGAATTTGTGCAAACTATTAGTACAGTAAAATGTTTAGTATGTACATACAAACATACACGCTATTATATAACTCAAATATTTAACTCAAAGAGACGTGTTAGACACTTTTAAACCAAATGTAAGGTAGGTTTCTATTCGGTGATAAGTCGACCGAAAAAAATACAACCATTTCTAAAGTACGATGCATTGCAAATCGTTTATAGCCACGGCTATTCCAAAGACCTTTAAAAACGATTCCGGAAGTAATAAAAACAAGAAATGTGCAATAAAAATACAATTAACACAGCTATTTACTTATTGTCAAATGTTTATGGAAGGGAGGAAATGTTAAAAGGAAAAGGCGGGTTAGATTTACAAGCTTTATTTGCTGACTCTAATAATTTAGGTCCGGGCGTGGTTAGGCTTATAAAATGAAGAAGAAGAAGAAGAAGAAGAAAGCGGCGGCGGCTGCGGTATTTCCGGACCGTTACGACCTTCAAACCTTCAAGAAAAGAGCGTACTCTCATTTGAAAGGCCGGCAACGCACCTGTGACTCCTCTGGTGCTGCAGGTGTCTATGGGTGACGGTAATCGCTTTCCATCAGGCGATCCGTCTGTTCGTTTGCCTCCTATACCATAAAAAAAAAAAAAACTTCAACTTCAGTTCTAGAGCAAACACAATATTGCTGTTTTTCTCTAACGGAAATAAGTTTCTGTCACAAATTTCATTATTGATATAAGCTTTTGATGCTGACTTATCACGACCAAACTATTGAGTCCTAACACGCTAAGAATGGCGGAGATCCTGTCGCCACCTTCCGACTCCATCATCAGATCACCTCTTAGATACCATGATATTGCATTGTCATCGGGTTTACATATGTGGTACACATTTCAGCCCATTCCGTTGACAGGAAAAGGGTCAAATTTAATTTGCGAGATTTGATTCGTACATATTATTATATACAAACATACTTACATTGCAAGTTAAATATGAGCTTGTAAATCAGTCAACTTAAACAATATTTATTGATCGTCTGAACCTCGCTTTACTGTACGTAACCCTGTAACTTTTTCTATTTTTCGCCTTAATTAGCATAAAGTCAAAGTAAAAAAAAAGCCAATTAAAACATTAAAACGTTACAATATAAATTAAAACGATTAATTACTTAGTTACTACCAAAAATCCTTAACACTAGGTTGGTAGGTAGGTAGGTAGGTTGCCAGTGTTTGGCCCAGTGGTTGACTGGTAGAGAATGCCTCAAGTACTTACATTGTGTATTGTGCAATAGAGTTTAAATAAATAAATAAATAATATAAAATTTATATTATAACTTATTATATTATAACCCTACGAGTACCGACATACAAATCATATCCATACATAACATTATACCAAATTTCTTTTACAATACGTATAATCTACTACTAAACTCTTTGCTAAGTTTTTTTGAGTAAATGTTTTATAAAGCTGTGTTGTACGGTCATGGACATTAATTGATATACCACTTTATAACCTAGTCGTATAAAATCTACGATTCATTATATCTTGTCACTTGACGCTGTCATTATGACAGGGGTCCATAGTGGCGCAACAATTAAAGTCCGTGACTGTACACTGTGGCCCCTTCTCTCAGAGCTAATATCTCTCAAACATCTCATAACACCCCCTCTTTTCTGACCAGATGGAACCCAATGAAAGCAAGTTTGACTCACCCATCCTGAGTACCTTCTAACATAATGTCACAAAGTCCGAGAACAAACAAAAGCAGGGTGACGGAACCAGTAATGGACAAGGACCAAAGATGGACACTTTGATTTTTATTTTACGGACGATAAGGTTCATTAATTTATTTTGTAACATTCAAGAGTTAAGTGTCCATTACTGGTGCATGTCAGCTAAAAGTGTCCAACACCGGTGCCATAGATATGTTATTCTATTAAATTTGCGATCGTGTAATACCCTTATAAAGCCTGCCATTCAAGATGCTCCAAAAGCGACAGTAACCCTGCCGCCATTAATTATAGAACAAACGACCATTCACGAGATAATGGGCCAGTTAATCATTGAAGTATATTTGATACATTGATAATTGGTTGGAATTTTATTGAATAAGGGGTGGTTTTTTTGCGTTTCATGTAGTACATACAGGGTGATAGATAGTTAATGTACTCGTAATGTACTCATGTGTGATATATTTCAGGCATGTTATAAGTATTGTTAAAAAGTGCTTTGAATAAAGATTTATTAATTTATTTTTTATTGGTGTTGCCAGCAATAACTGGATGCAAATTTTTGGTCGTTCGAGATGACGAATGATTGTTTCTTAATCCATGTATGTTTTACTTTTAACTTTGTTTTATGTTTTGTGTGTGACTTTCCGTCTCTTCACCGAGCGGTTCCAACGGAAGATCAGCGCTGGCTTTACGGCTAGCGAATGCTGAGTTGGGACCGTTTCGCAACCATTTTTCTGTCTTGTTCTTTTTGTATCTATGTGATGTAATTTTGTATTGTTGCAAATAAATGTCTCCTTATCTTTATCTTTATCTTTAGAATAAGTAGAGCTCACTTGCAGTAAAAATCGGTTATGTAGTATTTTGATTGAGAATGCCTTTTGTACAACATTTATTTTCCACTAAAGTTTAACTTTTACCACGTTTCTGTACCTCATTTAACGGCTATATAACCTAAGAAAATTTTATGAATTAATGTTAAATGTTCAAGTTACTACAAATTTTCAGATATGACTTTTTTTACTACAATTGCAAACCAAATCTATTTTTTATGCAGTATAGCTTCTGTTTAAGAAAATGACTCATTAAATTTGGCATTAATCCTACTAATATTATAAACGCGAAAGTTTTTGTGGGTGTATGTTTGTTACTTCTTCATGATGTAAAGGCTGTACGGATTTGGATAAAATTTGGAATGGAGATTGCTTAAACCCTGGATTAACACATAGGGTACTTTTCATTTAAAATGTCCCTAGGAAATAACGAAATTTACGCGGACGGAGTCGCGGGCAGAAGCTAGAAAGTCATAAAGTCTCATAGGCGATATGATAACTAGACAGTGGGCTTTAAAGCCTGCGGACACCATGAGATTGCAAATGACATGTGTTGCTAAAGCTAATGAATACGTTAGTATGATTGACATCGAACAAAGGTGCAAGCATTAGTGAGTGATAATTATGTAAACATAAATAATAAGTCAAGAAAGATTCGGCACCCAATATCTTGATAAACAATGTTTCTACCTATTTAAAAATGCACAAAACCAATTATGACTTTTAAAACTAAAATATTACTAATTTGGTCGAGTCGTAAAAGCGTCGCGTGTTACAGATGGTTGTTATCTCGCTATCTCATGACCACAGTCATGCGACACAGGTCGCTATTAATTGCGATAGACATTGAAAGAGTTATTGCGGCATTTAAGTGTTAAATTATGCATTTTGGGGTTAAATAGCCGGTGTAATATTGTAATTTAAAAAAGTTTTTTTTTCGTTTTGGTAATTAAAAGTGAGAAGTCAACATTAAAAAAGAAGAAAGAAAAAAAAAGGCTATCGCTGCTATTACAGGACGTTGTCAGCTTAGGGTTCGATTCCCGGTATAGACAAATATTATTTATGTGATGAGCGCTAGTATTTTGTTTCCGAGTCAGTATTCTATGTATTGAAATCTGTTTTTCTCTATATAAGTATTTATCGTTGTCAAGGAGCAATATTAAAAGCCTATAGCTTATTTTTTGACTAGGTCAATTTGTATGAGATTGTCTTTTCTTTCGTTTTTTATTATAAATAGTACGCAAAATCACATTTCATGTGTTAATTCTAATGATCTAATGAACTATAATAAATGTTATAATATAGATGCATGTTACCTTTATGGAAAATATAAACCAATTCTGACTTGCTAAATGTACTTTAATGTTTTTTTATAGCATAGAGAAGGTAACGAGCACACAGGTCACATTTTCAAGACTGCAAGCCTAAGACTGCAAATGCGTTGCCAACCCTGAGGACTAAGATGAAATGCCTCAATGCTCGTCATTACACCGGCTGTCTTATCCCCAAACCGGAACAAAACAATGCGATCACTTCCTTACTTATCCAATAAATATTATTATTATTCAGATATTTATATAATTATCTGTAAAAAAAAAATACTAATATAACCTATCCCTGTTCGTCTCTATTCGGCAATGCCTTCCGCCTCCCACCCAGCATCCTGTCAGCTTTCCTTACCGACAGTATCATATTCAATAGAGCTACCTAAATACCATCCATTGTCAAAACGTGCCCCCTCAGCCATATTATATTTCACAACAGCTGGATACCCTGTAATACCTGGATACAGACAGACTGTCCAATTAGTCGCAGAGTAGGAGGCCCGAACTGAGGCAAAGCTAAGTCCGATGAAATAAACCTGTACCACTTTATCTACGTACCGGTATAAAGCCCGTTAGAAGTTGGTACATGGTGTAAGTGATAAACTTCTTGCTGTTTTAAAGCTGTTTCAAGCTCGTGCAGTGTCCTAACGCCTCGGTTTTTAAGCTACCGCTAGCATTGCTCGCATTGTATGTATCTATGTAAATACTTTGTCGTATAAACGGGAATACAATAAACAACGAAATAATATTATGTATCGGAATATGACAACCAGTGAAATTATTGAATGGTGATTAACTAAGTTTACTAAGAGATAAGTTTATCTCGGTACTGTTGTATCTGCATTGTATTGTTTTTCTTTTCCTTTTGTATAACTAAGTGTTTTCGTACAAAAATATACACTAGCTTAGTAAAAGAAACAGAAACGTAACACTACATTATATATTATTACGAGTACACTACAATGTTTTAAATTAAACATAAATACAGGCTTAGCCTTTTTCAAACTTACGTACAAGTGTATAATTGATTTCGATTAAAAATCTATTATGTCTTTTTTTTGTTCTGCAATATACTACATTAACGTTATCGTCCTTGTAATTCTCCAATAATGTCTACTACTGTATGTTTCTTTCTTTGTAATTAAAACTAAATACAAAAAAAATCGGCACTTTAATTTTCATAACTAACTTTAGTAGAATTAATAATGAAATATTGAGCTTGTTTTCAATAGAATGACCAAAACTGTAGGTACTTCCAAACTTATTCCTTCTAAAACTACAGGTACCCGCTAATCGCTCTCGCGGCCGCTTGTAACTTGACGTTACACAAAGAGCGATGGAGCAACGCACGTCTGACATCCCCGGGCCAATTCTGGACGTATCTGCACCTGCTATTATTATAATAGCTATACCCGATTCTGATATGGTTCTAGTGTTATTATAAAATCTAGGGGTCTGGTGTAAATGTTCATTTACAGTCTACATTGCTTTGGTGATAAAGAGCGATATTCATAAACGCGCAATAGCTAGTGTGCTTAAAATATTTATATTTAACTATAATAGGTTTATAGTGCATTTGTAAAGAATAATTTGGAGTAGGTATTAATTTGTACAGGGTGTCCCGAGAACTAGCGCCAAAACTAAGAAAGCTGATAGAGGAGCTTATTATCTATAACATTAGGCAAATTTCACGTCTGTTTTTTTTAATAGTATGCCCAAATAGGAAGTATGCGTCGGCTACAAAAAAAGCCGCCTAAGTCCGTGTCGGACTTACCATGAAAGATTCAGTATTCATAAGTTTTTTGTATTTGTCTACTTTTTAATTATTATTCTAGTCTGACCAGCAAGAGACCTATAGTTATTTTATGGTAAATAATGATAAAGTCTAAAATTAAGCTAGTTGTTTCAGTAGGAGCCTCTCACTCTTGATTTGAAGACATTCATTTTATATGATTTTCCCAGGCGATACAGACCAAGGAAGCGAACTCCATCTTAAGCTGTTTTTGTTTTCGTGTTTCAATATAAGTCAAATAATAATCTTTCAGATTTTGACTAATGATTTATTGATGATCCCTGATCGATTGGTTTTTGATTAATTGTAGCGCAGGTGTAGGCTTCGGGAAGCTTTCATGAATATCAAGGCACAGGGCCTATTCCACTTTACTTTACGTCATCTGGCTGCTATATCGTTACCATGTATTTGTATCTAGTATACATCAATTATACCGTTCGTACCATGTGTGTGTGCCAGCCATTACATGACATCAACAATGTTGAGTTTTGCCATGTCCATCTGTCTGTCTGTCAGTATATAACACTTAACTTTTCTCAGAAACTATTAAAGTAATAGAATTAAAATTTATACCAAATCAAGTAACAAACAAATACATACAAATATTTTGCATGTATAACCATTAAAAATCATTTTTTTTTTTATATTTTGAGGTTACGATATATTGAACCACAAACTTGCCATTTTAGCTAGAGTTACTTTTAGTTCGTTTTTAAACAGACGCACATAATAATTTAAAAGAAAAACTATGAGGACTAAGAATACTTGATTTATTCGTCAGATACAGGTGACTAAGTATTTATACTGACTAAAAATCATCACCAAATAAGTTGAATTAGAAAAGCATTTAATACTTGATATTTTTCGAAATTATTTTTGTGTTTGTTCCTGCCCGGTTTTTAATTGCTTTTCTTTTTTTTTTTTTTATGTCACAGAGAAGGCAACCGAGCACACAGGCCACCTGATGGTAAGTGGAAACTGTGACCCATAGACATTAGCATAAGACTGCAAATGCGTTGCCAACCCTGAGGACTAAGATGGAATGCCTCTATGCTAGTCATTACACCGGCTGTCTTATCCCCAAACCGGAATACAACAATGCGAACACTGCTGTTTGGCGGTAGGTTAATGGATAAGATGGTGGTAGCGATCCGGACGGACCCTGCACAGGGTCCTACCACCTGCAAAACATTCTAAGTTATTGGAGTAAGTTGCGATCATCATTAGCTAACTACATTTTGTCCGCAACTCCGTTCGCGCTGTTGCTTGTCTTTCGCTTAGGACTTCATGTTCGTCTCCTATAATATAAACACATAATCATGTTTCGGCCGGTAAAGGCGTGTAACGGTGGGACAAACAACGATGCTTTTGTATTTATTATTATTAGTAAGTACTAATAAAAAAAGCCAGCGATGTGCGAGAGGGATCCGAAGGGTTCCATACAACACCAAAAACGTTTGTTGAATTGGGATAGACCAGGTCATATAATAGGTCATTTTAAGAGACCAATTTCATTAGTTTTGTGTTTGACCCAATAGTTTTGTTTTAATATCTTTAAATACTTAGCAGACATTTTATGGACGACATGATTATTTTAAATTGGGGCTGGCATTTTCTAATAAATTACAATAATGAAATGAAATGTAATCATAAAAAGTAATTGTAATAGCGTATTAAAACATACTATTTCAAGCGGTTTTCGCCTAACCCGTAAGATACACCTACGAGGGCTTCAAGCCAAAAACAAAAGTCAAACAAAGGTTAAAACACTATTCCTCGAAATGATTTTCGAATTAGAGTAATTGTAAAAATATGAACAATCCCAATTGGGATACCCCTGTATTTTTTCACTTGAGTTTATTCTATTTATTGTTATTACGGCTAACACCTATAAGGTCGATTTACATTGGTCAAGGACAGTGGACAGTGGGCAGTAGACAGTAGTGTAAACCGATAGGACATTAGCGAGTTGCCTTCCCAGTAGATCCAAATAGAATCGCTTCTTTCGCTTTATATTTCACTCCTTGGCACTGTTCTTCCCACTATCTTTGACCACGTAAATCGGGCTTTACGGGTTATAAGATACAGTCCGCTGACAGACAGATGGACAGACAGTGGTGGCTTAGTATTAAAACCCTATTTGTACGGAACCTAAGGATTTGTACATACTAACGCTCGAGTTACGTTAACATAAAATAAAGCGATGTAGATTTGCACCAGCAAAGTAGCCACATTAAACATGAGTGTGGACATATTCTGCCCGTATAACATTTTCAGTATATTTTAGCTCAGAAATCCATTTTCTATACCACACGTAGCAATAAATCAGACGGTTTGAAAATAAAAATAGCGCCGTAAATTCAAATACACTGCGGATCACTAAAAGTGTACACTTGGATAGATTACAAAGCAGTGCGCGCGGATAAAGGACCTCGGGGATTATGTAGCGGCTGTCATACAAAGGGGGTTTAATATTGATAATTATCAGGGGGGAGCGAAATGGGCAATATTTCGGCCATGTTTGTTATTTTTTATTATTAGTTGGTTTTTTGTTTATGACATTGACCTAATGTACATGCATTTAAAATTAAATGCAATTGTTAAAAAATCGTTTGAGTGAGGCTTGCGTCAACCGGGCGAAAGTGGACCATAATGCTGAGGAAAATAAAAAAAACGTATGATTTTAAAGATCTGTTAAAGATCTCCTACGGTTCTGCAACATCTGTTTACAAAGGCTTTAGTAAGAAAATAATCATAAAGGTACATATTATTTTAACCTTTTGACTTAAGAGCATCTCATCTTTTACCATGAAACAATCTATAAATGTTTATTTGTCTTTTAAGTGTCATAAAGATGAATGAATTCCATGCAGATTTCCAGATTACCTTGAAAAAATACTCCAAAGGTTAAACACTTGACATTTAACGAACTATTTAGTATTTGACACGAACACTTTTTTTTTCATAGAACTAATTCATTCAAAAAAAAAACATCAGCTTATAAAAAATGTATAAATATAAAAATAAAACACAGTGGATGTTTTTGTTTACCAACTTAATAAACAAATAAAACACAGCTAAAACATTCTATGAACCAGTGGCGCACTAATCCAAAATAGGTTATGTATCATTGCGAGTGCAATGAAGTGTAATTTGCCAGCTTGCCGTATATGAGTGAGGCAAGTGTGGAAATGTTAAAATTGCTTCGTTACCAGAGCTCAAACGCTCACGATTTTATGACTTTCCTGGGATACAGCTGACTTTTTGACTAAAAATACAGGCTTTAACTGAAACTAAAAGCGGCTCGTTGGGAGAAAAGTGTCTGAATAGAAAAAAAAAATAACCTCTCTTTTTCTATTCAAAGTGTTTCACAACAATGTGTTGTTTTGTTTATTTTTTCTTAATACATTTTTCTTTTTTATGTCATAGGGAAGGCTGACGAGCACTCAGGCCACCTGATGGTAAGTGGAAACTGTGACCCATAGACATTCGCATCCACAAGACTGCAAGCCTAAGAATGCAAATGCGCTGCCAACCCTGAGGACTAAGTTGGAATGCCTCTATGCTAGTCATTACACCGGCTGTCTTATCCCCAAACCGGAACACAACAATGCAAACACTGCTGTTTGCCAGTAGGTTAATGGATAAGATGGTGGTAGCGATCCGGACGGACCCCGCACAAGGTCCTACCACCCGCAAATATACATATTGCAAAATGCTACTTGTACCAACATGACTTCAGGGGCAAGGACCAATACTAGAAAAATGTCTTCATTGTAATTCATAATCCTCATTAAAATCCTCGTAGATTATTTAATGAGCTGTTGTGATGCGTGCATGTTATTAGGACTTCTCCGCTAGTATCACAACAGCCATAATTATGGAACAGTTGCATAAGCGCGATTAACTTGTGTAACATCTCACTATAATTAATTTTTCTATGCCACCTAAGGCACGGCCATTATAAAACCCTTTATCAGTAATACGGAAAGTATTTAAAAATGGATTGGAGGACTTCTTAGTCTTAGAATTAGGTTCTCACTTCCCCCTTATTCATTTGCGCACCCCTAGGTTATTAATTCCCTCTAAATTTCATTTCTAGCCTAGCCTAGCTAGGATTGTATTCTGCTCCTTGTCTTTTAGTCATTTAACTTGATTTGGAAAAGTTTTAACTATATATAACCTAAAGAAAGCCTGTTAATCTATAACACTAGCGACCCCCCACACTTCGCTTCAGTTTATGTGACTTTTACCCGTACATACCTAAACCAGAAATTATTATGCATAAAAAACCTACCGTGGTAAGTCATGATCAAAACTGAATCAATCGTTGCGTGATTCAGGAGGAAGTGGATAAACAGACGGACAGACACACAGACAGTAAAGAATAACACATAATGGCAACATTTATCAGTCGCAATACAACGACAATCGTTAGTCACTCAAACATGACATATAGTATGAAAATATATCCAAATATTCATGGAGCTTTCTCGCAATGGTCGCAATGAAACACTATAACTCTCAACGATATATACTATCGTAAATTTAAGGGATATATGGCGCTAGTTAAGAATTTATTTATTTTATACGGCAAAGGGATATAGTTTTCATTTAGAAATTGAATAATCGTGAGGTAGTAATAGTTATTATTTTATTATATTAATTGCTTGTGCAAGTCGTTAATGTTATATGTGAAGTAGGTTTATGAAAGTCAAGATTAATAGTGCTCTTATATCCAGTGAATAGGTACTATTTTAAATTAGTATGTTTCACTATTTGACTCTTAACGATGCAATTACTGATCTGGTCTTTATCATCAACATAGAATTACATTTTTTGAAAAAACTTTTTTTTTAAATATATTTTATGATATTTCGGAGTAATGCAGTGCCTATAGTAAAGTATGCTGTAAATATGTTTTGGCCTTATCTTTCATTGCGACATTTGAATTTGGCAGATTGTGACAAAACATATATTATTCAAAACAGGATAATTGTACCTACTCTTATGAATAAGCGGGTTCATCCATAGGAAGTTACACGAGTAAATTAAGAGAAATACTTTATCTTGCTTCTAGCTTACATAATCGCACAACGCGACGCTTACGCTTACGCTTAGCTCGCGGCCACAAAAATGGACGCTATAATATTATACATGCAGAACACTTTTTCAGGTATAACCTCGTCCCTTTCCGTTTCAGGTTTTCCATTATTAAAGGACGTCTATTATTTAACTTTGTTTTAAGAAACTATTTAAAGAGGTTATAAAATCACTAAACACCGCTTATCCAAAGTGAATCATTATTCTAACGTCATTAACAAGACGTCACAACTTATTCGTCTTTCGCTCTACGTCAGACGTGAATAGGTCATAGTTGTTTGCGTCAAAATACGTCACGTCTAAACGATGACGTCTTCTGAATCACTATGAATGCTCATGCATTCGAGATTATAATATAATTAGATCATAGCTCGCGACTGTCACTGAGGCCCAGTTTACCAAAATGCCGATGAAAAAATGTTTTGTTGTTTTTGACCTGTATGTGTGTGTGTGTAATAAGAATGTTTGTATGGTCCATTGTGCCCTGGAAGAGGCTAAACGTATGGCCAAATTCGATAAACAAGGTACCGTTCTCTTCGGCGGGGGAATTACTAGTTTTATCTATCTAAATATCATAAACCCTCCATGATGCGTACAAGAACCGCACATTATGACCACCATATAAACTGACAGTTTAATTTTTTTTATTAATGCTAAATTATAACATCGAATTAAATATTATTTCATTGAAATTTCGAACATCTCTAAAAAACAAAGAAATTTAATTTGACCTCTATTCTAGATGACGTTTAGCTCGAAATGAATTGTCTCCCGTAAGTAAGATATCGAACGATATGATAGTTGGAGCCGACTAAAGTTTGTCTCTGAATTAAAAAAAATATGACAGCTGCCAGAAAACTTTTTTTTCTTTTCACTACCGCCATTACCGATTAAAAGTTTTTTTGTTGTATACTATAGTTGCTCGATTTATTTAAACCATAAAATGAGCGATCAAGATGACATAGATATTTCGCCGACGCCTCCTGATATCCGCGACAAAGCAACTAACGTCATAAAATAATTACTGTTAGTGGCCCAGAACAACACCGCGATGCCGGTCATAATATGCGGCTCCTGAATGCATCATGGAGGCTTATGATATGTGAGTAGATAAAGTAGTGTATGTAACTACATTTTAAGGCATTAAAACACCTGTGTGATGTTATTATGGAACTCGCCTTCGGCTCTTTTTATAAACCCACACTCGTGTTTAATGCCCTTCATTATGTACCTACAGTCACATAAACTAATATTAAGGGCTGAAGAATCTCGAGGAAGGTCCGTCCGGATCGCTACCACTACCATCCTACTGCCAAAGACAACCGGTGAAAACACTAGCATAGAGGCATTCCATCTTAGTCCTCAGGGTTGAACGCATTTAGTGGTCTTAGGATTGCAATCTATAGATTGTAGCTTTGAGAACGCAAATGTCTATGAGCCACAGATCCTACATACTATCAGGTGGCCTTAAGTGCTTTTTAAACATTATGGTCTTCGATGTCTGAAATAAAATTGTCTTTGGTTAGTCCCTGATTGGATCCCCTACAATTCATTCTAGACTTTAGTTTAACTGTTTTATTGTCCACCAAATGATAGACCATACATCATTGTCTCAGCTATCTATAACGTATCACAAAAAGCAATATCGCTACAATTTAGCGCACGTTATTGCGAACTCTCGGCCAATCAGCGGCCGTATTTTACAACCAATGGCAGCAGAGCATCGTTACTCCTGCGTCGAATAAATTTTTACGCCGTTTAAAATTGGAACGTAAATTTACTGTCAACGGTTGTATCCTAATTATTATTTTTTTATGTTAGAGTAAAATTTAGGTCACTAAGTCAGCATTGTAGAAGCTAAGAGCCTAGTTTGCGACTAGGTCAATCTGCGTAAGATTATCCCATTTGTCTCTGTTTTTTTAAATTATTATTAGGTTTGCTTTCAACTTTTATTACAAATTCAACTAAAGAAAGAGGGTATTTGATAATATATATTTAATAATTTTTAATTATCTTAAATTGGTCTTTCTCTGATCTTTATATCATTGTGGTTAAAGTAGCTCTTACTGTTAAGTTAATAAGAGCTGTCATAACACATAACGACATAGAAGCTAGATGGAGAAAATTAAAGTGGAATAGAGGGTATATTCCTTTAGCCCTACTTGTTTGTTAATTGTTGCTTGTGCTAGTACAACTCAATTTCGCTCCACGTTTCCAGTGATATCGTTTTTGCTGATCAAAAATCCGGTTTCAATAGGGTTGTGATTCCATCCGCATACTCACGACTAAATTCTCGAATAAAACTTTTTTTGCTCATATTCAATAATGAAAACTTATTTCGGGGCTACATCTGTGAGCTCGTTATTTGTTTTAAAATATCGCGACTCCAAATAATAATTAGAAACCATCTTGAAGGATTTTTGAAAATCTTTAGGGTTGTATTTATATCACTAAAAAAAAACAACTGACAGTTTGTATTTAAATAAATGATATTTTGGGCTAGCAACGCATAAGTTTAGGACTAATGAAGACCCACTGAATTAACGTTGTTAACTTTTACCGTTAACTACACTACACTCACACATAAAAATACAAACTACTTAATATGCTGTCTTTTGTTTCATATTCATCCTCATACTCACTCAACCCTACTTAGAAAGTAGTTAAACGCCAGTTAGACGTTGATGACAGAGTCGCTATCTAGAGAAAACATCAGATATTACCGACGAATTGTGGGTGTTTAGCTACTTGCTAGAAACTAGAGCTTAACCAGACTTAATAAATGCTAGTGAGTCAGACGCTGAGGTAAATGTCTCTAATTATGGAGCTATATAGTCTTTTAAATATGTTTTTATTTCATAGAACTATGTTTACTGCGGTTTTTATGCAATTATATATCCTTATTCGGGCCAGTTTATATACACAAAATACGACGTCGAGTACTTGAGGTTATAAACAATAAGAAATTAGTGTGCCTTGATTTTAAGACCGTAATATAATAGAAAAAAAAACAAGAAATTATGGACACTAATTGGGTTTCGAATTCTTTCATTTTTTTAAATGTTATCCAAACAAAGTAGTATTTATAATTAGCAATAAATAAATAATAAGTAAAATGAGTATACAATAGTTCTCACTTTTGGAAATAAATACTTGTAAGTAATATAAGACTAGTCTTATAGCTTAGCTTAGCCTTAGCTTAGCCTTAGCTTAGCCTTACGTCATTTACGACAAAGATTTATTTTGCTCGCCACTGTATTTACGTCCATACATTAATCCCTTAAGCGACGCACCAGGAAAACATTTCCTGGCCAAAAAACGTAGTCATCGATCGTAATTTAATAAAAATTGATACTTTATGCAAAAAACTAGTAATGGAATCACTCAATCGAACTAATGCGGGGCGGGTAAATGGTGATTTATTGCTGCGTGGATAAGAAAAATGACTGCAAATACAAAAGGGCTGTCGAGGGATACGGGACGGAGGCGACACGATTCTATTAGACCCTTCCATGACGGACAAGACCGGGATACTAGGCAGTAAAAACCATATCGTCTTTGACTTGTTATCATCATATTGTCCGGATCGCTACCACCATCTTATCCATTAACCTACCGCCAAACAGCAGTGTTCGCATTGCTGTGTTCCGGTTTGGGGATAAGACAGCCGGTGTAATGACTAGCATAGAGGCATTCCATCTTAGTCCTCAGGGTTGGCAACGCAATTGCAGTCCTAGGCTTGCAGTCTTGTGAATGCGAATGTCTATGGGTCACAGTTTCCACTTACCATCAGGTGGCCTGTGTGCTGGTTTGCCATCTCTATGACATAAAAAAAAAAAAAAAAGATTTTATAGCTCTTATTTACTTGGGAGAAAGGTCAAACGCAATATGTTTTTTTCCACCAAAAATAGAAGCCCAGATTGACTTACAGACAACACAACGCCTAAGCCGTTGAGCTTCATGGAAGAAATATTCCTTTGGTATGCAAAAACTAAAAATAGACACCGAAAAAAAATTTAATAACCTCGATCCCTATCGGGTAGAAATAGGGGGAATGACGGGAAAGTATTTTGACACCTACATAGTCCTTCAGTAATAATAAATCGTCCATCGTCCCAAACTAAGGTCTAGGCTTGTACTGTGGGAATAGACAACGAGATTAATGTTTATATACAGAAATAAATAGTTAGAAAAGATTTAAGTCTAAGTAATATACTGGATTTCTTTACCAATTGACTCGATTTTATTACTTAGGTACGGTCACGGACGTTAATTTGCTACCCATTTCAAAGAAAATTTGCTTGAAGATGTCATTGTCATTAGAGATGCCAAGTCATTGGTAATTGATAGGGAGCTGAACCTTATTGCTGTAGAATGTCAGATTGACTTTGGAACTAAGGTGGATGACGAATTTAATTCCTTGACTGTACATGTGTTAATTTAGTATTTTAAAACACGAAGAAATCCCATAAATAGATCATGACAAAATTTAAATTGTTGGACTGTTTCGGAGATTATCATACTCTACTTAATTATGGAAAGTAAACCAAATTGAATCGAAATCAAGCATCATCCACACAAAAAAAGACGACTTGAAGAAAACTGAATTAAAACCAACCTTGAAGATATCGTGAAGTGTAAAGGCGATTTCGTTAAAAAGGCTCTCCTTAGCAGATTATCGAGTGAGTTGTTTGATTTAATGCCTTCTGGGGTAATGAACCGTTCGGTTTATGTGTCTGGAATAGCTTTTTACGCGATTTTTCTTAATACTCTTTTTAATGTTTTTGGAGAAAGTGATTTGGTGGGTAGTAAATTTCCTTAAATGCCAAATGACTCTGTTTGGTGTCTCGTTTGAATGGCAATCGTAGAGTTTGGCATAGAGAGTTAAAGTGGAATCGATCAGGGTGAGTTATTTACAAAGGATGGTTGAATAAAACTGCTCAAGGGTTTTTTTTAATTGAGTTAAGTGGAATGAAAGCCAACAGGGTCAATATTAATCAGGCTAAAGTCGTCAAATGTAGTAGAGGGGCGCGTCTTTACGAGTTGAAGACATTGGTAAATTGCGATTCATGATTTTATACCATTAATCTAAAATGTATTTTTAAATAATATCAAAATGGCTAAATCGCATTTGGTCTGTTTACACGACTGCCCAAAAAAAGAGTGTAATGTTCTCAGGGTTCAGGGGTCAGGGGTCAGGGGGGGGGGGTATGTATGCAATGATTTATTCCACCATATCTTCTAAACGGCTGAGCAGATTTAAACGTGTGTAGTATCGTTAGAATCTTTTCACCATCCCGGTTGAAATAAGGTACCTACACTGTTAAAATTGAAATGACAGCAACGGCATAGTGACAATTATTTATATCATTAAAAAAAAGTGCACTAATTATTACAATATGGGTTTCGTTTGTCATAATGTGACCATCTCAAATATATAGCAATATAGTAGCATTAATAAACGAGTTTAATAATGGTTTAATAATAATATCAAAAATTTCAGTCGGGTTTTTAAAACTTGCTTTTTATTTTAGTTATTTAAGCTTGGATTCTAAAAGTTACTTCTTTCGCGTATAAAATGTAACTCTGACCCACTATAGAACTGTGTCACGTTGATATTTTGTTAGATAAATCTTACAATTGGTTTAATATCATCACTTTGACACAGTTTTATTGGGGTTTGGGTTCTTTTTAGGGATCCGTACCCAAAGAGCGGAACCTTATTACTAAGCCTACCGTCATAATCGTAATAACGTAATTCACTATTAATAAAAAAACTGTTTTCAAAGAAAAGTTATTTTAACTTATTTTTAATTTTATTGTATTGTAAAAACGGTAAAACATACGTACAACCTTCAAGGTATGATTATATAAGTTATAACAATACCTTAAGAAAACAACAAACACTAGAAACCAATCAATTCGGAATCAAATTCAAATTGGAAGAAAACAATGCAGCAGTACAGAATCCTCGGCGAGCGAGTCCGACTCACACTTGACCTTTTTTTCTATTGTACCTAAGTATATCCATCGTAATACTAAGGGTTTCCAGTAGTAGTTTCAAAATCAGACCAGCAACAGAGCTGGAATTGAAACTGATTATGCCTCAGATAATATGTGATAGATCAACGAAGCTAACCTACCACAGAAGCTACGAACTTGACCAATAATTCAATAGCCTTTTTTCCACTATTTTTGGTTATGTTCGTTTTTTTGAGATAATACAAAACTCTTTATCCTAGGAAGAAGAATATTATAACCAGAAAGACCTAAAAGGAAGCCTCACACAAAAACTTAAACTAGTTCTAGACTAAATAAGCTTAAAGCTTGTGCTAAATTTAAATAGTACATTGTTTACTACACAGAGTAAAAAAAACGTCATTTTTAGGGTTCCGCAGTCAACAAGGAACCTTTGCGGACAAAGATGTCAAAGATGCGATAAAATGATTTCGGATTTTAAAAAAAAAGTTCTCGTACTACGACACTGTTAGTTAGTAATGCCCATTGCCCAACGCACTCGCAATCGCAATAGTTTTAATTTTGAAAATAGAAGGCTTGTGTACGTACAAAATGAAAACAATGGTTCAGCTTTGAAGTCGATTGCGATTGCGATCCGAGGGCTTATTGCCTATCGCTCTCTCAATCGCAATCGTTTTCATTTCCTGCGTCGCTATTGCCTAACGCAATGTGGAACAATTGTTTTTATTTTGTATGTGGACTCGCCTTCGACTGCCAAAATGAAAACAATTGCGCCATTTTGAAATCGATTGCGATTGCGAATGCGTTGGCCACTAGGCCCTGAGGAAGCCATAGTACAAACATAGGGCATAGTATGGGCCTAGATCAATGTGAGCGAGATTGCCCCCTTCTAGACTAGCTAAAATTCTTGCGAGACGTTGCATTTTAAAACATACTGGGCCTTATTCTGCCCTCCTAAATAAAAAGGACACATGCGTAATTTGTTGGTCAAAGTAAATTTAACCCTACTACTTAAGAAATAAGGTCATTAATAAAAGCGCGGTTCTATGGGACTTATGCCCTTTTGCCTAAGGAGGGCAGTATTCTAGTCGGTATAAACCGTCTCGTTTTTGACTCGATATGGTATTGTTTATAACTCGTACGGCATTACTGTCAAATAAATAAAAGCTATCAAACGTCATTCTATATCATTCTAAAGGAATTTGCTGAAAGGTATGATTGTCCAATCTTTAAGCAGTGGACCGAGCTAATTAAGGGTGTAGCGCAATTTGTAATGTAGATGCTATGCTATGGAAAGCGTGAGCATATATATACCCGTGTTTTTTTTGATTTACGATAACTTTAAGGGAACGTTCTTTAGGTCAAACAAAGTTAATTTCCCGAAGACAGACAAATGATAAGTCTAACGGTTTTAAAGATATTTAATTTTTAATTTTAATCAGTTAATCACGTTAAACTAGTGTAAAAGGGTCGTAATTGATAACAACAATTTTCTTTTAATACTTATGAGTAAAGAGTTTCCAATTGTTAGGTTTGTATACGCGTCAATCTAAAGTGACAATCTTGTACCTGTCAAGTGTTATCTTTACTTGTGTGTGTATGTCACGCCAACATAGACGTATTTGACACTGATTATTAGTTAACTCTAAAGGCCCTTTTAGAATGACTAAAGATAAAAGATTTCATTATTTTGTTCTAAACTGAAAAAACATTTTTTTTGCAATATTTAAAAATCTAATCTACCAATTAGTTTCTATGGATATACCTAGTAATATGCCGTTGTTATCGTAAATAAAAAAAAACACGGTGTATTATAAGTTAGCGAAATTTTAAATTAGATTTTATGTTTAGAATTATTCTATTAATTACTAACACTAGATTAATTTATCTTAAATTGTATACTAACACTCTATGGATCTTTTTGTAGTCCGAAATAAAGAATTTGAATTTGTTGTCAATATAACAAGCGAAAGACCGAATGGTTTTTACCCCGTAGAATCTCGGCCCGGAAATGTTGTTTAAAGTGTTAAGTCTATCGACTCTGTGGCGGCCCCGCCGTCTGTAACCCATTCATCATCGGGCTATGCTGCCGGCAGTCAACTGTTTGTTGCCCGTTCACTTAGCCGGCTGAGCCGAGTCGTGACTTGCTGTTCGCAGTGCTGCCAGTGTTGGGTATTACTGATTTTCGCTCATACGAGACTTTGTATACGTGATACTTTTTCTTTAGTCGGCAAGGGAATGAACATATTTTCTTTTTTATGGCAATGAGAACGCACGCAAGCACTCAGGCCGCCTGTAAGTGGGATCTGAGACGTATCAGACATTTGAAATCTCAAATTTGCAATCCTAAGACCTCAAATGCGTTGCCAACCCTGAGGACTGAGATTGAATGCCTCTATGCTAGTAATTTCACCGGTTCTCTTATCCCCACACCAAAGCGAACACTGCGGTGGGTTAATGGATAAGATGGTGGTAGCGATCCGGACGGACCCTGCACAAGGTCCTACCACCACTGAGAGTTAAATATTGTTACAATTTATTGAATCTCACAATATATTAAATTAAAAGTAGCATTTAAAAATATAGGAATCATAAGTAGGTAGGTAGGTAGGGCCTCTATTCAACACGCTAGTTTAGTTCCGTTTAGTTTGGCAACGATACTTCCTCAACCCTAAAGCTTAGTTTGGGACTAGGTCAGCGTGTGTAAAATTGTCCTCTGACATTTACTTATTTATGCTCTTATAACAATAACCTTTCACTACACAAACAAACCGAATATCAAATTATTAACATATATATACAAAGCTAATCTTCAATTTCTTACCAAAGCACCAAACACACACGTAACATAATCCTTTAATAGAGTTGTATACCCGTAAAGCATAGACAATTCGACCGAGCAAGAACGTTAACCAACCCCTAACTCTCAGTGCATCTCTTCCTTCAGAGCTGGTTAGAGAGGGATGCGCTGAGGGATTATTTATCCCTGTGTTATTATATCCGCAAAGCGCAAACGCCCCAGGTCGAGCTCGTGATGGAATATGAAACTACGTGCGGCTCAGTGGAGGGCGCCGTCACACCGTTGTGTAACATTTTGCAAGCATATAAGGAACTCATACAAAAGTTAATTTTACTCTTTTTTTTCGTAATTTACTAGCACACTATTGTATTTAACGTGCCATTTGATTTAGACAAGAGTCAACCAAGCGACCTGTTTGCCACTAAGATCTATCCTCCAACCGCTTGTATCCATCGATTTACCGCAACCTAAGCCAGTCTTCAGTCTTTGGTTAAGGTTAGTATAATTTAAAACTTAATCTGTTTTAGAAACTGGTATTGATCGTAAAGGGTTCGTCTAAGGGTGGAACCCTTTGAAATGATGATCTCGCTTTTGCCCACCACTTGTCAGTGTAGAACTGATTCAACGCTCTTTTTTCAAGAATTATACAATTTTCTTGGATGAAAGGCCCTACAATGACATACAATAACGCATATTAAATCCAACAGTGACAATGTCATAGTCCATAGTCCAGATGCGGAATGACGTAAGCTGCCGGACGGTCACGTCGAAGGCTTATGTCAATTTCAAATATTTTGACAGTTTTCGACACTCATTTACTTACGTGAGATTTTTGTGAGATTCATAAAACCAGAATATCCCACACAGTTCAAAACTAACAATGACTTGACAAAACAACAGTCTTATCAACTATTTTTCTCGATGTTTTATTTACAAATAAATTAGAAAAATACAAATGGAGGTCTTAGTGCCTAAAGCAGTTTATACCAGTTAACCACATAACTAACGACTCGGTGTAACGCAAGGCCAAAACCGCTTATTTGTTTCTCTCGTACGTAAATTTTGTTAGTCTAATTCCCAGCTCGTACGGTTTGATCTGTTTTTAATAGAATTCGCAACTTCATATTTGGCTCTAACGATGCACTTAACGTTAAATATTTTGTAAAACAGTGAGACGAATTACTTTTGAGTTCTCTCTATGAGAATAGTACAGGACGGTAGACGTATTAAGCATTACGTCCACCGTTTGTACTTATTTTTGTGCAATAAAGAGAAATTGTTATAATCAATTAAAACTTTGGCACTTTTGTACTGAGACTGAAAAAGGTTTAGTTAAATTCTGAACTATAGTAAGGCCAACGAGACGAGATAAATAATGTAAACAAGCTTTCACGAGTTCAAAACATTTTTATTTGAAATCGTGTCACTTCGAACGCAATCCAAATATAAATAAACGTGTGTACCACGGATCACGCAACGACAGCCCCCATCGACCAACTGAAGATATTATTAGCGTACGAGAAATAAGGACAGATATAATAATCGCTGGCTATCGCAATATAACTCAGTAACGGTCATTTTGTTTACATTCTTTATCTCCGGCCGTACTTTACATGAGAAATTTTAACTATAACTAGGTATTTCCGACAGTCTTTTTATAGAATGTTTTAATTTGCCGAATTTTCATTACATCCATATAGCAAGGATTGTAATTTTTTGGTATAACCGTTTTTTAACGCGAATCTATATTTACTAATTATTAGTCTATTAAATACGAGGTGTTGCCTGTGACTCCATTCGCGAAAAAGTTTTTTACTCGAAGGTAAAAGTACATTTTGCTGTCCTTCCTGGGGGTTCAAGTTACCTCAAAACCAAATTTTATTCACATCGGTTCAGCTGTTCATTCTTGATTTTGTAATGTTAACCTTTAATCGAACTGTTTAACAATAGTATATTGTTCAACAGGGAAGTAAGTCATTGTTACACGAATATATATATCTATCCACCCGTGTAGAGCGAGGGTGATTAAAGTTCTAGGGTCAGTATGGCCCTTTAGTCTTCAGTAAAAACTCTACTTTTCACTTCGATCACGAGAAAAAACACTTTTTGGGGTTGAAAATAACAAATAGTCCATAGACAACATTTCTAAAATGAAGAGGTGAAGGTTGTATGCCCAGCCTACCCTCCACCTCGCTCTCCAACGACAAGGGAAACATCAACAAATGGCAACATGTATATCTGGCTGTTTGTGATTTTCCAAGGCTTTTAGTTACACTCCCTAAGGAGTAAAGTGGCCCTTAAGTCCCTATGCATTAAATGCATCACTTTAGTCCGCCTATAAACTCGTATGGCTATTATAAGTCATTTTAGTGCGTAAAGAATTTAATTCCCTTCAGAGTTTCAGACACGCTTTGAGATCAGTGACAAATCCGGTGATCCTCTGACTTGGTGTTATATGACACATTATTATCTCATCATTATTATGAAATCATCTCATAACAGGTATTAGGTACTTTATCTAAAATAATATTATATTAATTTAAACAAAGAAACAAAAATAAAACTATGGCATACTAAAATATTGATCTGGTTTAATTCAATGTTATAGAATCAAAACTAAAGTCCCGGTCAAGTGTGAATCGGACTTGCGCACCGAGGGATAATAAGGTTGGACGCAAAAGAAAATAATTATGTTTTTTTTTTTACCATTAAGGTCAATTTTGACTAACCTACATTTTAACACAGATTAACCAGACATCGGCAAGGTTGTTAAACAAGTTAAATATATGACGGATTTACTAGTCCGTAAACCAAAAAAATACAATGCGATGTCATATTTAAATAAAAACTGCACTATTTTGACTTAAAATGCATGTTATTTGATATTGTATTTAATTTAATATTTATAGCTTTATATAACGCTTAGACTAAGTAGTAAAAATATAAAAAAGATAAAAGAAATTTATTCAGTAAGTAGGCCGCTCGGGCACTTTTACACGTCAAGAATCTACCAGCGCTTCCCATGAGGAGACCACTGCTGAGAAGAAACGCAGCAAGAAACTCAGCAGTCAGTCATTTTTTAAACATATTTTATATTACAATGGTACTACTTAGTCTAGCATTCTATAAAGCTACAAGTACGTACGTAGTAAGTACCATTGTAATATGAAATATGTTGTAAAAATGACTGACTGCTGAGTTTCTTGCGGCGTTTCTCAGCAGTGCTCTCCTCTTGGGAAGCGCTGGTAGATTCTTGACGTGTAAAAGTGCCCGTGCGGCCTACTTACTGAATAAATTACTTTTATTTTTTATCTTTTAATGGTATTAAATGTCACAGCTAAACACCGTAGATTCAATTAAAAATCATGTTAAAGTTCCTAAACCTTTAAATAAACAAACAGTACCGAAATAGATTTATTTCAAATGTTAGCCGAAAGGGCGGGTGTGTAATTAAAAGTGTGTTTACTTTAAAGTGATTGTTTAGGACGGGTCAACCTATTTACTTAGATCCTTAGGGAAATAAAACCAGTTTTACTTACAATTACTACGGAAAGGGCAACATATAAAAGATAAATTTGACGGAATTATCAAAGAATTCTTTAATAGAACCGCACTCTAAAAACAACAGTGTCACTATGTAAATAAAAAAACCGGCCAAGTTCGAGTTGGACTCGCGCACGAAGGGTTCCATACTTATCTATAAAAATCGCGTTTCTTGTATGGGAGCCTCCTGTTTTTTTTTTTTTTTTATGTGAACATACAACAACAATATTCTGTGAATATTTCAGGCTGCTACCTGTAGCCGTTATTAATATCGAGCAATAAAGACGGAAAAATAATCACGTATGTTGTATGGGAAAATATATATATTTTATTCTGTTTTTAGTATTTGTTGTTATAGCGGGAACAGAAATACATCATCTGTGAATTTTAACTGTATCTGTCTAGCTATCACGGTTCATGAGATACAGCCTGGTGACAGACAGACAGACGGACAGTGGAGTCTTGGGTACGGAACCCTAAAAAGGAATGTATACAAAAGTGAATTCTTTTAACCACAATAATGTCACTATTCTAATATACGTTTTCGTAATTAAGTGTCACAGTTCGATTTAACATACGAATACGACTTTAAGTTTCAGTTAAAAATAATATTTTTGTATTTGTTTACCTTCTACTACAGACTTTAGATTTGCGAAAGTTTGAATAAATATATGACTTTTACTAAATCAAACCAGAACATCTAAACAGATTTGGATGAAATTTGCGTCGTCGGGAATAGTAGGTACTTAAACCCAGGACCTCTAGTACTTGAAGTGATAAACTAGCCTATACTTGTCGTTTTGGAAATAATTGTTTAGGGTTTTTTGTAGTAAGTTACTGAACCCTACTTTAAGCATGATCCGACATGCTCTTGCCATTAGAATTTATTATGTTGATTTAGAATCATAATAAATAGGCCTTTTTATCCATTAAATAAATAAATAAATAAATATAATAAATAAAAAAAAAAATTCAGACACATTCGCTCGCGGCTGTTCACACATAAGTGTCATCCTCGGTGTTGCAACGTTAAAAAAACAAAAAGGTTAGATAATAGATAATAATGATCTCTATTGTTTCATTACACAATCGCATTGTGTAGGAACAATACTCAATGTTAAGGTTACGCTGAGTTGAACGTAAAACGAAGTAGATAGAGATCGTAAGGTTATTTTGTTCATTTGAGAGAAAAGTTCAAGGTTGAAGCCACATGCAATTTACTTGGTAATGCTTTAACGTCAATTTGAAAAATTAACTGATTTGGTCGGGTGTCTTTCGAAATCCCTAATAACGTTTGTCCTAATCATCGTTTCTCCGAATTATCATTTGTAATAAAAAGGTTTTCAGCTGAGTGAGACCTTATTTTAAGTTCTCCAAAATACCTGCGGTCAGGTTAGGGTTGTATTATAAACGAAATGTTTTAAAATTCAGCTGGAGATGGCTTTATGACAAATGACGATTCGGGATTTAATAGGGTAACCGAAATGGTACTTTTGAAACTGATTTGGTCGGTTGTTCTTTTAAATATATTGGTAGTAAATCCAGCACTCTTGTTGCTACCTATTATTAATATTAAAATTATTAAGAGAAAAAACACAAAATCACGAAATTTTAACTGTCATTTCCAATTTTTAAACGGTACATCTGGGACACATTAGATCTATCAGAAAACTTATCTTTTACCTTATCAATGAAGAATGGTAATATTATGACTTAAGACTTGTTCATAATTTATGTATGTTTGTATTTCGATAAACGAGGTGTCTCGTTAGATTTGTCTTAGCTTTCGCAGTGTCACGGGGGAGTTTAAATACAAAATATAAAAATGCCTTTACTAAATTATTTTTAAAACTCTGTCCTTTAAGTACACTTTGGATCTATTTGAAACTAGGTGTAAAACGACCGGCGAATAAATGGCACTGCCCAGTCGTGACTCGCTTTTGAGAGAAAATAGGGATGGGATAACATCTAAAGACAAAAACCGGTACAGAAAAAAATAAGACTAAAAATATACTAATAAAAGGCTGTATTATATGGTTATAGTTTGTGTTGCACTTTAAAAAAAAACATCGGGAAAGGTGCATATCGCTAACGGAGATAAGTAAAATAGAATATAATGGAAAAAAAAACGGATGACAAATTTATTCGACTTTATAAAATTCGTAATATAAGCGGTCACCGTTACCCATAAACATCAGGAACGGCATGGTGACAGTGAAGTTATTGCCTTTCAGTGACTACTCTATTTAAGTCGCGTATAAATGAGGACATGTCGTATCGCTGAGGAAACACCATGGAGGGAAGCTCGTTCCATAGTTTCAAGACGCGAGGAAGGACCCTACCTATGTACAGATAAAAATTCTCAGATGGAAAACCAGTAAGATTTAGGAAAAAATGCTCGCCTTCACCAGAACAATCCACTTGCTTCTTAGGTATAGTCAGTTACATTGAATTGTAAAAGGCATAACAAAGCGAAGCACTAAATTGAATAGCCCCATTTCATACCAGAATAAACTTGTTTGCGAGTCTTCCCAAATTGAACAAAGCTTCGTTTCTATAATTAATTATTGCCAATAATATTTGTTGCTGACTGCCAAATCAAACACCAAAAGTGCCCCCGGCTCCCAAATAAACCGTAATCCCTCGAAAGCCAAACCACGCCAACCGTAACCGGTAATTAGAAATTTACCGACAAAATCAACGCATCACTAAATGCCAGGGGCGATCAAAATTAAATGCTATCCATACATTGCTGAGAGCATTCATAGTTGGCAGAGGCCATGTCGCCTAATGCGATTCATTGTACGAGAACCTTCTATTATCCACTCTAAAACGGACCACCACACCCCCCTCTCTAGCACTAAAAACGGAACGGATAAAGGAAACTATTCGAATTTGAAAGTTCTAACTAAATTGGTTGCAATCGCTTGCAACGTTTTAGCTATTCTAACTTGACACGCCCCTCCCCGCTTAATCGGTATAAATGCTAAGCCACTAAAGGCGTTGCAAGTACCAAAGGGGTCTTAATATTCTGGCCATGTCAGTTGCCAGTTTGATTAGCTGTTCGATTTATAGAACAGCTGAAAGCTGAAAGGAAGACTGATTTGAATTTGGAATTTGTTGATATAAATTACCGTTGTTAGGTTAAAGTCATTTTTTTAAATTGTATATGGCCAGTTAGAACATTCATTTTGTTATTGAGATTTCATTTAACTTTGCTTTGTTCTTAAATCAACTTTTGGTTCACGACGCAAAGGTTTTATACCTATTGTTTTGGTCCTGGTTTTATTCCCGGTGAGGTTTGGTGTTATGTAACCTAGTCAAGAAGCACCGCTAGAAGAACTGGTTTCAAATAAAACTATAATAATTCAAATCGGTTCGCCCGTTTAAGAGCTACGGTGCCACAGGAAGATATACAGACAGTCAAACTTATACTCGTAACACCCCACTATTTGCGTCGGAAGTTACAAAGGTCAGGGATAATCTACTAGCTTGTACTATAAGCTCGTTCATTTATTTTTTCTATTAAAGTAGCTTTGTTACAAAAATATATGATACCTTCATAATATTAGTTACAACGTCAATAAATTGGTATGTTATTTTTTATGATCCATAAATGAATATTTTTATATCCCAAAGATCACTTACAGAGGTGTATGAATCAAAGAATCAATAAAACGTCTTCGCTGGCTCTATGAAAAATATAAAGGGATCCGTAGCTACGAAATAACATTACCATGAACGGTTGTTTTTCGGTCTTTCTCAATTTTTCGAGGTAGATTGTAGATGACTGAAATTGGTGCCAGTGCTACCTAAACTGTTTTTATTTATCTGGCATAAGGTTAAGAGCGATATCTTGTCCAACATGAACAAGTCAAATTTTAAGGTGAATGTTTTTAAACAAGCCTCAATTTGTTTATGAAACCACAGATCGATTTTAAATTCCGCTCTCGGTAATAAACTGTCGAAAAACAAATTTGTTATTCGGATATTAAAGAAAATGAAAAAAAAAAACTATAAACATGGGACGATTAGCTTGTAATAATAGTGTTTTTCTATAGACTACGGAACCCTTAAAATAAGAGTAAGCGTACGAAACATAATTTGTCGTCTAATGTCACATAAATCTTTCGGGCGAACTATATTGATAATACCACAATAAAACCACCATTCATAACAATTTCCCTGCTCGAATTCCAACCATATAACATGGTAATAAGAGTTATAAAATTACAAATAGACGGTATAATACGTTTGCATAAGATAAGTTACATGAAAAGAGGCTTTATAGCATTGGATACTCGGACAATTTGAAAAAAGAATATTAGTGCTGATGGAATTCTGTCTCCATTGCTGATATTTTCGGTGGAATTTATTTAATACTAGTTTTTGTACATTAGGTTGTCAATCAAACGTTCTGAATTCAAAAAGTGGCAGTCGAACTTCGAATAATACATGCATGCCAGTGACTCACAATAGTGTCATTTTTCATAGCAATATGTTAGACAGGCACTGAATACTTATGTAGAATCTGAATTGTAACGAAAATTATTCTCAATTCAATTTTAGAAAACAGTTTACTGAAATGCTGAGCTAGCTTACTTTTTAAATAAGCTGGGAAGATCAAATTTTATCTAGTATTGTTTTGCGTCTAAATAGTCAATACCTATACAGTTTTAGTCAGCAAATTCAGTAAAATGCTTCGCTTTGGTCGTTTACAAATATTTTCAATATCATAAACGTTAAAAATGGACAGATAACAATTTAAATAATAAATAAGTAAATTTATTATTAATACAATGTTAGTATATTTAGTAAATTAATGTTCAGAATTTACCAAGTCAATCGATTTTTGTGGCACAACTATGAACATTACGGTATGGTAGTTTTATTAATTTCAGAACCCATAAAGTTTGATTGTTGTTAATAAGCGTCATAATTCAATTTAATTCCAATTAGAAAGATCTTTGATACATGAACTAAAGTTACTTTAGATTTGGATGAAATTTGGTATGGAGATAGCTTTAACTCTAAGGATGGAAATTTTACTTCGCGGCAGACGGAGTCGCGGGCATTAGCTAGTTACATGAACTTTCACTAGTCTTTTAAGTTAGGCAATAAACACCTCGAACTTTAAGCTTCACTTTTCCATTCTTAACAGATAAAACTTTAAGTGCTACCAGATAAAATAAAATTGCTTTTAAACATCATCAAAATAATCTGACATTTTGAACGTGCGTTTAAAAACGACTTACGTCCTATTGTTCAAATCATTTTGTGTTTTACCACCTTCCGTTAGATCATAAATTTGAAAGTCAAAATACAGCGACATACTTAATTCACAATGTACAAAGTTTATCTTGCCCTCGCCGGGTATCGAATCTCCACCATTTATCTTCGATGGTATCTGTAACAGCGGATATCAAGGTCAAATCATCTCGGATCGACCTTTTTTTATTTGGAATGCAGGAGAATGTGGAATACGGAGTGTTTTCTAGACAATATGATTTGATAAGCAAGGATAGGAAACACGAGTATACGTTCAAAGTCAAAGGTTTCTTATTCATACTTACCTAAGCTCATGTGAAATAAAAATATCGTGGCAAGTAATCTAGTTTATCTGCATAGAAAAATGGTACCTACGAGTACCTTGAAGAGGTGAGGTTTTTTTTGTTTCTCGGTATAAAATATACAGCGTTTCATATAAAAAAACTAATTTTGGACCTCGGCGAGTTGCCGCGGGAAAAAACATTGAAAATTCGACGAATAATCAGTTTTGTTAATAAGTCATTTACTTTTACAAGACTACATGCGCTGTAAACTGCGCTGTATTTCTGTATACTTCATCAAATTAACCTTAAAACAGCAGATTTGAAAATGTTTTGCAAGGACAGTGACAAAAAATACGTTTAATTTTTTCAAATTACATTTCAAATATTTATAATTAATAAATAAACTTTTATAGCTACATTCGTTGGACTTAAAACTCTCCAAATATCAAACGACAAACAAAACTAAAAAAAAAACTTCAACTCGTTTCAAATCGATATCTATCGACTCTTATAGTCACGAGTTGACCCAGAGTTCAGGAGAGCGCAAAACAATGTATAGAAAAAAAAAAAAAACTTGATTGTGACTAATTGACTATTTTTAAGGTTTGAGCCGCGGCCTTTGGAAGTTGCCGGCGTTTTTGTATGGAATCGTATTTTGGATCGGGTAGGACGTTACTTTATGATTTTTATGAAATAGAAATTACTGTTGTATCGTACGTGTTCATTCTATTTAGCTGTTAGACTATTGCCTAACGCACTTGCAATCGCAATTGACTTCAAAGTAGATTAATTGTTTTCATATTGTATACAGACTCGCCTTTGGGCTGTCAAAATGAAAGCAATTGCGATGGGGATCGGCAATAAGCTTGCTGGTTAGTGATTATCATTAACGTTTCTTCCACAGTCGTCTCTGGCCGTCAACTGAACATCATCCCAGTGATGCCACCATCGATCACAGCCGATACAAGTTGAAGATTAAATGCGACTTGGTTTTGTATCAATTAAGTTGTAATTTGCATAGCGTACATAGTAAACATGTTTGGCGTGTGTGGTCAAAAGGTCAAAAGTCAACTTAAACATCCTACCTATCTACCCGATACTTACATAAGAATTGACAAAACGAAATCTTACTTAAGAGGCCTTTTATAAAAGCTTAACTGACTCAGAAGTTTATATTTTCGTAGTGAAATTAGGTAAAGTTCATCTTATATTTTAGATATGTGGAGTCATCATCATCATCATCATTATCAGCCGCAAGACGTCCACTGCTGGACAAAGGCCTTCCCCAAGGTTTTCCACAACGATCAGTCCTCTGCTGCTGTCATCCAGCGGTTTCCCGCGACCTTTATCAGATCGTCAGTCCACCTTGATATGTGGAGTATGTATTCCTATTGCCGTTACGTTATCCTTTGTGTGAGAGTCCGACCCGCACTTGGCTGGTTTTAAATTGTAGGTATAGAACAAACCGTGATGATGATGATGAGTGGGGACGCCGCCGAGGCAGGCGGGCGGTCGAGTGGCTCTCCATTCATTCCGCCCAGTGCCCCTTGATCCAGCCTCAGGTTACTGGCTCTGCGGCGCTCCCATCCAGCACTGATCCCGTCTTCTTGTTTTCCTACAGAACATTAGTGCGTCCTGAAGGTTAATGCTTTTAAGTGTCTCTACCGACAGCACGTCCTCCCCGAATGTGCGATGTCTCAGTGACGAGTACATTACACACTCGGCCAGAACGTGCTGACTAGTCTCCTCTTTGCCGCAGTGTGTAGAACAAACCGTAAAGCACAAGTCAAATTCTAACCAGAATATGGGAGCCACAGGGCACCGTAACATTGTAAGGTTAAGAATGTAATTAGATTTACCTTTCCAATGGGCCTTTGATTGTTTATTTCAGTAAACTGCACATGCATGCCTTGGTGCATAGGTGCGAAAATTTCAGGAAGAACCTTTAAAGCCTACTAGGTTTGTTATTTTCGCTTTACTCATAAATCTTTTAAAGTTCTTGTATTGTATCGTCTCTCAGACTTATGTCAATTCAAGAAGCATTTCCTATAAACCTCAAGTACTTTCCATAAATAACTGCCCCTACATAAAACCAACCACTTTCTACAATTAACATATCAAATATATATCAAATATCAATAACACGAGCCATAAACTTTAAAACTTCAATCACCATAAACAAAAGTAAATTATGAATACTGAACCAAAATCACGAAGTACGCACTAAACATAAAACATACGAAAGTGTTCAAAGACGCTGTAAAACAAAGTGACGTTTGTGCGAGATGACGCGGCCAGGGGGCGGGGCGCCGCGTCACTGCGTCACGACGTGCGCGTGCGCTTGTCTGTCACAATGGACACAGATCTTTTAAGCTTTTTTCTCCTACTAGTATGTAATTTATGTTTTGAACCTTTATTACCAATCATTTACAGGCCGCTGAATTCCACCACCAAACTACTCTTCACGAAGCCAGGTTCCATCTACATCACCTTGATGAATGGCAATCTTCCACTGTGCTTTTAGTGAAGTGGATTCCCTTCAGCTGTATTTCCAACCAGTTATGACATGGGTGCCTTCAAGAAAACAGCTAACATTTCCCTAATCGGCCGGCGAACTGACAAATTCCTGGTGTTATAGGCTGTTGAGATTACTTGCCATCAGGTAACCTTAATCATGCATTTTAATGAAAGGAAAACATCCTGAAATGTATAGACCCTAGCCTAACCAATAGCAAGGAATTATATCTTATGGAATACCTATGTATTGTTATATTCTACTAACATTTTACTGGGAGAGATTTCAGTGGCCGAACTAAAATGTCAGTAAAACATGTGGTTATGTTTGAACTTTTCCACTACCTACTTTAAACACAAAGATTAGGGGCTTCCCGCTGTAGTTAAAGTTTTAGAACTTAAAATGACCTATCCAGTGACATATTGACTGTCGTTATTGGTCCCATACGCTGATTTGCCTATCCTCCTTTGGCACAAAAATAGTTCATGATCCTGACTAAATAATCTTTAAAATCGGGAATCGATTTTACTATTACTTTTTTGGCTAAGTCCAGTAGTTATAGTTAAAGTTGTTCATAGAGTCATAAGCGTGTTTAGAAAACGTGCATAGTTGTACGTGTCTTCCCCCGGCTAAGGTCTAAGGCATTCTTAAGATTAGGCATCATTGTTGAAGTGAGACTTGTCTTCACTGTACCCACAAAGTTAGAGTCACATGGTAATTTTTGATTCTTGATTTTATCAACTAGCATGTGCTCTAAAAATGTTAGAATTTGGGATTAAAAGTAATCTATAACCCGCCTCACATTACACAAGCTGTCAAAATTTGATGCTAACGTTAATCACCATCACTTACCTAACATTAACTTACCTAAAGATCCGTGCGATGAATTAAATGGAGACCATTGTGGCAGCGCCCCGGCGGTCACGAGGTGACATTTCGTATAAGGTTCTAAGGCCGGTTCAAGGCAGAAGAGACGTCTACGTATGAGGCCCGTTGGAGTGTACAAAGCTCTAAGAGGGTGCTTCAAGTTTGTACTTGTCTATCACAAGCTCTCATATGCTTGTATTAAGAGCGAGTGAGAGATAAGTACAAAACCGAACCATGTAAGTGCTTACAGACGTAATGGTGTTAGACAGTGATAAACATAATTATGTACTTTGTTATGACATATTGACGATGTTTGTTATGATTTGTTTAGCCATGTTGATGACCCTGTCTACAAAGTGGGTCCCGGGTTAAATTCCTAAAATGGGCAAATATTATGTTACTGCATCTGTAGGTAAACCTTTTCTTGAAGTGAAATGCAAGGAAACATTGTTATGGTAGTTCTTAGAATGAAACATTTCCGGAATAAAATTATCAATATTTATAGTATTTGTTAGTTTAATTTTTATGGTCTTTTTCTAAATATAAATGCCTACTCCATGCACAACCTTTCACTTTTCTCAATCTCCCAAGGGTTAGCTGGAAGAGATCCTTTAAAAGGATAAGTTCGCCTTTGTATATTTTTTTTTAATTTATCTTCATTATATTGCTTTTGTTTTGTACAATAAAATGTTTATATACATACATACATACATCTAACCGTAATGGTCATGCAAAAACTACTTTTATTAAGTAAATATATTCGTATTGATTGAATACCAACACATTTCTCGTTACATATACTTGTACGGACTGTCCGGTAATAAGATAACAATGCTTGTTTAAAAAATAAAATATTGAATAAGGTTTTTTTTTTAACCATCGGAAAACTTTAACGTTAAATTTATTTATTGATATTTGGTAGTTTATTGTAGATCTATATTTTCTTTTTAATAAAGAAATAAGTATAATAAGCTGTCCAGGCGCTACGAGAAAACTTATAAACATACGACACAGATAAATAAATAAAAGTCATATTTTGTTTTCTCCGGTGGAAAAAAACTGCATATGAGATCTGATGCATCATGTGAGCCATACATCGCCTACTCCTATCGCTTGCGTCATAACTGTATGTTTTAAAATGGGCTTCAGATTTATATGCGTGCGCGCACCGTGCAGCACTAATGCTGCTCTTTACTCATCTGGTGACGTCTTTATCTTGTTACCGTGTGAAGGTTAATCTTGAAATGGGGTAAATTATGGTATTATTTAGCATGTTATGAGCTGATTACTGCATGGTTGGGATAGATCATAATTTTGTGTCAATATAGCGATTGTACTTTTTACAAACACTGCTTTTACTGTCAAGTTATTAATAAAAAAAAAATGTACAAAGTTGAAGTTATCCCGTAAAAAGCAGTATTCGCATTGTTGTGTTCCGATTTGGGGATAAGACACCCGGTGTAATGACTAGCATAGAGGCATTCCATCTTGGTCCTCAGGGTTGGCAACGCATTTGCAGTCTTAGGCTTGCAGTCTTGTGAATGCGACTGTCTATGGGTCACAGTTTCCACTTACGATCAGGAGGCTTGTGTGCTCGTTTGCCTTCTCTATGCCACAAAAAAAAGCGGTATTCTTCCAGCTAACATAACTTATAAAGATTAAGAAAATCGGAAAGTAATGCTTCAAGGGGGCAAGTGTACATTTATACACAACAATACGGGTAAATGTAATAAACAATATGATAACAATAGGGAAAAGACGAAGTGAGATATACGTTCGGGGTCACTGCTTTAGACTAGCGCATCGTCTAGCATTGATTTTATTAAATTCTCTAATATTTTCTTCTAGTTTCCGCTTACATTATTTACCCCCTCTTTCTTATTCGCGTGGAGTTAACTTAGCCAAGGACTTACTTTCTCTATTTCTTTGAAACATTCAAAAAATATTCAAAAATATTTCAAAAAAATGCGTGTTTAAAAACCGTACTTTTTAAGTTAACTATTTTGCATTAACACGAAACACCGAACACGGACAACTTAAAATTCACAAAATACTCCACAAATTTTCTCCCCGAATTCTTGACAATACCACAAATTTAACCAACAACAATAAATCAAGGAATGTTATAATTTCCTCGTGACTTCACAATTTTGCGGGGCAAAAAATAATTTACATAAGTAACTCGTCCAGGGCCCAAGGGCTTCGCTTGTATGGTTTTTCGACCCGTTTGGCAGCCACGGGCGGCTAACGCGGTAATTTACGCAATTTCGCTCGCGGAACTGTGACAATTTAAAAATCAAGCCGTTTTGTTGAGGGATAAATATTCCTCGCTAATTTGGGCATTGATGTAAAATATTTTCTTAAACGTGATTTGAATTTTTACGATTTTACAAAAAAGCAAGACTTAAAAACCTGTCAATTGCGAGTGTTTTGTGTGCAATAAAGTCTATTTTAAAACAAACTCTTTTTTTATGGCATAGAGAAGGCTAACGAAGTAACGAGCACACAGGCCACCTGATCGTAAGTGGAAACTGTGACCCATAGACATTCGCATTCACAAGACTGCAAGCCTAAGACTGCGTTGCCAACCCTGAGGACTAGCTGTGCTAGTCATTACACCGGCTGTCTTATCCCCAAACCGGAACACAACAATGCAAACACTGCCATTTGGCGGTAGTTTAATAGATAAGATGGTGGTAACGTTCCGGACAGACCCTGCACAAGGTCCTACCACCCGCAGAAACCCCGCTTATAGTCAGTCAAGAAGGTCATGACATGAAAATAACTGTTTTAAAAAACAAAAAAACGCCTTCAAAAAACAAAAAAATAACTTCTTTTAAAATGGTAGGTACTATCAGCCCATCGGAACCTTGACCCACCATAGAACGTTGTCACAGTGACGTTATGATTCAAGTCATAAGAAGTGCCAAAAAAAATGTTTTAAAATGTCACTGTGACAATGTTCTATGGTGGGTCAGGGTTCCGAGGGGCTGATAGTACCTACTATCAGCCCAAAGGAACCCTGACCCACCATAGAACTGTGTCACAGTGACGTTATGATTCAAGTTGTAAGAAGTGCCAAGCAAATGTTTCACAATGTCACTGTGACACTTTTCTATGATGGGTCAGGGGTCCAATGGGCGGATTGATAGTACCTATAGGTCAGTCAAACTGAAGTCGGCTTTTGGTTGAAAATATTGTCAGTCGCCAGATAGTACCTACTATCAGCCCCTCGGAACCCTGACCCACCATAGAACATTGTCACAGTGACATTTTAAAACATTTTTTTTGGCACTTCTTATGACTTGAATCATAACGTCACTGTGACAACGTTCTATGGTGGGTCAAGGTTCCGATGGGCTGATAGTACCTACCATTTTAAAAGAAGTTATTTTTTTGTTTTTTGAAGGCGTTTTTTTGTTTTTTAAAACAGTTATTTTATTTTATACTTTTTAGTGATCATAATATGCTGTTATTAAGTAGTTTCACTTCCTAGTTGATATGAAATTTTAAGACATTTCAAATTCACCGCAAGTTTGTAACGCCTCCGCGGGAAAGTCAGTCATATTTATTGAACAATTAAATGTTTTTCTTTATAGTCGCTCAACTATCTTAATCGAGATATCGTATCGCCACCCTTGAAATAGGTACCGTTTAGGAGTTCCGTTTTCCATATCGTTTTCATCATCAGTTTCACTGCACCGGTATATGTATAATGGCTGGGTACCGATTACTCCTACTATTGCAACATTTCAGGCCACAAAAGGATACGGAGATGTCGAGCGCCGAATGTTACCTTTGATTTTAAGTTGGGCAGTGACGGTTCATAAGTTGCAGGGAACTACACTAGAAAAAGCTGTTATAGATCTAGGCAAGAAAAATTTCGCTAAAGGACAGGTGTATGTTGCTCTGAGTCGTGTTAAAACCTTGGAAGGAATAGCGCTGTCCGATTTAGATTCAAACAAATTATTGAGTAGGCCACACGACGAAAGAGCATTGCTAGAGATGACGCGATTACGTAACCTTAATTCAGTGTCAAATTGACGGATCAGCGTGCCTAATAGATAGTGATATTGCTAAGTAAAACTTCAATCTTAATTATTAGGTATTAGTTAGGTATTATTTTTATACAAACTGAACATGATGGCATATTGAACTGTATGAAATAATAAGCCCAACAAAAGGTAACTGCTATCTATAGTCTCTATCATCAGACCTGTAATGGCACTTATAACCCATATGAATGCAATTGTTCTCATCAATAGAAATGAATTAAGTCCAAACACAAGGTTGCTACTGTAAAACGTTGAGGAGTTCCCTTGACTGTTCTTCGTCTTCAACATCAGACCCCTAATTACAGTCACAACCCATCTAGGTGTAAAGTTCTCATCAATACAAATTAATCAAGACCAAACACCAGGTACTTGCTGTAAAGCGTTAAGGAGTTCCCTTGACTGTTCTTCGTCTTCATCATCAGACCCCTAATTACAGTCACAACCCATCTAGGTGTAAAGTTCTCATCAATACAAATTAATCAAGACCAAACACCAGGTAATTGCTGTAAAGCGTTAAGGAGTTCCCTTGACTGTCTTTCGGCTCTATCATCAGATCCACTCCAGACCTTCATTAAATAGTAGTGTTTTATAATGAAAAGCAGTTTGTAGTCGCTCAACTATCTTAATGGAGTTATCTTATCGCCACCCTTGAAATCGTAACCGTTAAGGAGTTCCGGTGGCCATCTGTGGTCTTCATCATCAGTTCCGCTTCAGCAAATGATACTTTCTGAATGCAAATGCTGGAGAAGTCACTTCAAATACTAAAATCGCTATATGTTTGGCTACAATATTTGAGGAGTTCCCTCAACTCCTCACTGATTCCCTCATCAGATCCCGGTTTTCTTATTATGGTACCACCCTTGGAATATCTCCTTTCCAACAAAAAAAGAATCATCAAAATCTGTTCATAAACGACGAAGTTATCCGCGAACACACATAAAAAAAAAAAAAATATATATATACGGTCGAATTGAGAAACTCCTCCTTTTTTGAAGTCGTTTAAAAATGATTTTATAATTGATCCAGAAAATTAAAAAAGAAAACTTTAAACAGCGTAATAAAACAAAGCAAAATAGTATTATGCCTAGTTTATTTACTGGTTTTTTGATTATGCAATTTTATACTGTAATTTAACATTTTGGGTCAATTATAAAATCATTTTCATTTCATGACATTTGCGACTGACGTGACATCTATCAGAAAATAAATCTCCGTATAGCGTGATATAGCTATGTATCGCTCAGTACCTTCTTCTAACGACTCGCGGCATTATAAGTTAACTACATTTTTGTTTATTTTTAAACCCATATATATGTTTATTTTAAATTCCACATTAAAATAAAATAATCATGCTATGCACTAAATATACAAGATGTATCATTGAACATCTATTTTTTTAAATATTTTATTGCAGAGCAATGTAAAGCTTTATGTTTACGAGAGAAAGAAAGACTAAACCAGAGACGTTTATCTCAAGGTCACAGTATTTGGATTGTTCTTAGAGGTATTTTTACGAGTATATTCTCCTCTTACGGTCTGCATATAAGTAGCAGCACACTTTTATTGCTTTGTCACTTTAGCGTCATCTTTGAAGCAAGATAAACACATGTGCAGGTACTTATAAGGCTGACTGTAATTATGTTTGTCATGCAATGGAGTCAAATGTAATATTGATTTTAGTATTGTATTTTTCGGAAAATATTTCATTTATAAGTCAGATTTTTTAGATTGTTTGGCTTACATAATCTTTGGTAACAAGGTTACCTTAAAAAAAAATAACGGTGATATTCCACAAATTGACCTAGTTCCATACTAATCTAGGGCTTGTACTATGGGTACTAGATGGGCGGAATGAATGGAGAGCCACTCGACCGCCCGCCTGCCTCGGCGGCGTCCCCACTCATCATCATCATGGGTACTAGATGACGAATAAACATAGGTACTTATATAGATAAATAGGTAGGTACATACTAGAATACATAGAAAAAATTCAAACCCCAGGAACAAATACTCGGGCGCATCACACAAATATTTGCCCTTACCGGGAAACAAACCCGGGACCGCTAGCTTCTTTGGCATAAGAATTGTAGCAATGAAAGTCATATTAAACGTCTCTTGCGCAGTTACGTCAGCCTTCCGGGCACTGAGGGCCAGCCTGGCTGTTTTGTTTACTGCCATGGCTTTTAGGGACAGGGTGTTTGCGTAGAGTTATTAGCTTTTAGAACTGCCAGGTAGAATAATAAGGACATACTCGTAATATTGAATGATTTATGTTCTTAGAAATCAGAAACAAATACTGGCCCTCGTCACACCAATTGCCATGACCGGGATTTAAACCCGGCATTGCTAGCTTTGTAGGCAGGGTTCAAATGTTATTTATTTGATGCCACAGTTACAGAGATACACAAGTACCTTTTTTTTAAGAGTAAAAAATAATAATTATACATCACATATAGATACTCTAGTATCTGACATAACAACTATGTTTTTTATTGCCGTATCCTTTGCAAGCTGGACTGTGATGTGGATAAAGTTTTCAATAAAAGGGCTGTTTCTAGGTAAGTATTACTTCTCTATGACTTCCAATCTCTGAGCACTGCAATGGTCATTTTCTACTAATATTAAAATTACTGGAGAGGCCTGTTGAGCGTAAACATGGTTAAGACAGAGCGTCGGTGGCTTAGAAAATTAGGGTTTCGACTCAATATCGTAAGGTACTAAGTTTGAACTACGAGTATACCGGTAGTCATGTACCAATACCAATGGATAAAATAACCTGACACTATTAGTGAAGGCAAAACAGAAGATACCTGTACACCCAAATAGGTGTTTCAGAAGGTAATTGCACAAAAGATCCTTACGGGTCGAAACTATTTTTGAATTTTAAAGGACGATGGGTAAAAATGTCCCCACCCACCAACAGTGATGAAACATGTGCCAGTTTATAGATCTTGGCAATATGATGTATTTTTTGTATGGTGACGATCACCATATGTATGGGGTTTTCTTGAAAAATCATAATCTTATCGTATGGAACTATGGAATTTGTTTGAAAATGAACACGTATGTAGATGATTTGCCTTGCCTGGCCCTTTGTTTTCATTAAAAAAATCCCATTGATTTTGCTACGAAAATAAGTATTTTGTCTTTTATTGGGTCCTAATGAACATATAGACCTGCAGCCCGTTACTGTTGGAGGGGGGGACGGGGTCCATACAAATTGCCCATCACCCTTTGAACTTGTATTTATTTACTTCAGCCCCTCTAACTCTTCGTATCTCTGAGCACCTGCGTGCAATGGTCATCCTCCGCACTCGCCGACATAACTCCCCCCATTTTACCGCGATCCCACCACTCGTAGCTAATAATAAAATTATCGCAGCGGCCTGTCGAGGGTAAACATAGTGAACATGTCAGGACAGGACAGGACAGGTTGTTTTTGTGTTGTCATTGCTTGGTGGAAAATGGTGAAATTCTTACTGAGCAGGATTTATTGAGACCACATTAGTTTTTATTTTAAACTAGCCAAAACAGCTACTGTGTAGTAGTAGCTAGTGATGTGTGCTGTGTGTGTAGCTGTGTGTGTGTGAGTTATGGCCTGACTAAGGTAAATAGGGATTAGTTTTTTATATATACAGTGGTGGACATATAATTAGGAACGCTTGCGTTTCTCCCATACAATCGCCTAATATTTAAATTTTAAATTTTAACAACCAATCAATAAGTTTTTAACCAATTTTAGTTTTAGGTAGATTTATAGTTAACTAACAAACTAAGGTTTCAACGTATGTACAATTAAAGTCATATTTGTTGGGAATTGTGTGGGAAAAAGCGTGAGCGTTCCTAAGTTATGTGGCCACCACTATAATAACTATTAAAATCATACGTATCCCGCTCCCTACAGCCAAAACAATAAATACTAGAAATCTAAACATTATTTTAAATTAATGCACAGTAATAAAAGGTGATCAATAAAAATCTTGTAGGTAAATTAAAAAAAAAAAAAAATATCCTGTAGTCTTTATTGAAATAACCACTCGTCAAAACGTCTACGTTATCACGATAGTTTATAAGCTAAAATAATTTCGATTCATAATTGACATTTTAAACCTTAACAAAATAAAATGTTTTTATAAGATCATAACACGACTTAGGTATAGAGCGAAAGGGACGTAAACCCAGTCGTAAGTTCAAGCAAGACGGGAGTAAGTTATAAAATGCCATAACTACAGCTTAGGGGTGGTTGTTAGCATTTATGATCAAATAAGTAAGAACTTTAGTATTTGCATACAGCTGTGTTCTTTTGGATTTGTCTGAGGAAAATATTTCTTTTTATATTGTTACATTCCAGCTCACACGAGCTCAGCAAAAAATGATTCATGGCTAAAATCGGTCGTATAAATAGATACATACATACATAACGTCTCGTGTCCATCCCAGAGTGGGGTAGGCAGAGCTACAGAATTACTAACAACTCTAAAAACTTAGTGATAATTCTGTAACCACATTTTGCACAAACAGGTTAAGATTACCAGTGTATATTAGTGACAGGTTGCAAGCCCATCGCCTAACAATACTACAAGCCTTCCACAGGAAGGCGTGGAGTGGCACTATTCTAAGCTGGCACCGGGATATAAGATTTTTATTCAGTAAAGTAGGCCCGGGCACTAGTTTGAACACTTCAAAATTTTCAAGTCCCAAGACCACACTACTGAGAAGAAGCGTTGCATGAAACTCAACAGTCAGTAGTAAAAAAGAGAATGTTGATGATGAAATGCATGATTGACTTTACCTATTTATTCCGTATAATAAGCCGATTTGCTCAGTGCTCGGACCAAGTGAAGGTAACGCTGTTCGGGGCGTACTGTCAGGCGTTCTACACTAGCCAGCTGTGGTATCAGTACACTAAGCGGTCTTTTGACCGACTTCGAGTTCAGAACAACAACGCGTTTCGAGCGATGCTGCGGTTGCCGTGGCGGTGTAGCGCGTCCGGCATGTTTGCCGTGAACAGAGTGGATGACTTCTTCGCCGTATTGCGAAAGAGACGTTGGTCATTTGGTGCGAGGCTGAGCGGATCGGGCAACAGTATTGTTCAGGCGTGCACGAACTATTTCCATTATTTTGGGAGCGAAGTTTGCTCAGGAAGTTATTATTATAAATTATAAATTAAATTTAATTAAATTTAATTAATTAATTGATTAAATTAAATGTTAAATGTTTGTAGTATTGTTGTAATTAATTGATGGGTTAATACCTAAATAAAGAATCTTTTTTTTTTTTTTTATAATTGCACAAATGTCTCGGAAAAGTCGGTTTTTGATAGTTTGTAAACCAAAGCAATCTTCGCCTGGGTTAAAACTCAATCCTACTTGTATAAATGTGAAAGTTCGTGTATGTTAGTTTGTTACTCCTACACGCTGCAACGGCTGGACGATTTTAGATCAAAATTGTACTTAGAGATAGCTTTTACCTGAATAAGGGAAACTCTTTTAAGGGAATAACGATAATAGAAATCTACGCGGACAAAGTCGCGCGCAGAAACTACTTAAAAAAAAACAACAATATTTTTTAATATTCTTCCTTTCTACTCGTAGCTACTACATTCGTCCAAGTAAAGTTTTCCAAGCTAAAACAAAACAAGTCCAAAATGTCATGTAAAAGTCTCTCAAACCTGTCGCTTACCCCCTTTTCTCACGAACAAACTTAGAAAACATTTTCAGCCACAGCTCATATCATATAATGAAAGTCGTAAACAAACATACTCTCGTATTATACATATATGATAATGCGGTTGTATATCCGCGCGTGTTTATGGTATGGCCCAGCCATTTTAATATATCGTAAGGGTCCCCATTGTTGGGCATATTTGGTTTATTCAGCACATTTGGAGATTATTTTCGGGGTGAGCAAGTTAAGGGTAGGTAGACCTGTTTGGCAGTGTCAAACAAAGTCGAAGTAAACTTATACAATTTGTAATTTGAGTTCTTCGTTTAAATTCTTTAAATTTCAATATTATTAAATAAAATAAAAATGAGACGATAGGACTGTGCTGAGATTATAAGGCATAATGTAAAAAGTGTCAATGCAATAGAATAATAAGGAATATGATACCAGCAAGTTGTACTTAATGACGACCTCTCAACCGTCTTAAAATCTTGTTTGTGATATATATTTTTTACAAGTAATCAATTGTTTATTAGTGTGATTAGTTTACTCAAAGAGAAGTGAAGAGAAGTATCGATAGAACACCGATAGGGTTTTACGATATTAATGAGAATGCTGGCCCTCGTTGGACCGGACTTACCCATAATAGGGAAAATTAGAAGTGCTTGGAGAGGCATGAACCCAACAGTGGACAATCAAATAAAATGCTGCAGAAGAAGAGGAAGCCTACCAATTAATTTTAAGTATTGACCTGTTTTATATAAATCTATACAAAAATAAAAATGAATCACCCAAATCTATGTACGCGCATAACTTAAGAACTACTGCATCAAATAGATTAATTCTTTTTTATTATGGTTGTTATTGCCAGGACAAGGTTAAAATTACAGAAAAATAATGAAAAATCAGGGCCCTAGTAAATAATTAAATAAGATTGGGATTTAGCACTTAGGGTTTCAGAAATGCCTACTAGGTACAGTCAACGTCATATAGTTGGTAGCATCCAAAGTAGCCAAATAGTAGGTACGTTACACGTCATTATTACCGTAGTAACAAGGGCGTGTAACGAACTATTTGGCTACTTTGGATGCTACAAACTATATGACGCTGACTTTACATTTAAAAAATAATTTGTGTAGGCAAATTTGTACACTGATAAAATTTGTAAAGATTAAAAAGCAGGAAAACCGCACAAACATCAAAATGTTCATGTTTAATTTTTATGACATTTTACTGTGTATAAGTTATTAATATTAGTTATTTATGAGTTATCACACAGCTTTTTCTGGCTCACACGAAATTATTTTGTATATATATTTGTCACATTTTGTAGAAAATACGTCAACCAATTTGATTCATAGACCACTATGGAACTATGACAAAGTGAGGTTTTAATTCAGTTGTTTGTTGTTTGTTATGATTTGAATCATTACGTCACTTTAAAAAAGTTCCATAGTGGCCTAAGAATTAAATTGTTGGACTGTACCTAAATTAAAATAAACCGAATTTTTCGCAATGAACTGTTCAAGTATTATTCGTCTTTACACATAAAAAGATTTTAAACGAGTCAGAAGCATAAGCATTGACAGTTTATATGTATATTTTTAATAAGTATTATGTCAATGTTGGTTGTAAATTTCAATAAAACGCCTTTTAAGCTCCTAAGTAGGCTTTTCCCATACATTATGTATGAGCCTGCTAATTTATAGAGAACTTACGTTTTTAATAATATTTATGAAGCGTTCAATATCATGTTATAATACTACACCTAAGCAAAGTCGTGTCTTGATTTTTGTTTCAAATAATATTTTGCTGCGATGTGGTAGCTTTTATAATCTGGGCAGCAAAGGGGGTTGTTTGGTAGAAATGCCGTTTGGTTTGAATGAATAAACGTTTATGACAAAGTGGAAGAGGCTCTTAGCGTTTGGAGATAAGAAAACGTTGTTCTTTGTTTTGTATGTACTACGACTATACTTATAAATACTTTATTGTATACATTAAACAAAATAACAAAAATAAAAGAAGTAAAACGTCAAACTTATCCCTTGAATTATCTCTTGTTATACCGTGACTTTTAAATATACTTACCTTGATATATTTTTTCATTCGAACAACCCGATAAAGATACGCTCTAAGACACGGTAATATTATATTGTCCTCGGGTTAACATATTTATCTAAATTTCAGGCAACGGGAAGTTGTTTAAAATTGGAATGAAATTAAAAATAAATCGATGTTGATTTATTTATTCTATACTTAAGTGTTATTGTTATTATTTACCAGGTGATGCGTGCTATTCCCTTGATAATTGTCCAATTATGCGGTGTAAAAAGTATCCTATATCCTTCCCTGAGACTAAAGCTATCTCCATACTAAATTTCATTCAAATCGGTTTAGCGGTTTAGTCGTGAAAGCGTAACAAACAGACAGAGTTACGAAAGTACATTTATAGTAATGAGTGTGGATGTATGGATGGTTTGTTTAGGTGTGTTGCTCTGGGAAAAAGCCGCCCCCTGCCCAACCCCACACGGATCCTGTTTGTTCCCACCAATAAACCAGGCTCACAATAGACGGGATCAGATAATCTCCATTCAGAATGAAATAATTTTATTCGACAAGCCGTTAATATTTGGTTTTATGGTGGTACAGAAGTAACAAAGTGGGTTTAGGGCGAGTTTCGGTAGTTTTATAAAGCTGTATTAATTATTATTAATAATAATAAATATCAGGGGACCGTGTCACACCAATTGACCTAGTCCCAAACTAAGCTCTAGGCTTGTACTATGGGTACTAGACAAGCAGACTTCTCAAGCAATGGGAGAAAAATAATATTAAAAGTACATTACTGCAATCTGAAGACTGTGCAATCTTACAACGGCAATCTCAAGACTGCAATCTTACGGTGGCCATCTCAAGACTGTGTATCTTACGACGGACATCTCAAAACTGTGCAATCTTAAGATGGCATTCTCAAGATTGCAATCGTTCGATGGCAATCTCCAGTCTGCAATCTAACGCTGGCAATCTTACGATGGCAAATTCGAAACTGCACATAAATATAGTACCTACCATAGATATTGTTTTTTTTAATGTTGCAAAATATGGTTATACTTACAGAGTCACAGGGTGGTTGGCAGTATGTAATTTTTCCTTTGTCGGTTTAATGTGAGTAAGGATATTTAAAAAGTTAGAGCAGAGGCCAATTATGTTTTTTCTTAGATTTTTCTTAGGTGACATTAACGCATACATTTCCAAGCATGTTTGAGAAAGAATTACTTATGTACATAGAAAACACTCAAGACTCAGAAACGTCTACTCATGCTCATTACACAAATATTTGCCCTTACTGGGATTTGAATCCAGGACCACTAGTTTCATAGGCAGGGTCACTACCCACTAGACTAACGTGTCATCGATTGTTACCATTTCATCAAATTCATTTTCATTTGAGTTTCTTGCGGCGTTTCTTCTCAGCAGTGGTCTCTTGGGAAGCTCTGGTAGATTTTTGACGTGTAAAACCGTGCGGCCTACTTACTGAATAAACATCTTTTTTTTTTGCTGAAACTCTACTTTCAGAATATCTTAATCCTTATGTAGGTAAGGTTAGTTTAGACTTGTGATTATCAAACGAAATTAACTCATGCAGCGAGGAATGCCTTTCAATGAAATGAAAATTCTGCGTATTGTGCGATGAAAGGTGTTCCGATAAAATAATAGGTAGGTACAGTCGCCCAAAAATGTGGTCTACCACAACAAGGTCGATTTTCCTTTGCAATGATATTATGACAGTGACAAGACAAAAGACAAAGACAAAGACATTTATTGCCAGAACATAGTAATTTACAGATCTTCGTGGAACAGGATGTGCTTAACTAGGCATGCAATGTTATAATTCAAATCGCTCTTCACCAAGGAACTCTCATCATCATCATCATCATCATTTCAGCCTATGCAGTCCACTACTGGACGTAAGCCTCCCCAAGGAACTCCCGAACGGAGTAAAAACATTTTCCCAATAGCCAACTTGTGATTAACTGGTCAAATTTATTAAAGGGGCATTTTTTAATTACATTTGGTAAATGATTGTAAATTTTTATTGCCATAAAGTAAGAATTAACTTTAAAAATATTACATTTTGACCGAGGCAAGTATAATTTATCCTTGTATCTAGTGGATCTTGTGAAAACTTCAGCATGAGTAGCAAACATAATAGGGTTTTTCCTAGCAAATAATGTAATCTGCTTAATATACATGCACGGCAGAGGCAGTACTCCCATGGCTTGAAATAAAGGTTTACATGGAATGAGAAAGTGAGTATTACATACAGCTCGTATACCTCTTTTGGGCTATAAATGCTTTCTTAATATCTACGGAAGTGTCAACCTTAGCGATAATTAAACTGGTAGACGACTTTCCTGGCCGACCGCACCCGCCGCAGGCACAAGCTAGTCAATGTTTGATTGGTTTTTGTTATAGTACTAACCTTATGCCATCTTTCTTATCGTTGGTCATTCTCATTTTTACTGTAACCCTTATAAATGTTATTTGACTATAATAAAGACAAAGCTTTTGACCGTGCACAATGGATTCCGACGTACCGTGAACTTTATTATTATAGCTTTTTGAAAAGATTTCGGATAACTGTGTTTTGTAGTACTGCCAAAGAATAGTTTAATGGCGTCGTTAAAGTTTATATTTAGGTTTTAGGAGATGTCATGTCTGTTAAAGTTTTTATTGTGAATATTGACAATGCCGGTAGATGCTTTCAATAAAATGCAAGGTGAGTTCAGTTTTGAAACCATATTATTATTATTTTATACTAATAGAGAAGGTAAAAAGAGCATACAGGCTATACACAGAAAAGATTCTTCGAATTACAAGAGTTGCATTTCGTGTTTAAAGTGTCGCTTCTGTTTATTTTAGTAGCACAATGTCAAGAAAGGTATGGCCGAAACAAAGTTAGTACTTTTTTTTATTTGAGCCTTTTGTTCGTCACTGTAATTTTTTGCACAATCAATACAGTCATCTGCTTATAGAGTCTTAACTACCGAGTCTAAATTCATTGGCTCTATTAAACATAAAGCAGACAACCGTTAAGAATAGCTAAACTGAAATGGCAGTGGGCGGGGCACATTGCTCGCAGGACTGATGGCCGATGGGGTCAGAAGGTTCTGGAGTGGCGTCTGCGGACCGGAAGACGAGCTGTAGGTAGGCCTCCAACAAGATGGAGTGACGACCTCGTCAGGATCGCGGGACCGCGGTGGATGCGAGGCCTATGTCCAGCAGTGGACGTCATTCGGCTGACATGATGATGATGAGACAACCGTTGCTTGCCACCTTCCGACTCTATCATAAAATCGCTCCGAAATACCATAATATTGCATTGTCATCGGGATATCTCAGTAATAATATGATTTCAAATTAACGATTTGCCCTCCATGATTTTAAAATTGAAACGAGTTCAGAATTGACTTGCAAGATACCACACAAACCGACAAATATGTTAAGCTGAATAAAACCGTACTGTCTACCGCTTAATCTTTGACAAAAAAAATATGATTCAGAATGCGTGTGCGCATAAAACGGATCAGCTCGAGTTGACATCGAACGATAAACGCCAAAAGGGCGTAAATTATCGCGGTAATGCCTCCTTACGAGCGTGCAGCGTGCACTTGTGATATACTGAGTTTATTTAGGGGTCCGCTGGGTGATAGGAAAGCTGTTTAGAGATAAGTCAGTCTAGTAGGTACAGTAGATTTCATAAATATGTGCACACTTTAGTATGTACCTTGTCTTTTTAATGTCATGTTTAAAGTGAAGTGTACAGTAATAAGGTGAAAAGTAGAGACATATGTTTGTAATCGAACGTACCATAGCTTAAACTAAGAATAGATTTGAGTTTTGAGAGTAAAACAATAAATATGCTACGGTTGAATATTTTTTATTTTTTATTTTATGTTAAATTCATTGTTTTATATAATGCTAGGTTAAGCTTTATAATCGTATAATATCATAAGTAGTTTATAAAAAAACGACTGACTGTTGAGTTTCTTGTGGCGTTTCTTCTTAGCAGTGGTCTCTTGCGAAGCGCTGGTAGATTTTGACGTGTAAAAGTGCCCGTGCGGCCGGCCTACTTACTGAATAAACATCTTTTATCTTTTTTTATCTTTTATGTTTACAAATTTTCTATACAATTCCCTAATGATTAGTAAAAGAGTACGAAGAAAAATCCTAATTGTATTGAGTCATAATTCAATGACTGCGGATGAGGCTGCCCTGAAATTTTACAGATCTGTAAGTTGCCAACAGTTATAAAAATATTAAAAATACGGAACCGAGGTCAATAATCTAAAATCACACTTCACGAGGTTTTTTGTAACATCCATAAAAATTATATTTTCGGAGCTGCTCAATCTCATTGTGCAGTTCAAAAGGAGATTTTATTCTTCTCTGAATTGCGACTTTGGTATTAAAATTTTATGTTTCAAACCAAATGGCAAACCCTCGGGAGTAATATGGCAAAGCTCTCCTAATGCGCCATTTTGGCACAATACGTCGTATATTTGGGATAAAACGTCGCATATGTTCACGACTTGACCTAAAAGGGGTAGTCAGTAACGTCTTGATGTACAATCCGATAAAAATGTCAGTGAAGTGTTTGATTCGAAGAATTTTCCTAAAGAGGTGCGTGGTTTTAGTAAGTGGGTGGTTTTATTTTATGATTCAAAATTCATCTTGAGGTATCTTCAACGATACAACAATATAAAAGATATTCAAGTAAATACGCCGCATGGGCACTTTTAGACGTCAAAAATCTACCAACGCTTCCCTATCATAGGAGACTGTAGAGGCTCTATTCTACTTGGCAAAACTATATCGCTTTCGACAAGCTATCGGATTGCTTTTAATTTGGCAACTATTTTCAAGTGAATAAGAGCTATCGTAACGCTAAGAATAACGATAACAATGTCACCAGCAATATGGTTTTACGGACCGAGCTAAGAACACTCCGATTAAAAATCGATGTGACACAGGCACGTTAAACTTATTACACCCCACTTTGTGCGTTGGGGGTAAAAAAAAATACGTCTGTCGTATTCTAGTAGTAAGTTGAGCAATATTAATTATAGGTATTTAATATTGTACTCTAATACATAAAGCGTAAGTGGCTTCATACCTTCTACCAATAATTCAATTCAGCTTTGATATTCGATCAAACAATTAACTGCGGCAATAACATACGCTATTATACGTCCTAAGCCTCTTACGCAAGACCTATTTGTGCGTGCACTAAACAGCTGGATTTACCTTCCGTCGTTTTGTCATTCTTTACTTATGTAATTGCGGGTCGGTTGGATGTTTATGTTACGATCGTGTGAAGTTTATATTGATTTTAATATTTATAACTAGCTCTGGCCCGCGACTCCGTCAGCGCAGCATTTGTTTAATTATTTATTCAATGGTATGATGGTCTTGACCGAAGCGCTAGGAGATTCACAGACGTGTAAAATAGCCCTCATGTTACCAATTTACTGGTAGGTTTTGTTTTTTTTAATTGAATTCCATTAAACAAAGTGAGGAAAAATGTATCCAATCTCCGTTCGGGTAACTTACTAACCTACTTTTTCTTAACTACAGAGATCTGTATACAGTTTTACGTTAATTGGTACAGGATTGTAACATACACAATGCGATTATGTCTCTCTCCCCTTGAATCTCGTCTGATTTTTATTTTTTTTGATTATATTGTGCATGTTATGAAAAGTATGCCAGTAGAAAAAAACTTGGATAGAAACAAATAAAAAAACCAAATATATTATAAAATTGATTCTATTTAGAATTTGTTCCGCAGTACTAACATTACGAGTATATAATAAGATTTATGATTTGTTTTGTTTTTGTGGTAGGACCTTGTGCAGGGTCCGTCCGGATCGCTACCTCCATCTTATCCATTAACCTACTGCTAAACAGCAGTGTTCATATTGCTGTGTTCCGGTTTGGGGATAAGACAGCCGCTGTAATGACTAGCATTGAGGCATTCCATCTTAGTCCTCACGGTTGGCAACGCATTTGCAGTCTTGTGAATGCGAATGTCTATGGGTCACAGTTTCCACTTACCATCAGGTGGCCTGTGTGCTCGTTTGCCTTCTCTATGTCATAAAATATATATATGTGATCTTATAGTGGTTTTAGGTCCAAAATCAATAATGACACAGACTTCACAGTGACTTTTTTTTTATCATTATTTTTATTTAATTTATAACATCACTGTTAGACAATTCTATGGAGGGCCAGCGTTCTATTTTCCGATATTGTACCTATGCATGCATTGTTAAAGTCTGGTACATAATAATAAATATTAATATTATTGTTATGATGTACATATTATGTATAAAAAATCATAAATTCAACAATATTCTGAGTAATTTGATGAAAAGGTAAAAAAAATATAAAAGACGAAGCTGAAGATTTATCGTACACGTAGTGCCAGATTTGTAACGATTTTTATTTTACTTGTTTAGTTTTCGCGCGTGCAGTTTCCTTTTTTATCTTCCCAATCTTCATTTTACAAAATCTTTATAAACCTAACTTACATAATATAAGAGAACTAACAAAACAGTGCCTTTTTGTGACTTAACCCAAAGGGAATTAACTTTTACAAACTAAACTGTAATTACGTTAGTTGATATTAAGCTCTGTGTAAGCGCAATAGGAATGAACTAATGCGCATGATTATAGTTGCAACGAGGTCACGAAGTGAACCGTGCTTGTAGTACAAAAATAATTGTTACCCAGCTTTACTTACTAAAGCTGGCAACTTCACATTTAAAATTGTATTTTTTCAAGTTCTAGTATAAACATTTAAAAGAAGAAATGATTTTTTTTTGGGTGAAACTAGTATTGTAGTTAACCATTGCATCTTCTCAAATTCTGAAAGTTTCTTATGAACATTCATGTATATCTCCAAGAATATTTTTAAGTTTTATAAAGACAAAGGATTCTTAATGCTCTAAAATGCTTTCATGTTCTTAGTTTCTTAGGACATTTCAAAAGTTGCAATGACGTCATAACACGGGTTGGACTAGCGCACCAAAAGAAGGTTCTATGTTCTTAAATATCTACTTTACAAATAACACATTTCTGTATAGTATTTGTAACTAGCCAATTTTGATAACTGTAACTAACTAACTTGTATGTGCGTCTAGATCTTCCCCTACGACATCAACACTGACTCGCGAATGATGAAACCGTCTTAGCATACCTTTTTTCGATCTTTGTCACAGAGGAGAATCTTACACAAATTATCAGGTTAGAACTAACCTAAAGCTCAGTTACTAAGCTTTAGGATAGTTCTATGGGTACAGTTGCCGGCAAACTTCTTGAACACGTAACCTTGCTTGCGCAGAAGCGATTTTTAGGTTTCGTTGGGAGCGGGCGGCGGGGGAGCACGCGTCGTTCGCACCCATTGGTCAATCAGTTGACGTTTGCGTCCCGCACCGCGTCCCCGTCCCTCTGCCTCCCTGCACGTATATGTACGATGCGCGAACTTTCCCCCACTACCTCGCCTAATGTTCAAGAAGTTTGACGGCAATTATACTAAAGAGGAATAAACTTACTTATATAGAGATAAGATAAATGCGGAATATCATATTAAACATCCAAAACTCATCTGAACACCTGCTTCATCAGGAGAGGAGTCGCAGATGCGTTGCCAGCCTTTGAGAAAAGAGTAGGAATGCTCGTCTCTTGAAGATCCCCAAATCATAGCGACCCGTTAGGCTGTATAACGCTGCCGTGCGTTGCAGGATCCTCCGTAAAGGACACAGTATACTGCCATACAACGAGGTGATGGGATGGAGAGACAACCATTTGCAAGTAGGTGAAGAAGGTGTAATTTTACCACCACTGACTACTAACCACTAGGCTTCCATAATCATCACCAGGTAAACGTAATATTTAACGACTAGCCGATAACTAGCTATTCCGTTGTAATTCCAGTGTGTAAGAATAGCTAAACTGAAGTGGCAGTGGGCGGGGCACATTGCTCGCAAGACTGATGGCCGATGGGGTCAGAAGGTTCTGGAGTGGCGTCCGCGGACCGGAAGACGAGCTGTAGGTAGGCCTCCAACAAGATGGAGTGACGACCTCGTCAGGATCGCGGGACCGCGGTGGATGCGAAAAGCACAAGACCGGTCGGAGTGGAAAGCCTTGGGGGGGCCTATGTCCAGCAGTGGACGTCTTTCGGCTGACATGATGATGATGATGAGCCGATAAACGATTCTCAAAAACCGTCAAAGTGTATGCGCTTGTGTCTGTACCTTAGTGCTCGACGCAACCGTCTGACAGCTAACGTCAATCTTAAACATGTTCGATAAGGATAATGTTCTCGTGCACCCGTCTAAACATAAATTTAGTCCGTAAGTCCACAGTCTTGTTCTAACATGACTAACATAGGGTACAAGGATGTTATCGACAGTGTCAAAGGTAACGTTGATTTTGGCGAGGTCCGTAGTTTACCGGTGCCGCTGGGTATGCAAATTTGCCTGACTTCACCGTTTACTTGTAATCTCGTGTTTATGTCAACGCAAAGAGTTTTTACTAGAGACAGGACACTTGGAAGAGAATGGAAAAAATAGGGGCCCACTTTTACCCGACTGCGGCAAAGCCTGAAAGGAGGGTTATGTGTTTGGCTTGTATATATGTCCGACTCAATGTCCGCTCGGGATTACTGAAAAATGAATACGTGATAAGTAACATTACTTTGACAAAATTATCCAAACAGTAGTTGGGTGTGTTTTAAAACCTGTTTTTCGTTAGAGTTGTATACTAAGCTCTTGGCTTGTAAGTATGGAATTGTATAAAGTTATGTAAACCTTCCGAACAAAAATATTACAAAGAGAAGAAAGAGATAAGAAAATAAAATCGAATGAGATAGGTACAGTTCATCACACAATACAATAAAAGTGTGGTTACCGAGAATCGAACCGCGTTGTTTTTTTTTTTTTTGCTTTACGTATTAATTGCAAGCTGATAACCTTACACATTGTTCTCGATTTTCGGTTGAAATCATAATACGGTGTATTTTTTTAACTTTTTTATTTTTAAATCTAACATATTCATGTTGTATGCGGAGCAAAACCGGGTAGTTATTATTATTTATTTACTTTTAATAAACAAGCGGGCAACCCTGGCTTCGCACGGGAAAAAGTCAACGTATGTTCATATCAACCTATATTAAAATATTGCATTAAAATCCTTAGGCCCTCGGTCCCTGAAAAATATGTACATTGTTTGTCTAATTTATATATCTACGTATAATTATTATTAATACGCAAAAACATATGTTATACGTCAATATAAACACCCACATATAACACGTTCTCAATGTCCATACAAGATTGACCCCAAATCGCGTCTTCGGCATTGAACTTAATACAATACATTCCATTTAATGCCAACAACCTACAAAACTATGTATATAGAACACGCTTGCGAGTCATTGGCACTGGTGGTCATAGCAGACGTGCCGATCTCAGTATAGCTCCGGCCAGGTGTTAGGCATGCGCGTGCGCATGTGATCTGTGCGTACTTTGATGCTGTTATCATAGTACACGTGTAGTTTTGAAGTCAGGTGTGATATAAATATACATAGCTGTGGCACGGTTTTTTTTTTCTAGACTTTTATACGTAAATCACCGTCTGCCTGTGACGGTGTATTGATGTACTTCATCTTGATGGAGTTTGATCGTAATTTACAATAGTTCTTCCAGAAGGTTTATGTATTTGATACTCGTTCATTGTAATTTGAATCACACCCGGTCGGAGTATATTATAGTTTTTTATGGCATAGAGAAGGCAAACGAGCACACAGGCCACCTGGTGGTAAGTGGAAACTGTAACCCATAGATATTCGCATTCACAAGACTGCAAGCCTAAGACTGCAAATGAGTTGCCAACTCTGAGGACTAAGATGGAATGCCTCTATGCTAGTCATTACACCGGCTGTCTTATCCCCAAACCGGAACACAACAATGCAAATACTGCTGTTTGGCGGTAGGTTATGGATAAGATGGTGGTAGCGGTCCGGAGTAAGCATGTATAAATGCGTAATCGCCGTTCATACCGTACACTTTTCTGGAGTTTTTATATCGCCATTGTAAAGAACTCATTAGGTTAGGTTTTATTTGTAATAATCCTGAAACGCAAAGCTGGGTAAACGAAGCGGAAATGAGCTGAGAGTGGGGCAATTTGGAATTGGAAGTCGGAATTCCCGTGGCCAGCTGCTGGCGGGCTTCATGGAGAAAGAGGGACTCTTTATGATGAACTCTTTCTTCAAGAAGAGTGAATGCCGCAAATGGACATGGGTGAGTCCCGACGGTGCGACCAGAAATGAGATAGATTTCATCATGTCAACCAGAAGGCAAATATTCAATGATGTCTCCGTGATCAATGCGGTCAAAACCGGGAGCGATCATCGAATGGTCAGAGGCACATTGAATATCGACGTACGCTTGGAAAGGTCACGCCTGATGAAATCAACGCTCCGTCCAGCACCGATTCATATCCAAAACCCCGAGAACTTTCAGCTCGAACTCAAAAACCGCTTCGAAAGCCTAGGTGAATGCGTAGACGTGGATGATTACTGCAACAGGTTTGTGGAAACTGTCCAAACGGTCGGGTCTAAGTTTTTCAAGACTCGCCGTTCAAAAGGAACCAAGAAAATCTCTGATTCTACCCAAAAGTTAATGGAGAACAGACGTGCTATGGTTCTGCAGTCATCACAAGATGCTTCTCAGTACAGGCAGCTCAATAGACAGATCTCTAAGTCTTTGACCCGCGACATACGCCAATTTAATACTAATAGTATTGAAGAGGCTATTGAGCGACACAAAGGCTCTAAAGTGTTTAAAAAAGATTTGTCTATTGGGCAGAGCCAGCTGATGAGGCTGAAGACCGATGACGGCAGGATCATATCGTCTAAACCTGAGCTTTTGGGAGAGATAGAGAAGTTCTACGGACAGCTGTACACGACAACACGCCCACCTGTCAGCAACCTAGCAGAAGACCCAAGAGCTAGGTTGTCCCGACACTACACCGAAGATATCCCGGACGTTAGCCTGTATGAGATTAGAGTGGCTCTAAAACAGCTTAAGAACAGCAAGGCACCGGGTGATGACGGAATTACGGCTGAGCTTCTGAAAGCAGGTGGATCACCGGTTTTAAAAGCTCTTCAGAAGCTATTTGATTCCGTCATAGCCCAGGGTAAAACGCCGCAAGCATGGCACGCGGGCGTGGTGGTTCTTTTCTTCAAAAAGGGTGATAATACCCAGCTGAAGAATTATAGACCCATCACGCTCCTGAGTCATGTTTATAAGCTGTTCTCTAGAGTCATTACGAATCGTCTCGCTCGCAGGTTTGACGACTTTCAGCCTACCGAACAAGCCGGTTTCCGAAAAGGCTTTAGCACCATAGACCACATCCACACGCTGCGGCAGGTTATACAGAAGACCGAGGAGTATAATCAGCCACTATGCTTAGCGTTTGTGGACTATGAGAAGGCCTTCGATTCGATCGAAACATGGGCTGTGCTGCAGTCTCTTCAGCGGTGCCAAATCGACTATCGGTACATCGAGGTGTTAAAGTGTTTGTATAGAAACGCCACTATGTCAGTTCGCCTTCAGGACCGGAACTCGAAGCCTATCCAATTGCAGCGAGGAGTAAGACACGGAGATGTAATATCTCCGAAACTGTTTACTGCTGCATTGGAAGACGCTTTCAAGCTTCTGGACTGGGGGAGTTTTGGCATCAGCATAAATGGCGAATACATCACTCACCTTCGATTCGCCGACGATATTGTCATCATGGCTGAGACCCTGGAGGACCTTGGTACAATGCTCGATGGCCTCAGTAGAGTCTCTCAACAAGTGGGTCTTAAAATGAACATGGACAAGACGAAAATCATGTCAAATGTCCATGTCGTACCCACTCCTGTCAAAGTTGGTGACTCTACTCTCGAAGTTGTTGACGACTATGTATACCTAGGACAAAAAATCCAGTTAGGTAAGTCCAACTTCGAAAAAGAGGTCAATCGTCGAATCCAACTCGGATGGGCAGCGTTCGGTAAGCTACGCACTATCTTCTCGTCCCAAATACCACAGTGCCTCAAGACAAAAGTCTTTGATCAGTGTGTGTTGCCAGTGATGTCGTATGGATCCGAGACATGGTCGCTTACAATGGGCCTCATAAGAAGGCTCAAGGTCACTCAAAGGGCGATGGAAAGAGCTATGCTGGGTGTCTCTTTGCGAGATCGAATCAGGAATGAGGAGATTCGCAGGAGAACTAAAGTAACCGATATAGCTCACCGGATTGCAAACCTTAAGTGGCAGTGGGCGGGGCACATTGCTCGTAGAACTGATGGCCGTTGGAGCGGAAAGGTTCTAGAGTGGCGACCGCGAACCGGGAGACGAAGTGTTGGCAGACCTTCCACAAGGTGGACTGACGATCTGATAAAGGTCGCGGGAAACCGCTGGATGACAGCAGCAGAGGACCGATCGTTGTGGAAAACCTTGGGGAAGGCCTTTGTCCAGCAGTGGACGTCTTGCGGCTGATAATGATGAATCCTGAAATATTCAAGGTTTTTGAAAGCAACCATTAGGTATTATGAAATATTAGGGATTATGATGCTAGGCTTATTGTTTAAGGCGTTCTGATAAGTAACTCCCAGAAGGAGGGTAATGGTTTTCGCGCGTATCTATGTAATTATATATGTCGGTATGTTCGTTCCAATGTGACCTCCTGTAGGCTAAACGGCTTGACCTATTTTGAAGAGTGAGAGGTCGTTAGATTAGTCATGGTTGTGGAAGTGCCATAGGCTATAATATTTTAAGCAAAGTAATTAGGATATAAAGAATAATGACATTAAAAACTAACATTATGTAGAAGACAAAATAAATTAAAAAATCGGGTTTTTATTAAGATTTTTTTCTATTAGTTATTTGTTACACTAAGTTCATTCAGAGCTTAGTCTTTGCCTCGTGAATTGAAGCCAAGGGCGCGCCACTTATTCTGTAAGTTATGCGGTACTTTCTAAGCTAGGTAAAGTTTTCGTTGCGCCACTGTCCGACGAATGAAAAGCTATACTTAAAGAACAATAACAATAAACTCAGCCATTACTAATTTCTACCACAAATTATTAACTCTAGTTGGTAGTGATCTAGTTTAGGAAGCTAGCGGTCCAGGGTTCGATTCTTGAGAAGGGCATTTTTCAAGTTGAATTTCCGACTAATTTAAAAAAAAACTAAAAATCGCGATAACTCAAAAATGGTTCACTTTTGCATAATGCATATGGGGGTCAAAATTATCGCAAATAGTCACCCCTATCACCTCCTAACGGGAATAGGTCGAATTACCAATAACCCTGTAGTTCGTCAGCCAATAGAAGCGGAAAACGGATTCTTCAAAAAGCGATAAACCTTTTGATTGGCTGTTTAACAATGCCACGTGGTATAGATTGTTTACATTTTTTAAGTACCTAAGAATACGGAGTATAGTTATTTAATAAAAGAAACTCTTCACAAATCACAAGTAATTTTTATCCTACTCATTTTAAGTCCTTTTGGAATTGGCGCTTACTTGAATTATTTCGTTAAATCGTTAACTTCAGGTCTTGCCAAACTCGATTGCAACGAAACAAATTTATAATACCAACTAAGGCCCGTTGCCAAAGTACAAAAAACAAATGAAATGTAACAAGAGCGGGGAATCGAAGCTGCCCGCTCACGAAACAATTGACCACTACACCCGCGGCGCAAGTTACTAAATTGAAGATTTTCTTACCGATAAAAAACGCTTTTGGTTTTGATCAAATAGTTAATTTATCTTTTTTTTAGTAAGGCTTAGTTGACGCTGTGCAAACGGTTATTTCTTTAACAATCCAATCAATTATATTTAAAAAAAGTCAAAGGCAAAAAAACTAGAATGTAAGTGACATTTTCCCAAAGATGGTGGCAGCATTGCTTCACTGAATAGCAAGTTTATAATAATAAAAAACCAAATTATAAGCTCATGAATACAAATCAACGAGACGAGCCCAAGCTAAACTCTTGTATTACGCGAAAGCAACAATAAATGTATTTACGTAGAGAATCATTTCCATACTTCATAGACATAAACATTCAAGACTCGAAGAAAAACACTAGCGCTAACCACATAAATATTGGCAACACAGGGAATCAAACCTGGAACCGCTAGCTTCATAGTTAGCTTAAAGACAAAGACAAAGATACATATGGAATATTGATTATTTTCGTACAATAAGAACTATGTAGATGATACTCATGCACTTAAAACATTGTCATAAGAGATTTACACTGGTCCCTACACTAGGCGTAGCCTGTCCTATAGGTAACCAATACAGAAATGAGTTTGCAGAAAGTTGCGAGTTCTTTTTTTAATTTTTACAGTCCAGAAAACGCTATCTCCCGCAACTTGCCGTTTACCAGCAGCACTCGACTCATCGAAACCTTTGTAACAATACCCAGTTGACTTCGATTCAGCAACGGGATAGTACTTGGTCGAGTGGACGGGCGAGTACTGGCGCAGTTTATACTGGACTCGATGTGTGCCTTTGTCAAGGGGCGTTTTATAGGCTGGTGTGAAGCTAGCTTTATACTATACAGGTTGATGTCATCAAAGTAATGAAACTCAAGCTCTTTTGCAGTGTTGTTATTGTGAACCTAAATTACTTACTATACATTTATTAACGCCTGTTTATTGCTGGGCATAGACTACGGAACGCCAGGGTCTAAACTTACTTCTTTTGCTTCCCCTACATTCATATCATTCATCTAAAGACCTCGGAATACACGAGGCAAAATTAAATGACAGCTAGGTATCGCCTACATCGATAAACTCACTATCGATGCTTTTTCCATATACTAGTGATCGACCCAAGTTTTGTTTTTAAAATATATTTTTTGTGATAGTATGTTAATGAAACAAAATAGTAACATAATTCGAGTTATTCTTTATTTTAAAAGCTGTCGATCACATATCTAAGTTCTCAGGGTTGCAATGCATTCCCAGTCTTGAGATTGTCATCTTAAGATTGCAATCTTGAGATTACAAATGTCTATGGGCTTCGGAATCCACTTACCATCGATTGGCATGTGTGCTAAGTTGACTTTATTCAGATTATATTTGACTCTTGCCTTAATTTCTTGATAAACTGAGATCAGAATAAAACATATAAATTAAGAAAACAAGTGAAGGCTACAACCACTCGATTGTCATACCTTCTGCGTTGCTCTTATACGGTTGCTACTCGAGAACTCTTCGACCCCATCAGCCATCCCTCGCTAAAGCAAACTCTCGCGATCACGATCTGTTACATGAAAAGACGTTAATTTGAACAGCGAGAAATATAAACATACAGCGTGCTCTCAACCGCGATATACATTTGATTAAATTCCCAGCGAATACAACCCGAACTTTTCATTACCCGCGAAGTTAACAAAATAACCTATCGCATGTTTTATTGAAATTTGAACACATACTGTATCATGCCTTACCTAAATCATAACTGAAGTAGGTCATCATTGCAAAATCAACGGTAACATAAAGTAGTAAAACCTGGATTGGGGTGAAAGCTAAGTGAATTATGGCTGTATGAAATTAAAATGCATATTTGGTATAGCCCCAGGGCTGTGCAATGAACGATTATTTATTCAAATTTTGTTTTTGTTTTTTGTTGAAAACAGTTTCATGTAAACGTTATGTTCGCATTCGATTGAAAATAAATGTGTTCGTTGATGCAGTTGTTTGCATTTGGAAATAAAAAGTTAAATATGAATAGGTTTATTTTGTTTCATTTACTTTACGAGATGGGATGAGGCGTAATAAATAAAGTTTTTAAGTTTACATTGGTAAAAATATGTTAACCGAATATTTTTGCTAATATTTACTTTATTGAAATTTTGCCATAGCTGACTGGGCATGGAATGAGTTACGTTAAATATTGTATTTACTGATTGAATACTTAAAGAACTTAATAAAATAACTAAAAAAAATACGCATGATTTTTGTGACATTTAAATCGTCATTAAAAAAATTATTTAGTCTTGTATAGTTCATGTCGTAAAAGTAACTAAAGCAGAAATAACAATTTAACTGATAATTAACCACCAAATAATGGAGACCTCTCCTCAAAAGAAACCAGTTATCCTAAGCTGGTGTAATTTGATGAGAGTGTTCATTCACTCTTAAACTAGGAGTTCAGGACAAGGAAAGGATCTGCTCCAAATGTGGTGGAGCAGATCCTTCCTCTTCTTCTTCAGAGCCTTCAGGCTGTTAATTTATTTATTTTATCCTGATGGAACTCTTGATAGCCCAACTGGTCTTCATCAAACCTATCGGAGAACCAGCTTCATTAAACAAGCTTTATATTTTATTAAAACTACCGTTCGACTCAGACAATCTGTTTGGGAGTTAGGATGCCATAGACATAGATTACATGTTAAACTTATAACATAACACCCTGTTTGTGTTGGGAAAAACATTAATCATGATAGGTAGGTACATAATAAATCTAATCTTTCACAGCTAGTTTAAAATTTATAACTACTTGAAATAATAAAAAAATAACATTGAATAAAAGTGAGATTTTAAAAAGAAGCCAAGAAAGCCTGCCACAAAAACCTTGTACATAAAGATGCTCTCATAACCATTGGGAAAATATTGGAAAAATTCCCACGAGCTCTGCGTCTTATTATGTTGAAACCTCAACCCAAAACTATGTAGCATAAAGTATCGGGGGTCGATTCCGTGTCACGTCCACGACATCGAAACGGCATAACGTGCGTTTTTTTGTCTACTTTATGTGTTCGCGTTGCCACGGGCTATGGCTAGTTGAAAGGAATAGGGCTGGCGAAAAAGCTTTTTTTGTTTTTTTGTCAATAAAGAAAATGTCGTGTAATATTTTAACCTCCTCAGGTCCCTTTTATTAAAAAAAGTACATAATACTGCCAGTAAGGGAGTAAGGTGGAATTTGTTTTGTTTTTATGACTAATGATTAAAATAGAAAATTGACTTTATTTCATTCAAAATAGATAAATATATCATTGAAAATTTTCGTTGTACGGGGCAATTGGGAAGGTAAAGTACAAATATTTATAAATGTTTTACAATAAATCTGGCCTTTGCCTCTACCTTATTGAAATGAAAAACAGGGACTACCCAAGAAGGGAGCGAGGCCTTTACATTTTATTATTTTATTTTAATGTTATAAAACGAAATATTAAAATAGTTGACAGCCCTAATGCTTTTAGTCTATTCAGGCTTTACAATGCTGAAGCCTCGATGTTCCGGAAAAAATGTCGAATTACCAAAAAAAGCAGTTTTCCCTATAGTGGATGCGAAATCTCTTCATTGTTTAACTTCCGCCGAGCGAGCCGCGTTGAATAGCTGCGGTTCCGTATATTTTGTAAAAGCTCATTGTGGTATTTTGAATGGTCGATGGGGGATTACAGCTCTCTGATAGAGCGAACAAAATGTGGAACGAGACGTATTAATTAACCACATTTCAAAAGGTTTTAACTCTCCAAATTATTATATCTACTATTTCAGATTTTAATATTATTGCCTATCTCTGTGGAATTTCATAGAAAATTGAAGACCTAGGCCGGAAAGTATATTTTTTTTAAAAATGTAGACATCTCGGCTATGTTTATGAATAGGCTAATTCGCTGGTTTTTTTTAAATATATACTAAGACGTGCTACCAACCAAAGCGTTTGCATATTTATTTAAAGTACCAGGAGAGCAGAGATAATTAAGGGTACGTAGCGCAACTTAGATCGCAGGCGAAGTCACTCGGTGTGGCGCAGCGGCGGCGTAGGTTACTTTTAATGTTTATGCACTCCTAGTATTTGACGTTGTCATTTTTGTTAATTTTGAGTAAAGCCACCTCGTCGTGAAAAGAGGTTACCAGCCTCGTAACTATCCGGCCTCACTTCGCTCGGCTGTGTATATGACCTCGGCCGGCAACCCCCTACTTCCCTGCTTCTGTAGTAATGTACTATTATTTAAAGTAAATTTTAAGGGCCCCTAAAACCGGCACCGTGTCCGGCATTTCCCGTATCGCATCCCGCTGTTGCCGTGGTATTCCCAATTAAATAGTTTCACCGGAAACCGGTTAATACCGGTAACTGGGCAGGGATACCGAACCTCCATCGATGAAAAAATAATAAAATTGGAACAGGCGTTAACAGTCAACACACATGAGGCAGGGAACTGCGCCTCTATTCTAGGCAGCAAAATCCAAATCGTATTTGACTTGTTATGGTATTGTCTTTAGGATTGTGAACCTAAACCTCTCCCCTTAAAGCTCGTCCGACTTTTACGATTTTTTAATATGTTGTAGATATCATAAAAAACTATGTCTGTACTTTTTCCTTTCCAAGAAAAAATACTTTTCACGCCACTGCTCGGAAATGTGGCGAAAGATGGTCTGTTCTTGGTCCCCAAAATAATCGATAGTTGTACATTGAATGAGCAGGCCTACTATGAATTTAAACAGACCAACTATGTTAACATTGTTGGTCTGTTCCATTGACCAATGACATCGGTCCGCTGATCACTAATTCGACCAATCAGAACACACTTTGTGCTGCATATGAAATTAAATTGGCCAATGAGAAATCGTTTTATTTTTTTAATAATATTCATCCCTTCACGGATAGGCAAAGGAATAAGATTCCATACAGCCATATATGTCTGCTTTTAATTACAAGATATTTTTTTATTTCCTCGCAGTAGTCGTGTAAACGACTGTGTTAAGCCTCGGCCGAAAGTGCAATAGATTTACTCGTACTTTCTCGTCCTTCTATTCTAACTCGTCCATCTATTGCATCCTTTCTAACCTCTACAACAATGTACTATAGAAAAACACAAATAGAAAAAAAACAAAAACGTACAAACCTAGGTCTTTATAATAACTACAGCATATTCAAAATTCGTAAAAGTCGGACTTGATATAGGCGCTGTGAAACGTGTTCGCCCGGAGCTACATTTCTATGGTTTTTTTTTGACAGCTACGCAATTTTAGCGACGCTTCACAATTCTGTTAACGTGGCCGCTATTATTGTGAAATAAATAAGAAGTTTCAAAACATTCCTGACGAGGTCGTCACTCCATCTTGTTGGAGGCCTACCGCTCGTCTTCCGATCCGCGGTCGCCACTCCAGAACCTTCTGACCCCATCGGCCATCAGTCCTGCGAGCAATGTGCCCTGCCCACTGCCACTTCAGTTTACCTATTCTTCGGGCTATGTCGGTAACCTTAGTTCTACTGCGGATATCATCATTTCTGATTCTATCACGCAGAGAGACCCCGAGCATAGTCCTCTCCATAGCCCTCTGAGTGACTTTGAGCTTCCTTATGAGGCCCATTGTTAGCGCCCACGTCTCAGATCCGACAGTCATCACTGGCAACACACACTGGTCAAAGAATCGACCAGTCGGGAAGTCGGCGACCTCGTCAGGATCGTGGGACCACGGTGGATGCGAAAAGCAAAAGACCGGTCTGAGTGGCGAGCCTTGGGGGAGGCCTATGTCCGGCAGTGGACGTCTTTCGGCTGACATGATGATGATCAAAAAGTTGAGAATAAGATAACAAGTCAAAAGTGATAATTATTGTTTTACCGTGTAACCTCTTTGTATAGAGGCCCTGAATTGGAAAGGATATTGCTTTAATTTCGTCCCCTCACTTCTAAAACCGCTTAAAGTCCCTTTTAGGCAAAATCAAGTTAAGAATACCGTTAGAAAGTACTTTCCAAGATCTACATTTTAGTAAAACCCGTTTTTTATTACGATGCTCCGTTCTCGAGTTAGCCTTTAGCATAAAATAGTTTAACGGCGATTTTTTAAATTATTAACAAACAAAAGCTACTAAATGGCTGTTAAAAACGATATTTTTAAATTTTTAAACAACCAGAAACTACTAAATGTCTGATAATAACCAATATTTTAAATTGCTAACAAGAAAAACATTTTATCCTCTTATAAGCGGTTTTAGCAGGTTTCATGATTTAATAAAAATACAATTTGACTACTGCAAAAACATACTAAACAATGTGTAGTAGTTTTTTGATGCTAACCATAAAGATATAAACCTTTATATTGCCATCTACAAAAACATTCAAACCAATTGATAAAATGTTTTGCCACTTCAAAATTTCTCATCAGGTAAGAATATTAATCAGCAAAAAACACTAAAATATATTATAATTGGTTTTGCTTGCTTCGATTTTGCTTTCGGCGGTAGAATCTGATTCAGCCAAAACCGTTTAACGTGCGCGTAAGCGCTTCACGCTCTGCTCTCTCTCTAGTGAGGCCCTCCCCGCTTAGTCGCATCTCACCTTTTTACACGACTGCCCCAAAAAAAGAGTGTAATGTTTTCAGGGTTCATGTTTGTATGTATGTGAGTTTCTTTATTCCACTGTAACTTCTAAACCCCTTGACCGAATTAGATGTTTGAGGTATCGTTAGAATCCTTACGTCATCCCGAGTAACATAGGCTATGTGACGTTAGAATGAAAACAAAATGGCCGACTATATACTCCACATTGCGAAGCAGAAAGTTTTTTTTTATTACAAACCTATCAAGTGGGGTCTCAAAATAAAGAGATTTAAAAGACGATTACAAATATATATATAAATTATGTGTTTAAAGCTTATTTTGGTAGAAAAATATTTTTTAAATTATTTCTAAAAAATCTTTTACAATAATAATAACTATTATTATCTTATACTACAACGCACAGAAAAAAAACATGGCATCCGAACCTATTGAGTGTGGTATCAAAAGAAAGCACTTTGAAAGACAATCATGAAAATATATGATACTCATATGTTTAATTGTACCTACCGTTGGAGAGGAAACACGAAATGCTCTACATCGCGCTAATGAAGTTTTTTACTGGTAGCTATATAAGACGTGACTGCGCTAGCGGCGCTTACGATATTTTTCAACTGAGAAGTGTGGATAATATTATAACAAGTATATGACTCAAATGACTTCTGGCTATGTTAGGCCACGCCCTATGGCAGTGAATGCGTTAAGTTCTTAGGTATTTTCTGTCACTAAAAGGTATAAAATAAAATAAAAAAGTAAAAAATAATAAAAAACACGACTGCTGTTTAAAAACAAACTGAAAAAACTTAGAAATAATTTTTAGGTATGGTAGTTAATTTAATAAATGTAAACTGGAATATAGGTGTACAGGCACAGTCATAAACATATTTACACATTCTCTCTATATTTCAATGACATAAGGCGAAAAAGTTTATAGAGTTTTATGACCGTGAATGTATGTACACACTATCATCTTTTTAGCACATTCAGGTTTAAGTACGACTGACATTCCCGCGGCGTGCTTGAAATATTCTATAGTTTCTCATTAATCGAAAAGTGGGACTACATAACAGCATAAATAGTATCACTAAAAAGTATAATAAAAGTTTAAAATAAATGTTTAAGAAACAAAAAACCTGCCTTCAAAAATGTATAAAATAACGTCTTATAAAATTGTAGGTAGGTCAGTCCAACTGAAGTCGGGGTCCCACAACATTTTAAACCGATATCCAAATACAGTTGGACAGACCTACCTACCATTTTATAAGAAGTTTTTGCATTTTTGAAGGTGGGTTTTTGGTTTTTTTTATCAAATATGTAATTAATTAATGAGATGTAATAGAAGGCCACCGATCGTTTTGAAAAACAATCTGTAAGTCACCCATAGGCTAGCGTACGTATCACACTACATTACATTGTATAAGATTCAAGTATAAGTATACGATAATCAATAAGATCTATTGGAAAGATCCAATCAGTAATTGTGATTTCCTTTGTGTGGGTAGATTTTAGAGCCTGATAGGTGACATTCTTGTTTCCAGAGGGACGAGGGATGTACCTATAATAATAAGTTTATAATTGTTTGTAGTTAGAAACATTGTAGAATTAAACTTGTTGCATACTAAGTGTCGCAATTGATTTAAACTATACAAACTCTGTTTATGCGATAAAATGAAACAGCGCCGATTGTTTGGAAAAACTTGCTACGCTACTAAGAATGCTTTAAGATAATCACGAAGGTTCTTTTTTTCACAACCCCTTTTATCACAGTCACAGTACCTACGCAAGGTCATCGTTGTCGCAATATCTACGCCCTTGATTGACTCAGTCAAAAACTATTTAAATAAATCTTGAAATATTTTTAACTTACTTTTCGTTGTCTGATAGACTTGAAATTTTGCATGCTAATTTGATTCCGATGATGATGATGGTGGGGTGCCCTTTACCCCACCACCCCCACAGTACCATCGAGCTGGTATGATGATCGAGAGGGAAGGTGGCCATAAGAACTCCTCAACAGCTTATAGTAGGTCCATAGAGTTTGGATTCGTCTTTGAATAGCGATTTTATTATCAGTGGTTCAAGTACAAGTGATAAAAGCATTATACCAGAGGAGTGTCACGACTGGTTTACCCTAATAAACTATTTTTGAAACCAATGTCTTGTTAATTTTTTTTTGACTACAATATTCTCCAGTCAATACTAATGTTTGTGTTAAAATTGCTTATTATTTAATTAACGCCTATTAGTAAACATAATTCGACGAAACTTTGTAAGCTAATAGGTTAAAGTCTTGAGTAGTGCAAACGTGACCAAACATAACGCTATATCTTGTAGGGGCGTGGCAGTTGGTAAAGTTAGCTACATGACAAAACATACTAGTAATATTTTGCATTTTAAGTGCACTTAATCCTAAAATATCATATTCTCTACAGCCAAAACCAACTAACTGACGCGTGACTATAATATAAACTAAGATAACTGCATAATTAATCACAATTTTTAATATTTTTCTACTACAAAATGTAGTTTATATAAGTAAGAAAGTTTTACTTTGAGTTAATACTGCCTAAGCCTATTAGTTTAAAAGATAAATTTAAATTGACTCTACAGCAAAAACCGCTTATCTGCACCACCTTTTTTACAAAACCCTCAATTTAACCCATTTGTGTTTAGAATATACTAATTTGTTACGTACAGTTTTGATTACTAACAACCTCTCGTAATGAAATCACAAATATAATTTACTTAGAATTGGGTTAAACTAGAAATTTAAGCACTCACACCTTTAAATGCGTTTTTCTCAAAACTATACTTCATGCAGTTAAGCGGTTCTAGAAGTAAGGGGACGATTTGGTCTTGAGTATCTTAATCTTATCCTTTATCTACCGCCAAGACGCAGTGTTGTGATCTAGTGTGGGCATAAGAAAACATGTGTAATTATTGCCATAGAGGCATTCCGTCTTATTCGACAAGTCTTAGGATTGCAGTCTTGAGAATTCCAATGTCTAATTTGTGTCAGATTTCACACGAAATCAGTTGGGATGTGTGCTTGTTTAACATATAAATAACCTACACCTAAACTATTTGTAAATACATAGTCATTTTTATTTTCCAATCTAGTTAACAATGTAGGTACTTTATATATACAAATTTTATTTGACTAATAATTATATTAACTTACTATTTTCCGCCTTCGACTTCATCTGTGTAGAAGGAAGTATTTAGCTAAGTTTTCACAAAGCCTGCCGTTTGGCAAAAATATATTTGCCAAATGTATCGTTTCCCAACTTTTTCACTTAAAAATATAAGTGGGATTATTTCGGCAACTAATTTAAATTCCACTATATTATTATTTATTATTTATTTATTTATTCATCACAAAAATACAGTACTTACGTAACTTAAAAATAATGTCCCGCAAAACCGATTTCACGGTTTGACTGCGGAATCAGTCGGTTGAGTCTCTACAGCTTAACTATAAAAATGCACGAGTAACATTCTATATATACTTAAATACTAACTAACTAAAACTAACTGACTTAAGTACTAACTATGGACAAAGGAATTTGAATAACTTACGTTTAAATTTAACTTTGTTGGTTTCGGATCTTATATCCGCCGGCAAGCTAGTAAGGATGGACTCTCATTAAGTGGCATTAGTGCTCGTTCGCTTTCTTTTACTGTAGATATAGATAGGAACCCTGTTAACACATTCAATAGCCGCTGCCCACTTTAAAGTACGATTGGAAATGTTAAAAAGTTTTTTGTCAAAGGGCAAACACTGGAGTTGACCCGTGAACCTTATTGGCTTGTTTTAAGGTTTATTATACATTGACATCGCTCCACATTAGCACGAATTTTCAGACTTTAGGATTACCATATTCGATGCCAGGTAATGTGGTATTTATTCAAATTTGACTCCTTTTAGTGTCAGTGCGGGATAACTGAGAGGTCGGAAAGTGGTTTTTTGAAACGTTTTAGGATTCTTTTAAGTGTTTTGTCAATAGTTTCTTTTCTGGTGATTTGAATTTCAAATTATTTTACTTTGAATTGCGTTTTGCAGTTTTGGCACTTTTTTCGGCCTTTGTTAGTTTATGTTACAGAGTGTTGTTATTTTACAAAACAAAAAGTAAATATGAATATACCGAGGAATCATACCACTTTGACTCTAAATGTTTCCTTACTTATGCCAAATAACAGTAAAGGTACTTTTTAACAAATTTTACAAAAATAAGTGTATTCACACAATATGACACAAAAGTGGTCTCTTGAAATTTCTTGAAAAGCATTTGCTTGATGTCCTCAGATCCAAACACAAAGTAACAGACCCTTAAATCCTGCGTTTTAGATAACAGACAGCACCTCCATAAATAGGTTTAAACTTAGAATAAATTTAATAATTCAGCTATTCCGTGTACAGGAAATCGCAAAGAAACAGGCGAGGCTTATATATCCACGTACAAAATTAACGCTCAAAAATATTTTTGAGCAATCGGATAGCAAACGGTAGCTTATTTTGCAATGTCAAAAATCATTTCGAATACAAAATTATTTAAAAAAAAATTTTGGTTAACAAACATGTATCTGAACAAAGATGCTGTATTAAAGCATCTCTGGCGGCATGTATCACGTCATTATGCTGGTGATAGTGTAACGTTATAGTCTGTTAGCAGTAAAACTAAAAACAGCTGATATCTTGTTCCTCTGATCCATTTCTAAACGTAAAGAAAAGTTAACTACGTAAGTTAAAATTGCAACCCTTACAACCCAGACTGTAATAAAAAAGGACACAAAAACTAGACTTTAAGAAATATTATTTTCTCAAAAAGACGTATTTCATACAAGACTTTATTAAATTTCAACCATAATTTTGTAAGTAAGAAGATTAGTTTTCGAAAGTGATACCATGGCAAATGTGCCTTTTCCCGACTAAAATAAAGTACTCAATTGAACTCGGTTTTTAAAATTGCTCGATATCCTCAATTACTGCCCTCGTGTATTCCCTTTGCGCTGTAAGTGGGCCGGTATAATAATGCACATCGGTTTGTCTATCTGTATTACAAATTATTTTATTTCAGACATTCCAAGAAAGCATAGTAGATCAATAGGGAAAACAGAACTGAGGAACAATGCAGACGAATAATTCCTTTTCAGTAGATCTACCGATTGAAATAAAATACTTTTGATGTATGACGCAATTTAGTCAAGAAGAAGAAGAAGAAGTCATGGTTAAAGAATCTTGGAGAGTGTAATACTAGCATCACAATCACTGGCCGACAGTTTAGCTATGACCCTTATGGGAGCCGCTTAATCAGGTATCATCTACTCTTTTTCTTTTTTTTATGGCACTGATAAGGCAAACGAGCACACAGGCCACCGGATGGTAAGTGGAAACTGTGACCCATAGACATTCGCATTCACAAGACTGCAAGCTTAAGACTGCAAATGCGTTGCCAACCCTGAGGACTAAGATGGAATGCCTCTATACTAGTCATTACCGGCTGTCTTATCCCCAAACCGGAACAAAACAATGCGAACACTGCTATTTGGCGGTGGGTTAATGGATAAGATGGTGGCAGCGACCTGGACGGACCCTGCACAAGGTCCTACCACCCACATGATCACACTACTACTTCTCCTTGTATGATCTATGGATCTATGGACAGTTCAGTTTTCCAATGACAATGCATTGAACGGAAGCCCTATCAACTCACCTCTTCCCTCGGAGTTAGACTATTCAACCCAAAAAACCAATACAGGGTAAAGCCACCAGTTGTCAGCCAGTAGTCAACCTTATATGTGTGCGAAGAGTGGAAAATATATCATACGTACTCTTCCCACTCATACAAAGTATAGGCAGAGGCCGACAACTGGTCTCTGGCTGACCACTGGTGACTTTACCCTACCTACAAACATGAAATTTGAAAAATCTTGTGAAAAGAATCAGCTCAGCTGGAATAAAGATGGTAATAGACGCCTTTCTATGAAAAATCCTTGGTGTTAGTTGATCACACTCCACGTGGACTAGACGAGATGCAAATTACTAACTTAAAAATTATCAGAAATAGCATTATCGTTAGCTGATGCTAACTTATGAACACTTATCCCATTTCCAGACCTCGGTTTTCAGTTTCGGAAAATCGCTAAAGCTAACGCGAGGCCTTATCTATCCTTTCTGGGCTTTTCTTCTTGCTCACCATCAGGTAGACGTATATATCGTGCTCCAATAAACAACAAGCGAACACACCAACTAACCCTAGTTTAAAATGCACGCGTAGGTGCCCACTTGACTTTTTATGCTTGGAAAGCGCTTTGACTTACTTGCTCGGCTACTCGACTCGAGGGCATGTTTTCGCTAGCTCACTCGCCCGAGCACTTGACTGCTAATACTAGCCGTGTAATTGCCTGGAGATGTTCCGGGGTAATGTTAATTTTCTTTTTTAAGTAGTCTCTAGTTTTGCTTTTTATAAAAACATAGTGGATATGAGACTACAGAATATGTAGTGGTTACTGTTTGTCTTTAGGAGGAAATACACGAAAGAAGGTAATATAGAGAAAAATAAGTGCTGAACCTTGTCGTGGCCTTGTGGTGTTGGTTATATTGTAATGTTGTGTTCTGGTGTAAGGAAGGGGTATAGCGCGGCATTTTATCTCAGTCTTCCGAGCATGCATTGTGACAATCTTAAGATTGAATTCTCGAGATTGAAAACACTAACACTAACTTAGCTCGTGGTGGTCTGTGTGCTCGTTTTCCTGCTTCATGCCATGAAAAACTTCATACTTCTATCCTAGCACATCATCAAATAGGTAATAATTTGAGAAACTAAAATTGGCAAAAATGCCTAAACTTGCTCATAAATCTCAATGTTTAAATATTCGTTTCGACGTATAGGGTGGTCAATTTTTTTTAGTGTACCACTATGTGAGAAAATCTGTACATCCTTAAACAAATATCAACTGTTTCTACCGCAGAAATAATAATGTAATTGTAAATAGAAAACATCTGAAAGCTTATTTCCCATCCCATCCACAGCATCCACTCGTACCCATTTAAACGAACGCCAGTGTAAAGCGCCACTTAAACCGCTGTATCATTTTATTTGCCAGCTTAAGAGAAATCTGCTTTATACAAATACTCCCGTATGATAAGTTTTCCGCATGTTATGTTCCACGAATGGAATCTCTGCTGTTTTACAAATGTTAAGAGAAAATAATGGCTACTTGCTTGAATAGGAGCATTTAATTTTTTACTACAGTTCTTTACTAGTTAATTATAGTGGCGTGCTAAGGTTACCTATTGACCCTTTGAGATCAAAAAGTCATTTGGATTATACAAATGCAAACTTTGACTCACCAATCAAATAAGTATTCAAGGTCTTTACACTTTGCAGTTTCTGTGTAGGTTTTTCGGCTATGTTAATTTGTCAACCATTCTTATAAAGATACATACGAAAGTTTGTGTGTTTATTTGTTACTCCTTCACGCTCCAACGACTGGAGAGAATTGGATGGAATAGAGATATCTTATACCCCGGATTAACACTGGCTACTTTTCATTCCGAAATATTTAAAAGTTCCCGAGAGAATAACGATAATATAAATCTACGCGGACAAAGTCGCGGACAGGAGCTAGTATATAATAATAACAAAAAAACTTACGAGTTCCATGCAGTTTCCCTTTGCGGAGCATCCCTCATCCCAGTTCCTTTTAAGCTCAAACGTTTACAGCGTGTTTGAAATTTTATTTTAACATTTAAGTAGCTTAGCATATTATCAGTGCACGTTTGCAAAGCTTGCACATGCTGGAGATTTTTGCAGTTTATTTATTTAAGTACAGTGGTTTATTTCCACTGTAACTGGAGTACGCGTATATTATGTTTACATCAACTAAGTCAAAGGATTTAATTAAGATTCAAAGAGTTTGATTCAGCAATTTTATTTTTGTAAAACATTTTTGTAATATTGCATCACTCTCATGTTATTTATATTACTATTTACATAGGTACAAAAAGGCAGGTTAAAAGGGAACACGTTAAAACTCTGTTTTTTCGAATATTCATTTGTACGAACTTTAGTTTTCCCGAAAGCTATGTTATGCTAGAGCTATTTAAGAAGTAATTGTAAAATATATTATGATTTTTATTTTTTAATAACAAACTATATAACTTCTTTTTGTAGGCAAATATAGGTAATTTTCGATTTGGTTTGAGTTACAGCAACGACCATTAATATAGATAATTGCAGTGTTTTAAGTATATTTTTCATGTCTTCAATTAATTAAATAATTTTAAGTTCTATCTTGAATATCAAAGTACCACGCATTGTATGTACTCAAGTAGAGTTTCATGTTTAGTAACCATTTGTAAAGGAAAGTGGTAAAGTATAACTTATTTGAAATCAATTTAACTATTATACCTATCTCCACAAAACATTCATCTGCATGTTATATTTTCAATTTTATCAGCCCCTCCAGCGCTTTATAATTATTCGGATCTTTTCCATTGCTGCATATTGACATGCACAAAAGAAATCCCTCTGTAATCTATAATCCGGGTTTACGAACACATTCTCTCGTTTTTACAGCATGCATTGCATTGATTAATGCCAGTCTCTCACACTGCTGTAATAAATAAAAATAAAAATCACTGCTGCATAGCCTCTGGGCGTGCACTCAACATCAACCGTATATAGAAGAGTATACGCGAAAGACCAGCTAAACTTGACATGTCGTCGTCCCCGCAATGCAGTGAAACCTGACCGAAACGGGGTGATCGTTTGAAATTCACAGATCAGTTAAAACTGGCTAGTTTTATTTTGAGCGGATGTTTCGCCGCGTTACAATAAATATATTTTAAAATCAAGCATGTTTTAAGTAAATCTGTGTTTTTTCCTGGGCAATGTTTCCATTAGGCTTTCGCCTGGAGCGAAGTTCCTCATAAAAAACTATGCATTCGAAATGTGATCGAACAAAATGTACAATTTACTCTCTGCTTAGCACTTAAGTGACAAGAAAAAGACGCTCTGGGATATTGTTTCTTTTGTTATCTGTAAAGGTCTGTAAAGGTTAGGAACCTTTGCCTAGGTTTCTAGATATTAAATTCAAGTAAACATCAAATGTCGTTGCCTAACATTTTTTCTTTTGATCAGTGATCATTATACATCCATGGCATTATGACAAAAACACCTCAATTTACTGAAACATAAACTCGAACAGTTACGTTCGAAAATAACTTAGAGTTAGTAAAGAAAAGCTATTTGCCCACAATTTGGACACGAACTTCGATCTGACCCCAGAATTAACCGTTAAACTTTTTAATGTTGCTGCCTATGAGGCTTTGACACGAAACGTGAGGACTTAAACTGTTGACAAGTCGTTGAACCATGGATGTATATCTTTACAAAGCAATTTTTTTATAATCTGTCCCAAAAGTTAAATTGGGATAAGGAAAATTTAATAATAATCAGGGTTTTTTTATCCACTTTTATTTTTTAAGATTAAAGTAACTTGTCATGGCATTAGCCTATATATGCTATGGAATGAGAGACAGACAATACAATTATAGTGCCATGCCCGGCCGATAAAAAGTCAATCCTGTCACCTGTCATTGCGGTACAAATTATAACCTCAAACCCAAGAATAGGTTATAAATTGTACTGCGATGACAGCTGTCAAGATTGACTTTTTATCGGCCGGCCACTATAGTCTAATTAGAAGTGACCCAGCCAATAAAAGGCCCTGCTTTGATTGCCGTTAAGAGTATATACTCGTATTTGTATGATGAACACTAGAACTTGATCCTGAGTCATAGATGTTTTCTATGTACTTGTAGAAGTATTTACTGTGGTCCTAGTGAGTAAAAAAAGGGTATATACATGAACGGAGTATACTATACTTACACCCTTTTTCACTTGTTCTTCGAAAGGCTTATACCCTTTTTCATTAGAAATCCAGATCATCTTCGCATATGTATTTAGAGCTTATTTTAGGGCTCATTTAATTTGTATCAGATTGACCGCGGGTCTTCGAACAGTGTGTGTTACCAGTGATGACCTACGGTGCCGAGACGTGGTCTCTAACCGTTGGCCTCTTGAATAGGCTCAGAGTCACTCAGCGTGCCATGGAAAGAGCTATGCTTGGTGTCTCGCTACGAGATCGAATCAGGAACGAGGAGATACGTAGACAAACTAAAGTAACCGACATAGCCAATCGGGTTAGCAGGCTGAAGTGGCAATGGGCAGGCCACATTGCTCGAAGGACTGATGGCCGCTGGGGCAGTAGAGTTCTCGAGTGGAGACCACGTACCCGCAAGCGCAGCGTAGGGCGACCCCCCGCGAGATGGACGGACGATTTGGTCAAGTCCGCGGGGACCCGCTGGATGCAGGCCGCTTCCAACCGGGTGAGGTGGAAATCTTTGGGAGAGGCCTATGTTCAGCAGTGGACGACCTATGGCTGAAATGATGATGATGATGATGATGACCGCGGTATTTTTTAATTAATTTATTACTATTCTAATCCAACAGAAATTACCAAAATGTACGCGTGTGTTCTTGCTCTCTCCCAATCACTGCCTGGAACCTGAATGGTTTATAAGTTTTAGTGCAATGGTTTAGCACTGGAGTGGATTTACGTGTGGGCCTGAATCCAAAGCGGGAGTTGTAAAACATACATATACATTACATAGATTATTTCCCGTGCTTTAATCGGTATTGTGCATAGCACAAGTTAGCGTGTCGAGACCCCATAACACGTTTGTCCTGTGTCAAGGCAACTTTAAACGCCCTCGGTTAAAAAAATACTGAGTCAAAAATATAACATCGAATTTTCTTGGATTGCGTCTCTTTCTGGACTTTATTAGATAAGAATAGAGAGGAGAGAAAAGGCACATGCGCAATTTGGTAGTCATAGTAAATTTAACCCAACATTAAGAATATACATACGCAGTTCTATGAGACATACGCCCTTTTTTCTAAGGAGGGCGGAATAACACTTTAGATACCTAATAGTAATGCAGTGCCAGAGATGCCATTTGGTGTCCATTATGTATGAACTTCGGCGAGTAGGGCAGTATAGTAGGGTGGTTATAACTGCGCATTTCACTTATTTGCTTAATGCTTTGTGACCCAATTTTGTACATTTGTAAGTTCCCTTGGGAATGCAATGTAGTGTGGAATAGATAACTGACATTGTGACATGCAAGTTGGAAACTTAATATTCTATGTCGTCTCTTTAAACACGTCACGACTAAGTGTGATGTATTTTAATATCTTTATGCCCACGTCAAATTTCGTTAGTTTAAACTGTTGTCAATCAACTAACAGCTAGATATTCGTCTATGAGTTACAGTGCTTCTGTGTTATATCAGTGTGTCTTCCAGAAGGGCTGGATAAGGGCTAAAAATATAAATCCTAATGTAAAATATGATATCTATTGTATAATAAAAAACATTATTTTATACAAATTAATTCGGCCCGCAATGTATCTGTAACAAGTCAATAACGACTTAAAGTTAACATATATAACAACGCATTACGTAAGTGCACGAAAAGTTAAAAAAAAGAACGCTATATTATGAAGGGTTGTAAGGGAAAAACTCCTTAGGGGCAAACTACCTTCTTTTATATACTTTTATATATACAGTAAAGGAAATTGATGCCTCGACCACAATGGACTATGTCATAGTGAGGTAGGTAATCAATTAAAACGTAAGAGACTTCTTACGATTTTATTTACAGTGTCTTTTGGCATTGTCCAAAGTGGCTGACATACGAGTAGCTGGGTCTGAGTCACGGGGTTCAGTGTATGTATGAACTTCGTTATGTATTTTAGTTATTTATCTCTATTACCTACCTACGTTCACGATGCTTCTGAAACCATAACAAAGTCAAATTAGAAATACTACTTTCTAAATAACCTGATATGTTATCATTATCATCCTGTCTTCCCACTCCATTCCCAAAGCTTTCGAATCATCACAATTGTCCCATTAAATCAAAAACCCATTTCTGTTCCGCGGAAAGGCGCACACAATAAAAATATGTAAATTATTCCAACATGGCGGCCCATTCGCTTAATTGCTAAAAAAGGTTTTATGCCACTGAATCAGGCAATGGGTCTGATGAGACATGTAAATTTGGGAAAAGGTTGACAACACCTGCCATTATAGTAAATTTCCTGGTTTTGTGCTCTTAACATAATATTTTAATTACTTTAAGAGTTATCAATAAGATACGAATATTTCAGACGTATGTAAAAACATCTCTTTACGGTATTTTACCAGCTCTATGAGGTGACGTTCTCCCTTATTCGTGGCTTTAAAGCGCAATTCACACAGTGGGCGGGAGCGGGTCGGGTGCATGGCGGGACCTGCGCGGGAGCCGCGCCGGTCTTCGTATTGACACAGAGCGCCGAACCGCGGCGGGCCCAGCGCTGGTGATCGCAGGCGGGCATTCGGGATCGGACGGTAATGGCGAGTAGGTATATAGAGTAGAATTTACAACGCGCTTTGTGAGAATGCCTATCACCGTTGTGGGTGCGGCGGGTGATAGGCAGGTCAGTGGGTGGTAGGTCCGATCTTGCGATCACCAGCGCGACGCCCGACCCGCTCCCGCCCGCTCTGTGAATTGACTTTAAGAAAACGTCTTAGCTTGACCCAGAACATGGGATTGACCTGACGTTTATGTAATAAGTGATAGTGACCGCTTACCAGTTGATCCGTATGCCGTACATGCCTTAGCCGACGAAATAAATCCATAGCAAAACTTAGAATGAATACCTACATATACAGACATACTGCAACAAAGATTTGATTCTACTCTGTTAGTAATTAAAATAGTTTATTACTACAGGAGGCTTCTATTATCTATTGCATTGGCTTACAATGGCAGCATACTTTATAATATAATCATAGGCCAATCGTTACTTTAACAAATACTTTAAAACACACTCGACTAAATCAATAAAATTAGTTTACAAAACTCACGCTGCAAAAACCTTTTTTTTTTCAGAAGACAAAAATGTCACACTCCCGTAGCCTATCTACCAAAGTCCCTTAAGGGTATATTTTCAACGTAAAGGGCCCCTGTGAATTACCCACAAAGGCAGCCGTAGCGTATAACGCATAACGGGGCCTTATCAACCGCACGGGCATATGTAATCTGAACTAACTGCATTAATTTAGATCCCGCGCGATATATCAGTAAGGGCTCGATTAAGTTGTCCGTCTTCACGTCGGTATCGCACACGGTTGGGTCAGGAAACGGGGTTTGTGGCGAGCAGAGCGAGTAGCGGGTTTATGAGCGGGTAGCGGATAGTGTCATTCGTGTAGTTGCTCGGTATTCAACGCCTGTTTATTGTTTTAAGTAAGGCTTGATGTTTACTTTAGGTGTTTGACTAAATTTGAATTGAAATACAAGTATTTGGTTGTTGGCCTGTCGCCTCAAAACCAGGAATTAATGGGTAGACGATTGTTATTTTTACATACGTTTATACATCGTCGTTTTAATCAAAATAGTCGTTCGAAAAATGTTAATGGCATTTCCAGCCATACAAGTAATCACCTACCTAACGGCCTAGCCACTGCATACGCTGCAGGGCGGTAACTGCAGCAGTATTCTTCTCGATCCATCGCTGCTATCACACAAAGCCTTGAACAAACCAATAAAATCGAATCAATCCTCAGATTACAAATAAATGTCTTTGGGTCTCAAACCCCACTCACCAGTTGGCCTGTATCCTCGTTTGCCACCTTCATGCTATAGAGAAATAATTAAATCTTCCAAACACCTCATTTTTTTACCAATAAATGTTGTCATTGCTTTGAAAAAACCTCGAGTCTCATATTTCGTGACATACGACTTTAAACTTAAATGTGGAAAGAATTAAGTTCAAACTCATACATCTCGAAATATCAAATACGAGTTTTTTCTACAGTAATAACGATATGTAAAAACCAACATGGCGACCTCAACTATCAGAACTGGGCAAAAATCCATCGATATTAAACCGTTCTTTGAAAAAAAGGCGTCCGTCGTCGGGTCATTCCTTTAGGAGTAACGATCTGACAATCAGACAGCAGTAGAGTTCATAAATTTTAGTACCTTGTCATTTTAATCGCTGTGACAATTCATAATAATGGCATTTTAAACGTTTAAACATGACATTAATTCAATAAGGTACTAAATATACATATTCATGAACTCGACTAAAGACACACATTCAACCGCGTAACGATCGGCGTCGACCTATTCTGTTGTTCTATGAATGAATTCACAAAGATAACTTTGTATATTTTATGTTGCCATAACGAAGATTAGTAGTAAGTAGTAATGTTTGTTTAGTCCACACTGTTGATTTATGTTAGCCTGTAAGGATAGTTGTGTGTATGTAAATAAATCAATAAATAATACACATTTTAAACTTAGAGCCTCTTTCATTTTGCGTCAGGAGTTAAAATCGCTGTTTCTCTTCCACCATAACCTCATTAAAGCATTAATTTGATGAATTTCCACCTGACCGCGTTACGTTTAATGCTGTTGGTTTTGGCCCCGTAATTGAAAGCTGGGCCATTATTTTATACCATTGAGCACATACATTGTTTAACTATTCTGTTACTAGCGAATAGTATTGTTGTGTGGTAATGCTAACATTCTGTAGTGAGCTAGATAACCTTTGGAACTGTAGACATTCATAATGTTAGATGTTCAAGAACATAAGAGTATTTGTTTGGCAGCAAGATTAGCGAGTTGTTTTATACACTCAGGAGCAAAAATAACGGACCAGAGTGCGTTTTTCATGCTAAAGAGGCTATTTCGAAGCCTTGGTTGTTCGACAGGGAATGCTTTTAGTGAAATCTGATGATGAATACCTCGAGCATCGATACAGGACTTCCAGAGTGCCTAGGATACCCAACTGAATGAATCTGCGGCTAACGCCGGAATTGTGCATGTTCAGAAAAACATCTAAAATGGCAATAAAATGTAAGGAAATCCAAATGCTGACCCAAACTCTCCCGCTGTGGTGTTAATTGATTGTGCGATCAGTTAGGTATCTTAAGAACTTTTGACCTCCTCTATTGAACCTCGCAGTATCTACCATTAAAACTCACTCAAATCAACCCCTCGCGAGGAACCAAGGCTTCGAAATAGTCTCGTTTGTATGAAAAACGCACTCTGACCCGGTATTTTTGCTCCTGAGTGTATGTTGGAGCAGGTGAACTAGAAGAAAAAAGCCAAATATCGACCATCCCTCACCAGCATGTGTAGCCAAGACGCAAACACTGCTAACATTCTTTTCTTTTCTCTGTCGACTCGAAAATATGGAGTTGAAACGTCGTCGTTTTGTCGATATTTGGAAATTGCTAATGTGTGTGTGTGTTATGAATCTTAGGCAAGTCTCACTCGGGTTTTTCCACTATTTCCTGTCTCTTCACCATCATGTCCTGCCTTCTCCTTCTTGGTCTGCCTTCAACAGAGGTAGTCATCCCGGTAAGCTCGGCTTGCATCAGCAAACATTGTTCTCTATCGCATAATCCTAAGGTGTTATGCTTTCGAAACCGAGCAAAAACATTCAAGGGAGTTTTAGATAACGTAATTGAAAATGCTCCCTCTAAAATGGTGTTTGTACGCCCCGAAGGGACAATATAAACTGGACGGTTGATAATTCGTCAGTCAATGCAATGTAAGTTCAAGGCTATTCTGGACTCGGTCTTGGAATTAAATGCCCAAGATAATACGCCTCATCTTACTTTGGAAAGTCTCAAGCTCGAACTTTTGATTCAAACCTGTGTACAGGTTCTAATTATATCTAGAGGAGTCACGATGCATCAGTTTTATAAACGTCTATTATTTTTTACACCATGCCTATGCATTGCACGTACTATTCGGGCACATGTTTGAGATAAAATCTTCCAAAAATGCGTCTGATCGACCGGTTGATAAAACAGTCGTGGGTTATGTTTGTAAGCCTCATGAGTATGTCCGTACGTCAGATTTCTCCAGATTTTCAAGATATTTTTAAGCTATAGGCATAAGATCTAGCGGGTGAGCTAATGGTGGGTAATCACCGCCCCCCATTGATACCTGCAACTGCAACACTAGAACAGGGGTAGCAGATGCGTTGCCGGCCTTTGAAAATGGAGTATGTTCTCTTGAAGGTCCCAATAATAGCGGTCCAGAAATTTAATTAAAAGTAAGAATATTATATATTTTATGAATTATGTTCACAAAGAAAGTCCTTTACCACTTTTGGATCTTTTCGGTCTTACAAATAGAGTCGAAAACTGGCAAAGGACTTTTTTTCTCGACTATACTTGATACAGACATGTAAAAGTCGATTATTAATTCACAAGTTCACACTCATTGAGAGAAAAAGTAGGCAGTGTAAGTTGAATACCGGCACGAGATTAGAATCTTCAGTTTTTCATTTGTAGTAAACAACATTTTCAATTCGTTTTCCGAGTGAATACATTACTATAGGAATGTTGACAGCAAGCAGTACAGATTTATTATTTAACACTGATCATTAGGGCTCGGAATTTTGGAGGCGGCTTATGACAAGTTATATGGAGAGAACACCGCTGTTTATCGATGTTATCTACAAATCAACATTTAGTTAAATTATTTATGTTTTTATTAAATAAGACCTCCAATTTTCCGATGATACGTACTCTTTTTTAACGGTTGAAAAAGGGTATAAGTCGACTTAACTCTTACTAAAAATGGTGTATACACATAAACAGTTTACATACAGCATTTTCTATTATTTCAGTGCCTGCCTCAGCCAATCCTCCATTATAAATAAACAGGGGTCTATTCATTTGATCAAAAGTACATTTTCGTAATTTGTCCAAACTCGTTTAAGTCTTTGTACCTAACCATAATAATTACTCAATGGCTTATAAGCTTAAAACTAAGTTCTAGTTAGGTTAGACTACAAGACATAAAATGCTGTATTGGGAAGTACTTTACTACGACTGGCCATTATTCCAATCTGTAAAACAATATGTGATACAAATAGTGAAACCCATAAACCATAGTTCAAGGCTAGAATCCCCAGCCTTGAACGTGTTTAGTCCGTAATTACACGGACTGCTAAGCTTGCAACTCAAGTTTAAATATTAACTTAGTGTTTCTTTGTGAGCTACTGAAGCTCAAATAGGCTTGGCATATTTACGGTAGCTAATTTACAAGCAACACTAGATTTTAGTTAGCGTAGAAAGTAAGTGTATTTAAAAAGGTTTTGAGGTCTAAAGTATAGGAGTAAACCGTGTTTTGGCTTTTCTTCTCTATCAAAAATTGTAAATAAATGCCAATATATTTTCTCTCACTCTATACTCTACTTATTTTTACACAGAGATACGAGACGTAAGCCTCGACATTACTGTCACTAAGGTCTTAACGATGAGTAATTTTATATTTCGATAATTTTCGAACTTCAAAAATAAATCTAAAAATTGTAATTTCGTAAAATATTAACTACATTTGGCAATAGGTTAGGTAACCTATGTATGTATAATCTATGTCATCTAGAAATCAGACCATAACAACGTGAATCAACAGTATTGGTCAATACCGACACAAATCTAACATTCAACATTAAACTTTGTTTCTAAGGAAATAAGGAGATTGGTTTCCGTATACGCTTTACCTTTAACAGAACTATTTCATTGTCTGAGTAACTCGCACGTGGTTATTGCGAAATGGTTTCTATAAAGGAAATGTAATACTTTGATCCCTAGAGACCTAAGTAAGTACTAATAAGGGAGTTAAAACTTGTTCAGTTAGCCAATTAGTTGTTAATTAGAGGAAGGACCTACTGTAAGGCTAGGTATAATTTAAACATACATCTGATATTATTTTAGGTCTTCGTAGTTCAACTAGGACCCCTAAGGTTGTGGTTTCACCATATCCATCTGTCTGGCCAAAATATTTTTGATCAAATGTACCATTACCCAAAAGATAAAAAAGATAAAAGAAATTTATTTAGTAAGTAGGCCGCTCGGGCACTTTTACACGTCAAGATACTACCAGCGCTTCCCAAGAGGAGACCACTGCTGAGAAGAAACGCCGCAAGAAACTCAGCAGTCAGTCATTTTTTAAACTTATTTCATATTGCATATTACAATGGTATGTACAACTTAATCTAGCATTATATAAAGCTACAAGTATTAAATTAAATATAATATCAAATAACAGTAGTTCTGCAGGAAAACATGCCAAAAATCTTACGGGAGAGAAGGATAGAAAAGAATAAAATAAAAAAACTACAACTACCTACTTATATATGTGTATATGAGATGGTGCAAGATGACCACATAAAAGTTTCGATATGTTTTCCTGCATCAACGGTGTCCCCCAGACAAGAAAAAGCAGGATAAAGCCTTTGCATTTGAACAAATTACTATTGACTAAGTTTCGGGTGTAGGCCATGCATTTTTGTCTGTTAGATAGTCCTCGACCCTATAATACGCTTTAGACATTAACGACCTTTTCAAATATTTTTTAAGTGCTGGAAAGGGTAACTTTAAAACTACTTCAGGTAATTTATTATAGAAATGAATGCATTGACCAACAAATGATTTATATACTTTACGGACACGGAATTTTCGAATAGCTATTTTATTTTTATTTCTAGTATTTAAATTATGTATATCTGAGTTTTTGGTGAACGAATCTAAATTCTTAATAACATAAATAATATTCTCGTAAATAAATTGAGACGCTACAGTTAAGATATTAATTTCTTTAAAAAGTTCTCTTAATGAGTCACGGGAATTTAAATTATAAATAGAACGAATGGCCCTTTTTTGTAACACAAATATAGTTTGTATGTCAGCTGCCTTACCCCAAACCAGAATACCATAAGACATAACACTATGAAAATAACTATAATAAACTAAGCGAGCTGTCTCAACATTAGTTAGTTGTCTAATTTTCCTAACGGCGTAAGCTGCCGAACTTAGTTTACCTGCCAGTGCAGCTATGTGGGGACTCCATTGCAAATTTTTATCTATTGTTATGCCTAGGAAAACCGCCCTATCTACCATTAGCAAACACTCGTTATTTAGAAAAATACTAGAATCTACCGGTTTAACATTAGGCAAAGCGAACCTAACACATTTAGTTTTCTTGGCATTTAGTAGCAAGTTGTTACTAATAAACCAATTATGTACTTTAACTAGAGTGGCGTTTATCCTACTGTAGTCTACGGTTTTTCTATCTACCTTGAAAATTAGTGAAGTATCATCAGCAAAAAGTACAATATCGCAAAGTTCATCTACTATTGGTGGTAAGTCATTTATGTAAACCAAAAATAAAAAAGGACCTAAAATAGAGCCTTGAGGCACACCTATTTTCACTGTAGCTCCAACAGATTGCGTTTTGTTTACAACAACTGTTTGAGTTCTATCACTTAGATAAGAAGACATAAGGCTTAAAGCTTTATTGGACAATCCATAATGTTCTAATTTTAAAATAAGGGTCATGTGTTCCACGCAATCAAAAGCTTTAGAAAGATCACAAAATATTCCTATTGCGTCGCAAGATGTTTCCCAACTGTTATATATATATTTAATGAGTACCGATGCCGCATCAATTGTTGATCGACCTCTTGTAAAGCCAAACTGGTTATTGCTAAGTAGTTTATTTCTGTTAAAGTGACCTAACATATCCTTCAGCATTAGTTTCTCAAAGACTTTACTTAAGACTGGTAGTATGGAAATGGGACGGAAGTTCGTTATATCACTCATCTCGCCTGATTTAAAAAGAGGTATGACTTTACTATATTTCATGAGATCTGGAAAGATCCCCTCTGATATGCAATTATTGTAAATTAATGCTAGATGGGGTGCAATTACATCTATGATATGAAAGAGCACTTTAACTGATGTGCCCCACAAATTTTCAGTCTTTTTTAAACTAAGCGATTTAAATATCTTTACTATTGAATCTGAATTTACAGGGCTGAATTCAAAGTTTATATTACATTTACTGACATTAGTGCAAAGTAATGATTGAGCTTCAACCGCGGATGATTTAAGACATTTCGTAGTATTAATTGCCATGTTGGAAAAATAATCTTCGAATGCTAATGCAACATCTTTATTTGACGTGATTGGATGGCTACCTGTGTTCAGGGTGACTTGATTATCACGAGTTTTTGATTTTCCCGTTTCTCTATTTATAATATTCCATACAGTTTTTACCTTGTTCTCAGATGATTTGAGTTTAAGACTAAGAAAAAATGCCTTAGCAGTTAAACAAACTTGCTTAAAGGTCCTCGAATATTTCTTAACATAATTTATTCCCAAATATTCATTTTTCAAAATGTTGTTTCAAGTCGCGGTTGATTTATTTTTAAGTTAATAATTCAAATTCAAAATATTATATAATAAAAAACAATAATACTTAAAAGTAACATTACAAGGTAATAAAGTAATAAATAATTATTTAATAACTAACACCAATAAAATCATTACAAATGTAAGCTCAATAACAAAATTAAAAATAGTGACTAGGAGAACAACATGACGAGGTCTCTACGTCAGGAACGATAACTCAAATAACTAACTGAGAAACAGGTCCTGGCAAGCGTGAACAGACCGGACCCCACAGACACTCGATCACGAGTATGACGCGTATGCAGTCACTATTTTAACCTAACCTAATAGATATTGGAAGCGGTTTTGGTATTCCAGATATAAAGCAAAAATAATACCAATAAATTTTCGCCTTGTTGTGTTCCGGTTTGGGGATAAGACAGCCGGTGTAATGATTAGCATAGAGGCATTCCATCTTAGTCCTCAGGAGGGCAACGCATTTGCAGTCTTAGGCTTGCAGTCTTGTGAATGCGAATGTCTATGGGTCACAGTTTCCACTTACTATCAGGTGGCCTGTGTGCTCGTTTGCCTTTTCTATGCCATAAAAAAAACGACAACGAGGAAAGTTACTATTTTTTCATTTTTGAGACATATAATTACTATAATTAGGTAGCCTATAAGACGCCGGCAACTTTGTACGCGTGTAATTAATTTTACGATACTTCTCCTACCCGCTCCCGTTGGGGAATGATTCCCAAAAAAAAACACCCCTAGGGTACTCACGGAATAATACCTCCAAATTTTAATTTCCTGGGTTCCCTTGTTTAGCGGTTTAGTCTTAGTTTAGGTTAGTCAGTAGTATAGTTAAGATGATTAATTGATGAGTCATGTTCTACCTCATCATGATTTGACTAGTAGTTTTAATTTCGGTAATACGAGTAGATATTTTTGTGGTTACAAGTCTGTTTCCCATATTTTTTACGCTGCGGAGACTTTGACCTTGAGGGAAAGCGAGAAAAAGAGGATAGATGCTCTTGAAATGTCTTGCTGGCGAAGAATGCTCAGAGTATCTAGGACTGAGCATCGTACCAATGTATCGATCTTATCCATTAACCTACCGCCAAACAGCAGTGTTCGCATTGTTGTGTTCCGGTTTGGGGATAAGACAGCCGGTGTAATGACTAGCATAAAGGCATTCCATCTTAGTCCTCTGGGTTGGCAACGCATTTGCAGTCTTATGCTAATGTCTATGGGTCACAGTTTCCACTTACGATCAGGTGGCCTGTGTGCTCGGTTGCCTTCTCTGTGCCATAAAAAAAAAAAAAACAATACTCACAGAATTTGGGATAAAGCAGCGTCTATCTTCTATGATGCAAGCATCCTTACCCTCTTCGGGCACATATCTAGACGAGATGAAATTGAGCGAATATTGAGCGCCTGCTGGTACAGGGTAGAGTTGAGGGTACCCGGGCGCGCGGCAGATCTCCGATGAGGTGGACAGACCAGGTGAAAGCAGTTAACCACCCATTGCACGTTTGCAACAGGAAAGCCTCCACCCGAGAAGAATGGTGACGAAAAGTGAAGCGGATTACTAAACCTGGAGTGATGACCACGACCTCTCTGCTAAGAGTGTAATGACAAAGAAGAGAAGACAAGTCTGACCCTAATGAAGGTAATCTAATTCATAAGGCTTTAAAAACAAACGTTTTTGCGAAATGAAGTTAGTAAATAAAAACGGTACCTTTAGGTAGTACAGATGTTGATACCAATTTAAACGAATTAAAAAGAACACGTACAAAGAAAAAAACACGAAGGGTTACGTGCCTTGTTTGTATGGAGAACTGCGTTATTTTGCTTTGTTATTTTATTTTTTGTTTTTTTAGTCTACCTATTACTGTTCTTGAGAAACCTACAGCCCACTGACAGATAGACCAACGGCCGGACAACATTAGGTACAGAACCGTAAAAAAAAGATTGATTACGCTTAAACAACAAATCGATGTGCCAGACACTTTATTTGGCAATAAAATCGTTTGGCATAGACATAAAAGGCTTTATGCAGGTTTTACAGCTTTGTTATATGTTCGACTTTGACCACGTGACCCGGGCAAATATCAGTTAACACCTTACCTGGGCGTATTTACCACAAGGTGAACATTGTTAACCTAAATGGAGTTTCTTTTTCTAGAAACTAAACTGTTATAGGTCACATAATAAAACGATTTATCGATCTTTGCGTTTGTAAACAGGTGTAAAGATTCGGCGGTAACCATACCATAGGTTTTTCTATAAAGTTAGGTTTACTGTTATATTTATAAAGACTTATTACTTATAAACGTATTTGTTTGTTTGTGGGTGTGTGTTGAAGAAAGTTTTTGCTGCTTTATGTTTTGTTTTTTTGTCTATCCAATGATCTGTGTAAGTATGTATTTATGTCGGTCATGTTTGGGTTGATTTTAATACATCCGTGTCTTTTATTTATATATTAAATATTTATTGCTCAGAAACCAGTAAGAACAAATGGCGGACCTTATGCCTAATATCATTATCTACCAGGCCATCAAATAACTAAGCAGAAATTAACACAGTACGTGAACAAAAAAAACTGATTACAATAAATATAAATCTAATTTTACGTCATCATTCGATTCGTCTAAGCATCGCGGATGCCATAGTGCTACATTTAACAAAACGACTTCCTAGCATACACTAGAAGAATACCAAAGAAAGCAGTAGATTTTTAAAGCTTCCCTTTTTAACGATATTTCTTCAGATATCCAGTTTAATACTGCGAGGAAGCGAAGCTACAAAAAGACCTTTAACCTGGATTCGCTGCTGATAACACCAGGACGTGACGATAAACTAATATGACTCAGCCGAGGTACCGTTGGGGGGTGGTACAAGGTACGAGGGCCGAGGTACTGCACGATAAAACCTCACTGCTTTTCGCGTGTGGTCGTACTTTCGACGTTTTGATATTTTCTTGTCGGTAATGTCGTGTTAAAAGCAATACCATAAAACGACAAAGGCAATTGGTTTTGCTTTGTAGAATAGAAGCCATGGTATTCAAATGTTAAGGTATCAAGGTGTTTTAATTTTTACAAAAAATCATAAGTAAAAATGCATTGTTTTACACCTATAGAAGCTATAGGTTAGGTATGGTCAGTTTTAAAATATAGTTTTGGTTACCCACTCTGTTACCTATGCAAACATGAATGTCAAATGTGAAGTATGTTGGATATGCAAGATCATATGATTTGTATTTGTCTTTGAAAATACAGACGAATTGAGAACCTTTTTTTGAACTAGATAAGAGCATGTATGATTTATATTTTGACAAAATACGCCACCCATGATGCAGGATAAAATTGGGATAAGTTTGTGTTGAGGTTTTTTTTTGTTATTGTTAAGAGAATTTAACAAAGCATGTTGCTGATGATCGTAAATTTTATTCTCATGTCAAACGCCTTTTAATAAGTTTAGTATGTCACTGTTAGGTAATATAAATTAAATGTAGCTCTCCAAATAAGACATGGTTTTATTTTGTGCAAAAAGTTCAAACCATAAATAAACCTTATGACTTGCACCATCAAAAACTCAGTGTATATCGAATCCTTATGCCGTTGCAGTAAGACCGAGCCGCTGACAGCGCAAGCTGCGCGTGAGTGACTCAGTATTGGACGCTAATCTGGCCATTAGCCACGGTCATTTCGCCGGGCATTTTAATTGACTTTACTCACCAAGTGCAGAAATGGGTCATAAACGTTATAATATTTTTTTAATGTCCGCTCGAACTATGGTCACCTTATAAATGTTTATAAACTGTATCCCTGTAAGTCCGGATCAAATTTAAATCGAACGTGGACACGGAGACCAATCACTTTTAGGTTATCTTATCTTATCTTATCTTATCTTTATGGTGGGGTCCTAACGGATACACTTCGACCCTGTGGGATCTGGGATCTGGGAGTGCAATGGCAGTCAGTGCCTTGAAATCGTTCGTTTCTGGTTATCCACAACCGAGGATTTTCATTTTTACTCCGGCTCCTACTTACTTTTAGGTTACTACTTTGTAAAAAAATTACATGTAATAGTCTACTTACTAAATAAATATCTCCTACCTTTTCTCCTGTATACGGTTTAGTTAGTAGTTCATTAACATAGCGAAAAGTGGGTCAATTAGGGGTCACAAAACCGGTTTTTCGGGTTTAACAATTTCATGTGATTAATAAGGATAACAATGGCTATATAATAAAGTCTACATAAAAATATATATTTTTTTAAATCCAATATAGGTACTCGAAAAAACCGGTTTTTACATAGCTTGAAAACCGGTTTTGTGACCCCAAGTTGCAAGATTTGAGCCGTACTTACGGACATACAACAGGAAGTTAAATAAAAGCTTATATAAAGTAAATACCTATATTTTCTACCCTATGGAATTATTATTTATACACTTCAGTGGGAAAGCCTTAACTAAATCCTATAAGCCTAACCTTTAAAGACACATTTTACAAAATTTCCGAAATATTTTACCATCCATTGTGTTATTTAAAATGAATAATTCAAAGCATCGTCATTGGGTGTATTTGCAAATACAAGGGGATTAAACCCTTACTTTATTCTTTTTTTCTGTTAAACACGAGTCTCGCGTAACGCGTGAAAACTGGATTCAGCCGGATTAAATCGGGTTTTACCGGTTTTTTCGTAGGAAATGTTATTAAATATTCTCTTTTCGACTTTTGGCTTGAAAACTGCATTCATGTGAGCTTTAATGTAGCAATCGGAGTGATTTTTTGACGTGATAAATCATACATAATGAATGTCATGATTACATAAAACTTTGTCCGGTATTTTGAGCAATTAATTGTCTTAAACACACACATAGTCGTACGCTTCTACTGGCGACTTCGTCCGTTTTTGATCATCGTAAATCCAGGATGAAAATTAACTTGTGTTAAAACAGGATATAAGCTATCTCTATGTCAATTTTCATCTAAGTCCGTCCAGCAGTTGCAGCGTGATGGAGTATAAAACGAACACACAAACTTTTACATTTATAATTTATAATATTAGTAGAATTCATTTGGTTCAGAGCACTTCGATTAGTCTCTAAAAATAACGTACATATTATTAAATTAAAGTAAATAACGTCAAATTTATTATCACGTGTCAAGAGACCAAAAATCAATGACACGTTACTGACCCAACCCCCTTATTAGGCGCATATTACTGGAACGTAAAATACACCTTTAAATTTTCTAGGACTGTGTCACAGCAACTGAACAACTAATATCTACCAAATGTTTCGAAATTTTGTACTACAGTAATTATGACAAGGTTGCATGTCGGTCTAGAAATCAATATGACGGAGTGTGCAGTGAATAAATCATAAGGCAAACAGTTACGACTGACAGTGAATTTTTCACGCGGCTCTGACACTAATAACATGCTTCTAGCATTTTAGGGTTAAGTCACGCGTGAACCGAAAAAGGGTTAAAAATATTTACTACAGTAGGTTTATCAGTATTCAATTAACATTAGTATGTATGTACGTTAACATTTATGTTTGTTTGTTTTGTTGTATTTTTTATCTAGATGCTAGTTAGGAATGTTAGAATCATGATGAAATAATTGTTTGCATGTTAGTAGGTTATTTAGCCTTTTTTTTCTTTGACCCGCAGTGACTTGAACAGCTACTACCGCGGGGGTATGGCGTTTCCACTATGAAGTGATTTCTCCAGTGTCAAGTATATATAAGTATAAATAAATAAATAGCAATAAAGCACAATCCAATCTTCTCTAGGAAGACAGTTTTAACCTCTGTACCACTGCGAGTCGACTTGAAACGAGAAGTAAGATGCCAGGTACACGAAATAAGTCCAAGTCTTCTACCACTGTGCAACACAAAGGCATAAAAAGTAGAAATAACTAACAGAAAAGAACTTTGAACACCTAAATACACAAAAAACACAAAACTAAAACAAATTACACATCCGTTATCTTTTGACGTTGCAAATGGCTTCCTATTTTAGACGTATACTCGTAAGTGTATATTGTCGTGCCCTTGCAGGGTGTCCATGTAGAGCTTACTAGTTTAACTCAGCGACACCTGGCTGAAAAGTATGTGCCATAATGTGACAACAATAAATAAACGAATTAATAAATTAATACATAATTTTCTAGGATTCAAACCTACGTGCGCTGAAATATGCGCGATTTATTTGAATGTGTGTTTGGGCAAGTACATTTACTGCACACACAACAGTTAAACGTATCCCGTCTGGGGCTCCAAATAAGTTTAACGCTAGCGTAAGCGATTTTCGATGATTCTGTCAAGCGTATGGAATTGACAAAAGCGCGTATGACACCGATTTTTGTGGCCTATAACGGAGAGATGTGGCTCCTCGTCAACATTTACCTCGTCCTGCGAGTCTAGTGTAGTTGTATTCATCGCGTGACAAATTTTGGATAAAGCATCCGTCACTCTCGTACATTATATACGTGTCAGAAAGTGACGGAAGTTGTATCAACATTTTATCACGTGATAAACGCCGCCATATTAGACCCCCTGGGAAAATGTATCGGACTGGAGGCATTGATCAGAGGGTTCAAAGATTGGGGTTCAAATGTTAAACAACGAGATGAAACATAAAATACTGAGGCTTTATGACTGTTTATTTAATATTGACTATCGGAGTACGGTCAGCTTTAAAATAAGTAACAATGCTTGATGGTTAGCAGCGAGGTCTAGGTTTATACGAACGCTGGAGGAACAGCACCGGACCTGGTAGGCAGGATGGCTTTCTAGTGTTCAAACGCTAAAAGCTAAATAAACCCTTTCGAAAACTGCATTCACAGGTGTAAGAAAAAACTAAAGTACAATACATCAAGACTGCAAATGGGATGTCAACCCCGAGTACTAAAAATGCATCTATGCTACTAAATCTTACCGGTTGTCACCACACCAAAATGCAACAATGCGAACTGTGCTGCTTGGCAGAAATAAGATGATGAATTATTCCGGATGGAACTTCCACACTCCCACTAAGATCTCTTCAGAGACGATCAGAGAAACATAATACAGGTGGTTTTTGGTGGTAGGACCTTGTGCAGGGTGCGTCCGGATCGCTACCACCATCTTATCCACTAATCCACATCCAAGCAGCAGTTTTTGCATTCCTGTGTACCGGTGTGGGGAAAAAACCACCGTTGAAATTGGCATTGCAACGCATTTGAAGTATTAGGATTGCAGTTTTGAGATTATAGTCTTGATATTTCAAATTTCTTTGGGTCTCAGATCCCATTTACCATCAGGTGTTCTGAGGGCTCGTGTGCCTTCTCGTTACCATAAAAAAAAGGTTGATTATTTGTACAGTACAGGTTGAGCATTTATGACGATAATACCTTTGACGACGAAAAACGACGCACCATGTATAACAATACTAATTCTTGAGCCATGCGGAACCCAAACTCGGTAATGGTGGCGTCACACCTTTTGACGAGCTCGTAATTACGCTGAATATTTCAGAAGCCATCGCCACGATCGATTCTGCAATCGGGGTAGTGAGAACGGCCGTTATTGCTTTTAAATATGGCATATGGGTAAATTATGAAAGGTTTTTTATGGTTTTGAGTTTGCAAAAGGCTCAAGATGACAGAATAATGAAGTCATCATAAATAATGATGATAATCCTATTGTGGATTTGGGTAGTGGTAATATTTTATGAAATTAAAGATGGCTTTAAAGATTATTTTCTGTATGTAATGTAAAATCAGAGCAAACTTCAACTATTTCCAATCGTTATGCATAATTCATCAATCAATCTATTTATTTAAATATATGTCATAGAGAAGGCAAACGAGCACACAGGCCACCTACCTATCCTATAAGTGGAAACTGTGACCCATAGACATTCGCATTCACAAGACTGCAAATGCGTTGCCAACCCTGAGGACTAAGATGGAATGCCCCTATGCTAGTTACACCGGCCGTCTTGTCTTATCCCCAAACCGGAACACAACAATACGAACCCTGCTGTTTGGCGGTAGGTTAATGGATAAGATGTTGGACCCGGACGGACCCTGCACAAGGTACCACCCGCAATTTTTTTTAGGATAAATAAATTATTTTAATTTAAAATACATGAACAATCGACGTTTTTCAAGAGACGCATTTAAATAACTTAATTATTTATTCATAATGTCATCGAAAATAAATATCTTACCTTTATATGTTTGTTTATAGTGACACTAACTTCTTCATGGACGCCTCATTTCATCACTGATCAAAAATCCCATGTAATATAGAAAAGCAACAAATCGAAACATAATTCAATGTTATTGAAAACCTTAATAATCAAAGCTTAAAGCTTTTAACTAAACGACATCGGTTTACGAGTTATATCCATTTTGTTTTGAAGCACTTTTAATGCTGTCTGAATTCGAAGTCATTGCAAATCCAACGTGACTTATAAAGTCCTTAGTATACATTACGTATCGATAAAAAGTTTACGTAGCTGTTTTAGGAGCGTTGTTTTGTAATGCTCTATGGAGGGTTTCTCAAACGTTCTAAAGAATTGAAGTTAATCGCATCCTTGAGGGTTTGGTTTGGCTTTATGAACTTACTAAAAGTTTTGTAACGTTATTGAAATGTAACATGTTTACCAATCACTTCAAGGATGCGGATATTAAGTGCATATAGCTATTTTGGCTCATCAAATTAGACAAAAAATATACAAGCACAATGTTATTTTTATGACATTGAATTTCAGTTGGGAAAATAATATTTTTATGTACAGTCACCATATAAAAATGGTGAGCATACTTAGAATCTTGTCATTGTGAATATAATTATCATTGACATATGACAATGATAATTTTATGTAATTTGATATTCTGTTTCAATTTTACAATGACAACGCACTAAAGTGCTTAACATTTTCGTATATTACATACATTCTAATTGTATCCCGAACACATACGTTCATACTTTTTCATTATATTTCTATTTTATAACCCGAAGAATATCTAAACTGAAGTGGCAGTGGGCGGGGCACAATGCTTGCAGGACTGATGGCCGATGGGGTCAGACGGTTCTGGAGTGGCGTCCGCGGACCGCAAGACGAACTGTAGGTAGGCCTCCAACAAGATGGAGTGACGACCTCGTCAGGATCGCGGGACCGCGGTGGATGCGAAAAGCACAAGACCGGTCTGAGTGGAAAGCCTTGGGGGAGGCCTATGTCCAGCATTGGACGTCTTTCGGCTGACATGATGATGATGATGATGAATATACATTCTTACTCACAATTAAAATTGTAAATGATGAATTTGTAATAAACTATGTAAGTATAGCGATCTATTTTTTTTGCACCATTGCACCCAAAACAAAAAGTCACAGCTATCCCATAAAACGGAATATATCGGTTCATTTAATGTCTGAATTTAGAATACACACTATTAAGGCTTTGCTTATTAAATTGTTCGGTTGTTTGTTGCCACAACAGTATTATTTGCACTACGAGGCGAGGAGCTTGATATATCAATCTACACGCTGTATACGAATACAGGATGTTTCGAAACTATACATACCAGAATATTCGGTTTCTGTTAAGGCTGTTTTTTTCAAGTGAATTAGGTCAGGAATCGAAAACGTCTTTTTTATGGCAGTGAGAAGGCACGCCAGCACTCAGTCCACCTGATAGTCAGTGGGATCTGAGACCCATAGACATTCGAAATCTCAAAACTGCAATCCTAAGACCCCAAATGCGTTACCAACCCTGAGGACTGAGGTGGAATGACTCTGTGCTAGTAATTTCACCGGTTGTCTTATCCCCCACCGGAACACAGCAATGCAAACACTGTTGCTTAGCGGTGGGAATGGATAAGATGGTGGTAGCGATCCGGACGGACCCTGCACAAGGTCCTACCACCACTAACACTAACACTATTCTTGGTTTAAAATTTAATATTTATCATTTTGCATTTATCTTTGGTGATCTTAAATATAACGACATAAATATACATACCAGTCAAATAGCACCTTTTATGAAGTCTGCTGCTAGTAAAAAGGTAATTCCAATCACAACATTGAATGGTTTTCGTTCAGTAGTGTTTTTTACCCTTTTTGGCATTTAACAGCGACCACGTACGTCTACTAAACATAAAATGTGTTATTTAGTTACTATAATGTGAAATGCTATAATTGGATTTAGATTTCTCATTACCTGTTTTATAATGTGCTTTTTTTGTAACTGTCAGATTTCTTAGAAATAGATAATTAAATTCTCTAGTAGCATTTCGGGACATCCTGTACGCAATGTGATGATAGTGTAAGCAAATATTTATTAAGGGGAGGCTTTGAACCGATAAGGTACGCTGCACCGTGTGGGACCCTGTAAAGGTTGCTATAGTAACGTTACAAATATTATGGTAACCTTGGTACCTTGTCGCTTTCACCTTGTACACAATTTAATTCGGTACTTCAAATATAACGTTAAAGTGAAAACGCACAAAAATGATCAACTGCTTGTTAGTACATTAGTGAATCCCATTGCGTAGTATGTTAGTACATAATTATGTATATTATTTGGACCACCAACTGTAACTATTTGAAAGTGGGAAAGAAAATGTTGCGCCCTTTGATCATAATTTTCCATGGTCGGTACACAAAATTTAAATAAATACAGGGAGTCCCATTTTACACTGTTGTATTTTGCTTAATTTATAGGTAAGTAAATGTTTATTTGAAAATCGTGTCTATTTATAATATAACTTCACTTCTCTAAGCTTCTTATTTTGTCAAAAATGGTTCTCAGTCTAATCAGTGAAACCAAAAATATTTTTATTGTTCTTGTTATCACTGTGTAATCAAATAAGAACCTTTGTATTTGTATTTTGTAAAGTTGAAATTCATCCTTGTTTTTGCCATACGCAGTGGTGTAAAACAATACGTCGTCATTAGTAACGTGATTAATTATCAACTGCGTATAATTTGCAACGCACAATGTGTTTATAAAATACACGTAACAATGAATCTATTAAGTCTTCTAATAATAATGTGAGAGGCATTAGAGATTCAATTTTAATAATAATTACTTTAGTAACTTAATTTTACGTTTTGATATTACATCTTAGACTCAAATAATAAATGCAAACAAGTATTTCTGATGTTGCTGTTTTTTTTATGATAAATACTGGAATGTTTTTCGGGTGGTAGGACCCTGTGCAGGGTCCGTCCGGATCGCTACCACCATCTTATCCATTAACCTACCGCCAAACAGCAGAGTTCGCATTGTTGTGTTCCGGTTTGGGGATAAGACAGCCGGTGTAATGACTAGCATAGAGGCATTCCATCTTAGTCCTCAGGGTTGGCAACGCATTTGCAGTCTTATGCTAATGTCTATGGGTCACAGTTTCCACTTACCATCAGGTGGCCTGTGTGCTCGGTTGCCTTCTCTACGCCATAAAAAAAAAAAAAAAAAGAAGCGAAAGGGATTCGTCAGGATCGCAGCAGGTGGAAAGAAGTGGTCTCTGCCTACCTGGCTGGAAAACAGGCGTGATTTAATGTATGTATGTATGTAAATATAGCATTATAAAGTGGTTTAAATATAATATATTATTATTCGTAAAACAGTCCCCAAAATTTCAAAGGGTTATTTTATCTTAAAACATCTGTACGAGTTTTACCGGATTAGCTGTGCAAAGGAAAGCTAAATAAAAACTAAATCTATAGAAACGTAATAACACCAACTGCGTATAATCACGACGCACTGTTTAGAAAACAGTTTATTAAATAAATCTCCTACACGTCTCGTATTATTATCGATTTCCAATAACACCATTGTCTAGATCGTTGTTTTGTTTCCCTATACCTACAGATTGAGTGAACTTTGCTGTTCTTTGTGTAAATTGATCGTGTTTACGTTTAGTTTTGTTATTTTTTAAGTGTGTCAGGTTTCTGGTGAGTAAGAAGGTTAGCAGCGTCAGGTTTTTAGTAGTAAAAGATTTAACATTAAGGAAATATCTCTAATATTTTAAAGATTTAGCAATTAATCGTCTGCCATAAACGTAATAATTTTATTAAAAGGTTATGAAGATGTGATCCGCAGATTCCAAGTATTTTTTATAAAAACCTCGATACATTTCACTTTTGTACCGAAAATTTTAGAAACTGCGAAAAATTATTCCCGCTGTGTTGAACATTATAATGTCACTCTACCTACAACTACAGCATGTTCCAAAAAAATCACACGCTTTACAGATTAAAAATGCTTTTTTTATCTTCGCGAGCTACGCATTAGATCCATTTTGTATGCAACTTTGGAGGTCTGGCACTGAACGTACTTCAAAGACGAGGCAGTTATAATTAAATTAGGGTTAATAACACGTCTGAATTATGTATTTCAATTATTTTATCAAAATGTAATTTCACCCATGTTAAATTAATTAATTAAAATAGCTATTGTTTAATTAAGTACTCGTACGGATTCTAAGTATTGTTTTGCAAATCGACCTGCGTAAAATTAGGATAGACGTTCAAAGTAATATTATTAGTGAGTTCGGAATGTCGATAAAGCTATCGATACCGAGTTAATATTAGGTGTTAATATCGTGGGTAAAAATAATATTATTTGACATTTAGTTGTAAATAGAGGCTTATCCCATGTAAATACGTGAATAAGCGGTAAACTTACATAAACGCATGATAAAACTAAAGATTTTCTCTCTTAAAATCTGACCTTATAAATTATTACTATTCATACGTCACAAATGTTTAATATCACATTAATCGTCAAATATACAGATTTAAATAATAAACTCGTCTGAACTATCGATGGATGTCCATAGTTATGTATACCTAACTTATTTTATCGGGTCGCACGTGCCTAAACAAGTCATTTAAGATTTCAAGGACTCAAATAACAGCAGCGTAACCTAAAAACCACTCATTTTATTATTGCTATAGGCGTATTTGTTCATTCATAAAATTTTATAGTGCACTTCAAAACGTAGCATTCTAATTACGAAACCAACAAAACAAAGTTTATCTCAAGTTGTGTTAGTAGTTAGGTTTGAAAAAAGAATTTAAAAATAATCTTGTCATCGACCTAGTCCCAAACTAAAATAGTCCTTAGTTCATAGGCACACGACTGCGATATAGAAACGTAAGTAGGTACACTTTTAAATACTTACAAATTAGTACCGCCGTTTCACAAAACAATAAGTAACATTAGGTAAAAGCATAAATTACTCTTGCGTTTTGTTCAGTTTTAATAATTGCTTGTCATTTTTTAAGCTTTTTTGTAATTAGAATCGTTTTTTACCATGTCGGTCCATTATAATCCTCATAAAATCCTCGGGGTAGACAAAGGCTTTGCAGTCTTGAGATTGTAGTCTAATAATGCTAATGTCTATTCATTCCTATTTGAAAAAGGGACAAGTTGATTGTGTCAATTCTCTGAGTGCGACGGTGTGAGTCTCAGAGTCCAATAATCATCAAGTGGCCAATATGCCCGTTATTTTTTGGTAATCGCCTGAAGGCCCGGAGACATTGGTCCGAAAATCTTGGTTTTGTTTGCTTTTTATTTGATAAGGGGCAGAGGTGAAAATCCCTTCCGGAGACCTGGGAATGGAGGGCCCAGGTCCCCGGAATGGCTGCCCCTATTACCAACTAGAATTTAGTCCCCCGTGGATACTACCCCAGCCAGTGCTGAAAGGCCGGAGGAGAAAGTCCTTCCTCCGTTTACTTATCCGCGGTGTTGTTTCCAAAAGAGGGAATGGGAGTGGGGGTTGGGAGAAGCGGGAGACTGAGGGCTGAGTCGCGGAGTGGGAATGCTAGTTTGCTATCCACATATCCAAAAAAAAATCGCCATTTAGTACTTTTGGAGACTAAAAACTGTTGTGGTTCAAAAAGTAAATTGGGCCGTTCTTTTCTCCTGACAATAGTTGCTCATCTTAGTAAGAGTCTCATTAGAGTATTGATAATTATATTTTTCATGTTTAATATACGTCCTTATTTTTATTTAGGTATGTTTTAGTACTAAATAATACTGCTCTTGATTTAACGCAGTATTTGTTTTATAACACTGTTTTTCATAGAATGCCGTGACACTGTCACAGTGTTTCTGGTAAACAACATTAAAAATAATAAAACATTATGTGCAGGTAAGATAAGTTAGATTATTTTCACAATTTTTTTTTTCATAGAACCGTATTTTCACATCGCGTTCTTTTATAATCGCAAATTTAACTATTCATCTTTGTTTATGTAGCGTTATTTAATGTTCGCGCTTAAGTATTTAAATCGCTGATGTTAGATCATGGTATCCCCTTTTTTTCCTTTCCAAAAATCTAATTTACCTACGTATTACAATGTTATTAATACTATAAATTTTACGAAGGGACAAATTAGGAACAGTTAAAATGCGAATTTCATAGTAAAAATCATGAACATTAGAAAACGCTGTATATAAAATTGCTACATGAAAGAACGCGATGTGAATATTCGCTACTACAAAAAATGCTTTAGTGAAAATAACCTAACAAACCGCAGGTAATGAAGCATTAATAAGCCTTAATAAGAAAAAAGCAGCAAGGTTTTTGAAATCGAACATTGAATCCATAATATGATTATTCAAAAATCTAAAAAACAAGAACGTCGTCTGTTTATTGTCGGTAAATAGGAAGAACGACCCAATTAACTCATACCACGAAATGCACACAACGCGCTAGATATCGCCTAAATCCCTATAAACACAATCGCAGTACGCCATAAACGGAAACAGATACAAACGTGTAAACACAACTTCATAAAAGAACTGACGCGGAAGGATGGAGCGCCATATTGATTTATCACCGCGTAAATTTAGGCAGGGACCCATTTAAACTAAATCAAAGTGTGTTGTAAATCGTCAAAGCTTATAGCACACCCAATTTAACATGGCCTCTTCAACCTTTAGATTATCCCCCGGTTTACCCAGCGCTCAAACTGGGTGGAGAGGAGAGTTAGCTCAGGTTATGTTGGCGTTTGGACTCAACACAAAACTGTGGTTCCACATAGACCACATTTGTGCAGTGAATTCGTGTATGCAAGCCACGTTGGATATAAATCTGCAAACTATAAAACATGTCTGTTAGTATATTTTTGAGTTTATGTGATGTAAGATTGGGAGAGTTATGATTGGAATCGTTCGTACACATCCGACATCCGTTGTTTTTTCGATTGCAACGGATGTTTATTCTGTGGATTGAAACGCCGTAATTAAAACTATTAATTGTTCAATCATATCTCTTTATGATGGCATAAAAGCTTTTTAGATATTTCATCAGCAACTTTGTTGGAGGCTTTTCCATTTATTACGCAACATCCTGTATATAATGTTAATGTAACATGATTTTTATTTGTGTATTATATTTAGAAACTGTTTTCGGTTTACAGATACTCAAGAAATTGCGTGTCACTGCAAGAGCATTTTGAAAACTGGCATGAATTTCGAAAAGCCAACTCAGCCTCTTTCTTTATTCTTTTTTTCCGCACAATTGGTTGTCGTTTTAAACGCTCAAAAAACCCAGAAAAGTCTTAAAATCTATTCTTTTAATGGACATACCCACATTAAAACGAATTAATAAATTTGGATGAAAGTATTTACATTATGGTATTAAATTAACTAGTCACTTCATTTTGTACTTCTTTTTAATAACTGCACCACTCTTGAAATACGCAACGGTGACAATCACATAAAAAGCAATCACCCCTTACAGTAAATAAAGCTCAAGGCCCGTAACAAAGAAGCTCGATTAAGCTCGCACGTGTTTAATTGATAATGGGCCTGTCAGAGGCAGCTCATACGCTCACTATGAACTTTCAGCGCTTTAAAGCTCTTCGGGTTCGATTAATCTTACAATAGATACGGGGGATAATTATTATTAAAAACCGATACGATTTAATTTCACTCCGAATAGATTTTATTTATACAAAGTTATGAAATTATAAGGTTTCTGTTAAATAATATTTTTTTCAGAGCATTATAAAGCAGAGCAATAAGTTAATGCGTGCATTTTTAACTGAAACTCGACGACTTACTAACAATGCCTTACTTGCCTACAAGTGCGCGGGGCAACGTAATATTACCGGTTAGCAATTAGTTGTCAAATTAAAAAATGAGGTGTATAAGAGACTAAAACCTTTGATCACCTACTTACTTGTATAAATCTTTCACTGGAACGAATATTGATTGGTTTGATCTTATGATCCATCATCAGCAGCCTGGGCTTAAATTAACCAAAATAACATACGTGAAAAACAAACACGTGGCAAAAGCAAAGGCAGCTTTTCCAATGGATGCGACCACGAAACCGGCCAGCACCGTGGACCTTGGAAAGGGCGTGTTTCAGCTGATGATGATACCTCCTTTTTAATATACTTACTTTAATGGCATTGAGAAGGCAAACGAGCACACAGGCCACCTTATGGTAAGTGGAAACTGTGACCCATAGACATTCGCATTCACAAGACTGCAAGCCTAAGACTGCAAATGCATTGCCAACCCTGAGGACTAAGATGGAATACCCCAATGCTAATCATTACACCGGCTGTCTTATCCCCAGACCGGAACACAACAATGCGAACACTGCTGTTTGGCGGTAGGTTGATGGATAAGATGGTGGTAGCGATCCGGACGGACCCTGAAGGCTACAATCTTAAGACAACGGTCTTAAGATCGGAAATGCGCTGCCAACCCTGAGGACTAAGATGAAATACCTATATGCTAATTTCAACGGTTTATGTTTATGTCTTATCTACACAATAATTTCATCTAGAACAACATTCCACGCTTCCTTCACAAAAGTGCTCGGCCGTCTATAGCGGCGATTTCAATTAAAGTAGTGGTCCCTAGCGCCCGCGTTTACAGTGCCCACCTCTCTGATATACGGTCAACACAAACTCAATTAGGAGTACTGGGCACGAATAACATGTGACGCGAAGGGCTGCAGCATAAAAATAAATCTAGTTTATGTCAAAATGTATGTAACTGTCCCTTTCCTAGTTGGATTGCAAATTGCTGTAACTTTATATCTTGTACCTCAGTAATAGAAGAAGTTAAGAAGTTAAGAGCTTGCGTTGTGAGAAACACAAGTCAAATTATATCAGGAGTCGATCTCACACTAACTAAATAGCGATTTACAAACATAGGAAAAAAAAGAACTTGTCTCAGGAACAAAATATTTGTGCTCATTACATCAACATTTACCCAGGCCCTCCATCTTCGTAGGCAAGATGTATTTAATAGAAATAATCCTTAATTACATACTACAGAAATAGCATAAACATACATAGTTCAAGTTGCAGAACATTTAGAGAGGTTTGTGAATATTTTTAGAAGTTACCTACCTAGAGTTTTTCGTTACCAACTTTAATAATGTCAGAAGTTTCTTGGAACAACTTAGGAAGCAACTAATAATTCAAAACCAGACATAACCTAGCATCCAAGTTACTAAGTTTTAGCATCAACCTGTACATCCAGTTCAAAAGTGTGAGCTAGTACTTTAGCCCCGATTTCACCTATTTACCCTACCGGTTACCTATCCGAAGGCTTACCTTATACCCATTAAACTGCACCAGGTGTTACCGACAGGCATTTTCAATTAGTGTGGCGCCCTAGAGCGGCACAGATTTACCTATTTTGTGATTTACTTCAATAGTGCTAGCTATTAATATGGGAGTTTAATGATCTATAGGGTGTTCAAAACATTTAACTGACAGTTATTGTCTAGTGATATTGTTTACGTTCGATTTGTATGTCACTTCGCTTCGTAAATTTTGTCGAAGTATGGTCTTTTTTTTTTTTTTTCCAAAAAATGGTAATTTTATTTTATTTTATAATGGCAAAACATTTTAACTAGAGCTTTCAAGGGAAAAGTTCGCCTTAAAACTACCTTTAGTTCTGTAATGTCTAATATTTATGTATAGGGTCTATTTCAATTTGAACCCCGTGTCTTGCTTCCATTTCGTAATTTATCCTTTTGTCCATAACGCTTCAGTATCCCTCACGCTCAGGTGAGATGATAACGATGTACAATATGTATGCATGCAAGTAGGTACGTATGTAAGGTTCACGCCACTCCAGAAAGCGTATCCCTTTAATATTTCGGTATAAGCCTTAATATTTTTATTACAAATAGTAATCCCATATCACTCCTGATAAGGCTAATGAAGCAATACCCAGTTTATTACATGCGCGCGCGACGCTCACAAATTAATCAAAGGGAATATTCATGCCGACACATGCCATGAAATTATAATAAACTGGGCTGGTTGCGGTACGAGTTACGCGCGGAAGCGAGTTATTTTTGATTTTTTTTTTATATGTACATAGTTGTTTTAGAATCGATTTATTGCGTAACTTCAAATAAATGATTAAAACAAATAATTAATTAGTATTTTGGTGATATAATAGTTATTTATGTGACTGGTGCATAATGAGAGGCATTAATACACGAGTGTGGTTTTATGAAACGAGCCGATAGGTGAGTTTCATAATAAGATCACACGAGTGTTTTAATGCCTAATTATGCGTACAGTCACATAAATAACTATTATATCACCAAAATACTAATTAATTAATATAGGCTGTTTGCTTATCGTTTCTAAACATATAATAGGGAAGTTATGATATGGATGTAGATAAACAAATAATTAGAACACAAATAAATAATTAAAAGAGACAGATATAGGTTTAACAATGTAAAAAAAAATTGTTTCGACTTTAAAACCTATATTGCCAGTGATTAGTTAAACAAGAAGAGACAGATATTTCTTTTAAATTACGGACTCTTTTAAAAGAAAATGCTGAGTTTAAATTAGAAAATAGCATGTAACAAAAACCTCAACTTTTTTAAATTAATAGGCATAAAAGCACAAAATTAAATAAAAAAATTGAATACTAGGCAGTGCATGCAAATCAATATTAAACATAACAAGGGGTCTATTATGGCTGCCTTTTTGCTTGACAAACTGTGGCTAAAACATCCGTCACATTCTGACACATATGTGCTTTATCCATATTTTGTCACGCGACAAACGCAAACATACTAGGCCGGCTGAGGTAAAAATAAATAATATCATGTTTTTTCTACAAAACAGCTATTAACGCGTTAATGTATACTGCTCGCTTAAAGCTTATTCTCACACCACAACCACACACTCGGGTTTTAGAGCGCGGGGTGTAAAACAATACATCCGATGGAATGTTTCTACTGAACAATTAGCCTCCTGCTCCTCATCGGCGGCGCTCTGGGCTGTTCTAGCAGCTGCCTAGGACTATTAACGTTAAGTTGGAACGTAATTTTAGAGGTTTATTTAAGTATAAATGGGTAACTAGTAGTTTGACCGTGATAGACCTTACAATGCCCTCCTTACCCTCCCCTTGAAATAATTTTGCGGTCCATTAACACCATTTCTTAGGTAAGCTATATATTTAATTAAAAAACTCAACAGAAGTGTTAATTACGTCGAAAAAGAAGCACACCCTCAACATAACATAAACACATTCTCACATAAACACAATTTAATTGTGCTGCCAGCAATAGTGTTTGCACTATCGCCGTAAAGTAAGGCCGCCGGTAAATGGCAGCTATCAAATTCGCGAAGCTTAATACAATATTTAAAATTATACAGGTTTCTTTAGAAAAACTCTATACAAGGGCAGGTGCATCATCTCCAGTTGCTTGCTTAAAAAAATATGCATAACAATAACACCCTGTATAATTCAAATATCAACTCATAATTTGTTCTTGGCACAGCCAAATACGTTAGTAGTTACTTTCGTTCCGCAACTACAACCAAATCTCTCGTAAATCTTAAGTTGATTACGCTTTGACCATCAGTTAGACTTTAACTGTATCTTAACTGGCGTTTAAGTATTAGCCGGTTCCAAATGATGCTAGCAGTTTCAGAGATTTGTTGCACAAACAGACATTCACTCGGTCTTTGTTAGTAGAGACTTGTAGTTTAATTAACTACAAAGAGAGCTCGTTTTAAGGCTTCCGTTTTCCGAAAGTATCTTAAGTAAATTTTACTTAACATTTTGCAAGTAAAATAAAATACATTATTAAGCTATTGCTGTGTGAAATAATTATTTTTATTTTCAAAAAAAGAACATTAATACCGTTGAAAATAAATTAAGCGAAACTGTCCTACTGGTTACATCAAGTAAAATAATCACCCTGTATCATGACAAAAATCATAGCGTGACGCGTGCATGCGTTTGTGCGGTGGGTATTACGACTATTATTCAAAAATACCGTTTAATAATTGTAATATATTTATTGTATTTTTACTTGTCTAGTACCCATAGCACAAGCCTAGAGCTTAATTTGGAACTAGGTCAATGTGTGTGAGGTTTTCTTCTGGTTGCCCCGCGTGATGGCACTCGTGGGCAGTAGACTCAGCTAAAATCACTATAACTAGCGTCTAGAGGCGTTCCAACTTGATATTACAAGTTTCATTAATTTATTCAATGTCAGTCGCAATCTCGCAATTGTCAATATCGTCTACTTGTGCTTGCTTACAAACGTAAATAAACGCAGGCTAGCGAAATAGCTGGAGTGGGTAGTCTCCGCCGGGGAAGTTGGTCCGGTCTCCAATTAATTACCCGGACAGCCGTCGAACGGTCCGGGCGCTTGCCAAACGGTTTGGCTCAGCTGATGGATTTTTTTACGCTTCCATTCGACAAATAGGAATGGGTCGTTATTTGAGTGGAGAATCATATTTTCTTGTTTTTTATTATTTTTAAGTAACGAGTTTTATGTGTTATTTTTGGAATGTTTAGGGTAACATTTAAACAACTTGATATTTGTTGCGCGATAATTGATAATCATTGATTATTAACATGTTTTGTTGTACATACATGCTAATTAAGAAAGGGAAGAGAAATATACTTAAAATATTTATTAACTTTTTGGCGAGTCAGAAAATTACTGTAGGCGATGCCATATTGTACGAATGAAAGTATTAAGTGAATAATAATAAAAATAAACGTATAATATAATCACGTTAACATGGTGGAATTCGTAACAAAATATAGATCTGACCATGGCAGAATAATTGTGACGTCGGTTTTCGTTTATAACTAAGCTCATAATAACTAAATATTGTAACTCATAAAAACGCAGATATTTTTGTACCCAAAACAACTGCTTATTTAAAATTTGCTAGAAATCATTCAATTTATTATGGACCTAAGCTAACAAAAAAATCTGTCACCCAAAATTTAATCAAGTTACAAACCAAACAGCGCGCGTCAGCTACCCTATTGTCATGAAACTTTCAAAATTTTCAGAACACCCTGTATATTTTGCTAAGTCTATAGTCTGGAACAAAACCAACCTAAGTCTTGCACCATTTTAAAAAAGTATGTCGATATGGCAATGTGGGCTTTTTGCTCTTGGGTTTAAGGTTGTTATTGAGTGTGTGGTGGAGTTGGCGAGTGGGTCCATACAACAGATGTTGCGAACAGGCACTTTATGGGCGACTAGAGAAGTTCTGAAGCAAGGTTCGTAGTGATGCGAGGTTTGTTAGTATTTTTAGAAACAGTGACGAGTAAGCAATTAAGTAAATAAATATTGTGGAACAATAAATAAAAAAATTTAAGCATAATGAACAGTGTTTTCAGTTTCTGACACATTTGCGACGAGAAAATGCGAAGGCGAAATAATAATTAGGTATTTACATGACCGTAATGTACAGTCAACGTCATAAATATATCATCAAGGCATCAAAAATATATACACATCCCTATGCCACTGATAATAAGGTCAATGTGTACCCAAATAAGGCGTGAGTTACGCTGGATTGTTGGATTTTTTACTATGTGAATCGACGAATAAGTTCACCTTTGTACATCTTTTATCGCTATGTTGCATTATGAGGATGTGCAAATGTTTTTAATGTTAATTTCAATCACAATATAGTACCTATAAATGTCGGACTTAGTGAGTAATAGCAGTGACATATACTTTACTATTTTTTACCAGTCAATGATCACGCAAAGTAGAAAATAACCAAGTATATTTAAATCTTTCAATCTTAGCCCAATCTTTTCAATTTTGATACTTCTATAATTCCTATTTCAACAATGTTAAACCGCAGACGAAATTGGCCAAGGCCAGTACTAAATACTTCCCAAAATACTCGAATCAGAGATACCAGTTCCGCCCAGCCCATCACTAGACAAGTTTGGCAGTTCGAATGTTCGTGAGTCGAAATTTTATTTAGCAAAACCTTTTTTGAATATTGAAAGTTCGCTCTATTGACTCTGTGGCCGCCGACTTATAAGTTTGTGTCTGACGTTTATAGATTTGGAAACTATTTGGTTCGGCTTCTTTGATTTTTCGGTGGCGTTCTGTGGAGTTGGGTTTTTAGCCTTACACGTCCATTTGATTTTAGAATAATAGATATGTTTTCAATATGTATTTTAATAAGGCTAAAGCTATGACGGTGCATTTTACGAAAGTCAAAGTTATATGAGACCTCTTAAATTAAATGCAAGACAGAGATATTGCAAGTTATTAGCTTTTGAGTGAATCAACTTTTAAGGTACAGCCACGTCTTATAATACGGACACAGTTAAACTTCCAAATATATGTTAACACGACTCTACTGGAAGGGAATAAGGTTGTATATATATTTCTGAAACCTTGTCATTGTAATCATATTTATGATGCACTCTGTACCTACTTATTTTTTCATGTTAATAAAACTTACCTGTAGCCCAAGAAAAAATGTATTGCGAGATCGTTAGCGTTATGGAAAATGGACGGCCCCGTCGAAAGCTACGTTAATTCCATACATTCTGTCAGTTTTCGAAAATCAATAAGTAGTCTAGGAATACTGGTGACTTACAGTTAATTGTTTTACTCAAACTATCATTTTTAGGGTTCCGTAGTCAAACTAGGAACCCCGATAGTTTCGCCATGTCCGTCCGTGCGCAGCCTAGCTCAGAGACCCTTAGTACAAGAAAGTTGTAATTTGGCATGGATATAACGGGTGTCCCAAAAAGGACGCAAGATTTCAATTTGCCGCCATTTTTGTACTTTTAGTGCTAGCAACCCTAAAAAAGAACTATTTGACAGCTGAATGTTTAGGGTTTGTAAAAATGGCGGGTTATACGAAAGACCAACGCGTTTTTATTATTGAACAATATTTCAAAAGTAATGAAAGTTTGGCGTGTACGGTTCGAAAATTCCGTGCAAAATATGGTCGGAATATTAACTTGACTTCATCAACTGTGAGCAGACTGGTTGCAAAATTCAGGGAAAGTGGATCAATTCATAATGTTCATTCCACTGGTCGTCCAAAAACAAGCTGTTCAAATGGCAATATCGAATCAGTGCGTCAGAATGTCCGTGAACATCCAGGAACATCCATTAGGCATCGTGGACAAGAATTGCAAATTTCAAGAAGCTCTCTCCAGCGTATATTCACTAAAGATCTGCATCTCCATGCTTACAAAGTTCAAATAACACAAGAACTGAAGCCTCGTGATCATGGACAGCGAAGAGAGTTCGTTGAATGGATTATCGACCGCCAAAACAGGGATGCAGATTTTTCAAACAAAATCATCTTTAGCGACGAAGCACATTTTCATCTCGATGGCTTTGTTAATCGTCAGAATTGCCGCATTTGGGGCTCAGAGAATCCACATGTGATTGTTCAAAAATAAATGCATCCACAACGGGTCACTGTGTGGTGCGGATTTTGGGCTGAAGGCATTATTGGACCATATTTTTTTCAAAATGAGGCCGGTCAAGCAGTTACTGTTAATGGAGCTCGATATCGCGACATGATAACAAGGTTTTTTCTAGCCGAATTAGAGGATATCGATGTAGAAGCAATGTGGTTTCAACAAGACGGGGCCACTTGCCACACAGCCAGAGAAACAATGCAATTACTGCATAAAACATTTCCTAGTCGTGTGATCTCTCGATTCCGTGATCAGAATTGGCCCCCTAGATCTTGCGATTTAACGCCTTTAGACTTCTTTTTATGGGGTTATTTAAAGTCTAAAGTCTATGCCAATAAGCCCACAACCACTCATGCTTTAAAAGAGGAAATTCGACGCTGCTTTAAAGAAATTCAGCCGCATCTATGCAAAATGGTCATAGAAAATTTTGACAAAAGAGTGCGTATGTGCCAGCAAAGCCTAGGCGGACATTTGCCTGACGTACTATTCCACAAATAACCCTATTTTATGTATTTCAAGATTTTATATACAAAAATATTATAACGAAAAAAAAAGTGTTTTTCATCAATTTCAAATCTTGCGTCCTTTTTGGGACACCCTTTACATATAAGTCACGCCAACAAGGTGGTAAAATAACATCTTGAAAAAAAAATGTGTTCCTCCCCTACACGTAACGTGCGTAACGTTTTTTTTCTCGTCTACCCCATAGTGTGGGGTGTCGTTGGATAAGTCTTTCAAAAACATTGCGAGTTTGTGGAAACAATTTAAGGGATCCGATTATGAAATGTTAAGCTTTGAAGCGCTAATTTTTATTAGAGTCAAGTGTCCCCCCCCCCCGCCAAAAGCACATATAAGTAGACTTCATTGGTTCTTAAGTTACAAACGGTTTAAATGTTTACACCTAACGAAAACTTATTTGCGGTGTTGGTAAACTGACCGCGACCTATGTCGATGTATTTGTCCCGAGATCTAACTTGATTGTAGTAACGGCTGCGGAACCCTACACTGAGCATGGTCCGACATGCTCTTGCCCGGTTTTTTAACCACTAAATATGCACAATTTTTGCACACAACTTCGGGGCAGCAACAATGTCTACTGCTTCACCAACTATGTCTTTATTTAAATGGCGCATGGGACACAATAGTTTGTTCTTACATCAAAACTATACGATAATACGTCCAATGTAATATGATTTTACCCAGTGGAATAGAGGCCGTTTTACTAATTAATCAACAGCGTGTTTATATTTAGTTTTTTTTTTTTTATATATGACTATGAGTAGGCACGCGAGCACTCAGGCCACCTGATGGTAAGTGGTATCTGAGACCAATAGACAAAAAAAGAACGATGGTGATGATGATGTTGATGATGATGATGATGATTTTTTAGAAAATTTTATAACTCAAACATGCTTACTTGCTTGGCTTTGGGTAAAAGTTTTGTCATTTGTAAAAGTCATACATTTTGAAGTGATGAATTATGATAGATCTACTCTTAAGTGCATCGGAGCCGAGATATTCTAGTACATAATTATCATCATCATCATCATTTCAGCCTATTGCAGTCCACTGCTGGACGTAAGCCTCCCCCAGGGTTCGCCACAAGGCCCGATCTCCCGTTTTCGCCATCCAGTCACCACCACCCACTTTTTTCAGGTCGTCGGTCCATCTGGCTGGAGGGCGTCCTACGCTACGCTTGCCGAGCCGTGGTCATAATTATACCTGGGCGTAATACCTAGATCTTTAATATCCCCGCTCCGATAATATTTAACGCATTAAGTTTAAGCATGTATGTGTATTTAGAGGTTCTCCAAACCATTATAGGAAAATCATGCGTGGCCGCTCAAGAAAAATATGACTTTATTGTTCATACTAACTTAACCTTAAATGTTACGATGTTTTGTTGTAGTGTGCTTTAAAAACAATGACACAAGTTTATCAAGTTATACTTATTTTTATTATTAGCTACATCTTAATTTCTCAAGTGGTACTGACACGTCTGCCGCATGCTTGATGACCTACGAGCTTAAATAACCTCGAACTGGGTTCCACAAGATAGGATGCAGACGCGACAGACCACGGCAGACGATGGCGAGATGAGCTTGCCTCTTTTCGGCAAGATTTGCGGGAGAGTGAGAAGTTGAGAGGGTTTTTCCAAGCAGTGGGACATTCTGGACTAATAGTTATATTTAATACTTATCATAATTATTATTACCCATTTAAATTTTCCGAACCAAAACATCTAGTATGGTTATTTCACATGAAATAATAATACTGAATCGTATAATACTGATACCAAATCCTTAGACCTGCCAAAAAAATTCGGAGAAACCGAATGCCTTTTCTAAGAACCAAAAATGTAGAAAAAAATATGAATTCCGTAAATTAAGTCATAATGAACCTTATATCGTTATAATAAGGACGTAAACGTATTATTTTTGAAAATATTTAGTGAAGTACCTGTTTTACAAAACATTCAAAACTTGCTAGCAAAAACCGAACGCTCATGATATTTATAGCTCAACCTTATTTAAACGCAAGTAAGGTACATTTTTACGAATTTGAGATCTAGGGTTGCCGGTCAAAAAAAGTTAACAAAAAACCATTGCGGGGTAGACCCAGGGTTACCATAAATCAATAAATATTGAGTATTTTTTTGTAGCGGTCATCTTAGAAAGTTAATTGGTTCTTAACTTTTAAAAATGCATTTTAATTTTGTTTAATGATTTAAGGACAGTTACTTTTAAGGGCAGATAGGCATGGGAATCCAGAAAGGCCTTTAATTTGCCACTAACCAAATAGCAGATTAGGTTTAGTGATGGACTTTATTTGTTGAGCCACTATGAAATAGAAATCTACTATCACCCGAAACGCGTTGTTGTTCTGGACATGGACGGCTTTATAGGCCCGTTACGAGTACGTAGTACTTACATCGCATTTACAAGCTGCACGTTGGGATATTGGGGCTCTATTCTTCTCGGTAAAACCATATCACTTTCGACGTGTTACCGTATTGTCACGAAACGTCTTTACTGTCAGGTCTTGTCTTTGCAACCTTGATATTTATGTCCATGGGCTTAAAGTACCTTTTCTACCAGCCTTGTAGCTCGTTTAGCTTATTGATAAACTCACAATATTCGCAGTCTAGCATTAAAAGGTACCAAACAATACCAAAAGCAATAACGTTGGCCTTGAATATGAGTTTTTGATACTTTCATATAGCAAAATGACATAATGCTTTAAAAGTCCCTTAGCATGTAAAACCTTATTACTATCTAAAAATAATGAAGTCTGCTTCAGTTGGTGTTGGAAGTCTGTGAGAGGCACGGGAGTTAACACGTGACCAATACGTGAACAAAGCCCAAAATAACTTATGTAAAGGCGAACACGTGATTTGTGAATTGTGGCACGTTCTCACGATCAAAGTAAGTTTGGAGTAAGAACGTAATTCAGTTACACGTATAGGGTTTCTTTGCGGGATCCCTGAGATCAGCTTTTGCAACGTTTCTGCTGCTATTTAGTCGCGATGCAGTTGCGATGTAGTCCCAGTCTACCTTAAGGGCGGTCGTCCACCGTGACTTCATTGCAGGAATGCTGTTTCTGCTTGTTGACGTTTGTAGTGGCTACACAAGCGATAGTAACAAATTAGAAGTATCGCTTCAGTGGACTTACTCAAGATGATTTTAGCGAACGTTATGGTTATAGAGGTTCGGTTTATAAAATTGTCAGTGGCATCTCTTCTTGGGTCACAGCTGTTTTTATTTTCGATTGTTTTTTATGTCATGTAGAAGGCTAACAAGTACAAAAGCCACCTGATGGTAAGTGGGATCTTATAACAATGTGAGCACTGTTTCTTGGTGGTAGGATACAGAATAAGGTGGTCGTAGCGATCCTGATGGCTCATGCAGGAAAGCCAATGGCTATCATTATTATGATAGAGTTTCAAATTGATGGTTTTTTAGAACATGTAGCCTGAAGGTGTCGTTTTGGTTGCAGCAGTTATTGCCTCAGACCATTTAATTAGCATACATACTCTAATCCTCTTTCCTGCCACCTGGTGACCGAGCCTAAAGGGACTTCTAAACGGGCCATATTTTGCTGCAATTTGTGGCCGGCAACTAGTGCTATCTTACTCTTACTTCGTATGTTAGAGCAAGATGCGTATAGTTGCCGGCCACACATTGCCGTGAAAATGTTGCTCGTTTAGAAGCCCCCTAAGATCGAGCAGCTTGCATAGCGGAGGCGATGAGCGCTTACCAGTCACGTCCTTCAGACATGATGATACGACAAAGAAGAAGAAGATTGTCTAGAATTTCTTGCGACGCGTCTTCTTTGCAATGATGGTCTTATTCGAAGTGTTAGAAGATGCATTCGGACGTGTAAAAGTTCCGATGTTCATTTACTTTATAAAGGTAAAATGTATTGGCCAAACGGTAGGCTCCCCATTTCCACTTTCATCGATGAGTTTTGTTGTATTTTAAATAGAATCATACATAAACCACACGTATAGGAACTTACTCAGTAGCCAGTTTGTGAGGGTATTCAACCCCATGAACACGTGTTTGCCTCGACACCGGTTCCAAACAATGGCTCGGGTTATTTTGATCCCTAATGTCCAATCGCAGAACAATCGCCATTGAATTATTATATAACTTTGTAAAGAACAGGTTACACACCAGTTTGAGTGAAGTTCTCAAAGGGTGTTTACGATCGTTCTTGGTGGGAGAGGGTGAGATGGCTTCACTTTTTAGGGTTTCGTACCCTAAAGGTTAAAAATATTACTTAGAGTGAATTTTTTCCCTATTATTTAGAGTGATTTTTTTCCCTATTACTTAGAGTGATTTTTTTGCCTTTTTTTGCTTGATATTAAAACGGTAACAGGTGGACGCTCGAAATATTCACAAAATATTTAGTTGACTTTAAAAATAAATATTTAAGGAGGGCTCCCATACAACAAACGTGTTTTTTTTGCTAATGTTGTATAGATAATGGCACGGAACCCTTCGTGCGCGAGTCGGACTCACACTCGTTAAACGTACATAACCTGCCAGGGAGGTACCTATTTCTATGCTACGCATCCTGTCTCTGTGAAATCAGCTCTCGGTGGCTGTATTTCCGAACTGATACGACTTGGGGCCTTCAAAATCTGACCCTACTCTTTTCTCAAAGCACAGGCTGACAGCAGCGCACTTGTGATTGCTCTGGTATTGCGAGTGTTTATAGGTTGCAATGACCTAGCAACAGGTGACGCGCTTTTTTTCCGTATTACTCGTAAGGAAGTTTTTGACAATGTTTTGCTGGGTCGAAAATAGGAGATGCGATCTCAGAATTTATTTGTACGTAGATACCTACAACCGGTACCAGTTTTGGTAATACATACTGGTATGTCCAGTAGAACACATTGCTCGTAGAACTGATGGCCGTTGGAGCGGAAAGGTTCTAGAGTGGCGACCGCAAACCGGGAGACGAAGTGTTGGCAGACCTTCCACAAGGTGGACTGACGATCTGATAAAGGTCGCGGGAAACCGCTGGATGACAGCAGCAGAGGACCGATCTTTGTGGAAAACCTTGGGGAAGGCCTTTGTCCAGCAGTGGACGTCTTGCGGCTGATAATGATGATGATGATGATGTTCAGTAGGCCTTGTCAAAATGCAAACGTTACTAACGTTTTTCATTTCTACCACTCAAAATGGGACCATGTTGTCCACGTGGGTTATCGCAACGCACGAGAATGTCATCACATACTTATTGAATGACAGGAAAGAAACATGTGAGCAGTGTTTTTATCTTGTCTAGTACCTAAAAGTAGAGTCACCCAAATATCAATTGTAATATCATTATTCTATACTATACTAAATATTTGACTATAGAGGCCCTTGCTAAGATGCATTACGGTAACTAGCGTTTCTATTAAATTCGTTTTTAAAGCAATCGCGTCACTGGTAGATCACGTGACTATCGTATCACGTCATCTACCAGTGACACGATTGGTTTAAAAACAAAATGAATTAAAACGCTTGGCAAGGGCCTCGGGTCTTTCGTCTGTCAGTATTTTCTTGCGTTGTTTGTGACGGAAAAAAACTGAATATACTTTTTACCACATGTTACCTATGTAAGTTTATACAAGTATACATAGATGTGTTTCGCATCGCGTGATAGGTTTCCAATCCAATCGTATAATTGGTAGCTTATTACGATATAAACATCAACTCGTAAAAATGTTGTTCCTAATAACTTTTAAACATGGTTATTGAGCATCTTGCTCGCAGTAATAAAACCACGCCAATTCAGTGAAGTGTTTAGGGTTCCATAACCAAGTAGAAAAAAAATATTTTTTTTATGGCGTAGGTAAGGCAAACGAGCACACAGGCCACCTGATGGTAAGTGGAAACTGTGACCCATAGACATTCGCATTCACAAGACTGCAAGCCTAAGACTGCAAATGCGTTGCCAACCCTGAGGACTAAGATGAAATACCTCAATGCTTGTCATTACACCGGCTGTCTTTTCCCCAAACCGGAACACAACAATGCGAACACTGCTGTTTGGCGGTAGGTTAATGGATAAGATGGTGGTAGCGATCCGGACGGACCCTGCACAAGGTCCTACCACCCAATTGAACTCTTATATTTAAAAAGTTAAAAATAAATGTACACACATACTTAACTAAGGTACAGAGGCAGATAAGAAGTCAATGCTGAACTTATTTGCTGCGCGTGGAGTAATTAACAGCATATTTCACTATTAATCAAGCTAGGGTCTTATAGTAAACTCTTTACATGATATTTTATTTTGGAAATAGACACGATAACGAGTTGGAAGGCGTGATGTCATTATTACGTAGCATTCTGAGATCTGATCTGATTTCATAAAACTTCTACAAGTTAAGTAGGTGTTAAAAACTGAGAAAAGTGTAAAAATATTGTATTCTTACGATGTATTTACACAGAACCGAAAAATGTGTGCTCGACACGCACTTGTCCAGTTTCTCTTAGTTTAGTTTAGTTTAGTTGCAATATCTATGGGTCTCAGATCTCACTAACCATCAGCCCCCTATTTCACCATCTTCATAATTTTAGGTGACAGGTAACAATTCGCTATACATTGCAAAGTTAATAGGCTCTCACATCAGCAGAATTCATATCAGCTGCGCCATGTACACTGAAATGTCACCTGTCACCTGTCATTGTCAGGATGGTGAAATAGGGGGCAAGCGTCAGTTTGCGTTCTCCTTGTCATAAAAAAGTCTTTGGGACATAAAGTTAGAGTGATTTAAAAATGTATTACTTATCAAATCTAAGTACCTATTAACTTACTACCCTACTACCAAATCACACTTTCTCTTCCAAGTACAAATTGTAAGAATAAACTAGATAAGCTATCTCTGTCCCGCAGCCACAAAATAGAAAACAACAGAGATTCCACTCCATACAAAATATGCGGGCTCACGTACGCAGTCGTGAGCAAGCAAGCATTCTGTACTAGTCTTTTTTGTTATCCTCTGCCCTTTTCGAAACTCGTTCAACAGCTGATTCCTTTACATATTTCATAACCATGAACTCCATTTAGAGCCAATTTAGTATAGAAAGTAGACCACTTGGCGCTGAAATTGTTAGACATGGCCGCTACAATCGATTTTGAGCTTGTTCGTCAGTATTTTAAGGTTGGGATTTAAACGACTTCAAGATACTGCTGTGGCATTCGATTTTAAGTTTAATGTAGTCGACTGTAAGGTTGGTTTTTTTTTTGTAGGTATCCTACAATAAGTCATAAATTGTTTTTTTAATGCCCTGAGCCATGTGTGAAGTCTCCTCTTATTTACCCTTCAAAGGTTTTTTAGACCTTGCATTTTTGTTGTACGGTCATTTTACGAACGTTTTAGAATTTAGGAACGTTTAGAGAAATCCTCCATTTTGTCACTGATGGAGTCTAAGGACTGTTCTGATGGGGATTGACAGGATTTATGGTAAGATAAGTTTGTATGACAGAACAGGTAAGGTTAGAGTTGCAGTATTAGTAAAGCGACATAAAAATGATTCGGAATAAAATGGACGCTGAAATATCTTTTTTTACGGCAAGGATGCAGGCCGCCTGATGGTTAGTTCGATCTGAGATCCGTTGACATTTTCATCCTCAAGACTACAATCACAAGACTGCAATCCTAAGGCTGCTAACTTGCCAACCCTAAGATTGGAATGCATCTATGGTACTCCGCACACCGGATTACGAAAAGGCGAACACTGCCACCTGGTGGTAGTTTAGGGGAAGAGATATGGTGGTAAAGATCCAGAGGGACTGAACGTAGGTTGCATTTGTTGTCTATGGCGATATCAAGATAAGTGAAGTTAATTTTAAATACTCGTACCTTGACAGATTTAAACCACAACGTTTTTTTTAAAGACATGATTCGAAAAGTCATGTTGTAAGTATATGACGTCGCTTCTGTGTATTTAGAATAGAATTAATCCAGCGGGCCATTTGCTGCACGCACTCGCAATCGCAATCGACTTCAGTTGAGCAATTGTTTCCATTCTGTATACAGACTCGCCTTCGGACTGTCAAATGAAAACGGTTGCGATGGCAAGTGGGTTAGGCAATAGAGGCCCTCTCTATTCTACCGGGTTAAACCACGTGGCTTTTGACATACTATCGTATTGTTTTAAACTCGTTCGCCATTGCTGTCAAGTAAATAAATAGGAAATATCAAAACGTTGATGATAAGATAACATGTCAAAGGCAATAAAGTTTTACCCATTAGTATCTCAGCCCTGTTCAGAGAGAAATCCTCTGCAAAATAAAATCAATGTTTATTTTATTATAGCATACGTCTACAAGCGAGGTAGAGCTCGTATCTTTGTAAAGGTTATAAAAATGAACACCTATGTTTGGAGCTCTATTATTATTAAGTCTACAAGTCTAGGGTTTTTGTTATTAAGTTATTATACGGCACGGACTTCATAAACGCATGCTTGACAAGCAAAACCAACAACTCAAAACCTGCTCCAAATTTGTATGACAATTACCGATTCTTGCATTTCTGACCTTGAATGGTACTTAAGCTGGCATTTGTTTGCAAAAGCTTCTTATACTTAACTTACAAAGTAAAAAAATCTATTACAAAATCTCAAAACCCCTTATCTATGGGAACACCATTAATCTTACAATGTTATGTTTTTATTTGAGACCAATTCAAACAGCCCTTCAAAAAAAATACTACCTGTCGGTTACTAGAACAGGCTACTGACGATTAATCTTTCGATAATTTCCATAAGTCAAATTAAAAAGCCATTTGAAGTTAAACTTTAATACGTTGGTGTTGTAATTTTCAATTGAATAACGAGTTTCTTGACTTACGACGTTCTTGTATTAAAGAAGCGTATACCTTATACACAACGTGATATTTTCTTATAGCATCATGACGACGTTACATTTACCAGCAAACCATTTTAATCAGGTCCCTGGTACCTTGTCTATGTGTTTATAAAAGGGTTTAAATTAGTTTTGGTAGCTTATTTGAGGAGCCATCGCCATCGAGCTAGTTACGCCATACTTTACTAATCGAAAATACGATAATCACTTCGAAGTTTGAGCTTCCAAAAACTTGGAAATTGTCAGAAAAAAATAGTCAAGTCATGACAAATAACGTCGATTGTAACGTTTACTATTGTCAGCTGATCGATCGCTCTGTCCGTTTGTCCGTGCCCTGGGGTGTGATATATCTTGTTCATCAGTTTGTTCTGTAATTTATCATATTCACTGCCCGGTTTCTTGAGTTGAAGAAAATTTGACCCGTATTTGTGATCTTGGCAATGTATAAGCGACGTACCGAGCTTCACTGCTCCCGAAGAATCATCATTTATCATTTGATTTAGAATTAGTTTCCCACTACTCTCCCTTTTTTAACTTATTGTTTCCAAAAATCTTTTTTTAGCATTATTCCCTCCAAATTTCAAGTCCCTCGGTCAACCATTTAGTTTCTTCCTTTATGCCACACCACGATGTTGTAAGATAAAGTAAATACTTGCTTTACATGTCAAAAGCAATATAGTTTTATCAGTTAGAATAGAGCCCCGGGGTCAGTAATATCGAAAATTATTAATATACGTAATCCTGATTTGTTTTATTTTAGAAGTTAATTCTAGCATCCAAAATAATTAAGTCGTAAAAAGAACTACCAATAAACCATGTCTTCTATCTGTCCTCTGAAGCCAATTATTTTGTTTTCAATGTATTTATTCCTAGAAATAGAAAAATAAGACACAACGCCGTCTAACTAGCAATGAAACTACAATAATTTTATTAGTAACGTATGATGTTTAGATAAAAACATTTACAGAAATAATGTCTTACTCATTTTCAGCTGTTGGCCAACTTTGAACCTTAAGAAAATAATCGTCAGATGAGAGAGAGACTGGACTAACTATACTTTGAGAGCATATCAATCTCAAACACATAGGGTAGGGGCACCAAAAGATGAACGACACCCAAAAGCTGAACACTCGATCGAAATAATCACATAACTAAATCGTGACAAATATTACATACTTCGGAATTTATTTTTCTTAAACAGCAACTCTTTGCTTACACCTCCATTAAATCTTAACATAGTATTATATTCTTTTTGGCCGTGATCGGTCGTCGTTCTGGAGCTTCCCGCTGAAAAAGTCGATAGTATGGGAAAATAAATAAGGACAGTGCTCTCCAAATTTAAGCTTTTAATTACGTATAAAATTCAATAATTGTCAGTCTTAGAAGGATTTGCTTGGTATGTATTCTTGATTAATCACTCTTTTATTGGAGTTATACGATATTTCTTTTTTCTTGTTAGTTAACGAGAAATATGCCGTTCAAGTAATGGTTTCAAAAATGTATACCTAAGCCAATACTTGAACGGTGTTCAGCTACTAGGCAAGGCGTACTTTTTTTAAAGCTTCTTAATAAATCGTACTGAAATGTGAGATGGAAAATTTAGAACGTAAAATGATCGTTAAATGCTCTTGTATCTTTAAACCAAAAGATGAACATAGCTTTTGATGTCTAATCCAATGATTTTGGAGTTTTAAATACTATGAAAACTATCACTGTTCAATAAAAAATGTGTGCCTAATACTTGAACGAATTAAATTTACTAGTTCATGTTTTGGATTCTATTCCAATATGTGAACACCTAATTGATTTTGTTTGTTCATTTCATAAATTCTGTGTCCTAAAATTGAACTAAGTAAATTCAGTCGTTCAACTTTTAGGCATAGTTTTATAATATGAACACTAGTAGTATTTATGGAAATGTTTACTAATATTATAAATGTTAAAGTAACACTTTTTGTCGGTTTATCTGTTTAAAAAGATAAGTACCTAAGTAGTTTTGCTAATGATTATTGATAAAAAATAAAATACTAATTCGTTGTTTTTATGACACAAATAACCATAAAAAATAGGAACCTTATGTACGTAAGTAATATTAAATAAATGTAAACAATTAAAAAATAAAGAATATTTCGTTAACTCGCATTTTATTGCTAAAAGTGAATAGAATTAAAATGATATAGGTATTTTATTATGTTAGTTCAACTTTTGGGTCCCAACCGTTCAGAATTAGGGCACGCTGTTCATCTTTTGGGCAAATCGGTACATTTTTGGTTTCAATGATTTTTAGAAAAATACGGAGATATAATAACAGGCTTTATAATAGTCATTTTCAATCTAGACCATATACTGTACCATATAAAAAAATTAAATAGGGTGAAATTTGTTACTTTCACTGAATATAAACTGTCTAAAGTTGGTGTAGTCGCTTAATCGTTCATCTTTTGGTGCTCTTACCCTAATTATTTTGCACCGAGCTGTCAAATCTAACCTTTTAGAACGGCATGGTAGATATCGGAATAGTTGAATTAATTTTGCTAAATGTTTAGGCAAATATCTATATTAGGAGGATTAGTCCCCACACGAGAGCGAGATAGCTATAGTAACAGCTACACATAGTAATTTCTTGTAAATATTTCAAGCATCAGCATATTTACAGAAATAATCAGGTATGTTGTCCTTAACCGTTTTACCTAATACCGGTTTGACCGAAAAATTCGTAAATTTTAAAACTATATCCGCCTGAAAGATGATTCTGACAAACGATGCACTAGGGCAAAAGTATTAAAAATAACTACGTACATGTTTTTACATTTAATCAATCTAAGGATTTATACAAAAAAACTCCCCAAACACTCATTACTTTCACAAACGTTTATATTCTTCCAATAATTCAGATGCTTACAATACCGGGAAGTTGAAAAAACAACAAAAACCTTTAGACCATTCGCTACGCACACACACGTACACACGCACAGAACACACAGCAGCCCAAAAATGCCTGTAACACATACTCATAAGGTCCAATAACAATTGATCACACGTAATCGCCATGCCTGCATCGAATATACTACACACACCATAAATCATTAAAATACTCCATTGCAAATCCAATACTATGTGCTCTATATAAAGTTTTATTTTATCTGCGCGCGCGCAGGGTTGTTGGAATGGCGCGCGCAAGTGTGCGTGAATGTGTGCGCAGTGTCAGGTAACGTCAGCTGTTGCGCCCGCGTCGCCCATATGATTTCAAGGACGCCATGTTTTTTTGTTAAGCTTCGTGATAATGATAACTTTGATAACGTTGCAGATACGAAGGAATTTGTATTTAAAGTTATGGTTTATATATTTATAGACTGTTTATAATTGGAAGTTCAGTCTAGAAAGTTATTTAAGGCCAGTTGCAGGAAAAAGTATAACACAATTTTAATATTCAATCTGGATTTATTTTAAATGACATGCCTATCCTTACAACATAACTGGGGCTTTATTCTACTCGGTAAAACTATATTGCTTATGACATGTTATCGTATTGTCAACGTTACAAAAGCTCTTATTTACTTGACAGTAATTGAATGGTTGATGAGTTAAATAATAGATTGATAACCAAGGGTTGAAAGTGAGCCATTTCACCCGAGATATTTTTGGTGCTAGAACGAAGTGAGAGCGCCAATAGTTTGAGGGAAAATGGGTAAATTTACCCGAGTTAGACACTCTACTTTTCATTTCAATTGTGAGGAAAGTAACATACTACACGCACATTTTATAAAAGATGTTCGGCGTTCAACCTGCAGTGTTGCATATAAGCTCCTTGGTCAATTAAACTTTTCTATTGCTGGCAGTATGTATATTTCAAGATATGGCGATGCCGAAACGTGAATAAAATGTGTCATGCTATGCTATCATAGCATTATGGCGGGCAGCAGAATAGAGGAATGATTTTAAATGTTGATTTTCTGTAATTTCGAAAAAAATAGACCGGTCGTAAAATGATTTTAATATGAACCTTTAGATCGTAATAAATACGTCGTTTAACGTAAAGCCGAGTTTAAATATATAAATAGCTTTTATTTTAATAATATGACGAAGATTAATTCTGTTGATACAGTGTTGCCTACGTGTACTCGTATAGAATAATTAATGTATTTTTTTGTTTTCAAGGCGATGTTTTAATTTTCAAGGCGATTTAGCCAGATACAGATTTCAAGACCCGATTAAATTATCACGTTCACTAGCGCCATCTACCGACATAAATAAACTACTTTTCCCCTCGATTCATGTGTATCGTAAAATGTATATCAAGTATTTAATTCAAAACACAACCATAAAATCCAACCACATGTTTAATATATATTGTATTTTTTATATGTCATTTACTTTTAATTCGACTGCCGTGGTTATTCTTTGACGTTTAAGTTCGATATCGAATTCACTTAAGTATCTAAAATGACCCGATCCCAAATAATTGATAGTGAAGATTCGTTTAGATCCATAATGTGATTTCATAATAACGTTATAAAAATGCGAAGGACTTGTTTTTCAACAGTCAAATGTACCGAAGTATGACGTATTAAGACGTGTTAGGTACAAGTAGTAACTGAGGTAAAAATGTTAAAAAAGGCCACATGATGATTAAAAAAACTAGTGCCGAGAAAAAATACGAGCAAAACTGTTTTGACCTGAGTTCCTTATGAGTTTCTTCCTAAACCTATGGTTCGATATAAATTGGTCATCTCAACTTCAATTCTAATCAAATGAGAATGTGCAGAAATATATGAACACTGACGTACAAACCAATAACAATTTCTACAACAATTTTGCATAGCGGGAATCCTAAAAAATTGTGAGAAATATTGAAAAAATCTGGAACATCGGGACGCCTACATGGACGACGTTAGCATAATTACTTTGAAACACCGCTGTCTTTGCATGGCGATAACTTTTTTGACACAAAGATTTCGAACTACCTGCCATAGTAATAGTTTTGCAACATATAATTACCTATCCGGTGACATATCGTTTGTCCTCATTGGTCATATAGGCCAATAATAATTTCAAAATGAAATGCGCTAAATTATTTATTCGCATCGCAAAAAAGACCTCGTGTCTATTCTTAACTTGAGAGTTATAATGTAACCGAATGGGACACATACTCGTAATACCCCCACAGGAAGGCATTACCTGTTTTTAACCCAAGTGCATTTTCCACATCTTTAAAGTTAAGCCCATCGTTAATTTAATTGCAACTACTGTATTAATCGTTTTTGCTAATTTGTCGGTGCCTTTAATGCGATTGATATTATATTTGCACGTCACTCGAATTTAAAAGAATAAGAAACCAGTTTTATTATGATCCTATGCACATTTTTTTCAGAAATTACTAAACATAGAATAATATAGGTACTACATTTAAAAGTTAAAACTAAACTTATTTAAAAAAAAAAAAACAAACGGACAAATTTAACATTATTACTCCATAATAACGTACTTGTGGACATCGCGTGATGTATTTTTAATTATTTACACGCTTGATGGTTACTATCACATTCTGCTTAAAATAAAATAACCATTAACTATAGGCCGTTAATAAAAACTCATGTCATCATCATCATCATCATGTCAGTCGAAAGACGTCCACTGCTGGACATAGGCCTCCCCCAAGGCTTTCCACTCAGACCGGTCTTGTGCTTTTCGCATCCACCGCGGTCCCGCGATCCTGACGAGGTCGTCACTCCATCTTGTTGGAGGCCTACCTACAGCTCGTCTTCCGGTCCGCGGACGCCACTCCAGAACCTTCTGACCCCATCGGCCATCGGTCCTGCGAGCAATGTGCCCCGCCCACTGCCACTTCAAGAAGAATAGCTAAAACTCATGTGCAGAAAATTTAATATTGAGGTTATGTGTCAAACTGTACTGATTTGTTTACATCTTTTGCTATTTGTTTTGACCCTGGCTTTAGTACTGTTAAACGATGGGCTTGCAACCTGTCACTAATACGCTGGTAAACATCTTAGCCTAATTGTTCAAAATGTGGTTACAGAATTATCAACAAGTTGTTAGAGTTGTTGGTAATTCTGTAGCTCTGCCTACCCCACTCTGGGAATGAAGGCGTGAGTTTATGTATGTGTGTAAATATTTGCAATCATAAGACTGCAATCCTAAAACTGAGGTCCTGTAGTGATTCTGTTAAATGCAGCTCAGATTAACTGCCGAGTTTAAGTACCCGTCAGAACGTACAAAAGGCATTTTAGCGCGTGTATTCTCAATTAGGCAGCTAAGTTTTATTATGAAATGCTTCTATGTTTCTCACTTCACCAGAACTAGACGTGTCGACTGACCAAAGCTCTCATTAAATGTGATACAATTATTGCTTCAAACAAATTTAATTAAAGCTTTTTTTGAATCGTTCGTGCCTCTTCCTAATATTTTCAATAAATCGATTAATTTTCGCCACATCGTGTTTTAATTAGGTTTCCATTTCGTCTTCCGGAAATTCGCTTAATTATTGGGAAATTGGATCCATTTGATGTTCTCAGGTAGTTAATTTAATTTAGCGTTTGGTTAATTACGGGAATATACCTTGGTCTTTTAAAATAATTAATTACTTTTCGTAAAAAATATTTTGTAGCATCTTGTCGTTTTTAATTATTAGGTATTTAACCTACGCCAAAAAACCAAAGACAACTTTACTGGAAAAATAACCATTTAGTATTTATTTCTTTCATATTTTGTTAAGTACCTTAATGTATTCACGAAAAAGTTGGCATATTGTCTTTAACCTAAATATAGGTACGTTCTCGGGATTTCAAAAATAACTACACCCCTCTATGACTCTGATAGCCGTTTGTTCTTCTGAAGATCAAGTGAAAAAGGGTTGTAAGTATATTATACTCCGTTTATGAATATACGCTTTTTATTACGAATTAAGTCAACTTAAACCCTTTTTCACCATGAGGCACTGGGGGCCTCAATACTGCATTGCCATTGGAGTTAAAACCAACTCCCTGCATCCAAGTCCATATGAACTTCAATGGGCAAAACCACTCGGAACTAAAAGTACCACTGACTCCAAACCAAATCAAATTCCCTAGACAAAATAAATTGACTCCAACTCTCAGACTAACGAAATTCGTTAGACGAAATCACATCAAACTCTGTTAAGTTTTTTTTCTTACAGTTCCCACTTCAATACCTACCCATGTGTGCGTGCGTAGGATGTTGTTCCTAACGTAATCAGAGGGTATGGTAAAAAGAGAACGACGAGCCGCGACGGGTGTAGTGATTCCCGTGTGTGTGAGTGGGACGGTTAGGGTTTTATTTTTTCGTTGCTGTGTTCTTTTTTCAAAAGCTCGGCGGGAGGCAAGGTGCGGTTGGATTGTGACCTGGCAATGGAAGCGTGATGGCAGACGTTGGGTTTGACTTCTATAGAGCGCGTAGACATTAATAGGTTTTCGACGATCGTAACCACGTGAACGATAAGATAACGTTATACTGGGTTAATAATATAACTAGTTATATTTTTTTTAATAGTAGCAACAACTTTAGACTACCGTCGAAAGTTGATAAGGCAGACATTTGAAAGATGCGTCGCCGGTACTGGACCGTGCGATCTGCAAAAGTTATCCAGATTCATCAAAATGATACGACTTCGGACGCGAGGCCCTCCGCCGATTGGTTTTGATCTAATAAAAGCACTCATCCCATCGCTGGTCAGAGTTCTGATTGCATGTATTAGCTCTAGAATTACCACAGTTATCCAAGTAACTGAGTAAGATCTAAGGAACCAAAACTGATATATTGAGCCATTCGCGGTATCGCGATTTAATAGTAACTATAACAAAACGGGTTATCCCGTGATCGTGGTGTCTGCAACATCGTATCGTCAAAATATCGAAACGTCACCAAATAATATTAGAGGGTAAATAAAGCCTATTTTATTTATTGTTACCTACGTTATTAGATAAATGGTGTATATTTCTAGTTAAGTATGTTTTGTTTTAGTGCCAGAGTTTATAAATGACTTTTTTAAAAACAATAATGAGTTTGAGTTCGTGTATATGAGGTACTTGATGTTAAAAGGTTCAAAATATTGTTCTTCGTCTCGTGTAATTTGGGTCACTATTTGGTACTAAGAAAACTATTTATACTTCATACTTTTATAACCAAATAAACAGTTCATTGTATAAAACAATATTTTGAAACCTCCCTTTAAACTAGCTACCTTGAAAAATACAGGTTACCCATTATTTTCGTACCAATGAAAAAAACTTGAATATATTATCATACTAACAGAAAGAACCCTGATGGAGAAAAAAAAACCTAATTAAATAAGTTACATTACCTATTAGTAAAAAACAATATCGGCTATAGCTCTAGATAGTGAAGTTAATCGTGAATTCACTTTTACTTTTACAGGAACTTATTATAAATCATGTCGATTTTTGTATGGTTGTTGTTTTCAAAATAACTTCGGATTTTCGGAGTATAAACGCGTAGGGAACAATTTTACGAGAAGACCTCTAAATATGGAAATTCTAGCGCCATCTCTTCGTTAAAAGTTGAACTACAGGTATCTTAGCAAAGATCAGTTAATAAATACGGGTCTAAGGTTTCATGATAAGAGAGAAACTCTCTCTTTTGATAGTATTATTTAGGTTCCAAATCATAAGGGCACCATAATTAAAAGCATGATGCGTAAATCTTATTAGGTAGTTTCTTTAGTAGATTGCTGTACACAATCTTGATTTTTCATAATGAAATAAACTCCCTAACACCGTCATAGCATAGAACTCTATTCATCCTTCAAGTGAGACTAACTTGAACCTGAAGTATAACTACCACTACCAACATTCCCTTAACCTATTTGAACGCAAACACAGCTGTTCGCTCAGCTGATCACGCACACTCCTGCGCAGGTTGCGTGTGTGCGTGCCGGGTGAAAAAAACAGGACCCGTTTGACGAGGCGAGCTTTTGTGCCCCATCCGTTGTCGATGGTTAGTCAGAGAGTAAAAGATGCAGACGGTTACTTATTATTATTATTTTTATGAGAGAACGTTAGTTTGTTCACCTAGTACAAGTTGTCCCTGAGTTGGTCGCTCAGATATTTTTGGTACAGTAACGAACTAACCAAGTGCTGAATAGAATAAATGAAAGTAGGAATTTATTAGCAACAATAGAAAACAAAACCGGAAAAATGATAGGGCACCTGCTACGACATGACCTTTTCCTTAAAAACATCATAAAAGAAAAGAGCAAGAAGAAATAACTTTGAGAAAATAATAGAGAAGATTAAGGTTGTGTCGTACCAGCCAGTCAAGCAGTTGACGGAGGACCGGAGCGGTTGGCGCTTACTCCACCGACAAGGGCATGGCTCTTAAATAAAGAGAGAAAGAGAGAGAGAGAGAGAGACAGAGGGAGAGAACGAATTAACAAATGAGACGAACTGAGGGCCTAGTTAAGATACACAACGCTAAGTTAGCGATTTTCGAAAAACGACAATAAAGTATTATGCTGATGAGAGTGTCGACCGCTATGTCAACTATACATTTCGAGGCGATAGAATACAGAAACCTACCAAGCGACAAGAGAGAAAATAGAATATCCTCGTATTACGCTTGCCGTTCTGAGCCCTAAGTTTGAAGTTGGTTACTTTAGCTTTTACTGATTTACTGCATAGAGAAAACTAAATGAGCACACTGGCCACTATGCATTTTCAAGACTACAATATAAAACCTAAGACCGCAAATTTATTGCTAACCCTAATGGAATGTCTCAATGCTAGGTATAGTTCCTCTAAAAAGCCGTAAACAGACTTTAAATAAAATGTCATTGGCTTTTCTGGTTTTGACAGCTCATAATACCGCTTTTTATATCCATGCCTCAATCCAAATTTTTCAACCTACAAAAGTAACAATTATCAAACTTTCAGTGAATAGAGTGTCTCCTCTGCATTAAGAATAGAATTAACTACTCTATGTAGTTCCACGTAATATTATAACTTTAGTTCTACGAGCGGCCATGCTTCTACATTTCACGCGTGTTTGCTGTCATCAATTTGGCCGTAAGGATGACTGATTGTACCACCTTTCGTTTTGGTGGTAATCTCAACTCCTAAATATGTCCCTCAATTAATCTACTTGGTAATTTTTTACAATGTTTGGCGGCTCTGGGACCATAACCATAACCAAAAGATGCAAAACGCTATCCTAATCGATTTTCGAAAATTGACAATAATCTATCGATTTGAAAGAAGCGATCGATGCAATTTTTAATACCGATAACGTAGAATGCATCTTGCCAAGGGCTACTGCAAATACTCTAATTAGGTTTTGGCTTTAAATATATAAATATTAACTTATTGTTATGTAGTTCTTCTCAGCAGTGGCATCTTGGGAAGCGCTTGTAGTTTGACGTGTAAAATTGCCCGTGCGGGCGCTACTTACTGAGTAAGCATATAAGTTCTTAAATTACACAAAACACTTAAATAAAAAGCAGTGTAACGAGGGTAACAAAGGGCAGAACAAGGGTAACATTTGCAATGATTTCAAAATTATTTGTGTATTCGTATTAAAGTTTTCCTTCAGACAATATGGAACCTACTAAAAATTTCAAGCCCTAAAAGTCTAGACGAAAAGGAATTATAAAGTGCATACTTTTCCCCTGGGACACGGTTTAATTCTTGTGATCGGGCCCGAATTGCATGATAGACGCTAATGTTTTATTGATAGGGTTGTACCTAGTAAGTTTTTTCTTGATTAATTTATCTATTAATGAGTACCTAATTTGATTAGTTGTAACAATATGGTCATTACAGATCCTCGGAGAAGGCCTATATCCAGCAGTGGATGTTTTTCAGTTGGAATGATGTTGACAACAAGAATAACTAAATTAACAACTGATTGAATAGGCAAAATATAGGACACAGACTAATTCAAAGGACCTCGTTCTTCAAAATCCATGAAACCGTTTATCCTACAGGACGTCAAAAAGAAACCAACTTAGTAACAATATAATATTATTACTTGTGTTATGAATGTTAATCAATCAGTAATACCAAAGCCTCCTAAATAACCTAGATGATACAGCTAGCGCCATCTAGTAAACGTTTATAACACTACTTAGCTTTTGTCGATTATGTTATCCAAGCGACGCAGATTGTAAGCTAACCCGTCATGCTATTATGGGTACAATCATTGGTCTGTTTTGGAGGGGTTCCCGAAATTATAAAAAAAGAAAACGTTTTGGTAAGACTCAGGTGTAGGTATGTCTGTCTATAATAATATTTCACATCTGTCTAGCCATCAAAATTTGGCAAAGTTGTAAATCTGTTTTAGATTCTTAGGTTACAAACATTAACGGTTATAGTCATAAGCAAGGGCTTAAAAAAAACATTTTAAAATTATTATAAGATAAAATATCGATTTTGGACAATGATCACAAAATCTGTTAAAATGTATGTAAGTCAAATGGACTTTATTACATGCAACACAAAATAAAAAAGATGCCTAATTCACGTTCTTTACAGGTACTCTTAGACAATTAAATACATAACTCTATTTATTTATTTATTCGGAGATAAAAACAGAAACATACAAGTGAAGTAACAATACAGGTAGAATATGCGTAACTCATACAGAATAGTTTATGATGTTCCCCTGAACATATCTCACTAAGAACATAAGAAAAAAAAAGAAATACAACTTACAAATGCACATTTTTGACTACACTTTCATTAAGTAGTTAGCATTAACAATAATTTATTATATCTTTTTTGTTTTGTATAGTTTTATAACAGCAGCCTTGAATGAGGCGCGGGAGCGGGAAAATAAGTCTATATCAGAAATAAATCGGTTGTGGTGGTCGCAAAGTCTATATATAGGAGCGCGTTTACCTGCATTGGATTGTATGTTTGGCAAAGCGAATAAATGTGCGTGAATCCGATTCTCACCTAACCAGATTATTTCCAGATTATTTGAACTCTTTACGTGACACCCCTGAACATACACCTATGTGCGCAGGCGATCGATCCAGTAACGGCTTCGTTCTGACATTTTAATCTAGTCTAATCCGAGGAGGATGTGCGAAGAAATTGATAGGCTCAACTTAAGCCTGGCTCAGACTAACTGATTGTAAGGGACGCTGTGCGCCGTGTGAGAGGCCTTTACAGCGTTAAATGTGTTTTAGGGAATTTCGTCAATAAGATGGTATAAATTATTTTGAATTAAGCTTAGACCTTTTACATTTGCCTATGAAATTGAAAAATAAATAAATGACATGAATATCACCATCTTATCCATTAACCTACCGCTAAACAGCAGTGTTCGCATTGTTGTGTTCCGGTTTGGGGATAAGACAGCCGGTGTATTAACTAGCATAGAAGCATTCCATGTTAGTCCTCAGGGTTGGCAACGCATTTGCAGTTTTAGGCTTGCATTCTTGTGAATGCGAATGTCTATGGGTCACAGTTTCCACTTACCATCAGGTGGCCTGTGTGCTCGCTTGCCTTCTTTGCCACAAAAAAGAATAATAATTACCTAACGAAAATTTTATTAATTTAATTTTACTTATTGGGAATAAAAACAGATACAGACATTACAAAACATTACAAAAAAAGACACTATTAATGTTAGGTTTAGTCTCCATCCTGAAACAAATCCAACTAAGAGTTATAATCTTAATAAGACGGTGACTGTGGTGCATTTTTTTCATTACTACTGCTAAATAATTAATTAATATAATTATAGTAAATTACTAATAAATTGAAGAAAAAGCTACCATTTTTCAAATTAAGTCCTTAACTTCGTACATTTATTGTGTAATTCACCCATTTATGAGAAGAAATCTCACAAAAATCGATTTGTTACCAAACCAATTAAGGGTTTTAAATCTGAATGAAACGGTTTTTTTGGAAATATCTTAGAATTATAATTATATATTTTATTTACATAAAACATTTAAACATAAAAAAAACACAGCGTGGATTTGCAATGGTCAAATGTAAAACACCGTGTCCAAATCCCTTACACCTAAATCTATGTACCATGCATTCCAAAATTACGCCACTGCATTACGCGATGCATTTTAAGCCACACGCGAACACTTGCACGCTGAGTCCGCCACACCATTTCAATCTGCAGGTCAATTTTTAAAATCAATAGCTTGATAATTTCATTCGAAAATAAGGAACAATGTCACACCAATTGACCTGGGCCCAAACTAAGCTCTAGGCTTGTACTATGGGTACTAGACAAAGATATAAACACTTACACAGAAAGATAAATACTTAGATAGGTACATAGAAAACAGACTCAGAAACGAATGAAAGTTAGACCGTAAAATTGTAACTTTTGAAGCTCAAAAGGATTGAGGATGACTATTTTTCATACAGAATGCGGTAACGTTTCCCTCCCCTCAAACCTAGTCCCATTTTTACGATATTTGAATATGTACTTATTATAATAGTACATTGTTGCCTAGGCGCGGAAAGTAAGGGTTTTCCTGACGAGGTGGTTAAGTTAGGTTGCTAAAATACTAGTCAGGAAATCCTCGTTTTCGCCGAGGCATACATAATGATTTTCTCAAACATGTGAGGAAATAATACAAATACATTTTTAAAAAGCAAGTAATTTAATTATGCAGAATGAACGAATGTTACCGACTGTCAATTGTTTTTAAATACTAACCATTTCTATTGGAATAAAAAAGCGAGCAGTTACCTTGGCTGTTTGGAATTTTTGTCTTGGTCCTTTTGATTTTGTATGCAAATTGACAGCATTTTTAAGAAAAATATAGACATGGACGGAAAGTGTTTTCATATGGTTTTTTTACTCCTAGAAGTAAAATGAGGCTCTTTCCGTCCTTGTCTTTCAATCGGAAAACCGTTTTTTCCGAGCATGTTTGAGAAAAAAACAAACGAAAACGTAAAAATCAAGATTTTAATAAACACTGCAACATATTCGAAATAATACGACTTGAATTCGGGGGTGTGTATCGTTGCCCGTACAGAGCTAAATTGTACGTATTTTTTTGTAAGCAACTATTTAGTCGCGTGAGACTCTTACGACGACGTCGACTTTTGACGACGCGCTGGCCTAGTTGGTAGTGACCCTGCCTACGAAGCTAACGGTCCTGGGTTCAATTCCATGTAAGGGCAGATATTTGTGTGATGAGCGCGAATATTTTGTTTCCGAGTCACGGATGTTTTCTAAGTATACATTTCTCTCTATAAGCTTAGTTTGGTCCTAAGTTAATTTGTGTGACATTGTCGCCTGATATAAAAAAAAATGTTTGCCACTTATTACACTGTAAGTATTATTTTAGATCGCCAAACAGTAGTGTTTGCATTAGCGGCCAGCACACGTAAAGTTCGGACCGCGGGCAACGCCACGCGCCGTTCCAATCTTCGTTCCGAACCGTACGTGTAAATGCAACTGTAATAGTAAAATAGTAAAAAATGTTCGGATCGAAGATTGGAACGGCGCGTGGTGTTTCCCGCGGTCCGAACTTTACGGGTAAAGGCCGGTATTGTTGTGTGTGAATGACTAGCATAGTGAAATTCCATTAATTTGCTCAAGATTTTCATCGTAACATTGCAATATTAAGAGACTTCGTATCTTCAATTTAGAAAATAAACACCATCAAAACATTATACGCATATCTGTGTAAAATTGTTTGTAAATAAATAAACCATCAACTTCAGACTGCCGCTCAAAGCAAAGGTATTATGCCCATATGGACTTCATACACTTATACTACATTTTTCTTTCGGTCGGCAGCAGACACGCTTGCCCTAATTTTTGCTTTTGTAATATCTCATTAAATATGCTAATTCTACGCCCGGTGGTGTTATATTACGTGTAATCTTCGGTTAAGCCTATATTAACATTGTTATTTAACGCTCAAATTTGTTTTATTTGGGTACTGCCAAGAGGAAATAAATGACGGAGGCAAATGCAGCAAACACAAAATAATATTACATTAAAGGAAGAGTTTGTAAAGATGTCTACCTGATAGTTACTCACGCAAGAGCTGTACGAATTTAGGTAAAAGTTTGAAGCAAACAATACCTGTGCGGTTTTAAACCAGACTGGGACTGAAAAAGTAAGTAACTCTAATAAAACTAAGTTGGAGGTTAGGAAAACTTTATTTTAAAACCATTAATACGACTTCATTATTATATTAGTGTTTGTGTTATCAATTATAAAGTAATGATGTCACAGGTAGTGGAGAGACAGTCACGTGAGAGCCGAGAACGAGTACCTACGCTAAAAATATAAAGATAAATATGCAGTCATGAACTCATAAACAAAACGTTCAACTTTTTTGTCTAAAATATGAATTTTCTTATGGGTTGTTTGTTTATTTAGATTTTTATTTCTCATATAATGTTTGTCTTCCTCTTTTGTATTTTTGGCTGGTGAGTGTATAAACAGTAAAAAGACATTTCTCAATCAGCCCTTCTCTGACAGTTTCCGAAATCGTCAATGTAGTGTTATGCTGAGCGAAATTGACGACACATAAAAATATAACAACATTTTCGAGCCACCTTACTTGACTTTATTCCCCGAAGCATTAAACGGAAGTAAGTATTGTACCACCGGCCCTTTCGCGTGTTGAAATTGTATATTCTAAACTAGCTGCAATTAGTTTTTTAAACACTGACTATGACATTTATGATCCCGCCTCGTTTGAATGCGATCATCAAGATACGTATGAAATACGATCGTTGTAAAATACTTTTAAAAATGGAGCGAAAGCGTCACGCGATGGTAAGTAATACGGAATCGAATGTGATGTCATTAATAAGAGCTGGAATTAATTTAGGAGTTTGAACTCCTTGAATAGATATAGGACGCCACTTTCCCGAACACATGGTTGAGAGAGGCGATGGCTGAGAAACGCGTCATACTCGTGAACGGGTGCTGTTTGTGGGGTCCGGTCTGTTCACGCTTGCAAGGACTTGTTGTGCAATTAATTATTCTAGTTATGGCTTTTGACGTAAATATCTAGTCCTCCTATTAGTTTTAATTTGATGTTTATATATAATTATTCGTTACTTGCTTTTTTGTAATGTAGTTAACTTACTTTTAAGTAGGTATTATTAGGTATATTTTTATGGATGAAAAAATGTCCTGCTGGAGTTTCTTCCGCAATGATGGTCTTGTCTGAAGCGCTGGTAGATTCACTCAATATTACCGACATTTAAAAGAGCCCTCACGTGGCTAATTAAAGAAATAAATATTTTGAATTAAGAATTCATTATTGCAATTAAGTAGTAGAAGGACTTGTGCAAGATCCAGCCTGATTGCTACCACTATCTTATCAGTTTAATCTTCCGTCAAACAGCAGTGTTCTAATTTTTGTGTTCCTGTGCAAGGGAAGTTTCATGTTTCAAAAACATTCAAGTTTCAGAAACAAATACTCGCTCATCAGACAATTTTTTGCCTTTGGCAGGAATCAAACCCGGAACAGGCAGCCGCGCGACCGCGTCGTAAAATTATCAACTTAGTTACACAAGTAAACAAAAACTTATAATGAAAAGAACATAAATTTAAATTAAATAGGTTTCTAAGGGTTAATGGCCACGCTGCTGTCCAAATCCAAAAAGCAGTAACCACATATGGATTTCATACTCAAAAACTGCATTTTTCCTCCGAACGGGAGTACGGGGTGACTCAAGGCGTTTTCCCTAGTTCGTTTACCTCATATGTGCATTACCCCGACCCAATTACCCAGATAGAAGGGTAAAAATATTAAGAAATATTGTCTTTCGTAAAAGTAGCATAACGTAAACATTTGCAGCGATTATTCAACAGTAATCAAGATGCAGGAGTCGGTTGGTTCTGACCGCGGTTGGTAGCGTTAGCAAAATACTGCATTTGTGCAGTTATACATTTGGATTATACGGATTAAGGCATGTCTTTTGTTAGTAAAACCACGTAATGCGATTAACTTTGTGTAAAGCGAATCGAAAGGCAAGCTTTAGTCTATATTGTCGTCTAAAAATATTTAAAAAATGAACTAACTTTGATTTAAATAATAATATCAGGGGGACAATGTCACACCAATTGCTCTAGGCTTGTACTGTGGGTACTAGACAACGATATAAATAATTATATAGAGAAATATATACTTAAATACATAGAAAACATCCATGACTCAGAAACAAAATATTCGTGCTCATCTCACAAATATCTGCCCTTACCGGGATCTGAACCCAGGACCGCTAGTTTCGTAGGCAGGGTCACTCACTACCAACTAGGCCAGCGCGTCGTCACACGTCGTCATCACACAAATATTATAATACAACATGTTACTCCCGCAACCAAGGCGAATCTAACGACCACTCGTGAAAAATCCATCATGCCATTTAAATTGCAAAACTTGTCAAAAATATAGAATAGAATAGAATAGAATCATTTATTTCGAGTAAATTTACACTCATATGTTGTTAGTAGTTCCTTAATCCTAATTGTTAGTAACTTATTACACTAATTGTAAGGGGCATGTAGCCCACAACAATGACGCATATAAGGGCAGTCTACCTTGCTCCCTATCATGCTGAGGATGATATTGGGGCTGGCCCGCACGCGGCGCACCAGGGACGCGGCCCGCTTGCGCATGGTGGTGTGGAAGCAGTCGACCCCGGCGGCTGCGAACATCCCCGACGCGCTACAGAAGCGAGGCAGCCCCACTATCACCCGGAACGCATTGTTGAACTGGACACGGAGGGCTCTATAGGCCCGTTGCGTGTATTGCATCCATAAGCTGCACGTGTAAAGGGATGTACAGAATGCTCTGAACAACGTGACTTTTACCTCCCTTGTACAACGCGCAAACTTACGGGCTATCATATTAGCCCTAACTGAAAGAGCCCTCCGTTCCCGCTCAATGTCCTTGTCGTCCTTGAGGTCGGACGTTACTAAATGCCCAAGGTATTTAAAGGTATTTACCCTATCAAGAGGCACACCGTTGAGGGTAATTGGAGATAATACATCTGTTCGACTACGTCCGACCTCAAACACCATGTATTGGCTTTTGACCACATTATATTTTAGGCCATGGGATTCGGTAAATGATTCACACACGCTTAGCAACTTTTGTACACCGCAAACTGACGCGCTCAGCAGAACCATGTCGTCAGCATAGCTTATATTGTTGACACAAACGCCATCAATATGACAGCCGACGCGCATTCTGCCGAGCACGTCGAGAAGCTCATTTATGTACAAATTGAAAAGCGTGGGTGAACTCAACCCCAATTGCCTCACCCCACACTCCAACCTGTATGGATCTGACAGTGTGCCCGCCCACCTAACGCTATTGACCTGGCCTCCATACCAGTACCGGAAGATCTGTATAAACTCAGGAGGGAGTTTTATGGCTTCCAATTTCTTCCATAAAACTTCATAGGAGACCAGGTCAAAAGCCTTGGACAAATCGAGGAAACAGGCAAAAACCGGTGATTTTCTATCAACGTAGTATTTGATAGTGTGCTTAAGACACAGTACCGCACTTTCCGTGGATAATCCCGGTCGAAAACCGAACTGGTTGTGGCTTAGCTGCACGTACTTGTTTAACTGGGTGTTAAGCACACTATCGAACACTTTCGCTATGACAGTAGCAAGAGATATTGGCCTATAGTTATTTACGTCTGACAAGTCTCCCGTTTTATTCTTGACTATAGGCACAACTATTGTTCGCATGAGATGATCAGGCAGGTAAGCATGCCGTACACATAGGGCAAAAAACATTGACAACACTCTTGGCATGTGGGGGCCGGCGTGTCGGAGATGCTCAATGCTGAGGCCATCGTGGCCAGGGGATCTACCTCCAGAGATAGACTTGATAGCCTTGTCCACGTCAATGGAGGCGATTCCAGCTGTCGTCACTCTTACGTTGGTCTCAGCATTGCTCACCTCGCCCAGCGAAGGTCTTAAGGGCGATTTCACAAAGAAATGGTCCCTGAAGAGGTTAGCAATGTCCTTCGTGTCGTTTACGCCATTAACGCTCACCGGGAGACCAGATCGAAGTTTCATATTATCGGTAGCTTTCCAAAACGCACGAAAATCCTTATTAAAGTGGTGCGAGGCAATGATATCCATTTTTATCTGATTTTGATGATCCTGGCACCACTTCAATCTAGATTTGAATACTTTTCGACTCTCGCACATCTTCTCAAAAATTTCACCCGCCATTGGTCTTCCGTGTACCGTCCATATATGAAAATTTTGCCTGGCCACCCCGTGTGCCTCTCTGACGTACTTATTCCACCCAACTATCCGGTTTTTGTTTCTAGGCTTACCAGATTCCCGAGTAATGGTCGCAGCCTTACTGAGGGCAGACACTATGTCATCATACATATTGTTTAATACAGATCTATGACTAGCCATATTACAATACTCATCTGCACACTCCCTAAGTTCCGAAGGAAAATCAATATCCCTCAAAAATTGGTTACATTCATCAGTGTAATGATTGATCTGCTCGTTTGATCTCTCCCCCCACACAATGGATTGATTAGTGTCGAAAATAGCACTTCTCCACAATATGCCTACCCCGCCAAACGGTCGCCCGCGCAGCACTCCAGCCCCGGTGTCAACTGCCGAGGTCCCCGTTGAACAAAAATTGTAGTCGATGCTGCTTAAGTACGGGATATAGACATACACCCGAAAAAAACTAAACCTCCTTCTGACGCAGTTGTGTAATAAAAAGGAACTCCTTCTAATATATATTTTATTGAAAATTATAAATAGTAAGAGTAACCGTTCCTTTTGGTTCGTAATGACAAGATTTGATTTAATTTCAAATTAAAATTTATATTTTAACTGTCGCAATTCCCACTAGAATTGTCCAATTTTCCTAGGATGCTAATGCTCCTTGTTAGTTTTCGTTCGGACTTCCTTTTAGCCGCTTTAGCCGTTTAGCATCTCAAATATTTCCTATTTCTTGCTGTTAAACTTACAGAAATATAACGTTTTTTTTTACTCATACTCGGTGAATAAGATGTTACGATTTGGTTATTCTTACAAATTTATAAACAATGTTACTACTCGGCTATAATAGTACATTATGATACAAGTGTGCTAAGTTGACCATTGTATACAAGGCGCTATTGTGTGCGCACGAGCGAAAGCGAGTGCGCCACAAGAAAGCCGCGTATATTATGGCCACAGGCACACGTGTTACATACGACGTTTTTCAACACACTTGCGAAAAAAAAACAAGACTCTTCATTTAGTCAAATTTTAATTAATTATTAAAACAGTTGGTAAAATTACAGTTTCTTCATTTTCTTTACTTAAAGAAGACATTTTCGTTAATATTAAACTTCACAATAATTAATCCAAACTATCTTCGTCACAGCCGTCAATTATTTACGAAAAATGGCGGCTGGCGCGTTGTTTTTTTTTCTTGCCGCGATACCGATGCGCGCGCAAGGCTAAGGCGCGAACGAGATCGGCCAACAGCCAAATTTAAAATGTAATAATTCATGTTTAAAATACAATTACAGAAAAATTTAAATGATTTTAATGAAATTGAGTTATTTTTTAGTTATAAAGCTGATTTCACCAATTTATTGAAATAAATATGTAGATAATGTTATTTGCCGCATAAAAACTGTTTGTTGCTAAGAAAAAAAAGGTATAACCCGACTAAATTATATCGCTTCTTCTTCGTACTTACAACTTGGTACTAGGCTACAAATGTAAATTGTTTGGGTTAATAAACTAAAGGCACTTGTGCGTAATATACTGAAAAAGCACGCGTGTTTATATAATACCTAGGTTTATGAGCCAAAAATCGGTGGAATAAAAAGGTCGTTTTGAGCAAGTGTGTTGAAAAATTTACTAAAATTAGAATAGGTATAAGTAAACTTAAACTTATGTGTGTCCTCGTCATACATATTTGGTATGATGTTTATGGGCAGTGAAGATTACTTCCCATTAGGTAACCAGCCATTTGCTTTGCCTTACAACAAGCAAAAAGTATCAGTTTAACCGTGAAAACTCAATAAATAAGTACATTTTTGGATTTATTATATCAATACAAAAAAGGAAAGGTGTACGAGTTTTTTGCTGCCGCTCCTGCTCTTATTATAAAGCTAACAAATGCTCAGTAATTTGTCTCGCCGCGTCATCGCGCGCTTATCGCTCGCGTGGAGATCGGCCCTTACGGCAGCGTTTTGATTTGTGAGCTCACCGATACACAAAACGTATAATGCAACTTTACAAGTAATGTTTGCTCACGGAGATTGATGTCGTACTTAATGGCAGCACATAGCGCAAAATGTAACTATTATAAAGTAGATAGGTTTTGTACATTATGTATTCATAATGATAGAGATACCTAAGCGAACGTTATTCGGAGGCTGGGACAAATAAATGATTATAGAAATGTGAATTATATGTGTTTGTGGAGTAGGTAGTAGAACGTTCTTTAAAGCAATTAGAAGGTGGTAAGTGAGATCAGTGAGCTGAGACACAGAATTAAATTGTAAAGACTATAATCTTCTTCTTCTTTTTTTTAAAGGTACAACTTCATTTACTGAAGGATAGCAGTCAGCTCTTTAAATCTAAATAATTAAAAAAAATAAACCTAGTCCCAAAGTAAACTCTAGGCTTATGCTATGGGTACTAGACAATTATATAAATACTTATATAAAGAAATATATACTTAAATACATAGAAAACATCCATGACTCAGGAACATATTCGCGCTAATCACACAAATATCTGCACTTACTGGCATTTGAACCCAGGGCGGCTAGCTTCGTAGGCAAAATCACTAACAACTAAACCAGCGCGTCGTCATCAAATCTGGTCATGTCCAGAGCTAGTCTGGAGAGGTGTTCAACTATTTAGATGCCAATCCACTCCCTGATGTTCCGGAGCCATGACATCTTACGCCTTTCAAGTCTTCGCTTATCAGCTATATTCCTCATCATGATGGTTTGAAGGAGCTCTACCAGGAGACTACAATCACACGACTGCAAATGCGTTGCCTAATACTAAAGACTAAGGTGAAATTTCACCGGTTGTCTTATCCTCACACCGGAACACAATAATGCGAACACTGCTGCTTAGGTAGGATAAGAACAAACGAACCTACCACCGCTGCAGGTGGACAGTCAAAGAGCTTAAAATTATCTATACACGTATTTGGATTTGCGCTTTTCCTCTGCCCACCCACCTTCTTCCGTTGCTGACTGAATGAATTAATGAATGATACTTTTTATTTACCAAAGTAAGTCACATGTTATGTCAAAGTACAAGAAATTACGTTAAAATTGACAAAAATATACACCAATTTTATAATAATAAAAAAAACCGACATCTTGTTTTTAGGGGAACAAGAAGACACATCGCATTCGAATGCGAAGATGGAGCCGGAATCCACTAATGATCATTCTAATCATATATTGATTTTACTTACATTAGTCTCAAAATTAAATCGGTTTTTAATATTCGATGCAAATTGTCGATGCTGTATACTTGCTAAGTACGTACTCGTATTTCTACTTTAAATATGTTTATGTAAGGTATTTGCATGTAGATTTTGTATATATTTTGCCACCAACTGTAAGTATTTGTTTAATGGTATCTTTATGTATGTATATATATATATACTATATATTTCATTTCAATTACACTTTATTCGTTTAGCGTACTGTCCGCCTGTCACACTCGGAGCTGGCTGAAAATCAGCGCTGCAGGTGTTTAACTCCTCAGCATTATGCTGAGCCAGTGTCCGATTCACTGCCGCGAAGACACACTCACTACTTGTTTATTGTTGTTACTGTTTTCAATTATTTATTTTTCTGTGTGTCTTGGGTGTGTAGTGAATAAATGTATTTTTCTTTTTTTTCTTTTTCTTTTATAAGTAATCGTAATTGTCTTTGTTAAATTTCTCTGTCTTGTTCTTTTTTTATCTATGTTATGTAATTTTGTATTGTTGTGAATAAATAATGTATTTTATTGTTTAGTTCGAAAATAATAAGTATCAATACAGAACTATGGAATTATCACCGTTAAGGATCGTCTTAACTATGTATTTGAAAAACTACGCGGAAAGAGATAAGGCTACATAAACACAAACACAAACGCCTACACATGTCTACTTGCCAGCATTAGGGTTCCCACCTTAATCCAATTAAGTCTTGCTCAGCCCTACGAGTAACTGGAGCGCTGTTTACGAGATACGGACAAATTAACAGACAACAATATGTTACGGCCATTATTATCTTTTTTCCTTTTATATTCACACACGGTAAACTGACACATGTGGCTTACCGACACAAAAATAGGTCGAGTATGGTTGTGGGGTAAATGAGGCTGATATGGCCCGGTTGCGTTTTTGTGAATTACTTTTTTTTAACGTTAAAAATCTTAAAATAAATTGTCCATTAACAGTAGTAAAAGAGGCATTATTATATTATATTCAAGTAATAGGTATAATTTAAAAATAAAAACAAGTATTAAGTTTATATTTTGTAAAGATTTACAACGTAAAAAAATCAAAATTAAAAAATTAAAAAACTGTTAATTGTTCCAAAAAAGCTTAACATAAAATGAAACTACATAATTACAAACGAAAACGAATCGAATCATTAAAGATCCCCGACAATCCTGTCTTTATTAACTAATAACTCATTAGCTCAGCAATTCCAATACAGTCAAACATATTAGTAACGTCGTAATTGCTTTTCCGGTATATCTGCGGACGTGCATTAATTAGAGAAATCACGGTAAGTAAATACGGCATATTATTGCTTAACATAAATACTGCCGTGTCCAAAAGAAAAAGGCAGTATATGAGAATGAAGTCCATACGCGGCACTGCTTTTTGCTTTGGTGGGTATAATGGTGCACCGGGTTAATATGGCTAAAGGATGGTTATTAAAATTAACCTTATTGTTTGCATTTACCGTGTCGTATAAATTATTAGTGCAGTTGAAAAGTGATTGCATTTAATTAATTACAATATTCATTTTAATCGAGAGATGTACAAGTATGAGTGTGAAGTTACAGGCTTAATTTGATATGACATTTCATAAATCACACGTGTTTTAAAGTATAATAAAATGTTTAATTAAATTATCAATTTTAATACAAATGATTTGTATCAAATGATGTTGCCCGCGACTCCGTTTATTACTATTCCCCCGAAATCTATCCAAATTTCCTAATGTCCTTTTCCAAGTTTATTTGTATACCAAATTTTATTAAAATCGGTTAGCGGTTTAGCGGTGAAACCGTAAAAACAAATAAACGGAGTTACTTAAGCATATATAATGTTAGTAAGGATACTCTGTATTGTTACACAATCTCCTAAAAGAAAGATTTGTAGTTAAATAACTCTCACTTTCACATGATTTTTGTACAAATATTCTTTATCTTTATCTAAAAAGTAAAGTTTTATGTGCAAGTGTTACAAATAATAAGCCGTAAGCCGAAACCGAAGCTAAACAAAACGAATGCAAGTATTAACTAAAAAAAAATATTGTCATCTTGTATATATTTTATTTAAACAGTTTAATAAATAAATAATAAATAATCTTGATCAAGAGTCAGCAACTGGGGCGGCTACCCGGCGTCTCCATCGTGCAAAAGGTCAACGATCCCCGTTTTGTCAGTTAACCGGATTAGGTTATTTTTTAACGTCGGTAATGTGGTTAACACGCGTATTAGTTTACTAACAAGCATCGATGGCCGCGACACGGAGGAACATTTGGTTTAGTTGCGTAATACTTTCAGGGACGGACTTCATGTATTAAAAATATATAATTGTAAGTAGTATGTATTCGCCGGTACTGGCCCCACCGCCGCTCCCCCCGAAAAAAGGTGCTCTGACGGCCGAGGGGCGGGCCTTCGCGGCAAAAAAAAAAAAAAAAAAAATTTACACTTTTTTTCGGTGTTTTGGGGGCCATTTAGAGCGTTTGGGGAGGGTCCCGAGGCTCTCAGACCGCTCCTTTCCATACTTAGCAATAGCACCTGTATTAAATAGAAAAAGGTTATCAACTACCTGACCCTTTTTCTATTACCGGGCAAGCTCTCTATTGTGTGTGCGCGGGCGTTCTCGGGGCTTTTGTCTTGCACCCATCGACGCGTTTCCACCTTTTTTATTGTCTGATTATGCACTATTAACTGCTGTTATGTGATTTTTAATTTACCTATGTGTTTTTCATATCATTTAATTAAGTAGCAATAGTTACTTTCTTAACATATTGTTCATAGGGCCATAGTTCTAACCTAACCTAACCTACGTTGTTGAAGTAAACCTAACATCGTGAAACCTATCCTAACTTAACATAATTATCTAATGTTTTTAAGGATCATACTTCTAACCTAACCTAACCTAACCTAACCTAACCTAACCTAACCTAACCTAACCTAACCTAACCTAACTTGTTGAAGTACCTAAACCTAACATCGTGAAACCTATCCTAACTTAACATAATTATCTAAAGTTTTTAAGGATCATACTTCTAACCTAACCTAACCTAACTTGTTGAAGTACCTAAACCTAACATCGTGAAACCTATCCTAACTTAACGACGCGCTGGCCTAGTTGGTAGTGACCCTGCCTACGAAGCTAGCGGTCCTGGGTTCAAATCCCGGTAAGGGCAGATGTTTGTGTGATGAGCGCAAATATTTGTTCCTGAGTCATGGATGTTTTCTATGTATTTAAGTATATATTTCTCTATATAAGTATTTATATCGTTGTCTAGTACCCATAGTACAAGCCTAGAGCTTAGTTTGGGACTAGGTCAATTGGTGTGACATTGTCCCCTGATATTTATTTATTTTATTTATTTATTTAACATAATTATCTAATGTTTTTAAGGATCATACTTCTAACCTAACCTAACCTAACTTGTTGAAGTAAACCTAACATCGTGAAACCTAATATAACTTAAAATACCTACCGTTTTTAATACTTTCGGAAAATAAAGATGATTCAATCAAAGAAGTAGCTACACTTGGTTTTATATTTGAACAATCATACTCAACTGTTATTAAGCATCGCCTAACTTAACCTAAGCTAAGACCTAATTTAATCATAGCTTAAGTCCTAAGCAAAACTTAATTCAATTTACCCATGATAATCTTAGCAAACCAAGCTAAAATTAACATTTATTATCTTATGCTGTTGTTACTTAGAGCCTATTCTAAACAACTATAAAAACCATACATTGCATATATTTCTAAATAAATTACCTACACTTAGGCTGATAAAAATATGGTGATTAAATGTAATTTAATCTGCGTACGGGTGTGTATCTATGAGTATGTATCTACTTCTAACATTAACTAACATTATCTATTCGTAGTAGATATATTATATGGGGTTCAGCTTCACATACCTACATGTTTAATTTTACTGTTACACAGTAGTATGTAAAACTAAACCGAAGCATGTAAACTGGTTCCGACTTGCTGGATTCAAAATACCTACTATGGAGTATATCAATCAAAAAAGCCTGTACCGACAAGTTTTGTGTGCCCTAGTGAATGGTTTTAACGGCTTACTTGTTTTATTGGTAGCAGCCTATTAAGTTTTATGGTCACAAAGGATTCGTTTTATTATTTTGGGTTTTGATGAATAATACGGCGTCTGTTTTACCTACGAGTTCAAACTTGTTTCTAGAAGGTTTCTTAACTTACGAATGGTATAAAAGCGGTGCGCTATTGTATATCGGCAAGTATTGGCTACTCAACTGTGCTCGTTACCGGATCTCCCTGTACATATAGCAGTATATAGACTTAACAGTGTTGTTTCGTGCAGTGAAGTGTTTATACAAAGGGCTAATAATGGATGTGAGTATGTACAAGTATTATAACTTAACTGTGTGTCTTTTAGCATTTGTTCAGCGTGTTTTTATTAAGAGTAGGTATTGTAAACAGTTGTTTAATTTATTGTTTGATATTGTTGCAGTTCTCTGAAAATACTTTCAAAAACTATTACTACCCGGAAAATAAAGATGAATCAACCGACGAAGAAGGCACGCCTGGTTTTAAAGTTAAGCAAGCCATGGCAAAAAAGCGTTCAGCAAATAACATCGACAGCTTCTTTGAACTTCCCAAGAAGAAAACTAAAGCGTTGAAACGATCTTCGAATGTCAGTCAAAGTTCTCCTGACGGAGTGGGTTATATATCAACCGGACAAGATGACGGAGCATACGCTTCTCACTTGATTAAAATCGAGATATATGATATGCAAAAAGTTAAAAACATTCCACCCACTGAGCACTGGAAACACGCTGATGTGAGATTGAAATTCTACGCGTCTTCTGAAGATGAAAGTCAACTGCAATCGACACGTGATGTAATATATAACATAACAAAGCAAGTAGCTTCTAAAGACAGTTGTGTGAAATATTTTATTGACAATAAGAAACATTGATAAAAAGTGTTTGTGTAAGTTAAACAAAAGCTTGTTATTGTATTATATGTAAAAACCTTAGCTTTTAAGAATTCAAGATCCAGTCTAAACAATTACCTTTTTTTGTAAAATTAAATTGTGTGAAATACTTAATTGACTATAAGATGCAGTGATAAAAAGTGTTTGTGTAAATTAAACAAAAGGTTAATATTGTATTACATGTAAAAATAAAAATCATATTTTCGTTCACATATTCTTTTATTTCACAAAAAATGTCTTAAACATATTTCTTAATATAAGATCATTACATAAAGAATTTTCAGAAAACAAACTTAGCAAATCTTTCATAGTTTTTCCATGAAATTTAAAATACAAATATACTAAACAATATTCACCACAAACTGAGGTAAAATGGTTTTGAAGTGGTTTATAGTTATAAAACCAACGCTTTGTATTCCTTTTTAAAAATAACTTATGATAACCTGAAGGTTTCCGGGCAAAGGAGTCAAAGTATTCCCCTATACCATTAATGTCAATATGTATAGCAACCCAGTGGGAGCCTGGTTTCGAGTCTGGGTCCAAATTACTTACAATAAAGACAGGAAGATTAACCCAAATAGGAATTTTGTTAGCAGCAAAAACGTTGAATTCAAACGAAGGGTTGATTTTTTTCATACAAAATTGAATTTCATTGGTATCCATATTTAATAAAATAAAATAAATGAATAAGTTGCTGATGCTGTCAACAATGGTTACAATGAAATAAAGTAGATGGGTAAAAACATTGTATTTATGTATTTACTAACTGTTGTAATCTACAGTTACATCACGATTTTTGTTTATTTCAATAATGTTATCAAATTCTGCATACACAATACAATTAATGGTGGAGGGTAGAGCAACATCAAAGCGAATTTCTAAGCGAACACTTCCATGTCTTACAAGATTCCAGTGTGAAGTTGAACTAGCAGATAAATCGGGAGTTAAATCAAAACATAACAAACAATAACCTGCTCCATATTCAGTTCTGCTTATAGCATTACCTTCATTGTGAAAATGTATACCAGTTCCAGAAAATAAAGTGTGATATGATGATGCTATTAACCCAGAACCAGAACTAAATGATGGTTGTAATGTTTTAGAAGGAATTTCATGACCATCAACATATAAACTAAATGAATTCATATTATAGTGTTGAAAATTAAATGGATTCATAGCTAAATTGCCATTAAACCCAGAATTTGATACAAAACCAATAATACATCTTTTAGGAATTTGTCCGAGAAATATATTATCCAATGTTTTACCCTGTATCCCCGACGGTAATGTAAGCACCTTAACTTCTGCTCTTGTGATAGGATATTTTGCAGTCGTTGTTGCCAATACTTTTTGGTGTGCTAACAAAACGCTAGGATTAATTCGTGTCCTTCTTATAATGAGACTAGCATCCATTATTTGTACCTTGAATTTTTTATCTTGATGACAAATGAGATTAAATGATTCCTTGGAACGTACTAACTTAATACGTATTTCGACACCATTTATTAAGAATTTCTCTTGGTTAAATATGTCAGCGTGTAAATGACCAATCATTTCCACTTCCTTACTCTCTTTGACAAATTCTAGTCTTTTGTGAAACCCTTTGTTATTTGCATCAACGGTATCCATATGAGTTGCAGTATCCTCATACCACAATCCACAAGTAAGATGAGTTTCTTTGGCTGCCGGACCATAGTTTAGAAGATTTTCCATATAAGCACGGTAAGCATATGTATTGTTTGGGGGTGATATTAGTTTTTGATTTAAATATACATCTAGTTGACTGAAAAGGGAATGTAACCAGTTATTGACGGGTGCAACCACGGTATCTGGTTTTAATTTTGTACCATCCTGATTCAATATTTTAGCATTAATATGTAACATTGTGTGTGATAGATCAACATAGTCATCTCCTGATCCAGGAACTTGAAATTCGATGGGAGCATCATCACTTAAAGATGAAATTGGTTTGTAATGAACCCACTGTCCACTTTCAATACTTGTTTGAGTCGATGGAAGAGCAAATATATCTAATTCAGATTTTGCACATTCACAGGAATGACTATGTAGGAATGACATTATTTAGCTTGTAAATATATCCTCAATATTTTTGTTTTTATTTTTTTTACTTCCTCTTCGTCTCGATGCTTTCAATGTAATGAGCGGTTCCCTTCTTTTAGATGACATTTTATACCCAGATCCCGACATGAGGGAATCAATTTTTTCATCGGCTTTTCTTTTTAAATTAGCACTTGCCTCCTTGAATCGTGATCTAATCGAACTATCCATAGGGCGTGAATTTACCATATCTGATAACAAACCAGCGCCTGCACCTAAGGTTTCTTTTCCAATGGTTTTCAAACCACTAGATAATAAAGGGAGCACTGATCTAAATAGCCCTCCCAAAAAACTCCCTATACCATGCCCTCGTTGAAATGGGACTCCTTTATAGACAATTCCTACACCAGAGCCGGCCTGATGCGAATAATAATGCTGGTAAGGACAAGAGACTGAAGATCTGTTATAATTCATTTTACTCGTTGAAAGTGTAGTTTCACGCAAGAGCTACCAAATTGGAATGGTACATTAACACCAGTAGTTGTTCTTATATCTATTTCAATAGTATCGAACTCCCTACGTAAAACCGGTACATAGTGAGCGGGTGAGAAAATGTGAGTTTTATATGCACCATAAATGAACTTAGTTGGATCTAGTGGTATTATTCTAAGCAATGCTGTTATAACATCTCCAACTACTTGCGGATGAATTATATCGGTGTAAACAAATATTTGTGGTGGTAATCCTAAATATAAATTGGCAGGGTTTTTTCCATATGTAATTTGTTTCAAATTTGATCTCGGTTTGAAACCCAGCTGGAGACTTAGTATCGGGGTTGTTATGATAGAGGTTATTTCATTATTTGTTGTTGTTACTCCAACCATTTTTGTCAATGTATCATATCTAAATTTGACATTATTTTTTAGTTGTGGGTTCTCATTAAATGCTTGAAGGAAATGATCAATATTATCATATGTAGTGGCTGGTATATGGGTTTTTATATCAACAATTTTCGTTGATTTGTTGTTGGGTGATACCACTTTTTTCTTTATGTAAATTATATTTTCATGATCTTGAACATTATACATGGAACACGGGTATTGAAATTCCACTAATCCAACTACCCACTCCCCTTCTAATTTTATGTTCTTAGGTAATTTAGTCAGAAAATGTGCAGTTGTGTTGTCAGTATAGTAATCCGTTGAACTGTTGCTCAACAAAGTTAAATAAAAACTGTTTTCATTCATATTTTTTTCAAGCTTGATGCAAGTATCCAAGAGTTAAATTTATTTGGATAACCTTGCCACTTCACTAGTATTTCCTTTATGCCTCTAATATGACGCGAACGTATTATTTTATCAATTTTATACTCGGTGGAGGGGAGGTAAGTCACCTTTTGTAACTCTTTAGAATAAAATGTACCAATGATGGGTTCACCTTGCAAATCCTTTAACATATAAACAACTCGTGGTGATCTGTAAATAACTGAATTAATTATAAATATTTCATCACTCCAATTACTTTCATAACCCTTTTGAAATACATGTTTATATTTAGTTATTCTAACATGATCGCCTACATTCAATTTTGAGGTTTCCAATGAAATTTGCCTATCTTTTTTTCGATAATATAAATTATTCCAAACGGTCATAATATTATTAGAGTTAACATCAATTGGTCGCATTTTAATGCTAGTATGATAGGTATGATTGTAAGAATGAAGAAGGTCTTGTAAAATATCGGTGTAATTATATGTATTATTATGAGTGAAGTAACGCCACATTTTCATTTTAAGAGTTCTTTGGAACCTTTCTACTATACTTGCTTTAATGTCGGGATTATTAGTAGTATAATAATTAATGTTTTTGCTTTTAAAGTAATCTCTTACCACCTTTGAAACAAATTCTGTACCTTTATCAGATTGTATATGACGAGGAACAAAGTTGGCTTCAGTAAATATGCTTTCAAAACATTCTTTAACTGTTGATGAATCTTTCTTTTTCATAGCCCTCGCAAAAGCATATTTACTGAACACATCAATAACACAAAGAATATATTTGTATCCATGGTTATATTCAGTATATGTACTCATGTCACTTAGATCAGCTTGCCAGAGTTCATTAAAGTTAGATAGGATATATCTATTTCTGGTGAATCGCTTATGAATAGGTTTATGTAGCGTATACGTATCTTGAGATTGTAGCCATTTTTTTACTTCCTCTTTGTTCATTTGTTCTTTCATCTCCTTCGCTATATTATTTAAACTACTGTAACCAGCTGGATTGGAGACATCATAGTAGATTCTATTAATATCTAATAAGGGGTCCATTTTTCCCAATCTATTTTCTTATGTTGACGCTTAAGTACTCCTGTGGTAAGTGGTGTAGCTCTAAGTTTTTCTTTATCTGTTGATGATCTCGTACTTGTAGATGCAGATAATGGTTCAAACGATTGAGCTGTTTTAATGAATTCCAAGTTTGCGGGATTACCTATGCAGCTTAAAGGAACTCTTATATCTCTTAACAGTAACGCAAACTCTTCCCATCCTGTTGGTTTAGGTCGTTTAAGAGATCTAATCGTGTCGCTTACCAGATCAGTAATATTACTATTTGAAATAGTGCGGTTGTTTATTACAACTTCACCAGTTGGCTTCCACCAAATTTTTGGTCTACTCAAAACAATGTAATCCAACAAAATTCGAGTTTTTTTCTCATATGATTTGGGTAATATATCTATAATTTTAGATGGACTAATTGGCATCGGTTCTGGATTTGTTTTATCAATCGGTGTAACTGGTGTAGTAACATCTCCTTCTCGCAAAGGTGGAGTTGCAACTGAGTCATTATATTCATTAAGCTCCTTTTTGTTTACTTTTGACTTTAGATCATTACTTTCGTTGTTGACTTGAAGCTCCCCCTCCGTTATGATAGGTATTTTAAACGGTTTTCGATCTATTTCAATAAAATGTAAAAATCGTTGCAATGCTTGAGAATATAATGTCCACTTTTCACGATCATTCATTTTACTTTTAAGGATTTTTTGCATCTCAGCATCTAGGCGGGATGATGAATTTTCAGGTAGGCTCTCATTGCGTTTCAGTCTTTCAATAAAATCTGATTCAACTAATAGCATTTTTTTTGTATTTTCCATTATGATTATGATAATGAGTTTACTAAGGCACTTAAAACTGCTCCTAATATAATAGGTAGAAATGCACCTCCCTTTTGAATTATAACGGTTTTTCTTATTTTATGTTTTCCTTTTGAAATTAATTTTCGCAAGATATCTTTATGTTTTTTTAATTTAGATTTTTCTTTTTTTTCTAATGGAATTTTTCCATTTAGAACGTTATAAATGCACTCGCAAATAATGTTGATCTCATCGTCATCACAAGATTTAAGTAACGCCGTGCGATATTTTGGTTTTAGCAATTGCAATGCTTCAAGTAAATGTTTATATGTGTTTACTCTCGCATGCATCATGTAGAACTGACTAAAATTTGCTGATTTTTATCGTATTTAAACCCCTTTTTAGGGACATACACAGTGCAATGCCCATCAAACGGAAATATTTTTGTTTTAAAACGACATATGTCATTTGTATTTTGTTTCAGATCAATCATGAGGTAACCATGTGGTTCTTGAGTAGCATCTTTGTAGGCTTCATCTACAAATTTTGGGTTTTCTGGGTAAACTTGTCGTGACAAGTAGCGTATTTGTGTTTTGTCCCTGGGATTCTTAAAATATACAATGTAGCTTGTATTCAGCGAAATATCACGTTGGCCTTTCCCCTGATGAAATATGTTTTGTGTAATATAAAAAACACTTAAATTTCTATGATGACTACCTTTTGTAAAAATGTCTACGATTCGTCCATCCGATTCTCTCATCAGATCATCTATTATAAGAAGCTTAGGTTTCTTCCCATCAAACATTGAAAAATCTGGTATTCCTTGACTATAATTTACATTTTCCAGATTGTAAAGAGGCTGCATTTCATCATAACACCAAATAATTTCATCAAATACAACATTACATACTTCTTTGGAATTATTTAAAAAGTTTGTTACAAATTGAGTTTTACCACACCCACTCGGACCAGCTACAATGGTTGTGAAAGGATGATAAAAATGTATCATAATTAAAACTAGTAATACGTGTTGATATGTAAACAGATAAAAGTGAAATGATGTAATATTATGAGCTCAATTACTTTTTAAATAAATCAACTAAAACAACGGTAAACACCTTAAAAAAAAACAAAGATATCATTGTAAAATATGTTTTATTTCGAAATTGTCCGTTCTTTTTTAATCTACCAGCGCTCCGGAAATGAACATCATTGTTGAGAAGGAACGCCGCAAAAAACTCAACAAAGTTTTTTTTTTATACCAACAATAAAAAAAAAAAATAGTTGAACTAAAAACTAATTTACATTATCTACAATTAGTACCCCCACCACATGCTTTTTTGATTCAGCTTTCCCAACCTATATTTACAAAACTTAAAATTAATTTACATTTCTACAATATAAGTACTTAATCTTAATTTACATTTCTACAATTAGTAGCCCCACCACTTGTTTTTTGATTCAGCTTCACCAACCAATATTTACAAAAACTAAAATTAATTTACATTTCTACAATTAGGTATACAAAAAATAATGATGACATTTTTGAATGTTCTGTGAGTATAAATTACATGACAAATTAATTTTGTGATGATTGATGTGGTATTTTATAATGTCCCCACGCAAGAGTGTCCGAAGAGTTTTCTAACAAGAATCGTTTTGTATCATTATGAGATAATGATACTTTATTTATGTTTTGGGTAAATATTACATGTTTTATTGATTTAAATCTTAGCATTTGGCCATGTTGTACATTTTTTTCAAATAAACACTTTTTATAATCGTTGAGAGTCAGTTTTTTAGTAACACATTTATTTACTCCTTTGGCTTTTGATATAAGCCCATGATTTTCAACGTCTAAAGCATACATTTTAGATCGTAGACCAACAAACTCTTTAAAAATTTTACCATTGTTTTCATCTTTGAAAAACCCTAACCGCTTTTTATTTAATAATGGTAAACCATATTCATTGTTCGATGGGTAATCTGATGTATCAAAATATAAATCAAGGTCTGATTTTATGTCCTCATAATAGTTTTCCGTGAATATTTGATATACTAAACTATCTGTATCTGTATAAAGAAGCCTTAGATTTTCTTGATATTTTGTTTTCATGTAGTCATAATGAAATTTGTACATGAAAGTTTTCGATATATCCAAAATGCAAAATCCTAAGTAAATTGGTTTATTATAAAATATTTTAGTTTTATTCAATTGGACAGCAGCTAAGTTCTCCGAAAATATTGATAAACTGTGGAACTCAGGTTTGGCTATCATAGTTTCAACTCCCAGTGATTTCCCCTGATTTTCCCAATGATTTAGCAATTTTACGTTCACATATTTCAAAACGTTTTCCATGGTCTTACCAAACATTGAATTATTCATACTTTTATAGTGGTCTTTATCAGAATCACAAGTTGCTTGCGATCGCATGTGAGTGTTTAAATCTATGTAACTTTTTAACCACTTTGATTGTTCAAATCTCAAAATGCGGTGGATTTTAGTTAATTTCAAACCATTCTTCAAACATTGTTTTAGATTTCTATAATGTAGAACATAATTCGTTTTCCCATTTAAATTAGGAATTAATTTTTTTTCTTTGGAATTCCCTAAACAAACATTTTCTGGACAGAATGGCAAATCCGAATGAGAGTCATGCAATTCGTTGAGGTATTCTAGATCGACTTCTAAAATGAAACCATGTTCGGCATCATCAGAAACATTGAAATCAGCATCTACATTCACCCATTCAAATTTACCAGTAGGGAGACATTGAGACATAGCCCACCCATAAAGATTATTTGCATCCAAGTACATAAGATATGAAGAAGGAATATTTTGATCATAATCTGCCATAAATTTATTATTAGCTTTTGCGTGCCTTTTACTACATTGCGAGATGCCACCGCGAATATTTTTGGTTATGAAAGCTATTTTATCAATGTCGGTTAAGAGCTCTAGAGTTATTTTTGTGGTTTTTAACATCGCGTCCCAACTTAATCCCGGAGCAGTATAGTAATGGGCTGGATCTAACCCATATGTCCTAAGACATACATTTCTAAAATTTTCAAATACGTCGGTTAGTAACAAAACATCTGTTTTTAAATATAAATCAGAATAATCCCCCATATTTTTACAATTAAAATGAGTCCAAACATCTCTCGCATGTTCATAATCCTCATCCGAAATGTTGCAATCAGCCAGGGAACTGTAGAATTTATCTTGAGAGGGGAGAGAAGTTAACTTTAACGTGTCATAAGATGTCATGTATTCATAGGGATAGATACCCTTTCGTATTAATCGTTTAAAATCCTCTTCACATGGAAAACTTAATTTTAATTCACAAAATTGTTCGGGTGTCAAGGTTTTGGCTAATTTTTCAAGACTACAACTCAAAAATTTAAGCGAATCAACAAATCTCAATTTTATTGTGCAATTATTCACTTTTAAAGATTTAGAGAAGGAAATGTATTTCTCTTTGTTCTCTGGTATTAACTCAATGTCTCCTTCCTCAAATCCAAACCCATGTACTATAAAATGACTGTCATAGTTGCTCAAATTATGGAAAAATACAGGTACAAAATTAGGTGCCCTGTATTTTTCGGAACAAAGTTGATGTGCTACTCCTTCATAAAAACCTGTATGATGATTATAACAAATAGTGGAATCACCGTTTAAGTCTTTATCACAAATGTAACATGTGCTGCTCTGTGCAATATCTAAATTATTTGAATCAGATAAAGGCAAAGGGGTTTTAATAAAAGTATTACTCCTACAAATGTTCACTAAATCTTTTTTAATGTAATTCATAAATGTTTGGGCACAATCTTTACCTTTATATGTTCTATATATTGACAGCTTATCATCATAAGAACACTTTATGTAGTATCCAAAACTATATACCTCATGTTTTTGTACATTTGTTGTAGAGGATGTACTAGGATTATTGAAACATGAAGGAATTGGATTTAAAAAAGCCTCAAAATCTGCATAAACAACAAAAGGTACCTTTAATTTACGATCGTAATTATTAAAGGTGAGTAGGTTTGATGGAACATTTTCATTGAACCAGTTTTTCTTTTTATCTTGTTCTGAAGGTAACTTTGTACAAACATGGAAGCAGTCGTTTCTTTGATGATTGATTAAATTTATATTTGATGTAAAACTTGTTAGACAGCCATCACAAATATGTACAGCATGTTGCTTTTTGGATAGTTGTTTAGATACTAATCTAGATAATTTTTTGATAAAGCAATAATGTGCTTCGCTACCTTTGGTTATATATAATAAGTTTAAGTGGGTAGCTTTTTTGCATTTAGTTAAGTGTAGTGGTCCTATCACATCATGTTTTTTACTTTGTGTATTGTACTCGAGCCCAAAAACATTTATGCTTATATTGTTAATTTTTTCAAATTTATGAATATCAGTTAATTTAAATGGGAAAGTCAAATTTTCAAAGTTTAATTTATGTTTATGCGCTATATATGAATTCAATTCATTTGTATGATTGTTTGTGCATGGATATAAGCCTGACAATACAGCCCATCTAAAACATTCATGATCATTGTTTTTTACATTAATAACTGCCTTTTTATTCATTATATCACGCGGCAATTCTATATAGGAAGAACCACGTAATGGGTTAAATTTATTTACATTCACATCTAGATAGTTGAATTTTACTAAACTCCAACCACTGTCTTTCCTTTCAAAGTTAGATAATCTTGCTAAAATTTCGTTAACTGTACTTGTAAAAATATCATTTTTGTCACAGCTTTGATTCACTATATTGTTACTAAATTGAAAATCAAACGTATTATTCAGCTGTTTGGTATCTTGAGTAAAATCTGCATTGAGAATAAAATTTACTTTTAAGGCGCGATGATCAGTCAGTGAGCGATCCAATAAGGTGAAGATTTTTTCTTTATTTTTTTGTAAAATTGTTTCGGGGGTTAATGGATTGCAAACATTTTCATCAAGCAATATTCTATAGGTAGCCACCCTATTCCTAAATGCGTTTTCAATCAACTGCACGTTAACCCACTGAGTGTCAGATCTTAAAACATTATTTTTGTGTATATTGCTATTTAAATGATTGGAGAAATATCTTTTGCACACAAACTTACTACACACAGAACATTCAATATTATCACTATTTTTTGTACTTACATTTTCATCTAATATCGATACTGCATCACGACTAGTTGAGACACGAGCTTTCTTTGTAGGCACTTCTTCTGCTTCCGATACTGTAGCTGTCCTTTTTACTCCACGCCCGACTTGAGAAGATCTACAAAAAATAAAAAAATGAAATTAAACACACCGTATGTATTAATAGCAAATACAGACTTGGCGTATAATTGGTTGCGATATTATACTAACTTAAATCTTGACTACATTGTTGGCAGTATGCTTGCATTGTTAAAACTCCATCAATCACATCCGACGACGAATTGTTCTGTTTGTCTTTAATGTGTCCATCACATGGTGTAAAATAAGGTCTTATATCAGCATCTTCTAAAAGTGTGGTTGGTAATTGATTTGATATAAACCACAGCCGTATGCTTCTATGGAAATTAGCTATAATAAACTGTTTGCTTAAACATTCAATTTGATCACGAGCTAAATTAATAATGATGAACACCATGATGGAATAAACTAGCACTTAGTAACTCAAACACTGTAACCCAAACAATGAATTATTTTGCAACGGACACCCCATTTATAAAGGGGTACCCCTCCTAACTGTTTCAATAACAATAAGATCAAGTCACAACGAGTCAGAAACCCATCCTTTGATAAGTATTGCTCAAGCACTTTTAAACAGGTTAGAACAGGAATATTTAAATAGAAAAATATAACTTACGCCTCACGATGAAGTTGACTTATAAGTTCCCCGATGGCGTGTAATTCTTGATCTTCTTCAAGCTCCTCACAGAGCCTGATGAGTTCGGGATCATAGATATCGCAGTTCAAACTATCCATTTTGTTTAATTTACACAAACACTTTTTATCACTGCATCTTATAGTCAATTAAGTATTTCACACAATTTAATTTTACAAAAAAAGATAATTGTTTAGACTGGATCTTGAATTCTTAAAAGCTAAGGTTTTTACATATAATACAATAACAAGCTTTTGTTTAACTTACACAAACACTTTTTATCAATGTTTCTTATTGTCAATAAAATATTTCACACAACTGTCTTTAGAAGCTACTTGCTTTGTTATGTTATATATTACATCACGTGTCGATTGCAGTTGACTTTCATCTTCAGAAGACGCGTAGAATTTCAATCTCACATCAGCGTGTTTCCAGTGCTCAGTGGGTGGAATGTTTTTAACTTTTTGCATATCATATATCTCGATTTTAATCAAGTGAGAAGCGTATGCTCCGTCATCTTGTCCGGTTGATATATAACCCACTCCGTCAGGAGAACTTTGACTGACATTCGAAGATCGTTTCAACGCTTTAGTTTTCTTCTTGGGAAGTTCAAAGAAGCTGTCGATGTTATTTGCTGAACGCTTTTTTGTCATGGCTTGCTTAACTTTAAAACCAGGCGTGCCTTCTTCGTCGGTTGATTCATCTTTATTTTCCGGGTAGTAATAGTTTTTGAAAGTATTTTCAGAGAACTGCAACAATATCAAACAATAAATTAAACAACTGTTTACAATACCTACTCTTAATAAAAACACGGTGAACAAATGCTAAAAGACACACAGTTAAGTTATAATACTTGTACATACTCACATCCATTATTAGCCCTTTGTATAAACACTTCACTGCACGAAACAACACTGTTAAGTCTATATACTGCTATATGTACAGGGAGATCCGGTAACGAGCACAGTTGAGTAGCCAATACTTGCCGATATACAATAGCGCACCGCTTTTATACCATTCGTAAGTTAAGAAACCTTCTAGAAACAAGTTTGAACTCGTAGGTAAAACAGACGCCGTATTATTCATCAAAACCCAAAATAATAAAACGAATCCTTTGTGACCATAAAACTTAATAGGCTGCTACCAATAAAACAAGTAAGCCGTTAAAACCATTCACTAGGGCACACAAAACTTGTCGGTACAGGCTTTTTTGATTGATATACTCCATAGTAGGTATTTTGAATCCAGCAAGTCGGAACCAGTTTACATGCTTCGGTTTAGTTTTACATACTACTGTGTAACAGTAAAATTAAACATGTAGGTATGTGAAGCTGAACCCCATATAATATATCTACTACGAATAGATAATGTTAGTTAATGTTAGAAGTAGATACATACTCATAGATACACACCCGTACGCAGATTAAATTACATTTAATCACCATATTTTTATCAGCCTAAGTGTAGGTAATTTATTTAGAAATATATGCAATGTATGGTTTTTATAGTTGTTTAGAATAGGCTCTAAGTAACAACAGCATAAGATAATAAATGTTAATTTTAGCTTGGTTTGCTAAGATTATCATGGGTAAATTGAATTAAGTTTTGCTTAGGACTTAAGCTATGATTAAATTAGGTCTTAGCTTAGGTTAAGTTAGGCGATGCTTAATAACAGTTGAGTATGATTGTTCAAATATAAAACCAAGTGTAGCTACTTCTTTGATTGAATCATCTTTATTTTCCGAAAGTATTAAAAACGGTAGGTATTTTAAGTTATATTAGGTTTCACGATGTTAGGTTTACTTCAACAAGTTATGTTAGGTTAGGTTAGAAGTATGATCCTTAAAAACATTAGATAATTATGTTAAATAAATAAATAAAATAAATAAATATCAGGGGACAATGTCACACCAATTGACCTAGTCCCAAACTAAGCTCTAGGCTTGTACTATGGGTACTAGACAACGATATAAATACTTATATAGAGAAATATATACTTAAATACATAGAAAACATCCATGACTCAGGAACAAATATTTGCGCTCATCACACAAACATCTGCCCTTACCGGGATTTGAACCCAGGACCGCTAGCTTCGTAGGCAGGGTCACTACCAACTAGGCCAGCGCGTCGTTAAGTTAGGATAGGTTTCACGATGTTAGGTTTAGGTACTTCAACAAGTTAGGTTAGGTTAGGTTAGAAGTATGATCCTTAAAAACTTTAGATAATTATGTTAAGTTAGGATAGGTTTCACGATGTTAGGTTTAGGTACTTCAACAAGTTAGGTTAGGTTAGGTTAGGTTAGGTTAGGTTAGGTTAGGTTAGGTTAGGTTAGGTTAGGTTAGAAGTATGATCCTTAAAAACATTAGATAATTATGTTAAGTTAGGATAGGTTTCACGATGTTAGGTTTACTTCAACAACGTAGGTTAGGTTAGGTTAGAACTATGGCCCTATGAACAATATGTTAAGAAAGTAACTATTGCTACTTAATTAAATGATATGAAAAACACATAGGTAAATTAAAAATCACATAACAGCAGTTAATAGTGCATAATCAGACAATAAAAAAGGTGGAAACGCGTCGATGGGTGCAAGACAAAAGCCCCGAGAACGCCCGCGCACACACAATAGAGAGCTTGCCCGGTAATAGAAAAAGGGTCAGGTAGTTGATAACCTTTTTCTATTTAATACAGGTGCTATTGCTAAGTATGGAAAGGAGCGGTCTGAGAGCCTCGGGACCCTCCCCAAACGCTCTAAATGGCCCCCAAAACACCGAAAAAAAGTGTAAATTTTTTTTTTTTTTTTTTTTGCCGCGAAGGCCCGCCCCTCGGCCGTCAGAGCACCTTTTTTCGGGGGGAGCGGCGGTGGGGCCAGTACCGGCGAATACATACTACTATTGTAAATAAAAAAATTGAAACAATATTTAATTTTAATCTGTTTTATTTTGTACTAAAAATAAATGTCAATTTTATGGTTCTATGTTAAAAAAGAGGCAAAAATAATCTCACCCTTTAAAGCTAAACTGATCTTTACGATTTACTTTATGAATAACTAACTCTAACTAACTGGTTAGATTAGGGGGGATGAGAAACGTTGCGACCCATAGGCTAAAATGTTAACGAGAACTGGAAATATAGACTCTATACTCTTTACATATCATCATAATTACAAAAAGATTGTACTAGATTGAAATGAATCCAATAGAGACATTTCTACGAAATAAGCATAGATAACATTTGTTATAGAAATTTCATCTACCAAATTTTAATACATATTTACTTAGTTATTATATTAAGATGTTTTTTTTGGGATTAGGACTTAATTTAAGTAACGTTAAGGTTGACAATCTAACTTTCACTTGATGTTTTAGAATATGAACAACAAAGTTATTAACAAAAATAGATTATTTTGCAACTCGTTTCTCGGTTGCTTATGCTTACTTAGCCTATTTTGTAGATTACCCACATCATAATGTGCCAAGTATGATTTTGGTTCACAAATAGATATTTAGTTAAATGCCGTGTAAAATATGTTGTGTTAAGCTCTGTTTTCTTTTTTCTTTTCTTAGTACTCAACCTAGATTAATTTGTTTAATACTATAATCTTTTAACATTGTACTTTATATTTTGTATCCTTTTTTTTATGAGTGCTTCGGGTGCTCACAGATAAATTTATTTTCTCAATAAGTGAAATGTACAATTTCTTTTGGGAAATAATGTTCTATAACCATAATATTTCAATGTACAAAAGCCGTATTAATTTTGCAAAATCACCTTCAAAACTTACCTTTACCAATTAATTATTTAACCCTTAACGTTACGTAAATAGCTATAAATTATCCATTACTCTAAGTCTTCTAATTGTTTCTCAGGCGGTATTGTCCGGGCCTATTGGGCCCGTGGAGGCCTACAGCCCGCATTGTACGGGTTGAAATATGGTCCAATTATATTTGAGTTATGGAATTCTGGGACCAAAAATCATGTTGGAATAAACAGTGAGAGTGTTAAGTTTGGATTGTTAGGTAAATGTGAGGGAAATGGGAGTATTTAGATGAAGTTAACACTTACAAGGCTGCCTTTTCAATGAGGCAGAGACGAACGGAACGAAGGAGACGTGTAGGAAATTGGTTGAATGAAAATGGAAACCAGTCATAGAGTCAGCTTATTGCGGCGTTTACAGACCGCTAGGACTTGGTGGCCTTCAAGAGACGAGCATACTCTATTCTCAAAGGCATGTTAAGCAGCTGCAATTCTTTTCCTGATGTAGGCGTTATCCATTGGCGGCTGCGGTAAAAATAAGATAAAGATAAAGAGACATTTATTCGCAACAAAAAAAAAACACACTACATAGATTCAAAAAGAACAAGACAGAGAAATTGTTGTGAAACGGTCGCAACTCAGCATTCGGTAGCCGTAAAGCCAGAGCTGGTCTTCCGTTGGGACGGCTTGTTGAAGAGACGGAAAGTGACACACTTAACACAACACAACGTCAAATGAAAAACAACATGGGTTATCATTCGTTCGAGATTATCTTCATGATTTTCACCAAGCTGAGCAGACCATAGAGTAGTCAATTTTAGGGACAGAGTTGCCCCTTTCAAGATGTGTCAAAAACACAGTTCTTTATAACGTGACGTAGGTACGGTCGGCCTTATAAGAAGCTGCACACTTTAGTACTCTGTCACTTTAACGTCATGTATGAAATGATGGACTAATCTGTCAAAGGCGTTTCAGCGACAAGGTACAAAAGTGTGCGCCTACTTATAAGGTTGACTGTACAGGTGCCTACTTTTTATTTTTTAAATCATCTAAAGGTTATTCATACGACTTCTAGTTATACCAATTCGTACCGCAATCAGCCTCCCTACCTCCAACACATACCAACATAACAAAACAAACAACCGTCCCATACGGAATTATTGGCAGCGGATAACCGGAAGTGATTGCTGAGCGGCGGCAATATCCGGTCATCCGGGCTCGTCCGGCTCGGACCACGGCACGAGTTACACAAATAATTACAGATTGCTTCATTAGGAGTTCATTTAAGATGTGCCATGTAAAAATAGAACAGATAACTAACAAAACACACAGACGCACATACACATGCCTATATACACATTAATAGTAAAGTCACTTCACGACTTTGTATAGTGGTACCTAATTATATGTGAGTATTAAATGCTGTCTTTTTTATGACAAGGGTAAGGTGAACGATAGGACACCTGATGGTAAGTGGGATGTCCAGACTACAATCTTAAGACTGCAATGTCAAAAACTGCGTTTCTCAACAAAAGGACGTAGGTGGCATAGAGATACGCTCTTTTAATGGTGTATTTTTTGTGTTCACTTTTGATGACGGTGCTGTTAGCCCAAATTCTATCACTAGCTTACTCTATCTAGTCTACCTACCCTTACTTACGAGGTTTTCGACCGGATTCGACAAGGGCAAAGAGTGCACTTTGCTAAGCATTTTTTAACCAACTTTTTGCATATTACCTTTTATTAATGTTATTACTCAGAAGCATAACAGTTATCGCTGAAACATTTTTAGCCAAATGATAATTTAGCATAATAGTACATTACTACAGAGGCCGGGACAAAAGGGGTTGCCGGCCGAAGTTACATAGACGGCCAAGCAAGGCCGGATATAGGTCTGAGGCGGGCAACCCCATATTTCCCGCCGAAGTATGTATAGTGCTTTTCTCAAACATAATTCATTAAAATAATTAAAACAAAAATTACAATGTCAAATAGGTACTAGGAGTGCATAAACATTAAAAGTAACCTACAGTGCTCAGTACGCCCGCCCGCCGGCCCGCTGGTGGCGCGCGCGGGGCTCGCCGCATCGTGCTAACCTCCTAATTACCTCTGCGCTCCTGGTACTTCAAATAAACATGCAAACGCTTTGTTGGATGCACGGCTTAGTAAATTAAAAAAAAACAGCTATTTAGCCTTTTCATAAACACAGCCACCATGGCCAAATTAAAATTAAAAAAAATTACTTCCCGGCCTAGGCCTTCAATTTCGTATGAAATTCCTTTACAGTTCTCTCGAGTTGTTCCGTCGGAAACGTGGCACTTTGAAGCCTAAAATAACTAACATAACGCCGACATTACATAGCATGTTTGAGAAAAAGTATACTTAGCATAACTGTAATAACGCATATAAATAATTTGGCAGAATTGTATGCAACATATTTGTGAACCCAAGGCTTCTATTCAACACGGTAAAAACCATATCGACTTTGGCTTGTTGTCATATTGTCAACGTTTTGATAGCTCTTATTAACATGACAGTAATGGCGGTCAAGTTAAAAACAAGATCATTACAGATCAAAGACATCGAACTCTATAATAGGTTTAGGATATATTTAAACATGAATTACGTAGGTTAGGTTAGGTTAGGTTAGGTTAGGTTAGATTTGTGACCACCAAAACAACTTAACTCATCCGGTGAGAAATGCCTTACGTTGAAATAAAAATTCTGCGTAATATTATGTTCAAGGTGTTACATACATACAGATAATATTTAGATAAAATCCAAGACTAACGAACAAAATCTGCAGTGGCCCAGAAATCAAATAGTTGATCGGTTCATACTATGGCATAATATATACCTATGATCCAAAGGTTAAGTGAATAGAAGGCGAAGGGAGCGACGTTTCTAAAATACCAATACAGTTACTATTGGGGTAAATCTGGAGAGTTTGCGGATCCCTCCTGTAATGAGAACTGGCTCTATTCAAAGTGCGATATTAATCCGGACGTCCCTCCGTGACCTCTTATTCGGTGGTTCACGTTACGGGGATAATGTGTTAGGAGTTTTGATCATACGCCCCAGTTTAATGATTCTATTTGAAACTTAAATAATGAATGGTGAGGGGATAAATTCATTAAAATTGACCTATTTACTAAGCTCTAGAGTGTACTATGGATACTAGACAACGATGAAAATATGGCATAGAGTATCCTTATTTTCAGCTGCATCTTCTCTTTTTTTTTGTGATACTTATATATGATTAATTCTTATTTCAATCAATTGATAACAACTTTTGTGTTTATAATACCAGTGTCAGTGAATTCATGATAATATAGGGCAGGTTTTCTCGTTTGCAATTTACACGGAAATATCAAAATTTAAATATAAACTGTACCGCTTTACAAATATTATATTTTAATGACTCCTCTAGTACCTATACTTCACATTCATATGCACCTTTAAGCCATAAATGATACTTACCGGCCTCTTACACAACTTCTAAGCTCTTGTTCAGTCAACCGATGATAGTCAAAAGGTCATACAATTTGGGAGGTCATTGACCCGTAAGGTTGACGACGCGTGTCAAATGTACTGCGCGCACGCATCTTTATTTGCAGTGTTAAAAACAAAAATCGCTGTAATTTGAATCTTATAGTAATTGTACTATGAGTGTGAGAACGTTTTCGAAGATTATTTCGAATGTGGTTAGTTCAAAAGTGAGATGCTTTGATTTGATTGTTTTTATTCAGCAGTGGAAATGTTTAATTACGCACATATGTTCGAAGTGTAAGTTCTTATTATATAACAGTAAACGCATTCGTTTTTGTCTTTCGACTTTTTGCTATTGCTTAAACATTATTTTAGCTAAGAGCAAATTTACTAACCTACAATGACAAAGTTCTATTTGCAGATGTAATAGATTTCATAATGGATTATTTCAATGACTCCAAACTTTAACTTTTATTGAATAAATCTACTGGCTTTTGGTCTTACTTTAGTTAAGTACTGCTCGAGTTTAACAATTGTTTTATAGGTAGGTTACTCATTAGTCTTATGAAAATTATCTTTTTATTGTAACATTTTATTTTTATAACCCATCTAACTGCCCCTCAGTTTACAGTCACTCTTCTATAATCACTTCACATGGTACTCAATAGCAATGTAAATAGCGATAGCAATAGCCATAGCGATTACTGCGTAACATTTAGGGAGTAGTTTGAACAGTTAATAGTTGGTTGCTCGTTGCTATGCCATGTGTTACCGTGCAGTTTATTACCCACATGTGGATAAAAAACAAACAAATGCGAGTAACATTTAAAATGTATTGTGCAACATAAGATATTGCGTAAATATGGTACCATGACTTGATTTTAATGACGACTACACATGTCACTTACAACTTTAATACATTTTTATGACATGGATAAGGCAAACGAGGACTGCCTGATGCTAAGTGCAATCTGAGACCTAAGACTGCAATCTTAAGGCTGCTTTGCGTTGCCAACGGTTACAACTAAGATGGAATATCTCTGCACTACTCATTCCCACCACACCACCAAAGATACGAAGACTGATTGCACATCATTTCAGCCCGTACGTAAGTAAGTCGTCCACTGCTAACATAGGCCTCCCTCTTTAATTTCCATCAAGAGCGATCTAATGCCTTCGTCCACCGACTTCCTACCACCTTTATTAGGTCATCTGTCGTGGCGGGCTTGGCAAGTCATGGGCACCACTCAAGAAATATTCTGCCCCAACGGCCGTCGGTTCTTCAAGCTATGTGCCCTGCCCTTTGCCACATCAGCCTACTAATGCACCAAGCTATGTCAGTGACCTTAGTAGTATCGGCGTGTATCAATCCACTACTGGATATAAGCCTCCCTCAACACGCGCCATTTTACCCTGTCTTCGGTCTGTCGCATCCAGGTTCTGCCATCCGCATCTGCATCCAAGAACTGGTTTACCCAAGCGGTTATCGGTTCTTTGATAGATATCGCCAACCCACTCGTAGATATTAGGCAGTAGGTAGAAGTTATTTGGACAACAGGAGAGCAAAGTTGGTTTTTGCTCCGAGCTTAGGATTCAAAGACACAAGATAACTTTGGCTAGTGTGCTGTGTGACACATACAACTTATACGTCAGCAGCGAAAACATACAGGCAGCTAAAGGTGAAAAATACAACATGGTAAAAAATATGTGTGTATGTTTCATGTATGTTTGTAAAACAAACACTATCAAAAAAACAAACGTTTTTTAACTTACAACTAGTACTACCATTAACGCAATTTATTGCAGTTTTGCAAAATATTATGTGCCTATTTTTTTTGTACTGTAAAATCAATTTTGCTCACTGTCTTTCAGCAAAAGCTGCCTTTTTGACATGCTGAGATGGAAAATACATTATTCTGTGGGCTTGTTCGACAGCTCGTGTCTGCTCTTTCATGCCGCACCAGGTAATGTGGTTTGCATCTAAGTATATATTTTTAAAAAAACAGGTTTATGATGACTTTTATGATGTAAACATATTATATAGCGAGTTCCTGCCTTGGATGATGCAACAATATTTACAGTTTAAAGTTTAGATTTAAGTAGCTAAGTTTTCTTCTATTTTACTACGTTTAGTTTTAATATTGTTTCATATATACAAAGCTGTGTGTTCAATATAAGAAACAACGTTGTAAATAATAAATCAATAGGTAGTAAATTAAATACCAAATTTAACCTTTTTGTCATTGTTATTTATAAAATCAAATAACGATATAGAACTGCCCATCTTAGGCTAAAAGAAATAGAATGGAATAGGATTTTTAAAATATGGCATTTATAATATGACTGTTATTTAAAGGTGAAGTAAATAAAAACCTTCGAGGCACTCATAAACGAAATAACTACCTATATGTTTTCTATACAAATGCACAATAGTTAAGCATTGCGTCATGACTAACACGTGGACTATAATAAGAACTGTATTACCCCCAAAATATTCTTTTCATACAAGACATAGAGATTGATGCGTCACATTAAAATATGTATGGTAATAATTTATTTCTTACCAACTTACACTTGCTCTCACAACAACTCTTATTCCAAACACAACAGAGTCTTAAATCAATCAGCCTGTAGTTAAAATCAAATACACGGCTTAACTCCTGCAAAGTTAAAATAAGCGGGTAAAAAGGACTCTATGTGAAAGCAATTGAGGTGAATTTTTAATGTGTTGTATTTGAAGCTTAAGAAAGGTGACGAGGTAGGAAAATATTCGGCTTGAGATACATAGTTGTGGAGTGATAGTGCGTGACAAGAGTTAGGGGTGTCACTAGATTATATTATTGCGAAGAATATTTCCGTTTAACGACACCAATTTTGAAGAAAAGGTTTTTAAAACTGGGAACGTTAAATGGTTGATACGACTATGTAAAGTTAAAATAATTATGATGAGTTCAATAGTCAATATTTTTCTTAGCGTGACGATGGCGTGTTAAACTTAGAACGGATATAGATATAGATTTATGAATATGTTCAAAAAACGAATGCTAATTTTACTTTATGAAGTCATGGGCCGACTTCAATATTGTTTCATATGATTCGTCAGGAGTACACACTCATTGTCATTCGATGCTTAAATTATACCTAAAGAGTCTAATACAAGTCGCTAGTCGATTCTTTGTTTTTATATATTTTTAATGTAAATTAGGTGCATATTTTAAACTGTGAAAGAATGTGCCAACTGCAATATTGCAACGTTTGTTTTTTATTTACGACTACTTGCCAAGGGGTGTCATATTTCGGAGATTCCATGGCCGCCGGCTAGCTGATACCGCTTATGTAAATTGAAGTGTTAGTTTAAAAGTTACTTTTAGTACGTACGTTTACCCGTTATATGGGCCTCGTTGACTGAAATGAAGGTTTTGTATTTGTACACAATTTACAACTGTATTTAAAATAATACATGTTTATAGTGAAGTGGCAACCCTGCCATATACATGGTGTTTATTTCATGCGCTGACGCACAGTGACTCACGCGGCGATCTATTCAAAACGCGGACACGCTAATTATTTCATAACGACGATGTGCAGCGTTTTGTTTTGGTATTAAGTTTTATAGTTAGTTTTATTACTTAGCATGTGTGCTTATAACTAGTTGTTCAGAAACTCGATGGCAAATTATTTGCGGTAAGTGACGGAAGTTTCGTTCGTTTTAAAATTTTAACGATATCGAAATTAGAAATTAAAAACAATTGCCTCTTCTAAATAATAACAAGAACAAAAATATTTTTTAGTACTGTCTACGTTAATTAAGGAAACGTGTGCGAATTTGAACCTTATTATTCTAGTTTAAAAAAATAAGCTAACCGGGTGGTCAATTACTCAAATGCTAATATTTGAAAGTAGCAGTTTATCGTAAAATAGTACCTAATAATCTATAAAAAATAGTGACGTTTTTTCTTTAAGTGGACTACCTACAGTCCTTTATTATAACAGCCTCAGGTGAAATTGCTATCTTGATCTCCTTACGTCGTTTGAATGGCTATGTTTAATAGCTTTCAATGGACATGTAAATTGTGCACAGACAAGATATCAAATTTCTTATTTAATAAAAATAAAGTTCTGTAATACGAGTATGAATGTGAATATTTTTGTTTTGTATAAATATGTAGGTATTCTTATGGGGTTGCCATGTTTGGGGGAAATAACTTGCCAAATGTATCATTTCCCAAACGTTTCGCTTTGTTTTGTGTACCGTAAATATTTCAGGATTTTACAATAACTAAGCTAACCTAATCAGCTGTCTTGACTCCACAAATGATACTAAACAGCCGCAGCAGCAACAGCTGACGACAGGTAAGCCGTTGAGATGGTGGTGGTTCTGCCGCTTACATTACGTCACCAGAATGAAACAGCGTTATTATTTGGCTACATAATTAAAGTCAAAGACGATGGTCTCTTGCTTTTTAGCAAATTTCCATATCTCGTTTTTACATTCCTTAGCAACAAAACAACAGCGATCCAGTAATAGGTTACAATACAGCTAAAGCAATATCACATTTATTCCAACCCTCTTGAGATCAATAATAACGGACTTCTCATTCAAATTTACATGTACACTCATAAAATAGGTTTTCTAATAGTATCCCAGTTTCAACGCAGGTGCTAAAACTCACACAGAGCTATCATTAAGTCGTTAAATATTTATATGATAGTAAGTAGACAGTTGTCTATCGCGGAAAATGTGGTAGCAATAATATTGGCAAATGGAGAGAGTACCAGACCAACACCTGCGTCTGATGCGTCCCTGGATAACATTATTGCATATACTTTACCGATGATAAGCTAAACTAGAGGCAGGTTGGAATAGTTTAATGTTAGTGTAATAGAATAATAAATTCTAGTGTGTGATAAAAGCGTGCTAATTTAAGTGGAAATAAGAAGTTTATAATTTATAGGAATAACGGTTATTGCTTAATTTCTTCATACAAGCACATGTTGAGACAAGCTTTATGTGATGAGCGTGTTTTTTTGCGCCAGATAGTTTCCAATTTCGGAATAGGTTACATTTTGGACTCTTACGTGTAAAACTGATAAAATTCAATATGAATAGCAAAATAGCCCTGATGTGGCCATTTAACAACATATGTATTTGTATTGAATTTAACAAATATCATTATCCAAGTACAACCTTAAATAAATGAAACCAAAATATATGACTACGAGCTGATTTGATGATGAAGTCCAGAGTTAGCGTCGAGATCTCCGCTGTACCTACGTAATATAAACCCACTAAGTTTTTGCTCATGTCATATTATTGGAATATTTAATAAATAAATAAATAAATATCAGGGGACAATGTCACACCAATTGACCTAGTCCCAAACTAAGCTCTAGGCTTGTACTATGGGTACTAGACAAGGATATAAATACTTATATAGAGAAATAACTTAAATACATAGAAAACATCCATGACTCAGAAACAAATATTCTTGCTCATCACACAAATATCTGCCCTTACCGGGATTTGAACCCAGGACCGCTAGCTTCGTAGGCAGGGTCACTACCAACTAGGCCAGCGCGTCGCCAAACATTTGGAGTAACTAATGTCTAATAGGAACAAATCATAGGTTATTTTTATAACTATTTACAAAATATTTTTTTCCGAACTGTTTGTTACATGAATCAGCTTTAATTATAGGTATAAAAAATAACATGAATGTTCCCTATTCGAAGTTTATCAATTTACACTGTCTTCAAATCAGTTAGTTACTCAGATAAGAGTTTTATATCTATGTATAGGTATATTTTTATTGATCAGTAAGGAAATAGATTTTTGTATATATTAAAATTGCGTTTTTTTTTATGGTTGAGTGTCCGTTACTAATAATAAGTTACTTGTTTCATACTCGAGTCTATAATCGACGCCAGAACTAGCCCACGATAAAGCTCATTACAGTAATTTTATGAGCTTTTTAAAAGCTATTATTAATTAAACTGCAAAGCGTTATCATTGCGGCACAACGCGGTAAAGGAGTTTTCACACGAATTTGCGATAAACCGCGTTTTAATTTACGGTCGAATTGAGAAATTCCACCTTTTTTTAAGTTGTTTAACTTCGTCGTGTATGAGCCGATTTTGATGTTTCTTTTTTGTTGTAAAGAAGATATCTCAAGGGTGATATCATGATAAGGAAACCAGGGTCTGATGAGGGGATCAGTGAGGAATTTAGGGAACTCTTCAAATATTGTAGCAAAACATATAGCGATTTTAGTATTTTTAGTGACAAGTCCAGCATTTGCATTTAGAAAGTACCATTTGCTGAAGCGGAACTGATGATGAAGACCACAGAAGGCCACTGGAACTCCTCAACGGAACCGATTTCAAGGGTGGCGATGAGATATATCGATTAAGATAGTTGAGCGACTACGACGAAGAACATTAAATTGTTTAAAAAGACTATGATTAGTTTAAAATGTCTTAAAGTTCCATATCAACTAAGAAGTGGGACTAGATAACAGCTTATTATGATCACTAAAACGTATAAAACAAAATAAATGTTTTAAAAAACAAATAACCGCGTTTTCGAAGGCGGTTTTTTATTTTTTATTGTACCTATTGTTATTTTAGTAAGAAATGCAACCGTAGATGTTATCTCTTCTGACTGCTTCGGTAAAATGTAATAACTTAAAGATAAAGAGATAATTTATTTATTTTCTTCACTTACAAAACTAACAGTAGGTATTTACCTATTTTTTTTGGTTTTTTATATTTACAATACATCAAGGAAAATTTTAAGCACTTTAGTGCTTTGTCATAGTAAACTTCAAACGGAACATCAACTGACACAAATGACTGGTTACTCATTGGGTGACTGTACAGTAGGTACCTATTAAAAATAGAGTAAGATTGTTTTGTAATTAAAATTTGTATATGAATACAAAAGTATTTTCAATATTTTTTATTTTGAACCGTGCGGTTTAGTCATAATATTTTATATTAGTAATATTATTTATAAAAATGTGACAGGATTGATTAAAAAGTATAACTTACATAAACAACTATACCTGTATTACCTACTCTAAGTTACTTTCCACGAGTAAAGTCCATATTCAACTTGAACCATTTCTTACCGCAATGTTTCAACGTATTTTATTATTATATGGGACCGCCACGCAAAAGAAACATAACTCGAAAATCGCACGTGTATCCAGTCCCGTGTGAACCCCCCACTGTCCATTACGGCCGTACCTCTGGAATTAAGTCATTACCTTGACAGCTCGCATTAAAGAATTGTTCTTAATTTCTTTAATGTTCGTCGCTACCGCGGCGGTGTGAAAATGCCTTTATATTTTTTGATATTTTTATGGTACAGCTTTATGTAATGATGTAAAATTGTCCCAGGAGTTTTATTGTGCAACGTATTATCTTATCTAGGTATTTTAGGAACTTAAAATAAAATAAAAAATGAAGCGTTTTGTCACAATTATAAATTTAAAAATAACGTAACTGTAAATAAATATCCCTAGGTTAGAATAACATATATAATTTTTGAGCCTATGGCTGACATTTGTATGTAGAATTTAAAAGGTTTGTAAGTAACTACTGTTTGTGCTGTGAAACGATTTGAATTTATTATTTTTTATTTTTGACTTTATCTTTTGTCTATTTAGTAAATAAGCATGTAGGACTTGAGTTGGCAATGCATGTACATACTAACTAACTCTCTTAATATTCTCTAATATTATACTTAGGTAATTTTAATTGTATAACTTTTTGGTTGTTGCAATACCCTAAAAGGCTTATTCACCGCAACACATTGTGTAGCATAAGAGCAAATGTCAAATAAATATGAATGAAAAGAAAATTACGATTAAAAATCATTAATGACAATTATCATAATATTTTATTTTGGAGACGTGATTATTTTTAGTCACTGGGTTTAGACTTTTTCATTACGTATTTAAACTTTTTAATCACGATACATAATTGTTTAACAAATAATGTTAAATAATAAAAAAAAAAAATCCTAGATACTTATTTAGGGTGTGCAAAAAACGGAATTCGTGCTCCTCAAATTGATAGGTTATTTTTTCCAAGAACTCTTCACTTTATACAGTTTGATTATTATGGGGCAGTTAAAATTCCAAACATGACGCCATTAATTGACGGTATTTTGTAAGTAACTGAACAGTTTAAAGTTTAGCTTTTAAACTATAAAATAGCAATTCATTAGTACTTGCCTTAAAAGTACTAACGAATTGCTATTTGCACTGGGAGAGAAAAAAACGGGTCGCGTCAAATAGGAGTTTTTATCAAACCGCTTTTTTAGACGAGAGACAGGCAAACAAGTAGGCGATCCTGATGGAAAATGGTGACCACCGCCTAAGGTCATTACTTAGCAACACCAGACCCCGTAAACGTGTTAATTATATGTTATATATTTTTATGTATGTTAATCTGTAAGGTATTTGTAAATATCGGCCTTGTAGCCTGAAACAAAGTTATTCTATTCCCCTTTTTTTAAAATAATTCATTTGTTTGCCTTTATATATGGCACAATTATCAAAAAAAAAAAATAATGGTCGGTATATTATGTTGGATATTAATACGATAATTTCGTTTAGCATCATTTTTACGCTCGTGTAGAATTAGTTTCCCACTCCCCCTTTTCCCGCGTGTCATCGGTCCCACGTACTACGAGCGTCTACCCGCCAAACTTAAAAATTTACAATCCGACGAAGCATTTAAACATCAGCTGAGAAACCTTTTATTGAATAATCCGTTATACTCCGTGGATGAATATATGAAAATGGAAATGTAAATTAATTATTTTGTTGACATTTATTACTCATTGTACATATTTTGCCATCGGACGAATGACCATTATTAGATGTTTAACTTTTATTGTTTTAATTTATGAATTATTATTGTATTCTATTCTTTGATTATTAATATTTATGTTTTGACGATCTCAATGTAATTTCGTATTTTTTGACATGCAATGCAACTAATATTGTAATATTACATTGACAAAGAAATAAACTAAACTAAACTAAACTTATTCCGTGGTGGTCAATTTTCGGAAAAATAAACATAACTTTTATTTGTAACTATGGCAGTCTGACTTAAATATTTTTGGAAACAAAGTTAAAGCTAAACCACATCGAGTGTAAAGCGAAACTTAGTTTGTTTCACGTGTCACTTTTACTAAAAGTGTAATATTTTTTTTTACATATCATAATTAACATATTTATTTATTTCTCATTAGTTATACAGTATATTACTTTAGCACAAAACAAAAAAATACGCAAACATACAGAGATCATCAAATTAAATTTTCATAATAATATACTACCTAAATACAACAATTATTCACAAATTAAATATAATCATAACGTTAATCTGGTTGGTTTTTATCATGATGTCACTACGTATATTCTGATATTCATTTCCTAGGTACTCTTTATAATTTGTGTGTCGTTGTGAAGAAATTATCTTTCCAAATGCTATTAACATTAACATGACGTCTTTTCTTACCCTTTTAAGTAGACTGCAATAGTAACAAATTATAGCCCCCCCCCCTCTTCAAGGGCCGATATTCTCTTAAACAGTTGAACCATAAAACATTTTTTTTTTTAAATCCCGTCTAAATTGGCCCTTTCATTTAGGACTTACGATGCCTCAGACGGACATACAGATTAAAAGATACACAAGGTCGGGGTTAAAAAGGGTTCACCCACGCAGCGAAGTATAATACACTGCACCTCAAAACAAAGTATCACACTTTTAAAGAACATATCATAAGTGTAACACTTAGTTTTGCCGTTCAGTGTATATTGGGAGGAAATAGAACGCCACGGCAACTATCTTATATATTATAAATAGCTATTTATTTATTTTTCAAAATTGCTCTTTCTTATGTCAAATATGACAGAACAATAAAGTCGTGTTTTATGACACAGACCGGAAGGGTCGTTGATATTTGTCATTTATTAGACAAACATTTCATTCAGTGTTTGAAATGAAAATTCTGAGTTTTGACACATTTTTCTTTTGAATATATTTTATGTTAGATTCATTGTTTTATATAATGCTAGGTTAATCTTTTTAAATGTATACTACCATAAGTAGTATTTAAAAAACAACTGACTGTTGAGTTTCTTGCGGCGTTTCTTCTCAGCAGTGGTCTCGTGCGAAGCGGACGTGTAAAAGTGCCCGTGCGGCCTACCTACTGAATAAACATCTTTTATCTTTTTATCTTTCACTTCACACGCGGGTTGGCGGTAACATAAACATTTTTGCAAATTATTAATTTAATATTATAAAAAATACCATGTGTATCTTCAAATTCTTCTGTAACACATTGTCATGACAAACGTCAAAATCAGCTGTCCGACCAGATGCTATACCGTTATTACATGTCCCCGCACAATCGCACAGTTATTCCATTATAAAACGAATTCATTCACAAAATGTGTTTTTTTTAATTACCCAAAACGCAAGCCGGTTTGAGCTTACGCATGGCGTAAAGAGGAAGTCGGGGATATATGCATGTTACTAAAATTTCAGTAACTATAAGTATTTTAAAACAATGTTTGAATTCCAGTAAAATGTGTATGTTTAAGAATGACATATATATTCCAATCTTACTTATTTTAGAAAAATAGTTTTCGAAAATGTATATTTTAACTTGATCATATCTTAAGTGCACCCTTAGCAATACAAAATAAATAAAACTTTTGAAAGTGATTAATAAGTATTATCAATAGTTACTTAAATGGTAACATTCATCTAGATACCTACTCATAAAGATCATATTCTAGAATAATAAGAGCTAATATTTAAATGTTTATCTTACTGAAAGGCATACAGAGCTTTAGTCTATAACTCAATTTAATTTAATTAAAAAAAAACGCGTATAATTTACAGCACAATCAATAAAAGTTCCTCGATAGTCTAATTATAGCGCAATACCAACACATAATAAACAATATGAAAACCACATGAAAACCGAATCGTAACCATAAATCCCAAGCCTCCCCCACCCACACACGCGCACTAAACACTTGTCACTACGCACCTGGACCAGATGATCCACTCATACGCATCAGCTGTGAGCGGTCAGCTGCGACAACCGCCAAACTAAAACCAACTTTATGTTTTACTGAGATATGGTGGATATTCAAGTGGTGTTAATACCTTGTCGCCTCCAGTTAGCCTTCGTATGTTCTAATTATTTTACATCGGGTTCTTAACGTACGCGATGGTATTTTGTTTTATTATTCAGTGTCAAGAAGGCATAGTTTGGAGCAATTTGTACGGATATTAGGACGCTTGGCATTTAACGTGTTGATCTGAGAGTGGTTTTTTATTTTTACTTGTTGCATTGTAAAGCAAAGCAGCACAGCATTATTCATTTATTAAAGCAGCAGCGGTTTGCTGTTGGGATACGATAATGGATGAAATGACTAATATAGATGCATTCCATCTGTCCTGAGGCTGATAATGCATTTGCAGTCTTATGATTGCAATCTTAAGATTACAAATGTCCATTCCAATGTCAATAAAATGTAAGGAAATTCAAGTGCTGACCCAAACTCTCTCGCTGTGGTGTTAACTGATTGTGCGATCGTCGTGATCGTAGTCTAGTAACCTTAGTACACTCAGGAGTCAAAATACCGGGTCAGAGTGCGTTTTTCATACAAACGAGACTATTTCGAAGCCTCGGTTCCTCGCCAGGGGTTGTTTTGAGTGAGTTTTAATTGTGGATACTGCGAGTTTCAATAGAGGAGGTCAAAAGTTCTTAAGATACCTAACTGATCGCACAACCAGTTAACACCACAGCGGGAGAGTTTGGGTCAGCACTTGGATTTCCTTACATTTTATTGTCATTTTAGATGTTTTTCTGAACATGCACTATTCCGGCGTTAACCGCAGATTCATTCTGTTGGGTATCCTAGGCACTCTGGAAGTCCTGTATCGATGCTCGCGATATTCATCATCAGATTTCACTAAAACCATCCCCTGGCAAGGAAACAAGGCTTCGAAATAGCCTCTTTAGTATGAAAAACGCACTCTGACCCGTTATTTTTGCTCCTGAGTGTATTAAAAAAATCGCTTCCCCATAAGGGCATGTTCCACTCATAATTGCAAATATAATCATACTGAGATATTCTATGATAATTTTGGCAGCTATGTAAGTGCAGTTATTTGTAATGACTTTGTAATTTTTAATTGTTTACTAATTTTGTAATGTTTTAATTTAGTTACCTTTTATCGCAAATTAGTTAGTAGTAAACTATTTCAGTCCAATCGATGTCTAGAGAGAGAGTTACTGTTTTAAGCATTGTTTTAAGTTTTGTGTAGTTCATTCCTAAAAGTGTAACATACATTAATGTAAACTATGTTGGCTTATGAATAACTCACCTCTGTTGTAATATGAATGTAAATATAAGCTGTTTGTTTTCCTTAATAAATAAAAAAACGTCGTCTATGTCAAGACAACCTAATATGAAACTGATCAACTATATTTACCCTACAACCACATTTTACACAACAAGGCTTAGATGATTACCAGCGTATTAGTAACAGGTTGCAAGCCCATCGCCTAACAGTACTACAAGCCATTATGTCTCTTACGAGATCCACAAGAACGCATGGAGTGGCACTAATCCATCCCAAAAAAATGTACAAAATGTGGTTACAGAATTGCCAACAAGTTTTTAAAGTTGCTCTGCCTACCCCACTATTGGATTACTGGCGTAAAGGTATGTATGTATGTATTTTACTCACATCGGAATAATATTAAAGCCAAAATATTAAACGGAATAAAATTAATATTATTACTTACCCTTAGGTTTAAAACCATCATTAGAACATCTATAGACTAATTACACCGTTTATCTTGGAAAACACCTATTTTATTATCTCTAAACGCATTTTATTCACGTAAAGTGTGGTTTTTATCATGTTTAAATACCTTTTTATATGTTTTAAAAGCATCCTCACATTTCTACGTACAAGTCCAACTTTTTGCTGGAATCATTAAACAGATAGCATGATTAGAACTCTTTTACTATTTAGTCTAGATCCAGGACTAAGTGCGTTTAAACCATCTATTTAAGTTCCTAAGATACCAGCTGCCTAGTGTTTGAATATCGATGACTTTTAAAATTGTATCGATAAAACTGTTTTATAACCAAACAGGCCTCTATTAGAAAGCCGCGTTTAGAAAACACATGAAAAATTGGATCTCGGTTCTGGTAAGACGCAAATATAAAATAACAGTGAGTTTGATTATTGACAGAGTGTCAATTATAACTTTCATTAATACATTTTATTCATTACGCATGGTATAGTATATGTTTACCATTTATAGCTAATGCTTGTTTGACCATTTTACATTGTGATTGTGACTTCTTTTTAAACAGAACATGGCATTATAATCTTTATCTATGATAGGATTATTGTGCGTTTATCAATGAGAACGGTACTTTGTAATTATTGGTATTCTTATCCCTCATAATACCTAGTTTTAAAACTATTGTAAAATTATCCGAAAAAAACAAATTATTTTAATCGACACTTTAATTGCTCGTCGACCAACACTAGCCCCTCCATGCGTACGGGTTCGGTTCCCGGCAAATTAAATACCCATAAAAGAGGTCTCGTTAAACTGACACATTGCGTCCAGCTGTTCGGTTCAAGTTGATTTTTTAACATACTTTCTTATCCATTAAATTTGCACGCCATTATTGTAAATCCACACGTCAATTATTTTGCCAACTGTACGCTATAAAGACATTATTCTCTTAGGTTTACTTATGAAGAAGGTACAGTAGAAAGCAAAGATGGACGTTGATAATAGTAGATTATACACCGAGGGGATAAAGCACAGTTTTATGTCACGGGCGCGATATTGAATCCTGAACGTAACCAAGGACTCCAGATTTAACTCCCGAGCGCAGCGAGGGGAATTAAGAAGAGTCCTGAGCGCAGTGAGGGGTTCAAGCGCGCCCAAGACGAAAACAGCTTTATCCCCGAGGAGTGTACTCTACTTTTCTCACCTTTTGCGAGACAATAAAAACAGCGTTTTATTATAGTAAATTAAAATTAAAAGTGAAAATTGATATTTGAGACATTAGTCCAGTTATCACCAATGTATTTTATTGCAGCGTCTTACAATACTCGCGGCTTTTGTTTAATTTCAAATGTGTTCCATTCAGCTTGCCGTGGCCAGCTCGATTTTAGAAAATGTTCGATTTTCAAATTAGGTTCGACGCGGCGGTGGCGGCGGCGCCGCGCCCGGCCTTCGAGTATTAGTTGATCTTTTATTACGAAATTAGACTTTAAGGCCATTGTAATAAGAACTATGAAAAGTGAAAATATTATAACCCAGCGGGTTATAATGAGATTCAGTACAACATTACACCCCGGCTAAAGCCAAGGGCTTTAATGACTTGGTTTGCGTAAGGTTTGCATGATATGTAATTTGGCATTGTCGAGCAGGTGGTGTGAAAAAAATATTGTTACTATTAAAATAAGTTGCGGGTGGTAGGACCTTGTGCATGGTCCATCCGGATCGCTACCACCATCTTATCCATTAACCTACCACCAAACAGCAGTGTTCGCATTGTTGTGTTCCGGTTTGGGGATAAGACAATCGGTGTAGTGACTAGCATAAAGGCATTCCATCTTAGTCCTCAGGGTTGGCAACGCATATGCAGTCCTATGCTTGCAGTCTTGTGGTGGCCTGTGAAGTCGTTTGCCTTCTCTATGCCATAAAAAAACAAGTCAAGTTTAGCACAAAGAATACAAATTCGATCAGCATTCTATTTGTCATGGCTGATACGTATTCTACGTATCTGTAATCATATTAGGGTGATGGAACCAGTACTAAAGAAAAACTAATTAATAATGGATACTTGGCTCTTATGGTACAGAGACAATCAATTTGTAACAATCTGATGTTTGAATTGAGAGTTAAGTGTCCATTATTGGTACCTTCAGCTAAAGATGTCACCCTACTGACGTCTCAGTATGTAATAGATTTGCAGTCAATAAAATAATTTGCTTTACTTTTTACATAATCTTAGACATTAATTTGTTCGCATCTTCAAAAAGCCAATTTCACAACAAAATCTATCGTTCACATTTTATTTTCCCGTAACGTGTTTTTTTTCGCAATAAATATAACAAATAATACCTATAGGTACACTCGCCACCAATTATCTGAAAATTTAACGAGTCCTTTTTACTAATATAAAAATCTTTCCTGTTGGAGGCCACGAAAGTAGAGAGGGTGGAGTATGTACGTCAATATCCGAGTTTTTGTGTTTTGTATTCCTTTTCTTGCCGTCCGTTGTCCCTTCGAAGACTGTTCGTTTGTTATTTTACACAGTAGTGTAATTTTTCTAAATGTAAAACCAACAAAACATTTATTTATTCTATTTCTTGAATAGAAAGTCTAACATTTTTGTTATTGTTACGTAACCTATATGCTTGCTTTGTTTACATTTCCATAGACTATAGTTATTTTTTTCTGTTTCCTTTGTGTTGCCAACTTTACCAGGCTATACATTTTATGGTCGTTTGAGACGAACAAAAGATTGTATTTGATCCTCGATGTTTTTTAGCGTTGTTTTGTGTTAAGTGTGTCACTTTCCGTCTTTTCACCAAGCGGTTCCAACGGAAGACCAGTGCTGGCTTTACGGCTAGCGAATGCCGAGTGCGGACCGTTTCACAACAATTTCTCTGTCTCGATCTTTTTGTATCTATGTAATTCTGTGGTTTCTCTCTCTCTCTCTTATCTCTATTATCTCTTTAATATACTTTTTAATATTTATTTAGTTGCTCTTGTTTCAATTCATTTTTTTGCTCAACTGTTTAATTGTTTTGTTTTTTATTGCTAGATAAAGTACGAATAATATAACTGTCATAATTAAATGTGAAAGAATAACTTTCTTGTAGCGCTTCTTCTCAGCAGTGGTGAAGCACTGTCTGGTAGATTATCAATATGTTAAATTACTTATCACCTTTTAAGAGTATATTTTTTTCATTTTTATTCATTTATAATACTACTACTGACTAGCATTGTGCCGATACGTAACTTCTCAATTTTTTACAGTTTCTTTTGAGATTTATTCGGGAACTTCTAAGAATATGGACATTATCTTTGCTTTTATATGTTTTCCGTACAATTCTCGGTAATTTCTTGAGGATATTTCCACACTTCTGGGAATATTCTGTAATTTGCACATCCATGAGGATATTAACCACTCTGTTACAAAAGCAATGTTGAAAAGAATGTTGTTACCACCATATTTTTTACTTTTTAGGATAGCTAGGAATATAACATGAAAACATGCAAGGGACTTTATTTCTTGTGAATTTTATACACGGAATTGTATTTTTAGCAAACTTTTAAACTCTGATAATGAAAAGTTATTGAAAACAGCTTTGAAATATATCGATTTTATACTACCTCAAATTCAGAAATAGTTATTTTTGTTAGTTACTAATATTAAATTTATTAGTTTCATAATCGAAAATCTAATTTGTCTTCGTTTAAATGTCGATATTTACACGCAATCAAAAGATTTCTCAATCAAAAATCAGTCTAAGGTACTCGTGTACAATACCTAATAAAACTAAAGGTAGAATTTGTCATCGAGGTCCAAAATGAACCGACGTAGTTTACTTTAAAGTGTATTTCAGTAGTGTAATTCAAAACGATATGTAGAAAATAATCCATAAATCGCTATCGTTTATCGCTGCCACTCACCGCTGTTCTCCGAGCCCCTCACCTAATATTCGTTGGGAAACGATTTCAGCAGAATTGCCACTTGTGTCGGAGTAGGCACTTTTTTCAGATGTCAGCCTTCTTTTTACCCTCCATTTTGCTTTCTGAACGGTATTAATTTTTACACAATCGCCCTGTATAGCGCATTAATTGAGAGGGTATTTTGAAAATCAACTCGAAAGGTACAAGTTTGGGAGGTAGGTATTTACGGTAAATAAATTGTAAAGATTGTTTACAATACAGGGTGATTTGCTTGTGAATGGTTAGCTTCAATAAATTAAGTCAATTTGTGAATTGATTTGTATGACGGGTATAAGTGGGTGTTCTTCTGTAAGATAAAGGGGTTACTTAACCTTTTCCTTGCATTATATTATACTTTTTTACCAATTTAGAGGCGATGATTTCCAGCGCAAAGAGTCTTTTGGGCATTTAATCCTGTAGTCATGATATCCGTGACACAAAGTGCCTACAGCGAAGGCCCAAAAAAATTTAAAGTGAAAACAAGACGTCCCTAATACATACTATCCATTTTTAATACAATAGGTATTTGGTTATGAATATCAATATGAAGACGGTAAAGCAGCTATGGATATAACGGCTGTCAGTAGACATTAAATTGCGATTGAGCTATTGGTACCATATTATTTAGGTACCTACCTACTTGTTCAAGTTAGTCAATCAAATACAAGAAAAACTAACTTGTGGTTATTCGAGAATTTGGATCTTAAAAACAAAGATGAAGGGTAAAAAAACGAAGACCTACAAGACAAAATGGAGCCTAAACTTCGTTTCGACGTATTTTTTTTAAAATAAAAATTGGACAAAGTAATGTATAACCTACTAAATTTTTAATTTTGTGTATGACTATGTCGATAACTTGATATTTAGTAACGTAAAATGTTCTTAAAAAATTATAGTAACCTATTAAATGTTGAGACCTCTGGCGCCATCTCTTCACAATATCTGTTACTATTTTTCGTTTGTGTAAACTAAATCGATCTATTGTAGAAGTTTAATAACTGGCGTATTAATTAGACTCGTGTTAAACTCATGCTATTTATCTGGTAAATATAATTTATAAGTCACCTTATGATTGTGCAAATACTATTCATCAAAATGATACCCATGACGCCATCTATGGTTGAACTAATGCAACTTTAAATACGAAAATCACTACCTACCAGTTATAACTAAGACACATTTTAATGAATTAAAGAAGTTTTAGCAATGAATGACACTAAAAAGGGTTATATCAAAAGACTTCAAAAAGAAAGAAACGTGAGTTGTTATGGAATCGACTATCTTTCTAAACTGAAAAATGCAGTTCATACAATTGGGCATTCGTGGGAAATAAAATTGGGCATTTGGGAGTTTTAGGGCAAACATATACTTTTGAATACTTTCATTATTTCCACTTCAATAAACACACAAGATAAAAGAAGCAATGGCATAGAAATTGAATCATAACAAAGCATAAATCGTCATATCTATTAGTAGGTATCATCATTACAGCGAATTCACCAGCTTTAGGTAACCCTTTAATACAACAAAACAATTCAATCGCCATTCACAATAATTTCAATCACCTTGTTGGCCACGCCTGTCTGTCTGTACAACCGTCCCGAATCCCTTACCTATTTGGACCTTAGCTCCATACAAATGGAGTCGAAAATTGTTAATGGAATTTGTCGACTGTATTGGCTCTATTGTTCGCAATTATCGACGGATCTCAAACTAGGGTTGTGTCAGAAAAGCTGTCAATGTATTCAGTGCCATACTTCCCTAACAGAATACATATTGACCCTTTTTGGCGTTTTTGGCACTTCTTAGTAACATGAAGATACTTGTCAAGAGTTTGGGATACAGATTTCTGAACACCATTGTGTGTGCGAGTACAACCAGTAAGCGAGGGGTTCCATTTGTAGTAGAGTTAATCACTATAGCCATGATATACGAACATTTGAAAAAAATAGAGGAAACATTATTTAATTTAAGATTTTTGCGGGTGGTAAGACCTTGTGCAGGGTCCGTTCGGATCGCTACCACCATCTTTTATCCATTAACCTACCGCCAAACAGCAGTGTTCCGGTTTGGGGATAAGACAGCCAGTGTAATGACTAGCATTGAGGTATTCTATCTTAGTCCTCAGGGTTGGCAACGCATTTGCAGTCTTAGGCTTGCAGTCTTGTGAATGCGAATGTCTATGGGTCACAGTTTCCACTTACCATCAGGTGGCCTGTGTGCTCGTTTGCCTTCCCAAAGCCATAAAAAAAAATCGGCGTCGAAACCCTTCCTCCGTGGGGTCCTAGCGCTCAAAGCCTCTTCAAAGATATTTCGAAGAGCTCATTGACGTCCCGGTAGACCGAAGAGCTGGCAGTTTCCTCGCTCAACGCATAAGTTTAACTATCCAGCGAGGAAATGCTGCCAGCATTTTCGGGACAATGCCGCAGGGGCCTTTTTTAGGTAAAGCTTTTTAGTTCTAAAAATGTAATTTTAGTTTTGTAATTATCATCCCATGTAATAGTCGTCGAAACAATATAAAGTTAATATAACAAAGACATGAAATTAAATAAATAGATTTATTCCAATTAATTAATATTGCTGGTTTACATTCGTGTAAAGAAAACACCAAATAATAAAAGAATAGGCAAAGTATAACTTCAGAACTAACTAAAAGCTGGCTCATTCCTATTTTTTCGCTGTCGATTATTAATACTCGTCGGTGCTCGCGTCTTGTCGCCTGCCATTAGTTGACATGGACTCGGGCGCGTATTCTGTACATTCGTTATATTTTGCCAAAATATTAATGCGACATGAAGAAATATTAACTTTCTCTGAATTTCGCGTTTTGCAACAGTCACGCAGTGTATACATGAGTAAAGTATGTCGAAGTAAAGTAAAATTTACTCTAAAGATAAAGAAGAAAGCGGACATTATACACTAACGTAGTGAACATTCTTTAAAAAAAAACTGGTGGAGTTGATAAACGAGAGAAGACATTTTATAAATTAAAGAATGTGAAAGAGGAAAGATAATGGGACACCTAATACAGCAAGAACGTTTCTTTTGAATATTTTGCAGGGAAATGTCTAAGAAACAATGGGAAGAGGAAGACCTAAGCCTACTTATTACAGCCAAATAAGACAGAAGGCTAATGTAGGCTGGCGGATATAGAGAAATGTGGCCATCACACTAGACGACACTCTTAAATGATGATGATGAATGAGCTTACTTTTGTGTAAAAAATCTAAATAACTAGCAATTTATTTACCTTAACCAATATATATCTTTTCTCGATTATAATTTCAAGACCAGAACCAGTTTAGCTTCTTGTAACAGTGTTACTACGAGAACTGTTTAATTTTAAACGATAGACGAAGCCAAGTTTGCTGAGCACAGAACAAAGCCAATCCAATGGCCGAGCCAATTATGGACAGGCTTTCAGCGTAACTACAGCGTGGTGGGAGCCGGCGAGGACTTGGCCAAAGCTTTGTCTATTATCTACTAAATACCCGACTATTCTGTTAGAATATTTGACTTTACTTTAGTATAGAGAAAAGGGAATGTCAATAGTGATTGAGAGAGATTTGGAAAAAAAAACCTAAACCCGCTTGCATCTTTTGTATAACTGCGATATATTGTTTTAAGTTGAAGTATGAGTTTGAGTATGTATAAGTATTAGTTTAAATGATCTACTCATGGATGTAAGCTCTTTTGACTTAATTACAAATTAAGTTAAAATTATCTAATGTCATGTTAAGTCCATTTTGCTGAGTGGAGACCATCTCGGCAAACATCCTAATAGTTTTTTTTTTTTTTTAATTTGATATTGTCGCTTATTAGTAGATAAGATGTATCTAGTTTTATTAATTATAGTTTTTCTATTCTATTCTATTCTATTCAAGAAAATTCAAATATTCAACATTCACTTATTTTCCTAAAAATAAAAAAACTTTGATATTGGAACGAAAACAATGATTATTTGGGTTTTATTAACGTTATAATAGCCATTAATTTTTTATCGTGTTTTTGTTATTATTCAAAACAAACCCACATGTGAAGCAAAATAATTGTTGATATAATTATTTATCTAGCCAAATGAAAACGGTAAATTGTAAATTCACAACGAATGTACATAATACCGGTCGGATATTTAACATGCACGCTTGCGAGTGCATAGACGAGGCCGTCGTTAGCGCATCCCCCGCGGGCATACTGACAATGGCTAAGACAACTACCACTACAACTACCGTACAACACTTCATTTCAGCATACACTACCATATTAAAGCGAAGCAGTTGGAAGAGGACGTGGGACGACGCGGCAATGGTTACGCGATGCAAGATTGTTTTCAACGATAGTTCCTAGATGGTACGTGCTTTACGAGTTTTGTTGTATAGTGAGTTCGTGCGCTCGGTTTTAGGGAAGCAATGTATGTACGATGGTTGATAATGAGAAAGACAAGTGTTTTGGAGAGCATTTTTTATGTAAGAGCCTCTAGAGTTTGTTTTGTATGGGGCTTTTTATATAATTTTACGTCTAATTATATCTGTATGTATAAGAGTACCTACTTGTATGGGACAGAGCAAAGTTACATGCTCGAGTGGCTTATGAGTTGACATATTCAATTTTGGTCCCGAAATAATACGTCGGTTTATTTTAATTTGGTAACAATGTTTTCTTTCCCTGAGGGCTAAGGGGAATGTTTTTTTCCCATCATAAATTATGTTTCTATCCTTCGTTCGCAGAGCGTATTGCAGAAAAATAAATATATTTCTTTTGTTAGGTAACCATTATGTTTGTCTAATAAGAGTGATGAGAAATTATAGTAATATTTTCTTGCACATTGATTTTAGTGATATTGTACAGTACAGAAAGCGTATTTAAAAAAAAACTGGTATAGATAATTATTTTTTTGTACATAAAAAACATACATAAAATGTATATACGGGTCCAACACCTACTCTCTTTTTTTAAATCTAGTAAATATCGGGGGGGGGAATATTACACAAATTGACTAACTCCCAAAGTAAGCTCAAGGATTGTAATATGGGTCTATGGGCACTAGACAACGATAAACTTACTGACAAAGAGATTTTTTTATGGCAATGAGAAGTCACGCGAGCACTCAGGCTGCCTGATGGTAAGTGGGATCTGAGACCCATAGACATTTGAAATCTCAAGACTACAATCTCAAAACTGCAATCCTGAGACTTCAAATGCGTTGCCAACCCTGAGGACTGAGATGGAATGCCACTATGCTAGTAATTTCACCGGTTGCCTTATCCCCACACCGGAACACAGCAATGCGAACTCTGCTGCTTGGCGGTGGGTTAATTTCAGGAACGAACTACTCGCGGTCATCATAAAAATTACCTTACCGGTATTTGAACCCGGGACCGCTTGCTTCGTAGGCAGGGCCACTACCAACTAGGCTAACATGTTGTCAAAGTCTGTTAAAAAATATTTAACGTGACGTTATTATTTTATCACTAAATATAACTTGCCATAACCGACCCAACAAAGTATACCATTGCAAGCCTGTAGAATATAATATTCGTGTACAGCTAGAATATTCAGGTGTTTTTTTTTTGGCTTGTATTATTGTTAGGCGTTGGGCTTGCAACCTATGACTAATACACTGGTAAACATCATAGCCTAAGTATGCAAAATGTGTTTACAGAATAACCACCAAATTTTTACAGTTGTTGGTAATTCTGTAGCTCTACCTACCCCACTCTGGGAATGAGCGCGTGAGTTTGTATATTTATGTATGTATGTATTTTTGAGTAAATTGGCGAGTAACGTATGCAGATGGTAAAAGCCGACACCCGATGCGAGCCATTTGCGAGAGCGTGCCGGATACTATTTCATTTGCAACGGAGTATCTTCCCGGGTCTAATTCTATTGGGCAGCTCTAAGCTGAAGGGTACTAAAACGTGCGGTTAGAATACTTTAACTATAGAAATAGAAATAGAAACATTTACGAGACGAAACAGAAAAATAAAAAAATAAAAAATGTAACAGAGAAAACCATCATGAACAAAGGATGGCAACACAGAAATCGAAACAAAGACAATAAAGAAGGAAAGAAAAAAACACAAAAAAAATTTAGGATAATGTTGCCATGGGTGATTCTGTGACGTCGAAATTGACACCACTCAGCACTATGTCGCGGCATAGACCGCGACGCTGGTTTTCAGTGGCGCCAACGTGACACATGAACGAAGAGACAGCGTTTAATTAAAGAACATAATAAATAGTAGTTGATTAACAAGTAAGGTAATAAGAAATAAATAAAACTAAATTAGAACTATTAAAACGGAGTAAAATAGGTACAAAAATCGGACATGATAATACAAAAAAAAAAGGGAAGGCAACTGAACACAGATGAAGGAAGAAGAGATTGAAAAAAATGAAATAGGGTAAAAAGCCAAACGGTACCTTCAACATAATCCCGCGGTGATCGGCGGTGGTCGGCAGCGGAATAACCGGTACTACCCTCATTTACCTCTTCTCACTCTTGGGGTGTGACTGGATCATGAAACTAATTTTCACTTATTAATTAAATGTTCAAAGCTTAGTGGGTGAAATAAATTGTGATTTTATGGTGTTATATGTGTGCAGCGGAACAATGGTTTACTACAACTTTATAGCCGTCCAATAAGGTAAACATTACAGCGTTAAAAATATAAAATTTAATATACTCATTGCTTAGTAATTATAAGTCAGGCTGCTTTTTTGTTGGCATAAAAGAAATGCCTTACATTTTAATTTGAACGCGCCTACTGTTACAGGCACAGTGTGTTTGCAGGGTTAGCTATGTAAGACCCACCATACAAATAAATTTGTCAATGGAATATAAATCTATTTAGTCCTGGCAATGAATAGTTAACTTTGAGAAAGAGGTCACTCGTCGTATCCGACTCGGCTGGGCAGCGTTCGGGAAGCTTCGCAGCACCTTTACGTCCAAATTACCGCAGTGTTTGAAGTCAAAAGTCTTTGACAAGTGTGTGTTGCCGGTGATGACTTACGGATCTGAGACGTGGGCGCTAACAATGGGCCTCATAAGGAAGTTCAAAGTCACTCAGAGGGCTATGGAGAGGGCTATGCTCGGGGTTTCTCTGCGTGATAGAATCAGAAATGATGATGTCCGCAGTAGAACTAAGGAACCGACATAGCCCTAAGAATAGCTAAACTGAAGTGGCAGTGGGCGGGGCACATTGCCCGCAGGACTGATGGCCGATGGGGTCAGAAGGTTCTGGAGTGGCGTCCGCGGACCGGAAGACGAGCTGTAGGTAGGCCTTCAACAAGATGGAGTGACGACCTCGTCAGGATCGCGGGACCGCGGTGGATGCGAAAAGCACAAGACCGGTCTGAGTGGAAAGCCTTGGGGGAGGCCAATGTCCAGCAGTGGACGTCTTTCGGCTGACATGATCATGATGATGATGATGAATGAATAGTTGTGGATGGAAAAGTTGAAAGAAGAAATTTTGACATCGGAACTTTGTTTGGACTAATTAGGAGATAAACATACTAAAAGTCCCCACCCCTCGGAAGGGACCCCTGGGGGGGGCACAAAAAAGGTCCCGTTTTTTGTTTTTTTGATTGTGTTAAGAAATTTTGTTGTATGGCATTATTACAGCTGAATTCTCTACAAGTTTAATTCTATACATATTTTACCTATTTTCAATCGTTGTCTAGATACGAGCTCCAAAAAACGGTTGAGTTTTAAAAATGAATTTTCGACCTCATCTTTCGTGTGTTATATATTTCTTTAACTTGCATACCCTCTGAAAAAACAGCCCCTTAAATAGCTTGCACGAGGAAGGCAGCTGTCATAGAGGAGTGGTGGCGAGTGGTGAAGCTTGCCACCAGCGCCTGATATGATGACCATGACCACTCTGTCAAGAGTGGAAACGATGACGAAGAAGACTTAGCTTGTATAGGGTTAAATTCTCTTTAAGAATATATATACATATATTAATATACTATCTACAGTTTAAAAGACGAATTTAAACATTTCACATTATAGTGCAAAACTCAATACTAGCTGCCCTCCTCGTGCAAGCTATTTAGGAAGCTGTTTTTTACAGATGATACATTTGCAAGTTAGAGAAAAATTTAACAAAAAAAAGGTGAGGTCGAAAATACATCTTTGAAAATCGACCGTTTTTTGGAGCTCATATCTTGACAACTACAACTAAGTATATATGAAAAGGTATCCGCGTTTTTCGAAAATTGGTAATTTTATATTTCGACGTGCTCTTTTCGTTTTTTTGCCTAACGACCAGGTATCTTTGCCGCTGGCGACGCTTTTTTTGGAAAAATGGCGCCCGAAAGCAAGTTTTGATAATATCTCCTGATTTTACTTCAGTAAACATGATACAATTTCCTTACAATGCATCTTGTTTATGGCCATTACTAAGTGGCATCTATCTATCATGTGTGACTTTTATCCTTTTTAAAATTAAATATTGAAACAGTTCAAATCCTCCAAAGCCGGCATACAAATTATAACTTAATTAAATCCATACAACCCAAAATCAGAAATCTCATAACAAAGTACATTCGACATGTCATCCATTATTTAAATTACTTCAGCCGGGAGCGGAACCCACTACGTGCCTCGCCTGCGTTATTAGTTGAACAATTTTCATATTAGCCTCATTAATAATGTTAGCTTAGACGTTAGGGGTCTTGTGGGGAGCTTAGGGCGGATTAAGGATTTGGAAAAATGTATTTTTAACCCAGTAAAAAAGTCGTTACAACCATGTCGTCGACGTAACTCTATGCAATGTCAGTTAATAGTGTTGCTGTAAGTCTTGTTGGGTTGTCAGTTTGACTATGAGCTTCCTAGTGCAGGAACAAATGCAAAAATATCTAAAGTAAAATATATAATTTCACAAACTAGTTTGGGTCGGTATCAAAACGACTGGATTCTCAAAACGACCAGAACCACATAAAGACTTGATCGCAAAACGACCACATCTGCAAAAAGCCTTTATCTCGTAATGACTTTCTAGTAAAACGACCACATAGCATAAAGTCTGAATATCAGAACGGCTTGCTATCAAAATTACTTGTTCGCAAAAAGACCACCTCGCAGAAGGTATAGATCTTAAAATGCCCTAATAGCAAAATAACTAGATCGCAAATGAACTTAATCTCAGAATGGCATGGTAGCAATTAGTCTTGTTAGTAAAATAGCATGAAATCATTCCATCGGCATCATACCATCGTAATACGTCGTCGTACATACGTACGTACGTCTCGTTTTTCCATTATAAAAGAGCCTGGAATCCTGGAATGAAAGTGACTGCTGTTTTCCATCATTTCTAAAACTTAAAAAAACCGGCCAAGTGCGAGTCGGACTCGCGCACGTAGGGTTCCGTACCACTATACATCTAAATAAATGTTTTTCTTTATTCTTAATTATATTGCAGTTGATTGAATGAAAGGTAAAATGCGGTTTAGGATTTATAACGTATTAAAAAAAACTAATTATCAGATCTCGTTCAAACCAATTTTCGGTGGAAGTTTGCATAGTAATGTACATCATATATTATTTTTACATTTATCATTCCCTTATTTTAGAAGTTACTGGGGGGGGACACACATTTTTCCACTTTGGAAGCGTCTCTCGCGCAAACTATTCAGTTTAGAAAAAAAATATATTTGAAACCTCAATATCATTTTTGAAGACCTACCCATAGATACCCCACACGTATGGGTTTGATGAAAAAAAAAATGAGTTTCAGTTCTAAGTATGGGGAAACCCAAAAATTTATTGTTTTTTTTCTATTTTTTATGAAAATCTTAATGCGGTTCACCGAATACATCTACTTACAAAGTTTCCATAGTATAGCTCTTATAGTTACGGAATAAAGTGGCTGTGACATACGGACGGACAGACGGACGGACAGACATGACGAATCTATAAGGGTTCCGTTTTTTGCCATTTGGCTACGGAACCCTAAAAATGTGAATGTGTTTGTGTAATGTGTATGCGTGTGTGTGTTTGTGTGTGTGTGTGTATGTGTGTGTGTAAATGTGTATAAATCCAATAATATTTTACGTTCAGGAAGTACTACAGTTTTATTTTAGTTAGTATGCATATTTCCCTGTTATATGCAATTTAAGTTATAATAAAGTTTTTTTTTCTATCTGAAATAAATGTGTTTTATTGTCTAAGTTTAGAAAAACCAGCAATTGAGAAAAAAAAAACTTGTTTAGAACGCCATTTTCATTCATAGTTTACTTAGTTATACATAATTCCCACAGCCTAGAGCTAGAGGTAGTGACGCTGCTCACGAAGCACGATATTTATAATAAATGAATAAATAAATAAATAAAATATTTATTTAATAGTACTCAATGGATGGATATTGTTGCTATTCTGATAACTAGTCGTTTTGCTACCATAAATTGTAGTCGTTTCACTAGGAAGTTGTTTTAAGATCTAGTTATTTTGCTATTAGGGCATTTTAAGATGTATACCTTCTGCGAGGTGGTCTTTTTGCGAACAAGTAATTTTGATAGCAAGCCGTTCTGATATTCAGACTTTATGCTATGTGGTCGTTTTACTAGAAAGTCATTACGAGATAAAGGCTTCGTTTTGCGATCAAGTCTTTATGTGGTTTTGGCCGTTTTGAGAATCCAGTCGTTTTGATACCGACCCACTAGTTTGACTAATAGTGTTGACAGATAGTAAGTTAAAAACCGTTTGAATAAAGTTTTTTTTGTACAATATATTGCATTCATAGGCATTGATTTATTTACCTTCACGTGGCGTGCGTTGCATTGTATGAGAATTTTCTCAAATTGTGTAAGTTTGTAACGATAAATTCTCGTTTACCTTTAAGAATATTCATACTTTTAATTTGGTTTTTTTTTATGGCATAGAAAAGGCAAACGAGCACACAGGCCACCTGATGGTAAGACCCATAGACATTCGCATTCACAAGACTGCAAGCCTAAGACTGCAAATGCGTTGCCAACCGTGAGGACTAAGATGAAATGCCTCTACGCTAGTCATTACACCGGCTGTCTTATCCCCAAACCGGAACACAACAATGCGAACACTGCTGTTTGGCGGTAGATTAATGGATAAGATGGTGGTTGCGATCCGGACGGATCCTGGACAAGGTTTCACCACCATCAAAAAAAAGAATTGCTATGAAATGTTTGCAAAGCTTTAAATCATTTCCAAACTTCTAAAAATGTTCTGCACATTGCTATTGACGACTAAACCGCCCATCCACCACCGATGTGATAATTTGATAACTGAAGTAGGAAATAGGATACGTTCATTATAGAAAATTGTACGCAGCCCGAGGCCATAAAAAAACATTAATGATCTCCGGAATATTTAAATACCCCACAACGCAAATCTCACATTAAATCCGTCTATTTCCCGCCATCTCCTATCTCTTGTTCACACCGAAAACTTAAAGCGATCCGCACAAGTTTGGGCGCGTATGCTCTTTACCGCTGCATCCCACCTGTATTGTAATTAGTTAAACTGCTTCTACGTGTATAATGCGTCAAGTTTCGGCTGATCTCCGCCGTTCGTATGTACAGACCAAGCAGGCTCAATTTCGAAAATCTAAGTTCGACGTGTCTTCATCTCTTTCTTCAGATTTAATCGAATGATGCGTGAAAGGGATGGGATATCCGAGATTTACATTACAGTTACCTCCAAGTTATTAAAGACAGTAGTGTTATTAAAAAAACGTGGCCAAGTGCGACTTGAACCCGTGCACAAAAGGTTTTGTACAAACTGGTTGATATTAGGACCAAATTACCAAAGCCTTGCTGAGATATGTCTTTAATTCGTCGAAAACGGTTCTTCCGTTTTGGAGTTATGATGACACAGACAAACACACATACAAAAACATACAGATAAACAGACTCACCCTTACACTGATACACACGTTAAACTTATCCCCTTATATTGATAGGGGTTAAAAAAGTTAAAATTACATGAACATTTTCGAGGAAAACTAAATAGGGCCAATTGATTTCAATGAAACAAGCACTAATACCTACGAAAGTCCACAATTTAAAAAGCATGGAGTAGACACAACAAAAAACCTTCACGAATAAAATTCCAAAAGCAAATAAAAGCGACAAAAGATCGTTTTTCGTGCGTGCGACAATCCGCTGACAACAAGTAACGGATGAAAAAATCGCGTGCCAAAGCCTTCGATATGATAACCTGAAAAAAGTTGCCATGAAAAAAACTTAAATTGTCAACTGGGGCGACACTCGTATCGGAACCGATGAGTTGGGGCTATCAGGGTGACGAAATTATAAAAGATACATTTGTTTTTATAAACAGTTGTAGGTACGTTTAATATGTCTCTTTAAGTTGAGAATTGTCACGTTTATTAGCGAAAAAAAAAGTGGCAGAAGTTGTTTTAATGGTATATTAGAGCTTGTTAATGTTTGTGGAACATGCAGCCCAGTGATAACAAGTTTTTGAGAGCAATGGTGTTTTTTGCTGACAGATCGCGCAAGTTTCGTTGACCTTTTTATTTATGACCTGCAAAAAATGCCTATGGTGGGTTATGTCTGACTTGCATAGAATAAAATCTTAGGAAGAGTCTACGGGATCGCTATAACAAAAAAACATAGCCCCCAAGACACACACGTAACAGCGGTTGCCGTGTGGGCTTGTCTTCAGGCGGGTAACTTTACTAGCCCCCTCGCCTACTCCTCTGAAGGAACCCTGAAACATAGCAGGGCCTTCCAGCTCAGGATTTCTTACGTCGTCACTTACGTGTGTATATTCAGGTTCAACATCACTGCGGCTCCGCCATTAATGAAAATACAAATAAATAATGATCTTTTGGCCGCAGATAAGATAAACAGCCGACGCAAAATCTTAAGACAAAATTTTAGCTAAAACTAACAATATTCTTATAATTTATCCATTATGTTAGACAATTTCACATCACTGACCCCATAACGAGAAGTAGGTAAATAGTTTAAACCATGTATATATATATATAAATATACAGTATGTATTTGGAAGTGTGGATCAAACGAAGCAGATCGATAGAGGACGTATAAATAGACCTATCCAATTCACCCCCATGTATCATTTTGATCTTAATTTTTGTAATTTTCCCTTATGTCCATGTCACGAAAAATGGTTAATTTCATGTTTTATTGCATATTTTTTTCAGTGGTATCTTACATAATTAGAGTCATTATGAATCAGCGAAGTTTTTAAACCTATTTGCCCGTTTTTTTTCCAGTATTTTTTTTAAGTAATCACATAAAGTTGTTTTTTCCATACAAAGTCAAAAGCAAACACTGGGACACCAAGTATGGAGAATATGATCAATATCTCCGAAATTAATAAAAATCGCTGAACATACATGGGGGTGAGTTCGATAGGTCTAGACGTCCTATATCGACCTGCTTCGTTTGATCCACACTTCCAAATACACCCTGTGTATATAAAAGTGAATACTGCTAAGTTTCTTATTTATGACACACTTTATTAGGTCCTAGCCTATCTTAGGTCCAGCGGCTTCAGCTGTGCGTTAATCGATCATTCACCCATTTTTTTCTTTTATTGCAAAAGTTGGAACGCCTCTTTTATATATCGAACTTCACCATCAGCGCCCCGCCGCGTCAGTTCGCGTCAACTCAAATGAAAATTTTATAAACTTTTAATGGCGTAACTCGACAGTTGACGCAGAAATTATACCGGCAGGCCCACGCAATCACCCCCAGTGGCTAGAGGAGGGCTGACAATCGGCATTTTTAAAGCATCGCCATTATTGGTGAAGAGTTTTTCAGACGCACTATTTACTAGGGCACCGGAAAAAATACAACTTCAAAATCATACATTATGGCTTTTTAACCAATCTTCCAGCGCTTCGGACAAGACCATCGTTGTAAGGAGGAAGCGCCGTAAGAAATGTAGGCGTCATGACCAATTTTATACTTTTTCTTTTTCTTTATGTTTATATTTTCTTTTAGATTTAGTATGTAAATCATGCATCCTTTCATTTATTGAAGGCATTGTGCGAAAACCTGCACACTAGTACACATCTGTGAAGTAACTATGTAGCTATACCGGGTGTACAATCCAAATGGGTCAGTATGGTGAAGTCGGAAACTATGAGAGATAGCGAACTCTGTTCTTAGGTACCATGACGTCGATTTTAGATTTAATAATAATAACATTTTCTTTTTTATTAAATCTCATACATAAGATTATTATTATTATTATTCCATTAGTGTTGTGCTTCTTGCGACTTGCAGAATTTATACACATTGATTTTGACCAGGTTCGATTCCCGGTTATGTATGAGAGTTAATAAAAAAGTTTGAATGTAATTATTATTAAATCTAAAATCGACGTCATGGTTCCTAAGAACAGATCTCGCTATCTCTCATAGTTTCCGACTTTTCCATACTGACCCATTTGGATTGTACACTCTGTATATAAATTGTGTGCATACATTTCTAAAGTTACTTTTAAGTAACCAAGTCCATAGCAACGCCATCTGTTAATTTCCTTGCCTATTATGTCGTAAATAAATGTTAGAGGGCGCTCGTGGACAAAATCTCTTCCAAACTATATCCTCAAAATACTACTTTCTCCAGTTCCAATTTGTTTGACACGCGGACGCGAGCGCTTTGAAATTTAGAGTTAATTTATGTTGGTGTTTTACTTTCAGCCTCCATACTAAATAAGGAACTTGAACAGTAACAATCTAGAGGTAATCTTTAAATGCTAAAATATGTAATAGTAATGTCACAAATCTTTACTCATGCGAGTATTATAAATGCTTAAGTGTGACATTAACGTATGGTGCTTAACGCATTCACTGCCACCGCCGCATATATGCGTCACCGTGACTTTCACGCAGTGCCTTCGACGCACAGACGCGTTCATAGTATTAAGTGACTTTCACCCAGTGCCTTCGACGCATATGTGAGTTGTAAATTTTGAAATGTTCCTCTTACGTCTAAAATGTTGCTTGTTGGATCAGAAGATATTTTTGTATGTACATAAATTATATAATACATTATAAATGGTAGTAGAAATTATAAGTAAGTAAAATATTGTTTTTTTTTGGTGTCAGTATGCCAATTTCTATAGTGTTCTGTTAGTCGATTCAGTTGTATTCGATTTAGTTCAATTTTAGTTATATATGAAGCACAATTCTGTGCCTCCTGTGACAAGTGATACAACTCGGAAAACACGATTTTACAGGAGAGCGAAAACAAGTTTTAAAAAAATACTGCACTTACATGAATATTTTTTTTTTAAAATTGCTGCTGCTTTTTATATCATATAATATGACTTTATTATATGGTTTCACAAAAATATTGATAACTAGTATAGATTTTGAGATATTCGAAGAAACGTACTTAATGTATCATTTTACATTTCAGATTGAGCTCCATTTAGCTCGTGTAAGATGATAAAACTCGAATAGTATTATTTAACACATAAAAGTGTAAAAAAGGAGGTCTGGTGATGATTGATACAACTTTTTTTAAAAGCTACTTTTTTTCTTAGTTAGAGTTTTAACCTATATACATACTTTGGAAATACGCAAAACTGGTGACAAATGATACAACTCAAGTTATATCAAAAAACACGACTTTTTAAAGGTAAATGAAAATCGTGATTAATAATACAATTTTAGATATATCACTAGGCACAAAAAAAAATATTTTTTTTATTTTTTTGAGTGTTTTAACTAGAGAAATAGCATTAAACACTCAAAATTGGAAAAAAAGTGGTTAATTGTATCATTTTACACGAATGTATCTTGGGAACTAGAAGGCCTAGGAACACGGGGGTTGGAGCAAAAGATGCGTAATTTTTTTTTAAGTTGATTCATGAAAAAAACCGCATTTTGCTACAACTCGAGTTGTATCACTTGTCACAGGAGGCACAGAATTACAATTAATTGGTCCAATGTGATTAAAGAATATAAAATATTAATTACCGTGTTTCATTCAAAACAATGTTTCCTAGACTTAAAATAATTATCTAGTACCAATGCGAACAAACCACTGTCAAATTACTCGTAGTATGAACTCATATGTGCGGCGGAGGCACTGGGTAATAATCCGTTGAACTCACATATGCGATTGAGGCACCCAGCAAAGTGCGGCACCTGGCGAATGGCAAGGAAAAGAGGGTGGCAGTGAATGCGTTAAGACGCTTGATCTAGCTGGCTGGTGGTGACCCTGCCTACGAAGTTAGCGGTCATGGGTTCGATTCCCAGTATTGGAAAATATTTTTGTGATGTGCGATGAGTCTTAGATGTTTCCTATGTATTTAAGTATTTTATTAACCTGCATAAGTATTTATATCGTTATTTAGTATCCATAGTAAAACCCTAGCTTAGTTTGTGACTAAGTCAATTAACTTTTTTAATTTTTTTTTATTTATTATAAGTACCTATATATTTTTTACATAGTACCATACTCTAAATGTCGCCAAACTGTGTGTCAGTTTGTTGGCGACTGATGCACTCAATAATCTAATACTACTTGGTAGGTACATAGATACTAGTGAATACTTACTTACTAACTTAATTTACGTTTACATTTGGAGTGCCAGCATGGTTATGAGTTTCATCTGCATTTTATAACTTTATTCAATTAATGTTAAAAACAACCCTAACAGAACTTATCAGACCATAAAATTTGTGTCATTTTTGATTTCAAGAAGCCTATTTTTAATTTTTTTTCATCCAGTAGTAGGGGGTGTTTGTTATAAATTTTGGGAATCAAATATTCTTTAGTTCTTATGAAATTGTACCGTGGTTTTTATTTATTTAATCCACCCTTTGTAAATTGCGTACCTGCCTGTCAATTCCATACCTTATGATAGATTCCTCTTATAGACCCACTTGGCTACTATTCCATTTATTTTTGCCATCTACTTAACATAGACATATTGCTTTGTTAAGATACAATTATATATATCCATTGTTACTAATAAACAATATCCTAATTGTTGTGTATTTCCTGTAAGCTAAAGTGCCCGTGCGCACACGACTCACTTAGCGGCCTTCATTGAATTAATCGCAGGCAACTTCCCGGCGCCAATCAGGGACGGGGAAAAATCTGTCGGATAATGGCGGAATACACTTCAGGACATTTGTTTTTAAAAGACTAAACTTTCGTACAGTATCACAAGGTTAGGTTTCACTTAAACAAATAGTTATTTTGAACTCTTAGTACCAAATATTAACCGACGAGTTGAAGTAGTCCCGTCAGAGCGTGAATTAATTAAATATTAAACAATGCTTGGGTAACATAATTTCAAGTAAAAAGGTTAACAGAAAATTTCATAACAAATCGTAACACAAAACCAAAACGATAAAAAGTCAAGATAGATTTTCCTCACAATGCGTTTTTAATCCAATGAATATCAGTAGAATGAAATCCGAAAACATACCATTTTATCCTTTAACCTACCGTCCATCTCAAGTAGCAGTGTTCACATTGTTGTGTTCCGGTGTAAGGATGAAACAACAAGTGTGCAAAAATACTGTGATATTGTAAACTATTTATAATTATTATGTAATGATGTAAACCTTTTTCCTGAAAAAAATATACCTTGCCGAGTTTCTTACGCCGGTTCTTCTCGGGGCAAAGGTTTTATTTTTCGAACCGGTGTAAATGCTTTTTGACATTCATAGGTGCATTATATTATGCCTAAATTGAAGAATAAAGAACTTTGACTTTGACTTTGACTTTAGTGAAATGCCTAGCATAGAGGCATTCCATCTAAGTTCTCAGTGTTGGCAACGCATTTGCAGTCTTAGGGTTTGTCTTTAGATTTTAGTCTTGAGAATGAAATTTTCCATAGGTTACAGATCCCACTTATTATCAGGTGTGTCTAAAAAAAATGGTTTATTAAATAATTCTAATTATTAAAATTTTTCTAATTTCCAAATGTTTTTATAATTTACAAGAGTACTTTGACATTGAATAATAATAAAATTGTATTTGTAACTCTCTCTCTATGTACCTAAGTAACTATTTGTAACTAGACAATATAAGAAAGCTAGTATTGTAAGTATTGTAAGTTAATTTGACAATTTGGTTAAGCAGAGTAATTGCAGTGCCCTTACAGGGTTTATGTTGATCCATGTATTAGTATTTAAGATCTTTGTAACTACAACATAAGGCAATAAAATATATGACTATGACTATGACTATGACTAATAAACATTAAAACAGAACGTATTCTCCTAATTGACAGTAATCTCCTACAAGTACCCAATGCTTATTTAAATCACTCACAATTCCAACAAATACATTCGTGCCATTGGAATAATTATTTGTAAACGAAAAAGCAATTTTATTTGTTCGCTAAGGCGTGCTTCAAATGGGATAGAAAGCTATTAAGTACATTTGTAGCGTGAATTTTATTTATTGGTATCGTAAATTATAAAGGTCGTAATTTATAAAATCATGTAAAAATGAACACTTGCTATGTACATGTCGCCGCGCTTTTTGCCTACTCAATGGTTAGTAGTTAGTTACCCTGCCTATGGAGCTGGTGATCCCCGATTCCATTAAGGTTAAAAAAATGTTTGCGTGACGCGTACGCGCATTTTACTACATAATCTTGGTGTTCTTGTGTGGGAGTGTCTTCCATGTATTTATTTCTTGTCATTTTCCTGATTATAAAATATGATTATGTTTGTTCTTGTTCCCGTCAGATGTCCTACGCACAACATGTGTGCGCAGATTTTTTGATATTTCGTGACTTATTCATTTGACGTAGGTACAGTTTAATTTTGATGTACAACAACTTTGACAGATCACTTGACGGGTTAAATTCCATACTCAATATTTATGCTGGTGATATCAAATGTCGGTAATATGGAGAGAAAGTACAAGCACTCAACAATCAGTAATGAGTAGGACACGCTGCAAGAGATTCATTTAAATAAAGCTTTAAAATCACATTGGTTTAATCTATCTATGTAAATATATAAAAGGCAAACATGACTGACTAAGATATCAACGCACAGCCGAAACTACCGTACCTAGAAACTTGAAATTTCGTACAGGGGTTCCTTTCATGATGAAAGTGAGCACTAAGAAAGGATTTTTCAAAATTCACCCCTAAGGGGTTAAAATAGGGGGAGTAGCGGGAAACTAATTCTACGCGTACGAAGTCGCGGGCGTTCTCTAGTATGTAATACTCCTCTGCAAAGCAAAGGTATTTATTTTATAAAGAATGTTACTTTAAAAAATGTATTCCACTGGGCCCTGTATCAGCTCAAGATCCAGGACTAAAGATAAATTGTAAGTACTTAAGTTTATTGCCAATAAATATTTTCATTCTATTTTATTGTTATAAATAATATTCTTCAAGTAGGTACAGTCGAGTTGCCAGTTTAATCACTGTGACAATTTATGTATTATTATTTATTATTATATATTATTACCAAATTTATCGTAAAAAAACAAACATTTCGGTATATCTTTACAACTGTCCTCAAGTGCACAGTTCAATGTAAATCTAATAATGATTGTATCTTCCGTCGGCCTTGTTTTCGTGGAACGACCGTGGATCAGATACGGCCACTCAAACCTGGAACAGTAATGGTACCTACTCTTTTAGAGAACATCCTCCCTCGGGCATTAAAACTCACCTTTAATGTCCTTAATATTAAACGCCCTAAATTATAGGCCAAAAATACATTAACATTTTACAAAAACAAACTACACTAATCTAACAAACCGCCACAATTAAGGAATTTTCGATATTTCGCATCTAGTTTCAGTATCTATTTTTTTTCTTTAACCTTATAATTATAGGCCAACAATACATTAACATTTAACAAAAACAAACGAAACAACTTATAAACTAACTTAAAACTACACTAATCAAACAAACCGCTAAGTACAATTAAAAAATAAGTATAAATAGTACATTGTGTAGGTATTTATTTCGTGGTCTAGCACCCATTGTACAAGCTGGAGCTTAATTTGAGACGAGGTCTATATTGGGAGACCAAAAAAATTTACTCACGTGTTGTAATTCTAATTCGAAAGAATAAGTAATTTTAAGAGACCAATCATTAATTTTTATGGATAAAATTATTATTATTCAATTTAGGATACACCTATGATGGCTTCAGGCCGAAATGGAAAGTATATATTTTTTTTTTATGTCATAGGGAAGGCTGACGAGCACACCGGCCACCGGTTGGTAAGTGGAAACTGTGACCCATAGACATTCGCATTCACAAGACTGCAAGCCTAAGACTGCAAATGCGCTGCCAACCCTGAGGACTAAGATGGAATGCCTCTATGCTAGTCATTACACGGGCCACAACAATGCGATGCAATACGCGATGCAAATGCAATATCCCCAAACCGGAACACAACAATGCGAACACTGCTGTTTCGCGGTAGGTTAATGGATGGTGGTAGCGATCCGGACGGACCCCGCACAAGGTCCTACCACCATACATAAATATTTCAAATTCAAAAACTTTATTACTGCAGGACGGCTTTAAAACCGTGTTTCTGGAAATGGTTTTCGAATTAGAGTGACTGTAAATATATTTATGAATAATTCCAACTGGTGTGATATTTATTTATTTATTTATTTTTAACGTGTGAAAAACCGCGGACAGACAGACAGACGGAAACTTGAGACTGGTAGTTAGACAATCATTCTGTTGTGCCCTTTTTTCTTGAGAACAACATGCAGATACAAAGGCACTCAACCAGCCCCTCAGACTTACTTAAGTACCAATTATTTATTGTGTTTCCAAATATGGTACTTGTGTTTCCAGGGATGTATGTATCAATGATAATCTTGGTTAATTGGACGAGGGGCTTTATTTTTGTTTTGTATTGCTTATTGTTATATTTTCTGCATATATTTTGCCAAATTATAAGGTAAAAAATCCAAATCTTATGTCTCAATGAAAAAGAACTTATTTGCTCGTGTGTGGATAAACAATGAATCTAGATTTCATATGTGTCAGAAAATACATATTTTTATAACGCAAACAACAAAAACCCACACCTAAATACAATTTTTAAATAACATATATTTTTTTCTCCACTGAGCTTTATGTCACTGAATGTAGTTTATAATGGCAAACAAGCACATAGGACACCTGATGGTAAGTGGGATCTGAGGACCATCATGCATTCTCAAGTTTACAATCTCAAGACTGCAATCCTATAACTACAAATGCGTTGGCAACCCTAAGAATAGAATGCCTCTGTGCTAATAATTTTACCGGTTATCATGCTGAAACAAAACAATGCGAACACTGCCGCTTGGGAGTAGGTTAAGAAAAGATGATGTTAGCTATGCGGACATACCACGCACAAGGTTATATTCCCACTTTTCACTTTACCAATTTAGAGCAATAACGGGATTAATCTTTGAAAAAAAATTCTACCTGGCAATAAAAGGCTCAAACAAAAACAATTAAATTATATTTATGATTTTGGTTCTTATACTAATTGGCCATAAATCCGTCAAAATAATATATTTAAAAAAAACAGGAAACAAGTATGGCTTCATAAATTCATAAAAAGCATCTTTGCCGATATCCCGCCTCCTCTTGAGTAGCGACGCAGAATCACTTAAGCGGCAACACTCTACCGCTACCGTTATGCGAAAAACTAAGGGGAAAAGATATGGGTGGAGATGGTAATGAGGAATTAAGGGACCTTTAAGAGAGGCTACTCTTTTCTCAAATGTCGGCCATCGGCGGTTCCTGTGGTGTAAGTCACCCGAGAGAGATTACATCATAGTTGACAAAAATATTATAAAATAATTATGATGTTAGTTATATCAACCACAGCTGATATCTAGTAACAACAGCGAGTTCTTAAGTGATTAAACTAACATCTTAGTTGATGCATCTAACGTCTTCTCAGGCTCGTATATGGAATCAAGACATTCGCAATTTACAATTGTCTTATGCACAGCATTCAGAAACTTGTTAGAAGAGACCAATTTTTTTTCAGTGTTCCATAAGTCATCTTGCTGGCTGAATTGCCTTTCAATTAAATAATTAAGCTTACGCAGTTAACCTTAAGTCTGAAGTCCAAAAACAGGATTTTCAAGTTTAAAATTGGCGTATTAAGCCTCGAACTGCCGCACTCAGACTCTCTGAGTGCGGAAGTAAGTCTTAGAATTCGCGCAATTCATTAAACTGCCAGTAAAGTATTTAGGTTATTTAATAGAAGTCACCTCATTCCCATAACTTTATTTTGTAATTTAAAAAATCCGTCTTAGTTACAAATAATAATAATATTTAAAAAAAAGGTATCTCGGCCAATTTCCCTCAACCATTACGGGATTACGTTTAACTTAGCGATCTCGTAGCGTTGTCAAAAAGTTGATTGTTCTCGCTATAATTCTGTTTTGATACTCCGTAACAGCCCCCTGCCCTCCTGCCCCCCCGCCCCGTGATTAAGGTTTGATAAGGGATATGTGCCTTAAAATCACATCAGCGAGAGCCAATCAGGTTAGGGGACGCTTTTATGTAAAAATGGAACGTATTGTTTACGTCTTGTAAAAGTTATACTTATAGGGAAAATTGAGGTTGATACTTTATGCTAGAAATAAGAAAAGAACATCGGGGTGTAGCTTGTAGACCTACTTTATTGTAAACTGTAGAGTTCCGTCACCGTGATTGAAGAAGTTTTGTAGATTTTTGGTATTTGCAAAAATGGTCACATATTCCTACAAAAAAAAAATATTCTGTTGCGTACGTTTTCTATATGGATGTTCTAAATATTTTAGACAAAATAATTATACATTACGTGGAGAGGCTATGCTCGGGGTTTCTCTGCGTGATAGAATCAGAAATGATGATATCCTCAGTAGAACTAAGGTTACCGACATAGCCCGAAGAATAGCTAAACTGAAGTGGCAGTGGGCGGGGCACTTTGTTCGCAGGACTGTTGGCTGATGGGGTCAGAAGGTTCTGGAGTTGCGTCCGCGGACCGGAAGACGAGCAGGTAGGCCTCCAACAAGATGGAGTGACGACCTCGTAAGGATCACGGGAGCGCGGTGGATGCGAAAAGCACAAGACCGGTCTGAGCGGAGAGCCTTGGGAGAGGCCTATGTCGGACGTCTTTCGGCTTTACGTGTAATAGGTATACTTAGTCAGAAATAAAATTATAGTGTCTGTTCTATTACAGCTACATTGGCGTGGCTGACCCTTCATACCAACCTAGCGTTCCAGGGTTCAAACCCTAAATTATATTTATGTGATGAACGTGGGTATTTTATCTATGTATTTAAGTTCGTATTTCTCTTTATATAAATAAGTTAACGTTTTCTAGTACCCATTGTGCCAAACTTTAGTTTAGTTTGGTACTAGGTCAATTATATTTTATTTATTCATTTATACAAGAAAGGCAATGATAGTTAGTATGAAAACTCAATCTGTTTCGCGACTACCACACAAACACGTTGGTGCCAATGCTTTATTTTATACGCTGAGGCTGAACCCCTGCCTTCAGTAAACTGCAGACCCTCAAACGATAAATAAAGCCGCCACTCAGGCTTTTAGGGCGCGTTAGGAAAACACGGTAAAAATACAAGCAACCAACACGCTGAATGGGCTCTGAATGGATCTCGTTCTTTACTGTACAATCGGGACACTAACAGTTCAGCCGCCGTAGAACCTAGACAAAACGACGTGATAATAAAGTTCAGAATAAATATTTTTTTTCGTAAATCCCTTTTTGGTACCAAAGAAACGATCTAGACTGTGTGAAAGATGATATAGCTAGAAAGAGAGGGACTACCGAGATGAGGACTAATAGAGAAGTACGGGAGAAAAAAGAGATGATGTGCCAACGCCAAATAAATTGGGAAAAGGGGAGGAGAATGATAGTAATGATGACTAAAAGATAAAAGAAAGATAAAAGAAATGTATTCAGTAAGTAGGCCGCACGGACAGTTTTACACGTCAAGAATCTACCAGCGCTTCCCAAGTGCCACTGCTGAGAAGAAACGGCGCAAGAAACTCAGCAGTCAGTCATTTTTTAAACATATTTCATATTACAATGGTACTACTTAATCTAGCATTATATAGATATAAATATTAAATTAAATATAATATCAAATAAAATGCGTAGTTCAGCAGGTAAACATGCCAAAAATCTTACGGGAGACAGAGAAAAAGAAAAAATAGAATCAACTACTTATGTGTATATGAGATGGTGCAAGATGACCACATAAAAGTTTCGATACGTTTACCTGCATCAAGACAAGTCCCCTAGACAAGATAAAGCAGGATAAAGCTTTTGCATTTGAACAAATTATTTCTTTCGGTCATCATTATCATCTGCTAAACGAGATCAAATGATAAAATCGTTTAGTTTTAATACGGTAGAGATCCTGTTGTCAAATTCGCTCTACTATCAAATACAATACTTGTATTAAAGCATGTAAAAAGTCTTACATATATCAATTATTATTTTGCCTATCGTTAAATTACCACGTTTGATCTCTGTATCACCTTTTGTGGCTCTGCCGCCATCTTTTAAAGCCTCGTCTTCAAGAAAGAATAAAACGGATTCAGTGTACGGATTTGCACATACATTATGTTTGAGAAAAATTGGAATAACCACTAAGAGGTATCACTTTTATCAATAATTTTGGAAGCATATTTTTAATTTTACAAGTCGTTGATTTGTTTACGTTCATTATGAAACTGACTGACTGAGAGTAGGTGATAAAAATGTGTTTGGATCTGAATCATTTAAAGCTTTTATCCCGGTCTCTCGTATATATTTTTAAATCCATCATTCTGTCACTTTTTTCGTTAATGTACCCAGTGATACGACGTTACTCATGAAATACTGGTCATTAGGATTATTCGTAGTTTTTTAAGAGAAGGTTGGTCTGAAATTCAGTTTGGTAATCAAATACTTAAAAATAACGAGCTAAGCGTTTGTCAAACACAATAAAGGTTTCCATAATATTCATTCAAAACTTCATTTGCCTAACGTTCGCTCCAACTAAACTGCTATATTCTCCTATTATTCCATGAACGTAGAAACCAAACAAAATATTTTAAAAAAACTCGTTAAAGCACACCCTTTGATGCATACGTGGGTAGATTACACGAAAAAAACAAATTCCGGTATTAAAACCGCCATACAGAATCTAACTAAAGAATTCCAAAATGGCGCGCGTTCGTGCAAAATCGGTTGGTCTCGTTTATTTTTCGGTCATTATTCGAGCCCGGTGGTGTGATACCCGTAAACGAGTTTTAACTGCTAGTTTCAAATACACATTCCAATGCATACGTAGTCCGGATACTGAGGAAAATTGTGGCCCGACGCATGACCGACAGCGGGGTAACAATATTTACCCTAAGGTACTCTACACTTTCTCAAATGAAATATTTCTCAAGAGAAAGTGTATTATATTCCTTCCTTAAGATTCAACGTCATTGTAGTAAAAATAACCACCTCCGTGGTATAAATTATCCCTATTCCAAATGTTGTAATGATTCATGATCACAGCGACGAATCAACGATGAAACAATTGACTACGATGGGTCAATATCGAGTGGCATTGTTTGTTCTGAAATATTTTCGCCTACACCCTTTTTTGCTGAATTAAAGAATTATAATAAACAACTATTGTGCAGATTAGTTTAGTTACGTTGGGTTAGTTTTTCATAATAATTGAATAAAAACCGGTTCCAATGTAAAAATCGTTTTGGACGTGCTTGGACCAAAGAATACACTCGATATTGACCCGTCGTAGTCAGTTGTTCATCATTGATTCGTCGAACATTTGGAATAGGGATAGTTTGTACTACGAAGGCGGTTATTATTGCGCCGCAAAATTTGATAAAGCTGTAACAAGCTACAGCTATGCCCGTCGACACTGATAAGTCACATTAATCTTCTCTAGATTCGGCCCAGACTGTTTTCAGCGTTGTTCCTGAACAGGAAACAATTTTATTAGCTTTTGACATAAAAAAGGTATTGTGTTTAGGGGCAAAATTTAAATAGGTTCTTTAACTTTAATATAAATAAAAATTAAATAATACCTGCGGCTGCTTTCCATTTTTTTCTGACATTGCGTCATCAAAATGTTTAATCCTACTTTGGTAATAAAGGGTAAGGAAGCTTACAATGTATTTGAAAATAATAGATAAGGTTTCTAAATCGCTTGAGCCTATGCCATGGCCCAACATAAAGGTCCGGCGCAAACGGGCGCCGCACAGTTTTCAGCGCGCGTTTGAATGGAAATGACTTTATTTAGATAACCGCCATTCCGCGATATTTCATTCGTAGATTACGCCATTGATTGGCCTTTTTTATGTCTGTTTATCTTCGGAATATCTGTTGGATTTATACTCATTTTGTTTTATGATGTTTACTCATGTGAGGGGTTTATATTGAATTGTTTGGGTTTAATACGAGCTTTATATGTAAACTGTTAGATAAGTCCAGAAATGTTATTTTATAAATATTTTTAGCATATTCATAAACGCACAATAGCTAAAATATGCTTTAAATATAATGTGTTCTATTTGGCCTATTCAATATATTCATGGTAGCTCTTGTGAATTGAACTACATTGAAGATTATGTAAATCGTTACAACCTCATGACCTTAGTATAGGACTGGGTCAATTTGTTTTTTTTTTAATTTATTAATTAAGGTGTCTTCCCACTACACACACAGGTAATTAGTATTAAAATGTTGGTCGGTAACAAATGTCATCGAAAGATAACTTTTTTGTCTGACACGTTCCTATTACGGTCATGGAAAGATACGGTGTAGCGGGAAGACACCTTTATGGTGTCTACTTACTTGAGAGTTTGAAAGACTCAATAGTAGTATTTGGCAAGTTGCAAGACATTCCCAGAAGCTTGGAAACCTATAGGAATTACTGTCAATATTCTCGGAAACATTCGAGAGCATTAACAATGTTCTCCTTCGACACTAAAATTATGTTTTTTTAGAAGTGGTCGTAGCATTTTGTGCGGGGTCCGTCCGGATTTGCTACCACCATCTTATCATTTAAACTACCGCTAAGCTGCAGTGTTCGCATTGTTGTGTTCCAGTGATAAGACAACCGGTGAAATTACTAGCATAGAGGCTTTTCATCATAGTCCTCAGGGTTGGCAACACATTTGCGGTCGTAGGACTGCAGTTTTTTTTTTACTTTTTAGTAATTTAGACAGAAGTTCCAGGTCAGTACAATGCTGCTTAATAGTGAACAAAAATACTGAACATATCCTATTCCCACTTATAACCACAACTCTTAAGGGACTATGTTACTGGATTTATTATACCTACGTTTGTCACTGTTGGGGAAAATTAATTAAGGAAAGGTCGTCGGTTCGACTCCCGGGCGGAAGGGTGCTTCGTAAAATATTGGCCAAGCTGACAATATGCGATATGCTGGCTGTATTTGTACTAGGGGTGGACCGGGTTCTGCTGACTGCAGGGTTGAGACTAACGGAACCCTCGCTAATAATTGTGTTGAAATATAGTCATGGATTATGGTAACCTTTTTTTTGAATTATGTTCGTGAGCTTGGATGTCTTTGTTGTGAAACGGGATCTTGTTTAGTTTGTTGAGTAGGATATATTAGCGATAGATATATCGGCTATTATAGTGTACCGTGTTGGTAAAAAAAAATTAAAAGAGTGCAACTTCATTTGACGACGCGCTGGCCCAGTTGGTAGCGACCCTGCCTACGAAGCTAGCGGTCCTGGGTTCAAACCCCGGTAAGGGCAGATATTTGTGTGATGAGCGCGAATATTTGTTCCTGAGTCATGGATGTTTTCTTTGTATTTAAGTATGCATTTCTCTATACATATAAGTATTAATATCGTTGTCTAGTACCCATAGTACAAGCCTAGAGCTTAGTTTGGGACTAGGTCAATTGGTGTGACATTGTCCCCTGATATTTATTTATTTATTTATTTTGTTAAGATTTGTTCCTTATTCGCCATATTCCTAATTTATTTTTATTTATTTATTTAAACAGTTTTGTAAGTAGGCCCTGTAGGCACTTTTACAAGTCTGAGTCTACCAGCGCTTCCAAAGAGACCACTGTTGAGAAGAAGCGCCGCAAGAAACTCAACAGTAAGCCGTTTTATCCAAATAAATCACATTACAATACTAAACTTAAGCTACACAATTTAAATGTCACAGGGATGTACAGGTCCCAGTAGTAATAATAATTAAATTGTCGGATTAAAATAATCGTCTAATTCGACACTGTTCTAGCTAGTCATATTCCTAACTCGTCATATTCCTGATTCGTCACATTCCGAAGTCGTCATACCATGCACAAATTTATTATACATAGAGTCCTCTGTGGTAAACGATAAGAACCTCTTTAGATAATGAATAGATGAGTGTTACTTGTCTATCAAGAAGTGAAGGTTTTTTTTTTATGTCATAGGTAAGGCCAACGAGCACACAGGCCACCTGATGGTAAGTGGAAACTGTGACCCATAGACATTCGCATTCACAAGACTGCAAGCCAAAGACTGCAAATGCGTTGCCAAAACTGAGGACTAAGATGGAATACCTCTATGCTAGTCATTACACCGGCTGTCTTACCCCCAAACCGGAACACAGCAATGCAAACACTGCTGTTTGGCGGTAACTTAATGGATAAGATGGTGGTAGCGATCCGGACGGAACCTTCACAAGGTCCTACCATTTTATTTACTAGCTTCTGCACGCAACTTCATCTGCGTAGGTTTCAAATATAGTTGTTCCCTCGGAAACTTTTTAAAATTTCCGGTATGAAAGTAGCCTGTGTTAATATAGGATCTAAGATATCTCCTTTTTTAATTTCATTTAAAAAAGTCAACCCGTTGCAGTGTTAAGGAGTAACCAACTAACACACACAAACTTTTGCATTTAAAATATTTGAAGGATTGGATATCTCGCCATACATACACCTGTACAATCTGTACAAATCGGTACAATCAGTCCTAATACTTATTAATCCTGTAAGCACGTTTTCGCGATTTGACTGTACAATGACGACTTAGGAATATGACGAATCAGGAACAAAATTATCCTCTATACATAAAACTTCCATGACTCACTGACGCCAGACTGACAAACAGACAGAAAACGCATAACCTAACCCGCCAAACATACGTACGTAATTGAAATAAGAAGGTAACATGAGAATTTACAGAATATTTTTCGAAAATCAACCCAAGTAAAAGTAACACTTGTCAGGAAACCTGCAATACGTAAGAGGGGTAATTTTGTCCCACGTGATGTTTACAGCTTCTGGAAAGTCTTAAAATTTATTTGGAGCAATAGACATCCAAAAGTAAGGTTATGTTTCCAAAGGTTTGGTTGAAATGCATCCCATTTTATAAATATTGTATTTTGTTTTTTCGTGTATAATACTCACATACATCAAAAATATTTTGAAGCAGAACCTAAACAGTAATTTTTACTAGGGTTTCATCATTAAATTGAAGTTTTTTTTTTAATATTTTACTAACTACCAAAGTAAAAATGTATTTTGACTATTCTTATAACATAAGTAGAACAAATTAAATTAAGTATATAAAAAACTACTGGATCAAATGTCAAATTAACAAAACTGGCATCTTAAAGTTGCCTATACTTTCACTATCAATTGCTTTTGTTCAAATGTTTCCCAATAGCCTAAAAGTTCTCTCAAGTTTATCTAACAGCAAATTATTATAAGGTACAACAACCTATCGTAATTATAAATGTGTTTGTGTCGCTTTTAACTAAGTATAAGTAGGTATTTGTTTTTGATTTGTGACGCTTTTGTATTTTAGCAGCGCTTTACGGTTTACTACGAAAGTAAAAACATCGCTCACCACACAATACAAATTCACAGCGACAGCAGAACCAGTCTCCAGAAAATTTTCACTAACCACCCATTAAGACAAAATTAATTGAATAAACAGAAAGTCAAAAACCAGGTCACAGTCTTAACCCACCAAAACATCACCCCCCCCTCTGACCCCAATAATTGAAAACCGGCGCTGCCAAGTTTTTAACTCAATCTATTATCGAGTTATCAAACAAAAAGGTTCAGTGCATATAATTTGATCAATCCCGAATCGGGGGCCTCTTGGGGCTGGTTCATTTGTGCCGAAAGTACAGGCAAAGAAATGAATATTTTAATCTTAAGAAAGACAAACTTAATTTAAAAAAAAATGAGTACAGTTATTGGTAATGGTGTATGCTCGGAATCTCGCTAAGGGACAAAATCCGGAATGAGATGATCCGGCATAAAACTAGGGTCACTGACGTAGTTCAGAAGTGTAGCAGACTGAAGTGGCAGTGGGCTGGTCACATCTGTCGCAGAACCGATGATCGGTGGAGTAGACGGGTTCTCGAGTGGAGACCACGGCTCGGCAAGCGTAGCGTAGGACGCCCTCCAGCCAGATGGACCGACGACCTGAAAAAAGTGGCTGGTGGTGACTGGATGGCGAAAACGGGAGATCGGGCATTGTGGCGAACCCTGGGGGAGGCTTACGTCCAGCAGTGGACTGCAATAGGCTGAAATGATGATGAAATTTGTTACATACATAAACAAACGTTTATAGAAACACATTTCATATTTTTGCTCAAAGTGAACAAATTAATTAATATGAAGGGAATATCTTATACTCATTGATCTAGTGGTTACCTTAGCCCTAGGCTTGTAGTATGGGTATCAGACAACGATAAACATGCTTATAAATAGATTAGTATTCAGATAAATATATACCTAAAGTTTCACTCGTGTAACTGATTCGTGCTCGTCCCATAAACCTTTTCCCTTGCTTTTAATAAACCCGGGATATTACCAAACTAACAAGACTAACCGCGTTGTCAAAAATGTTATGTACAAACATTTCATCATCATCATCTCATCATTTCAGCCATAGGTCGTCCACTTCTAAACATAGGCCTCTCCCAAAGATTTCCACCTCACCCGGTTGGAAGCGGCCTGCATCCAGCGGGTCCCCGCGGACTTGACCAAATCGTCCGTCCATCTCGCGGAGGGTCGCCCTACGCTGCGCTTGCCGGTACGCGGTCTCCTCTCGAGAACTCTACTGCCCCAGCTGCCATCAGTCCTTCGAGCAATGTGGCCTGCCTACATTTCACTAAGGTAACATATATAGCTCAAGATGACTTGACATCAAACATCAAAAAAATCCTCTATTTTAAATGTGAAACAAAAACGCTAGTAGTGAGAGCGTTACAATAGGAGTGCACCGTCGAGCTACAACGCCGCGGGGCAAAGGGGCTAGTTGCGAAGTGCCAAGTGGAAAGTAACTTCTGGCCGGCACTTGGAAATCTTTTTGTCAGAAAATCGAAAAGAGCAAGATTTTGTGCTTGAAAAAGGTTTGAAAATTGTAGAGCATTCTTTAAGAAAATAGTTAACATTGGTTTTTGGTTTAGATACCAGATTAAGTACAGGTTTATTTGAGATTAATTGTCACAATTAGTCAGTGAAAAACTTTGAGTTCCTCCGTAAAAAGATATGGATTAGTATTTAAGGACGATGTTGCCAGTACACGATGCCATAAAACCCATTTTAGATATTTATAAGTGGCTATATTTAGCGTTTTTTATCTCGTTTTTAAGTGTTAGTTAACTAGACGGACGGTCACTGGAGTAGAGGCAGAAAAAGGCAGTGGCGGGATGATTTGGACGTGTTTCAATGCAACTGGCGGGAGCATACAATTGGCAGGAAAGAATGGCTAAAAAGAGGGGAGCCCTGCCCTGTGTGGGACACTGACAGGTGCAAGATTTTTTTTTCCTCGTGTATGCCGTAAACAATAGAAGTTTGCAAACCTATTGAATGAATAGAATAATAATGAACAAATGTAAAATATGATCGATTAAAAATCATGAAGGTTTTTAGTGGTTTTTAGTAACTCACGGGTCCCTGTTTCTATTTCCCGCCTTTTTTCCTTTGAGTCGCTGTCAACGGGTTTCCTCGCCCACGTGACTCGCGTGACAGATTGACGGCCGACGGCCGGAAACTTGACGTGTGAAATACCTACCTGGGAAACTTCAAATATTCTTTTTTATTTGCTATTTACACCTCAAGTATTTTTTGTAACCGAGACTATATCACAATTCAAAATATTAATTCAGTGAATTGACCACATGAGCGTTTTTTTCCACGTAGGCAATATTGAGTGAATCTAATAGCGCTTCAGACAAGGTCAACGTCGCGGAAAAGAATCGCCGCAAGAAACTACAGCAACAGTTCATTTTTTCAATCATAAAACACAATCAAAGTTAGTTACATTACAAGGTAAGACAGTAATAAATAATTACAATTAAAAGTAGCACAAGCAAAATCATTACAGGTCAATACCATTAATCTAAAAATAAAAAATAAAATAGGAAAACAACACGACGAGATCTCTACATCCAAAGCTATTACTAGAAATATATTGCTTTTTACATATATACGTCTTCATTTTGAAATAGATGGTTAAAACTAAGGCCTAGTTGCAAAACGCTAATGTAAACGATTTTCGAAAACTGCCAAATGTATGAAGTTGACAAGCGCTGGTCGCAACGAACCGTCTGGCAGCATACGTCAATCCCAGGCCTATTCTATTAGATAAAACATTATTGCCTTTGACGTGCTATGTATTGTAAACGTTACGATAGCTCTTATTTCATCATCATCATCATTATCAGCCGCAAGACGTCCACTGCTGGACAAAGGCTTTCCCCAAGGTTTTCCACAACGATCGGTCCTCTGCTGCTGTCATCCAGCGGTTTCCCGCGACCTTTATCAGATCGTCAGTCCACCTTGTGGAAGGTCTGCCAACACTTCGTCTCCCGGTTCGCGGTCGCCACTCTAGAACCTTTCCGCTCCAACGGCCATCAGTTCTACGAGCAATGTGCCCCGCCCACTGCCACTTAAGGTTTGCAATCCGGTGAGCTATATCGGTGAGCTCTTATTTACTTGACAGTAATGAAGGACGAGTTAAGAGCAATACCATAACTCGTTGAAATCAATATTGTCTTAACCAGTAGAATAGACCCTCGGAAATTTTCAATAACGATAACTTTCACAGGCGCTTATAGACTGGGAACACCTTACGATTTCGGAATATTTACGGAAAATTGTTTGATCAAGTTTTCGCTGAAAGTAATGTTGTGATGAAGCATTTTTTTATAAATGCTTAATATGGTTGCCGGAAACCGTTGGATTCAAGCGGCGCAAGACTGGTCCTCGTGGCAAACCTTATGTCCAGCAATGGAGGTGTTTCGGCTGGAATGATGAATTTATCTGCGGTGGTAAGGTTAAGTTAGAACTTCGAGCAACATCAAACAAGCTTACGATATAAATAAATTTAAAATATGATAGAAAGTTGTAAAAGTTATGGACGTAAGCACTTAGTTTTTAAATCTAGCTACAAAATATAGCGTCCGTTTTTAAAAGAGGTTTATTATAAAGTCTGACTAGAAATAAACAAGCTCGCCATATTGGGGAAATTATGTGAACTATCAATTCCATTGTAATTCAAAAATACAGATAAAAAAAGTATTACTGGCGACCCCATCTGAAGTTTTTATTTTTCTGGTCAAGCTTTAGATAAGTTTAAACTTTTCGTTAATGATTTAAATTAAATTGTAACAAGCAATAAAAATGGTCAAATACTTTCTGTAAAACGCAAGTTTTCCATCTACTACGAGTATGTTGGCAGGACATTTATTTTGCAATAAAGAAACTAAATTAGTTGAAAGACCCTCCAGCTTCAAATTATCAACTAAAGCAGCCTAGACTATTGATATGTCACCCGAAGTCTCTCGCGTGACGAGAGGGCGAGCCAGCCGCGATGTATGTGAGAACCAATGGCTGCACCGACCACGTATTGGCTTGTGAGGAAGTGTCCTGCAATTGCTTTCTTAATTATTACGCATTTACTCAAGTGCGCAGGGTTAAAACAGGTATTTAGTTACGATAAGGTTGTATAATTGGAGTAGGACATGTTATGCTAGAAATATGTTTATTAGGCGTGCATGTAACATCTTTAACAATAATTTAAAATTAACGGACGTTGATATTTTTAATTGTTCACTTGCAACATTGAAGAACGTTTTTAAGAAAACATCCAAAAAATAGGTTACTGTCACTTAAGACCCTTTTCTTGTTCAAGATTGTTCAAGATGAAACTAAATTTCTGCATCTCAGCGAAGGAATTGTAATCGGTCGATTAAATACTAAACAACTGACTAGTGGTTGTTATTTTATATAATTTAATAGGGTAAGATAGTTTTACTTTTGATTATATTCTTACTTTCTTTGGATAAGCCACGTTTTTCTGCTAAGATTATCTTTAAGGAAACTATAGGTCTATATTGTGTTATTTAAGTTTGTAAATTGATGTATATGACTGTTTGTTTCTTAGCAAATAAAAAAAAAAAAAAAAAAAAAAAAATAATCTTGGCTACAATGGTAGTCTCAAGAGAGTTCATAAATAGTCCGTAAACGTAGGTGTAGTTGAGACGGTCATGTCAGCTGCACTCGGCTCAGATCAGTTTTGAATTCAAATTTTAAAATATTTATTCTGTAAATTGGCCACATGAGGGCTTTTTTACGCCCTAAGTAAGTAGGCTGTATAAAAAACTAATCTCGGCTGAACATTTTCGGCAGGTTTTTAAATAATACATATAATAGGACCAATTTCACTCCTAACAGAGCCTTCAGTTTTCCAAACTCTATTTTGCAATGCTATACTTACCTATAAGTCCAAACCCACGCTTTTCACACAACTACATGACTTATTTTAACTCGGCTGTAAATTACTTTTAAGTAAATTAAGTTATCATATCGTTAACAATACGCTATCCATAGATGTAGATGTAGAGATAAAATACCATAAACCCCAGTCGGGTAAAAGACACGAAACAATAAGTACAATACAATTTACATACGTACACAAAACAAACGAGCCTACCTTACACAGCGCATAAACAATTTTCAATTTTTTCACCATTCATTACATAGCAACGACAACATCCGGCCGCCATATTGGACCGTTGCCCGCTCGCAATCTCAACCGGATATGACGATTTGATTTCCAAACAGCACACACTGCCAAGCTAGATGAAATATTACTTGAGTTAACGCTGCGACTCAAAATTAATTACTTTCGTAATAAAAACTGCTGAAAAATGGCGCTGGAAATGTTTATGGAGAAGCGTTGAGGTCGACGTCAGTTGCAGAGGGATTATTTGGTCGTTAGAATTATATTTGCGTAAGCAATGGTATTTTTATTACTAAAATGCGCAAAAAAAAGAAGGGTGTGTTTGCCAGTCTTAATATTCGCTCGTAGAAGCTGAATGAACGGAGTGATTTCGACAAACAAGTTGTCGTCAGATTTGTGCCAGTGTCATGAATGACACTAAGAATTTTAGTTTTTTTTTTTTTTTACTTTTCGACCGGTATCCCAGTCTAGTCCTCCTGGGGCTCTATTCTACTGAGACTAAACCTTATTGCTTTTCAAATATTATCGTATCGTCAACGTAACGATAGCGCTTATTTACTTGACAGTAATGGCGGCTGAATTAATAACAATACTTGTAGTGACAGAGTAAAGTAAGTTTGATTACTTAATTTAATTAAAATATTATTTTCTCAAACATGCTATGTAATGTCGGCGTTATGTTAGTTATTTTAGGCTTCAAAGTGCCACGTTTCCGACGGAACAACTCGAGATAACTGTAAAGGAATTTCATACGAAATTGAAGGCCTAGGCCGGGAAGTAAATTTTTTTAATTTTAATTTGGCCATGGTGGCTGTGCTTATGAAAAGGCTAAATAGCTGTTTTCTTTTTAATTTACTAAGCCGTGCATCCAACAAAGCGTTTGCATGTTTATTTGAAGTACCAGGAGCGCAGAGGTAATTAGGAGGTTAGCACGATGCGGCGAGCCCCGCGCGCGCCACCAGCGGGCCGGCGGGCGGGCGTACTGAGCACTGTAGGTTACTTTTAATGTTTATGCACTCCTAGTACCTATTTGACATTGTAATTTTTGTTTTAATTATTTTAATGAATTATGTTTGAGAAAAGCACTATACATACTTCGGCGGGAAATATGGGGTTGCCCGCCTCGGCCGTCTATATAACTTCGGCCGGCAACCCCTTTTGTCCCGGCCTCTGTAGTAATGTACTATTTGACGATGTGGTTACTTTAGTGAAGAGATTCCCAAAGTCAGAGTTCCGCGAAATAGATGAGATGAAGTACTCTAGACGAAAGTTTGATGAGGGATATCTTGAAATAAAAATGGTTTTGGTCAGTGTTCCTGTACCTTAAAAGTTTGGGAGAAAGGGTCTTCAGTTCGATCATCATAGGGTTAAATATTTTTGTGATGAGCGTATACATATAAGTATGTCTCTTGTAGACTTATTCCCGTATACCAAGTCTGGAGTTTAGTTCTGGAGTAGATTAATGTGAAATGCTTATCAGTTGGGCACTACTAAATCATGACTTGCATGCACGTTCATAATATTTCGTGAAAGGCAAGCGTGCTTTGCCTTTTATGTCAGATAAAAAACAACACAGAACGGTTAATATTAAGCTATTGTAACCCCTGTACTCCTCGTCCCCATAAAATTGACTAAGACTGTAAAGTTTTCCCAAACCCCAATAAGGGGCCTTGTCCAAATTTATTTCGGCTAAACGAATTTTATCCGCCCCCGGAGAGCCGCGTGAATTAACTAAACAGCCCCGAACCTGCACTCCATACAGTGAAAACAATCCCGCTATTATGAAAACTCTGGAGCGGTCCGCTTGGACACACGGGCAGAAACCACGGACGGGGACGGGCCGAGCAGCTAAAAAAAAAGCCGATCGATATTCTTTTACCCGGCTGTCGCGGAGGGTAGTTAGTTAGTAGAGGGTGTTTTTCAGTCTACCTATGTATATGTATGTTTGTTCTTTTGTGACGCTCTAGAAACTAAACGCATTGATCGATTTTCATGATTCTTATAGCAATCGATTTGTCTTAATCTTGCGAGTGTCACTAAAGATGTGACAGTAATTAAAATTCTATATGGCAGCTAGACGCCATATTGTAAAAAAGAAAAAGAAATGTCGACGAACTATTCCAATAATATTCAATAGGAATTTCATTAACATTCAATAGGTATTTAAAAATTTAATCATATTTCAACTTAAACGATCAAATAGGATTTATAACGATTTATAGTTGGTTAGCAACAACAGTCGGGTTTTTTAAACTTTGCTTTTTGTTGTTATTTTGGCAAGGAAAACAGGCTACATGAGGGTAAGGTGCTTTAAAAGATCTTCAGCATGCAGGTTTTAGGTAACGAATGGGTCGACCAAATCTGACTGGGTCGCCATTTTTATGACAAGTAGACATCGCGAGAGAGTTTCGTACAACGTTCATGTACTACCAGCCCAATGCGAACTCTGACCCACCACACACACACACACACACAGTCACAGTGATGTTATTATTCGTGCCGTAAGTAGTGTCAAACCAATGGTTTTATAATGCCACTGTCTGTGGTGGGTGAATTCACCCTATAAAGTTTCGACGACACTTGTTAAGGGATGCTCATTTCTCAATCTTACTGTTAATACCTCATGATAAATACCGACAAAATATAACCTATAACCTACCTACGTATAACTATGCGTTACATGCCCACTTAACACTTGTACTGTTTTTCTGTTTTTTGGTTTTAAAGCACGCTAAGCTCCCGGTCTATCCCTTCTCCCGTATATTCCATTTCGACCAAACTCTCGTGCTAATTAATATCATTTCCTTTCGGCCCAGGGCTTAGAAATATTATTACAATGGAGTTTCGACTTCACTCTAATGGCGGTGCATGTCGGCCAATGCGGGTTTTGTTCTAATATTTGTATCTTTTCTTGTACATACCAAGTTGTAATTGTAGAGTGAAATGATAACATCTGACTGGGATAACATAACGAAACCGAAGGATAATTTTAACTACGGAGACCGCTCAATTAGAGCAGTACCTACTTGTTAGAGCACGGTAGAATATTACTAGTATATGTATTATTATTTGAACTCAACATCTGCGTGGTATAAAATTATCATCAAGAGACTATGCAGTAAAGTACAATTGGAAATTAAACCAAGTTACCGAGGTGAAATGCTATTCTAACGGTACGAACTGCAAAGTCTCGAAAGATAGCTATTCTACAGTGAGCTTTACCTTGTGTTTGAATGGTCGTAAAATTATCAAGTTATTGACATGTAATGATCTGGATTTTTTACCATGCCAGCTGATCTCTGAACTAAATGAAGTGGCCGCCAGGTGGCGCGTGGAGCGGGAAGTTTTTGATTTGGATTCAGGGTTTTTTTGTTCTGAATATATTCGTGACATAAGGCTGGCGGATGTGAATTAGTTTTAGTCACATGTTTTTATTATACTTTAGTATTTTATTTGGTTCTCATTTCGTCAAATACTTAAAAATCGTAAGTTTTTAACACAAACACAGTACAAATATCATAGAGAAGTGTGTTTTCTATGAATCTTAGTATTTTTCTGTATTATAAACCTGTTTATCGTTAACTGAGTAAAATTTGTGTGAGATTGTTTACTGATATTTGTATTGTAATCTATACTTATTATAGACAGATACAATTGTGTGTTTATTTGTGAGGGGTAATCTCTGAAACTACTTGTTACAAGGCGGTTACAACCTCCTTTTTAGATCTCGTTCTCGGCCACGTTTCTTTTATTGATCTAAATCCTTCAAAATTCAAAATTATTATGATGGAATCAGATATCGATCGATAGCCTCACTCACTTAGCAACCTTCAGATATATACAAACAGGGATTTTTATAAGGACTAATAATTAAAATACAATAACATTTATTTATTCAGAACTATATAACGACTCATCCCAAATAATTACCACATACTGTCAGATACTGAACCGATTTTGAAAATTTCACTATTCTTTCTTCCCCTATCTCTTAGTGGTAAAGGCTATATTTTGTTTAATAAACCAGAGCATTGCGAGCGCAAGTCACTAGTTTATTTATAAATGCGTATTATAATGGTTTTTGTAACGCAGCTAAGAATCTAAGCTACTCAATCCCCTTCAAAACTAAATTTATTCCCGATGACGAAGCGTCTAAATGTATAATTAGTACAAACAATACGGTCTTAAAACTATATATTACATCACTAACTAATCTCCATTTGATGTCAAACATTTGGCATTGTTTGCAAACGTAACAACTCACTCGAAAAACTCTTAGTAACTTTAAATTTAGGTTGAAATTACCTTTCTACAATTGGTAGACTGAAGTTTGTGTTTGTGATATATGGGTATGACGAAGCATCGGATTTGGTATAGAAAAACTCTAAGAATGGAGCTGAAATAATTAATAGTGTGGAATGACATAATGAGAGTTGGAAATTGTTTATGTCCTGTCAAAATGACATTGAGTGTGCGCGCGACGTTTTTTTGGGTAAAGATAATTTCCCCATTTGTAAAGTTGTTAATGTTTTATTTGTTAATGTTAATGTCGAGAGAAATTAGTTATTCATAGATAAACCCGTGGAATGTCATTTCATATACATATGTATTAGGATATAATTTTAGTTGGAACCACAATGAGTTTCAAAATCGAATAATTCTGTAGACAGACGTTGACTACAGCACGCTCCACGGGTAAAAAACTGTTAAACAACTGTTACTATACTATAAATATATAGAGAAATATATAGAAATCATCCATGACTAAATCCACCCGCTCATCACATAACATAACCAACAAACCAACTACGAGAAACACGTCGTCAAAACAAACAAAAAAACAGTTTAGTTCTAAAGCTTTCTTTTTGTCTTTCATAACCAAGTATGACTAATAAAAAACTAGTAATGTTTTTAAATTGCTATATAAATGCACTTCTATGGAAATGAGTCACATCGGACAAAGACGGGCTTGACCTGATTCCTACTGTACTGCTTCAAACAATTCCAAAAGGCATTATAAGTCTATTAACACGAAGCCCATTATTACCTTCTTGTTCAAAACAACATTAACTGACTCACGATTTTACTGTAAAAAGTTACGTATCTAAATCTGTATACAACGCTTATGAAAAAGGAAATGACTTTTATTGAGAGGCATTACGATTCTAAATTGATTGAATTTGAGACAACACGTTAATAAAACAAATTTAGCGAAATATCTCCTTTGATCAGTCAATAAATAAAGTTAGGTATGCGTTCACGTCGCACGCGCAGCCTATTATCCACTTTATTAGTTAATGTTAAGGTTGGGTTTAGTATCTTTTTATATTTGTGTTGAAAGATATCACAGGTGACAAGGATTTGTCTTAACTACAAAGGAAATAATATGTTTGGAGTCAAAATAAGATGTTACTGTGACCTACAAAGTGTATTCTCGGCAGATTTATGTTACAGGAAATAAACACGGTGTTTTCTTGTATTTTTCCTTCACATCAAATGATTAGGTCATCATTACGTCTTTTGGTGGGAAGATCTATGATCTCTTTATACTATGACGATTTTCTCGTTAACATTTTCGTTTGAAGTTCGCTAATGTTGTATATTAACAGTCGATTGGGACTTCCTAATGTTTTTATTGGGGCGTCAGTTGTCACTTTAAATTGCTTTAAAATGCCAATAAAAATAGAAAATATCTTTGAGAGGCTTCTGCGTATAATTTTATTGTCGCTCGACTGAAATCTGTGTTTTTTTTTCTCCCGACGGTACGTATCACTTGTTGTTTACTGCTCTATACTTGTATCTAGTGGGGCCAATTCGGACCGTATTTGTATTGTATTGAATATTTTTACACATTTCAAATTAGAGTACACTGATCCGAATTATACAAGGAAGATAGGTAGGTACTCGTAAAGCCTAAAATTTAAATTATTACTTTTATAATCAAAAACTTTTTCTAACACGATTTTGTAATTTTATCTTAAAATCCTCCGCAAAATCTTTACCTGTTTAAAAAAGGAAACTTTAAAACGTATGTTTATTTATTTATGAAATTATATCACGAGGAAAATCTCGAGAATGACCAATTCCCGAATTGAGCTTCAAGTTAATACAATGGGTACGGCAAAATAATTAATAAGTAAAGAAAAAATATATAGAAAAAATTACAAAATTACATATAATAAAAATATCTAAGACTTAGAAACAAAAACGTAATAGAATTAATTACTCAAACATTTCCGATTACCAGAAGATCGAACCTGGGACTGCGTCAAGTAAATATATCAATAGTATCCAAAAAACATTTATCTGGTTAAAACTCATGCGCATGCTCCCTACGGAGGTGCCACGTGACTATATCGACCAGCTGACATATTTTATCGACCAGATACACTGACGAGCTTGTTAGGAGCAAGAGCTATTAAAATTTTACTAAGACGCTCTATTCGTTAAATGTCACGCATTAGGTAAGTCTCTTTCCTGTGTAGTTGTATAGAGAGGATAATACCGCGGGGATATTATATTAACTTAAATTTAGGATTACAAAATTAGGCGAGGATAGTCGGGCAAGAAGAACCAAAAGCCTTTTCTAGGAGGTTCACAAATTCTCGTTTAATGATCATAATACAACCACTAAATAATAAATCCTAGGATTACGTAACATTAAACTAAGACACCATTACCATTCCATAGTCACCCAGTCTCTCAACCAAAGATTAGATCAAGATTGCCAAACATGGCGACGCACCTTCCAAACACCTTGTTAGTTAATGGATAGGTACTCCGATTCTTTCACTCTCCAATGGTATGAAAGTCGAGGGCAAGTGACAGAGCAAGCGTAACTTTCGAACTATGATTTCGAAGTAAAGGCCCGTGCCTGCGTTACGTCAGAGGAAGCAAGGCCAACAGAATGTCTAGTTTGCTCTCAAAATCAGATTAAAACCACACGCGCCGTTATAATAATAATAATGATAAGGCCGCAGGGCAGCTAGTGGCGAGCTGTGGTGAGTGGCGACACCACGGACCTGAGTGCTCCCGAGGGTAGGTCCTGTTCCTCACCTCACACTTGCCTTCACCGGCCGGCTGCGGTGTGCAATGACGAGGAACAGACCCTCACCTCTGGCTTGCCTTTATTGGCCGGTCAGAGTGGAGTCGCAAGAGCTATATGCTCGAAGGGTGGATGTGTTGCATAAGTGGTGAGTGGGCACCTTATGGTCGTTTAAAGTCCAGAAGCACCTCTCCACCCTTAGCCCCTCTGGAACTGTTGCCTCCCTGCTGCTATATATATGTGGCTATTTCGGGAGGTCCATTCCATTGAGTTGGCGAGTCACCGCCTGCCATTTAAACCAAAGTAATTAGCATTGGCCAGGCAGGCGCCGTAGTTTCATCAATAGCCTAGTTCACCAATCCATATCAGTTCATTCATAGAACCTATTATTAGTATTCCCATCCTTCTTAAATAGTCTTTACACTGACCGGTGGTTGTCCGTGGGAGCATACTTCTTTAGTTTGAACTCAGGGACAATGGCCGGTTGGTGTCCCATAACTTTACTAAATTAAACTTGTCTAAAGGGCCTCTGCGTGTTGGCTTCGGCTCCATGTACGCCTTCCAAAGGTCCGGGACTCCCATAGTCCCGTGATTGGTAAAGACATACAAATAATAATGATAATACTCGTAAGATTCCTGTAAATACAGCTCTATATAACGCCCCGAGCCCTAGTTGCGCAAGCGCACGGTGGCGTATCGGCGCAGGATTGCTCCGCATCTGGCGTAATTAGACGCTCCCAATCCCAATTACCCACTTAACACGCGTCCAGGCCGCGGACTCCACAATGAGCCCATTTTGTATTGAGAATAAAGAGCGTGGCTGGGAATGTGCTTATGCCACAGATAGCTAATGGAACACTCTTCATTGCTTGGTCGGTTATTGTTTATTATTTGCATGCCCTTATTTAGACGTCATGTTACATAATTATAATACACATAGGTAGGTACAGTCAAGGAGTTTAATTGTTGCGCCACTATGGAACCCTGTCATAATGACAGCGTCAAGCTACGTGAAATAAATTAAGACAAAATTTATGATTTGGTAACGTTATGCGACAGGGTTCCATAGGAGCTCAATAATTAGAGTCCTTGACTGTACCTCCTCATTAATAAATATACCTATTTTAGTAAAAGTATTATTTGTATCTGTCAAATTTATATATCACAATGATAGACAGATCATATTTCAAGTACACATTAGCTTTGTGCGCGTTTATGAATAAGAGGCAAGTTATTTTATTAAACAGGAAAACTACTACTCAATAACCCCAATATAACGGCGTCCTCTTCTTCAGAGCTAACATCTCCTTGACCTAAACGATTTTCAAGAAACCTAAGTGAGAAAGCAAAATAAAATTATTAAAAATAAACGCGCCCAAATCGTTCCATCAGTTAAGTTAAGGAGCGATCGATGACACAGACAACAAACAGATAAAACACCTCCCATATTATTTTATTGGTGGTTAAAAATAGAAGTACATTCTTCTTCTTCTTCATCGTTCCCTCAATGCTGAGGATCGCGACCACATGTTAGGGTTTTCCACTCAGCGCGGTCGTCACAATGGCGCCGAGCGTCAGTCGGATCGCAAGACATCATAGTTCCATCTTGACGACTCAAATCCATATCCATGTGGTTTTCTTGGGATAGATAGTGCAGTAGTCTCCCGTTGCTTTCTGCACCAGACATTTTAGAGGTTATTTAAGCCCCAAGGCCGCTGTTGCCTCTTCAGTCGGATGTCCGACCGGTGGTATGGTTATACCGCCATTGCTCGGTCGCCAGAGCCTCGTCCGTTGTCTAGCAGGGAGCACCACGGCGCCCAGAGGCGCCGCCGTCGGCTATTCATAACGAACCACCGACGCGAGCAGGTGAGGTTGACTATTGGGTCGGACAAAGATGTAATTTCCGTTCTCCCCTTACTCCTTGAAGTACATACACCACCGCTAAATAGCATTCTCGGTAATGTATGAACAAAAGTTCTTAGTTAGCTTTTGATCCATTCTATAGTTGGCTAGCTTTCTCCTGCGACTCTGTCCTTGTCACTTGTTGTTTGTGTTATCCTTCCCTTGAATACTGTATGACGGGATAAATTACTCGCGCTCATCACACAAATATTTGTCCTTACCGGGACTCGAATCCGGGACCACTAGCTCCATACTCAACCACCAAGTAGGCTAGCCTAACTGTGTCCTCAAACGCAATAATGCTGACCAGAATAAGCTACAGCACACCAAGCAATGGACGCACTCGACACACGTGCACGCACAAGGGCCATTCTTCCCGGCGTTTCGTCACCGCCCGGTTTGTGTAACCCATTTTATTTTTACGGCCTCTCAGATTTACGACCGATGTTATGGCGTTGTAATTGAACTTTTTTGCGTTAGAAATGGTAATATTATTGTGCGTATGATTTGAGACTGGTCTTAACAAATCTGTGGTTACACTGTAATGGTTTTTTTACGGTATGATAGTCGAAATAAAATCTACGAGTATAATTGTCCACCTTTTGGCCGACTGCGGCAAAGCCCAAAAGGAGGGTTATGTGTTTCACTTGTACGCCAATGACTCAATGTCCGCTCGTCGATTTTAATAAATTATACGTGGTTCTTCTTAGTCACTAGTGTCTCATAGGCCATGTGAAATTGGCGAAATAAGAAATAAATACATGATAAGTAACATTACTTTGACGACACTATCCAAACAGCAGTTGTTGTTGTTGTTCTTCTTGTATCTCGTTTACTTTCAAAAATAACATAGAAGGAAAGCGTTCTCAATATTCCTAAAAGTTTCAGAGTATTTTCTCAATATTTTTATTGATAATTTTTCGTCCTTTCAGTTTCCCTACTTTTGTATTTGTCCTTTCTCAATCGCGTTAGACAAATCATCCAAAATGCTCTACATTACACAATTTTAAATGTGACTACATGTATGTACTTATTGTGTACGTGTTCAAAATGCCGAAGAAGGCAATTGTTGCCCAATTACGCGGCAAGTCGTTTAACTAGTGGAGCTCAGTCAGTCAACTCCGCGAGTCTGGTTCCAGCCACTTTGCCAATCATTCCGCATGCACAGCACGCCGTCATTCGTACGGCAATGTGTCACAAACGTTGCAAAGTTGTAATAGTAGTTGACTAGACTCAGCATCTTGCGGAAATCATGTGGCTTTTTTGTGAAATGTAATTTTTCTGCTTTGCCCGAAGGTCAACTCGTGGAGAATGCCATGTGTTTGCACATCCTACAAGATCTGTACAAATGTAAGATACTAACGCCCCCCTAAAATACGTACAGGTTTAAACGGGCACTTTTACACGTCAAGAATCTACCAGCGCTTCCCAAGAGGAGACCACTGCTGAGAAGAACCGCCGCAAGAAACTCAGCTGTCAGTCATTTTTTAAACGTATTTCATATTACAATGGTAGTACTTAGTCTAAGCATTATATAAAGCTATAAATATTAAATTAAATATAATATCAAATAACATGCGTAGTTCAGCAGGAAAACATGCCAAAAATCTTGGGAGAGAGATAGAGCGAGAAAAGGAAAAAAAACATCTACTTGTATTCGATATTTTTTCCTACATCAACGGTGTCCCTAGAAAAAATAAAGTTTTGCATTTGAACAAATTATTATCGACTAAGTTTCGGGTTTGGGCCACGCATTTTTGTCTGTTAGATAATCCTCGACCCTCGCTTTACCATTTCAATGCTTGTTTTTTTTAAACCTTTAATGCTTATATTTTTCTAAATATAAATTTAGACACTTATATAGAGATAAATGAGTTCCTCTATTTTGAAATATAAGTTTAAAAAAAGCAGAGTTCTAGAAATTGGTAAATTACTCTGCCAAGGAATTGCCCAAATGGATTTCTCGCCGCATGAGTATTTTTTTTATTGATGATGAATTTTTGTTTTGTCCTGAAACTTCTAGGTTTCAAGAGAAAATATCGTTCGATGACGTGTAATTCCAATGATGGGTTACCATATAATGCTAATGTAGCTTTCCATTACCTAGTAAAAGTTTTCTTATAATCAATTCAATAGCTCCAGGGATCACTCCAAGTTAACAAACAAACAATTTCACCTATAATATAAAACAGAAACCAGAAAAATAAAACAGAAGCTAGATGTATTGATCATCAACATGTCGTGCAAGCTGCCTTAGAATATTTTTTTCAACCACATGTACATACACGTCCGTAGTATTTCAGCCAAGGTTTAGTTCCGAAACTCTTTCACCTAATCATCGCAGATCATTTATCTGCGCAATCCGACCACACACGACACTCCTAATGGCCCATTACGGACCCTCAAACTTGGCCCGAACGTCCCGACTTCGATATATCATCCTCAGACAGCCCGAATAGGCGAGAATGCTCCTAATATTGAAACAAAAATACTTTTTTTTCTTTATACCGTTACAATTTGCAACCGTAACATTAAGCGTTAAGGTGGGTTTTTGGGTGAGAGGTAAGTTTTGTAGTTTTTTTCAGTATGATATAATTACATAATAAAGATATTTGATATCTGATGTGAACAAGGGAAGGCTATTATCTAGTTTGGGTCGTCAGTTTGGTTCTTAGTGTCTATATTATGGAATTGTTTGATATTTTCTAGTATTTTTATATGTAACTTACAAGTATATAATTTAACTTCACATTTTTTTGTTTGTACCTATACTTGGTATCGACTCTATATTTAATGGAATGCTAAAATTCATAAAAATACTGTCCAAGAGCTAATCAGATGATACTAAACATAGAGCTAAAGAGATTGAAATCATTCGTCTAGTTTAGAGCTCTAAATAAACAGACGTTAACGCAAAAAAGGACCTACGAGTACCGGAAAAGGGATATCTAAAAAAAAAAACGCATTACATTGTTAAAAGTTACCTATGCTTTTAGTCCTTTGTCACTTTAGGACTAAAAAATCATAATTATCAAACCAGTGGGTTTACAATGGCTGCATTTATCACTGTGGATAAAACATTCGTCACTTATCCACAGATAAACACAAAGTACACAAGTGACTACGTACGGCGCTATGATCACAAACTGGAAGTCTCGAAACATTTTGTATCTATCGTATGTGTTATGTTATTGCTGCCCTCAATAAAATACACGACAAGATATCTCATTTGAAATAAGGGACCGTACGATACGAGATACAACACAATCTCAATTTCTATTCCCCCAACACCTCGCAGTGTTGTAGTCAGACTAGTCAGCCGTTTTACAAGTGCGGCTACAACTCTGCACAAGCGTGTAAAGTTGTAATTCGCTTGAATGTTCCGCTGTGCTTTCAAAGACGCCGCGATGTTTCACACTGGCGCTTAAAAACGAGAGATTGAACCGAAAGTTGGCGTTGAGTTGGCATCTCATTCGCATACATATTGTATGAAAAAGATGCAGTGTTTGTTTACAGGCTTTCTATTGTTTCCTTTCATGATAGATTGCCTTTATTATTTTAAAAGAAATGCGCTTAATAATACGTTTTTTGAAATTGATTGCAATGGTCTACCGAATACTATAAAAGCTTTCAATAAATCGAAGTCTTGACCTTGATTAGACAGATCGCTCAATAATTATTATGACAGTACAATACGTCTTATTATAGGCCATTTTTCACTCACGCGGAGACGAATTAGATATTTTAAGTAGAATAGATATTAAGGATTTAGAAATAACCGGATTGTCTCTACACAGTACGGCTAGTCAATTTGCATTATAGCAAAATAACAAGTTTTTAAATATTTAAAAATTAAGACCAGTAACATAAGCAAACGCTTGACGGCTCATTTCTAACCTATACATGTTTTTTACATGACAGTCTCTGAGGGGCTTTAATTCAGCTTGTTCTCAGTCAAAGTTTTACCGTGCTATATCTGAGCGCGTATAACCTATCTACCTCTTTTTACATTTTATATACCTGTATCATTGGTTGGCAGCGTTTCCCCGCGCCACTGTGCAAGTTTCATATAATAAGTGCAGGTAAGTTTCGCTTATTGCGCGAGTTTGTAGCGGCTCCAGACATGCGCGCAGCCACGACTGCGATCGCAAATGAAGAACACTGGGAAAAAGAGGAGAAAAAACAACAGAGCAAGCATAATACTCGTACTCGCATAATAAAATTGATTTAATATTTTCATTTTTTATTGTGTACCATTATTTTTTTCCTTAAATGTACCATAGGTTTAAAAACTTTTCCAGTGATCTTATTATTTAATGGCGGCTGACAGATTTTATTATATTACGGATATCGTTCGAAATTATTTTGACTCAATTAGCATCCGTCAGCCGACCATTGCTTATTATACATTGACTTTAAACCTACTTGCTATGGTATTGTAATATAGTAAAAAAGTAATGACATCCGAGTTATTTTTAATATTACGATAACAATAGGGCTCAGTATAATATTGGTTAAAGACAGCTGAAATATAGTAAAAAATTAACTTATCAAGTTAATTTTAACTACACTGTCTTAATGCGTTGCGATTATCTTAAGATGTCGTTGGTCTAATCAAAAGATTACAGTTCATATTGAGCGCCCTTAGGTCTCCAAGTCCATTATTTCTGTACAAATTGGAGTCTATTTCGAGCTGTTGGCACTAAACATATTAGCGGCAGTATAGGCACTGAGAGCTGTCAAAGTTGTCAAGAAGACGCGGGTCCGAGGCGGTTAAACTCGATTGTGCACCGCCATCCGCACTTCACCCATTAGTTGCCGCGAACACTGGCGGACACTGGCAAAGTTATACCATACATTAATTATTGTGTGCTCCAAGACTTCGGGGTCTAAGATAATTGGAGGATAATTATGTCTATAGGCTTACATGATGACATGAACGGAGTCTGACAACATACATACATACATACATATCTTCACGCCTGTCTCCCAATGGGGTAGGCAGAGATTATGGAACGCCAGGTGCATCGGTCCAAACATATACACTTCACTTCCTCTACATTCATCAATCTTTTCATGCACGTACGTCGGTTTCGGGTGCTTTTGATTCGGCCCTTAATCAGGACATCGCGAATCTGATCACCGTACGTCCATCTAGGAGTCTGACAAAGCATTACTAAAAAAAGTTTAAGAGGTTGGATAATGAAAAGTCAGAAAGTAGCCAAATTAAAAAAAAACATTCATCATTCATCATCATCATCATTCATCATTCATCATGCATCATGATTTTGCGGGTGGTAGGACCTTGTGCAGGGTTTGTCCGGATCGCTACCACCATCTTATCCATTAACCTACCGCCAAACAGCAGTGTTCGCATTGTTGTGTTCCGGTTTGGGGATAAGACAGCCAGTGTAATGACTAGCATAGAGGCATTCCATCTTAGTCCTCCGGGTTGGCAACGCATTTGCAGTGTTAGGCTTGCAGTCTTGTGAATGCGAATGTCTATGGGTCACAGTTTCCACTTACCATCAGGTGGCCTATGTGCTCGATTGGCTTCTCTAGGCCATAAAAAAATAAAAAATAAATATCGAATTCATTTATTTAATTACATTTAGACATTTTCCATGGATAGTTTGCACAAATTGCGGTAATGAAAAGGGCGTAAGCACAGCTAAGCTGAATTTGAGCTCACCAGTGGTCAGCCATGGAAAGATTATAGGTATAGGTACATTAATTAACTAGTTACATAAAACTAAGGTTAAAATTTAAAAAAATTCAACCTCCTGTTTACCAGGGGTACTTTTTATTGAATGTATTTTGGAACTTTAAGAAGATATTGCTTAGGGCTAAGTTTCTTATGTCCTTTCCAAAGGAAGGATGTAGGCACGTGGTCATCGAAAAGCTTAAGAAAATGTCTCCCTTTTATTATTTTACAAGTTATCGAAAGTACATTAGGCTTACTATAGCAACATTGACAACTTAAATTTCGAATGACCACAGCTATAGAAAAAAAGCAGTGGTTGTTAGCGAAAATGACTAGACGCTTTTTTTAAAGTCTACTAACGTTTTATATCAAGTGACGCCTTTATTCGTGGCCCGCAGTGTACCGGCGCGTTAGTAGGATCATCTCGGAGGGAACTTTGCTAATTGCGCTTCACTCTTGTGGCGCTACTCACATGGGTAGGCAGACACTCGTTTTGATAAACTTATTTTACCAACATCTTATATACTTAAGTTAGAAAAAAAAATGGTTCCATAGACAGCATAGTATATTTTTGTATTTTGGCTATTACCACCTGTTACCACTTCATGTTACTACTGATAATATAATTCCAAGTTATTATAATCAAGTGGTCACATGTATACATTTATATTCCTATTGCCCTCGTTTTATATTTCAAAATCTCAAATGAAAGTTACAATTATAACCGATATCTTTTCCCATCTGTTACCGATGGTAACTACTGGGAATAAAATTTGCCAAATGGTACCACAAAAATAAATGTAACAATACTTATAAAATAGGAATATTCAAAGGCGATCTTATCCCTTTAAGGGATCTGTTACAGCTTCCCTTTCGGTTATTTACGAAAAAAAAACAAGATTTGAAAAAAGTGAACTCAATTTTGGACCTCAAAAACCTAAAAGGCATAAATTGTAGGCAATAGGTAACAGGTGGGGAAAAAATCCCAAATGTTACCAGGTAGTAAGAAAGTAGTGGTATTATATAGGAAGTCTAGTATTTTGATGCAATTGCAAACCACAAATACGTCCCTACTTACTCTTGGTGTCAGTTTTAAAATAACTATTTATTACTTTACTACCTTGTAATGTTACTTTTAAGTATTATTGTATATTATAATGGGAAAAAATTAGCTGCTGGAGTTTCTTTCGGCGTTTCTTCTCCGCAACGATGGTCTTGTCCGAAGCGCTGGTAGATTCACTCTTTATTACCGACATGTAAAAGAGCCCTCATGTGGCCAATTTACTGAATAAATATATTGAATTTTGAATTTTGAATTTTTATTCACAAACGTACCTACAATAACTAAAGTATGCAGACAATACGGTTTGTCCGTATGTTTCATTGTGACATTTGGAATGGGGAAAAGGTGACAAAACATACTTCAACTGAAGTAGGTTTATTGTACGTTAGTGAAAAGGAGGTTAGTTTTAATTCCGTAAAAAATATATCCACTTGCAATGTTAACAATATACAGAGAAAGTACGGTCACGAGCGTTAATTTGGGACCCATTTTAAGAAAAATATGCATGAAGTCGTCAATGTCATTAGAGATGTCAAGACATTTGTAACTTCTAGGAAACTCGACCTTATTGTTGTAGAATGTCAGATTGACTTTGGACCTAAGGTGGGTCACAAATTTAATCTCGTGACTGTACGTGCATTCTCTAAAGAAGCGCTGGTAGATTCTTGACGTGTAAAAGTGCTCGTGCGGCTTACTTACTGAATAAATGTCTGTTATCTTTTTTTATAACTAGTTTGGTGGGTTTCTGTTACAGCTGATTACATTACTGTCTCAAAATAGTGCCATTGTCAAAATACGCATCCTATCTCGCTCGTTAGTGCACATACCATAAATCCGTCGGCACCCACTAATTCACTATCTACTGCTGCGTAAATCAATCGCGAGCACTAATTGCTTTAGCAAGGCGCAATGTAGCGTAAACAGCATAATTACGCAATACCGTCGCATTCCGAGCATGCTGACGGAGTGTGGAGAATTAGGATTGAAAATAAATAAATATAGATATCGAGAAATGTTGAGACACTCACCAAATACTGATAGAGCAGCTAAAAAGCTATGTATGTTCAGCGAGTTTTACTAGTTTCGGAGATATCGAATGAATATATGATGGAGATATTGAATGTCCATGTCACGAAAACTCATTAATTTAATATATTATTTCTAAAGTTTTCTCAGTGATATCTAACATGATGAGAATCATTACGAATCAGCGAAGTTTGTAAACTTATTTGCACTTTTTACTTCTGTTTCTTTTCAAAGTAATCGCGAAATGTTACCACTTTACAACAACTTTAGGTGGTTACAATACGATAACAGATCAGAAACTATAATATTTTTACCGAGTTCAATAGATGTCCTGTGTGCTAGTTTGCCTTCAAAATGCCATACTAAAATAAAAATATGTAATAAGTGTGAATATGTAATAGGAACACCGTTTTAGAAAAAATATTTTCATCACACTTGCTCGTAAATGGTGTTATTCCATGCCTGTATACAGAAGGACAATGGCCTTAATTGTTCCCGCGGGAATTATGGCGAGTTTGTCATCCCTAGGGAGTAATGACTTTCTTTTTAAAATTTGCAACTCTTTCGTACATCATTTCTGACTAAGGAGGTTTAATTTTAAGCCAAAAATTAAATCGGTTTCTAATTTCATCATTAAAAATTAGCTATAGACTAACTAACATTACACAAAACCTATACGCTTCATTAAACTTCATTATTTTTATACCTATTTCAAGTTTATATCAACATTTATCATTTTTTTTTAGTAATTATAGATTTTTATCAAATTGGCTAAATCTGGCTCGAATCCAGGTCGAAACTAAACGCAGTTATTTATCTGTGGTAGAGGTCACAAAAAAAATATCGTTTCCATTTACGTTCCCGTTCGTCAAAAGTTATTTCTTTATATTTTGCAGAGTTAAAGTATTTTCTCTTTGTTTTTTTTCCTCGCAAATGTGATGAAAACCATTGTGTGTATCACAGGCAGTAAGGGGATTACTAACTCGAGTCATTAAAAGCCCTCCGCCTTCGGCGTCGGGCTTCTAACACTCTCGTTAGTAATTCCCTTCATACTACCCTTGATGCACAATGTACTATTTCACACTTGTCTTGTTAAAACCAGCTTTCGCCTAATAATTTGAGTACTCCCTAACAATTACTACTTATATAATAATGATACAGCCCCAACAGACCGCGGAGCCACACCTTTGTCATGTAATTTTGACTAAACACGGCGCGGTGACAGATTGACAGAGCATTCGACGAATTAATGATAATTGTAGAGTTGTGCTCTATGACGCGTGGGCGCAGAGTAGCGCAGCCACGAGGGAACTCTATGGTTCTTAAATAAATATTATTTTAGTATTTTGTCAAATTGATTTACTTCACATGAAAAGCGTAGATTACGTATAGAAACAATATTAAAACTAAACGTATTAAAATTAAAATAAAATAAAGCTAAAATGTTTTTTTAATGCGGTGTTCAGACGCATTGAGTGCTGTCGAAATCTAACTTTTGAGACACGAACACAACAATGCGAACACTGTTGCTTGGCGGTAGGTTTAAGAGTAGAAGGTGGTGGTAGCAGCGATCCAGACAGACTCTTCTGTGGCAGGAAATACCATCAGACACGTTTTTGTTATAGCACAAAAATAAGTACAAATGGCGGACCTAACGCATGATGGCATTCTCTACCAGTCGACCAAATAACTAATCAGAAATTTACATGATTAATTACTTCATTAATTCGTCAATGTCATTAGAAATGTCAACTTTTAGGAAACTCAACCTTATTGTTTTTTATTTATGGCATAGTGAAGGCAACCGAGCGCACAGGCCACCTGATGGTAAGTGGAAACTGTGACCCATAGACATTAGCATAAGACTGCAAATGCGTTGCCAACCCTGAGGACTAAGATGGAATGCCTCTATGCTAGTCATTACACCGGCTGTCTTATCCCCAAACCGGAACACAACAATGCGAACACTGCTGTTTGGCGGTAGGTTAATGGATAAGATGGTGGTAGCGATCCGGACAGACCCTGCACAGGGTCCTACCACCCGCACCCGCGCGCGCGTGTCGTAGAATGTCACACTTTGGACCAAAGGTGGGTACTTAATTGAATCTCGTGACTGTAGCATGTTAAACCAAACCACACTGCGGTCTGAAAAACAATAAAATATCAATACAGTGCAGTAACATCACCATCGGGCATTAAGCCCGCCGTTCGCGTTTTTCACAACGCGTCATAAATAAAAATAATCTGACAAGGGTCATGCCCGAATCGACCGACATTCGGCGTCCGCTCGGGTCGCTCCGTACTCTACGCACCGCAGACAGTGAGGTACATAAACTGTTTTCCTGGCCACACCCTTCCAATTACCATTACGCGCTCGCGCCGACCTGGAAGAAACTCAAATTATTGTTAAGTTCGTCGCACAGTTGAAGATTCGATGGAAGATATTTGGGGTGCTATGAACAAGGGATAATTTAAATTTAAATGAAACGACGGTGATAATAACTGCCGAGTTAATTGGCGAAATATTAACCAGTGGTCCTATTAGTGCTTGTTTAATATATTTTCGTGAGCATCACCTTCTTATCATCCACTGTCCATTCGTCTATCTGTTAGCGAGCGGTATCTCATAAACCGTTATAGGTACACAAATGAAAGGGGGCACTCATACAAAAATTGCACGGAACCCTTTGTGTCCTACTGTCACTTGGCTGGTTTTTGAACCTATTAGGAAACAAGAAAAATATGTTCGTCCGTGTTAAGACAATATTTTAAAACGCTGATACATCAATAGGTTTCATAATCTGCTGCGTCATATGGTGACGACGGCGACGCGCTGGCCTAGTTGGTAGACCCTGCCTACGAACCTAGCGGTCCTGAGTTCATATACCGGTAAGGGCAGATATTTGTGTGAGGAGTGCGAATATGTCTTCGTGAGTCTTGGATTTTTTGCTATGTATTTAAGTATATATTTCTCTATATAAGTATTTATATCGTTATCTAGTACCCATAGTACAGTCACGTCTAATAATATGGACACAGTTGTAAATGTAAACACGACTCTACTGCAAGGCAATAAGGTTGTATATATATTTCTGAAACCTTGTTAATGTATAAATATTTATGATGCTGCCGGTTCAAGCCTAGATCTTAGTGTGGGACTAGGTCAATATGTGTGACATTTGTCCCCCGAAAATATTTATTTATTATTTTATTTATTTATGTACACTGAAATGTCACCTGTCTCCTGTCATTGTCATAATGGAGAAATAAGGTACTGATGGTAAAGCTGAAAGACCTATTCAAAGACATTTCTAATCTCGTCATTGCAATTGCGTTGCCAACTCTAAGAACGCAAGGAAACTATAGCGTAGCATATCTTTACCCGCAGCACATACCCGCCCACCCCCTTTATTTTGCGTGGGGGATATTTTTATGCATGACGTTTAATAATAGAGGAGAGAATCGATGCCTCCCTTTCTGAACTACGGGAGTGGGGCGACATATGCGGCGAAACAGTGCAGAGGGCGCAGTTCAGTTATCAATATTTACAAATAGAGAGCTCATGTGTGACTTCCGCTCTGAAAAAAAGAGCGGTATGTTTAACCGTATAACATGAATATTCACTGCTGTGCACCATCGAGCAACACGGCCTTCCTAGTGGTATAGCGGCCTTCATATTACAGGCAAATAGATCTGTCATTTCTTGCGAGGGGGACATTTGCACACCTACATACAAAAACAAAACTGTAATGATGACACCAATACATAGTTTAGTTTAGTTTAGTTATTTATTCATTAATGTAATGTTACAATATTAATTGCATTGCATGTCAAAAAATATGAAATTACATTGGTATCGTCAACATTAATACAAAAATAATAAAATGGTAATAAAATACAAATAACACACAAATAATCAAAGACAACATTAATAAGTACATAATCAACTAATAAATAAATGGTCAGTTTCCGAAGTCAATATGCAAGAAGTAAAGGTCAAACAAACAATAATAATTTTACAATATAAGTGTCATAAATTCATCGACGGAGTATAATGGATGATCCAATAAAAGGTTTCTAAGCTGATGTTTAAATGCTTCGTCGGATGTTACATTTTTAAGTTTAGCGGGCAGACGCTCATAGTATGTAGGACCGATGACACGCGGGTTCTTACCCGCAAGTGCCATGCGACGGGGAACTGTTCTCAAACGCCCGGTGTGGCGGAGTTCCTTGCCAGGAATATTGACGCGTGCAAAGGATGAAATATTATTCCTTACGAACATTATTACTTGAAATACGTAAACTGAGGGAGTTTCCCCATAGGAGCGTACCGTACGACATCAGAGAGTGAAAATGTGCAAAGTACACCTGTTTCAATGCATCATTTGCGATAAGCCTCTTCAGTTAAAAAAATACACCGACAAAACTTGCACACCTCAAGCAATTTTTGTGTACGAACGAGTCACAATTCACACATTGACATGATAAGGCTGATCGGTGAGAAGTCGGATTTCTTGCTCAACAGATCCCAATTTTGTGCGGGCGAGCGGACTCGCCACTGGTAAAGTGTAGGTAACTTTCACTTGCGCGACTGGACTTTGTCTAGTTGACAATCCGAGTGATAACTTGTTTTATGAGATGCACATGCCTACTCCCTCCCTCCCCTTCGTCCCTTCCGTGTTGCTCGATATATGCACCATATTATATAAGACTAACGATTGAAACTGTAATTGTTCGAAGATTACAAATACAAAATTAAAAAAAAAAACGTATACCTCCACACGTCCCCGAGAAAAAGGGTGTTTTTAAAAATACAGACAGACAGACGGATAACGAAGTGATCCTGTAGGAGCTGCTTCTTTTCCTTTTTAATTTGGTATGGAACCCTAAACGCACAGACACACACGTTAAACTAATAACAACGGGGTCAATAAAATAAAATGGAGAATCTGTTTGAAATCCAAAGGAAAAAAGTATAATAAAATGCATTTAATAATACTAGAGTTTTTCAATTCCGACCAGATATTATAAAAACTAAAGTATGGAAATGGCAGACGTACGATGGCACGCTTGATTGCCTCATTAAACCGCGTTAGGGTTGTCAAGAGCGAAATTACAGTTATAAAGGGGGTTTTGTAATAAGTAAGGCGGTTAACAGACCGTCACATGACTCGAGTGAATCACGTGATGGTAAGAAATCATTTTTCATATAGGAAATTAAAATGATAAATGATTTATTGGTTATAACACAATTGAAAATAATACAGTATGCTGCGTTGGCTGAATGGTTGACACGTATGCCTACCTGGTTTCGAGGAGACTTTAAAAACAAAAGTATGTATATATATATAATAGAACGGTCGACGGTTGAAAAAAGGAGCTAAGGGAATAAAAGCTTGTAGTGACTTTTAAAAGAGATAAAGCGAAGTAACGCCATGATGGTGGTTGTCTTGGTGAAGGCTTGGTTATGTTTATTGGTTCGACGTCATTGTTAAATAGAAAAGAGTTTTTTTTAACACAGTTGTATGCGATTTTGCTACAATGGTTGGTCCTCCTAGTAAGCAAATGTTTGACCAATAAAATTAAATTTAATATTAAGAAGGTGGTATTTGATAATAGAGTATAGTTAACTTTAAAGAGTTATTAACTTGTAGTATAAATAGTTTAAATAACGCACATACCTAAAAAAATCAATAAAATCTGTTAAAAAAAGTTCAAAAAAATTTAAAACAAGTTTTTTTTTATTTATTTTGCATTACAGTGAGTGTGTATAAAAAAACAAAGCAGTCGTAATTGAAAAGTTAACTTACGTCGAGAACATCTGACGATTTAATCTGGGTTAACATTAAATTTTAATGGGGAGAAATATGGTGGTCAAAAGTTATTTGAAGAATGTACCTCCCAAATCATCTTACTTATAACATTACATTTTATAATTAATAATAAATAATAAATTTACATTTTATAATTACACTTTGCTTTTTACGCTTAGTACGGAATTTTACAATTTGATAATAGGGAATATTTATGCCCTTTTTTCAAAGTTTTAATATTAGCTGATTGATGTAACGAACCAAAAAAAATTGTTTTTAAAAACCAAGAACAATGAAATACCATCTCAAATCGTACTTATTTCTACCCATCTTGTAAAAGTATTAAAGTTTGAATCATATTGCTTTATAACAGTACGGCCAACTTTATTGTCTGGTGAATATGGGTCTTAAAACAAAGCCTTAGAATATAAGCCTAGATTTAAAATATAATTGTATACTTAAATTATACCTCATAGTGGACTCCAAATCCAATTGGTTGACTACGTTTGCAGATTAGTTTGTTTAGCCGGTTAATCAACGAATATTAAAAAGAGACGCATTAATAAGTGAGTATTTATAAAAATAACACCCCTTATCTGAACAACAACGTTAAAACCTTTAGCCCGCAACGTGCTACGCCAGCCGCGTAGGCAGTCTACGCCGTAGCAGCCGTACGCAATACAGTGGGAAATAAAATTGTTTAAAAAAACCTATGAATTCCTCCGTCATTTTTGGACACGTGTTTTTGCACTTGTTACTTTTGTCATTTATTTTGTGTTTTTATGTATAATAGTATTTCTAATAGGGTACATGTACAGTTTGTGGCCCCTGTACCCTTATCAACCATTTAAGGTTGGAGTGAATATGAAATAAAAGTAATATTCATAAATATTTATATAAAACTGAAACTTTATAAAGATAAAATATAAATATATGTTTGTTATTTTATAATGCTTTACATATTAGTTAAAATTTAGAGTGGCCAAATACGATGTAAAGATGGCCAAAATCGTTGTCTAGTACAACCTCGTACTATAAGCCAAGCTTAGTTTGGACTAGGTCCATTTATGTAAGATTGGCCTCAGTGGTTTTATTCTACTGGGTAAAATAATATTGCTTTTGACGTGTTATCGTATTGTCAACGTTACGATAACTCTTATTTACTTGATAATAATGGCGGCAGAGTAAAAACTACAACATTATTTCCTTTTATATTTGGACAATATTAACATGGTATATTATTAAAATGGACAGAAAATAATTCCGTTGTCTCCGAGTTAAAAAACTATATAAAAACCGTTCCATTAACAACTTAGAGCAAAAAAACCTTTTTCCAAAACAGTAAAGCTGGTAATAAAGCTGCGTCCGCACCGGCGCTCGGATTTAATGGCATTAAGCGCCGATGTTATTCACTTACGAACGTATCGCGCGCGCGTGGGGACCTACCTTTATGTGCATCTGTTCACAGGGTGTGTTTTGATGTTATGTTGAGTCAGCTGATTATGCTGATTTCATTCACCTTGTAATATTAAAGAATCGTCTGTGAATTGATTTAAAAATAAGTTATTTCATTGGTTAAAGGAAAAAAAAACTATAGTATTAAGGATTATTTGGGATAAATACAATTCATATACGAGTAGTAACGACATCAGCAGTAAAACACAATTAAGGACGTTTTTGCATGCCAGTTATTTATTATGTTTTTATTTTTATTTTATATAACATCTTTTTTGTAACCCTGTTTTAAAGCAAATATATTATTTTTTTCGTTTCTGTTTGCTATATATGTACGTACATAGTATGCAGTCAAAAAGCTGATCTGATGATGGAGTTGGTGACAGCATCTATGCTGTATTTAACGTAGAGCCACGGAGTGTGGGTTTGTTAGTTTTAACTTGAGATGCAGATGCAACCTGCAAAAACATTATTACACATTAAACTATACACCAAATGATGACTAAATTAACATCTTAAATTGCGGTTTTAGAACAAAAGGGCCTGGTCGGAATGCCATAGTGAAATCGCCCCTGGCTGAATGTGAGATATTTTATGCACGATTATTTGTTTTGCCATAAGATATAATTTTGCTAAATATTAACCCTTAAATGCTAACGGTTAGCGAAAAAAAAAAAGAAGTAAAATGCAGTTTTTTTTTTAGCCTAACTACGTTACAGATTGACTTGTCCTTCGGATATTTTATACATGTGCTTAGGATATTTTTATATAAAAAAAATTAAGTCCTAGCATTTTCTGTAGTAGAAAATTTTGACTGTTAAAGTTTTTCTTTTTTTTTACTATTTACACGTTAGCGACACCTAAGTACCATATTTTGAAATAATATACGAAATTTTGTAGTCTATTACATTGCGACATTACATGACTAAATTAACATCTTAAATTGCGGTTTTAGAAATTTGAACAACTCTAAACGATGCAAAGCATTTCAATACCAAATTGAAAATTTGCAACATTAATGCAAAATGGGAGCGAAGAGTTGCAGCGAACAGAGCCGTCACAACTAGAACCCTTGTCGATGGCGAGTTCCGTTTAACAACTCAACTTTCCACTTTGGTACCATTTACTTACCGATGTAACTTTCTGCAACCACCGTCAACCAAGATTTTTAGGGTGTGTCTGTTATCATATCTGACGGATACACTTTATCTTTCGTCGTGGGTAGCTTAGTTTGTATTAGAAGTGACTCGATGCTTTCAAAGAGGCTTCAATGCCCGGTAACGTCAAACAATTTATTCGTTTTTGAGTTTTGGATGTTACTTATGAATACATAAAAAATATATTCAAAAGTATTAATATAGTTTATAGTAGTACGCCCGTGTGTCCGTCTGTACGCGGTTTAACTTTAGGACTCTTTGTACTAAATAGTTGTAATTTGGCTTAGTTATATACATTAAAATGAACTGAGAAAGTTGTAAAATAAAATCTAGAAAAAAATGTTATTTGCGTACAGACGCGAACTTTTATTTGGTACTCACCTTAGGGCCAAAGTCCATCTGACATTCTACAACAATAAGGTTGAGTTTCCTATCACTTACAAATGACTTGACATATCTAATGACATTGACGACTTCAGGCATATTTTTCTTGAAACGGGTCACAAATTAACGTTCGTGATGGTACGGTCACGGAAGCTAATTTGGTACCCATTTCAAAGAAAATCTGCGTGAAGATGTCATTGTCATTAGAGATGCCAAGTCATTTGCAATTGATAAGAAACTCAACCTTATTGCTGTAGAATGTCAGATTGACTTTGGAACTAAGGTGGATGACAAATTTAATTCCTTGACTGTACCTCCCATGTGAATGTGAAGCACAGGTTTTATTATACATCCTAACATCGAGTGAGGTATCATTGGATAGCCCTTTAAAATTCGTTATATTGAACTGTAAACTTCGCAAAGGTGTCATTTTCGCTAGAGTTGCGTGTCTTCCCCAATACAGAAAAAACTACAAGTAATAAAAATATGAAAAATATCCCAAATTAACGCACCATTACGACTAAGTAGACTTGCTGTTGCTTAAGATACAGGCGACTAAAATGTCTAAGACTTAAATAAGTTTAAATAGAAAATTCATTCATATTTGTTATTTTGCGAGATTGATTTTTGTATTTGTAGTAACAACGGCGGAACCCTGGACAGAGCATGGTCCAACATGCTCTTGCCCGGTTTCAAGTCTTCCTCGGCTAACAGACTGCATTCAACCATCAGCTTTTTTAAATATGCTTAAGGCGAAGGTTGAGATACGTATCATACCCGTAAACTAGTACTACTGCTCGTGGAGTCAACTTAGTTCGTCCTAAATGACAGTCAGTCTTGAACCAGCTCGGCAAAAGTAAAACTATAGGTAATTCTACCATATACCTACAAGTTGGTAGGACAACTTTTTTTCACTGGTTAATAGCACGAGCATATTCTTTTAGAGAATCAACGACCTGCTTATCGTGAATAAGCAATTTCTATTAACGTATAATACGAGCATTTATCCATTAGAACATTCCTTTCAGGTTTCAACCAAGACGATCATTATTCTTATACTCGATATTTCAATTCCATTGATAGTGCCGAAAACATAACTCGCATTTTGATATTACAACTAACCTTCATAGCCCTTGAGTGGGCGCACTGCGGTACTGCCGCCCAAGAGTAAAAGGTTGTATAGGAGTTTAAACTTCGTATGCGCTACTGCCTTTCAGCTTTGATAGGCAATACCCATTGTTAATGGTGGAATACAATACAGTAATACATTATGCGGATTAGTTTATAGATTATAAATAATGTATGAAACAGCGGGTGCGCTTTTGGATTAAAACGCCTTGAAATTAAATAATGTATATGAGTTATCGACGTCATCGTTCAGGTCTGATGTTGGAATCATGTCTAGATACAGTACCAGTATTTTTAAAAGGGCTTTTATGAAATCCATACGTTAAGTTTGTTTTTGAACAATGTTGAAACAATATTGACTGATGAATGTTTAGCAGATAAAACAATTAGAAAACACATTCAATAATAAAAGACCAGTGTTCTACAAATCAAAAGATAAAAAGTTTATGTAAACAATGGTGCACACGAGTGCTGTTCGCCGATTATTTCAAACCCCTTATGCGGTATCGATGTTCTGTCTAATTTGGCCAAATATACTAAACTTAGTCAACCTCTTTCTATATTTTCTTTCGTATTTTTTTTCAATATGGTCTTCTAAATTTAAGCAGTTACTACGAGTAAGAGTTAACATTGTATGTTACAATCAACACAGTTATAAAAGAAACTTAACCAATGATTTTCCCAATGTTTCTACAATAAACAATATAACTATGTTAATTGATCATTTATTTGCGGCAGAGGCACGGAAGCCTTCTAAGAATTAAAAAAAAATTCGTGCCTCAGTTGACCATAGGGCTGGCTCTTTCCTCGGTCAATAGCTAGCAATAGCTATCCAACGAGGAAATGCAGCCAGCCTTATGGGAACCATTCCCGGCGGCGTGGCCTAGGGGACATTTGTACAAATCATAGTTACTTAGAATAAGTTAATTTATTTTAGTATTTTGTTTAATTTGTTTATTTATTCATTTATTTATTGGTAGGAAATCTAACAGTTTCAAACACAACATAAGAAACAAGAATAGGAAACACAAAACCAATTAAAGGATTTCACATGATAGAGAAAGGATCAAGGATTTTAGTTATGTTTTTATTATTATTCTGTTTTTTGTTCGTGTCTTAATAAAATAATCTATACAGGGTGTTTCTTTCACCGTTTTTAAACACAATTGCTACCGCTCGTCACAAAAATAAATTAGGTATTATATTTCAGTAAGTTCACAGTAGGCTTAAAAAGCCACAGTAATGTCGGAATGGTAATGATTGAACTATTTCAATAATAGCGCGGGAGCTTTACAAGCCTATGTATACGTAAGCTGTTATTAAAAATGGATCCTGAACTTTACCAGGGCTTGTACATAATCCCGCATTATTATTTTAAACTCGCCAAATTGTAATACTAAGAGGTAAGGGAAAGGAAGGTCCGGTGTTATAATAGTACCTTTAAATAACAGTCGTGAATCGGGATATCCGCCCAATTTTTACTAAGTCGCATCTTCAGAACAATAATGACCCGATTCAGAAATTTTAAATTACGAGTTAGGTCTCTCACCATCATCATCATGACAGACGAAAGACGTCCACTACTGGACATTGGCCTCCCCCAAGGCTCTCCACTCAGACCGGTCTTGTGCTTTTCGCATCCACCGCGCTCCCGCGACCCTTACGAGGTCGTCACTCCATCTTATCGAGTTAGGTCTCTATAATAATAAATTTATGACTTGAAGTTTGAAAGCTGAAATTTAGAATTAGGTCACTACTGTTCTAGTGTGTATGGTGATTCTACAATGATTCCGTGAAGTACTGGATTTTTAATGTATGATGATCACCATTACTTACACCTGTGTTTTTACCTGTTACAGCCATGGACGAGGCTTCTACAGATACGGGTTATACCGCTGCAGAGGTCTCCATCTCACCTCCAACGCCTGAAAACAAGCCGGGTCCATTCGAAAACATCGAAAACAACAACCACCTCGACGGAATTCGCAGCAGAAAGTCCTGCCAGTTCATCAAGAGGTACAAGTCCCGCTGAAGCCTCTTTACACGAAGTGCAGGCCCAGCAAAGTCCCACAAGAGGTGGCCGGGGACAGCCACATGTCATGTCATGAGCTACGTCCTAGACCTACGCCTCCGCCCCGTCTCTTTCTGAGTCTATATAAGACCTTGCCAGCCGTCCCTCGCCCTCTATCGTCATCCAACCACCGAAGTGTCAACAGCACCGTCCATCTTCCGTATCGGTTCACTTACTTTTTATTTGATGTTAACTGTTGTTTTACACCTTGAGTTTATTTTGTAATTAAATTAATTATTTGTAAAATCCTAGTTTTATTTCACAATTTTATAGGCCATGGCTAATTGTGCATTTTTTAATTTATGTAATAATTATCAGAGTGGTTTTTTTATTATGTTTACTCTAATTCATTTTCCGGTAAAGTACCAGTCATTTGTCGTTATTTTTCCTTTTTTTGCTGTTCCAGTTTAGCCTTTTTTTTATTTAATCAGTATTTAAAAAAAATACATTTTAGAAGTAATTTCAAATAATTACATATTTTATAATAGGTACATATCATAATTAATTAATAGATATTGTTCACTTTTCATTAAAAATGGAATAAATCTTTGAAATCATGTTGGTTTCAAAAGCCGACGAGAAAGTAAGCTCTATGACCATGGATATTAGGAAAACTTTAGATTATTAGTGGTGTTAGGACCTTGTACATGGTCTTTCCAGATTACTACCACCAACTTAGCCAAGCAGCAGTGTTCGCATTATTGTGTTACGGTGTGGGGACAAGACATCTGTTGAAATGACTAGCATTGCCTCTATACCATCTAGGTCCTCAGGGTTGGCAACAGATATACAGTCTTAACATTGTACTGTTGAGAATGAAAATATGGGTGTCAGACGCTACATGCTATAAAATAAATACAAATGCGTTGCCAACCCTGAGAACCGAGACAGCCTATATGCTTTTTTTCTTGCTAAAGAGAGGCGTTTATTAAATGTTATAAAATCAACATTTCCAGTATTTCCAGTGAACAGGGCAACCCGCATAAATCCGCAATAAGCTCGGCTTTCATACAGGGTGTGGCCGAAGCCGCCATCAATTCGCCGCTTAAACCCAACAAAATGCATTAACTATTTGCGTTTTAATTCCGTCGTGAAACGGGAGCCCGAAATATGGCCTCGTCTGATGCTGAACCTATGATTTTTCACGACGGAAAAAATATTGGGCTTCGTGTTATACATGTTGTTGTTCACAATAAAGTTAGAAGGGGTTCTGTTGGTTTCTTTTTGCAGACCATCAGATTATTACTGTTTTTTTTCTTTTTACAGTATCTTGAAATTGTACGCAAATAAAAAACCACTCAAACATTAAATAAATGTTTGTGAGAACTTCGCTCGTCTTTCATAAAAAGATCGTAAGGATTCAAAGGCAAAGGTAGATACGCAAAGAGCTTAATGTCGTACAAAACTCAAAGCATTTACCTCACCGCAGCGAAAAAATAAAGATAATTGAAAGAAAACCACGTCTTGAGAATCAGATCTCAATAAGTAAATACAAATTCATGTATAAAACTACAGTTTTACAAACGATATACGCGTACTGTTAATTTTGCTGGGGCATTCCAAATTTTACCATATTCAGATTTCAGGAGACTATAACTAAAACTATAATTGTTATGTTTATGTTGTATCTTTATAATTTAAGATGTTATAAGGTATTTTGTTGAAAAACATCCTCAAATAGAGTTACAAAAAAACCTATATTAATGTAGTTGATATTAAATATAATTACGATTATGTAACACAGTAAATAGGTACATGCTAATTTATCAAGTTTAAAATCTGAATGACATTTTCACACTAGCAATTAAAGTGGACTTTAACAGCAAGACAGGTAAAAGCGAACCTTCAGTGCTCATTTTTCAACGTTGACTTTCATTACACCCTGTATGCGGCATTCTTTTTTAAAACCGTATGGATGCGTTTATTGCGTGACAAAATGTAGACAAAACATCCGTCACTTTCTGACACGTACGTGATAAGTACAAGAGTGACGGATGCTTCATCAACATTTTGTCACACGATAAACAAAACCATACTATACTCTGATTATTCTAAGAATATGCCTGTGACAGCTCAAATGAACACTCATTACACTAATTTCTTTGACTTTACATAAATACTACAGATTCAAATTTATATTTTTTATCTAGGAATTTAAATAATTAATCGCTTTTTTTTAATACCTCTTTTTTGACTATAGTAAATGACTGAAATTACGAAATGCGGCTGTCACCGGCATCATCTTAGAATAATCAGAGTATAGGCCCGCTGATAGAGTTTTTCAATTGACCAAGTTTCAAGTTTGACCAAGGAACCCCATTTTACTGCAACTGCGAATGAAGTTAAATCGACGGCGCGACGTGATTTTAAACCCGGTTTACAGTTTGACCGGCTATAACTTAGCCCCCCGGATATGCCCGGGTAAAGCTCCTCATTTTTTGGTATTTTCCACTGTAAAGTCCGTGGAAATCTCTAGGCGAGTCATATTTCAGGGATAGTACCAGGGAACGGTAAATATACGAGGCAAGATATTTCACGCGAGTTTTTTAAACCTGATATTTTGTTGAGCACTCTGTTTCTCTTAAAACCCGCGAACGCTTTTAAAAATGTTTTGTATCTAGTGGTTTAGCTTTTTCAGTGATACAAACATACAAATAAATTTAAAAAAAAACTGATTCCAGCCTTTGCCGGCGACATTGACGCTGTAATTGATGAAAACTGTTCGATTTCTTAAAATGAAATGTAATTAGTACCCTTACCCTATAAAATAAGTAACCTGTGGCATTCTCCAGGTTATTTTACTATGTGTAACATTTCAAATATATCTGTTGAGGCATTGAACAAAAAAAAAACAAATAACACACTTCGTACTCCTAGAATTAGTTTCCCACTACTCCCCCCCTGTTTCTTCCCGTTGGGGACCGATCTTCGAAAGATCCTTTCCTGGTGCACCACTGGGGTACTCAAGAAATATTCTCTTGAAATTTCAAAGCCCTCCGTTCAGTCGTTCAGGGTGTGCTTGGTCCGCCAGGCAGACAATCTCTAAAAATATTTAAAATAAGTAATTTACCTCGTAAAAGCAAAACGTAATAAGTACTTAATTCAATTTCTATTCGTATCCTTATTGTAAAGAATGACAGCTGAAAATCACGACCCCTACGATAAGAGACGACCATACTCTCCCGGCCGGCCACTCAGCTGCAATACCTCTCCAAGTGTTGCAGGTGCCCATGGGCGGCGGTGATCACTTCACATCAGGTCACCCGATAGCTCGTTTGCCCCCTCTAGCATAAAAAACTGGACAAGTGCGAGTCGGACTCGCCCATCGAGGGTTATAACCATGTCGGTTATCTCAATTCAAAATTTGGACCGCCATTCTTTGCATAAGGACCCTGTTTTGTTGTGATTATATTAAAATGTACATTTTCAGATTTTCCCGTAAATTTCATGGTCCTAGGTCAACGGGAAATACCCTATACACTTTGATTCCCTTGAGAGTATCGAAATACACGTTGTTCTGCGGTTTAGGCCGTATCTTTTTTTTACGTTAATGTAGAAGTTTGATTTCTTCACAGCTTTAAGGGATTGTAGACCGGAGTATATGGTTTTAATTTCAACTTGATAACTTCACGCGTTACCGAGATAAAGGGTCTTGACAGACAGACGGACAACAAATTCATCCTATAAGGGCTCCGTTTTTTCTTTTCAAGGCACGGAACCCTAAAAAGACAATCCGTGTAGCGTCAGTTACAATTTATATTTATAAACAAACGGCTTTAAGCCAAAGTTTTAAACATGACGCGTTCTCTCGAAACAAAATTAGATTAAAAAGCAACGTGCTCCTAATTTGTAAGGACATTCCGACAATTTTCGTTCAATTCCACCGTTTACCTAACACCCATGGAGTTTAAAACTTATTTTTTACTAACAACCACATTACCTTGATCCCTACTAATATCCTGTGTGTCCCCCGCGTCGGCCATTTAAGCAAAGGTCACCGGGGGTGAAGAGGTCTTGGGGAATTGGTGGGTATTTTATGAAACCGTGTCACGTCCGACCGTTTCCCTGATCTCACGTGCTTGCGAAATTGGTGAACCAAACGGAAGTGTTGTCGGAAAAGAACCTAGCTACGAGCGTGTTGACGATAAAGCACCTCAAAAATTCCACATTCCAAATTCGTATTTGGAACACCCTTTTGTTTTTTTAGTGGCGGAGGTCGCAATAGGTCTTTTCACTTCTCTTGCTCTTAAAGCTTTCATTCATTCTAGCTGCAAGTGAACCACAATGGTTTTTATGCACTCGTGCATAAAGTTTTTGCTTCATTTAAGACTAAGGCTCTAAGACCTTACAGCCTAACAATAAAACCGCCATAAAAGCTTTTTCTAAAAACATTTCAAGTTATCTCAATAATAACCAGTATATATCTGAGTGAAACAAAAATCTACAGGTGTCTCGGATGAACGGCTTTTGTGTCATTATCATACAATCTACAAAACATTGGCTAACCCGATGACAATGCAGTATAATGATGCCTGGAGCTGCCTGATGATGGAAGGAAACAACGAGGTCTTCGTTAAACTTAACGTTGACTCACCGTGCTTGCAGTCTTTAGTTTGGTCTCGATAAGCAGCTAATGACTATGCAAATAAAGTACAGTCAGCAACGTAGAATTGTTTCAACAAAATATTTTTGGCAGAAACTTATTGCTTGTTTATCTACAGGTGATCAAAGCAACTCACTAAAATGTAACAAAAATGCTTCGACTATCACTTGGACTTTTTTATGGCATAGAGAAGGCAAACGAGCACACAGGCCACCTGATGGTAAGTGGAAACTGGGACCCATAGACATTCGCATTCACAAGATTGCAACCCTAAGACTACAAATGCGTTGCCAACCCTGAGGACTCAGATGGAATGCCTCTATGCTAGTCATTACACCGGCTGTCTTAACCCCAAACCGGAACACAGCGATGCGAACAATGCTGTTTGGCGGTAGGTTAATAGATAAGATGGTGGTAGCGATCCGGACGGACCCTGCACAAGGTCCTACCACCCGCAAACAGAAAATGTTTGCCGAGGATAAGGTGTTTTGGTATTTTGTAAATCTAAAATTTGTTTTACTTTTTAATGACTCTTTTTAATAATGCCTATAGGTACTCGTATATCAAAACTATATCCATAAATAATTATTTCTATTCTAATCTGCATACTGCTATGTGTTTATTTATTTCAGTTTTTATGCAATTAGCGAAAAAAAAAAAAAAACTAAAAATTTTTGCTCTATGTGTAACGGTTTTTATATCAAGGGCGTCCTATTTAGCATTCACATACTTATAAATTAATAGTGAGAACAAACGTAACATATTCTTATATTATCACAAACCCACATATAACCCCCCTGTATATACAAATCGCATTGATCCGCTCAAATCGTTAATTTATAACCAAAACCAATACCGCTGCCAATATATCATGCCACGCCAATCACAGAAAATAACAGCAATTTGGGATACGTAGCAAATGATAGCCGTATCAGACAAAAATATCCGCTCGGCAACGTGAATAAGAGTTAACGAGGCGCCGAGGAGGGATTCACGGGCTTGGGACATTTAGCAGACACGAGGCGGATACGTGACTGCTGCGGAAAATACGATTTCGGATTTCATTTGTTTCTCATCATTTTGCTCCGCGTTCATTTTGTATTTATCTTTTTCAGTAAGTAGGCCGCACGGACTCGTCAAAAATCTACCAGCACTTCGCAAGAGACCACCTGCTGAGAAGAAACGCCGCAAAAAACTCAAAAAACTGTCTTTTAACTAAGTCAGTTCCCATGAGTTATAATTAATTAACGTACTCAATAGCGAGTCCAAAGCTACGTTCGACACAGTATTCTCATAGAGTGCGAGAGATAGAGCATTGAAATCGCTAGCGAGCACGGTTATTTGTGACTCATGTTAAGGATACATACATACCTTCACGCCTGTCTCCCATTGGGTTAGGCAGAGACTATGGAACGCCAGTTGCACCTGTGTAACCATGTAAGGGTACTGGTTTATTTTTGTATTATATTCTTGGGTATAGCTATTAGTTATTAATATTTATGTACGTTGTAAAGGTTATAGTTGAGTTCGAAATTTTAAATGAATTGTGAATGTGAATGTAACTAAAGAGAACTTATAAGTTATCAATGCTGAGTTAGGCCTTACATTTCTGATACACAGGATCAATCTAATTCGGGCACATGTAACATACATTTAGGCATGTGTGCTGAGATCCTAGTGAAGGAGAGTATAAGTCGAAATAACTCGTAATAAAAATGGTATATACATTAGGTATACCAGACATAAATCGTTTTTCATTTGATCTCCAGACTTGTACCCTTTTTGACGAGAGTGTACTGTATATTCCGAAAATCGTTTTTTCTTAGAGCCGAATACCATTCGCATATTTTACCACTTTATTTTATTTCAATAGATACTATTCCTGAAGGGCTTTCTAACCATTCGCATATTTTCCCACTATATTTATTTTCCCCTTCTTCCCCACTGCTCAACTGAACTGCTCAACCAAGTCAACTGATCAATGTTTAGTATACCAACATTAAATTTAACAGATTTGACGGAGCCCCGCGTGAGTGGAACTCCTATTTCCGGGTGGTTTTGGCCCTCCGGGCCTGCTGCAAGACGAACATAACCTAAACCTACCTCATATTTATGATAGTTGAGCAGTGGGCAAGAACCCAATTGAAAATAAATATACTGGGAAAATATGCGAATGGTTAGAAAGCCTTTCGGGAAATGTAGCTAAAACTGAAACTACTTTTTACGCTCCGGTTTTCATGCGTTCTTTCTTAAAAGTTCCAGTTTGTACAGTATAGTTTATACGTATAACGTTTTGTTCACGTTCCCGTTCTCATAGAATTCTCATTGAAAAGCAGCTTTTCTCTCTTTCTTCCTATTTGAGTACCTTTGTATAAATTAGGATAGTTCATATTTTTTAATTACTCTTATTCTAAAACCATTTCGAGAAATATGGTTTTAAAGCCTCCGCATTCTTAAGTTTTTGAAACATGTATCTTTTTCGGATATTTCTACAAAAGGTGTATCATACGGGTAAGGCGAAAACCGTTTGAAATAGTTTGTTTTTATACACTATTACAATCACCAACGGTTAACTGGAAGAGATCCCTTATAGGGATAAGTTCGCCTTTGTACATACCTTTTCTGTTTCTGTTTATTTTTGATTTGTTATTTTCTATTTGTACAATAAAGAGTTTACATACATACATACAATCACTTTTTATCATTCAATATCATTTAATTGTTGTAATTTATTAGAAAATGCCTAATAAATAAAGATATTAAAACAAAACTATTGAGTCAAATACAATTAATGAAATTGGTCTGTTAAAATGAATTAGAATGTAAAAACCGTAAGTTATATTTTTTGGTCAATCCCAATTACGTCGATCCATTTGATTGATTCTTAAAAAATAACACACATCATCAAACGTATTTATAGTATAAATAGATATAAAACGTCAGTCGCATCGTGTAAAAATCCTCCTACAGGGTGTTCTGTGTACCAATTACAGACTGCGTCGCAATAATGTAAGACTAACGAACGATAACAACCCGGTTCGCCTGTATACGCCCTTATAGATGACGACACGACACGACACGCCGCGTCGCCTCGCTTGGCCTGCTACCGTGTTTTCTTGGATTCAACTGTTTTGCCATCGTTCTGAGGATATTTTTAAAACTTGACTTAGCCAGATCTAGGCTTTTATATTGTGTTAGTGGTTACAGGTTGTGGGTAAATATTCGGGCGTTTCAACCGCCGTCATTGTTCTCTTCACTATATTGTCGAAAAAATGATAACTAACCAGCCACTTTTTATGTCAAAATCAGCTCCTCCAGGGGGGTTATTATGACATATATATGCAGTTCATTTGACGCTGAGCGTAAAGGACAGAGCTATAGCAGTGACGCTGAGCGTAAAGGACAGAGCTATAGCAGTGACGCTGAGCGTAAAGGACAGAGCTATAGCAGTGACGCTGAGCGTAAAGGACAGAGCTATAGCAGTGACGCTGAGCGTAAAGAACAGAGCTATAGCAGTGTCGCTGAGCGTAAAGACCAGAGCTATAGCAGTGACGCTGAGCGTAAACGACAGAGCTATAGCAGTGACGCTGAGCGTAAAGGACAGAGCTATAGCAGTGACGCTGAGCGTAAAGGACAGAGCTATAGCAGTGACGCTGAGCGTAATGGACAGAGCTATAGCAGTGACGCTGAGCGTAAAGGACAGAGCTATAGCAGTGACGCTGAGCGTAAAGGATAGAGCTATAGCAGTGACTCTGAGCGAGCGTAAAGGACAGAGCTATAGCAGTGACGCTGAGCGTAAAGGACAGAGCTATAGCAGTGACGCTGAGCGTAAAGGACAGAGTATATTACATTGCTACGTCATAATAACCCCCAGGTCGGCTGATTTTGACATAAAAAGTGGCTGGTATTTATCATTATTATACATATAATTATTACAATGACGGCGGTTTGCCCGAATATTCACCCTTGTGCAACATCCGTTTGTGTCGAAACCACCAGCTTATCATTTAACCCGAACTCAAGCAGCAGTGTTCGCATTGTTGTGTTACGGTGTGGGGGCGATGAAAATACTACAACAGAGGCATTCCATCTTAGTCCTCAGGGGTGGCAACGCATTTGGGGTCTTAAGATTGTAGTCTAGAGAATGCAATAGTCTATGCGTCACAGATTCCACTTACCATCAGGTAGCCGGAGTGCTTGATTACCTTCCCCAAAAAAATGAATACGATATAGGCTCGAAGATGGGTACAATCATAATGGAATATAAACAACACTTAATTAGCTAACCTGAGTTTCATGATAATATACCTACGTAATTCAGCAGGAAGAGGGAGAAAAAAAAAACACCTACTTGTGTATATAAGACGGTGCAAGACAACCAAATAAAAGTTTCGATATGTTTTACCACATACCAACTGCTAAATATTAAAATTCTTCATGATACATGCTATGAGTACGGTCACGAATTTCGATTGATATACCACTATAGAACCTTGTCGTTTAAACCTTCGATTAATTCCCATGTAATTTCTATCTCGTCACTTGACGCTGTCATTATGACAGGATTCCATAGTGGAATAACAATCCGTGACTGTATTAGACAACGATATAAAATATTTATATAGAGAAATATGTACTTAAAGTTTTCTCTTTACTGTGTTCCGGTGTGGAGGCATTCGAGGCATTCCATCTCAGTCCTCAGGGTTGGCAACGCTTTTGAGTTCTTAGGATTGTAATTTTGAGATTGTAGTCTTGAAATTTCAAATGTCTAATGGGTCTCAGATCCCACTCACTTAGGCCTGTGCTCGCGTGAGAAGAAAACATCCATGATTCTGGAACAAATATTCGCGCTTATCACATAAATATCTGACCTTACCGGGATTTGAACCCAGGACCGCTAGCTTCTTAAGCAGGGCCACTAACAACCAACATCCTTTTATTTTAGCTAAGGATAAATGCTCTCGAATCCACTCGCCTCCTACAACACGATTGACTTCATATCGGGACCAAATTGGTTTATTTTACAACCTCGGGAAACTCGTTTACCTCTCGGATATAATCAAATCGTAAAATGTACGAGGAATACCGAGCGACCTTGCCGTGTACGTAGCTTATTATATTATAATATTATATTATTACCCTCTTACTAATAAACGTTGAGTAACCGTGGTGTCGATAAAGATAAAAAAAAGATAAAAGATGTTTATTCAGAAAAATCTACCAGCGCCTCGCAAGAGACCACTGCTGAGAAGAAACGCCTAAAGGAACTCAAAAGTCAGTCGTTTTTTTTAAATACTACTTATGATATTATGCAATTATAAAGCTTAACCTAGTATTATAAAAACATTATATTTATTGAAGCGTAGCTTGAGCAGGAAAATGTGTCATAACTCAGAATTATCATAGATGGTAGTATTTTTTTTTAATGCTTGTTAACCATGCTTTTTCCTTATCTGTCATTGTGACATTTGAATTTGATAGATAAAGACAAAGAATGGTTTAGCTACACCACCGTTACTCAACGTTTATTAGTAAGGGGGTTAGGGTGGATCAGTGAATACATGAAATAAAATATTTTGCTTCAATGCTTTTCGGCTACTATGAACCAGTTGTAATACCTGTCTAACGTGTATAGTATAAACCTCCGTTAGCTTGGCTGGCTTTACTTATATCAAAACGAGACCCAGGCCACGTTTAGCTTAGTTGTTAGTGACCCTGCCTACGAAGCTAGTGGTCCTGGGTTGAAATCCCGGTAAGGGCAGATATTTGTGTGACAAGCGCGAGTATACCCTGTTCTGACAACAGTATAGGTATATAAAACCTCCAAGAGTCAGGAATAAATACTCCCGCTTATCACACAAATATCTGCCCTTACCGGGAATAGAACCCGAGACCGCTAGCTTCGTAGGCAGGGTTACTACCAACTAGACTAAGGACGTTGTCAAATTATCGTAGTCTTAAGTCTATTTTCGCCTTTAAATAGTGTGAATAAAGTGTTTTTTTCTGTGTATCTGTTTGCCCATTGAATTCCTTTAAAACTACGCTTTATGTTTTGATGCCGCTTTTGTTTTTGCCATATTGTAGAAAATGATTTAGATGGTTTAAAGTACTTAAGTGCAATACGTGCTACAGACATAACATAAACCTCAGTGAAATCATGCTTTATCACTATCCCAATATCACTCCATGGCTGACCACGGGTGAGCTCAAATTTAGCTAAGCTGTGCTCACGCCTCTTTCACTGCCACTATCCAGGTATACAACCTAAATCTGGAAAATATCTTAATGGAAACTAAAGCAGCACACGTTCAACTATTTTCAATTTCAGCTAACAAAAAATGTCGAAAACTTTTATTGTAAACGCGTCGGCTGGGCAGTCCGGGAGTTTCCGGCGTTTCTGTCCGGGCCTGATAACCGGATCGGCCACGCATTGCCTGCGTATCGGCGATCGACCGATACACTGCAACGACACAATTTACCTACGTCAAGCTGACAGGATCCGGGATTGGGCCTGGACAGCATAGATAGGCAGCAGTAGGTACAACACGGCAATGACATTCGGTGGATACTTCCAATGTTGAAATCAATACATGTAGAAAAACAGTTACGAAATATTGATAAGCTTTTCAAGAAATTAGACGAAACGTTATCGGAACCGTTTGGATTGAGTGTTCTATTTTCAAATCAAATCAATGAAATCAAATTATAATGCATTTATTCACAGCAACGCACAAATAAAGTAAAGACACAAAATTAAAAAAAAGCTGCTTCACAAAGTTGGACAGTTGTTGTGAGAAGATCCCAACTCAGCATGTGCCGGCTGTTAAGCCAGCGCTGGTCTTCCGCTGCGACCACTCAGTGACACAGTGAATATAATATTAAAAAACTATTACTTTTTTAAATTAACAGAACACAATAAAACATCAAATTAAATACGAGGGTGACAATGTAAGTTAGGCAAAATACAGACGCGCAAGATATGGCATTATTATCTGTGCAGTGCAATACACACGTGACCTAAATCTAATCTGTGGCCTGAGCGCACGCACAATATCAATCACAAAACGAAACATTAATAATTTTCAGACACAAGTTAAGAATATTCTTAAAAGTTACTGAGATGAAGATAGTGTTTGTTATTGTTATTTATTACGTTATTACCCTGTGATCTTACTTAATAAAAGATAAAAAAGATAAGATAAAAGAAGTTTATTCAATAAGTAGGCCGCACGGGCACTTTTACAAAAATGTACCAGCGCTTCGAAACGCCGCAAGAAACTCAACAGTCAGTCAATTAATATATTCATGCGTAGTTTAGCAGCAAAATGTGTCAAAACTTTGAATTTTCACAAGAACTAATAAGTAGTAATAATAAAAAAATTGTGTACAAATTATAATTACCTATATGACGGTGCAAGACAACCACATAAAAAGTTTTGATACATTCTCCTACAGAAACCGTGTCCGCTAGACAATACACAATATAAAGTATTATTGTATTTTATGACATGAAAATTACTTTCTGCTAGAATTTATTGCGCTGTTATTTCTTGTATTGTTCGATGAGTACCTACGAGTACATTCACTCCATTGGTAACGTCTGAATATACCCTAATGGACCGACTCCAAAACGTAATAATTCAAACCTAATATACTGAAACACCTCCTATAATATTGTACCCTGTGACAGTCTACATCCAAGCACAAAAAACCGATTAGGCACATACAAACATTGACTATGAAACTTATTAAAGCTTTATTAAAACGATTAAAAAAACATTGAACTCTTAGAAAGTTAAAAAGCGTTAGTTAGAAATAATCCCTTCGGCAACAGAAACTACAAACTCCACAGATTAAGCTACTGGTTTCCATTCTATTAGCAACATGTGTTATTCCGTCCACGTTCACCGAAGAAAAGGTCGTTAGGGAACTTTTTAGCCGTTGGGTCCTGGGGTTCGAATCCTGACAGTGAACGGTGAGTGAAAATATACTTTATCAATCTCGTTACGTGGCCGAATGCGAGTAGTGTATTAAATCACGCACCTGACGAGTCTACGGTAAAAGATGTTTTTTTTTATGGTGTGGAAAAGGAAAGCGAGCACGCAGGTTAGCTGACGATGAGCGGAAACTGAGACCCTTTTTTTATGGCATAGAGAAGGCAAACGAGCACACAGGCCACCTGATGGTAAGTGGAAACTGTGACCCATAGACATTCGCACTCACAAGACTGCAAGCCTAAGACTGCAAATGCGTTGCCGATCCAAATTGCTTTGAACTTTGAACTCCATCTTATCCATAAAACTTCTACCAAACAACAGTGTTCACATTGTTGGGTTCCGGTGGTATTACTAGCATAGAGGCATTGCACATCGATTTTTCCTATTGAGGACCCCTTTTAGGTCCCTTTGTCTTTATTCTCTATCCGCCTGTCTATCTGTCCAATTATCAAGACCCTGTGTCTCAGAAATATCAAAATAATAATATCAAATACTAAGCTTCGACAACTTTTATGTATATCTATTATAGTTCTATAAAGTTTTATGAAATAAAATACCGACCGTCGTTACATTGGGTTATTCCGCGAAACGACAAGCCTCGTCCCACAAACACAGCCGTTACCTGTTTCTCGACGCAATACGAAATACTGTTTTAATATTATGCTCTAGGAGTCAGTGACTAATATATCACGTGCTTTTTAAAAGGAATTAAATAAATATATCAAACATCAAAATCCAGTAGCAGGGATAAATTATTGCATAATTTGACTAATAGTAAATAAGATAATTAACTAGCGTTACTAAGCCCCTGTCATCCCGGCTCATAGACTCCTCCGGAGACCCTAGAGCTGGTGCTTACCTCTCCCAAAGGATTGGGCTAGCTATCCAGAGAGGTAATGCAGCCAGTGTCATAGGGAACATGACGCCAGCGGACCTGCTCGAGGGAGTGATCTTTTTATAGTGGTGATTATTATTTACATCTTTAATATATAGGTATGAGTAGCTTAGGTTTATTTTAATTTAAATAATTTTAGTTTTAACTTTAATTGCAGTATAAGTTATTCTGTTTAGTATTGTATGAAATAAATAATTAACAAATAAAATTATAATCATTACATTTAATTATAATTATTTACATTATCGATCAAAGGTAAATTAACAACAGGTTAATTTGTGATTTCACTTATATCTTAATAAATACATTGAACATCTTGTTAGGCTAATTATGTTCGCTATCAAAATCAAGAGTTTTTACTGTCCCTATCTCTTACAATATTATTATAATAACGCACGAGTCCACAAAACAGCCCGGGGCGAAGCAGCCAATTCTTTAACAAGAACATAACCAAATAAAATGTCCCATTATTTGCATCAACCTGTATTTGGTTTACGGGAGACGGAGCGGAAGCCTGGGGCATTATTCGTCGTTACAAGTTATATAGAAAACAGAACTACAGCATGCCGTTGCAAAATTTCAGACAACAATCCTTTCGTCAAAAATTTGCTATTATATTTCCAAAAGATAAAATAGATTTAACTCGTCCGTATTTCTATATTGTATTAGGTTATTGGTTTTTTTTTAACTACAATGCTATAGTTTGATTAAGTTTTTTGACAAGACCAAACGTTATCATTGACTAAGAGGATCATACTTTAGTTTATAACTGTGATACACATAGTAATCGTAATGCTACTAATCAGTTAAATATAATGAGAAACAAAATTTTATAAAAATACGACCATTACACATTTACTAACTCATATCGGGGTGTATTAAATAGGGCACACGTGCTATACAAATAGGTTAATTGTGGACATAGGACACCCTGTATAATAATAACGTGGCCTTTACGACCGTGTGTAACAGAGATCTAGATATAATTCATTAATTAGTCTACGATCGGCGCGCTAATACGTAGGTATAGTCACACAATAAAAATGTTAAGCATTGGTACTGGGAACAAATTTTTTTTATGGCATAGAGAAGGCAAACGGGCACACAGGCCACCTGATGGTAAGTGGAAACTGTGACCCATAGACATTCGCATTCACAAGACTGCAAGCCGAAAACTGCAAATGCGTTGCCAACCCTGAGGACTAAGATGGAATGCCTCAATGCTAGTCATTACACCGGCTGTCTTATCTCCAAACCGGAACACAACAATGCGAACACTGCTGTTTGGCGGTAGGTTAATGGATAAGATGGTGGTAGCGATCCGGACGGACCCTGCACAAAGTCCTGCCAACCGCAAACCACCACCTTGTCATTGTGAATGTCATTTTCATTGTCATGTGTGACATTATGATGTTCTGTCTGAAGTTTACTATGACAAGGCACTAAAGTGCTTAACATTTTCGTTGCGGTACTGTACTTCTAACAAGTAGACTCCTTCAACATAAGCACTGGTTTTCCTTGCAACTTTAAAACTCTAAGCGTAACATTAACACTTTACTTTTATGATATACTCGTACCTAAACCTTTTCAAATCCTCACGCATTTTATCCCGCTCCAAAAAGCTCCGCAAACACAATATTTCTGGAGCGGCCAGGAAACGGTAACTTAGGAATTCCGCCGTATGATTTGTAGCGTGTTCCATCCCGGGATATTCCCGGGCCGGGTTATTTCCCGTAAGAATGCCGGCTGAAGCCGGAGCTGTGATAGACAGTAAAAGATGCGAGTTTTATTTACCACTCATCCTGTATAAAAATAATTCCTTAGCTTAGCTCGAAATTCTTCGGATAAAATTCGCTACTAGAATTTGGCAAACGGTTTTATTTGCTACAAAAGTGACAGAAGCATATTATAAAGGGCGGAAATTAACGCGACATGGACGGCAAAATAAATATTGGTAATGACAAATTCTACGCAAACACAACTAAAAAAAAAATATATATCTGAAAACATTTTTTTTATTTTTGAAAATGTGTCTGCCTTAACTGCCTTGTGTTTTAAAGACCATAAAAAACACGACTTTATTGATTTACAATATTCGACCAATTCAATTCCCGGTTAAGAGAGACCATTTAAAAAAAATCCATAAATGCAATATTGACTATTTCCTAAAATAATAGTAATTATCTCCTTCGCGTAGAATTCGCTATTTTAAATTTTTAGGTTAGTAGCCGTCCACGTGGCGTTCACATTTTCATGCAGAAGTTAGCATATCGTTGACGATATTCGTTATATTTCTACGAAAAACATTACCTGCGTATTTCATGAGGTTTATTATTAAGCTTTTGGTAAAAATATGCTGAAATTATTTTCGATTCAGTTTCGATTAAGCTCTCGAAATGGGAGAATAAAAAGGTAAAATATTCCGTGGTGTTCCACGAGGAAAAAATAGGTAATTGAAATTCTCAATAATTTATTATTAAATAATACCATGTCTGTTACTTTGGACGCCGGGAAATACACACGCGGACAACGAAATGTGTACATGATAAATAAATGTGGCAATGTAACACAAATTTAATCGTGTGCTCCCGAGTCACGGGTGTTTTCTATGTTTTGAAGTATACATTTCTCTATATAAGTATTTATATCGTTGTCTACCCATAGTACAAGCCTAGAGCTTAGTTTGGGACTAGGTCAATTAGTGTGACATTATCCCTCGATATTTATTTATTTTATTAGGTATACGAGTATATTGTCAACAAGTTTAGTATTTGTGGTAATGACGATAAATTTTAGTTTTTGTAATATCCACAAATTTTACATTATGTGGTTTGCAAATAATTTGACCGTTGGTCCAATTTAGGACTCTTATCTGTAATAGAAATGTAACTAAGTTTAAGTTAGAAACTAGAATTTAGCCTAGCAAAAATAGAGTTTGGCGTTTCCAAATATAACATTTATGCAGGGCCTCTATTCCCGACGGTAAAAATATCGGCTTCGACCTGTTAATGTTTTGACGTCATCCGCCATTACTCTCAAGTAAATAAGAGCTATCAAAACGGTAACAATACGATAACAGCTCAAACACGATATTGTTTTTACCGTGTTGAAGGCCCAAGGCCTATCTATTCCGTGTATCGTATTGTTCACAATAAGTATTACTTTCTTTATTCAAAGTCACGTTAATAAGAACTACTATAAAATTAATAATGCAATGACGATAAGGTAAAAAAATAAGTAGAATAGACGGTGTAACAGTTTCTAACGGGACTCAAATAGGATAAATTTAAAATCAAAAACGGGATATTAAAAGCATTATTTTTTTATTAAATGTTACTTTAAAACACGATTATCCTGCTGACATATCAAAAAAAAACAAGTCAAATTATACTGCGTACCTTTTCCCTGCTCGCCACTATACGGCCCGGTAGCATCAGGGAGATCGCACCGTAATTCAATTCGCATGAACTGGGGGGTTATTCCCGAATCTTATTCCGAATGTGAAACGACTTATCGATTGGGGTTATCGAGATTGATGGCGCCGACGTGGTGAGCGGAAGAACTCGGTAATTTTAACAGACGTTTACGAGTTTATACGCGTTGAGTGTCGTTTTATTTGAAGGTGCTTTGTTACATTAGCGGATAAATGTAAGGAAAAATAAAAGTGGGTTTGGAGTGTCTCGCAGCTTCATGCGGTGTATCGTAGTATTCTTGATGGTTGCTATAATCCACTTGTCACAGTTCAAAACGTATGTTAAGTATCAAGGATTAATACGATGTATTTATCGTCTGTATAATGTTGTTGTTAATATACAAATGATTAAATCATATCAGAGGACAAATTGGCCTAGTTTCAAACTAAGTTCTATGGGTACTAGGCAAAGATAAAAATAGAAAATGGGAATCGAACCTCGGACTAGCTTTGTAGGCAGGGTGCCAATTAGGCTAAATGCGGTCGTCAAGCAAGGAGTATTTGTATTTTACTGTAACCGTGTCACTTCAGTTTGAGTCGTATTAAGTAAGTAAATATTTAATATGATACAGTGTACCTGACGACACGTTAGCCCTGCCTACGAAGCTGCGGTCCCAGGTTCAAATAGCGGTAAGGGCAGATATTTGTTGCCAAGCCTTGTATTTTACCTACAGATGTATTTACGTATATTCCTTTATATAGGTATGTATATCATTGTCTAGTATCCCCTGAGATTGTCCCCTGATATTTATTTGTTCATTTGCAGAAATTCAGGCTTCAATTCTTAATTGTGCCAAAAATAACTCCCACCTTTAAATTTACTTAGACGTTTTCAAAACAAACGATCCATCACCTAACAACAATGCTGCCACAACAATAAAATGCTAAATGATAATCGCGAGATGGCCACGCCGTTTCCTGTTTCCTACTTCCGGTGACGCGCATTAGCCATTAGCATGGCGGCTGGCTGTGACGTCACATCCGCACAGAATTGTTTTGCCGATAGAGGGCTCTCGGGTGACGAAGGGTTTGGGCGTAAATTTGTTTTATCAGCCGGAACTGTTGGTAGTGCGTAATAAATAATGATAAATCTGTCTTCGATTGTCCTATTTTACCTATATTCAAAGGGCTTTGCTTAAAATTTGACTTTTTTCATGCAATAAGAAAGAGAAAGATGCCAGGTAGTAAAACAAATTATTTTAGCCAATAAACATCTAAGAAGTAATACTTTAAAAATAACACATTTCTGACAATAATAGAAAATATTATTAAGTATAAACACGACATTAATAGAGATGATAAAGTTGATATTATTTCTTAAAAGGAAACTAGCTGGGGGTTTGTGAAGCGGTAAAATGGAGCGCAACTCAGAAGTGGATGACATGAAGGTATTTTTTTTAATTATATCATAACCTTAAAATCGCAACTTCATTCTGGTACATTTTTATTATCGTTATTCCCTCGGGTACTTTTGAACTTATCGGGATGAAAAGTAGGTACGTAACCTATTTCTTAATCCAGGGTTAGCTATCTCCATTTCTCATCCAAATCCGTTTAGCCGTTGCAGCCTGAACTTTCACTGTATTACTTAGGATTTAAAAACGTTTTATTTTTATTTTATATACTTATAAAACGTAATACATAAACAGCGAACAAATCCGTACACGGTTTAACTGTCGCTGTGTTCACTCAACTATAATAAATAATCTAATAAAAGCAAAATAAATAATACTGCGCATATCAATGCATGCGGAGCATCAACGCAGGTAGGCCGCTTTCATAATGCGCATGCAGTGGTGTGGGTTTTCACCAACACTTGTGAGTATCTCTGTGTCGACGTTATTAAGGATCTCTGGTAACAAGTGTTCCCAGAGTGTGTGTGTGTGTGTGTGTGTGTGGGTGTGTTATAATATAAGACTCAAAAACCTTATCACCTTAGCCAAAACACATATTAAACGGAACCCTAAGTATTTTTGGACACTCATAAAATCATTTCGGTCCAATAGCCACGAAATACCCGACGAAATGTTTCATGGAGACAAATGTGTTCAGGGTGGCCAACAGATCAGTGACACATTCTCCGACTATTTTCAATCTGTCTTCAACAGCACTAACGTAGTATCAAACCCGCTTATAAATAACTCGAACAATTATTCTGAACCATTTAGCATTTGCTACATTTCGAAATCTGACATATGTTTATCTCTAAAACGAATTGATATTAACAAGGGTCCTGGTCCTGATACTATACCTCCACTCTTTCTCAGAACTTGTGCATCACAATTGACTGCACCTCTACACATCATTTTCAATAAGTCCCTCAGTTGCGGAGTATTCCCCACTAAATGGAAAACTGCACATATTACCCCTATTCACAAAAAAGATGACCACGGAGACATAGGAAATTACAGACCTATTTCTATCCTTTCTTCCGTAGCTAAAATTTTTGAGTCACTAGTACAAAAACGGTTATACTCACACCTAAAACCAAATATCAGCTGCCACCAGCATGGCTTTCTTCCAGGGAGATCAACCACGTCGAACCTCCTTGGCTATGTCAGGGACATACTCGAGGCGTACGAAAACAAAAAAGAAGTTCACGCCATTTATACCGATTTTTCCAAGGCATTCGACGTGGTTGACCATGGTATTCTTGTCCGGAAGCTCGGTCATGCTGGAATTTGCGGCTCTCTGTTAAGGTGGTGTGAATCATACCTCCAGAATAGAAGTCAACTGGTCATTGTTCGAGGTTTCAAGTCCCAAGCCAGGATCGTGCCCTCAGGCGTGCCTCAGGGATCTCATCTTGGCCCTCTGTTTTTCTTGATTTTCATCAATGACCTTTGTTCTAACCTAACTTCTAAGTACAAATTATTTGCAGACGATCTTAAGATTTACAGAATAATAAACTCCGACCTCGATCGTGAATCCCTACAAAGTGACTTGAACACCGTCAATCTCTGGTGCCGCAGGAATAATATGGTTTTAAACTCATCAAAATGCTTTCACATCAAATTCTCACGAAAGAAAAAGATCATAAACTTTAACTACTCCGTAAACGACGAACTAATTAAAGAAGTCACAAGCATACGCGATCTGGGTGTTGTTGTGGATCAGAAATTACATTTTCGCGAACACGTAGATCACATTGCAAAGAAGGGCTCACGTTTGGCAGGATTTGTTATACGGCAAACAAAAACTTTCAAGGATCCAGAAATACCAATTATATTGTTTAACTGCTATGTCCGTAGCCTTTTGGAATACTGCAGCCCCGTTTGGAGCCCTTCCTATGCAGTTCACATTAATAGGCTAGAAAAACTACAAAAAAGGTTTTTATACTGTTTGTGTTACGCCAATAATCGCTGCCGAAACCTAACATCTTACGATTCGAGACTCGAACACTACAAAATGATCCCGCTTGTAACAAGGCGCAAAGCTGCTGACATAATTTGCCTACACAAAATAATAAGCGGGGCAGTGGACAGCCCTGACCTTCTTGAAAATGTAAAGTTTTCTATACCACGAATTAGTAGCCGCCTGCATAACCGTAAAACCTTTAGTCTCCCGCCATGTCGCACTAACTACAGCCGTCACTCACCACTGTTCCGCATGTGTGCAACCTACAACGATGATTGCCAAGAGCTAGACATCTTCAGTGCATCGGTTAAAAACATTAAGCAATTTATCTTTTCTAAATTATAAGTACCTAACCAACTACTTTGTTATTAGACTGTAATTTTTTTTTTGTTTTGTTTTGTTTTATCTTATTTTGTTATAATTTCTTCATTTATTTTGTTATCTCTAAGTTTAGTATTGAGAGCGATTACTCGTGTGCATGTTGTGTTCGCACCTAGAAGGCCATGCAGCCAAACTTGTTTGTTTACCTCTATTTATAAGTCACAATGCTGTAATGTCCAGTTTGCGAACCTAATAAAAAAAAAAAAAAAAAAAAAAAAAAAAAAAAAATCACAAAAAGTGGTAGTAGTACCATTAAATTGTCAGAAGATGCAGCGTTGGTAGGAAAAAAAATCGTGAACGTAGCTAAGCAATTACCTAAACAAGAGATTTTGCTGTAAATCGGCACCCGACGGGAACGGTATCTGAACAGTCTTTAATTGCGTCTAATATTATGGCACAGTTTAATAATGAGTGCAGTGGCACCCAGTGTGGTTATTGCCTAGCGCACTCGCAATCGCAATCGCAATTGTTTTCATTTTGTATGCAGACTCGCCTTCGGACTGTCAAGATGAAAACGATTGCGATAGCGAGTGCGTTAGGCAACAAGGCTGAGCTCTGATCTCTCCAAATTTTAGTCTAAATCGTGTGCGATCACGCCCTTTGTTTACCTCTTCTTCTAATGAAAACAATCCTTCCCGGTTGCAAGGATTATTCAAAACACTCGTAAATAAATTAGCGATCTTGTTTCGCTTTTATTGGATCCGATGCGCACACTTCTGCTCAATAATTCAACGGCATTTGTTTGAAAAACGTGGATTTTTCAATGGAACGAACTCGATCTTTGTAATACAAGCTCTAGTTCCTGAGGAAGCTAGCATCTTAAGAAATATTAGATCGTCCAACAAGGGACTAAAATAAGCCATAATGACACGATCTGAGAGAGTGTCGTTATGGTTGTTTAGCCTCGCGTTAAACACTCTACTTTTCACTTTGAACGCGAGGAAATAAACAACCTTCTATACAAAATTACTTTATTTATTATAACTAAGTAACTTACCATTATTTTCCGCAGTGTTTTGTAAAGTGACGCTTTAAATGCTTGCATATTTAGACAACAGATTTAAACTTGAACCCTAAAACGGTTACTTTTACCTACAGAGTTATATAAAAGTTATAATTCAAGTTATCTCCATACTCAATTTATTCGAAATCGGTTCAACCGTTTATCCGTGAAAGTGTACCAGGCATACCTACAGACACAGGTACATCCACATTTATAAACATAATTAAGATGGATAATGGATATGAATATAAAAAGTAACCCGTGCCGTCACGCCGTGGTAATGACAAAGAATGATGGGCAAAAATGTATGGAACGCAGCCCAATCGTCAATATAATTATAACTTATGTATGATTATTGATCCCACTATTAGCTGTAATTGTTGTTAATAGTAAAATCGGTTAAGCGTGAGTCAGATATACGACTAATAGCATTGCAACGCACGCGGGGCACAGCTAGTGTAGTAATAAACGTTGTGTGTGTGTGAATATTTGAAGGCTGACAACTCTCTTCTCCGGGGTTTTTGTAGTTTGTCCCCGTATTAGAAAATGAAGCTTATGTAACTAGCTTTCACTTGGTATACATGAGATTTGTATTGGTTATTTGGGCCAATTTGCCCATCATTCTTTGTTTTCTGTACCATTTCTCAATTTAAAAATCGTAACAATTACAAATAAGTTATAGAAAAATAGAAATAAGTTATCTTTAACAGTCAACAACCCTATGTCGTGTGTGTATGTGTGTATATTGTCTGCTTGAGGTTATAGTAGTCTAATCTTCGTGTAATGAATAAGATCTGTTCTATAACGAACAATCTAGATGCAAGGCAATAAAAGCCTAGAGGCCCTAGAGAAGATGCATTCGGCGTTCGTAATGGTTATCCAAAAAGTATTGACGTACTCGTAAGCTGTCAGAGGCTCGCATCGACTACGTCAATTCGATACATTGTCATTTTTCGAAAATAGTTTGCGTTAGCGTTAAGCTTGTGTAGCCTCACAGAAATGCATGGCTGCATGTATGGTGTACCTGTAGGTATGTGCGGGACGCGCCCCGCCGTCTGCCAGCGCGGTAACCCGGCCCGGCTTACACGCGCCGCCGCACTGCCATGGGTTCAGATCCGGTGTCGCTCGCCACAGTAGCTTAGGTACGACAGTATTCGCAGGGTTAAAGGATGACGAGACAGTTTTTTTTAATGCTAGAGGGGCAAATGAGCTTTGGATAATGGACAGATGCAACACCATAAGAGGTATTGCAGATGCTTTGCCGGCCTCTTAGAAAAGAGTATGAACGAATTAATCAAATGTGCGATTATTGCCCAGTAGTACGAGCGTTTGTACGGTCAGCTGCAGAGAAATGTAACCCCCTTTGCAAGGCAACTTGTATGCAGGGGGGGTTACTTTTCTCTGCAGCTGACTGTACATAGCAACTGTACAAAATAAAATCAATAGTGATATTTTTGATCAAGGAATATTTTCATGACATTTATCGTGTTCTTTGGAATTGCGTATCGTATTTATCTCGCTTTCTCAGTTCTCAGTCAAAACGAATACGGTCTTACTCGTCAAAATGTGTTGTCGTTCGATTATGTACTATGTAATACGGTATCTAGAAAACCTTAGCATGACACTCGTGTTCAAAAAGCCTATTTATAGCTTACGTGCGAAATGTTAACCTGCCACCTACCGCTCGTATTAACACCTTTACTGCCCACATTATGTTGCTTTGAGCCGGCTTTTACGATGTGTATGTTTTTCATTTTTATTTTTTCTCGTTCCAGTTACTGCTTTCTTTAAAATTAAACAACATACATTTTAAGACTTAAATATAGAAACACTTTAAAAACACGAAATCATTATTATTTTTGCTAGAGCTAGCATTACTGTTTTTGCTAGAGTCACTGTGACTACACGGTCGCTAACTGGAATTAACACTAGCCTTTAGCTACGGCTTCGCCTGTAATCGATTCGAAGCCGGTGTCTTGTGAAGTCCCGAGGAATGTCCAGAATGCATCGTTCAAGGTGGGGTTATGAGAACTGATTTTTTTGCAGCGGCTTATGAAAATGGGTCAAAAATATCTATATCTTTTCTTCTATACTAATACCATAAAGTATTGCAATCCCTAGATTATATGTAGTCTTGAGAATGCAATTTTCTATGGGATCCCACTTACCATCAGGTGGCCTTGTGCTCGTTTGCCTTTAGCGATGCCATACAAAAGAAAGAAAAAAAAGGCAAAAGTGTATTTGTTTGTTGGTATATTGGAGGTGACGAACTGATTTAAAAATAACTTTTACGAAGCAACATGATCCCCGACTAATAATGACCTTCTTTTTAACCAGAGGGGGAGTTTAAATCATACAGAAACTTTGTACGTGTTATGAAAAACGAAAACTTACTAATGATTTATTTTGGTATTTATGGTAAGTTATGTTTGCTTTTAAATAGGCCATGGAGCCATAAGTGGAAATTAATTCACGACGCTTATTGCGTTGATAGTGACCCCTATCGACCAACCGAGCGATTCCGGTTCGATTCCCGGAATGGGCGATTTTTTTATTTATACCCTACCCACTCATAAATACGTTCTTGACAAATCATAATATGTCACGCGTTCTTAATAATTCTTATGAAAATCAACTAGAGGTAGATTAAAACATTAGATTTTTGTTCATATTGGTCCAAAAATCTAACTTAGATACCTATCATCATGTCAGCCGAAAGACTTCCACTGCTCCCCCAAGGCACTCCACTCAGACCGCTCTTGTGCCTTTCGCATTCACAGCGCTCCCGCGATCCTTACGAGGTCGTCACTCCATCATGTTGGAGGCCTACCTACAGCTCGTCTCCCGGTCCGCGGCCGCCACTCCAGAACCTTCTGACCCCATCGGCCATCAGTCCTGCGAGCAATATGCCCCGCCCACTGCCACTTCAGTTTAGCTATTCTTCGGGCTATGTCGGTAACCTTAGTTCTACTGCGGATATCATCATTTCTGAATCTATCACGCAGAGAAACCCCGAGCATAGCCCTCTGAGTTACTTTGAGCTTCCTTATGAGGCCCATTGTTAGCGCCCAACTTAGATACCTATACAAGCTAATATACCTAATGTGATCACATTATTTTAGACGGACATGGCAAAATGTAAGGGTTCCTTGTTAGCTACGGAACCCTAAATATTTATAAGGCTTCTATTCTACTGGATAAAACCTTTGACGTGTTTTCGTATAGTCAACGTTACGATATCTCTTGTTTGACACTTGACAGTACCACATGTCATGGTTTTACCCTTTAGAAAAGATAAATTCGGCGTTCGTTATCGTTATCTAAAATAGGATTGACGTAAGCCTGTCAGATGGTCGCGTCGAGCGCCGACGTCACTTCTATACATATTATCAGTTGTCGAAAATCGTTTATAGTAAGAGATCCGAATAGGAGACGATTTGCACCGGGCGGTTTATTCGATAAAAAATGTTTTATATCAAATTTAATAATTTTAGGTAATTAAAAACAAAACAGACCGGAGTCCATTACATACCAATCGAAAGTATGAAGCCTATAGAATATGCAAACGTTAGGTTATTTATTTCCCGTCAAACTATTGGGTAGGCAGGTATGAACAGGTAAGTCGGTAGTAATAATTTGCACCAAACCTAACGTTAACATATTTTTTAGGCTTCATATTTTCTTGATTAGTATGTAATTTGTCAATTAAACAAGCATTTGCAATTCTTTTTAAAGTTCCCCTTTTTATCATATACGTACTGGACTGGAATTTTGTTTAGCGTATTAATTTTATTTTATTTTTTTGCTGTGTTAGTGCCGGCCGAGGATAGCACCACCCCATCTCTTCCCGTGGGTGTCGTAAGAGGCGACTAAGGGAACCGGAGGATGGGCAGCAGCGTCCTCCGCGGACTACATGGTATAACTGCGGTCGCCAACCCGCCTGCCAAGCGTGGCGACTACGGCATTTTCCCCCCAATGGTATGAGTTTGAGTGGAAAGCCTTGGGGGAGGCCTATGTCCAGCAGTAGACGTCTTTCAGCTGACATGATGATGATGATGATGTATTAATTTTGATATAAAATACTTTTTGTCGAGTAACCAGCCCGGTACAAATCGTCTCCTATTCGTATGTTAAACCAGTACGTTAACGTAACTTGTCCTGTCTCCCTGATTTATATAAAATTGGCTACCATCTATAGCATGGCACTATTACTATAAAAATATGTCCCGAGAGGTAAACTGAGTACGAAATAATCCGAGCTCATTTTCCTAACAGCCTATTTAAATCTGTTTTCAAGTCAGATCCTAACTGGATTTATCTCTTCACTTGAGCGGTTTGATTCGAAATTATCGTCGTTTAGAAGTTGCGAGGATTCTGCATGAGTGATTTTCTACTGCTACGAGAGATTCACAACATTAAAACAATTCTGTCGCCAAACCTAAAACATTTGACTTGCTACTCTGTCACAGGGAAATAAGACTGTGGTTTGTATTTTAGTAAGTTTGACGAGTGAAGATGCAACGTGGTATTCCAACCCTAAAGGTAAGGGTATTTTTTTATTTCATCCGTACTGCGCGTTTATTATTATTTAACTTTTTTCTATGCTAATGGCTGACTTTGAATTGCGTTTTAAGCAACTTTTAAAAGGAGTTTATTGTTGGCTAGTTAAATGTTTAACGAGAAAATTCGAAATATATTTAAATGATTTGGAGATTCATTGACTTTGACTTATTTATGTGAATTCAGGGATTTGGAGGGATGTTTGTGCGCTACTATCTATTTAAATATAAGGGTTTTGGTATTTGTAAAATAATTTAATAATTATTATAAAAATATATTATGTAACTAATTTTTTTTTAATCTTCTTTGTACTTAATGAAAATATTTTTAGTTTTCGTCTAGCTTTAATCTTGGAGCTGTAGCATTATAAATATCGATTTAATAATAATAATAAATATCCAGGAACTTTTTAAATTCCACAGATTGAATAAGTCCCAAACCAAGCTCTAGGCTTGTACTATAAGTCGCACAAACCGATACAATAACAAGAAATAAGACAAAGACATAATAACTTACATAAAGAAAAACTTGACTACATGAAAAACGTTAAACAAAAATATTTTCCCTCACTGGGGATCGAACCCTAGGCCGCTAGCTTAGCAGGCAAGGTCACTATCGACTAGGCTAACCGCGTCGTCAAAATAATCAATAATCATTAAGTATTCATTTTAGTAATATTTGTTTGCCCCGTATTAAAACGATGTCTATTCACCGACGTTTCACGTGACGGGGGAAACCTTTATCACAGAAACAGACACATTCGTGTACATGACATGTTGTGACGGTCATACACCGGTCTCACAGTTAAAAAAAACCAGTAGGACATCTTCCAACATTGTTCGTTGTGGGTCCATATTGGCTTCGCTAAAGTTTATCACCCGAAATTGATTTTCCTAACGATTTGTACTCCTAATGATCACTGCTCCTAAAAAATGTTTTCCTAAAAATTTCGTTCCTACAATTTATTTTACTATTAACGTAGCTCATAAAACTCATATCTCTTAAAATTTTAAGTGCTAATGTCACTGATGTAACTTTTTGTAAACTCCTATTTTTTTTTTAAATAACATTCTTAATCATATTTTTTTTGGGACTTTACGCAGGATTATTTTAAAGTTAAAGATGATCTGCTCTTTTATAAAAAAAAATAACCTCGAAGACGAAAGCGGGAGCGAAGCTCCCGCTTTCGTCTTCTAACCTATCCGCGATCCGAGTCGGTTTTGCCACTAAGTCCCTATTCCCTACTGCCTACGTAATGACGGACCCTTAGGATCTCAGTCACTATTAACTTTAGAGAAAAGTTTTTCAAGTAAAATGTGCTTATTTTAACGTATTCTATGTGGTAGAATTATAAAAAAATAGTGTCAATAAGACATCGCATTTATGAAAATTTAAAGTCTTGAACAATAGTGTAAAAGATGGTTATGTTGAGAAAATATAGGAAAACAAATAGTAGTATGATCGATGTTTATTGCAACGGACATTATGAAGTTGAATGATTAGGAATTCAGAGCGTTAGGAACAAAGTAGTTATGAGTAGTGATTATTAGGATGTAAATTATTAGGAACAACATTTTCGGATTTCCGATAATCGACATTAAAAATTTAGTTCAACTTTGGCGCACCCGTTCGTTGTGCGGGTACGTATGTAGTAACTAGGTATAGTGCGAATTTTATGAAGTGCCCTGATCTACTAAACAATCTGTTAGGAGATTGAGTCATCTCAAAACATTCTTACTATACGGTCTCGAAAGTTTTTTTTTTTCTTTTCCCCGCGGCGACTTGAACAGCTACTACCGCGGGAATATGGCGTTTCCACTATGAAGTGATTTCACCAGTGTCAAGTATATATAAGTATAAATCAATATAGCAATAAAACACAATCCAATCTTCTCTAGGAAGATTGTCGGCAACGTTGTACGGTGATATGTAGGACAGAGGCCAAGATAGTTTTAACCTCTGTACCACTGCGAGTCCACTTGAAACGAGAAGTAAGATGCCAGGATACACGAAATAAGTCCAAGTCTTCTATCACTGTGCAACACAAAGGAATTAAAAGTACAAATCAGTAACAAAACTTTGAACACCTAAATACACAAAAATAAAAACTAAAACAAATGAAACGTCCGCCATCTTTTGACGTTGCAAATGCCCCCCTCCAAGTTTTCGACTGTACAGTAACGAGATTAAATTTGGTAGCAACCTTAGGTCCAAAATCAATTTAACATTCTACAACAATAAGGTTCAGTTTCCTTAAAGTTGCAAATGACTTGACATCTCTAATAACATTGACGACTTTCGAGCATAATTTTCTTGAAATGGATCACAAATGAACGCTCGTGACCGTACTCTCATAGTCTCGAACACGGTGCTCTCCGTATCCCGTCTGCTAGACGACGTGTGGGAGTACGGACGTCAGAAGTTTGGATGCCTGACGATGTTCTAGCTGCGTTCGCTTCGCTAAGTGCACTTTAAGAGCTCTATTCATGGTAGAACCATATTGCCTTTGATGAGTTTGTGTACCTTTGTTTGAAGATGAACAACTGTTTTTACTGTGCTATGTACAGTCGAGTTTATAAATATCTGTACACTTTAGTGCCTGGTTACTTCAATCGCGGTTACAATTCATGTATTTGAGTTTAAACATGACGTTAAATGGACAAGGTACTAAAGAGTATATATATTTATGAACTATACTGTATATATGTACTACGTAGGTCGATTGTCGTAACACTCGTAACTCTTAAGTAACAATAGTTCTAAAGGGGCTAAAACTAAAACCTTCTTACCGTCCACGCAAAAATATTAGGATAACCATGTGTCTGTATGTCGGTGTATTTGTGTATCTGTTTGTGATAACGTAGCTCCTAAACAAAAGGAATTATTCGGATGTGTTATTTTTACAAGGTGGTTTGGTTGACAGCTCTTTATACGGCCTCTGAAACCCTAGAAAGATGCATTTGAAGTTCGTTAGCGTTATCCAAAATATATACGATTGACGTAAGCTGTCAGACGGTCACGTCGAGCGGCCAGTTTTTGAAAATCGTTTTCTATCGTCTTGTCTAGCCTGACAGAACTTAATCGAGAGAATTAAAACTATTCTAAATTATATTCGTTCCCAAAGCCCTAATATCAGCAAGAACAAGTATTTCAGAAGTAAACGACATTTCCAACGAGAAGAATATAATAGAAGGAGGTAAATAAAAGCAAATTTAAATAAAGTGGGGGTTTGGAGATAACTGCCGATGTCTCTTTAGGGAGACATAATAAACTCGCTGGGCCGGCGCGGGGCTCACTCGGAGCGGAAACTGATTTGAACAAACTCCAACAACCTTTTACCTGACTACGGAAGGAGGAGGGTTATGTGTTTATCACTCTTTATAAGTGTATGTATGTTTATTCGTTTGTGGCGGTCTATAAACTAAACGCTAGGCCGATTTTGATGACTCTTATGTCAATCGATTAGTCTTAATCGTGTAAGTATCACTAAAGACTGTATTACTACAAGTAGATTTAAAAAGGTTGTCTCAGGGACTCTTGCCCTTTCCGTAATATAAAGAAAGGCATGGAAAACTGAGTACGACTTTCTTAACGTTAGGTTTTTTTCTAATTGTATATGTTATAATTTGATTTATTTTCAAATAATAAATAATTATCTTCCGTGGTTTCACCTGATGGTTCCAAAGGAAGACCAGCGCTGACTTTAATGCCAGCATTACGGTGAGTTGGGACCATTTAGTGGCTACATTCTTCTGGTGCACATTATTCTGATGATTGTCATGTACACTCAGGAGCAAAAATACCGGGTCAGAGTGCGTTTTTATACAAACGAGACTATTTCGAAGCCTTGGTTCCTCGCCAGGGGTTGTTTTGAGGGAGTTTTAATGGTGGGTACTGCGAGGTTAAATAGAGGACGTCAAAAGTTCTTAAGATACCTAACTGATCGCACAATCAGTTAACACCACAGCGGGAGAGTTTGGGTCCATTTTAGATATTTTTCACACAACTCCGGCGTTAACCGCAGATTTATTCAGTTGGGTATCCTAGGCACTCTGGAAGTCCTGTATCGATGCTCGCGGTATTCATCATTAGATTTCACTCTCTTTAGTATGAAAAACGCACTCTGACCCGTTACTTTTGCTCCTGTGTATGTCACGGATAAATGATTTTCTTTCTTACTTTCTATCATTTAAAAAAATGTTCCAAAAGTATTTCAAGTAATCGCTATAACTGTGCCCCCCATAGAAGAACGCCCGTCGTCAGGCGCCGGCGCCGGTTATTACGTCCCGCCTTAATTCTAATTTGTTTGTCAACTCGGTGATAACTGGCACTCGTTACTGTTTTTGATTTGGACAAAAATAACCCTTAATTAGGAATTAGTTCAATACGCAGTATTTCAAATCTATGTAGTTTCGTGTTCAATACAAAAAAATTGAGTAAGTTCTACCTAAGGATCTATTCATAATCAAATTGGGCTGTGATGATCGATGAATATAAAAATATGTTTATCCTTGTTTCACCGACATTCATTTCATAGAACGTATCACTTCGCAGATTTCTCGTTTCATAGAAAGCCATTTTCTGCTGAAACCCTGTTTATTTTAGGTTATCTTGTGATGGTTACAAGTCTAACCTGACCTACGTGAATTATGTTGAAGATAACCTGAAATCAACACGAATTCAGCAGAAAATAGGTTTCTATGAAACGAAAATTTGGTGAAACATACGGGACACGGGAAAAATATCTCTATTCTAGGCGGTAAAACCCAAATCGCATTTGACTTTTGTGGTATTATTTTGACAGCCATTACTGTCAAATAAATAAAAGCTAACAAAACGTTGACCACGTCGATGGCAAAAACGTTTACTGTTTAGAGTCCATCGCAGAGAAAAACTGTATATAAATTTACCAAACAAAACAAGCCTCCATTCCTCGAAACATTTGACTTAAATGAATGAGTTAAAAAAGATAATGAAATGGCTCGGTGAGGTTTAATTTGTTAAGGTAAATTGAATGTAATTAAATACAACCCCTCATTATAATTTATAATATTGCGGATCCCCAACGTAGATGCTGTTAATTTGAAAAAATGAAAGATAATGGTGCTCCATTTAAACAAGTGGGGACAGATGTAATCATAAATAAGCTTTTTTTTATAAATTATTATTTTTGGGGTTGTAAGTTTGATCGCAATAAAGATAAAGAAAAATACATACGCAATAATGCGCAAAAGCAGGCACATTGGTTATTCTATTCAATTTTAAATCATAATAACTTATGAAACTGGAAACAAAAGCTTCTCAAAATAATCTTGCATATAATATATCAATATCGTGTCACGGTGTATGTGGTCAAACTCCTCCGAGACGATGAACGATGTATTTATGTTTTTTTTTATATATATTTTTCACTTCTCAGGCTCTAAAATGACTCACAATTGGCTTGTATAGCCGGACTAAAGTGATGTATTTAATCTCTAGGGAATAAAACTACACTTTACTCCCTAGGGACTAAAGTACTTTTTCTTTTTAATTTACTTTGGAAACCCTTAAACTGCCAATCATCGCCTTTTTCAGTGATTGTATATGGATCATTTTTCTTGCAAAAAATATAAATTAATCGATTTAATTTCACGATTAATGATTACAAATATGAATCTATTTAAATATATAAGGGATAAAATCTATTTTATTAGGCATGGTCCAAATAGTTTTCAAGTTTGTATCTGTTGGCTAAATATGCAAGCATTTAAACATCACGGTGTTAATGAATGGAGGATTATCGCCATTTTCAGAGATTGTGTATGGACCATTTTTAGGCCGTGGAAATAACCTCAAAATGCCAACTGTGCAAAATTATTAAAAAAAAGATTTAATTTCGTGAAACACGATTAATGATTACTAATATAAATATATTTAAATATATTAGGGATAGTTCTATTTTATTAGGCATGGTCCAAATAATTTTCATGTTTGTATCTGTTGGCTAAATATGCAAGCATTTAAACATCACGTTGTTAATGAATGGAGGATTATCGCCATTTTCAGAGATTGTGTATGGACCATTTTTAGGCCGTGGAAATAACCTCAAAATGCCAACGGTGCAAAATTATTACAAAAAGAGTTTTTTTTTCTCGCATTCGAAGTGAAAAGTAGAGTGTTTAACGCGAGACTAAACAACCATAATGACACTCGAACTACAGCCACCCTCGCTCGCAAGCTCGCTCGCGTGGCTAAACATCTCGTGTCATTATGGCTTGTTTTAGTCCCTTGTTGAATAATCTACTATTGTAGGTATGAGAATATGTAATAAGGATTATATAAATAAAATACACCCGTACGGCGCCGGGCGCAACAAGCTAGTATTTTTTTTTAAATCCTTGTAACAGTTTTATTTTATCGAAAGTATCAGGGCTGGAGACCTTATTACGATGCCTCGGCTGTCTGTCTGTTTATCTATAGGCGGGCTGCATCTTACAAACCGTAAGAGCTAAACACTTGAATTTTACACAGAGATTGTATTATTATACCTTCCAAAGCCCACCATACAGTGGAATATGAGTCATAGAATCAAAAGATATTCCACTTTACTTCTTTAGATCTTCATTTCAATGGCCGTATTAGGTACTACTGTTGTTGGGCTATGCTCGGGGTTTCTCTGCGTGATAGAATCAGAAATGATGATATCCGCAGTAGAACTAAGGTTACCGACATAGCCCGAAGAATAGCTAAACTGAAGTGGCAGTGGTCGGGGCACATTGCTCGCAGGACTGATGGCCGATGGGGTCAGAAGGTTCTGGAGTGGCGTCCGCGGACCGGAAGACGAGCTGTAGGTAGGCCTCAAACAAGATGGAGTGACGACCTCGTCAGGATCGCGGGACCGCGGTGGATGCGAAAAGCACAAGACCGGTCTGAGTGGAAAGCCTTGGGGGAGGCCTATGTCCAGCAGTGGACGTCTTTCGGCTGACATGAGTGAGTGAGTGAGTTGTACAAAGAGCCTGAAGAGGTTATTACAGCCAAATAAACGTGATTTTAGGCTGTATGTCTTGACCTGTTATAGGGACACACATTTTAAAAAAATGTGGGTATGACTAAAGCCGCATAACAAACAATAATAATAATAAAATCAAATTAAAAAATATAGCGGCCCCCTACACGAACGGCACGCAACTCTTGGTGTGCGACTTACTTGGCCGGTTTTTTGCATCTCCAGAAACCACGTTATCTTACAGATAAGTATTTTATGACTAAATAATAACATCTTGTTCACGAAATCTACTTAATAGATTTATTTAACCTATTTACAATTTGCGTCAGTACAATTATTACTATCGCTGTAAAAAACAACAGAAGCAATTTAGCCGACCATCCATTCCCGGTTGGAGGTGTACAGTTTCTAGATAGCTTCTGCACACTCATCTCGATGGCCGTCGCTAAAACGTGTGATTGATGCATCTGTCAGCAAAAAACAAGGGGAAGAGATGGATTAGGTTAAGTAGGTATTGTTTGACCGTGGACATGTTGTGGACCAGCATCCAAAATATGGATCGGATTTAGTGACGTGCAGGGCTGGGACAACCTGGATTACTTCTCACCTTATTCTGCAGCCTTTATCATGCGTACAAAGCAACATAACTCATCATCATCATCATCATGTCAGCCGAAAGACCTGCCCCCCCCAAGCTCCCAAGGCTTTCCACTCAGACCGGTCTTGTGCTTTTCGCATCCACCGCGGTCCCGCGATCCTGACGAGGACTGATGGCCGATGGGGTCAGAAGGTTCTGGAGTGGCGTCCGCGGACCGGAAGATGAACTGTAGGTAGGCCTCCAACAAGATGGAGTGACGACCTCGTCAGAACATAACTAGAGGATAAATATAACAAATTAGCGACCAGCCCTCGTTCCGCTTCGGTTTATGTGAGTTTTTGGTAACACCAGTACATAAACCAGAATGTTGAATAGAATAGAATAGAACATAGATAAATTTATTGACAAAATTTGACACATGCATTATAACAAAATATACAGTATAACAAAGTTTCGAGTACCAAACAGTGTCAAATAGGGTAGACGCGGCGTGGAGAACGACGGCCCACGCTGTTTTTCAGTGGCCTCTAATTGAATGAGTTCACGAAAACTAGTGTACCTTCATAACATAAAGAATTAACACAATTGTAAATGTATTATACCTGCATCAAAATGCGTGGTTATGGAGGAGGTGGCGAGTATACGGGTCCATATAGGCTCATAGAATTAGGTTGACTCATAACGTATTGTAAGTCATAATCATCGGAAGTCATAACATATTCTTTTCAGCAACTGTTACTTTTTCAGGATAGTGTTATCTACACATTGAATATTTCAGAACTTCTGAAAAATTTACGGTTCTAGCGGTATATTTTTTTTCATTTTCGGAGTTGCAATTTTATATGAACTTTGGCGCACCGCGCATATACAGACAGAACCGAAAATGTATTTATTTATTTGTTTAACAGCCTACAATGTCGAACTGCTGGGCAAAGGCTTCACTTTCTTCCACGTAGCCCTACCTTGGGCAGTCTCCCAGTCCTGACTGAAGATATCAAGCTCATCTCGCCAACGTCGCCTTGGTCTGCGTTATAAATAAATTATTGTCAATTTATACTACTTAATTTCTCGTCAACATAAACGCAGGCGATTAAAATTATTAATTAAAAATCCGCTTTTCTCGTAAATTAAAACAAGACAAAACATATCAACCCCAACCACCGGTTAAACTCCCTAAAAGAAAATTTATTCAACGTCAATTCGTTAATTTTTCAACCAGCAACTTTAGCAATTAAACAAACTCGGGACAAAGAAGCCGTTGAAAAAAGAAAATAATTACTTTCTTAATGACCATCACGCTCAAAGGTACGAAGTAAAAGTTGTATAAAAGCGCTATAAAGCAGACAGCAGCAGCAGGCTATCTCGCTTGAACTGGACGCTAGGGAAGATGTAGCGATGTTCTGTATTAAAAACATCTAGGAAACAAACAAAACTAACGTTTAAATAAATCGTCTAACGAGTTGCATGTAATCTAGAGTGTTTTTTATGAATTGGGTCTAAACGTCAGCGAATAGGTTACCACACCACGCTTAAATTGCTCCATGCATTCGGCTTATATAATGATAATGTAAGAACCTCGATATTAAACCCCCGACTCAAAAAGAGGAGTGTTAGTTTAACATGTGTATTTATGTGTCTATGATGAGTATGCATGAAAACCCTTTATTTTACAAAAGAAAACCCTTTTTGCTACTTACCTTATCTATGTCGAATCAGCTCTCGGCGTCTGTATTTCCAAACCAATACGACTCGGCGGCCTTCAAAAAACGAGCCTACGAGTGCCTGTTCTCAAAGGCTGGTGACTCGCTAGCTCACATAATATATAAACGGCCAAGAACATGACAGACCATGCTCAGTGTAGGGTACCGAAGCCGCTAAGTACTACAAACATAAAAACAACGAGTAATAACTCATTTTCTATTTAAAGTCGTTTGGTGCCGTTTTAACTTTAATCGCCTGTATCTCAAATCAATCTCGTTTTTTTTTGCCAAATTCCAGTTTTCTAGTACTAAGAGAGTCTGAGCTAGGCTGCGGACTGAAAAGGATAAGGATAAAAGAAAAGGAAGGTGTTGTGCATCTGTTTGTCTGTCTGTTATATACGGAACAAAACAAGCAAGTTCTTCGCTAAGTTTAATGTAAATGGGTTGACCCGGTTGAGAGATATCAGCTGAGAAAGTAGAGGTCTCCATACCAAAATCATTCTTAGGAAATTGTATAAAATTCTACAACAAAATTCCAAAAAGTATTACTGAACTTACTGACTCTAAATTTAAATCTGTCGTAAAACAAAAACTAATTTCCCGAGCATATTATAAAGTAAACGATTATATCATGGATAGGGATGTTTGGCAGTGAGTCGTCCGTCCTGCATGAGTAATCTACGCATAAATTTACCTACGCTTAAAAAAGGTGCACCTACTGTGCAAAAATACTGTGATATTGTAAACTATTTATAATTATTATGTAATGGTGTAAACCTTTTTCTTGAAAAAAATATACCTTGCCGAGTTTCTTACGCCGGTTCTTCTCGGGGCAAAGGTTTTATTTTTCGAACCGGTGGTAATGCTTTTTGACATTCATAGGTATATTATATTATGCCTAAATTGAAGAATAAAGAACTTTCACTTTGACTTTTTATACCAATTATATTTAAATCGTAAGTAGCTCAACAAAAAACTAGATTAAACTAGTTCCGTGTCACTCCATGTCTTATCGTGGATGTCGTAAGATGCGATTAAGGGAATAAAAGCTTGTAGTGTTGTGAAGCGACGGGCTTGCAACCTGACACTTAATACCCACACTAGGTAAACATCTTAGCCTAATAGGGGTGTGCCCGGGTAAAAAAATAACTGAGTCCGTCAGCAAGATTGCCAAAAAATATTTAACACGTTTTTTTGCTTTTTTCAAATCAATAAAAATTGACAAATATAACGCGCATCAAATTTCGGGAGTGGGGGCTCGTGACGTCACAACGTGGGTTAAAGTGTGCCACGGCATGACGTCACGCGACACTTCAACGTTTTTTATCTTGTAAATGATACGATACGGATGTAAATGACGGACTTATTACTTTTACACTACACTAGCCTATTCTGCAAAATGTGGTTACAGATATATCAAAAAAAAATTAAAGTTTTTGGTAAGTCTGTAGCTCTGAATACCCCACTCTGGGAATAAGGCATGACTTTATATACCTATGTATATTAAACTAATGCTAGTTCACACATCTCATGCGATATCAGAACGGTATCACTATTCCCGGGTGCGGACTATCCTGAAACGAGGCAAGTTCCCGTCACCCTTCTCTGGCGATAATTAGGCAAGTTGTGAAGGGAGAGCCGGGACTGACCCGCGTTTAAAACTATAATCAAAAGTTTGCCACTAAACTAAGAATGCCCCTAAATTACGTATGAATATTGTATGTGTTCTAGGCTTATTTGCAGTAGGCTATATTATTATTATTCATTCATTTTAAATACACTTGATAATGAAGTAGGCTAGAATTAAATTACACACGGAAATATATATCAGTACAATTTACATTCTAATCTTAGTCACTAAATGTACTGCAGATTTGAAAAATCTATCTCTAATGTGGGTTTCGTTTTGTTTATTCATCAATGTAATAATACTAAATTATAGATGAAAACCACGAGTTAGCGGATATACAGACACGACACACAGACGAGGAGAGCCACTTTATATACTATGTAAACATTGTTTACATTTAAGGTACCAAGTAGACATCCCAAGATCGCGTCAACAACCACGCGAATAACTGCGTATTTTTATTTACGGCCTACCCACAATTAATCAATTCACTAATGGTTGTTTACCCGGACTAATGACCTGGACGCGGATTTCTAATTGATGCGCCGAAGGTTCCGTGGAGGCAACTATGAATTATCTTATTCTGCTAGAATTAATGGATCCAATATTTGCAGGTCAGTAACCGAAATTCCTTGCGTTCTGTTTTCCCCAACTGCCTGGGGAGGGTCATACTCGTATCATCTTTTGGATTAGTATAGTATGGGTGCGAAGGGGGGCAAACGACCACATAGGCCACCACACAGGTAAGTGGAAACTGTGACCCATAGACATTCGCATTCACAAAACTGCACGCCTAAGACTGCAAATGCGTTGCGAACTACTGAGGACTAAGATGGAATACCTCAACGCTAGTCATTACACCGGCTGTCTTATCCCCAAACCGGAACACAACATTGCCATCACTTGTATTTGGCGGTAGGTTGATGGATAAGATGGTGGTAGCGATCCGGACGGACCCTGCACAAGGTCCTACCACCCGCAAATACATTACTATTATTTTGCATTTGATATATTACTATAGAAATTTTAGAGCAAAATCATGTGAGAAGCACTGATTTTATATATCGATGAAATAACTTAGGTATTAATACTTCGTGTATGAAAAAGCAAGCGATCACTAATTTCGTGTATCTTACGTAGGGTCTTTGTGGCATAAGTGGTACTGCGCCTGCATCGGCTCGGATAGCCAGAGGAGATGTAGGTTCGAATCTTACCTAAGACCGACGACTTTTTTGTTTGTTTTAATCAATATAAATTGTACTTATGAATACTTGTTACTCTTTCTTGTTGCTCTTTAGAAAGAGCTGCATTACTAAAGCACGAAGCAAACAGAAGGGTGTATAGGTGAAAAACTCAAGTAAATGATCTCTTGCATGTGGTTGTGTTCGTTCGGTAAGCTACGCACTATCTTCTCGTCCCAAATACCACAGTGCCTCAAGACAAAAGTCTTTGATCAGTGTGTGTTGCCAGTGATGTCGTATGGATCCGAGACATGGTCGCTTACAATGGGCCTCATATGATGATGTGGTTGTGTACAAAACTAATATGGAATATGCGTCAAATTTCAAATTTAGAATGTCGAACGATCTATATTCAAGAGGTCATTTACTCAACTGTTTCACCTTTAATTAAGTTTAACGCGTGTATATATCGACCGTCGATTCGAGTAACATCGTAACTAAATTTAAGTGTTTATGAGATTTTTGAATGGTGAGATATGTGAATAAAGATCTACAAAACTGTATTTTTACTTTTTTTATATAATGAGAAATAAAAAAAATACACAATTTCATAACATCGTATATGGAGTGTTTTCAATGGTATTGCACAATTACATTACAGGAGAATGATTGTAACTAGACTCAAGAATAAAATTATTAGCCAAAATCGCTTATAATTCTCGCCGACGCCTGCCAGTAACATCGTATAAGCATTTACGATTTTACTGTGTCAATGTATAAGCAAGTACCGAGCACGTAAGTGTGGTTAGAATATTACTCCGCATTGAGGGCTCGCGCTATTGGACTTCTGATTTCGCGCGTAAATTGATTTGCTATGATTTTATTGGTCCGTTCATTTCATTTGCTATTTTTGCCTTGAAAAAATAGTTTAGGACAGGTTTTTACTTGCACCTGTGACGTCGAAGTGGGAGCACTGAGCTGAGTGTTTTGTTTTGTTATTATTATCGTAAATTGTAAATTTTTGATTGTACGAGTGAGTGAATAAATTTTAATAGTCATGAAACGTGGAAAAGCGTTAGTGCATCTGGTATTAAACCAGAGTGATGAAATCAGTGCCCGTAAGTACCTAAGTACATATTTTTAATGATTAACCTATTCCTAAAAATAAATTAGAAACTTAGTTTTGATATTTATCGTTATTATTAGGTACTTTGTGTGTGTGTGTGTGTAATGTAGAACTTTTGTATGTAGGTATAGTATAGGGCAAAAATACGTAGGTTATTCACTTTTACACCTTAATTCGATGGCATAAGGCACACAAGTGTATATAGCACTGATTAGCAAAATTCTTTCTGTGATGGTTTCTTATTAGGTAAATATACATTATTGATTTCACGTGGCGTTGCTTGTGGTAATATAAAAATAGGTACTCTGGAGTCCGACTGACCTACTTACCGATAGTCGCAATGATACCTACGTCATCGATTTCAATTAAATAATTCTCGTTTAGCAATAATAAGTTCATAACTTTCTTTCTGATTCTTCTACTTGTATGATAGTTTTACTCTCGGTTATTTTGACAAATATTACCTCGTTACGTATGAAATAAATATACTTAGGTACCTTAATCATTAATGTACGTACTAGGTAGGTAAATATATTTTTATGTAGGTACCTATTATTATAAAAAATAGGTGTTCGTTTATATTTAATTAATGTCAGATAAACTGGAATGGGGGACCTACAATATTTTAACTTTTAACTGACATCAGTTTGTGTGACTGTTTTTTGATCCGTAGTTATAATTATGTCTAACTATTTGTTAAATTTGAAAAAAGAATCGAAAATTTGACACATTTCCTTGAGATTTGGCCATTAGTTATGCTTTTTAACTATAGTTAAGAGTATAGGTATAAGTATATGTAGGTACAGAAGGTGCTTAAGTGTTTATTATAAGTATTTATAATCTTTTCAGCTGATGTTTCGAATAACGAGAATGTAACTTCCGAGGATGTTGAAAATCCTACTTTCACACCAATAATGGACGGAGACGGTTTTATTCAAGATGGAGCAGAACTACTGTCGTTTAAAAAAAAATTGAGAAATACTTACATTAATTATGAAATGTACAGTGACCACAATAATAGCCACAAGACTACAGATTACGTGCCGCAGCATGAAAAAAGTTCAACGGAAACATTTCATTCGTCTGATTTGAGGGAAGCTCAAAAAGAATGTGATAGTATTGAGTTAGAAACTGATCTTATAACACCGTCTGAACTTGGAATTTTACAGGAGGTAAATATTGAAAATAATTTTAACTTTGCAAGTAGTTCAGAAAATGAAATTCCATCCTCCTCGCATGAATCTAGTGATACATCTCATACAGAATCTCCGCAGTCTTCACCAAGTTCAAGTAAACGCTCGTACCCACTAAAAACCAATCCTGGAAGAAAAAGAATAAGAGATGACAGTCTATGGAAGAACAACATAATAAAAAGGATGAGAAATACTGGCCAAGAATATGTTAACTACTCGGGAAAAAAAGTAAAAAATAGATCAATGAAGCCTGGTTGTGGAGAAAAATGCTATCGCAAGTGTCAATCATTGATTTCAGAAGAAACGAGACAGTCTTTATTCAATGATTTCTGGAAATTAGGAGATCATGAACGACAAATGTTTTACTTGTCAAAATATATTAAAAAAGTGGACAAAAAGATTGAAATAAAAAAAAAAGAGCCACTTTTTCCCTTGTAACTAAGACAAAATATAATAAGGTGTTAGTCATGTTAAAATAATTTAATAGTATAATAATTATAATTTAGTAATAAATAAAAAATGTAAAGCTTTATTTAATAAAAACGCATGGGTGCTCAACACTTCTGGCCATGGCTGTACATAATTTAATAATTTGATAACCTATTACTTTATCATTGCCAAAAATATATTGTTGTTTTGTTATTAATTTATTGCTAAATAACTTTGGTCAAATAAGACGAATGTTTATTTTATTTCTTGTTATTTTGTAGGGAACTTGGATAGTTCAAAAAAAAATCAAAGCTTTGTTTGATTTTTACATAAAAACGCATGGGTACTCAACACTTTCTAGCCATGGGAGGTACCTAATTTAATTATTTGATAATCTAAATATTTATCCAAATAAATATTTTTTGTTTTGTTATTAATTTTTCGCTAAATAACTTTGTTTAAGTTAAATAAGACGAATGTTCATTTCTTTGTACTTAGCAGGAAAGTTTGTTAGTAGGAAACTTGGTTAGTTCTAAAATATTTAAGTACTTACTTAACTTTTATGGAGTACCGTAATGATTGACTAATTACATACCTACCAAAATTTACCAAATTATGGTATTAAATTATTATTGTTTTTTTAATTTCTTTTTTTGAATAAAAATTAATCGTGTCTTAATTGTTTCTCCTTCAATATCCATTATAATATTTTTTTAAGTGAACAATTATGATAACAGCTTATTATCTACTTAAAATATAATATAAATAATTATATATTTATATGTTTTATATTTCCTAACTCGAGTTACTATATTTGAAGTCATAAAATTCTGTCTATTTTTCGCAAATCTGTTGTGATTAATATCGTTTCCTTAGATACGATGATATTGAACAAACCAAGAATGGCAAAAGTCAGCGTTGTAAAATTGTATTATAACATACAATAATACTCGATAAACGATAACGTAAATTACGTGGTCGTAACTCTATCTAAAATTTAAAATAAAGTATATAGAAAAAAAATAAAAATACAGTTTTAAAGAGCAGCAGATTCTGAGAAATATGATATATAACACTGTATGGAAGCGTAAACTAATAAACAAAATATGGGTGGTTGAAAGTACAAAATACGTTTTTTTGCTCTCCTGAAAACCTCTGTTTTTTAGTTACGATGTTACTCGAATCGACGGTCGATATGTGTCTGTCTGGGACATCATAGATTCTAAACAGATGAAACGATTTGGACGCTTTTTTTTTGCTAAATCTGTAAAGATTTAGTATCATGTTTAATTTGTTTTTATAAAATGTATTGCACATAAATACAATAATATAAATGAAACAGATGCATGTATACATATATAACACTAAAAACATTGGTTACTAGCGCGGAGCTAGACCCAATTAATCTCCATCGCGCGACGCATTTAGGCTATCTGCAGACTTAAAGCCTACCCTGTTAAGCTTGACAGCGACATCTGAATGCCAGCCGGCGTGTGTGCAGCCCGCCTAGCTTTCAGTAGCGCGGCCATTTTGAAAATGCTGGATTTGGAGGCTTAGAAGAATCACACTTACGTTAAGTTCGTTAAGGCTAAAGATGCATTAGATCAAATTTCGGTCAGGAATGTCAACACTTGTATGAAGTTACTAAAATTTGATCTGACATATTGCAGGGAATTTATAAAAACGGGCGTTAAGGGGGTTAAGTTCGTATTTGTAATTGTACATCCCACTTTCCTAGTAATATTATTAAAATCAAAATTTGTGTGTGTGTGTTAGTTTATTATTCGTTAGCTACTTTTTATCCCAGAAAATTTTAAAAAGTTCCCGAGGGAACAACGATAATAGAAATCTACGCGGACGAAATCACGAGCAGAAGCTAGTACCTAATATCTAGTTGGTGATGGTAGGACCTTGTAGGGTCCGTCCAGATCGCTAACACCTACTGCCTACCTACTGCCAAGCAGCAGTGTCATGTGTTCGATGTGGGGATAAGACAACAGTGAAATTACTAGCATAGAGGCATACCATGATAGTCCTTAGGGTTGGCAACGCATTTGGAGTTTTATAATTACAGTCTTTAGATTCATCATCATCATCATCAGCCCGGGGGCGTCCACTGCTGGACAAAGGCCTCCCCCAAAGAGCGCCACAAGTCACGGTCTTGAGCCGCTTGCATCCAGCGGCTCCCCGCGATCCTAACCAGGTCGTCAGACCACCGGGTGGGAGGCCGTCCAACACTCCGTCCACCGGTGCGGGGCCGCCACTCGAGAACTTTTCTTCCCCAACGGTTATCGGTAGATTTTCTAAAGACAGATGTATGGCCACTAAACACTAGCATCTCTGAATGGCAGCCCTTTCTGCGTCCCAGGGAGAACAAATCTCCCAAATAAAAATGTAACAAAAGAAATTCCTAACGAAGTCGCCCATGTAAGTGTACTTCACCAAAACATAAACAGGCTTGAAAATAAAACTTATAAATTGGAATCTGAATTGCAACTACGGGATCAAATTGACATCCTGTGCCTAACGGAACACTGGCTTCAAGTGTCGCAAATAACAGCTGTTAATATCCTAAACTATGAGCTCCGCGCCCAGTACTGCAGGCCGCACAAACGGGGAGGTGGAGCCTGCATCTACGTCAAGTCGAGCATAGTGACCATTGAACGAAAGGAAGTCTCCAGATTGTCCGAAGAATCGCACTTTGAAGCCTGCGCCGTTGAATGCGTGGGACTGGACCTTGTCGTTGTGTGTGTTTACAGACCTCCAAATGGTGACGTACCCATTTACTTTTCTAAATTATCTGAACTATTAAGTTTACCACCTTTACAAAAATATAAGGTAGTAGTACTAGGAGACATGAATATCGATTTATTAACTAAATGTAGCAATTCAAAAACCCTATTGAATACTATGAAGCAATTTGGATTAAAACAACTAATAAATGTTCCAACTAGAATCTCGAGAACGTGCATTGATCATATATTCACAAATGTTCACAAACTAGACATAGGCAACATAACCTGTAAAGACATGCATGTTTCTGATCATTTTAGTGTGAGTGTAGTATTACGTTTTACAAAAGCTGCTCATACTTGTACCCATAAATTAAAAAGATCGTTTTCCTATCAAAACATTCAAAATTTTTCGTTAAGCTTAGAGATGTACAACTGGGATATTCTGCTCACTAAAAGTCATTGTCCTAACAAAAAAACCGAACTTGTATTAAATGTGATTAAACATTACTTTGATATTCACTTCCCACTTAGAAAATGCCCGATTTTAAACAATGTAGGTGGATGGGTAAACGATACCATACGTCAGCTGCGTTATAATATTGGCAAAATCAAAACAAAGTTATCACGTAACCCCGATGACACCGAGCTACTTTCGAAGTTATTACACTTAGAATCACTATATTGGACAACGATAAAGGACGTACGAAGTAATCATATAAATAATCAAATATCAAACAGTCGGGATAACATGTGTCGTAGCGTATGGCGAGTTATTTCATCCGAGACTTGCAAATCTAATAAAGATAAGAGCGGAGCCATCGACGTGCTCGTGAGCAGGTCGGCCGGTGACTGTGAGCGCGCGCGCTCCGCCGCCGCGGCCCACCGGCTAAACCAGTACTATATACATACAGGCGACAGTAATACAAAGCCGTGCGTTAGTACTGCTCTCGCTTATTTAGATCAGTATCTTATGTCACTATCACCAATATTCATTTTCGAACCATTTACACTGTCGGAAATAATTGAGGCGTGTAAAAACATAAAACGAAAGAAATCACAAGACATTAACGAAATGACGACCCATATCCTGGACTATCTCCCTCCCGTTGTTATCTCAATATTACTTAAACTATTAAATGAATGCATAGATGTGGGTGTGTATCCTGACATGTTGAAACTAATTAAAGTTCACCCTATTTATAAGGGCAAAGGTGCGATGCATTTACCCAATTTCTATCGACCAATATCGCTGATACCCATAATTTCAAAGGTTTTCGAGCGCATGATAAGTCGTCGAATAATGACATATCTCGTTTCGAATAACCTTTTAAACCGTCAACAGTACGCGTACCAGCCGGGGCGGTCGACGACGGACGCAGCGCGCGACTTGGTGTCGCGAGTGCTCGACCACCTCGAGGGCGGGCGACGGGTCGCGGCCATCTTCTGCGACCTGTCGCGCGCCTTCGATATGGTTGATCACTCGTTGCTACTCAAAAAGCTTGCGCGCTACGGACTTAGAGGAAATTTTTACAACACAATTGCCTCGTTTTTGACTAATCGTAAACAGACGACGTACGTCCTCAACTCCAAGTCAAATCCTGAGCCCGTCGGCGACTGTGCTGTGCCCCAAGGATCTACTATGGGAAATAATCTTTTTCTGATTTTGGTAAATGACATCATGATGGCCTGTCCCAATCTTGAGTATGTCATGTTTGCGGATGACACGTGCATCATTGTTAATGCCGAAAGCTTAGAAATGTTAAAGCATAATATCAACAAAGCAATACTTGAAATGACCAAGTGGTTTACGGCAAACGGTATGCTATTAAATATCGAAAAAACCAATATGATACATTTTCAGCTCCGCCAATCCAGTGATGATAAATTAAGTATAAAAATTGATAACGACCAGGTTCCTCAAGTAAAGCAGGTAAAATATTTGGGTTTTGTTATCGATGCAGGCCTCACGTGGAGCCCGCACATTGACGCAACGTGCGACCATCTGGCCTCGGCCAGCTACGCGCTATCCAGGCTCGCACCTACCTTATCGGTTGAAAATATTAAAAAGGCTTACTATGGATACTTTCACTCGATTCTTATTCTAGGTGTAGATCTTTGGGGAACGGCGGCGGACCGTGATAGACTGTTTAAGTTACAAAAGCGTGCGTTGCGCCTTATCGCTAAAAAACCCCCAGAGCATCCTGCACAGGAATTGTTTAGGCAACATAAGATACTCACATTGCCTAGTGTGTACATACTATCCGCCTGCTTACACGTAAGGGCAAACCTCAAAGAGTACAGGGCGCACGCGCAAACCTTCAGCAGAAGTACTCGTAGGCAAAACCATCTGATAGTTCCGAGGTGTAGACTGGCTAAGACTCGTAAGTCGCTCGGCGTCATGGGCCCCAGAATATACAATTCTCTCCCTGTTCGGTTGGTTAGCTTGGCCAGTGACGCAATATTTGCACGTACACTGAAAACCCTGCTACTAGATCTAGCGTGCTACACAATAGAAGATTTTATAACAAGAGGGGGTTAAAATAATTGTAGTATGGAAAATAATCTATAATTTCATTAAAATATAAACAAGCTGTGATATAATTATATTTTAGGAATAATATTAAAATTAAAATTAAAATGTTAGTAATAAATCTAAGGAAATTTAAGAAAAAATATTTTTTATAATATAATTTGAAATGTATTTAATTAATAATACCTTAAATGTGACTTGAAATGTAATTCCACAAAAAATAAATAAAATTGTAACTTAGTTAAGTACGTGACATGTAAAATATTACTTTTTACCAATAAACTTATCATATCATATCATCATATCAGTTCTCCGAGCTATGTGGCCTGCCCATTGCCACTTCAGCATGCTAACTCTCTGAGCTATGTCGGTGACCTTAGTTCTCTGGCGTATTACCGTATTACGGATCATATCGCGCAAAGAAACTCCGAGCATAGCTCTTTCCATTGCACGCAGACGCATTGCAGTCTTTAGATTGTAGTCTTTAAAATTCAAATGTCTATGGGTATCAAATTCCACTTACCATTAGGTGACTTGTCAGCTCGTTTAAAGTGGCGAAAAAAGGTAAAGGTAGGTATTGTAGATTTTAATCCTTTCTAAATAACAGCTGCCGTGTGCTATCCAATTTTATTACTCCCCATCAACAGACCAAAACGATATGACACCAATCCAATGCCTTTGAAGTGCATATTGCTTTAAAACCGATCGTAAAATACCCTTTTTACGTGATGTTTTCATATCATAACGCTGATGAAAATCTAGGTTTGTATGTACGTAAAATTATTTCATAATATAGGAACTGAACTGGGACCCATAGAAATTTGCATTCACAAGACTGCAAGCCTAAGGGGAATGACAAAAATAATAGGTAACCATCAAAATGTCAAAAATAATCTGAGGTCGGACACACTCCTTAGTTATGTGATACTCGTATCTGTGGTAGTAACACCTCATGCAGGGTCTTCTAGATCCCTACCACCATCTTATCCATTAACCTATCGCTATGCAGCGGTTTTCGCATTGTTGTGTTCCGGTGTGGGGATAATACAACAGGTGAAAATAAGTAGCATAGAGGCGTCTTCTTCATCATCTTAGTCCTCGAGTTGGCAACGCATTTGCGGTCTTGGGAAAGCGGTTTTATGATTTTAGTAGTATGTCTATGAATCTTAGATCCCACGTACCAAAAGGTTTACTATTCAAGTAAGTAAGTAAGTAAGTAAGTAAGTAAGTAAATCATTTATTCACAACAAAAACACGCAGAAAAAAATAAAATAAAAAGTAACAAAAATAAAAGAAAAGAGACGACATGTCGCGTTAATGTTGCGAAACGGACCCAACTCAGCATATGCTGGCTGTGAAGCCAACGCTGATCTTCCGTTGGGACCGCTCGGTGAAGACACGGAAGGCCACACAGACATTTCGGTACTTACATTTAATTAAAAAAATGGAATAAAACTAAAAAATAACTGCATGTCACAACAGACAGCGCCCCAGGCGGCCATGAGATAAACTAACACTATCTGTATTACTTGACAATAAGTCTTGAAAATATGTTGTTTATATAGCTTATCTGTGCCAAGCGATGCGCGCTAACAATCTGTGGTTTCTGTCTGTGCACAAAACAACAACACAAACACAGTCTAAGTAGCTAAAGAATACTAGTAAGTAAGTATTACTAGTAGTGGTTTACGCTTACATCCTAATGAAAACTAGTTCAGATTTATCCTAATTAAAACGGAAACAAACAAATAGAAAAATAAAAATAACAAGCAACGGGTGTGCCTTGATTGAAGCAGACAATGGAATATGGAAGACAAAAAAAAACCACCATAAATGTCTATGCGAATGGGACATAAAATGCAGGTTTGTACAGTTAAACATAATTCATAATGATTACACTTTATTCAAAAGCAGTAATAGTAATTCAATCTTATTTCACTAAGTATTTTGACGACTCTCTATATGTTAAAAATGTACCCAAACATACTGCAGATGTAGGCAAGCAAAACCGCCTATGTGAAGCAGTTAAAAAGGGCTCTGAGGGGCATGAGTGCATTATGCGAGGGCACGCGCCGCGCGCGCACGACACGACGTATGTAGGCGAGTGTCATGGCGGGACATTACGAGATTAGGCTTATGCTTGCGTGTTTCTTGTTGCTGTGTTTATTAGGCCAATTCCTATTTTTAGGACTGATTTTTCCAATACTAAGATAAAAAGTCTCAAAATAATTGGGACTCTACTTTCAAAACTGATTGGTCTTAAATGGCCTCACCTATTTTTTATGGCCAAAGGACCACACAGATTACTTGATTTGCATACGCAAGACTACAATCTAAAGATTGCATACTAAGATTGCAAACGTATTGCCAACCTCCTGCTTTTTTTTGTTTAGGGGACAACGTTGATGCAGGAAAACATATCGAAACTTTTATGTGGTCATCTTGCACCATCTATCTTTTATTTTTCTTTTCTCTTTCTATCTCTCCCGTAAGATTTTTGGCATGTTTTCCTGCTGAACTACGCATGTTATTTGATATTATATTTAATTTAATATTTGTAGCTTTATATAATGCTAGACTAAATAGTACCATGTTAATATGAAATATGTTTAAAAAATGACTGACTGCTGAGTTTCTTGTGGCGTTTCTTCTCAGCAGTGGTCTCCTCTTGGGAAGCGCTGGTAGATTCTTGACGTGTAAAAGTGACCGTGCGGCCTACTTACTGAATAAATTTATTTTATCTTTTATCTTTATCTTTTAACCAACCAACCAACTAAAGCTTGATTTTCTTCTACGCTGACATCGGTCGCTGACGTCGGTTGAGCGTACGAATATACACCATGTTCTATGGGACACCGCACAGCGACGCTGACGTCCGCGGTAGATTTGCCATAATATTCGTACGCTCGACCGACGGCAGCGACCGATGTAAGCGCAGGAGGAAATCAAGCCTTAATGGAATACCCGAGTTAAAAACAAAACGATACTATTATTGTTGAACCGCGTAAAATAGGGGTTCATATTGCGTTTGAAATGTTATCGTATTGTACTTAACTCGGCCACCATTACTGTCTAGTAAATAAGAGCTATAAACGTTGACAGAACCATCACATCATAGGCCTGTTTGACGCTGTTTCACCCAGTAGAATAGAGATTGAGTATCAATGAACATTTGCATTATAGTAGTATTAGAAGTAGTAGAAGTAGCCTAGTATAGTATTTATCGCGTGACAAAATGTGGATAAAGCATCCGTCTCTCTCATTCTTATATACGCGTCTAAAAGTGACGGATGTTTTATCCACACGTCACCCTATTAGGCCCCCTGATGGTTTAAGTATTCAAAATTCACTTTTGAAGCTAATATGGGTTCCGTCTTTTATCAGATACATTCTGAACCCTAATGACATTAGTGTCTAAATGTAACTCCCGCCCAATGTAGCGATTCTAATGCGTCGTATAACTTTAATCCGGCTACTCATTACGTAAGAATCCCATGCAAGCAGCCATGAACTTAGTAATTTATGTACTGGAGTTTGTCGTCAACAAAACTGGGCAAATTAGCGCTAACTACAAGCAAACATAAACTTTTGCCCAACGTAATAAAGGTTGTTGTTCATGTGTTATGTGTAACGGTAGGTAACAAGTATGTAAGACACAAAATCGCAATAAAGCGAGTAATAAAGTAAAAACCTCGTTTAGTGCCGAACATAAACTAATACCTCGGTAAAAGAAAACATCGTAAAATGCTACAAGTCAAGTACTGGCGGCGGCTCAAGTGACGGGCTTATTAGAGGACGACATAAGAGCGGTTTTAATAAACTGATCTTAGTTGAGATGTCCGTCTCAAGAAATATATATTTTTTTAAGGCTAGAAGAAGCCAACGAGCACACAGGCTATCTGATGATAACTAAGACTTCAGACCCATAGATATTTGCTTTCTCAAAACGGTAATAACAAGACTGCAGTCTTAAAACTGCAGATTCAGGATGTCTTGTAGTTTATTTTGACATACCTTGAGATATCATATCTTAGCCAATATCAGTTTAAGAATACTAGTAATTATTAAACAATTTATGAAATATCAAAAACTAAGGTACACATTTTATGTTTTTTGTGATAAACTAGAATATATGATGAAAACAAGATATAAAATATCAAGCCAAACTATTTCAAATGAATATTGTTCCATGAAAAATATTACATTTTACTCGAAAGCGCAAAACCACAATTTATAAGTTACTGATAATATCAATATCCAAACTTTGCAGTTTTAATGAAACACAATAATTATCTTATTTATAAAATTAAACACGCTGCCTTTTATGTTAACGCTAGATCACGACAATAGTCTATAGGAATTATAGTTTACTTACGGATCTGAGACGTGGGCGCTAGCAATGGGCCTCATAAGGAAGCTCAAAGTCACTCAGAGGGCTATGCTCGGGGTTTCTCTGCGTGATAGAATCAGAAATGATGATATCCGCAGAAGAACTAAGGTTACCGACATAGCCCGAAGAATAAGTGGCAGTGGGCGGGGCACATTGCTCGCAGGACTGATGGCCAGAAGGTTCTGGAGTGGCGTCCGCGGACCGGGAGACGAGCTGTAGGTAGGCCTCCTATAAGATGGAGTGACGACCTCGTAAGGATCACGGGAGCGCGGTTGATGCAAAAAGCACAAGACCGGTCTGAGTGGAGAGCCTTAGTTGAGGCCTATGTCCAGCAGTGGACGTTTTTCGGTAGACATGATGATGATGAATTATAGTGTTGATGCCTCTCCTACCTTTAACCAGGGAATACAGGATGCAAAAACAACGCATAACGTCAATCATCATAATAATACGAACGATAAAAAGCAAGACCCTAAGGCAAAAGTCAGCTAAGTTGGAAATCATAACTTATCAACTACATTGAGATGTTCGAAATTCAGTGCCTAGTCACTTTGACATTACGTTTATGCTGTAGATCGTTGCCTTTGACCAACTGACAGGATACCTACTAAAGACTACTAACTTTCGAGTCAGTCGTTATCTTCTGGCGATAACCGCTCCGCACCCTGCCTCTGAGGCGTCCGTAAACTTTCGCCCCACCCTCCCCAATCAGGACAGTCACTTATTGAATTTTGTTGTGCTCGCAGAAAGTTTCAATAATTCCGTAGATTCGGGAAACTTTGTCAATTTCCGTAACTGGGAACATATCTCGATGGAAAATTGGGAAATGTCGAGGTAACGCCCGCGCCGACAAAGGCTCAGTCTTGACGAAATAAGTTTTGCTACGTCTCCACTAACTTCGGGATTGGACCAAGGTATCGGAGTTTTAAAAATTGCGTGTTTACTTTACCAATCATGATTGGTGACTGGTGTCTGCTCTTTGGGTATAAAAGTCAGAAGCTTGCCAAGAGCCGCAGATTTTTCAAAATTGTATTTGATTTTAGGGTCTTCATATTGTACCGAAATATCTGATTTTGGTTCGTTTCATACCCTAAAATATCTTGTTAAGATACTATTAAAAACCCCACTCGTAACCTTTGTATGTTATATATGAAACTAAGCTCAAAACAACCTTTGAAAAAATCGGTTTAGCTATTCAAAGTTAGGCAACACACACACACACATACACGGCACATTTTTGTGCGAGTAGATAGTAAAATAATTTATATTCATCGCCTAAATGCATGACTTTAAAAGGTTAAGATCAAATAGAATTCAGAAAGTTCTGGCAAACAGAATCCTCGCTGTAGCCACAGCGTCCGTCGTGTTGCGCAGAAGCATAAAGAAGGCGTTGTTAGCAATTCGCAGCGTCGGCGTGTGACCGGGCCGCTTTACAACCTCCGATATGAGGTCATTTTTTTAACCCCTAATGCAAAAAGAGGGAGGTTAATGTTTTATGTGTGTATCTGTACGTCTTTGTATATGTCTGTCTTTCTGAGACATTGTAGCACCCAAAATTATCAATCCGCGATATTAAAAAAATCATCTTTGTTATAAGGTTTATTTTTGCATGTGCAATTCTTTTTCTCATTAAATATTGTCAAAAGAATTGAACATGCAATAATAAACCTTATTAAAATGACTCAAGACTCTGTAGGTTAATGTTTTATGTGTGTATCTGTACGTCTTTGTATCTGTCTGTGTTTCTGAGACATTGTAGCATCCAAAATGATCAATCCGCGATCTTTTACAAAAAACATCTTCGTTATAAGGTTTATTTTTGCATGTGCAATTCTTTTTCTCATTTAGAATTATCAAAAGAATTGAACATGCAAATATAAACCTTATTAAAATGACTCAAAACTCTGTATCTGTATCTATCTCTTAAGGTCCGTTCACACAGACCGGCTCGGAGAGGAGAAAATAGATTTTTCATCACGTTGGATACAGAGTTTTGAGTCATTTTAATAAGGTTTATATTTGCATGTTCAATTCTTTTGATAATTCTAAATGAGAAAAAGAATTGCACATGCAAAAAAAACCTTATAACGAAGATGTTTTTTGTAAAAGATCGCGGATTGATCATTTTGGATGCTACAATGTCTCAGAAACACAGACAGATACAAAGACGTACAGATACACACATAAAACATTAACCTACAGAGTTTTGAGTCATTTTAATAAGGTTTATTATTGCATGTTCAATTCTTTTGAGGGTAGAGATCGATATTACATCTGAAGTTAACGAGCACACGCTGACAGATGGTAAGTAAGATCTGAGGCTCATAGACATCTCTATTTTTGAAACTAAAATCTCAAAACAGCTATCCTAATGAGTTTGAAAATGAGTTGCCAACCCTAAGGACTAAACTGGATGACTTGCCTACTAGTAATTTTAAAGGTTGTCTCATGCTCACACCGGGACACAACAATGCGAACACTGCTGTTAGGGGGTAGTTTAAAGGATAAGATGGTAGTAGCAACCCGGACGAACCCTGGACAAGGTCTTTGCACCACTAAACGAAGAATAAGTTATCTAAACCTACCCAGCTCCATACAGTAGAAGAGAAAGATGTATCGCTTGCACTGATATCCATAATACGGTTTCGAGAACGGTGTCGTATCAGACGAATCGAAATATCATTTTCAGATCGTATACAAGCAATCGGACGTTCTAAAGGCCTTCGCACACAAGCCAGGGAAATCGCTGCGTCAAACCGAGCCGTCACTCGCCACTAACGCTTATTGCTATTAAATTGAACGCCGTTTCTTTGCGACGCGATTCCACAACGTTTGGAAAACGTAGCAGTGAGCGTTTTTGGTGGGTGGCAACTTCAAACAGCAATCGATGGGATCAAAAGATTCTTAGTATTGAAGGAGAAATAAATACCTATAGACAGTGAAGCGAAGTGCATCGCAGTTGTGAAGGCACTCATTCTCTGATCAGATGAACTAGGTACTTACAAGGGAAGGTACCCAACTGTCCGGCTCCGGGTTTGTTGATTTTGATATATGTTAGAGAGTAGTTTAAAATAACAGACACGTATTTTTTTTTAGCGGCCCAAATTCAACCTGTTGGGAGAGTTTCTTTTTTATTGCAAGTTTCATAGTGGTTTGATTATAAATGTTTAAGAAGATGAAAAAATAATGAGCACCTGTTTTGTTATATCGGCTAAAACAAATATTTAAAAAAAAAACAAAGAAAGTGTATCTTCGATGATCTTTGAGGGGTATTTTTTATTGAATATGAGTTATAATCAAACCATTATGAAACTCTATATAGGTTAGAGGGTTTAGTCACTTTTTAGTACTTTGGAGGTCAATTTCTCCGAACAGGTTGAATTTGGGCCGCTTAAAAAAAATACGGGTCTGTTATTTTAAACTACTCTCTAACATATACCAAAATCAACAAAATCGGAGCCGGACAGTTGGGTAGCTTTCCTTGTTAGTCACTGTGAGAGATGCCGGTGATCATAGGCACCTAGTTAAAATAAACGAGTCCTCTTTCTTTGGTATATTTTTAAATAATTCAGTGTTGGATAACCAGTTTAAACATATTATGTATGAACACTTTTGCCATAGTTAAGCCTCGCATACATTGACTACGCATAAAGTCTGCTGGCCGAATTGATGATCTGCTTCGTCGGCATAATATTAACTTTACTAAGCAGTAAAATATTACAGCATAGCCAGGTGGAAGTAGAGAGAAAGAGTGCTATTTTTAAAGGCAGTACTGGAATGCAAATTATTTTAGGTATGTTTCATATCGTACACTATAATATTAAATGAGGCCAAAACATTTTCGAATGTTCTCAACTCCGTTAGTTCAAGCTTACTACATTCGTTTTTCTGCATCCTGACTTATCTTTATTTGTGTGTTGCTGTACCCAAGTAAATATACAAACTTAGAATAGTACATTTTAACATAATAGTAAGCGGTTAGTTGTCAATTTTTTTCCATATAAATTTGGCTCCGGGCGATAACGTTCCTCACCTCCTAAATCGCGTCTGATTTCCACAATTATTTTGGTCATTATTTTATTGAAATAATAAATCCACAGCACAAAATTCAATGTAGGCTTACTTCAGGCATAATTGCAAATCATGGGCCAATTACCTACGGATTGAACAGGTTGTACTCTTATTGTTATGAAAAAAAATTTGGTTTATTCATTTCTGAAAACGTAAAGACGAAGATTTTAATAATATCTACAACATATTCAATATTAGCCATAAGTTGCCGTCATTGGGTACAAAATAAATATTTTTTCCATTATACTTCAAACGGCGTTCTCTTCTTAAAACGGTTTTTCTCCAAGCACTACTATATCTTACGTGTTTACTATCTTGTTTAATAAAATTAAAGATGTCTACTATAGTGTTAGCAAAGGAAATTGCAACAACTCGTGGCGGAAGGAATAAATAAAGGGGAATAAAAGGCCGCGGCGATTGAGGCGTGAAATCCGGCTGCGGCGAGCGGTTAGGGGTCCGTGTGGCGAGGCCTTAAAATATACGTTATGTACTGAGGGGATGTACTTACGTACTGTGGTTAGAGATGGGCGGCTTGTAAGTCTCAAAAGTGAAACTCTCACTTAAATAGTTTAAAACAACATTCTGAAAGTTACCAAAGTGAAATCATTTAATTTTTAAAAATTAAAATAATTTTGACATGTCGCATAAGTAACGGAAACCTTTCACGAAATTGAAATGAAATTGTGTCAAATTCTTTTTATCTAATTATGTAACTTTCAGAAGCTGTAATTTACGAAGTTAAGGAAAGTTATGCAATGTTTCACTCTGTGGTTACTTTAAGTTCGATTTTTTTTAAAACAAAAGGCGAAATGCAAACAAGAGCTTTTGTTTTTAAACAATTTTTTTTGAAACCTCTGATTTTGTTTTTTTGGCATTTGTTAGATTGAGTTAATAACATCTCGAACATTAAATAAGTAAATAGGTATATAAATATATTAGGGAGGACAATCTCACACAAATCCGCCGTGAGTCGTTGTGGATTACTATGGGTACAATCGGCCAAAAATGTGGTCTACCACCCTACGGTTGAAGTTAATTGGCGTGTCATGATACAACAAGCTCGATTTTCCCTTGCAATAATATGATGACAGTGACAAGGGTTAACCTTAGCGATAATTAGATTTTACAGAAACTTGTCAAAACTGGTAGACCACTTTCTTGGCTGACCGTACTAGACAACGATAAACATACATATGTGGAGAAATATATATATTTTTTTTTATTTATATTCGGAAAACCAACAGCTTTCTTGGCACTAAATAAATATCACTAATTTTTTTTATATTTTGTTTATGGCATAGGGAAGGCTGACGAGCACACATGCCACCTGATGGTAAGTGGAAACTGTGACCCATAGACATTCGCATTCACAAGACTGCAAGCCTAACACTGCAAATGCGCTGCCAACCCTGAGGACTAAGATGGAATGCCTCTATGCTAGTCATTACACCGGCTGTCTTATCCCCAAACCGGAACACAACAATGCCAACACTGCTGTTGCATTGGTGATTAGACAATGTTTAATACATTACAAGTTTTCACCGGGCATAGTATTGTTGCGTTTATCGCGTGACAAAATGTGGTTTAAACATCCGCCACCTTCTGACACGATAAGTACGAGAGTGACGAATACTTTATCCACATTTTGTGACGCGACAAACGAAACCATACCAAGCCTGCTGGGGATAATAATTGCAAATATAAGGAACCCAGTCTCCAGGGGCGCTGGCTGCAGCGTTACCCGATACTCCTTGAGAACGGAAGCTTGACGCGGCAGTCGCGTATAAATATCCCGCACGTCGCACCTTATCCCGCCAACCCCGCCGTCGATACAGTCTTATACATTTGCATATTCTTCGAGGTCAGCCGCATTCTCGAGATTTCCAGAAATTCGATACAATACTCTTTATCTCACAAGAGTTATAACCAGAGACGAGTAAACATTTCATGTGAATGATAAACGTAGTCTATTGTTTCTTGTTCATATTATCAATGTTATTGACTTTATTAATAATCTTAATTTTTAAATGGAAGTTTAAACAAACGAGCATACAAACTAAGTAAGTACCAAGACATCTATTCTACTGGGTACAGCCATATTGCCTATGACATGTTATTGTATTGTTCTTAACTGGGCCACCATTACTGTCAAGTCATCATGTCAGCCGAAAGACGTCCACTGCTGGACATAGGCCTCCCCCAAGGCTCTCTCCCGCGATCCTGACGAGGTCGTCACTCCATCTTGTTGGAGGCCTACCTACAGCTCGTCAAGTAAATAAGAGCTATCGTAACAACAAAACTATACCTAATTATTATTTTTTAATTATTATTATTATGACATTTGGATTCACATAAGCTGACGATCGATCGCGTCGGCCGCTTATGTCAATTCCATAAACATGATTACATACATACATACTTACAATCAGGCCACCACTTCCTTCCACTTGCTACGATCCGGACCAACTTCCCTCGCTTCCTCCACACTCTTACGTCTCTTCATACACGTGCGTCGGTTTAGAGTCTCCTGACCTGGCCCTTTCTTAAACGTCCCGATCTGATCGTGGAACGTTCGCCTTGGCCGCCTTTTTCCAACATTCCCAGTTAGGAACTCTTGCCCAATATATCTGTTTCGTCAATCTCACTTCATCCATTCTCTTCACATGAACATGACCAAACCACTTGAGCATTCCTTTATCAATGCTTATCACTACATCTTCTTTTAACCCACACCGTTTTCTTATTACCCTGTTCCTAATTACACACAAGTTTACCCCAACCATACTTCTCAACGTTCTTATTACTACTGCATTAACTGTGCTTTCATTTTTCAACATTATGAGTTTTTGAAAATCGCTAACTGTAGCAGTATGTTTCTTTCGTAAAATCACAGCATACGTATTACAAGTAAGGTCTAAAGCATACACCTATGATAGTTATTTCACTGTCACCTACACAAAAACACAACGCAACGAACACTGGGGGTAGGTTAGTGGACAAGAACGTGAAGAAGATGCAAAATATTAATTTTTAAGCAAACCCACAGTCATCGCTAGTTTCACTAATCAAACCAATCTCAAGGCACTCTACAGGAGTGGATGTCATAGTTTCTGAAATTCATTAAATTCAGAACAGACGTCAGAATATTCAATTATAAGACAGACGCCGAGTGGCAGAGCATTCCTTTTTAACCACCCTGTAGATCAAGCTGATGAGAAGGGTCCAGGGTATTGTCTCTCTGATTCAATATTAATCAAAGTCAAATTGCTGTTTATTCTGTCAGGAAAATGTACACTTTTGGCGGTCATAGGGTTCCGCTCCCCAAGTTTGGGGAACCCTATTGATTTCTCGGTTGTCCGTCGTCACCGATTTTGTTAAGAAACGTAGAATGAAATTAACGAATCTTATGTCACCATTTTATGTGAGTGCCGTGGTTATATAGGGGGTCCTTATATTTCCTATGAAAATACGAGTAAAAAAGATTATTTGCTGGACGTTTGGGCTTTTCCAAAAAAAAATAGACGACAAAGGACGATATAGTAACCGGTTGTTTACGATGTTGTTTTCACTTCGACCTAAAGTTAGTTACTGACCATTGTTTATTATTTTAAATGACTTCAACAAAGAAGCAAATTTTCAATTTGTCTGTATTTTTTCTGTTTTGTTACTACATTTTTCTGCTAATTGCCAGCCAATTTTTTTTTAAACTGTGGCGTCTCAAGGGTGCTCCCAATTAATTTATTAATCTCGTCAAGATCTGGTCCTTAGGTCCATCCATGGAAAGTCAACGGAACTCCTTAATAATTTGCGCGGATTTATTGTCCTTTAAACATTTAATTATAAAGTAACGTCATTTGCTGAAGTAAAAAATGAATAACGACAGCTACAAGTCAGTATTGCATTTTTTCCTAAATTAAGCCCTTTTATGTACAATTTAATCTAAATAGGGTTCAAAGCTTCAGAAGTGGGATTCAATACAAGCACTTTGAAACATTGCTGAATAAAACTCAATTAAAATGTTTGCGTTCCTATAGTTTATTATAGCGCACTAAATGTACAGTCTAAGTTATTATTTTTTATAACTATCGCGTCTAATATTATGTACATATGATCAGTACGTGTATGTCAGTGGCATATAGAACGTGTATATATTCATAACTTTGAGTGTATACTGTTTAGTAACGAAGTTGACTGAGGATAAGCCAGAAAGTACTAAAAGAAATACAACTTCCGGCTAATATTGACTTATACACACACACCGCTCTCACACACTCTGATCAAGAGTGATGGCAAATATAAAACCGGAAGTGCGAGCCGGTCTCACTCAGCTAGAGTTCCGTACAAATTTATTAAAATTTACTCTAGTAAGAACAGGTTTTACTTCTACAGAATTTCAATCTCAAAACACCATGTAGCATAAAGGGTGTTGCTGTGTAGATCAAATAGACTCTCCGCCACCAATCTAACTCCATAAGCTGCAAAAAGCTATTCCTCAATCGGGCAGTCAAAGGCACGTCCCGAGGGCCCAGGTTCGATTCCGGACCCACCTGCCACGTAATTTGCCCCGCCATAATCCGAGTTAGATTTGTTATTTCGACAGAGGTTTTTGTCGTTTTCGGAACAAGTTTGGTTAAAGGACAGGCAATGTTACAAATAGAAGAGTCTGTGAGAAAACAAACAAACAATGTCAGCAGCAACATCTTTGCAGCACCTAAAAATATAATTGAAAATTAAATACTATTATTAAACTTAACTTAACTTTTGTTTTCGTCCTAAAGACTAAAAAGTTAACCGAATTATAAAAAGGAGTTTATACAAAACTCAAAGTTACTTGTTTGATAGCTTGCTGAAATAAACATAATTTGAAATGAGGAAAAAAAATGGTTTCCAATTATTATTAAAAAAAAATCCTAGCCTGTATGAGTGTCCCACTGCTGGGCAAATGTCTCTCCCCTTGATCTCCATGAGTCCCTATTCAAGTGATGTACCAAAATTAGTAGTTAATTATTAGTCATCATCCTATACCCACATATTGATTCGATCTGCCTTTAAAATGATCAATGAAACTCTATTATTTTTGTAAAAAGACGGAAACCCCGGACTTATTTTAACGAATTACATAATCTCAATTCTTATAAGCAAGTATATTTCCTTAAACATTATCTTAGCCTGTGATATTCGTGTTTGCTTTCCATATTCAGCACCAACCACAAGCAAACGTATGTATTAAACATACTGTACCTGGTGGAAATCAACCCGCCTCTTTGATCTCCCACTTTGATGTACTGATTGAGATCTTCCTTCTACACAATCTACAGTCCAAACAAGCTTAAGTCACGCCAAAAACAATACAAACCCTACTCAGCATTGAGTAAAAAGAGTTGAGTTTTGATTGGATTGAGTTGTGAATTGAGTCTTCTAAGATTGAAAGGAACCTTGTGTACTTTTTACGTCATACCGTGATTTTGTAATGAGCAGCGGGACTTGAAGCAAGTGCAAATAAGTATATCATTACTTGTACCTTTTGCAGGTTGTTTGATGTGTTCCCGGGGGATTGTCTGCTTGTTAACGGATGCCGTGCTCGATCATCGGTAAAATAAAAGTCACTGCCAATTCTGAAGAGTGGTTTTGTAAACACCCTGTATGGACGGTTTGAAGTTGGGGCTGTGTAAGTTTTAAGTGTTATTAGAAAAAATAAATGTTTTGGGTTTAAAGGTATAATTTTGTATATTTGTGTTTTAGTTGCTCTATAAGGCAATTACGGGCTGAAAAAAGGTTTTAAATTTGTTTTTTTTTCATTAACTGTAAATGTGCACAGATTTATAGGCCATATAAATACTATATACATAAAAATATGTTTTTCCAGTAGTCCCTAAGAATCACTATACTTAGATGATTTAGCCATGACTAATCTGTTCTTTGTTCGTTCGCCCGTAGAGCTTTGCTAAGTATATTTTATAATATAAAATACCTATACAATATTTATTGGTATTTTTATAATTCGTGTTTCCATTTTGCGTGACGCAAAAGCGTGATTTCTTGTAAACAAAATGGCGCCTAGCACGCGCGGCGCAAGCGCTTAATTATTCAAATCTAAGGATTTATTGTTCGAACAGAAACGCGACTTGTGTTATGCTACTAAAGTGTGAAAACATTCGATGTTCTGCTCGATATACAGGAGGCTCCATTTTTTTATTATAAACATTTTTAGTATTGTATTTGAATTAGCCAAAAAATGTGACAGTTCCTAAAAACAAAAAAAATATGTGATTATAGCGACCGTCACCAGTAATAAATAAATGTATAAAATTAAGTTTAATTTGTCTAAAGATAGAACTTCCTGTGGAACCCCAACTATGCCTGTATTTGGGGACCCGGTGTCCAGTGTCCAAATATAGGCGGACAAAAATACCAAAACCGTAAAGTACAATGTTTTACTATGCAAAAGCACTGAGAGCGGAATAAGCGCGTTTCCACATTAAAAAGCGTTTCCAAGGCGTGGCGGAGGCGTTTTTAGAAAAAACGTATCGCAACGCCCCGCCTGCGCTCAAGGTGCAGTTTAAGGAAGCGATGATATCATTACACTCGATTTGCATTCAGTTTTGCGTCAAACAATGTGGCAAAAGACTTAAAATCTCTCTATCATGAGAAACTAGGGCATAATAATTGTATATTGTGAAACTTCCATGTACAGCACGCCTCGTATCAAGGTATGAACGTTACTTTTAATATTACTTCAGGGATCTCCCGGCCAGGAATAACTCTTCTAGCCGCCGAGTCTCTGTAATTTAACAGAAATTGCTTCTGCTGATATGTATCTGAGTAAATACAAGAGACGTATTATTCAAAGGTTTTAAATGTAAAATGGTTGAAGTTAGCTACGAATATTTCAAGCGCCGTCGTAACTGTTCCTGTGGCTATTTTACTTAAATAAAGTCTAGACATAAAGGACTTGAAAAGCCGTAAAAGTGCGAGTCGGACCCCTGCATCGAGGGTTCCGTATCGCCACACTTTAGGTATTATTATTACACCATTTCAATTCGATTTTGAATTGAGTTAGCACGGCCCAACTCTTACCATTTTTTTGTATTTATTGTGGTTTTTTACCGTGTTTGTAGGTACCTATGTTTTTTCGTCTTTATGATACAAGAAAAATAAAAATCCGGGCAAGTGTTAACGAAAAACCTGTGCGGCTAGACAAGTTGCCATCGAGTACAAACGCTAGCGTTTGGTGATCACAGTCGCTTTGCGTTGTCTTAGAAAAATGTATGGAATCGACGCCATGCGTTGTCAAAAATAAAAAATGTCGTTTATAACGAGTGATATATCACACGAATTACGTCAGTTCTATGACAGCTCGTTAAGAACCAAAATTAACCCGTAATTAGTCCTATCAGGACATTATTATCGTTTTGGTACGTGTATTTTTAACAACAAAGACTTCGACTACAAAGTAAGTACAGTCAGTACATGTTCCAGAGCTTTCTATCGCATGTTCTAAACGCGCCATCAAATTACACTTCACAATTTGTCTAATATGCCAGCTAACCTTGTCACCTGCGCTGCGTTATTGCAGCCGCGACTGTCGCGCCGGTTAGTCGCAGGTAGACAATTAGTCGCAAGTGGCTGTCGCTGTCTGAACGTGGAGGGTAAAGCCGGCTATGCACTGGGTTTAGTTATTAATACAATAAACTAGTAGTTCGCCCCGAAATGCCACCACAACTGATACACTGATGTATCTTCATTATGATCCGAGGTAAAAATGTGTTCGCCTCAAATACCTCGTCTACTATAATTCAGATCAGACATACTCTGAAGTTATCATCGAACAAACATACAAACGCCACTCGCTCTCACACGTTTTTATTGTAAACTAACTAAGTTTACTGGAATCCGAAATACTTTTTTAGAGCTATGAGCCTATGTATGACACTAATTTATATCTAAAAATCTAAAGTGTGATTCTACAGTGTGGCTTGTCTGTCTGATTAGCTTAATAAATTTGATATTGAGCTAGGCCGAGAAACGACAAAGGATAACATTTACCCCAAAGAAACAAATAAATTATTAAACCTAAGTTTTTACAAGAAACTTGAACCAGTTACCAGTTAAAGTTTTAGTCATTTGTCATTTGAACCTACAGATCTGTCACGGTTTACAGGTACGACTACATTATATATTTAAATGTTATATAAGTATTTGTATTTAGATGTATATGTATATGTTTATGTATGATTATTTGCTCTTATATAAATATATTGTTTATCTATATGACATATCGCTGCTTAAATACAAAAGCGCCACAAATCAAAAACAAATACAGTTTGATTTAAAACTGAAAGTATATAGCATTCCGATTTCAAATGCAACACAGACACATTTTGTTTTGCGTCGCTTTTGTATTAAAGCAACGATATGTAATTTCTTAATTTAACGTTTCATCTTTAGCACCTAACCTTTACTTTTGTTTGGCCTAGTGGTTGACTGGTAGAGAATGCCTCAAGGCATTAAGTCCGCTGTTTGTGCTTTGTTTGTGTATTGTGCAATAAAGTTTAAATAAATAAATAAAACATAACCTCTACCCTTAAAAGAGCAAAATAATCCTCTCAATGTACGGGCGGCCTAACATCCCAGATGTGACACAAAGCTCGCGTCGGCCGACTTGCCGTTATTGCTCACTTATTTACCTGGCTGTCTGTACTTAGGAGGTATGACAGCTTTTCAAACCATTTCGCTGAGTACAGATATCAGTTGCAGAAAATATCTGCGGAGTTAGTTCTTTTCCTTAGTACAAATATAGTTTACCTCTGATAGTTTAAGCAGTTCATTCTTTATTTGAATGCTTAATATTGTTACACTGTGAAAGTTGTGTTATGATATTTAATATTGATGAGTTATTTATGCGTGAACGGCTACAGAGATTCAGGTGAAATTGGGCAGTTTCTATTTACGCTACGAATTAGAAGGCTCTCTCATTTTTGTCACATCGTTTATAATTATATTTCTCCTGCTATAACGTTTTTGTTTCTATTCGAGCTCTATTGATTTTAAGGCCTCAAATGCGTTGCCGACCCTGCCGACTCAGATGAAATGCCTCTATAAATAAGTAAATAAATATCAGAGGACAATGTCACACCAATTGACCTAGTCCCAAACTAAGCTCTAGGCTTGTACTATGGGTACTAGACAACGATATACATACCTCGTAAATACATAGAAGAGAAGCGTTTGTTAGGCCTTTACCTCAAAAGCATAAATTCCTTGTAGCGGTTCACCGAATCGCTTTTCACCTCGAACGTATATTTAATTTTCGCGTTGTGTCTCGGTCGTTTACTGTTTTAGTCGTTATAAGTTTTAGTCGCATTTCACCTTGATCGTGCATTTAACTATCGCGTTGTGCCTCAATCGTCATATTTTTGTCGATACATAAGTTTTTGTCGCATTTCACCTCGATCGTGTGATACATTTTCGCTTTGTATCCCAATCGTCTAATTCAGTATTAGACCATATCTTTAGTCGCAATGTACTTTTTTCATTTTTTTAAACCAGGTTCAAGCTCCGTATTTTCTCACAAATATTGAATTATATAATTATAATAATAATTATTGTATCCTACTTTAATGTCACTGTACTTCAATTTCGCAATGAAAGAATATCATCTAATATTTATTAGTCACAAAGATAATATTTCAATGACTGATAACATTTAAGACATTAAACTACAGGTATAAAACGCGTTTTAAAAAAAATGTTACAGAATTTTAGTGCGAACATCAATTAACGCGGCACATTAAATAGAGTCCCAAACAAACATCGATCGCGACGAAATGCGTCTAGGGTAAAATACTACAAGAAAAATTAAATGCTACATATTAATTATATTAATGTAAAAAGCCACGCGAAAAATTGCTCCAAGTAAAAGATTCTATTGAAATTTTGTTCATTCGAGGTAAAATGCGATTCTATGAATTGCTACAAGGAATTTATGATTTTGAGGTAAAATACTAACAAACGAAAACATCCATGACTCAGGAACAAATATTCGCGCTGATCACACAAATATCTGCCCTTACCGGTATTTGAATCCAGGACCGCTAGCTTCGTAGGCAGGGTCACTACCAACTAGGCCGGCGTCGTCGAAGCTAGTAATTTCGGTTTGTCTGATCCTCACTCCGGTACACAACGGGTTTGACAGTTCTTGCAATTTCATGTATAACGTCAACATGACACTGCCCTTTAGTCGGACAGGGATCCATTTCTAACCCCCGACCCAAAAAGAGGAATTTTATAAGTTTGACCACTATGTGTGTGTGTCTGTCTGTCTGCGGCACCATAGCTACTAAACTAGTAGGTTTTCTAGCGGTGATTCTTAGTTGAGTTTCATAAAAATCGTCTTAAAAAGATAAAAAAGAGGAGACCACTGCTGAGAAGAAATGCCGCAAAAAACTCAGCAGTCAGTCATTTTTTAAACATATTTCATATTACAATGGTACTACTTAGTCTAAGCATTATATAAAGCTATGAATATTAAATTAAAGTTATATCAAATAACACGTGTAGTTCAGCAGGAAAACATGCCAAAAATATTGGTAGAGAGGTAGAGGGAGAAAAAAAAAACATTGTCACTAATATATCAGGGGGTTTTATATATCTAATAGTTAAGTCGATAGTATTGTCGACCAAGAAAGTCCTTTACAATCTTGAACCTTACCGTCATACAACTAGGGCCTAAAAGTGTTAAGGGACTATACATGAGGTCACACACATGTCAACGCACAGACAAACAGATTCAGTCATAACGCTTGATATAGTTCTAGTGCCCCGGGCGTAATCAGATGAATAGTTAATGTATTAAGTTAACGTCTAAATTAACATGTGTTTGCGCATGCCCGAGGGCACCCAGCCGTAAAATCGCTTATTAGGGTAATTAGTGCTCGCTATGCAGCTATTATATCACTTGAAGCTGTTAAGAGGGCTTGCAAAGCCATAAGTGTAATGTTTTATGTTAATTTATAAGGTGTTTAAATAAAGGTATTCTTTTCTATTGTATTATTAATTATTATAGTTTATTTGAATATATGGCATGATTTGGTAGTGAGTTAATTTTTTTGTAGTAAGGTCCAGGGGCTGTTACGTCAATGGGGCAATTACTTAACTTTAACTCCCGGTCTAAAATTCGTATCGAAGAGTGAAGGAGAGAAAAAAAACTACTAACTAACTTGGACTTAAACTAGTAACTTTTCGATGCCCCACGGACGAAGAAGCTTTTGGCGCAATATACTTATTAGGTTATAATCTGATTTGGTTAGAAATAATTTATTTAAAGCTAGGGTTAATAGGCATCTTCTGGTGAACTCGTTTCATCGTCGACAAAATCTTCATCCTCCAAGGGCTAGATATATCCAAGTGCAAACCAATATATTATTATCAATAAATAAACATTTCGCACGTTAACAATTATAATAAAGCAAAAAGTTCCAACTTAGAATTTTTAAATGAATCCAAGTCCATGGTGGTTTACTCAACAATCATGTTATGCAGTTTTAACTGAGCATTTTTATCAATGTTTTTGTAATCGCTATAAAACTACCTACCTAACTATACTAATGTTTAAACAGGTAAAGTTTGTGACGTTGTCAGGGGTAATCTCTGGATCTACTAACCGATTTGAAAATTCTTTTACCAATGGAGAGCCACGTTATTTGTGAGTGTCATAGGCTATATTAACCCAAAAAGCCCAACAAAGTGGGCACGGGAACAGCTATGAAATTTATGAAAAAAAGTACCCTATGCCACGTCTGTCTGTCTATAGGTTCGAGTATGTTCGCGATGATCTCAAAAAGTACGTAAGTTTCCACCATCAGTTTTAAGTTAAATTTACACGGAAAGCTTTGATGTGTAATAAATTCTGGTTAATTATTCCAGGTGTTACAGAAAACTCACTTAAATTGTAGCGAAGCGAGGGCGGGTCGCTAGGTTTTTATAATTTCCTTTAATTCAACAGAATAAGGAATATTAAAGATTGGTCGAAGGCCTCTTAACAGCACTTGAGGCGTGAAATTCGCCGCAAACAACTCAAGTCTGCGAGATGTCGCGAGCTAGAGTTTTGTCAAGGAATATTGCACCACAATACTCAACAATATGTTCAGCAGATAAGTATTCTCAATTCTCATGCCTATAATAAAATAAGTGTTTATTAAAACTTTCACATTTCAGTCCAAACTCAGTAGGTAAATCACTGTTTTATCTACAATAGGCGATCTCTTTAAAACAATCGATACATTCAATTTCCTATAAATTACGTTTGTATCATTTTTGAATCCAGGAAATAGACTCCTAAAATATTCTGCAACTGTGTTTTTTGTTTTATTTTGAATTTATAATCTTTTGGCAAAAGAAACGAGCATTCCTTGCATAGGAATTCGGAATGGCCAGCATGATGCATCGTTTCTATAAATCTCATTTTTATTGATTTGTTAATCTTTTACTTAATAAGATTCTAGACAAAACATGACTAGCTTTTGCCCGCAACTCGGCTCGTTCGCACAGAGGCCATTTATCGCAAATCCTTCGGGAACGATTTGGTAGTTGCACTACAGATGTCTTGTAGAACAAGATGAAGCGTTTGTAGATTAAATCCATTTTACCGACATATAAAAGACCTATATCTAGTCAATAAACTAAATAGGTAAGTATTTTAGATATTTTGCGTTTTGTTTTCGCAGCCACATCTATTATCACAAAAAAATACGCGTTTTGTTTAGGCACGAAAACAAAGATCTTGTTTCCGCCCACTACTACCTATTTCCATGTTTAAAATAACCGTCCATCGGTTTTGGCATGAAGGAGGAACAAACATAGGGTAATGGAAGCAGTAGGACAAGGACCATAGATGGTCACTTGATTCTTACTTAACAGAAGATATTCATTTGTTTTGTTGTTGTAGGGTTATTCATTTGTTTTGTAACTCAATTTATGACCGTATGATCTTCGAATTAAGAGTCTATATCAGAATCCATAATGTTTTTTACGCTTAATGTATCATTATCCATTAATCATTAGGTATAAAATGGTTTCGCCGAAAAAGGTTTTTACTATAGAAAGGGTTTTTTAAAAACTAACCTAACCTAATCTAATCTACACAAGGGACGTTTATTAAATTCTGCAGTGTTATATTAAGGGTCCCTTATTTTACAGAAGGTAAGGGTTATTCATTTGTTTCCCAACAATCAATTTATGACCGTACGATCTTTGACTTAAGAGTTAAGTGTGCATTATAAGTGCCTGTCAGCTTGAAATGTCGGACACTGGTGACATCACCCTACTAACTCGCACACACACAAACTATCGCGTTTTAATATTGAGTGTGATGCCCATGCTAGTTGAGTCGTACCAGAAAGCTGCCAGACGACATAGATTACAGAACAATCGGCAGTTAGCGCACTAATCGGTTTCAGATAGGTCGGCCGGGGTTTTTGTAACTCGGACACCATACAAACAAGATGGTCCAAGTCAACGGCGAATTTTACGTTTCCTTAACCCAAAAAATAATTGCCGACGCTTGTATCCCACTGCTGGGCATAGGCCTCCCTTCTGTCTCGTTTCTATGGAGAGCGTGCTGGTAATCTCAAAACGCGTTCAGGTCGTCACGCTGTCTTTTTTTTTTCATGGTTTGAGAAGGCAAACTAGCACACAGGCCACCTGATGGTAAGTGGAAACTGTGACCCATAGACATTCGCATTCACAAGACTGCAAGCCTAAGTCTGCAAATGCGTTGCCAACCCTGAGGACTAAGATGGGATGCCTCTATGCTAGGCTGTCTTATCCCTAAACCGGAACACAACATTATGAACACTGGTGTTTGGCGGTAGGTTAATGGATAAGATGGTGGTAGCGATCCGGACGGCTCTGCAGAGGGTCCTACCACCCACAGTCTACCTAGTCGGGCCATAAGTTCTGTTACTAAAGTTTATTACAATTTAAAAAATAAATAAAAGGAGTTTTACGTAAACCTGTATATTAATCAAAACTTTGATTTATAAAGAATAAAAATAAAAATAAGGTATTCTAAAACTATTGCAATTATTTGATGTACGAGCTTGAAGTATTACCCATTCGGGACTAGAAAATTATAGTTTAATTTACGCACGACGATGATACTGATAACGGCCACAACTTTTGTGAGAGTTCTTGTAGAGAGTTCAACTTTGCGCGACATATTGAACAGACTTTTAGCTTTAAATTCTGATACAAATGTATTTCAAGCAACTAAAGATCCGCTTGTACACCGGTCAATCTTGATATCTCATTAAAATGACTTTACGATTTCACGACAATTTGAAGTAATACGAAAAACACACCAAATCTCTTGCTTCATAAGCTGGAATTGAGTCTTGTTAAGAAATATAATGTTGGTCTCTAAACATACACAGAGATAGGAAGTTTTATAATATTAAACAAAAAAAGTTCCGTGGTTAACAAAAACTAACTTTTAAGCGTTTTTAAAAAGTGAAATTTACAAATAGTCATGCGTAATTTTATCGATCCCGGCTGTGATTGCTAAAAGATCGTATCAGAAATTGCGGTGAATATATAGAATGATTATTTGTTCTTAACAAGGTACATTAATTGAGCTTTTAATTTTTATACGAATTGAAATTAAAAAATAAACATTAGTTAGTTTTATTTCACTCAACCTTAGTAACAGAACTTATGGCTAGACTAGGTAATTCAATTACAATTACTTTAAGAATATGTCTAATTGCGTTTACTTCAAATTTAATTGCACAGTTACTCGTACTACATTATGTTGATAACTTGATAGAATCATACGGAATTACCGCTCTAAGGGCGTCAGAGGCTCACATATTACCTGCAGTTCTAAGTGTCAGGCCGCATGTCAGTCGAAAGCCAATAAACGGTATACGATTTATGCCCACCGGCAATATTCGTACGGCCGGCTAAAAAACTGTCTCTCACTTCTATTTTCCAATAAATATTCTGAGATTTATCAACTCCACTCGTAAATGTAAACCAAAGAATGATGGGCAAATTGGCCCAAATAAACAATACAAATCTCATGTATACCACGTGAAAACTAGTTAGAAAAGCTTCATTTTCTAATATGGGGACTACAAAAACCCCGGAGAAGAGAGTTATCAGCCTTCCAATATTCACACACACAAACGTTTATTACTACACTAGCTGTGCCCCGCGTGCGTTGCAATGCTATTTCCCGTATATCCGACTCACGCTTAAACGATTTAAGTATTTACAACAATTACAACAAACAGTGGGATCAATAAGCATACATAAGTTAAAATTATACTGACGATTGGGCTGGGTTCCATACATTTTTGCCCATCATTCTTTGGCAATGAGGCAGAAGAAAGCGTCAGGCCATATGGGCTGACGAAATGTTATTTAATACAATGAACAGACAGGCTAATACTGGCTTGTGTTGCACTTTAAGTAAATAACCGTGCACTGATGCAGAAGACTGCAAGATATAATCGATTAAGGCAACTAGTTAATGAAGTTGATGGCAATATTTTATAATCCACTGAGACTCTCTTCACAACAACATAAGAAGCGTCGCCATTGCTTGCCTGCTTGATTAAAGTGACTTAAAAAAAATGTAAAAAATTTAATGAAATATAACAATCGGCAAGGTGCTCAAAAAGATCTAAAGTTAGAGAAGTTGCAATACAAGCTAACGACTTTCTTAAACCGTCGGTAATAGCTGTCTCTAGAAAAATATGGTGATAGTATATAAATGAACCTTCACGCTATAACTTCTCACTTAGACTATCCGTATTTCGTAGAAATTAGGCGATCTACTTTTGTTTCCAATGTTAGCTTTTAGAAAGGCTGACATAATGCTATTTTCGCAAGTGGGGCGCAGACGTGAACGCCCAAAAAGAGAAAACGATTGTTTTATCGTCTTCCAACTTGTGCCTACGCAGATAATAAATTGCATGAACTAGTATTCGTTAGATTGGTATTCCATTTAAAAATTGTCTGTAAATTTGGCCCAAAAAGCGATGCCTTGCAGCATTATAACCTATATATTATGATACTTTGGCGGCAAGTTACGTACGTCAATAAGGATCTGCCGAGTCCCACCAATATTTAGGGGTCCTTTCCCCTTTGGGGGGTATAGGCAGGGGGGAAGTTTTACTAGAAGAGTGAAGTGTCATTGTACATGTATTTTTTTGCGCTGAATCGAATGATATAATTACCCATTGGTGAAAAATCAAAATTTCGAGTCTAAAGTAGGATTAGATCAGCAAAAATATTTTTCTTTTTACACTAGGTTTTATTTACACAGTGTATTGCTGATTAAATCCTACTTTTGACTTGAAATATATATTTTTTAAACTATTTCTAACAAAAACTCTTTAGATCTCGCAAAACATTGATCCTCAATCCTATAAGTATGGCAACGGTCTCATTTGATTCAGCGCAAGAAATAACATATCCTAGTAAAACTTCCCTCCTGCCTATATCCCTGAATTTATTTATTTAATTATTTATTACACAATAATAGGCTAATAATGGGGGAAGGAACCCTAAATTTTGGTTGGACTCGACAGATCCTCATGTCTAGTGCCAAGATGTTATAAACAAAGTTTCATTGATATACATAATTTGCAGCCAAACTCTCATATTTAATATTACTTTACCTATTGCAACCTTAATATTGTGTAACGTGATAAAACACCACCCTCGCACTTGACCAACTCAGGTATCTATCGCAAGACAGCAGCGCTCTACACAATCACCAAACAACCATTGTGTATGATGCATTTAACAATGAATGCAGTACTGCAGCTGCGCTAAATTGTGCAGGTAGTCGCCGGAACAATCGACGTCCAGAACAAAACCATTTTATAACCTAACAAGAACTAGTAAATTAATTAAGAGCGTGGAATCGGGCGGAGCAGCGCAACGGCAAACATCGGATGCGGTACTCGGTACTAAACTTTCATATTACTTACTAACTTCTGCCCGCGATTTCGTCCGCGTTGATCTCACCACGGGTCCCGAAGTAACAAACATAACTATAATGTAACCAACAAGGATACTAACTGTGTGACTATAAAGTCTAGAAACGGAAATAATTCAGAGTGGACTTCGCGTTCTTCAACTGTTTTTTCAGCCTTCTATAATAGCCTGGGCCCCTGGTGAGGACGCCGAACGTTAGCACGTTAACGACACAAGCGCTCGACATACTTATACTCCAACATACGAGTAATATGTTTTGTTTTTATAGCATACAGAAGGCAAACGAGCACTCAGGCCACCTAATGGTAAGTGGAAACTGCGACCCATAGACATTCGCATTCACAAGAATGCAAATGCGTTGCCAACCCTGAGGACTAAGATGGAATGCCTCTATGCTAGTCATTACACCGGCTGTCTTATCCCCAAACCGGAACACATATTTGTGCAGGCTACAGACGTACCTACCGTAAAACGGGGTGAGTAGGGATACAACCTAAAATGAAGCATTTATGTTACTAATTATAAGACGTAACGTTATTGTCCATTTAATACTTGTTCTAATTTGTAACAAGTTATGAGCTATTTTAGGTTGTGTCCCTACTCCTCCCTTAATCCTTACTCACCGCGTTTTATGAAATTACTCATTTTTAATATAGCTCCTTGCCATCCTTGCATCCAAACGACCACACTCGATGGTAATCTCGAGACTGCATATGTTTTGCCAACCCTGACGACTAGGATGGAAGTCAATTCACCAAGTGTCTCATAAGTTCAGTAGGTTAAAGGATAAGATGATGGAAGTGATCCGGACGGACCCGGCTAGCCTAGCCTTCTGTCCCATATAGTAGCCTTCTGTACTAAGGTACACGTAGTTAAATACCAGATCTGCCACTCCCTTCCGAGATCCTGACCAGTGTGCAATCAACTAACAAGTGAAGTAATTTGATTGGCTGGCGCTAGCGCTGGAAGAGCTGAATTATTTATACAAATCATTCGTTCCGCATGTGGGTCACTGAATGGGCTACGAGAGAACTCATTCAGTGTTCCGTTCAACCGAGTTTCCGTATCGGCTAAAAGTTTTTATGGCATGAGGGTGAAATAAGGTCACAGGGTAATTAATTATAATAAAAAATATGGCAAGAAGGCACACGAGCACACAAGCAAGCCACCTGGTGGTAAGCAGGGTCTGACACCCACATCTATTAGCATTCTCAAGAAAATCTTAAGACTGGAAATGCGTTGCTGACCCTGAGGACTAAGATGGAATGCCTGTATGCTAGTCATTACACCAGCTGCCTTATCCCCAAACTGGAACGGTTGTTTTGCTGCTTGGTGATTGGATAAAGCATGAAGATGGTGGTAGCGATCCGGACGGACCCTTCACAAGGTCCTACTACCATTCAAACCACTCGTTGGTTCCATCACTCGTTGGCTTGGCTTTAAGTTTCATGACGTGGTCAAGCCTAAGGATGAAGACGAATTGCCTCAAAACTAGCAATTAAAAAAAACTGAATTCCCGTCTCATTTGAATTAATAATTATATTTAATCAAAAAACTATAAATATAAATGGATATACTTAACAATATGTTCTAATCTAAACTACCTAACAGTGAAAAGGCGCTTACATTTAAAAAAAAACCGACACCGAAATGTCTTATTACAACATAATTATTTTAATTTTTAATTTCCACGTTACCAATTTATATGGTAAAAATCTGCATGACTAAAAATACTTTTTACGTTTAGGAGAACATTCTTGTTCTAGAAATAAATATCCATAGACAACAAATCTTCTCACGCCACGGGAGGCTTGCCCTAATTATTATTGTGAAGAAAACAGAATAAATCATTTTACGAAAAAACATTTGTGCGACTTTGCGGCAAAAATGTTTTCAGGCACGAGCATTATTAAACAGTTTTTTCACAATTTTATTTATTAACATGTTTCCTTGGGAAGCGTATTTCCATTTCTTTTTTGAGCATTATTATTTGGAAGATAATTATTACTTTACGGATAATAGATTCTAAGTAATCAGTCACAGGGCTCAAGTCGTATTGCCAATGGGAGTTGACTGACGCGATATTATTGTTGAACTTTTAATCTACATCCTTCACAGTAATACCAAATTGTGGCCCTAAAGGGAAGTTACTTACTCTTCTATAGATGTCAGATGACACCTATTTAATTTTAAAATTTTAAATGGTAAACCTCGCTGCGTTTTTGAACAAAGTTTATTTACAAAGAAATTTGTTCCTTTTCATTCCTGACCGTCAAAATGAAGTCAAAACCTTCCGCGGGCTATTTGTCTGTCAATTTTAATCTTATACCACCTATCTCGAACAAATGATTGTATTTGATCCTAAATGTTTTTCTTTTAGCGTTGTTTTGTGTTAAATGTGTCACTTTCTGTCTTTTCACCAAGCGGTCCCAACGGAAGACCAGCGCTGGCTTTACGTCTAGCGAATGCTGAGTTGGGACCGTTTCGCAACAATTTTTGTCTTGATATTTTTGTATCTATGTAATATGGTTTTGTTTTGTTGTGAATAAATGTCTCTTTATCTTATCTTATCTTTAACTTTTTACCTTATAGAATAAAGCCAAACACATTGTAATATCACAAGCTAAGTTCCAAAAAGCCTGGTACGTCGTAACATAAGAAATAATCCTGATATTAAATGTAACCACCCGCAATAACTGCCCCCTAAATCTCCAACCCCCGCCGCTTTATCTATGGGGTCACGACAAAGCGACAAATTACAACTTACCCGCTTTTTCTTACTGTTTATAGGATTAATGCTGATCATGGTCAACGGAAAACATTTGAAGAAACTATTGGAGACAAACGTTTGGTGCAAGGTCGTTCATAGTTTAGTGACGCTACTGGTTGCGGCATGGGAGTGATATTCGACCAAACATTCCAAATTGTATGATTCTCCGTTCAGTAGTTCAGGCTGTGCGTGGACTGTCAGTTATTTAGTCAGATATAGATAAAATGAGGAGGTTGAACCCGCTAGACCGGCACCGCTATTGACTTTAAAGTGGAACAAATTGTTTTTATTTTGGAAGCAGACTCGCCTTCGGACTGTCATTAGGCAATAAGCCCTCAGGTCCTGGTGGTCCATGGAAAAAAGGCCTTCGTTAAAAAGTTTGGGTCCCTTGGCAAATTTGATGATGGTAATTAGGAAAGACCTACGACCCTTTTGTATTTGACCCAATAGTTTTGTTTAAATATCTTTATTTAGCAGACTTTTTATGGATGACATAATTATTTTAAAATTGGGATGGCATTTTCTAATAAATTGCAACAACTAAATGATTTCTAATGATAAAAAGTTATTGTAATAGTGCATTGAAACATACTATTTAAGGCGGGTTTTGCCTAAAGCGAAAGCCTACAGCTACGAGGGCTTCAAGCCGAAAACGAAAGTCAAAAAAGGTTAAATGTACTTTTGACGAAATATCCGAAATACATAAATATTTCAAAAACTTAATAATGAAGAACGGCTTTAAAACCCTATTCCTCGAAATGGTTTTAGATTTAGAGTAATTGTAGAAATATGAACAATCCCAATTGCTTTATAGATGATGCTCATTTATTATTTTATTTGTAGCTTTCTTCAGGAAATAAATACATTTTAACATCCGAAATAAACGTGGGTTCAGTTGAACTCAATAACGGTAGATTCACTTTGACTTTCTTTCACTTCTTCACTGCTTTTATATTTTTCCTAAACAATAAATTAAAAACAAGGTCGTGTTAAACTAACAGAGCAAAAACTTTCCCAACATAATTTCCCGTCGACATAACACAAGTCAAAAGAGCGTATTTATTAGGAGCAGATAAAAACGGAGGCAATGTAGCGTCCTCGAGGTTTGCGGAGAGCGCGGTCGGGCTCCTTGCCGGTGAGGGGCATAGACCGGGCAGGGTGCAGACAGGACAGGCGCTCTGACAGTCGTAGGGAGTGGAACCTCTATGCTCAAAGGAAGGCGTGACTTTGAGGCAATAAACGAGCAACACGACGTATATTCTAGCAATTGCCCGCGACTACATCCGTTGTTTTTCGGTATTCCCTTTTAAACTGAACTATTTTCTGGAAAAAAAGATCTACCGACATCACCGGGCTTTGAACTCTTTCTGTAAAAATCACAACAATTGGTTTAGAAGTTAAAACGTTTACACAGAAAGAACAAACAAGTAAATAGGTTAACCTACAATAGCTTACCCTCCTCGCCTCGGCCTCGTTTGGGACTTCTATTCTATTTTATGTTTTAACGATGGTTTTTTTACACAATAATTGAGACCGAAACGTCGAAGGTAAAACGGACATTTACAGTAACATCGGACTCAAAGTGGGACGAATTCAAAATTATCTATCGTCATTTAAAAAACGCGTTACGCATAGCTTGACAAAATTGAAATTTGACAAGTAGCAAACACCACAATATACAGCAATTTTTGGATATGATCACATTGATCACTTTGCCTATTTCATCGTGAACACCGCCGTCATAAAACTCTTTTTTGCCAAGCGGCAACAGTGTCTCCTCTGCAAAACGGTTGATCTAGGACAGTGTCCAAAACACGCTGCGAGCAAATGAGTCGCGGGCCATTTAGCTCAAATTGCCCGTGACAGACAACTGCTGCCTATTTATGTGCGCCTAGTAGCCGCTCGGCCGATTTGGAAGACGGTAATTAACATAGATGACCTACGGGTTATTGGCTCATCTGGGCTATCATAAAATATTTAGATCACATAATTGAAGCACGCGTATTTCATGTTTCACGTTGATTGTGCATGAGATTGAACTTTAGATGCGTTAATTCATAATTATTTATTCAGTAAGGATCATATTGTCATTCATGTTCATCATCATGTTGTGTTAGTCATCTATCTGCTCTACATGCTTGTTATATTGATTCAAACGTAACGCAAAGCTGAAGTTATTCAGCTTTAGCCGCTGGTTCCTTCTACAAGACTTACTGCTACGTATTTATGGGAGCCTGGTAGTTATAGCCGCTCGGCTGATTTATAAGACGGTTGTTATTGGTTTATTTGGACCATACAAAATAAAAATTAACTACTTTGCTAAACTAAAAACTTAATTTAAGGTATGTGTCTATCAAGGGCAAGAATAGTTTAGTTATATATTTACACACTAATTACAGCTGACAGGATTGATTTCTTATCCTAAATCAGAAAAATCAGAAGAGCTAAATCAGAGTTCAAAAAATAACTGTCTTTTTTGACACTTAAAGTGTTGCCAGATACGTACGAAATTTAAAGTGCTTTCGATCTACGATGACGCGAACCGAGAGTCAAATTGACGTGGCACAGTTGTGTCAATGCTGGATAAATGAAGTAGTGGGGCCGAATTTTGTGGATTGAAAAAACTATAATAGTGATGAGGGAATGTCGATGTTTCAATATCGAGTCGACCTACATGGTCAGGAAAGTTTACATTATACTGTAAGATGTTAATTTCATTACCTTTGGGAAAGCCAGGTTCTATAAAGTTATAGAGAATACCAAATTATTTTTTATAAATAAACAATAACGGAAAAAAAAACTTCTTTAAACATCGATACAGAAATAGCACTACCCAAATATAATGGCAACATTTATAGGTATTTTGATTTTGGAAATTGGTCTATCTGATTATTTAATTTACTTATAAGTAAGTATTTACATATTAAATACCCTTAATACCCCTGTTAAATTATTACTTTTTAGTCTTTTACTTGTTGTAAATAACTCATTTTTTATTTAATTACGTCTCAATGGAAGCTTGCTCAACCCGGCTCATGTCCAACCCTCCCCGCACCTGAATAAATAAAACCATTGAATATTTTTCCGTCCAATTCGGACCAACACTATCGCCTTTCAAACGGTGGGTCGCGTGACAAAGCCAAGCAAAAATGACACTTCAGATTACAGAGACAAGTGCTTTGTTTGCGCAACGAGAGGCGACGCGGGAAATAATGAAGATGTCCGAAAAATGGCCGACGCCGCACGTGTAAATACGCTATTCACGGGAAATCATAAATGTTTTTCTTTTATCCAGCTTCCATTTTGGTCCCGAAAATATAAAATTTAAACATAACTTGTTCCTTGCTACAGACTCCGTACGCGCATATTTTGCATATCGCTTGTGCTTCGGGAACCGTAACACTTTCCGGGCTATAAACTAATATCTGTACCAAATTTTAATAGAGAAGTGAAGCTATAGTGACTTATTATCTACAGATTTGCATGTCCCCAGACGGTAGTCAAATAAGTCGGCAAAACGAGTGGTATGGGACATCGTCCACGTAATCGGCTGGTTAAAATACGAGTAAACAATTTTCTCTTTTCTCTCGAGAGTCTTCTTTCTCTTTTTATTAACAGACCGCAAACTCAGTATGGTAGCCTCATCCCTTTAGTCGAGAGAAAGGGATGGAGATAACGTCTTCGCATTTGGTTTTTCAAAGTTACTCCAGGTCAACCACAAAACATGCGTGGCAAATATTTAAACCTTCTTCTTCCAGCATTCGTTCTTGCCTGCCAATGAACAGCCGCCTTACCGAATTAGAACCGTTCTTATTACGTATGTATGGACCGGATTAGGGTTGGTTTGGAATTTAATAAGGGCGGATTTCAAGGGGTAATTGTATAGTGTTAGTGTAATGCGGTTTTTATCCCCGCTTTCGAACTGACCCGCGCAGGGGTCGACGTTTGAATACGGCGCTTGTAGCCCTTTGTGTCATTAAGACGAGTCGATACTTCAAATAAACCTACTTATACTGTTCTTTATAATGCGGCCGTTGCGCAGCACAGCCATCGCTCAACTTTATTAACCTTTATTTCTCAACACGTCGCTATTTTGCGAAGTATTTAGTATCAAAAAGGAGCAAAAGTCCTTGTAATCTTGCAAAAATAGATGATCTTCATCATATTGGACTTTTTTAACAATAATATTGCTCTGTGTTGATCTGATAAATAAAACACGCAGTCTTCTTTAACGGTGATCAACGATTTAAAAAAATGTGTATCTTCTTATCACATAACAAAAAATGTTATAAATACCTACTGTAAGAATATTTTTAAATGCATAAATGATATTATGAATTCGCGTTATTTGAGTTAACTTAAATTAACTCAAACCCATATTAATTATGAATCCATAAAATAAACCAACCGAGCGTAAAAACAACTAATAATTCCGCTTCCCAAGTAATTATAAAAATGCCCAATAAACTCGATGAAAACCGAATGTAAACAAATCGCAAACACACAATTAAAATGAACCCCTCCGCCATTATTTGACTTCCATTCATTCAAATAACGAGCATCAAACCGTTCGGTCATTGAGCGAATGAATAGATTCCATTCGCCAATTAATATCGTCGCTATGACTATTAATTCTGGATTAGTAATCTGTGGACGAGCGGAATAAATTTATTTCAGATGCTCTACAACTCATCTCTACAATAGTTCGCACGTTAATAATTGTTTGTATTACAGAAAAAATGCATAAGAATTTTAGTAAACATAACAGACAGAGTGTGAAGCCACATTTTAATAATTTGAGTATTTATGAAATTTGTAAATTTGTAAGATGTCATAAGAACATTTGAAAAGAAAGAGACGACATCATTAAATTCAACCTACGGAAGAGAAATAAATTAGTTAGTTCCTTTACTAAATTAAATTTGTGAGCTCGGGTAACCATCACATGGCAATTAAAATATACAAGGTACCACTCCATATTAAACATATTGTAAAAAAAGTCACGTTTTGTAATGAGTTAAAAAAAATCTTGATGTTAAAATGTTATTATGACTTAAAAGATTTTTTTGATAGTATACACACCCAGTTTATAGCAGTAGCATGTAATAATATTGGTAATCATAATTCTTGAAATTTAATTACGTAATTGTATTGACAGTGCAGTGCCCTCCCAGGGTTTATGTTGAAGCATTTAATTTATTATTACATCTTTGTAAATACAGCATAAGGCAATAAAGTATATGACTATATGACTATGACTATATAATATACAACTAAGGGGGGGTTGCGGGTGGTAGGATCTTGTGCAGGGTCCGTCCGGATCGCTACCACCATCTTATCCATTAACCTACCGCCAAACAGCAGTGTTCGCATTGTTGTGTTCCGGTTTGGGGATAAGACAGCCATTGTAATGACAGGCATTCCATCTTAGTCCTCAGGGTTGGCAACGCATTTGCAGTCTTAGGCTTGCAGTCTTGTAAATGCGAATGTATATGGGTCACAGTTTCCACTTACCATCAGGTAACCTGTTTGCTTGTTTGCCTTTTACGAGTATATGCCATAAAAAAAGAGACATTGTACACACATCTAAAATAAATATTGATGCCATTGCAATATATCAAAATAACGTAAGGATATTTTTGATGTGTGTACTAAATAACATAGTAGAAGATCTAGGGCTGCCCAAAGTCTGAGTTTCCTAAAGGAAAATCCGTATTGGGTTCAGCTGTAACTTGGGAATTTATTTTAATCTAGTTCTAGTATATATTTTTATAATAGTAGGTATATACATATATTTGAGCGGTTTTTTTTTTCACATATTAACTTTTCTTCTGAACTGCTAAAGCTAAGCTCTTTATGACCATTCGCACATCTTAAAAAATACCACTATAGTTAGATGCAATTGTATAGCATTGGTATAGTTGATAAACATAATCTGCACCGATTCAACGTAGTAAGATAAATCAGTGCAGACTGCAGATTATATTAAATCAAATATGCTCATGTCTGACGACAGTCACCCCGATATGATGAAGGTGGAAAGTGACCATATGAACTCCTCAATGGGAAATATTAGGAACTCGAGTTTGGGACTGTTTGACCTACAGTGTTAGAACTACAGTGTTTGTTTTGTTAAAAAACATAACTTTTTTTACCATACACGTATATACAATCTATGAACAGATTCTTCTAAACACGTACGCCGCGGCATTTCATTCGCTTACGCCATGACAGCCAAGTCAAGTGTAATCATTATCGAGCCATCCTAAAAATAACCCCTACATTAATTACGACGCATCCTGGCAACACTCGTATTAAGGAGACGATAAATCAAAGCCGGGGGAATCTCCCCATTCCGGGGAGATTCAGCATCGCTGGCAATACATCATCGATGTTTTTTAATAAGCTGCCTTGGATTTATCCCTTGGTTCTGCCCTTTGCGCTTTGGCCGCATAAAATGTAGTGGGATAGCTCCGGGCTGGCGCAGGCGTGTCGGTAGGCTTGGAGAAATGGTTTTTGGAATAAAATAGATAACTTAGGAGATAAAAGAGTAAGTATACACATTTGACAGCAGATTCTCCTTTTTTTTTTTAAATGGTCAAAAATAATTTATCATGAAATTAATATTGCTATTTCTTTGATTTGTAAAACAAAGTGTTTAACTATATACCTACATTTACCAACTTCTGCCCGTGATTTCATCAGCGTTGACAATCCTACTAGAGGTGTTCTTTTTGCATTAAAGATAGCCTAAGCTCTTCCATTCCACATCCAAATCCGTTCAGCAAATATGTCAAAACACATACTAACACACACACACACACACACACACACACACACACACACACACACACACACACTCACGCACACACCTACTCACAAAATTACCCATTAATAGTGTTCAATGTGATACTATAATAATGTTTAAGTCATATCCACCGGGAACTACTTTGAAGGGAGTTATTAAAAACTGTGAGAACCAAAACTCTTTACACCATTCTGCCAGGCCATTAAAAACTTTACTCTCCCCTTTAACTATAAATAATGCAAGTTTCAATCCCCAGGCACAATACCGAGCAAATAATGTTGCCACCATTAAAAAATAATATAAAATCAAATAAAATCGATCACAATACGGCAACACAAAGTGCCTGCCAGCGACACAATAGCTAAAAAGCGGCACTATAATTGCTACCCTCCTTTGTAGTACTCTCTACCAACTTAAATTCACAATCCAACAAACTTTAAAGAAACTTATTTGGCGTAGCATAAGACTTAAAATTAAACAGTGTTTCGTTTTGGAAATGAAAATTGTAAAGCGGTATTGCACGAAACGTACAATGAAACCGTTCGACGTGAAGAGTGGTCGATTATGTAAATTTTAAATTTGGAACATTCGAACGAGTATTTTTTAATTGCAGTTTTAAACTTATTCTTGAATTTTTCTGCCAGTGCTTTAATAAACGGCTTTAATAAATTATCCCATCGTAACATCAGTACTTCTACATTCGAACATTAAATAAAGAAAATAATTTACCTAAGTAATTTATACTTATACTTACTCTTACTCATAAAAGCAATAAAATAAGATAGTTAAATAAAGGCAAAGATTTTTATTTCCAACTTTTTTAACAACATCTATGTATTTAAAGCAAGTGCAATTGAGTTCATTTGGTTGTTCATTACTAGATCTTTGTGTATCCAAATGACCCAATTTGGTGAATGTGTTTTGAAACAGCCTAAGAACAAGGCCTGTAGAGTCCACCACCACCACGTAGACCACCTTATCCATTAACCTAACGCCAAACAGCAGTGTTCGCATTGTTGTGTTCCGGTGTGGGGATAAGACAGCCGGTGTAAGGGCAGTCCAGCTTAGTCCGTGCTATAAGCAACTACTACCAAACCTCTCAAATAGTGTAGTAGTTTTAGTGGTGGTAGGAACTTGTGCAGGGTCCGTCCGAATCGCTACCACAATCTTATCCATTAAACCACCGCCAAGCAGCAGTGTTCGCATTGCTGTCTTCCGGTGTGGGGATAAGACAACAGGTGAAATTACTAGCATAGAGGCATTCCATCTCAGTCCTCAGGGTTGGCAACACAAGTCTTGAGATTTCAAATGTCTATGGGTCTCAGATCCCACATACCATCAGGTGGCCTGAGTGCTCGCGTGACTTTTCATCGTCGTAAAAAAATAAAAATGAAAAATATCCACTATCTTTACAAAACTGGGCAAAAAATGGCTATCAAAACGTGTCCTATCATCAAGCACATAAAAAACCGGTTAAGTGCGCGTCGAGTACTATTATTTTGCGGGTTCCGTGCCGTTTCAAATGTAAAAGGTTATGATTTAACATAACAAGTAGTTAGCTCATTATTAAATTAAATAATTATGATCTGTAACTTTACTCTTAAGTAAATGAGGATTGTATGAAAATAGAGGATAAAATAATTTTTAAACCATTTATATTAAAATAATGTACATTATTTGTTTTTTATATCTAAAACTTAAGTACCTACTGTTAGAAATATGGTAACGGGAGGGCCAAAGGTTTCCGCGGTCAATCTAGCCATATATCGAGATTGATCGAATAAAAAACAGAAAGGACTACTCCATTTTATTTTTAAACACAATATATCCATCGAGGTAATACTATACTGTATCTGTATTTCAAATAAAGCAAGAATGAAAACAAGACCAGAGCGGCTGATGCCTAACGCACTGGCAATCGCAATCGTTTTCTTTTTGAAAATCGAAGGCTTGTCTGCATGCAAAATGAAATCAATTGTTCCGCTTTGAAGCCGATTGTGATTGCGGGTGCGTTAGACAATAGTGACGCTGTAATGTATTTAGCCGGTTTCCGGAAAGGCTATAGTACCGTAGACCACATACATGCGTTGCGGCAGGTTATACAGAAGACCGAAGAGTATAACCTCCCCCTTTGCCTTGCATTTGTGGACTACGAGAAAGCCTTCGATTCGATCGAGACATGGGCTGTGCTGCAGTCTCTCCAGCGGTGCCAAGTTGACTACCGATATATCGAAGTGCTGAAGTGTCTGTACGAAAACGCCACTATGTCCGTCCGACTACAGGACCAGAGCACGAAGCCTATTCCTCTGCAGCGGGGAGTCAGACAAGGAGATGTGATCTCTCCGAAGCTGTTCACCGCTGCATTGGAGGATGCTTTTAAGGTTCTGGACTGGAAAGGACGAGGCATCAACATAAACGGTGAGTACATCACTCACCTTCGATTCGCGGACGATATCGTAGTCATGGCTGAGACCATGGAGGACCTCAGTGCAATGCTCGCTGACCTCAGTAGAGCTTCCGACCGAGTGGGCTTGAGAATGAACATGGACAAGACGAAAGTCATGTCCAATGTCCATGTCGCGCCAACTCCCGTGATAGTTGGAGGCTCTGCGCTCGAAGTTGTTGACGAGTATATTTACTTGGGACAAACGGTCCAGTTAGGTAGGTCCAACTTTGAGAAAGAGGTTACTCGTCGTATCCGACTCGGCTGGGCAGCGTTCGGGAAGCTTCGCAGCACCTTTACGTCCAAATTACCGCAGTGTTTGAAGTCAAAAGTCTTTGACCAGTGTGTGTTGCCGGTGATGACTTACGGATCTGAGACGCGGGCGCTAACAATGGGCCTCATAAGGAAGCTCAAAGTCACTCAGAGGGCTATGGAGAGGGCTATGCTAGGGGTTTCTCTGCGTGATAGAATCAGAAATGATGATATCCGCAGTAGAACTAAGGTTACCGACATAGCCCTAAGAATAGCTAAACTGAAGTGGCAGTGGGCGGGGCACATTGCTCGCAGGACTGATGGCCGATGGGGTCAGAAGGTTCTGGAGTGGCGTCCGCGGACCGGAAGACGAGCTGTAGGTAGGCCTCCAACAAGATGGAGTGACGACCTCGTCAGGATCGCGGGACCGCGGTGGATGCGAAAAGCACAAGACCGGTCTGAGTGGAAAGCCTTGGGGGAGGCCTATGTCCAGCAGTGGACGTCTTTCGGCTGACATGATGATGATGATGAATGTATTTAGCAAATGTCATCAATAAATAAAATGAAGTGTTTATTTTTGATACTGTTCAACGACGTATAGCGTTTCAGAAAACATGTCAAATTATAGTTTTTTTAATCTATTAGTAGAATCTGCGTAAAGTAGCTGTAACATACAAACAACCAGGCAGACGCCGGGATGAAATTGAGAGTACCGTTTTTGCCAATTGGCTATTGAACCCTAAAAATGACGTGAAATTCCTGACGGGTTGATTATTGCCGAAACGATTCAACGTCCGGAATGGCCGAGATTCCCGGGATCGAGTCCCGGAATGCAGACGAGGACGCGGGATTCTTTAAAGCCGTTCACACTATAGACTAGGAGCGAGGCGCATGGTAGAGGCTAGATTTAAACGACCTTTAGTTGGGATATTGGGATTCTGTAGTCCAACAAGGAAGCCACATAGCTTCGATTTATTCATCAGTTTCTCCATATGTGACCGTTTTTTTAAATGGTATATATAAATTACAAAAAAAATAGTTGGTATTGTTACCTTAAAAGAGAGAATAAAAAAGTCACAAAGTGTATCAAATCATTATATGTTTTCTTTTTAAATATAATCAAGTTATATTTTATAAATATTTGGGTTAATTGCGGCCATGTTCCGTTGTGTTTGTGTCAGACAAGATTTAGCCAGCATCACATCTTTAAAATCTGTAAAATATTAGGTTCTTATAATAAACAAAATAATCTATTTCTTTTACGTCTTTTGATTTCATATGTCAAGTTTCATTTCGTAACATAATAGTTTTATACGTAGTTATAAATACATATGTAGATTCAATACCAATCTTCAAATGATAGACTTGTCCGAAGCGCTAGTCGATTCACTAAACATTAACAACATGTAAAAGAGCCCTCATGTAGCCAATTAACTGAATTTATAAACATTTCGAGATTAGAATTAGGCATTTTTGGAAAGCCCACCAGTAAACGTCATCCATCTGATGTTATGAAGAAAAGAATGCTGGCACTTTTAAGCATACCGTAAGGTTCCTAACTCCCACCGTTAGCTCTTAGTCTATTAGTAATGTTGATTCGTGTTTCCGTCGATTACGAGCATCGCCGAGCTTCGACGACGCAATCACCGCGGCCATTATAGCAACAATTAGCCAATCAGCAGCCAGCTTATCGCGGAGCATTACTCACTTGATTACTTCCTCGCAGGTACTTGCGTGGAGGTAATTTTGGAGGTTAATTATAAGGTTGCCAGGCAACGACTACTTATGTGCCTAAGTTTTAGGGATGCTTTAAGTTCTAACGTCGGAGCTCTATACTTGAGGTTATCTTCTGCCTACGAGGTATGTACCTGCATGTAGGTACTCGTAGTATAAGGATTTTTTCTTTTGCAGGTTTCCTCAAGATGTGCAGGTTCGCCGCAATAGCATCGGATAATGTTCGGTACTGTTAGAAAAACTTATTGGTAAATGGTAACCGCTGGGGTTGGAACTCAGGACTTGACGGCCACGAGGCACTAGGCCAACAACGCCCATAAAGCTACTACCTGGGTCATTCTTCTTTTTGATGCCTAAGAAAACGTCCCTTAACGTGAACGTTTGTTTAAAGTAATAATCTTCAACAAAATTAGACAATTTTCAGATTTTGCGCCTCTATTCACAACGATATCGTTTTTGAGCTGTTATCGTGTTGTCACCGTTTTGATAGCTCTTATGTACTAGACAGTAATGGCGGCCGACGTCAAAACATTACCTTAACAGGTCAAAGACGATATGTTTTTTACCGTCGGGAATAGAGGCCCTGATCTACGCAGCTGAATAATGTTTTATAATAAATTGTGTGGGGGGGGGGTAAAAAAATGGCTAATATAGTAAAGTAGTGGCGGCTGGTAACGCAGTAGTAATTTGAGTAGCAAATTCTTGTTTTATATAGAAAAAGAACAAAAATAGCTGGTAAATACACAGTAAAAAGTGAGGCCAGGTTAAGACTTAACGTGGGGCTCCTGTATTTATTTTTTCTATTTTAGGGTTCGAAAAGTGCAATGGCCGACTTACTACTTTGGTGTTACCCGAGCGCCTATCAAACCAACTACTATAGTTTGTCGGACCCATGTCCCGCAGAAAACGCTGCAGTAGCAGAAATCATTCAGAATTCATTAGATCTCATTATCAATCAACAGCCGCTCGCCGGCCGTCGGCGAGACGGATCGCTGCCGTCGATAAAACGTCGCGATCCATCTCGCGCCGCTCGCGACCGATTCGGCGGTCAGTGCACACTGCTGCTTGCTCCAAACTGAGTGCCTACTTTAAAAATCGAAGTTTAAAGTTACGTTAGCTCCATATGTCACTCGTCACGGGAGACTAAATCGAGAGACACCGATTTTAAGGGACCGTCCTTAGTACCAATGAGTATTTTCTAACTAAAAAAAATAACAGGTGCTCATTCGAATAGCTGAGTGAGTAAGAGGCTAATTGCACATAAGATTCTAAAGGGTTCGACCCTTTAGAATGTGTCCGAAAGAACTTAAAAAAGAGCCTACTTTTTTCTCAAACGCCGTAACGCCTGCACCTGCAATTCCTCTGGCGTTGCGGTAGTTTATGGGTCGCGATGATCACTTACGATCATGTCTCTCGCTTGCTCGTCTGCCTCCTTTTTGATATAAAAACTTACCTGTTAGATAAGATATGATATACGATAACTTGCGATCGGCATTCAAGGCGTTTTTAAAAGACCTTAATAAAGAAAAAACCAAACATATTTTTTTGTATTTCCGATTTCTTCTTTTTTGATGTCGGGCTTTTCACTAGGAATCTATGAAATCAATAACTTGAACATAGTTAAGTAGTTTAGACTAAATATATGGGTGTACACTGAGGATTAGATTATTCTGTAAAATGTAACTTTAAAGTAAGGTCTTAATTGTCTGTCTAAAGAAAAGAAATGTACATTTTAATGAATGGTATTTACTTTCAAAATGAAAATAAACGATTACATTTAGATTCTATCGCACGTGCAATTTTTGAAAGTTTATCCTTCACGACGCAGTTGAGTCATTTAAAGTTGAAGCATTCTTGCGAGGTCGGCGGGTGCTCGACGGTAACCGCACGTTAACACCGCGTTACTTACGATCCGTCTCGTAACACTCTTAGGGTTAAAGGGCCTCTCAGAGCCGGCGCGTGAAACGTACTCCTGTGTAGATTACTTTAAATATTTGACAAACACTCGGAAAGGTTTCTTGTTGTGTGCGCTTACCTACGCTTGCTCCACAATGGGTCTTAATTTGACAGTGAATCCTCTTGTAGCTAAAGTAACTAAGAATAAGAATAACAGTAAGAATAATCTTTATTGCCACAACCTTAAATTTAGCAAATCTTAAATAATCAAAAATAACTAAAAATAAAGTTAGTAGGTAGGTACATGAGAAAAAATAAAAACGTATACTAACTAGATTGACCAATGGGTCCCGATCTCAGCACGTGCTAGGCAGAGATGGCTGGCGCTGGTTTTCAGACTGGTCCCTAGAGACAGGACGGTCGCAAACTTTTAAGTACAGAATGTTGGGTATAGTAAACTAGAAAAATAAAAATAAAAAGGTACACCAATAAAAAGGTCATGCTTCAAATAATAGGGGAAAAAGGAATATGAATATGAATATATGAATATGAATAATATGAATATGTTCGTGTAAACATGTGTGCGTGTGTGAGTGTGTATGTATTTATAAGTGCGTGACTGTGTGCAACTAATGTCTGTGTCAATGAAATTGGCAAAGATATCTTTATTATAGATATCGCAGTATTGATTGGCAAATAACCTCAAAGTGTTTTTATTTAAAACTATTTATTGAATTTGATTCCGAATCCGAATAGCGATCCAATTAGCGCGGGCGGGTCCAACACTTGACCGACTTTTAGTATTTGTGTTTTTTTTAATGTTTGTACAAATAGCAACACTCTTAACTGAACATAGGTGAAACTTATTACATAAGGCATAAGGTCGTGGGCGATGGTATCATAATCATACCAAATCGTTTATACCCCATTATTTTTTAAATTTCATATTTTTAATTGTTGGCAAATCCGCCGATATATCAAATTTTAAAAAAACGTCTTGGTTGTAATAATTCCTTTTTTTAGATTATGAAAAATATCTACACTTTTACATTATAAATAGGAAATATTTGATTGTTTGTTTGTTTGTTTGTTTGCAAAAGACAAAAGCGACCTGAAAATTCTTTCATCATTACAATCCTACATTATCTCTGATAAACGTAGGCTGTTTTAATTTTCTGCGCGGACGGAGTCGCCGGCAACAGCCTGTTTTTAATAAGTCGCTAGCAGTTGGGATGGCAAATGGCAATCGCAATGGATGGAGTTCTATTCTCATTGTCATAACACTCCAGATAAATCCAGATATATGTGGATTTTTTGTAAATTTAGTCTTCACGTCTTCATCAGGACTAGAAGTGGATTTATTCTGAATCTGAAAGCGGATACGACATGGTAGTAAAAGATATCATTACAAAGTTTTAAGTGTGTTCTTTTTTTTGCAGTCGTGTAATCGGTTTTTGATCATTAATACCTTTTTTCTCGAGCGTACTGTTAATGTTCATTTGTAGTTGAATTTTATATTTTAACTTGACATTTTAGTACTATTTACACGCCTGCATGCAGGCTGAATACACTAGACGTTTATAATAAAGTTTACTACCACTTAAGAAACTGTATTCAGCAATTATTATTTTTTATTTGAATTCATTTGATTTTTAAAAACGTAAAACTGAATTATTACCTATTTGTACAGGGTAGCAGTGAGCCCTCACTGGCAATTGGAAAATCATTATTTCCCCATCGCCGGCCGCTCCACGAAATTGCGACTACAGAGCTACACACACAATGCCATATATACTACCATTACATACTACAGTACGATACTGCAGGGCCTCTATACTGTTGGGCAAAGCAATTTTTGTATGGCAAACGAGTACTCAGGCCACCTGTCGCGCTTAGTTGGTAACACTGTCTGAGCATAGAAAAGAGAGTATGAATTTGTCAGTGAAAAGCGGGAAAGTAGTGGGAGAGTGACTGTTGGGGGGGCATTTGCAACGTTAAAAGATGGCGGATGTGCAATCTGGTGTTCAAAGTTCTTTTCTGATGGTGATTTGTGTTTTTTATGCCTTTGTGTTGTGGACTCGCTGTGGTGCAGAGGTTAAAACTATCTTGACGTTGCCCCCAATCTTCCTAGAGAAGATTGAATTGTATTTTATTGCTATATTGATTTATACTTATATATATACTCTTATATAACCCCGCGGTAGTAGCTGTTGAAGTCGGCGCGGGGCAAAGAAGAAGAAGAAGAGTGAACTGTTAGGAAAATGCTAATTTCCTGAGCCTGAGGAGATATCATGAGCTAAGTATGTAGACTAAGGCTTAATCATCATGTATCAAAGTACTTATATGATATAACTGAGATCAGACAAACCGGTCAATACTTATTAGTATATCCCTGTTCCCTGTCGGCCTAACCCAGCCTACAAGTATACTTACAAGGAAAGGTACCCAACTGTCCGGTTCCGATTTTGTTGATTTTGATATATAGAGAGTAGTTTAAAATATTAAATAACAGACACGTTTTTTTTTTTAGCGGCCCCATGTCAACCTGTTGGGAGAAATTGACCTCCAAAGTACAGAAAAGTGACTAAACCCTCTTACGTATATAGAGTTTTTTTTTATTGCAAGTTTCAAAGTGATTTGATTATAAATGTTTAAGAAGATGAAAAAATAATGAGCACGTGTTTTGTTACATCGGCTAAAACTCATATTCAATAAAAAATACCCTTCAAAGATCATCGAAGATACAGTTTCTTTGGTTTTTTTTTTAGGGTTTAGTCACTTTCATTACTTTGGAGGTCAATTTCTCCCAACAGGTTGGGAAAGAGCCGCTAAAAAAAATACGTGTCTGTTATTTAAAACTACTCTCTAACATATATCAAAATCAACAAAATCCGAGCCGGACAGTTGGGTACCTTTCCTTGTTAGTGTTTATGCTTGTACCTTTAAACCAACAGGATTGGGAGCGAAACAAGAGTCAGTGTGAGACCTCCATGAACTGCAATAGCGAAGCAGATAGAACATTTACTTGGAACTCAGTTATGATTCGGAATATACTTATTGGTTCTCTGTTCCTAGATCGTGAGCGCCTATCTTTTCCTAGTTATAATTGAGTTACACTACAGTCTTAACCTGAATCTATAAGCATCAACATATCATTTTATATACACCATGGGATTCGCGACACCACCTGACGGTAAGTGTGATCTAAAAGCCATTTGAATTCTCAAGACTGCAATCCTAAGACTTTAAATGCGTTTGAAACCCTGTTGCAATGCTTCTATGCTAGTAATTTCGTTGGCTTCGGAAGCAGGGTCACTACCAAGCAAGCTAACATAGGCATGTATAAAAATTAAATTGTTTATGGTATAAAGGCGGGTGTGAACGATTCGTAAGTCCGACGAGTAAAGAGTCGAGCACACTGGGTGCTCAAAATACGCTGACGCACCGTAAATGAAGTAACGTGAATTAAGGTGCGACCGCACCGCTGTTTTACGGTGCATCAAAAACGGTGCCATGTTGTTACTATGACCCCGTCTTTTGTTTACGCGACGACACCGTATTTTACGCAGCGGTGGGGTCGCACCTTAATGCGTCTTGAGTCATTAACATCCACTGGTGTGCTCGCCTCCGTAAGAACGCCATGTATTACTTTTCTAAAAACGTGACCGCCATGTCAGCGTTTTTTGAGATCCAGGTGGACAGTATGCTTCAAAAATGTGACGCATAAGTCATATAACCACGTTTACGGTGCCTCAGCGTACTGTGAGGCTTTGAGCACCGGTATGGTCGAACCTTAAGGCGGGTTATACATCGAGAAGCTCGCTGCAATGCGCGAATCCGACTGCACTCCCGATTGAGACATCCAATTTCCTTCGCAGATTTATTATACTGCCGGGTTTAACCAACGGCTGCAGTCGGACAGTTCCCGCGGCGGTGTAACCTCGGTTTAGTAATCACAGTGATGTTATAAATCGCACGTTTAGAATTATGGTGACCTAATTCAACATTTCAGCTTTCGACATCGAGTCGTATAATTACTATAGAGATCAAAATCAAAATCAAAAATTTGTGAATCTGGTCACTATAATTCTAAAGATGCGAAATGTGGTGTGTGGATTAGTTATTTTTCTGTCAGACTTGAAGAATTGACTGAAGCCAAGTGCCAAGCGGTTCGACTAATTGAGACGAACGAGGTGTCAATAGCTTCGACTAGCGCCATGTGTTACTTAAGGTGGTTCCACGTTTTTGGCATTCCACCGTAACATGGTCCTGTGACTGTATCAGCACAGGTTACGTAATTTGTCATGTAACGACGAACTGTGGCGATGTGACCTACATTACATTATTTACATTTAGCGTAACAAGATTTGCCACGCATTCCGACTCACTGGAGCCCTAGAGTATGGGCTTTTACTTAAATTTTTGGCTGGGGATAGGGCTCCAATGCGAGATGGAACCAGTACCTACGCCCTGTATTGGCCGATCTCCTAGTTCTCTGCACGCAGGGCTCGTACATCTTTCTACATTCATTCTTCAAGCGGTACCTTTTTAGACTAATCAACAGGTCGACGACCAACAGGCCGTTCTCGTATGCGTTCTTGACTATCCTTTTGCTGGGGTATAATTCTTCTTAAAAACGGCGGTCGGTCGAACGGACGAGCGAAATCGCAGGAAGTTTAAGTAGTTCCATCCGAGCGAAAAAAAAACGTTTAATCAGGCAGCTTTATACGTTCCATAAGCCATGCTGCCAAATTGAAAATGCACGCGCTAAAATGTGTTTTGATCGTTCGTCCGTCCGACCGTCATTGTTGAGAGAATCACACCCCTGCATCTTCCTAAACGCCCGAGCCACCGCAATCTTGCGGACTGGATCTCTCCAATTTTGAGCTCGGACACCAGATCTGCGAACTCCTGGTTTTTCCGGATCCTCCTGCTGCCATCTTCCCTTTGCTTCGGTCAAATGGTTTTGCGAAAAAAAATCCATTTGGCGTCACAAGAGTTCATAAGTAGAGAATAAATGGAGTTTCATAAAAACATCAGAACTTAAGATACAAGAAAAAGGACCATATCAAAACTTATAACGAAAATTAAACCTTTCTGAAACATTATAATATCTCCCAATAACGAACATACCTCCAAAGTTGTCCGCGCGGCCGGATCGAAGTCGGTGCAGTTATTAATATGCATAATGCATGCATGATGCACCGCCGCAGGCCGGAGGAACACTCGGTGTTGCTTAATTTCGTACCTGCTCTCTTGGGCAGAATTATTTAAGCACATTCAAACTCACTTACATCTGTACAGCCGTCGCGTCAAATATTATATTTATTTATTTATCTATTCAGAAACGTGAATTAAATGTAACGCTTGTTTAGTGACGTGTTGTCTTATTCTATTACTATAGTGAAGAAAGGGACAGCAGCAACTTTAATCAAGCATTTAATTTAATTGACGTCTCTGAATGCGGCAGAAAGAGTCATACATACCTAAAAGACAGATTGTTGTGTTCAAACCGAATTTTTCCAAATCTAAATTGTAAGGTTTGAGAACGCGATTACAAAGAAATTAATAAACAGGGTGAGCAATGGGTCAGTATGGAATTCTGAAACTACATATATGAGTTGCGGGTGGTAGGACCTTGTGCGGGGTCCCTCCGGGTCGCTACCACCATCTTATCCATTAACCTACCGCCAAACAGCAGTGTTCGCATTGTTGTGTTTCGGTTTGGGGATAAGACAGCCGGTGTAATGACTAGCATAGAGGCATTCCATCTTAGTCCTCAGGGTTGGCAGCGCATTTGCAGTCTTAGGCTTGCAGTCTTGTGAATGCGAATGTCTATACTGCCCTCCTAAATAAAAAGGACACATGCGTAATTTGTTGGTCAAAGTAAATTTAACCCTACTACTTAAGAAATAAGGTCATTAATAAAAGCGCGGTTCTATGGGACTTATGCCCTTTTGCCTAAGGAGGGCAGTATGGGTCACAGTTTCCACTTACCATCAGGTGGCCTGTGTGCTCGCCAGCCTTCCCTATGCCATAAAAAAAAAAAAGTTAGAGAACAACGAAGAGGGTTCCGTCCGCCGCACAGTAGGTATTATTATATTTCACTGTTAATTCATTTTCGCCTCCAATTAGCGCGAGCCTAACTCAAACTTGACCATTTTAAAAGTATTTGTTATAAGTACTATAGTCATACCAAATTGGAAGCTTGTATGTTTTACTGTTTTTACGATCCTTTGTCGTAATTCCGTATATAATTCCTGTTCCAAATACCGAATATTCTTTATTCCAAAATTTTAGCTGCCCGAAATGTCTATGATTTTTTATTTCAAACAAGCGCCTGTAAAATATTGTATAATCATGCTCACCATGCATAATGCTCAAAAACTGTACGAAATGTGCGACAAAGTCGAAGGAGCTCCGCTTCACGGAGCTTTACTATTTCCCTTTCTTCATTTTGTTATAATTTAGTAAATCTGCCGTTATAACACATATTCTGAAGAAAAACCGCTATCTGTTATCTACGGTTCAAGAGATGCAGCTGTTTAAAGGTAGGACGGACGGACAGACGGGCAGCGGAGGCATATTAATAGGGGTCCTAAAAATCGTAGGTACCAACCAGGAATCAAACCCAGCAGTTGCTGTTTTGTTGTAAATTCTCTGGTCTATACCTATATTTTGGGCATCGCGAGCACAGTTCTAACCTAACCTACCTTCTAAAGAAATTTGAGCGCTTTGAATGAGTAATGGACATGTGCATTCTTCCGATCCTCGCCTATTGAGCACAGACTTGGAAATTGGCTAATATTCAAAAATCTACCCTCATGCTTTGCCAAAGAGCTATGGAGCGTAGTATTTTAGGCGTCAAATTGACTGATGGCATCAGAAATACAGTCATACGCTCCAAAACAGCCCTAACAGCTGCCATCCTCAAGAGGAACTGGGCTGGTCATGTCTGCCGCATACCTGATCACCTTAGGGCAAAAATTACCACAGATTGGATACCGCAAGATCGGATACGACGACGATTCATCACAATTGGAGGGAGATTGTCCAGAACCGAATTACGTGGAAAGGAGGCTTTTGCCCAGCACTGGAATATTCCGCGCTAGAAAAAAAAACATTCACAACAAGAAAATGCGTATTATGACAATTCACCTTATTTGCCTGATAAAATTAAACAATTTGATTTTATGCTAAACGTTTTATGCAAATAAACCCATTTTTTCTACATAGTAACTGTCCACTCACGGACAGCGAAGCGTGCGGATGCGGATTGAATATGCACCAAATGGCCGTCGGTCCAGCGGCAATATGCCCCGGGCACTTACCCCGTGCCGCGCGGCGCGTCGCACACCACTTATTTACAAATCAATCAATGCAACAAATAAAAGCGTATGTGATTTTCAATTTAAAGGGTGCGGTTTTAATAAGTAGGTCTGTTTAGTAATGCATATGTTTTATTTTTGAACGCATTTTGATTATAATACTCGTGTCAATTTGATATACTCGTAAAGTAATTTTATCCGTATTTATTGCATTAAAAAAACCCTTCACAAACTTAAAAAAAAGAAAATACTTTACAATTTAAATTTGGTCCTTCGAGCCGGATTTGAATAAAAAATTACAAAAGCCAAAATGTATTAGCTTTTTTACTTTAATATGTATAGTTTAACGTATGTATGTGATTATGTGATTGAAAATCTGATATCCCACTCTCCCTAGCTCCTCAATTACGAAACGAAATTTAACTTTCTTAACCTAACTCATGAATGTTTCTATACAGAACTATGCGGTTTACTTGGCTATTGTGTTATACTGCAAACAGCGCCTAGAGTTATTCGTGCGAAATGCTGCCAAGAACTTATAGCTAACGCTACTATTTATTTCATGTAGGCGTTACTAATATAATACTCACAACACAACTACTAATACATCAAGAAATTACTTATGTATGTAAGTAAAAACTAAACTGTTATAAAAAAAAGTAACATTGCACAAATTCTAAAATCTAAAATATATAGAACCAATAACAATTCATTCAACTGACAAAAACGCAACAACTTTGTAAAAAACTAACGTCCCGCCCTTCGCACCGGCACAAACAAATGAAATCCTATTTCTGCCCAGGGCCTCTATTCTACCGGGCAAAACCATATTGCCTTTGGCATGTAATCGTATTGTTTTAACTCGGTCGCCATTACTGTCAAGTGTATAAGAGATATCGTGACGTTGATAACACGAAAACATGTCGAAGACTATATGGTTTCGTCCACTAGAATTGAGGCCCAGGCTTTCAAAACGATGAAGGATTTTTCGACAAGGTACCCGTTGGATAGAGGTACCATACAAACTCACGAAATCCGCACTCCATCTTAAGAAGGTTGTGAAGATAACGATTTCCATAAAAAATCTAGTAGGTAGAACATTTTCAAAAATCGTAGAAATCGGACTTGATTTAGGGATAAGAAACGTTATAATCCGGAGCGACACGGTTTAAAAGTCGATTTAAAAACCTCTTCAATTCATTGATTACAGAGCTTTTAAGTCAAAGGCTTATAAGGATATTCTTGACAACCAAGCTATATAGCACGCATTATTCACCGCCATAGTTCTTCCATAAGTAAGATATACTGGCTCAAACCTATCGGTTATTATATGTCATGTCCTTTGCAGATAAAATGGTGTCCATGGTGATGGCTATATTAACAGGATTGCTAGCTTATGAGCAGTATTAAATATATGTGAGCTCCTGTTGAGAAAACGGCTCAACAGATTTTGTTATGCGTGGTAACGTTCGATTGGTCTTTAGCAAGGATTTTTTTTACACTAAATTCGTTAAAAGTCTTTATCGAAAAACATATCTTGCTTTGCATGTTTGTTTTAATAAAACTTTAGGGTGCAAAATCTTAAAAGTATTACCATCATCTGTCATTGTAAGGATATTCAAACAGCAATTTAAAAAAACGTTCTCAGGGGATGGCGATACTTGAATCGTTGATCCTCGAATTCTGATGCTGTACAGATAATGCCCAGGCAAAATTTTAATATTAAAGATATCAAGTAAAAGTCGTAAAGTAAATTTCAAATTATACCATGGTAAATTACACTTAACTATGTAATTTTATTGCAATTACCTATATCAATTTTAATATACCTAACTGTAGAAATGTTTTACTTACTTCTTGCCACTTGAAAACAAAAACACAAAGCCCTATAACACAACCCTGAATTTACTCTATGCATCTCTTTTCTCTCACAATTCCTGCACACCCGACTATCCTCTGTCGCATATTGCCGTGCAAAAGGGCCGATAGGGCTAGCATGTTCATACAGCAATATTTACAGCAGTAGCCGCAGGTAGATAAGCGGAGTTATGCGGGTCCAGGGACATTTTTGCACCTACCGGGGGGTGGTGCGTGTTAGAGGCGGCAGCGGGCGGCGGGTAGCGGTAGTACAGTCGGGACTCGGGACCTTTTCGTTCCGTCACTCATATAAACCAATCAATTTACCATTATTACTCCATATTCGCATACTACTGAAGGATGGTCTTATTTATTTATTTATACATTTAAAAATACAAGATTAATAAGACATTGAGTCTTATTAATTATATGGAGAGGTTTTTTTATGGCTTGGAGAAGGCAAACGAGCACACAGGCCACCCGATGGTAAGTGGAAACTGTGACCCATAGACATTCGCATTCACAAGACTGCAAGCCTAACACTGCAATTGCGTTGCCAACCCTGAGGAATAAGATGGAATGCCTCTATGGTAGTCATTACACCGGCTGTCTTATCCCCAAACCGGAACACAACAATGCGAACACAGCTGTTCGGCGGTAGGTTAATGGATAAGATGGTGGTAGCGATCCGGACGGACCCTGCACAAGGTCCTACCTGGCATTACATACATTATAATTGACTGGTGATCACATGATAATGTACTGGTGTTTTTATAGATTTGATGCTTAATTAGATACGAGAAGTTTTCGTCTCTGTCGCACTCAGCATATAATACGATGATGATGATGAATATACTCGCACTCGTATATTCAACGTTTGTTAATTTTCTAATTAGAGGTAACATTATTCTCAGTGACAGTCAGGAATACTTTTTATTGTCATTGCCTTTCTGAATAGAAATAGACATTATGGAGATGGAACAAATGGTTTCTTAGGCACTCGTCCCACTGCCGTCGTGGAAGCGATTAGCTATCTACTATACATTACGACGAGTAATGGTAAGGAAGTAAGCCTAGAAAAAAAGTTTTTTTTTAAACGTACGTATTATGAGCCTTATCCTAAAATTGTCTTTACATCTATTGTTATCATATCGTCAACGTAATGATAGCTCTTATTAATTCACAATAATGGCGGCCGAGGTAAAATCAACACGATAAATATCATTGCATCCTCTCTCTCTTAACTAAATACCTCTAGTCCTTTTTAAAACAGATAAATAAACAACGTAATTTTGACCATACCTTAAAATTATTTATTGTTATGTCGTGTACCCTCGGCGCCTGTCCTTGCGCCAAGCCGCAGGGTCCAGCAGATTTGCGGCATCCCTGATAACTCCCAGTTTTTAGTTTATCTTGAGCAGGGTCCTAATGACCGGTCTGAACTACTCCCGGGTTTATGCGCGCCGTGATGCAGTGGGGCAGGTTCAAGGGTGCTAAGTGTAGGGCCGGGTTATTTACTATGTCATGGACGTTCACAGCGGACCTTTTTGGTGTGACATTACAGTATTTTCTACTACTGTTTTGATAAAACGGTTTTTAAAGGTAAGTCATCTTCTTCTTTTTAATAATGGCGGTCCAACGGCTCCAAATAAATCCAAAGTAAAAGCTGTTTTTTTCAATCGGCCATCTTCCCTGTCTGACGTAAACCTGGATTCCTATTGTTAGGTTAGGTTAGGTTAGGTTAAAGCATAATTAACATAATTCCAAATTGATCAAAATCCCGATGTTTTGAAATGTTTTGGTAGAAGACATAAATAAAACCGAAGCAGTTAAATTACAGAGTGATAGCTCTTAGGTGCTTCGGGTTTGTACTTGTCTGACTCGCTCGCATACGCTCGTATTAAGAGCGAGTGAGAGAGAATTAAACCCGAAGTACCTTGCAAGTGCTCACAAACTTTATGCACTAACTCTAAAAGAGCTCCAGCATGACCTAGGTTTCGGAAAAATTAAAATGCAGATAAATAAATTATTCCCCTTAAAAACACGTAGGTTTTTTTTTACCTTTTACACTTGTTTCTTGGATTTTTCATACTTTCACTAATTTAAACTGTCTAGTAAATGTTTGTAGTTTCAACGTTTTGAGGTCACAGCGTAGGGATATATATTAATAAATTCATGTCATAATATTTATTCCTAATAGTGTCCTCTACATTCAGCTAGTTATAGTTGTGGTTCCCATAATTCTGGGGTCCTAGTGAAAAAGGGTGTAAGTCTTCTGAAGATCAAGTGAAAAAGGGTTTAACTCTAGTATACTCCCTTCATGTATATACCCTTTTTATTACGAGTTAAGTCGACTTGTTCCCTTTTTTCGTTAGGCATTAGGGAAAGCTATAGTACGTTAGATAATATAAAGTTATGTAAACTTAGAAATGATGTATACAGATACAATTATACAGGCGTAACGTGATTGATAACAAACAACACTCCAAGAAGAAAGTGACGCTTGTTTCCTCGTCGACGTAACGTGTTGTGACACTACTGTTGCATAAGCGGTAGGTGACCACACGTTGCCCGTTTTGATCACCAGAGATGTTGAATAAAACAATATAACAAATATCAGGCCTGTACCCACTTGACTTCTATTTACTATTACTAAAAATATGAAATCAAATATCCACATGAATACACATAGATAACGTAAACACCTCAATCTGTATGAAAACCAACCGTATCACTCTTCTACCAATTGGGACGTACCAAGAGAAGAGAACTTTCCTTTTTCCGCGCAATATCGATTCAAAGTCGTCGCCTTTTTTTGGCTATTGCAGTTTACTATCATGCTACGAGGCATTTTCTTAATTTTCACAGCCGACCGGTTGCAACAGGCGCGCGGACGTCGGTAGCGACGGCCAACCCCGTAGCTTGGTCCGGGTTTAAGTCGGCATTCGGACACGCGAAGTAAATGAATTTGCGTAATCTGTTCAAATATCAGAACACTAGAAGACGCAAGCGACTTATTACGCGTCAAATTCGATTATTATTTACATGTTAACAAGCTTAATTGTGTTACAACGTCCGAAAAACTGTTTTCACAGTTTGACTGTGGGATCCGCGAGTCTCAGTTTGCATAAGTATATATCACAAATATTTATCTACATCTAATAAACAATCAGTAATTTTAAATTTAAATAATATTACGGTAGTGGTTAAATAAGGTTCTCTTAAATATATTTTTGGGGGTCCGTTCATTTGACCGAAATACGTTTGGTCGAACGTATCGTTTCGCAACTGTTTCATTTGGCAACCCGATTTTATTTCTGTAACTGTAAATATTTCAGGATTTATTTCTGTACCTTCGCGAAGACCCTATAGGTTAGGTTAGGTTAGTTTTTATAAAAATCCTGAAATATTTACAGTTACAGAAATAAACGTGGGTTGCCAAATGAAACGGTTGCGAAACGATACATTCGACCAAACGTTGTTCGGTGAAACATTAGTGAACCATATTTTTGTCAGGCTCCAGTCTCAGAGCCGCAGGTAAGCTGTTGAGGATGTATGGCAAGCGCTTCTCAATAAGCCTAGCCCCATAGTAATTGCTCACTTTGGGTACAGCATATTCACCAGCAGCTACTGGCCATGTTCTTGGCTCAATTGCGATAAGTTAATCTCTTGATTGCCATGTTGATTGACTGCCAGAAGTACTTGTGTCTAAGGGTTGCCGGTATTTTGCAAATTTTATAAAATTTATTATTTCACCCCGATTGGGGTCCATTCAAAAAAAACTTTCTTAGCGCACCCCTAGGTTATCCGAAGAATATTCCCTCCAAATTTGAAGTCCCCAGGTTTTGTGGTATAGGCTGTGCGTCGTCTACCAGTCAATCAATCAGCCAATCAGTCCAAGAAACTTGGGTATACAACGTACTCGGAAATATTAGAACTAGTCTCTATTGTTAAAGGAATTAGAGTGCGTTCATATACTGACATTTAATACAGCCCTACATGTGTAATCTTAGGGTTACCTTTGTTTTGGCGTTCCATTTGCCAACCTGCTTTGTTTTATGTAACCGTTAATATTTCAGGATTTTATAAAAACTTTTATATACAAAAAATATATAAAATATGTTTAGCAAATGAAAAATTTGGGAAACGATACATTTGGCAAACATATTTTAGCCAAACGTCCAGGCTCCGGTAATCCTCTTTTGAAACCGGTATCAAAGTGTTTTCTGTCCTTCGTTCACGTCAGAACCGGCAGCAGGTTAAACAAAGAACAGTAATAGTTACATTTTTATTCACATCCCGGATAACTGTTCAATTTCCGTTGGCTAACAAAAATCTATTCCCAACGAAACAGCCGAAAACAAAACGAAACAATGCAAAAGCTACTCAAAATCCAGCCAAACCGAAAACCACTCGAAACAATAAAGATTAAAACTACCGTAAAAACGGGCAAAAATCCCATAAATCCGGAAAATACCGGTTATCCCGGCGATGTTTACCATAATCTGTGTTATCGGGGCGCACACCGACCGCCCCGGGAGGTTTATGTCTGCGTTGCATTAAGTACGGTCTAATGACGGGCCACCGGTTACATAATGACATGTTACAGGGTAGTGACATAAGGACCAATTTTACGATACTGTCAGACAAAAACACGACTTCCACTCGTACTAAAACTAAAGGCTATCAACTACGTGGAATCCAGCCATCGGTAAATGTAAGTGAGGACGTGTATCTTCGGATAAATCGTCGGATGTTGTGAGTGTTGTGTATCGGTATGATGTCATTCCGAATAAAGAAAAACAAGACCAAGTGCGGGTCGAAAAATTCGGACGGCAAGCAGACGAACACCCTCCACTTCAGTCTTTTCGTGACCACGGCTGTTGTAACACAGTCGAAACGTCGAGGTAAATTAAATTTAAATTGAAACTTAAATATCAGGGGACCATGTCACACCAATTGACCTAGTCCCAAACTAAGCTCTAGGCTTGTACTATGGGTACTACTATGGTAGACAACGATATAAATACTTATATAGAGAAATATATACTTAAATACATAGAAAACATTCATGACTCAGAACAAATATTCGCGATCATCACACAAACATTTGCACTTACCGGGATTTGAACCCAGGACCGCCAGCTTCATAGGCACTAACAACTAGGCCAGCGCCTCGTCGTAAATGTTTAATATATTACACGATTATGTCCCGTTTTATAGTTTTAGTATGTAAAATATTAGCATTCGACGCACCATGTTATCTGTTCACCTACCGCCAACCATTGTTCATATGGTTCTCCCAATGTGGGGATAATGGCTGGTTTACACCAGCAAAAGCATGCCAGTAGAAGTACATTGACGAGTTGGTTTTCACGTTTGAGGCAAGAGCTATTGTAACGACGCAATGTACTTCAACTGGCAAACTATTCATAAGACAACCGGTGAAATTACTAGCAGATTCATTCCACTTTAGTCCTCAGGGTTGGCAACCCATTTGCAGTCTTAGGTTTGATAAAATGTCTGTGGGTCTCAGTCCTACTTACCATCAGGTGATCTGTGTACTCGATTGGCTTCACGACCCATGAAAAAAAAATGGTATCTCACACTTCCGTCGTATCGAGTCGTAATATGTACAGTGCGATAGCTCTTAGAAGGTGCTTCGACTTTGTACTTGACTCTCACTGGCTCTAATACGATCTTATTAAGAGCGAGTGAGAGACAAGTACAAAGCCGAAGCATCTTCTGAGTGCTCACAGACTGTAGGTATATCGTAACGTTGATAGTTTTTGAGAAAAAGTGTCTATGTCATACAGACAGACGGGTGGATATGTCCAAACTTTAAGGGTACCTAGTTTGAAATCCGAAAAACAAACATTTAAAACATCACCCAGTACACCTCGGTCACATTTCCTGTATTCTACCACACACAAAACATCTATGCTGTTTAAAACGCTTGCAAATCGTCATCTAACAACCGCATTTCAGAGACCGCGCTTAAGCGGCGCGTCCTCGTTCAACCGCTCACCCATTCGTTCACCCGACCCATTCATTCGCAGCTTTAATAAGGACCGGTAAGCGGCTTAACTTCGAGCGCCGCATTCCCTGATTCCATACGAAATGGAGCCATAAATACTACGATATTCAGCTCTGGGCGTTGACAGGGCTAAGTCCCGAACGGTGCCAATGAATGGACAGTTTCAAGACTTCCCAAAGACCCGTAGAATGAGGTTTTTGGATCAAAGTCCCCTTTTCATCTATTTTCGTAAATAATAGATCAAAATAGTGCTGCATTTGGATTCAGCTGCCCGTAAAATAGAGTATTGAACGAGTAACATGAGTTTATACCAAACTTCCCAGGACGGAGAGGGGTTTTCGGCTACCTAAGTATTATTTAATTTTTTTAATTTTTTTTTATGGCATAGGGAAAGCTGACGAGCACACAGGCCACCTGACGGTAAGTGGAAACTGTGACCCATAGACATTCGCATTCACAAGACTGCAAGCCAAAGACTGCAAATGCGCTGCCAACCCTGAGGACTAAGATGGAATGCCTCTATGCTAGTCATTACACCGGCTGTCTTATCCCCAAACCGGAACACAACAATGCGAACACTGCTGTTTGGCGGTAGGTTAATGGATAAGATGGTGGTAGCGATCCGGACGGACCCCGCACAAGGTCCTACCAACTTTTTGTTCAACTAAAACCTTCATAGTTAAACAGAATTTTAATTTCATCAAAAGGTGAAGATGAGATTCTACACGGAAAAACGTGTGACGTGTTCCGTGTTGTCAACGTTTTGATAGCTCTTCTTTACTTGACAGTAATGCCAATGGCGACCGGATTAAAAACAATACGATAAGACTAGGTGCCCCAATATTATAGGGTTCTATGTTACATTATCGGAGTACTTCAATTTACACCTAGTATCACTCTGACAAAGTTCAAATTTCAAGTTGATTAAAATGCAACATAGAACCCTCTAATATTGGGGCAGCTAGTGGTAACACGTCTAAAGCAATTTGAAGGGTCCACGGAAAGAAAATGTCTAGTCACTTTTTTTTGATAATGAGTTTTGAATCTCGAAATGTAGAGGACGAAATGAACTATTACCTACCACTCAGTTTCAGATATAAATTTTCATATAACTTGTATTTTTTCACTCTTAAAAAAACCTCTACACGAAATTTACGTACAAAATGACACGGTTCCTAACTTTCATATCGCGACATCTCAAAAAGTTACTAACGTGACTAGACATGTTCTTTCCGTGGACCCTTCATTTGGTTTTATTCAGTAGAATAGAGGCGCAGGTAGTCTGTGAGCGTGTGTGCCTTTTCCATAGCATAAACGATAAATATCCAGTAGGTGTATGTATTAATTTAAACATCAAAATACTTTTTAAACGTACAGTCACGAACCGGGATTGTTGAGCCACTAGCTTATCATCATAACTTGGTTGTGTTACACGAATGCCGCTGTTTTTCATTACTTAAATGTGACCATAGCAACCCTTGTAACTACCAATAAAGACAGTTCAGTTTGAACCAATAGTGGCTGTTGTTTAAACGTAACCATAGTAATCATCAAAACTCTTAATTTAAGCGAATATATCCGACTTTGACCGATCCCTGTAAGTAACACAACCAAGCTGTGACTGCAACACGGGAATGTTAAGTCACTCACGTCAATATTCTTCATAATTTAGCAGAGTAATACATACTGGACATACGAGTATATACGACTAAACCCGATTTGCATTACACGGCCAAAATACGAACAGTGGCAAGTGGCTCAACAATCCCGGTTCGTGACTGTACCACGGACCTAAAAAAAATCGGACATAAAGTTGCACTAAAAAGGCGTGAAGCATGCAAACTCAGCACTTCGACGATGACGACGACGGACTCACGGTAGTGACCCTGCCTACGAAGCTAGCGGTCCTGGGTTCAAATCCCGGTAAGGGCAGATATTTGTGTGATGAGCACGAATATTTGTATCTGAGTCTTGGATGTTTTCTATCTATTTAAGTATATATTTCTCTATAAAAGTATTTATATCGTTGTCTAGTATCCACAGTACAAGCCTAGAGCTTAGTTTGGGGCTAGGTCAATTGGTGTGACATTGTCCCCTGATATTATTATTATTATTTGTATGTCTTTACCAATCACGGGACTATGGGAGTCCCGGACTTTTGGAAGGCGTACATGGAGCCGAAGCCAACACGCAGAGGCCCTTTAGATAAGTTTAATTTAGTAAAGTTATGGGACACCAACCGGCGATTGTCCCTGAGTTCAAACTAGAGAAGTATGCTCCCACGGACAACCACCGGTCAGTGTAAAGACTATTTAAGAAGGATGGGAATACTAATAATAGGTTCTATGAATGAACTGATATGGATTGGTGAACTAGGCTATTGATGAAACTACGGCGCCTGCCTGGCCAATGCTTATTACTTTGGTTTAAATGGCAGGCGGTGACTCGCCAACTCAATGGAGTGGACCTCCCGAAATAGCCACATATATATAGCAGCAGGGAGGCAACAGTTCCAGAGGGGCTAAGGGTGGAGAGGTGCTTCTGGACTTTAAACGACCATAAGGTGCCCACTCACCACTTACACAACACATCCACCCTTCGAGCATATAGCTCTTGCGACACCACTCTGACCGGCCAATAAAGGCAAGCCAGAGGTGAGGGTCTGTTCCTCGTCATTGCACACCGCAGCCGGCCGGTGAAGGCAAGCGTGAGGTGAGGAACAGGACCTACCCTCGGGAGCACTCAGGTCCGTGGTGTCGCCACTCACCACAGCTCGCCACTAGCTGCCCTGCGGCCTTATTATTATTATTATTACTTGTACTACCGCACAGTGCACGCTCACAGACAGCCAATTTGCATGCTTCACTCATGATTAGACGAGGTTACGTCCGTATTTTTTTAGTCCATGTAAAGTACACATACAAATTTGGCATTGGTATTATGTATATATCTCAATCAGCAGTATTGTATACATAAGTTAATGTAGGTACCATCAGGCCAATGGAACGCTGACGCAACATAGAAGACGTTATGATTCAAGTCGTAAGAAGTGTCAAACAAATTTATGTTATATGTCACTGTGATAACGTTGTAAGGTGGGTCAGGTTTCCATTCGGCCGATCGTACAACTTACCTAATTAGGTACTTGAAATTACTTATACTTGCTTACACTAAGACTAGACTTCTAACACGCACGAAGTCATATTCAATTAAAAGTACATTAAATTTATCATCAAATAGGATTTTTTAATGATTTAATAATGATTAAACACATAATGTCGCACTCGGAATCCTGTTTCACGTCATCACGAGGCACATGGGTTTCCCAAACATTTTAATGTTTTATTTTAGTCTAAGTTAAAAACTGCACTTACTGCACTGACCTTTTTTTTAAATATTAGTTTAGTTTAAGGATTAACCTCCTACTAAACCCTCAGAGCGCGAGTCCTCACACACTTTAATTAAACACAGTAAATAATTAATCATATCACAGACAATAAAATCTAATCTAACCAATAAAATTCAGCATTATATTATTTCGCTGTAATCTAACTGTAAACTTCTGTATTGAGTGTTGACCTCGTGCCAGTACTTGAGCGAGCTACTGTACCACAGCGGGGCAGTAGACAGTACTCGGTCGATCACGAACGCCTCGGGTGAGGTTATGTTGGTCGGGTGCCATTTAACTGGTAACAGCGGCGATATCTCCGGAGTTGGGTTTCTGAAACATACGGGAATCTGGTTCAATCTTTTTTACTAGAGTAGATAAATAAATAACAAGGGTCAATCTCTTACATATTAACTTAGTCGCAAACTAAACATTACTGTCATGTAAATAAGAGCTATCGTAACGTGGACCACACGATAACATATCAAAAGCAATATGGGTTTATCCAGTAGAATAGAGAACTTCGACTTGTACTATGGGAAATAAACAGTAATAATCTTGATTTTATATGTAGACAGAAAACACATTTTATAACATTTGCGCATATCACACAAATATTTGCCCATACCCTGGACTCCTAGCTTCGTAGGCGGGTGTCATTCGGAACGCATAATTTTTTTCGCATTTTTTATGCAGACTCGCCTTCGGACTGTAAAAATGAAAACGATTGCGATGGCGAGTGCGATAGGTACTTGCCTGCCACCACGCTTGCTGCAAGCTTAAACTTTGTTGAACGGCATATTGATAACATTAATAGGAATTTTATCGTAATATCGTATACAGTTCTCTGATAATGTTATCACTTTCAGAGGCGGCCAGCCGTAACCCTTGATCAGTAAATGCTTTTTCAATGATATCCATTTTACACTATTTTTGAGCACACACAGGTGCTCGATTTAAGTACGTATGAAGTACAAACCACTTGTTAAGGCTGTAACGAAAATAATTTTGAATGTCACTTTACCGCTTGAATTCATGTAAGTCTACGGACATACGTGACATATTTAATGATCTCTTGTGATGCAACCACGAGGATGATTATTTAATTTAAAATTATCCTTATGCATTGTTTAAAATGCAAGCGTATGCGTAGTTGCAGGTAATAACACATTCCATTCAACGCACACTCCAAACACGTAGCAAAACATTTATATTGATTTTATGAAATACCTCCATTTAACCTCACCACCATCTTTTGACATAAATAGAATAAACGTTAATATGCAGTTTAATATTGTTTAGCTATTTCAGCTGTGTACGAGTTATGTTTTTTTTATGTCAAAGAGAAGGCAAACGAGCAACAAGCCACCTGATGGTACTGTACACAAGACTGCAATCCTAAGACTGCAAATGCGTTGCCAACCCTGAGGACTAAGATGGAAGGCCTCTATGCTAGTCATTACACCGGCTGTCTTATCCCCAAACAGGAACACAACAATGCGAACACTGCTGTTTGGTGGTAGGTTAATGGATAAGATGGTGGTAGCGATCCGGACGGACCCTGCACAAGGTCCTACCACCCGCAAAATTACAACGATGGTGGTCTTGAGCAGACAGTTTACAAAATTACGCGCACTTGGTCTAGTTTTTCTTCATCATAATTACAAAGTCTCGTTGAGCTACAAACAAAGGACTACTTAAGCTGGTTTACGAACTCACCCAAACTTGGCAAAGTTGGTCCACATTGTGGTGATCTTGTCCACCATGCCCCACTCCAACATGCTGGGCACGTTGTGTTGCTCGAACAGGTAGAACAGTTCATCTCCATGGGTGGCCCCCGGGAACCCGGCGAACCCTGCCAACAGCTTGGCGACGTTCTTCCGACCCTCGTACTTGAACATGTAGCTAAAAACAGGCTGAGCACTACTCTTCAAAATCAACTCCGTCTCTGCTATCGAGGGATACACAAAAAATGGCTCGCCATGAAACCTCGAAAGTTTTACAAGATTTTCTTTTGAAATGGTATCGTTGCCCATGTATAACTCTTGGATTTTACACGCTACTTCTAACCGGTGCTCTTCTGTAGGGAATTTAAGATTTCTGGGCAGCGCTTTTGAAAATTGCATCCTTGATAGCATCGTGTTGTTTTCATAGCTCGCAAAGAAATACCCTTCGTCGCTATTCGTGCCTATGATTAAAGGCATTTTTGAGAATTCTCCTCTAGCCAACAACTTGTACGGGTCTTCTGTTAAAAATGGCTCCACACCTTCTAATACGTTCTCAACGCATGGAGATACAAGCATTTCAGAGAATATAGCACCACCAAGGTCTCGAGGTATCCTTGGAGTGATTAGTTCAAAATCGCTCATGGTCATGAAGAGTTTGAAAAGTTCGTGAGGATCTTCGATATTGTGACCCATGGCTCTTGCAAGGGAAGCAGCATTCTTCATTGGAGTTGCCTGATGACCCCAGGGTGCTAGAGCTGATCCACTCTGCATTATAGCTTTGTGGAACAAGCCCTTCGACATTGGAGAAAGTAAGTGATGGGACACGGAAGACGCGCCCGCACTCTCCCCAAAAATCGTCACATCATCAGGATTTCCACCAAACACCCTTATATTCTTCTGGATCCAACGTAATGCAGCTACTTGGTCTTTCATTCCTGCGTTTCCTGGAGCTTCCTTAATGCCTAAGCAAAGGAAACCTTGAGCGTTGAGGCGATAGTTTATCGTAACAAGAATTACTCCCTTGGAGACTAAGTACCTTGGGCCATATAGCCCTGGTGATCCTGAACCTTCAACGAATGCTCCTCCATGGATGAATACCATGACTGGCAGGGCAGTATCGGCGGTGTTGAGAGGGGTATAGACGTTGAGAGTGAGGCAGTTTTCTTGGCCGATGAGTATGTCACCGTTGATATCCAACCTCTGAGGACATCTCACGTTCTCCTCGTGAGCATCCATCACTCCCTCCCACGAGGGCTCGGGACCCGGTGCCTGAAAGGGATGTTTGTTTATTTACAAATCATGTTCACTTTTAACACTTACAAGTCTTACAACAGTTAAATGGTCATTGTACCCATTTGTTTACAGCGCTTATGTAACGCTTGCGTGTACAATTATTGTAGTATGATTAATGTTCCTAGTATGATGTTATATTTCCATCATCAGTACACTTAATGTTTATAGTGGTTAAATAATGATTTTCAATTTACTTCAGGCATGTGCTATTGGAATTTTAGGCTGTCATAACAGGTTTGCTAACTTCTTTTGTTTGCCCTTCAAGAAACGAATCGTTTCGGGGCAAATGTGTCAAATTTTAACGAGGAGTAAGGGAAATGATTCTTGAATATAGGGACCGGGTATTAATGGCTATTATTTATACATTATCACTAGCAATCAAGTTGACCTATTCCCAAACTAAGGTCCAGGACACTATGTGTAGTATTGATATTGGACAACGATGAACATACCTGTATAGAGATATACATAAATAAAAAGAAAACATTCAAGACTCAGGAAAAAACACACAAAAACACTTATCACATAATTATTTGTCCATATCGGGATTCGAACCCGGGACCGACCGCAAGTTTTCAGCCTACAAAGCTAGTGGTCCTGGGTTCGTTTCCCGTTACCGGCAAATATCTGTGTAATGAGCGCGAGTATTTGCTCCTAAGTCTTGAATGTTTTCGATGTATAAGAAGAAAAGAAAATAAAAGAAAACGTATTTAAGTGTGTATCTTAAATTACTCACCTACCGATATATTTTCCGTAGTTTTGTTGTTTGTATTTATAAATGTATGTATATAAGTATGTTTATCGTAGTCTACTACCCATAGTACAAGACTAGAGCTTAGTTTAGTTCTGCCAATATATTTCAGATTGTTTGTTGACATCTATTTATTTATTTATAAATCATGTTACTTTTTAACTAAGCTACATCTTAAGAGCCAGTGCACCATACATTTGAACTCATATATTTGAACTAGAATGTGTTTACGTAACAGCCTAGTTACCTGGAACCTGTTGGCTCGCGTGAGCGTGGCGTAAGGTATAGCCAAGTAGGCGGCGTGCGAGCCGTCGCGCGCGATGCTCCCGCGCAGGCTGCCGCCGCTCACCCGCAGCGGAACCGTCGGCTGCCGTGCCAGCCGCGCCGCCCACAACGACCACAACACCAGCCACTTCGCACTTAACATTACAACAGTTTTTACTTAGATCAGCTTCGTCTGTCAATCACTTGGCAGCTTCTTCTATCTCTGCTGCCCTCATTAGAAAAAAGGGCGTATGTTACATAGAATAGCGAATATATTAGTGACTTTATTTCTTAAGACGGAGGGTTCAATTTACTTTGACTAATAAATTATTAAGAAAGGGCAGAGTGAAGCAGTCACTGTAAGCCAAAAACGGCTGAATCAGATGACGCCGAATGATGCGATGGTTAAAGAATGAGATAAAGATGCTGATAATTTTGCTTAAAACCTCTCTGAGTTTGTTAATCAAGAGTACGATCTTTGATAAACGTAAATAAACCTCCCAAAGCAATGCTGATCTCCTTTGTTTTGGGAGTTCCAAGTTCTAAATGCAGACCGTAGGATGAGGAGATTCCTTATTCCTCCTGTATTCCTCCATTCCTTTTTGTCTCCTGCCGGTAACCAGAGATGCTTCTATCTCCCAATGTTACCAAACATTTTATTTCAACTTATCACTGTTTCAAGACTTCTACCCACTCCAGACGTATTTAATCAACTGACCGTGTTCAATGCAGCAAAATATCAAATAGGTGCACAATGCACTTCAACTTTTGACCTGACGGCTTCACTTATATCACAATAAGTTATCGAACCTTTAGCAAAATAACCACTGTCTCCACTATTGACTTCACCGAATATAATAGCGATTGTTTCACTAGACACAACACTTTGACCTATCGTTATCTTAGCTACAATGCGATATTTGCAAGCGTATTTGTGTTATCGATTGCTAGCTGAGAAGTCTATCGGTTTATTGCGCGTGCGACGGTCTTAGAAATTGCTATTCGACTGCGTTAGTTTTCTGCTCACGTAATGGACCGCCGACGGCTACACTACGCGGTTCCGTACCTACTGCATAATCCTCGGGGTCTTTCCGCATAGAGGCTTATTAAGATCAAAAAAATAAAGGGTCCGAGAAATAGGGTTCAAGATTGTACACTCAACAACTTTAATCGTTCAGCTTCTATAGAACCGTATCACACAAAACCAAATAATTCGCTTTGATGTTATCTCTTGACTTAACATTGTTATTATGGAAATGTTATACATTGGCTTAACAATTAAGTGGTTGCCTGTACGGCCGCCATCGCTATATTTTGTTTTTTAGGAATATTTTTGTTCGTTTTTTTGGTATATGTATTAATTACGCTATTAGCTATGGTAACAGAATGTTAATGATTAACTTTGTTGTTCTGTCTGTTCTGGGAGACACGATTTATGTATCAAAACGTATCGAAACTTTTTGCTATCCAACCTAGGTAAACAAGATTTCACAAACTGATTCTTTGAAAATTACCCTTTTGTTGCGAAACTGTAAGTATTTCAGGACCATCTCGTAAAAATCCTGAAATATTTACAGTTTTGAAAAAAAATCGTTTTACAAAACGATGTTTGTGCAATTATGAATTTTGTGAAATGTTTTTTTGCAAACGATGGTAAACAAAAAACGTTTTATGTGGTTCTCTTGATGTACCCTTGTTTTGTCGACAACCTTTTCATCGAATATTATTTCATCGACAACGATCCATCGAAACTTTAGTACTAGTAATATTGTTTGGCATTATCTTATTTCAACTACTATTTATTTAAATTTATCTTACTACGTGGAAATACTAATCAACGAATACTACTTAATCGCAAATTTGTTTCAAAATATCTTAATTGGTACAACTACAAAACATTGCAATTCATTTCTTCGACGTATTACTTTAATGCAATTTTATATGTCCAAACATTTATACATTTTAAAATTATGTAGTATGACATACAAATATGTACCTATAATAAAACTAAGATTCATTCTTGTATCAAAGTAGGTTAGGTTAAGTTAGGACTGCGACCCCCAAGAAAACGAACTGTTGACAGAAGTGGGTTAGGTTAGGTTAGAACTGCGACCCCCAAGAACACAAAAACATGACACATTACTATTATTACAATAAATTTTATTATTATTATCATAATATTATAATAAATTAGGAACATAGCTATAATATAATCGCGCAGAGTGAGTGATTGCGTTTAGTTTTGATAACAAAATATTACCAATTCAAAATAATTTTATGCGGAATAAATATTATTACAAGTAAAAAAAACCAAATTAAAAAGAACCGAAATGATTAGTCTTGACATGAATTTTATTGAAATATGTCAACTACTAATTAAAAGACCTCGGTTCAAATTACCTAGTATCGAGTCCACGACGCAATGACTTGTCGATGAAATGAAAATACTTGAAACGTTGTCTTTGAAATAATATTCGATTAAAAGTCTGTCGGCAATTCAATGGTAAACCGGTTCTCTTGCACCGTCACATACATATAGGTAAAGCATACTTTTTCATTTTATTCGCTTTTGTAATAATTCTGAGTTTTGAGACGATTTCCTGGAGTACGCGAGCTGTTTTATTATATTAGAGTTTAAGGAGTAGTTTTGTATAATAATTATAACCTAGCAAGCTTTGTATTAACTATGTATGTATGTAACATCATATAAGATACGATTTTAATTTGTAAAAAAAAATAACTTAAGATTAACATTGGTAATTGGTAATGGTAATGAAAATGGTAATGTTAAAAAAATATTGGCCGCTGAGTTTCTTGCGGCGCTCCTTCTCAGCTGTGGTCTCCTCTTGGGAAGCCCTGGTAGATTTTGCCTGGTAATGCCCATGCGGCATAGTTACTGAATAAACATCTTTTAGTTTATTTATCTTTTGTTTATTTTCTTGTCATAATCTTCCCTTGATTTGGCATGCGTCATTATGACGGGGTTGAATGGGGGTGCCTCAAAGCCTGTGCTGGTAAAACATGCATTTTTATTTATTTAGTAGAAACTTCTAAGTTAACCCGTGGGTATAATATCTATCATTTATGCCCGGTTCCTATATTCAAGAAACGAATCGTTTTCCTTACGCCTCGTTAAAATATGACACATTTTGTACGTAACAAATGTCATAACGCTACGGCCCGTAAGGAAAACGATTCGTTTCTTGAATATAGGAACCGGGCATTAGTGTGTATGGTTTTACTCATACCTAGTTTTGGTAGAAAACGGGTTAAGTTTGAACATTTTTTTTTAATCTTTATTTAAAGAGCTTGGTCACTATAGTGACCATGCCGCTCAATTTTTTTTATAGAATGTATCTTATCTTCTACTTAATCCTACTGTAGCCAGTTTATACATTTGTTTGGCGACATCAGACAATGGATGAGACAGACAATAATTACAACCCCCTAATAATAAAAATGTCTCGTCCATCATCTGCCTTCTCACGTGCTCATTCCAGACGCATTCCATCAAAATGTGGTACATGTCTTCTACTACAGTGCATTCTGTACAATTCGGCGACGGAACCTTACGCATTAGTAAGTTTGAACAATGGTCTAGCCTTTTTAAACAAAAGACTCGCAAAAAATCCCAAGTTTCTTGGATTAGTAATGGCGCATAGATATTGAATGTACAGTCATCTTATAAAAAATATTGAGCAAACTTGTCCTTGACGTTGTCAGTTAATGTCATTGTCATGTGTGTCATTTGATGTTCTTTTTGAAGTTTACTGTGACATCGCACCAAAATGCTTAACATTTTCGTTGGGGAACCGTACAATTTGTTGTTATTATTATGACGTATCTACTTTATACGTTCTTTAATTTATAATTTACTTTAATTTATAATCTCATAACACAATAAGGTCAAACAGACGAGACAGTTAAATCACAACTTAAAAGTGTTATTTATCCAATTAAAAGCAATTTCTATTAAGGTGCATCGCACTTGGACGGTTTATTGCAATGTTTTATCCGTAGTCGTCCAATTGCATCGAATAACCTCAGTAACACTATTGTTGCACAATTTCGATTATGTGCCTACTTTTGAAACAACTTGCCACCTTAGTCAAAAGCATATTTTGATCAGTACAAAGGTCAAATGAAAAACGAGAAAACGTCATTGCTTTGAAAAAACTTAAACATGAAGAGAATTAAGTTCCGACTCATACATCTCGAAATATCAGATACGAGTTTTTTCCAAAGTAATAACGGATTGCTCCAGTAGCTGGAATTAAAGTGTAATTCAAAACATTGACGAAGTCGCGGGCCGAAGCTAACGTTATTTTTTTTACTATATTGCAAAATATGTGCGAGACTGTAAGTGTATTTTCCCAAAAATATACGTTAAGTCGCTATTCGTCTTCAAAAAGTCACCAGAAAGTTAAGAATACCAGATAATGACCAAAAGTCTCGAGTAAGTAGAGAGGTTTTGAATTCGGAATGAAAAAAATGTCCAGTAACTAAGTTTGAAATTCCATAACATATATAATATTTTCAGAACTTGGAACTATCGGTACAGTGCTGTGACAGCCGTCAAAAAGAGTACAGAGGTAAGCAAGAAAAGGACACATTTCACGAAAAAATAACTTAAAGTGAAAATTATGTTGCCTCCATTAAAGGATTTCTGCAAAAAGCACTTTTTACAAAAAGAATACATAAATACATACATACATTTATAAATACATGTAAAGCTTCTATAGTTGGCAGTTTGACACTTAGAACATAATAACTAGTGTCCGACCGAAATTTCGGTTTCGGTTTCGGTTTCGGCCAGTTTCGGCCAAAAAATCAAGTTTCGGCCCGAGTTTCGGTTTCGGCCAAAAATGGCCGAACCCTTCGGCCGCGCCGAAACTTACAACATCGTACCTTCGGGTCGCGCTCGGCTAACGTCGGGCGCGCACGGCACGGCTGGCAATATGGCGTCGCTCGCCTGACTCCGCCGGCAACTACCTAAATCAGTGCGCTTTGCTCGTGTAGACGTGTCAATACGTGTTGTGTTTGTTCCGCCAATAATGGTAAGTAGTTTGATCAAGTATTTTAGTTTGTTTTTTTTGTGAATTCGTCATGTCATAGTTAATATTTAACGCTTTATTTTAATAGTTTGCTAACCTATTGACAAATATATTTAATTTTAAAGGTGTAAGTGCCAAGGTTAAGTACCTGCTTCATTAAAGTTTAAAATTCATCTTAGTTGCGTGTACTATTAATGTAATAACGATTGTAGGTACCTGCCTATGCAATAAAATGAAAGGTGAATAGTTATTAATTTAAATTTAATATAGACGTGTAATGTTAATGTAATGTTGCGAGTAATGTAATGGTGTGAGTAGGTATTTTGACGATTTACGAGTAACGTACGCTTAGGGTTAGTGTTGGGCTTCTGGGTTTGGTTGTACACATAATTAATAGTAAACGCGATTAATGCGGTAAAATAAATTGTTTTAATTAACGAATAATTTTATTGTTTTAGGTAAAAAATGTCACAAAAGGAAAGTCATCCGATTTGGCAATATTTTGAGAAATCTACAGCTGACGTTTCGAAAGCTGCCTGTAAACTGTGTAACAGGTCATTTTCACTCGGTAGCCATGAGCCTAAAAAACAAACCTTGCATGGTCTAAAACAACTTTTATCAAAACAGCACGAAGCCGAGCATAGGCAGGTTTTAAAACGACAGTCCGAATTGAACGAAGTAAAAAACTTAATTAACTTTAATTTTAGAAAAAAACGGGCTTACTAACATTTTTTCGACTTTTTAAGGACTTTTTTTTTATAAAAGGTTCGGTTTCGGTTTCGGTTTCGGCCGAAACTACAATGAAACCGAACCTTCGGTTTCGGTTTCGGTTTCGGCAAAATAACATGTTTCGGTCGGTCACTAATAATAACGTTAATTAATTTAAAAAAAATGTGCGTTAGACTATTTCCCTATAAAGGTACCAGGGCATCATAAACCAAAAGCAGTTCTCGTTCAGAGTAGTCATAGCGCGATTTATGAGAACCTCGTTCCGTTTTATGTGCGCCTAGTACATCTCGACCGGTCTGCCGAATTTCACATTGTTGTGAATCATTTAAATTAATTAAAAAAACCGGCTAAGCATGTGTCGGACTAGCGCCCTGAGGGTTGTGCACATGTGGTCATCGATATTTTACAACTTTAATTTATTAAAATTATTAATCATTCTAATTGTTTTATTTTTGAGAAAAGCACTATACATGCTTCGTCCATATTAAGAGCCATCCTGGACTCGTATTTATTAAATTCTAACTTATACTCGTCCAGGATGGCTCACTTACTGGTCTTTGCAGTGATGTACTATTAGTTGTCTTTCTTTCATTGTCCGAAATGTCATTTAACCTCACTAGACAAAAAATAGACGTATTTCACAACTGTGTAAACTTACATTTCATCTTGTAAAATTCCGTTTTAATGAAAATATTTCCACGATTCTACAACCTTGTTCTAATAGTTTATTAGTCTGCTTTGTTCTAGATTAATTATATCGAGTTATTAATGATATTATAATGATAATTATTACACTGTATTTACAGTCAAGGAATTAAATTTGTCACCCACCTTAGTTCCAAATTCAATCTGACCGTCTACAGCAATAAGGTTGAGTTTCCTATCAATTACAAATGACCTGGCATCTCTAATGACAATGACATCTTCAAGCTGATTTTCTTTAAAATGGGTAGCAAATGAACGTCCGTGACCGTACCTTTTCAAGATTTGTAAGAGACACCTGTTGCTCTAGTAAAAGTTGGCTAGGATACTCAATGGATATAGGTACTTACTTAACTTATTTTTAATAAATACTTAATGTTCATTTTAAAAGTTATATTACAAAGTAAATAAAGTTAGATCAGGTGTTTTTAAACGTTCGCTACGATGCAGTAACTTCTGGAGAATCATCGTATTTCTTATATTTTTTACCTTTGTATTCGCTTTGGATTACAAGTACGTAGGCTTGTTTATAAACCCTATCACTAATAAGCATAAAGTTCTCTTTTTTTGTGTTTATGTATGTATGTAAACTCTTTATTGCACATTTAAAACAAATTATATGCACACGTTAATCTTCTTCAGTGAATAAGGGATCTCTTCCAGTCTTCAGTAAACTTCCTTGCACAATAAAAATAAATGATAAACAAGTGTGTTTATTTAAAAAAATAAAAAAATAAAAAAACATTTATTGCCTTAAACAGATAGATACACACACAAGAGAAAAAGAGAAGAAACAATTACACAAAGACTTAAAATATCCAGATATTAGAAACCCTGACATACATCATCACACATTCTTGAGTACATTCAATCATCCAAGCATTCGAGCAGTTAAATTTAGAGAGAAGACACAGTTAAGATAGAAATAAAACTAAAATTATTATTATTAAATTAAATTATAACATCACAAAAACACACACAAAGGCAAAGGGCTCGGGCTCAGCAATGAGCTGTGCTTGCACACAGCGCTGATTTTCAGCCCGCGCCGGCTCATTGGGGTAAAGCACATTAATAGTAGTAGTAGGTAGGGCATTTAAATTTAAGTTTTACTTGATACTTGAGTTTGATTTGTAATATTCAGTTACATTTTTATCTTAGACATAGACAGTCTAGACAAGATATCATCCTTAGCATGAAGTAAATAGGTTAATTAACAATATATATTATAGTATAATAAACTCTGTGTGTCAAAAAAAGGTAGACAAGGAAGGCAAGGCATTATCCATAAAATGTAATAACTCGACGTGGAGTTCAGCGGTGGCAGGACCTTGTGCAGGGTCCGTCCGGTTCGCTACCACCACCTTCTCCATTATCCCACGGCCAAGCAGCTGTGCTCGCATTGCTGTGTTCCGGTGTGGAGGCATTCCATCTTGGTCCTCAGGGTTGGCAACGCATTGAGGTCTTAGGATTGCAGTATTGAGAATGTAGTTGAGATTTCAAATGTCTATGGGTGTCAGATCCCAGTTACCATCAGGTGGGCTGAGTGCTCGCGTGCCATCTCATTGCCATAAAAAAAAAGTGGGTCAAACCGGATACTTGTTATTTCATCTAAATACCTTTCAACAAAGGTCTCTCATTATCTTTGTCTTTTAATTTTCTCACTCTAATATAACTGCAGTTGTCACCATAGTACAGTCGCAGTAATAACGTTTAAGGAGACAAGCGCCTGAACAAAAAATGGCGCTACTCCATTCCTTCAAATTTGGCAGCTAGGTTCTCTACAGGGGCCTCCCGTCTAGTCCATCCATGCGGCGCATGGCATGCCAGTTGAATGGCGAGTAGGGTAGAAGTACCGGTTTTGGCCATCTTAAGACCGTAAATGGCCAAAATGCAAATAGCCTATATAAGGAAAACTGAAAATTTACCTTTTTCCCTCTTGTCAAAATCTGAATAAGATAAAAACAAATATCAATAAAACAATTTAGGTACTATAAGTTGTCTTTTTTGTCTAGTCTGCATTCCCAAGACTGCGATCCTAAGACTAAAAGCATAGCCAACCTGAGAAGTAAGATAAAATGCTTCTATGGCAGTAATTTCAATGGTGATCTTATCCCAACACCGGAACACGTCAATGCGAACACTGTTGCTTGGCGGGTAACCGAATCCCAAACTACGCCCTAGGATTGTACATTCACAGTCAAAAGTAGATACGACCTATTGTACCTTGTCGCTCTACAGGTACGTAAGCACTGTCAAACAATTTAGTCAAATATGTTAATGCGATAAAGTACAAAAGTGATCGCCTACTTTTAGACCTAGACCTAGACAACGACAAACATACTCTTAGATTATACTTTTTATTTTTTAATAACTGCGAATCTGTTGAAATACGAATGGTTTATTTAGGGTTCCGTAGTCAAACTAGGAACCCTTATAGTTTCGCCATGTCCGTCCGTCCGTCCGTCCGCAGCCTAGCTCATAGTCTGTTAGTACTAGAAAGCTGTGATTCGGCATGAATATACATATTATACACGCTAAAAAAGTGGTAAAATGAAATCTTGGAAAAATCTTTTTTTTGTGTTCCTCCCCTACACGTAACGTGGGGATGTATTATTTTTTCTCGTCTACCCCGTAGTGTGGGGTGTCGTTGGATAGGTCTTTCAAAAATATTGCGGGTTTGAATATACAATTTTTTTGATTAAGGGACCCGTTTATGTAATATTCAGCTTTAAAGCGCTAATTATAGTTAGAGTCAACACGTACAAATACTAAAAATCTGAAAAATATCTTCAATAAACACACATATAACGAATTTTATAGTAAAACTATGACGGCTAAGTAGACACCATTGGTTCTTGAGTTACAGGCGGTTGAAGTGTTTATACCTACCTATACCTAACCCAATTTTCGGTGGAAGTTTGCATAGTAATGTACATCATATTTTTACATTTATCATTCCCTTATTTTAGAAGTTACGGGGGGGGGACACACATTTTTCCACTTTGGAAGCGTCTCTCGCGCAAACTATTCAGTTTAGAAAAAATATATATTAGAAACCTCAATATCATTTTTGAAGACCTATCCATAGATACCCCACAGGTGTGGGTTTGATGAAAAAAAAATTGAGTTTCAGTTCTAAGTATGGGGAACCCCAAAAATTTATTGTTTTTTTTCTGTTTTTGTATGAAAATCTTAATGCGGTTCACCGAATACATCTACTTACAAAGTTTCCATAGTATAGCTCTTATAGTTACGTAATAAAGTGGCTGTGACATACGGACGGACAGACGGACGGACAGACATGACGAATCTATAAGGGTTCCGTTTTTTGTCATTTGGCTACGGAACCCTAAAAACCGGTCAAGAGCACGCTAAGTTGATCTGAGTAGGTATGTATAATGCTAGATTAAGAACCTATTATAATTGTAATAGTAATAATAATATGTTTAAAGGACTGGCTGTTGCGTTTCATGCGGCGCTTCTTTAGCAATGGTCTACTCGTATCTTGAGGATGCTGGTAGGTTGTTAAGGTGGTATTGGGGACGTAGCGCGACGCATGTAGCGCGACTGACAGATGAACGATGGACCATAAGGGCGACATCATGGAAAGGCCCATGTGGGAAACGTGGTCGTGGAAGACCGATTTTGAGGTGGGAAGATGAAATATCAAAAACGGCTGGCCCAAGCTGGATGCAAGCCGCCAAAGATAGAGGAAACTCAACTGGGTATCTTTAAATTGGAGGAGGCCTTCACCTGCGGAGGGGTTCATGCAGACTCTTTAATTTAACAAATTTAATATAGATCATTAATCCTTCCTTTAATAACATTTAGGTATTTGCATAACACAAAAGTAAAAATGTACCAGGATAGGATTATTTTATTTTCATCACACTTGCTCGTATATGGTGTTATTCCATGCCTGTATACAGAAGGACAATGGCCTAAATTGTTCCCGCGGGAATAATGGCGAGTTTGTCATTATTCCCTAGGGAGTAATGACTTTCTTTTTAAAATTTGCAACTCTTTCGTACATCATTTCTGACTAAGGAGGTTTAATTTTCAGCCAAAAATTAAATCGGTTTCTAATTTCATCTTTAAAAAATAGCTATAGACTAACTTACATTACACAAAACCTATACGCTTCATTAAACTTCATTATTTTTATACCTTTTTCAAGTTTATATCAACATTTATCATTAATTTTAGTAATTATACATTTTTATCAAATTGGCTAAATCTGGCTCGAATCCAGGTCGAAACTAAACGCAGTTATTATCTGTGGTAGAGGTCAGTAAAAAAATATCGTTTCCATTTACGTTCCCGTTCGTCAAAAGTTATTTCTTTGTATTTTGCAGAGTTAAAGTGTTTTCTCTTTGTTTTTTTTCCTCGCAAATGTGATGAAAACCATTGTGTGTATCACAGGTAGTAAGGGGATTACTAACTCGAGTCATTAAAAGCCCTCCGCCTTCGGCGTCGGGCTTCTAACACTCTCGTTAGTAATTCCCTTCATACTACCCTTGATGCACAATGTACTATTAAGTTACATTTAAGCATTCTTTTATTGTTTGCATGAAATTAAAAGGCTTTTTTTTTTTATTTATTATTGGGGACGGGCATTTCTTGGCGTTTCAGCTACTCTGCTGAGTCTTCATTAGCCATCATTGATGATAAACAGATGTTGATAAGCCTCGGCATAATTTAGCTGTTAAAGATAACGTGCAGTGATCATTTTAACATATTAAAACAAATTGTACCGATAATACAGTTTGATGTGTAAAAACATTTTATTAACCTAGTTTGATCTGTAGACGCGCTGGCCTAGTTGGTAGTGACCCTGCCTACGAAGCTAGCGGTCCTGTGTTCAAATCCATGTAAGGGCAGATATTTGTGTGATGAGCGCGAATATTTGTTCCTGAGTCATGGATGTTTTCTATGTATTTATGAGGTATTTATATCGTTGTCTAGTACCCATAGTCCAAGCCTAGAGCTTAGTTTGGGACGAGGTCGATTTGTGTGACATTGCCTCTTGATATTTATTTATCTCTTAACACAAACAGATCCAAACCATATCCCTAGAGAACAGTCATACATAACGTTAACGCTAGTGACTTTTCGACAACCGACAAAATTTATGGAATTGACCGACTTATTAAGCGGCCGACGCGATAGATAGCTTACGTCTTTATTTACGCTTTTATACATTTTGATACTGTTCAAGGCCCTCTGACCGTTTCCAAAATCGTAACATTACTAAATCCCCCTAATAAACTAAAGAAATTGAAACTTCGTAAGACCCAATACCAATTTTAGTGACCTTGTAATTGCAACCTTGTCGGTTAAGTAAAGGGTGCCTTTTATATTTGCATTGTCCTTAAGCGATAATCTGGAGACTCAGGAGGATAGGCTTCTATTCCAAATAGTTGAAGCCCATCTTGCATCTATATCCTAATCATATTGATGATATTTACAGTGACAGCTAAACTAACCTAACGTTAACAATATGATAAGTGATAACACATTGAAATCACCCGGTAATAATAAATAATGAGGTATAATAAATAACGAAATTAATCCCGTCAGATTTCCTCATTTACGGTCAACAGCAATAATTTATCATCCAGCATTGAGCTCAAAAATATTTTGATCTCTCATTACTGGTGTCATAAGAGCGTGTAAGATATTATTAAGCGCAAAATCGAATACCGTATTTTTGTGGTGGGCTGTAGGTACACAGGCGTAGGTGATGTTTTAAGCGTAATTTCCACATTTTCAAAGCTTATCTGACTACGTCTGTGTTCTCCTGTACTTGGAGTTCACGTGCTTCCAGTACTTCAAAGAATCTCTGTGCCACAGCGGGATGGTGGACAGCTCCCGGTCTATGACGAAGGCTTCGGGAGCCGCAGGCGTGGTGGGCAGCCAGCGCAGCGGCAACAACTCCGTCTGGTAGGGGGTCGGATCCCTGGAATAGGTAATAATGAAAAGTTATTAATCAGACGACGCGGTGAGCTCGTAGTGAGGTGGTAGCCCTGCTTGCTTGCTTTCGATTTCCAGTAAGGGTATTTGTATGTATGAATGTAAACCCTTCACTGCACAAAAGCCAATTTACAAGAAAGTACGTACTAATAATTAACATGGTCAATGGCGCTCTTATACATCTCTTGTGTGTTGACTGAGGATGAGTATTTGTTCCTGAATCTCGAATGTTTTATACGTTAATAAGTACATGTAAGTATATTTACCAATTTAAGTAAAATTATAATTTTCTAGTACGTACAAGACTAAAGCTTTTTTAGGACTGGATTGGTTCTATTTTTAAATCTAGCTTTGGTCTACTTTTTAAATACTAAGTACATAGACCCTGTAGACCTCATCACTTCTTAGGCAATATAGCTTTGCATTGTTATCGGGTCTACTAACCTTTGCGTACCAAATTCCAACCTATTCCGAAAACTGGAATTGGTTCTAAACATACCACCCCAACCCAAACATGTAATGCAAAATATAGGCCAGTTAAAATAAGTAAAACTCTTTCAAACCCGTTTCATAAAACTTACCCATACTTCGCGAAGTTTGTCCACAACGATGTCATTTTACTTATCATTTCTCTATCAAACCTGTGTGGTATAATGGTCTGATAAAACAAATAGAACAGGTCATCGGCATGCGCTGCTCCGGGGTACGACCAGAAAGGGGCACCAGACAAAATCTTAGCGAGGTTCCTCCACCCATCGTACTTGAAGAAGTAGTGGAACACCGGCTCATCACTCGATCCCAGGATAATTTCAGTTTCAGCCATTGACGGATAGTTAAAACATGACTCCCCTATGAACCTAGAAAAGTTGTTTTTAGCCGAAGAGAGTTCAGAGACAGGATCGTCGCCCATATACAATTTTTGTAATTCTTTCGCCACTCGCTTCTTGTCACTTTCTGAAGGAAACACTAAATTCTTCGGAAGTGAGTGCTCGATTTTAATAGTAGGGTATATCTTAGCATCCTCTAGGGCTGCAAATAGAAACCCTTCTTCGTCGTTTGTGCCAATAATCATGGGAACCTTTTTGTAATTTCCAGATTTTAATAGTTCGTAAGGTTCTTTTGTTAAGAAAGGTTCGACGCCATCAAATTGTTTTTCAATGCTTGGTGCAAATATAAGTCTAGACATAAGCATTTTCTTTTCATCTTTGGGAAGTTTTCCATACACATTAACGAGTTGTTCCGGCGAAGTATTCTTGAAAATTTTGTATAATTCGTGAGGATCTTCAACATTGTGTCCCATCGCTTTTGCTACGAGTCGTGCGTTTTGTTCTGGGTTTGCCTGTAGTGCCCAGCCTGCTAAAGTCGATCCACTTTGTGTGATCGCTTTGTGAAACAAACCCTCGGACATGGGAGACAGTAGGTGGTAAGACACTGACACTCCTCCAGCGCTCTCACCAAATATAGTTACATTATCTGGATCGCCTCCAAATGCCTTGATGTTCTTCCTAACCCACCTCAATGCTGCAACCTGGTCTTTCATTCCAGCATTTCCAGGCGCTTCTTTGATGCCCAAACCGAGAAAACCCTGAACATTTAGACGATAGTTAAACGTTACTAAAATGACTCCTTTTGACACCAAGTAGTTTGGACCGTATACCATTGGTGAGCTAGATCCTTCAATAAATCCTCCTCCGTGGATGAAGACCATGACTGGGAGCTTGGTGTCTGATGGAAACACGGGGGTGTAGACGTTGAGGATGAGGCAGTGCTCTCGTCCGACTGCTTTATCAGCTAGAGAGATTAGAGTGCGCTGTAAACACAAAACTCTATCGTCTTCGGCATCATACACGTCTTCCCAAGTAGGTTCAGGTCCCGGTGCCTTAAAAAAAACAGTATCGTCAATTCAGTGCGCAGCAAAGCATGTTTTTCTAGTCATGCTCATTGAGTACAATCGTAAGAATAATAAAAATGTGGTAAATGATGTATGACGTACATTGATGTTTTTTTTAATAATTTTATTACACCACAATCTTTTCAAGCAGTCAATTTACAGTGCCTTACCACCAAACTAGTTACTTAATAGGACTGATTAAGTTTAGACTCAAAGTTTAAAATGGGTCAGTGTGAAGTGGAAAGAGCCATACTGGATGTGCCATCTGTGCCATCCACCCGGAACTGAAGTCATCGACAATGTCCACACGCCTGCACGCTGATGCGGAAGTGGGCCAGGCATGTCGGGTTGGGGACGATGAAGAAAACTTGTTTTAAAGTTATTAGCGTCTTACGGCACGTAGTGGCCCTCTCCTGCTTGGTGGAGTAATTAATTGGAAAAGTTGATGGGCAGTGGTGGATGGATGAACTGATCTGATCTCCGTTGAACTTGAAATTAGCTCAAGTTTGGACTCGCTAGTTAGGGGACAAAAAGCAGATAATTTTTAACAAAAAGATAAAGTTCGCACTTAAGTAAAATAGATGGGAACTGTCTAGAATCGACGTGGTTGCTGCCTTAATCGCTTACGTACCTGGAATCGGTTATCTTCCGTAAGAGAAGCATAGGGTATGGCCAGATAGGCGGCGTGCGAGCCGTCGCGCGCGACGCTGCCGCGCACGTTGCCCCCACTCACGCGCAGCGGCAGCGTGGGCTGCCGCACCAGCCGCACCGCCCACAGCGACCACAGTATCACCCACTTTGCACTCACACACATCGTCAAAGAACTAAGCAGCTATACCAGTCTTTTTGTTATAGAGGTGATATACAGTTGAAAGGTGACATTGATATTCAGCTCCGAGGAACCAGCGTTGGAGACACGAATGGACGCACGATCATGTAAGAACAGTTCTATCGCGGATCTCTTCGTTGCGTAGGTCCTATGCACCACCGATTTGAATCGAAAAGTTTTAAAAACGCGACAGAGGCCCTAGACAAGATGCATTCGGCGTTCGTTATCGTTAGACAAAATCTTTAGGATTGACGTAACCTGTCTGACGTTCGCGTCGAGCGCTTACTCTTTTGTCAGGTTTGGAAAATCGTTTACGTTGCCGTTAAGCAACTTCTCTAGCCTCACAGATCTGGTACAATAGTACGGTACTAGTACGGTACTACCAGCCTCTTAATAATGTCAATCTTTGTTCTTCTTTAAAACACGAGTGACCAATACTGTACTGTATGTAGCGAGTGCAAGTGTGATAGCCTAACGATACTAAGAAGCTGGGAGTTCTGCAAGTGTAGCTTGTACTTTGTCGCTTTAACCAGCAGCAACGGGATAGTGAGCTGAGGTCGCATATAAGCTTTCATAACCTGGCAAGTTCAAGGCAGTGTAAGGGGCTCCTATAAATAATTTCAACGCACCATCTCACAAAAAAATTCTAGTTTGAGCTTAAACTCTAGACTTGTATTATGGGTAGACAATTATAAACATACTTACTCAGAAATATACATACTTAAATATATAAAAACATGAATAACTAGGGAATAAATACTCGCGCCTCATCAGTCTCACCACACAAATACTTGCCCATGCCGGGTATCGACTTCGGGACCGCTAGCTTCGTAAGCAGGGCCACGAGCAACTAGGCTAAACTCTTCTTCATAACTACTATATCTATCTCTAACACCGAATGCAACCGTGCAGGTTTTAGGTTAGAGGCCGATCAGCTACTTGTGACGTTGAATGTAAATATTTTGACGTGTAACACAAAAAAACACAGTTCAAAGTCAAGGTACGTAAGACACTGTCACGACTCGCACACAAGGCAGTACAGATGGACCCACAGACTAAACAAGTCGGGTCGGTTTGAATTCGGGTCACGACTCACGAACTACGAGAACACGTTGACTAGTAACGGCGTATCAACAAGACCTACCCGATTTTAATTCTCTAATCTAGTTAACTAACACAAAAACCCCTTTTAACACAAAAAGGCTTATCTCCAGTTAGACTGCTGAAGTATATACAAATGTGTTAAACTACGCTAAGGTTAAAAATGCTTGAGCTATAAACTAGTATATACGTCCTTTTATTGAAAGGGTATGTTTATATATGACAAGAGGTTGCGCGAAAAACATGTTTATGATTGCTTGGTATAAGAGTATTTTTTGGTAAAGCTTCGTGTTAAATAATCTGGTAGGTATTTGGCATAACTGATAAGATAATTCATAAACTTTGATCGGTCTATCAGGCTATCTTGTTGGTCACTAGTGATATACTGCCGTCCTAAGCCAATAGGCAGTATGTCAGATAAAAATCCAGTAGCAATATCAACCTTATTACTAACGGAATAGAATTAAAATTGCTTTGGCTGTTGAATTTGGGATACTGCTTATTAGCTTAGGAGGGCAGTATAGGTATCTAACCTAGTCAAGTAATTACAAATGTTATCAGATATATTATAATAATATTTACTTAGTAAGGTTGTGGAACTGTATTATTTCTATTATAAGTAAACGTCAGGGGATAAGCTAACACAAATGGACCTAGGCAAAACTAAGCTTTAGGTGGCTTTAGTCTTGTGCTACTGTTAGAGATAAAAACAAATGTGTGTGATTTTTAAACGACTTCAAAAAAGGAGGAGTTTCTTATTTCGACCTCGGCGTACGAGTATGTACTTTTTGAAAAGGTATTTTTTCGTAACTTCTTGCGTTTCAATCCGTTTTTGGTGAAATATTGGTTTTGGTTAGAAGTAGTGTTAAATTCTAAATTCACTGACACATAAAATATCGATTTAAAGCTAGTACTGTAAATATGAGAACTTGAAAATCAAATGCGCCACCGAACCGATATGACGGTTTACATTCAAACTGAGTGATATAAAATAAAATTTTATTGCTTCCTTGCAGAAGATCCTTTGAAAAAGTTAGAAAATTGTCTAATTAATCCCAAAGTTCTTAATAAACCAAAAAATATGTTTAATAGGATCCAATCGTTGCTAATAATAACTGTAAAACTTTATAAGAAACACTATTATAGATAAAATAAAACCACAATAAACATTCCACCGAATTGACGCCACCAAAATGAATATAATTAACAATGTCGATGAACACTGCTTAACCATAAACGCAATCAAATTACGTTTTATACGCAAAAATAAGAACAAAGCATAGTAATGAATGTTAACAGACAGGCTTTAATTACGACGTTGTATATTCTTAAATATTAACACACGGAAATGACTTTTGAACGCACCAACTACATCACCAGTCACTGAAACCTCGTCGTAGCACATTCACTCGACCGGTTCCTCTAAGTACAACTGAAGTATTTTTTTATAGAAATACAAACATAATGGTAGAATCCGCGGTTAATCCGTCACAAGCAGGTATTTGCGTGTTACCAGTTAAGTGGATAAGCGTGGGACAATAACAAAATGGCTGCTTTTATATTATAAAAAAATAATTGCGCTAAATACGAGTAATATCTGTTGCTAAAGATGTATGTATGTTAAATCTTTATTGAACAAACAGAAAATAACAAAGTAAAAAAGAAACAGTAATACAAAACGTATGAACAAAAGCGAACTGATCCCTTTAAGGAATCTCTTCCAGTCAACCTTTGAGCGAATGAAAAATAAATAAAATCAATGGATGGCTATAACTAATTACAACAATTAAAGAGACAACATTAAGATAAAATAGCAAATGAATATGATAATAATGCAAAAGTTTGTTACTGCTTTACACTGCAATCGCTGGACGGATTTAGAAGTCTACTATTCAAGCCAGAAAATATAAATAACGAATAACGATAATCGAAATAAACGGCCTTCAAAAACGCATAATAATAATGATAGGTCCAACTGATGTCGGCTTTTGATTAAAAATATTGTTGAACGCCAACTTCCGAATGCGTTTCATTGTGGTTTCAAACATTTAAAATTGATCGGCGTGTAAACAATTGAAACAAAAGCGCTATAAGTAAGTAATTTTCACAAAACGACTCCTTCACTATAAAATTAGCCATAACTTTTTCCAATCAATAAAATTGATTTCTTGGCTCTTCTGCATTTAATTTAACATTCAATGTAATAGTGTTAAAGCTTCACAAATACTAATGACCTCCAATTACAGAAAGTACTTAGGTAATTCCAAACAGACTGACACTAACATGTAACAAATAAAAACGTAGCCGCAGATCTATTTAGACTGGCTAAATTATAACTTGTTACGCTTACGGCGCATTACAAGAACCAGTAATTTGCAACACCATAAACATCTCAGTACAAATTCCGCGAAAGCCATCTGGCCCTGCGAGGGCTGCGAGCCACCGAACCTACGGCATAATTCACGAGTCTCGTCAAACCAGTGTCGCAAACGTCAACCAAAACCGGTTTAGTTTAAACTACTGTAAACCCGCTATTGTAAGATCGGTCCCTACGCGGCACGAACGTGCCGGTGGACAGTGCCAGTGTTGTGAATTATGTAAACTACACGTTAATTGTATTAAAGTGAGTTTGTTATTAATTTGAGTGAATTATATCTTAACTGTGGCTATACATTATAAAAACACGGAGTTACCTGACAGTTCAAGAATATTTTGGTAATAATTACCTAACAGAAAAGAATAAACAAACGTATAATAACCGTGTTGTAATATACCGATAATGTATATCTGTTAACTGTTATTTTCTCCCTCTGATAAAGACTAAAATATAAGTCAGTAAATTACTTTGGTATGTATTGTAACCTTTTAACGTTAACTTATCTGAACCCACCTAGTGTTTACTTTTTAGAGACAGAAACGTGTGCTTGTTGAGTGTATAAATAAATAAATAAAGCGGTTGGAAGAACTTAAACCTGACTAATAGCTAAATATTATCGTACGTGTTTTCTATTCACGTTGCCCCGCGAAGATCTTATGCTTTAGGCCTTGCCACCGTACTCAGAGGTTTTAGAGACAATTAATTCGTTCCTTTTTTAAACAAGTTTTTTTTTTTATTGAAACGACTTAGGCCGCCATTCCTCATCGCAACCATGGCGACGCAAACAGTCGCCGCTACCAACAAAATGTATGACACTATGCGCTACCAAGTGGACACCAGAAATACCCTCCATAGAGCTGCATACATGTTCTTGGTGGCAGGGACTGGTTGCTCTGCCATGATGCCCCGGTGAGAAGCGGGCCTTAAACCTCATCAACTGACTCTGACTCCGTTTATGGTTTTCAGTTATGATGATGATGCTAAAGCTGACGATTGTATCCATGAATCAATTTTGCGACCCTCACTAAGTGAAAAATCAATGGTTGTATGAATATGCAACTCATTGTATATTGTTAATTTCCTCGATAATTAAACAATGCTTTTGTGTATGTAATTTTCGTTCTACTTACAATACAATTAAACTTCTTCTATACATTGTATTGTTGGTCTTGTTGGTTTGGTAACGTTCTAAATACAAGGTGATAGTATATTGACGACGCGGTTGTCCTTGTTTGGAAGCTGCTCTACTCTTGGGATCAATCACATTATTTCTACGATCTGCGATGGACGCAAATATTTGGTTCCTGAGTCAGATTAAATAATTTGATTATCTAAAGAAAGATCATCATTGTGTACAACGTCTACTAGATTAGACTTAGTTTAGTAAGTACTAGGACTAAGTTGTGTGAGATATTTCCCCGATTTATTTATAGTTCAACAGTAGCAACACATATTTCACGAACACTCTTCAATGCTTAAAATTTTATTTAAATAATGGTGAAGGAAGATTTTACTACACCGTCTTATCATTTCATTTTTAACTCAACAGATGGCGCTAGCATCTCCACCGCTATGAAGCTGCGCTTGAGTGCGATGTGGGTGGTGCTGTGGTCGCTGTGGGCGGCGCGGCTGGCGCGGCAGCCGACGCCACCGCTGTGCGTGAGTGGAGGCAGCGTGCGCGGCAGCGTCGCGCACGACGGCTCGCATGTCTCCTATCTGTCTATACCTTACGCGACTGTCACATTGGATAATCGGTTTCAGGTTTGTTTAATAATATTGCTGTATTTTATTTGGGTGTTTCGCTGTTTTGCAAAACTACTGTTGGGCAAAGGTCTCCCCCTTAACTTTCCAACGACTCGCTGTGGCCAATCTTTGAGGGAAGTGAAAATAATTCTAAATAAAAACAAAACTCCGTTCACCATGCGCTTATTTCATTTGAAATAATGATAAAATTGTATGTAAGTACTTTTACATTTGCATACTAGAACACCTTACTCGCAGGCAGCGTAATAACCCCACTAATTGCAGGCTGATCAGCGTCCAGTCGTAATTGCTTAATAGGCATGGTGCAATTACCATTCCACAAGACGGCTAATTTTAAAATGGTCAGGGTTTTCATTCTGCTAATCACATATAACTAGAAGGCGAATGCCCACGAATAAAGGGAATGAACTCGTATTACTCTGCTGTTGCAAGTTTATTAGTTCTTTTGTATTTTGCGCACTTTCTTTATTTCTTTCTTCTTTCGTAGTTATTTATTTTATATTATTTATTTTCAAAATTATTTCAGAAATCAAGTTCCATATGTTAGTAAGATCAAATCTTATTCTATATTAGTAATTATCAAATATTAACAAATTAACAAATAGATTATTTTATTCCTATGGCTACTGCTACCCAGTGTCGCACCATGGAGCAGTCAGGCCGTTCAGCAACCATGTTCAGAATGCTGTTATGGCTGCTACGGATGCGTTGAAGTAGCGACGCTGCTTTCTTACGCATGCGCGCGGGGAACCCGTGCGTGCGGGCCGCGGCGAACAGCGCCGACGCGCTGCAGCGCCGCGGCAGCCCCAACAGAATTCTAAAGGCATTGTTATATTGAATACGCAGGGCGTTACAGGCTTGCTTCGTGTACTTAACCCAGAGACCGCTCGAGTAAAAGCATGTACAATACGCCTTGAATAGCGTTATCTTAACGCTAACAGAGCATCGAGCAAATCTCCGAGCCAGTACATTGCTTCTCACCGCCAACGCCCTGCGCTCCCTTTCGATATCTTCAGTGTCATTAAGATCCTCGGTGACCACGTGCCCCAGATACGTGAACCTGCTAACGACCCTGAGAGTACCCGCAAGCACTACGGTGGGCACGTAATAGGGCTTTACTGTACCGGCTTTGAATACAAGCAGCTCGCTTTTCTTGCTATTGTATTTTATTTAGCCCATGCTCGGACGCATACCGCTCACACGTTGCCAGAAGCATTCGAATCGATCAGCAGCACATGTCATCGGCATAACTAATGTTGTTGACACATACACCGTCAACATGGCATCCGACATGCATGCTGCTGAGTTCCTCGATCAACCGATTTATGTAGAAATTAAACAATACTGGCGATGTTAGCCCTCCCTGTCTCACGCCACATTGTAACGTGTATTCACTTGATTAAGGATCAACCCATCTCACTTGATTACGCTGGTTTTGGTACCATTACTCAAAAAGGTAGGCTCGTGTTCGTTAAATTGTCCCAGAGTACGTCATAGGTACGTCATAGAGTACGTCATAGAGAACAAAGCTTTTGACAAGTCAAGGAAGCACGCATACACCGGTGTTTCTCTACTTGTGTAGTACTCGACGGTTTGCTTAAGGCTAAGAATTGCACTTTCTGTAAACAATCCGGCACGAAACCAGAACTGTGTGTCGTGCAAATGCAAATGTTTATTTAAAAGTGTATAAAGCAAACCGTCAAGCACCTCTGACGTTGTGGTCGCGAGCGAGATGGGCTGATAATTGGTCACGTCTGACACATCACCAGTCTTGTTTTTAATAACTGGTACAACCAGATTCCTCATTAAAGATCCCAGCAAGTAAGAGTGCCCAAGGCACAACGAAAAAAACCAGCGTGCACACCAGCGTGTTTGAAATGTTCAATGTTGAGGCCGTCATGTCCGGGAGACTTCCCACGCTGCATGCTCTTAATAACCGCATCTATTTGTTTTGCGGAGAATCTAGCACTGTGGGCCTTCAACACGGCGGCCTCAACGCCGAACATCGCCGCGGGCCGCGGACAGAGCATTAACTGTTCAGAAAAATGATCTTTAAAGTTATTTGCGATACTAGTGCGGTCAGAAAACCCACCAACGCTCACAGGTACACTTGGTTTTATATTAAGGCGCTTAGTGATTTTCCAAAAACTTTTGAAATTTTTAGACGAGTGATTTGAGGCCAAAGTGTCCGTTTTTAGTTGTTCTTGCTTGTTCTGACAATACTTTAGACACCTCTTGAATACTCTTTGAGTAGCATACATGTCTTCATAATATATAGGCCCATGTGTAGGTTTGCCTGCTTGTACCCAATCTAAAAACTTCAATCGCGCACACCTGTGAGCGGGTGCAACGTGCTCGTTCCAACCTGCCAGGTAACCACCCTTTCTAGGACAAGATTTACTAACAAAGGTTTCAATAGCCGCGTCTTTCATCGTGCTTGGTCTATATCGGCTTATGCTTACGGTTATTGCACATACCGTCGGCACAATACCTCAATTCTAACGGAAAGTCTACCAGTTTAAGTTTCTTATGACATAGGGCACGGTAGGAGTGTATCTGCTCGGTGGTTTCGTCGCCCCATAGCACCCCAGTTATGCTTAGACCGGATTTACTGAGTTATGTTACTATTGTTTACGAATAAATTGTTTCTTTTCTAGGGTCCCGGACCTGAGCCAAAATGGGACGGAATCTTTGAAGCACAAAACGAGAATGTGAAATGCACGCAGCGTCTCAACGCGAATATCATCGGACAAGAAGACTGCCTGGTCATAAACGTATACACCCCCCTCGAGGTTACCCAACCGCTCCCAGTGCTGGTATTTATACACGGAGGAGGCTTCCGCGATGGCTCTGGATCCCCCTTTCTTTATGGACCGGAATATCTGGTGAAACATGGAGTTATACTAGTAACATTTAACTACCGACTAGAAATTCTAGGTTTTCTTAGTTTGGGTACTAAAGAAGCTCCTGGAAATGCAGGATTGAAGGATCAAGTAGCAGCTTTACGATGGGTGAAGAGAAACATAAAGGTGTTTGGAGGGGATCCTGATAATATTACGATTTTTGGAGAAAGCGCTGGATCATCGTCTGTAACATATCATTTATTATCACCAATGTCTAAAGGATTGTTTAACAAAGCCATCATGCAAAGTGGTTCAGCCCTTTCTCCATGGAGTTTTCAATTTGAGCCACTGCAAACAGCCAAATTATTTGTAAAGCAGCTGGGTTATAACACTCAAGATGTTGGAGATATATACAAGATTTTGATGTCGAAAACTGCTGAAAAGTTGATGAAGACCAGAGTTCCGAGGTCCGAAGGAGATATAGTACTTTCGGAAAATATTTTCGTGCCTTGCGTTGAGAAGAAGATTCCAGGAGTGGACCAGTTCTTGCCAGATACCCCATTTAACCTTCTATCTGAAGGGTATTACCAGAAAGTACCAATGATAATTGGTCACAACAATGCAGAAGGCTACATGTTTACTGCTAAAGAGAACGATACAACAATATCCAAGCTAAACTTCTACAAAGCTTTGCCAAGGAATCTAAATATCACAACCGAAGAAGATAAAACAAAAATAGCTCATAAGTTAGAAAGCCTATACATGGGAGGAAAGAAAATATCAAAAGAGACTTTAGTGCAATTTTCTAAATATGAGGGTGACTCGGGGATTACGTACCCTGTTCTAGCTACCATAGATCTCTTTCTCAAGACCAATACTAAGCCTGTCTTTGCGTATAGGTTTGATTACGATGGCTGGTTGAATGTGGCGAAGTGGTTCTTTGGGTTTGGAGCTGCTCCAGGGGCGACGCACGCTGACGAGCTGTTCTACATGTTTAAACCTATGTTCCCAACTCCTTACGTTCTAGAACAAGATATAGTTGATAAGGTTACCAGGATGTGGACGAACTTTGCTAAATTTAGGTAAGGATTGTTAATGTTATGTAAGTATCAGCAGTTCAGCACTGTGTCAACATGTATGGTTGAGTAACTAGCAATGGGTGACGGTAACGGTCAAATAGCATGTGAAATGTGAATTGTGAAAGTTTGTAAGGATGTTAGTTATTCAATCACGCGTACAGGGACACCTTCATAAATTAAGATGAGACACATGAAAAAACATTGCCCTGGATTATAAATCATAAAATTTTGATTTTTGATTTGTAGGCAATTTCACATACTTTTATGAGATTCCCCTGTGGAATAATGTGTTTCTCCGAATTTCCTTTTATCCTAAACCCATTTAAGGCTGAATAAAAAAAATGTATGTTTATAATACGACCCTTACCTAACCGCACAGGTATTTCGGAGAACTTAAAAAAATGCCTTATTCAGCTGAAAACCAATTTAGGACAAATGATAATTCGGACAAACGACGCGTTAGACCAAACGTTACTAGGGATTCCGAGGGACACCCTTTTTACGAAGATATTGGTGCCGCTGCTTATTTTTCCCACTTCAAGACATCCTGGTGAGACCTGGAAAAGCAGATGATTATAAAACAAAATTTTTGTTTTAAACAATTCGGAGATTCCGATTTTAAGGATACGGGGCGAAAAACAATCGATGGTTCAAACCATGATAAACTTAAATATTGTCCATAGATGTCGCTAACTATGCTCATAGAGAGTTAAGCCTATCGTTTATCGCAGTCCCGAGTAAAAAAAGATCTCTTTTAACATGACAATAATAAGATTAAGTTTAATATATGGCTTTTTTTTCTTTTATTCCAGCAATCCTACGCCAGAATCATCAGGGTGGCTTCCAAAATGGCTACCCACAACCAGCGGCAATGCCCAACTACTAGTCATAGACAAGCAGTTCCACGAGCGCCCTCTGTGGAAGGGCAAGGCGCTGCAGTTCTGGAACCAAACCTACTCAAAGTTTAGGAGAAAACGATGAGAAAGTGCTTAAAGCTTTTACGGTTGTGTTTTTATATTTGGTTTGGTGGAAAATGGAATGACAATACATTAATTACTCAAAAATGTACAACTAAATACTAAATTACAAAATGTTGGTTTCGGTCTTAAAGGTCATTTCACGCGTGTACCAGAAACCACAGCAATATTCCAAATTTGTACTTAACTTAAATTATAGACATAGCAAATATGTACTTACACAAACAAATAATCTATCTATTTATTATACCCTACAACTAGATGGCACCTCTAGTTCAAAATTCGCTTTCGATATTATGACTTAAAATAAAATATTAATTTTGATTTAACGTGCCTTTTCAATCGCAAATCAACCTAGTAGAAATCATTTTGTTTCGATTTAATTTAATTGTACAAAATGAAATTTCATTGATTATTTTTCTGCTGAAATTAAATTCAGCGTGTATCAAAAACTTCCACTCATCCCAACACCATTTGTATTGTTCCTGATAAATAATACCTCTGAGGTTTTTTTTTTATTTATGTAGCAGCTTTGTATTCAGCGGGATCATAGCAACGCATTTTTTAGCCCTTATTGGTGTCCCACCGCTGGGCAAAGGTCTCCACTACTCAATTTATTTAAACTTGATTGCATAAAACACAAAGTAATTACAAATCATCGAGACATTATTACTCACATCACCATAATCCATGACAGGGACCACGAGAGTTGAACAAGGAGCGTCTTAGTGCTTACCGGGGAAAGTGCTTTAACCTATACAGTGCTCCAAGTGTGTTGTGAACCGTACGATAGAGGACCTCCCTCAGGCATTCCATATCAAACTTGCATCAAAAATTGTCTCGAAAAGTTTATTGGACAAAACAATCACTGCACCTTCAGACATAATCGGAGCTACATTGGCTACATTCAAGTGACTATTATAAGTCGAGAACTCCCCAATATGATAGCTTGGCATTTCGAGGGGTTGTAGTCGATTCCGAAATTTCTGGATCAGTTAAGTATCGGTCAGGTCATTGTTTATTGAAAGAATCGCTTTGTCGAGGTCGTTAACTCGGTTCGAAATAAATGTATAGTTAAGAAACAAGTGCAAGGAAAGATTGGATCGTGTTGCCAATGAAATATAGTCTAAAAAGTGCTAATTTTTCCATAAAAATGGATTTTATAAACCTTTTATTATTTAGTATTTTTTTTACCAATGTTATCTAATATTTTCCTTCCGCAACAAGTTACTATAAACTCCGATAGAACTTTACTCGAAACTACAATCCCATTCCTTTTCCACATCCCCCACTTTTCTCTGGAAGGAAGGCAATGGCAACGTCGTTTCGAATTTAATTTCCCAAAGAACATGGCAGCCTTGGGCGTCGTTGTGAAAGCCTGCGCAGACGCAGGCGGCCAGTGCCGCGCCCGCGCCGCGCAGGTTTCACGCTTTTCCACAAAATGTCCAATACGCGAATACATCAATACTAAAAAGCACAAACATTACATGTCCAATTTTCTTAGTACTCAAATTTATATCGTACTGCTAATGTTATACGACGTGATATTCAAAGACCAGGAACGTGGACATACGACTTTTAACAGTGTCAGTGCGCAAATATAAACAAAGGTTGATACATCTGTTTCCGACAGATGGCGCTATTTATTTGATGAAATTGTTGATATTCTTGAACGATAGTCAATTAGTGGTGGTCATTGTTGAAAATGATTATATTTGTGGGTTTTTAAAGTGCGGTTTGAAGTGCAGTTTGATGCCATGGTTAACAAAACACACGTAAGTACGAGCAGGAGATCAGATATACAGTTAAATTTGTGAACATATTGAAAATTTTCGCTTTTATTTTAGCTCTTATTACTATCTATTTACGACTTATTATATCAAATAACGATTATATATTATATCTAATAACTTATTTGCAAACGATACGAGATACACGAGCAAAGTTTTAGCACTTTTTTGTATACTGTCTCCCTAGTTTTGATAGGTTGTTCAAGAGCTGAATGTTTTGCATATTTTTATGGGGATGCTTTAAATTCCGTTATTTTCAAAATGTTGATGGTATTAGATTCTACGTAAAGAATTTAAAATGAAAGCTGCATCATTTTAAACGTTAGTGCAAAGTTTACCAACATCGAACTATGTCCAAACGTTCTTCCAATGAGTCACGCCACTGGGTCAATGTCGGCACGTTATGAGCGAAAAAGTGGTAGAACTACTCGTGGTCACAACTTGCGGTCAGCCATTTTGCAACTTAAACTTTATAACGTGAGAAAATATTTACCTAACATGCCGATAGGCTTATGTATTTATTTGAGCGTTTGCTAGAAATATACATAAATCACGCCTGTTTCTTGAGAAATCTTTCGCTTCTTCCACATTCATAGTGTACATCGAGTCATGCACGCACGTCAGTTTAGGGTACATAAGAATAATGGATGTTTAATTTCAATCATAGAAAACTAAAAATCGAGTGTCGCAGCAGAAGTCATTCACCTAGTTATCCGCCCACGTAACGAGTAATGCGTAGTAGCTCGTTAGTGCATGTCGCGCGAACAGCTGACAGCTCCGGCTTAGACGGCGCACGTTACAAGCGATAGCGATTACTTCCCGTTTACACCATCCGTCACAGTAGTGTCACTCAGCAAGTAAAGAAACGTGTGATACGTGGACAATGAACAGCTGGGTAGCGCATGTTAAATAGCTGATCACATCGACTTAGTCGGCGCAAGTCACAAGCGACTTCGTTATTTTCCAGTAGGAGTTATTCATTTGGCAGTAAGAGTTACATGAAGTCGATAATATGATTAATATGTCAGTAAGGTCGAAACAAAATGGGTAACTAACACATGGGTAATTATTACCGACCCTTCTCCTCGCTATTATAGGAGTCCGGTGTTTTTTATAGCGTGGAGAAGGCAAATGAGCAAACAAGTCTATTTACACAATCAAGACTAAGCGTACAATCTAAAGACTGCAAAGCTGCCAACCCTTGGCACTAACGTGGGACTAACGGTACTAGCTACCCTACTCATTCCGGCTGAGTAATCCCCACTCAAACAATGCGAAAACAGCTGCCTGGCAGTAAGTTAAAATCTCAAACCTCTGGTGCACCACGTTGGCAACGGTCCCCCGACCCCTCGGCCGGACTGTTACGGTAGCTAAAGGAAGAAGCGCCTGGCCCTTCCTTCCGCTGCCTCCCCTGCCTCGGAGCGGATCGGAAGTATTGCACAGAGCCGATTGTCTGGCGCGCTCATTAGCCGGAGGAAGCGCGTCCGCGATTGCTAATCTCCTGCCGTTGCCCCACAGCGGCGCGTGCGCCTTTTTAGCTAATGGCTCTTATTTAACAAATTAAGTTCGCTAATGTTTCGCCAAAACATTAACCAACTTTTAAAAAAAGGAGGAGGTTCTCAATTCCGCTGGCCAGATTAGTTTTTTTTGTTGTTTCATACTTTCCAGTCGGTCACATTGTCATCACGTCAGGATCTGATGATGGGATCTTGGAGAAATCGCCCCTCGATTTCTACTCAAATATTATAGGCACACCTATAGCGAATTTGGGTATTGTAAAAGAAGTTATTTTTTAGTTTTTAAAGGCGGCTTTTTGTTGTTTTAATATAAAACCGGGCAGGAGCATGTCGAACCATGCTCAGTGTTGGGTTTCGACGCCGTTACTATAAACTCAAAAAAATACCATGAACAACGACACGTGAATTTAGCCAAAAAAATACACTTTTCAATGACAGGATTCTAAAAATACTGGCGCAACAATTTTTTTTAAGGCATTGATGACTTCCTATTGAAACATTTTTATGAAGCATCGAATGATAATTTGAGAAGTGATACATTGGCCGAACTTTATTTCGGTGAATGAAATAAAATACATTCCTCCTGTATTTTTTTTTATCATTTTTAACGTCATCTTGTTACGTTTCATCCAATAAGCGTCAAAGTTTTTAAATAAGCGACTTGGTCGGTGGATTATTTATTTTTTAATTATATCTTACTGTGTCATATATCAAATGAAAGAGCTCGTTATGAGGATCCCAAATAAATTTTGGTCATTATTGTAAAATAAATAGTATTGATTTTATTCATGAAAGAAGACGAAAATTGACCATTCCTGATCTCCGAAATTACCGAGCCTAAACTGTTGAATAAAATACACAATATAGTTCATTGCTTGTAGATTACAGGACAACCTATACGAATTCTATTTAAAAATAAAACGTATTTACGGAACATTCTCCACGCGAGATGAATTCGCACTTGGCCGGTTTTTTTTAGTATGATTTACATACGTATGAATGATTATGTTGATAACTTGTGTTTTTTTGATAGTAAATATGTCAACCGTAGTAACATCTTGTCACCTTACAATAAGGTACCCTAGTGGTCAGATCCCGGTGATACCATTAGTAAAGTACATAACCAACAACACTCGTAACTCTTTGACGACGCGCTGGCCTAGTTGGTAGTAGCTGCCTACGAAGCTAGCGGTCTTGGGTTCAAATCCCGGTAAGGGCAGATATTTGTGTGATGAGCGCGAATATTTGTTCCTGAATCATGGATGTTTTCTATGTATTTAAGTATATATTTCTCTATGTCAGTATGTTTATCGTTGTCTAGTACCTATAGTACAAGCCTAGAGCTTAGTTTGGGACTAGGTCAATTGATGTGACGCTGTCCCGAGTTTTTTTTTTATCTCCGTCCAATGTCATCACGATGACCCACAACTCACGACCGAACATCTAGAACCGCCCGCTGTAATTCAAAGTCACCAATTACATCGATAAACATTGGATATTGCTAAATATCGAACGCTGCGCCCGCGCCGGTTGGGCAACCCGAGTTGCAAAATGGACGCTGACATTGACAGAGGCAGCGTCCAAGGCTGGGCAGCACTCCACCGATAGAGCCTATTATCTTGAGTTTTCGCAACTTTGGGATGCTGTACAATGACTTGTAAAGATGAAAGATAAAGATAAAGATAAAGAGAAATTTATTCACAACAATACAAAAAATTACATTACATAGATACAAAAAGAACAAGACACAGAGAAATTGTTGCGAAATGGTCCCAACTCAGCATGTGCTGGCTGTAAAGCCAACGCTGGTCTTCCGTTGGGACCGCTCGGTGAAAACACGGAAGGTGATACAGACATTACAACATTTACAAGTACAAACAAAACAAAATAAAATAAAAATAAAAAAAGAATTCTTCGTGGGTCGTGGTTATTTAGAACAGGCAGCGCTCAGGTGGCAACCAGAGGAACTAGCTTAGGTACTACTTGTGAACTGGAGGTACAGTGACTGGTTGAATGATGATACCTATACCTAGTGTCGTCCAAGAGAAGTGGGTTTAAGCATTTCTCTTAAAAGAGATACAATTATAAATGATGTTTTTTCAGTAAGTAGTCCGCATGAGCACGTTTACACGTAAAAATCTACCAGCGCTTCCGAAGAGGAGATCACTGTTGAGAAGAAATGCTGCAAGAAACTCGACAGTCAGCTTTTATTTATAATTGCTTATTGAACGATACAATACAATACAAAACACTTTGGTCTCATTCGATTCAATGGATTCGTAGGACCCCTAAATTTAGGTAGGACTCGGCAGATCCTCATTTCTAGTAGCAAGATAAAGTTATAAACAAAGTTTCATTGATGTAGGTACATAATTTGCATCCAAGATATGCTATTTTTAATGTATTAAAATACTTGAATGTATAGAAAACATCAAACACCCGGTAAAGATACTAGCGCTCATCACACCATACTTAAATACTTGCCCTTACCGGAATCGAACCCGGGCCCGCCGCCTTTGCAGAAGAACCACTGCCAACGGTGGCAACTACGCCAAGCGCGTCCTCAAAGTTGTCGTCGTCACAAGGATATTTACATTGTTTTTCTTAAGGGGCTTCTAAACGGGCCATGTTTTGCTGCAATTTGTGGCCGGCAACTAGTGCTATCTTACTCTTACTTCGTATGTTAGAGCAAGATGCGTATAGTTGCCGGCCACACATTGCCGTGAAAATGTTGCTCGTTTAGAAGCCCCCAATAGTGAGTTTAAAGAACAATAACTCAATTTAAAGTTTCATTTGTTGTTAATACAGACATTAATTTATTAAAAGTTTTGACAACGCCGAGTAGTCCTGCCTACGAAGCTAGCGGTCCTTGGATGTTTCCTGTGTGTCTTACTATTTAGTTTCTACATGTAAAATATATCGTGCCCTAGTCCCTAGAGCACAAGCCTAAAATTAGTTATGGTCTATATAATAATATAATTATAAGATAATTAAATAAATTAATTAATATCATGGGACAGTTGTTCAATTGTTTATGATGATCAAGTTATGATGTATAATAATAATCAACGTCTGGGAAAAAGTAACCCGAAATGTATTAAACCCAAATATGCCTATTGGCATGTGATAAACCTAACGAGTCATTGCCCCGAGTTTAACTATTTGTTTAATAACTTTACACATTAGCACCGTATCGGATTATCGTGATGTTTGGAGCGTTACACTAAAATAGCCTAAGAGTTAAAGCAACAAGGTACTAAGGTGTAGACTTATATGTATTATTACTAGCCTATGCCTAGTCTATTTAATATATAATTGTTTTTATTCCCCACAAGAGTTTTTTGAATGTGCAATAGAATAAATACAATATATTAGTGCCATAATATGTAACATGTACTTATTTTAGTAATAATAAGATATTTTTCATAAGTTTTAAGCATAATATCGTAGTGCCCAACAGGGTTTCATGGCAGAACGGAAATTTCAACTTAAACACCATTATAAATACCTACCCATGAAAGCAATAAATAAACTGATAAAGAGATAAACTTTTAAATTTTCCTGGATGAAAGTAGCCTCTGTATTAATCCAGGGTATACCTAAGTAATCTCCATTTCAAATTTCATCCAAATCCGTCCAGCCGTTGCAGCGTGAAGGAGTAAAAAAGTAACATACACAAAATCTTTCACATTTATAGTATTATATAAGTAGGAGTCCAATGACTGTCATAGCGACTGGACGTTTTTAATTTCCTGAGGTATATGTCCAACTGACGAGACCTTACGAAATACCTTATCAGCGAAAGTGTGTACTGTATATGTATGCGAGTATGTATATGAGTATGCGAATATATGTTTTATTCAATGATAATAATACTTTTCTCAAAAATGACAGGAAAAGTTGACATTACTATCTATATATTGCGATGCGAAGTACATAGTTTACTGACAGATCTCAAATTAAAAAAAAAAACATTGCGTGCTCGCTACACAAGCACGCAATGTTGCATACAAATTTCATTACCATCTAGTATCTAACTTTTTAAAAAGTGAAAACGGCCTTAATAAAATGAGGGCACAAGTCTTATTACATCCAAATTTTGTTCGGAATATAACTTTTTTATCTGTATCTCGAATAGCTTGAGTAGTTTTAAAAAAAAAGCTTGCGTTTCTCCTTGTCATAAACAAAAGACGGTAAAGAGTAGGTAATAATATTGTCTGTATAGATTGTGTGGTATTTATTTCCTTAATAAAGTACTTTACTCCAACATAATTTTATTCTTGCGATTTTTGAGAAAAGCACTATATATGCCTCGGCAGGAACGGCAATTGCGGGCCTCGTATTTTTAAACGGACTCGCAAGCTCGTCCGTTTAAACCAATCCTCGCCCCGCAATTGCCTACTTCCGTGCCTAGGCAATAATGTACTATTCTGTACGGATCTGAGACGTGGGCGCTAACAATGGGCCTTATAAGGAGACTCAAAGTCACTCAGAGAGCTATGGAGAGGGCTATGCTCGGGGTTTCTCTGCGTGATAGAATCAGAAATGATGATATCCGCAATAGAACTAAGGTTACCGACATAGCCCGAGGAATAGCTAAACTGAAGTGGCAGTGGGCGGGGCATATTGCTCGCAGGACTGATGGCCGATGGGGTCAGAAGGTTCTGGAGTGGTGTCCACGGACCGGAAGACGAGCTGTAGATAGGCCTCCAACAAGATGGAATGGCGACCTCGTCAGGATCGCGGGACAAGAGAAGCGTGCGAAAAGCACAAGACCAGTCTGAGTGGAAAGCCTTGGGGGAGGCCTAAGTATGTCCAGCAGTGGACGTCTTTCGGCTTACATGATGAATACTTTCTTTAAGTACTGGGTAGCATTGACTTGATAGTCATAGTTTTTCATGTAACTAATGAAGCTTCTTACCTAAGGTACGAGTGCTGAGGTTAGTTAGCTAATTACAAGCACGAGTACCTTAAGAGCTAAGGATATAGCGATGCATAAATATTTTTTTCTACAAGCTTAAAATGATAATATCAAAAATAATCAATCGCTAACTTTTCTCGTATACTTTGCTGGATTTTTTGCTAAGAAATTACTTGTCAGTAAAGTCATTTTCATTATTGCGATTGGCGTTAATGGTTTGTGAATTTTATTGTTAAATGTTAACAAATTTCATGCAAATTTTAGTAGTCACTTAACAGTTCTGACAAATAAGATCTCATAAAAGTTGGAATGCGCCATTTTGTTGATATCTATATTGAACGTAACCATTGTAACCAAATAAAAAATCGTCGCATATTACCAGAACCATCTATTTCCACCATATAACTGTATCACAGTTTGACACTTCTTACGATTTGATTTATAACGTCACTGTGACACATTTGCTGGGTATAGATTCCGTTTTGCCGATTGTACCTTTAACATTTTCAAATAAGGCTCCTTTTTCCGAAAGCCCGATCAAGCAACTGCCATATTCCTCTCCTGGAATTAAGGGTCCTAGTCTCACATCCTTAGTCATTTATTCAAGGTAACAATATACATTGCATTTGAAATTAGATAATTATACACTAAAATAATCATAAAAATAAAATACAATAAATGATCGCTACTTATTACTACATTAACTTCACATTTCAATAATACATTCAAATAAAAATAAAAGTAAACTACAATGTCATTTCTAATCTTTCCAAATTGTTTATTAAATAAAATATTTAGCTATAAATTACAACAATGTTACTTATTGCTATTGCTATTCTGATTAATGTCCTTGGTCCATGCTGCCGTCCTAAGCCAAAAGGCAGTATGTCAGATTAAACTCCCGTAGCAATATCAACCTTATCACTAACCAAATAGAATTGAAACTGCTTTGGCTGTTGAATTTGGGATACTGCTTGTTGGCTTAGGAGGGCAGCATGGGTGGTGGTCATCAGTTTCCACCAGGTGACTCGCTACCCACCCGCAAACAACAAACAACAATATTATGACTTTAAAAATAAAAAAATAAACTATTTTTTTGTCTCTCCTGAAAAGTAGCCATTTGTCCGTTACCTCAATTTAGATTATGGTCGACGGTATGTACTAGCTTTCCGCCCGCGACTTCGTCTGCGGAGAGTCAACACTTTCAGGAACTCTTATTTAACCTGTGCTTTTGTTAAAAAATACAAAATATCCATCACGTAATAAAGAGGGGTTTTTAAAACAATCATCTATGTACAGACTTTTTGGTCGTAACGTTTTTATAATATGGATAAATGCATGCAAACGCTATGCAGAAAATAGCTCTGATTATACCAACATTTTGCCATCTAGTCACTTAGCTACCCGGTCTATTTGAGATGTGGTCTGATTAAAGATGTGGTCTTTTCGAGAACCCGTCGTTTTGCTACCCGGTCTGTTTGAGATGTGGTCTGATTAAAGGTGTAGTCTTTTCGAGAACCCGTCGTTTTGCTACCCGGTCTGTTTGAGATGTGGTCTGATTAAAGATGTGGTCTTTTCGAGAACCCGTCGTTTTGCTACCCGGTCTGTTTGAGATGTGGTCTGATTAAAGATGTAGTCTTTTCGAGAACCCGTCGTTTTGCTACCCGGTCTGTTTGAGATGTGGCCGATTAACGATGAGGTCGTTTAAAGAACCAGTCGTTTTTCTACAAAGTCATTCGGAGATATAGTCGTTCTGCAGAGATATTATGGTCCTTCTGAGATCTGGACCTTATGATCATTCAGTCGTTTTCACAATGTCGTCGTTACGATACCAACCCACTCGACTCGCTCTCTCTTTTGCCTCATTTTGCATGATAAAAAACTCAACCGCACATTCAGCGAAAGAGTAAGTAGGTATAATGTTAAAACTGGAATAAGTAACTCATACGCTTACAGCGGGGGTCACCTGTGCTGACCCCTTGACTGCCACGATCATGTTAATTAAAATAAAGTATACGGTGACGTAGTGACCCGTTTAACGAGTTTTACATAAGTCAATTTAAAATGTATACGTCGCCAGCAATGTTTGTTATTCTGACAACATTTAAGTATGTGAAAACTTAAGTAAATCACCTGTTGCATGTAGTGCATAAAACTAATATAGGATTTACGTCAAATTTCAAATATAGAATTTCAAATGGTCTATACAGATGTGTTACATGCTTTTTGTTCACCTACACAATGGCTGAATCGTTTCATAGTAGTACGGTTCATGAACCGATATAAAACCTTGTCGCATAAAATCAACGATCAATTCCTATCTAATTTCTATGTCGTCACTTGGCACTGTCATTATGACAAAAATCTATCGATCAACATTTAAAGTCCTTGTTGGTGCATTATTCTAGTAAGAGAATTACTTTTATACATTGACGCCCGCGACTTCGTCCGCGTAGAAGTTGTTTCTAGGTACAGTAGTTTCGGCTGTGCGTTAACATATAAGTCAGTGAGTCAGGTTTGCCTTTTACATATAAATATATATATATATTTAATTAAGTATGTGGAACTGTCTAACATGTGAAAACATGGCATATCATTAGATCAATTTTTAACAAAAAAAAAAACAGCCTATTTAGTAGCTGCGATTTCTTTTAATTATTTGTTGTGTTGGTCGACGGCGATACTCGCTACCGCGTCCTCCAGCGACTGCGTCACTCGCCGCCTCGCCGCGCTATGATTACGCTCGCTAATGATCGAATGTCATTGAATGATTGCGCGCGCGCTGACCGGCGCACGCACGCGCCTCTCAAATAATAAACAAACCATCTGACAAATAAAATATAAATCGCTTAAAAGCGGTTTAAGGGTTAAAAGTAAGACCGCTAAAAGGCGGTTGGAATTTTTGTTTTTTTTATTAAAGATTGTGACGTGTGTGAGAGTGTGTTGTTGTGTGCTCCATTGATAAGGTAAACATGACTTTTTTTGTACTACTAACTACTGATATGTTTACGTCCTAACTTAGATATAATTGTTTACGAAAATAAAAATAGTTTTTCATGCTCAGATAAACTACCTATTAGAAGTACAAGGCCGAGATTGTAAGGCTGAGTAAGGTTAAAACCATAAAATATCGTCTTTGACCTGTAATCGTATTATCAACGTTTTGATAGCTCTAGTTTACTTGACAGTAATGGCAGCCGATTTAAAAAAAATACCATAACAGAAAAAAAACAATATTTTATTTACCGCCAAAAATAAATGCCCAGGAGTGGGGTAATATTTGCCAACTAATGTACTTTTCTGAGGGTGGAAAAATCAGCATAGAAAATGAGACAATTGGGTAAGTAAAGTAGTAAAGACAGTTTTTTTTTTCTTTTTCTTTAAGTACGAAGGCAACAAGTTTGTCGGTCATTAAAGTTTACAAATGTCAACTTCATAACTAAAAAAAAGATTTCTAAAATATTAGAGGAAATAAAAATAAAAGAGCCGCAGTTCCATGATCTTCAGGATGACGACTATCGAAAAAAAATATAATTTACATCTCTTCCAAAAACTTTACTTACCCAATTGGCCAGAAAGCCGGTTCTCTTAAAACGACAAAATATAAGGAGTAGGTAAAAAAAAAGAATTAATTTTAAAAGAAAAAAATAAGTAAGTATTTTTTAACTTTTATCACGTACTTGTTAATAATCTTTAGTTCAATACTGATATTGCGTTGTTATCTGTGGTGATCTGTTAACGAATGATTAGCTACTGCTACTTTAAGAACGTAACACGAGGGATCTAGTCTACTCGGTAAGACCATATAGCTTGTGGTTATCGCGTCAATGTTATGGTAGCTCTTAATTACTTAACAGTAATAACGGCCTAATCCCGGGAATGGGTTGTTATTTCAACATAGCGTAACTGCAGTAGAAGGTCGGTACCAAAAACAATAATATTTCTAATATTAGTTTTATTGTTCTGGCAAGGCCACATCACATACAATCTTACTAAGAAATCTTGTAGAATCGAATACGTTCCCTATGACGCATTTAGCTAAAAATATTTCCTAGAATATGCGATCATGGGCACATGTGACTGTTAATACTTTTTTTTTTGTATAATTGGTTTTGCCTTTGACTCCAGACGAGACCAAAGAGTCGGGACCAGCGCCGCTATTGCCTAACGCTCAATAGCGGCCTTTACACGTGAAGTTCGGAACGCGGGAAAACCTTAAATTTCTACTATTTTACTGTTACAGTATTTACAGTTGCATTTACACGTACAGTCGGAACGAAGATTGGAACGGCGCGTGGCGTTGCCCGCGGGCCGAATTTTACGTGTGCACGCCGCTAATGACAATCGGCTTCAAAGTGTAACAATTGTTCATATTTTCCATGCAGGCAAGCCTTCCATTTTCAAAATGAAAACAATTGCGAGTGCGATAGGCAATACAGGTGTAGTGCATAATTTCACGGAAACGTACGAAGGTGTCATGCTATTTCAGTCAACCGCAGTACTTTTTGTACTGTGACCGACTGAAATAGCAAGACGCGTTCGTACGTTTCCGTGAAAATACGAAGGAAAACAATTATGCACTACATCTGTAGCCCCTCTGGTCAGCGATCGAACGAGCACACCGAAAATTTACCTTTTATTCCCCATTTTAATAGACAAATTTAAAGCTTTTAAATAAACAAAACCCTCGATAAAATACGACCCCTTTTTTCAGAGCTAATATCTCTTAAACGCCCTATCGATTTTCAAGAAACCTAACTAATTGTAAGAACAATCTCGATTAAACTAGTTTTTTATAGATTTGCGAGCTATGAATGATGCTACAGACAGAGCCACAAACACGAATAATACAAGGATACTTACGTCTCTTTTAGGATTCCGTGGTCAAAGTAGGAACCCTTATAGTTTCGCCATGTCCGTCCGTCCGTCCGTAGCCTAGCTCAGAGACTCTTAGTACTAGAAAGCTGTAATTTGGCATGAATATACATATTAGATACGCCAACAAAAAATATATTTTAGTTTACCTCTCCAACGCGTAACCTGGGAATGTATTTTTTTCTCGTCTACCCCATAGTGTAGGGTGTCGTTGGATAGGTCTTTTAAAAATATTAGGGGTTTGCGGGAACAATTTTTCGATTAAGGGATCCGTTTATGAAATATTAAGCTTTAAACCGCAATTTTTTGTATGAGTCAAGTGTCCCCCTCCACTACAGCCAAAACTACAAATACGAAAAAATCTGAAAAATATCCTCAATGAAAGCGCATGTAACGAAAATAAATAAATAAATAAATAAATAAATAAATAAATAAAAATAAAAAAAATATTACGACTAAGTAGACTTGATTGGTTCCTGAGATACAGGCGAATAAGGAACGTATTAATAAACTGCTCTCAACTCTAATGCTCGTCTCGAGATGCGTCAAAAATGACAGTGTTCTACGGTTTGGCGTTTACTTTGACGTACCTTGTGACGGGCCTCACAGTTGAGATCAGTTTATTAATACTGGCCTAAGTGTTTATACCTACTAAAATCATCTAAGACAGCACCAAATAACTTTTATCTAATAGAGAATTGGTTCATTCTTGTTGCTTTTGAGATAGTTTTTGTGTCGAAACGGCTTCGGAACCCTACACTGAGCATGGTCAGACGTGCTCTTGCCCAGTTTTTTGTTATCATTGCGTCAAGCTTTCTGAGCTGCAGTCACAATGGAGTCGATATCGAGTTATAGCAGTGATAGTGTTAGGTAACCGATTGCCTCGACCGACGCCGCGAGTAACCCTGGCAGTGGCCGAGGAGACTGCGCAACCAACACATTCATAGTTATTGCGTCGGCAAAGACAAACAGTAATGAAGTTAATGACTAACGGACTCGAAATTACCTGTACATTTTAATAACTTGTATTAATAATAAATAATATCAGGGGACAATGACATACCAATTACCCTAGTCTCAAACTAAGCTAGGTTTGTACTACGAGTATGGGTACGACAACGATATAAATACTTATACAGAGAAATAAATACTTAAATACATAGAAAACTTCATAAACTTCTTCATGAGCATTTTTTTGTCGCAGTCATAATTGTTCTGTCTCCGTCAATTTCTATCGTGTGGCTGTCTTTTTATTGTTTTCTCTGATGTGGATGTATTGGTATTTATTTATGTATTTATTTATGTATTTATTTATAATTATTTGTTTATTTATGCTAATAGTATATATCTTGTATGTATTTGTATATATTTACCTATCTATTTACAAAAAGTGTCTTGTTATTGCTTGCGTGAAGTCTGCGCCACCTACTGTGTAAAATATTTTTGTTCGACACCATGTCCCTGTTAAGGTTGTCTGGAAGAGATCCTGTTGTTTACCTGTTGTTTTTGTTTTAATTTTACTGGATCTCTGTAATGTTTTGTTTGGTGTTCAATAAAGTGTTTTGTATTGTACTGTAAAACATCCATGACTCAGGAACAAATATTCGTGCTCATCACACAAATATATGCCCTTACCGGGATTTGAACCCAGGACCGCTAGCTTCGTAGGCAGGGTCACTAGTGTTGATAAAGACTCGAGTCCTTGGAGTCTTCATTTTTAGGACTCGACTTAGTTTTTTAGACTCTAGTCATCGAATCGAAGCTCAAGTTCTTTTGAAATTAAGGGGACTTAAGTCTTCTGTAGTTTTATATAGAGACTCGAGTCCTCTACAGAGGCTCGAGTGTCTTGTTTACAAGAACACTTGAGATTATGAGATTACGGAATATAGGTACTGAGTAAAGTAGTATTATAGTAATCAGCACCTACTTAGGTATATCTTTCTTTTGATTTGAATGCTGTCTCTTTGTATGGTTTTCATAATGAATTGAAATACGGGCCTTAGGCAATTATATATTTATAGTTCATCGCTTGCTGTTCACACTGCCGGCGAGGACACTCTCCCAACGCCCGGCGAGTAAGCTATAATTCCATAGATTTTGTACTAGCCTCTCGCCGATTGTCAACTGTTTCTAGTACAGAAGTTTACTAGTTGCTCACCGAGCTCGCCGATATCTGGCGGTGGGACCGCTATTTACTAGTTGACCGCAGCGATTAAAGCTATAGACTATAAAACTAGCTCAGCGGTACTCGCCGATGCCTGCCGAGCGTCAAACTATCAAAACTTTACTCGCTTCTCGCCGCTCGCCCACTCTTTTGTAGTTTATAGTCTGTAGCCGGCGGTGGGACCCGCGCCTTAGATCGAGGGGTCTCCAAATGACTTATTTCAGTATTTTCTTAACAGCGTAGTTATAACACATAAATCCGGAAGTAACTGTATGTCTCTGTCTATCTGTCTGTTCCTTTCACGCTGAAACCATTAAACCGACTGAAATGAAACTTGGTAAGTACAGAAATAGTTTGAGACCCGGGGATGAACATAGAGTAATTTTTATTCCCAGAATCAACCCTTTGAATAGATGAAATTTGGGATGAAAGTTTGTACGGGAAAACCTATTACTCGCGGAGGAAGTCGTGGGCGGATACCTAGTGTTATAAATATAATAATAATAGAGGTAGTAACAGCTTTTTTAGAATTTTGTATACATAGTAGAATTTGTATTTTGGACTATTACACAATTCCTGAAATAATCACCGTAAACAAAATATACGCGGACAGGGACGCGAGGAATAGTACATTATGATACAAGTGTGCTAAGTTGACCATTGTATACAAGGCGCTATTGTGTGCGCACGAGCGATAAGCGAGTGCGCCACAAGAAAGCCGCGTATATTATGGTCACAGGCACACGTGTTACATACGACGTTTTTCAACACACTTGCGAAAAAAAAACAAGACTCTTCATTTTCTTTACTTAAAGAAGACATTTTTGTTAATATTAAACTTCACAATAATTAATCCAAACTATCTTCGTCACAGCCGTCAATTATTTACGAAAAATGGCGGCTGGCGCGTTGTTTTTTTTTCTTGCCGCGATACCGATGCGCGCGCAAGGCTAAGGCGCGAACGAGATCGGCCAACAGCCAAATTTAAAATGTAATAATTCATGTTTAAAATACAAATTACAGAAAAATTTAAATGATTTTAATGAAATTGAGTTATTTTTTAGTAATAAAGCTGTTTTCACCAATTTATTGAAATAAATATGTAGATAATGTTATTTGCCGCATAAAAACTGTTTGTTGCTAAGAAAAAAAAAGGTATAACCCGACTAAATTATATCGCTTCTTCTTCGTACTTACAACTTGGTACTAGGCTACAAATGTAAATTGTTTGGGTTAATAAACTAAAGGCACTTGTGCGTAATATACTGAAAAAGCACGCGTGTTTAATATCTAGGTTTATGAGCCAAAAATCGGTGGAATAAAAAGGTCGTTTTGAGCAAGTGTGTTGAAAAAGTATTTATTAATATTTTAATGGCGTTATTATTGATAGCCAGTTATTTACTGTCACTCAGCCACTTAGGTTGCCTTTTCCCAACTTGACTCTTTATAGAGAATATTTAAATTATACGAAAAAGTTGACATGATTGTCAAATTTGCTATGTCTCAAGCATCGAAATGTCTCAAGTCAAGTGAAAGTTTCAATATACGAGTAGGTATATTAATATTAAAATAACATTTTGAAACTTTTTGTGCCTAAACGGATGTAACGAGTTCTAATAATAGTACAAACAGTAATTCATCGGGGGTTTCTTTAGTAGTTAACCCCCGGAAACGTAGATTTGTATCGTCACTAAAGTCTACATTTTATCAACGGGTCGAAAATTGTATGCAGTGCAAACATTGTGACAAAACATTCTCTGTAAAAACATCGCATACAATACTCAAGAAACACTCTATGGTCCACCAGCCGAATTTCGAAGTAGCAGTAAGCAGAGAAAATGCCGCAATGAGAAATAATACACTTTGATAGATTGTTAATCAACTTCATTGTACATGGAAGCCATTCCTTCAGGATTGTTGAAGAAGAACACTTTAAATTGTTTATAAGCCTGATTAACCCAGGTTATTCATTACCGGATCATCTTCATTTGAGCTTAAGCATTAAAACACTTTTTGAGAATCATCATCATCATCATTATCAGCCGCAAGACGTCCACTGCTGGACAAAGGCCTTCCCCAAGGTTTTCCACAACGATCGGAATACACAATCTCAATTAAAAAACCGGTTGCTTGAAGTTGAAAATAAAATTTCCATAACTTTGGATTATTGGACGTCGGTAACTAACAAACCTTACATTGCAGTGACTGCTCATTTTATGAATAACAGTCTCGTTGCCATAATTTTGGACTTTGATTTAATGCCTTATCCTCACACAAGTGACCATTTACTATCAAAAGTAACAGACATTTTTGATAACTATTCTCTAAGAGGAATTTTTTTGTCGATATCAACAGACAACGAGTCAACTAATGTAAAAATGATGCGGATGTTGACGTTATTGCATGATGATTATGAGAATGTTGCTCATACACGGTGCTTAGCACATGTTTTACATCTCGTTGTCAAAAGTGGTCTAGAACACCTTGATAGTATTGTCCACAATATTTCTAAATTGGTGATTATAACTTTTTCACCCAAGAAAAAACAAATGTATTTTGAATACTGCAATGTGATCGGTGTTAAACGATTGTCACTCTTGCGAGAAATGTCGATTAGGTGGAATTCGACGTACTTGATGCTGTTGCGGGCCATAACGTAAGAGTCGTTATGGATCACTTATGTATGTGACAACGTCACAGAATTTCCAAAATATAAAATTGAACTTTGGGATCAAGTAGAAGTTCTGCTTCAATTCTTAAAACCATTCTATGATGCAACGTTGTTGATGTCTATGTCAAAGTATCCAATCATATTCTGTGTCGTTCCCATTGTAGATGAACTTCAAAAGCATATTTCGAGCAATTTGGGCAATGAATTATTGAATAACTGTGTAACAGCGATGGATAACAAGTTGCAGTCATATACATATTTACTTCGATCAAATGTTGCAAGAATTGCAGTTGTATTGGATCCCCGATTGAAACATTATTATTTCAATGAATGTGAAAATTTAGAGACCACATCGGAAATAAGAAACATTTTCGACAAAAACTATAACCTAGAAAATTATCATGACGATGGACCCAATTTGGGGGTAGATTTGTCCGGAAACGGATTTCTGTCTTCGATATACAAAAAAAAGAATATATACTTACCAAAATCAGTTGGATACTTACTTGTCACTGGCTCAAGAACCGGGGAACACCGATGTACTGGCTTGGTGGAAAAATCATGAATATCAGCTTCCTCAATTGAAAAAAATGGCATTTGATTATTTGGTTATTCCAGGATCAAGTGTGCCTAGTGAACAAACGTTCTCTAAATCTGCCAATCTAATAACGAAAAGGAGAAACCGATTGGGCAATAAAACAATTAGGTCATCAATGTGTCTTTCCTCTTGGCTGAACTTGTTCTAGTTAAATTTGTATTGTTTATGTACTAGTGATTTTCTTTTACGTTACAGTATCTTAAAAAATAAGGTTCTTGGAGTAGTGGCAAGTAAGTCAAATATTACGACTGTATTTACATACCGAATATATGTATGTAACCAATAATACGATAATAAATACAAGTTTTACAAATTAACAGGATTTTTTTAAATTTATTTTCAGGTTGCCCGCCCGGGTTTATTTTGATTGTATCATGAGACCATAAATTGGCTATTTTCCAACGATTGACTAAAGCTTGTTCCCTCTGTTATTTATAAGAGGGGAGGCCTTTACCTGGCAGTGGGGCGTATATAAAGAGGCTCTTGATAATATCCTAATAGCTAAATATAGCCTCAGGATATAATAAACCCATCATCATCAGGATCATGTTACACTATAAGTCTAACCCAACTCAATCTAATTACAAGATAACTAGGTAAGTACTTATTGAAATAAGTACTTGGTACTTCTCTTATACTTTTTTAAATTTATAATTCGCCGCTACATTTCTGAAAGGTACCTACATTTTACAGATATCATATACTTCGTTTTTGCATTCAAACCACTTAAGTCAAAGTCAAAGTCAAAAGTCAAAGTTCTTTATTCTTCAATTTAGGCATAATATAATGCACCTATGAATTTCAAAAAGCATTACCACCGGTTCGAAAAATAAAACCTTTGCCCCGAGAAGAAGGTATATTTTTTTCAGGAAAAAGGTTTACATCATTACATAATAATTATAAATAGTTTACAATATCACAGTATTTTTGCACAGTAGGTGCCTTTTTTAAGCGTAGGTATATTTATGCGTAGATTACACATGCAGGACGGACGACTCACTGCCAAACATCCCTATCCCTGATATAATCGTTTACTTTATAATATGCTCGGGAAATTAGTTTTTGTTTTACGACAGAAAAGTACATACCTATCAAAATCAAACATGACATATTTTGATAGAATCCATAGCAAGCCAACTTCAACAGCAACTACAGCAAGTCGTCATTATAGGACTCGAGTCTTAAAGCACACCTAAAGTTGAAATAAGACTTTAAAAAGATACGATGGCTTGAATCTTTCTAAAGCTTGAGTCGTAACTACAGGACTTTATAAAACTCAAAAAAGAACTCGACTCACAACTCAAAAGACTTGGAAGTCTTAAGCTCACAGTCTTATAAATATGGGTCGAGTTCTTGCATTTTAGACTTTAAAGACTTGAGTCCCTATCAACACTAAGGGTCAATACCAACTAGGCCAGCGCGTCGCTTGTCGTAGTACCTACAAATTCATGAGCTAACTACATACTAATATGGGATAAAATATTAAATTATAGGGATTGGGATATGTACCCGGACCAGTGAGCTAGCGTGGTCACAATGTTTTTTTTATATAGCATAGAGAAGGCAAACGAGCACACAGGCCATCTGATGGTAAGTGGAAACTGTAACCCATTCGCATTCGCAAGACTGCAAATGCGTTGCCAACCCTGAGGACTAAGATGGAATGCCTCTATGCTAGTCATTACACCGGCTGTCTTATCCCCGAACCGGAACACAACAATGCGAACGCTGCTGTTTGGCAGTAGGTTAATGGATAAGGTGGTGGTAGCGATCCGGAGGGTCTCTGCACAAGGTCCTACCACCCGCAAAGTGGGAGCAGTAAATAAAAGGGGACGGCCATTTCTAAGCCACTACTGGCCGAAGAGGCACCAAACGTACGTGTTCGATTACATTACTCTACGGAGGCCCTTTCCTCAGCAATGAGACACTCATATAGGCTAGGTAAAATAAGCAAAAAAGTAAGTAGTTATATGTAGATGATTATGGATATAAATTCTTGTCGCTCGGGGAGGTAAAATAACAACTGGTGGCTTTATAAATAACCGGTCGGTATATTAAGTAGTTATCATTGATATCAGTCCGACGACGATCCATTCGATCCTGACCCGACATGATGCCGTGACACGTCGATATACATGCACTTAACCTTCGTGCAACTAGGTCGGTTGCACTTGCTCTTACAACTATAAACGAATAAAAATAAATAAACATGAATGCACAATCTCACACTAGTCTTGAACTACGCTCTAGGCTTGTACTGTGGATACGAAGCTGCGATTAACAAACTCATTGAGAAAACACCCAATGGTCAGGAACATAATAGTCGTGGAACCCGGGCCCGCTAGCTTCGTAGGCAGGGTCACTACCGGCGTCGTCGACATGACGATAAATTAATAAGGATGCCTTCGTCATTTCGTATACACTAGCTGACTGCAACGGTTGCACTTAAAGTAGGTGTCTACGTGTTTTGCAAGCCTCAATCTTGTACAGGGCCTCTATTTTAACCCGAAGTTATCATTTTGTTTACCATGTACCCGCCTTTGCTTGCATGACTATAAAAGCTAAAATACCATACTAATATAATAACTTTAGTTTGCCAAATACTTCGTCAACAAATTAAATGAATGTAACATCTGTAAGAAAATTTCGCAAATTAACTTCAGACTATATTTGAGAATTAAGAATACAATTTACCTATAAAACCCTAATTTAAGGATATATTTCATAAAAACAGTTCGTCGACGTAAAAAACAATAAAAGTTGTTTACGGACATGGCAGATCCCCTGGCTGTTGTCCAAGGTCGACCTGTATCCAACGTGTAAAATTAAAAGGGCGAATACCTGACCTTTTGCTTTAAAACGTATCATTTCATGCGACTACTTAACTTGAAAGGCACAGTGATTAAAACGCTTTACAGGATCGAAGCAACGCTCTGCAGCCAGTTAGTAATACCTGCCAGGCATAATTATAACTTGTCCACGTGTCGCGCAGTTCCCACGCAACTGCGCGACACAATCACAACTCGCAGGATGCAATTACTGCCATCTTCTGCATGCAAAGTTACTCGCGTCGCTCGTGCATCGTGCAACAAGCTCTGAACAGTCATGTCATCTATTATAGATGGCTAGATTCAGTGCATCTATTTAACATTATCTATTTATGGACTATAGATCTACAGAGCGAATGTGAGTGGAAGGGTCGGAAGGAGCCACAGTCGGAGAAATACTGGAAAGGGGCCGAATCTTAAGTACCTACCCGAATGACTTGATGTATGAATTTTGAGGAAGCGAAAGAGATTTGTAAATGAAAAAAAATCAACGAGATATGACAAGTGGGGTATCATTGAATCGATATTTAAAAATCATATTTTTTTATTTTGGAGGACCATTTAAGATTTATGACGATTTAAAGTTTATTAGCAGCAGTCGGTTTTTTTAAAGCTTGCTTTTTGTTTGTTGGTTTATCCTTCAACACTGGTTGGTGGAGATCCTTGAGAATGGCATGTCCAGCCGTGGACTTCCTTCAGCTGATACGATGTTGCTAATGATGTAAGGATATTGATCCCTTGACTGTCCCCCCAGACGTGGTCCCGGCGCGACATGAAGTGGGTGGCGCTGTTCTCGCTGATCGCGGCCACGGTGCTGCAGCAGCCGACGCCGCTGGTGCGAACGCGCGGCGGGCTGGTGCGCGGGCGCGTCGCGCACAGCGGCCGCTTCCACGAGTACCTGGGGATACCCTACGGGGTAGTCAGTGGGGAGAACCGGTTTCAGGTGGGTTTTTTTTTAAGTAATGACATGACGAAGAAATTTTACAGATATTTTTTATAGGTCCAAAATGTAATTTAACTAATGATGAAGGTTTTTAGAAAGTAAAGGGTATCTAAGGTAAGATTTTTATTCCGACTTTAGCAAAGGGATAAAATATAAGGGTGTCAAAGTATTAAAAAGTCCATTCTTTTATCTACGACTTCAAAATAGAAGGTTCTCAATTCGTCAAAAATCATTTTCTAAAGTTTTTTTTCTCCCGAATTATTTTAAAATTATTAGTTATTTATTTATTAGCTTTTTATTCGTTATTTCTATAAAAAAAAAAAAAAAAATTATAGGGTTAAAATCCCGTCATCTAGCTAATATTCAATTGATTAAAGTTAAGTGCAACCACTCTCTTAAATAAATAACTTAAAGCCCCTGAACTCCCTGAAGTCGTGCAAAAAATTCACAGATAGAAAATCACATTTCGCTTCTTTTTGTACGAAGTAGGGCTGGGCTGAAAATGATTAAGCAATTTCACGACCTACACACAATTGCTGCGCATTGGTGTATAATCTGCATCACGCGGCGCAAGTTGCTAGAATCGAGGCGCCCGCGCAGCAAGGACAAGGCCGGCCGGTCAAAGCACATGATTATACACAGCAACCTCGCACGAGTATGGAATTACTGTAATTGTTGTTTTTAGTCTCGCGTACTATAAACCGCTAATATTTATATCGTTACGGTATCAGAATATCACCTATAGCGTAACCGAAGCGTGAAAACAATTCTTTAATGAGCGTTGCCATGGTAATAACAGTTCTATAATAATTATTAAAATCTGGTGGTTTGTTTTGCGAGTTTTAATGGCTAATATTTTTCAACCGCAGTAGGACATAAAAAACTGAAAAAGGATGCGTAAAATTGAACTTCCAATTTCTGATTTTCTTGAAAACCGTAAGACTTTAACTAGATTTATATAAAGTACGCTGTTTTTATTGCTTGTGAGATAAAGCAAAGCAAAGGCTCGTCCGTATACGGGTTCAAAGGATTCTAGGCGGTAAAAGCAGGTAGTCTTTGACCGATTATGGAATTGTTTTGAACTCGGCCGTCATTAAGTATCTCGCCTCCCAGAATGTCGGCCCAGTGGACCTCTAAATACGGGACCCGTATAGTCTCGAGCATATAGGGTAATAAAATAATACGATTAAGTAGTCGGTTTCGGTAGTGAATAAGACGATTCCTTGCAATGTTGTAAATGTCTATTTAAAAAATCGTTTAAAAAAAAAGCAACTTGATCAGCCTCATGGTAATGGCAGAAATAGGACAAAAGTAGTGTGACCTCAGATTTTTGAAAACACTTATCGTTTTCAAATGTGGTAACCCTACAAGGACAAGACCGGTCGGTCATGCGTGTGCGCACATAGACCGACAAAGCGCATACAGATTGTGCTGTCTTAGTTTAACGAGCTGCGTCAACAGTAAGTGGCAGCTAAATGGACAGTTAAAAGTAATGTCCCATAAACACGTGTTCCACGGTATTCTTTCTTGCGTCAGGTGTTTAATGTGGCGATAAAAAATTGGCTTTCTCACTGACGGTGTTGTAAGCCGAAAACAAAAGGGAAGGGTGTACTGTAGCGACCTAGTGACATCTAGCGACAACTTAATAATCAGCTCAAGAGCGCCAACAGCGAAATCTGCATTAAACCGCGCTATCGAAGTTACTTGAATCAGTTGACATATATACAACTTCCAACCAGGTATAACACCCGCCTGGAGAGAGTCGGTCTATTAATATCTCTCCTACAACACCAGATGTGAAGAATGTATGACGTCACACCATGTTGATGTTATGAATCTGCAGAAAGATCTACTGGTTGAATTCCTTTCCCACCTCAGAAAACAATAAGGTGTTTATGATATTACGCGACTTGACAGAAACGCGTGGAACTAACCCCGTGTGCTTCAGGTCCACTAGAGACAACTCGACATTGGTTAAATACAGCTACTTAAAGAGGAGTGAAGGCCGTTGATTAAGAAAATAAATTACGCGTTTAATTATTTATTGATACAGAGAAATATTAACAATAATACGATACAAAGTAAAAAATACGACTTAAAGCTAAAACTATGGCAAATAAAATAAAAAAGCAGAAATAAACCTAATTATAACTAAGCTAAATACGATTAAATAAAAACTAAAACAGAGAAGGCCCCTGTGGCAAAGTACCACAGATGCTGGCAGCATTTCCTCGTTGTAGGTATAGCGATGGTTGCCCGAGGAAGCTGCCAGCTCTGTGGTCTCCAGTTGTTTCTATTAGCCTTTTTGAAATGTCCTTAAAAAGGCTAATATGGGTCACGTTAGGGATTAATTTAAAGGCGCTGATTAAATATATTTGGCCACCATAGAACCCTTTCAGAATGACAACGTTCTGTCACGAGAAATAAATTATTAAAAAAATATTTTTTTGTACGACAGAGTTCTATTAAAATTGTTTACTGTACTGCGGTGAACAAGGAATCAGATAAAAATTAAATCAAGTATTTTTTCCATTTCCAATCATCATTTACTTTAGGTGACTTGAGTTTTTTATAACGGCGTTCCCCAAGGATGTACTCTAGGTCTTTTGAAACACTTATTTGGTGTCCATAAGATCGAAGATCGCGGGAAATGAATCAAAAAATCTTGCGGCTGATGATGATGAAGATAATAATTGACTGACATTGCGTTTTGGTTTAACTAATTTGGGAGTTTCTCTAAAAAAACCAAAGAGTAATCGTTAATATCTCGCTTAATTAGGTTTTCCGAGCATAAGAAAAACCAAAAATAATAATAACAACCCAGTAATTGGAAGACTTTCTCTGCGGTTATGACTTTTATGATAATGACTCATTTAATTGCGTGTTTGTGCTCAGTTTGCCGTTTGTAATAATCAATGATCCTGCCAACTAGGTACGGAGTAGGTATTTATTATTAGCGTTGCTAATATTCCAAGAATAATAATGAATTGTAAAAGTTACATCAAATCACTGTCACTGTCAACTGTCTGAAAATCATAATTTAATACGACGCAAAACATGTGCTTACGAAAAACCGCATCTCAACCCGAGTCTCGTACCTGACCAAAAATGAAACGTCAATTATGTACATATAAGGTTAAATCCAAAAACCAGTTTTATGTTAATGTATACTTACGTCAATCTTAATAGTTATAGATAGGTACTAACCTAACCAGGAGGTTAGTCATGTTTACTTATTTTCCACAGCTGCAAGCGAATACCTACTTAATGTAGTTAATTATGCAGTGCACTACGGTCGCAATAACATTAATATTATCCATTTAGCTCTAGAACAAATAAGCGAGTTCTAATGGTTTATGCAGTTCTTATAACAGGCGATAAAATAATAATGGTCTTCAATTAAAACACTCGCTTGTTGTTATATTTCTATCGTATTCTATCGCGTTAAGGTAAGGGTTATATTATTCATAATAAGGCCTCTCTCAGTTGCTCCGAAGACCGACTCCCATTTCTCGCCTGTGAATACTACTACAGTGTCATCTGCATATGAAATGACATGCCCGTTATCAACGGACATATTCGTAAGGTCGTTTATGTAGATGAGAAACAGAGTCGGTCCCAGTACACTACCTTGGGGGACCCCATACATCACGTTAACATCTGAACTTATGTGGTCGCCTATCCTGACCCGCTGACTACGATTCCACAGGTAGTCACCCAGCAAATCCAGGGGTTTAACTCTGATGCCGTAGTGTTCTAGCTTTTTTATAAGATTGGGAAGAGAGACAGTGTCAAATGCCTTTTTTAAATCAAGGAAAATAGGGAGGCACTTTTTACCTTGGTCGACTTCTGTGCTCACTATCGATGTTAATTTTGGTATAGCATCTTCAGTTGATTTTCCCTGCCTAAACCCAAATTGAAATTTTAAAAGTACGTTGTATTTATTGAAGTAGTTTGTTAGTCTATTATTAATAAGTTTTTAGATAATTTTTGAAATCGATGTGAGCACCGAGATTGGCTAGTAGTTATTCGGATCTGTTCTCTAACACCAATGCCGTGAACTTTATTAACTCATTAAATGTATTTAATGAGTTAATAAAGTTCACGGCATTGGTGTTAGAGGGTGATCTATAGATCCCTAGGATAATTGTGTTGAGTGCGTCAATTTGTAGGCACGTTGCCTGTTCCAAATTTACTTCTTCAATGGTTGAGTTTGACTGGGTTTTAACAAACGCAACAACACCATAATTTTGGTTTAGATTATTTTTAGTGGCCATAGATAATATATTAAAATATTTATTAATATATTTATTTACCATATTTTTATTTATAACTCTTATAATTAGGAAAATATATAATGGATGTTGTAGGGCTTAAACGACTTTCAGTCAATATCAAAATATCAGGGCCGAAATCGAGTTGAGACATAGTTATTTGAAGATCGTTGAAGTTGCAACATATACTTCGGATGTTCTGCGATAAACCTGAGAGGTAATGATTACAGTTTGGAATATGTTTGCGGAGGTCCTGAATGTCAAGTTTTTGGCTATTTCCATACTATCTATTTTACAAGTAAGAGATAGGGTGGTAGATTTGAGGGGGTTAATTATGATTATGATCTATACTTACGTTTTGTCTTTACTTTTGCAGTCTTTGAAAATATAATAAATTACAGAGACCTGCATATAAAGCGTATAATACTCGTAGAAAATGATCAAAAACAATTGCGCTTACGAGTTGTAGATTACGTCGCGGGCGTCGCGGCTCATAATTAGACCTCGGACTTTTGTCGTAATAACGTCACAATAGGGTAGTTCTGGGAGTAAATGGAACGGTGTCAATTTATGCGAAAAGTTAAAGGTTTTGTAACCGAATAAATTCAAATGTATTCGGTAGGCATTAACGACCCAAATTACGTAGTAAATTGATCTAAATTGATCAATATTATCTTGTGGTATATTAGTTCAAACCATACATTTGTGCGTTAAACTGACTTCTTACGAACAAAAAGAGAGTGGCCTAAAAAACCAAAGCCAGTTTAGTGTAAAAATGTATGGTTTGCAGTAATATACCGAAAGATAATGTTGATCAATTGACTAGGTAATTTTAGTCGTGAATGCCTACTGAATAACCAAATGAATTCTAAGCAATTACCATAAACTCTTTATAACAATTTATTCGGTTAAATACCGTTATTTTGTCGTATTAATTAACACCGTTCCATTTACTCCCCAAACTACCCTATTGTGACGTCATTGCGACAAAAGTCCGGGGTCTACTCATAATGCCCCACTGAGCCAAATAGCGGTATCTCAGATAAAACTCCTGGAGCAATCACAACCTCATTAGTAAGAAAAGAAGATGGAATCTACTTTGTCAATTGACTCTGAGAATTGAGATACTCCTTATTGGCTGGAGGGCAGAATAGGCCTTATTCTAATCTTCATCGTGCCCTGTATTGTTGGCCTACGTTGTTTACAATTAAATTGCCACTATTATAATTCTCAAGCATTTGTGAACTACGCAAGATCATTCACTCTCTTGTTTTTCATATCGATTTTCACACACGTAAAGTACGCAAGATATGTTTATTTATTAAACCAATTTATTATTTATGGCAAAAAGAAGGCAAACGAGTACACTTGCCACCTGATAGTAAAAGGGATCTGAGACGCATGCATGCTGAAGACTGAAATCTCAAGACTTTTATTGGCTACGCAATCTTAGTGCAATCCTAAGATTGCGTAGCCAATAAACTTTTTTTGGGTAAATTATCTTTATTCACATAATTTGTCTAGCGTTATCATTTTTATATCGCTGGAACCGCAAAGTTTCAGACTTTCTTAAATATCGAACTTGTAGACGAGGCTAGGTGAGTCCGGGTTCGATTTGATTTATATAAATCCTGAAAAGTAACAGTTTCTTAAGAAAACCTTATGACACGCTAATTATGACCTAAATCAAACTATGACTAAAATAATTATTGCAGAAAATATAAACAGCTGGAATGCCTCTAAGCTAAAATTTTCACCGGTTATATTATTCCATCACTGAAAGACTACGTACTGCTTGGTGGTAATTCTACTGACTAAAGCGTTACCTATTTCTTTCCAGGCTCCCCTTCCTCCACCGAAATGGGAGGGAGTTTTCGAGGCCGTGAACACCAACACACGATGTCCCCAAACCGTGATGGGGACAGTAGTTATCGGCCAGCCTGACTGCCTCAAGCTGAACGTCTACATGCCCGTCCGGACCAGACCAGACAAGCTCCTCCCGGTAATGGTCTACATCCACGGAGGATGCTTCTTCGAAGGCACAGGATCTGCCTTTATCTACGGAGCTGATTATTTTGTGGAGCATGGAGTTGTGTTCGTTGGCATTAACTACAGGTTAAACGTGGAAGGTTTTCTGTGCCTTGGTATCGAGGAGGCTCCTGGTAACGCTGGATTAAAAGACCAAGTAGCGGCTTTGAGGTGGATCAGAGATAACATTAGAGCTTTTGGAGGGAATCCTGAGAGTGTGACTCTATTTGGAGAAAGCGCCGGTGCTGTCTCTTCTTCGTTTCTAGTTCTCAGTCCAGCGGCTCGAGGGCTGTTCCACCGAGCGATACTACAAAGTGGATCCACGCTGGCCCCCTGGGCGTTACAACACGACCCAATAAGAACAGCCAGCGCTCTAGTCAAACAATTCGGTTACGACACCAAAGATCCTTACGAAATATACGAAATCCTATCAAATAAAACTGTAAATGAATTAATCCAAGCCAAAGCTGTCGAAAATCAAAACTACATCACATCCGATACTCTCTTTGTCCCATGCATTGAGAAAAACCTACCAGGTGTAGAACCCATCGTCACAGAATACCCCACAAATATAATAGAATCTGGTAACTACACTAAAGTCCCAATGATAATTGGATTTAACGACAACGAAGGTATCTATTTCGTGGCCAAAGACTACGGCACTAGTCTCAAATCCATTGATCCTAAAGAAAACCTTCAACCAGACTTGGAGTTCCCCACTGAACACGACATGAATAATACCGTGGAGACTATTAAAAGCTACTACTTCCCTGCTGAGAAAGAAGAACTAATTCTGAATATGGTTGATTTGTACTCGGACTTGCACTTCAAGTATCCTTCTGTGGTGGAATCAGATTTGTATGCGAAGACTTCGGACCAGCCGATTTACTTCTATCTCTTCAAATACGGCGGTTACAGGAACATGGCTAAGATCATCTCCAGGTTCGGGGCAACAGGGGGAGCGTCTCACGCTGACGAGCTCTTCTACATGTTCAAGCCTCACTCCATCCCGTTCCCGTACCACCTGGAGAGGCGCATGATCAAGCGCATGGTCACGCTTTGGACAAACTTCGCCAAGTACAGGTAAGCGTTCCCATTAGGTAGAAGGTTGGTTCCGTCAGACAAACTCAATTTCAATTTCAATTTATTTATTTATCAAACAATTAGAACAATCATTTTAAATCTTATAGTATAGTAAATTAAGCAATAGTATACAAAAAGGTTTCGGACATGAATATCAATGGTCCTGACACTAGGACAGGCCTGTGTCGTGAGAACCGATATGATGCGTTACCGTCGTTACCGAGGTAGATCAAAAATACATGATGCGTGAACAGACTACAGACAAGGAGTAAACATACAAGATTGAATGGTGTGCAAGATTACATTAGGAAATTAAAGTAAAATTTTACACATTATAGGTAAGTGAATTTAGGTACTTACTTTACAGGTCTCGTGTAGATTCTTTACGCTTAACGCATTTAAAAAGAAAAAAAATGTATGCGCGACGTGCTCATCTCAATGAACCAGGAAATATTAGCAACGTTATAATCATAGACTCAGGTCACTACACTAACCTGAGACGTGACTATTTGAAAAACACCACATTACGTCTGAAATTCCGTTGCGTAACTGTCTATCTATCAATAAGTCAGTTCTGGCAGCTGTCACATTAAACCCTATTATTTTATTTGTATTTGTCGTTAATATCGTAAGTTTTTAGGGTGGGTTTCTTGTATTACTGGAATTTTAGCTACTTCTCAGAAATGTAAAAACGTGGTTGGATGAGTCATGAAGCTAAGCTCCTTTAAGAATTAGGGTTATTATTTATATATGCATATAAATATGTATATAAGTTTATATATTAGTTTATTTATGTGTATTATATATGTAAGTTTATATATTAGTTTATTTGTTTTATATTTATTTATTTATAGAATCATCATCTCTTTTTGCTACTTTTGTGCAAAACTTGTATGTGTCCAACCCTATGCATTGTCCTTACTCATCTACTTCAGGGTTAGCTGGAAGAGATCCCATTTAGGGATAAGTTCGCCTTTGTACATTACTTTAGTAACAATTGTGCCACTCCGTGTCTTCCCGCGGATGTCGTAAGAGACGACTAAGGGAATATAGGCTTGTGGTACTGTTAGGCGATGGGCTTGCAACCTGTCACTAATACACTGGTCAACATCTTAGCCTGATTGTGCAAAATGTGGTTACAGAATTATCAACAAGTTTTTAGGGTTGTTGGAAATTCTGTAGCTCTGCCTACCCCACTCTGGGAATGAAGGCGTGAGTTTATGTATGTATGTATGTATGTTTAGTAACAATATTGTAATATTTATATTTTTGTACAATAAAGAGTTTACATACATACATTACATACATACATTACCTTATGTATATTTTTGAACCGTAGAACGGTGTGACATTATAAAATGAATTGTTTGACACTTCATACGACTTGAATCATAACGTCACTGTGACACAGTCCTATGTTCGGTCAGGTTTCATTGGCTTGATAGTACCTTACTATCTTTTTAAATCTAGTTATTTCTTAAGTTACCTTAAACAAGCTTTTATCTATATTGTAGAGACATGCACTATAGATAGGTAACAGATGACTTTCGATAAGGGCAGGCTCACTCGCATTGCGAAAATAAAAACATACTTTTGTACGTTGTTTGAACAAATCTTTACATTCTAAAGTCAAGTTAGTGCGTTGTTTAATTACCACTATCACTTATTAATTATTATACGTCTGATAGGTTATCTTCTAACCATACCTAACATGTATTTATAGTTCAAAAATATCTTGTTGACATTACATTACAAGATAAGGCAATCTTAGTCCTATTGCATAACGAATTACAAGCTAATACAATTGGAATTTTGTCTCATTTTGTAGTTTTATTTACGAGACAAAACACTTTGCTATTCGCTTCTTCTTCATTATGCAATAAGCCCCTGTTGTAGCTTCGACGACGCGTTGACCTCGTTGGTAGTGACCCTGGCTACTAGCGGTCCCGGGTTGGATTCCCGGTATAGACAAATATTTGTGTTATTTATATCTCGATACATATAAGTATTTATATCGTTGAATAGCACCCATAGTAAAGTCAACTGTAAAAACTAAACTTCGTAACAATTTATGAGAGGATTTTTTGGATACATATTTTTGCATTTGACTGTACAAGCCCAGAGCTTAAGTAATGGGTTATGGTGTGACATGGTCCCCTGATATATATATACAATCCTGGTATTGCAAATGCAGCACAATTACTAGCTGTCACCCGCTACTCCATCTGCGTACAAGTCGCTTAACGCTATTCCCTCGAGAACTGTGCAATTTTCTGGTATAAAACCATGGGATCTGTACAGTCGAGTTCATAAATATGTATACACTTTAGTACCTTGTCACTTTAATCGCTGTGACGATTCATATATGGCAGTTAAAACATGACATTAGAAAGACAAGGTAAAGAAAGAAAGAAAGAAAGAAAAATACATTTATTCACTACACACACAAGACACACAGAAAAATAAACAATTGAAAACAGTAACAACAATAAACAAGTAGTGAGTGTGTCTTCGCGGCAGTGAATCGGACACTGGCTCAGCATAATGCTGAGGAGTTAAACACCTGCAGCGCTGATTTTCAGCCAGCTCCGAGTGTGACAGGCAGACAGTACGCTAAACGAAGTGTAATTAAAAGGAAATATAGAATACATAAAGATACCATTAAACAAATACTTACAGTTGGTGCCAAAATATATACAAAATCTACATGCAAATACCTTACATAAACATATTTAAAGTAGAAATACGAGTACGTACTTAGCAAGTATACAGCATCGACAATTTGGCACAAATAACAAAAACAAAAGAAAACTAAAATCTGATTTACAAAGTGCTGGTTGGTTAGGTACTAAGGTACATGCATATTAATGAACTCGACTGTACATTCACGAACTTTAATTGTTATGCCACTATGAAACCCTGTCATATTGACAGCGTCAAGTGACGAGATAGAAATTACATGGTATTAATCGTATTTTTTTATACGACAAGGTTCTATAGCAGTATATCAATGAAAGTCCGTGACCGTACCGTGTATTTGAACTGTGTAATTTATGTTCATTACCGCCACTTTCGCTTCTTTTATATAAACCTAGTGATATCGTGACGCTAAGACAAATCGAACAACGACACGTCGTTTATCAAAATCGGTTCATCCTTTCAGGCTCTACCTACAAGCGAATAAAGAACCGTACATACAAGTCACATTTGACCCTTTTACTTGGGCAGTTGGGCAGTCATAGGATAGGTGCCTAGATTAAATAACAATTATTATTAACATATTTTCCAAAAATACGTTTAGGCCCCAATCACCCCCAGATATTATCTAAATCAATGAGCAATAACTAAACGTATGAATTCACAAAATGTTGCTTTTTTATGGGATAGTGAAGGCAACCGAGCACACAGGCCACCTGGTGGTAAGTGGAAACTGTGGCCCATAGACATTCGCATTCACAAGACTGCAATCCCAAGACTGCAAAAACCTTGCCAACCCTGAGGACTAAGATGGAATGCCTCCATGGTAGTCATTACACCGGCTGTCTTATCCCCAAACCGGAACACAACAATGTGAACACTGGTGTATGGCGGTAGATTAATGGATAAGACAGTGGTAGCGATCCGGACGGGCCCTGCACAAGGTCCCACCACCCGCAAACCTGCACCTGCACCTGCTTGTTTAATACAGTAAATATTCAGCGGAGTAAATGTACGCCACGCGCCTCCGTTCCGATATTACCGATAGTTACCGCCGCCATCCGCCGCGGCGCTAGTGTCGCTCATTTGTCTGCAAATCACGTCTCACATACAATTTCCATTTATTTATAGCTCTTGTAAAACAGAACAAAACAGGGCATAAATTTGATCGTGTCGTGGTTAGGTAGAAGCGGGGGAACGAGAGAGTTCGTTGAGGGATAACACCATTTTATATTGACGTATGATCGAGGAGTTTGAATATTTAGCAGGTTAACGTCGTACCTCGTTAAATTTGACGTGTTATTTATTCTCGGCGTGTTAGCTTTAACCAGGTGCAATTCTGCTACAAGTACAACGACGAAGTATATTTATCAATATATATGGTAGAATCTACTTTTGAGATACCCTACTTTTCCTTGTGAGAAGTATAAAACAATAACTTTTAAAACTAAAACTAAGTATGCTTAAATAAGACTAAATAAAACTAAACCATAACGTCAATTCTAAGAATGGCCCCAGCAGCGACATTGTACCAAAGATGCTGGCAGCATTTCCTCGTTGAATGCCTAAACTAATTCGTTGAGCAAGGAAACTGCCCGCTATTCGGTCTTCTGTGACGTCAATCTTTGACAATAACAAAGACATAGAGCGCCTGGAGCCCACGGACCCCGAATGAAAAAAAAAATTGTATGATTTCTAACGGTCACATAACATCTCATAATAACATCAATTACGAGACAGAAATTACGTCAACTAATAATCTTTAAGTTTCTGCAACACGGTTCTACATTATGATGGCTCAACCGTTCAAGTCTGAGACCGTAGGCACATATTCAGGTAACCAGTGAAACCACCAGTTTGATTACAAAACTGTATTTAAATCTGTCGTAAAACAAAAACTAATTTCCCGAGCATATTATAAAGTAAACGATTATATCATGGATAGGGATGTTTGGCAGTGAGTCGTCCGTCCTGCATGAGTAATCTACGCTTAAAAAAGGTGCACCCTACTGTGCAAAAATACTGTGATATTGTAAACTATTTATAATTATTGTGTAATGATGTAAACCTTTTCCCTGAAAAAAATATACCTTGCCGAGTTTCTTACGCCGGTTCTTCTCGGGGCAAAGGTTTTATTTTTCGAACCGGTGGTAATGCTTTTTGACATTCATAGGTGCATTATATTATGCCTAAATTGAAGAATAAAGAACTTTGACTTTGACTTTGACTTTGAAAGTTGGTGTATTGGCATGGTGGTGTACGCGGGTCACACGTTTAACCAAACACGGGCGGGGGCTAGGATCAAGCCGTTCTAACTCGACTTTGGACTAATAAATTATTTACATTCCATTTGAGTCTTGTATTTTATTTTTTTAGTTACTTACCTAGTGGTAATGAGACTTAAGGACTGTTGACATTCGCAATCTTATGTAAACAAGTAACTCAAGATTAAAAACACGTTAGCTTAGTTGGTATGTGATCCCCTACGAAGCTAGCGGTTTGGGTTCGAAACCCGGTAGTTATTTTGAAAGCATTTGCATTTGAAAGCAGAATCATTTGTCGACAGCATATTTTCTAAATAATGTTCGTAATGTTCTTTGTTTAACCCTCCTACAAAAAAGGGGGTATAATCACTTGGACGCCTAGGTCTCTGGCTAGGTTTGTGGCTTCATATCTGTTTTTTTATTAAATGCTAGTTTAACCTCAATAGCTTTTAACAAGATCTTTACGTATATACCTACGCTCACGTTTTTAAAACTATTTACGCAACGTATTTGAATGCGGTTTTGATCAATAGATACAGTAATTCGTTAAAATGTACGGATGTTACCGAACATTTACATAAACCGAAGCGAAGTGAGGGCTGCGTCGCTGTTGCCTAGTCGCAATCGGCTTCAAAGTGGAATCATTATAAGACTGTCAAAATAAAAACAGTTGCACTAGATTTATATAAATCATTTGAACCTTTGAAGAGTTATCAGCTCTAAGAACATCGCATTTGGGAGGGTATTAATTATTTTAATAAACTCTCTCGTCATTCCTCGCCGCGCATGTACCAGCCTAACGACATCATCAAATCGATACATGTTATGTGCCCGACTCGTAAAAACGCTCCTAACAACACAGCGGGCAGAAAACAATACATTTACATACCCAGATTAATCCGTGCAATAAAAGGTTCAGCGTTTATTGCGCGTCTCGCTGGAGGGTAAACGGTCGTCTTGATGTAATAGGTCTGTGACCTATTAATACACGCAGGAGCAAAAATACCGGGTCAGAGTGCGTTTTTCATACTAAAGAGGCTATTTCGAAGCCTTGGTTCCTCGCCAGGGTATGCTTTTAGTGAAATCTGATGATGAATACCCCGAGCATCGATACAGGACTTCCAGAGTGCCTAGGATACTGAACTGAATGAATCTGCGGTTAACGCCGAAATAGTGCATGTTCAGAAAAACATCTAAAATGGAAATAAAATGTAAGGAAATCCAAGTGCTGACCCAAACTCTCCCGCTGTGGTGTTAACGGGTTGTGCGATCAGTTAGGTATCTTAAGAACTTTTGACCTCCTGTATTGAACCTCGCAGTATAAACTCACTCAAAACAACCCCAGGCGAGGAACCAAGGCTTTGAAATAGTCTCATTTGTATGAAAAACGCACTCTGACCCGGTATTTTTGCTCCTGAGTGTATATAACTACCTATATCTTTAGTTGGTACGGTCACGGACGGCCATTTGTGACCCATTATAAAATAAAAATGCTTGATGTCGTCAATGTCATTAGACATGCCACGTCGTTTGTAACTTGTAAGAAACTCAATCTGACACTTTGAAGCCGATTGCGATTGCGAGTGCGCTAGGCAATAGGCCGTATTTTGCCGGAACATGTCTACATTACACCAAACGCGTCCGTGACTTCGCCACATTTTAATTTTTATAAAATTGTTCTGTTTGTGTGTGTGATTTTGCCTCTGAGTTAAACAAAGGAATGATCTTACTTTGGTTCTTCAGATCAGGAAATACTCCAACATCGACACACTCATTCAATAGTAGCTACTATATTGAATGAGTAGCTAGGTAAGGCGCAATTGGCCCTGTAATAATGGAGCGTAGTACTCTAACAGGGGCTCAACTCGTTGAATAGAGCCGGTAAGAACCATATCGTGTTAGATCTGTTACCGTATTGTCACCGTTTTGATAGCTCTTATTTACTTGACAGTAATGGCGGCTGACGTCAAAACAATGCCATAAGGCTGTTTGTCCACCGCCGCCGTCACCGTCACGTCACCGAGAACGAGATGACGTTACGGTGACGGCGGCGGTGGACAAACAGCCTAACAGTTCAAAGACGATATGTTTTTTACCGTCGGGAATAGAGGCGCAGGTTGGTTGGTGTACGTCACTTTCCCTCGATCGGAAGTTTGAATAACTTCTCATTGTCAAATTTTATAACAACACTCAAAATAATTAGAAGCTATCGTGTCCATATTATGTTTATTCAAATATAAATAACGTCATTTGAATTTTAATTAATTGATAACTAAAGCAGGGATATGGTAATTTTAAAAACAATAAACCGGAGTTAACTTATACAGCCATTTTCACTAGCTTCTCATCATTGATTGATAATAGCTTTGATTTAGAAAGTCGAAATTCAAAAATTCAAAATTCTAATTAAATTGGCAACATGAGGGCTCTTTTACACGTCGGTAATATAGAGTGAATCTACCAGCTCTTCGGACAAGACCATCAATGCGGAGAAGAAGCGCCACCAATAATATAATACAATATATTTAAAAGTAACATTACAAAGGGTAAAGTAATAAAAAAATACTTTAAAACTAACTCAAATAAAATCATTACAAATGTAAGCTCAATAACATTAAATTAAAAATAGTGACTAGGAGAACAACATGATTAGGTCTCTACGTCAGGAACGATAATCGAAATAACTAACTGAAAAACAGGTCCTTGCGTGAACAGACCTGACCCCACAGACAGCACCCGCTCACGAGTATGACGCGTATCTCAGCCATCGCCTCCCTCAACCATGTTTTCGGGAAGGTGGCGACCCGATCAACGACGTCGCCATAAGCAAAGATCTTTGTGTGAGCATGACATACTCATGCTGCCGGACAAAATATATCAATAAAAATAAAATAGCTGTCCGGCGAGAAACATCTGAATGTGTTCTCATTTCTAAAGTGTCTTGTGCACAAGAACCAATAAAAATTACAATAAGCGCCGCTCAGTCCTCAGCTATTATTACTATTCAAAAAAAATAAAAAATGGAACCATAATTTCAGTAGCAGCTCACACTACTTAAAAACGTCAGATTGACTTTGGAAGGTGAGTCACAAACTTCTTTGACTGTACTTATTTTCACTTGGTATGTACAATTGGACAGTTGATGTCGGCGACTTAAAAGGGGGTTTAATTTGAGCACATATTTTCTTCTGTTAGTGATATTAATTGTGTTACCTTTCCGATACATAATTTCCAATTAGACTTAAAACTTTAAAAACATAAATGACCACAGTAAAAAATACTTAACAGCTTAAAAAAGTGAAGTATACATATGATGTAAGATATAAAATAATTGTTACCTACCTTAATTTATTTTAATTAATCGATAAACATAAGTAGTAACTCAAAAAATACGGATTTGATAAATCCTACATTGTAATACTTCGTAATTAACTGCTATATATTTATTACTAGAAGCCATGGAGCCATCGGTTCCACAAAAACCACCAACCTTTTAGAGTTGAGTTTGAAATCGTCATTATCCAGTAACACTGTCTTGTGTTCCAGCGACCCCACACCGCGCACCTCCCCGCTGCTGCCGCTGCGCTGGCGCCCCAGCCGCGCCAGCAACCCCGCGGCGCTCGTCATCGACGGGCAGCTCTCCACGGCGCGCCTGTGGGACCACGCCGCCGTCGATCTCTGGAACCACACCTACTCCAAGTACAGGAGGAAACGATACGGGTTCCACTGATGCTTTAGTTAGGATGAGCGTGTAAGGGTGCGGCTCCACTGAGGTAGAGACGAGCGGAGCGGGTAGGAGCGGAGCAGAGCTGTGCCAACATTAACCAGTAGAATCTAGGCTAATGTGCGCAAGGCGCGCTCGACGTGACCGCACGCGCCTTCTATTGGCACAGCTCCGCTCGTCTCCGCCTCAGTGGAGGCGCACTCTAAGAGTTGTAAAAGCTTACGTAATACTATAGTCGCGCCGTTCTTAAAGGCACGTTTTGACAGCTGTCAACTTCATACAAAATATCAAACACGCATAAAACACTATATTTTGTACTGAGTTGATTCAAAACCTGACAATCGTCAGACAGTTGAAGAAATACGAGTAAGGCGCTAAAGTCTCGGTTAAAATATTATTTTGCCAATGTTTATTTATTTGTAAATAAACATAACTTTCTCGATTTTCTATATTTATACTAGTTTTAAAGTAAAATGTTACAATTTATCCAAAATATTCGCAAAACATTAAGTTGTGTCTTGAAACTGGATATTGGATAAATAGGGGTTTATTAAGTTTAAAGGTTAGGTGGTTCAAATCGCTCATTTACAAGAAAAAATACATCTTTGGGCGTGACGAAAACTTATATACATTTTGTATATTCATAGGTAGAAGGAGAAAAGACCATTTTGCATTAAGGTTTTTCTATATCAGTGAGAGAAGAAGTCATTTTGTTGTTAAGGGGCGTTGTATTTCAGTGTGATAATGTTTCTAGTCTGATTATGTTGTATGGAACGTAAAATATATTTAGTATCCTTTACTTCGTAAGTAGTTCGGGGCAGAGATAGTAGGTAAATTGGTGCAATAAAATACAAGTTGTCATTTTATTTTATTTTATTTTACCGTCGTAAAACACCTTTATTTCCGCCATCAAACAGCGTTAAGTCTAAAGAAACTGCGACTACTGCGAAAGTCTTTCTGCGACAGGGTTCTACAGGTGCTTAACAATTAAAGTGGTTGACCGTACGAGTGAAATTAAGGAATTCACTTTTATAACGGGCTGTGGCGGCTCCAGAGAGGGTCGAAAGGCCATGCCCCTTTAAACCAAAGAAATGTTTCATCATCATCATGTCAGCCGAAAGACGTCCACTGCTGGACTGGCCTCCCCCAAGGCTTTCCACTCAGACGGGTCTTATGCTTTTCGCATCCACCGAGGTCCCGTGATCCTGACGAGGTCGTCACTCCATCTTGTTGGAGGCCTACCTACAGCTCGTCTTCCGGTCCGCGGACGCCACTACAGAACCTTGTGACCCCATCGGCCATCAGTCCTGCGAGCAATGTGTCCCGCCCACTGCCACTTCGGAGAATAGCTAAACTGAAATGTTTACACAAAGGAAATTATAGAGCTACCACTGGTACCTACTATTACAAGACAAGGTCGTTTGACACTGCACAATGATTCAGTTTTGTTTTGTTAGGCCACACAATAATGAATTGGTGTTCTGTGGTTCCCACGCATGCAGAATTAACCGGGGAAATTCCCAGGACAAGAAAAAGGCCCTTAGATACTATACTCTGTCTATTTAACAGAGTTAACAAAACGTTGTCTCTGTTGCACTTTTGTATGAAAATGAAAGGGACAAGAAACTGCCAGTGGGCGTCAACAAACGCACGTCGATGGCGGGCTCGGCTTACATGCCGCCTGTTGTTAAAATATTCGATATATTTCTCGTTATTTTTGTTTGTAGTTAGAGGCACCTCAAATAATTAACTTACTGATAACATGACATTGTCATGTCATGTTAATTCATCTATAAATCCTAATTATGTAATTTAAAGTAGTAGATAATAATATTTAAATATGTGCCCTGCAGTGCAGTGGGACGTATAGTACAGGCCATACAAGTACAAGTATGGGCGATGATGAGAAAGAGAAGTAGTAGGTATATATATACATAGAAATAAATTATTAAATAAAATAAATTAAATTTGTAACCAAAGATAAGCACTTGAAAGCTTCCGCACCGTACGAGCGACAGATGTTGACTAAACTGTGACAGACATGTAAACCTACCTTGTGCCTGTGGATCGTCCTTATCGCTGACCAATTACGTGCATTCTCTGTTATCTAGTATTAACTCTGTTAAATAGACAAGGTATACCTAAAGCTAACATATCAGCCTCAATAGTCGATTAACCTTGATCTGAAAACCAGGAAATTACATATTCTAACTTTTCTACCCGTGCATATTAAAGCTGACTGACTGACTGAAACTACTAGAGCTGTCACTTTTTTTTATTATACTTAATGCGTACTGTGTTTACTTCAACTTTAATCGATTCTTAATAACTTACCTACTCTGCTACTATCTACCTAAATACTCGTTTTAAAGGCAGTTTATAATGAAGTCCCATAATGTAGACAATTATAGACTTTCAACGTATTGATAGAGGGAGTATACTGAATAGTCCACTTGTCACCTTTCGCATCCTTAACCTACAGTCGATTAATTGTCTTTTGTACTTTGTTAGAAAATTCAATAGCACGAAAAACATGAAAAATTGTTTACCGGCAATTCAAACTGGTAAAATATAAACATAGCTTACTAATTATTATTACTACACGGGACTTAATCGCGTTACGGGATATATAATAATAATTAAGTCCCGTGTAGTAATAATAATTAACCAAAATCGTGTGAGTTTAAATCAGTATATAGTGTACTAAGTTATGCACAGTCAAGGAAGTAAATTAGTCACCCGCAATAAGGTTGAGTTTCCTATCAATTACAAATGACTTGGCATCTACACCGTGGGCTGCTAAAACCCGACCGATTTTAACCATAGCTTCCTAAGCCTAAATGGAGTAAAAAAAGTCGTACAATATGTAGTCCAAAAACGCATATTTTTTGAAATAATCGCGATTTTAAGAATTTATAAAGTTAAAAAATCTCAAGTATAACACATCCTAAGAATGTGACGTAATTAGGTGCACTTAAAACTTATCTGCGCAGAATCACAAGAAAACGTTACTGGCCAGTAGGTACCTAACGCCCAAGTTTTGTGTACAACTACAAACAGGTTTTAATACACAGAGTATTTCTGTCTAACAAAAATGTGACTTGCATTACAGCTGAGTGCCAGTGTAGTACTCGTATTAATCGCAACAATAATCTTTATCTTTTCTTTATCACAAATACAAGTATCGCGAAACTAGACAGGTTTGTTGTTTGTTTCCGAGTTTTATTGATAGAGTGCAAACCTTTGGTGCAAACGCATGTGTCTTCGCTATAACTGGCCGGTAAATTGAACTTAAACGTTAAAATGTCAACGTCTAAAATGATGATTCTGTCATACCCAGTGTCATTTGCAAATAATTGTAATAAAAATAACCACAATGCCCCATTATCCTTCGGCTCATTTAGCTGATATCCATTTCATTTATGGATTCTGCAACGGAAACTCGCACAGGGCGGTTGATGAATACAGAAGAAGATTTCCAAACCGCCGAATCCCGCATCATTCCACTTTCGTGGATGTACACAGACAGTTTCGTGAGAGAGGCCTCAATAAACATCGCAGAGAAGTGGCGATGAATTTAGATATCCGAACAGAGGATAGAATTATGAATTTAATAACAGAAGATCCGACATTGTCATCCAGAGCTGTAGGAAGGATTGTAAATGTCAATTACAGACTAGTACTAAAAATATGGAAAAAGTACGGGCTCCATGCTTTCCATTACCGGAAAGTTCAAGGTTTGGTAGAGAATGATGGACTTGCTAGACTCGCCTAATGCCAAAGAGTCAACCAGAAATTAGTAGAAGACCCAGGGTTTCTTAATAAAATTTTATGGACGGACGAGTCGATGTTTACGAGGGAAGGAATTTTTAATTCTCGTAATCAGCATTTGTGGCAAGAAGACAACCCTCATGCGAAGAGAGAAAATTCATTTCAACACAAATTTTCCGTCAATTTGTGGGCTGGAATAATTGGTAACAAATTGATTGGTCCTGTCATATTTCCTAATCGATTGAATTCAGCAAATTATTTGAATTTTTTAAGAAATGAGCTTTATGATCTACTGGAAGATGTAGATTTGGAAACACGAAGAACAATGTGGTTCCAGCACGACGGTTGTCCAGCCCACTTCGGCCTTGTAGTGCGAAATTGGTTAAACAACGAATACCCAAACAGATGGATAGGACGCGGAAGTAATGTTCTTGCCTGGCCCGCTAGGTCGCCGGACTTAACGCCGTTAGATTTTTTTTTATGGGGGACACTGAAGGACAAAGTTTACTCGAAACCGGTGCATTCAAGAGAGGAATTGTTACTAAGAATTACAGCAGCCTCAGAAGAAATGAAAGCAAATTTTGTGAACCTCAATGATCAAATACGTTTAAGACTTAATGTTTGTGCCCAAAACGGTGGTTCACACTTCGAAAACCTTATTCATTAAAACATGTTGTCGTATGTCTTGTTCTTTTCTTTATCTCCGATTTTCATATTGTGACAAGATGAATGTCATCATTGTGAATTGATATTTATGTACGATCGTGTCTATCGCGATATAATTTCATGGTTTTTACCTTAATGTCGTGACCACAGCTAGAGAAACTTGGTTGAATCGTCGGAATTAAGGTAAAATCCATAAAATTTGCTGCAGACTGCAGACCCGTTCGTACATAAATGTAGTCCGTTTTCACACTAACCGATCCGATATCGGATGTCGGAAGGGTTTCAATGGAAAAAATCCAAGAGGTCGCCTGTAATGTATGGGATATCGGTCCGACATCCGATATCGGATCGGATAATGTAAAAACGCACTAAATGTGTTCAAAACGCGAAAGTACAAAGTGAATTGCATGATTTTGGTTATGATATGAAACTGAAATTGCTTTCGGGAATTCATTTATTTATTCAGATAATTGAGCTAAAATAATAACTTTATGTAGGTACATAATCTTCGCTTGAAGCCTTGAACCACGAAAATGATAAAATAGTGCTAGAAATACGGATACTTCATTTAATTGGTTTGTTTACATTGTTACTTAGCAAGTTCATTAACAATCATTTTACCTACTAACTTGACATTTCTTGTCATAAACTAGTAAACACTCCATGACACATAGGTACTCATATTTCACTTGCTGTCGGAGTGATTCGTGAAGTGTCGTGTTTGCTTACTCTGTTTCTCGTTCAGGTATTACATTTTCTTATTCACACTCTCAAATAAAGATTTGTTCATAATGAAGTGCAAAGCTTAATTGATTTATTTTGTTACAAAAGTTAAAAAATAAATAATGCGTAATTGGACCTATGTTCATATAACATTATTTACTTGTAATTAAGTCAGGAATATGTGGTTGAAATCGGTCGGGTTTTAGCAGCCCACGGTGTATAATGATAATGACATCTTCAAGCAGATATTCTTCTCGAGAAGCGTCAAAAATGACAGTGTTCTATGGTTTGGCGTTTACTTTGACGTATCTTGTGACAGGACGGGCCTCATACTCAAAATGAGTATATTAATACGGCCCTAAGACCCTACTGTTTTTTCTTTCAATTTAGATACCACTATTGCTTTCTTTCAATTGAGTCACCAATTGATTGATGACTGATGAGTGCCTCATAGTAACGATCTACACGGCCCCGCAGAGTGTATTGGGGACTCCACAACATTGAATTACTCCACAGATACAAGTTAACTGACTGCTGCCGAATAAAAAGTCATCACAAAGAAGCTACAAATAACATTTCCTAACTGCTAAAGTACAAATGGTAACGCACTGTAAGTTGAAGCCGTGTTGCCGCATCTTGCTTGTTAGGCCGAACTTCTGCCGCTCGCTCGCAATTGTCTGGCAATCGCAACTTTTTGCTCGCGGCTCGTTATTTAAACTATGCTCGCGTGCTGTCTTGGTGAGTGGTGAGAGCAGTCTTGCATTTGGATGTTTTATTGGGGAACTTGTCGAATGCATCCAAATATTTTTGGTCGTATGTGTATTGTTTTCTCGGTTTTCAGGATCCCAAAAACCGCTTATAATGCATTGGTTAGGTTAGGAACGTTAGAACTATTAAGGCAAAAAAAAGAAACCATTCGACGGAAAATGGCTTTTTAGCCTTTTTACTTCCAATGGAAGTTCGGGAAAATTTACGAAGTCAACTCTAAAGTCAAAATAATTTTGGGTCGAGCGAAGAAAGACCATTGAGAATCGAATGATAAAAAAAGTTAATTGAAAGAGTCTTGATCGATCTTTCTTTCTTTACTTATCTTATTTAAGTTAACAAGACCATAACCTGGAAGTTGGCCTTTTCAGACTGATATACCCCTTTTCTCTTTGAATTAGGCAACTGCTGGCTAAAGTTGGGCAAGAGCATTCCCGAACTTGGTCTCAGGGCGCTTCATTTCAAAGATAATAGTTGTTTTAATGTTACAATGTAAACTTTTAAGTTAGTAATTCAAATGGTTATATAAAAGGACAGGTAAGAAGGAACGTTTTACTTTCTAGACATAAAGCGTTCTGCGGACGTTATCTTTATAGAACATGTAGGGCTTCTGTTCTACTGGGTAAGAACATATTATTGTCTTTGACATATCATCGCATTATTTTAATGCCGCCCATAATGTCAAGTATACATAATTTGGCAGAGTGCAAAGCGGGTGGAGGGGGTAGCCTAAACGATCACAGCGTCGCTACGGCTAAAATTGTCATTTTTGTCGCTGACTTGAGCTGTCAAATCCATATTGCAGTAAACATTTTCTAATCGTTTTTGAGATAAAAATATGGTCCTGGTAAGATGTGTTGTTGTGAATTGTAATAACACCAAGAAGAATAGCGACTGTAAATTTTACCAATTTCCAAGACCATTGTGGAAACGAGACCAAAGAAATAAGTGGATATTTGCCGTAAGAAAAAAACGAAACCCCGTTTTAGTCACGAGTAGGCTCATTACTCACTGAAAACAACAATTTTAATATTATTGGCAATAATGTTACTGACTACCATTGTCCAAAATTGTGTAATATAGTAAAATAAAACAAGATTTCATTAATATTTTTCACAATATTTACTTTATTTATTTATTTATTTATTTATTTATTCATAAAATTTGCAACATAACAGTAACATAACCAAATCGTTACAAACACAGTCATTAATATTAACTTAAAATAATTTAATAATTACTTACTTCTTGTTTGACAGCGGTGACGATATTGTCCATAATGGCCGCCTGTCACGTGGCGCTGTCATCGCGCTCGGTCCCATAACAGTCTTTATAAACCATATTGGGTTTTCAGGTCTCTATTCAACATGGTAAAAACTAAATCGTTTTGTCAACGTGTCCTGTTATCGTGTTGTCATCGTTTTGGTAGCTCTTATTTACTTGGCAGTAATGGTGGCCTAGTTAAAAACAATACTATAATATAACACATCGAAAGTTAGTCGAGGCCGTGATATAGACAAGAGTTATAACCAGTGATCGGGGAAAACGTTGCAAAACTTTAACAAAACTTGTGAAGCTGACATAAAGGCCAACTTGCAACCAAGAGAAACAACAATATTACGATCGCTTTGCGTTATACAAAGCGATCGTTTTAAACAAAAAATACCCATCAAATTTAAAAACAATGCAAATGAATTCCGAGGAGAGTTTCCCCTTGCATCAAATTGAATACGTGTCAGATCTAACGTCCCGACAAATTCAAACAAATGGGGTGTTGTTGAACTCCGAGACGTATCGCGTCGACGCCGCGTCTGCTAAGTGACGTCACGGACGCCAATCTGCATCGTGACGGCCGTTAGCTACGCCGATCGGTGTCGTGACGCTCATTAGGGCGTCAATCGAGTGCCGCCTGCCAATGAACTGCAATGTTTACTAAACAGAGCGGGGGAATGTTGCTTGACAAATAACTGAGTTCAAAACATTTCCAATGATCACATAAGTCCCTAATTGCGCAAATAGAAAACATCCTAATTGATTTTGTAAACCATGTCAACTCTAAGTTCCTGGGCCTCGTACTAAGTCTTCAATCTTGCACTCATCACCTACGCGATTTTAAAACCGGCCAAGTGCAAGTCGGAATCGCAAACGACGGGTTCCTTACCATTTTTGTAAGACCCTTTCAGTTTTGAGTTTATTTAATTTAATAATAATTAATTTATATTATTTGTTGTTATTGCGGCAATAGAAATAAATACATACTACTGAAAATTTTAACTGTCTAGCTATTACGGTTCGTAAGACATATACATACAGACCGACGGACGAAGGAGGCTTAGTAATGGTCCAGTTAACAACACTTGGATGCGGAACCCTATAAATAAACCTTAATCCCCTTCATATTAAACACAAATTAGATGATCCTCGGAAGACGTCCGCAAACTGCCTCAGTCCCGTACCACGGAGACTTAGGCAGTCGGCAGGTAGTGCGCAAAGTGCAGTAATAATGCCAAGTGTCCGCCCGCAATGACGTTGGTACAGAACTGCAACATGTTGGGTAGATGTGTTGGCCCTATCAGACGGCATAGATGTAACTAGCTTTATTAAGTACTTTTATTTATATAACGCGGAGATTGTAAACACTGCCACAGAAAAAACAAACCTTTATAAAAAACTATTATTACTGGTACAGAGTTAAATACAGGTCCGGAATCTTGTTTTTATGTTCCTGCCAACGTCAGATACAACGGTAAGAGATTAAGGAGTTTAGAGTCTCGGACGTGATTTGGATTATTATAAAGCCAATCCTGATGGATGAAGAATAGCTAAACTGAATTGGGAGTGGGCAGGGCACATTGCTCGCAGGACTGATGGCCGATGGGGTCAGAAGGTTCTGGAGTGACGTCCGCGGACCGGAAGACGAGCTGTAGGTCGGCCTCCAACAAGATGGAGTGACATGATGATGATGAATCCTGTTGGCACTCGCAAAACTGCTCCTGTCCCGGACTACAGCGAGTTAGTCAGTCGGCAGGTAAGACCGCAAAGTGCACTCAGGCAAATCTCGTCCCGTATAGTATAGACCACATAGATAGCCTGTGCTTGTCGGACGCCATGCAATGCCACGTCTTAAGGCCAAAGGTAATGCCAACCTATATGGCAAAATGGAGTGCGTCTATGTAATGCTAGGTATGTATGGGTTTCAGATTTCACTAAGCACCTGGCATGATTTCCCCGTGATATATTTCTTCCTAAACTGTAATTCTATGGAACTTGCTAACTATGTAAACAAACAATATATTGAAATTGACATCTAATGTCAATTTTAGTATGGCGGCTTGTTTACATAGTTAGCAAGTTCCATAGAATTACAGTTTAGTATTTTTCTTGGCGCAGGTTAGTGAGTAAGATCGTGGTAGCAACCCAGACAGACCCTGGTCAAAGTCCTACCACGTGCAAACATGACGTTGTCATCTGCAAATGCTTGACGTAAACCTTTCCCCTTCTGCGCACTCGCCACTGCGGCTCCCCAGGGCGGCTGACGCTCGTAACTGCTTTAAACTCGTCGAGTTATGCCAATTTGCCTCGTTCGAGACGCAGGCGCCACACGACGCCATATTGTTTCCGGCGACGAAGCGGAAAGCCGTGTCTGATAGACAGCTATTTGATTGATTTTGGGGGTGGTTCGGTTTTGTTCGTACTTTGCCGACCTGAAATGTAGGCGGGCGGGTTCTGGCTACTTTGTTTGAACCCTTATGATAGACCTTATGTTTACGACTTGGCCGGCTTTACTGTCAAGTCGAGCTATCATAACGTTAACGATACGAAAACAATAGGGGTAAAGATAAATGGAATAGGCTCTGCGCTTCTAGTTGGCTTTGCTTGAACCCTATTGCTTCTACTGAAATCATGTTGTGAATAAATTAACTAAAATATCATCAATATTATCATTTATAACGTTATAGACGCAAAAAGTATGGAATGAATGGCCGAGTGTTAAAAGACTCGCCTTTAAGTTTAATAATCAGTTTATCATACACTTTGTTGCTGGTTGTACCTACCTACTTCTTAACACTGATGATCAGACCTTCGTTACATGATGAAAAATATCGATGGCGGTAACACTATATTGCTATTAAAAAGACGTCAAAAAAATCTAAACTCGGATCTACTATTTGCCGTTAAGGAGATCATTTATAATAAGGGTAGGTACAAAACTTCAAGTCAAATACATAAACAAGCATCCACATTCACTGGTCAGTTAATAACATTGCGTTTTCATGGGGTCTGTTCTTTTGACCAAACGAACCTTTTTATAAATTTTCATTCCACATAAACCATTACATAGGTTACATGGACTTATTAAATAAGTAACGTAACGTTAGACTTTTGACACATACAATTTTAATATAATACGGCGGGAAGTATGGCTTGGCGAAATGAAAGTTTACAAAGTGATGTAGTTTGGCAAGTAATGATTTGGTAAAACATTAGTGACCCGCGTATTCAAACATGTGTTCAAGTTGAAGCCACTTGATAACGCGCCTACCACATTTCTACTAGCAACATATGTGTTCAGTTTCTAATTGCTTTTAGTTCTAAGTAATTATGTCAAAATCTTTCTTCTTGTATTAACCTCTGACACGAGTACACGTTGTTCCTTGAATTTCTGAAGTTTTTTACTCAAACCCTGATTACTCCCCAACATGGTCCTGGATCGAACCGGATAAGGAAGAACTATCCCAATATTTGAAGAATTAAGAGTAATTAGCGGAATTAAGGACTTATTACTCCAGCCGCACTGAGACCTACCCCTAGGTCATTCGCTGTCGACATCATTACCAAGGAGCTAAGGTTCCTGGACATCACAGCCATACAGTGTTGAGAGTAGTGTATTAATTAAAACCCACCACTCTTACTCAGGTAGTATATAAGTGTAATTTAAGGAATTATAAGGTTAGTATTTCGTTGTTTTTGTTAATTTAACCTTCGGTTGACCAATATGGCGGTTTAACATGTGCATTAACCAAGAGTTAAACACGTGAAATTAGTTAATTTACTTAATGGTATTTGTTGTATTTGTAACTCAGAGCTACTTAAATTAACTAATTATTATTATAAATTGCCGACGTTCTAAACGTACAAAGGTTTGCCGTCAAAAAGTACCAATAGTGTACCGTTATTCATGTAATTGAGATTTTATATCAAAATTGAGGTTTATTTTAGGATTCCAATTAATTCATATATAGCAGGATTGAAGTAAGGAGTAATATTAAAATAAAAGTGTGTTAAAATCGAGTTGCTCTTAAGCTATTTAATAGGAGATTTGTAACTAACTATCATTTATAGGTTAAACTTTAAAATTAAGCATTAAGATTATTTTACTTTTCTTGATTAATTGTGAGACTTAAATATAAAAGTAATTAATAATTAATTATCACTTAACCTAAAGCCTATAAGTAGATGTTTTCCTATGAGCTACAACTTATTAACTAGATTTACTTAGAAACCTAGTGTCTTCGTTGTTTACAGATTAGTATTATACAATTATCACTTTAGTTAACTCATATTATTGTTTACATTCAAGGTTTGTTACTTGACACCCTTCCAAAATGGACGAACAAAAGGAATTGATTAAGAAAAGAGGCAGTATCAAAGGTCAGCTGACTTTGTTCACAACATATGTAAATGGATTTAAGGATTCTACTATGACCCATACCGAGGAAATCCAATTGCAGTTGCGAATGGGTAAGATTGAATCATTGTATCGACAATATGATGAGATCCAGTTACAGATAGAATGCAATACTGATAATCTAGACTTACAACTCGCAGAAAGGTCTGATTATGAGTCTAAGTACTTCACTACACTTGCTGAAGCGCAGGAAATGTTGAACCAGGCTAATAAAAAGAAGGATGACTTCGAGTCATGCAGTGATCGGGGTTCTCGCGGTACCAATTGTAAACAAAGGCTTGTTAAATTACCTACGATTCAATTGCCCAAATTTCACGGCTCCTACGAAAACTGGTTAGAATTTCATGACACCTTTTCTAGTTTAATTCATTCCAATGACAACATTGAAGCAATTAATAAGTTTCATTACTTAAGGGCATCGTTGGAAGGTTCTGCTGCACTTGTGGTTAAGTCAATTGAGTTCTCTGCAAATAATTACGATATTGCATGGAAACTCTTATGTGATCGGTTTAACAACAAACGGTTGTTATTGCAGAATCACGTATCTGCTTTATTTAATATTGAACCGATCACTAAAGAGTCCTCAGTACAGTTGAAGCGTGTGATTGACGAAGTAAATAAAAACTTGCGTTCTTTGGAGTCCCTCGGTGAACCGGTTAAACACTGGGATACACTGTTGATTCACATCATCACACACAAGTTAGACACAAACACATTCCGAGAGTGGGAGGAGCACAAGGGTAGTCTTGACAAAAATAGTGCCATTTTGTTCGAAACGTTCCTAATTTTTATACGTAATCGCGCTGATTTAATAGAAACACTGGAGATATCTAAGATTCAGTCCGCTAGTCAAATGAGTCAGCCGACTAACAAACACGTATCGAAACATCGAACAATGTTAGCCGCACAAACCACTAAGCACACTCCTAATAACTCGACTGCTAAGCCTTGTCCGAAATGCAATGGTCAGCATAGCTTGAATAACTGTCCTCAGTTTCTTGCTTTAAGTAATGCCGATCGTTTGCAATTACTACCGAATTACAAAGTGTGTTATAATTGCCTACGAAGTGGTCACTATGCTAACCACTGTATGAAGACTGGATGTAAGGTGTGCAAGCGAAAGCATCACTCGTTAATTCATGTTGCCGAGACGCATCGTACATCAGGTAACGGGAACACAAGCGATAGCTCCAGGGACGCCGGCGCGACTGCGCCTGCGATGCTCGCTCCAACCGCTCATCCCAGCACTTCCGTGACGTTGGCGGCCCGAGTCGCCCCGCCATCTCACTCTGCGCACGGGCAGGACGTGCTACTGTCTACGGCACTAATTAAGCTATTCGATAATGATAATCGCGCACATATCGTAAGAACCGTCCTTGATTGTGGGTCGACTGGATGCATCCTAACCGAAAAAATGTGTAAGCAATTAAAATTACAAACTGATCGCGTCGATAAGTCCGTGGTAGGGATTAATAATATCACGTCACACGTAAGCAAAACGTGTCGAGTTGTAATGAAATCATTAAATGAGATCTACTCGACTATACTTAATTGTTTCGTTTTACCATCGATAACAGACGATATACCTTGTCACCAAATAGACTTATCGAACTTAAATATCCCGTCAGATTTATGTTTGGCAGATCCTAATTTTCATACGCCGGCTGCGATCGATCTCATAATCGGCGCCGATGTCTTCTGGGACTTATTAGGATCACAAAAAATAACGTTAGGTAATGGACGGCCGATACTTTTCGAGACTAGACTCGGGTGGTTAGTCTCTGGCCCAGTAAACAGCGGCTATACAGTGTCTCCGTCACGCACTATTAATTGTCATCTTTCGACCGTTTCTTCCAATCGTAAAATCGAGTTAATTAATGAGGACATCCAAAACCAACTTACGCGTTTTTGGCAGCTTGATGAAGTTTGCCCTCAGGAGTCCCATTATTCTCGCGAAGAAAAATTATGTGAGGAGCATTTCACAGCAAATACAACTCGATTGGAAGACGGGCGTTTTTGTGTGCGTTTACCACTAAAACAAAACCCAAATATTTTAGGCGAATCCATTAGTCGTGCTAAACAATGCTTTTTGTCTTTAGAGCGAAGGATTGAAAGTCGACCTGAATTTAAAATAATGTATAAAGACTTCATGTCAGAATACCGATTATTAGGTCACATGTCAGAGTGTAGGAGCATTGATGCTAAGCACAATGCATATTTTATACCTCACCACGGTGTTCTGCGTGAAAGTAGTTCAACGACGAAACTTAGGGTTGTTTTCAATGCCAGCAGTCCTACCAGTTCAGGCGTATCTTTAAATAATATCCAAATGGTAGGACCGACAGTCCAAGATGACCTTCTGTCAATATTACTGCGTTTTAGGCAGTATAGGTATATTCTTTGCGCCGATGTCGAAAAGATGTATAGGCAGATAGCTGTTCATCCCGATGATAGGTATTTGCAGCAGATTATATGGCGCGATGATCCGTCTGATCATCTTAAGGCGTACCAGTTAAACACCGTCACGTATGGTACCGCCAATGCACCGTTCCTTGCGACAAGATGTCTCAAGCAGGTAGGTCTCGAGTGTGACGATGAAGAAATCCGTGAGATTATTGTCCACGATTTTTATGTTGATGACCTTTTGACTGGAGGGGATAACCTTACCCACGTTGAGTCAATTAAAAATAAAGTTACCACTGCTCTTAAGTCAGCTTGTATGAATCTGAGAAAATGGAAATCAAACGAGCCTCAATTCATGTCTGATTCCAATCAGCCCCCGTTAAATTTAAATATAGGAACTGCTGAGCCTAGTAAAACTTTAGGTCTCGGTTGGCAATCTAGTTCAGATCAACTATTTTTCCCAATAGGCATCGACACTTCAACGAGTAAAACTAAAAGAGATATGCTCTCAATCATAGCACAAATTTTTGATCCTTTAGGTTTACTGGCTCCTTGTGTTGTCCTTATGAAAATCCTTTTACAAAAGCTGTGGTTGCAGAAGCTTTCTTGGGATGAACAGCTATCCCCTGAGATCAGTCGACTCTGGGCCGACATAGTACGAGATATACCCGCTCTTAACAGCATTCACATTCCGAGACAGGTCTTATGCAACTCATACAAAGACATCGAGTGTCATATTTTTACGGATGCATCTGAGCGAGCTTACGGGTCATGTGTGTATTTACGTAGTACTAATGAGTTGGGAGACGTGTTAGTTCGATTACTTGTTGCTAAGAGCCGAGTAGCTCCCATTAAACCAACTACTATTCCTCGACTGGAACTCTGCGGTGGGTTGGTTGGAGCTCGCCTGTACGAAAAGGTAAGAAATTCACTTAGACTTAGCATTCGAAGTACCACGTTTTGGACCGACTCCACCATTCTTTTAGGGTGGCTTAAAATGATGCCTAGCAGATTACAACCTTTTGTTCGCAACCGTACTGCCGAAATTTTAGAAAAAACGGGCAATTGCGTCTGGAGACACGTTCCTACAAATCAAAATGCGGCAGATCATATCACGCGTGGCGTTCAGGCTAGCTCCATCCAATCCCTGAGTATATGGTGGGAAGGTCCAAGTTTTTTGAAAAAGGATCAATCAGATTGGCCTACTAATCCAATAGTATGTAATACATTACCTGAAACTCGTTCTGAGGTTTCGCTGCATGTTAACGTTAAAAATAATAGTGTCGATAACGGTTTCATCGACTTCAATCGTTTTTCAACTTTGTCGCGGCTGAAAACTACTGTTGCTTATGTTTTACGATTTATTAATTCTTGTAAAAAGCAGCGACCGTCGACAGATTATATTACTATTTCCGAATTAAGGAATGCAAATAGTTTAATCATTAAATTGTCTCAACGAGACTCATTCTCGGAATACCAGCTGTTACTGGATAAACAACCGCTTCCAAAAAAGAGTCCTTTAGTGAAGTTTAACGTATTTTTAGACGAAAACAATTTAATGCGTGTCGGAGGTCGGCTCAGTAACTCTGATTTTCGATACGAGAAAAAACACCCTGCACTTATACAGTCCACACATCGGTTTACTCAGCTTTTATTTCAACACGAACACAAACGGTTAATGCACGCACCGCCTCAACTGTTACTGGCTGCTATTAGGGATTCATATTGGCCTATAGGAGGTACAAACTTGGCGAAGACTTGTTTTCACAAATGCGTCAAATGTATGCGCATGAAAGGCCAGGTCATTACGCCTATCATGGGAAATTTACCCAAAAGTCGTCTTTCGCCCAGTTTCCCCTTTGACAGCGTCGGCGTCGACTATGCCGGCCCTCTCAATGCAGTCAATCGTCAAGGTCGTGGTTGTAAAATAGTCAAAGTGTACATTGCACTGTTCATTTGTTTTACCACAAAGGCAGTGCACCTTGAACTCGTGGGTGATTTGACAAGCAACAACTATTTGTCGGCATTACGCCGTTTCGTATCACGCAGGGGAAAACCGACTAATATTTATTCGGATAACGGCACCTCATTTGTTGGCGCATACAATGATTTATCTAAGTTCCTTAAAAGCAACTGCAATTCGTTGGCCAAAGATGCGGTCGGCGAAGATCTTAATTTTCATTTTATTCCCGCGTATTCTCCCCATTTTGGCGGCCTTTGGGAAGCAGGTGTCAAGTCGACCAAATTCCATTTGTCAAGAGTGCTGGGAAATTGTCACTTAACTTACGAGGAGCTCAACACTGTTTTGGTTCAGGTCGAGGCGATACTCAACTCTCGACCACTTACTCCTCTCTCGTCGGACCCAGCTGACTTGTCGCCGTTGACTCCGGGACATTTTCTCATCGGTCGCCCACTTCATTCGCTGCCAGCTCCAGATTACCGAGATAATTCTACTCGTTATCTGACGCGATACCAACGCATTGAACAACTTCGCCAGCATTTCTGGTCACGGTGGAGCAAGGAGTATGTTTCAGAACTCCAAGTACGGACCAAATGGCGAAGTGGACAAGACACGCTGGAGCTCGATACCCTTGTTCTTCTCAAGGAAGATAACCTGCCCCCATTAAAATGGAAGCTAGGACGTATTGTAGCCATTCATCCCGGGTCAGACGGCATAAGCAGAGTTGCAGACGTGAGAACTGCGACTGGACCTGTTCGACGATCTTTCAGCAAAATTTGTCCCCTTCCGGTATCAAGTGAATCTGGTTGAAAGAAGAAGCACTTCTCTCAACGCCCGGGGGCATGTTCAAGTTGAAGCCACTTGATAACGCGCCTACCACATTTCTACTAGCAACATATGTGTTCAGTTTCTAATTGCTTTTAGTTCTAAGTAATTATGTCAAAATCTTTCTTCTTGTATTAACCTCTGACACGAGTACACGTTGTTCCTTGAATTTCTGAAGTTTTTTACTCAAACCCTGATTACTCCCCAACACATGTCATTCATACATAACGCAAAGAATCTCATGTTGTAATAGTACATTGTTGTCTAGGCGCGGAAAGTAAGGGTTTTCCTGACGAGGTGGTTAACGCCGAGGCATACATAATGCTTTTCTCAAACATGTGAGGAAATAATACAATAGTACATTATGATACAAGTGTGCTAAGTTGACCATTGTATACAAGGCGCTATTGTGTGCGCACGAGCGAAAGCGAGTGCGCCACAAGAAAGCCGTGTATATTATGGTCACAGGCACACGTGTTACATACGACGTTTTTCAACACACTTGCGAAAAAAAAACAAGACTCTTCATTTATTAATTATTAAAACAGTTGGTAAAATTACAATTTCTTCATTTTCTTAACTTAAAGAAAAAAATTTCGTTAATATTAAACTTCACAATAATTAATCCAAACTATCTTCGTCACAGCCGTCAATTATTTACGAAAAATGGCGGCTGGCGCGTTGTTTTTTTTTCTTGCCGCGATACCGATGCGCGCGCAAGGCTAAGGCGCGAACGAGATCGGCCAACAGCCAAATTTAAAATGTAATAATTCATGTTTTTAAAATACAAATTACAGAAAAATTTAAATGATTTTAATGAAATTGAGTTATTTTTTAGTAATAAAGCTGATTTCACCAATTTATTGAAATAAATATGTAGATAATGTTATTTGCCGCATAAAAACTGTTTGTTGCTAAGAAAAAAAAAGGTATAACCCGACTAAATTATATCGCTTCTTCTTCGTACTTACAACTTGGTACTAGGCTACAAATGTAAATTGTTTGGGTTAATAAACTAAAGGCACTTGTGCGTAATATACTGAAAAAGCACGCGTGTTTAATATCTAGGTTTATGAGCCAAAAATCGATGGAATAAAAAGGTCGTTTTGAGCAAGTGTGTTGAAAATACATTTTTAAAAAGCAAGTTATTTAATTATGCAGAATGAACGAATGTTACCGACTGTCAATTGTTTTTAAATACTAACCATAGAAATTGGAATGCAAATTCAAAAAGAAACACACGCACTGTGCTAAAAAAGCGAGCAGTTACCTTGGCTGTTTGGAATTTTTGTCGTGGTCCTTTTGATTTTGTATGCAAATTGACAGCATTTTTAAGAAAAATATAGACATGGACGGAAAGTGTTTTCATATGGTTTACTCCTAGGAGTAAAATGAGGCTCTTTCCGACCTTGTCTTTTAATCGGAAAACCGTTTTTTCCGAGCATGTTTGAGAAAATACAATTAACATTTAAAAACACACTTTGTCTCTAGCATCTCGCTATAACTCAGTCCATACCGCCGAAAGTTAGTATCAGCTCCCCTGTTTTGAGAACTGAAGTTACAAGTGCATTTTTTGTATGCATAAAGTTGTAAGAAGTTGCCCTTCCGCAAACGACGTAAAGTAACAACTGGCGGAGTTCATTGCAGTTCGCGGTAACTTGTAACTTGTAACTTGTCGCATGAATACGGCGATGAAAGACCCTGTCGGTCATTATGCGGTCGTAAGTTTCATACCGCGGCACAGAACAACTTCAAAAGGATTGTTGCGTTGTTATTAGGCCATCATTTATAATAACAACACTATTTTTTTAACCTTTGATTTCCCTAATAGGCCAGCAACGAACCGACAACTCTTCTTGAGTTGCTGGTGTTTATGGGCGGTGGTGATTAGATTGACGACACGCTGGCCTAGTTGGTAGTGATCCTGCCTACGAAGCTAGCGGTCCTGGGTTCAAATCCCAGTAAGTGCAGATGTTTGTGTGATGAGCGCGAATATTTGTTCCTGAGTCTTGGATGTTTTCTATGTATTTAAGTATATATTTCTCTATATAAGTACTTATATCGTTGTCTAGTAACCATAGTACAAGTGTGATATTGTCCCCTGATATTTATTTATTTATTTATTTATTACCTCCCTTCAGGTATTTTATTTATTGGAAACCTATGAACATCAACATAATTTTATAATCGAAACAAGTTGCGGTTTACCTTCTTTACATACTTAGTATAAAAAAGTTGCGTCTCGCCGTCTGTCCCTTTGCATTAAGGCTTAGATCCTTCAAACTAAACAATGGATTAAGTATGCGGTCATGAATAAATAGAGTGATTCAGCAGGAACTTTGTTTAAAGGATAATACATTCTGTATTATGTACGGGGGTTACAGAAAACTTACATAAGCCGAAGCGAGGGCGATGGTTAAAAGAATGAAGCCCAACTGGCGACTACTATGACGCACCCGGCACACATTTAGTAAAATATATTCAACTAGCGGAGCCTACTGACGTTATCCTGCCCGATCGCAGCGCCACCTACCGGGGACAATTATGAAACCAAACGCGAACACTCAAGCACACACAATAAAAATTATCAAAGGCACAGCCATTTAGGAATTCAGTGACCTACAGAAGAGTTTTATATATAAAGATAGTCCAGTTTCGGTAGCTCAATTATTGTCTACATGCAAACAGAAGTATATAAGGCGGGACTGATCCTGAGTTTCAAGACAGGCGCGCAGAGACGACAACTTTCTACGACTTGGTATTTACTTTAAAGTATCCTGAAGCATCTCTGCATACAATATTAATCTCTGTTTCTATTTTACTTTGTTTTTACCCTTTTGCTTCTATGTTTTAATTATTCCTATTGTTAAACTTACAGTTCCTCTTCCTGTCAATGATTGGAATAGTTTAGTCGCTGTTTATTAATTTAATTAAAAAAAAACCTCTTACAGATTATCCTAGAACTTTTCCAAAGCAATAGCAAATACTGCTCAAGATATTTTATTTTCGCTTTATCGTGAATCGTTTCTTTCCGCCCCCGACTTAAACCCTAGATTTAATCTCAGCAAATGGCTGAAATAAATAGGTAGTTAACGTCACATAAACGAAGCACAAACTGCAGTAAACGCAGCGACGAGTAACAATTCATTTGTTTAGAGTAATTAAGACGGCTAGTGCCGTAATCTGGGTAATAAAGAAAAATACCCGGCTAATTGTTATTAACTGGGTAAAGATGCAAATGGGAGGACGCTAGATGAAACTTATCTCGCTCTGCCGTGGGAGTTATTCTGAGCTGGTAATTGTGGAGATACTCGGAACTGTTAGGACTTTACGTTGCGATACTTTAAGAGTTTGCAGGGTAGTTAAAGTGTTGAGTAAGAAAAAAAACAATTAGAGGATACATTCGTTTCGGGAGGCTTCAAAAACGAAGCTATACTGTATATATATATAGTATAGCAGTACTGCTACAGTGCAGCTATACTGTATACATCAACATATGTTGATGTTTTCCTCGTGCTCCGCTTATCGACCTTCCCCAGTTATGGTGGGAACGCTGCCGAAGACGTGGTATAAACTCATAATAACGGCATGCTAACTTCGCACAAAGGGCATAATTTGCATTGACGTACAGCTGAAAGTGCGTACAAACTACTAAATGTATCTTCCATTGTGCTCATTCGTTGTGGAACACCAGATTAACGTTTGATGCTGATCGATTTGAGTTATTTAGCTAGTTTTCATCACACTTGCTCGTATATGATGTTATTCCATGCCTGTATACAGAAGGACAATGGCCTAAATTGTTCCCGCGGGAATAATGGCGAGTTTGTCATTACTCCCTAGGGAGTAATGACTTTCTTTTTAAAATTTGCAACTCTTTCGTACATCATTTCTGACTAAGGAGGTTTAATTTTCAGCCAAAAATTAAATCGGTTTCTAATTTCATATTTAAAAATTAGCTATAGACTAACTTACATTACACAAAACCTATACGCTTCATTAAACTTCATTATTTTTATACCTATTTCAAGTTTATATCAACATTTATCATTAATTTTAGTAATTATACATTTTTATCAAATTGGCTAAATCTGGCACGAATCCAGGTCGAAACTAAACGCAGTTATTATCTGTGGTAGAGGTCAGTAAAAAAATATCGTTTCCATTTACGTTCCCGTTCGTCAAAAGTTATTTCTTTGTATTTTGCAGAGTTAAAGTGTTTTCATCACACTTGCTCGTAAATGGTGTTATTCCATGCCTGTATACAGAAGGACAATGGCCTAAATTGTTCCCGCGGGAATTATGGCGAGTTTGTCATCCCTAGGGAGTAATGACTTTCTTTTTAAAATTTGCAACTCTTTCGTACATCATTTCTGACTAAGGAGGTTTAATTTTCAGCCAAAAATTAAATCGGTTTCTAATTTCATCTTTAAAAATTAGCTATAGACTAACTTATATTACACAAAACCTATACGCTTCATCAAACTTCATTATTTTTATACCTATTTCAAGTTTATATCAACATTTATCATTAATTTTAGTAATTATACATTTTTATCAAATTGGCTAAATCTGGCTCGAATCCAGGTCGAAACTAAACGCAGTTATTAGCTGTTAGAGGTCACAAAAAAAATATCGTTTCCATTTACGTTCCCGTTCGTCAAAAGTTATTTCTTTATATTTTGCAGAGTTAAAGTGTTTTCTCTTTGTTTTTTTTCCTCGCAAATGTGATGAAAACCATTGTGTGTATCACAGGCAGTAAGGGGATTACTAACTCGAGTCATTAAAAGCCCTCCGCCTTCGGCGTCGGGCTTCTAACACTCTCGTTAGTAATTCCCTTCATACTACCCTTGATGCACAATGTACTATTTCTCTTTGTTTTTTTTCCTCGCAAATGTGATGAAAACCATTGTGTGTATCACAGGTAGTAAGGGGATTACTAACTCGAGTCATTAAAAGCCCTCCGCCTTCGGCGTCGGGCTTCTAACACTCTCGTTAGTAATTCCCTTCATACTACCCTTGATGCACAATGTACTATTACTTACTTTTATGGTCATTTAAAGGTAGTTCTTTTAATAGAGATTTCATACATTTTTTCTTGTTTGTCACGAACCAAACATTCGCTGACGAACGAAATGTACCTATGCTTAGACAGCAGAGGCTCTATTCTACTCGGTAATACCATATTGCTTTTGAAATATTAACGTACTGTTTTTAACGTAATCGCCATTACTGTCAGGTAAATAAGAGCTATCGTAACTTTGACAGTATGATAACAAGTCAAAAGCCTTAGTATTTTACCGAGTAGAGTAGAGCCTCTAGGGTAACGACTACTTAGTTAGTACAGAGGCAATCATTTAAGATTTAGATCTTATGGTTGTCAACGCATTTGAAGTCATGAGATCGCTAATCCCCACGAGGTTCGAACTTTGGAGTTACCAAATCAAGATCCAAACAACGATACTAACATTTTTCTTTTCTATAACTCAAAATGTGCTATGACATTCTCGTGCGTTGCGATAAACCACCTAGTCAACCGTCATCGCGTAGGTAGGTAGGTAGCGTACATTTTGAGTGATAGAAAAGAAAATCATTTGTAGCGTTTGTATCTTAGCTACGTCCCCTGTGTGGTAGTTTGCCTTCTATGCCATGCAATGCTGTAAAATCTCTCAAAGACCAATAGTGTAGGTACTGAAAGGTAGCTTTTTAGAATGAAAAAGTTAGATACATACATTTACTCGTAATCTAGGTTTTTAAATTAACGTTTCCTCGTTCTTTGTGACTATGTTTTGCTGGTTATCGACTATTCTGGGTTACCGACAGCGCCCTGTGAGCCTTAATACTAATTAGAACCAAACGCAGCCTCCCCGATCCTCAGACCTAGTCTAACTTGACCCACTTCCACTAAACTATCTACGGAAAACTAGCGGCCTTATCAACTGGTTCTTACAATAACTAACGCCGAACAAGTTGCATAACGTTGCGAGGCCCGCCGCACTTTCCCTCGCAATGCAACTGCATCTCACGAGATGCACACAAGTGCATCCAGAAAACTTGAAGTTTATTTAATTTCCTTTACAAATCTGTGGTGCTCGACAAGGTTGACTTTTGAAAAGTTTTCAAAGGAAGTGTATTGTCGCTCGAAAACAAAGAAAGAAGTGTTTCTTGTTCGGTGCGTGGTAGAGTTTGTGGAAAAAGGCTGTGTCATTGCGAAGTTGCGCTTGTTCGGTCCCTAAAGTATTGTATTTTAGTTTTAATCGAGCTTGTTATATTTACTGTACCTTTTTGACAATACTTAAAAGCTTATGAGTGTTTTAGTTATATGGTGTTATGGTGCGAAATAGTTCCAACAGTTAACTTTACTTAAATGATCGACGAAACGCCGCAATTAAAGTAGGCTAGAAATTTCAAATTCTATTTTTTATTAATTGCTATGTTCAAAAAATATAAATCGGTCAATTGATCAACTGATGTACGCACTCCAACTCCCATTGATTAAAATATAATAACTTAATAACTATTAAAATATCAGAGGGCGATATTTATTTATTTATTTATTTATTTATTTATTTATTTAAGGAAAACAAACAGCACAAAATAATACATATGTAGATAATACATTACAGAATATACATAGGCCAAAGAAGTTTCCACCACTGGTTTAAATTACATTTTTTGCTCAAAACGGAGTAACCTCATATTTTTATAATAACTATGAGACTGGATAACCATTAACAATAATTTTTAAATTCTATTTTTTTTTTCACTTATTCCTATTCTACCTTATCTTTAAAACTAAAGGTATTCTAAGTAATCTATTTAAATACTATTACATATAATATATTTACCACTTTTTTTTTTTTATGGCGGAGATAAATCTATTTATCGACATGTGGAATATGTCAGTATGTACAAACTTAACGTTATGATTTTTACATGCTCTTACAATAAATCTATTCTTTGCATACACTGTACGAGTGGATGGGACTGCAAAAACATTATTTTAAAGAACGCATTCTGCGATCAGGACATCGTAATGAAATGCTAGAGAGAAGATTTTGAGAGTCTACCGACCCATTTAAAATTTTGAACAGAAATACTTGATCTCTTAATTCGCGTCGCGCGTGAAGAGACTCAATGCCCTCCGGTTTGAAAGATTTAAATTTAAATTTCATTCGTCTAACGAATTTCTTTTGTATTTTATCTAACGCGTCAATATATACCGAATAATGAGGATTCCAAACGGTAGACGCGTATTCCAAGTGAGATCTAACGAAAGAATTATACAACATCACCAAAGTTTCGGGCTTTTTAAAATCATGACTTTGGCGAAATATGAATCCAAGCATTCTATACGCCTTTGACGTGATCTTATTAATATGAGATATTTATTAGATATTTACGAAACAGGTCGAACTCTTCACGACTTATAATCGTGAGTTTAAGATATTTTAATACAGTCGCTTTAAAAGTTGTACCATGCGGAAAGGTGGATTTTTCAAAGTAGTGTTTTTTACTTTTTAATTTTTTCCTCTTAATTGTTCAAATTGCACTGTGATTAAAAATGACTGAGGCTAAGAATTAAGTGACATTGTGTCTTTTAGTGACTATTTTATTTTTGTTTCACTGTCATTTTTGTATTTAAAAACATAGTTTGATACACGTGGGAAACTGACATTTTCACTCGTCCCGAGTCTTGTCCATCGCTTGCAGCTCGAGAAGCAGCTCAGGACTTAAGTTCTTAGCTGTATACGCTAAAATGGACCGTAAAAAGTGGCGCTCACAATGAACAGTGAGCTGTTCCTCGTGTTGTTGTGTTGTGCCTCAGTGTTGTGTACGTTCACCCCGGAGCTCCAGATCGCCCAGGGCCGGCTTCGAGGGCTGCGCAGCCTCTCTGGGCAGAACCGTTACTTCGGGATCCCGTACGCCGTCAGCGAGAGATTCCAGGTGAGGCCTCGGTGTTTACGTACGTCATCATCATTGATGCAATTTCAATTTACCTCTCAGTGCATCCTTTTCTTATGATTAATTCAATAGACCCGTACTTAGGGATAGGTTATTGTTGTGTAAGATCAGTAATGTTACTGCTGCAAGTCTAACTAACGTCGTGTATGCATCTCTGCCATAAGTTTGGGCTTGCAGTGTCCTGCAGCAAGAGGCAGCGAATTGGTGTACCCTGGCATTGCTGAAGTATATGGCAAGGTAGCCCGTCTGCTAGCTGGCCCATAATAAGTGCTTTAATCGACCGTATATATAAACAACCCAAAATTATATTTCCCTTAATTTTTTATGATTCCCATTAGCGTTTTTCCTCATTTTCGTTATTCCCCAATCTTTTGTTATTAGCGAAAAATAATTTTGGTTGCTTTATCAATCTCTTTATATTTCTAGCCACCTCGCGACCCACCAAAATGGCGCGGCACCTTCCACGCTGTGAACCGCTTCACTACCTGCGCCCAAACCATTTCCTTCCTCACTCTCGGCTCTGAAGACTGCCTCCAGCTGGACGTCTACTCGCCCCAGCGCGTCTCCACCAGCCTCCCGGTCTTCGTCTTCATCCACGGCGGCGCTTATTACTACGGATCCAAAGCCCACTACGATCCTGAATTCCTGGTCACCAAAGACGTGATAGCAGTCATAATCAACTACAGAGTAGGAGTGTTAGGATTCCTGTGTCTAAACGGAGTGGCCAATTTAGGTCTCAAGGACCAGGTTGCAGCGTTAAAGTGGATACAAAAGAATATAAGAGCGTTTGGTGGAGATCCTGATAATGTGACGATTTGTGGACAAAGCGCCGGCGCCAGCGCTGCTGCTATGCATATGTTGTCAAAATTAAGCGTAGGGTTGTTCCACAAACTTATATTAATGAGTGGAACACCTCTATCGCCATGGGCGTATAACCTAGAACCACTTAAGCCAATATTTGAAGATGCTAGCAAACTTGGAGCAGTTCGTAACGAACAAGACGTTTACAACATTTTCGCTAACGCGACAATAGGAGACTTATTAAGAAGCACGCGGGACACATCGGTAGACACTAGATATTTCAAGTATTCCCCATGCATGGACTTCAATTTTCGTGACCCCTTTTTCTGGAATACGCCATACGATACGCTTAAGTCCAAATTCTTTAAACCCGTTCCAATAATCCTGGGCTTTGCTAACGTCGAAGGCATGTTGTTCTACGGACTCAACGACGAAAAAGATTTGAAAAATTGGGATCAGAACTTTGAAGAGCGTCTTCCGTCCGTGTTCTCCTGGTGTTCTGAAGAGGAGAAAAAGAAGATTGTGAAGAAATTGAGGTTGTATTACTTTGGCAACCAAAAGATAAGCAGAACGAATGTTAAAGGAGTGGTTAATTACTATTCAGATTGGATAGCGTACGCGTCAGTGAACGCATTCTCAGAATTATTAGTACAGATCTCAGACGTGCCTGTGTACAATTACATATTCTCCTATGAGGGTGGAAGGAATTTTGCGAAAGGACTGTTTGGAAGCCGTACTGGGTTACAGGGAGCGTCTCATTCGGATGACATTTTCTACATCTTCAAGCCAGCTGGGCTGACTCTGCCGACGTCAGTCGAAGACAGGCTGTTCATAGATAGACTGACGACAATGTTGACCAACTTCATGAAGTTTGGGTAAGTTTCAACGGTTACTAGCACTAGTAACTACAATTTAAACTCTTGTGATCCACTGTAAAACCTGCCAGATTTTATGCAACGAGAGGGACGGAGATATATGACTGCTATAACTCGGTCCCTTTCACTGCCTGGAACTTGGTAGGTTTTGACAGTTCATAATATGGCTTCAGTTATGTTTTAGAAACCAATTTAACATATACAAATAGGTTTAAACTGCCTTACTACTGAGCATTTTGAAAAAAAATCCTATGCTGTACCTACTAGATAATGTTATGCGAATTGGAAGCGCAACCGCATCTCAACGCAATGCTACTGGTTAGTTTACGCAACCACACACTGGTGGTCTAGGGATGACGGCTTCACAACAATTAACGAGATACACTAGGTTAACAAAGATTTGAAGAACTTCTACTTATCAGAAGGGTGGTACGGTTCGTGTTGCTAAACTTCAACAGAACGAGGCGGGATTATTTCGTTTTTTTTAGCACAATAAAGAGTTCTGAACGACGGCTCAGCAAACGAGCAGTTATCAGCTTGTTTCATACGGTAATAAAATTGTCGCATTGTTGTTTCGCGGTCTGCACAACAGACATTACACTACCAAAGTAGGTACCTACGACCATTTGAGGCCGATTATGAACTGTCACAACTAGACATCTAAGGTCTAAACAGTGTAAGGGATATAAAGCTCCTATGGTCCCATCCCAAAGCTCTTAACACATTTTCATCCCCCGATGCAAAAGATGTACAGTCGAGTTCATAAATATAATTATGTACAGTTTAGTAAGTACCTTGTCTATTTAATGTGATGTTTAAACTTCCATATATGAACATTCACAGCGATTAAAGGAACAAGGTACTAAAGTGTACACATATTTATGAACTCCGACCATTAGGCCGGTTTAGCTAGATCTGATGAAAATCGGTTGCGCCGTTTAACAGTAATAATAAGCTCTTTAAGTAGGGTCGCATTTATTTCGGGGTTTTGTCCTAACTAATATCGTTTTTTTAGCGACCCCACCCCCCACCGGACCAGCCTCCTGCCAACCCCCTGGCCGCGCGCCAACGCGTCTGCGCTGTGCCTGGCGCGGCGTCCGGCGGCGTGCGCGACGCCGACACGGCTGCGCGGGCGCCTGCTACGCGCGCTGCTGTGCCGCCACGGCCGCAGGGGGTTCGTGCCGTGCGAGGGCCAGGAAAGAGGGGATTTATAGACGTCAAACTTGATTCTAGTCGAACAATAATTGATCAAATGGTAGATATTATTTGCCTGTCTAGCTACTGAAGCGCGTTTACAAAGCCGAGATTTCATTTAAAATACGAGTAATCTAGAAAAAGGACAATTTGTGACGGTGCTAGTATACCTACAGCTTTTGTAATGCTCTTTATTAGGGCCCTACCTAGACAACATGCATAACCCTAACGTTAACGATTTTCGACAACTTACAAAACGTTTAGGATTAACGTAAGCTGAGAACTCTATACATTTTGTCAGTTTTCGAAAAGCTCTACGAATCTTGTCAGTGCCTCCTGCTGGCAAAACGAATGCCGGAGCATTATTAGAAATCTTTTAAGTTTGAACCTTAATGACGCTGTCAGTAAAACCACGGAATAAATAATAGTACAAGTTGTACATTTAACACTATTCCTATTTTCCTTACCGCATTACTTACTCTGGATACTACTGTTTCCAAGAACTATCAAATAGCTGGGGGCTTGGGCTGACTGGGTGACCATTCGGCGCGTGTCATAGCAGTCCGTTAAATATTTCTTAAACTAATTCCTATTATCCTGAAAATCTATTTTTTAGAGAATTTTTACTAAACGCCAGACGTGCGCTAACTCGGGGCACGTTCTAGAGATTTGATATCGATAATTAGGATGTCGGTATATATTTTAAACATGTGCTAATTGAAAATCCTCTACTACTATAGAAATATATATTTCTTAAATGTATCTAGTTTGGGTGTGAATGATTTTTTTAATGATTATTTTATATAGTTATGTATATAGACATTTATTGTGTCTTTGTGTGTTAGTAGGTAATGTCTTGTCTGATTTAATTTAAGTATAAAACTGTAAAATTCGTATTTTGTAAATGACATTTTAATTAGAATAGGTTAGTATGTTTGGTGTATACTGTAAATTTATATCGGTATCAAATAAATAAATAAAACGGATTTGAGTCATTTTATATAATATTGAAGGATGTTGAGAGAACGTTTAGTAGTTTAAAGTGTATATATTCATCTAGACGGCGATCTCTTTTACCGAAAAAAATGGAAAAAATATTTCATTTCCAATTTTGTTTATTAATCATTTCTTATTGTTTTAATTCTAAAATGTAGAATAATATTTATAAATGTTGAATCATATCTTGATTTTGACAGTAACATCGATAAAAATTTTGGTCCCAAAAATATTTTGCCACGTCACTTTAGTATTCGTGCCCGAGTTATTCGCTCACGTCTGCTGGTCATATTCTCATTTGTTGTATTCTCGATACGACCTTCTCGTTAGATAAAATACCTACCATGGCTAATAAATGTATAGGCAATTTTTTTAAAGAGACAGTATTGATTCAAACAAAGCTAGCCTAGGTAATATTATTACGAGTAGATCTACGTCGAATAAACGTTGTATCAGTACGAACACACCTCAAGAACATTGGTAAACCTTGTTATTTAACAATACCGTCCCAACCCACTCGTGATTGTAGCGCGTGCCCCACAGACCATCGTCGAGATATCTTGTGCACACTCGGGCACACTCGGGCACACTGCGGCCGCGGTCGCGGTCCACATTCGGAACACACCATAAATCCGCAAACACACCCGGGGCCCACAAACAGTCCGCCACGGATTTATAAATATGCAGATCAAATATTAAAAGGAGAGCCAAGATGATCCCGGGGCGGCAAAGAGAGAGGACAGCAGATGCGACAGTTCTTTGAAAAAGCTTGAAAATTATTGTAATGTTACTTCTGTTTACTTCCTACTTTTTATGTGAGAGACCTCCCAATACACACTGGAAAATTCAAAGACTCTGGTCTTGACGGCCGAAAGTTCTTCTCTTAAAGACCGCCATGTCATAACTGTAGAGGATAGTTTAATCTTGCTGTTTTACTCTAATGTTTTGTGACACAATGAGACATCCTTGGGTACTGTTGTTGAGCGAATACTGAACAAAAATGGCTCTCTAAGTGTAAGTGTATATTTTTTCTCCTAAATCACGCAACGGATTTTGATGCGGCTTTCACCATCGGTTAGTAAACTTTCCACAGAAGGGTTTTATGTATACTATTATCTGGTTTATGTACAGGCGTTGCAGACAACTCACATAACCGAAGGAAAGCGAGCGCGCGTTGCTAATAACAATATAAAACTTGAAACTAACACCGAGGTAACAATACAGCGTGGCCCTGACTTACCAAAGTTACCGTCGTGGTCGCTGCTGGGCGAATGCCGCGAAACCGCCGGAATACGACATCGTCATGAGGCCTTGACAACAAAAACCGGGGCATGATTTCAGTTAGTCAGTACAGTCCGAAGCAGAAGTAGGGGATATATGAAGGGCTCAAAATTGAATAAACAAGCGTTTGTAGATAAATTGGAGCTCTTCGACTTTCCAACTGACTATACAACGAATTACAATTACAATCTATTACAATTAAGTTACGAACGAAATCAGTCGCACAGTTCAGTTTCATGCGCAGATTTTTCTTATGTAAATACGATAAATGATATGTAATTTATCTGTAAAAGTGAATAAGTCTCATGCAGTCGGTCTGTGTGCGCTGTACGAGTAAACAAGCATGGATCGATTGGCAAATAATACGCGTTGTATAATTAATGGCCGGAGCCGCAGCGCTATCGGGTGCCTTGGTGATACTCGCGCTGCGGCGATAGACAGATAATTGTAACAATATTGATTGTCCCGTATGCTATGCTTGCATCTGCATAGATTGTATTTGCCATTTGCAAATCATCTAGTTAAACACATATGTGATTGTTTAAGTTGGTTTTGTAAGTTCTCTTATGCCTGAAATACAGGAACATCCTAGTTCAGGCATATGAGGTATTTTTTAGATATTTTAGGGTAGTGTGTTTCAACCTGTGGGTAAGGACCCCACAGTTGCACAAAGGCCTAATCGGGGGGGTCGCGGCCACTAGCCAGGTAAAGATAGTATAAGGATTGTACGTCTGAAACTTACACGGTTCCACAGACTACAGCATTGTCACCCCTTTCCTAATTCAGGCCTGGGATTCGCCGGATTTTTTTATTTGTAATGGTGTCGCGTACTTATAAAGGTTGAAAAACACTAGGGGATATAATAATAATAACCCATTGTAAATCTAACAAGTGTTTTCATGTTGATTTTTGTTACACTTTCCTTTATTAATATGTATAATATAATGATATCAGCGACAGTGTGTTTGTTTGTTTGTTTGTTCCATCTTTAAAATTCAATGCGATCTCATGACAAGATTTTCGCTGTACCTAACATAAATAGACTGATCGCCCCACTTCAATTACTTTTTTTTTTGGCGGCAATAGACACGCGCGCAATGTAACAATTCCAACAGTCTACCTATTACGGTTCATAAGATACAGAAAGTTATTTCTTTAATAACTGTTCGACGTCGTGTGTCCCGTCTGCTGTGTGCCCTCTATGCGCGCCCCCAGCGATGCAGCGCGCCGCATCGTCTCAGAATAAATATTCAATGTTTTCATTCAATTTCTCGCGCCGGACCGCTATCGAAACAGAGATACCACGTGCGCTATTCGCCTGTTTCTGGCTATATTCTCTAATATTTGCTGAAGTTCGTTTGGGGGCTTCAGTGCTTATGAAACTAGAATGATTATGTCAAGATGGCAACACCTAGATGGCTACGAAACACTTAATTCGAAACTTGTTACAGAGTCCTTGTCACTTGTCATTCGAGAGAAAGGGATTGAGCTAATTTCGAACTTCGATTTTCAAAGTAGTGCCTTTGAAGTATCCTGGGAACTTTTATTTCGCCATAACGTATTTTTGCAAAAAACATTTTCGTGTTACATAGATTGTTGAACTTACGACCATAGTAAAAATAGAGTGCAGCGGCGGAAAACAAAGTCGAGGAATAAAAATTTGGTTGATGATGGTACGGTAAAACATTAATATAACTAGAAAATAACCATAAAATTACGATTATTTTATGAAAATCCTAATACATAATACATACATACTTCACGCCTTCATTCCTAGGGTAAGGTAGGCAGAGCTTCAGAATTACCAACAACTCTAAAAAATTGTTGATAATTCTGCAACCACATTTTTTCACAATTAATACATACTGTTACTGATTATATCGTCTATATAGATAGAGGACAACTCACTAAATAAAGCTGTTACCAGTGGTAACAAATTGGTGGTAACAGGTGGTAATAACCCGCAGTAACTATTAAAGTGAGATTAATCTGAATTTAGAATATCAATAGCAGCGACAAGGTACTAAGATAGTACGCACGTGCCTAGCGAGGTGTGTCCTCGGATGAAGTGAATAAATACCAAAGACAAACACTACATTCGGTAAGGCTTGGTATTGGACTGTTCGTGTGTTCGATCCGTACGAGTATGTACAGATGTAGTAAGATGGGAGCCCTTTGTTTCCCATAATTTTATTGCTCATAATGATATTGTTGACATAATTATTGATAGGCATTACTTTTTATATCGCTGAAACTATAAACTTTTCAGAATTTCTGAAATGACTAATGTATAGACAAAATTCCAAAAAGTATTACTGAACTTACTGACTCTAAATTTAAATCTATCGTAAAACAAAAACTAATTTCCCGAGCATATTATAAAGTAAACGATTATATCACGGATAGGGATGTTTGGCAGTGAGTCGTCCGTCCTGCATGAGTAATCTACGCATAAATTTACCTACGCTTAAAAAAGGTGCACCTACTGTACAAAAATACCGTGATATTGTAAGAATAATTTAAGAATAAGAATAATTTATTTACCAAAAGAATACATGTTCCTTAATCCAATTACATCGGATCCCAAACTAGGCCGAGCCTGTATCTTGGGCATCCCAGGAGTGAAGCTATCATGTAGGCGTTAAACATTTTACATTGTACTAATAGCTTTTTAGAAATATAAAATACAATAAACCATGCAAAAATTAACTGTGTGTGTGTGTGTGTGTGTGTGTGTGTGTGTGTGTGTGTGTGTGTGTGTGTGTGTGTGTGTGTGTGTGTGTGTGTGTGTGTGTGTGTGTGTGTGTGCGCGTGTGTGTGTCGGTTTGTGAGTGATTTGATTATGTGGGTGAAGGAACTGAGGGAGTGTGTGCGTTTGTTAGAGTGAAGCCCCTAAGAGGAAACCTCCAGCAGACACTCAGTTTCAGCGTAAGTTAGAGTGGTGAACCATTTCTCCACTACGCTTTTCACCTTTCCTACAGTTAAGTATTTAATATCGCATGCTCTGTTAATTGCATTATAAACATAAGGGTGTGAAAATGCGGGTGAGCGTCTGAAGAACGGCGACCTGAATGCGGGCAAAGGAGCTCTGTACGTGCGCTTGCTCAACAGGTTAGCTTGGCAAGGTTTCCTTCCCAGGATGCGGTGCGTGCGAATGGTTGCTCTTAACATAAACAGCTGCCTCACTCGCAACAGACCCGTCTCCTTATACAGCGTGTCAGTGGGGAAGCGGAAAGGCCTTTTGAGCATTACCTTTATTACGGCTCGTTGGGCGCGCTCCAGCTGCAGCAGCAAGCCCTTCCCTGCTGCACCCCAGACGGCGGCACAGTATTGGATGATAGAGGCACATAAGCCGCGGTAAACCAGGTGAAGTACGTCAGGAGGAGAACAATCGCGCAATCTTTTAAAAACGTAAATGAGTTTTCTTACTCTTTTGGAGAGGGCCGAGATGTGTTCCCTGAACGAGAGATGCTGGTCAATGGTGAGCCCCAAATATTTTGTCGATTCGCATCTTTTAATTTCTATACAAGAGCAGGTTTTGACGCGGTTACCGAGTGTGGATGCTGGTATTCTTACACATGAGTGGATTTGCAGCTTTAGATTAGTCGGAGGGGACGTTACAGGTGTTTTGGTGAATGCTATGTAATTTGTCTTATTGACATTTAACGTGAGAAGATTGTAGTCGAGCCAATGGGCGACCCGAGAGATACCATATTCAGCAGCTTGGTACGCATCATCCCAGCTTTCACCGTGAAAGAGAATAGCCGTATCGTCTGCGTAACAAATTATGTCAGAGTTGGGGATGTCGAGCATATTAATGTCATTTAGGTATATCAAGAACAGTGTTGGGCCGATAATACTCCCTTGAGGGACCCCGAATTCTATGGGAAGTGGGGTGCTCAGGTGACAGGCAATTTTAGTCCTCTGATGGCGATTTGTCAAATAGCTACTAAACCATTCCAGTGCTATTCCTCTTATGCCTAGGGCCTCTAACTTCTTAAGAAGGATGCAAGTCGAAACAGTATCAAAGGCCTTTGCCAGATCTAGGAAGATACCCAGACATTTAGCACTCTTGTCAAGATGTTCAAAGATTTTGTCTGTGAGGCAAATTGCTGCATCTTCCGTAGATTTATTTAATCTAAACCCGAACTGATTTTTTGATAGAAGACCATTTGATTCAATAAAATTTATAATCCGAGAGTTAACTATCTTCTCTAGAATTTTAGAGAATACCGATAATAGTGAAATTGGACGATAATTGCTAGGGGCATTTTTTGGGCCGTTTTTGTAGATAGGACACACTGTGGCCAATTTCCAACAGTCAGGAAAGCAGCCACTCTCCATACTGAGATTGCAAACGTAGGTGAATGTTTGGAGAATTTCTTTTCTTATGGTCTTAAGAAGCAGAGGTTTGCAGCCGTCTGACCCAGGGGCGCTATCCGATTTTAATTGCAAAATGAGCTTTTCTACCTCGTAAATGTCCGTCGGTTGCAAGAAAAATGATTTTAAAGGCGTTACGGGAGATTTAAATTTTGAAGCGAGAGTAAATTCGGTTTCAGATATTTTGGTAAGGATGCTGTCAGCTAGAGTTTTACCAATAGAAGAAAAGAACTGATTACAGCTATTCAGTGACTCTCGGATCGAGTTGTGTGACTTTGTCAATTCGATAGAATCATTGGGTTTAGGGGTGGTTTCACATATTTTCTTTACTGATTTCCATAAATTTTTCGGATTATTTCTGTTGTCTGCTATTTGTTTTCTTTCGTACTCTGATTTTAAAGTAAAAAGGATATTATCAAAGAAGTTACGATAACGTGTGTAAATTTTTCGTAAAGTTAGGTCCTTTGGTGACGCCCTCGATCGACTATGGAGCCTATCCCTGTGCCTCATGCACCTTAGCAGTCCTGGTGTAATCCAGGGTTTAAAAATGTACTGCGTGCGACTTACTTTAACATTTATGGTGTTCCTACTTATCGCCGATGTTACTGTATCAGAAAGCACTGCCGCGGCTACATTAACGTCTTTGACATCCGTGACAATGGACCAATCAGTAGATTCGAGCTCCCTGCGGACAGCTTGATAGTCAGTTCTGGAATTCCACCGATTGCGATGTACAGCGTCAGGGCCCGGGTTGATGATTCCAACCAGAGCCATGTCATGGTCAGTGACTGAGCACTTGCAGACCATCCCCACGGAGACTGAGTTAGTTTTAATAAACACGTGATCGAGACACGCATCGTTCCTGGTTGGCCTGGTGATCGCTGGGAGGAAGCCGTGAGCATTCATTAAGCTAAGGTACTCGGAGCACTGATCTGTCGCAGGTTCCTTAAGAATATCGATATTTATGTCTCCCGCTATTAATATTTGCTTACATTGTATATGGGTCAACACCAAATCAAGTGAGTTTGTGAATCTACTAGTTTGCGTAACGGAAGGGGATCGATAAATACCGATAACTGTGAGTTGATCTGAAACTTTAATCGATAGGCAGTTGGCATCATCCAAGGGCAACTCCTCTGCAGAAGATCTCATGGAGCTCTTAACGTAAGTAACTACTCCACCTGATTTATTAATATGCTTGGTGGTACAGAATACGTCATAACCTGGGAGCTGATCCAAGAGTAGCCCCTCGTTCAACCAACATTCTGTCAGAACTATGACGTCAAAATCCACATTTATACGTTTTAGGACAACTATAAAAGAGTTAAAGTTTTTCTGTATGCTTCTAATATTAAAGGTCAGCATCTTAAAAGTATGACTTGGGGTCAAGTGTTTTTTGCAACATTCCACACTCTCCAGCTGATGGCATTCGATAGCGATCGCGTTGTCTATATCATCTATGACGTCAAGTAAAGCCATTGAAAAAGATTAAAAGACTGTCAGCCTTACATTTAAACAATATCAAGCTTGTTCTGATTAATGACCGCGTAGTATTAAAGCGCCAGATTATTATTTCATTTGTCTGTTTATTTTTTGTGTACGTGTATTTTATGTGTGAGTGTAACGTGTGTTTGTGTGAATTAACTAAGTAAGTGTTTGTAAATAAGAAGTAAATCGAGAAGCGAAATGAAAGGGTTAGAAAATAACAAAAAATAATATCCAAAACCATAAGACAAGATACGATATTGTTCTTATAACTGAATCTTAACGGCATCACCGGAGACTGGGGCGGAGTCCCCGGGCTGCAAGGCAACTGGTTCACCTCCAAAGCATCTTCTGAGGTCCGCGGAGCACCGGATGGCGATCGCCGCGGCACCCTCTCTCTTACGAAGGAGAATAGCTCCATTGTGAGTCCAGCAATATTTAAACCCGGCGTTGTTTTTCTGTGACCTTGCCTCACGAAATAAAGTCCGGTTCTGTTTAGTTAAACGGTCATTAAAGAAGAGTTTGTTTGCTAGGCCAGACCCCACAATGTCGTCCGATGTCAAGTTACGACGTGACTTGGCTGTCTTTAAAAATTCATTGCGTTTCGCAAGGCGCAAAAATCTGACCACCAGGGGCCGCGGCTTCGAAGGTCCGTCTGTCGAAGGATTGTTTCTATTCTGACGCGGGCCCACTCGAGTCACGACGTCTACATCTTCCTCTTTGAGATTTATGCCAATCTTTAGAGCTATGGTGTGCACAATATGCTGGGAACTTTCGTTAGGCGACTCAGAAACGCCCATTATTTCGATTTCGTTTCGAAGCGCATACTGCGATTGAGCATTCAAATCCTCTTCCAGTTGGCTAACCCTTGTCATGAGGAACGCATTGTCTGTGGCCTGCGCCTCGAGCTCAATAATTTTGGCGTCCGCTTGCGACAGTCTTGACTCGCAGCTGTCAAGGCGCGAGGAGCATGAGGCAAAGCAAGTGGTTAAGTTTTTAAGCTGATCCTTAATCTCACTCATATCATTACGCAGTAACCTAATTTCATTTGTTAGGACAGAAAGAGATTCGCTGTCGGGGCTAATAATTTGCGGCGTAACCGGCAATCCCTGTTTACGAGTAGGCGCCCGTAACGTGACATTAGCGCTTGAGACGTCACTGATAGCAGTCGACCGCACCGGGGTGTTTGAATTGCCATTTTTCGGTTCGTTACTGAGGCAACCCGGGCACGTCCAATTATGTTTTTGAGCTTCCGTTAATTTCTTAAAATCGGAGACATTTACGCAGAGAGGATGGTACTTATCGGGGCATTTTAAGCAGGTTAAACATTGTAATTTAGTTAGTGGTTTGCAGCATGCCGCGCAGCTATTCATAGTAATCGATAAGCGATAAGCTTAACTCTCGGCAAATACTTGAAACAAAGGCGGTAGATTGTTAACGCTTACGCGCAGCTGACGAAGTGCGGACGCTTTCGGGTTTCTTCGGCGGCGCTCGGTGACACTCGGCAGGTCTCGGTGATTGAGTGACGCAGAATTCGCGTGCGCACGGCGATGTTCGGGTGTTGTTCGTATGTCGACACTAGAGAGCGGGATGAATTATTTCAGCTAGCTCTTTTCCCCGAGGTGAGGAGGAGCCGCTCCCGCGAGTGAACAGAATTAATAATCCGCAAAATGTCCTTAAATACCGCACAGCACAAAAACCCGTAATAACACACGCCTTAAGCGCTTGTTTGCTATGAGCTTTTACGAGCAATTTAAGCACGACACGAAATAGCGTCCGACCTTAAAGAGGAATATAACTGTAAACTATTTATAATTATAATGTAATGATGTAAACCTTTTTCTTGAAAAAAATATACCTTGCCGAGTTTCTTACGCCGGTTCTTCTCGGGGCAAAGGTTTTATTTTTCGAACCGGTGGTAATGCTTTTTGACATTCATAGGTGCATTATATTATGCCTAAATTGAAGAATAAATAACTTTGACTTTGACTTTGACTTTGAATGCTAGATTAGGTTAGGTTAGATTTATAAAAATCATTAAAAAGTAAGTTCCTTAAAAAAATATGACTTGCGTTGATTATGACTAAAAATAATTATGGCAGACAATATAGACCAGTAGTAAATAAACATACGCCATCATTTTTAGTCGGAAAAACTCGTATTAATCTTGCTTTCTAGTCGACTTCAATATCCAACGAAAAGTGTTTGTGTATCTCCGCGATTATCTCAATAACCACTGCGCTGATTTGCAATACGCTTTTACAGCTTCAATAAAAGCATATTCTCGTAACATATAGTTGAGAAAAAACGTTTTTTATAGCTATAAAAATAACCAAGATTTCATGCAAGAAAGATTTATCCCTATCTCTTTTTAGCAAAACAAAATTGACATGGAGGTAAATATGGCCGACTTGTTACATGGCGTCACAATGCATATCAGATCTCTGGTCTAATCGATGTCTATTTAAAATGCTTATCATCCGTATTTCTTGGCCGATTTTTATTATAATTTCACTTTTGGTGATCTCTTTTACGGTATTTTCATATTATTATTATTACTACACGGGACTTAATCGCGTTAAGGGATATAGAATATTACTAATTATTACTACTAAAATTTATTATTACCTCGACGTTTCGGACGTGACGCTACGCCCATGGTCTCGAGTGGACCGTGGGGCCGTGTAGTAATAATAATGAATCAAAATCGTGTGAGTTTAAATTGGTATTTTCATATTATGTTAAGAAGTGCGATTTGAAAAATCTATGCATAATGCCTATTATTTGTTAAATTATTTCGGTAATAGATATTTTTTACACAGAGATTTTATAGCAATGACTTTACGGGGCATTGCTTATGGTGCTTATGGCAACGACCCCTCCTAGAGTCCGCATGATCCACTTGAACTTCGGGAAACAACAACACGACGACGAGGACGACGACGCAGTTAGTAACTCTGCCTACGAAACTAACGATCCCGGGTTCGACAACCGGTAAGGGCAATTTTTAGTGTCATGAGCTGTGATGTGATACTAATGAGTCATGTAAGTTTTTTTATGTATTTACTCGTAAGTATCTATTTCTCTATCTAATTATAAATACAAGGTCTAGTGTCCACAATACAAGCCTAGAGCTTAATTGTGTGCTTTTTCCATAACTTTTTTTTAACAGCATTTTACTCTCCGAGTTTGTTGGATAAGTTCTACTTGATTAACGTTCTGATATAATAAAATATGTCGCCTAATTCCTTTCCAATTTTACAAAATTCAAGATATTTCACATTTGACAATACTAAGCTAAATATCCACCGAATACCATTAAAGTGACAAAATTATAATGAAATTCTAATCCTGACGCGATTTATCGACGAGGGAACGATATAAATTACCAATAATCATCACAGACATTACACCCGGCGCTGAGGGCCGAGGGGGGGGACTGGGCCCTCCCAATCACTTCCCTTTCAAATTTATCGGATTTATTCCCCAATAACTACCCAATTACCATAATTATTCAATGACTCGTTATCTATGCTTTCTATTCGAAAAGGTAAGTAATAAAATTATTATAATCACCGTATTGGAGGGACAGGACCGTCCGGGTCGGTTGGTCGGCTTCAAAAACATTGAAAAGCCATAAAGCCTTTGGAAATGTTAGGGTTATCTTGCATTAGCTTCTCGTTACAAAATACGATCAAAATTGAAATGTTAACTCCATCACAAAACAATGAACAAATTCAAGGTCAATACTAGGTATTTTATTTATTTGTATTATATAAGCAGGCTGGTTTCCGCAACTCGACGTCGTTTGAAGGGTCCACGGAAAGAACATGTCTAGTCACATTAGTAACTTTTTGAGATATCGCGATTTGAAAGTTAGGAACCATGTCATTTTGTACGTAATTTTCGTGTAAGAGATTTTTAAGGAGTGAAAAAATACAATATATATAAAGATATATATCTGAAACTGAGGGGTAGGTAATAGTTAATTTCGTCCTCTACATTTCGATATTCAAAACTCATTTTCAAAAAAGTGACTAGGCATGCTCTTTCCGAAACCATTAATTTTTAAGCACTTACGCAAACAGAGAGTTCGTATACCGAAGTTAATGTGTGTAAAGCATTGTAAAGCCTGTTCCTATTCAGAAAGCCAATGACATTAACAACTATACCTGACTGTAATTGTCTTTAGATAGAGGATGAAATAATAATGAGAATATAATGTTACCTCTAATTAGTTTAAAAAGGTTGATTATATATTCATCATCACCATCGTATTATTATGCTGGGTGCGACAGAGATGAAAAACTATCTAATCAATCAAATCTATCATAACCTCTACATTTTCAATGTCAAAAATGGTTCGATAAAAATATTTTTGACAAGTATAATGATTAGTATAATGATATTTTCACCGTAAGTGCTTTTCATCAAATATACAATGTTATATAGAGATTACTACCTTAAAATGGACATGAAGACAATAATTAAGTGTATAAATAAATAATATGACTATGCTCCACCTTCAAAAGTACGCGAATATCTCTCATATATTATATAAGAGTGACGAAATGAATAGGAACAGACTTTAGTGTATCTGTGAGATTGTATGTAGGTATCTGTGGTATTCGTAGCTCCCAAGGATTTTACAGGTTTAAATAAATGTACCAAGTTCTTGGTAGAGCAAAACGGATGCACCAATTTGGACTTTTAAAATATAGTCATAGATTAATCGGCGTGGGACTTAGTTCAGTTTGATGAAAATCGTGGGGCTGTTGAGTTACCAGATCTGGAAGTGGGGGTCGCGATTATAGGGGGGGTATTTATGTACTATCAGCCCATCAGAACCCTGGCCCACCAACTTTTTCGACTCGTAAACGAAAGTATTTTTTTCCAAATACCATTCCAGTGTTATTAATTAATAATATTCTCGCCGAATACATATAAATTATGGTATAATAAATGTAATATACTTAATAATAATTTTAACATCTTAAGGAAGTCTCTACTGTACGGAACAGGGTTATGTTTTCAAAATGACGGACGTTTTTCCGATCCTTGATCATAATGTCACTGTGACAACGTTCTATGGTGGGTCAGGTTCAGATGGGCTGATGAATACTAAATAGTTATTACAAGCTTTTATTTAAGTCCACGTGCGTTTGCTTGAAATCTTGCAAGTAATTTTCGAACCATTTCTCACGCATGGAATGCGGTGAAATTGTGAATACATAATGCAATTCTACCCCCGACCAGAAGGAAAAGGGGAAGCGAGTAACTAATTCAACTCGTACCAAGTGGCAGGCTAGGGACTCTAGGGTGGCGACGGGATCTCCGCCATACTCAACGTATTTAGGAGTCATTAGTTTTACTGAGAAATTAAATAAACGAATGTCTGGTAATAAAAAGCTAGTGCAAGACTTCAAAAAACCAAATGCAGTCATTCCGAACACTACCCCAAAGCGGGCGTAGCAAACACTGATTTTATCTGTAATAATAAAAAAATGAAAAATAAATAGTATGCCTTTGTGACAAACTTATACTTTAGCCTATTAAGTACCTAATAAACATATAATGGGAGCCTAACGTTTGGCAAAAATATGTTTGCCAAATGTATCGTTTCCCAACTTTTTCATTTGCCAACCCAATGTTATACAATTTTTTCAGGATTTATTTCAGTACCATCGTGTAGAACCCTCCAGCTTAGGTTAGGTTAGTTTTTAAAATCCTGAAATATTTACGGTTACAGAAAACAAACCGGGTTGTCAAATGAAACGGTTGGGAAACGATACATTTGGCAAACATATTTGGCGCGAAACAAAGGTAACCCATGAATAATGTAACTATGCAAAAAATGACTTGCAAATATAAATATCTGAATCTGAATCATGTTTTTTTCAGAACACCTTTTGAACAAGAATGCTGTCAATTGAGCAAAGGTAGACCTTAGTCCTCCAACGCGTATACTTACAACTCGGCAGGCCAACCGTACTGCCGTGCATGCCAAAGGATTTTTGACCTTAACTCCATCTCTGAAGGTCCCACTCCACCATGGCCCATCATAAGCTAACGTCGGGACGAATTAACCCATATATGCCCAGAACTATTTGTGTAATTGCCATCATGTAGAGGGGCCACCCTTCACTTACTGATCCGCGGTCTCCACTTAAGACCACGATTCCGATAATTGAGCAGCGACGTGGTCGCTCCTTAAAAGTTCTGCATCTTATATGGCCGGCCCATTGCTACTCCAGTATCCATATCCGTATCCAATATGCGGATAGATTAGGTTACCATGGTTAATAAACGGCCAAGAGCGCGCCGGGCGACACGCAGTGTGGGGTTCCGTTTATAAGTCGGTCTAACAAAAACTACCACTCCGCTTACGGACGGACATGGCGAAATTATAAGGGTGTCTTGTTGACTACGGAACACTAAAAATTTTCATTTGCGACATTTAAAATAGACTCATGCATTTCAACTTTTTAACAGACTTCAAAAATGGAGGAAATTCTATATTCGGCTGTATGTATGTTTGTTTATGTATGTCCAGCATTGTGGACCAATTTTGAAGTCTTATTTTGTCTGATAGTGTATACTCCCGCGGTGGAATAATGTCTTCTTTTCAAATGGTAATAGTTCAGTCAAATTGTAGTCGGGTTCTAACAATATTCTTGACCAAAAGTAGACTTCAGTTGGACTGAGGTATTAAGTACCATTTAAAAAGAAGTTATGTTTTGCGTTTTGAGAAACTTCTAACATAGCCTTTTCATGCCGACTGAGACTTTAAATTTGTGGACCAATCGTGCAATTCTTCCTCCGGGCTAGACGCACCAGAGCACTGGGGGGATCAATTAAACACAGAAAGCCGTTTAAACACAATATATTATTAAAAAAGAAAACAATACGATATAAGAACAATATTCTGGATCATTTACAGAACAAGTACTCGAGGCCTGCGCCTGCGCAGGCGCGCGGCGGACTCGCAAACTCAACCACACTACCACGACCCAAAGCTCAATTTCATTTTAGCGCTTTATAAATCGAAGCTAAATATAAAACGCTTATATATACAAAAAGCTATCGATATAACTTGCTTTACAAAAGATTATACCAAAAAGCATATTATTGCTGATTACTTGAAGTCTACGACAAATTGTCGGCCGAGTCCGCCGCGAGCCGACTTACCACTGCGATTAGAACAGCCACTCATAACCCGGGGAACCACTACACATAGCGCACGTTAAAAAAACTTCAGTCTAAAACTAAAAGCAGTGGTACCTCTATACTAAGCATATACACGCATCTGTATCATATAACTATGTTAATTTTGGCGGGGGCACCGCACTTTGAGGGAGCCTTATGGTAAGAAAGCGATTTATACATGACTAGCTATAGTCCCGCGAATTCGCTCGCCTTGATTTTTCCTTTGAAATGTAGCCTGTTACTCGGGAATAATGTAGCATTCTGATTAAGAAATGGTTTTTAGAATTAAATATGATGGTCCAGCTAGACCAACCGACAACAATCTTTAGCTAATTGCCGTGTCAGTCAGTCTCAATGGCAATTTTATCTGCAAAACAACAGAACAGCAACCCGGGCAAGAAATTATAACAATGTTCATTTTCGTTTATTTCAAATTAAAAATTTATCTAAATTTAAACGGTCAAATTATACAAAAATTCATTATATTTCTTACCGGAGTGATACCTATTTGATAAATACTAAACATTATAACAGATCCAGTACCAAGAAGCAGTAGTTACACCTTACTTAGAAAACTGAACCCTGGTGCTGGCTGTGTGAATTGAGTCTGAACACATTTGGTATGAAATCATTTGCTACCACAAAAAATCAGAAGCTTAACATCAAAAACATTGGTTCACGAAAAGGAACTTCAAGCGGCATGTACATTAGAGGATAGACTCGCAACGTTGCGCTACATCTCTGGACATATCTTGCGAAAATACCCAGTTAAAAATTATATCCTCTAATTCATATGAAGCTTAAATTTCTTTGTACAATGCAAACCTGCACCTAAAATTACGATATAATACGAAGCGATTAATTCTACCAAGATTAATTATCATGATTGAGATTGCTACAAGTCTTGGCAACACTTGTCTGTAGAACTACTCGCAGCAGTGCTCGCGCAGTGCCCCGCTTATATCAATCTTTACTTGTCTACCAGTATCTATACGCGGTCATATACATAGCGCGAGTCCCCTATCTCTATGCACTGTCCATAGGCTGTATTCAGACGGTCTGCAGACGGCGCAGTTGCTGTCCAATTACAGTTCGAATGCAGTTTAAATGCTGTTATTAAATATATAGATGTATAAATAATATTCAGAATTTTAAAAAACACTTTGGTCACCGTTTATTTTGGTGTCCTTTCATTTCGCCACACAACGTTTCCCAAACTGATTCATTTGGGCAAATGCTTTTTTTTCCAAAAATTTAAATATTTCAGGATTTATTTTAGGACCATCGTGTAGAACCCTACATGTTAGTTCAGGTTACTTTTTAAAAAAATCTGAAATATTTACAGATTTAGAAAAAAAGCATTTGCCCAAATGAATCAGTTTGGGAAACGTTGTTTGGCGAAAGGGCTGCGAACCGTTTATTTTATTGATATTCTTCGTTTCACACTCTAGTGTAGCATAAACTGTTTTATGTCTATAAATGGAACAAAATTTGCATCCTTGATTGCAAAATTAAATTTGCAATCCAAGTGCATTTAAATTGCAATCTCGCAATCCTTTTGCAGTCAAGATGCAGGCCGCCTAAGCACATCCTTAAAACTCTCATTAATATATCTTTAAATGTCTATATGTTGCTCAAACACCGGCGTCGGCAAGCGCCAGCCTCTAAAAACTTACGCTTAGTAAAACTTATACAAAACGATTATTAATTGGAAACGAAACGAAATGGACGTCGCGGCTTCATTACAATAAAATGACGCAAGCGGTGAGGCGCATACCGATGTCTACTGGAACTATTGCTTTAGTGATTTCATCAAATGTTAATTCATTATTTAATTAGACTTTGCTTACGTATGCGTAGCGGCAGCATGTACTAAAAGATACTAATTGGGCACCAAGTTTAGCGTGCGTCCGGAAGAATCCGGGCAGGGTTTATAGAATGTTAAAGGTTTTTATAGTGCTAAGTGTTCCTTATAATAGAAAAAAAAGTAATAACAAACACATTTATACGCCATAATTACAGCATAGTCTACGACCCATCAGTATTCCAAGGTGAGCAGAGGAAGTGTTAAAAGATAATGGACTCACTGATTAAGAACAATGCAATTATAAATATTACAACTAACAATGTCTTGATATAAAAAAAAAAGTAAATTGATATAAATTTAGTGTCAATATCCACCTCATCACTTGCGCGATCAATAATTAAAAACAAATTCCAACATTGAGAATTGATCAGCATAACAAATTCTAATGACTAACACAATCACATCGCTGGCGCCGCGGCCGCTGCGAGCTCTGCGGGCGCAGCTGTTCACGTGCGAACGTAACGGTCACTTAAGGCATCGAGTGTGCGTTTATAGTTATAGGGTCGATCTTTATTTACAAGTCACTCGGTCTGTCTCTCGCCGCGCCCGGCGCGGGCGGGCGGCGGTCGCTCGGGCGGGGGCCGGCTTTTGTTTTACTCGTTAACCATATGAAGGTGGGTTTCAATATAATATTTATAGGAGAATATCGATTACGAAATGATTCGCACTGAACGTGCTTCAGATAGATAAAATAGACTTCCCAAAATTAACACTCGAGGATTTGCAAAGCTCGTTTCAAATGAAGTGAATGCTCGAATTTGTCACATCATAATCCAAAACGTTTTTTTACCCATATCTTTTATATACACTGTCGGATGAAAGTGCCCTTATGGGGCCGATCAGTTAGTTAAATTTGGAACATACCCATAGATTAATCAAGTTTGGGCCCCCGCAACGCAAGCGACCGAGGTGTAGTATTGGATGAGCCAGCCGCCGGCACTAGCTGGGCCGGGCGCGGCGGCGCGCGCGGCGCGGCGGGCGCGCGGGTCAGCGCCGCAGCAGCGCGGGCAGGTCGGCGAACGCGCACGCGCCCAGCCCCGCGCGCGACATGCGCCGCAGCAGCTCGCGCGAGTGCGACGCGCACGCCTCCACCGGGGACGTCCAGAACATGCCTTGCGATTCTTTAATAACAAAACATACGTCTTATGTCCTCCCCGCATCTTTTAGGTATCGAGGGAGACGCGAGATGGAGACAATATTCGCCAAAAGTAATGCAAAATACGGGTACGCGTACTCAGTCGAGGGTTGCAAAGTCAGTCAGCCGGTGATAATCACATGACCTGTGATCGAATGCGGACTTTCCTTTACCGCTTCCTCCAGACTTGGAAGTCCCGGGACTTGCGATTTATTTATTTATTAGGTTCAGTCCGAGAAGCGATACGCGTCACATAGAATTAAGAGTGAGAAAACGGGAACGCAAATGTTTTCAACGTAACAAAGAGAGAATCACGATCACATCACATAGCAATATACGATTTTAGAAAATAATAAAAACATGGAAAGCACACCCTTTCATTTATTTCATTTCATTCACCTTCACGCCTGAGAGAGATAATGAAACGCCAGATGCGCCGATCTAAACGTACAACTTTTGCTTCCTCTACATTCATCAATAACACCCATGTAAAAAAAAATGTAGTTACTCTGACCCACGGGTTGCTGTACAGGTAGGCTGACCGTGTCCAGCAAATACATTCCCTGCTAACTGAGCTGTCAAATTAAAGAAGAACAGTACCTAATATGGCGGAGTTGAGCGCCTCCGCTACGGCCTCGCGCCGCACGGGCTGCAGCTGCCAGCCCACCGGGCTGTCCCACGGATTACTATACGCCAGGAGGCTAAACGCATCCTGCAGAATAAGAATAGGTACCTTTATTATAATCAGCGACGTCCGAAGGGCGATGCCTATTTCTAAAAAGCCCTGTGCTCATCTAATCAGCGGTTCTCAAAAATGTAACACAAACTTCCTCTTGAAAAATTCCCACAGCTATTTTTAATGAGGCATCCTTAAATTTATTAGACACGGGCAACACATGTGCACCGCCCGTTAGTAACTGGCAATAACCATTTTTCATCAGGAAGCTGTCTGTCTGCCTACGTTTGGCAATAATCAATGCGGCAAGCTTACCTCTAGCATGGCCTTGTGGTAGGTGTCCTGCGACAGCTTCTGGCTGGCGGCGTACAGCTCCCGCCCGAACGCCAGCATGCGCTCCACGGACGCGCGCGACCCGCACTCCGCCTCTGCACACACACCGGTCAGGCCTCCGCGAAAGGAGATATACTTCTCCTCGTGAGGAGACTACTATGCTTTACGGCCCGGCTACGACTTTAGTGGCATCAACAGTGGGCGGCCAGCGGTAAAAAATAAAGGCAAGATATTGCTATTGATAAATATTTACCCAAAACTGAAGGTTAATGTAATAGTTGCCACATGAGAAAGAGGACTATTTCCTTTTTTTGTCAAGATGTAAATGCAAGCCGTAGGTAGATCTTAATACTTTTTTAACGCTCGACGCTCAGCGCGAATGTCCGCTGTAAGTCGTGGTCGGACCGTTAAGGCCAGAAGACTTGCATTCTACGAAAGTTTACGATTGGAAACATCAGGGTGTGTTAAATTGGCATGAGCTACCGAGCGTTTTTGCAGTGGTACTTTCGGAAAATGCAACTAATAGCCCTACGTATCTCCTTGACGCATTCAATGCTAAGGTCTTGCTTTAGGATACAGGTTGTATGGAATCCAGTCTGGCATTGGATGTGATGTTAGACAAGGAGCAGTAATTTTTCAGGTGGGAGACAATTTGAACTCACTCTCAACCGCTTTGAATCCATTGAATAAAAGGTAAATATGATAACATACTTGGGTTCTAATGCGTGTCTTCGGAAAAGATTTTTAAAGATGCGGATTATGCGAAATGGAATGAGGTGTGAATGGATTTGGAACCAGATTGAGAGTGAGCGTAATCCTTATGAAGAGATCTCAGAAATTACTTAGGCCTATATCGACTTTGGTTTAGCGTTATAGTAGCCGTTCAGATACTAAATGTCTATTTTGCTCTAATCTTTCATTTGTCAAGAAAAGGAAGGAAAACGAACAAAACATAGACATGGAAAATCGGACAATATAGAATAGAGTAGAAATAGTTTATTGAATGTCACAAGAAACTATTTATATTTATATCGAACATAGATTCCGAGATATTAGCACGACATTGCTCATCACAAAATACTATTTTATTAGGTTATTTAAAATACGTTACGTCGTGACGTTATTTCAAATGGAACAAAGAGGTATACATATCCTAAAAGGATTTCTATCTGTCATTTACCGTGCTAACACCTCAAATGAAAGGTGTTGATAATTGGCAAAGTTTATGATGTGCTGACGTCAGTAAACGGGCAGAAGAGAAAAAGACATGTCACGATTATATTTAGTACACACGAAAGTAAACTTTTGCCAATTGTACCAATCCCCTAATTTTAAAAGATAAAAATATGTCTTTGATCGTCCTGAGCTCAAAATAATCGATAGTTCGATGCAATGATTGAGTTGAATAGATTTAAGTTGTTGCGACAAAATTGTACGAAATCAGTCTGTAGTGAGAGCAAAGTACGTCTTACGCGAAAACGTTTCGTATATTGATGGAATTCTAATAGTAAATTGTGTTTCCGCGATCTATATCGAAATTTAAGGCGCGGCTAAACTTAAAATCGTATTCGTCTTGGTTTCTCAAGTACCTTATCGATGGATACTAAAGTTGGTTGAGAAAGCAAGATATATACGAACATTTATTCGCTACAATATAACCACAATGACAATATTTAAATACTTTTATCTACTACAGAGGTAAAGACTTATTTCCCATGTTTTCGCGTAAGACCTATTCGTCATACGATTTACAAATTAACCGAAAATGCTTAGAATTATCTCGATTCTCGACGGCAAGATGTCGAGATAGTTCTGAAAAGGAATTATATTAACTGACTGTGTCGTAAAAGATAAACGTTGCCACACAAACTCGGTCAGGAAAAGATGAATTAACATCAACAGATAAAAATTATACTCCTAGAAAAAATATGGCGGCAGAAGTGATCAGAAATGTGTATGAGCGCTCTTTATTTATTCTTGACAATAGAGCTGTATGGACATATTTACCGAGCCTTTTTTCCGGGAGTATTATAACCAACAATTAACACAAGTGTGGGGTGGTGTTGCCAGGGTTTAGCCGAACATTCAAACACTGTAAAAAACCCACTTAAATGTGCATAAAACAAAACCGTGTTTGATATAAATGAACGTTCAAGTGTCAGTCATGGAACATCCATGCAACTTCAAACCCCCCTGTTGTATGACCAATAAATATAATACAAATATTGTATGAGTGGTAATTTTAAATATACTTTTATATATATAAGAAGCTATCAGTCATGCAAGTCACCCCGATCACCCATTGCATGCTCAAAGTAGACACCACAAAACCAAAATCATAATTAATTGCTTTCTCTCTTAGTTTTGCTTTGTTACCAAGACATGCGAAAGTTAATTATTAAAAAAAATGCCACACGAAAAAACAGTTGTGTTAAAGAAATCGAGATACACTGTGTAAAAAAATATATAAAACGTGTTACTCACTTTTGTAAACTAAAGACTTACGTTTAACGATGGACTTAAATAAATGGCGTGATCATAAAAAAAGGAAAAGGAATGATTATTAAGATCAAACTGATCCAAAGAAAAACAACACTGATTAGAGATGGTTACGGAATTTAGAAAAGGGATCAAAAGGCTGTTAAGAAGTGTAGCATATTGGGATATAGAAAACCAGAAAAAAAGGTGATAAAGGAAGGAAAAATAAAATCATTCGATTTTATTTTTTTAGACTTTTGTATATGCTCATAGGGAAGTTGAATAATTTGATGATGAAGTTATGAATACATTAAAATTGAAAGTAAATGAATCGAGTGAAATTAAAACAATGAAGCGAGCCCACCAACAAACGATGATCCGCCATACCTCGCGGCAAACGCAATGACCTAGCATATTATTATTAAATGTTATAAAATTAAAGTTACAGGCTCTTAAAGTGAAACTGCTCGTGAAGATGAGTTTAGAATAAAAGACATGACGCTGGTTTTTTCTACATAGACTTATATAATCTTCGTATGGACTTGCCTTTAGGACAATAAATCTGGACCGCTCAATGGTGTCCAAACCATACCTGTGATTTCATGACGTCACAGTGACTTGACATTTACTTTGACGTATCGTCTTGGTACGTTCGTCATTTAAAACATGTCTCATTATGCAGGTCTTTCCCCAGCTGCCTCATGTTTATGACCATTGTTCAAAGAAAACGAGGAGGTTCTCAACTCATATGAGTTCAAGGAACTGGGAGGACCTTGGTGTGACTACGCAGTTAGCTTCATCATTAGAGACCTTGCTTACAAAGCTAGCAATCACGGTCCGATTCTAGGTAAGAGCAGATATTTGAGTGATGAGCGCAAGTGTTTTATTTCCGAGTCTTGGGTGATTTTATTTATGTAAAGTCTAAGGGCCGTATTAATAAACTCATCATGACTGAGAGGGCCGTCACAAGATACGTCAAAGTAAACGCCAAACCATAGAACACCGTCATTTTTGACGCATCTCGAGACGACCATTAGAGTTGAGATCAGTTTATAAATACGGGTCTAAGCGTTTGCGATAAGGTGGAAACGTGTGAGATTTTCCTCTGACATTAATTATTTAGCATTATTAGGTTCTAAACGCATCTTCAAAGTACCAGGAGCACATGAGCCAGTAGGAGTAGATTGTACTGATTAGGTCAACAGTGAACAGAGTTAGCTAGGTCACAGCGCCGCCGCGGCGTCATACCCACCGCAGAAGTCCGGGAGCAGCTGGCGCACGCTGGCCGTGACGCCGGGCAGGCCCTTCACCAGCGGCAGCACACCTACAACCCACTCCGGTCAGCTGCCGCCCGCCCTCCCACACCCGCCATACTACCCGGTTTATACGGATATTGCACTTGATTTGTGGTCTTGTTCAACCCACCGCAGCGCACGGACTACCCATTCGCGTAGACAAGTCTCTCGCCCACTGTGGCGCATTGACAACCGATCAGAGCGAACGGAGTGAACAAAATAACCCACACAATCAAACGTACGAATTCACGCAGCTGGCATGTATAAAATTTTGACACACGCAGGTAGACCGATGGACCCCGTGCACGTGTGCAGCGTGTACAGTAGAGAACTTTAATTTGGGAACCACCTTAGGTCCAAAGTCAATGAAACGTTCGTTTTTTTTTTTTTTTACAACAATAAGGTTGAGTTTCCTATAAGTTACAAATGAATTGACATCTCTAGTGACATTGACGACTTCAAGCATATTTTTCTTGAAATGGGTCGCAAATTAACGTTTTGTGATAGTACCTTGTCGGTCCATAAGTTCTGTCACAAAGGTTTAGTCAAATAAACCTACATTTTGTTTATTTACGAGCCGACTAGGTACATGCGTTATGGCCTCCAGTTTATTTATTTCGAACGATTTTGAATAGTGAGTTTATTTCGTTTAAAAATAATTTACTTTAGTATGAATTCCTTTTTGACAAAGTGCCACTGTTGGATTTAACGTGCGAATTGTCAGCTTTCGTTTTTTCATGTGTGGTTAACTTTTCTAGATTTTGATCAGTATCAGTCAGCCAACTACCCGTAAATATGGACCAGACAAGTGCAAGTCCGGTGATTCTATGTTAACTCAGCGGTGATCAACTCAGACGCTATAGTATTGCGTTGCGTGATTCAACATGTATACAGAATTCCAGTCAACTCAATGATGGAAACTGGTCCAACAAGTACTGGTCCAAACTAAATAGGGGCCTGTCAGCCGTCTTTTTCTAGAATCTAGAAACTTTTCGGTTAATATTTGGTACTACACCGGCTCTAACGTTGACACTAGGATTTAATTTAGTAATCGTCAAGTGCAATATCCTATTACTATAAACTCGGAAAATTCATTTGAATCTGTCAATACACAGTCAGCAAGTCGGGCGGCAGCTGGCTTACTCCCTCCGTCCCAACACATGTGACATTCAACAACATAATCGCTGGTAACGAAGTTTTCGAATGTCACATCAGGTGCCAAGTTCTCGTGCTGTTGTGCGCCGGGCCAATGGGTGATGTGGATGTAATTTTTTTAGTGTTCAATAGTAAAATTAGTTCGAGCTTACTTAGAAGTCTCATCTTAAAAAGTTGACTAAGAACCGCAATATTTGACCCTAAACGAGTACGAATTGTTCAAAATCAGAATAAGCTTTCACAAATTATAACTAGATAGCTTCTGACTGGGTTCCCCTGTGGAATCCTTAATCTTCATTTGTGCTAAATTCCTAATGCATCGTTGGTCCGGATTATCTTTCCACCTAAATTTTAAATTATTTTAGTTCTGTTATAATACAACTATTTATTTTCCCTAGGACACCCTTCTTCCGCCGCGTGACCTTCCCACGGTGATAAAGATTTTTTGTGGGACTAAAGGTAGCCTAATGTGCTTATTGAAGGTACAAGCTTTTTCCAATTCAACCATCCAAATACGTCCTTCGGTATCTACGTGAAGGAGTAACAAAAATATCAACCAACATATTTACTTAAAAAACTTACAAATTCATAACATAATATTACACACACTAATATTATACGTTTGTAAGTTTGTAAGTAAATATGTGAGTTGATCATCTAGCGCCGGCGTGACCAGCCATAGGAACCCGAGGAGAGAGAACGTGCGCGCATTCGTTTGATGACACACCTTATTAATACGTGCATTGTTTTGTTATGATTAATACATTTATCATAATTTTGCACGTTAATCTATTCTCATTCTACAATAAACCCAATAAAAGACCCCAACTTTGACAGAATATTTTTAAAAAGAGTAAAATAGATACCATACAACCAAAAGTTCTGTCGAAGTATAAATAAAGATATTAGTTAAATAGAGTATCGGTTCTTTGTTGTTAGATGTTCTATTTTTGATCTGTTATCCCAACAGTTGCTACGTATCGAAGGGTCAAACAGCGCGGGTGTTGCATAGCTCGAGGTGCACGAGAGAGCGCGACCCACGGCGCCGGCGCCGGCGCACCGCAAGCGATGATCGCTACAAAGGAAATAAACAGTAACCATGCGACTAGGTGCGATGAGATGCTAATGCCGGTGCCAGAGAAGCGACGCAAACTAAATCATGCAAACCGAAACCTACTCGATGAATAAAGGACGTAATCGTGTAATAATCACCTTTATTTACGACCTTTCGAGCGCATTGCCACCAGCGGCGACAAAGATTTTTCAAAACCGATTGATATAATTTTTGTTACGTCTACTTTAGTTATTTTCGCGGCTACGGCTGTTGCAATGGTCGAAACGTCGAGGTAAGCGACTCATTATTACGCGATTATGATTTTATATCAATATTGTAAGTTTTCATACAACCACTTTGGTGGTTCAAACTGCTTTTGGTATGAACTTCAACAAAAAGAGATTCTCAGTTCGTAGGCATCTTATGTGACATTTATATAAGTCATCCTTTACTAAACATAAGTGGTTAAACATATTCCCTGTTCATATTGAGTCAATGTATTATACATTCAAGCTTGAAAATAAAGCAACTTGCAAATAATGAAATAAATAATGTTGAATGTTATTTGTATGAACCTATAAAATTATTTGTATGAATGGCGTGATGTGCAAACAATAATTATAAAAAATCAACTGCGAAAGGTACATAGAAATAATAACGTACACATCATTAATATCATGTTAATTAATATAAAATTATTATATGTAATTAATAATACTTCAGTCATAAATAATAATAATCGGCTATAATGTGTAGTGTACGGTTCATACATATAATAAATTTTGACTCCCCATTATTTCGAATTTATATTCCTTGATATTTGAAACGATTTCCATCGGTTACTTTACGAAGTACACTTCAAGTTCAAACTCAATTTAATGATATTTAATTTGAACATTGTGCTCTAAAATTAACTAGAGCCATTAGAATGAGTATAATATTTTTGAACGCAATGTGGGCTAATATATTGCTGAAGACTGAGCTATATGCCTCAGCCTTATCTTCTTTCGCGCGGATCACTATAATGTTGCATACTCTTGTATTAGCATCAGCGGTTCCCCTGTTTTACCAATGTTCTGCATTAACATACATACACTTGTTTGGGCAATTTTGCACCACTGTGTACAGTCAGCCTTATAAGTAGCTGCACTGTTTTGTACCTCGTCGCTTTAAACGCCTCTGACAGACTAGTGCAGCAGTTCCAACACGACGTTAAAGTGATGACGCACTAGTGTGCAACTACTTATCCGGCCGACCATACTTACCGACCAGGGAAAATAATGTAATATCCGCCAGAAGAAACATTGTCATCACAATTTGGGTTCATCCATTTAAATTTTAAAGTAGCAAGCGGCGTTGTATTTCTATGATTCTCTAAATCCGCTGTGGTTTTTAAATCCTACACCAGCATTTCCTATTAGATCCCTTAGTCACCCGCAGTTATTCCTAGACCCTTCAAGGTCCCGCTTAGCCCCCTAGATGGGCCAGGGGGGGTGGCCCGAGCCGGGTACGTACCGTGGTGCGCGCCGTTGGCGGGCGGCGTGGGGGGCGACGGGCTCATGTCCACGTCCGAGTCCTTGCGGGCTTCGCTCGCGCCTTCCGACACACCTGGAATACAATACACGTACGGTTACGTTTAATAATTAAGAGAATTAATTGCATGTTTTATTTCTGTAATAAAAAACTTTACCGAGTTTCACCCCAATATGTTTCGTAGCCACAAACGGACTGGCAGAACGTTTGTGAAATCATTTAAGTCACAAGGGGCCAATAATTCAGTGCAAAAAAACTAGAATATGGTTTTGGTGTGTTCTTTTTATATTATGGGTGTAATGTCCACAATACGGGTCAAAGGCCAGCCATGTTGAGGTCGGGGAGAGAGAGCCCCTGGTAATCAATATACGATGGCAATCTCAAAATCATGTCATAAGCCGTAAGGACAGTTTTATCGGTATATGAATTAACGAAAGACCAGCGCTGGCGTCAATGCCAGCATAGCTGTGAGTTGGACCCATTTGGTGAGAACAGGCCATCTTGTTTGAGTCAGTATTGAGTGAGTAGTCGTGTCGCATGTGAGTGGCTCACCGTTGGTGTGTCGCGGCGCGCGGCTGGTGTGCGAGATGACGGACGTGGCCACGCCGTTGGCGCCCGCGCCGTGCTCGCCGCACGCCTGCAACCATCCGCACTACACCACCCGCAGGCACAAGGCACCCTGACCATACTGCCTCCACTTCCTTCTGCTACCCAATACTATTCGTCACTAAGTTCAGCAGTAAGCAGCTCAAAGCTACGCGTCCGCCAGTCAAGCAACTCAGTCACGGAAGAGCTTTTTATATTTACAAGTACAAGGGCAGAAAGCGCTCTTCCTAACAAAACAGCGTTCAAGACGAACGTGCTAGCTTCTATGACATATTTATTACTGATTCCCAACAATCCCAACCCAACCTAGCCCACATGAAAGTTGCACCGAGAGATGATAAACAAGATACTCGTAGCTTTACGCCCAAAAATTTGGAGTGTCAGGACTACCTACACCTACTAGAGCAACGGTTCACTAGTTTTATAAAACGCAGTGACCGTGTCGTTCGGCCGGCAGCCCAAAATGTGGTTTTAAATAGATCGCGGTCCAGACAACTTTGAGAACCCCTATACTGGACTACCAGCGACATCATTCGCGTGAGATTCGTTTCACAGTGCAACGCTGCTTCTATTATGATCTTAACCATTAACGATTTTACAATACTATAGAAATTATTGAGAATATAACGTTTCTATATTCAGTAGTTTAATTTGTGCTTTATCTGTGACGCAGTACAAAATTAAAGTTATATGTAAAGAGAAACGTATTAACTTGCTTCACATCAAAACTTCAAAACATATCACGGGTTGTCGTAACTTTTCTCATTTAAATTGGAAATGAATATAAGCTACTTACTATTCCGGAACGCTTTACTGGCATCGCTAAATTTATTTAAAATTAAAAAGCCATAAGTCACTTTTCGAGCAACATTAATTTACGTTTCACTTCACCAGTATTTTATTACGTAGATACCCTGAATCTTTGCATTAGGTGTGACGACAAGCGAAGCGAGCTGCATCACTTATATTTATGTCTAACTACAGTCAGTCTGTAAACGCGTGCACACCTCTCCCTGCTCGGTACCGTTGACCATCTCGACGAACTGCCGGCACTGTAGCACGAACAGCAGCTCTCTCTCTCGCTCCAGCAGCCCGGGGTACAACCGTCGCGTCAGCTCCACTGCTTCACCGATGCGGCCTGATATCACCAGTTTTGACACTTCTGCAACACAAACATACGCAATGAGTCTATGAAACAATAGAGTTCCATAAATTATGCAAGTATCTTTAAATGTCGAATCAAATAAATTATTGCTCGCAGGACTGATGGCCGATGGGGTCAGAAGGTTCTGGAGTGGCGTCCGCGGACCGGAAGACGAGTTGTAGGTAGGCCTCCAACGAGATGGAGTGACGACCTCGTCAGGATCGCGGGACCGCGGTGGATGCGAAAAGTACAAGACCGGTCTGAGTGGAAAGCCTTGGGGGAGGCCCATGTCCAGCAGTGGACGTCTTTCGGCTGACATGATGATGTAAATTAATTGTTAATTACACCTTTTGTAAATTTTACTCTTATAATAGCAAATAGTGCTTTAATCCAGCTTGTGCAAGATGATTTGTTTTATTCGTTAGACAAGCCCAGTATATCACACTTTTGTCACACTTTTTGGCTTGAGGAAGGTGAACGAGCACACATGGCACCTACTGGTTACTGCGCTCTAAAGGCCAGTCGATATTTAATAACTTTGGCGTGTTTTGGGAATTGTAAATAAGACCAGTTTATTATTTCGACTTTAAATGAATGTAAATTCTATATGTTAGTATAAACTCGGTCACCATTACTGTCAAGTAGATAAGAGCTATCGTAACGTGGACAATACCCTCTAGTCCCAGTAGTTCGGTTGATTAGTCCGGGGCCGAACTACTGCCACACTTTTCTTCCCATTAGTTCGGTTATGACGTCAAACCGGACTATTGGGAAGTGGTGTGTAGTTCGGTTAATGATGTGCAAACAACTTTTATTATTAAAAAATCCGGCCAAGTGCGAATCGGATACGCCAAAAAATCTGTATTTTGGATTGAGGGACAAACTTAACTTCGCCATTGAAAAAATATTGTCCCTATACCTACAATATACATCGACATAGGTCGTGGTTAGTTTATAAACTGCAATTTAGATTGTAATTACAAACTTAACTATTTGAATTGTGATGTAACTATAAAATTACCATTAACGGATTATTTTAGAGAACCGTTTCAACCTTTAAAGCGTGAGCGATCTAATACGAAGAAGTTACTTAACCTTTTTTTTTATTAAAAAATGTAATGAAATAAATGTCTCTTTGATTTTTTATTTAGCTGTGCTGTGTATGTGTGTGCATCCTTAACCGTACTTTTGAGTCATTTTAATTCTCAGTAGTTCGGTTTGACGTCATAACCGAACTAATGGGAAGAAAAGTGTGGCAGTAGTTCGGCCCCGGACTAATCAACCGAACTACTGGGACTAGAGGGACAATACAATAACATGTCAAAGGCAATAATGTTTTTACCGAGTAGAATACAGCCCCTGGGTCATAGCGGTCAGCGGGTTAGTTTAAATGGCATAGAGGGTATTTGATTTGCCTGTAGCCACATTACTTACTCTGTCGGTTCTTGATGGAAGCTATGTCCTCCTGGATGGGCTGGCCGGTGGCGCGCCCGAACGCCTGCGCCGTGCTGCAGTACCCGTGGTGCACCAGGTACGTCGACACCATCCTGCAACCAACAGCTGACAGTCAATACTGCTTACATACTTCGCAGCTGCAAGTAACCACACGGACCAGCCCACCAGCCAGCTAGGCGGAGCAATGACATGAAAAAATGGTTGGGAGCGGTTGGAAACAAACAACTGAAGACCGAGCTCAGTGGCATGGAAGGGAGAGCCCTATGTCCAGCTGTGGAAGGAAGTGGGCTGATGATGATGATACTTGTATAAGCGTACTGTACAAATGTCGCACCTACAAGTTACCATACGGGTAGTGACTGTTGCGTCTCTTGCGGCGCTTCTTGGTCTGGTCTGCTCTTGAATAGCGCTCACACAGACATATGAAACAGCCTGCAGGGCAACAGAATACGGATAATGAATTGTTTTGGCACCTGTGCAGCACCTGCTGCCACTGGCCCTGCGCGGAGGGTAGCGGGAACTCGTCGATGGCGAGACGCGTGCGCGCGCGCAGCTCCCGCAGCATGTCTTCGATGTCGAACACGAACGGCTGCTGGCCGAAGTTCGCGTCCACCACCTCGCCGGGCGTCTGCAGGCCCACCGTTGGATACAGGTTGGACTGGAAACAAAAAAAGCCTTTTGAGGTACGGTCGGCCTTGACATTTTAACGTCATGTTTGAACTGCTGCACTAATCTGTCAAAGGGGTTAAAGCTGCAAGGTACAAAAGTGCGCAGCTACTTATAAACTTATAGCAATATGCACTGAGCGAAAATCGAGAAAATACAAGTGTTAGCCGCTCTACTGACTTTAGACCGCTTTCTAACAAAAAAAACTGTCAAAAAAAAACATTTTGGAACAAAGTTTTGCTGCCGATTGCACTTTTTTTTGCGAAGTCATTATATGCTTATCACGAACCACCAAATGAGTCCCAACACGGTGGGTCTACGTTAAGTAAGTATAGCGGAGAACTTGCCGCAACCTTCAGACCTTCAGTCATCAGATCAGCCCGATGGTCTCATATTAATTGTATTACCATCGATGTTACGTAAGTATACCAAATTTCAGCTCAATCGGTTCCCGGGAAGTGGTTTAAATCTTCCTTGCAAGATTTGACCCGAACATACACACTTAAAAGCTTGTAATAAATAAATGGGTCTGCAAAGTATTAAGTTTAGTTGTTTCAAAATACGACTGTATCATTGATTAGTCATAATTTAAAATGGTATCGTCTCTGAGCGCTCATTACAAACGGTTAAAACCTGGAGAGTTCCAACCATACAGCAGGTCGGACTTATAATAGACTCGGGAGCTCAAGGCGAGAGTTGATAATACCCACGGCCTTATCTAAGAGGGTAACGCGACATTCATAAGTAAAGTACATAATCCAAGAGGGCAACTGACCGGCAGCCCCCGGAAGGCGATCCCGAGATGGTGGCCGTTCTTCGTGTAGAAGCAGGTGTTGTCGACGAGGTTGACGCCGCAGCCGATGACGTCGCCCGTGGTGAAGGTAGGCCCGTACGGCTGGCCCGTGCCCGACGAGCAGAACGAGTGCCCGTCGTCGCCGTGGTACCCGTACGAGTTCTTGTCCCACCCTGTCACACCAGAACGTTGTTGGTAACATAAACATCGGTCAACAACCCGTGAAACGTCATGTCATAATATTGATATACATATTTGAATCCTGTCATGGTTAAATATTATGAACCAAATAATAATAACGTAACTTTGTCATCTTATGTTGAGATTGAAGAAAATGTTGAGCAAGTTTTTAATGTATTGAGACACCATTTTCAGTGTATAGAGGTATAGTGGACCACGAAACTTACCATTTTCGATTCCATTTGTAGGACGTTAAGGTCCAAAATGTATACAGTTCAACTCGGATGTAGGTGTACATTTTAGTACCTTGTCGCAGTAAGAGTGGTTTGAATTTAGTATATCAATAGCTGGGACGAAGTACTAAGCAGGCCTCTGAATCAAAAAAGCTAACCACCACAACACATGAGAACACCTTCACAAGGGACATTATCCAGCATAAAATTTACATCTTCCCACTTTCTCCTATTCTACTGGAACCAATATAAAAACTTATAAATGAATTTTGGACCCCGTCGCGTAAAATATCGACAAAGGTACATAAAGGAAGATCTTATCAACGATAACAGGAAATCAGCGAACCTTTTTTCGACAGCTTGATAAGCTTAACTCCTAACTTTTTGCAACATATAGTACACTCTGTATACGATGCTTCATTAATATAATTCCGAGTTCGTAAATATATGCGGAAACTTTTAGATAACGACGAATAGTCGTTGGCAGATTTTTATGATCCCACGAGTCGACTGCGTGGCCCAGTGATAATCGAATATTTTTTAAGATATTCCTGTTTTTGTGACACGCGTTCACTGTGTAATTTAGGAAAAATAAAAGTGTTAAGCACTAGAGCTTTCAGAAAATGAACACTTTCTATATTGTTAGGCGATGGGCTTGCTACCTGTCACTAATATACACTGGTAAACATCTTAGCCTGTATGTGCAAAATGTGGTTACAGACTAAACAACAAGTTGTTAAGAATTGTTGGTAATTCTGTAGCCCTGGCTACCCCACTCTGGGATGAAGGCGTGACGGTATGTCATATGTATGTATGACATACCGTATATAGTAAGATATTTACTAAGATACAGCCTTGGCAAAAGGTGTTGAGCACCCCACGTTTTCCTGTGTAACTTATAAATAAAGTATTTTTCAATTTAAAATAAAAAAGTGATTGAAAATCTGCAAATCATTATTAGACATCGTTTCGAAGTAGTTATTTACGTGTGAAAACTGAAGCTAGAAAATGTCGGGTTTTACAATAAAATGATAAACATCCAAAACTCCATATACTCAATGGGAAACACAACATACTTCGTAGACAGAGATCTTCTCTTTATGTATAAAATAAAGGATTTTACCACTGCCTTCCTGACCTTATCGCAGTTTTACAAATAAGAAAATTCTGAAGCAATTACTCAAAAGCTCAATTAACTATTGGTAAGAAGTTATCTATGTGATACAGAAATCAATAAACTTGACTCACCAGGCAGTCGGTTCATGTTGACGCCGTGGGCCGACAGCCCGATGCCCATGTACCCGTCGCGCCCCTTGGACACGATCCGCACCTCGAAGTAGTAGAGCCCGCAGGCAGCCGGGATGGGGTGGGTGGCGCGCACGCTCGCCGCGTCCTTGTGCGTCTTGCCATGGCCTGCAACAAGAGGAGAAGTCAGCACGGCTCTCTTAGACACTCTTAGCAAGAAACAAGTTACAGGTCGACACACGTAAAAAGAACTCCGAGGGGCTAGTGGAGGGGATATGTTAGCGCATGTAGTCTACTGACAAACCAATAGCGTAGCAGCAAAGCGGAGCGGTTTACACTCCCCCCGTCACCCCCCCGTCACCCCCACCAAATTGGTCCGTAATTTGCTCACTGCGCAGGTAGGTGGCGCAGGGCTCTTTTTACGTGTGTCGACTTGTAAAACGGTTTGGAAAAGGTAGCCGCCCCAATATTAGAAAATTTATTCACGGTAGAGCTATTAACGCAACACATTTTAGCAATAGATTAATAGACAATTAACCCACATTTACGATGGCACTTTACTTAGAGTTGCATTTTCGCGTTATTGAAATATTTGACAGATAATCGCAATCAAGACGGTACTGTCGGCCAAACATGTTATCTACCGCCCTACGGATGATTTGCACGTCATGATACAACAGGTTCGATTATCCCTTGCAATAATATTATGTTTTATGTTTATTTGGGCACAAACGGTACAAGTAAAGAAAAAATATTACAGAAAAACTTACATAATACATAGACCAGTGAAGTTGCCACAATTAACTAATGTAGTAACACGTCAAAAATGTGTGTTTACACCACTTCCTTGGCCGACCGTACATTTGTAAAATCATTGGCACTATCTGTCCTTTTGACAAGCAAAATCAAGTAACTAGCAAATACGCGTTACCATGTTTTTTAACGCTATCAAAGGAACGAAATATAAAAATACTCAGTGAAGCCTCTCTGTTCACATGATATATTCATATTCACTTATTTAACATTTTCAATTGGGATTTATACATAAACAAACCTTGAAAAGCGAAGATTTATAAATCGGTTTAGATATTTTTTGGTGAGTATGGCAACAAAAGCAGTGCAAAGTTCTAATACTAAAGCCAATCAAGACCGCCTCTCTGATGAACGATAGATAAACCAAAGTAAAGTAGAATATATGTTATTTTATAGCAAACAGTTATACTTTTCTAAATCCGCAATAAAATATCAAAATCCAGCGTCCTGCCCTGTCCAACCCGTCAAGATCCCCTAATTTTTGTCATAAGTACAGTCGCGGAATGAGGAGGTATTGAAAATTATTAACTCTTTCTCAATGCTGTTATTTTCAAAAGTGACGAACCTTTTCATACCGCGACTATAAATCAACAGGCAAGAACCCGTAGAGTTCCTGGCCGCTTAGAGGCCACGGTTGTGATGTGCGAGGGAGATCTGACTTAACAATGGGCATTGTCATGCGTGATGTAACGCGTGCGGGGTGGCATGCAAGGTCGTTGCTACGGTAAGTGCTGACAGGATACACTGATAGCTAAGCTACGTACGCAAATAAATAGCTTATAAATGTATAGTTAATACTTGGAAAATTACCAAACGAACAAGGGACACGTCGGTTACGAATACAAGCGTCTTGTTGCCGTAACTGCAAATTAGTGTGCAAAGTTTAACTTGGTCTAATCTACTACTCGTTAATAACTAATGATGTTGTTCAAATTTTCCAGAAGTCTTTATGGTTTTAAAACAAAACTATCAGACAAACCAACGGTACACTAAGTTATCACAGCCCAAAAAAAAGGTTAGTTGCCATAATTCGTTTCCTCAAAAAATAGACACCCATATTTGTATAGCCATAAAAGACAAACATCAGACGAGCCACCTTCCAAGCACTCCGTCACCCCTCAGCAAAGCCAGGGGCTCAGCCAATTCGGTACCTTTCAATGAATGCTCTTTTTAAGCCACTTTTAAAAGAGGACATATCAAAGCGCATATGAAATGAAATTCTAAAGCCACCACTAATAGGAAGGAGGGGTGAAAGGCATCAGAGAGCCTTATGAATGGCTATTCCCAAAGCTCGATGCTGAGCCAGTATCAGATAGCAATTAGCGCCGGCAGGGATTGACGGGAAGCGTATTGCTATTATTGGCAGCAGACGGAACCCGTCTGATCGACATGTGAGAACACGCCGCGCGTGCAAACGGCGGGACCGAGCAAATACTTCGATCGAGTAATTAGTTCAATTGAAGTACGGTCACTAGCGTTAATTTTTGACCCCTTTCAAGAAAAATATGCTCGAAGTCGCCAATTGACATACGAGATGTTTAGAGATGTCAAGTCATTTGTAACTTTTAGGAAACTGAACCTTATTGTTGTAGAATATCAGATTGACTTTGGAACTAAGTTGGGTACAAAAAAAAAACTCGTGACCATACCAGACTAAATAATTAACGTTATATGTAATTATAAAGTATTAACTTTAGTCGTCGACTAATAAAAAAAGGTATTTAATTGCGAAAGCGCGATAAGTATGCTAACAAACTAAACATTATTGTATGTTCAGATGTTTGTTACTTAATTATGCATGAACCACCGAACATATTAATTAAATTTGTCCTACAGATTGATCATGTCCTGGATCATGATCTCGAGTGTAAAGCCCGTCTCAAAATTGGTCAAAAATTACAGTGTGCCATGATTTAACGTTTTTTGGCATACCTTGGGACAGACTTGTTGCTCAAGATGGGTTAGTACCGAAGTACAGCGATAAACTAAGCGGACAAGGACCCGTGCTAGACTAAGCCCCGTATTAATAAACTGATCTCAACTCTAATGCTCGTCTCGAGATGCGTCAAAAATGACAGTGTTCTATGGTTTGGCGTTTACTTTGACGTATCTTGTGACGGGCCTCACGGTCAAGATGAGTTTATTAACACGGCCCTAAGAGCTTTGTAAATAAAACTTTTGTACCGGAACCTGGAAAATTACACGCATGTGTGACTGATACCATCCACAGATTAAACCCGCAGGAGGAAAATAGCAAAATATAAACAACTTGCTTTTAGGCATACCGTTAATATATAAAATATTCGCATAGACTCGTGTTTTGAATTTATATTTAACAGATGCTCTAAATTCCTACAAGGCCGTCCTCAAATATTAACACATTGCCAGCTTCCCTGACTTCCATACAAAACAGCGATGCAGTATTTTAGGTGCTGAATGAATAAACGCTTTCACGGCCCGTGGCGCCCCTCGGTTCTCTGTATACACTGCAATAGCAAAGATCGGCGCTGAACGTGTATTTGCTTATCTAGCGAACAGCAGTTGGTGGCACGTTCCTGTCACTCATCCAAGTTATACAGATCAATTCGACTGTAAGCTTCTATAGCCAGGTTTGCTAATATTCCAAAGAGCTGGTTTTATAGGTCAAATCTTGATTTCTATCAAACATAGAGCAGCTAAGAACTAGGTACCATGTCAAATGAGACTAACAAAAAATCTGTGGAGGATTGAGGTGCAGTCGTTCCGCAACGCAACGCTATCATACACAGGGGCACAGACACACACACAAACCAATAAAGGGATCTAAGAGAACCTCTCTTTTAGTCGAAGGGTAAAAAGACAAAACCGCAGGTTGGATTTGAATCCAAGAACTTCAAATCTTGGAATTAAATCAGGTGTTCCTTACATAGCACGCCTACTTAGTCCTTCATTGTTTTTTCCAACCTCACAAGGAAAAGTAAACAGGTAAAATACCTTCACAATAAATCGACTCATAAAGCCGATTTAACGAACCAGTTACGAAGGAAAGGTAGATTTCACTCCAAGAAATAAAGTTCAAATTAAAACGAAACGAAGTCCGACCAAGTCGTTAGACAAATCGCCTCAAGGTCAAACAACACATCGCTATACTTTTAATTATAGAAAAAATCTTCTTTACATATGAAGGAAAATATGTCAAAACTAATTTGAAGTCTGAATACAAAATTTGTTAAGATATCTAGGCAATAAAGATTACGTATAACAAACACCGAGTCTTAATAATAATAATAAACAAACACATTGGCCAAAATATCAAACCACAGCTCAATAAACAAAACCAGTTTTTTTTTTTTGAAACATCGGCTTTTTAACCACCATAACTACGCGTCATCAACATGACCAATCCAGTGGCGGAGATGAGTGTAGGCGTGTAGGCGTGTTCGGGAGTCACGCACACTAACAACGGGTGCAAAACAACAGGTTAACGAACCGCCACGTGCGCACGGGCAGATAACAAGCGATGATCCTCTTGTACACTTTGCAGGTACTTTACAGCCTCTTAAACTTAAATAGGGACCAACTATTACTCTTTCGCTTTACATCAAGTATGTGAAAGCATACGAATTTATTACAAAAGTAGCAGGGACAAGGAATTGTTTGTACATTTATGACGATGACCAAACATTTTTTTCGAACCTACTAAAGCTTTTAACTTTAAGCTGAACAGACTTTGTTTAGAACTGTGGCGTGAATCATCCTCTCCTGACCGTATACGTATGACATGTCATCATGTGCCCATAGATAACTGACTCAGCCAAATGCATGCAAATCAAGTTATATATGGATGATCACCGGTGGTAGTGTTAAATTTATCGAATCAACGCACTTTTCTTATCGCGTCAAAAGCAAGAATGTAAACATGAACGTTGAAAAGGAGGAATTGCAAGGACTCGGGAGATCAACGCCCTGCGACCGATGCTCCTGACCCACGATAACTCTCAAAGAGTTGAGTCATTGCGCCTAATGGCAACATCTATCTGGCCTTTTGTACAGAGTATGAAAGCAAAACAATTAAGTAAATCAGGTTTCGGGAACAGATTGAGCATCGATGCAGGCGTCGAGCGTCGACCGCCTAACATTCAGCCGACCGGAGTTTGATCCTTGACATTCACGATGTTTTCGGAACGGCTCGTTGAATAATGAACGCAGTGCTCGGCTTTTGAAACGAAACAGTCGCCACTTTCAAGGAAAACCCTCTGAATATTTTGATGTTGGAATTTGGACGAGTAACCGAGTTCCCGAGTAATACACTTCCGGGTTATTTCCCAAAAAAATAAACAAGAAAAACCCCAACTGTCGTTATCTGTATTATGACTTCAGCAATACCGAGGCAACACAAACCAAGGCTATAAAAGTTGGGAAGATCAACGCGTGAGGTGTCAGCGAAATCCGAGATATGATGGGGAAAAAAGGGAAGTCTGGCTGGTTGAATAAGTAATCCTTCGAAATAGATATCGAAAGTTAACCTTTTGTGGACGAAGGAAGCAATTTACAAATCGACTTTTAAAATTGACCGAGGCGATATAATTAGTGAGATTACAGATAATCGAGCGGGTAACTATGAAACAAGCGTAGCGTAGTGAGGCAACCATTAAAAAGCACTTAAATTTAATCGCATTCATAAATAAAATTGTGCGATAGACCTGGAGGTTACTCTTAAGTTAAAATTCGAATTAAGTTTCTGTCACTCTTCATTCACGACCAAAACCAACAAAAAGCTATAGGTTTTAAAATACCAGAATAGTTTTAGTTTTGACTTTGGCTACAGTCGACAGTGGCAAATGACGTTAAATCACCATGGCCCGTGTACATCAACTTGTTCTGCATCATTGTATACATTACCAGTGCACCTAAATACCGCGCCCTTTGAGTGGCACCTAAAGAGCATTAGCGGGAAAAGCGAACAATGCCCGGGAAGCGGCGGGAAAGGCAAGATGGCGGATTCGTGGACCGAATTAGACAATCGTTTGCGTACCGTTGCTCCCGCGCCGAACGACTCATACCTGCGCAAACGCACCGTTAAGCGCGGAAGTGCATCGCAAGGTTAGCTGAACGTAGCTGTTGCCAAGCGGCTTATTATTTCCATTTTATTACATAATAAACATTTTCAGCAATCTATGTAACCTACAGTTGCGTTAACCGTTGTCGCTATCTGGCGTTCAACATTTTGTTACACGTATGTTACTTTAAGGTTGCGGTGTTTCTATGCAGTGGAAAGGCAAGACATCAATGACTCAGAAAAATGACGCATCCTGACAACGTGCTAACGTGAGACTGAATGTTAACTGTAATTGTCATCAGTTTTACGTTTACAAAAACAAGGCACGAGTAATGAAGCTAAGACAACAACCACACACCAAGTGCATAGCTTATTGAGTCATCATATCACCCGAATCTGAGGTCTATCTTATTTACTCCTCATTCTTACACAAGCTATTACGCTATCGTATCGAAAGCCATTTTATTACCTAGATAAAGCCAACAAAACATTAATAAGACAAAGAAGCTCGTAAAAGCAAACATGAACGTTAATTTGCAAGGAGAGTGAAACGGAAGTCATGAATATTATGTCCAACGGGGAGTGACACGGGGAGAGCAGAGTAACCACGAGTAACTGTGCAAAAAGCAGTTTTCTATTGCTCATGAACCAAGACACGTGTATGCTATTAAATATGCATGGTTTATATTCTTGGCTATATGTAAGGGCAAAGCGATATTTTGTAGTATTGTAAGCATAAACAATCCAGAAGGCGTGTTTTAGCAACAATCTGAATCAAATACATCTGCGAGGACAGCGTTTGTTATAATATAAACACGTTATGCTCTGTCCGCATTGGTAATAATGGATACGATACCAACTGTTTTATAGCAATCTGCAAAATAACACCAATAACATACGTATTACAAAAATAAGTTATAGTTGTTAATAGGAAAGATCTATAGCGAAAGGGAAACATTATACCTAAGGTTAAAACTATGTGGAACTACGCTAGAAATAGGTAGACAAAAGTAATAAGAAACGTATAAAAGCTACACCAAGTATTAAAACTTAGACATTAACGCACACTTATGCCAAAAATACAGCAGAGTTTGTGTCGGAAACGCACAGAAACACATGCATGCCGTTATTCATAAGATCAGTAGTTACGACTTTGATAAACGTGCATGAGGACGCGAAGTACCTGCGTTCTATTCCCGACGCTCTGCTGGGTTTCGAGCGAGCAAGCAGTTAGAGACGAGGGAAGAAACACTGGACTCTAGCACTGTCTTTACAGACATCGACCCAAAATGACACGTTGATCACACGAAAAAATAACCGATAGCGAAACTGTCATTTAATATATCGATATCGATAAACACATTGATGCTACAGCCCTAAAAATGATCATATTTATATTGACATACGATACATCCAGAGGCGTAAGTGGAGATATGGCAGGTGGGGTCTCCGTCCAGGACCCTGCGTCCCACCTTCCAACAAATAGAGAAAACCATGGTCCATTACACAGAACACACTTGGGGGCCCCATATACACCACTTACGCTTCTGGCTGCTCGTCGATGACACCTCTAATATTTGCGAACATAATTACGTTTTTTTATAATCTTTTTCGTTTGACCACAACTTCAGATATATACCACCACACCTTTTAATCGATATGATTCATCGACTATTCTACGGAACATCACTACAGAAGTTGTGGCAAAACGTAAAAAAATACTGAGCATGTTTTGGTGCTAAAAGCGGGTTAGCTTATCTGTTCGACATGCATTGCCGGGTCGGTACGAGCGGCCGTCCCGCGAAGGCCCGCGGCGTGCAATGAACGCGTCGCGATGCATAATGACGCATGCAACCTGACTGCGAAGAGCAAGTGGTGCCATGGAGCCGATGTAAAACACTACATACTAGTTTAAAACTATGTTACTATAGTTAAACATGTTTGGGCGTATGTAGAGTATGTATGGAACGTACGTGTGTTTGTTGGGATCGCAAAGCTGTTAGTAAAATGTCCTTATGCTACAACAGAGACTTAGCTATAATTGAATAAACGTTAGCAGATTATTGAGTATACTATGTAATCAGATGAAGGCTTTCGACAACTGGACATGTTTTCCAAAGGCAAAACTTAATTGGAACGTGAACATCAACTCAATAATAATCAAAAATCGATCAAAGTAAAGAACAAGTCAACTTTGGCGACAGATCCGATGTCAACTGAGACAGATCATTTTAGGGATAACCCATTTGCTGTGTCTTAAGTAAATTAATTAATCAATACTCCATGTACGATAAAATAAACGAAGTATTTAACACTGTGTGTAACATCAAGCGAAGCCCCGCCTCCTGATTATGAATTCATACCCAACTTTGAAAGAGCGCAAGAAAAAATACTACACGTTGTATGTTATTTTTAATGTATATTGGGTAACATTTTACCACAATATCATCTGATGATACGAGACGATAAAAGCGAAGACTCGTACTCTTATATATCTCGATTCAATCTCGACTTGAATAAGATCACAATGATCACAGCAAGAAAATGGTCTGCAACGGCAACTATCTGGATTTCATTCCTTATCAGTTCCAGATGAAAGCAGAGGCGAAACATCTTAAAGTAGGGTACCTTTACAATGACGCATAGATGATGAATGCTGTAAGATACTAAAACAGATGCGTAATTCCACGTCCATTTCTCTTCAAATCGACTGCTAACCATTAGCATCATTAGATCAAATGAACTACGGCACATTAATGGCCTCACATTTAACATTCTAGATCGCTGTAAACCAAAACCGGAGGTCATAGCGATCAATACGTTCACAGATACAATTATTGGAGGAATCGCGTGGCAAATGGTTAATTTGTTCGTACGCTAATAGAATCCCGCGCGAGGCTCCGCGGTTACCGGCCTTGCGCCGGCGATTAGCTCAATTCAATTACGCACACGTCGCTAAACCTTCGTCCAAGACTAACTAACCACACTCAGCTAGCGCACAGACGAATTTCAATACCAACAACTCTAAAAATTACCCATTTTGTACAACAATATACGTGGCATGATGAAAGCATACCAAAGGAATACGACATTCAAGATCATGAAGATTTGAAGTGATATTTCCAGCGAGATAACAACCAAAACACAAAAACTATTTCACGTTTAATTAAGATAATAACTATATATGACTTCGCCCAAATTGACACCACGATTAGATTATCGAGGTAATTATAGTAATGATACATGTCAGTAACGATAATAATTAAAAAAAACAATACAAAGCAAGGAAATAAAATGTGCAGTGGTTATAATAAGGAAAACATCGAAGTCAGAAAGATCTCAAGTTTGGTCACAATAGAAGGCTTGCCACACGATGCCGTTCATTGCACGATTTGTTCTCCCTGGGTGGATTCCATAATATCGCTTTTCGATAAACCTATGTGCACTCGCTCATAAGGTCTGCAAAATATAGGTCAGTACTCAGCAGACGACACGAGGTCGGCGTGAGAACAATGCAGCCATATTTTCGCTGTTATAGGACGTCTTTGGCATCGGATATATTGCTGATACAAAAATAAAATTTACACAGCACCGTTATCCAGTAATCTTTGAAAAATATCGACCCGACGAAAACCACGTTTTAGCTTAATACTGTGCCACCAAATCCAATGCAATCTCAGTCGATTTAAAAGAACTCTTTTTCAATACGCACTTAAACTGATCCTAAGCTTAAAGCATGATAAAAGTACAAATCCTTATAAAGAGGTAGAAGGATCACTCGGGAGCCTTAACAAATTTAGTGCCGAACTTTGTAAAAATCGATAGAAATTGGACCCGTCTAGTAGTTCTTAGTAATGAATGTATTAAGCCTAGCAACAAGAGCCCCTCGGGAGCGGCCGGTGTCGGTGTCGCTACTGCGACCTCGTTCAAGGAGACCACTCAAGTTACATTACACGCTATCCATCTAATCATATATCATCGAATCCTCACGTCGTTTGCTACAAACTGGCTTTGGGTTTCCATGTTTCTGATTTCATCTTAAATAAAACTATGAACTTGGGCACAAAAAGAAATTTCTGAAACTCTTTAAAACATATAGTTGTACATAAGAAACAAATGACCATGAGTAGAACAATGATTTTTGTAGTGAGGATTGTCCCAAATAATTTAAATAAATATGACATGCTATTAACTCGTTTCCACGTCGCACAGAGTGAATAGATTATGCCATAATGCCAAGGCCCTATTCTAAATCAATAACAAACTAAAGCTTGAAGCCGTTTCGAAACAACCTACCTTCCCTCCCGTACCAAATGAAATGCAAAAGTTCTCCGTGAACGTGGCGCGTGGTCGTGACGGCGGGTACTACTAGCAGTAGTAATAGGCGAAAGTGAAACCACAATGGTTGTATTATAAAATACTTATTATATGGAATAGTATCATAATACGATCAGGGACGCAATTATATTTATATATCGGTAGCATATATCTGTAGTCGATGGGCTCTCAAGATTAAAAGCAATCGAAGAGGAAGCGTTCACAACTTCACAAGAAATGTTTTGAGAAAAGGTAATTTGGCAAAATATCCATTTTGCGAAAGGAACTTTTACAAAAAGGGGCGTCTTTTTAGGGCATGGCATTTTGCGAACGAGGCCGCATTATGTTAAACTAAGCTTAGGTAATTACTGCAGTACATTACCAAATCTACGGAAAACTCATTTGATATTTAACTATTTTAGAAATTAACTTGCGCTTTGAGATCGTGAAGTTAATTGTAACAGAGCATTACTTTTTCTAAAACTTGCAGCTTTAACTATAGTATGTGCTCTGATAGAGCACCAACAGTACTTAAAATAGAATCCAATCACCAAAATACAAAGACTTAATAAAAGAGTAGCAACAAATTTAACTACTAAGAATTCATAGCAAGCATTAGCATTAGCAAGGCCGGGACGGCCTTGACACAAATCTATATCCAGATGAGTGCAATGAGGTCCACCGGGAAAACGCTCTCCCCGGGCCGCAGGAGGTCTCGACTGTTAAGGGACTGCCAATTGGAAACAAAATAAACAACAACGACCTAGAAACAATAGAGTAAAAAACATTTTTTCCGAAATAACGAGGCCACCTATTGAAACTTACATACGTTTGAACATTGAGACAAAATTACAGTTAACATTTGCAAGTATTTTATGTTTCAAATTCTTAATCCGTCTTAGCACGTATGTAGACGTAATAAGATTTTTAATCGTGTGCCGCACGAGCTGCGCGACGAACTTGACCCGCTATTGGTTGGCTTCGACCCACATCTATTCAACACTCACAAATTTGAAGCTACAATAAAAACCTACAAAGATAATATCGGACAGGAATTCATACAGAGAGTATTATGAATTATGAATCGTGAAAAGGAAAATATTAGTAACAAAAGACTTGGGTCGGGTCGTTGTCCTTCAAACCGATTCACATAAAGGATTTGAACGCGAAGTTATGAAAGGCGACGCAATAAATGGTTATTGTTCCAACAAAACTACGCAAGCTCATGTTATAAATTCGAAACCAGAACCATTCTTCCTTAAAGCATTTCAAACTTTTCACAATAAAAAATAGTAGGTGAAGATACAACCTTTGTTGTAGATGTCGCACAAATAAGGAGTTCGACAGCATCACAAAAAGAGGTGAAGTTAAAAATATAATCGGAGACACCGTGTCTGGCCGCCGGCCGGTCGGAACCAAACAAAAGGTAAAATTGCCAACTTGGCAACAAGCAGCATTACAGATAACGGAGATAGATTTAAAATTAAACTGATCACGGAGCAGGAATGCAAATGTGTTGGATTGTTGGACAATCTCGCGCGGTTGTAACTTTAAGAGTTAATTAAAATTTAGGGGGTGTATATAACTGAATACACAATTTATCAATGGCCACCAGTGAAGCGGATTCCCCGTTAAGCGGGGATTAGCTACGCTTACAACCAAGGGCCTGTAAGGGCTTCTATATTGTAAACCCCCTCACCGGCGCTACGTGATTCAATACGACCAGACCTACAGCTGAAAAAACTACCAACCGATAATCGCGAGACCGACCTAAAACGAAATCGCAAGGGTTATAAATATACTGAGGATTTAGTAGAGAATGTTATTTCTGCTTCTGCGCATATTCAACAGACACTTCTAATTACCCGCCGACGTAGTTGCTTAAACTGCCGACTTGAATTTTGGCAAATATGAATTATCTTAAATAACCAATTACAACAGATTCTTTAACAAATATTGTACACGCCATCATAAATAATCTTAGTAATGCTATTTCCGTTTCCCAAAGTTCTCATAAATATAACGGTAAACGACCTGAATCCGCAAAACCTTCGGTCAGGTCAAGGCGTTCAAAAATTGGAGCGTTCAAAGGTGGCGGGCGTGGGATGGCTCCAGAATTAAACTATATTACGAGTCTACAGAAGAATTAAACCTGACTATGTTCAAACATAAATTAGTAAAACTTTTAATGCATAACACATTCTACGATGTACATTTTAATAATGATTTTGATAATTATTAAATTCATTTCAATATTTACTATAGCTGTTCCCATAAAAATCTGATAAAACCATAAACAACAAATGAACAATAAATGACTTCTGATAATACATTTAATTTAACACCATCGACTCTACAGTACAGACGTAAAATATTAACAAAAGTTTGGGTTACTCTCACTTGCTTATTATTGGCGCCAATCTGATTTCCCTCTACTATATCTTATTCCTTTCCTATTGTTTCCGGAAAGTTAGGGGGAAGTATGGACGATAAATAAAGTGGGGGCAAGTTAACGGTATCAGCAAAAGGCGGCCAAAACAACTTTCCCCGGTGGAGCGCCCGTGCGTTATATCACCGAGGGATCCACTCTCTGAAGAGCATTAGCTGAATTAACCTGCATCTTTACTTCAAGCCAATGTTCACAGGTTTTAATACACATCAATCCTACTTTAGGTTACAAATTTGTATTATTCAATAGTCAATTGCTCTGTTTTAAACTTGAAGACAGAGACGGAAACAAAAACCGCCGAGACATTAACAACTTGTCGTGAATCAAATACATAATAATTCTAATTTACCCGTTTGCAAACACCTGATTCTGAAGGCTCGGAATCATTGCGTTGCAGTCACAACACAAATATACCTCAATGGCGTATTTATTTAAATTTCTGTGTTGACTCGCAGCATTCAGGTATATCAACATTGCTATAAACCGCGTCCTTTGTTCCGTCATTATCGATCCGACCCAGCTCCCCGGTATTTTGGATTGTGCCAGTTCCGAGAACTGCACGCGAGTTTCATGTCAGCTTTCCCCAGGGACGTCGTTCATATCGATTTCTATCAACACAATAAAAATGAGTCACTTCATGACGATCCCTATTTTAAAACCGGTGAGCGGCACCAGCATCTTAACTAGAAAAACTACAAGGTTAATGTCCTCTTTATTGAAATTTCAACAATACGCTGTTACTTCACACCCCCCCCCCCAGCGTAAATAAATTTCCCCAGCTAGCTACTTCCGTATTTTTGTAATAATGCAAATACACCATCAAAACATTCAAGCAGCGCCTGTCATATTCCAAAACACTCCTTATCGTGAGCGTGTCACTGTCGATAACGCTTTAGAGACCGCCACGGACGACAGACAAGGCCAACGAAGACGGGAAAACTCGAGGAAATTACAGCTTTAATACGTAAAGATTAGAACGGTAGTCGTTTGTGAGTGATGAAGGAGGGAGTGGGGAAGCACGTGGTCGGCCCGACGCAGGCGAGCTTGACCCAGTTGCTAGATGCACCATTTCGGCCCGCTCCCAAAGCAAGGACGGCCCTTTACCATCGATTCTATGTTTGGGACCTTTGTGGCTTTGTACTCAGTCTCTGGAATACGCATTTAACTGGCTTGTCGACAGAGAACAAAGGATCGTAGTGAGTAGTGACTCCGCAGATGAAGATATTGACGGTATCTCTGATCACGACTAGAAACTTCTCGCGATCAAAGTTAACAAAGTTAGTCAAACTATAACTAATGCGATATCTAGCCTAAACAGGGAATAAAACTTTGCTGGCAACGAAGCGGGCTGCAGTGAATTTAAAACACTATTAGGAATTGAGAAAATGCTTGCAGCCAACGCGGTTATGCGGTTTTCAATCTAAACTCGCTGCCTGTTATTAGCACAGTTGTAGATTCCGCTTACAGAACTTATCAATATGGCTACATTGAAAGTAGACAACAAAGGGCCGTGTCGGTCTGTCGGTGCAGGCGGAATTAGTTTTCACGCCAGTTTAATGTGCAAGGTCAAATTGTTTGTTTATTTGTTTGTATTTTGCGGGTAATCTTTGAAAATGCTTTACTTGTTGGAAACTACTAAATTTACCCTACCTAAAGTAAATTTCTATTATGTTTAAATCGGGAGAAGCGAGACTTATGTATTATGAAGTTTGAATAGTAATAAATTCAATACAGAAGACTAAGGGCCTGTTTCACAATCGACAAGTAAATTTATCTGCCATATAAAGTTAGCTCTCTCTTTGTCTATTTTCAAGTGTAAGAAAGAGAAAGGGCTAAATTTATCTGTCAAATACGCTTTACTTGTCGATTGTGAAACAGGCGGTTAAGGACATTAATAACTTTAGTTTATGATCCGACTATCATACATTAATTTTGGCGAACCAAATCTGATGAAATATATCAAAACGTAGCCCGACACGTGTACGACAAGAGCAGCAGAAAATACACAGAAATGCGTACACTGATACCTAAGAAATACGTAAAATATATCATAATTGACGAAACAATTGTTACAGAATAAATATGGCGTTATCAGTGACGTATGATTTTGTGCGGTTAGTTATCTTCGTTTTTTACGCGGAAACCGTAATTGTTCCGTGCGCTAGCGGCCCTGACCGGCTCCGCGCGCTTACGCCCTTCTAACAGTATACTGGTAGATTTTACTACAGGTAAAAAGGTTTCCAGAGTATTGTCTTGTCTCTACATAATACGTACAAGGCCGCGTTGAGTTTCTGCAATGCCTTTACAAAGACGTACGGAATTTCAGCAAAGCATCATGCCATGCCGAGTCATTATGCAAGTTAACACTCGGCGATCTAAATAAATATTAAATTATTAAATGATGTGTGTTAGTCATTATCATAGCATTTCAATTAACTACGGCGCAGTTACGCATTGTTATCGAATAAAAACAGTATGTACGCAACTAGAATTTTAGTCCCAGAAATTAGAGCGCGAGCCAATTCACTAGAGAAGTTTTTACTAAACTTTTGTAGTGAATCGGAGAATATTAAAGTTGATAAACAGTGTTGTTGAACAATGTAGCGCTCCGGGCGGAACAGGAACAAGAGAACAATGCGACGCGAGCCTTGCTCAATGATTAACTACGCATTACGGACCAGATGGCTCACTTTGTGATCCTAGCGAGGGTCTATTAATAGATAGACTGCATAGAAACAAGCTGAAAAAAGTTTGAAAGAAAAAATATATTATAGAAAACAACGAGGTAAATTTAATACAGAATAAGCTCAAGATAAGTACGAGCGAAAGTATCATTCGAATAATCAGCTTGTTACCCGAGTGCCGGGGAGGGTAACGTGTTTATTAGTAGTTGTGCCGCTCTAGAAACTAAAAGCATTGACCGATTTTAATGATTCTTATAGCAATCGATTTGTCTTAATCTTGTGAGTGTCACTAAAGATATGACAGTAATTAAAATTCAATATGGCGGCAGCTAGACGCAAAGGTAAAAAAAAAGAGAACATGTACCGGTTCATCAACTAAAAAAGCCTAATTACACAAAGAAATTAAGAGGCTGTTAACCAATTAAAGGTTTTTCCTATGTAAATATTTAAAACCATTATACTTTATTACAATGCAATAAAGTGGAAAGTGCATACATCTCTTTTAAGCCGACTGTACAATGAATCTCGACAGCTATCTGACTTCGAACTAAATATATTTCTTAACATATATTGTCAGTTGCTAATTGGCCAATAAAGCGAACGTGCATTTTACACCTGCACACTCCCGCGAGTACTGTAGAAAACCGACGAGTTACGAAAGAAAGGACGGGTTTAAATAACCTACCTACCTTTTTCCTAAATCAACACGCTACTACAAAACAGGTAGGTTTAAATCTATCTGTTTTGTGACGCTACGCCATGACATAATATTATAATGTCCTTTTCCAGGACCTAACCTATATGAGTGCTAAGTTTTATCCCGATCCGTTCAGTGATTGAAGCGTAAACAAACATCCAAACCTTCTTACTTATAATTTAAGTAACATTTAATGCGCCTGGCCCCATGCTTTGTTCTTACTATCTACTTCAGGGATAGCTGAGAGAGATTCCATTTAGGAATACGTTCGCCCTGGTAAAAAGTATGGTAATTGTAATACACATATTGCGCTATTTATTAAACTTTTATTCCCAAATGTCAAACAGCTCACTTGTTATCAAGCAATGTTTCCTTTCTGGGTGTTGTATCGATCGCGTATTATGAAGGCCTATGATAAAATAACCTATAGGTAGGCAGGGTATAACGAAGATTTCATGTTTAACACTTCCTCTTGACATAGCTTTAGAAGACAATTACATTAAAGCATAGTCTTAAATTCCAAAATAAACTCAACTCAATAACACAGCTCTCAACTGTCATACGCATTACGCATCAACTACTTTTAAATTACACAATAATTTTACTTGACACTCATTTTAGATGCTTAATCACAATTAACGATATAGCTAGATCAATTATAGCATCTCTGAAACATCAATATACTTCATTGATTGCTACCTTGAAAGTCTGGAACTGGAAAGAATTCGAGGGATGCTCAACTACTGAACATTGTCGCAGGTAACCATATCGCGTCCTTTGTTAAAACAGCTAGAAAAATAAAAGGGGACAACTTTCAACAGATTCAAAGGACGCTTTAGAGAAAGGATCTTTAAAATTAATACAATTTATAGGCACACCACTTCAATAAACAGAAAACTGTTGGATTAATTTCAAATGAAACTTGGAAACTTTCAAATGAATCAATGGAGTATTTAGCCCAATACTGCTGAATTACGCGTTACATAACGGATAGATGACAATTGCACTCCATCAAGATCATGAAACATAAGTTAGCGTTTTGATAAACTGATATAATGCTTGGAATTGACATGAGCAACCGACGCGGACGCGACAGATCGTAAGCTTACGCCAATCCCATACATTTTGACAGTTTTCGAAAACGTTAGAGGTATGGTTATTTTTACTACAAGAAGATATGCACCAGTCGGAGTGATTCACAGACAACTTAAGTATAGGACTGCAGCTTCTCTACCACCCGGTTTATCGTAATAATATCACTCTGACTAACATCATGTGTTTGGCTAGCCATCGAGATAACACATTCTATTTAACCACTCCACTTGCAGCCAAAAGTTACGTCAAAAATAAAATCCGATTCAAATTGTAATATCCAAAAATATGACAATATTTATCAGAACACCAAAACCAAAATTAGATTTCAGTCTCTTAGGTAAAAAACATCAAAATGTTTCCGCTTTCGTCGGATTATCCTGACAATACCATAAATTTCCCCGTACGAACATTTGTACATTACACATCCTGTTATGCTGAATGGCAGAGGGAAGGGAGCTAAGTGCAGAGGGACTGAGGGGCTGTCCCTTCATGTGACCCCGGAGCGGAGTCAATGCCCTCCGTTTAGGGATCGAGGAGATACATGTACAACTTGCACTTTCGACGAGCTGTTAGCATGATAATTATGTCGGATAGACTAAACATTTTCGCATGCAGATATTTAAATTACAATTTAAGTATCGCAAGTCATTTATATCGTCATAAGTCTTATAACTTATAAGTGATGATTGATTAACTTACTTCTTCAAATAAGTTTCGGCATTGTGAATACTCCTAATATGTTACTATTCATGCATATTTCTGCGCAAGAAACCTACCTCCACCTACACACATTTCCAAGCAACAAGTTCGTATAGTAAGCACATGAAAACATTAACAAAATCCTCTGAGCCCATATATTTTGTTCAGAACAACCGCAATGGGAAACAACGACCACAAATTACAGTTTTTATCAACCTTAACAGCATTTCCACGCGGTGACTGCATCGCACAATGTGTTCGTAAAACTCAAAGCAAAAGCATACGTCACGTTATTTAAACGACTTTACAGAAACATCGTCGGCGAACTGCTACAACCACCCTAAAACAAAAAAAATATGTGGCAATACGTAATTCCAGAACATTTGAAAAGAAACGCCTGAGTATTTTGGATTTAATTTAATTAAAAACCACGCCTTCTGGGGCAATTTTCCGGCATGCGTGGATAAGCATGCAAGCATGCTGCGTGTCGGCAGGCTATTAAAAGCTTAAAATTTTGAGCAGCAGGGTATGTTTTCTTTATAGGAGAGCAAGTTACTTGAACAAGTACACTTAAGTTGTGCAGTTCTTTGAAACATTTGCTAGAATTATTGAGTTACTCTACTTAATTAACTTTTGTGTTGTGTTCGTTTCTCAAATGAAGATTTATCTTGACGGGTACGGAGATCAGGGGGTTTGATTGTAAGTAGATCATATAGGTAACGCTGCCTACTTAGATGAAATTAAAATAGTCTGCCTATGAATGGTTGCAACACCTGACACCAGCGATCCAGCGACTGATCAGTCGCCGGATCGCTGGATGTTCAAGAATCTCTTCACCCGTTTTTAAATACGTCAGGAAACACCAGATTTTCAACATACATTACATGTCGTTAAAACAAAAACAGAACAGTAAGCGACCTAGTGAGTAAGAACTTTCTGACGACGATGGTTCAAGTTGTCAGTTTCTTAATACATATTATAAAAGGGTTTGTTGGTCACAATTTGGAAACAAACGCTGAAATGTTTTTAAGTTAATTATATAATTATACGGTTTTGATGAATGAAATAGTCCCCCATGCAAATTTTCGTGATCAAATTATAATCCGTCCACAGTTTTCAAATGCAGTGCAAACGAAACGTGCGATGACATGATCGATATCGCATCATACCCGCCCTATGGACACGGCAGTTCCGAGAAACAGCTGTTTTTAGGGCGTGTGCATCTTTTATGGGTCGGAGGCGATTACCGGGGTAGACATTAAGTTATAGATGAAATATAATCTGCACCGATTCGTCTTAGAAGCGTCTCCTCGATTCGGTGCAGGTTATAATTTGGCAACAACCTGCACGATTTAAACCTATCTTGCTCAAGATTTATGATTCACCCATCGTTTCAAGTTTCAACAGACGGCATTGCATTCTGCGTAAGGTTAGGTTAGTTTTTGTAGAAATCCTGAATTATTAGTAAAGAAGAACCACAGGTTTATTTTACATTCCCGATATAAATTTGCGTACGATCTGAAAGCAGGACTGATACGCAGTATTTGTGGAATGACCCCACTGCTATATATTTAAAGACCAGGCACCAAAAAATATATTTGAAAAAGCATTTTTTTATGTTTATCTAGTACTAAATAGGTAATAAAATATAAGTAGTTGTAATTTATTTGTCAAATTTATAGTGAACATGAATCGGACGATATATACGATATTCTACTTGCTTAAATATTTGTACGCCCTTTGGACAAGACATGGACGGTTTAGTTCAACAACAAAGATTGAGATGACATTGTTATATGGAAGCGATTCGTGAACTTTTTTAGAAACATTTTACAGAGCCTAATATATTACATATGCATATCTATATATATAAAAATGAACCCCTATTTTTCCTGGTCACGCAATAACTTGAGAACGAAACCGATTTGGCTGATTTCTTTTGTGTTTTTGAAAAAAAATACGGCAAAGCCGCTGGCGGACCGCTAGTACATAATACAATACATATATTAGTTGTTTTATGATTTCAACGGGCACGAGCACTACTACTAAATACAGCCCACTAGGGCATGCTCCCGGGAAATCCCGGTTCTGTTATTCCCGGGAAATCCCGGGAATTTTATAGTATCCGCAGAACCGGTACTAGAGATTGCATCCCGGTTCTCACGGTTCTTTCCTTAAAATTTAATAACAAATATTGATGTGTGATATTAATAAATAAACCGTCTTCGGTCTTTGTCAATTTTGTCATATCTAAAGGCTGATTTACTAAGTCAATTAATAAAAGTGAAATAATTAGTTAAATTTTATTCTTATAACTTTTTATAAATGATCTCTACCTGTTTTATATAAGAAACAACAAATCTTTTTATTTTTAAGATAATTTTGTAATAGATATTTTTTTTATGTTACTAAATGATAAATATATATGAATAATCTTTTTCAATCGTTTTATTTCATTTCTTAACATAACATAGAAATGAATTATTTAAAAAACCATCAACTTGTTCAGCTTACACTAAGAACCGGGAGAACCGGGACTCCCGGTACTGCTGATGCCCAGTACCGGGAAATGGAAATCTTGGAACCGATACCGGTACTGCATGCCCTACAGCCCACTGTACTAAATGATTGAAAGTTTATTGAATTATATTAACATACGAAATGTTTTTCAAAGAACACACGTCGAGGCCAAATCAACTGTTTACATTCTTCAAACGGGAGACCGAATACAAATTCACTTTCATACAACATCGCACGCCCCGTTAAAACGGTTCATCATATCGACATATGGAAATCTACACACGAAGATTTATGGAAATATCTTCTTCTTTCGCTTTTCATGAATTTATTTGGTACTTGAGTGAATGACTTGAACGCGGTCCTGCTATAATCAGGTCATTACACCCGGCCAGCGGGGATGGCCGGTTGTTACAAGTCCCGTAACATACAAACATACATGTAGATACCTAGGTGCGGTCGGCCTTATAAGTAGGTGCACACTTTAGTCACCTTAACGTCATGTTTGAACTGCTGTATTTATCTGTCGAGAACGTCGAAGCGACAAGTAACAAGTGTACAGCTACTTATCAGACCGACTGTACTGGTTAGTATATATGCGAATAAACTCCATAACTATACGCCTTTTTCCCTCGGTCGGCTAAACGGCAAATGTTAGTGATGGCACGTACTATTAACCTAATGGAACTCTAAACCACCATAGAACTGTCACATTGACGTTATGAATGTTATGATTCAAGTCGCAGTGGGTCAGGCAGAATTCCATTGGGCTGATAGTACTGGTCCGCTGGCTTTAGACAATTGTGAACCGACGCTAAAACCGCAAAGAAATAAAAAAAGGTATCGAATATTTTGACTCCTACGCGTAGGAGTCAAAATATTCGATACCTTTTTTTATTTCTTTATTTTTTAATATGGTGTTGTTGTTATGAAAATCTAGCATTGTACGATTGCATTTTTGTGTTATTTTTAATTGTTTCTTTTCAAGAAATATTTTCTAGGAAAGGAAAGTTTTTCATAATATCTAAAACATATCCAAAAATTCAAAAAGTCCAACTAGGTTTAAGGAGAGAGAAACGTTATCGCATTTTGTATGGATTTTTTCAGATTTACAATCCACTTCGATTAGCGACTGCAAACAGACGCGAGGTTGTTCAAATAAATGTCAATCGCAGGCATTCATTCTGAAACGAGATCCGTAACGTGTGCGCAAATCTTAGTTCGAATCTTTGCTAGATTCTCTACTAAACTCAACGACCGCAACCTCACTGTTTCGTTTCGTTAAGTTAACTTGCGTTTTCAATCGAAAAGGACCGAAGTCAATCAGAAAACGACCGATCAACCTTTTCTAAATATATAAAACAGTACCGTGATTGAGGTACACACTGACTGACAACTCGCAGCCCAAAACGCTGGACCTAGGGACTTGAAATTTGGGGGAGTGTTACTTGGGTACCCTAGGGGTGCACCAAGAAAGCATTTTCCAAAAATCGACCCCCGACGGTAACAATTGGGGGGCGAGAAACAAATTCTACGCGTCTGAAGTCACGGGCGTCCTCTTGTATACCCTATAATTTTATCTGTGTCTCGAGTGTAAGTTGCTGTTCACTCGGGAAACTGTCTCGAACACGAAAGTGACCATGTTATTCATACGGGAAACGCAACCGCCATCGAGACGTTTTTGTGTATGTAAAGGAACACCAGAGGCTCAGCTCTCCTTCACTCAATTTGAATGAAATCGCACCCTACGGCCCTAAAATTCTTCCTCTTCTCCCCCCAGAATTTTATCCAAGTATCCGTCCACCCTTCCTACTTTATTTTTTGACGTTCGGTAACGTGCAGCGGGCCTATTATGTTCGTGTATACGATGTGTATAAACATGGATAAAAACACCTGTCACTTTCTGACCAGTTTGTAAATGCGAGAATGACGAAAGTTTTATCCACCGCGATAAAGGCGACCATAATACGGGCCCAGGTGGTGCAAACGCCTACAGATTGCGGTAATCGCTTATCATGAGGCGAGTGCGAGCGGCATGTTTTTTGGCATGTGTTAAGGCAGCAATTAAGTGAACTATTATTTTAAATAGCGTCATTGCATCTCTTTTATTCAGTCAATACGCCAAACTTGAGAGATGTAAAAGCAGTATTTAACAAAACACTGCCAAGTAAAGTGCCGCAATTACCACAGCTGCATTTATTCCCCCATTTCTACGCGTAGGGTTGAACAGTCAGGAATGGAACAGGTTTACATGTTATTTTTACTTGGCTAACAATACATCAAATCAATACATTTGGTTAGACTGTCGCCGACAGCGCAATCGAAAGGCAAAACCTTGTCAAAAGGAATAATTAAGAGAATCACAATGTACAAACGAATTATTTGCAATTCAAAGTATTTCATTTATAGGCTTAACTACGGGCTTAACAAAAACAACTAACGACTTTGAATGGACCTTCAACGTTAAGAATCTACGCGGATCAAAGGATCAATTCCAAAGTCAGCACAGTGCCAATAAAATAAAACACTTGCTCTCAGCGGCCATTTACACAAAACCAATAAATTAGAAACTAGGAAGCCTAAATCCCTTTCAACTTTTGAGTTGGTGCTTGATGGAGAGCTCCTAGCTAGACAAGGATAAAGTTTACAAACAGCTAAATTAGCCTATCTATAAAAACGGAACAAACCCGCAAGTCACCGACGCTGTTGCCACGGCGAGCTCATTAACATTCTGCTGCCGACGCGACTAATTCCCGACGAAGGCCTCGTCCGACTACGCATTAACGGCCTACAAAGCATTGAATCTAATAAATTAAGACTTTATTACAGCTTTCGATGACACTTTACGGATTTTACAACTTCATATTACTATACTGCCTTCAAAGTAAAAAGGCAGTATGGGGACATGAACCTCATAATGTCATAGTGCGTTTTTCTTTTGGGCTGCACACTGCAAGACATCGCTTGATCTTATGTTTGCATACACGTGTAAGTAAGCAAGTACAAATGGATGACATCGCAACTGACAGAGTATATATTTCAACAAGCATTGCGACCAGTCTCGGCCGGGAGACTGCAATGCTCGTGAGAATTATAGTTCAATAGATCTCAAGACGATTCTACCTTCAGGTTCGGAATTCTCTTACAGTCGGTCTAGCTCTCGTATGCTCTTATGCTAGTCTAGTCTAAACGACTTAACGCAAACTTGAAAACTTTTTGGAACTACTGTAGCCATCCCTTACTGACGCAACGGCACAGTTGAAAAATATGTTATCTGTCTTAATTATTCGTTTACTGTAAACCGTGTCGTTTTTGTGTCAATAAATGTATTTTCGTTCTTTCTCCATATCTTGGTTATACAGTATGTTGATAGAACTTACACATGCGGGTTACTATCTCACAGTTCAGCTGTTTAGAGACGAATTTAGTAAAAGGAGCGATGCTAACGTAACTCCGACTTTCGATTATGATAGAATGCCATGCGATACTTTAGCAAACGTTACCTACGTAAGAGTGTATAATTAACGTAAAGAAATAAACCAGTGGCAGAACGAACATAAACAGTATAAACACTCATCATTTAGGAGTACGCATCAAGATTCAAGAACTCGTTGATGAACTGGTTCCGCCGGTCGACAACCTCGCACAATGTTGCCGGATCACCCGCAGAGTGAATAGAATAACCTTCCTTCTTCTACAGTTACACCGGGCTGCCCTATTCATGCCTCATTCGGTGTAGAATAGCTAACAAGTAGTGTTGCCAGACGTCCCGATTTCTGCGGGACGTCCCGATATTCAGGCGTCTATGGACACGTCCCGATTTACCCTTAATCGGTACGCCAATTGTCCCGATTTCCAGCGATTCGACAAAACCGGGGGCTCCTTTGTTTCATTTCAAAGAACGTATCATTTCACCGAATTTCACTTCATCTAGACTAGTAGATTCACTCCATTTTTCTGACGTGTAAAAGAGCCCATGCATGGCTAATTTTCTAAATAAATAAAATGAAAAACGGTTCGCACCAGTTCGCATTGTAAGACGGCTATAACCCGTACGATTTTCCAAATAAATGTTGTACTAGAACTATCTCGATTTTCTTTCATCTCAGTCCCGATTTCTGATAGTCTAGACCTGGCAAGACTAGTAACAAGCCTCGATTTTGAGCGGGACGCAATCCAATTTCAATTCCAAATTATTCTGTAAGGGCGTCGGGCAGGGCATTGTTGTCTGCGTGCCGGTCTTTGCCCTAAAGTCTAGACGCGGAATAAGGGAAGTGCACGAGTCGGGTGCACGGCCCGGGCCGGTCAACAACCGTCTGCCGGCCCGGTCGATACCCAAACGTCGAGTGCATCCGGCGGCCGGGAGCTGAAGTGCCAGGTTCAACAGAATGACACGTCTAGACTGGTAATCAGAACAGAAGCCGACGAGTTTTCAAGTACAACGGCGTTAATTAAACCAATAATGGATTCTCGGGGTTCATACCCCAACCAATACAACCTCAGTCAGTAAACACTTGTTTGCGCCCGATTTCATATTTGTGACATTAATTGGAATGCTGCAGGTGAAATGTATTGGCAGTATGTTTTATAATTCATGTAAATTTGTTAGGTCGTACTTTGTTAACTACATTTGTTTGACCGACGTGCGAGCCCTCATGTGGCCAATTTACTAAATAAATATTTTTAAATTTTGTTTATTGTTCTAATAACAAATTTTTAATAACTAATACTTGTCACTTACTCTAACTAATACCCGATGTGTAAACATGCTGATTAGTGCTTAGTATTAGTGTTTATGTATTGTGCAAGTGAATAGAATTCGATCCTATCCGTGTATAAACAGCTACGACAAGTGCTTTTGACAAGTTGTTGTGTCTTTCTACTAATTCAAACGTGTAAACGGTTACTTCTCACTTGTCACTAGGCAGGTTAGGACTAAGCGATTAGTACTAATGACAAACACTAAGCCCGTAACGTGTAACCTAGCATAACGCATCAAAAGAGGGAGCAGCTACTTGCTTGCCACATCCGACAATGCTAACCATCGCCTTGCATCCGGATGAATGGGCAAATCGGCCGTTTGCTGATATTAAAAAAGCAAAAGTTTGTGTTTTGTTTGTTACCTACTCCTTCACGCTGAACGGCTGGACGGACTTGAATGAAATTTGAAATGGAGACAGCTTATAGGTACCCTAGCTAGATTAAAATATTTTTAAAATTTAAAAGTTTCCGTGTGAAAAACGATAGTCAAAATCTACGCGGACCAAGTCGCGGGCAGAAGCTAGTTTTTATATAAAAATAAGTTCCGACAACATTTCACTTCCACTATTCAACGACACAAACATCTTTTAGAAATGCCAGTAGTTTTAAGTTTATCAGCCTTTTCATTCGAGATCAGATCTGTATCAAATAACAGATCAGAGAATTATGTACGAGACGTAGGACACCCTGCCAATTCCTGCGTACGGACGAGTTTCACTTTCAGAGGTCTAACCATCCGCAGTGCGTCGAAACAAGGCCGTCTGAACTGCTTACTACCACCGTGAAATGTTGAATACATACACTGAAAAAACAAATGGGTTGATTTTACTAATTTTATGGTTAAAATACGACCTACACGCGTGAGTTAGGTTGAGTTAACCACTAAAAAGGTAGAAGCAACCTTTTCAATGGTCTTGTTTTTGCTGAGTTACCTCAACCAAACTTCACGGATAGGTCCTAAAATTTAGTAAAATCAACCCATTCTTTTTTCAGTGTAATGGATCCTAGCTAAGCGTTCCCTTGCAAATTATATCAAAAAGGAACCAAAAGGTTAACCAATGGCCACTGCAATAAATTGCCGCTATTTTCTCCGAATCAATTTACCAAAGTGCACTTGCACATTCAAGAAAGCCTTTTGATTAAGCCCTTTGACCGTATTCCTTTCTACTGGACAAATACCTAGTATTTTATTTGAAAGAAAATAATTAATGACTTACGATACAGCCAATAGAAAAGCAGAAATACCCTTCCTGTTAAGATACTGAACCAAGTAAAAGTTGTTTATGAATGACGATATTACGTGAGCCCGGTGTATTTGCTAGTTTGATAGCCTTATTGATAGTGGATATGCGCTAATAATTTATTTACCTGCACGTGGAACGAAAGATTAGGTTTCATTGTTACTACATTTCATATCATAATACCCCGTAAATTTAAATCTAAAAACGTGTTTGATACAGAATGCCTGCGCCTCTATTCCCGACGGTAAAAAACATATCGTCTTTGACCTGTTAAGGTATTGTTTTGACGTCAGCCGCCATTACTGTCTAGTACATAAGAGCTATCAAAACGTTGACAACACGATAGCAGATCAAAAACGATATCGTTTTTACCGTGTTGAATAGAGGCCCTAAATACTGATGCTGATATGGTCAGCAACATGTTTTTTTTTTCAAACCACCGGATTCTTAATATGACTTTCTTAAACAGTAAAATTCCAAATATTCGGTCAATATTTCGTTACTTAACATTTACTTATAAGGAGACAGAAATATTTTTATTTTTAAGGTGTTTTGAATTTTAGTTATTCTAAGATTCAATCGAGACAGGGCACTTTGGAAATCAGACATTTTGAAATTAAGGCATTATGGGGGTTTACTAATGTTTGGTCAAAAATCGTTTCCCAATGTATCACTTCCCAAACTATTTTTGCAAAAAATCACAAGTCAAAACAACGTATGGCAAATTATCTGTTAGCAATTTTTTTTGTGGCAAATTATTGTTTAACCGTTTATTATTCGGTCATGTTTTATTTTACCAAATTCCATGTAGTCAAATGTTTCGTTTCGTATAACATACTTTCCCCAAAATTCTAACCTAACCTAACCTACTTTTCTGGTAGCAGTTCGTTTCCGTGAGGGTCACAGTTCTAAACAAACCTAAACTACTTTCCTGGCAGCAATTCATTTCTATTAGAGTAACGGTTCTCACTCACCTAACCCAGCCTAACCAAATTGAGTGTGCGAAATAACATTTTGAACAAATCATTTTTTTGGAATATAATATTTGCCAAAGGAAAACGTTTGCTTAATAAACATTTGTCTTAATAAAACTTGACAAAGTAAAATGATGCCAAATGATAATTTGGCCAAATGAATAAAATGCGAAATGTAAATGTGCAAAAGATTCGTTTGGGAAATGAAACTACTGCGATAAGTTTTTCGGGAAGTGAAATTTGGCGAAAAATATTATGACCAAACGGCAGTACACCCATTATGGGACTAAGATATAGTCTTAAGATAAACATTCCGAAATATATTTCTAAGCTAAAAATCCAAGTTGACCAGTGTCTACATGCTACAAAACCAACATAACCTGAACTTATTTCTTAATAACAAATGGAAAAAACTGCAATTAAAAGAAATTCCGAGCCTAACTACAAATAAAAAACCTAAAAAAGGAACTAGAATACAAAACTTAAAAGGAAATTCGCTTAGAAATTGGCGATCTTTCACATACAGCCAACCAATCATAAACTGACATTCCCCACCAAAATGTAAGAGACTTCCAATGATTTGGTTTACAACGTTGACAAAGTCCATAGTGACCTAGGAATCAAATTAGTTGACTGTTCTTCAAATATAACTAAAGCCAAATACCAACGATACTAATATTGTTCTGATGCGGCTTTTTATCAGCAACCATAATTGACTCAAGGTTACTACATCTGTCTGGAGTGCGACCTGAGAAGATAACCTCCTCTGCAATAAGCTCGCTGGTTGATGCAGGTTATGCCAACGATAAGTTTTCTTCGACTACTGGATAAGCAAACAAAAAACTGTGACAGTTAAATTTTTTACTTACTTACATTTTGTACCCAAAAATAACTTGACATTTTTGAGACCATATTGCTTTTGCACAATAATTATACGCAATGATTAGTTATTCCATTCATTATTTTAACAGGCGCATAGTAGATAGTAGTGCTCATTTCAGTAAATTTGCAAAAAAATAATTGTGTCTTGATTGAAAATAACAGGTTTTTTAACCTTACAATAATATTCTGTAATATTAATTGATTTTTACGGTTCTCTGCTGTTTCGCCAAAACTGTTTCATCTGGGCAAATACTTTTTTTTTAAACTGTAAATATTTCAGGTTTTTTTTAAAACTTAGCTAACCTAACCTATATGGTTCTACACTATGGTTATGAAATATTTGCAGTAAAAAAAGCATTTGCCCAAATGAAACAGTTGGGAAATTAATCAGTTTGGGAAAATGTTGTTTGGCGAAATTAAAGGATACCGATTTTTACCTCCAGACTAGGAAAAATTTGTAGTCAGATGGGCGTGTCTAATGATCTTTAAGGGACAATCTCACACAAATTGACCAAGTTCCAAACTAAGCTTTAAGCTTGTACCATAAGAAATATGTATTGAATAACCAACCATGCTGCATGTAACCTTTAAACATATCGAACCTCTATCTATCCTGAACAAAGAGAACCTAGAAGTGTAAGAAATTTGTTATCTGTGCAACAAGAGAGAAAAGTTGTTTTTTCTGCGAGTGTTGTATTTAAATCCTGAGGAAGCATAGTTAGAATCCTAAGAGCAGCACGGGATTCAAAATGACAAAATGCAAATGACTTTGGTCTCATGTGACTATACAACTTTTCACCTCAGCAGCAAGAACACCAACAAGCATTAGCAACGAGACCTTAAAGGTAAAAAATATAAGATAGCAAAACCACACCAAATTGAAAAAAAAATTACTAGTACTTTGTCTCTCGCTCACAGCAAAATCTAATTCATCATCATGTCAGCCGAAAGACGTGCACTGCTGGACATAGGCCTGCCCCAAGGCTTTCCACTCAGACCAGTCTTGTGCTTTTCGCATCTACCGCAGTCATCTAATTATGCTCACTGTTTTTAAACAGCAAAACCTGCATCTTTGTGGTTATCAGGTGAAAACTTGATTTACAGCTTAGGAAATGCAAATAATAAGCATTTTAAAAACATCATTGGTAAAACTGATGTCACAAATACATGTTTGATAAAATGTAAACCTCAGCAGACAAAAAAGGTTGCTTCTAGGTTACAGCACAGTTACAATTAAATGTTTTTGTTTTGTTGATCCCTTCTGCGAATATGCAAGCTCCTGATACTGTCTACCATAGTGCTGCATAATATGAAATATTAGGTACTAAGTGGCACCAAATGGGTTCATTATAAAGGGACAAAAAAGGATTCATTTATTATTATGTAATTAAGAAAATGGTTCTCCATACTGAAGTCCCACATCCATAGACTACAACTAAGGCATATGAGGGCTCAAATGTATTTGATGTAAAAAACCTAAGCTGATGCATACTACATGTTATGTTCACACCGACAAGAAATAAAATAAAACATCCCTAAAATATAAATAACACAAATTATGGTGCAATATGATGATCTATCCAAAAATGCATAATTCAGTTCAGTTTTGGCCTCTTCAAGTACAAGCATGAATTTTCAACCTGTGCAACTTTCAGACTGCAAGAGAAACAAATTAACCAACATAAACTATTTAAACTAACCAATAAACATGTTAACAGCGGCAAAGAATGACAATGAGGAGTCATTCAAACTGAATCTTATATGCATAAGAAGTAAAGGCGATTCCATAATTAAGTGGTATTGAATTTAAATTGCCCCACGCATCTGCTCGCCGATCAATGGCCATCAGAAACAGCCCAAATACGCTGAGCGCGTCTCGACCCAGAAATAGAGACCTCGCACGTTCATACTACGCCAATAACAGCGTGAAAATAAAGCGAAACGCGCAGTTGAAGCGACCACGAATCATTCTGACGGGACCGAGCAAAGTCAACTTATTTCAGACTGTTGATGCAAAGTATACGATCAGCTGATTTCTTTGTTTGCTGTCTGCGACGATATCCGATGCACCACAACTCTACGAGCTGATTTATGACACGTCAGACATTCAGTAACATAACTACGTAGTTACGTGTGTCGTCACACGTATCTGATTAAGTATAAAGTGTTCTAATGAAGTTTAGCGAGTTACTCAATCCATAAACAAACGCAAGTTCCTACCTTTGTAGTGCACTCGAAGATTATTTTGCGACAACCCGATGTAGCTGAACTTGTCCTTGGCACTCCATGACCGCGGCAATGGAGTTTCTTCTTCATTCACATTAGGATAAAGCAGTTTTAAACGATCTACAGCTGTATCACTTTGCACTTGATTTTGGGAATCCATCGTTCCCCGTCCACTACCTATCGCAGCCATTTCTGATTTCCCATTCCCGTCGGACAGTAATGTCAGTGACGTCACATCCATTGCTTCCTACGTACTGACATAGGTGGCAGCACTACTGAATTGACCATAGACAAACGAATTTAAACTTTATATGAACAAAACCGATTACTGCCAAAAACTCATAGCGTTATAAAAAACCGTATTTTTCTAAATAGAGTATTAAAATTATAATAATTAAAAATACAGTATGGTATTTGGGTGAATTTTATGTTAAAATAATAAAATGACAATTTGTTGCCAAAATAAAGTCACAAAGTTACGATAATAGAGTACATTTTCATAAGTCTATGGTCACGATAGATTCAGATTCAGATTCAGATTGTGATTCAGATTCAGATGTTATTACTAAATATAAAACAGTATAAATTATATTACATGTCAAATTACATGCAGTTACATTGAGATCGTCAGATATAGAATTAAATTATAATAGTAAAAATAGTAAAAGTCAATAGCATAGCTCTGTCTCTTTTTCGTAAAAGACTTCAGGTTGGTTACCTACTAATCTTACTATGTATATGTATAGCAGTAATTCCAAATACTTGAAATCCAAATGAAATACCCAATCCGTAACTACAATTTGGTAAGTCTCATCTAGTAATACATAAATTCACGCTATTTAATCGGTGTATTTATTCCCTCTTTAAGCGATTCCTAGCTATCACCCGGTAACAACCATTGAGATAATCACTACAGAAACAAACCACTTCAGAGATAACTCTCTTTTACTATAAATTTCATCTTTTATATTTGCATCAAAAATGTATTCTGCTAACGTTAGAAATAGCACTCCAAAGTATTTAAAAGAAATGAACAGTAGGGTGGCAACGAAATTAAAAAATGTAAAGAAAACTTGCAGCGAGGTTTTAGAAACTCGGCAAAAATACCATGATCAAGTGTTGGAGGTACGGTGCAGTGTTTCATATCTTTTAATACACACATAAGTCTCTTTTAGTTAATAGAAAATATCGTCCTTGTACTTTTTGCACGTGTAAATGAAGCAGAGGAGTAATGTTATTTGTTTCGTAGAGACAAGTTTAACTAAAATGGAAGTTTGAAGTTACATTAGGTCTATTCCTGTAACTCGTTATTCGAAACTAAGTCGCAAGAAAGGGATGGAGCTAACGTAACTTCAAACTTCGATTTTAAAAGTAGGACCTCTGTAAACGTTAATCAAATGTTTTTAATAAATTCGATTGTATTTTGGGTGTTCTAGATTTATCAAGACGCTTTTAGCGACCTTATTGAGTACAGCGTGACGTATTCTAGTACTCTCTACAGTATAAAACAAGCGTATGATAGTGCCTTGCAAGTAAGGAACGAGCGGATCTCTCAATTCATTACACAAGAGGTACTTACCAACGTAATTAAATGGATGAAAAATTGAAAGTAACGATTTAAGATTTTTACACATAGCCGCCGATCCGTTACACCGACTCTAACAAAACGTAGGGATTAAATACCCTGTGATCTTAACTAAGTATGCAATTTGGACTCATGCGTTCTCATTGGTGGTAATGCTTTTTGACATTCATAGGTGCATTATATTATGCCTAAATTGAAGAATAAAGAACTTTGACTTTGACTTTTATTGTGTCGAATTCGGAGCGTACGGATTTGTAGCTTTGTATTGATTTGTACGGTGCACTGGATCGGCATATATGTTTATATAATAAAAAATAAATCCGTCCGCTCTTTACGCTCCGATCCCGATCCAGTGGACGCGCAGCTTAAAGGATCATATCGATGGATCGGATCAGCGCCTGTCTGTAAAACGCTTAAATGTAAAAGCGCTAATTAATGTTGAGAATGTTTGTGTTGTCTCTGCATCACACCATTATCAAGTACTAGAGATGAAAAGGAAAGGGTTATTGTAATATTATTATTACGTGGCAATAAAAGACCTTAGATCGGTTTATAAGTCTTATAACCAAATTTGTAATAACAAACGTTTTTAAATATACCTCAATCAATCGAACCAATCCCCACAAATGTCATTCTGACATTTAATGACGTTCACTTTTTTCATATCATTTATTTTTGTTTACATCTTCCAAACCAAACATAACGCGATAAACGACTGATAATAAAAACGGAAAAAGTGTTACATACGCTCATTGGTAATAAGGAATTCCGGAAGTGAGGAGGTATTTTTCTTTGATTTTTTGGCGGGTAAAATGGCAAAGAAGGCATCGACTATTAAAGTTCTCGACGGGGGCTTTTCATCGCAGCTGTCGTGCCACGTTGGCGACAACGTCGACGGAGACCCTCTGTGGACCGCGCGCTTCCTGAAGACCCGCCCTATGGAGGTCTTGAAGACCCACCATGACTTCCTCAAGGCTGGCTCCGATATCATCATGACAAATACCTACCAGGCTTCTGTAGGTGGGTTCGTTAAGTATCTAGGAATCTCACCTGAGGCAGGACTAGAACTCATTAAAAGTGCTACAGCCCTGGCTAAAGAAGCAAAAGATAAGTATCTTAAGGAATGTATTATTAAAGGTGCTCCAGATCGCAATCCTCTGATAGCGGGCTCTATTGGTCCGTATGGAGCGCACCTGCACGACGGCTCAGAGTACAACGGCGCATACGCGGACACCACAGCGGCTGAAACCATCCGGGACTGGCATAAACCTCGCATTGAAGCTCTTATTGATTCTGGAGTAGATTTGCTAGCATTCGAGACTATTCCATGTGAAAAAGAAGCAATGGTATTAGTTGAAATTTTAAAGCAATACCCTGGCATGAAAGCTTGGCTGTCTTTCAGTTGTAAGGATGGCCATCATACTTCAAACGGGGAGGATTTTCAAACAGTTGCCAAGAAGTGCTATGAAACAAATCCTCAGCAGATTATAGCTGTTGGTGCCAACTGCTGTGCTCCGTCTAATGTAGCTAGCTTATTTAAAGGGATCAACAATGGTAGAACAGAACCCATGCCGCTTATAGTGTACCCTAACTCTGGAGAGAAGTATAATAAGGAATTTGGTTGGACTGAGGGTGATAAGTTGCAGCGCTTAGATGGTTTTGTGCACGAGTGGTTGGACTTGGGTGTCCGGTATGTTGGAGGATGCTGCCGGACATATGCAGAAGATATTATGCGCATACACAAACAAGTACAAAGTTGGTGTGATAAGTAATCTAAGAATTACAAGAGCCCCTTGAACATAAGCCTCTCTATTTATACACAAGTCTACCACTCCACTGAACGCCTTATTACCGTATGTTGTAATGTATCATAAATAGTATGCAAGCAAATGAAATATGTGTAGTGGTTCAAAATGAAACCAATTTTCTATACAATTCCTTTATGCAGATGCTAGAGCCTCTGTCATTTCATTTGCTTGTATACAATACACAAGCTAGATTAGTGTTATTAACATGTTACCTTGACTGTTTCAATAAGACATTTATATGAAAAATAATTATGTTTGTGGTTGTATTATTGCATTAAAGTGTTATTTAAAATCAAACAGCATTTTTTGTTACCTATTTTATTTGCACAAGTAAATTAATACAGGCAACAGAGCAGGCTTGCTTTGCCATGTATGTACCAATGAGTTTCTCTAACTTAAGTACATTAACTGTTGCTCTGACTAAAAAACATCGTAAGGAATCCTGCACATTCGAACAGCTGAGTGTGTAACAAGAGTACACAAAAAATCCTGTTGGGTCGAAAATAGTCGAAATGTATCCGAAAGACGGCGCGTCCAGAACGCATTTTTAAGACACCTCTCATTTTGTTTCCAAATATTACAGGTACATTTTACAATGTTGTAGTTATGAAACTCGTACATCCACCGAACGGAAAGGTTTGTAGGCACGTACACACGAGTACCTATAGTCTAGTCTTATCTAAATCTATGCTCAGAGCTTGCAATGACTGATTGTTGTATCAGTAGTAATAAATAAAAACGTATCAGAAAACAACAGAAGACAAATTGACCTCGTCCTTAAATCAGCTCTAGGTTTGAACTATGAGCACTAGACAATAATAAACTTACTTAGGTATACAGATTATTACTTTATCGAAACACCTTTCAAAGAACATAAGAAACGAAAGAAGTAACAACGTTTAATTCTATGAAATGATGCAATCGATGACGTGGAATTCGATAAAATGATGGTTTACCACCTAGATAACAGCATAGAGCAAATACTGCGCTCATTACACAAATATCTCTTACCGGGTTTTGAACCCAGGACCCCTACCTTCGTAGGCAGGATCACCACCAACTAGGATAACGTGTCAGATAAACAATAAGTTAAAAAATATTTATTAACTGTTCCTCTACGTAAGTATTTACCTACTGGTACTAGCGTGCCACCCGCACGCTCTATTCTACACTCTACGGGGTAAAGCCATATTGCCCTTGACATGGCATCCGATAGCAAGCAATATTATTTTACCGAGTAGAATCCAAACCTTCGCCGAGCTAAGTTCGAACCCTTTTCCGAATATTAGCCAATAATTATATTCCAGAGAGTGTTCGGCGTGAGCGCCAGGAGGCAGCGGCGCGACGCGAAGATAGCCTCGCTGGTGAAGGAGACGGAAGACCTGAAGGAGCAGAACCTCAACCTGACGCTGCAGACTATTAAGCTTAAGAAGGAAATTGGAAAGGTACCCATTAATTATATCTACCTACTTAGAATCTGCTAGCCGGGTCCACTTTCGTCAGAAATGAAAGCTCTAGCGCTAATGAGCAACGAATTAAGTAATACCTAAATGCTAGGTACATTAAAAAAAAAACACTGTCAAGCGCGGTGACACCATCTATACGAATGCAAACTCAGACATAGAATTATGTACCTAGGTATAATAAGTATTATTATTATTATTATTATTTATTTATTAAAAACAAACAACACAGTACAATAATATGCCCTGCAAAACTGTTGGAACAGTTTGACTGCAGGATTGTGTCCATTAATTAAATCGGTTTTACCTTACAGTATGTCTAAATCTAAATTATCTAATATGGAAGTGACTCTAATAAAAAAATCTTGACTTGCCTCTTAAATCTACGAATATTTGGCTCCTGTCGGATATCCTCTATAGTAGTATCTACTATTACCTACAAAAGGGGTTCTTTTTAACAAAACAGCGTTTAGATACGTCGAACCTGCCTAGTCTTTGCTCCCTTGTCAATCGCATAAGTAATTTGTATTCATTCGCAAGCAACCCAATCCCGTAAAAAGATGAAAGCCGTGGCTTCGCGCCTAAACTGAGGTGAGTAGTGCCCGCCTGACTCAGGTTTGCTGGTCGAGTAATTGGTAAAAGTTCGTCTCGTTGGACTTCTCACAAGACCTGCAGACCTATTTTGGTCCTATTTACGGATGTGGATAAAAAATCAACAAGTTTTACCAGTATACAGGGTGTCCCAAAAGTACCACTTTTTTTAGATTCTTGTAGTAGTTATTGACAAAATAACACTTCAGACTTCTAAATTAGCTATTCGTGATTTGATACACATAAAAAACTGTTATTAAAAGCTGTCCAAGTCGATACTGGTACTAAAAATGTAAAAGCAAAGGGGAAAATTCTTAAAAATCTTCATTTCGCTAATAACTCGAAAACCGTGCAACTTTTACTGAGGTCATGTTAGGCTGGTTAGGTTCCTCTTGAGCTGACCTACCTCCAGTGTCACTGTGGCGTGGTACTTTTGGGACACCCTGTATGTGCAAGAGTTTATCAACCACGATAAACGGGACCATAATACAGGCTCTGGACTGTATTATGAACTAACCTGCCAAATTACAGGCAGCAAATTTGACAAAACTACTATACTTCTATAACGCCTGCATGAAACTTTTAAGAGCTCATCAGACCTCCCCAGCTGAAAGGCGAGCAGTTCTCCGAGTACCTCTCTCTGGCTCGCGAGCGCGACGCTCGCTACACGCTCTACTTCGAGAATCTCGCTCTGCAGCTGCGGCTGCGGGAGCTGGACGGAGGAGGAGCGCCCCCAGCTGATGCACACGCCGACCCGGTGGTGCTGCGCCTCGCCCTGGACCGCTGCAGGTGCAGAGCAGACTAGTCACAACTCCTCCTCACCTCCCCGTCCCTTTCGTAGGCATTCGCTAAATCGAGAGATAGAGATGAAGTTACGCATTACTTCGGGTTTCGATTTTCGAAGTTGGGCCCATGTAGATATCTTTACCTAGAGTTTGTTACTTGCTAGGTACTTATATGTATTGTGGTTTTTCTTTTTGTTTTGTTTATTTTAGTGTGTTTTTGCTATGTGTGTGTGTGCCGTGGTGGTTCCATCGGCAAACCAGAGCTGGCTTTAACGCAAGCATAACGTTGAGTCGCTGAGTTGGAACTATTTGGGTGACAATTGGTTTACCATGAATACGAGTAAGTAAATGTTTTTCTTTCTTTCAAATACCCTAACTTCCGGCTAGAAGGGTAGACCTACAACGACTATTTTCTCAATTGTCATGCAGTAAAGTTAATTTTATTTTATATAACCTGCCGGGAGTTTTTTGTGTTTATAAAATGGTTATGATAGGTGGCGTGGCTATAAGCCTGCCCCGTTTAAATCGTAGGAACATCAGCGGCTCTAGACAAGATGCCTAACGCTTAGTTAAACGATTTTCGAAAACTGATAAAATGTATGTCAATATGACATAAGCATTCGACGCGACCATCCGATAGCTTACGTTAATCGACTTCGATAGGTAACAATAACTTTCACCGAAATAATTTTGTCTCAGTATTGCTACCGTTAAACTTTGAAAATCATAGCACACACTCAGGAGCAAAAAAACAGGTCAGTGTGCGTTTTTCATACTAAAGAGGGTATTTTGAAGCCATGGTTCCTCGCCAGGGAATGCTTTTAGTGGAATCTGATGATGAATGCCCTGAGCATCGATACAGGATTTCCAGAGTGCATAGGATACCCAACTGAATGAATCTCCGGTTAACGCCGGAGTTGTGCATGTTCAGAAAAACGTCTAAGATGGCAATAAAATGTAAGGAAATACAAGTGCTGAACCAAACTCTCCCGTGTTAACTTTTTTGGCATAGAGAAGGCAAACGAGCACACAGGCCACCTGATGGTAAGTGGAAACTGGGACCGATAGACATTCGCATTCACAAGACTGCAAGCCTAAGACTGCAAATGCGTTGCCAACCCTGAGGACTAATATGGAATGCCTCTATGCTAGTCATTACACCGGCTGTCTTATCCCCAAATCGGAACACAACAATGCAAACACTGCTGTTTGGCGATAGGTTAATGGATAAGATGGTGGTAGCGATCCGGACGGACCTTGCACAATGTCCTACCACCCGCAAACTAACTGATTGTGCGATCAGGAACAGGGTATCCTAAAAACTTTTGACCTCCTCTATTGAACCTCGGAGTATCCACCATTAAACCTCACTCAAAACAACCCCTAATTGTTGAGCAAGATGTTGCATAGAATAGATAATACCATTAATAACTAAAGGATCTGTATCATAATGATATCATTATCAGTAATAAAGTAATGGAATACAACATGCTCGTGACCTATCTTATCTCGAAAGCCGGTGAAGTCGTCTAGCAAACAAGTACAATTTATTTACGTTAGCCTATCAAGTACTCGACAAGGTCGAAGTAAATTATACAGAAGTTGTTAGATTAGACTTTGAACCTGAGGAGCATAGTGGGCATACTACAGGACTACAAGTATAGGTACTATATACCAGCGGCTAAACCAATGAGTTATTAAGTAAACGGCTGAAAAGATTAAGAAAATAAAATATAGGGTAAATCGCCAATAACTGGCCACCTCACACTAAAAATGAACTTTATTTACCTAGAATAGAATGCATTTTAGTATAAGGTGTTAATTACTGGCCACCCTTCAATAGCTGGCCACGTTATACTAAATTGAATTCTGTTTGTAGGTAACAGAGTTCATTTTTAGTATGAGGTGGCCAGTTATGGGAGGGTGGCCAGTTATTGGAGATTTACCCTAAATGACGTTAATCGAGTACCATCGGCCAAAAATGTGGTCTACCGCGCCCGACGGTTGAAGTTCATTTGCACGTCATGATACAAAACGTTCGATTTTCCCTTGCAATAATATTATGACAGTGACAAGTGTCAAGGTTAGCCTTAATTAGGTCTCATGGAAACTTTTTTTCAAAACTGGTAGACCACTTTCTTAGGCGACCGTACCTGCTACTGCTAGAGAGCTCTAGTATTCAATAGGGAATATTCTTGTCTTTTTTCGCAGCTTCAATAAAAGTTAATTCAACTAACAAACAGTTGAGGATTTTTTTTTTTAATAGCTATATGTATATATCACCGAGATATAAGCCAGCTTCCTGTTCCTGTTCCTGACCTGTTAAATGACGTCACAGTGCATATCGGATCTCTCTGTCTAATCGCTGTCTATAATTAGCAGTTTTAAATGCTTTATCATCCGTATTTCTTGGCCGATTTTAATTTTAATTTCACTGTCGATGATCTTTTGGTTTTGGTAACTCTTTTACGGTAGGTACTTTCAAGTTTGGTTGAGAAATGCGATTTAAAAAATCCATGCTGTTTCCTAATTGGTACGTGGGTAATGTAATCACTGTCCTCTTGTCCATGGCATTCGATTGGGGGTAGTCTAAGGAGTGACGAGTACATACTTGTACATTTGGCTACTTTTTAACCCCCGACGCAAAAAGAGGGGTGTTATTAGTTTGACCGCTATGTAGTGTGTTTGTGTCTTTCTGTCTGTCTGTGGCACCGTAGCTCTTGAACGAGTGAACCGATTTGGATGCCGTTTTTTTATTTCGTGAAAATCGGTGGGCCTTGTGCCCGTTTAGGAGATATAATCTAAAAATGTATGAGAACATATTATTATTCATAATGTTTTTCTTAGAGTTATACGATGATACTACACTCGATGTTATTATGTAAAAAAATCAGTTGATTTACATATAGGTACCGAAACAAAAACAACATTTTATTTTACGACTTTGTTGGCGTAATGTAGGAGTAGGTAAATGTATAACAATGCCAAATTACAGCGTCGTAATGCCAAGAATATAGGAGTTAACCGCGGACAGACAGACAGACGGACATGGCGACACTATTTTTATTATAACTGTTCGTACGCGTAGAATTAGTTTCCCGCTACTCCCCCTATTTTAACCCCTTAGGGGGTGAATTTAAAAAAAGTATGAAAGGCACCCCTTGATCTATAAGTCAGCGAGTCAGGTTCGCCTCTTATAAACTCGTATATAGATTTTATACGTGTATAATAATTTGAATACCGTTCATGTATGTATGTAAACACTTTATTGTACAAAACTAAGAAATTCAAATATAATATTTACAGAATAGGAATTTACAAAGGCGAACTTAACACTTTAAGTGATCTAGCTAACCTTTTTCTATATTGACTGCATAGAGAGCAGCTGTCGTCCGTGCAGCGAGACCAGTGGAGGATGACGGAGCAGTACGCAGAGACAGTCCCGCGGCGCGAGTTCGACGAGCTGGAGAACAAGTGGAGCGAGCTTACCGACGAGACGGGGCGGCTGCAGGCCGAGCTGGTCGCTCTGCGGGACAAGCACAAGAAGACACTCGGTAAGCAGTGAGCGGTGATGGTCCCGCGGCGCGATTTCGAAGAGCTGGAGAACAAGAGGAGCGAGCTTACTGACGAGACGGAGCGGCTGCAGGCCAAGCCGGTCGCTCTGCAGGACAAGCACAAGAAGACATTCGGTAAGAATAAAGCAGTGATAGTCCCGCGGCGCCAGTTCGACGAGCTGGAGAACAAGTGGAGCGAGCTGGCCGACAACACGGGAGGGCTACAGGCCGAGCCGGTCGCTCTGCAGGAGAAGCACAAGAGGACATTGGTAAGAAGAAAGCGGTGATGGTCCCGCGGCGCGAGTTCGACGAGCTGGAGAACAAGTGGAGCGAGCTGACCGACAACACGGGGTGGCTACAGGCCGAGCTGGTCGCTCTGCAGGACAAGCACAAGAGGACACTTGTTAAGAAGAAAGCGGTGATGGTCCCGCGGCGCGAGTTCGACGAGCTGGAGAACAAGTGGAGCGAGCTGACCGACAACACGGGGTGGCTACAGGCCGAGCTGGTCGCTCTGCAGGACAAGCACAAGAGGACACTTGTTAAGAAGAAAGCGGTGATGGTCCCGCGGCGCGAGTTCGACGAGCTGGAGAACAAGTGGAGCGAGCTGGCCGACAACACGGGAGGGCTACAGACCGAGCCGGTCGCTCTGCAGGAGAAGCACAAGAGGACATTTGGTAAGAAGAAAGTGGTGATGGTCCCGCGGCGCGAGTTCGACGAGCTGGAGAACAAGTAGAGCGAGCTGACCGACAACACGGGGCAGCTACAGGTCGAGCTGGTCGCTCTGCAGGACAAGCACAAGAGGACACTTGTTAAGAAGAAAGCGGTGATGGTCCCGCGGCGCGAGTTCGACGAGCTGGAGAACAAGTGGAGCGAGCTGGCCGACAACACGGGAGGGCTACAGACCGAGCCGGTCGCTCTGCAGGAGAAGCACAAGAGGACATTTGGTAAGAAGAAAGTGGTGATGGTCCCGCGGCGCGAGTTCGACGAGCTGGAGAACAAGTAGAGCGAGCTGACCGACAACACGGGGCAGCTACAGGTCGAGCTGGTCGCTCTGCAGGACAAGCACAAGAGGACACTCGGTGAGCAGTAAGATGTCAGAGCTGTACGCAGGGATGGTCCCACGGCGCGGGAAACCGTAGTGCATTATGCTAATCGTGGAGACGCGTGGCGGCTGCAGGCCGAGCTGATGATTTTGCACGAAAGGGATGCTTATTGAATGTAATAAGCATTCCTTACTCAACCCGATAAGGATACTTGACGCGGTAGGCGAGTTAGTGACCCTGCCTACGAAGCTAGCGGTCCCGAGTTCGAATCCTGGTAAGGGCAAATATATGTGTGATGAGCACGAATGTTTGTTCCTGAGTGGATATTTCCATCTCTAAGTATTTATTTCTCCTTATAAGTATGAAATATATCGTCTAGAAATATATCGTTGGTCTAATACCCATACATAACACAAGTTTCGAGTTTAATCTATTTGTGTGCAATTGCCCTCGGTATTTAATTTATTATTATTACGAGGCAGTAACCGCATAAAATTTTTGATCATGAGTTTGACCCGAATTAACTCCAAACAGTCAAACACTCGTGGAATCAAAACCATGTACAATAGTAGTCTTTGATCAAAACTCTTCCTTGTATATTTTACTTTTTAAGTGTCATAGACTATAAGTTAAACATTTTCAAACAGCGTTTACTCCGTATCGTTTAACGAATAGTTTGATTGATGCCGGAATAACTTAAACGCGTAACGAATGTTATAATTTAAACTATGTTTTATTCAAAATGAATTTGTTACGTTTTATGTTTATTTTATTTAATGCTTATTTCAATGTCAAACTAAATCATACCTGTTTTCTGTTTGTTTTACTAGAGATAAACACTATACAATCCTCAGCCGGGAAGGGCGGTTGGTGGACTCGTTTAGTATAGCACGACCTCGACTACTTAGCCACGCTAACTCTACTGTCCCGCAACAGCCATTTTCCTGGTCTCTGCAGTAATGTATACTGCAGAGACCAGGAAAATGGCTTGTATGGGGATCCCCTTTATTATTTCACTTTGTTGTATATTTTGTTTGTAAATCCGCCGTAATAACAAGTATTCCGATGACAAAAACAACCTGTGACCTGTTGTATAAAATTACAAATTATAATTTACAGATCTTAACTGGCAACATTGCTCAAATGGCTGATCGTCATTGATCGAGGTTGTGTCAAATGGAAACTTAACCTGTAAATTGTAATTCCTAGCTTTATAAAATAGGCCCCAGCTATTTGAGCAGTGTTGCCAATTTAGACCTATAAAATTGGTACTTGTAGCTGTATAAAACTGGCCCCAGCTATTTGAGCAGTGTTGCCAGTTTAGACCTGTAAAATTGTTACTTGTAGCTTTATTAAACAGGCCCCAGCTATTTGAGCAGTGTTGCCAATTTAGACCTATAAAATTGGTACTTGTAGCTGTATAAAACTGGCCCCAGCTATTTGAGCAGTGTTGCCAATTTAGACCTATAAAATTGGTACTTGTAGCTGTATAAAACTGGCCCCAGCTATTTGAGCAGTGTTGCCAGTTTAGACCTGTAAAATTTTTACTTGTAGCTTTATAAAACAGGCCCCAGCTATCAATTAGGGTTCAAAAGATACAGCTCTTTAAAGTTAGGACGGACGGACGGACAGCGTAGGCCTTCTAATAGGGTCCCGTTACCCCGTTACCGAGTACGAAACCCAGGCATGTAAACGACTCTAGGGTCTCTAACTCTCTAGGTCATTCATCATTTCAAAATAGGAGAAGATTAAGTAGCTACAACTAAATTCTTAGTTTAAATAGTAATTCGCCCAACAGAGACATCGCGAATTCTTCCCCAACCCCTTTTCCCTCAAGTTTATACTTTAAAAGAAATGTGCCTCAACTATTCTACTATTTATTGAAATATTCAAAAATTAGTATATAAATATTTTGAAGTTTGGGAGCCTTTGACTGCCGGATATAATGTATAGTGCCCGGGGGATAAGAAGTCAATTCTGATTCCTGACACCTGTCATTGCGGTACAAATTATAACCTCAAACCCAAGAATAGGTTATAGATTGTACTGCGCTGACAGCTGTCAGGATTGACTTCTTATCAGCCGGGAACTCAGTAAGTACATAACCAAGCTGTTTCTCGGCAGATCTGATATTCTGGTGAAGTACTGTGATTCTGGCGACTGTAGCAGTAATAATAGACGGACGTGCATTTCAACATCCCGTTAATTATGAGTCTCCGAAATAAACCAACATTTTTCCAAGTGATATCTTTGCCTGATGGCTTCTCTTTTTGTAAGTTTGAAGAGTTCCCCCAGCCTCCAAGAAGGGTGTGGAAGAGGAGCTGGCAGAGGTGAAGGAGCGGTGCCGGGAGCTGGAGCGCGCCGGCACCCCGCGCCCGCAGTGGGAGCTCTGCGCCGACTTCATCAGTGGAGGCCGTGACAGGTCAGGGGTCCGAGAGGCCGCAGTGGTCAAGGTGAAGGAGTGGTTCCACGCGAACCTCTACAGATCGAAACCGAAGGAAGACAGGTCAGAAACTCAATTCTATTCATGGCATGGAGCATCGAGTACATAGACCATCTGTCTGATGGTAAATGGAGTCTGAGTTGCATGGATTTTTAAAATTACAAGGTTGCAAATGCGCTGCCAATCTGAAGGGCTAGACTGATAGACTGTTGATGGGTGCCCGCCTCAAGGCCTTCCAGTTACTTTAAGTAAACTTCGGATATCGGACAGCCTCGCATTATAAGGCCGGTTTAGACGGACATCATTTGAATTACAAAATGGCCGATTCTGATGCAGTTACGTGAACGAGATGATACTAACTCCTCTTTTCTGTGGACAATTAACTAGATGGTGGCAGCTGGCAAGCGGACTGTCTTCCCGGGACATCCTGATGGTTCTCCTCAAGGAGCTGGGGCCGGCGGCGGAGAGTGACCACCTCGAGTACTTCGACGGCTTGGTAAATGAGAAAAGCTTTAAGCGGGCCTATTAGGTACGGTCACGGACTTTAAGTGATATACGACTATAGAACCTTGTCGTATAACCTACGATTAATTCCCATGTAATTTATATCTCGTCACTTTACGCTGTCATTATGACATGGTTCCATAGTGGCATAACAATTAAAGTCCGTGACTGTTCGGGCGTGTTTAAAGATGTGGATAAACGTGGTGAAACATGGATACAACATTTGTTACGTTCTGACCAGTTTATAAGTGCGAGAGTGTCAGATGCTTTAACAACTGCGGTAAAAGAGATCGTAATACGGGCCATGGATAGGATAAATAAGACTACGGGCCTAGCAAAAAACTACTTGACGATAAATATCTCTTCAGTACGGTCTACGTACGGTCACAGATTATAATTGATTAAGCACTATAGAACCTTGTCGCATAAAACCTACGATTTATTCCCATGTTATTTCTATTTCGTCACTTGACGTTGCGCTGTCGTTATGACAGTGATCCATAGTGGCATTACAATACAATTAAAGTCCTTGACTGTACGTAGGTACGCAAAACACTTGCATTCAGTCTCGGGGTATCTTGCCGAGTGCTTTTTCTCGATTTAGTCCCGAATGACGAGTGAGAGGGAATGAGCTAACGTAACTCTGAACTTCGATTTTCAAAGTAGGGCCTCGTCCCCAGGGCTCGGACCCGTCGATCCCGCCGTACCTGCGCTACGCGGGCCGCGTGCGCAACCTGCGCCTGTCGCGGCGCGAGCTCAGCGTGCTCGTCACCGACGTGTGGCGCGGCAAGCGGCGCGACGGCGCCGGCCTCTCCATGCAGGACTACGTCACCAAGTACTTCGAGGACAGGTGCCCCGACACACTACATTACTTTAAACTCTACAGAAGCCGTCCTGATTGTGAACTGCTAAAACCTGCCATGTTCTAGACCGTGATTCGGACCGAGTTGTAGCAGCTAAGCTCCGTCCCTTTCGCTGCTTGGAACTTAAGGTCGAGAGCGAGAGGGTCTCTTTCACTTTACAAATTTAACGGGCATTCTGGATACCATGAAGCACCTAAGACGTCGAAAGATATGATGAAAGAAAACAGACTAACAGCCGAAACCTATATTCAAACCGCGGATAGATAAGGCTTAAAGTAAAGTTTGACATTTGCCCATACAAAATGTGTCAAATTTTAATCCGAAGTAAGCCTATCTAACCGCGGATTTACGTATTGGATATACAAAAACGTTACAGATTATTTTGTGCAAAGGTTTGTGGTTGCAGCAACTCCACTAAGGTACTCGTACTTAATTCTTTTCCATTTTCAATAGTAAGAAATTGTCTTTTTTATTATCGTGTGCAGATCGGAGGCTGACGTGTTAGATTCCCACATACTTATTTTGTTGAACTAATCAAATTTACTTTAAAAAAAATGCAATCTAGGTACCAGCAGCCGTCCGTCCGCGCTGAGTGGGCGTACAATTTGTGCGCCGGCGGCGAACAGATGCTGGATGAACCGCAGGTGAGGAATACTTACCTACTATTGGACGAGTGGTCAGGAAGTAGCTACGAAATACAAGTTAATCAAAGTACGTGACTATGACATGCAAATAATCTCACAGAGCACGCTTGGTCTGGAGGAGCCTAGGAAGGTTGAAGGTACATCCGGCAATCTGGCATGACAGGGCGTGTTTTTGGCAGGTGAAGCTGTTTTGGGGCGTTCTGCACGGGCAGCTGAGCGAAGACATCTACTGGGGGCTGCACGCGCAATGGCAGGCGCTGCGCGACCAGCTCTACCGGCTCAGCAAGGACGGGGAGGTAGGTTTTTTATAGCATGAGGAAGGCAAAGTACCTATCAGTCTTGTTAGTGATGATACCTAAAGATATTGCATTTTATACTTATAAATACACATGGAAGTCGCATCTTCAAAATTAGATTATGATAATTTGCACTCATTAGAATTTTACCAATCTTTTATGCCTAAGCTAGCATAGTTCTAGACAGAACATATATATATATTTCCAGACGATCTCAATAGAGGAATTTGAGAAGGTGGCAAAGGGGACGTTTCCACTGAAGAGCGAGCTGGACATCCACAACCTGTGCGACGTGGTGAGGAAGCAGCTCAAACTGAAGCTGACCAGCAGCGAGGTCAACCTGGACAAGCTCTTCCAAGAGGTAAGTCGCTTCCTGTCCATTTTTTTCTAGATTACTGTTTAAGATCATTTACGAGTAACAAATAACATCACCTCAACCTTAGGGAATCAAGAATCCACCCAAGAATTGATATAATTTACCTGCAGATCTAAAAGCAACTGGGCAAAAAAGAGTTTGACCCGGTGGAACTTCAATATTCTCAATTACTGACTCTCAAGTACTGACTGTCAGACAGCTATTTGTGCACCGCCTAATTCTTCGAAAGCATCTCCAAGTACCACCTATTGACCCCGCAAAAAGATACAAAAGTAGGGCATGTCCCACAGGACCACATAAAACTAAATTCTCAAATCGACAATATTACGTATCCAGTTCAAAGATTTATAACACTATTAATAATATTTTAGGAATCTATCAGCTGAACAAATTCGAAGTTAAAAAGAAAGTTTCAGATTGGCTACAAAAACTTAGTTACGACCTCACCGAATCCATGTTACCAAACGCGGAATGATTTACAATACACACGCACGACTCACACACAAACACACACACACACACACACACACACACACACACACACACACACACACACACACACACACACACACACACACATTTAATGTCTTAGTTTTAGTCTGTCACATTTATAGTAAAGGTAGAGATTATAAACTATTCAAGCAGCTGTAACGCGTCGAAAGCTGAAACTCCAAGATACAAGCGTTTGCTTAGTTTGGAGGTCAGAGTTACAATAATACAATAATTTGTACAAATTGTTTATAAGTAACTCCTTTCTGATAGAAATATCTTTGTCCCTCATTGTTTGTACTACCTCATAACTATATGTAAATAAATGATTAATGATTATTATTATTAATTTACCTTAACTAGGCACCTCAATTTATACCTTAGGTTCCCTTTTTCATCGTACCTATCGTGCTTTCCGTTTGTTTGTTAAAGTCAGAGGCCAACACGACTTTCGCCGAATGTGGCCGCAGCGTAAAGGTTTGAACATTGAACTTAGATCTTCGACCATGTAGAGTTTTTTGTGCAATTGCTTTTCTTACACACTGAGGTAGCGGATGGTATAAAGTCCCTCGTGAGGTTTTACCTCCAGCGTAAGAGCAATCGGTTATCATCTCACGTAAAACTATTAGGCTGTGTCCTAATGTTTTTATTTTATTTTAACTTTCTATTACGACTCGACTCCTCAAGACAGGGTCACCAACTCTCCAATATCCACTTGCTCAATTGCTCCAGAACGAAGAAGGCTTCGACCGCGTGGAGTTTGCGCGTGAGTTGTTCCGGCAGCGGCAGCTCGCGCAGGACAAGTATCTGCGCGAGGTGCTGGCTGAGCTCGGCGGGCGCGGGCGCGGCGCGCGCGCAGTCACCGTCGACAGCCTCAAACGCGCCTTCGCCATCGTTGACCCCGCCATTGGTAACTCAAAGCTACAAGCTAGTCATCAGCAAGAGACGTGTCAGATATCTTTGAGCCCAATGTTGGATAATATATTATTGCTGGTGACTGAACAAACCCGGAGCCCTCTATTCGCAGTAGTTCGGTTGTTAGTCCGGTTGACCGAACTAGTGCTACTTTTTAGTAGCAGTAGTCCGGTTGGGACATAGCACCGGACTATCGCTACTGCTTTAGAAGCAGTAGTTCGGTTAGTAACGTAATTAAAAAAAACGAAAGAAATTATTGTACATACCTACTTTCCTTATAATTATTTTAAAATGAAACATGTAAAGAGAGCCACTTTGTATAAAAATATCTCAGTAGAAATATCGCCACAAGTTAACTGTAGTTGGGTTTCTCTAATAAAACCATCTCTTTCAGTACATTTCTTACTTCTTTTCTTTAGCGTCTTCTTTCCGAATCTCCTGTATTGATCGACTTTTAAATTTGCAAGAGTATTGTCATCCTGCAGTACGTGCAAAAATTGTATCATGGTTGGGTTTTTTTTAATCAGCCCATTCATTTTGAAATTCCAACCTTCCACAATATTATTCGTCCGATGACGATTAGCAAAAACTGACCATATATGAATAAAGTCCGGCCTCATCCAAAAATTTTCAAAATATGGCTGGAATTTATTTAGATTTTCGTCATCAGAGGATATTTCATTCCGTATATATTGCCAACCCGCATTTATTTCTTGCTCAGGCAGCAAAGCTAACACAGAACATAAATTAACTATATATTTATGTTTTTTCTTTCGTTTTTTTTAATTACGTTACTAACCGAACTACTGCTTCTAAAGCAGTAGCGATAGTCCGGTGCTTTGTCCCAACCGGACTACTGCTACTAAAAAGTAGCACTAGTTCGGTCAACCGGACTAACAACCGAACTACTGCGAATAGAGGCCCGGAGCACCCTTTAAGAGCTATCGCACTGTACAGTCGTCAAAATATGGTATGGCAAAATTCGAAGACAAATTATTTGGGGGACTGTACAGTACCTACAGTGCCACAGAGCACCAGGTCTAACAATGACCTTAGATTCGGGTACAACGGGTTAAACTAAATCGACAATTCCTGTTGCACTTGTGGTGGTACAAAATCTGCTCTTCATGCTGTGGACCGAGCATTTAGAAAAGGCAAATTTTGTACTCAGAGTACAATCAACAGCCATACAATACAATTATAAGCAAATGCTCTACTATTTCGTCGTCGGCGCCGGTATTTCATGTGAGTAAAAGTAAGTATTCACCGCTGCTGCGAGGTCCACTTATACCTATCGCCTGACAGGATCCCCAAAGTATTCATTTCATTATACAGGGTGTTTGGCAGTCGGGTGTAGGGGCTTTAAGGGATGATAGTTAGGTTAGGTTAGGTTTATAATTCTGAACACTTTTAACTACATTTACTATTAGGTAAAGTTTCACGGTTTTTACGGATATTGTAAATTTTATCCATTTTTGTAAATATGCTGTGTTTGCAAGAAAAACAATTAATAATCAGCAGTGATCGGATTTCACGGTGCAACCCGGGGTGAATGACCTCATACATTATGCTAATATGGATATGGTCTAGGATTACGGGACCAATGTTGTTGAAAGACGTTATGTCATTTCCTAACATTTTAACGTTTGGGGTTGGAATGAATATTTTCACTGTATAATATCCAGATATTTATTACATTTTCTGTAAGTTAAGTTTTTTACAATAAATATTTAAATATAAAAATAAAATAACAATACTTACTCATACAAAAAATAAACATTATAAAAAACCTAACCTACGAGTGCCGCCGGCAGCAGGGCAGGGCTCAAGCTACCGGTGGTTAGGGCTGCAGAGAGAGGAACCTCCTCACAATGCGTGCCGTGTCGAGGAGTACTGCCTTCTGTAACTGGCCCTTGACCCAGCCATCTAGCGAGAGTATCTTAAGGTGTTGGTCGAGACTCTTCGCTATAAGACCGTTTGCCGAAACAACTATCAGGACAATGTTCGTCGAGTCAACATCCCACATGGCGGTCACCTCGTGAGCCAAGTCAAGGTACTTGCTGAGGTTGTCCTTCTCAGCCTTCACGAGGTTCTCGTCATGCGGGATGGTGACGTCGACGAGCACTGCCCAACGTTGAGATCGATCTGTCACAACGATATCAGGCTTATTGGCGACAATAGTCCTGTCCGTGACGACAGATCGATCCCAATAGAGCGTAGCACGACCAATATTAATATTTTTATTAGGTACTCTGTTTACAACTGTTCTCCAATTAGGCTTTGGTGAATATAAATAAAAGATATAATTCAATACGCATAATCAATTTACAGCACTACACAAAAATATTATTTTTTATGAGATTGTATGAAATAAAATAGCTTACAATTATTTTCTATATTTTCTATTTCTTTACACCTCTAAAATCCTATCCCAATGCCTATTTATAAATATCCATATTAAGACTTCTCCTCTATATCCCGCAGTGTTGCGCCGTCAAATCGAATAACTGATACTCAGTCAAGCATTATCAGGCGCCAATTTGAAAGAACCAAGGTATTGCGAAGGTAAAACACTAAAAATGTGTTGATACTGGCTGTACAGGGTGTTTAATAGGTGTTTTACTGGTGAACATATCAAGAATTAAAAAAAAACAATATCTCAAAAACTGCAACTTTGCATCTTAGTAAATGGTGTCAGAAATGTTCAGATTGACCCTAACTATCATCTCCTAAAAACCCTACACCCGACTGCCAAACACCATAAATATTGTACTAATCTATACGGCATCGCATCAAATATGTAAACATAGACCTATCATAGGATAGCGTGGGTGATCCGACTAGGTGTTCTCAATTGATGCACTCACCGCTGCTAATAAACCACTAAAAACTATCACCCTAGATCACATCCGAATGGAGCGCAACATCCGCTGGGCGTTCTCAGAGCCCGTGTCCGACCTCGGCAGCATCAGCCCGCTGCCGCTGCGCGCGGTAGCCGCGCGGCTGGCCGCCGGGGACATCGAGCGCGTCGGCCCACGACACCGCGGCTCGCACCGCAGGACTAATTACAAATAATTATTTACGTCTACGTTGCTATGTACGGATATTAAATAAAAGTCTTTATTTCTTTAATTATCTCATATTTAATGCACAATAATACAAATTGAGTTCCTAGGTGAACTTAATGCCTACCTATTTAAATTAAATTAAATGGTTATCCTCATGTGGCATAATATTAATTGTTCGTAATATACTTCGAATAACATGTATCGGAGGAACACTTATTGTTAAATAACAATTTTGTTTAAAGATATTAATATCTCTACCCTACAGTATATACCATGCATAATCTTTTTATTGTGATGCGCGCTCTACATTCAGGCGCGAACGCGCGAACGCAATACGCGAAAGCGCGGAAGTGTAAATGTAAAGTGCGTTCGCGTGTTCGCGCCTCGTAAAGCCGCGTCCGCGGCGCCGTGTTTTCGATGTTTTTAAACATCTAACATGGTTTTCGAACAGAAAAGGGGCGTGGCCAACATGTTTTTCGTTTAAAAACACAGTAACATGTTTTCCAGGCGTGTCCGCTGCGCCATCTAACAATACATGTTAGCGAAATATGTTACAAAACATGTTTAGGTACCACTACACGTCTATTGCGACCCACGATCGTCAGCACGAGTACTTGTCGTAGCAACACATTTATTTATAACGTGTCTTTATTCTTATTTATAACGTGTCTACTCTTGGTTCCATTCTGGCTCGCGTCAAAGGGCCGCGAACGCGCGAACTGCAACAAGTCTCCACAGTCCACATTCACGCGCAACTGTTAAAAAACATTAACCCAGTACCACTAATACTGGAAAAAATATTACAAACATTATTACGATGAATACTCGTCATTGTTTTCTCCATTTCTTTTTAATTCGTTTTTTACTTTTAATATAGACCTAGTTACATCGTCGAGCGCGCGAACTACCCTGTGAATGTGGAGCCTTGGAGAGCCTTGCCCGCAATATTGCGCGTGAATTTGCGAGACATACCTTATTAATCTGCGCGTTTGCGTGATTTGCGCGAATTGGGTGTGACTGCGCATGAGAAAATATTTCGTCGGTGCTGTTTACGCAACAGTTTAAGACGATCAAATTGACCTAAGAAAATGGCGGCAATTTTTTCTGCACTTACCGATTCAACAAACAACACTAGTTTTTAAAGCACAGACTATAAGTGTATATACATACACTTAACGCTTATAATCTGTAGATATGTCAATCAAACGTCAAGAGATAGGTGCATGTGGTTTTAGTGCAGTTTGTTTGTTCTAGTTTAATAAGTATTTGATAACATACCGTTATAACCTGTTTTTAGTAATGCATCTGTTTACGTGGTTTATACGCAGTTTTATAATAAATGTCGATTAAATTCGCTTAAATAATTTTAATAATGGGTGAACTAATCGATACAGATGAACAGGACCGAGACATTATAGAACCAGAAGAATTAGAAGAAGTGTTTAGCAAAAAATACAAGTTGTTATCAGAAACTGCGGTATCATTAAAGAAATCGTATATTAATAAATTAGCAACTACAGAGTGAGTTATTCACTACATATTGAGCTTTAACAGACATCTGAAGTTCAATACATGCGCTTCGCAACTAATACGTACTAAAGGCAACGTGTTACCGTAAACCTTGGAATGTGATTTTAGGTCATGTAGAATAGCAGTAAGCCTACAAGATAACAGTATAGAGGTGTACCAGCTGAACAACACGTCCCTCGTCAAGGTTTGTAAGCTCAGCGGGCACCAGAGTGCATTGACTGATATTGTGTTCCTGCGGAAAGAGGAGCATTTACTGCACTCGTGCGGAGAGGATGGACTCGTGAAGTTGTGGGACACAAGGGCTAGTGCGAGTTGCGTGCAAGAGTACAAAGGTATGTGTACAGTTTTGTTATCTGCGATTTCTGCAGGAGACATGGTGGTAGCCCATTATTCACAAACAATCAAAAAGTCGATATTAACAATGCTCCCATTTTAAAAAATTGGTTAAAGATGACGTGATAAATGGCTATAAGTTTAATGTTTTTCCAACAGATGAAGAGGAGACGATTCTAAAACCATATGAGTGCATGGATGTGTCATGCAACAGCAGGGTGCTTTGTGCTGGCACCCAATCAGTGCAGAGTGATGCCTACCTCATATTCTGGGACCAGCGGGTAACCAAGCCTCTGGGTGGCTACTGGAACTCACACACTGATGACATCTCACAGGTATTGTCAAAATTAGAAAAAGAGCTATTTACTCCTTGCTCTAAGTGATGTTGATGCATTTACAACACAGAAGTTTTAATATTAATACTAATTTGTAGGATAAATACCAGTTAAGAGTTGTGTGTGGGTAAAAACCAAAATAAATGTACATAAATGATGTCTAACTTACAATTTTATTACAAAAATGTATGTGTATATAATTATTGTGACCAAACTCTTCTTTAACTGGATATTCATTTTGGTTTGTGTTTATACCCCTTTACACATAACCCTTTCAGACTGAAGTCAAGAATGATATTCAATCTAACTAAATCTTCCTAAGTAACAGATAATAGGACTCATTTTGTGTTTTTTAATTAAGGTTTAAATTTATTAATTTTTTGCTCAATTATGAAAAAAGTTTCAATTTCAATCATTTATCTTGCAAGATTGTATCATTCTGTACTATAAAGAATAATAAAAGTAATATATAAATATTAATATGTATTTAACAGCCATATTTAGACATTAAATTTATTTCCATTTCTATATTTAATATTTGAAGTACTAATCAATGGTGAATTATTGTATGTTTCTCGTTCCTATCCAGGTAAAGTTCCACAAGAAAAAGTCAAACATTCTAGTGTCTAGTGCTCTGGATGGTCTTCTAAATGTCTATGACATCAAGGAGCAGTCAGAAGACAATGCCCTCACCTACTCCTTGAATGTAGAGAACACTGTGGAGAAGATTACCTGGCTCAGTGACTCCCAGGTGTCCTGTGTGACGCAAAGCAATGACCTGCTGGTGTGGGACACGGAGGAGGGAGACCTTATTAGAAGCTATGATCGACACAAGATTTCAAGGACTATCAAGGTATAATAGTCCTAAAATAAATACAAAAATAGCATCAATGGTGATCATATTTTACATTTTGCATGTTTGGTAGAACTCGGGCACAATCTAAATACATAAAAGAAGAAACTGTCTGTCATATCAACACAGCCTAGACCACTGGGTCTAGAGATTCCAAATTTGGTATGTAGGTATCCTTGTGGATCTAAGGGTGCACTAAGAAGAATTCTATAATTCTATGTGTACGATGTCGCGGGCGTCCTCTAGTGTACAATTTGACACAAAATGCAGTTGTGCCCTAATCCTACTCTTTTTTACCTGTGTTGTGTTTTCAGAGGAGTAAGGGAGATGACTGCTACTTGGTGGACACGTACCGCTCGGCCGACGGCGAGTGCGTCATGCTGGCGGGCTCGTACGCTGGAAACGGGTACGTACCTTCTACTTATGAGAACAACTTTAGTAACAGCTCAGCATTATTCCTGGTTTGCGCTATGTTGTTATATATAGCTAAGCAAAACATTTGAAAAAAAGTAATGGAACAAGTAATGGTTTATAGGTACGGTCGGCCTTATAAGGCGCTGCACACTTCAGTACTCTGTCACTTTAACGTCATGTTTGAAATGATGGACTAATCTGTCAAAGGCGTTTCAGCGACAAGGTACAAAAGTGTGCACCTACTTATAAGGTTGACTGTACTATTTACCTCCATGTCCTATGAAGAACAGTAAATTTAGTAGAATCCAAGACATTGGCAGCAGGAATCATCAGTGAATAGAACTCCATCTAATCCGAATACGAATACATATCTAATTTGAATCCGACTCACTCGCAGCGGCGTGTTGCGGTCGGTGACGGCGACCAGCAAGCGGCTGCAGCCCACCACCAACTTCACGGAGAACAAGCAGGTCGTGCGCTGCTGCTCCTACAACGCACAGGTAACGAGAACACCATAAGATGCCACCTCTGCTAAAGCCCGTAGTGTTCCTCGATCTGGATCTCGATAACTTAGTATCTGCTCTGTGGATATATTAAACTCGATCATATTTGCTTGAGACTGGCAAACGTGAAAACACGATTAGAAATAAAATCCTTGATAGTTTAATTTTTCAAACATGACACCTTTTGCATGTTTTTGGTTGAATCTTCGAAACCCGATAATCTTTAACGGTGATTTTCGATTCAATAGTGGAGTATATGTAACTTCTTAATCCTGGCAAACCATTTTCCAATAAAGGTTGTGGTTTTAAAGTAAACAGCAATTAATTGAATTTGACGCTGCTATCAAGGCGCGCGCGAACTATCTCCATCCCACATTCTTCGCGCGAAAGCACATAAAGCCATCCCTTTTCATTTTTGTCGGGCGTGGCACCATAGGTGGCCTCTTATGGGTCTCCCCACATCTATCGAGGCGTAATCGGCATTAGCTGATCAAATAACTCTTTATGTCTACGCAATAAGTCAAACGCGAAACGCGAAACAAAGTCAATCGGCTCGCCCGACGCGAAACGATGGTAAATTCTTCTATCTGGTCGCATACGTACAACGCTGTTAGCAGCCAACCGCCCGCGTTCGCATTCTTATCGCAGAGTACCGCCGATCTGCGCCGGCGAGGGCTGAACAGTTCCAACCAGAGTACCTACGATTAGAGCCGATTAGAGCTGGCGACAGCCGTTCGGCGTCGATAGGTAAAAGTCGTGCGACGCGAATTATTTGTGTTTCCGTAGCGTTGAAACGCCCGCTGCAAAATTACCTCAATAGAAATCAGAAAATGTGTTAAGTGTAACGAGGGTAGTGCATTTTCGTCAACATATCGCTGCCCCAATATTATAGGGTTCAATGTTGCACTTTTATCAACTTGAAATTTGAAGTTTGTCAGAGTGACACTAGGTCTAAATTGAAGTACCTCGGCAATGTAAAATAGAACCCTATAATATTGGGGCAGCGATATGCGATCTGATCTTTCGATGTGAATTAGGAGTGTTGTAGTGTTGGTCTGGTTGAACGCTGGGAAACTGTTCACCGACAGCTGGAAGTCGTGCCACTGATACCACCTTCGGCCAAGTTGAAGAATAAAAGACTTTGTTTCGTATAAATTAAGTTGTAATTTGCATATCGTAGCAAACATGTGTGGCGTGCAAGTGACACATTTTGTATGCGACGTAATAGTTTTTTTTACTTTTCAGCGGGATATTCTAATAACTGTAGGCGAGTCCGGACTGATAAGCGCGTGGACGGCCGCGGCCGGCGGCGGCGAGGCGAGCAGCGGCGCGACGCACAAGCTGGCGAGCACGCTCAACAAGCTGCGCGTGCGTCACAAGCCCTACTGACCGGACACACCATATCAATATAGAGTATGGTGTTAGTTGCAGTTTCATTTCATCTTGGACTCCTTATTCAGTTGTAACTTCGCTGCAACGCTAGCTAGCGGGCTCGTTCGATAAACCGTACGGACACCGCCGATATCGATACATTATAAATATAGTCTGGCATTGAATTAATTATCACTGAATGGATGAACTTATCGAGAAATTGAGCTGAATATTCGTACCCGGCACATCTCTAGTGTATAGACCATAGCCACAGATGATATATCACTCAATCATTTATTCAACTAATTCATTACGGGAGGAGGATATTAAAAAACTGTATTTAATAACTTAGTTGTTTATTATTACTAAGCAGCCAAAATAAACAGGGCAAGGGTACACTAGGGCCACGGGCCCGCGACACGTGCAGATATAAACACCCACGCACACAGTCATTCGTAAATAAACATTCTAAACGTAATCATAATCTCTTAGCCTGAACTGTTCCGAAAAAGATAATAAAATCCATGTATAGGAAACATTAAAGCATACATTCAACATTTAGAACTTGCATTGTTGTCGAACGATTACAAATTCTAAGTAAATTTATAAGCTGTATATTTATTGTCCTGTAACATCCAGGAAGTTGTCAATGAGGTCGTTCATTATTAATGATTATTAATAACTAATAAATTAAATCTAAGACGGCGCTCTTTAATAAGACTAACAATTCTCAATAAATATAAATTTGTACTCAAATATATCCTAATCTCGAACACTTTGCCTCGTAAAAGTAAATATAAAATCATATAATATACCTAATAAATTTAATTTAATTAAAATGACCAGCGATGACCTAGAAGGATTCAGACTTCGGACATAGATCGATACCATCTCGGTAGTAAACTAACATAATTTATAGAATTTAACTTTGTACCTGGCACCAACTTCATTTTTACAAACGAATAAAGAAACGTCGACTGTCGAAACACACGGCTCACAGGGTGCAGGTCATTTTACAACTTTGAAAAATCACATTTTACTGACGCTACATACATTATAATACTTACGTCGAACGATCGGACTTATTTATTTTAAATCGATTACCCGGGGAGATGCCGAATTACAGTAACACTAGGTCCACACCGACAACATTAATTTGTTATTAATAGCGTAGGCGTAACCACAGAATGAGCAAAAAACTGTTTAAAAATAACAACAAATTACACTAGTGATGGAATAGACAGTTCGAATACCGATAATAGTATAGCGCTACTCAGTACTGAGGAAAAACGTCATTAAATCATATCTGCGAGAATTTAACAAAAAACACTACGTAAAGCTAAATCAATATAAGACTATTAAGTCAAAGAAATCCGATAACCCAATTCAGGATCCAAACTTACCACCTCCCTATACGGCCTGTACACACAGCAACAGACTTAACTGCCCATTAAAGACGGAAGTGAGAAAATGTAGAAAGAGATTAATATAGATTTTCCATAAGAATGTCATGCGCACGACAGAGACATTTTCTCTCTGTTCATCTTCAATGGTCGCTCAGCTGTGTGGGCGACTGTACCTGTCGTTACTCAATAGCTAAGGTAATTTTGTCCAAGTGCTTAACGATCGCTATAGTCGTTATACTAAATTGTAAAAACATCTTTTATTTCTTACGCCGGATCTCTCTGCACTCTCTGATCGGTATGGTTGCAGTAAAATAACGAATCGGTACGGATTTCGGAACGAGATGCTTTGTCGCAACACTACCGACCGCAGAGAGCGCGCTTACATTACCTACACCCTACACTTTCTCATTTTTCCATATATAAAAGTAAAAAACAAACATAGTAAGAAAAAATAAAGGCGAGGACCAAAACATTGGACCGTAGTTAACCATACTAACAACGAAGGGGACAAAAGTTCCGTTGTGCGACGAAAACTATAGTTTGTGCTATACACACAATATTTGTATGGCTAATTTTCGTGACGCAGTGGAAATGTGTCATAGAACATAATTGCGTTAAGTTAGCATGCCCAACTTTTTGGACCTTACCCATACGCGTACACGTTAAGCTAACCTCATGACTTCAATGAGTTGTCACCTTAGTACAGACGCGCTTAATACCGGTTTTTGAACTGTCTGATACCGCAAGCTCAAACACTAATAAATCGGTAAGTGACAGGAGGCCGCCCGTGCCTAGCGGAAACTTTGGTCGCATGATTGAGCGAGACAGGCCACAGGCGCCGGGCGTAATCACTTCTGCGTCAAGAACATGATGAGTCTGAAATACAAACAGTGTCAGTAATGCGATACAACGTTCAAGACATCGTTGTAAGAAAGATCGAACAATGTCAGTTGTAAGTTTCAAGTGATTATTACAAATTGGCAATGCAGAAACTATCAAAAATCAAATTATTATATTTTTATTCACTTTTTGACCTTTAGTGAATATTATGAGAATCGTATTGAGCTTCGTTTAGGGCCCTGTGACCCGAAGTGGAGAGTAGCTTCTGTAACCGTAAATTCCCTGAAGTGTTTAGAACCATATTCATATTTGAGGTGTATGTCGTGTATGACCTGTAAATGGAAGCTTAATAATGTACAGTCCCGTTTCCTCTGTTCAGTTAAGTGAAGTCCGCTTTCCCAAGGGTCAGATTGCAGTTGCAAAACACTCAAAATTGGGCTTTAGGCAATCAACACGCAGCATACATACCGAACGCGTCTTTCGGTGTAATCATTTCGACTACCGACCCGTGAGGCAGCTTAGTGCGGTCTTGATATCACCATTGAAAATATTATTCTCACTGATGTCATTCAAATCACTATTTTACTGCGGGTTCCCAATTGTCGGTTGTCGGATCCGATAAAAACGTAACACCCGACAAGTGGGAACCCGCTTTTACAAAGTTCCCTGTCTACCAACATGCAGCTAACCTGCCGATTCCGTCATAGACAAGCGTCTGGTCGAGTCCCGTCTTACGCAGATTTTTCCAAATTACCGGTTTTTTGTCATAAGCAATCCATATTTTATTAGTAATCACTGGAGTTGACCGTAGAACGAAGCGTATCTGGGTATATATTCGGGCGTTTCAACCGCCGTCATTGTTGTCTTCAATATGTTGATGGAAATATGAAAATAATGATAACTACTAGCAACTTTTGATGTCAAAAATAGCATTTTCTCTCGCATAATATACGAAGACAATAATGACGGCGGTTAAAACGCCGAATAATCACCCATCTATCAATGACGATTTATTAATAAAACTGTCAGCTGTCAGTGGCAACTAATTATTAGTCACGGTGAGGTTATTCGATGTCATAGAAGTGAGAATTATGGGCAAAAATACGACCTTTTTGGAAATGAGTGAAAATCTACCATTTTGGTAGGCCTCTATTCTAGCCGGTAAAAAACATATCATCTTTGACTTATGGTATTGCTTTTAAATCGGCCGCCATAACTGTCAAGTAAATCGAGCTAGCACAACGTTGACGATACGATAACACGCCACACGATATTGTTTTTATCGCCTATAATTATGCCTAGGGCCCTGGGTCTCTATTCCCGACGGTACAAAACATTTCTTTGACTTGGAGCACGATTTATAAAGCTACAAGTTACAATTTTACAGGTCTAAACTGGCAACACTGCTCAAATGGCTGGTCCCCATTGGTCGTGGTTGTGCTAAATGGAAACTTGTAACCTGTAAATTATAATTAGTAAGTAGCTTTATAAAACAGGCCCTGTTATGGTATTGTTTTGACGTCACGTCAGCCGCCATTACTGTCAAGAAAATAAGAGTTATCAAAACGTTGACAAAACGATAACAGAACAAAAACGATATTGTTTTTCCCGTGTTGAATAGAGGCCCACGACTGTCGACGTCAAAGATATGTTTACATATTTTACAGCATATTATTATTTCAAAGGACTAACTAAGGACAAAATTAAACATACCTATTTTTGGCGTTTACTGTACATTCTGTCGGTCGTTTTTTGTAAATGAAAGGTGTCGTCTGTCACCTTAAGCGGTCGTTTCCGTTGTGGTCACGTAGACCGTCTCGCGAACAAGTTATTTTGGGAAACACACGATCTAGGTCAAGCAGCGTGTCGGTCCAAACAAATCATTGTTACTTAGTTGAGTTTGACCTTTTGAATGAACTTTTGCACTCGGAGGCCAAAGAATTAGTAGACGATGAAGCGAGCTCCCCCAGAAGATGAGTATGCTAGGTAGTGTATCGGGACGTGGTCGGTCACCTGAAGTGGATGGCCTTGTTGGCCAGCAGGCGGTTGGTGTCGGCGTGGTCGGCGAGCGGCAGCGGCAGCGCGGGCGCGTCACTCGCGTCGTCGGCGAACGCGTGCGCCGCCACGCGCGCCGCCACCGCCGCCTCGCCGTACGGCCCGCGCAGCCCCACCCACTGCACGTGCAGCGGGGACAGCGTCTTGCTCTTCAGGATCACCTGGTACGTCAGCTGCGTGAAGCTCGAGCTGCTCCCGGGGAGCCCCGGTGCTCGAACGCATGACCGTGTTTTCAATCCACGAATCACCCCCCTGATCAATTTTATGATACCGCTGGCTTCCGCCCGCGACTTCGTCCGCGTAGTTTTCGATTATCGATATGCCCTCGGGAACTTATTAAATATCCGGAAAGAACATTTATCCAGGGTATGAGCTATCTCCAAAATGTCGTCAAAGTTATTTTTGTTTCAGGAAGGGGGCGCTCTTTCGTGAATTGAAAACACTATTAGTGGGAATGGTCTCGCGGATCGCGTGGGTTTCATTTAATTTTAACTGACTTAAAATGAAATATATTACAATTTTTGAAGCAGCTCTTGGTAGTTTTTCGAAATCCAACAAGCTGTTGCTGAGAAACGAAAGCGCGACGCACCAACATTTTACCGCAAAATATCTTCAGTTTGGGTTATTCCCACCTGTTATTTTTTATTTTTTTTTATTTTAAAAAGTTTTGTAAGTAGGCCCTGTAGGCACTTTTACAAGTCTGAAAACCACCACTTAGCTGTTACCACCACTGGTAACAGCTGGGATTTTTTTTCCCACCTGTTACCACTGGAAACTACTGGGAATACAAATTCCCACCTGTTACCACTAACAACTGGGGTTTTTTTTTCCCAGTAGTTATCACCAAATATTTTAGTGGTAACAAATGAGAAAAACATTCCCACTTGTTACCACCGAGTACTTTAGTGGTAACAGGAGGGAAAAAAAATCCCAGCTGTTACCAGTGGTAACAAATTGGTAGTAACAGGTGGGGATAACCCTTCAGTTTGCATATCGAGAAACTTCCACTGTTAACCGCATTAAAAATTCAACTTTTCCTTTTCAATAAAGTAAGTCATTAAATTTAATTTAAAAGCGACTGAAGGTCGGTCGTGCCAATCTAAATCTAACTCCATTATACATTGTTTGGTAAATTGACATGGAGCGCCCGCGACCCGCGCGGCGACTCGCCTTCGACAGTACCTGGTAGGTGATCTCACGCTGCGTGCTCTGCGTGGGGTCGCGCTGGTTGCGGTTCACGAACGCCTTGACGACCCACTGGTGGCCGAAGGCGCTGAACCGCGACGACTCGTAGTACAGCTTATGCACGAACTCCTCCGTGCGGTACGGCTTCAGCTGCAGGTCTGGACAACCAAAAACATTGCAGCCTGTTGCGGTCCATAGGGGACCCATGGTTATGTTCAGCAAACGACGTGAGCGTTTGAGCAAAATATAGTATTGTTACAAAAAACAGGCTCAGGAGGGACTCTCAAGTTCATACAGAAAATGCGTTGTCAACTCTGGGAACTAAGATGGAAGAAATAACGGCCAGATCTTGAGTTTGTGCACTCACCAAAGGACTTGTGTTATCGGGTTCAGAGTTTTTATAACTAATTTGTTTTGAATAAGTAAGGAATGGATTCTACATTAATGTGAAAACTGGTGTCATACTTTAGTACATTGAGGGCTTTTTTATGCGGTAGAGTTGGAAAGGCCAACTACGGAGTTCCTCGACAACAATTTACTATTAAGAAAACAGTATAAGTAAGGCAAGGAGGCGCTTGCAGCGTGATTGTAATTTAGGTATGAGGCTAGGGGACCCCCTTGAATCACCGACACTCATTTGATCAAATGTATGTAAAGCTAATGCTTGGTTTACGTAAGTTAGAGGTTAGAGCCGCGATCAACAAAAAATTATAACTCGGCGAAAATTCTGTGAAGTAAAAGATTGTATGAAATGAGTGTCGGTGTCGGGTAAGCCGTAAGGCTAGTGAACAGCTAGTCACCGTTGAAGGTGATCTTCTCGAAGGACAGCAGGTCTAGCAGCTGCGCGTAGACGGCGGTGGCGTCCTTGGCGAGCCGGTCGCGCTCGGCGAGGTGGTCGAGCACGTCGGCCGCGCTCCTGCCGGGGTGCGCGCAGCCCGCCGCGTGCGCGCCCGCCTCGTGCGCCGGCCCGCGCCACGCGCACCCGATCGCCGCGTACTGGCACGCCGTCAGTCTGCAACCGCCGAGACACCCGATATACCTCGCCCAAACTTTGCTAACATTAAGGCCTAAGGGCCCCAATCCACGATGGTCCATATGGCTTAAGGACGGAGACACAACAATATGTTGCTCGCTTTTAGGTGTAAAATGTGTAAATACGTCTCTAACGCTTGCCCATGATAAGCCATCGGGTAGAGGGGCCATATCAAGGTTGAAGCTTAGTGTTCCAAGAGCGCTTTTCGGAGACATTGATCACATTTCAATTTTGCCCAAAACCTGTTGCTTAATGTTGTAGTTGCCAACGTGGCCTGCCCCTAGCGGCTGGTGACCCTCCTGGCGGGTGAAACTCTTCTTTGCCAAGCTATTCACACACCGACGTGTGCGGATTTTATCAAACTTATAGTAATGCGGTAAGCGAACAAAGCCACACATTATTATAGCTCACAATCAGTAAAAATTAACTTGAACCTGTGGTGATTATGAAGCATTGTCATTGACCTATATGTAATAAAAATAATGTGCATTTTTGCTAAAAATTAAAACGTAGCCAGCATCAGGTTTACATCATTACACAACCACCACAAAAATCAGTAGATTTTGGGTAATAATTTCATCATGTAGCAAATTTCACTCCGAACAGCGCCGATTATTTTTTCAAAACTCTTTGCCGAGCTATACTTGTCATTAAATACCTACGTAGGTACTTAGTAGCAAAGATGATCAGAAACGTAAAGAATTTTTCAACACACTTGCTCAAAACGACCTTTTTATTCCACCGATTTTTGGCTCATAAACCTAGATATTAAACACGCGTGCTTTTTCAGTATATTACGCACAAGTGCCTTTAGTATATTAACCCAAACAATTTACATTTGTAGCCTAGTACCAAGTTGTAAGTACGAAGAAGAAGCGATATAATTTAGTCGGGTTATACCTTTTTTTTTCTTAGCAACAAACAGTTTTTATGCGGCAAATAACATTAAAATTTGACTAAATGAAGAGTCTTGTTTTTTTTTCGCAAGTGTGTTGAAAAACGTCGTATGTAACACGTGTGCCTGTGACCATAATATACGCGGCTTTCTTGTGGCGCACTCGCTTCCGCTCGTGCGCACACAATAGCGCCTTGTGTACAATGGTCAACTTAGCACACTTGTATCATAATGTACTATTACACAATTGTTGTTATATTAGTAAGGTAAATTCGCTGGTAAATTCTTGACGTGTAAAAGTGCTTGTGCGGCCTACTTACTGAATAAATGACTTTTATCTTTTTTTATCTTTATCTAAGGTTTGCACATCACAAAGGTACTAAATCCATCGGTTTTCCGCAACCTTCACATATTTCAAGTTCCGAAAATTTGGAGCATTCAAGAGTAAAAATAAACATTCGCGGAAATTTGCAAAAATATTTGATATATTTAGACAATATTACAATAGTCTGTCTGTAATACTGACGAAAGCGAAGCGTGTAGGTACAATAAACAATAAGTTCATAAATATGTAACTATCAAATGTAAAATTCTGTATAGGTACCTACTAACACTCAGTATACATCATTTTACACATTTCAGTACACGCTTCGCTTTCGTCAGTATTGGTTCGTCTTCGGACAGATTTCTTGGGACTGGCAGAGACCTGTGTCCATGTCTTTTATCCAACATGAACGAGCAATTTGTACTAAATGCCCTATAAAAAGATTTCAATTGCATTATCTCCCCTGACACCAATTTTATTGCAGAGGGACCATCAAACGATTCCCAAACATATACAGGATAAGTAGCCAAAGGGGGCACTATACACTCAAATTGGAAAATAAGTCCCTCTCCTTCTCCCTATTCCGTGACAAATGAACGAGAGATGGAGTGACCTACTCATGATACGAGTATATATCAAAGTTTAAAGTTAAGGTCTGTCTCATTCTCATCAAATGGTCACGAAAGCAGAGTGATCGGGAACGTCTCCCTTGAGCGCGGTCGTGCTCCGCTCCGATAAGCCGTGCCGTGTTAGTGCCCGGGTTCAAGGCAGAGACGTTATCACCAAATTCAGTTAATGTTGTGCCTATACACCGAGTCAGTTCACACATAAATGGAAAAGTCTGCAGTTTTAATTTTTTTTTCTTCTCTTTTTGGTTTTTATTTCGATTTTAGTTTATTATCCCATGTTAGTTTTCCATACAGAATATTAACAAGAGTTAATAGCATATACGGCAGAAGATAAAAGAATTCATAAAATGAGTAGCTCTACAGGTGTACCGAAGATAAGCTACTTCAAATTACTGTCAGAAATAGTAAGTTATACGGTTATTGTAGCTGCGTAGCACATCAAAACATCACATTGCGTTATATATATATATATATATATATATATATATATATATATATATTAATATATGGTTTTAAATTTGACTCAAAATATTAATCTACAAAGCCAGCAAAATCACTTTTGTTAAAACATTTTGCTCTAATATGCAACACAAGTATGCGCCGCCGTATCCTGCTTTAGAAGCGTCGGTAAAAACGTTAATCGGTGTTACGTTTAGCTAGCAACAGTTAGTATTTGTGTGGTAACGTCTCAGACCTGGAGCGGGCGCGGCGGGCAGGGCGCGAGGGACCGAGCGCGGCCGCCAGCAGCCAGTAGAGCCCCGCGAGCCCCGCCGCCGCGCGCCAGAACCCCCCCGGCTCGCGCCCCCCCACTACCACCTGCGAGAACTTGTACTGCCTGGGGGAAGAGACACCCGTGCTCAGTTCGCTACCAAACCTATACGCACCTAAAACCTTGCTGGTAAAAATATCACCTAACATCCTAAAAAGCATTTTTTATTGAATAGGGGTCGGATCCCTGCTTTTTTTTTTTTTTATAGATAATTTTTGCTCTCGACTAACTCTTGCCCCGGGAGGACAAAGATTTTGTCGATGATGAAGCGAGTTCACCCAGAAGATGCCTATTCACCCAAGCTTTAAATTGGTTCGGACTGCATGCACTAGGAAATGCAGAGTTTTAAAATAATTAAAATATTAAGGGGATTCTCGAAAAAGGCCGCTTCGTTCATACTACCAAGTCTACTAAGCATGCTGTATCAATATTGATTGTTTCATTGAAATTGCCTATTTTATTTTCACGATAATCACAATCAATTAAAAAATAATTATACACATCTCTTGCAACACTTCTATGAAAAATTTAGCATATATATGCAACTTCTACTAAGTTTCTCTATTTCATTGTTATTATTTAACACCAGTAGCAGAGTGCGACACTAACCGGTCCTCGCACGTATTCTCCTCATGCCGCTGCAGAGAATGACGCGGGAACACCTTCGCACAGTACTTGCACTCCGAAGGCAGCTCGGAGACAGTCTTCTCCACAGCAAGATTACGGGAGGCAGTGGTCTTAGAGATCTCTACGCGGCAGTTGGGGCATGTGGCGGCCTCATCGCGCAGGCGCGCATCGGCTAGCAAGTGACTGAAGCACGGAGCGCACATCAGGTGCCCGTTGCTGCACTGTAGGGAAAGAACAGTTCAGAACGGGCAGTGGCTTGGTCTTAAGTGTGTTAGCATTCAATATGTTTGAGATGAACTGTTTTATACTTGAGGAAAGATTAATTATGATAATCAAGAAAAAAACTTCTGTAAGTTCTATATTTGCATGTTAATTAATATAAAAGTATTTTTCATATTGAAAAATATGTTTTATTATTTAAAGCAATACATAAACCCTGATGTTTATGTAGTGCTTCAAATAATAGAAATAAATAAGACAAGATAAGACCTAGTGGGTGTGTTTTGTGAAAGTGTCTACCTCAGACCCTCTTTGGATGTGGCTCCTGAAAAACAACTACATAAAAACATTCTGGAACAGAAAATAAATCAATTAAAATGTCTGTGACTCTAATGCAGTTTTTTTTCTTTTGATGTGATAAAAACATCTTTATTCTAGATAATTGATTTTTAATAGCAACATGCTGAATGAATTAACAATATTTTTTCTCTTTTAGAAACAGATAAAGAAATTATTCATGCTTCATTGTAAGTTTTTTTTTTCTTTATGATCATTTTATAAAACCAATGAATTACTGTATGGAAATTTAAAAAGGAAAATATAAATCTGCAAATAATGTTATATTCTTGTATTTATATTTAAGAGATATTTGTTAGCAGTATTTTGATTGAGGGAGAAGGGGATGTCTAAATGAAAAAGGGCCACATCTCATAAACATTTCTTTATTCAAGGGAAATGCTACAAGAGTTCATACAGCTAAAACTATTACAGCTATGAGATACACTAGGCTACCAGGAACTTAACAATATATTATACAGTACAATAAGGAACTATGCCCCAGTTACAACAAATTTAAATTATAAACACAAACATCAGTACTGACCGAGCCCTATTGGCTAACAAAGGCTAACAATAGGGCCGCGCGGGTGCCCGCCCGTCCTAGTACATCGTACCCAACAAAGGGCGATCGTGACGCCGTAACAAATAATCAAACTCACAAAATGGTGACTGATACATACGTCGTGTAGGCGTCGCCACGACGCATTTCGCAAGCCCGGGCTTACGTAACAAAGAGAGCTCGGAATTGAGTATGTTTTGGTAAAACAGCTGATGGTTTCAACGCGGCAATCAGCTGTTTTAGGAATACCTGGTAGACGGCGGCGGGCGGCAGGTCGAGGCACACGGCGCAGCACAGGATGCCGCCGAGCCGGTGCTCGAGCTTCTCGCTGGTCTCCTTGTCCAGCTTACGGCGCTTCTCGGGCAGCGGGCCCTCCTCATCCTTGAGCTCGGGGGCGGTCGCCAGCTCGAGCTCGCTGCCCGACGGCACGGGCTCGCTATCGGGTGCCTCGGCCATTGCCCGATGTAAACAAACACGGATTAGGTCAAACAATCGAGAAATCCGTCAAATAGTGAACACAAACAAAGGTTTCACCGCACTGAACTATATCTATATAGAAGCGAACTACATATATCAAATTGACGCGTTTTGTTTATATATATAGAGCCCCCCCCTCGCCCCTTGGCTTTTTGCGCAACGCGGTGAAACGTTCCGTTTCACATCATTTGACAACTAATTATCCAAAATTCGAAATAATGTCCTAGTATAGCAGTTTAGCCAACATAACAGCGAATGCGATGAGTATTTTCTAGCGTGAGCTCGTTTTTTTTAATGATTGACTGAAAAACTTATTTTCATGCCGCCGGATTCACATACTCGATGTTTGCCGTAAACACTGCAGGCTAGTGACTGCGACTAATATAGAATAAAAATTAGAACATATATTTAACACAAACAGAACATATATATAACATATATTTGCGTCTTGCAGTGTTTGCGGCAAATAGCACATGCTGTCTTTAAGATTTGGTTACGGTTATTGATTTTTCGGTCAGGTAATAAATTAATTAAAATAGGTATAAAAGAGGAGCCAAGAGTCGAAATTCACAGTTATTGTAAACTACCTTCTGCCGACAACTTCGTCCGCGTAGATTTCGAATATCGTTGTTCCCTCGGGAAATTTGTTTTCCGGGATGATATGTAGCCTATGTGTTAATCCAGGGTAAAAGCTATCTCCATTTCAAATTTCATCCAAATCCCTACAGCCGGTGGAGCGTGAAAGAGTAACAAACGTCCATACATACAAACTTTCGCGTTTATAATATTAGTAAGGATAAGGACGTTGGTATGTTATTGATATTATGGATCTAGTATCATGTAGGTAAATATATTGTCAGATATATTTTTTAATGCTAATACCAAATACCAAACATTTTGGAATGATTTTAACACACACCCTATGAGTATTATTTTAAACTTAACTTATTACATCAACAAAATCTTAATATTAAACTTGTTTAAAATAAGACGAGTTTTATACCTGTATTCACAAACATCACTATGAGGTCTCACAGTGCTCAAAAACACACAGGCTGGTTCAAATCATCTCATAAACAAAAGGTCAGTCAAAAAGAAACAATCACAAAGCAGTATTGAACGCGGTGCATTTACTCAGTGAACAATCCTTTAAGTATTGTTTGTGATTACGGGTGTTAGTCTAGTGAGTTGCAAGCAGGCATATACAAATTGGTTACACTGTTGGTACAGAAACCATCTTCTGCATCACCTAAAAATAGACTAAAAAAATAACATTGCTGAAATCCCAAGTTATTACAAATTTTAGAGCATCAGCCCTCCTACATACCAGAATAACAAATATCTCGATTTTCCACCTGATGTACAACAGTAACATGTTGACATGTGAATACCAAATGTCATGCTGTAAACTGCACACCACTGCAACTGCAACATCCTGTTTGAAATATTAGTCACCTGGGAACTTTTTCATAATTAAATACCTATTAGTCATTGGCTCAGTAACTAAGATTTATTCATATATACATAATAATAATACTACTTTTACTTAGACTTTAGGCAGTTCTAAACACACATCATGTTAATTATCCAGGTCAAATTTTAGGTTTCTTGGGCAAGGAGCCAAATGCTGATATGACAGTGCCCTTGGTGCCAGTGACATTGCTGGTGAGAGGCTGCTGCAGCAGGCCTGGCTGCTTGATGGTCGGCTTAGACCCTACGTTGGGCGCAGCCTGGTCCCACTTTGATTTTCGCTTCTTCTCATCATCACTCTCAGACTTCTTAGCTACCCCACTGATAAAATCAATCTTAGATAACTTTTCCTTCTTCTCCTTTTCCCTTCTATCCATCTCCACCTTCTGCACTCGCGCCAGCTCATCATAATAAGACTCTTTACCCCATTTCAAAGGGTCATAAATCTCAGGAGGATAATTAGTATCCAGCTCATTAATATCACAAAACTGTATGAGTTTCTCATAGATACTTGGATTTCTAAAGTTTTTCTTGTCTTGGATGATCCGGTTCATGTCTAATCCCTCGTTGATCATGCGGCTGTGGAACTTGGCGATGGTCTCCTGCAGTTCGCGCGGGCAGCGGCCAGGCGGCTCGGGCGGCAGGTCAGACGAGTCCTCAGGCTCGGAGCGCGCCGGCGCCTCATCCGTGTCCGTCTCCATGGAGAGGCGGCGCATGTCGTCAGCTCCGCTCGCCGGCGGCGACAGCGCGTCATCGTCAGACACCAGCGTCTCGTCCACGTACGACACCAGCCGCTTCACCGGCGACGGTGGCACCGACGAGCCTCCCGCCGCGGCCGCTGAGCGTTGCGGGCTCGGGGGCGCAGAGTGACTTTTTGGTTCATCTTTCTCGGGTGTCTGCTCCTCAATGTCCTCTTCACCTTCGGAGTCCGTGTACGTTGCCGTAAGCGACGCTAACGCTTGTGATGTCATGATGATACAGTAAGAAAACTTATAAATTGAAAAAAAAAAACTATTTGACTTAACAATAACACCTAATACTGTAAATACAGGGTAAATAAAAGACAAAGCCACAAGGTCCACAAGCTAACGAGCGAATTGTCAACGTGACGTGAGACTGCGTCAAGTTAAGCTGACAATATATTTACGTTTGAAAATAAAGTAAACCCATTTCATCTATCAAACTGGGTTCGTTCAACAATCTCACAATATAATAACGGCACTCGTCGCAGTGCGGATGAATGTGGCAGTGGAACGGAACGGTTTACTGCTGACTGTCAATTTGACGAATGATGGAGGTGTTGGTTGTAGATAGTTGAAATTAGGGATTTGAGAATAAAATGGTTCGCTTTGTGTGAATCGCGTGGTGTTCAAGCAATAGTGTTAGGGCCAGCGCTCGGTTAATGTTCCGGTAGCACAGCGCAGCGAGATGGCGACGCAGCCAAGCGACGCGACGGAGTTTCCGTGCGAAATGATCGCAAAACCTTTGGCGCTGGTGGGGCTGTCGGGGCTGGACACGGTGAACAACGCCGTGCACCGCGCCGTGTGGGACGCCTTCAACGCGCGCCGCGCCGAGCGTGCCGTGAAGTTCAAACTTCTGCCCAACACATATGAATTCCCAGTCGTCAAACCCAAACGCAACTCTTACGAGTGGTACGTACCCAAGGGAATACTCAAAAAGAACTGGGTGCACAAGCGTACTGCGCTCGTGCCCGCGCTTGTCGTCATCTTCTATGACATGGAGTGGAGCGATCCGCAGTGGAATGAGAAGATGATTGAGTGCGCCTCTCGCGTGCAGAGCATCCGCGCCGCCGTGCAGGGCCATGCCACGCGGGTCGCCGTGGTGGTGGTGCAGGGCGCGCTGTCGCCGCCGCCGTCGGAGTACTTGTTGGGCGCCGAACGCGCGCAAGCCCTGTGTGCGGCCTGTGAGATCCAGTCCAAGGCCCTGTTTGTACTACCACACAATGATCACCTAATGGGCTATATTGTTCGCCTCGAGAACGCCTTTTACGACATTGCTCAGAACTACTATCATCATGAAACCAAGAACATAAAGCAGCACCGTGACCATCTTAATAAGACCACTCACCAGTACCTGTTTGTGCGCCACCAGTTCAAGCTAGGTTTCCTCAATGAGCTGAAGCAGGACTTTAGCACCGCCCACAAACACTACCTTCATGCGTACAACAACCTCCTAGAAACCAGAACAGTTGACACCAACATGCACGAGGTTCGTACTGTAGCTGGCTACATAAACTACAAACTCTGTAAATTACTCTTTGCCTTAAACATGGCTAGGGATGCTATAGCCCAACTCAAAACACACATTGAGAGATATAAGAATAGAATTGGCCCCACAGAGCTGCTGTTTGAGCACTATGCATGGATTGCGAGACAATATAGTGCCTTTGGAGAATTGTTTGATGAAGCAATACGCGCAGGGCTTCCAGCGATACAGTCGCAACACCCAGGATTTTATTATCAATATGCAGCTCAGTTTACAGTGAAAAGAAGGCAGGCAATGCGCTCTGTATGCGTAGAAGCTTCCGAGTACCCTCCCCCTCCTGACCCTCTGGAAGGGATAGTGGAGTTTTATGGGCAAAGGCCGTGGCGGCCCGGGCGGCTTAGCGCGGACCCCCACGACCCGCTACGCGAGCAGGCCGCCGTCCTGGCACTTCAATACAATGAGAGAACCTTCAACCATTCCTTTTTCGTAATCAACTTCCTCGGCAGCGCGATTTCCCAGTTCAAAACGTTCCATTCGCCTCGTATGCGGAAGCAGCTAGTTGTGGAGATGGCCAACGAGTACTACTGCTGCGGCGACTTCGGCAAGGCGCTGACGCTGCTGAGTCACATGCTGTGGGACTACCGGCGCGAGCGCTGGTGGGTGCTGGCAGGCCACGTGCTCGGCCGCGCGCTGCAGTGCGCCTACCTCTCTGCCGCCGTGCCCGACTACGTGCAGCTAGCGGTCGAAGCCCTTTCCAAACACATTAAAGTGCCAAACGACGATAAGGGAAGAATATTTCGAAACATTATGTCAGTGCTCAATCTGGAGGCGCCTGAGCCCGAGCCGGAGCTTCCGACGGCGCCGAGCGCCGCCGCGGCGGAGCTATGGCGCGCCGCCGCCGCGAGGGAACCGCTCACCGTCACTGTCGATATGGCCAACATTACCAGTGTCCTAGAAGTCAAACCAAAATTTGTGCAGCAAAAGTTTCGCATGGATGAAACCATCAAAGTAGAAGTTTATGTGAGACTAGCGTATGCGGCAGACCTGGAGACCAGTAAGGCCCTTGTGACTATAACAAGTCGAACAGAAACTATTGAGATTCCTTTAACAGATGGTGATAATGCAATAACTTTAGAGGGTGGTAAAGTCAAAAGGTTTCTCTGCCAATTTAAATGCAACTCAAATGATAATGGCTCAGAAATTTCTATTAAAAACGTTTCCTTCGTACTAGGTAATGATAAACAACGAAAAATCATAATGAATTTTAAAATGGAAGAGAACAAAAATGTTTATGCCATTATACATCCTGAGCTGCTACATTTCATTCACAGTCCGAAAACGGATTATGAGTTCGATTGCATCGTGCCGCTCACCACGACTCATATAGTGGCGCGGGAGTGCCGGCTGTCGATCAGCGTGGGTAACCAGAGCCCAGCGCTACAGGGCGAGTGGTTCCCTTCGACCTTCACGATCACCAACGACGAGGACCGCGCTGTCTACGACGTGCGCGTCTCCGTGGCGCTCGTCGGCACCCCTGACAATCAGAACCCTGAAGCCTTCACTGAGCTCAGCTTGACTGAGGGAGAGCCTCAGACTCAGCCTCTACATATTTCTTCAAGAGGCATTGATAAATCTTCAGCTCACTCTGGCACTTTCTATTTAAAAACAAACAGAACTTACACTGCTACTATCCAAATCAAAGTTGCATATTACATAGATCTTCCAGAAGTATCCAAACTAGAGTGTGTGAAGGAGTTCACAACCAAAATTCCTGTAGTAAAACCTTTTGAGGTGACCACCAATTTTGTGGCAATGAATTTTAAACCCATCTCCAAGTGCTTCATAGATGATCCCCTAATTGTTATGCCCCATGTTAAAATCTTAAGTCCCTGGGAACTGTTGATAGTAGACACAGACTTAGAAGTGGTGGATTGTTTCAGATATGCAGATGAGGACAAACCACAGTCCTGTATTAGTAATTTAGAAGTGACAGAAGAAAATGTAGCTGTAGATGCAATTTGTGTGCAGGCAAGAGGCAAGCCTAAAGATGCCCCCACAAGGGTGGGGCTGTATAATATAAAATGGAGGCGAAAAAGTAATGCCAACGGCCTCTGTGTGATGAGTAGCACAGCCCTGTCTGCCCTGCCTATAGAGGAGTGTCCTATTGCGATCAAAATACACTATCCGGCGATTGTGGAGTTACAGACATCAGTCCCATTCAAGTGTACATTGTATGGAAAGTCTAGAGCCCCAGTGAGATTGACCCTCACAGTAGAGGGCACAGATGCCTACATGTTTGCCGGGTATAAGAAGGTATCAGTGACAGTGCCGCCCGGTGAGCAAGTGGAGGTGTGTTACATCATCCATCCACTGGTGGCCGGGAATACGGCCCCACCGCGACTAAAAGCCACACTCGACAGTGATGGCCCTGGCCAGGATGCCGTCAGAGAGATGTTTGATAAAACTTTCCCCGAGAATATATTTGTTATGCCTAAGTACAAGAAATAAATCTATGAAATGTTACTCCATTTGTTTTCATTAAAATTTGTAAATAATCAGATATCGAGTTTTGTAGTTACCTCTTACAATTATTTAAACAATAAATTCAGTTATTTGTTATGAATTTTATTTATTTAAAAATACCTATCTCAAGGTCGCCACAAATTATACAGTAATTAAATTTGCCCAAAAGCTTAATCTTTACGGAGCTCGAACTTCTCTTCTTGGATCCCATTGGCAGTGATGATTAGAATGTAAATGCTGTCTCCAGTGTAGATGTCCCTCTCGGCTGCACTGATAAACACGTCCTTGATGAGTGCGAGAGCCTTTTCCCTGTGTAGAGGAGCTTCTGTGACATTTTGCATGTTCTTCAAACCAATCTGGTTGTCAAGGAGTGGCTGCAGTTGCGCGCCCGCAGAGCCTCCGGCGCGGTAGTTGGAGCGCTCGCAATGACCGATGGGGTCGTAGCTGTACACACAGCCTTTGCCGTCTGCGTCGAGTCCGGCCAGCACATTGGATATGTAGTACGGGAAGAAGCGCTTGTAGTACAGCATGGTGGACAGCATCTGAGCCACGGCCGGTGTGCTCATGGGCTTGTTGTGCTCTTGCTCATACATCTGCAGGCGCGCGCGCAGCAGACGCGTCAGCGTGAGCGTGTCGCACCAGCAGCCCGTGGCGCCCAGTACCGTGCGCCCTGACAGCTGAAACAGCTTCTTCTGCTCGCGCGTGTAGATCGAAAACCCTGTGCTCAAACGAGTGTCGGCTCCGATCACGGCATAGTCGTCACCGGCGATCGCCACCACGCTCCCTCCATTATCAGCGTAAGGCGAGAAATGGTGTTGCTTAGCGCCGGGAAGCGCGTACTCCGGGAAATTACCTTGCACGTTCAACATTGTTATATATATTTATTTAACAGTAAAACTATTGAAATGAGTGTACAAGTTTTGTTAAATTCGATGACATGCACAATACCAAAGTCGCGTATAATTGACGTTTAAGACGTTTTAGTTTCGTTTTTTCCAGGTTTTTTCGAATGTGACCAGATTAAAAGGTATGATTTCTCGTCGTTTATAAAACGGTCTCGATACAATCTTTTGACGTTTAGTGAAAAGAAAAAACATTGTCAATGGTGTAAGTAAGGTGACGTGTATGTAATTTATCGGAAAAGCCGATTTTGTTCACAAATTAGAAGTTTATAAACTATCCAAAATGACTACATTAATGTCTGTGATTCCAAAACTATATCATGAGTATACTACCAAAACCTCTAAGAAGCTGAAGATCATCGACGCCTACTTACTTTACATTTTCTTAACTGCCGTGATTCAGTTTGTGTATTGCTGCCTTGTCGGCACGTTCCCCTTCAATTCGTTCCTGAGTGGCTTCATCTCGACCGTGAGCTCATTCGTGCTCGCTGGTGAGTCTAGATTCCAGCAGAACAGTTCACTAACTATGAAATTATCAAAAGATACATCTAACCTACGATGATGAACTGTATTTTGAAGTAGTTTTTTGTTAATGTTTCAGTTTGCCTCAGACTCCAAGTGAACCCCGAGAACAAGCAGGAGTTCCTGGGCCTCAGCGCCGAGCGCGGGTTTGCGGATTTCATATTTGCTCACCTGGTACTACACATTGTTGTCATTAACTTCATAGGTTAAGTTTTTTACAATTTATATTAAATAAGATATCTATCACTTTATTGGAGTTTGTAATAATTATTGTCCCTTTGGCAAGCACACTCCTTTTGACCCATTGCTCCCATTTGATGAGATAATGGCTCTCATAATGCAGGATGGATTTATTTGTGTGAAATTTGAACAAATCATGTACAAATTCTCTAGATTAATTTATTCATGGCACAGGCCACAGAACAGGCCAAATGTTGAAGAAGAAAAGACGTGCTTCAACCTTTATTTTAGGGCAGTTTGGATGGCAAATTGTTTGCATGCTCATTTATCACAAACAACTTGATACTGACTGTGTGTCATTGCCTCTCGGTGCTAGGTTACGAAGATGGTAGCAATCTGAACAGACCTTGCTTAAAGTCCAACCTACTACCATTAAAAAAGCTTGCAATGGCCTCAGTTCCTAAAGGCCCTATGCTTATCAGACTATTAGAAATGAAAAAAAATATATTTATAAAACAAAAAACTGCCTTCGAAAACGCAAAAAATAACTTGTTTTAAAATGGTACGTATAGGTAGGTCTGTCCAACTGAAGTCTGCTGTTGGGTAAAAATATTGTAATTTGCTGACTTCATTTGGACTGACCCAAACCCTGTTCAGACTTACTTGTCTTATGTGGTAAACAACTTTCTAACCTCAAAATGAACCTTATTTGGCTCTTTTATCATAAATAAAGTAAACTAAGAAAACATTTTGGACATCACATGGCCAATGTACCTATTGTCCTCCATGATTGCTTTATTTAATTTAAAATAGCTGCTTCATACAAAACAATTTTATTTAAAATTGCATTTATTGCCTTTTAAAACGTTTATTTTATTTTAAATACTTTTTAGTGATATCATAAATATCATAATAAGCTGTTATGTAGTCCCACTTCTTAGTTCATATGAAACTTTATGACATTTCAAGTTCACCGCCAGTAACGCAGCAGGAAAGACATAAGTAGTCATATTGAAACAATTAAATGCATTCTACATTATAGTCGCTAAACTATCTTAATTGAAGAATAAAGAAGTTTGTGACTATCGAGATATCTTATTGCCACCCTTGAAATAGGTAACGTTAAGTTGAGGAGTTCCATTGGCCATCTGTGGTCTTCATCATCAGTTTCACTTCACAAGAAGCTAGACTTGCTACTAAAAATACTGAAATTGCTATAGCTATGTCTGCCTATAATATGAGGAGTTCCCTCAATTCCTCATCAGATTCCAATTTGGTGACAATTGGAACACCTTGGAAGTATACTCTACCAAACAAAAAAAATATTTTTTTAAATGTGACCATAATTGACGGACAAATCAAATCAAATCAGTCTGAGACCCTACTTTTTTTAAGTCGGTTAAAATACCAAAACCTCCTAAGATACCAAATACTTTTCTGAAAGCCGCACCAAAAACACTTCAGCCAAACGCGAGATAATCGCAGACAATCATACATACATACATACAGGCCAAACTGACACCTCCTTTTTTTTAAGTCAGTTGAAAATATAAAAATTAGCGATGCATCCGATACCGATACCGATACCGATATATCGGCGATACTTCGGGTTAGCCGATATATCGGTATCGACGATATTTTTATGACCGATTCAACAATACTTTTTAATTTAAAAATGTAGTGTCAACGAGCGATTACTTTGTTTTTTAAACAAAAATCTTATCAATGTTAATTTTAATTACTAAAATTTTTAATTATCTATTATTAACCTATGTATCTACTTCTTATATTAATAAAAAGAAATCTGTCTTGTGATTTATTTATTATACCTTCATTTTCGAATTCACAAAAAGCGTATCGGTATCGGTATCGGTATCGCCGATATTTTTATAAGAGTATCGGTATCGGTATCGTATCGGCGAAAAGACGTATCGACGCATCCCTAATAAAAATGTTTATGTTGGTTGAAAGGATGTAGGCAAATACAATTTTGCAAAGGTGGCTCTTAGTAAAATGTCTCTGGCAGTTGCCTGTGACAGCAGACGGCGCTCTTCCATAACATAATATGTACCTATGTATGTATGTATGTTATATGGTCATCGGGATGCAGATCCGTCACCAGTTATGCATAATTGCAATAATAAATAATGCGAGATAAACAGGCAAATTAGGTAATATTATGTTGTCTTGATGCCTTTTTTATTGGATGGTAGGCAATCAAGGCTAGGGAAGATGTATTAAGATCAAATCCGGTCTGCGAGCGTTTCAGTAGCAAATAAGTATCCTTTATAGTATAAATAAAAAACAGCTTCTGCTCACGACTTCGTCCGCGTTGATTTCAATTGTCGTTATTCCCTCGGGAACTTTTAATTTTTCCGGGATAAAAAATAGCCAATGTGTTAATCCGAGGTATAAGCAATCACCATTTCAAACTTCATCTAAATCTGTTCAGCCGTTGCAGCGTGAAGAAGTAAACAAACACACAAACCTTTGCATTTATAATAAAATAGGAGTTGGATTAGAAAATCTAGGGAAAATATTTTTCAATATCTCAACAGGTACCTAAATCATTAAGCTGCCTGGAACATGATAAAATAATAATACATACCTATGTTAGTTTTATTTGTCTGTATTCGTCAAATTCAATGCCATAATGACAGATAAGGACCGCATATTTCTAGCACACTATTACTATTAGCTATTGCGCGTTTATGAATAAGAGGCATAAACTATAAATCAGGATGGGAGCCAAGTGGCTGGAGACTTGATAGCCTAATAAGTGAACGCCGGGTAAATGTTTATTTATTACGCAATTAAGTCCCGTACCCTTACCATGAGGTACAATTACCGTACTTGCTAGCGGGTCGAATGCTCTGTCCCTCGCAGACCTCGCAGTATTCTTATAGAGTGCGAGGGACAGAGCATTCGACTCGCTAGCGAGTACGGTCATTGTACCTCATGGTAAGGGTCCCGATCAGGGTGTAAAAAAGGTTTAAAACAGTGTAGCGGGTCCCCTGATGTAGTCGAGTACAAAGATATGTATACATATGTGGCCCTTATTTCAATGGAATAAGGTGAAAAAGTGTAAACATAGCTTTGTATTATGATGAAATTTGGTGTGGAAATATCTTGAACCCAGGGAAGGACACGCGGTACCGATTTGTCGGTAAAATAGAGTGGCTGAAGGGATAGCGACTTACGCGGGCAACAGCGAGTTTGTGATGATCTAATGGAAGTCAAGTTAATAGATAATACGGAAACACTAAATACTCCGAAATATTTTATTCTGAATTTTCATTTTTCGAAAGCTATGTTATCCTGCCGCTATTTTAGATTAAATGCATAATTCAATTGCTACACATAGGTCAGGTTTGATTTATAACTTTTATAAGCGATATCAAAACAGTAAGTCTCCTATCGAAACATTGTGAACGTTCACAATGAACGTTTGAGAACAGTTCCCCGTCGCATGGCACTTGCGGGTAAGAACCCGCGTGTCATCGGTCCCACGTACTACGAGAAACCCGCCAAACTTGAAAATTTACAATCCGACGAAGCATTTAAACATCAGCTGAGAAACCTTTTATTGAACAATCCGTTATACTCCGTGGATGAATATGTGAAAATGGAAATGTAAATTAATTATTTTGATGACATTTATTACTCATTGTACATATTTTGACATCGGACGAATGACCATTATTAGATGTTTAACTTTTATTGTTTTAATTTATGAATTATTATTTTATTTTATTCTTTATTATTAATGTTTATGTTTTGACGATCTCAATTTAATTTCGTATTTTTTGACATGCAATGCAACTAATATTGTAATATTACATTGACAAATAAATAAACGAAACTAAACTAAACTTGTATTCGGAATTATGAAAATACGGAATTTTGATCAATTCGCATTAACGAATCTTCAGGAGTTATGTAGTGTACCCAATAAAATACACAATAAGGTAATTTGAATTATTTTTATTTAATTCTTTGACTAGTCTTGAATCAATTTTTCAGTATTAAAACAATATTCCTTAACGTAATAATTTTAAATCAAATGAATACCAACAATATGTTATTAAGTACTAAATAATCTAAAATTATAATTTAACTGAGCAGGCAGCAAACATAGATACTGTTTTAATTTAGTCTGATGCTGTTTTAGGGTTCCCCTTGGTTCTGTATATTAGCATGCTGCAGAGAGCATCCATCTCTATCACACCCTAGAGAGTGTAAAGAGGCTGATACTTTTGTTATGCTTTAAAAACTCTGTTCGCAACGCCTTCAGGTACAGGTTATGTAGTGAGGGTCCTTGTACAGTCTCCAGCAATAAAATAACAACGAACACTGCGTATAAAATGGTTGTCACACTCTTATGCCTCTAGTAAGTGATGTGACAGATATATATTTCGCCGGTTATCAATACAAGTGACCGTACAATAAAACATTTTCCATGTTTGGTGTGTGTTCAGTGACGCTGCTTCCTAACTTTTCTCTATTTCAATTATAATTAAAAAAAAAAATAGAATTAAAACTATGTAACATCAACGTCAGATTTAAAACACTTGCAACGAGGAGTCTGGTGTTGCGACCAGGAACCTCTAACGTTATTATTTGATAACAGCATATTACGGGAATTTTCTTGTTGTACATAAGTAACAGAAAGCTGCCCATTGCTCTCACAAAATTAATCTACAGTCGCCGGCGTCGCGCGAAATAGTTCACAAACCATAAATATTCGTTCATTAAGCATCATTATGCAATAGGCAAATCAAATAATCTTAATAGGGCCTAATTTTACCGCATAATACATCGGACCAGCTCCTTAGTGAAAAGAAAAAGTTTGATATTTTCTTTTATGTTAATTATTTATTTCTTACTTATTTCGATGTGACTGTTGAACAATGAGCCCTCAGCGCGACAACAAAGATGATCAGCATCTTGAAATACCATATTATTACATGGACAACCTTTTTGTTACTTTTGTAATCTGTCAATACAAAAATACACTCTCAAAGACTTATAAAAATAAAGCTGTTTGTCGCTAAAAGCACGTACCGTGGGCAGTCGGCGTGACCCACGCTGGTACCTACAATGCCGGACCCTACACGAGGCTAACATTCAAGTGGACACCCTCAACAGACTGTCGACTATTTCGTCCACTTCGGTATAATGCCACCTGTAGACGACATCTTTGTACAGCATCGCGGCCCCGACCGCCCGCTGACACCGAGCAAGCTAATCAAATATCACAAAGGTCGCATACTCTACTCTAGATATAACATATAACGTCTATTTAAGCCCGCGTTACACAAGCGTGACAAATTAAAGCTCGCTCCAGACCATTCCCAGTTTATACATAAAAGTATAACGCATATTCTCCATTCTCAATGTCAGTGATTTTTTACTCTTCTGTAAGGACTGCGTCTGCGTCTGGATAGTCACGCGGGGCTAACAGCACTAGACATTATTTTTAGTAAAATATTTACACAAGTCATCGATTTATAAAAATGAAGTCATGAAATAGTGTAAAAGTTCACTATACTAAACTAAACTGATGCATTTTTTTCAAGAATGAGGTGCTCGCGGATATTCATATGGAGTTAAATATTTTCTTATCTATCAATAGCCTACTTCTTCTGTGCCCAGCACTCAAGAAGTGTAATATTTTGATTCAGGTACAAGGTCCCACGGCTCCGCGGCTCGGACTGCACGCAACAACGATCAAAACACGCCGATATAGCTAACAATAAGAAAATATTTATCTACGGATGGCGTCGACGACAGTAACTTTGACATCTCGCCGTAAATTCTCTAACTTAATTTTTTTTTTTCACCACAGATTGTCTAATGTATTAAGTAGAGATATTAGTAGCAAATTGTATATGCGTTTGTATGTTTCTATTTTGCTGTCTATGGAAAAATATCTTCTTTTTAACTGAGGGAAAAGGAACGGACGCTCCTGCCTTGAAGTTCACTGGTGGGTAACGTTCTAGCGCGCCACAAACAATGCGAGTTAGTCTAAACACACTACTACTCGCATTGACCTAAATAATTTAACTTTTATAGAGAAGAATTAATAAGGCGAACACTTCTCTATCTGAGAGAAGCACAACAACATACGACTAATCGTAAAACGGCCGGAGTCAGTCAGTATTGTCACAGCGACGGCGGCCGAAGCTTCGGTAAAATCTTACTTATAAACAATTTCAACATTTTAAGTCACCAATAAGGAACCGAACTAGCGAGCTACGCGCGAGAGGCTTGTTTCGTTTATTTTTTCTATTCACATCGAGTCGTTTTGAGCTGCGCTCGAATCGCGATAGAGCACCTACCCTCCTCAATAAACAGACGCACCTGAAAGATAAAGCATAACTGGACGTAGTCACAAGAAAGTATCACATTTTTAGCCAGAAACGTTCTTTTTAGAGCCGTATAGCTCTTGAATTCTGGATATTATGTCAACGTGTCAAATATTAAAACTGACTTTCGCCACAAAAAGATTTAGTATTCATGTGAAATTTCGAAGTCGATATCTTTCTCGTAATTACGTTGACGTATCGTTACGTTACGTTCATTTAACCTTTACCTGTCAGTACAGAGATCACGATCTTATTGCTAGTACTATAACAGATGCGCATCGTCCGAAGGTAGAGCTGTATTGACAAAAAAGGAGCGAGAGATGGAGCGCTATCTTTTTACAATTCCCGGTAGACAGGGGGGGTCCGCGGGCGGGGGCGGCGCCCTCGGGGGCACTCAGCTGTCGGCGCGGCTGGTCTGCGGCGCGGGCGCCGGGCCCGCCCCCGGCCCCGCCCCGGGCCCCGCCCCCGGCCCCGCCCTGTCCAGGTAGCGGCGGCGCGCGCGCGTCACCAGCAGCTGCTTGCGGCGCTCCAGGTTCAGCTCGCGCTCCATCGACGTCTGCGGGAACCCGTCCGGCGCGTCCCACTGGGAATCTCTGCAATTTCATCTCATTACAATCAAAATAATACACCTAGCTCAGCTAAACTCAACCTGCGGCCCACCGAGCTTTTAAGAGTGGCCCACCAAGAGATCCTGGTATAGCTAAATAAATTGTCAACTTTTTCAAATTTGCGCATATTGTGTGTGGTTTCGAATATCCGTAGCCAAGCTCTAAGCAATACTTTCGGAATTAAAATTAAATGTCTTTTTTTTTAACACCTACATACTTACTTAACTACATTTGATTTTGGCCGAGGATCCATAGCTAACGTATTTGTGGCCCGTATAACATAGGTTGAGTATGCCTCAGCTAGCTTGGAAAGTTTGAAAACCGGGAAATCGCGGATTGTACATAATTGATTTTTTTATACGTTATACGGCAGAATTCAAAATCTTTTTTGACGAGAAGCTGATAGTAATTTCTTTATCTGACACCCGAGGGACTATTTAAACCTTTTGAAGGTCATAGACTTAACTGATCTCTTCTCTCTATTGTCAAGGGACATAAGTGGCCGGTGGACTAACGGATAAAAATAAATCAAAAATGTACACCATTCTAATTTACTAAGATTTGAAAAATGGTACTTTTAGAGAGTGGTAATTTAGAAAAATCTAAATATTTATTTAGTGAATTGGCCACATGAGCGCTCTTTTACACGTCAGTCGGTAATATGAATCTATACAGTGTGTGGCCCAAAACTGGGGCGAAAAAAGTAAATGGGGATTCTTTAGAACATTTCAATTAACTATCACAAGAATCTAATATTACAAAGTCTATAATTTTGGAGAAAACAGCCTACAAAGTTAAAAATCGTAGGTAGTGTTTTTCCCGTCGCGATATCGTCGCTTGGTCACTTGGTACGCGGTATGTCTGAGTACAGGGTGCCATTGACAACACGCGGTAGATTTAGCGGTGTTTGCATTACATTGAATTTGCGATTAAATTTGTTAGAAAAAAATTGAAAGTTAAGTTTTGATTTTAATTAGGTAAGACCATTATAATGTAATTACCGGTGATCTATAGAGCCCCTATTTTTAATATTATCCCCGGTTTTGGGCCACACACTGTATACTTAGCGCTTTGGATAAGACCATCATTGCGGAGAAGAAGCGCCGCAAGAAACTCTAGCAGAAGGTAATTCTTAGGGTTCCGTACAAGAAAATGTAAAAACAGAATCCTTATAGGATCACTTGTGCGTCCGCCTGTCTGTCACAGCCAATTGGCTCCGAACGTACTGGACCGATTTAATTGAAATTTGGTACATATATGTAAATTGATGATCTATCCACAGACGTGCCAAGTAGATAATTATTTTTTATAATAAGAGTAATTTGAGCATAAATTAGGAAATTAAAAAAAGTTTTGCAAATGTAAGGGCTCGTTATGAGGATCACAAATATAATTTTATTGTAAAAAGAGTTTTGATTTTATTCATGAAAGAAGACGAAAATTGATGATACTGATCTCACAAACAACGGAGCCTAAAATTTTGAAAAAAATACAAAACTTAGTTCATTGTTTGTAGATTACAGGAAAACCTATAAGAATTCTATCAATTGAAAATAATGTGGTAAAGTCAATCAGGAAAACTCAGTTACGGAAAATAGTTTACTAAAACGCTATTAGTAGTTAACTCGCGTACTGTGAGGATTTCAAATGTGATATTTTTATTGTGTAATAAATGTACGGAACCCTCTCCACGCGAGTTGAATTCGCACTTGGGCGGTTTTTTAATTATTACCTAATACTAACCTTGGTATGTCTGGGCCGACAGCGACCGAGGCGGCGGGCGCGAGGAAGACGACGGGCGCGGCGGGCGCGGGCGCGGGGGCGGGCGCGGGCGCGGGCGGCGGCGGCAGGCGGCCCTCCAGGATGTTGTCGACGGTGAGGTCGGGGTCGCGCGTGGCCGCCAGGTCCGCCGCCAGCGCCGCCAGCCCGTACCCGGGGAACAGCGCCTGCACCTGCGCCAGGACCCCGCGCGTTACAAACAACCCACACCTCAACTAGAACGTGCTAGTACTTCTACGATCTAACTTTCCTCCTATCGATCTACGGGTCGAGTCATTTCATTTGCTACATAAAGATAATTCAGACACCCTAAATACTGTCAGAAACTCTTAATTTTAAAGTGTTAACAAGGCTCAGATCCCCTGAAACCGCCCCTGCCCCAGTTTGAATATTGAGCGCAAGCACTAGTAGATAGCGCACACCCCCTTCGAAACTACTAATCCTCTAACTAGATTCCCGATAAGAACTTAAACTTACAAAACAACGCAAACCATAGATATAGCGGAGTCGGTGGCTGGGCAAGGAACAGTTTGACTCGGTGACAGGTGGAATTACAGTAGGCGTTCTCAGTGGATTTTTTTAATTTAGTAAACATATATTGTTTTTTTTTTTTTTTATGGCATAGAGAAGGCAAACGAGCACACAGGCCACCTGATGGTAAGTGGAAACTGTGACCCATAGACATTCGCATTCACAAGACTGCAAGCCTAAGACTTCAAATGCGTTGCCAACCCTGAGGACTAAGACGGAATGCCTCTATGCTAGTCATTACACATCCCCAAACCGGAACACAACAATGCGAACACTGCTGTTTGGAGGTAGGTTAATGGATAAGATGGTGGTAGCGATCCGGACGTACCCTGCACAAGGTCCTACAACCCGCAAGCTAATACGCATGATGAACTTAAAGTACTCACCTGAACAATAAATTAAAACTAGTTACAAATTAAGCAACAATTACACAACTTCGTTCACCTAATGCGGTCACCGAACTTGTTTCAAAATACTTCGGCCAACGAACGTCGTCTTCAAATTGATCTGTCCGCCTACTACGATCACTTTTGCAACCATCGCTCGCCGAATGCAGCTGACTACCGTATTCTTTACACTGTTGCGGTCGTCATATTATGCAACACACGGCAGAAAACTCATTGTACCTATTTGCCGATTTATAAACGCAAACACAGCGCCACAAAACCGAGTTAAACATCTATAACAGTCTAAGCTCCTGGTACTATTGATTTTTCTTATTAGTCTGTGACCTCTTTACATTACTTGTGGACATAATACTATTATCTATAGCGAGTTCACAATATTCAAACAACGAATATATACGTTAACTTCAACTTTTTTGACATTTCTTTCATATAAAACGCAGTAGATAATGTGTAATTGGTAATTCCACGATACTGTAACTTAAGTTACCATTTCAATGCGTGTTTTTTCTAACTTTGAATGCTAATATTTTCCTAAATACCAATTTAAACCCGTAGATTGAGATAAATGAATTCTTACATTTTGCAATATTACTAAAAAACAAGTAGAATGCTAGAAATTGGTAACGTACTTTACTCTGCCATGGAATTGCCCTTATATAGTAACATACCTGGCGTGCCATGGCGTCGAGCTGCGCGGCGGCGAGCGGCTCGCGGCGCACGCGCGTCACCTCCACCGAGAAGCTGGGCAGCCACGACACGTAGCGCGACCCTGCAACACGCACACTTCACTACACGCCGCCAACATCACCCATCACCACAACGCCAGCTTTAAAACTACATTTTCATGGTGTTTAGCTAACAAAAAACGGCACTCTTCAGAATGAAATTGGACAAAGAAAGAAGCTACTGCTTGTTGACTTTGATAGGCAGCGGCCGATGTGATAGACGCGTGGGACTGACGTGCGCGATCGTTCCACGCGTCTCTCGACAGTAGTAAACACCATGAGAACATGGCACCGCTTCCGTGGTTGGCTTAGCCGCGCAAGGCTCGCCCAGTCACCGGCCGCTGCTTATGGAAGTCGACCCTTAAGCAGTAGGTGTCAGTTGAGAATGAACAATTTTTCCGTTTTGGGGTCGCGAGCCGCCGCTGGTCTCTATCAACTTTGCAAAGTTTAACTAAATTAATATCCGCCAAGGCCACAAGCCATGATCTATAACAAAAGGCATGAAATCAAACAATCACAATGTGAAGGTTTTCCTGTCTGTGATGTGACTTGAATGCGTATTTGCAGTATACAAGTTTTATATAAAACACTAGCGAACCGCCCCACCTTGCTTCGGTTTATGTGAGTATTCTGTAATACGCGTACATAAAGTAGTTATTTTTATACATAAAGACTTGCCTCAGGAATCACTCTCTCTATTGATGACAACCGCATTATAAAATCCGTTGCGTACTTTGCATAATCTAACCTTACTTACAGAGGGCGGGAAGCGACTTTGTATTATACTATGTACTTACAGAAACAGCGGAACCTGGGGAAAACACTAAACGAAGATACGGCAACTTTTAAAAAACAAAATTCTACCGCAAGAATCATCCTCGTAACTGTCAGCCGCAGAAACATCCACGAGCATGTCTACCACGTAGATCAGGAGGACCACGGCGATGGACAGCAGCGTGATCAGCGCGAACACGTTAGACGGGACCATCCGCGCCGGAGATCTAGTGAGCGTGCCCATGCCAAACGGCGAGACTCGAAGCCATGGCAAACGGTGTTGTAAGGTGGATGGAGTAATTTCCGATTTATATTTTACGCATGGTATTTTGACGTGATTGACAAATGTCACAACTTGATGTCACGAGAAGTTGAGAGGTGTCTGTTATAGCAACGAGGTTGGAACTAGGTTTGAAAAGCTACAAAGAGTTTGATGATTATTTTGATACATTTTATATTTTGATTTTTATATATTTATATTCCTTAGAAAGACCATTTAGACAGGACCGGCCTTAATTACAGACTGCAAAATATCAATCTTATTTTTCGTTTTTATAAAAACAACCTTTATTTGATTATAACACGTTGTTGTGCTTTGTTTTTGTACAAATTGATCAAACACATCAAGTTTGTAGAAATGAATGTAATAAAAATTATCAGACAAATCTTTTTTTTTCTATATTAATCAACGTGATATTTGTCCACAAAAAAACATCGATTCTCTGATATTCAATACCTACAAAAGTCTTTTGCGACAGAATGAAGGACAATGCAAATCTAAACCGCTGAACCAAGACATTCGGGAAAAAAATATTCCTTGAATACCCTTGTACTATATTTTACAGCTACTTGAGAGTTTGCCCGTACCTCATCTCCCCAAAAAGATTTGGAGATTGTGCTAATTCATATCTCTTTTACGTTTAAGGGAAAATATGAATATTGAATAACTTTCATCACGGCACAAAAGAACAGACACTCTGCTGCGAATAGAGTTGTAATAAGTACAAAAATAATATCGTAATTATTTTTCCTACTCCTGTACTTTTATCTGTCATTTATATGTCACGAACACTAATATAAGAATATAGATAATATGTCCGCAGAACATTCCGTAGAAAAGTCTATCTAGTCTATTCCCCTTAACAGCACTTGTGCTTTTTTGAGCCAAAACGATATGCCCAGCTGCCAAAGCTTACACCTAGGTTAATTTGACCAATCAAAATACTTCACCAAATTAAACCACTAAAACCACCAATCACAATACACATTGACTGTCAATCGGAACGTTAGGTTCTTTTTGGTATGTAAACACTTATACTAATTTAACTCTTTAAAAAAAACATTTTATTTGGTATCAACCAACCAGAACGCAGCTATATTAAAATCGACCAATCAGGTAAAAGAATTCATTTCTCAAATCATTAGGTGTTTTTTAGTCCCTATTTCACAAGTTAAATTGATTGTGCAACTTTTAAAAAAAAAATGAAACCTGGCAAGTGCACATCAATTTAAAAACAAAGTTAACCATAGACACATATTTTGTTGTTTTCGAATGTTTCTCGCTCGTTTGTTGTTCTGTGCTTCGTTCGTTCGTATTCTAACCTAGGTATATTAATAAACCTAGTCGTAGAAAAAGTATTGTATGCAACGGTGTATAAATAAGTCAAAAAATACTCGTGGCGTCTTGCTTTACGATGTTCGCCTGCGGCTCACATCGTAACCACACCACTTTCTCCATCTCTCTTATACAACTGTTGCATAAACTACTATTACCGTCTTATATCAATAATATGTTAGACACAATGTAAAGTAAAGTTTTATGTGTTTTTAAATCCTCAGGCATATCACGTTTAATCTGGGTCCACATTTGTATCATTTTGCCGACACGATCACGCGTATCGTATTAAGCTCGATATCCTAAGTATGGACGCTCACTTTGGGCACCTGGAATCATTACCATATAGTCGCGTGAAACAATTCGTCCATAGTAACCGTTGCGTAGCAGCGTATCGTGTCATAAAGCCATATCATTACGTGTGGACGCTCACTTTGGGCACACTGTATCACTACCATGTCCCTTTGATGATCGGGGAAAAACTGCCTGCAGGGCGATCACGGCGTATCGCGTATCAAATCATAACTTCGTATCGTGATACAGCATGAAAACACGTCCATAGATACTTAGAGATCTTGTTACGTGTATCCGATCGCAAGTGTGCGGGGTACCTATATAATAAACGCGTGTGAACATCGATCCCGAGCGATCAGATATGGCGCGCCGCATGATCGCGCTGTGTTTGCTACGCGACGGAGATACGATACGAGGAAAGGATACAAATGTGCACTGACCGTGGAACTGGAACAGGTGGTTGACGGCGGGCGGCGGCGGCGCGGGCGCGCGCGCGGCGGCCAGCGCGCGCCGGCACGTCGGGCACGACGCGTCCTGCTGCATCCACTGGCACAGGCACGAGCTGCCGGCACACCCAACCCCTCAGCACAGCATACCGACCCTCCCGACCCGATAGCACCATCTCACATTCGGACCCTGCCCTATGCCAGATCTATACTTTCCCAACTTTTTCATTTGCAAACCCAATGTTATATTTTATCAGGATTCATTTCAGTACCATCGTTTAGAACCCTCCAGCTTAGGTTAGGTTAGTTTTTATAAAATCCTGCAATATTTACGGTTACAGAAAACAAACCGGGTCGTCAAATGAAACGGTTGGGATACGATACATTTGGCAACCATATTTCGCTGAGACGAAGGTAACCCCTCATTTCAATTGTCAAAGTAAATTAAATCCTTTCCTCTTAGGAAGGAGGTTGTGATTGCTACAGGGGTTTTATTTGAGATGTTGCTATTTGGCTTAGCAGGCCAGAACATTAAGACATCATTTATTTTTGGAGGAACAATTTATAGGAGAACTGGGGCCCGTTTCTCAAACCGTATTAGTCTAATAATATTAGTGTTTTGTCTCGTAAATAACACTAAAAAATGAGACAAAACACTAATATTATTAGACTAATACTTTTTGAGAAACGGGCCCCTGATGGGAAGGAATAAATAGTGTTTTTATGTTACAATTAGGATTTTAGTATTTGTACCAACAGATTTTACTTTTGCTTTTATTTTTAATGTAGTTTTGACATGTGCTTTTTTAGCAATAATTATATTTGATTTGGTTTGATTTGATTCTAAAGTGGCGAACGAATTAAGGAAAGCGAAGTGTTGACAGGCCGCCCCAAGGTGGACCGACGAACTAGTAAAGATCGCAGGAAGCCGATGGACTGCAGTAGTACAAAACTGACAATCGTGGAGATTAAACTTTATTCCTTGACTCTTTTCAGATGAGGTGAATCAGGTTGACACAAACTTTAGGTTGACTAAATAGCACAGAGGTAATCAAACCCTAGTCTTCAGGGTTGGTCACTTGTTGGTCTCGAGATTAATGTTCTGCGATTGCAAATGTCTTAAACATGCCTGCGCACTTATCTGCCTATGAAAAAAAAACAGCAATGCCGTTGAGATGTAAGAGCTCACTTGTGGAAGAGGTGGTCGCAGGGCAGCTTGCGCGCCTCCTTCATGGGCTCCCAGCAGATGGCGCAGTTGTCCTGGTTCTTGGCCACCTCCTCCGGGCTCGCCATGGGGTAGCTATAACAGACAATATACCACCCGTCAGCGCTCACTACACTGTACCAAAACAGCACCTCTTAATAATTGCCTTCATCGGAGCCTAGTGTAATTCGATAAAATTCAAATTCTGCGTTCGTTGAACACCTGTTTCGATAAAATAATAGGTACCCTTATTTATAAAATAATAATTGTTCTGATGACTGTCATTTTAAATAATTATATTATTTTAGTATTATATATTATATAAATTAGGAGTATTCGAGGCGATTTCAAGTGAAACTGTACAAAACTATTGAAGCCATTGTCATAGAACTAGATTATAAAATAATATGGTTTATACTAGTAGATACTACGCCGAGCGAATTTTACAACATTTTTACTATTTCAGACCAAAAACTGCTTCAACGCCAGGGTCAATACACAGCGAGATGCGACGCGACGCGACGCTGCGCGCACATGCGACTCAAAATATAATTAATATATTTATTTACTATACGAAAAGGTACACATTTCATTGTGATAATTCAGAACACGTTGGACCACGCAGCATGAATTCTCACAATTAAATGTGTACTTTTTCGTGTAGTAAATAAATATATTAATTATATTTTGAGTCGCATGTGCGCGCAGTGTCGCGTCGCGTCGCGTCTTGGTAGTTGACCCTTAACCCATAAATAAGTACGGTGAACATATTGGGACCGAGCGCGACGACAGCGCCACGTGACAGGCGGCCATTATGGACAATATTGTCACCGCTGTCAAACAAGAAGTAAGTAAATATTGTGAAAAATATTAATGAAATCTTGTGTTATTTTACTATATTACACAATTTTGGACAATGGTAGTCAGTAACATTATTGCCAATAATATTAAAATTGTTGTTTTCAGTGAGAAATGAGCCTACTCGTGACTAAAACGGGGTTTCGTTTTTTTCTTACGGCAAATATCCACTTATTTCTTTGGTCTCGTTTCCACAATGGTCTTGGAAATTGGTAAAATTTACAGTCGCTATTCTTCTTGGTGTTATTACAATTCACAATAACACATCTTACCAGGACCATATTTTTATCTCAAAAACGATTAGAAAATGTTTACTGCAATATGGATTTGACAGCTCAAGTCAGCGACAAAAATGACAATTTTAGCCGTAGTGAGCGCTGTGATCGTTTAGGCTACCCCCTCCACCCGCTCTGCACTCTGCCAATACTGCTAACAATGATACAAGGGTAAATTAAATAGTCATGATTCGAAAGGAGAAGTGTTCATTACCGAACGAATGTTTTTATTTTACTATATCGTGTCGTGACTATTGATTACTTAAGCAATCTTCCTATAATTGCTGTCGAACACGTTTCTTCGTGAACCAGCACGTCGCTCGTTATCGGGCGAGATTGTGGAAACAAACTATTTTAATACATGCTACTAATTAAAGCAAACGAATCGACAGGATCTCTTCACATTATACAGGGTGGAATCGTTAAGTGTAGCCAGGCGATTATTCCGTAAATATAACATATATCTGAAAACTTTAAACGCATATCGAAAGTACGTTACACAATGAGTAAATTCACGTTTTTTTTAAAAATAATATTTGAAATATCCTAAATATTAACTTCAAACCCTCCCATACATTAAGGACGCCGTATTACAATTTATTCGTGTAAATTATGAATCTTTAACAGTTTTATCTGTTACGGTAAGGAAGTTACAGCCTCAAGGAATGTCGTACTAAATGTATTATTACTTTTATTTAAAAGGGTATCAATGTGATTTTACTGATTCGATAACGTACTTTCGATATGAGTTTCCATTTTTCTGATATCTGTTATACATATTTACAGAATAATCAACTGGCTACACTTAACGATTACACCCTGTATAGCAAATAAGCAAGCCTAAACGAGTTACTGAAATTTGTCTTTGTAACAGACTGACAGACAAACGTAGTCCTGTACCCCGTGAGCCAAGTTACAACGCTTTATAATATAAGTACAGTCAGCAGCAGAAGTAGATGGACAGTCATAAGAGCTCATAATAATCTACACACGGCCTTATTCCCTTGACACTAGAATCGTGTATAGATCATTTTGATCTCTTTGACTGCCCACCTTTTTCATGCTGCTGCTGCTGCTGCTGTTGTTTGCTGACTGTACATTAAAAATCACCAAATTCTGGATTCGCCCTTGCCGGAGGCGCAAGATTAGGGTCCATCTTTCACCATTTTGGTACGGAACTTTAGACACCGAACACTTTGGTTTCTCGCAAACCTTCTGGTTAGAAGTAAATGACCCAGTGCATTAGAATTAATCAGGTACAAAGTGTTTATTAGTTACGGAATGTTTATTCAACAACAAACGAGTTTAAGTCATTCGCAGCTCATTATAGTTTATGTAAACAGATGGCAAGTTGCGCAAATCTTTCAATAATAGGCGATCTACTAACGTCTAATCACCTGTTTATAGATGTTTGTTTACTTTTTACACACAATTATCGAAATGACTAATGAATGATAATTATGATGAATGTAATGAGTGGGAATGACACATTAGGGTCAGTTGGCTTAGGAATTTTACAAACCTATTAAATATTACACAATATTTTCACAATATTACTCGAAAAACTAATTAGTCCCTCACCAAGATTATCAAAAAATATTGAACACGTATTTTTTGTTTTCTCAAATCAATCAATATTGACAAATATAATGCGCATCCAAGTTCGGGAGTTGGGGCTCGTGACGTCACAACGTGATATAAAGTGTCCCACAGCGTGACGTCACGCGAAACTTCAAAGCAGTTTATCTTCGTAATTTTGTGTTTAATTGACAAAAGAAAAAATACGTGTTCAATATTTTTTGATAATGTAAAAGACAGACTTATAAGATGCTGTTATGGAAATAGAAAAGTAACAAGAAATAAATAACAAAAAAAACTTTCACTCCCTTTCTGCGACAAGGTGGCTCAAAGCCTAAGATGTTATTCTCTCCATAACTTGCGAGCAGCGTTGGGCCCAAGACAATAAGACCCGTATTAATAAATTGATCTCAACTGTAATGCCCGTCTCAAGATGCGTCAAAAATGACAGTTTTATATGGCTGCGTTTACTTTGACATATCTTGACGGGCACTTAGCCAAGATGAGTTTATTAATACGGCCTTAAGGCTTGTACACGCGCTTAAATTGTGCTGACGGTTCGGGTCGCCGGCGAACTTAACAACGATGTAACTTGTAAGAGAATAACACCCCGTAAGGCTAGTCTAACCTACGTTTGAAAAAAAAAGCGAGCTTGAGAAAATAGTTTAGCAAAAAACAAGCTTTTAACACCCAGCTGCCAATAATAATAAAAATGGATAATGTGGTCAATATAATTTTAGTTATCATGTAAATATGTTTTGATTCACCAATTTCACGTTTATTACAACGTAATTATTTAATAAACAAAAACCCGACCGAATAATATTCATGATTTTGCAGTCGGGTTTTCGTTTTTTTAAATAATTAAGTTTATTTTAAACTTTTTACTTTTGTTATGATATGACGATTTGTTTTTTTTTTATAAATTCCGTACTAAATAAAGCAGTTCAGCTTAGATGGCGCTAGTTGAATAAGGATAGAATCCAAAAATTATGCAAGGAAGGCTTATTATTTGAATATTTTTTATTTGCAAGTAGGCAATCTCAGCGGATTTCAATTTCTAGAAAAAGATCCACTCTCAATGGTGGTTCTATTATAACACGACAGCTAAAGCCATCTTGCGGCCGATAATACGAGTAAGTAAAGTATCAGGGTCCGTCCGGATCGCTACCACCATCTTATCCTTTAACCGACTGCCAAGCAGCAGTGTTCTCATTGCTGTGTTCCGGTGTGGGGATAAGATAACCAGTGAAATTACTAACATAGAGACATTCCATCTCAGTCCTCAGGGTTGGCGGAGCATTTGAAGTCTTAGGATTGTATAGTATAGATGGCGCTAGTTGAATAATGATTATTAATGATAGATTCCAAAAATGATGTGGTGTCTATTTTTGTAATCGCTTTTAAATATTCTTCATTGTGATAGACTATAGGAAGTATTTGGTAAAATAAAACAAACCACACGTTGGCACCTAAAAGAAAAAAATAAAATCGAGCGACACCTCGCGTGTCGAAGTCGGGCCATCTGTTTAGCCTTAACAGGTCAGGTCAATGACCTTTACCACCTAACGGTCGGGTAAAAATAGTTTGGAATTATTTAGGGCACATTTCAGAGTGAAATTGGCAAACATAATAAATGTTTACTAAATTAAAAAAATCCACTGAGAACGCCTACTGTAATTCCACCTGTCACCGAGTCAAACTGTTCCTTGCCCAGCCACCGACTCCGCTATATCTATGGTTTGCGTTGTTATGTATACGTTCGAAAGAGCGGCTTATATTTTTAAATATTAGTAGAATATACACAGCGTCACGAGTGTCACGACATACTTAATTCAGTTGTAGATTTGTTAAACCGTTCTCGTGAATATACAGACATCACCGTGACCGAGGCCAACACTTATTTTCGGAAACTTCTGATTGTAGAGGACTTAATAGTTATACAGATTACGTTATCGAATACTACACATTTGCGGTCTCACCACAAGACCTACGTTGCGGTTGATATTTCTAGATTGCGCGTCGAATCGGAATACAAACTTTAATAATTTATTGGACCATACAGATCGAAGAGATTCTTAGAGGCATTTTTAGGGATTCTTAGTTAACGAGGAACTTTGACGACGCGCTGGCCTAGTTGGTAGTGACCCTGCCTACGAAGCTAGCGGTTCTGGGTTCAAATCCCGGTAAGGGCAGATATTTGTGAGATGAGCGCGAACATTTGTTCCTGAGTCATGGATGTTTAATATATATTTATGTTTATATTTATATCGTTGTCTAGTACCCATAGTACAAGCCTAGAGCTTAGTTTGGGACTAGGTCAATTGGTGTGACATTGTCCCCCCTTGATTTTTTTTTAACTGGAGGACCGTTAACGAATATTATGAACTCGAAAAGTGTCCGCTACAGCCAAGTCACCAAATAATTTTATAAGAATAATCATACGTGTTTATAGTAACGGCTTCGGAACCCTACACGAGCATGGTACGACATGCGCTTGCTGTTTCTTATCAATCTTATCGTGACCTAGCTAAACATTACGCGTCCTATTACACTGCGGTAATCCCCCGGCACTTGATCAGATAACAGTTATTAACAGACATAGGAATCTAGGGGGGCACATTTTATGACAGGCAGTGAGTTCCTATATCTATAAACTTAATTATCGATGCTTGTTCTACAAGCATGTGATAATTCCAAGTTATGTTTGTAAATATTTTTTTTTATTCATAGTGTTAAAATTAAACACAGTAATAACGTAATTCTGTTCTTCTTTTTATCAAAAGGATTTTTGAAACTTAACTCCTGACATTTTTTTTTTCATTACTGTCCCATCTATTATTATAAATCCATTTCAGGTGGCTACATGACTTTTTATTTTTAGAGGAGGTAATAGGGGCATAGCATTTTTTTTAAATAATGCTTTGTGAACTTCATAATCGTCTTCAGAACAATACATTCAATGCTGGGGGCGATCACATAATTTGAGCATTCCTGTCATGCAATTTTTCCACCTGGATTCGTATGTTTGATTATTAATCAATCTGGTAGTGATGTAACGCGGCTTGTATTGTAGACAAGCGGTCTTTCCGGTTATTTCGCAACTTCCTGAGCACTTCCCAACTGCCTGGAGAATTAGTTGGTGCTGTAATGTTTTCTTGCGAATATCTTTTGGCCTTTGGTTTTAATACGTGAAAAAGGCCGACGATACGCTAAGGTCAGTTTAATGCAATAAGTGTCTAGACGGCAAAACGTGCGAAGGTGCAAGCAGAACAGTGAATGGTCGGACAACAAACACTTAAGCGGGAACGTTTCAAAGATCAAGGTTGCTGAGTTGAGAATGAAATGAGAGTTGTTTTCGACGCAGCAGCTAAACCCTGTGAGTGTGGGCTGTGAACTGTACGCATGTGAGCGTGGTTTACCTGGTGTGCAAGCTGTACGTATGCGAATGCGAGTGTAGCTAGCACACCTGGTAGGCAAACGGGGCCTCTATTCTACCTACTCGGTAAGACAATATTGCTTTAAACGTGTTATCGTATTGTCAAGTTTGTGATAACTCCTATTTACTTGAAAGTAATGGCGGCCGAGTCAAAAACAATACTATAACATGTAATTGTCACTCAATCCCACAATCTATGTATAAGTATATATTTCTCTATATAAGTATGTTTATGTTTGCCTAGTACCCATAACACAAGCTTAGAGCATAGTTCAATTTGTGTGAAATTGACCCCGATATTTATTCATTTATTGTCATCTATATATATATATATATATATATATATATATATATATAAAAATGAATTGCTGTTTTTTTTTTTTATGGCATAGAGAATGCAACCGAGCACACAGGCCACCTGATGGTAAGTGGAAACTGTGACCCATAGACATTAGCATAAGACTGCAAATGCGTTGCCAACCCAGAGGACTAAGATGGAATGCCTCTATGCTAGTCATTACACCGGCTGTCTTATCCCCAAACCGGAACACAACAATGCGAACACTGCTGTTTGGCGGTAGGTTAATGGATAAGATGGTGGTAGCGATCCGGACGGACCCTGCACAGGGTCCTACCACCCGCAAAACGTGTTCGTTAGTCTCACTAAAACTCGAGAACGGCTGAACCGATTTGGCTGATTCCTTTTTGGATTTATTCGTTACCACCGGGATCGTCGGAAATTTGCAGCGGGCGAAGCCGCTGACGGGTCACTAGTAAGCAATAAAAATAGAGGCCCTGTATGTATCGGAGCATAGCTCATCTGGTGTCATTATCTCACCTGGTGTGCATGTGGTGCTGCAGCGCGGTGTAGAGGCGGTGGCGGCGCAGGCGCGCCTGCAGCTGGTGCAGCAGGTGGCGCAGCTGCAGCAGCAGCACCAGCGACGCCATCGACACCAGCATGTTGCTCCACAGCACCATGTGCAGCACGTGCATCATCTCCACCAGCAGCGCCACGGAGTCGAACACGAGGTGGGTGTAGTACGCCACGGGGCCCACCACGTCGGCGTCGGTCAGCTGGAGCGCGTAGCGCGCCATCACGTGGAGAGCACCCAGGAGCACCAAAATACACTGGAAACAAAGAAGAGTCACTGCAGCAGGAAGTTCACTTTAATTATCAAGTGCACACGGCATGGTAGCTGTAAATATTCCATGTTCGTACCTACCTGCTTTTAATTTGCCGCGGATAAAGAAATTGCCAATATTATCTGCATTACTTAAAACACGCACTCCAAATATCACCTTTCCATTTACATCTTCAAAAGTCCTTGGTAAAAAATGAACAGTGACTACCAATAAGTCGTTTGAAATTGGTTTGCAACTGACCTCAGCTGCCATGAAGGCGAAGGTGTCGCGCGCGATGGGCAGCGCCCACACGGCGGCCGCGGCCAGCAGCGCGCCGGCCGCCGCGGCCACCGCCAGCAGCAGCGCCGCCAGTCGCGCGTGCGCCCAGCGCGCCGACGATGGCGACGACGACAGCTGCAACAAAGGCGGGGTCACTGGCGCACTCGGTACGATGGTACTTAGGGAATACGTAACTAAACAAATACTACTAAATCGTATTATGAAGGCAAGAGTCATATTGGTGTTATGACGATAGCTAAAACTAGCAGTGGGTTGACGCTCAGGCTATGGGATGGGGATTTAGTTAAAATATCTATATAAGATAAGATGTAGTAGAAGTGACATTATACATTCCTCTTATGCCCCAACTAAGGAATGGTAGAATTATGCTGTGTACTAGGAAAAAAAGTAAGGCGGCACATTTCTAACCAGGTCGAAACCGAATCGATCTTTATATTTTTTTCATCGTCGGAATAGTTTACTTTTCCGGGAGTGAAACTAAAATAGGAAAATTTGTGATTCCTAACAATCTCTGTATAGAAATCACGTGAAAAAATGTTGTGTTGACGCGAAAGATACGCAGATATTCGCATTCGCACTTCATATCACTTAAATAACCCTAGTCAATTTCACAGAATAAACGAATCACATTATATTTAAATCAACTAATTATAACACAAATACCTGTATTTTTCAACCGCAAATGAAAAACAAACATTTAAATTACTTGGTCACCGCAGTTTAGCATATAATGGACATTAAAGTGGCGAGATGACGACGGCCGCTGTAATGACGATTGGCATTCGCACGTGACTAGGTTTCATTGAGAACTTGTAAGATACTCTTTCCTTAAGACAATATTTTTTACGTTTGGTTAGCCCTCGCCTTTGAGGAAAAACACTATGAGAATGGTATAGTAGAAGGAGGCAAACGAGCAAGCGGGTCATCCAGCGAGAGGTAGTTAATGGCCGCCCCTGTGAACGAACACCAGCAACACCATTCCTTGCCAAATGAATAATCCTTGGACAAGTGCTGGGAATTTACAATAATAATAACTAATATAATAAATATTTGACTGCATTGTTACTGGTCTGGATGAGAGATACAAGGTGGCGGGTATTTTATGCGACTTGTCTAAGGCCTTTGATGTGATCGATCATGGAATGCTTCTGGACAAGTTGCATCACTACGGCATCAGTGATGTCAGCCACTGTCTACTCACGTCGTTCCTGTCCGGCCGTCAACAGGCAGTTAAGTTGTCCGCAAACGGCAAAAGAATGCAGTCTACGAGCGGAAGTGTGGGTCTTGGGATCCCTCAAGGATCGGCATTAGGGAACACACTGTTCTTGATTTACGTAAATGACCTTCCGACAGCCATTACAGCTGGCCTTTCAGTGCTCTTTGCGGACGACACGACTGTCGTGGTTAGTGCGCGCACGTACGAGCAGCTTGGGGAGAATATTCATGGTGCGTGCCAACAGTTGCAGGCGTGGTTTTCGGCAAACGGTTTGGTATTGAACTTGTCGAAATCCAACACCATGGTTTTCTCGGGCCGAAGTGTATCCCTTCCTCCGTGCGTAGCAAATGGTCCGATGCCGATATGCAATGAGTGTAGGTTCTTGGGCTTCACACTTGACTCTAATCTTAACTGGAAGTGCCATGTCGACAAATTGTGTAACAGACTGAGTGGTGCAGTCTTTGCGTTACGTAAACTGGGAAGGCTTATTGCAAATGATGCCTTAAAACAGGTGTACTTTGCTCATTTTCACTCCCTGATGTCGTACGGTACGCTCCTATGGGGAAACTCCACGGATGCCAACAGGATACTTATTATGCAAAAGCGTGCCTTACGCACGTTAGCCGGGGTGAAACCCAGGCACTCTTGCAGGGGCCTTTTCGTAACGTACCGCATAATGACGCACTACTCGGTTTACTTATTTCAAACAATAATGTTCGTCAGAAATAATATTTCATCCTTCGCACGAGTCAATATTCCTGGCAAGGAGCTCCGCCACACCGGGCGTTTGAGAACAGTTCCCCGTCGCATGGCACTTGCGGCTAAGAACCCGCGTGTCATCGGTCCCACATTCTATGAGCGTCTACCCGCTAAACTTAAAAATGTAACATCCGACGAAGCATTCAAACATCAGCTGAGAAACCTTTTATTGGATAATCCATTATACTCTGTCGACGAATATATGCAACTTCAATTGTAAAATTATTATTGATATTTGACCTTTATTAGTTTTGTGTATTGACATCGGAAACTGACCATTTATTACTTGTTTATCATTGTTGTTTTTGATTATTTGAGTGTTTTTATATTATTGTATTATTTTAATATTATTTTATCAATTTGTATTAATGTTTTGTTGACGATATCAATGTAATTTCGTATTTTTTGACATGCAATGCAATCTATATTGTAACATTACATTGATAAATAAATAAACTAAACTAAACTAAACTAAACTAATGGAAAGCAAAAACCCGACTACATTTTTTGATATTGTCGTCAACATAACGTTTTGTTTTTATATGTCTTTATTATTTTGATTAAAATATTATAGACAACCGAGACGAATGTAACGACACCTCACTCTTCAAAGTCGTTCGAGGCGTACATACGCGCGAAATACATTACCCTCCTTCTGGTTCAGTCGGACAGACAATAAGTTACATACGCTCGTATGTAAAATGATATCTCAACAATACTGAACACCAGCCTACTTAAATAACAGGCTGTCACTTTTATTTTAGTAGTGACACCATTGGGAAAAAGGGGAAGGCTAATATATTTGAACTTATATACTTTTCTAGAGAGCTCCGTGAGTGTATAAGTAATTAAATGGCATGCCTACATTCCAGTCTCCAGTTCAGTGCCATACGGTACGGTATCAGACCTTGAGCCGATAGAATATGTATAAGCAGTAGTATTTAGTAGGTAAGTACTTGATTTTTATTGAGATCAAACACATTTAAATACATGAGTGCGAACATGAACCCTGACATGGTGCGCAATTTAAATTTAAAATTTATATTACTGACAACTTACAGATTAAAAACAACCAGTATTGTAAACTAATTTTTTAGTCGTTGAAAACATTTTATTGGAAAAAATTATATCGCCTTAGTTTTATTTTATCACATTTATCTACGGCTGGCTACTATTCATTTTTTTCCTATAAGTATCATATTTCACATAGTCCATCCATCTATTTTTAGGACTCTCCTTGTAAGAGTACAGCCGTATACACTGTGGCCAGCCACAAACTGTATCCTGTCCAAAAAAACATCGAGATGTTCGTACTTCCTGACGTCGCAAAGCCTAAAGGATCGTCACTGAAGTTTTAAATACGCTGACGCTATGTAAATTCAGCTGCTTCCAAATAAGCCGACCAGTTGGCTGCGTCTTGAACAGTCGCCATTAAATATATTAGAGCATAAAACGAGGTGCTAAAATATATCCGAACGTGCTCTAACGAAACGATTTCCGACTGCTTAGGGCCTAATTCTACTCGTTTTATTGTTTACTCGGCCACCATAACTGTCCATTAAATAAATCAAAACGTTAACAATAAGATAATAGTACATTGTTGCCTAGGCGCGGAAAGTAAGGGTTTTCCTGACGAGGTGGTTAGCAGGACGAGCAATAGCGAGGCCTGCTAAAATACGAGTCAGGAAATCCTCGTTTCCGCCGAGGCATACATAATGCTTTTCTCAAACATGTGAGGAAATAATACAAATACCTACATTTTTAAAAAGCAATTTCATTATGCAGAATGAACGAATGTTACCGACTGTCAATTGTTTTTAAATACTAACCATAGAAACTGGAATGCAAATTCAAAAAGAAACACACGCACTGTGCTAAAAAAGTTTTCATATGGTTTTTTTACTCCTAGGAGTAAAATGAGGCTCTTTCCGTCCTTGTCTTTCAATCGGAAAACCGTTTTTTCCGAGCATGTTTGAGAAAAGTCAAAAGCAATATTGTTTGTCGTCATAAAATACAGGCTCTGTCCAAGATCCTCCCCAGAAGGCAACTTTCTACCCCAATTTACGCAGCAGCCACCGCGTACAGGGTCTCTATTCAACACGGGTAAAAACATTACCGCCTGCTATCGTATTGTTAACGTGTTGATAGCTCTCGTTTACTTGACAGTAATGGCGGCAGAGTGAAAAAAGATTCCATAACATGTCAAATACGATATTGTTTTTACTGCCTAGAATAGAGGCGCAGTTCGTTCGTTCAAATAGGTACAATACAACCCTTTGAAGACGCCAACACCGTTTTGTGCGCGCCGCGGCAGCTTCTTTGCAGCAATTGTAGCGGCACATCAAAGCATGTAAAATATTTGACCGAACGAACTGTATGTTAAGCTCCTGTAAAGGGGCTCCTTTACATACCTGGTGAGACAACAAGTCCCGTATAATTTAAAGGTTGAATTGCTTCCGTAATGCGTTCACGTAACTGTATTTGCATACAATTGGGAAGTTTTCTAGATCAAGGTGGACTTACGTCATTCTTACGTTTATTGGCGGAAGGATAGTTTGATTAATTACGCCGTGAGCGTCAAGGAATGCTAATTATATATAAGACACGGGCCATCACTTTCTTTGACCTCCATGGTTGTTTTTTGCATAATCTGTTGTTTATAAATATAAGTAAACATAACATAACATCTCCTAAACAAATAGAAAAATGTTTATTACTCGACAAGTTAATCGTGGATGTGGACGTTAGCGAGAAGTGGACGTTCAAACTTGGATTGTTTCATTGCACGGAAATATTGTCGGTAATGTTGGCTGGTAGGTTTTTAAACAGGATATGTTGACCTTATTACGTAGTTATCGCGAGGTTAGGTCAGTTGGGCTTGTGACGTCCACTAAATTTGGGAAATCGTATGTAGGTAGATGGTGGTATTTGTAATGCAGGATTTGTATGTGGTCTAGAAATACTGCAAAGTAGAGGTAATATTAATACATACATATATATATCAAGATTAACTTGAAAAATAAACATACAAAATGTAGAAAAAGTTAAAACTTGAATTCCAATTTCAGGTTTTTTAATAGGTGTGACCAGGGACCGGAAAATCCCTTTATTTGATTGTCTATCAATCGGATACTACTACATCATATGCTCTCCCTAGTATCGATAAGCTTACCCTAATGATATGGAAACTGCTTCGAACTAGTTAGAACACTTGACTCTATCAAAAATTAGCGCTTTAAACCTTAATATTTCATAAAGGAATCCCTTAAGCGAAAAAATATTTTCACGAACCAGCTAGGTATCTGAGCTAGGCTGCGGACAGACGGACGGACATAGCGAAACTATAAGGGCAGTTTGACTACGGAACCCTAAAAACAGAACGCTTTTAAACTACATATCTATACTTACTGAAGTTAGTGGCGACAGTAGAAAGTAGAAATTTACATAATATGCTAGCAACGTGAGTTACGTCAATATTATAATTACTTTTACATTGCCATTCGTATCCGATAACGACAGGAGAGCAAAACAAACAATACCTTCTTTCGATGACATCTTTTGCGGCTCGATTCTACGCTGTTTTATTGTTATAATATTGTCAACGTTATGATAGATCTTATTTATACTTGACAGTAACGGCGGTCAAACCAAAGTAGAATGTTTTAAGACAAGTGAAACCAAAAGCAAGTGAAGCAAGTGTTTTTGTCATCATCATCAGGCCGGGGGCGTCCACTGCTGGACAAAGGCCTCCCCCAAAGAGCGCCACAAGTCACGGTCTTGAGCCGCTTGCATCCAGCGGCTCCCCGCGATCCTAACCAGGTCGTCAGACCACCGGGTGGGAGGCCGTCCAACACTCCGTCCACCGGTGTGGGGCCGCCACTCGAGAACTTTTCTTCCCCAACGGTTATCAGTTCTCCGAGCTATGTGGCTCGGAGGTGTGTGTGCGCTTTGCCTGTAGAAGTAAGGCGTGCTCAGTCTACGTCCAGTTTTAAAAGCAAGCTAAAGGATCACTATCTATCGCTTCCGTAGTTTTTCAATTATTTCTTTTATTTTTCTTAAATACTATCACCTCGGGTGTTATCTTTGTTTGGCTGATTTCTATAATTTATGTATGTGTATATTATGTTGATGTATAATAATATGTATTTAGTGTGTATTGAGTATGTATTTATTAATCTCATTTACTTTATGTATGTATGTGTATGTAGTTTATATATGTGTAAGTAGATTTTATCATAAAAGTGTTAGTTTGGGTTCTGAAGAAGGTAGTTTACACCACCTGCCATGTATCTTTGTCTTTCATGATTTCTCTGTTCAAGGTTGTCTGGAAGAGATCGCTTTTTAGCGGTAAGACCGCCTGTTGTATACCTATAGTTTAAAATGTACTGTTCCGTGTTTTTTTGTTTTTTGGTGTTCAATAAAGAGTATTTGTATTGTATTGTATTGTATTGTGGCCTGCCCATTGCCACTTCAGCATGCTAACTCTCTGACCTGTCGGAAAGCTATGTATGTATGCATGTATGGGTATGTAAGCTATGTATGCGGTGAGCTATGTATGTGTGTAGTGTTTTTGTAGAAATCACAAAATAAAATTAAAAGGGCCAAACTCTCAAACGGCGCGGTTTAGGGAAACAGTCTAGTGCCTCTACAGTGGCAACACTGTCAACAGCATCAGAATTTGAGGATTAAAAGTAAATGTAGCCTACGCCTACTAGCCTAGCCGCCGAAATTGGCAGCGGAAGGCGTGCAATTTCGGCATTTTTTTTTAAATTGGTCTACGTTTTAAACGGACATAGTGTCGGCTATTTTGTACATTTACAACTAGACGACTAAAATTGACTGGTCAACTGACCTTTTCTACGCCATTTGCGAACATATCCGCAGTATAGGTTCACCACCAAAGACCCGCCTCTGTTGACAGTGTAAAATATACCTCTGTTCATTCGCATAAGAATCATATAAGCAGTGCTTTTTGGCGTAGTTATTCCATTTCTTAACCTTCAATGTATTAAACGGAGATTTGCAGCAAGCAGCAAAGTCATGGAACCAATTAAATACGGCTCTAGTTAGATGTATAACTATTGATATTTCCCATCCCGAGGTCAACTGCCCGAGCATGACTCGGGGAGGTCAAATTATACTAATGCCTAAGGTTGTTTCATGCTTATAACAATCATTATACAATAGCTGTTGATTTTGAGTTATCTTTTTCCAATTATTGCATTAGGTTTCTCAATTAAGTTTTACTCCTGAAAAATGTGGTCCACTTTTAGAGATATATCGATTTTTGAATGTCAGCTACAAACAAAATTAATATAAAAGTTCCCTTAGTTGCACTTCTAACAGACAACAATGTCCGGAGTAAATAACTAATGAGGTGTATTATGTTATGTATTAATATTTGATCGTTTTAAAAGTAAATAAAATTATCTGCGTCACGTTTCGCCGTTTCAGTTTGCGCAGCCGCAAGCAGAATAACTGCTCAGCAAACAGAAATCGTCGAAATGAGAAAACATCACATATTATCATAGATGTTCAACCATTATAATATAATATAAGTAACTATATGGCAGATTATGGAAAAATAAAATAATAAATGGATTCAAATACCCCGGTTTGTTACTAACGAAAGATTGTGTTACCAAGCTCCTTTCTTCCATTAGAGCCCTAACGAGACGTTAATCAACCATTAAGTGTTAATTAACTTGCTGTTGTTACTATCGCTCTTTCATGAAATAACAGAATTTTGAAATACGGTACTCTTTATATTGGAAATCTACAAGTAAACATTCCAATTAATGTAAATTTTATGATCATTTATTTTCTTTGGTTTTATACTCCTTACCTATATATATCACAGTTATTTTATTTTATTTATGCCACTCGACATTCCAGTACTACCAGATCTATAAGGTCCTAAGTTTGTGAGCTGGGCTATCAAAATGGCTTTGCATAATTTTGTGTGCACTTACATATTCAAACCGATCCTTGCAGAGCTGGCCCAGCAGGTGCAGGAACCCCACAGCGCTGAACCAGGAGCACCACATGAGCACCTCGTCCATGTACTGCACGTTGAGCACGCCGAACACGAAGATGAACTTGTAGAACACGTAGTTCCAGAATTTGTCGCGCGCACGCGCCGCCTCCGCGACGCGCAGCGGCCCGAATACGGCGCGCTGCAGCCCCCAGCCCAGCAGCGCCAGCGCGCAGTACGCCATGTTGATTACCGTCTGGAATACAACCAGTATATTAGGACAACTAAGGCTGTATTATGAGATTAAACCTCCCAAGTTCCATTCTATGAAAGGGATAGAGCTAAAAGAGTCATCAAAGAGAAATAACTCTGTCCGTTTCCCCGATCGAAGTTATAAGGTCAGGTAACCGGTTAGTCACTGAACCAATCTCTCGAGTCTCCACTGTAAAGATTACCCGTGTAAATTGAAAAGGGGGTATTGACCTCAAATATTTACCGGCTGTATACATAGCATACCCAATTTGGCAAATTGGCTTTACCTACATAGCGTAGGTATATGTATAAATACCTGGATACGTTTAGTATTTATTTCCACTCATCTCTGAATGCGTCGAAGAGTTCCAAGACTTCCTACTGTTTCATGGTGCATCTAATTCGAGCGAAAACATGTCACCCATGATGAAGCGAGATGAGGCCCAGTTTTCTGTTAACATGTGGCATCATGTAGCTAACACGTGGGCAGGATCTAACGCCAGATGAAATCAAATATCCATCCTTGAAGGACCGCCTGACTCACGTTCCATACGCTTCAACACGTTGATATACTTATCGCATACTGATAATATATGCAAGCTATTACTATTTATGTGTAACTATAGTTTTACCGCGATTCCATGTAGAGACACCAATAATGGTCGAACATGTAAACAATTATTTATTATACTTAATAGGGCAGTTTGCAAAAAAAATGTAAATCCTTTTTTTTTTGTCATATCGTAACGATAATTACTATTCATGCTTAAATCATTCGATGGTTAAAATGGCAATGGCGTATACATACAATTTACAACGAATACATACAACTCTTTACTGAACACAACAAAAACAAACAAGATCAGTACGTACAACAATGCAATGGTTTTAAATAAAATTGACGCACATGCCCAAGAGTGATCGTGTGCGATTGATTGTTAGTCGCGAGTCACGATTGTGTATTTGTATACGCACGCAGGCAAACGCATGGCTCACGTCCATTATCAATAACATTCCACCTTCCACTGATCATAACAGTAAAAAACAAATGCATAGGGCAGTCAACCAATTTAATTCCTACGAAACAGTCCATGTTATAATTACATTGTCAACCAAGGCGTAGTACTCGTAGACTTCATACGATTTGGTTTTCACCGTCTCACGTTGATATGTACCTCCCAAGTAGTATTAGATTATTGAGCGCATCAGTCGCCAACAAACTGACACACAGTTTGGCGACATTTAGAGTATGGTACTATGTAAAAAATATATACTTATAATAAATTAAAAAAAAAATATATATATATAAAGTCGCTAAACCCGCTGCCGACTTGGCAATAACTACGCATACAGTAAATGATGCGTTCGGTTCGGCGGCATGATCGCTGCATGTTGGCAGATGCCTATACCCTTGGTTTACTGCAAGTATACTGCCAAGACAAGGAACGGAACTCATCCCGGATGAGGTTCCAGAAATGTAACAACAAAAACAAATCTACTGCAAATGTTATCACCAACCAAAAAAATGTTAGCATCCAAACGGCATTAGTCAGGAGTTTCAGTGAATTTCTATTATATACAATACACACAACACCGTACGACTGCTTTTGGTGGCAGCTTTCGCTTTGCTGCCACAAAATGCTGGAACAATATACCACCACCTATTCGAAATTTAAAATCAGTGGTTACGCACGCACGCACGCGCACACACACACACACACACACACACACACACACACACACACACACACACACACACACACACACACACACACGCACACACACTCAAACTTACACACACAGATATATAAGATGTATTTGCTTTTGTTATTGTATACTTAATTTGATTTCTCTAAAATGATCTCAAAATAGTAGGGATATTATTTTAGGTATTTTATATTGTTTTTTTTTAATTTTAACGTTTTTTGTATGTGCCAAGTAAATTATTTTTATTTGTTTTCATTTCATACTTTTTTTGTACTATATTATAACTGTGTTTTTTAACGTACGTATCTCATTTCGAACCAAAATCTACCTAAATTTCAAACATCTCAATTGTTACGTAACGCACGGAATAAACCACGATTTCTACAGACGGCGAGTGAATGTAACCAGGCTGGTTTCGAGTTAGAAGTGCATGCGAAGGGCTCGAGTGGATGGCCTCAGAGCCTTGACGCGCTTGTTGCCGTTTTCGTGTTATGTTTTATAATGATAAGGCTTACTAAATACGATCCATTGAGCTTACATGAAGAATGAAACGCACTAACAGTGAAGACGTCGTCGATAATTGTTGATTATAATTCTGAACATAGATAAAACCTCCGATACAATGGCGTCCTCTACTTTTAAACCTAACATCTCTTACACGGTCGAACCAATTTTAATGAAACCTTAGTTAATATAGAGATTAAACTAGCTTTTTATTTTTTTTAAAGCCCCTCTTTTTACGACTTGGGTTAAAAGATTACACAGGCACCCGGTGCGTGCTATTAAAATGCGGTATCTCCCTCCAATACAATACGTAAAGCAGTCTCGATTTTCTCTTGTTCGACATAAGGTTACTGTAGATGTTTCGAGGACAATGCTGCTATTTGGCTTAGCAGGGTATAAGCCACAGCTGGTATCGGCTCAATTTATATGAATATGTATGTAGCGACGTGCCTAACATGTGATCAACTAAATACGAGTCTGTTTGGTGTCGTGGGGCATCGGCCGCCGCGCGACGGAACGCTAAGCAGATTATCACTATCGCACAAGCCAGGGTCACGGGTCAACCGACGTTAATTACACGTTGTAGGCAGTATTTCGATGTGCCGTTTTGAAAATTCTTCGAGAATACCCCGACGCGCGTCTGTAGTAGGGATATTACTAAGGATGCCCGGGACGTCGGGTATTTAGTTGGGACGGGCGCCGAGAATACCTGAGAACGCCGGCGCCGTCGCGTGTTTAGTAGCAAGGAATCCTACGTAGGATACCCGCCGCCTATCTAGAAGGAAGATTACAGGTATTACCCGAGAATGGCATGTCATGCTCATATTCATAATCAATTAATTTGACAACATGCGGAAAAAAAAAACTGAATTACCTCCTACAAGTATCCCCTACTACCTTTTTACCCAACCGCGGCGAAGCCCAAAACGAGTGTTATCTGTTTGCTCCGTATGTATGTCCGACTCTATGTTACCTCTACCAAACCGCTAAACAAATTTTAATAAATTATACGTGGTTAGATTCATCTTAAACACTAGAGTGGCATAGGCTATATTAAAAATTATTGAAAATAAAAATGGCGGATTTAAAAAAAAGTATATATTTCGTAGACGACAATATCAAAAAATACAGTCTGGTTTTTAAAGTTTTAATAGACCGGTTACCTTCACTTAACAACAAATCAATAACTGCGCAAATGGCTCAATTAGGTGCACAAACTACAATTTAATAACGATGCCAATTTAATTTAATTGAAATTAGAATCAACAAAACATATACATTGAACCATTCTTGCGAATGTCACCTCTGTTTGTTTGTTACACTTTCACAGCTGAACAAATGAATCGATATTAAACAAATTTGGCATCACTACACTCACTCACGAGTCTCACGACACTCTTTACCCGGACAATCAAACAGTTCCAGAATTTAGTCACAACGACTTCTACGCAGACGGAGTCGCGTAAACCGATATTGAGCGAGTTGCCTACAAAGCATGATGCCTAACAAAGCAAGATCCCTAAGTATTATGCCTACAAAGCGAGTTGCCTACAAAGCAAGATCGCTAACAAGCATAATGCCTAACAAGTATAATGACTACCAAGCGAGTTGCCTGAAAAGAAAAATGTCTGAGAAGTATAATGATTTGTTAAATCAATTTTCTAAAATCATTATTTCTTAATAGCTGAATTTCGACGGAGCTCCGCTAGCGCGGAGCTCCTACTTCTACGCGGTTTGGCCCTTCGGGCCTGCTGCAAAACTAACATAACCTAAACCTACCTACCTTTTCCGACCTAGTCACAAGTTGCTTGTTAGGCATCCTGCTTGCTAGGCATCTTGCTTTTTAGACATCCTGATCGATAGGCAGCTTGCTTTTTTAGCATCCCGCTTGCTACTCATCTTGCTTTTTAGACGTCCTGCTTGATAGGTATCTTGCTTTTTAGACATCCTACTCGATAGGCATCTTGCTTTTTAAGCCTCCCGCTCATAAGGGGCGTAAACAGCTAGTTGGATATGGTTTACGTACAATGTAATGTCATGTTTAAACTGCCATATATGCATTGTCACAGCGATTAAAGTGACAAGATACTAAAGTGCACACTTATGTATGAACTCGACTGTAGGTACTTTAGGACTTTAGGTCATGTAAATGCTGTCGTGGATGGAAGGGTCAAAGCACCCAGTAATAGAAACAATGACGACCCTGTCAAATGTCACTCGCATCACACTAGTGACACTCGCAAAGATCACTAGGTAGATATGAAGTCAATCCTGACATTGATCAACCATGAAGTGTTTGTATATTCATAATGTTGAGAGCAGTACAAACTATGCTGTTATTACACGCAACATGGACGACGCGTTGGCCTAGTTGGTAGTGACCCTGCCTACGAAGCTAGCGGTCCTGGGTTCAAATCCTGGTAAGGGCAGATATTTATGTGGTGAGCGCGAATATTTGTTCCTGAGTCATGGGTGTTTCCTATGTATTTGAGTATATACCGTTGTCTAGTACCCATAGTACAAGCCTAGCGCTTAGTTTTGGAGGTCGATTGGTGTGCCATTGTCCCCTGATATTTATTATTTATTTAACATACCTATAAGTTTAGCATTGTTTTACTGCTGTCAACCATTATAAATATTCAGAAACTTGGTTGTGCAATATGTCAAGATTGTGTGGCTAGGTAGTTGGACGCGCCTGGGGACAGCCCCACAAAAACTACAATGAAAATACTTGTGGCAGGCGTGTTGCCGACACAAAGTTGCGGGGAACAAAGATTGTCTTGATGCCATGGCATTGGTAAATTACCACATATTATTATTACATAGTCTTTAACAGAAATAAATAAAAAATAACAACAAAAAGCAAGCCTTAAAAAACCCGACTGTACCTAACTTTAAACCATTATAAATCCTAAATGAACGTACAAAATGAAAAATTACGACGGAAACCATAAGATGATTGTTAAATACCTATTCAATGTGACCCTATTTGTCATAGTTCACCGACTTGTTTTTTTTTATTTTTTACAATAAGGCGTCTAGGGGCCGCCATATTGATTTTAAATTGCTGTCATATCTTTAGTGACCTTAGTGACACTCACAACATTAAGACATATTGATTTCCATAAGAATCATCAAAATCGGTCCACGCGTTTACTTTCTAGAACGCCACATTCTAAGAACAAACATACATATATGTATGTATGTAAACTCTTTATTGTACAAACAGAAAATAACAAAACAAAAAATAAACAGAAACAAAAAAGGTATGTACAAAGGCGAACTTATCCCTATAAGGGATCTCTTCCAGTTAACCTTTGAGCGATTGAGAGAAGAATAAAAACAACGGATGGCTAAACGTACAACGTATTAAAGATACAGAAGATTAAAATAATAATAGCAAATAAATATGTAGGTATAATAAATATATATATTAAATAGGATACTTAAATAAATAAATATATACATTGTATGTATATATATATATATATATATATATATATATATATATATATAAACAATATATATAAGTATGAAAGGAAAAAAGGACATACAGTCTTAGATCAGGAACAAGAGTCAAGCCAGTACCTCTTCAGCCTAGATCTAAGTGAAGCAACAGATTGTGATTGCCTGATATCAGTTGGAAGGCTATTCCATAAACGAACAGAATGTACCGAGAAGGATTTAGAGTAAGATTTGGATTTGCTAGCAGGAAAAGCCAGGAGTAGGTTGGCACTCGAGCGTAAGCGGTTCTGGGACCCGGTAGCCAAGAAAGAGAACCGTTCGACAAGGTAAGGAGGGGATTGAGGATTGAAAAGGATATTAAATAGCAACGACAGGACATGAACATTCCTACGCGATCTAATGGGCAACCATTTAAGCTGAGTACGAAAATCAGACACATGGTCAAATTTCCGCAAGCCAAATATGTACCGAATGCACACGTTCTGAAGCCGTTCCAGCTTATTGAGCAGCTCTTCAGTTGCGTCAATATATGCGATGTCGCCATAGTCGAATAAAGGGAGTAGAAGAGATTGTGCAAGAGTAATCTTGGTGCGAAGGGGCAGGAAATTCTGCAGGCGCCTAAGGGAGTGGAGAGATCTAAAGAGCTTTCGACTAACTTCAGAAACCTGAGCCGACCAGGAAAGGGTCTGATCCATTGTGAGACCCAAATTTTTGACAGTGGAAGAAAAAGGAATAATAGTACCGTCGAATACCAAAACCGTAACCGTTTAAGGTCAGACAACTTTGCAATAAAATGTGGACTACCGACAACAATTGCTTGCGATTTCCTCGCGTTGATTTTTAGCCCGTAGTTAGCTGCCCAATCTCGAATACTAGCTAGGTCAGAGTTTATTAGGCTTATTAAGGAGGGAAAATCATCAATACCAGCCGAGGCGTAAATCTGCAAATCGTCTGCATAAAGGTGATAGCAAGATTGAAGAGAAGCAGTGATGCCATTAATAAATATGGAGAACAGAAGCGGGGATAGCACAGCTCCCTGGGGGACACCAGCGGACAAATCCCTCCAAGAAGAGACAGCATCATCTACCTTGACAAGCATACATAGACATACATAGGCTGATAAAAGATTTTTGGCATGTTTTCCTGCTGAACTACTGTTATTTGATATTATATTTAATTTAATACTTGTAGCTTTATATAATGCTAGATTAAGTTGTACATACCCCATTGTAATATGAAATATGAAATAAGTTTAAAAAATGACTGACTGCTGAGTTTCTTGCGGCGTTTCTTCTCAGCAGTGGTCTCCTCTTGGGAAGCGCTGGTAGTATCTTGACGTGTAAAAGTGCCCGAGCGGCCTACTTACTGAATACATTTATTTTATCTTTATCTTTTTATCTTTAAAAAAAACATTACCCTCCTCATTCGGCAGTCGGGTTAAGACGCCTACTCGAATATACGTCGAATCCTGTAGACGTGGCATCGGGATTACATCGAAAGTCTGTGTCGGTCGGATCGCGCCGGCCCGGATACCCAGCCACTATGGAAGCTAGATCGAGCATTAAACACCTATGAATTGCTTCATTTTAAGTGTTCACAATAATGTTTACAAAGTAAATTACGCAACCGTATAACAATACGTATCCGAGTTGCGTCTATTATTACCAGCCCCCCGCGTGCCAATTTGCGGCTGGCGTGAGAAAAATCCTGCTATTCGGACATTCAGCCGGTAAACGGACAATCACATGGCTGCTGCATTGTTAATCGCATATCGGTGCCAACACAAAAAAAAAGTTAATTCAGCTTTTTATACACTCAGGAGCAAAAATAACGGGTCAGAGTGCCTTTTTCATACTAAAGAGGCTATTTCGAAGCCTTGGTTCCTCGCCAGGGAATTCTTTTAGTGAAATCTGATGACGAATACCTCGAGCATCGATACAGGACTTCCAGAGTGCCTAGGATACACAACTGAATGAATCTGCGGTTAACGCCGGAATTGTGCATGTTCAGAAAAACATCTAAAATGACAATAAAATGTAAGGAAATCCAAGTGCTGACCCAAACTCTCCCGCTGTGGTGTTAACTGGTTGTGCGATCAGTTAGGTATCTTAAGAACTTTTGACCTCCTCTATTGAACCTCGCAGTATCCACCATTAAAACTCACTCAAAACAACCCCTGGCGAGGATCCAAGGCTTCGAAATAGTCTCGTTTGTATGAAAAACGCACTCTGACCCGGTATTTTTGCTCCTGAGTGTATTTGTAACATTGAAACTTCTGTCGGTCGGAGTTTAAAGTGAAAGGAACATGGTGAGGTTACTTTTAACCAGACCTTCAAGGAGCGCTATTTTACGATAGCGTTATAATTATATTGTTATTCCAGCGCTAGGAGCCGCAGCCTTAGGGGATGAATTTCAATAAAATACGAAACACGTCTTCCATCAATTCTGTTAAAGAATGTTTATGCGAAATTAGAAGTAGATTGGACCAAGGAATCACGTTGTCCCATATAAACTTTGCCCCCTTTTTCTTCCCATTAGGGGTAGAATTTCGGAAAATCCTTTCTTATCAGATGCCGACGTGATACAACGAACACACCCTATAAGTGTCAGGTCTCTACGATCAGCGGTTTAGGCTGTGCGTTTATCCGTCAGTCAGTCAGTCATTCAGGACAAGGCATTTTATATGTATAGATAGATGTCAAATTACACGTAAATTAAGTTCACATTTATTAAAAAAAAATGTAGAAATGAATGTATATAGAGACATCTGTCTTCGTTACTTTTAAATAATTTATAAGTAATATCAAAAGATAAAGGCTTTTACTAAAACATTGTATACAAAAATATGAAACTTCCGAATTTTGATCCATTTGGAACTATGACTCTTCGGAATTATGTGCTGGTTGTACCCTTTTTGAGGGCATTAAAAGTATGTGGGGAACAGCGCGCAATTAGGACCTCTATTCTATGCGTTACAATCAAGTTTTGATAGCTCTTATTTACTTGGCAGTAATGGCGAGTTAATAACAATACCATATCACGTCATAAACAATATGGTTTTTACCTCCTAGAATAAATAGATCATCATCATCATCATCATGTCAGCCGAAAGACGTCCACTGCTGGACATAGGTCTCCTCCAAGGCTTTCCAGTCAGACCGGTCTTGTGCTTTTCGCATCCACCGCGGTCCCGCGATCCTGACGATGTCGTCACTCCACCTTGTTGGAGGCCTACCTACAGCTCGTCTTCCGGTCCGCGGACGCCACTCCAGAACCTTCTGATCCCATCGGCCATCAGTCCTGCGCGCAATGTGCCCCGCCCACATAAATAGATGCCCTGGTTTTATTACAATATAAGTTTGATTTCATTGCGGTGCCGTACCTATAACGTTAAATCAAACATATCTATCGATATATTAAACGAAATTTCAAACACGTAACCAAATATAGCTCTCGTTATCGTCATTTTTCACAAAGTTATGAAAGTCTGCTTAAAAAGGAAGTTTAAAAGTTTACAAGGATTCATGTAGGGACCTGCTCGTATGTACGTTTTCGGTGTTTCAACCTTCAACCTACACATATTGCCCGCGCCGACGTCCGACTCCTCTACAACATAATATCGTCGAGATAACGCGTGACGCGCGTGACGTCACCATTATCGCTCGCGCCAAATAAACAACCCGCTCGCGCTCGACTACTAAGTTTTGTATCGTTGATAATTCATTTTTAGGGTTCCGTACCGCAGCGTACAGTTGCCCGAAGACAATATCAACTTCAAACCAAACAGAATGACAAAATAATTAGGTACCTAATGACAACATTGCAGCGCGTTTATTTAACACGATATTCTAAAAACAATATCGTTTATGATCTGTTATCGTACTGTCACCGTTTTGATAGCTCTTATTTCCTTGACAGTAATGGCGGCTGACGTCAAAACAATTACTTGTATTCTTTTATCTGTGACAATACTATAACAGGGCCTCTGTTCCCGACAGTCTAACGAAAAGCAAGCTGAAAACCCAACTACTGTTTGGATTATGTCGTCAAAGTTATGTTACTTATCATGTATTTATTTTTTATTTCGCCAATTTCACATTTTAATAATTTTACGATAGCCTATGACACTAGTGGTTAATACAAATCTAGCCACGTATAATTTATTAAAATAGGATTAGCCGTTTAGTAGTTCCGAGCGGACATTGAGTCGGACATATATACAAATCAATCACATAACCCTCAGCTTTGCCGCTGTCGGGTAAAAACACATCGTCTTTGATCTGTTACGGACTACGGTATTGTTTTGACGTCAGTCGCCATTACTGTCAAGTACATAAGAGCTATCAAAACGGTGAGAATACGATAACAGATCAGAAACGATATTGTTTTTACCGTGTCGCATAGAGCCGCTGGTCAACTACGATATCGTTTTTACCGCCGAGTGTACCGGCCCTGACTGTACGGAGAAGGCCTCGCTGTCACTCGCACCGTGTCTATCCTCTATTTACACAACATTCTCTTTAAAATCAATGTAATTCAAATGAGGCATACCATTTTTGAGGGTGAAATCTAAGAAACTCTTTCTAATATTTAAAAAATATATCCGGACGCTGGAGATAACATGAATATTATAAAAAATAGATCCGGAGGACGACTAAAGTAACTGATATAGCTCACCTAATTGCAAACCTTAAGATGTTCGATCGCAGTGGGAGAGGAACATCATTTCTCGTAGAACCGATTGTCGTTGGAGCGGGAAGGTTCTAGAGTGGCAACCGCGAACCGGGAGACGAAGTGTCGGCAAGCCTTTCACAAGGTAGACCGACGATCTGATAAAGGTCGCGGGAAACCGCTGGATGACAGCAGCAGAGGACCGATCGTTGTGGAAAACCTTGGGGAAGGCCTTTGTCCAGCAGTAGACGTCTTGCGGCCGATGATGAGGATGATGAGAAAATAGATTATCACTTCGTAGGTACTGACCTAATTTCTAAACCCTATAAACTATGTTTTTTTTTGCAGTATCTTATGCTGTATCTCATGGACCTCTATTAGGGAGCGCGTTGCCGTAGCTCTCTCCTATTTGGTATTTACCATCCCCCACCGTCAACCTCCACTGGCCGCAAGAGTGGCTCGCGCTTGACCGCTTTTCAGTTATTTTAGGTGTAATCGCCGTGACTCGGTTATGTCACGATCGTTCCCCGAGGTCGAGCGTACCCGCGATATATTGCGTCGCGTGTGCGTCGCGATAAAACGCTGGAATATTCGACTTTTGCATTAGTGGCCTACTGACTTTACAATTACCAGTAGGGCCAGTATTAAACATGGCAAAAAACCCGAATTGTTTTCTATTGAAGCATTAGTACCTTCGCTTAACGTTCATCGTCATTCTAACTCGTCAATGAACAGTGATGTATTTTTGTTTTTGTTGCTGCTTTTGTATGTAGACTAGGCATGTAAAAAATCAGCCAGTTCATAATGTAAACAGATAGGCTATTGTAGGAATCTACATATGAACAGAATAGGGGTTCATAAAAAGCAATTATTAAGTGGATAATTACATTATGAACAGTAATTATTTTATTATATTACAGGCTTTGCAATTCCTCCTTCCTTATCCTTAAAAATCAATGAAGTATAAACCTTATATAAAATTACCATAAAAAATAATCAATATTATTATTTACTTCGTGAAATACATATGTGTCAAAGATAAGTCTTTATGTAAACATATCAGGTCAAGCAACATAGTAAAGTGGATTTACAATGAGAAATTGCGTGCAATAAAATGGCTATTTTAAAAATGATATCATATAACTACTTCTGATTGGTTGAAATGATTATGATACACATGATTTATAGTAGCTATTTAATAAATTCAATACCTTATTTTGTTTTAAATCCACCTTAATGTTAATTTTACTATTATTAATTGATAATAAATGGTGAACAACTTGCAACATAAATATGACAACATCATCTTTATGTCAGTACCAACCATCATGTTTAAAAATAATCTTAACTCAACATTAAAGAGAGATGGCCTCACTAAGCAAACATTGATAATATTAACAATTGAAGAGTTGCTATTTTAAGACACAAACAAAAACTTAAATGGACATCTCTTAGCATGTTGTCGCACAATGATTGTGATCATGCACGCACACATAAGACGAAATAGAAATGTGTTGTTACTAGTTATCAATTCAATTTTTATGGAAATGTGATATCAGATGGTCATTGTCATTCATATTAACTATTGACAGTTTAAAGCATTTACTAACAGAAAGGTACCAAGAAGTAAGAAAAAATAATTGTACATGAGATAGTTGTGGCTTGATTATGGATGGACTAACATTATTTTTACTTTACCACAGGCTAACAATTGTAATATATTAAAATTGAAACATTTGTCATGACACAAATTTAAAAAAAGTAATTTAAGTGTTTTTCTATAAAGATTGTTAAGTATTTCCATTGCCATATTGCAAATTAGAATTACACTTTAAATATTATTTATTAATTGTTTTTCTACTTGACTGATTACTCTCAATGCGTGATATGGATAACCTATGCACTACTTCCTGAGCATGAGAGATCAAATACCTAATTTATTTTATGCTTACTCTAAGTAAACAATGTGATAATTGTAACAATTGACAATTTCCTTGAAATCAGTAATTACTGAATTTATGCACTATCAGTATAATTACCTATTTATTTCATCATTCAGTCATTGAATCAGATAGATTATTGAAGTGTTGATATTCATGCATTGATACACTATTCTGTTGATTGTTTCTCTTCTAAACACATATTGTGTATAATTTGGATTCTTCAGAAGTTGTAAATAATATTAAAAACAAAACACAAGTTAATGAGAACTTTTGTTTGACTAACCAAATGTCATCATGAACTTGTTAACTGTAGAGCTACCCTGTCCTACCCACCACAGTTCGTTGCTTGTACGGTCCAAACTGTACCCAGTCCAGTAAATGTGTATGGACTTACCCACATACAAAGTGGCTCCTGCATCATGTAGGTGAGGACGTCAGCGAACTGATCCGAGAGAAAGCGCGAGGAGTTGGCCAGTCCCAGCGGAGCGGGCGAGGGCTGCAGCAGCCGCCCCTCGCCGCCCGTCGCCTCCTGCCGCGCCATCGTAGCGTTCTGCCGCCACCCTGGCTCTCCCGTCACGCTCAGCGCGTGGTACACCGCCACGGACAACAACGACACACTAACCGCAGTATAAACCTTGAGATTCGGCAAGGGCAACCGATCTATGAGTGTCACAGGCATATTGAATCGCCACTATTATATACTAATTATCAAAACCGTCACGCTACACATTACACTACTGCATTAATACGTTGTGGTAGTTGTTAATGAACGCGCGCAGTTTTATCGTATTATTGCGAGTTAATAACACATCATCCGACGGTCTGATAAACAGAAATGACAAGTGCGATGCGAGCGAGAGAACTGATAGTTAGAGAGGAGAGGTGAGATGAGGTCGCGAGCTATTTTCACGCCTCGTTCGAGTGCTATTTTTTAGCTCCATACTACGGATGAACCCTTTCCCTAGATATTAATATGTTTATGAAATTAATGATTTAGATATTTATTTTGTAAAAATAATGAAATATTTTGTTCACCCTGGATTTATTTGAATTATTTTGTAAATGCGCGGAGTTCGGATTTACGTGCAAAGGGATGTTATTTTCCGTTGTTCAAATATACTACAGTTTCGTTTAGAAATATTACGATGTCACTACTTCTTTTTGTTGGCAAGCAATAAATTCAAATTATTTGACAGTCTGGATCAAGTAATGTATAATAAAAAAAATAAAAAATCAATAACTCACGTTTAATTTTTCTAAACAAAGATGTGTATTTCTTTTCATTTCTAAGCGAACCGCTACTGTCTTAGTGACAGATGACATATGCTTGGGGCAGAAGTCGTAGTCATCGATGCAGTTTTTCTTTAATATTTTGTTTATTCACATGATTTGATACTGAAAATATTTTAGAACATGTCGGAAAGAGATTACGCTCCCTTGAGCATAGCCTGCGTTCGCGGGCTATGTGACAAACTATACGAGAAGAGGAAATTCGCTGGTGTTGAAATTGAGAAGTTTGTTGTTGTCCTATTTTGTCTCTGTTTGGTCGGATAAATACTAAAAAGCAGGTGAGACAGGTGTGTCTTGTATTGACGTTAATCTTGCTTCTTTGTAGGATGGTAAAAGACTTCAGCGACGCGAACAACGCCAGCCAGATAAAGCGGCTAATCCGCGTACTCGGGCAGGACCTGATGGCTTCCACCAACCCCAACGTCAAAAATGGAGCACTGATGGGGCTCTCCTCCGTGGCCGTGGGGCTTGGAAAGGTTTTGTACTCATTGCTTAAATCAGAACAACTTTTAAATGAAGTGGGACATTGTAATAATAAGACTTATTGCTTTGTTAAAACTATTAAAATATAAAATTTATTAATGAGCACGCATGTCACCTGATGGTATGTTGGATTTGAGACCCATAGATATTTGTGCAAGACTACAATTACCAAAGCGGAATATTGTAAATACTGGCCCAGCCATAAATTTAGTACTATTACTGTCATATTCAAGCACTTGCACCTTGTGCTGCACTATACCACCTTCTCCTTGTTATAATACTCTACTTCTTTATCTTCTTTTCATAGTATAAAACAATTTTGCTTTCTGTCTGTCTTTACTTTCTTTTCTTTTTACCATCAGTCAGATTTTTTTTACTGAAGATTATTTTTAATAAATTCTAATATATGTGAGTAACAGAAACAAAGCAAAGCAAAGGCGGGTTTGCTAGTATGTAATAATAATAACTGAACTCTAGGCTATATATTATTGTTAAATAATAAGTTGCAAAATTTATAATTTCAAATGGTGTTTGTCACATACGACATATGACTGAATAGATTACGATTATCATTATACACTTATTACTGCGTAGATTTCGATTATCATTATACACTCGGAAACTTTTAAATTTTCCAGGATGAAAAGTAGCCTATGTGTTAATCCAGTGTATACATTATCTCCATTTCAAACTTTATCCAAATCCAGTCCAGCTGTTGCAGTATGAAGGAGTAACAAACTAACACACACACACACACACACAAACTTTCCCATTTATAATATTAGTAGTATTAGTAGTATAACAAGCTTTTTACTTTTGTAAAAATCCTTGAAAATCTGTTATTTCGTTTTTTAATTGTTGATCTAAATTTTGGTTTATCTCTGTGCACATTCTTTCATCTCTCTAGATGAGTGATAAGAACCCTTCCTCTCAAGATAGGTTAGGTTAAAATAACATCTTGTATTATTGATGCAGGGCTGCATAGAGTTCCTGCCGGAGCTCATCCACCCGATCATCGCGTGCTTTAGCGAGAGCGAGTCGCGCGTGCGCTACCAGGCGGCCGAGGCCCTGTTCAACGTGGTGAAGGTTGCGCGGGGGGCCGTGCTGCCGCACTTCCCCGCGCTCTTCGACGCGCTGGCGCGGCTGGCGGCCGACCCCGAGCCGCAGGTCAAGCAGGGTGCGGAGCTACTGGACCGGCTCGTCAAGGTGATGATGATGGTGGTGACGGTGATGAGTGCTGGCGCGGCTGGCGGCCGACACCAAGCCGCAGGGCAAGCACGGCGCGGAGCTACTGGACCGGCTCGTCCAGGTGATGATGATGGTGATGATGATGATGAATGCTGGCGCGGCTGGCGGCTGACCCCAAGCCGCGGGCAAGCAGGGCGCGGAGCTGCTGGACCGGCTTGTCAAGGTGATGATGATGGTGGTGACGGTGATGAGTGCTGGAGCGGCTGGTGGCCGACCTCAAGCCGCAGGTCAAGCAGGGTGCGGAGCTGCTGGACCCGCTCGTCAAGGTGATGATGATGGTCGTGACGGTGATGAGTGCTGGAGCGGCTGGTGACCGACCTCAAGCCGCAGGGCAAGCAGGGCGCGGAGCTGCTGGACCGGCTAGTCAAGGTGATGATGTTAGTGATGATGGTGATGAGTGCTGGACCTGCTCTTCAAGGTGATGATGATGGTGGTGACGGTGATGAGTGCTGGACCTCAAGCCGCAGGCCAAGCAGGGTGCGGACTGCTGGACGGGCTCATCCAGGTGATGATGATGGTGGTGATGGTGATGGGAGCTGGCACGGCTGGCGGCCGACCTCGAGCCGCAGGTCAAGAAGGGCATGGAGCTGCTGGACCGGCTCATTAAGGTGATGGTGATGGTGATGAGTGCTGGCGCGGGTTTTTTGGAGATACATATATTTATTAAGTGTTTATAATATCGACTTAGTGGCACTTCGGCTTTGGAAGAATTAATTTAATAAATAGTTTTTAAAAAAAAGGTAACGGAATAAATACTGGAACCATAACAATGTTTAAAATAGAATAGAATAGAGAACATTTATTTCGCTTATTTTTTACATATTTTTACATTGGGTGCGTAAATGTTGCAGTGCGGCGAAAATGGTACCCGCTCAGCTAACGTCCAACATCCAAATACAGCCGACTGTGGTGCCGCGATTACACCAACCACGGCCGGCCTGTGTGGCGACACGCTCTCGACACGTAATAAATAATAGCATAATATGCCGGCCACCATTTAAGAAGGTGTCAAACTCAAACTCACAACATTTATTTGACAAAAACAAACTGTAACACAACAAAAAAACAAACGTTTTTTTACATAACATCACATAACTGTAATGTTAAATTATTAACCCATTCAACTTTGTCCTTAATTAGATCAAGGAAAACAATATCACGCTTCTGCGTTGTAGTCACTCCAGTTACCATCGTGTGTTTAGTATTTGTTTTATAATTAAGATTGAATTATAAGTTCGTTCAAAGTTTTAACTCGTACGATTAAAAAACAAGTAACTCACTATCGTAAAAGCCATTACTGTAATGGGCAGTGTACAGTGAACAGTGACTAGGATCTTCGTTACAACCATTCACATCGCTCTCATGGGCGCGAACTGTACCAAAGTTAGTTTCGATTCAGTCGGCGCTCGCACCTAGATGATCGTTGTACGGAGTTTCTGGACGTTAAGAACTGACGGCTGCTGGTTTGTTAAGCTTATTCATTTTCCTCAACGCATTATCAAGGATGCAGCGCAACAGTCAGTTTTGATACTTTAAGATTTCTCGAGCGCGAATTATTACTACTATGATTACTACTTATTTAATTTGTTCTTGTTTTGTTTGGTAACTGTATATTGTTATTGTTATATCAACCCAGCGAACGTCATCTTATTTAAGATTATATTACGATCTTAGGTGTAAGCGCCGATGGCGCCAAAATTAAGTTATAATGTGCCGATGAAAAATTTAAGTTTTGTTGGCATGGCACAATCACGGAGTTTAATAGAACTCGGTCGCAATAACAGCGTCAAGTCGTGAAAAACAAATAACATCATAATTTATTATTATTATTATTAACTATGCGATAGAATTCTTATATCTCATCAATTAAAGCCGTGACTATGCATACATTATAATTATTTTCATTGAAATCTCTATGAAATTTGTATGATAATTTCCAGGAGATAGTGACAGAGAGCGATGCGTTCTCGCTGGCGGCGTTCGTGCCGATGCTGCGCGAGCGCATGTACACGCGCAACGCGGCGGCGCGGCAGTTCTGCGTGTCGTGGCTCGGCGTGCTGGACTCGGCGCCCGAGCTGCAGCTGGCGCGGCACCTGCCCGACCTGCTCGACGCGCTCTTCAACATGCTCGACGACCCCAACCCGGAGATACGCCGCATGTACACACACTTTCACATCACTAATTACTCTCAAACAATGTCAGCGAGTGAGCTATGACATACAGACAGACACTGACGTCTTGCCTTAAGATTTCCTGTTTTTTTACCATTTAAAGGTACCTACCCTATATTTAATGCCGGTCGAAATGTTACGCGTTCATGTAGTCAGTATATCAATTAGAAAATAACATAACAGGGTTTGGAGAGTCAGGTTTGAAGTTACTTTTGCCCTATCTTGTGTCACAAGAGAGCCACGGTTTCAGTTGACAAAAGTTAAGTCCGATTAAGCCAATGATGGTCGCAGGTGTGACATCCAGCTGGGCGAGTTCCTGCGCAGCATCAAGAAAGAGCCGGCGCGGGTGGACTTCCCCGCCATGATCAACATACTCATCTCGCACGCGCAGTCGCCTGAGGAGCTGTTGCAGGTACATACACAGCTGTGCAAGAACACGTCTGGAATGGGTGCCCTTCGATTGACTTAAAACGTTGTGCTAAAATTTTTTGGTCAAAAATGTTTCCTATTATATTGAATGGCATACGTCTTTTTTAGCATAAAGACTTTTTTGCATATATATTTTTTGTTTTAAACCACTTATGGTCTAAAATTGTTTTGTCTACAATTTTAACCACTAAAAGGCTACATCCATAATATTGTATAAAACGCCTAGGTCTCAAGTAATCTCCCTCATGGTCAGGGTTATTCCAAACAAATGTTATACTAAAAAAAAATCGACCAAACAATATTATGCAAAACAATTACGATCAAACAATTTTCGATATTTAAAATATTATTCGAAACGTTGGTATGCAAAAAAAATACGTTGTGAAACAAAAATAGGCCAAACAATTTTAGACCAACTGATAAACACCCGTCTGGAATAAAGTAACAGTGTGTCTTTCAAAGCAAAATAAGCAATTATAGTGGTTGCCAAGTTTTGAATTAGATAAAATGAGAGAGGTTTTCTCAGTACGGTGTTCATACTCGTAATCCGCCTTTGTTGTATGGAATGTATTGCTGACCCTACACAGCGAAGACGAGGATAACCTAGTTGGTAATGAGTGTAATGATCTAGTGACCCTGCCTACGACGCTAGCGCTCTCAGGTTTGACCCCCCTAAGAGCAACTATTCGTGTGATGAGCGCTAGTATTGGTCCTGAGACTTGGATGTTTTCTAAGTATCAAGTATGATTGCCCATAGTACAGCCTCGTTCTATGGCTGTCCGTGGCCTGATTTCGATTAAGAGAGGTATGGCTTCCCCTGTCGGTAGCTGACGGCGATCACGTGGATCAAGGAGTTCGTGGAGCTGGCGGGCGCGGCCATGCTGCCGTACGCGTCGGGCGTGCTGGCCGCAGCTCTGCCCTGCCTCGCCTACTCCGACGAGCCGCGCCGCAGTATCCTTGCCAACCGCCAACCGCCAACTGACAACATCCGACCATACTACTGCCTTGAACGCGATGTGGACATTACTCATAACAGTGATCCGTATCGTATCAGCTTTCACTCACTGGTTATCAGTAGAAATCATATTTCTAAAGCATTTGTAAAAAGTACGCTAGGTCCCAAATTTCATCAAAGGGAGCTCCCTTATATAGCTATATCTCTAACCCAGGAGAATCGAGTCTGTGGCGGGATCTATCGATTTAATTATTTCTCAATCGCACAAAGGTTCATTGAAATAGTTTTTTTTTATGGCATAGAGAAGGCACACGAGCATACAGGCCACCTGATGGTAAGTGGAAACTGTGACCCATAGACATTCGCATTCACAATACTGCAAGCCTAAGAGTGCAAATGCGTTGCCAACCCTGAGGACTAAGATGGAATGCCTCTATGCTAGTCATTACACCGACTGTCTTATCCCCAAACCGGAACACAACAATGCGAACACTGCTGTTTGGTGGTAGGTTAATGGATAAGATGGTGGTAGCGATCCTGACGGCCCCTGCACAAGGTCCACCCGCAAAAGATCCCGGATAAGTTCGCTTTTGTACATCTCTACTATATTTTTGTCTACTATAATTGTTCTCTTTTTTTGTACAATAAAGTGTTTACATACATGCATACATACATCAACTGGTAGAGAATGCCATTAGGCAATAAGTTCACCTTTTGTACTCTAATTTGTATTTTTGTGCAATAAAGATTAAATAAAAATAAATTAATACATGCATGCATACATACATGCATAGATTCGTACATATATACATACATACATAGACATACGACATACATAGACATATTTAAGCCTGATAGACAAGATTACATTTTGATCCAGCAATAAAGCGTTTTTATCTAAAGTACCACTATACAGACAGAGTAAAATTGACTGTGGTTTATGGTTCTCAATTAAATAATTTAAATATTTGCCTGAGTACCTATTGTCATAGAACTTTAAAAAATCCTTAACGACGAATATCAGGCATCAGAGAAACTGCGGCGATAGTAAACTTCCAGCTGACGAAGCTGGTCGTGTCGGAATCCCGGTCGTCCTCCCCCGCGCCCCCCAACGACAAGGGGGAGGGAGATGCCGACGACAAGAAGGAAGCCAACGAGGAACAGCCGGAAGGTGAAGCCGGAGAGCCGACGCAGAATGAAGAAAAGATCAACTTAGACGCGGTTGTGGGGATCCTTACTCAGATGCTGCAACACAGCTCCGTGCACACGAAAGTCGCCGTGTTGGATTGGATACTGCACTTGTATAACAAATTGCCAACTCAAGTAAGTAGGAGTCATAATATATTAAGTATGCAATATTATAGCTTGTGAGGCCTATTATTCATACGAGTAGTCACTGAAATTGTCTTAAAATAATAAATACGACGTTAAAATTCATCCTGAAAATGTAACAAATGAGCCTACTTATACTTAGAAAATTAGATACTTCTTAGACTTCTTTCACAGTCTCGCGCGTGCGCTCAGCGGTGACGCATGTACGCCTTGTAATTAGTTACGCGTGAGTGCCGTAATTATGTCGAATACATTAAAGTGTAATGTTTGCAATATTGTCATCGACGAAATGTTGTCGTATGTTCAAAACAAAATATCCGTGGTTGATGGTGACACCATAGTGAAATTGTGTTCAACGTCTTTTACGAGTGAAGAAATACAAAATTCGAAGATATTATTGTTCAGTGCGCTTCCAAATTACAAACTTAAAACTCAACGTAGAGGAAATGGCAAGGAAGAACGCGACTTAATTGACATCCTTAACGTATTCAGAACGGTGGATTCTGAAACATTGCCTGTGTTTGTAGCTCGGCAATTAGAGAAGTTACCTCCATTGACTTTTGACCACATAGATTGTAGCAAATTGCTTAAAGATCTTATAAGGCTTCAAGAAGATGTTAAAAATGTTAAATCTACGTATGCTACGATCGAGGACTTGGAAAAGTTCAAGAAGGAGGTGCAGGAGACGTACTGTGATGCTCCTGCGCCGCCTGCGAGATTATCTATATGTAATGTGAACACAAGACGAGGGGCATGGTGTGCAGACAGTGGCCCGATTGGGCTATCGAACATACATAACTCAACGTTAAACGATACAGCACATACTACTACTACATCGCCACCTAATAATGTAACCGAAAACCTATGCAATCAGTACCGATCAATTGTGATTTCGGGTAGTCAGACTACCGCCATGGTTATAGATAAGCAACCGTTGGATTTGAGCGCGCCGGCGGGCGCGATGAGTCAGCGCGCCGATCAGCTGTCTGAATCGCCCGTGCCTGCGCCCGCGCTCCCGCCCGCGCCCGCGCCCCGCGCGCCTGCGATGCCCGATGCTAGTGCATGTGCACCGAATAAAACAGAGCCGGAGCATAAATGGCAAACCGTTATGAACCGGAAAAGCAAGTCTTATCGCTATCGTGGTCAAATTGGTGTGGCGAATATAACTGATTGCAATTTCAGAGCAGCGAATCGTAAGGTTCCTATGTTTATTTCGAAGATTCACAAAGATTCCGATGAGTCCGAGATAGTAAGATACATTCTACAAAAAACACAGGAGACCGTTTTACTTGAAAAAATTGAAACAAAAAAGGCTGTAGATCATAAAGCATATAAATTTTTTGTTAGCGAGGGGAAGATTCCTCTGTTTTTAGATAAAAATATATGGCCGAAGGGCATCGTATTTCGTAAGTTTGTACATTTCAAGTACAAAACAGCGGCTCCATCATCGAATAATGTGTAGTACGACCTCTTATACATTTGCCAGCTTCAATTGTAAAAGCGTGAAGCGCTCTGTTGACAGTATTAGAGAGCTATGTCAATCATCGGACATTATAGCACTACAGGAGACGTGGTTGTTGCCCGATGAAATCCCTTATTTGAATAGCATCGATAAGGCATTCTGTGCGACGGGCACCTCGGCTGTGGACACGGCGGCGGGAGTGCTTCGTGGGCGCCCCTACGGTGGCGTTGGCATACTGTGGAGGAGTGCGATTTTTTACAATGTGTCAGTGGTGCAGTGCGATAATCCTCGTCTGTGCGCCATAAAAATAGTTATGAATGATCGGCCGCTAATTGTGATAAGTATTTATATGCCTACGGATAAAAACGACAACTTAACGGAATTCTCGGACTGCCTCGGTGAAGTAAGTGCTATTATTAGCGAATATGGTGTAGAATCAGTTTATATCATTGGGGACTTTAATGCTCATCCATATGAACACTTTTTTGATGAGTTAATGGTTTATTGCAATGATCAAAGTTGGTATTGTGCTGATATCAAGATGTTAGGTATTCTCTCAGATACTTACACGTTTGTAAGCGATGCTCACCAGTGTAGGCGATGGCTGGACCACTGTGTTGTTACACGAGCCGCGTTAGCATCAGTACGTAAGATATCAGTTAAGTACAATGTCACGTGGTCTGACCATTTCCCGCTTATAATAGAAGTTGACTTAAGCACGATTACACCTAGATTACATACTCAAAACTGTGTAAATAATCAATCTGTTATCTGGGGTAACAGAACGGATGAGCAGATTTCTCACTACCATAAAGTATGTCATAATAAGCTGAAACATATCGACTTTCCTTCGGAGTTGCAAAACTGTGCTGACAGCCATTGTAAATTAACTGGTCATAGGGAGGTCCTAGACAGACTTTATTGTGACATTGTGTCTGCCCTCAGTGAGGCTGCGACCGCTAGTCGAGGAAAGCTTAAACCTAAGGGAAAGAGTCCAATAACGGGCTGGAATAAGCACGTAAAAGAGGCGCATGGGGCGGCTAGACTGAGGTTTCAGGAATGGATCGCGCGAGGAAAGCCCAAAACCGGTTTCTATTTTAATGAGATGTGTCAAAGCAGGAAAATATTTAAATCACGCTTGAAGTGGTGTCAAGATAATCAACACCAGATCAAGATGGATATCATTGCATCACATCATTCAAATAAAGATTTTCGTGGTTTTTGGAAGGCGACAAATAAAATGAAATTTCAGTCTGGTCTCCCGGTGAGTGTTAACGGTGAGAATAATCACAATGACATAGCCAACCGCTTTAAGGATCATTTCTTTGTGAGTTCTCCCTTATTGTCAGCGCAGGAGGTGAACAATGCTGAGATCAATACCAAAGTAGTCGGATCGGAAATTACTGCCAGGGATGTGGCCGAGGCCATTAAATCTATCTCCAGAGGGAAATCCCCTGGCCACGATGGTCTCAGCATTGAGCATCTCCAATATGCTGGAACACATGTATCGAGAGCGTTGGCCATGCTATATACATTGTGTATAAGACATTCGTATTTGCCAGATCAGCTAATGAAGACGATAGTTGTGCCTATAATTAAAAACAAAACGGGTGATTTGTCGGATGTTAATAATTATAGGCCGATATCTCTGGCGACTGCTATCGCGAAGGTGTTGGACAGTGTGCTTAACGCCCAGCTAAGCAAGTACGTGCAACTGAGTCATAACCAGTTTGGTTTTCGCCCGGGGTTATCTACGGAAAGTGCAATCTTGTGCCTTAAGCACACTGTCAAATATTACGTTGACAGGAAGTCGCCAGTGTACGCGTGTTTTCTCGACCTGTCTAAAGCTTTTGACCTGGTTTCTTATGAGATCCTGTGGAGTAAGCTTAAAGCAATCAATCTCCCTCCTGAAACAGTACGCATTCTCAGGTATTGGTATGGAAACCAGGTCAATAGCGTTAGATGGGCAAATACATTATCGGATCCGTACAGACTGGAGTGTGGTGTACGACAGGGGGGGTTAACTTCACCAACACTATTTAATGTGTATATCGATGGCCTGCTTGACGCGCTCAGCAGAATGCATGTTGGCTGCCATGTCGACGATATATGTGTCAACAATATTAGCTACGCCGACGACATGGTTCTGCTGAGTGCGTCAGTGTGCGGCATGAGGAAGTTGCTGCGGGTGTGTGAGACATATGTTGCTAGTCATGGGCTGAAATATAATGTATCAAAAAGCCAGTACATGGTCTTTGAGGTCGGACGGAGCCGGACTGTCGATGTTCCACATATAAGCCTTAACGGTGTACCCCTTAACAGGGTTGATACATTTAAATATTTAGGTCATCTGATAACGTGGGACCTCAAAGATGATGCTGATATTGAGCGGGAACGGAGGGCTCTGTCGGTCAGGACCAACATGATTGCGCGCAAGTTTGCACGATGTTCGAGGGAGGTTAAGATAGCTTTGTTTAGAGCTTACTGCACCTCTCTCTATACGTGCAGCTTGTGGCAACGGTACACGCAACGGGCCTATGGGGCTCTCCGGGTCCAGTTTAATAACGCGTTCCGGGTGTTGGTGGGGCTGCCCCGTTTTTGTAGCGCATCAGGGATGTTTGCAGAAGCAAGAACAGACTGCTTTTATGCGACTATGCGCAAAAGAGCCACATCCCTGTTGCGCCGGGTGCGCGGCAGTCCCAACAACATCCTGCGAATGGTAGGGGACAGGTACGACTGCCCCTACATCTGTCATTGCTGTGGGCTACATGCCCCAGTCAATTGATTACTAACACTTAGATCTAAGTTACTAACAACATTTAATTTTATTGTATTATTAGTATTAACGTTAATTTAACTAACATAGTTTTAGGGCTCATTATTACTAACATATTATATGGAAATGAATTCTGAAATAAATGATTATTATTATTATTATTATTTGTATGTCTTTACCAATCACGGGACTATGGGAGTCCCGGACCTTTGGAAGGCGTACATGGAGCCGAAGCCAACACGCAGAGGCCCTTTAGACAAGTTTAATTTAGTAAAGTTATGGGACACCAACCGGCGATTGTCTCTGAGTTCAAACTAAAGAAGTATGCTCCCACGGACAACCATCGGTCAGTGTAAAGACTATTTAAGAAGGATGGGAATATACTAATAATAGGTTCTATGAATGAACTGATATGGATTGGTGAACTAGGCTATTGATGAAACTACGGCGCCGCCTGCCTGGCCAATGCTAATTACTTTGGTTTAAATGGCAGGCGGTGAGTCGCCAACTCAATGGAATGGACCTCCCGAAATAGCCACATATTATATAGCAGCAGGGAGGCAACAGTTCCAGAGGGGCTAAGGGTGGAGAGGTGCTTCTGGACTTTAAACGACCATAAGGTGCCCACTCGCCACTTATGCAACACATCCACCCTTCGAGCATATAGCTCTTGCGACTCCACTCTGACCGGCCAATAAAGGCAAGCCAGAGGTGAGGGTCTGTTCCTCGTCATTGCACACCGCAGCCGGCCGGTGAAGGCAAGCGTGAGGTGAGGAACAGGACCTACCCTCGGGAGCACTCAGGACCGTGGTGTCGCCACTCACCACAGCTCGCCACTAGCTGCCCTGCGGTTTATTATTATTATTATTAGAAAATTACACGGTTACACAGATGTTAAATGTACAGTTCATGCGTATTCAACCTGCATGCAGTGTGCAAATTTATTCCAGACATTTTTAAGACTAATTACTAATTATTATAACATATTTGTCATTTCATTGGAACGAAGTCAAATGTATCTACAATGTCAAATAGTCAATTTATTATAAAATTCGGCTTTTTAGCGCGTCAAATATTCTTTTATATTGTAATAACAATTTTCCTGTAGCTATTTATTCAATTTATTTAAAAATAGCATCTTATTTTCTCGTTTAATATCTACAAGCAACTTATTATACAGGACTATACGCATATTATAGCAATTGTTCTTATGTATATATATATATATATCATCATCATCATAGTCATCTACGTGGTATTGCCAAATATTCTTTTTGACAATTTGGAAGCCCAGGAATGTATCTGTGTCAACTATTTCTACATTAACGTTGTCGTGGGTAATATGTATAGATAATGAGTTATAATTATAGGGACCAAATAACATAGCTTTTGTCTTCGCTATATTAATTTTCAAGTTGTTGCTTTTTACAATAGGTATATAGGGTCTATTAACGTTTTATTGACATTTCATTCAATTTTGTCTTTGTATCATATCACATTTCACTATAAGGGTAGTGTCGTCGGCAAAAATTATGGAGTCATGTTTAATACAATTTGGCAAATCATTGATTGCTATTAGAAATAGCAGCGGTCCAAGATTGCTGCCTTGAGGGACACCGGTGTTATTTAAAAGAAAATCTGTCCTATATGTTTCTCTACTATAATCATTATTGTTATTCTGGATAATCCTATCAATTTGTGTATATTGTTTTCTTTTCCTTAAATAACATTCCACCCATTCATAAGCTCTTCCTCTTATGCCATGGTCGATGAAGTCAAAAGCTTTACTCATATCTAAAAAGAGCTTGATGATCGGAGTCTTATAGTTTACACTCTCTGCAATTGTTCTTACTAGGTTGAAACAAGCTAGGGTCGTCAATTTGCCCTTACGAAATCCCAATTGCCTTGATGTTAGAATTCATATCGTGTTAGAATTCATGGACTCTATGTAGCATTGCTTTGTCAAAAACTTGACAAGATTGATATAATAGTTATTGGTCGGTAATTATTTGGGTCTGATATGTTCCCTTTTTTATAAAGAGGTTTTACTATGGAGAGCTTTAGTTGTGAGGGAAAGATTCCATCAGTGAATGATAAGTTAATAATGTGTGACAGAGGACGGCAAATAAACTTAGCGCATACTTTTAAAACCATAGTAATAAGTTCATCACATCTATAAGCTTTACTGTTGTTTAAAGACGTAAGTTTTTCGTCCGGTTCAAATTCATCAGTAGGGTTCAGAAAAATTGATTTGGAATTATGTAATGACCTATTTAGTTTCATGTCAGCTGCGGATGATTGTGTAGAGTTTGTCATATTAATAAGTTATTTATTCAAGTGGGTACATAGGTCAATGGGGCTTGAGCATCGAAATATAATAAGTATGGAAGAGTAACGTCTAACAAAAACGACTGCCAAATCCGCTCCAAAACGCCCACTTTTTGAAATGAAAAGATCTTATGTATCGAGTGGTTTCAATAATCAACTAAATATTAATTGGGTTAAGGTATGAAGTCATTTATGTCAGATGCTGATATAACGTTTGAGTAGACAGTAATTTCAGTAAGGTTTATACCGTTTGAAAGACAAAAATCTGCAATTGGTTACAAGCTCTCTGACAGAAGATTATTATTATTATTATTTATTTGTCAATATATTTTTTCATAAGGGTTATTTGAACGCGGCCATGTCTTTCAACATTTGACGTGGATGGTTTAATACAAAAACAACACAGTAATTGAATAATGAATTTTATTAATATTTTTTTATAGTAGTGTTTTGACAAACTTACTGATTGTTCCCCTTGAATCATTTAACATACTTATGTTACACTATTATAAAGTTGTAAAATAGTATAAGTCGGCGTCGGGAAGTGACGGTCGGCGTCGGGAAGTGACGACCCCACCGCCCGTTGTGTGGTAACTGCTCACGGCGCAGTCAGTCAACCGACGAACGGCGGTCAAACCGTTCCGAGATGGGCGGAAGCCAAATGCCAGACACAGGACGGGCTGCAGCGTCCTGTGATATACTTCCGCCCCACTGCGATCCCCAACACGCTCGCCAAGCGTGGGGATTATGGCACTAACCCCCCCTTATGGTGTACACCAAAAAACCACGGCCCCTAGTCCCCGGCGGCTCCGCTAGGCCGGCCCAAGGTAGCGGGTTCGGTAACGGCGGAGCAGGGGGTGCTAAGAATCTCCGGCAGAGATCTGGCTACCACCACCAAACGAATCTGGCCCTGGTGACACACAACTGTCGCACGCTCAGGACTGACGAGAAGATCCTAGAACTGGAAGAATGTTTGGACAAGTTACGATGGGATATCTTAGGGTGAAGTCCGAAGTCCGAAGTAGGGGATGCCTTAAAACAGGTGTACTTTGCTCATTTTCACTCCCTGATGTCGTACGGTACGCTCCTATGGGGAAACTCCACGGATGCCAACAGGATACTTATTATGCAAAAGCGTGCCTTACGCACGTTAGCCGGGGTGAAACCCAGGCACTCTTGCAGGGGCCTTTTCGTAACGTACCGCATAATGACGCACTACTCGGTTTACTTATTTCAAACAATAATGTTCGTCAGAAATAATATTTCATCCTTCGCACGAGTCAATATTCCTGGCAAGGAGCTCCGCCACACCGGGCGTTTGAGAACAGTTCCCCGTCGCATGGCACTTGCGGCTAAGAACCCGCGTGTCATCGGTCCCACATTCTATGAGCGTCTACCCGCTAAACTTAAAAATGTAACATCCGACGAAGCATTCAAACATCAGCTGAGAAACCTATTATTGGATAATCCATTATACTCTGTCGACGAATATATGCAACTTAAATTGTAAAATTATTATTGATATTTGACCTTTATTAGTTTTGTGTATTGACATCGGAAACTGACCATTTATTACTTGTTTATCATTGTTGTTTTTGATTATTTGAGTGTTTTATATTATTGTATTATTTTAATATTATTTTATCAATTTGTATTAATGTTTTGTTGACGATATCAATGTAATTTCGTATTTTTTGACATGCAATGCAATCTATATTGTAACATTACATTGATAAATAAATAAACTAAACTAAACTAAACTAAACTATCTGAAGTCCGAAGACAGGGAGAGGACTCGATGATCCTGAAGTCCGGTAACTTGTTTTACTACCGGGAAGGTGACGCCCTGTCACAGGGTGGTGTCGGGTTTATCGTCCGTAAGTCGCTCGTCAACAACGTGGAGTCGATCGGGAGTGTGTCGACAAGGGTGGCGTACCTGATACTCAGAATTACCAAACGGTATTCGCTGAAGGTCATCCAGGTTTACGCCCCGACTTCGACGCATTCTGACGATGAGGTGGAGGCAATGTACGAGGACATCTCGAAAGCCATCCAGACCTCTAAAACACACTACACGGTGGTGATGGGCGACTTCAACGCGAAGTTGGGCATGAGAGAAGGTAATGAGCTGAGAGTGGGACACTTTGGTGTTGGCAGGCGAAATCCCAGGGGCCAGCGGTTGGCTGAATTCTTGGAGAGGGAAGGACTCTTTATGATGAATTCCTTCTTCAGGAAGAAGCCACATCGCAAATGGACCTGGATTAGCCCGGACGGGTCGACAAAAAATGAGATAGACTTCATCTTGTCTACCAAACGCCACATATTCAATGATGTCTCTGTGATCAATAGTCTAAAGACTGGCAGTGATCACCGAATCGTAAGAGGCACATTGAATATCAACACAAGGCTTGAAAGGTCACGACTGATGAAGTCCACGCTCCGTCCAACCCCAGTCCAATGCCAAAACCCCGAAACCTTCCAGCTCGAACTCCAAAATCGCTTCGAATGCCTAGCAGAATGCGAATCTACGGACGATCTGAATAACGGGTTTGTACAGGCTGTCCAAGCTGCTGGGTCGAAGTTCTTTAAGACCCGCAGCCAGAAAAGAACCCAAAAACTCTCAGACCACACTCTTAAGATCATGGACGAACGGAATGAAATGCGGCTGCAGTCTTCAGTGGACATGCAGAAGTACAGGGGGCTTAACAGACAAGTCTCTAAGTCATTACGGACAGACCTGCGCACCTTTAATACTTCGCGTATTAAAGATGCTATCGAGCGAAACAAGGGCTCTAAGGTGTTCGCTAGGGATTTGTCTGTTGGGCAGACCCAGTTGATGAAACTGAAGACCGAAAATGGCACCGTAATTTCGTCCAAGGCCGAGATTTTGAGTGAGGTTGAGAAGTTCTACGGACAGCTGTACAAATCAACTCGACCCGTTGAAAGTTTGGCTACAGATCCCAGAGCCAAACTCACCCGACATTACACCGAAGACATCCCGGACGTCAGCCTGTACGAGATCAGAATGGCCCTAAAGCAACTGAAGAACAATAAGGCGCCAGGGGACGACGGAGTTACGGCTGAGCTTCTGAGAGCGGGTGGAATGCCGATACTTAAAGTCCTCCAGAAGCTCTTTAACTCCGTTATTCTCGAAGGCGGTGTTCCAGAGGCGTGGACCAGAAGTGTGGTGGTCTTGTTCTTTAAGAAAGGCGATAAAACCTTATTGAAGAACTACAGACCCATCTCACTTCTGAGCCACGCTTATAAGTTGTTTTCAAGGGTCATTACAAATCGACTCTCACGCAGGTTCGATGACTTCCAGAACAAGCCGGGTTCCGGAAAGGCTTTAGTACCATAGACCACATTCACACGCTGCGCCAGATTATACAGAAGACTGAAGAGTATAATCGGCCCTTATGTCTAGCGTTCGTGGACTATGAGAAGGCCTTCGATTCGGTCGAGACATGGGCGGTGCTCGAGTCTCTACAGCGGTGCCACATCGACTATCGATATATCGAAGTGCTGAAGTGTTTGTACAAAAATGCCACTATGTCAGTCCGGCTCCAGAACCAGAGCTCGAAACCGATTCAGTTGCAGAAAGGTGTGAGACAGGGAGATGTCATATCTCCGAAACTGTTCACCGCTGCACTGGAAGATGTCTTCAAGCTTCTGGACTGGGAAGGACTTGGCATCAACATCAACGGCGAGTACATCACTCACCTTCGATTCGCGGACGACATCGTAGTCATGGCAGAATCGCTAGAAGACTTGAGTAAGATGCTCGGAGACCTCGATAGAGTTTCCCAACGGGTGGGCCTGAAAATGAACTTGGACAAGACGAAAGTCATGTCCAATGTTCGCGTTTTGCCAATACCGGTTCACGTGGGGAATTCTCAACTTCAAGTTGTTGATCAGTACGTATACCTGGGACAAACTGTCCAACTAGGTAAATCCAACTTCAAGAAAGAGGTCGATCGCCGAATCCAACTCGGATGGGCAGCGTTCAGGAAGCTAAAGCGGATCTTCTCGTCCAAAATACCGCAGAGCCTTAAGTCGAAAGTCTTCGACCAGTGTGTGTTGCCAGTGATGACTTATGGATCAGAGACTTGGCCGCTGAATGTGGGCCTCATGAATAGGCTCAGGGTCGCTCAGCGTGCAATGGAAAGAGCTATGCTCGGAGTTTCTTTGCGCGATATGATCCGTAATACGGTAATACGCCAGAGAACCAAGGTCACCGACATAGCTCAGAGAGTTAGCATGCTGAAGTGGCAATGGGCAGGCCACATAGCTCGGAGAACTGATAACCGTTGGGGAAGAAAAGTTCTCGAGTGGCGGCCCCGCACCGGTGGACGGAGTGTTGGACGGCCTCCCACCCGGTGGTCTGACGACCTGGTTAGGATCGCGGGGAGCCGCTGGATGCAAGCGGCTCAAGACCGTGACTTGTGGCGCTCTTTGGGGGAGGCCTTTGTCCAGCAGTGGACGCCCCCGGGCTGATGATGATGATGATGATGATGAAAATAGTATATCAGAAGATATTATGTTGTAAGAGTAGTCAGCGTCAAATAGTCTTTAGCATCTAAAGTGCCAAATATATTGTAACCCCTTTTTTATTCTTATAGGCATAAAGATACGTGACAGTATAATACCTATATATAGTCGCTTTGGATGGGACAGCCTATTTGATGCTGCCGAAAAAACATGACAAAAATTAAACGAGTAGTAAGACGAAAACATTACAAATAATCCATTCGGCACTGTTTCTATTCTACAGTTAGAGATAGCCAAGAGCTAACTCTTAAGTTAGATCATATACAATAGAGTATAATTTATATTTACAATTTTAGCTTTATCAACTCCATTTTTGTACAAATATCAATTAATTAAGCCTATTGCTTTTTAGGGTTAGGGTACGATAGTAAAGATGACATAAAATTTAATTTCCTATTCATTCGAAGTAGTTGCTTGTAATTCACATTTTTCAAAGATATATTGCATAACATCGGCCATGACATTTTGGTATGGTAATATTAAAAATTCAATAACTTACTAATGAAAATAAATATCGCTTTGTTTTGCATCTGTGTGGGTCCTGCACCAATTTACAATGCAACTTGGCATGGTTGCAGCATCATTAAAATTCGGTAATCTTTAATATCGTTATTTTCTTTTGTGTTTGTAAACAACTGTTTGACACTACGTCAGAAAGTCGACTGATAGACAGTTCGGCACTCATTAATAGCTCCACCCCCGCCGGCACTAAGTCAGTGGGGCAGATTTTGAGCGTCGATTACTCTTCCATACTTATTATATTTCGATGGGCTTGAGTAAGATTTATTTTCAAAACTTAAATGGTCAATTTAATTTTTACTATAGTAATTTTTACTATGGTATTAATCGTTTTCCAAGTTGCTTTACATTTGTTCTTATTTCGTTGTATGTATTTATGATTACAAATCTGATGCGCTTGATGGAGTCGAGACTAAATGGTAACATACCCTACTTTAGCCGAATCAGAAAAGCGGCTCCTAGCCGCTGTTCCTTTAATTTCGGAGATAAATTTGCTCTTAAGTTAGTGATTGTGTTGTCTAGATGTCTGGGCAGTCGGGCGCGGTGTTCGTGAGCGCGGTGGGCAGCCTGACGGACCCGGCCGACGACGTGGTGCGCCGCAGCCTCGCCGTCGCCGCCGAGCTCTGCACCTGCCCCGGCACGCCCGGTACGTGTAGCTCTAGCTAATGCTTGCTGTCAGAAGTCTGGGCAGTCGGGCGCAGTAGTATAGTGATTATTACATTACTATTCAGTCAAGAGGATATTATTTCAAACCTAAAAACTACGAAGTAGGAGTGTCCATCGTGTAAGATCTTTACGATGCGCTACATTGAATACTTTTGTATATTCCAGGTGATTTAGAATCTAGCCCTTATTACTACAAGTTCCTGCAAGCCCTGTTGAGGCTGCTGGCCGCCGATGAGAATCTCCTGGAGGATCGAGGCGCTTTTATAATTAGGTAAGTCTACATCTAAACACATTTCTGTGTTCATCGAATCTCCTTATTAAAATGAAAAAGCTTGTCCCCGTGTGCGTCAATTTAAATTTAATCATGTTATATTATAAACATAAAAAAACCGGCCAAGTGCGAGTCGGACTCGCGCACGAAGGGTTCCATACGAACGTCTAAGGAAGTGGTGGTGGTAGTTTTGACAAAAGTTTCTGTGAGATCTAATTATCGCTAAGGTTGTCACTTATCACTCATAATATTATTGCAAGAGACAATCGAACTTGTTGTATCATGACGTGCAAATAAACTTCAACCGTAGGGTGGTAGACCACATTTTTTGCCGACTGTATCTATCTAACAACATCTATCTGTATCTGTGTTTATCTATACAACATTAGACATTTGCCGACAGTTGCCGTTATTAATATCAAGCAAAACTGTGAAAATTTCAGCTGCCTATAGCTATCACGGTTCTTGAGATACAGCCTGGTGACAGACAGACAGACAGACGGACAGTGAAGTCTTAGTAATAGGCTCCCGTCTTTACCCTTTGGGTACGGAACCCTAAAAACGACACGTCATATATAACTTTATTTTTGGACGTATATTGACACAGGCATTTTGACCAAGATCAGGTTATTAAATTATGTAGCCTTTGGGGGCTGTTAAACGGTCAACCTTTCAGTTCCATTCGTGGCCGGCAACTTGCTGTTTCACTCTTCTTTCGAATGTTAAAGCAAGACGCTCATAGTCGCCGGCTGCACATAGCCAAGAAAATACTTTTAAAAGTTACTAGCATAATAGGGATAGCAACGCAGATTGGCAGTCTTAAAATTGCAGTCTTGTGATTGAAATGCAAATGTCCATGGGTCTCAGATCCCGCGTACCATTAGGTTTAAAAAGTAAGCTGTTCCCTGTAGACAGTTGTGCGTGCTGTTGAACGCGGAGGACATCTACAAGGCGCTGTCCTCAATCCTGGTGGAGGAGCCGAACCTGAAGTTCGCGGCGACCGTCGTGGACGTGCTCAGCACCATCCTGCTCACCGCCGCCGAGCTGCACCACTTGAGGCTGCAGCTCAAGAAGTTCACGTCGCCGGTGCGTCATTTCATTTATATTTGCATGTTTATCGTTGTTTAGTATTCATATAGTACAAACCTAGAGCCTAGTTTTTGTGTAGTCCCCTGATGTTGATTTATTATATTATTTTTATTCAGTTCTAGCTGGTGCCCGCGACTCCGTCCGCGTAGAAGTCGGTTATCGATATTTCCCTCGGGAACTAATCATATTTCCGGGATAAAAAGTAGCCCATGTCCCATTCCAGGACCTAACCTATAGGTGTGCCAAGTTTCATCCCGATCCGTACAGTGGTTGAAGCGTGTAAGACGGAAAAACATACAAACACACTTTTACATTTATAATATTAGTATAGATTTTAACAAAACGAAGTGTTTTTTAAACCGCCTATACGACTATACATATAGGTGGATGTCGTTGTCGCCACAACTCTTGATCGCCAAAGTCACCGTTGGCATTCAAAAGGTTTTTTGTCGATGGAACGAATATAAGTTCATCCTTTATAATATTTAGATCCTGCGGGCAATGTGCCCCGCCCACTGCCACTTCAGTTTAGCTATTCTTAGGGCTATGTCGGTAACGTTAGTTCTACTGCGGACATCATCATTTCTAATTCTATCACGCAGAGAAACCCCGAGCATAGCCCTCTCCATAGCCCTCTGAGTGACTTTGAGCTTCCTTATGAGGCCCATTGTTAGCGCCCACGTCTCAGATCCGTAAGTCATCACCGGCAACACACACTGGTCAAAGACTTTTGACTTCAAACACTGCGGTAATTGGCCGATGGGCCGATGGCCGATTGGCCGATGGCCGATGGGGTCAGAAGGTTCTGGAGTGGCGTCCGCGGACCGGAAGACGAGCTGTAGGTAGGCCTCCAACAAGATGGAGTGACGACCTCGTCAGGATCGCGGGACCGCGGTGGATGCGAAAAGCACAAGACCGGTCTGAGTGGAAAGCCTTGGGGAAGGCCTATGTCCAGCAGTGGACGTCTTTTGGCTGACATGATGATGATGATGAATATTTAGATGTTATTTATTTGTTAAGGCATTCCATCTAAGTTCTCATGGTTAGCAAGGCGTTGTCATTGTTGGATTGCAATCTTGACATTTCGAATTTCAATGCGTTTGAGCGCTCACAATCTCATGTAAAAGAACCCTCATGTGGGCAATTTCATCATCATTATCATCATCAGCCGCAAGACGTCCCCTGCTGGACGCCTTGAAAGGCAATTTACTGAATAAATATTTCGTATTTTTTACTTAGCTTAAGTAAAAAAAAATCGTGCCCTAACAATGGCATCATATTTTGTGTACTCAGTAGTTAACAGTATTCTGGAGCAACACAGAACAAATGGCGTATCATGTGTGTCCAGGCGACGGTGTCCCTGTTCGCGGCGCTGTACCGCTGCTGGTGCCACTCGCCCGTGTCGCTGCTGGCGCTGTGCCTGCTCACGCACAACTACCCGCACTGCAACGCGCTCATCGCCACCTTGTATCCTTTACCCCGCGCCCGCGTCACCAGGACAGGTGGAGCGCTCGTAGGGAGTTCTTCATCAAGAGATTCCTTGGAGTGCTTGCCTGTGTTGGCGTGGCCATTTCACATTACAGTACATGCGAACCGTGATACCTTAGCTGAATTTTCGGGCGTTTCATCCAACGCCATCTGCTCTTAGAATATATTGACTCTAGTTAAATTCCGATTTACCTCTACAGTCCACTCCCTCCTTATCTACGTTCTGTAAATGATGTTTGATTAACAATAGCATAGGCAAGATATTGCGGTTCGCTCGCTCCAACTCCATCGAAGGAAGAAGTTCCTAGTATATTGCAATGGTTTAAAAGCTGGTAAATTGTAAATAAATATTATAGTGGCATTTTCTTGATGCGACTCCTTGACTCTAAATCAGCGGAGAGCTGGAGATCACCGTGGAATTCCTCACGGAGCTAGACAAGCTAGTGCAGCTCATCGAGTCGCCAATATTCGCATGTAAGTAGCACCTCTACTGCAGTTGCGACGGCAAAAATATGCGAGACGATTGCATGACCGCTGTTACTACTTATTAATTCATAATTGAAACACACCAACAAAATACACAGCGGTAATCCAATTTATTAGTAGCCGATGTTTTGACCTCTTAGATAATATAGTCACGTTGAGCTTCAGTCACAGGCGCCCCGCGTCAGTTTTTCAGACTTCGTCGGGCGCGCCGATTCTACGGTCGACCAAGAAAGTGGTCTACCAGTAATTGACAAGTTTCTATGAGATCTTGCCTCTCACATTTATGTACTTCCCAAGGCCTCCCAAATTTTATGGCAGTGGCTTTCAATATCTTCTCCAGTTTTCAAGCCTTAAAGAAATACTACTTTATCAGGAAGCTAGCTTCTGCCAGCAACTTCGTCTGCGTAGATTTCGTATTTTTGTCATCAAACTGGAACCGTTAATTTTACCGCGATTAATGGTGAAAGATATTTTGAAAACGGTCCAGTTGCTTTTGAGTTTATTCGTTGTTAGGTGTGCGAATATGCATAAATACAAATCTTTCCCCTTTAGAATATTGTAGTGTAGATGTTAATAAAAGTGGTAAAGCACTTCCTTGCTCGACTAAGAATGTTTATTGAATTTAATTATTCCTAAGATTTATCTATAAGACTGACGACCCACGTCATGTGTCATATGGAAGAGGACAGCAGTGTGCAGGATAGCATTTCATTTTTTAGTACGAATATATCCGACTTTGACAGATTCGTGTAACACAACCAAGTTAGGATGATGAGAAGAGAGAGAGAAAGAGAGCAATAATCACTGTTATATTATGGCACGGGGAAATATGGCCTTGTTGTTTTACGACGTTCAAATGGTCGTAGACTACTTTTTTGGTCCACTGTACCTATCATGTAATTGTAGATATGCGGCTAGAGCTGTTAAGCGGCGCGCGGAGTGTAGAGCTGCGCGGCGCGCTGTACGGGCTGTTGATGCTGCTGCCGCAGAGCGAGGCCTTCCACACGCTGCGCCGGCGCCTGCAGTGCGCGCCGCCGCCCGTCGACCCCGCCTGTCTGTGAGTAGTAGATTCCTTTCTTCCCTATGTTGCCGCATACTGAACCCCTGGTGGCCACAGCTATGTTTAATATGTAGACAACGTGTTGTGGCGATAGTTGCTGGCGCCGCGTTGACCTAATCCCGGGCTTTCCCCAGGGCGATCGAGGAGAGCGCAGGCGCGGGCGCGACGCTGGACTTCGCGGCGCTGCTGCAGCAGTTCCGGGCGGTGCAGGCGGCGCACCGCACCTACAAGATGCTGGAGCGCCCGCGGCGCGCCGACACCCGCCTCACGTAGCCCGCCGGCTCACACAACTCCAGTGTTCTGGAGCTGCAGGGCCAATTGACAGGAACAGACGCTTAACAGTGGCCAGTTAAGTACCTCGCGTCCCCGTACATTTGTATTTTCGTCTTATTTTTCGAAAGCTTGGCCGATTTACAATGACTCGGCGATTGCGTTCATTCGGGAGGGGCATTTCCGACATTACATCTACATAGTAAACCTGCCTTAATTTAGGTCTCCTGTCAAAAACGAATCGGTAGCAACGGCAGCTTTATGTCAGTTGTGTATTGACTTTGCTATTATGATGATCACACGGTCAATTTCATTTCTGTGCCTTGTGTAAGTGATAGTGAAACTTTTCCACCAATACTAGACAATACTAGCAATAAAGATTGCAGAAACTGACTGCTTACTTACTGTAACTTTTAAGTTGGAAAAAGACAGTTAAAGTGTCTTGCTCTAGAACTGAAGTTTTAGTAAACAACAATCGACTTCTGCAATTTTTGTTGCCAGTCTATTTGGCGGTTTAAAACTTATTCAGTGTTCACATTCTATACCAGATGTTAAGAAATAATATATTAAAATAGGGATCAGTATTCTTAAAGTATGAACAAATGGCAGGAGTTTTATATATTCCTTTACTTTTCATTCAAAATTTCATTGCCGGTTTGTAAAATGCATATTGTTAGAAAAATGACATAGAGGATCCAAACCACGACACAGGCCCCCTGATATTAAGCGTGCTCCGCGCCCGAGGAAATTTAATATCTCAAGATATTAGCATTTCCCTTCTACGGAGAAAAGGCATAAGTGCAATTAATTCAAAGAAGCATATTAAACTCTCAGGAGTTGTAATAAGGTTGGAAATGCAATACAATTCATATAGGAGATATGCCTTTTTTCCGTAGGAGGGCAGCAGTCTGTCTGCTAACCAAAGATATTCCATCTTAGTCCTCAAGGCTGAAATGCTTGAAATGGCAAATGTTTATGGGCCGAGTCTAGGCAACATCATGTGGGCTGAGTCCTCGTTTCCTTTCTTCATGCTATAAATAGAAAAGGCCCCTGAGGACTAAGATGGCAGCTTGACTTTACTAACAAGGCTTTTTTTGTCTATCTGTTTGGCGTATTCACGTTTGTATAGTTTTTACTAATCAATTGCAAATGCAATTATCACCTGTATTGCACATTTTTTCCAGTTAGTGCAAGTTGCAGTAAAAAAATTGAAATTAAAGATGAAGGAATACTTGCTTATGATTATGATTTAAAAAAATGTTTTAATTTATTATAATTAATAGGTGTTATTGTTGTTTGACCAAGCTTGGACATGCATTCACTGATTACACCAAAATGATTGATCTCCTGCGAACTGCCCAGCACCAGTAATCAATTTTACTTCAATCTTTAATCAATGAAACCATTTCATTGTTTCTACCTTATTGTGATTAAAACGTGACTGTGGAAATAATGTTGACTTGCAGTCGTGAGGCTGACTGTACAAGCCAAAATAATTTCCATACTATGAGATCTAAGTATTGTTACTAAAAGCGAATGCTCTAGAAAACAAGGATACTGAAATATTGAATGCTGACTGTACACATTAAACATGTTATATCATAAGAGAAGCATAATAAAGCAATTGAGCTGAACTGTACCTAAATTTAGGGTACGTGAAATATAATTATTTTATGATTGTGATTTAAAACAGAAATATATTATGTTTACATTCCAAAATGTATTTTAATTAAAACCACACATTGTAAATAGTAATTCATTTATTAAATTATATTACAATATATCTATTTTTATACAGATTTATATTTATTTCTACATAAAGATAACATGCTATAACAATAATTTCATTTCTATTAAATTAAACAATAACTAATGCACCATTTCTTAACATTGACTATAATACAAGGAACAAACTTACTCAAGAACTACTCTTAAATTGAGATCTATTTAATTCTCAGTACAGACAATCCACGAGACCGTCACAGAGAATCTACAGATTGAAACTTTTAACAGACGTGATTGTCATTATCACTTTTAAAAAAATGTGGAGACAAAACACGATCGGCTGACGATTTGGTCAGCAGTCTGCGGGGCCAGTAGTTAGCACATCGCAACTTTAGAATTATAGTGACCTAATTAACAAAGGTTGGATTTCGAGTTAGGTCTCTATAGTAATAAATTTAAGACTCGAAGTCGAAAGCTGAAATAACGAATTAGGTCACTATACTATATAATTATAAAGATACGACATGTTTGAACAAGCTTCCTTTCCTTAACACGTGGCGGGTTCAAGTTACATACAACTAGTAATTGATGGCAGTGAATGCATTAAGTGGTTTTACTTAATGAAACAAGTTATATTAGAAACCTGAACAGGAACACTGGAATCTTAGATTAAATTGGTGGATGTGTTTTACACTGGCATAAAGGCATTATGTGCTCTTTTAATGTCCAGTCAGAACTCGCATCATAATGGGCAAGTTTAATTGAACTAACATCCATTACCATAGCTAACTTACACTTCTAACACTGGTTTATGAATAAGTTAAGTTATAGCACAGGCCTTCCGGGCCTTATCTTTGCTCGCTTCTTCTTCCTGAAAAGAGTTTACATCTCTAGAACTTACGGATCCATAAATGACTGTCCCGACTCCAGAATTCAATGAGAGTGATAGCTCACTTGACTCGCTGGTAGTTTCACCAATCGACTCAGTACCGCTACGTGTATTACCTAATTCTTCACTAACTGATTCACTGTTAGAATTGCACTCGGACACATTACTTAGTTCGTATACTCTGTGTGAGTTTTTAATGTCACAACTTCTGGAGCAGTTTTTATATTCATTTTCGGTAGTCACTGTATCAATAATGTTATAATTTGTATTGTAATTTATATCACCTATAGTTCCCGCTACTGGACTGCATGAGTTCACAACACTAGCACTGTTGCTTGTAGCATTATCAGTTTTATTATTCGCTTTTTTACTAATTACAAGAATAGATTTGCGCACATTTTTAGATTTTAATTCTGTATTCTTAGTACCCACAATGACGTTGTTACATACATAATTTTGAAGTTCTGGACGCACCTTGCGTGTGTAAGATCCACCTTCTGCATTTATATCGTCGACACGATTATTGTTGCGAGCGGCGTCAGTCGGCTTCATAGATGCAGTATTATCAAGTTTCGGCATCCTGGTACCGGAATGGGTGGAGTCTTGTTGATTGAGTTCAGGTGTGGTGATCGGATCCACATGGTTGTCGGGTCCTGGACGTCGATCCGGAGCGTCAGGAGCAGTCCCCGCGCGGGCGGGGCGGGCGCCGGCGTGCTAGGGCTGCAGGTCGTTGGCGAGCGCGGCGAGACGCTGGAGCAGCGCGGAGTTCCCGGCCTGAGCGGCGGCCAGCTCGTCGTGCGCCAGCAGCAGCGCGCGCAGCCCCGCGCCCGCCGCCGCCACGCCGCGCCGCGCGCCCCCCGCGCCCCCCGCCCCCGCGGACACCCCCCCAGCCCCTCCAGCCGCCCCCCCGGCCCCCCCAGCCGCCCCCCCGGCGCGCGAGCACGCCTCCAACGGCTTCGACGAGTTCAGCTGCAACAATATTATGATAAATATCCACTATCCTTACCTAACTAATTCACAAGCGAATGCGAAACGACAAGATGCGATTCGAAACGACACGATATGACGCGAAAATAACAAAACAAAGGCCCGTCTCAAAATATAACTACCTCCTTCTTCTTTCCTTAACTTTTGATGCCGAATATCCTTTTTTTGGAGAGTCAATTTTATGGTCATCATCTGCTTGAGAAAACGATCTAGATGAATCTACGTTAAGATTAACTAACAGTGTGGTGTTGTATGCGCGCGCGCAGCTCGTCCTGCAGGCGCGCCGCTAGCGCCAGCATCTTGAGCTCGGCGCCGGCTGCATCCTTGTCCAGAATACACGTCTGCAGCCACACCGTCTGCGCAACCTGCACGCACCAATCATTCAACAAATCAGTACAAAAAGATAATTCACACTACACATGATGACCTAACCCCAAATCAAGCTCTAGGCTATCTATGTAAAGGACGTCAGAAGGATGTCAATGCCGAGGAATTAAAATACCATGATTCACATAAAGGTGCTGTAATCTTGCAGGTCAATCAAACACTGACATTGCTTATTAGTTATTAGTTATTATAATTCAGACTAGGACTCGTGCAGTAACCGAGTCATTACTGTGATCGGAGTTAGCGCAAATTGCATACACAATGTAATGCTTGTACAATCAATATTGAATAAACTCTTCTTTTAATATTTGAGTAGCAATGATGATGTATGAATATCGTATACCCCAGAGTCAATTTTTGAATCCAACTAAGTAATTTTTAAATAAAATTCCGCGATGATAAATTTATTATAATCACAGGCTTGAGAAACTTATTTGCTGGTGATATACCTATAAAAATGCAAACTTAGAGAAATCAGTAAAACTCGGCCATTTTGAATCGTAGTCACAGGATTTATTAGCTGTTGATCCAGTTCATCCACAATATGATTCTTCCATTTCGCGATTTGTCATTACGCAGTTCGTCCATTTCGCGTGTTGGCATTACGCAGTTCGTCCATTTCGCGATTTGTCATAACGCAGTTAGTCCATTTCGCGATTTGTCATTACGCAGTTCGTCCTTTTCACGATTTGGCATTACGCAGTTCGTCCATTTCGCGATTTGTCATTACGCAGTTAGTCCATTTCGCGATTTGTCTTTACGCAGTTCGTCCATTTCACGATTTGGCATTACGCAGTTCGTCTATTTCGCGATTCGTCATTACGCAGACCGTCCACTATTAGGGGCCTGATATTGAAACCTTTAACAAACCTTACCGTCGTCAACGACGGATATATCCGTCAAAGTATACGGTACAATAACATTGCATTTTCATAAACTTTAATTTAATATTTAACGTTATTAGTTATAGCGTGGTCATACTTTATCATTTTGACAGAGCGCCGATAAGGTTAATCCTATCGTGGCGTGGGCTGAAAGCAAAAATAGTCATTTTTTAATTGGAATAAAAGCTTAAACTGTCTACTTTCTTTAATGACCAACATTAGCGACAGCCGACATGCGAATCCTACCGTAATTGCGGTATTGCTGAAAATGAAATTTATTCTTTCGGGTAAAGAAGCGTCCTCACAGAACATTCGCGCGTAATGAACATTCGGCGCGAACATCGAGTGGTGTGTATGTGTTCCTATTACGGTCATGGTATGAAACTGTGATGTAGTGGGTAGAAACTTTTAGTGGAAAAATGGAGTCCCCGATCGTTCGTACGCATAGGGCACTGACCTGGTACCAGTCGTGCAGCGCGTCGGCGCGCGCGCGCGCCATGGGCGCGGCCCGCTGCAGCAGCGCGCGCACGCGCCGGCCCGCCTCGGCCACCGTGATGCGCTCCAGCACGTGGAACTGCTCGTCGTTGTACGTCAGCGCGCGCGTCGCGCGGTCGCGCACCAGGTGCTGCCAGGACTCGCGCAACCTGCACCAAACACAGATGCATTCTCTAGCGGGCGCAGTCGGCACGATATTTACTTAACAATCATTTCAAACTTTGTGTGCTACACCTGCGGGTCTGTTTTGGTCGCGTCTATCGTTTGAAATAAAATGTTAATCTATCACTTTCGCCCCAACCCGCTCGTCGACACCGGCCCCGCCATGCGACCTGCTGCAGGGATAGCGTACCTCTCGATGAGCGTGCGCGCGCGCAGGTGCAGGCGCTGCTCGCTGACGCAGGGTGCCTGGCGCGCGGCGGCGTCCCACTCCTGCTTGAGGCCGGGCGCGTGGCCCGCGCCGCCGTGCCGGGCCGCCAGGGCCGCCGTGCGACCTGCTGCAGGGATAGCGTACCTCTCGATGAGCGTGCGCGCGCGCAGGTGCAGGCGCTGCTCGCTGACGCAGGGCGCCTGGCGCGCGGCGGCGTCCCACTCCTGCTTGAGGCCGGGCGCGCGGCCCGCGCCGCCGTGCCGGGCCGCCAGGGCCGCCGTGCGACCTGCTGCAGGGATAGCGTACCTCTCGATGAGCGTGCGCGCGCGCAGGTGCAGGCGCTGCTCGCTGACGCAGGGCGCCTGGCGCGCGGCGGCGTCCCACTCCTGCTTGAGGCCGGGCGCGCGGCCCGCGCCGCCGTGCCGGGCCGCCAGGGCCGCCGCCGCGCCGCGCAGCGAGCTCGCCTCGCGGGACACCAGACCCGCCATGCGCGCCCACTCCGCTTCCGCCTCCGCGCCTGCGTTCTGGTTGTTCACCTGAACGGCACAATTTCGTTAGGAACGCCCGACCAAATCACGACGTAGAGCGAAGTCAAAGTTTATTTACGAGCATTTACGAGCAGTCATTGTGAGCAGACGTGTCTTTATTTGTAATTAAATTATAATATACACAAGCCGAGTCGTGACCCCGTTTTACTGTAATAAATCGTGACATACTTTTGTTATTTAACGCGTACCATCCTAAAGTGAGAATGTTAGCGTCAGTGTACTTCGGTTAAAGAAAAAATGGAGAACAGCCCCTTCAACCGGACTGGTCGGACCCCCGTCTCACCTTCGCGCGCTGCTGCCCAAGATGAGGACACTAAACCCTTTGGGTTGATCCCAACTGCTGAGATCCAGAAATGGATGTCAGCTATCGAGCACCACCTCAGCGAGATATGCAGCATTGCTTCGGATAGTAAAATGAATTCGGATCAAAAAATGCGTGTCAGTTCATTGTGTAGACAAGTAAGTTACGACACATCACTGTTGGCGGTCCAATACCAATCCCTGAAGTCGAAAGCTCGACAAGTACAATCGGATTCGGACTCTCTGAAGAAGGACATGAATCTGTCCAAGCAATTACATGACCTTAAAATCCAGATTGACAGCAAACAGCAGTCCGTCGAGACCTTTTCGTATGCGGCAATGGCGAAAAAAGGACTCCACCCGCAGATTCGCCCCACAAATTTGAGTTCGGTGGCTATCTTTCCCGAGGACGGGAATAAAACCAGCGAGGAGACGAAAACATTAGTCCAGAACATTATAAATCCCGAAGAAATGAAACTTCAGGTTCGGGGTATTTTCAAAATTAAAAACGGAGGTGTCATCATTAGTTCGGAGAATGCTGATGACATTCAGAAGCTAAAATCCTCCGAGAAACTGATCTCGTCTGGCCTTACTGCAGCTGAGCCCGTCAAGCGTAAGCCCAAGATGATTGCCTACGGTCTCCCGAACGATCTTGCGGAGAAGGATTTCCTCGATCTCTTATTTGACCAGAACATAGCCCCGAAACTACCCGAAACAACCCGTGAACAATTTTTAAACTTGGTCAAGGTGAGCCACAAATCGGGCAAGAAGTATGCCAAAACCTACAATCTTGTCATAGAGGTTCCTGCCGTGATTCGTAAGATTCTTTTCAATCAGGAGAGAGTCTTTCTCAACTGGTCATCCTTTCCAATCAAGGACTTCACGCACGTGTCCAGATGTTTCAAGTGTCAACAATATGGTCACTCCGCAAAATTCTGCCGAGACCAGGATCATACCTGTGGTCACTGCGGCCAGGTCGGACATGTGATGAAGGATTGCTCCAAAAAGGAGGCTGCCCCCGTGTGTGCGACGTGCCTCCGGTTCAAGAAACCTTGTAACCACAAAACTGGCGATGAACAATGTCCTGCCCGTAAGCACGCAGTATCTAGGTACATTAATACAACCGATTATGCAGGCGCCTAGGAGCGCCACACAGTAGTTATCTTCTACTAGCGCTCAATTTAGTTTCTTATTTTTTTAATTTTTTAGTTTTTATTTTATTGTATGGACAAATATATTTGTGAGGAGTTAGATAAAGTTAAAATCTCTAATGGTAAATCATGCGAAGTTGAAGCTTGCAAAGATATAATCTCTAATTTCAAATGCCCACTAACTATACTAACCCAAAACATTCGTAGCGTTTATCGCAACATTGAAGGTGTTAAAGTTCTTTTACAACGGCTTGATCTTAGTTGTGACGTTATCATTCTGACAGAATGCTGGTTAAAAAATCGCGATAAGTTTTTACCTAATTTGGATGGGTTTGATATGTTTCGTTCTGACACTGTCCATACCCAAAATGAAGGAATTGTTATTTATTATAAACCTAATCTTGCTATCACAGTTGAAGAGCCGCTAATGTCCGATTGCAATAGTCTAATTATTAGAAGTGGTCTTGACACTGCGATTATAGCAATCTATAGATCTCCCTCTTTTGCCAAAATTGATAATTTTTTACACTCCTTAGGTGAGACTCTCCAAAAACTCGCAGCATTCAAAAACATCATCCTAGTTGGTGATTTAAATATCAACATTGTACAGGACTCCCCCGACATTCGCCGCCATGAATATCTTAACTTGTGCTCACTCCATGGTTTACTACCCGCTCACCAACTCCCTACGCACCAAAGTGGCTCTTGTCTAGACCATATAATTATTAAAAGCTCGCTTCCATCCACTACCCTCGTCACTAACTCGTCACTTACTGATCATCACTCCGTGCTGCTTACACTAGAATTAAACCTACCTCAGAGGACGCTTGCGCGCACCCTAGAAAAGATTAATCACACCATGCTTGAACATAACCTTAACACTATTGAGTTTGACAAGATTTATTTGTCATCTGATCCTAACCAGTCACTTAATTTCCTTGTTAATTCCATTCAGAACGCGATTGCGGCGTCTTCTTTCACCATCAATTTACCCAGGGCAAAAAGGAATATAAAACCATGGATTACTCCAGGACTAATAAGATGCATGCGTCACAGGGATAGGCTTCATGCTAAGGCCAAGCAATCTCCAGGGGATGAATCCCTGTCTTTAACCTATAAACGTTATAGAAATTTCTGTAACAATCTCTTACGAAAATTGAAAAATTCCTATGTAAAAGCCTTTCTTGAAGAAAACGCATGCAATAGCAAAAAGTTGTGGAATTATGTCCAGGAGATCACGTATTCCAAATCTGTACGTGATCATAGCTCGGACTTACTAAAAACTCATACTAACACGGAAACTGTAGTTAACAATGCTAACAATTATTTTGCTAACATAGGCAAAGACCTCGCGTGTAAAATTGTAAACAAAAGTAACTGTGCAACATCAGCGTCTATGAGCACGCGCCATATGACTCATTCGCGTTTGACGTCGTTTGTTTTGTTTAACACCGACGAGACAGAAGTAGATCGCCTCATCAGCAGTTTGAAGGAAAACTGTGCAGTTGGTCATGATAAGATATCTAATTCGCTTTTAAAACGCTATAAAAAAGTATTAATTAAGCCTTTAACTTTTATATTTCAGCAATGTCTGTTATATGGAGTTTTTCCGGATACTTTGAAAAGGGCTATTGTGATACCCATTTACAAAGCGGGGGACAAACTATCCTTGAGCAACTATAGGCCTATCTCTTTACTTCCAGCTCTTTCTAAAATTCTTGAAAAAATTATAAATAAAAGGCTAGTAAGCTACCTCGAAGCGAATAATATCTTATCTGAAAGACAATTTGGTTTTAGGGCTCGTAAGTCAGCAAGTGATGCAGTGCATCTGCTAACAGATCTCATTTCGTCAAACCTTGACCAAGGAATTAAAACCTTAGGAATCTTTCTGGATTTAGCCAAAGCTTTTGATACGGTCTCGGTTCCTATCCTTCTCCATAAAATGGAAAACATAGGAATTAGAGGCATGCAACTGAATCTTTTTAAAGATTATCTTAGTAACCGTTTTCAGCGTGTAAAAATAGGTGGCTGCATCAGTGCTGACCATCGGCTGGATTTTGGGGTCCCCCAAGGTAGTATTTTGGGCCCTACCCTATTTTTAATATATTTGCATGATTTGTGTGACCTAAACTTACAAGACGGCATATCGATTTCGTACGCCGATGATACCGTCCTCCTTTTCTCGGGTAACTCGTGGGATGATGTTTACAATTCTGCTCAAAAAGGCTTTCACACTGTGTCCAATTGGCTCCATCATAATCTACTAACCCTTAATCCTGACAAAACAAAATACGTTGCTTTTTCTATAAGGAACTCCCAACAACCTACTTGTACTACTGCACGAACTATTCGAGCTCATCAGTGCTCCCTTACTAATTATAACGACTGCGATTCTTGTCCAGTCATAACTAAAATAAGCTCTATTAAATATCTTGGTGTTGTGATCGACTCTAATCTTAATTTTAGTCATCACATAGATACAATCGCTGACAGGGTCCGCAAACTCATGTTTATTTTTAAAAAGCTCCGTTATGTCGCCAACAAAAAAATCATCAATCAGGTTTACGTAGCTCTATGTCAATCTGTACTTACTTACTGCATTTCTGCATGGGGTGGCGCAGCAAAGACTACACTACTTACCTTAGAAAGAGCTCAGAGAGCTGTTTTAAAGGTTTCAACCTTTAGGCCCTTTCTTTTTCCAACAATGGAGCTGTACCAATCATGCAAAGTCCTAACTGTCCGGCAACTTTTCATCTTGTCACTGACTCTAAAACAACATTCAGCTGCACCGTACAATTCTGAAATTAATACCAAAAGACGCAAAGACATAGTTTTTGTCCCAAACAGCACCTCCCACGCCTTCGCACACAAATTCTTCCCGTTTCTTGGCCCTTTTTTATATAATAAAATTAATAGAATTCTAAACATCTACAACCTAAATTTAAAAATGTGCAAAGCCAAAGTACTGACATGGCTTCTAGGTCTATCGTATGTTGACACGGAAAATCTGCTGACGATTGCAAGGTGACAAGTGATTTGTATTATAATGTTTTTGTAGATTAATTGTTTATTTTATTTTCTGCTAATTATTAATGTTTTTGATGTAATTAATTAATTACTAATATAGGTAAGCGTTTATTACTGTTTAAAGGCATATTGTAATAATATTTAGGTTTTATGCTTATTTAATGTCTAAAACACAGGTTGCAATTTTTTGGTCACCTAGCTTAGACATCATGTAATTTCTTTTTTTCCTAGACCTAAGATCATTGACTGTTTTGCTTCTTATACTATATATTGTTGTTCTTTTAATTTGAAATAAATGATTATTATTATTATTAAATGTTGGGGAGAGTACTTAAAAATATATCAATATGTGTATGTGGTTCATGAACCTAGCCACCGAAATTGAAATAAAGAGTCGTAAGCAGAAGGCATGAACAGAGGTAAAGTATGGCAGCGGGCCGACCTGCGCGACGAGGTCGAGCGCGCGCGCGGCGTCGTGCAGGCGCTGCGCGTGCGCGGCGAGCGCGTCGGTGCGCTGCGCGGCGTGCTGCAGCCGCGCGGCCAGCAGCGCGCCCCAGCGCTGCACCGCCAGCCCGCACAGCGCCGAGGCCGCCGCCAGGCCCTCCACGCGCCGCTTGATCACGTGGCCCACGCTGCACGCCGTCTGCGGACAACCGACAACCCCGACTCACGCTGCGACCTCCACGCTACACCGGTGTGGACCCGGCGCCACGATACACCAATAAACGGTAACGTAATGACAAGATTCAATTTATAGTACATTACTGCAAAGACCAGTAAGTGAGCCTTCCTGGACGAGTATGAGGTAAAAGCCCGAGACGCCAGGCGAGGGCTTTTATAGATACTCGGCCAGTGGGGCCCTAACATGGCTGCGTTTATCGCGTGACAAGGTTTGGATAAGGCATCCGTCACCTTCTGACACGTAAATAAGTACAACAGTGACGGATGCTTTATCCAAATATAAACGCAGCCATACTAGGCCCACTGGGTGCTCTTAGGGAGTGTACACAAAACTGCGATGCGACGCGATGCGAATTCGCAACGCAGAAAATCACATCATATAATACATATGATATGATGTCTGACTTTTACGATGCGACGTCGCATGGCCGTTTTGTGTTCAAGCCCTTAATGGACGAAGCATGTATAGTGCTATACTCAAAAACAGAAAAAGTAGAATGATTAAAAAGAAGTTAAATAAATTAAACTTGCAAAATATTGATGACCACATGTGCACAATCCTCAGGGCGCTAGTCCGAGTCGCGCTTAGCCGGTATTTTAATTAATTGAAACGATTCACAATGTGAAACCGGTCGAGATGTCTAAGCGCACATAAAAGGGAGATGGTGCGAGCGACATTCCAGTGAAAAATAAATCGCGGGATGTCTGCTCTGAACGAGATAAGATAACGCTTAAGGTTTATGATGCCCTGGTACTTTTGTGAGGAAAAACTTTACGTTTTAGCATAAATTTACCAACCTCTGTAAAATCTGAATGCTTTTTCATGTAGTTTTAAATACAAAAAAGCTACTCAAATAGGTTTTTTTTAAATAATTATGATAACGATGATGTTTGTCGGTGGTCTACAAACCTTAGCCTGACTAGCGTCGTTTTCCACCGACACAATATTCGGGAAGACCGGGAACTTAGGTGCGTCGGGCTCCGGCGCCAGGCTCACGTTGGTGGAGCTCTTGTTGAAGAGTAGCAGCGGCTCGACGGCCGAGGTTGGCGGGTACTCGCGGCCCGGTGTCGCCTCGTCCACCTCTGACAGCAGCAGCCGGTCGGCATACAGCAGCACCTGCGACTCCGCCACCACCCCGCACTGCTCCAGGATTGCTGTCTGGAGGTTCTCGAAGCGGTCTTCGGGCTTTAGGAATACCTGGTGGGCACGATATCTGACTGCGGTAAAGGTATACGATAAACACGTAAAACGAAATATAAGTGAAGGTTTACCCAAACCACCTTTAAATAAAATAAATGGGCTGAAAACTGTTTTATTTCTTGTAATAATATTATGGTAAATGGCACCATGACAAGTTTTCAACATTTATGATCATTTCCTTTCATGTATCAAGCAGTTATAAATCACAAAAGCTCCAATACGTATACCTACTACTGATAAACACAAAGCGACGCTGGCAAACGGGCATGTAGTAATAAGAACATATTTTTTTTGTATTTAAAGTCCATCTTGTTTCTGCAACTCGACGTCAAGATCGTTAACAAGCAGTCGACTAAACAGTTCTCGATTACAAAGGTCGAATGTTGATTTTAAAAAACCTATTTTTCTTAAAACAATTTTTTCTTAAAATCCATAACTAAAATTACAAATGTACTTACGCACAATATCAGAATTAGTTCTGATCATAAACAATTAGCAACAAGCATCAACTTTCGACAGCCTTCAACCCGCGCGCCGAATCGCATCAAGGTGAGCCATTGTTTCGCCGGCCTTACGCAAGCACAATCGACTAACGCCGCTGCGACGGTTCCTCTCGTCTTACACTGTTATTGTGTTATGCAACTCATTAGCATCATGACTCATCATGAATTAACGTTGTATGAGCCCCTTCCTTGTGATGTGTTTATAGTTTTGAGCAAATATAGAAAGTGTGCCTATTAATATTTGGGAGCAGGAAACACGCATGGGAGATGTTTCGTAAAACAAAACAAATGTGTATGATTTGAGGGTGTAGAAACACACAAAATAGATGCATTAAAACTACTCACCAAAATACAAATAAATTAGAAACAAGCCAAGGTAATTAAAATTATTAGAGATTGAGAATATACCCTAATTACACCAATTACAATTGCTTTGTTGTAATGTTGCTTTTTAAAGTCGTAATCTAAATTATTTTTATACAAAGCAATTACTTGCCTATTTCCTTTATGTGCAAAAACAAATCTCAAAGAAATTATTTTGTATCCAGTAAAACAAAGGCTATTGTTTCTAATAAGTAGTTTAGGCGATTGTTACATACCTTGATACTGCAAGCTTTGTTGACGTGGAACACATGGATGGCTGTTGTGGAGGTGGCAGCCTGCACTTCAGAGAAGAACCTCTCGAAGGTCCATATCCTGTGAGGGTCAACTTCTAGAAGACCAGCTAGTAGCGGTGTGACAAGCTTACGGAGCCCGGCACACAGTTGGCAGTGAGAAGGCATCTCACGGGCCCACTCTATGGGACCATTCTCTGTTGTTTGAGTTCCCTTAAAATAAATACATTTACAGTTACAATTTTTTCTTTATACCTTCCAAACTAAAGCTAAAACCAATAGGATACATGATAAATACAAAAACTAGAAGCAAGTTCTTCTCCCTTTTATAACTTACAGCAATAACTCCGGAAGCCTTTTTAGTTGTGATGTAAAACATTGTTTCCTTATTCCTCCTACCCCCATAGGGTCTGAATGGGAGCTGCCCGGTGGCCACATGGTACAAGGTCACCCCTATAGACCACAAGTCCACCGTGGCTCCAAAGCTCTTCCCCACGGGTTTCCTGAGCACCGCCCTCTCATACATGTCTGGGTGAAGATATTCCTCAGTACCATATAAAGACACAAACTGTTCTTCCTCTTGCAGTTCTCTAGCAGCTCCAAAATCTGTGAGCTTGTATGTGGTAGTGCCATCTTCATTGATAAACTTCATGATATTACCAGGCTTCAGATCTCTATGAACGAGGTTGTTGTCGCGTAAGTGCTTCATGCCCGCCGTGAGGTGCTCTAAAACAAGGAGGAACTCTTGTTCTTGTAGGCCATAAGTATTCTCTGGGTCATCTAAGATGTTAAACAAACTGCCACCCGTGCATAATTCCATGACGATGACTTTACCGCGGCCTTCTTGCTCTTCTTCTATAGCGAGGAGTTTCACAATGTTCTCATGCTTGACTTTCTTAAGTACCTCGAACTCTCGCATCTGTACGTCGTGCGGGCGCATGTGGCTGAGCTGGTTAAAGGTCTTGACGGCCACGGGCTCGCCATTGTTCTTGTTCACGCCCTGGAACACAGCGCCCGTCGCGCCCTTGCCCAGCACGCTCGTGGTGCACCACACGTAGTTCTCCGAACCCCGCAAGAAAGACATTTTCGAAAGCCTAGTCACTGTTTAAAGATTTAACACTTTGGGGATATTGGACTAGATTTAGTCATGAGGTAGATCTCTAAGTGGGCAATTCCATAAAATGTTAACATAGAAACTGATTTAAATATTAGTCAATTATTTATTCCAATTACGCGTACGCTCAACTTTCGACTTTCGTCAACAAAATTTAATCTGACAGCTATCAAAATACTGTCAAACTATCTATTACCCAAGAGTTTTTAATACTTTCTTAGATAGTTTTAAAGTTGAGACAAAAAAATCCGCTTCTATAACAAGCAGTTTAACATTGCCCTCGAATAGTTTCGAGCGAATGTCAGTCAACGGTTGTCAAGTTGACGTGTAATTTGTGTGTTGCGTGTGCTGGTTGGATTGGCATTGTGTTGTTTTGTTCACATTATATCCTTTTATTTATGCGTAAAATGTTAATTTAATGAACATTTATGCCATTTTAACATTTCTGTATGCAGTATTGTAATAGAGCAAAATAGAGTATCAACATGTAAGTAGCACAATCGTCCCGTATTTTGATCATAATTGTGTCACAAGTGATTAATAGTTCTAATTGCTTTCAAAACACATTACTTGCAGGTCTTCTAGGTACGAGGTCAGTAGGCGACGAGAACCGTCTCGAAGCCGATCGGTGGAGCGCTATCGGTCCAGGAAAGATCACTCTGTGCGATCTAATTCGCCCGCGACATCAAAATACAGATCACCGAGCAGAGAGAAAAGTAAACACAAGAAAACCAAAAAGAAGAAGAAGAAAAAGAAACGTGATACCTCGTCAAGCAGCAGCAGCAGCAGCAGTGACACTGATGAGGAGTTAAAGCTGTTGCAGCGGTTAGAAGCAGAACGCCTTCGGATCAAAGAAGAGAAAAAGAAATATAAAGAGATGCAGAAAGCCAGCGAGACACCAGAAGAAAAACGGTAAAGAACCAAATGTTCACAAATGATATAAAAGCATCTGTCATTCTTGAAAAGCAGCTAGATCTTAGGTTAGGCACCTAGTTAAATTTTGCGGTGATTAGTTTATGATTTGAATGTTTTCAAGAAGAAATGCAGCTGCAATTTAGTAGTAAAATTTTACTGTACATAGTGCTAAAATAATAATTATCTTTAGTATGATTAGACATATTGTTGTAACCTTTAACCTTCCAGGGCTCGTCGTCTGAAAGAGAAACAAGAGAAAGAGCGCAAGCGGCGTGAGCGTATGGGCTGGGACAATGAGTACCAGTGCTACACCAACCAGGATAACCCCTTTGGTGACTCTGCACTCACGCACACCTTCGTCTGGACCAAGAAGCTGGCCAAGGAGGGTGTAAAGACCGTCTCCAGAGATGAGATGGAAGCCCTCAACAGGCAGAAGCAGTTGGAGAACAAGATTGAATTGGAAAAGGTATGTTGATGGAGTTGATTATCTTTACTATTTTAGATATATAATTGTTTAAATGAAACAGGAGAATAACCAACTTTATAATTTTATAGAGATAAGTTTAATTGTACTAAATCTAAAGCAAGAAAACAGGTACATACTGTAAAAGTAAATGTCCTAGTAGAGTAGAATAGTAATAAATCGTTGTTCGGCGTTCATTACCGCGAATGTCAAATGGTTCTCAATATAACATTCGCAGTAAGAAACGCCAAAGGACGAAATGTCTCTTTATCTTTATCTAAATAGCCTTTATTGTTGACAAATTACAATTATTTACACTATAAATATAATAAATTTTAGTAATTTACATGATTAATATTTAAGATTAATACCAAATTTATATTTTCTATTGTATGCATGCATTACCATTATTATTTTATCTCATCTCAATTATTAAAAAACACATATTATTGTTTGAGTCTTAGAATAATAACACATAGAATGATACAGATGTAGTGCAAAATGATTTTCCTTCGGGAAAACTCGAATCTCAATCGGAATACGATGGCACCCGAACTGTCAATCAATTATTGTATTAAATGAGTGACGTTTTCATGTCCATTAAAATGGAACTTTATTGTTTAGTGTCAAATGACAGCATATGGCACTGTATAATATAGAGATGTTACAACCACCTTCAATAACTTTGAAAATACTCAGTTTTATTGCCATTAGTAAACAAAACATTATCTTCACATTAAATATAAAGTACAACAAAATAAAGCTTATTGGGAAATATTTACAAGAATAAAACTCAATACCTGCCTACTTAAAAACAGCATCTACTAACGGGGCTAGTATGAAAAAAAAAGTCATTAGCGTCCCTCTCGCACCTAAGTAAATAACTCGCGTGTGAGAGGGATGCAAACGACATGAAGACTTTCATACTAGGTCCGCAATGATGCTTATAGGTACAGTCACCGTCATAAATAAGTGATGATTTCTATACCTTGTCGCTTTTAATCGTTGGACAATTTCGTATGACATTTCAAACTGACGTTAAAGTGACTAGGTTCATAAATGATAACTTATTTATGCCAGTGACTGTACTTAACATTAATATTTTACCTACTGCCTATTTAGGTCGATATTTTCAACATTTTCTATTTCACAATCTGAGTAACCGTCATCGATCATATCATAGTCAGATTCGTCAGTGCTTTCATTTACGTTAATTACAATCCTATCTATCTGTGACCGATATTCATTTTCACATTTCATGGCATGATCACAAACTTTCTTCCATTCATCTGGGCCAATCATATTTATTTTTTCTTCAATCAATTTTTTTACTGTACCCATATTCATGTCTATGTTCCTTTTTGATACGTAACCTTTTATCTGTGACCATATATTTTCTATATAATAAGGCGTTGACCTTTTGAGATTAACTGTTTCACTCCTTTATCCGTAGAATCGATCCAGCACTCCTGTTAAATGGGATGTATGAACATAAGTTTCGTCCGTATACACAATATCCCTGCCTTCAGATCTGTACTTCCTTATTAAGTCCAGGTACTTTACTCTTTTAAGTCTAACGTCACCTTTTTCCATCAGCATTTTTGTATTGTTAGTAATTTTCTTGAATAGAAAACCCATTTGGCGTAGTATCTTTCTTAGTGTAAAATCACAGCCATTGAAATTCATTGTTTCTATTAATTTGGACTTTAGTGCTCTTATTGTAGGAACTTGTTTATAAATCAGATGAAAGTTATAAACCATTCGTCGTATCACTGCGTAATCAAAATCATCAAGATCTAGATAGAATTTCTTGCGTGGTCTTCCCAGCTTAATATTGTTTGTGATGGCATCTTTATTTTTTCTATATTCTTCTTCCTGGTTCAAAAATTTTCTTATTGTAGGTTTAGATATGCCTGTTGCGTCCGAAATTCGCTGTTGAACTTTGCCAAAATACTCTGAGTTATTGCTATTTTTGAATTTGCTATTTTCTGATAAGAAATACAGGTATATATTAAATATAATTCCTTGGACTGGATTTTTTAACCGATTTCAAGGTTTCGGCATGGTAATACAACCAATACAAACTTTTTATAAGTAAACTGTAAATATAATCAAAACTATAGCGAATATTTGAATTGCGTGTTAGCCACTCTATATATATATTCGTCTGCTGATGCGACTTACCCCTACGGCTGTAAGATGGGTACTGAAGCTAATTGAGAGAGCACGATAAATACGAACTTTTCCGATAAAGGACGAAGGAAAATCATTTTGCACTACATCTGTAGTTTCCTACAGCCAACCCGTCAAAAGTGTCGCACAAAATGGATTCATGTGGGCGTAATCAACGCGTACTAACACACGACAACACGCACACAAGTAAACAAATAATGTTGCTAGTGGATTACATTTCCCCCTAAACTAGGGGATTTTTTCATATAATCATTTTTGTTAAATTCGATCATTTTTTGTAGTTACTTAGTAATAATACAAACGTTTATTAACACTTATGTAATATGAAAATGTTTTGTCTCTTTCTAATTCGCATAAAATATCATATTTTAAGTAGGTAGTTTATGTTCTAAGGTACTTTTTTGGCCGGTGGTTTTTTGGCGGACTAAAATCATATGCCGCCGCGATTTTTATTATGGCTGTGTCATTAAAATGTACAGAACATATTTTTGTCCTCCTACACGGCTTCCACCAGCTTTCATTTCGATTAAGCCTAATTTTTTCAATCCAACGTGCTGCAATAATCGGATTAGAAGGAGATCTTGAACGAGAAAAACAAGTAATTCAATTCGTATCACAGAATATCACAAAAAGAACAAGTACTTACTATAACAATTTAGTGGGAAAAATTTCGTTATAATGGCAACATTTTCATGTAATGTCGTTAGAAAATAATTTAATATTTTAGTGAATGTTTTACGTAAAACAACAAGTCAAAACATATTACTTACACGTGGAATGTTATTTTATAGTGTTTATTTTCTTGGTCTGAAGTGTTGTGGCACCCATTAACAATACAAATCGTCATAATCAATAAAAATCCGGGAGCTGTTGACGCTGTGTGACGTGATTGCGACTGACAGGCGGCGATCGCCGAGTACACCAGAATGGTGTAGTTTAAGTCTGACGGTTTTGGTGCGCGGACTAGGTTTCTATGTGTTATTATTCCAAGGTTTGAGTATTACATGCATTTTAATTTAATTTCATATCCAGGACATCGGTTACAGATTGGTCTATTGTTGAGGGTGTGATGTCAATTTGCCCCTTGGCAAAGGCCTCCTCCAGAATTCGCCATTTTTCTCTATCCGCAGTAAATCTCCACCATGTAATTATACCAACCTTGTTATGTCATTGTCCCATCTGCGTTTCTGCCCTCCTCTGCTGCTTTTCCCATCTCTAGGGTACCACACAGTGACATCTCTAGTCCTGGGCACATGTTAAGAAGCAACAAGAACAAATAGACTAGAGATGTAACTGTGTGGTACCCTAGAGATGGCAAAAATATCCTAGTGACTTGCAATAAAAAGGGAATTGGATGAGTCTATCTCAATCTGAGTGCACATAGAACATATTTTATACAGCTTTAAGTTTTTCTCTCCCATATTAGACTCGTAAGTGGTAACACTGATTTTCGGTTGTCAGGTGAAGCAGCGCCGGCTGGAGCGCGAGGCGGAGCGCGCGGAGCGGGAGGCGGAGGCGGCGGCGGCGGCGCGCGCGCGCGAGGCGGCGCAGTTCAGCTCGTGGGCGCGCCAGGAGGACGCCTTCCATCTGCAGCAGGCGCGCCTGCGCAGCCAGATCCGCATCCGCGACGGGAGAGGTACCGAAACTACCATACCCTAACCTCTAACATAGCTCTGATTCGTAGAGTCATTCCTCTAGCGTCTTGCACAACATGGAAGGGCGTTGGCATTAATGCTATCTGGGGGCACATTTCAGAAATGTAATACAGGAACAATTTACAATTTTGAGCCCACAATATCTCTTTTGTAATCAAAAAGCATTTCTGACACTTACATTAATAATTTAAAGTCTCAGGGTGAGCTGTACTTCCCGCCTTCATACCAGCATATGCATGCGTAATTTCATATCCTCGTAAACGATCCACCTGGTCCCAGTCCTCAACCCCATGGTTACATTAACAGTGTAAGTGAAAAGTAAAGGCATCAGAGTAAGGTTGTTGTAAGGTTGTAATTGTAACTCATGCTGTACTAATTGCAGCGAAGCCGATCGATCTGCTGGCGTGGTACGTGGGCTCGGAGGAGTGCGTGGACGCGCTGGAGATGCACGAGCCCTACACGTTCCTCAACGGGCTGCAGGCACCCGACCTGGAAGACCTGCTGGAGGACATCGCCGTGTACCGCGCGCTCGACCGCGCCGCCAACCAGGACTACTGGGCTGACGTGCATACCATCGTGCAGGTGCGTGCTCTCTCTCGTCCTCCTTAGGTACCTCGACGGGCTGCCGGTGCTCGGCTTGGAGGAATACGTCATCATCTGTTGTGACCCACTGGATCTACGTTAATTACAGTAAAGATACTGTTGCCACCTTCCGACTCTATCATCAGATCAGCTCTTGCATACTAAAATGTACATTGTCATGAGGTTTCATATGTATTTATTCAATGCTCCGTTCAAATCTGACTGAGCAACAAACGAAAATGAAATAATTGACATCCCACGTGTCCCCAGGACGAGCTGGCGAAGCTGCGGCGCGCCGCGCCCGACGCGCACGAGGCGGCGCCGCGCGACACCGTGCACCAGAGCGTCGCCGACGACGTCACACAGGTCACACTCGCTCGTCAACTGTTTATCCCTAGTCCTGCTCTAACCAAGACAGGTGGAAAACTGAATTAGTTAAGACTTGATTCAGGTCAAAACCATTGACGACGCGGTTAATGTAATTGGAAGTGACCCTGCCTATGAAACTACCAGTTCATAGTAGAACATGATTGTGCAGACAGAGTGGTATTTAATGTGATGTTGTTGTTCGCAGATCTTCAAGGGCAAGACGGGAGCCCAGCTGCAGGCGCTGCAGTCGCAGATCGAGCAGAAGATCGGCGGCCGTCGGGACAACATCGACGTCGGCTACTGGGAGAGTCTGCTCAGTCAGCTCAAGGGTGAGTACCGTCCGTCTGCTCCTCACAGGCGACACTGGGCGACGCTGCAGGCGTTGCACGCGCGGATTGAGCCACAGAAAGGGCCTGGTATCACGCCGATCATTTTCATGCGCTCGTGCCGGCGCGTATATCTCAGATCCAGTAGATCCTCGTGACGTTCGAGCCTAAAGCTGTTCTGTGTGTTGCAGCGCACATGGCCCGCGCGCGCCTGCGCGACCGGCACCAGCTGAACCTGCGCCGCAAGCTGCAGCTGCTCAAGCAGGAGCAGGGCGTGGCGCCCGCGCTGCCGCCCGCGCCCGGCGGGTGAGTCGCGCTTCAATCGACGCTCGAGTTCACTGACTGCTGGTGGTTCATAACTGCTCACTACTAAAATATTCGTTTCAGATCCGGAGAACCAGCTACAAAAGTGGAAGCGGAAGCAGAAGTGTCCGCGGGGGCGGAGGCGGAGGCGGAGGCGGAGGTGGAGGCGTTCGGGTCGGGCGCGGAGTCGGACGCGTCGAGCTCGTCGTCGTCGGGCGCGTGCGCGGCGCTGTACCGCGCCGGCCGGTACTCGCCGGCGCCGCTGGCCGCGGGCGGGCTGGAGCCCGGCACGCTGCTGCTGGACCCGGCGCAGGACGAGCAGCGCCTGGCCTACCTGCGCGCGCGCGCGGAGCCCCGGGCCGCGCCCGCGCCGGCCGCCGCGGCCGCCTTCGAGCGCGAGGCGCGCCGCGGGATGGGCACCGACGAGGCCCAGTTCAGCGTCGAGGTGGGTCTCTTTGTAGCGACATTCGTTCATTGCATTTCTTTGTGGCTTCGTCTAAATTTTATTCATTTTTATTTTTATTTTTCGTCTTTTATTTTGAGATATTTCGAAATCGAATCGATTTCGAAGATATGAAAACTGACCCCCTGGACGCCGCCCGTTGTGACGTTTTTTCTTTTTATTCTATTGTTACTAGGCAAATTAAATGTATCGTAATATTCGTAATGCCTGTATCACGTTCCATGTTTTCACCAAACGACTCCAAAGCTAAGATCTAGAAGTCAAGTTGGGGACCGTCTTCACATCACTAGCACTACCAAATGACATCTCTTTTATTGTCTGTGTGTTTTTGTTGTGAATAAATGTTTTTCCTTCATTCTTTCTTTCTTTCTATTTCAATGTTTGTTAAATACTTCAAAAATAAATACCAATGTCTTGGATACGAAATAAGTACAATTTATAAAGTTTTGAAACCTGACTAAAGCATACTATAGTACCAAATAGTTGACTATTTCTAGAAAAATCCTTTTTTGCAACTAAACTGTAACACCTCCAGCCAATTTAATGAAACATTTTGGTCGGCAGGTCGGGCTGGAGCCGGCGCCGGTGGAGCCCCCGCTGTGGCCGGACAAGTACCGGCCGCGCAAGCCGCGCTACTTCAACCGCGTGCACACGGGCTTCGAGTGGAACAAGTACAACCAGACGCACTACGACATGGACAACCCGCCGCCGAAGATCGTGCAGGGCTACAAGTTCAACATCTTCTACCCGGACCTGATCGACCCGCGCGCGACGCCCGACTTCTCGCTGCAGCCGTGCGCCGACAGCGCCGAGTTCGCCGTGCTGCGCTTCCGCGCCGGCCCGCCCTACGAGGACATCGCCTTCAAGATCGTCAACCGCGAGTGGGAGTACTCCTACAAGCGCGGCTTCCGCTGCCACTTCCACAACAACATCTTCCAGCTGTGGTTCCACTTCAAGCGGTATCGCTACCGCCGGTAGACCTCTGCAGGCTAGTCAACCGCGTCGGCGACTTGTTTGACGCTGAATTCTGGTTCTTATCGACAAAGTGGCGCACATTGTGCTCAAAGTGTGCCACCTTTTGATTAAGAACGTGCCTTTACTAGTTTACGGTGAAAGCTTGACTTGTAGATAATCGCAAGTTGGGCGTTACGACCAATTGTTTGATCAGTAGTTAACGGAACTAATGGCTTAAATTGGAAAATAAAATTGAAAATTCATTGACATTTGGTTCGCATTTAACAATTCTTCACCTACCTTCAGTGCAGTTAACTAACTACTGTTAAAAAAATCAGATCTCACTGGAGTATAAATGACGTAATGAGAAGATAATTTGCCGATCAAATTTCGACAACAGAAATAGAAAGTCTGCTTGTGAGATTTTCTCCATAGTGAATTGTACAAATAAAGATCTTGAAATACTTTGTTTTTTTGTTTAGCAATGATTGCCTAGACTAAACTTGAGAACTATTCTTATGAACCAAGCTATATTTGTGAGTCCATGTTTTATCCATATTTATCTACAGCAATAAAGGCGACCATACTAGACCTGCGGGTTCATTTTAGGTTCTGTTACAGATGTGAGTCTGATTGTTGTCGGCCATTTTAAGCATTTTTTTATATTTTTAACTAATAACAGTAATAACCAAAGTACCTGCTTGTGCTAGTACTAGGCACACTTGTTAGATATCGTTGGTGTTTGGACGAAAAACCGATCGCGAGTTGTACTCGCGCACTGAAGGGTCCCACTTATAACATAAAATAAACTAGAATCAGGTTTGAGGAAACGCTTCAAGTTTTTGCCAGCTCTATTTTCGTTTTTGTGTATATTTGGCAATAAATCAAAAAGTTACGAAATTATATAAAAAATGTTTTGGTATTTACATATTATCACACCCTATTTAAAGTTCTTTTTAGGGATATGGAACCCTAAGAGGAAAAGAGTGAAAATACTAAAAATGGTCAAGTGTGAATTGAATCATTCAACATCCCGTCCAAATTAGAATAATACCACCTTTAGTGCCGGAGTCTGACTCATATTTGACCAGATTTTAATCCCCCATATGAAACCCTTTTACAATATCTATAAAATTATTTTTGTTTTACCAAAAATGGGTGCAGGCTAGCAAGTTATACAACTATCTCCAAATTTGAAATTTAATTATCTTCTGTATTTGCTTAGAAAAACGGATGTGACAGACACAGTCGCAGCAAAATGGTTCCTCTTTTTATTTTTGTATGGTACCCTAAAGTTTGTTTTTCATAAAGAAATAAATTCTTACAATAGGCTATATTATATAGCTACTTGGACTTGGATGCATTCCTCAACAACTGGCCGGAAGAGGCACCAAATAGGGACTCATGGAGATCAAGGGGAGAGGCCTTTGCCCAGCAGTGGGACACTCATACAGGCTAGGAAAAAATAATAATAATATATATATAGCTACTTACACAAGCCTGGTTGGCTTAATTATTATTGTTCGTGAAAATAACCACACCCTCACTCCCAAAATCTCATTTGCTAGCTTTGTAATATTTGTAATAGAGTAAAATCCTTACACACCTAGAGGTTTCAAAGTTTTATATCTAATATTTCTGATGACTCCACCAAATGTTAGCCACCCCGCCTAGGGTAGAGGTAAGAATGAAAACCAAATAGTTTTTACCGGTCTACTAATTTTGTTACAATTCACTTGGCTTTAGTAAATGAATGTGACGCATCTCTAGTGGAGGACAATTTAATTTCCAATAATGAAAATGTAGGCTATTTTAATTTATAATTTTCTTCTAAATGATATCCTTTGTTTGTCATTATTTCACAAAGTCAGCGAAGTCAAAGTGAAGCACAATAAATGATCTAACAGGATAATGTTTATTTACATTTAATAATATTCTATAGAGCATAATTAGTTTATTCTTTCTTGGGAGTCTCAGCAGGGTTAACAATCTCCTCAGCAGTAGGGTTGCTTCTGAAGTTGGGGAACTGCTCCCAGGGGGCTTCCAGCTCAAACTTGCGGAACTCCTGAGCCAGCTCCAGAGGCTCTACAACCACTCTCTTCTGCTCATCATCATAGCGTACCTCAACATATCCACTGAGAGGGAAGTCCTTTCTGAATGGATGGCCTTCGAAACCATAGTCAGTTAAGATTCTTCTCAAGTCCGGATGGTTAGCAAAGAATACTCCGTACATGTCCCAGATCTCGCGCTCGTACCAGTTAGCGGCCTTGAAAATTTCATCAATGGAATCGATGGGAGTTAGCTCGTCAGTGTACGTTTTGACACGGATCCGCGCGTTGTACCGCAGCGAGAGTAAATTATAGACAATCTCAAAGCGGAACTCGCGCGAGGGCACGTCGACGCCAGCGATGTCGACAAGGTTGGCGAACTGCGAGCTGTGGTGGTCCTTCAAGAACTGTAATACGGGCAGCACACCCTCCGGAGAGATTAGCACCTCCAGCTCGTTGCCGGCCGTCAGCTGCACCTTCTGCACGTACTTAGGTAAGCATTCCGCCACGAACTTTCCAAAGTCTATCAGCGTAGACTTCTGCAGGGGGTCTATCTTAGCGTACGTTGGACGGGTCTCCAACTGCCCAGTCGCGTCGCTTTTCATCGCTACGCTTTGGACCATCGGCGCTCTGGCGCTCTTTATCAAGGCGCGCCCCGCACTTATCGTGCGCCTTAAGAAGAACGACATCCTGATTGACTTAAATACAAATTAACCTTACGTAATTCCGTGTTCAATCGAAATATCGCAAAACAAACCCTGACGGAGGACAAAGTGACATGTCTCAAATGTTATACCAAATAAATGTCAATTTTACAGACATTTTACCAGCAGCGTTTTATCAGGCATCTCAAATACTACGTTATCTAAGCAAAATTCATGAAAAGATTTGTTAGATTATTCTCCCAAACTCATTATTTCTTCGTACTTCTTTTTCCGTTCGCATTTTTCCCCGAATGCGATATTACCAGTCTCCTTTATTCCTGGCAGTTTATATTCACAGGCGTGTTTTTCCCCTTGCGAGTTTTATGCAGTCGCTTCCCTTCCTAGCAGTATTATTTCCACTGAGATAAAAATCTAATGGGAAAAAATCCGACTGGGAAAAAAATCGAACAACAAGAAAACCGACTGTAATAAAATCGAACGGTGAAAAATAAAATTGGTTGATATGAAACCTTGGACCCAGCAACATATTACTTAAAACACAACAAAAAAATGTATTGAACCCTCAAAATTAAATGGAACGCTTGAACCTGAACGGTTCTCATAAAGTCCCAGATAGACGGGCGAGTAAGTACGCCGTACTTATGGTTCGGCGACCTTACTCGCCCGTGTGTCACCTGCACGCGAACTTCCAACACTTCCTACCATAGAGGGAGAATATGTAACTTGTGTTCGCTGCGCCAAAAAACTAACAAAACATGTTTAGGTACGACTGCACGTCCATTGCGACTTTGGAGTGAAACACTGACTACCAAAGGATACTGGAGTGAACAATGTATTGTTGTCATAACATTTTACTTTTCTTTTGAGAGCTGTCAATCCAGTACAATTTGTAAATTTATGGGCCGCTCCTTTACCAATTGAATAAAATACAGCGTCTTTTCTTTATTCCATTGCAAATAAATATAAATTAAATAATTAATACCCTAATTGACAGTTCTTCACTTAAATTCGAAACTTTTAAAAGTCAAAACATGACCCGCCCCTGCAGACGTTCGCGGGAAATGTTTTCCTTTCGTGGCGGAAAACATGTTTCTGTGTTTTTAAACAAAAAACATTTGACCAAGCCCCTTTTGTGTTCGAAAAACATGTTAGATGTTCAAAAACATTTAAAACATGGCGCAATGGACGCGGATTTACGCTTTCGACACCTTTTCTAAAGGTAAACACGGACGAAAAAGGTTGTCGAGCTTTAACTACGCGCGTACCAAAGTCGCTCGTCTATATGGGATTATGGGACTTAATGCTCGTAACACCATTAAATATCAGTATCCAGGCCAACCATTCACAAAGATAATAAAAGTAAAAGTATTTTTAATTTAATTTAATGCACATTTTCATGACATTTTCTCAATTTTTACCAAGTTTTGAACTGCTGAGCCCTAAGTTACGATTAGTTATGTTGTATGGCTTAAATGTAAACTTTCGTGTAAGATAACAAACTAAGGTAAGGTACAACACGAGAAAAGCGTGCCGTTTTCTTATCAACAGAAACCGTTTAAAATTTGCCGACTATAGAATTTTTGTTATTCCTTGAGTAAACACACTATCAAATCAAGATACATGTGTAGATAACTGCGTAATGTCTTTTCTTGCAGGAATGTTAGTTAAAATTCAATGTAGGCGCACTATGCAAGTCAAAATACTTCGTTATTGGTTCTACAGGTCTCTATTTTGCATGCTAGCTGTGTCCAGTCCACAACTACTAAGGCTGTACCTGGTACTCTTGATATTTGCGCTGTAGAGTAAGTTATTCTGTGTTGTCGTGGCAGATGTCGGAGCTGGCGCAGCTGAAGTCGCAGCTGCGGTCGCTGGTAGTGTCGAGCCCCACGGCGGTGGACGCGCGCCGGCTGCTGCGCGACTACCGCGACATCGTGGGCGAGGCGCTGCCCTTCGCGCGTCATGGCTACCGCGATCCGCTGCTCTTTCTCCGGGAACGATGCAATGACTGCTTCGTGGTACAGTTTAAAAAACTTAATTTAAAAATATTAATTAAGAAATAACTGTTATTATAGTAAGTATGTTTTCTTTGTTCCATGGAGCACATGAGGCCCTATTGTAAGCACTGTGTTCTAGCATTTTAGTCATTTTATAATTTCTGGGGTTAACACTGAAGGTTTTCATTAAGGATTTGCATAGTTTTTTCTTTATTCCACAATTTAGTTGAATAATGAAGACAAAACAATAGTATCTAATAGTACATTAAGGCGACTTTATGTATCATTTTTGAGAAAAATAATTTGCTGGGCACAACTTTCTAGTTGATTAATATATGACTAACTATTTACATAATGATACATAAGAATTTAATATTTCCGTGGATAGTGAATTTTTGTTTTGCTTCAGTTTCAAGGGCCACCATCAAACCCAGTGCTGACCCTCATAGTTCCGGACCAGTTGAAGCACATTGATGATTTTGTCCAGAAGCAGAAGATGCCTTCCACCAAGCATATGTAAGGATGCAGCTAACCTGATGAAGTTTAATTAAAAGAGTTAATCTTACTTCTACTTACATTAATACTTTTCCATTTTGCAGAAAGGGTAAAAGAAGAAGCATTCCTGAGTCACATATCAGAACCCCAACAGATAATTTGATAGTAAGAACATTTAAACCAGTACAGAGGAACCGCATCATAGAAGAGCGTCATCCTCCAGCACCTAAACCTGTTGAACAAAAGATCAGCCAGAATGTTGGAAATTGTAATATAGAAAGAGCAAAGACTGAAAATCGAAACAGTGTAGAGAGAAGTCTGCTCTCACTAAAGACAGAGAGAGTGAATGCTGAGCATGATAAAGAGAATTGCATCTCTGCTGATGGTACTGTCAACTCGAAAAATACAGAAAGAGCAAAGCCGGAACAGGGTAATGACAACTGCAACGGTGCTGATGGATCTCTGTATTCTCGGAAGATACTGCAGCGGTTTCTGCAGCGTCGTACGCCACTCAACGTGGGGCAGAGCCTCGAGCGCACTCCCAGCAATCAGTCTCTTGCGGATGATGACTCGAGCAGGCAAACATCTTCTAGTGAGTATATATACTATGGTGTTATTAAAAGCTTTAATTGTTGCTGTTAAGGAATTAGTATGTAGGTACTCTGGAGCCACAACAATCTGCTATTTAAAAACATTTCAAATGCTTAGCTTTGTTATCCCTAGATAGATAAGTGTCATAAAAAGTTTGGCGTTACAGTCTTCGAGTATGTAAGATTTTACCAGTTCCCATATCTTTTTTGAGGCATGTACATGCATTGGTGATTGTTGTAGGTTCAAGCAGCAGCAAGCTGGCGGCGCTCGAGCGGCTGAAGACCGACATCACGGAGATCGTGACGCAGAGTGAATCCGGTGTGTGGGCCAGCAGCCTCATGAGGCTCTACGAGTAAGTGCCAGGGGATACCGGGATATTTAACTAGCAAGCTAGCTTCATTATAAAAGTTGAAAGGGCCATGTTTTCATGGGTGTAGAGTGTGGCCAGGTAGATTATTTATTTGCACAAAATCATAGGTAGCATAGAAATAATGTCACTCCAGTTACTTCATTATGTATAATAAGATGGGTGGAGCAGAGAGCAAATCGAGCAGATGTATTCACTTTGAATAAATGAAGGGCAAAGTTTAGTTTATGTCATATTATTATCAAGATGTCAAGAATGTAGAGTAAAATGAAATGGTGATCATTCCACTGCCAAAGGGTGGACTGTTCAGGTTGCGACGGTCGAACACACCGTCCTACGGATTTCGGTTGGAACTTAAGTGGAGTTCACAAGGTTTTGATGACCAAAGATTGTTTCTTATTGACCTGCTTCATGACCTCGCTCGAACAGTCTGCTTTGCTACCAACACCATTCTCACAATAGTAAAATTCATAGAAAAAAATATTAAAGAAAAGAAAATAAAATGTTTATTCGTGACAAATATTGATTATACACTTAGTAGCACAAGTGAACCAATGTTCACTACTCTGACATGTACCTTAACTTTACATAAAACGATAAAAAAATATTTTGATATTTCACAATTTTCTGTTAGTATACTATGTAGAGATAGTCTGCCATTACATAATTACAGATTGAAGTAATGCATTTTATCTAAAAGGTCAAATTAGTATTGAATCAATTTTGCACCAACCTCTTTTGGTACCAGGCCGTTTGATGAATTGGACTAAAAACTAAACTTATATCCGATGTGCATTTATTTTCATGATCTGTCATGTTATCATTCACGATTTCTCTTGAATTTATTGACTTTGTTGTTAATAAATAATAAAACGTTAGCCATGAGACCATTTACTAAGCCAGAAGACAGAATTCTGAGGAAGATCATAAAGAAAAATCGTCGCGTCGCTATGGCGTGACGCTATTAAAAATAATATATCAGTCGACACCTGCAAGAGAGTACTGATTAAAATGGGCTACGGTTTTTACACAGCTAAAGAGAAACCGTTACTTACTCAAAAACAGAAAAACAACAGGTTGAAATTCGCTAAAGAACACAGAAACTGGACTGCCGATCAGTGGCGAAGAATAATATGGAGCGAAGAATCGAAATTCGACGTCACAGTTGGCGACGAACGAAGTAAAGTCATTCGAGAAAAAGGAGAGGCATTTCATAATGACTGTCTCAAGCGAAAGGTGAAGTTTCCGGCATCTTTGATGATTCGGGGCTGTATGTCGGCACAGGGTGTAGGCCGTCGGCAATTTATAGATGGAACCGTCAATGCCGAGAAATACAAAAGCATCTTGGAAGAGAGTTTGCTGCTGTCTATACCGAAGTTGAAACTTAGAAATGCATTTCCTTTTCAACAAGACGGTGCCTCATGCCATACCGCCAAGACAACGATGGCGTGGCTGAAGTCCAAAAAAATCCCTACCATGTCATGGCCGTCCAGCAGCCCAGACTTGTCTCCCATAGAAACTTTGTGGTGGAAAATGAAGAAGAAGTTGCGAAAAGACCCTTCTAGGTCAAAAGCTGATCTTAAGGAGAAACTAAGCTGTGTCTGGAATGGAATAACCCCTGAAGAGTGTCGAGAGTTAGTAGATTCAATGCCGTTCAGGATCAAAGCCGTTTTAGATGCAAAAGGTGACGCCACCAAATGGTAGACGTTCTATTCTGCGTCGGTTGAACTGAAGACGAACTTTTTTGCGGGTGTTACATTTTGCGAAATAATTATTTTTTTTGAATTACCGTGGAATGTTATAATTTTTTTTGTTGGAAAATAATATTATTTATAATCTTTATGGCTTTTATGTTAGATTTTCTACTAAACATCAAGGTCTCCCTGAATTTTATGTTGAAGTTAGGTTAATATTTTTTTTCCTGGCGGACGAACTCATTTGAATTGGGGCTCGTATAAAAAAATATTACGGTGATTTCCAACTTAATGATTACCCTTAGCATTATGTTTATAGTGTACATTTTCTTAAAATAAAAGTATTCAAGCGAGACTGTTTATTTCTTTAATTTTTACACGATAAATATATGAGAGTCATTGACATTGGTTCACTTGTGCTACTAACTGTACATACAGAGTTTTTTAACATAAAAGTATAATTTGTTTAATGAATTTATCACGAAATAGTCACAACTCAGTGTGATGCTGGCAGAGCCAACGCTGTTCTTCCGTTGTGACCATTCGGTCACACGGCGCAATGATGCCACGATTGCACCCGCATCAATCTATTTGGATTGCTATCAAGTACCAAAAATAAAATAATATTTATTTATTTTATAATATTAGGTACAGTGCAATTACATCCTGTTCAGATTTAGAATTAGTCTGTAACGTGAATGGTCCATTTGGAAGTTAGAATGATGATGAAGCGTGTACCGTTAGGGAGCGGTTCGGGCGCGAGCTGCAGTACGGGCGGTACGGGTTCGCGTCGATCGCGGCGCTGGCGTGCGCGCTGGACACGCTGGCGCCGGCGCGCTCGGCCGAGGGCGACTGGCTGCTGCGCGCGCGCGCCTGGCCCGCCGCGCCCGCGCCCGCGCTGCGCCTGCGCCGGCCCGCGCCCGCGCCCGCGCCCGCCGCGCCCGTCGACCCCGACGACGCGCTGCCGGGGATCGACTACGTACGTTCAAACCGATGCTTACAACATGACGCTCATGCGATGTTTCAAAACCAATCTTAAAATTATTCTCTATATCCGACCACAGTAGTTTATATAGTCATCAAATTTCGGCAGGACCCTGACGTGTTCCCGCCGGACTGCATGAGCTTCGTGGACAGCGTCCCGGCCGCCAGCGTGGCCGACGTCGCGCCCGGCGACATGATCGAGCTCGTCGTGGGCGAGGTCAGCGCCTCGTCTTGAACGAAAAAGACGCTTCGGCTTCATCAAAAGCGACTTGTCACTTTCACAGGGTCGCTATAATACGGGCCAATTCGAAACGAAACACAAACTCTAATTCTTTTTTTATTATAGTGAAATCCGACTTGACACTTATAAAGTTAGATACGATTTCTCATTGGACCAATATTTCAACTAACTATTATTTTGTGGCACAAAGTAGCGTATACTTCGCAACTATTGCCTTGCTCATTAGCTTAACTAACTGTAACTAATAGTTGCATCATTTAACAATCCTTGGACATCGTAGTATCCAAAATAAAGTGGTTGGTAAAGTAACAAAAGGGTTTATTAACAGTGTCTATATGGTTCAAAAGTTAAAGAATTCTAATTAACAACACCTGCACTTCTTTGCGAGCTGAGCTGTGAAGTAGTTGATGACCGAGCACGCAGGGGTTCCGCTGAAGTGTTCCTCTGTTCCAGGTGTACTCTCCGTCGCACCTGTGGATCCTGCGGCTAGGGCCCGAGTACGACCTCATGGAGGACATCATGGACGAGATGACGTGAGTACTCTTCCTTAAGGATAACTTATCATTGTCATCGCCTTGTAGATATCCCTATCATCCGACTTCGGCGCAGAGCGTGTCAATCCCTTCATCCCGACATTCTCAGCATTAATTTCATTGATCATATTTGCTACCTTAAGGTTAACTATTAGGTTAAAAAATCCGCCTACAAAAATTAAGTAATTTTTTGCATTTTTGAAGGCGGGATTTTGTTTTTTAAACTTTTATTTCATTTTATACTTTTTAGTGATCCTATTTATGCTGTTATGTAGTCCCACTTCTCAATTAAGGAGAAAAGTAGAACATTTCAAGCTCGCCGCAAGCAACGCCGCTCAACTACCTTAATCGAGATATGTTATCGCCATCCTTCAAATAGGTACCTTTAACGAGTTCCTGTGGCCATCTGTGGTCTTCGTCATCAGTTCCACTTTACCAAATAGTACTTTTCAAAAGCAAATGCACGGGTAACAGTGAAAAATACCGAAATCGCTATTGGTGTGCCTATAATATTTGAAGAGTTCCCTTGATTTCTCCAAGATCCCATCATCAGATCCTGACGTCTTGACAATGGGACCAACTAGAAAGTATACCCATTAAAACAACGAAAAAACTTGCATATCGGTCCAGTGGTCTTCCAATAATCGGGGAACAGACATAAAAAAATAAAAATAAACCCGACGAATTGAGAACCTTTTTTGAAGTCGGTTAAAAAGGAGAAACTTCTCGATTTTTTTATGGTTTATGTTTAAGATTTTTGAAAAAAAAAACATACATGTGAACGGGCTTTGCAGTGTTTTACAATCTATAAAGGTCATCTTTAAAATGAAGAAGAAGAGTGGGCTCAATATTAATCTCTGCGGAACGTCTCAGATTATAATTTTCAGTTTCTACAGATAAAAAAAAAGTTAAAAGAAATTTATTCAGTAAGTAGGCCGCTCGGGCACTTTTACACGTCAAGATACTACCAGCGCTTCCCAAGAGGAGACCACTGCTGAGAAGAAACGCCGCAAGAAACTCAGCAGTCAGTCATTTTTTAAACATATTTCATATTTCATTTTACAATGATATAACTTAATCTAGCATTATATAAAGCTACAAGTATTAAGTTAAATATAATATCAAATAACAGTAGTTCAGCAGGAAAACATGCCTTATGCTTGTCTTATGGGAGAGAAAGATAGAAAATAGTAAAATAAAATACAATAGAATCAACTACTTATATGTATATGTGTATATGAGATGGTGCAAGATGACCACATAAAAGTTTCGATATGTTTTCCTGCATCAAACGGTGTCCCCCAGACAAGAAAAAGCAGGATAAAGCTTTTGCATTTGAACAAATTATTATTGACTAAGTTTCGGGTGTAGGCTATGCATTTTTGTCTGTTAGATAGTCCTCGACCCTATAATACGCTTTAGACATTAACGACCTTTTCAAATATTTTTTAAGTGTGGGAAAGGGTAACTTTAAAACTACTTCAGGTAATTTATTATAGAAATGAATGTATTGACCAACAAATGATTTATATACTTTACGGACACGGAATTTTCGAATAGCTATTTTATTTTTATTTCTAGTATTTAAATTATGTATATCTGAGTTTTTGGTGAAAGAATCTAAATTCTTAATAACATAAATAATATTCTCGTAAATAAATTGAGACGCTACAGTTAAGATATTAATTTCTTTAAAAAGTTCTCTTAAGGAGTCACGGGAATTTAAATTATAAATAGAACGAATGGCCCTTTTTTGTAACACAAATATAGTTTGTATGTCAGCTGCCTTACCCCAAACCAGAATACCATAAGACATAACACTATGAAAATAACTATAATAAACTAAACTAGCTGTCTCAACATTAGTTAGTTGTCTAATTTTCCTAACGGCGTAAGCTGCCGAACTTAGTTTACCTGCCAGTGCAGCTATGTGGGGACTCTATTGCAATTTTTTATCTATTGTTATGCCTAGGAAAACCGCCTTATCTACCATTAGCAAACACTCGTCCTTTAGGAAAATACTAGAATCTACCGGTTTAACATTAGGCAAAGCGAACCTAACACATTTAGTTTTCTTGGCATTTAGTAGCAAGTTGTTACTAATAAACCAATTATGTACTTTAACTAGAGTGGCGTTTATCCTACTGTAGTCTACGGTTTTTCTATCTACCTTGATTAGTGAAGTATCATCAGCAATAAGTACAATATCGCAAAGTTCATCTACTATTGGTGGTAAGTCATTTAAGTAGACCAAAAATAAAAAAGGACCTAAAATAGAGCCTTGAGGTACACCTATTTTCACTGTAGCTCCAACAGATTGCGTTTTGTTTACAATAACTGTTTGAGTTCTATCACTTAGATAAGAAGACATAAGGCTTAAAGCTTTATTGGACAATCCATAATGATCTAATTTTAAAATAAGGGTCATATGTTCTACGCAATCAAAAGCATTAGAAAGATCACTAAATATTCCTATTGCGTCGCAAGATTTTTCCCAACTGTTATATATATATTTAATGAGTACAGATGCCGCATCAATTGTTGATCGACCTCTCGTAAAGCCAAACTGGTTGTTGCTAAGTAGTTTATTTCTGTTAAAGTGACCTAACATATCCTTCAGAATTAGTTTCTCAAAGACTTTACTTAAAACTGGTAGTATGGAAATGGGACGGAAGTTCGTTATATCACTCATCTCGCCTGATTTAAAAAGAGGTACTTTACTATATTTCATGAGATCTGGAAAGATCCCCTCTGATATGCAATTATTGTAAATTAATGCTAGATGGGGTGCAATTACATCTATGATATGAAAGAGCACTTTAACTGATGTGCCCCACAAATCTTCAGTCTTTTTTAAACTAAGCGATTTAAATATCTTTACTATTGAATCTGAATTTACAGGGCTGAATTCAAAGTTTATATTACATTTACTGACATTAGTGCAAAGTAATGATTGAGCTTCAACCGCGGGTGATTTAAGACATTTCGTAGTATTAATTGCTATGTTGGAAAAATAATCTTCGAATGCTAATGCAACGTCTTTATTTGACGTGATTGGATGGCCACCTGTGTTCAGGGTGAGTTGATTATCACGAGTTTTTGATTTTCCCGTTTCTCTATTTATAATATTCCATACAGTATTTTAGCTCCTATTTCATGTTCCGAGATAACTTGCTAGGATCTTCCCACCAACAACTAATTATACCATGAAATCGCTTGAGAAGTATGAGAATATGACATTACGCGTCAGTTTAAACAATCAAACGCTATCACAAATTTGAGTTTCTTGCGGCGTTTCTTCTCAGCAGTGGTCTCCTCTTGGGAAGCGCTGGTAGTATCTTGACGTGTAAAAGTGCCCGAGCGACCTACTTACTGAATAAATTTCTTTTATCTTTTTATCTTTTAACTTAAACCAAAATTGTGCTCTGCACGTCATCAGAGTCTGCTAAAATGTAATCTGTAAAATGCACCGGTGCAGAAGCAATACTATGTCGCTAAAACTTTTGTTTCGACAAAACTTTCCAATTAAAGTAAAAGTTAAAATATTTATTCAGTACATAGGCCTCATGAGAGATATTTTACAAAATATCTGGGAAAGAATGGGTAGAATACTAACTGGTCGCAAGTTTCTCATTTGCAAGTGTTTTACATCTTTTTGTCGGTCGGTGTATTCAACTTTTGGGCGGAGCCTGATGGCTAGGGCCCAAGGGTATGCATACACATGGGGTAGTAACACAAGTCCCTGTACACTGTGCAGTGAGTACTTCACGCGCGGCGAGGGCGCGGAGCGCGTGCTGTCGGCGGGCGCGCGGCGGCCCGGCCAGTACTGCAGCAGCGCGTTCGAGGGGGACTGGCACCGCTCGCTCATCGTGCAGCTCGTCGACGCCGATACCGTCAAGGTAATGCATTGAGAATCGGTCAGTTTGTAGGAGATACCTTTTGAATGTCTGAATGTTTGGTAGAGTCGTGAGGACTCGGCGTCGGTATAGATCGTTTCGTATATTCGAGGTGCGGCACGTGGACTACGGCACGGTGGACACGGTCCCGGCGCGCGCGCTGCGGCCGCTGCGGCGCGAGTGGGGGTCGCTGCCGGCGCAGGCCGTGCGCGCGCGGCTGGCGGGGCTGCGGCCGCCCGCCGCCGGCCGGCGCTGGCCGCGCGCCGCCGCCGCGCACTGCCTGCGGCTCGTGCGCGACCGCCGCCTCGTCGGGAACGTCGTCGCCGTCGACCACGAGGTGACCGCCCCGCCCGTTTCGGCGAGCCCGCCGCCCTAGTCTTCCAACAACTGGTCATAAACCGGTCGGTCGGGTGTTTCAGGAGAGCATCGTGGAGCTGTTCCTGATCGACACGGCCACCTCCGAGGACGTGAACGTGTCGGACGAGCTGGTGCGCGCCGGGCACGCCGACCCGCGCCGCCTGCCCGCGCTCGGGGTGAGTGACCGCGCGTCGTCCGCGCTGGACGTGCGCGAGCTCGCGGCGCTCGTGCTGCAGACACCGCGGGACGGCAGCGACAGCGACGGCGACAGCGAGATGCTGGAGTCCGCCTCGCAGGTGCTGGGACGCTCGCCGCGGCGGCTGCCCGTGTGGGAGTGCCCGGAGCCGGCGCCCGCCTCGCGGCTGGAGCGGCTGCGGGCGCTGCGCGCGCGCGCCGAGTCCGTGGTGTCCGCCGAGTCCGTGGTGTCCGCGGAGTCCGCGGCGCCTGCGCCGGCGCATTCCGCGGACACGCGCGCGACCGAGGTCTCGGTCTCCAGCCGCCTGCTGCGCAAAAAGCTAGATCTCGTCAATCGACTCCGCGCGCTGTAACGCCCGCCGCTCCGAACCGATATTATTTCCATTACCAAAGTATCATTTGGTAAAGTGTACATTCCTTTACTAAATACTTGTGATGAAGCACCTATTAGTTTAAGGGACTTGATAATAATCAACATTGATAACTTTGCACGGACAGTTCTTCGGGTTGTTTGCCACCGTCATTGTGTTGATAGTTGAAACTAATAATTTTGATTTGTTTTTCTTTTGAGTAAATTTTGAACAACTCTCTGTTCAACTTCTATTTAGAGTCAGATGATACGAACCTGAACTTAAAAACCCTTGAAAACCTGACTTCAATTGTCTTTAGATAGAGGATGAAATAGTAGTGCTTTCCAACCTAGACGTCTTTGGGTTTTTTCCCGATGGTAATTTTATCGTCAAAGGTTAAACTATAATAGTTAGCAGAGGAGCGCGTAACATCCGTAAGAACAGCTCCGAGTCCGTCGTCAGTCGTCGGCATCATCGCGTGACAAACCGCGCTTCTGTTTTATGGCGTTGGTGAATTAGATGTCACGTCAATTCCCTAACAGTAACGCAGTAATAGTAAGTTGGTGTGTTTATACTAGCACGGGAAGTAAAAGATCACAACTGCCGGTAGTTGTTATTTCTTCCGTCAATATATTGAAGCTCACAATCGGTTTAGACGCCGGAGTACTGACCCGCATAACGGATAGCATAATTATATGTGATAATCTTAGGGTTTAATTGATTGATGTAGATATACTGAGTGGTGCAGTGTGCACTGCTACAAGCCTACTTTATATGTTTCGTTAATTGAATGAAGCGAGGCGTGAGCAGATTTTCATATTCCTGACTTTAATTAAGTTTTTGTTCGCTTCATTCATTTCGCTTCGGCATATTGTGTCCGGGTGCCCTAGTCAAGATGCATAACACAAAGTTATCGATTTTCGAAAGTTGACAAAATGCTTATGTCGACCACCGCTTATGTCGACATCATCCGGGTCAAGTCGATAGAATACAAAACGTAGCGTTCGCATCTTGGGCAGGCCTGCCGAGGACGACCGAGGTGTACTCGCCACGAGATTTCGTCGTTTCACTTTTGTTACTTTGAGCAATACTTACATCTAAATACAATATGTTTGAAGAGAAATAATGTAGTATATTTTATTTAATATTGTTATTTACTTTAAATTTTTCTTTAGTAATATTACTTTGACAATAAAAGATGATTATATGTGTAAATAAAATAAATCATTGGTATATATATAGGCTAGATGTGTTTCATAATAATTTATTTGGTTCAATCGCTAATGAGTCAGCGTCGTGAGTCGCGGCAGCGGGGGCAGTCGCGGAGCCATCCATTCATCTATTGAATTGTTGTTCATATATTTTGTACTTTACTACTATTAGCATATTTTATGACATCACAGATGAATCGGTGGGTCTGGGTAGTGTTATATTTTGAGATGGGTGCGAGAAAATCGACGTTGTTAAATCTTGTTCGCACGCAGGTTCGTGGTATATCGTTATAGATTCAGTTTTGCTTAAATTGAGACGAATATCTCCATCGGGGCACCCATCCCTCAATGTTGCGCTCCAGCTTGGCATAAGACAGTCGAAAAACGCGGGCATCGCCGGGAGCGTGTCGATGTTATCGTGGATGAACCGCGGGCCTCGCCGGCCGGCGCTCCCGGGCCCGCGCGGCGGCCGCGCCTGCCCCGCCTGCAGCCCTGACGCAGGCCGACGTTGCAGGCGGCGGAGAGCTACCTGTTCCCGCTGTTCGCGGCGCTCGAGACCGGCGCCACGCCCAACTACGCCGAGATACACGCGCTGCTGCGGGACGGCATCGCGCTCGACTACGTGCCGGCCTACCGCGAGCACGTGCCCTCGCTGCTGCCGCCCGAGCCGGTCCACGAGCCCCGCCAGCCCCACGGACCCCAAGCACTCCGCATGCCCCATCCGCCCGACGTACCCGACGTACCCAACGTCTCCCTAATGCCCCACGGACCAAAACTGCTCAACGGGCACAGTGTACCCGACGTGCCCCGCGTGCCTCACGGACCCAACGTACACCGCGTACCCCATCCGCCCAATGTCCCCGACGTGCCCCACGGACCAAACCTGCCCTACGGACCCCATGCGCCCCGCGTGCCTCACGGACCCAACGTACACCGCGTACCCCATCCGCCCAATGTACCCGACGTGCCCCGCGTGCCCCACGGACCGAACCTGCCCTACGGACCCAATGTACCCCATGCGCCCCGCGTGCCTCACGCACCTAAATTGCCCCATATACTCCACGAGACCGATCCGCCCGCGAGGAGTTTATCGCCCGTTAGCCGTGTAGCCAAAAAAGACTGTACATTCCTGTTCGCTGGCGACGCCGTTTTGGGGAACCGCGTGCCGCTGTCCGCGTTGGCCCCGAGCTTCGAGCCGGCCGCTCCCCACGAGCGGTATGATTGTGACGAAACACCGGAATCCGGGACAGGTACGAACTCCGCCGCGGCTTTGACGTCAGAAGCTGTTTCTCTAGAATCGATATCGACGTCGATATTAGAGCCTACACCGGTATCAAAATCTATATCCGTATCGGAAACTATACCGGTATTGAAGTTTATGCCTGTATCGAAAACTATATCGGGATCGAAGCCTATACAGGTATCGAAGTCTATACAGGTAGCGGAGTCTATACCGGTATCGGAATCTATACCGGTATCGGAATCTATACCGGTGTCGAAGTTTATACCGGTATCGGAGTCTATACCGGTATCGGAATCTATACCGGTATCGGAATCTACACCAGTGTCGAAGTTTATACCGGTATCGGAATCTATACCGGTCTCGAAGTCTGTACCGGAATTATACCGGTCTATACCGGTATCTGAGTCTGTAATGTCCATACCACTGTCTCGAGTTGATGTAACAGTCCCGAGCCACGTACCGGCGCCGGTCTCGGTGGCGGGGCTCGGGCCCCCGGGCTTCCTGGGCCCGCGGCCGGCGCACCCGGCGGCCTTCTACGCCACCCCCCCCATGTGCTACAAGCCGTGCTGCCCGTACCCGCTGGCGCCGTACATGCCGCACCCGGCGTACGCGCAGTACCGGCCGTTCGCGCCGGCCTGCCCTCCGTTCGCGCCGGCCTGCCCGCCGTTCGCGCCGGCCTGCCCGCCGTTCGCGCCGGCCTGCCCGCCGGCCGCGCGGCCCGCGCCCCCCGCAGCGCGCGCCGTGCGGCTGAGCGCGAGCGAGTGCGAGGTGTTCGAGCTGCTGTCGCTCGTGAACCGGCCCGCGGCGCACCGGTACATGGCCGAGGCGCTGCGGCGCGCCCCGCCGGCCGCCGGGGCCCGCGTGGCCGCGTGCACGCAGACCGAGCTGCGGCCGCCGCCGGGGTTCGAGGGCGTTGGCCCCTCCGCATTCCAATAGACGCCGGTGACTGATTCTTTTTTGGTTGTGACCGCCGTCAATGTTGTCTTTTCAATGTGCCATTCCTGATTTTTAATTGACGAGTATTCTAACCACGGAGCTACTCTTAACCCAAAAAGTTGATGTTATCATGTCATAATGCTCTGTAATACATTAAAGCCATGACGGCGCGGCGGTAGAAACAAATAATAATAATATTTTTAGGATTATAAAAACTACGAAGCTATTACATTGTATTATGGGAGAAAATGAAAACTCACTGCGTTATTTAGGTATTACGGCCCGCCTTTGATCAGACCTTTAGGTATAGTTACTAATTAATTAATAATAAATTATTTGTGTCTTATACAAATTTGTGATGTTGCAAAGTGACAAATTTATCTCGTTAAAACTACTTGAATTTTACGCGACACATCTCGCTCTGATTTATTGATTAGGATCGCGGAGTCGTCCGATATGTTAGCATCTAATGTAACCCACCACTACCTCAGAGTTGACAGCTACCTCATTCATTATAGTGATTGACCAAGTACCTATTATTAAACTCGCGACGTTATGATCTAGAACGTTGGTCGCGTTCGGATTAGCGGCACCCTGTCTGCCGGCGACGTCCCTCAGATCCAGCGTAATATTTAAGGATCCTTTGTCCTCCAAATCGAGCTCCCATCGGGTCAGGTCTAGTTTCGCGCACACGCACCCGTGCTGGAGGAAACCATGGCCTGAGCTCGGCTGAATAAACTAGAACGCATTTGGCTGCCAATCGGTTGCTGCTAACCACCAAGTACTCATCGTCACTCGCCGAACACAGGGAGTCCAATGTGAACGCGACCTTACAATTGTTTTTTTTAAATGATTAATTAGATTTAAGAACCACGCGTACATTCTCTATCTATAAATCATCATTAGAATGAATCTCTAAGATTTGTAAAGTTCTCTTTTAGTTTCTATTTAGATGTAAGTCGTTGATACAAATTGTTTTATTTGTCTACTTATATCCTTTTGTATTACTTGTTTGCAAGTACATTTCTAATGTTAACAATGTTATATAAGTGTTAAGCCCATTTTCGTTGTTTTCTTAAATGTAGAGATGGTATTTTCCATCTCGTGCCTAGCGTTAGCCTTCCTGGACATTGTATTAGTTTAGTTATGTAAGAGTCGGACTAGTCCGCAAACGTAACCTCTGTACACAGTTTCGTTGATTGTATCTGTGATAGTAGGGAGCTGCGCGACGTTGAGAACGATCGCCTTCATCCAATGTAGTCTGGATTTTGCGAATAAATAAAGTTGAATTGCATGTTGCCTTTTATTGTGTTTAATACAGGACCAATGAAGGACATTTGTTCATGTGGGTGTATTGCGTTAGGCAATAAGCCCTCGGGTTGTACTCTTTTGCTATCTCAAAGGGTATAAGCGAGCAGCTCGTCTAGGTAATACACTGTGTCCGGTAATCCCATAGTTCTGACACAGCTACAGCAAGTTTCTTTATTTTAGGGTTCTGTACAAAAAATGAATAAACGGAACCCGTATAGGATCACTCGTGCGTCTGTCTGTCCGTCCGTGCCTCACGGCCAATTTGCTCCGAAACTACTGGACCGATTGAGTTGAAATTTGGTACACATACTACACATATGTAAATTGATGACCCATACACAGAAGTGCAAAGTAAATAAATCTTTGTTTAAAATAACGGTCGTTTTCGGGGGACAAATTAGGAAATAAAAAAAAGGTTTTGCAAACATTACTGTGCATACGGCACAGTAATGTTTTATCAAATGAAAAAGCTCGTTATAGGGATACCATAGTAGATTATACACCGAGGGGATAAAGCACAGTTTTATGTCACGGGCGCGATATTGACTCCTGAACGTAACGAAGGACTCCAGATTTAACTCCCGAGCGCAGCGAGGGTGTTACGAGTTAATTCCCGAGCGAAGCGAGGGAATTAAGAAGAGTCCTGAGCGCAGTGAGGGGTTCAAGCGCGCCCAAGAGGAAAACAGCTTTATCCCCGAGGAGTGTACTCTACTTTTCTCACCTTTTGCGAGACAATAAAAAAGCGAGTCTACTAAAAACAGCGTTTTATTATAGTAAATTAAAATTAAAAGTGAAAATTGATATTTGAGACATTAGTCCAGTTGTGGAAAGACAAATGTATTTTATTGCAGCGTCTTACAATACTCGCGGCTTTTGTTTAATTTCAAATGTGTTCCATTCAGCTTGCCGTGGCCAGCTCGATTTTAGAAAATGTTCGATTTTCAAATTAGGTTCGACGCGGCGGTGGCGGCGGCGCCGCGCCCGGCCTTCGAGTATTAGTTGATCTTTTATTATGAAATTAGACTTTAAGGCCATTGTAATAAGAACTATGAAAAGTGAAAATATTACAACCCAGCGGGTTATAATGAGATTCAGTACAACATTACACCCCGGCTAAAGCCAAGGGCTTTAATGACTTGGTTTGCGTAAGGTTTGCATGATATGTAATTTGGCATTGTCGAGCATGTGGTGTGAAAAATATATTATGTTATTATTGTAAAATAAACTGTTTTGATTTTATTGATGAAAGAAGACGAAAATTGACCATTCCCCCCTCACTAAAAAATATAATATAGTTCATTGCTTGTAGATTACAGGAAATTCTATAAGAATTTATACAAAAATTTAGAATTTATTACCACTGTCCAGTTAAATTCCGAGCTATGTATTAGTATGCATAGATATAGCGATAGATACAGTCCACACATGTTAACTTCAAGGTTTTAGTTAGTAGCAAATAAATATTTGACGAGAAAATACGTTTCATTGGCTGCGAAAATCCCGCTAACCAAAAATCAACCCTAACGCGTGATCATATGGTCCAATCGAACCGGACTGCATCGCCACCGGCGGCCGGGCGGCCCGACCCGCGAGAACAAAAGAACAGAGATAAGAGCGCCCCGGTCACCGTAAAGGTGCAAGTTTTAAGTGCAATTAGAATTTACGCGTTATTACCTTGAACTTGAGTGTTAAGAACTATGAGTGTTTATTCGTAATTCGTGAGAATTTTTATGCAAACTTTTTATACGAACATTGAGTGAGTGAGTTAAAATACTAAACGAACTGAGTGAGTACTAAATACACGGGAATTTTCATTATTATTCGCAAAATATTACCCAGAAATTATGGCCACAATGGACGTGCTTGTGTCGTTGCAAGAAGAGCTACTGGACAATTTAGAAAAGGCTATAAAGAATTACAAGAAATCGCCGAAAGAAAGAATTAAACGAGCTTATTTAGAAACAAGATTAGAATTACTGGAACAACTATTTAAGGATTTTAAAGAAGGTCACAAGAAGATAGTATCGAGCGCGCTGAAAGACAAGGATGAGTCATACTTTACTCTAAATGTTTACCAGAAGTTCGAAGAGATGTACATCGAGTTTAAGACTACTTTACGAGAAGCGTTGCAACCATTTCTACCATCTAACACGCAGTCGTCAGCGCCCGCAACGGGTACCACTGTTGGCACTGTTGCTAACGAGAAATGCGACGTTAAGCTGCCGCGAATAACATTACCCACGTTCAGCGGCAGGTATGAAGAGTGGCAAACGTTTTATGACATGTTTAATTCATTAATACACACTAATCAGAATATTACGGCGGTACAAAAATTGCATTATTTAAAAAGCAATTTGTCTGGAGAAGCACAGAATCTATTACGTAACTTTTCAACTACAGAAGCAAATTATGAAGAGGCATGGAAACAATTAGTGCGGCGTTATAATAACAAAAGATACAATTGTAATACAGTTTTAAGGACCTTATTCGCATCGAAGAAATTGCAATGTGAGTCGGCTTATGCGATCAAACTGTTATTAGACACAACATCCACCTGCTTGAAATCATTACAGAATATGGGAGTGAGCACTAGTGCTTGGGATGCAATTGTTGTGTATTTGATTGTTTCCAAGTTAGACGCAGAATCCATACGTCAATGGGAACAACATCTTAATATGTTTGGCGATGAGTTACCTACTTGGGATCAACTAAGTGAATATTTAGAGTGCCGATTCAGGTCTTTAGAGATGATTGACACGAATGTGGTTCGTTCTACACAACCCGCTAAGCCGGCAACGAGAGCTAAAGTGTTTCATGCAATAGAGAAGCAGGAAAACAGCCCGAAGACTGTAGTCGAGTGCGCAATGTGTCATGAAAATCACTACATTTACCACTGCAAACGATTTGCACTTATGACTGCCAAGGACAGACAAGATTTCGTACAGCACAATCGATTATGTTTTAATTGCCTGTCACCTACTCATGCAGCGATGAAGTGTCGGCTGTCATTAAGTTGCAGAAAATGTGGAAGACGACACCATACCATGCTACACTTTGACCGAGAGAATAAGGAAGCCAACCGAGAGACCACACCAGCGAGCGAGGGAGCAGCGCCGGCGGCTTCGAGTGACCGAGAAAGACTGAGCACATCACGAGGTGACACCCATTTTACTGCAGCATTTTCTAGAGGAGAGCTACAACCCAACAGTGTGCTACTGGCGACGGCTAGAGTTAAGGTATTTAATTCTTTAGGTTGTAAACAAATAATTAGAGCTTTACTCGACCAGGGGTCTCAAGCGTCGTTTGTGACTGAGGCTACTGTACAGTTACTTGGAGTTCCACGTAAACCGGTAAGTGGTTGGGTGTCAGGTCTGGGGGATGGTCGTATGAGGATCAAACATACGGTTACACTTCGCGTGGAATCACGCCATAATCCAGAGAGTTTTATTCAAGTTAACGCATATGTGTTACATTCATTAACATCTTTACTTCCAGCAACCGAGCTAAGCGTGCCTGAGTGGACAGAAATCGGAAATTTACCGTTAGCTGATCCGACATACACAACACCGGGTAAAATCGATATTCTACTAGGTGCAGAAGTTTATAGTGAAATTTTGCAAGAGGGCATGATCAAGCAAACAGAAGGAACCTTAATGGCTCAAAATACAGTCTTTGGATGGATTCTGTCTGGCAGAGCGTCCAAGGGACCTGGAGAGTTAGCCAAATCTAATTTAACTAGTTTGCACGTGCATGTTAAAGAGGACGATTTATTAAGGAAATTTTGGGAAATAGAGAATGAGCCTAACACCATACAAAACGAGATGACAAAGAGTGAGAAACTTTGCGAAGATTTCTTTGATTCAACCACAGTACGTGATGATGAGGGCAGATTGGTAGTGAGATTACCATTTACCACAGATGATCCTAAATGTCAGTACGGACATTCGAGAGAGATAGCGATCAAGAGATTAGAAATTTTAGAGCGAAAATTATTGAGAGAACCCAGACTACGAGAAGAGTACAACAAGGTATTTAAAGAATACCTGAGTTTAAATCACATGAGACCCGTCTACACACATGAGTTGGAGAACGCCAAGGCTGTCTACCTCCCTCATCACGCGGTGATTAGAGAAGATAAGGAGACTACAAAGGTGAGAATAGTCTTCGATGCCTCGAGCAAAGGGAGCAATAATGTGTCCTTGAATGATGATCTTCATGTGGGTCCAAAGCTACAACAAGATTTACGGCACATATTAATGAGATGGAGAAGCCATAAAGTATGTCTTGTAGCGGACATTGTCAAAATGTACAGAATGGTTCGAGTAGCTGAAGAGGATACAGATTTTCAGAGAATCGTTTGGAGATTTACCTCAGATGGATCAGAGCCAATACAACATTACAAGCTTATAAGATTGACTTTTGGGACAGCATGTGCGCCATATTTGGCAGTCAAGGCGTTACAGAGACTTGCGGAGCTAGAAGAGGTTAAGTATCCTTTAGCTGCAAGAATAACAAAACAAGATTTCTATATGGATGACTTAATAACGGGAGCGGAAACTGAAACTGAAGCGATAAGAATACACGATGAGATGGAAAACTTGACAAGAGCTGGAGGATTCGAGCTTCAAAAATGGAACAGTAACTGTGAAAACTTACTACAAAGACTCGAAAAAGGTGATGAACAAAACCACCATCCAGATCTTAATATCAAATTAAACAAAAGTATCAAGATACTTGGCGTCAGCTGGAACAGAGGAAACGATTCGTTCGAATACATGCTAAACTTACCTGAACTTAAGGAGCCGGTAACTAAGAGACAAGTCCTTTCTGATGTAGCAAGACTGTATGATCCTTTGGGTTGGATTGCCCCTGTTGTGGTTGTTGCCAAATTGTTTATACAGAAGTTGTGGCAATCTGGTCTAGAGTGGGATGACTGCTTATCAGAGGAACTGCTAAATCAATGGCTTACATACAGACGAGGCTTAGTGAAGCTGACACAAATATCACTACCAAGATGGTTGAGCGTTACACGACAATCCAATGTAGAATTGCACGTGTATTCGGATGCTTCCAAGTCAGCTTTTGCAGCAGCAGTGTACGCCAGAGTCATAAGCAAGACAAATGGAATACAAGTACACTTGGTCACTGCAAAAACCAAGGTTGCTCCTATAGAAAAGGAAATTTCTATTCCACGGCTCGAATTGTGCGGAGCTACTTTGGCAGCTAAATTAGTATTCGAAGTTTCACAGGTGATGGAGATACCAAAAGAGAATTTGCATGGCTGGACAGACTCCACCATCGTCTTAGCATGGCTTAAAGGAGGCTCAAGTCGTTGGAATACTTTCGTGAGCAATCGAGTGTCGACAATACTAAATATTATGGACTATGAGCAGTGGGGTCATATACCTACAGAGACAAATCCAGCGGATTGTGCTTCGCGAGGCTTACATCCTGAGGATCTGAGAGATCATTCATTGTGGTGGACAGGACCGCAGTGGATAACCGAAGCTACAATTGACAAACATAATGAGTATGTTGAAGATACACATGAAGAGGAGAGAACAGTGAAATCTTTAACGGCTTTATCTCACATTAACGAGGAATGTATTTGGGCTAGATTTTCATCATTATCGCGATTACTGAGAGTTATATCATATTGCAGAAGAATTTTGAGTTTAAAAGTACCAAGAAATGAACGTTCAAATTTACCTAAATTTATAACTTTCAAGGAGACAAATGAGACTTTACTGACATGCATTAAACGAGTGCAAGGACAAGAATTTGAAAGTGAGATAAAGCAGTTAAGGATTCGAGGATGTGTACCTAAGAAGAGTAATCTACGCACTCTTTGTCCTTTTTTGGATGAAAAGGGGGCACTAAGAGTGTCGGGACGAATTAATATGTCGGATGCAAGTTACGATACGAGGCACCCAATGATTATGCCTGCTAAAAACCATTTTACCAAGCTTATAATTGTTGATGCTCACTATCGAACTATGCATGGCGGTCCACAGACTATGTTGAACTTTCTGAGAAGTAAATATTGGATCTTACAAGTAAAAGAAAGAGTAAAGAAGATCTACAGAGAATGTGTCATTTGTTTGAGACACTCATCGAAGAAGAGTACTCCACTAATGGGTCTCCTACCCGAAGCGAGATTAAAACCCAGTAAACCATTCAAGTCTACCGGGGTGGATTACTGTGGTCCCATAAATATAAGGTTTTCACCAGGAAGAGGAGCTAAGTCTTATAAGGGCTACATATGTTTATTTGTTTGTATGGTGACTCGAGCGGTTCATTTAGAAGCTGTGACGGATTTAACCGCAAAAGGATTTATAGCAGCTTTTAGACGCTTCACTTCCCGAAGAGGACATTGTCAAGATCTATTCAGCGACAATGGGACGAATTTTACTGGAGCAGACAGAGAGATGAGAGAGATGTTCAACAGTGCCAAGTCATCACTTCCAGATGACCTCTCAGCTTTGCTCACGTTGGAACGGACAACGTGGCATTTTATACCTCCTCACGCCCCCAATTTTGGAGGTCTGTGGGAAGCAGGCGTGCGTAGCACGAAGACACATTTGCGTAAGGTAGTTGGAAACAGTACACTTACATATGAGGAAATGGCAACGGTTCTGGCGCAGGTGGAAGCGTGTTTGAATTCGCGACCTTTGTCTCTACTGAGTGACGATCCAAACGACCCTCTCCCCTTGACACCAGGTCACTTTTTAGTAGGTGAACCGTTATTAAACATAGCTGATGATGATTATACTAAATGTAATATTCAAGGTTTAGACAGATGGCGCTTAACGCAAAAAATTGTTAACGATTTTTGGAATAGATGGTACAGGGTGGCCAAATAACAGGTATACACTTTAGTTTTGTAATTTTATTCTATGAAATATAAAAAATATTAACTATTCCTTGTTAAGTATAGTATTTAGAGCCGGCAGTTAAACATGGAAAATAATGTCAGACAAATGTCCACCTCTAGCAGCATGGCAGATGTGAACCCTTTTCATTGCGTTTTTCATCACATTTTCACACATTTCCTGCGTTATCTCAGTGACTGTGTCTCGAATATTTTGTTTTAATTGCTGAAGGTTCATTGGCCTGTTAGCATAGACACGTCCCTTTAGATAGCCCCACAGAAAAAAGTCAGGAGCTGTTAAATCAGGCGATCTTGGGGGCCAATCAATGTCACCGTTTCTCGAAATTAATCGACCGGGAAACCTTCTTTTTAATGTTTCTATTGTGGCTCGTGCCGTGTGACACGTGGCGCCGTCTTGTTGAAACCACATGTTTCCCAAGCCCAATTGACTCACTTGATTCGAGAAAAAATGGATTATCATCTCACGGTACCGATCTCCATTCACTGTAACAGCATCACCCATAGCATCTTCAAAGAAATAAGGCCCAACTACCCCTCCTGACCAAATTCCACACCAAACTGTTACTCGACGAGGATGCAGAGGTCGTTCGTGGATCAAAGAAGGTTGTTCTTCTCCCCAATAGCGAGAATTTTGTTTATTAACAAATCCGCTGAGGTCGAAATGAGCTTCGTCAGTCATAATTATTTTTTTATGAAAATCTGGGTCTCTTTCCAGCTTGGTTAGCATAACACTACAGTAATCACGACGGCGTTCATGGTCTCGAGGCTGAAGTTCTTGAGTTATCTGTACCTTATACGGAAACAAACCAAGATCTTTCTTCAAAATTGTCTGTAGAGAAGTCCTCTTAAGTCCGAGTTGTTGAGAACGTCGCCTGGTAGACAATGTGGGTTCTTCGGCTACACTTTGACGAACAATTTGGATATTCTGCTCAGTACGAGCCCTTCTGACACGATGAGGAACTGCTTTATCTGTTACGATGCCATACTGCTCAAATTTATTCACTAAACGAGCTAATTGTTAGCCGCGAAGGTAAGTGATTTCTACCAAAAATTGGCCGCAATTTTCTTAGAGTTTCCGCAATACATGATTGGGTTGAGTAAAACGTTTTAATAATTAAAACACGTTGTTCCGTCGTAAAACGATCCATAACAAATTTGCCGTATCTACACAAAGTAATTTTCATGCAACAACTGTCATATTTACCGCCAAAACAAAATGGCGGCAAAAAAAAGTTGTATACCTCCAAGTTGGCCACCCTGTACAAGGAGTACTTAGTAACTCTTAATCAGAGATATAAATGGAATAAAAATTGTACTGAGCCTGATATTGGAGATATTGTTGTTTTAAAGGAGGATAACGTCCCTCCTGCAAAATGGATTTTAGGTAAAATTATACAGAAACATACTGGGCCTGATAATATAACTCGAGTTGTATCCGTAAAATGTAAATCAGGAGTATTCAAGCGTCCAGTAAGTAAACTTTGTATTATAACGAAATAAAATAAAATGTTCTATGTTTAATTGTATAATTTATATGGTAAAAAACTCTTTAAAAGCTTATATAGTATTGATAGAATTATATTCATGGCTTATGTTCTTGTTCGTTTATTTTCATAAGCTACGTTCTTATTGCTTATTGTAGTAAACAATTGCGATATATTACGGTGGGCGGTTTGATCGACCCGATATTTATAGGCAATATTGTTGTTAATTAGTTAGCGGTAAGTTACATTTATTTTATATACTTAGCGCATTACATTTTATACTGTCCTAAATTCTGGCATTCGGCTGATAAGTTTAGGACATGTTTTGTTGTATAGTAAATAGGTTATTCTTTTTTTAAGAGATTTAAGTACAGTTTGTTTAGATAAAATAAAGAACTATGTTCTTGGTGGGCGGAATGTCCAGTTAAATTCCGAGCTATGTATTAGTATGCATAGATATAGCGATAGATACAGTCCACACATGTTAACTTCAAGGTTTTAGTTAGTAGCAAATAAATATTTGACGAGAAAATACGTTTCATTGGCTGCGAAAATCCCGCTAACCAAAAATCAACCCTAACGCGTGATCACCACCATTTCAAAATAATATAAAACTCGTACCTACTAGTTCAATGGAACTAGGACATGTCCTATTTCGACTTGTGCCGGTTTATTGCCCAGCGTGACGTCGGCGCGGAGACGTAGACGGGACGCGTGAGTAAGTAGTGTAGTTGGATGAACGCGACATGATGAATTAATGGTTGCGCGTCTCTTCCCTCATACCGCACCTCCAATGACGCCTATTTTTAGGGTTCCGTAGTCAAACTAGGAACCCTTAAAGTTTCGCCACGTCTATCCGCCGCCTAGCTCAGTCTCTTTGTACTAGAAAGCTGTAATTGGGCATAAATATACATATTGGTCACGCCAATAGTGGTAAAAATAAATTTTCTTTTTTTTATTGTTGCTACTTCCCCTACACGTAATGTTTTTTTCATCACACTTGCTCGTAAATGGTGTTATTCCATGCCTGTATACAGAAGGACAATGGCCTAAATTGTTCCCGCGGGAATTATGGCGAGTTTGTCATCCCTAGGGAGTAATGAATGACTTTCTTTTTAAAATTTGTAACTCTTTCGTACATCATTTCTGACTAAGGAGGTTTAATTTTCAGCCAAAAATTAAATCGGTTTCTAATTTCATCTTTAAAAATTAGCTATAGACTAACTTACATTACACAAAACCTATACGCTTCATTAAACTTCATTATTTTTATACTTATTTCAAGTTTATATCAACATTTATCATTAATTTTAGTAATTATACATTTTTATCAAATTGGCTAAATCTGGCTCGAATCCAGGTCGAAACTAAACGCAGTTATTATCTGTGGTAGAGGTCACAAAAAAAAAATCGTTTCCATTTACGTTCCCGTTCGTCAAAAGTTATTTCTTTATATTTTGCAGAGTTAAAGTGTTTTCTCTTTGTTTTTTTTCCTCGCAAATGTGATGAAAACCATTGTGTGTATCACAGGCAGTAAGGGGATTACTAACTCGAGTCATTAAAAGCCCTCCGCCTACGGCGTCGGGCTTCTAACACTCTCGTTAGTAATTCCCTTCATACTACCCTTGATGCACAATGTACTATTTTTCTCGTCTACCCAATAGTGTAAAAAAATGGGGGTTTGTGTAAACAATTCGTCGATTAAGGGATCCGTTTAAGAAATATTAAGATTTAAAGCTAATTTTTGTAGATTAGTGCCCCCCCCCCCCCCCCACAGCCAAAACAACAAATACTAAAAGTCTGAAATATATCTTTTATGAAAGCGCATATAACGAATTTTAAAGAAAAACTATCACTAGTAGACATCATTGGTTTTTGAGATACAGGCGATTAAACCGATTAAACCTACTAAAATCATCTAAAAAGGCACCAAATGACTTTAAATAGAAAATTAGTTATTACTTGTGGTTTTTATGTTTGTAGTATGTACTTAGCGGCTTCGGAACCACACAGAGCATGGTCCGACATGCTCTTGCCCGGTTTTTGTTTCTCCACAGGGTTTACTTTTGTGATAGGGAAGATAAAGGGTACCAAAACTCAGTTTTATAAATTACAATTTATTGTGATTTTATAATCAGTCTTCAGTCTTTGCACAACAGTTATGCTTAACAAATTAATAACAAAACAATACACCTGATAAGTCACTTCATACATAAGGCATAGTGGCAGCGCCGCTGCGTCTAATTCATACATTCATAATTCAATTTCGAAAAGACACTTCTCCATTTGTTCGGTTAGGTACAATCGGCAATTAATTTGATTTAATACGTCACTGTGACACTGTTCTAAGGAGCTTCAGAGTTCCATTGTGCCGATAGTACATGCGCCATCAAATATATCAGAGCAGACAAGGCGAAAAATATCTGAACTTGTATCTCTTTATAGGTAAAGAGTTACAGCGTTTTTAGATATAAGTACTTCAACGTATTTGATGACGACTGTACAAATACATTGAAAGGCATAAAACATCTTATGAACATTAAGGTCAATTAGGCGTGTGTCGATTCGATAGATCAATCTCAGCGATGTTTTGTGAACCGTACGTTAATTTTCGTCAGTATTTCAACTTTCAACCTGGTTCGAGCCCTACTAGTTCTGCGCTGGGTGTTCTGTGTTTGTTCCACCAAAGTAATTTCGATTGAAGTTGAGGTTTCTTGAGGCTGCTCGATACGATTGTACAGAAGCAGATTTACACATGGAGTTGGTTTTGATTCATCAAGTCCATTATTACTTAAGTTAGGGTAATCAATCAATCATCAGTAAAAAAATAAAAAATAAAATTGATGTTCTTTTGTGTTCAAAAATATGAGCTTAGCGGGGTTTCCTTGAACTCGTGATAAGAAGATTGCGGGTAAATGCTCCCAACTCAACTCTAGGTGCACTACTAAAGCGACCGAGTCCAGCCGCTGTCGCGACATGACTGTATCTACCGGATCAGTGGTCGTGCAGCTTGCTGAACATCTTGGAGATGTCCTGGGTGCCGGCGGGGTCGAACTTCTTTAGGCGGTGCTTGGTCCCGACGCGCGGGACAGACCCGCGAGGCGGGGGCCGCGCCGGCGGCTTGGGGAAGGGGTCGGGCCGCGCGTGCCCGCCGAGCCCGTCGTACGACACGTCGGCGTCGATGCGCGCCGTGTCCATCGCTTGCAGGTCCAGGCGCGGTTTGGGCGCGCTGCTGAAGATGCTGTGCGCCAGCCGCGACGACTGCAGCAACCCGAACTCCGAGGGCTGCGAGAGATAGGTTCAGCTCAGGTGGGAAGTGACAACCCCGGGTTCGAGTTTTAAAATCTTTGTATTCGAACCTTTTGAACAAAGTTAAATAATAATTCTTAGTCAAGTTTCATAAAAACGACAAAGTTGTTAGCTATGAAAGAAATGACTGTGGAAGTTCCTGAGATTTTTAGTTAGAATGAAGGTTAAGCTGATTCGGTCGAGCACTCAAGAGTGGTCGAAGCCTGTGCACGACTAAACGGTGTCCCGGACCTTGAGCGCGGGCGGCGCGCGCTGCTGCAGCGCGCACAGCGCCAGCCCGCTGCGCCGGAGCGGCAGGTACGGGGACTCCGAGCTCTCGATGCGGCCCACCTGCGTGCCCTGCGCACACACCACACATTCCATTTGCTACCATTCCGCACACTTTTCTTGCCACTGTGAACTTCCTTCATCAGTAAGAGGGCAGCACCATTGTGCGTACGGTAACAATCAAAAATAGTCTGCTATTGTTTGGCAACAAAGTGAAACTACGCATTCAAGAGTGGCATAAAGCAGCAATTTTTCGGTGATAATTGACTCATGTTGCCAATTTCATTCGGTTTTACGGACAAATATTTCGGCTTATCTCTTTTGTCAAACTTTGCATTACATCACTATCAGTTTTAATTTTCAGAATTATATGTTACAGCTACAGATCACATAAATTTGATCTGTGGTTACAGCGCAATACAGGGTGTAATCGTTAAGTGTGTCCAGGCGATTATTCGGTAAAAAAAAAAAGATAAAAGATGTTTATTCAGTAATTAGGCCGCACGGGCACTTTTACACGTCAAAATCTACCAGCGCTTCGCAAGAGACCACTGCTGAGAAGAAACGCCGCAAGAAACTCAACAGTCAGTCGTTTTTTAAAACTTATGATATTATACAATTATAAAGCTTAACCTAGCATGATATAAAACAATGAATTTAACATAAAATAAAAATAAAAATAAAAAACATTCAAGCGTAGCTTGTGCAAATATAACAGATATCAGAAAACTTTCAATTGATATCGTAAGTACAGTCGCCATCAGATATATCGGAGCGGCCGAGGTACTCAAATATTTCTGAGCAGCAATAAATTTCAATAAATTCTTTACGGTAAATAAGGTCAATGACATCTGAACATCCAATTCTCCACAAATATATGAGCAGTGGTTTTTCAATAATATCTGAAAGTACAACTCGTCAAAGTTATCTGCACAGACAGGGTGATCACAAATATCTGAACATTTAAGGAAAATATACCTTAAAGCACTAGGCATACAGTTTAAATGTAATCGTACAGATGTAATGAATTTTCCTTTTACAAAATAAGTAGGTATACAAAATATAAATCTGCGAAAAGCAACTTCACGGTCTTGTTACAAGACACATTTGAATAAAATATTTGGCAATTCACAAAAACGGTAACATAACTCTCATTGCATATAATTCACTGCGTATTTATCAAATGTAAATATGTAATATTGAAGCTGCCAAATTAAAATAGGTACGAATGCTTTGCAATATTTCATCCACTATATACACCCTACATCGAGCAGAAAACTCTTTTTAGTTTTGACATTGATAAAACCGAACGGTGGTTGTGTAGAAAATGTATTCCAGCGTAGTACGTTAAAGAATTTTAAACTGTATGCTAAGTGATTTAAGGTATATTTTCCCTAAATGTTCAGATATTTATGATCACCCGGTCTGTGCAGATAACTTTGACGAGTTGTGCTTTCAGATATTATTGTCTCGTTGTGTGTTCAGATTTAATTGAAAAACCACTGCTCATATATATATGGCGAATTGGATGTTCAGATGTTATTGACTTTATTTACCGTAAAGAATTTATTGAAATTTATTGCTGCTCAGAAATATTTGAGTACCTCGGCCGCTCCGATATATCTGATGGCGACTGTATGTAAAATTACATCATTCAATTAAAACCAGAAATATCCTAAATATTAACTTCAAACCCTCCCATACATTAAGTACGCCGTTCGTTGAGAGGCGTTAGTTTATTATCATAAGATTCATGAATTGTTTTATTTATTACAGTTTATTCGTGTAAATTATGAATCTTAAACAGTTTTCTCTCTTATGATAAGGAAATAACAGTCTCAAGGAACGTGTCGTACTAAATGTATGGGAGTGTTTAAACTATTAAAGTGATTTTACTCATTGAGTAACTTACTTTCGATATCATTTTAAAGTTTTCTGATATCTGTTATATTTATAGAATAATCGCCTGGCTATACTTAACGATTACACCCTGTATACTGCTGAAATCTGTGTAGAAATACTCAAATTTGTGTATCAATTTACAATTTCAGTTTACAATCGCGTAGGATAAATCGAAATTGCATCTCGAATAAAGTTAAATCTCGACAAGCACGGAAATAGAGGCAGCTCAAGAGGCATACAAAAATTATGGTACACTTTATTTTGTAGTAATTAATTCTTAATGGGAGAACATACAAAGCTGTCATCGGCGGCGATGCCGCTGCACCGGCGCTCGTCGCGGAAGCTGTCCGGGGCCGCGGGCGTCGCGGGGGAGGAGGGGGAGGGGGAGGGGGCGGCGGGGGGGCGCGGGGGAGGGGGAGGGGGGCGCGGCGCGCGGCAGCTTGGCGGCGCGCGCGTCGTCCTCCGCGCTCGCTTTCCGCTTGTGCTTCAGAGATTCGTATTTGCGCTCTAAGTTTAATAATTTTTCTTGTAGTTGACTGGAAAACGTGAAATATTTTCATTAGGCCTTTTTTTTTAATGAGTCAATATGAGATATCGTGAAACTGTTTTAGGGAACATAACGTCCTTTTTGGTGAATATAATTTTAGCACATTAATTTTTTTAGTCAATTAGTTTGTCATAAAATATATGTCCAAACTTTTTTTTATGCTCTTCGATTACAGTAGTTTGATGAAGGGATAATTTCATTATGTGGAAAGAAAAATCTAGTAAGCGGAAGTGTTAGTCAAACTCAGTAAAATGTAGATAAGTGACGTACCCTCGCTCCTGCGCCTCGTGGTCTGCGCGCGCGCGCTGCGCGGCGGCGTCCTGCGCGGCGGCCAGCTGCCGCGCGCGGCTCTCGCGCTTCTTGCGCTCCGAGTCGCACAGCGCCCTGCACATATCAGCCTCGCCTAACACGCCATACACCATAACGATCATATTCATTCAAAAATACCTCAATTAAGGCAGGTTTACAACGTATACAATATAGTAACGCTAGTGTGTAACTAATAAGGTTCATTTCGATATTTCTAAACTTTCATGATGTTCGTTAATGTCTCAAAAACCGTCAATTTATTTATAACTTCCCTATAAGCAATTATAGTCTGTATCAATTCCAATTGGCAACGATGTAAACAAATTAGTAGGTATAGTTGGGATCATTGGAGCTGGCCGAGTCCGGCTTAGCTGGTTAACAAAGCCATTATCATCTAGTGTGAAGTGTGGCCGCAAAAATACGGTTAGAAATAGAAAGTAGTAATTGCAAACACCTTGACACGAAAAGCGTCTTTAAGTCTTAGATGAGAAGGATAAAATTTAAAAAAAAGGCATATTAATATTGATACGTTTGCATTTGAAACAGCAGTCAAGAACACTAAACGACTTGCAAGTGAATACAGTACCAAACACGACTTGATACTTGAAAACTACATAAATAATGTTTAGAGATAAAGTAAAGCACCCGTTTACAAATGTTTAGATGTTTGTACAGGTAGGGAAATATTATTAAAACTGTCACTTTTGCGTAATGAGTCACCATTGTGGAGGGGTTGTTTACCCAATTCTTATCAGTGGCGGAAAGAAGTCAGTCGCTTACGTGATGTTATTTTCGACATTGGATGGAATTTCACGACCTGGGCTTCGTTTAACTGGACTTCGTTTGCTACTGTTTGGATTTTTTGATGATGTGTAAATATAATATTAGGCTTTGTTTATTATTTATTTTAATGTACAGTTTGAAGTTTATGTTTAATTCTTTACAATATCCGGTTTCTTTTATTTTATATTTAACTAGTGACCCGCCAGCGGCTTCGCCCGCTGCAAATTTCCGACATTCCCGGTGGTTTTTTTTTCTTTCATACAAACCTTGCCCTGACAATAACGAATACAACCGAAAAGGAATCAGCCAAATCGGTTCAGCCGTTCTCGAGTTTTAGTGAGACTAACGAACAGCAATTCATTTTTATATATATAGATTTTATTTAGACGATTTTATTATTTATGTAAAAATATTTTTCGTGTCTGTATATGTATAACAATATTTTTCAAGTATCAAACCTACTAGTCATCCTTTACTGCGTCATGCGTCTGAACTGTTGATTTAAACATAAAGTTGTTAAAACCAATGCATCCTTCGTTTTAATTTGAACCTTATTCCTATAAAAATAAGGCACTATGAGATTAAAATATCGGTTGCAGATAGCCGCTTTCAATTCAAAGCAATTGTGGAGCGTGAACAGTACAATGAACACAATGGCTTTGTTTGACTGATGGGTCTACCAGATAAGTCAAGTTTAGTTTTCTTGTCGAGCCTTAGACATCATCATTATTTCTGTTAGCTTGTCGCATATTTGTATATATTTAGTTTAATATGTATATATATTTAATTATTAAATATGTATGTATATTTATTTATACTATATTGTAGACTCTTTCAATTCTTCTAAATTTAATTAAGTAAAGGGAAAGTATTGTCTTTTTATTGCACCTACCTACTTTTTTGATTTCTGTTTCACCTTAAGGTTGACTGGTAGAGAATGCTTGTAGCATTAAGTTCGCCTTTTGTACACTATTTTATTTTTGTGCAATAAAGTATTTAAATAATAAATAAATAAGACTCGGCCAGCTCCAATGATCACATCTATATGTACTACTTACTACAATCTCCAGACTGTCCATTGGTCTCGACACCGTCATGGGCAGGACCAAGGACGCGGCCTCAGTGAGCGAGGTACAAATCACATTTTTTAATGAAAAATGGTTATGAGGAAGTATGAAATTAAAAATGGATATCTATAGATTGATGTTAAGGTGTAGATAAATGCGTGGTGTGTGTGGTGCGTGAGGTGCGCGCACTGACCGCTTGAGCGCGGCGGCGAACACGGCCACGGTGCGCACGTCGGCGTAGTCGCGCAGCATGCCCTCCACCTCCTCCGCCGTCGCGTTCAGCACCTTCTGCAGCCTGCGGACATCTCGCTCACATGATGTATGTAAACACTTTATTGTACAAAACAAAAACCAGAACAATACAAATAATATAATTGTACTTGTGTATAAAGGCGAAGTTATCCTTAATGGTAAGGGTCAAATTGGGTTTAGATAGCGGAAAATATACACCGGATCAGCATCAATAATGATTGAAACTGCAAGTTAATACTTGGGTTGATGGTGTCTGTCGGGACATACATCCACACGAGCTGTGAGATTGCTTGTCTATATTTATCTGTTTAGGTAATCAAAGTGATTTTATCATTCTCATATTAGTTACTAACAGCTATAACTTTTTGACTGTTAAATTATTGTCAAATGCAAAGCCTACGTTGATAGATAACTCTATCAATATCCTGGCTTTTGAAAGAAATATGTTTGGCCAAATGGATCTTTTCCCAACCATTTAACTTGCCAATCCGTTTTTTTTCTGTAACTGCAAATGCTGTGTAGAGCCCTATAGTTTAGGTTAGGTTATTTTTTATAAAAATCCTGAAAACTGTAAATGGTATCATATGGCAGAAGATAATGATATACAAAAGCGTTACCCATTGAGCGTCTGCATGTTCTTATGCATGCGGTCGTTGTCGTCACGCAGCCGCTGCGCCTCGCGGGCCTGCTCGCGCGCGTACTCCAGCTGCTCGCGCAGCGCCGCCGCCGCCGCCTCGCGCGACACCAGCCGCTTCTCCGACGCCTTCAGCAACTCTCTACATATCACACACTTACAAAACATCTTAAGCAATGTTGCAAACCTGGCTACATGTCTATATTTGTAAGTATTCATGTTAGGGGATCGATAACTTAAAATTAAAATTCCTCTGCGGCCTCCTTCTGTATGCTACTGTGTATTTTAGTAACTACTATATGAATTATGATGTAGTTTTAACCATCATTTAGACCATTACTTGAAGGTATAATTCGATTTTTCACCCAAGCAGTGCCAAGAGCAGTTTGGTATTTTAATTAAACCTGGAATAGAGTGGCAATGCCCTAGACTTTATAAAATGAATAACTGTAACTGTGTTTGGTTGTACTATTCCAACATCAAGACCAAGACTATACTAACTCTTTCTTATTCAAGTCTGTACAAGTAGCAGACAGTCGGTCCTCTAATTCCTTAAAGCTGGTGCGCTGTGTGCGTAGCTGCAGCATGGCATCGTCCAGCCGGGACTGCAGAGTAGCCGCATCCTCGCCTGAGTTCTCGTTGGACACAGTGGGGTACATCCGGAACATACATTTGTCTGTAACTTTGTTGCGACATTGTGGACATGATTTTGATCTAAAAATTTGGAAAAAACATAGTGTGATTTATATTGAATTTTTTAAGAAATTATGTCAATTTGGATACATTAAAACATGACAATGATAGGCAGACTAATACAAAGGTAAACTTTTAATTTTGAGGGATTTCTTTCAGCTGATTATTTTATGGGTGACTACGCGTGGACAAATTTGTCTAGTCTCATTAAGCCAAACAGGATACAAATTTTAAAAATTACCTTTAAATCTTGTTATACTATGACAAAACAACACGTCATTTACCACAATTGGTAATAATCAACTTGTAGTTATGGTAGCACATTAACACCCACATACAGAAATCCATACAAAGCATCCTAAGGCCCACCAATACCATCCATTCTCGAACAAAAGCATTTTAAAAATTGGTCATTTAAAATTGTTGTGCTTAAACTTCTTAACCAAGATTTCACATTTTATAAGGTTTATATCAGACATAGCTCAAAATAATTTCATTTAATAATTAAGTCCAAAAAGATTGTTATTTTTTTTATGGTACCTCTCTATCCATTGCGCCAGGCACTGGTGGTGAAAGATGTGGCCGCACTTGGTCACGAACAGGCTCTCGGCCTGGTTCACCAGGTCGCTGCATATCGTGCACAGGATATGCATCTGCACCAACCAACGCTTTGTTTACGTTTTAGGTTATAATTTACGCATAATATTACATTGCAGACAATTAATTACTTTTTATGTAAATAGAACAGTGAGAGATCCTAGTTGTCAATAAAATTATGCAACAATTGTTTATTCAATATTATCAAGTATATTTTACATTACTTACCGTCAATTATAGTTTGTAAACAGTCCAATACATTTACAATTAAACTAACAAACACACGGTGCCCTAGCACTCTGTTCTATGTATTACATGATATTATAGTATGTAATTAATGTTTTTCATTTCACATATGAGTTAAATATCAAACAACTTTTTCCGTTGGTAATTACTTCGTTACTCGCACAAAAGGTAAGGCTACCAGTGCTAACTGCTACCAGTCAGTTAAACGTCAAATCAAAACAAACCAAATCTAATGCCGCCCCTCGTGCCACCGGCGTCCGTAAGTTGACCGTTTTGGTTGTCATCTTCCATGGACTGTTTTACCAAGGTCTCAAACGTTTTATATTGTATGTTATATTCACTTTAGACCTAATAAGTTGATAGTATTTAAACTTAACGCTTAATTTGTATATTTAATAAGATATACAAACATAAGTACTTGATACAAACATTTTGACGTGATAATTGAATGATAAAGTGACTTTTGTATTCCATGGTGCTAATTAATTAAAACATGGCACCACTCCCTCTTTTCCCAAATTACCATAGACAAAAAATGATAACAAACATGGCGTCCCCATAAAGCGTCATTGAATTGAATTCGTTTAGATTTCGTGGGTAAAACGATAGTCGCGCCTCCGGATTATGTGGTCACAGACAGGACGCAGTCTCGATGTCATCGTGCGGGAGAGGTAGGGCGGGCCGTGGGCGGTGACTCCTGGTGTGCGGTCCGTCTGACGGATGGTTGGTTATGTTGTGTGGTGTGCACTGTGCAGGCGGAGCGCGGCTGCGGGCAGCGGGCGGGCGCGGTAGAGCGCGATGCACGCGGCGGCGGCGCGCTACGTGTCGGTGAGCGAGCTGTATTCGACGGACGAGGTGGAGCTGCTGCTGGACGAGATCCGCGACCTGGAACCCACTAGCTGTCGCGGCGAGGACATTCAGGTACCGCGCCGCCCCCGCCGGCTGACACCTGCATACTCCGCCAGGGAGCCGGTGGTTGACACTCTGCTCAGTGTTTGAATTGAACTAGTGCCGTGACCGAATTCATTGTTGATCAACAGTTGTATACTAGTTATTTTCAGTTACCATCATTTTGTGGGAACCATGTACAGTTTTGGTAACAAAAAACTGTACACGGTAATTAAAGTAAGGCGAACTAACCAAATTTCCAACTTATCAATGTAATTCGCTAAGGTTATTAATTTTCTTTTTGATACTGATTGCTAAATCTACATAATTACTTAAGTAGGTATGTGTGCATACTCATTTCCAAATAAACTGTAAATATCAGGTGCATCCAAGAAGAATGATATCAATGAGAGAAGCCTATTATTGTTTGTCTTGTGTTTTATTTGGCTGTGTCTGTAACTTCTGTGGTGTGTTAATGCCAGTCCCTAGATAAAAATAATTTTGGAAATCAGGATGATTTTGTTAAGCCAATAATCTAACAGATGCTGGATTAAGATTTAATAGAACAATCAAAGGATTTAAAGAAGAGTTAAATAAGCCATATTCTATTTACTGATTTAGCAATGCCGTCTTCTTGTTATCTTGGTAAAAGTTATTTATATTGATGTTTTCTAATTATATTTTAAGTTGTTTTGTATTGAAATTTAAATTCAGCAGCGGACTAGTAATATCCATCTCCCATTACTTATTTACTATTACTAAGTGTAATATTAATATGTTCTTTTTATTTTTATTTACTCCTCATATGCATAAGGAGAAAAAATACCAAGTTTGAGTCTCTTTAAACTATGATACAGTCCATATAAAATAAGTTAAAAAAATACAAATAAATATCCAAATTTTGAGTGTGGATCCGTGCCTAAGCATAGGAGGGATTAATAGTAGGTAATCAACCATTTACATCATATTGCAAATTACATTAATCTATGTCACAATCATTATGATCATCAGTAATATTAGGGTATGTTGTATTAGTAAAGCATTTTTTGGGTACAATCAACTCATTGATTGATTGATTGATTGACTGATTGATTGTTTGATTTATTTATTCGGTTTGGTAACAGATACAACACCATCCACTGATTTTAAAATTACATGAAAGTGGTGTTTACCAATTATAAAATTAAAAAAACCTGAGCTTGCATATAACACTTGCTTTTTGGTTGATGCATGCTTTTGTGTTATCACACCCAATGACCTAAACTAATGCTACAAGAAAGATGATGCTGATGCTGTCTAGCTACTACCAGAAACTATTAGAATGCTACAAGCAAGTATTAGCATTACAAAGTCAGTTAATTGTATAAAAATAACAACTCAAAAATTGTTACAATAAAATTCAAACCACTTGCACTAACAATTTCTTAAAAAATAATGATAATACTATACACAGATTGTTCATCAGTCTCAATTTTAGGCAAAACAGTAGTAAGGAACTTAACATCTTATTAGAAATAGAAATACAAAACTGTATTTGCTACAATACATAGTACACACATACTTTACTTTTTGCTTAAAATTTAACATACAGACATACTTAAATCACGCCTGTTACCCAGAGGGGTAGCCAGAGACCACTACTTTCTGCCTGCTATTTATTTCCTTCTTTTAACATAACAATAAAACAAAATAAAGATTGACTGAGCAACCATACTGAGGTCTATAACATTATGGATTCAATAATATCTAGTACATCTGATAAATTTGATATTGCTGTATATTATGGCATAACTCTGGTATGTTGAGGGAAAATGAATTTAGAAGTGGATGTGGTTGGTCGGTAGTGAGTATGAAGGAGGCCGTTGTGTGGTTGCAGGACTTCGAGATCGCGGGCAGCGGCGCGGGCGCGGCGGGCGCGGCGGGCTCGGGCGCGCGCTCGCCGGCCGGCACGGAGCGCTCGTGGGACTCGCACGCGCACTACTCGCGCGCGCCGCCGCCGCCGCCGCGCCCGCTCGCGCCGCTCTACTGCCGCCTGCGGCACCTGCTCACCGTGCACGGCGCGGTCACGCTCTTCATCGTGGTCAGTATACTGACATCATTCAAAACACAAATCATTTCCACCTATCAAAACTGACCACTTGAATTTGCGCGCCTGAGCGTTCGTGTCTCACGACCCACCTACCCTTCCTCAATTCTGTCGACGTTTAAAACGCAGGGTTTGGACAGCTCAAAGCTGCCAGAGTTTTTTAATAAGGTACGAAATTATGCGAGTGAACCACGATGTATTATCACTGATTACTTTATTTAATTTAAAATAGCTGTTTCATACAAAAAGTTTCATTTTGAGGTTAGAAAGTTGTTTACTGCTTAAGACAAGTAAGTCTGAACAGGGTTTAAACCCCTTTCAAAATATATTTAAAAAAATATATATTGTTTTTACTGAAAATAAATACGGGCAAGCAAGTTATAAAACTATGTCAAATTTCAATTTGATAGTCTATAGTTTCTGAGAAAAACTGTGACGTACAGACAAACAGACAGACACCGAAGTCTCACCATAAGGGTTACTTTTTGGTACGGAACCCCTTAAAATTGATGGCAAGTAAATAGTGACATGTTACAAACCCCTATCTTTATGGGAGTAAATATTTTGGTTTGCAATTATTCTATTTGATCAGCATTAAAAATTACGATAGTTAAATCAATTGGTCAGCATGTAATGTTTTTGTCGGCAGTAAATAAATAACGGGCGCAACAGTTCCGCCACTAAATAAAATATTATTAGTAAAGCTTAAGAGCTTTAAAAAACCGCCTGCACTTTTCATATTGTCGTCGAGATACATACCTATGTTAATGGTTGTCATTTTGCCATTGTTGTTATTTCAATTTTAGCAGTCTAGGTGTCACCTGGAATGGTGAAAGGATTCTAACGATACCACACACATCTAAATCGGCGTTTCGAAGTTATGGTGGATTAAAGAATCATACGTACGGTCGCGGACGTTAATTTGTTACCCATTTCAAAGAATATCTGCTTGAAGATGTCATTGTAATTACAGATGCAAAGTAATTTGTGTTGATTGGAAATTCAACCTCATTGCTGTAGAATGTCAGATTGATTTTGGAACTAATGTGCGTCACATATTTAATTCTTTGACTGTACATACGTGAACCCTGAAAACATTACACGCCTGACACATGAAATGTCTTTGTCAGCAGAAAAATCATATATAATCAGTTCATCAATTGAACTGCGTTCGAAGTGGGCGGGCGGAGAATAGTCGCGTGACTTCTTCGATTGCACGGTGCACGGTGTAACAATAGTAGTAGTCTAATAAATTAATTTGATTTGATTTTTATTTTATATTAATCTTAAGGTTTAATTTATTTTAAAAACTAAACGAATTTATTTCATGTCTTAATTGTATTTATATTCATAACAGTTAATTTTATGTCGAGGCACTATAAAAAGTTTAAAGGAGTCAAAACCCGAATCAGGGCACCAGTTTCCACGTAATTCTTCGTGTCACCCTTGATTTTGCAAAGCGCGGAGCCAAAGGCTCAGGAGCAAGCCCTGAGCTAAGCGAAGTGCAGGTGGGATGGCGTGAAGGCGACCTCCCGAGCGAAGCGAGACTCGAGAGTGCGATAGCGCGACGAGTGACATTTCTGGCGCCAGTCTATCTTTTTCCAAGTCCAGAGTGTTGGGACCATAATATTGTATTATATCGGCATCTACATTAGGTGTATCACTACATATTATAAAACGAAGTCCCCCGCTGCATCTGCGTCTTCGTTGACCAATAAATGTTTTATCAACTAACCGAAATTTTATCAAATGTTTTTTTTATTGCGATGAGAAGGCTAAATATATTTAATTGATTTATCAATCGATTTTTGAGCAGCCCTATTTATTACTGATCAAGGAGGTTTTAGCTGACCATAAGGAACATATCAATTTACTATAGTTGCTGAACAATTGCATTTTTCTGCACCCACAACGTCAATGTTCTGCCAACATTTTAAATTAATAACAAAATGATAAAGAAATTTGAAACCAGAACTCGAATGTTATTGCAGGCTGAACAACACGCACATTACAAAGAAGCGGGCTAGTCATGTCGAGTCGAGGAGTAACCGCGCGTGGGTGCGCTCGGAGACGGATTGGTCATTCTCGGCCGACCTGAATACCTAAGTACCTATTGTGTTGATGATTCATTAGCGTCTGTCTGACAATACTAACAAGTTAATACAAATGGTGGAGGGAGTCATTAACACTTAACATTTCTGTGCTGCTAACAGTCAATGCTAACCTCATTTTGACTTCACATTAACATGTCCACATGCATGTATAAATTTTAGCCTTTTTAGGTAGGTTCATCATTGCTGATGTCAGCCGTTTCATCACAGGCTTGTACAATTACAGTTCGAAACTGAATACAGAACATATTATACACGTGAAAGTAACTTTGGCTGTCAGTTGGTTACGCTTTCAAAGGTTTACCGTTGAACAGATTACGACGGAATTGGGTACTTAGAAGACTGAGGCTGGGGATCCACTGAGGCGGAGACGTGCGGAGCTGTGCCAATATTAACCATTAGAAGGCGCATGCGGTCACGTCGAGAGCGCCTTGCGCACGTTAGTGTAGATTCTATTGGTTAATATTGGCACAACTCCGCTCCACTCCGCTCATCTCCGCCTCAGTGGAGCCACAGCATTACGGGTAGGGAATGCAATAACCGGTAAAATTTCATAACCGGGTATTTCATCGGTTATGGCTAAAAAATAACCGATAACCGGTTATAACCGGTTATTTTATTTTTTCGGTGGGAATCAAAGAAATCATAGTTTAATCATATTTATTATACTGCATAAATGAAACAGGAGGCTTTGTTTGATATTCTTTAATCAACTTTAGTGATAACTTCAATAAAAAAATCTGGAGCACTTAAATATTATAATAAACAATCAAAATGATCAGTTATAAGACTTATAATTATAAATAAGAACACTATGCATAAATATTTATTTTAGGGTTTGAAACACTGAAAATAAAGTCAGAAATAACATTATTAAGAAAAAATTGCCACAACTTCACTTCACAAGTTTCACAACCTCATTATTGAATTAAATAGTGAGATCATCAGAATTTAACAAGTGACAAAATTTCTTGTATTCATTAACAAATACAATCAACGTTTATAATAAAAGTGGTAAGATAGAGTTTTACTAAGTAATATTAATGGTGTCCTGCCGTTTGACCAAAAGTCATTTGGCAAAATTACACTTGACAAACAACGTTTTGCAAAAAAATGTTTCGCCAATTGATCATTTTACTAGTTGTCATTTTAAAAATGGCTCACTTATTCAAATGATCAACAGTTAAATTTACATTTTATAAGTAATTATTTGACAAAATGAACATTTAGCAACGGAGTTATCAGACAAAAATTTAAATGCAACGAGCAAGACGAATCCGGGCAGAACTGACTCGGATAGGTTAGGTTAGAAGGCCAAGGCGGGAGCTTTGCTCCCGCCTTGGCCTTCGAGGTTATTTTTTTCTGCCCAGAAATAGGTAAACTACAGGAAATAATATTTGGTGAAATGGAAAACTGTCAATTGACATTTTATTATTTAACACATTTACCAAGTGTAGTGTTTGCTATTTGATCATTTGCTAATTGAGTTTTTGCAAAATGATACTTTTGTCAAATGTCACGTTTGCCAAATGATTATTTGGTGAAACGTTGTTTGTCAAATGATCATTTGTCAATATTTTTTTGGTCAAACATTAGTGAACCAATATTAATCTTTACCTTTTACAGTCTTAAACACCACACAGTATTTAAAGGGCGTATATTGATAACATGGCATTTCCTGAAAAAGTGTACATATTCTTGTTTTATTCTTTAATTACTACAATACAATAGTGAAAGTATGGATTTGTTTGGCTACATTCAGGAAATAATTAAATATATTCTGCAGTAAAAAAATCAACTTACCGTTGAACAGTATTAATCCGGTTAATCCAATCCTATGTCACCATAATAACAATAAGAAAAAATAGCACCATGACACGCACGATATACCATAGGCAGTAGTTACAAATGTTACAAGACAAGGTTTTATTCTTCACACTTTGGAAAAAAAACAAGCACTGAGGTCTTACTGGTCTTAGGGTAGCTTAGCTTAGGAGGTAAAGGGATTAACATCGCTCCCTTATCAGTCCAATAGTTAAATACCATTTAGTGCGAAAGGGACGAATGATGTTTGTCACCGTATTAAACAAAGGAAGAGAAAGCGATGTGTCGACTGCCGTGTGCCGTGGTGTTTTGTACGTAACGTACCTATTAAGCGTTATATTATTGTATTGCGTATTTGTAGTGTTTCATTATTTAGACACATATCTAGCTAGGTACACTAAAAATGTAATGTTGTAATGTTCATTTATTAAAGTGTATAATAATGGTCTATTTCATTGAAATCATTTAAGAAATAATGATTATCGGGTAAAAATGTAAATTTAAAGAAATAACCTAACCGAACCCGGTTTTGAATTAAATAACCGGGTATAAAAATTATCCAATATAGGCGGTTATAACAGGTTACACGGTTTCGGTTAAAACCGGTTTGCATTCCCTAATTACGGGGCGTGTTAGTTAAGGTACGGTAGTAAGGTTGCTTCCACCCTAGCTCTTATTCTTAATGTAGTAAGGAGGTAGAGATAATCCTTCTGATTATCGTCCAGTATTTATCCTATCTGCGTTTAGCTAAATATATTGAAGATATAATGCTAACACTTCTCAATTTAACTCTGATACAATTTTGCACTCAACTATTCGGCTTAATGAAAAGTAGGTCTACAACTGACGCGGGCGCAAGTTTGATCAAATTTATTTTGCAGGCTTGCGAAGAGTCGCAGGGTGCCATTGCAGTCTTCTGCGACCTTTCGAAAGCTTTTGATTGTTAAGATCATGGCACTTTATCTTGTAAACTTAGAGGAAATGCATTGGATCTCATTAAGTCATATTTAACAGAGAAATCAAAAGGTAGCGATAAACGGAGTCGTTTCGTCTAAGACAGAGATAGGAATGGGCGTACCTCAAGGTTCTATTTTAGGCCCATTCCTGTTCCTTGTTTATGTAAATGATCTACCATATTGTATGATAAGCGTTATACTCGTGAACAGGTGCTGTCTGTGGGGTCCGGTCTGTTCACGCTTGCAAGGACCTGTTTTTCAGTTAATTATTTTGATTATCATTCCTGACGTAGAGACCTCGTCATGTTGTTCACCTAGTCACAATTTTTTAATGTAATTGGGCTTACTTTTGTAATGATTTTAATTGGGTTATTTTTAAAATAATTATTTATTACTTTATTAAATTTTAATGAGTATTATTGTATTTTATTATTGGAAAAAATGACCTATTGCTGGAGTTTCTTGCGGCGCTTCTTCTCCGCAATGATGGTCTTGTTCGAAGCGCTAGTAGATTCACTCCATATTTCCGACGTGTAAAAGAGCCCTTATGTGGCCAATTTACTGAATAAACATATTTGAATTTTGGTAAGCAGAAGATCAGGCATTCTCATGTTCGCTGATGACACTTCTCTACTATTCAAGGTAAATAGGAAAGATACTGGCCCCATTGAAGCAAACAATGCCCTCTCCATCATATCTGACTGGTTTGCTGCTAATAACTTAGTGTTAAATAAAATAAAAAAACTATGTTTAAAATTCTCATTAGCAAATTCATCAAGTATAAACTTAGCCTCGAATATTAAACTTTAATGGTGAAATCCTGGAATTTGTAAAAACAACAGTTGTTCTAGGTTTAACACGCCAAACTTGGAGCATGTAAAAGCGGCTAATGCTACGCAAAAAAATGAGTTATACAAACGTTTTAGACACCTATCTGATCACAAGGAACCGTCCTATAATATGTCTAAGGTTTTTTTTTTCTAATATTAAATCGTTGTCGAATTGTCGAGCAAACAACATCAACAACGCGAACGCATTTTGCACCAATATGTAGAAAATTCGATGCTACAGAGATATCGCGAAAAGAAAGAAATGTCCTCAATCGACGGTTTGTCGCGTATTAAAAAGGTTTCGTGAACGCTTAAAACTAGATCGAAGGCAGGAAGTGGTGGGTTGCAGGAAGTCAAGAATTAAAAAAAGGACGAGAGTGTTTTAAGTCTCGACCCGATAAACGAGAAGGTATCTATACTCAAGCGACCTTTCTTACTTGCGTTCTCGTTCCCTTTGAAGCGGGGAAAAAACCGAAAACAAACAGAACACACGAACCCGAATGGTGGGTTGAATTACAACAAGTGTGAAAATACACATTGTTAATAATAAGTTCCCGGAAGACCGAGCAATCCCGAAGATGACAACTTGACAGATCGATTTTTCGCCCCCGTAAACCCCTATATATCAAATTTCATAGAAATCGTTGGAGCCGCTGACTGACCTGAACTGACCACATTCAGGGGCGTAACTATACCAACTGTGGGCCGTGGTAAATTCGTCGGACAGGACCCTTCCTTTCACCTTTATTGTATATTTATTTTATAACAAATAAAATACATATTAGGTTGCTCCCTGTGCTCACGGCCTTTCTTCTTTCTTTCTTCTCCTTTCTGTAAGAAATAATTTACTTAATAAATTAGGCGTGTACACCTGTAAGGGTAGGGTTAAGTGAAACATTATAAGCCACCACCACCACCACCCACCGAAAGACACCAGTATATGCCTGTTTTCTCGACCTATCGAAGGCGTTTGACCTGGTTTCCTATGACATCCTTTGGACGAAACTTAAGGAGCAGAAGGTCCCTCTAGAAATAATAAATATGCTTAGATATTGGTATGCAAACCAGGTCAACGTAGTTAGGTGGTCGGGATCGTACTCGGAACCATACAGGTTGGAATGCGGGGTGAGGCAAGGGGGGCTCACCTCACCCACGCTCTTTAACTTGTATGTTAATGAACTCATCGTCGCGCTTAGCATGCAGCATGTCGGCTGTCACGTGGACGACGTTTGCGTCAATAACATCAGTTACGCAGACGACATGGTGCTGCTGAGCGCGTCGCCGTGTGGGCTCAAGAAACTGTTGCGGACGTGTGAGGAGTTTGCCGTCAGATGTGGCCTAAAATATAATGTCAGAAAAAGTGAGATCATGGTGTTTGAGGCCAGTGGTAAGTGCCCATCTAGCGTGCCTCCGCTTAAGCTACAGGGTGTCCCCTTAAAAAGGGTATACCGATTTAAATATCTGGGGCACTGGCTTACTAAGGACCTCAAAGACGATGACGATATGGAGAGGGAGCGAAGGGCGCTTTCAGTGAGGGCTAATATGATAGCCCGCAGGTTCACTCGTTGCTCTGGAGCGGTGAAGGTCACCCTGTTTAGAGCGTACTGCACGTCTCTGTACACGAGTAGCCTGTGGGTAAAATACACCCAAAAAGCTTTTCGCGCACTTCGCGTCCAATTTAATAATGCTTTCAGGGTACTGTTGGGTCTGCCTAGCTTCTGTAGTGCGTCGGGAATGTTCGCGGAGGCAAGGGTTGACTGTTTTTACGCAACACTCCGCAAGCGATGCACTTCTCTGGTGCGCAGAGTGCGGGCCAGCCCCAACAGTATCCTCGCAATGATCGCGGACAGGTTTGACTGTCCCTACATGATCCGTTGTTGTGGTGTGCATGCCCCTTACCGCAAATAATTGTTAATGTGCTAACAAGTAGATTATAAGAAAGTATGTTACTAACAACTATGAATCTAAGACATTCGAAATAAATTAATTTGAATTTGAATTTGAATTTGAATAAGCGAATGTACCTGCAAACTGTAACCTTAATCTATACGCAATAAATAAATAAAAATAATTAAATAAATAAATAAATTAATGGAATGGAATGTCATGTAATATGAATAATTAAGGGTATATAATTTAAGTTCACAATCACATTTGCATGCTGGTGTCGCCGGCGAGAGCGCTGACCAAATGTATATTATTTATCAACCACTGTAACCGCATCTCAAGTGAATAAATGTTGATTTGATTTGATTTCTCTGCCACTCTATAGTTACGCCACTGCCGAAATTGACAGCTGGGCTGCAAGTCGGTAATCAAATGATTGTGAATATTTGTTAACTTACTTACTGTACAATAATGATAACTTGCGTTCTGTTGACCTGATTGATCTTTACAAAATTTGGTAATAGAGCACGGTTCAGACTCGTCAGGCGTCCATACAAATCCATCGTCGGGATTCTGGAGTCTCCGCGAGGTTAAGCGGGTGGTGACGTTATCGTGTCACTGATAGTTGAGCGTGACGAGTGTGTTGTGTGGTTGCCGGTAGCTGTGCTCGCTGGGCTCGTGCGGCTGCGTGTGGGCGGGCGCGGGGCTGCGCGTGTGGGCGCTGCCGGGCGCGGCGCGCGTGCGCCTGCTGCAGCTGGGCGCCATCACCTCGGCGCTGCTGCACGCCGCGCTGCTCGCGCTGCGCGTCACGCACCTCGACGCGCTGCTGCCGCTGCGCTGGGACAAGCTGGTGCGTGCCTCCCACACCCACACCCATAAGATAAACCACCTACACTAATTACAACTCTGACTCATTTATCAACATTACAATTATGGAATTGCTGATATTCAGCTATAAACTTTTAAAATTTGTGATGTGAAAATCAGGCAAGAGCATGTCGGACTATGCTCAGTGTAGGGTCCCGAAGCAGTTAATACTAACACAAAAAAATATCATTTGGTGTTGTCTTAGATGATTTTTAGTAGGTACAAACACTAATCGCCTGGTATCTAGAGAACAACGCGAGATGCATTCCTTGCCGCTAATTTGTAACGCCGTGTTGTCGTCTGTGGCAGGGGGTGGCGGCAAACGCGTGGAGCGGCTGCGCCCTGCTGGCGGGCGGGACGGGCTCCCTGCACGCGCTGCTGGCGCCCGAGTACCGGCCCGCGCCGCCCTCGCTGCTGGCGCTGCTCTACACCGCCGCGGTAACTATGCTCGCTCCGCTAGCAGGGCACGGCAGCGCGGGCTCCCTGCACGCGCTGCTGGCGCCCGAGTACCGGCCCGCGCCGCCCTCGCTGCTGGCGCTGCTCTACACCGCCGCGGTAACTATGCTCGCTCCGCTAGCAGGGCACGGCAGCGCGGGCTCCCTGCACGCGCTGCTGGCGCCCGAGTACCGGCCCGCGCCGCCCTCGCTGCTGGCGCTGCTCTACACCGCCGCGGTAACTATGCTCGCTCCGCTAGCAGGGCACGGCAGCGCGGGCTCCCTGCACGCGCTGCTGGCGCCCGAGTACCGGCCCGCGCCGCCCTCGCTGCTGGCGCTGCTCTACACCGCCGCGGTAACTATGCTCGCTCCGCTAGCAGGGCACGGCAGCGCGGGCTCCCTGCACGCGCTGCTGGCGCCCGAGTACCGGCCCGCGCCGCCCTCGCTGCTGGCGCTGCTCTACACCGCCGCGGTAACTATGCTCGCTCCGCTAGCAGGGCACGGCAGCGCGGGCTCCCTGCCCTGCTGGCGCCCGAGTGCCGGCCCGCGCCCGTGCTCACCGCCCGAGTTGTTGCAGGGCCTGGGGCTGTGCGCGGCGTGCGCGGCGCTGGGCCTGGCGGGCGCGGCGCTGCACGGCTGCGTGGCCGCGCACGGGCGCGCGCTGGCCGCGGCCGGCTCGCGTGCGTCGCCTGCGCCCGCGCCGCGAGCCGCGTACCGCGCCGTGCCGCAGGCCTCCACTTCGCGCCAGGACCCCTTATAGTGAAGGCCGTCCCCCACCGACTTCTGAGCCCGCCGCCGTCCCGCCCCCGCGAATGTGTTCAACGCTTTTTATAAGATTGCGAACGGAGCAGTGAGCCGGTAATGCTATGCGAGTCGCGTTTCACGGTTGTCAGTGAGTGGTCAAACGTACGATCCTATGTATTTTTTAATATCTTTAGTTGTTAACTTGTTAAAACGCGACCTGTCTGGTATTTATCTAGCTCCACGCGTCGTCCGCCCGGCTTCTACACCGATGGGAGGGGGTCGGTAGGTTAACAATCTTTAAAATTTGTCGAAAAATAAGACAGTAAATTGACATTAGGATCTGCGAGTGCGAGGCAGAAAGAATCTCAAACGCCGCGGCGTTGTTGAACGTGGGTCGCGCCTCGCCGCCGCCGGGACCACCTGTGTCGTTTGCTGCGCCCGGGCGGTGCGGGCGCCGGGCCCGGGGGCCTGACTCTGAGTGCAGTGAAGTGTTCGGTCCGTTAGCGTAGGTAATGTTAAGCGTCGTTCCTCGACTAGTTGGTTTGCACAAGTTCGTTCTAGTCTCGATCGCGTTGAGAGTAACGTTGTTGTATAGCGGCCGCCCGCGCGGCGCGTCAGATTTTATTTCGTACGATAAGCTTGTAATGGATCAAATCGTTTGCATGATAATATTGATTGTTTATAAGCAACATATACTAGGCTTAAGGAGATATTGCGAAATATACCAAGAATTGTTATAGTAAATAATTTTATACTGTCTGATCTCATACTCGCTCCACGAGCTTACTGGCTGCCGGCGCTCGCGCTGCTGCGACTGGTCGCGCTGCTGCGACTAGTCGCGCGCGGCCCGCGAGCGCCGCGGCCGTCCCCGTCACCCGTGTTTTATTAACAAACTATATATCAAACATATCACATATTGTTTGACTATGTCTCCCGTCCGGCGAACAGACGTTTTGGAATTGATTCGTCGACCCGGCCGCCCGGTTTCCTGCCTGTTTGTACGATCTCGATAAACTATGTGCGAGTGGTTTTTACTTTTCAATTTTAATTATAATATATGGTTTTTATACATTCTTGTGTTTGTTTTATAAAACCTGAAAAATAATTTAGTAAATCTTAAAAGCAAAAGGTGCTGTCTTCGTGAACCATTTTAATTGTTTAAATACTCTGCCGTCGAAAAAAATCGCAGTAGGTATAAGATTATGAAGCCCATACGCGGTTTTGCCTATTTTAACATGTACGAGGGGCGGCTGAAAGTTCTAAGGCTAAGGTATTTTGAGGTTGTATATGTAGTTATGGTACTGGCCACTAGATAAACCTTTTAAAAACAAATAATGGGAAAAAAACATTGTCATTACAATTGTAATTCCTCGAGATATTCAACGATTAACAGTATCATGTCTGAATTATCATTGCATATTACGAACATCGAGCACCGGGCTGTGATTAAGTTCCTCACGAAAACCATAATAACTTCTCAATGCATTTTTCAAGAAATGGTTGCTATTTATGGTGTCTCTGGGCCTGCCTATGCAAAGTGGAGTAGCCTATTTAAACAAGGACGAGAGTTGATGGAAGGCGACCCCCGCTCAGGACGATCAGTATCGGCAGTGACCGACCAAACCTCGCTGAAGTCCAAACATTTGGTGTTGGAGGATCGAAGAATTAAGATTTGTCAATTACCCGAGGTCTTTGGCATTAGCATACACATTTACACATGACTAAAGTCAGCGCGCGTTGGGTACCGAAAATGCTGACGGCGTTTGACAAAGAGCGGCGTGTCGAAACTTCTCGGGCGTTTTTAGACTTGTGCGGAGATAGTGTTGACGAAATTTGCTCCAGGATAGTAACCGTTGATGAACCATAAGTCAGACAGTATGATCCTGAATGTAAGTCGGAGTCCATGCAGTGGATTGAGAAGGGTGAAAGGCGGCCGAAGAAGTTTAATTTGCAACGATCGGCCTTTAAGCTAATGGCTACGGTGTTTTGGGACGCGGATGGAATTCTTTTAATAGATTATTTAGCAAAAGGCTCTACAATTAATGCAACTTACTATTCTGAGCTATTGAGACAAGTGCGTCAAGCCATACTTGAAAAAAGAAGGGGCAAAATCAGTAAAGGCGTTTTCTTTTTGCAAGACAACGTCCCCGTTCATAGCGCGCGTGTGGCAAGACTAGCTCTGAAGGAAATCGGCTTCGAAGAAATTAACCGCCCTCCGTATAGTCCAGATTTAGCCCCTAGCGACTATTTTCTGTTCAGTAATTTAAAGAAAGACCTAAGAGGAAAACGATTTGGAAGTGATGAAGAAATGAAGACGGCAGTAGAAGAGTATTTTGAAAATGCTCTACGAAAGGGCAAAGCAAAGAATATTTTTTTAACGGCATAAAAGCATTATACACCGTGTTTTTTTTTATTTACGATAACTTTAAGGGAACGTTCTTTAGGTCAAACAAAGTTAATTTCCCGAAGACAGACAAATGATAAGTCTAACGGTTTTAAAGATATTTAATTTTAAAATTTAATCAGTTAATCACGTTAAACTAGTGTAAAAGGCTCTTAATTGATAACAACAATTTTCTTTTAATACTTATGAGTAAAGAGTTTCCGATTGTTAGGTTTGTATACGCGTCAATCTAAAGTGACAATCTTGTACCTGTCAAGTGTTATCTTTACTTGTGTGTGTATGTCACGCCAACATAGACGTATTTGACACTGATTATTAGTTAACTCTAAAGGCCCTTTTAGAATGACCAAAGATAAAAGATTTCATTATTTTGTTCTAAACTGAAAAAAAAATTTTTTTTGCAATATTTCAAAATCTAATCTACCAATTAGTTTCTATGGATATACCTAGTAATATGCCGAAGTTATAGTAAATTAAAAAAAAACACGGTGTATAATAAATGTAAGAAATGCATCGAGTTAGAGGGGGATGACATTGAAAATAAAAATAACTTAAATTAGTGTTTTTCCACCTTAGGCTTAAAACTTTTCAGCCCCTCGTACCTACAGGAGGTACCCAAAAAAAATTTTTTTTTACAACTTTGTCAAAGTAATGTAAATGTAGGTACATAAAAAATTACAGCGGGCCTAATATGGGTGCGGCTCCACTGAGGCGGAGACGAGCGGAGCTGTGCCAGTACCTAATACAAGGCGCGCTCGACGTGACCGCACGCGCCTTCTATTGGGTAATATTGGCAGACCTCCGCTCGTCTCCGCCTCAGTGGAGCCGCACCCTATAGCTGCGTTAATCGCGTGACAGTGTGAATAAGGCATCCGTCACCTTCTGACACGTAAATAAGTACGAGAGTGACGGATGCTTCATCCATATTTGACACGCGGTACAGACTCGGCCATAATAGGCCCGCAGTTCTATAGTACCAAAAGTATCTGAGTTAAATCGCGAACAGGCTGACCTGGCGAAATTATAAGGGTTCTTGTTTACTACGCAACCCTAAAAACAGCTGAAATGCAAGTACCAAGCAATTCTTGTATCGGGATTTTATTATTATTTTGGTAGTTTTTATTATTGGTCTTTAAAAATAGGCCGCACAGACGGGCAACGAACGCAATAGGCTGCGGCTCCACTGATGCGGAGATGAGCGGAGCTGTGCCAATATTAACCAATAGAATCTAAAGTAACGTGCGCAAGGCGCGCTCGACGTGACCGCACGCGCCTTCTGTTGATGAATAGGGTCCTGTTTGGGTACAGAACCCTAAAACAGAATGTCTGCAATGCATTGTTATTTTTGTACTCAATGTTGTTTTGAAATCAATTACCCTTGAATCATCGACACTCTTTTCATGGAATGTTTTAAGTCACCGATCTTTCATTTCATCGACAGGTAATATTACCACGTGCAGGAGTTATAACTTTTGGTGGTCACAGGTCGAACCTAACCTAACCTACGTAACCCATGCTATAACAATAAGGTTTCAGCAAAAAAATCGGTTTCGACAAATGAAATTCGATGAAATGATACATTCTATCAAATTGCGTCGGGGATCAAGCGGATCCCGTACTTAATACATTTTACGAGTATTTAATGAACCATCCACGACGGATTCCTTAACACAATTTGATAAAACGGATCAGAGTAAGCTATCATGTACCTACTTTGCTGATAAAATAAACGGTTTAATTTTATAACAAATATTATTATTGTTAATCGCTTGGATAATTCTTATCAAGTCTAATACCTACTTACTTTAAATCACGGCGACGCTGTTTCGGGCGTTCCCGATAAGATCGCTGACGGGCTTGACCATAGTTAATGTAATGGATAGAGCGAGCGTTATCGTAAGTCGCTACTAATCCAACGCAACTAGCATGGATCCCATTTATCAATACTATGATTAAGGGCAGTGTTCACAAAAAATAAACGGACGGTTAGCGGTTTCACGGTTGTCAAATGTATCGACTAACCTAGGTGATAAAATTATTGGTAGGTGAACTCGGGCTTAATGTTTTGAACCCAGGCCACTCCAAATTATTAAGGAGTTCCGTGCACTTTAAACGGATCCCACGATCAGGTCTTGAATAAACTTAAATTTGATAATAATAATAATTTAAATGGCGGAAAATCGAATAACATGAACAAAAAATACAGACAAATGGAGATCCCCTATTTTGAGGTCAGACAAAAATGAGTTAAGAATTGACTTGGGCCAGAGGCACTAACGCAGTTCCGAATACAAAAAAGAACGGTCTTCAAAACTCACTAAAAAGCTTAAATAATATCTGGTTTCCTCGGAGTGCCCAGTTCGGTACCTGCGTCTGTTTTGTGAACTGAACCAAATATGGAATATACCAAAGTCTGAGGTCGGAGTCGTTTACTAAAGGGTGTGTTGAGAACTAATTTTTTTTTGAAGTTGGTTAAAACTAACATTTTATTGATATTGTCTTTCCGAGCCACAAGTCACATGGCAGCAAGTTATTACCTACTTATTTGGTGCTGATGTAGAATGCTCGCCGAAATGAGCGTTCCGACGTGGTGTTCGATTGGTTGTTCATTTCGAACACCAATCCGGAACGCTCATTTCGGCGAGCATTCTTTCGAATGCTCTATGTAGATGCTCAAGTCTATCGGCAACTACAAGGCCCAGTTTCATTGGTTGAGCCCGCATGCTTGTAGAAATCCATTCGTGACTCGTTTTAACATTATTGCGCTTGAAGGTATTCCAGCGACGCAATGTACCACTAAAATCATGCAGATCCATTGACTTATGAAACTGAGCGTTTAGGTTACGTAAATATTTCTTCGTACGTAACATACCTACTCCCATTTCCGTCGACGGTGCTAACACAGTTTTCTGAAAGGTAGCCACTTGCGAGTAGGTATTGCTGCCGCGCCGTTCGCTCGTTTGCTGTTGCGTCAAACGTCACCGTGGTCAGATTACTTTCAACTGCCAGTTGTTGGCAGTGGATGAAATAACGCGTCCAGTGCACTGCCGCGATTAGGTTAGGTTTTAGTAGGCGGAGTCGCACGGGACCGCAGGCGCTCCCATCGTCATGAAATAAATACAGGGAATAAGGATCTTAAAAATGTATATTATTCGCAATTATTAGTTAACCTTTTGGAAAACAATCAGTCTAGAGTAGCTGTGTAAAAGAAAAGGCTGCGTTTCGTTTAGTTGGAGTACCCCAGGGAATCACAATGGGTCTATTATTGTTTTTATACGTAAACGCCGTATCAAATGGACGTATTCGCTGATGACGTATAAGTAGTACTATGTAGGTACGCAGTAGGTATATATTGGTGGACTTGTTAAACATCAAGAAGATCGGTTTGAAAGTAACGGGAATAAAGTAGCACGATGGGCTAGGAAGTCATCCATCTAAAACTTCACAACCCTGACGCGAAATAAATACACCTAACAAGCTATGCTAAGGACAACTGATTCAAACCCGCGCGTGGCCGTAAATGTTATCTAAAGAAATCACAGCTTATCAAAAACATTCCGACTACATTAGCGCAATCTAAAGCTGGACAGCGCTCCCTCCTGTGTGCCGGCTGCATGCGACCCCGCAAGTTTACCACAGTCGCTAACCAGCGGATATCGGTTCCATTTTGTATCGAATTCAGGAACCCTGACACTGAAACCGCATCACACCTACTTGAGGTTCAGCGCGCGCTACGCGGCGGTGGCGTTAGGGACCTAGTGTTATAAACTGGTAGCGACGATGGCAGGCGAGGACTCGCATGCGGCCCAGACGGCGCTCCTGAGGGAGTACTACGGCGACGGCGAGTACGTCAGCACGCCGGAGGGAATCATGAAGATTTTGGCGGTCGTAAGTACCTAACACCACGATTTTTTGATAATTCAGTTTTACTTCTTTTAATTTGGTTATTTGGTTTTACGTCGGTTTTGTCTTACTGGTGGGACTGTCGCATTGGGACAAGACGAGAAGGTTATATAAGAATAAGAATAAATTTATTGCATAATTATGTAATATCAAGGTGGATAAACTAGGTAAGGACATAATAGTTCCCACGGTGACCCGCTCTGGGTGTGCAATATGAAGTTAAACTATAACGGGACGTGTATCCCACTAGCTAGTGTCCCATTGGGACAACTGTATCTTTTTCATCCCATCCTATGGTACAAGTGGCACTAATATGGTCTCAACACAGTCTCAACTCTCAGGTAGGTTCAAGTTATGTTAGTTTTGCAGTAGGAGAGTCAAACCACCCAGAACAAGTATATTAAAAATATTAGTGCCACTTGTCCCATGGATGGGACTTCTGGGGCAAAATCGTCTCAGTTTTAGCATAATGGACCATTTCACGGGACACTATTCGGGATAGACGGTTGATAAGGCTGCCCATAAAACTCTGAGAACTTGATGCGAGAAATAACAGAAGGCGTGCCTTTTCGGGTTATTCTCACCTGTTACCACTGGTAATTACTGGGAATAAAAAATCCCAGCTGTTACCACTAACTACTGGTTTTTTTTTCCCCAGTAGTTATCACAAAATATTTTAGTGGTAACAAAATATGGGAAAAATATTCCCACTTGTTACCACCGAGTAGGTACTTTAGTGGTAACAGGTGGGAAAAAAATTCCCAGCTGTTACCAGTGGTAACAAATTGGTGGTAACAGGTGGGAATAACCCGCCCTTTCGATAGTCCCCCCTTTTTTTCGGTGGGGAAATCTTCCCAAGACACCCAGCCGCGTTAGAGCAGGTGTCGAGTTATGTGGGATTAGCCCTTGGTGCATTACGTACCCATTAAAACCCCCTGGGTGGCCTGTCTATACACTTTCCAGGCAGCTTTGGACCATACAAAATTCTCCAATGCTGCCCTCACGTTTTACCGTTAGTACCTACTTCGGCTCATTCTCATTCCAGCGTCACAGCAGCACGCTATGACGCTTTCTTCTATGGTTTGCATTAAGGAGGCAGCTAGGGCCCCTAACTCTGGACGCTTGCAACTTCAGGTGCCCTAACTGTAGGATATCCGGGGCGCGTACTACGGTTGGTCCGGCGTCTTTGCCTTCGGGACGGATCTCTGCGTTCCCGCTCTCGCTCCGCGTGCCTATCTTCGACTTTGCCTACTTAGTCGAAGTTTATACTTGCAAGTTACACTAGGAAAACACTGTCAGACATTTTTTGCACACTTGCAAGTGGAAATGAGGCCTAATAATTGGAATCTGGGACTGTGACTAAAGAGTCAACCAGTGTCATATATTTAACTACCACAGCGTGACCACGTGGCTAGTCTACGTACCTATTCTGTATGATTGTGAATAAAATGATTTTGGTTCTACCTACAAAACTAATTTATCAGAACCATCGTTGATTGATTATCGATCGCGATACGCTTTGATCGAAATTAATACCGCCGATAAGATACGCATCGAGTGACTGACTTTGATTGGTGCACCTTTGCTGACGGTTACTGCACTGGTTATCAGAGACAACACAGTGCAGAGGTATCTTCAGATAAGGACATAATAAAAGGGAGATCGTGGTGGAACCTTACACCAAACTAGTATGGCAAGAATTTTAAACTTTAAAAGAAAGTAGAGAAAATGTATATGATACCTACGTACTTAGGTACTAAAATTGACGCCAGGACCTTAAATTGCTTACCTAAAAACATAAAGCTTGGCACAGCTAAATATGTTGTCTTGCCGACTAGGGCGCTTAAAGTAGTTTGAACGTCATAGGCTTATCATATACTTAAGTAGCGTAAAAAGCCTACGGTATAGTAATAGTCGCAGCATGTATCTAAAAGTCCCATTGCCATGTGTAGTTGGGCTGCATCTGCTCAGGAGTGCTGCTGCTGGCGGGCGGCGGCTGCGCGGGCGCCAGCTGGCTGGGCGCGGGCGGCGCCACCGTCGCGCTGGCGGGCGCCGCGCTGCTGGCGCTGCAGCTCACGGCCGCGCTGCTGCAGGCGCCGCGATACGCGCCGCACCTCTGGCTATATACGGTGCGTGTGTCCGTGGGACCTATAACTGTTCTACGACCTCAAATTGAAGTACGCCTCGACTTAAGCCCTGGCCCTATCTTCAAAGTATAAGCTACCTAGGTCATGTTCTATGTGGTGCGTGCACAAATGTTTACCTCGCTTATACTATACTCTTACATTTTGACAGCCGTTAAAGAAATAAGTGTACCGTGTTTAAAGGCGACGTAGAACGTATCACTTCGCAGAATTTTCATTTCATAGAAAACTATACTCTGCTCATGTTCGCGTAGATCAGGTTAGTACTTGTAACCATCACAAGATAAACTGAAATCAACACGGTATCAGCAGAAAATAGTTTTCTATGAATCGAAAATTCTGTAAAGTGATGCGTTCTATGAAATGAGTGTCTATAAAACAAGGGTGAACAAACCGTGTTTATATGAGGTGTCACGGGCATCCTAGATTAAACTGATGTGTATTTTGTCGTCTTTATGCAGGACATGGTGTTCAGCAGCGTGCTGGGCGCGGCGTTGCTGGTGAGCGGCGTGCTGAGCGTGATGATGTGCGAGCTGAGCACGCACGTCGCCTTCGCGCACGCGGTAATTACCACAACCACCCGTGTTAACAGCGGTTACCCGTCTTTAATTAAAAACCGGCAGGTATTCATGGGTGTCAAAGATCATAGTTCGCTCCATTTTCTTTAAAAAAAATCTTTAAGGAGTCAAGTCAAGACATGAGGGTAGTAATGAGTTTTTTCGCAGCCACTGGCGTTGGCGAACGCGCTGCTGGTGACGGGCAGCGCGGTGGCGACGTACCGCGCTGTGACGCGCCGCTGGGACGCCGCGCGCGGGCCCGCCTGGGAGCCGCGCCGCGCGCCGCCCGCGGACCTCGACGTGTGACGCACCGTGACGCACAACAGGACGACGTGCGCGGGCCAGCCTGCGAGCCGCGTCGCGCGCCGCCCGCGGACCTCGACGTGTGACGCACCGTGACGCACAACAGGACGACGTGCGCGGGCCAGCCTGCGAGCCGCGTCGCGCGCCGCCCGCGGACCTCGACGTGTGACGCACCGTGACGCACAACAGGACGACGTGCGCGGGCCAGCCTGCGAGCCGCGTCGCGCGCCGCCCGCGGACCTCGACGTGTGACGCACCGTGACGCACAGCTGGACGACGTGCGCTGGCCAGCCCGGGAGCCGCGCCGCGCGCCGCCCGCGGACTTCGACGTGTGACGCACAGCTGGACGACGTGTGCGGGCCAGCCTGGGGGCCGCGCCGCGTACTGTCTGCGTACCTCGACGTGTAACGCACCGTGATGCGCCGCTGGACGACGCGCAAGGGCCCGCCCGGGTCAGTCAATTCGCCAAACCGACAATGACTGTGTGGAATAACGAGCCGAGTTCAGTATACATATAATATAGAGAAAGATTACCACCTGCGCCTTCCATTTGAGTCCAATTACCGGGGTCTATTTTTACGACTGTCTAAAATGACAGTTTTATCAGATGTAACTGTCATTTTCACATATTATAGTGTTAAAAAAAAACGACATCAATTTCAATTATTGGTTGGCAAAGCATATAAATTAACAATATAACAGTTTCTACATCAATGTTGATAATATTCATTTATATGAATAGTAGAAACTGGTATTTACTTATATAAATATATGTGTTATATATGCATGGTAATGTTTGTGATTCAATTTTCGGCAACAGCAGTGTAGGCTTAACATGTATGTTTACATAATGCTAGGAGTGATGCAGTGAACTCTTACATAAGTGATGGCGACTGTGTGTTGTGTGCAACTGTTTGGGATGGGACTATGATGTAATGAAATAGATAACAAGAAAGATGGTACACAAACTACAGAATATTAAATATATATATTGTAAAAAGACTTTGTAAATATTGGTGAAATTTGTAAAAAAATTAAGAACAATATTATAAACTATATCCATCACCAATCATTTTTATCAATTATTACTACAGCCATCTGAAGCAAAATATTTTTGTACTGATTCTATGACACTCTCGGGTCGGGGCTGTTCAGCCACACCAGCAATCTCTACTCCAAGGTTTTCTATCTTATGTGCTGTGGAGCTACCAATGGCAAAGTAGGGCAGGTGGGTCAGCCCGTTGCTAAAGGTCTGCAGCTGGCGATGGATGTACTCACAGCCTGATGGGCTGAAGAACACCATGCAGCACGGGTTGTGCTTCGAGTCGTCTAACTCCATTAATGCCTCTTTTAAATTCTCATTTTCCTTAGTTTCATACACAGTCAGAGACACTATAGTTATGTCATTAGACTGAAGCAATTCTGGAAGAGTTTCAGACCTCAAATTACCACAAGGGAATAAAAATTTTGATCCTGGGGGATTTTCTTTTGAAATTATTTTGGCCAAGTTCTCAGCATTTCCAGAGGTTGCTCCGAGGGCTTCCAACCCTAGCAGCAGCTTGATCTTTTGGCAGCTGGCGTCGCCCACGGTGTACACGCGCTTGGTGTTCCACATCACGAACTTGGCTAGGTCCCAGCACTGCGCGGCGGCCTCAGCGGCCCGCGAGCTGGTCATCACTAGCCCGGTGTAGTCGCTCTGGTTCAGGTTGTCCTTCAGCTGCTCGAGGTTAACGTGCGTGAACTTCAGCGGCTGCACAAACACGGTCTCGTAGTTGTGGTCACTGAAAGCCTGCTGGTACTCCTCCGACGGGCCCTTAAACAGCACCACCCGTTTCATGGCGACTTAGGCTCAACTCGCGCTCCTTAGTACTCGGCGCCGCATGACAAAGGCGACCCTGAAGCAACAAGGAACTAAAGTGAGATCGTTTGCGACGTAACATTGAATTAATAAGGAAATAAACACAAAAACGTCTTGTAAACATCGCTGATTACTCTTCTACAAGGAAAGGGGTAACCATAATGTAAAAAATACAAAAAATGGGGCTACTCACATTGAGTAATGTGTTAACTTTTTTATTTTTAAAATGTGATTGTTTAAACTTTTCATTAATATGCAACTTTGATGTTTCCGGACTTCCACTCCTCCAGCCTCCAGTGACAGATTTCATTTCACACTTCACAGTGTCAAGCATGTGACAAGTAACAACTGACAGTAGTAGGTTTTTTTAAACTAGCATGTTTGAGGTCATGTTAAAACTATCGTTAAACATTTTGTTCATGGTCTACTCGAACTCGCGAGGTACAAAACGTTTCGTTACTGCTATAGTTGTTCAATTTCTTTGACACCGACATTTCCTTTCAAGTTGAAAAGGAAAATTTTCTTGTCGCACAGGGTCCACAGAATAACCGGCCCGATTTTGGCCAAAGCTCAAAAATTTGTGTCTTAAAGTAATTTAGGTACCTTAACAACGTAAAAGGGTAATTTTATGCTTGCTTTAGAGTTAAATATTCGGCGATTTGGTCGGGGGATCGATAAGGGGGCTCAATGCCGCTCAGCTCGTTGGGCTGCTCGAGCTGTGCGCTGGTGCTGACGGCGGCGCTGACGCTGCTGCTCGTGCCCGCGCCGTACTTCGCGCCCGGGCTGTACTCGCCGCTCGACGACGAGCTCGCGCAGCCGCTAACCGCGGCGGCCGCGCCCGACGCGCTCCGCCTGTCGTTCGACCACCTCCGAACGCAGATCCTGCCCCTAGATCTTATAGTCACCGTGATAATGCTCCTTATTGGATTCTTCACATATCTGTGCGAGTGGATACAAAGGAAACTAATGGAGAGAAGGATAGTTAAGGTAATTGACCCGCCGCGGAGGGATGTAGATGTAGTCGTAACGACCCTTCGGCAAGTATGCCATAACTTTCTGCGCAGGTATTTGAGAACTCGTGAAGTTCGCCGACGGGTGTAAATTATTTGGCAGGAACTTTGACGAAGCAATTTGTAAGTTCCAAGTTGGGACTTTAGTTGTGCCTACAATTTGTGGAAAGATATCATGAAGTTAGGTCGCGGGTAGTGGGAGGCGCGACTTTGGAAAGTGTTAATGCTCAAAATTATTGCAATACTTACTTATAGTCGTCGCCTCTCTCCTCTAGCCTGTTTTAGGTTACCCCCCCATTAGGTTAGGTTAGGTAAGGTTAGGTTTGGTTTGTGCCCTCAACAGCAAGAACCGAAATAAATGTTTTCAGCGTTAAGTATGTTTTTCGTTGTTATATTTAATGTATGTTATGTGTTTTGGTTATTAGATAATGTGAATATTATATTTCAATCGTTAAACAAAAAGTTGTTTTGTCCAGAGTTCATTATATTTTATGAGAAGATTATATATATTTATATCATTATGCGTTACGTTCATTATGCCAAAAAAAACAAAAAAATCTAAAGTAATATGTCATGTATGAGTAATAGTTATTTGTGGTTATAATTATGTTCTATTACTTTACCCTGTACATATTCATGAGTTTCTTCGTGGCCGGTAGTTAAATTAGACGTCAACCAAAACTTTGCAACAGGGCGAGAGAAGCGCTCCGTGTTATTGATGTCGAGGCACCCCGTCATCTCGAATCACTTTTCTTAAAACTTTTCGAGTTTACACACTCCGATTAATGCAACACTTTCTTGCCATACAGGCCTGTTCCGTTAGATAATATAAATAAAACGTATGGAACAGAGGTACCGATGAGTTTCGGCAAGCATTAACAGTTCGGTAGTTACGTAGGTACGTAAAGATGAAGACAAATGGTTTTTGTCTGCGAGTTCTGTCACTAAGACTAATGCTTGAACCGGATTTCTGCGCTTGTGCCCCAAACCAAAATTCTTGCGTTAGGATCATTCACTTCCCAAAATTAGGTATTATTACGAGATTTTAGAGATTGATACTATGACTATTGATTTGTTAGATTGGTTCCGCGAACGCATTTTTTCAATGCAGCGTTTTTCCGAGTCGCATTTTTCCGCGATCGGTAATTTTTCTTATCGTTTTTTTACTCGTAGCTTTATTTAGTGTCTCATTGTTCCGCGATCGCTTTATTTTCGCGTAGTTTTTTCCCGAAATAGAAACATTTCTTGGTCGCCCTTTTACTCGTAGCTTTATTCAGTGTCTCATTGTTCCGCAATCGCGTTATTTTCGCGTAGTTTATACCCGAACTCGGAACAATTATGAATTTTTTTGACAAACGGTGTCCACCATGATAATCCAAAACTATTTTTTTGCCGACGATGTGTGTGTAGCATTTCTAATCGTACATTGTTTGAAGCGAAGTAAGTATATTTCATTTTTCAATTGCAACAAACCTCTTCAGATAACAGAACCATAAACCAATTATCGAATCGCAATGATTATGAATAATAATATGATATAATGAATGACATTGTCAGTCTCATGTCTATTGCTTCTTCGTGTTATAGCTATTTAATAAAATTGCATATATAGAGCACGTATCACACGCTATCTATAAATTGAATTACGCCAGTGCGTAAATAAATAATGGAGCCTGAAGTTGTCAATACCAGTGCAAGAAAAAAGAACTTCGCTTTTATACCAAGCACACATGGCGGCCAAATCTTAATAAGATCAGGACGACGTCATTGTCTTAACCGTGTTAACAAAAACTCTAACGTATGGAGGTGTACCATCACACACTGTAACGCAACGGTTACATTAGACTCACAGTCTACCTATATTGTTTCTGAGAAGCACCACGTTTGCACGCCGGATTTTGAATCTATCGACGTTGAACAAAAAATCGTGGAACTTAAAAAAAAAGTATGTGAAGATTTCAGACCAGTTCCAGAACTGTATAATGAAGCAATGAGGGATATAAAGAATGAAATGTACGCCGACAAACTTCCCTCGTTTTTCCACATAAGAGATAGTTTGTACAGAGCTCGTAATAAAAATGTCAAAATTATTTCAAATTTTGAGGAAGTTGATATTCCTGAAAGAATCGCAAAAAATTTTTTGTGTGCATCATATAATAATATTCTCCTTTTCATATCTTCACTGTGCAAAGAGTATATAAAACATGTTGAAGTTTTTTTGATGGACGGTGATTTTAAAGTTTGTCCTCCGCCATATCGGCAGCTCTATACGATTCATGGAGACATAGGCTCCAGTGCACATTGCACAAAAGCCATCCCCTTCATCTACGCGTTTTTACCCAATAAAAGTCAAGAAACATATACAAACTTATTTAATTTGGTAAAGGAACACGTGCCACTTTTTGATCCTAAATTAATAAAAACAGATTTCGAGATAGCAGTCACAAACGCTTTGCATGACACTTATGAATCGGCGAAAATTAACGGGTGCAATTTTCATTTTAAGCAAGCAGTATGGAAGCAAGCAGAGAAGTATGAAATATCGGACACTCGAGAAGGTAGTATGTATGTCAGAAAGTGCACCTGTTTAGCGTATTTACCTTCGTCCAAAATTCTAGAAGGGTGGTGGATTATATTAGCAAAAGCTCCGCCTCTGAAGGGAATTGCCAAATTTAATAATTACTTAACAACACAATGGTTTAATGTTAAGTGTACTGACATGTTATCCTGTTACAACCAAAGACACCGGTCGACAAATATTGTGGAAGGGTGGCACAGTAAAATAAATAAAAAAATTAGAGGAAAACAATCATTAAATTATTGCATATCTGTATTAAAACAAGAAGCGACTGCTCACGACTTCAATATATATCAGATGGAAATTAATTCTGATGATTTTCGTAAGAGAAATGCGAAATCAGTCGAGTTGGATGCTAAGATTGGTGGTATCGTGAATCGATATTTAACGGCGGATATAAGCTTGGAAAAGTGTATAGATAAGCTTTCGTTTTTGAAATATCAATAATGATTATGACTGTTTTTTCTTGTTTTTAGGTTATTGGAGAACTATGTTTAAGTTATATGTTGTTTTTATGAGTTACAAGGAAAACCACTTGAGTAATGATATTATAAAAAGACTGGTGTATTCAAAATAAACGAGACATAAGTGAATATTTTTATTTTTATTTTAATTTAGACCTAGAATAAGTGGCCGGACACACATTCACTGTGGCACATAATTTAGGTAAAACGCAAAACCTATTGAAGTACTAGCTTTTGCCCGCGACTTTGTCCGCGTAGAATTAGTTTCTAGCCTTCCCAGGGGAACCGTGACTTATTATTTACTAATCTTATTAAAGTAGGTAAACTACATAAATGTATGGTTGGTAAGTAACTACTTAAAGTCGTTTCAACTCATTTACATCATGTACCTACTCGTATACCGTTTTTAAGAGATAAACATAAAAGCGACCAAGAAATGTTTCTATTTCGGGAAAAAACTACGCGAAAATAACGCGATTGCGGAATAATGAGACACTGAATAAAGCTACGAGTAAAAGGGCGACCAAGAAATGTTTCTATTTCGGGAAAAAACTACGCGAAAATAAAGCGATCGCGGAACAATGAGACACTGAATAAAGCTACGAGTAAAAAAACGATAAGAAAAATTACCGATCGCGGACAAATGCGACTCGGAAAAACGCTGCATTGAAAAAATGCGTTCGCGGAACCAATCTAACAAATCTGACTATTGTACTCGTATATACTTCCTTTTTTTGACATCAGAATAATAACAGTAAAATCTTTACTATTCACAAGAACGTCACGCTGTTTGCAATTTAACATGAATACTCCAGCAAAGAACGCTAGCGGGAACGTGTTGGTCGGTTTTATACTTACTGTGTGAAGACCATACGTCGTTATCGCGGGAGCAGAAAAGATTTGACAGTACTCAAAGATTATGACAGAGACACAGAGATGACACTCGTATCGAGAAACGTTTATACCTATTGTTTGTTTGACCTTTACTTCTTGCATATTGACTTCGGAAACTGACCATTTATTTATTAGTTGATTATGTACTTATTAATGTTGTCTTTGATTATTTGTGTGTTATTTTTATTTTATTACCATTTTATTATTTTTGTATTAATGTTGACGATACCAATGTAATTTCATATTTTTTGACATGCAATGCAATTAATATTGTAACATTACATTGATGAATAAATAACTAAACTAAACTAAACTACCTACGACTTCAAAATTTATCAATTTTCTTTCTAATACTTGACTTGATCAGTAGTACATATTTAAAAAGACTCGCTACGCAATCCTAACGTCAACCTCGTCAGTCACTTTTCCTGCTACTTTAGACATTTGTTATTATTGATTGGTTTGATATGTACAAAAAAAATAAAAAAAATAAAAATACAAAGCAGTGTTCGCATTGTTGTGTTCCGGTTTGGGGATAAGACAGCCGGTGTAATGACTAGCCTAGAGGCATTCCATCTTAGTCCTCAGGGTTGGCAACGCGTTTGCAGTCTTAGGCTTGCAGTCTTGTGAATGCGAGTGTCTATGGGTCACAGTTACCACTTACCATCAGGTGGCCTGTGTGCTCGATTGCCTTCTCTATGCCATAAAAAAAAAAAGCTATTGGAGAAAAAGACTGGATTTGTTATAACAAAAAATAAATTTATTCAAGTTGACGTTGACTTGTAGGTAAGACAACACAAGTTTACAGTGTAAGACAAGTTTGATTGATCATTTCTAGCGAAAATTTTGTGCTAGATATGAAGAACTGCTTAGAGGCTCATAATGTATAGGCAGAATATTCCGTTGACACTAAACAGACATTCTGTGATATGTGTTCTTTAATAGATTTGTTTTTGCTCCCGCGATAATACTCAATACTCAATACCTACTGTGTTTGGTGAAGACCATAATTGCATAGTACATTTATGTAATAGGTAATTGTGATAAGCATCTTGTCGCAGGTCCAGTGTGCCGCGGAGGTGATTGCTTGAGCTGTAGGGGTTACCGCCAGTGTTGTTGCAGTTAAACCAGTACCTGGTGGCGAGCGTGGAGCGGCTGCGCGCATGGGACGCGCAGCAGGAGCAGCTGGAGAGCACGCTGCGGCTCGTGCAGGGCGCGGCCGGCGAGTACAACCTGCTGCTGTTCCTGCTGCTGCGCCGGCGCCGCGCGTTCGACAAGCTGGACGACGATCTGCCCTACTTGCCGCCCACCATCGACGTCTGACCCCGACGACTTCTATGTGTACGTGTTTCTATTTGAACTTATTTCATAAACAGGGCGCTTGTTTGTAACAATAAGCCAGATCTGAACAGTGGTTTGATTTTTACTTAGTGCGCTTTAAATGATCCATTTTCGGTAATTATTGGGACTTGGGGCCGTTGGCTGTACAATTCTGCAGGAAGCATAACTCTAATTAATCACACAGTAAACAGGTTTAGCAAAGTTTGTGTTTGTTCGTTCGGAATGGCTAGAGGACGAAGTAGATAAAGATCAATATCAAGTGAAATAATGTGAAATTTATCCCGTGTAGCTTGTTAGGCTCGCAGGATGTGTTTTTTGTAGACAAGTACGTAATTACTTTCTAAAATGCTTTGGCAACGGTTTTAGCGGGACGTTGCGCCGTTCAAGGACGAGTTCGATCTAAATCGTCTGCCACTCTGTTAACTTATAAACTGCAAACGGTTGGGGCCCTATAAGCTCCTCGTCCTTGTCGGGTCACTCGGGACTCCGGGCGCCGCGTCTTGCGGGCTGATTTAATGTCGCGGGCCCCTTGATATCTATTTGTCGGCGCCGGCAGAATACAGAGCGGCTCGTCCGCCGGCCCGCGGAGGCCGGGGCGCCGGGGCGCGCGCGTGACCGACCGCTTGCCTCAAGTTATACCGCCAACATTCGCTCGCACGTCGTTCCGGTTCATCGGCGCCGTAAATTACGATAGAATTCGTTTACCAGACTAACTAGAACCCTTTCGGGACGAACCGGTTCGTCATATTATAACGTGGACCAGCTTATTTGGGCACATTTTACGTGTTTTTAGTGACCTAGGGGTCAACCCTTGATCTTCAGCATGATGGAAGTTATCGCCTGGATCTCTTACCCAGTAACCTACTGGAACCATTGTGCGCGACCGCGAAGCGATGAGATGCGCAGCGAAAAATCTGCTAAAGCGCGTCTCAGAAGGGTCGCTACGTGTGCCACTTATTGTTAGGCACTTTTTTATTAGACACTTTTCCGACGTGCGCGCGCACGTCGCTTACTTAGAACACTACATTAGAGGATAGTCTGCATCGTCTGTCCGGAAAAAGTCACCGACAAGAAGTGGACTGTGCAATTTTCTACATTACACCGGCTACATTAGAGGCCCAGAATAAAGTCGAAACCTTGGTTGTTCTATGCATCCCTTTCACTCATCATTTGTGTCTAAATCGAGAAAAATGAATGGAGATATCTAACTCCGTACTTCGGTTTACAAATTAGGGCTCCAGGAGCATACCCCAAAGCAATTGAGGCTCTCGCAGCGTTAGTGCTGTTATTATAATAAGGAGCACCCGGGCTGCGTCTCTGCGTCCGATGTCAATGGAGTCCTCGTCAGGCGCTCGTTAGCGGCGCGGGTCGCTCAGACACGTGTGGCGAGGCAAATAGCCGCTCGTTAGGGCGTCACCCGACCCGCCGCACGGCGGATTGCTGTCGCCCGCCCGGCCCGCGGCACGCGCGACCCGCGACCCGCGCCACCAACGCTGACCTTCGGGGAAAATCGCTGGCGATAGTTGCCATCAAAAATTTTATACTATAGCATACAAGGTCCTTCAAAATACCGGAACACGCTCTAACACGTTAATGTTAGATATTATACCTAAACATAACAAAATATATCTAAAAGTTAATTTAAATAAAGTCGCAAACACACAGGGAGCATCCTAATACTGCCTTCGCCACGCCTCGCTTGATACTGTAGCCTTCATTATACTTTATCTACAAGAATACACGCGCCGCGCCAACAAAAAATCTAATGTTATTGTTATTAATCTTAGGGCAAACATTGATTACGATGTTAGGTAAATAAGTAGGTAAGATAATAATCCACTAAGGCCCGCACCTAGAACACCGGCCGCCTGGCCAGTCGTTAACAAGGCGGCGCCCGAGCGGCACGGCACCACTATTTGTTGAATAACAAGCAAATAAGTAATTATTGTTTCGGTATCAGTTTGCCTCTAACAAGGAACGCCAGTAACGACGCTGCTCTTATGTGGATAAGGGACCACATAAGAGCACGTATCCACCCGTTGCAGCGTAGGTCTCTTTCTTATCCTAAAATCGAGGGATTTAAATGCATGACGCCATCCTAGCCTGGATATGAGTACAAACATTAAAACTCCTTGGTCGTACATTATGCCGAGGGGCACTTACAGTGCTCTATATTAAACTCCGCGAGGAGTAACATAAGGAGGTATCCTTATGTTACTCGCTGTCAGAGATAAATGAAAATAATTTATGAAAATTCCACGAAGAGGAAGTAATAACGCAAATTAACGAGCAAAGCGAGCGTCGGGGCCCGTTAATTAATAAAACATATCCATCGCGCCGACGGATAAATATACACTTTTATTTCTAAACCTTTCGTCAGGTCGTGTCTTTGTAATTTACACTTATTTTCAATATCCAAAGCGGGTTACATACGCAGCCTTTTATTCTAAGCTACAGTAAAAGCTTTATTGGATGGGTTAGAAGGTTTTGTCCCGCGGTGAGAGCGTGCTGGGTGACGGGCAAATGGTCGTAACGGAGGATGAGACGACGTCACGCGTCACGCCGCTTGCGCGTGGGAGCGTGTGAAGCGTGTCCACATTACACCGACAACTCGGCCTCCGCGGAGCCCGCTACGTGTACATACGGTGAGCACTAACATACAAGTATTTGCACTTTGTAAAAGTGCACCCGCTGTCGTTCTGAATCAAATTTTCCTGCACGAGAGAAGGGAAAACTTTAGTATCTCCCGCTCGGCGCTGGCTTTTAAAAGTTAGCCAGCGTGCACGTTACTCGGCGCGCGGTTTCAGCGGTCGAGGCGACATCAGTTTACTTTGCTAACAGATACTTATTTGAAAAACAAACAAAAGACGGCGAACTATAATAATCCGTCGCCTAATATCCGTGGGAGCTAACAGCCGCGGTCCGGCCGACTCCCGCCCGCCCAGCGCCCTGAGACAGACACCTATCTATACTATACCTGCAAGGATAATAATATTCGAAGGATCCATACCTTTACACAAAGGATTATTCAGAATGTCTGATATTTCAGACATGCCTGAGTATATTAGATTATTGTTCATTCGAGAACCTATAACCCCTTCATTGATCTATTGTTTTGATTTCTGTTGTAGGGAATTACGGGATCTTGATGTGATACCTCAAGCTAACTAATATCATGTACCTACATTTTAGAGAACATGTTTTGTCGGTATTATGATACTCAATAAAACCATTCTGTTAAGTTTGTTGATAAAACATAAAGTGAGTAAGTACATGTCGGTACCGAATCTGCCCGCTGCTGCACGCTTGTGTCAATGTTCCCTTGGGATGGGATGGTTAGTTAATAAACAAGGAAGCGTTGGCCTAGTTGGTGGTGACCCTGCCTACGAAGCTATATATCTGTGTGATGAGCGTGATCATTTTTGTGCTTTGGTCATGGATCTTTCTAACCCCCTTACTAATAAAGTAAACGTTAAGTAACGGTGGTGTAGCTAAACCATGCTTTGTCTTTATCTGTCAAATTCAAATGTCACAATGACAGATAAAGACAAAGCATGGCTTAGCTACACCACGGTTACTCAACGTTTATTAGTAAGGGGGTATGTATTTAAGTATTTATATCATTATCTAGTAGCCATAGCACAAGCCTAGAGCTTACTTTTGGAATAGGTCAATTGGTGTGGTAATGTCGCCTGGATTTATTTGTTTAATATGCATTTTTGGTTCTCACCGCCCATCGGCCTGTAGCTAGCTACATATTAACTAAGGCACCTTTGAGCGCCGCGCCGCGCCGGACGAGCCGGTTATGGACCATTGGATTTCAACCGCTGACGCAAAAGCTGTGTTCACAAAGGATAGTGCTGCGGCGGGGACCGTTCAACGGCGAGTTTAACTGCGCCGCACATCAGCCGAGCTCGTCACGAGCGGCGAGCGCCGTCAGCGGACACGCAGGTGAGCCTCGTAAACCCGCCCCGCATGCTCGGCTAAAAACTGACTTACTTGTGTTATTACAATCCATACTAATATTATAAATGTCAAAGTGTGTTTGTATGTTTGTCCGTCTTACACGCTTCAACCACCGTACGGATCGGGATGAAACTTGGCACTGGTTAGGTCCTGGAATGGGACATGGATGGGCTACTTTTTATCCCGGAAATATGAATAGTCCCTGAGGGAATAGCGATAACCGACTTCTATGCGGGCGGAGTCGCGGGCACCAGCTAGTAATATTATAAAGAGGAAATATTTGTATTTTTGTATGTTTGTAACGAATAAACTCAAAACCTACTGGACCGATTTCAAGAAATATTTTACCATTACAATGCTCCGTTATCCTTGAGTAACATAGGGTTTATTTTTGTGCGTGGACGGGGTCGCGGGCAACAGCTAGTTATCTATATATATTCTAGTTCGTAGTGGCGCGGCGCGCGGGCAGCCCGGGGGGCGCGGCACCGCTCCGCAATCCGTTAAGCCAATTTGTTAGCCCCCGCTTCCCCATCGTGTATTCATTTACGCTTTTCAGTTGCCTAAAAGAATTTTTCATTTGGAAACGTTGGAAATGAAAAGTGACGCCCGTGAATGGTCCGGGGCGGTAAATGAGCACGCGGCGCTCGCGGGCGGGAGCCGCGCGGGAGCCGCGCCGGCGGCAGGGCGCGCGGAACTCGTGTGACACCGCGTAAAAGTAATGTGTGTCCCGAGCGCTCCGCCGCATAAGTAACCACAACAATAAACAGGGCGGATTTGACAAGAACACTAACAGCGGGCGAAACTAATTCAGCAAGAACAAAGTCCTGTACTCGTATTTTAGTGGCAATGAAATTGAGTTAAATTAATAAATGGAGACGCCCCTGGCTGAGTGACTGACTGAGCTACAAAATATACAAAATATTATTGCTTTGATAGGCCAAATATTTCTAGTTAATAAGAATGAATCTGAGCTGAGAGAGCGGAATAATGGCTAGAAATGAGAAATTGTTTTTATGAGAGCCTTCCATTTAGGAAACGGTAATAGAAGTCAATATTCGGAGAATATAGATACTGAGGTATTATTGTGACTCTGCCTGTTCCATGTACATATTGTTTCATGATATTCAGAAAAAAATGTTACTTAAGAAAAGAGGATGAACGGTCGGCAAATTTGACCCCTAAATACAATTGGATTTAGTTCGTCAATAACGACATAGCTTTCCTACCATAAGAAATAAATTCAGCTTTAACTATCTGTCTCACGCCGCGCCGCCCCTCTATACGTATAAGTCATTCAAGTCACTGTAAATAAGAGTATAACTACAGGCTCTATTGACAGGAGGCCGTCATTTTTTAAATTTACGCCATATTAATAAATGAATTTACGAGTTATAATATATTCTGTAACAATGGATGCCAAATAAATGTATCTATGCGTGCCTTCGTCCTCACTTTTCGTGTACCGCTAAATCAAATAATTCCATTCAGTAGGTATGCACTAAAGTCCTTAACATGTTCGTTGGCGAAATTCTGCAAACATTTATTAACGTTATAAAATATATATACATATTCATACAAATAAATACGGTTGAAATAGTAATTCCTCCTAGCGGCGACAACTTGTCACAACAAGTTCACAGCATGTCACAGAAGAAGCGCTCGCCACGGAGGAGGGAGGACGTCACGGCGAGCTTGTCAAGTTATTAAACCGCATTTTGTGATAAACCGCGTCCTCATCCTGACACTCGAGGCCCGAGGAAAAGTCAAACGTCCCGCTGTTTGTGAATATATTAGTATAATTTATATAATTTATGTGGCGAGTCGGCAGGGCCCGGCTCGGCGCCCTAAGACCTCCATAATGAGCTCGGCTTCTTCAGAGATCTTTCCAATTTACTTAAACATTACTCATTTTTCATTGTGACGTCTCAAGCGGGAACGACAAGGCTTAAACTGTATTCGTTTCTGAGTATTAACATTAACCTCTCTCAATCTTTCATTTGATGAGCATCAGCTTCGGCGGCGAGTCTCACAAATACTTACCTATTTTCTTGCTTCTATTTCTACCTCATTGTTTTATTTTTCTGATTCCGGCCTCATTGAAGAGACGGCATGACCGAGCGAGGGGTGCTCCGGCGTCGCCCCCGCTCGTCAGAATTCGCCTCGTTACAAATACAGACAATGTTTTTGCGATGAAATTTGCGCCTCATCGGATTATGTAAAGCTGGATTTTTTGTCGTCCTTGTTTAAAAAATCGTGCACAATGTGCTCGTACTGCATTACGTTAAGCTTTGTTTGTCTAATATCTGCAATCAAGAACTGTTCCTATTACCAGATAGCCAAAGGAGGGTGAGGTGTTGGCCATGTATGCATGGTTCTTTGTTCCCCGGAGAGGCGGCGTCCGCCCGATCACGGCGAGGGGTCGTTATTAGTACATTCGTCAGCGTCGCGGGTGGCGCTGGGTATCTTATTCAAAAAAACTCTTCAAGCGCGAGTCGGACTCCAGCTCTGAGGGTTCCGGCCCTCCATCGTATTTGTATAACATATTGGAAACCCATTCAAAGTGTATGGACTATAAGAAAATATGGCGATGTATAAAAATGTCTACAGACAAACATATATTTGTCTGAGTATTAGAAAGCCAATACTTCAAAAGATTTAAGTCTTATCAAATCTAAATATAATAATTACTGCTATCTAAGTATAAAAATGTCTTTAATCATATTAAGTAAATGTGGTATATAAAAAACGCCTATGTATAAAAATGACTAATATTTTTTTTTATTAAAAAACACTACGTATAAAAATGTATTTTTTCTTTACTTAGGCCAAGGATTGGTTATTCTTCAATAATACATATTCGGAACGTACCCATCCCCCGTCACGTGACTCACGCTAAACTAGAGGCATTCATTAATGTTTTGATAATCAATTTTCTGAATCAAAACGAAAAATATTATGGAAAAGCGTTATGTATATGTATATAGACAGCGTTTCAACCAACAAAGAACAAACAAGCTGAATTACAAATAGACCTAGTTATCTATAAATAAAATTAAAAAGAAACATCGGTACTTTCGAAAATATATTTATTAATTATGACGAAACCCCTACAACAAATATCTCCGTTCATACTTAAAATCGAAAAAAATAGAACTTATTTGTTGTATCAATTATAAGTTCGGTGTTCATTCATATCGTGCCAACATATTGTATTGCAGTTTGAAGGCGACGATCTGGTTAATAAGCTCCGTCGGTGAAATATCTTCAACGATCACTTGCATCAAATACTTCTCATAAGTTTTATGGAGTAGAATAAAACTAACTATTTCTAATAATATAATCAAAATGATTATCTTCTTTTTTTATTTTGTAGATAAATTCTAACACAGGTAGCTTTTTCATGAATTAAATTTCAGTCTCCTGTGCCAGCCTTCCAGCACATTCGTTGTTCGGTGTTCATTCGTCGAACAACTTAGGACGTCCGTCGGGTATTTGTGTAGCCAATTATCAATTATTATTTTTTTAAATTCAGTAAAAGCGTCACTGCATTGGGCTTATTTCTAAAATTGACCTCCACCCCTCTTACATGATTTGAGCCGGTAGTAAAGGCAGATTCGCTGTTCGTCGGATTATGCTCTATCCATCTCTTGTTTTGTCCAATCCCAATATCCTAGCGTTTTTATTTATCGCTTTCTGGAATTGAAAAAACCTCCAAAAACCCCTGGTTCAGGAAAAACTTCCTTCACTGCATTCATCGTTGTCACATTTATATTGTTTTATATCAATATTTATTTTTTCTTTGATTAATCCGAAGAACCTGACGTACGTATTTTGATTTTTGTTCGGTAACAAACCATATGCTATTGGAACAACGTTGTTCGTGTCGACGTTTGATCCCAAATCCACGTGCACGGTATACAGCTGCGAAAGGGAACAGGGCTTAACTTGAATGTCCCGTCACCCAAGAAGAATTCCTCTTCTTGAAATTAGTCTTGGGTAGCAGTTGAAGAAAATATAAGTATTTTATCACGGCCCCCATCAAAGCTATCAAAAAATTGCTTGCCAAGCTGACTGAACTTTAACGTCTGCTATATTTTTGTAAGTCAATTTTTCGGAACACAGGTGCCGCTTACTTGCCTTGCAGAGACCGTCTTTTGCTTGCTTAAAAAGGGGCATTTCATCTTTGAACGTCTCACTTTCTTGTTGTAAAGGTGCCATATGCTTTTCGAACGTGGCTTGAATGGGTGCAAAATCGTTTCAAATTTCATCTTTACACTTGCGTAGAGCGAGACACACTTTTGTTTTCTTATTATTCTCGCAAGTGTGTTCGCTACAGCGAATTATGGACTCTTCTGATGCGTCCATGGTAACTGACGCTGTACACAAAATTCTATTCATGCAACGCCATAGTGTGGTACCGCATTTTTTTTTAACAAAATTATACCTAAATCTTGGATAACAGTCAGACGTTGTTTTTTATTTTTCGATATAGCAAAATCTTTGACCATTTTCCCACGACATGAAACACAATGACAGACTTGACAAATCATTAATTACAGCAGCACTTCGAAAAGTGGCCAGTTAGTATAATAAAGTTATATCTAAAGTGGTTCAATAAACAAACATTATCTTAAAGAGTGCATCTGGTGCAAGAAATAATTGTATTAGCACGTATGTGTACCCGTGTAACTGGCCGTCAGCTATATACCTCGACATTCGAGTAGTATTTTTATACTTCGATATCTTTATATGTCGTCTAACATACATGTGGACATTTGTATACATCTCCATATTTCCTTATGGTCCATACACGCATAAATCTTTGCCTCGTCATGCGGGATATATATCTTCAAAGTAAAAAAATAATTAATTAATCGAAAAATAATTATCTTCAACACAATAACATCACATCATATACACCACACCTAGCTTTCTTGAATACCGCACAGATTAAAAAATATTGTAAAATTCTGTGTAGAAAACTGCCAAGTTAAGGATCAAAATGCATTTAGCGGTAACAAATTGGTCTGACTGTCAACAATGTCGTGCCAAACTTGGCACCTTTTTAGATTCCCTTCTTTATGTTTTTGGTTGTATCTTAATTAATCTTAAGATTTTTATATCAATATCTAATATTTAATCAATATTATATTTTTACCGCAAAAACAACTAGATCCAAACTTCAAATTTGCAATGATGTTTAATGTTTAAAGTTTATTTGGGCACAAACGGCACAAAAAACGAGGCTTTGTTTGGATCAATTAATACTAGTCACTAATTCTAAGTTTCAGGCCGATAACTTAAGCCATTTTGGGGAAAAAAGGTTTTGACAGATGGACGGACATAGTCATATTATAAAGGTTCCGTTTTTATTTGGTACGGAACTCTTAAAATGCCAAAATGGCGGATTTAAAAGTATAAAATATGATTAATGTACATTGACGACGGTACCTATTAAACTATGAAGTCTGGTTTATACAGCTAGTTCGCCTTTTAATAGAATTATATTCATTCGTACCTTTTAATTAAATGACACGCTATTATTTATCGACATCGAATGGCATTTCTGCAGCTGAAAGGGACGTCCCTTTGTATCTCAGAAACACCAGCAGCGGCGTGGCAAGGGCAAGCCTACCGTCATAAAGAGGTGAAACTTTGCCTGCATGCACCTAACGCGTACGAAAAACATCAACGGTGTTCAGGATTGCATGAAACAAAAGAGTCCCCGGGGAAATGTTCTCCGTTATTTCGTTTTAAAGACGCAGTCGCCCAAGTTTATTTTTAGCTGCGCAGCTCCCAGTTTATCGCCTTGCAGTGCAGCGGGCGGGATTTAAGAGCCGTCTGGGCTGTTGTTCGCGGCTGCAAAGGTTTTTCTAAATGGACTGACCAGCAATTTAGCCCCCATCTCTTCCAATGCAGCAAGTAGCCTAATCAGAGCTCGAGTTACGTATATGCTAGTTATTTTACAAAATAATTTGTAATCTACAATAAGGGCCTGTTTCACAATCTCCAGATAAAATTATCTATCTAAATGAATTGTAGATATATTATTATAATTCATATGATAAAGAATAGGATAGCGATATTTTTTAACTGTCAGAAAGTATTTATCTGGAGATAGGCTCTAAGTAACGTGCTAGTTAGAAAGCTGGAGGTTGCCGGTACGCGGACCTCTCTTTTTCTCTGATATTGTTGTTATTTTTATTGTATTTCGCGGGGGTATTGTCGACCTTCTATTGTATATAGAAATAAAAAACTTTTCTGAAATATTTTAAAACATAACAATTACATAATTATAAGCCAAACCATACTATTCCTAGTCTCACGAAAAAATCTTTGTGATGAAACTATTGAATTATTGGTTTTAGTTTACACTTGACACTTTCCTATATTATTTATTATTATTTATGCAATTTAAGATTTTGAAAAAATTACTGGTTTTAGTTACTTTCAAAGTCGTATCCGTCCGTAGTCCGTTATAAGTTTCAGTAAGCCGGCAGCCACCAGCCGCCGGGACCACAAGACCGCGGCTGTGACGCCGGAGGGAAAGTACCGCGCATTTATTAATTTACGTTCACCAATAATTCGCGAGTAAAAACCTTAATAAATGGTGTTCGATAGATTTTTAAATACGGAATAACGGGAGATCAAACGATCGACGTCTACCTTTGAACAAAATTACCTCGGCCTTTAAGGTATGTTACTTTGATTTAGTCTATCTTACTTTTATATCAAAATCGACGTATACTTGGGATAGAGGGCCACCACTTTGTTTAAGCCCAGCTTGTTTTTGAAATGATTTTGCTTTCCACTGGATCACTTCACCGTAAAAGAGTTTACGCGCCACTTCGCACCAGGCGCGAGGCGCGACGAAGTGGCAGATCTACACGGTTTAGTAACGGCGCGTTCCAATATTCAACCTATCTCTTGTCTCATTCGGGTTATAATACCTTTTTTTTATAACATAGAAAAGGTAAATGAGCCCACAAGTCACCTGATGGTAAGTGGAAACTGTGACCCATAGATATTCGCATTTAGAAGAGTGCAAGCCTAAGACTGCAAATGCGTTGCCAACCCTGAGGACTAAGATGGAATGCCTCTATGCTAGTCATTACACCGGTTGTCTTATCCCCAAACCGGAACACAACAATGCGAACACTGCTGCTTGGTTAATAGATATGATGGTGGTAGCGATCCGGACGGACCTGCACAAGGTCCTACTACTTTTATTGTTTGTGTCTAGGTCGAGGACTGTGACATATTAAGTACATCTTTGACAGTAAACAAGACACAAATTGAGTACTGGAGCCAGCCGCGAGGATCAGAAGATGAACATTTGAATACTCTGTTCTTTATTCATTTAGCAACTTGGTTTGACAGTTTTAATGATGTTAAAGCGATAGAATAAAACTTCATTTACTTCCGCCGCTAATCACCAAAACAACTCGCGCGGAATATGAAGCGGAAATAAATCAAAATTAATCCTCTGTTTAATCCCTGTCGTCGAGAATTATCAAGCGTTTTATTATTTCAGCGAATATTTTCCGGACGTCGTTTGTGGAAGAACGATTATGCAGTAAAAATAATCAAATCACGAGCACGGCTGCTCGTTCACCTCGGTTTATGGGCGGGTATTACTCATAGATAATTATATTTAATATTTGCCGGTGCGCCCGATTAGCCCGCTACAGTTAAAACGTAGTTATTGTTGTCAACAGCCTACAAAAGTAAAGTGATATTATGCAGCCATAATGAAATGAAAATTATTAGGTCGGAAGTTATTTCGTCGTTCGATTTTACAGAAATCACATTTGAAATATTTGTCAAACGCAGTACCTACCTAATTAAATATGTTTTTAAACCGGCTATGCTATTTAATACTTTACAACTCGCGTACCTAGTATAATCCGCTAATATAATATATCGTTAACAGCATCAGAATACCACCCATAGCGTAACCAAAGCATGAAAATTGAAAATTGAATGAAATTTATAAACATTTAACATAAATGACTTTACTAACAAAGAAATCCAGGAAAAATCCAGGAAAGCATACAAGAAAAGGTAGCCATTGTTTATTTTTGCTATTATCATTTTAAACTTGTAGTAAAACTTACTCTACTTACTAACTTACTGCCCTCGGCACTCGTACCTTTAGAGACTTCATTATCTGTCAGTTGCATAAATAACAAATTTTCCATCGTATTCAATAATATATCAATAGTTTATCTACAACTCTTCTGATTTAACCTCGGGTGCCATTACTGTCCACAACATAATACCTATCATATAAATACGACATGTCAGAAGCAATATTGTTTTACCGCGTAGACTAGAGCCTCTGTACAATATCGCAGAGGCATTTTTTCTAAAAAAAACAAGTTTTATACATGTCTTTACAACCAGCAAGCCATAATAGCTTTTTCACTACAAGTAGCGCGGTGAGTGGGCCAGATGCGGTTGCGTCTCCTAATGAACCCGTGGCTGAGTCCAGAGAGCTAACCGGTCGGTTTTAATTATCTGCTTCCTACTTCCGCTCGCATTAGACTGCGAGCCAGCCGCACAACACGCACTTACTGGCTAATTAACGGCTGATTTGCAGCAAACGTTAGTTAGCTGAGGCCAGCCAGCCAGCAACGATGCATTGCACATATTGCGCGTATGATATTTGAGAAGTGAGTGCTCGAAAAGGCAGGCTAAAAATAAACCATATGCGAGATACGTTACAACCATTTCCGACTCAAAAATAACGATTTAAGGTTTCGTTTTCGCCCACTGTCGCCCGCACTGAATGCACAACAATTCACTTTTAATAGATGATTTAATCTGCTAATTAAAGTAGGCTCTCGTAGAAGCACAAAACAGAGTTACGTAGGTCATCATCGTCATCATGTCAGCCGAAAGACGTCCACTGCTGGACATAGGCCTCCGCCAAGGCTCTCCACTCAGACCGGTCTTGTGGTTATGTAGGTACCACCGCTTTAACTGAGCTGCTTCGTCGACAAAACCAGCAATCAAACTAAAAACATACACTTAGGCTCGCCACTTAAGTGTGTATGTTTCTCTAATTGTAAGCCTAATGTGATATGTATGACCTCAGGAACTCGCGGCCCGTGGAGAACTATTGGGAATTAGGATCACTTATGACTCTTCGGAATTGCAATGTGGGTCATTTTAACCCGACTGCGTCAGAAGTAGGGTTTTTAAAACATGTTTTAAAGCAGACTGCTATGGCCGATTTTATGTATGCAACCAGCCTTCAGCGAATCATATAATAACATTATTTATTTACACAGGGGATAAAACTTGAAAGGGCCGTTACCAGAGCTGCGCATTCGAGCCAAGCCCGATCACCCTTCGCCTTTGATCTGCCTCGGCCCGTATTTGCGTCGAGTGGTCGGCTATTTGACATCGGATAAAGGCTTCGTCCATAATTAATGGGCACAAAAAGCTAACTCGACTCGCACTCTTTTAATTACGCCGTCCGTTCACGGCCCTGCGCGCGCCCGCGGCCTCGGCGCGACGAAGGGGAGTGAGGGTGTAATGTAGCTGTGGGCGAGTTGTGCTCACCGTTGTCTCCACTAGTCGAGTTGGACTGGGCGCACTGCTCTTGCTTGACCTGAGCGGCCGAGACGAACTGGTGAGAGCAACTCGTCTTGTGATGGCTACCTGCGCGGCTATCAGGAGTCGCAGGAGCAGCAGGAGCTCTTTCTAGCCTGGGGAACCTGTAGGCTTGACCCCACCATGGTATGTTATACGTGCTATGTTATGTTATGTTACAAATTGCGGGAGGAGGGTGCCTGCGCCAAACATCGCTCTCTTTGTAGATTAGTACACACTAGTAGGTATTTTGTCGGTCTATATCTGGTAAGTAAATATTAATATTTTATTACTTATTACTATAGTATATTACAACAAGATGGAGTGATGACCTCGTCAGGATCGCGGGACCGCGGTGGATGCGAAAAGCACAAGACCGGTCTGAGTGGAAAGCCTTGGGGAGGCCTATGTCCAGCAGTGGACGTCTTTCGGCTGACATGATGATGATGATGAATGATGATGATAGTATATTATGTATATTAGGAATCTTTTTTCCAAATTATTTAAACGGTGTTAAAATCTTGTCAGAAACTTTATTTCTAAAAATACACGACATGGCAGCAATAAGGTCGAATCATCAAGCTCACAATATCACAGCAAGTGGCGCCAGGTGGCTGAAACTACAACTAACCCTTCCTTATATCCTTACTATGTATGTATGTTTGTATGGATGGATGTTTGTTACTCTTTAACGCTGCAACGGCTGGACGGATTTGGATGAAATTCGTAATGGAGATAGCTTATGCCCAGTATACATTGTATAGGCTACATTTCATTCCGGAGAATTTAAAAGTCCCGAGGGAATAACGATATTCGAAATCTACGTGGACGAAGTCGCTTTAGAAACTAAAATCTTACACATTCCTAACAGTTGATACGAGTACAACCTATGATGCAAAGACTTTTTAAATCCACATTTGATTAACTAAACAATAATCTCGAACTTAGACAAGGAGATGGATATACATATTAAGTAACGCTCTATACTAACCCACGGCAGCTTAATAAAATATTATCAACGAGTTCGTGTGTTTGAGTCCTCTCTCAATTATACCCAAACGAATATAAATGAAACGGTGTATGCGATTGCTTTAATGCTCTAAACACGGCGACCTCTCATAAATATTTGGGACATGTAATGTACCGCCGGCCGCCGCTGGCCGCCGCTGGCCGCCACCGGCTGCGCCGGAGCCGCGCCGGATTAAAGGTGGGATGCATAAACAATAGGGCATATTTGAATAGCATAATTTAAAACAATGCGCAGCGGCCGCGGGCACATTAGAGTCCCCGCATAATGTGGCCGCCCGCGAGCCGACCGGACGCGACAAACACTTTGTTCTGCTAACACACTAGAGCAACTCCAACTCAACGTTTAACCTGCTTTACGATTCTGCCAGAGTTGCAAACTACGACATCATTTGAATAAAAAAAATTTTTGTATAAAACAAACTCAAAGCCACTGAACTTGTTTGGGCTAAACTTTTGCGAAATAAAAGGATTTCAAAATATGTGTATTTTCTGTGAAACCGCGGGAGCCGCGGAACTCCGAGGGTAGGGTCGGTCGCCGCAGCCCCCGCCCCGCGCCGCGCCCGCCCCGCCTGCGGTTGTTTTCCCGATCGCCCATAATTATACATTCATGACCAGCATCAATGAATGCGTTGCCGGACGCGATGTAAAGAAGTAAGCAATATACAGTGTGTAAATGCTATATGGGCGTTTATTAAAACTGGACATAGATTAAGACTTTACTAATCATTAACAGAAATAATTATTTTGATTACGCTAACGTATACACCGTTATTAATTTTTGAGCATACTATCGACCCGCAATGTACATCGAAGTCCATCTGTCAGGTAAGTACGTAATGTTTACTTGTGAAAATGTTAATTGCATTTTTCGTTATACATTACGTGTTAAATTATTTTGTATGGTTATTTTTTTTTAAATTAATTTTGACAAAAGCTGCCTAAATGTGCTCAGTAGGGGTTATACTAACCACAGTTAAAAAGAACGCCCGTATACCATTTACACACTGTATAAATAAAGTAGGAAAATCGAAAATCGAATACCATCAACAAGAAAAGTTTTGTGTGACGTATTTGTTTACACAGCATGCTCCAAGGATTTGTGATGTCACATAGACAACTCTACCGATACCTAGATTGTGAAAATTGGCCATCAGCTTAGCTTAGTCATATTTACGTTCAGGTTAAAAACATTACCACATTCTTCAACAGTCAAGTACAAAGAGGTATACATAATGTAGTATTGCCGAAACAAATCAATAAAGTGTATAAAAAGAAATAATATTTAATTACAAGCAGAGCCATCCTACAAATTGGTAGACGAATAACGAGTTGTATCTAGTGGTGGGCGATTTCTGAAACATTGCAAAACTTTCCTTAACTGCGAAAATTACTGCTTCTGAAAGTTACATTATATTGATGTCAAAATTATAGTAATTTTCAGAAATTCAACGGATTTACTTTGTTACCTCCAGAATATTGCGAGATATTTTAGGTGAAAGTTTCACTTTTGAAACCTTGCTGCGACTGCCTAACTACTGAGCTGAGCATTAAGTAAACGAACTGGCACGCGATAAAAGCCCTCCGTCGCCCTCGCCACAGTGAAGGCCGGGTTGGAGAGAGCTGCGGACACGCAACGCACTCGTGTGAGAACAACCTGTGACCCGATCACCTTTAAAGATTTACCTTTGATTGAGGTATTCTATAATGTAAGTAGGTATGTTGAATAACTATATGATTCAATACGTCATACTTAAAAAAAACAGTAAGCTAGCCACATCAGAGCTCTTTTACTTTTACCATAATTTCAGACAATAAAGCGCCGTAAGAATCTTTGGCCGGTATTTTTTTTAAGTATAAAATAAAATAACAAAATAATAATAATAATTCTATTAGCCTATAATTGTTCATAGGCACCCTCCCTGGATTTCCACAACTTCCAGTACATTGCAAAAAATATAATAGAAAAGAGTAACTTCACATATTGAGCACTAAATAATAATCATACACACTGACCTTATATTATATGTAAACCTTTTTTATAGCAGAAAGCATACGGCCAGTTGAGGGCGGGGGGCTGGAGACCCATACACGTTTTCGTTTGAGAATTCAAGACTACAATGTAACGCTAACACAAATCAAGTATAATATATCACTACATAATAAATAACCATAAAATCTTGAATTGACAATTCTACACATTTTCAAGGGACGTTAACATTTTCAGGCGTCACGTCTGTTTAAAAAAAATGTCTTTCCCTAGCCCGGTAACAGTCCCGTCACCGCAATCCTTTTCGCCGGGTTCTATTACACCGGATTCCACAAAGGTAGACGGATTGGGCGCATCGGCGGGGAGCGGGATCGAGTGCATCGTGCCGCGTGAGCGAGCGCGCTGCATTCCCGAAATAAATTGCCTTCGAACTGTGAAGTGAAATGACCTTTATATTTTTACCTTCTTTATCAGTGTATTAAAGGTTACCCAACTAGTATAGAAGTAGTGGAAATGGCTTAGGGAAGAAATGGAGTAAAACTAGAATAGTCCTTTGGAACAAATGGTACCCGAGAACAAAACGATGACAACAAAACCGGGACCTTTTCATTACCACCAGAATACATAAAGCTAAGCGTCGCTATTAGACAGGGAAGTGACATTTCCTCAGGCTATTCTCTGTAGAGTGTCAAGTGTGTCTACATGTCCTTAGATTAAAACCTCTCCGAGCGGGATGCGGGGAAGGGGGGAGGGCGAGATGCGCGAGCCTCCTGAGACATTCTCCTGAATTTTAAAACAAACACCGTGCCAAACGAAACAAGACCATATTCTGTAAAGGTAAGGTTACAGCTCAGTTGTGGGGACGAAGACCTTTGAAGTTAAAGACATCATTTCTGGGAGAGATATTCCTGCATTATTGATATCAGGGCATTTCGTGACTTTGTGTTTTATATCGAGTTAAGCCGCTGTTTGCCGAACGTGCCTGTATCTGGCTCATTTATAACGCAGGCTTAACGCTCCTTTCCCGCGATTTGTTTTTTATTCAGTACATCTCTTTCTAGCTGGTCTATGTCGAAAGAGAACCGCAGAATGATTTTCGGTATAACTTTAGTTGTGCTATCCGCTCTGACTCTCTCATTTGCGATAATGGCTGCTGCGTCTGTCAGAATGATCAGGCTTTAATGTGGCATGACAATAAATACATTAGATGTATCCCTATAACTCGGCTGTGCTTCTATTAAATTACAGTGACGAGGGTGCGATAAAATTGGTTTTGTGAACAACGAGCCGATCGTGATTCGTAATGTATTCGACCGCGTCGCTTTGTATTTGCATTTCATCAATCCCCTCTCCCCCCCCTTAGTGCTCATAATAGAAGCGAGCCATCGGGCGTGGCGAAGATTGAGCTGTGAGCCTCGTAGCGCGTAGCACCGCGGCGTAGATAGTAGCAGCGTAGCGGAGCAGCGGCGTAGAGGCCGTGGGAACGGGGCCGGAGGTTCCATTAATAGCTCGCCTTACGAGTGTATACAGGGGGCTCTTATACCCCTAACTTCTTTGCTCTCAATTTAAAAGTTGTAAAATGTTAAGCCAGAGTAAGTAGGTCGCGGTGTAAACTTGGCGTCGCGTGTATTAGCATTAATTTGTATGGAGGGACGCGAAACTCATCGACTCACCTGTTTTAAAATTTACATATCGTAATTTAAAAACTTTGAATTGACATTAAAAACTGGAAGGTAAGTACATTATTTCGCATCGTGTGAGTCGGGTTTTCATCCGACCGCCGAGTAATATGTAAATCAGCCTTTACATATAAGATAATGTATGTGTGTATATTTGTTCCGTTGTGGCGCTCGAGAAACTAAACGCGTGGGCCGACCTTGATGATCCTTATATCAATTGATTTGTCTTAATCTTGTGAGTGTCACTTAAGATAAGACGGTAATCAAAATTCAAGAGCCGCCATATTGAAAAAAATAGAAAAATAAAAGTCGACTAACAAGTGGGGTATCATTGAATAGGTTGTTTATAAATCATCTTTAAATTTCTTTTATCATTTTTCGTTTAGAATGATCATTTAAGATTTATAATTCAAAATTCAAAATATATATTCACTAAATTGGCCACATTAGGGCTCTTTTACACGTCGGTAATATAGAGTGAATCTACCAGCGCTTCGGACAAGACCATCATTGCGGAGAAGAAGTGCCACAATAAACTCCAGCAGAAGGTCATTTTTTCCCATAATAAAATACATTAATACTTAAAAGTAACATTACAAGGTAATAAAGTAACAAAGAATTATTTTAAAACTAACACCAATATAACGATATATAACGATTTAAATAGCAACAGGTGGGTTTTCTAAGCTTGCTTTTTGTTGGACTTGTTACAGATCTTTCTACTTGCAGGCTTGATTGAAGTTGCGGCAAAAGGTCATCAGTGTACGACAGCAAAACCATCTAGTAAAACAGGGCAAGAGCATGTCGGCCAAGCCTGGAGAAGGGGTCCAATGTCGGTTCTAATACAAACACAAAACTATCTCGAAAACAAGAAATGTACGAAATTCTATTAAAACCTATTATTCTAAGGTGATTTTTAGTTTGTATAAATACTTTAAGAACCAGTCATGTATTCTTATTTGTGATCCATATTTCGTAAACAGTCCGCCGATTCTTAAACTTGATTACAACATGTACAAAGTAAGTAAGAGCTATGTACTATGATACTCTGATTCGATTTTATCTTTTTTTTTTTCGTTCTTGTCTAGATTCTATTTAAAACTTTGTCGGCGTTATTTCAGTGTGCAACTTTGTCAAACAACATATTTTTAGTTTGGTACTAGTCGCCGAGTTAAACCGTGGACAGACGGACATGGTGGAACTCTATTAAGGTTCCCAATTGACTGCGGAACCCTAAGAGAGAAGCGTGTATTATTATCTGAAATAGTACATACTTTGTCACACCCCGGCCCTCCGAGTGCATCTGTGGAACTGCTCAAGTTGATTGATTTCTGCGTGAAAGAAGGAGACACAAACGAACACACTGTACGAGTACGTACAATAACTGTAACCATCCGAATTCCGCTTTCTAAAATATTTCATGTAAAGAGGAAGCAATCAGGACCTTCATTCAACACAGTAAAATAGTACATTGTGCATCAAGGGCGGTAAGAAGTGGATTGCTAACGAGAGACTATTAGAATCCCGACGCCGAAGGCGGAGGGCTTTTAATGACTCGAGTTTGCAATCTCCTTACTGCCCATGATACACACAATGATTTTCATCACATTAGCGAGGAAATAAAAAACAAATAGAAAAAAAACAAAATTAAACGAACTCTATTCGCTAAGCTAAAAGAGTTTGACAACTTCTTTTTAGTCTTCCACAGATAATGCTTAGAATTGCTTTTTTTTTTAAACTTGACAAATACAGGCCATTCTGCCAGATTGTACAAATTTTCAAAATGAAATTTAATAAAATAATTCCGAATGTCTCTGAAATAATGGTAAAATAGAAATATAATGCAGACAAAATGTGCTGTATAAGTTTAATTAAACAGTAAAATTGGTTTGTAGCCAAGTTTTGAATATAGGAAATAAACCTTGGCTGATTTTACACCTCCTTGGTCTGAAATGATGTACAAGTGGATTCTATATTTTAAAACTAAACTCATAACTCCCTGGGGAGTTATGAAAATCTATAACTCCCGCGGGAGCTAAGTCGGCTATTAACGGCCCTAAACGCCTGCGTGTTATAAAACCCTTTCCGAGCAAGTGTGATGAAAACTATATTATCGTTTTTGACCTGATAACGAATTGGCTACGATTTAGTAGCTCTTATTTACTAGATAGTAATGGCGGCCGAGTTAAAAAAAATACTATATAACAGGTCAAATACAATTTGGATTTTACCACCTAGAATAGAGGCGCAAGACACCAGACACGCCGATGTCAGGTCCGTTTCGCATGATTCCGGGCAGCCGCGCTAATTCAGTAATTTATTCGTTCATAAGAGTTTTCTGAATAAAACCACGTATTCTATGCGGTGTGCTGCGGTGCGGCTCGCTGAAAGCATCGCATAAGTCAAACAAACAAAACGCGGCCGCGAACAACAAACTAGTAACATGTCCGCGTTCCAGGAGAGTGTGAGGGGGGGGGGGGGGCGGGATACGCCGGGGTCGGAACAATATCCGAAGGGACAATGGGACGAGGGGAGAGTTATGGGCATAGACATTTTTAATTTGCGACACATTGGCTCCCAAGGCGAGGCTTTGTCTATATTATACCACCCTCTCACTAAATTCCTAAAAAAACTGTCAGGTTTTTTCTTTTCTAAAGGAAGGCTATAAAAAATAATATCGATACGATTTTAAAATACTCTTAAGAACTGTACATAATTTGAAAAATATATTTTTGTGTATTTTACTATTTTTTCATCAAAATAAAATACGAAAAATTAAACACGTTGTACTGGTAGTTAGAAGTAGGTATATCGCGAGCTGTAATAATGTGGGGGGGCTTTTCAGGAGCTTTTTTTCTTGTTTGCCGGTGGTAGGACCTTGTGCAGGGTCCGTCCGGATCGCTACCACCATCTTATCCATTAACCTACCGCCAAACAGCAGTGTTCGCATTGTTGTGTTCCGGTTTGGGGATAAGACAGCCGGCCGGCCGGTGTAGCCGGTGCATTTGCAGTCTTAGGCTTGCAGTCTTGTGAATGCGAATGTCTATGGGTCACAGTTTCCACTTACCATCAGGTGGCCTGTGTGCTCGTTTGCCTTCTCTATGCCATAAAAAAAGAACATTGGTGAAATGACAAGCACAGAGGTACACTTAAAAGACTGTGATTTAGCTGAAAATGTATAGTTATGTACATACCATCGCCCACACTGTTAACTGTCCATTGGTAGACCTTTTGCCTTTTGTAATAAGGTCCACCGCTGTACAGTTACGAGTGTTGCTGTGTATGAGTACCTAGTTTTAATGTTATCATAATATTATTATTTTTTATTATTATTTATTATTACAAACTAATTACGCAGCATGACAGTAAAAAACCAAGGCACTGTGAAATTATAGTTACTTATAAATATCGAAAATACAATAAAATAGAAATTTCATATTAAAGAATTAAGGACACACGCATGTCCATGCTCTCGCAGTGTAGCCCATCCGCTAGCAAACACATCGCGCTCAGGGGCATGTGCGAGGAGCCCGTATAAAAGGTGCGAGCCACGGACCAAAGGAGAACTGCGAAACACAGTCCAAGACGTCGGAACCGCCAGCAAATGGCGAACACGAGGTCGAAGATCGACTCTAGTCCGTGAAGGAACAGATAGACGCCTAAGTTGCGCTGCCAGTTCAGTACACCCAGGCTCCCACAGCAAGATTTCGTTGGTTAGACTGAGAAGCCGAAAGTTACTCCTGACCTCCAGTGAGTTGAAGCCCAAAGCCCCTAGGAGAAACTTCGTAGAATAGTATAGAAAAGGGTAAAAACCAAACATTTCCTTATATAAAAACCGTAAGAATACTTTTTGGACTCTCTCCAGGAGCAACACGTAATTTGCCTCGTAGGGGTTCCAATGGCAGAGGCCGCTTCAAGTTTACTTCAAACCAGAGCCGTGTACAGAAGCTTTATAGCTCTGGGTCTGGGTCACGAAAATCCCTTGGAAATTCCCAATCTTTTATGGCATTTTAGAGTCAACACGTTCATGTGCTCATGAAAGTTTAGGTGGGTGTCTAGGATGACGCCGAGATCCCGAATGGAGTTGACGCGAACCTTCGATTCAGAACCTAAAAAGTAGTTATGATGCAGAGGATCGCGAGCTCTACTAAAGCTTTTACCGCACATTTAGCCACATTAAAAGCAAGTCTATTATTGCAGCTCCACGATATATTCCGTCAATGTCGTTCTGAAGCACAATCAACTTTAAGTCATTATGAAGAAACAAAAGTGTATGCCTTAATAAAAATAGCCGTCCAAATAAACCCTGATGGCATGCTGCTAACACAGGATAGCCTACCTAATTCAACAATCGACTGTCCCTAGTGGACTGTTTTAATGTTAATGTTAACTTAACTAATGCATGGCTAGATACACGTACAGATAATGCCTAATCTAAAAGTGAATCGATAGTAGTTACGAAACGAGCCGGTACGATACAGTGTTTTAAGTCATAGAAGCATATTTGTCTGCACGCCATCATACAAATGCCTATTATTATTAAAACTTTGTATGTGATAAATACACCCGCTTTCGTCATCGTGTATATACCTAATAAAGATCTGCATGTCTTTGCGGGTCCCGTCCCGGCGCCACCCCGCGCCCCGCTTCCCGCGCCGCCCGCCGCGGCGCTGCACGCTCATATCTCTAGAGTTCTATGAAAATAGGAGGAAAGAAGACATTATCGGAGAGTAATGTCGCGGCTGCGCCCGACGGATATACGGCGGTGATTTAGCTACTGCCCCCGCCAGCGAATGATTTAGCTACTCGCCCGGATGGCTGGCGAGTGATTTAGCTACTCGCCGCAGCCGCTGCATTCATATGCCTCGCCGGAACATGTTGAAGTGGAGTAATAGAACTGTCCACATTATACCATTATAACGTAATTAATGTGCGTCTACACTTGCGAGGTCAGCAGCGTGTTGTGTGGTTCTCTATCAGCAATCAATACGGCTCAGCACTACAATATTTTTTGTAACATAAAACATGCGAAAGCGCGTGTTTGTTTTTCTACCTACCGTAAAGCGAGCGAAGCACGAAGTGGTACGAAGCCAAAACTAGCATATAATAACCTGCGTTACGTTATACACCTAGTAGTGCTTCCGGTTCGCGACGGCCGCCCCTCCGTTATGTATTAATAACTACTTGTAGAGGGCGCCCGCGACTTCGGACGCGTAGAATTGGTTCCCCACTAAGTACTCCACCTATTTCTTCCCGTTGGAGATAGCTTTTGAAATACTTCTTCTTAGTGCACCCCAAGGACACCCAAGGAATGTTTTCTAACCTATGTTGAGCGGTTTAGGCTGTGCGTCGTTGTTTGGTCAGGCAGTCACGGAAGAGTTTTATATGTATGTCGCTCGTTAAGTGAGAACAATACAGTGAACCACCGCGCGGCCGAGCCCGCGGGCTAGTCTAGTGTGGTACGAGTATTACACATTAACATACTTATTAAATAGTTTCCCTAAGTATAGAGTGCGGAAAACGCCGCGGCGGCGCACCACCCCTTTAATTATCCCCCACATTATTAAAACAACTAAAAATGGTTAGTATTTCTACTTAAATATTTATGGATTTTTTTTCATAATCATGGGAACGATGCCGGCAGGGCGCAGTCGATGTTAACACACGCGTCAGATAGTTTTTTTTATAAAAAAATACTTGTTGTTTGATTGTCGTTTGTGTTTTTGAGTGTGCGTCTGAGCTCGAGAGACACAAATGAATAAAAGTCAGTCTGAGCGCGGTAGCGGTCATTGGCTTGTGTACATTTTCTTTAATGGAAAACTCACTGCCTCAAGAAAGTGTAAATCTAAATGTATCTACAACCAAGCAGAAACTATCACGAATAAAGAACAATGTTCTACGTACCTATAGTCAATTGTCATAACTATTTTAATAAATATGAACGAATGTGTTGTTTATTCTTCTATGACAGCAAAACAGAGACAGATTTGCGCACATTATTAATAGGAAATTCATGAACGACTTAGGTTTCTTTTTATCCTAGAAAATCGCAACCTAATCGACGAACCATCCATACGGCTCCGGTGTGAATGGAGCGGCCTGGCACAATACTCGTATCTAGCAACCCAGCCGCCAGCGGCCTGACCTAGAAAACTAGATAGTAGAATTTATGAGGTGGCTTCCGGCATTATCGGCAGCGATGACTAACGCCGGCGCTCCGTCACGCGGCGTCTCACGCTTCGGCCCGAACCCGCCCCAGCCGAAGGGAGATCCTAAAATGTTATGAATACGCACTACGGGTGAACCAACTGCACATCCGCCGACGACGACAATTCTGCGTACTGATACGTTCGTAGAAAGGGGTTTCGATAAAAAAATAGGACATACCCTAATAATATTTGATAATGGGCACCCCGTCGCCGCTGACACACATCTGACAATGAATCGGCGTCAAATGAAAAAAAAGTTATGTAATGCACAGATTATTTCCTTTGGCGTGTCGCACGCGGAGCGGGTGCGGGCAGACGCGGGGCGGACGCGGGGCGGACGCGGGGCGGTCGCGGCGTGAGTCGAGTCTGAATAGCACTCAAATTGAATAAAATAAAATAGTAAATTAGACGTGTCGCGTTTTCTTTTTCAAGGTCCTTTTTTTAGGTCTTCGCAAATAACTCGTAAACGATGGCCCATAGCAAAAAATGTTCCATTACATGATTAATCTGCATAAAATTCTCTACAAAAGAGATGTTCATATTTTTTTCTCTGGGATCAATATTTAATGAGATATGGAGGGACGAATGATTCCCGAAAGTCCATAGTTTCCATAGTAAGTCGGGCCTTACATCAAATGGGCTCGGGTTTTTTTTGTGAGGAATATGTATGCGGAGTATCAACATACACATTAACAGTTCTCGACTTATGATATTTTTATGTTTTTTTTAATGTACTGTTTTTCGGGATGTATTCAAGCTATTTGCTTAAAATATTGAAATGATGTTCATTTTATAGATTTGCATCGCCTCCTAAAAATACTAGTTATGATATAAAAAAAAGAAAATAAAGACCAAATAAAAAAGATACATTATTTTTTATGTGGTTGTGAAGTATTAACACCTCTAGATTTTTTTCTCAGATTGGCCTTCATACATTGGCCTACTACTTGTCAAAATAGCAAAAATTTCCACTAACTTTAATAACTTAACCTAACCAAGTCTATTTGGATTCTTAAATGGTCAAAAAAAATACTTTACCCTAACTATTAACTGCATTCGGCGTACACCATACCAGCGGTCATACCAGCCAGGGTGATCAAGGAAACAAACCCTAACCAACTGAGCTTACTCTCAGTAGGTACGTTACAGCCATCGTCATAGGTCATAGTTTATTTAACTATTAGTTTATTTAACTTCGATACATACTTCTACCCGCCATTTCAACTCCTTAGGTATATTTATTTCAAAATCGCCAAAGGTTTCTTTTTATTCACGAGTAGTAATACCAAGTTCAACGTTCCTAACTACAACAATGACGAAAGTCTCACATCAAATTCTACACCCTCTTCTATCCCTTAGGGAAAGGTTTTCCAAAATCGCTGAAAGCTATGTTATATTTTATTTGTAAATAGTAGCCTATACATATATGCCAATTTTCACGTTTCTAACTTCATTAATGACGAATCTCCTTCAAAACTCTACACCCTCCTTTTACTTTATACTTAAAGAAATGTAAGTTGGTTTTGCACTGTCCGTCTTCTTCCCTCCATATATATCAATAAATATTGATCCCAGAAAAAAATGGGTAAAATGTATTTTGTAGATTTTTTTATCCAAATTCATTATGTAATTAAGCACCGTTTACGAGTTCTTTACCATTAACTAAAAAAATATAGAAGAGAAGATACTCGTACCTTTACAATTCCACAGTCTGACAGAGTAATGTAATGTTTGACTAACTGACAAACACTTAAGCCGTTCCAACATCAATAGCTGACAACACAGTTGGCAAAGAAGTGGCCGTCCGTGTTGGGGAGTGGAAACCGGAGATGGAATACTCCGCACAACTCGAACTCGGCTTTGCAGTAGCCTCATATTTGCGCGCGGCGCTGCTCGCTTTCCGGGAATGCTGCGATCGGGTGCAACAACCGCGGCGGAGTGCTCTCGGCTTGTATCCAAATGTTCGTGCTGTATCACACAGGTGTAACATGAGGTATCACAAGTGTCGTTCTAACACTGAATCTTACAAAAATAGTAACTCAAACCCGGATATCCTTGCTCTTATACAGCCAATGACACTCCTCGGGTGAACAATCCAACGATAACGAATAATTTAACGGAGGTCACAAATAAACATGGATAGGTGCATATAAAGAAACGGCTATTGAATAAAACCACGTGTTACTCTGTAATCAAATTGTATTTTACTACTCATGGGCTCATGGGTTATTTTTGCAAACTAAGTTCCAAGTACTAAAAACTAATATCCTACATGCAAACAAAGAAACGGCATTTAGGACCCCTGCACGTAAATGTTAATCCCCAGGGTAACCCCAGGTCGAGTTTTTCCTTAAAATTGGCAGTTCTCATATGAATCTGACATTGGTGAATAGTTCAACCAAGCGTTAACTTAGGGTTACACTTACGTGCAAACAGGCCATGAAGTTTACTCTTCCTTTTTCGATCCTTCAATCTTGAATTAACGTATTTTCTAACCACACACACGTGACACATGTAGGGTTCGGAAAATCGGGAGCTAATATACCTAAACTTCGGGCTCAGTACCTACATCGCGTAGATGTTGACTAATATGGAAGCGGACTCAGTTTAATTTTACTAATAAATTTTCCGGGATTTCCCGGAACATCGGAAATTAGAATAATAGCCATACCAATGTATGAAAGTATTTAAATAGACTCATTTTATATATCCTGTGATCAAAATTTTATGTAATTCATGTGATTTTCATTTAACTGACAGTACAGTATTAGCAGACATCAAACGAAAGTTGTATTGTTACTTTTCGTAAAAGTAATGGTATAAAGGGACGTATCTTCGTTAAACCAGTAAATCAAAACAAAATGTACATTGTACATTACATGCTATGCAAAAGTAAACAGGTAATCAACAAACCGCGGCACACGTGGTATATTTTTGTATTTCCGTCATTGTTTGATGTTTAGCAGGTAAATAAAAAAGGACAGCAAGACTGCAATTGCCTGACATCGGAATCTATTGTTTTAAGATAAGAACTTTTTGAAGGGGTGGGATACAGATAAGAATGTCGCTTAGTGATCTAGGGAAGTTTATGATTAATTCGTTGCTGTGTTTGACATGCTTCGGGTGTCAAATGTGTGCTCTGTTTTTACGTATTCTCAACGGTTACGAAACTACAGATGTAGTGCATAATGGTTTTCCTTCGTATTTTCACGGAAACGTACGAACGTGTCTTGCTATTTCAGTCGGTCACAGTATAAAAAGTACTGAGGTTGACTGAAGTAACATGACAAATACGAACATTTCCGACAAAATACGAAGGAAAACAATTATGCATTACATCTGTAGTATTGTATCGGTTAGTAAGGCATAACCCAATGACAATTGATACGTATAAACTATTTTCTGATGTTGCATACAATCCCGGAATCCCGGAATTTCAATAATAAAAGATATTATTTTTGAGAAGCCGACTCCATACTTGCTTAGCTTTTTCCGGAATTTTGTTAGTTGTAGGTATAATAGCTCCCGATTTTCCGAACCCTACACATGACAGCGCAGCGTTCCGGGCCTCTATTCAACACGGTAAAAGTCATATACTGTTTGAGCTGTTATCGTATTGTATAACCGTTTTGATAGCTCTTATTTACATGACGGTAATGGCGACTGACGTCATAACAATACCGTAACAGGTTGAGGACGATATCCTTTTACCGTCGGGAATAGATGCCCTATTTTACCCACTTTTCCGTGCTCAACTTTATTCATCGAGCTGAATGTGGCTACATATAAAATTAGGTACACGAGTTTTCATTAATTTGTTTACACATATATGCATACATACAACGACAAAATATTCCTGCGCATTTTTGAATAAAATGGTTAAAAACTAAACATATATCTATATGGAATATTCAGGTCTTGGTGCCCTCTATCAACTTGCTTTGCTTGATTGGTTGTTCGTTTTTCACTACGTACTACATACATTCCTTCGTGCCGCAAATGTACGTCTGAATCTCACAAACGCAATATTCCTAAAACGCCGCCGATAAATAAAACGGTATTTGATCTTTCAACCGAATAAAGTAAATTAATTTCCATGTGTAAAGGTTTCACGGAAAAGCTCTCTACAACGCTTTCAAAGGAATTACATTTCGTTCCAGGAGTTATTTACTTTCCGTTAGTAATCCGGCGACGGAAGGAATTATGACAGAGTTGTAACCACGAGAAAGAGTCGCGCGGGGATCTTTTATTGGGATTTGTTTAAAGAAGTTGATTATTATAATATTATTATTATTCTCTACAAGCTGCGGCGTTGCCGGCCGGTGCCCAGACTATTTCAAACAAATAAATACAGCCACATAGGTCGAGCCGTTCTCAAGTGATGATCTTTCATGTTCAACATTATTTTTTATTAATATAGATTCATGTCAGGGGCTCATATATCTCTTTAATTGGAAACAAATCAGTTCAACCGGTCATTCAAACGTGATCCACAAAGTTTCACATTTACAATATCAGTAGGGTTCTCCGAATAGGTAATATTAACCCGTTGAAAACTGCGCGCCGGCTTTTTTAAACAGTGTTCAATAGGCTCTATTGAACACTGTAAAAACCATATCGTGTTTGATCTGTTGTCGTATTGTTAACGTTTGATAGCTCTTATTTACTTGACAGTAATGGCGGCCGAGTAAAAAACGATTCCGTAACAGGTCAAAGACGATATGTTTTTACTGCCTCGAATAGAGGCGGATAATGTACATCGTAAAAACAAATGGGATATTACGCTAGTGATATACAGATGTAGTGCATAATTATTTTCCTTCGTATTTTCACGGAAACGTACGAACGTGTCTTGCTATTTCAGTCGGTCACAGTACAAAAAGTACTGAGGTTGACTGAAGTAGCATGACATGTTCGTACGTTTCCGTGAAAATACGAAGGAAAGCAATTATGCACTACACCTGTACAGGATGCTTATTTAAGTGTAACCACAACTCAAGTGTATTGAAGAAAAGTTACAGAATTCAATGAATATTAATTAGTATTAGTATTAATAATTAATAATTTGGAGCCGAACCCTTACTTTAGGGGCTAGCATAAAGTTCTCTATGAATTCGACAGCCGCGTTAGAGAGTAGCAGCAGCAGTCATTAGTGCCCACCCCCTCCCCAGCCCCCGCGCTCCGCGGCGATAAAACAAGAGCGGAGGTCTTAACAAACGAATAATTAAAAAAACAATACTGCAGCGCCGCGCAGCCACTTGAAGGCAACGCCTGTAGGCTGCGATAGAAAGGCCACGGCGCAACTGTTAGGTGACGGTTCTTTTTTGAAAACTTTTTCCGCATCCAGGTGACCTCACGGCAGCGCGGCGCGGAATATTAATGATAATCTTTGCAGCTCTGTTGTGCAGCGACCAGCTCTCACTGCCGGGGGAGGGGGGCGGTCGCATAATAAAACCGTTTCCCGACCTGTTTTACTAAATTTAAAGCACCTTTAACGAGGTAAGTATATTATATTTATAACAAGTTAATTGTTCATTGTTGACCGTAACCTTCTCGAGCTGGAACGTAGCATAACTATAATGTCCCTTAACTTTACATCTTCGTCTCAGGGTAAAAGCTCTTCCATATCGTATCAAAGTAGTGGGAAGTAAATGGAATTGGTTTTGACGGACTAACATAGATCCGTCAAGTTGCATTAACTCGCTCACGAGGAGGAGGGTTTTGATTTCGTTAATCTACGCGAGTGCAAGCCGAATTATACCCTCGCCGGCTCAAACCACTCTTCGTATAGTTGTTATTATTCTTCTCATGGAGACACACTGTGGTAAACGTAAATATGCAGCCTACAACATTAAGATTTAAGTAGGTTTATATCTACCTAATAATGATTTCAACCGTTTTTCTTAGTAACTTTGACACATTGGTCTTTAAAAAACGTCATTCTCCTGTGTCAGTTAAAATGAATATACTCATAGTCCATTACAAGTTAAAAAGTGTGCAACAGAAAACGCGCTTCAACCGGCGCGAGCTCCGTAATCAAAAGAACATCGCTCGAGCCGGCGGCAGCGCGCCGCGCCGCGCCGTGTGACCTATTTGCACGAGTAAAGTACTGGCCGCTACCAACTTGTAGCTGGTTTAATAAAACATTACGTACAGCTTCTACGCTTCAATGAATGTGACAAGTGCATGTGAGGAGAACTTGATAAGCGAGCATTAAGAGACGGTTCGTTATCATCAACACTACTAGCATAGAGGCATTCCATCTTAGTCCTTAGGGTTGGCAACGCATTTGAAGTCGATTGCAGTTTTGAGATTGTAGTCTTGAGATTTCAAATGTCTATGGGTTTCGATCCCACTTACCATTAGGTGGCCTGAGCAGTGGCGAAGCGTCACGTAAATAAATAGACAAGCCGGAGCAAAAAAAGGTGTATGGCGTGTGTCGGTTTTACGTTTTGTTTGTATACCTACTCTATGCATAGGAATTTTTGGTAAAGCCGTAAATAATCGGCTTGTACGAACGCCTCGCGACTGGGCCTGAGTGATAGCGTGTCTTCTCATTACCAATAAAAAAAAGGAACTCTTAAGTATAGTTTCGCCGTGTCCGTCTGTCCGTCTTCTGTGGTTTGACTCAGACACTCTTAGCACTACTAAGCTGTAGTTTATCAGTTATACGTTATTTATAAATTTTGATATTTCGGGTACCGTTTAGGAAATATTAAACTCAATTATTGTATTTTTCGCTGGAGTTACTCGTACTTAAACAGCTGACAACAACTATAAGTAATAACCCTCTAAAAATATCTTAAATGAAAGCGCATATAACGAACCGGTGCGCGGTGGTCTAGATATCTCCTGCTAAAGTACTTCCGATTCATCAAGACGCGCGCTACGAGTCCACGCGTGTGCGCTCCGTCGGGTAGTGTGTGGCGCCCGTCGCGCGCCAAAGTTCTCAGCATTTTAACCTCACACACGATATAATCCGAAAAAGTTTCTCATAAAATGTTAGATCATAATTATCTCTATTCATAATCAGTCAGTTTTACTAACGATCGTGATTCCGAAATATTCCAATTCATAATGTTAGTAAACATAAATGACTACCTATTTATTCACTTGCGTATATTTTCCAAAGGCTCCTGTTACTTACACTGTTGTTGTTATTCATAAACTTGAGCATCATAAACATTCATTTAGTGGAGTGAAGTGAAGTTGTTGACTGTACTATAGTCATGTTGCAGCGAGCGAGCGAGATTTGTTAGGCAGAAGCTTTTCGGACGGGTTAGAAGGTTGACGGGAGCGAACCTCCCGCCTTGGTCTTTGATGTGAGGTATTTACATCAGTAGCCCATAACATCTTCATGCTAAAGAAAAAATATGATCGAAATAATATGCATAACAATTTAATTAAAAGATGCATTATGTGTACAAATATAATGTACTCGTAAGTTAAGCCATTATCACCTAACATTTTCTGAATACAGTCTCTGTTATGAACACCGAAATAAACAGCTAAATTATCAATTAAAACATTTGGGTGAGTGATGTATCGGACTGCAAATCGGTCGGAGGAGAAAATTTCTGGCAAAAAATATTATGTTAGCCAATATGGACCCGTTCCCGGTTTTCTCGATTGAAAACACTATTACACCGATACTTTAACGGTATATTGTTGAGATCGTACTACACTCACATACTAATAACTAGTACTAAGCCCGTGTAAACTCTGCATCATGGAAAAAACTACTGTTAATTACTGATGTTTTTAATTATGGCTTAGTGCGCGTCATCGGGCGGACAGCCCTTTGATCCCCCCGTCACCCCCTCCCCCCTGTCTGAGCCATTTCAGTCGTAATGTAGACTCGCGCTGATTTATTACAGGAACCGTTAGGAGATTTGCAGGACGTAGGACTTGCCACACGACTACCCGGCTCGAGCGACTTAACAGCTTAGTCGGGGATACAACTGAAGACAACTCACCTCGAGACAGCTGCGTGCCGCCAGCCGTCTAATGTGCGGCCCGCGGCTGCCACAGAGAGTTCTTATACGTTTAATTTAACTTTTTCTTTATTTTAATCTCTCTATTGGGTCATAAGTCATAACCTCACAAATAAAAATATTCATATCTAAAAATCAAATTGATTGCGTTGTTGGTGTCACCCTCTTGGTTCATAAGTCTTTACTATTTCAGGCAAATGTAAATATAAAACTTGTAAAAGCAAGATGTAAGTTTATTCAAATAAAATAAAACGGTTGATGAATGCGCGCCGCTACGTGACGGACATTTTAAGCGGATTTGATTTGCTCGCGCCGAGACGTTATTAAATATTTCCACCGACTGTTTCCAGCTATTCACTTGCGTGCCAGTAATCCCCTATGATTCAATACGCGTGCTTCGTGATACCGTCATAAACGCAACTACGCGTGTCGCGTTATGTCCTCGTTCAAGTCTTTGATTAATCTCACGGAAACGACCGACTCAATTTTTAGGCCATTCTAGTAGTATTTCTGTACGATATCTTTCTGTGATAATTACGAAAATTAAATATTTACATACAACGAATAAACTTGCACATTACAAATATTATTTCGATTGATTAGGTCGCAGTCAATAATCTGAACAAACTACGGAAAAAAAGACCAAATAAAAACAAAGGAGAAATTCCGTCGTGCGACCGTTAAGCAAAGAGTTTCCGCTGGCCGCTGTTTGTTTAGGATGCTGTGTATGAATCAGAATTAATAATTTAATTTCGGACGTTCACCCTTCGTTACGTATTAGGGTCTATGGACATTAAAAGTTTAATGTCTTGCCGGTCCAAGCCGATTCCGCGTCGATAGGTCTGGGAAGACCCTTACGGATTGTCGTCGATGTAAATTTCCCCGTGGTCAATGGTTTAATCAAAGCATATTAGCAAGAACGTGGCCACGAGTCGAAGCGTGGAGACGTAACTAGCGGCGCCCGTGATTTAGTGGTCAAGTCGCTGACCTGGACGACGGCAGTCGCGCTGCGGTCGACCCGGTCGCCGCGACGGAGGCAACAAACACAAATTCGATTTAGTAAGCGAGTTGTACAAACTATCAGCACTGCGGAGGAGGCCGCGGTTGCATCGATTGATCGTGATTCATTACGTTGAGAAGCAACAAATTAAATAGACTAAAAGTTGTGACGTTAACACCTCTGTCGACTGTAATTCTAAAGTAAATAACGATAATATCTGAGGCTTGCTTCATATAGCGTTAAGCTTAATTTGTTCGATAACGTGACTCTATTGTTATCGTGTTAATCTTGGCGTCGCAAACACAACTATTACTAAGTACTATCTCAAGTATATCAAAGCAAGATGTGTTAATACAATGTTAAAGACGCGGTTAGCCCGGCTGTACTCGTGCAGCTAGCGATCCGGTTCGATTCACGGTATAGGCGATTTTATGTGATAAGCTAGAGTATTTGATCCAGAGTGTTGGATGTGTCATATGTAATAAAGTATGTATTTCTCTATACATGTGAGTATGTTTATCGTTGCCCAGTACCCATAGTACAGTGAAGCAGGAAGTAACTTCACAATTTAGTACCATGTCGCAGTAACGTATTGAAGTGAGAGTGGAGTGAATTAATTTGTTAGTAGGTTATTTGTGTAAGATTGTGCTCCTATGTTTTTTGTTGTATGTGTGGAAGTGTTACCTGAAGGGAGCGATACTTGGAGTGTAAAGGATAGAGTGGGGATGCGAGCGGCCAGAGACAGGGCAGGCAGGCAGCGTGCGCAGACGGCGGCCGCGGCGAGTGCTGCGGGCGGCGCGGGGGCGGCGTGGGGCGGTGCGGGGAGGGCTGCGTCGGCCTGTAACGAAGGTCGGGGGCTCTCGTCGCACTCATTTGTACCCTTAATGAGTTTTTACGAGGACGGCTCCGGGGAGCAAGTTAACGGGATACTTTTTAGGGTTTCGTAGAAACAAAGCCGATATTTATTTATATACTAGCTGTACGCGCCCGGCGCCGCCCGGGTTTAACTTTTTTCGTATAAACCTCATTTGCGACCTATTCTCATACCTATCCTTTGACATCAATTGTAACTATTATTAACATTGTGTTGTGAAACAATTTGAATTTATTATTTTTTCTATTTGAATGTATCTATCCATATTTCCGATCCCTGATAAACAAGAACAAGTATTTTCCGCGAGCCCTCGCAGGGTGTTGTGTACCGCAACACACTGTGTACCATGAGTGCAAATGTAAATAAATAATAAATAAATGCTACTCGTACATCAAAACCAATATCGTTGATTGTAGTCGCGTTATTTAATACTACTATTTTCTTGAAACCCCATTTAACATACACACGAAATATATACATATATCTACATACATATATACATGTATGTATATATATACATTGGTGGTCATATAATTAGTGACTCTTGTGTTTTTCCCGTACAAAATTATGGTAGAATTAAAGGCTTTTTATATATGTACTAGTTTCGCCATGCCCATCAGTCCGCGGATTAACCAAGACACTGGTGGTTATATACATTAATCTTTACTTATCCCTAAGCCAAATTTCAGTTAGGTTTAGTACTTAGTGTTTCGTTTGTTTAAATTTTGTAACCGTTTGACACACTCTCGGCCAGCCACTGCTACGAGTGCTACGCAGTAGCCCGTAGCAGCATATTTCCGCTTTCTGCTGCGAACTGTGTACCCGACTATCGGGTCGTTGGCGCTAAATGTGTTAACCTTCGGGTTGTTATAAAAAAACACCTACTATAACCTGCAGGGTCTGTAGGTTAGAGTAGGCATCTTTGAACATTTTGAAAAGTGTAAGAGTCCAGAAAAAAAATAGTTGGGAAATATTCATGACGTAGTTGTGAAATATCTCGAAATAAACCTCTTTATCGGTTTCTTGCCGCGAACGTGAAGCGGGGATGTGTTTTTATTGCTTGTCATAGCATTCCATTACGCGGGCTGTCGTTCAATAGATTCAAAATCCGCTTGCGTAAAATTAAGCTTTATGAAGTGGTAATTTTTGCTAGAGTCATTCAACCTTACAAGCTAAATGTTGTTTTTGTTTTTATGAAATATTTATAGTAGTAACATAATGTGATTATGTATGTCGAGAAATTAACAATATACCATTTTATGTGCATGTCAAAGAGCAGTGGTGTCGTTTAAAGAACTCCCAGTAAGTAGTTTATCGGTGGGGGGTGCCCTCCCCAGTTAGGGACTCAGCCGTCCTCCTTCTTAAGTCGGGTAAAATTAATCTGATAATAAGTACCGAGTTATTTTATTGTAATGCTGAATTTAATCAATAGCCCAATTTTTCTTTGTTACAAAGAGCAATTTTTTATGAATCACTGTAATACGGGTTAATTACGTACCCTTTGTAAATAAAATGGTTCCAGTAGGTACAATAAGGTTCCGGAGAGTTGGAAATTTGGTAAAACATTTACATTCGGCATTAGACATCCCGGCCTTTTACAAGGACATTGTGGTGACCATTACAAGATTATAGATCGTTTTAGCTGCTTTGATTTTAAACTGCAAGTTTATTTATTGAACTTAAGGTTTAGACGCAAGGTGTGCCTGTCGTGTCGGCGCCTGTTTGAGGCTCCGCCGGCGCGGGTGAGTTCGTAAGGAGCAGCCCAATTACCTCCTTCACGCGCCGTTGCCAACGGTTGCCGGCGGAATGTTCAACTCTCCTCAAAGCCGTTATTAATTTTGAACGCCGGCGTGAGCGGTTGTTTAAGTTCAATAGAAACCATTAGATACGAACAATTAGATCCTAGTTCTAGATCTTATATTAAACCCTAGGTTAGCATAACATAAGTATAATTTAGTATTTCCGAACCTACACATTTTTGACATCTGAATGTAGAATTTTAATGAGATGATAATTACAAAACTTATTCGAACATTTTTAAATCTTATTATATTTTAAAATTAATAAGCTATATCTAAAAAAGGGCCCTGCGGCATTGTCCCGAAGATGCTGGCAGTATTTCCTCGCTGGATAGTTAAACTTATGCGTTGAGCGAGGAGACTGCCAGCTCTTCGGTATTCCATGACGTCAATGAGCCTCTTCGAAATTTCTTTGAAGAGGCTTCGAGCGCTAGGACCCCACGAACCAACACCTACTTTTCGACATCTGAATCTATTATTGAGTTGTGAAACGATTTGAGTTTATTATTTTTTCTATTTGAATGTAACTATCCATATTTCCGATCCCTGATAAACAAGAACCATTATTTTCCGCGTGCCCTCGCAGGGTGTTATGTACCGCAACCATTGTGTAGCATGAGTACAAATGTAAAATAAATAAATAATCGCGACATGAAAACCTGTTGATGGTAGATCAATTCGCGTTATTTAATTAAACTATTTTGTTGACAATCCATTTAACTTCTACCGGTCCTCAAAAAAATATTTTAGTACCTACCTACAACCTACATAGCCGAACAACAGCGAGGTCCAGGCCCTCAGTGATAAACAGATCAGGCACTAGGGAAGTTGTGGCCGCACATCTCGCGTTAATGTTTAATTCATGGCGCGTAATCTAGCTCGCACCGAGTCCCAGCTCAAGTGCGGAATAATTTAGCGTCTGTGGCCGCAAAAAGCCCACCTTAATGTGTTACAGATTCATGGCTGGTGCGGCGATCGTCGCCGAGATTAAGGTTGCCGCAGACACACTCGTAGCAGCTCGGCAACTGATCATTCCACGACAACACACCGATAACCTACCACGCCACACCGTGGGCGCTACACCGGAGTGAACTGTGAGGTGATTCTCTCGAACCCTCACTTACGTGGGCGACACTGAAAGTTTTTAGAATCTCAAAAATTAAACATGATATAAAGATGTAAACTATTTTATTGTTTTTCAAAGTATTCTCCACAACAATCGATACACTTGTTCATTCGATAAAACCATTGAGTAAAGCATCCAGCCCATCCTTCTTTAGGCACCTCCTCTACTGCCGTTTGGAACGCCGCTACAGCCTCTTCTGCATTCATAAAAGATATTCCTCTGAGCTTATCCTTGATTTTTGCGAATAAATAGAAATCGCAAGGTGCAAGGTCGGGGCTGTATGGCGGATGACCCATCAATTCAATATTTTCAGAACTCAAAAATTGATTTGTTTGTCTGGCGGCGTGGGCTGGAGCGTTATCGTGATGGAGGATTACTCTGCTGCGAGGGCGTCGTTCTTTAATTTTTTGTAAGACGATAGGTAAACATTTATTCACGTACCAGTCAGCAGTAACAGTTCTTTTATTTTCTAGTAGTACTGTAGCATAATGACCCGATTTACCAAAAAAACAGGCAACCATCTTTTTTTCAGCACTGCGTCCTCGTTTCACTTTTGTTGGTAATTCCTCGAAAGGGAAGACCCATTGAGCTGATTGTCGTTTAGTCTCGGGCTCATAGCAATAAATCCAACTTTCATCGCCTGTGACGATGTCAAAAACTGAATTTGATAGACTACTGTTAATTTTTTCTATCATTTGGCGACACCAATTCACACGGCAGAGTTTTTGTTCTTCGCTCAAATTGTGCGGTATCCACCTAGCACAAAGCTTCCTCACTTGCAGGTGATCATGTAAAATTTTTTGAACTTGACTCATGCCAATGCCTAATGATGTCCGTATTTGCTGGTATGTCGTTCGTTTCTCATCTTCAATCATGAGCCGCACAGCGTCAATGTTTTCCTCGGTAACCGCCGTAGAGGGACGACCTTCTCGTTCAGCGTCACTGAGCTGGGTACGGTTTCTTTTAAATTCATTGAACCAGTTATAAATAGTGGCAATAGATGGGGCTTCATTATTAAATGCTAACATAAGTCTTTCATAACTTTGTTTTTGATTTAGTCCGCAACGAAAGTCGTAAAAAATCATGGCACGAAAATGCTCGCGTGTTAAATCCATTTTTAAGCAAACACTCTATTTTCAAATTGCCGCCAAAATTACAAAACAAATGACAGATTAAAAAAGTTGACAGCGTTAGACTTTCAAAGAGTTCCATTTTTAAAATTCAAATAGTTTTTTTTTCTAAAGGAATATTAAGTGGTCTATTCTAAAAACTTTCAGTGTCACCTATGTATGTTTTCAACGGCGAATTACTAACCGGCAGACTTACGATGTCCCGTCAGAGCATTATTATATATGGCGAGTGTACTTTAATTCGATCGCAGGTTATGTCAATTAAGCAGCTCGGGTGAAGCGGTAGGTGACCTATATAACTTTCCTTGCGTGCGGGGCCACTGTAATTTTCTCAATGTTAGATTAATGTATATTTTTGCTGGTGCCTGTACATACATAAGGTGATTTTAACAAAACATACTGAACAGCTCGAGCTGTGGCGATGTTAACCCGGGGCCGAGCCGAGCGTCAGCGGCAGCCTTTAACGAGCAAGAACTGCCCGAGCTCCCGGCGCGCTCGCCGCGACCCCACATACCGGATCTATTGTAAGTTATCGCAAGCCCATTGTATCGACATGCTAATATACTGATTGGATAGTATATCATATAATGTTATATACCTATTGTATCCAATGACATTGTTCGGAGCATAGTGAGACCTTTCCGAATAAGATTTAATGAGTGATTTACTCACTATTCGCAAGCGGGATTAATTGTTCGGTTCATACAAATGTCTGTGAAGTGGCATCGAGTTGGTCAGTGCCAAGCTTCTAGCTTTCCATACTAAATATATGCTAAATAGAGTTCTGGGCAGTGAACGTGTTAACAGGATGGGTTGTGCGGTGTTCGCTCCCGCCAGCCACTTCCGGGGTCGCGTGGATATACACAATGGCTATACAGAGACCTTGCGCATCACACAAGAAAATACTTCAGTGATTTGTTTAAACACGATGTATGTCAAGTTAAAATGGCACAAAGTAAATAAAACGAGTACTATCCGTGAATGTATGTTCGTTGATAGGTGTCTCGGATGGAGCCCGCGCCCGGCGGCGGCGCTCTCGCGGCTCATCCGGTTAGTCACGGTGTCCCGCCGCATCTGCCTCCCACTTTATCTCCGGTAAACAAGGGAATCACTGACGTGTCTATAACGTTCCCATTGTGCACGAATACGTATGCATTGTATCTTTGAGCCGAAATATGTAAATGCTTTTCAGGGCTGATGAACTCTCGATCGGATAACGCTTCGGATAGCTATGCAAAGTGTCTTTGTGTCGGCACCGGGAATTGTTTAAGCAATATTGGGAACGGCCGAGTTCTACGAGTATCTAGATCACTACTTAGGTATATTTGTCCATTTATTTGTTCTCCTATCAACGAAAGAGTAAGGCAATACAGGTGGTAAACCGATCGGTTACAACACGCTTTGCCCGATTCTGCCTTCTACTCATAGCTTTAAATACTTACTCAACATTAATAAACTAGATGTTTACACGTCCAATTAAACACAACTGGCTCGGCGTGTCGCGCTCAAAAAGCGTTCGTTAGTTGTACCTACTCATCACAGCGCGCAGAATCCCTAATAAATGAAACCTTAAATTGGAATTTGTCAATTATGAACACGATCCAGATCATGTTTCCAGTCATGTCTAAATTGAAAACCGGCCGTGTTGTAGTTATTATCAAATAAACCTCATAATCAAGTTTGTTTTTGGAGCGATTCTGTTTTACCTATATAATGAAGGTACACAGCGTACACAGTAAAAGACGATTACTTGTGGCAGGATGGCTCAAGGCCGGCGCGGCGTGATACGCCTCAGCCAGGCGGTCGCCCGCGGCGGGGGCGGAGGCGGGGGGCATAGACAGATGGCACTATACCCTACTCAACTGCCTCTCACGAAAACCGCCCGGCTGCACTGGACTAGTGTTGAGTGTAGTCTAGTGTACACTAGGCCCGTGGGCCTATGTGCGGTGTAAAGTTCCTGCCAAAGCTAGGACTAGAGGAAAGGTGAGCAGTTAAATCATAGTTCCCAAACTATTACCGCTGCCAAAAATAAAACAAATTAACTAACTTTTTAGTAACACAAATCTAAAATGATACAAGGATTAACATTGTATATTATTAGGAGTAGGTATAGGTACCATATAGAAAACCAGTCTATCTTCCTATGACCCAAACTTGATAACAGTAGGAGTCAAATATTACATAGACTACTGAAAGAACTAAAATACATTGATGGCAAAATCAATTGTATCTCAATGGTTTCGGTTCGATTGATCACATTTTCCCTATTCGTACACTACATTAATTTATACTGAATAGCTTCAATATCTCCTATTTTTTCTGAGGGCCGATATAGAAACCACTTTGGTAAACTATGAGTTAAATGGCCGGTAGCACCGTATAGTGGGTACACTCTATGTCAATCCGCGTTTAGACGGTGTTTTAATTGAAGGCAGTTAAATATTTACCGCGACTCTAAGAATACATTGTCATGTTCTTTGAACAACCACTTGGCAGGTTGCGACCATTCATAACTAACCAACTTTGCACCAGCCTTTGAACTGAATCGAACGCTTTCTGCGTATCTCGGACATCGGATAGACGAGAATTTGTTGATTGAAATTGAATCTCGGAGCCGGCGACACCGATACTCGCCGGCGTCGAGTTAACGCCGGCGTCGGCGTCGCGCGGCCGATTGACCGCCTCGGGCTGACGCCGCAACGCGGTTAGTCGCAGGGTGGAATACTCGACCGATATTTATTAAGCTGTACTTGTGAAGCTTGAGCTAGATTTGATGATGTTGGTTCGTAGTATTAATTGGCTCGTAGCTAACAGTATCTACTACACAAACGACATTCTAGCCATAGCCAGGACTGTAGCGCGGGCGGGATCGAGCGAAGGTGCCTACAATCTCTCTAAGCTAAAATTCATACCTTTGTACATTTTGAAAGGCTTAATAACTAACGAATCTTGGACTTTTTAGTTAGGTAGGTACTAAGAGCTTAATTTTTTTAAATAAATTTCCCAACAGTATTCAATTGACCATTAAATAATATGACAAGTAATTGAATGTTATTATATGTTATCTTACCTTATTTATTGTAAGAAAGTATCGTATAAAAGCGATATTAGCCTAAATAAACCCTTCGCTGGAAAGCTCGTGTTTCTCCCAGTAAAACACGTTTTGTATAATACAAAAACTAATTTGAAAAAAATACAAAATTAAATGTCATTTTATTAAAAACGTTCGGAACAGTTTAGTAATTGTAAGAAACAATTTCGACTCGTTTATTTGTATTGTAACTTCTCAGTTACAATACGAATAAACTTTATGATTTTAACATTTCCAAGCGTACCAATTTGAATTTATGTAAATAGTTATTCGTGTCAACAGTAACTAAAATGCCCCTGTGTGGTTGCCGGGTTAGAATAGTGCCACTCCGTGTCTTCCCGCGGATGTCGTAAGAGACGACTAAGGGAATAAAGGCTTGCAGTACTGTTAGGCGATGGGCTTGCAACCTGTCACTAATACACTGGTAAACATCTTAGCCTGATTGTGCAAAGTGTGGTTACAGAATTATCAACAAGTTTTTAGGGTTGTTGGAAATTCTGTAGCTCTGCCTACCCCACTCTGGGAATGAAGGCGGGAGTTTATGTATGTGTGTGTGTAGTAACTAAAATCTTTAATAATATTATTTTTATGGTGTTCTAGAAGAAGCAACTCACTTTTCACTGATGTTCATACTTAAAATATGTTTAATGGTTGGCATTTGTTTATGGATTGGAAATAAAACGCCTATGATCAATGAACCGATGGTCTCACATCAGGAAGAATAGTGATTTTCTTGAAGTACTGCGTGCATGTTTGTGCGAAACGACATTCACCCGGAGTTGCTCCGTGCTGTCGTGAATGACACACAACTATGTTCTCATTTCAGAATAGAATCGAGATGGAATGTCGTGTAACACTCGTTTGACCGCACCTTCACATCGGACAACGCTCGAGTTGACATCCGTTTAGGCAGACACCATCCACGCGCCGGCCCGGCCCGGCGGCCCCGCCGCGCCCCGCGCGGGCCGGCGCCGCGCGTCGGGCCGGAACCGAAGCGACAGCTGATCGGTGACAAAGGCGGCATGGGTTCGGCGGCGAGCTCCACACTTCAAAGACACAAGTCAGGTAACAATCTTGAGGTAGTTTCGACCTTGAGCAGCGGAAGTAAAGTCTAACGAATAGGTTCTCGTGTGAGTGACATTGTTGGTGGCGCGCGTGATGTGACCGCGCAAGCGTTTGTCACGGTCAGGTATTTTCTTTTATATTTGTAAAGCTAAAACAATCTCCTTAGGTCGGCGTCAAAATGTGACCCTTTTTTATCTACGCAATAACGTAACGTCGTGGGAAAACCGTAATAGTTTTTACATTACACATGATAATGGAAGGTTCGCACTACGAGAATGAGACCAACTACAACAAGGAAGGAAGGAAGGAAGGAAGTGCGGGTGGTAGGACCTTGTGCGGGGTCCGTCCGGATCACTACCGCCATCTTATCCATTAACCTACCGCCAAACAGCAGTGTTCGCATTGTTGTGTTCCAGTTTGGGGATAAGACAGCCGGTGTAATGACTAGCATAGAGGCATTGCATCTTAGTCCTCAGGGTTGGCAGCGCATTTGCAGTCTTAGGCTTGCAGTCTTGTGAATGCGAATGTCCATGGGTCACAGTTTCCACTTACCATCAGGAGGCCTGTGTGCTCGTCAGCCTTCCCTATGCCATAAAAAAAAAGGAGGAATTCGCATCGTAATAACAGCGGATGCATTGAGAAATTTAGTTTTAAAGTATTTTCATGATGCGGCGCCTGATAAACCGTATGAATAGTGACATGAAGAAGCTAGAGCGCGCACCGTGAATCACGTCGCAGCTCCTGGAAGGGTCTCGACCCACATCGCCGGCGCGCTCGCGAGATTACGTGTTGCAATTTCGCATCGTCTGTTCTCGCCGGCTCTGAGGGGTAATCGCGCCGGCGATCCGGCCCGCTCCCGCGCACGTGGAGCGTAAGGCTTGAATGACAAACACCCTGCTATTGTCTACAATTTCTACTCGCTTAAAACGAACATTTAATCATGTCCTGTTCTAGGTGCTGAGTCCAAAACTTAGTACTTAAATGAATACAGGATGGTAATAATGGCAGCATTATTTACTCTGCATACACATTCGGGGATCTCGAGGGATAACGTTCGCTGAATAAATATTTAAAAAGACCCGGCGAGACGTTTCGGCACAAGGGATGGCAGCGCTGCGAATTAGGACGTTACTAGAGTTGATAGATTACAACAGGGCGTTTATTGTGTTAGCGCGATTTCACCTTAATAACGCAATAACAAAGTGCGCGTGCACGCAGCGAGATACAATAATAACCAAAAATGCCAAATGGAGTACTAAGTACTTATTATGTAGTATTGTTTGTTACCGCGGTAGAATTTGCAATTATCTAAACCTCTATCTCTAAGGATATGGGTTTATTCGTATGTTTAATAATTCTAATTGTAATATTCAAAAGTTAAGTGATTAAGAATTCTCAAGGGCAAGGAGCAATTATCATATTTTAAGACAACAATTTAAAATATCGATTTATCGACAAACTGCGTCTGTGTAGTATCATAAGAATGACCAGGTTTGGCAAGTTGTGAGACAAGTAAGTAGAGACAATATAAAAATATTTTGTGTTTGGTGAGTCTTGAGGAAAATGTTTAATTATAGAAGAAAGATAAAATATCTTCGACACCGCAAGCCTCAGCAATGTATGCGGACACGCGCGGTGCTTTAAGGGTCCAAAGACGTCGGGTCAGAACCGATTTGCAAGTGTGACCGCGCTGGGAGCTAGCTAATATTGGTGTAGACATCAGAGTCGACCAGGGTCGGCGCCGGCGTTCGTCATCAGCACCGAGCTCGCGCAGCCGCTGCCACCCCTTCGAGCGGCCTTCAATTGAACGCTCTTTGTAGAATTATTATGTCCAATAATGTACTTAACCGGTCTTGGTAACGCGCAACGTAACGTTACAAACTACATTTGCCACCTATTTGTAAGCGCTGCTGGATCGCTCAAACTTGTCAGGAACGAAAATGTTAGCTTTAACCTCTTTAGGCCAAGAACAAATACACGTTTATTTTCAATGTAAATGTGGAAGAATTTATTTTTCCTAAGGCGCTATAAGAGCAGGTAGCCAGTACCGCGCGGCGGCGGCGGTGGCGCGGCGCGGGCGCAATCTCCTCGTCGACGCGTCCCCGGGGCGCGGTCGCGGCACGGCGCGGGGTAATGCGATCATGCCGTAAATCGAGGAGCGGAGCTTGCCCGCCGGCTCACGCACGTTTTTTTTTCTAAGATAAATATCTAGAACAATTTACTTAGATCGAAAATAAGGTCTGAGGGCTTGCTATAAGTACTATAACTACAAGACGAGGATGGTTAACGTGAACAAGGTCACGGCACAAACACGTAAGACACAACATTTTCACGGCACAAACACGTAAGACACTACAAGTTCACGGCACAAACACGTAAGGCATAACAAGTTCACGGCACAAACACGTAAGACAACAAGTTTACGGCACAAACACGTAAGACACTAAACCAGTTCACGGCACAAACAAGTAAGATACAACAAGTTCACGGCACAAACACGTAAGACACTAAACAAGTTCACGGCACAAACACGTAAGACACAACAAGTTCACGGCACAAACACGTAAGACACAACAAGTTCACGGCACAAAAACGTAAGACACTAAACAGAGTTTAAGGATGTCAGATCCATAAAGCAGCAAGCTACCCATATTGTGTTTCATATGATTTCGTATTGTTTTTCATCATATATACTATTTACAAGTATAACGTACGGTGCATTTAAGACATTCTTCTCACATAGAGGGATCGCTCAATATTCTGGTCTTGTTAGCAAGCGTTCAGCAACAAACAAGCAAACTTATCGGCTCCTAACAATATTAACGTCGAAGTTTGCTAGCAGCATCACTATAGGTGTATATTAAGTAGGTAGTGTCCATATTTAGATGTGTTCCTACATGATGGCTCATAATCAGGTAACGAGTTTGAAATGAAACCAAATCATTAAACACTTGAGTGTTGAACCGTTTGTTTCAAGAAAATATACAATTTATCCGGCAGTAGCCATGAGCGAACAAATGCCTGAGAACAGAGCCGCGGCCGGGGCCGCATCGAATTACAAGAGAGTTACAAGAGGTTTACGCGCTCATTATGCGCGCCCGTGTCGCCGGACTTTTGTTTAGGGTTTGGCCGAAGGGGCGAAGGGTTGTGGCTTAACCGGGTTACAACCGCGTCCGGTGTGTCGGTGAGATCGCCGCCAGGGCTGCCGCCGCCCCACCTGATGCTCGACAAACTCCGCCACAAAGGCGACCGACCTTGGAACTCCGTCCGCCTTCACAAAGAGCAAAAACTACTCAAAAAAGTCGAACTCGCTCCTAAATCGTCCACACTCGACGCACGGAAAGTATTTGAGATTGTAAAAGTTGCCAACCCTGTCGGACCCGAGGGGAATAATAATAAAAACAAATTGCGAAAAGTTTTTATCGAGCGAAGTTGGTCGAACAATTCCTGCGGGCGCGATCGGTTTCTAATACCCGCGCCGTTTGAATAAACAAATGCCTAACGAGCTCGTACAATAACTGTTTTACGGTCCGAGGGCGAGGGTCAGCGGGACACGGGACGAGGGGGGGGCGATTTGTTGCCGCCGCAGTAAACGAGTGTAGTGCGGCTCGTAAAAGCCGCTTTACGCGCCAGTCACTCAGGCTTCTACCTTTACACAAACATTTATAAACCGGAGCAAATCATGTAGAAGCGACGCATTTTCCGCCCCACATTACCTATAATCCAATTTCCATGTTTATTCGCATGTTTTCATTAAGTATCCCAATTCCGGAAGGGAGGAAAATTCAATTTTCTGGTCCGCGGCGGCTCTTATTTACACAGAGACGCCTAATTTTCACGAGAAAACGTTTCTATTTTGCGAGACTATGGGAATGGGAGGTGCTTAGTTTGTTCGGCGCGAACGTAGCGCCTCTACGGCGTAGCACTATGCTACGAAGTTTCGTAGTGCTTTCATCCAGGTGCTTGTGTTTTATTTTTAAATGGGCGAGGGCGGCGCTGGCGCGCGGCCCAGCGGGCGCGGCACCACGGCCGGCTGGAGCAAAAACAAACAAGGACTTATGAGCGTTCCTTTAGTCGAAATAAAACTACTTTTTTAATGACAAAACTACTTTTTATTTTAAACCAGTTGTTGTTAGTTCTTTGGTCAATTGAGTTTTTGTACCGAAAGGGTGAACACGGGACCTCATTACTAAAACCCTACTGTCCGTCTGTCTGTCACCAGGCTGAATTTCATGAACCGTGATAGCTAAACAGTAGAAATTTTCACAGATGATGACATGCGTTTCTGTTGCCGCTATAACAACAAATACTAAAAACCGAATAAAATAAGTATTTAAGAGGGGCTCCTATATAAGAAACGTGATTTTACGTTTGGTACGGAACCATTCGTGCGCGAGTCCGACTCGCACTTGGCTTGTTTATTGTAACCCCGAAGTTGATTCATGTGCCATTGCATCGCACCCACCACTCACCTTCTGAACTGTACGAAGGAGTATTTAGTGCCTTTGCTAAAATTTCTTTCAATGAAACTCTGATAGTCGTCAATAATTCCCGGCGCACGGTCTCCGGCGATGACGTAGTTTCATTTTTCGGAATCCTCAGCCAATGGCTGCCAAAGGGACCCTATTAATAAGATTTTTTGCTGTCCATCTGCCAGTCTATCTGTTAGCGGGCTTTTAAATTCAAATAATTAAATGGGGGCTAAATTATGAAAATAAAATAAATTCATAAATGAAACAAGGCAGCCATACTAAAATCGTACGGAACCCTTCGTGTCTGGGTCCAACTCGCACTTGGTTGGTTTTTTCAACCACTCTCTGAACTAAGCCAACGGCCGAGTAAAGTGGGAATTTACCGGCACAATGGGGCGGCAATAATTGAGAACGGACATGAGACGAGGTTTCGTTTGGAGACGGAACCAGCCGCGCGGTTTTCTCATACATTTTTGTATTTTTAGATTTGCTTCTACGAGCATATTGGCAACAAATTATCTCAATCTGAAGCTATATGTAATTCTACTTTAACAACTACTCATTTATTAAGAGGTTAATAGAAGTTCAATTTTATACTTCAAAATAATCTGATAGGTACTATATCACAGTTAACGAAAACAATCCTTATTGCGTCTTTCTTGTATCATACGCTCCAACAATGTTCTTTAGAAATTTGGGCGGAATTAATAAAGGCATGGAAATAAACTGTAAATATAGCTGTGTTAATACAACGTTGGTAACAAGAAATAAGTTTAAACAGTTTATTTGCGGCGTACAATGGACGGTGGTTATTTAATATTCGGCACCATGGTATCTCCGTCGACGCTGAAGTCGTCTCGGGAGCCGCGCGCGCGGATGGAGATTATCGGCGAGGTGAACGGACGCACACACACACATACACGCCCTCACACGCGCACACACATGCACACTCTAGGAGGTGTTTTAGTTGATGTCTAGAGAACTCTTCTAGTGTCTGCAGCGACTCAAAACGAGTCATACATTGCATGAAATGCTTTTGTTCGTTAAAATTAAGCAAAACAAATGGATCTGTAAAGTTTATGTACATTTTGGGACGAGATGGAGTTTGTCTGTGACTCCTCACGCGTGACATTGCTTTGACTCTGCGCCAGCCGTTTCACGCCGTTGGGGATTGGTTACAAAAACATTTGTAAATAAGAGTGACTTTTAAATTATGATAGGAATACGTTGCGTGTATAACTAATTTAGAAATGTATCTTGACTTCTTAAGTACTTTACTCCTCACATTGTTCTTTCAGCTTTATTGTGCGAAATTTTGGTTTTATTTGTATAAAATCTATCTAAAACAACATAAAATGTTTATTGTTTGTAACTATTAATTTGTATTTTTTATGAATGCACAGACTTGTATATAGTTTGTACAATAGCAAAAGCTACCTTCTGCTAATAAGACAATACGAAAGGCCAATACATTCAGTAAAAAGCTAACGCACAACAACCAAACAGTATACTGTTAGACCTATTTATACATACACTTACTTCGAGTAGTAAGCGGATACAAAGCACCAATGCTGGTCCAAATCGATGCTTTGTTCTCGGAGACACGTCACTCTAGCCTGTCCTGTTCGTGTAATCGTTGCTGAATGCAGACACTGTAACGTGTGACGGGAAGACAGGAGAGTGGGCGGCGATCGAGGGATAGTTGCGCGCCGCCACAGACGCACGGGCGTGCTTTGTGTCGCCGCGCGCGCTCGGCGGCCATTGTGGTGGCAGGACGCCCCGCGGGAGTTTCTAGCCCGATGGACGTAGCTGCGTGGCCGAGTGTTCGCAGCCCAGACATATGCAGTGTGTGTTATTGTTGTACTAAATGATCGTTTTGCATGATTGGATTGAGCTACTGTAGCCTTTAGTGTCCACATATAAATAGCTAAAAAATAATCGTCAAAGGTACCCTATTTTTAGCAATTGTTTTTTTATATATAAGAAATGCATTCTTTGTAAAATTAACCTACGGATGTACAAAGTTATACTTTCTTTTAAAGTTAAGTTAACCTTTCATTTCTAAACTGTCATTTCGGCTGTACGGACACACTGTCTTTGAAGCTTACGAACATGTGTGATTACTAATACGCAAACAGTAGGTAGATAGATGTCGGATATAACTTATTTTTCCACTCGCAGTATCAAAGATCTCGTCTCCCTGGAGCGGCCTAATTCCCATGTCAATAAACATGATTATGGCGGATGTTTTCCTTGTGTCACGGAGATTTCTTCGAGGGGAGGGGGCGGGGGCTGTAACAACGCGTCGTCGCGAGATCATCCGTGCGCGGCTTCGGATTAATACATAACAGAACCTTTTAATTAGTAAAATAATTATCCTGTGTGCTTCTGTTCTTTTGGATCTTTAAACAGGTACTCGTATTTTAATAAATAACTGCCGGGGACGTGTGTGTGTTGTATTCGAGCGGAGATGGTTCCGTACATACGTAATTTAATTTTTTTTCCAAATTTTAGAATCAGTAGTTTCGGAGAGTTTCGGAGATCACGGGGGGGGGGGGGGGGGGGGTGGTTAATATTGTTCTTCTTTCATGAATAGGAAATACTTTAATAACAATAATATATTTGAGATCCTTCTAACGAGCCCTTTAATTTGATATACATACGAGTATGACACAGTAACGTTTGCAAAACTTTTTTTCATTTTTCCATTTATACCCCGAGAATGACCCTTATTTAAAAAAAAAAGATGATATGACACATATGTGTTTGGTTCATCAATTTACATATGTGTACCAAATTTCAACTCAATTGGTCCCGTAGTTTCGGACCAAATTGGCTGTGACAGACGGACGGAGAAACGGACGCACGAGTGATCCTATAAGGGTTCCGTTTTTCATGTTTATGTTTTGTACGGAAACCTAAAACTGATTTACTGTTACATAAAATATAAGATGTACACAGCATTCATTACCACACAGTTTCAACAGGAGTGTTTCATTTTTCAACTTAGCCATTTTAAATGAATTCCTTCTCATACGAGTAACAACGCCAATAACGCCAAGTATTTGCTTCTCGTACATTTGAATCCTTTTTTTTGCTTCTCTTTATAACTCCTTTGCTTGCTCTGTCTGTATTCAATACCGGGACTGACGCTAAATATTATATAAAAAATTATAATTTATAAAAAACCGGGCAGGAGCATGTCGGACCATGCTTAGTGTGGGGTTCCAAGATCATATCATAACTTTATCAAATTTAAAGCTCTCACGAAACAATGGTTATCGGAAAAATGTTTTTACACATTAAATGACTACTTTTTGAATGAGGAAGAAGCCTCATCAACAGCTCTTATTGCATCAAATGCCAGTGATATCACAGGCACCTTCTCGTAATAATCACTTGGATTTTATGTTTGATGTTATATTTATTAAAACTAGTTTCTCTTACATATTGACATAAGTATTCATTAAGGATAAAAAGTGTGTACACCTGTTAAGGTAGGATTTAGTAGGCCTAAACTATGCAACAATAACCGCAATCGATGTAGACTAACCTAAATCTATCGCACATTAAAGATATCAATTCATTTCCAAAGCTGTTACTACAAACGAATTAGAACTCGCGACAAACTTAGCTATGCCGTTGGAAAACTGTTATCCCCATACATCGACATACGTCGCGGTCAGTTTACCAACGCCGCAAATAAGTTTTTGCTAGGTATAAACATTTAAACCGTTTGTAACTCAAGAACCAATGGAGTCTACTTAGTCGTGATAGTTTTCCTATAAAATTCATTATATGTGCTTTAACTTAAGATATTTTTCAGATTTTAAGTATTTGTAATTTTAACTGTAGAGGGGGTACACGTGACTCTAGCTAAAGTTAGTGCTTAAAGCTTAAAAGTTCATAAACGGATCCCTTAGTCGAACAATTGTTTTTACAAACTCGCAATATTTTTGAAAGAACTATCCGACGACAACCCACATTATGGGGCAGACGACAAAAAAAAATTACATCCCCACATTACGTGTAGGGGAGACACCAAAAAAAATTCATAGTTTAATTGAATTTGGAACAGAGAGTCAACTAAAAACTAACTTGTTAGACTTGGACAGAACTGAATCTATTCAAGTTTGGGATTGTTTTGAAGACACGGCTTCCTAACAATGTTTTTAGTCCAATCAAGATTATCTTAACGCAAGTCCGAAGTTTTGTTTCCCCAATTATAACTATAAACTTTGTACAAAAATGTATAAGATAGAATTTAAAAAAAATCCGTTCCTATTATCTTTTTAAAATGTTTAAACAGATGTACCTCCAGACCCTGCAGGTACCACCTAGGTGATGTTGTTTTTAACAATCCACTATACTTAAAGATTTTTTTAACTAATGAACATTCGGAAAGACGAAACATTTGGTAACTGAAATTCTCCCTTGTTATAAATAACCACAAACGACACATACAAAGACACCATCACAACTACTGTCTCCCAATGGGGTAGGTTGAGACTGTGTAACATCAGATGCACCGATCTAAACATACCTTGTTCGCTTCCTATATATACGTCATCCGACGGTAAAAAGGATTTTTTTCTTGATGTTGTTAGGCCCTCTGTCTTAATATGAGGATGAAAAATTTGTATGTTCATGCCAAATTACAGCTTTCTAGTACTAAGGGTCTCTAATCTAGGCTGCGGACGGACGGACGGACGTACGGACATGGCGAAACTATAAGCTGTAGTTTGACTACGGAACCCTAAAAATATATACAAAAAAAAGTATTAATTGAAAGCGAAATAAACATGTACGTACGAGCATGTGCCAACAAGCTATCACTATAACTTGTCAGAGTTTATTAAGAGTGTTGCATTCTTTATCCCTCCTGGGACCTCGAACTGCACTATTCAAATAATGCTACTAATCATCATGCGGCGTGCGCTTGTCAGCCTAGTGTGTAGAGCTGTAACATAAACCCATCTTTAATCCCGAGAGCACACACTGTGTTATTCCACGTATCAAGCTCGACGCGGAGTTCAATGACTTGCGAACCAATTCGATATAACGCTACACTTGAAGCGTTCTATATCGCAAGCGAATTATATTATTTGTATACACGGTGGGGCCTGTAACTAAAGCAAAAAATTAAAACGTAGATTCTACTCCTCAAACTACGCAACGTTTGTTTGACGACTTTGAAAAAAAACTTGCGGTTTGAATTTTATTACATTATAAAGTTAATTCGAACACGCAATGTACTATGAAATTGGTTATGTCTGTAGAGTGACTAGACTGACAGGCGATGTCAATTAGACGGAGTTTTAAGTACATTGAAAATACTATTTACTTTGTTTGAAAAATGAACAATCTAAAAACTTTATGATTTTAAAAAGTTGCTAAACAAAAGTTGTCTAGTTTGAGGAGTAGAATCTACGTTTTAATTTTTTGCTTTAGTTACAGGCCCCACCGTGTATATACAATTTATGAACTTCATATATATCATAGCACGCGCAGGGTTGAATTATCAAGGCATCCTGGACACAGTACCAGCGCAGTCCTGCGGGCCATGGCACCGGCGCGGCACATCAGGCAGGGTAAAATACGTATGGGTAAATTAAAAACAACATTGCTTAACGTCTCATGTGCTTAGGAGCAGATCTGCTCCCAAAATTTGGATATCTTTTTGTAATTTTTTCAAGCTTATTTTTTCGGACTAGGTATATCGTAATCCGAAGAGACTAGAAGTTGGTATTCTTTTCCCCTCCCGCATACGAGGGGTTAAACATTGATTATGAAAACAATAACTTTTTCCTTTCTGCAACGAAAATTTTTCCGTACACATAAACAAAAGGTTTTTAATTGAGTTGGTAACAATGTTGGTAACATTTTGTAAATTAATAATCCTTTTGATTACGGCCTCAGTCATCCTGGTGGCGGCACCAGCCATCCTCGTCAGGGCACAAATCAACCTAGTCGCGGTACCAGTCATCCTGGTTTTAATAGTCATCATCTGTCCTCTTACCTTCCCGGGAAACTTTATGAAATCCAAGTAATCGATGATCGCTGTTTTTCGAGAATTTGGCACCTTTAATATTAAAGAATAGCCTGTCATGGTCGGTTGTTCCGCGCGGCGACCATTAATTACCGGGCGCTGACCCGGCCGACAGGTGCCGGGATCAGCCGGAGCGCGTCCCCGGGCGCGCTCGCGCCGTGACACGGGTACTGGCTGACTTGCCGACTCTCATCCCAACCTCATTACAAATTTGAACTTTTGTTGCTTTTTGTTTGTATTATGTGTTGTTACGATGGTGTGGCTCTATCATTTCATAGTCACGCTGACAGTCCGCGCTGACTTTAACACTTAAATCTCTTTGACCAAGCTCTCTGACCGTTCGGTCACAAAAAGTAAAAAGAGTTGAATCCAGTCCAAGAACTTCCTGTTATAAAAAAATACATTTTCGAGTATACTTAGCATGGACTTCAAATCTTCCTCCTTTTGATAAAGTTAAAGGTCGTTTGAATTAAACTCCCAGGTGTCCCCTTCGTGTTGTTTTACCTAAAATTGTAAACAGAACATAGAACGGCAAACCCTGCCGCAGTAAATTAAATATTGATTGAATTAATTGCTTTCAATTTGCGTCATTTTTCGCCAAACCGAAGGGGCCGCTGCGCTGTGAAACTATTAATCATTCAACAAGGTTCTCGATTAAATGTTTTCAATTTGCTGGAAACTTCGGCCGTTTTGAAGACAAATCTCCTTTCTAATTAGGATGATCTCGGCCGCTGCGCTTAGCGCGAAGGAGTTTGCAACTCGAGCTGGAACAATAACGTTTTGGTATTTTAATTTAATGGAAGTGTTGAAGGGTCAGTTTCTACACGACAGTGGAGGGGCGGGGGGGGGGGGGGGGGGCATCGTTATCTGGTTTGGTGAGTGTCGGGCGGCGTCTCTGGCGCGAGTTATTCTACTGAAAGTTTCTTACGCTAGTGCATTACTGTCACACGCTACACGCATAGCGTACAGGATTGTATGTATTATTTCATATTAGAATTAGCATGCCTGGCTCATACTTACTAACTTGTGTGTATTGACATTGTAATAATAAATAAATTGACATGTAATATTTGATATTATTAATAAATGAGTATGAGTATGACTATTGACAACTGTTCACTGAAAAAAAACTATTTTGATACCTCGGTCGATGAACGCTTTAAATTTGGATCAGGGATAAACGGTCGTCGCGTTTCATTTTATTATTTACCCTCGTTTCGTTGTTGTAACCCGGTTTATAAAAGTAATTTATCGGGAGACCATTTAATTAAAGGTAAATGCCTCAAGAAACACAAAACGGGAAATAAAGGCATTCATGTTTTTTAATGAATGGAGTCGGACTAAAATATATTTAACTTTTATAAAATTGTAAATAAACATAAAAGTAACGGTACAAAATGTTATCAAAGGAAACTCGGGCTTGGCTGCCTCATATATTTTGGCAATTACCAGTACACTTAACAAAACGGCAAGGGCCTGCTTATTTTCGATTACGTTGGGTTTCCCGTAATAATAGAAGTATGTTTGAATTAGCACGTCGATCAAATAAGCATTGATTGGAAGAATGCGTTTGGCTTTGTTTATTCTCGTAACATTTATTAGTATTTGCGTCTTGTTAAGCTAATGAAGTTGATACACAAAACATGCCAGTTTTGACTATACACATTTGAACAACAGAAAAGGCATATCCTCATAAATAACACTAAGTATGAGTATGGGTATTGGAAGCCTGACTGTACCTATGGTAACAAAACATTTACGACAGATAATTGGTACTTTTTGTTAACACAAGTACGTTAAGTTATCACATCCCGCGATGTGAGCCGTTGCTCGGAGTTGCTCTGCTGACAGCGTTAGCTAAAACATCCACATGTTAATACCAGGGATGAACCGCCGCCGCGCACCACAAACGTTCCCCCCCTAAACGTCGCTGGTTTTATTTGCCGTCGCAACTAGCTGCGACTCCCGACGTTTAATTTAACGGCAAGTGTCATGAGGCTCTCGCGCCGTGTCGGCAGACAGCCACTATTAATTGGAGCGAGTTTTTAGTGCCGCTGCTGTGTAGCAACTACCGCGGCAACTACACCGACAGACCATTTTTGTTGTAAAAGCAGATCACACTCGCTCACTGATGGTTCATGATAGGTACCGCGACGGGCGACGGGAGCTGTAATGTAACTCGGATGACGCTCTAGCAACTTTATTACGAGTACCAACCCTTTAATGAGTGGGTGGAGGTGAAGCGGGGTACTAGTAAATGTTAAGGGCGATAATAGTTCGCGCGCGGCACCACAGATGCAGCTTCTGTAGGAGCTCGTTTACGTAAACTACACACACTACAAACTATCTAAAGTCATGCGGAGGAAATACATAGTTGTTTTTTTTGGACTTGTTGTTTTTCATCAGCGTTTGTTTGTACTAAGTATAATCATACCTATGTTCGTATGTTTTACCGATTTTAATTTACAACAAAAATAAAATAGGTACGTTGATTAAAAAAACTTTATTATTTCACTTGATTCGATTGACAACATTTCATTTTTGTGATACCAGCAAATTACTATAGGAATCGAAAGGATTTTGCCTCCTGGACACGGCAAAATGTGCATTTAAGTTTATTATAAAAAAAACAAGAATATTTAAAAAAAAACAGATTTTACCAATACTACATCCGCATAAATATAACACTATAGCCTTTTTAACGAGAACAACACACTGTTATAACTTTAAACTTGACAACGACAGGCAGATACTATCCTATTTATCTTCACCATAAACTAAATAGATTGACTGGTTGATTATAATCTCCAGTCCATCACCAGTAAGAATCCGTTATTATTGCCAAAATCGTTGTAGGAATCTAATATTTTTGATTTTAGAGCAAGAAAGAGAACCACACAGCACAAGCGAACCACACGCATTTAGATTTTTGCCACCGTCAGACCACAGATTATTAAGGTATGTCTAAATTATTAAGGTATGTCAGACTCAAATGTCATTACTTTTTTTAAATAGAGATTAGACTGACGTAATGTGTCTATTGTGTCGTAGAAGAGAGTATCGATGTGAAATCGGTTTGAGCCGGTAAGAAAAAGTGTTATATCTGTGCAGTGAGAGTAATAGGCGTCGTTCGGCTCGGCGCGGCTCGATTCGGTCTTGTGAATGGAACGACGTCGTATTCGCTCTTATTGCATTGACATAAAACTTTTTCTTGCCGACTCAAGCCGATTCCGCGTCGATAGGACTGGGGAGACCCTTAAGTACATTTTAATAAATGAACTAATAGTCCTAGGAACAGTTTAAAACTATTGGTCTATTCCTTCTTCCAAACAGCATACAGAGACCTAACAAAATCAATTACCCGTTTTTATATTTCTTAGTAAATCCGCTATAACAACACATTATTCTGAAAAAATAATCGTGATTTATGTATTACGGTACAAAAGATTCAGCTCTTCTAAGTTAGGACAAATAGCCGGACGGATGGACGGACGGACGGACGGACGGATGGACAGCGGTGGCTTAGTAATAGAGTCCTGTCTTCGTCCTTCGGGGACGGAACTCTAAAAACAATTCCAAAATTATTCCACTTGCGCGGTCAGTGGCACTACACACGTTTGTTTTTGTTGAACGGGGTTTCGGTTACATCCTATGTAATGTTTTTTGTCTGTAGTTTGCACGATGTAAGCCAATAAGGTTGAAAATGACACAAGTCTGCAAGTTCGAAGAATCCACTTGTGTCATTAACCGAGTTCAAAAAAGGAGGAGGTTCTCAATTCGTCGTGTTTTTTTTTCATGTATGTTCCCCGATTACTGGAAGACCACTGGACCGATTCGAATATATTTTTCGTTATTTGAATAGGTATACTTTTTAGTTGGTCCCATTGTCAACTTGTTAGGATCTGATGATGGGATCTTGGAGAAATCAAGGGAACTCCTCAAATATTATAGGCACACCTATAGCGATTTCGGTATTTTCACTGTTACTCGTGCAAGTCGTGCATTTGCTTTTGAAAAGTACGATATGGTGAAGTGGAACTGATGATGAAGACCACAGATGGCCACCAGAACTCCTTAACGGTACATATTTGAAGGGTGGCAATAAGATTTCTTGATTAAGAGAGTTGAGCGATTATGATGAAGCACATTTAATTGTTCAAATATGACTAAGTCTTTCCCGCGGCGTTGCTTGCGGCGAGCTTGAAATTTAATACTCTAATTTTCTCATTAATTGAGAAGTGGGACTACATAACAGCATAAATAGGATCACTAAAAAGTATAAAATAAAATACAAATTAAATAAAAAACAAAAACACAAACCCGCAAAATAAAATATTGGACTTCAGTTGGACTGAAGTCGGCGTCATACAATATCTTAAACCGGATTGACCAACCTACGATTTTATAAGAAGTTATTTTCTGCATGTCTGAAGGCGGGTTTTTGTTTTTTGTATTACATAGTAATCACGAGGTTCTGTCGATATGAAGAGACCACTACAAGGTCGACTGTACATACTTACTCGGTGCTTTGATTTTCACATTTTTAAAAGATGCCGAACAAATAAATTTTACTGTAACTCCGAAAGTATTTCATCACTTCAAAGGTCGAATAACCATGATGATGATGATGATGATGAGTGGGGACGCCGCCGAGGCAGGCGGGCGGTCGAGTGGCTCTCCATTCATTCCGCCCAGTTCCCCTTGATCCAGCCTCAGGTTACTGGCTCTGCGGCGCTCCCATCCAGCTCTGATCCCATCTTCTTGTTTTCCTACAGAACATTAGTGCGTCCTGAAGGTTAATGCTTTTAAGTGTCTCTACCGATAGCACGTCCTCCCCGAATGTGCGATGTCTCAGTGACAAGTACATTACACACTCGGCCAGAACGTGCTGACTAGTCTCCTCTTTGCCGCAGTGTGGGCATCGAGGATCCTGTTTGACTCCTATAACCGTCAGGTGTCTGTTAAGTGGACAGTGTCCAGTCAAGATCCCTGTCAGTATGCTTAGGTTGTACTTACCAAGATTTAGTAGATACCTTGTTCTATTTCTATTTACCCTTCCTATCATGAGTTTGGATTGTCTGCACCCTTGTGTTGTTATCCACGCCTCATTTGTCTTTGTCTCTATTCTTCTGGCGATGACTCCTTTCGTTACCGTTGCAGATATCGGGAGTGCTGGTTCCGGGTCTAGGTATTGTTGGTCCGCCCCTGCTCTGGCCAGCTCATCAGCCTTCTCATTTCCTATTGCTCCGCTGTATTCTGGTACCCATGCCAGTGTTACTTTGGATGCTGTGCCTAGATTATCCAGTTCATCCTTGCAGTCCTGCACCAGGGAGGACTTGATTATCGGATTATCTAACGCTTTTAGTGCTAGTAGTTCGAATAACCATACACGTTAAGTCACTTTAAAAACGTATTGGCTAAATATTGGTGCCAGTCTGTACGAACACTCGAGACCAATATTTAGCCAATAAGTTTTTAAAGTGACTTAACGTGTATGGTTATTCGACCTTTAAAATACAGCACAAGTACAAGAAACCGTTAAAATGTTTCAAAGTTTATTTATTCCGAGAACTTTTCTTAGCGCCCCTAGTTAGTTAGTGCCGTTCTCGAGCGCTGCGGAGTTTCCTCAAAGAAATATAACTTTGTACTTAATAAAGAACTTAGACAACATTACAGGCGTTTCAGCGCAAATTGAAACGTTTAAAGTTACGTTTAATGTTTGCTAATCCCGAGAAATGGCAACCGGGCGTCGGCGCGCGGGCGCGGCGTCCCCCGACACCGGACATGTGGAGGGTTATCACGTACGTGAAGCACCAAGCGCATAAAATATACACTTTGTAAATAGAATTAGTGCCAAATAAAAACGATTTGGTTTTGGTCTCCATAAAAACGTTCATTTGCACAGGAGCTCGGGGGGGGGAGGGGGGAGGGTTGTGATGGTTAAAGCGCTTCGAATGTAATCATCAGGTCTGCGGCGGTGTTTGCAGGTCGCCGCCGCTCGCCGCACGCCGCGAGGCGATTCTGGACTAAAACAGAGATGAATAGAGTCGTTTTCACTGAGGACGAATAATAATCATAATCATTATTATAATTCATGAACGGAAAATGTTTTAATTGTAACGTAAATTCAAGTAACTTATTGTTATATATTCAAGGGATCTGTAAATATGGGCTTTGTTGCCTGAAATAGAGTTAATTCTATTATATTCTACGTTGTAATCGATTTATTGTACGTCCTTATGCACCCGTCAAGACGTTTATACCACCACCACCACCATGGTGTCTGCGATGACACAACCTTTAACTTTCTACGGCTATTGTTGCGATATAAAGACCTCTTGAGCGGCGTTGCAGGTTTGTTCAACCTAGTTATAAGAAGTAACAAATTATGTTTTAGCCTAATATGTGCTTTTTAAGTAAATAATTACTATTATATAACTTTAAAAAACTATACTGCATGTTGTTAAAAACCCTAGTCTGGTCGGTTTCGTCTGCGCGGTGGCCCCACCCCGCCACGGCTCACGTTTAATCTCCCTGCTTCGCGCGAGAGCTGAATGTTTACGCTTGTTGCCGAAACTTCGTCCAGCGAGCGCTTTGATTCTATTTCAGTTCGAGCGCAAGAAGTCTAATAGATGAATAAATGAAGTCTGTTTGATATACTCGTACCTGTTCATAGTGTTTTAAAAAATAAATAGATGTATTGAACACACCTTGTTTTCCGATTCATACCGCGTCTGTCCCGCCGGGGCCAGTGATCGGATATAGTTGCGACGTAACGATATACACTGTTCCTATTAACTTGTGTTTTCGGTGAATGTAAACATGTGGGAGTTATCATTACGTGCGCCGTGTAGCGATATCTCATAATGGAATCTGGTCGGGCGTCCCCGGGCGGTGCCCGCGGCAGCGGCTCCGGCTCCGTCAATTCTAATATTCGCAATATTATTGAACAAATAAAGTAACGAGTCTTCTACAAATATAAGCGGTAACCTTTTTTGTTTCGTCGTTGCTTAGGCAAATAAAGAGCAGTGAGGGAGAGCTCGCTCGTGGCGAACGGAGCACACATCTGTCGATGCGTTTCTTTTTCTCTCTTTTTGCTGCACGGTCGATAGGATCGCGAAGAATAAATTTGGGTAACTTTGTTAAAGGCTTCATAGTTCGGTAGTGGAGCATTGATTTAACTCGATCTTGTTCTCTGCTTTCAACTTCAGTTTAAACAGCCGTCTGTTGAAAAGTTTTTTAATGTTCTCAGATTGCCGGAGGACTGACGACGAAGAAGTCTGTTTAACTTGGCACGAGGAGTGACCGACGGCCGTCCGCCGGCAGGAAGAGGCGGTGCGAGGGGCGATTCGCGGAGTTGGCTCGACGTAAACCTGATGATAAACTCGAAACTTCGACACAGTTAAAACGAGTAAGGGAAAAGTTTCCTGTATTTATTTTATGTCACTTGAGCTCGCAAGACAATCTGATAATGTATCACGATCTAATTTACGAGCACGAATAAAACAATTGGACGAAACAATAGAGTTAAGATATAATCGCGTCATATAAAACACCATTACAAAGCACATCACGGTAAATTCTGCGGTAATTTTAACCATAGACTACGGACGTCCGCAGATAACGACATAATTGCACGGCTGTGTGCACAAAGGATCCTGGGGCCCAACGGCTCCGATAGGGGACACAGGCTTATAGCAGTTAGTAATGTTGGCACTTGCGGGTTGGTGCGATAAATTGACTGTTTATTTAGCTAACATTAATCCTTACTGAAGTCCGGTATTACAATCACAACCATGTGCCAGTCTACATACGGTCCAAGGTCGCAGTGTCCCTGGCGACGTACATGTTGTGAAGGAGCGGGTAATTTGTCGCGATCATTGCGAGGGAAAGTGAATCGCGCTGCGCCGCGCCGCGCCGCGCGAGATAATCGCACCGCCATCTACGAAAGGTAATGTTTGATTTTAACAACCTTTGATTTCCGCCTAAAAATCGAAATTTTTGTTTAGTAAATGGGCCACATCAGGGTTCATTTGCACATCATCTATAGGTATATACACCGTGGGACCGAAATTAAATTAACTATGGAATTGTTTTTTAAATAATGAAAATCTCGGAAATTATGCGTTATTGGACTACATATTATACCCATTATATTCTACAAATAGGCTCAAGTATCGATTGTTAAAATTGGTCGGGTTATTCGGGCCCACGGTGTATAAAACAAGATATCGTCGAGGATGATGACGCTATCTGACCGATTTCGACCAACGACTGCTTCAATTTCGTGAAAAGTGTCGTGTGCTCACATGAACTAACGTAGCGAAAGGTAGAGTACGAAAAAGCTTTCACAGGGTTGGGTGAATATTTGGGCGTTTCAACCGCCGTCATTGTTGTCTTCAATATATTGACGAAAACAATGATAATTACCAGCAACTTTTGATGTCAAAGTCAACGGACACGGGGGTAGTATTAATTCCATTTAAAATCATAAGACAATTAAAAAGTTTATCTTGAATAATATGCGAAGACAATAATGACGGCGATTAAAACGCCGAATAATCACCCGGTTACATAAGAACATCATCGACATAGTTATGATTTGTGATGGCTGCGGGTGGACGGGCTTTTAATTTGTCTCTTTTAGCGTCCAGTTCGGAATACCGAAGGGACTCAAAGTAAAACACTGGTGTTAACTAGAGCCCTCCGCTCTGATGGGTTTAAAGCCGCTGCTCCCATGGCGATGACTCTAGGCTACACTTTTTCTTGTGCTGCTTAAGTGCATCCTGAGCAGTGTCCGCTATGATGCTTGCAAGCGCCCTCCTCAAGTTCCGATTAAAAGATGCCCTTCCCCAGTCACTCTGCCATCCGTGCGACGTAACCACACCACCGATGTCGACGCCGCATGAAGTAAGCCTTGATGTTTCCTTCGTTGGCTCTTCGCAGCGCTTCAGTGTCCCGCACACGATCTGAACAACAAATCCTTAAGTAGCATGCGGATGCGGCGACGATACACGGTCCACGTTTCCGCGGAATATAAAATACTATGCAGTACGATTGCTATACATTACATCGATATTTTGGTTTTCAGTTTAAGATCACGCAAGCAGCAAAGCTGCAGCAGCGATCCTGCCAATGATTTCTGCATCAAGGTTGCAATTTGATATTAGTTAACACTTTGTTGTGTTCTGTTTGTTGTGCGGGGTCAAATTATTAGCATATCTATCCGTCTTAGTTCTAAAGGTTGGCAATGCATTTGCAGTGTTTAGATTGCAGTTTTGAGAATGCAAATGACTATGTGTCTCAGATTCCACTTACCATCAGGTGGTGTTATTACGTCAACCGGTATATAACTTCGCGTCCATAAGAACATCATATCGCATCGTAAATAATACGTCGTGTCGTGTTAAAAACATATCAGTTCAATTCGTTTAAACCGCGTCAGCCTATTTGGAGGACCGGTATGGTCGATCCTTTAAGAAACTCTTTTTCTATCCAATATGAGTTTGATGATAAGTGACGATGAGGTCGAGGGTCGTACTCGAAAACAGAGAAAAAAGCCTATTAAGTCTTGATTTGAAACACCAAGGTTACACGATTCCAGGAATTCAGACAGAGGGAGAGCATTCTGCTCCTTGCCAGTGCTTATTACCTAGTAGTAATAGTAGTAATAGTAGTACTAGTAGTAGTAGTAGTACCTAACCTAACCTAACCTAACCGCACTTTTTCAGTTTTTAGACGAAACATTGTTGCCGTGTCCAAAATTTTGAATATGCAATGAGATGAGAATGAGCTCGGTCTTTGATGTCGTCCATGTCGTCCGAGTTTATGAATATCAAAGCTGTTTACATTGCCACGACGGTGCTATTAATATTATAAATAAAATGTGCAAGTTAAATTAGATTAGTAATACTGGAAACGTATTTAAGTTACCCTACAAAACTAACAAGTCTTTGGTCCATTATTTATATTTTGTATCTTATACCTGCATTATGTATAAAACTCTTCCGTGCCTGGCTGCCAGACCATGCAAAGCCTAACCGCTGAACCTATAGGGACCTGACATTTACAGGGAATATTCCTCGGGTAGGTTGTACTGTAATGCTGATTCTACTCTAATTCTACCCTTAACTAATTCTTTTTCGTACAAAATCCTCGAGTTTTAATACTCATGTGTACACGTAACAAAATACTTATTTCAGAGAGTACAGAGAGGGCTTTCTATTTGTCAAATGTCCCATAAAACATACAATATAACGCGTGTAAATATCGTTCGAAAAATTAATGACGGTCGCCGTTAGCGCGGATTATTGTGTTCGGCGTGACGAATGTGGGGCAATTAGTGACAGCGGCGCGGCGCGCGGCCGGCGCGGCGCGGGAGCACGCCCGGCCGGGGCTGCGGACGGATACAACATCTAATACCCATTGGGTGTATTTGGTGTTCCAATTAAAAGTTATTGGCACCTTAGTGATTGCAAAATTACCACCTCTATTAACTTAAAATAAAATTCATGGTAAGTTAAAAGCACCTATTATAGACAATGCTCCGGTGATGAACATAAACTTTTTTTTAAAAGAAAACTCATCAATACCGAGCATTTTATTCTAATAGTGGTAATCCCGAATAATTTCATATAATCTAATTGTTACACTAAACGCATATCAATCACTGAAACTTATATTAATGGGATTGTACATAACTGGAGCACTGTCCATAATATGAGCTTTTACCTTATACCAATAATCAGGAGAGTGCCAGCAATAACACAGTTTATCATACCGTCCAAAAGGAAAAGTCGTTATAAGATTAAACAGTCCATATGCACGTATTGTCTTTTGCTTTGGTAGGCAGTCCAGTTGCGTTGGTTGCTGCCTGTTATCTGCAGAGAGCTGTCTAAGTTGGAGAGAATCAGGTTTGGTACCACGGACCGCAGGGGGCCAACCGGAGACTGCTTCTGTGGGCACTAGCAATGCTCACGTATGGAACCAGTGGGTTATTGGTTGGTCGCTGCGAGTGGTGACGGCGGTCATCGCTGGCATGGGGCACAACTAGGTAGCGCTCAAGTTTTATATCAGCAAGGGACACATCACATCACATGTACTTAAGACTAACACGGAGTCGCTAACAGCTGTTAGTTACTCCGTCCGGGTAACAGTCGTTTATCGAAACCCGCGGATGAAAAGTACCTATTGATCTTCTCCGGGGTTCAAACTATATCCTTCACAAATTTCATAGGAATAGGTACCGCAGTTTAGCCTTGAAAGCGTAATATACAGACAAACAGACGGAGGTAACGTTTCTGGCGTGTCTGGTTCGGCGTCATAGCGTCGTAAGTGGCTGTCAAATCACACACGGCGTTCATACCAAAAAGCCTACCCAAAGCGTGACGAAGGCGTTTTAGTATGCGTAACTCGCCGCGCTGCTCTGAGTGTGTTGCGACTTTAATGTTGACGCCTTTAGCCGGTCGTTAATTGAGGCAACACGAAAACAACGCTACAAGTGACACAATTATACTGATAGATAAATCAACAGAATTGTAAAGATTGCGTGCGCCTTAACAAACTATACGCCCCTAATGGCTGGTATTAGCGGCCGCCGCGAGCATCCGCCGGCTTTGAACAACTGTAAATAAATATTGATACAATTTGCGCTTCACGCCCCGCCGCGCCGCGCCGCCTCCGCGCCGCTCGCGCGCTATTAATACGGGCCCTGTTTGGCGCTGCGGTCCAATTAAACTACATTCTAACTTTAGGAAACATTTTCATTTCAACAACAGTTTTTTTATTGGTTTTTAAGCGATATCTCCTAGTCTGGGTAATTATGAATTTGGCGTTGCGCGTTGCTTGGATTTACGCACACTTATCATAAAATCGGACAACTGGTTTTATCGACACTTCTATGGTACGACAGAATTAACGGACAATTTAGTACAATCAAATTTCTTAGTCCTTGTTTTAGAATGGAACGGTTACTCTACTCCCCGTGTCTCATCCAACCTGCCCGCACTTTGCTAGTAGGTACAACGCTCGGGCGAAGGGGCCGCGTCGTCTTGTTGCAGCGCTCGTCCGTGCGGCTGGGGGTGCCCGGGCGCAACGATTTGTACTAGACTTCCTCGCATCTTGACTACGGGTAATAGTCATTTATTTATAAGTCACATTTAAGCCACGTATTAATAAACGGATTTCAACTCTAATGCTCATCTCGAGATGCGTGAAAAAGGACAGTGTTCTATGGTTTGGCGTTTACTTTGTCGTATCTTATGATGGGCCTCACAGTAAAGATGAGTTTATTAATACGGCGTATACAGGATTTGCGAAATTACTTTGGTACACGGTAATATCATATGCAAATTCTAGAATAATTTAAAATATTTTAAATTAAATAAAATAACAACATACAACAAGTATTGTGTCACCAAAACAGTAAAAACTAATAGATGTTTTATCAAAATGTTAGAAGTTTCATAACACAATTAAAGTATACATACATGCGATAAAGTAGACGTCCGAGTGCTCGACATGTCAAGAGAACATATTTATTTTCGTCGTTATATGTTCATTTATAACACACACACAAAACATTTTCAAGTGTTTTACATATTAGATACTTTACTTTTGTTAAATGGAATTTATTTTATATTTATTTATTTATTTATTTATTTATTGTTATTGGAGATCCAACAGCTTACAAAACAAGATAGAACCTAAATTATTATTAATTATTAATTAATTATTATTATTATTTAATATGGTGACGATATCGAAATTTCTCTAAATGAAAATAAAAGGTTAGTCGGATTGTACGAGGAAATGTCAGGGGCTTTTGCAGGCAGTCCTTTTCTCAACTTAGAACTTGGCGTGTGAAATAAGTATCAAAGCCTAAAACATTTCTCATCGCTAAAATTAGGTGGTGGTAAAAGTAATATATAAAAATAATAATAAATAAAAAATAAAAAAGTAAAAAACAGTATAATCATACATATGTACATATAGGTAGATAGTAACAATATAAGCTGTGTTGGTACCGGCAGAGAATAGCACCACCCCATCTCTTCCCGTGGGTGTCGTAAGAGGCGACTAAGGGATAAACCGGAGGATGGGCAGCAGCGTCCTCCGCGGACTACATGGTATAACTGCGGTCGCCAACCCGCCTGCCAAGCGTGGCGACTACGGCATTTTTTCCCCCAAATTTGGGGGAGGCCTATGTCCAGCAGTGGACGTCTTTCGGCTGACATGAGTGAGTAACAATATTTTATAAAAATGGAATGGAATTGTTAAATATTATTATTAATGTAATCTAATTACATCAAGTATTTTTATTGCAAAGGGATTGATTTGTGAAGTAAAATTTTATCTTATTTAAATATACATGGAAACTTTATTCTAGAAAAAATAAATACTTAAGTATGTCCAAGGACTATATTCCAGAATATAATTTTAATTTGATTTTTAACAACGTTATTACAATAATAAATAAAACGCATGTAGGATTGGTAGTAAATAACGTCTATTTAATTTAATTTAATTTTATTAAAAGTACTATTAATCTTATTTTATTTATGGCAATTCATAATAAGGCTACGTCACACACAACGTCCGTTAAGTCAAAGTCAACGTTTTCCAAATGTCCTTACTTTACAGTTATTTTATAACAAAAGTTACATACATTTCACCGACAAATAATTGAATTTTCCTTAAAAGCACAGAAGTGGTTGGGCCATACAACAGCCCGAGGGGTCGGGGAATTGGCACTAATTGGCCTGACGCGAACGGACCGCTTCCGCCACGAGGAACAGAGGGCGCCAGCGGCGACCAGCCTCACGCACATCATTTTCGGGCACGAATAGGTGCAAGCGGTCAAGCGTCGTCACGCAGGACCTGGCTGTAATGCACGAGAAAATAACGTTGCAAATGAAGCGCATGAAGCCTCACCACGCCAGAAACGAAGAGTGACGGAAAAAGGAGAGCTTGTACAGATACGAGTACCTAGCATTTTTTTTTAGAATTTTCAACATTTACTCTTTAGGTATTTCTTTTCTCAGAACCCCAAAAAATAGCATTTTACTCCGATTGGTTTTGGACGTAAGCATTGTATAAAAGAATAGCTGTTTCAGTGTTCGTGTTGACAGCTTAACAAAACCCAACGTTTTGGTAGCCTTCGTACACAAAGTTAAGTTTGGGCATGGAAATATAGTCCGCTGTCGAGCAACAAGCCCAAGTGCCGAATGCAATCGACTCTGCTTAACGCAGCACTATTTGCTTACATAATATAAAGTGACACTCGGAGCGAGCGAGAGAAAATAGCTATTTTATATTTAGAGACATTAAGGGCAAGTAGGTTGGAGATAAGATCTTTAGGTCATCTGCAAAGAGTAGCGGATTATACCGTTCACCGATTTCGATAGTTCATCTACTATAATTACGATCAGGGTGGAGCCAACCGTCCTCCTCTGACGCACACTGGAGCGTGTAAAGTAGGTCTTCGATTTTCCTCCGAGGTCCTGAACGTATTGACCGGGGTTTTTGAGAAAATATCATTATCATCATTATCAACCCGTATTATTCTACTGTTGGACAAAGTTCTCTTCCAATGCACGCCCCTTCTCTCATCCACCTGCACCGGCCCATCTGCGCATATCCTCGCTCCATCTTGACCCAGGGCGTCCTACACGACGTTTGCCGAGACGCGGTCTGCACTCAAGACCACTTTACAAAAGTAGATAAAGATAGCTGGTGAAAAGTTAACTTTATTCTATGTTTGAAGATAAGTCCCTGCACTCGGAAGCTTTGAAACGAATAAACAAAGTCACAAGGTCGGCTCGGCCGCCGCGACCCGCCACGAGCCGGCACGGGCCGCCCCGGGTCGCGCGGCTGCGGAGGCGCGCCTAGATAGCGCGCGGCGCAGCCCGCCCCTGCGATCATTACTGTCATAACTTTAATAAACACCCTCAATACATTGCGCTCTTGTGCTGAAAGGTGTTAGGGGTAATTGAATAAAGTAAGCAATGGAAGATACGAGCCGGATATCACCGCACGAACTATATGAGTTAGCGGTTAAGTGGCGAGGAGGGTGTAAGGGATGAAGGCTGCTGTTTGCATCTTATTAGTATTTCCCGCGTGTCACCTCGCTCTAATAAGTTTAGGGTTGTTAGTGGCGGGATAAGCGTCAGCCGGCCGGGGAGCTACATGCTGGTACAATATTGATAAATGTAATAATTAGCTCCTACATACACGCACTTAAAATAATGTGTATAACTTTAGTAATAATGTAAATAATTGAATAAATATTTATTTATTTTATTTTTTATTACGGTTCTTCAGATACAGCCCGCTGACAGACAGACAGACAGATGGACTGCGGAAGTGCGGAGGCTTAGTAATAGGGTCCCGATGGCAACTTGTGGCTACGGAACCCTAAAACGAAGTTTCAAGTTTCACCGAGAACGTACTCGTAAGTGCTGAACGCTCCCGACAGGGCACTTTCCGTTCGTTAAAGCTCCAATAAATCCGAAGTGGGTGCGATCCTACAGTGCTATACATTTTACACTTAGTGTGAAGGGCCAGCCTCGTGGCTGCGGTCCGCTCTCTAAATTAATAACCACGTTGTCATCGGCCGCACCGGTTCGCTGCGGGTACCATCAGTTGCGGCGCAAGGAGGGCGAGGAGGGCGAGGCTGAGGAAGGCGAGGAGAGCGAGCACACAACACTTCAGGACGCTGCATCTGGCCGGCCAGCCCCAACGACGTGAATGAGCTAGGAATATAGTTCACACATTGAAGATTATGAAGAAACACAATTCACTTAGGATATTAAAAAGAGGCGAGCACGTTCAGCTGCGGGGCTAAAAAGCTACTATTTAAAGTCCGGGGCGAGATATTGCGGAGCCGGCGTCAGACGAGGCGCTACAATAAGACGCTGCATAAATCACGCGCCTCGTGTGAAGCGCACAAAGGAGCAGCGAGCAAAGCGAGCACGCTTATTCTCGAGCGGCTCGCAAATGGAACGACAAGGCGCCGCGGAAGAAGCGGGGTAATTTAACACACACGGTTCTACCAAATACTTCGCTCATCAAACAGAATACAATTATTTTATTTTCGGCTTGATGTTTATTACCGAGAGTGGCAGCAGTGCTAACCCTTCGCAGGGAAGACTCGGTATTCACATTAAACTCCAAGTGCAAAACTTTATCTAATTATTTTTTTATTCAAACAATTCAACTGCGGTGCAAGAAGATAATGGGGAAGAAAAAATAATGCAATGAGAAGTGGGGTGGGCACCGAGCCAAGCGGTCGCTGCGGCGACGGCTTTATCGCCGCGCGGCGACGCTGCGGACACGGCCACGTCCGCGCGGCGGCCGGGCCACTACTCACGTAGGCGGTCGGGCCGCGGCCTGCTACGGCTCAATACTACGGCAGCGATGCTCGAGATAAGAGCTGGTTAGTTAATCTTCGGCAATAATCGCCACGTGAGTTATTAGCATGATTAAAGACATAAAGTTCACAGCCACGTTGCCAAAGTAATCTAAATCAGATTCTGTAGCTAAGTGGCTGTTACGCGCACTCGCTGTTTCAAATCTGAAGCGGTTCATAATCGGGTCGTGGTCTCGGGAGTATCGCCATAACTCCCAGATGCCGGCGAGTGAGCATAACGTTGTTTTTACTGCGGGTTTGAAAACGATCGGCGTTCAGGAGAGCAAACAAAACGTACCGGAATAATTTTCCTTTATCTTTTATCAGAGTGGATGAAGACGTAAAAGTAAGTGGGTTGTGGAAGCCACAGCCCCGCGCCGCGTCTCGCCGCTCGCACTCGCGCGCGCCGCGTGTTGTGTGAGCTCCACTTCAAATACACGTTCAAATTTATTTTATTCTTGTCTTTTTCATCTTTAAGAAATGGAGCTGTCTTTCTTTGTAGGGAAAGTTACGGTTGCGTCGTTAGATAATGGCGAGGTCATGATTATGGGGCCCGTTAAGGGCGAGCGGCGCCACATGCAGCCACTCGTCCCGCGACGCGCCGTCCTCACGTCCCACCGATGTGGTAACCACTGGCGCTGAGTAATAATGAACCAGACAATCAACACGGATTCGAGTGAACCTTCTATTACACGTGATTTAGTATATTTCAGGTATCAACAGGGAGGGCATTCGAAATGGGTCAGTCAGTAAGGGGAAAGATAAAAACTAAAACGAGATATTTAATTTGTTACAGGGACCAGTCGGCGACGTAACTCTCACCTCAGACAATTAAACCGGATAGTTCTTACAAATGCTGCAAGTAAAGTCGAGGGGAATGACTAGTTGAGTTCCATCTATTATGCAAATGTAAGGTTCACTTGAAAGCCTTGGTAAATAAATCGAGTCGTAGAAGTACATTTCCTTGAGAGACGAGACAGCCTTCAGCATTCAGGTTAGGTAAAGATAAAAATATACGAGGATAAAAGCTTGTATGCGTAGCGTAAAAAAGGGGGGGGGGGAAATAAGCTTAGTTTTGTATTTTAATTAGAGGAACGAAGTACTCATGGAAGGAAACGAGCTGCTGGAGATATCAACCGTTGTAATCCATTACCTCGACATTGTACCAATATGCCCATTATTAACCTACATCGTATTAACGATAATATGCGTATTATAACGTATACGAGCATTGTTAGATTACATTACAATTTAGGTAGAGAGATAAGCCGGCGGACCGGCCGCGAGGCGGAGACCGTTCTGTGGTTATCTATAGGTACTTATTGTGTTTACGGGGGATAAACAAGTTGTGTTGCGACGCCAGTTCGGGAACTTAATTTAAGCGAAAGTCTGAAGGAACAGAAACATAGCGTTTTGATTGATCGCTCGCAATACGTGGAACACGGCGATATTCCTCCGCTCGGAGCGGCTGGCGTTTATTTATTACCCGCTGTTACAGCAGAGAAAGTATTTATTGATTATTACGCTAAGCATTCTCGAAATACGAGTATATTTAGTAGTTTGTAAAATGTTAATATACAAATTTTAGAGATATTAAAGTAATAATATTCATATTATTATAGCTGCGTTATCTGTTGCCGAAGCCTTCCAACTGCTACCAAATCTGCAAAGGAGGATTTACCGCACCGGTATCATATTTTCGGTTTATGCGAATTAACTCTGAGATATACCGCCGCAGTGCTCCCGGCAATGCTTTAGCGGGCGCCGGAACCGAATTATACGGAGAGTAATGCGAAGTGCGGAAGTGCGCGTCTCGGGGGCACTTTGTGCATGCACTTGCACATGCATCATGCACTGGGTGCAGTGAAGAAGTGGCGCCGCGGTTCGAAGCAAGCGAGCGCGAGTGCCCGACGCCAGAAACAATTTTCCATAGTGCACACTGTTGTGATCAAATAATTAACAACGCTCTCTTAGAGGATCGGTTCTCGGCCGTTTCGCTAAACAACGTTTCCCAAACTGATTTATTAATCATTATCCAACTGTTTCATTTGTGCAATTCTTTTTTTCCTAAAACTGTATAAATTTCAGTTTTTTTTTTAAACTAACCTTACCTAACCTATAGGGTTCTACACGATGGTCCTGAAATAAATCCTGAAATATTTACAGGTTTGAAAAAAAAGCATTTGCCCAAATGAAACAGTTGAGAAATGAATCAGTTTGGGAATCGTTGTTTGGCGAAATGAAAGAACACCTAGAGAATCCTTCAAGTTCACGGGATGACAAGCAAAGTATAGGTACGCTGCTGAGATGTCAAGCCAATCAGTTCTTGGATTAGCTTATTACAGCTGATTACACAGTGCAGGGAGTTAGAATATAAGATGAGTCGCAAGAGGCAAACATTGCAAGGGGTGAACGACCGCAGTCAAACATGCCCGACACTGCCGCGCTACACTTAGTGGTGGCAGTGTACGATTACGCTACTTCCTACGAAGCCACAAAACCGGCTTGTAACTTACTTCAAGCATAGTTGCTAATTATACTGCTACGTGACCCGTAATCTGCAAGAACCTGCTGTTACAGCAGATAGCATCAATTTTTAAGGACATTTTGAGCAATTGCGTAACTTAACTATTTACTTCTGGTTGGTTTCTTACATCTAAAGTACATTAAGTATATGTAACGAGCGCAAAAATGTCTCAGCGAGATGTTACAACTCGCAGCTCGCGCCGCGCCTACATTGCTAGACTTGCTACTGCTCCATTAATTAGGCCCGTCCATGAGTGGATCTACATGCAGATGAGGGCGGCGCGGAGTGGAGCGGGGGGGGGGGGGGGAGGCTGGGGCTAATCGCAGGGGACTTTACAATAAACACACGCCGTACCAACAACACTTGTAACTCGCTCCAGGTGCAGACTTGACCTACTTGTGGGACGAGTCGGGCGGATCTTTCGGCGATATCGCGTAACGTAATATCACCGATCAGCATTTTTCTCACGTATATGTAGATTAAATAGTAACGTCAGCGAGGACCGCGTCTGAATTGATGCCAGCGCCGTGGCGAAAGGCGAATTACGTGTTTTAGTAAAAGGCGGCTGCGAGCTGAAGCCTGCCGTCGTCCGAGGGTCGCGGCGGCGGCGCTGCAAATTGCGCCGCCCGCTTACGCATCATTCACGAACGACGAAATTGGCTGTCGCTTATTTATTTCTAGTTAAAAATACGGGAATATTTTGGTTTGATATTTTTCTAAATATAGCACTACGTGCCGTCAAAACAGCACGTACGGTTCGGAACGTGCAATAAATGCAATTTATATGTACTCGTACCTCGTGCGCAGAATTCTACTTGAATTGATTTCGTTTCAATGGCTCGATTTTAACTAACAAACATATATTTATATATATGCTTTGAACGATTCGATTCAATAAAGTTTTTGCCATAAAGGGTAGCCCAATTGCGTAGGATTTGTTTCTGTATTCAAAAGCGTTTAAATTGTTTACTGTAAAAGCATGCGCGACTTTATTTAGGGCTAATTTATCCCCCTATAGTAGCTAATGTCCGTTTCTTATGTTTTACTTATACATTATGTCAGACGAAATGAAAGTGATAACTTCAACTCATAGATATTTTTATAGGGTATTGGGTTGGCTACATCGAGCCTTAGTAACTTACAGTGCAACCATTTTCTTAATAGCGATCCGCCATCTTCGATTTTGTATGACACACGAGTGACAGATATACTGTCAGTTGCGAGTGCAAGCGTGACAGCGATAGCCCGCCGAACTCTACTAAGAAGAGTAAGAAGCTGGGAGTACTGTATTTATTTGCACCCTGAAGAGTTTGCGAGAACTTTGTTCTTAATCACTGTCGTGTCCAACCAAAGACCGCACCCTCAATGATTAACCTTTATGATACCGATCTTTTACACAATGTCTGCAGCTGACGTGAATAGCCACAGGCGAGCTTTCAATAACAATATGAGGAGCTAAAACGGCTCACTTTGTGTCTGTACCTAAGTACTTTACCTATAACTAAAAAAAAAAAAATTAAAAGTAAATAGGCCACATGAGGGCGCTTTTACAGGTAGGTAATACATAGGTATAAAATGAATCTTCCAACGCATCGGACAAGACCATCATTGCGGAGAAGAAGCACTGCAAGAAACTCCAGCAGAAGGTCATATTTTACTTGACGATACGATACGTTTATTAACAGCGGTTGAAGTCTGCCTAATTTGCCTTCGTTAAATGTTGCTCTGTTGCGGCTCCACAGACTGCCTGCGGCGCCTGCTGCAGCGGCCGCCCGCTCGACCTCAGTCCCTCTCACGGTACCTAGTTCTTTACTCTCAACTTTTCTGCTGAATGCACTTTTACATTCAACCTGGACGCAACACACACTCGCCAGATTTTTCAACGTGACAAATAAGCCGATGGCTTTTTGGCTAAACAGAAATTACCACTGCATTTCGTATTTTAGAATCATTTGCGTCTTTTTAAATCATAAATAAATGTACTTTGCAGACATAGCAAATACACACTTCTTATGCTGGAAGGCGCTGCTCGCAATTAAGAGGCAAACTCTCTAATTGGATCGCACACGTTCTGTGCAACTGCGCAAGTTTGATACAAGCCGTTTAACCGACCAGTGCCCGCTCCGACAACTAGGTAAGTAGTTATCGCAGTGCTCAGGTTAGCAGTCGCCATTAACTGGAACTGGCTGATACCAGTTACGTAAAGTCCTTAGGTAAATGAACTATGAATCAATGTGTTTAAACGTTATCGGGAGAGCAGAGTGCCGCTGCAGCGAGTGGCGTCGACAGAGACAAAGGCGGCTGCGCGAACTGTCAATGATGCGTCGGACCTTTAATCGCCCTGTGCGCGAGCCCGCAGGCGCCGCCGGACTGGTTCATTGTAGACCAAACACTCACGACATATATGTGTAGCTATACTAACCCATCAAGGGTTATCTTTAGATATACTTTTTGTTTTACACGAACATCGAGCGCGCCTTACGATTACTACGGATAAAATTAGTAGAATATATCTACTCGTTATAACCTCATTGCTTTTGACATGTTATCATTTTTTTAACGCAGCCGCCATTATTATAGAATTGGGTAAAAAGAGTGTTATCGTAACGTCGACAATACGATATCACGTCAAGCGCAATATGGTTTTAAGTAGTGAAATAGAGCACCAGGGAACGTGTTAATAAATACTAAGGTCTGTTCATCCTTAGACTTATCGCGCAAACAAACGGACGTACGATCAATACGATGCAAAGACAATCTACACATTGTAATGTCAGATATTTTTGAGGTTATTCATTCGTTTCTTCGATTATTGAAGACAAACCGATATTTTTCAGTGGTTACTTGGTTCATTTCAATACTACGTGAGTTACGATCCTACTTCTTTAAGTATATAACAACATTTTAAGTGATGTTTATGGTGTAATCCGGGGGAAAAGTGTGACAGTATCCTCGAGAAGCGTTTGTTTACATGATAAGACAACTAAGGCTGAATAGACCTTAAATTCTTATTGCGATTTTTTAGTATCCAATACGCTATTTCATTAGGGAGAGCCTGTCTCCCGACCTATCTATCCGAGAGAGTAATTCTTGATTTGTTTAATAGCGTCTGTTGCTAGCTCCCAAGAAGACGTCGACGTTGCTTTTAACTTAAAGTTTATCTAGGTTTAGTAAGATGCGGGTCTGAGCGGTAACACCCGCATTAGTGCCGGCTTACCGACTCAGCGAGTCGCAGCGACTGGGAGGACTTCACCGCGCGCGACAGACGCGGGAGTTCGTTTAGTTTAAAGTACTGCAGCCATGAGGGCACGTTTCGCAACGAGTATCTAATAACACCTACTATTAGGAGCAAGTGAACTGGTAACTGTGTTCGTGTATCACGACGTTTACCCAAGGAGCGAGCTTCAGGCTGCGACGCGCTCCCGCGGGGCTCCGCTCGGCCTCGCTGATTGATTTGGACAGGGCTCCGCGAGGCAGGGGGCAGTCGGGGAGGATGGGGAGTGGGGACAATCCATGCAGCCCAAAACTTCTTGATATAATTGTGTTGAAGTTTGAGCGATACGTGACAGGGGCGAGATTTGCTGACAAGGGTGCGACCTGCCGCTCGTTAGCCGCCCGGGACACCTGCGCCGGGCCTCCGGACACTGACTCACACTCACGAACTGCCTATGGAACAGTTTGTTCCCAATCTTCTTATGCAAACGCGTGCGCTAATAACAATACAAACAATGGCGGATATAACAATACCATTCGGCGCGTCCTTAATGCCCCGAACTATTTTCCCGTCGCCATTACCCGATTGAGCCGGAGTTCGGCGGATTACGGTTTATTCGCGTGCACTGTACCGAGCGGAAACATCCTCTAACGGTGGGTGGATTGGATTGTTCAATATTTTTAACGGAAATAATAAATTATTTTGCTTTAGCATTTAATTTCTTTGTGATTAATCTAATCTATCTTATCGTTCATTCACCGTCATCGAAGATACAATTCAAATTCAAATTCAAATATTTATTGTATGGTTATGGGTTCTACAGAGGATCTTCTAAATAATAACAGTTCTCCAAGTCCTGCCTCAGGGAGGCGGACAATATTATCGTCTTAGGTTTAATGAAACTCTAGTCATACAGTTTCACGCACATGTAAAGGTCTTAGGTAATAATTAAATTTGAAATTAGTCAATATTTATTTGTTTATTATATTATTTTTAACCGACTTCAAAAGAAGGAGGAGGTTCTCAATCGGTCAAGATCTTTTTTTTTAATTTTTTATGTATGTTCCCCGATTACTCGGAGTCACTCGGAGACCACTGACCGATATGGTTTATTTTTCGTTGTTTGAATGGGTATACTTTCTAGTTGGTCCCATTGTCAAGACGTCAGGAGTTTATGATGGGATCTTGGGGAAATCAAGGGAACTCCTCAAATATTATAGGCACACCTATAGCGATTTTGGTATTTTTCACTGAAACTAGTACATTTGCTATTGAAAAGTACTATATGGTGAAGTGGAACTGATAATGAAGACCACAGATGGCCACCAGAACTCCTTAACGGTACCTATTTAAAGGGTGGCGGTAAGATATCTCGATTAATATATTTGAGCGACTATGAGGAGCACATTTAGGTTTAAATATGACTATGACATTCCCGCGGCGTTGATTGCGGCGAGCTTGAAATGTTCTATAGTTTCTCATTAATTGAGAAGTGGGACTACATAACAGCATAAGTATGATCAGTATTAAATAAAATAAATGTTTAAAAAAACAAAAACCCGCCTTCAAAAATGCAAAGATAACTTCTTATAAAATTGTAGGTACAGTCAGCGTCATATAGTTTGTAGCATCCAAAGTAGCCAAATAGTTCGTTACACGCCCTTGTTACTACGGTAAAGGTAACAAGGTGCAATAAAGATTTTGAATTTGAATTTGAATTTTGTAATAATCATTTTTGAAGGCGGTTTTTTTTTTTTTTAAGATTTATTTTATTATATACTTATTTTAGTACTACATTTAATATTTTTAATATTCAGATACAGAAGTTGGCTATTATTTATTAGCATTAACTTTGCAGAAACTCATTTATGCTGTAAAAGCATTTTTTAACAAGCCAATCGAACAAATCTCTTAAAACGTGGTAACTGTTTGAGTTCCACAGTAGTTCACTATAAAGTTTAATGTTCATACATATTACGCGTTTAGTAAGAAGCGCAGGTTTGGGAGGGACGCACACTACGTCACGCCCGTATTTCGAGCGTAGCCTTTGTGTAGGGTTTCTTAAAGTAAACATGTGCATATATATTTTTATAAATGTACAAACTTTATATACATATAAAGAAAGAAAAGTGACGATATTATTTTTCGCAAATATTAATATAATAATAAATCTTTATTTCAGACAATTTACGTCCATAGATTAGTCGATAAAGGTCAAACACTAAATTAAATTAAATTAAAATACAATTAAAATCAAAACTAAATAGATATTGACCCAAAATTAAATTTAAAACAAAACAAACACAATAACATAATAAATAACCTTAAAATAAATACAGACATTCTCTGTTCAAGTGAGCCATAGAACAGTGATTTACATATAGACAGTCGATCCTAGCGGCTATCATGCTCATGATGCTGTTGGCGCTGCCCCGCACCCTGCGCACCAGAGAAGTGCCGCGCTTGCGCATAGTGGCGTGGAAGCAGTCCACCCGTGCTACAGCGAACATCCCTGAGGCGCTGCAGTAACGGGGCAGCCCCATCAGCAACCTGAATGCATTATTAAATTGCACTCGCAGAGCACTGTACTGCGTCCTTGTGAAATCAGCCCACAGGCTGCTTGTATAGAGCTGTGTGCAGTATGCTCTAAACAGAGTCACCTTGACCTCAATGGAACATTTAGCGAACCTGCGGGCGATCATGTTGGCTCTTACCGACAGTGCTCTGCGTTCGCGCTCGATATCTGCATCGTCCCCAAGATCAGACGTCACCACATGTCCAAGATATTTAAACTGCGTCACTATCTCCAGCTGTATACCATTTAATCTGATAGGCGGGACATCTGGTAAACCTTTCTTTCTAACCTTAAAGACCATACACTGACTTTTAGTTGCGTTGTACTTTAGGCCGTGACTCGCAGCGTACTTTTCACAGACATTTAGAAGCTTGACAAGGCCGCAAGGAGAGGCACTCAGCAGCACCATGTCGTCTGCATAGCTTATATTATTGACACAAATTCCGTCAATATAGCAGCCGACATGGATGCTGCTGAGCTCCTCAATTAGCGCGTTCACGTACAGGTTGAAAAGATTGGGCGAGGTCAACCCCCCCTGCCTCACCCCGCATTGCAACATGTACGGATCAGAGTACGACCCAGCCCATCTGACTACATTTATTTGGTTTTGATACCAGAACTTAAAAACATTATGTAGGGCTGTTGGCACATTCATATCTACAAGTTTTTGCCATAAAATGTCATAACACACCATATCAAATGCTTTAGATAGATCCAAATAGCATGCATATACGTTTGTGTGTCGATCTGTATAGTATTTGGCAGTCTGCTTCAAGGCCAAGATAGCACTTTCTGTTGATAAGCCCGGTCTAAAGCCAAATTGATTATCGTGCAGTTGTACATATTGATCTAAGTAATTGGGAGTTCAGCAGACTGTCAAACACTTTAGCGATAATGGTAGCGAGTGAAATCGGCCTATAGTTATTCTTATCATATATACCTACCTAATATTGACCTACATGAATTTTAATTTAACCTATCGGCCTCTATAGGGTGGTAAATATGGGAAGACCTGCTGGCTGCTATTTTATACTTGTAATACATGTATATAATTGTTATCATTGCATATTACTAATATTATATCACGTTGTACCGCTTCACACAGAACGGATTATCTCGCATTGCTCACACACAGCCCTACACGCGTAAACGTCGTTCATCTAGCTAGCATTCGCCGCTTCGAAATAACCCTATAATTGAACAGTGCACAGAACCTCTGGTATTAGTTGCCTCGTGTGACGGTATTAGATTAGTTATGCAAAGCGAGTCGGACCCGCGCCCTCGTACAACACCACGCGCCTCACGTGAGCCGCGCGTGCGGCGCCAGGCGCCTGCATATTCATCGCGAGGCTCGCGAGCGGGCGACGCGGCGACACCCAATCAATGTGCTAATCCTTCCGGCCCCGGCTCCTCCGCGGGCACACGTGTTTATTAAGTTCAGCTGTTTAACGAGCTGCCTCGTCTCAAACAGTATAATTACTTTAAAGATTAGATATAGAGCCGAGATTTATGTAAATTTATGTTTGGACACTTTAGAACTTAGTTATCTTTTGAAAAAGTTAAAGCAAAGCGTGGACAGACTTCCGCATAATTTATTAGCGAGAGATTTGCGTTTGTGTAAGCCGAGCGGTTGTCGGATGCTCCCGGATCCGCGCGGCTCGGTCCTGACTCTCTGCGGCGGCGGATTAAGGGGTGGTTGGTGTAAAGTTAAGTCGCGGGCAGGCTCCGGTAAAGTACAAAAACGCATCGGCACTTTCTATTGCTATGTACATGCCATTCTTTCCTCGTCTTAGAGTCACTATTTATGAGTAATTATTTCGCCCCTGTTTAATGTAGCAAGTTAATAAATAGAGTAATACCTTACTTCACTATTTTTTCGGTGATGGCGGCCATCATTCATTTTGAAATATACTTTTCAATAAATAAATAAATACATAAATAAAATGAAAGTAAACGGCGGCGTTCTCATACCGCGCGGGCGCAGTAACTCCGCCGCACTTTACATAAATAAAAATGTTAACTCACTCTAACTTTCACGTTAAGGCCGGCTGGCGCTCTCGGGCTCGCGCTCAATTTAGTTCGCTTTTTGCTGGCGCTTACACTCGAAGAAATCTTCGACTTTCGAATTAAAATAATGAAGCGGGCCTCGAATACTGTATTTTTCTACTTTGCTTTTCTTTGTAAAGTGTACGCCTTTTTAAACTTTTGCTAAAACGAGTCTTTTATTAATTTATCGAATTAAGATGTCAAAAATGCATCCAAAAAAGTGGCGACCCAGTCGAGCAATATCGATGGAATATCGGTATCGTTGTCAAAATGGGTAATGTACCCGTAACCGATGCCACCATGTTAGCCTACCTCGATAGTGATGTTATGTCGAAGATCTTGAGATAAAAGCTTTTTATTGCGTGGATAAGTGTCGCCCAATTGGCCTGCTGTTCAGTATTAAAGTTATTAAACCACGTACAAGCCGCAGGTGGACGACCTACTTATTATTTTACTTGGCGAGCCATGAAATTTGATCCCATTAAACATACATTTATTAACTTTTCTTGAACGGTTATAAGAAACATTAAAGGCTTTCATCCTGTACCTATTCCAAAGTAGAAAGTTATAGTATTTCAAGACACAAAATAAACAATAGTACAAGTGGTTTTCAAGACAGAAATGTATGGGACGCGGGCCGTCGGCCAATGACGACCAGACGTATTGTGTCGTTGCAAGCTCTTTTCATGATTGTAATAATGAGTTTTACTATGACAGTCTCCAATAGTCGTGGGATAGTTCTTTTAGCTTCACGCAGTCAAATAAAAAAGCTATACTTACATAAACAGACATGCTATGACATTGATGGCAAATATGAAATATCTGTGGTTCCCCGTAAATAAAGAGTGAGGGTGGTACGGCTAAGAATAGTCCCAGGGGTGAAGGCCGCGCGTGCTGCGCAGTGCTAGTCGCCACGAAAACTAGAATCGTTGGCCGTCGCGGCGGAGCGAGCACTGGGAGTCCCCGATGTTTCACGACGAGAGGTGTACACGGCGCGTCAGAGGGACAAAGAGGCTCGGCGACGTCACTAATATCCTTCACCAGAACATTTTACACACGCCTGATATGTATAACGTCGATGGTAAACTGGCCCATCACAGACACGTACATTAGGTACACCAACTGATCAAAAAAAAAAGTAAAACTGATAAAAACAATTATAGGCCCATATCTCTTCTCTCTGTCGTCGCTAAAATACTTGAAAAAGCCATTGCGGCAAGACTAATTGATCACTTTAATAAAAACAATTTCTTTTCACCTCACCAATTTGGTTTTAGACAGAATCGGAACACTACTATGGCTTTAACAGATCTTGTTCTAGAAATCTTAAATGCTCTAAATAGAAAAATGAAGTGCTCCGGTGTTTTCTGTGACCTAAGCAAAGCTTTTGACTGTGTTAGGCATGGCATTCTTTTGGATAAGCTAGAGTATTATGGAATTAGGGGTCACGCATTAGAGTTACTACGGTCCTATCTCACCAATAGAACACAATATGTTCAAATAACCAAAAATGACGATTCTGGACTTATTGAATATGTAAACTCAGATGACATGGATATAACGTGTGGCGTTCCTCAAGGATCGGTGCTTGGTCCAATCTTGTTCATCATCTTTATAAACGATCTTCCATGCAATCTCACATCAGGAACGGCTTACCTGTTTGCGGATGATACCAGTGTGATTTTTCAAAATGATGACCTCAGATCGTTAGAAGCCAATGTAAGTAATACCTGGCTTGAACTAGAGAAGTGGTTTAAAAGTAATGGTCTTTGTATGAATCTTGATAAAACACATTATGTAACATTCCAAAGACATACAAATAGTTTATCTTACTCTCTCCCTCTGCCAATATCTAAAGTGGAAAGCGTGCGATTTCTGGGCATTGAATTGGATACACAGCTCCGTTGGTCTAGTCATATACAGCAGACACGGAAGAAACTTGCTAGTGCATGCTATGCCTTGAAAACCTTGTCTAAATTACTAGATTCCTCTACATTAAAAATTGTCTACTTTGCCTACTTTGAAAGTATCGTAAGATATGGTCTGGAGGTATGGGGAAATAATGTACAAATTAATAAAATATTATTAATGCAAAAAAAAGCCATACGCTACATAAGCAAATCAAAACCGCTAGCCCACTGCCGCCCATTATTTATAAAGCATGAAATTTTAACAGTGACATCTCTGTATATATACTTAGTATGCATATTTGTTTTCAGAAATAAGACTAGGTTTAAGTTAAAAAGTGAACTAGAAACAAGAAGGCACGCCTTTAGAAATAATTTTGACATACAATTACCAATACACAATAATTATGTACATTATAGGAATAGTTTAGAATATAATGCAATTAAAATCTATAATTTATTAAGCAATGATATTAAGCAATGTAATAATTTAAATGAATTTTCGAAAAAGGTTAAATTATTTTTATTGACAAGGCCATTTTACAAATTGGAAGAATACTTTAGTAAAATGTTTGACCAGGCTTGTCACTACTAGTGTAATAAATGTATATGCATATTTTTAATTTATATAATTATTGTTGCAAGAGATTTTCTTATTTTTTATGTTTATATTCTCTTGCTAAGTAAAATGTTATTTTGCATGCCAATCTTGGTTTTACATAATTGTTCCTTACCACCCTGTAACATTATGTTTCTTAGCAAATAAATGATTTGATTTGATTTGATTTGATTTGATCGACGGTAATCGATCACACGTGCAGTCTAGCGCTAATTTACGCCACGACAGGGTTTTGCTTTCTTTACCTCTCGCTACCTTCCAGGTCATCGGTCCACTGAGCCGGCTGGAACACCAATAAATCCAGTCAACACGACGTGATTTGTGAGTTGCTCATAGCATCAGAAACTTAAATATATAACTACCAGTATGAATGAATGTATTCTCGGTGTTTTTCGTATGTATACGTTTTCAGAATGTTCTGTTCACGGGCGAGTAATTTCAGTTGTAAAAAGTTTTGTCAATGTAAAGTAATCGTCATTGAGTAGAAGGTTACAGTAGCTTCAAGTTGGTATGCGGCGGCGACGCGCGGCGCGGGAGCGATGTTCGTTTGTTATATTCTCAAATTACATCCATTACGAGTCGTAATACTCGTAATTAGCCCCGCGCCGCCAGCGGGGCTTCGTTAGCGGTGCGTGGCGTCCGCGGGGCGGGCGCGGGGCGGGCGCGGGGCGGGCGCGGGGCGGGCGCGGGGCGGGCGCGGGGCGGACAGTTTTACGCCTGGAATAAAAGAAAGCGTTGTTTATTCTGTCAAATCTGGCGAAGTGTGTCTGGCTAGTTGCTAATAGAGTCGTCCTAAACCAACAACGCGCTTTCTATGAGAGTTGTTTCAGGCCGCGCTAAAAGCTCGGCAACTCCGCTCCGCCCGCACTAATACCCATTGTCTACGGAATACAATCAAGGCGAAGTTGTGAGTTATGCAGAGGACGGGTGAAACTGATTCAAGTTTATCTTTTCGGTAAATTTAATTTGTAAGAGCGAGAATCGTTTTTCCCTTCGGAGTGCGGTATCTTTATCGCATATGGCTGAGCGCGCGCCGGACTCCGACGACTTTATATTTCTTCACGATTCAATTATTCGCTAAAGCCGCGTACTTCGCGTCGGGCTCCGAGAAAATTCAACGTTTAAGTTTATTCCGGTCAACGGCAGAATGTTTTTATTATGAAATTCTTCTTTCCGCGCGTCTTGTTAACAAGTTGAATGAGTTAGCTCATTTGAATAAAGAGAAGTCGACTTCCCCGGCAGCTCCGCGTCGTGGCTCATATGTAAAATGGCTCCATGGGTCCCTAGGTTCAAGGCTGGATTCCGAATACCCTAGCACGCAACATAGGGCGTTGTGTCGGCGAGGCGCGGGCGCGGGCCGTCGCCGGCGCGCGGCGCCCGCGGCGCTCGGTAAAGACATGTAGTTATAACTTGGCGTCGTTCTTCCAGTTATCCTCGAAGCCAACTTCTGCCTCATACACGTATTCATTTTGTAGATCACAGACTTTCAAATGAGTTCGTCTTTTACGAGTGCAATGAGGATGCTTTTAAAAGAGTTGGTGCAATTTTTCAACCGGCTTTTTTTCTTAGCTGGCCTTCACTCAAGAGGCTTTGTGCTTGTTTCACAATTCTACTTCACCCGTAGTGCTCGTGTAATAAAACGAAACATTTTCATCAACTTTTTCATTCTATTACTAATGGGGATTATTAAAGAATGGGGCGAATCATAAGGAAAATTAACGTAAACGGAATTGCGAAACTCAAATTAGGCAAATATTCCAAAAATGCTTGTTAGGTTTGTTGGAACAATTCTTAATCAAGTTAAAGTTTGTGCGATTCGTTTACGACCGAACATAAATTTAGTGAAACTGCGAGAGAAACAAAAACACGTAAAGAGAACCTGTTTGTGCAAACAAATGAAATAAACAACTAGCAGTGGATAGACAGGCCGGCGGGCGGCGGGCAGCGGGCGGCGGGCAGCGGGCAGCGGGCAGCGGGCAGCGGGTAGCGGGGACAGCGGGGGTTATTCTCCTGCTGCTTAGGCAAACTACGAGTAGATTAAATTGGCCTTACTCGATCACTTTTCTTCTGAGCGGTGGTCTGTCACTAGTGCTGGTAAACTCACCTATGGCCTAATTGAAGTTTGTTATTCATTATTAAACGCGCAAGGATCGCAGTCGACCACCTACGGACTATCCCATCTTACGTGTGCATGGGTCAAGTAAACGTAGTTCGATAGAGTAACAGAACAGAATAAAGCCGCAGTAACAGAACGCGGCGACACGTCGTGCTGACGCCGCCAGTGGCGACACACGCTCCGGACAACTCTACGCTCAAGTTTTACTACTAATACGGAGTTGGAGTGCGCTTGATTGTGACGATATGTTGGTCTTGTTTTAATTAAATCAGAGAGAGACTTTGTTTGAACAAAAGACAGTGGTTTTCCAATTTGTTTTACCAATGCTGTTGACATTGTAGTAGCTTTTACTGAAAAGTGCCTTAACGTCGACAAATAATTATGACTATACGATGAAGAAGCAAGTTGGATTAAACAAATAGAATATAAACCCTGAGCGAGCATGTCTCATCTAAATTATAATAAGGATAAAACGTTGCTCTAAAAAATGAGTTTCTATACCGAGCTAGATTGAAGTCCTTGCTAAAGGATTTTGAGGTAACAGCGATAGAGGCAGCGGCGGGTGGCGAGCGATAATAGTACATTGTGTATTAAGGCTGGTAAAGGCAGAATTACAAACGAGAGTTTGTTAGAAGCCCGAAGCCGAAGGCTGAGGGCTTTAATGACTCGAGCTTTGTAATTCCTTTACCACCCGTGTAACATACAATGTTTTTCATCACAATTGCGAGTAAAAAAATAAAATCAGAAAAAATATCATATTTTTAACTTATTTTCTTTGAATCGCACAATTTTTATCAGTACTTGTAAATTATAACTATCGGCACTTCGACAGACTACATCATTTTCTATGACTTACCACAGATAATATGAAACGTGTTCAGGAGTCCGATTCTAGTGACAGTCGAGATCAATAGTTTATATGCGAGATTTTTAGAAAATTGTATGCAACTGACATTTCATCTCGAATGAAATTTCATATCTTATGGCACAAGAATTGGGGTCCTGACGTATAATATAATGATAGTTTGAGTCCACGCATTATATTTAAAAAAAAAAGCTTTTACGTACGATAGGGCGTAATGGTAAAAAAAAGGCCCGCGGGTATTATTTTGGATTTACGGTCGATTTTTCTAGCATGTTAGGACACTATTTACGAGCAAGTGTGATGAAAAAAATAATGCGTTCGTGCTGAGCGCGGCCCGCACGTCGTAGGTACATCAAGTCTATGCTTTTGCCCTTAGCCTAAAGCATGAACGCAGCCAGGTTATTATAGGTTCATGATAACCTCCTTGTCCTTATCCCAATTAATTCGGGCCAACGCAGCGCGTCTTCGAGCATGCTGCTGCTGTTGTGGGATAGTTCGGTGACAGAAGATGTTAATTCGTAAATCCGTAGTCGCTTTTTCTTTCTACGACATCCGAAGATAGTAAGGAGTGGTGCTATTCCGATCCGACAGCTACTCGGTACAGGTTCTCAATGTGATATGTTTTTAAAACGGTCTAATTCGCCGCTTCATCGCGGCATACAAATAACAACACTCGATTCCTGGTTTATGCAGCTGCCGCTGTGTATCGGATGTCGCATTAATTATATTATCCTAGTCCTAGAATTCATGCTTTCAAGGAACCTATTTGCTGGTAACTTTTTGAAACACAACATTCGGCTTTGTCACTTACGAGTAGTTTCTTGTAGCTTCTCAGCATCACATCATGTCGCATAGGCCTTGTATGATAATCTTGTAAAATTGGCCGATTTAAGCACGGCGTTACTCAGAGCCGAGACGCCATTATTCAGGCCTGTCTGATCCGCGCTTCGTTAGTCAATGCTTCAGGAGAAATGTAATTTGCGGAAGAATAAAAAAGGAAATTGGATCGGGCTGCGCCGGCGCGGATTTCCCCCGGGGCCGCGGCGCACGCTCCGCCCGCGCGCCCGAGCCTGCTGCCCGCGTCACACTTGATGAGGAGCGAACACTCACCAATCATTAGGAGTGCATCATTTCATCATCGTAGTCAAGTATTTGTGGAACCGGAAATAAACAAATTAATGATTAAATTAGTAATAGTAAACCAATCTAATATTACCAAGTAACGGCTGCGATGTTCACCACAAAAACTAAACTGGCGGCGTCGGCTCTTCAACAAAGTAGACTTCAAATGAACGAGAGCATCGTTGCCCTCACTTTATTAGCAGCCGACTGTTTCGTCCCGTCTCAATTGGCTCTTAATTTAACAAAGTTACTTCCAAGTCCAAGAGAACAATATATCAGAGAACTCTTTAATATCGCAGGACGTTCTATATAACAGTGTTCATGAGTAATGGCCGGGGGAGGGGTGCCAGCCAGGGGGAGGGGGGGGGGGCTGTTATAGAGTTGCTCTTTGCACATTTATCTAAAAGTAGAATCATTTGCTGCAGCGGGTTTCAAACGCGACGCGTACAGCGCGTACTAGAGGCAGCGAAGGTTACGGTTCCCGGGTCAACGAAGGGGTTAAATTAAGATATCAATAGTAAGGTTGACACGTCAAAGTGGACGTGCTCACACGCAGCATTTTCCTTTATCCATATTTAATACTGTAATGTATATGTTAATAATGTAAATGCTGCTTGTATTTTCGCTTTGAATTTCAAAACTACGAACTCCCACAACAGAAATCTAGCGGTTTGTTGTGTAAATATTTTTGGCAAGCGATTTTACACAACTTATAGTCAAACGCAATCTCGAGGACATCGTCCAACGCGAGAATGTCCAATATTGTCCAAATATGCTCGACTCATAGTCGGCAGGTGCCGCCTCGCCGGCCGTCCACGCGGCGTGGATCGGCCACTGACGGCGAGGGATCATCCTAAAGCTTTTCTTTTCTACTAGCTATAAGTCTGTCTCCGAATTTCCCCTTATTACGCTGTGGTACGTACGGTGAGCCGTTTCCGTGCTTTTGAGTGTACCTACGACTGAAGCGGGGTGGGTTTTTGTTGGGTCGAAATACGTTCCGTCACTATATGAAATAAATAATATCGTGGTTAAGTCAGACTCACGGGTTCAGACTGTGTACGAAAGTAGGTACTGAAGCAAGACCTTGGTTTGTTCAAACGTTGGCCCAATTGTTCGTGCGATTGGTGATTATAAATATCAATAAATAAAAATAAATAGTTCGTAGAGCTACAATTAGTAAGTAATTTAAACAGTAGTTTTTAATTATGAATTGCGGGTTGTGTGATGACGCTCGGTGCCTCGCACAGAACAACGTGTCAATTACACGGAGGTCGGGATGCACGCTAGTGCAGGCGATGTCCGGAATGCGGCCAAAAGTCACAGAATACGTCGCCTGAAATAAATAGGTCAGTGCGTGCTGCACGGCGCGAGCTCACGGGCGGGAACCCGACGCGCGTCGGTGCTCGGGGCTGACGCGAGCTGATTCCTTCTTCAAACAGATGTTTCGTTAAAAAGGCATTTGTGCTAAGTTGGATATTTTGTGGCCTTTTTAACAAAGCTTACAAATGGTGAATGTTCTTACTTCTTAACTTAACTTTTAAACTTTTAATTCTTAGCAATGTTCATTGAAATTTGACTTTGTTACAAACGCCCTCTAGATAATTACGTCGACAAATGAAATAGCAGAAAACTAGTTAAACTGAAGCAGTAATAAGCCTACATTGTAAATTGGATTCCGTAATTTCAAACACATTAATGTCGACGAAACGGCACGGTTGAGCCTGAAGGGGTGAGCGGGGGGTGTGGGGGAGGGGGGGATAATGAGGTGTCGCGGGGCTCATTACCCGCAGTCATTGTGCCTCACCCGCGAACTTCGCAATGTTCTCATGTAACACAGTTCACACTGAGATAATTCAAGAATAGGTAAACGTCCGCATAAAGACTATTGTCACAACCTGTATTTCACAGGCCTCATGGAACTACATTGCAGTCACACCAATTGACCTAGTTCCCAACTTAGCTCTAGGCTTGCACTACGGGTACTAGACAACGATAAACTTCCTTATACATAGAAACAAGAGAGAAGAGAAAACAAGAAACATTCAAGACTCCGAAACAAATATTAGCGCTCGTCAAACAAATATCCGCCCTTACCGGGATTTGAACCCGTGACCACTAGCTTCGTAGACAAGGTTACTACCAACTAGGCAAACGGCCCGACAAAAAAACATTCAGTTTTTTTTTTGTCTGCAACTGTATTGGAGCTGTTTATTATTTGCTGGAAGGTGCAGGGTTCAAATTGTCGGTCCGACGGCGGCGGCTCAAAGGATCTTCCCGCCTGTTTGTGGAGCGCGTGGCGACTCGGCAATGAGGGCGAGCAAACACTCCTTCGGGAGTCGCGACCGTCTGGCGTCTTCGAGGTGAGTTCTTCACTTCATCCAGTGTTGCTGCGTTACAGAACACGTAGCCATGTTAGTCTAATGCATTGAACCTTTAAGTCCTACTTGCAATGTGGATAGTTATTGTTGAACTACTTACGAGTATACTCAGTTATTTTCCAACCGGAGGCCAAAGATCATAGTAAATAGATAGTAGTTTTTTGCTAATTTATTTAACTCTATTTTAAGGCTTCAGAATCTACTTGAGCGTTTGTTCGAATGATTGATAAAATGTGCGTACCGATTAGTCGTTTAGTTCAAAGTACCAATCGGTAAGCGCATTTCGTCAAGAATTCTAGCGAACGGTGAAGTAAATTAATTTATAATTTATATCTTAAAAAATAATATCTTGACTGTGACGTCTCAGTTTATTTATGAGAATATAATTTATGTTATTAAGAATTTAGACTGTTTCACCAAAAAATCTGATAAACATAATTTAAATACTAGAAATAAAAATAGTCGCTATTCGAAAATTCGGCGTCCGTAAAGTATATCAATCATTTGTTGGTTAATGCATTCATTTCTAAATTAAATTACTTGACGAAGTTTTAAAGTTACCCTTTCCAGCACTTAAAAAATACTTAAAAAGGTCGTTAATGTCTAAATGCATGGCCTGAATCCGGAACTTAGTCAAAAATAATTTGTTCAAATGCAAAAGCTTTATCTTGCTTTTTCTTGTCTAGGGGACACCGTTGATGCAGGAAAACATATCGAAACTTTTATATGGTCGTCTTGCACCATCGTATATATACATAAGTAATTGATTCTATTTTCTTTTTTCTTTTTCTCTTTCTATCTCTCCCGTAAGATTTTTGGCACGTTTTCCTGCTGAACTACGCATGTTATTTGATATTATACTTAATTTAATATTTGTAGCTTTATATAATGCTAGACTAAGCAGTACCATTGTAATATGAAATATGTTTAAAAAATGTCTGTTTGCTGAGTTTCTTGCGGCGTTTCTCCTCAGCAGTCGTCTCCTCTTGGGAAGCTGGTAGCTGGTAGATCCTTGACGTGTAAAAGTGCCCGTGCGGCCTACTTACTGAACAAATTTCGTTTATCTTTTTAATGCTTAAGTCTACCCCACCCTAAAGGTAACCTATCGCAACCTCGAAAAGTTTTTGACCGAATTTCATTTGACCGAAAACATTTCGTTTTTTATCGTTTCTCCGATGGCACGATTCGTCATTTTTTTATTTCACCATTTGACTTTAAGTAAATGGTTCGTTAGTCCAAGCAACTTTTCTCCTTGTAGTCACGTACCCTATGTATTGTTACGTATTTTATTTCAAAGCCCATTTTTCATTACACCAATGCTACAACTAGCCTGTGGATCGTTTTGTATTTTGTTTCTTAACCCATTTTTCACTTCATCAATGTTACATATAGATTTTGCTACGTTACGTCAAATATTCATTTCGGCCAAAAAATCTTGCTTGTAATTAGTTTCAACTATCTACAAAATGCAACGAGCAAGACGAGTCAGGGCAGAACCGACTCAGATAGGTTAGGTTAGAAGCCAAGGCGGGAGCAAAGCTCCCGCCTTGGCTTTCGAGGTTATTTTTTTTCTGCCCCGAAAAACTTGCTTAAGTATAATTTATCCAGACAATGCAAAGATCAAGACAATCAGGGTAAAACCGACTCGGAACGGTTCACTTATTTTCTATAACTAAGAAATAAGTCAACACAGATCAAACAATATGATTTATATTTTATAGCAATCTTAAACCGAGCCGTAATATTGGGCAAAGGATACTAAGGTAAAATCAGAAATAGGAAAAAGACAAATAGACAAAGCATTACATTGGACAACTGTTGATACGCCGAAACCAGTAATGAGGTATAGATAATTTGTCAAATCGTTAAAAAACCAAAACAAGTAATGAATAAATAAAACTATTCGAAATGATCATTCGGCCAAACGTAAAAAAACCCAAACCATAATTGACGAAAAGTATTTGTCGAACCAAAATTCGGTCAAACATTTTTCGAAGTTGTGATAGGTAACCCACCCTAAAAGCCCAAGGTTCGGTTTGTGTTCTGCTCATATATGATTATTTTGACGCGCATCGAGAGACTGAAATTATTCCTTCCAGTTTAATTGTCCTAGAAGGCTAAACATTATGTGATAAATTCATCTTCGTCTTACTTTGCCAAATAAGGGACGGGTAGAAAGTGCAACACGTAACTCTTTGGTTTCCGCTAAAAAAAGTAGAATATTTGAAATAAAGGTTGTTTCGTTGACATTCTCAACTTTCTCGAATACACTGCGTCCTACGGATCTTCGTGCGTCGCCTGTGATTGTCGCGTCAGCGGTCCGGCGAGCATGCGTCAGCAGGCTTGTCTCCGGCCCGCGGGGCTGCACTCTGAGAGATAGAGTTTAACGTTTCCTAACTTGCCACCCACTTTCAGCTTCCCACCTTCAGCCAGTCAAATAAAGTATGTTTCCAATAGCATCGTTATCTTTTAAATTGGACCTCGACTAGCACCTTAGGATGACCAAACTTTTATCTACCTTTTGTTACGAGTATGTGTGCATGAACGAACCGGAATTTCGTTACACGGATCTGAACGCAGATTATTTATTAACGCTCGCATCCATATAATCCCCCGCCAACTCTGATTAACGTGACAATATCCAATATTAATGGTGCATTATTAAGGTACTGATTGGACAGTGACGCGTGGCCGCGCGGGACCACGTGACTGGTCGACGCGGCTCGGCGAGGGCCGCGGCGCTCTCCAAACATTGCGAAACATTCATTTTTATTGTATCGTTAATACTCTGTCCATTTCTCATACTCAAACAGTGCCAGATATTACTCTGTTTGAGTAGATCATTTCATCATCGTAGTCAAGTATTTGTGGAACCGGAAATAAACAAATTAATGATTAAATTAGTAATAGTAAACCAATCTAATATTACCAAGTAACGGCTGCGATGTTCACCACAAAAACTAAACTGGCGGCGTCGGCTCTTCAACAAAGTAGACTTCAAATGAACGAGAGCATCGTTGCCCTCACTTTATTAGCAGCCGACTGTTTCGTCCCGTCTCAATTGGCTCTTAATTTAACAAAGTTACTTCCAAGTCCAAGAGAACAATATATCAGAGAACTCTTTAATATCGCAGGACGTTCTATATAACAGTGTTCATGAGTAATGGCCGGGGGAGGGGTGCCAGCCAGGGGGAGGGGGGGGGGGCTGTTATAGAGTTGCTCTTTGCACATTTATCTAAAAGTAGAATCATTTGCTGCAGCGGGTTTCAAACGCGACGCGTACAGCGCGTACTAGAGGCAGCGAAGGTTACGGTTCCCGGGTCAACGAAGGGGTTAAATTAAGATATCAATAGTAAGGTTGACACGTCAAAGTGGACGTGCTCACACGCAGCATTTTCCTTTATCCATATTTAATACTGTAATGTATATGTTAATAATGTAAATGCTGCTTGTATTTTCGCTTTGAATTTCAAAACTACGAACTCCCACAACAGAAATCTAGCGGTTTGTTGTGTAAATATTTTTGGCAAGCGATTTTACACAACTTATAGTCAAACGCAATCTCGAGGACATCGTCCAACGCGAGAATGTCCAATATTGTCCAAATATGCTCGACTCATAGTCGGCAGGTGCCGCCTCGCCGGCCGTCCACGCGGCGTGGATCGGCCACTGACGGCGAGGGATCATCCTAAAGCTTTTCTTTTCTACTAGCTATAAGTCTGTCTCCGAATTTCCCCTTATTACGCTGTGGTACGTACGGTGAGCCGTTTCCGTGCTTTTGAGTGTACCTACGACTGAAGCGGGGTGGGTTTTTGTTGGGTCGAAATACGTTCCGTCACTATATGAAATAAATAATATCGTGGTTAAGTCAGACTCACGGGTTCAGACTGTGTACGAAAGTAGGTACTGAAGCAAGACCTTGGTTTGTTCAAACGTTGGCCCAATTGTTCGTGCGATTGGTGATTATAAATATCAATAAATAAAAATAAATAGTTCGTAGAGCTACAATTAGTAAGTAATTTAAACAGTAGTTTTTAATTATGAATTGCGGGTTGTGTGATGACGCTCGGTGCCTCGCACAGAACAACGTGTCAATTACACGGAGGTCGGGATGCACGCTAGTGCAGGCGATGTCCGGAATGCGGCCAAAAGTCACAGAATACGTCGCCTGAAATAAATAGGTCAGTGCGTGCTGCACGGCGCGAGCTCACGGGCGGGAACCCGACGCGCGTCGGTGCTCGGGGCTGACGCGAGCTGATTCCTTCTTCAAACAGATGTTTCGTTAAAAAGGCATTTGTGCTAAGTTGGATATTTTGTGGCCTTTTTAACAAAGCTTACAAATGGTGAATGTTCTTACTTCTTAACTTAACTTTTAAACTTTTAATTCTTAGCAATGTTCATTGAAATTTGACTTTGTTACAAACGCCCTCTAGATAATTACGTCGACAAATGAAATAGCAGAAAACTAGTTAAACTGAAGCAGTAATAAGCCTACATTGTAAATTGGATTCCGTAATTTCAAACACATTAATGTCGACGAAACGGCACGGTTGAGCCTGAAGGGGTGAGCGGGGGGTGTGGGGGAGGGGGGGATAATGAGGTGTCGCGGGGCTCATTACCCGCAGTCATTGTGCCTCACCCGCGAACTTCGCAATGTTCTCATGTAACACAGTTCACACTGAGATAATTCAAGAATAGGTAAACGTCCGCATAAAGACTATTGTCACAACCTGTATTTCACAGGCCTCATGGAACTACATTGCAGTCACACCAATTGACCTAGTTCCCAACTTAGCTCTAGGCTTGCACTACGGGTACTAGACAACGATAAACTTCCTTATACATAGAAACAAGAGAGAAGAGAAAACAAGAAACATTCAAGACTCCGAAACAAATATTAGCGCTCGTCAAACAAATATCCGCCCTTACCGGGATTTGAACCCGTGACCACTAGCTTCGTAGACAAGGTTACTACCAACTAGGCAAACGGCCCGACAAAAAAACATTCAGTTTTTTTTTTGTCTGCAACTGTATTGGAGCTGTTTATTATTTGCTGGAAGGTGCAGGGTTCAAATTGTCGGTCCGACGGCGGCGGCTCAAAGGATCTTCCCGCCTGTTTGTGGAGCGCGTGGCGACTCGGCAATGAGGGCGAGCAAACACTCCTTCGGGAGTCGCGACCGTCTGGCGTCTTCGAGGTGAGTTCTTCACTTCATCCAGTGTTGCTGCGTTACAGAACACGTAGCCATGTTAGTCTAATGCATTGAACCTTTAAGTCCTACTTGCAATGTGGATAGTTATTGTTGAACTACTTACGAGTATACTCAGTTATTTTCCAACCGGAGGCCAAAGATCATAGTAAATAGATAGTAGTTTTTTGCTAATTTATTTAACTCTATTTTAAGGCTTCAGAATCTACTTGAGCGTTTGTTCGAATGATTGATAAAATGTGCGTACCGATTAGTCGTTTAGTTCAAAGTACCAATCGGTAAGCGCATTTCGTCAAGAATTCTAGCGAACGGTGAAGTAAATTAATTTATAATTTATATCTTAAAAAATAATATCTTGACTGTGACGTCTCAGTTTATTTATGAGAATATAATTTATGTTATTAAGAATTTAGACTGTTTCACCAAAAAATCTGATAAACATAATTTAAATACTAGAAATAAAAATAGTCGCTATTCGAAAATTCGGCGTCCGTAAAGTATATCAATCATTTGTTGGTTAATGCATTCATTTCTAAATTAAATTACTTGACGAAGTTTTAAAGTTACCCTTTCCAGCACTTAAAAAATACTTAAAAAGGTCGTTAATGTCTAAATGCATGGCCTGAATCCGGAACTTAGTCAAAAATAATTTGTTCAAATGCAAAAGCTTTATCTTGCTTTTTCTTGTCTAGGGGACACCGTTGATGCAGGAAAACATATCGAAACTTTTATATGGTCGTCTTGCACCATCGTATATATACATAAGTAATTGATTCTATTTTCTTTTTTCTTTTTCTCTTTCTATCTCTCCCGTAAGATTTTTGGCACGTTTTCCTGCTGAACTACGCATGTTATTTGATATTATACTTAATTTAATATTTGTAGCTTTATATAATGCTAGACTAAGCAGTACCATTGTAATATGAAATATGTTTAAAAAATGTCTGTTTGCTGAGTTTCTTGCGGCGTTTCTCCTCAGCAGTCGTCTCCTCTTGGGAAGCTGGTAGCTGGTAGATCCTTGACGTGTAAAAGTGCCCGTGCGGCCTACTTACTGAACAAATTTCGTTTATCTTTTTAATGCTTAAGTCTACCCCACCCTAAAGGTAACCTATCGCAACCTCGAAAAGTTTTTGACCGAATTTCATTTGACCGAAAACATTTCGTTTTTTATCGTTTCTCCGATGGCACGATTCGTCATTTTTTTATTTCACCATTTGACTTTAAGTAAATGGTTCGTTAGTCCAAGCAACTTTTCTCCTTGTAGTCACGTACCCTATGTATTGTTACGTATTTTATTTCAAAGCCCATTTTTCATTACACCAATGCTACAACTAGCCTGTGGATCGTTTTGTATTTTGTTTCTTAACCCATTTTTCACTTCATCAATGTTACATATAGATTTTGCTACGTTACGTCAAATATTCATTTCGGCCAAAAAATCTTGCTTGTAATTAGTTTCAACTATCTACAAAATGCAACGAGCAAGACGAGTCAGGGCAGAACCGACTCAGATAGGTTAGGTTAGAAGCCAAGGCGGGAGCAAAGCTCCCGCCTTGGCTTTCGAGGTTATTTTTTTTCTGCCCCGAAAAACTTGCTTAAGTATAATTTATCCAGACAATGCAAAGATCAAGACAATCAGGGTAAAACCGACTCGGAACGGTTCACTTATTTTCTATAACTAAGAAATAAGTCAACACAGATCAAACAATATGATTTATATTTTATAGCAATCTTAAACCGAGCCGTAATATTGGGCAAAGGATACTAAGGTAAAATCAGAAATAGGAAAAAGACAAATAGACAAAGCATTACATTGGACAACTGTTGATACGCCGAAACCAGTAATGAGGTATAGATAATTTGTCAAATCGTTAAAAAACCAAAACAAGTAATGAATAAATAAAACTATTCGAAATGATCATTCGGCCAAACGTAAAAAAACCCAAACCATAATTGACGAAAAGTATTTGTCGAACCAAAATTCGGTCAAACATTTTTCGAAGTTGTGATAGGTAACCCACCCTAAAAGCCCAAGGTTCGGTTTGTGTTCTGCTCATATATGATTATTTTGACGCGCATCGAGAGACTGAAATTATTCCTTCCAGTTTAATTGTCCTAGAAGGCTAAACATTATGTGATAAATTCATCTTCGTCTTACTTTGCCAAATAAGGGACGGGTAGAAAGTGCAACACGTAACTCTTTGGTTTCCGCTAAAAAAAGTAGAATATTTGAAATAAAGGTTGTTTCGTTGACATTCTCAACTTTCTCGAATACACTGCGTCCTACGGATCTTCGTGCGTCGCCTGTGATTGTCGCGTCAGCGGTCCGGCGAGCATGCGTCAGCAGGCTTGTCTCCGGCCCGCGGGGCTGCACTCTGAGAGATAGAGTTTAACGTTTCCTAACTTGCCACCCACTTTCAGCTTCCCACCTTCAGCCAGTCAAATAAAGTATGTTTCCAATAGCATCGTTATCTTTTAAATTGGACCTCGACTAGCACCTTAGGATGACCAAACTTTTATCTACCTTTTGTTACGAGTATGTGTGCATGAACGAACCGGAATTTCGTTACACGGATCTGAACGCAGATTATTTATTAACGCTCGCATCCATATAATCCCCCGCCAACTCTGATTAACGTGACAATATCCAATATTAATGGTGCATTATTAAGGTACTGATTGGACAGTGACGCGTGGCCGCGCGGGACCACGTGACTGGTCGACGCGGCTCGGCGAGGGCCGCGGCGCTCTCCAAACATTGCGAAACATTCATTTTTATTGTATCGTTAATACTCTGTCCATTTCTCATACTCAAACAGTGCCAGATATTACTCTGTTTGAGTAGATGGGTATGACCGGTAGGGACCGCCGTTGTCAACAGAGAATCATGCATCCAAATCCTAATTTAGTAAAAGTAAATTTCTAATGAACATATTATTACTTTTACCATTTGGATCTAAGAAATGTAGGGTGAGCACTCGCGCGAGCGGCGCCGCCTCCGCGTCCCGTCGCCGTATTAGGTATAATAATATAAAAATTCACCGCCCGCGAAATTCCACCGCCTCTAGAGCAGCGAGCGGCTTGCTCGGGCCTCGTGCAATATGAGTGGAGGGCACACGCGCGTACTCGAAAACAAATATTTTCTTTCTTTTGCTAGTTGTTCGTTTATATGCATTTTATATGACATAGTGTAAACTCGATACAATTCGTGATACTCAAGCTGCACGCACACTACATCACGGTTCTATTCTACGACGTTGAAAATATCGTTTTTAAAGTTGTGTTATGGTTTTTAATGTCCGCCTTCCACTGCGAGCGGAGCGGGCCACTTACGGACTCTGTTTGGCTTACAGCGGAGACATCAAATGTTTGAAACCTCTTTCAAATCACCATTCTAAACCAAACGGAGTCCGTACGGGGTCCGCTCCCGTGTAGTAAAGGCAGGCAACTCGGCCACTATTACTTCCACGTAAATAAATAAGAGCTATCAAAACGTAGACAATACGATAACATGTCAGAAACGATATTGTTTAACGTCGTAGAATAGAGGGCCGCCTTCATCATTGGTCATTGACGGCTGGCGCGGCGAGGGTCGCGGCTGCAGTGCGGCTGACTGCGACCACATAACACGAATCCACAATAGATCTCTCCGGGTCAAAGTTTTTGCACAGCCCGAGTTGACAATTGAAACTAGATTCTATCCTGTACAATTTAGAGGCCACATCGGAGTGTCGGGCTTGCAGGCCGCTTATTGATGGATGGTGCGGCCTGTCGCCGCGGCATAAATCTCCGCCGCGTCGCGTCGCGTGCGCGGTGTTAATCGCGCCCATCTGTCCAATTTGCACGATGCCATGCTTTTAGACGAATCAATTCCCTTTTTTCCGGCGACCGGCACGTTTTATTTTTTGTTTCCCGCGACTGCGGAATGTAATTGTTGTCGCAATTATTTTAATCGCCTGCATCGCGCCTTAGTGTTCCTTTGTTACAACTCCGCGGAATGAAAGCCTGTCGGAGTATAATGAACAGAGGTCGGCGCGGAATGTGTGAAGTTTCAATAAACCGGAATTCACTGCAATTTAGTGACCGTGCGACGTTCAAAGACAGTGGAGTCAATGTATTTTCATCAGCGCTTGTAATATTTCGCTGAAATGTTGTTATACAAATTGATGTTTTGTCTTTTGTCGTGCTAAATACTTTAAAGGTAATATTGTACATAATTATAAATGTAAACAGACAAGATTAAAGAAAAAGAGGTATACGTGCAGACGATCATCAGTTCATGGATCATGGACATCATGGTTCGCGTACGTGTGGAGCGAGAGGCTCATTCTGTTAACTACAGGAGATTTTGGACTAGTGCGCTGAACAGAATTCAAACTTGCTTTTGACTAGTTTTTGACTAACTTTCTGCAACTTCAGGATTCTTTAAAAATAAAAAATAAACTAGCACACACTGCCATCGCTCTCAACGTCAATAATCCCCGGGGTCTCGCCACGTGCAGGCAAATTCCTCTCGTAATAGCATTATGGTTGTTTTACATAGAACTCCGAACTGAAATGTAATGAAAGGGCAGTGAGTGCCGCGTCCGCGCCCGCGCCTGCGCCCGCGCCCGCGGCCAGCTAAACTCATCAATTCAGTTAGGCTGGTAATTACATTACAACCTCCTATCCCGCGACAACCAATATTGTCATCGCTACATAATATCTAAAAGCTATGATACGGGGGCGGGAGGGCCAACTGAAGCAAGTTAAAACAACGAGGCACAAGTTATAAATGTCTAGAAATAGTTCTCGCAGCGTTAGTGGCGTACAGTTCGTATTCCACATTATAGTATAAGCACATAATTATAATAAATTAAATTATTACTAATAAACCGAAAACCCGACTCCAATAAAAAAACAACTGAAAGGCGAAAAACAGGTTTTCCAGGCCCCGCCTACAAGCTAGTCCAAAGGTTTTTTTTTTCAAGGAATATAATAAAGTTTTAAAATTCATAGCTTGTCCCCGCCTGCAACACCTTTACCATTATTCAAGTTAAATTTAAATTGTTATATATATCAATGAGTTGGTACATTGCTCTTACAATTTTCTATTCATTACATAGCTGGTTTTTCGCTTTACACTTGTTTTTTTTTATTGCAGTCAGTTTTTTAATTTATTTTTAATTATTTAAAATATTTAACTCTTTTTAGTTGACATTTAAAAAATATTGATTTAATTAATTATTAAAATGATTTTTCGTGTCGCGAGGGTAAGTGACAAATTACAAGCGAAACTCTCTTTCCAGCAAACGGAGTTTGTTACTTGACATTTACGTACTTTTTAACTTTCTTGACAAAATGGTAGCATAAAAGTGTTATAATGTGCATATATTTGGAATAGGCTATTTAATTTATGACACTATTGCGAACAATACTTTTGTACGAGTTCATTAAAATTAATAGATTAAGTCATTAATACGAGTATATAAGAAAACTAAATATCGTAAGTACTATACTGTCTAGTTCTACTGTCCAACTTCATTTACACAAGATAATTGGAAAAATAATATGCGTGATATGAAATACTACTAGTTACATTGGTAACCTGCAGTGGAGTAACCTAATGCAATACTGGTTCTACTAGTGAAAAACTAATGAAACACTCAATCTCAATCTTTTATTGTTCATATTCAATTCATACTGCAGAATGATTAGGGCCGGCCAATGACAGCACAGTACTGCAACATTACACCGGCGTCCGTAATGTTGCAGTACTGTGCTAGCACAGTACTTTATTCGCAGTTTTTTTTTATGCCCTGGGTACAGCAGCAAGTTTATGTAGATTTTTGACAGTGACGCGCCGCTGCTGCGTTCCGAAACGCCATAGATTGCAATTTTGTATCGGATTGAGTCTCCTTAAACAAGGACACATATTATTGAAATACCAAGTTCTATTTTCATATTTTTTTTGGTTTTCTAGTTCGTAACATAGACTAAGTTACTAGGTTTCCGAAGTAACATAGACTATTCAACGATGAAAAGAGTGACGTTGCAGTATTGTCTATGAAATCTTTATACACAGATTTTAATCGACGAGTACGAAAAATATATAATTTACTTTAAAGAATTGATCTGTTCCGTGAACGAATATTATTTAGCTATGACTTCCAAGTAAATAAAAAACAGAAGAATCAATTGAATATCGCAGGTAATTTTATAATATTTTTTATAAGGAGCAACGGATGAAGTGCGTGGAAACATGTTCATTGAATAGCCGTATTAAAATGTTGGCAACTGTTTAGCAGTTAGGTTTGGAATCCCACAATATTATTTGAGAAGCATTACTATTTGGCCGACACAAGTGTCACCGCGAGCTACCTATCCATCTCCGCGCGCGAGGCCCCGCTAATTACGAGCCGAGCGCCGCGCCGCGCCGCCAGCCGACCGGCGACCACGCGCCGCCGCGAGATGCTAATTCGCTCATTAAAACGAAATAATTATATCCGCAATCCCTCGAGCGCGATGTCATCGTCAGGTGAGCGAAGCGAAGCGTTCTGGAATAGGATTTCATTGTAGGTCCGAGTACAATCAAAGGCACGAAAATATATGGCCATCGCGCCAAACATAATAATTTATTCATGACCTTATTATTTTTGACGCCTTGGTAACGTTTATATATATACCTATTTATGACTTTGACTGTACATACAGCGTATTTAGTTAATAATTGCAATAACTATTATTGGACTCGATCGACGTTTATTTCAGAAACAATTTAACCCCTAAAGACAGGTTAAACGATGCTTATTGGAATTCGTAATGAGACTTACTAAGAAGAGAAAGGTCGAGGTTGACATTGCTAAATCAAAGTCAAAGACAAGACGATCCGAAATTCGTTGTCCTGAATAAGTAAATTAATTTAATTGTGTGACTTATCTGTGTCACTCCACTCGTATAAAGATACGGGCCACCGTCTCGTCTCCCGGTGCGGCAGTCTAACAGGACCTCGTCTTGGCTATCTAATAGTTTTGTTGATAAAAGGAAATACTTTTAAAGAGTTTTTAAGACTTGAGCATTAAAGGAACAAACACGACCTTGCGCAGGTAGATTAAAAGTATTATCTACCGTCATTTCCATTCTTATTGATCATTAGAGGCAAAATTCGAAATGTAAAATGACGCTGAAATTAAATTTGGGTAAAGGACCGTGGAATTACTTCGAAGAAAAAATGGGCTTTGTATAAAGCTGTGGCGATTCTCTAAAGTAAAGAACATGCTTATTCTTGCCACTCCGCTTTGCTCGAATGGACGACGACAAGCATCAATGAATCTGATACCTGCGTTTTGCGAGCTGGAAATAAACGGTTCTCCGTATGCAGCGGCGCGGCGCGTATGCGGCTCGTGCGCGTTTGATCCCATTAATTATGCCGGCGCTAAGCGATCGCGATCATCTCGCGCCGTTTAATACTGAAATCAATTTGCGAGCAGCGCTCTGCATAATGTATGACGGCGCGCTCGAGCGGCGGCGGGCGGCGTCACGGACTCATTACTTTAAGCGGACGCTTTTAAGTTCTTCGAGTAAGCACCTCCAAAGTTTATTATAAACCAGCACTATTTATTATACTGCATCCTCTCAAACACCATTGTGAATATGGAATAACATTTCCAAACGTGTTTGGGTCGCCCAGGCGGCAGTCCCTCGGGCCTGCGAGTACGGCCTACTCATCCACTATTCATAATTACGTTTCGCAATTTTGGTCGTTTTCATTCGTAATTTACAATTCTGATTTATTAAAATATTTGCGTCAATCAAATTTAAGTAAAATGGCGTCTTTTTTGCTTTAAACATTTATTAGCGGGCACAAAATTAAAGTTTTAACATCCATACTAATATTCTCAATATGAAAATAATTCTCAAGCTCTATTCTTCTCCGATTATTATTTTTTAAATTTTGTGTATGTAATTAGTTTTTGCAATACTCTTATTCCCTATAAGGGACTTGGGGGGGAGGGGGCGGATGTTCCTGAAAATTTTAAAAATTCAATAAAAATAATAAATTTGTATTATTGCCCAACGTGTATATACATATATATATATAAATATATAATTGGGATCAATTCATACCGAGACGCGACATGACGGAGGGCGCACATGCTACTCTAAATATACTTTACTGGAAGGACGTCCGCGACTTCGTGCGCGTAGACTAAGTTTCCCGCTACTCCCCCTATTTTAACCCCTTAGGGGTGAATTTTGATATCCTTATTTCTTAGTGCTCACCTGACACCATACATCATGAAAGGAATCCCTGTACCAAATTTCAATTTTGTAGGTCCAGTAGTTTCGGCTGGGCGTTGATATTTAAGTCAGTTAGGTTTGCCTTTTATATACATAGATCTACTACACGAAAAGGTACCCATTTCGGTGGAGCAACGTATTCTGAATTCTAACAATGAAATCCTTTTCGTGAAGTAAATAAAGTATATTTTGAGTCGCATGTGCGCGTAGCGTCGCGTCGCATCGCGTCTCGGTGTGACCCTTACGTCCAAAAAAGTAAACTGCCTATTTTATTTTATTTTTAAGCAGAATTTTTAGGTGAGAAGTAACTAAACTCGCCAACACGAACATTTGGCAAATTGAAACTTATTTCTTATGTCAACCCACCGAGATGTGTGCCACCGCCACACCTTCGAAGTCTCAAGTTTCAATAAACACAACCAATATTTTTACATGGTAAGGTAAAATAAGTGGTAAGCATTTTCCAAAAGTAGCGTAAAATGGTTTGATGCATTTGAAAGTAAACCGCGCGCAGCTTGCCTCTAAAACTCGTGTAAGTAGTTTGCGAAAGGTCGCTGGGAGGCGGTAAGCCGGTCGCGCCGCCCCGACCGCGGCCGCCGCACGACGCCGACGGACCAGACCGCGGCCGGCGGCGGTCGCCCGGCTCAGACCAAGTGTCAATCCGCTCGTCTGGGGGCAAGGAGACGACCGCACTCACTTACCTTTAACGATATTGTTAAATGCTATTACACAATGGATAATAAGATGAAAGCTTTGAGTTCGGACAAGGGCAGTGTCAATGCAATGCCGAGGTTACAACAAAACACTTAACATAGAACACGATTCTACCTATAAAGAGAACCACGTGGAGAGTTCGCGCGGGGCACGACGTGCGGGGACCACTTAGCTTAGCTTATAGTACATTATGATACAAGTGTGCTTAGTTGAACATTGTATACAAGGCGCTATTGTGTGCGCACGAGCGGCAGCGAGTGCGCCACAAGAAAGCCGCGTATATTATGGTCACAGGCACACGTGTTACATACGACGTTTTTCAACACACTTGCGAAAAAAAACAACTCTTCATTTTCTTTACTTAAAGAAGACATTTTCGTTAATATTAAACTTCACAATAATTAATCCAAACTATCTTCGTCACAACCGTCAATTATTTACGAAAAATGGCGGCTGGCGCGTTGTTTTTTTTTCTTGCCGCGATACCGATGCGCGCGCAAGGCTAAGGCGCGAACGAGATCGGCCAATAGCCAAATTTAAAATGTAATAATTCATGTTTAAAATACAAATTACAGAAAAATTTAAATGATTTTAATGAAATTGAGTTATTTTTTAGTAATAAAGCTGATTTCACCAATTTATTGAAATAAATATGTAGAAAATGTTATTTGCCGCATAAAAACTGTTTGTTGCTAAGAAAAAAAAGGTATATAACCCGACTAAATTATATCGCTTCTTCTTCGTACTTACAACTTGGTACTAGGCTACAAATGTAAATTGTTTGGGTTAATAAACTAAAGGCACTTGTGCGTAATATACTGAAAAAGCACGCGTGTTTAATATCTAGGTTTATGAGCCAAAAATCGGTGGAATAAAAAGGTCGTTTTGAGCAAGTGTGTTGAAAAATTAATTACGACGCTGCTTTAGTATATTATGGCATAGCATATTATGTCGTAGCCGCTTATTTTGTGAAACCATGGTCAGGGTTTTAATATCGATTGGTTCAAAGGAACCCATCTATATCTATACCGCTCCATTATGTTATTACAAAGGCTCGAGTGCAGTGACGTGTGCTTATGCTTCGCTTTCATGTGAGCTTCTCGCTTCTTCAGAGAATGTACATCGTAGCTTCCTAGTGTGCGTGTGCTGGCTATCTCAGGTGGGCGCGGCGCGCGTGTGTGCGAGTCAACATAATCTCCCGCAGTAATGGAACGGCGCCGTAAGCAGATTGCCGGCACAATGGCGCGGCTCTCTTCTGCGCGCGTAATGCGATATTGTAATAGTCAGCTTAGTTTACAACTCGCCTAGCGCGAAGAAAGGAAGTACGTGTAGTTAGTTGTTTTCAGCAAACCGTTTCTACCGATAATCGTGTTGGTTCGATCGAAGCCGCGAGCGCACGCAGCGCGCCGCATGTGTCACCGTTTGTTAGCGACAGAGATCACCTTTTGCAGATAATTAGCGAGTACAGATTTAGCTGTACAAAACATTAGCCCCCTTTTGAGTCAGTTGGATAAACACTTGAAAAAAAAAGTATTTTATCCTGTTACAACAACCAATGAAAGTGTTTTTTTGTGTGCTCCATTTCAATGAGATCTTTGTTTTAGTAAGTATGTGATCAATAGTTGGTTCATGAGTTTAGTTACTTTTAGTTAAGTTAATGTAGGTACCTAATATCTGTGATTTATACTTATGTACCTAATCTAAGACTCGCGGATCCCTCAGTCAAACTGTGAAAACAGTTTTGCGGGACGTTGTAATAGACCTAAGTTTGTTACCATGGTAAATAAATAAATAAATAAATAAATAAAATAAATGAATAGTTATTGATAATATTCATATGTACATTTTTTTTAATTTTATTGTGATGAAACTTTAATTTTTAATTTGTTTTTAGATTGCAAATAAGCAAACAGGCGACCTGAGGGTAAGTGGGATCTGAGACCCATAGACATTTGCATTCTCGAGACTACAATCTTAAAAGAGTGCAATCGTGAGACCACGACTGCGTTGCCAACCCGGAGGACTAACATGGAATGCCTATTTCACGCGTTGTCTTATCCCTACAACTGAACACAACAATCTTCTGAATATTGTTTAGAATGAGAAAACCATCCTACTTTGAAAATCAAAGTCCGAAGTTACTTTAGCTTCATCCCTATCACTCGTCACTTGAGACTAAATCGAGAGACAGACATGGAGCTAACGCAACTTCGAACTTCGATTTTCCAATTATAAGGCCTTAGAAGTCCTGCCTGAAGATGTACGCAGCGGCGACGCAGGAACGAAGACTTCCTTTATATCTCTTTGTACTTGGTTCAAAGTAATGCGTGGCTTTAATAAATCCCGAGCTCCAAGATCGACCTCCAAGCAAAACATCCTCTTAGTAACAAATTATTTAAACCGAAATGAGCCTGCAGTAATTATCCGCCTAATTAGTGCACCGGTCGCTCGCAGCCCGCGGTGCTCGGCTCGGACGTTGGATCGAGCGCCCCCCCCCCCCACCTACTCCTACATCCTGCTTCCGAGGATTCAATATAGCCGCAGTTAATTGGAGATTTTATCTTAATTTCCGAGAGCACCATTTGTTCAATTTAAACCATAAAATGAGCGATCAAGATGTATAGATATAGCGACGCCTCCTGATATCCGCGACAAACCAACTAACGTCATACAACAATTACTGTTAGTGGCCCTGAACAACGCCGCGATGCGGCTCCTGAATGCATCATGGATGCTTATGATATGTGGGTAGATAAAGTAGTGTATGTACTGTGGTATAGAAATGTACATAGGTAATTAGGCAGTAAAACACTTGTGTCATGTTATTATGAAACGCCTTGGGCTTGTTTCATAAACCCACACTCGTGTTTAATGCTCTTCATTATGTACAGTCACATAAACTACCCTTTGTTATAAGCGCTCAGTTGTTTTATGCGTTAAACGCTAGATTAAACGCGATGTGTTTGGGGACATCATTCTTACATCACATACTTATTACTTGCTGCGGTTACCGCTGCGTTCACCGCGGAAAAAGATGTTCGGTAATTGGTAAACAAATTATCTGATGTAAAAGGATGTGTATCGCTTTTAACGTAGCGTTTATCCAGGTGATTTAATGTGTTCACGGATATTTTTAATTTGTGGTGTGCTTTTTCTTCAAACAAATAAAGGAGGAAAGTGTCTGAAATGAACGTTACCTCCGGCTAGTTTAATCTTTGCACATGAACGAGGATCCGATGAATTTAATCGCTTTGATATGGTTGAGGATCCAGCACCACAAACAAAACAGTTTCAATACAATGTTAGCCTCCGGCGCATTGTAGGAGTATTCTTTGTAAATAGGAATAGTTCAATGAAGGCAGAGTTTAGCGGACTTTGTGCTAAACCTACTACGAGACAAGTGGTTCATGTCGTTGACGGTGCGTCGCCGGCGTCGAGAGGAACTTTATTTCGCAGCAGGGCAGCAGCCTTGCGGCTGGACGCGTTGCGCGGTTATCTACAGCGTTGGGTCATAGGATCAAATATCGCCACTTTTTTTAAAAACCTGTTTGAAAGTCATTTCAACCAGATTTTAAGTGTTTTGTTGCACAAACCTTTTGCGCGGAAGCATGTCTTCTATATGTCAACATACATCTAAACTGCGCCTCTGTTCTAGGCGGTAAAATCCATATCGCATTTGACCTGTTACGTACTGAAATACTGTCATGAAAATAAGACCCATCCAAACGTTGATAATACGATAACAGATCAAAAACGATATTGTTGTTACCGTGTCGAATAGAGGCCCTGATTACCTACGTTATCTCTGTTGAAGAACATGCCAAGCGGAGACCCTGATCTACTCAATAATAGACACGACCCACTTTACACCACGCCGCAGATCATATTTCATTCACTAAACTGAATTAAACGTAAGTTGTCGGCGCCGGTCCCGGGCCGCGATAATTCGCCGTGACCCGCCGCGTGCGACACCAGCTCGCGACAACACTCCCAGACACTACAAACTAATCTACTCTCGTCGCTAGCGTAACCTCAGTGATAAAGACAGCGCGTTTCAACCCATGTATACACATACCTAGAAGAGGTAACGATGGGATTTTGGCAGAGCGTTCCAATTTCCGGCGAGCCTGGCGCAGGTCGCATGTCGCAGCGGCTGGAGGCGCGCCAGCGACGACACCACGTAAACGTCGCGGCACTGCGCCGGAAATGTAAATATTCTTTAATTGGCTATCTGCTGGCAATGTCTTACTTAAAGCTGTATCAGTTTGTGGAATTTTTTGTCAACTAAAAATATTTTTAATATTTTTCTAGCGTAAATAAAACACGCAGAAATAGGCAAAGATGTAAACACAAGCAAACAAACGAATTTACCATTATTACTCGATAATCATGTGCTTTTCAATATCAAGTCAGGTCTTAGCAATGATTTATACACTTGGTCTTTACTTTCACATTAAGTTTTACATTAAAAAACTATTAATTATACGTTATTTTAAATAAAAACAAGATTGATCAACATTGAGGTAATGTGTCGAACAGTACTAATTTGTTTACATCTTTCATCTTTGGCAATGTCAATTGACACAGGCTATGGAGGCGGCTTTGTTGTGCCCTTGGGAACAAATTTTCTTCTTCTTCAGTCTTCCCTGGTTACTTACGAGTAATAAACTCCTGAACACGGTCACGGTCATTCACGATCATAATATGAACTAGTTGTTGCTCGGGACTCGGTCCGTAACCGGACTGCTGACAGTTTTTTGAATTAAGACTTAAATTAACCTAAAACTAAATGTCTCGTCGCTTGGTTCAGAAGTTGAAACGTGAAACGTGATTACGCACGGAACGAAGAAAACAAAATAACACAGTTACGCATTCACAGTATTAAATAAGTATGGATATAAATGAAATGTTATCTAAAGTTGTGAAGGGATAGGTTTTATAAGATCCGGCCGGTATCGGTGTGCGTCCCTCTCCCTCCGCCCCTTCGCCGGATTAACGTTAACTTTTGCAAATATGTTTGTATACGCATAGTCGAACCGCAAGACCGCTCCGCCCGAACTGGAACTAAACTTTCCCAAGATTAATCCCCAGTATTTTGGCGTTTAAGCCCGGCTTAAGTTCAGCCTTCGGCTCGGTCGATCGAGCTTTACTGACATGTTTGTCAAGGAAAAAATACAAAATAATTGCTTTAGTGGATTGAAAGAAAACAATGTTTTGGTAGATAAATGCGTAAGGAATTACCTTCGTGGCTGCGGCGGCGCACCGCGCGGCGCCGCTCGCCGCGTCAACAGCCTTCGTCAATCAGGTTTACGACCTCGTGTGTTACGGCGTGGGCGACCAACCGCAGGCTCCGCCGACTGGAACCTCCCTGCGTGTATGTAGATTAGGCAAGATAAAAAAGATAAAATATAAAAGAAATTTATTCAGTAAGTAGGCCGCTCGGGCACTTTTACACGACAAGAATCTACCAAGCATTTGACAATAATAATTACAGCGACTCTAACGCGGCTGACATAGGAAAATTTATCCCTTCATGCGCGGTGTGAGTCAACTTAGGGCGGTCAGTCCAGCCGGCTAGTTCCACTCTTTATAGTTGAATTAAAAAATGGAACAAAATTCTGAAACAAATGCTGTTAGCAATTTGGAGTAAAAAGATCACCTGCAGGGGATGTGGTGGCCCCGGTTAGTTGAAACATGTCGCTAGTTGCAGGCGGCCGCTGCACGGTGCGCCGCGCCGCGCGCCGCTGCTCGCAGCTCGGAGTGCGCTGGCTGCGGCGCGCTGCGCTGCGGCGCGAGGATAAATCTGTATCCACAAACGAGCACAAAAACTTGTTATTTCGTGAGCTCCGGCGATGCGGGGTGAGGGCGGGGAGGTGGAGGGGCAGGAGGGGCACGGGGGAATACCGCGCTACTGCGCTACGCAGCGGCCGGAAATGAATAATGTACCGCGTGATAAAGTGCCCCGAAATGTTCATTTGATTATTGAGTCAATTACAGTGTTTCTTTTCCTCGTTACTGCCTGCCGCGACCTCGCTCGTTTGAAGGGGTTCGAGTACTTCGAGAGGTCGCTCCGGCTCGGCTCCGGACCAGTCCGGGGACACGCGGCGTCATCAATGTAGTGGGATATAGTTATACGTACATATTTTGAACTGAACTTTTTACAAATTTATCTCGCTAAAATCTAAAGCGTGACATCGAAACAATTCAAGAATCCTGCGCACACCTGTAGCTTCGGTGAGCGGCTCTGTAGCTGACTTGGTGCACTATCGCGGATCCTCGCAGTAGGTATTTACTAAACTAGATTATACTATTTTTTTCTCTTTTACATGACTCGGGTTTGGAACCCAGGTTTACGTTCGTAGAAGTTACTTTAAATCCACAAATATCGCCGCCAAATAACGAACATGACATTTTACCGGGAACTCCTTTAATTTTGATCGACAACCGAATACAGCCGAGGCGATGTACTGGACGTGGCTTTCCATTAATATTTTCATGTCGAAGGTATTTCAAGTAAAATGTGAGGGCGCGAGGGCCGGCGCCCGCGCACCGCGAGGCGGGGCACTCGGCCCTCGGCGAGCCCCTCCACTGCGACGCGACACTCAAAGTTAAATTTCTGCACTCAGCGGATCTTTACCGGGAACGAGTTTTCAGGTCAGCGCAATATTTGCCGGGAACAGGAATAATCGTCTATGTTTCGTTAGGGAACCGACTTTTCACTTTATTATGAGCTGCCGTGGACCGGGCGGGTTTGATACTATTACAAGTTGGAATGTTTGTATTTTACACAATAATTATGTAATTTCAAGGAAATAAAGGGCTTAAATCTCTAGTGCTTTGACAGTTTGAAAGCTTTCTCCGGTCGTGTTTTTGCATGAATACCAAGAAGGATGTTTATTGCTTTAAGCTTATAATCATAGTGTCACACAAAATTTTATGTAATAAGGTATTTGATTTGACTATTGTTGTTTCCAACATTGTTTTAACAGTCAGTACTAGTAACAGATCTTCATTTTATAGTGCCTCTCCAACTAGTGCAGGTCGGCAGTCAGCTCCGCATATGTCTCTCGGTCTTTGACGAGCTTGAAAAGCTCCGCTGCACTTGTGACTCTAGTCCATTCCCGAATGTTTCGCAGCCACGGTTTCGCCCTGTGCCCGACAGCTCTTCTTCCAGCAACTTTGCTCATCATTATTAATTGCAGAGAGTACATGACCTAGATAGGCAACTTTACTAACAGATATCAGGTTGTAATTAGGCAGCCGTGAAGAGCGGCCCTGAAATAGTGTCCGGCGACTCGTGCTCGCCGCGGGCGCGCCGGCGGCGAGCACGAGTATTTATATTAATTAGCGGTAATGGCGCCGCTCGGCTCACATGGAGACGATAACTCGCTTCCAGTCGCTTTGGCAAACTGCTGCAAAATGATACTTTGATGATCTTGAAAGGTTAGGTTAGATTGTCGGTCCGGCGCCTGTGTCATGCCAGCAAATGTAACTCCGGTAACCGCCACAGCGGCGCACGTTTGCTCCCGGTTCGGTCGGCGCCGGCGACTATAAATTACGTCGGAGCGCTTTTTTTCCGATCAACTTTGTTTTCCTTTATACATCTTCCGAAACAAAGCAGTATTGAGCTCGGCAGTAAATAAAATCTTGCTGTAATCTAAGCTCATAATCCTCGGTCCGGAATGCCGGCGGAATGTATCCCGGTGGGAGGGGGAGGGCGCGCGCTGCGCCGGCGACAGGAATTTCAGTTGATATTAATTTACAATTTCCTTTTCGCTGTGTTCATATTTCGGTAACGCGAAATGTGCTGCTTCCTCAATGTTGGTTTCCTTTAAAGGGTTTTGTGTTTGGATTTGGGTTGATTAAACATTTCAGTGACCCAGTCTTATCGTAAACCTGTGTAGGATGGACAGTCTTTTGTGCACATCACTAATATAGAATGAAGATTTATGAATGGGTTTCTATAGATAGAAAGATAGATAGATAGCGTTTATTTCGGATACTAACCCAAATAAAACTTTTTTTATTATAATTAAATTACCATCTATTAGGGACTTATTTAAACAATAACACGGCAGCTGCAGAGGCTTGTTGCACGTCTCACGGTCCGGTCCAGTTTTCTCTCTGTCCACTTCCCCCAGACATTACAACCGCAGTCCTTACAAGACAGAAAGGAAAAGATTGGAACATACTTACCTACTATCTAGATAGGCATACTTCTCCACTGACTTCATTGTTTGACTTCTTTCCACCGAGAGGTTGTAGTCACGTGCTTGTCAAATTTACAGACAAAACTCCTTTAACTCCTTTAAAATTGAAACAACTTTAAGTTATTTCATTATGTAAAACAGACAAAAGTAATTAAATTTTAAATCCTGCCTCATCTCGTAGGATTGAGTAATTTTAAGCTACGTGCGGCAAGTGAGCAGGCAAATAAAGTTATTATTTATTCATAGAGCGGCGAGTTCCGGTGTCCCCCTCCCACCCTTTCGGGAAGGGGGTAATAAATCACGTTTCTTCGCCATCGGGCTGCAGTGGACGGGAGTCCTTCGCCCGCGCGGCCCCAGCAGGCTGGCGTCGGGACCGAGGGGCAGGCTGCACGCGTCTGGGACAGGTAACTCTTGACACTCTACAGGTGCACACGTCAGAAACTCTACGAGAAGGGGAAATATAAGTAAAACGGGAACTAACCGTGATTCCATAGCTTACGCTTAAAGCAGACCAACGGCTATCGGCAATGGTCTTAGTGCTGAGAAAAGGCGTGGAATAAGAAGGGAAGGAGACATGCGTGATGTTTGGGCTCGTAGTAACCGATTCCATCGAGTAAGTTTACATGGATGATGTTTATTTATCGGTTGAAGTTAGTTGTTTGCTATGCTTTGGCATCGCGTCGTAAAACTATCGGCGCGCGCTCTTAGCGACGGGTTATTGCTACTCTCCGGAACTTTTCTCCTCGATCGTTTACTTCTCGTGAGCGCACTCGCCGCAGCCGCCTTCACTCCGCAAACTCAGCGTTACGCTCTGAGCAACAAGGTCGACATTGCGCCAGCGGCCAGTCAACCAGTTGAAGTTATTAATGAATTTCGCGGCGTCGTCAGCGGCCCCAAGTTAAATGAATATAGTTCGCTATCCGACGCGGATTTATTTGTTTGCCGCCCGCGCCGCTGCTCAGGAGCCGGGCCGTCTCGCCGCCCGCGGACAACTTTCAGTTCCCCTTCAGATTGCAAAGTATCTCGCAACTGGACTGAAACTTAAAATACAATTAGTTTCGTTTCCGTCTTCATTCACTTTAAACAAATATTTCTCTAGGGCTTAAAAAAACATACTTAAATATTAACACGACGACTGAACACCTATTTTTTTAAAAGTAGATGTTTTATCCTAAATGTCCTTTTAAAAGTCGAGCCTCGTGCATTAACAGTTCCTGTCGGCACTCCGCGGTGGGAGCTTGGGAGCCCGCGCCGCTGCGCGCCTCGTCCAGGCGGAGAGCTCCATTGCAAACACTGCGCCCACCGCGGCGGAAAAAGGCCCCATTTGACAATATTGGATACTCGAAACTTTATTATACTGTGTGTTTTCTTTTTGTGTTAAATATATTGTGTCAAATTTTGTTAATAAGTTAATTTGTATTCTATTCTACACTATTATTAAAATGCCGACGAGCATCCTCACTGCAGTTATGCCGCAATACTTAAATATTGGTAACTAAAGGTCTGCGTTAAAAATGGCTAAGCATAAGTTTAACTATGATATTGTTTTGTTAGTCCTTAAAAAAAGTGTTTGTAAGTTAATAATACCTCACTTTTCCTCAATCGTACCTCATAAACCTCTCACAAGTTTCCGAAGCGCATCTTAATGTAAGGAAATATAATTGTGGTTTATATTATAAAAAAAATGGGTTAGTATAGTCGACCAAGAAACTCCTTTATCACGAATAGACTGTATTTGTTTGACGTTAAGTTCTCTTTGACGGAGCATAGATTATGTTGGTTTTTACAATAATGTTCCAAATTATATTAGATACCAGTCGCGAGGCGTTCGTACAAGCCGATTATTTACGGCTTTACCAAAAATTCCTATGCATAGAGTAGGTATACAAACAAAACGTAAAACCGACACACGCCATACACCTTGTTTTGCTCCGGCTTGTCTATTTATTTACGTGACGCTTCGCCACTGTTAGATACATTTTGGTCCTCATTTTGATCATCCGAGAAAACTCGCTCCCTGCGTGGGCGGGTTAGGTTAGTACGAGTACTAAGCTGAGTTGTCCAACCACGTGGCCTGCTTCACATTATTTAGACCGTACCTGCCTATGTCCAAGGAAGCATTAATGCCTGGACTGTTCCTTGACTACCTACTTGTAGAAGTTCTCCTTTCCCATCTGTGTATTATTTATCAATTTAATGCAAAAACAAACTCAAAGGCACATTCGAGAGGAAATGGCTTAGTTCTCGCTGTATGCGAAAATGATGCTAAAATTATAGCGTACTTAATATAGTTTGTGAGAGTGGATTCCCGGCGGGGAATTATTTACGGCGCCATTGGAAATTAGTTCGTACATTTGATACAACCTTATAATTAACTAGCTGACCCGACAGACGTTATCATGTTTTATTCGAAGTCAATTTACCTAAAAAAGAAATACCGTAAGCTAAATCTATCCAGCCATTGTTAAGTGATACGCTTACTAACAAATACCATAATTTTTGTAGTATATTTGGATCCACAGCATAGTCATCGGTCCGCGGTCACCGTGGGAATATCAAATAACTCTGGTTGTTTATTTGACGTACTACTACTCGTGTTTACTAAACATACCGTCCGATCTGATAAAAACCGTCAAGTGCGAGTCGTACTACTAAATACTACATCGATTCTCAATTTCCGCCCGATAGCTTTAGTTATTTTAGATTAACGGGCCTTGACAGACCTACAAACAGACACAAACGTACAGCAATGGTACCTTAAAAATGGGCAGATCATGGCGAGGGATATTACAATGTGAAATAAAAGCATCGTGTAGGAGAATGTAGAACAAAGGTATAGTTGTACGTGCGAATTTAAAGCGGAAATAGTTCTGCAGCTCTATTCTGAGTTTAGTCAGATGCAGAAAGGTTCTCCGGAGGTGAGGCGGCGGGGAGCGCTCGTATTTGCATGTTATTCAGCCCAGCTGTTGTAAAGCAACTAACTAATACATGTCATTTAATTTACTCGTATTTTGGCTCTGCTTAATGTAGCTAAATTGTAATTTACGTAACGAACGAACTGCCGTAAATACTTACGCTAAAACCTTAATTTAGTAAAATATTAGAATGCCAGCGATAGCTTTTAGACTTTTTATCTCTGTTATTCAGAAAGTAGGTCGGAGTTTCAGTGCAGCCGTCTGAGCAGGGCCATGGAAGTGCCACATGTCATGTTCATCCTACGGATGAAATAAATAAATAAAATATTCTACCAACCTCAATCTAAATTCGCCGCTTAGAAAGTTTATTGCTTTTGAAATAGTACCACAGATAAAATCTGCCAACATAACGCTTATAAAAACATGCATCAACAGCGTCTGAATTTATAACATTTTTAAAATAATAAAGCCAAATGTTTGGTTGCTTTCACAATGTGAAATAGATTATAGAGAGTATTTCAAATTCGCATAGTATTCTCTCTATACTATTGTGTAATGTTTGACATGTTATTATTTTTAACTCAGCTGAGTCGGTAGCCTCTGACCATACGATAACATGTCAAAGGCAATATGGTCTTACACGGTAGAATAGAGACCCCGGGGACACGCGCCGTGGTTTTATTCAATCACAGCTGAACGGCTGAGCGGATCCACTACTGCGACGATATAAATGACTTCTATGCGGACGGAGTCGCGCACAAAAGCTAGTGTTCTTATAAACAAGAAACCGCCGTCAAAGAAGGGAAAAAACTCCTTTTCAAATAATGAACAATCCCACAATAGCACAGTATATAAATAAAGGTAATACTTTTAACGTAAAGCAGACTTCAATGTGACTGACCTACTCCTTGTTTTTTAAAATATTAATCATTTAAAAATCCTACTCGGTTGGATTATAGCATTCATGCTCAAACTACAGGAGCCATAGATGCGTTTCATTTACGATAACACGGGATCAACTCGGCTTAGGGCCTGTTGTCGCACCAGCAGCTAAACTAACTAACCGATAAAAAATACTTTAAAAATGTGCTCTGAAAAAAAACATGCAGAGGTATGTCTCAAAAGCAAACTGTTTATATTTGCTCATTACTTACCCAGAAAATAAGTAAGAAAACATCTGCTGATAGCTAAAGAGCTTAATCGCTACGCTGTCTTTTCTACGTCACAGCTTGCGCTAAACTAAATGACGTCATTCCGACCATTACCCGACTACTAGTCCAAACCGGTCGTAATAAACACTGATAATATTTTTTTCGAATTCAATTAGTTGAGTTAATTAATGATCAAACAACGAGCCCTTAGTCAATATCGGTTTTGATATAAATTAGATAAAACAATCGATTGTGACCCCTACCACCCCTCACCCCCCCCTTCCCCGCCGCGCTGAAGAGCCTACTCGTTGCTTCAGCTGCGACACCGTTTCAAACGGCACTCACGGTTAACTCCAGTTGCCTGCTGCGTCAGGTGCAGTTCATGTTTACCGAGTTATGGAACTCCGAGGTTTTATTGTTACAAGAATACTGTCTGCAGGATGCACTGTGTGAAGGAGGTCTTGTTAGTAAATAACGTGAAAATAGAGCACACTTCAGTTCAGGACACTCAATATTCCAATCAGATTCAACCCGATTACCTCACGCACCAAAATTAATTTAAAAGGTTCATAATTGCGAATGAATATTATACATTATTGCGCGATAAATTCTCGTTTAAAACATAATGTAGTTGGACATTTTACATTATAATTTAATTTACAGAATTAAGTCGCGCTCTCATTTAAAATGTTTCATAATATTTAACTACTTTGAAATATTAAATATTATTTAACAGTCCGGAACTTTCTCTGAAGTGTAATGAACAGCATGAGGTGAGGCTGTCATTTGATTGTGTCTTATCATTGTCGCATATCATCTACATTAACATGATGAAGAGGAAAGAGTTGATTATTAGTTTGACTGTTGGCATTAGATATTCATTGAATAGTATCTGAAACTACTGGATCGATTTGAAATATTAGAATTTTCGCCATTACAATCCCATATTATCCCCGATTAACATACGCTATGGACGGAGTCACGGACAACAGCTAGTTAGTTACAAATAAAATTAACACAAGTTTATTTTAGGTTTAGCCCCAGCAACACGTGGTCCGCCGTGCCCCCCGCCGACGGGACGAGCCGCCGCGCTGGCCCTCAATTATACCGGCTAAAACCATACTTATTGTCTTTAATATAATAATAATAATAATAATAAGGCCGCAAGGCAGCTAGTGGCGAGCTGTGGTGAGTGGCGACACCACGGACCTGAGTGCTCCCGAGGGTAGGTCCTGTTCCTCACCTCACGCTTGCCTTCACCGGCCGGCTGCGGTGTGCAATGACGAGGAACAGACCCTCACCTCTGGCTTGCCTTTATTGGCCGGTCAGAGTGGAGTCGCAAGAGCTATATGCTCGAAGGGCGGATGTGTTGCATAAGTGGCGAGTGGGCACCTTATGGTCGTTTAAAGTCCAGAAGCACCTCTCCACCCTTAGCCCCTCTGGAACTGTTGCCTCCCTGCTGCTATATATATGTGGCTATTTCGGGAGGTCCATTCCATTGAGTTGGCGAGTCACCGCCTGCCATTTAAACCAAAGTAATTAGCATTGGCCAGGCAGGCGCCGTAGTTTCATCAATAGCCTAGTTCACCAATCCATATCAGTTCATTCATAGAACCTATTATTAGTATTCCCATCCTTCTAAATAGTCTTTACACTGACCGATGGTTGTCCGTGGGAGCATACTTCTTTAGTTTGAACTCAGGGACAATCGCCGGTTGGTGTCCCATAACTTTACTAAATTAAACTTGTCTAAAGGGCCTCTGCGTGTTGGCTTCGGCTCCATGTACGCCTTCCAAAGGTCCGGGACTCCCATAGTCCCGTGATTGGTAAAGACATACAAATAATAATAATAAAAAAAAAAAAAAAAAAAACCGCTGACGCTGTCTGTCGTGCTTTTTAGTTTTCTTTTTATATTAATTTAGTTTTTGGCCTTTGTGTTTCTTTTTATAAACGTCAACATGTCACATACAACACAATAAAATGCCAAAATAAAATGATAACTAGAGCGAAACAGAAAGAAGCGGACACTAATAAAGCACGCCCTCCACCTCTGCCCGCCTCGTCCAGCTCCTCGCCATCGTCGTCGGGTGACGAGTTCGCCACCGCGGCCGACACCAGCGAGTCGAGCGACGAGCGCGGGCCGCCGCCTCCGCCGCCGCGACCACCTGCGCGACGTGGGCGACCACCGCTGCCGGCACGCTTGGGGCCAGCGGGGCATCCCGCCCCGCGCACGGCTCCCGCTACCGGTGGTTTAGTGCGCCGCATGCGATGGTCACAATCAAACAATGAAAATTGCATGCGAGCATACTACGGGGCTGCTCTGGATAGGAGGGTCCGTCTACTGTTTAAATCACATCGCATGTTGCACCCACGCTCATCTGTTATGAGATTGTACATCCCGAGGAAATGTGGAGGTCGAGGCATTTTAAATGCTAAGAATCTCCACAACCACGAGGTGTGCAATCTCAGGGATTATTTCCTTAACAATGAGTGTAGGATGCATCGCGATGTGGTTGCAGTAGACAGGAACCTCACGCCTCTCTCCTTGGCAAACGGGAACTGGCGCAGACCAACGGTGTTGAGCACTGAGGACCGCAAGAGCATATGGAAGAGCAAGGAGTTACACGGACGTTTCTACCGGGCCCTAACCAGGCCCGATGTAGACTTTTTAGCGTCCGTGAACTGGCTACGGTTTGGTGACCTTTTTGGGGAAACCGAAGGTTTTGTCTGTGCAATTGCTGACGAAGTCATAATGACGAACAATTACCGGAAGTATATTCTGAGGGATGGCACGGTTGACATTTGTCGAGCGTGCCGTTGCCCCGGCGAGTCTCTCAGACATATAATTTCCGGTTGTTCGCATTTGGCCAACGGTGAGTACTTGCACAGACATAACCTCGTGGCCAGGATCATCCATCAACAACTTGCCCTTCAATATGATCTTGTTGATTCTGAAGTGCCTTACTATAAGTACACACCGGCGCCAGTTCTCGAAAATGGTCGTGCTACGCTCTATTGGGATCGATCTGTCATCACGGACAGGACTATTGTCGCCAATAAGCCTGATATCGTGTTGGTAGATCGATCTCAACGCCGGGCAGTGCTCGTCGACGTCACCATCCCGCATGACGAGAACCTCGTGAAGGCCGAGAAGGACAAGCTCAGCAAGTACCTTGACTTGGCTCACGAGGTGACCGCCATGTGGGATGTTGACTCGACTATCATTGTCCCGATAGTTGTTTCGGCCAACGGTCTTATAGCGAAGAGTCTCGACCAACACCTCAAGAGACTCTCGCTAGATGGCTGGATCAAGGGCCAGATACAGAAGGCAGTACTCCTCGACACGGCACGCATTGTGAGGAGGTTCCTCTCTCTGCAGCCCTAACCACCGGTAGCTTGAGCCCTGCCCCGCTGCCGGCGGCACCCGTAGGTTAGGTTTTTTATAATGTATATTTTTTGTATTAGTATTGTTATTTTACTTTTATATTTGAATGTTTATTATAAAAAACCTAATTTATAGAAAATTAAATAAATATCTATAATAATAATAATAATCATTTATTTCAAATTAAAAGAACAACAATATATAGTATAAGAAGCAAAACAGTCAATGATCTTAGGTCTAGGAAAAAAAGAAATTACATGATGTCTAAGCTAGGTGACAAAAAAATTGCAACCTGTGTTTTAGACATTAAATAAGCATAAAACCTAAATATTATTACAATATACCTTTAAACAGTAATAAACGCTTACCTATATTAGTAATTAATTAATTACATCAAAAACATTAATAATTAGCAGAAAATAAAATAAACAATTAATCTACAAAAACATTATAATACAAATCACTTGTCACCAATACAACTCACTCACTCTCTTGTCTTGTCACTTGTCAATATGTTATCGTATTGTTTCTAAGCCCGGCAGCCATTACTGTCGAGCAAATAAGGGCTACGGTAACGCTGACAAAACAATAACATGTCAAAAACTACATAGTTTTACCGAGTACCATAGAGCCTCTAATGTGATTACCGCGGCCTGAGACACACGCTCGAGCAGAGCCCTGCCCCAACGCTGCACACACAACGTGCTCCGTGATAATGCATTTTACTTGACACGTGATCACCTCAGTTTGAGGAAAAGTTTAATCTAGGTAAAATGTATTCTCATATGCTTCATTATGCGATTTTATTTTTTATTTTTATGGTATAGGAGGCAAACGCGCAGACGGATCGCCTGATGGAAAGCGATTACCGTCACCCATAGACACCTGCAGCACCAGAGGAGTCACAGGTGCGTTGCCGGCCTTTCAAATGAGAGTACGCTCTTTTCTTGAAGGTTTGAAGGTCGTAACGGTCCGGAAATACCGCAGGCGACAGACCATGAAATGTAATGATATGTGTAATGAAGTCCCAAATTCAAATTATAATGAACTAGCGACCCGCCGTCGCTTTGCTTCGGTTTATGAGAGTTTTCTGTAATACCCGTACGTACCAGAATTCATTATACCTCTACATTGAAAATCCTTCCTCAAGAGTCACTCTATCGATTGATGAAACCCGCATTAAAATCCGCTGCGAAGTTAGAAGGATCTAAGCGCACACACAGAGGGACAGACGGCAGGAAGCGGTTTAGTTTCATACTATGTTAAGATAAAGATTTAGCTTGTGTGTCGCTGGCAGCCGGTGTTTTAACCACATTGATGAATTATTACAATGCATTCGACTGCTCATTATGAACGAGCGCTCCGCGTCAGCGCCTGCATTCTGTTAATTCAATACAGAGGATATAAACTATAACAGTAAAGTGCCCTGTTTGCGCTGTCCGGTGTCCGGTGTCCGTGGGTTAATAAATATCCGGTTCATTAACTGCGCCAACTCGGCAATATTAAAATCAACGCTGATTTAATTTACTGCCCGAAAAATGGAGCGTTCAGTGGAAATAATGGCTCATTCACAACGCGTCGATCACTCGCCGATGACGCGGGCTGACGCGGCGCGACAAGTTTATGTTATGACTCTCTTATCTGTGTTCCATTGTTGAAACAGAAAGCAGCTAATAACTTAGCGACAAACATTATATACTGGACCGCGAAACTAAATACCACACTTTATATGACATGTTCTTTATAAGTGTGATACTTAGTTTTGCGGTCCAGTGTAAATTAGCTTAAGTTAGCCTGTCAGTTGCCAACTCACATCGTGGAATGCAATAAACGTTTGAGTATTTGAGTATTAAATCAATTGCGTTATTCATTTGTAGTAGCGACTTAAGCCTCTATTCTAGGCAGTAAAATCCAAATCGTATTTGACCTGTTATGGTTTGGTTTGTTACTTGTCCGCCATTACTTTTCATTAAATAAGAGCTACCAAAACGTGGATAATACGACCCATTAGCCAAACAGAATACGTGCGACATTTAGCTTTGTGCTCGAAACCAGTTTCAAAATAACATTAACTCTATAAAATTATCTTCCGGTTTCACCTAAATAGTTCAAAGTCGTGGCCCGTGGGGCTCAATACAGTCCAGCCAGCGGCGGCGAGTGGCTTAGTGCTCGCGCCGGGCATTACAGTCGCGGCCGGCAGTCCACGCTCGTAAATAATGTACGAGCGCGCGGTCAGCGCCAGTGACGCTCCGGCGAGTCCGGATCACGGGCAGCTGTATTAGTCGGCAGCGAACGCGTTAGAAACACATTTTTCACGGAACAACTCTTTGACGTTTGAGCCTGTCGCCAGCGCGTAGCACTTTGTCTCCATCGTAGTGGCTACGCTGTAGAGGCGCTACGTGGTGAGTAATTGGGCTACGACGTTATTACGTTCTTTAGTGTCTGTTTGATATTATTACCCCTTGCGCTACTCCCGGAAATACAAAAGACTTTTCCTTGTGTTTCACGGTTAGTTTAATGAGTAAAGACTTACCAAGGAAAACGTCTTCCAATTGTACTGCCTTTGATAAACATTTAGGTTCAATTATTTGGCTAGCTAACCAAATATTTCTATATTTTAAAAATGGTAGCGTCCGCTGATCATCTTTAGCACCAAAGGTATAACTAAAACCTTATTCTAATTCTAATTCTACACAGTTGCAAGAACCACGCAATTCAACCAAGGTCAAGTTGCAATTGATTCGAGTTTTACAAAATAACGTTGGTGTAGGTACAGACGTCAGTTGGACAACCAAATTGAATGAGTTGAAGTAGATAAGACAACTTGACCTTAGTTGAATTTCGTGGTAGTTCGACCGTGTAGGGTAGGGTAGGTAGGTATAATGCCAGCTGTTAAACCTGAATAAGGATTGGGTCACGGGGGATGAAAAGAAAAAGTCGACCACTGAGAGAACTCGAATCTTCTGATTAGATTAATAGAATGTGGTAAGAGGTTCCGAATAAGGTTATTAGCATTAGATCGATATCCAATAGCTTTACATTTTTTATACATAAACTCACGCCCTCGTTTCCAGAGCGGGGTCGCCAGAGCGTCAAAACTACCTACAACTCTATAAACTTGTTGATAATTGTGTAACCACATTTTGCACAATTAGGCTAAGATGTTTACCAGTGTATTGGTCACAGGGTGCAACCCCATCGCCTAACAGTACTACAAGCTTATATTCCCTTAGTCGCCTCTTACGACGTGGCACTATTCTGACCCGGCCACCACACGGGTTAAAACTGTAATTTAAATTATATAAATTGTAAAAAATATAATTACTATAATTTAAAACAGTACTAATTTAATTGCTGTGGTCTTACAGGGTTGGTGTGGAACTGTAATTATTAGTAGTAAGAGCTTTAAATATTCTTCATGAGTGCAATGAATTTTATTATTTATGATTATAAAACCAACGTGGTACTCATACTGCGCATTAATCGCAGGCAGCATAATGTGTATTAAATTATTTAATTTGCAACGTTTCGATCTCTTTTCAAGCATTTGGTCACAAAAGCCTCGACGCACTTTAGTACAAAGTTACGAAGTCTGTACGAGTCCTGGCTGCTACTCCACACGGTAAAACAATATTGCTTTTGTCATGTTATTGTATTGTGTTCAACTCGGCCACCATTGTTGTCATGTAAATAAGAGCTATCAAAACGTATTTTATACTGTAGGACAGTGATGGTTGCCACAATAACTGTTTACTGCGGCGGCCGGGGGTTGGCCTCGATCCTAACCCATCTTGCTTTCGTGGGGTCTACGAAAATCGACCTAATCGATCGCTCATCTCCAATCCATAAAGTTCAAGTCGATAGAAACTGAAACGTTAGCATCGTTTGCATCTTGGCCGCGCCCCCGGACCGTTGGAAAACTACAACAGTACGTAATAATACATTGTTGTATTTACGACAGTATTTATACGCTTGACGGTAGGAGCTACTAAACCCACAACAATAGGTTAAATAGGAACGCTCCGATTAATTCCGAAATGGAAACCACGCAGGCTTCACAACGCGAACGCGCCCTTTGATGTCTTGTGGTTTGTGATTGGCGAGAAATGGTTTAGTTCAACCTTCATATCTAGAGCGATATCAAAGTCAAAGTCAAAGTCAAATTCTTTATTGCATGACTATAGGTACAAAGATAAGATGTTAAGTAATAATGACAAATTCCTAAATCTATAGCCTACCATTATCAATGGTGTACAATATTTTAAAGTCTTAACCTAAATCACTATCAAAAAATTTAAACATAACAATTTAATATTTATATTTTTCCTTTATTATTTAAAAAGTCAGATATATTGTAAAACATTTTATTCAACAACCATTCATTAAGGGCTTTTCTAAATTTAGTATCGTCTAGGGATTTGAATATGTCAGGTACATTATTATATATCTTAATTATCATGAAGTAAATACTATTTCTATAAAATGCTGAGCGAACAGGATGAACATGTGTTAATTTATTGTCATGACGAAGATTTTTTTTATATTTATCACCCTTTTCAAAGAGAGTCATGTGTTTCCTAACAAACATAGTTACCTCCTTGATATATAGGCACGGGAGTGGTAGTATATTGTACTCTGCAAATATGGGTCTACATGAGTCTCGTTGAGAGGCGCCATTTAACGCTCTTATACAACGCTTCTGCATTTTAAATGCTTTTTGCCAATCTGTAGAGTTGCCCCAAAAGATGATACCGTAGCATAAAATTGACTGCACGTAACCAAAGTACGTCATTATTCCCGCTTTCTTTGATGAGTTTTGCACTATGCGGCGTAAAGGGTAAATGAATTTAGACAATTTAGAACACATCCCGTCAATGTGCATTTTCCAATTACAGTTGTCATCTATCATGAGACCTAGGAATGTTGTGCTTTCAGCTTTTTTAATAGCTTCCGTTTTATATGTAATATGTAGTGGCATTGCCGGTCTTTTTACAGAATGAAATTGAACTAAATGTGTTTTTGATAAATTTATATTTAGTTCATTATTATTTAACCATTCAATAATATCGTGAAGTGTTTTATTAATGTCTAATTCGTATTTTTCAACAGTGGAAGTGCATTTAATTATTGCCGTACTATCATCGGCAAACAGTACCATCTGATTACTTATGCATTTTGGAATATCGTTTATGTAGAAAAGGAACAAAAGAGGGCCCAAAATACTTCCTTGAGGGACACCTCTTTCATTTACCTTATAGCCTGATCTCATAACTTTCACAGTCTTAGTTTTATTACAATAGAATCGGACCTCTGAGCATTGTTGTCTACCAGTAAGATAACTTTTCAGCCAATCTAGTGCTTGCCCTCGCACACCGTAACATTCTAGTTTCTTAAGTAGAATGTTGTGGCTTACACAGTCAAAAGCCTTGGACATGTCCGTAAATATTGCTGAAACGTGGGTTCTACTTTGTATGCATTCGTATAAAGGCTGTAGAAGTTGAAAGATAGCGAGATTTGTCGATCTATTTTTACGAAAACAAGTATTTTGTCTGTAAATAATGATATTGGATTTTTGTATTAAAAGCACTTGAATTGAATGATGAATTTCACACTAAGAATAAAACATCGTAAAGCTGATCTGTCGCGGGGCGCGCGTCGTCGGGCCGGGCCCGCGACGCGGTGAGCCGGCGGCGGCGGCTTGCTCGCCAACTTACACAACCTACCCGAATTGATTTAGTTTGTTTAGTAACAGTTCGGCCGACTTGTTAGTTCGCAGGTTTATTTAATTTAACAAGTCTGCCGATCATTAAAAATATACCTACCTTTACTTTAAGCTCTCATGTCTCTTCTATGGGTTGGTTGCAGCTCACCGCTCGCGGCCGCCGCCGCTGCAGTCAGGCGTTTAACATTTACTATAAATACACGTATGAAGTATACAAGCGCAGGGAGGGTTGAAACATCTCTCTACTACGTTGATGATAAAGAGCCTAATATTACGTAATCATAGGCATGTTACGTTATTTTAAAGATAAAATACATTTATTCAGTAAGTAGCCGCACGGGCACTTTACACGTCAAAAATCTACCAGCGCTTCGCAAGAGGAGACACCACTGTTGAAATGAAACGCGGCAGTCATAAATGTCTGCACATAAATTGTTCTAATTTGACGTGGAAAACAACGAACAGTCGCCCTTTATAATTCACAATATAAGTTAAAATGACTGTTATGAGTTCAGGTATTCGGTCATGCCTTTAAACATGTTCGCCGCGGCGACGGCGCCGAATGTTCTGGGCTTATATTTTACCGGGCAATACCACATAGCTCTTGAAGTGTTAGTGTATTGTTTTTAACTCGGCCACTATTACTGCAAAGTACGTACAGATGTAGTGCATAATTGTTTTCCTTCGTATTTTCACGGAAACGTACAAACGTGTCTTGCTATTTCAGTCGGTCACAGTACAAAAAGTACTGAGGTTGACTGAAGTAGCATGACACGTTCGTACGTTTCCGTGAAAATACGAAGGAAAACAATTATGCACTACACCTGTAACATTGACAACATTGACAATACGATAACATATCAAAGGCAATATGCTTTTACCCAGTAGAATATTGGCTTGTTCAGCCGCAACTCACCGAATAAAGGCTCGCGTCGGCTGGCTTCCAACGGGTTTACAGTCCGAGTGGACGCAAGAGAGTCTCCTGGTCCATAATAAACTGTTTATTTTGATAACTAATCGTCTATTTTCTACCTAGTACAAGTACCTGTGTGTACTATTGAACCCTTTTGATAAAGATCCAGGCGGGTATCGAAAAAATGGGACAAAAATACTTTGTGTGCTCGGTAAGGCTTAAAATATAATCTTTATTCCTAATTTAATTCAAATCCATTGAGATATTTCAGCGTGAAGGAGTAACAAACTCTCGTTGATTGGAAACCAACCTCCGGACGCCGACGCGAGTAATGGCTAAGTGTTATTCCGGACGCTTAGCGCCCTTCAGGTGTCACAGCCAACATGGACGCGGACGAGGATCTATGATGAAAGTAACAAGTAACTGGCGGCAGCAGTCGTGCCCGCGCGCTGCCAGCGAGAGCGCTCGCCCCCGCAGCTGTCGCGCGCTTCACTTTATTAGAGGGAGCCGCGTCGCTTCCAACTACAATGTATTGCTTTTCCTTAACCGGAAAAAAACGTTTTAACTGCCGCATAAATAAGTTAGCGTGATACAGCCGGCGCGGCGTCCGGCGCCTCGGGATAAGGACGTCACCTCCCACGCCATCCCGCGCGGTCCCACAAACAGTTAAGGGTCATTATGCTTCGCCGGAACACGAATAAAATTTGTCCGCTCCCGCCGCTTCCCGACCGCCATAATTCGAGGCGCGGTTAAACGCTCCGGTTTATTTCAGCGACAACAATACATTCGGTTTTTGTCGCGCCTTTTGTTCCGCGCGGGATTAGATCGCGCGGTGTGAGCGGCCGCCGGGCCGCAGATAACGGCGTTATGTATGGGACGGAGGGGTTCCCGGGAATCTTGCACTTATTTTTATGACGGTAGGCTTTTGTAACAAGTAATGCAAAATAATGGGAAGAGACGGAATGGCACATGGACAACTGTTCAGAGAATCTTTGTAATTTTTTACAACTTACAAATGTAATGATGAATCGTAGGTACTAAAGACTAATCTGTAATGAGCATAATATAACGTTAATTCGTAGGTCTACTTTTAAGTTTTTTCATCACACTTTCACGTAAACAGTATCTAAACATACAGGTTAACTGGGCCGTAAGCCCCATATAAAACCCTCGACCTTTTTTTTTTCATGAAAACCTAGGTCGGTAAGTTTTTTTTTTTTAATTTATGGCGCAGCACACCGTTCATGCAAGTTCAAGCAAGGAGTTTACACGAAATTGAAAAATTGTTTTAAAATGTTATCTAAACAGTAATTTCATTGCAATCTCGCTACATGTTATAAATTTTAATAAATAAGTTTTTTCTGCCCTATAATTTCATTTATTTACTCGCAAATGTGATGAAAAACATTGTATGTTTCACGGGCGGTACGGGAATTACGAACCTCGACTCAGAAAGCCCTCAGTCTTCGACTTCGGGCTTCTACTAGAGCCTCGGTCGTAATTCCTTACTTACCGCCCTTAATACACAATGTACTAAAAACGCTTAATTTTCTGCCCATAATGTCGCCTTTGAAAAGTTGATTGATTTGAAAGGATTGCAAGCGGTTAGCCGGGTGCTCCTGCGCCGTTTCATAGTGTTTCATTATCCGCGCCGGCGCCCGACCGGCTAATTGGCAGCGCACGTTTGCTTCAATGTATGAAAATTGTAGTAGTGGAGCGCGACGTCGTGAATTGACATCAGTAGAATAACAGTTAATCTTTGATTGAAGTGTCAGCTGACTTCCACAAAGTAAACAAGATATCACACTACGTGTTTGATACATCGGGAGCCACAGAACAGTATATGCGCAGGCGCCACCCATGCACCGTTAACACGCAGCTCGACCTCGAGGGGCGCGCTCCAACATTACACTCACGTCATTATGCTTCGGCGCGGGGATCCCAGCTTAACTAACTAGTGGAAGCATTCTCACTCTCCGAGCTGTCCGCGCTCGCGTCTTTTCCTAAAAATATAACTTTTTACCAAGTTCCACAGCTTTTCCATTCGGCACCTCGAAAGAAGGAAAAAACATTAACGAGTTTTGTTTTTAAGTAATACCCTTTTGGCTGCAAATTTGTTTTCGCCTCAATAGGAACTTACTCGGTAAAATATTGGGCGAGAAATTTTGCCGATAGCGACGATTACTTTAAAAGTGTTGTATATAAATATATATATATATGTATATTATGTAGAATAAGTAGCGCCTTCTGTATAAACTAGGATACCTGTTAATAAAGCGTGCGCCGGACCAGCGTTCGCATTGCTCGCAGGGGCGGCGCGGCGGGACTCAGTTGTAGATGTGCGCGGCGTATACGTTTTCTAACTCGTCTCAAGTTCTGCGAATTAAAAGCGAATGTAATTACGGGGCCTGTAATTAACGGCGTCGGCGCGTGCCGCGGCGCGGCGCTCGCAACCAATTATCGTAAGTGTGCTGGATATTTTTCGATTAAATTCCCACAACAGTTTAATACCAATTAGAAAACTGAAGAATATGCATAACCGTAGTAATCGTGTAAATCAGTTTTAAAGAAAATAATTAACCGCGCAAGAGCGTGTCAGACCATGCTCAGTGCAGGGTTCCGACGTCGCTACTGCAAACACAAAAGGTTAGCGAGGGAGGGAGGGAGGGAAGGGTGCATAGCTACTATCTCGTAAAACAACCATTTAAAGTTATTTGGTGCTTGTCTTAGATGATTTTTAGTAGGTAGAAACACTTTAGTCGCCAGTGTCTCGGGAGCCAATCAAGTCTACTTGGTCGTGACAGCTTTCATTTTTTTTATATTATGTGCTTTTGAAATTGAGAAACCTAAAAATCAATTACTCATTTCCTTGATCTTATTGCGCGGTATAAATATATGTACCATTACATTGAATCACGCCTTCTTCCCAGAGGGGGAGGCAGAGACCACTTGAATAACTGTATATGTGTACAAAATTTCAGTTCAGTTTCCTTTTGATCGTTTCCGAGAAAAAGTAAGTGTGACATACAGACAGACAGAAAGATAGACGGACATTCCCAAACTGTATAAGGCGAAACTAGGTTAACTTCTGAACCCATTTACAAAGAAAACCCCGTCCTAGGCCATCGGACAAGGTGTTCATGTCTTAATTTCTAAAGATCGGAAAAAAACGAGACGCATCAAATTAGCGTAACGTGGACAATTCGATAACTGTATTGTTTTTCCATGATGTATTGTTAGTTATATACCTCGGACGTTATCACCCGAGCTCGCTGCAAAGTACGAGCGAGAGATCTGCTAACCTCCCAAGAGTGAGTGAGATGTGCGAAAAAGGGTTTTATGGCCCCAGAGCTCAGATGATATTGCCGAGTATAGTTACACGAGCTGTCGGCGCGAGTCGTCGACGCCCGACCAGAGACCAGCGCCGGCCGGGCTCCGGCGCCGGCGCTCGCAAATTACTTCAAGCCGAGACGATTCTCTAATTGAATTATTTGGAGTACTAACTCGTGTAATAGAAATTAGATTCCGAGTGAATGGGATTTCTGAGCCATTAGCATAATATAACGAACAACTACTCTCGAACCTCGGGCACTTGAAATCTTAATAAATATTATAAAATACTTAGTCAAACCCAATATAATCGCCGTCTTAGATTATTAAATTTAAGAAATACTTTTATAAATGAACGAGTTATTAGCCAAGCGTAATACACACAAATTGTTAGCAAAGGGGATTGTTTCATCTGAGAAACATTTAAAAACACACCACGCTACCTGGATCGAGACGAATATGCCTTTTTGGGGGTCTTAGTTAACACTGTCTTTACATCTACATACTGCTATCGTATTGTCAATGTTATGATAGCTCTCATATCGTTGGCAGTAACAGCAGCCGAGTTAAAAGCAATACGATAACAACGCCCTAGGAGGACCGCGGAAGCACGCAGGCGCGCCGCCGACTCTAGCATCCATCCATACTATGCTAAGGCGGCCGTGCGAAGTGAAGTTTCAAACCCTTCACCAACCACACCGCCGGACATGACACTCTCACGCCACTGCGAACAATCCATAATATGTTGGTACGCAGATCGCGTGTCTAATAAATAAATAAACTAGGCCTTCTTGTTATCTTATGTCCAATTTCATCCGTTTGTCGGAGTCCCAGTCTAGTGCTCAGAGTGGTCGCTCTGGTAAATGGGTTTTTTTCCAGCCCTGGCCAGTGATGTTATTCTTTATTCGTCAATAAACATTATTTGCGTTAAAAAGGGTTAAATTAGCTCACGTCAAATGCAAAGCGGAGATGAATACTATCCCTGAGGGATTATGAGGCCCCTGGCTGTGTAGCCGGAGATTGCTCTGTTACCGCAACGGACGGGTCCGCCGAAAATGAATAGATTATTTTAATCTCGAACTTATTTATAAAGTAAGAACGAGATCTCACGGGAGTTTCACGGGGCCGAGCCGCCGCAAAACTTTCAAGAACGCCGCGCCCTTGTGCCGGAGTTATTGCAATTTGTTGCGCTTCAGGAGTCGCCCACAATGGCGGCCTCCACGGCGGTCACTGACGCGGCGACTGATGAAACGAGGAAACTTTTAATATGGGGCCTAACATATCTTTATAATAAAATAAAATCGCGAACAAAACTTCTTGCATCTCAGGCTTATGGATTATTTAACCCAATAAAATATGTTTCACTTGCTTAAATCCTTGATAAATTTAAAAATATTTTTCGGTGATAAGGGAGATTTGTGAGCCCTGGTCAATCGAGGCTCCCATGTTGTGATGGGAGACTGACGTTGTCCTTACCCTGCTTCTGTGTCGTTATCGTCAATGCTGTCGTCATTGCGTCATGTAGTAAAGTGTTATGTGGTTCCGTGCACTTACGACATGTTTTCGTACAAATGCATTTGTCTCCTTTATGATCATAAAGACAGTTGGTGCAAAGTCGTACGAGTAAATCGTTTGTCACTTTCTACTTGGCTGCATTGCACAGTTTGATGAACTACGCCGAAGTCACGTGATATAGTTTCGCAAAGGGCTTGCCATTATAACTATTGCTGTTGTAGGTATTGTTTTTATGATATCTATATAGTTGAAGTTATTTTGTTGCTGAGATGTTTTTGTCATGTTTTCTGCATATTGCTTTTCTACTTCCGCCGTTATGTATCGAGTGACGTAAATGTATTTTCCATAAACTCGTAGAAATCTGATAATGATGGTAGATCTCGAGGAGACTTTAATGATTCAATATTATTATACTTACTCTTTGTGCGTTTTACCATCCAATTATTGCGATAGGATATGAACAAGCAAGGGGTCCCAGGTAGCGATGTCGACTCCCAGGTTCTTGATAGCATTTATAAGTGATGATCTTGACTCTTCTTGATAAGTGATGATGTTTCCTGTTGCATCACTGGTAAAGTCAAAAGTATGTTGATGTGTGAGCTAAAGATCAATTTCTTGTTATTATATCTGTGATATCCCTGCACACTTGATAATTTTCCATGCTGATATTCAGATGCTGAATCAGTTTTTCTCCTTCACCTTTAACCTTGCTCTTTAAAAAAAAGCAACTTTTGTGCATTTGATATGGAGCGGTTTGTATGGATAGCTTCGCTGAACAAATCCTTAAAACGGTACCCATTTATGATTATCACCATTGAAGGCTACTCCAACTATGGACATACCAATGTCCATAGTTGGAGTAGCCTTAGTTTTTTAGGATGTTGACCACATTTTTTCATTAAGCACCTTCTTGATATCATTGTACTCTCTCTTATATTATTATGTCGTGAATACACGATCATACTCAGGGTCATCTTCATAGAGTTCGCTATCGATGTCCCAGTGCAGACAGTCGATCGCATTCCAACGAGAATCAATGAGTTTTAACACGTCTTCATACGACCACTTTTCTGATAGTGAACCGAAGTCGATGTTAGTAATAGCTCGAGAGAAAACTTTAAAGTTACTCTTCTGCTTACGGAGTTTTTCTTCTAACTTTCTCGAAGTCCCTGAGTGTCTTGTGCTCTTGTGCTGTTTTCCGCCGCCACAGTTCTGGCAGCTTTGCTGTTACTCAAAGCGCTATGCTGGGGCGCGTTGACATCCGCGGCCTGATCTGTGGGGCCTGCGGGGCTCCGCGGTGCTGTATGCCGCGAGGTCGTCGCAGTGGATGCAGGCACCAAAGAACCTAACCCCGACTCGGTGTCAAGTTTCAGTGTGCATGGCGCGGTGGATGGCTTCTCTTGTGTTTCTGTTTTAGGAAATCCTTGCAACATTGTTATTAATACCAGTGGTTCTCATGCGAGGATGGAGCTTCTGCATAAAGTAAATATAGTTGCAAATAGGATGAAACTTCATTACAAAACCTTTTGGTTGTTTCATAATAGCCCTGCTGGAAATGCACGTAATGGTCGTTCTGATAGTCAACCAACTATCAGTGAACGCTGTTAAACTCGTTCCAGTACGCTGATAGCGTATTCATTCTGTTGTTAATGTTAGAATAAGATTTGCGTTCGGGACCATCTTTTTTGAGTTGATGTACACTTTCTCAATATCTTGCATAAGAGTATACTACTTTGAAAGTAAGTCTTCCATCTAGACTTTTTATTGATAACTGATAAGGACGATTCACTGTTTAAGCTCTGTGACTATGTAGCCTTTGTTGCTAAGTACGCCTTCTCAATTCCACCGGTGACACCCGCTTGTGGGAGGCCGGGGAACTGATTCGCTAGCACACTAAGGTCCTACACAAAAAAAAACTTATATTGCCTTACTTGAAGACTGCTGCTCAATCCTAATAACTGATACCGCTGGTTTACTGATATATCCTGATGAACGTAGCTACGCAATGTCACTCAATCTTCCACGTCGCACTGATAGTTCTGATTAATCTGCTGGCTCAACACCTCGCACGTCGAATCTTCGATGAAATTACCACGAAAGTACCCACACGCAAGATCCGGCTCGAAGGTCCATTAATATGTACGGTTTGTACAACGTTTTAAATGATAATTCTGATGTTCTGATAACTTTATTTGTATTGAAATAAGTTAATAGTACCCAGTAAACGCAACGACTGATATTGCTGAACTGTCGAGCATTGACCTACATAAACGCAAGTCGATGTAAGTTGATGATGAAGCGAAATGTACGATAGCGGATCGTACATATAACCTTAATATTTGCCGAATTTCAATACTCGCCTACTGCCTTACCTAAAACCAAAGAAGACGTAGTGCATAGTACTACCTAGTATAAGCTTTTTTTATTTAATATGGCTACGAATAGAGTAAAGCATGCTTTGACTACTACATTGCAGTTAGCTTCCTTCGTCGGTATTGCGGAGGTCTGGTCTTTAATGAACCTCGAGAGCTGCTCCGCCGCGTTTCTTGCAACTAACAAACTTTTTAACAAAAATGCCAGCCCCCTCTCAAAAGGTACAATTTTTGAATGAACGGCTGGCTAAAGCGTGGACAGCGTAAATTAAGCAACCGGACAGTGATAGGCACCGTTGTTACTGCACGGCGGAGGCCCCGTGCTAGTGAAATGTTTTCCTTAATGGTGCGCCGCGCCCTGCCCGCTAATTACGCATTAGCGTCGCGAGCCGATGACTCCATCCCCGCCCTCCGCCGCCGCAATGAGAAGATGCAAAAACAAACGCGATCCTAATCAACATTGTGAAATAATAATTAGTCGCAGTAATTGCTTTTGGAATTTAAATTAGATAAGTTGTCGAAGTAGATGAGCGTGATCTCGGTTACGAAAAGAAGGCGACTACCGCCATGTGGTTATAGGACTTTGTAAAAGAAAGAAAGAAATATAAAAACATTTGTCTCGCAAAAAGGTATCATCACCCTATTTCGTTATTTTTGTGGCTTCGTTTCAAACCTAACCTAAACAAAGTATTGTAACCTGTTGAATATGTAACGGTTTAAACACAGAAATAAATACCTTAAAGTTGTAAAACATGCAATAAGTATGTACTTCTGATAAATACTTTTGGCTAAATAAAGTGACATTCATTCGAAGAACGTTAAACGTAATTCCATAATATGAATGCTAATCCGCGAGTAAGTAGCTGTAGCTGAAACGACCGCCGCCGCCGGAGCCCCGGCGCACCGGAGCGGGCGCCCGCCGCGGCACCCCCGCCCGCGCAGACGCACCCGCGCCCGCGCGGCATTTTTGTAATAAAAGTTTGGCGCTAAGTTTTGATGAGCTGCGAATCGGAGCAGCTCCCATTCTCATGAACGCGACGAAGATCGAACAAGTTCCACTTATCTCGGGCTTGTATCGGGCGCATCAGCACTGAAAAAAATAATTGGTCGATTCTAACAAGATTTTGATTGTTGTGCATAAACGTCTTGATTCCATTCGAGATGCGGCGTCGCATACAATTAGCCAGGGTTTATATCTTCCTGTGGCTATAATCAACTTGCAAAAAAACATAGCTTTTACATCTGTTTTTGACAAATGAGCAAATAACGTGCCATTTATAGTAAACTAGTTTCCCGTCCGTTATATTGTCAGACGTTCCGTTAAAAAGTACTTATACAGTTTTCAGCACCTTCAAAGTACGGATACAGTTTTCAGCACCTTCAAAGGGTATTTTTTTCCAAAAAAAGTCCACATCATAATTTTTCAAAGTAAGCGGTTGTTCGGGAGAGACTTTGCCCAGCAGTGGGATAATAATCGGTAAAAAAGCTGCATCGTCTACATAGACAACTGTCACTTCATGCCTCTAACCTTTAAAACAAAACGGCTATACAAAATGTATTCACTTCCCTTCTTTCACCACAGGTTTTTGTAATTGACCATGGCAAAAAAAACAGGTTTCTTTTCTATTTGAAATTAACTCAAATAGTTACTAAGTTCTGATACAAACATCCACCACTCAATTTTCCTACTTAAATTAAATTAATAAGGAGTAAACTTATTTGAAACGGCGTAGCATTTACTTATATTTATGTACCTAATTAGTAAGTACTTTACAATATCAACTTTCAAATCATGTATGTTGAAAATTACGTGATTTCCATACAAACTTCACACTCAGCAGGCTTAGATCCCAAGATTCGTGAATAAATTAAATGTCACAGCAGTTTTTCTCTGAAATTATAGAAGCTATCAACCTGAAGTCTGGCACAGTTGTAAAACTTGCTTGCCCTCGTCTGATTTTAGTAAAACATACAACAGGGTCTAGAAAGGGGGTTGGAAATGAAAGTAATATTAGATTATACAAAACGGGGCGCGGCACTCGTACGGGAGGCTCGGTCAGCCACAACTATGTTTTATTATTACTTTCCGTGACATACTTTTTGATTTATAAAAATGTACAAAAAACGTCCGGTCCCCCCTCTTTATCTCCAAAGTTTATGAAACAAAAATCAGAAAAATTGCTGGATTAAAGATACATATTTATAATCGCCAGATGGATTTTGATAACTGTAGTTAGGCATTCCAATAAGCACAGCCAACACAGAGTTGTTTATTTCAGAAAGTACCTTTTGTGCGGTCAGCTGATTATATCCCGCGGGAGCCGCCGCGCCCGCCCGACTCCCTGCGCCGGCGCCGGCGCCGCGGCCGGCTGATGCGGCGGGACGTGGACCAGGTGTAATGAATATTTAATTGATCTAATTACAATTACAAATTGCGTAAAATTGAATTTCCGGCTGCATTTGTTATAAATACGAAATGAAATGGTTTTTTGCTGTGGTTCGTATTACAGAACAATTTTTTGTGACGCTGTTATTCGAGCTTCTGTCGAGTGTGGGTGCCCCGGTGCCAAGTGCCCCACATCGCAGATATTATTCTCCGCGACGCCGCTTGCGTCAGAGATTTAAAATAAAACGTCCGCTTTGATGTTGACAAATGCCCGCTTTTCTAGCCTCGTCCCCACTGTGGCGCCGACGTCCTTTAGGTGGAATAGAGTTCTTAATAGGCTCTTATTAGACGGCGCCGAGTGCGCTTCTGCGGCCGCCCTCCCCGCCCTCCCCGCCCGCCGCTGCCCTCGCCCTTTGAACGAGTCTGAGGCTGCTCATGAAAAGTCAGCAGTTTACTTGTAGAACATTTTGTTGAGTGAAACGTTTTAAGTTTTTTCCATCTTCAATGTTGTTCTTCTGGTTATTTTAAAATCAAGACTTTACGTCATTAATTCTGATAAAGATATAGTTAACCTTGAGCGTGGATTCTTTGTGTTGAGCACCTAATATCACAAAATTATTTCCGTCCACGACTGCTGGTTTTTGACGCAGTTTTAAATCAATGCAAACTATCATAATTGTTAGACAATAATAGTTGGAGAAACCGACAACGTGTTCGGCGTCGGCCGCAACAGCTGTCCCTCGCTCGGAAACGATCGGATAAATGGATGCCAGGCGGAGTTCTATTGTTGTAGCTGTGAGAGAGGGGGAGAGGGGGAGGGGTCGGTAACAATTAAAATAATAATTTGATTATATTTGGAACAGTTTATTCAAAGTTTGCGCCCTTTGTGCCGCTCGACGCCTGCCTCGCCCGATCCCATCGATTACATTACAGACGAAGATTGTTGCGGGGCCGATGTGAGCCAGTTACGTTTATGATAGTAAAGGCATTTCCGATTATTATTATTTTCCGTGCCCTCCGCACACGACCTCATTTGGAGCGAAAATATTTCTGGCCAAGTAGCCGACCAAATAAATAAGCAATTTCATGTTTCAGGCGGCACAGGGAACTTCGTTAGCGGCGGTTGTCGCGAGGCGTTTGGTCGCGCCGCGAGTGACGCGTACAATCGCGACGATTCCTTGGGCTTGACATTGTTTTTCTATGACAAAAATATTTCAAGTTATGTATCCAACGGTCGTGAAAGTGCCCTAGAGACGCGCGGCGAGTCGATTTATCGTAGGGCCTCGGGCTCGCGTGCCCCGCGGCCTGGCCGAAACTTAGCGCGTAAATAATCGGAGAGAGGAAGTGATAACTCTCGAACTGCTATTTTTCCCGGAGGACAGGGATTAACGTCATTAAGTTGCAAATTAATATCTTCCGCTCTCTGCACGCTGCTAGCTCAAGGATACGTTCCACTTTAGGACATAAATATGGCTAAGCTATTATATTACTAGTCATGTTAAGAAAAGCCGCCGAGCTGTATTGCCCGCTCGTTGATGCGCCCGGAAGATATTCACCTTATTCACCTAATTATTATTATTCAAGCCTTCACCAGCACGCGTCATGAAACGGTTTTGTTCATATAGTCGTCTGCCAATCCAAGAGATATAGGGGGGTAACCTTTTAGACTGAGAAAAGTGGGAAAACTAATCGAAACGTAAGGACGCAGACTCAGAGGCCCTAGCCAACATGCATTACGCAAACTGGCGTTTCCATTCGTTTCGTTTTTAAACCAATCGCGTCACTGATAGATGACGTGAAGAGTCAACGATGATTCAACAGAGTGTGTAGCGCGGGGCCGCTGGCGCGTCGGTCGTCGCGAACACAACGGAATAACGGGAATCGATCAGCGGCGCCGCACCGGCCGCGGCCGCCGCCTGCACCACTGTAATGGACTTATACTACACCTTTCAAAACGCATTGCAAATGAAACGAAGATTTTAAATTACATAGTTTAATTATTTCTATTTAGAGTTTTCAAATCCTGGCATCGCACGATAAATTGTTACAAAAGGAATTTTCGTCTATATCAAAGTCAACATACCGAGGCTCAGCGAAGTCTTAAGCGGTGTTTAATCCGACTTAAACTCATTCAGAGAACGTCTTAAGTACTACACGCGCTGTATTAAGATTCCGCTGAGATTCCCGGCACAATTAGGAGCGCACATGACGAGGGTCGCTTCCTTATTTTAATTTTCCTTCTCAAGCATTGTTCGAATATAAATTCACCCGGCGCCGGAGCTGCGCGGGCTTCGATCGCGGGCACAGAGAGATCCCCACTCAGTGCCTTTACATTTAAAAATGCCTTTATTAAAAAAACGGCACTATACAACGTGTTACAAAAATACCAAAAAATAAAGAATTATCAAAATAATGTCAACCCTTGTAAACTGTCATCTCGGTTACACAACTCTTACTAGGACAGCTTACTAGGGTTGACTTTTTTTGTCTACGGGTGATTGTGGAGCCAAGAAAACGGCTTCCAGTTACTTCCACAGTTCTGAGAAATATTCTTTTAGACTTTCAAATAAACGATTCTAAATAAATAGGTGCTTAAAGCTCCACTTCGTGTTGACGTTTGTTCGTTTGCGCGTTTCGATGACGCGGCAGCTGAACGCGTCGCCCCCCCACGAGCCCCGCACGCCTCTCGCGCCGACCACCGCGGCTCACACCTCATGTAAACACCGCTAATGAAATACACACAATCGGCACGCCCACCCGTAAAAATATCGCTTTATCTACCCGCCTCTAACGTTTTCAATCAAAAATGTAATTCACTGGAGCCGGCGCGGAGAGTAATTAACCTGATGGATCGCTCCAGCAGCGGCTCGTTCTCTCCACGGCAAAGGCCCGGAATAGCTCTCGCGGCCGAAGTTGCGTCCTTACAAACAGCGTCTGTAAGGTTCCGTGCCTTAACGGTACCAGCAGAACCCTAATTACCAAACCTACACCGCCCGTCGGCCATTTTAACTTCAAAGGACTCTTCCGAACCGATTTGAAATGTATACTCGTAGCCATTTTTACACGACTGCCCAAACAAAGGAGTGTAATGTTTCCAGGGTTCATGTTTATATGTACGTTTTTTTATCCCACCATAATTTCTAAACGCCTGAGCCGATTTAGATGTGTGCGGTATCGTTATAATAGGATACATAAACTGTTAAAATTGAAATAACAACAATGGCAAAATGACAATGATTGACATGGGTGCAATACATACGCGGCAATATAAAAAATGCAATCGTGTTCTTAAAGCTTGCTTTCATTTATTAACCTAATTTTAACAATTGATAAGAAATGCCTAAAATGGGACGGTTACGTCAGAGGACGCCAGCTTGATTTAATTTCTCGGAATGAATAGCAGTTTCACGCAAACAACGACATGTCAGGTTTGAAACTGACTTAGAGCGGCAGTTTGATATTATACTTATGGCAGATGTATCAATAACTGAGCGGTAAAATTACTGAAGGGTGTGGTAAAAAATCACGACACAAACAATTCTAAAAATAAATAAGCGGTATAATGTATCTGTTGCATGTTTCCGTATGTAATGTAAAAAAAACCTACATGTATACACCGTGTTTTTTTTGATTTACGATAACTTTAAGGGAACGTTCTTTAGGTCAAACAAAGTTAATTTCCCGAAGACAGACAAATGATAAGTCTAACGGTTATAAAGATATTTAATTTTTAAATTTAATCAGTTAATCACGTTAAACTAGTGTAAAAGGCTCTCTTAATTGATAACAACAATTTTCTTTTAATACTTTATATGACTCTTATGAGTAAAGAGTTTCCAATTGTTAGGTTTGTATACGCGTCAATCTAAAGTGACAATCTTGTACCTGTCAAGGGTTATCTTTACTTGTGTGTGTATGTCACGCCAACATAGACGTATTTGACACTGATTATTAGTTAACTCTAAAGGCCCTTTTAGAATGACCAAAGATAAAAGATTTCATTATTTTGTACTAAACCGAAAAAAAATTTTTTTTTGGCAGTATTTAAAAATCTAATGTACCAATTAGTTTCTATGGATATACCTAGTAATATGCCGAAGTTATCGTAAATCAAAAAAAACACGGTGTATATTGATACACACTGTGTGAAAATCTCAAGTAGCTATTACGATTCATCAGATACAACCCGCTGACAGGCAGACATACAGACATTTTATTTCCACAGTAATTTGCGTTATTGCAGGTATCGTCACGTGCGTTACACAGTCTGTACAGTACTGCGACGCAGCTGAGTGACCCCGGCGGCACGGGCTGTCAATTTATTACACAGGAGTGACAGTGATTGACGAAAAAAATATCGTATGCGAAATTTATGTAAACAGCTTCATATGTACTATGTCCAAAGTAAATTAGGTATAATTGATTTAATGTGACTTTCTATTATTAACTTAAGGACGGGTCCAATTGTCTCCAGATATGATGTCCTATTGCTTGTTGTAAGACCCTCGCTGATACTCGAGACTTCACATCGAGACTTGGTGCGGCCAGCCGAACTACACGACGGGGGCCGCGGTCAAGGCGTAGCGCGTCAGCACCATCGTCATTGTAGGGTGCAGTGCTATGTTGAAGCAAAGTTTGCATTCAGCTGGTAAGCAGGCCGATGGTTTCTAAAGTTCTCATATATTATTTAATTAATGATCTGCCAGCTTCAGTTGTCTCTACGTAGTCACAATAAGGCGGCGTACATGGAGCCTTCTTTTCCCGCGGCGCGCGCCCTCTTCTTCCGGACAGCTAGCGACCTGGCCCGACCCGGAAACGGCGACGCCTACAAATGGCTAGAAACACAAAATGAAGACGAGGATGAGAGCTTTATTACAATTTGCATTTCGTGAGGCTCTAACTACGCTCTAATTAATATATTGGTGGAGGTGCCAGTAAACCGCGCAACTCAGCATAACTCGGTACATATTATCGGCGGCAGCTCGCAGGTATACCGGCGGCGTCAGCCCGCGCGCCCCGCTCCGCCGACTCCGCACTCCATCTTATAAATTGCTTCCACTTTCAATAGAATAACTTTATAGCCGCGCTCGGATACGCGCCAAATCAATTGTTTCAATAGTAGGCGCTGAACGATCAAAGTTTTTAAATAGAAGCCCTGCGGCTCTAGATAAGAAGCATTCGGCGTTCGTTTAGCTATCGTTATCCAGGTTTAAAGGATTGACGTAAGGTTAAGCTGTCAAACGGTCGCGTCGAGAGCCGCGTCAATGTTAAACATCTTGACAGTTTTCGAAAAACGTTTACGTTAACACGAAGCAACTTGCGACTGGTCTAACTACTCACTGGTCATCCTTTACTAGATACATCGACTATCTGTATTTACTCGTACAAAGTTGCATTAGCAACAGTTCACAACAATAAGTTGAAATCAAATCAAGAAAGATGTTCAAAGCAACTGGGACATAACAATATCAAGCTCGAGCCGGCGACACAGCAGTCAGGCTCTTCGTGATGACGAGCATGTTACGAATACCTCCGTGGGTATGACATGTACGTAATGATATATCACATTTTACGGAAAGAGACAGTTTCGTTGATGTACCCGTGGAGGAGGCCTACGCCTGGCTCAGAGACGTTTACGCAGTGCCACATGGCACCCGCCGCAGCCGCCCGCTGCCACCGCGACTACACTTAATTTAGAGTTTCGTTATTTTATTACTCACCATTCTAAAAAAAATGTAACATCCGTCTATGAAGTTTAGTTATATTACAATTTCGCGCTTCATGGGTTGTCACTCACCATTATGGACTTATTATTAGGTTACGTTTTATAATATTGTAGAAAGAGAGACTCACACCAAAATAAATTTATCATGAAACAGTGGATTACTGCAAATTAAATTAAGGCCAAACGATATACTTAGTCCTAGTATCATTGCAAAGGTCTAACTGAAATAGTAAGTATGCAAACGCTCGCGCCAGGTAAGAATTCCAATAAGGAATCATTGTCTTCATTGCTATAAATCGTGACGACGTTCAACCCTACGCCATTTCTGGTCGGAAAATAGAGAACCGGTATAAAAGCAAACATTTTGAGCGTAACTCAATAACAACAGAAATTGGAGCCGTTGATGGAAAAAATATTGAAATTTCAGTTCCACGTGTCGGAAACAAAATATTCCACCGCGGCGACTCGGCGCGGCGCGCGGCGCGGGGGCGGCGCGGGGCAGCCTCGCCACCGACGACAACCAAGGGAAACTATACCGCTTGTTAATTGATACGATGTTTACATTATATCTCATTTTTGTCAACACTGCTTGGAAATATTGCCAGAAATGGTCCGGTTCGGGGCACAAAACATCACTTACATGGACGGCCAAGAATGTTCTCACCGGCCTGTTGCTGATTGAACATTGTTGACCAACCTCAAGAACCAATAAAAATGAATCAATATAATTTTAGGGTGCGCTAAAGTAATGTTTCAATCCCGATGATGGAAAGCCTGATAATGTTTCTCGTAATTATACTTACTTCATAATAATAACTATTCATAAATGTCTCTTTTTCTAACGATCATTACTCCGAGACACTTTTAATACGGTTGACTGTTGTACTATGGTTATGTTTCAGCGAGCGAGCAACATCAGTCGGGCAGAAGCGACCCGGATACTTCCGATAACTTAGATTCTACTCTCCCGCCCGCCTTATCCTCCAATGTAGGTACCTAAGGTATGTTTTTGTAACAGCCAAAACATCTTTTTGCTTTAACGATATTTAAAAAAAATATGCTGCATAACAATTTTACTAAAAACAGCATCATTATACGTGGACGAAGATTATCTAAAGTATCTAAACCAACCAACAGTTACTGTTATCAACTTCTTTATTAACAAAAAACTATGAAGTTATAAATTCGGAAGAGTGGGATCGGACTACAAATCGGTCGTAGGAGAAAATTTTAGGCACACAATTTTATGTTAGCCAACATATGGGCCCACTTTTAGGGTTCCGAAGTCAAACAAGATACGCTTATAGTTTCGGCCCGTCCGGCTGTCCGTCTGTCCGCGGCTTAACTCAGAGACTCCTAGTATTACCAAACTGTAATTTGGCTTACAGATATACATTTAAATTACGCCGACAAAGATTTTTCGGGTTCATCCCACGCATGTACTCGTACGCAAAGGTATTGTAACAGTATTATATCGAATGTGGTAGGTACGGTCACTGACGTTAATTTGCGACCCATTTCAAAGAAAATCTGCTTGAAGATGACATTTGTAATTGATAGGGAACTGAACCTTATTGCTGTAGAATGTCAGATTGACTTTGGAATTAAAGTGGGTAACAAATTTAATTAATTTACTGTATCATTGGATGCTCCTAAAAATTAAATATATACTGAAGCATTACTTACGTACCTACATACATGTCAAATTCCATTTTTATATTTAGGGAACCGTTTAGTAAATATTAATCTGGAAAAGTGTAATTTTCGCTAGAATTGCGTGATGTAAAAGTCTGAGATAGAGCATTAATAACTAGAATTCCAACTAAAGATAGTGTTATATCTATATTATTTTACTAGGATTTTAATGAGAGAGTTTTATCTTTCATAGCAAGCAAAATCTTTGCAATAGGTATAGCCTTTATTTATTCAAACCGGGATACGTCTGGGATTCTCGGAAAAAATTAAGGGAAATAAAGGTTTATACATATAAATATGATAGAGAGAGAAATTTGATGTTTAACGTTATCGGTATGCGAAAAGAAGTTCCAGAGTTGACATCGATTGCCATAATTCGCCCGCATGACTCACGGCATGGGACTAATTAAAATACACGGGATCGAAACTTCAAGCTCGGTTAGGAATAAAAAACGAATCAGGTACGATAAAAACTATAATAGTACAATTGGGATAGACCAAAATATAACGCAAGGTTTCTGCGGTCTTATTCGAAAGAATAGGTACTTTTAAGAGAGCAATTTCATTATTTTTTATCAGACAAAATGGTTTTGTTGTAATCTTTTTATTTATTCAGCAGACATTTTATGGATGACCTGATAATTTACAATTTTGGACGACATTTTCTAGTAAGTTACAACAATTAAAAGATATCGAATGATACAATGTGATTGTAATAGTGTATTAAAACATGCTATTTCAAGCGGTTTTCACCTAACCCGTAAGATACACCTAGGCGGGCTTCAAGCCGAAACGAAAGTCAAACAAAGGTTAAATATACTATTGTCGAAATATCTGGAATAGATAAATATTTCAAAAACCTAATAATGCAGTACGACTTTAAAACCCTATTCCTCGAAAGGGTTTTGTAATTAGAATAATTGTAAAAATATGAACAATCCCAATTCCTTGCTGGGAGAGTCATTTTAAGGCAGTAAGTAATTCTGTAGATAGAATAACGCTTCCAGCGCCAGCGGCCCGCGATTCGAGGTCTCCGCTCGTCGGCAGGTTCGCTGCGCAGCAGAATAAACTCTGGTTTGGGCGCGTAGCTGCGTGCCAGCGAACGAGGTATTGTCATGTTGTGTCTAGGGTCTGAGACAGCCTTCCTTACACGAATATATTATTTCAACATTAATAATCTAACTTCCTTTTGATTTAACCCTATGCTTTTCTCTGTAATATCTTGATCTTGTCACCAACCATTTTATCCTCAGCTCTTATTTTTGAGGAGAAATTATCTGTTCGACTTCAGGCGTGGTTCGTCTAGTAGTAGTTTTAACCGAATAGAAAATCTCATTCAAGATATTTCTCGGTTGAAAAGTCCCACCCACCTGTTCGACTGAGCTCGGCATTAATACTGATCTCGACTGTAATGCTCGTCTCAAGATGCGCCAAAAAGGACAGTGTTCTATGGCGTGACGTTAACTTTGACATATTTTATGACGGGCTTCTCAAGCGGTATATCAGCAATGGCATTACGATGTTGCTTGTTGCGGTGGGTTGTGATGTCGATTTGCCAACAGTTTTACGCGTGGTGTTACGTAGATCGTTCTCAATTTTCAATTCTCAATTATTTTTTCATCTCAGTTTTCTGTCACAAAATAACTTAGGTTACTTCACCGTTTCTAATGTAGGTTCTATAATCCCTAAACTAACTGACTCAGCAAATTAAATTCCGTATTTAATCACAACTACCTCGATACAATCGAAAGAATTTTAGGAAATAGCGCTTGGGAAATAGGGTCATGCCCGGGGTTCGGTGCGACCCGGTGCCATCACCTGGGTATGTTACAGCTCAAAACTCTCTCGTTACTTTTGTTAAATGTCATTTACACTTGGAATCACTCGAGATAAAATTACAAGAGAGATTGGTTAAAATATAAAATTTTACAAGCAGTTGTCATTTTCATCTCGAATATTAAAAAATCCATCTGAGGCGGATAAAATAAGAAATGAGCCATGGCAGGACACTCTCGGGAAAAGTACCGCAACTTTCTATAAAGATAAAATTACACCGACGACGCCATCGAAAAATAAGCACTGCTTCACTTGAAACGTTAAAATTTAAAGATTTCAGTGGATTTAAATTATGATTTCATCAATATGTTATCTAACAGAATCTCCGGGAAATACGTAAAAGTAAATAATACCTTCATCTGGGCCTCTATTCAACCCCGTAAAAACCAAATTGTATGTGATGTGTTATCGTATTGTTATAATTTTCATAGCTCGTAGTACCTGGACAGCCGTGGCGGCCGAGTTATTTTTTTTACAATAATTGGTCAAACACTAATTGCATTTTACCGCGTAAAATGGAGACGCCGATAGAAATACCGATAAAAAGCAAAACCGTTCTCTGAAAATGTGTTACTGGCATATTTTAACAAACTTTCAGAGTAGCTTTATCTGACTCCCTGATTAAATGTATATTAATTTTATTTTAATTTATTACTGTAGTTGAGAAAAATAATGTTATTTAATTTCTGTAGTTGAGAAAAGCATCCAGACAGTCCAGCAACAGCAATTGATGGACTCGCAAACTTCGTTTCGGCTCTCGTCAGTAGGTACTTACTGGCGCAGATTATGACATCTCTCAGGGCAGTGAACAGCATTTAGCAACATCAACCGTTTATTCATCGACTAACACTCCTGTTGGGATTGTTCATATTTTAACAATTCCTCTAATTTGAAAACCATTTCGAGGAATAGGGTTGTTAATCCGTTCTGTACTTTTAAGTTTTTCACATATTTATCTATTTCGGATATTTCAACCAAAGTATATTTAACCTTTTATTGACTTTCATTTTCGGGATTTTTTCTTACGGGATAGGAGAATACCTCTTGAAATTATACGTTTCAATACACTATCACAATCACTTTTTATCATTAAATATCATTTAATTGACGTAATTAGTAGAAAATGCCCATCCAAATTTAAAATGATCATGTCATCCATAAAATATCTGCTAAATAAATAAAGATATTAAAACAAAACTACTGGGTCAAATACAAAGTTAATGAAATTAGTCTCTTAAAATTACTTATGTTTTCGAATTGGAATCGATTTTTTTTAGGTCTATCTCAATTAAAACTTCGCTCTACAGTTTGTCGCCAAACTGGCAGTGCTAAATGTTTAAGTAGGCAGGATCTCACTTTGATTATTTGGATGGAAATGCCCATTTAAGTGAAAGGCCCCGCGTCAGGGGCATCGTTACCGTGAATTAATAACGAGCACCGAGGACGCTCCGGAGCACGCCGGGACAGTCACATCACCAGTCACTTTATACCTATAGAACAAGTAAATAAAAACCTTGGCGTCGCGTGTTGCTCCGCCGGCACGACCAGCCGTAATGATTACAGTGTTCGCACCGACGCGACACGAGCGCGGCGCTGCAGGAACCGCGGAGCAATCTGCGATGTGTTGCGCGGGAGCACGCCGCCGCTCGAGCGAGCGCTGATTTCATATTCAGCGCGGATGACTTCGCCGGTTACTTCGTTATAATGGAAATAGTTTCCGTCTCGGCTTTCAAGGAAAATATGTTTAATTCATTTTGTGATATTCAAGCTCTAATGTAGGTATGTAATGTGGGTATACGCGTGTGAGAACGCGTCACTTGACAACCGACCGCCTCCTCGGAGCCGGCTCGGCTTGCAACTTCAACGTGAAAGAGATCAAACGACGGACAAATATTTACAGTTCGCATCGCTGTTTACCGGGTCAACTGAATGCCTGTAAATAATTATTCATGTCGCGAGCCGGAGTTGGGCCTCTATTCTACTGGGCAAAACCATCATTACTGCCTTTGACGTGTCACCGTATTATTTCTAACTCAGTTGCCATTACGCCATTACTGTCAAGTAAATAAGAGCTATCATAACGTTAACAAGTCAAAGACAATATGGTTTTAACTTGGCGCTCTCCGCTCCCCGCGCCCGCGCCACCCCCGCGCGGAGGCTGTGTCATTAACGTTGTTACCTGTGGGTACAAATAAACACGCCTCGACGCGAGTTACTCTCTCTGATAAGATATATGTTTATATATATTTATGATATGTGTTATAGGTAATACCTTAAACAATATTAGTATTTTGTCTTTTTAATTATTAACTAACCACACTTCTTGTATTACAAATGCAAAAGTTTTTTGTTGTGAAGTAACAACGTTTTCATCACACTTGCTCGTAAATGGTGTTATTCCATGCCTGTATACAGAAGGACAATGGCCTAAATTGTTCCCGCGGGAATTATGGCGAGTTTGTCATCCCTAGGGAGTAATGACTTTCTTTTTAAAATTTGCAACTCTTTCGTACATCATTTCTGACTAAGGAGGTTTAATTTTCAGCCAAAAATTAAATCGTTTTCTAATTTCATCTTTAAAAATGAGCTATAGACTAACTTACATTACACAAAACCTATACGCTTCATTAAACTTCATTATTTTTATACCTATTTCAAGTTTATATCAACATTTATCATTAATTTTAGTAATTATACATTTTTATCAAATTGGCTAAATCTGGCTCGAATCCAGGTCGAAACTAAACGCAGTTATTATCTGTGGTAGAGGTCACAAAAAAAAAAATCGTTTCTATTTACGTTCCCGTTCGTCAAAAGTTATTTCTTTATATTTTGCAGAGTTAAAGTGTTTTTCCTCGCAAATGTGATGAAAACCATTGTGTGTATCACAGGCAGTAAGGGGATTACTAACTCGAGTCATTAAAAGCCCTCCGCCTTCGGCGTCGGGCTTCTAACACTCTCGTTAGTAATTCCCTTCATACTACCCTTGATGCACAATGTACTATTGTTAATTTCCATCCTGAAAAGTAAACACTTTTATGCATTGTAGTCATCGATAATTATAATTGGTAGTAAAGCACTATTTCCACCGAACGGCCCGCAACGGATCGGATCGGAAAGAGTACCAACGGATGCGGTGACAACCGATCGTGTCCGGTGGCATGTCGACGCATACGATCGCGCGGTAACAGCCGTTCGCGGTCGACAGGATGTCGACGCACACGATCGGCGCCGTGCGGTTGCTTGCGAACGTATCCGCACCCAGTCAAATAGTTATCCAATTATCTATTTGACTGGGTTATCTATGCAGCGCGTGCACTTTCGAGAATGAGGGATGACTGAATGGGCTCGCCCGGTCACGGCCGAAAGGTTCCGATCGCACACGACGACAAGCGAACCGAGCCGAGCGCGTGTCGCAGCATACTTTCGGCTACGATCGCATGTCGGGGAAGAAGCCCGCGGTCAAGCTGTTATGCACAGTTTGGTAATGTAGACTTAAAAACAGTACATTTATGATTCAGTATCGTTTAAAGACAATAAAATTATTTCCGTTCCGATCCGATGCGGGCCGTTTGGTGGAAATAGTGCTTTACAATCCCCCTTCCTAGTTTGTAAACTGTTGCATCCTACGGATTCATAAATATATCATAACTTAGTAATAAGTTAGTATAATTACCTAACACCGTATACTCGTAAATACGAGAATGTTACACATTATGGTAAGCATATAATAATTGAGTATTTAGTAGGTACGAGTATTATTCTCTAGGTCTCTATTGGGTATTTTAACATATATATCAATTTCAAGTCGTTACAAGTAGGTGATGGACCGATATATTTTTAAACACCGATATCGTGTTCGCGTGACTGGTCGCCCTGCCGCTGCGCTGCACGCACGAAGCCTTTCGCGTGTAAACACAGATATTGTGTCACCGTGCAAGCCCCGGGCCCCGCGCCCCCGCTCACCCCTCGCACCCCGCCACGTACCTTTTGCAAATATTACTCGTATGAGCACTTCGCTTCAAATAAGTCTTATATTAATCAAGTTATTGCCGGTGCGTGCAGACGGTTATCACATTAAAATGTAACGAGTCGGTTCGAAGAAGTGAGTGTCGAGCCGCGGCGGCCGCCACTGAACGCTCGCGAGGACGCGCCCGGCCACTCACGTCCTGGAATAAGTTCGCTCCACGCAGCTCCTAATACAGAATTCTTTAGCGTGATCTACGATGTACGATCAACAAGTCACTATTACACCCTACTGTAGGATAAAGGACTTTATGCTTGGAACGTAAAGAATAGCGAAGCAGTATTTAGTGTTCTTATAGCCCGGTCGCGTACATGAAGAAATTTCATCGCCGCATTCCGGCGCGCGCTCGCGACCTGCTGGCTGTCTCCTCCCCCCCTCGCGCCCGCTGCTCGCGTTGTTTTCATTGTTCGCGCTGTTTGTAGCGAAGTTGCATTCCGATCGAGAGCGCGATCCTCGCCACGGCCGATAATGTTAATTAGCGCCAGCTGGTGCGCGCGGCGAGCGCAGGCATGCGGCGAGCGCCTGCCGCGCCGCACACCACGTTTTTTTCGTTTCGTATAAATTTACATGGGCTTAGCAGAAGATTTATATAATTTATTTTACTTTAAAAAAAGAATAAATTGTAGAGTACAAACAAATTGGGTTCCAAGCTGCTAACGAATAATTGTCCACGAGGGTCAGCGCGTGGGTGTGGTGCCATCCTGAGGGCGGACCGGATTTTCGCTTCGCTGCTAAAGCCGCAGCGGGTGACAGCGGCAATGTGAAACTCTTAAACGGTTTGCAAGGAGGCTGCAGGTGTTCTAGCCTACTTCTTGCTCAATTGATGACAACGATTTTCAACTTAGTGAACATAGAAATGGAGGTGTCGCAGAAGCAAAGGTCGGAGGTGGCCAGGGGAAACCTTTTATTGAAACAAATCAATATCGTTTTGACAAAAATATGCGTAAAAACAAAATGGAACAAACTCCCGGCCAAATCACGCGTATAAAAAAAAAGATAAAAGATAAAAGATGATTATTCAGTAATTAGGCCGCACGGGCACTTTTACACGTCAAAATCTACCAGCGCTTCGCAAGAGACCACTGCTGAGAAGAAACGCCGCAAGAAACTCAACAGTCAGTCGTTTTTTAAAATAGGTACTACTTATGATATTATACAATTATAAAGCTTAACCTAGCATGATATAAAACAATGAATTTAACATAAAATAAAAATAAAAATAAAAAACATTCAAGCGTAGCTTGTGCAAGAAAATGTGTCAAAACTATTGACTGGGTTCACGTGCTACGTAGCTACGCCAGCTACGGCGTAGCAACATTGTGCGCCTGCCACAGCTAGTTTGCTCTGAATCTACTGGGTCGATTAAGTTGAAAACGGAATGCCCATCTGCCATACCAAAATAATGCTTGAGTGCCTAGTCAAGATGTATAACACTCAGTTAGCGATTTTCGATAATCGACATAATGAATATGATTGACATAAGCTATTGACAGATCGCGTCATCTGCATTATGTCAACTCTATACATTTCGAGTCGATAGAAAATAGAAACGTTAGCAGCGTTTGCGTCTTGGCTAGACCTGCTGAGGTATACAAGAACAAGTTAACACCAAAATACGCTATAAAACAGTGGATAATATTTAATTATAACAATAAATAACAATTACCTACTCAAAAAGTTGGTAAAACGCAATTATTACAAGTACAATTTAATTTTAAAGCCGTTCCAATAATAACACATAAATTATCAAAATGCATACGTTCACACTGTTCGACACCCACGTGCAATTAAGGTATTGGTTCTGTGTGGCCTCTCTTCCTACGTTTACTATCATCTTAAAAAAGATCAAGTAATGGTTTAGTCTACCTTTAATTTTTCCACTCACAACACTTTTATAATCACACCTACACTTAACATGTATTAAAGTATTTGTACGCCGTAGTTTAAAGAAGTACGCACTAGTAAATAGTATCTATGTTAACACTTACAGTTTGTGGTGCTATCCATTCTTGTATCAGTTGGCGTACCTACTTCATTATTTGTAAAGACTGACATTAACGACTCCACGTAATACTAAGATTGCAGTTAAGGCAACGCTGGTTACGACGAGCGATGTCGGGGCTCAGATTACTCGTAAAGTGACTCACCTATACTGAACACATTTCCGACCGATCAGGAGCCGCGAGCGCAGGCCGCAACACAAACACGTTGACGACGGAGTTCAAGTAAAGTTCTATAAATAATGCGCATATTATTCCCATCGTCATCACACTCCAATTTAACCAATATATTTATGTTTTTATTTATATTGGTTATATCTGTTGGTTTCATGTATTTTAAGGGCATTATTTTTTGTTACACGTAATACATGTCTGTGACCCAAACGCGAACGAGTAACGTAAATAAAGGAATTTGAAATACTTTAGGGCCCAACCTACATCGTATGACACATCAAATGAGAGGGATTTGAGGGGAAAATAGTTAAATTGACCTCCAGAAATACCCTGCTTACCTTATTTCCAAAACTTCTGCGCCTAAAATTTGGGGAAAAATACAGAAATAATATTACAGAAAAATAAAAAATAAATCTATAGTTTGTTTAGTTTCAAGGTCTAATATAAACTGACCCTCACTAGGTACCTGAGGGCATCCTTAGTGCATGTCAGTTAATAGTGGACTATATTTGTACTTACCCTCGAATTAAGCTCTTACTTGTCCTTCGGTTTATACTTAAAGTATACTTTGTAATTCTCTGCTCAGTTTAAAGATCACATAAAGATGAATATTCCGTGAGTTGAATTATACATGACATTGTCGCAGTCTGCGGCGAGATAGAATCAGAAATAGAACTGCTATCTATTGGTTTCTTGCCCCCACTTCGATATATTTCAGTTTATAGATTTCTTTATAGCTATTGGCCTGTTTGGAATATCTATTGTATTTAGGTGCAAACAAAAACTTACAAAATTGATGATTTGTATTACAATTACAAGTAATACAAATCATCAATTTCATCAAGATTTATCAGTAAGTTTATCAAAGAAGGCTCGTGCAACAATCGATTAAGCTCCTAGATAAGTTATTAAGACGAAATACTTATCTCTCGATTAATTAATTGTAATAAAAGGAACTGCTGAACCGGTCTTATAAGGTGTTCGTTCAGCGCCGCGCAACGGGCCCGGAGATGTTTACGAACCCCTTCTACACAATCGGTGCTTTAATGCTGATTGCAGACTTAAGCGAAGCGGAAGACAGCGCGACAAATACCAAGCAGCGCCCGGCAGTAACTCCACGGCCCGCGGCGGCGGCAGCAGCGCCCGCATAGCTGCTGGAATTAACTAATTTTGTTAACGACGCGTTGCCCCTTCACATTCCGGGCGTTGGTTCGTGCACCGCACCGGGCCTCCGTTCCACTTCGTTTTAACCACTTTCAATAAAACCAATCTTGCTTTTGAACCGATATACCTACTTAGTGTTTTCGTGATGAAGCCACCTTTCCTCTCAAAAGCAAATCGGTATAGAGAGGCCCTGCACGGGTTTATTGCAATTGTATCTTATAAGTATTGTATTCATTAAAAACTTTTATTTAAGTAGGTACTTTTATACTAATTGCCTGAGGTATGCTTCAGGCTACTTGTTGATTCTCGAGGTTTACTTGCGTCTTGTTGGAATGTTTGGTTCACGAGCAACGACGAGTAGTAAGTACACCAATTAACGCCACTACGAAGCAGTATCTAAAAAGATAAAAAGATAAAAGAAATTTATTCAGTAAGTAGGTCGCTCGGGCACTTTTACACGTCAAGATACTACCAGAGCTTCCCAAGAGGAGACCACTGCTGAGAAGAAACGCCGCAAGAAACTCAGCAACATACGTGGTGGTCGGACTTCAACTCATATTCGACTCGCTCGTCGTCACCAGGAATGGCACGATTGAATTATCAAGGGATGATCAAAGATTGGCCGCACTGTGGTCATCGCACCGTTCTTGCTAACTCGTGTGAGTCGGTTAAGCGAGCCACAGTTAAGGGTTGTAATCATTCTGATTGTAACTATTAAATCGCTTACAATGTATAATTGAGTTACTTATTACGAATAGGGTTAAACTTATTAGCTGAGAACACACCACCCCTGTACTTATGTTTAACAAATAAAAATTCTGATTCCGAGATGTTGTAATTGATCCCTTAAGCACTAGTGGTCGTGGGCGGGGCGCGGCCGCGGGCGCGGGCGCGGGCGCAGGTGCAGCGGCCCGACAGCTGCAATTAGCAGTCAATTACCCGCCGGCTGCAGCCTTACAACATCAATCCAATTCGGCGCTCGATTCTAATCAAGCCTCCTCCTGACCAACACCCCCCACCCCGCACTCCACACTCTCGGACCTTGCACAAACATTAATTTCCATGCTCCATATTTGGCACCGCGGCTTCCGAGATGTAGCTCTGCCTTAAACTCTGGAACCGATATTGGACAGAATTATTACTGCATTTCCTTGCTATCGGTATGACCATGCACGACGTTGACGCCTCTGTACCGATAGTCCTATCGAGATAGGAATATCGTATTTTTGACGCGCGTCAAAGAGACGGCCGCGCGCGAGTGTCGCGACGCTCGCCGGGTAATGTATCTACGAGCAAACAATAAGCGATAACAAGTTGTCGGAAAAGTAACGCCGCGACGCGGGGCGCGGGGGGCGCGGGGGGGCGCGGGCGATCGCAGCTTCACGACTTTCTTCATTAAAAGATAAAACAATGTAGCATACAACAATTGTAGGACGTTGGAGGAGAGCTTCTTGCCCTTACCTTTAAGTCAACGCTGCATGATTGTTTGGTCCACCCAAAGGCTCCAGGGACCACTAATAAAACCTCTATACCTAAGTGGGATTGTTAATATTTTTACAATTACTCTAATTCGAAAACCCTTTCGAGGAATAGGATTTTAAAGCCGTTCTGCATTATTATTTTTTCTAAATATTTATTTATTTCGGATATTTCAACACAATTATATTTAATCTTTGTTTGACTTTCGTTTTCAGCTTGAAGCCCTCGTGGGTATCTTACGGGTTAGGCGAAAACCGATTGAAACAGTATATTTTAAAACACTATTACAATCGCTTTTTATGATTAAATCTCATTTAATTGTTGAAATTTATTAGAAAAAGTCAACCCAAATTGAAAACAATCATGTCGTCCATAAAATGTCTGCTGAATAAAAAAAGAAATTAAAACAAAACTATTGGGCCAAATACCAAATTAATGAAATTGGTTTCTTAAAATGACCTATTCTTTCGAATTAGAATGTAATAACCGTGAGTTATTTTTATTGGTCTATCCCAATACTACTCTGGACTGCAAAGCTAAGTATCACACTTTATATGACATGTTCTTTAGAAGTGACCCTTAATTTTGCGGTCCAGAGTAGTTATTTGATAATACTTTTTTCACAAAAAATACCGGTGGTCGATCCGGACTCAAGCACAAAAAAAAACCCAATAAAGTGCCAACTTACTGCTTATCCCTTGTAAAAGCGCACCATACGGGTCTGTCAAACGCTCTTTAGTAAACAGAATCGTCGTCACATCCATTTGTACGTTTTGCTTTTATCGACACAAACATTAAGTAATACCAAACTTGCCACGTGACAGATTTAATGCTTTTTCTAAAATGTTTAATCGTAGAGCAATACTTTAATTCTCTTAGTAATATTTATGTATACCTACACATTACACCCTCGTTAATGTATTCATGTTTCTCGTCAGTAGTTTCTTAAATAGTGGTGGTGGGGACATGGTGCTTTTGATTATAATATTTAAGTAGAGAACTTTCAAATATCAAATGATAGGTTAAAACATATTTTTTTTATTGTTGCTACGAAATTATTAAAAAAATCGAGTTTGTTTTACCAAGTTTTTGTTTGTAATACAAATCATCAATTATATGAGAAATGAAAAGCCGATTGATTGAGCAGTCTACTGCTACTCTTCATTAGCGCTAACAACTGGCGACGCCTGCGGCCGCGGCCTCGCCGCGCGGCTCACGAAACCTGACTCGCTGTCAGTCGAGCCACACCGTATAGAAGGTAGTTTAGATAAATAATGTAAGTAGGTCAGTATATATATTTTTTATCAATAACAGCAAAGAGCTTCAACAAAGAAACACGATTCGGTCGGCGCCGCGCGGCCGGGCTGTATTAATTGACTTTATTTCAAGTCGTCAAACCCCACAAAGGGCCTTTGTGAGCAATAATGAACAATAGCTCATTAGGAGCGAGGACGAAGCATCGTGCGAGGCCGCGCGCCGGCCAAGCGGCATCCGCTCGCGAGCCGCGAGCCAGCCGCTCGCCAGCCGCGTGCCAGACGCACGCCAGCCGCACGCCGGACTCACCGCAAGATGACTTCGACCAGTGCAAAGCACGAGGTTTAGAAATAATTACTTAGGCACCTCCTACATAAATATCACTGAAATTGAAGCCGTCGTTAAACCAGATAACATCATCGTTCGGATGGATTGAGCGCTCTGTTGCCTCGAGGCTTTAATGTTCCGCCGAAGTTTTCAATAACAATTAATTTCGTGGCACGCACTGCGTGACCCCACGTGGACCTTACATAATAATCAACAAAATTAAGCCAGAAACAAATTAAATTACGAGTAGGTATACAATTTTAATTTTATACGTATTTTTTGCTAATAACTAAAAAGCTTAAACGCCATATGGTATTTTTACGTCACAGTACTACTTAGAGCTATACTTAAAAAACAAAACTTGAAAATAAAAACTATTGACCGGAATCACAAACAATACATTATGTAACACGCTCTTTAGCCGTGCATTGTTTGACCAATTAAAATGAATAATAGATGAATAATTTGTCAAGTGCCATGACATTAAACTGATTGTGAGTTAAGGGATTATTTCGGCACTTAAATTATTTGTTAAGCTCTAGCAGTTGTATAATGATATTATATTGACTTATTTTTTTTAATAAACCTTCGGTAAAATGGCAGGGAACCTAAAAGAACAGTATAGTCAAGAATCGTAGTATAAAATGAAAATTGGTGAAGTTATTATTTGAGCGCCCGCCGGGTGTGCGAGGGGAGCGGGGGGAGCCTATTAGTTCATCGAAACACCTTTCAACGAACATAACATGACGCGGAACCTTCATTCCATCGAAAGGCATTTCTCGTGACAAAAGTTTCATTATTATCGGTACTTACAAGTCCAGCCCAGCCTGACGGTCATAGTGCACGTTTACGATATCCTGAAACATCATGGGTCCAGCAGATAGTAGCGTTCGACGAAATGATACAAACTATAGCGACACTCGACAAAACGATGGGTCACCGTGTGAAGACGTATCGAAGCATCGCAGCTGTTGCCGAACGAATGAAAACTTGCGAATTAACTTTTGGTTAAAAGTCAGGATACCTTTTCGTTCCCCATATGCAATAATTTAATTAAAATGGAGTCGCTCAGCAATCTATTTCCAACAAAAACAAGTATAAAGGGTCGCAACATCACCGCGCCCGCTCCCACCTCGCCCGTGACGAGTTGCCGAGGAAACGCCGACTTGGCGCCGACAACGCCAGCGAGACGCCGACGAGACGCCGACGAGACGCCGACGTGATCACTCAAATATCTAGCTTAACATATAACTGTAGAACGCCCAAGTTTTCTTCGTATTTGCTAAATATAAGTACTTTTTTCTGTTTAGTTAGTTATATCTAACCGACTGTACTTTAAAAATGCGATCAAAATTAACATTTTATCCCGATGCGGCAAAGCAACCCGATCATCTCGGAAAAGTGTTAAGTGAACCTTTGCCACTTCCGTCAGCGCGCCGCTTACCCCTTGTTGGTCCATGTCGGAACATTTGCAGAACGCACTTTTTAAAGTTATACTTAGCCCGCAATAACTCTTGCTCGGGAGGGGTGAGGGCGCTCCAGCACGTGTGTGGGGGGGGGGGGGGGGGGGGGTCATTAATAATTCTGTTTTACGATCCCGGAAGAGCCCTACTCCCGCCGGGCCGCGCGCCTTTTTCAATTTTCTCTCCGTAAATAATCATCGTTCCCGCTCACCTCCGCCGGCTCCGAGGCACGCGGGGTGATTAAACATATTTAGTCTTGGCCTTACCCCTCATTTACCCCTGATTTCCGTAATGGAAATGATTGATGATTGAGTTCTTTGAGCTGAGTGTTTTTTTCCTTCTGAATCTTTAGGTACTGGGTGTCAGTATTGATGTGTAAGTATGCATAGTGTTATAAAAAACATGTTAAGTATAGGTTTGTGTTGGTTTATTGTCTTATGTGCCTCTTTAAATCATACACTGAATACTCTCGAAACTGAACTATGGAACGTTGTCGTCAACATTCTTATTAAAATCTTTCTTTATATAATATTAAACAAATGAATTTCTTGAATACAATTGAACTTCACCCAAGCTATTGAAAAGCATACCCAGTTGCGTGTTTGCGGCGCCGTCCTGTGTGGCATGCCACACCGCGCGTCGCATGCCGCTCGGGATGCTCCACGCGAATGACGTCACGCCCCCGCGCCATGCTCGCAGTCGATAAGGGCTCGCTACCGCGAGAACGCTTGTTCATTCACACGCTCTTTTTAGGGTTCCGTATTTGAAAATATCTACTCCTAGTAGACATACACTAATAAAGTTCTGCTCTGTTATGAATGAGGCCCTAATCTTTAGAAACGGTCTCAACGGGTTAATAATGTGTAAAGAATCAAAACTATTGAACATTCGACCCGAAAATCAATTGAAAAGTTAAACATTGTAATGTAGGTAATTGTTTTACATCAAACTGCTCCACTACATTGAGGACTGTTATTGAGTTAATAGACGTGGGTTTGAACAATAGCCGGGCGCGCGGCTCCCGGGCCCGCGCGTGGCCCGCGCCTGCCGCGCGGCGGAGCGGCGGCGGCGCGGCGGCGCGCGGCGGCAGTCTCGCGCTGGCCGCTGCAGCGAGAGCTTGCGATCTGCGACGCCGAGTGATATTAGCGGCGACAGACGCGACGCGATCGCGCCGGCCCGACGGAGTGCTGCAGCCGGCTGTTTGCGGAGTGAAGTGTCAGTGCCGCGAGGATGGCGCAGTGACGGCGCCGGCGGCGTGCCGCCGCTGCCCGCGCCGCTCGCATGTACGCATCACTGTTGGAGTGGTTCCATGCTTTTTGTTTCTCATCGGAATGAGACAGCTAGAACTTATTTTAGGCCTTGTACCGTAACTTTATCTTCAAGAACTTTTATGTATTTTATGTAGAGCTTTACCTGTTTTGGTTTCTTTTAATGAGGGAAAAAGTAGCATGTATTTTCCAGATAAATCCGTAAACTGCGTAACTTACGGTTGTCTCCTTCGTTGTTCAAGTTTACAAAAGCAGGACTCGGCCGCCGCGCTTCGAGCACCGCGACCGCGATTAACTTGCGCGCAGTCACAAGTTGATGCGGTTTTCGATTAGGTTTAAAGTCAACGCAATCTACCAGCTTGAAAGTGTACTCTTTATCTAACATCGATTCACAACTCCGCTCCCTACCGAATATTTTTTTAAAACAACTGTTTATCATAGGGACGAGAGAGATGTAAACAGACGCGCTCATCCTCACAGCTACTCATGTACGAGAGAAACCATTAAAAAATCAAGATAGTTTTTGGTCCCATAAGATTCATTGTCACCCAGTTCTGAACTATGGTTAAATTAAAGTTTCAAGTATCTGCTCTTCGTGTCGCGTTAGTTTACAATTCGTACTTCACAGACAAACAAACTTGTATCGCAATCGTTCAACTACTCGTGAAATGTTGTACGTATCATTCTAATCTTTAAATCTCAGGCTCAGTCGTGTCCGAACCATTGTAGGATTTAACTTGATGTTATTCAACTCGGATAGAGAATGTTTTTCAACGCGGCAGTAATAGCTGCCTACGTTTTTGATTTTGGTTACACATACAGGCCATATCACTTATGGTCCGTCGGAAACTACTTGAGACCTCCCACGGACGTTTCGCCCGGCGGCGCAAGAGCTGCACGCGTTTGAAGTAACCCGTCCCCAAGCTATGCATAAATGTATACATAATAATCGCATGCCTTCAGAATTGTTCGAATATATTCCCATATGTCTTCTCACACACTACCGCTTTGAAAACGGGTCCTTGTACCAAAGCTAAACCAGACCGGCAACGTCACTTGGTTTTCGTTTTTAGAGTTTCGTCCCCAAAGGTTGCCCAACATCGAATTACTAAGGTTCCGCTATCCGTCCGTCTGTCACAGGGCTGTATCTTTTGAACCGTAATTCATAGACAGGTCAAACATTTTCACATAGTGTGTATTGCTATAACGAACACACCTATCAGCCTTTCATAATATCTACAACATACTCGTATTCAAAAATCGTAAAAATTAAGTTATTATAAGTTTAACGGCACAGAATTGTATCGCATTTCGTTTAGATATTTTCAGCCTCAAAATCCTCTTAATGAGAATTTATAAAACCATAACAACAATACATTGATCAATAAAATTAAATGACTAAAAAAACAATGAACCTACTGTACAAAAATACCGTGATATTGTAAACTATCTATAATTATTATGTAATGATGTAAACCTTTGTCTTGAAAAAAATATACCTTGCCGAGTTTCTTTCGTCGGTTCTTCTCGGGGCAAAGGTTTTATTTTTCGAACCGGTGGTAATGCTTTTTGACATTCATAGGTGCATTATTATTATGCCTAAATTGAAGAATAAAGAACTTTGACTTTGACTTTGACTTCCAAAAAAGTTAATGAAATAAAATTGATAAGTATTACACGTCAGACCAGCTGGAGTCGCAAAACTGAGCAAGAGCATGTCGGACCATACCCAAACTAACTCGTAAAACCACAAGTATGACCTAATTTTATGTTTAAAGTTATTTGCGCTATCTAGTAAATACGTGTACAAACATGTTGGTCACCCGCAAACTCATCAAGTACAAGGGTTAGTGTCCGTGTACGACGTGTACGTGCACGTGAAGACACAAACTAAGTCGTGTAAATCAGGGTGACAACAGTTGCACAAGTAATTGGGGTATTCCTATCAATTATTTTCTGTTCGGACACATTTTTTATGAATATGAAAGTATCGGTAAAGTGGCATATGCAATATCTTGTCAACCTTATCGTTTTATGACATACAAAGGTACGTTAATTCAAGAACTATTTTAATAAGGATTACAGTTTTAATGCGGTGCTTAAATTTACCTGAAACTTTTTCAAACGCCCATTTACACCAACATTACGGCGAACACAACGATTAGGTACGATGCAATTCTTTTTACTGGAAATAAAGAATAGGACATTAGTTGTTACGCAAATCATTATACACCCATTTGCGTCAACTACGCTGTAAACCTTGGTGTGACTTATTAGTGAATATACGTAGCTATACAGTCGTTATATATAATATTGTCATATTAACTACCAATGTGAAATAATCGACAATAGTAGGTGCCTAATGTGGCTGCTTGCGTCCTCCATCAGAAGCGAACTCCCGAATCACATTGATTAATTGGCCACTGAATTATAAAATCTCTCACATCTGAAAATTGACACATTTTTCACATTATACCTACGAGTAAAATGGTAGGATTTCTCTAGCATTATAGTGTTAGGTGCTGTGCTGGTAGAAATAAATAGCCGCAAATAAATAAAATATGAATGCCATATCATTGGAAATCTTTAATTTAAAATCTAACCTCGTCTTAAGATTTTTATGAATTGTGGAGTAAGATTTCAATAGTAGATTGTTCAACAAGGGACTAAAGTAAGCCATTATGACACGAGATATTTATCCACCCGAGCAAAGCGAGGGTGGATAAAGTTCGAGTGTCATTATGGCGTTTTAGTCTCGAGTTAAACACTCTACTTTTCACTTCGAATGCGAGAAAAAAAAAACTCTTTTTGTAATAATTTTGCACCGTTGGCATTTTGAGGTTATTTCCACGGCCTAAAAATGGTCCATACACAATCTCTGAAAATGGCGATAATCCTCCATTCATTAACAACGTGATGTTTAAATGCTTGCATATTTAGCCAACAGATACAAACATGAAAATTATTTGGACCATGCCTAATAAAATAGAACTATCCCTAATATATTTAAATATATTTATATAAGTAATCATTAATCGTGTTTCACGAAATTAAATCTTTTTTTTAATAATTTTGCACAGTTGGCATTTTGAGGTTATTTCCACGGCCTAAAAATGGTCCATACACAATCTCTGAAAATGGCGATAATCCTCCATTCATTAACACCGTGATGTTTAAATGCTTGCATATTTAGCCAACAGATACAAACTTGAAAACTATTTGGACCATGCCTAATAAAATAGATTTTATCCCTTATATATTTAAATAGATTCATATTTGTAATCATTAATCGTGAAATTAAATCGATTAATTTATATTTTTTGCAAGAAAAATGATCCATATACAATCACTGAAAAAGGCGATGATTGGCAGTTTAAGGGTTTCCAAAGTAAATTAAAAAGAAAAAGTACTTTAGTCCCTAGGGAGTAAAGTGTAGTTTTATTCCCTAGAGATTAAATACATCACTTTAGTCCGGCTATACAAGCCAATTGTGAGTCATTTTAGAGCCTGAGAAGTGAAAAAGAATATACCTAGTAGTGTCGTCGTGCAGTCTCGAGGACGAAGCTCCTTCAAATTATCGTCGGTGTCGCCGATTCATTAAGCAGGTACTCTGTCGCGATGTTTTCCGATATCCTGCGATTATCAGTTAGTAATCTGTTCCATTAGCAGTTAATTGATACAGCGTACAAGGACATCATTGTGATTAATGAGTAGTTAGGTAATCGCTCCGGCCGGGGGCCGCGGCGCGTCGAGTCTCGACGGAGCGCCACGCACACCGCGGGCAGCTGCCGCGGCGCCTGCCCAAACGCAGATTATTCATATTAAATCGCCAGAACTTGGTCGACAAGCTAGTATCGGAGCATGGTGATATTAGTATTCCATGCTCTGAAATATAATAAGACCGGGCTGGGGCAGGTAAGCGCCTCGTAAAAAATACATCAATCTCAGATCTGACTACCCCCTCTCCCAAGCTGCGGCCATCCATCACCTCCCCCCCCCCATTCCTAAGCCCGCGTCGCGCGATAACCCTTCTTGTCGTGCCGCTAATGTGCGGGCACGCGCGCGGCCGCGGGCGCATTACTCGGGACACGGCGGCCCGCGACGACCCCTCATCCTTCAAATCTGACTTGCCATTTCTCTTCAACTGACATCTCGCGTATTTTTGAATCCACTCCACTATACATTTATATTTCATTTGATTCCATACGTGTTTTATGCGATCTGTAGTGTGCGTGCAACCCACAGCTACCTACATCTCACGAAACCATAATAATTGAGTCTCACATGTAATTCTATTCATTAATTAAGCACACCTATCTCCGAGAGCAGGCATTATGTCATTGTACACCCAATATCAAAGGCACGTAGTACTTTCTAGACATTGCCGGTAACGTGCAGCACACACACATGCAGATGCTCGCGATTCGCGACCTCATGTTAACGGCTGCTCTTAGATATTCCACAGAATTGAATGAGGGCGGACGGATTTGTTCTCTACACTCGAACTGAAGACTTCGTATCTTAAGCTTTTTAACTTCTACGCTGTAATTAAAGGGAGTACTTTGGTAACAACTTGACCGAACGAAGGCTGCTCTAAATATGATTATGATTGAGTTACATCAGTAGCGACCGTCACTACGCTCCCACTATCGACGTGGCGGCAGCTGCACACGTACGCTAGCATCTATGGGACTCTTCAGTAGTCCCCTGCCTGTTCTGCGGCAGTACTGTAGTGTGGGTAAATAAACATTAATTAATAGTGAATCAGTTGCTTCATATTTATCTCCAATATTATTATTTTCCTAGCATAATACACGACTGTGCACAATGTGCCAAACATCTTTCAAATCTTTGTGTAAATACGATACTGTCTCCCACTTCCGTGCACAGCTAAACTGAAATGTTCACACCCTGTCGTTGCTTTTTGACTGCCTTTTAATCTTCCCGAGTGGTTTAACTTTATGGCCACCGGTTCCCAAAACCGGCTGCGTCCAGTCTCACTCTCGTCTTCCCGTCTCACAAGTCCAAGTCCTATATTCTAACTCCTTTTCGGTGCACTCTGTCAGGTTATGGCATCGGCTGCCGACCGGCATTAGACAATCACAATCAGTTGATTCCTTAAAAGACAAATTGAAGAAGATCTGGCTTGACTCTAGCTCCTAAATATTGTATCAACAATCCTCTACATAAGTGTGGTTTATATAAATTTAAGTGTATATATATATATATATATATATATATATATATATATATATATATATATATATATGTATATGTATATATATATCTTCCTTTTGGTCTTTTCCTAAATAAAGTTGAACGCTTGCATACTCGATGCACAATCTTTCACTTTTCTCAATCTCTCAAGGGTTAGCTGGAAGAGATCGCTTAAAGGAATACGTTTGCGTTTGTACATTCCTTTTTTGTTTTGTACAATAAAGTGTTTACATACATACATACATACCTATTGACATCAACTTATCAGAAAAACATTTCTGTTTGGATCTCACCTTGATTGGCAGGTTTAGTTTGATTTCACTATGTGTATTTTGTGCAATAAAGAACCGATTACTGAGCCCCGCCAGCACCCCCCGCCGGCAACCCCCGCCGGCTCCCCCGCGGCCGCCGGCTCGTCGACTCGAGTCGGGCCACTTGCGAGGGCAGCTTGTGTCTGCTCGTTGGGAATAGTTTCGCATTTACATACCGCCGCGCCGGAATAGCTTCTTAGTGAAGGCTTCGTTTTCTTGTACCGCAGGCTGTATGTATGTTTATTTTTATGTATCTTTACCGATTTCTCCGTCAACTGCGGACCGATTAAAAAAATATATTTTCTTTGAGGACATTGGCCTATTACCATTTCCCTTTAGGGAGATTAACACTTCTTATGGATGGTTTTCCACTCGTTGATGTTCCTAGTTTTTTGATCAATGTATTATTCCCTAACTTACATTTTTAAACGATATTTAACTAATAACCTCACCGCGCTAATTAAATGCGACCGTGGTTGAGCCGACGGAAAAGGGATAGCATTAACCCTCTATTCATAAACGCGCAATAGCTTAAGTCCCTATGCTTGAAATATACTCTTTCCTTACCTAAAATAAATAAATATAAATAAATATCAGGGGACAATGTCACATCAATTGACCTAGTCCCAAACTAAGCTCTAGGCTTGTACTATGGGTACTAGACAACGATATAAATACTTATATAGAGAAATATATACTTAAATACATAGAAAACATCCATGACTCAGAAACAAATATTCTTGCTCATCACACAAATATCTGCCCTTACCGGGATTTGAACCCAGGACCGCTAGCTTCGTAGGCAGGGTCACTACCAACTAGGCCAGCGCGTCGTCAAAATGACATTGTCATTAATGACATTTGATTTTTTTAAAAACGGACAAAGAATACTTGAAATTAGTTTACTTATAATCTGTTTAAGAATAAGGGGCAATGTCTAAAAGAAGCGGTCAAGTATGAGTCGGACTCGCGCACCGAGGGTTCCGCATTTAAGATAATACGGTTGGAAAACGCAGAAAATACCAATTTACTTTATTTTCTATGTAATAAGGTCAATTTCCACGAAAACTAATTTCCCGAGCACATTATAAAGTAAACGATTATATCATGGACGAGGAGGTTCGGCGGGAGCCTGGTGCCTGCGTCGTGCGTCAGTAACCTACGCTTAGAAAAGGTGCACCTACTGCGCACAAATACTATGATATTGTTTTATGTACGATGTATCCTGTTTAGTTTAATGATACTTGCCGAGTTTCTTACGCCGGTTCATCTCGGGGCAAAGGTTTTCGAGACGGTTGTAATGCTTTTTGACCTTCATAGTTGCGTTATCTTATGCCAAAATTGAAGAAAAGAACTTTGACTTCGAGTTTGATTTTGACTAGGCTAAATTTTAAGCATTTTTATATTTTTTCCAAAATTGTAAAATTTGACATTTTCATTTAATATTTGGGGTAAAATATAAACAATTGTCTTTTCATCACGAAATGTTCATAAAGCACGTCGTGGAGGAGCCCCTTCATACGGCACCCCGTTTACTACGAGTAGGTATAATCAAATCACTTTTATTTTTCAACCCCCCCCTTCTAGACCCCTTTTCATATATTTAGAAAAATAATGTCATATTGTTCTTACTAAAAACAGATGCGGACAAGTTATACAACTATTCCAAATTTCAATTTGATGGCTTCTATAGTTTCAGACAAAAACTGCTATGGCATACAGACAGACAGACGGTAACTCCGAAGTCACACCATAAGGATTCCTTTTTAACCATTTTGGTACGGAACCCTTTAAACTCGGCGACTCTTCTATCTCGAAATAATACTTGCGCTCAGCTACTAAACACCCTGTATAGCATTCAAAGGCAATCAATTCAAGAAATCACAAAACAATTAAGATTACATCCTAACCATGCTTTATTTGATTTTGCGAAAATGTATGAATAACTCTATAAATATAAATTATCCTAGGTCGGTTCAACGGAACAAGTAACGTTCCGCTCGCCCGAGGCTGCTCGTCGACGAGCTCAAGGTTCATCACTGTTGTTCAACGCCGAGAAAAAGACGAGCCCTTCTTCCGTTTTATCTCTTTTTACAATGACCGTCCAATCATCTTCATAAGTAACAAATTTTGCGTTGTTACTAGGAGAAGACCGTTAACATAGGGTAAATATAACAGTGACTTCAGATTACTTGCCCTGCGATACTCCTTTGGAAATATGGGGCTCAATCGAGTTCTATTAAAAATGGCTACGATTAACTTTAAGTCTAACCTAACCTAATTTGAAGTTCAGGTTATATAAACCAACTATGATCCGCTTCTCAAGCAAATTGTCGAATTTGAATTTAAACGAATGTCTCTCCAGGACTGAAGTTGCGCGCGTGGGGCGGCAGTAGCGGGAGGAGCGGCAGGGGTGGCAGGGGCGGGGGGATGAGGCGCTGCGCGCGCGCACTGGCGCTGGCCGCCGCGCTGGCCGCGCTCGCCCTGGCCGCCGCGCCCGCCGCGCCACTCCTCTCCGGCGACGCTCCGCTCCGACCACGTGAGACGCTCCTCGTAATTCGATGTAGGATGAGTGCCTCAGTTTTCTTCCATAATAAGAATTCTACGGAGCTTCGAGTCCGGTAACGATAACTCGAAACTTCCGATAGATACCCGTTTACCGGTTCCAACTCCAGTTCCGATGCTTTTTAATCGGGGGTCAAAGCACAGCGGCGGCGGCGCCAACCCTTACGATTTATTGCTACAAAGTGAAATAATTAATTAATTTATGAAATTGAGGCTGTCTTTACTCTCAAATGTAAAATATTATTCTATTAGTCGTAGTGCTAACGAGTGTGTTCGTGACCGGCAGGGTCGGAGCGCGCGAGCTGGCAGGTGTCGCCGAGCCCGCCGGGCGCGGGGGGCGCGGGGGCCGCTGGGAGCGTGGCGGACACGGGCGTGCCGCTGGACGCGCTGGAGGGCGCGCTGGACGCGGACGGCGACCCGCTGGACGCGGCGCTGGGCGGCGAGGAGGCGCCGGCGTGGCGCGAGCTGTGGTACGCGTCGCTGGAGGCGCGCCGGCGCCAGCCCGTGCTCAACGCCTCGCGCGAGGACGTGCTGGCGCAGCTCGGCGCCACCGCCTTCCTGCACTGCCCCGTGCGGCACCTCGGCGAGCGAGGCGTGAGTATACCAAATTACACATGCGTTTATGCGCAAATAATGGAAGACAAAAAATTAAGTCTTCATATTTCCAACCAAAAAATCACAATCAATAATGAAGTATTTTACATTCCGTCTATTTACCAATTCGTATTAAATTAATTAGGTCTAACGCTCCGTTATTCGACCAAGCCTACATTACTAGGAATGTTTTGCGTAAACTCTCGCTTTACATTTTACTCACACATGCTATTTTTTGTTCGAGGGATGAATATTATCCTATGATTGGAGGGTTCTAACTATTGCGTTTCCTACTGGGCTATTGGTGGCATTTCCTAAGCATTAACGTATAGTCTTCTCGAAATGGTGATAGATTGTAGATGTAATCTTGTTATTCAATGAATCATAACGGGTGTACCGCAGATCTCGTGGGTGCGGCGCCGGGATTGGCACATCATCAGCTCCGGGCTCTTCATGTACACGAACGACGAGCGCTTTCAGGTAACTTTCCCCAGCGTGGGTAGACGGCAAGGTGCGGGGTTCGCTCAGGGCACTGATTGCCGCGTTGTGGTGGACAGGTGCTGCACAGCGAGGGCTCGGACGACTGGACACTGCAGATCAAGTTCGTGCAGAAGCGCGACAACGGCACGTACGAGTGCCAGGTGCCGACGGCGGCGGGCGCGCTGTCGCGGCTCGTGGCGCTGCACGTGCTGGTGCCAGAGGCCTTCATCCTCGGCGCTGACGAGCACCACGTCGACGCCGGCTCTACTATCAGCCTCGTCTGCATCATCGAAAAGGTACACCACCTCTTTATACCATAAACATACGAGGACACAGATACTTTACTAAATTACCTATATCTGCTAAATGCACACAACAACCAGAATTTGATACACGCACTTGGAGATGAAAACACACACGCTCACACACACACTCACAAACACACACGCACACACAAAAACAGGCATCTGACCCTTGCTCAGTTCAGTCACATGTTGTCATATCACTTCAGGAAGAGCGGAGCCTCCCGTCACAAGCAATTTGTTGCTTACTAGGAAACTTCATCCCCTCTAAATATACTAATATTAATACTATAATGTATTTAAAAGAAATTAATAATCCGTTTTATTTAATTTGAACTATAAAGGTGGTTCCTCAGTCTACTTGGGCGGGATGTGGGTATCCCTGCTCTTCTTAACCCGTTAATTATTGTACCACCAACAATAAAGCAGCATGAGGCGTTCTCCAGACGGCGAAGAGAGCACGACGGTCGGTCTTTTGAGGTGTTTGCTGTACAGTTGTAGAACGTGTTACATCCTCTATCTTCCTTTAAAATAATTTCAGTTCAGCCCTACATAGTGAACATTGCCAGCCCTACAAGCGTGAAGTGTGTTGTGTCGCAGAGCCCGGTTCCGCCGCAGTACGTGTTCTGGTATCACAACGCGCGCATGATCAACTACGACGCGGCGCGCGGCGTGGCGGTGAGCACGGCGCCCGGCGCGCGCACGCAGTCCGCGCTCACCATCCGCGGCGCCGCGCCCGCGCACTCCGGGAACTACTCCTGCCGCGCGCCCAACACCGAGCCCGCGCACATCTACGTCTACGTCTCGGAGGGCAGTAAGTGTCGCCGCCACCCCGCCGCGTCCGCTCACCGACACTGGCTACTGTTGTATCTGTTGGAAAACCTTTATCTTACCTAGATGATTACCTATCGTTTCGTAATTTAATCATCATCATCATCATCATGTCAGCCGAAAGACGTCCACTGCTGGACATAGGCCTCCCCCAAGGCTTTCCACTCAGACCGGTCTTGTGTTTTTCGCATCCACCGCGGTCCCGCGATCCTGACGAGGTCGTCACTCCATCTTGTTGGAGGCCTAATATAATACGAACCCTAAATTGAAGAAATAGTATGTTATTAACACGTTTTTGACTTTATCCAAAATAAATGTTTTGAGATTGTTAAGTATTTACAATATATTATCACACCTGTACGGTTTTTCAGTCACCCGTGGCAGCTGACCCATCTCTAGACAACAATGAGTCTAACTATATTGAGCATGGCGCTATTGATGCTACTACATTCGGATGTCGCAGGTGACCAGATGGCGGCGACGCTGTCGCGGTCATGCAGTGCGCGGGCTGCGGCGGGCCGCGCCGCCCTGCTCGCCGCCGCGGGCTCGGCGCTCGCCGCCGCCGTGCGTGCGCGCCGCGCGCCCGCGCCCCCGTGAGCCGCGCGCACCTCGCCCACTGCCCGCCATTATTCAATATTTGAATTGTTTATCTCGACATCGTGTTATCTACGATGACTGTCCGATGTTTTTACTTACATAAAGAGTTTATCTAACTTGTAAATAGACATAGAGGAGATGTATGTACATATTAAGATAATTTAAGAATTACGTCATGTTGGTAGATACATTTGTCTACATGTAAATAATATTATGGTCTAAGTTATCATGTAAGTGTATGGTGGATGTAAAGTGTTGCAAACGGTCCTGTCTGGATAAGGCGGCAATCGTATATAGGCAACTACAGTTCCCTTTTATAAGCTCTCGTCAGCGTCACCTAAAGCTGCCAAGCAGCCAAACCTGAACGTATAAGCTCTTTGGTAGTAAATTGAAACAAAAGTATCGTTCCCAAACTTGATGCTAAAATGATAAGCAATTTATTTAATGGAATCGTCGATTAAAAGTTTAGTTTTCTAGCCACAAATAGATGACTCCGTACTTCGAATAAAATACTAGCAAAGAGGGGCTGACGGGCCACTGACGGAAATTCAAGATGTTTACAACTACAGATCCCTACTTGAACCACGTATAAACATTTTTGATCGAAGTAACAATCAATTTTAATTTTCTTTTATACGACTGAACTTTGGTTTCCGCCTTTAATAGCTGCTTACCGAGTCCAATGTGGCCAGTCCGGGGACAGCAAAGATATCCTGGAGCCACACCTCAATCTTAAAGTCTTAAGATTGCATTGTCGTCGAGTGTATGGACTTATTCATAATATCAGCCCATTACATCAACAAGAACTTATTAAAATGAACTTTTAAGATTAAAAATATTTATTTGTTGTAAATATTTAAAAAAATCATAGTAATGTAAGTCATTCAATTTAAACTTTTTACCTCCAAACAGTTTCATCTGACATAATAAAACCCTATCTAGAGTTTCGAGCGGACGACAATTCATTTGTAATCATTGATTTTTCATTTTAAAATCTGGGATTCCTAGTTTCTTGGTAAGATTGTTGCCTTGCATTGTGCGTTTTTAATGGACGTATCCGGACTGGAGCGTATTTGTCTAAGTACACGGTCCCGAAAACAATAAAGTCGACGACCGTGCGCCGCCGCGGGCCGCTCCCGCGCAAGCGGCGGGCGGCGCGGGCCGCTTCCGTGACCAACATTCATCAACATCTCAAATCTGTCGCCTTCCATAGATTTCTACCTAACAACAATAAAATAATACGAAGTCGGAACGGGGTTTTTTTTCCAATCCCTCATTTGAACCTTGAAGGAGTTCGGAGCCTGGAGCCAGGCACCCGGCGGGCGCCCGTCGCTCCGTGCTCACATCGTCGAGGCGATTTACTAAAGATAGCCATCATAGACAATTTAATTTTTCAAAATAATTAATAAATATATTATTGACTGAAAGCCCTACAACCGAAGTACATCAAAGTTACGGTCACGAGCGTTCATTTGGGACCCATTTCAAGAATAATATGCTTCAAGTCGTCAATGTCATTAAGATTGTTGTGTAAATGAAAGGAAGTTTAGCTTCTGCAGGCCAGGACGTCATTATTGTTGGAGATTTCAATTACTTACCGTGAAATATTGCGTGTTAATATTCACAGAGTGACACTAGGAGAGAGTACTTATTTCAGGAAATGATTGTACAATGCAATCCGTATCAAATGGTACAAAAACGAACTCTTCTCTGAGATGGCCACCGGCCGGCCCTCCCTTCCCTTTTAGATCTTATCATGACAAACGACGAAAGCCTTATCACAGAAATTGAACATCTGCCACCTGTGGGTAAATCTGATCATAACTTCTTAATGATATCAATTACAGTTAGAAAATAACAGTGAAGTTGAAAAGGGCAAAAAAATCAACAGGAAAAGCCATTTTAAATCAAACACGGTTAGTGTTCTGTACCAATCGAGTTGATACAATCTGTGGCATCACGGAGGCTTTTTTCTTGTCTGTGACACTTGACTTGACAGTTGAGAGTTGACGTGGTTTCGGTTGAATTTGTTTGTTAACAGTTTGTTTAGTTAAATCCAGGTGCATCCCGTAGAATAACTGACGATATAATCTAGAATCATATCGTACCGAGGGTTTGAGATTTGTTAATCGCGAGTGTCACGTTATCTTTGGTGCAGCCATAGCGTGGTTGCCGTACCACCGAAAAAGTTTCCTGCCTGGACGGCCGGTGGCTTCGACCCTCACACACACACCTTACACCAAACATATAAATATACATCTTGGTCCAAGGCCCTTGGAATAAGGAAACCGCCTGGCCAGTCAGCAGGCCAAAGGACTCCTGCCCCAGACAGTATGGATACTTGCAAGTCTTTAAACATTTTAAAAGACGCCTTCTAGCCCCTTTGACGTATGCCCTGTTTCTTGGAGGCTGTCATCTGGGCATAGCGGGGTTTTACTATTCACTTAGGTCTGAGTCCAGTGAACAGATAGTCTTGATAAGGCTTTAAATGAATACAATCTTATACATTTGGTATGCACACAAAACACCACTACCAAAAAATGGGTAGCCTTTAAATCTGCAGTTGTGGAAGTGACCAACAAACACACACATCAATAGATTATACATTATTGATCTTGTTTCTTACTTTTCTTACTGTTCAGTTGATATTTGTATTGCGGTTGACTTTTTGGTTTATGAAATACTTAATTTAGTTTATTTCACACTATTCAGTAACAATATTTTATTAATTTACGTACCTTTTTGATTTTCGTGACAATATATTTGGAATAGACTATTTGTTCGCTTTCATTTGAGACCCATATTGTGTAAAAACCTAACTCTGTAATCTACATAATTAGAAAATCTTTCTGAATTCTCACTCCCGACACAATGCTTAAGATCTACAGAACTTACATAAGATCAATCCTAGAATATGGATATAAAATCCTGAACACAAACTAAGAAAGACAGAGACAATGATAGAAGGAGTTAGTACAACGTTGTTTCACCAAAGTTCCCATAAACCTAAAATCGTTGCCGTTGATTATTGAAACCCGACATCACTTCAAAAACGGCTAGTAGAACGGAGACTTAGTCAGAACTTTTAACGGCTTCTACGACTTTCCTTAACTAAGTGACCTGTTTATTCGCAACACAAACACGCAAAAGAGGACATAACTTAAAGCTTGCAACAAAAACACACCACAAATATCGGCAAAAACCTTGGAGTGGAATAATAAAACTGTGGAACAAATTACCCTCTATACCTTGTCTATTTAAGAGAGTTAATACTAGATAACAGAGAATGCACGTAATTGGTCAGCGATAAGGACGATGCACAGGCACAAGGTAGGTTTACATGCCTGTCAAAGTTTAGTCAACATCTGTCGCTCGTACGGTGCGGACGCTTTCAAGTGCTTATCTTTGGTTACAAATTTTTACGTGGCTCGTTTATTGGACTGTCTCCCGTTTAACCTGTGACTCGGCTTGTTTTTTGGACTGTTTCCTATTAAACCTGTGACTCGGCTTGTTTACTCGGCACTGCAGGGCACATATTTAAATATTATTATCTACTACTTTAAATTGCATAATTAGGATTTATAGATGAATTAACATGACATGACAATGTGATGTTATCAGTAAGTTCATTATTTGAGGTGCCTCTAACTACAAACAAAAATAACGAGAAATATTACGAATATTTTAACAACAGGCGGCATGTAAGCCGAGCCCGCCATTGACGTGCGTTTGTTGACGCCCACTGGCAGTTTCTTGTCCCTTTCATTTTCATACAAAAGTGCAACAGAGACAACGCTTTGTTAACTCTGTCTGACAGGGTATAATGTTGTTAACTCTGTGACATTTATCGTCTCTCTCGCGTTTACAGTTTAGTCGCGCCAAAGGCTAGATAGCGACCAAAGAGTTTTCAAAAACCACAACCGTTATAACCCAAAGTGTTAACCAGTTCAAAATAAGTTTGACTGTCATTCAAAACTCCTGTGACATTCCGTTTAGTAAACAAAGATTTAAATATGTCGGTGAGGCCATTTGCAACTTCAAAAGATGGCGGATGTGTAATTTGTTTTAGTTTTTATTTTTGTGTATTTAGGTGTTCAAAGTTGTTTTTTGTTAGTGATTTGTACTTTTAATGCCTTTTGTGCTACACAGTGATAGAAGACATGGACTTATTTCGTGTATCCTGGCATCTTACTTCTCGTTTCAAGTGGACTCGCAGTGGTACAGAGGTTAATACTATCTTAGCCTCTGTCCTACATTGCCACCAATCTTCCTAGAGAAGATTGGATTGTGTTTTATTACTATATTGATAAAAAGGTAAAAAAGATAAAAGAAAATTATTCAGTAAGTAGGCCGCACGGGCACTTTTACACGTCAAGATACTACCAGCGCTTCCCAAGAGGAGACCACTGCTGAGAAGAAACGCCGCAAGAAACTCAGCAGTCAGTCATTTTTTAAACTTATTTCATATTTCATATTACAATGGTATGTACAACTTAATCTAGCATTATATAAAGCTCCAAGTATTAAATTAAATATAATATCAAATAACAGTGGACTCGCAGTGGTACAGAGGTTAATACTATCTTAGCCTCTGTCCTACATATCACCGTACAACATTGCCACCAATCTTCCTAGAGAAGATTGGATTGTGTTTTATTACTATATTGATAAAAAGATAAAAAAGATAAAAGAAAATTATTCAGTAAGTAGGCCGCACGGGCACTTTTACACGTCAAGATACTACCAGCGCTTCCCAAGACGAGACCACTGCTGAGAAGAAACGCCGCAAGAAACTCAGCAGTCAGTCATTTTTTAAACTTATTTCATATTTCATATTACAATGGTATGTACAACTTAATCTAGCATTATATAAAGCTACAAGTATTAAAATAAATATAATATCAAATAACAGTAGTTCAGCAGGAAAACATGCCAAAAATCTTACGGGAGAGAAAGATAGAAAAGAATAAAATAAAATAACTACAACTACCTACTTATATATGTGTATATGAGATGGTGCAAGATGACCACATAAAAGTTTCGATATGTTTTCCTGCATCAACGGTGTCCCCCAGACAAGAAAAAGCAGGATAAAGCCTTTGCATTTGAACAAATTACTATTGACTAAGTTTCGGGTGTAGGCCATGCATTTTTGTCTGTTAGATAGTCCTCGACCCTATAATACGCTTTAGACATTAACGACCTTTTCAAATATTTTTTAAGTGCTGGAAAGGGTAACTTTAAAACTACTTCAGGTAATTTATTATAGAAATGAATGCATTGACCAACAAATGATTTATATACTTTACGGACACGGAATTTTCGAATAGCTATTTTATTTTTATTTCTAGTATTTATATTATGTATATCTGAGTTTTTGGTGAACGAATCTAAATTCTTAATAACATAAATAATATTCTCGTAAATAAATTGAGACGCTACAGTTAAGATATTAATTTCTTTAAAAAGTTCTCTTAATGGGAACGGGAATTTAAATTATAAATAGAACGAATGGCCCTTTTTTGTAACACAAATATAGTTTGTATGTCACCTGCCTTACCCCAAACCAGAATACCATAAGACATAACACTATGAAAATAACTATAATAAACTAAGCGAGCTGTCTCAACATTAGTTAGTTGTCTAATTTCCCTAACGTCGTAAGCTGCCGAACTTAGTTTACCTGCCAGTGCAGCTATGTATATATACTATTGATTTATACTTATATATACTTGACACTGGCGAAATCACTTCATAGTGGAAACGCCATATTCCCGTGGTAGTAGCTGTTCAAGTCGCCGCGAGGCAAATAATATATATATATATATATATTATATCGGTATCAACTGCCTGTCTAAAATATATTAATAATAATATAACGTAGTAATTATTCGGTCTAAAGCCCAATTACAATGATATAAAGAAGATGAGGTGCGCTCTGACGGCTTGCATAGTACCCGCGGTTCTCGATGTAGATGAGGAGAAGGCAGCTCATTCTCGTTCCAATCACCAGTTGTCACACGCAAACTCAATTTGCTATGTCACATCATATCTATAAAAGGTAAACCTGGCTGACTTATATATCAACGCCCAGCCGAAACTACTGTACCTACCTAGAAACTTGAAATTTGGTACAACGGTTCCTTACATGATCTAAGTGAGGACTAAGAAAGGATTTCTGGAAAAATAAATAAATAAATAAAAGAGTTTGACATGGAGATAGGTAGTACAATTACATTATTCTCAAGTGGCATCCACCACATTCAGTTTCAGGATAATTAACAATGTTCTTAAATGTTAATTCATTTATAGTCGTGCTTAAAAAATAAACCCTCCTCTCTCCAAAATGATGTGTGCCCTCCAAAGTTCAAAGTTTTATTCCTTTTTTTTATAATAAGCTACGTTTGTGAAAAAGCAATAAAGATTATTTTATTGGAAACGCATAGATAACATAATCAATCGTCTAGAAATAAAATGTATATCGTAATAGATGGCAAATCTTCAATTTCAATAAAAACGACATGATTGTTAACGAATGTAATTTAACTACTTGGCGACAGATCGACACCAGCAATTAATACTACGCTAACTTGAAAATGACAACTTTACAACAGAGCCAATACTAGGGAAACATGTGATAACTTTTTAACCTTTTACACCACATTCATGATTTTTTCACCGTAACTTATTCGTAGCAGATTATACAATATGTAATTACTAATTTTTGCATTATTTTCTTAATTTAGAATTTAGATGAACTTAGCTTAGTTTGTCTCAAAAATATAAAAAACAATACCGACTTAAATAACGCTAACTTATACTTAGCGTACTGTTATACGGAGCAAACTTTTTTAATTATTGCTTGTAATTATCGATTTACACAGAAACAGTCAAAGAAAAGTTACAAAAAATAAAGTAATATAATTAATTTTAATAAACTAATACAAATAACAATGCAAATGTGTCCATTTGCACGAATTTAATAAAGTTAGCGTTGTATAGTCGGGAAACTTTTCGGTGCTTCTATTATTACTAAATGCCGCTAAGTGCGTTCATAAACGTTTAGCTGGAGTAAAAGTCGTAAATAGTATCAACAAATAAGCAAAAAAAATAGTAGTAACGCAGTAGAAAAGTTATTTTGATTTTTAAATGCATTTCATTAGTTCAATTTTTATGAAATTTTGAATAAAGCAAAGAAAAAACAAACATTTTAAGAGTATTTTTTATTATTTCAAATCTAAAAACTATTAAACAATCAACACAATTAGAAATCAACAGAAAATATTTATCAAAAATAGATAAAACTATTAAACACTCTTTTATTAATAATATGAGATCAAAATCAATGAGATTTAAGATAGTTTAAGACTATTTTTTATTTTTTTAAATTTAAAACGATTAAACAATCAACACAATTAGAAATTAACATAATTATAATTTATCAAAAATAGACAAAATTACTCTCTTTTATGAGTAACATGAGATCAAAATCAATGACATTTAAGACAGTTTAACATTATTTTTTTAAACCTATAAGACATCAACATAATTTAAAATTAACAGAAAATATTTATCTCAATACACAAAATAACTTTAACCTCTCTTTTATATAAGATCAAAATCAATGAGATCGAAATTAAAAATCATTTTATTTTATTTTACTAATCGAGTCATCTTCTTCATCAGTCTCTGCATTGTTAATACTTTGTTCTTCCGTTAATAAATTTTTATAAAGACTATGATACTTTTGTGGTATAATATTATTATCACAGTAATATTTTAGGTCATTGTATTTGGCTTTACTTATATTTAAAAGACCTTGATAAGCATTTCCGGGGAAAGGTAGCGTGATAATCTGGTGGACTTCTTAAAACACTGGATATGATCAAGATCATCATTAATTAAGCTATATCTGTAGCCCAACACTCCATAATTTTCAGAAGAGACTTGAACTTCTTTCATTTTGTTCCAAGCAACCTTCTCTTTTTTTTAATTTTTTGTCCAATTTTTCTTAGCAATACAAGTTTTAAAATCATAAATCATGTCCTGCTTCGGGTTACCTTTGTTTCGTCAAAATGTTTTTGGTCAAATGTATCATTTCCCAAATTTTCATTTGCCAAACTGCTTTGTTTTCTATAACCGTAAATATTTCAGGATTTTATAAAAACTAACCTAACCTAACCCTTCTAGTTCTACACAAAGGCACTGAAATAAATTCTGAAAACATTATATAACATTGGTTTGGCAAATGAAAAATTTGGGAAATGATACATTTGACCAAAGATATTTTGACGAAACGGCAGGCTCCCCCTGCTTCACTTCAACAACGTTATAAGGTTTCTCATTCACTTTCGCCCAACGCACTAAAGAATACCACTCATCTGGCGAATATACCTCTTTACCCCTTGATGTTTTTTCAATAAGGGCATGCACGGAGTCACCTTCATTTTGAGTATGGCCTTTTTCCATAAAACGATGAGTGATTCTCATGTTAAATTTATCTGCTGCTAATAAATAGATATAGTAAACAAGGCGAGGGTACCGGAGTAGAGTTTTTTAAATTTTGGTCTTCATTATTTGTGATCACAGAAAACAAAGGCTCAATTAATATTAGGGTCATGGCCATGGGAGAAACCCTTTGAATTTGGTCAGTACCAGAAACCATGCTACTCTCAGCGACTGGAGATTCCGATGCCATCAAATTTAGATTTACATCTTCTATCAATATTACACGCATCTAATTCAATTGGAGTCTGAATTGGAGAAAAATTGCGTTTATAAGTGGTTCGTGTTTTTTTAAGGGAACTAAATGAAGTGTCCACTTCAATAGGTTCATCGAAAACATGGTCGAACATTGCCATTAACTCATTAGTACTATTTTCTCCATCACGAAGTGGTGACGAAACTAAAACAAAAACAAATGAAACTGATTTGTAATCACGATTTAAAATAATAACATAACACAAAGAAACATTTTATTTTGTTTTAAACAAATGTTTCGTGTGCCAATAATATTAAAACGTATAATTTATAAAACTAACGTTTTGAGTCCTTTATAACCATCGCGAACACCTAAAGGCTTCATATTTTTACCTATTTAATGAAGTACTATTATTAAATAGCAGATTCAAATCATAAAAATAACAAAAAACTAATCTCCATGAAGCTAAGTCGCACTCGGAATCAAAATAAATCGTTTACAATCGCAATATACTACGCTAACTAGTAAAATAGCGTAGTTTTGTCCGGAAATGAAGAAATAAGTTACAAAGCATCAGAAATCTTTTTAAAATTACAATAAAGGCATTTTTGGCATGTTATCCACCGTAAAAAAATCAGACTTACCTCTCTCGTAAGTTTCATCTATTTGTTTATCGTTAATATCACAATTATCACTGACACTGTGCTTCTCTTTAGTTAATTCCACTAAATATTTGGCTCGTTTCCGTGACATATTCAAGTTTTTTTTAATTTCTCAGTTGCGTAATATACAGTTATTGCACTTAAATAACATATGAATCACTTGAACGTTAAATTAAACTTTTGACAACACCAAAGCGCGCGCCGACCGGTTACACAACGACAACTAAAACTTAGCGTAATGTAAACAAACATTCCCCCGCGCGCTCCCCGCGCGTACCCATCTAAGTAGTACTTAGCGGCGTATAGTTCGGGTCATGTTAAAAAGTATATTGACTTGGCGTTTTATAACTTTCAAAACTACTTTGTTTTTCAAAATTTTGTACTGAAATTTGGTGAGCACCTACATATACCTCAATTGAACACTTTGGCATCAAAAACGCAAAATCGACAAAATTCGACTTAGCGTAGTATTAATTGCTGGTGTCGAGATGGCGCCAGCCGTACTCATTTTCACTGTAAAATTAAAGTATCTAATTTCGGGAACTTGTGCAGCTAGCGCTATCTCCGATATAAAGTAAATTTTAATTTTGGCGCGATAGATGACAAATCTTCCATATCTATAAATGAAAACTACATGATTCTTAACTGATTTAATTTAACTACTTGACGACAGATAGACCCTGTTGTACTCATTGTCACTGTAAGATAAGTATTTCATTACGGGAAAGAGTGCAGCTAGCGCTATGAACAATATAGATTTAAAGTAAATTTTAATCTTGACGCGAGATATGGCAAATCTTCCATATCAATAAAAACATGAATGTTATATAATTTAACTACTTGACGACAGATGGAACACGCTGTTCTCATTTTCACAAAAGAGTAAAAGTATTTTACCATGGGAATGAGTGATGCTAGCGCCATTAACATGACAATTCAAAGTTTTTTTTTTTTTTTTTGTCCCTATGATAAATCCGAGATTTTGACACATTTTCCTGATCAATGTCCTAAAATTCCAAATAATAATCTAACACAGTACCAACAGATGGCGTGACCTGTAGATTAGATCGCGCAAGCGTTTGTTCCCCCAAATTACTATAAGTCATCGTACTAAGTAATTACTGAACTTCGGTTAGGTTAGGTTAGGTTAGGTTAGGTTAGGTTAGGTTAGGTTAGGTTAGGTTAGGTTAGGTTAGGTTAGGTTAGGTTAGGTTAGGTTAGGTTAGGTTAGGTTAGGTTGGAGGATGCGTAAATGCATTTCCACTCCGTCATCAAAAAAAAAAAAAAAAAGGTTAGGTTAGGTTAGGTTAGGTTAGGTTAGGTTAGGTTCCGCTTCCGCCCTGGACAGCTTCCTTCTGTGGCCCATTGACGGTTGGTGACTGGGGTAGCTTGAAGGGTCAGTTGCGTGTGCCTTCGAGGCCGTTTCTGTTCCTGGAAAGCTTAACCAGTTACCTGGAGGGGGCCGTGACAGAGGTAGTTGAAAGGGGCGGTTGCGTGTGCCTTCGAGGCCGTTTCCAAACCGGACAGCTGCTTTCTGTCACTTTGGTGGTTGGTGACTGGGCTTACCGAAAGACCGGGGCATGTCTCCGCTCTGCAACGGAGCACGAAGGTTCCGCTCTGCAACGGAACATGACCCTGCTCTGGACGTACTCCCATGTCACCCGAGGGTCCTTCTACGTGTCCTTCGGAATCCCGGGGGGCACTGTAGTTATTGGTGGGACAGCTGTGGTGGGGTGTGTTTGAAGGGTATGGGGACCGACCCTTAGAGGTTGGGTATCCGGAAAGCACCATCCACCACAGGCAGACCGTGTAGGGCCAGTGGGTTGGGGGCCCACATTGCACGGCTTTACCGGTCTGGGGAGATGGTCGTGGGCTGCCGACCGCAGCCGTCTCCTCCTTTGGTGGAGAAGGTGGGGCTCTTCGGAGCAGGCCAGGAGGCGTGTCAGTGGGCAAAGCTTAATTGCGGTTCCGCGGCGCCTCACGACTGGCCAGGGGGGTAAACGCCGGAGTGGTTTTAGACGGTAGTTCTTTTGAGAGTCCGTCATACCTCCCATTGCACAGCCTTCCCCGGGCAGGGAGGATGCGTAAATGCATTTCCACTCCGTCATCAAAAAAAAAAAAAAAAGGTTAGGTTAGGTTAGGTTAGGTTAGGTTAGGTTAGGTTAGGTTAGGTTAGGTTAGGTTGGGGTGCAGGCCGGATTCCTCCACGTTGGCTTGGGTGTTGCAGTCTCTCTTGATCTCGATCCGGAGAGAACGCAGCATCTGGGCTGGTGCACCCTGGGCATCGGCTGAAACTTTCTCCTTATGGGGGATTCTTTCGGCCCATGGCAAATATCCGGCGGGGGAGTACCGTTGCATCCACAGCCCACCCTCCTAGGAGGGTGGGCTGTGGATGCAACAGTATTGGGGGTTGTCCTCGAAAGAGGTACAACGGGGCCCGACGATGTGCCAGGTGCATTCGGTTTAGCCGACGTCGAGCCTAACTCGTTTCCCGTCTGGAGTGTCGTGGATCACGTCTCGCGGCTCCGACGGGCCGAGGACCTTGCCTTAACCGGCTGGGTCGAGGGGAGTAAACCTCATAAAAAATCCCTCAATCCTAAGCGGCGCCGCACCGCGAGGGGATGCATGGCTGAGAGGTGGTCAGCTATTAGTGCGTTGCCCCGTCAGAGTACCTGCCGACCCTCTGACGGGAGATGCTAGGCTTGTCCAGGTGCACGGGCACCTCCTGGATCGACGATTAGATCCCTAATACTCGTGGGAACAATTATGGAAGCATCAATTACCCAGCCAAACGGCCCTTCTCAGGGCCAATTCGGAAACGGCCCTTCTGAGGGCCAACCTGAAAACGGCCCTTCTCAGGGCCAACTAGGAGACGAGAGGACGCGGGCGCTCACCCCGGTGGTCCGATTGGAGCGCATGGCGCTGAGGCCCCGGTCGGTGACCCCCGGGGCTCACTTGCCAGTGGCGCGGAATACAGATGAAACGTCTGCGGACGCGGGCACACTACCGGACACTGATTCACGTGAGGACGAATTGATTGACCACGAAAGGATGATCAGAGAGAAAGACCTGGACTGGATTGCGGAGATGGACGAAGAGGCGATTTATGTCTCAGACTCTTCCCTCCCGTCTGTCCATATGACTGGAGAAAAGAGAAGACACCCTGGTGACTCGGAAGAGGATTATATAGAGACGAGAGGATCTCCTCTTCCAAAAATTAATACGTCGCGAAGGGGTCGCGGAGGCCACGCCCACTCAACTGGCCTGGACCAAGCAAAAGCGGCCCTATATACACTTGAAAAGGCGGCTTTAGAAAGTGAAGCGTTCCCCGGCGAACCTCGGACAGAAGCTGCCATTCCTAGAGTCGATGAGATGGACCTTGGAACATCCCTCCCAACGCCGGAGCATATCACAAGAGATGACTTGGTACGTAAGGCATTTGCGGGAGTTAATGACATCCGCGAGGCTTCCCGTAGGTCCCAAAACATAAAAGGGACAGTCCGGAAACAGATAAAGCTTGGAGTTATGGCCATCTCCCAGGCAGTGGAAGATCTAGGGACTCTATCTACAGACGAAGAAACACGCAAACTGAGAGCAGACAACGCGCGTCTCAGACGCGAGATGGATATCCTCAGAGCTGAGGTAAAGGCCCTTCGCACCGCCTTCTCGGAGCGGAATGTACGCCCCGTCGAACAACAGCCAGATATCCATGCGGGGATCACGAGCATAATGGAGGATTTAAGGCGAGACCTCCTCGTATCCCTTGGTGGAACGATCAATGCCCGCCTTGGAGACATTGAATCCCGACTTCCTCCTGCGCCAGTGTTGCGACCGCCGCTGGCGGCGGATAAAACGAGGGCTGCAGCAACTACCACAGTCGCTGGATCAGCCTCCCAAAAGTCAAAACCGGCGACCGCGCCGCATCATCAGACGAAAGCCCCGAAAGAGAAACCAAAAGCCACACGCCAGCCTGTGGCTCCTGCTTCTCCCGGCGATCCCATCTCCCAGCCGCAGCCTAGTACCTCCCGTGCCGAAGCGGATTCGGAATTTATTGAAGTGGGGAAAGGTGGCAAAAGGTATAGCAAAGGAAAGGGCAAAAAGTCCAACCCGGCTTCTGGCCCTACTGCATCTGCCCCAAGACGAGCAACACACGCGAAACCGCTTGCAGCCGTGGCGAAAAAGAATACCCATAAGATAGGTACCCCAAAAACCACTGCGGTAGTGGTCACTCTGCAACCGGAAGCGGTACAGAGAGGGGTATCCTATAAAGACGCCCTAAAGAAAGCCAAACAAGCCTTTAAGCTGGACGACGTTGGCCTGGACCAAAATATCAAAGTCCGGAATACGATGAGTGGCGCCCGGATAATTATCGTCCCGGGTGCTGCCAGTGGATTGAAAGCTGACTCACTAGCAGCGAAACTTCAAGAAGTACTCGGAGATGTGGCCTCTATTAGCAGGCCCGTCAAAAAAGCGTCGGTAAGGGTGACCGGCCTGGACGAGTCCATTGAGACGGAGGATATCGCTGCTGCCGCCTCAGCGGCTGGAAGGTGCCGACAAGACGACATAAAGGTCGGCGCTATTCGCATGGGACCCTATGGAGGCTCAGTGATAGTCGAGGCTCCAGCGGAAGCGGCAAAAGCTCTATGTCAAGCGGGACGACTGCTAGTCGGGTGGTCGGCGGCCCGAGTATCAGCAATGGAACCCCGTCCCTTAAGGTGCTTTAGATGCATGGGACTGGGCCACACCAAACCAACGTGCCCTTCGCCTGAAAGCAGGGAAGCCCTATGTTTCAGGTGTGGCTTAGAGGGTCACAAATCCGCCTCCTGCACGGCGAATCCGCGGTGTGCAATATGTGCACAAGCCAAGAGACGGGCAGACCATGTGATGGGCAGCGCTAAATGCGTCCCGCCACAGGCCAAGGGCAAGACGACAGTGACTTATAGGACCCAAGTCTCATCACAAGTAGAGGCAAACAACCAGTTGCCTGTGGAGGTTGAAATGTCGGTTTCTTAATGCCCACACACCGACATTTCAACCTACTCCAGACTAACACTAACCACTCCGCCCGTGCGCAGGACCTGCTTATGCAGACCATGGCGGAGGGGAACTTAGATGTCGTTGTGGTAGCCGAGCCCTATTATGTACCATCCCAACCACATTGGGCTGGGGACACTGAGGGCTTGGTTGCCATTGTAGTACCAGCAGCTACCCACTTCCCCCCCTTCTCTATCAAAGAGAAGGGTCCGGGATACGTGGCGGCTTCTTGGGGTGAAATAGTGCTCATCGGAGTGTATTTTTCCCCCAATCGAAGATTAGACGATTTTGAAAGATACCTCAACACGTTGGAGATGGTGATAGGCAGAGCGGCTCCTGCCCAAGTCATCGTGATGGGAGATTTCAACGCGAAGTGTACAGCATGGGGATCTCCCATCACGGACGCGAGAGGTGCGGTGCTGAGGGACTGGGCTGCGGTTATAGGCCTTGTCCTCCTGAACCAAGGCAACACTAACACCTGTGTTCGACAACAGGGGGGGTCCATCGTAGACTTGACGTTTGCGACCCCTGCTATCGCTGCACGATCTGGAGAATGGCGCGTCCTAGAAGAGGTGGAGACCTTGTCGGACCACTTATATATCCGCTTTCAGGTCTCCGGTTCCTCGACGATGGATGCGCCATCCCGGCCCGAAAGACAGCCGTTTCCCAGATGGACGCTTTCCCGCCTAGATCGGGAAATTGCGGAGGAGGCAGCCATAGTGCAGGCTTGGGTGCCAGATATAGCAGACGCAGCCAACGTGGAGGAGCGAGCTGTCCACCTTCGAGCTGCTCTTACAGAAATCTGTGACGCTGCTATGCCCCGGACTCGACGAATACCAGCGAGGAAGCAAGTCTACTGGTGGTCGCAGGAGATTCAGGTTCTCCGCACCACCAGCAATGCCGCTCGCCGGGCATTCACGCGATGCCGCCGCCGCAGGTCACACACAGCTGAGGAGGAGGAATTCTACCGCCAAGCTCACCGGGAGGCTAAAATTGCACTGCAGACGGCCATTGCAAAGGCCAAAGACTCTTCCAATGAGGAGTTCATAGAGACGCTCAATAGAGACCCGTGGGGCCGCCCGTACCGTGTTGTACGCAGTAAATTACAGCACGCGCCCCCCACGAGTACCTTTGAGCCCACACTCCTGTCAGCGGTCATAACGGGCCTATTCCCTGAGCGGGAAGCCTTCATTCCTCCTCGGATGACAGGGCCAGAAGAAAACGAGGGCATCGTCAACGTCCCGCTAATCACGGATGACGAGATGATAGAAGCGGTGGCCCGTCTAAAATCGTCTCGTAAAGCTCCTGGGCCGGATGGAGTACCAGGAAAAGTGCTTTTTCTGGCGCTCAAGCACCTGGGGTGTCGTCTCCGGCAGCTGTTTGATGACTGCCTAGAGACAGGACAGGTTCCTAGGTGCTGGAAGGAAGGGCGTTTGTGCCTACTGAGAAAGGAGGGTCGTCCACCTGACTCTCCCTCCGGGTACCGACCACTCGTTCTCTTGGACGAGGTCGGTAAGGTTTTCGAGAGAATAGTGGCACTGCGAATCAGTAGGCACTTAGCCAGAGATGGCCCGGACATTTCCGTGAGGCAGTATGGGTTCAGGGCAGGGCTGTCTACAATAGATGCACTATCCGCGCTACGTGGCTTCTGGGAGGAGGCTAAAGTAAGGGGGGAAGGAGTCGTAGCTGTATCTTTAGATATAGCCAACGCTTTCGGCTCCCTCCCCTTTGAAGTGATTGAAGAGGCACTCAAGTTCCACCAGGTGCCTTTTTACTTAAGAAAGGTGATAGGGCACTACCTGACTGACCGGGTAGTGCTCTATCAAAGTAGAGATGGAGAGCGGATGGCCCAGCGTATGTCCAGTGGCGTTCCTCAGGGGTCCGTGCTGGGACCCCTGCTTTGGAACCTGGGCTATGATTGGGCCATCAGAGGACAGCTCTTGCCTCGGATGGCGGTTTTCTGCTATGCGGATGACACGATGGTGGCCGTCCGAGGCAACAGTCGGGAAGAGGCGATGCGGTTAGCCGCAGTGGGCGCTACCCTTGTGGTTGACCGTATCCGGATGCTGGGACTAGAGGTGGCCCTCTCCAAAACGGAAGCTATCGTCTTCCGTGGGCCAAGATGGCGGCTTGGCTCTGGTCTCAGTCTCCAAATAGACGGAGAGAGGGTCCGGCTTAAGGCCCATATCAAATACCTGGGCCTTATCCTGGACCCTGATTGGAAATTCGTGGAGCACTTCCGATGTCTCGCCCCACGTATTGTGGGCACTGCTTCGGCTCTTGGGAAGCTGCTTCCGAATGTGGGTGGTCCTCAGGCTCCATGTCGGCGTCTCTACACGGAAGTGATTAAAAGTATGGCCCTGTACGGTGCCCCCATATGGTCGGCCTCTCTCAGCGCCCAGAATAAAGCCCTCTTGCGAAAGCCGCAGAGAGTTATGGCACTGAGGATGATCAGAGGATACCGTACGGTCTCTTTCGCGGCTGCTTGCGTACTGGCCGGCACTCCCCCGTGGGAGCTTGAGGCCGCAGTGCGAGCCGACACTTACCGCGCTCGTGCGGAGAGCAGAGCGCGAGGGGAAGGCCCTGGGTCTGAAGATGTTGAGAGGGTGCAGCGCAGTGCCCAAGAGCGGATGATGGAGATCTGGTCAAACAGCCTCACGGACCCCGTTTACGGAGTCCGCACCATTGAGGCTCTCCACCCAGTCCTCCAGGAGTGGAAAGAGAGGCGCCACGGGCTACTCTCATACCGTCTTGTGCAGGTGTTGTCCGGGCACGGATGCTTCGGGCAGTATCTGCACAAGATTGCAAGACGGGAGTCATCTCCAATCTGCCATGAGTGTGGTGCGCTGGAAGATACGGCGCAGCACACCATGGAGTCTTGTACCGCATGGCAGACGGAACGCCTCGAATTGACGAGGATTATAGGGAATGATCTCTCGCTGCCCAGCGTGGTATCAGCTATGCTGGGCAGTGATAGATCGTGGGATGCTGTTGCCACCTTTTGTGAGGAGGTCATCTCACAAAAGGAGGCAGCAGAGCGGGCTCGCGAGGAAGACGAGTCCGCGGACGCCATCAGGCGTAAAAGAAGTGGAAGGAGAAGGCGGCAGTTTGCTAGCCTTTTCCCTTCCTAGTGGGGCCAAGACCACCCCGCCAGCCGCTGAGGGAGCAGCTACACGTTCACGGCTCCTCCCTCCGATTCCGCGATGAATACCCTGGTCCAACCACCTGATCAGGGAGGCCGTGGTTGCAGTTATGGTAGACTCCTATGGGACCCCACTGCGACCACAAATTACCCAAGGCCACAGACGGAACGTCGAGGTGGTTTTAGTGGGTAGGACTCCTGCCCCCTTCCCGCTAGGGGTAGGAGGTGGGAGGAGAGTCCCACATAACCACCACACCTCTCACGTGTGGTGGTATGCGTAAAGCATTTCCCCTCGTAAAAAAAAAAAAAAAAAGGTTAGGTTAGGTTAGGTTAGGTTAGGTTAGGTTAGGTTAGGTTAGGTTAGGTTAGGTTGGGGTGCAGGCCGGATTCCTCCACGTTGGCTTGGGTGTTGCAGTCTCTCTTGATCTCGATCCGGGGAGAACGCAGCATCTGGGCTGGTGCACCCTGGGCATTGGCTGAGACTTTTCCCACTTGGGAATTCTTTCGGCCCATGGCTAATATCCGGCAAGGGGGGGAGGGGAGGTGACAGGGGTTTCTTGAAGGGTTGCGGTTGTGTACCGGCACTTCTGCCCCGGAAAGTTTTCTTCTGTCACCTAGGGGGGGGATGGTGACGAGCCGCTTTTCCTCGGAAAAGTGGTGTTGTCACCATCCCGCCTCTTATGAGGGCGGCGACAGAGGTTGTTGGAAGGGGCGGTGGCGTGTGCCTACGAGGCCGCTTCCGTCCTGGACAGCTTCTCTCTGTTGCTTTTTTGACGGTTGGTGACTGGGGCGGCTTGAAGGGGTCAGTTGCGTGTGCCTACGAGGCCGTTTCTGTTCCTGGAAAGCTTAACCAGTTACCTGGAGGGGGCCGTGACAGAGGTGGTTGAAAGGGGCGGTTGCGTGTGCCTTCGAGGCCGTTTCCAAACCGGACAGCTCCCTTCTGTCACTTTGGTGGTTGGTGACTGGGTTTACCGGAAGACATGGCACGCAACGGGGCGTAACCCACTCTGAAGGTGCTCCCATGTCACCCGAGGGTCCTTCTACGTGTCCTTCGGAATCCCGGGGGGCACTGTAGTTATTGGTGGGACAGCTTTGGTGGGGTGTGTTTGAAGGGTATGGGACCAAACCTCGCGTTTGGGTATCCGGAAAGCACCATCCACCACAGGCAGACCGTTGAAGGGAAGGCGAACTCAGCGAACCTCGGTTTGCTGCTCGCCCGAACTTCTTGTTAAGCCAGTGGGTAGGGGGCTCACATTGCACGGCTAAACCGGTCTGGGGAGACGGTCGCGGGCTGTTCACAGCCGTCTCCTCCTCTGGCGGGGGTTTGAGGGGCTCTTCGGAGCAAGCCGGGAGGTGCGTCAGTGGTCTATGCTTTTAGCGGTACCGCGGTGCCTCACTACCGGCCAGGAGGTTTAAACGCCGGAGTGGTTTTAGACGGTAGTTCTTTTGAGAGTCCGTCATACCTCCCATTGCACAGCCTTCCCCGGGCAGGGAGGATGCGTAAATGCATTTCCACTTCGTCAACAAAAAAAAAAAAAAAAAAAAAGGTTAGGTTAGGTTAGGTTAGGTTAGGTTAGGTTAGGTTAGGTTAGGTTAGGTTAGGTTAGGTTAGGTTAGGTTAGGTTAGGTTAGGTTAGGTTCCGGCAAGGGGACCCCATCAGCCACCTTCTATGGCACCGTCAGCGGTGAGACTCGAGGAGGAGGAGAACATCCCAGCTGTAACTACAGCTGAGCTGGGCGTGGCGGTAGACCGGCTCCGTGTCAGGAACACGGCCCCCGGGCCTGACGGCATTCCGGGCCGTGCTTGGGTCCTCGCCATGGAAGCTCTCGAACCGAGGCTGCTACGATTCCTGACCGCGTGCCTAGAGCAGGGTTGCTTCCCGAAGGAGTGGAAGTCCGGGAAGTTGGTGCTGATTCGGAAGGAGGGGCGCCCGGTGGACTCTGCGTCTGGCTACCGGCCGATAGTCCTGCTCGATGAGGTGGGCAAGCTCTTTGAGCGGGTGATTGCAGCTCGCATCATCAAGCACATGGAGCGCGAGGGGCCGGATCTGGAGGACTGCCAGTTTGGCTTTCGCAGGGGCCGCTCAACGGTCGACGCAATTAGTCGAGTTAAGGAGACCGCGACGGAGGCAGTGTCCCGGGGTGAGGTCGTCTTGGCAGTATCTTTAGATATTGCCAACGCCTTTAACACCCTGCCCTGGGACACTATAAAGGAGGCACTGCGATACCACCAGGTACCTCTCCACCTTTACCGCATCATACAAGCCTACCTCAGTGATAGATATATCACGTGGCCAGGACGTCAGGGCTGGGGGAGGAGTATGATGGCCTGTGGAGTCCCGCAGGGGTCGGTCCTAGGTCCACTCCTGTGGAATATTGGCTATAACTGGGTCCTACGGGGGGCAAACTTGCGTGGAGTCGAAGTCGTATGCTACGCCGATGACACGCTCGTGATGGCCCGGGGACCCAGTTTCCGTGACGCAGCCATACTGGCGACAGCAGGAGTCGCCCATTCTGTGGCTAAAATTCGACGGCTGGGCCTCGAGGTGGCTCTAACGAAGTGCGAGGCCATCTGCTTCTACGGTCCACGGAGGGCGCCTCCAGCTGGAGCACATATTGTGGTGGGAGGAGTCCCGATTGCTGTCAAGCCGACGCTGCTCTACCTTGGCGTCGTACTTGACAGCAAATGGAATTTTAGAGCTCATTTTGAGCGTTTGGCACCCAGATTGCTGCGCGCTGCGGGAGCCTTTGGGCGTATACTCCCAAATCTGGGGGGGCCCAAGGTTTCATGTCGCCGCCTTTACACAGGGGTGTTGCGATCGATGGCGCTTTATGGTGCCCCAATATGGGCGGATGCCCTCAGCAGTCACAATATCGCTCAACTGCGGCGACCGCAGAGAGCGATGGCTCTGAGGGTAATCCGAGGGTACCGGACGGTCAGTGCAGAGGCCGCGTGCGTGATGGCTGGGTCGCGGCCCTGGGACCTGGACGCGAAGGCCCTTGCGGCCTTGTACCAGTGGTGCAGGGACGCGCGAGATCGGGGCCACCTGCTGGCACCTCGTGAGGTGGAAGGGCGGCGTACGCAGCTCCTAGAGGAGGCTTTAGATGTCTGGGTGCATCGGCTGGAACGGCCGAGGGCTGGCTCGCGCACCATAGAAGCTCTTCGCCCGGTCCTTCGTGACTGGGTGGAAAGGCGCTCTGGGGTGCTGACCTTTCGGCTGACGCAAGTGCTGTCGGGACACGGCTGTTTCGGCAGTTACTTGCACAAAGTCGCGAAAAGGGAGCCGACACCGGAGTGCCACGAGTGCGGAGCTAGCGTAGACTCGGCCCAGCACACTCTGGCCGAGTGCCCGGCTTGGGGCGAGGAGCGGCAAGAGCTGGTTGCCCAGCTAGGACAAGACCTGTCGCTCCCGGCTGTGGTCCAGGCAATGTTGGGCGGAGAAGCGGCCTGGGAGACGGTGCTCACATTTTGTGAACAGGTCATGAAGGACAAAGAGGCGGCAGAGCGTGAGCGAGAAGTCTGGGCCGAGGCTGATCAGATGCGCCGCCGCCGAATAGGTCGCAGGCGAGCCGCCCATGAGCGGAACCTGCCACCTTAACGGGAGCCAGCGGGCGGTGAACACGGGGACGTTCCTGCCCATGCTTGTTGGCTCCCTGAGATGGATGGAAGCGCGACCTCGTGTCCCGAAAGCGCTTCCACAGAGGAGGATCCCTAATTAGGATAGCCGGCTTGCGGGGTCGCGGAAGTATGTTGCCCGTAACCCCGCAACAAACTAGCGGCAAGAGGACACCATGGGGTTTAGTGGGTAGTGGGGCTGCGTTTCAGCCCCGAGCCCCACATAACCGTCCGGGCTCATCCCCGACCCGGCGGTATGCGTAAATGCATTCCCCATGCCAAAAAAAAAAAAAAAAAAAAAAAAAAAAAAGGTTAGGTTAGGTTGGACGCGCGAGGTGCCATACTGGAAGAGTGGGCAGTGGTGGTAGGCCTGACTATCGTTAACCAGGGAACGGCAGACACGTGCGTGCGGCAACAGGGTGGCTCTATCGTGGATATCACGTTCACGAGCGCCTCCCTGGCGCGCCGTGTCCAGGGCTGGGAGGTCATGGTGAGGGTGGAGACGCTGTCGGATCACCGTTATATCCGGTTCGACGTCTCCGCACCCTCACTATCCCCGGATGGCCCAAGCCGGATTGGCCCGGTCGGGAGCGGCCCAAGGTGGGCGCTTACTAAACTCGACCGGGAACTTTTGAAGGAGGCAGCCATAGTACAGGCTTGGTTGCCTGTGCCGGAGGGAGCGGTGGCGGTTGAGGCCGAAGCGTCCTGGTTCCGGGAGGCCATGACGCGCATATGCGACGCAGCAATGCCCCGGGCCAAGGCTCTGCCGCCACGACAAAGCGTGTACTGGTGGTCCGCCGAGCTTGCGCAGTTGCGCAAGGACTGTATAGTCGCGCGGCGCCAGCATATGCGACAGAGGAGGCGCAGGCGGCAAGACGCAGCCGAGGAGAGCCGTTTGTACGAGGCATTAAAGGCATGCAAATGGGCCTTCTCCGTGGCCATAGGGGAGGCAATTGAGGCAAGTCGGGCCGAATTCCTGGAGACCCTCAATGCCGACCCGTGGGGAAGACCATATAAGCTCGTCCGGAGTAAGCTGCGCCCCTGGGCACCCCCGCTGACTCAAACGCTCGAACCAGAGTTCGTAGGCCGCGTGGTAGCGACGCTTTTCCCGGCAAGGGGACCCCATCAGCCACCTTCTATGGCACCGTCAGCGGTGAGACTCGAGGAGGAGGAGAACATCCCAGCTGTAACTACAGCTGAGCTGGGCGTGGCGGTAGACCGGCTCCGTGTCAGGAACACGGCCCCCGGGCCTGACGGCATTCCGGGCCGTGCTTGGGTCCTCGCCATGGAAGCTCTCGAACCGAGGCTGCTACGATTCCTGACCGCGTGCCTAGAGCAGGGTTGCTTCCCGAAGGAGTGGAAGTCCGGGAAGTTGGTGCTGATTCGGAAGGAGGGGCGCCCGGTGGACTCTGCGTCTGGCTACCGGCCGATAGTCCTGCTCGATGAGGTGGGCAAGCTCTTTGAGCGGGTGATTGCAGCTCGCATCATCAAGCACATGGAGCGCGAGGGGCCGGATCTGGAGGACTGCCAGTTTGGCTTTCGCAGGGGCCGCTCAACGGTCGACGCAATTAGTCAAGTTAAGGAGACCGCGATGGAGGCAGTGTCCCGGGGTGAGGTCGTCTTGGCAGTATCTTTAGATATTGCCAACGCCTTTAACACTCTGCCCTGGGACACTATAAAGGAGGCACTGCGATACCACCAGGTACCTCTCCACCTTTACCGCATCATACAAGCCTACCTCAGTGATAGATATATCACGTGGCCAGGACGTCAGGGCTGGGGGAGGAGTATGATGGCCTGTGGAGTCCCGCAGGGGTCGGTCCTAGGTCCACTCCTGTGGAATATTGGCTATAACTGGGTCCTACGGGGGGCAAACTTGCGTGGAGTCGAAGTCGTTTGCTACGCCGATGACACGCTCGTGATGGCCCGGGGACCCAGTTTCCGTGACGCAGCCATACTGGCGACAGCAGGAGTCGCCCATTCTGTGGCTAAAATTCGACGTCTGGGCCTCGAGGTGGCTCTAACGAAGTGCGAGGCCATCTGCTTCTACGGTCCACGGAGGGGGCCTCCAGCTGGAGCACATATTGTGGTGGGAGGAGTCCCGATTGCTGTCAAGCCGACGCTGCTCTACCTTGGCGTCGTACTTGACAGCAAATGGAATTTTAGAGCTCATTTTGAGCGTTTGGCACCCAGATTGCTGCGCGCTGCGGGAGCCTTTGGGCGTATACTCCCAAATCTGGGGGGGCCCAAGGTTTCATGTCGCCGCCTTTACACAGGGGTGTTGCGATCGATGGCGCTTTATGGTGCCCCAATATGGGCGGATGCCCTCAGCAGTCACAATATCGCTCAACTGCGGCGACCGCAGAGAGCGATGGCTCTGAGGGTAATCCGAGGGTACCGGACGATCAGTGCAGAGGCCGCGTGCGTGATGGCTGGGTCGCGGCCCTGGGACCTGGACGCGAAGGCCCTTGCGGCCTTGTACCAGTGGTGCAGGGACGCGCGAGATCGGGGCCACCTGCTGGCACCTCGTGAGGTGGAAGGGCGGCGTACGCAGCTCCTAGAGGAGACTCTAGATGTCTGGGTGCATAGACTGGAACGGCCGAGGGCTGGCTCGCGCACCATAGAAGCTCTTCGCCCGGTCCTCCGTGACTGGGTGGAAAGGCGCTCCGGGGTGCTGACCTTTCGGCTGACGCAAGTGCTGTCGGGACACGGCTGTTTCGGCAGTTATTTGCACAAAGTCGCGAAAAGGGAGCCGACACCGGAGTGCCACGAGTGCGGAGCTAGCGTAGACTCAGCTCAGCACACTCTGGCCGAGTGCCCGGCTTGGGGCGAGGAACGGCAAGAGCTGGTTGCCCAGCTAGGACAAGACCTGTCCCTCACGGCTGTGGTCCAGGCAATGTTGGGCGGAGAAGCGGCCTGGGAGACGGTGCTCACATTTTGTGAACAGGTCATGAAGGACAAAGAGGCGGCAGAGCGCGAGCGAGAAGCCTGGGCCGAGGCTGATCAGATGCGCCGCCGCCGAATAGGTCGCAGGCGAGCCGCCCATGAGCGGAACCTGCCACCTTAACGGGAGCCAGCGGGCGGTGAACACGGGGACGTTCCCGCCCATGCTTGTTGGCTCCCTGAGACGGATGGAAGCGCGACCTCGTGTCCCGGAAGCGCTTCCACAGAGGAGGATTCCTAATTAGGATAGCCGGCTTGCGGGGTCGCGGAAGTATGTTGCCCGTAACCCCGCAACAAACTAGCGGCAAGAGGACACCATGGGGTTTAGTGGGTAGTGGGGCTGCGTTTCAGCCCCGAGCCCCACATAACCGTCCGGGCTCATCCCCGACCCGGCGGTATGCGTAAATGCATTCCCCATGAAAAAAAAAAAAAAAAAAAAAAAAAAAAAAGGTTAGGTTAGGTTAGGTTAGGTTGGGGTGCGGGCCGGATTCCTCCACGTTGGCTTGGGTGTTGCAGTCTCTCTTGATCTCGATCCGGAGAGAACGCAGCATCTGGGCTGGTGCACCCTGGGCATCGGCTGAGACTTTCCCCTTTTTGGGGGAATCTTTCAGCCCATGGCAAATATCCGGCGGGGGAGTGGGGGGGAAGGTGACAAGTGACTTTTCGTTAGAAAAGTCGCTTTGTCACCGACACACTGGGGGGGAAATGGGTAGATTAAGTTAGGTTAGGGGGTGGGCTCGGCGTGCACTTACAATGCCGTCGAGCACTTACCACCCAAAAACTAGAGGAGACACGTCGACTCCTCTAGCCCCGTACTCTGGCGTCTTGCTTCAACAACCCCATCCAGCGACGTAATGGGGTAGTTGCAAGATGCCAGAACGGAGGGCTTGCCTTCATTGGCCGGCCCGCGAGAAGGAAACTCTATAAAACCCGACAGCATAGTCGTTAAAACCTGCAGATACCGAGCGACCTCTGCAGTATCTAGCTTTACCCCTGGGATGGGCGTCACCCGGGGGTGGACTTCTTATATCGGCCTTTAATCGTGGGAACAAAAATGAAATCTCTAAACAAAACAAAAACAAAGAAGTCGAAGGACAGCAGTGATGAGGGAGATAGTGACTCGATGCTTAGCGTTGAGTCACTGCCGGATACCAGTCTTAGGACTAAAGAACGGCAGTGTAGAAAGAATGGGGGCTCAGACCCGGAAACAAGTCTGGATGGGGTGGCGAGCCCAATGCGGAAAAGACGAGGACGGCCGCCAACTACAGGCCATTATGTTGGCCTTGCCAAGGCGAAGTTGGCACTTATTGAAGCGGAGAGGGAGGAGGAGCTGAGGAGAGCAGAGGCGGAAGTCGCTGCAGCTTCTCGAGAGGCCCGAGCCCGAGCTAGGGCTTTTACTCTATCGGAGTCATCTTCTAATGGAGACGACTTCCAGACGGCAACCTCACTAAGCCGTACGATTGACGATAATATTAATATTATCAAAAAGGTTGCCGTTACCTCCAAAAATCTCAAAGGAGGCTTCGTGAGGACACTAAAAGATGCTGCGGATGAGATCAGCAAAGTCGCTCTAATTTTACAGAGCCGCTGCACATCAGAGGAGACGAGAGGGCTGCAGGCGGACAACGCCCGCTTGCAATCTGAGGTAGCTCAGCTCCGCAAGGAGGTGGCGGAAATGCGGGAGCGCCTTGATCAACCACACCAACAGGCTGCAGTGGTTTTGCCTAACCGGTCTGTAGAAAAACCGCCGGATACCGAAGAACTAGTGCGCACCATCCTTTGCCAGGTGGGCACGATGGTAAATGCTAGGTTTGAGGCGCTCGAGGATAGGTTGCTTCCCGAGAAGCGACTTCGCCCTCCATTGGCAGCGGACAGGCGGGCTCATGATCTCGCCGAGAACTCTCCTGGGCCATCCACTGTCCCGACCATGGCTCCAGCAATAGTTCAAAGGAAGACGGCTGCTCCGTTACAAGCCATTTCTCCGAAGCCGGACAAGGCAAAAAAGCAAAAGAAGAAGAAGGCGGGAAAAAAAGGGCAAAGCTCACTTGGAACTCCTCGTGAGAGGGTAGCAGAGCCTCAAGCCCTTTTAACAGCGTCGCAGCCTGCGGAACAATCGAGCTCGACCCAGCCGAAGGAATTGCCCTGGAATGAGGTGGTTAAGAAAGGGCTCAGGAAGGAGAACAACAAGAAGCAGGCAAAGCAGGGTCCACGTAAGACTGCTACTGCCACTGCGAGACCGGCCAGACTCAGCCTTCCGAAGTCAGCCGCAGTTGTAGTTACCCTTACACCGGAGGCCATTGATAAAGGTGTAACTTATGACGCAGTCATCGCAGACGCAAAGGCCAAAATCAGCCTAACTGATATCGGAATAACCACAGGGGTTCGATTTCGCGTGTGTGCCTCGGGAGCGCGGATGTTTGAGGTGATGGGGATAGATAGCGGCCCGCAAGCAGACAAACTGGCTGAAAAGTTGGTACAGGTCCTCAGCCGGGATACAGCCCGCGTCTCCAGGCCGGTCAAGACGACAGAAATCAAAATCTCCGGCTTGGATGACTCGATTTCTGCTGAGGAGGTACTAAATGCGGTTGCCGAGGCAGGAAGCTGTCCCAGGGATAGCCTCAAAAGTGGCGGGGTTGTTAAAGACCCATTTGGTGTGGGACACATTTGGGTGGAATGCCCGGTGGCAACTGCCAAATGCATTGCGGCAGCACGTCGCTTAAATCTATCGTGGGTGTCGGCCTCCGTAAAACTCCTTGAGCCTAGGCCGCTGCGGTGCTTCAGATGTCTGCAGAAGGGGCATATCAAAGCTCAATGCAGTGCGGAGGTCGACAGAAGCCAAGAGTGCTTTCGCTGTGGAGTAGTCGGCCACAAATCCAAGGAGTGCTCGGCCAAACCACACTGCTCTATCTGTACGGCAGCCAAAAAACCGGCGGACCACCAACTGGGGGGCAGAGCTTGCTTCGCACCAGCCCCCACAATTGCGAGAAGACAGGCAGCACTGCAGTCACCATCGACCCGCCAGCTGTCAGTAGAGGTAGCTATGGAGACGGACATACAGATTTTAAACAATGGCCCTACGACTACTCCAAGCGAACATTAACCACTGCACACGAGCTCAAGACCTGCTCCTACAGAGCATGGCTGAGTGGTTGATACAGGTGGCCGTGGTTGCGGAACCCTATTTTATCCCCAACAGGGATGATTGGGCAGGTGACGAAGACGATCTTGTTGCCCTAGTCGTGCCGAGGTCTATTGGCTCCCCAACACTTGACAGGGTGCAGCGAGGTCGTGGTTTCGTTGCGGCTATTGTGGGGGGAATTGTGACTGTTGGCGTATATTGTCCACCAAGCAGAAGCCTCGCAGAGTTTGAGGATCTCCTTGGCCAGGTTGAGACCCTCATCGGCAGAAATCACCCATTTCCTGTACTGGTAATGGGTGATTTTAACGCCAAAAGCTCAGCCTGGGGTTGTCCAACTACTGATGCACGGGGTGCAGTACTGGAGGAGTGGGCACTGACGGTGGGACTGCCCCTTTTAAACCAGGGTTCGCGACCGACCTGCGTTCGGTCACAGGGCAGTTCCATCGTCGATCTGTCGTTCGCTAGCCCCACGATAGCACGCCGAGTCCATGGATGGGAAGTTGTGGAGGACGTTGAGACCCTGTCAGACCATCTGTACATTCGTTTTGTTATATCTGCGTCCTCCGCGGCTCCAGTTCAACCGGGACCAGTGGTGTTGCCTGGTGACAGCCCTCGGTGGGTGGTAAAACGTCTTAATAGGGATGTCCTCATTGAGGCTTCTCTGGTCGAGACATGGATGCCCCCAGAGAGCACAATCATCGTTGATGAGGTGGCTGTAGCGTTACGCCAATCCATGACTCGCGTCTGCGATGCCTCCATGCCGCGTCAGGGTCCAAAACCACCGAGAAGGCAGGTATACTGGTGGTCTGCAGAAATAGCGGAATTACGCACTGCGTGCGTAGCTGCCAGACGCCAGTACCAGAGACAACGCCGGAGAAGACGCCGTGACGAAAACGTCGAAGCATCGTTGCGCGACATATATAAGGGGGCAAAGCGCACGCTTCGTATTGCAATAAGCGATGCAAGAGACGGAGCGAGGGAGGAGATGCTGGAGACTCTGAATCAAGATCCATGGGGTCGCCCCTATCGCATGGTACGAGGGAAACTTCGGCCGTGGGCACCCCCTTTGACGCAGAGTCTCCAGCCTCAGCTAGTGGAGGCTGTGGTTGGAGCACTTTTTCCACGTGGAGAAGACCACACGCCTCCGTCGATGGCACGTCCGTTCCTCGCCTCGTCTTCTGGAAACGAGTCACTTGCCGGGACCGAAGAAATACCGTCGGTATCCTCTGGCGAATTTGGGGCTGCTATTCTTCGGATGCGTGCCAAGAAAACGGCACCGGGTCCTGACGGTATCCCTAGCCGTGCATGGGTGCTTGCCTCGGACGTATTTGAAGAGAAGGTTAGAGCAATTTTCGACGCTTGTTTTACCCAGAGTCGTTTCCCACAGCTGTGGAAGATCGGTAGACTTGTCCTTCTGAGGAAAGAAGGTCGTCCGGTCGATTCTCCCTCAGGGTACCGCCCCATTGTGCTTCTAGACGAGGTGGCGAAGCTCTTTGAGCGCATTATAGCCAATCGCCTCGTCAAGCATCTGGTGAGAATCGGCCCGGACCTGGACGACAAACAGTTCGGGTTCAGAGTGGGCAAGTCTACCGTGCACGCAATTCTGCGAGTAAAGGAGATGGCGGAGGAAGCAGTTGCCCAAGGTGACGTCGTCTTGGCGGTGTCTTTGGACATTGCCAATGCCTTTAATACCTTGCCTTGGAGTTGCATTAGGGAGGCACTCCGGTATCACCGGGTGCCAAACTACCTCCAGCGCATAATCGCAGACTACCTGTCAGGTAGGTCCGTGTCCTACAGGACTCAAGAGGCGTGGTGTCGTCATGTGGTGTCTTGCGGTGTTCCACAGGGGTCGGTTCTCGGGCCACTTCTGTGGAACATTGGCTATGACTGGGTGTTACGGGGAGTTCTCCTCCGTGGTGTAAGCGTCACGTGTTATGCAGATGACACTCTCGTGACAGCCCGGGGTAGCACACACCGAGAGAGCGCCATTCTCGCCACGGCTGGAGTGGCTCAAGTGGTGAGTCGAATTCGAGCGCTGGGTCTCGAGGTGGCTCTTAACAAATCTGAGGCAATGTGTTTTCACGGGCCTCGGAACAAGCCACCCTCGGGATCCCACATAACAGTGGGTGGAGTACGCATCAACATCGAGCCCCAAATGAAGTACTTGGGGCTCACGCTGGACAGTCGATGGACCTTTGAGGACCATTTTCGAAGGTTAGTGCCCAAGCTGTTGCGCGCGGCGGCCGCACTCGGTAGTCTGCTGCCGAATGTCAACGGCCCGAAAGCGGCCTGCCGGCGCCTGTACTTGGGTATTGTGCGCTCAATGGCACTATACGGGGCACCTGTTTGGAATGGCGCTCTGAATAGCCGGACAGTTGCCCTTCTGCACCGTCCGCAGAGGGCAATTGCCATTAGAGCCGCCCGTGGATACCGCACGGTGTCCTTCGAGGCAGCGTGCGTCTTAGCTGGCTCCCTGCCGTGGGAACTGGAAGCGGAAATTCTCGCGTCCGTCTATACATGGCGCGAGAATGAGATCGCAGTAAACCGGTTCCCACCCTTAAAGGAGGAAGTCGAGACTGTGAGGGGGGAGCAGCGAGCATCAGCCGTGTTAAAGTGGCAACTCAACCTCTTTCAACCGCGTGCTGGTGCTAGGACCATAGAAGCCGTTCGTCCAGTCCTCGCACAGTGGCTGGACAGGGAACACGGTGTGCTCACCTTCAGATTGTCGCAGGTGCTTACGGGGCATGGATGCTTCGGCAAGTACCTGCACCGGATCGGAAGGGAGCCGACCGCGGTGTGTCACCACTGCGACGGCTGCCTCGAAGACACCGCCCAGCACACGCTGGAAGAGTGTCCTGCGTGGGCAGAACAGCGCCGGGAGCTCGTGGCTGCCGTGGGTGGCAACCTCTCATTGCCGGTCATAGTTAACACAATGGTGGAAAGTGACCGAGCCTGGGATGCCGCTCAAAAGTTCTGTGAGGCGGTCATGGGGCCTAAGGAAGAGGCGGAGAGAGTCAGGGAGGCAAGCGCCTCTAACTCGATCCGCAGCCGCCGCACAGGGAGGAGAAGGCGAGCGTACGCGCTCACAGTCCCACCCTAACCAAGACTCGAGTGACGGACTAGGGGAAGCCCGTTACTCACGTTGAGTCTGAGAGGGCGCGCTCGAGTTATCGCGCACGAAAGAGAAGAGCAGTTGGGTATCTTGTAACCCATAACCCATAAGAAGGGGCATAGAGCCAGTCACCACCGGGACGTAGAAGAGTGCTTTTATAGTGTCCCCTCATCCCGGTGGACACTGACGCCGATGGCAAACAGAGGGGTTTTAGTGGGTATGCTTCTCGTCCCTTTCCCACAGTGGGAGAGTGGATGGGGGGAGAGTCCCACATAACCACCGTGCCTTCCCCTGGTGCGGTGGTATGCGTAACGCATTTCCCCTCTTAAAAAAAAAAAAAAAAAAAAAGGTTAGGTTAGGTTAGGTTAGGTTGGGGTGCGGGCCGGATTCCTCCACGTTGGCTTGGTTGTTGCGATCTCTCTTGATCTCGATCCGGAGAGAACGCAGCATCTGGGCTGGTGCACCCTGGGCATTGGTTGAGACTTTTCCCTTCTGGGGAATTCTCTCAGCCCATGGCAAATATCCGGCAGGGGAGTGGGGGGGAGGTGACAAGTGACTTTTCTTTAGAAAAGTCGCTTTGACACCGACACACTGGGGGGGAAATGGGTAGGTTAAGTTAGGCTAGGGGGTGGGCTCGGCGTGCACTTACAATGCCGTCGAGCACTTACCACCCAAAAACTAGAGGAGGCACGTCGACTCCTCTAGCCCCGTACTCTGGCGTCTTGCTTCAACAACCCCATCCAGCGACGTAATGGGGTAGTTGCAAGATGCCAGAACGGAGGGCTTGCCTTCATTGGCCGGCCCGCGAGAAGGAAAACTCTATAAAACCCGACAGCAAAGTCGTTAAAACCTGTAGATACCGAGCGACCTCTACAGTATGTAGCTTTACCCCTGGGATGGGCGTCACCCGGGGGTGGACCTTTTAGATCGACCCATACTCGTGGGATTTAAGATGGAAAGTGAACAAAAAATAAAAACTAAAAACGGCCCTTCTCAGGGCCAAAACAAAAACGGCTCTTTTCAGAGCCTACCAGGAGAGGAGTGGGCGCGAATCCCGGTGGTCCGGCTTGAGCGCTTGGATCTGAGACCGCGGTCGGCGAGCCCAAGAGTACGAGTGCCAGTGGCTTCGTCCTCCAAGAGGGCTCTGGAGGAAGAGGAAGAGGAGGAGGAGGGGGAGATCAGGCCCGTCAAAATCAATACGGCCTCTAGGGGGAAGCCCAAAGGGGCTTATTCCGGGCTCGCCGCAGCCAGGCTGAAGGCGAGGGGTGGCAAGGGGGGGAAAAGGGGAAAAGCGGAGGGAAACAAGCGTACTCGTTCGGCGTTACGCTCTCGCTCGGGCTCGCGGTCCCCTGAGCCCATGAATGACCTAGAGGGTCAGCAGGAGGCTGACCCGATAGACGCTACGCGTATGGCGGCCAGGGATATCCTCGAAGCGGCCCGGATATCCAAGCACCTCAAGGGGGAGGTGCAGGGCCGGATGAACCGGGCCTGCCGCACCATCCTGGGATTAATGGACGAAGTCGAGGCGTCCAGAACCGAGAGCGAGGAGATCCGCATCCTTAAAGCGGATAACAAAAGGATGCGGGAGCAACTCGCTCTCAACTCGGCAGAGCTGAAGGCGCTCCGCATCGCCCTCAGCGAGCGGCAAATCCCGGCCGCCCCCCCCGTCGCTGCTGCCCTGCAGTTCGGGACCGCAGAGCTCACCGAGGCTATCGAGACGATGAAAAGGGACCTGTTTCTCAGCCTCGGGAGAATGATTAGCGATAGGATGGAGGAGGTGAACAGGCGCCTCCCGGCGGAGCCCATCCTTCGCCCCCCGCTAGCACACGACAAGCGGGCTGTGAAGCCTGCCGCGTCCGCCCCTCCCCAGCGAGCAGGTATTGCCCCGCCACCCCCGGCCCCGGTAGAAACCCTCGAGCCAACAGCCAGGGCTAGGCTCGGAGATGGGCGGCCCAAAGCCACCAAAAAGGCGGTGGCCCCAGTCCCCACCCCCGCTAACAAGAAGTCAGCCCAGGCTTCCATGGCTGCCCCGGCCCCGGAAGAGGAGCCCGGCCACTCGGGCCATATGCCGCCTGCGCCCACACAGATGTCGTGGTCGCAGGTGGTGCGGAAGAAGGCCAAGGGCGCGGCCAAGCCCCCCCCTCCAGCCCCTAAAGGGCCCGGGAAGGCAGCGCACGGGCCCAGACCAGCAAAGCTGTCCGTCCCCAAGACGGCGGCGGTGGTGATCTCCCTCAAGAAGGGGGCCACCACCACCCTGCAGGCCACCATGGCTAAGGCCATTAATGGTCTTAGCCTGAGTGAGGTGGGCCTGCAGAGCGTGCGGGTCAGGACCTCGATGACGGGCTCCCGGGTCATCGAGGTCCCCGGGGAGAAGGGCCACGAGGTGGCGGATACCCTTGCAGCCAAGCTGCAAGGGTTGGTGGGGGACGTGGCAGACGTCAGCCGCCCCGTCAAGATGGCCGGCGTCCAGATTTCCGGCCTGGACGAGTCGGCCACGAAGGAGACGGTGGGGCAGGCTGTTGCCGCGGCGGGGGCGTGCCAGCCGGAGCAGGTCCGGGTGGGGGCCGACCGCGCCCTTTACGATGGCACTGGATCGGTCTTGATCCAGTGCCCCGTGCAGGCTGCGGTGGCCCTCACCAAAGCTGGGAGGATCCTGGTGGGCTGGGCCTCCGCCAGGGTCACGGCGGTGGGGCCGACACCAATGCGGTGCTACCGCTGCTATGGTGTCGGCCATGCGCGGGAACTGTGCCCCTCAAAGGTGGACCGGAGCAACTACTGCTTCCGGTGCAGCAAGGAGGGGCACAAAATGGGGGAATGCTGGGAGAAGGCTTGGTACGACGTATGCCACCAGGCCAAACTCCCGGCCAACCACATGCTGGGGGGGAGGAAATGTTTCCCCCCCGCAACAAAAGGTAGGGACCTGAGGCCGCAGCGTCCCCGCCCCCCCGTTGCAAATGACAGCGCCCCCGCAGCGACCGCCGCGGCCCCCGAGGAGACCTGCATGGAGCTCTAAATGCCAGCACACCATTTAGAGCTCCTGCAGGCCAACGTCAACCACTCCGCCAGAGCACAAGACCTGCTCATGCAGGTAATGGCGGAGTGGTCGATTGACGTTGCGGTGGTCGCGGAACCCTACTTCGTCCCTCCCCTACCCAATTGGGTAGGGTCGACGGACGAGAGGGTTGCCGTGGTGGTGCCGGCGATCGGCGGCGGACCCCCCCTCGAGAGGGTCGAGGGCGGCCCGGGGTTTGTGGCGGCCGGATGGGGGACCGACACCGTACTCGTTGCGGTGTACTTCTCCCCCAATAGGCCGCTGGCCGCCTTTGAGGCCTTCCTGGGGGTCCTAGAGGGGGTCGTGGCGAGGGCGGCCCCGCGCCAGGTAATGGTCCTGGGGGACCTCAACGCCAAGAGTGCGGCGTGGGGATCCCCCATAACGGACGTGCGCGGGGAGGTGCTGATGGATTGGGTGGCGGCGGCGGGCCTGGTTGTCCTGAACCAGGGCAGCGCCAACACTTGCGTGCGGCGGCAGGGGGGGTCTATCGTGGACATCACGTTCGCGACCCCTGCCATTGCCGCACGCCTCGCAGACTGGCGCGTCCTGAAGGACGTGGAGACCCTCTCCGATCACCTGTATATCAGGTTGAGGGTCTCCACAAGACCGGGCCAGCCGCCACCCAGTCCTCGGGGGGGGCGGGGAGGGGGAACGGAGGAGTTCCCCAAGTGGTCCCTGTCCCAACTGGACAGGGCCAAGGCGGACGAGGCGGCGATGGTGGAGGCTTGGTGTGCTGCCCCACCCGCCGCCTTGGGAGTGGAAGAGAGGGCGCGCCGGTTCCGCTCCGCACTGCAGGCCGTGTGCGGAGCGGCCATGCCCCGGGCGAAACGGCTCTTCGCCCGGAGGAAGGTCTACTGGTGGTCCGCCGAAATTGCGGCAGTGCGGACCACCAGTAACAGTGCCCGCCGCGCCTACCAACACTGTAGGCGCAGGCGGCACACTGCGGAGGAGGAGGAGAGGCTCTACGGGGCCCTCAAAGAAGCCAAGGGGGCCCTAACCCTGTCCATAGCAAAGGCCAAGGATGAGGCACACGCCTCATTCTTGGCCACGCTGGACAGGGATCCGTGGGGGCGGCCGTACAGGGTGGTGCGCAACAAAATGCGCACTGCCCCCCCCATGGACTCCCTAGAGCCTCCCCTCCTGAGGAGGGTCATCGAGGGGCTGTTTCCGGCAGCTCCCTCGATAACTCCCCCGGTGATGACCGAGCCACCGGGGGACTTGGAGGACCCACTCGAACCCGCCATCGCACCGGTAAGCGACGACGAGTTCGAGAGGGCGGTGGACCGGCTCCGGGGCTGCAAGAAAGCCCCGGGGCCCGACGGAGTACCGGGCCGGGTACTCCCCATCGCCCTAAAACACCTCGGGGACCGACTCAGGCAGTTGATGGACGACTGCCTGAGGGAGGGTCGGTTCCCGAGGGTGTGGAAGGAGGGGAGGCTTTGCCTCCTCCGGAAAGAGGGTCGACCCCCGGACTATCCCTCCGCCTATCGCCCCATAGTGCTGCTGGATGAGGCCGGGAAGATGATGGAGAGAATCCTGGCCTCCAGGATCCAGCAGCACCTGGAGACCGCCGGCCCGAACGTCTCCCATAGACAGTTCGGGTTCAGAGAGGGGCGGTCTACGCTCGACGCACTGAAGTCCCTTAGGGACTTCTGTGAGTACGCGTCGAGTAGAGGGGAGGGTGTCGTCGCGGTGTCTCTGGACATCGCAAACGCCTTCGGCACTCTCCCCTATGGGGTGATAAGGGAGGCACTTATCTACCACCAAGTGCCTCCCTACCTGCGGCGGGTCATAGAGCACTACCTGACCGAGAGGGTAGTGCTCTATGAGCAGAGGGACGGTCGACGGGGGTCGACGGCGATGGCCTGTGGCGTGCCCCAAGGTTCCGTGCTCGGTCCGCTCTTATGGAACCTGGGGTACGATTGGGCCATCAGGGGGGAGTTGCTCCCACGGACGGCCACCATCTGCTACGCAGATGACACCATGGTGGCCGTGCGTGGGACCGACATGAGGGAGGTGCTGTGCCGGGCGGAAGCGGCGGCCGAGCTGACCATTTACCGGATTGGTCGGCTCGGCCTGAGGGTGGCGCTCCCGAAGACTGAGGCGATAGTCTTCGGGGGCCGGGGGTGGAGGCTGCCGGCGGGCTTGGCGCTCACCCTGGGGGGGGAGTCGGTCCCGATCAAGCCCCACATAAAATATTTGGGGCTTGTTCTGGACCGGCGATGGAACTTCGGGGAGCATTTTTCACAATTGGCTCCCCGAATTGTGGGCGCTGCGTCGGCACTGAGCCGGCTGCTGCCGAACGTGGGTGGGCCGGGCTCCTTGTGCCGCCGGCTGTATGCCGGCGTTACAAGGAGCATGGCTCTGTACGGGGCCCCCATCTGGGCGGACAAGCTGTCCGCCCGGAACAGGGCCCTGCTGCAGAGGCCACAGCGGGTGGTGGCCCTCCGAATTGTGAGGGCCTACATGACGGTGGCCCACGCCGCGGCCTGCCTCCTCGCCTGCACCCCGCCCTGGGAGTTGGACGCAGAGGTGCAGGCGGAGACCTACGCAGTTAGGTCCAGGGCCCGGGCGAGAGGAGAACGCCCGGACCCTGAGGAGGTGGAGGAGACGCGCCGGATGACGGAGCGCCGACTGCGGGACAGGTGGAAAGCGGACCTGGAGGACTCCCCCTATGGGACTCGGACCATAGGGGCGATCCTCGGGTCGTTTGACACCTGGTTGGGGAGGGCAGTCGGCGCTACGTCGTACCGGCTTGTACAGGTATTGACCGGACATGGATGCTTCGGTCATTACCTGCACAAAATTGGGAGGGAGCCCGGCCCGCAGTGCCATGAGTGCGGCGATCCGGACGACACGGCTCAGCACACTCTCGAGGTGTGCAGCCGGTGGAGTGCGGAGCGCCGCACTATGGCGCTAGCCATCGGTCGACGGGACCTCTCCCTGCACAGCGTTGTGTCTGCAATGCTGTGCAGCGACAGGTCCTGGAGGGCTGTGGCCTCCTTCTGCGAGTGTGTCATTTCGCAGAAGGAGGCCTCGGAGCGTGAGCGCGAGGACTCTCCTCTCGCGCATCCGCTCCGGCGTAGACGGCGGGGGGTGAGGCGGCGGCGTTTTGCCGCCCGCCTCAACCCTTAGTGACTGCGGGTGGGGGATGGGAGTCCCCCGCCCGCCGTAGGCTAGTCACTTGGCGGTCTGGGAGAGGGGCCAGGCGTGCTCGGCCCCTCTCCCCTTCGGCGCGGGTAGCCCCGGCAGACGGCCGGGGCTGCCGGAAGGCATCGTGGGCAGAGCTTCGGCGGTTCCACGGCGCCTTGCCAAACCGGCAGGAGGGTACGCCAGGGTGGTTTTTAGTGGGTTGCGCTCCCCTTCCCCCTCTCATTCTGAGGGGGGGGCGGAGGGTGAGTCCCACATATCCCCTCACTACTCCCATGGTGAGGGGAATGCATAAAGCATTTTCCACCCTGTCAAAAAAAAAAAAAAAAAAAAAAGGTTAGGTTAGGTTGGGGTGCAGGCCGGATTCCTCCACGTTGGCTTGGGTGTTGCAGTCTCTCTTGATCTCGATCCGGAGAGAACGCAGCATCTGGGCTGGTGCACCCTGGGCATTGGCTGAGACTTTTCCCCTTGGGAATTCTTTCGGTCCATGGCTAATATCCGGCACGGGGGGGAGGGGGGGAGGTGGCAGGGGTTTCTTGAAGGGTTGCGGTTGTGTACCGGCACTTCTGCCCCGGATAGTTTCCTTCTGTCACCTGGGGGGGGATGGTGACGAGCAGCTTTTCTTCGGAAAAGTGGCCTCGTCACCATAGGGAGGCGGCGACAGAGGTCGTTGGAAGGGGCGGTTGCTGGGCCGCTTCCGCCCTGGACAGCTTCCTTCTGTGGCCCATTGACGGTTGGTGACTGGGGTAGCTTGAAGGGTCAGTTGCGTGTGCCTTCGAGGCCGTTTCTGTTCCTGGAAAGCTTAACCAGTTACCTGGAGGGGGCCGTGACAGAGGTAGTTGAAAGGGGCGGTTGCGTGTGCCTTCGAGGCCGTTTCCAAACCGGACAGCTGTTTTCTGTCACTTTGGTGGTTGGTGACTGGGCTTACCGAAAGACCGGGGCATGTCTCCGCTCTGCAACGGAGCACGAAGGTTCCGCTCTGCAACGGAGCATGACCCTGCTCTGGACGTACCCATGTCACCCGAGGGTCCTTCTACGTGTCCTTCGGAATCCCGGGGGGCACTGTAGTTATTGGTGGGACAGCTGTGGTGGGGTGTGTTTGAAGGGTATGGGGACCGACCCTAGAGGTTGGGTATCCGGAAAGCACCATCCACCACAGGCAGACCGTGTAGGGCCAGTGGGTTGGGGGCCCACATTGCACGGCTTTACCGGTCTGGGGAGATGGTCGTGGGCTGCCGACCGCAGCCGTCTCCTCCTTTGGCGGAGAAGGTGGGGCTCTTCGGAGCAGGCCAGGAGGCGTGTCAGTGGGCAAAGCTTAATTGCGGTTCCGCGGCGCCTCGCGACTGGCCAGGGGGGTAAACGCCGGAGTGGTTTTAGACGGTAGTTCTTTTGAGAGTCCGTCATACCTCCCATTGCACAGCCTTCCCCGGGCAGGGAGGATGCGTAAATGCATTTCCACTCCGTCATCAAAAAAAAAAAAAAAAGGTTAGGTTAGGTTAGGTTAGGTTAGGTTAGGTTGGGGTGCAGGCCGGATTCCTCCACGTTGGCTTGGGTGTTGCAGTCTCTCATGATCTCGATCCGGAGAGAACGCAGCATCTGGGCTGGTGCACCCTGGGCATCGGCTGAAACTTTCTCCTTATGGGGGATTCTTTCGGCCCATGGCAAATATCCGGCGGGGGAGTACTGTTGCATCCACAGCCCACCCTCCTAGGAGGGTGGGCTGTGGATGCAACAGTATTGGGGGTTGTCCTCGAAAGAGGCACAACGGGGTCCGACGATGTGCCAGGTGCACTCGGTTTAGCCGACGTCGAACCTAACTCGTTTCCCGTCTGGAGTGTCGTGGATCACGTCTCGCGGCTCCGACGGGCCGAGGACCTTGCCTTAACCGGCTGGGTCGAGGGGAGTAAACCTCATAAAAAATCCCTCAATCCTAAGCGGCGCCGCACCGCGAGAGGATGCATGGCTGAGAGGTGGTCAGCTATTAGTGCGTTGCCCCGTCAGAGTACCTGCCGACCCTCTGACGGGAGATGCTAGGCTTGTCCAGGTGCACGGGCACCTCCTGGATCGACGATTAGATCCCTAATACTCGTGGGAACAATTATGGAAGCATCAATGACCCAGCCAAACGGCCCTTCTAAGGGCCAACCCGGAAACGGCCCTTCTGAGGGCCAACCTGAAAACGGCCCTTCTCAGGGCCAACCAGGAGACGAGAGGACGCGGGCGCTCACCCCGGTGGTCCGATTGGAGCGTATGGCACTGAGGCCCCGGTCGGTGACCCCCGGGGCTCACTTGCCAGTGGCGCGAAATACAGAAGAAACGTCTGCGGACGCGGGCACACTACCGGACACTGATTCACGTGATGACGGATTGATTGACCACGAAAGGATGATCAGAGAGAAAGACCTGGACTGGATGGCGGAGATGGACGAAGAGGCGATTTATGTCTCAGACTCCTCCCTCCCAAAGGCCAGCAAGAGACCTCATGGAAGTGACGAGACAATTACCGGAGCTATTGTTAAGGCGAAAATTAACACGGCACGACGGGGAAAGACAGCGGGTGCAAAAGGGTGCTATAGGGGCTTTAGTGCCACAAGGGCCAAATCCAAGTCCCAGGAACTTGGCACCTCTCAGGCGGAGATGGATGCGGCCGTTAGTTACCTCCTGTCGCCCGATGAGCTGCCTTGTGAACGACGACGGAAAAAGAAAAAAGACAAAGTGGTCAAAAACAAAGGTGGTAGCCTCCCAACCTCCAAAGGAGGTTCCGGCCACTCAACACCGAGAAACCGTAGCCCTGTATTCCGAACGGAGTCAGACTACGTTGACATTGTCCGTCAATCAGCCTACGCTGTGATGGGCGAGGCAAAGAAGTGTGGCCACCTAAACGGAAATATATGGGGGAAAATGAACCGGGCGTGCAGGGATATCCTGTCGGCCGCCGACTGCCTCCAGGGCAGGAGTGAGGACGAGGAGATGCGTGCTCTCAAAGCCGATAACCGACGAATGAGAGAACAGCTCGCGCTCGTTCAAACAGAGTTGAAGGCTTTGAGAACAGCATACTCCGAGCGGAACAGGGATCCCCCGAGGACTCCCGCTGACTCCCAGCTTCCAGCGGCCTTGGTCGATACCTTGAATGAGCTACGGGAGGACCTTAAGCGGGACCTCTTCGTCTCTATAGGGGACATGGTCAATGTCCGCCTGGAAGAGATAAGAAGGCTACTTCCAGCTGAGCCGATCGTACGCCCCCCGCTAGCCGCGGACCGTAGGAGGGCTGCAGCTGTCGAGAGAGAGGTTGCAAAACCAAAACCTGTTGCTGCTCCTAGAGCTAAGCCTGCAGTTACACCTACTGCTCCCGCAGCTAAACCGACCCCCTCTATCAAGCAGGCGAAACCTAAGGGGAAGCCCACTCCTGCCACCAAAGGAGGGCAGAATGCTGCAAACTCTACAGCAGCAACTGCAAAATCGTTGGGACAAAGGCCCACTACACTGAGTGAAGTAACACCACCTACTTCCGAAACCCCTTGGAACCTGGTGGTTAGAAGAAAGAGGGTAAAAAAGAAACCTGCCACACCTTTAGTAGAAAAGGCTTCAAAACCTGTTCGACGACGCAGGCCGAATAATTTAGCCGTGCCTTCCACTGCTGCCGTTGTAGTGGCTTTAAAACCGGGCGTGGAGGCATCCTATGCCTCCGTTATGACAAAGGCCATAAAGTCCGTCAACCTGGCGGACGTCGGAATTGATCATGTCCGGGTTCGCAAGACCCAGACAGGAGCCCGGATTATTGAGATCCCGGGCGCAGCAGACACTGGCGGAGCCACCGCAGACGAGCTCCTGAAAAGGATAGATGGGCTGGTTGGCGACGTTGCCAACGTGTACCGGCCCATCAAGATGGTGGACCTCCGAGTCTCTGCCTTAGATGAGTCAGTGACCTCGGAGGATTTAAAAGTGGCTCTAGCGGGCAAAGCGGGCTGCCCGCTAGAACAAGTAAAAGTGGGGAACATTAGGGTGAACCATGTTGGGACCGGAGCGGCCATTGTCAAGTGCCCAGTGACAGCAGCCAAAAAAATCACGGCGGGGCGGCTGCTAGTGGGCTGGTCATCTGCCCACGTGAGGGTACTGGATAAGGGGCCAATACGCTGTTACCGGTGCTATGGCACTGGGCACTCTAAAGCGTTCTGCCCCTCTGCAGTGGACAGAACTAATTTGTGCCAACGCTGCAGCCGTCCGGACCACATGAAGGTTGATTGCAGGGCTCTTCCCTTCTGTGCAGTGTGCCACCGGGCAAAACGCCCAGCTGGACACAAAATGGGTGGGGATTCTTGTCGACCTCCTCCTACCAGAGGTAGGATGGCTGCCGCCAGGGCGACGGTGCCGCCCCCCAGGAGTCGCGTGGCTGAGCAACCAGCCCAAGAGGAACGCATGGATCTCTAAATGCCATCACACCGGTATTTAGAGATCCTGCAGTGTAACGCGAACCACTCCGCCCGCGCACAAGACCTACTAATGCAGGTCATGGCGGAGTGGGGTATTGGCGTGGCGGTTCTAGCTGAACCTTATCTAGTTCCTGCTCAGACCAACTGGGTTGGTTCTACAGACGGAGACGTGGCCATAGTAGTCCCAGTAGTAGGTGACTTCCCCCCCCTGATAAAAACAGAGCAGGGCCCGGGCTTCGTGGCGGCCAAATGGGGAGACACTGCCCTTTTGGCAGTGTACTTCTCTCCTAACCGGCCGCTGCGTGAGTTCGAGCGGTTCTTGGAGGGGCTGGGAAGGGTCTTAGGGAGAGCGATCCCGATGCAAGTGGTGGTGATGGGGGACTTCAACGCCAAAAGCGCAGCGTGGGGTTCCCCCATCACGGATCCGAAAGGAACAGCCCTGGAAGATTGGGTGGCGGCTATGGGGCTCGAGGTACTAAACCGAGGCGTTGCCAACACATGTGTGCGGCGGCAGGGAGGGTCCATTGTGGACGTCTCGTTCGCGACCCCTGCCATTGCCGCGCGCATCGACAATTGGCGCGTCCTGGAGGAAGTGGAGACCCTCTCTGACCACCGCTATATCCGGATGAGGTTCAGCACTTCGCTTGGGGCCTTACCGCATGGCCCGAGAGGGCGGCCTGGTGCCGGAGGAGGAAAGTTCCCAAGGTGGGCAGTCTCTCGTCTCGACCGGGAGATGGCGGACGAGGCTGCCATGGTGGAAGCGTGGTGTGCCCCCCAACCCCCTACTTTGGGTGTGGAGGAGCGGGCAACCCAATTTCGGGCCACCCTAACATCTATATGCGACGCAGCCATGCCCCGTGTGCGAAGGCTGCTAGCCAAGAAGCAGGTTTACTGGTGGTCGGAGGAGATAGCGGCCCTTCGAACTGCCAGTAACGCCGCCCGACGAGCTTACACCCGCTGCAGGAGAAGACGCCACCTGCCCGAGGAAGAGGAGCTCCTCCACGTTCAGCTCAGGGAGGCAAAGAAGGCCCTCGGGGTTGCTATTGCGAGGCGGAAAGACGAGGCGCGGGAGGAGTTTCTGGCTTCTCTCGACAGGGATCCGTGGGGGCGACCGTACCGCTCGGTACGAAACAAACTCAAGCACGCCCCCCCGATGGACGCCTTAGAGCCGGAACTCCTCACAAGCATAGTTGAGGGCCTCTTTCCAATAGCTTCGGATTTCCTTTCGCCGTGCATGGGGGGCCCCTTGCGTGAGGACGAAAACCCAGTCGCTGTTCCCCCGGTCACGGACACCGAGATGGAGTGGGTCGTTGACCGCCTCCGGTCCTGCAAGAAGGCGCCGGGACCGGACGGAGTCCCGGGAAGGGTCCTCCCTCTAGCGATGAAGCACCTTGGAGTTCGCCTAAGGGCCCTTTTTGACGACTGCCTCAAAGAGGGGCAATTTCCAAGGTGCTGGAAGGAGGGACGCCTAGTACTGCTGCGCAAAGAGGGACGGCCACACGATTCTCCTGCCGGTCATCGCCCTATCGTCCTACTGGACGAGACGGGCAAAATGCTGGAGCGCATTTTGTCATGTCGCATTGTCAAGCACTTGGAGACTGAGGGGCCAAATATCAGCGACCGGCAGTTTGGGTTCCGGGAGGGGCGGTGCACGATAGACGCCCTGTGGTCCCTCCGAAACTTTTGTGAGTACGCGGAGGAAAGGGGAGAGGGGGTGGTGGCGGTGTCGCTTGACATCGCCAACGCATTTGGTTCCCTCCCCTTTCCAGTCATAAGGGAGGCCCTCCGGTTTCACAGAGTACCAGGGTACCTGCGGAGGATCGTGGAGCACTACCTTACCAACAGGGTAGTGCTCTACGACTGTGGCGGTCGGCGAGTCGCCCGTCAAATATCATGCGGTGTTCCACAGGGTTCCGTGCTCGGACCCCTGTTGTGGAACATCGGATTCGACTGGGTGATCCGAGGAGAGCTGCTTCCCCGCATGGCCACCATTTGTTATGCTGACGATACAATGGTGGCAGTGCGGGGTAAGGAGTTGAATGTGACGCTCCGGAGGGCGTCGGTAGCGGCCAACCTTGTCGTCGACCGCATAAGGCTGCTTGGCTTGCGGGTGGCCCTCCCGAAAACAGACGCAATTGTCTTCGGGGGGAGGGGATGGCACTCGCTCAGCGGCACTACGATTCCGATTGCGGAGGAAGCGGTCCAGATTAAGGCCAACATAAAGTACCTTGGCCTAGTCCTGGACCGCAGGTGGGACTTCGGGGAGCACTTTCGGCAGCTTGCTCCCCGGGTGGTGGGTGCCGCATCGGCCCTTAGCCGATTGCTGCCGAACGTGGGAGGACCAAAAGCGCCATGCCGACGCCTTTTTGCGGGCGTTGTGCGGAGTATGGCACTGTATGGGGCGCCGATCTGGGTCAGCAAGCTGTCGGCAAAGAACGTAGCTTTTCTACGGAGGCCCCAAAGGGTCGTGGCCCTCCGCATGGTGAGGGCGTATACGACCGTGGCGCATGCGGCAGCGTGTATCTTGGCCTGCACCCCGCCGTGGGAGCTAGATGCTCAGGTGCAGGCCGAGATATATCAGGTGAGGGCTGAATCCAGGGCCAGAGGAGGGCGACCGGATTCCGAGGTCGTGGAAAGGACTCGGCGGATGGCCGAAAGACGGATTAGAGACCGGTGGAAAAGTGACCTGGGGGACTCCCCCTATGGGACTTACACTATAGGGGCACTCCTCCCGTCGCTCGACCACTGGGTCGAGAGGACGCATGGTACGCTGACGTACCGACTTGTGCAGGTAATGACCGGACACGGGTGTTTCGGTCATTACCTGCACAAGATTAAGAGAGAGCCGAGTCCAATCTGCCATGAGTGCGGTGATTCGGATGACACGGCCCAGCACACCTTTATGGTGTGCCCTCGGTGGGATCCGGAGCGCCGCACAATGGTTGCGGAAATAGGTGTCTCCGATCTCTCGCTGCACAGCGTGGTCCCGGCCATGCTGCGCAGTGACAGAGCATGGAGGGCGGTATCCTCCTTCTGTGAGAGTGTCATCTCACAGAAGGAGGTGGCGGAGCGGGAACGCGAAGACGACGTCGACGCACACCCGCTCCGGCGCAGGCGGAGGGGGCAAAGGCGACGGCGGTTTGCCGAAAACCTAGGCCCCCAGTAGGACTTGTGGGTAAGGGGCCCCACCTTGTACGGTCGTACTCTGATACTGGTGCCCTAGCTTATACTGGGGCAGCTGAGGGGCGCCCAATGGTAGAATCATTAGCAGCCCATGGCGCCCCCCGACATCAGCCCATGAAGTGCTAACGCCGCTGGGGTTTTAGTGGGTATTCCGGCCACTATTGGCTGGTGAGTCCCACATAACTATCCCGGGTCTCCCCCGACCCGGGTGGTATGCGTAAATGCATTTCCCCAGCGAAAAAAAAAAAAAAAAAAAAAAAAAAAAAAAAAAAAAAAAAAAAGGTTAGGTTAGGTTAGGTTAGGTTAGGTTAGGTTAGGTTAGGTTAGGTTAGGAGGTAGAGACCCTCTCCGACCATTTATACGTTCGGATGAGGGTCAGCACCTCGCCAGGGGTGCCGCCGCCCAGCCCGAGAGGGCGGAGGGGGAGAGGAGGAGGAGGGGCTTTCCCAAGGTGGACCCTGGCCCGCCTCGACCTGGGAGCGGCGGTGGAGGCGGCCATGGTGGAGGCGTGGTGTGCGCCCCCACCGGTCACCTTGGGGGTGGAGGAGCGGGCAGCCCGGTTTCGCGTCGCACTAACGTCGGTGTGCGACGCGGCCATGCCCCGGGCCCGAAGGCTGCCCGCCAAGAGGCAGGTGTACTGGTGGTCGCAGGAGATTGCGGCCCTGCGAGCCGCCAGTGATGCCGCCCGCCGCGCATACACGCGCTGCAGGAGGCGGCGACACCTGCCGGAGGAGGAAGAGCATCTCCACAGAGAGCTGAAGGTGGCGAAGGACGCGCTCTCTGTGGAGATAGCTCGCAGAAAGGACGAGGCGCGTGAGGAGTTCCTGGCCACGTTGGATAGGGATCCGTGGGGGCGGCCTTACCGAGTTGTGCGCAACAAAATGCGTTGCGCACCCCCCATGGACTCCCTTGAGCCAGAGCTCCTCACGAGAATTGTGGAGGGACTCTTCCCGGCTGCGGCGGCTTTCCAGCCGCCCGCAATGGTGGGCCCCACGGTTGAGGAGGTTGATCAAGATGATCCCCCTCCCGTGACGGACGACGAAATGGAGACCATCGTCGACCGTCTCCGGTCCTGCAGAAAGGCACCAGGACCGGATGGGGTACCGGGAAGAGTCCTCCACATTGTGGCGGAGCACCTCGGGGACCGCTTGCGGACCCTCTTTGATGATTGTATCAAGGAGGGGCGCTTCCCGAGGTGCTGGAAGGAGGGACGCCTCGTACTCCTTCGGAAGGAGGGTAGGCCGTTTGATACCCCTGCCGGTTACCGCCCCATTGTCCTCCTAGATGAGACGGGCAAGATGCTAGAGCGCATCTTGTCCCGTCGCATCGTCCAACATCTGGAGGACGTGGGGCCTAACATCTCCGACCGGCAGTTCGGGTTCCGGGAGGGACGGTCCACTATGGACGCGCTTTCGTCCCCCGGAACTTCTGTGGGAACGCGGAGGCGAAGGGTGAGGGGGTCGTGGCGGTGTCGTTAGACATTGCCAACGCATTCGGCTCCCTACCCTTCTCGGTCATCAGGGAGGCCCTCCGCTTCCACAGGGTGCCCGGGTATCTGCGGCGGATTGTGGAGCACTACCTAACCGACAGGGTAGTGCTCTACGATCGTGGGGGTCTGCGGATCGCTCACCCGATGTCGTGCGGTGTTCCACAGGGGTCCGTGTTAGGACCCCTGCTATGGAACATAGGGTACGACTGGGTGATCCGCGGAGCGCTCCTTCCCCGCATGGCCACCCTTTGCTATGCCGACGATACAATGGTGGCCGTGCGGGGACGTGAGCTGGAGGAGGCCCTCCGGAGGGCGTCGTTGGCGGCAGACCTGGTTGTCGGCCGCATCCGACAACTGGGTCTGGAGGTGTCCCTCCCGAAGACAGACGCTATTGTCTTCGGGGGGAGGGGATGGCGTCCACGTAGTGGATTGACCATCCCTGTGGCGGGGGAGGCGGTCCAGGTGAAGGGTACGATCAAGTACCTCGGCCTCATCCTGGACCGGAGGTGGGATTTCGGGGAGCATTTCCGCCAACTTGCTCCCCGGGTGGTAGGCGCCGCGTCGGCCCTGGGCCGCATGTTGCCGAACGTGGGGGGGCCTCAAGCGCCATGCCGACGCCTGTTTGCAGGCGTAGTGCGTAGCATGGCGCTATACGGAGCGCCAATCTGGGCCGACAAACTGTCGGCCAAGAATAAGGTGCTCCTAAGGAGGCCCCAAAGAGTGGTGGCCCTCCGAATAGTGAGGGCCTATGTGACGGTGGCACATGCGGCCGCGTGTGTCTTGGCCTGCACCCCGCCGTGGGAGCTAGATGCTCAGGTGCAGGCCGAGACATACCGGATGAGGGCCGGGTTCCGGGCGAGGAGACAGCGCCCGGACTCGGAGACGGTGGAGGGGGCCCGTCGAATGACGGAGCGGCGCCTGAGGGACCGGTGGAAAAGTGACCTGGAGGACTCCCCCTATGGAACTTACACTATAGGGGCACTCCTCCCGTCATTTGACCACTGGGTCGAGAGGCGACACGGTACGCTTACGTACCGGCTTGTGCAGGTACTGACCGGACATGGGTGCTTCGGCCACTACCTGCACAAGATAAAGAGGGAGCCGAGTCCGATCTGCCACGAGTGTGGCGACCCGGATGACACGGCCCAGCACACCCTCCAGGTGTGTACTCGCTGGGATCCGGAGCGCCGCACTATGGCTGCGGAAATTGGTGCCTCAGATCTCTCGCTGCACAGCGTAGTCTCGGCCATGCTGGGCAGCGACAGATCGTGGAAGGCGGTATCCTCCTTCTGTGAGAGTGTCATCTCGCAGAAGGAGGTGGCGGAGCGGGAGCGCGAAGACAATGTCGACGCGCACCCGCTCCGACGCAGACGGAGGGGGCGAAGGCGCATGCAGTACGCTGCTAGCCTGAACCCCTTGTAGGACCAGTGGGTTAGGGGCCCACATTGCACGGTCCTACACACGTCTGGGGGAGGGGTCGTAGCGTTTACCGACCTCTCCCTCCTTTGGCGGAGGTACCCCGGCACTAGGCTGGGACGGCTGGGGGACACCTAATGGTTGCATCCTAGGCATCCCATTGTGTCCCCGAAAACAGCAGCGGAGGTAAACGCCGGAGTGGTTTTAGACGGTAGGCTGCTCCCTCTACTCTCGTGCGAGAGTGGGGGGAGGAGAGAGTCCGTCATACCCCCCCTATAGCATGGCCAACCCTGGGCCAGGGGATGATGCGTAACGCATTTCCACTCCGTTAAAAAAAAAAAAAGGTTAGGTTAGGTTAGGTTAGGTTAGGTTAGGTTAGGTTAGGTTAGGTTAGGTTAGGTTAGGTTAGGTTAGGTTAGGTTAGGTTAGGTTAGGTTAGGTTAGGTTAGGTTAGGTTAGGTTAGGTTGGGGTGCGGGCCGGATTCCTCCACGTTGGCTTGGTTGTTGCGATCTCTCTTGATCTCGATCCGGAGAGAACGCAGCATCTGGGCTGGTGCACCCTGGGCATCGGTTGAGACTTTTCCCCTCTGGGGAATTCTCTCAGCCCATGGCAAATATCCGGCAGGGGAGTGGGGGGGAGGTGACAAGTGACTTTCCGTTAGAAAAGTCGCTTTGTCACCGACACACTGGGGGGGAAATGGGTAGGTTAAGTTAGGCTAGGCTAGGGGGTGGGCACCGAGCCAGTGGCGGTATATCCACTTTTGGGCCAGCGCGGGCCTGGGGAATTAAATACTCCCCGAAAGTGCGCAATATTGGTGGAAGGTTGCTCCCGACTACTCTCCTTGGAGAGTAGTTAGTGGAGTGCAACTGCAGAATGAGGATGGGTGGCCTTTGGTGCAGGGCCTAAAACGCACGCAATGATGATGGATAGTGGCTTAAAAAAAAAACTACCCCAGGAGGGTACCCTTACGGGAGAACCCCTCCCCGTGTCTGCGGACACGGGCTGCCCCTCGTATTCTGGGGGGGGCAAAGGCCATGTCGTAGGTCAGCGCAATGGCGCTGACCTCCGTAAACACGACCCATGCGAGCTACTTAAGGACACCGATGACGATTCACATAATGACGACCTGGGCGAGAACAAGGTACCACGGCCTTTTGTGCAGGGCCTTAAACGCACAATGAAGACGGATGGAATGAGTGGCTCAAAAAAAAGACTACCCCAGGAGGGTACCCTAACGGGAGAACCCCTCCCCGTGTCTGCGGACACGGGCTGCCCCTCGTATTCTGGGGGGGGCAAAGGCCATGTCGTAGGTCAGCGCAATGGCGCTGACCTCCGTGAACACGACCCATGCGAGCTACTTAAGGACACCGATGACGATTCATATAATGACGACCTGGGCGAGAACAAGGTACCACGGCCTTTTGTGCAGGGCCTTAAACGCACAATGAAGACGGATGGAATGAGTGGCTCAAAAAATAGACTACCCCAGGAGGGTACCCTAACGGGAGAACCCCTCCCCGTGTCTGCGGACACGGGCTGCCCCTCGTATTCTGGGGGGGGCAAAAGCCACTTCGTAGGCCAGCGCAACGGCGCTGACCTTCGTAAACACGACCAGGGCACACCACAACAGGACACCGAGATGGACAAAGCAATGGAGGCGGCGAGGCTGAATGAGGCGGAGCTGGTGGAGGTGATCAGTTCGGAGGCAGGTGATGTCTCCGACTCATCTCTTCCGCTAGTTGTCCAGTATGTCCAGACCAGCACCCCCAATACCAGCAAGGTCACTGATGAGGACGGGCTGAAAAATGATGCCCCGAATACTCAAAGTAGACCTTCTGGTACAAGGTCTACAAAAAGGCCACACGCCGGGGAGGACGAGGTGTTACCGAAGCCGAAAGTGAACACCGCTAGGAGAGGGAAGCGCTCCGGTACGAGGGGAGCGTGCTCGGGGGTGGTGCTTCGGTACCATGATCTGGGTGGGTCTGAGGCGGAGGCGGACGCGGCTGCCAAGTACCGTGCAACTGGTGATTCGCCGCCGCCTCAGACTCGAAGGAAGAAGCTCCTCAAAAAGCCCAAGGGGGCTTACTCTGGGCTGGCCGCAGCCAGGTTGAGGGCGAAGCTTTACCAGCTGGAGCCCCAATTTGAGGAGGTATGTGATGCCGATCCTGCGGCCAGTTACACGAGGGACCTTCCCGAACTCCGCCCCAGGGGGGGAAAGGGGGGGAAAAAGGGAAAAGCGGAGGGGGACCGGCGATCTCGCTCCGGCTCACGCTCTCGCTCGGGGTCGCGCTCCCCTGAGCTGATGGATGGACTAGAGGGTCAGCAGAAGGCTGACCCGATAGATGCCACCCGCATGGCGGCGAGGGACATCCTGGAGGCGACCAGGATATCCGGCAACATCAAGGGGGAGGTCCAAGGCCGGATGAACCGGGCCTGCCGCGCCATCTTGGGGCTGATGGACGAGGTAGAGGCCTCCAGAACCGAGAGCGAGGAGATCCGCATCCTTAAGGCGGACAACAAAAGGATGCGGGAGCAACTCGCTCTGAACTCGGCGGAGCTGAAGGCGCTCCGCATCGCCTTCAGCGAGCGGCAGATCCCGGCCGCCCCCCCTGTCGCTGCTGCCCTGCAGTTCGGGACCGCCGAGCTGACCGAGGCGATTGAAAGCATGAAGAGGGACCTGTTTCTTAGCCTGGGCAAGATGATAAGCGACAGGATGGAGGAGGTCAACAGGCGCCTCCCGGCGGAGCCCATCCTTCGCCCCCCGCTGGCACACGACAAGCGGGCTGCCAAGCCTGCCGTGTCGGCCCCCCCTCAGCGACAGGGGGCAGGTATTGCCCCGCCACCCCCGGCCCCGGTGGACCTCGAGCCGAAAGCCAGAGCCAGGCTAGGTGATGGGCGGGCCAACAAGAAGGCGGTGGCCCCAGCTCCCACTCCGGCCATCAAAAAAGCCGCCAAGGCCGCCAAGGCTGCCCCGGCCACGGAAGAGGGACCCGGCTCCTCGAGCCATATGCCACCTGCGCCCACACAAATGTCGTGGTCGCAGGTGGTTCGGAAGAAGGGTAAGGGCGCGGCCAAGCCCCCCCCTCCACCCCCTAAAGGGACCGGTAAGGCGGCGCACCGGCCGAGACCCGCCAAGTTGTCGGTCCCCAAGACGGCGGCGGTGGTGATCTCCCTAAAGAAGGGAGCCACCACCACCCTGCAGGCCACCATGGCTAAGGCCATTAATGGCCTTAGCCTGAGCGAGGTGGGCCTGCAGCACGTGCGGGTCAGGACCTCGATGACGGGCTCCCGGGTCATCGAGGTCCCCGGGGAGAAGGGCCACGAGGTGGCGGATACCCTTGCAGCCAAGCTGCAAGGGTTGGTGGGGGACGTGGCGGACGTCAGCCGCCCCGTCAAGATGGCCGGCGTCCAGATTTCCGGTCTGGATGAGTCGGCCACCAAGGAGACGGTGGCGCAGGCTGTTGCCGCGGCTGGGGCTTGCCAGCCTGAGCAGGTCAAGGTGGGGGCCGTCCGCGCCCTTTACGATGGCACTGGATCGGTCTTGATCCAGTGCCCCGTGCAGGCTGCGGTGACCCTTACCAAAGCCGGGAGGATCCTGGTGGGTTGGGCCTCCGCCAGGGTCACGGCGGTGGGGCCGACACCAATGCGGTGCTTCCGCTGCTATGGTGTCGGCCATTCGCGGGAGCTGTGCCCCTCCAAAGTTGACCGGAGCAATTTCTGCTTCCGGTGCAGCAAAGAGGGGCACAAAATGGCGGAGTGCTGGGAGAAGGCTTGGTGCGCCGTATGCCACCAGGCCAAACTCCCGGCAAACCACATGCTGGGGGGGAGGAAATGTTTCCCCCCCGCAACAAAAGGTCGACACCTGAGGCCGCAGCGTCCCCGCCCCCCCGTTGCTAATGAAAGTGGCCCCGCAGCGACCGCCGCCGGCCAGGCCCCCGAGGAGACCTGCATGGAGCTCTAAATGCCAGCACACCATTTAGAGCTCCTGCAGGCCAACGTCAACCACTGCGCCAGAGCACAAGACCTGCTCATGCAGGCAATGGCGGAGTGGTCGATTGACGTTGCGGTGGTCGCGGAACCCTACTTCGTCCCTCCCCTACCCAATTGGGTAGGGTCGACGGACGAGTGGGTTGCCGTGGCGGTGCCGGCGATCGGCGGCGGACCCCCTCTCGAGAGGATCGAGGGCGGCCCGGGGTATGTGGCGGCCGGATGGGGGAGCGACACCGTACTTGTTGCGGTGTACTTCTCCCCCAATAGGCCGCTGGCCGCCTTTGAGGCTTTCCTGGGGGTCCTGAGGGGGGTCGTGGAGAGGGCGGCCCCGCGCCATGTCATGGTCCTGGGGGACCTCAACGCCAAGAGTGCGGCGTGGGGATCCCCCATAACGGACGTGCGCGGGGAGGTGCTGACGGATTGGGTGGCGGCGGCGGGCCTGGTGGTCCTGAACCAGGGCAGCGCCAACACTTGCGTGCAGCGGCAGGGGGGGTCCATCGTGGACATCACGTTCGCGACCCCTGCCATTGCCGCGCGCCTCGCAGACTGGCGCGTCCTGGAGGACGTGGAGACCCTCTCCGATCACCTGTATATCAGGTTGAGGGTCTCCACAAGACCGGGCCAGCCGCCACCCAGTCCTCGGGGGGGGCGGGGAGGGGGGACGGAGGAGTTCCCCAAGTGGTCCCTGTCCCAACTGGACAGGGCCAAGGCGGACGAGGCGGCGATGGTGGAGGCTTGGTGTGCTGCCCCACCCGCCGCCTTGGGAGTGGAGGAGAGGGCGCGCCGGTTCCGCTCCGCACTGCAGGCCGTGTGCGGAGCGGCCATGCCCCGGGCGAAACGGCTCTTCGCCCGGAGGAAGGTCTACTGGTGGTCCGCCGAAATTGCGGCAGTGCGGACCACCAGTAACAGTGCCCGCCGCGCCTACCAACACTGTAGGCGCAGGCGGCACACTGCGGAGGAGGAGGAGAGGCTCTACGGGGCCCTCAAAGAAGCCAAGGGGGCCCTAACCCTGTCGATAGCAAAGGCCAAGGATGAGGCACACGCCTCATTCTTGGCCACGCTGGACAGGGATCCGTGGGGGCGGCCGTACAGGGTGGTGCGCAACAAAATGCGCACTGCCCCCCCCATGGACTCTCTAGAGCCTCCCCTCCTGAGGAGGGTCATCGAGGGGCTGTTTCCGGCAGCTCCCTCGATAACTCCCCCGGTGATGACCGAGCCACCGGGGGACTTGGAGGACCCACTCGAGCTCGCCATCGCATCGGTAAGCGATGACGAGTTCGAGAGGGCGGTGGATCGGCTCCGGGGCTGCAAGAAAGCCCCGGGGCCCGACGGAGTACCGGGCCGGGTACTCCCCATCGCCCTAAAACACCTCGGGGACCGACTCAGGCAGTTGATGGACGACTGCCTGAGGGAGGGACGGTTCCCGAGGGTGTGGAAGGAGGGGAGGCTCTGCCTCCTCCGGAAAGAGGGTCGACCCCCGGACTGTCCCTCCGCCTATCGCCCCATAGTGCTGCTGGATGAGGCCGGGAAGATGATGGAGAGAATCCTGGCCTCCAGGATCCAGCAGCATCTGGAGACTGCCGGCCCGAACGTCTCTGATAGACAGTTCGGGTTCAGAGAGGGGCGGTCTACGCTCGACGCGCTGAAGTCCCTTAGGGACTTCTGTGAGTACGCGTCGAGCAGAGGGGAGGGTGTCGTCGCGGTGTCCCTTGACATCGCAAACGCGTTTGGCACTCTCCCCTATGGGGTGATAAGGGAGGCACTTATTTACCACCAAGTGCCTCCCTACCTGCGGCGGGTCATAGAGCACTACCTGACCGAGAGGGTAGTGCTCTATGAGCAGAGGGACGGTCGACGGGGGTCGACGGCGATGGCCTGCGGCGTACCCCAAGGTTCCGTGCTCGGTCCGCTCTTATGGAACCTGGGGTACGATTGGGCCATCAGGGGGGAGTTGCTCCCACGGACGGCCACCATCTGCTACGCAGATGACACCATGGTGGCCGTGCGTGGGACCGACATGAGGGAGGTGCTGTGCCGGGCGGAAGCGGCGGCTGAGCTGACCATTTACCGGATTGGTCGGCTCGGCCTGAGGGTGGCGCTCCCGAAGACTGAGGCGATAGTCTTCGGGGGCCGGGGGTGGAGGCTGCCGGCGGGTTTGGCGCTCACCCTGGGGGGGGAGTCGGTCCCGATCAAGCCCCACATAAAATATTTGGGGCTTGTTCTGGACCGACGATGGAATTTCGGGGAGCATTTTTCGCAATTGGCTCCCCGAATTGTGGGCGCCGCGTCGGCACTGAGCCGGCTGCTGCCGAACGTGGGTGGGCCGGGCTCCTTGTGCCGCCGGCTGTATGCCGGCGTTACAAGGAGCATGGCTCTGTACGGGGCCCCCATCTGGGCGGACAAGCTGTCCGCCCGGAACAGGGCCCTGCTACAGAGGCCACAGCGGGTGGTGGCCCTCCGTATTGTGAGGGCCTACATGACGGTGGCCCACGCCGCGGCCTGCCTCCTCGCCTGCACCCCGCCCTGGGAGTTGGACGCAGAGGTGCAGGCGGAGACCTACGCAGTTAGGTCCAGGGCCCGGGCGAGAGGAGAACGCCCGGACCCTGAGGAGGTGGAGGAGACGCGCCGGATGACGGAGCGCCGACTGCGGGACAGGTGGAAAGCGGACCTGGAGGACTCCCCCTATGGGACTCGGACCATAGGGGCGGTCCTCGGGTCGTTTGACACCTGGTTGGGGAGGGCAGTCGGCGCTACGTCGTACCGGCTTGTGCAGGTATTGACCGGACACGGATGCTTCGGTCATTACCTGCACAAAATTGGGAGGGAGCCCGGCCCGCAGTGCCATGAGTGCGGCGATCCGGACGACACGGCTCAGCACACTCTCGAGGTGTGCAGCCGGTGGAGTGCGGAGCGCCGCACTATGGCGCTAGCCATCGGTCGACGGGACCTCTCCCTGCACAGCGTTGTGTCTGCAATGCTGTGCAGCGACAGGTCCTGGAGGGCTGTGGCCTCCTTCTGCGAGTGTGTCATCTCGCAGAAGGAGGCCTCGGAGCGTGAGCGCGAGGATTCTCCTCTCGCGCATCCGCTCCGGCGTAGACGGCGGGGGTTGAGGCGGCGGCGTTTTGCCGCCCGCCTCAACCCTTAGTGACTGCGGGTGGGGGATGGGAGTCCCTCGCCCGCCGTAGGCTAGTCACTTGGCGGTCTGGGAGAGGGGCCAGGCGTGCTCGGCCTCTCTCTCCTTCGGCGCGGGTAGCCCCGGCAGGTGGCCGGGGCTGCCGGAAGGCGTCGTGGGCAGAGCTTCGGCGGTTCCACGGCGCCTTGCCTAACCGGCAGGAGGGTACGCCTGGGTGGTTTTTTGGGGGTTGCGCCCCCTTTCCCCCTCTCTTGGGGGGGGGGGGGGGGGGGGTGAGTCCCACATATCCCCTCACTACTCCCATGGTGAGGGGAATGCATAAAGCATTTTCCACCCTGTCAAAAAAAAAAAAAAAAAAAAAAAAAAGGTTAGGTTAGGTTAGGTTAGGTTAGGTTAGGTTAGGTTGGGGTGCGGGCCGGATTCCTCCACGTTGGCTTGGTTGTTGCGATCTCTCTTGATCTCGATCCGGAGAGAACGCAGCATCTGGGCTGGTGCACCCTGGGCATCGGTTGAGACTTTTCCCCTCTGGGGAATTCTCTCAGCCCATGGCAAATATCCGGCAGGGGAGTGGGGGGGAGGTGACAAGTGACTTTCCGTTAGAAAAGTCGCTTTGTCACCGACACACTGGGGGGGAAATGGGTAGTTAAGTTAGGCTAGGCTAGGGGGTGGGCACCGAGCCAGTGGCGGTATATCCACTTTTGGGCCAGCGCGGGCCTGGGGAATTAAATACTCCCCGAAAGTGCGCAATATTGGTGGAAGGTTGCTCCCGACTACTCTCCTTGGAGAGTAGTTAGTGGAGTGCAACTGCGTCTTCTGTTTTTCAGAAGGCGTGCAGGAGCGGCGGTTTGCTTAGGCTTCCGTCGGTCAAATCGTAATCCGGACCCGTAGGCGTCCGGGGCGATGGCCGTCACGTTGGGCCGCGAGGAGACAACCTCTATAAAAAATCCAACCATGGCCTTTGGTGCAGGGCCCTAAACGTACCTGACGATGATGATGAGTGATGGTCTAAAAAAAAAACTACCCCAGGAGGGTACCCTTACGGGAGAACCCCTCCCCGTGTCTGCGGACACGGGCTGCCCCTCGTATTCTGGGGGGGGCAAAGGCCATGTCGTAGGTCAGCGCAATGGCGCTGACCTCCGTGAACACAACCAACGCAAACCCACAACGGACGCTGATTTGATGATAGAGGGCAGTGGAGAGGGAGGTCGCCAAGATGGTGACTTCCTGAAAAATGACTTTGGCAACCAAATGGACACCGAGATGGACAAAGTAATGGAGGCGGCGAGGCTGAAAGAGGCGGAGCTGGTGGAGGTGATCAGTTCGGAGGCAGGTGATGTCTCCGACTCATCTCTTCCGCCAGTTCATGTCCGGACCAGCACCCCCAATACCAGCAAGGTCATTGATGAGGACGGGCTGAAAAATGATGCCCCGAATACTCAAAATAGACCTTCTGGTACAAGGCCTACAAAAAGGCCACACGCCGGGGAGGACGAGGTGTTACCGAAGCCGAAGGTGAACACCGCTAGGAGAGGGAAGCGCTCCGGTACGAGGGGAGCGTGCTCGGGGGTGGTGCTGAGGTACCATGATCTGGGTGGGTCTGAGGCGGAGGCGGACGCGGCTGCCAAGTACTGTACAACTGGTGATTCGCCGCCGCCTCAGACTCGAAGGAAGAAGCCCCTCAAAAAGGGAAATATACGGAGGAGCACGTTGGTCCCGCGGCACCGTAGCCGCAGCCCTGTCCGCGAGGAGGACAGTGACGGGGGGTACGTCGCTGTTGTGAGGAATGCCGCACGCCAAGTCATGGTTGAGGCCAATAAAAGCGGCAACCTGAAGGGGGATGTCTGGGGCCGCATGAAAAAGGCGTGCAACGACATATTTGCGGCAGCAGACATCCTCCAAGCGAGGGGCGGAGGCGAAGACGAGGAGTTGAGGGCCTTGCGCGCCGACAATAAACGCATGAGAGAGGAACTCTCCTCCGTGCGGTCGGAGCTAAAGGCCCTCAGGACTGCTTTTTCGGAACGGAAAAAGCAGCCCTCGCAGGAGCCCGCCCCCGATGGAGGCTTGCCTCATGCTCTGGGGCAGGCCATGTTGGTGCTGAGGGAGGACCTCAAGCGGGACCTCTTCATGTCCATCGGGGAGATGGTGAATGTCCGGATTGGGGAAGTCCGGGCCCTTCTCCCCGCTGGTCCGATAGTCCGCCCCCCACTGGCAGCGGACCGGAAGAGGAACGAGGCTCCTCCCAGGTTGGGCCCCGCCACCGTGCCAGCTCCTCACACCAGGGCAGCTCCCCCGGCCAGAGCAGCTTCCACCACCACGGCGGCTCTCCCAGCTAGGGCGGCTCCCCGCGCCCGAGCGGCCAAGGTGACTCCTGCCGGTCGTCAGGCCCCCCCCGTTAAGGTTGCACGCCCCGCGAAGCCTTCGCGCCGGTCTCGTCGGGCAAAAGCGACAAGGCTGTTGGCAGCTCCTCGTCCTCCCCCTATTCACGAGTTCGCCCCGGCGGTGAGGGCAGTGCAGGAGGCACTGCCCCCCGCCCAGACATCCTGGTCGGACGTCGTGAAGGGTAAGGGGAAAAAGAAGAAGGCTGCCCCCACCGCACATCAAGTGGTCAAGGGCAACCGGCTATCGCTAGCCCCAAGAAGGTTGCCCGCCCCAAAAACGGCAGCGGTCGTGGTAGCAATGAAGGAGGGCAGCGAGGCAACCTACGCCAGCGTCATGGCTAAAGCCATGAAGTCCTTTTCGCTGGCGGAGGTTGGCCTGGAACACGTTAGGGTCCGCAAAACGCAGACCGGGGCCCGCCTCATTGAGGTCCCGGGCGTGAATAGTGCCGCGGCTGCAGACGCGCTGCGCGACAAAATTGACGGGCTGGTGGGCGACGTGGCGAATGTTTACCGGCCCGTCAAGATGGCGGAAGTCCGGGTGGGTGGTCTCGATGAGACCATCACCCCGGAGGACATCGCGGCGGCAATTGGGGCCAAGACTGGGTGCTCCCCCACCCAGGTGAAGGTTGGCGCCATCCGGGTCCGCTTTGACGGATCCGGCGTGGCGAACGTGCAGTGCCCGGTGACCGTGGCCAACACGCTGGCAACAACAGGACGACTACTGGTGGGGTGGTCGTCCGCCAGCGTGACTGCACTGGAGGCGAGGCCCATGCGGTGCTTCCGATGCCAAGGCATCGGACACAGCGGGGCCCTCTGCCCCTCAACCGTGGACCGGTCCAACTGGTGCCACCGGTGCAGCGGGACAGACCACTGGAGGGCCTCCTGCGTGGCCGCGCCCCACTGTGACGTCTGCTTTAAGGCGCAACGTCCAGCGGACCACGTGATGGGAGGATGGAGGTGTGCCCCGCCACACACCAGGGGCAAAGCTCCAGGGCAGGGCCAATCAACGCCCCCCCCCATAAGGCGTGCCGCCAATGTGTCAACCCAGGAGGTTAGCCAGATGGACCTCTAAATGCCAGCACACCGGCAATTAGAGGTCCTGCAGGCGAACGCCAACCACTCCGCCCGCGCCCAAGATCTGCTCATGCAGGTCATGGCGGAGTGGGGCATTGGCGTGTTGGTGGTAGCTGAGCCGTACTTCGTCCCCCCCCAGTCTAACTGGGTCGGGGCGACGGACGGCTCGGTTGCCATCGCGGTACCGGCGATGGGTGACCTCCCCCCCCTATCGGGAATGGCCAGGGGTTCGGGCTTCGCGGTGGCCAAGTGGGGAGAAACTGTCCTAGTGGCAGTTTACTTCTCCCCGAATAGGCCGCTGCGGGAGTTTGAAGCCTTCCTGGTGGGGCTGGGGAGAGTCGTCGGAGGGGCGGCGCCGGCGCCATTGGTGGTGATGGGGGACCTAAACGCCAAGAGCGCGGCGTGGGGTTCCCCCATCACGGACCCGAGAGGGGTGGCCCTCGAAGACTGGGTGGCGGCGATGGGGCTTGAGGTGCTCAACCGGGGCGACGCCAACACGTGTGTGCGGCGGCAGGGAGGGTCGATCGTGGACGTCTCGTTCGCGACCCCTGCCATTGCCGCACGAATCGCGGACTGGCGCGTCCTTCAGGAGGTAGAGACCCTCTCCGACCATTTATACGTTCGGATGAGGGTCAGCACCTCGCCAGGGGTGCCGCCGCCCAGCCCGAGAGGGCGGAGGGGGAGAGGAGGAGGAGGGGCTTTCCCAAGGTGGACCCTGGCCCGCCTCGACCTGGGAGCGGCGGTGGAGGCGGCCATGGTGGAGGCGTGGTGTGCGCCCCCACCGGTCACCTTGGGGGTGGAGGAGCGGGCAGCCCGGTTTCGCGTCGCACTAACGTCGGTGTGCGACGCGGCCATGCCCCGGGCCCGAAGGCTGCCCGCCAAGAGGCAGGTGTACTGGTGGTCGCAGGAGATTGCGGCCCTGCGAGCCGCCAGTGATACCGCCCGCCGCGCATACACGCGCTGCAGGAGGCGGCGACACCTGCCGGAGGAGGAAGAGCATCTCCACAGAGAGCTGAAGGTGGCGAAGGACGCGCTCTCTGTGGAGATAGCTCGCAGAAAGGACGAGGCGCGTGAGGAGTTCCTGGCCACGTTGGATAGGGATCCGTGGGGGCGGCCTTACCGAGTTGTGCGCAACAAAATGCGTTGCGCACCCCCCATGGACTCCCTTGAGCCAGAGCTCCTCACGAGAATTGTGGAGGGACTCTTCCCGGCTGCGGCGGCTTTCCAGCCGCCCGCAATGGTGGGCCCCACGGTTGAGGAGGTTGATCAAGATGATCCCCCTCCCGTGACGGACGACGAAATGGAGACCATCGTCGACCGTCTCCGGTCCTGCAGAAAGGCACCAGGACCGGATGGGGTACCGGGAAGAGTCCTCCACATTGTGGCGGAGCACCTCGGGGACCGCTTGCGGACCCTCTTTGATGATTGTATCAAGGAGGGGCGCTTCCCGAGGTGCTGGAAGGAGGGACGCCTCGTACTCCTTCGGAAGGAGGGTAGGCCGTTTGATACCCCTGCCGGTTACCGCCCCATTGTCCTCCTAGATGAGACGGGCAAGATGCTAGAGCGCATCTTGTCCCGTCGCATCGTCCAACATCTGGAGGACGTGGGGCCTAACATCTCCGACCGGCAGTTCGGGTTCCGGGAGGGACGGTCCACTATGGACGCGCTTTCGTCCCTCCGGAACTTCTGTGGGAACGCGGAGGCGAAGGGTGAGGGGGTCGTGGCGGTGTCGTTAGACATTGCCAACGCATTCGGCTCCCTACCCTTCTCGGTCATCAGGGAGGCCCTCCGCTTCCACAGGGTGCCCGGGTATCTGCGGCGGATTGTGGAGCACTACCTAACCGACAGGGTAGTGCTCTACGATCGTGGGGGTCTGCGGATCGCTCACCCGATGTCGTGCGGTGTTCCACAGGGGTCCGTGTTAGGACCCCTGCTATGGAACATAGGGTACGACTGGGTGATCCGCGGAGCGCTCCTTCCCCGCATGGCCACCCTTTGCTATGCCGACGATACAATGGTGGCCGTGCGGGGACGTGAGCTGGAGGAGGCCCTCCGGAGGGCGTCGTTGGCGGCAGACCTGGTTGTCGGCCGCATCCGACAACTGGGTCTGGAGGTGTCCCTCCCGAAGACAGACGCTATTGTCTTCGGGGGGAGGGGATGGCGTCCACGTAGTGGATTGACCATCCCTGTGGCGGGGGAGGCGGTCCAGGTGAAGGGTACGATCAAGTACCTCGGCCTCATCCTGGACCGGAGGTGGGATTTCGGGGAGCATTTCCGCCAACTTGCTCCCCGGGTGGTAGGCGCCGCGTCGGCCCTGGGCCGCATGTTGCCGAACGTGGGGGGGCCTCAAGCGCCATGCCGACGCCTGTTTGCAGGCGTAGTGCGTAGCATGGCGCTATACGGAGCGCCAATCTGGGCCGACAAACTGTCGGCCAAGAATAAGGTGCTCCTAAGGAGGCCCCAAAGAGTGGTGGCCCTCCGAATAGTGAGGGCCTATGTGACGGTGGCACATGCGGCCGCGTGTGTCTTGGCCTGCACCCCGCCGTGGGAGCTAGATGCTCAGGTGCAGGCCGAGACATACCGGATGAGGGCCGGGTTCCGGGCGAGGAGACAGCGCCCGGACTCGGAGACGGTGGAGGGGGCCCGTCGAATGACGGAGCGGCGCCTGAGGGACCGGTGGAAAAGTGACCTGGAGGACTCCCCCTATGGAACTTACACTATAGGGGCACTCCTCCCGTCATTTGACCACTGGGTCGAGAGGCGACACGGTACGCTTACGTACCGGCTTGTGCAGGTACTGACCGGACATGGGTGCTTCGGCCACTACCTGCACAAGATAAAGAGGGAGCCGAGTCCGATCTGCCACGAGTGTGGCGACCCGGATGACACGGCCCAGCACACCCTCCAGGTGTGTACTCGCTGGGATCCGGAGCGCCGCACTATGGCTGCGGAAATTGGTGCCTCAGATCTCTCGCTGCACAGCGTAGTCTCGGCCATGCTGGGCAGCGACAGATCGTGGAAGGCGGTATCCTCCTTCTGTGAGAGTGTCATCTCGCAGAAGGAGGTGGCGGAGCGGGAGCGCGAAGACAATGTCGACGCGCACCCGCTCCGACGCAGACGGAGGGGGCGAAGGCGCATGCAGTACGCTGCTAGCCTGAACCCCTTGTAGGACCAGTGGGTTAGGGGCCCACATTGCACGGTCCTACACACGTCTGGGGGAGGGGTCGTAGCGTTTACCGACCTCTCCCTCCTTTGGCGGAGGTACCCCGGCACTAGGCTGGGACGGCTGGGGGACACCTAATGGTTGCATCCTAGGCATCCCATTGTGTCCCCGAAAACAGCAGCGGAGGTAAAAAAAAAAAAAAAAAAAGGTTAGGTTAGGTTAGGTTAGGTTAGGTTAGGTTAGGTTAGGTTAGGTTAGGTTAGGTTAGGTTAGGTTAGGTTAGGTTAGGTTAGGTTAGGTTAGGTTAGGTTAGGTTAGGTTAGGTTAGGTTAGGTTAGGTTAGGTTAGGTTAGGTTAGGTTAGGTTAGGTTAGGTTAGGTTAGGTTAGGTTAGGTTAGGTTGGGGTGCGGGCCGGATTCCTCCACGTTGGCTTGGTTGTTGCGATCTCTCTTGATCTCGATCCGGAGAGAACGCAGCATCTGGGCTGGTGCACCCTGGGCATCGGTTGAGACTTTTCCCCTCTGGGGAATTCTCTCAGCCCATGGCAAATATCCGGCAGGGGAGTGGGGGGGAGGTGACAAGTGACTTTCCGTTAGAAAAGTCGCTTTGTCACCGACACACTGGGGGGGAAATGGGTAGGTTAAGTTAGGCTAGGCTAGGGGGTGGGCACCGAGCCAGTGGCGGTATATCCACTTTTGGGCCAGCGCGGGCCTGGGGAATTAAATACTCCCCGAAAGTGCGCAATATTGGTGGAAGGTTGCTCCCGACTACTCTCCTTGGAGAGTAGTTAGTGGAGTGCAACTGCAGAATGAGGATGGGTGGCCTTTGGTGCAGGGCCTAAAACGCACGCAATGATGATGGATAGTGGCTTAAAAAAAAAACTACCCCAGGAGGGTACCCTTACGGGAGAACCCCTCCCCGTGTCTGCGGACACGGGCTGCCCCTCGTATTCTGGGGGGGGCAAAGGCCATGTCGTAGGTCAGCGCAATGGCGCTGACCTCCGTAAACACGACCCATGCGAGCTACTTAAGGACACCGATGACGATTCACATAATGACGACCTGGGCGAGAACAAGGTACCACGGCCTTTTGTGCAGGGCCTTAAACGCACAATGAAGACGGATGGAATGAGTGGCTCAAAAAAAAGACTACCCCAGGAGGGTACCCTAACGGGAGAACCCCTCCCCGTGTCTGCGGACACGGGCTGCCCCTCGTATTCTGGGGGGGGCAAAGGCCATGTCGTAGGTCAGCGCAATGGCGCTGACCTCCGTGAACACGACCCATGCGAGCTACTTAAGGACACCGATGACGATTCATATAATGACGACCTGGGCGAGAACAAGGTACCACGGCCTTTTGTGCAGGGCCTTAAACGCACAATGAAGACGGATGGAATGAGTGGCTCAAAAAATAGACTACCCCAGGAGGGTACCCTAACGGGAGAACCCCTCCCCGTGTCTGCGGACACGGGCTGCCCCTCGTATTCTGGGGGGGGCAAAAGCCACTTCGTAGGCCAGCGCAACGGCGCTGACCTTCGTAAACACGACCAGGGCACACCACAACAGGACACCGAGATGGACAAAGCAATGGAGGCGGCGAGGCTGAATGAGGCGGAGCTGGTGGAGGTGATCAGTTCGGAGGCAGGTGATGTCTCCGACTCATCTCTTCCGCTAGTTGTCCAGTATGTCCAGACCAGCACCCCCAATACCAGCAAGGTCACTGATGAGGACGGGCTGAAAAATGATGCCCCGAATACTCAAAGTAGACCTTCTGGTACAAGGTCTACAAAAAGGCCACACGCCGGGGAGGACGAGGTGTTACCGAAGCCGAAAGTGAACACCGCTAGGAGAGGGAAGCGCTCCGGTACGAGGGGAGCGTGCTCGGGGGTGGTGCTTCGGTACCATGATCTGGGTGGGTCTGAGGCGGAGGCGGACGCGGCTGCCAAGTACCGTGCAACTGGTGATTCGCCGCCGCCTCAGACTCGAAGGAAGAAGCTCCTCAAAAAGCCCAAGGGGGCTTACTCTGGGCTGGCCGCAGCCAGGTTGAGGGCGAAGCTTTACCAGCTGGAGCCCCAATTTGAGGAGGTATGTGATGCCAATCCTGCGGCCAGTTACACGAGGGACCTTCCCGAACTCCGCCCCAGGGGGGGAAAGGGGGGGAAAAAGGGAAAAGCGGAGGGGGACCGGCGATCTCGCTCCGGCTCACGCTCTCGCTCGGGGTCGCGCTCCCCTGAGCTGATGGATGGACTAGAGGGTCAGCAGAAGGCTGACCCGATAGATGCCACCCGCATGGCGGCGAGGGACATCCTGGAGGCGACCAGGATATCCGGCAACATCAAGGGGGAGGTCCAAGGCCGGATGAACCGGGCCTGCCGCGCCATCTTGGGGCTGATGGACGAGGTAGAGGCCTCCAGAACCGAGAGCGAGGAGATCCGCATCCTTAAGGCGGACAACAAAAGGATGCGGGAGCAACTCGCTCTGAACTCGGCGGAGCTGAAGGCGCTCCGCATCGCCTTCAGCGAGCGGCAGATCCCGGCCGCCCCCCCTGTCGCTGCTGCCCTGCAGTTCGGGACCGCCGAGCTGACCGAGGCGATTGAAAGCATGAAGAGGGACCTGTTTCTTAGCCTGGGCAAGATGATAAGCGACAGGATGGAGGAGGTCAACAGGCGCCTCCCGGCGGAGCCCATCCTTCGCCCCCCGCTGGCACACGACAAGCGGGCTGCCAAGCCTGCCGTGTCGGCCCCCCCTCAGCGACAGGGGGCAGGTATTGCCCCGCCACCCCCGGCCCCGGTGGACCTCGAGCCGAAAGCCAGAGCCAGGCTAGGTGATGGGCGGGCCAACAAGAAGGCGGTGGCCCCAGCTCCCACTCCGGCCATCAAAAAAGCCGCCAAGGCCGCCAAGGCTGCCCCGGCCACGGAAGAGGGACCCGGCTCCTCGAGCCATATGCCACCTGCGCCCACACAAATGTCGTGGTCGCAGGTGGTTCGGAAGAAGGGTAAGGGCGCGGCCAAGCCCCCCCCTCCACCCCCTAAAGGGACCGGTAAGGCGGCGCACCGGCCGAGACCCGCCAAGTTGTCGGTCCCCAAGACGGCGGCGGTGGTGATCTCCCTAAAGAAGGGAGCCACCACCACCCTGCAGGCCACCATGGCTAAGGCCATTAATGGCCTTAGCCTGAGCGAGGTGGGCCTGCAGCACGTGCGGGTCAGGACCTCGATGACGGGCTCCCGGGTCATCGAGGTCCCCGGGGAGAAGGGCCACGAGGTGGCGGATACCCTTGCAGCCAAGCTGCAAGGGTTGGTGGGGGACGTGGCGGACGTCAGCCGCCCCGTCAAGATGGCCGGCGTCCAGATTTCCGGTCTGGATGAGTCGGCCACCAAGGAGACGGTGGCGCAGGCTGTTGCCGCGGCTGGGGCTTGCCAGCCTGAGCAGGTCAAGGTGGGGGCCGTCCGCGCCCTTTACGATGGCACTGGATCGGTCTTGATCCAGTGCCCCGTGCAGGCTGCGGTGACCCTTACCAAAGCCGGGAGGATCCTGGTGGGTTGGGCCTCCGCCAGGGTCACGGCGGTGGGGCCGACACCAATGCGGTGCTTCCGCTGCTATGGTGTCGGCCATTCGCGGGAGCTGTGCCCCTCCAAAGTTGACCGGAGCAATTTCTGCTTCCGGTGCAGCAAAGAGGGGCACAAAATGGCGGAGTGCTGGGAGAAGGCTTGGTGCGCCGTATGCCACCAGGCCAAACTCCCGGCAAACCACATGCTGGGGGGGAGGAAATGTTTCCCCCCCGCAACAAAAGGTCGACACCTGAGGCCGCAGCGTCCCCGCCCCCCCGTTGCTAATGAAAGTGGCCCCGCAGCGACCGCCGCCGGCCAGGCCCCCGAGGAGACCTGCATGGAGCTCTAAATGCCAGCACACCATTTAGAGCTCCTGCAGGCCAACGTCAACCACTGCGCCAGAGCACAAGACCTGCTCATGCAGGCAATGGCGGAGTGGTCGATTGACGTTGCGGTGGTCGCGGAACCCTACTTCGTCCCTCCCCTACCCAATTGGGTAGGGTCGACGGACGAGTGGGTTGCCGTGGCGGTGCCGGCGATCGGCGGCGGACCCCCTCTCGAGAGGATCGAGGGCGGCCCGGGGTATGTGGCGGCCGGATGGGGGAGCGACACCGTACTTGTTGCGGTGTACTTCTCCCCCAATAGGCCGCTGGCCGCCTTTGAGGCTTTCCTGGGGGTCCTGAGGGGGGTCGTGGAGAGGGCGGCCCCGCGCCATGTCATGGTCCTGGGGGACCTCAACGCCAAGAGTGCGGCGTGGGGATCCCCCATAACGGACGTGCGCGGGGAGGTGCTGACGGATTGGGTGGCGGCGGCGGGCCTGGTGGTCCTGAACCAGGGCAGCGCCAACACTTGCGTGCGGCGGCAGGGGGGGTCCATCGTGGACATCACGTTCGCGACCCCTGCCATTGCCGCGCGCCTCGCAGACTGGCGCGTCCTGGAGGACGTGGAGACCCTCTCCGATCACCTGTATATCAGGTTGAGGGTCTCCACAAGACCGGGCCAGCCGCCACCCAGTCCTCGGGGGGGGCGGGGAGGGGGGACGGAGGAGTTCCCCAAGTGGTCCCTGTCCCAACTGGACAGGGCCAAGGCGGACGAGGCGGCGATGGTGGAGGCTTGGTGTGCTGCCCCACCCGCCGCCTTGGGAGTGGAGGAGAGGGCGCGCCGGTTCCGCTCCGCACTGCAGGCCGTGTGCGGAGCGGCCATGCCCCGGGCGAAACGGCTCTTCGCCCGGAGGAAGGTCTACTGGTGGTCCGCCGAAATTGCGGCAGTGCGGACCACCAGTAACAGTGCCCGCCGCGCCTACCAACACTGTAGGCGCAGGCGGCACACTGCGGAGGAGGAGGAGAGGCTCTACGGGGCCCTCAAAGAAGCCAAGGGGGCCCTAACCCTGTCGATAGCAAAGGCCAAGGATGAGGCACACGCCTCATTCTTGGCCACGCTGGACAGGGATCCGTGGGGGCGGCCGTACAGGGTGGTGCGCAACAAAATGCGCACTGCCCCCCCCATGGACTCTCTAGAGCCTCCCCTCCTGAGGAGGGTCATCGAGGGGCTGTTTCCGGCAGCTCCCTCGATAACTCCCCCGGTGATGACCGAGCCACCGGGGGACTTGGAGGACCCACTCGAGCTCGCCATCGCATCGGTAAGCGATGACGAGTTCGAGAGGGCGGTGGATCGGCTCCGGGGCTGCAAGAAAGCCCCGGGGCCCGACGGAGTACCGGGCCGGGTACTCCCCATCGCCCTAAAACACCTCGGGGACCGACTCAGGCAGTTGATGGACGACTGCCTGAGGGAGGGACGGTTCCCGAGGGTGTGGAAGGAGGGGAGGCTCTGCCTCCTCCGGAAAGAGGGTCGACCCCCGGACTGTCCCTCCGCCTATCGCCCCATAGTGCTGCTGGATGAGGCCGGGAAGATGATGGAGAGAATCCTGGCCTCCAGGATCCAGCAGCATCTGGAGACTGCCGGCCCGAACGTCTCTGATAGACAGTTCGGGTTCAGAGAGGGGCGGTCTACGCTCGACGCGCTGAAGTCCCTTAGGGACTTCTGTGAGTACGCGTCGAGCAGAGGGGAGGGTGTCGTCGCGGTGTCCCTTGACATCGCAAACGCGTTTGGCACTCTCCCCTATGGGGTGATAAGGGAGGCACTTATTTACCACCAAGTGCCTCCCTACCTGCGGCGGGTCATAGAGCACTACCTGACCGAGAGGGTAGTGCTCTATGAGCAGAGGGACGGTCGACGGGGGTCGACGGCGATGGCCTGCGGCGTACCCCAAGGTTCCGTGCTCGGTCCGCTCTTATGGAACCTGGGGTACGATTGGGCCATCAGGGGGGAGTTGCTCCCACGGACGGCCACCATCTGCTACGCAGATGACACCATGGTGGCCGTGCGTGGGACCGACATGAGGGAGGTGCTGTGCCGGGCGGAAGCGGCGGCTGAGCTGACCATTTACCGGATTGGTCGGCTCGGCCTGAGGGTGGCGCTCCCGAAGACTGAGGCGATAGTCTTCGGGGGCCGGGGGTGGAGGCTGCCGGCGGGTTTGGCGCTCACCCTGGGGGGGGAGTCGGTCCCGATCAAGCCCCACATAAAATATTTGGGGCTTGTTCTGGACCGACGATGGAATTTCGGGGAGCATTTTTCGCAATTGGCTCCCCGAATTGTGGGCGCCGCGTCGGCACTGAGCCGGCTGCTGCCGAACGTGGGTGGGCCGGGCTCCTTGTGCCGCCGGCTGTATGCCGGCGTTACAAGGAGCATGGCTCTGTACGGGGCCCCCATCTGGGCGGACAAGCTGTCCGCCCGGAACAGGGCCCTGCTACAGAGGCCACAGCGGGTGGTGGCCCTCCGTATTGTGAGGGCCTACATGACGGTGGCCCACGCCGCGGCCTGCCTCCTCGCCTGCACCCCGCCCTGGGAGTTGGACGCAGAGGTGCAGGCGGAGACCTACGCAGTTAGGTCCAGGGCCCGGGCGAGAGGAGAACGCCCGGACCCTGAGGAGGTGGAGGAGACGCGCCGGATGACGGAGCGCCGACTGCGGGACAGGTGGAAAGCGGACCTGGAGGACTCCCCCTATGGGACTCGGACCATAGGGGCGGTCCTCGGGTCGTTTGACACCTGGTTGGGGAGGGCAGTCGGCGCTACGTCGTACCGGCTTGTGCAGGTATTGACCGGACACGGATGCTTCGGTCATTACCTGCACAAAATTGGGAGGGAGCCCGGCCCGCAGTGCCATGAGTGCGGCGATCCGGACGACACGGCTCAGCACACTCTCGAGGTGTGCAGCCGGTGGAGTGCGGAGCGCCGCACTATGGCGCTAGCCATCGGTCGACGGGACCTCTCCCTGCACAGCGTTGTGTCTGCAATGCTGTGCAGCGACAGGTCCTGGAGGGCTGTGGCCTCCTTCTGCGAGTGTGTCATCTCGCAGAAGGAGGCCTCGGAGCGTGAGCGCGAGGATTCTCCTCTCGCGCATCCGCTCCGGCGTAGACGGCGGGGGTTGAGGCGGCGGCGTTTTGCCGCCCGCCTCAACCCTTAGTGACTGCGGGTGGGGGATGGGAGTCCCTCGCCCGCCGTAGGCTAGTCACTTGGCGGTCTGGGAGAGGGGCCAGGCGTGCTCGGCCTCTCTCTCCTTCGGCGCGGGTAGCCCCGGCAGGTGGCCGGGGCTGCCGGAAGGCGTCGTGGGCAGAGCTTCGGCGGTTCCACGGCGCCTTGCCTAACCGGCAGGAGGGTACGCCAGGGTGGTTTTTAGTGGGTTGCGCTCCCTTTCCCCCTCTCATTCGGAGGGGGGGCGGGGGGGTGAGTCCCACATATCCCCTCACTACTCCCATGGTGAGGGGAATGCATAAAGCATTTTCCACCCTGTCAAAAAAAAAAAAAAAAAAAAAAAAAAAAAAAGGTTAGGTTAGGTTAGGTTAGGTTAGGTTAGGTTAGGTTAATGTCGCATTGTCAAGCACTTGGAGACTGAGGGGCCAAATATCAGCGACCGGCAGTTTGGGTTCCGGGAGGGGCGGTGCACGATAGACGCCCTGTGGTCCCTCCGAAACTTTTGTGAGTACGCGGAGGAAAGGGGAGAGGGGGTGGTGGCGGTGTCGCTTGACATCGCCAACGCATTTGGTTCCCTCCCCTTTCCAGTCATAAGGGAGGCCCTCCGGTTTCACAGAGTACCAGGGTACCTGCGGAGGATCGTGGAGCACTACCTTACCAACAGGGTAGTGCTCTACGACTGTGGCGGTCGGCGAGTCGCCCGTCAAATATCATGCGGTGTTCCACAGGGTTCCGTGCTCGGACCCCTGTTGTGGAACATCGGATTCGACTGGGTGATCCGAGGAGAGCTGCTTCCCCGCATGGCCACCATTTGTTATGCTGACGATACAATGGTGGCAGTGCGGGGTAAGGAGTTGAATGTGACGCTCCGGAGGGCGTCGGTAGCGGCCAACCTTGTCGTCGACCGCATAAGGCTGCTTGGCTTGCGGGTGGCCCTCCCGAAAACAGACGCAATTGTCTTCGGGGGGAGGGGATGGCACTCGCTCAGCGGCACTACGATTCCGATTGCGGAGGAAGCGGTCCAGATTAAGGCCAACATAAAGTACCTTGGCCTAGTCCTGGACCGCAGGTGGGACTTCGGGGAGCACTTTCGGCAGCTTGCTCCCCGGGTGGTGGGTGCCGCATCGGCCCTTAGCCGATTGCTGCCGAACGTGGGAGGACCAAAAGCGCCATGCCGACGCCTTTTTGCGGGCGTTGTGCGGAGTATGGCACTGTATGGGGCGCCGATCTGGGTCAGCAAGCTGTCGGCAAAGAACGTAGCTTTTCTACGGAGGCCCCAAAGGGTCGTGGCCCTCCGCATGGTGAGGGCGTATACGACCGTGGCGCATGCGGCAGCGTGTATCTTGGCCTGCACCCCGCCGTGGGAGCTAGATGCTCAGGTGCAGGCCGAGATATATCAGGTGAGGGCTGAATCCAGGGCCAGAGGAGGGCGACCGGATTCCGAGGTCGTGGAAAGGACTCGGCGGATGGCCGAAAGACGGATTAGAGACCGGTGGAAAAGTGACCTGGGGGACTCCCCCTATGGGACTTACACTATAGGGGCACTCCTCCCGTCGCTCGACCACTGGGTCGAGAGGACGCATGGTACGCTGACGTACCGACTTGTGCAGGTAATGACCGGACACGGGTGTTTCGGTCATTACCTGCACAAGATTAAGAGAGAGCCGAGTCCAATCTGCCATGAGTGCGGTGATTCGGATGACACGGCCCAGCACACCTTTATGGTGTGCCCTCGGTGGGATCCGGAGCGCCGCACAATGGTTGCGGAAATAGGTGTCTCCGATCTCTCGCTGCACAGCGTGGTCCCGGCCATGCTGCGCAGTGACAGAGCATGGAGGGCGGTATCCTCCTTCTGTGAGAGTGTCATCTCACAGAAGGAGGTGGCGGAGCGGGAACGCGAAGACGACGTCGACGCACACCCGCTCCGGCGCAGGCGGAGGGGGCAAAGGCGACGGCGGTTTGCCGAAAACCTAGGCCCCCAGTAGGACTTGTGGGTAAGGGGCCCCACCTTGTACGGTCGTACTCTGATACTGGTGCCCTAGCTTATACTGGGGCAGCTGAGGGGCGCCCAATGGTAGAATCATTAGCAGCCCATGGCGCCCCCCGACATCAGCCCATGAAGTGCTAACGCCGCTGGGGTTTTAGTGGGTATTCCGGCCACTATTGGCTGGTGAGTCCCACATAACTATCCCGGGTCTCCCCCGACCCGGGTGGTATGCGTAAATGCATTTCCCCAGCGAAAAAAAAAAAAAAAAAAAAAAAAAAAAAAAAAAAAAAAAAAAAAAGGTTAGGTTAGGTTAGGTTAGGTTAGGTTAGGTTAGGTTAGGTTAGGTTAGGTTAGGTTAGGTTAGGTTAGGTTAGGTTAGGTTAGGTTAGGTTTTTGTTTTGATTTTATTTCTGTGTCGCGAGTTTTTGATTTTCTTGAACTTCGAGTTTTTACTCGAAGTTTTTGAGAATCAGCTCCGGCTTTTTTGTGTTTGGTAGTGTTTTTTATTTAGTTTTATTTCTTGTAAAAATATTTAACTTTAAGGGGCGGGTAGAATATTTAGTTTTTTAAATTTTTGTTCTGTGTGTCGTGACAGTCCGACTTCCAGGTCGGGAGTTATCGGGCTGTCAAGGTACTGGGGTAGGAAGGGTTTTTTGATTTACCAACTTAAGGTTTTTCCTAAAGTTGGTAAATTCAATAACTTTTAACCTTTTAACTTTTCTTTTATTTTTTCGTTTTTGTTTTTGCGGCGCCATTAAACTCTATTTTTTAGTGCTTTTTTGGTCCCGCTACGACCTCAGGAAGTCGGTCAAATCAGGGGACAAAGTTTTCCCCTGATTGCTATTTTTTCTATTTCAGGCGCTAAAACCGATTTAGTATAGAAAAGTCGAGATCCGACTCGCACTTGACCGTTTTAAGTTAGGTTAGCTCCTAACTTAGGTCCTAGCGGTCAGATTTCGACTTTTCTCGGGAGGGAGGTAGGGGGGGCCACCATGGCCTCACCTACAAAAAATCGGAGGGATCCACCCAAGGGGGGGGGGATCATCAACGATTCCGAATCAGAGTCGGAGATCGACGATCTCGGATGGATCGTGGGGGAGCACTCTGCTCCACAGCCCTCCAAGAGGGCACTGGATACCCAGGATGAGGAGGAGGAGGGAGAAGAAAGGCCTGTTAAGATTAACACGGCCTTCAGGGGGAAGCCCAAGGGGGCTTACTCTGGGCTGGCCGCAGCCAGGTTGAGGGCGAAGCTCTACCAGCTGGAGCCCCACTTTGAGGACGTAGCTGGTGCCGATCCTGCGGCCAGCTACAGGAAGGATTTCCCCGAACTCCGCCCCAGGGGGGGGAAGGAGAGGAAGGGGGGAAAAGCGGAGCGGGACCGATCTCGGTCAGCCTCACGCTCTCGCTCGGGGTCGCGCTCCCCTGAGCTAATGGACGGGCTAGAGGGTCAGCAGGAGGCTGACCCGATTGATGCCACCCGCATGGCGGCACGGGATATCCTGGAGGCGGCCAGGATATCCAAGCACCTCAAGGGGGAGGTGCAGGGCCGCATGAACCGGGCCTGCCGCACCATCTTGGGGATGATGGATGAGGTAGAAGCCTCCAGGGCCGAGAGTGAGGAGATCCGCATCCTTAAAGCGGACAATAAAAGGATGCGGGAGCAACTTGCTCTGAACTCGGCGGAGCTGAAGGCGCTCCGCATCGCCTTCAGCGAGCGGCAGATTCCGGCCGCCCCCCCCGTCGCTGCTGCCCTGCAATTCGGGACCGCCGAGTTGACCGAGGCGATTGAGGTTATGAAGAGGGACCTCTTCCTCAGCCTAGGACGCATGATAGCCGACAGGATGGAGGAGGTAAACCGACGCCTCCCGGCGGAGCCCATCCTTCGCCCCCCGCTGGCACACGACAAGCGGGCTGCCAAGCCTGCCGTGTCAGCCCCTCCCCAGCGAAAGGGGGCAGGTATTGCCCCGCCACCCCCGGCCCCGGTTGAAGCCCTCGAGCCTAAAGCCAGGGCCAGGCTAGGCGATGGGCGGCCCAAAGCCGCCACAAAGACGGTGGCCCCAGTCCCCGCCAACAAGAAGTCCGCCAAGGCCGCCAAGGCTGCCCCGGCCCCGGAGGAGGAGCCCGGCCCCTCGGGCCGTATGCCACCTGCGCCCACACAGATGTCGTGGTCGCAGGTGGTGCGGAAGAAGGGTAAGGGCGCGGCCAAACCCCCCCCTCCACCCCCTAAAGGGACTGGCAAGGCGGCGCACGGGCCGAGACCCGCCAAGCTGTCCGTCCCCAAGACGGCGGCGGTGGTGATCTCGCTCAAGAAGGGGGCCACCACCACCCTGCAGGCCACCATGGCTAAGGCCATTAATGGTCTTAGCCTGAGTGAGGTGGGCCTGCAGAGCGTGCGGGTCAGGACCTCGATGACGGGCTCCCGGGTCATCGAGGTCCCCGGGGAGAAGGGCCACGAGGTGGCCGATACCCTTGCAGCCAAGCTGCAAGGGTTGGTGGGGGACGTGGCGGACGTCAGCCGCCCCGTCAAGATGGCCGGCGTCCAGATTTCCGGTCTGGATGAGTCGGCCACCAAGGAGACGGTGGCGCAGGCTGTTGCCGCGGCTGGGGCGTGCCAGCCTGAGCAGGTCAAGGTGGGGGCCGTCCGCGCCCTTTACGATGGCACTGGATCGGTCTTGATCCAGTGCCCCGTGCAGGCTGCGGTGACCCTCACCAAGGCCGGGAGGATCCTGGTGGGCTGGGCCTCCGCCAGGGTCACGGCGGTGGGGCCGACACCAATGCGGTGCTTCCGCTGTTATGGTGTCGGCCACTCGCGGGAGCTGTGCCCCTCAAAAGTTGACCGGAGCGACTTCTGCTTCCGGTGCAGCAAAGAGGGGCACAAAATGGCGGATTGCTGGGAGAAGGCTTGGTGCGCCGTATGCCACCAGGCCAAACTCCCGGCAAACCACATGCTGGGGGGGAGGAAATGTTTCCCCCCCGCAACTAAACGTAGGGACCTGAGGCCGCAGCGTCCCCGCCCCCCCGTTGCTAATGGAAGCGCCCCCGCAGCGACCGCCGCGGCCCCCGAGGAGACCTGCATGGAGCTCTAAATGCCAGCACACCATTTAGAGCTCCTGCAGGCCAACGTCAACCACTCCGCCAGAGCACAAGACCTGCTCATGCAGGTAATGGCGGAGTGGTCGATTGACGTTGCGGTGGTCGCGGAACCCTACTTCGTCCCTCCCCTACCCAATTGGGTAGGGTCGACGGACGAGAGGGTTGCCGTGGTGGTGCCGGCGATCGGCGGCGGACCCCCCCTCGAGAGGGTCGAGGGCGGCCCGGGGTTTGTGGCGGCCGGATGGGGGACCGACACCGTACTCGTTGCGGTGTACTTCTCCCCCAATAGGCCGCTGGCCGCCTTTGAGGCCTTCCTGGGGGTCCTAGAGGGGGTCGTGGCGAGGGCGGCCCCGCGCCAGGTAATGGTCCTGGGGGACCTCAACGCCAAGAGTGCGGCGTGGGGATCCCCCATAACGGACGTGCGCGGGGAGGTGCTGATGGATTGGGTGGCGGCGGCGGGCCTGGTGGTCCTGAACCAGGGCAGCGCCAACACTTGCGTGCGGCGGCAGGGGGGGTCTATCGTGGACATCACGTTCGCGACCCCTGCCATTGCCGCACGCCTCGCAGACTGGCGCGTCCTGGAGGACGTGGAGACCCTCTCCGATCACCTGTATATCAGGTTGAGGGTCTCCACAAGACCGGGCCAGCCGCCACCCAGTCCTCGGGGGGGGCGGGGAGGGGGGACGGAGGAGTTCCCCAAGTGGTCCCTGTCCCAACTGGACAGGGCCAAGGCGGACGAGGCGGCGATGGTGGAGGCTTGGTGTGCTGCCCCACCCGCCGCCTTGGGAGTGGAAGAGAGGGCGCGCCGGTTCCGCTCCGCACTGCAGGCCGTATGCGGAGCGGCCATGCCCCGGGCGAAACGGCTCTTCGCCCGGAGGAAGGTCTACTGGTGGTCCGCCGAAATTGCGGCAGTGCGGACCACCAGTAACAGTGCCCGCCGCGCCTACCAACACTGTAGGCGCAGGCGGCACACTGCGGAGGAGGAGGAGAGGCTCTACGGGGCCCTCAAAGAAGCCAAGGGGGCCCTAACCCTGTCGATAGCAAAGGCCAAGGATGAGGCACACGCCTCATTCTTGGCCACGCTGGACAGGGATCCGTGGGGGCGGCCGTACAGGGTGGTGCGCAACAAAATGCGCACTGCCCCCCCCATGGACTCTCTAGAGCCTCCCCTCCTGAGGATGGTCATCGAGGGGCTGTTTCCGGCAGCTCCCTCGATAACTCCCCCGGTGATGACCGAGCCACCGGGGGACTTGGAGGACCCACTCGAGCTCGCCATCGCACCGGTAAGCGATGACGAGTTCGAGAGGGCGGTGGACCGGCTCCGGGGCTGCAAGAAAGCCCCGGGGCCCGACGGAGTACCGGGCCGGGTACTCCCCATCGCCCTAAAACACCTCGGGGACCGACTCAGGCAGTTGATGGACGACTGCCTGAGGGAGGGACGGTTCCCGAGGGTGTGGAAGGAGGGGAGGCTCTGCCTCCTCCGGAAAGAGGGTCGACCCCCGGACTGTCCCTCCGCCTATCGCCCCCTAGTGCTGCTGGATGAGGCCGGGAAGATGATGGAGAGAATCCTGGCCTCCAGGATCCAGCAGCATCTAGAGACCGCCGGCCCGAACGTCTCTGATAGACAGTTCGGGTTCAGAGAGGGGCGGTCTACGCTCGACGCGCTGAAGTCCCTTAGGGACTTCTGTGAGTACGCGTCGAGCAGAGGGGAGGGTGTCGTCGCGGTGTCCCTTGACATCGCAAACGCGTTTGGCACTCTCCCCTATGGGGTGATAAGGGAGGCACTTATCTACCACCAAGTGCCTCCCTACCTGCGGCGGGTCATAGAGCACTACCTGACCGAGAGGGTGGTGCTCTATGAGCAGAGGGACGGTCGACGGGGGTCGACGGCGATGGCCTGTGGCGTACCCCAAGGTTCCGTGCTCGGTCCGCTCTTATGGAACCTGGGGTACGATTGGGCCATCAGGGGGGAGTTGCTCCCACGGACGGCCACCATCTGCTACGCAGATGACACCATGGTGGCCGTGCGTGGGACCGACATGAGGGAGGTGCTGTGCCGGGCGGAAGCGGCGGCCGAGCTGACCATTTACCGGATTGGTCGGCTCGGCCTGAGGGTGGCGCTCCCGAAGACTGAGGCGATAGTCTTCGGGGGCCGGGGGTGGAGGCTGCCGGCGGGCTTGGCGCTCACCCTGGGGGGGGAGTCGGTCCCGATCAAGCCCCACATAAAATATTTGGGGCTTGTTCTGGACCGACGTTGGAATTTCGGGGAGCATTTCACGCAACTGGCTCCCCGAATTGTGGGCGCCGCGTCGGCACTGAGCCGGCTGCTGCCGAACGTGGGTGGGCCGGGCTCCTTGTGCCGCCGGCTGTATGCCGGCGTTACAAGGAGCATGGCTCTGTACGGGGCCCCCATCTGGGCGGACAAGCTGTCCGCCCGGAACAGGGCCCTGCTACAGAGGCCACAGCGGGTGGTGGCCCTCCGTATTGTGAAGGCCTACATGACGGTGGCCCACGCCGCGGCCTGCCTCCTCGCCTGCACCCCGCCCTGGGAGTTGGACGCGGAGGTGCAGGCGGAGACCTACGCAGTTAGGTCCAGGGCCCGGGCGAGAGGAGAACGCCCGGACCCTGAGGAGGTGGAGGAGACGCGCCGGATGACGGAGCGTTAGGTTAGGTTAGGTTAGGTTAGGTTAGGTTAGGTTAGGTTGAGGTAAAATCTTGGGTGTTGCTGAGTGGATTTTTGCGTTCTTCGGAGACAAAACATTACATTTTTTTCTCACGTCTTTCCAAATATCTTTTCTCTTTTATCTAGTATAGTTTCCTTATTTTCTTAATATTTCGTTTTGCGGTTGGTTTTTGTTTCTTTAGTTTTTGTACGTTTTCTGCGGCGAAAAAGTCTGTGTTGCCGATATCTTTTCGAGCCTTTTATAGGTTAGAAAAATACCGGCGATCGGCTTCTTTGCCGTACGGTTGGTCCGATAATTTTCTGAACCTTAGTTTAGAAAATATCGGCCTCCTAGTTTTGTGTTTTTTAACGTTAATTTTTTGTAATTATTTTTGTTTGTTTACGTTTTTCTAAATTAGTTTTGTCGGTGTTGCCAGCTTTCTTAATTGCCCAGTTTTTGGGTTGGGGTAGCTGCAACGGTCCCGCTAACTATAGCGTTTGTTTAGTTTGGTTTTTGTTTTTAGGACGCGAACTGTGTATTTTTGAAAACTTCGAGTTTTTACTCGAAGTTTTCGGAAATCGGTTCCGTCTTTTTTGTCTTTGTCGGTGTTTTATATTTTTTGCATTTACTGCAAAAATATAAAACCCCAAAATTAGTGTAGTTCATTTGTTTTTGTAAATATTTTGTATATAGTCCTTAACTCTACGACTCCCAGTTCGGGAGTTATAGTCCTGTTAAGGTTCCGGGGGGGATAAGGTTTTTCGGTTTACCAACTTAAGGTTTTTCCGAAAGTTGGTAAATTCGATAACTTTTTACCTTTTCACCTTTTTTATTTTTGTTTAATTTAGTCTTAGGGGGGCAAACAGGAGCTATCTTTTGGTTTTTGTTTCGTTCCGCTACGACTCCGGGAAGTGGGTCAAATTGGGGGACCAAAAATTCCCCTGATTGCTATTTTATTATTTCAGGCGCAAAACCTGATTTACTATAGAAAAGTCGAAATCCGAGTCGCGCTTGACCGTTTTAAGTTAGGTTAGGTCCTAACTTGGGTCCTAGCGGTCGGATTTCGGCTTTTCTTGGTAGGGAGGTAGGGGGGGCCACCATGGCCTCACCTACGAAAAATCGCAGGGTTCCACCCAAGGGGGGGGGGGGTAATCAACGACTCCGAATCCGAGTCTGAGATCGACGATCTCGGATGGCTCGTGGGGGAGCACTCTGCTCCACAGCCCTCCAAGAGGGCATTGGAAGATCAGGACGAAGAGGAGGAGGGGGAGGAAAGGCCCGTTAAAATAAACACGGCGTTTCGGGGGAAGCCCAAGGGGGCTTACTCTGGGCTGGCCGCAGCCAGGCTGAGGGCCAAGCTGTACCAGCTTGAGCCCCAGTTTGAGGAGGTAGCTGATGCCGATCCTGCGGCCAGCTACAGGAGGGATTTCCCCGAACTCCGCCCCAGAGGGGGAAAGGGGGGGAAAAAGGGAAAGGCGGAGGGGGACCGGCGATCGCGGTCAGCCTCGCGCTCTCGCTCGGGCTCGCGCTCCCCGGAGCCCATGGATGGGCTAGAGGGTCAGAAGGCTGACCCGATAGATGCCACCCGCATGGCGGCGAGGGACATCCTGGAGGCGGCCAGGATATCCGGCAACATCAAGGGGGAGGTCCAAGGCCGGATGAACCGGGCCTGCCGCACCATCTTGGGGATGATGGACGAGGTAGAGGCCTCCAGGGCTGAGAGCGAGGAGATCCGCATCCTAAAGGCGGACAATAAAAGGATGCGGGAGCAACTCGCGCTCAACTCGGCGGAGCTGAAGGCGCTCCGCATTGCCTTCAGCGAGCGGCAGATCCCGGCCGCCCCCCCCTTGTCTGCTGCCCTACAGTTCGGGACCGCTGAGAGACCTCTTCCTCAGCCTGGGACGTATGATAAACGATAGAGTAGAAGAGGTCAACAGGCGCCTCCCGGCGGAGCCCATCCTTCGCCCCCCGCTGGCACACGACAAGCGGGCTGTCAAGCCTGCCGTGTCAGCCCCTCCCCAGCGAGCAGGCGTTGTCCCGCCACCCCCGGCCCCGGTGGAAGCCCTTGAGCCTAAAGCCAGGGCCAGGCTAGGTGATGGGCGGCCCAAAGCCGCCAAAAAGGCGGTGGCCCCAGTCCCCACCCCCCCCCGCCAACAAGAAGTCCGCCAAGGCCGCCAAGGCTGCCCCGGCCCCGGAGGAGGAGCCCGGCCCTTCGGGCTGTATGCCGCCTGCGCCCACACAGATGTCGTGGTCGCAGGTGGTGCGGAAGAAGGGCAAGGGCGCGGCCAAGCCCACCCCTCCGGCCCCTAAAGGGCCCGGGAAGGCAGTGCACGGGCCCAGACCCGCAAAGCTGTCCGTCCCCAAGACAGCGGCGGTGGTGATCTCCCTCAAGAAGGGGGCCACCACCACCCTGCAGGCCACCATGGCTAAGGCCATTAATGGTCTTAGCCTGAGTGAGGTGGGCCTGCAGAGCGTGCGGGTCAGGACCTCGATGACGGGCTCCCGGGTCATCGAGGTCCCCGGGGAGAAGGGCCACGAGGTGGCGGATACCCTTGCAGCCAAGCTGCAAGGGTTGGTGGGGGACGTGGCGGACGTCAGCCGCCCCGTCAAGATGGCCGGCGTCCAGATTTCCGGTCTGGACGAATCGGCCACAAAGGAGACGGTGGCGCAGGCTGCTGCCGCGGCGGGGGCGTGCCGGCCTGAGCAGGTCCGGGTGGGGGCCGTCCGCGCCCTTTACGATGGCACTGGATCGGTGTTGATCCAGTGCCCCGTGCAGGCTGCGGTGACCCTTACCAAGGCCGGGAGGATCCTGGTGGGCTGGGCCTCCGCCAGGGTCACGGCGGTGGGGCCGACACCAATGCGGTGCTTCCGCTGTTATGGTGTCGGCCACTCGCGGGAGCTGTGCCCTTCTAAAGTTGACCGGAGCAATTTCTGCTTCCGGTGCAGCAAAGAGGGGCACAAAATGGCGGATTGCTGGGAGAAGGCTTGGTGCGCCGTGTGCCACCAGGCCAAACTCCCGGCAAACCACATGCTGGGGGGGAGGAAATGTTTCCCCCCCGCAACTAAAGGTAGGGACCTGCGGCCGCAGCGTCCCCGCCCCCCTGTTGCTAATGGAAGCGCCCAATTGGGTGGGGTCGACGGACGAGTGGGTTGCCGTGGCGGTGCCGGCGATCGGCGACGGACCCCCCCTCGTGAGGATCGAGGGTGGCCCGGGGTATGTGGCGGCCGGATGGGGGAGCGACACCGTACTAGTTGCGGTGTACTTCTCCCCCAATAGGCCGCTGGCCGCCTTTGAGGCCTTCCTGGGGGTCCTAGAGGGGGTCGTGGCGAGGGCGGCCCCGCGCCAGGTAATGGTCCTGGGGGACCTCAACGCCAAGAGTGCGGCGTGGGGATCCCCCATAACGGACGTGCGCGGGGGCGTGCTGACGGATTGGGTGGCGGCGGCGGGCCTGGTGGTCCTGAACCAGGGCAGCGCCAACACTTGCGTGCGGCGGCAGGGGGGGGTCTATCGTGGACATAACGTTCGCGACCCCTGCCATTGCCGCACGCCTCGCAGACTGGCGCGTCCTGGAGGACGTGGAGACCCTCTCCGATCACCTGTATATCAGGTTGAGGGTCTCCACAAGACCGGGCCAGCTGCCACCCAGTCCTCGGGGGGGGCGGGGAGGGGGGACGGAGGAGTTCCCCAAGTGGTCCCTGTCCCAATTGGACAGGGCCAAGGCGGACGAGGCGGCGATGGTGGAGGCTTGGTGTGCTGCCCCACCCGCCGCCTTGGGAGTGGAGGAGAGGGCGCGCCGGTTCCGCTCCGCACTGCAGGCCGTGTGCGGAGCGGCCATGCCCCGGGCGAAACGGCTCTTCGCCCGGAGGAAGGTCTACTGGTGGTCCGCCGAAATTGCGGCAGTGCGGACCACCAGTAACAGTGCCCGCCGCGCCTACCAACATTGCAGGCGCAGGCGGCACACTGCGGAGGAGGAGGAGAGGCTCTACGGGGCCCTCAAAGAAGCCAAGGGGGCCCTAACCCTGTCCATAGCAAAGGCCAAGGATGAGGCACACGCCTCATTCTTGGCCACGCTGGACAGAGATCCGTGGGGGCGGCCGTACAGGGTGGTGCGCAATAAAATGCGCACTGCCCCCCCCATGGACTCCCTAGAGCCTCCCCTCCTGAGGAGGGTCATCGAGGGGCTGTTTCCGGCAGCTCCCTCGATAACTCCCCCGGTGATGACCGAGCCACCGGGGGACTTGGAGGACCCACTCGAACTCGCTATCGCACCGGTAAGCGATGACGAGTTCGAGAGGGCGGTGGACCGGCTCCGGGGCTGCAAGAAAGCCCCGGGGCCCGACGGAGTACCGGGCCGGGTACTCCCCATCGCCCTAAAACACCTCGGGGACATACTCAGGCAGTTGATGGACGACTGCCTGAGGGAGGGACGGTTCCCGAGGGTGTGGAAGGAGGGGAGGCTCTGCCTCCTCCGGAAAGAGGGTCGACCCCCGGATTGTCCCTCCGCCTATCGCCCCATAGTGCTGCTGGACGAGGCCGGGAAGATGATGGAGAGAATCCTGGCCTCCAGGATCCAGCAGCATCTAGAGACCGCCGGCCCGAACGTCTCTGATAGACAGTTCGGGTTCAGAGAGGGGCGGTCTACGCTCGACGCGCTGAAGTCCCTTAGGGACTTCTGTGAGTACGCGTCGAGCAGAGGGGAGGGTGTCGTCGCGGTGTCTCTTGACATCGCAAACGCGTTTGGCACTCTCCCCTATGGGGTGATAAGGGAGGCACTTATCTACCACCAAGTGCCTCCCTACCTGCGGCGGGTCATAGAGCACTACCTGACCGAGAGGGTAGTGCTCTATGAGCAGAAGGACGGTCGACGGGGGTCGACGGCGATGGCCTGTGGCGTACCCCAAGGTTCCGTGCTCGGTCCGCTCTTATGGAACCTGGGGTACGATTGGGCCATCAGGGGGGAGTTGCTGCCACGGACGGCCACCATCTGCTACGCAGATGACACCATGGTGGCCGTGCGTGGGACCGACATGAGGGAGGTGCTGTGCCGGGCGGAAGCGGCGGCCGAGCTGACCATTTACCGGATTGGTCGGCTCGGCCTGAGGGTGGCGCTCCCGAAGACTGAGGCGATAGTCTTCGGGGGCCGGGGGTGGAGGCTGCCGGCGGGCTTGGCGCTCACCCTGGGGGGGGAGTCGGTCCCGATCAAGCCCCACATAAAATATTTGGGGCTTGTTCTGGACCGACGATGGAACTTCGGGGAGCACTTTACACAGTTAGCTCCCCGAATTGTGGGCGCCGCGTCGGCACTGAGCCGGCTGCTGCCGAACGTGGGTGGGCCGGGCTCCTTGTGCCGCCGGCTGTATGCCGGCGTTACAAGGAGCATGGCTCTGTACGGGGCCCCCATCTGGGCGGACAAGCTGTCCGCCCGGAACAGGGCCCAGCTACAGAGGCCACAGCGGGTGGTGGCCCTCCGAATTGTGAGGGCCTACATGACGGTGGCCCACGCCGCGGCCTGCCTCCTCGCCTGCACCCCGCCCTGGGAGTTGGACGCAGAGGTGCAGGCGGAGACCTACGCAGTTAGGTCCAGGGCCCGGGCGAGAGGAGAACGCCCGGACCCTGAGGAGGTGGAGGAGACGCGCCGGATGACGGAGCGCCGACTGCGGGACAGGTGGAAAGCGGACCTGGAGGACTCCCCCTATGGGACTCGGACCATAGGGGCGATCCTCGGGTCGTTTGACACCTGGTTGGGGAGGGCAGTCGGCGCTACGTCGTACCGGCTTGTGCAGGTATTGACCGGACACGGATGCTTCGGTCATTACCTGCACAAAATTGGGAGGGAGCCCGGCCCGCAGTGCCATGAGTGCGGCGATCCGGACGACACGGCTCAGCACACTCTCGAGGTGTGCAGCCGGTGGAGTGCGGAGCGCCGCACTATGGCGCTAGCCATCGGTCGACGGGACCTCTCCCTGCACAGCGTTGTGTCTGCAATGCTGTGCAGCGACAGGTCCTGGAGGGCTGTGGCCTCCTTCTGCGAGTGTGTCATCTCGCAGAAGGAGGCCTCGGAGCGTGAGCGCGAGGACTCTCCTCTCGCGCATCCGCTCCGGCGTAGACGGCGGGGGGTGAGGCGGCGGCGTTTTGCCGCCCGCCTCAACCCTTAGTGACTGCGGGTGGGGGATGGGAGTCCCCCGCCCGCCGTAGGCTAGTCACTTGGCGGTCTGGGAGAGGGGCCAGGCGTGCTCGGCCTCTCTCTCCTTCGGGGCGGGTAGCCCCGGCAGACGGCCGGGGCTGCCGGAAGGCGTCGTGGGCAGAGCTTCGGCGGTTCCACGGCGCCTTGCCAAACCGGCAGGAGGGTACGCCAGGGTGGTTTTTAGTGGGTTGCGCCCCCTTTCCCCCTCTCATTCTGAGGGGGGGGCGGGGGGTGAGTCCCACATATCCCCTCACTACTCCCATGGTGAGGGGAATGCATAAAGCATTTTCCACCCTGTCAAAAAAAAAAAAAAAAAAAAAAAAAAAAAAAAAAAAAAAAAAAAAAAAAAAAAAAAAAAAAAAAAAAAAAAAAAAAGGTTAGGTTAGGTTAGGTTAGGTTAGGTTAGGTTAGGTTAGGTTAGGTTAGGTTAGGTTAGGTTAGGTTAGGTTAGGTTAGGTTAGGTTAGGTTAGGTTGGGGTGCAGGCCGGATTCCTCCACGTTGGCTTGGGTGTTGCAGTCTCTCTTGATCTCGATCCGGAGAGAACGCAGCATCTGGGCTGGTGCACCCTGGGCATTGGCTGAGACTTTTCCCCCTTGGGAATTCTTTCGGTCCATGGCTAATATCCGGCACGGGGGGGGGGGGGAGGTGACAGGGGTTTCTTGAAGGGTTGTGGTTGTGTACCGGCACTTCTGCCCCGGAAAGTTTCCTTCTGTCACCTGGGGGGGGATGGTGACGAGCAGCTTTTCTTCGGAAAAGTGGCCTCGTCACCATAGGGAGGCGGCGACAGGGGTCGTTGGAAGGGGCGGTTGCTTTGGACCGTTTCCGCCCTGGACAGCTTCCTTCTGTGGCCCATTGACGGTTGGTGACTGGGGAGGCTTGAAGGGTCAGTTGCGTGTGCCTTCGAGGCCGTTTCTGTTCCTGGAAAGCTTAACCAGTTACCTGGAGGGGGCCGTGACAGAGGTGGTTGAAAGGGGCGGTTGCGTGTGCCTTTGAGGCCGTTTCCAAACCGGACAGCTGCTTTCTGTCACTTTGGTGGTTGGTGACTGGGCTTACCGAAAGACTGGGGCATGTTAACTCCGCTCTGCAACGGAGCACGAAGGTTCCGCTCTGCACCGGAGCATGACCCTGCTCAAGACGTACTCCCATGTCACCCGAGGGTCCTTCTACGTGTCTTTCGGAATCCCGGGGGGCACTGTAGTTATTGGTGGGACAGCTGTGGTGGGGTGTGTTTGAAGGGTATGGGGACCGACCCTAGAGGTTGGGTATCCGGAAAGCACCATCCACCACAGGCAGACCGTGTAGGGCCAGTGGGTTGGGGGCCCACATTGCACGGCTTTACCGGTCTGGGGAGATGGTCGTGGGCTGCTGACCGCAGCCGTCTCCTCCTTTGGCGGAGAAGGTGGGGCTCTTCGGAGCAGGCCAGGAGGCGTGTCAGTGGGCAAAGCTTAATTGCGGTTCCGCGGCGCCTCGCGACTGGCCAGGGGGGTAAACGCCGGAGTGGTTTTAGACGGTAGTTCTTTTGAGAGTCCGTCATACCTCCCATTGCACAGCCTTCCCCGGGCAGGGAGGATGCGTAAATGCATTTCCACTCCGTCATCAAAAAAAAAAAAAAAAAAAAAAAAAAAAAAGGTTAGGTTAGGTTAGGTTAGGTTGGGGTGCGGGCCGGATTCCTCCACGTTGGCTTGGTTGTTGCGATCTCTCTTGATCTCGATCCGGAGAGAACGCAGCATCTGGGCTGGTGCACCCTGGGCATTGGTTGAGACTTTTCCCTTCTGGGGAATTCTCTCAGCCCATGGCAAATATCCGGCAGGGGAGTGGGGGGGAGGTGACAAGTGACTTTTCGTTAGAAAAGTCGCTTTGTCACCGACACACTGGGGGGGAAATGGGTAGGTTAAGTTAGGCTAGGGGGTGGGCTCGGCGTGCACTTACAATGCCGTCGAGCACTTACCACCCAAAAACTAGAGGAGGCACGTCGACTCCTCTAGCCCCGTACTCTGGCGTCTTGCTTCAACAACCCCATCCAGCGACGTAATGGGGTAGTTGCAAGATGCCAGAACGGAGGGCTTGCCTTCATTGGCCGGCCCGCGAGAAGGAAAACTCTATAAAACCCGACAGCAAAGTCGTTAAAACCTGTAGATACCGAGCGACCTCTACAGTATGTAGCTTTACCCCTGGGATGGGCGTCACCCGGGGGTGGACCTTGTATATCGACCCATAATCGTGGGAACAAAATGGACAAATTTAAAACATACATAATTTCAGATGAAGAGGTAGATGACTATAGTAGTAGCGAAGAGGAGAGGCACTCGGAAACGAGTGTCCGAAATATCGAACTACGGCGTAAACGTCCTTTCGTGGATACCGGAGACGATGAAGAAACGCGTGCTGGCCCTGGGCCGAGTAAGCCGCTTTCAAAAAGAGGACGAGGCCGTCCCCCAACAACTGGGAAGTATGTTGGCCTAGCAAAGGCAAAGAGGGCGTTGGTAGAGGCCGAGCGGGAGAAAATGATGCTTGAAGCAGAGTCTGAGCTCATAGCCTCAACCCGTCAACTCAGGAAAAATCTTGCTCCCTCATCTCAGCTTACTGAGGCGAGTGCTGATGCAGGAAGCGCCGACTTACTAATAAAGTTGGTGCAAGACAGTGTGGTCGCCATTCACAAGGTGGCTACTACATCTAAAAATCTAAAAGGGACATACGTCCGTGTCCTCAAAGATGCAGCTGACAATATTAAGGACGCGTGTGAGGTCCTTAAGGTGCGCTGCGTCTCAGATGAGACGGTACGAATGCAGGCTGAAAACAAAAGACTGCAGGAGGAGATGGAGGGTCTCCGCAAGGAGCTGGTAGACCTCCGGACACAAATGGAGGAAGACAGGAGACAGCAAAAGGCGGTGGTAGGCCAGCCACCTCAAACAGCCTCTCCACCCAGGATTGACACCGAAGAACTGGTGCGCACCATCATGTGCCAAGTGGGTACCATGATCACCGCCCGGTTCGACGGTATACAGGACAGACTGCTCCCGGAGGTGCGCTTGCGACCCTCGCTGGCGGCAGATAGAAGGTTATCGGGATGTGTGGACGACTTTTCTGCAGCCGACGCGTCGTACCATCTGGAGCCTTGCAGTGGTGAGAGTTCTATACCTCCCATGCACCCTCAAACGAAGAACACACTGACAGTACGGAGCATGCCCAGTATGGACAAACCAGCCCCCGCTGCAAAGAAGGCAAAGAAGGTTAAGCCCAAAAAGAAGCCCACCGCCGGTCAAAAAGGGCGGCAGTCCAACCATGCCCCCATCGCTCAGCAGCCTACTGCGGGGCTTCAACCGACTGCTGCAGCTAAACCGGTGATGCCCAAAACGTCCCAAGCTTCCCAGTTGGCATCACCTCCGCAGGACGACTATACCATGGTCAAAAGGAAAGGGAAGCGAAAGAAGGTAGCTCCACCACCGGTGGCCAAACCTGCCAGTCGCAAACGGGTACGTCATAAATTGGCTGCTCCTACCACCGCTGCCGTAGTGGTGGCATTAAAAGACGGCACTGAGGCGTCCTACGCATCTGTTATGTCCAGGGCCATCAAATCGGTAAATCTGGCGGAGGTGGGCCTTGCTCATGTCAAGGTGCGTAGGACCCAAACGGGGGCCCGCATAATAGAGGTTCCTGGGGCGGACAGCGCGCAAAATGCGGACGCCCTCTGCAAGCGCATTGAGGGGCTGATTGGCGACGTGGCCTGGGTATACCGGCCCGTCAAAATGGCCGTACTACAGATCACTGGGCTCGACGAGTCGGTGACTCCGGAAGATGTAGGGACTGCTATTGTGTCCAAAACTGGGTGCCTTGCCACCCAGGTTAAGGTAGGCGGTATTGGAGAGCGCCGGGATGGATCTGGGGCAACGCTAGTGCAGTGCCCGGTCACGGCGGCGAAAGTTATTGTTGCGGCTGGACGACTACTGGTTGGATGGTCGTCGGCCCAGGTAAGGGTATTGGACCGGGGCCCCATGCGGTGCTATCGTTGTTATGGCACTGGGCACACTAAGGCTCTGTGTCCGTCTTCGGTGGACAGATCACAGCTCTGCTTCCGGTGTAGCAGACCGGGCCACAAAAAGGTTGACTGCAGGGCTGCGCTTTTCTGCGCAGTGTGCCATCTGTCCAATCGTCCGGCTGATCACAAAATGGGGGGGGAGCATTGCAACCCCCCGCCGACAAGAGGTAGGTTAGTTGCTGCCAGGACCCCGGTGGCTCCCCTAAATGAAAAAAACGCCGAGCAACTGGCCCAAGAGGAAACTTGTATGGATCTCTAAATGCCAGTACACCGGCATTTAGAGATCCTGCAAGTAAATACCAACCACTCCGCCCGCGCACAAGATCTGCTCATGCAGGTCATGGCGGAGTGGGGTATCGGGATTGTGGTGGTGGCCGAGCCCTACCTCGTCCCTGCCCAGCCTAACTGGTTCGGGGCCGCAGATGAAGGGGTGGCGCTGGTGGTGCCAAGAACGGGCGACTTCCTTCCCCTAATAGGGATTGAGCGCGGACCGGGTTTTGCAGCGGCCAAATGGGGAGAGACTGTCCTGGTAGCAGTGTACTTCTCCCCTAACAGACCGCTGTCCGCGTTCGAGCAGTTCCTGGCGGGCCTGGGTGGAGTCGTCAGGAGGGCGGCACCAGCGCATGTAGTAGTGATTGGGGATTTTAATGCGAAGAGTGCGGCATGGGGTTCCCCCATCACTGACCCGAAAGGAGCAGCTCTAGAAGACTGGGTGGCGGCTATGGGGCTTGAAGTGCTGAACCGGGGCGACGCCAATACGTGTGTGCGGCGGCAGGGGGGGTCCATCGTGGACGTCTCGTTTGCGACCCCTGCCATTGCTGCGCGCATTGACAATTGGCGCGTCCTGGAGGAAGTGGAGACCCTCTCTGACCACCGCTATATCCGGATGAGGTTCAGCACTTCGCTGGGGGCCTTACCGCATGGCCCGAGAAGGCGGCCTGGTGCCGGAGGAGGGAAGTTCCCAAGGTGGGCAGTCTCCCGTCTCGACCGGGAGATGGCGGACGAGGCTGCCATGGTGGAAGCGTGGTGTGCCCCCCCACCCCCTACTTTGGGTGTGGAGGAGCGGGCAACTCAATTTCGGGCCACCCTAACATCTATATGCGATGCAGCCATGCCCCGTGTGCGAAGGCTGCTAGTCAAAAAGCAGGTTTACTGGTGGTCGGAGGAGATAGCGGCCCTTCGAACTGCCAGTAACGCCGCCCGACGAGCTTACACCCGCTGCAGGAGAAGGCGCCACCTGCCTGAGGAAGAGGAGCTCCTCCACGTTCAGCTCAGGGAGGCAAAGGAGGCCCTCGGGGTTGCTATCGCGAGGCGGAAAGACGAGGCGCGGGAGGAGTTTCTGGCTGCTCTCGACAGGGATCCGTGGGGGCGACCGTACCGCTTGGTACGGAACAAACTCAAGCACGCCCCCCCGATGGACGCCTTAGAGCCGGAACTCCTCACAAGCATAGTTGAGGGCCTCTTTCCAATAGCTTCGGATTTCCTTCCGCCGTGCATGGGGGGCCCCTTGCGTGAGGACGAAAACCCAGTCGCTGTTCCCCCGGTCACGGACGCCGAGATGGAGTGGGTCGTTGACCGCCTCCGGTCCTGCAAGAAGGCGCCGGGACCGGACGGAGTCCCGGGAAGGGTCCTCCCTCTAGCGATGAAGCACCTTGGAGTTCGCCTAAGGGCCCTTTTTGACGACTGCCTCAAAGAGGGGCAATTTCCAAGGTGCTGGAAGGAGGGACGCCTAGTGCTGCTGCGCAAAGAGGGACGGCCACACGATTCTCCTGCCGGTCATCGCCCTATCGTCCTGCTGGACGAGACGGGCAAAATGCTGGAGCGCATTTTGTCATGTCGCATTGTGAAGCACTTGGAGACTGAGGGGCCAAATATCAGCGACCGGCAGTTTGGGTTCCGGGAGGGGCGGTGCACGATAGACGCCCTGTGGTCCCTCCGAAACTTTTGTGAGTACGCGGAGGAAAGGGGAGAGGGGGTGGTGGCGGTGTCGCTTGACATCGCCAACGCATTTGGTTCCCTCCCCTTTTCAGTCATAAGGGAGGCCCTCCGGTTTCACAGAGTACCAGGGTACCTGCGGAGGATCGTGGAGCACTACCTTACCAACAGGGTAGTGCTCTACGACTGTGGCGGTCGGCGAGTCGCCCGTCAAATATCATGCGGTGTTCCACAGGGTTCCGTGCTCGGACCCCTGTTGTGGAACATCGGATTCGACTGGGTGATCCGAGGAGAGCTGCTTCCCCGCATGGCCACCATTTGTTATGCTGACGATACAATGGTGGCAGTGCGGGGTAAGGAGTTGAATGTGACGCTCCGGAGGGCGTCGGTAGCGGCCAACCTTGTCGTCGACCGCATAAGGCTGCTTGGCTTGCGGGTGGCCCTCCCGAAAACAGACGCAATTGTCTTCGGGGGGAGGGGATGGCGCTCGCTCAGCGGCGCTACGATTCCGATTGCGGAGGAAGCGGTCCAGATTAAGGCCAACATAAAGTACCTTGGCCTAGTCCTGGACCGCAGGTGGGACTTCGGGGAGCACTTTCGGCAGCTTGCTCCCCGGGTGGTGGGTGCCGCATCGGCCCTTAGCCGATTGCTGCCGAACGTGGGAGGACCAAAAGCGCCATGCCGACGCCTTTTTGCGGGCGTTGTGCGGAGTATGGCACTGTATGGGGCGCCGATCTGGGTCAGCAAGCTGTCGGCAAAGAACGTAGCTTTTCTACGGAGGCCCCAAAGGGTCGTGGCCCTCCGCATGGTGAGGGCGTATACGACCGTGGCGCATGCGGCAGCGTGTATCTTGGCCTGCACCCCGCCGTGGGAGCTAGATGCTCAGGTGCAGGCCGAGATATATCAGGTGAGGGCTGAATCCAGGGCCGGAGGAGGGCGGCCGGATTCTGAGGTCGTGGAAAGGACTCGGCGGATGGCCGAAAGACGGATTAGAGACCGGTGGAAAAGTGACCTGGAGGACTCCCCCTATGGGACTTACACTATAGGGGCACTCCTCCCGTCGCTCGACCACTGGGTCGAGAGGACGCATGGTACGCTGACGTACCGACTTGTGCAGGTGATGACCGGACATGGGTGTTTCGGTCATTACCTGCACAAGATTAAGAGAGAGCCGAGTCCGATCTGCCATGAGTGCGGTGATTCGGATGACACGGCCCAGCACACCTTTATGGTGTGCCCTCGGTGGGATCCGGAGCGCCGCACAATGGCTGCGGAAATAGGTGTCTCCGATCTCTCGCTGCACAGCGTGGTCTCGGCCATGCTGCGCAGCGACAGAGCGTGGAGGGCGGTATCCTCCTTCTGTGAGAGTGTCATCTCACAGAAGGAGGTGGCGGAGCGGGAACGCGAAGACGATGTCGACGCACACCCGCTCCGGCGCAGGCGGAGGGGGCGAAGGCGACGGCGGTTTGCCGAAACCCTAGGCCCCCAGTAGGACTTGTGGGTTAGGGGCCCCACCCTGTATGGTCGTACTGTGGCACAGGTGCCCTAGCTTATACTGGGGCAGCTGAGGGGCGCCCAATGGTAGAATCATTAGCAGCCCATGGCGCCCCCCGACATCAGCCCATGAAGTGCTAACGCCGCTGGGGTTTTAGTGGGTATTCCGGCCACTATTGGCTGGTGAGTCCCACATAACTATCCCGGGTCTATGCGTAAATGCATTTCCCCAGCGAAAAAAAAAAAAAAAAAAAAAAAAAAAAAAAAAAAAAAAAAAAAAAAAAAAAAAAAAAGGTTAGGTTAGGTTAGGTTGGGGTTGGGGTGCAGGCCGGATTCCTCCACGTTGGCTTGGGTGTTGCAGTCTCTCTTGATCTCGATCCGGAGAGAACGCAGCATCTGGGCTGGTGCACCCTGGGCATCGGCTGAAACTTTCTCCTTTTGGGGGACTCTTTCGGCCCATGGCAAATATCCGGCGGGGGGGGGCGGTGACGAGTGACTTTTCGTCTGAAAAGCCGCTTTGTCACCGCCATAATGGGGGGGAATGGGGTTGCAGCCACAGCCCACTCTCCAAGGAGAGTGGACTGTGGATGCAACAGTATTGGGGGTTGTCCTCGAAAGAGGTACAACGGGGCCCGACGATGTGCCAGGTGCATTCGGTTTAGCCGACGTCGAGCCTAACTCGTTTCCCGTCTGGAGTGTCGTGGATCACGTCTCGCGGCTCCGACGGGCCGAGGACCTTGCCTTAACCGGCTGGGTCGAGGGGAGTAAACCTCATAAAAAATCCCTCAATCCTAAGCGGCGCCGCACCGCGAGAGGATGCATGGCTGAGAGGTGGTCAGCTATTAGTGCGTTGCCCCGTCAGAGTACCTGCCGACCCTCTGACGGGAGATGCTAGGCTTGTCCAGGTGCACGGGCACCTCCTGGATCGACCTTTATGTCCCTACTACTCGTGGGAACAAATATGGAAGAATCTATAACCCTGCCAAACGGCCCTTCTAAGGGCCAATCCGGAAACGGCCCTTCTGAGGGCCAACCTGAAAACGGCCCTTCTCAGGGCCAAAACACAAACGGCTCTTTTCAGAGCCTACCAGGAGATGAGAGGACGCGGGCGCTTACCCCGGTAGTCCGTTTGGAGCGCATGGCGCTGAGGCCACGGTCGGCGAGCCCTAGGGTTGCAGTGCTAGTGGCGGAGGAGGCGATAAAGAAAAGCGTGGAATATCAGACGATAACTCAGTCTGATACCGACACTGGCACGCTGGAAACAGTGCGTTCCGGGCCGGGTTTGAGTGGATTGGGTGACTCAGACTCAGCCATGAGCTGCAGCTCAGCGGAGAAGGGTGGGAGTAAATTCTGGCGAAAGAGGAAGCCGACTCTTTCCGACTCATCGGATTCCGATGGGACCTCCAAAGGCAAAAAGAGGGGTCGCGGTCGCCCCCCCACCACGGGGAAGTATGTAGGCCTGGCTTTGGCTAAAGACCAGCTTAACCGCGCCAAAAAAGAGGAGCTGAGGCTCAGGGCGGAGGAGGAGGTTGCTGGCCTGGCGAGGTCGCTGTCGACCCGCAATCAGCCTGGTTGTACTATGCCAGTGGTCGGTCAGTATAGTACTGAGGACGAGCTGACGGCAGCCGCCGTACACGAGAGGGTACAGGGCAGCCTAAAGACTATTGCGCTCGTTGCCAATAAGTCGAGCAACCTAAAAGGCACCTTCATAAAAGCCCTTAACGAAGCCATCGCGTCCATTAAAGGCGCGTTTGAGGAACTAAACCAGCGCACTTCCTCGGAGGAGTCGCGGCGGCTGCAAGCGCAAAATGACCGCCTCAGAGCTGAGCTGACTGACCTCCGCTCTGAAATGGGACAGATGAGGGCAGAATTCCAGGACCAACTGAAACAGAAGTCCCCGGTCTCAGTACCTCAAGAGGAGACGCAGCCTGCCAGCAGCTCCCGCAAAGTGGCCCCTCAGCCTCTGAATGCTGAGGAGTTGGCGCGGGCCATGACAGTGCAAATGGGGCTGATGCTGGATGCTAGGCTGGGAGCCCTTGAGCTTGAAGGCAGGCTCTTGCCGGCCCAAATAATGCGGCCTCCACTGGCCGCTGACCGTCAACGAGCGCCTGCGCAGGGGGCTTCTCAGAGCCAGGACCCAGCGCTCGCTCCCAAGCCGACTCCCAAGCCGGCTCCCAAGCCGGCTCCCAAGCCGGCTCCCAGGTCGACTCACAAGCCTCTAAAACGAGGTCCTCCAAACCTAACGGTGGAGCCTCGAAAAGGGGATAAGGGAAAGAGGAAGGGGAAAGGCAAGGGAAAGAAGAGTGCGCCCCGTGAAGCCATTGCGTCGATTCCCCATATCTCGACTCCAGATCCTCGGCCACTGACTCCGGCACACACTTCCGAGGGCTTTATCACTGTGGAGCGACGAAAGAAGAAAAAGGTGGCAAACCTTTCGTCGGCTTCCGAACCACAGCAGCAGAGGCGGAAACCTACCAACACCAGAGCATGCAAAGTCCGTCCCCCTCGCTCGGAAGTCGTAGTTCTCACGCTGAAGCCGGAGGCCGCTGAAAAGGGCGTGACATACGCGCAAGTGATGTCCAGGGCGAAGGAGAGTATGAACCTTGAACGCCATGGCATCGAATCCATAAAATTCAGGCGAGCGGCAACCGGGGCAAGAGTTCTCGAGGTGCCGGAAACAGGCAGTGGTGAGAAGGCTGACTCACTGGCCAAAGAGCTGGCCGCTAAGCTTGGGGAGGATGTTGTCTGGGTGTCTAGGCCAACGAAGTGTGTGGAGCTGCGCCTCACAGAACTAGACGACTCCGTGACACCAGGCGAAGTAGTTGCTGCCGTGGCCAAGGTGGGTGGTTGTATCGATAGCCAGATAAAGACCGGTGAAGTTCGTGTTGATGCATCTGGCCTCGGTACTATCTGGCTTCGCTGCCCGGCTGCGGCAGCAAAAAAGGTGATCGAAGCCGACCGCGGAAGGCTAAAGGTTGGATGGGTCCGCGCCGCCGTGAAGCTTCTCGATCAGCGTCCCTTGCTCTGCTATAAGTGCCTTGAAAAGGGTCATGTCAAGGCACAATGCACCAACGACACAGATCGAAGCAACACATGCTACCGGTGTGGCCAACCAGGCCACAGAGCGGCTGGCTGCTCGCAGGCGCCACACTGCTCCGTGTGTGCGAATTCGGGGAAGAAGGCCGATCACAAATTGGGCTCCAAGGCGTGCCACGCACCAGGCCCCAAGGCAGTGAAGAAGAAGGCTAGAACGGGCCCCCAGGCCCCACCCCAGCCTAGTCAGCCATCCACCAGCAGGTCGGAAGCGCACGAGAGGGAGGATCTAATGGCCATTGAATAAAATGGCCATTCGAGTAATTCAGGCGAACCTCAACCACTGTGCCAGGGCTCAGGACCTGCTACTTCAGTCTATGGCAGAGTGGATGATAGGCGTTGCGGTGGTGGCAGAACCGTACTCGATCCCTCTCCGGGATGACTGGGTAGGAGATGTGGACGGCTCTGTAGCACTGGTTATGCGGACAACGACGGGTGGCTCACCGTTTTCTAGCCCGATTAAAGGGAAGGGGTACGTGGCGGCGCTCTGTGGCGATACATGGTACGTAGCTGTATATTTCTCGCCAAACAGATGTCTGGCTGACTTTGAGCGGTTCCTGGACGAAGTAGGGGCTCAAGTCGGTCAGCTTCTCCCGCGCCCTGTAATCGTTGCCGGGGACTTTAATGCCAAATCCACGGCTTGGGGCTCCCCGGCGACGGACGCGCGAGGTGCCATACTGGAAGAGTGGGCAGTGGTGGTAGGCCTGACTATCGTTAACCAGGGAACGGCAGACACGTGCGTGCGGCAACAGGGTGGCTCTATCGTGGATATCACGTTCACGAGCGCCTCCCTGGCGCGCCGTGTCCAGGGCTGGGAAGTCATGGTGAGGGTGGAGACGCTGTCGGATCACCGTTATATCCGGTTCGACGTCTCCGCACCCTCACTATCCCCGGATGGCCCAAGCCGGATTGGCCCGGTCGGGAGCGGCCCAAGGTGGGCGCTTACTAAACTCGACCGGGAACTTTTGAAGGAGGCAGCCATAGTACAGGCTTGGTTGCCTGTGCCGGAGGGAGCGGTGGCGGTTGAGGCCGAAGCGTCCTGGTTCCGGGAGGCCATGACGCGCATATGCGACGCAGCAATGCCCCGGGCCAAGGCTCTGCCGCCACGACAAAGCGTGTACTGGTGGTCCGCCGAGCTTGCGCAGTTGCGCAAGGACTGTATAGTCGCGCGGCGCCAGCATATGCGACAGAGGAGGCGCAGGCGGCAAGACGCAGCCGAGGAGAGCCGTTTGTACGAGGCATTAAAGGCATGCAAATGGGCCTTCTCCGTGGCCATAGGGGAGGCAATTGAGGCAAGTCGGGCCGAATTTCTGGAGACCCTCAATGCCGACCCGTGGGGAAGACCATATAAGCTCGTTCGGAGTAAGCTGCGCCCCTGGGCACCCCCGCTGACTCAAACGCTCGAACCAGAGTTCGTAGGCCGCGTGGTAGCGACGCTTTTCCCGGCAAGGGGACCCCATCAGCCACCTTCTATGGCACCGTCAGCGGTGAGACTCGAGGAGGAGGAGAACATCCCAGCTGTAACTACAGCTGAGCTGGGCGTGGCGGTAGACCGGCTCCGTGTCAGGAACACGGCCCCCGGGCCTGACGGCATTCCGGGCCGTGCTTGGGTCCTCGCCATGGAAGCTCTCGAACCGAGGCTGCTACGATTCCTGACCGCGTGCCTAGAGCAGGGTTGCTTCCCGAAGGAGTGGAAGTCCGGGAAGTTGGTGCTGATTCGGAAGGAGGGGCGCCCGGTGGACTCTGCGTCTGGCTACCGGCCGATAGTCCTGCTCGATGAGGTGGGCAAGCTCTTTGAGCGGGTGATTGCAGCTCGCATCATCAAGCACATGGAGCGCGAGGGGCCGGATCTGGAGGACTGCCAGTTTGGCTTTCGCAGGGGCCGCTCAACGGTCGACGCAATTAGTCGAGTTAAGGAGACCGCGATGGAGGCAGTGTCCCGGGGTGAGGTCGTCTTGGCAGTATCTTTAGATATTGCCAACGCCTTTAACACCCTGCCCTGGGACACTATAAAGGAGGCACTGCGATACCACCAGGTACCTCTCCACCTTTACCGCATCATACAAGCCTACCTCAGTGATAGATATATCACGTGGCCAGGACGTCAGGGCTGGGGGAGGAGTATGATGGCCTGTGGAGTCCCGCAGGGGTCGGTCCTAGGTCCACTCCTGTGGAATATTGGCTATAACTGGGTCCTACGGGGGGCAAACTTGCGTGGAGTCGAAGTCGTTTGCTACGCCGATGACACGCTCGTGATGGCCCGGGGACCCAGTTTCCGTGACGCAGCCATACTGGCGACAGCAGGAGTCGCCCATTCTGTGGCTAAAATTCGACGTCTGGGCCTCGAGGTGGCTCTAACGAAGTGCGAGGCCATCTGCTTCTACGGTCCACGGAGGGGGCCTCCAGCTGGAGCACATATTGTGGTGGGAGGAGTCCCGATTGCTGTCAAGCCGACGCTGCTCTACCTTGGCGTCGTACTTGACAGCAAATGGAATTTTAGAGCTCATTTTGAGCGTTTGGCACCCAGATTGCTGCGCGCTGCGGGAGCCTTTGGGCGTATACTCCCAAATCTGGGGGGGCCCAAGGTTTCATGTCGCCGCCTTTACACAGGGGTGTTGCGATCGATGGCGCTTTACGGTGCCCCAATATGGGCGGATGCCCTCAGCAGTCACAATATCGCTCAACTGCGGCGACCGCAGAGAGCGATGGCTCTGAGGGTAATCCGAGGGTACCGGACGATCAGTGCAGAGGCCGCGTGCGTGATGGCTGGGTCGCGGCCCTGGGACCTGGACGCGAAGGCCCTTGCGGCCTTGTACCAGTGGTGCAGGGACGCGCGAGATCGGGGCCACCTGCTGGCACCTCGTGAGGTGGAAGGGCGGCGTACGCAGCTCCTAGAGGAGACTCTAGATGTCTGGGTGCATAGACTGGAACGGCCGAGGGCTGGCTCGCGCACCATAGAAGCTCTTCGCCCGGTCCTCCGTGACTGGGTGGAAAGGCGCTCCGGGGTGCTGACCTTTCGGCTGACGCAAGTACTGTCGGGACACGGCTGTTTCGGCAGTTACTTGCACAAAGTCGCGAAAAGGGAGCCGACACCGGAGTGCCACGAGTGCGGAGCTAGCGTAGACTCAGCTCAGCACACTCTGGCCGAGTGCCCGGCTTGGGGCGAGGAACGGCAAGAGCTGGTTGCCCAGGTTGGACAAGACCTGTCCCTCACGGCTGTGGTCCAGGCAATGTTGGGCGGAGAAGCGGCCTGGGAGACGGTGCTCACATTCTGTGAACAGGTCATGAAGGACAAAGAGGCGGCAGAGCGGGAGCGAGAAGCCTGGGCCGAGGCTGATCAGATGCGCCGCCGCCGAATAGGTCGCAGGCGAGCCGCCCATGAGCGGAACCTGCCACCTTAACGGGAGCCAGCGGGCGGTGAACACGGGGACGTTCCCGCCCATGCTTGTTGGCTCCCTGAGATGGATGGAAGCGCGACCTCGTGTCCCGGAAGCGCTTCCACAGAGGAGGATTCCTAATTAGGATAGCCGGCTTGCGGGGTCGCGGAAGTATGTTGCCCGTAACCCCGCAACAAACTAGCGGCAAGAGGACACCATGGGGTTTAGTGGGTAGTGGGGCTGCGTTTCAGTCCCGAGCCCCACATAACCGTCCGGGCTCATCCCCGACCCGGCGGTATGCGTAAATGCATTCCCCATGACAAAAAAAAAAAAAAAAAAAAAAAAAAAAGGTTAGGTTGGGGTTAGGTTAGGTTAGGTTAGGTTAGGTTAGGTTAGGTTAGGTTAGGTTAGGTTGGGGTGCAGGCCGGATTCCTCCACGTTGGCTTGGGTGTTGCAGTCTCTCTTGATCTCGATCCGGGGAGAACGCAGCATCTGGGCTGGTGCACCCTGGGCATTGGCTGAGACTTTTCCCACTTGGGAATTCTTTCGGCCCATGGCTAATATCCGGCAAGGGGGGGAGGGGAGGTGACAGGGGTTTCTTGAAGGGTTGCGGTTGTGTACCGGCACTTCTGCCCCGGAAAGTTTCCTTCTGTCACCTAGGGGGGGTATGGTGACGAGCCGCTTTTCCTCGGAAAAGTGGTGTTGTCACCATCCCGCCTCTTATGAGGGCGGCGACAGAGGTTGTTGGAAGGGGCGGTGGCGTGTGCCTTGAGGCCGCTTCCGTCCTGGACAGCTTCTCTCTGTTGCCTTTTTGACGGTTGGTGACTGGGGAGGCTTGAAGGGTCAGTTGCGTGTGCCTACGAGGCCGTTTCTGTTCCTGGAAAGCTTAACCAGTTACCTGGAGGGGGCCGTGACAGAGGTGGTTGAAAGGGGCGGTTGCGTGTGCCTTCGAGGCCGTTTCCAAACCAGACAGCTGCTTTCTGTCACTTTGGTGGTTGGTGACTGGGTTTACCGGAAGACATGGCACGCAACGGGGCGTAACCCACTCCGAAGGTGCTCCCATGTCACCCGAGGGTCCTTCTACGTGTCCTTCGGAATCCCGGGGGGCACTGTAGTTATTGGTGGGACAGCTGTGGTGGGGTGTGTTTGAAGGGTATGGGACCAAACCTCGCGTTTGGGTATCCGGAAAGCACCATCCACCACAGGCAGACCGTTGAAGGGAAGGCGAACTCAGCGAACTTCGGTTTGCTGCTCGCCCGAACTTCTTGTTAAGCCAGTGGGTAGGGGGCTCACATTGCACGGCTAAACCGGTCTGGGGAGACGGTCGCGGGCTGTTCACAGCCGTCTCCTCCTCTGGCGGGGGTTTGAGGGGCTCTTCGGAGCAAGCCGGGAGGTGCGTCAGTGGTCTATGCTTTTAGCGGTACCGCGGTGCCTCACTACCGGCCAGGAGGTTTAAACGCCGGAGTGGTTTTAGACGGTAGTTCTTTTGAGAGTCCGTCATACCTCCCATTGCACAGCCTTCCCCAGGCAGGGAGGATGCGTTAATGCATTTCCACTTCGTCAACAAAAAAAAAAAAAAAAAAAAAAAAAAAAAAAAAAAAAAAAAAAAAAAAAAAAAAAAAAAAAAAAAAAAAAAAAAAGGTTAGGTTAGGTTAGGTTAGGTTAGGTTAGGTTAGGTTAGGTTAGGTTAGGTTAGGTTAGGTTAGGTTAGGTTGGGGTGCAGGCGCCGGATTCCTCCACGTTGGCTTGGGTGTTGCAGTCTCTCTTGATCTCGATCCGGAGAGAACGCAGCATCTGGGCTGGTGCACCCTGGGCATCGGCTGAGACTTTCCCTTTTTTGGGGGAATCTTTCAGCCCATGGCAAATATCCGGCACGGGGGGGGGGGAGGTAGGTGACAAGTGACTTTTCGTCTGAAAAGTCGCTTAGTCACCGCCACACTGGGGGGGAAATGGGTAGCTTAAGTTAGGTTAGGGGGTGGGCTCGGCGTGCACTTATAATGCCGTCGAGCACTTACCACCCACAAACTAGGGGAGGCACGTCGACTCCTCTAGCCCCGTACTCTGGCGTCTTGCTTCAACGACCCCATCCAGCGACGTAATGGGTAGTTGCAAGATGCCGGAACGGAGGGCTTGCCTTCATTGGCCGGCCCGCGAGAAGGAAAACTCTATAAAACCCGACAGCATAGTCGTTAAAACCTGCAGATACCGAGCGACCTCTGCAGTATCTAGCTTTACCCCTGGGATGGGCGTCACCCGGGGGTGGACTTCTTATATCGGCCTTTAATCGTGGGAACAAAAATGAAATCTCTAAACAAAACAAAAACAAAGAAGTCGAAGGACAGCAGTGATGAGGGAGATAGTGACTCGATGCTTAGCGTTGAGTCACTGCCGGATACCAGTCTTAGGACTAAAGAACGGCAGTGTAGAAACAATGGGGGCTCAGACCCGGAAACAAGTCTGGATGGGGTTGCGAGCCCAATGCGGAAAAGACGAGGACGGCCGCCAACTACAGGCCATTATGTTGGCCTTGCCAAGGCGAAGTTGGCACTTATTGAAGCGGAGAGGGAGGAGGAGCTGAGGAGAGCAGAGGCGGAAGTCACTGCAGCTTCTCGAGAGGCCCGAGCCCGAGCTAGGGCTTTTACTCTATCGGAGTCATCTTCTAATGGAGACGACTTCCAGACGGCAACCTCACTAAGCCGTACGATTGACGATAATATTAATATTATCAAAAAGGTTGCCGTTACCTCCAAAAATCTCAAAGGAGGCTTCGTGAGGACACTAAAAGATGCTGCGGATGAGATCAGCAAAGTCGCTCTAATTTTACAGAGCCGCTGCACATCAGAGGAGACGAGAGGGCTGCAGGCGGACAACGCCCGCTTGCAATCTGAGGTAGCTCAGCTCCGCAAGGAGGTGGCGGAAATGCGGGAGCGCCTTGATCAGCCACACCAACAGGCTGCAGTGGTTTTGCCTAACCGGTCTGTAGAAAAACCGCCGGATACCGAAGAACTAGTGCGCACCATCCTTTGCCAGGTGGGCACGATGGTAAATGCTAGGTTTGAGGCGCTCGAGGATAGGTTGCTTCCCGAGAAGCGACTTCGCCCTCCATTGGCAGCGGACAGGCGGGCTCATGATCTCGCCGAGAACTCTCCTGGGCCATCCACTGTCCCGACCATGGCTCCAGCAATAGTTCAAAGGAAGACGGCTGCTCCGTTACAAGCCATTTCTCCGAAGCCGGACAAGGCAAAAAAGCAAAAGAAGAAGAAGGCGGGAAAAAAAGGGCAAAGCTCACTTGGAACTCCTCGTGAGAGGGTAGCAGAGCCTCAAGCCCTTTTAACAGCGTCGCAGCCTGCGGAACAATCGAGCTCGACCCAGCCGAAGGAATTGCCCTGGAATGAGGTGGTTAAGAAAGGGCTCAGGAAGGAGAACAACAAGAAGCAGGCAAAGCAGGGTCCACGTAAGACTGCTCCTGCCACTGCAAGACCGGCCAGACTCAGCCTTCCGAAGTCAGCCGCAGTTGTAGTTACCCTTACACCGGAGGCCATTGATAAAGGTGTAACTTATGACGCAGTCATCGCAGACGCAAAGGCCAAAATCAGCCTAACTGATATCGGAATAACAACAGGGGTTCGATTTCGCGTGTGTGCCTCGGGAGCGCGGATGTTTGAGGTGATGGGGATAGATAGCGGCCCGCAAGCAGACAAACTGGCTGAAAAGTTGGTACAGGTCCTCAGCCGGGATACAGCCCGCGTCTCCAGGCCGGTCAAGACGACAGAAATCAAAATCTCCGGCTTGGATGACTCGATTTCTGCTGAGGAGGTACTAAATGCGGTTGCCGAGGCAGGAAGCTGTCCCAGGGATAGCCTCAAAAGTGGCGGGGTTGTTAAAGACCCATTTGGTGTGGGACACATTTGGGTGGAATGCCCGGTGGCAACTGCCAAACGCATTGCGGCAGCACGTCGCTTAAATCTATCGTGGGTGTCGGCCTCCGTAAAACTCCTTGAGCCTAGGCCGCTGCGGTGCTTCAGATGTCTGCAGAAGGGGCATATCAAAGCTCAATGCAGTGCGGAGGTCGACAGAAGCCAAGAGTGCTTTCGCTGTGGAGTAGTCGGCCACAAATCCAAGGAGTGCTCGGCCAAACCACACTGCTCTATCTGTACGGCAGCCAAAAAACCGGCGGACCACCAACTGGGGGGCAGAGCTTGCTTCGCACCAGCCCCCAAAATTGCGAGAAGACAGGCAGCACTGCAGTCACCATCGACACGCCAGCTGTCAGTAGAGGTAGCTATGGAGACGGACATACAGATTTTAAACAATGGCCCTACGACTACTCCAAGCGAACATTAACCACTGCACACGAGCTCAAGACCTGCTCCTACAGAGCATGGCTGAGTGGTTGATACAGGTGGCCGTGGTTGCGGAACCCTATTTTATCCCCAACAGGGATGATTGGGCAGGTGACGAAGACGACCTTGTTGCCCTAGTCGTGCCGAGGTCTATTGGCTCCCCAACACTTGACAGGGTGCAGCGAGGTCGTGGTTTCGTTGCGGCTATTGTGGGGGGAATTGTGACTGTTGGCGTATATTGTCCACCAAGCAGAAGCCTCGCAGAGTTTGAGGATCTCCTTGGCCAGGTTGAGACCCTCATCGGCAGAAGTCACCCATTTCCTGTACTGGTAATGGGTGATCTTAACGCCAAAAGCTCAGCCTGGGGTTGCCCAACTACTGATGCACGGGGTGCAGTACTGGAGGAGTGGGCACTGACGGTGGGACTGTCCCTTTTAAACCAGGGTTCGCGACCGACCTGCGTTCGGTCACAGGGCAGTTCCATAGTCGATCTGTCGTTCGCTAGCCCCACGATAGCACGCCGAGTCCATGGATGGGAAGTTGTGGAGGACGTTGAGACCCTGTCAGACCATCTGTACATTCGTTTTGTTATATCTGCGTCCTCCGCGGCTCCAGTTCAACCGGGACCAGTGGTGTTGCCTGGTGACAGCCCTCGGTGGGTGGTAAAACGTCTTAATAGGGATGTCCTCATTGAGGCTTCTCTGGTCGAGACATGGATGCCCCCAGAGAGCACAATCATCGTTGATGAAGTGGCTGTGGCGTTACGCCAATCTATGACTCGCGTCTGCGATGCCTCTATGCCGCGTCAGGGTCCAAAACCACCGAGAAGGCAGGTGTACTGGTGGTCTGCAGAAATAGCGGAATTACGCACTGCGTGCGTAGCTGCCAGACGCCAGTACCAAAGACAACGCCGGAGAAGACGCCGTGACGAGAACGCCGAAGCATCGTTGCGCGACGTATATAAGGGGGCAAAGCGCACGCTTCGTATAGCAATAAGCGATGCAAGAGACGGAGCGAGGGAGGAGATGCTGGAGACTCTAAATCAAGATCCATGGGGTCGCCCCTATCGCATGGTACGAGGGAAACTTCGGCCGTGGGCACCCCCTTTGACGCAGAGTCTCCAGCCTCAGCTAGTGGAGGCTGTGGTTGGAGCACTTTTTCCACGTGGAGAAGACCACACGCCTCCGTCAATGGCACATCCGTTCCTCGCCTCGTCTTCTGGAAACGAGTCACTTGCCGGGACCGAAGAAATACCGTCGGTATCCTCTGGCGAATTTGGGGCTGCTATTCTTCGGATGCGTGCCAAAAAAACGGCACCGGGTCCTGACGGTATCCCTAGCCGTGCATGGGTGCTTGCGTCGGACGTATTCGAAGAGAGGGTTAGAGCAATTTTCGACGCTTGTTTTACCCAGAGTCGTTTCCCACAGCTGTGGAAGATCGGTAGACTTGTCCTTCTGAGGAAAGAAGGTCGTCCGGTCGATTCTCCCTCAGGGTACCGCCCCATTGTGCTTCTAGACGAGGTGGCGAAGCTCTTCGAGCGCATTATAGCCAATCGCCTCGTCAAGCATCTGGTGAGAATCGGCCCGGACCTGGACGACAAACAGTTCGGGTTCAGAGTGGGCAAGTCTACCGTGCACGCAATTCTGCGAGTAAAGGAGATGGCGGAGGAAGCAGTTGCCCAAGGTGACGTCGTCTTGGCGGTGTCTTTGGACATTGCCAATGCCTTTAATACCTTGCCTTGGAGTTGCATTAGGGAGGCACTCCGGTATCACCGGGTGCCAAACTACCTCCAGCGCATAATCGCAGACTACCTGTCAGGTAGGTCCGTGTCCTACAGGACTCAAGAGGTGTGGTGTCGTCATGTGGTATCTTGCGGTGTTCCACAGGGGTCGGTTCTCGGGCCACTTCTGTGGAACATTGGCTATGACTGGGTGTTACGGGGAGTTCTCCTCCGTGGTGTAAGCGTCACGTGTTATGCAGATGACACTCTCGTGACAGCCCGGGGTAGCACACACCGAGAGAGCGCCATTCTCGCCACGGCTGGAGTGGCTCAAGTGGTGAGTCGAATTCGAGCGCTGGGTCTCGAGGTGGCTCTTAACAAATCTGAGGCAATGTGTTTTCACGGGCCTCGGAACAAGCCACCCTCGGGATCCCACATAACAGTGGGTGGAGTACGCATCAACATCGAGCCCCAAATGAAGTACTTGGGGCTCACGCTGGACAGTCGATGGACCTTTGAGGACCATTTTCGAAGGTTAGTGCCCAAGCTGTTGCGCGCGGCGGCCGCACTCGGTAGTCTGCTGCCGAATGTCAACGGCCCGAAAGCGGCCTGCCGGCGCCTGTACTTGGGCATTGTGCGCTCAATGGCACTATACGGGGCACCTGTGTGGAATGGCGCTCTGAATAGCCGGACAGTTGCCCTTCTGCACCGTCCGCAGAGGGCAATTGCCATTAGAGCCGCCCGTGGATACTGCACGGTGTCCTTCGAGGCAGCGTGCGTCTTAGCTGGCTCCCTGCCGTGGGAACTGGAAGCGGAAATTCTCGCGTCCGTCTATACATGGCGCGAGAATGAGATCGCAGTAAACCGGTTCCCACCCTTAAAGGAGGAAGTCGAGACTGTGAGGGGGGAGCAGCGAGCATCAGCCGTGTTAAAGTGGCAACTCAACCTCTTTCAACCGCGTGCTGGTGCTAGGACCATAGAGGCCGTTCGTCCAGTCCTCGCACAGTGGCTGGACAGGGAACACGGTGTGCTCACCTTCAGATTGTCGCAGGTGCTTACGGGGCATGGATGCTTCGGCAAGTACCTGCACCGGATCGGAAGGGAGCCGACCGCGGTGTGTCACCACTGCGACGGCTGCCTCGAAGACACCGCCCAGCACACGCTGGAAGAGTGTCCTGCGTGGGCAGAACAGCGCCGGGAGCTCGTGGCTGCCGTGGGTGGCAACCTCTCATTGCCGGTCATAGTTAACACAATGGTGGAAAGTGACCGAGCCTGGGATGCCGCTCAAAAGTTTTGTGAGGCGGTCATGGGGCCTAAGGAAGAGGCGGAGAGAGTCAGGGAGGCAAGCGCCTCTAACTCGATCCGCAGCCGCCGCACAGGGAGGAGAAGGCGAGCGTACGCGCTCACAGTCCCACCCTAACCAAGACTCGAGTGACGGACTAGGGGAAGCCCGTTACTCACGTTGAGTCTGAGAGGGCGCGCTCGAGTTATCGCGCACGAAAGAGAAGAGCAGTTGGGTATCTTGTGACCCATAACCCATAAGAAGGGGCATAGAGCCAGTCACCACCGGGACGTAGAAGAGTGCTTTTATAGTGTCCCCTCATCCCGGTGGACACTGACGCCGATGGCAAACAGAGGGGTTTTAGTGGGTATGCTTCTCGTCCCTTTCCCACAGTGGGAGAGTGGATGGGGGGAGAGTCCCACATAACCACCGTGCCTTCCCCTGGTACGGTGGTATGCGTAACGCATTTCCCCTCTTAAAAAAAAAAAAAAAAAAAAAAAAGGTTGGGGTGCAGGCCGGGGTGCAGGCCGGATTCCTCCACGTTGGCTTGGGTGTTGCAGTCTCTCTTGATCTCGATCCGGAGAGAACGCAGCATCTGGGCTGGTGCACCCTGGGCATCGGCTGAGACTTTCCCCTTTTTTGGGGGAATCTTTCAGCCCATGGCAAATATCCGGCACGGGGGGGGGGGGGAGGTAGGTGACAAGTGACTTTTCGTCTGAAAACTCGCTTAGTCACCGCCACACTGGGGGGGAAATGGGTAGCTTAAGTTAGGTTAGGGGGTGGGCTCGGCGTGCACTTACAATGCCGTCGAGCACTTACCACCCAAAAACTAGGAGAGGCACGTCGACTCCTCTAGCCCCGTACTCTGGCGTCTTGCTTCAACGACCCCATCTAGCGACGTAATGGGTAGTTGCAAGATGCCGGAACGGAGGGCTTGCCTTCATTGGCCGGCCCGCGAGAAGGAAAACTCTATAAAACCCGACAGCATAGTCGTTAAAACCTGCAGATACAGAGCGACCTTTGCAGTATCTAGCTTTACCCCTGGGATGGGCGTCACCCGGGGGTGGACCTTGTATATCGACCCGTGATCGTGGGAACAAAATGGACTTTAAAAACTATACATTTTCTGATGAAGAAGTGGATGACTACAGTAGTAGTGAAGAGGAGGGGCACTCGGAAACGAGTGTCCGAAATATCGAACAACGGCGTAAACGTCCATTAGTGGATACCGGAGACGATGAAGAAACGCGTGCTGGCCCTGGGCCAAGTAAGCCGCTTTTAAAAAGAGGACGAGGCCGTCCCCCAACAACTGGGAAGTATGTTGGCCTAGCAAAGGCAAAGATGGCGTGGGTGGAGGCCGAGCGGGAGAAAATGATGCTTGAAGCAGAGTCTGAGCTCATTGCCTCAACCCGTCAACTTAGGAAAAATCCTACTTCCTCGTCTCAGCTTACTGAGGCGAGTACTGATGCTGGCAGCGCCGACTTTTTAATAAAGTTGGTGCAAGACAGTGTGGTCGCCATTCATAAGGTGGCCACTACGTCTAAAAACCTAAAAGGGACATACGTCCGTGTCCTCAAAGATGCAGCTGACAATATTAAGGACGCGTGTGAGGTTCTTAAGGTGCGCTGCGTCTCAGATGAGACGGTACGAATGCAGGCTGAGAACAAAAGACTGCAGGAGGAGATGGAGGGGCTCCGAAAAGAGCTGGCAGACCTCCGAACACAAATGGAGGAAGACAGGAGACAGCAAAAGGCGGTGGTAGACCAGCCACCTCAAACAGCCTCTCCAGCTAGGACTGACACCGAAGAACTGGTGCGCACCATCATGTGCCAAGTGGGTACCATGATCACCGCCCGGTTCGACGGTATAGAGGACAGACTGCTCCCGGAGGTGCGCTTGCGACCCTCACTGGCGGCAGATAAAAGGTTATCGGGATGTGTGGACGATTTTTCTGCAGCCGACGCGTCGTACCTTCCAGAGCCTTGCACTGGTGAGAGTTATATACCTCCCACGCACCCCCAAACGAAGGACACACAGACAGTACGGAGCTTACCTTCACAGTCAATACCTAAGGTATCGCACCAGGCCTACTCGACGGTAGTCAAAGAAGGCTCCAACAATAAAAAGAGGTTAGGAAAGAAGAATGGTCAGGGCCCGCCTTCTTCCTCCGCCCCAGTTCCAAAGGCTGCGCGACCGACGCAACGGATCACTCCAGAGCAAAGGAAGCAAAGTGGGAAGAAAAAAAAAAAAAGAGGAAGAGGAAGCGTAAACCGCGGATAGTCACCCCTCAAACCACAGCGGTGATAATCACCTTAAAGCCAGAGGCGTCACAGAAAGGGTTGACTTATAGGGACGTGATGTTAAAGGCAACGAAGTCTTTCACTCTAAGCGAGGTAGGCCTTGAACACGTCAAGGCTCGAAGCACTGCTAGCGGAGCCCGGTTAATAGAGGTGCCGGGTGCTGACAGTGGCTCAAAAGCGGATCAGCTGGCGGCTAAACTACGTAATGTCCTTAGTGACATAGCGGAGGTAGCACGACCACTGAAGACGGTCGCTCTGCGTGTGTCCGGCTTGGACGAGTCCGTCGGGGCTGATGACGTAGCCGCTGCCATCTCGACAAAAACTGGGTGCCAGCCCGAACACGTAAAGGTTGGCAGCATACGCGCGGGGTCATTTGGTGTTGGCACCGCAGTGATAAAATGCCCGCCAGAATCTGCAAAGGTTTTGGCTGCGGCAGGAAGACTTTTGGTGGGCTGGTCATCAGCCCAGATCAAGCTGCTTGATCCCTTACCCATGCGCTGTTTTAAGTGCATGGGCTTAGGCCACGTTCGAGCGGCTTGCCCATCTCAAGTTGACCGTGGTACAACTTGCTACCGTTGTGGCGAAGAGGGACACATGTCTGTCGGCTGCAAGGCCAAACCGCATTGCGTGGTTTGCGCCCAAGCAAAGCGACGTGCAGGACATGTCATGGGCGGAAAACGCTGCAGGCCTCCTCGAAAGAGGAACAAGACGGTGCCTCCACAAGGGGCTGCACCACAGGAGGCCCGTGGAAGTTCTCCAAGGGAGATGGAGTCATAAGATCTCCCCCTAATGAGAAACGTGGCGAAAGGAGCAGGGCGCAAGCCACAACTCTTTGTGAGACGCGGGCCGAGATGGGCGTCTGGAGCCTGCATTGCACAATCTCACATGCCGACAGGGGTGTCATTCGATCTTGACACCTCCAGCCTCTGGCTAGACGAGCCCCGGTTTTATTTCCAGGGCAGCTTAAGCCGTCGTTTTGGAAGAATTCATTTTGACTCCCACGGCGGCCATCATAAAGCGGTTGAGGACCAGCAGAGGGGTTTTAGTGGGTAGGCCTCCTGACCTTTGCCCGTTAGGGGAAAAGGTCGGGGGAAGAGTCCCACATAACCACCGCGTTCGCCCAAACGCGGTGGTATGCGCAAAGCATTTCCCCTCTTAAAAAAAAAAAAAAAAAAAAAAAAAAAGGTTGGGGTGCAGGCCGGATTCCTCCACGTTGGCTTGGGTGTTGCAGTCTCTCTTGATCTCGATCCGGAGAGAACGCAGCATCTGGGCTGGTGCACCCTGGGCATCGGCTGAGACTTTCCCCTTTTTTGGGGGAATCTTTCAGCCCATGGCAAATATCCGGCACGGGGGGGGGGGGGGGAGGTAGGTGACAAGTGACTTTTCGTCTGAAAACTCGCTTAGTCACTGCCACACTGGGGGGGAAATGGGTAGCTTAAGTTAGGTTAGGGGGTGGGCTCGGCGTGCACTTACAATGCCGTCGAGCACTTACCACCCAAAAACTAGGGGAGGCACGTCGACTCCTCTAGCCCCGTACTCTGGCGTCTTGCTTCAACAACCCCATCCAGCGACGTAATGGGGTAGTTGCAAGATGCCGGAACGGAGGGCTTGCCTTCATTGGCCGGCCCGCGAGAAGGAAAACTCTATAAAACCCGACAGCATAGTCGTTAAAACCTGCAGACACAGAGCGACCTCTGCAGTATCTAGCTTTACCCCTGGGATGGGCGTCACCCGGGGGTGGACCTTGTATATCGACCCGTGATCGTGGGAACAAAATGGACAAATTTAAAACATACACATTTTCTGATGAAGAGGTAGATGATTATAGTAGTAGTGAAGAGGAGGGGCACTCGGAAACGAGTGTCCGAAATATCGAACAACGGCGTAAACGTCCATTAGTGGATACCGGAGACGATGAAGAGACGCGTGCTGGCCCTGGGCCGAGTAAGCCGCTTTTAAAAAGAGGACGAGGCCGTCCCCCAACAACTGGGAAATATGTTGGCCTAGCAAAGGCAAAGATGGCGTGGGTGGAGGCCGAGCGGGAGAAAATGATGCTTGAAGCAGAGTCTGAGCTCATTGCCTCAACCCGTCAACTAAGGAAAAATCTTGCTCCCTCGTCTCAGTTTACTGAGGCGACTGCTGATACAGGAAGCGCTGACTCACTTATAAAATTGGTGCAAGACAGTGTGGTCGCCATTCATAAGGTGGCCACTACATCCAAAAATCTAAAGGGGACATACGTCCGTGTCCTCAAAGATGCAGCTGATAACATTAAGGACGCGTGTGAGGTCCTTAAGGTGCGCTGTGTCTCAGATGAGACGGTACGAATGCAGGCTGAAAACAAAAGACTGCAGGAGGAGATGGAGGGGCTCCGCAAGGAGCTGGCAGACCTCCGAACACAAATGGAGGAAGACAGGAGACAGCAAAAGGCGGTGGTAGGCCAGCCACCTCAAACAGCCTCTCCACCCAGGATTGACACCGAAGAACTGGTGCGCACCATCATGTGCCAAGTGGGTACCATGATCACCGCCCGGTTCGACGGTATACAGGACAGACTGCTCCCGGAGGTGCGCTTGCGACCCTCGCTGGCGGCAGATAGAAGGCTATCGGGATGTGTGGACGATTTTTCTGCAGCCGACGCGTCCTACAACCTGGAGCCTTGCACTGGTGAGAGTTCTATACCTCCCATGCAACCTCAAACGAAAGACACAGAGACAGTACGGAGCATGACCACAGAGTCAACACCTAAGGTATTGCACCAGGCCTACTCGACGGTAGTCAAAGAAGGCTCCAAAAATAAAAAGAGGTTAGGAAAGAAGAATGATAAGGGCCCGCCTTCTTCCTCCGCCCCAGTTCCAAAGGCTGCGCGACCGACGCAACGGATGACTCCAGAGCAAAGGAAGCAAAGAGGGAAGAAAAAGAAAAAGAGGAAGAGGAAGCGTAAACCGCGGATAGTCACCCCTCAAACCACAGCGGTTATAATCACCCTTAAGCCAGAGGCGTCACAGAAAGGGTTGACTTATAGGGACGTGATGTTAAAGGCAACGAAGTCTTTCACTCTAAGCGAGGTAGGCCTTGAACACGTCAAGGCTCGAAGCACTGCTAGCGGAGCCCGGTTAATAGAGGTGCCGGGTGCTGACAGTGGCTCAAAAGCGGATCAGTTGGCGGCTAAATTACGTAATGTCCTTAGTGACATAGCGGAGGTAGCACGACCACTGAAGACGGTCGCTCTGCGTGTGTCCGGCTTGGACGAGTCCGTCGGGGCTAATGACGTGGCCGCTGCCATCTCGACAAAAACTGGGTGCCAGCCCGAACACGTAAAGGTAGGCAGCATACGCGCGGGGTCATTTGGTGTTGGCACCGCAGTGATAAAATGCCCGCCAGAATCTGCAAAGGTTTTGGCTGCGGCAGGAAGACTTTTAGTGGGCTGGTCATCAGCCCAGATCAAGCTGCTTGATCCCTTACCCATGCGCTGTTTTAAGTGCATGGGCTTAGGCCACGTACGAGCGGCTTGCCCATCTCAAGTTGATCGTGGTTCAACTTGCTACCGATGTGGCGAAGAGGGACACATGTCTGCCGGCTGCAAGGCAAAACCGCATTGCGTGGTTTGCGCCCAAGCAAAGCGACGTGCAGAACATGTCATGGGCGGAAAACGCTGCAGGCCTCCTCGAAAGAGGAACAAGTCGGTGCCTCCACAAGGGGCTGCACCACAGGAGGCCCGCGCAAGTTCTCCAAGGGAGATGGAGTCTTAAGATCCACCCTTTATGAGAAACATGATGAAAGGAGCAGGGCGCAAAGCACAACTCCTTGTGGGACGCGGGCCGAGATGGGCGTCTGAAGCCTGCATTGCACAGTCTCATATGCCGACAGGGGTGTCATTCGATCTTGACACTCCCAGCCTATGGCTAGACGAGCCCCGGCTTTATGTCCAGGGCAGCTTTGGCCGTCGTTTTTGGAAGAATTCATTTTGACTCCCACGGCGGCCATCATTAAGCGGTTGAGGACCAGCAGAGGGGTTTTAGTGGGTAGGCTTCCTGACCTTTGCCCGTTAGGGGAAAAGGTCGGGGGGAGAGTCCCACATAACCACCACGTTCGCCCAAACGCGGTGGTATGCGCAAAGCATTTCCCCTCTTAAAAAAAAAAAAAAAAAAAAAAAAAAAAAAAAAAAAAAAAAAAAAAAAAAAAAAAAAAAAAAAAGGTTAGGTTAGGTTAGGTTAGGTTAGGTTAGGTTGGGGTGCAGGCCGGATTCCTCCACGTTGGCTTGGGTGTTGCAGTCTCTCTTGATCTCGATCCGGAGAGAACGCAGCATCTGGGCTGGTGCACCCTGGGCATCGGCTGAGACTTTCCCCTTTTTTGGGGGAATCTTTCAGCCCATGGCAAATATCCGGCACGGGGGGGGGGGGGAGGTAGGTGACAAGTGACTTTTCGTCTGAAAACTCGCTTAGTCACCGCCACACTGGGGGGGAAATGGGTAGCTTAAGTTAGGTTAGGGGGTGGGCTCGGCGTGCACTTACAATGCCGTCGAGCACTTACCACCCAAAAACTAGGGGAGGCACGTCGACTCCTCTAGCCCCGTACTCTGGCGTCTTGCTTCAACGACCCCATCCAGCGACGTAATGGGTAGTTGCAAGATGCCGGAACGGAGGGCTTGCCTTCATTGGCCGGCCCGCGAGAAGGAAAACTCTATAAAACCCGACAGCATAGTCGTTAAAACCTGCAGATACCGAGCGACCTTTGCAGTATCTAGCTTTACCCCTGGGATGGGCGTCACCCGGGGGTGGACCTTGTATATCGACCCGTAATCGTGGGAACAAAATGGACAAATTTAAAACATACACATTTTCTGATGAAGAGGTAGATGATTATAGTAGTAGCGAAGAGGAGGGGCACTCGGAAACGAGTGTCCGAAATATCGAACAACGGCGTAAACGTCCATTAGTGGATACCGGAGACGATGAAGAAACGCGTGCTGGCCCTGGGCCGAGTAAGCCGCTTTTAAAAAGAGGACGAGGCCGTCCCCCAACAACTGGGAAGTATGTTGGCCTAGCAAAGGCAAAGATGGCGTGGGTGGAGGCCGAGCGGGAGAAAATGATGCTTGAAGCAGAGTCTGAGCTCATTGCCTCAACCCGTCAACTAAGGAAAAATCTTGCTCCCTCGTCTCAGTTTACTGAGGCGACTGCTGATACAGGAAGCGCCGACTCACTTATAAAATTGGTGCAAGACAGTGTGGTCGCCATTCATAAGGTGGCCACTACATCCAAAAATCTAAAGGGGACATACGTCCGTGTCCTCAAAGATGCAGCTGATAATATTAAGGACGCGTGTGAGGTCCTTAAGGTGCGCTGTGTCTCAGATGAGACGGTACGAATGCAGGCTGAAAACAAAAGACTGCAGGAGGAGATGGAGGGGCTCCGCAAGGAGCTGGCAGACCTTCGAACACAAATGGAGGAAGATAGGAGACAGCAAAAGGCGGTGGTAGGCCAGCCACCTCAAACAGCCTCTCCACCCAGGATTGACACCGAAGAACTGGTGCGCACCATCATGTGCCAAGTGGGTACCATGATCACCGCCCGGTTCGACGGTATACAGGACAGACTGCTCCCGGAGGTGCGCTTGCGACCCTCGCTGGCGGCAGATAGAAGGCTATCGGGATGTGTGGACGATTTTTCTGCAGCCGACGCGTCGTACCTTCCAGAGCCTTGCACTGGTGAGAGTTCTATACCTCCCATGCAACCTCAAACGAAAGACACAGAGACAGTACGGAGCATGACCACAGAGTCAACACCTAAGGTATTGCACCAGGCCTACTCGACGGTAGTCAAAGAAGGCTCCAAAAATAAAAAGAGGTTAGGAAAGAAGAATGGTCAGGGCCCGCCTTCTTCCTCCGCCCCAGTTCCAAAGGCTGCGCGACCGACGCAACGGATGACTCCAGAGCAAAGGAAGCAAAGAGGGAAGAAAAAGAAAAAGAGGAAGAGGAAGCGTAAACCGCGGATAGTCACCCCTCAAACCACAGCGGTGATAATCACTCTTAAGCCAGAGGCGTCACAGAAAGGGTTGACTTATAGGGACGTGATGTTAAAGGCAACGAAGTCTTTCACTCTAAGCGAGGTAGGCCTTGAACACGTCAAGGCTCGAAGCACTGCTAGCGGAGCCCGGTTAATAGAGGTGCCGGGTGCTGACAGTGGCTCAAAAGCGGATCAGTTGGCGGCTAAATTACGTAATGTCCTTAGTGACATAGCGGAGGTAGCACGACCACTGAAGACGGTCGCTCTGCGTGTGTCTGGCTTGGACGAGTCCGTCGGGGCTAATGACGTGGCCGCTGCCATCTCGACAAAAACTGGGTGCCAGCCCGAACACGTAAAGGTAGGCAGCATACGCGCGGGGTCATTTGGTGTTGGCACCGCAGTGATAAAATGCCCGCCAGAATCTGCAAAGGTTTTGGCTGCGGCAGGAAGACTTTTAGTGGGCTGGTCATCAGCCCAGATCAAGCTGCTTGATCCCTTACCCATGCGCTGTTTTAAGTGCATGGGCTTAGGCCACGTTCGAGCGGCTTGCCCATCTCAAGTTGACCGTGGTACAACTTGCTACCGATGTGGCGAAGAGGGACACATGTCTGCCAGCTGCAAGGCCAAACCGCATTGCGTGGTTTGCTCCCAAGCAAAGCGACGTGCAGAACATGTCATGGGCGGAAAACGCTGCAGGCCTCCTCGAAAGAGGAACAAGTCGGTGCCTCCACAAGGGGCTGCACCACAGGAGGCCCGCGCAAGTTCTCCAAGGGAGATGGAGTCTTAAGATCCACCCCTTATGAGAAACATGATGAAAGGAGCAGGGCGCAAGCCACAACTCCTTGTGAGACGCGGGCCGAGATGGGCGTCTGAAGCCTGCATTGCACAGTCTCATATGCCGACAGGGGTGTCATTCGATCTTGACACTCCCAGCCTTTGGCTAGACGAGCCCCGGCTTTATGTCCAGGGCAGCTTTGGCCGTCGTTTTGGAAGAATTCATTTTGACTCCCACGGCGGCCATCATTAAGCGGTTGAGGACCAGCAGAGGGGTTTTAGTGGGTAGGCTTCCTGACCTTTGCCCGTCAGGGGAAAAGGTCGGGGGGAGAGTCCCACATAACCACCACGTTCGCCCAAACGCGGTGGTATGCGCAAAGCATTTCCCCTCTTAAAAAAAAAAAAAAAAAAAAAAAAAAAAAAAAAAAAAAAAAAAAAAAAAAAAAAGGTTAGGTTAGGTTAGGTTAGGTTAGGTTAGGTTAGGTTAGGTTGTATACGACCGTGGCGTATACGACCGTGGCGCATGCGACAGCGTGTATCTTGGCCTGCACCCCGCCGTGGGAGCTAGATGCTCAGGTGCAGGCCGAGATATATCAGGTGAGGGCTGAATCCAGGGCCAGAGGAGGGCGGCCGGATTCTGAGGTCGTGGAAAGGACTCGGCGGATGGCCGAAAGACGGATTAGAGACCGGTGGAAAAGTGACCTGGAGGACTCCCCCTATGGGACTTACACTATAGGGGCACTCCTCCCGTCGCTCGACCACTGGGTCGAGAGGACGCATGGTACGCTGACGTACCGACTTGTGCAGGTAATGACCGGACACGGGTGTTTCGGTCATTACCTGCACAAGATTAAGAGAGAGCCGAGTCCGATCTGCCATGAGTGCGGTGATTCGGATGACACGGCCCAGCACACCTTTATGGTGTGCCCTCGGTGGGATCCGGAGCGCCGCACAATGGTTGCGGAAATAGGTGTCTCCGATCTCTCGCTGCACAGCGTGGTCTCGGCCATGCTGCGCAGTGACAGAGCGTGGAGGGCGGTATCCTCCTTCTGTGAGAGTGTTATCTCACAGAAGGAGGTGGCGGAGCGGGAACGCGAAGACGACGTCGACGCACATCCGCTCCGGCGCAGGCGGAGGGGGCAAAGGCGACGGCGGTTTGCCGAAAACCTAGGCCCCCAGTAGGACTTGTGGGTTAGGGGCCCCACCTTGTACGGTCGTACTCTGACACTGGTGCCCTAGCTTATACTGGGGCAGCTGAGGGGCGCCCAATGGTAGAATCATTAGCAGCCCATGGCGCCCCCCGACATCAGCCCATGAAGTGCTAACGCCGCTGGGGTTTTAGTGGGTATTCCGGCCACTTGGCTGGTGAGTCCCACATAACTATCCCGGGTCTCCCCCGACCTGGGTAGTATGCGTAAATGCATTTCCCCAGCGTAAAAAAAAAAAAAAAGGTTAGGTTAGGTTAGGTTAGGTTAGGTTAGGTTAGGTTAGGTTAGGTTAGGTTAGGTTAGGTTAGGTTAGGTTAGGTTAGGTTAGGTTAGGTTGGGGAATCCGAATTGTGAGGGCCTACATGACGGTGGCCCACGCCGCGGCCTGCCTCCTCGCCTGCACCCCGCCCTGGGAGTTGGACGCAGAGGTGCAGGCGGAGACCTACGCAGTTAGGTCCAGGGCCCGGGCGAGAGGAGAACGCCCGGACCCTGAGGAGGTGGAGGAGACGCGCCGGATGACGGAGCGCCGACTGCGGGACAGGTGGAAAGCGGACCTGGAGGACTCCCCCTATGGGACTCGGACCATAGGGGCGATCCTCGGGTCGTTTGACACCTGGTTGGGGAGGGCAGTCGGCGCTACGTCGTACCGGCTTGTGCAGGTATTGACCGGACACGGATGCTTCGGTCATTACCTGCACAAAATTGGGAGGGAGCCCGGCCCGCAGTGCCATGAGTGCGGCGATCCGGACGACACGGCTCAGCACACTCTCGAGGTGTGCAGCCGGTGGAGTGCGGAGCGCCGCACTATGGCGCTAGCCATCGGTCGACGGGACCTCTCCCTGCACAGCGTTGTGTCTGCAATGCTGTGCAGCGACAGGTCCTGGAGGGCTGTGGCCTCCTTCTGCGAGTGTGTCATCTCGCAGAAGGAGGCCTCGGAGCGGGAGCGCGAGGATTCTCCTCTCGCGCATCCGCTCCGGCGTAGACGGCGGGGGGTGAGGCGGCGGCGTTTTGCCGCCCGCCTCAACCCTTAGTGACTGCGGGTGGGGGATGGGAGTCCCCCGCCCGCCGTAGGCTAGTCACTTGGCGGTCTGGGAGAGGGGCCAGGCGTGCTCGGCCTCTCTCTCCTTCGGCGCGGGTAGCCCCGGCAGACGGCCGGGGCTGCCGGAAGGCGTCGTGGGCAGAGCTTCGGCGGTTCCACGGCGCCTTGCCAAACCGGCAGGAGGGTACGCCAGGGTGGTTTTTAGTGGGTTGCGCCCCCTTTCCCCCTCTCATTCTGAGGGGGGGGCGGGGGGTGAGTCCCACATATCCCCTCACTACTCCCATGGTGAGGGGAATGCATAAAGCATTTTCCACCCTGTCAAAAAAAAAAAAAAAAAAAAAAAAAAAAAAAAAAAAAAAAAAAAAAAAAAAAAAAAAGGTTAGGTTGGGGTGCAGGCCGGATTCCTCCACGTTGGCTTGGGTGTTGCAGTCTCTCTTGATCTCGATCCGGAGAGAACGCAGCATCTGGGCTGGTGCACCCTGGGCATCGGTTGAGACTTTTCCCTCTTGGGAATTCTTTCAGCCCATGGCTAATATCCGGCACGGGGGGGGGGGAGGTAGGTGACAAGGGTTTCTTGAAGGGTGCGGATGTGTACCGGCACTTCTGCCCCGGAAAGTTTCCTTCTGTCACCTGGGGGGGGATGGTGACGAACCGCTTTTCCTCGGAAAAGTGGTTTCGTCACCATCCCGCCCCATATTGGAGGGCGGCGACAGAGGTTGTTGGAAGGGGCGGTAGCGCGTGCGCTTCCGTCATGGACAGCTCCTCTCTGTTTCCTTTATGACGGTTGGTGACTGGGGTAGCTTGAAGGGTCAGTTGCGTGTGCCTTCGAGGCCGTTTCTGTTCCTGGAAAGCTTAACCAGTTACCTGGAGGGGGCCGTGACAGAGGTGGTTGAAAGGGGCGGTTGCGTGTGCCTTCGAGGCCGTTTCCAAACCGGACAGCTGCTTTCTGTCACTTTGGTGGTTGGTGACTGGGCTTACCGAAAGACCGGGGGATGTCTCCGCTCTGCAACGGAGCACGAAGGTTCCGCTCTGCAACGGAGCATGACCCTGCTCTGGACGTGCTCCCATGTCACCCGAGGGTCCTTCTACGTGTCCTTCGGAATCCCGGGGGGCACTGTAGTTATTGGTGGGACAGCTGTGGTGGGGTGTGTTTGAAGGGTATGGGGACCGACCCTTAGAGGTTGGGTATCCGGAAAGCACCATCCACCACAGGCAGACCGTGTAGGGCCAGTGGGTTGGGGGCCCACATTGCACGGCTTTACCGGTCTGGGGAGATGGTCGTGGGCTGCCGACCGCAGCCGTCTCCTCCTTTGGCGGAGAAGGTGGGGCTCTTCGGAGCAGGCCAGGAGGCGTGTCAGTGGGCAAAGCTTTATTGCGGTTCCGCGGCGCCTCACGACTGGCCAGGGGGGTAAACGCCGGAGTGGTTTTAGACGGTAGTTCTTTTGAGAGTCCGTCATACCTCCCATTGCACAGCCTTCCCCGGGCAGGGAGGATGCGTAAATGCATTTCCACTCCGTCATAATAAAAAAAAAAAAAAAAAAAAAAAAAAAAAAAAAAAAAAAAAAAAAAAAAAGGTTAGGTTAGGTTAGGTTAGGTTAGGTTAGGTTAGGTTAGGTTAGGTTAGGTTAGGTTAGGTTAGGTTAGGTTAGGTTAGGTTATGCGGGCTCATGATCTCACCGAGATCTCTCCTGGGCCATCCACTGCCCCGACCATGGCTCCAGCGAAAGCTCAAAGGAAGACGGCTGCTCCGTTACAAGCCATTTCTCCGAAGCCGGACAAGGCAAAAAAGCAACAGAAAAAGAAGGCGGGAAAAAAAGGGCAAAGCTCACTTGGAACTCCTCGGGAGAGGGTAGCAGAGCCTCAACCCCTTTTAACAGCGTCGCAGCCCGCGGAACAATCGAGCTCGACCCAGCCGAAGGAATTGCCCTGGAATGAGGTGGTTAAGAAAGGGATCAGGAAGGAGAACAACAAAAAGCAGGCAAAGCAGGGTCCACGTAAGACTGCTACTGCCACTGCGAGACCGGCCAGACTCAGCCTTCCGAAGTCAGCCGCAGTTGTAGTTACCCTTACACCGGAGGCCATTGATAAAGGTGTAACTTATGACGCAGTCATCGCAGACGCAAAGGCCAAAATCAGCCTAACTGATATCGGAATAACAACAGGGGTTCGATTTCGCGTGTGTGCCTCGGGAGCGCGGATGTTTGAGGTGATGGGGATAGATAGCGGCCCGCAAGCTGACAAACTGGCTGAAAAGTTGGTACAGGTCCTCAGCCGGGATACAGCCCGCGTCTCCAGGCCGGTCAAGACGACAGAAATCAAAATCTCTGGCTTGGATGACTCGATTTCTGCTGAGGAGGTACTAAATGCGGTTGCCGAGGCAGGAAGCTGTCCCAAGGATAGCCTCAAAAGTGGCGGGGTCGTGAAAGACCCATTTGGTGTGGGACACATTTGGGTGGAATGCCCGGTGGCAACTGCAAAACGCATTGCCTCAGCACGTCGCTTAAATCTATCGTGGGTGTCGGCCTCCGTGAAACTCCTTGAGCCTAGGCCGCTGCGGTGCTTCAGATGTCTTCAGAAGGGGCATATCAAGGCTCAATGCAGTGCGGAGGTCGACAGAAGCCAAGAGTGCTTTCGCTGTGGAGTAGTCGGCCACAAATCCAAGGAGTGCTCGGCTAAACCACACTGCTCAATTTGTTCTGCTGCCATAAAACCGGCGGATCACCAACTGGGGGGCAGAGCTTGCTCCGCACCAGCCCCCAAAATTGCGAGAAGGAGGACAGCACTTCTGTCACAACCGATACGCCAGCTGTCAGTCGAGGTAGCTATGGAGACGGACATACAGATTTTAAACAATGGCCCTACGACTACTCCAAGCCAACATTAACCACTGTACACGAGCTCAGGACCTGCTCCTACAGAGCATGGCTGAGTGGTTGATACAGGTGGCCGTGGTTGCGGAACCCTATTTTATCCCCAACAGGGATGATTGGGCAGGTGACGAGGACGACCTTGTTGCCCTAGTCGTGCCGAGGTCTATTGGCTCCCCAGCACTCGACAAGGTGCAGCGAGGTCGTGGTTTCGTTGCGGCTATTGTGGGGGGAATTATGACTCTCGGCGTGTATTGTCCTCCAAGCAGAAGCCTTGCAGAGTTTGAGGATCTCCTTGGCCAAATTGAGACCCTCATCGGCAGAAATCACCCACTTCCCGTACTGGTAATGGGTGATTTGAACGCCAAAAGCACAGCCTGGGGTTGTCCAACTACTGATGCACGGGGGGCAGTACTGGAGGAGTGGGCACTGACGGTGGGACTGTCCCTTTTAAACCAGGGTTCGCGACCGACCTGCGTTCGGTCACAGGGCAGTTCCATCGTCGATCTGTCATTCGCTAGCCCCACGATAGCACGCCGAGTCCTTGGATGGGAAGTTGTGGAGGACGCTGAGACCCTATCAGACCATCTGTACATTCGTTTTGATGTATCTGCGTCCTCCACGGCTCCAGTTCAACCGGGACCAGTGGTGTTGCCTGGTGACAGCCCTCGGTGGGTGGTAAAGTGTCTTGATAGGGATATCCTCATTGAGGCTTCTCTGGTCGAGACATGGATGCCCCCAGAGAGCACAATCATCGTTGATGAGGTGGCTGTGGCGTTACGCCAATCAATGACTCGCGTCTGCGATGCCTCCATGCCGCGTCAGGGTCCAAAACCACCGAGAAGGCAGGTATACTGGTGGTCTGCAGAAATAGCGCAATTACGCACTGCGTGCGTAGCTGCCAGACGCCAGTACCAGAGACAACGCCGGAGAAGACGCCGTGACGAAAACGTCGAAGCATCGTTGCGCGACGTATATAAGGGGGCAAAGCGCACGCTTCGCATTGCAATAAGCGTTGCAAGAGACGGAGCGAGGGAGGAGATGCTGGAGACTCTGAATCAAGATCCATGGGGTCGCCCCTATCGCATGGTACGAGGGAAACTTCGGCCGTGGGCACCCCCTTTGACACAGAGTCTCCAGCCTCAGCTAGTGGAGGCTGTGGTTGGAGCACTTTTTCCACGTGGAGAAGACCACACGCCTCCGTCAATGGCACGTCCGTTCCTCGCCTCGTCTTCTGGAAACGAGCCACTTGCCGGGACCGAGGAAATACCGTCGGTATCCTCTGGCGAATTCGGGGCTGCTATTCTTCGGATGCGTGCCAAGAAAACGGCACCGGGTCCTGACGGTATCCCTAGCCGTGCATGGGTGCTTGCGTCGGACGTATTCGAAGAGAGGGTTAGAGCAATTTTCGACGCTTGTTTTACCCAGAGTCGTTTCCCACAGCTGTGGAAGATCGGTAGACTTGTCCTTCTGAGGAAAGAAGGTCGTCCGGTCGATTCTCCCTCAGGGTACCGCCCCATTGTGCTTCTAGACGAGGTGGCGAAGCTCTTCGAGCGCATTATAGCCAATCGCCTCGTCAAGCATCTGGTGAGAGTCGGCCCGGATCTGGACGACAAACAGTTCGGATTCAGAGTGGGCAAGTCTACCGTGCACGCAATTCTGCGAGTAAAGGAGATAGCGGAGGAAGCAGTTGCCCAGGGTGAGGTCGTCTTGGCGGTGTCCTTGGACATTGCCAATGCCTTTAATACCTTGCCTTGGAGTTGCATTAGGGAGGCACTCCGGTATCACCGGGTGCCAAACTACCTCCAGCGCATAATCGCAGACTACCTGTCAGGTAGGTCCGTGTCCTACAGGACTCAAGAGGCGTGGTGTCATCATGTGGTGTCTTGCGGTGTTCCACAGGGGTCGGTCCTTGGGCCACTTCTGTGGAACATTGGCTATGACTGGGTGTTACGGGGAGTTCTCCTCCGTGGTGTGAGCGTCACGTGTTATGCAGACGACACTCTCGTGACAGCCCGGGGCAGCACACACCGAGAGAGCGCCATTCTCGCCACGGCTGGAGTGGCACAAGTGGTGAGTCGGATTCGAGCGCTGGGTCTCGAGGTGGCTCTTAACAAATCTGAGGCAATGTGTTTTCACGGGCCTCGGAACAAGCCACCCTCGGGATCCCACATAACAGTGGGCGGAGTTCGCATCAACATCGAGCCCCAAATGAAGTACTTGGGGCTCACGCTGGACAGTCGATGGACCTTTGAGGACCACTTTCGAAGGTTAGTGCCCAAGCTGTTGCGCGCGGCGGCCGCACTCGGTAGTCTGCTGCCGAATGTCAACGGCCCGAAAGCGGCTTGCCGGCGCCTGTACTTGGGTATTGTGCGCTCAATGGCACTGTACGGGGCACCTGTGTGGAATGGCGCTCTGAATAGTCGGACAGTTGCCCTTTTGCACCGTCCGCAGAGGGCAATTGCCATCAGAGCCGCCCGTGGATACCGCACGGTGTCCTTCGAAGCAGCGTGCGTCTTAGCTGGCTCCCTGCCGTGGGAACTGGAAGCGGAAATTCTCGCATCCGTCTATACATGGCGCGAGAATGAGATCGCAGTACACCGGTCCCCACCCTTAAAGGAGGAAGTCGAGACTGTGAGGGGGGAGCAGCGAACATCAGCCGTGTTAAAGTGGCAGTGCAACCTCTTTCAGCCGCGTGCTGGTGCTAGGACCATAGAGGCCGTTCGTCCAGTCCTCGCACAATGGCTGGACAGGGAACACGGTGTGCTCACCTTCAGATTGTCGCAGGTGCTTACGGGGCATGGATGCTTCGGCAAGTACCTGCACCGGATCGGAAGGGAGCCGACCGCGGTGTGTCACCACTGCGACGGCTGCCTCGAAGACACCGCCCAGCACACGCTGGAAGAGTGTCCTGCGTGGGCAGAACAGCGCCGGGAGCTCGTGGCGGCCGTGGGTGGCAACCTCTCATTGCCGGTCATAGTTAACACAATGGTGGAAAGTGACCGAGCCTGGGATGCCGCTCAAAAGTTCTGTGAGGCGGTCATGGGGCCTAAGGAAGAGGCGGAGAGAGTCAGGGAGGCAAGCGCCTCTAACTCGATCCGCAGCCGCCGCACAGGGAGGAGAAGGCGAGCGTACGCGCTCACAGTTCCACCCTAACCAAGACTCGAGTGACGGACTAGGGGAAGCCCGTTACTCACGTTGAGTCTGAGAGGGCGCGCTCGTGGTTTCACGCGCGAAAAAGAAGCGAAGTTGGGTATCCTGTAATCCCATAACAAGAAGGGGCATAGAGCCAGTCACCACCGGGACGTAGAAGAGTGCTTTTATAGTGTCCCCTCATCCCGGTGGACACTGACGCCGATGGCAAACAGAGGGGTTTTAGTGGGTATGCTTCTCGTCCCTTTTCCACAGTGGGAGAGTGGATGGGGGGAGAGTCCCACATAACCACCGTGCCTTCCCCTGGTGCGGTGGTATGCGTAACGCATTTCCCCTCTTAAAAAAAAAAAAAAAAAAAAAAAAAAAAGGTTAGGTTAGGTTAGGTTAGGTTAGGTTAGGTTAGGTTAGGTTGGGGTGCAGGCCGGATTCCTCCACGTTGGCTTGGGTGTTGCAGTCTCTCTTGATCTCGATCCGGAGAGAACGCAGCATCTGGGCTGGTGCACCCTGGGCATTGGCTGAGACTTTTCCCCCTTGGGAATTCTTTCGGCCCATGGCTAATATCCGGCACGGGGGGGGGGGGGGGAAGGTGACAGGGGTTTCTTGAAGGGTTGCGGTTGTGTACCGGCACTTCAGCCCCGGAAAGTTTCCTTCTGTCACCTGGGGGGGGATGGTGACGAGCAGCTTTTCTTCGGAAAAGTGGCCTCGTCACCATAGGGAGGCGGCGACAGAGGTCGTTGGAAGGGGCGGTTGCTGGGCCGCTTCCGCCCTGGACAGCTTCCTTCTGTGGCCCATTGACGGTTGGTGACTGGGGTAGCTTGAAGGGTCAGTTGCGTGTGCCTTCGAGGCCGTTTCTGTTCCTGGAAAGCTTAACCAGTTACCTGGAGGGGGCCGTGACAGAGGTGGTTGAAAGGGGCGGTTGCGTGTGCCTTTGAGGCCGTTTCCAAACCGGACAGCTGCTTTCTGTCACTTTGGTGGTTGGTGACTGGGCTTACCGAAAGACTGGGGCATGTTAACTCCGCTCTGCAACGGAGCACGAAGGTTCCGCTCTGCACCGGAGCATGACCCTGCTCAAGACGTACTCCCATGTCACCCGAGGGTCCTTCTACGTGTCTTTCGGAATCCCGGGGGGCACTGTAGTTATTGGTGGGACAGCTGTGGTGGGGTGTGTTTGAAGGGTATGGGGACCGACCCTTAGAGGTTGGGTATCCGGAAAGCACCATCCACCACAGGCAGACCGTGTAGGGCCAGTGGGTTGGGGGCCCACATTGCACGGCTTTACCGGTCTGGGGAGATGGTCGTGGGCTGCCGACCGCAGCCGTCTCCTCCTTTGGCGGAGAAGGTGGGGCTCTTCGGAGCAGGCCAGGAGGCGTGTCAGTGGGCAAAGCTTAATTGCGGTTCCGCGGCGCCTCGCGACTGGCCAGGGGGGTAAACGCCGGAGTGGTTTTAGACGGTAGTTCTTTTGAGAGTCCGTCATACCTCCCATTGCACAGCCTTCCCCGGGCAGGGAGGATGCGTAAATGCATTTCCACTCCGTCATCAAAAAAAAAAAAAAAGGTTAGGTTAGGTTAGGTTAGGTTAGGTTAGGTTAGGTTCCCCCCCGAATGTGCTGCCACCTTGTCGTGGTGGGGGGGCTTGCGTGTTTCAGTGATCCTCGACGCTATACCGGACAGGGCTACCCATACCGGAAAGTTCCGAGGTGAGGGACCAGACTAAGAGCGGCACTTTCCCTTTCCACTCCCACCTTCCCATTCCTTTCCTTGATATCCCTCCTTTTCCTTCCCCTTACCCATCCTTCTCCACTTCCACCGAACCAGTGGCGGGATACCCACTGTCATGGGCCAGCGCGGGCCCGGGGAACTAAATACTCCCCGAAAGTGTGCACTTATGGTGGAAGGCTGCTCCCGACTACTCTCCTCGGAGAGTAGTTAGAGGAGTGCAGCAGCGTCTTCTGCTTTGCAGAGGGCGTTTTGGATGGAGTGGAGGGCCTTCTCCTAGGAGAGTGGGCGATGGATGATTGGGGGTTGTCCTCGAAAGAGGTACAACGGGGCCCGACGATGTGCCAGGTGCACTCGGTTTAGCCGACGTCGAGCCTAACTCGTTTCCCGTCTGGAGTGTCGTGGATCACGTCTCGCGGCTCCGACGGGCCGAGGACCTTGCCTTAACCGGCTGGGTCGAGGGGAGTAAACCTCATAAAAAATCCCTCAATCCTAAGCGGCGCCGCACCGCGAGGGGATGCATGGCTGAGAGGTGGTCAGCTATTAGTGCGTTGCCGCGTCAGAGTACCTGCCGACCCTCTGACGGGAGATGCTAGGCTTGTCCAGGTGCACGGGCACCTCCTGGATCGACCGATTATCCCTACTACTCGTGGGAACAAGAATGGATACACCTTTAACCCTACCAAACGGCCCTTCTCAGGGCCAACCCGGAAACGGCCCTTCTGAGGGCCAACCTGAAAACGGCCCTTCTCAGGGCCAAAACGCAGACACCGACACCACTGTGGCGGAACAGCTATTGGAGATGGCAAGGCTGAAGGACGCTGAGCTGATGGAGGAGATGATGTTGGAGGTTGACTCTGACTCGTCGCTCCCATCAGTTCACGTCAAAAGCGTGAAACGGCCACACGCAGATGACGATGAAATATTGACTGGGCCGGCTATCAAGCCCAAAGTCAATACCGCCAGGAGGGGCAAGACCCCTATAACCGGAGGAAGCAACTCGGGCCTCAGGGCGGGTAAGACGATATTGAGGTTCCCCAACTTCCGAGACGTTGGGGCGGAGGCGGGTGCGGTCGGTGAATACCGCGTTAACCGTGACTCCTCGCCGCCTCAGAGTCATGGGAGAAGGGCCCTTAAAAGAGGCAACACACGAAGGAGCTCATCGGTTCCGCGGGACCGCAGCCCTGTAAGGAACGAGGATGACGGTGGGTACGTTTCTGTCGTCCGGAATGCCGCATTGCAGGTTTTGGCGGAAGCCGCAAATTGTGGTAATTTGAAGGGGGATGTCTGGGGCCGCATGAAAACTGCGTGCAAAAACATCTTGGCGGCCGCAGACATACTGGATGAAATAGACGGAGGAGACGATGTGGAGGTGAGAGCTCTGCGCGCAGATAACAAGCGCATGAGGGAAGAGCTCTCCCTCGTACGACAAGAATTGAAGGCCCTAAGGACTGCTTTTTCCGAAAGGAATAAGCAGCCCCCGCAGAGCCACGCCCCCGAAGACGGCCTCCCACAGGCCTTGGGGCAGGCAATGATTGAGCTGAGGGAGGACCTGAAAAGGGATCTATTCACCTCGATAGGAGAGATGGTGAACGTTCGGATCGGGGAGGTCCGGGCCCTTCTCCCCGCATCTCCGATTGTTCGCCCACCGCTGGCAGCGGACCGGAGGAGGGCTGAACAGGTGGCTGACCCCGATGTGTCGGCTCCTCCAGCTAGGTTCGCTCCTCCCACCAGGGCGGCTCCTCCAGCCAGTGCGGCTCCCAACAACAGGTCGGCTTCCAGCGCGGGTCACCCCACTAGCGCTCGGAAAGCACCCCCTGCCAAGCCAGCGCGCCCTGCTCGTCGGGCCAAAGAGACGAGACCGTTGGCTGCTCTTCGTCCCCCTCCTATCCGCGAGTTCGCCCCGGCGGTTCCGGCAGTACAAGAGCCACTGCCGCCCACCCAAATGTCGTGGTCGGACGCGGTGAAGAGGGGTAAGAAGAAGAAGAAAAAGAAGGTTGCCCCACCACCTAAACACACAGCCACAGGCAACAGGCCCGCGCCGGGCCCCAAGAAACTGCCTGCTCCCTCAACGGCTGCTGTGGTAGTTGCCGTAAAGGAGGGCAGCGAGGCCACCTACGCCAGCGTCATGGCCAAGGCCATGAAGTCCTTCTCGCTGGCGGAGGTTGGCCTTGAGCATGTCAGGGTCCGTAAGACGCAGACCGGGGCCCGCCTCATTGAGGTCCCGGGCGCGAACGGGGCAGCGGCGGCGGATGCGCTATGCGCAAAACTTGACGGGTTGGTTGGCGACGTGGCCAAAGTCTACCGACCCGTCAAAATGGCGGAAATCCGGGTGGGTGGTCTCGATGAGACCATCACCCCGGAGGACATCGCGGCGGCAATGGTGGCCAAGACTGGGTGCTCCCCCACCCAGGTGAAGGTTGGCGCCATCCGGGTCCGATTCGACGGATCTGGCGTGGCGAACGCGCAGTGCCCGGTGACCGTGGCCAACACGCTGGCAACAGCAGGACGACTACTGGTGGGGTGGTCGTCCGCCAGCGTGACTGCACTGGAGGCGAGGCCCATGCGGTGCTTCCGATGCCAAGGCATCGGACACAGCGGGGCCCTCTGCCCCTCAACCGTGGACCGGTCAAATTGGTGCCACCGGTGCAGTGGGCCGGACCACTGGAGGGCCTCCTGCATGGCCGCGCCGCATTGCGACGTTTGCCTAAAAGCGCGACGTCCAGCGGACCACGTAATGGGGGGACGGAGGTGCAGCCCGCCACACACGAGGGGCAAGGCTGGTCAGACAACGTCCCCCTCTACAAGGCGTGCCGCCAATGCGGCTAGGCAGGAAGGTAGCCAGATGGACCTCTAAATGCCAGCACACCAGCATTTAGAGGTCCTTCAGGCGAACGCCAACCACTCCGCCCGCGCCCAAGATCTGCTCATGCAGGTCATGGCGGAGTGGGGCATAGGCGTTTTGGTGGTGGCTGAGCCGTACTTCGTCCCCCCCCAGTCTAACTGGGTCGGGGCGACGGACGGCTCGGTTGCCATTGCGGTACCGGCGATGGGTGACCTCCCCCCCCTATCGGGAATGGCCAGGGGTTCGGGCTTCGCGGTGGCCAAGTGGGGAGAAACTGTCCTAGTGGCAGTTTACTTCTCCCCGAATAGGCCGCTGCGGGAGTTTGAAGCCTTCCTGGTGGGGCTGGGGAGAGTCGTCGGAGGGGCGGCGCCGGCGCCATTGGTGGTGATGGGGGACCTAAACGCCAAGAGCGCGGCGTGGGGTTCCCCCATCACGGACCCGAGAGGGGTGGCCCTCGAAGACTGGGTGGCGGCGATGGGGCTTGAGGTGCTCAACCGGGGCGACGCCAACACGTGTGTGCGGCGGCAGGGAGGGTCGATCGTGGACGTCTCGTTCGCGACCCCTGCCATTGCCGCACGAATCACGGACTGGCGCGTCCTGCAGGAGGTAGAGACCCTCTCCGACCATTTATACGTTCGGATGAGGGTCAGCACCTCGCCAGGGGTGCCGCCGCCCAGCCCGAGAGGGCGGGGGGGGAGAGGAGGAGGAGGGGCTTTCCCAAGGTGGACCCTGGCCCGCCTCGACATGGGAGCGGCGGTGGAGGCGGCCATGGTGGAGGCGTGGTGTGCGCCCCCACCGGTCTCCTTGGGGGTGGAGGAGTGGGCAGCCCGGTTTCGCGTCGCACTAACGTCGGTGTGCGACGCGGCCATGCCCCGGGCCCGAAGGCTGCCCGCCAAGAGGCAGGTGTACTGGTGGTCGCAGGAGATTGCGGCCCTGCGAGCCGCCAGTGATGCCGCCCGCCGCGCATACACGCGCTGCAGGAGGCGGCGACACCTGCCGGAGGAGGAAGAGCATCTCCACAGAGAGCTGAAGGTGGCGAAGGACGCGCTCTCTGTGGAGATAGCTCGCAGAAAGGACGAGGCGCGTGAGGAGTTCCTGGCCACGTTGGATAGGGATCCGTGGGGGCGGCCATACCGAGTTGTGCGCAACAAAATGCGTTGCGCACCCCCCATGGACTCCCTTGAGCCGGAGCTCCTCACGAGGATTGTGGAGGGACTCTTCCCGGCTGCGGCGGCCTTCCAGCCGCCCGCAATGGTGGGCCCCACGGTTGAGGAGGTTGATCAAGATGATCCCCCTCCCGTGACGGACGACGAAATGGAGACCATCGTCGACCGTCTCCGGTCCTGCAGAAAGGCACCAGGACCGGATGGGGTACCGGGAAGAGTCCTCCACATTGTGGCGGAGCACCTCGGGGACCGCTTGCGGACCCTCTTTGATGATTGTATCAAGGAGGGGCGCTTCCCGAGGTGCTGGAAGGAGGGACGCCTCGTCCTCCTTCGGAAGGAGGGTAGGCCGTTGGATACCCCTGCCGGTCACCGCCCCATCGTCCTCCTAGATGAGACGGGCAAGATGCTAGAGCGCATCCTGTCCCGTCGCATCGTCCAACATCTGGAGGACGTGGGGCCTAACATCTCCGACCGGCAGTTCGGGTTCCGGGAGGGACGGTCCACTATGGACGCGCTTTCGTCCCTCCGGAACTTCTGTGGGAACGCGGAGGCGAAGGGTGAGGGGGTCGTGGCGGTGTCGCTAGACATCGCCAACGCATTTGGCTCCCTGCCCTTCTCGGTCATCAGCGAGGCCCTCCGCTTCCACAGGGTGCCCGGGTATCTGCGGCGGATTGTGGAGCACTACCTAACCGACAGGGTAGTGCTCTACGATCGTGGGGGTCTGCGGATCGCTCACCCGATGTCGTGCGGTGTTCCCCAGGGGTCCGTGTTAGGACCCCTGCTATGGAACATAGGGTACGACTGGGTGATCCGCGGAGCGCTCCTTCCCCGCATGGCCGCCCTTTGTTATGCCGACGATACAATGGTGGCCGTGCGGGGACGTGAGCTGGAGGAGGCCCTTCGGAGGGCGTCGTTGGCGGCAGACCTGGTTGTCGGCCGCATCCGACAGCTGGGTCTGGAGGTGTCCCTCCCGAAGACAGACGCTATTGTCTTCGGGGGGAGGGGATGGCGTCCACGTTGTGGATTGTCCATCCCTGTGGCGGGGGAAGCGGTCCAGGTGAAGGGTACGATAAAGTACCTTGGCCTCATCCTGGACCGGAGGTGGGATTTCGGGGAGCATTTCCGCCAACTTGCTCCCCGGGTGGTAGGCGCCGCGTCGGCCCTGGGCCGCATGTTGCCGAACGTGGGCGGGCCTCAAGCGCCATGCCGACGCCTGTTTGCAGGCGTAGTGCGTAGCATGGCGCTATACGGAGCGCCAATCTGGGCCGACAAGCTGTCGGCCAAGAATAAGGCGCTCCTAAGGAGGCCCCAAAGAGTGGTGGCCCTCCGAATAGTGAGGGCCTATGTGACGGTGGCACATGCGGCCGCGTGTGTCTTGGCCTGCACCCCGCCGTGGGAGCTAGATGCTCAGGTGCAGGCCGAGACATACCGGATGAGGGCCGGGTTCCGGGCGAGGAGACAGCGCCCGGACTCGGAGACGGTGGAGGGGGCCCGTCGAATGACGGAGCGGCGCCTGAGGGACCGGTGGAAAAGCGACCTGGAGGACTCCCCCTATGGACTCCGCACCATAGGGGCACTCCTCCCGTCGCTGGACCACTGGTTGGAGAGGAGGTACGGTACCGCCACGTACCGTCTTGTGCAGGTGATGACCGGGCACGGGTGCTTCGGCCATTACCTGCACAAGATTAGGAGAGAGCCCAGTCCGGTTTGCCACGAGTGCGGCGATCCGGACGACACGGCCCAGCACACCCTAGAGGTGTGCTCGAAGTGGGATCCGGAGCGCCGCGCTCTGGTTGCGGACACAGGGCTCTCCGATCTCTCACTGCACAGCGTCGTGTCGGCCATGCTGAGCAGTGAGAGATCGTGGTTGGCGGTCGTCTCCTTCTGCGAGAGCATTGTCTCGCAGAAGGAGGCGGCGGAGCGGGAGCGCGAGGAGGACGTGGATGCGCACCCGCTCCGGCGTAGACGTGTGGGGCGAAGGCGGAGGCAGTTTGCCACCCGCCTGAACCCCTAGTAGGACCGTGGGGATAGGGTCCCACACAAAGGTCCTACACGTCTGGGGGAGGGTTCGGCGTGTTAACTGAACCCTCCCTCCTTTGGCGCAGGTGCCCCAGCAACAGGCTGGGGCGGCTGGGGGGCACCCAGTGGTGAATAGTCATCAGCCCACGGTGCCCCCGTTAACAGCCCATGGAGGTTAACACCGGTGAGGTTTTAGTGGGTAGGCTTCCCCCTTCCCCTTCGCTCTGAAGGGTAGGGGGTTGAGAGTCCCACATAACCCTCCAATATGGTCGTCCCTAGACCGGAGGGTACGCGTAAATGCGTTTCCTCACCGTCAAAAAAAAAAAAAAAAAAAAGGTTAGGTTAGGTTAGGTTAGGTTAGGTTCAGCGAGCGGCAGATCCCGGCCGCCCCCCCCGTCGCTTCCGCCCTGCAGTTCGGGACCGCCGAGCTGACAGAGGCGATTGAAGTAATGAAGAGGGACCTGTTCCTTAGCCTGGGGAGGATGATAGCCGACAGGATGGAGGAGGTGAACAGGCGCCTCCCGGCGGAGCCCATCCTTCGCCCCCCGCTGGCACACGAGAAGCGGGCTGGGAAGCCTGCCGTGTCGGCCCCTCCCCAGCGAAAGGGAACAGGTATTGCCCTGCCACCCCCGGCCCCGGCGGACCTCGAGCCGAAAGCCAGAGCCAGGCTAGGCGATGGGCGGGCCAACAAGAAGGTGGCGGCCCCAGTCCCCACCCCCACCAACAAGAAGTCCGCCAAGGCCGCCAAGGCCGCCCCGGCCCCGGAGGAGGAGCCCGGCCCCTCGGGCCGTATGCCGCCTGCGCCCACACAGATGTCGTGGTCGCAGGTGGTGCGGAAGAAGGCAAAGGGTGCGGCCAAGCCCCCCCCTCCAGCCCCTAAAGGGCCCGGGAAGGCAGCGCACGGGCCCAGACCCGCAAAGCTGTCCGTCCCCAAGACGGCGGCGGTGGTGATCTCCCTCAAGAAGGGGGCCACCACCACCCTGCAGGCTACCATGGCTAAGGCCATTAATGGTCTTAGCCTGAGCGAGGTGGGCCTGCAGAGCGTGCGGGTCAGGACCTCGATGACGGGCTCCCGGGTCATCGAGGTCCCCGGGGAGAAGGGCCACGAGGTGGCGGATACCCTTGCAGCCAAGCTGCAAGGGTTGGTGGGGGACGTAGCGGACGTCAGCCGCCCCGTCAAGATGGCCGGCGTCCAGATTTCCGGTCTGGACGAGTCGGCCACAAAGGAGACGGTGGCGCAGGCTGTTGCCGCGGCGGGGGCATGTCAGCCTGAGCAGGTCCGGGTGGGGGCCGTCCGCGCCCTTTACGATGGCACTGGATCGGTCTTGATCCAGTGCCCCGTGCAGGCGGCGGTGGCCCTCACCAAAGCTGGGAGGATCCTGGTGGGCTGGGCCTCCGCCAGGGTCACGGCGGTGGGGCCGACACCAATGCGGTGCTTCCGCTGTTATGGTGTCGGCCACTCGCGGGAGCTGTGCCCCTCTAAAGTTGACCGGAGCAATTTCTGCTTCCGGTGCAGCAAAGAGGGGCACAAAATGGCGGATTGCTGGGAGAAGGCTTGGTGCGCCGTATGCCACCAGGCCAAACTCCCGGCAAACCACATGCTGGGGGGGAGGAAATGTTTCCCCCCCGCAACAAAAGGTAGGGACCTGAGGCCGCAGCGTCTCCGCCCCGCCGTTGCTAATGAAAGCACCCCCGCAGCGACCGCCGCGGCCCCCGAGGAGACCTGCATGGAGCTCTAAATGCCAGCACACCATTTGGAGCTCCTGCAGGCCAACGTCAACCACTCCGCCAGAGCACAAGACCTGCTGATGCAGGTAATGGCGGAGTGGTCGATTGACGTTGCGGTCGTCGCGGAACCCTACTTCGTCCCTCCCCTACCCAATTGGGTGGGGTCGACGGACGAGTGGGTTGCCGTGGCGGTGCCGGCGGTCGGCGACGGACCCCCCCTCGTGAGGATCGAGGGCGGCCCGGGGTATGTGGTGGCCGGATGGGGGAGCGACACCGTACTAGTTGCGGTGTACTTCTCCCCCAATAGGCCGCTGGCCGCCTTTGAGGCCTTCCTGGGGGTCCTAGAGGGGGTCGTGGCGAGGGCGGCCCCGCGCCAGGTAATGGTCCTGGGGGACCTCAACGCCAAGAGTGCGGCGTGGGGATCCCCCATAACGGACGTGCGCGGGGGCGTGCTGACGGATTGGGTGGCGGCGGCGGGCCTGGTGGTCCTGAACCAGGGCAGCGCCAACACTTGCGTGCGGCGGCAGGGGGGGTCTATCGTGGACATAACGTTCGCGACCCCTGCCATTGCCGCACGCCTCGCAGACTGGCGCGTCCTGGAGGACGTGGAGACCCTCTCCGATCACCTGTATATCAGGTTGAGGGTCTCCACAAGACCGGGCCAGCCGCCACCCAGTCCTCGGGGGGGGCGGGGAGGGGGGACGGAGGAGTTCCCCAAGTGGTCCCTGTCCCAGCTGGACAGGGCCAAGGCGGACGAGGCGGCGATGGTGGAGGCTTGGTGTGCTGCCCCACCCGCCGCCTTGGGAGTGGAGGAGAGGGCGCGCCGGTTCCGCTCCGCACTGCAGGCCGTGTGCGGAGCGGCCATGCCCCGGGCGAAACGGCTCTTCGCCCGGAGGAAGGTCTACTGGTGGTCCGCCGAAATTGCGGCAGTGCGGACCACCAGTAACAATGCCCGCCGCGCCTACCAACATTGCAGGCGCAGGCGGCACACTGCGGAGGAGGAGGAGAGGCTCTACGGGGCCCTCAAAGAAGCCAAGGGGGCCCTGACCCTGTCCATAGCAAAGGCCAAGGATGAGGCACACGCCTCATTCTTGGCCACGCTGGACAGGGATCCGTGGGGGCGGCCGTACAGGGTGGTGCGCAATAAAATGCGCACTGCCCCCCCCATGGACTCCCTAGAGCCTCCCCTCCTGAGGAGGGTCATCGAGGGGCTGTTTCCGGCAGCTCCCTCGATAACTCCCCCGGTGATGACCGAGCCACCGGGGGACTTGGAGGACCCACTCGAGCTCGCCATCGCACCGGTAAGCGACGACGAGTTCGAGAGGGCGGTGGACCGGCTCCGGGGCTGCAAGAAAGCCCCGGGGCCCGACGGAGTACCGGGCCGGGTACTCCCCATCGCCCTAAAACACCTCGGGGACCGACTCAGGCAGTTGATGGACGACTGCCTGAGGGAGGGACGGTTCCCGAGGGTGTGGAAGGAGGGGAGGCTTTGCCTCCTCCGGAAAGAGGGTCGACCCCCGGACTGTCCCTCCGCCTATCGCCCCATAGTGCTGCTGGATGAGGCCGGGAAGATGATGGAGAGAATCCTGGCCTCCAGGATCCAGCAGCATCTAGAGACCGCCGGCCCGAACGTCTCTGATAGACAGTTCGGGTTCAGAGAGAGGCGGTCTACGCTCGACGCGCTGAAGTCCCTTAGGGACTTCTGTGAGTACGCGTCGAGCAGAGGGGAGGGTGTCGTCGCGGTGTCCCTTGACATCGCAAACGCGTTTGGCACTCTCCCCTATGGGGTGATAAGGGAGGCACTTATTTACCACCAAGTGCCTCCCTACCTGCGGCGGGTCATGGAGCACTACCTGACCGAGAGGGTAGTGCTCTATGAGCAGAGGGACGGTCGACGGGGGTCGACGGCGATGGCCTGCGGCGTACCCCAAGGTTCCGTGCTCGGTCCGCTCTTATGGAACCTGGGGTACGATTGGGCCATCAGGGGGGAGTTGCTCCCACGGACGGCCACCATCTGCTACGCAGATGACACCATGGTGGCCGTGCGTGGGACCGACATGAGGGAGGTGCTGTGCCGGGCGGAAGCGGCGGCCGAGCTGACCATTTACCGGATTGGTCGGCTCGGCCTGAGGGTGGCGCTCCCGAAGACTGAGGCGATAGTCTTCGGGGGCCGGGGGTGGAGGCTGCCGGCGGGTTTGGCGCTCACCCTGGGGGGGGAGTCGGTCCCGATCAAGCCCCACATAAAATATTTGGGGCTTGTTCTGGACCGACGATGGAATTTCGGGGAGCATTTTTCGCAATTGGCTCCCCGAATTGTGGGCGCCGCGTCGGCACTGAGCCGGCTGCTGCCGAACGTGGGTGGGCCGGGCTCCTTGTGCCGCCGGCTGTATGCCGGCGTTACGAGGAGCATGGCTCTGTACGGGGCCCCCATCTGGGCGGACAAGCTGTCCGCCCGGAACAGGGCCCTGCTGCAGAGGCCACAGCGGGTGGTGGCCCTCCGTATTGTGAGGGCCTACATGACGGTGGCCCACGCCGCGGCCTGCCTCCTCGCCTGCACCCCACCCTGGGAGTTGGACGCAGAGGTGCAGGCGGAGACCTACGCAGTCAGGTCCAGGGCCCGGGCGAGAGGAGAACGCCCGGACCCTGAGGAGGTGGAGGAGACGCGCCGGATGACGGAGCGCCGACTGCGGGACAGGTGGAAAGCGGACCTGGAGGACTCCCCCTATGGGACTCGGACCATAGGGGCGATCCTCGGGTCGTTTGACACCTGGTTGGGGAGGGCAGTCGGCGCTACGTCGTACCGGCTTGTGCAGGTATTGACCGGACACGGATGCTTCGGTCATTACCTGCACAAAATTGGGAGGGAGCCCGGCCCGCAGTGCCACGAGTGCGGCGATCCGGACGACACGGCTCAGCACACTCTCGAGGTGTGCAGCCGGTGGAGTGCGGAGCGCCGCACTATGGCGCTAGCCATCGGTCGACGGGACCTCTCCCTGCACAGCGTTGTGTCTGCAATGCTGTGCAGCGACAGGTCCTGGAGGGCTGTGGCCTCCTTCTGCGAGTGTGTCATCTCGCAGAAGGAGGCCTCGGAGCGTGAGCGCGAGGATTCTCCTCTCGCGCATCCGCTCCGGCGTAGACGGCGGGGGGTGAGGCGGCGGCGTTTTGCCGCCCGCCTCAACCCTTAGTGACTGCGGGTGGGGGATGGGAGTCCCTCGCCCGCCGTAGGCTAGTCACTTAGCGGTCTGGGAGAGAGGCCAGGCGTGCTCGGCCTCTCTCTCCTTCGGCGCGGGTAGCCCCGGCAGGTGGCCGGGGCTGCCGGAAGGCGTCGTGGGCAGAGCTTCGGCGGTTCCACGGCGCCTTGCCTAACCGGCAGGAGGGTACGCCAGGGTGGTTTTTAGTGGGTTGCGCCCCCTTTCCCCCTCTCATTCTGAGGGGGGGGCGGGGGGTGAGTCCCACATATCCCCTCACTACTCCCATGGTGAGGGGAATGCATAAAGCATTTTCCACACTGACAAAAAAAAAAAAAAAAAAAAAAAAAAAAAAAGGTTAGGTTAGGTTAGGTTAGGTTAGGTTAGGTTAGGTTAGGTTAGGTTAGGTTAGGTTAGGTTAGGTTAGGTTAGGTTAGGTTAGGTTAGGTTGGGGTGACTGCAGGAGGAGATGGAGGGGCTCCGAAAAGAGCTGGCAGACCTCCGAACACAAATGGAGGAAGACAGGAGACAGCAAAAGGCGGTGGTAGACCAGCCACCTCAAACAGCCTCTCCAGCTAGGACTGACACCGAAGAACTGGTGCGCACCATCATGTGCCAAGTGGGTACTATGATCACCGCCCGGTTCGACGGTATAGAGGACAGACTGCTCCCGGAGGTGCGCTTGCGACCCTCACTGGCGGCAGATAAAAGGTTATCGGGATGTGTGGACGATTTTTCTGCAGCCGACGCGTCGTACCTTCCAGAGCCTTGCACTGGTGAGAGTTATATACCTCCCACGCACCCCCAAACGAAGGACACACAGACAGTACGGAGCTTGCCTTCACAGTCAATACCTAAGGTATCGCACCAGGCCTACTCGACGGTAGTCAAAGAAGGCTCCAACAATAAAAAGAGGTTAGGAAAGAAGAATGGTCAGGGCCCGCCTTCTTCCTCCGCCCCAGTTCCAAAGGCTGCGCGACCGACGCAACGGATCACTCCAGAGCAAAGGAAGCAAAGTGGGAAGAAAAAGAAAAAGAGGAAGAGGAAGCGTAAACCGCGGATAGTCACCCCTCAAACCACAGCGGTGATAATCACCCTAAAGCCAGAGGCGTCACAGAAAGGGTTGACTTATAGGGACGTGATGTTAAAGGCAACGAAGTCTTTCACTCTAAGCGAGGTAGGCCTTGAACACGTCAAGGCTCGAAGCACTGCTAGCGGAGCCCGGTTAATAGAGGTGCCGGGTGCTGACAGTGGCTCAAAAGCGGATCAGCTGGCGGCTAAACTACGTAATGTCCTTAGTGACATAGCGGAGGTAGCACGACCACTGAAGACGGTCGCTCTGCGTGTGTCCGGCTTGGACGAGTCCGTCGGGGCTGATGACGTAGCCGCTGCCATCTCGACAAAAACTGGGTGCCAGCCCGAACACGTAAAGGTTGGCAGCATACGCGCGGGGTCATTTGGTGTTGGCACCGCAGTGATAAAATGCCCGCCAGAATCTGCAAAGGTTTTGGCTGCGGCAGGAAGACTTTTGGTGGGCTGGTCATCAGCCCAGATCAAGCTGCTTGATCCCTTACCCATGCGCTGTTTTAAGTGCATGGGCTTAGGCCACGTTCGAGCGGCTTGCCCATCTCAAGTTGACCGTGGTACAACTTGCTACCGTTGTGGCGAAGAGGGACACATGTCTGTCGGCTGCAAGGCCAAACCGCATTGCGTGGTTTGCGACCAAGCAAAGCGACGTGCAGGACATGTCATGGGCGGAAAACGCTGCAGGCCTCCTCGAAAGAGGAACAAGTCGGTGCCTCCACAAGGGGCTGCACCACAGGAGGCCCGTGGAAGTTCTCCAAGGGAGATGGAGTCATAAGATCTCCCCCTAATGAGAAACGTGGCGAAAGGAGCAGGGCGCAAGCCACAACTCTTTGTGAGACGCGGGCCGAGATGGGCGTCTGGAGCCTGCATTGCACAATCTCACATGCCGACAGGGGTGTCATTCGATCTTGACACCTCCAGCCTCTGGCTAGACGAGCCCCGGCTTTATTTCCAGGGCAGCTTTGGCCGTCGTTTTGGAAGAATTCATTTTGACTCCCACGGCGGCCATCATAAAGCGGTTGAGGACCAGCAGAGGGGTTTTAGTGGGTAGGCTTCCTGACCTTTGCCCGTTAGGGGAAAAGGTCGGGGGGAGAGTCCCACATAACCACCGCGTTCGCCCAAGCGCGGTGGTATGCGCAAAGCATTTCCCCTCTTAAAAAAAAAAAAAAAAAAAAAAAAAAAAAAAAAAAAAAAAAAAAAAAAAAAAAAAAAAAAAAAAAAAAAGGTTAGGTTGGGGTGCAGGCCGGATTCCTCCACGTTGGCTTGGGTGTTGCAGTCTCTCTTGATCTCGATCCGGAGAGAACGCAGCATCTGGGCTGGTGCACCCTGGGCATTGGCTGAGACTTTTCCCCCTTGGGAATTCTTTCGGCCCATGGCTAATATCCGGCACGGGGGGGGGGGGGGGGAAGGTGACAGGGGTTTCTTGAAGGGTTGCGGTTGTGTACCGGCACTTCTGCCCCGGAAAGTTTCCTTCTGTCACCTGGGGGGGGATGGTGACGAGCAGCTTTTCTTCGGAAAAGTGGCCTCGTCACCATAGGGAGGCGGCGACAGAGGTCGTTGGAAGGGGCGGTTGCTGGGCCGCTTCCGCCCTGGACAGCTTCCTTCTGTGGCCCATTGACGGTTGGTGACTGGGGTAGCTTGAAGGGTCAGTTGCGTGTGCCTTCGAGGCCGTTTCTGTTCCTGGAAAGCTTAACCAGTTACCTGGAGGGGGCCGTGACAGAGGTGGTTGAAAGGGGCGGTTGCGTGTGCCTTTGAGGCCGTTTCCAAACCGGACAGCTGCTTTCTGTCACTTTGGTGGTTGGTGACTGGGCTTACCGAAAGACTGGGGCATGTTAACTCCGCTCTGCAACGGAGCACGAAGGTTCCGCTCTGCACCGGAGCATGACCCTGCTCAAGACGTACTCCCATGTCACCCGAGGGTCCTTCTACGTGTCTTTCGGAATCCCGGGGGGCACTGTAGTTATTCGCGGGACAGCTGTGGTGGGGTGTGTTTGAAGGGTATGGGGACCGACCCTAGAGGTTGGGTATCCGGAAAGCACCATCCACCACAGGCAGACCGTGTAGGGCCAGTGGGTTGGGGGCCCACATTGCACGGCTTTACCGGTCTGGGGAGATGGTCGTGGGCTGCTGACCGCAGCCGTCTCCTCCTTTGGCGGAGAAGGTGGGGCTCTTCGGAGCAGGCCAGGAGGCGTGTCAGTGGGCAAAGCTTAATTGCGGTTCCGCGGCGCCTCGCGACTGGCCAGGGGGGTAAACGCCGGAGTGGTTTTAGACGGTAGTTCTTTTGAGAGTCCGTCATACCTCCCATTGCACAGCCTTCCCCGGGCAGGGAGGATGCGTAAATGCATTTCCACTCCGTCATCAAAAAAAAAAAAAAAAAAAAAAAAAGGTTAGGTTAGGTTAGGTTAGCCCGCATTGCACAGCCTCACTTGCCGATGGTGGTGTTACACACCCCCCTGCCAATGGCATGACGAGCCCACCTAGGGTAGCTTCGGCCGCAGTTTTGGTAGAATCTTATGCATCCCACTGCGGCCAATACCAAAAGCACGGGACGACACTCAGAGGGGTTTTAGTGGGTAGGCTTCCTGCCCTTTTCCCAATAGGGGAGGAGGGCGGGGGGAGAGTCCCACATAACCGCCGCGTTTGCCCAAACGCGGTGGTATGCGTAAAGCATTTCCCCTCTTAAAAAAAAAAAAAAAAAAAAAAAAAAGGTTAGGTTAGGTTAGGTTAGGTTAGGTTAGGTTAGGTTAGGTTAGGTTAGGTTAGGTTGGGGTGCAGGCCGGATTCCTCCACGTTGGCTTGGGTGTTGCAGTCTCTCTTGATCTCGATCCGGAGAGAACGCAGCATCTGGGCTGGTGCACCCTGGGCATCGGCTGAGACTTTCCCCTTTTTTGGGGGAATCTTTCAGCCCATGGCAAATATCCGGCACGGGGGGGGGGGGGAGGTAGGTGACAAGTGACTTTTCGTCTGAAAACTCGCTTAGTCACCGCCATACTGGGGGGGAAATGGGTAGCTTAAGTTAGGTTAGGGGGTGGGCTCGGCGTGCACTTACAATGCCGTCGAGCACTTACCACCCAAAAACTAGGGGAGGCACGTCGACTCCTCTAGCCCCGTACTCTGGCGTCTTGCTTCAACGACCCCATCCAGCGACGTAATGGGTAGTTGCAAGATGCCGGAACGGAGGGCTTGCCTTCATTGGCCGGCCCGCGAGAAGGAAAACTCTATAAAACCCGACAGCATAGTCGTTAAAACCTGCAGACACAGAGCGACCTCTGCAGTATCTAGCTTTACCCCTGGGATGGGCGTCACCCGGGGGTGGACCTTGTATATCGACCCGTGATCGTGGGAACAAAATGGACTTTAAAAACTATACATTTTCTGATGAAGAAGTGGATGACTACAGTAGTAGTGAAGAGGAGGGGCACTCGGAAACGAGTGTCCGAAATATCGAACAACGGCGTAAACGTCCATTAGTGGATACCGGAGACGATGAAGAAACGCGTGCTGGCCCTGGGCCAAGTAAGCCGCTTTTAAAAAGAGGACGAGGCCGTCCCCCAACAACTGGGAAGTATGTTGGCCTAGCAAAGGCAAAGATGGCGTGGGTGGAGGCCGAGCGGGAGAAAATGATGCTCGAAGCAGAGTCTGAGCTCATTGCCTCAACCCGTCAACTTAGGAAAAATCCTACTTCCTCGTCTCAGCTTACTGAGGCGAGTACTGATGCTGGCAGCGCCGACTTTTTAATAAAGTTGGTGCAAGACAGTGTGGTCGCCATTCATAAGGTGGCCACTACGTCTAAAAACCTAAAAGGGACATACGTCCGTGTCCTCAAAGATGCAGCTGACAATATTAAGGACGCGTGTGAGGTCCTTAAGGTGCGCTGCGTCTCAGATGAGACGGTACGAATGCAGGCTGAGAATAAAAGACTGCAGGAGGAGATGGAGGGGCTCCGAAAAGAGCTGGCAGACCTCCGAACACAAATGGAGGAAGACAGGAGACAGCAAAAGGCGGTGGTAGACCAGCCACCTCAAACAGCCGCTCCAACTAGGACTGACACCGAAGAACTGGTGCGCACCATCATGTGCCAAGTGGGTACCATGATCACCGCCCGGTTCGACGGTATAGAGGACAGACTGCTCCCGGAGGTGCGCTTGCGACCCTCACTGGCGGCAGATAAAAGGTTATCGGGATGTGTGGACGATTTTTCTGCAGCCGACGCGTCGTACCTTCCAGAGCCTTGCACTGGTGAGAGTTATATACCTCCCACGCACCCCCAAACGAAGGACACACAGACAGTACGGAGCTTGCCTTCACAGTCAATACCTAAGGTATCGCACCAGGCCTACTCGACGGTAGTCAAAGAAGGCTCCAACAATAAAAAGAGGTCAGGAAAGAAGAATGGTCAGGGCCCGCCTTCTTCCTCCGCCCCAGTCCCAAAGGCTGCGCGACCGACGCAACGGATGACTCCAGAGCAAAGGAAGCAAAGTGGGAAGAAAAAGAAAAAGAGGAAGAGGAAGCGTAAGCCGCGGATAGTCACCCCTCAAACCACAGCGGTGATAATTACCCTAAAGCCAGAGGCGTCACAGAAAGGGTTGACTTATAGGGACGTGATGTTAAAGGCAACGAAGTCTTTCACTCTAAGCGAGGTAGGCCTTGAACACGTCAAGGCTCGAAGCACTGCTAGCGGAGCCCGGTTAATAGAGGTGCCGGGTGCTGACAGTGGCTCAAAAGCGGATCAGTTGGCGGCTAAACTACGTAATGTCCTTAGTGACATAGCGGAGGTAGCACGACCACTGAAGACGGTCGCTCTACGTGTGTCCGGCTTGGACGAGTCCGTCGGGGCTGATGACGTAGCCGCTGCTATTTCGACGAAAACTGGGTGCCAGCCCGAACACGTAAAGGTAGGCAGCATACGCGCGGGGTCATTTGGCGTTGGCACCGCTGTGATAAAATGCCCGCCAGAATCTGCAAAGGTTTTGGCTGCGGCAGGAAGACTTTTAGTGGGCTGGTCATCAGCCCAGATCAAGCTGCTCGATCCCTTACCCATGCGCTGTTTTAAGTGCATGGGCTTAGGCCACGTTCGAGCGGCTTGCCCATCTCAAGTTGACCGTGGTACAACTTGCTACCGATGTGGCGAAGAGGGACACATGTCTGTCGGCTGCAAGGCCAAACCGCATTGCGTGGTTTGCGCCCAAGCAAAGCGACGTGCAGGACATGTCATGGGCGGAAAACGCTGCAGGCCTCCTCGAAAGAGGAACAAGTCGGTGCCTCCACAAGGGGCTGCACCACAGGAGACCCGCGGAAGTTCTCCAAGGGAGATGGAGTCTTAAGATCTCCCCCTTATGAGAAACGTGGTGAAAGGAGTAGGGCGCAAGCCACAACTCTTTGTGAGACGCGGGCCGAGATGGGCGTCTGGAGCCTGCATTGCACAATCTCACATGCCGACAGGGGTGTCATTCGATCTTGACACCTCCAGCCTCTGGCTAGACGAGCCCCGGCTTTATTTCCAGGGCAGCTCTGGCCGTCGTTTTGGAAGAATTCATTTTGACTCCCACGGCGGCCATCATAAAGCGGTTGAGGACCAGCAGAGGGGTTTTAGTGGGTAGGCTTCCTGACCTTTGCCCGTTAGGGGAAAAGGTCGGGGGGAGAGTCCCACATAACCACCGCGTTCGCCCAAGCGCGGTGGTATGCGCAAAGCATTTCCCCTCTTAAAAAAAAAAAAAAAAAAAAAAAAGGTTAGGTTAGGTTAGGTTAGGTTAGGTTAGGTTAGGTTAGGTTAGGTTAGGTTAGGTTAGGTTAGGTTGCAGGCGGAGACCTACGCAGTTAGGTCCAGGGCCCGGGCGAGAGGAGAACGCCCGGACCCTGAGGAGGTGGAGGAGACGCGCCGGATGACGGAGCGCCGACTGCGGGACAGGTGGAAAGCGGACCTGGAGGACTCCCCCTATGGGACTCGGACCATAGGGGCGGTCCTCGGGTCGTTTGACACCTGGTTGGGGAGGGCAGTCGGCGCTACGTCGTACCGGCTTGTGCAGGTATTGACCGGACACGGATGCTTCGGTCATTACCTGCACAAAATTGGGAGGGAGCCCGGCCCGCAGTGCCATGAGTGCGGCGATCCGGACGACACGGCTCAGCACACTCTCGAGGTGTGCAGCCGGTGGAGTGCGGAGCGCCGCACTATGGCGCTAGCCATCGGTCGACGGGACCTCTCCCTGCACAGCGTTGTGTCTGCAATGCTGTGCAGCGACAGGTCCTGGAGGGCTGTGGCCTCCTTCTGCGAGTGTGTCATCTCGCAGAAGGAGGCCTCGGAGCGTGAGCGCGAGGATTCTCCTCTCGCGCATCCGCTCCGGCGTAGACGGCGGGGGTTGAGGCGGCGGCGTTTTGCCGCCCGCCTCAACCCTTAGTGACTGCGGGTGGGGGATGGGAGTCCCTCGCCCGCCGTAGGCTAGTCACTTGGCGGTCTGGGAGAGGGGCCAGGCGTGCTCGGCCTCTCTCTCCTTCGGCGCGGGTAGCCCCGGCAGGTGGCCGGGGCTGCCGGAAGGCGTCGTGGGCAGAGCTTCGGCGGTTCCACGGCGCCTTGCCTAACCGGCAGGAGGGTACGCCAGGGTGGTTTTTAGTGGGTTGCGCTCCCTTTCCCCCTCTCATTCGGAGGGGGGGCGGGGGGGTGAGTCCCACATATCCCCTCACTACTCCCATGGTGAGGGGAATGCATAAAGCATTTTCCACCCTGTCAAAAAAAAAAAAAAAAAAAAAAAAAAAAAAAGGTTAGGTTAGGTTAGGTTACGCATTTCCCCTCTTAAAAAAAAAAAAAAAAAAAAAAAGGTTAGGTTAGGTTAGGTTAGGTTAGGTTAGGTTAGGTTAGGTTAGGAAGGTAGCCAGATGGACCTCTAAATGCCAGCACACCAGCATTTAGAGGTCCTTCAGGCGAACGCCAACCACTCCGCCCGCGCCCAAGATCTGCTCATGCAGGTCATGGCGGAGTGGGGCATAGGCGTTTTGGTGGTGGCTGAGCCGTACTTCGTCCCCCCCCAGTCTAACTGGGTCGGGGCGACGGACGGCTCGGTTGCCATTGCGGTACCGGCGATGGGTGACCTCCCCCCCCTATCGGGAATGGCCAGGGGTTCGGGCTTCGCGGTGGCCAAGTGGGGAGAAACTGTCCTAGTGGCAGTTTACTTCTCCCCGAATAGGCCGCTGCGGGAGTTTGAAGCCTTCCTGGTGGGGCTGGGGAGAGTCGTCGGAGGGGCGGCGCCGGCGCCATTGGTGGTGATGGGGGACCTAAACGCCAAGAGCGCGGCGTGGGGTTCCCCCATCACGGACCCGAGAGGGGTGGCCCTCGAAGACTGGGTGGCGGCGATGGGGCTTGAGGTGCTCAACCGGGGCGACGCCAACACGTGTGTGCGGCGGCAGGGAGGGTCGATCGTGGACGTCTCGTTCGCGACCCCTGCCATTGCCGCACGAATCACGGACTGGCGCGTCCTGCAGGAGGTAGAGACCCTCTCCGACCATTTATACGTTCGGATGAGGGTCAGCACCTCGCCAGGGGTGCCGCCGCCCAGCCCGAGAGGGCGGGGGGGGAGAGGAGGAGGAGGGTCTTTCCCAAGGTGGACCCTGGCCCGCCTCGACATGGGAGCGGCGGTGGAGGCGGCCATGGTGGAGGCGTGGTGTGCGCCCCCACCGGTCTCCTTGGGGGTGGAGGAGCGGGCAGCCCGGTTTCGCGTCGCACTAACGTTGGTGTGCGACGCGGCCATGCCCCGGGCCCGAAGGCTGCCCGCCAAGAGGCAGGTGTACTGGTGGTCGCAGGAGATTGCGGCCCTGCGAGCCGCCAGTGATGCCGCCCGCCGCGCATACACGCGCTGCAGGAGGCGGCGACACCTGCCGGAGGAGGAAGAGCATCTCCACAGAGAGCTGAAGGTGGCGAAGGACGCGCTCTCTGTGGAGATAGCTCGCAGAAAGGACGAGGCGCGTGAGGAGTTCCTGGCCACGTTGGATAGGGATCCGTGGGGGCGGCCATACCGAGTTGTGCGCAACAAAATGCGTTGCGCACCCCCCATGGACTCCCTTGAGCCGGAGCTCCTCACGAGGATTGTGGAGGGACTCTTCCCGGCTGCGGCGGCCTTCCAGCCGCCCGCAATGGTGGGCCCCACGGTTGAGGAGGTTGATCAAGATGATCCCCCTCCCGTGACGGACGACGAAATGGAGACCATCGTCGACCGTCTCCGGTCCTGCAGAAAGGCACCAGGACCGGATGGGGTACCGGGAAGAGTCCTCCACATAGTGGCGGAGCACCTCGGGGACCGCTTGCGGACCCTCTTTGATGATTGTATCAAGGAGGGGCGCTTCCCGAGGTGCTGGAAGGAGGGACGCCTCGTCCTCCTTCGGAAGGAGGGTAGGCCGTTGGATACCCCTGCCGGTCACCGCCCCATCGTCCTCCTAGATGAGACGGGCAAGATGCTAGAGCGCATCTTGTCCCGTCGCATCGTCCAACATCTGGAGGACGTGGGGCCTAACATCTCCGACCGGCAGTTCGGGTTCCGGGAGGGACGGTCCACTATGGACGCGCTTTCGTCCCTCCGGAACTTCTGTGGGAACGCGGAGGCGAAGGGTGAGGGGGTCGTGGCGGTGTCGCTAGACATCGCCAACGCATTTGGCTCCCTGCCCTTCTCGGTCATCAGCGAGGCCCTCCGCTTCCACAGGGTGCCCGGGTATCTGCGGCGGATTGTGGAGCACTACCTAACCGACAGGGTAGTGCTCTACGATCGTGGGGGTCTGCGGATCGCTCACCCGATGTCGTGCGGTGTTCCCCAGGGGTCCGTGTTAGGACCCCTGCTATGGAACATAGGGTACGACTGGGTGATCCGCGGAGCGCTCCTTCCCCGCATGGCCACCCTTTGTTATGCCGACGATACAATGGTGGCCGTGCGGGGACGTGAGCTGGAGGAGGCCCTTCGGAGGGCGTCGTTGGCGGCAGACCTGGTTGTCGGCCGCATCCGACAGCTGGGTCTGGAGGTGTCCCTCCCGAAGACAGACGCTATTGTCTTCGGGGGGAGGGGATGGCGTCCACGTTGTGGATTGTCCATCCCTGTGGCGGGGGAAGCGGTCCAGGTGAAGGGTACGATAAAGTACCTTGGCCTCATCCTGGACCGGAGGTGGGATTTCGGGGAGCATTTCCGCCAACTTGCTCCCCGGGTGGTAGGCGCCGCGTCGGCCCTGGGCCGCATGTTGCCGAACGTGGGGGGGCCTCAAGCGCCATGCCGACGCCTGTTTGCAGGCGTAGTGCGTAGCATGGCGCTATACGGAGCGCCAATCTGGGCCGACAAGCTGTCGGCCAAGAATAAGGCGCTCCTAAGGAGGCCCCAAAGAGTGGTGGCCCTCCGAATAGTGAGGGCCTATGTGACGGTGGCACATGCGGCCGCGTGTGTCTTGGCCTGCACCCCGCCGTGGGAGCTAGATGCTCAGGTGCAGGCCGAGACATACCGGATGAGGGCCGGGTTCCGGGCGAGGAGACAGCGCCCGGACTCGGAGACGGTGGAGGGGGCCCGTCGAATGACGGAGCGGCGCCTGAGGGACCGGTGGAAAAGCGACCTGGAGGACTCCCCCTATGGACTCCGCACCATAGGGGCACTCCTCCCGTCGCTGGACCACTGGTTGGAGAGGAGGTACGGTACCGCCACGTACCGTCTTGTGCAGGTGATGACCGGGCACGGGTGCTTCGGCCATTACCTGCACAAGATTAGGAGAGAGCCCAGTCCGGTTTGCCACGAGTGCGGCGATCCGGACGACACGGCCCAGCACACCCTAGAGGTGTGCTCGAAGTGGGATCCGGAGCGCCGCGCTCTGGTTGCGGACACAGGGCTCTCCGATCTCTCACTGCACAGCGTCGTGTCGGCCATGCTGAGCAGTGAGAGATCGTGGTTGGCGGTCGTCTCCTTCTGCGAGAGCATTGTCTCGCAGAAGGAGGCGGCGGAGCGGGAGCGCGAGGAGGACGTGGATGCGCACCCGCTCCGGCGTAGACGTGTGGGGCGAAGGCGGAGGCAGTTTGCCACCCGCCTGAACCCCTAGTAGGACCGTGGGGATAGGGTCCCACACAAAGGTCCTACACGTCTGGGGGAGGGTTCGGCGTGTTAACTGAACCCTCCCTCCTTTGGCGCAGGTGCCCCAGCAACAGGCTGGGGCGGCTGGGGGGCACCCAGTGGTGAATAGTCATCAGCCCACGGTGCCCCCGTTAACAGCCTGTGGAGGTTAACACCGGTGAGGTTTTAGTGGGTAGGCTTCCCCCTTCCCCTTCGCTCTGAAGGGTAGGGGGTTGAGAGTCCCACATAACCCTCCAATATGGTCGTCCCTAGACCGGAGGGTACGCGTAAATGCGTTTCCTCACCGTTAAAAAAAAAAAAAAAAAAAAAAAAAAAAAAAGGTTAGGTTAGGTTAGGTTAGGTTAGGTTAGGTTAGGTTAGGTTAGGTTAGGTTAGGTTCCCCCCCGAATGTGCTGCCACCTTGTCGTGGTGGGGGGGCTTGCGTGTTTCAGTGATCCTCGACGCTATACCGGACAGGGCTACCCATACCGGAAAGTTCCGAGGTGAGGGACCAGACTAAGAGCGGCACTTTCCCTTTCCATTCCCACCTTCCCATTACTTTCCTTGATATCCCTCCTTTTCCTTCCCCTTACCCATCCTTCCCCACTTCCACCGAACCAGTGGCGGGATACCCACTGTCATGGGCCAGCGCGGGCCCGGGGAATTAAATACTCCCCGAAAGTGTGCACTTGTGGTGGAAGGCTGCTCCCGACTACTCTCCACGGAGAGTAGTTAGGGGAGTGCAGCAGCGTTCTCTGCTCTGCAGAGGGCGTCAGGGTTGGGGTGGATGGCCTTTGGTGCAGGGCCTAAAACGCACGCAAGGAGTATGGAGTGTGGCCATAAAAAGAAACTACCCCAGTAGGGTACCCTAACGGGAGAACCCCTCCCCGTGTCTGCGGACGCGGGCTGCCCCTCGTATTCTGGGGGGGGCAAAAGCCACTTCGTAGGCCAGCGCAAGACTGGCCTCCGTGAACACGACTTACGCAAACCCATAACGGACACTGATGATGAAAGCAATGACGATGACCTCTTGACGACGGAATTGGACCTGACGAGCCGGATGAGAGAGCGCGTCCAGCCGGAACGAGCCGAGGAGGCCGACTCTTTGTCGGATTCCTCTCTCCGTTCGGTGAGACTGACGACCTCATCTGCGACCAAAAGACCATTGGAGATATTGCAGGACGAACTGGTTTACGATGCTGAAACGTGTTCGGCATCCAAAATCAAAACGGCCCACAGAGGCAGAGGACGAAAGCCGGGAACACCCGGACTGGGCCTGACCAAGGCCCAAATGGTTAAACAAAACACCGAAAAAGCGACGAAACAAACGGATAGGACTGAGCTGCAATCGCCTCTTACTTTGGAGAGACCGACGAAAGATGCGCTCGTCCACCTCGTGCTCACGGAAGTCCAGAACATCCGCGAGGCCACGAGAATATCCGGACACCTCAAAGGCACAGTGAGGAAGCAAATCAACCTCGCCACCAAAGCGATTGGTGAAGCGGTTGAAGAGCTGGGGATATTTACCCGGGACGACGAGACGCGCAGCCTGAGGGCCGATAATGCGCGTCTTCAGCGTCAGGTAGATGTCCTCAAAGCGGAGATGAGGACCTTGCGTGACATGGCTTTCGCAGAGCGCGCAAGGGAAAATGGACCATCTACTAGCGGAGCCCAGCCACATAACACCCAGGCTGGCCTAGTAGACCTCGTGGAAGGGGTAAGGCGTGACTTGCTTGTGTCCCTTGGGGGCATGATAAATGCCCGCCTTGGAAACATTGAGTCTCGCCTTCCACCTGAACCGGTATTGCGGCCACCACTGGCTGCTGACGACAAAGGGTCAGCACCAACCAGGGCTCGATCTGCTACAGCCCCAACATCAAGGCCACAGCAGAACAAAAGGACAGAGCAGACGGCTAAGCCAAAAACCGCGCCCCAACAAGCTGGTGTGACTTTGGCTACTTCGGGAGCACAGCCGGGTGAAGGCACTGGTCGGAACTATGCGGAGGTGGCCAGGGATGGTGTTCGCTTGGACTCACCCCGCCCGCCCATTGTGTCTGCCCCAGCACAAAAGACACCATTAGCCCAGAAAAAAAGGCAACCGAAGAGGAATAAGGGCAAGAAGAGGAGGAAACGGAAGCCTAGGTTGGTTACCCCCAAGACGACTGCGGTGGTAATTAAATTGACACCGTGGGCGTTTAAGGCTGGTATCGACTATCCGGCCGCCATCACCAAAATAAAAAGCTGTTTCGAGCTGAGTGAGGTGGGCCTGGAGCATGTCCGAATTCGGAGTACTGCTTCCGGAGCCCGAGTCATAGAGGTGCCCGGGGCTGACAGCGGCCCTAAGGCGGACATGCTGGTGGAAAAAATTAAGGATGCCTTGGAATCACTTGCGGTTGTAACAAGGCCAATCAAGACTGCCACGCTTCGCGCATCTGGCCTAAACGAGGCCATTGAGCCCGAAGACGTTGCCTTGGCGGTTTCAAGGAAGACTGGATGCGAGGTCGACCAAGTCAAAATTGGTACCATCCGCACGGGACCACGAGGGTCTGGCACGGTGGTTATTAAATGCCCTATAGGGGCTGCTAAAGCCCTAGCCGGGGCAGGACGTCTTTTGGTGGGCTGGTCATCAGCCCGGATCCAGATACTGGATTCCTTACCCTTGCGCTGCTTCAAGTGCATGGGTATAGGCCACATACGGGCAGTATGCCCATCGGAAATTGACCGTGGCTCGATCTGCTTCCGATGCGGCGAAGAGGGCCATGTGTCCGCTGGCTGCAGGGCCAAACCGCACTGTGCGGTTTGCGCCCATGCAAAAAGACCGGCAGGACACATTATGTGTAGAAAACGCTGCAGGCCTCCTCAGAAGAGGACAAAACCGGTGCCTCCAGTACGAGCTGCACCATCATTTTACTGCAGTGACACTCCGAGTGCCGACGAGATGTCGGAGTCCTGACATTTCTCGGCACACTTAGTTCGGAGAAAAGGAAATCGTTTATTTCCTTTGTGAGGCCGCGGGTCAGGAAGGGCAGCCTTGGCCCGCATTGCACAGCCTCACTTGACGATGGTGGTGTTACACACCCCCCTGCCAATGGCATGACGAGCCCACCTAGGGTAGCTTCGGCCGCAGTTTTGGTAGAATCTTATGCATCCCACTGCGGCCAATACCAAAAGCACGGGACGACACTCAGAGGGGTTTTAGTGGGTAGGCTTCCTGCCCTTTTCCCAATAGGGGAGGAGGGCGGGGGGAGAGTCCCACATAACCGCCGCGTTTGCCCAAACGCGGTGGTATGCGTAAAGCATTTCCCCTCTTAAAAAAAAAAAAAAAAAAAAAAAAAAAAAAAAAGGTTAGGTTAGGTTAGAAGGGGGGGCCTCAAGCGCCATGCCGACGCCTGTTTGCAGGCGTAGTGCGTAGCATGGCGCTATACGGAGCGCCAATCTGGGCCGACAAGCTGTCGGCCAAGAATAAGGCGCTCCTAAGGAGGCCCCAAAGAGTGGTGGCCCTCCGAATAGTGAGGGCCTATGTGACGGTGGCACATGCGGCCGCGTGTGTCTTGGCCTGCACCCCGCCGTGGGAGCTAGATGCTCAGGTGCAGGCCGAGACATACCGGATGAGGGCCGGGTTCCGGGCGAGGAGACAGCGCCCGGACTCGGAGACGGTGGAGGGGGCCCGTCGAATGACGGAGCGGCGCCTGAGGGACCGGTGGAAAAGCGACCTGGGGGACTCCCCCTATGGACTCCGCACCATAGGGGCACTCCTCCCGTCGCTGGACCACTGGTTGGAGAGGAGGTATGGTACCGCCACGTACCGTCTTGTGCAGGTGATGACCGGGCACGGGTGCTTCGGCCATTACCTGCACAAGATTAGGAGAGAGCCCAGTCCGGTTTGCCACGAGTGCGGCGATCCGGACGACACGGCCCAGCACACCCTAGAGGTGTGCTCGAAGTGGGATCCGGAGCGCCGCGCTCTGGTTGCGGACACAGGGCTCTCCGATCTCTCACTGCACAGCGTCGTGTCGGCCATGCTGAGCAGTGAGAGATCGTGGTTGGCGGTCGTCTCCTTCTGCGAGAGCATTGTCTCGCAGAAGGAGGCGGCGGAGCGGGAGCGCGAGGAGGACGTGGATGTGCACCCGCTCCGGCGTAGACGTGTGGGGCGAAGGCGGAGGCAGTTTGCCACCCGCCTGAACCCCTAGTAGGACCGTGGGGATAGGGTCCCACACAAAGGTCCTACACGTCTGGGGGAGGGTTCGGCGTGTTAACTGAACCCTCCCTCCTTTGGCGCAGGTGCCCCAGCAACAGGCTGGGGCGGCTGGGGGGCACCCAGTGGTGAATAGTCATCAGCCCACGGTGCCCCCGTTAACAGCCTGTGGAGATTAACACCGGTGAGGTTTTAGTGGGTAGTCTTCCCCCTTCCCCTTCGCTCTGAAGGGTAGGGGGTTGAGAGTCCCACATAACCCTCCAATATGGTCGTCCCTAGACCGGAGGGTACGCGTAAATGCGTTTCCTCACCGTCAAAAAAAAAAAAAAAAAAAAGGTTAGGTTAGGTTAGGTTAGGTTAGGTTAGGTTAGGTTAGGTTAGGTTAGGTTAGGTTAGGTTAGGTTAGGTTGGGGGGCACCCAGTGGTGAATAGTCATCAGCCCACGGTGCCCCCGTTAACAGCCTGTGGAGGTTAACACCGGTGAGGTTTTAGTGGGTAGGCTTCCCCCTTCCCCTTCGCTCTGAAGGGTAGGGGGTTGAGAGTCCCACATAACCCTCCAATATGGTCGTCCCTAGACCGGAGGGTACGCGTAAATGCGTTTCCTCACCGTTAAAAAAAAAAAAAAAAAAAAAAAAAAAAAAGGTTAGGTTAGGTTAGGTTAGGTTAGGTTAGGTTAGGTTAGGTTTTTTTTTTTTTTTTTTTTTATTGTATGTCGTGCTAACATTCCTCTGACATGGGTCAGAGACTTTGTATAGCTGACATGGCACATCTTTTATTTATTTTTGTTTGCCTTGCTCTGATTCAGGGTGAAGGGTTTTTTATTGTTACACAGGGAATTTTATCTTTACAAATACATTTTAAAAACAATATTTCTTATACCTAGTCTATACAGGTTTCCATTTGGGTTCTTAATTCTATTTTATTTTTACATTCTAAGCTTTGAGTTATCCTATTGCATACATCTTATTTACACTTTTTATATTTAACAAAACTTTCTTAAAGCTATTGCTAAACTTATTATTTAAAAACTATATTTTTCTATTACTAATATTATATATGCATAATATATAACCTAGTAATATTATTTATCTTTATTTCTGTTTATTACCGTGGTGCAAATTTTTTCGCAATACTTTAGAATTATTTTACGCAGTTTCTTATCTGATAAGTGATCGTGTATATTTTGTGCAGTTAACTTTATGTTCGAATGCATCTCCACTGTGTACCTATCTACATGGTGGATGGGGCATTCGAATAGGATGTGGGAGACCGTTTCCTCTATTCCCTCTTCACAGATGCATGATGGGCTCTCCCTGCATTTGAATCTAGCCAAATACGCGGCGAACCCACCATGCCCTGTCAGAAGCTGTGTAAGGACTCCTGTTGGCTGTAGCCGTCGAATGATTCCGTAAGCTGCTGTTGCGTCCGGGAAAAACATTTTCGTTACCGAGGCCGTCTCGCCCGACTGATACCTTCGATTCCATTCGTCCAGCGACTCGTTACGAAGCTGTCGCTTCACGAATGAAACCGGACATAGGTCATAGTCGGGCCTCCTCCGCAACGACAATGCTGCATCCTTCGCGAGCTCGTCAGCACGCTCGTTCCCTGGCAGTCCTGCGTGTGCTTTGATCCAAAACAAAGAGACATCTTTGCTCTGGTTCAGAGCTTCCCGTATGTTATGACGAGTTTCTACTGCCAAGGGGTGGAGGGCGCTATGGTTGGTGACTGACTCCAGCGCGGCTCTTGAGTCACTGTATATGCCAAAGCTCGACTCTTTGCGCTTGAGGATTATACTTGTGGCCTTGCATATGGCCAACAGTTCCGCTTGGTAGACAGTGCAGTACGCCGGCAAGCCCAACTTGAGGGTGCCGGTCTCCGCCTCATTGTTCCACAGAGACAAAGCTGCGCCGACCGTGCCCTCAAGCTTGCTACCGTCGGTGAATATACGCACCGCCTGCACATTGTACTCGTCCACAAGCTCTTGATCCACCAGACTTATGAACTTCAGATCCATATGCAAAGCTGGGTGTGGTGTTTCTATAAAATCCACCACACGCTCTGTCTCCCTATCCCCCAGCACCAGCCGGGACGTCCCCCTTCGAGCCTCAAACAGGGCGGCTGCCTCCTTTATTCTGAGATCCAAAGGTAATATCCCGGAGAGCACTAGTGCCGAGTTAAGGGAGACCGTGCGGTAGGACTTGCATAGTTTCTGAGCAAATCCTCGCTGAACCGTGTCAAGCAGCTTTCGGATTCCAATCTTACTGGCGGCTGGGGCCCAGGCGCCGGCAGCGTACAGTATGACGGGCTCCACTGCAGCAGTGTACAATATGCGAATTACCTCCGGGTGCAATCCCCAACTAGCTTTTGCGGCTCTTGACAGCTGTTTGTAGAAGTTTAATCCCTTTTTACAGACGCTTGCTACGTGGGAATTGAAGGCGAGTTTGTCATCGATTGTGAGCCCTAATATTTTAATTTCTCTGGACATGTCAATGTCGACCCCATCCATCCTCAGCCGTGGAGTGTCGTACTTGAGCTTCCTGGTCAGTATCATAGCGCACGTTTTGTGCGGTGCGAACTTCAGCTTGTTCCTGACACCCCACTGGTGAACATGGGTGAGGACTGCATTGGCTTGCCTCTCAATATCCATTGCCGTTTTGTCACTAAAAATAAGTACGACATCATCCGCAAACGCCTGACAATACACACCTTGTTTCTCCAGCTCCTGCAACAGTGGATCCAGAAGAAGGTTCCAGAGGATAGGACCGCCTATTGACCCTTGAACGCACCCTTTGTTGGTGTTTCTGATGCATTCCTCCCCAGCATACCTTACTTTAATTTTTCTGCAAGCAAGGTAGCTATCCAGTAATCGCCTTATGTTTACCGGGCACTTTTCCTCAGCCAGTCTGACCTTAATGGCCGGCCACCAGGCGCTGTCGAAGGCGCCCTCTATATCCAAGGACACCAGGGTGATAAGCTTTTTAAGCTGCAACTCACCCTGTATATGTCGTATTAGAGTACAGAGGGCATCCTCAGTGCTTTTTTGGGGCATAAAGCCGTACTGGCGAGTACTAAGTCGCGGTACCAAGTGCCATTTGATTCGCGTTACTGTCATTTTTTCCAAAATTTTCCCCAGAACAGGCAGGAGACCGATTGGTCTGTAGGACTTCGGGACCTCATAGTCGTCCTTACCCGGTTTCCTCAACGCCACGACTGTGGCTTCTTTCCAGATGGTCGGAAAGTGTCCCAGCTGCAGACATTTGTTGGCCAGGGTAAGGAACGTCTCCGGATCTTGGTAGACTGCCTGCTTGCAGATGTCCGCTGTGAAGCCATCCGCTCCTGGGGCCTTCTTTGGGTTGAAACTTTCCACAGCGGTCTTTAGCTCCAGCGTCGTAAACGGTGGGTCATGAGTCTCAGCATGTGTACACTCGTTTACTCGCTTGGCGGCTTCTCTTGTGCGCGTGTGTTCAATACTGTCGGTTTCTTCCGTATCTTCAGGGTAAAATGTCTCTGCTAGTAAGGCTGCGGATTCTGCCGGGTTTAGGTATGCACCATCCCTCTTTAGGGCCAGGTCTTCTTGTCTCTTGGCAGTCCTTCCTATAACTCTGTAAATACCTTCCCAAACTCCTTCTCTATCCTGTTTCCTGCAGAACTCTTTCCAACTGTCAATCTGGGCTTTTTTGGCTGTGCACTCATACTCTTCTTTTGCTTTCAGGTACTCTTCGACGACTTTGGCTCTTCGGGTTTGTGCCGCGCACCTGATGCGGCGCTTCTTTGTGGTGACTGCCTTCTTCATTGCTGCGAGATCCTCGGACCACCAAGGCATGTTAAGCGTCTCTACGTGTCTCTTGCTGGGAATACTTGCTTTACAGGCTTCCGTTAGTATGCATGTATACCTATCTATTGCATTTTCTAACTCGGATTTGCTGCTGATTTTTTGCATTTCCTCAGCGTTGATGTTGTGTTGGTTCTTGTATTGTGCCAATTTCTCACGAAATTGGCCCCAATCAGCCTTTTTTGTGTTGTAGAGCCTAGTTGTTCTTTGTATGTTTGTCCCTTTTGTCCGATGCAGTTTTATTTTAAAAACTATGGTGTTGTGATCCGAGCTAGTGATCCCCTGATCAACTTTCCAGTCTTCCACTAGGTCGAGAAGGTCCTCAGAACAAGTGGTGACATCTACATGGCTGCTATATACGGTGTTGCCTCGTACCGTATAGAAAGTCGGTACATCCCCTATGTTGAGTACCTGTAAGCCTAACTCTTCCAGGGTTCCAGACATAGATTCTCCCCTGTGATCTACAATTGTGCTGCCCCACCAGGTATTCTTGGCATTGCAATCTCCGCATATTAGCAGTCGTCTCGGGCCTAGATCCACCGCTATTTGTTTCAACTGCTCCAAGTATGGCTCTATGGGTTGGTCTGGCTCGAGATAAAAGGACACCGCTACGATTTCCCAGGCACCAGTTCGGATCCTCACCACTGCTATGTTGTTAGTAGTGAGTTCTGGGCACTGGATGACATCCAAGTCGTCGTTAAAAACGACTATGGCTGCCTTCACAGTCCCGCTTCCTTGGTCTGGACACTGGTAGATTCTCGTCCCGCGGTATGCCTTCATTCTTTTTGCCCCACCCACATATGGCTCCTGGAGCAGTGCGAAAGCAAATTTACGCTCGCTTGCCTCCAAAAAGAGTTCATTTGTCGCCAGTTCTTTTCTTTGGAGGTTCGCCTGGGCCACTGTGTATCCTTTGGTATGGTTGTTCGCCGGGTTGACCGTTGTTTCCACCTTAGCAATACGCGACTTTTGCTCTAGCTAGAGCCTCCCATTTCCTCCGTATGGCACATTCTGAACTGAAGGCATTATGTTCTATCATATCTAGTTTGGCATGCCTGCAGTTGCAACACGATGGGGCTACTCCAGCGAGCCAGTCAGCGCACTCTGTTTTCATGTGAGGGCCCCCACAATGGCTGCACTTTGCAATGGTTTCCTTACAGAAACGTCTGCCATGGCCATATCCTAGGCACATTGAGCATTGCACCAGCGGGGATTGGTCAGCCACTTTAATCCTTTGGATATCTATATGGACCGCTTCCTGCTCCAACATGCGGTTCCATATGCGGGGTGATACCCTTATTACTATGTGGGAAGTGTGGGGGTTTCTTGTCTTCTTTCTATATCTCATTTCTATCCTGTCTTCCTGACTTTTCAATCCACGGAACACCTCTTTGTTCTGATTTCTCAGAGCTTTGATGATATCTTCATCGGTGTTGCAGTTCAGTACGTCTTTGAGTACAAGCATTGGATCTTGGTTCTGGATCTCCTCCACAGTCAGGTGCTCTCCCACACTTTTTAGTCTGTCCTGTATCCTGGTTCTGCCCTCCAGAGTTTTGCACCCCACTATTATCTTCCTGTCTTTGGCTTTCCTTATTCGGTCAACTGTGATCCAGCCATCGGTTGCATTCACAGCTTTCCTTATATGCGAGATGACTTCCTCTCCGGTTTCAGTCTCATCTTTGGATGATATTATTACAGAGTGCAGCGCGGTTTGTTCCCGAGATTGTCTTTGAGGCTGAACCGCGGTTACCCTGGCGTATGTCATTTTTGCCATTGTTTCCTCTTGTTTGTCTATTGACTCTAGTAACTTACTCATCCTTTCACTGCTGTCTCTCAGAAGCTTGGCGTGTTCTTCCATTGACTTTTTCAAGTCAAGGCTTTGCTGTGTCATGTCAGGTTGAGTCGTCTCCCTTTCTGTTAGTTTCTCCGTCTTATCCATCTTCTTAACCCCTTCCGCTTCCTTCACCAACTGGTACAATCTCTCTATTGCCTGTGTGACTTCTATCTTGATGTCTGTCTTAAGGTTCCTCGAGTTGCCAAGGTGATGCTTTGCCTTATTTAGGCACGCTCTAGCCTCGGTCACTCGACCTGACTGTGATGTTGTTTTCCCAGGTTTCGGAGATTTTGCTGCAGCTTCTGTTGGATTGGGTTTGTGGCTCGGATTGAGGTTGGGATGGGTTGGGGTGGGTTTGGGGCTAGGTTTGGGATTTGGGTTGGGGTTGGGGTTGGGGTTGGGATTAGGATTAGGATTAGGATTAATTATTGATTTTATTTTTGCAGGTGCAGCGGTTGGTGCGGTGTTTGGTGTCACAGTCGGTGAATGACTTGGAGGGGAAATGGACAGTCTGAACGTTTGAGATAGGGTTTCAGCTCTGCCACTTTCCCATTTCCCTATACTTCTCCTCACGTTTGAAGGGCCTGCTTTTTGTGTATCTTTTGGGGACCTAGAGGTCTCCATGTCAATTTTCACAGGAGTCAGGGAGTTTTTCGTGGGAGGAGTTTTAAACATTTTCCTTGATCGGAGGAATGGGTCAATAAACCCGGTCAAAAAGGTAATGTAAAAAGAGTAAATCAAATAAACCTAATGTAAATATGTATAAAAAAGTCTGTACAAATGTAAAACTTATTCTATTTTGTGATTGTATAATTACTCTTGCTTGTTATGTGTTTCTTTGTTTTTGTTTCAGATGCGCGGCTACAGTTCCAACCAGCTAGCAGGAGGTCACGAAAAATTTCAGGTAAGTGCCCGCGGGTGTATAGCACGTGTCTAGTAATATGAATATTAACGTCACCTATATTATCAAATAAAAACAAAAAACAAAAACAAGATAAAAACAAGATAAAAACAAAAATAAAGATAAACAAAGTATATCTCCTCAGTAACGTCACAGTTTATTATTTTAAAATTTAAATAAAATGGAAAATGGAAAATGGAAAATGGGAAAATCAGTCTATATCAGATAGCATACGTCTAAGGGCAGGGCCCGCTTACATACAGACTGAAAACCCGGGCTCCGTACGACCTCCCCGAGCCGAGATCCGGCAGCAGAAATAAACGCCCAGGAGTTGCTCCGGTCTCCGAAACTCCAAGATCGAGGGATCTCGGCCCCTATATGCTCTAGCGCGTCTGAAAAAAAGTCCAGGTATAGAGCACGTTTGGAAGCTTATACGGCCAGTGTCCCGGGAATTTTCCCACCTTGCGTTTTCAAAAGAAAAACAAATATCAAAGAAAATTGTCCCAAAAATGCAGTTTTTGGTCTATAAACACGAAAAAAAAAAACGTTAATGTACTACGGAAAAACACATTCTCTTACAATCTAAAAATAAAATATGGGAATAACAGTCTATATTAGGTAGTACAAATTATTATAAAATATTTAAAAATCTTTAACTCCGAAGTCCTTTGCGTCGCGAAGCTGAGATTTGGAGTGTAGCTTCGGGGCGCTAGTGTCCTTACTCCGATGATTTAAAAACCATGGGTCGTCGATCTTGTTTGGCAGATATTACAGGTCAAAATTTCGGAAAATATACAAATTGCTGTAACTATTGTCTCACTTAACTTAGAATTATCCTAGACACCTTGGTGAGCTGCACTCGTTGCCCTCCTTCGTTTGCCGTCCTCAGAAGCAGCCTACGACGACCGGCTCCAAAGCTCCCGTCACATCCGGGAGTTGTTTTTTTGGCGTTTGTGACCAAACGCCTGGGCGGAAAAATCCGCAACCAAGGCCAGATTGTGCGGTCCGCAGAGGCGCTCACGGCAGTGTATTGCACACTAGGGGTCACAGATCTTAAACTCCTAGCGTTTCACTTTTAAGTTCTGGAAACCACTTTTTATCACTTTACGCTTCACTTAAACTTCACTGGGTGTCGTGCGATATCTATCCAGATGCGCGGCGTCAGCCCGCGTTGTTTGGCACTATTTTCGTGAAGATCGGAGCAACTTTACTATTTTTCCGGAATTTTTAAGTGCGGAGCGGCTTATTTTCGTGGTGCTCGCGGCGGAGGTCGGAGCGCTACTGGGTTAGGTTAGGTTAGGTTAGGTTAGGTTAGGTTAGGTTAGGTTAGGTTAGGTTAGGTTAGGACGACTACTGGTGGGGTGGTCGTCCGCCAGCGTGACTGCACTGGAGGCGAGGCCCATGCGGTGCTTCCGATGCCAAGGCATCGGACACAGCGGGGCCCTCTGCCCCTCAACCGTGGACCGGTCAAATTGGTGCGGCGGTCACGGCCACGTCTGGGGGAGGGTTAGGCGTGTTAACTGAACCCTCCCTCCTTTGGCGCAGGTGCCCCAGCAACAGGCTGGGGCGGCTGGGGGGCACCCAGTGGTGAATAGTCATCAGCCCACGGTGCCCCCGTTAACAGCCCGTGGAGGTTAACACCGGTGAGGTTTTAGTGGGTAGGCTTCCCCCTTCCCCTTCGCTCTGAAGGGTAGGGGGTTGAGAGTCCCACATAACCCTCCAATATGGTCGTCCCTAGACCGGAGGGTACGCGTAAATGCGTTTCCTCACCGTCAAAAAAAAAAAAAAAAAAAAAAAGGTTAGGTTAGGTTAGGTTAGGTTAGGTTAGGTTAGGTTAGGTTAGGTTAGGTTAGGTTAGGTTAAGCCCCGGGGCCCGACGGAGTACCGGGCCGGGTACTCCCCATCGCCCTAAAACACCTCGGGGACCGACTCAGGCAGTTGATGGACGACTGCCTGAGGGAGGGACGGTTCCCGAGGGTGTGGAAGGAGGGGAGGCTTTGCCTCCTCCGGAAAGAGGGTCGACCCCCGGATTGTCCCTCCGCCTATCGCCCCATAGTGCTGCTGGATGAGGCCGGGAAGATGATGGAGAGAATCCTGGCCTCCAGGATCCAGCAGCACCTGGAGACCGCCGGCCCGAACGTCTCCGATAGACAGTTCGGGTTTAGAGAGGGGCGGTCTACGCTCGACGCGCTGAAGTCCCTTAGGGACTTCTGTGAGTACGCGTCGAGCAGAGGGGAGGGTGTCGTCGCGGTGTCTCTGGACATAGCGAACGCGTTCGGCACTCTCCCCTATGGGGTGATAAGGGAGGCACTTATCTACCACCAAGTGCCTCCCTACCTGCGGCGGGTCATAGAGCACTACCTGACCGAGAGGGTGGTGCTCTATGAGCAGAGGGACGGTCGACGGGGGTCGACGGCGATGGCCTGCGGCGTACCCCAGGGTTCCGTGCTCGGTCCGCTCTTATGGAACCTGGGGTACGATTGGGCCATCAGGGGGGAGTTGCTCCCACGGACGGCCATCATCTGCTACGCAGATGACACCATGGTGGCCGTGCGTGGGACCGACATGAGGGAGGTGCTGTGCCGGGCGGAAGCGGCGGCCGAGTTGACCATTTACCGGATTGGTCAGCTCGGCCTGAGGGTGGCGCTCCCGAAGACTGAGGCGATAGTCTTCGGGGGCCGGGGGTGGAGGCTGCCGGCGGGCTTGGCGCTCACCCTGGGGGGGGAGTCGGTCCCGATCAAGCCCCACATAAAATATTTGGGGCTTGTTCTGGACCGACGTTGGAATTTCGGGGAGCATTTTACGCAACTGGCTCCCCGAGTTGTGGGCGCCGCGTCGGCACTGAGCCGGCTGCTGCCGAACGTGGGTGGGCCGGGCTCCTTGTGCCGCCGGCTGTATGCCGGCGTTACAAGGAGCATGGCTCTGTACGGGGCCCCCATCTGGGCGAACAAGCTGTCCGCCCGGAACAGGGCCCTGCTGCAGAGGCCACAGCGGGTGGTGGCCCTCCGAATTGTGAGGGCCTACATGACGGTGGCCCACGCCGCGGCCTGCCTCCTCGCCTGCACCCCGCCCTGGGAGTTGGACGCAGAGGTGCAGGCGGAGACCTACGCAGTTAGGTCCAGGGCCCGGGCGAGAGGAGAACGCCCGGACCCTGAGGAGGTGGAGGAGACGCGCCGGATGACGGAGCGCCGACTGCGGGACAGGTGGAAAGCGAACCTGGGGGACTCCCCCTATGGGACTCGGACCATAGGGGCGATCCTCGGGTCGTTTGACACCTGGTTGGGGAGGGCAGTCGGCGCTACGTCGTACCGGCTTGTGCAGGTATTGACCGGACACGGATGCTTCGGTCATTACCTGCACAAAATTGGGAGGGAGCCCGGCCCGCAGTGCCATGAGTGCGGCGATCCGGACGATACGGCTCAGCACACTCTCGAGGTGTGCAACCGGTGGAGTGCGGAGCGCCGCACTATGGCGCTAGCCATCGGTCGACGGGACCTCTCCCTGCACAGCGTTGTGTCTGCAATGCTGTGCAGCGACAGGTCCTGGAGGGCTGTGGCCTCCTTCTGCGAGTGTGTCATCTCGCAGAAGGAGGCCTCGGAGCGTGAGCGCGAGGATTCTCCTCTCGCGCATCCGCTCCGGCGTAGACGGCGGGGGGTGAGGCGGCGGCGTTTTGCCGCCCGCCTCAACCCTTAGTGACTGCGGGTGGGGGATGGGAGTCCCCCGCCCGCCGTAGGCTAGTCACTTGGCGGTCTGGGAGAGGGGCCAGGCGTGCTCGGCCTCTCTCTCCTTCGGCGCGGGTAGCCCCGGCAGACGGCCGGGGCTGCCGGAAGGCGTCGTGGGCAGAGCTTCGGCGGTTCCACGGCGCCTTGCCAAACCGGCAGGAGGGTACGCCAGGGTGGTTTTTAGTGGGTTGCGCTCCCTTTCCCCCTCTCATTCTGAGGGGGGGGCGGGGGGTGAGTCCCACATATCCCCTCACTACTCCCATGGTGAGGGGAATGCATAAAGCATTTTCCACCCTGTCAAAAAAAAAAAAAAAAAAAAAAAAAAAAAAAAAAAAAAAAAAAAAAAAAAAAAAAAAAAAAAAAAAAAAAAGGTTAGGTTAGGTTAGGTTAGGTTAGGTTAGGTTAGGTTAGGTTAGGTTAGGTTGGGGTAGGGGATGGCGCTCGCTCAGCGGCGCTACGATTCCGATTGCGGAGGAAGCGGTCCAGATTAAGGCCAACATAAAGTACCTTGGCCTAGTCCTGGACCGCAGGTGGGACTTCGGGGAGCACTTTCGGCAGCTTGCTCCCCGGGTGGTGGGTGCCGCATCGGCCCTTAGCCGATTGCTGCCGAACGTGGGAGGACCAAAAGCGCCATGCCGACGCCTTTTTGCGGGCGTTGTGCGGAGTATGGCACTGTATGGGGCGCCGATCTGGGTCAGCAAGCTGTCGGCAAAGAACGTAGCTTTTCTACGGAGGCCCCAAAGGGTCGTGGCCCTCCGCATGGTGAGGGCGTATACGACCGTGGCGCATGCGGCAGCGTGTATCTTGGCCTGCACCCCGCCGTGGGAGCTAGATGCTCAGGTGCAGGCCGAGATATATCAGGTGAGGGCTGAATCCAGGGCCGGAGGAGGGCGGCCGGATTCTGAGGTCGTGGAAAGGACTCGGCGGATGGCCGAAAGACGGATTAGAGACCGGTGGAAAAGTGACCTGGAGGACTCCCCCTATGGGACTTACACTATAGGGGCACTCCTCCCGTCGCTCGACCACTGGGTCGAGAGGACGCATGGTACGCTGACGTACCGACTTGTGCAGGTGATGACCGGACATGGGTGTTTCGGTCATTACCTGCACAAGATTAAGAGAGAGCCGAGTCCGATCTGCCATGAGTGCGGTGATTCGGATGACACGGCCCAGCACACCTTTATGGTGTGCCCTCGGTGGGATCCGGAGCGCCGCACAATGGCTGCGGAAATAGGTGTCTCCGATCTCTCGCTGCACAGCGTGGTCTCGGCCATGCTGCGCAGCGACAGAGCGTGGAGGGCGGTATCCTCCTTCTGTGAGAGTGTCATCTCACAGAAGGAGGTGGCGGAGCGGGAACGCGAAGACGATGTCGACGCACACCCGCTCCGGCGCAGGCGGAGGGGGCGAAGGCGACGGCGGTTTGCCGAAACCCTAGGCCCCCAGTAGGACTTGTGGGTTAGGGGCCCCACCCTGTATGGTCGTACTGTGGCACAGGTGCCCTAGCTTATACTGGGGCAGCTGAGGGGCGCCCAATGGTAGAATCATTAGCAGCCCATGGCGCCCCCCGACATCAGCCCATGAAGTGCTAACGCCGCTGGGGTTTTAGTGGGTATTCCGGCCACTATTGGCTGGTGAGTCCCACATAACTATCCCGGGTCTCCCCTGACCTGGGTGGTATGCGTAAATGCATTTCCCCAGCGAAAAAAAAAAAAAAAAAAAAAAAAAAAAAAAAAAAAAAAAAAAAAAGGTTAGGTTGGGGTGCAGGCCGGATTCCTCCACGTTGGCTTGGGTGTTGCAGTGTCTCTTGATCTCGATCCGGAGAGAACGCAGCATCTGGGCTGGTGCACCCTGGGCATCGGCTGAGACTTTCCCCTTTTTGGGGGAATCTTTCAGCCCATGGCAAATATCCGGCAGGGGAGTGGGGGGGAAGGTGACAAGTGACTTTTCGTTAGAAAAGTCGCTTTGTCACCGACACACTGGGGGGGAAATGGGTAGATTAAGTTAGGTTAGGGGGTGGGCTCGGCGTGCACTTACAATGCCGTCGAGCACTTACCACCCAAAAACTAGAGGAGGCACGTCGACTCCTCTAGCCCCGTACTCTGGCGTCTTGCTTCAACAACCCCATCCAGCGACGTAATGGGGTAGTTGCAAGATGCCAGAACGGAGGGCTTGCCTTCATTGGCCGGCCCGCGAGAAGGAAACTCTATAAAACCCGACAGCATAGTCGTTAAAACCTGCAGATACCGAGCGACCTCTGCAGTATCTAGCTTTACCCCTGGGATGGGCGTCACCCGGGGGTGGACTTTATATATCGACCCGTGATCGTGGGAACAAAAATGAAATCTTTATACAAACCAAAACCAAAAACAAAGAAGTCGAAGAACAGCAGTGATGAGGGAGATAGTGACTCGATGCTTAGCGTTGAGTCACTGCCGGATACCAGTCTTAGGACTAAAGAACGGCAGTGTAGAGAAAATGGAGGCTCAGACCCGGAAACAAGTCTGGATGGGGTTGCGAGCCCAATGCGGAAAAGACGAGGAAGACCGCCAACTACAGGCCATTATGTTGGCCTGGCCAAGGCAAAGTTGGCACTTATTGAAGCGGAGAGGGAGGAGGAGCTGAGGAGAGCAGAGGCGGAAGTCACTGCAGCTTCTCGAGAGGCCCGAGCCCGAGCTAGGGCTTTTACTTTATCTGAGTCATCCTCTAATGGAGACGACTTCCAGACGGCAACCTCGCTAAGCCGTACGATTGAAGATAATATCAATATTATCAAAAAGGTTGCTGTTTCCTCCAAAAATCTCAAAGGAGGCTTCGTGAAGACATTAAAAGATGCTGCGGATGACATCAGCAAAGTCGCTCTAATTCTACAGAGCCGCTGCACATCAGAGGAGACGAGAGGGCTGCAGGCGGACAACGCCCGCTTGCAATCTGAGGTAGCTCAGCTCCGCAAGGAGGTGGCGGAAATGCGGGAGCGCCTTGATCAGCCACACCAACAGGCTGCAGTGGTTTTGCCTAACCAGTCCGTTGAAAAACCGCCGGATACCGAAGAACTAGTGCGCACCATCCTTTGCCAGGTGGGCACGATGGTAAATGCCAGGTTTGAAGCACTCGAGGATAGGTTGCTTCCCGAGAAGCGACTTCGCCCTCCATTGGCAGCGGACAGGCGGGCTCATGATCTCACCGAGATCTCTCCTGGGCCATCCACTGCCCCGACCATGGCTCCAGCGAAAGCTCAAAGGAAGACGGCTGCTCCGTTGCAAGCTATTTCTACGAAGCCGGAAAAGGCGAAGAAGCAAAAGAAGAAGAAGGCGGAAAAAAAAGGGCAAAGCTCACTTGGAACTCCTCGTGAGAGGGTAGCAGAGCCTCAACCCTTTTTAGCAGCGTCGCAGCCCGCGGAACAATCGAGTTCGACCCAGCCGAAAGAATTGCCCTGGAATGAGGTGGTTAAGAAAGGGCTCAGGAAGGAGAACAACAAAAAGCAGGCAAAGCAGGGTCCACGTAAGACTGCTACTGCCACTGCGAGACCGGCCAGACTCAGCCTTCCGAAGTCAGCCGCAGTTGTAGTTACCCTTACACCGGAGGCCATTGATAAAGGCGTAACTTATGACGCAGTCATCGCAGACGCAAAGGCCAAAATCAGCCTAACTGAGATTGGGATAACAACAGGGGTTCGATTTCGCGTGTGTGCCTCGGGAGCGCGGATGTTTGAGGTGATGGGCGTAGATAGCGGCCCGCTAGCTGACAAACTGGCTGAAAAGTTGGCACAGGTCCTCAGCCGGGATACAGCCCGCGTCTCTAGGCCGGTCAAGACGACCGAAATCAAAATCTCCGGCTTGGATGACTCGATTTCCGCTGAAGAAGTACTAAATGCGGTTGCCGAGGCAGGACGCTGTCCCAAAGATAGCCTCAAAAGTGGCGGGGTGGTTAAAGACCCATTTGGTGTGGGACACATTTGGGTGGAATGCCCGGTGGCAACTGCCAAACGCATTGCCTCAGCACGTCGCTTAAATTTATCGTGGGTGTCGGCCTCCGTAAAACTCCTCGAGCCTAGGCCGCTGCGGTGTTTCAAGTGTCTGCAGAAGGGGCATATCAGAGCTCAATGCAGTGCGGAGGTCGACAGAAGCCAAGAGTGCTTTCGCTGTGGAGTAGTCGGCCACAAATCGAAGGAGTGCTCGGCCAAACCACACTGCTCTATCTGTACGGCAGCCAAAAAACCGGCGGACCACCAACTGGGGGGCAGAGCTTGCTCCGCACCAGCCCCCAAAGTTGCGAGAAGGAAGACAGCACTGTAGTCACCATCGACACGCCAGCTGTCAGTAGAGATAGCTATGGAGACGGACATACAGATTTTAAGCAATGGCCCTACGACTACTCCAAGCCAACATTAACCACTGTACACGAGCTCAAGACCTGCTCCTACAGAGCATGGCTGAGTGGTTGATACAGGTGGCCGTGGTTGCGGAACCCTATTTTATCCCCAACAGGGATGATTGGGCAGGTGACGAGGACGACCTTGTTGCCCTAGTCGTGCCGATGTCTATTGGCTCCCCAACACTCGACAAGGTGCAGCGAGGTCGTGGTTTCGTTGCGGCTATTGTGGGGGGAATTGTGACTCTTGGCGTGTATTGTCCTCCAAGCAGAAGCCTCGCAGAGTTTGAGGATCTCCTTGGCCAAATTGAGACCCTCATCGGCAGAAATCACCCACTTCCCGTACTGGTAATGGGTGATTTTAACGCCAAAAGCTCAGCCTGGGGTTGTCCAACTACTGATGCACGGGGGGCAGTACTGGAGGAGTGGGCACTGACGGTGGGACTGTCCCTTTTAAACCAGGGTTCGCGACCGACCTGCGTTCGGTCACAGGGCAGTTCCATCGTCGATCTGTCATTCGCTAGCCCCACGATAGCACGCCGAGTCCTTGGATGGGAAGTTGTGGAGGACGCTGAGACCCTATCAGACCATCTGTACATTCGTTTTGATGTATCTGCGTCCTCCACGGCTCCAGTTCAACCGGGACCAGTGGTGTTGCCTGGTGACAGCCCTCGGTGGGTGGTAAAGTGTCTTGACAGGGATATCCTCATTGAGGCTTCTCTGGTCGAGACATGGATGCCCCCAGAGAGCACAATCATCGTTGATGAGGTGGCTGTGGCGTTACGCCAATCAATGACTCGCGTCTGCGATGCCTCCATGCCGCGTCAGGGTCCAAAACCACCGAGAAGGCAGGTATACTGGTGGTCTGCAGAAATAGCGCAATTACGCACTGCGTGCGTAGCTGCCAGACGCCAGTACCAGAGACAACGCCGGAGAAGACGCCGTGACGAAAACGTCGAAGCATCGTTGCGCGACGTATATAAGGGGGCAAAGCGCACGCTTCGCATTGCAATAAGCGTTGCAAGAGACGGAGCGAGGGAGGAGATGCTGGAGACTCTGAATCAAGATCCATGGGGTCGCCCCTATCGCATGGTACGAGGGAAACTTCGGCCGTGGGCACCCCCTTTGACGCAGAGTCTCCAGCCTCAGCTAGTGGAGGCTGTGGTTGGGGCACTTTTTCCACGTGGAGAAGACCACACGCCTCCGTCAATGGCACGTCCGTTCCTCGCCTCGTCTTCTGGAAACGAGCCACTTGCCGGGACCGAGGAAATACCGTCGGTATCCTCTGGCGAATTTGGGGCTGCTATTCTTCGGATGCGTGCCAAGAAAACGGCACCGGGTCCTGACGGTATCCCTAGCCGTGCATGGGTGCTTGCGTCGGACGTATTCGAAGAGAGGGTTAGAGCAATTTTCGACGCTTGTTTTACCCAGAGTCGTTTCCCACAGCTGTGGAAGATCGGTAGACTTGTCCTTCTGAGGAAAGAAGGTCGTCCGGTCGATTCTCCCTCAGGGTACCGCCCCATTGTGCTTCTAGACGAGGTGGCGAAGCTCTTCGAGCGCATTATAGCCAATCGCCTCGTCAAGCATCTGGTGAGAGTCGGCCCGGATCTGGACGACAAACAGTTCGGATTCAGAGTGGGCAAGTCTACCGTGCACGCAATTCTGCGAGTAAAGGAGATAGCGGAGGAAGCAGTTGCCCAGGGTGAGGTCGTCTTGGCGGTGTCCTTGGACATTGCCAATGCCTTTAATACCTTGCCTTGGAGTTGCATTAGGGAGGCACTCCGGTATCACCGGGTGCCAAACTACCTCCAGCGCATAATCGCAGACTACCTGTCAGGTAGGTCCGTGTCCTACAGGACTCAAGAGGCGTGGTGTCGTCATGTGGTGTCTTGCGGTGTTCCGCAGGGGTCGGTCCTCGGGCCACTTCTGTGGAACATTGGCTATGACTGGGTGTTACGGGGAGTTCTCCTCCGTGGTGTAAGCGTCACGTGCTATGCAGACGACACTCTCGTGACAGCCCGGGGTAGCACATACCGAGAGAGCGCCATTCTCGCCACGGCTGGAGTGGCTCAAGTGGTGAGTCGAATTCGAGCGCTGGGTCTCGAGGTGGCTCTTAACAAATCTGAGGCAATGTGTTTTCACGGGCCTCGGAACAAGCCACCCTCGGGATCCCACATAACAGTGGGTGGAGTACGCATCAACATCGAGCCCCAAATGAAGTACTTGGGGCTCACGCTGGACAGTCGATGCACCTTTGAGGACCACTTTCGAAGGTTAGTGCCCAAGCTGTTGCGCGTGGCGGCCGCACTCGGTAGTTTGCTGCCGAATGTCAACGGCCCGAAAGCGGCTTGCCGGCGCCTGTACTTGGGTATTGTGCGCTCAATGGCACTGTACGGGGCACCTGTGTGGAATGGCGCTCTGAATAGTCGGACAGTTGCCCTTTTGCACCGTCCGCAGAGGGCAATTGCCATCAGAGTCGCCCGTGGATACCGCACGGTGTCCTTCGAAGCAGCGTGCGTCTTAGCTGGCTCCCTGCCGTGGGAACTGGAAGCGGAAATTCTCGCATCCGTCTATACATGGCGCGAGAATGAGATCGCAGTACACCGGTCCCCACCCTTAAAGGAGGAAGTCGAGACTGTGAGGGGGGAGCAGCGAGCATCAGCCGTGTTAAAGTGGCAACGCAACCTCTTTCAACCGCGTGCTGGTGCTAGAACCATAGAGGCCGTTCGTCCAGTCCTCGCACAGTGGCTGGACAGGGAACACGGTGTGCTCACCTTCAGATTGTCGCAGGTGCTTACGGGGCATGGATGCTTTGGCAAGTACCTGCACCGGATCGGAAGGGAGCCGACCGCGGTGTGTCACCACTGCGACGGCTGCCTCGAAGACACCGCCCAGCATACGCTGGAAGAGTGTCCTGCGTGGGCAGAACAGCGCCGGGAGCTCGTGGCTGCCGTGGGTGGCAACCTCTCATTGCCGGTCATAGTCAACACAATGGTGGAAAGTGACCGAGCCTGGGATGCCGCTCAAAAGTTCTGTGAGGCGGTCATAGGGCCTAAGGAAGAGGCGGAGAGAGTCAGGGAGGCAAGCGCCTCTAACTCGATCCGCAGCCGCCGCACAGGGAGGAGAAGGCGAGCGTACGCGCTCACAGTCCCACCCTAACCAAGACTCGAGTGACGGACTAGGGGAAGCCCGTTACTCACGTTGAGTCTGAGAGGGCGCGCTCGAGGTTTCGCGCGCGAAAGAGAAGAGAAGTTAGATATCATGTAACCCATAACAGGAAGGGGCATAGAGCCAGTCACCACCGGGACGTAGAAGAGTGCTTTTATAGTGTCCCCTCATCCCGGTGGACACTGACGCCGATGGCAAACAGAGGGGTTTTAGTGGGTATGCTTCCCGTCCCTTTCCCACAGTGGTAGAGTGGATGGGGGGAGAGTCCCACATAACCACCGTGCCTTCCCCTGGTACGGTGGTATGCGTAACGCATTTCCCCTCTTAAAAAAAAAAAAAAAAAAAAAAAAAAAAAAAAAAAAAAAAAAAAAAAAAAAAAAAAAAGGTTAGGTTAGGTTAGGTTAGGTTAGGTTAGGTTAGGTTGAGGTCAAATCTCGGGTGTGGTGTTGATGATTTGTGCGATTCTCGGTGACCAAACATTACATTTTTTGCTCATTCGTTTAATTGTTTCATTTCTTTTTTATCTAGTATAGTTTTCTTATTTTCTTTGATTTTCATTTTGCGGTTGGTTTTTCTTTCTTTGGTTTGTGTACGTTTTCTGCGGCAAAAAGTTCGTGTTGCCGTTATCTTTTCGAGCTTTTTATAGGTTCGAAAAATACCGGCGATCGTCTTCTTTGCCGTACGGTTGGTCCGGTAATTTTCCTTACGCAAGTTTGGAAAATATCGGCCTTCTGGTTTTGTTTTTTTAACTTTAATTTTTCGTAATTTTTTGGTTTGTTTACATTTTTCTAAATTAGTTTTGTCGGTGTTGTCAGCTTCCTTAATTGCCCAGTTTTTGGGCTGGGTTAGCTGCAACGGTCCCGCTAACTATAGCGTAGGTTTTGTTTTGATTTTATTTCTGTGTCGCGAGTTTTTGATTTTCTTGAACTTCGAGTTTTTACTCGAAGTTTTTGAGAATCAGCTCCGGCTTTTTTGTGTTTGGTAGTGTTTTTTATTTAGTTTTATTTCTTGTAAAAATATTTAACTTTAAGGGGCGGGTAGAATATTTAGTTTTTTAAATTTTTGTTCTGTGTGTCGTGACAGTCCGACTTCCAGGTCGGGAGTTATCGGGCTGTCAAGGTACTGGGGTAGGAAGGGTTTTTTGATTTACCAACTTAAGGTTTTTCCTAAAGTTGGTAAATTCAATAACTTTTAACCTTTTAACTTTTCTTTTATTTTTTTCGTTTTTGTTTTTGCGGCGCCATTAAACTCTATTTTTTAGTGCTTTTTTGGTCCCGCTACGACCTCAGGAAGTCGGTCAAATCAGGGGACAAAGTTTTCCCCTGATTGCTATTTTTTCTATTTCAGGCGCTAAAACCGATTTAGTATAGAAAAGTCGAGATCCGACTCGCACTTGACCGTTTTAAGTTAGGTTAGCTCCTAACTTAGGTCCTAGCGGTCAGATTTCGACTTTTCTCGGGAGGGAGGTAGGGGGGGCCACCATGGCCTCACCTACAAAAAATCGGAGGGATCCACCCAAGGGGGGGGGGATCATCAACGATTCCGAATCCGAGTCGGAGATCGACGATCTCGGATGGATCGTGGGGGAGCACTCTGCTCCACAGCCCTCCAAGAGGGCACTGGATACCCAGGATGAGGAGGAGGAGGGAGAAGAAAGGCCTGTTAAGATTAACACGGCCTTCAGGGGGAAGCCCAAGGGGGCTTACTCTGGGCTGGCCGCAGCCAGGTTGAGGGCGAAGCTCTACCAGCTGGAGCCCCACTTTGAGGACGTAGCTGGTGCCGATCCTGCGGCCAGCTACAGGAAGGATTTCCCCGAACTCCGCCCCAGGGGGGGGAAGGAGAGGAAAGGGGGAAAAGCGGAGCGGGACCGATCTCGGTCAGCCTCACGCTCTCGCTCGGGGTCGCGCTCCCCTGAGCTAATGGACGGGCTAGAGGGTCAGCAGGAGGCTGACCCGATTGATGCCACCCGCATGGCGGCACGGGATATCCTGGAGGCGGCCAGGATATCCAAGCACCTCAAGGGGGAGGTGCAGGGCCGCATGAATTGGGCCTGCCGCACCATCTTGGGGATGATGGATGAGGTAGAAGCCTCCAGGGCCGAGAGTGAGGAGATCCGCATCCTTAAAGCGGACAATAAAAGGATGCGGGAGCAACTTGCTCTGAACTCGGCGGAGCTGAAGGCGCTCCGCATCGCCTTCAGCGAGCGGCAGATTCCGGCCGCCCCCCCCGTCGCTGCTGCCCTGCAATTCGGGACCGCCGAGTTGACCGAGGCGATTGAGGTTATGAAGAGGGACCTCTTCCTCAGCCTAGGACGCATGATAGCCGACAGGATGGAGGAGGTCAACCGACGCCTCCCGGCGGAGCCCATCCTTCGCCCCCCGCTGGCACACGACAAGCGGGCTGCCAAGCCTGCCGTGTCAGCCCCTCCCCAGCGAAAGGGGGCAGGTATTGCCCCGCCACCCCCGGCCCCGGTTGAAGCCCTCGAGCCTAAAGCCAGGGCCAGGCTAGGCGATGGGCGGCCCAAAGCCGCCACAAAGACGGTGGCCCCAGTCCCCGCCAACAAGAAGTCCGCCAAGGCCGCCAAGGCTGCCCCGGCCCCGGAGGAGGAGCCCGGCCCCTCGGGCCGTATGCCACCTGCGCCCACACAGATGTCGTGGTCGCAGGTGGTGCGGAAGAAGGGTAAGGGCGCGGCCAAACCCCCCCCTCCACCCCCTAAAGGGACTGGCAAGGCGGCGCACGGGCCGAGACCCGCCAAGCTGTCCGTCCCCAAGACGGCGGCGGTGGTGATCTCGCTCAAGAAGGGGGCCACCACCACCCTGCAGGCCACCATGGCTAAGGCCATTAATGGTCTTAGCCTGAGTGAGGTGGGCCTGCAGAGCGTGCGGGTCAGGACCTCGATGACGGGCTCCCGGGTCATCGAGGTCCCCGGGGAAAAGGGCCACGAGGTGGCCGATACCCTTGCAGCCAAGCTGCAAGGGTTGGTGGGGGATGTGGCGGACGTCAGCCGCCCCGTCAAGATGGCCGGCGTCCAGATTTCCGGTCTGGATGAGTCGGCCACCAAGGAGACGGTGGCGCAGGCTGTTGCCGCGGCTGGGGCGTGCCAGCCTGAGCAGGTCAAGGTGGGGGCCGTCCGCGCCCTTTACGATGGCACTGGATCGGTGTTGATCCAGTGCCCCGTGCAGGCTGCGGTGACCCTCACCAAGGCCGGGAGGATCCTGGTGGGCTGGGCCTCCGCCAGGGTCACGGCGGTGGGGCCGACACCAATGCGGTGCTTCCGCTGTTATGGTGTCGGCCACTCGCGGGAGCTGTGCCCCTCAAAAGTTGACCGGAGCGACTTCTGCTTCCGGTGCAGCAAAGAGGGGCACAAAATGGCGGATTGCTGGGAGAAGGCTTGGTGCGCCGTATGCCACCAGGCCAAACTCCCGGCAAACCACATGCTGGGGGGGAGGAAATGTTTCCCCCCCGCAACTAAAGGTAGGGACCTGAGGCCGCAGCGTCCCCGCCCGCCCGTTGCTAATGGAAGCGCCCCCGCAGCGACCGCCGCGACCCCCGAGGAGACCTGCATGGAGCTCTAAATGCCAGCACACCATTTGGAGCTCCTGCAGGCCAACGTCAACCACTCCGCCAGAGCACAAGACCTGCTCATGCAGGTAATGGCGGAGTGGTCGATTGACGTTGCGGTGGTCGCGGAACCCTACTTCGTCCCTCCCCTACCCAATTGGGTAGGGTCGACGGACGAGAGGGTTGCCGTGGTGGTGCCGGCGATCGGCGGCGGACCCCCCCTCGAGAGGGTCGAGGGCGGCCCGGGGTTTGTGGCGGCCGGATGGGGGACCGACACCGTACTCGTTGCGGTGTACTTCTCCCCCAATAGGCCGCTGGCCGCCTTTGAGGCCTTCCTGGGGGTCCTAGAGGGGGTCGTGGCGAGGGCGGTCCCGCGCCAGGTAATGGTCCTGGGGGACCTCAACGCCAAGAGTGCGGCGTGGGGATCCCCCATAACGGACGTGCGCGGGGAGGCGCTGATGGATTGGGTGGCGGCGGCGGGCCTGGTGGTCTTGAACCAGGGCAGCGCCAACACTTGCGTGCGGCGGCAGGGGGGGTCTATCGTGGACATCACGTTCGCGACCCCTGCCATTGCCGCACGCCTCGCAGACTGGCGCGTCCTGGAGGACGTGGAGACCCTCTCCGATCACCTGTATATCAGGTTGAGGGTCTCCACAAGACCGGGCCAGCCGCCACCCAGTCCTCGGGGGGGGCGGGGAGGGGGGACGGAGGAGTTCCCCAAGTGGTCCCTGTCCCAACTGGACAGGGCCAAGGCGGACGAGGCGGCGATGGTGGAGGCTTGGTGTGCTGCCCCACCCGCCGCCTTGGGAGTGGAGGAGAGGGCGCGCCGGTTCCGCTCCGCACTGCAGGCCGTGTGCGGAGCGGCCATGCCCCGGGCGAAACGGCTCTTCGCCCGGAGGAAGGTCTACTGGTGGTCCGCCGAAATTGCGGCAGTGCGGACCACCAGTAACAGTGCCCGCCGCGCCTACCAACACTGTAGGCGCAGGCGGCACACTGCGGAGGAGGAGGAGAGGCTCTACGGGGCCCTCAAAGAAGCCAAGGGGGCCCTAACCCTGTCGATAGCAAGGGCCAAGGATGAGGCGCACGCCTCATTCTTGGCCACGCTGGACAGGGATCCGTGGGGGCGGCCGTACAGGGTGGTGCGCAACAAAATGCGCACTGCCCCCCCCATGGACTCTCTAGAGCCTCCCCTCCTGAGGAGGGTCATCGAGGGGCTGTTTCCGGCAGCTCCCTCGATAACTCCCCCGGTGATGACCGAGCCACCGGGGGACTTGGAGGACCCACTCGAGCTCGCCATCGCACCGGTAAGCGATGACGAGTTCGAGAGGGCGGTGGACCGGCTCCGGGGCTGCAAGAAAGCCCCGGGGCCCGACGGAGTACCGGGCCGGGTACTCCCCATCGCCCTAAAACACCTCGGGGACCGACTCAGGCAGTTGATGGACGACTGCCTGAGGGAGGGACGGTTCCCGAGGGTGTGGAAGGAGGGGAGGCTCTGCCTCCTCCGGAAAGAGGGTCGACCCCCGGACTGTCCCTCCGCCTATCGCCCCATAGTGCTGCTGGATGAGGCCGGGAAGATGATGGAGAGAATCCTGGCCTCCAGGATCCAGCAGCATCTAGAGACCGCCGGCCCGAACGTCTCTGATAGACAGTTCGGGTTCAGAGAGGGGCGGTCTACGCTCGACGCGCTGAAGTCCCTTAGGGACTTCTGTGAGTACGCGTCGAGCAGAGGGGAGGGTGTCGTCGCGGTGTCCCTTGACATCGCAAACGCGTTTGGCACTCTCCCCTATGGGGTGATAAGGGAGGCACTTATCTACCACCAAGTGCCTCCCTACCTGCGGCGGGTCATAGAGCACTACCTGACCGAGAGGGTAGTGCTCTATGAGCAGAGGGACGGTCGACGGGGGTCGACGGCGATGGCCTGTGGCGTACCCCAAGGTTCCGTGCTCGGTCCGCTCTTATGGAACCTGGGGTACGATTGGGCCATCAGAGGGGAGTTGCTCCCACGGACGGCCACCATCTGCTACGCAGATGACACCATGGTGGCCGTGCGTGGGACCGACATGAGGGAGGTGCTGTGCCGGGCGGAAGCGGCGGCCGAGCTGACCATTTACCGGATTGGTCGGCTCGGCCTGAGGGTGGCGCTCCCGAAGACTGAGGCGATAGTCTTCGGGGGCCGGGGGTGGAGGCTGCCGGCGGGCTTGGCGCTCACCCTGGGGGGGGAGTCGGTCCCGATCAAGCCCCACATAAAATATTTGGGGCTTGTTCTGGACCGACGATGGAACTTCGGGGAGCACTTTACACAGTTAGCTCCCCGAATTGTGGGCGCCGCGTCGGCACTGAGCCGGCTGCTGCCGAACGTGGGTGGGCCGGGCTCCTTGTGCCGCCGGCTGTATGCCGGCGTTACAAGGAGCATGGCTCTGTACGGGGCCCCCATCTGGGCGGACAAGCTGTCCGCCCGGAACAGGGCCCTGCTGCAGAGGCCACAGCGGGTGGTGGCCCTCCGAATTGTGAGGGCCTACATGACGGTGGCCCACGCCGCGGCCTGCCTCCTCGCCTGCACCCCGCCCTGGGAGTTGGACGCAGAGGTGCAGGCGGAGACCTACGCAGTTAGGTCCAGGGCCCGGGCGAGAGGAGAACGCCCGGACCCTGAGGAGGTGGAGGAGACGCGCCGGATGACGGAGCGCCGACTGCGGGACAGGTGGAAAGCGGACCTGGAGGACTCCCCCTATGGGACTCGGACCATAGGGGCGATCCTCGGGTCGTTTGACACCTGGTTGGGGAGGGCAGTCGGCGCTACGTCGTACCGGCTTGTGCAGGTATTGACCGGACACGGATGCTTCGGTCAATACCTGCACAAAATTGGGAGGGAGCCCGGCCCGCAGTGCCATGAGTGCGGCGATCCGGACGACACGGCTCAGCACACTCTCGAGGTGTGCAGCCGGTGGAGTGCGGAGTGCGGAGTAGAAAAAAAAAAAAAAAAAAAAAAAAAAAAAAAAAAAAAAAAAAAAGGTTAGGTTAGGTTAGGTTAGGTTAGGTTAGGTTAGGTTAGGTTAGGTTAGGTTAGGTTAGGTTAGGTTAGGTTAGGTTAGGTTAGGTTAGGTTAGGTTAGGTTAGGTTAGGTTAGGTTAGGTTGGGGTGCAGGCCGGATTCCTCCACGTTGGCTTGGGTGTTGCAGTCTCTCTTGATCTCGATCCGGAGAGAACGCAGCATCTGGGCTGGTGCACCCTGGGCATTGGCTGAGACTTTTCCCCCTTGGGAATCCTTTCGGTCCATGGCTAATATCCGGCACGGGGGGGGGGGGGGGGGGGGAAGGTGTCAGGGGTTTCTTGAAGGGTTGCGGTTGTGTACCGGCACTTCTGCCCCGGAAAGTTTCCTTCTGTCACCTGGGGGGGGATGGTGACGAGCAGCTTTTCTTCGGAAAAGTGGTTTCGTCACCATAGGGAGGCGGCGACAGAGGTCGTTGGAAGGGGCGGTTGCTTTGGACCGTTTCCGCCCTGGACAGCTTCCTTCTGTGGCCCATTGACGGTTGGTGACTGGGGTAGCTTGAAGGGTCAGTTGCGTGTGCCTTCGAGGCCGTTTCTGTTCCTGGAAAGCTTAACCAGTTACCTGGAGGGGGCCGTGACAGAGGTAGTTGAAAGGGGCGGTTGCGTGTGCCTTCGAGGCCGTTTCCAAACCGGACAGCTGCTTTCTGTCACTTTGGTGGTTGGTGACTGGGCTTACCGAAAGACTGGGGCATGTTAACTCCGCTCTGCAACGGAGCACGAAGGTTCCGCTCTGCACCGGAGCATGACCCTGCTCAAGACGTACTCCCATGTCACCCGAGGGTCCTTCTACGTGTCTTTCGGAATCCCGGGGGGCACTGTAGTTATTGGTGGGACAGCTGTGGTGGGGTGTGTTTGAAGGGTATGGGGACCGACCCTAGAGGTTGGGTATCCGGAAAGCACCATCCACCACAGGCAGACCGTGTAGGACCAGTGGGTTGGGGGCCCACATTGCACGGCTTTACCGGTCTGGGGAGATGGTCGTGGGCTGCTGACCGCAGCCGTCTCCTCCTTTGGCGGAGAAGGTGGGGCTCTTCGGAGCAGGCCAGGAGGCGTGTCAGTGGGCAAAGCTTAATTGCGGTTCCGCGGCGCCTCGCGACTGGCCAGGGGGGTAAACGCCGGAGTGGTTTTAGACGGTAGTTCTTTTGAGAGTCCGTCATACCTCCCATTGCACAGCCTTCCCCGGGCAGGGAGGATGCGTAAATGCATTTCCACTCCGTCATCAAAAAAAAAAAAAAAAAAAAAAAAAAAAAAAAAAAAAAAAAAAAAAAAAAAAAAAAAAAAAGGTTAGGTTAGGTTAGGTTGGGGTGCAGGCCGGATTCCTCCACGTTGGCTTGGGTGTTGCAGTCTCTCTTGATCTCGATCCGGAGAGAACGCAGCATCTGGGCTGGTGCACCCTGGGCATTGGCTGAGACTTTTCCCCCTTGGGAATTCTTTCGGCCCATGGCTAATATCCGGCACGGGGGGGGGGGGGGAAGGTGACAGGGGTTTCTTGAAGGGTTGCGGTTGTGTACCGGCACTTCTGCCCCGGAAAGTTTCCTTCTGTCACCTGGGGGGGGATGGTGACGAGCAGCTTTTCTTCGGAAAAGTGGCCTCGTCACCATAGGGAGGCGGCGACAGAGGTCGTTGGAAGGGGCGGTTGCTGGGCCGCTTCCGCCCTGGACAGCTTCCTTCTGTGGCCCATTGACGGTTGGTGACTGGGGTAGCTTGAAGGGTCAGTTGCGTGTGCCTTCGAGGCCGTTTCTGTTCCTGGAAAGCTTAACCAGTTACCTGGAGGGGGCCGTGACAGAGGTGGTTGAAAGGGGCGGTTGCGTGTGCCTTTGAGGCCGTTTCCAAACCGGACAGCTGCTTTCTGTCACTTTGGTGGTTGGTGACTGGGCTTACCGAAAGACTGGGGCATGTTAACTCCGCTCTGCAACGGAGCACGAAGGTTCCGCTCTGCACCGGAGCATGACCCTGCTCAAGACGTACTCCCATGTCACCCGAGGGTCCTTCTACGTGTCTTTCGGAATCCCGGGGGGCACTGTAGTTATTGGTGGGACAGCTGTGGTGGGGTGTGTTTGAAGGGTATGGGGACCGACCCTAGAGGTTGGGTATCCGGAAAGCACCATCCACCACAGGCAGACCGTGTAGGGCCAGTGGGTTGGGGGCCCACATTGCACGGCTTTACCGGTCTGGGGAGATGGTCGTGGGCTGCTGACCGCAGCCGTCTCCTCCTTTGGCGGAGAAGGTGGGGCTCTTCGGAGCAGGCCAGGAGGCGTGTCAGTGGGCAAAGCTTAATTGCGGTTCCGCGGCGCCTCGCGACTGGCCAGGGGGGTAAACGCCGGAGTGGTTTTAGACGGTAGTTCTTTTGAGAGTCCGTCATACCTCCCATTGCACAGCCTTCCCCGGGCAGGGAGGATGCGTAAATGCATTTCCACTCCGTCATCAAAAAAAAAAAAAAAAAAAAAAAAAAAAAAAAAAAAAAAAAAAAAAAAAAAAAAAAAAAAAAAAAAGGTTAGGTTAGGTTAGGTTAGGTTAGGTTAGGTTAGGTTAGGTTAGGTTAGGTTAGGTTAGGTTAGGTTAGGTTAGGTTAGGTTAGGTTAGGTTAGGTTAGGTTGGGGTGCAGGCCGGATTCCTCCACGTTGGCTTGGGTGTTGCAGTCTCTCTTGATCTCGATCCGGAGAGAACGCAGCATCTGGGCTGGTGCACCCTGGGCATTGGCTGAGACTTTTCCCCCTTGGGAATTCTTTCGGCCCATGGCTAATATCCGGCACGGGGGGGGGGGGGGGGAAGGTGACAGGGGTTTCTTGAAGGGTTGCGGTTGTGTACCGGCACTTCTGCCCCGGAAAGTTTCCTTCTGTCACCGGGGGGGGGATGGTGACGAGCAGCTTTTCTTCGGAAAAGTGGCCTCGTCACCATAGGGAGGCGGCGACAGAGGTCGTTGGAAGGGGCGGTTGCTGGGCCGCTTCCGCCCTGGACAGCTTCCTTCTGTGGCCCATTGACGGTTGGTGACTGGGGTAGCTTGAAGGGTCAGTTGCGTGTGCCTTCGAGGCCGTTTCTGTTCCTGGAAAGCTTAACCAGTTACCTGGAGGGGGCCGTGACAGAGGTGGTTGAAAGGGGCGGTTGCGTGTGCCTTTGAGGCCGTTTCCAAACCGGACAGCTGCTTTCTGTCACTTTGGTGGTTGGTGACTGGGCTTACCGAAAGACTGGGGCATGTTAACTCCGCTCTGCAACGGAGCACGAAGGTTCCGCTCTGTACCGGAGCATGACCCTGCTCAAGACGTACTCCCATGTCACCCGAGGGTCCTTCTACGTGTCTTTCGGAATCCCGGGGGGCACTGTAGTTATTGGTGGGACAGCTGTGGTGGGGTGTGTTTGAAGGGTATGGGGACCGACCCTTAGAGGTTGGGTATCCGGAAAGCACCATCCACCACAGGCAGACCGTGTAGGGCCAGTGGGTTGGGGGCCCACATTGCACGGCTTTACCGGTCTGGGGAGATGGTCGTGGGCTGCCGACCGCAGCCGTCTCCTCCTTTGGCGGAGAAGGTGGGGCTCTTCGGAGCAGGCCAGGAGGCGTGTCAGTGGGCAAAGCTTAATTGCGGTTCCGCGGCGCCTCGCGACTGGCCAGGGGGGTAAACGCCGGAGTGGTTTTAGACGGTAGTTCTTTTGAGAGTCCGTCATACCTCCCATTGCACAGCCTTCCCCGGGCAGGGAGGATGCGTAAATGCATTTCCACTCCGTCATCAAAAAAAAAAAAAAAAAAAAAAAAAAAAAAAAAAAAAAAAAAAAAAAAAAAAAAGGTTAGGTTAGGTTAGGTTAGGTTAGGTTAGGTTAGGTTAGGTTAGGTTAGGTTAGGTTAGGTTAGGTTAGGTTAGGTTAGGTTAGGTTCCCGGGCGAGAGGAGAACGCCCGGACCCTGAGGAGGTGGAGGAGACGCGCCGGATGACGGAGCGCCGACTGCGGGACAGGTGGAAAGCGAACCTGGAGGACTCCCCCTATGGGACTCGGACCATAGGGGCGATCCTCGGGTCGTTTGACACCTGGTTGGGGAGGGCAGTCGGCGCTACGTCGTACCGGCTTGTGCAGGTATTGACCGGACACGGATGCTTCGGTCATTACCTGCACAAAATTGGGAGGGAGCCCGGCCCGCAGTGCCATGAGTGCGGCGATCCGGACGATACGGCTCAGCACACTCTCGAGGTGTGCAACCGGTGGAGTGCGGAGCGCCGCACTATGGCGCTAGCCATCGGTCGACGGGACCTCTCCCTGCACAGCGTTGTGTCTGCAATGCTGTGCAGCGACAGGTCCTGGAGGGCTGTGGCCTCCTTCTGCGAGTGTGTCATCTCGCAGAAGGAGGCCTCGGAGCGTGAGCGCGAGGATTCTCCTCTCGCGCATCCGCTCCGGCGTAGACGGCGGGGGGTGAGGCGGCGGCGTTTTGCCGCCCGCCTCAACCCTTAGTGACTGCGGGTGGGGGATGGGAGTCCCCCGCCCGCCGTAGGCTAGTCACTTGGCGGTCTGGGAGAGGGGCCAGGCGTGCTCGGCCTCTCTCTCCTTCGGCGCGGGTAGCCCCGGCAGACGGCCGGGGCTGCCGGAAGGCGTCGTGGGCAGAGCTTCGGCGGTTCCACGGCGCCTTGCCAAACCGGCAGGAGGGTACGCCAGGGTGGTTTTTAGTGGGTTGCGCTCCCTTTCCCCCTCTCATTCTGAGGGGGGGGCGGGGGGTGAGTCCCACATATCCCCTCACTACTCCCATGGTGAGGAGAATGCATAAAGCATTTTCCACCCTGTCAAAAAAAAAAAAAAAAAAAAAAAAAAAAAAAAAAAGGTTAGGTTAGGTTAGGTTAGGTTAGGTTAGGTTAGGTTAGGTTAGGTTAGGTTAGGTTAGGTTAGGTTAGGTTAGGTTAGGTTAGGTTCCAGGGCAGTTGGGGTGCAGGCCGGATTCCTCCACGTTGGCTTGGGTGTTGCAGTCTCTCTTGATCTCGATCCGGAGAGAACGCAGCATCTGGGCTGGTGCACCCTGGGCATTGGCTGAGACTTTTCCCCCTTGGGAATTCTTTCGGCCCATGGCTAATATCCGGCACGGGGGGGGGGGGGGGGAAGGTGACAGGGGTTTCTTGAAGGGTTGCGGTTGTGTACCGGCACTTCTGCCCCGGAAAGCTTCCTTCTGTCACCTGGGGGGGGATGGTGACGAGCAGCTTTTCTTCGGAAAAGTGGCCTCGTCACCATAGGGAGGCGGCGACAGAGGTCGTTGGAAGGGGCGGTTGCTGGGCCGCTTCCGCCCTGGACAGCTTCCTTCTGTGGCCCATTGACGGTTGGTGACTGGGGTAGCTTGAAGGGTCAGTTGCGTGTGCCTTCGAGGCCGTTTCTGTTCCTGGAAAGCTTAACCAGTTACCTGGAGGGGGCCGTGACAGAGGTGGTTGAAAGGGGCGGTTGCGTGTGCCTTTGAGGCCGTTTCCAAACCGGACAGCTGCTTTCTGTCACTTTGGTGGTTGGTGACTGGGCTTACCGAAAGACTGGGGCATGTTAACTCCGCTCTGCAACGGAGCACGAAGGTTCCGCTCTGCACCGGAGCATGACCCTGCTCAAGACGTACTCCCATGTCACCCGAGGGTCCTTCTACGTGTCCTTCGGAATCCCGGGGGGCACTGTAGTTATTGGTGGGACAGCTGTGGTGGGGTGTGTTTGAAGGGTATGGGGACCGACCCTAGAGGTTGGGTATCCGGAAAGCACCATCCACCACAGGCAGACCGTGTAGGGCCAGTGGGTTGGGGGCCCACATTGCACGGCTTTACCGGTCTGGGGAGATGGTCGTGGGCTGCCGACCGCAGCCGTCTCCTCCTTTGGCGGAGAAGGTGGGGCTCTTCGGAGCAGGCCAGGAGGCGTGTCAGTGGGCAAAGCTTAATTGCGGTTCCGCGGCGCCTCGCGACTGGCCAGGGGGGTAAACGCCGGAGTGGTTTTAGACGGTAGTTCTTTTGAGAGTCCGTCATACCTCCCATTGCACAGCCTTCCCCGGGCAGGGAGGATGCGTAAATGCATTTCCACTCCGTCATCAAAAAAAAAAAAAAAAAAAAAAAAAGGTTCCAGGGCAGCGCCAACACTTGCGTGCGGCGGCAGGGGGGGTCCATCGTGGACATCACGTTCGCGACCCCTGCCATTGCCGCGCGCCTCGCAGACTGGCGCGTCCTGGAGGACGTGGAGACCCTCTCCGATCACCTGTATATCAGGTTGAGGGTCTCCACAAGACCGGGCCAGCCGCCACCCAGTCCTCGGGGGGGGCGGGGAGGGGGGACGGAGGAGTTCCCCAAGTGGTCCCTGTCCCAACTGGACAGGGCCAAGGCGGACGAGGCGGCGATGGTGGAGGCTTGGTGTGCTGCCCCACCCGCCGCCTTGGGAGTGGAGGAGAGGGCGCGCCGGTTCCGCTCCGCACTGCAGGCCGTGTGCGGAGCGGCCATGCCCCGGGCGAAACGGCTCTTCGCCCGGAGGAAGGTCTACTGGTGGTCCGCCGAAATTGCGGCAGTGCGGACCACCAGTAACAGTGCCCGCCGCGCCTACCAACACTGTAGGCGCAGGCGGCACACTGCGGAGGAGGAGGAGAGGCTCTACGGGGCCCTCAAAGAAGCCAAGGGGGCCCTAACCCTGTCGATAGCAAAGGCCAAGGATGAGGCACACGCCTCATTCTTGGCCACGCTGGACAGGGATCCGTGGGGGCGGCCGTACAGGGTGGTGCGCAACAAAATGCGCACTGCCCCCCCCATGGACTCTCTAGAGCCTCCCCTCCTGAGGAGGGTCATCGAGGGGCTGTTTCCGGCAGCTCCCTCGATAACTCCCCCGGTGATGACCGAGCCACCGGGGGACTTGGAGGACCCACTCGAGCTCGCCATCGCATCGGTAAGCGATGACGAGTTCGAGAGGGCGGTGGATCGGCTCCGGGGCTGCAAGAAAGCCCCGGGGCCCGACGGAGTACCGGGCCGGGTACTCCCCATCGCCCTAAAACACCTCGGGGACCGACTCAGGCAGTTGATGGACGACTGCCTGAGGGAGGGACGGTTCCCGAGGGTGTGGAAGGAGGGGAGGCTCTGCCTCCTCCGGAAAGAGGGTCGACCCCCGGACTGTCCCTCCGCCTATCGCCCCATAGTGCTGCTGGATGAGGCCGGGAAGATGATGGAGAGAATCCTGGCCTCCAGGATCCAGCAGCATCTGGAGACTGCCGGCCCGAACGTCTCTGATAGACAGTTCGGGTTCAGAGAGGGGCGGTCTACGCTCGACGCGCTGAAGTCCCTTAGGGACTTCTGTGAGTACGCGTCGAGCAGAGGGGAGGGTGTCGTCGCGGTGTCCCTTGACATCGCAAACGCGTTTGGCACTCTCCCCTATGGGGTGATAAGGGAGGCACTTATTTACCACCAAGTGCCTCCCTACCTGCGGCGGGTCATAGAGCACTACCTGACCGAGAGGGTAGTGCTCTATGAGCAGAGGGACGGTCGACGGGGGTCGACGGCGATGGCCTGCGGCGTACCCCAAGGTTCCGTGCTCGGTCCGCTCTTATGGAACCTGGGGTACGATTGGGCCATCAGGGGGGAGTTGCTCCCACGGACGGCCACCATCTGCTACGCAGATGACACCATGGTGGCCGTGCGTGGGACCGACATGAGGGAGGTGCTGTGCCGGGCGGAAGCGGCGGCTGAGCTGACCATTTACCGGATTGGTCGGCTCGGCCTGAGGGTGGCGCTCCCGAAGACTGAGGCGATAGTCTTCGGGGGCCGGGGGTGGAGGCTGCCGGCGGGTTTGGCGCTCACCCTGGGGGGGGAGTCGGTCCCGATCAAGCCCCACATAAAATATTTGGGGCTTGTTCTGGACCGACGATGGAATTTCGGGGAGCATTTTTCGCAATTGGCTCCCCGAATTGTGGGCGCCGCGTCGGCACTGAGCCGGCTGCTGCCGAACGTGGGTGGGCCGGGCTCCTTGTGCCGCCGGCTGTATGCCGGCGTTACAAGGAGCATGGCTCTGTACGGGGCCCCCATCTGGGCGGACAAGCTGTCCGCCCGGAACAGGGCCCTGCTACAGAGGCCACAGCGGGTGGTGGCCCTCCGTATTGTGAGGGCCTACATGACGGTGGCCCACGCCGCGGCCTGCCTCCTCGCCTGCACCCCGCCCTGGGAGTTGGACGCAGAGGTGCAGGCGGAGACCTACGCAGTTAGGTCCAGGGCCCGGGCGAGAGGAGAACGCCCGGACCCTGAGGAGGTGGAGGAGACGCGCCGGATGACGGAGCGCCGACTGCGGGACAGGTGGAAAGCGGACCTGGAGGACTCCCCCTATGGGACTCGGACCATAGGGGCGGTCCTCGGGTCGTTTGACACCTGGTTGGGGAGGGCAGTCGGCGCTACGTCGTACCGGCTTGTGCAGGTATTGACCGGACACGGATGCTTCGGTCATTACCTGCACAAAATTGGGAGGGAGCCCGGCCCGCAGTGCCATGAGTGCGGCGATCCGGACGACACGGCTCAGCACACTCTCGAGGTGTGCAGCCGGTGGAGTGCGGAGCGCCGCACTATGGCGCTAGCCATCGGTCGACGGGACCTCTCCCTGCACAGCGTTGTGTCTGCAATGCTGTGCAGCGACAGGTCCTGGAGGGCTGTGGCCTCCTTCTGCGAGTGTGTCATCTCGCAGAAGGAGGCCTCGGAGCGTGAGCGCGAGGATTCTCCTCTCGCGCATCCGCTCCGGCGTAGACGGCGGGGGTTGAGGCGGCGGCGTTTTGCCGCCCGCCTCAACCCTTAGTGACTGCGGGTGGGGGATGGGAGTCCCTCGCCCGCCGTAGGCTAGTCACTTGGCGGTCTGGGAGAGGGGCCAGGCGTGCTCGGCCTCTCTCTCCTTCGGCGCGGGTAGCCCCGGCAGGTGGCCGGGGCTGCCGGAAGGCGTCGTGGGCAGAGCTTCGGCGGTTCCACGGCGCCTTGCCTAACCGGCAGGAGGGTACGCCAGGGTGGTTTTTAGTGGGTTGCGCTCCCTTTCCCCCTCTCATTCGGAGGGGGGGCGGGGGGGTGAGTCCCACATATCCCCTCACTACTCCCATGGTGAGGGGAATGCATAAAGCATTTTCCACCCTTTAAAAAAAAAAAAAAAAAAAAAAAAAAGGTTAGGTTAGGTTAGGTTAGGTTAGGTTAGGTTAGGTTAGGTTAGGTTAGGTTAGGTTAGGTTAGGTTAGGTTAGGTTAGGTTAGGTTAGGTTGAGGTAAAATCTTGGGTGTTGATGGAACGATTTGCGGGTGATTTGGTGACGAAAGACTACATTTTTTTCTCATCTTGTTTCTCTCTTTCTTTCTCTCTTAGCTAGTAAAGTTTTCTTATTTTTTAAAGTTTTCTATTTGCGGTTGGTTTTTTGTTCATTGGTTTCTATTGCTTTTTCTTCGTTGAATATAAAATTGTTGCCGATATCGTATCGAGCCCTTTTCAGGGCTAGAACATACCGGCAATCCCCGTCTTGACCGTACGGTTGGTCCCGTTACTTCCCTCTCGAAAGAGTGGGAAATATCGACCTCCGGGTTTCGGGTTTTTTGACGTTGAATTTTTTGTACATATTTTCCTTTGTTTACATTTTTACACTTTAGTTTAGTCGGTGTTGCCAGCTGCCTTAATTGCCCAGTTTTTGGGTTGGGGTAGCGGCATCGGTCCCGCTAACTATAACGTTTGTTTTGTCTTATATTGTTGTATAAGTTGCGAGATATTTTATTTTTGAAATTTCGAGTATTTTGCTTGAAATTTCCGAAATAAAAATCTAAATTGTGAGTTTGTAAAAATTATTTAATTAGGTTGCGGTTTTTGTATTATAGTCATATTTTTAGGAGCGATAGTGTATTTAATTGTGTATATATTTCTGAAGATTTCATAACTTTCCGACTGCAAAGTCGGAAGTTATTAATCTTTAAGTGTAGTGGGGGGTAGAAGGTTTCTGCGGGTACAAAGTTAAGGTTTTGTTAAAATTTTGTAAATTCGGTATCTTTTGAACCTTTTAACTTTTATTTGTTTTTGTTATTTAGTTAGATAGGTTTTGTCTTGTGCTATTTTTTAGTGTTTTTTCCAATTTCCTGCGACCCCGGGAAGTGGGTAAAAACTGCGGGGGAAAAAATAGTCGCGTTGCTATTTTTTTCCTACAGGCGCAAAACTCGTTTTTATAGGGAAAAGTCTAAATTCGACTCGCACTTGACCGATTTTATTTCGGATTTCGAAATAACTTCGGTCCTGCTGGTCGAATTTAGACCAAATTTTGTAGGCCGGTGGTAGGGGTCACCATGGCCTCTGACCACGAGAAATGGGAGGATCCACCGGAAGGGGGGGGAGATATCTACAGCTCTGGCTGTGAGTCAGACGACTCACTCGTAGCAGTGGATGTAAGGACCCCTCTTGCCTCCAAGCGGAGCCATGAGGACGATGAGGAGGGTGATCCGAGGCCCGCTTTTGGGCCGAAAATCAACTCCTCTCATAGAGGTAAGCCCAAGGGGGCATATACGGGGTTGGCTGCGGCAAGGGCCAAGCTGAAAGAGCTAGACCCCTATCGTTTCAGGGAAGAAGCGGACGCTGCCGTTGCCGCAGCATACCGCAAGGACTTCCCCGAACTACGTCCCAGAGGGGATTCCCAGGGGAAAAGGGGAGAGAAGGTGCGCTCGCGGTCGCGATCACCGTCCTCCTCTGCCAGGGTGAGTCCATCGGCGTTCCTGCGCCTAACAGACCCGGTCGAGGCCACCCGGGAGGCGGCGAGGGATATCCTGGAGGGTGCCAGGCGCTCCGGGAACTTGAAGGGGGACATTTGGGGTGATATGAACCGAGCTTGCAAAATTATCCTCGATTCGATGGACGATGTGGAGGCCGCCAAATCGGAGAGCGAGGAGATCCGCATCCTCAAGGCGGACAACAAGAGGATGCGGGAGCAACTCGCTCAATGCTTGGGGGAGCTGAAGGCGCTCCGAACTGCCTTCTCGGAGCGGGAGATTCCGGCGCCTCCGGCCTCGCTGCCGGATCCGCCCGTGCAGTTTTCTGCTGCGGATCTGGCGGAGGCCATCGGGGTTCTCAAAAAGGACCTGTTCACCTCTTTGGGCGGCATGATTAATGCCCGCATCGAGGAGGTGAACAGGCGCCTGCCGCCGGAACCAATTCTCCGCCCCCCGCTGGCGGCTGACAGGAGGGCAGGGGGACCAGCTCTGACAGCCCCCCCCAAGGCGAGTACGGCTGTACCAGCCCCCCTCAGGGTGAGGACCACTCAGCCTGAGGCAGGAGCAAGACTGGGGGACGGAAGGCCGCAAAAGGCCAAACCTACCAAAAAGGTAGCGGCCCCCTCCCGCCAGGCCCCAGTCCCGGCCCCACGAGCTGCCTCGACAGCCGCTCGGTCGTCAGCCGAAGGACCAGGGCCTTCCCCAAAAACGCCGCGTCCACCCCAGGAAACTTGGGTGGATGTGGTGAGGAAGGGGAAGGGAAAGGGAAAGGCGAAAGCCCAACCCACCCCCTCGTCCAAAGCGCCCCAGGCGCCTCAATTGAGCAAAAAGGCGGTGCCGAAAATGAAGGCACTGGCCGTTCCGAAGACGGCGGCGGTGGTGGTGTCTCTGAAGAAGGATGCCACCACCACCACCACGCTGCAGGCCACCATGGCCAGGGCTATCAATGCCCTGAGCCTGGAGGCTGTTGGCCTGCAGCATGTAAAAGTAAGGTCCTCAATGACGGGGAACAGAATTATCGAGGTCCCCGGAGAGGACCAGGAGAACGCGGCCGACAATCTCGCAGCCAAACTGCGAGAGATTGTCGGCGACGTGGCTGACGTAAGCCGCGTCACCAAGAAGGTCGGGCTCCAAATCGCCGGCTTGGACGAGTCGGCGACTAAGGAGTCCGTGGCTCTGGCTGTCGCCACGGAGGGAGCCTGTGATCAGGCCCAAATTAAGGTAGGAGGCATTCGCCCCCTGTATGACGGCACTGGATCTGTCCTGATCCAGTGCCCAGTGCGGGTGGCCAAAGCCCTCCTGGCAAAAGGGCGGGTCAGGATCGGTTGGGCCTCAGCCAGGGTCAATAGGATCGGACCAACACCCCTGCGGTGCTACAAATGCATGGGTGTTGGTCACACACGAGAGACGTGCCCCTCCAGCGTTGACCGGTCCAACGCTTGCTACCGGTGCAGCAGGGAGGGGCACATGGCTAAGGAGTGCTGGGAGGAGAAGGCGTGGTGCGTGGTGTGCGCCCATGCCAAACTCCCGGCTGATCACTCCATGGGGGGGGACAGTTGTTTCCCTCCTCACACTAGAGGCAAGGACCTGAGGACGCGACCCCCCCGTCGTCCTCAGCCTCCCCCTCAGGTAGAAGAAGCCGCCGGCCGGCAAGAAGAGGACAACCGCATGGACCTCTAAATGTCAGCACACCGACATCTAGAGGTCCTGCAGGTGAACGCCAACCACTCCGCCAGAGCTCAGGATCTGCTCATGCAGACCATGGCGGAGTGGGAAATTGGCGTTGCGGTTGTCGCGGAGCCATATTTCGTCCCTCCCCTACCTAATTGGGTAGGGGCTTCGGACGAAATGGTTGCCATCGTGGTGCCGGCGGTTGGGGACTTCCCCCCCCTGTCGAGGATCGAGGGTGGCCCGGGGTTCGTGGCGGCCAGGTGGGGGAGCGACACCGTTCTAGTAGCGGTGTATTTCTCCCCCAATAGGCCGCTGCGTGCGTTCGAGCAGTTCCTGGGGGTCCTGGGGGGGGTGGTCAGGAGGGCTGCCCCGAGACAGGTGATGGTCCTGGGGGACCTCAATGCCAAGAGCTCGGCATGGGGTTCCCCCATCACGGACCCGCGCGGGGCGGCTCTCACGGATTGGGTGGTGGCAACGGGACTGGAAATTCTGAACCAGGGCGACGCAAACACATGCGTGCGGCGGCAGGGGGGTTCGGTCGTGGACATAACGTTCGCGACCACTGCCATTGCCGCACGCGTGGAAGAATGGCGCGTCCTGGAGGACGTGGAGACCCTCTCCGATCATTTGTACATCAGGATGAGGGTCTCTGCAGGAGGGGTCCAGCCACCGCCCATCCCGGGGAGGAGGGCGAACGGGGGCGGAGGGTTCCCAAAATGGTCCCTGTCCCAATTGGACAGGGCCATGGCGGACGAGGCGGCGATGGTGGAGGCCTGGTGCACTGCCCCACCCGCCGCCCTCGGTGTCGAGGAAAGGGCGGTCCAGTTCCGCATCGCACTGCAGGCGGTGTGCGATGCGGCCATGCCCCGGACCAAGCGCCTCTTCGCCCGCAAGAGGGTGTACTGGTGGTCCGCAGAAATTGCGGGCCTGCGTACCACCAGCAACGCCGCCCGCCGGGCCTACCAGCACTGTAGGCGCCGGCGGCACACTACCGAAGAAGAGGAGGGCCTCCACCGCACCCTCAAAGAGGCAAAGGGGGCCCTCAATATGGCTATTGCCAAGGCCAAGGATGAGGCGCATGTCTCATTCTTGGCCACCCTCGATAGGGACCCGTGGGGACGGCCCTACAGGGTGGTGCGTAACAAGATGCGCACCGCCCCTCCTATGGAGTCCCTTGAGCCCGCTCTACTGCAGAGGGTCGTCGAGGGGCTGTTCCCTCCAGCCCCCTCGATCACTCCCCCGGAAATGGCCGAGACCCGGGAGGAACGGGAGGACGAACTCGTAGTCGCTCCTGTGAGCGACGACGAGTTCGAGCGGGTGCTGGATCGACTCCGGGGCTGCAAAAAAGCCCCGGGTCCAGACGGAGTCCCAGGCCGCGTCCTCCCGGTAGCCTTGAAGCACCTCGGGAACCGCCTCAGGCAGATCATGGACGACTGCCTGAGGGAGGGAAGGTTCCCGAGGATATGGAAGGAGGGGAGGCTATGCCTCCTCCGTAAAGAGGGTCGACCCCCCGACTGCCCGTCCGCATACCGCCCCATCGTGCTGCTGGACGAGGCCGGGAAAATGTTCGAACGCATCCTGGCCTCCCGAATCCTGCAGCACCTGGAGACCGCCGGCCCGAACGTCTCGGAAAGACAGTTCGGGTTCCGGGAGGGGCGGTCAACGCTCGACGCGTTGAAGTCCCTCAGGGACTTCTGCGAGTACGCGTCGGGCAGGGGTGAGGGTGTTGTCGCGGTGTCGTTGGACATCGCGAACGCATTCGGCACCCTCCCCTACGAGGTGATTAGAGAGGCACTTCGGTATCACCAAGTGCCTCATTATTTAAGGCGGGTCATAGAGCACTACCTTACCGAGAGGGTAGTGCTCTATGAGGGAAAGGAGGGTCGACGGGGGGAGAGGGGAATGGCCTGCGGCGTGCCCCAGGGTTCCGTACTCGGTCCACTTCTTTGGAACCTGGGGTACGATTGGGCCATTAGGGGGGAGCTGCTTCCGCGCACACTCACCATCTGTTATGCGGACGACACGATGGTGGCTGCGCGCGGAAGCGACATGAGGGAGACCTCAAGGAGGGCGGAGGTGGCGGCCGAGCTGGCGATCCATCGCATTGAGCGGCTCGGCCTAAAGGTGGCCCTCTCGAAGACGGAGGGTATTGTCTTCGGGGGGCGTGGGTGGCGGCTGCCGGCGGGCGCGGCGCTTACCCTCGGAGAGGAAGCGGTCCAGATAAAGCCCCATATTAAATATCTGGGGCTGGTACTGGACCGCAAATGGGACTTCGGGGAGCACTTCACCAGACTTGCTCCCCGAATCGTGGGCGCCGCCTCGGCGCTGGGCCGGCTACTGCCCAATGTGGGTGGGCCGGGCTCCTTATGCCGGCGTCTATACGCCGGCGTAACAAGGAGCATGGCTCTCTACGGGGCCCCAATCTGGGCGGATAAGCTGTCCGTCCGCAACAAGGCCCTGCTGCGGAGGCCGCAGAGGGTTGTGGCCCTCCGTATAGTGAGGGCCTACGTAACTGTGGCCCACGCGGCGGCCTGCCTCCTCGCCTGCACCCCACCCTGGGAACTGGACGCAGAGGTGCAGGCGGAGACCTATAGGGTTAGGTCTAGGGCCCGGGCAAGGGGTGAACGCCCGGACCCTGAGGAGGTGGAGGAGACGCGCCGAATGACGGAGCGTCGACTGCGGGACCGCTGGAAAACCGACCTGGAGGACTCTCCCTATGGTACCCGTACTATAGGGGCGATCCTCCCGTCGGTGGACCTTTGGTTAGAGAGGGCAGTCGGCGCAACGTCGTTCCGGCTTGTGCAGGTGATGACCGGACATGGGTGCTTCGGTCATTACCTGCACAAAATTGGGAGGGAGCCTACCCCGCAGTGCCATGAGTGCGGGGATCCGGACGACACGGCTCAGCACACCTTCGAGGTGTGCAGCCGTTGGAGTTCGGAGCGCGGCGCCATGGCACTCGCTATTCAGCGGGAAGACCTCTCGCTCTACAGCATTGTTGCGGCAATGCTCTGCAGCGAGAGGTCTTGGGAGGCTGTGGCCTCCTTTTGCGAAACGATCATCTCGCAGAAGGAGGTCGCGGAGCGGGAGCGCGAGGAGTCTCCTCTTGCGCATCCGCTCCGGCGCAGACGGCAGGGGTTGAGGCGGCGGCGTTTTGCTGCGCGCCTTAACCCTTAGTGGCTGCGGGTGGGGGATGGGAGTCCCCCGCCTGCCGTAGGCAAGCCACTCAGCGGTCTGGGAGGGAGGCCACGCGTGCTCGGCCTCTCTCCCCTTTTGGCGCGGGAAGCCCCAGCAATGGCTGGGGCCGCCGGTAGACGTCGTGGGGAATGCCTTCCGCGGGTTCCACGGCGTCCAACCAAACCGGTATGAGGGTACGCCAAGGTGTTTTTTAGTGGGTAACACTCCCCTACCCCTTCTCGCTCGGAGAAGGGGAGGGGACGTGAGTCCCACATACCCCCCCGCCACTCCCATGGCGGGGGAAATGCGTAACGCATTTTTCACCTTGTCAAAAAAAAAAAAAAAAAAAAAAAAAAAAAAAAAAAAAAAAAAAAAAAAAAAAAAAAAGGTTAGGTTAGGTTAGGTTAGGTTAGGTTAGGTTCCCCCCCGAATGTGCTGCCACCTTGTCGTGGTGGGGGGGCTTGCGTGTTTCAGTGATCCTCGACGCTATACCGGACAGGGCTACCCATACCGGAAAGTTCCGAGGTGAGGGACCAGACTAAGAGCGGCACTTTCCCTTTCCACTCCCACCTTCCCATTCCTTTCCTTGATATCCCTCCTTTTCCTTCCCCTTACCCATCCTTCTCCACTTCCACCGAACCAGTGGCGGGATACCCACTGTCATGGGCCAGCGCGGGCCCGGGGAACTAAATACTCCCCGAAAGTGCGCACTTGTGGTGGAAGGCTGCTCCCGACTACTCTCCTCGGAGAGTAGTTAGAGGAGTGCAGCAGCGTCTTCTGTTTTGCAGAGGGCGTTTTGGATGGAGTGGAGGGCCTTCTCCTAGGAGAGTGGGCGATGGATGATTTGGGGTTGTCCTCGAAAGAGGTACAACGGGGCCCGGCGATGTGCCAGGTGCACTCGGTTTAGCCGACGTCGAGCCTAACTCGTTTCCCGTCTGGAGTGTCGTGGATCACGTCTCGCGGCTCCGACGGGCCGAGGACCTTGCCTTAACCGGCTGGGTCGAGGGGAGTAAACCTCATAAAAAATCCCTCAATCCTAAGCGGCGCCGCACCGCGAGGGGATGCATGGCTGAGAGGTGGTCAGCTGTTAGTGCGTTGCCCCGTCAGAGTACCTGCCGACCCTCTGACGGGAGATGCTAGGCTTGTCCAGGTGCACGGGCACCTCCTGGATCGACCGATAATCCCTATTACTCGTGGGAACAAAAATGGATACACATATAACCCTACCAAACGGCCCTTCTCAGGGCCAAAACAACGACCCTAGCAAACGGATAACGGACATTGATGAGGAAAGAGAAAGAATGTTGGACATGGCGAGGCGGAAGGAGACGGAGCTGATGGAGGAGATGTTGTTGGAGACAGGTAATGTTTCCGACTCATCTCTTCCATCAGTCAACGTCAAAACCACCAAGCGGCCGCATGCGGACGAGGACGAGGTGCTGACTGGGCCGGTTATAAAGCCCAAAGTGAACACCGCCAGGAGGGGCAAGATCGTGCTTCGGTTCAACGAGTGCCGGGAGTTCGAGACGAGAGCGGACGCGGTTGCTAAGTACCGTGTCAGCCGCGACTCCTCGCTGTCTCGAGCTCGTGGGAGGAAGGCCCTAAGAGCGGGGAATAGAAGGCGCAGTTCCTCGGTCCCGCGAGACCGCAGCCCGATACAGGAGGAGGACGACGACGATGGGAGCTACATCGCCGTTCTCAAAAACTCTGCACGGCAGGTGATGGCGGAAGCCAACAAGAGCGGCAACCTGAAGGGAGATGTCTGGGGCCGCATGAAGATTGCGTGCGATGACATCATGGCGGCCGCAGACATCCTCCAGGGGAGGAACGGAGGAGAGGGCGAGGAGGTGAGGGCCTTACGCGCTGACAACAAGCGCATGAGGGAGGAACTCTCCCTCGTGCGTAAGGAGCTAAAGGCCCTCCGGACGGCCTTCTCTGAAAAAAAGAAGCTGCCTTCGCAGGACTCGCCCGCCGAAGACGGCCTTCCACAGGCCTTGGGGCAGGCCATGTTGGTGCTGAGGGAGGACCTCAAGCGGGACCTCTTCATGTCCATCGGGGAGATGGTGAATGTCCGGATTGGGGAAGTCCGGGCCCTTCTCCCCGCTGGTCCGATTGTCCGCCCCCCACTGGCAGCGGACAAGAGGAGGAAGGAGGTTCCTTCCAGGCTGGGCCCCGCCACCGTGCCAGCTCCTCATACCAGGGCAGCTTCCCCGGCAAGAGCAGCTTCCACCACCACAGCGGCTCTCCCAGCTGGGGCGGCTCCCCCCGCCCGAGCGGCCAAGCTGACACCTGCCGCTCGTAAGGCCCCCCCAGCCAAGGAGGCACCATCCAAGACTTCGCGCCGTCGTCATCGGGAAAAAGCGGCTGCTCTTCGTCCCCCTCCTATCCGCGAGTTCGCCCCGGCGGTTCCGGCAGTACAAGAGCCACTGCCGCCCACCCAAATGTCGTGGTCGGACGCGGTGAAGAGGGGTAAGAAGAAGAAGAAGAAGAAGGTTGCCCCACCACCTAAAGCAGTCACAGGCAACAGGCCCGCGCCGGGCCCCAAGAAACTGCCTGCTCCCTCAACGGCTGCTGTGGTAGTTGCCGTAAAGGAGGGCAGCGAGGCCACCTACGCCAGCGTCATGGCCAAGGCCATGAAGTCCTTCTCGCTGGCGGAGGTTGGCCTTGAGCATGTCAGGGTCCGTAAGACGCAGACCGGGGCCCGCCTCATTGAGGTCCCGGGCGCGAACGGGGCAGCGGCGGCGGATGCGCTATGCGCAAAACTTGACGGGTTGGTTGGCGACGTGGCCAAAGTCTACCGACCCGTCAAAATGGCGGAAATCCGGGTGGGTGGTCTCGATGAGACCATCACCCCGGAGGACATCGCGGCGGCAATGGTGGCCAAGACTGGGTGCTCCCCCACCCAGGTGAAGGTTGGCGCCATCCGGGTCCGATTCGACGGATCTGGCGTGGCGAACGCGCAGTGCCCGGTGACCGTGGCCAACACGCTGGCAACAGCAGGACGACTACTGGTGGGGTGGTCGTCCGCCAGCGTGACTGCACTGGAGGCGAGGCCCATGCGGTGCTTCCGATGCCAAGGCATCGGACACAGCGGGGCCCTCCGCCCCTCAACCGTGGACCGGTCAACTTGGTGCCACCGGTGCAGTGGGCCGGACCACTGGAGGGCCTCCTGCATGGCCGCGCCGCATTGCGACGTTTGCCTAAAAGCGCGACGTCCAGCGGACCACGTGATGGGGGGACGGAGGTGCAGCCCGCCACACACGAGGGGCAAGGCTGGCCAGACAACGTCCCCCTCTACAAGGCGTGCCGCCAATGCGGCTAGGCAGGAAGGTAGCCAGATGGACCTCTAAATGCCAGCACACCAGCATTTAGAGGTCCTTCAGGCGAACGCCAACCACTCCGCCCGCGCCCAAGATCTGCTCATGCAGGTCATGGCGGAGTGGGGCATAGGCGTTTTGGTGGTGGCTGAGCCGTACTTCGTCCCCCCCCAGTCTAACTGGGTCGGGGCGACGGACGGCTCGGTTGCCATTGCGGTACCGGCGATGGGTGACCTCCCCCCCCTATCGGGAATGGCCAGGGGTTCGGGCTTCGCGGTGGCCAAGTGGGGAGAAACTGTCCTAGTGGCAGTTTACTTCTCCCCGAATAGGCCGCTGCGGGAGTTTGAAGCCTTCCTGGTGGGGCTGGGGAGAGTCGTCGGAGGGGCGGCGCCGGCGCCATTGGTGGTGATGGGGGACCTAAACGCCAAGAGCGCGGCGTGGGGTTCCCCCATCACGGACCCGAGAGGGGTGGCCCTCGAAGACTGGGTGGCGGCGATGGGGCTTGAGGTGCTCAACCGGGGCGACGCCAACACGTGTGTGCGGCGGCAGGGAGGGTCGATCGTGGACGTCTCGTTCGCGACCCCTGCCATTGCCGCACGAATCACGGACTGGCGCGTCCTGCAGGAGGTAGAGACCCTCTCCGACCATTTATACGTTCGGATGAGGGTCAGCACCTCGCCAGGGGTGCCGCCGCCCAGCCCGAGAGGGCGGAGGGGGAGAGGAGGAGGAGGGGCTTTCCCAAGGTGGACCCTGGCCCGCCTCGACATGGGAGCGGCGGTGGAGGCGGCCATGGTGGAGGCGTGGTGTGCGCCCCCACCGGTCTCCTTGGGGGTGGAGGAGCGGGCAGCCCGGTTTCGCGTCGCACTAACGTCGGTGTGCGACGCGGCCATGCCCCGGGCCCGAAGGCTGCCCGCCAAGAAGCAGGTGTACTGGTGGTCGCAGGAGATTGCGGCCCTGCGAGCCGCCAGTGATGCCGCCCGCCGCGCATATACGCGCTGCAGGAGGCGGCGACACCTGCCGGAGGAGGAAGAGCATCTCCACAGAGAGCTGAAGGTGGCGAAGGACGCGCTCTCTGTGGAGATAGCTCGCAGAAAGGACGAGGCGCGTGAGGAGTTCCTGGCCACGTTGGATAGGGATCCGTGGGGGCGGCCATACCGAGTTGTGCGCAACAAAATGCGTTGCGCACCCCCCATGGACTCCCTTGAGCCGGAGCTCCTCACGAGGATTGTGGAGGGACTCTTCCCGGCTGCGGCGGCCTTCCAGCCGCCCGCAATGGTGGGCCCCACGGTTGAGGAGGTTGATCAAGATGATCCCCCTCCCGTGACGGACGACGAAATGGAGACCATCGTCGACCGTCTCCGGTCCTGCAGAAAGGCACCAGGACCGGATGGGGTACCGGGAAGAGTCCTCCACATTGTGGCGGAGCACCTCGGGGACCGCTTGCGGACCCTCTTTGATGATTGTATCAAGGAGGGGCGCTTCCCGAGGTGCTGGAAGGAGGGACGCCTCGTCCTCCTTCGGAAGGAGGGTAGGCCGTTGGATACCCCTGCCGGTCACCGCCCCATCGTCCTCCTAGATGAGACGGGCAAGATGCTAGAGCGCATCCTGTCCTGTCGCATCGTCCAACATCTGGAGGACGTGGGGCCTAACATCTCCGACCGGCAGTTCGGGTTCCGGGAGGGACGGTCCACTATGGACGCGCTTTCGTCCCTCCGGAACTTCTGTGGGAACGCGGAGGCGAAGGGTGAGGGGGTCGTGGCGGTGTCGCTAGACATCGCCAACGCATTTGGCTCCCTGCCCTTCTCGGTCATCAGCGAGGCCCTCCGCTTCCACAGGGTGCCCGGGTATCTGCGGCGGATTGTGGAGCACTACCTAACCGACAGGGTAGTGCTCTACGATCGTGGGGGTCTGCGGATCGCTCACCCGATGTCGTGCGGTGTTCCCCAGGGGTCCGTGTTAGGACCCCTGCTATGGAACATAGGGTACGACTGGGTGATCCGCGGAGCGCTCCTTCCCCGCATGGCCACCCTTTGTTATGCCGACGATACAATGGTGGCCGTGCGGGGACGTGAGCTGGAGGAGGCCCTTCGGAGGGCGTCGTTGGCGGCAGACCTGGTTGTCGGCCGCATCCGACAGCTGGGTCTGGAGGTGTCCCTCCCGAAGACAGACGCTATTGTCTTCGGGGGGAGGGGATGGCGTCCACGTTGTGGATTGTCCATCCCTGTGGCGGGGGAAGCGGTCCAGGTGAAGGGTACGATAAAGTACCTTGGCCTCATCCTGGACCGGAGGTGGGATTTCGGGGAGCATTTCCGCCAACTTGCTCCCCGGGTGGTAGGCGCCGCGTCGGCCCTGGGCCGCATGTTGCCGAACGTGGGGGGGCCTCAAGCGCCATGCCGACGCCTGTTTGCAGGCGTAGTGCGTAGCATGGCGCTATACGGAGCGCCAATCTGGGCCGACAAGCTGTCGGCCAAGAATAAGGCGCTCCTAAGGAGGCCCCAAAGAGTGGTGGCCCTCCGAATAGTGAGGGCCTATGTGACGGTGGCACATGCGGCCGCGTGTGTCTTGGCCTGCACCCCGCCGTGGGAGCTAGATGCTCAGGTGCAGGCCGAGACATACCGGATGAGGGCCGGGTTCCGGGCGAGGAGACAGCGCCCGGACTCGGAGACGGTGGAGGGGGCCCGTCGAATGACGGAGCGGCGCCTGAGGGACCGGTGGAAAAGCGACCTGGGGGACTCCCCCTATGGACTCCGCACCATAGGGGCACTCCTCCCGTCGCTGGACCACTGGTTGGAGAGGAGGTACGGTACCGCCACGTACCGTCTTGTGCAGGTGATGACCGGGCACGGGTGCTTCGGCCATTACCTGCACAAGATTAGGAGAGAGCCCAGTCCGGTTTGCCACGAGTGCGGCGATCCGGACGACACGGCCCAGCACACCCTAGAGGTGTGCTCGAAGTGGGATCCGGAGCGCCGCGCTCTGGTTGCGGACACAGGGCTCTCCGATCTCTCACTGCACAGCGTCGTGTCGGCCATGCTGAGCAGTGAGAGATCGTGGTTGGCGGTCGTCTCCTTCTGCGAGAGCATTGTCTCGCAGAAGGAGGCGGCGGAGCGGGAGCGCGAGGAGGACGTGGATGCGCACCCGCTCCGGCGTAGACGTGTGGGGCGAAGGCGGAGGCAGTTTGCCACCCGCCTGAACCCCTAGTAGGACCGTGGGGATAGGGTCCCACACAAAGGTCCTACACGTCTGAGGGAGGGTTCGGCGTGTTAACTGAACCCTCCCTCCTTTGGCGCAGGTGCCCCAGCAACAGGCTGGGGCGGCTGGGGGGCACCCAGTGGTGAATAGTCATCAGCCCACGGTGCCCCCGTTAACAGCCTGTGGAGGTTAACACCGGTGAGGTTTTAGTGGGTAGGCTTCCCCCTTCCCCTTCGCTCTGAAGGGTAGGGGGTTGAGAGTCCCACATAACCCTCCAATATGGTCATCCCTAGACCGGAGGGTACGCGTAAATGCGTTTCCTCACCGTCAAAAAAAAAAAAAAAAAAAAAAAAAAAAAAAAAAAAAAAAAAAAAAAAAAAAAAAAAAAAAAAAAAAAAGGTTAGGTTAGGTTAGGTTAGGTTAGGTTAGGTTAGGTTAGGTTAGGTTAGGTTAGGTTGGGGTGCAGGCCGGATTCCTCCACGTTGGCTTGGGTGTTGCAGTCTCTCTTGATCTCGATCCGGGGAGAACGCAGCATCTGGGCTGGTGCACCCTGGGCATTGGCTGAGACTTTTCCCACTTGGGAATTCTTTCGGCCCATGGCTAATATCCGGCAAGGGGGGGAGGGGAGGTGACAGGGGCTTCTTGAAGGGTTGCGGTTGTGTGGAGAGCACTTCTGCCCCGGAAAGTTTCCTTCTGTCACCTAGGGGGGGGATGGTGACGAGCCGCTTTTCCTCGGAAAAGTGGTTTTGTCACCATCCCGCCTCTTTTGAGGGCGGCGACAGAGGTTGTTGGAAGGGGTGGTGGCGTGTGCCTACGAGGCCGCTTCCGTCCTGGACAGCTTCTCTCTGTTGCCTTTTTGACGGTTGGTGACTGGGGAGGCTTGAAGGGTCAGTTGCGTGTGCCTGCGAGGCCGTTTCTGTTCCTGGAAAGCTAAACCAGTTGCCTGGAGGGGGCCGTGACAGAGGTGGTTGAAAGGGGCGGTTGCGTGTGCCTTCGAGGCCGTTTCCAAACCGGACAGCTGCTTTCTGTCACTTTGGTGGTTGGTGACTGGGTTTACCGGAAGACATGGCACGCAACGGGGCGTAACCCACTCCGAAGGTGCTCCCATGTCACCCGAGGGTCCTTCTACGTGTCCTTCGGAATCCCGGGGGGCACTGTAGTTATTGGTGGGACAGCTGTGGTGGGGTGTGTTTGAAGGGTATGGGACCAAACCTCGCGTTTGGGTATCCGGAAAGTACCACCCACCACAGGCAGACCGTTGAAGGGAAGGCGAACTCAGTGAACTTCGGTTTGCTGCTCGCCCGAACTTCTTGTTAAGCCAGTGGGTAGGGGGCTCACATTGCACGGCTAAACCGGTCTGGGGAGACGGTCGCGGGCTGTTCACAGCCGTCTCCTCCTCTGGCGGGGGTTTGAGGGGCTCTTCGGAGCAAGCCGGGAGGTGCGTCAGTGGTCTATGCTTTTAGCGGTACCGCGGTGCCTCACTACCGGCCAGGAGGTTTAAACGCCGGAGTGGTTTTAGACGGTAGTTCTTTTGAGAGTCCGTCATACCTCCCATTGCACAGCCTTCCCCGGGCAGGGAGGATGCGTAAATGCATTTCCACTTCGTCAACAAAAAAAAAAAAAAAAAAAAAAAAAAAGGTTAGGTTAGGTTAGGTTAGGTTAGGTTAGGTTAGGTTAGGTTAGGTTAGGTTAGGTTAGGTTAGGTTAGGTTAGGTTAGGTTAGGTTAGGTTAGGTTAGGTTAGGTTAGGTTAGGTTAGGTTAGGTTAGGTTAGGTTAGGTTAGGTTAGGTTAGGTTAGGTTAGGTTAGGTTAGGTTAGGTTAGGTTAGGTTCACTTCTGCCCCGGAAAGTTTCCTTCTGTCACCTGGGGGGGGATGGTGACGAGCAGCTTTTCTTCGGAAAAGTGGCCTCGTCACCATAGGGAGGCGGCGACAGAGGTCGTTGGAAGGGGCGGTTGCTGGGCCGCTTCCGCCCTGGACAGCTTCCTTCTGTGGCCCATTGACGGTTGGTGACTGGGGTAGCTTGAAGGGTCAGTTGCGTGTGCCTTCGAGGCCGTTTCTGTTCCTGGAAAGCTTAACCAGTTACCTGGAGGGGGCCGTGACAGAGGTGGTTGAAAGGGGCGGTTGCGTGTGCCTTTGAGGCCGTTTCCAAACCGGACAGCTGCTTTCTGTCACTTTGGTGGTTGGTGACTGGGCTTACCGAAAGACTGGGGCATGTTAACTCCGCTCTGCAACGGAGCACGAAGGTTCCGCTCTGCACCGGAGCATGACCCTGCTCAAGACGTACTCCCATGTCACCCGAGGGTCCTTCTACGTGTCTTTCGGAATCCCGGGGGGCACTGTAGTTATTGGTGGGACAGCTGTGGTGGGGTGTGTTTGAAGGGTATGGGGACTGACCCTTAGAGGTTGGGTATCCGGAAAGCACCATCCACCACAGGCAGACCGTGTAGGGCCAGTGGGTTGGGGGCCCACATTGCACGGCTTTACCGGTCTGGGGAGATGGTCGTGGGCTGCCGACCGCAGCCGTCTCCTCCTTTGGCGGAGAAGGTGGGGCTCTTCGGAGCAGGCCAGGAGGCGTGTCAGTGGGCAAAGCTTAATTGCGGTTCCGCGGCGCCTCGCGACTGGCCAGGGGGGTAAACGCCGGAGTGGTTTTAGACGGTAGTTCTTTTGAGAGTCCGTCATACCTCCCATTGCACAGCCTTCCCCGGGCAGGGAGGATGCGTAAATGCATTTCCACTCCGTCAACAAAAAAAAAAAAAAAAAAAAGGTTAGGTTAGGTTAGGTTAGGTTAGGTTAGGTTAGGTTAGGTTAGGTTAGGTTAGGTTAGGTTAGGTTAGGTTAGGTTAGGTTAGGTTAGGTTAGGTTAGAGGGTTGTGGCTCTCCGTATAGTGAGGGCCTACGTAACTGTGGCCCACGCGGCGGCCTGCCTCCTCGCCTGCACCCCGCCCTGGGAACTGGACGCAGAGGTGCAGGCGGAGACCTATAGGGTTAGGTCTAGGGCCCGGGCAAGGGGTGAACGCCCGGACCCTGAGGAGGTGGAGGAGACGCGCCGAATGGCGGAGCGTCGACTGCGGGACCGCTGGAAAACCGACTTGGAGGACTCCCCCTATGGTACCCGTACTATAGGGGCGATCCTCCCGTCGGTGGACCTTTGGTTAGAGAGGGCGGTCGGCGCAACGTCGTTCCGGCTTGTGCAGGTGATGACCGGACATGGGTGTTTCGGTCATTACCTGCACAAAATTGGGAGGGAGCCTACCCCGCAGTGCCATGAGTGCGGGGATCCGGACGACACGGCGCAGCACACCTTCGAGGTGTGCAGCCGTTGGAGTTCGGAGCGCGGCGCCATGGCACTCGCTATTCAGCGGGAGGACCTCTCGCTCTACAGCATTGTTGCGGCAATGCTCTGCAGCGAGAGGTCTTGGGAGGCTGTGGCCTCCTTTTGCGAAACGATCATCTCGCAAAAGGAGGCCGCGGAGCGGGAGCGCGAGGAGTCTCCTCTGGCGCATCCGCTCCGGCGCAGACGGCAGGGGTTGAGGCGGCGGCGTTTTGCTGCGCGCCTTAACCCTTAGTGGCTGCGGGTGGGGGATGGGAGTCCCTCGCCTGCCGTAGGCAAGCCACTCAGCGGTCTGGGAGGGGGGCCACGCGTGCTCGGCCCCTCTCCCCTTTTGGCGCGGGAAGCCCCAGCAATGGCTGGGGCCGCCGGTAGACGTCGTGGGGAATGCCTTCCGCGGGTTCCACGGCGTCCAACCAAACCGGTATGAGGGTACGCCAAGGTGTTTTTTAGTGGGTAACACTCCCCTATCCCTTCTCGCTCGGAGAAGGGGAGGGGATGTGAGTCCCACATACCCCCCCGCCACTCCCATGGCGGGGGAAATGCGTAACGCATTTTTCACCTTGTCAAAAAAAAAAAAAAAAAAAAAAAAAAAAAAAAAAAAAAAAAAAAAAAAAAAAAAAAAAAAAAAAAAAAAAAAAAAAAAGGTTAGGTTAGGTTAGGTTAGGTTAGGTTAGGTTAGGTTAGGTTAGGTTAGGTTAGGTTAGGTTAGGTTTGGTTAGGTTAGGTTAGGTTAGGTTAGGTTAGGTTAGGTTAGGTTAGGTTGGGGTGCGGGCCGGATTCCTCCACGTTGGCTTGGGTGTTGCAGTCTCTCTTGATCTCGATCCGGAGAGAACGCAGCATCTGGGCTGGTGCACCCTGGGCATCGGCTGAGACTTTCCCCTTTTTGGGGGAATCTTTCAGCCCATGGCTAATATCTGGCAGGGGGGGGGGGTTTTACCGAACCAGTGGCGGTATATCCACTTCTGGGCCAGCGCGGGCCTGGGGAACTAAATACTCCCCGAAAGTGTGCACTTATGGTGGAAGGCTGCTCCCGACTACTCTCCTCGGAGAGTAGTTAGAGGAGTGCAGCAGCGTCTTCTGCTTTGCAGAGGGCGTTTTGGGTGGAGTGGAGGGCATTCTCCTAGGAGAGTGGGCGATGGATGATTGGGGGTTGTCCTCGAAAGAGGTACAACGGGGCCCGACGATGTGCCAGGCGCACTCGGTTTAGCCGACGTCGAGCCTAACTCGTTTCCCGTCTGGAGTGTCGTGGATCACGTCTCGCGGCTCCGACGGGCCGAGGACCTTGCCTTAACCGGCTGGGTCGAGGGGAGTAAACCTCATAAAAAATCCCTCAATCCTAAGCGGCGCCGCACCGCGAGGGGATGCATGGCTGAGAGGTGGTCAGCGATTAGTGCGTTGCCCCGTCAGAGTACCTGCCGACCCTCTGACGGGAGATGCTAGGCTTGTCCAGGTGCACGGGCACCTCCTGGATCGACCGTTATATCCCGACTACTCGTGGGAACAAAAATGGAAACACCAACAACCCAACCAAACGGCCCTTCTCAGGGCCAAAACACCCCAAAAGACCCTAGCAGACGCATAATTGACACCGATGAAGAGAGAGAGAGGATGCTCGACATGGCGAGGTTGAAGGAGACGGAGCTGATGGAGGAGATGTTGTTGGAGACAGGTAATGTTTCCGACTCATCTCTTCCATCAGTCAACGTCAAAACCACCAAGCGGCCGCATGCGGACGAGGACGAGGTGCTGACTGGGCCGGTCATAAAGCCCAAAGTGAACACCGCCAGGAGGGGCGGGACCGTACTGAGGTTCCGTGAGTGCCGGGAGGTCGGGACGGGGGCGGACGCTAATTACCGTGTTAGCCGCGACTCCTCGCCGTCTCGACCTCGTGGGAGGAGAGCCCTAAGAGCGGGGAAGAAAAGGCGCAGCTCCTCGGTCCCGCGGGACCGCAGCCCTATGCGGGATGAGGACGACTATGATGGGAGCTACATCGCCGTTCTCAGAGACTCTGCACGGCAGGTGATGGCGGAAGCCAGCAAGAGCGGCAACCTAAAGGGAGATGTCTGGGGCCGCATGAACATTGCGTGCAATGATATCATGGCGGCCGCAGACATCCTTCAGGGGAGGAATGGAGGAGAGGACGAGGAGGTGAGGGCCTTACGGGCTGACAACAAGCGCATGAGGGAGGAACTCTCCCTCGTGCGTAAGGAGCTAAAGGCCCTCCGGACGGCCTTCTCGGAAAAAAAGAAGTTGCCTTCGCAGGACTCGCCAGCCGAAGACGGCCTTCCACAGGCCTTGGGGCAGGCCATGTTGGTGCTGAGGGAGGACCTCAAGCGGGACCTCTTCATGTCCATCGGGGAGATGGTGAATGTCCGGATTGGGGAAGTCCGGGCCCTTCTCCCCGCTGGTCCGATTGTCCGCCCCCCACTGGCAGCGGACAAGAGGAGGAAGGAGGTTCCTCCCAGGTTGGGCCCCGCCACCGTGCCAGCTCCTCATACCAGGGCAGCTTCCCCGGCAGGAGCAGCATCCACCACCACGGCGGCTCTCCCAGCTAGGGCGGCTCCCCCCGCCCGAGCGGCCAAGCTGACTCCTGCCACTCGTAAGGCCCCCCCAGCCAAGGCGGCACCCCCAGCTAAGACTTCGCGCCGTCGTCATCGGGCAAAAACGGCGGGGCCGCTGGCTGCTCCCCGTCCCCCTCCTATCCGTGAGTTCGCCCCGGCGGTTCCGGCAGTTCAGGAGCCACTGCCGCCATCCCTGATGTCGTGGTCGGACGCGGTCAAGAGGGGGAAAAAGAAAAAGGAGAAGACGGTCGCCCCACCACCTGAAGCCAGAGGCAACAGGCCCGCGCCGGGCCCCAGGAAACTGCCTGCTCCCTCAACGGCTGCTGTTGTGGTAGCCGTAAAGGAGGGCAGCGAGGCCACCTACGCCAGCGTCATGGCCAAGGCCATGAAGTCCTTCTCGCTGGCGGAGGTTGGCCTTGAACATGTCAGGGTTCGCAAGACGCAGACCGGGGCCCGCCTCATTGAGGTCCCGGGCGCGAACGGGGCAGCGGCGGCGGATGCGCTATGCGCAAAACTTGACGGGTTGGTTGGCGACGTGGCCAAAGTCTACAGACCCGTCAAAATGGCGGAAATCCGGGTGGGTGGTCTCGATGAGACCATCACCCCGGAGGACATCGCGGCGGCAATGGCGGCCAAGACTGGGTGCTCCCCCACCCAGGTGAAGGTTGGCGCCATCCGGGTCCGATTTGACGGATCCGGCGTGGCGAACGCGCAGTGCCCGGTGACCGTGGCCAACACGCTGGCAACAGCAGGACGACTACTGGTGGGGTGGTCGTCCGCCAGCGTGACTGCACTGGAGGCGAGGCCCATGCGGTGCTTCCGATGCCAAGGCATCGGACACAGCGGGGCCCTCTGCCCCTCAACCGTGGACCGGTCAAATTGGTGCCACCGGTGCAGTGGGCCGGACCACTGGAGGGCCTCCTGCATGGCCGCGCCGCATTGCGACGTTTGCCTAAAAGCGCGACGTCCAGCGGACCACGTGATGGGGGGACGGAGGTGCAGCCCGCCACACACGAGGGGCAAGGCTGGCCAGACAACGTCCCCCTCTACAAGGCGTGCCGCCAATGCGGCTAGGCAAGAAGGTAGCCAGATGGACCTCTAAATGCCAGCACACCAGCATTTAAAGGTCCTTCAGGCGAACGCCAACCACTCCGCCCGCGCCCAAGATCTGCTCATGCAGGTCATGGCGGAGTGGGGCATTGGCGTCTTGGTGGTGGCTGAGCCGTACTTCGTCCCCCCCCAGTCTAACTGGGTCGGGGCGACGGACGGCTCGGTTGCCATTGCGGTACCGGCGATGGGTGACCTCCCCCCCCTATCGGGAATGGCCAGGGGTTCGGGCTTCGCGGTGGCCAAGTGGGGAGAAACTGTCCTAGTGGCAGTTTACTTCTCCCCGAATAGGCCGCTGCGGGAGTTTGAAGCCTTCCTGGTGGGGCTGGGGAGAGTCGTCGGAGGGGCGGCGCCGGCGCCATTGGTGGTGATGGGGGACCTAAACGCCAAGAGCGCGGCGTGGGGTTCCCCCATCACGGACCCGAGAGGGGTGGCCCTCGAAGACTGGGTGGCGGCGATGGGGCTTGAGGTGCTCAACCGGGGCGACGCCAACACGTGTGTGCGGCGGCAGGGAGGGTCGATCGTGGACGTCTCGTTCGCGACCCCTGCCATTGCCGCACGAATCACGGACTGGCGCGTCCTGCAGGAGGTAGAGACCCTCTCCGACCATTTATACGTTCGGATGAGGGTCAGCACCTCGCCAGGGGTGCCGCCGCCCAGCCCGAGAGGGCGGAGGGGGAGAGGAGGAGGAGGGGCTTTCCCAAGGTGGACCCTGGCCCGCCTCGACATGGGAGCGGCGGTGGAGGCGGCCATGGTGGAGGCGTGGTGTGCGCCCCCACCGGTCTCCTTGGGGGTGGAGGAGCGGGCAGCCCGGTTTCGCGTCGCACTAACGTCGGTGTGCGACGCGGCCATGCCCCGGGCCCGAAGGCTGCCCGCCAAGAAGCAGGTGTACTGGTGGTCGCAGGAGATTGCGGCCCTGCGAGCCGCCAGTGATGCCGCCCGCCGCGCATATACGCGCTGCAGGAGGCGGCGACACCTGCCGGAGGAGGAAGAGCATCTCCACAGAGAGCTGAAGGTGGCGAAGGACGCGCTCTCTGTGGAGATAGCTCGCAGAAAGGACGAGGCGCGTGAGGAGTTCCTGGCCACGTTGGATAGGGATCCGTGGGGGCGGCCATACCGAGTTGTGCGCAATAAAATGCGTTGCGCACCCCCCATGGACTCCCTTGAGCCGGAGCTCCTCACGAGGATTGTGGAGGGACTCTTCCCGGCTGCGGCGGCCTTCCAGCCGCCCGCAATGGTGGGCCCCACGGTTGAGGAGGTTGATCAAGATGATCCCCCTCCCGTGACGGATGACGAAATGGAGACCATCGTCGACCGTCTCCGGTCCTGCAGAAAGGCACCAGGACCGGATGGGGTACCGGGAAGAGTCCTCCACATTGTGGCGGAGCACCTCGGGGACCGCTTGCGGACCCTCTTTGATGATTGTATCAAGGAGGGGCGCTTCCCGAGGTGCTGGAAGGAGGGACGCCTCGTCCTCCTTCGGAAGGAGGGTAGGCCGATGGATACCCCTGCCGGTCACCGCCCCATCGTCCTCCTAGATGAGACGGGCAAGATGCTAGAGCGCATCTTGTCCCGTCGCATCGTCCAACATCTGGAGGACGTGGGGCCTAACATCTCCGACCGGCAGTTCGGGTTCCGGGAGGGACGGTCCACTATGGACGCGCTTTCGTCCCTCCGGAACTTCTGTGGGAACGCGGAGGCGAAGGGTGAGGGGGTCGTGGCGGTGTCGTTAGACATCGCCAACGCATTTGGCTCCCTGCCCTTCTCGGTCATCAGCGAGGCCCTCCGCTTCCACAGGGTGCCCGGGTATCTGCGGCGGATTGTGGAGCACTACCTAACCGACAGGGTAGTGCTCTACGATCGTGGGGGTCTGCGGATCGCTCACCCGATGTCGTGCGGTGTTCCCCAGGGGTCCGTGTTAGGACCCCTGCTATGGAACATAGGGTACGACTGGGTGATCCGCGGAGCGCTCCTTCCCCGCATGGCCACCCTTTGTTATGCCGACGATACAATGGTGGCCGTGCGGGGACGTGAGCTGGAGGAGGCCCTTCGGAGGGCGTCGTTGGCGGCAGACCTGGTTGTCGGCCGCATCCGACAGCTGGGTCTGGAGGTGTCCCTCCCGAAGACAGACGCCATTGTCTTCGGGGGGAGGGGATGGCGTCCACGTTGTAGATTGTCCATCCCTGTGGCGGGGGAAGCGGTCCAGGTGAAGGGTACGATAAAGTACCTTGGCCTCATCCTGGACCGGAGGTGGGATTTCGGGGAGCATTTCCGCCAACTTGCTCCCCGGGTGGTAGGCGCCGCGTCGGCCCTGGGCCGCATGTTGCCGAACGTGGGGGGGCCTCAAGCGCCATGCCGACGCCTGTTTGCAGGCGTAGTGCGTAGCATGGCGCTATACGGAGCGCCAATCTGGGCCGACAAGCTGTCGGCCAAGAATAAGGCGCTCCTAAGGAGGCCCCAAAGAGTGGTGGCCCTCCGAATAGTGAGGGCCTATGTGACGGTGGCACATGCAGCCGCGTGTGTCTTGGCCTGCACCCCGCCGTGGGAGCTAGATGCTCAGGTGCAGGCCGAGACATACCGGATGAGGGCCGGGTTCCGGGCGAGGAGACAGCGCCCGGACTCGGAGACGGTGGAGGGGGCCCGTCGAATGACGGAGCGGCGCCTGAGGGACCGGTGGAAAAGCGACCTGGAGGACTCCCCCTATGGACTCCGCACCATAGGGGCACTCCTCCCGTCGCTGGACCACTGGTTGGAGAGGAGGTACGGTACCGCCACGTACCGTCTTGTGCAGGTGATGACCGGGCACGGGTGCTTCGGTCATTACCTGCACAAGATTAGGAGAGAGCCCAGTCCGGTTTGCCACGAGTGCGGCGATCCGGACGACACGGCCCAGCACACCCTAGAGGTGTGCTCGAAGTGGGATCCGGAGCGCCGCGCTCTGGTTGCGGACACAGGGCTCTCCGATCTCTCACTGCACAGCGTCGTGTCGGCCATGCTGAGCAGTGAGAAATCGTGGTTGGCGGTCGTCTCCTTCTGCGAGAGCATTGTCTCGCAGAAGGAGGCGGCGGAGCGGGAGCGCGAGGAGGACGTGGAGGCGCACCCGCTCCGGCGTAGACGTGTGGGGCGAAGGCGGAGGCAGTTTGCCGCCCGCCTGAACCCCTAGTAGGACCGTGGGGATAGGGTCCCACATAAAGGTCCTACACGTCTGGGGGAGGGTTCGGCGTGTTAACTGAACCCTCCCTCCTTTGGCGCAGGTGCCCCAGCAACAGGCTGGGGCGGCTGGGGGGCACCCAGTGGTAAATAGTCATCATCCCACGGTGCCCCCGTTAACAGCCTGTGGAGGTTAACACCGGTGAGGTTTTAGTGGGTAGGCTTCCCCCTTCCCCTTCGCTCTGAAGGGTAGGGGGTTGAGAGTCCCACATAACCCTCCAATATGGTCGTCCCTAGACCGGAGGGTACGCGTAAATGCGTTTCCTCACCGTCAAAAAAAAAAAAAAAAAAAAAAAAGGTTAGGTTAGGTTAGGTTAGGTTAGGTTAGGTTAGGTTAGGTTAGGTTAGGTTAGGTTAGGTTAGGTTAGGTTAGGTTAGGTTAGGTTAGGTTAGGTTGGGGTGCAGGCCGGATTCCTCCACGTTGGCTTGGGTGTTGCAGTCTCTCTTGATCTCGATCCGGAGAGAACGCAGCATCTGGGCTGGTGCACCCTGGGCATTGGCTGAGACTTTTCCCCCTTGGGAATTCTTTCGGTCCATGGCTAATATCCGGCACGGGGGGGGGGGGGGGGGGAGGTGACAGGGGTTTCTTGAAGGGTTGCGGTGGGGTGGTCGTCCGCCAGCGTGACTGCACTGGAGGCGAGGCCCATGCGGTGCTTCCGATGCCAAGGCATCGGACACAGCGGGGCCCTCTGCCCCTCAACCGTGGACCGGTCAAATTGGTGCCACCGGTGCAGTGGGCCGGACCACTGGAGGGCCTCCTGCATGGCCGCGCCGCATTGCGACGTTTGCCTAAAAGCGCGACGTCCAGCGGACCACGTGATGGGGGGACGGAGGTGCAGCCCGCCACACACGAGGGGCAAGGCTGGCCAGACAACGTCCCCCTCTACAAGGCGTGCCGCCAATGCGGCTAGGCAGGAAGGTAGCCAGATGGACCTCTAAATGCCAGCACACCAGCATTTAGAGGTCCTTCAGGCGAACGCCAACCACTCCGCCCGCGCCCAAGATCTGCTCATGCAGGTCATGGCGGAGTGGGGCATAGGCGTTTTGGTGGTGGCTGAGCCGTACTTCGTCCCCCCCCAGTCTAACTGGGTCGGGGCGACGGACGGCTCGGTTGCCATTGCGGTACCGGCGATGGGTGACCTCCCCCCCCTATCGGGAATGGCCAGGGGTTCGGGCTTCGCGGTGGCCAAGTGGGGAGAAACTGTCCTAGTGGCAGTTTACTTCTCCCCGAATAGGCCGCTGCGGGAGTTTGAAGCCTTCCTGGTGGGGCTGGGGAGAGTCGTCGGAGGGGCGGCGCCGGCGCCATTGGTGGTGATGGGGGACCTAAACGCCAAGAGCGCGGCGTGGGGTTCCCCCATCACGGACCCGAGAGGGGTGGCCCTCGAAGACTGGGTGGCGGCGATGGGGCTTGAGGTGCTCAACCGGGGCGACGCCAACACGTGTGTGCGGCGGCAGGGAGGGTCGATCGTGGACGTCTCGTTCGCGACCCCTGCCATTGCCGCACGAATCACGGACTGGCGCGTCCTGCAGGAGGTAGAGACCCTCTCCGACCATTTATACGTTCGGATGAGGGTCAGCACCTCGCCAGGGGTGCCGCCGCCCAGCCCGAGAGGGCGGAGGGGGAGAGGAGGAGGAGGGGCTTTCCCAAGGTGGACCCTGGCCCGCCTCGACATGGGAGCGGCGGTGGAGGCGGCCATGGTGGAGGCGTGGTGTGCGCCCCCACCGGTCTCCTTGGGGGTGGAGGAGCGGGCAGCCCGGTTTCGCGTCGCACTAACGTCGGTGTGCGACGCGGCCATGCCCCGGGCCCGAAGGCTGCCCGCCAAGAAGCAGGTGTACTGGTGGTCGCAGGAGATTGCGGCCCTGCGAGCCGCCAGTGATGCCGCCCGCCGCGCATATACGCGCTGCAGGAGGCGGCGACACCTGCCGGAGGAGGAAGAGCATCTCCACAGAGAGCTGAAGGTGGCGAAGGACGCGCTCTCTGTGGAGATAGCTCGCAGAAAGGACGAGGCGCGTGAGGAGTTCCTGGCCACGTTGGATAGGGATCCGTGGGGGCGGCCATACCGAGTTGTGCGCAACAAAATGCGTTGCGCACCCCCCATGGACTCCCTTGAGCCGGAGCTCCTCACGAGGATTGTGGAGGGACTCTTCCCGGCTGCGGCGGCCTTCCAGCCGCCCGCAATGGTGGGCCCCACGGTTGAGGAGGTTGATCAAGATGATCCCCCTCCCGTGACGGACGACGAAATGGAGACCATCGTCGACCGTCTCCGGTCCTGCAGAAAGGCACCAGGACCGGATGGGGTACCGGGAAGAGTCCTCCACATTGTGGCGGAGCACCTCGGGGACCGCTTGCGGACCCTCTTTGATGATTGTATCAAGGAGGGGCGCTTCCCGAGGTGCTGGAAGGAGGGACGCCTCGTCCTCCTTCGGAAGGAGGGTAGGCCGTTGGATACCCCTGCCGGTCACCGCCCCATCGTCCTCCTAGATGAGACGGGCAAGATGCTAGAGCGCATCCTGTCCTGTCGCATCGTCCAACATCTGGAGGACGTGGGGCCTAACATCTCCGACCGGCAGTTCGGGTTCCGGGAGGGACGGTCCACTATGGACGCGCTTTCGTCCCTCCGGAACTTCTGTGGGAACGCGGAGGCGAAGGGTGAGGGGGTCGTGGCGGTGTCGCTAGACATCGCCAACGCATTTGGCTCCCTGCCCTTCTCGGTCATCAGCGAGGCCCTCCGCTTCCACAGGGTGCCCGGGTATCTGCGGCGGATTGTGGAGCACTACCTAACCGACAGGGTAGTGCTCTACGATCGTGGGGGTCTGCGGATCGCTCACCCGATGTCGTGCGGTGTTCCCCAGGGGTCCGTGTTAGGACCCCTGCTATGGAACATAGGGTACGACTGGGTGATCCGCGGAGCGCTCCTTCCCCGCATGGCCACCCTTTGTTATGCCGACGATACAATGGTGGCCGTGCGGGGACGTGAGCTGGAGGAGGCCCTTCGGAGGGCGTCGTTGGCGGCAGACCTGGTTGTCGGCCGCATCCGACAGCTGGGTCTGGAGGTGTCCCTCCCGAAGACAGACGCTATTGTCTTCGGGGGGAGGGGATGGCGTCCACGTTGTGGATTGTCCATCCCTGTGGCGGGGGAAGCGGTCCAGGTGAAGGGTACGATAAAGTACCTTGGCCTCATCCTGGACCGGAGGTGGGATTTCGGGGAGCATTTCCGCCAACTTGCTCCCCGGGTGGTAGGCGCCGCGTCGGCCCTGGGCCGCATGTTGCCGAACGTGGGGGGGCCTCAAGCGCCATGCCGACGCCTGTTTGCAGGCGTAGTGCGTAGCATGGCGCTATACGGAGCGCCAATCTGGGCCGACAAGCTGTCGGCCAAGAATAAGGCGCTCCTAAGGAGGCCCCAAAGAGTGGTGGCCCTCCGAATAGTGAGGGCCTATGTGACGGTGGCACATGCGGCCGCGTGTGTCTTGGCCTGCACCCCGCCGTGGGAGCTAGATGCTCAGGTGCAGGCCGAGACATACCGGATGAGGGCCGGGTTCCGGGCGAGGAGACAGCGCCCGGACTCGGAGACGGTGGAGGGGGCCCGTCGAATGACGGAGCGGCGCCTGAGGGACCGGTGGAAAAGCGACCTGGGGGACTCCCCCTATGGACTCCGCACCATAGGGGCACTCCTCCCGTCGCTGGACCACTGGTTGGAGAGGAGGTACGGTACCGCCACGTACCGTCTTGTGCAGGTGATGACCGGGCACGGGTGCTTCGGCCATTACCTGCACAAGATTAGGAGAGAGCCCAGTCCGGTTTGCCACGAGTGCGGCGATCCGGACGACACGGCCCAGCACACCCTAGAGGTGTGCTCGAAGTGGGATCCGGAGCGCCGCGCTCTGGTTGCGGACACAGGGCTCTCCGATCTCTCACTGCACAGCGTCGTGTCGGCCATGCTGAGCAGTGAGAGATCGTGGTTGGCGGTCGTCTCCTTCTGCGAGAGCATTGTCTCGCAGAAGGAGGCGGCGGAGCGGGAGCGCGAGGAGGACGTGGATGCGCACCCGCTCCGGCGTAGACGTGTGGGGCGAAGGCGGAGGCAGTTTGCCACCCGCCTGAACCCCTAGTAGGACCGTGGGGATAGGGTCCCACACAAAGGTCCTACACGTCTGAGGGAGGGTTCGGCGTGTTAACTGAACCCTCCCTCCTTTGGCGCAGGTGCCCCAGCAACAGGCTGGGGCGGCTGGGGGGCACCCAGTGGTGAATAGTCATCAGCCCACGGTGCCCCCGTTAACAGCCTGTGGAGGTTAACACCGGTGAGGTTTTAGTGGGTAGGCTTCCCCCTTCCCCTTCGCTCTGAAGGGTAGGGGGTTGAGAGTCCCACATAACCCTCCAATATGGTCATCCCTAGACCGGAGGGTACGCGTAAATGCGTTTCCTCACCGTCAAAAAAAAAAAAAAAAAAAAAAAAAAAAAAAAAAAAAAAAAAAAAAAAAAAAAAAAAAAAAAAAGGTTAGGTTAGGTTAGGTTAGGTTAGGTTAGGTTAGGTTAGGTTAGGTTAGGTTAGGTTGGGGTGCAGGCCGGATTCCTCCACGTTGGCTTGGGTGTTGCAGTCTCTCTTGATCTCGATCCGGGGAGAACGCAGCATCTGGGCTGGTGCACCCTGGGCATTGGCTGAGACTTTTCCCACTTGGGAATTCTTTCGGCCCATGGCTAATATCCGGCAAGGGGGGGAGGGGAGGTGACAGGGGCTTCTTGAAGGGTTGCGGTTGTGTGGAGAGCACTTCTGCCCCGGAAAGTTTCCTTCTGTCACCTAGGGGGGGGATGGTGACGAGCCGCTTTTCCTCGGAAAAGTGGTTTTGTCACCATCCCGCCTCTTTTGAGGGCGGCGACAGAGGTTGTTGGAAGGGGTGGTGGCGTGTGCCTACGAGGCCGCTTCCGTCCTGGACAGCTTCTCTCTGTTGCCTTTTTGACGGTTGGTGACTGGGGAGGCTTGAAGGGTCAGTTGCGTGTGCCTGCGAGGCCGTTTCTGTTCCTGGAAAGCTAAACCAGTTGCCTGGAGGGGGCCGTGACAGAGGTGGTTGAAAGGGGCGGTTGCGTGTGCCTTCGAGGCCGTTTCCAAACCGGACAGCTGCTTTCTGTCACTTTGGTGGTTGGTGACTGGGTTTACCGGAAGACATGGCACGCAACGGGGCGTAACCCACTCCGAAGGTGCTCCCATGTCACCCGAGGGTCCTTCTACGTGTCCTTCGGAATCCCGGGGGGCACTGTAGTTATTGGTGGGACAGCTGTGGTGGGGTGTGTTTGAAGGGTATGGGACCAAACCTCGCGTTTGGGTATCCGGAAAGTACCACCCACCACAGGCAGACCGTTGAAGGGAAGGCGAACTCAGTGAACTTCGGTTTGCTGCTCGCCCGAACTTCTTGTTAAGCCAGTGGGTAGGGGGCTCACATTGCACGGCTAAACCGGTCTGGGGAGACGGTCGCGGGCTGTTCACAGCCGTCTCCTCCTCTGGCGGGGGTTTGAGGGGCTCTTCGGAGCAAGCCGGGAGGTGCGTCAGTGGTCTATGCTTTTAGCGGTACCGCGGTGCCTCACTACCGGCCAGGAGGTTTAAACGCCGGAGTGGTTTTAGACGGTAGTTCTTTTGAGAGTCCGTCATACCTCCCATTGCACAGCCTTCCCCGGGCAGGGAGGATGCGTAAATGCATTTCCACTTCGTCAACAAAAAAAAAAAAAAAAAAAAAAAAAAAAGGTTAGGTTAGGTTAGGTTAGGTTAGGTTAGGTTAGGTTAGGTTAGGTTAGGTTAGGTTAGGTTAGGTTGGGGTGCAGGCCGGATTCCTCCACGTTGGCTTGGGTGTTGCAGTCTCTCTTGATCTCGATCCGGAGAGAACGCAGCATCTGGGCTGGTGCACCCTGGGCATTGGCTGAGACTTTTCCCACTTGGGAATTCTTTCGGCCCATGGCTAATATCCGGCAAGGGGGGGAGGGGAGGTGTCAGGGGTTTCTTGAAGGGTTGCGGTTGTGTACCGGCACTTCTGCCCCGGAAAGTTTCCTTCTGTCACCTGGGGGGGGATGGTGACGAGCAGCTTTTCTTCGGAAAAGTGGCCTCGTCACCATAGGGAGGCGGCGACAGAGGTCGTTGGAAGGGGCGGTTGCTTTGGACCGTTTCCGCCCTGGACAGCTTCCTTCTGTGGCCCATTGACGGTTGGTGACTGGGGTAGCTTGAAGGGTCAGTTGCGTGTGCCTTCGAGGCCGTTTCTGTTCCTGGAAAGCTTAACCAGTTACCTGGAGGGGGCCGTGACAGAGGTGGTTGAAAGGGGCGGTTGCGTGTGCCTTTGAGGCCGTTTCCAAACCGGACAGCTGCTTTCTGTCACTTTGGTGGTTGGTGACTGGGCTTACCGAAAGACTGGGGCATGTTAACTCCGCTCTGCAACGGAGCACGAAGGTTCCGCTCTGCACCGGAGCATGACCCTGCTCAAGACGTACTCCCATGTCACCCGAGGGTCCTTCTACGTGTCTTTCGGAATCCCGGGGGGCACTGTAGTTATTGGTGGGACAGCTGTGGTGGGGTGTGTTTGAAGGGTATGGGGACCGACCCTAGAGGTTGGGTATCCGGAAAGCACCATCCACCACAGGCAGACCGTGTAGGGCCAGTGGGTTGGGGGCCCACATTGCACGGCTTTACCGGTCTGGGGAGATGGTCGTGGGCTGCTGACCGCAGCCGTCTCCACCGTTGGCGGAGAAGGTGGGGCTCTTCGGAGCAGGCCAGGAGGCGTGTCAGTGGGCAAAGCTTAATTGCGGTTCCGCGGCGCCTCGCGACTGGCCAGGGGGGTAAACGCCGGAGTGGTTTTAGACGGTAGTTCTTTTGAGAGTCCGTCATACCTCCCATTGCACAGCCTTCCCCGGGCAGGGAGGATGCGTAAATGCATTTCCACTCCGTCATCAAAAAAAAAAAAAAAAAAAAAAAAAAAAAAAAAAAAAAAAAAAAAAAAAAAAAAAAAAAAAAAAAAAAAAAAAAAAAAAAAAAAAAAAAAAAAAAAAAAAAAAAAAGGTTAGGTTAGGTTAGGTTAGGTTAGGTTAGGTTAGGTTAGGTTAGGTTAGGTTAGGTTAGGTTAGGTTAGGTTAGGTTAGGTTAGGTTAGGTTAGGTTAGGTTAGGTTAGGTTAGGTTAGGTTAGGTTAGGTTAGGTTCACTTCTGCCCCGGAAAGTTTCCTTCTGTCACCTGGGGGGGGATGGTGACGAGCAGCTTTTCTTCGGAAAAGTGGCCTCGTCACCATAGGGAGGCGGCGACAGAGGTCGTTGGAAGGGGCGGTTGCTGGGCCGCTTCCGCCCTGGACAGCTTCCTTCTGTGGCCCATTGACGGTTGGTGACTGGGGTAGCTTGAAGGGTCAGTTGCGTGTGCCTTCGAGGCCGTTTCTGTTCCTGGAAAGCTTAACCAGTTACCTGGAGGGGGCCGTGACAGAGGTGGTTGAAAGGGGCGGTTGCGTGTGCCTTTGAGGCCGTTTCCAAACCGGACAGCTGCTTTCTGTCACTTTGGTGGTTGGTGACTGGGCTTACCGAAAGACTGGGGCATGTTAACTCCGCTCTGCAATGGAGCACGAAGGTTCCGCTCTGCACCGGAGCATGACCCTGCTCAAGACGTACTCCCATGTCACCCGAGGGTCCTTCTACGTGTCTTTCGGAATCCCGGGGGGCACTGTAGTTATTGGTGGGACAGCTGTGGTGGGGTGTGTTTGAAGGGTATGGGGACTGACCCTTAGAGGTTGGGTATCCGGAAAGCACCATCCACCACAGGCAGACCGTGTAGGGCCAGTGGGTTGGGGGCCCACATTGCACGGCTTTACCGGTCTGGGGAGATGGTCGTGGGCTGCCGACCGCAGCCGTCTCCTCCTTTGGCGGAGAAGGTGGGGCTCTTCGGAGCAGGCCAGGAGGCGTGTCAGTGGGCAAAGCTTAATTGCGGTTCCGCGGCGCCTCGCGACTGGCCAGGGGGGTAAACGCCGGAGTGGTTTTAGACGGTAGTTCTTTTGAGAGTCCGTCATACCTCCCATTGCACAGCCTTCCCCGGGCAGGGAGGATGCGTAAATGCATTTCCACTCCGTCATCAAAAAAAAAAAAAAAAAAAAAGGTTAGGTTAGGTTAGGTTAGGTTAGGTTAGGTTAGGTTAGGTTAGGTTAGGTTAGGTTAGGTTAGGTTAGGTTAGGTTAGGTTAGGTTAGGTTAGGTTAGAGGGTTGTGGCTCTCCGTATAGTGAGGGCCTACGTAACTGTGGCCCACGCGGCGGCCTGCCTCCTCGCCTGCACCCCGCCCTGGGAACTGGACGCAGAGGTGCAGGCGGAGACCTATAGGGTTAGGTCTAGGGCCCGGGCAAGGGGTGAACGCCCGGACCCTGAGGAGGTGGAGGAGACGCGCCGAATGGCGGAGCGTCGACTGCGGGACCGCTGGAAAACCGACTTGGAGGACTCCCCCTATGGTACCCGTACTATAGGGGCGATCCTCCCGTCGGTGGACCTTTGGTTAGAGAGGGCGGTCGGCGCAACGTCGTTCCGGCTTGTGCAGGTGATGACCGGACATGGGTGTTTCGGTCATTACCTGCACAAAATTGGGAGGGAGCCTACCCCGCAGTGCCATGAGTGCGGGGATCCGGACGACACGGCGCAGCACACCTTCGAGGTGTGCAGCCGTTGGAGTTCGGAGCGCGGCGCCATGGCACTCGCTATTCAGCGGGAGGACCTCTCGCTCTACAGCATTGTTGCGGCAATGCTCTGCAGCGAGAGGTCTTGGGAGGCTGTGGCCTCCTTTTGCGAAACGATCATCTCGCAAAAGGAGGCCGCGGAGCGGGAGCGCGAGGAGTCTCCTCTGGCGCATCCGCTCCGGCGCAGACGGCAGGGGTTGAGGCGGCGGCGTTTTGCTGCGCGCCTTAACCCTTAGTGGCTGCGGGTGGGGGATGGGAGTCCCTCGCCTGCCGTAGGCAAGCCACTCAGCGGTCTGGGAGGGGGGCCACGCGTGCTCGGCCCCTCTCCCCTTTTGGCGCGGGAAGCCCCAGCAATGGCTGGGGCCGCCGGTAGACGTCGTGGGGAATGCCTTCCGCGGGTTCCACGGCGTCCAACCAAACCGGTATGAGGGTACGCCAAGGTGTTTTTTAGTGGGTAACACTCCCCTATCCCTTCTCGCTCGGAGAAGGGGAGGGGATGTGAGTCCCACATACCCCCCCGCCACTCCCATGGCGGGGGAAATGCGTAACGCATTTTTCACCTTGTCAAAAAAAAAAAAAAAAAAAAAAAAAAAAAAAAAAAAAAAAAAAAAAAAAAAAAAAAAAAAAAAAAAAAAAAAGGTTAGGTTAGGTTAGGTTAGGTTAGGTTAGGTTAGGTTAGGTTAGGTTAGGTTAGGTTAGGTTAGGTTTGGTTAGGTTAGGTTAGGTTAGGTTAGGTTAGGTTAGGTTAGGTTAGGTTAGGTTAGGTTAGGTTAGGTTAGGTTAGGTTAGGTTAGGTTAGGTTAGGTTAGGTTAGGTTAGGTTGGGGTGCAGGCCGGATTCCTCCACGTTGGCTTGGGTGTTGCAGTCTCTCTTGATCTCGATCCGGAGAGAACGCAGCATCTGGGCTGGTGCACCCTGGGCATTGGCTGAGACTTTTCCCCCTTGGGAATTCTTTCGGCCCATGGCTAATATCCGGCACGGGGGGGGGGGGGGGGGAAGGTGACAGGGGTTTCTTGAAGGGTTGCGGTTGTGTACCGGCACTTCTGCCCCGGAAAGTTTCCTTCTGTCACCTGGGGGGGGATGGTGACGAGCAGCTTTTCTTCGGAAAAGTGGCCTCGTCACCATAGGGAGGCGGCGACAGAGGTCGTTGGAAGGGGCGGTTGCTGGGCCGCTTCCGCCCTGGACAGCTTCCTTCTGTGGCCCATTGACGGTTGGTGACTGGGGTAGCTTGAAGGGTCAGTTGCGTGTGCCTTCGAGGCCGTTTCTGTTCCTGGAAAGCTTAACCAGTTACCTGGAGGGGGCCGTGACAGAGGTGGTTGAAAGGGGCGGTTGCGTGTGCCTTTGAGGCCGTTTCCAAACCGGACAGCTGCTTTCTGTCACTTTGGTGGTTGGTGACTGGGCTTACCGAAAGACTGGGGCATGTTAACTCCGCTCTGCAACGGAGCACGAAGGTTCCGCTCTGCACCGGAGCATGACCCTGCTCAAGACGTACTCCCATGTCACCCGAGGGTCCTTCTACGTGTCTTTCGGAATCCCGGGGGGCACTGTAGTTATTGGTGGGACAGCTGTGGTGGGGTGTGTTTGAAGGGTATGGGGACCGACCCTTAGAGGTTGGGTATCCGGAAAGCACCATCCACCACAGGCAGACCGTGTAGGGCCAGTGGGTTGGGGGCCCACATTGCACGGCTTTACCGGTCTGGGGAGATGGTCGTGGGCTGCCGACCGCAGCCGTCTCCTCCTTTGGCGGAGAAGGTGGGGCTCTTCGGAGCAGGCCAGGAGGCGTGTCAGTGGGCAAAGCTTAATTGCGGTTCCGCGGCGCCTCACGACTGGCCAGGGGGATAAACGCCGGAGTGGTTTTAGACGGTAGTTCTTTTGAGAGTCCGTCATACCTCCCATTGCACAGCCTTCCCCGGGCAGGGAGGATGCGTAAATGCATTTCCACTCCGTCATCAAAAAAAAAAAAAAAAAAAAAAAAGGTTAGGTTAGGTTAGGTTAGGTTAGGTTAGGTTAGGTTAGGTTGGGGTGCAGGCCGGATTCCTCCACGTTGGCTTGGGTGTTGCAGTCTCTCTTGATCTCGATCCGGAGAGAACGCAGCATCTGGGCTGGTGCACCCTGGGCATTGGCTGAGACTTTTCCCCCTTGGGAATTCTTTCGGTCCATGGCTAATATCCGGCACGGGGGGGGGGGGGGGGGGGAGGTGACAGGGGTTTCTTGAAGGGTTGCGGTTGTGTACCGGCACTTCTGCCCCGGAAAGTTTCCTTCTGTCACCTGGGGGGGGATGGTGACGAGCAGCTTTTCTTCGGAAAAGAGGCCTCGTCACCATAGGGAGGCGGCGACAGAGGTCGTTGGAAGGGGCGGTTGCTTTGGACCGTTTCCGCCCTGGACAGCTTCCTTCTGTGGCCCATTGACGGTTGGTGACTGGGGAGGCTTGAAGGGTCAGTTGCGTGTGCCTTCGAGGCCGTTTCTGTTCCTGGAAAGCTTAACCAGTTACCTGGAGGGGGCCGTGACAGAGGTGGTTGAAAGGGGCGGTTGCGTGTGCCTTTGAGGCCGTTTCCAAACCGGACAGCTGCTTTCTGTCACTTTGGTGGTTGGTGACTGGGCTTACCGAAAGACTGGGGCATGTTAACTCCGCTCTGCAACGGAGCACGAAGGTTCCGCTCTGCACCGGAGCATGACCCTGCTCAAGACGTACTCCCATGTCACCCGAGGGTCCTTCTACGTGTCTTTCGGAATCCCGGGGGGCACTGTAGTTATTGGTGGGACAGCTGTGGTGGGGTGTGTTTGAAGGGTATGGGGACCGACCCTAGAGGTTGGGTATCCGGAAAGCACCATCCACCACAGGCAGACCGTGTAGGGCCAGTGGGTTGGGGGCCCACATTGCACGGCTTTACCGGTCTGGGGAGATGGTCGTGGGCTGCTGACCGCAGCCGTCTCCTCCTTTGGCGGAGAAGGTGGGGCTCTTCGGAGCAGGCCAGGAGGCGTGTCAGTGGGCAAAGCTTAATTGCGGTTCCGCGGCGCCTCGCGACTGGCCAGGGGGGTAAACGCCGGAGTGGTTTTAGACGGTAGTTCTTTTGAGAGTCCGTCATACCTCCCATTGCACAGCCTTCCCCGGGCAGGGAGGATGCGTAAATGCATTTCCACTCCGTCATCAAAAAAAAAAAAAAAAAAAAAAAAAAAGGTTAGGTTAGGTTAGGTTAGGTTAGGTTAGGTTAGGTTAGGTTAGGTTAGGTTAGGTTAGGTTAGGTTAGGTTAGGTTAGGTTAGGTTAGGTTGGGGTGCAGGCCGGATTCCTCCACGTTGGCTTGGGTGTTGCAGTCTCTCTTGATCTCGATCCGGGGAGAACGCAGCATCTGGGCTGGTGCACCCTGGGCATTGGCTGAGACTTTTCCCACTTGGGAATTCTTTCGGCCCATGGCTAATATCCGGCAAGGGGGGGAGGGGAGGTGACAGGGGTTTCTTGAAGGGTTGCGGTTGTGTACCGGCACTTCTGCCCCGGAAAGTTTCCTTCTGTCACCTAGGGGGGGGATGGTGACGAGCCGCTTTTCCTCGGAAAAGTGGTGTCGTCACCATCCCGCCTCTTATGTGGGCGGCGACAGAGGTTGTTGGAAGGGGCGGTGGCGTGTGCCTGCGAGGCCGCTTCCGTCCTGGACAGCTTCTCTCTGTTGCCTTTTGACGGTTGGTGACTGGGGAGGCTTGAAGGGTCAGTTGCGTGTGCCTACGAGGCCGTTTCTGTTCCTGGAAAGCTTAACCAGTTACCTGGAGGGGGCCGTGACAGAGGTGGTTGAAAGGGGCGGTTGCGTGTGCCTTCGAGGCCGTTTCCAAACCGGACAGCTGCTTTCTGTCACTTTGGTGGTTGGTGACTGGGTTTACCGGAAGACATGGCACGCAACGGGGCGTAACCCACTCCGAAGGTGCTCCCATGTCACCCGAGGGTCCTTCTACGTGTCCTTCGGAATCCCGGGGGGCACTGTAGTTATTGGTGGGACAGCTGTGGTGGGGTGTGTTTGAAGGGTATGGGACCAAACCTCGCGTTTGGGTATCCGGAAAGCACCATCCACCACAGGCAGACCGTTGAAGGGAAGGCGAACTCAGTGAACTTCGGTTTGCTGCTCGCCCGAACTTCTTGTTAAGCCAGTGGGTAGGGGGCTCACATTGCACGGCTAAACCGGTCTGGGGAGACGGTCGCGGGCTGTTCACAGCCGTCTCCTCCTCTGGCGGGGGTTTGAGGGGCTCTTCGGAGCAAGCCGGGAGGTGCGTCAGTGGTCTATGCTTATAGCGGTACCGCGGTGCCTCACTACCGGCCAGGAGGTTTAAACGCCGGAGTGGTTTTAGACGGTAGTTCTTTTGAGAGTCCGTCATACCTCCCATTGCACAGCCTTCCCCGGGCAGGGAGGATGCGTAAATGCATTTCCACTTCGTCAACAAAAAAAAAAAAAAAAAAAAAAAAAAAAAAAAAAGGTTAGGTTAGGTTAGGTTAGGTTAGGTTAGGTTAGGTTAGGTTAGGTTAGGTTAGGTTAGGTTAGGTTAGGTTAGGTTAGGTTAGGTTAGGTTAGGTTAGGTTAGGTTAGGTTTCCCCCCCGAATGTGCTGCCACCTTGTCGTGGTGGGGGGGCTTGCGTGTTTCAGTGATCCTCGACGCTATACCGGACAGGGCTACCCATACCGGAAAGTTCCGAGGTGAGGGACCAGACTAAGAGCGGCACTTTCCCTTTCCATTCCCACCTTCCCATTCCTTTCCTTGATATCCCTCCTTTTCCTTCCCCTTACCCATCCTTCCCCACTTCCACCGAACCAGTGGCGGGATACCCACTGTCATGGGCCAGCGCGGGCCCGGGGAATTAAATACTCCCCGAAAGTGTGCACTTATGGTGGAAGGCTGCTCCCGACTACTCTCCACGGAGAGTAGTTAGGGGAGTGCAGCAGCGTTCTCTGCTCTGCAGAGGGCGTCAGGGTTGGGGTGGATGGCCTTTGGTGCAGGGCCTAAAACGCACGCAAGGAGTATGGAGAGTGGCCATAAAAAGAAACTACCCCAGGAGGGTACCCTAACGGGAGAACCCCTCCCCGTGTCTGTGGACGCGGGCTGCCCCTCGTATTCTGGGGGGGGCAAAAGCCGCTTCGTAGGCCAGCGCAAGACTGGCCTCCGTGAACACGACTTACGCAAACCCATAACGGATACTGATGATGAAAGCAATGACGATGACCTCTTGACGACGGAATTGGACCTGACGAGCCGGATGAGAGAGCGCGTCCAGCCGGAACGAGCCGAGGAGGCCGACTCTTTGTCGGATTCCTCTCTCCGTTCGGTGAGACTGACGACCTCATCTGCGACCAAAAGACCATTGGAGATATTGCAGGACGAACTGGTTTACGATGCTGAAACGTGTTCGGCATCCAAAATCAAAACGGCCCACAGAGGCAGAGGACGAAAGCCGGGAACACCCGGACTGGGCCTGACCAAGGCCCAAATGGTTCGACAAAACACCGAAAAAGCGACGAAACAAACGGATAGGACTGAGCTGCAATCGCCTCTTACCTTGGAGAGACCGACGAAAGATGCGCTCGTCCACCTCGTGCTCACGGAAGTCCAGAACATCCGCGAGGCCACGAGAATATCCGGACACCTCAAAGGCACAGTGAGGAAGCAAATCAACCTCGCCACCAAAGCGATTGGTGAAGCGGTTGAAGAGCTGGGGATATTTACCCGGGACGACGAGACGCGCAGCCTGAGGGCCGATAATGCGCGTCTTCAGCGTCAGGTAGATGTCCTCAAAGCGGAGATGAGGACCTTGCGTGACATGGCTTTCGCAGAGCGCGCAAGGGAAAATGGACCATCTACTAGCGGAGCCCAGCCACATAACACCCAGGCTGGCCTAGTAGACCTCGTGGAAGGGGTAAGGCGTGACTTGCTTGTGTCCCTTGGGGGCATGATAAATGCCCGCCTTGGAAACATTGAGTCTCGCCTTCCACCTGAACCGGTATTGCGGCCACCACTGGCTGCTGACGAAAAAGGGTCAGCCCCAACCAGGGCTCGATCTGCTACAGCCCCAACATCGAGGCCACAGCAGAACAAAAGGACAGAGCAGACGGCTAAGCCAAAAACCGCGCCCCAACAAGCTGGTGTGACTTTGGCTACTTCGGGAGCACGGCCGGGTGAAGGCACTGGTCGGAACTATGCGGAGGTGGCCAGGGATGGTGTTCGCTTGGACTCACCCCGCCCGCCCATTGTGTCTGCCCCAGCACAAAAGACACCCTTAGCCCAGAAAAAAAGGCAACCGAAGAGGAATAAGGGCAAGAAGAGGAGGAAACGGAAGCCTAGGTTGGTTACCCCCAAGACGACTGCGGTGGTAATTACATTGACACCGTGGGCGTTTAAGGCTGGTATCGACTATCCGGCCACCATCACCAAAATAAAAAGCTGTTTCGAGCTGAGTGAGGTGGGCCTGGAGCATGTCCGAATTCGGAGTACTGCTTCCGGAGCCCGAGTCATAGAGGTGCCCGGGGCTGACAGCGGCCCTAAGGCGGACATGCTGGTGGAAAAAATTAAGGATGCCTTGGAATCACTTGCGGTTGTAACAAGGCCAATCAAGACTGCCACGCTTCGCGCATCTGGCCTAAACGAGGCCATTGAGCCCGAAGACGTTGCCTTGGCGGTTTCAAGGAAGACTGGATGCGAGGTCGACCAAGTCAAAATTGGTACCATCCGCACGGGACCACGAGGGTCTGGCACGGTGGTTATTAAATGCCCTATAGGGGCTGCTAAAGCCCTAGCCGCGGCAGGACGTCTTTTGGTGGGCTGGTCATCAGCCCGGATCCAGATACTGGATTCCTTACCCTTGCGCTGCTTCAAGTGCATGGGTATAGGCCACATACGGGCAGTATGCCCATCGGAAATTGACCGTGGCTCGATCTGCTTCCGATGCGGCGAAGAGGGCCATGTGTCCGCTGGCTGCAGGGCCAAACCGCACTGTGCGGTTTGCGCCCATGCAAAAAGACCGGCAGGACACATTATGTGTGGAAAACGCTGCAGGCCTCCTCAGAAGAGGACAAAACCGGTGCCTCCAGTACGAGCTGCACCATCATTTTACTGCAGTGACACTCCGAGTGCCGACGAGATGTCGGAGTCCTGACATTTCTCGGCACACTTAGTTCGGAGAAAAGGAAATCGTTTATTTCCTTTGTGAGGCCGCGGGTCAGGAAGGGCAGCCTTGGCCCGCATTGCACAGCCTCACTTGCCGATGGTGGTGTTTACACCCCCCTGCCAATGGCATGACGAGCCCACCTAGGGTAGCTTCGGCCGCAGTTTTGGTAGAATCTTATGCATCCCACTGCGGCCAATACCAAAAGCACGGGACGACACTCAGAGGGGTTTTAGTGGGTAGGCTTCCTGCCCTTTTCCCAATAGGGGAGGAGGGCGGGGGGAGAGTCCCACATAACCGCCGCGTTCGCCCAAACGCGGTGGTATGCGTAAAGCATTTCCCCTCTTAAAAAAAAAAAAAAAAAAAAAAAAAAAAAAAAAAAAAAAAAAAAAAAAAAAAAAAAAAAAAAAGGTTAGGTTAGGTTAGGTTAGGTTAGGTTAGGTTAGGTTAGGTTAGGTTAGGTTAGGTTAGGTTAGGTTAGGTTAGGTTAGGTTAGGTTAGGTTAGGTTAGGTTAGGTTAGGTTAGGTTAGGTTAGGTTAGGTTAGGTTAGGTTAGGTTAGGTTAGGTTGGGGTGCAGGCCGGATTCCTCCACGTTGGCTTGGGTGTTGCAGTCTCTCTTGATCTCGATCCGGAGAGAACGCAGCATCTGGGCTGGTGCACCCTGGGCATTGGCTGAGACTTTTCCCCCTTGGGAATTCTTTCGGTCCATGGCTAATATCCGGCACGGGGGGGGGGGGGGAAGGTGACAGGGGTTTCTTGAAGGGTTGCGGTTGTGTACCGGCACTTCTGCCCCGGAAAGTTTCCTTCTGTCACCTGGGGGGGGGATGGTGACGAGCAGCTTTTCTTCGGAAAAGTGGCCTCGTCACCATAGGGAGGCGGCGACAGAGGTCGTTGGAAGGGGCGGTTGCTTTGGACCGTTTCCGCCCTGGACAGCTTCCTTCTGTGGCCCATTGACGGTTGGTGACTGGGGAGGCTTGAAGGGTCAGTTGCGTGTGCCTTCGAGGCCGTTTCTGTTCCTGGAAAGCTTAACCAGTTACCTGGAGGGGGCCGTGACAGAGGTGGTTGAAAGGGGCGGTTGCGTGTGCCTTTGAGGCCGTTTCCAAACCGGACAGCTGCTTTCTGTCACTTTGGTGGTTGGTGACTGGGCTTACCGAAAGACTGGGGCATGTTAACTCCGCTCTGCAACGGAGCACGAAGGTTCCGCTCTGCACCGGAGCATGACCCTGCTCAAGACGTACTCCCATGTCACCCGAGGGTCCTTCTACGTGTCTTTCGGAATCCCGGGGGGCACTGTAGTTATTGGTGGGACAGCTGTGGTGGGGTGTGTTTGAAGGGTATGGGGACCGACCCTAGAGGTTGGGTATCCGGAAAGCACCATCCACCACAGGCAGACCGTGTAGGGCCAGTGGGTTGGGGGCCCACATTGCACGGCTTTACCGGTCTGGGGAGATGGTCGTGGGCTGCCGACCGCAGCCGTCTCCTTCTTTGGCGGAGAAGGTGGGGCTCTTCGGAGCAGGCCAGGAGGCGTGTCAGTGGGCAAAGCTTAATTGCGGTTCCGCGGCGCCTCACGACTGGCCAGGGGGGTAAACGCCGGAGTGGTTTTAGACGGTAGTTCTTTTGAGAGTCCGTCATACCTCCCATTGCACAGCCTTCCCCGGGCAGGGAGGATGCGTAAATGCATTTCCACTCCGTCATCAAAAAAAAAAAAAAAAAAAAAAAGGTTAGGTTAGGTTAGGTTAGGTTAGGTTAGGTTAGGTTAGGTTAGGTTAGGTTAGGTTAGGTTAGGTTAGGTTAGGTTAGGTTAGGTTAGGTTAGGTTAGGTTAGGTTAGGTTAGGTTAGGTTAGGTTAGGTTAGGTTAGGTTAGGTTAGGTTAGGTTAGGTTAGGTTAGGTTAGGTTAGGTTAGGTTGGGGTGCAGGCCGGATTCCTCCACGTTGGCTTGGGTGTTGCAGTCTCTCTTGATCTCGATCCGGAGAGAACGCAGCATCTGGGCTGGTGCACCCTGGGCATTGGCTGAGACTTTTCCCCCTTGGGAATTCTTTCGGTCCATGGCTAATATCCGGCACGGGGGGGGGGGGGGGGGGAGGTGACAGGGGTTTCTTGAAGGGTTGCGGTTGTGTACCGGCACTTCTGCCCCGGAAAGTTTCCTTCTGTCACCTGGGGGGGGATGGTGACGAGCAGCTTTTCTTCGGAAAAGTGGCCTCGTCACCATAGGGAGGCGGCGACAGAGGTCGTTGGAAGGGGCGGTTGCTTTGGACCGTTTCCGCCCTGGACAGCTTCCTTCTGTGGCCCATTGACGGTTGGTGACTGGGGAGGCTTGAAGGGTCAGTTGCGTGTGCCTTCGAGGCCGTTTCTGTTCCTGGAAAGCTTAACCAGTTACCTGGAGGGGGCCGTGACAGAGGTGGTTGAAAGGGGCGGTTGCGTGTGCCTTTGAGGCCGTTTCCAAACCGGACAGCTGCTTTCTGTCACTTTGGTGGTTGGTGACTGGGCTTACCGAAAGACTGGGGCATGTTAACTCCGCTCTGCAACGGAGCACGAAGGTTCCGCTCTGCACCGGAGCATGACCCTGCTCAAGACGTACTCCCATGTCACCCGAGGGTCCTTCTACGTGTCTTTCGGAATCCCGGGGGGCACTGTAGTTATTGGTGGGACAGCTGTGGTGGGGTGTGTTTGAAGGGTATGGGGACCGACCCTAGAGGTTGGGTATCCGGAAAGCACCATCCACCACAGGCAGACCGTGTAGGGCCAGTGGGTTGGGGGCCCACATTGCACGGCTTTACCGGTCTGGGGAGATGGTCGTGGGCTGCTGACCGCAGCCGTCTCCTCCTTTGGCGGAGAAGGTGGGGCTCTTCGGAGCAGGCCAGGAGGCGTGTCAGTGGGCAAAGCTTAATTGCGGTTCCGCGGCGCCTCGCGACTGGCCAGGGGGGTAAACGCCGGAGTGGTTTTAGACGGTAGTTCTTTTGAGAGTCCGTCATACCTCCCATTGCACAGCCTTCCCCGGGCAGGGAGGATGCGTAAATGCATTTCCACTCCGTCATCAAAAAAAAAAAAAAAAAAAAAAAAAAAAAAAAAAAAAAAAAAAAAAAAAAAAAAAAAAAAAAAAAAAAAAGGTTAGGTTAGGTTAGGTTAGGTTAGGTTAGGTTAGGTTAGGTTAGGTTAGGTTAGGTTAGGTTAGGTTAGGTTGGGGTGCAGGCCGGATTCCTCCACGTTGGCTTGGGTGTTGCAGTCTCTCTTGATCTCGATCCGGAGAGAACGCAGCATCTGGGCTGGTGCACCCTGGGCATTGGCTGAGACTTTTCCCCTTGGGAATTCTTTCGGTCCATGGCTAATATCCGGCACGGGGGGGTGGGGGGGGAAGGTGACAGGGGTTTCTTGAAGGGTTGCGGTTGTGTACCGGCACTTCTGCCCCGGAAAGTTTCCTTCTGTCACCTGGGGGGGGATGATGACGAGCAGCTTTTCTTCGGAAAAGTTGCCTCGTCACCATAGGGAGGCGGCGACAGAGGTCGTTGGAAGGGGCGGTTGCTGGGCCGCTTCCGCCCTGGACAGCTTCCTTCTGTGGCCCATTGACGGTTGGTGACTGGGGTAGCTTGAAGGGTCAGTTGCGTGTGCCTTCGAGGCCGTTTCTGTTCCTGGAAAGCTTAGCCAGTTACCTGGAGGGGGCCGTGACAGAGGTGGTTGAAAGGGGCGGTTGCGTGTGCCTTTGAGGCCGTTTCCAAACCGGACAGCTGCTTTCTGTCACTTTGGTGGTTGGTGACTGGGCTTACCGAAAGACTGGGGCATGTTAACTCCGCTCTGCAACGGAGCACGAAGGTTCCGCTCTGCACCGGAGCATGACCCTGCTCAAGACGTACTCCCATGTCACCCGAGGGTCCTTCTACGTGTCTTTCGGAATCCCGGGGGGCACTGTAGTTATTGGTGGGACAGCTGTGGTGGGGTGTGTTTGAAGGGTATGGGGACCGACCCTTAGAGGTTGGGTATCCGGAAAGCACCATCCACCACAGGCAGACCGTGTAGGGCCAGTGGGTTGGGGGCCCACATTGCACGGCTTTACCGGTCTGGGGAGATGGTCGTGGGCTGCCGACCGCAGCCGTCTCCTCCTTTGGCGGAGAAGGTGGGGCTCTTCGGAGCAGGCCAGGAGGCGTGTCAGTGGGCAAAGCTTAATTGCGGTTCCGCGGCGCCTCGCGACTGGCCAGGGGGGTAAACGCCGGAGTGGTTTTAGACGGTAGTTCTTTTGAGAGTCCGTCATACCTCCCATTGCACAGCCTTCCCCGGGCAGGGAGGATGCGTAAATGCATTTCCACTCCGTCATCAAAAAAAAAAAAAAAAAAAAAAAAAAAAAAAAAAAAAAAAAAAAAAAAAAAAAGGTTAGGTTAGGTTAGGTTAGGTTAGGTTAGGTTAGGTTAGGTTAGGTTAGGTTAGGTTAGGTTAGGTTAGGTTAGGTTAGGTTAGGTTAGGTTAGGTTAGGTTAGGTTAGGTTAGGTTGGGGTGCAGGCCGGATTCCTCCACGTTGGCTTGGGTGTTGCAGTCTCTCTTGATCTCGATCCGGAGAGAACGCAGCATCTGGGCTGGTGCACCCTGGGCATTGGCTGAGACTTTTCCCTTTTGGGAATTCTTTCGGTCCATGGCTAATATCCGGCACGGGGGGGGAGGGGGGAAGGTGACAGGGGTTTCTTGAAGGGTTGCGGTTGTGTACCGGCACTTCTGCCCCGGAAAGTTTCCTTCTGTCACCTGGGGGGGGATGGTGACGAGCAGCTTTTCTTCGGAAAAGTGGCCTCGTCACCATAGGGAGGCGGCGACAGAGGTCGTTGGAAGGGGCGGTTGCTTTGGACCGTTTCCGCCCTGGACAGCTTCCTTCTGTGGCCCATTGACGGTTGGTGACTGGGGTAGCTTGAAGGGTCAGTTGCGTGTGCCTTCGAGGCCGTTTCTGTTCCTGGAAAGCTTAACCAGTTACCTGGAGGGGGCCGTGACAGAGGTGGTTGAAAGGGGCGGTTGCGTGTGCCTTTGAGGCCGTTTCCAAACCGGACAGCTGCTTTCTGTCACTTTGGTGGTTGGTGACTGGGCTTACCGAAAGACTGGGGCATGTTAACTCCGCTCTGCAACGGAGCACGAAGGTTCCGCTCTGCACCGGAGCATGACCCTGCTCAAGACGTACTCCCATGTCACCCGAGGGTCCTTCTACGTGTCTTTCGGAATCCCGGGGGGCACTGTAGTTATTGGTGGGACAGCTGTGGTGGGGTGTGTTTGAAGGGTATGGGGACCGACCCTTAGAGGTTGGGTATCCGGAAAGCACCATCCACCACAGGCAGACCGTGTAGGGCCAGTGGGTTGGGGGCCCACATTGCACGGCTTTACCGGTCTGGGGAGATGGTCGTGGGCTGCCGACCGCAGCCGTCTCCTCCTTTGGCGGAGAAGGTGGGGCTCTTCGGAGCAGGCCAGGAGGCGTGTCAGTGGGCAAAGCTTAATTGCGGTTCCGCGGCGCCTCGCGACTGGCCAGGGGGGTAAACGCCGGAGTGGTTTTAGACGGTAGTTCTTTTGAGAGTCCGTCATACCTCCCATTGCACAGCCTTCCCCGGGCAGGGAGGATGCGTAAATGCATTTCCACTCCGTCATCAAAAAAAAAAAAAAAAAAAAAAAAAAAAAAAAAAAAAAAAAAAAAGGTTAGGTTAGGTTAGGTTAGGTTAGGTTAGGTTAGGTTAGGTTAGGTTAGGTTAGGTTAGGTTAGGTTAGGTTAGGTTAGGTTAGGTTAGGTTAGGTTAGGTTAGGTTAGGTTAGGTTAGGTTAGGTTAGGTTAGGTTAGGTTAGGTTAGGTTAGGTTAGGTTAGGTTAGGTTAGGTTAGGTTAGGTTAGGTTAGGTTAGGTTAGGTTAGGTTAGGTTAGGTTAGGTTAGGTTAGGTTGGAGGCACTGCCCCCCGCCCAGACATCCTGGTCGGACGTCGTGAAGGGTAAGGGGAAAAAGAAGAAGGCTGCCCCCACCGCACATCAAGTGGTCAAGGGCAACCGGCTATCGCTAGCCCCAAGAAGGTTGCCCGCCCCAAAAACGGCAGCGGTCGTGGTAGCAATGAAGGAGGGCAGCGAGGCAACCTACGCCAGCGTCATGGCTAAAGCCATGAAGTCCTTTTCGCTGGCGGAGGTTGGCCTGGAACACGTTAGGGTCCGCAAAACGCAGACCGGGGCCCGCCTCATTGAGGTCCCGGGCGTGAATAGTGCCGCGGCTGCAGACGCGCTGCGCGACAAAATTGACGGGCTGGTGGGCGACGTGGCGAATGTTTACCGGCCCGTCAAGATGGCGGAAGTCCGGGTGGGTGGTCTCGATGAGACCATCACCCCGGAGGACATCGCGGCGGCAATTGGGGCCAAGACTGGGTGCTCCCCCACCCAGGTGAAGGTTGGCGCCATCCGGGTCCGCTTTGACGGATCCGGCGTGGCGAACGTGCAGTGCCCGGTGACCGTGGCCAACACGCTGGCAACAACAGGACGACTACTGGTGGGGTGGTCGTCCGCCAGCGTGACTGCACTGGAGGCGAGGCCCATGCGGTGCTTCCGATGCCAAGGCATCGGACACAGCGGGGCCCTCTGCCCCTCAACCGTGGACCGGTCCAACTGGTGCCACCGGTGCAGCGGGACAGACCACTGGAGGGCCTCCTGCGTGGCCGCGCCCCACTGTGACGTCTGCTTTAAGGCGCAACGTCCAGCGGACCACGTGATGGGAGGATGGAGGTGTGCCCCGCCACACACCAGGGGCAAAGCTCCAGGGCAGGGCCAATCAACGCCCCCCCCCATAAGGCGTGCCGCCAATGTGTCAACCCAGGAGGTTAGCCAGATGGACCTCTAAATGCCAGCACACCGGCAATTAGAGGTCCTGCAGGCGAACGCCAACCACTCCGCCCGCGCCCAAGATCTGCTCATGCAGGTCATGGCGGAGTGGGGCATTGGCGTGTTGGTGGTAGCTGAGCCGTACTTCGTCCCCCCCCAGTCTAACTGGGTCGGGGCGACGGACGGCTCGGTTGCCATCGCGGTACCGGCGATGGGTGACCTCCCCCCCCTATCGGGAATGGCCAGGGGTTCGGGCTTCGCGGTGGCCAAGTGGGGAGAAACTGTCCTAGTGGCAGTTTACTTCTCCCCGAATAGGCCGCTGCGGGAGTTTGAAGCCTTCCTGGTGGGGCTGGGGAGAGTCGTCGGAGGGGCGGCGCCGGCGCCATTGGTGGTGATGGGGGACCTAAACGCCAAGAGCGCGGCGTGGGGTTCCCCCATCACGGACCCGAGAGGGGTGGCCCTCGAAGACTGGGTGGCGGCGATGGGGCTTGAGGTGCTCAACCGGGGCGACGCCAACACGTGTGTGCGGCGGCAGGGAGGGTCGATCGTGGACGTCTCGTTCGCGACCCCTGCCATTGCCGCACGAATCGCGGACTGGCGCGTCCTTCAGGAGGTAGAGACCCTCTCCGACCATTTATACGTTCGGATGAGGGTCAGCACCTCGCCAGGGGTGCCGCCGCCCAGCCCGAGAGGGCGGAGGGGGAGAGGAGGAGGAGGGGCTTTCCCAAGGTGGACCCTGGCCCGCCTCGACCTGGGAGCGGCGGTGGAGGCGGCCATGGTGGAGGCGTGGTGTGCGCCCCCACCGGTCACCTTGGGGGTGGAGGAGCGGGCAGCCCGGTTTCGCGTCGCACTAACGTCGGTGTGCGACGCGGCCATGCCCCGGGCCCGAAGGCTGCCCGCCAAGAGGCAGGTGTACTGGTGGTCGCAGGAGATTGCGGCCCTGCGAGCCGCCAGTGATACCGCCCGCCGCGCATACACGCGCTGCAGGAGGCGGCGACACCTGCCGGAGGAGGAAGAGCATCTCCACAGAGAGCTGAAGGTGGCGAAGGACGCGCTCTCTGTGGAGATAGCTCGCAGAAAGGACGAGGCGCGTGAGGAGTTCCTGGCCACGTTGGATAGGGATCCGTGGGGGCGGCCTTACCGAGTTGTGCGCAACAAAATGCGTTGCGCACCCCCCATGGACTCCCTTGAGCCAGAGCTCCTCACGAGAATTGTGGAGGGACTCTTCCCGGCTGCGGCGGCTTTCCAGCCGCCCGCAATGGTGGGCCCCACGGTTGAGGAGGTTGATCAAGATGATCCCCCTCCCGTGACGGACGACGAAATGGAGACCATCGTCGACCGTCTCCGGTCCTGCAGAAAGGCACCAGGACCGGATGGGGTACCGGGAAGAGTCCTCCACATTGTGGCGGAGCACCTCGGGGACCGCTTGCGGACCCTCTTTGATGATTGTATCAAGGAGGGGCGCTTCCCGAGGTGCTGGAAGGAGGGACGCCTCGTACTCCTTCGGAAGGAGGGTAGGCCGTTTGATACCCCTGCCGGTTACCGCCCCATTGTCCTCCTAGATGAGACGGGCAAGATGCTAGAGCGCATCTTGTCCCGTCGCATCGTCCAACATCTGGAGGACGTGGGGCCTAACATCTCCGACCGGCAGTTCGGGTTCCGGGAGGGACGGTCCACTATGGACGCGCTTTCGTCCCTCCGGAACTTCTGTGGGAACGCGGAGGCGAAGGGTGAGGGGGTCGTGGCGGTGTCGTTAGACATTGCCAACGCATTCGGCTCCCTACCCTTCTCGGTCATCAGGGAGGCCCTCCGCTTCCACAGGGTGCCCGGGTATCTGCGGCGGATTGTGGAGCACTACCTAACCGACAGGGTAGTGCTCTACGATCGTGGGGGTCTGCGGATCGCTCACCCGATGTCGTGCGGTGTTCCACAGGGGTCCGTGTTAGGACCCCTGCTATGGAACATAGGGTACGACTGGGTGATCCGCGGAGCGCTCCTTCCCCGCATGGCCACCCTTTGCTATGCCGACGATACAATGGTGGCCGTGCGGGGACGTGAGCTGGAGGAGGCCCTCCGGAGGGCGTCGTTGGCAGCAGACCTGGTTGTCGGCCGCATCCGACAACTGGGTCTGGAGGTGTCCCTCCCGAAGACAGACGCTATTGTCTTCGGGGGGAGGGGATGGCGTCCACGTAGTGGATTGACCATCCCTGTGGCGGGGGAGGCGGTCCAGGTGAAGGGTACGATCAAGTACCTCGGCCTCATCCTGGACCGGAGGTGGGATTTCGGGGAGCATTTCCGCCAACTTGCTCCCCGGGTGGCCCTGGGCCGCATGTTGCCGAACGTGGGGGGGCCTCAAGCGCCATGCCGACGCCTGTTTGCAGGCGTAGTGCGTAGCATGGCGCTATACGGAGCGCCAATCTGGGCCGACAAACTGTCGGCCAAGAATAAGGTGCTCCTAAGGAGGCCCCAAAGAGTGGTGGCCCTCCGAATAGTGAGGGCCTATGTGACGGTGGCACATGCGGCCGCGTGTGTCTTGGCCTGCACCCCGCCGTGGGAGCTAGATGCTCAGGTGCAGGCCGAGACATACCGGATGAGGGCCGGGTTCCGGGCGAGGAGACAGCGCCCGGACTCGGAGACGGTGGAGGGGGCCCGTCGAATGACGGAGCGGCGCCTGAGGGACCGGTGGAAAAGTGACCTGGAGGACTCCCCCTATGGAACTTACACTATAGGGGCACTCCTCCCGTCATTTGACCACTGGGTCGAGAGGCGACACGGTACGCTTACGTACCGGCTTGTGCAGGTACTGACCGGACATGGGTGCTTCGGCCACTACCTGCACAAGATAAAGAGGGAGCCGAGTCCGATCTGCCACGAGTGTGGCGACCCGGATGACACGGCCCAGCACACCCTCCAGGTGTGTACTCGCTGGGATCCGGAGCGCCGCACTATGGCTGCGGAAATTGGTGCCTCAGATCTCTCGCTGCACAGCGTAGTCTCGGCCATGCTGGGCAGCGACAGATCGTGGAAGGCGGTATCCTCCTTCTGTGAGAGTGTCATCTCGCAGAAGGAGGTGGCGGAGCGGGAGCGCGAAGACAATGTCGACGCGCACCCGCTCCGACGCAGACGGAGGGGGCGAAGGCGCATGCAGTACGCTGCTAGCCTGAACCCCTTGTAGGACCAGTGGGTTAGGGGCCCACATTGCACGGTCCTACACACGTCTGGGGGAGGGGTCGTAGCGTTTACCGACCTCTCCCTCCTTTGGCGGAGGTACCCCGGCACTAGGCTGGGACGGCTGGGGGACACCTAATGGTTGCATCCTAGGCATCCCATTGTGTCCCCGAAAACAGCAGCGGAGGTAAACGCCGGAGTGGTTTTAGACGGTAGGCTGCTCCCTCTACTCTCGTGCGAGAGTGGGGGGAGGAGAGAGTCCGTCATACCCCCCCTATAGCATGGCCAACCCTGGGCCAGGGGATGATGCGTAACGCATTTCCACTCCGTTAAAAAAAAAAAAAAAAAAAAAAAAAAGGTTAGGTTAGGTTAGGTTAGGTTAGGTTAGGTTAGGTTAGGTTAGGTTAGGTTAGGTTAGGTTAGGTTAGGTTAGGTTAGGTTAGGTTAGGTTAGGTTAGGTTAGGTTAGGTTAGGTTAGGTTAGGTTAGGTTAGGTTAGGTTAGGTTAGGTTAGGTTAGGTTAGGTTAGGTTAGGTTAGGTTAGGTTAGGTTAGGTTAGGTTAGGTTAGGTTAGGTTAGGTTAGGTTAGGTTGGGGTGCAGGCCGGATTCCTCCACGTTGGCTTGGGTGTTGCAGTCTCTCTTGATCTCGATCCGGAGAGAACGCAGCATCTGGGCTGGTGCACCCTGGGCATTGGCTGAGACTTTTCCCCCTTGGGAATTCTTTCGGCCCATGGCTAATATCCGGCACGGGGGGGGGGGGGGGGAAGGTGACAGGGGTTTCTTGAAGGGTTGCGGTTGTGTACCGGCACTTCTGCCCCGGAAAGTTTCCTTCTGTCACCTGGGGGGGGATGGTGACGAGCAGCTTTTCTTCGGAAAAGTGGCCTCGTCACCATAGGGAGGCGGCGACAGAGGTCGTTGGAAGGGGCGGTTGCTGGGCCGCTTCCGCCCTGGACAGCTTCCTTCTGTGGCCCATTGACGGTTGGTGACTGGGGTAGCTTGAAGGGTCAGTTGCGTGTGCCTTCGAGGCCGTTTCTGTTCCTGGAAAGCTTAACCAGTTACCTGGAGGGGGCCGTGACAGAGGTGGTTGAAAGGGGCGGTTGCGTGTGCCTTTGAGGCCGTTTCCAAACCGGACAGCTGCTTTCTGTCACTTTGGTGGTTGGTGACTGGGTTTACCGAAAGACTGGGGCATGTTAACTCCGCTCTGCAACGGAGCACGAAGGTTCCGCTCTGCACCGGAGCATGACCCTGCTCAAGACGTACTCCCATGTCACCCGAGGGTCCTTCTACGTGTCTTTCGGAATCCCGGGGGGCACTGTAGTTATTGGTGGGACAGCTGTGGTGGGGTGTGTTTGAAGGGTATGGGGACCGACCCTTAGAGGTTGGGTATCCGGAAAGCACCATCCACCACAGGCAGACCGTGTAGGGCCAGTGGGTTGGGGGCCCACATTGCACGGCTTTACCGGTCTGGGGAGATGGTCGTGGGCTGCCGACCGCAGCCGTCTCCTCCTTTGGCGGAGAAGGTGGGGCTCTTCGGAGCAGGCCAGGAGGCGTGTCAGTGGGCAAAGCTTAATTGCGGTTCCGCGGCGCCTCACGACTGGCCAGGGGGGTAAACGCCGGAGTGGTTTTAGACGGTAGTTCTTTTGAGAGTCCGTCATACCTCCCATTGCACAGCCTTCCCCGGGCAGGGAGGATGCGTAAATGCATTTCCACTCCGTCATCAAAAAAAAAAAAAAAAAGGTTAGGTTAGGTTAGGTTAGGTTAGGTTAGGTTAGGTTAGGTTAGGTTAGGTTAGGTTGGGGTGCAGGCCGGATTCCTCCACGTTGGCTTGGGTGTTGCAGTCTCTCTTGATCTCGATCCGGGGAGAACGCAGCATCTGGGCTGGTGCACCCTGGGCATTGGCTGAGACTTTTCCCACTTGGGAATTCTTTCGGCCCATGGCTAATATCCGGCAAGGGGGGGAGGGGAGGTGACAGGGGCTTCTTGATGGGTTGCGGTTGTGTGGAGAGCACTTCTGCCCCGGAAAGTTTCCTTCTGTCACCTAGGGGGGGGATGGTGACGAGCCGCTTTTCCTCGGAAAAGTGGTGTTGTCACCATCCCGCCTCTTATGAGGGCGGCGACAGAGGTTGTTGGAAGGGGCGGTGGCGTGTGCCTGCGAGGCCGCTTCCGTCCTGGACAGCTTCTCTCTGTTGCCTTTTGACGGTTGGTGACTGGGGAGGCTTGAAGGGTCAGTTGCGTGTGCCTACGAGGCCGTTTCTGTTCCTGGAAAGCTTAACCAGTTACCTGGAGGGGGCCGTGACAGAGGTGGTTGAAAGGGGCGGTTGCGTGTGCCTTCGAGGCCGTTTCCAAACCGGACAGCTGCTTTCTGTCACTTTGGTGGTTGGTGACTGGGTTTACCGGAAGACATGGCACGCAACGGGGCGTAACCCACTCCGAAGGTGCTCCCATGTCACCCGAGGGTCCTTCTACGTGTCCTTCGGAATCTCGGGGGGCACTGTAGTTATTGGTGGGACAGCTGTGGTGGGGTGTGTTTGAAGGGTATGGGACCAAACCTCGCGTTTGGGTATCCGGAAAGCACCATCCACCACAGGCAGACCGTTGAAGGGAAGGCGAACTCAGTGAACTTCGGTTTGCTGCTCGCCCGAACTTCTTGTTAAGCCAGTGGGTAGGGGGCTCACATTGCACGGCTAAACCGGTCTGGGGAGACGGTCGCGGGCTGTTCACAGCCGTCTCCTCCTCTGGCGGGGGTTTGAGGGGCTCTTCGGAGCAAGCCGGGAGGTGCGTCAGTGGTCTATGCTTTTAGCGGTACCGCGGTGCCTCACTACCGGCCAGGAGGTTTAAACGCCGGAGTGGTTTTAGACGGTAGTTCTTTTGAGAGTCCGTCATACCTCCCATTGCACAGCCTTCCCCGGGCAGGGAGGATGCGTAAATGCATTTCCACTTCGTCAACAAAAAAAAAAAAAAAAAAAAAAGGTTAGGTTAGGTTAGGTTAGGTTAGGTTAGGTTAGGTTAGGTTAGGTTAGGTTAGGTTAGGTTAGGTTAGGTTAGGTTAGGTTAGGTTAGGTTAGGTTAGGTTAGGTTAGGTTAGGTTAGGTTAGGTTAGGTTAGGTTGGGGTGCAGGCCGGATTCCTCCACGTTGGCTTGGGTGTTGCAGTCTCTCTTGATCTCGATCCGGAGAGAACGCAGCATCTGGGCTGGTGCACCCTGGGCATTGGCTGAGACTTTTCCCCCTTGGGAATTCTTTCGGCCCATGGCTAATATCCGGCAAGGGGGGGGGGGGGGGGGGTGACAGGGGTTCCTTGAAGGGTTGCGGTTGTGAGGAGAACACTTCTGCCCCGGAAAGTTTCCTTCTGTCACCTAGGGGGGGGATGGTGACGAGCCGTTTTTCCTCGGAAAAGTGGCCTCGTCACCATAGGGAGGCGGCAACAGAGGTCGTTGGAAGGGGCGGTTGCGATTAGGCCGTTTCCGCCCTGGACAGCTTCCTTCTGTGGCCCTTTGACGGTTGGTGACTGGGGTAGCTTGAAGGGTCAGTTGCGTGTGCCTACGAGGCCGTTTCTGTTCCTGGAAAGCTTAACCAGTTACCTGGAGGGGGCCGTGACAGAGGTAGTTGAAAGGGGCGGTTGCGTGTGCCTTCGAGGCCGTTTCCAAACCGGACAGCTGCTTTCTGTCACTTTGGTGGTTGGTGACTGGGTTTACCGAAAGACTGGGGCATGTTAACTCCGCTCTGCAACGGAGCACGAAGGTTCCGCTCTGCACCGGAGCATGACCCTGCTCAAGACGTACTCCCATGTCACCCGAGGGTCCTTCTACGTGTCTTTCGGAATCCCGGGGGGCACTGTAGTTATTGGTGGGACAGCTGTGGTGGGGTGTGTTTGAAGGGTATGGGGACCGACCCTTAGAGGTTGGGTATCCGGAAAGCACCATCCACCACAGGCAGACCGTGTAGGGCCAGTGGGTTGGGGGCCCACATTGCACGGCTTTACCGGTCTGGGGAGATGGTCGTGGGCTGCCGACCGCAGCCGTCTCCTCCTTTGGCGGAGAAGGTGGGGCTCTTCGGAGCAGGCCAGGAGGCGTGTCAGTGGGCAAAGCTTAATTGCGGTTCCGCGGCGCCTCACGACTGGCCAGGGGGGTAAACGCCGGAGTGGTTTTAGACGGTAGTTCTTTTGAGAGTCCGTCATACCTCCCATTGCACAGCCTTCCCCGGGCAGGGAGGATGCGTAAATGCATTTCCACTCCGTCATCAAAAAAAAAAAAAAAAAAAAAAAAAAAAAAAAAAAAAAAGGTTAGGTTAGGTTAGGTTAGGTTAGGTTAGGTTAGGTTAGGTTAGGTTAGGTTAGGTTAGGTTAGGTTAGGTTAGGTTAGGTTCTGAGGGTGGCGCTCCCGAAGACTGAGGCGATAGTCTTCGGGGGCCGGGGGTGGAGGCTGCCGGCGGGTTTGGCGCTCACCCTGGGGGGGGAGTCGGTCCCGATCAAGCCCCACATAAAATATTTGGGGCTTGTTCTGGACCGACGATGGAATTTCGGGGAGCATTTTTCGCAATTGGCTCCCCGAATTGTGGGCGCCGCGTCGGCACTGAGCCGGCTGCTGCCGAACGTGGGTGGGCCGGGCTCCTTGTGCCGCCGGCTGTATGCCGGCGTTACAAGGAGCATGGCTCTGTACGGGGCCCCCATCTGGGCGGACAAGCTGTCCGCCCGGAACAGGGCCCTGCTACAGAGGCCACAGCGGGTGGTGGCCCTCCGTATTGTGAGGGCCTACATGACGGTGGCCCACGCCGCGGCCTGCCTCCTCGCCTGCACCCCGCCCTGGGAGTTGGACGCAGAGGTGCAGGCGGAGACCTACGCAGTTAGGTCCAGGGCCCGGGCGAGAGGAGAACGCCCGGACCCTGAGGAGGTGGAGGAGACGCGCCGGATGACGGAGCGCCGACTGCGGGACAGGTGGAAAGCGGACCTGGAGGACTCCCCCTATGGGACTCGGACCATAGGGGCGGTCCTCGGGTCGTTTGACACCTGGTTGGGGAGGGCAGTCGGCGCTACGTCGTACCGGCTTGTGCAGGTATTGACCGGACACGGATGCTTCGGTCATTACCTGCACAAAATTGGGAGGGAGCCCGGCCCGCAGTGCCATGAGTGCGGCGATCCGGACGACACGGCTCAGCACACTCTCGAGGTGTGCAGCCGGTGGAGTGCGGAGCGCCGCACTATGGCGCTAGCCATCGGTCGACGGGACCTCTCCCTGCACAGCGTTGTGTCTGCAATGCTGTGCAGCGACAGGTCCTGGAGGGCTGTGGCCTCCTTCTGCGAGTGTGTCATCTCGCAGAAGGAGGCCTCGGAGCGTGAGCGCGAGGATTCTCCTCTCGCGCATCCGCTCCGGCGTAGACGGCGGGGGTTGAGGCGGCGGCGTTTTGCCGCCCGCCTCAACCCTTAGTGACTGCGGGTGGGGGATGGGAGTCCCTCGCCCGCCGTAGGCTAGTCACTTGGCGGTCTGGGAGAGGGGCCAGGCGTGCTCGGCCTCTCTCTCCTTCGGCGCGGGTAGCCCCGGCAGACGGCCGGGGCTGCCGGAAGGCGTCGTGGGCAGAGCTTCGGCGGTTCCACGGCGCCTTGCCAAACCGGCAGGAGGGTACGCCAGGGTGGTTTTTAGTGGGTTGCGCCCCCTTTCCCCCTCTCATTCTGAGGGGGGGGCGGGGGGTGAGTCCCACATATCCCCTCACTACTCCCATGGTGAGGGGAATGCATAAAGCATTTTCCACCCTGTCAAAAAAAAAAAAAAAAAAAAAAAAAAAAAAGGTTAGGTTAGGTTAGGTTAGGTTAGGTTAGGTTAGGTTAGGTTAGGTTAGGTTAGGTTAGGTTAGGTTAGGTTAGGTTAGGTTAGGTTAGGTTAGGTTAGGTTAGGTTAGGTTAGGTTAGGTTAGGTTAGGTTAGGTTAGGTTAGGTTAGGTTAGGTTAGGTTAGGTTAGGTTAGGTTAGGTTAGGTTAGGTTAGGTTAGGTTAGGTTAAGTTAGGTTAGGTTAGGTTAGGTTAGGTTAGGTTAGGTTAGGTTAGGTTAGGTTAGGTTAGGTTAGGTTAGGTTAGGTTAGGTTAGGTTAGGTTAGGTTAGGTTGGGGTGCAGGCCGGATTCCTCCACGTTGGCTTGGGTGTTGCAGTCTCTCTTGATCTCGATCCGGAGAGAACGCAGCATCTGGGCTGGTGCACCCTGGGCATTGGCTGAGACTTTTCCCCCTTGGGAATTCTTTCGGCCCATGGCTAATATCCGGCACGGGGGGGGGGGGGGGGGGGAAGGTGACAGGGGTTTCTTGAAGGGTTGCGGTTGTGTACCGGCACTTCTGCCCCGGAAAGTTTCCTTCTGTCACCTGGGGGGGGATGGTGACGAGCAGCTTTTCTTCGGAAAAGTGGCCTCGTCACCATAGGGAGGCGGCGACAGAGGTCGTTGGAAGGGGCGGTTGCTGGGCCGCTTCCGCCCTGGACAGCTTCCTTCTGTGGCCCATTGACGGTTGGTGACTGGGGTAGCTTGAAGGGTCAGTTGCGTGTGCCTTCGAGGCCGTTTCTGTTCCTGGAAAGCTTAACCAGTTACCTGGAGGGGGCCGTGACAGAGGTGGTTGAAAGGGGCGGTTGCGTGTGCCTTTGAGGCCGTTTCCAAACCGGACAGCTGCTTTCTGTCACTTTGGTGGTTGGTGACTGGGCTTACCGAAAGACTGGGGCATGTTAACTCCGCTCTGCAACGGAGCACGAAGGTTCCGCTCTGCACCGGAGCATGACCCTGCTCAAGACGTACTCCCATGTCACCCGAGGGTCCTTCTACGTGTCTTTCGGAATCCCGGGGGGCACTGTAGTTATTGGTGGGACAGCTGTGGTGGGGTGTGTTTGAAGGGTATGGGGACCGACCCTAGAGGTTGGGTATCCGGAAAGCACCATCCACCACAGGCAGACCGTGTAGGGCCAGTGGGTTGGGGGCCCACATTGCACGGCTTTACCGGTCTGGGGAGATGGTCGTGGGCTGCTGACCGCAGCCGTCTCCTCCTTTGGCGGAGAAGGTGGGGCTCTTCGGAGCAGGCCAGGAGGCGTGTCAGTGGGCAAAGCTTAATTGCGGTTCCGCGGCGCCTCGCGACTGGCCAGGGGGGTAAACGCCGGAGTGGTTTTAGACGGTAGTTCTTTTGAGAGTCCGTCATACCTCCCATTGCACAGCCTTCCCCGGGCAGGGAGGATGCGTAAATGCATTTCCACTCCGTCATCAAAAAAAAAAAAAAAAAAAAAAAAAAAAAAAAAAAAAAAAAAGGTTAGGTTAGGTTAGGTTAGGTTAGGTTAGGTTAGGTTAGGTTAGGTTAGGTTAGGTTAGGTTAGGTTAGGTTAGGTTAGGTTAGGTTAGGTTAGGTTAGGTTAGGTTAGGTTAGGTTAGGTTAGGTTAGGTTAGGTTAGGTTAGGTTAGGTTAGGTTAGGTTAGGTTAGGTTAGGTTAGGTTAGGTTAGGTTAGGTTAGGTTAGGTTAGGTTAGGTTAGGTTAGGTTAGGTTAGGTTAGGTTAGGTTAGGTTAGGTTAGGTTAGGTTAGGTTAGGTTAGGTTAGGTTAGGTTGGGGTGCAGGCCGGATTCCTCCACGTTGGCTTGGGTGTTGCAGTCTCTCTTGATCTCGATCCGGAGAGAACGCAGCATCTGGGCTGGTGCACCCTGGGCATTGGCTGAGACTTTTCCCCCTTGGGAATTCTTTCGGTCCATGGCTAATATCCGGCACGGGGGGGGGGGGGGGGAGGTGACAGGGGTTTCTTGAAGGGTTGCGGTTGTGTACCGGCACTTCTGCCCCGGAAAGTTTCCTTCTGTCACCTGGGGGGGGATGGTGACGAGCAGCTTTTCTTCGGAAAAGTGGCCTCGTCACCATAGGGAGGCGGCGACAGAGGTCGTTGGAAGGGGCGGTTGCTTTGGACCGTTTCCGCCCTGGACAGCTTCCTTCTGTGGCCCATTGACGGTTGGTGACTGGGGTAGCTTGAAGGGTCAGTTGCGTGTGCCTTCGAGGCCGTTTCTGTTCCTGGAAAGCTTAACCAGTTACCTGGAGGGGGCCGTGACAGAGGTGGTTGAAAGGGGCGGTTGCGTGTGCCTTTGAGGCCGTTTCCAAACCGGACAGCTGCTTTCTGTCACTTTGGTGGTTGGTGACTGGGTTTACCGAAAGACTGGGGCATGTTAACTCCGCTCTGCAACGGAGCACGAAGGTTCCGCTCTGTACCGGAGCATGACCCTGCTCAAGACGTACTCCCATGTCACCCGAGGGTCCTTCTACGTGTCTTTCGGAATCCCGGGGGGCACTGTAGTTATTGGTGGGACAGCTGTGGTGGGGTGTGTTTGAAGGGTATGGGGACCGACCCTAGAGGTTGGGTATCCGGAAAGCACCATCCACCACAGGCAGACCGTGTAGGGCCAGTGGGTTGGGGGCCCACATTGCACGGCTTTACCGGTCTGGGGAGATGGTCGTGGGCTGCCGACCGCAGCCGTCTCCTCCTTTGGCGGAGAAGGTGGGGCTCTTCGGAGCAGGCCAGGAGGCGTGTCAGTGGGCAAAGCTTAATTGCGGTTCCGCGGCGCCTCGCGACTGGCCAGGGGGGTAAACGCCGGAGTGGTTTTAGACGGTAGTTCTTTTGAGAGTCCGTCATACCTCCCATTGCACAGCCTTCCCCGGGCAGGGAGGATGCGTAAATGCATTTCCACTCCGTCATCAAAAAAAAAAAAAAAAAAAAAGGTTAGGTTAGGTTAGGTTAGGTTAGGTTAGGTTAGGTTAGGTTAGGTTAGGTTAGGTTAGGTTAGGTTAGGTTAGGTTAGGTTAGGTTAGGTTAGGTTAGGTTAGGTTAGGTTAGGTTAGGTTAGGTTAGGTTAGGTTAGGTTAGGTTAGGTTAGGTTAGGTTAGGTTAGGTTAGGTTAGGTTAGGTTAGGTTAGGTTAGGTTAGGTTAGGTTAGGTTAGGTTAGGTTAGGTTAGGTTAGGTTAGGTTAGGTTAGGTTAGGTTAGGTTAGGTTAGGTTAGGTTAGGTTAGGTTAGGTTAGGTTAGGTTAGGTTAGGTTAGGTTAGGTTAGGTTAGGTTGGCGCCAAACTCATTTTTGTATAGGAAAGTCTAAATCCGACTCGCACTTGACCGATTTTATTTCGGAATTCGAAATAACTTCGGTCCTGCTGGTCGCATTTAGACTTAATTTTGTAGGCTGGTGTAAGGGGCCACTATGGCCTCGGACACCGAGAAATGGGGGGATCCACCGGAGGGGGAGGGAGAAAACTTCAGCTCTGGCTGTGAGTCCGACGACTCGCTAGTAGCTTTGAGGGTCCCTGCCTCCAAACGGAACCACGAGGATGACGAGGAGGATGATTTGAGGCCCGCTTTTGGGCCCAAAGTCAACTCCTCACATAGGGGTAAGCCCAAGGGGGCATACGCGGGGTTGGCTGCGGCAAGGGCCAAACTCAAAGACCTTGACCCTTATCGCTTCGAGGATGAAGCGGATGCTGCCGTTGCCGCAGCATACCGGAAGGATTTCCCCGAGCTCCGTCCAAGAGGGGAAAATCAGGGGAAAGGGGGGAAAAAGGTGCGCTCGCGCTCGCGTTCGCCGACCTCCCCTACCAGAATGAGCCCGTCGGCGTTTCTGCGCCTCACGGATCCCATCGAGGCGACCCGAGAAGCAGCAAGAGACATCCTGGAGGGTGCCAGACGCTCCGGGAACTTGAAGGGGGACATTTGGGGCGACATGAACCGAGCGTGTAAAATCATCCTCGACTCAATGGACGATGTGGAGGCCGCCAAATCGGAGAGCGAGGAGATCCGCATCCTCAAGGCGGACAACAAGAGGATGCGGGAGCAACTCGCTCAATGCTTGGGGGAGCTGAAGGCGCTCCGAACCGCCTTCTCGGAGCGGGAGATTCCGGTAGCTCCGGCCTCACTGCCGGATCCGCCCGTGCAGTTTTCTGCTGCGGATCTGGCGGAGGCCATCGGGGCTCTCAAAAAGGACCTGTTCACCTCTTTGGGCGGTATGATAAATGCCCGCATCGAGGAGGTGAACAGGCGCCTGCCGCCGGAACCGATTCTCCGCCCCCCGCTGGCGGCTGACAGGAGAGCAGGGGGACCAGCACTGACAGCCCCCCCCAAGATGAGTACGGCTGTGCCAGCCCCCCTCAGGGTGAGGAACACGCAGTCTGAGACAGGAGCAAGACTGGGGGACGGGAGGCCGCAAAAGGCCAAACCTACCAAAAAGGTAGCGGCCCCCTCCCGCCAAGCCCCAGTCCCGGCCCCACGAGCCGCCTCGACAGCAGCTCGGTCGTCGGCTGAAGGAGCAGGGCCTTCCGCTAAAACGCCGCGTCCACCCCAGGAAACCTGGGTGGACGTGGTGAGGAAGGCAAAGGGGAAGGGGAAGGCGAAGGCCCAGCCCACCCCCTCGTCCAAAGCGCCCCAGGCGCCCCAAACGAGTAAGAAGGCAGTGCCTAAATTGAAGGCACTGGCCGTTCCGAAGACGGCGGCGGTGGTGGTTTCTCTGAAGAAGGAAGCCACCACCACCACCACGCTGCAGGCCACCATGGCCAGGGCCATCAATGCCCTGAGCCTGGAGGCTGTGGGCCTGCAGCACGTTAAAGTAAGGTCCTCGATGACGGGGAACCGTATAATCGAGGTCCCCGGAGAGGACCAGGAGAACGCGGCCGACAATCTCGCAGACAAACTGCGAGAGATTGTCGGCGACGTGGCTGACGTCAGCCGCGTCACAAAGAAGGTCGGGCTCCAAATCGCCGGCTTGGACGAGTCGGCGACTAAGGAGTCCGTGGCGCTGGCTGTCGCCTCCGCGGGAGCCTGTGATGAGGCCCAAATCAAGGTAGGGGGCATTCGCCCCCTGTATGACGGCACTGGATCTGTCCTGATCCAGTGCCCAGTGCGGGTGGCCAAAGCCCTCCTGGCACAAGGGCGGGTCAGGATCGGTTGGGCCTCCGCCAGGGTCAATAGAATCGGACCAACACCCCTGCGGTGCTATAAATGCATGGGTGTTGGTCACACACGAGAGACGTGCCCCTCCAGCGTTGACCGGTCCAACGCTTGCTACCGGTGCAGCAGGGAGGGGCACATGGCTAAGCAGTGCTGGGAGGAGAAGGCGTGGTGCGTGGTGTGCGCCCATGCCAAACTCCCGGCTGATCACTCCATGGGGGGGGACAGTTGTTTCCCGCCTCACACTAGAGGCAAGGACCTGAGGACGCGACCCCCCCGTCGTCCTCAACCTCCCCCACAGGTAGAAGAAGCCGCCGGCCGGCCCGAAGAGGACAACCGCATGGACCTCTAAATGTCAGCACACCGACATCTAGAGGTCCTGCAGGTGAACGCCAACCACTCCGCCAGAGCTCAAGATCTGCTCATGCAGACCATGGCGGAGTGGGAAATCGGCGTGGCGGTTGTCGCGGAGCCATATTTCGTCCCCCCCCTACCTAATTGGGTAGGGGCATCGGACGAAATGGTTGCCATCGTGGTGCCGGCGGTTGGGGACTTCCCCCCCCTGTCGAGGATCGAGGGCGGCCCGGGGTTCGTGGCGGCCAGGTGGGGGAGCGACACCGTTCTAGTAGCGGTGTATTTCTCCCCCAATAGGCCGCTGCGTGCGTTCGAGCAGTTCCTGGGGGTCCTGGGGGGGGTGGTCAGGAGGGCTGCCCCGAGACAGGTGATGGTCCTGGGGGACCTCAATGCCAAGAGCTCGGCATGGGGTTCCCCCATCACGGACCCACGCGGGGCGGCTCTCACGGATTGGGTGGTGGCAACGGGACTGGAAATCCTGAACCAGGGCGACGCAAACACATGCGTGCGGCGGCAGGGGGGTTCGGTCGTGGACATAACGTTCGCGACCACTGCCATTGCCGCGCGCGTGGAACAATGGCGCGTCCTGGAGGACGTGGAGACCCTCTCCGATCATTTGTACATCAGGATGAGGGTCTCTGCAGGAGGGGTCCAGCCACCGCCCATCCCGGGGAGGAGGGCGAACGGGGGCAGAGGGTTCCCAAAATGGTCCCTGTCCCAATTGGACAGGGCCATGGCGGACGAGGCGGCGATGGTGGAAGCCTGGTGCGCTGCCCCACCCGCCGCCCTCGGTGTCGAGGAGAGGGCGGTCCGGTTCCGCATCGCACTGCAGGCGGTGTGCGATGCGGCCATGCCCCGGACCAAGCGTCTCTTTGCCCGTAAGAGGGTGTACTGGTGGTCCGCAGAAATTGCGGGCCTGCGTACCACCAGCAACGCTGCCCGCCGGGCCTACCAGCACTGTAGGCGCCGGCGGCACACTACCGATGAAGAAGAGGGCCTCCACCGCACCCTCAAAGAGGCAAAGGGGGCCCTAAATACGGCTATTGCAAAGGCCAAGGATGAGGCGCATGTCTCATTCTTGGCCACCCTCGATAGGGACCCGTGGGGACGGCCCTACAGGGTGGTGCGTAACAAGATGCGCACCGCCCCCCCCATGGAGTCCCTTGAGCCCGCTCTACTGCAGAGGGTCGTCGAGGGGCTGTTCCCTCCAGCCCCCTCGATCACTCCCCCGGCAATGACCGAGACCCGGGAGGAACGGGAGGATGAACTCGCCGTCGCTCCTGTGAGCGATGACGAGTTCGAGCGGGTGCTCGATCGACTCCGGGGCTGCAAAAAAGCCCCGGGTCCAGACGGAGTCCCAGGCCGCGTCCTCCCGGTAGCTTTGAAGCACCTCGGGAACCGCCTCAGGCAGATCATGGACGACTGCATGAGGGAGGGAAGGTTCCCGAGGATATGGAAGGAGGGGAGGCTGTGTCTCCTCCGTAAAGAGGGTCGACCCCCCGACTGCCCGTCCGCATACCGCCCCATCGTGCTGCTGGACGAGGCCGGGAAAATGTTCGAACGCATCCTGGCCTCCCGGATCCTGCAGCACCTGGAGACCGCCGGCCCGAACGTCTCGGAAAGACAGTTCGGGTTCCGGGAGGGGCGGTCAACGCTCGACGCGTTGAAGTCCCTCAGGGACTTCTGCGAGTACGCGTCGAACAGGGGTGAGGGTGTCGTCGCGGTGTCATTGGACATCGCGAACGCGTTTGGCACCCTCCCCTACGAGGTTATTAGTGAGGCACTTCGGTATCACGAAGTGCCTCACTATCTAAGGCGGGTCATAGAGCACTACCTTACCGAGAGGGTAGTGCTCTATGAGGGTAAGGAGGGTCGACGAGGGGAGAGGGGAATGGCCTGCGGCGTGCCCCAGGGTTCCGTACTCGGTCCACTTCTTTGGAACCTGGGGTACGATTGGGCCATTAGGGGGGAGCTGCTTCCGCGCACACTCACCATCTGTTATGCGGACGACACGATGGTGGCTGCGCGCGGAAGCGACATGAGGGAGACCTCAAGGAGGGCGGAGGTGGCGGCCGAGCTGGCGATCCATCGCATTGAGCGGCTCGGCCTAAAGGTGGCCCTCTCGAAGACGGAGGGTATTGTCTTCGGGGGGCGTGGGTGGCGGCTACGGGCGGGCGCGGCGCTTACCCTCGGAGGGGAAACGGTCCAGATAAAGCCCCATATCAAATATCTGGGGCTGGTACTGGACCGCAAATGGGACTTCGGGGAGCACTTCACCAGACTTGCTCCCCGAATCGTGGGCGCCGCCTCGGCGCTGGGCCGGCTACTGCCCAATGTGGGTGGGCCGGGCTCCTTATGCCGGCGTCTATACGCCGGCGTAACAAGGAGCATGGCCCTCTACGGGGCCCCAATCTGGGCGGACAAGCTGTCCGCCCGGAACAGGGCCCTGCTGCGGAGACCGCAGAGGGTTGTGGCTCTGCGCATAGTGAGGGCCTACGTAACTGTGGCCCACGCGGCGGCCTGCCTCCTCGCCTGCACCCCGCCCTGGGAACTGGACGCAGAGGTGCAGGCGGAGACCTATAGGGTTAGGTCTAGGGCCCGGGCAAGGGGTGAACGCCCGGACCCTGAGGAGGTGGAGGAGACGCGCCGAATGGCGGAGCGTCGACTGCGGGACCGCTGGAAAACTGACCTGGAGGACTCCCCCTATGGTACCCGTACTATAGGGGCGATCCTCCCGTCGGTGGACCTTTGGTTAGAGAGGGCAGTCGGCGCAACGTCGTTCCGGCTTGTGCAGGTGATGACCGGACACGGGTGCTTCGGTCATTACCTGCACAAAATTGGGAGGGAGCCTACCCCGCAGTGCCATGAGTGCGGGGATCCGGACGACACGGCTCAGCACACCTTCGAGGTGTGCACCCGTTGGAGTTCGGAGCGCGGCGCCATGGCACTAGCAATTCAGCGGGAGGACCTCTCGCTCTACAGCATTGTTGCGGCAATGCTCTGCAGCGAGAGGTCTTGGGAGGCTGTGGCCTCCTTCTGCGAAACGATCATCTCGCAGAAGGAGGCCGCGGAGCGGGAGCGCGAGGAGTCTCCTCTTGCGCATCCGCTCCGGCGCAGACGGCAGGGGTTGAGGCGGCGGCGATTTGCTGCGCGCCTTAACCCTTAGTGGCTGCGGGTGGGGGATGGGAGTCCCCCGCCTGCCGTAGGCAAGCCACTCAGCGGTCTGGGAGGGGGGCCACGCGTGCTCGGCCCCTCTCCCCTTTTGGCGCGGGAAGCCCCAGCAATGGCTGGGGCCGCCGGTAGACGTCGTGGGGAATGCCTTCCGCGGGTTCCACGGCGTCCGACCAAACCGGTATGAGGGTACGCCAAGGTGTTTTTTAGTGGGTAACACTCCCCTACCCCTTCTCGCTCGGAGAAGGGGAGGGGACGTGAGTCCCACATACCCCCCCGCCACTCCCATGGCGGGGGAAATGCGTAACGCATTTTTCACCTTGTCAAAAAAAAAAAAAAAAAAAAAAAAAAAAAAAAGGTTAGGTTAGGTTAGGTTAGGTTAGGTTAGGTTAGGTTAGGTTAGGTTAGGTTAGGTTAGGTTAGGTTAGGTTAGGTTAGGTTAGGTTAGGTTAGGTTAGGTTAGGTTAGGTTAGGTTAGGTTAGGTTAGGTTAGGTTAGGTTAGGTTAGGTTAGGTTAGGTTAGGTTAGGTTAGGTTAGGTTAGGTTAGGTTA